>OU823257.1:8301944-18301944 GCA_917490735.1 Dryobotodes eremita
AGAGGCGCCACGGCGTCCTCACCTTCCGCCTGACGCGAACTTCCTTTTTGGGATAGGGCGGGAGGACACACCCGAGTTAATTACCATTGTGTGAATCGACCGGAGGACACGGTGTAGCATACGGTGGAGGTCTACCCGGCTTGGGCGGCGCTGTCTCGCGCCCGGTCCTGGTCCTGGCCATGGTACGGAGCGAGGGAGCATGGGAAGCGGTCACCTCCTTCTGCGAAGCAGTCATGCTCGCGAAGGAGGAGGCGGATTACGTGAGGGCGAGGCAATCGTTTCGCCCTCCCGCCGCTAGTCGCCGCAGGAGGAGACTCCAAGGGCGTCGGGAATCGATAGCCTATTCCCGGCCACCGTAGGCGCGGCCTTGCGGACGCCGAGCAATGGGTAGCTCGCCGTCCGGTAAGGACCAGGCCAGGCTCGAGGGCGCGTCCATGCCTGCCGGCACCATTAAGATTTAATTTAAAAAGATGTCAGCACCATTGACGGTGTCCGATAGGGCCGATGCCTGCCGGGCTCGCGGATTGTTCGAAAGAGATGCCTTGGCCCTGGCGCACAGGTAATTGAAGGAAAACGGGGGTGTTTTAGTCAGTAAAAGTCTGACACGACCTCCCGCTCCACGTAGAGCGGGAGAAGTAATTTCATGATTTCCAACACAAAAAAGAAAATGACTGATGTTCGTAATTCTTACATTTTTGGCCTGTAGACAGGACCAAGACAGGTACCTATCTTTTACCTATGTCGCTTTAATATTTATTTTAGTTCAATGAAACTTGATCTCAAAGTACTTATATATGAACATGAACTCCTTTGATTATAGCTCACATAGTCTTGTCTACAGTAGGAGTAATAGTAGAAGTTAGTACCTAATGGCCATCTAATACTCCTAGTGCACTGTGTACTTTCAGCGCAGTCTACGCATTATAACCGTGCGCTCCATTACCGGCTCACAACACAGTGACCCACTTCTCTAAGAATATGAAGTGAAGGCTGCTGAAGCACTTCATAACGTTTATAGATGCAATACTATCAAACGTGACGCATAATACGAGACGTGGCCTCATAACACGTATTCTCACTAGCTTGCGCTAGATAAGGCAATCTCTGCTTACCCATATAAATGACATTACTCTCACTGATGCGCTGTACAGAAGGCGAGTCACATCTGCATAGATAGATTCTCTATTTACAGCCCTTTCGTCGATTTGTGAGAAATACGGGCAATATCTGCCAAGCGTGTGATAAATTAAAGGTTTTATGCTGAATGTGTTGCGCATGTGCTGCCATTTGCCAAAGTAATGGCGTGTTTTAATGGTTTACTGTACTGACGGAATTATTATTTAACACGGATGAAATTTTAATGAGTGGGAAGCGTCGCTTTTTAGATGTAGGTAATTGATTGCTAAAGGTGACAGATAGTGACAAAGGCAACAGCATTTCTTAGCACCATCAAAGAATTACTAAAGCAAGACTGAAATATTTTCAGATGTCTTGTACTTCAATAAGAGAACGATGTTTAGCACGAATTAATGAGGATTTTTTAATTAGAACCTGTATCCAAGTAAGAACTAGATATAACGTTGGCAGCTTCTGTCCAATGTCTTTTGTCTGTAAATGTTATGGACACCTATAATTTGTGTATACATTAGCAGTAATACCTTTCCTTGATACTATTATAAACCAATGTAGAATGAATACGCTGTTCCTGTTCTTTATTAAATAAATAAACGTTGAGACCCGGAAAGTATTTTTGACAAATTGAGAAAAATTATACTACTGTAAAAGTACCTACAATAACGTAATATTTTGTTTTGTGAACTACACACCATTATTGCGACGGATAATAGGAAAAAATGTTACGGTTTCTTGCCCTTGTTGAATTACGAGTAACAATAAATCCGAAGCCCTGTTAGTACCTTCAGAAAATGTTCAGCTAACTACAAAAAATAGGAGACTCGTAAATAATGAATCGGAACAAGTGTAGTAGAGATCGTAATAGATTTACGGGTGCTTGGGTCAGTAGGGCGTGGTTCATGGATACTTTACCAATCAGTGGGAAGCACGTCGACTTGTTTCAGGAAAAAAGGCGTTTATAGTTTCCCTTTCATTGTAACTTGTAGCCAAATGAAATTAGTTTTGCTACATTCATTCTATAAAGCAACCATCGTTAAATAAATAAACCCACAGTCGTTAAACAAATACACCACATCGTTAAATAAATAAACCCACAATTTAAAAACAACTTCATAATTTTCTTACAGCATCGAAGGCTATATTACCTTATCTTGGAGTGGAAAGCGAATACCTCTTCTATATTTCGATATCGATATCTTTCATTCTATTTAGAATTCCACATTCAAATTAATTACATAATATAAGTAACATGACAGTTTGTTGTTTCAAAATCAGTTATTCATTTGTTTTCCCGCCGCTATCGCTGTTTCTGTAACCTTGGACATATCGAAATTGCGAGCTATTTTCGAATACGAATTCCGTCGTGGCATCAAATCAGCACAGGCAGCACGCAATATGTTCACGATGAGTTTTTGGTTTGATCGCTTCCATTCTGGTTTTGATCTCAACAAGAGCCCCATGGCCGACCGGAGACGAAAGTCGATAACGATGAATTAAAAGCCATAGTGGAAGCTGATTCATCTCAAACCACGTCGGAACTTGCAGCAGCCTTCAACGTAAGTGATAAACCGATACTGATTCATTTACGTATTTTTTTTAGGAAGTTACATAACATTTTAAAGGGTAAATATTTCATATCCAGGGAGGCAGTGAAAAAACGCCTTTAAAGAGTTCATCGATTCCCGTCCCGAGGATTTCTATAAACACGCAAAGTTTTCTTTTCATTTTTTATTTTATCTATGGAAAACGGCAATTTCATAGGTAATAACATTTCCTGTTATATTCGCTCTTCATTTGTGTAAATATTTCTCCTACAAGGTTTTCATTTCAACACAGCCGTAAAAACTTCGTTATTTTCCGACTTATTACGGATTTCAATGACTATCATAATCTTGCCAAGTAGTTGCTTGTCTCCTTTAATAATCTCTTGATTTGTTTACTAGCAGCTAATGAGACCTCACTAATGGGAGGGCACTCGCAAAACTCGTAAATAACTGAATAACAGTTTTGTAGTTGGAAATGTCTGAATATTTTAGGTCTTGAGGACAACCCTGTGGCCTGTACGAGCTATTATATCTGTTTCAAACGTAAGGGTCAGCTAAGAATTCGCTATATGGTGTTCACCAATTGAAACTTTGATAAATAGTGAGTTTCACCATTTTGGGTGAGTTGCGCGTTTTAGGTGTATCTTTACGATCCTCACAATACTTTCTTGGGATATGACTGGTGGTCTATGAAGAGATATCGTCTACGGCTGGTTCTATAACTTTTCTAAACAAGCTGTTCAATCCCGGTGTCGCCCGGGGTGAAATTCGTACAAAAATAGCATCCAAATTTCCGATTTTCCCGGTGGATTTTCCTAAACTTTTCTTTCATACCAACCTTGTCTTGACAATTTATAACAAACACAACAAAAAAGAATTAGCCAAAAAGGTACAGCCACATTGAAGTGATGCGCGGACAAACATTCTTGGCATAGATGATTATTTATATGTATAGATGCATTCATCTATACATATAAATAATCATCTATGCCAAAAATGTTTGTCCGCGCAAATTGGGAATTTATCTATAGTCTTGACTCATTTTCGTAAATTGTTTCAAAGACAAACGGTTTAACACAGTATTTAATCATTTTGATGCTTATCGTCAGAGATACGATGCTTTAACACCGACCCTTTTCGTCATTATGTAAATAGAGCCAATGGTTCTATAGATATCCCTCCGAAAGCATTGTGGAAATAGATTCAATTTGGTAAAAAGTTTTGTTTTACCTACCTCTGAGTTAATTTCGGGTACTTTGTGTATGCTTTGGTCAAATTAAGTGTAGATTATCATCAGATAACGAGCTTAGTCTAAAGATTTGTGGTCGGGGTGGGTCAACGGGGTAGTTGCGTAACACACTAACAGTAGCAATAGCTTTCATTTTGACAATTCTATAACATTCTATGCGTTATTTACGTTGTTGACCAGATACATTTTCGAACATAAGAAGCAATGACTAGCAATATCCTTCAAAATGATTAAGATTGTGATTGAAAGTGCGTTACATCATTAGGGTGATGGTTATTGAAAGGGCTTCCCTTGAAGGTTGAACTTTTATATTTTCTACCATATATTTTACAAAAACCACGTGTCCATATCGGGGCCTCGTGGCAAGCTCATGTCATAAGTCAATCTGTCAGAGCTCTTCACAGACTGCCACGATATTGAAAGCCCCCACAGAGGTCTGTTAGGACTTTAGAGAATATAACACTAGAGATGCCTTACGAACACTTCCCGGTCTGTAAAAGTACAAAAATAAATGTTCTAGTACGTTTATAAAAACTACTTTCAAAACGGTTCTAACGCACTTCGTAAATCGTTTTATAGGCGCGCGGAGCTCCGTGAAAATGCCTGACTGTGCTGTTAGATCCTGTAAAAACCGTTCAAATAAGTCAAACTTACATAAAGACAGAATATCCTTCCATATGTAAATATTTTTGTATAATATTTTTAATTCAAAATTCCTACCACATAATACATTTTTGATTTTTCATTCGATTCAACCAAGATTCAACATAAATCAGGGCATGAATCGAGTATTTTTGACGCATTGCTTTCGTGATGTCAACGTCACCGAGTCTCGCTACACTTCGTTTTTATTTTCATAACGTTCAAAATATTATTTTTTTTGCGTTATGAAAACATACGTCAAATCAGCAAAATTGACATGCACGTGATATGCAATTACATCTTTTATTAAAAATGGTAATGAGACTACCGAACGGTTGAGCTCATGTTTGAAACCAAAATTAGCATGTCAATAATATTTAATACGAATTAAGTATTATCTTTTTTGTTATAACACTATGTTTTCTTTTAAATGATCAATGTTATAAATTTCCACGCTATGTAAATTTCCAATATTAGAATGGAAATATTTGGAGTTATAATATTTTTTTTTTTGTTTCAACTTATCCTGTTTTATTATTGAGATTTTTATAAATTTTGTTAGTTTTATTTAATATATTTTAAGCACAAGCTGTTTAATTTCATAGATTCAGTCAAAATCCGAATGAATATCAATATCGATAAAAAAAGTTCGATGGTACTCTTTCCGGGCGAGCAGCTTTTGGTTTTCTTTGTAGTAGCTACCGCGTCCTCCGTCAAAAGTGACAGACTTTTTGGTTCAGAATATTGTGCTTATGTATGTCTGTTATGTACTCTATGGTTAGGACGGAGGAGTTCGTACACCACTATAGAAAGTAGTTTTACAGTTCATTGCATGCAACATTTTGTCAAAATTCTAGTCTCACAATTTGGACAAATCACTAACTGTATACATGCAGTTAGTCTGTGAATTGTCCAAATAATAAAAGCCTTTTAAAAGTGCTTTAGGTAGGTATCTTGTGTGTTATAGTTTAGTTCCCTTAACAAACCACAATTTGGGTTATTTACTGGTTATTTACCCACGGTTATTTACTGAAAGTTAATGCATGACTATCAACTTTCATCTGGCACAAATAAAAATGTTTGTTGGACATTAATTTATTTTACACAATACTAATAATAATAAAATTGCTCAGGCATGTCTCTACAAGACAATTCAACTTTTAGTTTAGTTAAAAATAAATAGAATATAGTCACTGTATATTTTACTGTATACTATGAATATTGTGTACCTACTAAACAAATTTTTTATTTTTTTTGGTGGGAAATCAGCAAATGACGTCTCCCGCTCTGGGCGGAGCGGAATGGCGTGTCAGACTCTTACTGACTAAAACCCACCCGTGTTCCTTCAGTTGCCTGTGCGCCAGGGCCACGGTAACTCTTTCGAACAATATGCGACCCCGGCAGAACTAAACTTACATTGCGTGATTGTTTATCTAATTATTTTAATGATTATTTTCTTTTATGTAGTAAAATTTTATTCATTGCTCAAATACATAGCAAACTATAGTTTTGTATAATTTAGAAGCATATTGCAATTTTGTAAATGTGAGTACAATGGATTCGTTTATTATATAATTATGTTGACTTGACAGCATGGCAGTAGAGACTATGTCATGCTCACTTAAATGTCTCACTGTTGGTGGCGCGTGTGTTGGATCATTCGGTTCCCTACAAAATGGTTGAGCTGGATGGTGCTGATCCGCGCGTCATGTTCGTGAACGGGCGCCGTCAGTTGAGACTGGTCATCTCTTAACTGCCACGGCTTATTTTTATTATTAATCTTATATTTTGAATTGTTTTTTTATATATTTTTTTTCATTGTTCTCGCATATAGAAGCAACACGAATAATGTACCCAGGATTTTGTGTTATCTTGATTTAAAAAGAGTGTCCTTGGAGTTTCTTGCCCGTTCTTCTCCATAGAGATCTACGTTTTGGAATGGGCAACTAGCTTCAACTTTCTGACTAACTGACCGACTCTTTGACAATTCAAAAGTGCCTGTAAATGGTTTAATTGAAATAAATGCTTTGAGTTTGAGTTTGAGTTTGAATTCTTAAAGAAAAAAATGGTGTCACCGTCAAATCTAAACGAATTTATACAACGGTATGGCTAGATGACTGGTCATCTGATCTGCTTCAATCAGAAAACAACTGATATCAGCAAACCAATGAACTTCTTGCTACTACAAGGAGCTTTCAGTAACTTCGTGACATATAAAACCTGAACCCGTATGTCCGAAACTCAACACACAAGCGAAATACTTTTATCACGTAACTTTATGTTACGAGTTACAAATATGTCGCAGACAGATATTTAGATTTCTTTAGGCACTTTGCAAGTGGCTTTTTTATATTTCTCGTCAGTGTAAGTGTGTGTGTGAGTTTTTGTGTCAGTCTCTCTGTGTCTTTCTCTCTCTTTTTTTATTATATATAAGTCGCTTCTCACTGTCATTAAGTTAAAACTTTGTTTAAAGTTTTCGTGAGACTGTACATACAACTAAGTTAATAAGTAACTACACTTTTGGTAGATGGATATAAAAAAAAAAAACGAATGAAACAATAACTTGGTATAAGGACCTCGTTAGTTTGATATATGAAAACGTTTGGGCGTTTCAGAACTTTAGTGCGTTTGTGCTAGATTGGCTTAAAAGCACATTCATTTTTAGGTGATCCTTTCGTATTCGTTTAGAATGAACGAGTGAGCAGTAATGGGGTACTTTGTTTTGTAAAGGCTGTTTTATTATAACATAGTTGTGCGGTTTTCCTATAACCTACACAAATCAATAAATACCCTTTACCCACATGATCACATATAGACAGAGACACCCTTCGACGGGGCTACAGCACATTATTTACAGTTAGTTGAATTCTTTCTCGTTAGCACTTCACGCTCGCTTGTGACGTCATCGCCGATGAGTGTTGCCAGTAAAACATACTGCACACACAGCCCTTTAATATAATTATTATGGTATAGAGCTGTGCAGTTTCAGTCTTGTTGAGACAACAGATTGTGACTGCGTTAATAACAGTACCTAATAATTAATTTTATCTACACCCATGCTATAAATCCTCTTTAAAAGTTTCTGAAACAGTTTGTTGCCAACATTAAAATAACCAGTGTCATAGTAGCCATAATTTCATCCAAACGAGTGTTATAATGTTATATTAAATTTCATTATGCAACTCTTTTTCAAAAAAAAGAACATTGTCATGCACGCGCGTTTAATTACCACAGCGCCGTAATTTAAAAATAAAACTTATTCGTTATTCGAATTCACGTCGTATCCCGCCATTTTTGTTCGATATTAAATTACTTTGTTGTTTACAAAAATGAGTGATACAAGCTTTGATAAATAATTATTAGAATATATAATTATATTATTACCTAGACATAGTTTGTTTGTATTCGATACTCAGCAATAAAACTTTCCATGAATTTACACAGTTTTTACAACACTGTACAACCAACACCCTATGGTGTCAGAACCTTTTATAGAGGTTTCATATCATGTGTCTAGATAAAGTCTTGTATGCAACTGTACATAATTAGGTATTAAAACACTAATGTGATTTTATTATCAATTATATTTTAATATCACACTCGGCTTCGCCTCCTGTGATAAACCCACATTCGTGTTTTAGTACCCTTATTATACAACAGTTGCATAAATAAATATTAACATGTCTGTTTTTAAAGCGGCAGTAGATCCTTATTAAAGACTAGCTTTTGCCCGTGACTTCGATCGCGTGGAAGTCGTAAGACACCACAATATACTAAAATAACAGCCACATTTTTTTATAAAACTTCCATAATATACTACGTTTCTAGTTAGGTCTCAGCAACCAAAATAATATGATGAGAGTCAGAACTGGCGAGCGAGAGCAAGCGACGCACAGTTGTCCGTGTGAGAAGCAGCTCGTCCCGAGGTCGACACCCGCAACCTTCAGTAGTAATTTCCCATTGCTTGCGAAGTTTTTCGTTTTTAGTGATTTAATGAACGCCCGCGTTCCTGTATATACTACCTAATGGCACAACACTGATACACTGACTGATACTTTCTTACAAATTATTCCTGACGAATAGCGGTCACTAAAATAACATAACAGTCGAACACACGGGATTTCTCATAAACAGTCACCTAACCATAGATATTTATTTTTACTATAACCAAAGATGACCGAAGAGGCCTAAACTTTATGTTTTTCTATGTACGTTCTACGAACTATCATAATCATAATAATAGTATAACAAAATAGAAAAAAAAGGACAAAAAATTATAAATTGTTGGGAATCGAACTTAAGGTTTGCAAAGCAGTCAGCGAACAGTTATTTGCTTTGTTGAAAGTTTACTTAAATTGCCATTCTTAGAATATTATATCATGATTGACTGCTTAGATTTGTAAAGGTAAACCGTGATAATAATTTAAGAGGTTACATCTGTAACTATCTACAATATTCTAGCATTTGGGCTCATCTTTTTACAGTGTGCGGTAAACTATAAATAGAAGAATATGAACAAATTGCAATATTGCTTATCCTCCATAGCAAATAGGGTGATAATTTATAGCCTACAGACTGACCAGACTTTTAGGGAATATCTATGCAAAATTTGAATAAAATCTATCCGGTAGTTTTTGCGTGATGCTGGAACATACATTCAGACAAACAGACGTACAGACAAACAACGTCCCAATACAATCGTTCCCAGAACCACTCAAAAATTACAAAAAAGATGGACAGTTTTGACTTCGCCACGATTTTATTATATATATAGATTCTTGTGTGTAGGAATAGGCTCCTCGTGATCCTGTAACAAAAAATAAGCCGTTTAAATAAGTTGTCACTTGCAAGAGCTGGCTTGCTAAAATGACAGACTATTTATAATCTTAAACACCGCCTTCACGTTATAAGCTTAGATTAGACTTCAATAGATCCAAATCTATCATGTGATGTAAATCTTTAATATAATTAGGTCACATGTGTTACCTTGCATGTATAAACATTATAACCAACATGTTGAACAATCTAACTACGAATATTTAACAACACGTCCTACGCAATTTTGTGAGATTGGTTCTATAACTAGAATAATCTAGATGACCGTAAGCTAACTACAAAGTTGACGAGGATGAGTCGGTCATTGTAGATACTTAAAACCATGGTATAATAATATACTTCGCCAGGTAGCATGCCGAGACACCGCTGTGTTACCAGTAATATATGTGCGAAACCGATAAAACAATGAGGTTTTAATTAACAATTATGTTGGTATATGTTTAAATTGAATTGTTTCGTTTGATGAGAAAAACGAAACTACAATTTAAATGCTTTTTATATATTTTTTAACAAAATGGTGACTGAAAATGTTTCCATAATTCGTGTTTTGTTGCAATAAAGTGGCAACTGGATAGTGACGTAATCATGTGTCACTCCCGGAATGCCAGACCTTGTTTTTTTTGACTTCGGAAACTTCGAAACAGTTTTAGAAAGACTTCCTCCATTTCTCGTAAAGTTTTGTAGTAAACATTGGGACGGTCATACATACTTTGCGATAGTTGCTGCTGGGTTGCCGCTAGTAGCTGCAATACATAAATAAAAGTTTACTAATGTTGTGGAAGTTACATTTATCCATGTTCATAGTTCACATTAATTTGTTTTGTGTTTCGTTCAAACGATAAATTTGAATAATAATGGGTTGCAACACTCTCTATATTTTGTTAAAAAAGGCTTCTCAAGAAATTTATTGGATAAAAAAGGAGCTGTTTCAAAATGGGCCAGGTCTATGTATACTACCTCAAAAAATAGTGTAAAATCCGTAAATTCGGGAAAAATACATATAATTCGTTTAAATGTATACTGTTTTGGTAGTTAATTGACATTTATCAATTATTTTTATCGACTTTCAACATGGCGTCCCTCCGATTTAGTTACTGTGCTTAAAAAAAAGGCAGTAAACCGTAGCAGTAAACCATAGATCGACCATTGATAATAGAAAGAGAACTGTCAGCTGTCACAACAGTGTTAATAAACATGTTAAACGTTATTAATCAATCAAAATAACAGCTTACCGCCATGACGGATTTTTGTTGAGTGTTGCAATTCTAAGTGTAATTTCTCTTGGTTTACCAGCAAACAAAGCCATTTTAAAGTAATTGGACAGTTGAGAACTGTTTTAAATGTGTTTTCCTATTTTTAAGTAGGTACAAGGATTAGGTCCAGGCTCCATAAATTTTGGAACATCTCCTTTGTAGGGATACCAGCGAAGTGAAAAGTTGTGAGCTTAACACATTGACCTATTTACCGCATAGCAATTGACTACTACGACATTGTCCTATCACTCCACTTAATTACCACAACTGGTGCATAACAATAAGTAGTTGGTTTTGTTACGTGTGTTACCTAACCTAACCTTAAACATTATCATTAAATCTACATTATATCATCATATCATCATTATATCTTATTATTATTAAATCTAAGTATTGATGATAAACTAAACCAAAAAAGTTATGCGAGTTTGCAGCTTAACTCCTGTTGGCATGCTCTCTTCTGTTGTCCGCAATTTACAAAAATGCGTCCGAAATTTTTTTAAGCGATGTAATTCCTTAAATTTTCACGAGATTTTCTTTGCTATTGTCCGTAAATAAATATGTTTATTTACTCCAGCGCTGCTAAAGATGAGGCTTCAAAGAATGTTTTACGAATTTACAGTCACCGAAGGCATTTTCAACGTTCATCCACGAGAACTGAAATATTGTGTGGAAATATAAATTTGGCTAGACTCCTCACGGAATTGTTTTCGCGTTATACTCGTTCAATATTTCGTTTACCAAAGTTGTTCACAGGTTAACTATGGTAGATGCATTTTATATAAATTTTATAGGTTTTTGTGATTATCTTTTGGAAGAGCTGTTCTGCTTTATGTTACTTTACTGCTTTATGTTGTTGTTTTGACGGTGATTATTAAATAATGGTCACCGTTAGATACCAAATTATACCACTGACGGCTTTGCGTAGCGTTGCGTGCTAGCAGTAACAGCATCCTGAATGTCATAGGCAATAAGATGGTCAGCCCACTCTTGTGGAGCCTCACCCAAAGGACTAAGTCTCTCTTAGTTATTAGGTACTAACATAGTTTTTAAGTTCATACTCACAATATAAATGTAATTTAAAAGTTAATGGATCAATGGTTGTCTGATTAAATTAAATTATTATTATTATTATTTACAAAAAATACTTAGGCCCACGTGCACGGCCAATCACTAAACTTTTTTAGCGATAAACGAGTTTAAAACATAGTTCTGTTCCTGTAAAATGTTTGAAGATGACAGAGACAGAATTATGTTTAAAACTCGTTTAGCGCTAAACGTGTTAAGTGATTGGCTGTGCAAGTGGGTGTTAAATGTCGTTTATCTAAACCTCAATTACTGCCAGTTTCATGTTATCAGCGAGTTAATGTTTATTCGATAAACGAGCTCCAATAATATAATGTCAGCACTCGACATAAAATTTATTTCTGTTTCTTTGATGTTTATTTATAGTTTTCAGCTTGTGCTTAGCATCTTGACTTTCATTCCTTACTTTTGCATATAACTTAGAATTAAGTTCAGAGATTGTACCTACTCATTGATGTTTAAAACTAAATCTGTTAAAATCTTACATTCCAAAACGGATTGTTTTAAAATATCCAACGGGAGAGTACGATTTTCCTGATTCAGTTAAAATTAATGCGACGATTTATATCTGAATAATTTTCGACGTTTATCTCCACGATATCACCTTGCATTAACTTTTAACAAAATTCCATTTGCAGATAATGAGCATCATCAACTTACATTTCGGTCAAGTCTTTTAAAGCCTTTTAATCTCTTCCTGAAAAATTGCGCCTAAAAAACAGTTTTATCTTTGTTCCGAAGTTTGTCTTTCATATAAATCAACTGAGTTGAAAAAAGTATTATATTTTCTTCTCGGTCCCAATTTGTAGTAGATATTATTAGGGTTCGGGAAAAAAGTTGTTGTAATTTGTAGTTTAAGTGACTTATTTTACGACACTTTTTGTTTTAATTCCGTTATGTGTCTTAAAATAAAATGGAACTCATTTATCAATCATCGTATAGGTATTCGTACAAAAGACGTAAACGTAGAGTACAACTATTTTCTTAATGTCCCTCGGGAATTCGCATTTCCGAATACAAACGAATGCTAATTTCCATATCCATCAATTATTAGACTTATCGTGTATAATAATTTGAATTCAGAACTAAGTACTTTATTGTTGTATTATTTTGACGTAACAGCAACTAAAGTACTTTGTTCTGAATTCAAATTATTATACACGATAAATCTAATAATTGATGGACATGGAAATTAGCATTCGTTTGTATTCGGAAATGCGATGATTCCCAAAGGACATTAAGAAAATAGTTGTAATGTACACGTAGGTACAAAGGTAGAGTAACATCTAAACGTTACCTACCATTCCTACCTGTATTAAACTGTGAAACTTTCAGAATAATTAAAATATTCAGCTTCATTTAGTTTCGCTAACTAAACTTTGGTTAACTATACGTTCAAAATAATTGAAACAAAACTAACTTTACTGTTACTACAATTACTGGTCTGATGAAAGCTATTTCCTATGATGCCTGCATTTTATTAAAAAAAAAAAAAAAAAGTTCTTAGTTACGTGTAGAACTAGAACGAACTTTCGTTCGTTCGTTCGTTCGTTACGTGTGAAGTAGAACTATTAGAAATAAAATTTTAATGTACGGTAGATCTTTATAAACAATACAATACTTTACTAATACAATAATTTAATACTTTGAAAACACCTGTCGCGTTTCCATTTAATATGTAAAGAGGTATTTTAAATGCCTAAAAATGGACCATAGCGGTCCTTGCTATATAATAGATAATGCGGTATAAAGTTTTATTCTGATTTCCTTTAAGAAATGCTGCCTGATTTACTTCTTTTGGAAAGAGGACAACTTGGGTCGACGTTCCTCTTTTCATTGAATTGCATCAATTAAGCAAAACTTTCAGTTTACAGTACATTTAATTAGAACAACTGTTACGATTACATATTTATTTAAATATTATATTGAATATTTAAGGAATAAACATACTGGTTCACTGAGAACAGCGAAATCAAATAGATCTTTTTATAGTAATCTTTTATAATAATAAAGCTTTAACTAAGTTTTAGTAAACCATGCTGCACGCGTAGCATGACCATTATAGAAACGGGTTTTGTCGACGGAAGAATAGACAAAAATGACGTTCCGTGAAGACGGTACGACGGCAGCAAAGTAGAAAGAGTCAACTGCACTTTTTACGAAATTCAGTAGTTTGTTCACGTTTTTCTTTTATTTTGCTTCCTATATCTCGAAAATGGTGTGTCCAATCGCAAAAATAATGAAAATTTCGACCCCTTTTATGAAACTCTTAAACTCCTAAATCTAAACATGTAGGTAATACTTTTTCACATTTTCCATACAAAAAGTGAAAAATTCCATTTTTCCATTCCATTTTTATACTTTGCGGCCGTCGAGTAAAAAGTTTTCTACTGTCTTTAGCATGGCGATTACAAAATCAAATTGTCTTCACTACCTTAGACAACTGACAGTTGTCAGTGTGATTTTGACGTTTGGGATAGAAAACTTTCTTTTGAAATAGTCTACATATAAAAAGACCTAGACAACGATCGGTAAAACGAAAGACAAAATGACGGATTTTAGAAGGATTTTTACGGTGCGATGTCAAAAAGAGGGAAACGAAATGTCACTTTATATGGAAATAGCTATGTCTTGTCTTCCAAGAAATAAAAAGCGTCATGCTTCGCCTGCTGATCACACTGTCAAACTGACCAAACAAATCTAGCGTTTTTTTATTGCTAAATGGGCCTGCTCTTGACCTCGACCACGCCTTATGGAACGCGATGGTTGAGGTCTACGATGAAACGAGCGTGTCCATACGAGTATTAAGAGAATTGTCTTGTACGAGTAGTACGTAACAGAACGATTATTGCTAACATTCTCTCTAGCCGCTTTTGTCCTTCACAGTGTTCGTACATGAATAACAATAAAGCGAATTAGTTGAAAGCGATAAGTGGTTCCCCGTATAATATGTTATTTGAACGGTGCTGCCGTATGTACAATAATTACATTCTCTCGTTTTCCTCAGAAATTAGGGTTCCTTCCATTGTTAACATCAAAAGCGAGTGGTCCTGTGGTGCGCCTTCTAATTGCATATTTATAACTTTCCTAAAAATAATTTTAAATGGGTATTTGTGAAAAGAACTCTTAACAAAAAATAGAAGGGAACTGTTTCTTGGGTCAGTTCCATTTCATAATGTTTCCATAATATCGTATGAAATCAGTTCGTTCAATCTATCAAGTTTCTCTTGTCAACACTTAATGTTTGACAAAATCTTTACTTTGTCAACATTGAAGGGTTAAGAGTAGACAAATATTCAGGAACACGCAATCATAACCTCGACGATTATTGAAACTACCCCGAGGGATTCAGAGGAGGACGCAAACTTTACAAATAGCTATAAATCCTGTAGTTCTGACCCAATCGTGGTTAAAAAGTTACAAAGGGGAGAAAAGAAAGGTTTTTCAAAGGGTTTTCTTTGGGAACATAGTTTTGATTGCTTAAAACCTTTAGTTTAAGCAGAAATATATTTACGTTTGCAACTAACGTAAACAATTTTTAAAAAGATATTAGACGACTGGGAACATTGTCCTACATCAGCTATTATTCAAAGAATCTACAATGTAATCTTCGAACAAGATCAATGACATTTAGAAACACACAGCAACTACTACAAGCTAATCTCCACGTGACAATCCGGTGTCGTGCGAAGTGAGGCTGTACACTATAAATAATCCTCTTATCTCAACTCTCACTCGATTAGCTAATGTTCAGTTACTTCAGAGCAGGAATCCCCATCTTGCCAGACCGACTTTTGGAGCATACCAGATAGTATGTGCGAGAACTTGACCCTACTCAAAGTTAACACGTGTTTGGTAAGTTGGCTTTCCTGATATATCACGTGCTTTTACTTTAATAGAACCAAACTGGGACATTTTGTTGATATGTATGTGTCGCATGAAATACATTGTTGCCGACTGAAGTACTCTATGCAGTCGGTGCGCTATGACGGAGTCTAAGGACCGGAGGACGAGGGCGTGGGAAACAACAGGAGCGCCAGTCACCCTTCAGCCCTAGGAACTGTCACACGTTCATGAGACGCGTGCGCACCGATATTCATCCAAAGCTTTATTGTTTTATTTCTATTCTTATTATTAATGGATAAGATTAATTAGGACAATAGTTGTTAATTGTGATTTATGTACCTAACTGTATGAACTAAGTGTACATGAACTAAGTGTAAGAAGCTGTTATCATCTTTTATTTGCCTGACATCCACAAACAGCCCACAACAATGTCAGAGGACGGAAACATGACCCATCCTCGACGTCGTGTGACGACATATGTATATAATTCCGCTTGAACTCTGCGACTACGGTTATAAATTTTGCTTAGCTATGGTTTATGGATTGATGAATAAACTTTCATGATTTTTACCATAACAGACTGTATTTTACTAGAAAATCAAGTTTAATGTTTAAAAATTATCTCGTTTGAATAACTTAGTTTTATAAAACAGTACTATACCATAATTTGTATTCTCTACCACCATTCCATTATGTAGCTTAGTATTATTTACTTTGTAAATTACATGTAAAAAAATTCGACCTCACGAATTTAGAACAAAAGGAACTCGTTTGTGTAAACTCAAACATACTGTATGGTTTTGGAGCTTCATCATTGCGTTAATGAAGCGGTTTTATTCGTGAACACCAATTAATATGTTGAGCATGCATCGATTCTATTGAAATGCTGCATAAAATAAAATCAAAATAAGTCATATTATGTGTTTTAATAAAAAACTAGCGGTAAAATGAAAAACATACTTTATGTTAAGTTTTAGCAGCACAAATTAAAATATAAAATTTAAGTCAGGAATCTTAATCTTCGTTAAAGGACTTCTTATTACAGTCACCATATTATTTGACAAGACAAAGAGCAAAGTCAAGGTGATTCTTGGCAGCCATTCTCTTTGAGGAGGCGTACCTAATTAAAAGCCGAAGTTCTCCGACAACATCTGACCCTGATTTATTAGCTCACTACGTGCAATATTAAACGAATTTTTATTTTTGAATAAATATTTATTATTATTATTTTTATTTATTAATTAATTTAGTGTAGATCGATTACCTTTAATAGACCTAGGTTATAAATAAGTTAGTAGTACTAAAAATTGGTATTTATATTTGACTGTTTTCCCTGTGAAAAAAACATAAAAATGTTTGTTGATAATCTGACGGTAAAATTTCTAGTAGTAGACAACCAGCTGAAAAAACACAAAACAACAATATGCTTAGACAAATATTTTCCGAACAACTTATACATTTAACTTTTTAAAAGGTGCCTTTTTGTCCACATGCAGGCTTATGTTGACCTCCGCAACCACTAGGCCCCTAACATGACCGAAGCATTTTTACAAAGGATTCTGGAATCCTAAAATGTTGGTTGTTTCCTGTTTATTAAATAGAAAGTCACAGAAACTCGTTACAAATGAGGCAGCGTGTTCTATTTATTTATTAAATAGTATCTCGCTGACTTTCTCTTTGCAGTGCCGCCATTAGTGTTCACTCATTAATAAATTTCGGTAGTGAAAACTGTTTAATTATTATAAAACTAGCTTTTGCCCGCGGCTTCGCTCGCGTTAGTTTAGACTTTTACTATCAATTCGGGTTATAATTGAATCATGATTCGAAAGACACGTGGCGCCATCTATTATCATACGAACGTTTTTGTTGTTTTCCTCGGGAACAGTACTCTTTTGCGGGATAAAAGGTACCCTATGTCCGTTTCTGTACACCTGACAACGAATATGCAAAATTTCAGGATGATCGGTTCAGTGGTTTAGGCGTGAAAAGGTAACAAACAAACAAACAAACTTACTTTCGCATTTATAATATTAGTTAGGATATGAAAGTTACAGACTGTGTGTGCTTTAGAAATTTTACCTTTGCAATTGTTCTCATTTGGTTAATATTTAGGCATAAAAACTGTAGTTAGTGTAATGTGTGTAAATATTCGCATAATAATATCTTGTCTACCACATTAATTTTTCGCATATTTGAGCATCCTAATTAAATGAGACCGACCCTTATTTGAATAATTTCCATTATCCCGCGGTTTAGTTCAGCATCTCTGTGATTCACTTAGTTCTGTGTATTTAGGACCAAACTCCTGTTTGTCATATGTTTTAGAAAATACAGAAAAGTATATATCTTCGTTGATATAAAAGTAGGGAACGATTAAACAACTTTTCTTATTAAGCTATTGCATAGCTTTTATCGCGGGCTTTGAGCGCGGCGACCGAATCAAGAAATTCCGTAATGAAAAAAAAAACTTAACACCCCCCACTCCGCCTACCATGTAGCTCGGCCGAGCGTTCGCTTAACGTTTATGTATATGGTACGACTCTACTTGAATTAATATCAAAGAAAAAAAAATACTGCATAAATAAAAAATAAATAAATAATTATAATTGCATAAATTGATACAAAATGCTATGCAATAGCTTTACCGCGGCAGTCCCCGAGTGCCACACGTGTTTTTTTTTATTTTCAACGGAATTTTGTAAATGTAAAACGAGTACACACAGCTACAGTAAATCATTTCCACAAATAAACAGTTTAATTAGTTGCAGGATTAAAATTATCATTAAATAACTTGATACAATTAATAAGCATAGGCATTTTCACACTTAGGCATCTTGATTACAACTGTTAACAATTAAATTCAACCAGCTCAAAGGACACTGCTAGCTCAATTGTTAATTATGAACACGTTCATGTTCTTGGATTAGCAAAAATCGTACGGGTATCTTTTAACCGTGTTTATTATTGATACCATTGTTTATTATTCTCCAATTACTAATTATTCTCCAACATCGATTACATAATCATTATTATTAAACTAGTAGATCTGTTTTCTTAAGCAAACAGCGCAAATGTATACAGTGAGTTTGAACTACTAAGAAGCTCTTGAGAAATTAACTCCAGCTGGAACAGCTGTGTAGATAGAATCAACACAGAGATTTAATAAAAACAGGTCAGTAATATACAACAATACATCGCCAACATAATAATATTTAAAAAAAATAGGAATATTATTGATTTCAGAATTTCAGTTTTCCACAATTAAAATATTTGAGCTAGATCTTTGCATCTTTCGAAATTACACAAGAGTGAGGTTTTTGCCCAGCAGTGGGATGATACGTATATTTTAGTGGAAAGTTGCCTATAACGCTTCAGTCAACATAATCGCTTTGACCCGAGAAACATTGCAACGGTAAATATTCCCAAAACGCTCATTTAGGAAAGGTCTAATTCATTCAAGATTCATCACTTGGCATGTATCTCTATACACATCCGCAGGACCGCAGTCCATATTAATAAACGCTCGTCGCCTTTGTGCGGTTAAGCGCGTGTTTCATTTTCGGCTAATTGTGCACAAGTTGTGGGTAGTCGTAAAGTGTGGGATTTGAGTCATAGTCAATGAGATTCTCTGCTCGGGTCGAAGGTTTAGTTTTAGGCTTTGTGTATTCTAGTTACTAATTGGTTGAGGTCAGGATAGAATATTTATATTTCGATATGTGTGTCTATTAAAATTGAATTTATTTTAATTTTAGCACAGTAAAATAGATTTTTTTGTTAAATATTTTTCATTGCAGCCGATTACGACGTATGTGCTATAAAAATAATTTAATTGACTGATTCATCCCGTTGGCGCTGGCCGGTGGCGTTCACATGCAAAGACAAATTGATCAAACCACTTTGAATATTTTGCACCAGAGTTTTTAAATTCGGCTCACGATGTGCTGCTGTGGATAACGATTGAATGATACGTAGGTATACTATTAAATGCAAGAGGGATTAGGGAAGGCAAGAGTAATTAGTTTTTGCATTGACTAGGATTGGGCAAAGCCATGTCATCCAAGTAATAATTAACCGGTCAGTTGATCGATTTGATTAGATTGGTTAGGTTAATTTGATTAGGTTAGATAAAACGATAGTCACAACTTTAGTGAATTGATATTAATTGATATTCCTTTATTTCTTAACTATTTGTTAAATGATCAATATTTTTTTTGAAAACAAAACCATTTCTCAGTTTTAACTATTATTTTAAACAGCTCCTATCGATTACATTATTAACTAATTCTAATGGTTATGATTACAAAAGCATTATCAAAAAAAAAAAAAATATTTTATGACCTTCATAATTTGTTTAAAGCTGTTGGAATAAAAAAAGGACTTCTGTCTACATACGATAACATGTAAACGAAACTGCTATTGTTTTCTTTTTATAATCAGCTCGCCGTCCTATGATACTATTTATAGATTAGTTTTTTGTAGACGCCGACAGTTGTGCTGCTATCGTTGAGAATGCTTTGTATCTACCGCAGCGACGGATCGAACACATAGTTAACGAAATGATTTACATTAGTTTTATTAAAGTTCAGGAGCTCAACAATAAAAGCTGAAACTGAATTAGTTTTCACTTTAGATTTTTTGAGAGCATCGTCTGTATACTGTTTATAAGAGTATTTAGATGTATTAGATGCATGTTAGGTATATATCGGCGGTCAGCAGCATGGTAGTGTATCATAGAGTTAGCTAAATAAGGATTCATAACCGAGTATTTTTTTTCCAACACACTTTCTAGTTTTTAAAATAATAAAACAGGGCTATTTTCCGTTAAAATCTTTAATCAACAAAATAATTAAGAATAAATGAAAGTGTAGTCTACGGGAAAACAATTGTCGTGCTTCGAAAAGTTGTTGATCGCTTCGAGGCGAAGATTTGCATTTCATTGTATTCCTTGGCGGTGAATAATTGAGTGTCGATATTCATTTAGGAAGTGTGGGATATAAAATATTGCTGTATTTGAGGTTTGCACTGACATGTACATGCACAGTTGCATTTTATAGACATAAACAGAGGGATATCTACTTCTAGCTCTCTTAGATCTGTATGAATGATAATATTCTGCTCGCAAAACTTTACAAGCCACGCAAATATGCACGTAGCGGTGTCGCTACGACGTAGCTCACACTATGTTGCGGCGTAGCTACGCTCAATGCTACGATTTCAGGCTCTAAAACTTGGTCCATACCTGTCGATCCAAATTTGTATCGGCGCTCCACGATCCACGATCATGGAGCAGCGATCGTGGATCGGACATTCTTTCGTACGATCCGTTTTAGGAAACCCGCGATCGTGCCAAGGGCTCCAGTGCCGATCCACGTTTTAGCTAGATTAAGTTTAGTTGAACACACGCTCGATTTGGATTGCCCGATCCACACACAACCGTCCACACCGAGCGCGTAAAACAAGTGAGGCGCTTTTAAGCACTGTCAAAAAACCAACAGCGCTTAGATCGGCTGCTCCACGGAGCACGCGCTCCACCGTGTGTGCTCGGATCGCGCGCGGCGCATTCCTACCGACCGCGCATTTGGATCGCGCTCCTGCCGCGCCCGATCGGAGCGCACTTAAATGTCCGGTATGGACCCAGCTATACACATTTTGGAAGTGCCTACTATTATCCATCGCTTACAATCGCAGTGGTCGCAGGTCAGAGTAGTAATTAGTAAAAAAAACATTTATCCGTCTTTAATTTTCCCTAGGCATGTTAAACATACAAGGTGGTGATTAGGTTATCACATTAAATAGTACAGCTGTTGTTACAAGTTGTTATCAGTCTGTTAAAATAATAGAATAAACAATTTTACTGAACGGAGAAAACTGAATTTTTCTAACAAAATAAATCCCGAATGTGGCACGAAATAAACCACCCCGGATAATAAGGCACTATAGACATGCACGGGGTGATGGTATCAACAATACAACATAAACTTAATCGTAGTGTTACCAAATAATAATAAATTAAGTTGATTAATGTTCTTAAATACTAAAATTAAAAAAGGTCCCACGGCTAGAATGTTAATTGTTATTAATTATTTTAATTGTGTAAGTTTAAAATACGTAATGTAGAATACGTGGTTTAGATTAATGTGACAACCTAATCGCCACACTGTATACAAACAAATACAAAACTAATTTGTACAACCCACGAAATTATAATACAAATCATATTACCAACATCCGATAAAATTAAATCAATCGGGAACCCCTAAACAATAAAATATTGATTGCACCTTAATTCAAAACATGGTTGAAGTTTCAGGTGTAGTCTCGTGGGAACCGGAACTGTTGATCAATAAATTACTAAAGTTAAGCTCAAGTTTTACCTGAGACCACGGTCTAATACATCATGAAAAGATTCATGTACGGTCACCAAAAGTGTTAAGTAACCAGGGCCGTCGGTTATAGTTGAAGTTTAGTAAGAAACCGATGGATGTTCCCGAATAAAATGTAACGTGGTTAAAAGTACAGTTACTAAAAATCTAAATAATAAATTTAATAAAAATCTAAATAATAATCACTTAACAACAGGACTTTTTTTCGACCTCTCACAAGCTTTCGACTTTGTAGCACATGACGTTTTATTAAAAAAGTTAGAGGGCACTGGAATAAGAGGACTAGCACTGCAGTGGATTTCGTCTTATTTAAGTGATCGGAAACAATACGTTGTCATAGATAAAGTGCATGAAAACTTACTTTCTTCCTATTCCTCTGACTCCAGGGAAAATAAATGTGGCGTCCCTCAGGGGAGTGTCTTAGGACCCATTTTGTTTATATTATATATAAATGACATACCACTAGTGACTAATCATAAATGTGTATTATTTGCAGATGACATTTCAATTATCGTGACGTCTGATAAAAAGTATAAATCAATATCTGATCATGAAATGGACATTAATAATACTATTGACAATATTTTAGGATGGCTACAGACAAATAAATTAAAAATTAACTTAGACAAATCTAATTTTATACAATTTAATAAATCTAAACATGCTAAATATAACTTTAAACTTAATATTGATAGACTGAATGAAGTTACACAAACCAAATTCTTGGGTGTACTTATTGATCAAGACTTAAATTGGAAAGTACATCTAGATAATTTGTGCAATAGGATCAATAAATTTGTTTATGCTCTCAGACAAGTAAAGAACGTGACAAATAGAAAAACAGCAATTATTACCTACCACGCATATATAGAATCCATTTTACGTTACGGGCTTATTATATGGGGGAACAGTACGTATAAGGATAGAGCATTTATTGCGCAAAAAAAATGCATCAGGGCCATTTGTGGACTCCGTCCTGATGAGTCCTGCGAACCGTTTTTTTAAAAGCTAGGTTTATTACCACTTCCCTCACTTTACATATTTGAGGTCTGTAAATTTGTGTATACTAATAAGGGATTGTTCAAAAAAGCATATGAAGTCATCTCTCGACCAACAAGGGATCCACACAGACTTATATTAAAGGATAATCCTAAGTCAGCCAAGTATGCTAAAAGCTGCCTTGTGATGTGTGTACGTATATACAATAAAATACCAAAATAATTAAAATTATTAAATAATCTTAACTCATTTAAAAACAAACTATATAAATGGCTTAATGGACATATTTTTTATGACATTAATGATTTCTATAACTTGAAAATATAAAATGTGTATGTACAGGTATTAATGAAAATGTTTGTGATGACTATTATTGTATTATTATTTTATTACCAATTAATTTATCTGAATGACTATTATTGTATTATCAGTTATTAATTATTTTGCATGCAATTGATACAATTATTCTGTATAGCTAAACATGTGGACATTATATCAAACCAAACTGTAACAACTTAATACCATGTTTAAGGCAAATAAAGACTTATCTATCTTATCTTAAAATTCAGGATCGCCTTTCCAGGGTTTATATTACTTATAGTTTGTGATGTGTGTTAGTGCGGTGTTTGATTGTTGGATCATTTCTTCACCACGGATTGCTATCTCTCCAGTTGATGAGAAATATAGATATAGAAAATCGGTTGATGATTCAAGAGGCTCTTGTGCAGATGAGGAAACTTCTTGGTGATACATTGTTGGTTTTAAGTTCATACTTTTGTTGATTAGATTTGTGATCTTACTTTTATTTTCGACTGATTCTTATGTAACTTTCGGCCTCTTTGTTAGATTTCCATCCGCCATGCCGTTTGAGTGTTATTAGGTTGGCCCCAGTATCAGCAAGCAGAGTAGTTGATGATCGCCGGAAACGACCTGTAAATTGCTCTGGATTGGGCAAGTTTAAATATGTCGCACTAAGTTTGAACACTTGTGCAATTTTGTGCCTTCCCATTGCTTGTTTTGTGCATTTGGAGTTTCTATAATTGAGAAAAAATCTGTCTGTTTTTAAATCAATGGGACGATGTGCTTGATGTTTTTGTACTACTGCAAGTGAGGTGTCACGGACGACGAACGTTCGATCTATCTTCGTTTTAGTGTCACGAAGAGTAATCATCATGATATTGTTGTGAGTTTCTATATCATTTACTGTGATACATATTTGCAATTTGGATACATCTACATGCACCGTAAATGCAGAAAAAAGAACCACATGGAACAAAAACATTATTTGTAGGTGTTTATTAGGAACCACCTACTGATTTTTTTAGAGGGAAAGAATGCACTCAAGTTATAGACACTTATTTTCACCGCCAAGTACTCAGAGTCCGGGGCTTCATTAATAAACTTTTCCACATTTTGTCCCGTTACTGTCTTTTCAGCATCCCCGTCAGGTTGTGATAGTCTTTTATGTGCAAATTGTGCTTCACCAAAACCTTGCACTTCAGAATGGAGTAAGTATTCCAGAGAGATGAAGACTTCATTTTCTTTGAAAAATCGTTAAAATAAGCTATTAAAACGTTTTCCGATAAAGCCTTTGACTTTCTGTCGATTTTCCACTGCGCAAACTTTTCGTAGGCAAGTTTGTATTTTTCCTTTGACTTCCGTGGCAAATAATAATTTCGCTTCCTTTTGAATGTCAGGTGGAAATTAAATTGGAGGATTCGTCGCTTGAAGAGTTCATTTTTACAATGTTATTTTAAATATCACGGAAATTGATGGAAAACAATATGGAGAAATGCAAATATTTTTACCACGTCGCGCTTTTGTTTCTTTCCTGGGTTTTCTATTTTTTTTTTGTAGTCGGTGATGCCTGCATCTATACAGACAAATTCTGAATAAAGTCTTTTTTTGCAACTGACTGATTTTAAACAAAACTCGACAATAATGGATTTTCTAAGGAAATTGCTGGTGGCTAAAATTCACCAGCAATTAAATTCTATACAACTTTGCTAGCGCCTATTCAATTAGCGCGGAAAGGTCGACTTTGCTCAAAGAAGGTTGTCAAAATAATGATCACATTCAAGCAGTTTTCAGTAAATTAATTATAAATTACAGAATCGACGATAAAAAATATTTTTCCTTATATTCCTACAAATAGGGTTCCTTAAGTCCGAATGAAAAAACGGAACCTTTGTAGGATCACTCGTGTGTCTTTCTGTATGTCCGTCTGTCACAGCCAAATTGCTTTAAATCTACTGTACCGATTAAGTTGAAATTTAGTACACCCAATGACTTTCTGTGACCCACACACGGACGTGTATTGTAAATTAATTAATTTTGAATACGGGGTCACCACCGGGGGGCGAGTTAGTACTTAAATAAAAAGATTCGCAAACTACTGCGCCTAAAATTTTGAAAAAAATACTGATAATAGTTCTTTACTTCTTTAGTTGGCTAGTGGCTAAGTAACAATAGCCGCACGGGTCGATCGATCAGGTTAAGCTATGCTTGCCGCGGTCGATCCGTGGATGGGTGACCATCTTTACAAACCAAGACCCCTCCGTGCCTCGGAAAGCACGTTAAGCTGTTGGTCCCGGCTGTCATTCGTGAAACTTTGACAGTCCTTACGGGTCGTCAGAAGTCCGAAAGTCTGACAACCAGTCTTACCAAGGGGTATCGTGTTACTCAATAACTGGGTTGTGGAGGTCAGATAGGCAGTCGCTCCACGTAAAATACTGGTATTCAGCTCTATCTTGTTAGATTGGAAGCCGACCCCAAAAATAGTAGGGAAAAGTCTAGGCAGATGATGATGAGATTAAATAAGATGTTATATTTCTCAATATTGTGTTTACAAACTTACATTTGCAGTTGGAATGTATGGGAGAACATAGTTTTCAACTACAATGTGAAATTCGTTCTTGGGATAAAAATCATGGTAAATTACAAATATCCATCGTACGAAACCGTCATCACGCGAGTTTAACTTGCACTTGTCCGGTTTTTACTTTAAACAGCTCTGTTTGCAGATCAGTTCGAAATTTAAATAAAATCTTTAATAAGTTACCTCATGGTTGCCATATTTCGAAATAAAAAGTTCGTTCCATTTTTAAATTACACGATATATACATATAAGTTTTCATAGTAATTTATTCGACCGCTACACACGACTGATATGGATTTTCATACTAAAATTGCCGGCCGCTGCTCGCATGTATTTGACCAGTACAGCTTTTTCGATTTATCTCGAAGAATGTTGGCAAATATGCTAATAATGGTCGAATTTCCAAGTATTTTTAAGAAAATATAATTATTACATCTTAAGAGAAGTTACGCAAATTAATACCTAAACGATCAGTGGAGCTTATCATAAGAAAACATACAATAAGAACTTTTCCTCTGCTATGAATAGCAGCTCAAAAGCTTTCGCGGTTTTTGAGGTGCGAATTTATCTGTGGTATGTGTATAATGTGCCTATTCAATTCAACCGTAAGCACAACGTTTACACAATGAATTCTCTGTTCAATGGTATATTGTTGGAATGAAAGGTGAAAGGCGAATAAATTATTCTGATAATATACATGTTCGTAGCGTAAGGCTGCCACACTGGAGGCCGAGTGACGTGCATACTCAATGATTGTGTAACTGAAAAATAAAAGCTCTGTACGACGCGACTCTAGTAGAACAATTTCTATGAAAACTTAATTGAAATTGTTCTACCAGAATCGAGTCGTACCATCGCATCGCGCCTGTCTGCTGGAACCTTTACGCAGCAGCTAGGGTTATGGCGTAAAATAACCTGTCGTATACATTTTAAAGTTATGAATAGAATTGGTGGATGCGGCTGACAACAAATTTTTTCCAAAGAAAATTAAACATTCTAATTTGTTTAATATTTCTATGAAAACTCAAGGAGTAGGTGCATGAATTTTAAACAATAATGGAAAATTGAGAAGTATCTCACTGAAACATTATCACGCTATTTTAATGATCAATGGGAGCTCTTCCTTTCTCCAAAATAAATTATGGTTAATGATCATAATTACAGGAAAGCTTTATTGTTTATTAAGCTGCCCTGTTAATAGTCTCACCTTTATAAATTTTAAAAGAGGACTTTAATGGTCTCCTAATTATTTAATTACCTTACATAACAAATATCTGAAGCACAGGCTTCAGATATTTATTATGTAAGATAATGTAATGTATTTATTATGTATGTATCATCGATCTCTTGAAGCTAGCTCAGGCTAGCTTTAAGAGATCGATGATACACACGCTTGTATTTCTGTAATTAAAGTTTAAATAATATCTGTTGATTAGGCAATTAATGTGACTCATGTCTAGTCGATCTCTTGAAGCTAGCTCAGGCTAGCTTTAAGAGATCGATGATACACACGCTTGTATTTCAGTAATAAAAGTTTAATTAGTATCTGTTGATTAGGCAATTAATGTAACTCATGTCTAGAATGCGTGCACTGACTGGATAGGTCCACTCAATCTGTGCGGTTTTTCTCAAAGGACCATTTCAGACACAAATCTACATGGTCTTCAGAAGATCTGACCAAGATTATGTTAGGACTTTAAAAGAGACTGTGACCTCTGAGTTTGTTTCGGCCTTTCTTCTCAGCGTAGTCAGATAGGAAAAGCCGACCTCATCTAGTTTTAAAATATGGTTGACGTGTAAAAGTGTTTGTACAAACCTACACAATTAAAATCATTTGTTTGCCTGTAAGCTTGTCAGTCCTACAATTTGTAACACACACCGAAACAATTTTAAAATACAATCAGAGTGCGCTCTAAATGGTAACTAATGGTAGCAATTTCGTTTTGTTATTTTAAGTAAGTTATTAGTTCAAGTTTTTGATACTTTACGAGTATACTGGCACAGTTTGTTTCAAAATTATGTCAAATCAAGTTTTATTCACGGATTTAATATTTAGTGTTTGTGACTTTGTTCTTCAATGGTAGCAAGCGCGTCTCAAGTTCTACTCTTATCGCTCTGATCTCCTCCATTACAGTGAATCACAGAACTTGCTGTCTTAAAGGTTTCACCTATAAGAAGCATTAAAATTAGGTCATAATGAAAATGAAGCCATGAATGCCATGACTACGATGAAACTAAGCGGGCCCACCCAAATACTCCGAAATATTTTATTCCAAATTTCGATGTGCCGATTTTCAAAAGTCCGAAATTCATAATACCTAAGATAATTATTATTAAAAATCACGAAATTTATCTTACCGAAAGTCGTAAATGCGATTTGTTTGTTTTCCGACTTTCATACGTTCGACGAATCAAATGCTCGATGGTTTTCGGTCCGAAAAACGACATTCCGATTTTCAATACTTCGAATAAACTGCTAAAATTAGGATTGTGAATCTGATTCAATTAGTATATTATTCACATAAGCATATAATTCAAAATCTATAAGGAAATTAAATCATTTCTACTTTGTTATTCATATTTGTGATCTTCTCTGTTGTTGGTGAATCATTTGGGTTAGGTCTGACTGACCCATCCGCCCCAGGGCGGAGGGGTCTGTCAGAAAAAAAAGGTTAGCACTGTGACCAGCGAAAGAAAATATTTTTATATAATTAGTTTCACAGGGCGTACTTATTTCTGAATTCTAATTAATCGGTACTTTAATAAACGGAATTCGTATTTTTGATGTTTCGAATTACCATTAAGTCGTACTTTTTTTAATTCGATCTATTGAAACTCTGTATTTTGAGAATACTAATTATAAACGTTAGGAGAATTGAAATTTTGGAATTATAAAAATAGGATGAATGATAAATCGGAGTTGTTATATTAGGAATTTTGAACCATTCGGAATTATGAAAATCGGTATTTTGAAATTCGTATTTGTGACTGACTGAATAAAGTTTTTCGTATTTAAGTAGTGTACCCAAATTAATATTACCGCGGAGCAAGATTTGCATATCAAATGCCACTTTGCTCGGTGTCGGGACAAAGCAAAAGAGTGCGGGGAAAACGGTGACGCAAAACTGTGACGTCATAGACTGTAGCTCAAATACTCCTTGGGAGGGAAGAGACGTCGCTTACTACGATTGCGAATACAACGCGATGAGATTTAAATCAATTAAGACTCAGAATTCAAGCGATTTTCCATTTTGCTGAGATCTATTGTCTTAGTTTATACTATTGTAAGTTGTTTGAGTGGTTATGACTTTGTTTTGAAAGACAATTTCATAATTTTTTTCATCGTTTCGTACTCCTAACTAGCCTATAATGTTCTCACTGCTGGAACACAGGTCTCCCCTCGGTGAGAGGGAGTGGGCCGTAATCCACCACCCAGTGCGGGGTGGTAGATGTCACAAATCTTCTGATTTTGTTTTATTTTTGGAATTAGCTCTTGTAGAGGCAAAATTAAGTACTGATTTAACTTTGTTTTGCTTTTTAATCAATGAATTGGTCATGAATATGTTTAGCTGTTCAAGAAATGCATT
Organism: Dryobotodes eremita; assembly: GCA_917490735.1. Classification (NCBI taxonomy): domain Eukaryota; kingdom Metazoa; phylum Arthropoda; class Insecta; order Lepidoptera; family Noctuidae; genus Dryobotodes; species Dryobotodes eremita. Next base: position 8,331,382 of record OU823257.1, read on the forward strand.
AAATGTAGTGTTTTTTTTTGTGTGCGAAACCCTAAAAACTCTACATTTAATGCATTTCTTGAACAGCTAAACATATTCATGACCAATTAATTAATTAAAAAGCAAAACAAAGTTAAATCAGTACTTAATTTTGCCTCTACAAGAGCTTATTCCAAAATAAGCAAATTCGCGTTATATCCCGAAAATCTTGTGAATTGTTTTCCTTACCAATTTTCTATCTTTTTTCTTCTTTATACTTTTAATGCTCTTCGAACTTATTTTTTGGTCAACCAAAAGGAATCGTAAAACGTGCTATCTACATTTCCAGTTGTAGAAGACGACTATTGTGGAAGTCGATTACTCGAGTTTTACTTGAGCTAATTTTTTTAGGTTCTTTTTTGAATAATTTTTATAGATAATTTTTTTCACTACAAAAACTGACGTTATGTTTATTTTTGTTTCAGGTACGTTATCAAATCAGAGTTTGACATTATAGAATTGGAAAGGTAATCAGGATGGAGTTCAACATTGCCTCAAATCACATTATTATTCCGGAACTAATTACGGTAATCAAGAAGCAATTAAATGTCAGTGGTAATTAAGTACAGCTCCTTGAAAGTTTTGTAACGCGAACTTTATCAACTGCGACCCGGAGCCGCTTCTGTTAAATTGACTCTGTGTTTGAGTTTCTACTGAGAGTAACTAATGACGGAGCACAACAAACACAAAACTTACAGCTTAGATATACATTGTGTAATTATTTTCGTTAGAAGATTTAGATACAGCCACCAAAACTGATAAGAAACCAGGGTCGTCGGATATAGTTGAAGTTTAGTAAGAAACCGATGGATGTTTTCGAATGAAATTTTATGTTTTAAATGAACTATTATATTTCTATGAATTAAGTTAAATTTTATTCGAAAATATCCATCGGTTTCTTACTAAACTTCAACTATATCCGACAGCCCTGGTTACTTATCACTTTTGGTGACCGTACCCACTTAATTGTTGTACCTGCTTGAAATATGGGAACTAAGTCTGTGGTTCACATTGTGTAGTGTACCCAAACTGAAATTCTTCATAAATCTTATCAGTAAGCTATGTGCTTACCTAAGTGGAGATTTCTGCTTAAACTAATAAAATTACCTCTAAGATGGTTTCCTACCCACTGGAAAAGTAAAATGTAAAGGATTTTTAAGCCAGCGCTAATTAAATCTTTAATTGCAATTCATTCTTCCATCACAGCATTCTATGGATTATTGAAATTCTGCGAGTTAATCGCGTAACACACTAACAGTAGGAATGGCTTTCATTGTGACAGTTCAACAACATTCATTGCGCTATTTACGTTGTTGAGCATAAAAATTTTTCGAAGATATGAAGCAATGGATTAGCAATAGGCTTCAAAATTATTCAGATTGTGATTGATAGTGTGTTACGCAATTAGGGTGCTGTTTAAAATGAAAAAGTAATTATGTTATCTATGGGAAAAAATGGTTCGAAGGTTGTTTTTTTTTAAGTGGGGAAATACGAGGAAAAACAACTTACGAAACGTGGTTTTGACTCAAAAGATAAAAACAATATCCCGCAATTTACATTAGATACCTAATCATTGTAATGTTCTTTTAGAACTGTATTTGCAAATTATCTACACGTCTGGGTTTATTTTCTGGTTTTTGTGTAGAAACAAGAGAACGAACGTTTTCCGAAATGTCCAGTAAAATCTATTTCAAATACAAGTAGTTTGTTGGAACTTACAATTTTATTTATAAAACTGCTCTTTGTAAAGCATACAGCTGTGTTTTAACGTTTTTTTATGGTGATTTTCTTCACTTTAATGCATAATAAAGAATATTACTGGATATTTTATTCAATTTGCCATTCACGACGCGTAGGACCAACTTTTACGACAAATGATAATACTATAATTTATTGTACGACTTATTTTCGCCAGCAGGATTTAGATTTGTTTATTTCTATCACTATTCTCGTTTTCTGAAAACGCTGTCATACAAAATACTCGACTCGTTTTGTCAAACTTGATATTTTCTCGACAAACTCTAACATGGCACCTAAGTTATCTCGAATTTTGACAATTCAACACGAGATAATCTCCAATTTTTCTGTTATTAAGTCGTCCTCGATTTTGACAATTCCATGCGTAAAATCGAAAGAATGAAACGGAACCTCAAGCCGATGTTGCTTTGAAAAAATATTTGTTTTTAATAACTTGCTACATCGCTCTCGTCGCGAGATAAAGAAGTGTCAAAGTGGCTTTTTCGAGTTCACTCGAGCTTAACGGTCATGTTAGGCATTAGGATGACGGCAGAATCGTAGAAACATTTCGAGAAATCGAGAAAGAGAGCGTTCTCGCGCTTGTCATATTAGCCCTGCTGAGTACGTCAGTCTGAAAAGTCGATAAAAAGTCGCTAAAAGAATTTCAAAATTAGTAACACCAACTTTACTTTGATAATTCTAGAATAATAGGTACATTTAAAAAGTTTATTTACAAACGTGAACTAAATAAGGCAAGTATGGAAATTTTGGATTAATTGCTATAAACCTACGAAATCGTCACTTATCACTATAAATTGTGAACGGTCGCAATGGAATATTGTAATTATGTATATTTATTACTAACACCAACCTTAGCAAATGAGTTGGACCCACAGTATCTTAATAGAATCAGCACACCTGAAAATTTCACTCTTCGTGTGCAATAAGGAAAATCTCCATAGATCCAACATCATGGTATGTTTATAAGTGCCAGAAGTTATGCATGAGCGCAAGCCGAGCCTCTGTCGTTATTTTATTGTCTCCGCTCCACATGGAAAATGTTTTATGACTTGTTCATATTCACAAAGCCGGCAATTTATCTCTGTAAAATAGAAGTAGTATCTGGCCTCAAACGATTATACGCTTCTGCATTTTAACAAAATCTTTGAATAAAACTGTAATCGCAAAAATCTAAGCTCTAGATGGGATAAGATCTAAACGCTAGGGGTAAAAATAAAATAGTTGAAAGCTTTCGAGGGATTGACTCCTCGAATTTACATGACTTTGTTTAAGTAACTAGCAGTTTTATATTATGTACTAATTATGCCAGTGACTTCGCTGCGCGGCTTCCACGTGGATGTCGGAAATTATCTCATGGTGACGCACCACCGGGATTAGCTGTGATTTGATTTTGATTTCCCACGGTCTCGTACTTGATTAAATGAGCTGGCAGTACACTAGCACCAGTCTGGCTTCGACCCGCAATCGAAATGGTTTTGCTTCCAAATTATTAATGTCGTTTGCAGGCGACGCTGCAAGGTTTCCTACTAATTTCTCTCCATCAAGGCATTATGTTAAAATAACGCATAAATTAACAACAGTGTGCCCCGTTTAATTACCACGTCTACATTCAATTTTATAATTATTTAAAAAGGATTTTGTTTTGCAAAAAATATAGTCCACAAGAAAACAAGCAAAATAGGATGGAAAATATTGTGCTTCGGAGTAGAAATTTTTTGAAGACTTTGAATTTAATTATTGCAGTTTAGTTACAACTCTTGTTTCATGTGTGTTTTAACGGTAATTACCTACGTCGGATTTTTCAGAATTTTCCCTCATAGACTTCTATCTAATAAATTATTAGCTTGTGTACCTGCAACACTTCGAGTCTTCGTAATTAATTAGATCTTTTGTCGTTCATATATTTTCCTCAATTACCCGTAACTCTGCTGACCGACCAACACGTCTGTGTCTCCGTGATGTCACTGAGCTAATCAAATTGTTGGAGCCGGAGCACGTAATTAGAGAGGCTATAAAGATAACTCGTAGTGCGACGCAAACATTACGTGGTATTAAGGACATTCATTATATCAAAGTGAAGGTGAGGCGTAACGGATGGGTCCATATTGGCTCAACTAAAGTTCTTTACCCGAAATTGTTCTTCCTAACGATTTGTAATCCGAATGATCACTCTTCCTAAAATTTTTCATCCTAAAGTTTTCATTCATACTATTTGTAGTGCTACCGGCGATGTTCATAACACTCATGTTTCCGAAAATTGTAATTAATAATATCATTAATGTAAATATATTTAAACTCCTACTGTTTTTTATCATAACGCTTTTATCCCTAAACATAATTACCATAATATTTTCACCCAACTTATATATAACCTACCCACTATATTTTAAACCAACTGTTTAGAATGATTAAAGGTCGTTTGACTGATTTTTGTCTTAAACGAATGAAATTCAGGTCAGAGTGTCGTCTTGGGGGCACTATGAAAAACATGCTTAGAAAAATTTCGCGACCAATTTCGAGGTAGCGCTCGCCGGCAGCTGCCGCGGCACCGCTCGCTTCGCTCGCTCGGCTCGCGCGTAGTTGGTCACAGTTCTAACCTAACCTAACCTATGGATATATTTGCAGGTACACACCGCTATAAATAAAATTAAAGAATACGCTTTATTCTTATATGTTATGTGAAAATAAAGTTACGCAAAATTTATGTATATAATACTGATTATTATGAATAAAAAGAAATCTAAACAAAAAAAATATGACTTTGAATAATAGTGTATAAGATGGTTATGTTGAGAAAATATAGGAAAACAAATACAAGTATAATAGATGTTTATTGCTACTGACATTATGAAGTTGAATGCTTCGGAATTATGAACATTAGAGACAGAGTAGTTAGGAATTGTGATTGTTAGGATGAAAAATGTTAGGAAGAACATTTTCGGATTTCCAATTATCGGAGTTGAAAATTTAGGTGAACTTTGGCGCACCCGTAACGGATGCCTTACCTAATATAGTAAGTCGCTGAGTGAGCGTGGTAGAGGTACTTAATTAGATTCCTTTAGGTAAATGAGTCCCTAGCTTCTTCGAGACGACAGTTTTACAACGTAGTGTTCCACTAAATATTATTTATGATTTTTGGAATAACCAATTCTACGCCCATTTTAGTAGTAAATAGTTAATAGTTTTAGTAGTTCACTGTAGTTGTGCAAGTAAGTACTGATTATTTAATAAGTGAAATAGGTATGTTCAAACTATTGATTCCTGTTGAATTCACGTTGGTAAACGAATTGAAGCGAATTGAAAATCGGATTAAATCGGACCGGAGAGTGGCCGTTATTAAAACAGTAAAAAGTGTTTCTCCCAGAAATAAAAAACTTTCTACGATGTAAGGTATTTTTGACGTCTCCCAATTTAAACACAGTTCTAGCAAAACTACCACATCTAAGTACGTAATAGTAGCCTACACCTTAACACAGTCATTAGTTCTTACATCTTTTCACGGAAGAAAGCGACTCCGTGTCACACAAGATGCGCTAGCAGACACTATGTGGCATGTGGACACTTTAAACATGACGACAATGTAGTTTAAGTAAAATACAGCTCTTTGGTAGCAAGCTTTTATGAAGAAAGTTATTTAGAGACTGAAAATTCTGTTCTGTTAACCTGAAGACATTAACAAAATTAATGTACAAGTTCATCAACGTGTTGTTTAAACGGAGAGTAGAGTAAAATACTGAAATTTGAGTCAAGATATATGAAATAACTAAAAGTCACACAGTAACCGTGAATTTTTGTTATTTCATTTAATTTTGAACGAAACATCCCGCTTCATTTACTAAATGATAAATGATAAATGATTTTATTTCTGTAAGTAGGTTTGAACAAATACTTTTACACGTCAATCATATTTTAAAAACTAGATGAGGTCGGCGTTTCCTATCTGACTACTCTGAGAAGAAAGGCCGAAACAAACTCAGAGGTCACAGTCTCTTTTAAAGTCCAGACATAATCTTGGTCAGATCATGTGAAGACCATGTAGATTTGTGTCTGAGATGGTCTTTTGAGGAAAAACCACACAGATTGAGTGGACCTGTCCAGCCAGTGCACGCATTTGTCAGTAATCGTGTAGCTCAACTCAGAACTTAAGGAGCTCAACGATTCGACGAACAATACCAAAGAAAAGACATTTGGGTAGGCCACAAAAATTACTCAATCTGCCAGACCATGATTAAAATTAACTAAGGAGAGAAAAAAAAGCAACAATGACCCACATAGTCTTCACATTCACAATATTAAAATGATAATCAATGTAGCCTGAATGCTACTCACATTCACAGACAGTTTACTCTTTAAAAGTCATCAAATATACCATAAGTTATTATATAAGGACATCATCAATTCTAAAACACTCATTCACAGTATAAAAATGGATTGTTGCTTGGGGGTACATTGAAGTGGCTTAGTTAATCCCAAGCCTTTTTGTCATCCAAGTAATCTTTAACTTTATAGAAACCTTTTTGACAGAGTTTCTGTTTAATAAATGATTTAAATTTATTGAGGCTCAGTTCTTTAACAAGACTTGGGAGTTTGTTGTAAAAACGTATACTTTGGCACTTAAATGAATTACTAATTTTTTGGAGCCTAGTCGAGGGCACAATAAGTAATTCTTTGTTTCTAGTATTAATGTTATGCACGTCGCTGTGTTTGGAATATAGATTAATATTCTTTTTTACATAAATCAGGTTCTCATATACATATTGAGATGCGACTGTCATTATGTTTATTTCCTTAAATTTATCCCTCAGTGAATGCCTACAACTAATGTTATAAATTGCTCGAATGGCTCGTTTCTGCAGCACAAATATAGCCTGAATGTCGGCTGCATTTCCCCACAGCAAAATGCCGTACGACATTACACTATGGAAATAACTAAAATATACTAATCGAGCTGTTTCGACATCAGTCAAATGACGGATTTTATAGACCGCGTAGGCTGCAGAGCTTAGCCGCTTCGACAATTTGGTTATATGTGGGCCCCACTGTAGCTTCGAGTCCAAAGTAATACCTAAGAACACAGTGGTGTCCACGAGATCCAATTCCGCCCCATTAACTAGTACATTGGTTTTCACCTGCTTAACGTTAGGTGTCAGAAATCTAATACATTTAGTCTTTTTCTCGTTTAAAAGTAAATTATTAACACTAAACCAATGTACTATTTTAGCGATAGCATTATTTACATCATCAGTAATTATCTGTTGTCGTTTAAGCTTAAATAAAAGCGATGTGTCATCTGCAAATAACACTATTTCATGACTATTCTTTACAAGGGAAGGTAGATCATTAATATATACGAGAAATAAAAAAGGGCCAAGAATTGAGCCCTGCGGAACTCCCATTGTGACAATAGAACCCGGGGATCGCTTGCCGTTAACGTCCACTCTTTGGATCCTATTATCCAAATAAGAGATAAGAAGATCCAAAGTAGTGTTTCTACTAGTTTCCTAAGTCTGTTGAACAGAAATATATCAGCATTTTCTTGGTTTCATTACATCTTTATTCAAAAACTTATTCAGGAGATGATTATGAGGAGATTATGTATTGTTGTTATGTGGAGGATTATGTGTTGTATTGGAGGGGATTATGTATTTTCGTAATCTAGAAATGTTACATGAACAATCGGGCTACAACATTAGATAATATTATAATTCTATAGCAGCCTTTCTATCGAGCTGATCAAGTCCCTGACATCCTAAGTCGTTTACCTCTTACAAAACCTGCTCACGTTGCAATTTTCTCCTACACAAAGACTTGTAGTTACGTTTCAGATGAGCCAAGTGATTACACATAATTTGAAGAACATTTATTATATTTTCATAACAGTACCTATGCGGCCACATGCTGTGGTATTTTTCTACACCAAAACCACATCTTTTATATTAACCATACAGGGAGTTGTTGTACCCAGCAATTCTTACTATAATTCAGTACCTAAATCTATGTTTTCAAGTATGAAATCGTACGACAGTCATTAAAATTTAACTAACATTTTATATGATTTTGAACACTTTTACCACTGAAAAGCAAACCTTTAGTTACCTTTGACTGTTTTTATATCCAAATCTATATTCCATACTATTCATTCCCTCCTTTTATAAAATCATCCTCGTCTTGCTCCACAACTACCTGCCATTTCTGCTACATCTTGCTGCTGATTCCGTGCCAAAACCGACCTCAAGCTCCTTCACATTTTTCTATTCTTTGTGTTTTCATATCGCTTTTTTTTTTTTTCAATGTGACTTACAATTAGCCCTCCGGTTAATCGTAACGTTACAATGCGGCGGCTGCCGGTCTTCACAAACAAGATTTTATCGTGTCGACATCGACATATTTGCTCCACAACGTGCGTGCTTGTTACGTAAAATGTTGTCACCACTTACTGTTTTTTGTGTTATGTTATGATGGAACCTTAACAAAAATAATCCAAAAAATCTGTTAAAATGTACTCATTTGATTATGAAGATAGGTTTTCCAACCTAATCAAAACTACTGAAAACTTTAGCTGAAAGATTCGGAATAAAAGTTGAAAGATGCATGAATCCTGTTTGCTTGAGAATCTAGATTATGTTTTCTGGTTTGGTGTTCGAAATTTTATGCGTATTGCGGTCACTGCCCGAACGATTGACTTCGATTTGTCACGAATAAAAAAAATAACTGAGTGTGTTCATAACAAAATAAATGTGAAACATTTTTAAGTTTATCTAACGAACTTGCAGACATAAGTGTTTTAAAGATTGATGAACAATCTTACAAAAAATATTGTGAGAACGGAGAAAAAATTATATTATTATGTTTTAAGTTCTAGATAAATCGTCTAGATAAATAGTTGTCTAGACGATGTAATGTTTGGTTTCTTTTATTCGGAAAATATTTACGCACATTGTCGAAATAGGAAAAAAAAATCTTGTTGTAGGTATTTTTGGCATCAAAATATCGAAGCGATTCATTAGTTATTCATCGTCTGCTCCGGTTTCCAAGCAGAACAACGATCGATAGTTCGGAATACATATCTGTAAGATCAGATAAGCTCCTGCAAGGTTTTCCTTACAATATGTTAGGAATATTTGCAGTAAATAAACCTTCAATCCTTACTTAGACTATACCTAATAGAAAAAATGCTTTTTTGGTAACCAGGAACATAATCGATGATTGTGAAACTGTCAACGTTTCCATATTTTATTTTAAGCACTCGTATAAGTATACCTACGTCAGAGAAATTGTATGTAATGTTCTTTACACGAATATTCCTAACAGAGTCAATAACCATATGTTGAGTACCGCAACCTTATCCTTGCTCAGTACACTGAGGTCACTGCTAACGACTGTACAGGAGCATTCGTCTTCACATTAGCTTCGGTTCAGTGCCGCGTGATAGATCGCCGTCGTCCGGATACATTTCTGCCCGCGAGTGTACAGTATACTTGCCAAACAATACAATACTATGGGATGTAGCCAACTATGTGGTAATAATGTTCCAAGTTTTTCAGTTCCACTGCTTCATAGAATAAGGCCTAATTGTGATAAAAAAATCTCATTCGCAGGAAAATTCGGTTTATCTTGTATCCCTATTATTTTTGAAGTGCACTCTCAATTCAGCTGGAACTTACACTTGCCTTAACCCATTATTGTAGGTATCAGGCAACACCAGGTCCCACGACTATCAGGACAAGCCCGGAAGAACGGCCAAGATCCCTGCCAGCATCTTACAGGAATACTTCCTTCCTCTGAGCACGTTTGCTCTTGCGAATCTCCACTCTAGCCGACCAATAAAGGCAAGAAAGAGGTGATTATAAAACTACGACACTTATTATTGACGTCTAGTTGGACTATTTACTACCAGTCTGTCTATAACTGAAACATAACTGGTAAATTGTGGGTGTACTATTCAGAGTATACACTCTACCCAACCCTTTGAAAGAACACAGGCATTCGCGCAAGTGGATTCGCCCAAGTGACTTTCGCGCAAGTGTCCATTCATGGAAATGGTGTGTAGATAAATGTAACTTTAACTTTGCTAAATCTGGTCTTTATATACATACTACAATACGTATGTATGTAGATGTATTTTAGGTGCGCTTACAACTCTGAGATCAACAGCCTGTAGACCACAACAAAGTAGGAGAGAGCAAGAATTCTCAATAAAATTTTGAACCCTCACAATTTATTGTACTGTATTTACCAAACGATACCGGGTTAAATTATACTTGAGGAAATACAAAAACTTCAAGCTTACATCCACCTTCTTATATTCTCGTAAATTCCTACTGTAAAATGTAAACTCCTTTCATTCAGAACCTCAACTTGAATACACAAAAGTTTCTGAAAATATCACACAAAGAGATAACAGTAGTTGCAAGATTCAGAATTACATGTCGATGGTAGTAAATCAGAAAAGATGATAAGAACTACAGCTAAATTCAAAATTATCAAGTTGAGTTTAAAAAAATCCGTTGAGTATTAATTTTAATCTTCTACTTACAATTTTTAAAGTTTTATTAATTTCACTTACTTCTTCTCAACAATATTTGTAGATGTCATGATGTGTTAAAATATGCGAAATAGGTAATTCAACTTTGCAAGCAATCCTAATAAATCCTTTCTTTTAATATTATAGTTCACACAGAAGTAAGTTTTGAACATAAATCAGGACAGCTACACACGGAGAATAAAGTTAAAAGAAACTGCATTAAAGCATCAATATTGATGATTGATCGTTTCTGATAGTTATATGTTATGATCCATCGATGTTTAGATAAGAAGAGTAATGCTTCAAATATTTACGAGAAGCTTGATGCCAATATTCCAGCAAACACTTTAATGGACAACAAGAGGTATTTTTCCAATAAATAGCGTTATATTTTCAGAACGGATTATCAGTTTTCCGCAACATGTTCAATGTTTAGTCAGAATCATTTTATTCATTTACATAACTATCAACGAGTGATGCTCGATTGTTTCTCGTAACAATAAACATTGATAGGATTTTGTTTATCAAAACAGTACATTGTTTTGTAAAAACAAAACTCTTCGAATGAAACTCAGATACGAATCAGGGGGTCTACTCTCTAACTCCGTCAACGACGAGACGGGCCCGTCCGAAGGTAGTCCGATACGATGCAGTAAACCCTACTCCCTATTGATTTCGGACTATTAGGTTTCTAACGGAATCATAGACACTATTCGTGAACGAATGGCGCATGACGATAGAGTTGCGCTATTTTACCGGTCGATTACCGGTTTACTTACTTTGTGGTTTTCAAGCTTGATAAACAAAAAATAATATTGTTATCGTTATAAAATTACCACATTTTTAACAATAAACTGTTTATTATGTTTTCAAATATAGAACTGAACTATTTTAGCCATTTTTGTCCGGATTGTAGCTTTACCCTGTTAATACCTTTGCCTTTTTTCTTTTTGACGGCAATTTTCAAATGAAATGTCATGTCAGTGTTTATTATTATTTACAACCACACTAAATAATTGCATCAATTCGCAATTTATTAACACGACGCGGGATGTTTTCGTTATTAAATATTAATTAATGTTGTAAAATGGCCCCAATCGCTCCAGCAGCAACTCACGCGCAAATAGAGGCCCTCCTTAATTTCATGAGTGAGAATAATGAGTTGGCACGCGGACTATTGAGGGGTGCCGACGAAAGAATTCGTTCAAAAGGCTGTGGGAAAACCTGTGCAACTCCCTTAATTCAATGGGAAGTTGCACAAAGTCTGTGGAGCAGTGGCAAAGGGTGAGTATAATACATTACTCGTCAATATTAATTTGATTTTTAAGTCTTGTCATCAGTAAAGTGCATAAAATGATAATCAGTCATCCTCCAAATGATTATCTGTAGGAGTATACTGGCTTGTATATCGTTTTTTATGTAATTAAAATTAACCAACTTTTAGGTGCGGGCTGATAAAAAAAATTTAGCCAATAAAGCTGCTGAAGCTGCCAGATGTTCAGCATGTGCTACAGGTGAAGTCCCATCGGTAGCAACAACCCTCTCCCAAGTGGAATTGAGGATACTATTAATTATGGGAGAGAGTTTTGGACAGCCACAAGCCAAGGCAAGAGTGCCAGCTTTTCCATCGGTAAGTAATAATTAAATTTATAATTTATGATAGTATGTTTGAATGGTAAAAACAGCATTAATGCTTTTATAATGCTGTTGCATGGAGTCTTTGCCATGACTTTAAAAAAATTCAATAACACTAAATAACAAACAAGGTCACCCGGGGCGAAAGCAACTAAAAAAAAAATTCTGAAACTTTGCTTCCCTCCACCATGAGCTACTTAAATAATAGGGATATTCTAATAAACGTACTTCATTGCACAGCTTTCGATGAACAGTTTCGACATAAATTAAGTTACAAATAAACTTTGGTTTTTCATTAATTTGCATTATTGTTGAATAAGACCAGTAAAAGTTACATTCACCCCACTTTGGGGTAAATGTGACTATTCGTTATAACTCAGTTGTAATCTGTTTCTAAATGTTGATGTCAAGAGTACATGTAGATGCACACAGAATTATCTGTAAAAGCTATGTATAGTCGCTGAGATAGAGTTCAGTTTCAAGCAAATTTACTTTTCTTTTTTTATGGGGTGAATGCGACTGCCTTCCATACTGACTAGTGTTGATATGTAGTACCTACTACTTATCGATAAATATTTGTGAAGACATTCGATAATTAACAATAATGAAAGGTTTAAATATAGGTTTCTTAGTGCAAAAACGCAAAATCGATCTGAATAAGATCAATAAAGTATATTATACTCAGCTAGAGTAATTCTATTTTATTAATGGAATTTAGGACATACAATAAGAGCAAGAAAAGATTTCTTGTGACTTGTGTATGTAAAATGCTTTGACAAATATACGATAAGTACGCATTGATGACTAATCTAATATTTAGGATTTAGGTAAAAAAAGCGATTTATGTCTGTATTTTGAAAGTTTATTTAAAAATTATTACTTAAAGCAAAAAAAAAAACTTAGGATAATTCTCGGTCAAAATCAAATAAACTAATAATTCCGTATTAATCGGTAAAATAACATAAACAAAAATAAACAAAAACAGTCTAAACAGAACTTTTTACTTAGCAAAAAACAACTTTAAAACATTTTTCCTTAAGTAGTCACTAATTAATTAACATTACTAATTTTCGTACAAAACGTTTGTAATTTTTCTATCAAACTAATAGAATACTAAGTATCATATTTAACGGTAAAATAACAGTCTAAATATTATAACAGTCTTCACAACTTTGGTACTTTGAGAAAAATATGACCTTTTTTACTTAATCACTAGTGACTTAATTAAATAGTTTGCTTTGCAATTACTAAAATAGCACATTAGTGAGATATTATTAAATTAGTTAAAATAAACAACGAAAATAAATTCAAGTCTTCTTTTCAGTCCAAACAACAGTCTAACATTGATGTGATCCCAGACCACCTGGGGGTTGATGGTCTGAGAATAAATAATTAGCATATAGCATATCTACTATAATTATTTCTCAATCACGTTAATGTTTTCCGAAAACTTATAAAGCTCTCCCACGCAATCAGGTTGAGGAAGCACGGTGATAATATCAGTGAAATCAATTATTGACACGTCATTTTTAATAACTTTAAACGTATTTTTTTGTTTATAGGACTTCAGACCTTTCACAACAGCTTTTTCTCCAGTAATATCTTCTATCAAGCAAACATACTTATAGGTTTTCTTTCCCAAAGCAGAGCTGAATTTTGCTAATATGAAGTCACCTTCTTTTGGCACGAATACAAACTCCTGTTTTGAAGTGGATGCTACGCTTTTCAACATATTATAAATTACGCACTGGCTTTCTTCTTGAACATAATTTCCTCTTTTGCTACTTTTATCCTTTTTTTCTGTTAGACATGTTTTCTTTTGGGTTTGTTTTGTCTTAGTTCCTTGTTTAGATATTTGACATATATCAATATTTTTATTTCTTGTTTCTCGCTTTGGAGTTTCAAAAGTTGTAACATTGGATGAATAGTCTTCAAGGTATATATAATCATTATCTGAGTTATCTTCCAGCAAACTTTTGTAAAAAGTTTCTGGGTCTTCGTCCTCTGACGAATCGTTACTTTGAAACGAACCACTAGTATTGCTATCTGATTCATATCTCGTTTTCTTTTTGTTAGTCAAATTTTTCTTCTTTAATTTTCTCTTTTGTCTGGCTTGTTTCTCTTCTGCTTTCCTTTGTTTCTCTTCTTGTTCTTTTTCCATTCTATCAATTACTTCCTTGTAAGTCAAAATTTCGGCGCCTCTAGTAACGCGCTTCTTTTTGGTTTTGGGAGGATCACTGCGACCTATTTTTTTCAATAAAAGTTCCTGAAATGATACGTTCATAACATTTGTTTTAGCTTCATTTTCAAGTTTGAATTCAGCATATAAATTATCTAAGTTTACCGGCTTTTGTGAGTGTTGTAGGTTTTGGTTAATTTCTATTTTTGTGGTTTCATTATGATTTCCTAAGATAATTGAATGCTGCTTTTTTTCATATGTTTTTAGTTTTTCTTGCGGTTCCTTTTTCAGTTCTCTGTTTTCTTTATTATAACTTGTATCTGCAGGTTTAATTAGCACATTTTCTAGAATTATTATTTTTGAAGATGTATTGCTCTCAGTACCAGTAGATGTAGCTTTCCGAACTTGTTCAAAGGAATCTTGTTTTTGTGTGGTAGAAACATGTCCTGGCTTCTGTTTTTCGTAGACTCTTGACTCTTTTTTTCCTTGTTTCTTTCTATTTACATATTTTTCTTCTTTGACTGATATACTTGTTTTGTTTCCAATAATTTCTTGTTCGAAAATCGTTGATCCTGCTATTTCTACTTGAAAGTTACTATGGACATTTATTGAATTATCGTATTCTGTCACCATTTCTTCTTCTTTGTCTGTTACTTTAACTTCTATACAGTTCTTGTGAGTCTTAGTATCTTCCAGACAATTTCCGATCATGTTAAAATTTTGAAGTGCCAAACTTAAAAGGGTTGGTACGTTAAAATAAACTTGATTTTGGACAATCTGATGCGTGCAGTCATTTAGGTTTTTATCAAAGGTTAGTAAGGTGTTTTCTTCTTCGGGCAAGGTAAATAAGTTTACATATTCAAGTTCGTTATCTTCAACATTGTGCGTAAGTGCTTGTTCTTTTTCCCATCGCGCTAATGCCAAAGGATCGAATATGTTTTGAGATATTGCCTGCCGGTTAAACGGATATATACCAGTTTTTTTAAAGCCATTTTGCAGTATAACTGGATTTAGATTGCTCCATATTTCGGTCAGAATTCTGCCGAACTCACTTTTTGGTAGCTTAGCACCAATATGTAGCCTTTGCCATTTAACAAGAGCCTCGTCCCACCTATCTTTCATGGGTTTCATACCACTGCAATCTAGTGGTTGAAGAGTGTCGGATGAGTGTGGTGGTAATTTCAATATGGTAATGTTTTCGGATTGAGCCAACTTAATAACATTTAAGTCTACATGAGTGGAGTGCCCATCATAGATTAATAAAACGGGCCTGTCATTTCCGATTGCGGGCAAAAATACGCTTTTAATGTATTTTTCAAAAATGGATGTTTCCATCCAACCCTTGCGACTGACAGTGTAAGCTGTTTTGACATATGGATCTTTGTAACACCACTCATTCCATAAATGCTTGCCCTGGAAAACAATAAGTGGTGGAACTTTATTGCCAACTGCATTTGTAGCCAACAACACAGTCGTATTTTCTCTTCCAGGGGAACTAGTAGTCCTGGTACAGCGGAACCCTTTTTGTCCAATGACTCGGGTTTTAGATGGATCATTGGAAAAACTAGTTTCGTCGAGGTTATATATCCTTTGAGGTTTATCAGTGAGGTCAAGATCTTTCAAAACACTTTCTAATAAATCAAAATATTCATACACTGTAAACGGATTACATGCCCGTTTACGAGCAACTTCTACAGACTGCGGTTTTTTTACCGATAAACCGTTTCTCTTGCGAAAACCACGAAGCCAATCATCACCAGGGATATTTTCTCTGAATGGCGTAACTATACCATTTCTTTTAATATATTCTGACACTAATGCCTTGACTTCTTTTGACGTCAATGGAAATCCGTTTTTTTCCATTATGTGCAAATAGGAAGATATTTCTTGCTCACATGATCTGGACAATACAGTATTTTTTCCAGGATTTGCCTGTTTAAGCCCGCGCGTAGCGTATACATGTGATATTATTGTTGAACGAGGAATATTGAAGCGTTCCGCAGCAGCATAACTGGTTAACTGTTTTTCCTTTACTAGTTGTACAGCTTCATGAAGTGTTTCAGAGCAATAAGTTTTCTCCTTTTTTCTTTTATAGTTTCGGACCATCTGATAACAAAATTTGGATTTTGTATTAACCTAGTACCTACATTTTTTATTTAAGCTATCTATTTCATTTTGTTAAAACTACGCAAAATCTAAAACACTTCATACTAATTGCAGCTAAACATTTATGCAAATACGCGAAATTCACTTATCGAAATATCGACACGGAACGTCACTAGTAATTTGCAGTTTTCGTACAAAAAGCATGGGGCGATTGTAACTGCAAAAATAGTTGCAATAACCCACGTGCATGAAAAGTTGAGGTTAATGTAACTATATCAATAAAATGTTAATTATAACACCTAGAGTTTAACCAAATATACCAAAAACACTTACGTTTTATCTTATTTTTAGGATGCACTACTATTTTTCCTTGCAACGACTTGAAATATTTTTAATGTCATAAAACAAAACACAGGACTCGGCAACACGTTGCTCCAAAATGGCGGCTGACAGAAAATGATCTGTCAGTACTACAGTAGGTGAATTAGTGATGCCATCTGTACTTTATTTTAAAAAACTATGATTCCGCTTTACTCCAATAGATAGAGCTATCTACAAAAATGATTAGATTGAGAGAAAATTGAATTAGTTGCTTTAGCCTCATAGTTGCTTTCGCCCCGGGTGACCTCACATAATTATATATTTGTTGTACCCGTCAATGATATTTTGGTTTTTGTTGTAGGTCCACCTGTAAGACAAGACCCAGCAGCCATCACACCCACCCAAATATCTGCTGCTACACCTGCCAACCCACTTTCCCTAGAGCAACCCTCAATATTCACTGATGCACTGGAGCGGGAGCTGCCAATGCAAAATTAGTGAAGTAAGTATTATTGTTTAGTAGAAAAGAGATTATGTAAGTCATGTTTCAGAAAATTACTTAAAACTGACTGAGATTTATTTTAATTTGTTTACAGCATTAAATTCTCGTCGTGCACATCCACGAGTTCGGCAACACCTCACTGCCGACTCAGCAAGAAGTCGAAGTATTGAGGTGGAAGAACAAAGACTACTAATTGAATCCGGGAGAAATGTGGTGCTGATGAAATAAGGGTTGTCATTGTGGAACTTTGTAACTTAGTACATAACTAGAAACATTTAAATTGCTAGCTATACATATAACTCTTGAAAGTCACAGGGAGAGGCCTATGCCCAGCAGTTGGATGATGCAGGCAGCAACATATATTTTTTTTCTCCGTTGCTCTATAATTGCAACATTGTTCACAATGTTGCAACATTTATTTCCCGAGCTCCTCATCTCTTTTGTTGCTTGGAGTCTGGTCTTCCAACTCAATAATTCACTGAATGAAAGCTTGTCTGTTACCAGCAATTATTTAAGATTAAATTATACAAGTAATGGAAAATGGTATGTGTTGATTGGTTAAAAAAAATCTTTTGATTGTATAATGTTGATTCTTAATTTGAGATTAGTCTAGGATAAAAGCAAATCTATGTATTGTTGATTGTTAATTTTATTCAGATATTAGGTATTTGAGACTGAAATAGACAAGTAAGAGAAACTAAGTTCCTAGTAATAAATTAAGACTTCAATAGATACATAAAAGAAAATCTGTGTTATCATTGTTATAGTGTATTGTTGATTGTTAATTTTATTTAGATATTAGGTATTTGATATTGAAGTAGACTAGTAAGAGAAACTAAGTTCCTAGTAATCATTTAAGACTTCAATAGATAAATAAAAGAAAACATATAGTGTATTGTTGATTGTTAATTTTATTCAGATATTAGGTATTTGATATTGAAGTAGACTAGTAAGAGAAACTAAGTTCCTAGGAATAATTTAAGACTACATAGATAAATAAAAGAAAATCTATGTTTTGATTGTTACATTGTGTTGTTGAAAGTATTTTTTTTTTCAAATTTATTGGTGCTAAATAAAAAGAAAACATTTTGTTTATAAAAACAATACTTTTATTGTGGAAATCTTTTTCTTATGTCAGAATCGTCCCGCGCCAGTCCCAACACCCATTATGTCCTGAAAACAAAATAAACAGTTTGTAAAATAAATACTCAAATCAATATTATAAATACAAACATCCTATGTATTTATGTATTTATTGACATATTTTATTAGTAGAGTAGTTTTCTTGTGAGACTGCATAAGTACCTATTTCTGTCCAGCAATTCCGGTAATCTGTCTCTCGCTCTTTGCCCTTGCTGAAGAGCTTGATGAGCGGGCATAGACTCATATCGCTATCCTCCCTGTCTACTGCACTCTAATTGTAGGTCTTCCTCAGAGAGTCAGAGAGGGAAGTTGCTTCTAAACCTGCCCGATTACACATATTGCGTAAGACAGCAGGCAATGACAATTTTACGTGCAAAAATAATATTTGCTCTGAAATTTATGAAAAAAATACTGTTCACCTGTTCAATGCATTATAAGGAAAAATATAGAATTGTGACAAATACCTGCTGTGATGGGTTTATAAAGCAGCTCTCTAGCTGCTAAGAGGCATCTCCATCAGCCTTTTAAAATTCCAAATGTAAGTCTGCTAAGGCCCACTGCACCTTGGTACCTCCCCCGAGCATAAAAGTTGAGTGCAGCAAGGATCTAAAAGTAAACAAAATCACCAGTAAATACAACCAAATTAATTGCAGAATCTTTAATAAATAAGTATAACCTTAGCTTTAGTCCTTCATTCTTATATCAAACAATTACCTTCATTATTGGATCCACACCATTTCTTCGTATTCGTTGAGGCAAAAGAGGTACTATATGCTCACACAAGTCTTTAAATAATTCCAGCCTTTAGTTCTTTAAGAACTTAACGTCGGGAATACTCGCCAACCGAAAATTTTGGCGCAAATATAATCGGTATCGCCTCCGCTCTTCGTGTAGAGCTTCATCGAGCATTCAAAAATGCAGCCATAGGTTCAAGTTTTTGGCAAATTTTAACTTTCGTAGGCAGCACGATAACTATTTTGATGTCGTATCAAATGACATAATGATCCGTCTATACAAGTGTCAAATTCAACTTTTCGGACGGGCAAAAACACATCGGGAGTAGGGTCTACAGTCAAATCGTGTTGTCATTCGTTCTTTGTTCGGGTTCGGGACTAATCGTAAGTCCGTAGGTGATACGGAGTAGGAAACGCCCGTAACGAAGGCCGAAGCTACGGACTTCGTGCTTAGGGAGTAGGCCCCCAGAGCAGTGATGATTTCGTACAGCTGGTGAAGGTGTGCTGGTTACGTGTCTCATAGAAATGTTCATGATTATATTATTCAGTTAGGATGACAACAAGTCTATCCTCATTGACTTCACTATTAAAAAGCTCAAATACTTTCTGGTATTCGTGGTCGGAACTTCAAGTTACTGCACAAGACAGCTTTAATACTGCCTTGAAGTGGCTTTCCTCACATAACCTTCCTCTCAATGCTAACAAAACTAACTTCATCACTTTTTTTAATGACCTTCTTAGCTAAAAATCTCTAAAGCCATAAAAACTCATTCTTGTCCCACACTAACTCAACTTAATTGTCAGTATCCTACCATAACTACATCAGGGCGGGTTAAATATCGTGGTATCATTCTGGACAAAACCATTAATTTCAAATTTCATATGGAATCTCTTTCTGGTCGCATACGAAAGTTATTTTACATTTTTTAAACCCTGCGCCAACCCTTTTATCATCCGAAACGTTTACTTTCTCTAAGTCAGTCCATCCTAATCTATTGTATCTTATGCTGCGGTGGTGCTGCAAAGACCATACTTAGGCCTCTGGAGGTCCTCTGGAGAGCTATTCTAAAAGTGGCCACGTTCAGACAGATACTCTCCCCAACTATCGATCTATGTCAATCATGTAGCGTACTTAGTGTAAGACAACAATATATTTAGCATATAGTCCTTCTGCAACACTGACAAAAACCTTTAAAGAAATTTCCAAACGCCGCAAAGACCTAATCTGCACAATACCTATACGCACAGCTTCTATTAAAAAGTTTGTTCCTCTCAAAACCAAAACTACGGCGAACCCGCAGTATTTCTAAAGAACACTCCAACATCTGCATGCATCACACACTACATAAATTAACGAAACACTCACCACACTAACAAAATACTCACCACACCAACATACTTAATTTTTTTTATTTATTTGTCGGATATACGTTACATCAATCATTTGACTTTGACTAATCGGTTTGCCAGCGCCACCAGGCGGCGCTCGACAGAGTCTACAACATAACGCTTGACCAGAGTTAAAGCAGAGTTGGTCGGTGGTGGTCAAGCAGTGAACACGTTTAGAAACTGTCGCGCTTTCTGTATAGTTTCTCATTAGCTACAGGCGATGACAGCGGTTCATTAATAATCTTTTGGTGTTGCTGGTCATCGTAATTGGTAATTACAACGTGAATATTATAACCACTCGGGCTTCGTGTTTAATTAGTTGTTAATCCACGTATGGTGTCCACTGATAGGTACAATTGCAGAGCCAATGAAATTTTTTAGGTGATAGCATGCTTATAAACGTAACTTTAGACCAGCGAAGATAAACCACTAACCATACCAATCAATTTAATAAACTCCACAGTCTCGCGCCACGCTTACATCGGCGACACATGCAACGGATATTGCAAGTCTCTACAGGCATTAATATGGATTAATTTAGATCTTAACACCCCTACTTCGACGTAAAGATCTGGTTAGCAATTCAATAACATGATAGTCGAGTTATAAGTGTTCCTGGACTAGAAATGCTTCGTTCGAATGCTCCAATGTTAACATTCTTGTATCAAATAGAAAAACATTCCATACCTCATACACATCAAGTGCAGCCCCCATAACGGACTTCTATGCTATAAAAACTTCAGAGGCACACACCATCATTAACCTCGATCAAATCATTCCGCGTCATTATCACCACCCACCTACTTCGCATATCTCGTTAGCAACATAAATGTAGAGTAAATAAACTTCTTATTTGAGAAAAAATCTGGTAACTAAAGTAAGGCGTGCGAAGAAGCCGATATCAAGAGAATTAAGTATTGATGCGTGAATTGAATCATGGAGTGCCTATAGACGATTTGTGAGCGGAACTGCCCGTAAAAAATAGTGACGAGGCTTCTTGATATGAATTGAATATTCAGTACGTTGCCCTGTCTTCTTTTGGGCATATAATCTGAGGAAGTTTTGGTTACAAAGTTTTATGAGCGACTTGCGTGATCCTTAGTTTGAGTTGTACCCTAACACCGCACTACTAGGTATATTATGCTCCGGATAAATGCTTTCAGCCATAGCCATGTAAAATACCATTAAATCAAACTATATTTTTATATATACATAACATAAGATATTTTTGATGACATTTAAAGAGAAAACTGTCTGTGAATGTGAGTAGCATGCAGGCTACATTCAATAAAAGATTATTATTTTAATATTGTGAATGTAAAGACTACGTGGGTCATTGTTGCTTTTTTTTTCTCCTCAGTTAATTTGCATCATGGTCTGGCAGTTTGAGTAAATTTTGTGGCCTACCCAAATGTCCTTTATTTGGTATTGTTCGCCGAATCGTTGAGCTCCTTAAGTTCTGAGTTGAGCTACACGATTACTGACAAATGCGTGCACTGACTGGACAGGTCCACTCATTCTGTGTGGTTTTTCCTCAAAAGACCATTTCAGACACAAATCTACATGGTCTGACCAAGATTATGTCTGGACTTTAAAAGAGACTGACCTCTGAGTTTGTTTTGGCCTTTCTTCTCAGAGTAGTCAGATAGGAAACGCCGACCTCATCTAGTTTTTAAAATATGATTGACGTGTAAAAGTTTTTGTTCAAACCTACTTACAGAAATAAAATCATTTATCATTTATCATCATGTTTGATCAAACATGTCGTTATAAATGCCGTTGTTATTAGACATGTGGAGGAGTCGTGTCATACATTGTGTGTCACGATAAAAGCTTTTGCTCAAAATAAGGTATGTAAGTAATGTAATACCTAAAAGCTAAAATCACTATTTTCATATATGCAAAGGTATTGAATTGTAAACATCTCGTATAAAGCCCTCTAGAGATGCCCTCAGATGGAAGTAGAATGGATCACTTTAGGTGTTAAGGGATGTGAAAGGTATCGGGTTAACTGTAATATATGTCGAATAGTAATAGAACAATAGAATGAGTTTTCTGTTTTCAAACAAAATGGTAGCAAGAATTTCATCAAAATCAGGGCTTCGAACTAATAGCGACACGATACAGAAATTTTAACTAAAACAATTTTATCATACCCTACCACCATCTATAAAATTCTACGACAAACTTATCACACAAAACAAAAATATTGTGTCTGCTAAACTTCTAACAGTAAGCCGTTCTGAATTTATTTTACTGACAGATATCTTAGAGATCCTTTTATTTATTGAACTACAAGTTAATAAACTTGTGCTTAAAGCCACAGCTCCTCAAATGGTTTGAAATTGTTTACATTAACAAAGCAAAATCTTTTATGTTGGTAAACGATTAGCTAAATGGGTCGTTTTCAAAATTAATGTACATTTTGTTGTAATTATATGTCCATGAAACTTCTAGGTAAAATTATATAAAATACAGTTCGAAATGTAAACATTTAAATCAACATTCAGACTAATTAGTAATAAAATAGCAAATATAGTAATGTTTTTATATGGAAATTGTTTTTATTTATTTATTTATTTTATTATTTATGTACACACAGTAAAATAGATACAGATACGGCATATTAGTATTAAGTACATAGGTACTGCTTATTTCTTAAGAAATTTCTTCCAGCAGATCTGCGAAAGGAGAAATGAAAAAGAAATGTAGACAATAGTGTGTGAGAACAAGAAGAGAAGAATTTGATTTGTGACGTCTTAAACTAGAATATTAAATATACTTACATATAATGCAAAATAAAAATAACATATACTTAAATAAATACATAATGCTAAAATAAATAAACTTATATATATATAAATATATAAAATTCTCACAGTTAAAAGGAAAGGTAATGCTCTTTTACTCAGTATTTGAAATGAGAAATAGATTTTAAATCTCGAATGCAAGGCGGAAGTGAGTTCCACAATCTTACAGCATGAATAGAGAAGGAATAAGAATAGTAGCTGGTTTTATGAGGATGGGATTTAAGGAGGGATCTAAGATGTGATCTACACGGTGCGTCGCAAGGGCGTGCGTAAGAAAAACGCTCACGCAGATAGGAAGGATAAGATGGGTTGTGTAAGATGTTGAAGAGGAGACATAAAATCCGAGTGTTCCTGCGTAAGCGGATCGGGAGCCACTTGAGTTCCTTGCGAAGGTGAGAAACATGGTCATACTTTCGCAGACCGAAAACAAAGCGAATGCACAAGTTTTGCAAGCGCTGAAGCTTGTTTAATAGCTCCTCAGTAGCATCCAAGTAGCAGGCGTCGGCATAATCTATAATCGGCTGAATAAGTGTCTGTGCCAAAGAAATTTTAGTCTTCAAGGGCAGTAGACTTTGAAGGCATTTCAGCGAATGAAACGAAAAATGTACCTTTCGACTGACCTCATTGACCTGAGCACGCCACGAAAGATTGGAGTCGATAATTAAACCCAAGTCTTTGGCTGTTTCGGTATAGTCAATTTGAACACCACCGAGATATAAAGGCATCAGAGATGCAACATCAGCCGCATTGCAAACGAATCTGCTGCCTATGATCATGGCCTGGGATTTAGAAGGGTTAACTTGCAAACCAAAAGACTGCGCCCAAGCGCTGATACAGGCCAGGTCATGATTCATAGCAGCAATTGCAGAACCCACGTCAGCTACAGTAAAATGTCGGTATAGCTGCAAGTCATCTGCGTAGAGATGGAAACTAGAAGAAATTACTCTGGTAACAAAGTTTATGAAAATAGAAAAAAGGAGAGGAGAGAGAACGCTACCCTGAGGAACGCCCTCCGTGAGGCTACACCAATATTGTTTTAAAAAACTAAATTTAATTCCTGTCGTAATTTGTTTCCCATACAAAAGTGCAATGTCCACAGTCGCGCGTATTTAAAGAATGCAGCAAATAATAAATAATTCACGCAATAAGTAACCAGGTTCAACAATGTTTTGTCAGGTGAACGGGTAAGTTATATGGAAAATACTATAAAAGAATGTAATTATAATAAACCATTTATTTATTTGCCCATTAACACGTATCTCATATTTGATTCATTTTTAAATGTAATGTTTATGACATTGTTATGTTTAAGACATACATAGACATAGACATATCTCGTTTTTTATTTAATTTTAATGAATACACGTGATTTTGTCAATTTTTTATAAGATTATGCTGATTTACTACTACCAAATTATTTTTAAATAATTCGTTTTAACTCTGCCCTTACTTTTCATTTCTGATACTTTTGTGTCACGATTACACAAAATAAACACAAAAGAAGTGTACATTAATTTTGAAAACGACCCAAATATCTTTTGATTCTAATCGAAGAATGAAAAGTGAATGTCATAAAGATAAAGTAACATGCTAAAACAAAAGCTTATAAATAACATCAAATCGAGAACAGAATTCCGAAATAACTTATATTCAATTTCCTCATCATCTCAATGTATGTTCCAGGAGGAATCCGAGGAGAATCGTATATTTTTATTGGTTAACGTAAAATGGGTTCCGCAATCAATTTTGTTTGTCTGTGAAGTAGACGAAATTGAGCTATTTGCTGTGTTAGTACCTATCATAAAGCAATGGAAATTATTTGATAGAATAACATAAATTCATTGTAACCGTAATAGTAATCACGAATTAATTATTATGTTTCGCGATTACTGTAATAACAACGAAGTTAGTCACAATTTTTTTTTTTTTTTTGGGTGGGAAATCATCAAATGACCTCTCCCGCTCTGGGCGGAGCGGAAGGGCGTGTCAGACTCTTACTGACTAAAACCCACCCGTGTTCCTTCAGTTGCCTGTGCGCCAGGGCCACGGCAACACTTTCGAACAATCCGCGACCCCGGCAGGCATCGGTCCTATCGGACCCCGTCAATGGTGCTGACAACTCTTTGAGGCGCGCGTGGAACACGACGCGCCGTCGACCCGGGCCTGGTCCTTACCGGACGGCGAGCTGCCCAAGTTAGACACACCTATGAGTATATTAAATATTTGATAGAAAGACTGGGAATTCAATCTGGGAAACTTAGTTATGTACCCACGTATGTATTTTTTCGAATCGACAAACATTATACCTAATCCCAAAAAGGCTGCATCTTCGTGTGTAGTGAGAGACGATGAGAAAACAAAGCTCTTATAATCAAACTGCAGAACAAAAATAGACTTATTCACGCGACAAAGCGTTTTGTTTCTGTTTCCAACAATATACTATAAGCCTTTTGCCGAGCACAAGTCGTAATTCCAGGAATAGAAAAGATCCCATAAAATATTTACAATTAACAATGTAGGTACGATATCAGTAAATTCATACCTTACGAATCCCGTCATTCTATATTTCAACAGTAAAATTCACAATCCACATCGGGATTTCAATATTTGTAGAAAACAGCGCACTTGAAAAAATAACGTTAGAGAAATCTTTTACCTTCGAAGCGTCAATTATTGTAGTATAATTTTTTTTTACAAAAAAGAAAAATAACCGGTTTTTTTTTTTTGTAAAATGGTTTTTATTTTCACTTTCTAGTTGTGGTACCTACCCCACACAAATTGGTATACCACTACTCGTACTTGCTATGTAAATAACAGTGACAGAAAGTTATTATAACATCATCATTATATAGTAAGTGGAAAAAGTACGTATTATTGAAGCTGACTGAAAAACTACCGAAACAAAGTAGATAAAATTTATATGGGACTACCACTATCTATAAAAAAAAAACGAAATCGATCCACAATTGTCGGAGATATCGCGTAGCACGCATACAAAAAATAAAACATGCAGACGAATTGAGAACCTCTTCCTTTTTGAACCCGCTTAAAAAGTATTGTTCTGTTGTGACTTTAGGTTAATTTTATATACTTTGAACAAATAAGAATAAGCAGGAAAGTATTTCTTTCACAAGGCCGAACCATTGATTTAATAAAATTATTGGTCATCTCATCTGGTTATCAATTAGCCAACTTAAAAAACGGTGTCATACTTTGTCATTGTTGATGTAGAATTTAACGAACTCTGAAAAATACGACGTATTTATTTCTTACTGGTGAAGAATTTCCTTATTCTTTTATTCATAAATACCTATGTATACTTATACCTATACTTCTTGAGAGGATGAATGATGGGCGACTAACAAAAGGTATTTACAAGGCAGATGTGAATGGAAACGCCGGGAGGGGACGCCCTAGGAAGACATATAGTGACCTTATTGGTGATGTTCTTCAGAAAGGTCAGGTGCGTAGTACTCGCAACCGGCGTGCGTGTATGACCAGATGTATGAACGTAAACGAGGCAAACGGAGTATGTAAGGATCGTAGCAGGTAACGTTGTGTAGTTTCTGCCTTCCCCCTTGTATGGGAAGAAGGCGTGAGTTTATGTATGTATATATGTATGTACCTATACTTACTTTACTTTCCTCATTGTGTTTTTCTTGGTAGCTGAGCGAAGTTACTTCAACTTCTGTATTTGACTACATCCGAGTAGCTCTTCTTTTCTTTATTATAACAATACTTTTTATTTTAATAAACTCTTGTTGAGTTACTTGTTTTATTGTTCTTGTGTAAAATAATAGCAAAAATCGTTTTGTTTTTCTTTTCTTTGTCATAGTTGGAGATAAGGTTTTTCTGAGTTGCTGGGGCGCCTAAATGATGCGAAATTAATTATTTCGATTAGGCTTAGCTGAAGTAAATGTTACTTTAGAAGAGATAAACCAATGCAACAATGAAAATCCGACAATGTTACCACTAATCCAGTACGCTCGTAATGTGCGGTTTCAATTTACACGACGTTGTTTACACTGTATAATTAAGTGCTTCTCCATGAAATTATATCACCCAGAGTTATATCAATGGAACAAAAGATCTATTGTAAGGATAAATGAAATAAAAACATCAAATATTGACGTTTTACGCTGGGATAAGGCTGATGTTAATAAATTATAGGTCATGCTAAACAGCCATTCATTATCTTTATATATATATAAAAATTACGTGTCACGTTGTTTGTCCGCGATGGACTCCTAAACTACTGGATCGATTTTAAATTTGATTTGAACACCGTGTGCAATTTGATCCAACTTGAAAGATAGGATAGCTTACATCTCAATTTATAGTCGCAATATTATTTTATTGCAAATTATTTGTCTATTATTTGACAGTCTCAATTATCTGTTGGCTCCAAACGATTCTAACAGATGGCGATATCTGTTGACTGGATTGTGTAAGTATTCAATAGATGGCGCTATGTTAAAAATACAAACGTTTCATATAAGCTACAATTTAATAAAGAGAAAAGATATGATTGTTTGTTTGTATTGAATAAGCTCCGAAACTACTGAACCGATTTCAAAATTTATTTCACTGTTGGGAAGCTACACTATCTCAGGGTGACATAGGCTGCGGCGATCGGCGGCGGCGACCTCTCGCGTCCGGCCCTGGTTCAGGCCATGGTACGGAGCGAGAGGGAATGGGAAGCCGTCACCTCCTTCTGCGAAGCAGTAATGCTCGCGAAGGAGGAGGCGGAGCGCGAAAGGGAGAGGCAATCTCTGCGCCCTCGCGCCCCTAGCCGCCGCAGGAGGAGGAGACACCCTGGGCGTCGGGAGTCGATTGCCGACTCCCGGCCACCGTAGGCGTGGGCTTGCGGACGGCGAGCAATGGGCAGCTTGCCGTCCGGTAAGGACCAGGCCCGGGTCGACGGCGCGTCGTGTTCCACGCGCGCCTCAAAGAGATGTCAGCAAAATTGACGGGGTCCGATAGGACCGATGCCTGCCGGGGCTGCGGATTGTTCGAAAGAGTTACCGTGGCCCTGGCGCACAGGCAACTGAAGGAACACGGGTGGGTTTTAGTCAGTAAGAGTCTGACACGCCCTTCCGCTCCGCCCAGAGCGGGAGAGGTCATTTGATGATTTCCCACCCAAAAAAAAAAAAAAAAAAGGGTGACATAGGCTATATTATATTATGCTTTGCTACCCAGGCGAAGCCGGGGCGGGTCGCTAGTAATATAAATAAAACAACACACCAAATGAGCCTGTCACTTATACGAGATTACACATAAACTGCGGGATGACGTCACAGTTAACTGGCGCACACCCCTTCCCCCCATTTTCATGTTCACTCACATTCTTACTGCAGATGATATGAAGAAGGACGCGTGAAAGTGTTAGATATGGCTACGAGCTTTGAAAATTGTTCGGATTTTACATTTCCCTCTCCAACGAAAATAATGACGCGAGTTTATTCTTTCATACTTTGAAGTCTTGGAGCATTCTTGTTCAAAGGTTCCCATTTTATAAAGGCACAGAAGCTATAGAAATGAACAAGGCGTGTCTATGTTACCGGTTTCCTCTTGTCAAATGGCTCTTTTGTGTTCCGTGTTAATTTTCGTTTATTATATTTATTTTTCCATTCATCCTTTCCTGTTCACCTCATATTAAATAAACAAATAAGTGACGTGACGTGTCGCGTCGGTGACGAATAAATACCGCTGTGTGACATTACACGCTGAATGGATCACCTTCCGCTACCCCGCGTCGGTTATCCCGCGTTATTTACAAATTTTTCACACCCTTTGAGCGGATGATATTCTCAGGAATCTCTATATCTATTACATGTGCCAGATATGGTCAAGAGAGGTTAATGTCTTTATTTACCAAGATTGGAAAACCGGGTGGTTTTGTAAAACTGCATAGCTACTCCTTTTTCTATGGGCGATGAATATTGATTTGAAAGACCGTTCTCCTGATAAAAAGTCACTTTGATAACCTTGGCAAAAAACGACAAAGAACGGAAGCCCTCACCTTTGACTTCGAAGTTCTTCAGTAGGTACCAAATAAAAAAATCTTTTGGAGTAATTATAGAAGGTCACGATTTGAAGCATGTTATCATAATAATTAAACTCTGGCTTCGTTAATATTATCGAGTTATACGAGGAAGCAGGCGGCGTAGTACTTATTGAACATTTTTGAATAATTTCCCTCGTGTCGAAGATCAAAAATGAACAGGCAAAAATGTGCTTACTTATTCAACCAGCGAAATTGCCTAATATCAAATTGGCATAATTGATTTTGGGAACGCACAGAATAAACCTCAATTTAATAATTTTTTGGGAGTGAATAAATTTTTGCATTATGTTTATCTGATAAAATACGTTTTAATTATATTCATATAACCATAAAACTTCACTGAATAGGGAGGCACTTAAATTGATTTATGGTTTTCCATCTAAAAAGTCCTCAAATAATATTAACTTTTCCGTACTCACAACACAAAGGAAAGCTTTGTTTGTTTCCCGATGTAGAGACAAAATTGACTTATCGGATTTTAAACTTCCATCATCAGAGAGCTAGCTCGTGCGTAGATCCCGATATCGAAATTGTATGAGAAACTAACCAATAAAATGCTACTCAGATAAAAATTACTGAACACCAGTCGGTTATATTTTAAAGTAAAGGCACGTGAGCATAAATCCGTCTGAATTTGGCCGATACGACCCAGCGCTGATTTGCTGGATTCGTTTTCTCCTCTACCGATCGTTATTTCTCCTGACAAAGTTTATTTTTTTTATATGTATGTAACTATGTATGTATATATTAGTATTTATTCTTGTATTTTATACTTATTTCCGAGCTATTTATGCCGTATATTGCACCTGCCATGTTTTGTATCTGCATCACCCTAAAGTTGACTGGTAGAAAATGCCTCAGGCATTATGTCCACCTTAGTACAGTATTTTTTTACTTGTGCATAAAGTTTTAATAAATACATATCAAATCTTGTGCAACTTTATCATCTCCTCTCTATTCTTAGGTCAAACACGATTGCAAGCACCTATTCTTTCCATACAGCTTGTGGTTCTGTTCACCCAAAGTTTTTTAAAAGCCTATGTTATCTTCACTTGTTGGTTGTTTGTCGGTCATGTCTGTAGTATTGTGTCCCAGCTAATGTAGTATATCTGCAGACTTCATCGTCTCTTGTTCATGTTCGTGACGTGCTTGTAATAAAACTTTACTAAGTTAAGCGGTGCTTGCTTGTAGTGTGAACCAATTAATTATAAGAGTGGGGCTTTACCATAACAAATAATTCAGATTGAAAAAACTAACATTGTGCTCAAAAAATTCAGCCTAATTGTATTTCAAAACATTATTTTGCACGAAAGCTCTGTCTTTATAATACATTCTTATTTATACTCCAAGGTATTGCTCTTTCACAACGGTTCCAATTTTTCTAACATTTTCATGCAAGGCCTACAGATTTCGGATACAATTCGGAACTAAGTCTGAGTTATTCGTTTTGCTCATTCGTCGAAAGGTATTATCGTCTCTCTGAGAATATGTTATTCATTTAAAAAAATAATAAACTATATCTATATATATATAATAAAACAGTAAAAAAACTGTGTCTGTACATTGAGTATAATAAAAAATAAAAAATGAGGGGAGTTTAGAAACAGTAAAAAAGCACGATCCAAAAAAAAAAATCTGTCTGTTTGTCTGTTTGTTTGTACACGCTAATCTTCAGAACTACTAGACGAATTTGAATGTTTTTTTTTGTTCTATTGGTATTAATTCTGGGCAACATATATGCTATAATTAATCTTGCAAACTTGAACACCTGATGCAGAACCGCAACAGACCAGCTAAACTATAAGCGATACAAAAATGGTACCATAGCAAAAATTGTTCCACGTGATGAGCATTTTCTGCTGAGAGAATAAATTTGAAGATCTGAAACACCTGATGTGGAACTCCAAGAGCCCTACTACACTATAACATACATAGGAATGACGTAGCAAGAATTGTTCAACCTGATGAGCATTCTCTGGTGAATTATAAAAATCGAAGATCTGGAACACCTGTTGTGGAACTCCAAGAGCCCAGCTACACCATAACACATATAAGAATGACGTCTTAGCAAAAGTTGTTCGGTGTGATGGGCATTTCCTGTTGACTTATAAAAATCGAAGATCAGAAACATCTTATGTGGAAATCAAAGCTATCACAAATTTCATTGTATAATTATAAAATAACATAAGCTTGGAGTACCTCCACGCGGTAAAGGCGGTAACAGTTTAGGACTGATTTTCGATGATGATGGTATATCATTGAAAATTTTACTCTACTGACCAAAACACCCATTTTTTTTTTTTTGTCGAATAAATATGCCTTCGGGCTTATGTTATTTGAGTATTTAATATCCTTTTCGATTTATCTTCGTGACACGGTAGCCTACCCGGTAACGCAGGTGAGCAGTCACTTAGATTTTTTTCACAATAAAACTATAACCATGCCTAGAAAGAGGTCAAATCTTTCCCAATGTTCCAAAGGAGCCAAAAGATTGAGGACCATAAGATCCCAAGAATCTGCCGAAGAGCGTAAGGAGAGACTTGATGCTGTTCGAGAACATCAGGCTGCAACTCGCTCCGGGTAAACCTCTTCGGATCGCGAAGCACGCCTGCGGTCTCAGCGTATTTACGCATCTACATCCAGGTCTCTAGAGACCAGTGAAGAATATGATGCGCGACTGACCGCTGATCGTGAACGTCACGCATTATCTCACGAGACGGAGCCGTTCACGGATAGAGAATTGCGATTGAGTTCTCAGCGTATCTACGCATCTGCTTCTAGGTCTCTAGAGACAAGTGCGGAACGTGATGCGCGACTGTCCGCTGATCGTGAGCGACATGCATTGTCTCGCGAATCGGAAACGTTTACAGATACAGAATCACGCTTGAGTTCTCAGCGTATTCGCACATATACTAACAGGTCTTTTGAAACGAATTATGAACGTAATGCGCGACTAACTGCTGATCGAGATTATCATACATTGTCCCTAACACGAAAAAAAAAAAACATAATCAGTTAGAAAGTGAGAGATAAGGAATTGCTGGAGTACGGCATGAAGAGACAGAAGAAGAGCACGACGAACGTTTGAATTCTGATCAACTTCGACATTCTCTGAACAGAATGTCGATATCATCTGAAGAATCGGATGTGTCTCAAGATGTAGCCGTAGGGCATGGCGACCTTCCTTGGGTTGATAAGGAACGGAATGCATTTACATATACTCCTATGATTGACTACGCCACATATTCCGCCATCGGTGGTATGGTTCAAAATTGTACTTTTTGTGAAGCTGTTAAATGGCAAAAAGAAACAAACGGTAAGTGTTGCTCAGGTGGGAAAGTACATATTGAAATATTACAAAATCCTCCAGAAATATTAAGATCACTGCTAATCCGTGATCATCCACAGTCAAAACATTTCTTGGGCAACATCCGTTCGTACAATAATGCCTGAACAGTCAAGTTTATTCGGAAAACGTAGCTGAGACAAATGTCTCTAATTTTAGCATCAAACTGCCACTGTATGCGTCTGAACATCTCACAGATTGTTTCTGAATGTTTATAAAATACAGAAAACCCTAAACCAACAACCTTCGCGTCATCACTCTCTTTCTGGTACCTACTATATTTTATCTCTGTAGCAGTTATCTTTGTAGGATACTTTATGTAACATTGTTGACATCCTGTTCCTTGTTTTATTTTATATCTACGTGTCTACGGGAAAAGATAATAAATTGAAACTGTGCCAGCTTTTCACCACGAAAGCAAGACCAGCAGCAGCAGCACCTAGCAGTACCTAGCCCAGATAACAAGCCAAAAATCTTGATCATGCGACGGATACGATCAACATAAATATTTTTGGAACTAAAATCAAATTCTCCGTCTGTCATACTAGTTGAATATATTTCACGTTCACCGCAGCGCCGGAGTAAACGCCACGCTGCAATGTATCACGGATGTGTTTTAAAAACTGCGCGTTTTTATACCTATTGTGTGCATTATTTTCTTTATAGTTTTGGTAAAGAAGTCTATATATTTTAATATGTTTAGTCGATTTAAGGTATTTCTGAAAACAAAACTGTAATAAACTAGGGCACTGAATAAAACACCGGCAATGTGATTAGCACATTTTGATACAATTTGATACTTTCCGGAACCCTTATAAAAATTACATACGGCGCAATCGCTCAAAAGGAAACCAATTTAGAGCAAATCTCTACTATACTGCCCAACGATTAGTAAATTGAAATTGAAATTATTTATTAATAATAAAATAAAGTTATGAAGGTTACGAAAAATTCTCATAAACTGGTAGGTAATATTATGTTTTCAGTCAATGTAATATCGCTCTACGGACCTCTGAACTTCGTCACGTAGCCAATTTAATTTGATCTCTTTGTAATATTTAACGTTGGAACTCAAAGTTTATACCAATAAAAGACGAACTGAAATCGTTTTTTAAAACTTAACTATAAAGATTGATGACGAGGGTCAATGAATTGGATTAAAGGATTTTAAAAAGACAAATGAGGCGGACATTTATCACGAAGTAGACTGTTAAAGTAACGCAAGGGAGATCTTATAAATTACTTAATTTTAGTCTCTGTCCTTTTCCTATTTCTTTTTCCACAAAAGTATTTTTTTTAAACGTTACTGAACGTTGCTCGCATTTTCAAATACTAAGGAGAACCTTAGTATTTGAAAACGCAAGCTTCCTTCTGGAAGCCATCGCGGGATGACATCAGTAGGTATCTTATTCGAAAATAAATAAAACATTAAGTTAGTCTTGTGTGGTCTTGTTGCAGGCTCGTGATGCGGCACCTTCTCAGCATCACTGTCCTCAGCATCGCCGCAAAGCACGCATACGCGCAGCAGCGCGACAGGGAGCACCAGGGACCACAAACCTGTGGCGGACACTTGAAGGCTCCCGTGGGCACGATAACGACACCAAACTTCCCCAACCCTTTTCCCGTCCCGATAAAGTGTAAATGGATAATAGAACACGATATAGTGAATGGGACTATATCGATATACTTTACTCAGCAGTACACTACCAGTGGGTTGACGTTCACTGAGTACATGTACTATGACGAGTCTTACAAGTTGGGCGAGAGGAGAGCGCTCACCGTCACCGACGAGAACATCACCAGGATCAAGTGGCTTCAGGTACGTTTATTTGTATCAAGTTGATCTTTATGTTACACTGTTTGGGTAGTTTTCCCAATCAATGAATGCAGTTGGTTACTAACTGACCATTAGGAATAATAGTATTGCGTTGCTTGTCGGTCAGTGTAGGTTCTCAGAATTTATCTTTAGTAAAGGTAGCTTCTACGACGTTTCAAAAGCACTTGCATCATGTTTACTAATACACCCAGATTCTAAATCTAAAGCATGTAAATTATATTTAGTGCTTCGGGACATACACATATTTTTAAAGTAGTTTTTCTGTGATAAAATATTTCAGCGCAGATCACCGAATATCAAAGCACTAATTTTCATTTAGATACCAAATGATTTAATAAAACGTTTTGTAGCGCCCATCAATCTTTTATTGGATATAATATTTTATTTGGTGACTGTCAGCAGCCATTTAACAGCCATTTTAACTCCACAGTCTATTTTTCTGCCAATATAACTCAGTATAAGAAAATGAAAATGCAAAATAAACTTAAAAACTTCATGCGAAGAGGAAGTAGGTAGTGTATGTGAAACAAATGCTCGTGGATTTTATTATGACTGAGAAATTGTGCTCGTTCGTACGTTGAGCGGCTCACTGTAGGAAGGAGGTTAATAATGTGCCACATTACTGTAATTATTCAACGTAACGAGGTTGTCGTCAACTGTATGGTTGTGTGGCTGCGATGAGAAAATAATGTTGTTGATTTTTTATACGCTTTTATGCCCTTTTTATGTTATTCCTGGAAACTTTTTTAAAATTAAGTCTTCTATGCATGTTAAAGGGATTGATTAGACTTCAAATAGATAGGCCATAGTTTAGCTTATATACATCATTTTATTTCAAGAACAGCTTAACGTTTATTAATGGTGAGGCGGAAGTTCCAGAGTGAAGAATGGTGTCTCCAACTTACGGACATAAATTAACCTAGATGACTCGATTACACGAAGCCAGAACAAAAACGTCTTACTTTAGTCTTGCGGTTAAAAATTTTACCTCATTCCACCTTTAGTCACCTTTCTTCATTTATACAACACAAAACATACATTTCTGCATTTTCTTACGAAGTCCCTGGAACTCATTACCCCTGACTTGCTAGTGGAAAATAAGATCTTTTTCAAGGAAAACATTACATACATTACATTATATTTTTTGATAAAATAGAAAGCATTACGAGTATACACTCGCGGACAAAGAATACGGCTCAGTGTAAAAACTAAAACTACTTTTAAAATAATAGAGCTAGCAGCATAAATTAAACAGGGTGTTGTAGATAATTTACCAGTTAATAAAACAACACCAAATTTTGGAGTGATCTTAGTTTAGTTGTCAAAATTACTTAAAAAAACACAATACCAATAATTAAAACGTTGAAAAAATTATGATTGGTACCTCACATACAACAAAAAAACGAATAAAAAAAAAAAAGTTATATTGTATCGTCTCCACGGGCTCGTTTCACATCTGCCAGGCTTTTGGACATGCTGTTTATTAAGTTTCTTATGCGATGTTCCGGGATATTGATCCATTTTTCCACTAACGCATGTTTCAGGTCTGTAAGTGTAGCTGGGGAGAGGTTTCGATTTCTTACACTCTTCCCAAGCTCGTCCTAAGTATATTCAATTGGATTCAGATCCGGGCTTGTCGTGGGCCAGTCCATGCGATTGATGCCAACGTCCTGAAAATACTCATTTACTATTTCAGCTGTATGTGGTCTGGCATTGTCAGGTCTAAATATTAAATTTTCACGCATATTACTTAAATATGGCTGACATGCTCATTAAGAACTTCTTCCACATATCTTGCACTAGTTAGCGTACCATTTTCTATCAGCACTAACTCCGTGCGACTCTCTGAAGAGATTCCAGCCCAAACCATAACAGATCCACCGCCGAACGGCACTTTTTCCTCAAAACAAGCTGGAATAAAACGTTCCCCTGGCCGTCGGTAGACTCTTCGCCGCCCAGCATGTGCATACAGCATAAATCTGGATTCGTCAGAAAACATTACTCTTGCCCATTTTTCGTCTTTCCATTGTGCGTGTTCGCGGGCGTAACGTAATCTTACTACCCGATGTTCCCTTTCAAGTTTTGTACATTGATTTGTTACTTCAACTGCCGTGAAGTGTCGATTTTGGAGCATGGTCGTAACAATAAATCGATCCTCTCGAGCCGTAGTACATTTTTGTCTGCAGTTCCAGGTCTTCCTGTTCTGCCCAGTTTCTCGGAAACGTTGGACGACTCGTTGCACTGTAGAAAGTGACACGGCTATTGTTCTTGCTGTACTTCGCTGAGTTCTGACTTCTTCTAACATAACGGCGATACGTGTCTTTACTTCTGGTGTTAGCGACATGATAATCATTCAATAATGATGGTGAAAGACGATAATGACTGCCTTTTATAATTTTGATTTGACAGATTGAAAACAAAAGTAAGAAAACAAGCAAAAGTAAATCAACCGTGAATTGAATTTATTTCCAAATTAGAGGGTTTTTAAATTTTAACTTTTTTTAAATTACTTTGTTGATCTATAAGTTTTTATTTCATACGATATTAAAATTCTCTGTAATATAAAGTGATAGTTTCATGCTTTCATGCAGTTAGTACCATTATTAATTTGCAAGTTACAGGAATTTTCGTTATCGACTCGTATTAATTGACCGCGAGTGTATTATTATAGTTAACTTCTTCTTTTGGAGAACAGGGAAAATGAGTTGTTATTTCCAAAGTAAGAGCAGTAGATAGGTATAACCAGATGTATATTGTATGCACTTTATATACTTATAGATGCCTACATTAAAACGACAAATTATATCAACATGCTGTGTTTGTGATTGATGAGGGGCTTGTGACTAAGTAATAACAGTCACACGAGTCGATTGATCAGGCTAAGCTACGCTTACCACGGTTGGTCCGTGGATGGGTGACCATCTCTTCATATGAATACCTCTCCGTGCCTCGGAAAGCATGATAAGCCGTCGGTCCCGGCTGTCATTTGTGGATTTTTGACAGTCTTTACGGGTTGTCAGAAGCCCGAAAGTCTGACAATCAGTCTTACGAAGGGTACCATATTACCCAGTAACTGGGTTCTAGAGGTCAGTTATGCAGCCGCTTCATGTAAAATAGTGGTATTCAGCTGCATCCGGTTAGACTAGAAGCCGACCCCAATATAATTAAACTTTGTGTTGTTTGTTGTTCAGTGTAACACGGATTACTCTGCTCTTCAAATATGTTGAAACCGCAAACTAAATGCAAGCTGTAATACATTGCAATCATTAGAACATTATACTAACTAAACATTGTGGTTCTAGAAACAGTTGTAATTGCTAACGAATTAACTCTATTTAATTTATTGATGTTTACCGTTTAAAGTAATTTTATTGTGGGCGTTTATTTCGTGTGACCACATCGGTAATAAGTTTAATTAAAATCTATTAAAGTTGTGTGAATTGACTTTGATAAAAAAAAAAAAAATATTTTATGATACTATACCTATTTGCCACACACTGTAATTTTTCGGTTCCTTGTTCCATCAAAATCTTACAAAAACAACATTAAATAAACGTGGAATAAGTATAGCGTCCGATAATCCGTTCAACATGATAAGACAACATTGCTGTTGCCAATATTATTATAGAGGGATGTACAAAGCAAACGTAATTTCCTGATAAACAAGAGCGGACTACTAAAGAGGACAGAGCAAGGAATGTCGGATGTGAACCCGCGGCTACCAAGATGATTTTAATTTGATTCCCATACGTAGAAAGTATGTTTTCATCAGAAAAACGAAAAATAGATGCCTTGTCAAATGTAGAATAATTATAAAAAAATCACAATATCAATACACGTAGCAAAGTGTATCGAATTGGAAGTTGAAAAGAAAAACTTATATAAGGTAGGTATCAGACGCAATTTCAATTATAATTGTTAATCTAGTTTAAGTCTGCATTAACATTACCTACGCACGTCTTCACTTTAGAATGTAATGAATTGGTAGTGTAACTAAACTTTTAAAGACTTAGAAATATAATTTTGTACTTAAAATGTGTGTGCATTTTATGTAACAAAGCACTATAATTATGTAGAAAACTTTTCCATTTACTACCAGCTAAAGAGGAAAACGAATAGGTTAATTTTACTTAGCAAAAATATTCATTCATTTCCGCGGCTTTACCACACACGAAGCAGAAATCCGCACCGTATCAATTGCAGTTGAAATAGTCTGGGAGCTCATCGAGCCGTACGTAACGCTATTGAAAAACATCAACACGTGACACGCTCGGGTTATAGCCAAATCAAATATTGACCGTGGGTGGGAATATCCCAGTGTGTCGCATGCATGCTAGATGTGAAGCGGGATATCCAAACTAAGCCTTTTAGTTTTTGGTATACAATAAAGCAAATCGATTTTGAATGTCATGTAATGAAATGTATTGATTGGATTGAATTTATAGTGGCCTTGTGAATCAATCTGTGTAATTGATAGTGTTATTCAGAGACAGCTTGTTTTTATTGATAGATTAATTACAATAAATTATTCCAATGGAAACAGTATTGTTTTCTATAAAATCAAATAGTTAAAGTTTTTTGAGAAACTTCCTATATATAGTAGGATTTATGTGACTGTTAGCCATCTAGCTTCATTCTTTTTACCTACAACGCGATCTCAGGGATATGTCGGGAATACTAATCTCTCATGGACTCGTGTACTTCATTGATGCGAATAGGTATAAATTTGTGTTGGCTTATCTGCACAAGATTGGCCAGAAATATTTGATGAAGACATTTTTTGAGTCAAAAGATACGAGTACGTTAAGCTCGAAAATGTTGATAAGCTCTCTTCACGAAATTACTGAACCAAGCAATATTTTTGTCAGTATTATTTTTGAACTATTTATTTTGTCTGTTTGCCTGTTCATAAAATATTTTTTCCAAGAAAACTACGTATTAAAATGTATTAAAATAAGTTAGGCTGTAACACTTACTTTCGGACCAAACGTTAAATGTAGTTTCTCAGTAATATATTTTATTGTAACAGCGTGATACCTACGAACAATGAGAGTATTACAAATAGTTTCCTTCTTTTTATAAGTATGTACCTACGAACCGGATTTCCTTTTGCTAGAGTAAATCAAGTTACGGCTTTATGCGGAACAAAAGCGGTTAAATTCATGTTCTTTTTTATTATTTCTAGTTTTGTTGGAAGTAAAATGCTAGTACTTAAAGGTTCTAGATTCAATACGGTTTTATTCCTTAAAATCTTTCCGACCTAGAAAGACTTTGTTAAACTTGCCTCTCAATCATCGCATAATGTTGCGCCACAAACTTGCCTCTCAATCATCGCATAATATTGCATCACATAATATTGCATCGCATAATATTGTATCACATAATATTACATCGCATAATATTGCATCTTATAATATTGCATCGGTTAATATTGCATCGCATTATATTGCGACAATATATCGTAAAATGCCAACCTTTTGATTAATTGCCTTTGTACGGATGTCTTCTGATGTAAACTTCACCTGTTCGTTGCTTTGTTTGTAACAAGTAGGCCTGTGTGAGA
This sequence comes from Dryobotodes eremita, assembly GCA_917490735.1. Classification (NCBI taxonomy): domain Eukaryota; kingdom Metazoa; phylum Arthropoda; class Insecta; order Lepidoptera; family Noctuidae; genus Dryobotodes; species Dryobotodes eremita. The sequence continues at coordinate 8,371,314 of OU823257.1, forward strand.
ACAACATAATGAGGACGAAAGGATTTGCTGTTAGAGGCTGAGGAAATGAGTTAAAAACTAACTTAGAAATCATTAAGTACTGTTTGGAAACTTATTTCTTGTAAGCAATGTGAAAAGTTATACTGTAAAACATATAATCTGACCCTTGTTCGTGTGAAATGAACACACTTTCCCTGATTTATGAGATTGGAAAACAAGGTTAAAGCATAATCAGGATTTTCAGCATTACCTAGAATCAGACTCTAGGACAACGTCAACCCTGCCGGGGTCGCGGATTGTTCGAAAGAGTTACCGTGGCCCTGGCGCACAGGCAACTGAAGGAATACGGGTGGGTTTTAGTCAGTAAGAGTCTGACACGCCCTCGCGCTCCGCGTAGAGCGGGAGACGTTATTTGATGATTTACCAAACCAGAAAAAAAGGAAAAAAAGAGACCAATGTCAACGGGTGCACGGGCGCTTCCTTGCGTATAAAAGGCATTTAAAAATTGGCCTTCAAGCTTCATTTTACAGACTGCCTGTCATTGGTTTAATTAAAATAAATGTTTTGAGTTTGTACCGTGCCACTGAAGAACCAACAAATGGGGAGATTGGCATCCAATTAGCCGGCTAAATTGAACACACTGAATAGAAGTACAGTATGTGATGTGAAGGCACTTAATTGGGCAGTACCACCCAATTAAGTGCCATTACATCACATACTGTCAACGTCAACACTTCCGATTTTAGGCACAATGCTTTTGGTTATATTGTGATGGTTCGAATGTTCACAAACGAGTAGCTACACGAATGACGTCAGTACGTAGGCGGCCGCGAGTGCGGGCACTCACAACTTACGCTGCGCAATTCTACAAAACAAGAAAACTTCCGACTGGCGATATTAGCTGTGTTTCTGGAGAACTAAACCAACATTACCAATTGATTTACGCTTTAAAGTACTAATTCAATGGCTCGAGTTGTTTTACTTGTATGTTTATCTCCTGTATCATTTAGCAACAGCACAAGAACAGGGTTAGTTCTCAGCTAGGAATGACACGGTGAATTTGCCCCAGCTTACAGCTGCTGACCATAATCCTGAAATAATTTTAAAAGTTTTAGTTTTGTGCTAAACATTTATATAGGTGTAAAATTGCTCTTACTCACACACCCGACTACTATTTTTGTAGTTATTGGACCATAACACCGACGGATGAAAAAACCCTAGAAATACACGCGGGCGCGAGTTATAAAGCCGCTTTGCTTTACCAGGACTAAAAGTATTTGCAATAAGTTCTCAGAAACAGAGCCTGGTGACAATAGAGTCAAGTACAATACCGACGCGCAACAGAATTGTCCAGGTTTGGCTCCTTTTTGTTCTGTTAATTCACGGCTTTTAAAATCGGCTTCTGTTTGCTCCGACTTGATCTTATCGCTATTGTTTATTCAGGTACCAGCTGAATATTTTGTTTAACGTTGGCTTTTGCAGGATTCTGGACTACTTTCAGTAATTTGAAACGAATAGGGTTAGAATGTTATGTTTTAAGAATCCTCAATACAATATGCGCTCATAGTAAATATTTTCTAACGTTAATATTCCTTTTAGAGTTACAAAATAAAAATCACATACCACGAAATGAAACAAGGAATATAGTCAAACTCCTAAAACCTAATTACTTATACCTTCCCTCATTTGTCTTACAATACGACCCTTTATAACAGACTTCTACAACTTCTTACGAATTAAATTGACCCTTAAGTACAAGCACGATTTATCCTCCAGATTCTTATTTCCAAATGAAATATTTTTTATTACTTAGCTATCTGTTTCAGTTTTTGTATTGTTGCGTGTGACAGGGGTCGAGCGGCCGCGACCTTCGTCAGTTGACTGGTGAGGTACCAACCGTGAGAGAAGTATCGGACAAAAGCAGAGTCAAACCGAAAATGACTGAAATTTCCAGGGTTGAGTTTGTGGTTGAGGATGCGGAAATGTAAGCAAAATTAATCACATAGCTGCCATTTACTTATAAAGCGGTAAAATTGTATAGAACGGCAGACTTGATACCTTGAGTTAGCAAAATTCACTACAAAAATGTTACTTTTTTATCTAATTCATACTGTTATTTGAATTTGACCTATTTGCGAGTTATTTAAACAAACAATACGTAGTTGGTCAGTGCACTGAATGCATAATAGTTTGTTAAACGATTCGAATCTGATGTGATCGTAATTTTCAGGTCAATAAAGGAATTCTGAACGAAGTCTGATATTCTAATTGACGGACTTTAGCAGTAAATCGTAAATGATAAATGATAAATGATTTTATTTCTCTAAGTAGGTTTGTACAAACACCTTTACACATCAATCATATTTTAAAACTAGATGAGGTCGGCGTTTCCTATCAGACTACTCTGAGAAGAAAAGCCGAAACAAACTCAGAGGTCACAGTCTCTTTTAAAGTCCAGACATAATCTGGGTCAGATCATGTGAAGAGCATGTAGATTTGTGTCTAAAATGGTCTTTTGAGGAAAAACCACACAGAATGAATGGACACAGGTCCAGTCAGGGCACGCATTTGTCAGTAATCGTGCAGATCAACTCAAAACTTAAGGAGCTCAACGATTCGACGAACAATACCAAAGAAAGGACATTTGGGTACAAGTACAAGATCGTTATCGTCATAGTTTTATATAACTTGTTTTAAACCATAAGACATATCGCTGATAAAATGTAACAAAGTTAAATGTTGTTGCTACGTTGTTGTGTAAACACATTTTTTGACCCTTTTTGAATTAAAGTTTCTGGTAAAAAGGTTGCCTGGGTATTCCAAAAGCGTCCTTTAACTGTTCACCCGTAGCGCTTTTTTATTTTAACACAATGTTTACTGAAAGAAACGGTTTCATGTAATAAGTACCTACGTATATTTTGTTAGGTACCTTTATCGCTGCGTTGGCTTTGTATGAATATTATAAAGAACCATTTTTTATTATTTTTATTGTTAGATGTAACATGGAACTACACGACTATTTTTGTGTTGTTTATTCGACCAGGAGGGTCGTGACACTTAGACTATGTTTTCTATTTAATCTTTCAAATTTTCTTACGTAAGTAAACAAACCAACAAATGTATCAACGAAGAAAATTGGTAATTTACCACTTTGGGAGCCCATTTATTCTAAAGTTTACAGTATGAATCATCGTTTGCACTTTGCTCAATCGTTACATTTAGCTGTGCCGAGCGTTATAGGACAAAATTGATAATTTGTGCGCACATAACATTTTACAGCGACACTCGTCGACAATTTTGCTAGAATATTCTATAGCACTGAATGGAATCGATATTAATATTCCAATTGAAAAAATATATTCAGTTAGTTTTATTTTATACCTAGACAAAAATCGAAAGTTTATCAAGAGTGTTGTAATTCAGGGCTTTTTTAGCGGTTTCAATTCATCTTTGACTAAGTTATTGGAAACAGTTTAAAACGTAAATTTGTGCTTCAAAAATATTTCCGTAAAGTAAAAACCTGTCATCCATTACAGCCATTTAACATTAACATTTCAGAGTTAGCTGTCCTGCCAATCCATTTAAATGACAGCTGAACATGAAGCTTTTTTTTTTTGTGGCATTTCATCAAATGACCTCTTCTGCTTTGGGCGCAGCGGAAGGGCGTGTCAGACTCTTACTGATTAAAACCCACCCGTGTTCTTTCAGTTGCCTGTGCGCCAGGGCCACGGTAACTCTTTCGAACAATCCGCGACCCCGGCAGGCATCGCCCTTTCGGACCCCGTCAATGATGCTGACCTCTTTGAAGCGCGCGTGGAACACGACGCGCCGTCGATCCGGGCCTGGTCCTTACCGGACGGCAGCTGAACATCAAGATAACAATACGTTTATTAGTCACGTTACGTAAAAGTAACCACTTGATCACCAAAACGTGACTGAAATATTATTTAATGGAAATAATCAAGCCTTCGTTTATTTAATTCGTACGATACTGGGATAAAAATATTAGGTACTTACTCGCACATTTTTCATGAAAATTTTAATCCTGCTGTCGGTCGGTCGAACTAACAATTGAATGCCCAATGAAACGTTAGGCAGTTTCAAAGCTACGCTTCAGCTGGATTGTGTACACTAGCTACGCTAGTAACAATAAAATAAAAAATAATTTCAGCATATCTATTAATTATTGTTCAATAATTTAAATGAACGTTTATTTCTCGTCATTGAAATGCTTGCCCTATTTAGATTTTATTTTTGAATAAGTTGCCAGTATCCTACGTAACCTACAAAAATTTTATCCATTTTCATTATAATAAGTAGATAGTACCTACCCAGGTACTTCACATAAAAATTTTCATGCATGTGACAGTCAATAAATAGCCTTTCAACCGCAGACCTTATATACTCGGTTCACCATAATACACGTAGGTACGTAGGTAATTATGCGTGATGGGAACTGTCTTAAGAACAATGCTTAAATACCAGTACCTGCTTGAACGTTATTAATTTATCATCCAACAGACTAATTACAGAATTTACGCTAAAACTTATGTTTTGAACCTCCATATTTCTACATAAAAAGGGTTCCACTCATCAACTTATCATTTTCTACTATCGTGAAAATCATTTCAATGAGCTCATCGCTTACAAAAGCCCGGTACTTAATAAAGCAGCTGGACAGAGATATGTCCGTGTAATGCTAATCACTCCTGTATTCTGGTCATGTTTGCTAAATATCAGAGCTACTCAGATTCAGTCGATTGACCTGACGATCTTGTGATATTATATTGTTAATCGGCTTTTGCTTTATCGCTGTCTACAAATGTTGTCGTAGGCTGTGTTGTGAGTGTTGCTGTCATGTTGTTGTTAACATGTTGTGGTGTTGTTATTGCCATTTTATTGTTGTTGTTGTCATGTTGTGGTCTTGTTGTTGCCATGTTATTGTTGTTGTCATGTTGTTATTGTGGTGTTGTGATGTTGTTGTTCTGATCAACAGTTCTGAGAGCTTAACTAAAAAGTAAGTAGTTCTGCCCATATTTTCAAATAAATGATTTGATTTTAAATTTGAAGTTATGTAGGTAGGTACGTACAACTTAATGAGGTAGCAATTTTTTTTATTAGAGTTACATAGATTATTCCCACTTAAGTACTTCTCCACATAATTTTTATCTAAATCACACCTCGAAACTACGTTATAATAATTATTATGAAGGCGCTTTTAAACATAGGTAACTACCTACCCATTTATAAACCTGTCTTATATTATTTCAGCACTTACTGAATATACAAAACGTGTGTCTAATGTGAGTATGATGTTTTACAATTTCAAATACTTCGCAATAATAATACTGAGTTCCCTTTTTAAAGGTTCATTCTTATTCATATAGAATTTCTCGGTATTTTTAAAGGGACGATTAAGTGCTGAGTGAGGCATTATGAAGAGAACTATGGGGTTACTGCCCCTGAGTTTATTCCGTCATAACATTTTTACGTAGGTATTGTGTTGGTGGTGATTGCAATGAAAGGATGGAAAACGAAATTCATGTTGTCTAATGAACGAATGGAGCAAGAATACGATAAGACGGTACCGACGACAACATAGTTGTGAAAAGACTAGGCCGGTTATGACAAGGTATATCAAAGTGAGGTAAATAAAATTGTACTTACCGGTTAAGGGTAAAGTAAACCTAAAAGAGACCTAAATAGCTAATTCAGCGAACAAACCAGAACTAAAATCCTCATTTGTAACTCCGGCCACCAGCGGTTCCCACCAACTAATAAGTTAAAGAAGTTACACAATTATGCAAATTTACTATCTAGAGGAGAGGAAATTCACAAAACTTTACTCCCGATTTAAAAAATTTGAAACACACAATTAGAATTTTTTTAGTAGACAAAGTTTATTATAGGGTTCAAGATTTTTTATTGGTGATTGAAGTTGTTTGACTATTTTATGTATTGTATTTAAATAACTATTAGAAATTGTTACATTAATTTTATTATTGACTGATTATTTTTATTAATGAATTATGAATTAGAATGTGATTATGAATTATTAGTAAATTTGTATTTTAATTGTACCTAAACTCTATACTTTTGCATGCCTTGTAATTGCCAAAATATGGCTGTTTCTGTATTTATATTTTGTAACACCTTGACCTGTACCTGTATTTGCAAAATAAAATATCTTTATTTTTATCTTTATCATTATTCCTGAATCTTCTCATTAAAAGTATCTAATATTGACACGGGGTACTCACACATTTCTGTTTGTACCGCAAACTCTTATCGTCGATGTACCTATTTGCCAATCTATAAGCCTCTACTATTATTTGGGACTTTCATATTTAAGGGCCAAACATGTTTGGAAAACATATCAAATACATTCCTTTATTCTTTTGTACGAACATATTTGGGGTAGAGTAGGTACATTTTTGTTTATGTCAAACTAGCTGCGCCCTGCGGCTTCAACCGCATAAGTCTCTACTTATTGTAAATGTTATATACAAATTATACCATATTTGTACTAGCGGACCCGACAGACTTAATTCTGCCCGCACTCGATCGCAGCGTCACCTACCGGATCTAATTATGAATCTAAACCATCCAGGGACCCACTCAAACACACATTTTTTTAAATCAAAGTCTGTCCTACGGTTTAAGAGGAGTTGAGTGACATAGACATGTACAGAAGAATTATATATATAAAGATGACAACACTGACTGATGCCAAGACTATCGCTACATTTCTCAGCTTATCACCGAGAGACGCGGATGACGAGGGTTCTGCGATATAAACCTATTTCTTATGATTAGACACTTTGATACAAAACGTCACTGTTGTATCAAACACAATGTCGATAAGGAAATACCTACTTGTACCTACTGTTGTTGGGAAAGCTCACGCGTTTTTATTATTACTATGTAATCTGATTTATGCCAGAAGCCACATTATTTTTACTTAACTTAGTTTTGTGGTTAGTAATAAACTCAGAAACTACAGTCGATTACGTATTTCTGAATAAAATCTCCTAACAAAGTAATACTATCGGGACAAAGTTTCTTTAAGTTGGTAACAAAGCAGAGAAGTACATTAAACACATTACACGTGGAACGTATGCTGACTGAAACTCATTCAAGTTTAGTTCACAAATGTCGTTCGATCTTTCATTCAGACCTTCATTACATTCCGACCCTAAACTATTATAATGTGAAAACTTAGGTACTAAAACACACTCCAAGACAAATTGCTAACCCATTAAGCTTTTCAAAAAACCTTTAGCTAAATATTATGATAATTCTAAATAATACATAGTTTATGTTTACTTATTATCATAATTATGTACAGTCCAAGTCAAAGAAACAAAACAGAACACAAAATAGGAAACAGTGGAAGTTACTTCCAAGTTGATTGAGAGCGTCCGGTCTGCACCAACAGCAAAGGGCAACTAATAGAAATCCGACGACTGACGGAACACGAAGTTTGCCGAGGGACATTAAGAAAATAGTTGTACTGTATGTAGATCTGTATACAGCTAGACGGTATCAATATTGAATTAGTCGGTATACAAATGAAAACAATTTCTTATTCATTTAATAAATAATGACTCAAGAACTGTCAGTGTCATCAATGTTGTGAATATTGACATGACAGCTCTTGAACGCGGTTTCCATGTGCTGATTGCGTTCAGTGTCAATGGTGAACTTCGCCCTAAGTAATATTGCATTTAAATATTAATACATGTAGGTCTTATCTCACTTGTAGAACCAAATATGATTCCCCACACCGTTGCTCCTGCATAATCAGCCTATTATGCTAGGACACAGGCCTCCGCTCTGTAAGGGGGAGTGAGCTCCACGCGCGAATCCACCACGTGGGCCCAGTGTGGTTTGGTGGATGTCACATGTCTTCGAATTTTTGGTTCTAGGACATGCCGGTTTCTTTACAATGTTTTCCTTCACCGTTTTGAGAGCAGTGGTGTTGAAATAAATTACACAAAGCAATGTGCCTGCTTGGGTTCGAACCCACGACCTACAAAACGTAAGTAGGGGTCGTTACCACTGGCCCACCACTGCCCACTCGCTCCTGGCTGAACCGAAATATACGAGTGTCTAAATGCGTATATAGATTTCCTCTCTGTTGGCTTTTACCCTGGACATGGACAGGTATCTTTCTGAGAATATGGTGTCATTTGCCTACCTGATAGCTCCAAGCTGTAGCAGGTCAATGATATGCAGCAGAAATAACAAACCCCCGAGGAACATCATCAATAGCCATATGATCCGATAAGCAGTCATCTATGACCACTCTGACCGATCAATCACTCAGGCAGTCGGAAATCCAGTTGCAAAAGTCAGCAAGGATGCCGAATGCGGGAAGCTTACCAAACAGACTAGCATGCCCGACTCTGTCAAAGGCCTTTTGGATATCAAGGGACACAACAAAGGCTTCACCGTTTCTCTCAATGGCCTCGCCCCAGCAATGCGTATTATATAAAGAAGATCTCTAGTTGATCGACCACGGCGTATGTACCTAACATACTCGTTTGTCAGTTGTATATAACGGCAGACAGACGCGGCTGACTTTCGTCTATTTAGCTTTGTTTTCTAACCCATAGTAGAATATGTTTGTGTGAATTATAATAATAATAAATTATTTGCATAACATTCATTACAATCATTATGAAGCCCTGACTCCAGAGCTAGATATATAATACCTGTATTTCAGGAGTCAGTTTCTTCTTCCTTAATACACAATTGTTATTGTTTGCAGTAATTAATAGAAATAACTAGACTTTTAAAACATTAAAAAATAAAATGACGCATTAATTTAAGTTTTGAATGATTACTGTTAAAATTGAGAGTTATTTACTTATTCAAATTATAATATTTTTAAAAAAATTTAATATAAATAAATTAAGTATTGATTGTACCTTGTTAACCTAAACAAATACTTTTAATCATAATCAATAGTTCACGTGTATCATGACCTCGTCTGACAAATGGATTAGCTGAAACTCAAATAATTAATAGGACTGTTTTAGTTCAATGATTCTCATGTTTGCTGATCAGATCAAAACTAGAAGGCAAAAGTTTAGTTTGTAAAGGATTCACTCTAAATTGGCTTATCTGTGTTTGTGACCACCACAACGCCGATATTGGGAAGTTCCAGAGATTTTATAAGCTTCTGTGTGAAGAAATATTCACCCCTGTTACTTGAGCCTTTGGCTTAGACAGTGTAATAGAAATAAGATTTACACTATTCTATTACCTCGCTCTGACGTTCATGGTTATTATTCGCATTCAAACCATAATCGTAACAGTCCTGAATGTTGCATGTTTATCACAAAGACCTTTTTTGGAGAGACGGTTTTCGTTAGAAAGAGGGTAGGTTTATTTATATCCGGTCACAACGTTTCCTCTGGGATATAACCGCAAAGGTTTTTTTTTTGCTGTTCTATATATATACATAATTGTGGGAGCGATCTAGATCGTCACATGCAAACTACGCATTACACTGACGTCAAGCAAAATTCTGCATCACGCAAACAGAGTTTACCGCGCAACTAGCATATATACAACGTCCCGACATCAATCGTCGGGCAGTACCCTAACGTAGACTGAACACCCGTTGGTCGGATGATTCTTCCTTTTCCATGGAGCATGGATGTGATCTTTACACCCTGTTCCTGATACCTCTATATTACCTACAGGATAAAAATCTTACTTATTTTTACGGAAGTGTTACCGCTTCAAAATAATAAATTTGTAAAAAGGTGTTGCTATGTTACCAGAACAGTTCTTAGCTATACTTACACGACTTCTTGTATATTGCTACAAACATAAGAATATTATAAGAACCTTAATTCTTCAAAAAGTCATTAAATCAAAAAGATTTATAGACAAATTCTGGCCAACAGTTTCCGTTTTGAAAATTAGAAATGCACTTGCTCTCAACTGTGAAGTGTGTGGAGAGACGGACGACATAAAACATTCATAGATGAAGTATGTCCGGTCGATCATTCAGCTAGACAACTGCAGTTGATTGGAAATACAAGCGTTCCGGACATATTTCGGGATGAAATATGTTCGTCAGACTCGTCATGCGAGTGAAATTCTGAACCAAATCGGATTTATTAATATTCACACTTATATATTCCACTCAGTTTAATCCTCTTATCGAATATGTATCGATGTTATCAACTCAGCCTATCGTAGTCCATTGTAGGCCTCTTCCCAGGCTACGCCATAACACTCAGTCCTCCCCCTTCTGCATCCAGTCTGTCCCACCCCACTTTTTATGGTCGTCGGTCCATCCAGTTGGGGGGCGTCCCACACTACGCTTACCGATACACGGTCTCCACTCCAGTACTCGTCTGCTCCACTAGCCATCGACCCTTCGACAAACATGGCCAGCCAACTACCACTTCAGCTTCCTTACTCTGCATGCCATGTCGAACTCCGGTTCTTTTCTAGATAATTTCATTCCTGATTTTATCCTTTAAAGAAACTCCGAGCATGGCCCGCTCCATAGCACGCTGACTGACCTTAAATTTGTGGACCAGCCTAACTGCCAGTGTCCACGTATCGGCACCGTACGTCATGAAGGCGCAGGACTGACTGGTTGAAGACTAGTCTTCAAACATTACACCGATGTTATATCAAAGCTATGTTGATAAAGCGTAATATTCAGCGCACGTTCCGTATAACAAAGGGATCAGTCACACTTTTGCGTCGCTATTAATTTATCAAAAAAAAGAACATCACCATCAATATTAATTAAATATTTATAAAGTACACGTAGAACGCATTATTTTATACTAAGTCGTCAAAGTCGAGAACAATTTGGGTTCGTAGATATAATTATGTATCAGGGAAGAATTAGAACGTCGATGATGGGAAGTAATTATTAATATGTTGGTAGTACAATACGCACTGCATGTTAAGGTAAAAACCTGTCCTAGCCTAGCACTCTCCTCCCACGCCCCTCCCCATGTGCTCAGCCCCACAGTACACAATAGATATACCTGTAATAATAATAATAAATTAATATATTATTATATACCTCTGTTTTATTTTATTGTAGTCCTTACTACGCCGATTACAGATGGGCTAGTTAATAGTTTTTTTGTGTCAAGTGGTAACCAGATCAAAATAATAGAATAATAATCATATGGGATCTTACACGAAATGGCTGGAGGACATACTTTATTTCATTTAAAGGCCGTTGTATATATTTGATCGCAAATTCATTACAGCGTTTTCGCCATACAAAGAAATGTTTTTACTACTGCCAGCATTCAAATAAAATGTATTCATTCTTGGCCGACGACTTCTTTTTAGCCCAAATCGCTGAACAAAATGAGTTATCTTCCCTATGAAATAGAGAGAGAATTGATGCCTTGTAAATACTTTCCTTAAACAATACAAATCAAGTTGCGTTGAGAGTTCTAAAATCAGAAAATAACTAGAGAGATAAACATGACAAGCAATCACTCGTTACCCGTGGTCCCGGTGGGTCGACCCATTACCGGGTCCATGAGTAATTTTAAATTACCCTTGGTTCCATGGCATTAGGGATTGTTTCCAGACTTCTGACTATATCAATAGAAAATTAAAACCAACTGTTACATACAATAAAGTTTACTCATTCATAAGCAAATAAAATAAATCCATCCTTGGAAACAAAAAAGAAAAAATACCATCCTTGGGAACAAAAATATACTCATACCAGAAGTATATTGAAAATGATGAATTCATAACCGATACGCTAATGACTTATGACTCATAAACTATATTAACATTTCTAATGCGTATCCAACTGATATTTCACCAGTATAAGGGATTTTATCTCGGTGGATTTAGCAATGAACCACACACGGAGTCAATAAAACAGTTTTTATTTCTGTGGCTTAATTAAACACAAAAGATGGCGTCCGTCGCACGATCGCAGCGTGCGCGGTGTTAGGTGCATAGCGGGGGATCGACTGGCCACGCGAGCGAGCGCTGGCGACGCGAAGCGAGTAAAGTATCTTTGGAGCGGCGGGTCCTGCGTGAACTAACTTTGACGCGGCGACGCGGACGCAACACAACGCTACACACTCCCCCTCTAGTTCGAACATAGCGCCCTCGCGTTTGGGCTAGCAATCAAATCTACGTGGCCGACCGCGTCTGCGCTTCTCTCTAACCGGAGCCTCGACATCACCGATGAATGGAGTCAAATCAGAGACGTGGTAACGTCCTACGTGCTCACCTTTAGTAACTCCCGCCACTAGGTAAGTAGTAGGGCTTACTACTTCGCGGATACGATAAGGGCCATCCCTCCGGGGTATAAATTTCGCAGACTGTCCGGGGCCGACATCATTCATCCCTTGCGTTTTCAACAAAACGAGATCACCTATCTTGTATTCCGGAGGGGCGCGTCTGCCTTCATCTGCGTACTTCTTCTGCAAGGACTGGTTACGTTCGTGGACATCTCGGGCATCAAGCAGCACCGTCGATAACTTACGAAGGTAAGGAGTGATATTGTGTATGAAATTATCGTTGTCCACAATGGTCTTCATGTCTGCTACAACGTCCGATGGCGCGCGCAGCTCTCTCCCAAAGGTAAGAAAAGCTGGTGAAAACCCAGTGCTCGCTGTAACAGCAGAGTTCATCGCGAACCTTATGGCCGCGAGGTGAGTATCCCACGATGCGTGATCCTTTCCTACCAGTATCGCTAACTGTGGTTTTAGGTCACGATTTTTCCGCTCCACGGGGTTGGCTTCTGGGTGATACAACGGCGTCAAAGACTGTTTGATACCCATCACATGACAGGCCTGCTGCATCACCTCAGCAACAAACTGAACTCCGTTGTCGCTGATCATCCTGCGCGGGACTCCATACCTTAGGAAGACTTCTGATATTAAAATCTCAGCGCATTCCACGCTGGTGGCCTTCTCCAAGGCAAATAGCTCTACCCAATGGGAGCACGTGTCTTCTAGGATCAAAACCCAACGGTTGCCCTTCGAAGTCTTTGGTAGGGGACCGAACAAGTCAACCGATACCACTTCAAATCGCCGGGTGGGTGCAGGAGTTTGGAGTAGTCCTGCAGGCTTCCTGTTATCTATCTTGTATCGCTGGCAAGCTGCACAGCGTTTAATATAGTCTGTGACAAAAGACTTCATACCTGGCCAAAAGTATCGCGTTCTGATACGTTGTAGGGTACGTTCAGCACCAAAGTGGCCTGCTGTGGGAGCGTCGTGGAACTCTACGAGGATGGCTTCTCTCTCGTGTTTAGGGACCACGAGGCAGGCGGACTCGGCATCTTCCGATTCAGGTGCGCACCTGTATAATACACCATCAGACATCAGGTACCCTCTCTCGGACCACCCTCTCCCCCTAAAGGGATCGTCGGTAGTCTCTAGGTCCTCGACGATACTTCTCAACTCTGGATCTTTGAATTGGTTAGAGCGCACATCCTCAGGTGTCCTATGTGACATATCTACGCTCACTAAGCATACCTCGCAACCAGCTGGATTTTCCTCGCAACAAGCTGGGCGGCTTAGCGCATCGGCAATCACATTCACCTTACCCGGAGTGTACTGTATTTGCAAGTTATAGGCCTGCAGGGTCATTGCCCATCTGGCAAGACGACCACTGGGAGACTTAAGGCTCATCAGCCAACGTAGCGGCTGATGGTCGGACTTAACCACTACTTCCGAGCCTTCCACGTAACCCCTGAACTTCGTGACCGCCCAGACGACGGCAAGAGCTTCGCGCTCGGTGGTGGTGTAATTGCGCTCGGCTGGCGAGTGTAAGCGACTGGCGTACTCTATGGGCCTTTCGTCGGGGCCCTCCCCCTGCATCAGAACTGCGCCGAGACAGTAGCCACTGCTATCTGTCCTGAGGGAGAATGGTTTGGACTCGTCAGCTTGGCGAAGAATGGGAGCAGTGACAAGGAGCTCCTTGATCCGGTCAAAAGCAGCTTGCTGCTCATTATGCCATCTCCAACTGCTGTTCTTCTTGAGCAGGTCAGTCAAAGGCCTAGCGATTGTGGCGTAGTTCGGTACAAACCGTCGAAACCAGCTGGATGTGGCCAGAAAACCTTTGAGCTGTCTCTCGCTCTTCGGGGCTGGCATGTCAGCAATAGCTGAGGTTTTCTCCGTGTCTACTTGTAGACCTCCAGGAACAATTATGTGACCAAGGAATTTCACAGAGTCACGGGCGAAGCAGCTTTTCTTTCGATTGACTCGAAGGTCGAACTTTTCGAGTCTGTCGAAGACCGCTTCGAGATCCTCAATATGACCTTCGAAACTCGGTGACAAGATTATTAGATCATCCAGATATCCAAGAATAGTCACAGGCCTACTTCCTTGGGGGTCTGGTGGGATATCGGTCACACTTACCTTGTGTCCTCGAATAGGCACACTCAGGTTTGATTTGAAACGATCTATTAATCTCTGAAACGTGGCGCCAGAGTTGCGAAGGCCCATCGGCATCCTCTTAAACCTATAGGTGCCGGAGGGTGTAACGAATGCGGTTTTGTCGCGGTCCTCTTCTGCGACACAAACCTGAAAGTAACCGGAGTGGAGGTCTAGCGTCGTCATGTAGCTGGTCGTCTTCGCTGCATGAAGCACGTCTTCCATGCGCGGGAGCGGGTACCTATCCGGTTTAGTCACGGCGTTGAGTTTACGGTAGTCCACACATAGGCGGACTCCCCCATCCTTCTTCGCGACTAAGACGACGTTGGCAGCCCACGGCGACTCGCACTCCTCTATTACATCTGCGTGCAGCAACTTCTCAAGCTCAGCGTTCAACAACTCTCTCTTACCTTGCGACATCCTATAGGGCGGTGAAGCGGTCGGTTCTTGCTTCTCGTCAACCCGAATATGATGAGCGGCGTAAGTTGTAGGACGTCCTTCGGTGGCGAAGCGCGCAGCTCTCTTTGTTATGAGCTGGTTGAGCTGCGTCCTTTGAGCAGGTGACAGCTTTGTCCCTTCATCCTCTCTCAGCGCCAAGCCGGTGGTATCAACCTGCATCAGCTCTGCATCGCTGGTGGATGTAAGGCTAAAGGACTGCACAAACGTGAACTTCTGCCCAGGGAAATTATTAAAATGCCAACAGTTATGTTGGAGGTCCACTAATATACCTGCTCTAGCGATAAAGTCCTGTCCTAGAAGCGTCCTATTATGCGCTTCCGGTATCACTAGGAAAGTGGTGGGAATAACGCGTCCCTGAATGGTGACGTTCGTGTCACATGACAATAACTCATGTTCCTGCTGCGTTCCATCGGCGAGGCCGAGGTTGCGACGAGTTTTCGTGAAAGTGGTCCCACTATCTAATAATACTTTATAGAGTCCGGGACTAGCGAGACTCTCAGTAGCACCTGTATCCAGCACTGCAACACCTACTAAAGACGCAACTTCTATCTTGACCGTAGGGTGTGACAGGTCACATTCATGGGTGATAGCGCTTTGGAAACTCACCTTGTCGGCGGAGGGCGTGCCTTTACACGTCGGACACTTCGAGCGTATTACTCCTTGTCGACCGCAGCCGTAACAAGACAGCGGTGCATTATCATTTTGGTCACCTGATTTTATTTTAATTTTGCATTCATCTATCGAATGACCAAACCGTTTACAAAAAGCGCAGCGCGGTCGAACGCGTTTCGTATTAGAATTCGTAACGTTACAAATATTCGAACTAGAGTCGGACGCAGCGCGCGAAGGGTTACTTCGATTACCCGTCGCCGTCGGAGGGTTAATGTTTACAATTGGTGATTTATCAAGACTTACCTCGCCTAGCGTCTCCTCAACATACCTTGCTCGCTCGAGTAGACAGTCGACACTACTTACACTATCGCGTGAAACTCTTTTACGGAACTTACGATGTAAAAGGCCGTAAACTATGTCTACTTGCAAAACATCTGGTAGCTTATATGGTATTCGCGACATATCTGCCCGCACTCGCGATATAAAGGCATCGACACTATCGTTATCACTTTGTTCGCGCGGGAATATTTCTCGTAAGATCCGGTGGGTGGGGCGCGGGGCGCCGTACATGAATCGAAGGCGGTGTATGGCGTCAACCCAGGTCTCCACGGTAGATTTCACGCCTTGCCACCACACTGCGGCGTCTCCGGTCAGCAACATAGGTAGACCTCGAAGGGCGTGTTCGTCGGATACACTTGCGCACTCTTTGTAGATGAGCACGGTCTCGACAAATGCTTCTAGGGCTTCGGTACTGCGTGCGGCTCCGTCGAAACGGGCCGTGCACCGGGTAAAGTTGTTGTGCATGCCGTGCATGCCATGCACGGTCGGTCCAGTGTGTGCGGCGGTGGGTTGAGTCGATCATCTAAGGTAAGGTTCGCCACTCGTTGAAGTCGGCGTCGACGTCGCGACGTTTCTCATGACGTTGGATAACAATCGTGTGAGCTGTTTCTCGGACATGGAAATCATATTATCACATGCCGTTGCCGGGGTCGGTGTAGCCGTTACCGTGGTGTTCACGCTCGCGGGATTAGCTACCGCGTGGCTTTCTTCGTCGCTACTAGGACTGTCGTTTCCCTCCTCGTTTGCGCGCGCGCGGCGTGTTTTCGGCGGCATTTTCTCGACGACAACACTCGGTGATGGACGCAAACGGTAAATAACGGCAGTATAGTCCAGTAGGTACACAGATTACTTGGTCCGTGACTAGGTAGAACACTTCGCGTGGATTTCGTTCGCACTCGCGTCGGTTATTTTTCCGTTTTGTAGGTAGGTACTTGCCGTACGGAGCACGTGCCACGAGTTGAGCGCAATTTATAAGGGATTTTATCTCGGTGGATTTAGCAATGAACCACACACGGAGTCAATAAAACAGTTTGTATTTCTGTGGCTTAATTAAACACAAAAGATGGCGTCCGTCGCACGATCGCAGCGTGCGCGGTGTTAGGTGCATAGCGGGGGATCGACTGGCCACGCGAGCGAGCGCTGGCGACGCGAAGCGAGTAAAGTATCTTTGGAGCGGCGGGTCCTGCGTGAACTAACTTTAACGCGGCGACGCGGACGCAACACAACGCTACACCAGTAATTAATTCCATTAGTGTATCGGTTATGAATTCATCATTTTCAATTGCTATTTTTGTTCTGGTTCTAACCATTATTACTAACGATAATTTAACCAAAACGTTCAGGATACGCATTATGTTTGTGCATTTTTTTTTAATTAATTTAATTTTAGTCTCCGACACGTAATTGGTTCGGTGCCTTTCTCCGAAGACACTGACAGTTTTAACAATATCATTCTTCAGCCAAAAACTAGTAATTAAAATTACCCATGGACCCGGTAATGGGTCGATTCACCGGGACCACGGGTAACGATTGCAAGCAATGCAGTCCAAAATTTTTAGAGGAAAAAGAAAAAATATTTATCTCCAACCACATGAGTGCGAGAGTGAGAAAATAATGCTTTTAACACCAGACTTGGGACGTATTATTAATATCGATAATTATTATCTTAACAATATTAATATATTTTATATTAGTCTCGTCGTAGTCGTCATGGCAAAGAAAAAAAAAAGCAAAACAGAACCACCACCACCACCTAAAATAAACCTATTTTTCTTTCTTCCATTCAAAGTTATTGCACATCACAGACTGCACGGCGTCGTCGCTCAGCAGGTGTTACACCGTTTGTCCACCACCACGTTAATGGGACGTGCGTCAGCGGGACGTCAACGAGATTGAGTGACGGCGCCGAAGTAGCAATACACACATTACTATGGCCGCGTTCCCACCGCAAGTCTGTCAACGGGACGTCACGTTCGATTCGAATAATCTCGTTTCTCAGTGACGTCCTGTTGATGGTGGCGGTGGACGAACGCTGTTAGTGAATCTAGTACGTACAGTAACCGTTACTAACTAACTACGTATCATTTGTGAATACTCAAGAACCTTAGGAATATTGATGGCAGAACTCTAGAGAACAACCCTCCCTAATCATATTATAGCATTTCACAGAAAAGGGAATCACGTTTCAATTGTGCCTGGCTTTGATCAACAAACCGTTAGTAATTTGATATATTAGCTAGTCGATGGGGCTTTTATGAAGCACACGAACCATAACAGTGGTTAATTTAGTAAATAATTTCAACTTTGGAAATCTCTAGTGTGTTTGCGTACCTCATTTATTGCTGATGTAAGATGAAACGAGTTTTTTAATTTTACAAACTTGTATCGTTTAATTTGCAGAGAATGTTAAAATAACTTGTTTCTACCAAGATATTGCATAGTAAAATAAAGTTAGATTGATAATGCCGGCAATTCATCCGATTAAAGCTATTCGTTAACTACGAGTATGCATAAGAAGCTTGTAATCGATTTGTATGCAGTCGGAGACGATGTGCTACGAACCGCTACGACGTGCTACGCGCCGCTACGCCATGTCTTGCTACGAAATTTTACAAACAGATACATCGATAGACGTTGTACGATACCAGATTCTAAGATTCAGTTAACTTGCTCGTAACCATGATAATTTGAGATACATAGGCTAACCTAATGAAGAATTTGAGCAAGAAGGGTTTTGTTGTAAATTATGGTTTGGGTTAGTTTGCTAGTGTAGATATTACGAGTATAGCTGAACTGAAAGTGTAAATAATATATATCACCTCAGGACCACCTCGGGTGATACTAGTTTCCAGAGTCGTTTAACAACAATAAGTTTTGACATCGTTGAAGGAAAAAGGCAAGTTTGAAGTAAACCTGGACTTATAGTTAATGTAAGTCTGAAATCGCCAATCAGTGTTGAATAATGCTCGTGCCTTCTCTGTATGAGAAGAGGCCTTTTTGGCAGTTGGACGATGATAAGGCTGGTATTTTTTTTATAAAGTTAACTTTGGGTTTAAAACATTAAGGAGAAATATAAAATGAGGTGATCGTGGCAGACTAGTGAAGTCAAACTACAGGCCACATTTTTATTTTTATGGGTGGGACATCATCAAATAACTTCTCCCGCTCTGGGCGGAGCGGGAGGGCGTGTCAGACTTTTACTGACTAAAACTCACCAGTGTTCCTTCATTTGCCTGTGCGCCAGGGTCACGGTAACTCTTTCGAACAATCCGCTACCCCAACAGGCATCGGCCCTATCGGACCTCGTCAATGGTGCTGACATCTCTTTGAGTCGCGCGTGGAACACAACGCGTTCCTCACAGGTCTAACAAAGTCTTGTTAGCAATTTTAGATTATTAAAGTGTTAGCAATCTA
This sequence comes from Dryobotodes eremita, assembly GCA_917490735.1. Classification (NCBI taxonomy): domain Eukaryota; kingdom Metazoa; phylum Arthropoda; class Insecta; order Lepidoptera; family Noctuidae; genus Dryobotodes; species Dryobotodes eremita. The sequence goes on from OU823257.1 coordinate 8,390,519, forward strand.
AAATCTCTTTAATAATAAAAACACAACCCAGCACATATTGACACAGTTTTCGATATTTTCAATAAAAAAATCCAAATTTCTCATCTTAAATTTTATTTTCGCCTTCCCTCGGCTTTTGTTATAATCAACTGAGTTCAAATAAACAATTGGCTGTAATTTCGTTAGCTTTTAGTTCACATTCAATACTCTCAGTATTTTTGTTTCTTCAACAGTTTATTTCAATCAAATTAAATCTATTCTGTGCTTATTGACCTCAGCGGTACAAACCTAGAGTTCTTGTTCTTCACTCATGAGCACTTACTACTAAGAATATAAGTAAAGATCGAATTCCACTCCACGCTCAGCGAAATCCAAAGAAGGTACCGCATAAGCACAATCTAAACAGTTGATGTCTCAAGTGTTGAGACGATTGACAGTCAGATTGCGGCTCGCGATCTCTAATCTGAATGCCAAAACAGTGTCATCGAGTACACTAGACTGGATGAAACAAAGGATCGAGTCACAATCGATCATCTACTGAATATGAGAGTGGACTTTTAAATCGAGAGCAAAAGAAAAGAGCGCAGTAATTGGGCTATTAATTCAGTGAGGGACGATATTATATGGTAGTGTTGCGTCTAAGCTGACATAAGAAGCTATGGAGGCATTGTGGTGCGTGATAGCCTTTCTATTAACACTTGGTATAACCAAACTATTACCGCGTAAAAGCCATACCATTTTCTTAGATCGTTCTGGCTGCTAACGATATTTTTAAGTTGAGATTCTCATTTCAAATTCATGAAATTGTTGGGAAAACTTAGCTTCTATTATGTAAATGTAAGAAGGGTCTTTTAGGTAATTTATTTTATGAATTCCTAATGCATAGCAAATCAAGGTTTTTTATGTCACCATTAAATTAGAATTAACTTTAAATTAATAGCAGACTTTATGCCCAAAAAAATTCTAAAATTACCCGCTTAATGCTTAAAGAAAAATCCAGCAAAATGCGTAAAACGTTATGAAATGTTCTTCAGGAGACCACAGAATGTTTCCAATTCACTGAAGACTGTGAGTGGATCAAAATCTGAGTATACACATAGTTAGTTAATTACTTGAAAAGTTGTTGTTTGTATCAACACCGTCCAGACCTGTTTACGATTTTCAGGAAATTATAATAATGTCTCTTGTTCCAAGTTTACTAATATTTTGCTTTGAACCTATGACACCTGATAAATGAGATCACAAGTATTTTGTAGAAACAGATGTGGACTGAATACGCAGTTAGCAAAAAAATTTACATAATTAGTAATTTAACAGATTTCGAACACAGCTTTATCGTAAAATCAAATTCATTCAAAAGGTCAAACGAACTTCAAACGTATATTAGCGAACCATGTTCAATGTATTAAGTAACTCTGATTACGAAACGAGCGTTGATGAGCTCAATAGTAACAACAAGCATGCGGATGAGATGAAAACGATGAATGATTTTTTAGATTTGTTTGACTGTGTGACTTTAACATCATTACGTTACTTTTCTACAAATAGTATCGACGATCAAAATTTCATGATAGAAAATAAATTCTATCAACCATATTCTGTGGAGCTTGAAGCATAAAATTATGTACATCTACAACCACATTATTTGACTTGACTGAAACTGGAAACAGAATTTGCTGCAATACGGAAATCCAATCTCTTTCGGTTTGGTTCGTAACTTCAATGAATAAGATTGTGATTTATAAAGTTGACAAGAGCAGCAACATACTATATGCAAGCATACAAATACATATAATTTTTACTCCATTTGAGGACGGTTCTTATCTACCAGGACCGCAAATGCGTAACTTTGATACTTGTAGAAATTTATCTTCTAAGAAGACTTTGGTCGTCTGTGGGAAATTAATCGTTTTGTTCATCACTTAAAAACCACAAAAGTAGTAGTATGAAATCTGTCATCTCTACTCATCCAAGTAAACCATCAAGTTCTTTCGTTGACAAACAATATTCCTGAATAGAACTCCAATATCATCAAATCATCATTCACAGCCCGACTTCCCCCATTGCTGGGCATAAACCCTTTTCTTGTGGCAATCCCCAAGCTCCTGTGCCAGCCTCATCCAGGTTTTACTTCATAAATCACGGCGCACTAATTGAAAAGGGCGCACACAGCGTGTCCATGAAAAATGATACGCGTTTAGTGAGATAGACTGACACCTCGAGAAAGATACCCAATAGGGATTCACTGAGGATCACATGAGATCTACGGATATGATGTGGTAGATATATAATTAATAGCGATGTGGCAGACAGCCGTGACGCGACTCTTGTAGAACAATTTCCATGAAGTTTTCATAGAAACTGTTCTACTAGAGTCGGGTCACGCTGCCGCGTCGTGCCTGTTAGCGGGAGCCTTTCGAATCCAGATCTAAGACCCAACACTGAAACCTAATTACAACGGACAAATAAAACGGTCCCTTTTATTCCTGTAATTTGACAATAATTATAATTTCAGGAAAACTTGAGAAAATATTTCTACCATTTCGGACCTCTATCACTGTTATAATTTGAAGACAAAATCGGGTTGTCTAATGATTTTAATTTCTTAATTGCAAAGCCAGCAAGTGTTTATATATACGGTAGACTTTAGAAAATATTATAGCAACACAGAACTCCAAAGTCAATTAATATCCATTAAGTAATGCAATAATGTTTCCCTCTAAGTAATTGTTGAGAAGTTAATTTGAAGGAAAGTTAATAAGGACGTCTCAAAGCTTCTACTTGCTGATTGTCTTTATAAATTCAAGAGAAAGAGTAGAGTTATTGCGATTTAATAAAGTTAATGTTTCAATTAACTCTAGGTTTCGCTGACAAACTTCACTTTGTGAAATTACTAATAATAATGAAGACTCATGTATCTGCAGAGGAAAAATCAAAGCAGGCTACATCAAAGCAATAGCGTAATATGCTAAAGTACTAAAATAATGTTATCTTGATGTAGGCCTTGTCAGTTTATTGCTCTAATTTGTTAAGGCGGACTGGATCATATTCTCCGCCCGTTTATGGTCACAGGACAAAATTTTAGGCGGGTTTTATGATACTAAAACAGCATTTAATACCCAGGGACGCTTTATTACATAGAAGCGATAAAAATAAAATGGCTGTTGAGGTTTCCCAAACTTTTACGCAATGGTTGATTGCAGTTCAAGCCACCCACCGCGGGGAAATCAGCCCTTTATAAAAAGTCACTGTACTAACCAATAGAAACCTTTAAAGGCGCCATTGGATGTTACATTAATCACGCCACTTTCTTCCAAGTCAACTCATAGCAACGAGTCTAAACAGACAATAGCACTCACTATAGGTATGTATTTTGATGAAGCTCTCTCAGAAAAGCGTGTTAGACAAAAATTTCCAATTTCTAGAATAAACTTATCTTGTATTTCAAAATGTAGGTCGAGCTCAGAACTTGCTCTGATTTTATTATTATGGTGTTCTACTCTGGAACAGTACCTCATTATAAATGCCGTGTCTGGTGTAGTTATTAGACTGTTCATATTTACAAAGTTAGTTAAGGATCCTGAACTAATACACTTTGGTTTCTCGTCTGTACTGTGCACTTAACTAACTATACGCAACGCTACCTCTGTAATAGAGCCTCTTCCTCCTGGAACATAATGTTAAGTGTGCAAATGATAATTAAGGCTTTTCCTCGTGAACTTGACAAAGGCAATTTGTTCAGATTAGTTTTCAAACACATGAAAATAAATATCTATATAAATCGTTCACTTCTTTCCGCTTCCAAATCCTCATCTGTTATATTTAAACATGTCAGCACTTGTCCACCGCAGGCGCCACAACAATTAATCAAAATGCGAGTTTCACTTTCATTGCCCCAAAGTGTTGGTATCGAGGACGCGTCCGGAATAAATGTGAAATTTATTCAAGAGGGAGCTACTGCTGCAGCAAAGTTTAGCAATTTATTGCTTAAATACGTGCGTGGTCCCGGTATTTCTGTATGTAAAATATACTAGTATTGCTTGCGATTCCGTCCGCTCAGTATTAGGAACATCGCATTCACACTGTACATACTGAAATTGTGCTGAAACCATTAATAAAATTGATGCTTGCTACTTGCATCGTAAATCTGAAGTCACAGCACTTATGGCGTTATAGAGGTATGAGGAGCAGGGTGTAAAGTTCACTCATACTCTATGGAAAAGGGAGGATCCTCCGACCAGACGGGTGTTGTGTCTGGTGGGCAACTGCCCGACGATTGATGTCGGGACGTTGTATATATGCTAGTGCCGCGGTAAACTCTGCTTGTGCGATGCAGGATTTTGCGTGTCGTCAGTGTGACGTGTAGCTCGCATGTGGCGATGTAAATACCGCTACAGCGTCACACGAGTATCAAACGACCTTTTTTCAACACATTTACGAGGAAATAAATAAATAAAACCATAAAACACAAGCTTATTACGTTAATATTGCACCTTATGCCTAAAGCAGTAAAGGTTATAGTTACCCAATGTATATACAATGAAAGATGAAACGTAAGTTAGTTATAGAATCTATATCTATTGTTGCTATCGGCTAATCGGTTTTATTGTATGCCTACCATAACAAACTGTTAAGAGGGCGCTTAGAAAATTCTAGACACACTTACCGAGAGGGTGCTTATTGAGCCGTTATTCAAAATTACTTCTCAGGCACGAGATAATATTATTTTAATTAAAGGAGTGGCGCTAGTGGACCCGTGTCCACCCTCTTAAAACAGCTTTTAATTTATTGCATTTCAAACTTTTTGCTTACAGAGGAGTTTTTGTGATAAACGTCTCGGTAGCTCGTGTTTAGCTTATACTCAAGATGGGGATGAGGTGAAATCCAAAATAATAGGTCTTTACCTATGAAATTGCCGTTTTGTATGAAAAAATTTAAACGAATTTTTTTCATGAATTTTTTATTTGTATTAATCGAAGTAATCACCCATGCAATCAATGCATCTTTGCCATCGCAGTGGCAGTTTATTGATGCCCTTCTTAAAGAAATCAGCTGGACGGGAGGCAACAAATTCTTCAAAGGCATTTTGTACTGCCTCTCGGGTATTAAATTTTTTTCCCGCCAAGAAGTTATCCAAATTCTGGAAAAAGTAGTAGTCTGTAGGCGCAAGGTCTGGTGAGTAGGGCGGATGACGGAGAGCTTCCAACCCCAGTTCTTGCAACTTGGAGACCGTCTGCTGTGCAGTATGAGGTCGCGCGTTGTCGTGCAGGAGCAGCGGAGACGAGCGATTGACCAATGCTGGTTGGAGATGCGCCAGCTTCTCCATCATTGTGTTCAGTTCTTCACAGTACACATCTGCAGTAATGCTCACCCCGTTTGGTAAGAAGCTGTGATGAATCACACCGGCGCTAGACCACCAAACAGTGACCATCACTTTTCTAGGGGTAAGTTTTCGTTTAGGGCATTGTTTAGGTGCTGAACCAGGATCCAACCAACTTGCTGAGCGCTTACGGTTATCAAACAGAATCCATTTTTCATCGCAGGTAACAATGCGGTTCAAAATTCCTTCATTTGTGTGTCTGTTGAGCAGTGCAAGGCACGTCTCGACGCGTACTTCGCGCTGGCGATCATTGAGTTCGTGGGGCACCCATTTGTCAAGCTTTTTTACCTTGCCAATTTGACGCAAATGGACCAATATTGTTTTGACGCTAACGTCGAAAGCTGCTGCTAATTCAGCCGTAGATTGTGTATCATCAGCTTCCACAATCGCCTTTAATTCGTCATTGTCGACCAAAGTCTTCGGACGACCGCGAGGTTCATTTTTCAGGTCGAAATTTCCAGAACGGAAGCGAGCAAACCAATAACAGGTGGTGCGTTGGTTTGTAGAGTTAGCTCCGTAAACGTCGTTGATGTTGCGTGCCGCTTGTGCCGCGTTGCTGCCACGACGGTACTCATATTCCATAATTACTCGAATTTTTAACGTATCCATGATGACGAAAAAGATTGAAATGCGATGAAAATGTAACACTAATCAATAAAGAAATGACTACTTTTAGAAAAAAAAATCCATGTTTTTAAAATAAAATTAATTTGAAATTAGAATTCATAGCCAAACAAAAATTATTTTGATTTGAAATGGCCAGTACTGCAGAACGGCAATTTCATAGGTAAAGACCTAATATTAACGCAAATGACACAAGTAACAAAAAAAATTTGACGATAGTGACACAAAAGTTGCACAGAAAAGTACACTACAGTTACACAATAGTGGCACAAAATGGTAGCATAAAACTATAAAGTTGGGGTTACAGTTTTATAAACGTAAAGCTTAAAAAAAAAAGAAACAATAATATAGAACATTTAGGGCAAAATGATTTGCGTTCAATTTGTTTTTGGGTATTTCGTGCAATGGATTCATTCCAGGTGTATTTTGCGATATTTCATGTTGCGAAGCGTTACTTCGAATAGTCTGTTCTGTGTTTGTTGCTTTTGATCCATCTCTTTGTTCATTAAATTGTCTCAATGTTTTCCTTCGTTCTTCTTTCAGTTCTTCTGTTAAAACACCTGTCTTGGTCTTGAACAATTGTTTTGTCCATTCTAAATTATTGTTTTGTAAAGCTTTACTTGTTTCAGGATTGTCGTATCTTAACCGTTCTCTACATCTTTTGGACTTTTCTGCCGAAGTGGCATCTGAAAGTTAAAAAGAATAAATGTCTCATTTCATTCCTATTAGTCGGCTTGTTACGACCACCAGTCTTAATTTGCCAACATAGGTAAAGGATTTTGGCAAAATTTATACAAAAAATATATAAATATTTCCGGGGTTCCAAAAATTTTTTTATGCGGAACTGGGATCAACGAGTATTAGTAAAACTGTTCCAACTTTTCTAAACATCATATTTTTTTGTACAAATTCAATGTATGGATCTTGCCGTGATTCTTTAAGGGGCTTACAAGAGCTTAAGCGCGGTCACTGTCGGACTGCATAGAAAAGAAAGAGATGCGTGATGACACAATGCTGGTAATTTATTACAAAATATAAAGCAATTATCAATTTACGAAAAATCTATTGATTGGATTAAAAAATTAAAACACTATTACGTTAGTATGTTGCTTGTAAAATAATCTGACAAAAAATCAGAATGATTGAATGCATAGTAGTATGGTTTTTAATCGTTATAGGAAATTTTTAGAGGTATCTTCGTGATTTTTTTCTATCGTATCAAATTAGTTGTATTATGTTTTCAACACACTATCTAATTAGAATAATATCATATATTTTTCTGATTTTGTTTACTGCAGTGGATCATATACTTTTAGGCATTATAAAACTTACATTTAGGTCCTGTAGTCCCCTTAAACAACCTACATGAAAGTCAAAATAGAACATTATTAAATTAAAATGCGTATGGCTTCTTGTTAACGGCAATGGGCGTCGGTCAGTATTTCACAACGGCCCGTTGTCCGGTTGCGCAGTGTTCTTTAAATAAGTATTATAATTTCTCACGCACCGGACATTCACCCGTTCGCTTAACACGCGCCGTGGGCACGGCTCGTTACAAATGATCATACTTACTTAAAGAATACAGCGCAAGAGAAAGTCCGTTGTGAAAAAATGGACCGACGCCCGTTGCCGTTAATAAGAGGCCTAAGGGGTACCTATTTGCAATAATGACCTGTGTGTTACCAGACAGAGGAAGTAAGGAGGTATAAAATGATTCAAAATTAGAACACCCAAGTAAATCGAGTATCTCGGATTTTTTTTTACTGCATATAATATAATACTTTTTACTACTAGCTTGGCGGATAGGTTGGCGTGGAAGATAACAGACTTATTCTCAGCAAGCGGTTTTGTTACCTAATAGGCTGTATATTTCTAGATTTCTAACTTAATGACAAGGACAAACATCGTAAGAAAACCAAGAATATCCGATTTAAAATACCACGTGTAGTCACTCATATACAGCGATAAACCCACCTTCTGCACCTGTAATCCTTTTTTATGTTTAAGCTTAACCAGCATAATTATATTCCTTAATAAAAACTATCCCAATTATTGATTGCTTTCTCAATTTCTAAGCAACTATATTACTAAGTGTATCAAAACCTTTTAATGGTAGCACAATTGTGGTGACACAGAAATTGTTCTACTGCTGATACAAAAGTAATACAACCGTATCACAATTGTGAAGTAGCACAGTAAGTAAATATTGATTACTCCGAAACTACGCTGTGAATCGTATTAAATGAACATTACACTAAAGCCCATGCGTTGTTCTACCTAGAGCACTATAAATCATTATTAAAACACAAAACTTACCGTAAAAATCGTCGAAAAACCGGCGGATTTTTTTCTGACCATGCTGAATCACTTTGAGTTTGTCATCGCGAATGATTCAATATGGCCGCTAAACTTTTGCTGCCATAGACAATTATGCGCAGTGCTACCAGTTCTTCAAAACTAAATCCTACCTTGTTTCAAGTGTATAGAAACTGCTAATGAAAACGGTTGCACAAAATAAGTAGCATAATTGTTTAAAATAAAAAAATAAACTGTAAATAAGCATATAATTGCGGTTATTTCCTTTTACCATCAGGAAATCTAAATCTCGTACAGCATCTACTCTACATACTCTGTTAGCTCGTTTCTCCATGTAATCCCTGAGGCGACACAAACATACTTGTTTGAAATATTATAACACAACCCTCAATGAATACGAATTTTGTTTGTATTGTTAAAAGTTAAGCATACTGATGCTGTGTTTGAATAAATAGCAATTTTTACTATTTGGAAAATATACTAATTTTATCATGGGTTTCCACTAGCAAACACAATCTTACATCTATAAAAAAAAAAACTATTTAAGCAAGATGTTTTCTGAAAATTTGGTAATAATCAATGGAAATCTTGACTACAATCACGACCGGCTCTTCACGTTCGTGATACATTCTCTCGCCGACGTTCCTCAGGAGCAAATACTCAACATTACATAGCAATTACTGTCGGTCAGTTATGTGCAATAACACCTCACGAGTCACTGCGTATTGTATCAACTTACAATCTTAAACTAAAAGCAATTTTTTATATAAAATTCCTAATGTCGAATGTGCTACATGGAACTACAGTTAACAAGAGATGGTCGGAAAAAATGCAAATAACGAAAATCGTGAAAGAGCGTCGAACAATATGTGTTGTCATATGTGGCACAATGGCGGCCGGCAGTGATTATGGGAAGTGAGGATACGGTGCAGCAGTGCAGCGTGTGTGAGTGCGAATACGGACGAATATGAACTGAATTCACCACATGCGACCTGCTTAGTTTTTGTAGGTCAATTCATGATGAAAATCTTATAGTTTCAGAATTTGTTGTTGCTTTTTATGTCGCTCATGCCAAATAATAATGACGAGGAAGTGTGTATTAAAAGTAGTATTTATTATTTCAATGACCTGTAACACTAATAATTAAGTCATGTATTATAACTATTTTTTTTTAATAATTTTCATTGCCCTGCGAAAAACAGTTCTCAACGAAATAGCAAACATTTAAAAACAATTGAAGTATAGCAGACGCTTCTAACCAGTTCTCTCTTCAAATTGTGTAGGACTTCATATTTCAAATAATAATACTCAAGGTATAATAAATCAAATATAATTTAAATGCTTCCACATGGAGCACTTTACACTTCAAAGGCTGAACGATAACTTTGAGTATAGTATAAAGTACTCTGTGACGATAACTGACTATCTAACATTTCCATTACGACACAAAACTATGTACTATGGTAAAGCAGTAAGGAACATCAAGCGCCATCTGTTAACGGATGGTATAATTATGCACTGCTTTACCTTAGTAAGTCAAAGACATTATACTGAATAAAAATCAAAAAAAAATTATAACTAGTTGAAATAATTATGAAAAGTGCTTAAATTCTTTATTTATTTATGTAAGATAATATTTATAAAACAACTAGCGACCCGCCCCGGCTTCGCCCGGGTAGCAAAGCATAATATAATATAGCCTATGTCACCCGGAGATAGTGTAGCTTCCCAACAGTGAAAGAATTTTTGTAATCGGTTCAGTAGTTTCGGAGCCTATTCAATACAAACAAACAATCATATCTTTTCTCTTTATTAAATTATAGCTTATATGAAACGTTTGTATTTTTAACATAGCGCCATCTATTGAATACTTACTCAATCCAGTCAACAGATATCGCCATCTGTTAGAATCGTTTGGAGCTAACAGATAATTGTGACAGTCAAATAATAGACAAATAATTTGCAATAAAATAATATTGCGACTATAAATTGAGATGTAAGCTATCCTATCTTTCAAGTTGGATCAAGTTGCACACGGTGTGCAAATCAAATTTAAAATCGGTTCAGTAGTTTAGGAGTCCATCGCGGACAAACAACGTGACACGTAATTTTTATATATATAAAGATAATTAAGGTAAAGCGTAATTCGAATAACAGACACAATAAATCAGTGAATCAATAACATTACTTATTAACGAGTGGTCTTACACTTGTAATGAGCGAGACCATATGGACCTGCAAATGAACAAATAAATTGTTAAAGTTTCAACGTTCCCGCCTCTCCATCACCACTTAAATAGTTCCTCATCTGAAAGGAAAGAAAGGAAGAAAAATAGATTTATTTGTCACAGAAATACATGCGTACAAAAAGATAAGATCATTCGAATATAAAACATAAAAACAAAACAGATTTATACTTACGAACACAGAACATAAAAAGGCGGCAGCTGCATGCCGCGACTGTTACAAGAAGGCTTCCACTCGGCATGATGTTATGCTATGGGGGACCCACAGCACTGCGCTGATTTTCAGTGGTCACCCGAAAACGACGTACGGAAACCAAGTCAGGCTTAGAGATTTTTACAGATTAGACAAAAATAAAGTAGCTATAAAAAGCAAAATAAAATAAACAGTAATTACAGTTTATAATATTCAGTGTTTTGTCCTGCTCTCTCAATCAACAGAACTAACTTTTTGATTTTAATTAACTTTTTATTAGTCTGAAATTACGAAAACTTTCGAAATAGGTATTCAAAACAATCTTAGTACTGAAACAAAATTTATTTCTCTTATATATATATATTATATGTATTATATATATTATATATATATATATATAATATGTATATATGTTTTAAAACTAAAATATTTATAAAAAAATTAGGTAATTTAGGGTTCACCATCCACATGTGTGTTAATCCGGGCCGTTCGCCGGACGTTGTACATAATTACCGGCTAGTAACAGGCGGATATTCCGGTTCACCTTCGCCTCAGTGCCACTGGCTGGTAACGTTAAGAGGGCAGCTGCAGAACTGAGTTAAAATTCAGTCCAGATTATTCTCTTTGTAATTTTAAAAGCTTATTAATTTAGAATATGTTGTGGCTATAGTTTTTTGTAGGAACCCAGAATCTAACATAATTTCACAAAAACATAAAATGCCCAATTATATACAGTTTATATTAATTTAGTAAATTGTTCTTTGTAACAGCTTTTTTATGTAGTACCTACGTATACGTACGTAGGTAAGCAAGAAACATTGGGATTTCATAGCATTACCTGAAAAACGCAAAGCTACCAATTCAAAATTTCAATAAAGAAATAAAGTTGATGTTCTTTAAAATTTACATTAATACTTTAAATTACTTCAAAATAGTGGGTAGGTATTTCGTGAATAAAATAGAAATATCACTACGACATTAAATATATGCTAGTAAACTTTAGAATATAGTGCCGTATAATAAACATAAACTTGTGTGAAATGTTAGCTCGTAAAATAGTTTCCTTTATCTCGTTTTAGACAAATACAGTTGTCCACTCTCACAAGGGTCTTAAACGAAAATGTTCACGTTTGAGACAACATAATCTTATAACAGTCACGTTACTTCCAGAAAAAATTTAAAGAAAATGGAAAAAACAAAATGAAAATCGTAGCATTATTAGAAAATAAATAAACGGCTAAGGGCTCGTTGTTTGAACAGTAGTCAAACGTACTAATAGTTAAAATGCGTTAGTTAAACTAACAATTTGTTAAAAATTTGATAAATATGTTGTTTGACAAATTCAAATTTATTTATTTCGTGAACACAGGGTACATACAGAAGATGTTGTAATAAAATAGATTAGATCCGAGTTGTGTCCCGCCAAAAGGCATACAAAATATCAAAGGTCCTTTTTCTTCCTTGTTTTTTCGCTCAAAAACAGATACATTTTAGCCATTAAAAGTAACACCACAATAATTATAAATCATGTAAAAATTTGATAAAATGTCAAATTAAATAAAGTAAAAAATAAAAAAATAAAATTAACAATGTCACTAATTCAATAATACAACAAGACAAGACAACACAATAATTCAAGATTAACAAAATCATTTTGTATGTCACATAACATAAAAACAGATTAGATTTGGAAAGGAATTAAAACTAAAATTTGTCATTTAAATATTCTTGACAAATGTTTAAGCTAACTAAAGTTAAAAAAAGAAAACAATTTGCTATAAAAATTAACCATGTGCAGACAGAGTAGTTAAACTTTGACAGCTATTGACTATTGTCAAGTGACTAATTGTTAAATTGACTATTGGTCATGTTTAATTATGTATCGAACAACGGGCCCTAAGTGAAGCGTTTCAACCACTACTACATGCGTGACGTCACAAGATAAATGACGTCATACAGATGTCGGCACCACGCTGCTTATTACGAGCGTTTAGCTTTATAAAGATAAGAAGTTGTTGGACAAAACGTTTGAAAATCCAGTTTTACTGTAAAAGTTTATAATTTGTTATTATAATTTACTGCAAATATTGTTATTACGATGGAATTCATTTGTATTGTATTGTATTGTCATTTAATAAAACAGCTTCGGATTGCCAGGTTTTTGTTTTCACTTTCGCATTTATTTTTAATCTGCAGCATGCTAAGCTTTATAGCCCCGTTCTTTGGTCACTTTGGATTGTCTGATTGTTTCTAACAAAATAAAGAAATAAATATACACTTCCCCATCTTATAGTTTTTGATTGACTGCTGGTCCTCGTCGTCTTTTTGTTATTGCTATAGATGAATAAAATCCGTTTCGCGCACTTCGTTTATCAATTTAATATCGAACGCAGTAATGGAATACCTGAGCTTATTCGCCTGACAGTCTTAATGCAGAAGCAGATGCATCATACTGGGTGACAATCGTCCCCGCAATATTGGGTAATCCATCACTTCCCATCTATTATCGTCTTTCATTTTCACTTGACACCCTTCTGCCATTTAAACCTTGAACAAGAATGCATTGAATTTTATTAATACAAGAAGAAAATGGTTCAATGTTATTTTTTTCTCAACTATGACTTTTTGTTCATCACATAAAACAATTGCACGATTACTACTGCCTTACTTTAGCTGTCAACTATTACAACAATACGTGCCTGAATTTTATGTGCACAAGTAATGAAAAATCCTCCAACATTTACGTCTGAACTGAACGAAATAAAATAAATGTGTGGGTAAAAACAAACTTCAGATTGAATGTAATTGGGCACGCCACAATTGCGGCGGTAAGTCCCTTCATTGAGGAGTAGCTTGAGAGGCGCCTTGGCGTCCTCACCTTCCGCCTGACGCAGGTCGTCGTCCGGTAAGAACCAGGCCGGGGTCGACGGCGTGTTGTGTTCCACGTGAGCCTCAAAGAGATGTCAGCATAATTTTTGTATTATATTTTTTGTAACTCCTATGGATACTTTTTTAGTAAATTTCGTCATTTGAAAAGGGAATATTTTTTGAATTTCAGTAAAAAGATGAAATCTTCTGTCAAGTCGTATTCCTGCAATGTGTTTGAGGCCAAATCAGTAAAATTTCTGCCATATTTCTGAGTGGAATCAATACAAAAGAGGATCTCGTGATGTCTCTCATATTATGGAGAGAAGACGTCAATTTGAGCCGAGAAGCAATGATCAGAGTCGTGGGAATATTGGAAGCTGGTTCTCAGCGACGTGCTGTGGTAGTCGCTCTGGGCACTACAGAGCAGAGTGTTATAAGTTGACTTTGAACACGTTACCACATCACTGGCAGCGTGGCAGAGCGACAAAGAGGACAAGCTCGCAGCACTACGCGCAGACAAGATCGTTAAATACAAATTACTGCTCGACGAAATCGTACAATGACCGCGATGATGTTGGTTACGTGGCTTTATAGCTCAATCTCAATGAAGTCAATCTCCGTTCCCGAAGGCTGCTAAGTGTACGACCTATTGAGCCCCGCAATTACAGAGACCATTTACAATGGGCTCGTGAAAACAGAAATTGGCAGGACAAGAGTGGCGTTTTGTGTTTTTTTTTTTTTTCTGGCGAATCTTGCTTTGATGTGAGGCCAGATACTAAACGTATACGGTATTGGAGGACCCCTTGATGCCAAGAACGTTTAAAATCATGCCAGGAAGTCCATGCATACAGTGGTGGAACCATCATGATATTATTATGGATGGATATTTGGATCGGCGGGAGAACCGAACTGATTTTGAATCAGAGGCAATCTCAATCCACAGATTTACGCTGAAACGATTGTATCAGATGTTGTTATTCCTTTGCGGCCCCAATTTGGTACTTCATTTCTACTTATGCATGATAATTCAAGTCCACACACTGCCAGAGTCGTTGCAGACACACTTAGCGCAGCTAATATCAACGTCCTACCATGGCCTGCTCATTCAACAGACTTAAATTCCATTGAGCACGCATGGGATATGCTTTATAGAGGAGCTTTGCTAAATACGGATGCCGTACACACACCAGAAAATCTTTTTCGCCTGTTACAACGGACGTGGGCGGCCACTCCGCAACGTGATTTGGATGAACTCATATTGTGTGTGCCGAATCGCTATGATTGTGTTATACGCGTTAACGGCGGAAATACTGACTACTAATTGTTTATTTTACGCAATAAAAACGTTTAAAAACTTTTATTTTTATATTTTTATCACATTTTAATGTCAGGATCAACCGAGGTGAAAAATCCAGCATAAGCAAAAATTGCGAAAAGTCTTTATTAATACAAAAGCAAAGAGTACTTCGTCAATCTACACGTGCGAAAACATTTTATTTAATCAATCTAAAAAGTCATTTGTATTTAATTTCAATAGGGTACCAAATAATTTATATATTTTTAAATACCTTGATACCTAGACACTTTTGATATGTGTATTTGTACTATGGTTTTAGTTTGTCCTGCTATATTCACGCGATCATAAATTATTAGGCGTATCTCAGGTGCTAACTCTCCATGAAAACTATCGTTACTATGGGTCTATATGCTAAGGCAAGCTAAGCTTGACAATGATGCGTTAAGTTCATCATAAACTTACTGAGTCAACAAACTTTGTACGTGAAACTAACAAACAGGCTTCCTTCAACTGTAGGTAACTGTCATTAAAGACAATATTCGGTCAACGTATCGGCGGCAAGTGTGTAGGTACTAACATGCGAGCAATTATTAGTTACGCAGTAGTGGCTAGGTGGGCTAACTTCGCAAAAAGTCTTTTACAGGAAACTAATTTACGGTATGAGAAGTTAGTCCAGTAATCTAGTTCTTAGAACTAAGCTATCAGCAATCACTTGTTGTATCGCCAAGTCTGACTTTTATGTGCAGAACTAATTATCTTCTTTGAACACCTTTACAGGTACGGATAGTAGGAAAAGCTAGGTTAGGTTTTACCAAAAGCTACTAGTCCCGAGAAAGAGTACCTGCTGGCCTGCTACGGCCTAGAAAAAACCTCGATTTTTTACATGCTTCTATTTAACTTGCCTTGTTAGTCAGTTAGTACGTATTGGTCAAATCTTGCAAACGGAATTAAAACCACTTCCTCTTATCCTACGGAGTTGAAATTTTACACGGTTATTTTGTTTAAAAGACAATGCATTTTTACATGATGCATGACCTGAGTCAATATCCAGGATTCGCTTCAGACGAGGGAATTCCTTAACAGTCAAGAATAAAGACATAAAATTATTTATACGCAATAATTATGATAGTCCGTTCTAAAGTCCATGGTGACCTGGCTGCTGCACTCAGGATTGGCTTCAGACAGAAAATCTCCTCGACAGTCGACAGTACAAACACGAAATTAAATATACGCATTTTATTATGATATTCCGTTCTTAAGTCCACTATGACCTGACTGCTGCACCCAGAGTTCGTTCTAAAAGAGGCAACTCCTCAGCGGTCAACAGCACTGACACAACATTTTATTTACGCATTCAGTTATAATAAGTGGTTAAATTGGACCTAAATACAAGAACAATTTTATTAAAATACAACAAATAATTTAACTTTAAATTGTGTGGACAAAAAGACTTAATTTCGCCATTTATTGTATACGTAATTATGCCTATACCGTTAACCTACCCAATTGTTTTATACTGATTGTATTTGCGAACAGCTGTGAAACTAATATCGTAAGTAATATAATTTGTGTCTCTGCTGTTAACCACTGAGGAGTTCCCTCTTTTGGAATCAAACCTCGTGGCAGCAGCCTGATCATGATGAACTTTAGAACGGGCTATCATAATTGAAAGTGTATAACAACATTTTGTGTCTTGGCTGTTGACCGCTGATGAGTTTCCTCGTCCGGAGCCAATCCTGGGTGCAGCAGCCAGGTCATGGTGGACTTTAGAATGTACTATCATAGTTAAAGCGTATACCTATTTAATTTCGTGTCTATATTGTTGCCCGTTGAGTAGTTCCCTCGTCTGGAGCCAATCCTGGTTACAGCTGTCAGGTCGTGGTGAACTTTAGAACGGGCTATCATTATTGAATGCGTATAACAAAATTTTGTGTCTCTGTTGTTGACCGCTGAGGAGTTTCCTCGTCTGGAACCAATCCTGGGTGCAGCAGCCAGGTCATGGTGGACTTTAATTTTGTGTCTCTGCTGTTGTCATTAATTTTGTTTTGTCTGTAATTTTGAGCCAATCCTGTGTGTAGAATCAAGTCATGCATCATTCAAAAATGCATAGTCTTTAAAACAAAATCAACTTGTAAAATTTCAACTCCGTAGGAAAAGAGGAAGTGGGTTTAATTCCGCTTGCAATTTTTGCCCAATTCAGTGCAAACTAACTAAATAACAGACAAGGCAAATTAAATAAAAGCTTGTAAAAAGAAAATTACTGATTCAATTTCCGTTCATTGGAGACCAATTTTCCTGTATAGTGGAATATAAATTCGTTTATTTGGCCAATAAAAATCTTTTCAGCAATGTTTTTATACAAAACAATTATTTTTTTAGGTGAAATTGGGGGATATACCTAGTGAGTGTAATGTGGGAATTCGTTAACTTAATTTTATTAATTAAAATATTTTATTGACAAGATACATTATACTGTAGTATGTTACGTGCTATCCATCTCATAGAATTTCCCTAAATACCTATAAGATATCGTTTTAAATGTTATGATCCATTATACTCGACTCATCTTACTCATCAACGTTCTCAATATCAAAGCTGAGACGTTCCCAGTCAGTGAATGGTCGTTATACAATCAATGTCGGTTTCAATCGGATTGCACATTTAAATTTGACACTAATTAAATCGACTAACCGCGCCGAACCGAACGCAAATCATGCGAAATTGTCGTACAGGGTTGTCACAGAGCAGACTTATGGAGAACTGCAAACTATAAATTAAAAGGAAATGCTAGTACCTATCTACTCATTTGTGTTCTGTAGGTACTAAAACACACATTTTATGTAAAATCTCAATATATAAAACGGTCAAAATCCTTTAAACTCGCTCACAAAGTTGTTTTCGTACTATTTCGTTTCAATCCGTTGTAGGTCTGCTTTGCAATAAACTACCTCATTTTTTTTAAAGAAAGCACCGTCTTCTGAAACGATCGGACATACCGTAAGAAGGCTTTTGTAGCTTATCCCATTCTGCCGGAACTATTTCCACCGGACTGCTAGCGAGAATTGTGTTCTAAATAAAATTTAAAAACGAATTCTTTACTGAAACACATCTGCCTATAGAACTGGTATATAAAGGCAACATTTGTGTACTGAATTTGGAATACACTGAACAGCTTAAAAAGCGAGCGAAATAGAAACCCGTGTAGCATACTAATTGACATACCAACAGTTGGTAAAAACAAAGGCGAAAATAATAATAAGAAAGTTGGTGTTAAATTGCGTAAAAATCACAGTGACTGCTTTTAAGATTTCTTTGTACGTAGTTAAGTGTAATTATAATTATCAGTATAAAGACATGATTTATGTCTAACATTCTCAAATGCATTCCATGATTTTATTTCTGTAAGTAGGTTTGTACAGACACTTTTACAACTCAATCATATTTTAAAAACTAGACGAGTTCTTCGTTTCCTATCTGAGTACTCCGAGAAGAAAGGCCGATACAAACTCAGAGGTCACAGTCTCTTTTAAAGTCCAGACATAATCTTGGTCGGATCATGTGAAGACCATGTAGATTTGTGTCTGAAATGGTCTTTTGAGGAAAAACCACACAGATTGAGCGGACCTATGCACGCATTTGTCAGTAATCATCCAGCTCAACTCAGAACTTTAGGAGCTCAACAATTCGACGAACAATACCAAAGAAAGGACATTTGGATAGGTCGCATAAATTACTCAAACTGTAAGACTTTGCTAGACTTTTGCGCAGCAGGCAGCAAGAAAAGCTTGTGTAGTCGGACGTCAGACAAACGAACTATTGACAAACGCTCAGTGACGAAATCCTTCCGTCGTCGTTATGGACATGTTCCCGGAAGGCCGCACTGCCCGGAATAAGCAATTAACATAAACCATCCTAAATTAGAACAGTCGAGCGTTTATAAAACACCATTCATTTAGTTGACGTAAAATATTCAAGTTTGATGGAGGTCTGCGGTGAGAATAATTAATTTAATAGGGTCTATTATAATGAAAATATATGAATCTATTTTTATTTAAATAAAGTACATAGTACCTATTCATTTACATGCGATAAGATTTACTTATTTTACTTCTAAATTATCCCCTTAGGAAATCAGAAACAAATAACACACAGAAGCAAAATATACAAAATGATGGAAAGTTCTGCGACTCTCAAGTTTCATCATCGGCTTTTTTAACTATAATATATCATAACAGCTCCAAACTACAGGGTCAAATTAAATTAGCTAGCGAAACTCCGCAGACATGATTGGTATCGATATCTAAACATGATAAAACAAAACCAAACAAACCTACCGCATCTGCGGAGTTTCGCTCGCTAAGTTAATTTGACCCTGCATAAATGCGATATTCATAATTGCTAAAGTTAAACAATAATCGTTATTCTGAATGAAAAAAATGACATCAGAAATCTATTAAAACAGTTTAAATAATAAAACATAACTGGCGCTTATTCCGGAATGTCTCAGATATTCTCATCGCAGCACAAACTTTACGTCGTCACGACAGATATTAAACAACTTTATCAACGTCGTCACGCTGATAAAGATGGTTAGCATCGAGGTTTCTGTTCCAAGTGACAGCTATATTCTATTTCACTGTTTGAAGTTATGGCATTCACTTTGGTTTGGTCTACCCTGATTAGGCACTACAACTAAAGAACGAATTTTAACGAAGAACTTGGTTATCCTCTCATTCTGTTTCGTATGAAGTGTCAAGTTAATATTTTAGTTGGGGATATCCAATCGATAAACAATTGAAATTAGAGACCATTCAGTTGTTTCAATCTAAATTGGATCACCACAATTCGGCAATATAACAATATCTCGAGCTGATCTGATACAGCTACTGTGTAAATAATCACTATCCATTACTCTGCCGGTTGTTCGATAACATTCATCAATTGTGCGGCAGTGTAAAGCCTACCCTTTCAATAGATGTCATCAGAGCAATCGATTGTTCAGCTGTCCCAATAGACTTCACTAGCACTCCTATCGTAAAATGAGCTTTATTCGTCACACTTAGAGCATATATTTCAATGGTCAAGCTGCAATATTGGCTACTGGCAGTCTGTTCAAAGATATTATCCACCACAATGACGTCTTCGTTTTGTGTCGGTTCTTATTATTTGACGGAAACTAGGCGCATTTTTACTTCTTCGTGGCTCAGTTGATTCAAAAGTAGGTGGTTAATGTTTATTTATTTTGCGTCAAACAAAACACAGAACTCCTGAACCTAACGGCTTTTAGTAGCTCCGAGCAGTTTTCTAAACAGTTTCAGTTTAGAAAACTTGTTATTAAGAAAAGTTTTATCTTTAAAGATAAAACTTTTCCTCCTAACAACTTTCACTTAACTTTTACTGCCACCGGCTGACAGTATCCTTGTATATCTGTCTCTCTGACTCGCCACAATACATACGGCGCAGTCCGTTTGTATACTTTCGCCGTTATTTATAATGCTTAAGGCAAATTGATGACGCTTCTGATCGCATCCGTTTCGTCAAGAGTCTTAGTTTAGGGTAACCATGATTGAAGGATAATTAAAATAGATGGCGTATTATTTCACCAGTTTTATTAGGTAATGTAACGAAGTACAAAGCGAGTTAGGTAAATAAAGTTACTAATCAGACTTTCATTTTAGGAACTTACGTACACTGTCAAAAAATTAACACGGTTTATGTAACAAAAAAAAAAATATTCTTAATAGGTGTAAGGTGCTTAGCAATTTTTTCACTATCAGGCATGTTCAATGGCAGTACTTACAATAAGATGTAAAATTAAAAAGTGTTTTTTTTTTAACTATATTCTTTCTTCAAATAAAGTAAAAGAAACAAAATAAAGAAAATTTGTATTATATTTTTACTAAGTATTCTTTGAGCGACAACAACAAAATAATAAAAATAATATATTCCGCAGGAGTCCGCCGAACGCCAGTTTGCATGGACACTTGAGCGTGTTTTTCGAGCCGGATAACCTTCAAAACTTTTTCTCTAGTCCACAACTTTTGTAATGATCTCATTTAAGATTCGTAATAATTTTTCCAATTGTTTATAGTAAACATCTTTAAAACAACTCGTTTCTTGCGGCACGCACTAGTTTTCATCATTATTTTCGGAAAAACTTGCAGTACTCGACGCCATTTTTGTTATTTTGTTTAGCAGCGCTACAGCTGGTAGAAAATAGAACTAATTGTATCAATTCGCCTAATCAATTGGGTTTCAAGTACTTTTACATAATGCCTAGGCGTTATACATTTTGCCTTAGGCGTTATACATAACGGCGATAGTATGCAAACATTACTAATTATACAATTTGCCTGCGGCATATTCACACATTCTAACAAGCTTCAGAATGTTTGAAATACACTTACGTTGTTTGATCATCTTAATAATTTCCACATTACAAGCATGTGCCTGAATCACTAGTGCAATGCTAATTGGCTGGTTTTGCAAACGTTATGCTTGTTGCACTCAGAAGCGGCTCTAAAATTATAAAAGCGCAGCTACTCGTATTTTATGCTTAACTTAAACAGCTTAACTAAAAGCTTTCTTTAATGAATACCGGGGAGACATTATATGGTGGATTCCAGATATTATTATATCAATCAAATCTATATTCAGCGATGATAATTAAATAGACATTTTTATGTAATTTCAATAGGGTTATAAATTATATTTTTTTAAATATCTCGATCCCTAGACACTTTTGATGTGTGTATATTTTTTCAGTTTTTTATTTTATTGTTATGTATCCACCTTGTGGTTCGTTCTTTCAATTCTAAGCCTCCTTGTAAATAGCAAAGTTTATAATACCTTCTAGCGCACAAAATCCGTAGTCCTTGAACAATGACTGTCCCATTAAATCATGAGTTACAACTTTTTCAACAAACTGGGACTCAGGAAAGTACTGACGTGGAATTTCAGCACAAATCTAGCAAGGTGGAAGTAGTTATTAAATAAGTTATTTAATATTTCTGTTTGCTCTAAGATATAAGATACGCGAATTGTTTCCAGGGATTGAGCCAAAAGTTACCAATATTTGCAGACAGTTGTGGTTAGTTGTGTGGTTGTAATTGTGGGTGTTGTTTTGTGTTGTTGTATGTCTACGTATTGTAACTGTGTTTTCAAAGAGTATCTCGTCTATCATACTACGTAAAAAGTTTCATTAAGTTAACGTTCCTATCCAATCCAGTATCGTGAATCTTTATGATTTGATTACGTAACAGGTACGAGGAACAAAAAGTTGTTTTTCTGCTAGCTTTTCCATAAAACCTTCAGTTTTTGTATTTTCTCGACCGTAGTTTTTCTTTATACAAGCAAACTGCCGTAGTAAACACGGTGTATAATCTCATATTTTTAGATTTCTTTGTTTTCCTGGATTCGTTCCTGTCCGTTGTTAGTTGAGTTGTAAAATAAACTGTAGTTATAATCAAATCTAAAGCAGAATATTTCCTGCTCTGGAAATTGAATCAACACAACAATTTGTGGCTTCGTGTTCAAATTAGCAGTCACCTTTTCCTTCTATAATTTAATTTGCTTTTAAAAAAATCCCTCGCGAGACATTTAAATGAACAATGTCTTTATTATTTGCCACCTCGACGTCTCTCCTCGTTACTTTGGCTCTAACATTTTATTTCGTTATTCATGCCTTTGCATTTGTTTTCCTTGTGAAAGAAAGAGTTATGCCAGCTTTCGAGTTTATTATTGCATAATCTAATATTAAATATTTGCTTGGGATACCTTAGTTACGATTTGTTTATTGAGTGACGTCGAGCAAACTACGTTGTGACGAAAATATCTGAATCAAGAAATATTTGATTGGTAGGGGAATTTAAAAAAAAAGCCTAAAAGGTATGGCACATATAATAACTCGTCGTATTTATTTTTACCAATTTTATCTTTAAACTATTCATGTTTGTAACCATATTTTATCCATTACCATATCGCACCTTTAAAGACAAACCGTTACTAAAAGAAAATATAAAATTACACATTACATTACATTAAATAAAAAAATGCACGACTTTTTTGCAATAGAACTTATGTTATAATGTAAATAAATACCCATCATCATGACCTCGAAAGATGGCTCAAAGCACCATAATCCTAAATTCTATTGCAAAAAGCCGTGTATTTCTTTTTATTTAAGCTCCTGTGTAAAATTTTATATTTTCGTTTAGTAACAGTTTGTCTTTAAAGGTGCGATATATCATACGATATATTCATAGACAAGTCAAGTTTATTATTTTCTATTAGCGTATGTTTTTAAATATAATTATTGCAAATGAATCCCTTGTCGGAACTGGAAAAACGATAACACTGTTCTTAACTTAATATATTACCGTATAATAAATTACGCTCAGAACCATTCGGTTATGGTCGAATAAAAAGCGTTATAATGGTGAGCCTCACAATTTCCCGGCTGGTAGTCTTGACATTTTCCTTAAACTATCCTGTCATGTTCGTGATAAAGGAGCCATGAAAATTTTCGACTACAGCCTTTGACAACAAAATAAAAAGAAATGAAACGAGTTAACTCATCGTAACAATCGTTTACGCTGAGTACGCAGCCGCCAACCTACGTATTAAAGTGCAACCTAGCAATAAGATCAATTACATGTTATTCCAAATCATTGTTTGTGAAGTTAGTTTTTAGATCGGCCTTCAGCTTAATACACTGTTTTTCTGTAATTAAAATAATTGTAATAAATAAAGTTTTTTTTAACTAAATTCCCGATCGCCGAAACATAACTGGCGCAGTCGGTAGGATCGCGACGCTCTAAGTTCGAATACAACTCTTCGGCATAAGAGTGACGGTTCTCAAATCGTTCCTTCGCGATCCGCAAAGAACCTTACTTGCGGTCGGGCACCTGTATAGAAGCAGGAAGGTGTTTCTCCGGAGAATTGGAGGAAGCTGTTGGCAGAGACAAGACTCGACAGGAGATGCAGTGGCTGCTTTGGTAAGTGCTCTCGTATAACCAAGTGTCCTTGCTCTATTTCCTGCCTTACTATAATTTTTGTATTTTATTTAAAGTATATGTGTCTGTCTATAAGCTAAAATCGCGTTAGGCACCCACTTATTATAGCGTGAAGATATTCTGTGAAATTCCACGTGAAATAGTACACCGCTATTGTTCTGTTTGAGTGCCACTAAACAGGTAACTTACAGTAAAACAATGTCGCTCAGAGATTATGATGCTAACTATAAACCGTACAAACTTATTGCAGATTTGATGCCAAGATATGATGGCAATCCTAA
Organism: Dryobotodes eremita; assembly: GCA_917490735.1. Taxonomy (NCBI): domain Eukaryota; kingdom Metazoa; phylum Arthropoda; class Insecta; order Lepidoptera; family Noctuidae; genus Dryobotodes; species Dryobotodes eremita. The sequence continues at coordinate 8,414,717 of OU823257.1, forward strand.
ATTGCTTAGATATTATATTAGAGAGGTAGAAAGTTTATTAACTTTAACTAGTGAAGCAGATCGTTCGCATCCGGCATTTATCTGCTTGATTAAGAGTAGGCTAAGTGGTCCAGCTATCGATGCCATAGCATATGAAGAATATCTCAGTTCTTGGGAGTCAGTTAAAACAGCTTTGATTAGGCGTCTTGGAGAACCACGCAATGAAATACAAGTTATGCAAGAGCTCACACGGATACGTAAGTCAAAGAACGAAGATGCGGAAACCTTCGGTAAACGGCTCCGTGAATTATTAGACACATTATACTCTGTAGGGGAACATGGTAACAAATCTTATTATGAAAAGATGGTCATTGAACAGTATGTGAACCAGTTAGATTTTCATGTGTCATTAAGTGTTACAATTGCGAAACCAGAAACATTTGAAGCAGCTATTATTGCGGCTAGGCAAGAAGAGGCTAGGCTTGCATATAGTAGGACTAATAATTTTAATAGCCCATCAACATCCCAAGCGAAACCAAAGGAGTTGCCTAGGCAGCAGCCTAACCCTAGTCCTTTCCATACTAACCAACAGAATAGCATGAACCCAGAACAGCGTCAACAATGGATACAGTCTATGTTGCCCTGGAAAAACCGACCAGCATCAGGTAACGTCAGACCAGGTGGCTCAGGTAATTTTAGAAGTGGAAACTTTAAGAACCAACCTAACGTTCCAAAACAGCAGGTTAATCCTCCTGAGTTATCATCGGACGTCATTATGCGTACGGCAGGTAAGCCAGAAAAACCACAGTTCGCATCGGGGCAGTTATTCTATATCCCGAGCCAAATGGATGGTCAGGTGCAACCGATACCCATTGGTAGTGAGTATTTCGGCCAATTCATAGACACCAGTAACGACGCTTCCGACCATAACGTAGTTATAGACGAACAAGAGGTAAGCCAAGAACAGGATTTTATATTAAACCCCGATCAAGACAACCGGACATAGTATCCATTAACCTACAAACTAAACAATTTTTACCATATATTGAGTTGCCAGAATTCAACGGTAAGTTTTTAATAGATACAGGAGCCAGTCATTCTGTTATTGCATCTGATGAAATTTTTGGTACTATTTTTGAATACTGTGTAGAAACAGAGCCCTATCAAATACTTACAGCGCATAGCTCCTCGGTTCACGATAAAGTAGTATACCTGCCCTTGCCCCCTGCGTTTAATAGCGATATAACCCATAAATTTCTAATATTCGATTTCGATACGAAGTACAAGGGTCTAATAGGATTCGATCTTTTAAAGAAACTGAAAAGTAATATTGATTTGAATAATAACGTGTTACGAACATCAACAGCACAAATACCTATTCACTTTAGCTCTCCACCCCAAAAGATAAAAATCGATCCTAAGTGTGAAAAGATAGTTACCGTTAAAACTAACTACGTGGATGGACAGTACTTACACGATGATTTTTATTGGTCCGATAACTTGAAATCACCGGCAGCAATAATTAACGTTACTAATGGTTCTTTTAAAACTTCAGTTATAAATTTTAGTGATGATAAAAAATATATTCCAGATAAGAGTTCAATGGAGTTAGAACTGTATAATGAGGCTAATAACATTAACAGTTATAACATAAATACCGTACAAGTGCAATCAGATATCGATCGCATATTAAATGAAAACTTGAAGAAAATTCGTACAGGGCATATGAATGAGGAAGAGAAGCGTGAAGTTACTAGGCTATGTTATCAGTATAGGGACCTATTCTATTCAGAAGATATTCCACTGACCTTTACACACGCAGTCAAACTCGAACTTAGAATAAATAATGATACACCGGTTTTTGTACGTAGCTACAGACAAGCCCCCCAACAACGCGATGAGATTCGTAAGCAAGTAGATAAACTTTTACAGCAGGGCATTGTTAGAGAGAGCATATCTCCTTGGTCATGTCCCGTGCATATTGTCCCTAAAAAACCTGATGCATCAGGAAAAGTTAAATGGAGACTTGTAATCGATTATAGACGACTGAATGATCGTATAATTGAAGACAAGTATCCTTTACCCAACATTCATGACATCTTAGATATATTGGGGCGTGCCCAGTACTTTACGACCCTGATCTCGCCAGCGGTTACCACCAAGTTGAGATGCATCCTAACGATATTGAAAAAACAGCGTTTACAACCGAACGAGGACATTACGAATTCTTAAGAATGCCCTTTGGCCTAAAAAATGCGCCAAGTACTTTTCAACGTTTAATGGATCACATTTTAAGAGGAATAGATAACGTTTATACGTATTTAGATGACGTAATCATTATATCAACATCTTTACAACAACACATGGAAAAATTAAAGCTAGTATTCGATCGGTTTAAAACTCACAATTTGAAAATACAATTAGATAAATCGGAATTCTTACAAAAACAGGTTAATTTCCTAGGGCACGAACTTACAAATGAGGGCTTGAAACCCAATAAGGATAAAATTAAAGCAGTACTAAATTTCCCTTTGCCTAAGACTCAGAAGGATACAAAGGCTTTTCTAGGCCTAGTAGGGTACTACAGGAAATTTATTAAAGACTTCGCAATGTTAACTAAACCAATGACCTTATGCCTAAAGAAAAATAGTAAAGTTATCCATTCCCCAGACTTTTTAGAAGCTTTTAATAAGTGCAAGCAAATTATAACAAATGCCCCAATCCTACAATACCCTAATTTTGATGAACCTTTCGTGCTCACCACCGATGCATCAGATGTAGCATTAGGTGCGGTATTGTCACAAGGTATTGTAGGCTCCGATAAACCAATAGCTTACGCATCCCGGACACTATCAGATACCGAATCTCGGTATTCTACAATAGAGAAGGAGTTACTAGCAATAGTGTGGGCAATAAAGTATTTTCGTTCTTATCTTTATGGTAGAAAGTTCGTTATTTACACAGACCACAGGCCCCTTACTTGGTTAATGTCACTGAAAGATCCTAACTCCAAATTAAATAGATGGCGTTTAAAGCTTGCAGAATACGACTATAAAGTAGTTTATAAGAAGGGTCGTCAGAATACTAATGCAGATGCATTATCTCGTGTTAAAATATTTCATGGTAGTATGGATTCATTAGCAGTAAATTTAGATGATAATGATGATGATGAAATAATTAATAGAATATTCGAGAACGCATGTAGAGTAGCTGAAAATGAAACGGAGGCAGCCTCACAAAACCCTAGCGTTCCCCAGTCACATATAGGAACAGAATCAGATAGTATGAGCATAGTGTCAGCCGAGCCTGAATTAGTCTCTACACGGCATACACAACCAGACAATGAAAATAGGGGCATACCTATAATATCAGATGCTATAGATAGGCAGCTGAAACAATTCCACATAAGATCAACACCCGGCTCAATATATAGAGTAGATAACAGATCCACTAACTCAAAAGTTGTCATTAAAGATGTTTTTATTCCAGTTAATAATACAGAATCAGAGATAGTTAGATTTTTAAAGGAACACACAATTGCTGACCGAGTGTTTCATTGTTATTTCCATAGTGAAGAACTGTATCATGCATTCTCCAGAGTCTATACTACTATGTTTAACGAGCGTGGCCCAAAGTTACTTAAATGCACTACGCGTGTGACCCTAGTAGAGAACAAAACTGAACAACAAGAGTTAATTAAGAAATATCACGAAGGAAAGACAGTACATCGCGGTATTCAAGAGACGTATAAACAGTTGCATAGAAACTATCACTGGCCTAACATGTTACTTACCATTCAGAGATTTGTTAATCAGTGCGAGATTTGTTTGCAGTCCAAATATGAGCGCAATCCTCTAAGACCACCTCTAGCTATTACTAATACACCGCGCAAGCCAATGGAACACATATTTATGGACCTTTATTCAACAGGCGGAGTAACATTCCTCACAATCATTGATAATTTCTCCAAATATGCTCAGGCAGTTCCCTTAAACGCGTGTAGTAGTGTGCATGTAGCGGAAGCATTGCTAGACGTCTTCTCGGTGCTAGGTTTACCAAACAAAATAACCACGGACTCAGATACCAAGTTTGATAATGACGTCATAAAAGATATTTGTGTCTTACATAATATTCATATACATTTTACGACACCATATAACCCTAACTCTAATTCACCCATCGAACGTTTACATTCTACATTAGCTGAAATAATTAGAATACAACGAATGACCAATAAAGACGACCCCATGCAGCTTATAATGAAGTATTCTATTATTGCATATAATAATTCTATTCATTCGGCAACAGATTATACACCTCATGAGCTGTTATTCGGACACACAGCATCTAGGAATCCGCTAGAGCTATACTATCCAAAAGAATTTTATCAGGATTACGTTATTAAGCACCGTGCTAACGCTGAGGCAGTTCAAGAATGTATCGCAGCACTTATGTCTAAGAATAAGGAGCAGGTGATCTCTAAACGAAATCAAGAAGCAGAAGAAATCAAGTTCAAGGTAGGTGAGACTGTTTATAAGCAGGTAGCAAAGTCAGCACGCAGTGATAAAACCAAGCCTGTGTTCAAAGGACCCTACAAGATCATCCACCTTCATCCAAATAATGTGGCTGAAATTATAGGTAGGTAACCACCCAAACTCTAAGTCTATTAGAGTACACTTTAAACTACTACGGAGGCCTCATCTTGTTGCAGGACCCTCATCTCAGGAGCCATCGTGCTCTACGCAACAAGAACCGTAACTATTGACCCCGTTAATAATGAAAATGGCATCCTTCTCCTAAAACAAGGACAGCTCCTTAAACAGGATAATTACTTTAGTCTCGCTTGCGTGTACAATATAACAAACCTTCATTTTACTTCTATCCAACTTATGTCATTATATGCAAGCACTAAAGCAGCTGAGAGTGTATCGTCAGGAGAGTTACATAAAACGTATAGAAATCAAATAGAGTATAGCTTAGATCAAATAGGTAAAAAGATAAAGTTTTTAAGCCCGCAAGTTAGAAAAAGACGCGGTTTGATTAATGGGTTAGGCACTGTCGTTAAATCCATAACTGGAAATCTTGATCATGATGATGCAGCAAAATTCGAAGAAGAAATATTAAACATTAGAAATAGAATTAATAATGTTCAGAATATGGAAAGAAAGTCCTTAGTTCTAGCACAAAATACGATAAATGAGTTTGGCAATCAATTAAGTAAATTGAATAGTAATCAGAAAAACTTGGCTAGCTTATTGAAAAATATTACACGCAATAGTAACGACGTAAATAATCATATACATTTTTTAGATATATACGTACAGATAGATTTTAGTTTACAGATTGTCTTAGATAAGTTAATGTTGTTAGAAGATGCAATGACGTTCGCGCAACTGGGCACCATGCATCCTAGTATTATAAGTCCTCAAAATCTAATAGAGGAATTAATCAACTTAGGTAACACCTATTTGTTTAGACCAGTAGCTATTATTAATCTTAGTAATATTCATAGGATAGAAAAATCAATTAGAGTTAAGGCCTATAGCACAGTGCACTCTATAAACTTTATCCTAGAAATCCCATCAGTAGCCCCACAAACCTATGACCTAATTCATCTCTACTCCATTCCCAATAAAAATAATCTTACTATTATCCCTAAATCCAAATACCTTGCACTTGGAAACGATGAGTACGCCTACCTAGAAGAAGACTGTCAACCCCTGACCGATGACATCCAGCTTTGCAAGACCCTGGACACTAGAAGAATTGAAGACACCGAAGACTGCATCCCATCCCTCATTCAGCATCGTAAAGCAAACTGTACACATGCTAAGATGACTCTAAGAAGAGGAAAAATTCAAAAGATCGGAGATAACAATTGGCTACTTGTCCTGAACGAAGCTGAAATTGCCAAAACACAGTGCAAAACTAAGACAGACTACAAAAAGTTAACTGGGATTTATCTCGTCACACTAACAGAAGATTGTCAAATTAATATCATGAACAGAACACTACGAGCACATACAGATACAATCGTCATCAATGAGGTCATACCTTTACCAGAGCAACATCAAGTCTTAGAAGAAACGGTTCAGTATGAATTGCAACTAGAAGACATCTCACTAGACAGCATCCATGAACTTATCAACAAAGCAAGCGATCTCTCTTTACCAGATGACATCTATTGGCCAATGATGATGGCCACACCAAGTTGGACTACAGTACTCCTATACATCTTAATAATAGCAGCAGCATCCTGGAAGTTGTATCAATAGAAGATCACAAAGAGATCAGAGGACATCAAAGGCAGCGAGGCAACCAAAGGCAGCGTGGACGCCGCCAGAAGCAAGAGTTGCTTCTATCTTATGGAGGGAGGAGTTAACTCATCGTAACAATCGTTTACGCTGAGTACGCAGCCGCCAACCTACGTAAAGTGTGCAACCTAAAGTGCAACCTAGCAATAAGATCAATTACATGTTATTCCAAATCATTGTTTGTGAAGTTAGTTTTTAGATCGGCCTTCAGCTTAATACACTGTTTTTCTGTAATTAAAATAATTGTAATAAATAAAGTTTTTTTTAACTAAATTCCCGATCGCCGAAACATAACTAACGTCAAAAGAAAATGGTATAACTTCAAATCCTTCGAGCAAGAGAGCCTTTAAATATCAGGCTACTTTTATTTATTTTCAGCATCTTTTCTCAAAACGAGCTATGAATACTAAATTCACCGAAGCATCGGTAAGCCAAAACTCGTTTAGAAATCCAAAGCGTAATGTTAATTTAGCCTACTTGCGTGGATTTAAAAAGTACGGTGGATTTATAGTACGTTGGTAGATCATGTTCGCATCCTCGCTTGTTACTGCCTCTTCCTCTAGAGAATACAGACGTTGAATTATAAACGGAAAACCTAAATGCAGTAGGTATGTTAAACTTTTTAAATAGTAAGTGATGGCTATCATTTAACTTTCGGTTCACCCGCACTGTGGTGTATGTGCATGCAGATTTATATTCCGTTGAATCTTTTCTTAAGAAATACACAGAAGCTGTCTACTACGAGTACAATACCTACTTACGGAATATTTAGAATTATGTCATCATAGTTTTTATTTAACAAACAAAAACAGACAAACACAAACAACAAAGAGACAAAGAAAAGGAATACCATTTTGTGAAAAACTTTATACAATAACATTGCTGTAACACGGGTATTTATTTATACCTAGCGCAGGAGTCAGGGCTTCACTTTGTTTGTGCACAAATGTGCACAAACAAAGTATGCCAATAAAAGATATTATTTATTTTAAGTTGTAAAAAAACTGAAAATCCCGGAAAAACCTGCACTGATTCACGTTAATTATCTTAGAATAATAGAATAACTTTCTACACCTTCATTACCAAACATCTAAGTACACCTCAGACACAACTTCTCAAATGTTATATCAATCATGGATACACTCGAGACACGATAAGCAATCAATCAGAAGACATAAAATGCTCATACATACAAATAGCTTGTGTTCAGAGGAACACGCATTTTGTCTTAAGAGTGACGACTGCCTTTATTTATTACGTACTCTTCTGAATCACTCTCTTTGAGAGTTGGAATAACCCAAACGCCTATTTGTTTTTGTATATATTGTTACCACTACTAGGTATATGAGAACCTATCAATGAAAATAATTCACACTATTTATTTTGGTTGTGTTACCAATTAGTATTGTTGCGGAAAATCGTTTGCATTATTTATCATTACCGTTAAGTTATTCTGAAAACAGATGCTTTTCATACAGTTTTGCGGTCATTATTGTGTGGATTTTGAATCATAATTAACGTTATTAACCCTGATTGATACTATTTGTTCAAGTATTTGACTAATAAACTATCATTTCCTATTCAAAATCCAGCTATTTGGTCTGTATTTAACTATTCGTTTTGTAATCTGAATTGACAAAATAAATATTAGTAACTAACTTTTGCCCGCGGCTTCCCCCGCGACTTCGCCCGCGTAGATGTCAGAAAATATCCCACGGGAACGTATTACCCGTATTAACGTTTATTGAGTAATTTATGCGGCCTACCCAAATGTCCTTTCTTTGGTATTGTTCGTCGAATCGTTGAGCTCCTTAAGTCTTGAGTTGAGCTGCACGATTACTGACAAATGCGTGCACTGACTGGACAGGTCCATTCATTCTGTGTGGTATTTTTTCATCAAAAGACCATTTCAGACTCAAATCTACATGGTTTTCACATGATCTGACCAAGATTATGTCTGGACTTTAAAAGAGACTGTGACCTCTGAGTTTGTTTCGGCCTTTTTTCTCAGAGTAGTTAGATAGGAAACGCTGACCTCATCTAGTTTTAAAATATGATTGACGTGTAAAAGTGTTTGTATAAACCTACTTACAGAAATAAAATCATTTATCATTTATCATTTACCGGGATTAAAAGTACCCTATGTGTTAATCTAGGCTATAAACTATATGTGCGCTAAATTTCATCCAAATCCGTTTAGCCGTTTTTGCGCCACTCGGGAACATACAACCAGACAAACAGAAACAAGGACAAAGAAAGAAAATATTTTCGGCATCAGACTCGTTTCCACACCCCGCCCAACAGCAATTTTTTTTTTCAAAAATCTTTCTATTATTTTAATAGCACCGAAGATAGGATTTGCCGACGTCATATTTAATAAAATCACTTGTTTTCACGTTCGAATATATGAAAACCCAGTACTATGTCCAGTTTAGTTTTGCTTTCCAAAACATTTTCATCTAGCTGGTCTTAAATCTCTCGACTGAGTTTCAAGCTTAGTTCCTTACGACACGAGCTAAGATAAATGATATTGATTTTAAGTAGCTCTAAACTCCGTAAGGCTCTTTTGACTCTAGAGTGGACCTGCTATCCGTGTAACGTCAGTGGGCGCGCGGGAAGCATTTTGTCGCTCGTATTCATTGTTAATTTTAAGTAGGAATATTTCAATTAAATTAATTTATTTTGCAGGGTTTAACTAAAAAACAAATAATTCATAAGAAAACATCATATTAATTTAAAAAAATGTTGAAGAACACATTAGCTTATAATAGTTTTTGAAAAAAGGAACTTTTTTATGGACCTGTTTAACTTATTCTACATACTATTAACCCGGCAGCACTCGCTACTGGGTAAAAACTACCACAGAGGATCAACAGGGTGTAATTTAAAACACTAACAACCTCTTAAGGACGGTACGCATAATTATGAACAACTTTTGAAAAAAAAATATTGTTAGTCTTCACAAAAGTACATGCAATGCCCGTTGCACAATAAATTTGAACATCTATGACACCCTTTTTTGGTGTATTTTACTTTGTTGGATATACATAATACTGTATTTGCACTCCTTCTTCGAAAGGTACAAAGCGCAAACCGTAAAATGAAAAATATTTACAAAAATAATATTGAAATTACACATTATATCAATTTTATGAGGGCGCCAATACACCTATTTTATTTGGAAATAGAGCAGCCACTTTCTATCTTCATAGATTACACTTTACAACCTCTCTATAATATAAAAGAAAAGAAAAATACGTGTTTAGGTTCTACACTATCAAATAAATATTGACTTATTTAAAAATCTAATATAAAAAACTATAAAGCAGAATTTGTACCCGCTTACGCGACGTCTGATGGTGAAAACCTTCTCGTCCTGCAGCCCTTCGTGCACTGATCGACTTGAAGCTTTAGCACGGGTCGACGTCGAAAATGGAGGCAGCTACTAAAAAGTCTAAACTTCGAGGCCGACTTTGTCCGAGGGCGGTAAAATGCTCATAGCGCGCCCACTCTACGGTTAAAATGATAAATCATTTTATTTCTGTAAGCAGGTTTGTACAAACACTTTAACACGTCAATCATATTTTTTAAACTAGATGATTTCGGCGTTTCCTGACTACTCTGAAAAGAAAGGCCGAAACAAACTCAGAGGTCCCAGTCTCTTTTAAAGTCCAGACATAATCTTGGTCAGATCATGGGAAGGCCATATAGATTGGTGTCTGAAATGGTCTTTTGAGGAAAGAACCACACAGATTGAGTGGACCTGTCCAGGCAGTGCACGCATTTGTCAGTTACCGTGCAGCTCAACGCAGAACTTAAAGCGCTCAACGATTCGATGAACAAAACTAAAGAAAGGACATTTAGGTAGGCCGCATAAACTACTTAAACTGCCAGACCATGATTAAAACTGAAACAACGACCCACGTAGTCCTCACTTTCACAGTAATTAAAATAATATAATACCTTTTAGAGTAAATATTAATATTATGGTTAAAACCATTTTAAAACTGCACCGTTTATACTTACGAAGTTTAAAATAGCTTAAGTTTGACGTAAAAAGTTTGGGTTTGAAGTAGTTATTTTAAGAACTAAAATGCTTCGTGAACCTCAGATTGGGGATTGAGTGTGGTGATTAACAATTACATTCTTGTTTCAGGTAACGTGGCTACTATTGGACATATTCCCACCATAACACGCTCCTAGTACAAGTAAACAGGTAACACAGTTTGAACTGATAGCAAGATTAACAAAACTTTAAGGTAAAAGTGCTTTAAAAATGGTAATAGCTTGCACCTGCTGCCTAACTTGTGTTCAAACTGTGCTGGCGAAGTATCGAGGTAGGTATAATAGGTAATCCCTTAAGAAAGAAAGAAAGAAATATATACCTACCTCTTACAACTATCTGGAAAATATATTAAAAATAAGTCACCATGTGATAATTTTGGAGAGGCCCTGTGTTCTCCATAATATATTCGCACTACTAAAAACATATGCCATTTGTCCTACTTATCATAAATCAAACATAAAAAGTCATCACTTCGCCACATTTTTAAACCTTGCTATGGATAGTTCTGCTTCCTTCAGTTACATAATTTGTTTTCAGGAAGACATAACTCACGGGCAGGACTCACCGGTTCCTCGCTTGTAACATTCACTTCCTCAAGAAGTTACTTTGTTTTTCAATTTGTTTTATTTTTGCGGTACATTTTATGGAGCTTTGGAAGGAGTACACAGAATGCAAATCGCTGTTATAATAAATTGTAGACCCATGTCTACAATTAATCCAGTTGTTGTTGTTAGATGGTATAGGTTACTGTTACAGCTGCTTGAGGGTCTTCAAATTTTTATCTAGATGATTGGCCCAAATTAATACTACTGAATAACAACACACACATTACAACTACTGAATGGAAATTATGATGAAGGATTATTCAGGAATGTTTTTGAATTTGGTTACAAGATGAAATTAAGGGTGCCTAGAAACCTAGAAAAAATCAAATTCTACCCGTTCACACTTGCGGTATAGGCAGGCGTGAACGGGTGGAATTTGATTTTTTGAATGAAGTTCCTTAACGTGGCTTTCGGTAGGAATTGACTGGTAGAAATCGTCACGAAAGGAAAAGGCATTATGCCCCTCGATATGACTTTCTCGGTTTTTTTTGTGGTGTTTTCCCCCTCCTCCTGAGGAAACGTTTTGTAGCAAATAGATTTTTCAAAGAAAAAGTTTCGCTGTTGTGAAATTTGGGCGAGTGTAAATAGGTTGCTGTTCTGACGATTAAGGAACGCCAAAATTGTTTTTTTTTTTACTTTTGAAACACATTGTTTTACCGAGTATACCCACCCTTTCTTCGATCTCATATGTAACACTCATTTCAAATCAAACTTCGTGCTTGTTTTCAATATGCATGAAACATTAAAAAGTTCCTAACCTACATTCCAAGAAGCCTTTGCTTAAATAGAATAACCAAAACGCTTTTTTCCAAGAATCAGGAAAGTATTATTACGAATAAAGAGTTTTGTTAAAATAAACTTGTTGTTGCTTAAAGCATGTCTTGAGACTTCGAAAGTTTTATCCGGATTTTAAAACAATATTTGTGCTCTGGGAATTATCAAACGACTCAGCACTCGACCTTGCGGCGATAGAACGGGAAAATGTTCGCAAGTTTAAAAAAAACTGTTTGTTTTAATATTTGTTTTCTACTACTTACGAGCAATATAAAAAAGCTACTTTTATTTACACAGTGTCTAATGAAATCTTTAATATCTCCTAAACCACACAAGTTTGTTTCATGAAGTAAAAAAAGAACTTGAAAACAGTATTATATTGCACATTAAAACGTTATTACATACTGGCCTGTTCGAATCCACCGCTATAAAAAAGTTTAAAAAAACAGTAACCTTTCATAATTTTGGTTTACATTTCAATACATTTTTTATTTTTGCTCGCTTAGAAAGCGAGCAAAAAGAAAAAATAGTCCGAAAGCACGCTAAGCGAAAACAAAGTATTAGCGCGGGCAGACGATGCGATGCGACGGGTGGGTTGGGGGAACAAGAAATTTCACGCAGACGAAGTCGCGGGCAGAAGCTAGTGTTGTGAAATCATGACTTTGAGTGTACAGACGGTCAGGAGAACGTTTTACACAAGCATGTTTCGAAGAAATAGTCCCACACGGGGGAGGTTCTGTTCACGTGTGGGCCGGTATTTCATCAGAGGGTCGCACGGCGCTAGTGTCGATAGAAGATGGCAATCTGACCGCTGTGAGATACATATACGAGATTCTCAATGAACATTCCGTATCCATATTTGGTCAATATGGGCGACAGTACATTTTTTAAGCAAGATAATGCCCGGCCCCACACTGCTCTATTTATATTGCTTATCAGTGTATTTTGTAATAACGGTTTAGAGACGAATGAATAAAAACAGATAAGAAGTTCAATGCTAAACTATTGTTTAAACACTAAGCCACTCCTGGTTATGACGTTTGTGCTACAACAGCGTAGCTCACGTAGCGGCCGCGTAGGGGTACTACGCCGTAGTAACGGTACAAACGATAAATGTAAGTACTCGTTCACAGTATAATTTACAAAATAAACGTACAGTATAGCAGCTCGTGAGCCCCTTAATTCCTCAGTTTAACCCGTCAGCTCATTACTTATGTTTCAAATGCTTAGCCTTGCATTATGTTCATAGTACCCACTGTGTGTAATCCCTGAGGGTACCCCTGTTATTAAACAAACGTGTTCCACCGTTTTAGTACTATGTTCTTATATGTGTTAAGAACTTTGACGGCTCTAAAATTTACCTACCTGGGCCTGATCAAGTATGTCGAGAAGAAGACTACATGAGCCACAACATGGCCATGAATCACGACACAAACACTCTATTTATATATCCCATGCACCTCCACCCTCGTCTTCAAGTCCTTATAAACTAGCATTTCTGTTTACCGTACATAAGTAGCTCAAAGTTAAGAACATGTAATTATAAAAGCTATTCCGTGGCGAGTGTCGTCGCTTTGATCTCCGGGCGCCTCGAGCGACTCAGAGCCGCTCTCACTCGCGTCACTGAGACGCGGCACAAGTTGTGTCTGGTGGGACACACGGGATTATATAAGCTTTGGCTTAAAGTAGTATGTAGTACCTAAATTACTTCTTTATAAAATTTAAAATCAGGCTACAAGCCCCCTAAAAAATATAATAATACCAATAGTGGAAACTTTACAAAATTCTAATATCTAGCTGCATCTCGTCGTGCGCAATGCTAATATTAACTTAGATAAGAAAACGTTGAGCAGTATAATGAGGTCACGATTTCACTTCGTATTGAAGCATCAAGGTCCACCGAATTACTGTTTCTTTAGAAACTTTCATTTCTTAGTTTTTTCTTTTTGCACATAAGCGTGACGTTTAAGATCTATTTAGTAGGTCATGTTTGTCACTGTAAAAAGAAATAGCTTCTTGTTTTATTTTGACGAACCCTGTATCATACTCCCCAACGTCATCTTCTTCTCATCGTACTTTAAACACAAGCTTCAGAATATTTTCCTGCACCAGTGTACATGAACGATAAATTATTTTCAAGCGAAGTCACAAATACCTAGGTTATAAACTTGGTTCTGAAATCCGTGAGATTTTGCGGTGGAATTAACAAACTGCATTAAAACAGAACTGAATTTGAGCTGTTGTTGTTTTAAGTTCGGAACGTCAACTTCAAATTCAAAGTTGTTCTGCCATGATAACATCTCATCAACAAGTCACTCTTTGTTTCATCTCGTTAATTAACTAAAGCTCACAAACAAATTAATCAAATAGAATCGAATTGAGGGGAGTATTTATTTATCAGTCGGAAATTGTTCAACTCAGGAATTCAAAATGAGGCAGGAAGTATCTGTGAAATTCATTTGGAAACAACTAGCTTTTGATCAAGTTTTAATTTTATATAATTTCATTTATTGATATGGCACTTCAACCACTACGACAAAATATACACTAACAAAATCACATACGGTTTAAGGTATTGTGAATTCGTCAAGTGCATAGTACTAGCAGAGACCTAATCATTAAAGGACGTGTAAGATACTGTTAGTTGATTTAACTTAGTTACAAAATAAGCTAAAAATGAGCTACTCGTATGTTTAAAAATACGATGAGAAATACAAAAATATTTAACAACAAAAAATACTAGAAAAAGTGGGAATAGAAGTGGATACTATTATTAATAGGCGGCTCGTGTCACACAGAGGTCTCGAGCCTCCGAACTGGTTGAAAGTCTCGTGTGGAATTGATGGAAAGGTTCATGTTTATGTGTGTTAATTAATGGTAAAATAATGTTGATGTTTCGACCAGTAAACAAAGGCTCCATTATAAGAACACGCTCGCACGCAGACAAGAGAACGACCGTGAATCATTATCAGTTTCCATAGTAAGTAGTAAGATAGTAGTAAGAAAATAACTTGTTTATTATACCTTGAACATTATTTTTTGTACTCTCGAGTGTACCGCACTGCGGTATATTTGCTATAACTATAATAGTTCTGTCAGAACACTATTTATTACAAGCAGCTATTACAATACGCTGAAGATAATCATGAAATAAAGTTTATTCAACGCAAAGGCTTGCAACAGTATGATCATAATGCGCGGGAACAATAAGTGTTGTGTAATGTATGGTCGTGTCAGTTAATTAATTTTCATCCCATTTAGGCTCGTAAAAAAGCCTGCTTATGAACTCTCGCATACGTGACATTAAACAAGACTATAAAAGGATAATATTATCATAGTTATCTATCTGGCTGTACAGTGAATATTACTGTTATTTACTCGCATATAGTCTTGAGGTACAATATCTAATCGTTCTATATACTTAAAAAAAATTGAGGCAATAATTCTAAGTAATTTTTTCCAACACTTTTCAACATCGCGACATTATACAAACATAACCTCATACATACCATTAAATTGCATCTGTTTTGACTTTTATGACCGATTGATCGCGACGATAGGTCGCGGTGGAGCAAAATGAAAATGATAGTGGACTGTATAACAAGAATAAGTATAATAACATGAAAAATGAATTAAAATGGCAATAAAATGTTTAATTCAAAATATGAAATTGACAAGGACGTTTAACAAAACGCGCAAGTGCAGCCGTGCGTGGATGCGTGCAAGAGCTGAGTCGTGTGGTGCGGGGGCCCGCGCTCAGCCGTTGTCGGCCGGCTGACTCCCCGCTGTCCCCGCGCCCCTCGTACACTGCCGCCTGTGTGCGGCGATGTTGAGAAGAGCGGTCTCAACACCGATAATAAATTGAAAATATACCAAGGATGTATATTGACAGTTTTCTTATAAGCTCCACACCAAACACGTTGTTTGTTGCCTTTCCGGTATGTCACGCTATAGTCGACAATGTTAGTTTCACAATGATTTTGGGCTTTACATGAACATATTCCGTTTGAAGGACGTAGGTAATAATTTTATTCTAAGTAACACTTTTAACGATTACAGAATAAACTGTCTGCAACAGAGTCATCTAGAATATTATAATCAAGATTGTACACTTGACCAGCTTCAACTAGAAAAAAGGTTGTTTCGATATTCAAAAGACCCCAATCCCTAAATCTATAAACTTTTGAATAAAACAATCGCACTGTCCATGCTGTGTGACACTTCCGACACTGAAGTTTATCCAGCGCCCGCGCGTCGCTGCGAGCAACATGCATTATTCACCATGTGCCCTACCAGCTCCCATCTGTAGCCTCTTATAGCTCACCTGAACCCGGTTTAGCCCCGTCTACAAAGTACCAATGCGTTACATTTCTCATTCCACCTCTTCGCACGCTATTTACTTGTGCAACTCTGTTTGACTCCACAATCTAATCGGATTTGAATGCATTGCAGGAAATGTTCTAGGAACAGTTTACGAGAACTTGACAATGTAGCAACCGTTATATCTTACTTGAAGTTGTGGTTTTAGTAAAAGAAATAATTCAAATATTGTGCCATGAAAACGATTGACATTACCATAAAATGCCATTTGCTGCATAGTTTACAGACAAGGCAATTAACTTTCAAATACTATTTGCGGTTGAATAACACAAAATTATCTTTAAAAAAATATATACACGTGCTGTGGTGATAAGGTAGCCCGGGTAACGAAACCGACTTCTAATTGTGTGGGAAACACCTGTCGTGGAAGGCGGTAAACGTTTGCCAATGAACATTTTTCATCACTTACTAAACTTATTTGCCACGAGTTGGCCTCTTCGGTCTGATAGACGGATCTTTTGTACATCTACGTCGGAAACAACATCTATGCGTTTTCAATTGTTAACCCTAGAGTGGGCGCGCTATGAGAATTTTGCCGCCTCGGCAAAAAATGACAATGTTTTGTAAAATATTTGCGCGTTAAGTTTAGGCTTTTTTAGTAGCTGCCTCCTTTTTCATCGTCGACTCGTACAGAAAGATTGATCTCGCTCAGTGCACGAAGGGCTGCAGGAGAAGAAGGTTTTCACCATACGGAGTCGCGTGGCAGCATTCTGCTCAGCGTGCACGTACTCACGTAAGTATAAATTCTGTAATCATTATGCCATGTTGTATTGGATTTTTAAATAAGTAAGTATGTATTTAATAGTATAGAACCAAAACACGTATTTTAGTTTGCTTTTAAATTATAAAGAAGTTGTAAAATGTAATCTATGGGGATAGAAAGTAGCTACTCTATTTCAGAATAAAATTGTTGTTTGGGCGTTACCATAAATTGATGTAAAGTGTAATTTTAATAT
Organism: Dryobotodes eremita; assembly: GCA_917490735.1. Lineage (NCBI taxonomy): Eukaryota > Metazoa > Arthropoda > Insecta > Lepidoptera > Noctuidae > Dryobotodes > Dryobotodes eremita. The sequence continues at coordinate 8,431,791 of OU823257.1, forward strand.
TATTTTTGTAAAAATATTTTTCATTTTAGGGTTCGCGCTTTGTACTTTTCGAAGAACCCCCCTACCTTCGAACAAGGAGGGCGAATGGGGTATATGTCCAACAAAGAAAAAAATCACCAGAAAAGGGTGTCATAGATGCTCAAAATTACTGTGCAATGAGCATTGCATGTACTTTTGTGAAGACTGTTATGCTAAAACATAATTATACTCGTACTGTAGATGTAGAAAATTTATACTTTTGTTATATTTTTCTATTTTTTATTGTATTTATACTACCTAGAATAAGTTGAAGAAGTCCATAAAAAAGTACCTTTGCCTAAAAATATTATAATTTTGTGTTCCTTAACAATTTTTTACGAGTATTATGTTTTCTTATGAATAATTTGTATTGTAGTTAAACAAATTGTAGTGAAAAATAAATAAATTTAATTGCAGTATTGCTACTTCAAATTAACAATGAATATGAGCGGCAAAATGCACCCCACGCGCCCACTGACGTTTTCCGGAATAGCGCGCACACTCTAGGGTTAACTGACGAAAAAACTATGGTTCTCAAGTCAATGCGTATATAGGTATATTTTTTCATAAAATATGGTATACAATGTTGTTTAATAAACTTGCTATGACACAAACATGTTCAGCTAGTATTAAAAATAGCATGCAAAATCAAAATGTTACAACTTACAGGGCGTCAACATTTCTATCCATATTTACTTTTAAAATATAGAAGCTACACTCATTCAATGAATTGGCTTGGTATCTAGATATAAATACCGATACACATTGCTAGCCAGTTTTTGTTGTATTTGACAAGTCTTCGCAAATAATTCAGTACTAATTTACAAGGATCTCATCCGTTACGATGATTTACATTATTTGCTGCCTTAAACAATTCTTATTCTTATTCTTATTTTATTTTTTGATTATGATTATAATTTTGATTGATTATTTTTGTAATTTAAATTTTGTTTTGAAATTTGATTTTGATTGTAATTTAATTTCTGGTATTATTGTAATTATTTATTTTTTTGTGATTTTAATGCTACTAACATATTTTTCTAAGTTTATTTTATACTAATACAATATGGAGGTTTATTTTTTCCGAAATAAATAAATTGAATTGAATTGAATTGAACAACAAAAACACATATTTCGAAAATGTATAGAGATGGTAACGATAACAAACCAAGTTTTTCAAATACTGGTCGACATGAGTCATTACTCTGTATTTATTGGATGTGAGATGACTGCTGCTAGCACGACGCAACGCTGAGTACTGAAAATAAATATCTTCTTCTGAGGAATCACATTTTGCCTATTTGCGGCAGTGCAAGTCTTAACACTGGCGATGTTCATAGTAGCTTAGGTTCCTGGATGGCAGTTTCACAGGCATTGTGGCTACTTTGCATTAATATTTCAATGCGCTCTATATGGGTTGTAATCTCTTGTTCTGCAATCTTTAATTGCTGTTGTAGGGATAGAATTTCCTGTTTTAAGCGTAACATTATTTCCAAGGAGGTTTGGACGTTCAATGTGGATGACGATGGAGAGGATAGCGTAGAACTCACGATGCGTTGTTGCAACAGAGCTTGTTTCTTTTTCTTAGTTCCTGAGCCAGGACTTTGGAATATGGAGGAAGAATGGCACAAAGATTTCAGCGTTTTGTTTTCTGTAGTTTATGGAGATCGGTGTTTTCTAACAACATAATTATTATTTTTTATTAATGACGACACTTATCTTTTTACAGTTTAGTCCGATTTTGACGATTCTTTTTTAATTGGACAGTGTGTGTTACCATTTAAAATTGAAAAACAAAATCCTCCCCAAAGGGTTGATTGATTTTTACTTACAGAATTTTCACTTGTGAACCGATTCTCTTGCCACGCATAGGTATTTAGTTCTAATGACACTACAATATATCTAATTGAATGGTTTTATCACCTCGCAGAAGGTGTGAAAAGAAAACTATACTACTCAGGAATAAAGATGTTTTCGTCTTGAGCAAGCTTGAATCCCTCGCTGCACTCAAAATTTTACTCTGAGCACTACAGTCCTTTGTTACGCTTAGGATTCCATATGCACTGCTTTATCCCCTTAGTGAATAATTAGCCTATTATTGTCCTTTTTATTGCTTGCAGTTTTTTAGTCCATCTTTTTTAACGCGTTCAAATCTCTAGCTTAGCAGAGATGCTCAATCAAACGTTTGTGCAGATTGCTCTGGAACTTTAATTTAGGACAAGCTCTGAGAACATCGGACTAACATTTCCTGCCCATCCATGTTTCATTCCTAGGAAAGAAAAATCTCATTGCAAGTAAGTAAGTAAGTTGTCGTAACTAAGGGGGGACGACGGTCCCGTCTACCAACCATTCTTGTAAGTTTTGCCCCCAATTTCCTGTCACTTCGATGTCGTTGCAAAAAAAAAAAACTAAATCCTATTGTAATTTTAACTTGAACTTTCTGGTTCGATTCCTGGTATAAGACGATGTGTTTGGCGCGCATCCAACTGGTGATATAAATATAACTGGCATACAACCACTAGCTTCCGTTGCCACACATAAATAACAAGGAAAGTATTAATATTCTTACAGTAGAGTCCGCAACATATGTTTAAATTGTAATGAGCTTCTTACGTTATACTGGTCGGAGGCTAACGTTAAGAATGGTAACGTTAATACCTACGTAATGTTGTTCTATTAGAAGTAATAAGGGATAGTTTAACAGTAATATTATAGGTATATTCTGTTTCATAAACTCAACTCAAACTCAAAGCATTTATTTCAATTAAACCATTTACAGGCACTTTTAAATTATCAAAGAGTCGGTCAGTTAGTCAGAAAGTTGAAGCTAGTTGCCCATTCCAAAACGTAGATCTCTATGGATAAGAACGGGCAAGAAACTCCAAGGACACTCTTTTTAAATCAAGATATTACAAAACCCTGGGTACATTATTCGTGTTGCTTCTATATGCGAGAACAATGAAAAAAATTATATAAAAAAACAATTCAAAATATAAGATTAATAATAAAAATAAGCCGTGGCAGTTAAGAGATGACCAGTCTCAACTGACGGCGCCCGTTCACGAACATGACGCGTGGATCAGCACCATCCAGCTCAACCATTTTGTAGGGAACCGAATGATCCAACACACGCGCCACCAACAGTGAGACATTTAAGTGAGCATGACATAGTCTCTACTGCCATGCTGTCAAGTCAACATAATTATATAATAAACGAATCCATTGTACTCAATGAGAAATATTTGAGCAATGAATAAAATTTTACTACATAAAAGAAAATAATCATACATTAGCAGACCACTTAACCTAATAGCATTTTTTTTTGTAACTCTAACATTGTAAATATTATGTGAGTCTATACTAAGACTTGCACATACCTACTTGCTAAACAATGTTCATAAATAAATAAGTTATTTCATGTCAACGCAAAATTAAATAATAAAAATTATGTTTATATGTTTGTAAAGGCGACACGGCCTATGTTACAAATAATTTCATGATTTGTATACAAATAGAATAAGATCATTTGCAAACATTATTGTAACAACGTATATGTAAATAAAGACCTTGAAAAACAAACAAATAAACAATAGCAAATTTGAACCCCATCGCGAATTTGGAATAGAGTATTCCAAAGTCGTTATTATTAAGTGATTTTAATAATTTTCTTGTTGTTAAGGTTTAAAGGCTTTGCATGTTTCAATCGGATTGTTTTATTCCCACACAAACTATCCATTTAAAACACGTATTTTCTTTACGAAAAAGAAAATTATAATAAAAACACAGTGAACAAAAAATCAATGCGTAATCTTGATTCCGGAACCCAGACTGCACAATATTCGACCTTAGTCGATACTTTGCCCACCAGACCAAATAAAATTTAATATTTTCTTGAAATTAAAAGGTCGGTCTTCTTCTTTTCACCCTTTCTTGTATTCATAGAAGTGCCTACTACCTCTAGCCATGGAATAACATAACATGGTAATTATTCATAATTCATATCTTGTAAACTGTACCCTTAGTGACCTGTATGTACTTATCTATATTTGATTAGGTAGTACAGTTCCGATGAGTAAGGGAGCGGCAATTGAAATAGATATTGAACGGAACGGCGTTGAAACCTTTGACTAAGAATCGATAGCAAGCCGGAAAATATTGCACAGTTGCACAATCCTGTTTTACTTTTGTTGTACGGCGTCAAAGAATATGTACACAATGTTGTAGTTCTTTGAGTTCCAGAAAGTGCCATTTTCAATAAGTCCGTGCCATCTTGAAGCAATAATAATGTGAGTTAAAAGTGTTTAATTTCTATAATGTTTGTCTTGGATTTCTCTTTGGACTGTGGACACTATAGAAAACAGCAGTCACTTACTTTATAATAAACATCTAAATATATAGAAAGATAGAAAGAAATAAAATACATTTATTTAGCACAGACTACAAAGCACACAACACAACATGTACCTACAAGTAAAAAAGAAAAATAAAACAAATAAAAAGTGTTTACACTTTTTTTTTTTTTTAAGTGCTTTGTGAGACATTAGCAGGACAGTGTCAGTGGATCACTTATCTGTAGGTACGCCTTCATTAATATATTATGTAATTACACCCAATTATTACCGACTTTTTTCCCGGATCGGATTGGTATTGGTAAATTAATATACACTGACCGACCTCCATTATACGCGGGATTCCGTTTTCAACAGATGGCGAATACCTAAATATAAATTCCTTTCCCGAGCAACCTCTGAATGAATTCAATAAGATTTGGATCACATAATTTAATACCCTTGAAATACTTCCCTGTTATTACCTTTTTGTAATGCGACTTTAAAAGGGAATGAAAGAGTTTTTTGTTACGGAAATAGAAAAAGTTGTCCTGTAAAAGATAATGTTTAATGGAAACTGACTTTGTAGGTGGAAAACTCTGTAAAGTTAAAAGTGCAATGAACTTGTTTTGATATTAGAATCCGCAGTGACGTATATCCACCTGGGTATATTACTTAAGATCGTAGTACTATATTTCAGTTTTAGCCAAATGGCATGTTTTCATAAGTGGGTTTTGCCTGGTAACTTGTTTGTCTACCTTTCTAAGTAACATATTTAGATATAAATTAATTGCTTAAAACATGTTCTTTGTTCCAAAAAACCTTGATTGAACCATGCACTCAGCAGTACTAAGCTTATCTGTAATTACAACTAAGAGGTCATCTTTGTTGCTAGGCAATCTTCTGTCCCATTCATTTTTCATATAAATAAAAAGCTACATATTCTAGAACAAATGCCCTTCTCTCTAAAACACAGTACAAGAAAAATCCAACATAATTAATATGGCATACTAACCGACCTTTGGTTCGGTCTTAAGGCAAAATCTAATTCTTGTTCTACAAGGCGATATAAACTGTGATAGGTACATAGGTACCTACAAAATTCGTACCGCTTTTGGGCTTTTAGTGTTCGTCACATGAATTCTAATTCTGGGAACGTGTACCTACACGGTGTAAACAGCCTCGGTGCAGATAATATTCACATTTATTTTTCTTTGAGAAATATCCCTACGTATTCTGTTTTATAATAAAGTAAAATTGTAGCCAATCACTACTAGAACTATCTTTCTGAATGGTAGGACCACCTCGAATTATTAATTAATTAATTATTGTTTTGCGTATGGAATATTTATGGTGTGTTGTCTATGACCTGGAATTTTTGATGTTTGTTTGTTTATTTATCTTCGGACCAAGATTTGTATTTCTTGTATATACCTACTGTTACTGACAGTTAATTTTTTTTTAAATTAATATTTGAATTTTAATAATTTTATTTAATGAGAATGACATAACTAATTTAATGTTCCAACAAGAGTTTAAATTTTAACAATTTTATATAGGTAATGAAAATGTTTGCATGCCGAATGGTGAAATATGGCAGAACTCTGATGAAAACCTACTACTACCTACTTATGTATAACCCATATTTGCAAATAAATGCTATTCTATTCTATTCTATTCTATTCTAGGGAACGTCAATTACGAGGGCACATATCGAGGAGCTTCGGAGAAATGCTTGTAATAAACTTGTTACTTTTATTGAAGCCTTTTCCGCTAATACCGGAGAAGTGAATGAACTTTAAAGGTCAAAGTTGATAGGTACAAGTTTACAAACATCTCCTTAGTACGAAATGTATTTGAATAAATAAGCTTTTACTCCAAAGCGCCGAACAACAAAGCTCCCCAGACACAGATAATCTCAAAATAACATGTTGAAAATTCACACGAGATGATTCGTGATTCTGTTTCATGTTCTTTGGTATTGCTCGTCGAATCGTTGAGCTCCTTAAGTTTTGAGTTGAGCTGCGCGATTACTGACAAATGCGTGCACTGACTGGACAGGTCCACTCATTCTGTGTGGTTTTTCCTCAAAAGACCATTTCAGACACAAATCTACATGCTCTTCACATGATTTGACCAAGATTATGTCTGGACTTTAAAAGAGACTGTGACCTCTGAGTTTGTTTCGGCTTTTCTTCTCAGAGTAGTCAGATAGGAAACGCCGACCTCATCTAGTTTTAAAATATGATTGACGTGTAAAAGTGTTTGTATAAACCTACTTACAGAAATGTAATCCTCTATGAAAAAGAACCAGGTTCTTAATAATTAATTACAATCTAGCCTATAAGACTAATAAGCAATTTTAATCTAACTTAATTTTTTACGTGATAATTATTTTAAAACTTAGAATAGTGTTGATTGTACTTTACAAGTCCGTTCCACTTTCTTAGAGTCTGATATAATGATAAAAAAAACACTTTGTTCATGTGTTATTATGTGTGTCATTATCACTATTATTTCTACACTTTTTACACTACACTAACTCAAAAGGTTTTGTTCGTTTTAGTCTCCGCACTATATTTGTTTGGTCTAACAGCTGAATTGCCTCGATGTTCACATGTCGGTGGAGTCGGATTACAGAATTGACTGTTTTATTAGAATTTGTGGTATTCGAACTAAATCCGTCATCATTTCTTCATCATTAGTCAACAGTTCCCGAGCAAACACTCGTAACGTTTGAAGATTCCATTGATTACCCCATAAATTACTTCAAGGGTTCTTCAGAAAACCTCACATTTTATTACGAAGACCTTTTTAAGGGTCTGAGTTTAGCATCGTCACTGTACCCTGCCCAAGAGAGGATGCATTGCATTATTAAAGATTGTGGTTGTGACCTATAAACTATACTCGGTCATACTTCATCAGTTTCAGGTTTAGTTTTTCAAAACTTTTTTCTTTTTGAAGAGTTAATAAAAGCCACTTAATATTAAATCCTAAAAAGGTTAGGTACAATCAAATACTTTGTGTCGTCCTGGCTAATTATAATGAAATTTCGGATAACTGAAGTCACATGTAATCTGTCCGATTGATGTAATGACGTGTGACTCCGGCTTAGCTCCGGCTATAAGAAAACCGATGTTATTTGGTTACGATGATGTCTTGTCAAACGTTTTTGTTGGCGATCTTACATTATTAAAAAAAAACTTTGCTTCTGGTAGGTGTTGTTATCAGCTACATTATGAACTAAAAATACACGTAACCCCAAAAGCCGTATGGTGGTCGACTATAGGATCGCATCTGCATATTATGTGTCTTCAATTTGCTGGTCATCGTCTATTATTCCCGAGAATACTACTGCCCGGTTATAGTGCGGTATTTTCAGGAATTCTAGACAATAAGCAGTTTCCTTGCTTAAATGCACTTAGTGGAAATGCTGTAGCGAGATCTTTGGATACCTACCTACTCTGAAGTAAATTTTCCAAGAACAGCAAAATATTTATTGAACACACAAGTTGTTTCACAAGGCAATATTTTTGAGATTCATATGATATTCAAACACACGCATTCTACCGCCACAACGAGTTTGTTATTAAACCGCTTCAGGGAGCGAGCATTTTCAGGTAAATAAATATAATTTGATACCACCCATATAAATATAACTGTTTTATTTATTTATTTATTTACATACATACGCTACCACTACAGTGTGCCATTTAGGTAGTGTAGTTAATTAACAATTCATTAAATAATTTACAACATAATAATTGTTATTATCCATGCCAAACAAGATTTACAAATTAAAAACATAACACGAGTAACGTTGCTCTTGTGAACTCGCTCAGTGAACATGAGGAAAGAATAGAATAGAATAGAATACTCTTTATTATGTACACCATAATTCAGATTTCGGTTTTTTGTTTCTTAATTCATTATTCGGTCGGCAACCAAATTTAGTGTGCGCATTATTCGGGTCAGGGGGACGTACGTCCTACATACGTGGGCGATTCAATGCGAACGCGATTGCGAAGTGATCTGATGCGGTGTACGCGAATTCAAGGCGATGCGGCGGGTCTGTCCTACGTGCGCGCGAAGGTGTCAGTCGTCTTTGAGTCTTCGTATTCTGGACAAATAACCATTTCATTTAGTATAAATTGTCGTAAAAATCTATCAGACATAGTTTTTAAGAAAAATGGTTGAAACATTTTTGGTGGGGCAATTGCGTCAAAAAAAATTAACCACCGCCGCACCGCAAGAGTTCGCGCGAAAATATCAAACCAACTGGTCGAGTCCGCTTCGCTTCGCACCTCACCCACGCGGCGACATGCAGTGGGTCACGTAGGACACCGCAATAGAGTTTAATTGTTTGTTCCATTTACGCCGCTTCACTTCGCGATCGCGCTCGCGTTGAATCACTTGCGTAGGACACCGCCTTACAGTTTAGTTCGAACGCGCGGCACCACGAACAAGTTGGGCCGTCTTCGGCGCTGCACGTACCCATCTGGCAAACACAAGCCTATCCCCTGTAGCACACCCGTATTATTTATGTTACCCCGGATATCCTCAGAGTTATAATTATAATTATCGTTCCAAAAAATTTCGGTTCCGGTTTTTAAAATTAATAAAATAACGTAATATAAGAATAGGAACTCCATAGGCACTACATATTCCCGGCCAGGTATTTAGTACAAGCAAAAGTTACTCCGAGCTGTAAGCTTAGTATTTACAAACGAATAGCTCTGACCTTTCTTTTATGGCGACCCTTTTTCCAGAACTCGTATGTAACAAAGCAAACAGAGCTGAAAATTTGTATGCTTGGTAGTAAAACACAGAGAATCTCTTAAAAAGGAAATAGGTTTTTTTTTTCAGGCATATAGTAAAATGCTAAGAAATATTGAAAAAGAACAGTATAAATGCCATATCAAAAAGTCTGGCACATAAATCCCCTCACACTATGTGCGGTCATTGTGACGTACTTTTTGCGAGCTGCCGGTATGCCCCCGGGCCGCAATATATCCGCAGACTTATACCAGGGCTTGAGCCATTGCACTTCAACTGCATCAAAGTCTGGATTTAATAGATTTACTGGATTGACCCGACCTACAGCGTAAAGGGTAAATATTATATAGAACAAAAGTTAATCTGTGAAAACTACGGGCAAAAATGCTTTGTCATTACGTAGCCTCTTTTGTAAAATTTCTTCAAATACCAGCAAAGCTAAACACAATTATTCGATACGCTTCCGTGTATAATCGAACATCAATCAATGTTATCGAAGCAGTGTTAAACGCTGTTCTAAATAAATCCGAAAACCGAAAATGTTGCCTGCTATAAACCAAATATAATATAATAATATAATTTTAAAATTACTCGCGCTTTCTTCCCATGGGGGTAGACAGAAACTACAGAACGCCACCTGCTACGATCTTTACATACTCCTTTTGTCTAATTACATAATTATGTACAAAAAAGCTTCAGTCATTGGTAACGGTTAACTTAGCGGAGCTCAAAGTATACCGAAGTCTTTATTTGTGTATAGTCTGAGTCCGTCTTATGAAGACTCACGTCTACAGTAGAGCAGTATCTACGTAAAATTCTAATGAAAAATTCCGCTCTTTGCATGTACAGCACTGAAAATTAAAATAGAAATGTGGTTTTGAATTATTTGAGTTATTGAATTTAAATGCAATTTTCGTTATGCGATAAAAATATATGCGAACAGCAAAGACTTCGATCGCGAAAACTACTTATTTCTCATTGTACAAAAGAGTTTTTTTGTAAGGATTACTGTGATTCATTTGTATGTACAGTGCACATTTTGTCTGTTATGTTTACGACCACTTGAATTAGTTTTCATAATATCCATTCCAGACTGTACCGAAATGGCCCTTTACGGGGCACCGGTATGGGCGCGTTCATTGAGGCGCCGGCCAACCCATCGGTTGAACGCGTCCCAGAGGGTCATGGGCATCCGGCTGGTCCGGGGATACCGCACAGTCTCCTGCGAGGCCTCCTTGCTGGATTGCCGCTATGGTATATAAAGGTCCTCGCGCACATTTGGGAGTAGCGCGAGAGGGGGAAACGCCGAAGTGTAACTCCGCTGCCGCGAGAAATCGCGGCACACCGGATAGAGCTCCGGCGGGATCTCATGGCGGCATGGAGGGTGCGACTGTCGCAACCCAGCGCAGGGCACGCCACAACTGCGGCGGTAAGTCCCCTTTTTGAGGAATGGCTTGAGAGGCGCTACGGCATCTTGAACTTCCGCCTGACGCAGTTCCTCACCGGACATGGCAGTTTCGGGAGGTTCCTGTTTCGGATAAGGCGGGAGGAAACTACCGGGTTTTATCATTGTGTGGATCAACCGGAGGACACGGTGGAGCATACGGTGGAGGTCTGCCCGGCTTGGGCGGAGCACCGCCGTGTCCTCGTGGTGGCGATCGGCGGCGGCGACCTCTCGCGTCCGGCCCTGGTTCAGGCCATGGTACGAAGCGAGAGGGAATGGGAATCCGTCACCTCCTTCTGCGACGCAGTAATGCTCGCGAAGGAGGAGGTGGAGCGCGTGAGGGAGAGGCAATCGCTGCGCCCTCGCGCCCTTAGTCGCCGCAGGAGGATACACCATGAGCGTCGGGAATCGATTGCCGACTCCCGGCTACCGTAGGCGCGGGCTTGCGGACGGCAAGCAATGGGCAGCTCACCGTCCGGTAAAGACAAGGCTCGGGTCGACGGCGCGTCGTGTTCCACGCGCGCCTCAAAGAGATGTCAGCACAATTGACGGGGTCGGATAGGGCCGATGTCTGCCGCGGTCGCGGATCGCTCGAAAGAGTTACCGTGGCCCTGGCGCACAGGCAACTGAAGGAACACGGGTGGGTTTTGGTCAGTAAGAGTCTGACACGCCCTTCCGCTCTGCCCAGAGCGGGAGAGGTCATTTGATGATTTCCCACCCAAAAAAAAAAAGACCACCGAAATGATATCCTAACATTTGGATTATATTTTTTCTCTTGTGCCCAGTTTTTAATATCCATCGCGTCTGGCCGCTTTGCTCGTGCTAACGAGTCTGGTAAACTTTAGCAAATGTGTAACGTTTTCATATCTTTTTTCTGCCTCGTTGTTTTGCTTAGCCGCCATCAGTCTCGTTAGTGGGTTATTTCATTTGCACAAGTCCAAGTGGCTGCTTATTTATTTTTTGTTGAAACTATAGAATGCAAGCACTTATATCCATTTACTTATTTCTAATTTCAGCCGTAAGTAATTATATTAGGTAGGCGTTATTTAAATGACAATTTTGAGAACTTTCAATTTCCTTTTTGTTTAATATTTTGTCGTCGGGTTGTTAATAAGACTGTCTCCTTAGCAAATAACGACTTTGATAGTTTAAAATTGTTCCTTTCCATGTCCGCTCGGCATAACTTTCATTAAAAAGCTCGATGATATTCATAATATAAAGAAGTAAAACATCGGTCTAGCCATTATTTTATTTTAAACTCTGAACTTAAAATGAATATGTGCACTGTATGCAATGCAAACAATATCCTATTCCATTAATTGATTTGCGGCTGCAAGCACTTTGTATATTTTCCTTTGCAATAGCACTGAAGTAATATTTGATACCCATAATATAAAAACTGTACAGCCAACTATGTTAGCTTATTATATCTCAGCTTAAAGGAGACGGGGATTTCTGGGCCTGATTGTAATAAGTTGACGTATGGTTAAAAAAAAAAAGGTTATATTTTTCTATTACAAAATGTGAAATATCAGCCCATTTTACAATCTAGAAATTGAGAAATCCAAAAATTAAGTTATGGCTACGAACAAAATGGAATATCGATTAAATTATAATCGACTATCGTGACAGAGTTCATACTATTTAAAAGATGCTTTTACCAGATGGTTAATTCAAATACATTAATTATTAGAATTAAAGTATTAAACAGTTTAAACAAATTAAATATCTATAAAGATAAATGTTAAAATCGATTCACGTTTGCTAATCGATTATTGTATTTTTAGTCTATGGTGACATGTCAGTCAGTCACTCGTTTCGTATCGTTTAGTGTTAGTGCGTGTGCGTTTTGAGTGTGTTTCCTTCCATAGTTTTATTGATATTTTCTTTGACCCCTGCTTTCTTTCTACGGACTTCTGATCTTGCTTCTTGTACGACCCTTGCTGCCATACCGGACACAGAGAGCCTCGCTTTTACGTTGGACTTGGACTTGTTTTTTTGGATTCTACGACTAGCCTACCGATTGGATATTATCACAATGGATCGTTGTGTAAATTGTGGCATACCGACTAGTCGCTGTAATACACTGGGTCATCGAGCTTTAGATGACGAAATGATATTAGCAGTGATTCGTCAATGGCGTGCACCACAATCTGTAAGTACTTACTCACCTCCTGTTTATTAGCTCACCAGGGTCTACCACGCTGGCTTGCAATCTTCACGATGTTTTCCTTCACGATTACATTTACAAAATAATAAAGTATGAATAGGTAAACATTTAAAAATCATATGAAGATTTACATTACATTGAACTAAGATATATATTTTTTTATTGTAATAGATATTTGCACACCTATTCAGGTAGGATATGCTTTAAAGATCTTCTGTTCTATGTATCACCTCATGTACCCATTTTCAACCAAATAAATGATTTGAATTTGAATTAAATAACTATCGGACAGAGTCGGTTGGTTTAAAAAAAAGTAATCATGTTAACTGATATTAAAAACTTTTTCCATTTTTCAGGTAAACAGCAGTGACCATGTTTGCCAAGGTTGCTGGGACTTGGCTCAAAGACCACCTCATGGTGAACCTAGACATCTTGGCCACCGTAGTGTTTGTCTCCGATGTGGACGTTCACTTGCATCTAGAGTCAGCCATTTACTTCACACCACCTCACCTCGCGAATTGAGAATTTATAATGTTATTCAAGAGTGGATTATACCTAGAGCTGTAAGTTAAATCAGTTTACATTTGTTTTATGTGCTTTTGTTGTAAGTCAAATTGAGTTTTTTAATACTTCAATGATTATGTATTGTTTGTTGCAGATAGAAGTACCTAGTCGCATATGCCATACTTGTTGGGTTGCTGCAGACAAAGCTGCTGTCCATATGGTCTCTAGCCCATCAACTTCTTCCCAAGCAAGCCCAATTGAAGAAATACAGCCACAGGTACAAGTTCTTCCTGCTGAACCTCCAGTTGAAGAAGTTAGAAGTATTCAGCCTGAACCTACTATTGTATTACCAGATTACATGAGGGCTGTTGAAACAGAAAGTAGGTGCTTTATTGAAGGATGCCTGAGAACAGAGAGGTACAGAGTTCCACTTTCTACTAGAAAGATGTTGCTCAGTCGGTATAAATATTATGTACCTGAGAATAATCGTCTATGTAATAGACATTTAGTTATAGAAGCATGGGATTTTCTTACCAGTTTGAGAAATAATTATGTACAGACTTTTACAGCAAAACATATCCAGGACATGATGTTCTTAAAAGAAGTTGTAGAATCAGGATTACTTCATTTTGAGAGTATAAATGATATGGAAGACCATGTTGTGCATACGTGGATAGGGTTAAACAAAGCGCAGTTCCATCAAATGTTTAATGAGGTTCCTCAGTTATTAGAAATGTTGTTGTTGTTGTCGTTGGTAGTGGAGGTAGTAAACGGCAGATTCAAAAGAGATTTTAAATTATTACGGCAAAATTATTTTAACGTAGCTAGTAAAAGTTTCATGAAAGATTTTGAGGTGGCTGCTGCTCTTTTAAACAATTTTCACCCTCCTATTATTGATCGTGTAGATGCTGGGGAAATATTAGTACAAATAAATATGAATATGAATACAGAAAATGAATTAGCAGAATTTATTGTAAGAAACCATTATAATAGGCGTACGGCTGATTTTCAAACAATAACTGTACAAAATCATAACCTATATGATTTTCCCCAGCTTACCGATACTGAGCTAATACTAATATCACTAGGCACATATCAAATAAAGCAGGCACGTTCCTATTTTGGTGAACATGTAAAGGGCAATGATGGCTATGTGATAGAAGTGTGCAGGGAGGTCAGCAGCAGCCTACTTCGAGAGCTGTCAGCTACAAATACCTCATGGCTACTTAGGGGCCGCATTCATTCGAGACATATAAGTCGAAAAACGTATTTTGTTTACATTTTAGTCGACAGCTCTCGCAGAGGTAGGGAAGCAATAATAAAATATGATTGTAACTGCATCGTAGGCAAACGGACTGTAGGCTGCTGCGCCCATGTAATGTCAATAATATGGTACCTTAGTTGGGCTAGGTACCAAGATAATATTGTACCATCTGCACAATTTCTAGATGACATTCTAATTATAATTGAAGATGAATAAAATATACTAATTAAAAACGATTTTTATTTTTAATTATCATCTCCTTACCCATGATTTTTAATAGGTATTTGTGTTTCCTAATTTCCATCCACTCTACAAATATAATTAAGGCAAGTCATAGTGCCGCTAGTGGCACTCTATCCCTATCGGATTAAGTGCCAGGGTCCGTTTAGGCACAAGAGAATGTAATGTTTTCGGAATTTGGTGTTTTACAGCGAACTAACCGTGTATACAGTGCCGCTAGCGGCACTGTATACACCTTCTATAATTGTAACAGCATCCTATCTTTAAAAAAAACAACTACCTATCGCACAATGAGGTTATACATCGCACTTCAAAAATCAGCTGTTTTGTTACGTAACCTCACTTTAACAAAATCTCTTTTAACTCGGCTCTCAGATTGCTAAAATCCGCAAAATTTTCAGTGATGGTTTGATAATATAGTAGCTATTAATTGACACCAATTTTATCTCTTTACGGGTGTAAAGAGATAGGCCCAAGATTGTATGAAAGCGTATCCGTCTCCTTTCGCCTCCGCTTCTTGTTTAACTCTATTCCGCTCGCACTGTCAAACTGATTAAGTTAGGGTGAACTATACTATTGATGGACGTATGCTTTGTAATAAATTATTAAACCTAATATTTTATAAAGTTGCGAAATATTGTAAGTCGATTTTAAAGAACTATTAGAATCGACGACTTCTGGAAAGGTGGAGGATAAAAATGTTTTGAAAGTTATAAATATTTAGCTAATTTACCAAGATTGGTAACGTACGTACAGATCTCTATGTAAAAGTATACGCTTCGGCAATCATCGCCTTATCTTAGGAAATACGAACGCGCGATCATGAGATCTAATATAGAGACGTTACATGTCTATTTAGTATTACCATATGAGTATTACTATGCTTAGATAATAAACAAATAAAAAAACTTATTGGGCCGATGTAGAGGAGCACGTACATGTTACTCAATCTCTGGCTGACCACACATTCAGGTGGCGATTGATTTCCATTGCGGTTTTCTGACCTAGTAATTGCGTAACACATTAACAGTAGCAATGGCTTTCATTTCAACATTCATTGCGTTATTTAGGTTGTTGAGCAGACAAATTTTTCGAACATAGTTATTTTATTTACTTATTTATTTGGGATCACCAACAAAGGCTACACATATATAATATAAATTACAATAATAAAATTGGTTCTTTTATGTGTGCTCAAAGCAATGGATTAGCAATATCCTTCAAATGATTCAGATTGTGACTGATAGTGTGTTACACAATTAGGGTGCTGGTTAGAACCCACGTTTGCTACGGGAAAACGAAATATGATACTATCAGAAAGCAGATTGGGATGGGTTATGAAAATTCTCGGCCTCTTACTCCTAGGGATAGTTGTGTTTCTCATCGGATGATCCTAATGCTAACTCCATAGCTGACGTCGTATTGCAAGGTATAATTTTATATACCAAACTAGACTTTTGTCAATCTAATCGTATCTTAATACTCGTATTCGTTTTTTGCAATAAATAAATGAGGCTCGTGAGTCATCGTTTTTTTTTCCATTTCTATTGTTCACCCCTGTGAACACGTAAATATTGCAGCACACTCGTTTATAAAACTCATCCACCGCAATAAGTGACTTTTATTGCTCTCAAATAAACAGCAAAAATATCAACACCACCTTTTGCAATTTAAATGTAAATCTCGCTCGTGGGAGCAGTACGATATTAACAATTCAAGAGAATTTTATAAACGAGTTTTATTCCCAAAGAAATCATAGTTAGTTTGTTTCCACTGAATCATGTCGTGTTAGCCGGTCTCGTCACAATTATTTTTCTTACAACATTCCAGTTTGCAAAAGGGAGAAAATAAATAATTCCTTCTTCTGGAGATTTGCCAATTCCTATATTATCGTGTTAGTAATTCCCGGTTTTTGTGTAGACTCAAGCGTGGGGGAGGCTGACGAATATCTTCGTAAATAATTCGACAGGGCGTGTCTTTGACGTATGTCTCCTTTGTCGTTAAATTGTGAATGAGACTGCAAAATAAGCAAGAATTATTACGCTGTTCGTAGAAACTTAAGGTATTTATGCAAATATATTTTCAAGCGTTTCTTATCTTTAGTTAATTTCTTTGTATGTAAAATGAAAATGAGAGACTCTTCTTGTAAAGAGTGAAGTCGGATATTCTAATTGACATACTGTATAATATTTGATACGTTTTCGCATGAATATTCAAACGGATATTACAAAATATGTCAAACACTGGCTTGTTGGAAATCCTTTAAATAATATTTGAATACCATGTGAGTTTCAAATTTACATAGATAGAAGCTCACTGGCTTTCTTGTTTAGACAAATATTTTGGCCTATAGGGAGGTTTTGTTTGTAGAAACGGGTAAATAATTGTACGTTGTGAAAGGTTTTACAATAATAACAGAAATAAAAAAACATTTTTTTTTTACTATAATTAAAAATGGGAAAAGCCTTCATTGTCATTAAATTTTTTGCAATCCGGAAAACTATAGTTTATCTGAAGGTTTAATTACACTATTACAGCAGGTCGTTAGAGTCGGAATTTTGTTTCCAGGTCCAGAGTCCAGTGCTGGTGGTGGAGCTAAACCTAAACAGACTCGAGGGCACACAGCTCAGGGCGCTGGGTCTGCTGTCTGTGTACGGGTTTAACGTGACGTATGAGGTGCGAGGAGCAGCGCAGTCACAGGGACCTACTTCATGCAGCGCCATCGAGTGTAGACTGCTGGGGCACTGCTACGCCCGGCGGGATTATCAGTAAGTTGGGCACGAATTTAACGATCAAGATACCATTTGCGATTTTCTTGATGTAATCATGGACCTTATTGTTAACTGGATACCTTAAAAAAGGCTATTCCAATGAGACTGTAACTTGCAAAAAGTGCCTTTGAATGACCTGACCTGAGAATGGGTGGAAACAATTTTAACCCATAAAAACGTATTTTTTCAAATTGGGTTATTATTTTATTTTCAAATAGGTAGGTAAGGCTCAGTCTTAGCTAGAAACTCCGTTAGCGAAGGCAATAAAGCGTGGAAATTTGGTGTAAGCGAGACCAAAACGGGTGCCAGACTCACTCACAAACAAAATATAGTGAACGTCATTATCTGTTTACGAATTCTGGTGTACACAGCAAAAAAACCTCGTTTTCATAATATAATACCATGGCTTTTATTTCCGCCCCGTTATTTACAATATTTGCTGCTAACTCCACCATATTTTTCTCATCGCAGGGAGTTTTACTGTTCGTGTTTAGAGGGTTACTCGGGAGCGCACTGCGGTGAGGGTCCGCTGTGCCCGAGGACCTCTAAAATGTGTAAGAACGGCGGCACATGCAGGTGAGTGAACCCATGACCTTCCAATTGGCATCGTTTCGTACATATTAACCCCTATGTTTCTAGCACTGTCATTAAATTAATCTTGTTCGCAAACATGTTTATGTATAATGTTTTACTGTTACATTGTATTTATTTGACAATACGATGTAAAACATTACAGCAAAGTAGGAAAATGTGTAGAAAATACATTTTCTTTTCTTTAGTACTACAGATCCGGTTTTTTATTTCCGAGACGAAGTCACATCTGTATGTAAGGGTCACATTTAACGTTTGAAACAATTCCGCTTTTTGCGTCGTGTATACTCAATGTCGTTGGTTTTTTGTTCTGGAACAAAAGAGAGTTAGAATTAAAGTCCCATAAACTTAGTTTAATTTGTTTTGTAGATTTCCGCCACATTTATCAATGTGGACAGAAGTTTCGTGAATGTGTATTTTCTGCTAGAAGAGTACCTCTGTAGACCACACGTCGACTCGTTCAAAAATATTCATAAAACTTCATCATCATTATTCAGTCAACAATAATGTTCAAAACTGTATGTATCATATCGACAGGCAGATGGGCCCGGCCGCCGTCAGCTGTATCTGTGCGCCGGGCTACACGGGCGACCTATGCGAGGCGCAGCTAGCACCACCCGGTGAGAAATAACATAACATCACCCTGTATTCCCCAAAGGCAGAGGGGTATCTATACCTTAGTACAGCCACATTTAGCCAGTTACGTTAAAGTCCCATGCCAGGCCATCAACCGGGCACAAATCCAGACTTCGGACTGCTACAGAGAAATTCCTGATGGAGAATCTAATAACACTTTGCCCGACCTGGGAATTGAACCCAGCACCTCATGCTTAGCAGTAGCGCTTGCGACCAACGAGGCAAATAAAGTGAGAAATAGTTTTATAAAAAGCCGGTGAGAAATATTGTTATATTTTGTAGCTTTTCTCTTTCTAAAAACAGCACTGTCTCCCTCATACTGGGTTCATCACTATTTCTAAATTTGTTTGAAATAACATTAAAGTTTTACTACCCACAGTTTAAACTTGTAATAATGTCTTCCACGTTAACATTATTAGTGTGAATTTTGTTTCAGAGTGCGGTATAGAAGAATGTTCTGAAGTTTGTAAGGAAGGAACAACTTGTGACTGTAATCCGAGGGATACAGACTTTTGTGAGTATTTACACTACTTAATCGATAATGTTAAGCAGAGGTGATACATTTGTTTAAGTAGTACCTGCTGTTAGTAACAAAAGTATGTGACTGCTAGCGCCATCTGTGTATCATTGTAGGTATTACAAATGACAATAATCGTCAGTCTATTGTAAAACTACAAAACGTGTCTTAATATCTGGTGTGTAACTATGTACCTAAACATTGTTCCTCTCATTAATAAACGCGGCGTAAACCTCTGCCACACTTAATGAATCTGAAGGTTATAGTGGTTACAACTTACTTCCACATTAATTAATAAAGGGGTGTTTGTTTATAGCATCAGCACGATTTGAAACAAGACTGGAAGTAGTGGATCAAGCAGGTGTAAACATATCTCAAGAACTCATAAAACAGGTATTTACAAAGAAATTAAACAAAAGAATACTTAATTATATTCTCGAGGGAAAATTTATTAATAACAAATATCTTAACTCTTTCAGTTAACAAGTTATTTAAAGGCGTCAAATATTACATTAGAAGATGAAATAGAAGTTCTTAACACAACGTAAGTTTCGGTTCACAAAATTCTGTTGGTGTATTTCTTAGTAGTGTGAAACGGTGTGTACTGCACTGTACACGTGTGTATGTGGCAGAGCGGGGTCGGCAAATGGCGCACGCGGGGTGTGGGTGCGCGTGTGGGGCACGCGGCGTGAGGCGGTCACACTACGCGCGGCACTGGCGCGCATGCGCTCACACCACGTGCGTTTGCGCACCGACACCCTGCACTTCTACATGCAGCCTGCGCTTAGCTTGCACGTGAGAATCTATCTATACCTTTTTTATTGGTCGTCGTAAAGCCATCATTCTCGTGACGTGTCTTTTTGTAGGATTTTCCACCTATGAATCTTTTATTACCGTTAAACTTCTTGTAACAAAATCCTCTAATAACAATTCGCTTACTATACTCACGATAATACCGAATGTTACGACACCGTCCATCTTAACACAGCGAAATTTACTAAAGAGCAATCATGAGTGCTTCAGGGATTCGGGGAAATCTCGGCTTGATTAATTCCTAAGTATCCATCCGCAGTTGAAGAAAAGAATGGCTCGACCTAGATTCCCGAAACTGGATGGAGTTTCGGGGAAATACCTTGTACGAAAACTTTATTGTTTGTTTTAACGATTTGTCTAGAACATTCTAATGATTCCAAATAATAATTTGCAACAATTATTCTGTCTGCTCTATTTGTTCATACTTTTATGGGTTAAGTGAAATTGATTGGTCGTATGAGAAAATTGAAGTCGGGATGCCGAACATTTGGGGAAACCGCACGCGAGCTAATGTTAATTTTGCTTCGTGAACAGTAAATATTTAAAACATTTGAAGTTTTATGGGAACAAAATCCGAGGAGTACTATTATACAAATTCTTATTAATTTGGTAGCTTAGTTAGACAAAGAATTATTGTTTGCTTAAGTTTTTAGAAAGGGCACATTTCGCCTTCTTTATCCCTTTTATGTGTACTATTAGTTGGAATTTTATTATTGTATAAACGGGAATGTGGTGTAACCTTTAAGGTATAAACATTTTTTAAATAGCGCGGTAAGCTTAATAGAATTTCTTAGTATTACTTAATTGCATAGTACTTGTGTGAGCATAGTATATCTACCATTTACTAACCACGTCTTTTAATGACTTGAATGTGGCCTTATAGTTTAGAGTATGTCCAGCTCACTCAAATGTCTGCCTGATGGTGACGTAGGTATGTGTTAGATCTTCTCGTTTCAAAAATTGTTGAGCTGAATGGCGCTAATCCATGCGTCATGTTTGTGTCGGGCTCTCTCAGTTGGGACTGGTCATCTCTTAGTTGCCACGGCTTATATTAATTAAATGTTTTATTTTAGAATTATTTTTCTTTTGTTTACTTTTTGCTCTAGACGCTATTAACGTGCACGTCTTTCTACATCGTTCTCACAATATGTACCTATAATTTCAATATGGATGATGTAACCAATATTTTGATTTAAAATATCGTGAACGGAGTTTTTTGCCCGTTCTTCTCCAAACTAACCTACCACAGTTTGCAATGGGCTACTATTTTTCTTTTTAACTGACCAACTCCTTAACAATTCAAAAGTGCCTGTAAATGGTTTAATTCAAATAAATGCTTTTTTATGGCAATATTCCTTCATTTTTTATCTCCTAGGTAATTATAATTTCCGTGTATGTTAGCCGTGGAAGCAGACTGTTTATAATATAAATTATACTAATTCACGTCGTGGAAGGTAGTACAGAGGTTCCCTTAGTCTTGACTTATTAAATTGTCCTGACTCAATACAAGTATACTGTACAAGCTGAATATAGCAAATTGACTAGTATCAAATAAACATTCCAATAAAAAAAGTTAATTTAGAAAATCAAAAAGCCCTCCTGCGTAAAAATTTGAGACCAAAAAAAGATGGAAACAAAATGACCTATCTCTGTCTCCAGTCCGAAACCCCGTAAGTACAGCTTAAGCCGTACAATCTATTGCAGTCGGAGGCCTATTCTTAAATTTAACAATAAAGACCTATTACCAGAAATAGGTGATCTTGTTTCCATGTTCTTTAAACGTTAATTAGATTATTTAGTTAGTTTTAAAAGTTGTTAGCTAGTTGGTTGTTTTTTAAGTTTAGAGTAACTAATACCAACTAACTAACGAACGATAACTAATAGATCCGAAATGGTCACTCATAATGAAAAATGATTAGAGTAACCTAGAGAAGATTTTCAAAGACCTATTAAATGATATCCCACTTGACATAATTCATCGACTTACTTTTTCTTCTTTTTATAACATAGCGTCTGGCGGTCGCCATATTAAATTTTGATTACTGTCATGATTGCAGTGACACTCACAAGTTTAAGACAAATCGATTGACGTAAGAATCATCAAAATCGGCCAACGCGTTTAGTCTCTAGAGTGCCACAAAGGAACAAACATATATACACAGGCTGCTAAACACAGGGCACGCTACAATTGCGGCGGTAAGTCCCCTCTTTGAGGAGTGGCTTGAGAGGCGCCACGGCATCCTCACCTTCCGCCTGACGCAGGTCCTCATGGACATGGCTGTTTCGGGAGGTTCCTGTTTTGGATAAGGCGGGAGGGGTGTTACCATTGTGTGGATCGACCGGAGGACACGGTGGAGCATACGGTCGAGGTCTGCCCGGCTTGGGCGGGCACCGTCGTGTCCTCATGGCGGCGATCTCTCGCGTCCGGCCCTGTTTCAGGCCATGGTACGGAGCGAGAGGGCATGGGAAGTCGTCACCTCCTACTGCGAAGCAGTAATGCTCGCGAATTATAAGGCGGAGCGCGTGAGAGAGAGGCAATCGTTGCACCCTCATACCACTAGTCACCGCAGGAGGAGACACCCTGGACGTTGGGAGTCTATTGCCAACTCCCGGCCACCGTAGGCGCGGGCTTGCGGACGGCGAGCAATGGGCAGCTCGCCGTCCGGTAAGGACCAGGCTCGGGTCGACAGCACGTCGTGTTCCACGCGCGCCTCAAAGAGATGTCAGCATCATTGACGGGGTCCGAAAGGGTTGATGCCTGCTGAGGTCCGAAAGGGATGATCCCTGCTGCGGTCGCGGATTGTTCGAAAGAGTTACCGTGGCCCTGGCGCACAGGCAACTGTAGGAACACGGGTGGGTTTTAGTCAGTAAGAGTCTTAAACGCTCTTCCGCTCCGCCCAGAGCGGGAGAAGTCATTTGATGATTTACCACACAAAAAAAAAAACAGTCTGCTAAACAAATTACCCTCCTTTGCGTCGCGCAATCGGGTAAAAATAAAAGACAAAACTGCAACATGTATCCATTTCACTGCAACAAAATCGAGCGGAACTTATTATTTTTGAACGAAATTCACTAAAGTTAAATCCCATAATGTTATGATCGGTTTCTTTAAAGAGATATTTATTGAGATTGGATTCACCCTCAGTCTTTGAGAAAGGACACGAACAACGAAATATCAAAATGTAGACGCATCATAATTTCAAACTGTCTAATCATCGTTGCATTCTTTGCTATAATGCTATTTACTTACAGAATAACTTATGCTTGGACATTTTCAATTAAGTAACGTCCTTTTGCAGACTCTGGTTGTTAACAATCGTCCAGAAATATGGGAGGGGTCAGAGTTCATACTGACATGTATGGCGTATGGATCCCCAAACATCGCCTTCACGTGGTATAAAGATGGTGTCAAGATAAACTTCAATGGAACTACGAGGTAAGTGAGGATCGTTGAGTGTTTATGAGACTGTATTTTCTAGTTTTTCGACAAATTAAGCCTTAACTAACTTACCAAGCTGGTACACTTCGCCATAACAGACGATACGTAATAGCCTGGTGTCGAGACCAACGAGTGAGCAAGCCTGTGTAGTCCCGGCATCTAACGAACACCCATCCAATTACCGGCGACTGTTATTTACCCGCACCGATTCATCGGCCAATTTCCAACAAGCTCGCTTTCTTATGGTTTCATTTCTTTAAGATTTAATAAGTGTAGCAAGTAAAACATAACTGGCGAAATGTGGGTATACTTAAGGTATCCCTCTGCCTAAATCTTCGGAGCTTGCCGGCGTGATGTTATTTTATGATAATAACTATATTTAGCAAAAGTGAATAATTTAATAAGTTATTTGAAACAGATTGTAACAACAAATAAAATACTTTGACTTTGACTTTGACTTTTCGCTATACTTGCCGAAAACGAGTCGACAAAGTTCGTTAGCAGATGGCAGAAACCATTTACGAAAGAGCGATCTATTTTCAGAGACATTTGGACGCGCACGATATCAGAAGATGCGCTCGGTCGTCGCATGTCAGTGTTAGGCATATCAGAAGCTAAGAGGCTCGACAGCGGCAAGTGGTCTTGTGCGGCAGACGATGCTGGCAGGAGACGATGTAGAGCGCTGAGGCTGACGGTCCAAAGACCGCCTGATATACGACTAGTGCCTTCCACAATCACTGTCAATAAGGTGAATCCATTTAGACCTGTATTAATATCTGGTGGAGGAATACCAACTTTTTTTTTTTTTTATAGATGTTATCAAGTTGTAGTCATAATTAGTAGCTAACAGTTAGTATAAATGTGTAACAGGGTGACAACGTGAGTATAACATGTCTGGCGGGAGCGGGGCGGGTGCACGGCGCACTCGGGTTCAGTTGGGCGAGGGAGAGGACGCTGCTACCGATGGCGCCGGGCAGAGAGGTCTGGGAGGACCTGTACCCCGCGGGGAGCGTGCTTAAGCTTTACAATGTACAGGTAAGTTACTTAATGCGCTTCCACCCAAAAAATAACAGAACAGAAGTCGTTCTGTTATTTTTTGGGTTTCCTACTATTCAACATAAAACATTTTTTTTACAAGCTTTAACTTGGTTCTTAATTAGAAATCCAGCGAGTTTCGTTGTCAAGTATCATCAGTGGCTGGCACCAACGCCAAAGGCGTGACCATGTGGGCTCTAGGAACTGATGAGGAAGCGTGTGAGAGCGACGCCTCCCATGACTTGCGCTGGCCGAAGACTGCTCCCGGAGTGCACGCGACAGCCTCCTGTCCACCTGGATATAGTGGGGAGACTACCAGGCAAGTGGAAATTACTGATTAAATAAAACAAATAGTAGATCAAAATACAATAATATATAATTTTTATGACAGTCAGTAAAAGTTTTTATATCGGTAACAAATTTACAGGTTTTGTGAGCCGAAAACCGGACAGTATGGCGTCAATTGGATGCTACCAGATTTCTCTGGTTGTGCTGCAGACTCACTCAGAGATATTTATGAACAGGTAGAAAAAGACACATAATAACAAAACTTTTATGTTTTTGTCTATTCATAACAACCAATTACCAAGTACATATTGTTGTCAGTTCACTCTGATATCTCTGGGCTACTCTTGGCGCGCTGTGTCGCACGTGTCGCGGCAGTACGCCACAGTGCTGCGCTCCCTGCCGACACACCCGGGTGCGGGCGAGCCTCCCCTCACACATGCAGCACACATGCTGCACTATCTCATGTCTGCTGCAGCTCAGTCAGCCGACAGGTACCACAGCGCGGAACATCTGCTGCACATATATGACCACCTGCTCACACATCCTGATGCTTTTCTGGATGAAGAGGTCAGTAGCTACTGAACATTTATGATAAGCTTGAAGCAAGATCAAGTTTATATTTATTTTAGAATGTTGTACTGATTGGCCGTGCTATTTCTAGAAAATCTTCGATCTTCAAAACGCGGTAGTAGACACAGCCGGTATGAGGAGTAGCTTCGACAAGTGCTACCACGAATTCACAGTCACAACAAAACCAGTACACGACGATAACGCAGCGCATTTCGAGCTTCAGCCAGCTCCAGTGGGGAGCGAGGAGTGGCTCGTGACGTCAGCAGGAGTGGAGCTGGCAGATAGAAATGGCAATGCTTCCGTGGTCACCGTGCTGTATCATGATCTGGGAGTAAGGTTGCCGTCGTTGAGAAGATACGTCGAGTATAAGTAAGGACCCCTTTTCATTTGTTTCAGACAATATTACAGTCCATTATGACAATTTTACGAATACAAGTAACATCGACGATCAAGAAAACGGATAATAAAAGAGTAATTTTCGAAAAAAAAAACGCCCAAATGTGTTAACTGATCACGCTGCACCATTTGCAATCATCAGAAAACCAATTTTCCATCACCTCCTACGTTTTTTCAGTTGATTCATTATACTGTCAAGTAACATCATGATCTAGACATAAGAACTAAAGTCTGTTAATAATCGATTTTGTTGCTACCTAATGTAATAAAAAGCTTTGTTATCATTTCTTTTTTATTATTGCAACTTCCAAAAAATCTAAAATCTTTTTTTATTTTAGACTTTTGTCTATATTTCTATTTTCAGTTGTATTAGGTGATTTAATTCATAAAAAGTGTCGGTGATCAAAAGTGTATTTATTACAACCGGGATCCCTTCTTTTCTCATAATGTTCTTTGTCCTAATATACTTCGGCATAACGATTTTGGCACAATTTGTTCTGGCATAATAATACTTCGGCATAATTTTTTTAGGCATACATTTTATGTTGGCATAATCATCTTAAAGACTAATTTGTTTTGGCATAAATTTTATTCGCATAACGTTAGTAGGCCTAATGACTATTAGCATAACGTTAGTAAGCCTAATGACTATTTTAGTGACAGAACCGAATTGCTGCAAAACCGACTCCACGTAGTCTTGTTTGTCCTACCCCTAGAGTGTAATTTAAAATCGCGTAGGCGCGTGGGGCCGCCGGAGGCCCGCAGCGCCGGAGCCGTGACAGAAACCCTGCCTGCTGTATGCTGCATGCTTGCTTGCATGCTGCATGCTTGCTTGTTTGCTGCATGCTTGCTTGCATGCTTGCTTGCATGCTGTATGCTTTAGGATATTATGCTTAAAAAAGTTATGCTTTAGAACTTTATGCTTAATAAATTTATGCTTTAGAATATTATGCTTAATCATTATTATGGTTAGAGAAATTATGCTTAAAAAAATTATGCGTAAGCTGTTATGCGTAATTATATTATGCGAAAATATAATTATGCCAAACAAAATTATGCTAAGTTATATTAGGTCTTAAAATTTTATGCACATGGATAGGGAACCATTACAACCACACCACAATTTTGCCCTAGAAAACACGTTGGCGGGTATTTGACAGAATCTTTTGTGTGCACCTAATACTTTTGTACTTCATCTAATAATGATAAAGTGTTCTTTCTATAACGAATGCAATGTGTGTGAAGCTACAGAAGGTATGGTGATTTTTGCTTTTACAGTTATTTTGTAGGATGATTATCGATGAACATTGCTGATGTGGACTTGATTAATTAGCTAAGTTTTCTTCGTCATGACTCTTTTTCGCTCTCGATATTTACGACATGCCATCCTATTTACTCGCGTCATATTTGACATAGTGGCGTTTTTAAAGGTCGAATGTTGGGTAGGTAACCTATACGTCTTTTTATTTAAAATATCACTAGATGTAATGATAACACTCCCATGTGTTCCATCTCCACAACCATCAAGCAAAAAGGACTCTCAGCCTCTTGAAGCAAGGTGGCATAGAGCACTACACAAAATATCACTCAGGAAAGGTCTTTAACAAACAGATTGTACTTCTAAATAAAAACACAAAAAAACGTGAAAAATAACTTTAATTTCGGAAGTCAGTGCCCAAAAACGAAAATACACAACCAAAGACACCGACTTCCGAAATTAAAGTTATTTTTCAAAAAAAATTGTGTTTTGTTGTAAAAAAGTTTCATTTTTCACTTTTTAGTTGTAGTACCTACCCCACACACATTCGTATACCACTACTTGATATGTAAATAACCGTGACAGGAAATTATTATAACATCATCAATATAAACTAAATGGAAAAAATACGCATTATGAAGGATAACTCAAAAACTACTCAACAGTACTTGATCAAATTTAAATGGGACTACATGTGAAATACCAGCTTTCAAATAAAAAAAGAATCGTCCAAATCGGTTCACCCAGAAAAAAGTTCTGAGCTAACACACATACAAAATAAATTAAAAAAATACTGTCGAATTGAGAATCTCCTCCTTTTTTTTAAGTCGGTTAAAAACTAGACAATGAAGGTTATTTACTGCAATAACATACTTTGCCATCTTACATCCACTAGCATTAACTCAAGATCTTCACACAACATTCTTCGTATGTCCAGTGTGGCATTGTTCCGCCTCGAAGATAGCTCTCACCCTCTGTATGGACACCACGTACCTTATGCCTGCTTAAAGCGTCAAAACAGCTTCTAAAGACACACGTCCTCCGCGAAAGACAGAGCAGTGGATGAGAGGTGCGAACTGTGGATAAACACCGCCCCCTCTCGCACACTTAATCACCCAGGAAGAACATAATGCCCCTGGAGAGTAACTGCAGTGACCAAGAGGGAAAATTTAATATCGTTTGCCCGCAATAGCCGGGCACTGGTTTAATGGAGTATATTTTTCATCAAAACATCCCAAACACAGAGTGATTGAGGAACCCTATGAAACCGTTCATAGGATACGTCGCACCCTCTTTTCTGCCAGTCATGCACGCCATTTGCACCCTGCATGGTTCAAATGCGGCTAACGACAGAGCTATCCAGTCTGTGTAGCTACATTATATATCGGACATCTAGTAAAAAAGTAGAAGAAAGATGTTATGTTCAACTATAATCTGAGCATGCCTAATCTCGGCTCTAGATAGTAATCCATCCGTTGTGCAAGGATAATCTGTAACTTTTCCCCAAATAACATTGTTCTACTTATTTCCAGCCATAATAGTCAATTTAGTGGCACACAATATCCAGTCTTAATCATTGTTTGCCCTAAATTCCTTATAATTAACGTTGTAATCGAACTTATTTTTGCAATACACAATAACGTTAAGTAAACACTAGAATGCCAATACAATATGCACAAATGTAATAAGTGACGGTAATGTTCCATGTTTTTGAATATTTTTCAGAATACCTAATTAGATATTTAATTATATTTTTCCAGTCATGATAAAATAGATAAGTACTCTACATAATGGTTAAATAATAAACACACTATCACTGCAAATTTTTGTGTAATAGTGTGTTATACTTTCAACTTTCGTTAAACTGCTCTCCTGAAAAATTACCAAAACTACACTTGTACTCGTAACACCTGTCTTCTACACCATCGACATTACAGCACTAGTGAAGAGTTTATAGTTTGTAATAGGCTCTAGTTACACTATAGTCTACCTTCCATACACTCTGCCGTTATGAATAACTAGCTGCGCCCCGCGGTTTCAACCGCATAAGTTTCGATCTCGTGGGAATATCGGGATAAAAGCGCGAAAGTGTAACAAACAAACATATTAAATTTATAATATTAATGTAGATAACATGATTTTGTATTGTATAATTTTGTATTAAGAGTCAAAGCAATTTATTATAATAGAAATAAGATTTTAGCTCCCATTATAATTTGCGCGCAAGGTAGTTAATCGTTGTAAATCTTTGTTTCTTGTTTTTTGGTGTTTCCAGTATTTTTTTGTTTCGTTTTTTATTTTTATTTATCCATTATTTTCGTCTTCCTCCTACTTGGTAGTTGTAGCGGCAACTGTTCCAGGTCTGGCCGCGCGACAGAGTACACGATAGCATCACAACAGGTGCAGCTGTCTGTGAGTGGCGCGGGCGTTGATCCCACTCTCCCTCACACTGTCACACTGCTCTTCGCGCACTCAAAGAATTATAGCGTTATTGGTGAGTAAGACACCAAACGCAACGCTCAAAAACTATGACATCTAGAATGTACGCTCGCTCATTTAGTTGGTCTGTGTCAGCACCTCAGTTTGCGTGTGGAGGTCGGTCGCGCTCGGCACCGCGCCTATGGAGTACGCAGGCATGTGAGCTGCTCATACAGGAACGCACACACGTCGCGTGCCGCTGTCGGGGACTGGCGACTATCACACTCTTCACTGTAGACCGGGAGACATTCGTGAGTACTAGGAGAAGTGATATAATATGATGCTACTTAATTCGATAAGCACTCAAAACTGATGTTTTCAGACAGGTACAGAGAATGAATTACGAGGTATCGTGAAGATCACAGTAAGCCTGGGAGGTGCGATGTGTCTTGTGGCGGCACTACTGCAGCTCCTCGGCCTGGTAGCTGGCAGTAAGACCAGGCTACCAGTGCTGCTCAAAGCTGCCACTGCGGGGTTTCACTCTGTAGCTATGTTGGCTCTACTGGAATGTGACACGAGGCAGGTGAGTCATATGTTTCTATCCTGTGTCAATGGTTCAGGTTATAAGTGAGTGAGGTGCGTTGCTATGTCGGGCAGGACGCAGCATGTGCGGGTAGCGTGGGCTGGGCTGTGGCACTGTGCTGGATGGCGGGCTGCGCCGCGTTGTGTGCTGTGCCACTGCTGCTGCACGCTGATCTGGCTGCCACAACCACGCGCGCGCCCTCTGTCGGACTACTGTGCGGTATGTGTAGGTGCAGACGGGCCGGTGTGCAGAAGAGCCGGGCGTGTTGCTATACTCAAGTGACCTGGTTGCAGGCGTGTGCACACTATGCTGGCTGACAGCTCGTCTGTGGGGCGGCGCGCCGCTGCAGCTGGGCGCGGCCGCCAACACCGTGTGTACTGCAGGCCAAGCGCTACTAGCCGCGCTCGCGCTTGCCCTCGCACTCTCACTCAGAGGGCGAGCACGTGAGCACAAGCTGGGGAGACAAGAGCACGTGCGTGAGCGAGCACGTGTAGTGCGGCACACGCTAGTGCTTCTGGTTACTACGTGCGCGACGCAAGCGGCTGGACTTGCGTACGTGCAGCCCGCAGAGACCAGCATGCCGCACGTTGTAGTACTGGCCGCCGCCGCGCTGGCTAATGTGAGTCCACTCAACTCAACGACATTGATTCTTATTGGACTCAGCCAAAATCTCCCATTGATTGTCCAGGGTATAGCGATGCTAGTGTGCTACGTGATAATGGACGAGGAGTGTCTGCAGGCAGCGCGACGTCTGCTCACGCTTACCTCACACAGCGAGTGGCAGGACGCACCCGAGCGAGACGCCTCACATAGTCGTGAGTGAGATTCTGCTTTTTGACACATATTTTGCCGCACAATCAGCATTACTATGTGCTATAACATTGAATTTGTTACGACTATTTTAAAGAATACTTCCAAAAAGAGCATGGCTTTACGTGGATTCGAACCAACGCATCGCCCTACGTAGCCATTCAATATAACAAAGCTATGTGTTATTTTATTATATGTATTTTTTGTAAGTTGGATGTGTATCTGGTAATTCATCATTCATTGTCATTTCATTTCGAAACAAGGCAATTTTCACAAACAAACCAAGGAGCTCGTTGCGATTGCGATAAATTTGTAATTGAATAATGTCCGTTCTACTTCATTATTCGCTTTGTGCTAATAATTGATGGTTGTTAAAATTTGAGTTACACATTTATTTTATTAACCATTACCAAAGACTACGACTTTCATTAAATTATTTAATAGAAGCTTTTTCTAATTCTAATTCTTCTAAAAGAAAAATCATTGTTGTTCTATACAAATAAAATGCCAATATTTGTGATATTCTGTAGCAATAAGCATAGTTTAAGGTAAGGGGTTATTAACTTTATTTACGAGGTACTCTTTTTGTAAAAAAATTGTTATAAATATTGCAAAATAAAATTGGAAGAAGACGATACACAGGGAAACGTTAATTTTTTTTGGTTATTTTCCTATTTTATTGCAGTATCGGGTTGATATTGACCATAAAACCCATTAAGGTTCTAAAAAGCATGGTCCTACGACGCACCGTTTCCGAGTTAGGAGTTTTTGTTTTTTTTTTTTTTTTAGTAAACGCTTTAAAATGGTAGCTCGAATGTTTTTTTTTTTTCTGGAAATGAATTGTTGCTCTGGTCGAAAACCATGAGATGATGTGAAATACCCCGGAAAAATTGAAAAAAAAATAGTGTCGATCTTTCAGCTTGCGTATCCTTAGAAGCAGGGACAGACAAATTTTTTTAGATATTTTTTCTTGTCTATAGAAATCATTTAGCTTTAGCTTAAGAGAACTTAGGATACAAGAGCGAAGCGAAGCGAAGCGAAGCGAGCTCTGGACTTGGGGCAATCCGACTCGGACAGGTTAGGTTATTTTTTTAAACCATTCAGAAATAGGAGCTACGCCGACTAGCTAGCTCCGTCGACTACACCTATGTGCGTCATAGGGCTATGCTTCTCAGAGCCTAAATGGTTTATATGGTCAAGGTTAACCCGATACTGCAATAAAATTGGTAGATTTCCGATATTTTTTAATTTTTTATTTACTACTTCCCAAAAAAATATTTTCACCATTTTTTTTCCCTTCTGCTCATAGTGCCCTTAAGCGTATATTGCTACTCCTACTACACCACCCCTAAGACGACCCACTGGCCCAAAAACCTCCGATCTAACAAGACAGACACTAAAATTACTTAAATCTTCTTCTGTAGGGTTACTTGTTAGTTACATATGAAATGTTTTCTAGAAACACAAAAAGGTGTGATGCAGTGCAGCTATGCAGGATTTCAACTTGCGTTTTTTTGGTGGGGTATCTAGTTGATGAAACTTGTTGTAGAAACCAGAACCTACAAAGAGTACCACAATGCAATGGTCTGTCACCAGAAAAAAACACATCTTCTGCTCTTAACTTATGTTTTTCCAGAACTTGCATTGCAGTAAACTTTTTTTCGTCTTTGATAAGTGGTTGGGGTTGTTTGTATCAGTCGAATGCACAACTACATTTAATTTACTACCTGCAATAACTTTGTATATTTTGTAAATTTCTTATTTTGATCGTCAAGTTATAGAACAAACGGGTACGTATTACAATACCGAAATTTAAAAGACCGTATTTTAAAATACCTATGGAAGAAATCCCGAAAAATTAAACGCCGAATGATTGTTTGCTCGAAAGTTTTAAATCCCGAAAGTTCATTTGCCCGAAAGCTTAAAAGCTCGAGGATAAATATCCCTAAGCCTAAAATCCCGAAGATCCATATACCGAAGTTCAAAATCCCGAAATTACATCCCGAAGCCTAAAGTCTGTAAGACTATGACAAAAAAGGAGCAAGCACAAACAAAAAGGAGGACCAATAACATATAATTAAAACAAAAGTTTAAATGATAATCGTCGTATCGTATAATTAGGGAAAAAAAGAAGCACCTTATTACAAATTAAATTATCTAATGATTTTTTAAGATATTTGATATTTCAACTATGCAGGTGTGACTGTCTGTCACCTATTCCTAATTAATAACAAAATATTATATTTGTTTTAAAACTTTCCCACGATTTCGGGACTCTTAGAGACACATTAAATCTCTATTTTATGATCTGTCAGTTTGACATGTTACCCTAATTAATAACAAAACACTTATTTCCTTGAAATTGTATAATGGGTGGCACTTATGCCAGCCATTAGTCGAAGGGCAATATTTGACGTCAGTTAGGATGCAATAATTCAACTATTTCTAAAGAAAAAAAGCGATTATTGACATCTGGCCGCCAAAACTTGATACCAAACGAACCCTTAAAACAAAGGAGGAATTCTATAGAAACGTATTCTGCGAACTTGCGAAAATTTGGGTTTATGTTACAAAAAACAGGAGGCCGGTGTAGTGATGGGGATGTTAGAAGATGGAAAGAAACGAATGGTATGGCAGTCGACTTAGGACCCCGAGAAGTGATAGACACGATAGGCTAGGCTAGTGCAGTTAGGAGATTTGGTGAATGTGAAAAGGCGATGTCTGAGTGGGCTCTCGTGAGAGCGATTAATATCAAATAAGTTACATATGGTTGGGTTGAAGCCCAGATTAACCTAATCTAGTATTTTAGCAGTGTGTGTATGTGTTTGTTGGTGCGACTGGGTGAGTCTTTCATTATGATAATTATCCTGGGCTGATGGAGTTAGTAGTTAATTGGTTCTTATAACTTATCAGACAGAGACTGTTGCTGGGGAGTTTGTTGCACCACTTCTTCTCCCCAGCTCAAACACTAGGAAGTGATGAAGGGTGGGCGCCTTGGGACTGTCTATAGACCTTCAAGAGAGTTGATCTACAACTCTATTAATTAACAATTCTTGAGTTTTGATTCTCTAACCTTATCTTGTACCTAACTCTTGAATGTTGTATTCTTTGGCTCCGACCAATAATCCGGGCTTTAAAAGAGATTATCCAAAACTCTATTAAATGATTCTTGAGTTTCGATTCTGAACTCTATTATCTAGTAATTCTAGAATGTTGAATTCTTTATCTCAGACCAATAATTTCGGTCAGACTGACATGAACCCGTGTCTTGCAGATATGCTTGTTGTGCAAAAAGTGACATTCCAGGGGATTGGGGGACCACATCTATTTCATATCCAGTCTAAGGACTGCTAGGGACCATGTCTCCAAAAGAGCATGATGCCGACGAATGCCGCTGGAACTGGCCGCCCTGTTGCTAGACAAGGACGGTCGCACGGTTACCGCAGGGAAAGCCGCTTCGTCACGATTATCAGTTCGAAAGAACTGCTAGGGACCATGTCTCCATAAGAGTATGATGCTGACGCAATGTCGCTGAAAAGCCACTTGCGTCACTTTATGGAATTGTTGCTCTGAGTACACCGAGTGTAGATGTGAGGTATCGTGTGAGTTACGACTGACCAAATACCTGTTACGCTAGCGTATGGGTTACTTACAAATTTATATAATAATATACTTAGCATCCCTCTATTATTTAGAATTCTAAAACCACATTCAATGTATTTTCATAATTATGAATTCCTAAGCCTTATTTACTATTAGTTTCAATCCTTTCCTTGCCTTATTAAATGGGACAAGGCATCGGACTTCTTTCTATTTGGGAATTCATTTAATCTTAATCGGTGGGAGAGTGTCCAGTCTGGAGACGAGCTCTACAGGGCCGTACGGAGGTGGAGTGCGGCCTTTTCCCCTAAGGGGGAAACCAACCTAAATACTAATATTAACATAATTAGGAAAAACGAACATTTTATCAGGCTGGGGTCCGGCGGGGACAGTCACATAGGTATGAAATACCTAATGGACGACTCGCCTACAGTTTATTAAATTTAACGGATAATTAGACAATGGTGAAAACATTTCTGCGAGCAACTTGGAATTAGCACTCGCCGGCCGCTGCTGCGGCACCGCTTGCTACGCTCGCTCGGCTCGCGCGCGGTTGGTCACAGTTTTTACCTAACCTAACCTATTTCACTCAGTTCAAAATGACGAATCATACAATTCGCAAAAATTCGAATTAGCAAATCATCCAATCGACATATACAAAATCTCCAGTAAATCAAACAAAACCACAGATTACGTAACCGTCATAACTGTGTTGTAGTACCATCTATGAGTAATCGCGGGAACTACGTCGCCGCTCTTTGGGATTTCACCCATCGGTATTTCGTCCATTCGGGATTTCGTCTATTCGGGGTTTCATCCTTTCGGGCATTTGGACATCGGTATTTTATGTTTCGATATAAAGGCTATCGGCATTTAAAACTTTCGGTATTTTGAATTTCGTTGTTTTGGACGTCGGTATTTCAGTCATAGTTATTATGAAATTTCGGGATTTTAATACGTACCCGAACAAACAGACCTGTTGGTTAAACCTCTAATTAAAGTTGTCTTCTCTTTCCGCTTGTTTCTCGTGAATGTTTATAGATGTGTACTTACTACTAAGCTGTTGTCATCATATTGTTGTAGTGTACATAAAGCAAGCTCGCGAGGTGGAATGCTCCTCGTCTCATTTGTCGCCCGCTAACACCTACTGGCAAGCGCCGACGTTAGAGAGCCCCAATACGATGTACAGGTGAGGGCTGAGGTACAAATTCACTACCACTCAGATCGATCACGAAGTACCTTTTACATCAGACCTGACTGGTTCCCTTATTGCTGCAGGCGTCAGTCGAGCGGTGCGTGTGTGGCGGACATAGTCCGGTGCGTGGAGTACAAGCACAAGCTGCAGTCACCGCGCACACACACGCGCGCACTGTGCGACCTCATACCCACAGGTAGCGCTCTTTGTATACTTCTTTACGGTCAGGATTGTTTGTAGTTTGAGAAGGTTTTACAACTTGGTTAATTTTTGAGACCACTTCTGGTGACTTGTTATTTAACTTCCCAACGCTTTTCGGTTACTTGTAACATACCTAACTGAAAAACGTTAACCTGTATACCCCCTACGTTACACTTGATAAGCATAGTTACACTGTGACTCCCGCAGACGGTGATTGTGTGCACGCGCATACACAGTCGCACGTGTCTCGCGTGTGTGTAGAGCTGCGTGTGCTGCCCGCGACGCACGCGCCGCCACACGACACAGACACGCGTACTTACAGGGACATCACCGACACGACCAAGGTATTACAAGTTCAAATAGATGTAAACTCAATAAAAATGTCAACTCGAAATCGAATCTAATCATAATCTTATTCCCAGGAGAACTGTACGATCTGTAGTCAGTCGACGCCCGACGTGTCGGTTCGTCCGATCAAGAGCTGTCTCAAGAAGCGCGTGCCACAGTTGTCAAGCAGCAGCTCGCTGCCGTCCATCCACCGCGAGTGCAGCGACGAGCACAACCACTCACACATACAATTAGTCAACACACACTCACACGATACAACAACTACTCACTCCACACACATACACACTGACAAAGTGCTGCACAAGATATCACATGACCTGGACTTCCTTCTCAACAGGACGCCGAGTGGAGCCGCCGACCACTGTTCACAGCGCATAGAAGAAGCGCCCACTTAGTAGTGTTTATAGTTGTAACTGTTGTAAGTAAATTAATAACATGGATACAGGGATGTGATATGACAAACTTAGAGATAATAATGTAGATACAATTTAATAGTAATGGTGCCGATGTACTTAGTATACATAATTTTGGTATTTCTAACAATAAAAACAACGAGCATGTTATGCTTAGTTAAAAGAAAAAAGAGTAATGTTACATTAAACTCTTGTTTATCACACGATTCACGTTATAGATCTGACCATTGTTAATTATTTTGTCAAAAAGATAATAATCATCATTGTCATCATTTCAGCCGAAAAACGTCCACTGCTGGGCATAGGCTTTCTCTAGCATATAGCCATTAATTATATTTTTGTACATTTCGAAAATGTTGTTTTAATTAAATTATTTTTTGATAACAAAGTAGGTATGAAAAATTGAGAAAATATAAATTTTTCCTTTATTTAGGTCTGCATTCCTCCTGCGCTGATGTCGGTCGCGCGTACGAATATACATTGTTTTCGATATAGCACCACACTGGGACGCTGATGTCAGCGGCGCGTACGTTGCTACGACTGTACGCGACCGACCGTACGCGACCGACATCAGCGTAGGAGAAATTCAGGCCTTAGGCTTTATTGTGTGAGACGGTGGAGCATACGGTGGAGGTCTGCCCGGCTTGGGCGGAGCACCGCCGTGTCCTCGTGGCGGCGATCGGCGGCGGCGACCTCTCGCGACCGGCCCTGGTTCAGGCCATGGTACGGAGCGAGAGGGAATGGGAAGCCGTCACCTCCTTCTGCGAAGCAGTAATGCTCGCGAAGGAGGAGGCGGAGCGCGAAAGGGAGAGGCATTCTCTGCGCCCTCGCGCCCCTAGCCGCCGCAGGAGGAGGAGACACCCTGGGCGTCGGGAGTCTATTGCCGACTCCCGGCCACCGTAGGCGCGGGCTTGCGGACAGCGGGCAATGGGCAGCTCGCCGTCCGGTAAGGACCAGGCCCGGGTCGACGGCGCGTCGTGTTCCACGCGCGCCTCAAAGAGATGTCAGCAAAATTAACGGGGTCCGAGAGGACCGATGCCTGCCGGGGCTGCGGATTGTTCGAAAGAGTTACCGTGGCCCTGGCGCACAGGCAACTGAAGGAACACGGGTGGGTTTTAGTCAGTAAGAGTCTGACACGCCCTTTCGCTCCGCCCAGAGCGGGAGAGGTCATTTGATGATTTCCCACCCAAAAAAAAAAAAAAAGGCTTTATTGTGTAACAACAACGTTGTAGTGATGGGCGCGCTTCGGTAAAATTAAAGAAAAATAAATAATTATGTGCAATAACAATCATTATTTTGTCTGTTGTGCCCGTTGTTAGCATATTTTTGTACGGTTTTTGTATTGATTTTTAATAAATTAATACAAATAATAAGTAAATACAACGTGGAATAATTAAAACACAGACTTTTCTTTCACTTGAAATATCTGTTGGAAAAATAAGACACACACGCACATTATAAAATTACGCGGCTGCTGGTCTGCAACCGCATTTACCGCAAAGTGAAGGCCGCGACCCGCATCAGAAGAGTGATACTTTTTATTACTGATATCTCACCTACATCATTTCGAAAGCTATGACTTTTAGCGCAGATATTAGATTTTCAACTTCAAAACAGCACCCTAATTACGTAAAACACTATCAATTAAAATCTGAACCATTTTGAAGGATACTGTTAATCCATTGCTTCATAATGTTCGTAAAATTTGTCTACTCAGCAACGAAAATAACGCAGTGAATGTTGTTGAACTGTCAAAATGAAAGCAATTCCTACTGTTAGTGTGTTACGCAATCACCCCGCAGTAGTAATGAAGCCGAATATCGTCAAAATAAATCTATCTCAAATGAAATTTACTAGTTTCAACATCGTGGTGAATTTTAAAAGGTGTAGTCCCACCTCGATTCCTTTCATAAAAGTAATTTAGCGGTGCTCTGTGATGCCTGTTTCGCGTTAAACGAAATTTGAATGCCTGTTAACTGGGTCAAGCAAAGTCTGTTGCTGGTGAGGGAGGACATCGCCACGAAGCCCAGTTTCTGAGAGACTTGTTAGTGAATGTAAGCCATCCAAAGTTATATCCTCAAAAGCCTTTTCCAGCTGTCAAACAGAATCTCTGCTCTATCCTAACTAATATTATAAATGTGAAGGTAAGTCTGTTTGTTACACTTTCACTCTAAAACTGTTGGTCGGATTTGGATAAAATTTTGCACATGGGTACACCATGACCTGGAGAAGGATACAGGCTTATTTTGATCCTGGATTGCAGATGAAATCGCAGGCAACAGCTTGTAAACTATACAAGGGCTTTTGATTTTGATATTGAATCTTTCAAATGAATGAGAAAATAAATTTCATAGTGTCAGTAGGTAAATAAGTAAAACGGAGAAATGAAGAGTCAGTTGCTGTAAAATCTTGTCACGTTACAGTTTACGAGCCCTTTAAATTTAACAATGGCGCTCAATTGGAAGGAGTGAGTCGGTCGTTTTATATTCTTAAAGGCATTCCTGTTCACTCTGAGCGATACGTGGCCACTTTAGATAATATTTGAGTAGGTATATTTGAGTAGGTAGGTTATCTTTGATGTACACAAGCGAAAACTTGGAAGTGATAAATAAATGGATTACCGAGAGATATAAATGGATTACCGAGAGATGCTACTCAAATGAAATTATAAATGATAAATGATTTTATTTCTGTAAGTAGTTTTGAACAAACACTTTTACACGTCAATCATATTTTAAAAACTAGATGAGGTCGACGTTTCCTATCTGACTACTCTGAGAAGAAAAGCCGAAACAAACTCAGAGGTCACAGTCTCTTTTAAAGTCCAGACATAATCTTGGTCATATCATGTGAAGACCATGTCGATTTGTGTCTGAAATGGTCTTTTGACGGAAAACCACACAGATTGAGTGGACCTGTCCAAGATAAATAATATGAGCTGCTGATACGTGGAGCAGTGGTCGCCCAGCGGGTACGGTCGCGACTCGTGTCAAGTCGTAGGTCGTAAGTTTGAACCCAGATAGGCACTCTATTTTGTGTAAATTATTTCATAACCACTGCTCTCGATAACGGTGAAGGAAAACATCGTGAGGAAACCGGCATGGCTTAGAACCAAAAAATCGAAGACGTGACATCCACAAACCTGCACTGGGCCCACGTTGTGGATTACGGCCCTAATCCATCTCACACAGAGGAGGCCAGCGTCTTAGCAGTAGGAACCTTACAGGCTATGGATTATGGAATACGTACAATTTATTTCCTGATTTGGCTCCCAAACCTGAATGAAATCCTGACTGCAAAATATTCAATTTAAAACGAAATTTAATAATATTTGCGCTTTATCAGTTGAAGACGTCAAATTTAGCGCTCCCACTCCCCAAAGATATGCAAATTCAATTTTACTCACAGTTGGAGTGGGAAAAATAAATCAAAGCGAAGAAGATCCTGGTTTTCGATTAAGGAAATAACTTTTGGCAAACCACCGCGTATCCTCGGGCAAGCTACTGAGGAAGAGGTATTTATTAGTTTCTCTTCTATTAAAATACTCACGTTATTTTATCAGGTATGTACTAAAGTAAATTCTACTAAGTTAAAATCCTCTGAAACCAATTTTTTATTTCTGGTTTCTTTCAGTTTTTGACATTTGTTTTTGTATTTTATTCCTGTGTGCCAACTAGCCCCAAAATCACAGATTTTATTTATTTTAAACTGTGTAGGTACCTTATATAGAAAACCGTTCCTTTACTGCACTATTAAAGTTTCCAACTTTGTGGAAGTATCGACATCGTGTCGCAGTTGGACAGTTGAGACTTACCACTCAATTAGAACGCGCCTGAGGCGCTACCAACTAAATCCCTTAACTAAGCCAGCTGCTTTTAACACCAACTTTCAATCTTAGAAATATACCCGTAAGGACTACGATTCCACGCTTTAATTTACTTTGTGTATAGCACATGTACCTAATTAATCAGTTAGTCTGAAGGATTTCATAAGTAGTTGGAAAATCTTTCATATTTTATGAATCTTAAATTAGATTTCAAAAGAAAGAAAGAATAATAGTTTATTCTGCACAAATATCAGTCATATTATAAAATAAACATAAAATTCACACACTTATATAATAGCCAAAAGTCCAGTATTCCACATATATAGAAAAAAAAAAGTTAAAGTTCTACAACGTTGTCGATTTGTATATTTTCGTGATTTTATCGGAGCAAAAACTCAATTCTTCCGCTTGCCACGATGCCAGCAATTGAGAATCTGATGTGAAAAGATTTAACTTAGGTATGTACCCAATTGTTTTCTTTAGTGTTGAAAAACCAGGTCTTAGTCTTACTCGAGCTTTTTGACTGAAACCCTGACACGCTCTAGCACTCTAATTAGAATATTTACTTGGCACTTGCTTACTGCGCTACTCTTTATCATTTCAACGTTTTAATTTAAGAAACGAGTATAAGGGCGATTTTACCAATTTTTTTTACCTAGATTAAGGCGAGTAAATTATTATTATTATTATTACCGATTATTTACCCAAGGATTTTTTTTTTCTTTTTTTCCAAAGTAGGACTGTCAGAAGTCAATTTTATTCCACGGATAAAAGATTAAAAAAAAAAACTATGGTAAAATCAGCCCCTTTTTTTGTGTGGGAAATCATCAAATGACCTCTCCCGCTCTGGTCGGAGCGGAAGGGCGTGTCAGACTCTTACTGACTAAAACCCACCCGTGTTCCTTCGCCTGTTCCCTGTGCGCCAGGGCCACCGGCAGGCATCTGCCCTTTCGGACACCGTCAATGATGCTGACATCTCTTTGAGACGCGCGTGGTGCACGACACGACCGTGTATTTCATATTTCATGTTTTATATTGCAGCTGTTTGGTGTTCCTGTTCAATAAAATAAAATAAAATATTATTATGTATAGTTGTATACCATTTTCTTTTACCTGCCTTATATTATATTATGCCAACCTGGCTGAACCGCTAATGCAAAGGTGCATAGTAGCAGTAGCGGTGCGTAATGACTACATAAATTTTCACAAATTGTCGAAAATTATTCTATTGCACCCTTCACCTACTGCAACGTTCAAATTATCATTACATAAAATATGATAGTTTACGCTCAAAATTTTGAGAATTATGCGACGAAAAATATTTTTGCGCTCTGTTTTTTACGATTTTTACCTTGAAACAATTCTTTTTTATGAAATATTTTTGAATAAGTCTTTTCTTTGAACATTTCACAATACACTAAAAAAAAACTGGCTTGTTATATGGACCAATACGCCTAACTATGCGACAAAATACTGACCGTTACACGGTGTTCTACGTTTAAGCGGCGCCTTAATGACATTTACCGTCCACGTGTAATTTATATTTAATTTTGTACTGTTATAATAATAGTTGTCACGCATCAGTTTCCTATGTTTATTTTAATCTCAGAGAAACATCGGAAAGTCCACGACTACTTTAGGTGTTTTTGTAATTGGAAAATATGTTAATTTATTTATTGCGTTAAATACGAGTATTTGTGTGTTTTTTCTCCTCAAGGCTGATTTTTTCACAACTCTCCTCGAATTTTGCTACCAGAAAAATGCGACCTAGCCTCAACAGAAGCCTGCCCTCTTACAATGAAAGCCTTATTTTAATGATGTTATCTTTTTCCCACATTTTATGAAAAGTTAAGGAATTATTTTCACCGAATTTCTCTTTTAGTCAACCCTGTCCTTGTTTGCCTAATTAAACGAAAATATTAATTACATGGCGGTTTTTTGTTGCAAACAGTTTGTTTTACAGGATGTTATTGGAATACTTATCAGTGCTAAGTGTAGTTCGACTTTGCCGTTTTTACACCGTTTGTCCACCGCCACCGTCAACGGGACGTCAATGAGAAACGAGATTATTCGGACCGAACGTGAAGTCCCGGTGACGGCGACTATTTGTCTACCGCGATCGAACTAACTGGTTCAGTATGTTATAATAGACAAAACAAAAGCCGGGCGAACGGCGTTTGTGCGGCGGCAGTGTGTGGACAAGATCAAACGTGTTTTGTATAGCCGGCATATCGGCCCGTTACAATCTTGGGCCGAGTTTTAGCGGGTGCGCCGAACTACCCTGAAAATTCGGCGGCCGGGATCCCGGCGCTCGTGTGACGGATGTGCGTTGGACACGCGGCCATAGTAAATGTATGTATCGGTATATCGGCGTCACCAACTCGTTCTCATTAGCGTCCCATTGACGGTGGCGGTGAATAAACTGCCTTACTGACGTACTTACACAAGATGTTACAAATTATAGACTTATCTCTGCCAATATCAACAACATGAAGTGTCATCATAATGTCTTCACTTACCCCCGACCATGATAACATCATAACCATGAAGTTAATGTTTGCAACTATTTGCACTGGAACTTGGACTGGAGTGTAATTACAGTTGTTACTAGTGTTCAAAGAGCTAGTGATGTAATAATACTGTAGAACTACATGAAAGGTAGAGAGATCGTTCTAATAATACAGATTTTGTTTGCTACATAATAATTAGTTTGATTTGCGAACAGAGATAAATTAATAATTGATCAGAGACATGTTTGTGGGTAGGTTATTATAAGTAATAGCCAGGTTACGTTTAATTCATTTTCACAATGCAAACTAGCTTTCCAGATTTACTCTTTATGTTTGAAATCCAGAAGATTTTTTCAGAATAAGGATGATCAAAACAATGCCAAAGTTACTGTGAAGAAAAAAATCCATAAACTCTGTAGCATTCATTTATTTTTTCAGTACCTACGTTCTGGATATATTTTACTTTCACTACTTATAACTAGATATTACTACCTAATGTAGATACCTATGTTAAAAGTAACGAAAGTAAGAAAAAAAAGAATGTTAAAAAGAAAAAGGTTAGTGAAAGTTTAGGAGAATGTCTTTCCATTATGTGTTTGTTTTATGATTGTCTCCCAGTAATGAGACAAGTTTGGTAGTTACCGGTGATCCAAGTTTGTTAATTAATTAATTAATTTTAATTTATTTTCAAAAACTTAGATAACAGAGATCCGTAGTGTTAGTAAAGTACCTTATACCTAGTGTTAGTATATACATAAATTAAAATACATTTTGGGTATGAGTCACTTTGTAAAGAAGACGAAACCAGTTTCTCAACCGGTCATCCTCTCCACAAAATGCCTCCTAAAAGGTGAAAACACATTCTCACTCACTGTTTCCAGAATGCTGTTGCCACTGGCCTGGGTTCTAGCTGCCACCGACGCTATTTTCTTCC
The DNA here is from genome assembly GCA_917490735.1 of Dryobotodes eremita. Lineage (NCBI taxonomy): Eukaryota > Metazoa > Arthropoda > Insecta > Lepidoptera > Noctuidae > Dryobotodes > Dryobotodes eremita. The sequence goes on from OU823257.1 coordinate 8,475,687, forward strand.
GCACAATTGCATGGAAGCCGTCAGTATGGTTTTGCGTAAACATCTCTGAGGCACTACAGAACCGGGGCAGTCTCAAGAGCTTCTAAAAACATTGTTGTACTGGACGCGCAGGACATCTAGCGACCTTTTGGGGATCCCTTCTTTTCGCATAATGTTCTTTGTCCTAATATACTTCGGCATAACGATTTTGGCACAATTTGTTTTGGCATAATAATACTTCGGCATAATTTTTTTAGGCATACATTTTATGTTGGCATAATCATCTTAAAGACTAATTTTTTTTGGCATAAATTTGATTCGCATAACTTTAGTAGGCCTAATGGCTATTAGCATAACGTTAGTAGGCCTAATGACTATTTTAGTGACAGAACCGAATTGCTGCAAAACCGACTCCACGTAGTCTTGTTTGTCCTACCCTAGAGTGTAATTTAAAATCGCGTAGGCGCCTAGGGGCGAGGCGGCCCGTGGGCTGAGGAGCAGGCAACTGCGAGCGAGCCGCCGCGGCTGAGGCTGGCCGGCGAAGCCGGCCAACAAGCCGAAGCTGCGGTGGTGAGCGAAAGCCGTCTGCGACGATTAGCACGCGTGGGGCCGCCGGAGGCCCGCAGCGCCGGAGCCGTGACAGAAACTCTGCCTGCTGCATGCTGCATGCTTGCTTGCATGCTGCATGCTTGCTTGTTTGCTGCATGCTTGCTTGCATGCTTGCTTGCATGCTGTATGCTTGCTTGCATGCTGTATGCTTTAGGAAATTATGCTTAAAAAAGTTATGCTTTAGAACTTTATGCTTAACAAATTTATGCTTTAGAATATTATGCTTAATCATTATTATGGTTAGAGAAATTATGATTAAAAAAATTATGCGTAAGCTGTTATGCGTAATTATATTATGCGAAAATATAATTATGCCAAACAAAATTATGCTAAGTTATATTAGGTCTTACATTTTTATGCAAATGGATAGGGAACCACCTTTTGGTGTAGTTGATCCACAGACCACCCGTGTACAGACCCTGGCAATACGCTTTGAAAAGCGTTATTTTTACCTGGTCCGTGCAGCGAGCGAATCTACGAGCCAACATATTACCGCGGACCGCCAAAGCCCTGCGCTCCCTTTCAATGTCCACATTGTCTTTCAGGTCGTCGGTAAGCATATGTCCCCGATATTAGAGTTGTTTAACTCTTCTTATGCTCAAGCCATTTAGGGTAAAGTTAGGTGAATAATCTGTACACCTACCGGCGACCCCAAAGACCATGTACTCACATTTCTTCACGTTATACACGAGCCCATGCCTAGCCGCGTAGTCCTCGCAAACTTTTAACATCTCTCCAATAGAACCTGCAGTCGGGCCCAGCAGCACCATGTCGTCTGCATAGCTGATGCTGTTAATATTAACACCACCCACCCGACAGCCAACACGCATACTGCTAATATCGACCATAAGGTCATTCACAAATAGGTTGAAGAGCCTGGGTGAGGTCAACCCTCCCTGCCTCACACCGCACTCCAACCCATAAGCCTCAGAGAGACTGTTGGACCACTTCACATGATTCGTTTGGTTAGCATACCAAAATTGCAGAACCTTACGAACTTCCGCCGGTACATTCCTGTCCCCCAACTTCCTCCAGAGCACATCATATGACACAAGGTCAAAAGCCCTGGAAAGATCCAGGAAACAGGCATACACCGGCGTTTTACGATCTGTATAATATTGGACAGTATTCTTGAGACTTAGGATTGCACTTTCAGTGGAAAGCCCAGGTTGAAACCCAAATAAAATAGTAATAATAATAGTAGTAATAGTACGGGTGGTACTGCTTGATTTTTGCGATGAATTTTATACAGAAAAAACATTGCTAATCGTTTGTTGGTCAATAATCATCGGAATGAGAGTCAGTTGTCGCACGAAAAGGGGTATCCAAAGTTGCAGCATGTCTATATAAGTTGTAAAAAAACGTATAAAAAAGTAATTTTATACCGCGCCGAAACTTTAATTGATATTTGGAGTTAACTTCATCCCAAAAAAAAATGTCAGCTGCATGGCAGGAAGGGGAATATATGTCGGTCACGTAAAGGAACATAATTTTGTGATGATACATCAGGGTAAAATTCGAAACTAACCCATAGTTTTGAATTTAGCCCTGATGTGCCATCGCAAAATCGTGGCTAAATTCGAAACTATAGATAACAGACAACGTGGTCAAAGAAACGATGGTCTCAATTTTCAAGAAAAATTAAAATGCATTTTTTTGTTTATTGAAAAAGCCTCTGCCTAAGTCATCCATCGAAACCGATCTCTTTTGCAAGCTCTCGGTTAATTCAAACGAAATCGTGAGGGAAACCATCTAATTTGACTTAACTTATACAAACATTGAAAATCCAATTTCAATTTAGATGAAATGATGAGCTTTAGTCTGATTGAGCTCTCATAATTGGAATCACCATTTCGCGTGAACACGAGGGGATCTGAGAATTTGTGAATATATACCCGTTTGCATGCAAATATGTCAGAGTGTGCGGACAGCCACGGCGTTAAAAACAAATGAAATGCTAATGTGTGGCCGGACTAAAAACAATGCTGCGTAAGTTTGTTGCCATCATAGTTACCGGTCAGAAAGCATCATTTCTATTCAGTGGCGTTAGTTCTAAGTAGAATCGTACATAATAGCACTCTACTAGTTTACAACTCCGTGGTGCGCACACACACACAAAGTAACGCTGTTTTATTCAGCTGTGATTCATTCGCAGGATTTCGGATTGCATAAATATTAGATATTTGAGCCGTTTTGTTGAGGTTGGCTTTGTATAGGACTTCTTAATTAAATATTTATCAATCTTCGAATTACAAATAACGTTAACTTGGGTATCATTTCGATATTAATTGAGTACCTACCTACTTACCATACTATTAACAATAACCTCTTATTTCGATTTCAAAAGATGCGGTAGTAATTATAGCCTAATCTACAGTACTAAATACATTATCTTTTTATTCCGTACAAAACACATTGAGTCAATGAATTTTCAAAATCAATGTAATCTCTTTGATTCGTACCTCTAGAATCTCTCATAAAATCTCTATTTGTTTAGGCATCCATTATGGAACTAATCTGTGTATTCACGTTCGAATTTGGGTTGTCGATTCTGGTCAGTCAGCAGGACATTAATTTGGTTTATTGGTTACGATAGCAAATACGAGCAGAATTGCGAAAATTTGAATGTAAGCTTCCGAAGAGTTTAGACTCTGAACAAAAGCACGAATACGTAGTTTGCAATCATTGCGTTCTCTCATTCGAAAACATAAGAGAACGGATGGTTCGCTTCATCGCTTGCTAATTAATTAGTGCACGACTGTAACCAGTCAACGAAACGGAGTTTTTGAATATCATATGAATTCATTCTATGCCTATAGACTCCTTCCTAAAGGGCTGCTATAAAAATATGAAAAAGCTAAAGCTAAATAAAAGCTAAAGCTAAATAAAAAAAGCAAAACTATTATAAAAAACACATCCACAATAACTAAAAACTGCTCGATCTGAGATGATTACTTGGCTTAATTATTGTATACCGACAGACGCAAGCATTAGGTAACTATCCAGAAATTAACTAGTGTACCTACGTAAACTAATCATATCACAGAAGCTGCTTGATTCAAACAGCTGAAGCTCTATTGTTAGATATTAGAGACATTATTTGGAGTATCCGTTATTGCTAAGTGTAATTACGAGTAGAACGCGTTGGTAGTTTAAGCAAGCCCTCGGGAGAAGATTATCTATGTATATAGGTATGTTTAGTTACGTAACGCTTAACTGCTTGCTTGAGGGCTTAAAAGGAGGCGTTCATTGATTTATTTTTAAAATTAAAAAAAATACAACGAACTGAAAATAAAACACTATAAAGTGACAAATAACGTTAATTTCGCAAGTCGATGGCAAAAAACTAAAATAGAGATCCAAAGACACCGACTTCCGAAATTAAAGCTATTTTTCACTTTTTAGTGAGTCAGTTATTAATTTTTTTAAGTTACAATCCAACCTAATATCAACTGCTCATCACCTTTTACAAAATATTCCTTTTCCCGATGCAGGGACGTTAATTGTTGAGGAGTTCTCCTGGTTAGAAACAAAAGAACAGGAGCTGATGGTGAAGCTACGATCAGCTCCATTTCACCATATGCATTGTGACAAGCATAAATTGCTTAGCAACCATATTAAAGTAATCGAATCGCAACCCGTGATATACTTATTATTGAGCAGTTCCGGTGGCCACCTCTGGGCTTCATCATCAGTTCCACTTCACCAAATGGTGCATACCGAGAACAAATGCACGAGTTAGTATAAAAAATACCCAAATCGATATAGGTGTGCCTGTAAAATTTGAGGATTTCCCTCGATTTCCATGGGATCCCTTCATCAGATCCTGACTTGGTGACAATGGGACTACCTCGAGAGTATACCCTTTCAAACAAAAAAGAAATACTATAAACATCCGAATTGATAACTAAAATTTGATCGCAGGCTTAAGATGGCTAAAGTCTGGGTCATGGCCTTGGAGGCTCTCGGGCCTCGACTAAGAGGGCTCCTAAGCGCATGCTTGGAGGAGGGCCAGTTCCCACTTCGTTGGAAGACGGGGAAACTGGTCCTCATTAAGAAACCGGGGCGCCCAGCGGACTCTCCGTCCGCTTACCGGCCCATTCGTACTGCTCGACGAGGTGGGCAAGCTCTTTGAAAGAGTCATTGCAGATCGCCTCGCCGGGCGGCTGGTGCGGGTGGGGCCGGATTTGGCGGAGAGCCAGTTTGGTTTTCACAGGGGGCGCTCTATGGTGGACGCCATCATGCGCGTGCGAGCCCTCACAACGGGGGATGCTGTGGCCCGGGGTGGGGTTGTCTTGGCGGTGTCTCTAGACATCGCCAACGCCTTCAATAGCCCTGGAGTTGTATCAGGGAGGCACTCCGGTATCACCGGATGCCGACCTACCTCTGTCGTATAGTCGAGGCCTATTTGACGGATAGGGCCGTCATTTACCCCGGTCACCAAGGAGAGTGGAACCGGCGAGAGATGTCGTGCGCTGTCCCACAGGGATCGGTCTTGGGGCCGCATCTGTGGGACAATGGATACGACTGGGTGCTGCGTGCCGACCTCCCTAGTGGCGTCAGCGTGGTGTGCTATGCTGCCGACACGCTAGTCCTGGCGCAGGGGAGGTCGCACCAGGCGGCGGCCGAATTGATGACAAGCGGGGTTGCGGCAATCGTCGAGAGAATCCGGCAATTGGGGCTCGAGGTGGCCTTGCACAAGTCCGAGGCCATGTGTTTTCATGGTCCTCGGAACGCGCCATTGTCGGGTTCCCAAGTAACGGTAGGAGGGGTTCACATCGGCGTCGAGTCGACGATGAAGTACCTGGGACTCGTCCTGGACAGCCGGTGGAACTTTGTGGAGCATTTCCGTCGTTTGGCTCCCAAACTGGAGCGGGCCGGGGCTGCCTTGAAGCGGCTCTTACCCAATCTGGAGGGTCCAAACGCCTCCTGCTGGAGGCTCTACGTGGGGGTCGTGTGGTCCATGGCCCTTTACGGGGCACCGGTGTGGGCGCGTTCATTGAGGCTCTGACCAGCCCGCCGGTTGAACGCGTCCCAAAGGGTCATGGCCATCCGGCTGGTCCGGGGATACCGCACGGTTTCCTGCGGGGCGGCGAGCCTCTTTGCCGGATTGCCGCAATAGGATCTGGAGGCAAAGGTCCTCGCGCACGTTTTGGGAGTGGCGCGAGGAGGCGAAACGCCACGCGTCGTGTTCCACGCGCGCCTCAAAGAGATGTCAACACCATTGACGGAGTCCGATAGGGCCGATGCCTGCCGGGGTCGCGGATTGTTCGAAAGAGTTACCGTGGCCCTGGCGCACAGGTAATTGAAGGAATTCGGGTGGGTTTTAGTCAGTAAGAGTCTGACACGCCCTTCCGCTCCGCCCAGAGCGGGAGAGGTCATTTGATGATTTCCCAACCAAAAAAAAAGGCTTAAGATGGCTGTTCTCTCGAAAAAAAAATATCTATCGTCATTTTGTAAAATCGCAAATTTGACAAACGAAGTACTTTGTCAAATGAATATTCTTGGAATGATATTTTAACATTAAAACAGTAAAAAAATTACGAAATCTGTATTTTTGTCAAATGATTACTTACAAAGTAATATGTTTGCGAAATGAAATGTTTTTAAATGATGAATTTTTATAATGTTATTTTTAAAACGATCATTTGTCATTCTTTTTTTGTCAAACATTATTGCACCCAACTAAATAGGTTCTGAAAAAAATCCTCATAGATGGTAGACGTATACAAAGTTGCTACAAGGATATTTTGTTGCTCGAACGACGTCGACAGGGGGTCGCTATGGGTAAACATTTGTGTAATTGTTTTATGAAACATGACTTATAATGTGTTCAAAAAGTAGATAGCGGCGTAAGTTCCAATTTTGGCCACGCGCCAAAATACCCTTCTAGCCCTATTATAGATATAAAAAAAGAAACAACATGTTATCGAAATTATCATTCTGTAGTTTACTGTCCAACGAAACAATTAAGTACTTACAAACGCAGGATGATCCGGTAATCTATAATATAAAAATGAATCGCAAAATGTGTTGGTAAGCGCATAACTCAACAACGCCTGGACCAATTTGGCAAATTCTTTTTTTTTAATGTTCGTTGAAATTCAAAGATGGTTTTTACGGCGAGAAAAATTCGAATAATTGCCGGAAAAACCCTAAAATCAGCCCTTTTCTTTTTCCCATACAAACGTTTTCTAACTAAAACGAGCTTTATTGCTATTGTATAAAGTTCATATTGAATTACAAGCAGTCACTGTTGTTTAAACAATGTAGGTATGTTCCTAACGTCAAAGAGTCAATTTGCACTTTATTACCTCTGTTCTGAGAAAGTTCAAATTCAATCATATCTATCAAAACAGTGTGCATTGGAGCACAGATAAACAAAAAAGAAAAAGAAAACGAAATCGAATAGTTCAATTTGGTCGGTTTCGCGATATTATTTCATTTGTTTTACTTTAAAATGCATCAGTTTTCAAGTCATTACATCAGTCAAACAAAAACAGCGTTACCAAAAGTGTTTTATTATTTAAATTTTTTCATATCACTACTTTATGCGACGGCTGCTCCACTACTAAACCTAATATTCCTGTCTCGATGACACACAACTATCAGAGGATGTTCCAGATATTTATAATTTTAACCCCCGACGCAAAAAGAGGGGTATTATAAGTTTGACCGCTATTAATGTGTGTGTCTGTCTGTGGGACCGTAGCTCTTAAACGGGTGAACCGATTTGGATGTAGTTTGTTCAAAGGACATTGCCTATTTTCTTAGGAGCTTTGGGCCCCCAAAAAAGGTTGTCGTGTCACGATGGTTTTTATTTTATTTTGTAGATAAAGAAATATCTTTTCATATTCTGCAAACGATTTTTATTTATTCACCCTGGTTCAAGAGATTTTTTTTTTTTAGTTTTCTGAAATTGGCGTTCTAAAAATTTAATTCTTCACGATTTATCTTCTTAATGGACCTATTTAATATTCTAATTGATATTGCGGTTGATATTAATGGGTGCTCTTTGACATTTTAAGGGTAATATGAGGAAGATGATTCTTGAGAATAGGCATTACTACCGCCTTCTCTCGCTAGAGAGTAGTGTGCTTGCCCTCTCCTCCAGTGAGTATCGAAAAAGACGACTGGCTCTGGCAGAAGCCTCTTAACTACTACTCAGTGCTCTATGACAATATAGTACGATCACCACATTGCTTCCAAGTGGATGGGGAAATTGAAGTCCCATCCCATGTGTAAAAATGTATTTAATTATAGGGCAGGTTATGTTTAAATGCCATTTTAAATTATAAGAAGAAGATCCTAATAATATAAAAGGTTTATTTAAAAAAAAAAAACAATAAATAAATAAAACATTTACTCTTCATAGAATATATTATAAGCTTCAGAAGTGGAAATTCAATAAAAGAAAACAATTTACAACAAAAAAACACATTCTTACTTCGTAATCACAATTGACTTAAATTACAATCAACAAAATTACTTACAGGCCGCTAAAACTAAAAATCCACTAAACGAAACACTGTACACTTTATCACTCTTGCACTAAACTAAACTCAAATGGCTTTCGTAACCTTACGACTAGCTAATGATTCACACGTCCGTCCAGTCCGAGCGCAGAGCAGCAAATGCACGTTCTATCCCCAGCGCCTTGCTTTTATAGGCGAAGTGGGGGTAGTTACTGACGTAAGAGAGGATTCTCCTTACACGGCCTCTCCTGACGAGGTGTCGTCCTCGACACAAACTCTTGGAGTGGTCCCGCTAGGACCCGCGATGGGAGAGGTCAGCAACTTGACCTCCGCTTCGCCCACCGGCCAAGGCGACGGGTCCACCGCAGTAGAAGACGCCGATTGTTCAGAGTCGTCATCAGTATCTTCATCTGCAAACAAAATCTTATTAGTAGCTATCCGAGCAATTTGTGTAAAAGCGTTCAGCCTCTCACAAAGTTCCGTTCGTCTTCAACCAACTAATTCATTCATCGTTCTCTCAAATAGTTCATAAGTTTGAATAGACACACACATCCATCTTTCTCAAAACAAAAGCAAAACCAAGGCATTGTCCTGTATGTGTCCAGCGCGCAAGTGGTGGTTTCTTTGCTGCTGTCTTGCTGACGGCGACCGCGACCGCGACCAGCGTTCAGCTTTCGCCACCTGCAACATGGTCTGACAACCCACAGACCCGCTTGACACGCAGACCGTATTCATACGTACAAGCCGCTTAACACGCAGACCGTATTCATACGTGTAAGCCAACCCATACACTGACCGCAACCATGCGTATGAGCCCACTCGATACGCAGACCGTATTCATACTGCAGCGTAGAGCTGGCTGCTAACACGCCGGGGACTCGAACCCCGACGTGAGCTAGCTAAAAAAATCAAACTCACGCAGCTGGTGGTACACGTAAAATTTATTATTAAAAAGAACAACCGAAATAATTAAGAAATAAGTCAAAAAATGTAAATATTCAGTCGTTGGAAATTGTATAAGGCTACCAAAAAAAATATATCACAAGAAGATTTTCGGAGAAAAAACTTATGGATGTTTCCAAATTTTTAGGAATTTAAGTATATAGACGAATTTAAATTCGATTGCAATCGTACGAAATTCGTGCCGCTCTATAAATTATTTAACACAAATAAGCTCAAGATTAAGGTTTTTCTTTACATAATTTCGTTAATATAAATTTTAAAGAGAATAAGATCTGATATTGAGAATTTAGGAAAGCACCTTAAAATTAAAATGTCACACGACGGTATAACACAGAACACTTCTATTATATGATGGTTGGGCGTTATTGCGCCACACAAATGTCTTATTTAGCACCTGATGTGTCCGTTAGGCACCTGTGTCGTCGACCTTGCTCAGCAACGATCCTGCGCTTCTCTCCGCAAGCTCGCTCGGACTTCTGCGGCCGGCAGACGAAGGAAGAAGACAGGCGAACAATAATTGGCAGGGTAAGGCCAAAAAAAGGTGGCCTTTCAAACAATCTAAGAAAAAGGAAATCTTCTTAGATTAAAGAAGAAGGCACAAGTAACAAGAATACGGAACCTATAAAGGGATTACTTACCAAAGAAAAAAAGTGACGAGAAATTCCAGGGAACGTATCCGCTGACTACTCACATATAGTGGTGGTTAAAATTTGAAATTAACTTTCGAAGAAAGATTAAATATTATTGAATAAAATATCCACACAATAGGAATTCCAACGACAGAATGCGTTGCATTTTTTTTTTCTTGACAATGTACAGAACAATTGTAATTTTTTTAAATATTTCAAAAAAAACGAAAAAGTAAAAAAGCTGACCGAATGACTCGTAAAAAGAATTTAATCGAAATGACAACAAAAAGTATCTAATTGCAGGAATTATACTGCAATACGCACGAGTCCACAAATTGACCGCACATGGCCAAATTTATACGGCCACCAGTGACTCAGCAACAGGTGCCTACACGACCGGCGACACTCACGCGCCTGCTACCGGCGGTACCGCAGCACAACGCGGCAGCTGAAGCATCACTCCTGCGTTTCTGGACACCACTCGCCGCGCCATGGCACCATGTGCTGGGCAGCAGCCTGCGTAGTTTTACCGTAGCTACCGCTGAGCAAACGCAGCGTATAGCGTCCACTAGGCAGTGCTTCTACCACCTTATACGGACCACGCATTCGGGAGTCAAGTTTTCCTGTTGACTGGGAAAATTTTATTACAAACACACAGTCACCAACGTTAAATTGGCGAGGTGGACGTCGCCGTTGGTTGACCTATTCGTCTTGTCTAGCTTGATTGTTCCTTAGGAGTTCACGGACCCTGCTTCTGGTTACTTCACGTAGGGCCTCTCTGTTCGGTGTCGATCCTTCGACAGCTATATCGCGCACCAGAGCTCGAATCACAGGAGTTGTGGATTCAGTGCCAATCAAAAGATTCAATGGGGATACTTGCGTAGTCTTCGGTCTTGTGACGTTTAACACCAACTGAAGTTTTTGGATGAGATTTTGCGTCTCGTTGTCGGCTGACTGTGCAATCTGAGCCCAATTTTTGGGTTTAGAAATTTGATTGACGCTGACAGGGTTGCGACTTAAGTAGTCTGCATGGGGTAACATCACTCCTTTTCGATACTCGATTGAGAAATCGAAATCTTGGAGGTAGATCCACCACCTGGCTACTCGAGGCAAAAGGTCTTTCTTTCGTTCGGTTGCCTTAAGGGCATTACAGTCTGTCACCACCACAAATTTCAACCCAACCAGATAGTGCCGAAAATTTTGGAGGGCTTTGACGACGGCGAGGGTCTCCAACTCGTAGGAGTGGTACTTCCCTTCGGCACCCTGAGTGGACCTACTGAAATAAGCCACAACGTGCTTTTTTAAATCTGGATGAACTTGTAGAAGTACCGCACCATATCCAGCACTGCTAGCATCTGTGTGGAGTTCGGTGGGAAAGCTAGGGTAAAAAATGGAAAGGACCGGTTCATTGGTCAGTTCTTTAATAAGATCGAGGCGAATAGCCTCGCATTCGGGAGTCCAATTGAATTTGACATTTTTACGAGTTAGATGAGCTATGGCAGCAGTTCTAGTGGAGTAATCTTTCATGTACCGCCGAAAATAACTTGCCAAACCTAAGAGTTGGCGCACTTGTTTTACATTTTCAGGTGGCAGGGTGTTAACTAGGGCTTCCACTTTTCGTGGACTCGGCCTAACCTGACCCTGACTAACTAACCTCCCCAAATATTCTACTTCTGTGTCGAGGAATGAACATTTAGCCAAATTTATTGAAAAACCGGCTAAAGTAAGCGTCCTGAGTACTTTACGCAACAGTTCAATCCCTTCTGACACAGAATTACTTAGCAGAAGAACGTCATCGACGTAGACTAGAACGTTTCCCTCATTAAGATGGTAGCGTGAGGCGTCATTTATAATGCGCTGGTAAAATATTGGGGAATTAGCTAATCCGTAAGGCATTTTGACGTACTCAAAGTGTTCTTCCGGCGTCACAAAGCCAGTGAAGTGAATACATTCCTCTTTAAGAGGAATTTGGTGAAACCCTGTAGCCATATCAAGGCTACAGAAGAACTTACAAACGCCTAACCTATCAATGTGGTCGTCTATTAGTGGAAGAGGATATCGATCTTTCACTGTCAATCGATTTAGCGCCCTAAAATCGACACAGAGCCTATCTGAGCCGTCACGTTTTCTTACGAGTATAATAGGGCTCGCATATTCAGATTTCGAACGCCTAATCACTCCCTTATCTAAAAGGTCTTGTGTAATCTTCCTAACTTTGAGTTTCTCGGAGTATGAGAGCCTATACGGACGATAGACGACAGGGGTGGGACTGGTAAGCTTTATCTCCATCTCACCTGTTTGGACTGTGGTCATAGCAGTCCCTGATATTAGATAGTCGAAAAACTCGTTTATAACGGCCATAAGGCTATCCAACTCCGTACCCTGAATGGGTGTATTTACTTTGACCTGATTACCCATACAAATGGCAATGACTTTTGCGCTAATGTTATCGGAACGCGTGAGGTACTGTTCATCTTTAGTACGAATGTAAGTGATGCCTTCGCGGTTCAAAACATCGGTGCCAATTATGATAGGAGCGTTCATAAAAGACGATGGAACTACTACTAAATTAACCTCAATAGCAATGTCGCTGAATTCCACAGTGAACGTGACGTAAGATGTGGCGACCACTTCTTTCTCACTCAAACCTTTCAACACACAACGTCTCGGTCTTGGCTGACACGTAAAATGTTTCAAAATATCTGAAGAAATGAGGGACACATCAAGGGCTCCGCTATCAATGAGCACGTCTACGGGTATTCCATCTACTACCGCGGTAGTCATGTCGTTGTTTTGTGCGATCTTTGATCGATAAGAGCAAAGGTTGACATTACGCGGATTTCGTTGCTGGGTTTTAGCTTTGGTAAAGCATTTATCCTCAGTATGTCCCGATCTCTTACAGAACGTACAAGAATTGCTCGAAAAGGGTTGTGTATTGGAAGATGTGTCTGAAGGCACGTTAGCAGGCTTGCTATTGGTCGCGTTTGCCTTAGGCCTCTTACAATGGCGACTGAGATGACCGGTTTGATTGCAATTAAAACATTTTGGCCCAGAACGGTGGTTTGATTTCATTTGACCTTGCCTTTTTGGATCGAAGACCTTGTCGTACCTCAAAGGTTTCGCGTAAATTGACAGGAACGAGTCAATAGTGTCACTGGTTAAGTTTGCGTTAGCAGCAGCTGCACGCACCTGTGGATTGTCTATACCGCGTATAACGATTAGCGTTCTTAATTCATTACTTAACCCCTGAACTATTCTCAAATGCAATAAGGTACGACGGGCGTATTCTGAGTAAGTTGAATACTTGTCTGACGTAGTATTCATAGCATCGAACAAAATATTGGCGTAGTCTAATTTACTCGGACAAAGGGGTTTGAACTCGCGTACGAAATTGGACCACGTCCTATCGTTCGTCACCCATTCCCTTAACCAGACCTTAGCGTCACCCTTAAGGCAGGTAGCTACACGCGACAGACATTCGTGGTCATTCCAACCGTTAGCCTCTCTAGCACGATCCACTTCGTCGCACCATGCCTCGATGCTGTTAATTGATGGGTCAAAGTTCGACACGTAATAGTTTTGTGACCTTGCTGGTTGCATCGTTTTTATTGCTTGCATTAAGGCATGAGCGAGAGTGGATACCTCGGAGGCGGGGACACTAGACTGCGCAGACCGATGTCGTTCTGACGTATTAGGGATTATTGGCTCCTTAGCTTTTGGCAAAACCTCGCTACTCTTGTGGGTAAAACTCGTTTGAACCGGGGGCGAAGGAGTACGTGTGCGCTTTCTATTGCCAATGTTGCTACGCGAACGATCCCTACTACGCGAATCACGCCTATCCCGAGTACGCGATCGGTGCCTTTCGGGACTACGAGAATCATGCCGATCTCGATTACGTAAGCCATCTCGCGAAGTACGACGACTTCTACTCGAATCGCGGTGTGATCTATCACTATTGCGATCATATGACCCACGAGATCGACGTCGTTCGCGATAGCGTGACCTATCCCGAGTATGCGATTGTTTTTCACGAGTATGCGATTGTTTTTCACGAGTATGCGAGCGTTCACGCCCCATTATCACAAAAAGAGATTCAGGGTCAAATCAGACAAACAAAACAATCGAATAAAAAGAAAAAAGTGATAAAGTGGGCAGTTGCAAAAACAAATTAAAGGATCAAAAGAAAACGGTTTTATTTTGTTCACAACAATGTTCAGCTACAAAACCTCGTCTAAGTGGGCTTTAAAAGTTCTTTATCCCACTTCTGATATAAGCTTCAGAAGTGGAAATTCAATAAAAGAAAACAATTTACAACAAAAAAACACATTCTTACTTCGTAATCACAATTGACTTAAATTACAATCAACAAAATTACTTACAGTCCGCTAAAACTAAAAATCCACTAAACGAAACACTGTACACTTTATCACTCTTGCACTAAACTAAACTCAAATGGCTTTCGTAACCTTACGACTAGCTAATGATTCACACGTCCGTCCAGTCCGAGCGCAGAGCAGCAAATGCACGTTCTATCCCCAGCGCCTTGCTTTTATAGGCGAAGTGGGGGTAGTTACTGACGTAAGAGAGGATTCTCCTTACAATATATTATTAGATCCACGAAACAGTAAAGCGTGTGCATACTAAATCTTTTAAAGAAAATATAAACTTACAGGTGTAGGCATTACCCAGGATCTAAGGATGAGCATTTGGTCGTCTAAATCTGCAAGCGGTCGTTTACGAAGATTAGCCGCCAAACGAAGGGAACAATTACACACCGTCGCGAGAGAGGACGGTTTGTCCGATCTCGTCCAGGTGTAGACATTTTCTCGTTAAAACTAGAGTCAATTCGCTCACTTAACAATAAAACAAGAGTCCGATATCTCCCGATTCAACTCTTTACTTATGGCTTTTGTAAACAGGATTTTAATTCAGATGCGTTACAGTTGTAATGGCAATCATGTCATTTGGTTTAAATAGGCTTTTATTTTTATATAGATTCTTCTATATTTTGTGAATGTGAGAACGTTGTAGGCCTAACTTGTAGACTGTAGATTTGTAGACCTTTTTGTATTTGTTATATTTTGTTGAGTGCCTATTACTTGTTGACAGGCCTACGCGCTACGCTGTCCTCCCATACCTATCAACACTGTAATTTGAAACATTGTAAAAGCCCCTTATTTTTAAAAGAGTAACCGTGGAGTTTCTCTCCGGCTCTTCTCCATAGTAAACAACCAATTGGAACCGTGCACCTAGGTTCTGACGTTTCATAAGTGTCCATGTTGGTTTATGTGAAATAAAATATTTTGATTGGTTGATGATCACAATAAAACCACTTGAGGTACGTAAACGCTCAACTCGATAGCATTGAATCGTAACGTAACAGAAGTAAATACGGAGGAATATAATTCAACTCAACCCACACACAGCACGAAACGATAAACCGGCTATTGATTTGATTTGTGTGACAGATAGATCTTTGTCTTGCACCATGTATGGTGCTGCCAGGTAAAATTATTTGTTAATCGATTTTGGATATCGATTTGGTATTTATTTTAAAAAATAACAATCTGTGTTCAAGCTTTTTGGGTTAATTAATTGTTATTGATTTATAGGTTATTTAAAAAAAAAAAAGTATTATGACAGATGCATATTGATGAATAAAATGATCTTATTATTTTATACAAAAAAAGGTTAGCTTTTAAATATAGTTATTTTTATAATGTATTTTGATTCTACGTCATATAAGTGGGTTTATCAAAAGTAAAACGTTCCCGATAACACAGTTAAGTCAGTATTAGATGAAAACTAAACTCTGGAATTATGTATCGATATCAATCAAACGATTCCGATTTTTTATTAAAATATCGTTTGACATCTGGCAACATTCAAGTTAGGTTTAGTTGCCGGATGTACTTAAGATTCAGTTAAATAAACATTTATTTCGTTTTTCAATGCTAGGGTAAAATAAATGTTCATAAAAACTACATAAACATAAAAAAATAAGATATAAATTTTGTATAGCATGAAGTTAAGACACGGCGCCACAAAGTGGGGCTCATCCACGGGCAATCTCCTTTGAAAGCAGGTTTTCTAGCGCTGGTTCTTAGAGATGTTTTATCAAAATTGATTCAGCCGTTTCAAGGTCATCAGCTCTTTTTTGTGTCGGGGATTTTTAATTTTCTCACAGAGAACATCGTCATTATAAGCGGATGCACCGATACGCCGCACGTTCCACGCGCGTTCCCGTGGCAGATGAGCCGTATCGCGTCAACACCGCGTTGACAGTTGGGAGGCTATTATTATTATTCTAAACTCTTTATCTCTTAACCGCACCATAACCACGGTTTAACTTAGTGCCGTCTATCAAATAATATATTTCCTAGAAACCTTATATTTAACGTGCGCGTCCTTAAAATACCGATTGCAATCAAACTCTTTAGGACGTATAACGCAAATAAGACTAATCGGTACTAACGATCTTGTGCGTCTAAGTCTTTCTCGTGTAATTCTTTTTTGTAAAAAATATCGACAACCCTCTCTGCAATTCTTCTTGATTATGATTAGTTTATTTTAATTGATTTGTTTTTATGTTTACCTTTTTATATATTTCTAATCTCGGTGTATTTTTTTAACAATTTATAAGTACTTATGTGGTGAATTCCTTTTTTTATTTCGTTACAACAGGTATGGGTTTAACATGATTTTACTAAGTAAAAAATAAAATCTCTTTAAATACTCGTATGTAATACCCATTGTTAACCACAAGCAAAACATCAACACATAACAGTAGTTAATTTCAGAAAACGACACATCGTATGAATGAACACAGCCCCCTTGGGATGGTAGTGTTCAGAGTTCCTCTTACTTTGTACTGGACCGTACAGCAGTGAAACAGTTAGTATTAACTATGACTTTGTTCAACCACAACAGCGGGGTTGTTACGTAACGCACTAACAGTAGGAAAGGGTTTAATTTTGACAGTTCAACAACATTCATTGCGTTATTTACGTTGTTGAGCAGACAAATGTTTCGAACATATGCAGTAATGGATTAGCAATAGGCTTCAAAATGATTCAGATTGTGATTGTGTTACGTAATTAGGGTGCCGGATAAATAACTTCAAACAGTATTATCATCTGAAATCTGTTATCACTAGTTGTGAATAGAATGTGATAAGTTGTATCATTAATTTAACGCATTGCCCGAACTATTTAGATAGTTACAATCGCGAATTGGTATTTATCTATCATTATGCTGTTATAATGGTTTTACATTTATGTTACATACAGACATACATAAATTCACGCCTTTTCCCATGGCGGTAGGTAGGAACTACCGGCGCTACACCGTCGCACGTTGCGCATTATGTTAATCAAAATGTATTCCCAAAACCAAAGATTATTTCCATTCCAAATGGCACTTTATTCTCTAGATACTTCGCGTCTGCGTATAGATAGGAGCAATACATCTCCTCGACCGCAAGGAGTTATGTACAGAAGTCAACAAAAAAGGGAATTTGGTACAAGACCATCCAACCACAGCTTCCAGTGTGTAATTGGGTTGATCAAAATCTGCTTAGCAGGAGTGATTTAGTTATGGCAATACGACTTTTTTCCGGTCACATTCCATCAAAGAAGTTTGGTTTTCTGATGAAAAAGGTTACGTCATCCAACTGTGAAGAATGTGGAGTAGTCGAAGATGTGCAACATGTTTTGATGGAGTGTGTGCGAAATGAAGCTTTGCGATTTAGCTTACTTGGTCCAACAAATAAGTACGACATTGGAGAGTGTAATGCTATCCTGGCCCTGCAGTCTCGACATTAGATAGCGACAAAAATCTGTCGCTAAGTCGTATCGATGTCAAATTCTGTTAATAGATTTTCAACTTTATTTCCGAACTATAAGGTTGAAAATCTATTAAAGAAATTTGACATCGATACGACTTAGCGACAGATTTTTGTCGCTATTCATGTCGAGACTGCAGGGCCTGGCTTGTCCTCTATCGGAATAAGCTAGGATACTGTAAAAACTGGCATTTTTTATTAGTAAAGTGTTAAAGTAAGTGTTAACTGTTATTAGTTTTAGTTGATAGTGCTGATGTTAGAGGGTATCGTTATCGCTCAGCGATAAAGCCCATAAAAATAAGAAAAAAAAGCATCTATGTAATGTAAATAGATATAACAAGAACAAGAAAATAACAAGACTAGATTGGTGCGGAGGAGCTCGGATCGAAGCCTTCAGGCGACGGAATA
The DNA here is from genome assembly GCA_917490735.1 of Dryobotodes eremita. NCBI lineage: Eukaryota > Metazoa > Arthropoda > Insecta > Lepidoptera > Noctuidae > Dryobotodes > Dryobotodes eremita. Next base: position 8,493,593 of record OU823257.1, read on the forward strand.
CATTAGATACGTATTGAGTACCCGCGAGGGAACTTGTAAACGTAATTTATGTCACCATGATCTACACAGTAGGTTGATACAATGATAAGTGCTAATTTGTCATGCAGGTAGTACCAAGTTACTGAACATAAATAGGTACCTACATACGAGAATACAAAATTGATGCTGTAATTAAATTAAACAATTTTTCTTTATATATGTTTTTTATGTTCTGTGGGTAGTACAAGTTCAGTTAAGAGGTTACTTAAATCTACTAGAGAATATCTTGTTTCATAAAAAAAAAATTTTTTTTGTTTTCTTTCAAGTTGAAATAAACAACTTGATCTTAATTGGAATCTAAGTAAAAGCAGACATAAGATATTATTTTTAATTCTAAAGTGTAGGTATTTGGAAGGATGATATTCTAAGTATTATAAATGGGTTTGTAACACAATTTGGGCTTTCAGATAGAGCACTTTAAAATATTTAAAATTAATCGGATCTAAAGTTGTTTCTTTTAATTGGGTCACGTCGTTCGTCGTTCCTTGACATCTCACCTATTAGCACATTCATGTCGTCTACGCAGATCTCCAAACATCACGTGACCCTCTGGTTTATGACGACGGTTGACGGCTGGAGCACCCTGCTACCCTCGCACCGGTTATTGCTTTATGTATTCGCGTTAACCCGAAAACATTAACCTATGGTCCTTCGTCATCCTAATTAAGGTAGGATTAAACTGGTTAGAAAATGTGTAGTTACGGAAATTGTGAAGCTTGCTTACATAAGTAAAGAGTACATAATAGGTCGGGGAAAAGATTTTTCGTATTTTATAGGTATAAACTCAAAGCATTTATTTCTAATAAAGTTGGTATAAAGTTGTAGTAAAATCTCTTTGGCTGTATTGTTTGTATCTCTGGCCCTTTTAGATATCATTAAATAGATGACATTTAAAAAAGGAAAAATAAACATAAAAGCAATTTCCCGCCATTTTACATTGTTTTTCTGTCCGCCAAAATGAGTGAATCTAACGAAAAAATTCGATACGTTTTGAAGTTTTGTTACAAAAAAGGGAAAAAGTTGGTTCAAGCGTTTTCAGTCCGGGAATTTTGATGTCAAACACGCAGCTCACTCTGGTCGCCCTGTTACGGATAAAGTAAATGCCATTTAAAAAAAAGAGGAGCTAGGTCATATTAGTAGTTACGACATAGCTGAAGCGTTAGGGGTTGACCACAAAACAATATTAACCTATTTGAAAATGTCTGTGTATACAAAAAAGCTCGATATTTGGGTGCCACACGAGCTCTTAGTTTTGAATTTGTATATAAAATACGAAAGAACATTTCCCTCGACCTTATACAACAGCAGAGTAGGGATGTATTAAAGATTATTAAAAAAAAAAATTACTTACTTCTTTGACATAATCTTCTCATTATTTGACATTATATACCTCCAGTTTTTATTTCTACTCTTTAATTATGGCATTTTTCTACAAAAAAAATCAAATCTGAATTAAAATCCCGTCTACAGGATTTTAATTCAGATTTGTTACAGTTGTAATGGCGATCATGTCATTTGGTTTAAATAGGCTTTTATTTTTATGAAGTTTCTTCTATATTTTGTGAATATGACAACGTTGTCGGCCTAACTTGTAGACTGTAGATTTATAGACCTTTTTTATATTTTGATGAGTACCTGTTACTTATTGACAGGCCTACACTGTCCTACCATACGTATATGTATCAACACTATAACTTGAAACATTGTAAAAGCCCCTTATTTTTTAAAGAGTAACCGTGGAGTTTCTTGCCGGCTCTTCTGCATAGGAGACAACCAATTGGAACCGTGCACCTAGCTTCTGACGTTTCATAAGTGCCCATGTAGGTTTATGTGAAATAAAATACTTTGATTTGATTTGATTTGAAACCAAATGGTTTCAGTAGATCATCAGTAGATATAACAGATTTTTCCTGGCTCGTTTATGTTCTTACTACATTGTGTGAACAAAGTTTGTTTCGGAAAGTAAGTTCGTGTGTTTTCTCAACCTCAAATTTTCTATTTATTGCAGAGCTATTTCCAGCTACAAATATATAGGAAAACACGTATATTTTAGATGTGTGACCATGTCACCACCATACTATTCCGCTTTTTTTTTTCGAAATATTTGCATGGAATGAAGCGCTGTCGCGCTACAACCTGACATAAATATAACTTTATTTCGCAAGAAAGTTGTAGATAATAGTGTCAGCGAATAGTTAAAACGCTTTTGTTTAGCGCTAACCTTCGTGTCTCCTCACCGTTTTCTTAACGAACGATAAACTTCAACAACGCCTGCATTGTGCTCGTTCACTTCAACTCTTACAAAAGACTTGTTTCACTATTATGTGCCGCGAGAACAATAATGCTAAACGTTGTTACTGGAGCCTGTTTGTACACCCATTCCATTAGGCAGCGCAACACTACTGTAGGTACATAATAATTCCCGCTTTTTCGTTTGTTTTTAATTTCCCCTTTTTAATCTTTGCAAAATTCACTGATGAATTGCAGATCTGGTGTCGCCTAATTTCAGAAGCGTTTATCAATGAAAGTATGCTCATGATAATGAAACAATTACAGGGCTTTTCTTTGTATGCATCAACTTTTTTTATTAAGCTGCGCAAAGAAAAGGGAAGAAACAAATATTTTATTAAATCTGAATATCCAAACGCATTTACTTGCAACTAGCTTCTGCCCGCGACTTCGTAAGCGGATTCTGTTGCTTATGCCAGCGACAACGGGGTCGTCAAAATCGAAGATCTGAAACGTCTGATGTCGAATTCTAAGAGCCCGGGACGGGAAAACAACGGGATGCGCGAGACAATTCGAGACGTTCCAGATCTTTCATTTTTGTAAGTCAACTGGAAATGCCCATCAGACTAAACAACTTTTGCTAAGACGTCATTCCTATATATGTTATGGAGCTTATCGTTAATGACAGTACATTTTTGGAGAATTTAGCTTCCACGGCAACATTCAAATCTGTTGATGTCTTCTTTCAAATGAGAAATGTCATATTGACAATTCTATGGTCACTTCTCCTGTCCTGATGATTGTGTAGTCGTGATTTGTTTACTAGTTTAATTTGCTTTGTAGTGAAGCATAGAACACGAGGGTTAGGATACGTAATCCAGGTACGCAGAGATGATAATGATAGCTATACTATGGCATAGCTTGAGGCTCGATCGAGGTTACATATGCTGACAGCATGTGTGATGAGCATCTTACGGTGATACCGGTGGTAGTTCACCCCAATTCGGAAGCGTGAACAGTTCCCACGAGATTACTGAAGGTGTGCAGCGTTTATTTGTTCTGTTGAAGTCGACTATACCATTCAGTTTGGTGCACCTAGAGATAAGTTTAGTTCGGTCTTTTTGTAAAGTTAGTAAATATTTGTTTGCCTTACATACAAAGTCAGCAAATACCTACCTCTTTTAATTGAACGTTTAGGTACATAAATGATAAATGATAAATGATTTTATTTCTGTAAGTAGGTTTGTACAAACACTTTTACACGTCAATCATATTTTAAAAACTAGATGAGGTCGTCGTTTCCTATCTGACTACTCTGAGAAGAAAGGCCGAAACAAACTCAGAGGTCACAGTCTCTTTTAAAGTCCAGACATAATCTTGGTCAGATCATGTGAAGACCATGTAGATTTAAGTCTGAAATGGTCTTTTGAGGAAAAAATAACACACAGAATGAGTGGACCTGTTCAGTCAGTGCACGCATTTGTCAGTAATCGTGCAGCTCAACTCAAAACTTAAGGAGCTCAACGATTCGACGAACAATACCAAAGAAAGGACATTTGGGTAGGCCGCATAAATTACTCAAACTGCCAGAATACGATTAAAACTAATCAAGAAAGAAAAAAATAAAACAATGATCTACATAGTTGTTCCTGACGTCACATCGGGCCCCACACAGCGCGGCGGCGACACCATCTTGCTAGCCCCTCCAGCCGTGATCACAGTGGTGGGACAGCGCCGCGCCACTCGCTCGACCACTCGCGGACCCCTCTAACGCGCGCGCGCATAATAACGGTTCTTAATAATTTAATACAGTCTCATTCAATTTCCAACAAGAGTTTTATTTATCGACACATTCAAGACCACCAGCAGCACACCTGGAGCTTGATATTCAACAGATGGTCCTTCGAACCTTCGAATCAAGAAGATCGCCGTTTTTTTTGCTGTGCACGCGCCTCAAGTGGACTTTGGACTGGCCGCGTGTACCGCGCTTGCTACGCCGTAGTCCGTAGAGGACACATCAAGGACAGTCTACCTAGACTAGAGGGACATTGATCTGAGTGAGTCCGTTCCATTATCCTTAATTTCCTGTCTTTTACTGTCTTGTTCCAGGAATTTAAAATAGTGCTATACGGATCGGCATATTTGATCTCTTCATAATATCATATACATACATTTATGTAATATTACATTACTCAGTGAATTCATCGTCATTTCGCATAGTAACATCTATTTCTTATTAAAACACATTCCTTTGTTCGCTTGTCGCTCGGCATCCAGGTGCGATTGCGTAAACAACCTCATTAGTGTTTCTTAGAATCTTTTTTGCTTGCATAGGTACCGAGCTTATCTATAATATCAGCTGATTTACCGTTAGCTTGGCCAGTTATTGACGCAATATTTTATATTTATAACTCGCTTACTTTTTCACGTGGTTCTTTGTCTTTCTTTGCATTGCGGCCATTTTGCTTTGCCTTAAGGACTTGCTACCTACACCGCAATATGTCTGATGCAAAATTTAAAGAACTTATTAAGAGGCGTGGAAGTTTCAAAGCTAAGCTTACGCATTTTAGCAACTTTTTAAGACTATTGCCCAGCACCGATTTAGACAGTTTCCAAGAAGCGGAATTAAAAAGCCGCCTTATATTAATGGAAAATTTATTTAGGGAATTTGATGTCTTGCAGACGGATTTGGAGCTGTTGTCGGAGGATGCGGACGAAATGTATACAGAGAGGGAGCAGTTCGAGACGCAGTACCAAGCGCTGATGGCTCGCGCGAGGACAAATCTCGCCACCGCGCGTGCCCCCTCGCCTGCGCTCGTGTCTGCCACGTCTGTCGACGATCTCCAACGCCACGGCTCTGGCTGCAAGCACGACTACGTTCGGTTGCCCAAGATAGACTTGCCTCACTTCGACGGCGACTATCAGCACTGGCTCGAATTCAGAGATACGTATCTTTCCCTTATACACAACAACAACAGCATACAGGAAGTCAATAAATTTCATTATTTACGTGCAGCCTTAACCGGCGGCGCAGCATTGATGGTGAAAAATATTGATTTCAAAGCAGATAATAACAACAGAAAAGATATAATAAAAAGATAAGATATAATAACAACAGAATTTTAATTAATAACCACATACAGGCGTTATTTAATATTGAACACATTCAACACGAATCTTACAGCTCATTGCGCAACATAATAGACGTCACAAATAAAAATCTTCGTGCTTTGACAACCTTAGGACAGCATAGTGAACATGGTGGCTTAGGGGAAACTCTTATAATACACATGATGTCAGAAAAACTTGACAAAGTCACACGTAGGGAGTGGGAAGGGTATAAAAATAATTTAGATTCCTTTCCACACTTAAAAGAATTTATTAAATTTTTATCAAACAGAGCAGATTTACTTGAATCCTTAAATAATAGTAAAAATATAACAACTAACAAAAATAATAATGAAAACATTAAAACTAAAAACTATCTTACAACTACTAAAACTAAACATACTAATTCAGAAATTATGAAATGTCCTATGTGCACTCAGAATCACTTTTTATTCAGTTGTCAGCATTTCAGAAATCTTGAAGTAGAAGCACGCATTAAAAAAGCTTCAGAAAGCAATGTTTGCTTGAACTGCCTTCGACCTGGTCATACAGTAAAACGTTGCAGTTTATCTCATTGCAAATATTGCAAAGTCAAACATAATACCCTTTTACATAGGGAATCAACTACAGAAAAACCAACAGGGGACAACATTGCGTTGTCAACAAACGTCATTTTACCCTGTTCAGACAATAATCAGGTTCACATTTTGCTATCCACAGCTTTGGCGAAGGTGACAGATGCGAATGGAGAGCTTCATACAGCCAGAATCCTGTTGGACAACGGCAGTACCTCCAACTTCATCACCCGAGAGCTCTGTGGGAAGCTTGGTCTGGTAAGACACGGCACTAGCTCCACCGTCTCAGGTATAAACGGTCAAGTTTCTAATACCTCAGAAATCTGCAGTCTTCATTTGCAGTCTTGTAATGGTGGTTATCAGGCGAAAGTAAGCTGTTTTGTCATACCGAAAATCACACAATCGCTACCTGGTTCTTACGTGGATAAAAGGTACATCACTATCCCACCAGGTATTCAATTAGCAGATCCTTCATTTAACATACCTACTGCTATTGACATTCTAGTAGGAGCAGAGGTATTTTGGGACGTCTTAGGTTCCGACACCCTTAATTTAGGCAATAATCAGCCTAGATTACAGTCATCCAAACTAGGTTGGCTTATTTCAGGCCGCGTCAGTCAGCCTCGTAAACAACCTTCAGTTTGTCACTTTCTTTCACAACAGGAGTCTGATCAGCTGACTCGTTTCTGGGAACTTGATACTGTGTCGTCTGCTAGCTGTTACTCTTCAGAAGAACAGGCTTGTGAAAAGCTCTTTCAAGACACCACATACCGGGATGCGTCTGGCCAATTCGTTGTTACCATACCATTGAAGGACTCGCCTGAGTGCTTAGGTGACTCTTATGCGATGGCCAAGCGTCGTTTCCTCTCCCTAGAACGTAGATTTGAGCGGGACTCCACATTTAAAAACAGATATTTACAATTTATGCAAGAATATATTGACCTTCATCACATGTCAGAATATTCTAAAACAAATCAGTCAGAATACCAATATTTTTTGCCTCATCACGGTGTAGTACGCAAGTCCAGTTCTACCACAAAACTCCGCGTAGTTTACGATGCTTCGGCCTCCAGCACCTCGGGCAAGTCCTTCAATGACATCCAGATGGTAGGTCCAACTGTACAGGAGGACTTATTATCCATTCTTTTAAGATTCAGACAACACAAGTTTGTTGTAACGGGTGACATCGAAAAAATGTACAGAGCCATTTTAGTTGAGCCATCTCAGCGTCCGTTACAACAAATTGTTTTTAGATTCAATTCTTCAGACCCTTTAAAGACGTATGCACTGAATACAGTGACTTACGGTACAGCCTCAGCACCTTATCTGGCTACAAGATGCTTGGTATCTCTTGCAGATCAATGTTCAGACCCAGAGGTTAGTCAGTCCATCAGACGCGACTTTTACGTGGATGACTATTTATGCGGGGGTGATTCTATTGAGTCAGTCATTAACTTATGTCAAGGAGTTGTTAAAAATCTCGAGTCAGCAAAGTTTCACATAAGAAAGTGGCAATCAAATAGTCCAAAAATACTAGAATTAGTCACTAATATTCATACAGAAAATCCAGATAAAAAATTAAACTTGAATGATTCTCCAAGCAAAACTCTTGGGCTGTACTGGGACTGTAAAACAGACAGACTATTCTTTTCAATAGATTTAAAACAAAATAATACAAAAATAACAAAGCGTAATATTTTGTCTTTAATAAGTCAGGTGTTTGATCCTCTTGGTCTTGTCGGGCCATGCGTAGTTCAGGCCAAGCTTATGTTACAGCAGCTGTGGATACTTAAATGCAACTGGGATGATGAAGTACCAACAGATATAAAATCACAATTCATTGAATTTATAGAGTCACTTCCAGCGCTTAACTTAATTCATATTCCTCGTTGGGCGTCATGTAACAATGCTACATCAGTAGAGCTGCACACTTTCACAGACGCTTCTGAACGCGCCTACGGCGCATGTATTTACTTAAGAACGATAGCAGTCGACGGAACAGTTTGCGTTCGCCTTTTAGCTTCTAAGAACAGGGTTGCCCCTATAAAGCCCACAACCATACCAAGGCTGGAGTTGTGCGGTGCTTTGCTGGGCACGAGACTTTTTACAAAGGTACGTAAATCACTCACTCTAGAGTTTAATCACAGTTATTTTTGGTGTGATTCGACGATCGTACTAGGATGGCTGTCTACATTGCCAAGTCGACTTGAACAATTTGTTCGCAATAGAGTGAGTGAAATACAAGAAGCTACGACCGGACAGACGTGGAGCTATGTGCCTTCCAAGAGCAACCCGGCTGATCTCACTTCTCGGGGGGTGAAGGCTGATTGCATCAGCTCGTCCACTCTTTGGTGGTCGGGTCCTGATTTTCTTAATCAAATAGAAATACAATTTCCTATTTCACCTAATACTAAAAATCAGTCCTTACCTGAAATATCTTTACATACAACTGACACACTTAAACAAAATAACAATAATAATATAATTTCAAATTTAGTTCACAAAAAATCATCATTTACATCACTAATCAGAATTATAGCATATTTACAAAGATTTAAATTTAATTGCAAAACACAGAATAACAAAAAAACATCTTACTTAACATTATCAGAATTACAATCATCAAAGAATCTTATATAACAGATTTCTCAGCAGGAAATGTTCCCTGAGGAATATACATGTCTTAAAACTAATCAGGCCTTAAATAAAAAGAACAGATTAATAAGTCTTTCTCCTTTCATTGATTCTGATAACTTAATACGCGTAGGTGGACGTCTTAATAACTCTAACTATAGTTATGATGTTATGCATCCTATCCTACTGTGTAGCAAACATTACTTAACCAAAATTATATTCGAAAAAGAACACAAAGCACTCTTTCATGCAGGACCTCAATTACTTTTAGCACACATCAGACTCACCTATTGGCCTTTGGCAGGCAGGAACTTAGCCAAGCACGTAGTGCGTAACTGTGTTCGCTGCAGTCGCGTCAAGGCTCAGCCTGTTCAGGTCGTCATGGGCAACCTACCAACTGAGAGGACTCATCTCGAGTACCCTTTTTTGAATACAGGGGTTGATTATGCCGGGCCAGTGCTGATAGCCGACCGTAGGGGCAGAGGATGTAAATTGCTAAAAACTTACATTTGCATTTTTGTGTGCTTTGCAGTCAGAGCCGTTCATCTGGAGCTGGTTTCCGACCTCACGAAGGAAGCTTTTCTAGCGGCTTTCAGCCGATTTATTAGTCGTCGGGGCAAGCCTCAACGCGTGTACTCCGACAACGGCACTACATTCGTGGGAGCTTTCAATGAGCTTTCACGCTTCTTAAAGGTTTCATCCAGCAGTATTGAGTCAGATCTTGCAAACAAAGGCATAGAGTTTAAATTCATACCCGCTTACAGCCCACACTTCGGTGGACTGTGGGAAAGTGCAGTAAAATCCACTAAACATTTATTGCGTAGTCATGGGCCTAACTCATTTAACATATGAAGAGCTCTCAACATGTCTGATTCAGATAGAGGCTATTTTAAATTCCAGACCTATAACACCTCTATCCACTGATCCATCTGATCTCTCTTATCTTTCTCCTTCCTTGTTCCTCATCGGACGACCACTCACGTCATTTCCTCGTCCTCAAATCGGCGACGTGAACATCCAGCGGCTACAGCGATTCGATCGCGTAGAGAAACTGCGGCAACATTTTTGGCAACGCTTCTCTAATGAGTATGTGTCTCTCCTGCAGCAGAAAACTAAATGGCAGACAGCTGGGCAAGACCTGAAAATCGGCGCCATGGTCTTAGTGAGAGACGCCAACCTTCCTCCACTTTTATGGCTGCTGGGCAGAGTGGTTGCAGTGAAGACCGGGTCTGACGGACGTTGTCGAGTCGCCGACATTCTGACGAAGAAGGGCACCATCACACGTGCATATAACAACATATGCCCTCTTCCGGTCTCATCATCATCATCATCATCATCATCTTGAAGTACATCTTCAACCCGGGGGAACATGTTCCTGACGTCACATCGGGCCCCACACAGCGCGGCGGCGACACCATCTTGCTAGCCCCTCCAGCCGTGATCACAGTGGTGGGACAGCGCCGCGCCACTCGCTCGACCACTCGCGGACCCCTCTAACGCGCGCGCGCATAATAACGGTTCTTAATAATTTAATACAGTCTCATTCAATTTCCAACAAGAGTTTTATTTATCGACACATTCAAGACCACCAGCAGCACACCTGGAGCTTGATATTCAACAATAGTCTTTACATTCACAATAATTAAAATAATATACTATTTTACAAAGTAAATATTCATGTCAATATATTTATAAAAATTCATCAATGTCAACAGGTATAAAAATTCCTGAAATAATCTTGGTCAGATCATTTGAGGACCATGTAAGATTGGTGTCTAAAATGGTCTTTTAAGGAAAGAACCATACAGATTTGAGTGGACCTGTCCAGTCAGTGCAAGCATTTGTCAGTAATCGTGAAGCTCAACTCAGAACTTAAGGAGCTCAACCATTAGACGAACAATACCAAAGAAAGGACATTTGGGTAGGCCGCAAAAAGCACTCAAACTGCCAGATCATCATTGAAACTACCTGAGAAAGCGAAAAAAAAAAACTGACGCACATAGTCCTCACATTCACAATAATTTGATAATAATGTTATCCTTCAGAAAGTAAATTGTCATGTCATTCTATATGTAATAATTATCAAATGTCAAAGTTTATGTAAAATACAAATAAAAAAAAATAGCAAAAATAAAAATAACAAATAAAACATTCAGGATGCAAAAAAAAAATTGGAGCAACTCAATCCCAAGCCTTTTTGTCCTCAATATAATCTTTAACGGTATAAAAGGCTTTCTGGCACAACTTACGTTTAATGAATGATTTGAATTTATTAAGGCTTAGATCTTGAACGTGGCTTGGAAGTTTATTATAGAAGCGTATACATTGACATCTGAATGAGCCACCTATTTTCTTGAGCCTTGTTGTAGGTACAACAAATTTGTGTTTGTTCCTAGTATTTATACTATGGATATCACTGTATTTTTTAAACAATTTTATATTTTTATGGGCATATAAAAGATTTTCAAAAATATATTGAGAAGGCACAGTCATTACATTAATCTCCTTAAATTTGTCTCTGAGAGATTGTCTCGGACTTAATTTATAAATTGATCGAACAGCTCTTTTCTGCAAAACAAAGATAGTCTGAATGTCGGCGGCATTTCCCCACAACAGAATATCGTACGACATAACACTATGAAAATAGCTAAAGTACACTAAACGGGCTGCTCTATGTCGGTTAAATTACGAATTTTTCTAACAGCGTATGCTGCGGAGCTTAGCTTTTTTGACAATTCATCTATATGTGGGCCCCACTGAAGCTTAGCATCCAAAGTTAAGCCTAAGAATACTGTGCTATCTTCAAGATTCAATTCTTCGCCCTTCATCAATACATTAGTTTTCACCTGTCTAACGTGAGGTAGCGTAAACTTAATGCATTTGGTTTTTTTTTCGTTAAGAAGTAAATTATTGACATTGAACCAGTTAACTACTTTTGAGATCGCGATATTTACATCGTCAGTAACCAGCTGTTGACGTTTAAGTTTAAACAAAAGTGAAGTGTCATCCGCAAACAACACTATATCGTGATTATCCTTTATGAGGTAAGGCAAGTCATTAATATAAATAAGAAACAAGAAAGGACCAAGAATTGAGCCTAGCGGGACTCCCATTGTTACTATAGATCCGGGAGATCTTTCTCCATTTACGTCAACGCTCTGAATCCTATTACTCAAGTATGAAGTAAAAAGATCCAGAGCGGTGTTCCGGATCCCGTAGTGGTGGAGTTTCCTGATTAAGGTTTCATGAAGAACGCAATCGAATGCCTTGGACAAGCCACAAAAGATGCCCAAGGCATCGCATTTATCTTCCCATGCTTTATAAATATGTCCTAAAAGTTCAACACCGGCATCAGTAGTTGAACGACCCCTTGTAAAACAAAACAAACTGTTTGGTATGTAATAATTTATGTTTGTTAAAAAATCTTTGCAATTGGTTTAAAATTATTTTTCAAATATTTTACTAAAGGTAGGTAGTACTAAAATAGGTCCATAGTTTGTGGGGTATGTAGTACTACCTGATTTAAACAAAGGTATTATTTTACTTTTTTTCATAAGGTCAGGAAACTCCCCACAGTCGATACAATTATTAAAGATAAGAGCTAAAATGGGTGCTACAATGTCAATAACAGACTTAGCAACTTCTACAGAATTACCCCACAGGTCTGCAGTCTTTTTTACATTTAAAGTGTGAAAGGTCTTAATTATATCTCTACAAGTAATATGTTCAAAATGAAATTCCGAATCGCAAACATTAACATTTTCTTTAAGCAAAGACTCAGCAACAGAAGGTGATGAGTTTAGGGATTTAGTAGTTGAAATGGGAATATCCGAAAATAAATTTTCAAAGGCCGCGGTGACTTGTGAGTCTGATTTTATTATATTGTCATTAATGGACAGGCTGAAGTCAGTATTTCGGTTCCTAGATCTTCCCGTTTCACTATTAATAATATTCGAAGTCGTTTTAATTACATTACTACTGTTTTTAATCTTCGAACTCAAATAACGCGACTTGGCCATACAACAAACTTTTTTAAATAATTTTGAATAATTTCTAACATATAAATTAAATTCAGCAGTGTTTACAAAAGTCCTTTCATTGTACAGCTCATAAAGCCGTGTTCTACTTTTATGAATGCTAATGGTAGCCCAATTACTGAAAGATACGTTACCATTAACCGAAATAGTCTTGGGAATAAAGGTGGATCAAATTGGTTACAGTAAAAATTAAAGAAATCATCATATAATATGTGATTAGGATCAACGTGAATAGACAAAAATGATAATTTATTAATGATTTTAACTTTAAAAGCTTCCAAGCGACTTGCAGTTTTAGGGTTAACAGTAATATCCTTTTTAGGCACTTTGATGTTTTGGTTTTGGATAATAATCCTTTGCCCGCAATGATCAGAATCTAGTAAATAGTTATAATTTCTTTGTGACTTGGTATAACGTCTGTATAAATATTATCTATGCATGTTGCACTAGTGTAGGCTCCGAAAATAGGTTTACAAGATTGTAGGACTGAAATAGACTTAATATTTTACTACAATAACCTGAGTTTTCCAATAAATTTACATTAAAATCACCGCAAATGATAATGGACTTGTTCGAGTTACAAATCTTGTTTAACACTTCATCCATTACCTTTTCAAAGCAGTCATACAATCCTGAAGGGGGTCTGTACACACTTAAAACAATAAACTGCTCCAATTCTATACAGGCTATTTCAACTGTTCGCTCAACAGATAGGCTCACAATATCCTTACGTTCTTTAAATTTAAGCTGGTGGTACACAGTGTCAATCTGTTCTAGCCTTTTCCCATTTATATTGTGACCGGCTTCCAGTCTAAGCGAATGCAGGTGAATACCAATATTTTACATGGAGTGACTGCCTATCTGACCTCCACAATCCAGTAACTAAGTAACACTATACCCCTTGGTAAGACTGGTTGTCAGACTTTTGGACTTCTGACTACCCGTAACAACTGTCAAAGATTTTCGAATGACAGCCGGGACCATCGGCTTTCCGAGGCACGGAGGGGTCTCTATATGTAATGGACGGTCACCCATCCATGAACCAATCGCGGCCAGAGTAGCTTAACCTTCGATAAATCCGTGCAGCTGTTAATATTTAGTCATGAGCCCCTACGTTTAGGTACCCAGTGTAAGTTTAAGAATGTTCTAAAGCTATAACGAGCCTTCTTTGTAAAGAGTACTTCTTCAGTAGGTCGGAAACGAAGCCATTTTGATTTCAAAGGTACCAGTTGTGGGATCAATAATTTTAGCCCGGATTTCAACGTTTGAATCTCCGTTTGAAACTAACTCTTGTATCAGTAAACCATTAATACGAAATATTGCATACGTCGGAAATACGTTAAATCAATCGTTTGATTTTGACTAATCGGGACGCCAGCGCCACCAGGTGGCGCTCGACAGAGTCTATAACATAACGCTTGACCAGAGTTAAAGCAGAGTTTGTGGTTGGCGGTTAAGCAGTGAACACGTTTAGAAACTGTCGCGCGTTCCGTATAGTTGTTGCCCATTCCAAAGCGTAGTAGCTACCTATGGAGAAGAACGGGCAAGAAACTCCACGGACATTAAAATAATACATCAAAATATGGTTACAAAATATTGGTTACATCATTCATACTGTTGCCAAATCAGTGTGAGGTGTGTAATTTAACTGTCTACTGCCTACCTACCTGCTGATGACGGACGGAAATCACGGAGATGGGCTGTCCTTCGAGTTATATACAATTTAAAATTTAATACAATTTGTTTTGGTTAGTAGGTACCAAATGGCAGGTTGCGTAACTACGATCTTGACAAAACAGGAACAAGTGAACTCATACTTGGCTTAAGAGAAACCACCTTCTATAAGTGGGAGGCGCAGAACTGGCTGGTCCATCCCACCGCCATTTTACATTGAATTAAATCATTACATTTGTTAATGATCCGACGACCCAATGCAAATAAAATTTATTATTAAAAAAGAAGTGAATTCATACTAGCTCGGCCACATTTGCCTATTCCGACCCAGATCTTTTTGCCAGTACTACAGAATTGCCCGGTCTTTATTTTCGTTTTATGGGCTTAATGCGAAGGCCTTGTTTAAAGCCAAGCACCGGGAAAAAAAGGAAATTCAATATTTTTGTACCTTGGGTATCCCTACCCAAAAGATTTTCTATTATTTAATTTGCTATTGGTATATCATGTTTTCTGTTCTGTTCAAATTAAGTCAACACCACAATTAAAGACCCGTATTCAGCAGTGATTTTTTAAGGGCTGATTTATTTATAGATTGTGTTCAATATTGCAGCATTTTTCTAAAATAAAAATGGTTAATTTCTTTGCTTTAACTTAGTATAATTTACCTAGGAGTAACCGTAATGTGGCGACGTTTAGAGATCGACTCTACTCTTGATACGTGGCCGAAAGATAATTTGTCTTTCTTATTTTCACAGCGGCTTTCATTCGGAATTTCACACGATTCTGGGGAAATTAAATGATAAAAGAAGAACAATTAAGGGATATCGATCTGAAAGTTCTTCAACACGGAATACTTACTTATACAAGATAAATGGGAGTGTAATAATTTTCATGTTGTTTGTAAACTTCGACGTCTTATGATTTATTACTATCGCGTAGTCTTATTAATAGAAAATGTAAAGTAAGTATCATCTTTGCTTGTTGGTTTCGAATGTAAAATCATAGTTTGATGATAAAATAGAAGCAGCTAGTCACGTCTGCCGATATCCATCAGTAGCTTACTCTGTTGAAGGCACCGATTGGTGCTGGCAGGTGTAATTAGTTCGTCAATCAGTTGCACTGCGTTTCTGATGACAACACACCACATTTGAATCTGCCTACGAAATTAACGTTAGAGTATGCAATGACCCACACAACTACATTCTAATTATTGCCTCACATGTTCACTTAGCAACTTGAACGTCTGCCAAGTTCAACGACTCATCCATTTAGTTACGAGCGCCGCGATCGTTCGCTATTTCATTTGCAAATATTTGCAGAGCTTTTTAATTAATGTACCTACAGTTTTGATGTAACACAATTGCAAACAATGTTTTATACCATCGCTTCTTCGTCTCATTCAGCGCATCTCTCATGATATTCATAAAATATGCGGAACTACGGGAGAAGCCGCAGTAAAGAATTGTATCACTAATTAAAATACTGGAAGTAAGAATGTGGTGCAAGACGAGTGAGGTCGGGTGATAACAAAGTGTATAGCATATATGATCAGGCTATTGAAGTTGCTCATCCATTTTGTTTGATATTTGATTAATAAAAGAAGGATTTTTTTAAATATCTATTGAGAAATTGGTTCGTTTGCCTTTATATTTTGTAAATAAAAATCCGTAGGTCATTTGAAAAGTTCGTTTGTATTGTACTCGTAAGACTGTAAAAGAATTATAATAAAAATATTTTCCTACCAGCGGGGTAATTGCGTAACACACTAACAGTAGGAATGGCTTTCATTTTGACAGTTCATTGCGTTATTTACATTGTTTAACAGACACATTTTTCGACTGTATGAAGCAATGGATTAGCAATATCCTTCAAAATGATTCAGATTGTGATTGATAGTATGTTATGCAATTAGGGTGCTACACTCCATAAACGCAAACCAATTTCAATACGAGTACTCGGAAAACGTCCACATTCAATTTACAGCTAAAATTAAAGCTCTAGTTCACCGCAGGTTTCCAATTTCCATCAATTTCCTTCAACATGGCGGCGCCGGAATCCGGAGTCGGAGTTTCAAATCCAGAACTCAACTAACGAGAACCTTTCATTTGCATTCTTTGTACTTATGTTTACAGTTACGTTTCACTTCTTTTTGAACTTTTTGCATCAATTTTGTGACTTGATTAGTTACCGATAAAATATGCCAGTAGCAGAGGTCTTGTTTTGTTTTTCTTAGCGAATATTTAATCTGAATCGGTTTTTCGTTGAGTCAGTGTTTCAAAAATCGTTATTAGTACCTTGGCGCCTTTATTTTCTGTACTAGGCTCTATCTTAGCTATTTTATTTGTCACGAAACTTTAACTCTCGCAGGTCTCAGTGAAGCCCTACATCACTTACTTTTGCATCCGTTAGCAACTCGTCTGAGTTCAAGATACGAAAGGATAATCCCCCTGCCCCCAGCTACCTCTAGGATCGGAAAATTCCAACACAAAATCTGGCAAAATATTTCTCCATCATCTATATTCAAGGAACCCATAGAAATATTGTATGTAAATTCCGTAAAAATTACAAATAAAGCAAGAAGGAATGGCTTGCCTTTCATCGATTTTAGCAACGGATAGTGTAGCTTCTGCAGAACTAAGAACACATCCACGGGAAAACCGATTAGATCGCCACCTTGTATGTGAATATTAGTCATTTCTTCGAAAAAAAATAATTATCCTCTTTGTGTGCCCCACGAGTACCATCTTCTTTTTCTTCTTTGTCGGTGCACTCTTGACAGAGCGGTCGTGGTCATCGCTTTGCAGTGAGATTTCAGGCAGCGTAATTTGCCGCATGACGCGTTGCCATCCTTCTCTGTCGGAAGAACATGTGTGCATTCGTGTAATGGGCCGCCCACTGCGGATTCAATCTGGTCGGTCCACCGCATGGGCGACCTGCCGCTGACTTTCATTCCTTCAATCTGTCCCTGCACTTCAGGACGTTCTATGGAATCGTGTCCCCGTCGTGACATATGCTCAAAGAATTGGAGTATTCGAGCCTGTAATGTAGCTGATAGACGCTGCTTGATGGCGAGTTCTTGGAGCGAAATCCTGTCCACGACACTCCAAGCATTTTCCTCGAGCACCACATTTCCAGAGCGTCTATTTTCTTCTTCTCAATTTCTCTAAGTGTCCATGTCTCAGCAGTGTACAGGAACATGGAAAACAATTATGCCCGAATAAGCCGGGTTTTGGTCGCTTTAGTGATGTTGCGAGTCTTCCAAACTTTTTTCAGCCTGTCCATAGCAGACCTAGTTATGGCCATGCGTCGCTTGATTACGTCTGCGCAGCCACCGTGGCTCGACGTCAGAGCTCCTAGGTAGATTTATGTGTACAACGTCGCAGTTCGCAATCTGGGTAACTTCGGGCGAGTTATTGTTTGCACGGTCGACAACCATCATTTTCGTCTTACTTCTGTTTATTCTCGAGCCGAATGCTAAGCTGGCATGTTAAAAAAGTCAAATTCAAAACGTTTATTGCGAACTAAGTGTAGTAGAATGTTGGTGTTACGTTATGTTAGTAATTATGACTTAGCAGCCTTTTACGAGCATTGCAATTAAATTATCATTCGCCTGCTCATATCATCCAAATTAGCTTGCATTAAACATTATTATTCCTTATTCTTTTTCTTTTGTTTTCCAGCTTGGAAAGCAACTGATCCATGTGACCAATACAAGTCGCGAAAAGCGTAGTATCATCCGCGAGTACCTAACAAGTATCTATTTACTAGTAAAATCTATTTCAGTTTACTATCGGAGCATGCGGCATGGTAACGGAATGCTACCGTTCAGTTAAAAGATTTACACACTTTTTGTGACCTACCTAGCTACATCGGTACACCTCTGTTCTTTTTTTACCGACTTCAAAAAAAGTATCGGTAGTGTTTTTTTTTAAGTCCTATTATGTGAAAGTTTTATTAAGTGAAAAAAATATTCAGGATTAAGTTACGTTGGTACCGGGAAGTATTGTATTTTAGGAATGGTTCTATTTCCATGTACTAATCAGTTTAATGCAAACACAAAGAGTAAATTTTAATTTTTCTTTCGGAACATTGAGACACAGTGACGTGTCAAGCTCGACCCGTAGTCATCTGGCATCGTTCCTGTGACTTCAGTAAAAAATGTTAAACCCTGAACGGCTGGCTAAGTTCCACAATCTTTATCTATACATATTAATACTAAAATCGTAGCGTAGTCAAAACTATACATTGAATGTTTTTGAATAAAAGTAATAGCTACGAGGTCTGGGAACGATTCTAATGCTGAAAATATAGTTTTATTGAATTTTTGTCAGTTTATCTGTTTGTCCGAATACATATTTCAATGTCACGCAAATACCACCGGATAGATTTAGTTCAAATTTTGCACAGATTTTACCTGATATTATTAATCTGGTCAATCTGAAGGCTATGAACTATCACGCGTGCACAAAGTGATACTATTACATGACGCCCCACTGCCTGGATGTACGATTTTATGCTCTCTATTGCATTTTTTTTTAAATTGCAGTAGTATTGTGAAGGTCTACACGGTTGCTACGACGTAGCACACGTGACGTCATCGCTACGCTTGCTACGAAATATGCTGTTGAAATTTAGATGTCCAAACATCTACCTACTTTTTGCCTGTAGCAAAATCATTAAATAAATAATAGCGCAACGGGTAGTCCTTAAACCTACCTAAAGAAGTATATATAAATGAACCTTCCTTAATTTAAACATGAAGGAATATTTTTGTTATTCATGGTACGAGTACTTACAAATTCATCTTAAAATAAATCACAATTCGACCTTTTCTTTTTTCGTTGCGTAACCTTCAAAGGTCACCCAACCTCTGGGGACGGGGTGTGTGGATTTTTACCTCACTAAAACCACCCCGGTGATCACCATCAGCAAATAGAGGGGTCCCGGTTCCTCTTAAAAGTCCAATTCCGGGATCCCCCTGTGCAACGCCTGTGAGGCACATCCCTGGGGAGACTGTAAAGGGGCTTCCCCTGAGCCTCGCTATGCACGACGGCACGTGACCACTATACCACCGTCTTCCCTGGGGTCACTTAGTGGGGGGACAGAGTCCCCACTCTATACGCCTGCGACGCCAAAGGTCCACCTACCTTTATCAGCAAGCGGATTTCGGCGTATTATGCGCCAAGGCAGTTGCCTCCCCTACGCCTCCTTCTCAGAGCAGAATCAGCCTTCTCCCGATCCCGCTCGGCGGCCTCCTTCTTGACCATCACGGTCTCACAGAAGGAGGCTACTTTCGTGTATTCTCTTCACTACTGCCCGCAGAGACTGGTCTCGCTCGATCTTGGCAAACAGGACCCGCCGCTCGGAGGCCGACGCAGGGCACTCCTCAAGCTTGTGTTGTGCGGAATCCAGGCTGCCTCCGCAGTGGTCGCAATTCGCCGTGGCCTCTCACCCAATTCTGTTCAGGTACTCACCGAAGCAACCATGTCCGGTGAGCACGTGGGTGAGCCTGAAGGAGATGCGCGCCCCTCTTTTCAGCCAAGCTTCGAAGTACGGCAGAACGGCTTCGACAACGCGCTTGCGCGAATATTGCGGCTGTTGTAAACCACAATAAAACCTAAAACCAATTTATGTGCTTTTGGTGAGCGGTGAGTGTAACTCGTATATATTTATGATCTTTTTGATATCAATTGCGTATTCATTTTATGTTAACGTTTTCATGAGCTCTGTAGAAGTATATTAAACACGAAACACAATTTAATATGAATTGAAGAGTCTTTTATTGACTTGGAAAAATCTTAGCAAATAATTATTTGATCAATTTGAATAAGATAAAATACAAAATCTATACAAGTGTACTCGTTATTCTAACGAAATGGTATATCACGTTGAATTTTTTAAAGTAGTTAGTTACGTGTTTTTCTCCGAGATTCGGTCTAACAGGACCTATGCACTTACGTTATGGAGACAGAACATATTTATTTATGGAGTAACATTTAAATTTAGAGATAGGATCTCATATTAGATTTTTTTTCTTATTCGTGCAAATAATAATGTTGGTGGTATTTAGGTTGTTACTAAGTAGTAAAATTGAGTTTTATTATCTTACTAGCTTTACCCGGCCCGGCTTCGCACAGGTAGCACTAAGTATCTAACACCTACCCTACCTACCTACTTACCCTACCTAGCTGACCCGTCAGACGTTCTCCTGTCAACATTTTTGCTTTGGGTTATTCTAACTTTTTTTTTCTTTTAAACTACCGCAGTAAAGAGGTGCATAAAACAAAAAAAAACACGTGTGGCACTCAGGGACTGCCGCGGTAAAGCTATTGCATAGCATTTTTTATCAACTTATGCAATTATAATTATTTATTAATTTTTTATTTATGCTGTTTTTTTTTTCTTTGATATTAATTCAAGTACAGTCGTACCATGTACATACACGTTAAGCGAACGCTCCGCCGAGCTACATGGTAGGCGGAGTGGGGGGTGTTAGGTTTTATTTTCGTTACGGAATTTCTTGATTCGATCGCCGCGCTCAAAGCCCGCGATAAAAGCTATGCAATACGTTAAAAAAAAAACAAATCGGTCAAGCCGTTTCTGAGTTTTAGCGACACTAACGAACAGCAATTCATTTTTATATTGACTTTTGACTTTGACTTTGACTCTATGTTGGTTGCCACTGAGATAAACCCGCAATTAAAGTATCCGTGCCAATTAGTCCAAGGGTTGTCCATCACGTAGGTTCCTAATATACCAAAGAATTTATGATTCGCTTGCCAATAAATGAAATAAAAGTGCTTTGTATGCCCTTAAAACTTAAAGACTCAATTAACATGGTATTCTATTCACCCCGCGTGAAACAGCAGGCATATTACAATTACGCTGTACTGCTTATTACTTTCACACTCAAACATTTTTTTCATCGCTCCGACAGTTTTTTGAAGAGCAGAACATATCGTAATCTTTTGGCATTTAGACGGAAGTCTCCTGAACAACCTTTATTTATTTTATTTTTTTGGGTGGGAATTCATCAAATGACCTCTCCCGCTCTGGGCGGAGCGGAAGGGCGTGTCAGACTCTTACTGACTACAAGAATAATACAATCATTTAATGAGTTCTGTGAGGGATTCATCTGACCCACATAAATAGCAATTAATAATATTTACGTAGATTTAATATTTCGAAGGGTTCGGGAAACCTTTATTATTTGATTGGTGCTAAGGTTTCTTGTTCTGAACATGTTTTTTTTTTATTGGTGATAATCTGATAAGAAGCGTGATTGCTGCCTATTGTAGGTAAAGAACTGCTAGACTTGAGTGTCGTTTGTTTTCAATATTCTTTTCTTTTAAGTAATTAGTTCGATCACTCAGCGCTTTCAAAGTATAATAATTCCTTTTAAGATACCTAACTTCAAAGAACCTTCAAGGCGATAAGTTTAAGACTCGCAGTAAAAAATTTAACGATACTCTCAGAGACCGGTTTCCGTCTTTGGCAAGTGTCCAAAGTCAGGGCAATAATACGAACAGTAGCAGTGGTATGTAGGTGTCGTTATCAAAAGCAATTGACTTGAGTGGCTATCATTAAGATTATATTTTAACCAAATGACTGGATTTTAATAAAAAGAAGTTGACATTTAATAACGGGTGTAAAAAGACACTTAACGAAACCGAGAGCCACTTGTGCTCCCCGTCATTGTAATAATTTGTTTGTACTGGACCATTCCTGGGAACCTTCTGGTTACGAAGATACTGAAGGTCAAAATTCCAACTTTTACTGATGTTTATTTACGAACACAATTTTTTAATGTTATAACACAACTTCAAATACCCCCACGACTCCTGTACCGTTGCACATCCATAAGCACAATGTTTTGCGTGCGTTACGTAGCGCACTACCGTAAACACCGATTTTTTACACTAAAAATAAAAATTGTTTTTCCAGCAAATATTTTTATGCTATGTTACTCAGTTCGATTTACAAAATGCGTAGTTGATGGCTATGTGATGGCTCTTTTTAAACCCTATATGTGATAAAGATATTTATGTCTAAAAAAATAAATGGATTTGTTTCAGTCCCTTATTCGTGTTGTCACGAGTTTAAACTTAAAAATCATTAGTTGCTTGGTTTAGTAAAGTGGAAGACAAGAAAAAAACCGACAACTACAGTAATATACACACAAAATATGCAAGTTTTTATATGTTCTATTAAAGAAAGCATTCTGAATTCAGTATGTATAATTCGTTTAACTTGTAAAACCAAACTGTAAAGATTTCAGTGTCCTTTACGGAATTTGTAAAGCTGAGCTTTGCCAAAAACCTTTCTTCTTTGTCTTTCCTCGTAATATTCTGAAGTGATGTGCTATAATACTGTAACATTGTTTACAGTTTATAACATTGTATGAAGATTGGATACTAAATATTTAGAACTAGGTATTGTGTATTTATTTTATTTCTTATTTTTTGTTATTTTTATCTTTGCGTATGCTGTACCGGTTGACGTCATCACGTCAATGCCGGCTGTCGCTGAAAACCAGCGCTGGGGCTCTGTCTCGCATATGGCCGTAGTATTATGCTGGGTTATTGCCGTTTAGCGTGATTGTGACTCATATTTTCCCCAAACTTGTTCTTTTTTGTATGTTTTTCTCGGCGTCATGTTTACCGCAAATTAACTTAATTTATTTCTTTCTTCCAAAAGTAGGTACATTATAATATATATTTTTTTTGCGAAAGTTAAACATGCTTAATAGGGTTTAAAAAGGTATCCTCCTTTTTTTACAAATTAAACATTTGTGACATTCACATCACAGAGAAAGAATAACTGGACCATCTGAATTATTTAACGGATTGTTTGCTTTCGACAATGGATTTCGTCGAGTCTGGTATTTATTTTAGACACTACACGATCATTATTTAAAAAAGGCTTTTGTTTAATAACGTCGTCCACCCGAATGCTTTGAGTGATGAAATACTAAATTATAATAATAATAATAATAAAATAATAAAAAAATTATTTCAGACCATAAGTCCATAAACAACACACATTACAATTTTATACACAAAACATACATACATACATGAAAACACATACCTATACAAAAAATACAATAAAACAACTTATTTTAAATAATGGAATGACGCACGATGAGTGGTCATCCATTGCCACATAATTGGACTGTCCATCCTGTCGGCTACTATAGCTACCAAGTTGTTGGAGCTGTCGCGCACTCGCCGCATCAGGGAGGCCATCCGTGTCCGCATCAGTGCGTAAAAATCTGGCACGCCATTCTCCGCGAACATCCCCGATGCACTGCAAAAGCGCGGCAGCCCCAACATAACTCTGAAGGCATTATTGTATTGGACTCGCAGAGCATTGTACGAGCTTTTTGTATAGTTGACCCATAGGGCACACGTGTACATAGATTGGCAATACGCTCTAAAGAGTGTAATTTTCACCTCCCTAGTACAACGTGCAAACCTACGAGCCAGCATGTTACATCGAACTGCCAATGCTCTGCGTTCCCTCTCCACGTCCGCATCGTCGGACAGACTATCGGTGACCCAATGCCCCAGGTACTTGAACTTCGTGACCCTGGAAAGCTGAGCGCCCCCCAAGGTGACTGGTGGGACAGTATTATAACATTTGTTACCCGCTTTGAAAACCAGTAGCTCGCTCTTAGTCGCATTATACCTGAGGCCGTGAGCCACCGCATAGTCCTCACAGATGCGAAGAAGCCTCCTAAGTGCACTGATCGATGGGCTCAGCAATACCATATCATCCGCGTAGCTGATGTTATTGACGCAGTGCCCGTTAATGGAGCACCCGATATTGGTATTGCTGAGCTCACAGATCAGCTCGTTTACATACAGGTTGAATAACTTGGGTGAGCTGATTCCGCCCTGCCTCACACCGCACTCCAACCCGTATGCATCCGACAGGACACCCGCCCACTTAACATAATTGTATTGGTTTTTATACCAATACTTTAGCATCCTAATGATATCGCTTGGGAGGTTCTCAACATTTGACAGTTTATTCCATAGGCAGTCATAAGATACGAGGTCGAAGGCCTTGGAGAGGTCCAGAAAACATGCATACACAGGTGTTTTCCTACTTGCATAGTATTGAACAGTCTGTTTGAGGCATAGTATAGCTGTTTCCGTGGATAAACGTGGCTTAAACCCAAACTGCGCGTCGTTGAGTGTTAAGTGCTTATCCAGCTGCTGATCAATCAGACTGTCCAACACCTTTGCAATGATGGTAGCCAGGGATATAGGCCTGTAGTTGCTCTTGTCATTCGCATCTCCAGTCTTATTTTTAACAATGGGCACAACAATAGTTTTAAGTAAATCAAGTGGAAGATACGAGTGACTCAGGCACAAGCTAAAAAACATTGCTAGCACTCGCGGTAAGTGCTTACCAGCATAAAGTAAATGCTCTATACTTAGGCTGTCGTGACCCGGCGACTTGCCTCTCTTTAAGTTGCGTATGACAGTAGCTACCTCCCTGGCCGCAAACCTAATAGGCATGTCCTTGGACCCCCCCAACACCTCCGGCCCGCCAGACGACGTACCTAGGGGAGACCCAACTTTAAAAGCTCTGCTGAATAGGTTGGCGATATCATTAGGATCACTAAAGCCCTCAATACTCACAGGCAGACCCGACCTGGGATTCAACCTGTTCGTGGCTTTCCAAAAACTACCAAAATTCTTTGCGTCATGATGACTTGCAATGATGTTCATTTTTATTTGGTCCTTATTATTTTGACACCATTTCAATTTACTTTTAAAAACCCTTCTACTTTCCACCATTTTTTCATACAAATCACCATGTTTCGGCCTACCAAACAACGTCCAGGCTTGAAAATCAAGCCGAGCCTGTCCGTGTGCGTCCTTTACATGTTTATTCCAGCCCGTTATGTAACGCTTTTTGCGCTGTATTCCGTTCTTACAGTTACTGGTGATTGCACCTTCACAGAGAATACGCACAATTTCCGCATACATATTATCTAAAATGGTTTCATGTTCCTTAATTCTACAACTACTTTTACTACATTCAGTAAATTGTAAGGGAAAGTCTAAATTTTTCAAGAGATCATTACAATAATTGCTATATAACTCAGTCTGCTGCAAGTCTCTGTCACCCCATGCTACTTTGTTACATTTAGGTAGTCCAGGTGCAACTTTTGGCCTTAATAAATTAAGATCACACATTACAATTAGAGGTAAATGGTCCGACCAAGACACATCGTAGAGCACACTAGCGTCTCTAATAGTGTTCCACGCCGCGTCTGTCACTACGCAATGGTCTAACCAACTAGTAGAACCATGTGCATCACTTACATAGGTATACGTGTCCGACTCACCACCGAGCAGGCAAACGTCAGCGCACCGCCACTGTACTTCAGCCGAAAAACTCAATAGTTCTTCACCGAATAGACTATTCGGTTGAGCATTAAAATCCCCCAGAATATAGACTGCGTCTACACCACTACTTTCTATCACTGCGTGAATCTCACTTAAACACTCGACAAATTCACTAAGATTATCCATCGACTCTGTCGGCATGTAAACCGAGAACACTAAAAGAGATTTACCGCCTGCCGTTATTTTGATAGCAACAAGACGCACACTCTTGCACTGCACGAAAGACACATTTTCAAAGGCGCTCTTGCGCCACAGTATAGCAACTCCGCCATAAGGTCGCCCTCGTAGGATGCCCGACGACGTATCTACCGCTGATTTTCCCACGAAGTCGAACTGAGGGTCTATGCTGCTCAGAAAAGGAATGTCGTGAGGCAGCAACCAGGTTTCTTGCAATGCGATTATATCAGATGTTTGACATAATAGTCTGACATAATCCACCGATCTAGTAATAGATTTACAATTAAAACTCACAAATGTACTTGCTTTTGAATTAGTATCGTTATTGTCGCAATCCATTGTTGATATTTTTGTGAGATCCTTCGGCTCCTTCTTTAAAGTCTATGTATCTACGAAAAGAAATTCCTTCTGGCCATAAGTTGTCATCTAAAAATAAATGCAATTTATGCCTTTGTACAAAAACTTTGTAAGCATCATAGTTTTTCTGTTTTCTCATATTAATTTTTTCAATTTGCACACTAGTTTTTGTTTTTTCCATTATGTACGTATGTACTATCGGCCAAACTTCTGCATGCTCACCTCTAAGGCGATAATCTCATAGCACGGCTCACGACTCGATCGCACAATGCACGAGTTTTGACCAATAGGATGCACAAAGCGTATTTTAGTGGTGTTCGTATTAGTATAATCATGTATAGAATGTGTGACACTCACACTAGGAGAGTACTATGCTCACTTGTTTCTGCTAAGAGACGAGTTTTTAATGGGCACGGCCAGCGCGGCGCGGCGGCGGCGTGAGCTCTTTGTTATTGAATTGAATTGTTTTTTTATTATGGACAAGAATTAATTTTAGTACTCATATCTTCTGTTTGTTTGGTTTAGAAAATGTATTATTGATATTGCAGTATTTACAAAAATAATTTGTAATAACTAATAAACTACAATTTATATGTATTAATCCACTTTAATATTTTCCTCTCTCTATCGGGTCTATAGATATAGGTTATTTATGAACACTTTCACTGCCTCTCCAATTTTCACCATATCCTATGTGATGCCGCATGCCGCAGCAACCGCACCATATTCCCTTCACAATAAGATGAGACATTGAAACGAACCGTTTTATTACAGTCCGTTCCACCGATTTTGACTTCTATTCCGTAGGCTTATGGATGGCATTAAAGGCAAAAAAGTGGTTACAATACCAACTGTTTACTGCAGCTGCCATTTGTCATGCCACCAACACAATAGCATTCAAAATCGATTGAACGGACATTTATGGTTTGTTTACCTTTTATCTCACGGCTCCCTGAATACGTTAGGTATAGGTGCGTTGACCGGCACTGCATGAAGGTATCAAATGTTTATATTTAAATTTTTTGTGTTTAATCGACTTTATTAAAAGTAAATAACTATCTAAATTTCTATGTGTTTGTTTATACTTGGGCAATTTGGGAATACTTGAAAATTACAGTAATATTTGAACCAATACTCTGCGCAGTTCATACAATGTTATCAGAGCTTTTTGTTTGTAGCTAACGCAAGGCCGCAAGCCGCACAACTCTTGCAACTGAAATAAAAATAAGTTCATTATCTAAGACCCATTGTTATTTAGTGGGAATGTCTGGAAATTCGGTTAAACAATAGAGGACGGCTTAATACAAGGGCCATACGTTTTTTTATTACCTTAGGATTATCTCAAATGTTTTGCAGTTGTTCCTTGTATTTGGTTTAATACTTTTAACAGTAGGTAATTGTAATATTACCTTTTATTCATTAAAATAATACAGGGTGAAATTGAATTCATGGGCATCCTTTTAAGGGGTCATTGTACTCATCATTATGAACAACTTCAACTATGAGACCATACCTGAAATCGCGAAAAAAAAATCAGCTGTTCCCTACATTTATGTTTGCAGGCAATCAGTCCGATAGAAATAAACAGGTCGTAAAATGAAATGGCGATAGGAATTTAAGGGAAGCGTCAAAAATTAGCGAGAGCAAATTGGCACTGCCGCGCTCTAGCTAATGTTTGTTATTTTATGTTACTCGCTCATTACTCACACAAATGCATATTGTCTCTAATTGGGGGAAACTAGGAAGGGGTGTGGTTTGTCACTAGCTGCGCTCTCGCAGGAATATTTTCTTAAGTGAGCATGCTTAACTTGGGCCGATAGTATGTCGTTAGCAGACGCATTCTGATCAACGTTATTGATGAATAACGGTATTTTGATGTCAGCTGCTTTAAACTTTGTAATATTATCTAGCTTCGCACGACCTTGATTTCCTATAAATCTGTCCCTCAGCCTCTTTTTCTTTTGCGCTAAGATCCACCCTTCATTTCGTTCACCATCCTTCTTTGTTTCTAAATTAGTTATTGTATTTATTGTTCGTGGTGTTGATATTGCTAGCCGCGCCGCGGCGGCATAAGAAGTAGGTGTCCCTATCCCTTCCACAATCTCGCTGCACGCGCCGTTGAGGCCCACCGCGGCCCGCGCACGCACCTGACGCTCCCCACCCGCTTCCGCGCTCGAAACCGCGGTGCGGGCCTCCACGCGCGGCATCGAGGCGCACGCATCGACGAAGTGTTCGAGCAAGATGTTGTTACACGCGTCAACTTCGTGAGAGGGAGATGGACATAGCTCTGCGCTTTTATCGGTACCTTTTTCTACGACGATGTGAGGTAGGTCCGGTGACTTGCTCCGATAATGCATATTATTGTTGTTGGATAATTTATTTTTGCCGTGATTTAAGTCGTTAGGCCTGGTATGACTAATGGTGTATGAACTTTTAAGTTTTTCTAATTCGAGTTTAACTGCATCAAACTGCTCTTTGGTGACAATTATGTTTCTCTATAAATCTTAAGTTCGTTTTGAATTAACAGAATATCTTTTAACAGCCGGGTAGCGTCTACATGGTCAAAAGTGATCGGAGGGAGTTTCTGTAATTCGCGTGCCACAAAAATCGGTACAACTTCGGGATCTGTTTCTTTTAGCAATGTTATTATGTCATATAAATCTCTTTCATTTTTTCCTGTTCCTCTCCTCGTAACTTTACGTTTCGATGACGGCGCCGACTCAAACAGTAACTTCTTGGCATTTGAAACCTCTTCCGTACTAAAAGAGGTTGCACAGATACGGACTAGGCTCTCCTCGTCCATTACATCAATCTTGTTTTGCATAAAAGCAAGCACTTCACTTATCACTACATTACACGCATTACACTTGACCGTAGTGGATGTCATTGTTACTCGCAACTTATGACTCGCGCTCGCAACGCGTACGTGACATGCGACCGCTCACTTGCATAGCTCAACGCGCACACCGAAAATTAGAGATGGAATATTTTTTAATCCGACATTTGAATTATTGAATTGTGAACACGCTGATTTAGATATAAGAACATAAAATTGGACTGAACGATGTTTTATTCTATCTGAAAATCTGTATTTGATATTCATTAACGAAGTATCAGCTTTTATGTTGGTTGAAATAAATTATAGAATTTCATACACATCTAGCTCATTTTAATTAATTGTAATTCAATATGCGACTGGAGCTATAATATATAATTAATGGTGTGGTGTTTAACAGAACAGACGACTTTTATGGATGGTATCGTCTAGCGTCGAAATTCAATAATTTATATAACTAGAATAATACTAATACTTCTTAGTAATACTAATACTACTACTACAACTAATTTCATTTTATTAATAGCGGAATCCGAGTAGGGGAGGCACCTATTAAAATATTTGATATCCATAATTAAGTTAGTTAGTTTAGTTTTTAGTTTTTTTATGTTAAGAAGTCTTAGTCAGCCTACCCGAGGACCGAGATAGGTTGACCACAGGGGTATATTTACTAAGGAGGCGGAGCGCATGAGGGAGAGGTAATCGTTGCGCCCTCACGCCTCTAGTCGCCGCAGGAGGAGACACCCTGGACGTCGGGAGTCGATAGCCGACTCCCGGCCACCGTAGGCGCGGGCTTTCGGATGGCGAGCAATGGGCAGCTCGCCGTCCGGTAAGGACCAGGCCCGGGTCGACGGCGCGTTGTGTTGCACGCGCGCCTCAAAGAGATGTCAGCATAATTGACGGGGTCCGATGGGGCTGATACCTGCCAGGTTCGCAGATTGTTGACTGATAAAGTAATTAAGTAAACATTAAGTGTAAAATCATGGCAAGGGATGAGTAATCCTAACTTCCTAACTATCCTAACTATCCTAACTTCCTAACTAATATTATAAATGCGAAAGTAAGTTTGTTTGTTTGTTTGTTACCTTTTCACGCCTAAACCACTGAGCCGATCATCCTAAAATTTTGCGTATAAGTTGTCAGGTGTACAGAAACGGACATAGGGTACCTTTCATTCCGCAAAAAAGTACTGTTCCTGAGGAAAACCACAACAATGTTCTTATGATAATAGATGGCGCCACGTGTCTTTCGAATCATGATTGAATTATAACCCGAATTGATAGTCAGTCTAAATTAACACGAACGAAGCCGCGGGCAAAAGCTAGTTAAACAATATTTCTTTAAGCCTTGAAAAACTAAACAACTTAAACCAATTCTAAAGTTCACAATTATATATTTAAGTCTTATAGTAAATGTCAAACGCTTTTGCTAGCGCTATAATACTTCTTTTGTAAAAATAACTAAGTGACCACTTTTTCTATAACATTCTTTATAAGAAAACCTTCCCCGCAAAAAGTTAGTCCACAAGCCCCAAACGTCATTTTTCTCTTTGATTACTTAGCTAACCTAAACACTGACTTCAATTTGAAAATAACACTGTGTTATAGTGTCCATGAGTTTTAAGTTAACTTTTATATTACTAGAAAAGTAGTTCACCATAAATTCTTAGGCTTTCGAACAAAAAGTATACGATAGTATAATTTTTAATCGAGTATGGTAAATCAAAAACATGTCATCACTACTTAATGGTATGCGACTGAAATCTGCTTCGCACAAATATGGGGAAACCGAGATGCATCCTTCAGTGTCACTAGATGACCCAAAATTCGTATTGCTGACGAGTTTCGGGCAGCTAGTTTACCTACCCCTGTAGGCAACCAGCCCCGGTTTCCCCTACCGATTCTCAACGCCCAACGCGTAAAAAAACATGTTTTACACATTCGAAATTAATCATTTTAACCGTATATTTTCCTGGAGAAATAAATCCTGATACGTGACTGAATTTCTGAAAATAGTCTTATAAATATTATATTGGTTAGAACGGAACGCAGAAAATCGTTACTCGATAATTTGTTTGTGCACTTACGCATCTGGGACACTTGCGCGAAAGACATTTACGCGAACCCACTTGCGCGAAAAGACATTTCCGCGAATGGACCTTTGCGCGAAACATACTTACGCGAAAGACACTTACGCGAAAGACACTTACGCAAAAGAAACTCGCGCGAAGGACACTTGCGCGAATCCACTTGCGCGAAAAAATTGCGGAAATGAGATTTCTACATAACTTCACGCCTCTATTCTTTCAAAGGGTTATGCAGGGGTGTATAGTACA
The DNA here is from genome assembly GCA_917490735.1 of Dryobotodes eremita. Classification (NCBI taxonomy): domain Eukaryota; kingdom Metazoa; phylum Arthropoda; class Insecta; order Lepidoptera; family Noctuidae; genus Dryobotodes; species Dryobotodes eremita. Next base: position 8,525,020 of record OU823257.1, read on the forward strand.
CCCACAATTCGCCTGTAAGGTTCAAGTTATAGACAGACTGGAAGTAAACAGTCTAATTAGGCGTCAATAGTGATCTACGTAGTTTTTTTATTGTCTCTATTTTTTTTCTTATTTATGTACACACAGTAAAATACATAGAGATACGTCATATCGTAACATTTGAGTACCTGATTATTTCTTAATGTAATAAGAAACGAAAAACGTCGCCTAAAAATAAAAAATAAATTCATTGGACAACACGAAGCGAATTTTTTTCAAGGTGAAAATATAAACCAAACAGCTTGTAAATAACCTTGACTGTTTTCATAGCATTTAATTTTATAGCTTTATAGAAATGGGTCATCAAACACGTTTTTTGCGAAGATCTCCCCTGAGCTTGTCAACACGGTTGATTGCTCAGATTATGGTAATTCTGTATAAAATATTGCTGAATGGTTTCCCTTATTATATAAATAAGGAATATTATAAAAATATTATTATTATATTTATTATAAAAATAATAAATATTACTTAATTATGGAATGCAATACTATATAAATGAGCCTACTAGGCTTAAGACATGTATAGACAATATAATTGGTAATGTAACAAATGCTATAGGCGAAACATATAATTGTTTCCTGTCTGATCATAATACAGCTCAAATCGTTACAATTGATCAACAAATTAACAGCAAAACTGATTTCTTTTTTGTAGCTATTAATGATTTAAATAAACATAATGTTGGTAAGTTCATTGAATGCATAAGTTGCTTAAGTTTTAGTGAAATTTATGATATCTCAGATGCTAATGCGGCCTTTGATGTATTTCATGATCTTTTAACTTTGATCTACAATCTTTGCTTTCCATGTATAAAAATTAAAAGAAAATATAACACGAATAAACAAAAATGGATAACAAAAGGTATTAAAAAAAGTTGCAGTACTAAGAGGTCATTAAGAAATCAATATTATTTGAATAAAAATAATGAAAATAAAAACAAATTTAAAACATATTCCAAATTATTAAGAAGTTGTATGAATAACCTGCAATCCCTATGTAACCAAAAGCACATTACTTATTCGCAAAACAAAATCAAAGCTACATGGGATATTGTAAAGCGCAATACGGGCACTAAGCCGTCTAGAGATTGCATTAGTAAAATCGATGACAATTGTATAACACTAACCTCCGGATCTGACATCGCTAATTAATTCAATAATCACTTCATTGACATTGCCATTAATCATTCCTCTAATTTTAATAATGATCATAATGACAGACACAACATAGAAATTCATGATGATAGTATATTTCTAGAACCAACAAATGCTTCTGAAATTGAAAGTATAATAAAGTGCTTAAGAAACACTAAATCAGCAGGCTATGATAATATCACAACTGAACTTCTTAAAAGTATTTCAAAATATATATCAACGCCTTTAGCATACATTATTAACCTATCCTTGGAACAGGGCTGTTTTCCTGACAGATTGAAACTATCCTTAATTAAGCCATTACATAAAAAAGGCTCCCAATCTAACGTTGACAACTATAGACCTATAGCACTAACACCCATACTTTCAAAAATATTTGAAAAAGTGATGTACAGGCGGTTGTTAAGGTTCCTAGATAAATATAACATTCTAGTCAGTCAGCAATATGGATTTAGACAAAATAAATCCACTACCGTAGCAATTTATACGTTAATAAAACAAATCATGAATAATATCAATAAAAGAATCCCTTCCTGTGCATTATTTTTGGATTTAAGCAAGGCGTTTGACCTCGTTGACCATGTTAGGCTATTGGATAAAATGGAAAGATACGGAATAAGGGGTCCCGCTATAAAATGGTTTCAGTCATATTTACGTAACAGGAAGCAGATAACAAGAATAGCAAAGTTGAACCATATGGCAAATAGTATGGATAATTTCGAATCCGAACCAAGAATTAACCTTTGCGGTGTCCCTCAGGGAAGCATTCTCGGGCCGTTATTGTTCCTTCTCTATATAAACGACTTACCGAAATCATTAAAACATCAGTGTGTTCTGTTTGCTGATGACACCACAATTATTATTAAATGTAAAGATGAGCAAAACTATGACAATGAAATTAATCAAGCATTGAACGATATTATAAAATGGTTAGATATTAATAAACTAAAATTAAATATTGCGAAAACGAACGTACTCCATTTTAAAACATGGAAAAGTAAACCTGTCCATCTTCATGTCGCGTATGATAATATTAGCGTAAAGCAGGTACATAACACAAGGTTTCTAGGGGTAACACTTGATGAGCACTTAACATGGAAGAATCATATCGAGATACTCTGCAAGAAAATTAACCAATTTGTATTTGCGCTCAAAAAGGTCAAAAATGTAACGTCGAGAGAAACCTCCATAATGGTGTATCATGCCTATGTCTGTTCGGTAATTCGCTACGGCATAGTTGTGTGGGGAAACTCCTCAGAAACAGATCGAATTTTCATTGCTCAAAAAAAGTGTATCCGCGCAATTTTTAATATGGATTGGTCTGATTCGTGTAAGCCTATATTTAAGTCACATAACCTTTTGACTGTACCCTGCATATATATCTTCGAAGTTGCCAAGTTTGTGAGATCCAATCTTGCATTATTTGAACGAAGGGATAATACAAATAAAAGGAAAGCTGCACATCTAGATTTCGAGATACCTGTTCCTAAGTTGCAACTCTTCCGAAAGAGTTGTATCTACATGGCTCCCCTAATTTATAATGCTTTGCCGAATACAATTACCCAACTACCCTTCCAAAAATTTTGTTCGGCACTACGAAAGTGGCTGTTGCAGGAATGTTTTTACTCAATTCACGAGTTTTTTGTAAAATGTCCCTGTAAATTTTTTTCTCTTGATCTGGTATCAAAATACAGGCATAAGTGATGTAATTATTTGAGTTAAGTGTTATTTTGTTAAACTTATTGTTCTATTTAATGCCATGTCAAAAATATAAGTGTGTAGTTTATGTATTATAATAATTGAAATAATGATTAAAATTTTAATATTAATATAATGTAAATAATGGTAACTAAAAATGATTGTACCTACTTCAATGATTGTATGTAATAATAATTGTAACTTGATTTGCATACCGTTAAAACGGTGAGACATGTAGCACTATGCAATAATACGAACACCTTTTGTAAACATACCATGTTTCTGCAAATAAATATTCTATTCTATTCTATTCTATTCTATATTCTTTTTCTTAGCCCCAAAGGGATTATGTAAACAATGATAGTCTTTAAGGTTCTCCCAAACAGACAGAATTGTTTACTATATTCTTATAAGTTATGTGCCTAAATTAAAAAAATAATATGATACAATATGGCTGCTAGTACTTAGTTATTAAGCTGGGCCCATCAAGCTCACTAAAATGTCTCACTGTTGGTGGCGCGTGTGTTGGATCATTCGGTTCCCTACAAATTGGTTGAGCTGGATGGTGCTGATCCACGCGTCATGTTCGTGAACGGGCGCCGTCAGTTGAGATTGGTCATCTCTTAACTGCCACGGCTTATTTTTATTATTAATCTTATATTTCGAATTGTTTCTTAATAATTTTTTTTTCATTGTTCTCGCATATAGAAGCAACAAGAATAATGTACCCAGGATTTTGTAATATCTTGATTTAAAAAGAGTGTACCTGGAGTTTCTTGCCCATTGTTCTCCATAGAGATCTACTTTTGGAAAGGGCAACTAGCTTCAACTTTCTGACTAACTGACCGACTCTTTGACAATTCAAAAGTGTCTGTAAATGGTCTAATTGAAATAAATGCTTTGAGTTTGAGTTCAAGTTGTATTTGAACATATTAAACTAAGAGCTTCTATTCTTTACAGAAAATTTGGAAGCTAGTTATTATAACCTACATACGTAAGTATACGGTCAGGATACCCATTATTAGGATCACTTGACTAAACAATCAAGTCTGAATGTTGTATGTATAGATAAACGTTTATAACAAATATTAAAGTCCAAGAAAAGAACAACTTTTCACGAGATATAGAAAAGAACAGCTTTTCACGAGATATTCAACAAAAACAATAATATTATGGTATATCTCTTTGTTGTTCAATGTCTGTAACGTATCTTAAACTGCTCTGTATTATGATAAGCGAACTTTTATGGTTTTCCCTTTTCCCAACATGTCTCCCGGACGTGTCATAGAATTTTATGTTAGAGCTCTTAGTGCCGCTGATCCAATATTATCACAAAAAGTTTGCAGAACAGCTATGATCATAGACTACGTTAAGCTTGTTTTATGTCTACTAAAATGCGAATTATTAATCGGTGATATGAACTACTTCCACATATTATTTCTTGGAGAGGTGTTTTTAAAATTCCTCTGTTAGGATTGTAACTAGATCCTGCCGGGGTCGCGTATTGTTCGAAAGAGTTACCGTGGCCCTGGCGCACAGGCAACTGAAGGAACACGGGTGGGTTTTTTTGGTCAGTAAGAGTCTGACACGCTTTTCCGCTCGGCCCAGAGCGGGAGAGGTAATTTGATGATACACCACCAAAAAAAATGGTTATAACTAGATCTTAGTGTTTTGATGTTCTTAAAGCCTAATAATCGCATGAAGAACGTATCTACGTTCCTTGCAGAAGTCGCAGCTTATACTTAACTTGTATAATAGTGAGCTGTATTACTTACCGGCTCACAATACAGTGACCCAGTTTTCTCAAAAGATGAAGTGAAGGCTGCTGATGCACTTCATAACGCTTATAGCCGCATAACTATCACATGTGGGTACATAACACGCATGCTCTCTAGTTCGCGCTAGATAAGGCTATCTCTACTTACCCATAGAAACGAGATTACTCTCGCCGAGGCGCTGTACAGGAAACGAATCACATCTGCATAGATATTCTTTTATATTTTTATTTATAGCCTTTCTGTCGATTTGTAAGAAATACGTGCATATTGCAGCGTAGAGCGGGCTGCTAACACGCCGGGGACTCGAACCTCGGCGTGAGGTAGCTAAAAAATCAAACTCACGCAGCGAATACACGTAAAATTTATTATTAATAAACCATCCGAAATAAAGAAGAATAATAACAAGTCAAAAAAATATTAAAATTCAGTCGCTGGAAATTGTAAAAGCCTACCAAAAAAAATATCACAACAAGATTTTCGGAGAAAAAACTTATGGATGTTTCCAAATATTTAGGAATTTAAGTATTCTGACGAATTTAAATTCGATTGCAATCGTACGAAATTCGTGCCGCTCTATAAATTGTTTAACACAAATAAACTCAAGATTAAGGTTTTTCTTTACATAATTCGTTAAGATAAATTTTAAAGAGAACAAGATCTGATATTGAGAATTTAGGAAAGCACCTTAAAAATAAAATGTTTATACCGACGTGTGACATTTTATTTTTAAGGTGCTTGCACAGAACACTTCTATTATATTGATGGTTGGGCGTTATTGCGCCACACAAATGACTTATTTAGCACCTGATGTCCAAGGTACTGGACCTGTGTCGTCGACCTTGCTCGGCAACGATCCTGCGCTTCTCTCCACAAGCTCGCTCGGACTTCGGCAGCCGACAGACGATGGAAGAAGACAGGCGAACAATAAATGGCAGGGTAAGGCCAAAAAAAGTGGCCTTTCAAACAATCTAAGGAAAAGGAAATCTTCTTAGATTAAAAAAGAAGGCACGAGTAACAAGAATACGGAACCTATAAAGGGATTACTCACCAAAAGAAAAAGTGACGAGAAATTCCAGGGAACGTACAGTCGATTGTATCCGCTGACTACTCACATATCGTGGTTAAACATAAAAAATTTGAAATTCACTTTCGAAGAAACATTCAATATTATTGAAAAAATATCAATTCAGTAGGAATGCCAACGGCAGAATGCCTTAATTTTTTTCTTCTTGACATTGTTCAGAACAATTGTCAATTTTTGAATATTTTAAAAAACCACGAAAAAGTAAAAAGCTGACCGAATGACTCGTAAAAAGAATTTAATCGACATGACAGCAAAAAGTATCTAATGGCAGGTATTATACTGCAATATGTAAGCTTTGTGCTTTATGCTACGTACTATATGCTATGCGCTTGATAAATTTAACGTTTTGTTCAATACGCATATGCGCATGTTCTGCCATCTGTCAAAGTATTGCCTTGTTTTATTGTTGTAAAGACTATGCTCAACTGTTGCTAATGAGACACAATTACTTTTCTATTGTTACCGAACTTAATAAGAACGATCGACAATTGAGGGGACGTGGGGAATTAATACTGATTATATTTAATAAGCCTGGAAATATAGTGAGTGAGAGGCGTTGTGCATGTATTTGATTGCGACAGAAATAACGTTTGTAACCAAATTAGATAAAATCATTACACCTTACTATGTACAATTATACTGTATACATACAAAAAGTCTCTCCTTCTTCCTATAGGGGTAAGCAGAAACTACAGAACGCCACCGGCTTCCTTACCATATAACTCAATTAAAACATCATAAAAATAAAAAGGTACAACCTTGAGACGACATGAGACGTTGGCATAGATTTTTGGTAAATTGAAAAACTTACTTCTGCAACAACAACAAGTATTTTGATGTTTTGTAAACTGGACAATTGAGAACAAAGAAAACGTTTTCTTGCTCTTGCTGATTTACGTGCCAAAATAAACCCAAATCCCTAATAGTACTTTCAGAATATGTGTAGCTGACTATCAAAAATCAGAGACTCGTAAATGATGAATCGAATCAAGTCAATATATCTACGTGTTTGTATTGTTAGTACATAGTTCAGAGATACAAATATGATAGTCAATTGGCACTACCCATCACTTAACTTATTACGTAAAAAATCGTTACACATCGTTCTACATTTAAAATGCTATAAAACCACCATGGTTAAATCTAACCAACAACATTAAACACATCTTCATATTTTTCTTACGATCTCGAAGGCTAACTAACTATTACTTTACTTGGAGAGAAAATGCGAATATCCCTTACTAACATTTCCTGTTACTTTCGCTCTTCATTTCTGTAAATATTTCTCCAACAAGGATTTCATTTCAACAAAGCTGTAAAAACTTCGTATCTTCCAACTCATTACGGATTTCAATGGCTATCATAATTCTACTAAGTAGTTGCTTGTCTCCTTTAATAATCTCTTGATTTTGTTTACCAGCAGCTAACGAGACCTCACTAATGGAAGGGCGCTCGCAATACTCGTAAATAACTGTTTAGCACTTATAGTTGGGAATTTGTGAATATTTCGGGACTTGATGACAACCCTGCGGCCTGCACAAGCTATTATGTTGGATTTAAACATAAGGGTTAGCAAGGAATTCGCTTTATGGTGGTCACTAATTGAAACTTTGATGAGTTGTGAGTTCTACCATTTTGTGGGACAGTTACGCTTTTAGGATTATCCTTACTATCGTATTTCTGTTAACGACAGAAGTAAAGTTATGAGATTACTTTATTTCCTGTACCAGATGGTTTATGGCCAGATCGAAACCATTTTAAACAAACTAATGAAGGGACTGTAGTGTATATAGATATACTTATGATTTGTCTCGAGCGCATACGTCACAAGGTGCGGGCTGCGTGGGGATCAGTCTATGCCCAACCGCCAGCCCGCAAGCACGTGGTGGTGCGTAGGCGAGCCAAATACCATTTTAATATTGTGTAGCTATACTAGCTACTACATGTGGCGACGAGGATAAAACGGAAAAAACTGTAAGTAAAGTGAAATATATATTAAAAAAAAAAAAAAAAAAAAAAAAAAAAAATTGGTGGTGTATTGGAATGATACTATTATGCCGCAAAACATTTTAAATTCCTTAGGCTCAGGTAGCTAATTGTTTACCTATTGAAAACAAGGTACGAGTACCTATTCAGTAAACTTAAAATCTTAACTCCGTTATCTAGATTCAAAGTTAAAAACGTTAATCGTGACGATGCTGCAGTGGTAACAACTGATTAATCTTATGTTAAAGTTGTTTACGCAAAGATGTGCTCAGAATGACTCATTACATCGGCACGCCGCCGAACGCCGCTGCACTGATCACTTTTTATGAATTATCAATTTGTTATTTACGAATATACACTAAAGGAATTCTTATAAGCTTAATAATGTTTTAACTTAGTACATACACATTTCACCATTCAGTGCCTACCTACTGGTAGGTAAATGTTCACGTGAAAATGTGTAAAACAGTTCAAACTGCTAATATTCTTATAGATTTAAAAATGTAGGTATGTTTACATTTGAGTGCAAAAAATTAAACTGATACCTACTTATTTAATTTACAATAAAGGATGTAATATTATCCTGTTCTATACCTGGGTAATATTTCACATAATAATATACCCATCTTAAAGTTTGAATTACTTCAGTAGTAGGTAATTGTTAGTGCTGCCTATTTATTACTTAAATAAGTTCATGTATTTTATGACTTACTTCAAGTAAATAAAGTGAGATATAGATCACCAACGCCTAGTGAGACGTGTGTGTAGTGTGTTAATTAATAACGTCTGTGGAAAAAAAAAAAAAAAAAAAAAAAAAAAAAAAATTATACTTAATAGTATTCAAAGCATAGGCAGAGGTGTTTTGTTAGTTATTACTTTGGAATACCTACTTCAAATACAATATTGATTGATTGGTAACTCAAGTCTAATAACCGGTGGATATAGGTAACCCAGACCCCAAGTTACCTACTTCCACGTAAGCTGGCGGAGTGCCTGGTCATCAAATTGACAATATATGTAGCAGTTGTAAATGTTACAAAACTGATCATTAAATTGATACCGTATTATGATGTGAAAACAGCACTGCTGGTCATTAAATTGACATTAATGGTTACTAACTGACAACACGAGAAACTTTATGAGCAAAAAAAAAAAAAAAAAAAAGTATAGTATATGTCGTAGCAAGTAGATATCATAAAAAAAAGTGTTGTCAATTAAGTGTTAAAAATAAACAGTATTATCTGATCATTAAATTGATATTGGAACAACAATAAACTGGTTGGTTCCAGATTATTGCCGTGTCCCAACTCATGTTTGCGAAGTTCAAATAAGCAGAATTTTCTGATCATTCAATTGATATTGAAACAACAATAAACTTGTTGGTTCCAGGTAATTACAATGTCCCAACTCATGCTTGAGAAGTTCGACTGTGACGGAGAACCTTCTTCGGTTGGAGCTCGATGGGAGCGTTGGAAACGAGCACTCTTTATCTATCTCGACGCTTCTGGTATTGATAAGAGTGAGAAGAAAAGAGCAAGCTTATTGCATTTTGGTGGTTTAGAATTACAAGAAATATTCTACAATATTCCTGATACCAATGTATCTGACACAGTCGAATCAGATATCTTCAATACTGCAATAAATAAACTTGATGCCTATTTTACACCTAAGCAGAGTAAAGTTTATGAGCGTCATTTATTTCGTTTAATTAAACAAGAATCTACGGAAAAATTTGAAAAATTTTTAGTGCGCTTAAGACAACAAGCCGACAAATGTCAATTTAAAGATAAAGATGACCAAATTATAGATCAGATTACTGAAAAATGTTCGTTACAAGGACTAAGAAAGAAAATATTGCAAACAGGAGATTCTATGACATTGGATAATATAATAGCTGAGGCAAATGCCCTCGAAGCAGTTAATCGGCAAATGGAGGATTTTGGGGACGGTACCAGGAAAAACATAGATATAAATAAAGTGGATTTAAAAACTAACAAAAGAAAGGACAAAGACCATTATAAAACACGGGCATATAAACCTGTTTGTGGTAGATGTGGAAGTAAAAACCACAGCTCCCAAGACATCAAGTGTCCAGCAAGGGATAAAGATTGTTTAAAATGTGGATTGAAAGGGCATTTTAGACAATATTGCAGAACTAGACTACCAATGAAAAGGAAAAGTGAAATGAATAATAACACAGACAGTAAGAAATTTAAACCACAAACAGTAAAAGATGAGCCTAAACAAACAAGTAGGCGTGAAGATGACATACATTACGTATTCAGAATAGATGAGGACAGCGAGTTAGAATGTGACATAGGAGGGGTAAAAGTCAAAATGTTAGTGGATTCTGGATGCAAATGTAATTTAATCACTGGAAAAACATGGCAAGACTTGAAAAACAATGGAATACAAATAACTAAACAGACAGAAAACCCTAAGAAAACATTTTATGGTTATGGAAGTAACGAACCTTTAAAACTAAGTGGAGCTTTCGAAGCTAATGTCAAAATAGGTGACAAGTCTGAGGGTGCAACTTTCTATGTAATAGATAACGGAAACAGGAATCTTTTAGGGAAACAGACAGCTATGAGTATGGGAATTCTCAAAATTGGACTGCAGATTAACCAAATAGAAATCAAAAAACCATTTTCAAAATTTAAGAATATTCAAATTGAAATAGCTATTGATGATAGTGTTCAACCAGTTTCACAGCCACTTCGGAGAATCCCTATACCTCTGGAAGAAAAAGTTAATAGTAAAATCAAAGAACTAATAGATAGAGATATAATTGAAGAGGTCCATAGCTCTTCGAAGTGGGTATCTCCGATAGTGCCAGTCTTAAAAGATAATGGAGAGGTTCGCCTATGCGTGGACATGAGGCGAGCTAACAAAGCAATTTTGCGAGAAAACCATCCGTTGCCAACAATGGACAAGCTGTTACCTAAAATGAAAAGTGCTAAATTTTTTAGCAAATTAGACATTAAAGACGCATTTCACCAACTTGAATTGCACCCAGATTCTCGTTTTATAACCACTTTTATTACCAGTAAAGGCCTTTATCGATATAAACGACTAATGTTCGGTATTACATGTGCTCCTGAAATCTTTCAAAAGACGTTAGAGCGTATTCTTTTAGGATGTGAGGGAACAATCAATTTTATTGATGACATTTTAGTGTACGGAAAAGATAGAGGAGAACACGACCAAAGATTAAAGAAAGTAATTGGAACTTTAGAAGAGAACAACGTGGTGCTAAAAAAAGACAAATGTTTATTTGGAATGACTGAGATACAATTTCTTGGACATGAATTTTCGGACAAAGGAGTGAAACCTTTACAGAAATTTGTATCAAGTATCCAGGGATTTCGACCACCTAGTAATATAGGTGAGGTTCAGAGCTTCCTGGGTCTTATAAACTATGTCGGGAAATGGATTCCCAATTTAGCGACCAAAACTGAACCTCTCAAAGAGTTACTTCGGAACAAGCAAGGAAAAGGATCAGACATTAGTAAATTCTGGGGTTTCAAACAGGATGCCGCGTTTAATGAGCTAAAGTCGGCTCTAGCCTGTATTCCTACTTTGGGTTACTATGACGTGAAAGATCGGACAGTGGTTATAGCTGATGCTAGTCCAGTAGCATTGGGTGGTGTCTTGATACAGATAGACCACAAAGAGCCAAGGATTATAGCATATGGGCATAAGACATTAACAGACTGCGAACGGCGATATTGTCAAACAGAGAAGGAAGCTCTGGCATTAGTATGGGCTGTAGAACATTTTCACGTTTTTCTATATGGTAAAGAGTTCGAATTGATAACTGACCATAAGCCACTTGAAGTCATATTTGGACCCAAGTCAAAATCATGCGCCAGAATAGAACGGTGGGTTTTAAGACTCCAGACATATGCATTCAAGGTCGTCTATAAACCAGGCAAAGATAACATTGCGGATTGTTTGTCTAGATTATGCCATTTGGAAAATTCATCAGTAAATGAAATCGAACATTACGTCCATTGGATTGTGGAGAAAGCAAAGCCTACCGCCGTGACACTAAAAGAAATTATAAAACATTCAAGAGAAGATCAAGAGATTATAAAGGTTAAAGAAGGTATTTATAATAATAAATGGGAAGATGAAGTAAAAAATTACAAGTTATTTGAAAATGAGCTGTGTTTTTATGAAGGAGTTCTATTGAGAGGAACTAGGATAGTAATTCCAAGTGAACTACGAAATCAAGTTTTAACGGCAGCTCACGAGGGTCATCCCGGTATAGTCTTGATGAAGGCTAGATTGAGAACTAAAGTGTGGTGGCCAAAGTGCGATAAAGATGCTGAAACTTTGGTTAAGTCTTGCAAAGGATGCACCCTTGTCTCAGCTCCAAATCCACCAAACCCGCTTAAGAGACGAGAATTGCCAAATGAGCCGTGGGTAGACATAGCTATGGATTTGATGGGACCGCTTCCGAGTGGAGAATTTATATTGGTCGTGGTAGACTATTTTAGTCGATATAAAGAGGTGAAGATAACTCGAAAGATTTCTAGTGCAGATATCATATTAAATTTAAAAACAATATTTAGCCGTCTTGGAAATCCATCAACAATAACTGCAGATAATGGAAAACAATTCTGTAGCGAAGAATTCAAGCGGTTCTGTAACGAAAGAAACATAATTTTGTTCAACACTGTACCGTATTGGCCACAACAGAATGGTGAAGTAGAACGCCAAAACAGAGATATCTTGAAACGCTTAAAAATCAGCCAAGCTGAGAATGGAAACTGGAGAGAGGGTTTGGAGGAATACTTGGTTATGTACAACAGTACCCCACATAGTGTGACAGGAAAACCTCCGGCAGAATTATTTTTCAAAAGGCAATTTCGTGACAAAATCCCAATGGTCAGTGACATCAACCGTCAACTAGAAGATTCGGAGGTGAGAGATATGGACAAGGAAAAGAAACAGTTGGGAAAAGAATATGCAGATAGAACACGAAAAGCAAAACAATGTAATTTAGTACCGGGAGATAAAGTATATTTGAAAAATATCATTAAAGATAACAAATTAAGTTTAAATTATGACCCTACTCCTCACACGGTTGAAAAAGCCGCAGGAGGAGATATTGAAGTACGAAATGATACAACAGGAAAAGTCCTTAGGAGAAACGTAGTACATCTGAAAAAAATTGAAGGTCAGTGGAAAATTTTGAACGACAAAGAGCCTGAAGAACTAAATTTAGAAGATACGTCTACTTTGACCAATTAAGAAGAGATATAAAAATAATTTGAGGGAAGGGAAAAGGAAGGTCTAAATAAACAAAATAAACAGGACTATATATTGATTATAATGGGGTTAAAATAAAGCAATTAATTGTGATGATTGATTAAAAAAGCTTATTTGATAAAGATGCCTAAATTGGGACTTACTTTGTTAATAAAAAGATAAGTGATTCACTACAGAAAAGTAATATCGTGCAGACTACTTGTACCTTAATAAATACTCGATGATAAATATAAAAAACCTATTATTTACTTGTAAATATCCTTATTATTTAATACAGAGTTATTTAATACAGAAATAAAATAAATTAAAATAAGGAAGGGATGTAGTGTATATAGATATACTTATGATTTGTCTCGAGCGCATACGTCACAAGGTGCGGGCTGCGTGGGGATCAGTCTATGCCCAACCGCCAGCCCGCAAGCACGTGGTGGTGCGTAGGCGAGCCAAATACCATTTTAATATTGTGTAGCTATACTAGCTACTACAGGGACTATGATATTTATCTTTGCTCTACGATTTCGGCTCATTCTCTTATATTGTTTCCGAGACAGAGGTCTGTTCACAATAAATGATGTTTGATGCTTATTGTCACTTGACCGTTGCGTTTAAACTGGGTCCATTTCTTGGCAATAAGGTTAATTTTCTATAAAGCCGTCAGAAAATACTGCTGGAACACAATTAAATTGATTAAATAGTTTTGTTTTATCTCTGGGTCAGTTTTGGTGTACATTCTTTGGTCAAGCTCAGCGTAAAAAAAAAATCAGATATCGTATCCATTATAATTTCAAGCAATTATAGATTCGACCCTCATATTTACCAAAACCAATGACTGGCCTTCAAAACTTAGTACTACACTTTTAAAATTGCAATAACTTTTAAAGTACACAAGATATAATTTTTTTTTTTTTTTTTCGTTTTCACAAGATATAATATTTTCGAAATAAAAAGGATTATTAAAAGAATTGTTTTTTATATACAAACTTTATCGTCGATAACCTTCTTTTAAGAAATGGCTGAAAAAACTTTATAAACAAAAACACTTGGAGGGTTAATTATTTAGTGCTAATATTACGTTTGCGGTAATATTTAGGTATTGTGCGCGGGTTCATTAATTACAGGATTTTTTTTTTTTTTTGTGTGGGAAATCATCAAATGACCTCTCCCGCTCTGGGCGGAGCGGAAGGGCGTGTCAGACTCTTACTGACTAAAACCCATCCGTGTTCCTTCAGTTGCCTGTGCGCCAGGGCCACGGTAACATTTTGCTGACATCTCTTTGAGGCGCGCGTGGAACACGACGCGCCGTCGACCCGGGCCTGGTCCTTACCGGATGGCGAGCTGCCCATTGCTCGCCGTCCGCAAGCCCGCGCCTACGGTGGCCGGGAGTCGGCAATCGACTCCCGACGCCCAGGGTGTCTCCTTCTGCGGCGACTAGGGGCGCGACGGCGCAGTGATTGCCTCTCCCTCTCGCGCTCCGCCTCATCCTTCGCGAGCATTACTGCTTCGCAGAAGGAGGTGACGGCTTCCCATTCCGTCTCGCTCCGTACCATGGCCTGAACCAGGGCCGGACGCGAGAGGTCGCCGCCGCCGATCGCCGCCACGAGGATACGGCGGTGCTCTGCCCAAGCCGGGCAGACCTCCACCGTATGCTCCACCGTGTCCTCCGGTCGATCCACACAATGGTAACACCCCGGCGTTTCCTCCCGCCTTATCCGAAACAGGAACCTCACAAAACAGCCATGTCCGGTGAGGACCTGCGTCAGGCGGAAGGTGAGGACGCCGTGGCGCCTCTTAAGCCACTCCTCAAAGAGGGGTCTTACCACCGCAATTGTGGCGTGCCCTGCGCTGGTTTGCGACAGTCGCACTCTCCATGCCGCCATGAGATCCCGCCGGAGCTCTGTCCGCTGTGCCGCGATTTGTCGCGGCAACGGAGTTACGCCCCGGCGTTTCGCCTCCTCGCGCCACTCCCAAACGTGCGCGAGGACTTTTGCCTCCAGATCCCACGGCGGTAATCCGGCAAGGAGGCTCGCCGCCTCGCAGGAGACCGTGCGGTATCCCTGTACCATCCGGATGGCCATGACCCTTTGGGACGCGTTCAACCGGCGGGCTGGCCGGAGCCTCAATGAACGCGCCCACACCGGTGCCCCGTAAAGGGCCATGGACCGCACGACCCCCGCATAGAGCCTCCGGCAGGAGGCGTTTGGCCCCTCCAGATTAGGCAAGAGCCGCTTCAAAGCAGCCCCGGCCCGCTGCAGTCTGGGAGCCAAACGTCGGAAATGCTCGACGAAGTTCCACCGGCTGTCAAGGACGAGTCCCAGGTACTTCATCGTCGACTCGACGCCGATGTGAACCCCTCCTACCGTTATTTTGGAACCCGACAGTGGCGCGTTCCGAGGACCATGAAAACACATAGCCTCGTACTTGTGCAAGGCCACCTCGAGTCCCAATTGCCGGATCCTCTCGATGACTGTCGCAACCCCGCGTGTCATCAATTCGGCCGCCGCCTGGTGCGACCTCCCCTGCGCCAGGACCAGCGTGTCGTCAGCGTAGCACACCGCGCTGACGCCGCTAGGGAGGTCGGCGCACAGCACCCAGTCGTACCCGATGTCCCACAGATGCGGCCCCAGGACCGATCCCTGTGGGACACCGCACGAGATCTCTCGCCGGTTCCATTATCCCTGGTGACCGGGACTAACTACCCTATCTGTCAAATAGGCCTCGACTACACGACAGAGGTAGGTCGGCATCCGGTGATACCGGAGTGCCTCCCTGATGCAACTCCAGGGCAGGGTATTGAAGGCATTGGCGATGTCTAGAGACACCGTTAAGACGACCTCACCCCGGGCCACAGCATCCCCCGTCGTAAGAGCTCGCACGTGCATGATGGCATCCACCGTGGAGCGCCCCCTGCGGAAACCAAACTGGCTCTCCGCCAAATCCGGCCCCACCCGCACCAGCTGCCTGACGAGGTGATCTGCAATGACTCTTTCAAAGAGCTTGCCCACCTCGTCGAGCAGCACAATGGGCTGGTAAGCGGACGGATAGTCCGCTGGGCGCCCCGGCTTCTTAATGAGGACCAGTTTCCCCGTCTTCCAACGAAGTGGGAACTGGCCCTCCTCCAAGCATGCGCTTAGGAGCCCTCTTAGTCGAGGCCCGAGAGCCTCCGAGGCCAGGACCCAGGCTTTTCCAGGTAAGCTGTTGGGTCCTGGGGCGGTATTTTTTGCATTCAGCTTACGTACCGCAGCTCTCAACTCTACCTCGGTCACCTCAGGAGCAACGTCGTCATCGTCGGTTGTGTGGTCCGCAGTTGGCACCGCAGGAGGCGGAGCCATGGGCGGGGGAGTATGCTCCCCCCGCGAAGGGAACAGAGCGCTCACCACGCCCTCCACGAGCTGGGGCCGGAGACTCTGCGTCAGCGGGGGAGCCCATGGGCGGAGTTTCTCCCGCACCACCTTATATGGGCATCCCCACGGGTCCCTGTTCAGAGTCCCCAGCGACTCCTCACGGGCCAGTCCCCTGGCCCGCAGGATCTCCGCTCGGAGGGCGGTCTTCGCCGCTCTGTAACCCTCGTACAGCTCCGCCTGAAAATTACAGGATGCGTTCGAGAATGACCATTCTTCGCTAAAGGAAGGGGAGTAAGGACTGACCTGGAATTCTGGTGTGGGCTGTTTATCTAGCTGGCTCCAAGTGGCTTCATTAGTCGGTATTTCCTTCGGCATTAAATCATTGTACTGTCACTCACGATAAATCTTCACTCCAAGTTAGTAGGTTGCAGTATTAGTTTTATATTATAGCAGTTAGAAAAGTTTCCAGAAATTGCGTGCGCAGGCACGTAAGCACGAATATGTGACTTCAGCGGTGTCCTGTTGCAAAGTGTCACTCGTAGTATTTTTTTTGTCTCTCAATCATTATAGGAGGGAACGGAACGGATATAGCAAGCGACCGAAAATGTTCTCATAAACGACGGTCTTAAATATTTTACAGATTAATGGATAAGAGTACGAGGCCTTAGAGTAACAGTAAGTGTCAAATTATTTTATAGGAGGTTGTCGGCTGCTTAACCGGACTTGTCTGTTACCTTAATAAAGCAACCAGCAGCTGGCTGGACGTTAAGGCCTCCAGCCAGCGCTTAAAAACTTATAAACTAGGCCACTACCTTGACCTCGGCTTATAGCGTCGCTGGGGGAGGGCAGCAAGGGACAGGCTGGATCGGAATGATTATTTAGGGACGAATTTAAAGCTACAGGCTCAGCGGCGTGGGCTGGCTTCAGCAAGGGTCGCCCCGGATGTGGCAGGAAGGACGGCGTTCTGTTGTTGTGTTTTTTATGAGTACTGGTAGCCTTACTACTCTCCTGGACGAGGGTAGTGGCGTCGTCGGGGATGATTAAGGTATGCCTCGGGCGGCGAATGCTACTTATGCGGGAGGGAGTGTAGCGGGTGGCCGCTTTTATCAGAGGATTGGGGTGCTTTATGCTAGTCAAAGAAACGCATTGAAAGGCATGAACTACTGGATGGTGGGCATTCGGAGTTCTAAGTGAAGATTCACATTTTGGACATAAAAGGTTCCCGTATCCTTTTTGAGGAAACCGTTCTTAAGGATCTGCATCTTATATGGCGGAAAATGGCAAGACTTAGCATGTGCAAATACAACGCAGACATAGGTCATGATGGCAGGGACGACCGCGGTGAAGATGCGCAATTTGCACTTGAGTGACAATTTGCTGTGGGCGGTTAATAGAAGGTGGAGCCTACTGAGAGCGAAAGAGCTATAAATTCCTAAACATAGACATTGGTTGCAGTTTGAATTTCGAGAATGTTCTGTAAAACAGTGAGAGGTCGTCACACGGTATATTTTCTCACAAGTGGCTTGATAAACATTCGTTTATTAAGAATTTAACTCCCATCCTCTACCCGGGGTAGAGGAAGCATTTTACAAAAACGCGACCGCAATTTGTTCAAGCGACATAATTCCTGAATTTTTTACGAGATTGCCTTGGCTTTGAGCAGTAAATATAGAAGTTTATTTACTCTATAGCTGCCTAAGATGAAACATCAAAGAATGTTATACGAATTTACACTTACCGCAGGCATTTTAAGACTGAACTGTCGTGTGGAAATATATTTACAAGATTAATCCCGGAATTGTTTTCGCCATTTACTTACTCGTACAAAGTGACCACATTTCGTTTAAGTTGTTGACAATTGAAGTTTGGTAGATACATTTCATAGCTATTTTATAGTTTCACGATAATGCTGTATCAACAGCACCCGGTGCTTATTGTGTCTATCTTTTGGAACAAGTTCTGCGGTGAGCATGAAATAACCACGTACCAGATTATACAACTGGCAACTTTACTACAATAGGTACTAAATCGTCGTTTGAAGTTTATCTTGACGCCAATTACTGCCAGTTTCGTGAAATCCGTGAAACGTTTATTCAATAAACAAGTTCTAATAATATCATGTTAGTTGTCGATATAAACTATTTCTTTTTGTTTAATTTTGATGTTTATCTACAGAAGTATCAGTTTGTGCTTACTAACTTAGAATTTCCGATTTTCTTACTACGAGTATGTCAAAAGATAGAATCTACTAATTGATGGTTTCAGCAAAATTTATTCATACCGTGCATCCCAAAACGGGTTGTTTTAAAATACCTTAAGGGAGAGTACAATTTTCATTTTTATCTGAATGGTTTTCGACGTTTATCTCTGCGACGTCACTTTGCATTAACTTTAAAAAAAAAAACCATTTACTGATAATAAGTTTCATCAACTTTAATTTTTGTTCAAGTCTTTAAACGCCCTTTAATCTCTTTCTGAAAAATTACATCTGAAAAACAGTTTTAGCTTTGCTTGAAAGTTTGTCTTTATCATGA
This sequence comes from Dryobotodes eremita, assembly GCA_917490735.1. Lineage (NCBI taxonomy): Eukaryota > Metazoa > Arthropoda > Insecta > Lepidoptera > Noctuidae > Dryobotodes > Dryobotodes eremita. The sequence goes on from OU823257.1 coordinate 8,543,917, forward strand.
ATCAACTTTGTTGGAAAAGGTATTAGGTTTTTCTCGGTCCCGATTAGTAGTAGATATTATTAGACGAAACACTGAGTTTGTCATCGTTAATTTGTACAAAGGTCATTTATTTTTACATCGTACAAAGGTAGAGCAATAAATAAAACGTTCCTATACTCGAGCTCCGAAACTTTCCGAATAATTAAAATATTCGGCTTTAATTAGTTTCGCAGGCTCCGTAACTACACTTGGACTAAATTATCCGTTCACAGTAATTGAAAGCTTCCCAGCTGCTTCAAGCGATGGTAATCTATGTTTGTTTGTATAACAACGAGTGTCGATAAGTAACTATTTCTGAGGAGCTCATTACACGTTTCGATCAGAACGCTGCTCACCTCAGAGTTAGTAAGTTCACTCAACTGATAAAATTCAGTGTATCGACCAATTAATCTATTGCTTGACTTAGTAATAAATTGTTATGGTTTATGTTTGAGCTCTTGATGAATTACGTAACTAATAATAAATTTTATAATTTCTCATTTTTTCTATTGCTTTTAGGGTTCCGTATCCAAAGGGTAAAAACGGGACCCTATTACTAAGACTTCGCTGTCTGTCCGTCCGTCTGTCTGTCACCAGGCTGTATCTCAAGAACCGCGATAACTAGACAGTTGAAATTTTCACAAATTGTGTATTTCTGTTGCCGCTATTACAACAAATACTAAAAACAAAATAAAATAAATATTTAAGGGGAGCTCCCATACAACAAACGGGATTTTTTTGCCTTTTTTTGTAGTTAATGGTACGGAAGCCTTCGTGCGCGAGTCCGAGTCGCACTTGACCGGTTTTTAGTAAATAATTTAACTAGATTACAATACAGCAGTTACTATACAGTAGCTTTAGTGATCTGTGTAGGACCTGGCAGCGAACCAATCTCGAGTCACTGAAGTTTAAAGCTCTCAATTTTTGTTATTGAAACTTAAGTAAGCCAATTTCAATTAGAGTAAGTACTCTAATTGAAATTGGCTAAGTAATAACAATCGCACGGATTGATCGATCAGGTAAAGCTACACTTGCCGCGGTTATTCCGTAGATGGGTGACGGTTGGTCCGTGGATAGGTGACCATCTTTACATACCCAGACCTGTACCTCGGAAAGCACGTTAAGCCGTTGGTCCTGGCTGTCATTCGTGGATCTTTGACAGTCGATATGGCTAGTCAAAAGCCCAAAAGTCTGACAACCTGTCATAACAAGGGGTATCGTATTACCCAGTAACTGAGTTGTGAAATACAAAAATACTGGTATTCAGCTGCATCCGGTAGGCTGGACACCGACCCCAACTTAGTTTGGAAAAGTCAAGGCAGAGGATGACTTAGGTACTCTAAGTGAAAAATCGGATATTTAAATGGGCTTAGATTGAATGAAATAAAGCCCGACGATTGTTTCACCTACCCCAAGGGATGTTAACGAGAACGTAATCTTTGCAAATATGCAAGTCCAGTAGGTCCGACCCAATGACCGTAATAAAGTTACGAAGGGGAGAAAGGTCTGTCAAAAGAGTTTTCTTTGGGAAAGTTAGTTTATGCAGTTGCTACTATGATTTTTATCCTTTAGAACCTTTAAATTTAGCTTATAAATTTACATTTGTTACTGACTTATACCATTATTCAAGAGGTAAATGACTGCAAACATTGTCAATGTAAACGTTCAAACGGATCACTGACGTTGAGAAACACACAGAAACTGCTACAAGCTTATCTCCACGCGACAGTCCGGTGTCGTCCGAAGTGAGGCTGTTCACTATAAATAATTAAATAACCTTCCTGTCAAAACTTCCCACCAGATTAGCTAATGTTCAGTTACTGAAGAAAGCTAGAAGTCGCAAACTCGTCTGACTGACTTCCCGAACATACTAGATAATAATATGTACAAGAACTTGACCCAAATCCAAGTTAACGTAAGATATTTCATACCTATTTGATAAGTTGGCTCTTGAAGGAACGTCTGATATATTACGGGCTTCACAGGAGTAAAACAAGATTAATTGGAAGCATAGTGAATAGAATAGAATAGAATACTCTTTTTCTCTCTCTTTTTTCTCTATTTTTCTCTCTCTTTTTTCTCTCTCTCTTTTTCTCCCTTTCTCTCTCTTCTTTCTCTCTTTTCTTTTTCTCTTTCTCTTTCTCTTTGAATGTGAAGTTTTTAGTAGTGTTTTGATAACGTACGGATGATGTCGTTCTGCAGATAATTAATAAACTGCAATTTTAAGTTTTTACGAACAATATTGGAAGATTTACCATCTTATTTTAAAACCATAGACTTTTTACATGTTTTCCTGTAATCCATAAGTAAATAACTAATTTCTGTATATTTTCAAATTTGTAGGCTCAATAGTTTCGGATATAAGGAGAATGGTTAATTTTCACATATTTTCTTAAATAACTTCAAATTTGTTTGTTTTAAAATTATACGAAAACCATATTTGAGACTCTCACCACAAGCCCTTTCATTTGATATGTCACACGGTACAGTTCGCAAAACGTTTGTTTTTAATTTTCTATTTTGCCACCCAAAAGTAACTGCCATATTCAAAATTTATTTACATACATTACACGTAAGTGTTTGGGTCACAGGAATTTATATGTGTATCAAATTTAAACTTAATCAGACGGACAGACAGACACACATGAGTGATCCTATACGGGTTCCGTTTTTTCCTTAGGACGTACAGAACCTTAACAATTGACGTGAAAAATATTTATACTGTTAAAGTATTACACGTCAAAGTAAAGAGTTTTGGCCGTGAATCTTAACCGTCGTCAAAGTTGTAAAACTCCTAATTACAGTCACAATATTTTACAAGATAAAGGGCGAAATCAAGGTAACTGTTGACAGCCATTCTCCCTGAAGTGGCTTAATTAAAACCCGAAGTTCTTCGACTCAATCTGACCCTGATTTATTAGCTCGCTACGTGAAATATTCATAGAATTAATTTACCGTAGAACAATTTCCTTTTAAGAGTTACTGAGGGCTGTAGTGTCTATGGAACATAACATCGATTTATATTATCCTACGTTATAACTTACAATTTAGAATTGATTAATTACATTAATTCGTATATGTTTCTATTACATAATTCAATTGGTTACCAATCAAGAAGCAATTGAAGTAGTAATTGTCTAGGTAAACACCACCAGCTAACTCAAACTCAAAGCATTTATTTCAAATAAACCAATTACAGGGACTTTTGAATTGTCAAGGGGTTGGTCGGTCAGAAAGATGAGGCTATAGTTGCTAGGAAACTATTAGTTAGTCGCACGTCATCATTTCTAATACAAAATGCGTAAGTTTGGGAACGGTTCAAAGGGGTACTCCGAGTACGAACTGAAATAACCCAAAATGGTAGGTTTCCGAGCAACTTATCCATTTCACTGTTCCAAAAGTTTCCTTTTTAGTCACATGCAGGCTTTTGTTGACCACAGCAACCACTAAGACCCTAAAATGACCGAAGCCTTTTATAAAGCATACTGAAATCCTAAAGTGCTTGTTGTTTCCTGTTTATAAAAACATAACATAATACCACGCCAGTTTTCCCGGAACGGTTGGTTAGACAGTGTCTTGTTTAATTAAAAGAAAGTCAAATAAATTCGTTACAAAGAAACAGCACATTATTATGTTCCATTGTATTTATTGAATAGGCTCTCGCCGCCTTTCTCTTCTCAATTCCATTAGAGTTTACAATTTAACTCTATTTCAATAGTAAAGTTCCACCTATTTCTATCAGAATTCATCTAAAATAATAAAAAAAAAATATTAACGCAAGGTTGCAGTACTTTTTAACTTTCTTAAACCTTTTTATATCTAGACAAATGTACATGGTGTGCAAAAAAATAATAATATGAAAACTGAACTTGTGGTCAAGCGCTGTGTGAAGACAGAAACCTGAATAGTAATAATTAGCTCCATAAAAAACCATAAAGCTAATCGCTATTTAAAACGTGTACTTTGAAGAGATTCCATCTTGAAACCATGTAAAAGTTATATCAAAAGATAAGGCTTATTATTTTTTAGGGCATGTTGAGAACACATTTTATAATGTTGTTATTATTTTTTAAATATATACAAAATCTAGCAGCTCAAGCGCTCGCACCCGCCGGTGCCCACCGAGACGCACTACAAGACATACCGCACTACAAGAGGGCCTTAAGAGCCTTACAACAGCTAAAGCGCGGTCACTGTCGGACTGCATAGAAAAGAAAGAGAAGCGCGATGACACAACGCTGGTAATTTATTGCAAAATACGAAGCAATTATCTATTTACAAAAAATCTATTGATTGGATCAAAAAATTAAAACACTATTACGTTAGTTAGTATATTGCTTGTAGAATAATCTGACGAAAAATCAGAATGATTTAATGCATAGTGGTATGGTTTTTAATCGTTATAAGAATTTTTTAGAGGTATCTTCGTGATTTTTTTCCATCGGATCAAATTAGTTGTATCATGTTTTCAACACACTATCTAATTAGCAAATATCCTGGAGAATAACATATATTTTTCTGATTTTGTTTAGTGCAGTGGACTTTTAGGCATTATAATAATAATAATAATAATAATAATAATTTTATTATCAGGCTACTAAGGCCCATAGATAAAATACACAAAATAACATCAAATAACAATAAACTAATACATAATTTAAAACCATTTAAAACTAAAACTATACACGTAATGTTGTCGGCGTCGTGTTTCGCTGCGAGGTGTCGCGTAACCGTCCTCGGAAACGTCGATATACGACACCCTTCGGCCAAAAGTCCTCCTTCATGCAGGTCTGCAGATGTTGGGTTGGAACTCGTACCACAAAAGATTTAAAGTTGATGTTATGGCGCGATTCCAACCTTTCGACCCTCAGAGTCCAGTTGGTCTTCACTTTCAAATACTGCACCACTTCTTCAGTTGTAGTGGAGTGATGCAGACGTGAAATGTACAGCTGCGTCGTAGGCACAGCAGGACGCAGCAGCATGTTGGGTCCACTCGGTGCGGTACCGCACAAGTTACGAGAACAGGGCTTCTTCTTCTTCCTTTCTACTTTAGTGAAGCCCTCCCCATCAACTTGTGTCGTTTTTGGCACGGAGCTAAGGACCGCAGTCAGGGCAGGTTGACCACCCTCTTTCCGTATTTCCCCTTTTCTGGTTTGTCGCTTAGGCTGCGACGCATCAGATTTTCCGCTGGTGACGATAGCAGCATAGGCACGTTTTGGGGTCGACGTACCTACGCGTGACGTATCCGCAGCCGGTGTTGCGGCGCGGGTGACGACGGCGGCGGGCGGCGCTTGCTCAGCGTTATAAAACTTACGTTTAGGTCCTGTAGGCCCCTTAAGCAATTCTCCCATGGATTAGATTCGCACAGACCAAGGAAGCAGGGCACAAAAAGGAGGATGCCTATACTGAGCAGTGGGTGGAACAAGGCTGCCAAAGATAATGATGATTAATACTCTCATACAACTTACAGTAGTAAGTTGTATGAGAGTGTGTCAGTATTCACATTTTGTTGTCAACTACATGCATAAATTTTCCACTTATTTGAGCATCCTAATAGAATGGGATCGACCCTTATTTGGAAAATTTTCATTAGTCCTCGGTTTACTTGAACGTCTCTGTGATTCACAAGCAGTTCTGTGTGTTTAGGACCCTATTGTGACGTCATAGTTAACCCAGTTATATTTTTCATCCTTCGTGTGCTTAAAAAAGAACGTGAAGGTTTAATTTTGTATGACACAAAAATGTATGCTATATCTGTAAGAATTACTGAATATTCTTGTTCACAAAATATATTTCCCTGACGTGGTGATAAGTTTATAAGTAGATATTTACTATAACTAATCGGAGTGAAGTAAATAATAACTCGTATCTCTTAGCCAGACATAATTTAATTAATCACAGCATTTACTTGAATAAATTGACCCTTGAACTATTATTGTGTAATATATTAACAATTTAAGATTTATTTTAACACCAAGTTATCTGAATTACAACCGTTTACTGTGTATATTCTACCACCTCAAAAGATACTGCTAGGTCAAGTGTTAATTACGTACACGTTGATGTTCTTGGATTAGCAACAATCAGACGCTGATCTATTATAATCATGATGATTATTACTACCAGTGTTTGCTATTCTCTATTACACCATAATCTACAGAATTATATCTTCATTGTTGTTAGCAATAATTATTGAATGCATAATCACATTCTATTTACATACATAATCAAACTAGTACATTATGTTTTCGTGAGAAAACAGGAGAAGTACAAAATTATATATATATATACAGTGAGTTTGAACTACTAAGAAGCTCATGAGAACTTAACTCCAGCTGATAAAGTTGTGTAGATAGAATGAAAACAGATGTTCAATAAAAACAGGTCGATAATATCAAACAATAGAATGTGATGGAACAATCTGCTTATTACTTATAAACAAATAGGAATAACTATTAATTTAATCAGTTCTGACTGCACCGTTTTCCACAATTATAATACTTTTGGTCAAAATCAAAATCAAAATATTTTATTTCATATAAACCTACATGGGCACTTATGAAACGTCAGAAGCTAGGTGCACGGTTCCAATTGGTTGTTTCCTATGGAGAAGAGCTGACAAGAAACTCTACGGTTACTCTTTAAAAAAATGGTAGCAATGGAAAGCAAGCAAGCAGTTTTGTAAAAAGTTATAAAGGTCTTCGCTGAAGTAATTGCTCTGACGCGAACAACATAGCAACAATGTTAATAGTCTGGATTCTTCCCGAAACTTTCATTTAGGAAAGGTCTAATTCATTCAAGATTCATCACTTGGCTATGTTTCTGAATAGACTTCCGCAGTTCAATTAATACAAATTGCGGATGTGTATAAACCCGCCCTCTGTGCGGTCAAGCTTTATCTTCATTTCCGGCTAATTGTGAACAAGTTGCGGGTAGTCATAAAATGTTGGGTGAGTCATGGATGCCGTGTTTGGGTCGCAGGATTAGTTTCAGGCTGTGTGTATACTAGTTGCTAATTGGTTGGGGCCAGTATGGAATAATTATATTTCGTTCGGTATATGACATATATTAAAACTAGCTTTTCCCCGCGGCTTCGCTCGCGTTAATTTAGAATTTGTCAATCAATTCGGGTTGTTCAGGGAATTATAGTTAGGAGGATGAAAAACGGGTCTATCGACACTCTAGACTCACAAAATGTATTAGGTACTTAACTAAAGTTTCTACAATAATATAATTAAATAATGATTCGTAAGACACGTGGCGCCATCTATTATCGTAAGAACGTTATTGTTGTTTTCCTCGGGAACAATATTTTTTTCGGGGTAAAAGGTACCCTATGTCCGTTTCTGGACACCTGACAACGTATATGCAAAATTTCAGGATGATCGGTTCAGTGGTTTAGGCGTGAAAATGTAACAAACAAACAAACAAAATTACTTTCGCATTTATAATATTAGTTAGGATGCAATAGTAATAGAGTAACGTATTTCTTTATTTAATATTTCGAATTGCATCCGATTTTCCTAATGAAACAAAAAAAGCTGGTATGTACAGTCACGAGCACTAATATGTATACACTTTGCAAAATTTAAAAGCGATTTTCTCGTGGACCATTGATTGCAACTTTGAGATAAGACCTATTTCATAATAGTATAGGTTCCAAAATACTATATTCGTAACAGCATAAAATTACAATCAATACAGTAAGAGAAAATCACGTTTAGAAGTTGCTAAGTGTATACATATTAATTGCTCATGACTGTATGTGCTATGAAAATGACTAAGTTTACGGATCCATCCCGGTGGCGCTGCCGCAGTGGCTTTAGGTCATAATTATGGAGAGCAACATTTATCTATTTATTTCGCACATGGTCTAGATGAGTTTAAAAAAAACTGTTTACGATTCGCTGTCCCGAATAGCGATCCCATGATAGAAAACCTACTAACAAAACAAATATCGCACTCACGCAACCATAAAACCGTGTAGTAGTTTAAAAGCATCCCATAGAATGTAATACGGTACAGAAATACCTTTGTAACTTTTCATACTAAGAGTACCGATTCTATTTATCTCTCTATTCCAGAAGACGTAAAACACTGTGTAAGCTAATAATATAATTTCCTTTAAATATGCGAGAGAACCCGATGATGTGTGACGTCACATAGCAATATACTGAATCGTTGTATTTGCAAGTGTTACTATTTTGTGAAGTTGGTCAGGTTAGGCAGAAGATTAAGTATATATGACGTCAACGTTCATCGAAATATGCTGTCAACTTGTTCATAATATACTTTCTATTGTTACAAAATGATTTTTTTGTAGAAAAGGGAATCATGTTATATCAATCGCAGTCATTTTAAACTCTGAACAAGATCATCTTACCATGGTTGAAAAAGGATTCATTCCGATTCATTTTCTTTCAGTTTCAAGTTTCTTAAGTAACGAGATGAGCTAATTTTCTATAAAAAACTTCGATCGTTATAATAATTCAAAAGAAAATTAAAGTGTACCTGCTCTACGGCATAATAAGTGTCACGCTTCATAAAGGTGATCATTCCGAGGCGAAGATTCACATTTTCATTTCATTACATTCCTGGGTGGTGAATAATTGAGTGTCGATATTTCAGCGTTTATTTCCATTTTGTATACGGAAATATTAGACATAAACTATTTTTGTGTTTAATATTATATACACAATAGAATTTAACAAAATCACTCGGAAAGCTACACCTACTTCTAATGTCTCTCAGATCAAAATCATTGACATTATAGACGGCTGTTTCGGGAGGTTCCTGGTTTTGGATAAGGCGGGAGGAAACGCCCGGGTGTTATCATTGTGTGGATTGACCGGAGGACACGGTGAAGCATAAGGTGGAGGTCTGCCCGGCTTGGGCAGAGCACCGCCGTGTCCTCGTGGCGGCGATCGGCGGCGGCGACTTCTCGCATCCGGCCCTGTTTCAGGCCATGGTATGGAGCGAGAGGGAATGGGAAGCCGTCACTTCCTTCTGCGAAGCAGTAATGCTCGCGAAGGAGGAGGCGGAGCGCGAGAGGGAGAGGCAATCACTGCGCCCTCGCGCCCCTAGTCGCCGCAGGAGGAGACACCCTGGGCGTCGGGAGTCGATTGCCGACTCCCGGCCACCGTAGGCGCGGGCTTGCGGACGGCGAGCAATGGGCAGCTCGCCGTCCGGTAAGGACCAGGCCCGGGTCGACGGCGCGTCGTGTTCCACGTGCGCCTCAAAGAGCGTCGTATCGTACGAATAGTGCCCTAACGCACATAGGGGCTTTCTTTTTTTATTTTATAATTCAATTCTGCTCATCATACCACATTTAACCAGTTCAACAAAACAATTAAAAACAGTACAGGTTATCAAATAATTAGGTTTTCTAAAAAGCCACAATTTTAAGCACTACGTTGTCAACGAAGAAAAAACCCACAATCGCCGTCACGTCCTCTTTCTTCGCGAGTAGTGGGGGTGCGCGGGCGCGGGGAGAGCGTGTTAGCGCCGCTCGGTCACTAGTCGGCGGAACGCAGAGATTGTTAGCTGTGGCGAGCGTAATCTGAATTGTAAATATATACATTTTTTGCCTATACTACTAGTTTAATCATACATATCAAATTTACCGTAATATTCTATAATAAATAATGAAACGCTGGGGACGAAAGTTGGTGGAATTGGTTGGAAAGGAAGATTGTGTAAATGAAAGAAAACAAACAAAGATTATAGCAAGTAAGTAAATCAAAATATTTTATAGCTCAAGGGATTTTAAGGCTGAAATTATGTTTTGTTAAATTGTATTGTATTGATTTAGTTCAAATAACATAATATCAACGAGTTTGTACTTAATTAAGTCATTCTAATTACTTATTTAATTTTCAATATTGGGTACATTGAAAAAAACCCTCATGGTGATTGTGGCTGTGTTCTATGGAATGGCTAAATTGCGTATGTACGAGTATAGAAGAGACGAAGCCCTAATTACGTTTGTGTCTTTCTTCTACGTTCAAATTATGTTTTTGTCTTTTATTATTTCTTTGATGCTTTTTAAATATACACATTGTTATTTTAAGTACAATATTTTTTACGCTCACATGATTTTAACCCTTCTGTACAAATTTAAACACTGATTACACAATTTTATGTTTTTTCTGGTTTGGGGCTTAAATGCACTTAGGTTTTTTTCTATTGCTTGAAAATTGATATAAAAGCATTTGTGGCCGCATCATTAGCATTTCGCACGAAAATTACAATTATGCTGATTTCGTTATTTTACATTTTTCTTAAAGTTTTAGAAGAATTCTGTTTTATATGTTATGGCTATTTAATGTTAGTAAGAATACATGGAAATTTGTTCGATCTAATACATATTATAGGTGCTTACGGAATTCCGTCAGTTTTCTTTGACAACAATTTTAAATTTCATTTTTTTTTCAGCCTACACTTTTGAAAGTTGCAATGATGAAAGGGATTGCTTCGACTCTCCGGTGCCACGAGGTTGTGAAAAAGAGATAGAATTTTTAATTCAAGAAAATATTCATTCAGAGCTTAACAGCGTAAGTCGTTTTATAATCATTTTATTCTGTTTGAAGCAGTTTCCCGACATCGTATTACATTCAAAAGTGCAGTATTAAATTAGTTTAAATTCAATTATATGAATTCATTTTTATCTACAACTAGCTGATGCCCGTGGCTTCGCCCGCGTGGATGTCGGTTTTCGCGACCAAAAGTAATCATGAAATTTTGATCCCGTTCCCGCAACCCATGGGAACCTATTCCAGGGATAAAAAGTAGCCTATGTCTTATTCCATCTATCCCTGTACCAAATTTCAGCCAGATCCGTTCCAGATGGCTTATTTATTTCCGACACCTCCAACAAATATCATTATATTTTAGCCAATGTATACAAAGACTTGACAAATTATATACTAAAACCTTCCTCGAGAACCACTATATCCATTGGTGAAAACAGCATGAAAATTGGTGCAGCAGTTTTTGAGTTTATCACGAACAGACAGATAGACAGACGTGACGGAAGACTTTGTTTGATAATATGTAGTGAAACTGCGAAACTAGTTTAGTATGATAGTTTTCGCTTTTTATCAACATATCTTAGAAAAATTTGACATTGAATGTATTTTACCCATAAGTTTCTCGAAGTCGGCCATACGCAGAATGAGGGAAACAGTGTCCATTCTGTTATAGAAGGAGCTTCCAGCAAAAAAACTATTTATACTCCAGATCAATGGATCAACCTCATCAGATGGGCAAAAACAACAGGAGAAACTTACAAGGTAAAAGAAATGACCTTGGCAGATATTTATAACTATCGTAAATTACTCGATGGCAAGAACGGTTCGAAGAAATGGTTAAAGAATGATGATGGTGAAAAAATTATATGGAATAAAATTAAAGAAGTGCAAGTTAGTAAGGACAACATAAACGTTCTAAAATCTAAATATGAACTGGATGAGGATTACAAAAAAAATTACTTCATTAAGAAAGGGTACTAGAGGGAAAAAAACTGTAGTTGCGGAAGTCACGGCAGTAAATGGATTATCATTAAAAATAAATTATGATAAATATAAAGATCTTATGTCAATGTGTGAGGCTAAAATTATTCCAGAGGAATACCACACATTTTGTAGAACATTGCCTCATGAGCAGGCTGGCAATGTCAATATTTCTGAGAGTACTGACGAAGAAGATGACTGAATGTGAATTTAACTGATTTCGGTTGTGTTATTTTATTTTAAGTTATGATTTTGATAATGTGCAATTTGATTTTAAAGACTGATTTTGATAACGTGCAATTTGATTTTAAGAACTGATTTTGATTCTGTGCAATTTTATTTTAAAGACTGATTTTGATTATGTTTAATTTGATTTTAAGGACTGGTTGTGATTATGATTACGTGTCGTTTAATATTAAGCTCTGATTGTATAAAAATAAAGGTTTGTTTCCAAACATTAAAATAACCGAATCATTTAAGACAATACATTTGTTTGGTTTATAGAGTTATAAGAACTATTCTTTTATTTTTTTAGACGTTTTATTATACATGAATAAAAAATATGTATATCTAATCCTATAGATATTTTTTTTCATGTCATTTTATGAATACATTTTTCTTGTTAATGTCTATTCACTTGATACTTATGCTTAAATATTTACCAAAACAAATAGATTAATAAAATTCAGATTTTCTTTCGAATAAAATATTGTAATTCTATAATTATTTGCTTTTACTATATCCACATGTTCCCAGTAATGGTAAAATAGTTATTATATACAAATTCCTATAGCATAAAAATAAATACCAGCAACAGAATAATATAAAAATTACATTAAGGCGATTGTGGCCTCGACATTTCCGCAGATAAAAGGCATAATGTAACTTACTGCTCAAGTCCAGCCCTACTTCGTATTAACACAACAGAGAATAACGATTTAAGGGACAAAATGCGTATAAAATATGAAGATAATTTATTGAAAATAATTCTAGCCAAACCTTAAGATACCAATACACATTATATGAAATCACCAATACATATTTGTTCATATTTCATTTAATTAAACACAAAAAAGTGTCTCCTGAAAAGTAGCTAATATGCAGTTACGCCCCTATTCGTAGGATACGACGAGAGATGTCAGCACCATTGACGGGGTCCGATAGGACCGATGCCTGCCGGGGTCGCGGATTCTTCGAAAGAGTTACCGTGGCCCTGGCGCTGGCAACTGAAGGAACACGGGTGGGTTTTTGTCAATAAGAGTCTGACACGCCCTTCCGCTCCGCCCAGAGCGAGAGAGGTCATTTGATGATTTCCCACCCAAAAAAAAGAAAAAAAAAATAGGGTAATATCCTGCTTATAAAACTTTGCAAACAACGATAATATACGCGTAGCGGTGTCGATACGACATAACTAACACGGTTTAGGTACGTTCAAGAGAAGACCCATTAATTAGTTTCTTTTTTAAACCTTTGTACCTATCCAGTTATGTCCATGAAATTGCCCTTTGGGTAAATTAAAAAAAAAGGTCATGGTGGCCAGTGGTTAATGCCTTGCCTCATATGCACCATAAGGTTCTGGGTTCAGATCCGGACAAGAAACAATGTGACTTTTTCAATTCATATTATGTACTTTCTGAATTTATCTTGAACTTTACTGACACCGGTGAAGGCAAAACATAGAGAGCAAATCTGGACTCATAGTTAATATAAGTCTGAAATCGTCAACCCGTACGAACAAGCATGGTGATGAATGCCTTCTCTATATGAGCAGAGGCCTATGCCCTGCAGTGGGACAATAATAGGATGGTATTATTATTATTTATTTCGTAAATTATGCAATTTATTCACGTAAATTTTAAAGATTTATTTAAATTAAACGAATGCAGATTTAATTAATAAAATATAGGAAACTGTAATTCTAATCAAATAAACAAGATGCGACAAAATTTAATCAAAAACCCCTTTTTTTTAAATTTTTTTTTTTTGGTTGGGAAATCATCAAATGACGTCTCCCGCTCTGGGCGGAGCGGAAGGGCGTGTCAGACTCTTACTGACTAAAACCCACCCGTGTTCCTTCAGTTGCCTGTGCGCCAGGGCCACGGTAACTCTTTCGAACAATCCGCAGCCCCGGCAGGCATCGGTCCTATCGGACCCCGTCAACTTTGCTGACATCTCTTTGAGGCGCGCGTGGAACACGACGTGCCGTCGACCCGGGCCTGGTCCTTACCGGACGGCGAGCTGCCCATTGCTCGCCGTCCGCAAGCCCGCGCCTACCGTGGCCGGGAGTCGGCAATCGACTCCCGACGCCCAGGGTGTCTCCTCCTCCTGCGGCGGCTAGGGGCACGAGGGCGCAGAGATTGCCTCTCCCTTTCGCGCTCCGCCTCCTCCTTCGCGAGCATTACTGCTTCGCAGAAGGAGGTGACGGCTTCCCATTCCCTCTCGCTCCGTACCATGGCCTGAACCAGGGCCGGACGCGAGAGGTCGCCGCCGCCGATCGCCGCCACGAGGACACGGCGGTGCTCCGCCCAAGCCGGGCAGACCTCCACCGTATGCTCCACCGTGTCCTCCGGTCGATCCACACAATGGTAACACCCGGGCGTTTCCTCCCGCCTTATTCGAAACAGGAACCTCCCGAAACAGCCATGTCCGGTGAGGACCTGCGTCAGGCGGAAGGTGAGGACGCCGTGGCGCCTCTCAAGCCACTCCTCAAAGAGGGGTCTTACCGCCGCAATTGTGGCGTGCCCTAATCAAAAACCCCTAAACATTAAATTATTTATTGTACCTTAATTCCAAACTTGTTTAAAGTGTCCGGTGTAGTAACCTCAGAATCCCCCTCCCTCGTGGATTGTATCGAAACTGTTGATCAATAAATTACTAAAGCCAAGCTCATTTCTGACCTACCTTAGACCACGATCTACTACAACATGAAAATATCCATGTACAGTGAATTATAATTCTAATATTACTGGTACGAACGAACTTATACAGCGAAATAACACATATTGAGCGAGTAACTCCAAATGATAAGACGCCAATATGTATAGTTCACGTAACTCGATCAAGAGGTCAAGATACTTGCATTAGCACTCCTAAGATCAACATCGACGTCGATGTGATACATATTTTACAATGTTATTTGTCACATCGACAATCGTTACACTACACTATGCGAATGTGATATCAGATAAGGAGAAAACCGGGTTAACTGTTTGCTGTTTCGCTCAATATTGTTGTTGTGCAGCACAACAACCGGTCATTGAGGGAATTCTTCAATATTCTGATAATTTATTTATTTTCCAAGATTATTGATATACTGTATAGTTTTATCCAACATATTTCCATTACAAAGCTCCGAAAAAGCATCGGGTAGCTCTGTTTTGGCCCAACCTTTTTAGATTAACGTTAAAAATGCTGGCCGCTTTTTATTGAAAATTATTGAGATGCCATTAAGTTTATTGTTAAACTTTTTTACTTATTTTTCCTTTCATAATAAACGGCAATGCACATTTTTTTTTAATGAAAATTGGCCAGAATGATATTTAAATATTTGATTGAAACCTTTTTGATAAGATTTCAAATTTGTAAGATGTAAGGCAAAATAATCCTTAATGTTCAGTGCAAGTAATCATAAAAAGAACAATAGAATAAAACTTTCCTCTGTTATGAACTACAGCCTAAAAGCTTCTGCGGTTCGATGTCCCATGTGTACCAATATAATGAACCAACTCAATCCAACCGTAATCACAATAACTTCTCTGTTAAATCACACATATTTGGAATTAAAGCTGAAAGGCGAATAAATTAAGCATGTTCGTAGCGTAGGGCTGTCACACTGGGGGCCGAATGACATACATAATCGTTGAATGTTGCATTACACAGCTGCTAGGGTTTTCACGTATAAATAATAACCCGTTGACGTACTGTATTGATTAAAGTTTCCAGGGAAGACTCGACGAGTGCAAGAATTTTAAACAATATTTAATGGAAAGTTGAAAAGTATCTCATTGAAACATTATCACGTTATTTCAATGATCAAATGCCTCGCTCTCTTCAATGCAAATTATAATTTATGTGCATTAGTACGGGAACGCTTTATTGTTTAATAAGCCACTTTAATTACTCTCACCTTTATAAAATTAAAAGGGGACTTTAATGGCCTCCTAATTTAATTTAATAATAATAGTAGGCAGTTTAGATACTTATTCTAAAATAATTATACTTTGAAATATTTCTTTTGGTAAGCAGTTATTGATATGTCGCAGACTTGAGGTTTATCATGCAAAGTTGAACGTGTTTAGTACCTGACTTAATAAATAATAATAATTTATTACTAGTCTTTAAGCTGCCATCCTTAGCAATTTGTAACACACACCGAAATAATTTTGTATGCTTCCGTTACAATACGTACTAACCGCACACATCTAATTGAATATTAAAATCGATGAGTGTGCATTAAAGATAATTAATGTTAGCAATTATATTTTGTTAGTTATTATTTAGTAATCTATTAGTTTATAGAAGTAAGAGAAACAGGCTGTAAAGTTCACTCATCCTCTATATAAAAGGGAGGATCCTCTGACCAGACGGGTGTCGTGTTTGGTGGGCAACTACCCATCTGATGTTGGAACATTGTATATATGCTAGTAGCGTGGTAAACTCTGCTTGCAAACTATTACAATCTTATTTCTCTAATCGCACTCAAATCACAACGCTTTATAGGCTATGTGCGAGCTCGGAAGTTGAAAGAACACACATGTCACGTCCTAGGAAAACTACTTATGGTGTTCCCCAAGGCAGCATTCTTGGTCCTCCATTATTTAACGTTTACATAAATGATATGCCTAAGGTCAGTAAACACCAGATGGTCTTATTTGATGATGACAGCAATATGATATTCTCTAGTAATGACATTAATATTCTTGAAAAGGACATAAATGTAGATCTTAAAAATATAATAAATTGGTTAGTTAATAATAATCTAAAAATAAATCTTAACAAAACTAAAACAATGACATTCAATCAAAGAACAAATAAACCGAAATTGAATTTAAATATGGTAACGTAACAATCTCTGAAAGTGACATCACAAAATTTCTGGGCCTTTCATTTTTGGGTTATCTGACTTGGAAACATATCGACATATTGTCTAAGAAGCTTAGTCAATTTGCGTATGCTCTGTACAAACTTTCAAAAACGGTTAACCGCATTACAGTACAAATAGCTTATAATGCTTATGTGGCTTCTAGCATTAGGTACGGAATCATTTTCTGGGGCAACTCCGCTGACAGAGACCTTGCTGTTAAAGCTCAGAAGAAATGTTTGCAGTCGTTTACCAAATTATAATCGATTGATAGCTGTAAACCATTGTTTAAGGAACTTAGTTAGCTCACTCTACCGTCTATGTACATTATATGAAATAGGAGTGTTTGTTCGCGCTAATCTCTGGAACTTCCAGTCGGATTTGAAAAAAAATTTTTGCATTTGGTAGCCCAATTCTTAAAGAAGGATAAAAGCTACTTAATTACGGTAGGACCCGCAGGAGCTGAGAGAGCAAAAACCAAAAAAAAAGAAAAAGTATAACGCTGAATGAAAACGAAGTAATAGCGGCGATGCCATGCGACAAGGTGGGTCGGGGTAGCAAGAAATTTCAGGCAGACGAAATCGCAGAGAGAAGTTAGTTGTTTATAAAGACACAGGTTGCTTCATTTGTCAAACATTTCTTTGTACTTTCATTTCTACCCTTATCCCGCTGATCCCCTCGATTATAGTGAATCACAGCTGAGTGCAGTTTGAAAGTTATCATTTAGGTATAAGCATAATCAGCCTAAAATATTCCCACAGCTGGGAAACAAGCTTCCTCTCGTAGAGAGGGAGTGGGCCGTAATCCACCACGCGGGCCCAGTGCGGGTTGCTAAATGTTACATGTCTCCGAATTTTTTGGTTCTAGGAAATGGCGCTTTCCTCACGATATTTTCCTTCACTGTTTTGAGAACAGTGGTGATGAAATAATGTAGACAAACTAAAGCACCTGTCAGGGTTCGAACCTACGACCTACAACGCGTAAGTCGCGGCCGTTACCAATAAGCACTAAAGTTAAGTCAACAGTTTATTAAAGCGAATTCACGATTACACTCAAACTAAGCTTGAATAAAGGGATATCACCGACGAGCAAGATTAGCATATCAAAAGCCGCACTGCCCGGTCTCGGGACAAAGCTAAAGAGTGCGGGTAAAACGATGACGCAAAACTGTGACGTCATAGATGCTCCAGTACATCTTTGAACGCGGGACCACAAGACGCTTACTACGACTGCGGACAAAACGCGATGAAATTTAAATCACATAACATAATTACATTTAAGAAATTTTCCACTTTGCAGAGATTTACTGTCTTAGGTTTTTACCATTGTGATGTTATGTGGTGTTGACTTTGTTAGCTGGAGATTTTTAGAAAGAGCATTTCATTTCAATTTGCAATGTTTCGTTCAGACCAAACAATTGAAATACGTTTTCTAAGTAGTGTAGTTTGCGACGTCAAGTTTTATGTATGTCCCATCTATTTGCATATTCAATCGTTTAATTTTTAACTTAATAGTTGAGCCCAAATAATTATTGATATAAATGACTCCGTGAAACTAGCCGTTTGCATAAAATCTTTTTTGACAGATACCTGCGAATATAGCTTTAAATGTCTGAACGTTATTATAATGAAGTTAATATTTCAAAAATCCTTGTTACAAGCTTTTATTTTTCTAATAATTTACGTACCTAACTTTATACTTTTTGCCGTCGTTATAATTAAATTCGTAATGAATGAACGTAATGCAGCCATGTTGTTACTTCTATACATAGGTACATACATCACAATATTTCACAAAACATTATTTTTGTATAAAACTCTTATGTTATACCCTACACAAATAAATTGAATAGGTTTTCTGATACACAAAGAAGTTTCCTTTGTGTCAGTAGGGAGGTAGAATTTAGCACTCACGTAAAATATAGCAACATTGAATATAAAAAGCCTTACCTTTTCCTTTGCAGTTTAACATCGAGTTTATTAATTCAAGTATCCAAATCGTTATTAAAAATACACTGATGAGCAATATAAAAAAGCCACAAACTTAACATGAAATATTTCCGAAACCACGCAAGATAACTTCTTGAAGTGAAGAGCAACGTTCAAATGTATTAAATAGGGCATTAAAAAAGCACCAAATTGAGAGAAAAAAAAATATAAATTTAATGCGTTAAAGGAGGAAAAAACTAAATAGAGCTATTTGGACAAAAAAACAATTAACTCTTAAAGTGGGTTTAGGAAATTTAAACTGAATTTTTGAATCATTTAATATTTCGTATTGCCTGCGCGTGCTCTCAATACAGCTTCTAAGAATATTCTCACATTTTTCAATAAGTGCATTTTTCAGGGCATGAAGTGTGACTGGAGGTGGATTTTGGCTTCTGACACGTCTACCAAGCTCGTCCCAGGCATGTTCGATAGAGTTTACGTCAAGGTTTCTCGCTGGCCACTCCATTTGATGGGTCCCCACGTCTTGAAGGTACTCGTTTACTACATGAGCTGTGTGGGGCCGGAAATTATCATGCATAAACAATGCATTGTCGCCCATATTAATTAAATACGGACATTGAGAATTTCGTTTACGTATCTCACAGCGGTCAGATTGCCGTTTTCTATAGGCGCTAGCGCCGTGCGACCATCTGATCAAATACCGGCCCGAACGTGTACAGAACCACCCTGTATGGGACTTTTGCTTCGAAATATGCTTGTGTAAAATATTCTCCGGGCCGTCTGTACACTCGACGTTTCCGGCCAGTATGTAATAAGGTTTAAATGTGCAATATAATACTATTTTCAAGATTTCTATTACTTCATGAAACTAACTAGTATTATTTAGGTGATATTTAGATTTCTTTTGGCACTTTGCAAGTGGCTTTTTTATATTGCTCGTCAGTGTAAACACTACATTGTTATAATGAGAAGTTTTAGATATCTACTTAATTGTTGTACCTGCTTGAAATATGGAAACTAAGTCTGTGGCTCACTTTGCGTTTGTATGTACTTAAACTCACATTCTTGATGAATCTGATTACTAAGCCTAACTGAAGATCTTTACTTACACTCTCTTGGATGGTTTCATAGCCACTAGAAAGCAAAATGTAAAAGGATTCTTGCCAGAGGCTAATTAAAATATTTTCATTGTAATGAATTTTTCCATCGCAGCCTTCTATGTATTAATAAGATTCTGTATAAAATTAAAAAATAATTAACATGTTATTTGTAGAGAAAAATAGTTTATAAATTCGTAATTTAAATTATAGTGATAAACACTTCGAAAACTTAGAGTCAGAAGTTAAAGAAAACCCTAAACTATTCTAGACTCACGTAAAAGCTAAGTGTGGTGATTTCAGCAAGGACTTTGACAAAATTCCTCATTCCATACTAATTAACAAACTGGCCATACGTATCACTGGACCCTTGCTGAAATGGCTGACATTATATCTATCAAACCGTGAATTTTATGTTGTTGTTAACGGTTTTCGTTCTGCCAGCAATACTTGCATGATTTCCGGTGCCCCACAGGGGTCTCATCTTGTTCCTATATTATTTATCTATACAAATAATAAAACAGTAAAAAAACTGTGTCTGTACATTAAATATAATTTAAAAAAAAAATTGAGCGGGGTTTAGAAACAGTAAAAGAGCACGAATCCAAAAAAAAAAAATCTGTCAGTTTGTTTGTTTGTACACGCTAATCTTCGGAACTACTGGACGGATTTTAATGTTTTTTTTTTAGTTCTATAGGGATTAAGTCTGGGCAACATATAGGCTATAATTTATCTTTTAAACATGAACACCTGATGCAGAACCACAACAAACCAGCTAAACTGTAACCGATACAAAAATGGTACCATAGCAAAAATTGTTCCACGTGATGAGCATTTTCTGCTGAGAGAATAAATTTGAAGATCTGGAACACCTGTTGTGGAACTCCAAGAGCCTAGCTACACTATAACACATAAAAGAATGACGTCTTAGCAAAAGTTGTTCGGTCTGATGGGCATTTCCTGTTGACTTATAAAAATCGAAGATCAGAAACATCTTATGTGGAAATCAAAGCTATCACTAATTTCCCTGTATAATTATAAAATAACATAAGCTGGGAATACCTCCACGCGGTAAAGGCGGTAACAGTTTAGGACTGATTTTCGATGATGATCACGATAACATCACGCCTGTAATCCCTGAAGAGTTAGACAGAGGTGTAACTATAGTACACCTATAGTTCGCCATTTATGTTTAAGGGTATATCATTAAAAATTTGACTCTACTGACCAAAACACCCATTTTTTATTTTATTTTATCGAATAAATATGCCTTCGGGCTTATGTTATTTGATTATTTAATATCCTTTTCGATTTATCTTCGTGACACGGTAGCCTACCCGGTAACGCAGGGGAGCAGTCACTTACATTTTTTTCACAATAAAACTATAACCATGCCTAGAAAGAGGTCAAATCTTTCCCAATGTTCCAAAAGAGCTAAAAGATTGAGGACCATAAGATCCCAAGAATCTACCGAAGAGCGTAAGGAGAGACTTGATGCTGTTCGAGAACATCAGGCTGCAACTCGCTCCGTGGAAACCTCTCCGGATCGCGAAGCACGCCTGCGTTCTCAGCGTATTTACGCATCTACATCCAGGTCTCTAGAGACCAGTGGAGAATATGATGCGCGACTGACCGCTGATCGTGAACGTTACGCATTGTCTCGCGAGACGGAGACGTTCACGGATAGAGAATTGCGATTGAGTTCTCAGCGTATCTACGCATCTGCTTCTAGGTCTCTAGAGACAAGTGCGGAACGTGATGCGCGACTAACTGCTGATCGAGATTATCATACATTGTTCCGAACACGCAAAAAATAAAAAATTCATAATCAGTTAGAAAGTGAGAGAAAAAGAATTGCTGGAGTACGGCATGAAGAGACAGAAGAAGAGCGCGACGAACGTTTGAATTCTGATCGACTTCGACATTCTCTGAACAGAATGTCGATATCATCTGAAGAATCGGATGTGTCTCAAGATGTAGCCGTAGGGCATGGCGACCTTCCTTGGGTTGATAAGGAACGGAGTGCATTTACATATACTCCTATGATTGACTACGCCACATATTCCGCCATCGGTGGTATGGTTAAAAATTGTACTTTTTGTGAAGCTGTTAAATGGCAAAAAGAAACAAACGGTATGTGTTGCTCAGGTGGGAAAGTACATATTGAAATATTACACAATCCTCCAGAAATATTAAGATCACTGCTAATCGGTGACCATCCACAGTCAAAACATTTCTTGGGCAACATCCGTTCGTACAATATTGCCTTTCAAATGACATCTTTTGGTGCGAAACAGATTTCAGAAGGCCCATTTATGCCAACATTCAAAGTGCAAGGCCAAGTTTACCACCTTATTGGTTCATCATTGCCTGAAAATGACCCCAAATTTCTCCAATTATATTTCGTATTCAATTATCAAGATCAGGCAAATATTAGAAACCAAAACTTTCCGCAAGCAATATTGTTAATTCAGTGTACCCTCGGGATCCGCTGCGGAATTACGGGAAGAAAAGTTTTTTTGTTGTATAGGTATTAAATCTGGGCAACATATAGGCTATAATTTATTTTGAAAAATTGAACACCTGATGCAGAACCGCAACAGACCAGCTAAAATATAAGAGATATAAAAATGGTGCCATAGTAAAAATTATTCCACGTGAAGAGCATTTTCTGCTGTGAGAATAAATTTGAAGATCTGGAATACCTGTTGTAGAACTCTAAAGCCCAGCGACACTTATATAGGAATGACGTCTTAGCAAAAGTTGTTTAGTCTGATGGGCATTTCCAGTTGACTTACAAAAATGAAAGATCTGGAACGTCTCGAATTGTCTCGCGCATCCCGTTATGTTCCCGTCCCCGGGCTCTTAGAATTCGACATCAGACCTTTCAGATCTTCGATTTTGACGACCCCGTTGTCGCTGGCATAAGCAACAGAATCCGCGTACGAAGTCGCGGGCAGAAGCTAGTCCTAAATATAAATGAGCTTCCCAACTGCTTTTACTTTCCTGAGTGTTTTCTGTACGTCGATGACCTAAAGTTTTCTCGAAGAATTGAATCATCGAGCGATATCGCACTTCTACAAGATGATCTGAACAGAGTTGTTGAATCGCATGAGATCTAACAAAACGAAGCTTAAATTAAAAAAAAATTGTACTATTTGTCATTTTCAAACAAGTCTCACCCTGTGTCCTCGGAGTACTTCTTAGGCAATGACAAAATACAAGAATTGGATGCAATTAGGGATGTCAAAGTACGTTTTGATAAAAATATTTCATTTTTTTTTATTTTGCTTTCTTCAGAAAGCATTCAAAATGTTAGGGTTTGTGCTAAGAAACACCAGGGGCTTTAAACAGTTTAGTACCAAAATAATGGTGTTAATACTCCAGGACGGTTCGTACAAGGCTATAATTAGCCTTGTACGAAGCGTCCTGGAGTATTGCAGTGTTGTATGGAGGCCACACTACGCCACACATAAGTTAGTTTCGGAAAGAGTTCAAAAACGGTCAAACTTGCTTTTTCTAGACGGAAAGTAAACAGCTTCTCTCCTATAATAGTCGGTTCAAATATTTCAAAATGCACTCTTTAGCAACTCGTAGAGAAGTTATTGATGCCTTGTTTCTCTATAAATTGATTGGAAATAAAATTGACTGCCCAAACTCGGTCTCCTAAAGTTTCGTGCCCCAGCCCGATATTCGCGACATCCTATCACACCATTATACCCACCGTTGAGCAGGACGGTTCTGTGTAAAATTATAAACAGTTGCAGTAATCTTACTGACATACACCATGACAAGATCGGAAAATTTTATAAAATAATGATTGAGCACTCTTCACACAACCAATCTGGCTATTGAATGTTAATATTTGAATTAAATTATGAGATATTTATTATTTTAATTTATTAATGTTACTTTTATCGATCTGTTATTTTAAATATGTAGAATGAGATTTTTGTTATTATTGTCACACACGAATTATCAAATATTATTAATTAATATTAATTATAACTATCCCTTTTAGCTTTATAATTATATTATGTTAAACCAAAAATGGTGTATGTGATGTTAACCTATAAGTAATTGTTGCACTTACATACGTAATAATAAGGAATTTATTGTAAATGTTTTGTGTAAATAATTGTTGGCTAACCTAAATATATAAACAAAAATATTTAAAAAAAAACACTGAAAGGAAATATAACTTTCGAAACGTGTTGTTGGCTCAAAAGATAAAAGAAAATCTCGTTCACCGATCTCCACTTTAAGCCAGCTAAGTCTTGTAACGTTCCTTTAAACTTGTATTTGAAAATTGTTAACACGATTGAGTTATTTTCCTCCCATTTTATAGTAGAAATAAGTGAATGAACGTTTTCCGGACGTGCAGTAAAAACTGTTTTAAATTCATGAAGTTTCTTGAAACTTACAATTTCTAAAACTTGTGTATTACCATTAACAATTTGTAAATGAAACAGCTCGGGTTTATCGTATTTTTACGGTGATTTCCTAAACATCAACGTATAAAAGAAATTACTGGATTATTTTCAATTTACTATTTAAAACAAGTAGGTAACCGAGTAGGCAAAAGGAAGTAACACTACAGAGCGATGCAAATAGAAATACCATACACGACTTCACATTTTTTGCCAGAACACAACCATGAATCAGGCAGACAGGCCGAGAAAAACTCGCCAAAAGAATTTCACAATGAACAACTAGTAACACCAACTTGGCTTTGATTTTAGGACAAAACTTTTATTTTTTAAACCTTTAGATCACTATGAATATTGTTTTCATAACAACACTTAGCAAATGTGGTAATTCCCGGACTAAGAACATTCGCAATCGAATCACACTCTCGGTCTGCACCCGTAACCGACTGTAATTTCACATAATCTTAAATTCAGTAATTCTATTTACCCAGGTACTGTATCTGTTTTTTACGAAGTATGATCATAGTATGATTATATCGATGTTAGCACACCACAGAATGCTGCTGACAGTGTGCAAGTGAGTAATGTGTCCAGCCAGGCGGTCTGCGGTGGCGGCTGCGGTGGCGAGCGCGGTCGCGTGCGCAAACGCGGATGCGGTGGCGGGCAGTTGTAATGCACTTTCTGATATGGGAGCATTCTAACACACGCGGAGTATATTACAACTGTACACCATTGCGCATGCCACCGCCACCTACGCCCACTCTATCTGAATAAAAAATAAGGGAAAGTCTCAGTAGATTCTGCATCGTGGTATCTGTATAGCACAAGTTATGCACGAGCTCAGGCCAAGGCTCTGTCGTTATTTAATTTTCTTTTTTTAACATGGAACATGTTTTATGACTTGTTCTTAGTCATAAAGCCGGCAATTTATCCCTTTAAAAATTGGTTATACACGGCTTATAACCGGTTATATGCCTCTGCACTATAACCACCCTTGGATATAAATCTGAGCTCTAGGGATAAAAATAGTTTCGTGACCGGCTAGCGCGGGCGTACCTTTGTGCATAGCAAAACAATTGAAAGCTTTCGATTGATCGATGCCCAAATATGTATACGGCTATCAGTTTTATTTATAAGTTGAACATGTAAGCATTCCGTTTCGTATGACATTGTCACCAGAATGTAACGCAACATGGTTGATAAGCGTAGAAATATTACGTGTTTATTCATTGATTCTCTATGCAAACGAAAGCAGCAATGATAAATGTCATAATAACATCGAAATTATTCCAGAAATACCTACCTACATAGCTACACATTTTTATTTCTTTTTTGTACTAATTAAAGGCTCGTACACACTGGCTCGACGCGACAGCGCGTCACAAAGGCACCGCGTGTCGCGCAACGAGCGGTGCCTTTGAGTTGTGCTGTCGCGTCGCGCCTGTTTGTGGGAGCCTTAAATTAGCTACAGAGGAGCGACGTCTAGCCATTAGTTTGGCTCCAAATCGTATATGATTGAAATGGACATATGAAGTAATTATTTTTGTTTAGAGGCGACACTGGAAGGTAAAAATTACGCTGATGTAGTACAACACTCCATGTCTTCATTATTAATTGGATCTCGTTTCTTCGCCATTCATCCATTTTCCTCAATTATCCGGAACTCTGCTGACCGAACCGCACGTCCGTGTATCAGTGACGCCACAGAGATAATCGAATTGTCGGAGTCGAAGCGCGTAATCAGAGAGGCTATAAGGATAACACGGAGTGCAACGCAAACATTACTTGGTGTTAAGGATATTCATTATATCAACGTGAGGGAGAGGCGCAATGGATGCCTAGCATAATAATTACAGTATGTCTCGTCACCGTATTATGCGTGGTACCAGTAATTAATTAAAGTACTATTGATAATTGGCTTCCTAGGTTTTTGAAACTGCAGTTGTGCCACTTTGTGTTCCACGTTCAATAACCAAGTCTAAGTCCATTTAATTGATAAATAACAACGTTCAATGAAAACGTGCAAGTAGATGCCTACTGCTTAATTAATCAGCAGAATATGTTGAAACTATTGATGCCTGTTAAATTCATATAGGTAAGTGCCGTGAAATGTAATATTGAATCGAATCAAACTCCGGCCGTTGTTAAAACAGTAAACAATGTTTCTCCCAGAAATACTTTATAAAATATCTGCGATGTCAAGTATTTTGCTGGCGTCTGCCAGTTTAAACACAACTCTATAAAATAGCACATCCATGCACATAATAAGTTCTTCTACCATAACACATAGTTCTTACAAATAGCTCTCCTCGCTGAACAAAGCGACTCCCTGTCACAAAAGACGCGCCACCCGACACTATGTGAACACTTTAACACAACGTCAATTTAATTAAAGTAAAATGCAGTAACAAGATTTTTTATAATAATATAATAATAATACAATTTATTCAAGTATAAAGTAAAATAATGTTTCACTAAAATTATGAAAGGTATTTAGTGACTACGAAAATTCTGTTTAGTATTCAACCTGAAAACGTTAACAAAATCAATTTATAAGCTCATCGACGTTTTGTTTAATTCGAGGGTAGAATAGGTAAGTAACTTAAATTAGAGTCTTACTCCATGAATTATAGTTACTTCATTTAATTATGAACAAAACAGCCTAGCTCCACTCACCAGTTTACAAACTCATTTAAATAAGTTATTTGAATAGAAATAGATTTCCACCCTTTAATTTAATTCTTTGTTAAATTGTATTATATTGACAGTTCGTTACTGTAGAAATTTAGAAACACTAAGCCTTTCTATATTAATTATTCACCTCTCAAAAAACTTACCATTGTGTTGCTTTTTCCTTACTATAAGAGGCTGCAAATACGTTTAAGATGAGCCAAGTAATTCCACATGATTTAAAGAAAGGAGGGTTAATTATCTAGTGCTAATATTACTTGGAGTGATTTTAGGTTTTGTGCGCGGGTTTATTACTAATTACGTGACGCCTTCGAAGAGAACATTCGTCTCTGAGGAGTAAGGACTGACCTGGAATACGTGTGTGCGTTGTTTAGTTAGCTGGCCCCACGTCGCTTAATTAGTCGGTGTTTTTTTGGCACGAGATTTGTGCACTTCGCTCATAAATAATATTCACTCAAAGTTAATGGGTTATAGTATTAGCAGCCCCACATTATGGCGGTTATAAAAGTTCCAAAAATAGCGCGCGCACACGTAAATACGAATGTGAGATTCCAGCAATGCCGATGTCTTGATTCGCAGTAACCTTCGTAGAAATATTTCGTCTCTCAATCATTATGTGGAAGGGAAGGGGTTGATATAGGAAAAGACCGAAATACTCTCATGATGAAAATCTTAAACATTTTATAGATTAACTAGCTTTTGCACGCGGCTTCGCTCGCGTTAATTTGGAATTTGACAATCAATTCGGGTTGTACTCTGTTTGTTGTTTAGCGTTGCAATCATGGGCTTAGAACGGAATATTATTCTAGGACGCTCCTATACACAATGTTGTATGTCCTTCTATTTGGCGCTAATACGTATAAATTTTGGGCATTGGACTCACGCGAACATGCTACGAATAGCTGGCCATGGGAAAACCATGGCTTTCCCAAATGCACCCCTGCTACCTGCAAGCTTTGCCCTTGCGCTTTATTAATTATAATAGCAAAACTTAGTTTTATTGGAAACCGGAGCCTATTAAATTGAAATGGTAGGTCAGTGGGGATTATTGGGATTCGAAGTATAATTACACTTTCCCCTTTTCCCACACCAGTTAAAACAGTGGCACCGACTATATTTTGTCCTAGTTGTGTAATCCGAAGCCTCGTCCCATTCCATAATTGGAGTGCATCTAAATTGCGCATAAGCATAACGGGTACACCTAATTTTAATAGAAGTTTATGCGAGGGTACACCTGAGAGCTCTAGAGAATTTAAAAATCAACAGGATATGAAGTGCTCTGTTCAGGGTCCATGATGATATTTATTGACAAATTAATACTCCTTTATATCTCCCTACACCTTATTCAATATGTCAGTGTTTGTCTAGTTAATAGTTTCGTTTTTAGGTGCAAGGGTTACACATAACCACACATACACACATGCACATAGCCACTAATCACAATTTAAATTTAGTTGTAAGTCTGATATTACAAAAAATTGGCGGTAGAGCTGTCTTGACCTCAGAAGGATGTTAAAGTCATTTTCTCGAAGCATCATGTGGTAGGCGTAAAAATCCATCCAATCCAACTTTTTTATTGGGAACTGGCTGTTTTGTAGTGAGATTAATGAGTGGTATATCAAAATAGTCTCCTGACTGTCCCTTGCAAAAAAATAATGGGTACTGCAAAGCATCATAGAACTTATGAGTATCGGCTACGCGTGTCAGTGTATTATCATGTGTTCGAAACACTATTACTCGTGAAGAGAACTGGTCATCACTCACTACGACAGCAACTTCATTAATTGCCGGTGCATTAAAGCGCCTCTCATGTTCGCTACGCGGAGTTCGATCAGCGTGGATAACGACCTTATAATCTTCTTGAGGCCAGTTTTCTATTGCGATTTTAAAGGTATTTATCAAAATATTGTGGTTATGTAACATTCTTTGAATTTTTAATACCGTATCTCTGTCAACTCCTTAAATATATTGTCACCGACGGATTACTTCATTTTCTTTATCACCCATAAAATAAACTTATGCTGTTCGTTCTCTGTTGAAAAAAGTGAACCAATTTGATGATATATCTGACCTTGTACGGTAAAATTTGGCGAAAACCTGGGCATTTTTATCTCTCTATCTACTCCAAAAGATTCCATTTGAAAGCATGAGTAAGCTTTCTGATTATATTTAAAAAGCGCCGTGATTCATCTGGGTACGTATTAAAATCCCGAAATTTCATAATAATTATGACTGAAATGCCAACGTCCAAAACAGCGAAATTCAAAATACCGAAAGTTTTAAATGCCGATAGCCGTTATATCGAAACATAAAATACCGATGTCCAAATGCCCGAAAGGATGAAACCCCGAATGGACGAAATCCCGAATGGACGAAATACCGATGGATGAAATCCCAAAGAGCGGCGACGTAGTTCTCGCGATTACTCATACTCACTACAACACAGTTATGACGGTTACGTATTATAATACCTAAGTTTATTCTATTTTCAAGATAACTACGGTCAAAAGACCTACTGTTTAAAATATCTAAAGATCGTTTCAACGATTTTTGTAATAACTAATGAACGAAATCCATAAAGGAGAATTCACCTACGGTTTATTCAACTACAATTAATTAAACTAAGGTTGATTACACTAACTGGCGATTCATCTACTGTTGAGTTATCTGTGGTCTTGTGTTTGATTTACTGGAGATTTTGTATACTTATTTCGATTGGATGATTTGCTAATTCGAATTTTCCCTAAAACCCTAGGGATATTGCCAAAACACAGATAATAATTAGACAATGGTAAAAACATTTCTGCGAGCAACTTGGAATTAACGCTCGCCGGCCGCTGCCGCGGCACCGCTCGCTACGCTCGCTCGGCTCGCGCGCGGTTGGTCACATTTTTAACCTTTTTTTTTTTTTTTTTTTTTTTTCCGGGGTGGAAAATCCTCATGGATGTCCCCCGCCCTGGGGGGGCGGAGGGGTCTGTCAGACTCTTACTGACTAAAAACCACCCCGGTGTTCCGTCTCACACCTACGCCGGGGGTCGCGGGAACGTACAAATCTTCCGCAACCCCCGGCCGGTGCCGGCCCGCCTCTGCGGGCCCCGTCCGGTCGAGGGGGGGGAGTGAGGTGTTTGACTCCCCCCGCGACGTCTAAGAGGGGCGCGCGTGGAACACTACGCGCCACCACCTCGGGTCCTGATATATGGGGGGCGACGGACGTCCCCGAGTCCGTCGCCCCTGGACCCATTTAGGGGGGCTGGAAGAGGGCGTTGTCCGCCCTCCGCCGACGCCCGGTGCGCCTGCTGCGGGCCGGGTGAGAGGATGAGATCTCTCGCTCCCTTTCCGCAGCCTCCTTCTGCGAGATGACTGTTTCGCAGAAGGATACCACCGCGTCCCAGGACTCCTCGCCGCCGACCATCGCGTTCACAACGGCCGGCAGCGAGAGGTCACTGCCTACTCCTGAGATGAGGGCACGGCGCGGCTCCTCCCAAGCGGCACACTCTGCCAGCGTATGCCGCGCGGTGTCCTCCCGGCAGTCGACGCAGTGGTGACACCGGGCGTCCGGCTCCCTGTTTATGCGACACAGGTACTTCCCGAAGCAACCGTGCCCCGAGAGCACCTGCGTCACCCGAAACGACAGGGAGCCGTGCCTCCTCCCGAGCCAGTGGTCGAGCACCGGCCGGACCGCCTCGATAGTGACGAGGCCGGCGGTAGGGCGTGAGAGCCTGTCCCGCCATTCCGCCACCAGGACCTCGCGGAGCTGCGACCGACGCTGCTCCATTTGTCGCTGCATCGGTCGCTCGCCCCGCGCCCGCGCTTCCTCGCGCCACCGATACAGTGACGCGAGCACCTTCGCCTCCAGGTCCCAGGGCGGGGATCCGGCCAGTGCACAAGCCGCCTCGTAGGAGATCGTGCGGTATCCCCTTATGACTCTGACGGCCATTGCTCTCTGCGGCTTTCGCAATACAGCAATGCTGCCGGCCGTCAGGTCAGCCGCCCAGATCGGGGCCCCGTAAAGGGCCATCGACCGCACGATCCCCACGTAGAGCCGCCTACAAGCGGCGCTCGGGCCCCCCAGATTGGGAAGCAGCGTTGACAGCGCCCCGGCCGCGCCCAACAACTTGGGCGCCAGCTGCCGGAAGTGGGGGCCGAAATCCCACCGACTGTCGAGCACCAACCCCAGGTACTTCATGGTGGGCTCGACAGCGATTCGAACCCCCCCCACCACAATGTGGGATCCGGATGGTGGCGCCCGCCGGGGACCATGAAACACCATGGCCTCCGACTTGTTGAGGGCCACCTCCAGGCCGAGGCGCCGTATGCGGCTCACCGTCTGTGAGACCGCAGCCGTCGTCAGCAACGCTGCCTCCCTGTACGAACTCCCCCGGGCCGTGACCAGCGTGTCGTCCGCGTAACACGTCAGGTCGACGCCCGGTTGGAGTTCGCCCCTCAGCACCCAGTCGTACCCGATGTTCCACAGGAGTGGGCCCAGGACCGAGCCCTGTGGAACACCGCACGACATGTGGCGCTGGTTGACGCCATCGCGTCCCACGAAGGTGACACACCTCTCCGCCAAATAAGCCCCAACGATACGGCGGAGGTAGAGAGGCACCCGATGATAACGCAGTGCCTCTCGAATACAACTCCAGGGCAGGGTGTTGAAGGCGTTGGAGATGTCCAAGGACACCGCCACCACCACCCCACCCCGGGACACCGTTTCCTCCGCCAGGACTCTCACCCGCGATATAGCGTGTATGGTGGAGCGCCCATGCCTGAAACCGAACTGGCTCTCGTCCAGGTCCGGCCCTTCTCTGCACAAGTGGCCGACGAGGCGGGCTGCGAGTATCCGCTCCAGCAGCTTACCCACCTCGTCTAGCAGCACTATGGGCCGGTACGCGGACGGCGAGTCCGCAGGGCGCCCCACCTTCCTGAGCAGGACCAGACGACCGGTTTTCCACAAAGTGGGAAACTGGCCCTGCTCGAGGCACGCTGTGTAGAGTCCTCTCAGCTGGGGCTCAAGCTCCTTCAGAGCGAGGGCTAATGCTCGGCCGTGGATCCCATCGGGCCCCGGAGCCACGTTCTTGGCCCGGAGCCGCATCACGGCCGCCCTCATCTCTGCCTGTGTCACCTCTGGGACGCTAATGGCGTCCTCCTCTGTAGACTCTGCAGCTGTGGGCAAAGCCATCGGCGGCGGAGTGTGCTCCGCTCTTGCCGGGAAGAGGGCTGCGACTACCTCCTCCAGCAGCTCTGGCTGAAGACTCTCCGTAAGTGGAGGCGCCGCGGCTCGAAGTTTCCCCCGAACCGCTCGATAAGGGCGCCCCCACGGGTTCCCGTCTAGAGTCTCCAGCATCTCCTCCCTGGCTCGCGTCTTCGCCTCGCCGATGGCCAGCCACAGAGTCTCTTTAGCCGCGCGGTACACCTCATACAGCGCGGCTTCTTCGTCAGGGACCCGACGACGTCTCCTCCGGTATCGGGTGTACTGGCGTCTCACCGCCACGCACGCGACGCGTAACTGCGCGATCGCGGCGGACCACCAGTACACCTGGCGCCTTGCTGACTGTGCGTGGACTCGGGGCATGGACGCGTCGCAAATTTGCGTCATCGCCCCGCAGAACCACAGCGCCTCCTGTTCGACGTCGACGGGTCCGCTCACTGCCGACTCCCGGCCCCAGGCCTGGACAATGGCGGCCTCCTCGAGAAGCTCCCTGTCGATGCGCTTGAGCGACCAGCGCGGGCCGTCCGTTCGCGGGCCCGATGAACTGCGGCCGCCGGCGGTCTGGGCGGAGACGTCGAAACGGATGTATCGGTGATCCGACAACGTCTCCACCTCCACGGCGACACGCCAGTCACGAACACGGCTCGCGACAGCAGGGCTAGCGAACGATACGTCCACTATAGACCCGCCCCGCTGCCGAACGCACGTGTGGACTGAGCCCACGTTCAGGACGACCAGGCCGGTCGTGACCGCCCACTCCTCCAGCGCCTCACCCCTAGCATCGGTCACCGGAGATCCCCACGCCGCAGACTTGGCGTTGAGATCCCCTAGCAACAGCACGGGGCGAGGGTGGAGTCGGCCCACGACCGCACCCAACTCGACAAGGAAGCTTTCGAAGTCGGCGAGACTCTTGTTGGGCGAAAAATACGCCCCAACCACGCCAATGCCGTCCGCGAGGGCGGCCACCCAGCCGTGTCCTCGGGACGGGTTGGCGAGAGTCCCGCCGATGATGGCCACCAAGCCGTCAAGGTCTCCCACCCAGTTATCCCGGGGGGGGACAAAGTACGGCTCGGCGACCACGGCCACGCGAATCGACCACTCCGCCATGCTCTGGAGCAAGAGATCCTGAGCTCTGGCACAGTGGTTGATGTTGCCCTGGAGGAAATGGTAGAGCGCCATTAGGCGCAATCCATCCCCTCCGCACCATTCCTAGGCCGGGAGTCGGCCGAAGGGCAGCCAGGCTGAGGGGGGGGTAAAGAGCCCCCCGCAGCCTTGGCACCCCTTCTCTTCTTTTTGTTGGCGGGTACGCCACAGGCCTTTCCGCCCGCTCTGTGCCCGGCGGGCCTTCCTGCAGCTGTACAGAGGCTGCAGTTTGGCACCGCGGAGCACTGGGCCGCCTTGTGGCCGGGCTGGCCGCAGCGATAGCACTGCTCGCTGCGGTCCACTTCGGCGGTGCACCGTGCCCTAACATGCCCAATGTCAAGGCACCGGTAGCACCGCATGGCCCTGGGCTGCAGCAGTTTCACACTCGCCGCAACCCATCCCACCAACAAACGCCCACCGTTAGCGACCTTGTTCGCCGCCGCCACCGGGCACCGCACCCAAATCGAGCCGAGCCCGGAAGCGTCGGCGCGGATGTCGCCCGTCCGCACGTCGTCGGGCGGACATCCACCGACTCGGGCGATGGCCGCCACAACCTCAGCCGGGGTTGTCGAGTCGTCCAGGCCACCGACGCGCAGCTCAGCTGTCTTCATCGGCCTGGACACCCGGACGTCCTCCGGGTTGAGGACCTCTCTAAGCTTGGCGGCCAGGATGTCCGCCTTTTCGCCGCTAGAGGCACCCGACACCTCGAGCAGCCGCGCCCCCGTGATCGCCGGCCTCATTCTGAAGCCGGACGGTGTGCCAAGGTCGGGGAACGCGACTTTGGCTTTCGCCTCAGTCAGGACCGCCTTGTAACTGACGCCCCTCTCGACGGCTCCGGGCTGCAATGTGATCACTACAGCCGCGGAGCGTGGGGCTCTGACCTTAGGCGGTCCCTGGGCCCTCTTCACTGCCGGTGCCGGTGCTCCAGCGGGTGTCGGTGGTGCCGTCTTCCTCCCGTGACGACGGCCCCTTTTGACGACCGTCGTCCAGGCCTCCGTGGAAGGCCCGGGCGCGGCCGCTTGTGGTGCAGCCGCCGGTGGCGCAGTCGCCAGTGGCGCAGCAGCCCGGGAAGTGGGCACGGACGCACCCTTAGCGGGCTTTTTGGTCCCACTCCCGGAGCGGCTTGTCTCTGCCGCCGCGGCTATCACTGGCCCCTGCCTGGCGGGCCCCTCCTTTCTCCGCTTATCCGCAGCGAGCGGTGGGCGGAGGGTTTCCTCCGGCAGGAGCCTTGCCTCTATGGCCTCGAAGCGGGCACCCACCATCGTTCCGCACTGCATCATGCAGATGCGGGCGATCTTTTCGATCTCCGCATCCGCAAGTGCAGGGGTCGAAGCCGGGACCAGCAATGGAGCCGACGATGGGGCCGCGACGGAAGAGGGGCCGGTGGCTGCGGGAACTGCCCTCTGAGCGGCGAACTGCCGCTTGAGGTCCTCCAACTCGGATCGGAGACGGCCATTCTCCTCCCATAACTTCGCCGTCTCCTCCGTGCTAGTACGGTTAAGGAGGACCTCAACCGCCTCCTTAATACCGTCAGCCGCCTCCTTTAGGGCACGGGTGAATGTGCCCTTCAGGTTGCCCGATTTGGTGGCAACCTTCAGGACGACATCCACGCCGTCCAAAACCTGGCGGCTGAGCGCCACCGCTGTTACGGACCCCCCGGCAGCCATCCGGGTAGAGCGCCGCTCACGGGCCTGTCGGGCTAACTCGCTAACCTCGTCAGCCGCTACAGTCCTTCGCTGCGCCCGCCTCGCAGCGCTCGCCTCTGCTCTGTTGGACCCTAGCAGGGAGGGTGTGGAGTCCCCGCTTAGGTCCGCCTCCATGGGCTCGAGGCCGCTCTCCGCGCTCTCCACGCGCTCCACTGGAGCTGGCGTGTTGGTCCGGCCTATTGGCTTGAAGCGACCCCGCCCGTCACGCTCCGGCAGCCGAGTGGGGACTCCGCCCGCCACCACACGACCTCGCCCTCTCTGCCCCGTTGGCACCTTTGCGGCCAACAGGTTCTCCTCACTAGAGGAGAGGCTGCGCTTCCTCCTTGTGTCCTCCCTGTCGGACCGGTCCCTATCAGGACTTGAGCCTCCTCGGCTTTTGTTGCTGTCGGAGACAGCAATCGGCGTGACCACGACGCGCAGGGGCTTCAGGTGCTTTTGAAGCTCCTTTTCTCGCTGGCCGGTGGTGTCGGCATTAAAATTAATCACGTCCTCGGATGACTGAGAACGTGATGAGCCTCCTCGGCTCATGTTGCCATCGGCAAGCGGAAGACATTGGTTGCCCCCCCCAGAATACGAGGGGCATGACGTTCCCGATGGGAACGTGGCGGATTCTCCGGCTGCTGAGCAGCCGGTACCGCCCTGGGGTAGTGTTTTTCCCTTTGTCTTGTCCATAATTTTTTGTTTTCCTTTGAAGGGTGTGGTCCCTTTTCTCCCCTGTTACCCCCCCCAGCGCTAGCGACCGGATACCCTCCGGCCATTCATCCCCTCGGCACGCTCGACCTTGGGATTGAGGTAATTTTTTAAAGAGGTTGTCTTCCTCTCCCGCTCCCACTGTACGCCTACCACCAACCCTCTGCAATCAGAGGGGGTGTAGACGTAAGATGGCCACCAGGCCTACCCCTATGACGGACTTGCCGTCCCGCCCCTAGCCCGGTTCCCTTCACCGACCATCTAGAATGATAGGTGATTGGAACCATGACCCTTCCCCGATTGTTGAAGATTAGCCGCCAGCCCCAATTGTCCACCACCAAGAGCAGGTGGGCAATTGGAGCTGACGTTGCCCAGGGTGCGCCACGAGGAGGCTCTTCAACATGCACCCCGTCACAGTTTTAACCTAACCTAACCTGTTTCACTCAGTTCAAAATGACGAATCATACAATTTGCCTGCGAGTGGATAATTAGACAATGGTAAAAACATTTCTGCGGCATTGGAGCAACACATCCCTGCAGTCTCGTCTTTCCATTTAAAAGCATCACAAAACTGGCATTTTTTATTCATCAAACCAACAACAACTAAAGTATGATTTTTGTAATCATTTAAAGGATCGTATTCAAATCCAGAATTATTAAATACGGACCAACTGTGACGCATAAAAGTCCGTTCGGTAAGCATTTCTGCAAGAGCGGTCCTTCTCACCTGCGACTGGTCTGGAGTTTCTGTCGCCCTAATGGGTGCTTGCAGCTGGGCTTGTTCTATTAGACGGAGCTGTGGTTAAACAGGCGTCTCAGTTGCTCTTAGAGCTCTCTGGCGTTCAGCTTGTTCCTCCAATAGCAATTGCGGTTGAAAAGGCGTCTTAGTCGCTCTCACCGAAGCTTGGTGGAAGGCTTGGCCCTCCACTCTTTCCTGGCTTTGAGAAGATGTCTCATCAGCTCTCAAAGCTGCTTGTTGCTCCGCTTGTTCTAGCCTTCTTAATTCGGCATTAACGGAGGATTCTTGGGATCGAGCAATTTTCGCTGCGCGGGCTCGCGATGTGCTCCTTCCTAAGTTGGAACTACGTTTGCGAGGCATTTTAAAAATAGAAAAATGACAAAGAAACCTAACCTAATAGAAACACACAAAGGAACCTAACCTAATAAAAACAGTCAAACTAACGAACTAACTAAATAAATTAACCGAAAAATAATAAAAGTTTTTTGTTTTTTTATTGCGAACAAACATTTAAGGATCAAGTCGTCGACAACGCTAAATTGAGAATTAAGTGCTGAAGACTTAGATAACCAATCCTAGCGAACAATTGTTTTACGAATTTCAGAAAAAAACTATTTTAACAATCTACCTAACGATAATTTCAACACCAAACTGACGACAATATTATTATGAACAAAAAAACCTTCGATGGTCATTCTTCCACAGAAAATCAAACACTGCGATTCAGAAAACGGCGTCATCAGTACAACGCCATCTATTGAGCAACTTGTGAAACTGTTTAAATTATGCTACAAAAGCATTGTATTAACACTCGAATTTAAAACTGTATTACTTATCCTAACTAATATTATAAATGCGAAAGTAAGTTTGTTTTATTATATTGTCCCTCGGGAACAGTAGTTTTTTTCTGGATAAAAGGTGGGTATGTTTTTTTTGTATCCGTGACAACGTGCAAAATGTCATGAATTCATGATGATCGGTTCAGCGGTTTAGGGCATGAAAAGATAACCAGCAAACAAACTTACTTTCGCATCTTAGTATTATAGTTAGGAGGATGAAAAACCGGTCTATCCACACTCTAGACTCACAAAATGTATTAGGTACTTAAATAAAAATAAAAAAAAACTCTTAACACACTACTATAGTTTCTATAATAATATAATTCAATCATGATTCGAAAGACACGTGGCGCCATCTATTATAATAATAACGTTATTGTTGTTTTCCTCAGGAACAGTACTTTTCTTCGGGATAAAAAATACCCTATGTCCGTTTGTGTAAACCTCACAACGTATATGCAAAATTTCAGTATGATTGATTTAGTGGTTTAGGCGTGAAAAGGTAACAAACAAACAAACAAACTTACTTTCGCATTTATAATATTAGTTAGGATAGGATTAGGATGAATTTGAGTACGAGGCTTTTTAGACCATAAGAGTGAAATTATTTTATATTATATTTTTTGGCATCACGAAGATTTATTACAGATTTCATAACAGTATAGCTAGCAAGCGGCGCATGTTGTTTCATAAACAATATCTCAACATCGACATATTTGCTCCATGACGCGCGTGCCCCTTACGTCAAATGTTTTCACCATTTATCATTTTGGTAATGTATTTTTTTACATGGAGCTAAAACAAAACTACTTCAATGTTAAAACAATTTTTAATTTTTCTTCTCTAGGTTAATATTGTTTTATTTGGAAGATTTAAAGATTTCCCAGCTAATCTAAACTACTGAAAAACTTAGCTGAAAAATTCTGAAT
The DNA here is from genome assembly GCA_917490735.1 of Dryobotodes eremita. Classification (NCBI taxonomy): domain Eukaryota; kingdom Metazoa; phylum Arthropoda; class Insecta; order Lepidoptera; family Noctuidae; genus Dryobotodes; species Dryobotodes eremita. The sequence continues at coordinate 8,581,947 of OU823257.1, forward strand.
AAAAGTCAGCGACAAGGGCAAGTGACTATCAAAGATTCATGAATCCTTTGTGCTTTGCGGGAATCTAGATTAGGATTTGTTTTCGAAATTTTATGCGTCTGACACCCTTTTCTTCGGTCAGACATTGATCGAAATTGCGGTCACTGTCCGGACGATTGACTCATCACGAATGAAAACGAATAGCGATAGTGCGCTACATCGTAAACTTTATATAGACACTGTTATTTTAAAAAAAAAACACACACTGTTTTTTAAATATAAGTCTCTTCTTTTACCTAATTTATAATAGTCTCCGTTTTATCTACTTTAATATTATTTGCTAATTTATTTAAACATAAATATATCTTACATAATCTAGTTTTATAATAATATAATCAATTAGTTAATCTTTAAGTCATTGAAAATATTATGTCTACTTTCAATTAAGCTTTTAATAAATTTATTGTTGTCATCTTTTTAAATGCTTGATATAAATTGATGGCCTGAAACACAGGTTTTATAAACCTAGATCAGGCAGGTCTACATTACAGTTAGAATTAAAATTTTCCTCGATAGTAATTAATGTAAATCATAATTTTATTTTATACTTGAATTTTATTATTATTATTATTATTATTATTAAGTTTCCCTAAAATACAGGTGAAATGGTGATGATGGATCTTTTATTGAAAAATCTATATATTTAAAAGAGGAAGCTGACTGACTGACTGAACTATCAGCGAACAGCGTACTTTGGACCCCTTCCTCCCCTAAGTACATTCAGCAAAAGAGATAAGTACCTATACAGGGTCGTCGGATATAGTTGAAGTTTAGTAAGAAACCGAATAATGTTTTCGAATAAAATAAAATTAATAGAAAACAAATTGATCATTAATCAAATTAAAATACAATAAAAAAAAAAGTTTCTTCTTCTCATTTTCAAGCAGATTGGTGTATCTTTCAAACTACGTACAAGGTAATATGCCTCGCTTAATTACGGTATTTTAACGGGGGTTATCCGAATTAGCCTGTTTTAGAATCAATTTTAAATGGCCAAATTAGTGTATTTAGGTCCTGAAAAATATATATCTCATAGATACATCCTTGTTTCAGGGAAATTAATGGTTCAAAACACGATAAATTTGATTTGCTCGATGACAAAAAAATAACCCGACACAGGGTAATATCAAAACCATTTTTCGTTTCATTTCATAATTACAGCACAAATTAATATGAAAATTGCATGTACCATGAGGTAATCGTATTTCAGAGGGAATTTAACGATATGATTTTTGAGTTTAATAGTATCATTTTTTTTTTTACCGGTAATTTTTTTTTTTATTAATGAATTTTAAATATTATATTTCTATTTAATATAGATAACAATGCAAGCTAAAATTAAAATATATATACCTACTATTTACAAGTTAAACAAAAAAAAACAAAAAAAAAAAAATATTTGTATTTTTTTTAAATAAACATAAACTCGGTTAATCGGAGTAAATCGCCTCATGCTCAGAGTCCTGCGAGACGTCATCGACACTGGAAACGCTTTATTTTTTAATTCGGCGACACGATCTTGTAAAAAAAAAAGTACAGAACACTAATAAGTTATGAAATAAAAATAAACTCCGGACCCAGGTTAGCCGAAGCAAGGAAAACCTGTTAAGGTGGAGATTCATAGACGACTCCGCCTTGGAGAGTAAATGTGGTGCTGTTCGAACAGTTAACATCATGTCCTGCGTGTCCTGTCAGCTACACGTTACAGGGAACTGATGGACGCTAGTGATGGCGCCAAATACTTTCCCGAATTCTAGGCCGAGTTTATTTACATTGTCACCGACACGCTAAGAAGAGGAAGATTTGAAATTGCGACAGCTCAGGAAAAATATCTCGAAATAATAATTATTATAGTTTTAATTCATAAAATTGTTTAAAAAAATGTGGTTATCTCTATGCAAAATGTGACGTTTAATTGTCATCTTACAATAGTGTTAGACACATGGCAAATTATTATCGATAAAATCATAGTCAAGTTCGAGTCGTATATAATTTTTTATCGTCGTTTATGAAGAAGTTTTAATAGAACACATTTTTCTAAGAATTTTTAATCAGATTCATCCATATTATTATATTCACTCTCACACATACAATGTATCTGGTTGTCGGTTGTATACCTACTAGTAATATAAACAACTTTCACTCTGACAACAACAATGAAAATTAGGACAAAGGTGCTAACACGACCAAATGCATGAAACACGGTAGAAATCGTAATCTCTAACAGCGAAGCTAGCAACACAAGATTTTTTTCTCGAATCCGTGATTTTATCGTATTGGCTCTGTGTGAACAACTTAAAGTTTTGAATACAAAAAGTCACTGTCATTACTGTATACGATAAAATATCGTATACTATACAGGATGACTTGTAATTTAACATATTCCTTCTAGGACCTGACAGTGTGATCCATTTACAACATTTAAGCACCCCATAAAGCCTAGGCAAAAGTTCATAGAAGTCGAGAAAACCCAAATTTCATGTATTTTTGAAAATTTCCCAGAATTCGTTACTAAATATCACTTTTATCTAATCTCTCAAATTTAATGGCTTTCATTGCTATTTTATTGGGTACCTAAACTTTAACACCCCTTTCAATGTAATTAAATTTTCTGAAACATCAAACAATTAAAAGTTATAAGGAGTTTACTTAACCATTTAAAAAAATCATCTACGTACATGATCTTTGACACCAGTTATCTCAAAATTTTAAGCGTAAAAATTACGGGGAATACATCTTCATTTAATCAGCTATATAACGAGGTACACACATTTAAAAAAAATATTTAGGATTGCCCATGAAACAGTCGATAAAGCTGGCAACGGTAGAATTTGCAAATTGTTAAAATATAAATTTTATCGTCGCAGACAGCGACCAACACCGATATCGGCATGATATCTACCGGCGAAGAAAAAATGCGGGGTGGGAATAGCGGGCATTCTATCACTTGAACACACTTTTGCGCACAGCCGACTTCGAGACTCGGAGAATCGGTGTGGGTATAGCTGCCGACATATCGGTATCGGGTTGGTGTCGTTATCTGATAATTTGAAACCGCCAATAGATGCTCAGGACCTTTTAAGTAATAATTTTTGTTCACTACACCGTAGGTACCCTACAATGTAAACCAAAGAAAAAAAAAAACCGAACTTTAGAAAAACTAATTCAGCTGATCAACTGCAAATATGATACCTATACTGTGGCATGGATTTTCCGCGAAATGGTCGGCGGCGCATCGGGTAGCGTTTTAAAGGCGTACAAGCCTAGAAAACCTAGCCTGGCACTAATTGCGGCTCGTAACATGATAATAATTTACTAATATTGGTCTCATTGGGAGAAAATATAAATTTAATAATATACACTTGTTCAATATGAATAAAACTTATTTGTTGACTTGGTTGCTGAATTTTCCGGTCATTTAAAGGAGATTTATGACCATAACAAACTTGCAAAGTATTCTCCAAAGCAGTTTAGTACAGCTATAAACCGTGATGCATTTCTCGCTGGTTCCAGCAAAAAGCTCTGAAGATGGATAGTGACTGACTGTGAAAAATGCAATTTAACAAAATGAACGAAAAGATAAATTGCCTAAAAATAGGAAAATGCAAGTAGGTACATAATGAGGAAAGTTTGTCTTGCTTTGACTTTTGCTTCATAGAAATAATCGACTATCGCAAAATAATTGTCTTCCCACAGCTCGGTATTCACTACTCCGTTGAAACTAAAACTACTTCCCGGAAAATCTATAATATCCCGGAGCGTTAAACAGGATGGAATTTTTTAAGAAATAAGTACCTACTGCTCTACACCTACTTATTTGGGTTTATAACTCAAACTTTCTTGAGCTCTGAAACAAATTACCTTATGCAATATCCGTCTGATATTAATTAAGTTTCTCGCGCACGCGAGTCACGGTAGTTTTGTGGCACATCTGTCACTCCAGACACTTAGGCTCAATTTAAACTGAGAGGGCAGCGACCAGCAGCGCCCGACAGCGTCGAGCTCGGTAAGTAGAGTCGCCTAGAAAAAGCGCGACCGCGGTCTCGCGCTATTCATTGGAACAGGTTACATTCTACATTCAAAGAGAAAAGTCGCAGGATGCCGCCAGCGGCCGCCCAGGCCAGCCGCACGCCGGCGCTGCATGTGATCGGTAGGTACACAGTTCGTGACGCTCCAAGCGGCCGCGTCGCCTTTTCGAGTCTTTTAAGTGATACTATGTGTTTTAATAATGAACATAAAGTTTAAAATTATTTGACACTGAAACTGCTCGCCACTCCGCTGCCGGCCGCTGTAATGTCGGTGCGAATTGAGTCTTATTTAATCTTCGCGTGATTTATGGTATCATTATTAATATTATACCGTAGTTTGAACCGTATTGGTAAGGAATAAAATCGTAATTAATACGTTGAAGGTCTTATTAATTATGACCAAGTGACAGTTAACCAATTTTATTAAGAACATAATGAGTAGAGCAAATCAAAGTAATTATTTTTACCAGCGATAGGTACTTACTGCTTTTACAAACTCTCATTCTGAGTACGAAGCCAGGAGTACATACCTTCAGCGGCGGCGATCTCTTGCGTCCGGCCCTGATCCAAGCCATGGTACGGAGCGAGAGGACATGGGAAGCTGTCAACTCCTTCTGCAAAGCAGTAAATGCTTGCGAAGGGGGAGGCGGAGCGCGTGAGGGCGAGGTAATCGTTGCGCCCTCACGCCCCTAGTCGCCGTAGCCTGAGGAGACGCCCCGGGCGTCGTAAATCGATAGTCGATTCCCGGCCACCGTAGGCGCGGGCTTGCGGACGGCGAGCAATGTGTAGCTCGCCGTCCTGTAAGGACCAGGCCCGGGTCGACGGCGCGTTGTGTTTTAGGCGCGCCTCAAAGAGATGTCAGCAATAACTGACGGGGTCCGATAGCGTCGATGCCGGCCGGGGTCGCGGATTGTTCGAAAGAGTTGCCGTGGCCCTGGCGCACAGGCAACTGAAGGAACACGGGTGGGTTTTAGTCAGTAACAATCTGACATGCCCTCCCGCTCCGCCCAGAGCGGGAGAAGTTATTTGATGATGTCACACCCAAAAAAAAAAAACGAGTACCTACCTTCTTGTTGCAGAATTTTAGTTGACTTTTCTAGGTACCTTTTGTAATACATAGTTTTTCATATGAAACAACACAAAGGCGATCGTGTGTTTCTGTCATACTTTTAAAAGCATTTTCATTAATAAACTTCCAAGACAAAGTGAACATTTTCTAAATAAATTGGAGTAACGGCAGGAGAATGATGAGAACAAAGTGAAAATTTACTTTAACGATGGGACTTATTTTTAATAACACATACAGTATTGTTTAGTGTTATATCATTGCACAATCACACATTAATGCAATGAACACAGTGTATTGCATAGTTACTACAAATAGTGTAGCAAAATAGATGGAAGAAAATACATCCGCCAATTATAATACGTTTGATTTATTAAATAAAAATAAAGAATACACCGAAATTACAAATATATAAAAAGTCGAAAAGACAATTAAAAATTTAAACCATCAAATCATAATCAAAAAGAATTGCAGATAGGGTTGTCGATATTCTTTTCTTCTATAAAAAAGAATTACACGAGAAAACCTTATACGCACAACATCGTTAGTACCTTTTAAGGTCATAGCACACATATCAACTAGGAAAGCGATCATCACCGTATCGCCTTTCGCCTCGCCGTCAAACAGGCGTCAACCTAACGTAAGCACGTAACCAAAGCGGATCAGCAGCTCCGATACGTCGACTCGGCTACGGCTAGGTGCCGCCACGCTTACGGCTCGCCGACCCCGAGGCGAGGCAATTACGTTACGATTCCGATTATTATGCGTTGCAGTAGGGAGTTTCATACAAAGATTACTGAATAGCTCGAGTTGATACGGGCGCTGTCGATCCCTTTCCGATTTGATATGTGTGCTATTTCCTTTAGTCTTGTTTTTGCTATACGTCCTAAATAGCTTGATTGCAATCGGTATTCTAAGGACGCGCACGTTAAATATAAGGTTTCTAGGAAATATATTGTTTGAGAGACGGCACTAAGTTAAACCATGGTTATGGTACAGTCTTAAATTAAAAAGAAATAGACGTCCAGTACTAACGCGTGATAAAAATTATTATGACAAATTAAATTTGCAACTGGGTAGTTTAGAATAATAAAAATATAAATATCTGGAACATCCACCAATCTTCGTGCACCGTCGTGACAAGATCACGAGGTATAATAGTGTAGTCTCGTTGTAAGTCGAAAGGTTAATTCAGTACGACTCACAAGCTAGACATGTCATTTAGCCCGGCGGGTGCGGCCGAAATTCGGCTTCATAAACACGGTCTATATCTAAGACAATTATTAGGGGATAAGGACCATGATACAAACAGAATTTTTAATAATACAGCAGATGAGAAAATTTACATACCGTTTGGTTGAAGGTATGATTCCTATTACTATATGGCACTCGAAGACAAGCGTACGTTTCTCTGAACGTTCCCAGTTTACAACAGAAAAACTAATAACTTAATTGGATAATCCGACTGATTACCGTTAATAAATCAAAAAGAAATATAGGTCACTCGAGGAATTTTGCCTTATTTTTCTAATCAAATCTACCCTTCGGTTTAAAAAATATCTGAATTCCAAGAGAAATTTGCATGTCAAACGCAAGAGTGCTAAATTTAAAAAAATCCAAATATAAAATTAATTTCCGGTCAAGTGAAATTTAAAATAGGTTGAATATGTTTTAAACGAAGGAGGAAAACTAAAAAAAAAATGCAGTTATATAATACTACAATAGATATAACTTACAAGTAGATACGTTAAACGATTTTGCACAGAAACTTGTTCATGCATGTAATGTTTTAGAATTTGATATCTTAGGAACTATTTACCTGCATTACTTACGCAAATCCTACACTTGACAATGCATTATAACTTTAGACTCTCCATTTGAATCTCTCCTCAGAAGCTTGTGCAATTGCACGCAAAACTTCCACCTACATCTTAAACTTACTATGCGCAAAGCATTCGGTTACAAATTCCTAGTTCATTCTAACATGTGAAGCTATCTTTAAGTTAAAAAGCACTTTCTTTTTAACTTAATTATACATAGATTATTTACATATTTTTTTTACTCTTGCTAAAAAAACAACTCAAATGGGTGTTACGTTCTCATTATCTACCGGTTTCAGCACAATTTCATTTAAGTATAAATTGACTTAGATTAAATGCGGTTACCCTCAGACTTTAGTGTTTAATAGCACTACACATTTATACACTACATTTACCTGGGCTACTTTTTCAGGAAGAACACCTGGGTAGGAACATATTCAATGTATAACTAAACCAAACTGCTGAGCATCTACTTGTACAATATATTCGGTGTTCGTCGAGATAACCGAGATACCATTAAGAGGCTGAGTACGCAAGGTTAGCTCCGACCACAATATTAAATTATTCCTGAGTGTACTGGAAATACATATATATAATATGCGGATAAGGATTATGAACATCAAGAGAACTAAAGTTTATGTAGCTGAATGTTCAGAGTATATAATTAGAAACTTACGTTATCTAAGTTATTATATAATACTAGCTGCGTCCCTCGGTTTCACCCGCAGCGGTATGAAATATACTTTACGACCTTATTCTCAGACCTACCAAATAAACACAAAAAAAATCATAAAAATCGGTCAAGCCGTTTCGGAGGAGTTCGATGACAAACACTGTGACACGAGATTTTTATATATTAGATGATGATTAAGTTTCATTTTGATGAACTATTTTCGCTGGAGTAGGTCAAAGTATTAGGTTTAGCATAATGCATTTTTTATTTCTTTGTCTATAATTGTGGTAGCTGCAGACTAAACACACAGGACCTATTTTCTTTTCAGAGATGGTGTATGATGATGTCATTTATGCTGTCATTAAAAGGCATTATCTATTTAAAAAAGCATGAGTAATAAATGAATTAGTTATAATTATCCAAAATAATTAATTTTCGATAATTATCTCGCTATATTTTAAAATCGGGTAAAGAAAGCCGTAACGTTTCCTATACAACGCAGTTTTCTCTTTGGGGTAACGAATAAAAAATCCAGTGCAGTTTACTGCCTACCTGTTTACCTGAAGACGGATGCTCATTGGTGTGTACATTCTGTAGCATGACGTCATCCACCACATTCACTAACTCTACTACTCTTCTACGTATATTTTGTTTATTTGTGTAACGCATGAATGTTAAATAAGCAGATCTTTTTCCATTTTGAGCCTTAAAAAGGTGAACATGAAAAGGGAAAAAATAATGTTATCAGGGAAAGGAAAATTGCTGGAAAACTACGACAATTGTAGGTAAATATATTACAATTGGAATTTCCACACGTCCAAGTGCACAAAGACGTCCAGTGTGGACGAGTTAAATTAAGCGGACGCGATCCGAAAGTTGTTTCATTGAAAGCTCCATGAATTCAGAGAACAGAACTTGGAAGCTTAAAGTTATGAAATGTAAAGTTTAACGTAAACAGATAAATGTAGATTTACGTACAAGTAGGTTTTACACAGTGGAAGCTAAGAGATGACCAGCCCCTTCTGACTGCGCCAGTTCACGAACAGGACGAATGGATCAGCATCATGTAGCTCAACCATTTTGAAGTGAACTTAATGGTCCAACACACACGCTACCATCAGCGAGACTTTTGAGTGAGCATAACATACTCTTAGCCGCCGTGTGTAAATCTAATTCAGTATTAAAGAAATATTGGAACAGAAATTGTTGTTTGTACGTAGGTAGGTAAAGTAATTGAAGTGTTAACAACTCGAGTGAAACCCTCTAGAGATGCCTTCAGATGGAAGTAGAATGGATCACTTTATATCTCGAGGGAGGCTGCGTACTGTGAACAGAGAAAAGGTGATCGGGTTAACAGTAATATATACGTAAGTACGAACAATATAATGAATTTTGTTCAAACAATGTGTGATGTGTGAAAAGAGATTTTTATTTTGATCAAAATAGGTTTGTTACTAAAAGCGACGCAAAGGTACTGAAACTTTTACCATTCATGAAAAGTCCATCTGTATTCTAAACTACTATTGGGAATTGTAAGGCAAACTTAAAACAAAACAAATGTGCTACTGCACATGTGCTGCTAAACTTCTAACAGTAAGCCGTTCTGAATTGATTGTCTTTAATACTTTTGAAGTATCCTTTATAAGCTATTAATTGAAGCTACCTAAAATTTCATACAGGTACCTACCTGTATTAAATTTTTGGTAGAAACCTGTAGGAAATTTTAGATACAAGATGTTGGTAGGTAAATAATTTCTTAAATCATTTCGTAGGTATTGTTTGCTATACGACAACAAATTACAGATTATAATTATTATAAAGTAAGATACGAGAATGAATATCTATTCTACTGCTGATTAAATGCAAACATTTAAGGTAACCAAAGCTTTGAATTGAACAATCGAGTTCTGAAATAACTTATTGATTCCATTTGCTCATCATTTGGATTTATGTTCAAGAAGGAATCCGAATGGAATTGTGTAGTTTTAGTGGTTAAGGAAATGGGTTCCGCAATCAATTTTGTTTGTCTGTGAAGTAGACGATATTGAGCAATTTGTTGTGTAGTGTGACAACATAATCAAAATTGTTTTATTGAATAACTAAACCATATTTCGCAATAATTATGAATACTTACGAAGAATTTTGAATAACGTTTAGTTCAAAGTTCCTAGTTAGTTCAAAATTCGTCGTATCGTCGGAAAGTCTGAAAATGACTCGTTTTCAGACTTTTCCAAAACGAATAACAGAAATCAATAAGAATCAGAAGAAGACAGTTATATTTCGTATCATCATCATCATCATTTTCATCCGAGAGACATCCACTGCTGCATATATGCCTCCCCGAAGCGTCGCCACATAGATCGGTCCTGTGCTTCTTGCACCCAGCGGATTCCCATGGCCTTCACAAGGTCATCGGTATTTTGTATGAGACAAATTTAAAAAAAATATAAAGCAAATCGCTGTTTTCGTCTGTCTGTTTCTCAGCTTACTTCTTCTAAACCACGCAACAGATTTTGTTACGGTTTTCACTTTCATTTAGAAAAAAGAAATCTGTCGAGAAAAGACGAGAATTTCAAAGATTTGTAATGATGTCGTAAAAAACATATTTTTGGTCGCTTAAATTGCTTACGCTGGCTAAACCTTATGAGATAGATTAAAATAATATGCTACAGAGTTGTATATCTTAAAAAGGTTTATAGAAAAGTGCGCAATAGTTTAAGTCTATCTCCTAAGGATAACCCACAGTAACCATTTTTATCTTACGCATATTACAAAAAAATTAAGAGTTCCTTACGAAGCAATTTTAAGCAATACAGTATTAATCCTTATCCAATTAAATAGGTTACATATGTTGTGCAATTAATTTAGATCAAAATTTCCCTTTACAGCATTCATTAAAATTATTATACTAAAAAGATATCACTGAATTGAAATTATTAATCACTCACAGCGCAACGGGCGGTCGGAAGGCATGCCCCGAATGAAAAAACAGCCCTAAACATTGTATATAAAAATATTCTATAGATATACGACCTTCGTCACATACACTGTATATCCGTGCGAAGCCGAAGCGGGTCGCTAGAGTAATATATAAAATCACCAAAGGCTGCATGCCAAATATTATCCTCGTGTACATTTCTTCCTTTCATCCTCTCCACGGAATTGAAACCGTTATGACGAAGCACTATCAATACAATATTGTTTTGTGAATAAACGTTTACCTTCGTGACCTCAAACATTGAGTTAACACATGTACGTAAGCTCCTCGAGACTGATCTGCTAGCAGTCCTATGTAGTGAGAGGCAATCAGGAAACAAAAAGCGAGCTCTTGTAATCAAACTGCAGAACAACAACGGATATATTCACACGAAGAAGCGTTTCGTTTTCGTTTCCAACTGTATTCTATTACAGGTATAGGCGGCCTGCCTTTTGCCAAGCATAAATCCCAACTCCATGCTGAAATTAAGAATTTCCTAAACAAAAATTACCATAAACAAAGTAGGTAGGTACGATATAAGAAATTCACACCTTTATGATCCCGTAATTTTTCATTTCAAAAGTAAAATTCACTATCCACATAGGAATATCAATATTTGCAGGAAACAAATAACGTTAGGGAAATCTTTTAGCTTCAAAGCATGGCTTGAATTTTAGAAATAAACGTATTTTCTTTCTTTCATTTCTTTTTCTTTAGACGTATTTTGCCGTTGTGACTTTAACTTAATTTTATATCCTTTGAAATAAAACCGGCCAAGTGCGTGTTGAGCCACGTACAGTGTAGGGTTCCGTAGTAGCCCATTATCACAATATAGTACGATTCTGTTGTTCTTTATTCTGAATATAGGTAATGGTTAAGATATTAGTAGTTAATGGTTATAACAAAAATAACAAGGGTGTCCAGAGTAAAACAAAACTATAACACATAACGTAACCACGGAGGTCATCCCTTGCAAGAAAATCTTAACACCGCGATCTACAAAAATGACGTCACTGCACAACGCCATCTGTTATCGAATAGCGATACTAAACTAAGGACAAAATGTTGATTTTCGAAGATAATTATTTAAACAGATTAGACATTAACTAATAATAACCACTTTCTTCCTGCTAAAGTTAAAAAATAAGGGTGCGATTGCTGCCAAGTTATTATTTCAATTCACAAAATTGAAGTTCCAAAATTAAACAAAGTTCGTTTGTGACTTATATATGTACTCGAATGAAAACCTAACCCGTTAGTACAGCGCCATCTAGCGGCAGTATTGTGAAACTGATGATAATTTGTTATGGTTTTTATTTTTTTTATTTCATATTTTGTTTTTCAATGCAAGTCTTTACCCGTTATAAACAAGCAACTACTTCATCTTAGTCACTTTAAAGGATTAATGCCAAGGATTTTGTATTTGGTACAAAATTATCCAACACCCAAGTTCAACGACTATTACTGCTAAACTCATAAAGTTATCTTAACCGGTATAAAGTACCTTTAAAGTACATAAAATGCACTATTATTGTGATTTTTTCCAGATTTTTCAAGCCAGCGGCTTAGCTTTTAGAGGGGGGGACGCCCTACTGGAACAAAACTTTGCACTTAAAAGTTTAATATTTCGTAAATGGAGCATTAAATCGAAATATAATTTCAGCAACCCCCAAGTCATTTTAGAAGAACTATTCAACAATACACCACACGAAGGGGTAGAGGACGAAAAAACTATTCATCCCCACTTCACATGTAGGGGAGATACCCTAAAATAAAAAAAAATAAAAAAAATATTTTACCACTTTGTCGGCGTAATTAATATACACACCCCTACAAAATTACAGCTTTTTAGTACTAACGGTCTCTTAGCAAAACCTCGGACAGACAGATAGACGGACATGACGAAACTATAAGGGTTCCTTGTCAGAACTACGGAACCCTAACAAAATGAATAAATGGGGCAGTATTTATTTCGCAAGGCATAGCCATTGAATTTTTACTTAGTAAAATGTTTGCTCATAATATCAGTAAATGAATAAACTTTATTTGGGTTTGTAGATGTATTTATGACGAACAAAAAACTATGTAACAGAACAAGTGACACAGAATATCAACAAAATACTTGAAGAAAAGTTTTGTATATGGGAAGAAAAAACATAGAAAACTGGAAGAAAGAGTTGAAAATGAAGAGAAAAGAATTTACTTCTTTGGAAAACAGACAAGGCAAGGGAACATCGTGCTCTTCGGTGTCGAAGAAAAAGAATCATCATATGAAGACTTATTAAACAACTTTGCCAATCTAGTAACAAAGCACTTCTCTATCGAACTAGACTGCAGAGATAACCAAGAAATCAAAAAATAAAATAGTAAAAAAGGAGACAGACCTTGTCCAATATTAGTAACATTCACAACTCTCGGCCTGAAAATCAAAATGTTTAAACAAAGAAGAAACAAAACGATTTGATAATACAAATGTTTCCTATACAACGCAGTTTTCTCTTTTTAATAACGAATAAAAAACCCAGTGCAGTAAACCTAAAGACGTATGCTCATTGGCATGTACATCCTGTAGTATGACATCATCCACCACACTCACTAACTCTACGACTCTCTACGTATATTTTGTTAATTTGTGTAAAGCAAGAATGTACCTTTGTACTTAATACTAATATGCCGTATCTGTATCTATTTTACTGTGTGTACATAAATAATAAAATAAATAAATAAATAAATAATGTTAAATAAGCGGATCTTTTTCCATTTTGAACCTTAAAAAGATTAAAATAAAAACTGAGAAAATAATATTACCAGGGAAAAGAAAATTGCTGGAAAACTACGACACTTGTAGGTAAATATATTACAAGGGGAATTTCCACACGTCCAGGTGCACAAAGGCGTCCAGTGTGGACGAGTTAAATCGAGCGTTAGGGCGAGAGTTGTCATTGTTATCCGATTTATGTATTGCTATTTTCCATTTTCAAGGGCATATGCCAGAAATTAAGGACTTGCTGTATATGAGCAGAAGTGGAAATTCTGCCGCGCAAGCTGCAGGTAATAAACATTAGGGGTATGCCATTTTAATTTTTTGAGTATGATCTCCCAGGTAATAATTGGAACTTCCCTCGATGGCCTTCCTACTCCATTATTAGACCTTCAATGACAGTCATACCCTGGCTTGGTCTAAAGTTTTCATCAAGCTGAATGAAATAAGCCCAAACACGATGTAACTGCTGTAAACTGTTGGGGAGCTCTCTCAACTGTCTTCCGCCTCCATCATCAGATCAACTTCAGGTCTCTATTTTGTTGAAGTATCATCTAAAATAATACGTGGGCCAAGTTTCAACACAAACGGTTCACAAGTGAAAATTCAGTAGGTGGTAAATGAATTAACCCTTGTTTTTCTACACCTAGGGATTGATTTTGTTTTAAAAATTTTAATATAACCAGCTTCGAAGTACCTTTAAGCTTTCCAATAAAAAAAGAATTATCAAAATCGGACTACCCTGTAAAAAGTTATATTTGGTCATACATAAAAAATATACATATATATATTACGCCTCGACTCTAGAACCTCCTCCTTTTTTTCGTCGATTAAAAAGCATCAGGTACTGATGTTTAATTGTGGGAAAAGATTGATATTAATACATTGTAATGCTCTCAATCACCATCTATTACATCTACATAATTATTATTTCAAGTCGCGTTTCGTGTCTGTCAGTGTCTGTGTGACCGCGTTGTTCTTCTAAACTACGCAAACACAACAAATGAGCCTGTCACCAATAAATATGACGTGATAAATAAACTTTAAGATGACGTCACAGTAAAGTGACGCCTCCCTGCGGGTGAGAGACGCATCACATTACCATATTCACTTACGTACTTACTGCAGAGGATATTCACAAGGACGCGTGAAAGTGTTAGTCTATATGGGCAACATGTTACTTACGTGAGAGCTTTGCGTCTAGCCTTGTGATTTTACATTTCTCTCAGCAATAAAAATAGCGATGCGAGTGTATCCTTTGTCACTTAGCAGTCTTTTAGCATTCTTGATCAAAGGTTCGTATTTTAAAGGCATTGAAGCTTTGGAAATTAAGAAGGCGTTTCGTCGTTTGACCTCAGTTTCACAAAAAAGTCTAATTCAACCTTATCTGAACAGAATGTATGGATTCTTACCTTGATTATTTTTCATAACAAATACAGAATATCAATATTATTATTATTTTCGAAAGCCAATATTTTGTTAACTCCGGACAAATTGCTCTTGTACTCCATTGAAATAGAAATATTATAAATTCAAATCATTTCCGTTTATTATATTTGTTGTTCCATCCATCCTACGTTCATTTCATAGTCAACGGATAAATGACGTACTTCATGATGTCTGAAAATAATGCCAATACGACAAAATATAAATCAAATAATCATATCTACAACAAAATTTTTAATATTTTATGCTTCCTAAGAGGAAAGGAGTCAAAAGAAAAGTTTATTACAAAATAAAATATCATGTAGTTTCCCTTGAGTTAGTATCCACCTCCATACGCAAAACCAAAGTAATAAGTTTCGATTTACCGAGTCCAGAAAATATTAGAAAATATCAAGAATAATTATGTTTAGTGTTGCATAAATGAAGAAAGGTGAGTAAAGGTGGTAAGGTGTAAAGTTTAACTTTAAGACAAAAGTAAAATGTATTTGTTCTGGCTTCGTAGATGCGAACTATCTCGGCTATTTGATGTTCGCTAGCTCGAGACACGATTCTTTACTCAGGAAGTTCCGCCTCGCCATAAATAAACGTTACGCTGCTCATGAAACGTTTAAAAGTTATTTAAATCTCAGTTTTATGCTACGAATAAAATGATGTTTAGATCACTTTAGATGTTATATAATGTTTGATTGTTTGGTTGCCTAGGAGCCTAGGAGTACTATTGTCTACTAGAAGCCTTAATAATGCCTGTGTGGCGGCATCTATATGGCCACATGCGAACTACGCGTCACACTGACGTCAAACAAAATCCTGCATCGCGCAAGCAGAGTTTGCCGCGCGACTAGAATATATACAACGTCCCGACATCAGTCGTCGGGCAGTAGCCCACCAGGCACTACACCCGTCTGGTTGGAGAATCCTCCCTTTCTATGGAGGATGAGCGAACTTTACACCCTGATCTTCATACTTCTATACAAGTGCATAGATAAGTTAATTAAAAAAAAAGATGCAGTGAAAGGGGAAAAGTGGCCACAAAATAATCAGCTCTTACTACAAGGAAAAAACAAACCCGACTTTAAGCATCATGTTCGCTCCACGCGTATAAAAAGTCAACAACATTATTTTCTCATTCCGCGGTACAGTCGACGACAACGTTGAATAATTACGGTAATGTGGCACATTATTAACCTCCTTCCCACAGTGAGCCGCTCAAAGTAGGAACGAGCACATTTTTCTCCGTCCTAATAAAAATCTACCACTATTTGTCTGACGTACCTGCACTTTCTCTAAACATGAGAATAGTTTTTTTTTAAATAAGCATTTCCATTCTATTATACTCAGTTATATTGTCTGCAGTATCAAATATAATATTAAAATATTCATTTAAGGATTAGCCGCTATAAATATATTGGTCGCTTATGTAAGCTAGTGCTTCGAAATTCTGAGATATTCGGCGATCAGCGGTGAAATGTTTAATAGAAATAAAAAAAACAAAATTACCCAGATTATAACATAACAAAGATAGAGCGTTAGAGCGTGGGTGTTGGGCAACGTATTCTATTATCCATTTACACTTTATCGGGATGGGGAAAGGGTTGAGGAAGTTGGGTGTCAGTATCGTGCCCACGGGAGCCTTCAAGTGTCCGCTGCAGGTTTGTGGTCCCTGGTGCTCCCTGCCACGCTGCTGCGTGTGCACTTGCTGTGCAGCGATGCTGAGAAGAGTGATTCTGAGCAGGCGCCGCATAAAGAGCTTGAAAAAAAGGAAAGTAACCATCAATATTTTATAATTATTTTTATTGATTTGCAAAGTTTCAGAAACACGTTCGACCGCTGACTCATGACTTTTCCGAGTCACAAAACTTAATGATACGAGTTTGACCTCTCCCACTTCTCTCTAATCTTTTATTAAAATCTATAAGAATCGGCTCTTTATATTTTTAAGCTGCTGCTTTTCAATGATTACAACTACAAGTTTTCAATGAAAAGCGATCATTACTTTTACAGCGAAATTAACAGAATAGAATATAAGTAGGCTTATCTAGAAGGACGTTCACGCCTCAAGCTTTTAAGAAAATATTAAAATTCTGTGTTTACGTGAAGTTTATTTCGTACTTTTTAGTTCATTTTTTTTTTACTTTTTTGTTGGTACTTTTTAGCATTAGAATTTGTTTACATATCTGTTTTTTCACTTTAACTGGAAAGGTACTTTTCAAGACAATTCCAACGACGCCAACACAACAGGGCTATCTTGTAAAGTTAAGGAGTTCCTGTGGCCACGTTCCGGCTCTATAATCAGACCCTTGACTACACCAGCTATAGTTTTTGTCAAGAAAAAACGAAAAAACCCAAACACAAGGAGGTTATCTTGTTTAGTGGAGGAGTTCCTATGGTGACTGGTAAGCATTCAGCTCCATAATCAGATCCTTGAGCTAACGGACTACACCTTGGGCTAACGTACCTACTTGTCAAAACAAACCCAAATAGCCGAAACACAACGGAGCTATCTTGTCCGTCCAAACGCTCGTGCCACGCGGGTCCATAGAACGTGGGAGCGGAGTAATATTATAATAATGGTGACATCACTACTCTCGCCCATAAGACTCATAAGTGCAAAGGAGCGCGCAATATGCGCTACTCCGCTCCCACGTTTTATGGCCCCACGTGACACGAGCGTTTGGACCGAATATAGTTAAAGTGTTCCTATGGCGACCTTTTTCATCCATCATGAGACACTAGACTACAGCTTGGGCTATATATAGTATTTAGCAAGACAAGAGCAACGACCTCAAACACAATAAGGCTATCTAGTTTAGTTGAGCAGTTCCTATGGTCATTCTCCGGCTCCATAATCAGACCCTAGACAGTATCTAGTGTAATAGCACTTGTCAAGACAAATCTAATTAAACCAAACACGACGACGCTATCTGGTATACTAGAGGAGTGCCCGTGACCATCTTTCGGCTCCATCATCTAATCTTGGACACCGCCTTGTGTAATAGTACAAGTCAGAACATATCCAATGGTTCCAAACACGATGGTGCTATCTTGTTTGGTTAAGTAGATCATATGGCCACCTTCCGGCTCCATTATCAGACCCTGGACACTATCTTGAACCGGTTGTACTTGTTAAGACAAGGCCAACGAGTTCAAACTCAACGACGCTATATTATTAAGTTGAGGAGTTAGTATGACCACCTTCGGACTCCATCATCAGACCAGCTCCATGGTATCATATTTTTGCGTTATCACCGAAGTTATAATAGCATGCCAATTTTCAGCTCAATGGGATACCAGGAAGTACTTGAAAAATGGAAGACAACGAGAGTAACTGGAAACACATGAAGGATACAGGGAAAGAAGGGTCATTGTCAGTATTTGTTTAATATTGAGTTGAAAATGCCTCTAGTAGAAAATTCATAAAGCTTACGAGCTTCTTCATTGTTTTTTAACAATAAAGCGCTAAAAGAGATCAGTGTAATCATGTGACTCACAAATTGTTTGTATGGCTGTAGGAAAAAAAAGATAAGGGTCACCGCAGGTGTTTAAAAAAAGATCATTGTCTATGGACTCTGATCTTTTTTCTCGTTTTAAGATTATGATTAAGTGAATTAATTAATAATTAATTAATACTTCAGATTAAGTGACAGACCATAATGTATACGTCAGAAAACATTTAAAAATAAATTGGTTTATAAAGTTATTAAAGATTTTTAATTTTCTCAAAAACTATAACATTATGACAATGATCCTTCTTTCCGGGTACCCTTCACATGCGATCGAAACAAGTTCATATAAAGCTTGCTAAAACGGACAGAGACTAAAAATAAGTCATTTAATCGATGTCTCTTGCGTTACGTTAACTGTCTGTTTGCGACTTATTTCTCTTTTCAAAATCATTTAATTCAAATCATTGACCCTGTACACCGCTATTTTAAGAATTACGTTAGAAAGAAAGAAAGAAAGATAATTTCAATTGGTCCTTCGTCTTTTTAAAATAAACTTACGAGCTAAGGTACAACGAGAAATTTTGTCTCAAATTTTATTAATTTGGCAACGTAACAAAGTTCGGAGGTCCGCTGCACGATATTAGATTGGCTAAAAATGCAACAGCAAAAGTGAGAGTTTCTCTTTACCTTCATAACTTTATTATTTCTTTGACAATATTTCATAACGGCTCGCGCTTAAACTGTGTGTGTGTTCCCTTTTGAGAGGTAACGCCTTATGTTGTTTTTGTATGGTACCAGAAGTTACCAAATTGTATCAAAACCACATAATGCTACTTAGTTATTTAGGTATAATACATTATATACAGTTTATATTGTTAAATAGCTACGACGATAAAAATCCACTAGGCTACAGCTTTGTTTCAGTGTTCTCTTTCTGAATAGTAAATCTAGTGTGTGAGGGCGAGGCAATCGCTGCGCCCTCACGCCCTTAGTCACCGCAGGAGGAGACGCCCAGGGCGTCGACAATCGATAGCCGATTCCCGGCCACCATAGGCGCGGGCTTGCGGACGGCGAGCAATGGGCAGCTCGCCGTCCGGTAAAGACCAAGCCCGAGTCAAAGAGATGTCAGCACCATTGACGGGGTCCGATAGGGCCGATGCCTGCCAGAGTCGCGGGTTGTCCGAAAGAAATACCGTGGCTCTGGCGCATAGGCAACTGAAGGAACACGGGTGGGTTTTTGTCAGTAAGAGTCTGACACGCCCTCCCGCACCGCCCAGAGCGGGAGAAGTCATTTGATGATTTCCCACCAAAAAAAAAACATAAAGTGTAATCTTTGTTATTTGAACATAGTTGTATATGCAGAAAAAATTTAAAATTGTGCAGTTTCTGAAACACGTCCGTGATATATTGTAGCATAGCGTTGACTGCGGCGCCTGCGGTGAACGTGAAATATTTTCAACTAGTATGACCGACGAAGAATTTGATTGCAGTTCCTGGATCTACGAAGCCATGTTCCGATGTTACATTTTAGGAATTTTGATGGTTTCCTTCGTAGAACGAAGATATTCAGTCTGCTATGGATAGGTCTTGCCTCCGTGTAAACAGCTGACGTTTCGTTTTTGTTATTTTCTGGAACAGCATCCTTTTTGGCAATCTTGTAAGTGTGGTTTATGTTACATTTTTTAATCTTTTTCTGGCCTGGTCTAAAATAAAAACTTTTATACCAAAAACAACCGACGTCCAAAAAAAACACATTTTTTTTTGGAAGTCGGTTGTTTTTTGTAAAAAAGTTTATATTTTTCACTTTTTAGTTGTGGTACCTACCCCACACAAATTCTTATACCACTACTTGATATGTAAATAACAGTGACAGGAAATTATTATAACATCATCAATATAAACAAGTGCAAAATATACGCAGTATTAAGAATAACTCAAAAACTACTCGTCAGAACTTGATGAAATTTAAATGGGACCACATGTAAAGCACCAGCTTTCAAATAAAAAAAGAATCATCCAAATCGGTTTACCCAGAAAAAAGTTCTGAGCTAACACACATAAAAAAAAAACATACGGTCGAATTGAGAACCTCCTACTTTTCTTGAAGTCGGTTAAAAAAACAGAATAAACAGGAAGCTTCCAAGGTTTTGCGTAACAGTAGTATACAGATGGGAACAAATCAAGTGCGTAACTATAAGCAAAAGAGAACAAAGACTAAAGCAATATAGAGGTATGAGGAACAGGGTGTAAAGTTCACTCAAACTCTATGGAAAAGGGAGGATCCTCCGACCAGACGGGTGTTGTGTCTGGTGGGCAACTGCCCAACGTTTGATGTCGGGATGTTGTATATATGCTCGTTGCGCGGTAAACTCCGATTGCGCGATGCAGGATTTTGCGTGACGTCAGTCTGACGCGTAGCTCGCATGTGGCGTTGTAGATGCCGCTACATCACTCCCCCCCGGAGACCGGAGGTCGATAGTGGGCTGAGTCTTGTATTTTGCGATGCTTGCCAGGGCCAGTTGCGGTTCCAGTGAGTCGGAACCGGGTGTCGCATAGTTCGCGGTGAGTCGGAACTGTCTGCGAAGATTCCCCAGTGAGTCGGGGTGGCGCTGCGTTATGCTTCAGTGCGTCGGATGTGGTACAGCGCCGGGTTGAGGCTGACTGCTGGCGTCGACTAGGAGAGGGTTTAAAGGCTCCGCTTGTGGACCGGCCGAGAGTGCAGTGTGCCGTGCCGAGGTTGCTGAAGGGGCTGAGGGTGATGACCAGGTATGCGCGGTCGCTGCATGCTGGTGGTCAGGATACCCGTTGAAGCCGTGGGTGCTGGCTGGCTGTGTGACTCGCCGCTCGAAAGCTTGAAGGAAGTGATGATGACGTCACGCTGATGTCGATGCACGAAGGCTGCGCTGACGTTCATGTTCAGGGTCACCAGTATAGAGGTATGAGGAACAGGGTGTAAAGTTCACTCAAACTCTATGGAAAAGGGAGGATCCTCCGACCAGACGGGTGTATTGTCTGGTGGGCAACTGCCCAACGTTTGATGTCGGGATGTTGTATATATGCTCGTTGCGCGGTAAACTCTGATTGCGCGATGCAGGATTTTGCGTGACGTCAGTCTGACGCGTAGCTCGCATGTGGCGTTGTAGATGCCGCTACAGCAACTTAAATACTTACATCTAAAATCTCGAAGGACAAGTTTATGAGATAGACTCTTTCGTTTCATCTATTTAAACAAAATTTTGAAACAGTCAATGAAATGTATAGACCCATTCGTTGGCAGTCTGATGCTGAAAGTTGACCACATTTGTCTCAGCGACGTTACCCGAATAAACTCGTACTATTCAAGTAAATGGAACAGAAAATCTATTTGGAGGATAAAACGTATTTTTAGTGAGACCATCTGCAGTCAAAAAACTTTTATTTTTATTGAAGCTATTTTCAGGAACTAGGTAGTTAAAATAAAACGAGGCATTCCGTGAGGATCACTATTTTGAAGATCATCCATGCCAGGATCACCCATACTTATCCACATTGAGCACCCACGATTGTATGCCAGTTAGAGACGGGCGTGAACTATTGAAAAAATGTTTTGATGTGTAGGAACGCTTTTAATTCTACTATCATAATCAGTTTCGTTCATCATAATAATTAAAATGAAATTATACTTCAACGTCGATTCCCTCAACTTTGCTGTTATTAACTTAGTACATCCAGTATCAACTGTTAATTGTTCAGTGTAACACAAGTCACTCCGCCCTTCAAACACATTGATTCGTGAAATCACAAAATAAATACTATAAATCGACTGAATTAGAACATGATTCTAGTTGGAAGTTGTGGTTCTAGAAATTATTGTAATAACCATTTACCTCTATCCCTACTCTAAACGCTTGATGTTTACCATTTGAAATGTATTAGCGTTCACGACATGTTATTATTTCAATACATTCTCATTATTTTATGTACTAACTACGGTGAAAACATTAAGTAATTAATAAATAATAAATAAAATTTATTCAAGTATAAAATAACATTATGATTTACATTAATTACAATCGAGGAAAATTTTAATTCTTACTGTAATGTAGACCTGCCTGATCTAGGTTTATAAAACCTGTGTTTCAGGCCACCAATTTATATCAAGCATTTAGAAAGATGTATTAGAAGCTTAATTGAAAGTAGACATAATATTTTCAATGACTTAAAGAGTAACTAATTGATTATATTATTATAAGACTAGATTATGTAAGATATATTATGTTTAAATAAATTAGCAAATAATATTAAAGTAAATAAAACGGAGACTATTATAAATTAGGTAAAAGAAGAGACTTATATTTGAGTAGGTAGATAGAAATTTTATTTTATAATCTCTAGTAGTTTTTCCGTGTCTGCATAATTAAGTTTTGCCAAATATTCCTGTACTAGTAAATTACACCTATTATAAGTTAAACTATAAATCTTTAGCACTCTGTTAAACTGGCTATACAAGTAGGGTCCTAAAAATAAATAAAATTGACTAGAATTAAAAGCTGTTACTGTTCTATGAATTGAATTGATTAATTATTAACTTTCATATTTATTTAAATGCATATTTTGCCACATAATGTAGTTGATTAGAGAGGGTAGGTAGGAGTTGATTAGGTAGGGCGTAGGTTAGGTACCTTATGTGTTTATATCGCAATAAAAAGCACGCAACATCACAAAAAACTTAAAAAATTGAGATTTTCTTTCTAGAAAATATCAAAAAAAAGTAAGAGAAAATTACCGATACAAGATCACAAGTTCTTTTCAAGGTTAATGAAAATAGAGCTAATATAAGCTATAATAGAACTGAGGCACAAAGCAGTAAGTAACCATTTCCAGTTAAACTGAGGAGGACAGAGGAAGAAATGTGCGATTTAACCCCACGACGACGGAGGTCGATTTTAATTCAATTTTCCATACGTAGGAGGTCTGTTTTGACTAAAGCAGACCTCCTACAAAGGCAAATATTATATTGGCTTAGTCAGCATTATTTAAGTTTTAAATAAAAATAAATAAATCATATTTTAATAAAAATTAATATTGAATTGTACCTCAGAGCAATGTCTCTTGTACATAATAAAAGTTCAAAAGAAATACTTTAATAATTAGACTCGGTTTCAACTTTACTTTGCCTTGTGTATAATTTTATTTTATTATAAGGTTTTATTAATTTCATTTCTGTTCGCACTTTAAAAACTAATTTAATGAATAAATGTCAACTTTGAAATATTTAAATAACAAAAACATACCGTTGACATATATTTTAATAAGCTTAACAATTTCATACTGCACTTAAATTAAATGCAAAAATAAAAACCCATTAATTACCAGCTCAACACCGAAACTACTAACAGCTTAACTCTTTGCAACAAATATTCATTAATTCCCAAAGCCTTTTGGCTTTAACACACACGAAGCATAAATCCGCACCATATCAATTGGAGCTAAAATAGGCTGGGAGCTGAGCGTGCCGTACATAAAGCTATTGAAAAACATCGACGCGTGACACGCTCGGGTTAAAGCCAAATCAAATATTGACTGTGGGAATGTCCCGGTGTGTCGCATGCATGCTGGACGACAAACGTGGTATGCGGATCGAACCTTAAACCGTTTAGAATACTGATGATCAATATAACAAATCCATTTTGAAAACAACAAACACACACACACACGCATTTTTCAATTTTGTAAATGTGAGTACCATAGATTCGTTTATTATATAATTATGTTGACTTGACAGCATGGCAGTTGAGACTATGTCATGCTCACTTAAATGTCTCACTGTTGGTGGCGCGTGTGTTGGATCATTCGGTTCCCTACAAAATGGTTGAGCTGGATGGTGCTGATCCACGCGTCATGTTCGTGAACGGGCGCCGTCAGTTGAGACTGGTCATCTCTTAACTGCTTATTTTTATTATTAATCTTATATTTCGAATTGTTTCTTTATATATTTTTTTCATTGTTCTCGCATATAGAAGCAACAAGAATAATGTAACCAGGATTTTGTAATATCTTGATTTAAAAAGAGTGTCCTTGGAGTTTCTTGCCCGTTCTTCTCCATAGAGATCTACGTTTTGGAATGGGCAACTAGCTTCACCTTTCTGACTAACTGACCGACTCTTTGACAATTCAAAAGTGCCTGAAAATGGTTTAATTGAAATAAATGCTTTGAGTTTGAGTTTGAGATTGATAATGGTGACGTCAGTAGAATAGACATCTAATCTAAGTTATGCCTTTTTTCTCGCCGCAACTAAACGACAACAATTTTCATAATAAAATCATGATTGCATCGTTGTTGTTAAAAAATTATCTTAACAGTATAATGCTTTACATTTAGTATACTAAGTTTTTTTTTTACCTAGAACGTGGTTCGTGACGGGAATAATAATCGGCTCTCTGACTCATAATTCATTGATACAAATAGCTTAGGTTAATGTATTGTGCTTATTTGGCCACAAACATTGGTGGTAGCTCAGTTTTTAACGTTCCACGTTTGACTAAATAACCAAGTAAATAACTATAAATTGCTCATTTGGAGAAACATTGACGTAACTGCTGCTTTTAAAATTTTACAGGAGAGTGATTTAAAATCGTTTTTTTTGTAATCTGTTACCGTCTCGTTCTGAAATGTTGATAAATCCTAAAACCATATTAAATATTTCACGCTAAATATTTCACGCCTCTGCTCCTCTGAAAATTTTTTCGAGCACAATATATATCGAACAACTCATTTTTGGAAAAATTACATTTACGTCGATGTTTCTCCAAATGAGCGAAATATAAACCAAAACTAAAGTAAAAAAGCGAGATAATAATGTAGTGTAAAAGGGAGATAAAAGTGTACATAATAATAATCCTATCCTATCCTACTAATCCTACTAATATTATAAATCTTTCCTACTAATATTATAAATGTGAAAGTTTGTGAGGATGGCTGGATTGATGGATGGATGAATGAATGGATGAATGGATGTTTGTTACTCTTTCACGCAAAAACTACTGAACGGATTTGGATGAAATTTGGAACACAGATAGTTTATAGCCTGGATTAACACGTAAGACACTTTTCAGCCCGGTAGTACGTTCTCGTGGGATAATTTCCGCCGCGGGTAAAAGCTAATAATACATAAAATAGTATTAGTAAATGAATTCAAGAAAGTTTGGCTACAATAAAAACTCACCGCAAAGCAAGTAAGAAGTAAACAAGTGAGTCACGGGTAACAGCACTGCTCTTATTCGTCGGTAAGGAAGGAAGCTAAAAATAAGGTTAAATCATGGCTACTTACTCATGACTATAAGCAAACCGAACTCCTTCTAAAATAGGTACAAATAAAACAATTCACACATCCCACACAAGCACACGTTTCTATAACATCACACACCACATATCTACATTACACATACACACACCACAAACACTACACACCTTATACACTAAACACCAAACACTCTTATAAATTACTCCACGCAAGGAAAGTTTTACATGTTTATAATTTTTTATTTTCATTTCCATTTTTATTATTTGTATGTGTTTTAGATTAATTCTTATTGCATAAAAATCGACTCATGTAATTGGGAGAAGACACTGGGTCCTGTAACACAAGTGCTATATCTAGAGCAGGAGTCAGGGCCTCACTATTTTTGTTAAAAAATATTTATGCCACTAAAGAAATTATTATCGTATATTTATCTTAATACATATTAAATACATTTTTAAATATTTTTATAAAAAGCATTCAAAAACATTTAAAAATATTAAAAAAAATTGTGGTCCATCGGCATCAGAAACCGGATCCAAGATGCCGGTGGTCAGGGCTCTAGCAAGAGGAACCTCCTTACTATGCGTGTCGTATCCAGAAGTACTGCTCTCTGAACCAAGCCCTTGACCCAGCTGAGCAATGAGAACCTCCTGAGATGTTGGTCGAGGCTCGGTATCGATTATCGGTACAATGATTGCAGAGTCCACATCCCACATGTCGACAACCTCGTGTGGTAAGTCAAGACACATGTTTTTTTTATCTTTCTCAGCTTTCACGAGTTTCTCGTCATAAAGGACAGCGATAACAACAATCATTGCACGGCGCTCTCGACGATCTATCACCACAATATCAGGCTTATTGGCTACAATAGTCCTGTCAATGATGATAGATCGATCCCAGTACCATATGGTATGACCATTTTCGAGAACTAGGTCGGGCATTTACCTGTAGTATGGTGATTCGGACTCCACAAGGTTGTACTGCAAGGCATGTTGCTGGTAAATAATCCTAGCCACTAGATTGTATAAATAAATGATTATTATTATTATGACGTGGAATCTGAGTATGTTTCATGATAATTATATCCGTTAGCTACCCAATAAAATTTGATAAAAAGACAAGTGTTCATAAAATGTGAACTCTAAAGAAAATGTAAGTTGGCCGTAACACTTTACTCCGGACCAAACGTTCACGTAATAAATATAATTTTGTCAGTAATATTTATTGTAACAACGTGATACGAACAATGAGATTGTTGCGAATCGTTTCCTTCTTTTATAAGTGTGTTCAAGCCGGATTTTCTTTTGTGCTTCAGTAAAGCAAAATCCGCCTTTATGCGTAACAAAAGCGGTTTTCATAATGTTTCTTTCTTTTTTGCCAGTAATGTTAGAAGAAATGTACCTAATTACTCACAGATCTGATTGGATATTATTTCCCAAAACTTATGGACACTAAGGACCCGTTGTTTGATTAGTCTGTTTAGTATAGTTTGTTTGAGTAGTCAAATATACTAAATAGTTAAAATGCGTTAATTAAACTAACAGTTTGTTAAAAATTACAGAAGTATGTTGTTTGACAAATGGTTAAGCTAACGACAGTTAAAAAAAAATACAATTTGCTATAAAAGTTAACCATGCGCAGACAGAGTCAGTGGCAGAGACAGCTATTGACTATTGTCAAATGACTAATTGTTAAATTGAATATTGGCCATGTTTAACTATGTATCAAACAACGACCCCTAAAGGACTAACCTTCTAAGATAATATGCATGGTTAGAGTTCTTGAAAACTCTTACTTACTTCTTCTTAAGGAAGAAAAATAACAACTTAAAAAAAAAAGTAATAATAAAGTAAATAATAAATAAATAGAGAATAGCTATTAGTTAAAGGCACGGAAATTGGTGTACACCGTATTCATAGATATTTATACTATGGCCTTCAGAGATCAAGTTGATAACGAGTGTTTGTGAATGTGTAACAAGTAGGAGCAATACATGTTGGGAAATATTAAAAAAAAAACTTGTTTCATACGTGCAGTCAGTCTCAAAAAGACACATAAGATACATGACACGAATTCATTTGATTATCTACTATTTGTGTTTCATAACACGGTATCAATGTGATACTACAATCAAGTACCCAATGTGTATTATGTTTTGTGGCTACTCATTTATACAATATTATAGAATAAGTATTGTAGACAAATGTAGACAACTGGCACGTTTGGCGCAGTGGTTAAGCGATTGACTGCTGCGCTGCGTGTCGCGGGTTCGATTCCCGCACGGAACAAATATTTGTATGACCTACAAGTAGTTGTTCCGGGTCTGGCTATTTGTATATCTGAGTTTGAATGTTTGTAAAAGCACCCACAATACAGGAGAAATTCCTAGTGTGGGGCAACGTTTTAAAAGAAAAAAAAAAATTATGGTTTTTGTCGATGTTATCTTTTTGAGGCTAACTACCCAATCAGCCTCAAAAAGAGATTTGTGTGCCTACTCAGGCACTCACATATTATAAGTTACAGCTTAACGCCAACCGCTTGACTAATTCCCTCCACACGGAACATCATTTGTTGTAAACTTCACCTGCACGATGCTTTGTTTGTAACAAGCGAGCCTGTGTGAGAAAAACAAAATATAAGAGAAGTTACTAACTTTGTGGACTAGCCAGAAAGTTTGCTGTTAGAGGCTGAGGAAATGAGTTTAAAAACTGACTTAGAAAACATTAATTACTGTTTGGAAACTTATGTTTTCGATGTAATGAGAAAAACCGCGTATCGGCAAGCGTAGTGTGGGACGCCCCCCAGCTAGATGGACCGACGACCTCAAAAAAGTGGCTGGGACAGACTGGATGCGGAAGGCGGAGGACAGGGTGTTGTGGCGCAGCATGGGAGAAGCCTATGTCCAGCAGTAGAATGCGATAGTCTGAGTTGATTGGGAAAAACTAAAGTGAAAACCATATAATCTGACCTTTGTTTGTGTGAACACACACAAATTGTACCCAATTTTGAGAATTGGATAATGGGTAACGCAGAATCTGTATCTTCAGCATAATTTAGAATCAGACTTGCTCGTTAAACTAATGGAAGCTGAAAAGGGATCATTTAATCCAGCACACAGGCAATCTCTTTCTGTATAAACAGTGCTTGGTAATTGGTCTACAATTATGTACTATAATCTAAGAAAAATTAGTTTGTTTGTGGAATAGAACATTTTACCAATACATATTGTCATGGTATTTAGGTACTATTCATTTAGAATTAGAAGAGACGATGTATTTAACACACAGAACTCACTATTCATTCATATTAAATTAAGTACGTTTCATAAACTAGCTAGAAGTGTTGTCAAACCAAGCTATCGACTGGTTTTTCTTAATCCCGCTTTGTAGGTAATCAGCTCCAGTTGCACAATGCGGCTACACAACGAGACTGACTCGGATGACCTACAGGCATAATAATGGTTGCCGGCTCGCTTGTGTGATAGGCTTTCTAGCATAGAAACTGCGTGTGTGATCGTCACGTGTCTAGTCTAGTATGGACACTTTCTCACTTTATTTTGTAGAAAATGTAACTGCTGAAAATAATAATTGGTATTGTTAGTTATGCAGTTACATATTCAGCATAGCTACATAGTAGTTTCATAGATGACGTCAGTACATAGGCAGTTCTCGAGTGCTGGAACTTTCGCTGCGCAACTCCACAAAACAAGAAAGTTTCGATTGACGTTGTAAGCTGTGTTGTGGAGGACTAAACAAACATTACCTAGTTTGGTAATGTTTGTAGTTGGTAATAATTTACCCTTTATAATTATTCGTTCAATGGCTAAAGTTGTTCTAATTGTATGTTATTGTTCTGTTACCATCTACAGAACAAAAAAAAAATCTCAGCTAGGAATGACACGGTGAATTTGTCCCAGCCTAAAGCTGCTGACCAAAATCCTGAAATATTTTAAACAATTCTTGTTTGTACTAAAACTTCAGTAAGTACACAGGAGAGTTATTTGCTCTCACGTCCGAAATCTATTTTTTTTCATTTTTGGCTCTAACACCGAGGAATGAAATCGCGTACCCTAAAAATACACGCGGGCGCAAGTTATACCGTCTGTTTGCTTTACCGGGACCAAAACTGTTTGCAAACAAAACTCAGAAAACCGAGCCAATAGACTCAAGTACAACACTGACGCGGAAAATATAATCCAGGTTTAGATACTTTTTTCTGTTAGTTAGTTAGTTCACGACTTTGAATATCGGCTTCCGCTTAATCCATAGATTTAGTATATACTCGAACATATACTAAATCTACGGTTTAATCCCACTTATCTCACCGCAATTTTTATGCAATACAAGCTGAATATTTTATTTAACTCCGGCTTTTGCAGGAGTCTGGGAATTTTCGTTGTTAGGGAAGGTCATTGTTAGGAATGTTATGTTTTAGCTGTATAAAATACACACAACAATTTGAAACTTCACTACAATAGGTGCCCATACATTAACGTACGTTAATATATTAATTTTATAAAAATTATATCCCACAAAATGAAACGCAGAATACTTTCTAATTCCTGAAACCCAATTGTACTTTCCCTGAAGCGATTTCTTTATTTTGTCTTAAACAAGGACCCTTTAGGAACGGACGTTTGCAAGCTACGAGTATTACACAAATTAAATTAACCCTGAAATACAAGTACAATTTTTCCTCCTGATTCTTATTTCCAAACGAAATGATTTTTTAATACTTAGTTATTTTTCAGTTTTTTGTGTTGTTACGAGTGACGAGGTTGGAGAGGCCGAGATCTTCGTCAATTGACCGGTGACGTACCGTGGAACAAGCAGTTAGCGGAAAAAGTAGTGTCAATGAATTTTTCATAGTTTAGTTTTCATTTATATCAAGGGAAAATGTCACCAAAATTAACCATATAAATTATAAATGACAGTAACTTACAAAAGTGGTAAAATTGTATAAAACTGCAGGACTTGATATCTTACGTAAAAAAAA
Source organism: Dryobotodes eremita (assembly GCA_917490735.1). Taxonomy (NCBI): domain Eukaryota; kingdom Metazoa; phylum Arthropoda; class Insecta; order Lepidoptera; family Noctuidae; genus Dryobotodes; species Dryobotodes eremita. Next base: position 8,612,478 of record OU823257.1, read on the forward strand.
AAATAACTACAAAACTGTAAATCTTATTCATAACTTTATATGAATTCGACCCATATTTGAGAGTTGTTTAAACAAACAATGCGCAGGTGTCCAGTTAATTGCATGCATAGATTGTAATACGATTCGAATCTGATGTTGTCGTAATTTTCAGGCCAATAAAGCCAACACAAGCCACAAGGCCAACTCTAAAATAAATCTGGTATGGTAAGCGATTAGGCTATGTCACTGTACCGTACTCGTAGTTCTGTATAACTTTTTCCAAGACATAAGACACACCGCCCGTCCTCTCTTGTAACTAACTTCAATAAAATGTAATATATTTAAATATTGTTGCTACGAGTACGTTGTCGTGTAACACATTTTGTGACCCTTGTTCAATAAAAGTGTCTGGTAAAAAGATATCCCCGTTAATCCGGGAACAACTTTCGACCACTCACCCGAAGCTTCTTTTTTTTAAGCACAATATTTGCTGAAATGAAACAGTTTAATGTATAAAGTACATAAAGATAGGTACGTATGTTTGTTAGGATCCCTTTTTCTCTGCGTGGGTTAAATGATAAATGATTTTATTTCTGTAAGTAGGTTTGTACAAACACTTTTACACGTAAATCATATTTTTTAAACTAGATGAGGTCGGCGTTTCCTATCTGGCTACTCTGAGAAGAAAGGGCGAAACAAACTCAGAGGTCAGTCTCTTTTAAAGTCCAAACATAATCTTGGTCAGCTCATGCGAATACCATACAGACTGGTATCTGAAATGGTCTTTTGAGGAAAGAATCACACAGATTGAGTGGACCTGTCCAGTCAGTGCACGCATTTGTCAGTAATCGTGCAGCTCGACTCAGGAAGTCAGGTTTAATAATATATGAGTCTGGCCATTTATTTTTAGTTGTCTTGTTGTAATTATCTGTATTGTGTGTTGTATTTTTCTGTTCCTTTCTTCTTGTCTGTTTATATATGTGTGTACATAAATGGTTAAATAAATAAATAAATAAATAATTTATGTAACAACAACAACCTGATATGTATCTACAACAGTTCTTTATCTTGTGCTGTCGTCTCAACCATGAAGTAGTTTGTGATGTTTTCTAATTTCAGTCTTTCCGGTTTTCTTTCGTTAGAAAACAAACGAACAAATAGAATAAAAAAATAATATAGGTAATTTTCCTCACCCAATGTCCATTTATTATGAGCAAACCGTATAAATCACCACGTGTACTTTATTTAATCGTTCCATTCAGCTGTGCCAAACGTTAGAGAACAAATGGACAATTTGTGCGCACATAACATTTTACAGCCACACTCGTCGACAATTTTACTGGAAAATTTTATGTGCACTGAACGGGATCTGGATTTTTATTTCGATTGAATAAGTACATACAGTAAGAATTTGACAAGAACCTCTTCGGTGTGTAACTTAAAATGTTATACCAGCCAAACATGGATTGCTTATCGAATGTATTGTTATTGAAACAGATAAAAAGTATAATATATTATTTGTGTTACTCAAAACATTTTCATGAATAAAAAATATTTACCTGTAAAATCCGTTTAATATTAACATAACAAAAAACTCGTGAAGGAACATTACTTTTCGTTGTGATCTTGTTCTTGTAACTGTAATTATCTATAGTCTTCATTTATTTGCGTTGCTTATAATATATATTTAGTATGTATGTATTTTTATCTATTATTTAGGATATGTATATGTCTGTGTCTATTTTAGTGTATTGTATTGGTACTTATTATTTGCACCAATGACAGCCCCATTTTAAGTCCAAGCAAATCACTGTCCATTCCAAGCTTGCCTGAAACAGATCGCAGAAAGCGATAAGGCCGCCCAGTGTATATATTGTAGTGTTTGATTTATTTTTGTTAAGTATTTTGTGGTGTATAATAAAGGGTATGTAGCGGCATCTACAACGCCACATGCGAGCTACGTGTCAGACTGACGTCACGCAAAATCCTGCATCGCGCAAGCAGAGTTTACCGCGCATCTAGCATATAATTATACAACATCCTAACATCAACGGCTGGGCAGTTGCCCACCAGACACAACACCCGTCTGGTCGGAGGATACTCCCTTTTCTATAGAGTATGAGTGAGCTTTACACCCTGTTCCTCATACCTCTATAAATATATAAATATAAATAACCGAACAAGCTGTCCTGGCAATCCATTTGACGGACAGTTGAATCTTCCTCATATCAACACGTCTATCACACACGCAACCGACCACCAAAAGATGACGTGAAATTTCAATTGTTTCGAGGAGCCTTTATTGTTTAATTAGAATACTGGAAAATAATATTACTTGCGCATTTTCCATGGAAATTTTAATTTTGCTGTCGGTCGGTGGAACTGACAATTGAATACCCAATGATACGTGAGGCAGGTTCACAGCTACGCTTCAGCAACGTTGTGTACTGTTTTCAGATTAATTATAACAGTTCAATAAGTTTACTGAAATTAATCTGCCTAGCCTTATCCCAACTATAAATGATAAATGATTTTATTTCTGTAAGTAGGTTTGAACAAACACTTTTACACGTCAATCATATTTTAAAAAACTAGATGAGGTCGGCGTTTCCTACCTGACTACTCTGAGAAGAACGGCCGAAACAAACTCAGAGGTCACAGTCTCTTTTAAAGTCCAGACATAATCTTGGTCAGATCATGTGAAGACACGTAGATTTGTGTCTGAGATGGTCTTTTGAGGAAAAAGACCACACAGACTGAGTGGACATGTCCAGTCAGTGCACGCATTTGTCAGTAATCGTGTAGCTCAACTCAGAACTTAAGGAGCTCAACGATTCGACGAACAATACCAAAGAAAAGACATTTGGGTAGGCCACAAAAATTACTCAAACTGCCAGACCATGATTAAAATTAACTGAGGAGAGAAAAAAAAGCAACATAGTCTTCACATTCACAATATTAAAATGATAATCAGTGTAGCCTGAATGCTACTCACATTCACAGACAGTTTTCTCTTTAAAAGTCATCAAAAATACCATAAGTTATTATATAAGGACATCATTAATTCTAAAACAGTCATTCACAGTATAAAATGGATTGTTGCTTGGGGGTACATTGAAGTGGCTTAGTTAATCCCAAGCCTTTTTGTCATCCAAGTAATCTTTAACTTTATAGAAACCTTTTTGACAGAGTTGCTGTTTAATAAATGATTTAAATTTATTGAGGCTCAGTTCTTTAACAAAACTTGGGAGTTTGTTGTAAAAACGTATACTTTGGCACGTAAATGAATTACTAATTTTTTGGAGCCTAGTCGAGGGCACTATAAGTAAATCTTTGTGTAAAAGAACCTGCACAAGTGACAGTAGCTTTCATAGAACCTGCACAAGTGACAGTTGCTTTCAAAGAACCTGCACAAGTGACAGTAGCTTTCATAGAACCTGCACAAGTGACAGTAGCTTTCAAAGAACCTGCACAAGTGACAGTAGCTTTCATAGAACCTGCACAAGTGACAGTAGCTTTCATAGAACCTGCACAAGTGACAGTAGCTTTCAAAGAACCTGCACAAGTGACAGTTGCTTTCAAAGAACCTGCACAAGTGACAGTAGCTTTCATAGAACCTGCACAAGTGACAGTAGCTTTCATAGAACCTGCACAAGTGACAGTAGCTTTCAAAGAACCTGCACAAGTGACAGTAGCTTTCAATGAACCTGCACAAGTGACAGTAGCTTGCAAAGAACCTGCACAAGTGACAGTAGCTTTCATAGAACCTGCACAAGTGACAGTAGCTTTCAAAGAACTTGCACAAGTGACAGTAGCTTTCAAAGAACCTGCACAAGTGACAGTAGCTTTCATAGAACCTGCACAAGTGACAGTAGCTTTCATAGAACCTGCACAAGTGACAGTAGCTTTCATAGAACCTGCACAAGTGACAGTAGCTTTCAAAGAACCTGCACAAGTGACAGTAGCTTTCATAGAACCTGCACAAGTGACAGTAGCTTTCAAAGAACTTGCACAAGTGACAGTAGCTTTCAAAGAACCTGCACAAGTGACAGTAGCTTTCATAGAACCTGCACAAGTGACAGTAGCTTTCATAGAACCTGCACAAGTGACAGTAGCTTTCATAGAACCTGCACAAGTGACAGTAGCTTTCAAAGAACCTGCACAAGTGACAGTAGCTTTCATAGAACCTGCACAAGTGACAGTAGCTTTCAAAGAACCTGCACAAGTGACAGTAGCTTTCAAAGAACCTGCACAAGTGACAGTAGCTTTCAAAGAACCTGCACAAGTGACAGTAGCTTTCAAAGAACCTGCACAAGTGACAGTAGCTTTCAAAGAACCTGCACAAGTGACAGTAGATTTCAAAGAACCTGCAAGAGTGACAATAGCTTTCAAAGAACCTGCACAAGTGACAGTAGCTTTCATAGAACCTGCACAAGTGACAGTAGCTTTCAAAGAACCTGCACAAGTGACAGTAGCTTTCAAAGAACCTGCACAAGTGACAGTAGCTTTCATAGAACCTGCACAAGTGACAGTAGCTTTTAAAGAACCTGCACAAGTGACAGTAGCTTTCAAAGAACAGGCAAGAGTGACAGTAGCTTTCAAAGAACCTGCACAAGTGACAGTAGCTTTTAAAGAACCTGCACAAGTGACAGTAGCTTTCAAAGAACAGGCAAGAGTGACAGTAGCTTTCAAAGAACCTGCACAAGTGATAGTAGCTTTCATAGAACCTGCACAAGTGACAGTAGCTTTCATAGAACCTGCACAAGTGACAGTAGCTTTCATAGAACCTGCACAAGTGACAGTAGCTTTCAAAGAACCTGCACAAGTGACAGTAGCTTTCATAGAACCTGCACAAGTGACAGTAGCTTTCAAAGAACCTGCACAAGTGACAGTAGCTTTCAAAGAACCTGCACAAGTGACAGTAGCTTTCATAGAACCTGCACAAGTGACAGTAGCTTTCAAAGAACCTGCACAAGTGACAGTAGCTTTCATAGAACCTGCACAAGTGACAGTAGCTTTCAAAGAACCTGCACAAGTGACAGTAGCTTTCAAAGAACCTGCACAAGAGACAGTGGATTTCAAAGAACCTGCAAGAGTGACAATAGCTTTCAAAGAACCTGCACAAGTGACAGTAGCTTTCATAGAACCTGCACAAGTGACAGAAGCTTTCAAAGAACCTGCACAAGTGACAGTAGCTTTCAAAGAACCTGCAAGAGTGACAGTAGCTTTCAAAGAACCTGTACAAGTGACAGTAGCTTTCAAAGAACCTGCACAAGTGACAGTAGCTTTCAAAGAACCTGCACAAGTGACAGTAGCTTTCAAAGAACCTGCAAGAGTGACAGTAGCTTTCAAAGAACCTGCAAGAGTGACAGTAGCTTTCAGCCAAATATTTGTATGACCTACACTTTTAGGTCATACAAATATGTTCATACAAATAGTTGTTCCGGGTCTGGCTATTTGTGTATCTGAGTTTGAATGTTTGTAAAAGCACCTACAATACAGGAGAAATTCCTAGTGTGCGGCAACGTTTTAAAAGAAAAAAAATGTATGGTTTTTATCGATGTTATCTTTTTGAGGCTGACTACCCAGTCAGCCTCAAAAAGAGATTTGTGTGCCTACTCAGGCACTCACATATTATAAGTTACAGCTAAACGCCAACCGCTTGACTAATTCCCTCCACACGGAACATCATTTGTTGTAAACTTCACCTGCACGATGCTTTGTTTGTAACAAGCGAGCCTGTGTGAGAAAAACAAAATGTAAGAGAAGTTACTAACTTTGTGGACTAGCCAGAAAGTTTGCTGTTAGAAGCTGAGGAAATGAGTTTAAAAACTGACTTAGAAAACATTAATTACTGTTGGAAACTTATGTTTTCGAAGTAATGAGAAAAACCGCGTATCGGCAAGCGTAGTGTGGGACGCCCCCAGCTAGATGGACCGACGACCTCAAAAAAGTGGCTGGGACAGACTGGATGCGGAAGGTGGAGGACAGGGTGTTGTGGCGCAGCTTGGGAAAGGCCTATGTCCAACAGTGGAATGCGATAGTCTGAGTTGATTGAGAAAAGCTAAAGTGAAATCCATATAATCTGACCTTTGTTCGTGTGAACACACCCAAATTAGAGAATTGGATAATGGGTGACGCAGAATCTGTATTTTCAGCATAATTTAGAATCAGACTTCTTCGTTAAACTAATGGAACCTGAAAAGGGATCATTTAATCCAGCACACAGGCAATCTTTTTCTGTATAAAGAGAGCTTCGCAATTGGTTTACAATTACTATAATCGAAGAAAATATTAGTTTATTTGTGGAATAGAACATTTTACCAATACATACTATGTCATGGTATTTAGATACTATTCATTTAGAATTAGAGGAGACGATGTATTTAACACACATAACTCACTATTCATTCATATTAAATTAGGTACGTTTCATAAACTAGCTAGAAGTTTTGTCAAACCAAGCTATCGACTGGTTTTTCTTAATCCCGCTTTGTAGGTAATCAGCTCCAGTTGCACAATGCGGCTACACAACGAGACTGACTCGGACGACCTACAGGCATAATAATGGTTGCCGGCTCGCTTGTGTGATAGGCTTTCTGGCATAGAAACTGCGTGTGTGATCGTCACATGTCTAGTCTAGTATGGACACTTTCTCACTTTATTTTGTAGAAAATGTAACTGCTGAAAATAATAATTGGTATTGTTAGTTATGCAGGTACATATTCAGCATAGCTACATAGTAGTTTCATAGATGACGTCAGTACAAAGGCAGTTCTCGAGTGCAGGAACTTTCGCTGCGCAACTCCACAAAACAATAAAGTTTCGATTGACGTTATAAGCTGTGTTGTGGAGGACTAAATAAACATTACCTAGTTTTGAAATGTTTGTAGTTGGTAATAATTTACCCTTTATAATTATTCGTTCAATAGCTAAAGTTGTTCTAATTGTATGTCATTGTTCTGTTACCATCTACAGAACAAAAAAAATTCTCAGCTAGGAATGATACGGTGAATTTGTCCCAGCCTAAAGCTGCTGACCAAAATCCAGAAATACTTTAAAAAAATCTTGTTTGTACTAAAACTTCAGTAAGTACACAGGAGAGTTATTTGCTCTCACGTCCGAATTCTATTTTTTTTCATTTTTGGCTCTAACACCGAGGGATGAAATCGCGTACCCTAAAAATACACGCGGGCGCAAGTTATACCGTCTCTTTGCTTTACCGAGACCAAAACTGTTTGCAAACAAAACTCAGAAAACCGAGCCAATAGACTCAAGTACAACACCGACGCGGAACATATAATCCAGGTTTAGCTACTTTTTTCTGTTAGTTAATTAGTTCACGGCTTTGAATATCGGCTTCCGTTTGATCCATAAATTTAGTATATACTCGTACATATACTAAATCTATGGTTTAATCCTACTGATCTCACCGCTATTTTTTATGCAATGCAAGCTGAATATTTTATTTATTACCGGCTTTTGCAGGAGTTTGGGAATTTTCATTGTTAGGAATGTTATGTTTTAGCTGTAAAAATATACACAACAATTTGAAACCTCACTACAATATGTACCCATACTTTGCCGTACGTTAATATTCATTTTATAAAAATTATATCCCATAAAATGAATCGCAGAATACTGGCTAATTCCTGAAACCCAATTGTACTTTCCCTGAAGCGATTTCTTTCTTTTGTCTCAAACAAGGACTCTTTAGGAACGGACGTCTGCAAGCTACGAGTATTACACAAATTAAATGAACCCTGAAATACAAGTCTAATTTTTCCTCCTGATTCTTATTTCCAAACGAAATGATTTTTTAATACTTAGTTATTTTTCAGTTTTTTGTGTTGTTACGAGTGACGGGGGTGGAGCGGCCGAGATAATAATAATAATAATAATAAATTTCTTCAGATCTTCGTCAATTGACCGGTGACGTACCGTGGAACAAGCAGTTAGCGGAAAAAGTGGTGTCAATGAGTTTTTCATAGTTAAGTTTTCATTTATATCAAGGGAAAATGTCACCAAAATTAATCATATAAATTATAAATGACAGTAACTTACAAAAGTGGTTCAATTATATAGAACTGCAGGACTTGATATCTTAAGTAAAAAAAAATAACTACAAACCTGTAAATCTTATTCATAACTTTATATGAATTCGACCCATATTTGAGAGTTGTTTAAACAAACAATGCGCAGGTGTCCAGTTAATTGCATGCATAGATTGTAATGCGATTCGAATCTGATGTTCTCGTAATTTTCAGGCCAATAAAGGGACTCTAAAATAAATCTCGTATGGTAACCGATTAGACTATGTCACTGTACCGTACTCGTAGTTCTGTACAACTTTTTCCAAGACATAAGACACACCGCCCGTCCTCTCTTGTTACTAACTTCAATAAAATGTAATATATTTAAATATTGTTGCTACGTTGTCACGTAACACATTTTGTGACCCTTGTTCAATAAAAGTGTCTGGTAAAAAGATTTCCCCGTTAATCCAGGACCAACTTTCGACCACAGGAAGCTTTTTTTTAGCACAATGTTTGCTGAAATGAAACAGTTTAATGTATAAAGTACATAATGATAGGTACGTATGTATGTTAGGATCCCTTTTTCTCTGCATGGGTTTTATAATATATAAGTCTGGCCATTTATTTTTATTAGTTTTGTTGTAATATGTAACATCTACAACCTGATATGTATCTACAAGAGTTCTTTATCTTGTGTTGTCGTCTCAACCATGAAGTAGTTTGTGATGTTTTCTAATTTCAGTCTTTCCGGTTTTCTTTCGTTAGAAAATTGACGAACAAATAGAATAAAAAAAGAATATAGGTAATTTTCCTCACCCAATGTACATTTATTATGAGCAAACCGTATAAATCACCACTTGTACTTTATTTAATAGTTCCATTCAGCTGTACCGAACGTTAGAGAACAAATGGACAATTTGTGCGCACATAACATTTTACAGTCACACTCGTCGACAATTTTACTGGAAAATTTTATGTGCACTGAACGGGATCGGGATTTTTATTTCAATTGAATAAGTACATACAGTAAGAATTTGACAAGAATCTCTTCGGTGTGTAACTTAAAATGTTATACCAGCCAAACATGGATTGTTTATCGAATGTATCGTTATTGAAACAGATATAAAGTATAATATCTGCCTTGGCGGTGTAGTGCTTCCGGCATGTTTGCCGACAGCAGGATAGATGACTTTTACGCAGTATTACTTTTACGCATAGTAAAAGTTGTTTATAATGATGAGTACAATGACCCCTTAAGAGGTTGCTGGTGTTTTACCAATAACCCTGTATATTGTAGTGTTTGATTTATTTTTTGTTAAGTATTTTGTGGTGTATAATAAAGAATATATAAATTTAAATAACAGAGCAAGCTGTCCTGGCAATCCATTTGACGGACAGTTGAATCTTCCTCATATCAACATGTCTATCACACACGCAACCGACCACCAAAAGATGACGTGAAATTTCAATTGTTTCGAGGAGCCTTTATTGTTTAATTAAAATACCGGAAAATAATATTACTCGCGCATTTTCATGGAAATTTTAATTCTGCTGTCGGTCGGTGGAACTGACAATTGAATACCCAATGATACGTGAGGCAGGTTCACAGCTACGCTTCAGCAACGTTGTGTATTGTTTTCAGATTAATTATAACAGTTCAATAAGTTGACTGAAATCAGTCTGCCTAGCCTTTTGCCAAGTATGTTGGGATCGGCTTCCAGTCTAACCGGATGCAGCTGGATACCAGTATTTTATATGGAGCGACTGCCTTTATGACCACCATAACCCAGTTACTGGGTAATACGATAACCTTGGTAAGACTGGTTGTCAGACTTTCGGACTTCTGTCGACCCGAAACGACTGTCAAATATCTACGAATGACAGCCGGGACCTACAGTTTAACGTGATTTCCGAGTCACGAAGCGGTCTTGGTATATTCCATTACTTAGCCACCCCTTAATAACTATACGGAAAGATTAATCAAATCAAAGGTGATTCATATTATTGTATTAGGTTACATAAAATTATATTACAAATTAATGTTCAAATTGACGTCACACAATAACACTTCAACCACACACCAACATGTACACACTATTAGCTCTCCTCATAATAATATACGTTGGATAGCAATATGTATTAAACATTTGCGCAATTGATTTAATTAACGTGTTTAATAAATAACTTGTGTTATAATTCTAGATAGCATAAATTGTACATCGATGTAGGGGGTGCAGATCGAAAGAAACCTTGGAAAAACGTTTAACTTCTTGTAATTAAATAAAATTAAAATTAAAATTACATCTTATAACTCGTTACTTAATCTTGATCGTCTCATTCTCCGTCATCTCCTTTTTAAATTAAGACCTTACTCCTGGTTTATGTTTTCTTTATATAGCTTCAGACCATACAGATTTATTATCAATAGATAAAGCTGCATTCAGACATGCTATTTTATTAAAATTCCCACATTGATATTGGTACGACATATGACCAGTGGTCCACATTAGTCCTGGATCGAAAGAACTGGAAGTCATGACTAGACTCCTTTGCCCAGCAGTGGGATCATGCAGGCTAACAGTAACAGTATTAATATTTTTTATTTATTTGATAAAACTATTTCATTATACTGTAGTGTTCCCGGGATTTATCGCACCTTCAGTAAGACTCGGAGTAATTTTAAGATCTTGCCGCGCCAAGATAATCACAAAAATGCACCAATATAACAAAGGCACTGTTGCCCTCTGGCGGCATTAAGCTGATATTAATACGGGTCTTTGTTCCTCCGGCTAAAAGGCACTTTTTAAAGCACTTTGGTATACTTGAGTCATTTTTAGATTTTTTGTCAGTTATACCCTTGTCCTACCGAACGTGCGATATACCTCCTATATCAAACAAGTGAAACAGAATTTACTTCATTTATATGACGAGGACTTAAGATGAAATGCGTCAAAGACCAGACATACAAGAAAAAAGTAAATTCTGCTTAGGTAGACAATAAACGAAATCACGAGTAGGTATAATTTAGTATTTTATCATCCAGCAGACTAATTTCAGCATTTAAACCGCATTTACTCTTAAATTTATTTTCTGAACCTCCATATTTCTACTCTAAGAGGGTTCCACTGATTAAATTAACATTTCAGCTATCGTGATAACAATTAATGACCTCCTGGCTTACAAAGCCCGCACCGGTAGATAATAAAGCAGCTGGACAGAGATAAGTATGGGTAATCCTTATCACTCCTGTGTGCTGGTCATGTTTATAAAATACGAGCTGTACCCCGCGGTAGCACCCGCATTAGTCTCGATTCTGTGGGAATATCGAGATAAAAAGTATCCTATGTCGTAGTCCAGGTCATGGTCTACCATTGTAACAAATTTCATCCAAATCGGTTCAGCCGTTTTAGCGTGAAAGCGTAACAAACAAACATACAAAAAATCAAATCTATTCTCTGCCTATTATTAGTTTAGATTTACGAGTATAGGTGCTCAGGTTCCGTCGGTTGACTTGAGGGTCTTGTGATATTATTTAGGCCGGTTTTTACTTTATCGCTGTAATACATGTTGGCGTAGGTGCCAATGAGGGCGTAAATCAAATTTAAATGGTATTAACTACATAAATATAAAGGTATTTAGAAATAAGCATCACCTTTGTACGTATTTTTCCGTTCCTTTCTTCCTGTCTGTTTATATGTACATATGTACATAAATGGTTAAATAAATACATATATGTATAAATAAATAACATCAATTCGAGCGATTACCCACCAGCGGTGGGATAGTTATTCCATCGCTGCTGGGTAATCGCTCATTATTTTTATAATGGGTGTAAAAAGACGCTTAATGTAGCTGAGAGTCACTTGTTCTCCCCATAATTGTAATCGTTTTTTTTTGTACTGCTCCATACCTTCTGGTCACAGACATGTGGAAGGTCAAAGTTCCAACTTTTTACTACTTTGTATGTAAAAGCGTTCAAAAATTTTCGTTCGTTTGTGTATAAAAGCGTTCACTTGAACAAATAAACATGATTTATTTACTGGGTTCAAACACTGGGTAAAATAAAAGCATAAATATTACGGCAACACATTTGTAATTATTTTGTTACAATTCTTAGTACTTACATGGATATCACAAGGTCCTTACACTTTCGCAGTTCAACCACTACTGCTTTGCTAAAATGGCAATACCACGTAATTTTAAAATCCCTTCAGTTTATCAAACTCAAATAGTGTAAAATAGTGTGTTTATCAAACTCAGTAGTTGACATCTTAATATCCGGTGGCGCCATTTAAGCATTTTAAATAAATTATTTATAACTTGTTAATTATTTTATTTTATTTTTATTTTACCAAATACAAAACATTATTGTGTTATTTCAAAAATTCTGTAAATATCTTAAAAGTACCTAAACATTTATGTAAATAGCTGACACTTTTTTACCGATAACGAGTTTTACGTGTTACAACTTAACTTTAAATACCCCCCACAGCTCCTGTTCCGTTGCATGCACCCATAAACACAAAGTTTTGCGTGCGTTATATTGTGTAAGGGCGTAAACAGCGATTTTACGCACTAATAATAAAAATCGATTTCCAGCAATCAATTTTGCTCAATGTTATTCAGTTTTAAGTACAGAATTCGTAGAATTATTTATTTATTTATTAAAACTTCATGCACAAGTAAAAAAATACTGTACAAAGGCGGACTTAATGCCTGAGGCATTTTCTTCTATTATATTTTTTCTATCAGTCAACCTTAGGGTGATGCAGAGACTAAACATGGCAGGTGGGCATGGGTGCTGGGTGGTGGTGGTGGTGGTGGTGGCATGTGATGGGACTTTTTACACCCTGTATACTACGTATTTTGATGGATAGTGTATTATGCAGTTTTATATACCGATATTTGCTAATTATATGATTTTGAATTTGAAATTATAAAGGTACGCATTGAGGTAGCAATATTTTATTAAAGTTACATAAATTATTTCTGCTTAATTTTGACTTACCTAAATTTTGGTTTAGTATTGATTGTAACTTTTTTTACAGGTCATGCTTTATTGAATTCTTAGCATACTGTAAAAAATAGTATACCGTAGTTTATATTAAGGTCTTGTGAATCGAAACTAGCTGTTGAAAGATTGCTAAGAACATTATTACTTAACATTTTTATTAAACATTAAACTTATAATAATAACAGGAAAGTTGTGCGGTGAACTTTAATGCGCAGAAGTTAAAAAATGCCGAGCTAATTTCGGTAAGTGCTTAAATTTGGTACTGATTATGACCATCCTAAAGGCGAAACGCTTACTAAATTAGCCACCATTGCAATACGTTGCAATACGCATAAACATAATGGCGGTTAAACAGGCCTAACTAAATACCAGGGGTAATAACGTTATTATGGTCTAAGGGCTTTATTATTATCTGTTGAACAATATTTTACTTCTAACTACTAACAAAACTCAAAACTCAAAGCATTTATTTCAAATAAACCAATTACAGGCACTTGAATTGTCAAGGGGTCGGTCAGTCAGAAAGATGAAGCTAGTTGCTCATTCCAAAGCGTAGTAGGAACCTATGGAGAAGAACGGGCAAGACACTCCACGGACACTCTTTTAAATCAAAATATGGTTACAAAATATTGGTTACATCATTCATGTTGAAATTATGCATGTGAGAACGATGCAAAACGTTAAAAGCGTCCGTAATAAAAAGACAAGAAGAATTCAAATATTAAATTAAATTAAAATAAGCCGTGGCAGCTAAAAGATGACCAGTCCCTACTGACAGCGCCCGTTCACGAACATGACATGTCATGTCCAGGCTATATTAGATATTTAATCATATATCCATTTATGTAAAAATCAATTGCCGTACGTTAGTCTCGCAAAACCTCGAAAACGGCGCGACTGATTCTAATGAAACTTTGGTTAGTTGTTGTTTGCGAACCGAAGATGAAAACTAATTTTAAAAAAAATGAATCAGGCATTGCAACGCATGGCGGGCATTAGCTAGGTATTAAATAAATATGAAATACTGATACATAATATTTCTTGAATATATCTTTTTTTCAATTGCCGGCCTTTTTTCTTTGACAGCTTTAGTTGGTCAGAGTCTACCCCAGTTGGGGCCCCTGAGTTTATTCCGTTTTAATATTTTCAAGTATACGTAACATTGTTTATGAAACGAGTGTTTGTAAACTCATTACCAACAACATGGTATCAAGAGTTACCGTGGCCCTGGCACACAGGCAACTGAAGGAAAACGAGTGGGTTCTAGTCAGTAAAAGTCTGACACGCCATTTTTCAACCCAAACATAAAAAGTTGTGGTGATGTAATTGATAAATGGTGGTAATTTATGGTGGAATCTATTTTATAATTACATGCATTGTGTTGTGTGACGGTTGACAATGGAGAATGAAAAAACAAAGCGTGTTGCGCCGAACCCAAGTAAAGGTGCATGCACAAAGAAGCGGGTTTTCGGGCCCGACTCCCGGTACAGGTACAGATCGGTGCAGGATGATCTTTGAAAAGAAACGGTTACATGTTTTACCTCTTTCTTTATGAGTGAGCGCATAAGTTAACACAGGACTATTTCATCCCCAGACGGGGCCCGCAGAGGCGGGCCGGCACTAGCCGGGGGTTACGTTGAAGAGTGCTTAAGTGTCCCCGTAGCCCCCGGTGCTAGTGTGCGAGGGAACACGGGGTGGTTTTAGTCAGTAGAAGTCTGACAGACCCCTTCGCCCGCCCCAGGGCGGAGGACATCCATGAGGATTTCCACCCAGTTAACAAAAAAGAAAAAAAAGGACTATTTCGTCCGCACCGATCAGTACCGACTTATCTGTGCCAGGAACCCGACTCTTTGTGCCAGCACCCTTTCATGGGACAAAGGCAGGTAAATGATAATTTTATTATTACTTAAAATCATATACATATATTTCTATATACTTTCGATATATTTCTTCTATCTATAAAACGTTTTTTCTTAGTATCGACTCAACATTTCACGATGCATAATAAATTATGTCAAGCACATTTTGCGGAGCCTGCAGCACAAAATTACATCTACAACCACATTATTTGACTCGACTGAAACTAGATGCTGATGTTGCAGCAATACGGAAATCCAATCTCGTCCTAGGTTTCGTTCGTTACTTCGATAAAATAAGATTTCATTTTATAGGGCTACAATAAAATAGTTTATCGCTATGCAAGTTGGTACAAATAATAATACTTCTTTTGGAGACGAATCTTATTCATTAATAATGTGAGTTCAGACATTAATCGCAGGAAAACAGGTGATATTTTCCTGCGATTAGTACCTATCTAAATTCTCACATTATTACAATTAACATAAAAAACAACAATATTTCACTTTGTAGTGTTTTTTTTTTAAGTACCTAGTTTTTTTGAATTTTTCACTTTTTGTTGTGGTACCTATCACACACAAATTAGTATACCACTACTTACTATGAAAATAATAGTGACAACAAGTTATTATATTATCATAAACATACACTAATGCCTTGGTCCGCCTTTTTGCCATATTTTGGGCGAGACATTTAAATAAATAAATACACTAAGTGAAATAAAAACATATAATTGAACCAAAATCAATACCTTACGAGTACTAAGCAAAGTTAATAAAATTTCAATTGTACCACTTCGCGAGCTTCCGCTACCAAATACAAAACGAATCACGTAAATCGGCCGAGACGTAAAAAACTCGCCGAATGCATAACCTCCTCCTTTTTTTGAAGCCTTTATCATTATCAGACTACAGCAGTGTGGACGTAGGCCTCTCCAATTAAGGCAATCGTTGCGCCCTCACGCCCCTAGTCGCCGCAGGAGACACCCTGGGCGTCGGGAGTCGATTGCCGACTCACGGCCGGACATGGCAGTTTCGGGAGGTTCCTGTTTCGGATAAGGCGGGAGGAAACTACCGGGTTTTATCATTGTATGGATCAACCGGAGGACACGGTGGAGCATACGGTGGAGGTCTGCCCGGCTTGGGCGGAGCATCGCCGTGTCCTCGTGGCGGCGATCGGCGGCGGCGACCTCTCGCGACCGGCCCTGGTTCAGGCTAGCGAGAGGGAATGGAAAGCCGTCACCTCCTTCTGCGAAGCAGTAATGCTCACGAAGGAGGAGGTGGAGCGCGTGAGGGAGAGGCAATCGCTGCGCCCTCGTGCCCTTAGTCGCCGCAGGAGGATACACCCTGAGCGTTGGGAGTCGATTGCCGACTCCCGGCCACCTTAGGCGCGGGCTTGCGGACGGCGAGCAATGAGCAGCTCACCGTCCGGTAAGGACCAGGCCGGAGTCGACGGCGCGTCGTGTTCCACGCGCGCTTCAAAGAGATGTGAGCATAATTGACGGGGTCCGATAGGGCCGATGTCTGCCGGGATCGCGGATTGTTCGAAAGAGTTACCGTGGCCCTGGCGCACAGGCAATTGAAGGGACACGGGTGTTATAGTCAGTAAGAGTCTGACACGCCCTCCCGCTCCGCCCAGAGCGGAAGAGGTCAATTGACGATTTCCCAAACAAAAAGAAAAGGCCTCTGCTATAGCACGCCATTCAGCTCGATTCTGAGCATCTCTCATCCAGCTGCTACCAGCCAGCCTGCGAAGATCGTCGCTCCACCTAGCCTGAGGGCGTCCTACCTTACGTCTTACAACAGTCATTTTACAACGTGATATTATGGGAAATGGGGAAGTTTTCCTATAAGAGTATATTTTTCAATAACTCGGGATGGTCGGCCGTCCCAAGATTAAACTTGTTCTTGCTGATGACTTTGCTTAAACATTCTTAGGATTGGTAACTAAACTTTAAACAGCTATTAGAGGGAAAAACAAAAAAAGAAAATAAGTAGGTATCGTTTGAAAGTTAAAACGGCTGTTGAGACGAGTTTGACCCATTTTATTTTGGGATAATTTTATGTTTTTCCTCTCAGTAAATACTATTCAACTGTTAAACATTTGATATCATTAAAGATAATCGTTTTTTTATTATTTTAAACTCCATAAAACATTGTCAGCAAATAGTGTAAACAATATTTACAAAGCTGTAAAAGCTTAAAAAATATCTAGTATTTTATACGTCATAAAATAACTGCTAGACAAAGACGCCACTATCACTGAATCTACATCACGACTCTGTAACTTCATATTAGCGCCTTACATCGTCCAAACCGCGCGACAAGAATGGGAATAATCCCTTACAAAACCTTTAAAACAGTTTCTCCATATTTCCTTCTTCGAATATCTCATTTTACTATGATCATCTTAATTGAAATTACATAATTTTTTCGAACATTTCTAATTTATGTCATCAGACTTAATAAAAATGTTCAAGAAATTTGCCCGAAATTATTTCAGAAGTACATTTAAAATGTGATGTCTGTGTGTGTGATGTGTGTGTGTGTGTGTATGTCATGTGTGTATGTGTGTGTGTGTTTGTCTATGTATGTATGTCATGTCTTGTGTGTGTTATGTCATGTGTGTGTGTGTGTGTGTTGTGTGTATGTGTTTTAATCTTTGTATTTCCTGTGCGTGTCCGAAATAAAATATTTTTCTTTCTTTCTTTCTTTCTTTCATGATAACTTTCCTCCTCATTCTACTTTAACTTAACCGAGACCGTAATATTTATACCTATTTAAATAGCTACTTAATATGACGATGACCTTTTTCATCTATAACAGCGGCCGTACTATGACGTGTTAAAGCCATCATTGTTCCAGCGTGAAAGAGAGACGGAGCTATATAAGACCGATAGCACTATCCCTTTTTCGCAATGGAACCATGATGGTATTAAGAGCGGGTAGTAACCAAAATTGCCTATCTTCAATTTAATTTTTCATGAAATTCATAAGACGTACGTGTAAAATAAAAATAATATGAGTAACTACATGATATTTTGAAACTTTTTGTGGAACAGAAACACAATACGTTAAAATTTTCTCGATAAAATAACATCACGAAGTTACCCCTAATTTTCACGTTTTTTCAATTTGTACTTAATATGCTAATGACTAAAAGGATAATTTTTTAATGATTATCTGTATCAAAACAAGGCGAAAAAAATTGTGCAGGCATTTTTTGAAATTCCTTTTATTTTTTAGATAAAGGGTCCTTTGGAGCTGTAAAAAAAACGGGCTTCTAAGAAGTTGACTTAGTATCTTGGCATAAATTGCCATTCATTTCGCATATTTTGACACTCGCAAATAAATTAAAACCCATAAGATACATGTCGTTGACCTAGAATCATGAAATTTGACAAGAAGCAAGGTCACACAGCACAAATAGTTACCGGAAAATATCTGAAAATCGTTAATTTGTAGTTATGTTACATAATGTATGGAACGATATTTTTTCAACTACAACGTTAGGTTTGTCTTTCAATTCGGAATCGAAAATTTATAGGCCGTATCTTAAAGTAACATTTAGTCTTTATTTCATTTAAGTCGGTCTACTCTCCAATCTAACAACCTACCAGCATCGGTTACAGATTCACGGATATACAATAATATTGAATAATATACCTACTTGTACACAGCAATCATACATAGGTAAATTGAATAGAACAGTTTCATCTGATTATTTTGCGTATACATACTACACACAAGATTCAAATTCAAATGCCTAAATATACGCTGGGCGAAAAGTTTCTGCTGGCGGGAAGGGATTGTGTTTTGTTTTTGTCGTGTTTGATGAGAGGGGTAGGGAAAGAGGCGCGGGTGAAACTTGATTTTTTTCTGTCTTGCTGCGCCCTCTTAACACGTCATAGTACGGCTACAGATCGTGTCATCGTAATATCTAGGGCACTATTTTCATCAAACACATGACTGATCAAAGTCCAGCAGCTCGAATAACTTGCGTTTTCAGTGAACATCATCTAATTTTATCAGCCGAGTTAAAAAGTATCTGCTACGAGTAAATGTAATGTGATTTTCGTCAGCCTTGGCAATGAGATGCATCCGAAACATGTGTGGTTTGTAGACTGATAGCTCGTAAGTTAAATGTTAGTTTAAACTCTGTTTATAGAGCAATTAGAGTTGGATATTGCATGATTGAAGGCTCGTATTTTGCATACGGTGATGGTTACTGGACGCTGCCAAATAGCGTTTATTCAAACATCGACTGCGGCGAGAGCTTGTGCCTTATCCCCTGAATATTTATCCGGCACTCGGAATCGTAAATTTGTGAAAATGTTTCGAGAGATTTTAAAGCTTTGAATTTTTTTTGTAAGTTTTCGAGTAGAGCTTTTAGTTAGAGTGACAGAAACGGACAGTGCAGTTCGTAGTATCATTTGGAAAACCTTTTCACAAGCGAAAAAATCCATTTATTAACTTTAATGAACATTTTTTTAGGGCCTTTTATTATGCAGGGATTTTGAGATTCTCTACCAACAACAAACCATGTTTTTATACCTTACTCATGGGATTGACGTCGTCGCAAATGTGTCCCAAACCTGTAAATAAATCACATAAATTAATAAATAAAGCATAAAAATATAAGTGAAATCTTACTCATTTACCCGTTTAGAATTTCAGATATTCTTTTTCCATAACAAATATATTATAACATCTGTGTCGGTCCCATGACCTACAAACAAAACACATGTAACTCACAATGTTGGAACACATTCATTTTGAGGATTTGGGACTCAAAACCGCAGATGCCTACGAAACTTTGGTATTTGTAGAAAGTTTTAATTTAAGAGGGCTTTGGTCCTCTGAGCGAAATGAATTGTTTTGATTGTCGCTGAAAAACCAAACAAACTCTTTGTTTATTTATGTATTCTAATAACTTTACTTAACCCAGGAAACGATATGCTTAAATAAATATACTTGTCACTTAGCACTATTTGAAAAGGCACACAGAATGCGAGTGAAAAATTATACGCGTTCGTCTAATGATACGTGTGTCTGTCTATATCATGATAGACCGACACCTCGAAAAGCATACCCATAAGGGAATCACTTAGGATCACATGAGATCCACGGATATGATGTGGCACTAGCACTTAGCCAGCGACCTAATCCGCGTAGATTTCGTATTTTCGCTTATAAGAATCAACACCCGCTCCACCCCCTTTATGGATAAACTAGTTATTGAATGCGACTTTGTCCGCGTGGAATTCCTTGAACATAAATAATGGGTAGGAGGAAAAGTTTTTCGTATTTTATAGGTATAAATATACACATACATAAACTCACGCCTTCTTCTCATGGGGGTAGGCAGAAAAAAAGAAGTAAAATATATTTGGCTGTACTGTTTGTATCTGGCTGGTTTCGATACCATTAAATAGATGACATTTAAAAAGAAAAATAAAAAGGTAGAACGATATCCCGCCGTTTTTCTTTTTTTCATTCCGCCAAAATGAAATCTATTTAACAAAGAAATTCGATACATTTTGAAGGTTTATAAGAAAAGGGAAATATGCGACACAAGCCGCGAAAAATATCTGTGAAGTTTATGGACTTAAAGCAGTGTCAGTAAGCGTAGCACAAAGATACCAAGCGTTTTCAGTCCGGGAATTTAGATGTCAAAGATGCAGCTCGCTCTGGTCACCCAGTTACGGATAAGGTCGATTCCATTTTTGAAAAAGTGGAGCAAAATCTGATATTAGTATTTACGACATAGCTAAAGAGTTAGGGATTGACCACAAAACAGTTTTGACCCATTTAAAAAGTCTGGGTATATAAAAAAGCTCGACATTTGGGTGCTTTTAGTTTTAGTTTCAGCTCTTAATCTTGAATTTGTGTATTAAATACGAATGAACTTTTTCCCCAACCTAATATATTCTATGACTCTCGGTAATACTGTAGCTTCCCATTAGTGAAAGAATTAATACCTACCCAGAATAGCAACTTCGATAAACAGGACTTAAATCTCAAAGCCTAAGTATGACACTAAAAGCATTTGGTACCTAAACATCGAATGTCAAACGCGTATTAAGCTTGCTTTATTATGTACACTTTCTTAATTAAATGCGAGGGTTTAAAATTCAGACGCAATGATTTTTTATTGAATTCTGAGAATATAATTATGTAGGTATAAATATAGGTTCAAAATACTGATAGGTGATTAATCTACTGATAATTAGCAGCTGTTGAACTTGCATTGTACCAAGCTTACAAATAGTAAATTATCTTTACAATTACAGTATTCACTCTTTTTATTTACAAACACCAGCTGTACGGTGTACGTACATGGTTTTAAAATATGTATTCTTGATACAATAAGTTAGTTAGTAGGCTCGCGTATTTGCACTTTGATCGCGACCTACATTTGGGAATGCATTGTCATACGGCGGAGCCTAGATGATGCATTTTTGTACATAAAATTAGTGTTCAATTAAGCGTGATATAAGTCGGACAACTTGCATTTTTATTCAGATCCATATCCATTAAGCATTCATTGACATTCCTTACGTTATCTTGACATTTTCTGCATACTTGCACCTTGCATTTGCGTTGACAAACTTTACTGTTTGGTTACCACACCGAACACCAGCAAAATACAGAGCACTTTACAAATGGATTCTTCTCATCTCTTTTACTAAACTTAACCCGTTTACCACGTTTCCCCCTATTACCCAATTATGTACCCACAGTGGGCGGACCGGCGACACGACTTGTACCCTCGTCATGGAAGCCGCAACCGCGCTTTATTTATGGTATAATTGACCGGACAGCTCGCCATTGTGTGATTAACAGATTGAATAGTGGAAATAAACGAGTTTTCCCTTACGTGACTAATGTGATTAGATAACTGGAATGAATGAAAGAGGAAAGTGTATTTTTATTTAGTATTGCTCACATTGTACGTGACACGTATCCTAAGACTGATTGAAAGGATAGATTATCAGGTTAGCTACCGTAGATGCCTGCATTATTAATAAAAGCTTGTAGTGTCTAGTTTTGTTTAAGTTGCATACTTCTTTTCTCTAAAAAAGTTAAGTAAGGAAAAGACCTGTTTTTGCTGTAATTAGATTTCATTACTTTGCAGATTAATCGGACCCATTTTTGCAAACAAGAACCAACACACAGCAGGTTGGTTTCGAGAAAACGAAACATTTGTAAACAGAGTGTGCAAAATGCATACGGAGTATATTAATGAATTAATACTTCTTAACCTTATGTGGGATACTGTAACCTATCTAGGAATATCAGATTTATAAATTTTATGAAGTTGTAGTTTATAGTAAATCGTTAAAAACCTGGTTGGTTCTTTCTTGCAAAAACATATTGTGTTGCTTAGTTCCTTCTTGCAAAATGGACCTAAGATTTCATTGTTGTGATATTTCTAAAAATAAAAGTAATTCTTTTTAAAAAAATACTTTTTAATGCCATTTATTAGTAACTGAATCATTTTCTTACATTTAAAATGGAAGCAAGAACCCTTAAAATTAGTCATCACTATTATTATCATCGCCTTCTACCTCAAAATCGATAGGCCCAGTAAAGCCGTCGATATCATCTTCTATGTTGATACTTGTCAGGGTTTTGTAGAAATCTTTTGCGTCGTTTGGTATAAGATGCAGAATACTTTTTATATCTGACAGTTTAGCCTCAGAAATGGCTTTGCCTGTAGGCCAAAGTAAGTCCATATCACTTTTTTTTATCACGGTCCTGCTTCTGATATTTTTCTTTATATTAACTTCCTTTAACTCATCGTCCAGATTGTTTCTCATAAAAATAGAGTACATTTTTTCTTTCTTAAGCACTATTTCTTTGGTATCCAGCCAACTTATTTTAGATCCATCTACTGCCTTCTTTCTGTTTGTGATTTTTGTCTCTAAATTGCGTGATGACATAAAGTCTTCTTTGGTAAGCCTGTGTACAATCATTGGTTTAATTTTTCGGCAGGTTTTCATGATCTCTATGTAATCATCTGGGGTATACAATCGTTGCTGGTGCTTAAGAGAACACTCTATCCGCCCAAAATCCGTATCATTGGGTAAAAAGCTGTGGCCAGATTCTAAAAATCGATGATGTATTTCTTTTAGAGTGGGATGATCATTCAGTAATGCTTTCAACATTAAGGTCAGTTTAATGTTTCTATTTTGACCCCCACAGGAGTCGCTCCAAAGGAATAAACTTTGAACACCATCTTTTAATCTTTCTGTGATATGTTTTATTAAACACGAACCGACTTCCTGCGATCCTCTGCCGGCCTCCCCTTCCACCCAAACATTACAATGCGCTTGGTCATCACTGCCTGTATGGATACCCAGATTATATACCCACAGCTGCCTTTTATAAAAAACAATATTTGTGGGTATCCTGGGAACAGGCAACGTCTTTTGTAGGTCAAAAGTCATACATTCTATTGTGGGGTCATCTTTTGCCAGTTTTATATCATTTTTGAGTTGTTGTTGCAAACATTTAGCTTTGTCGATATGCTTTTTGTGGTCTTCTTCGATTTTCCTTTTTTCTTCTTCCGATGCTTGATTTTTTTTACTTTCATAGAAGTCACACTTGTTGCATGTGTCTTTTTTAAGGGGTTTGGTACGCAGGTTAAATTTTGTGACAAACACATGTCTTACTTTAGAGTAAGACAGCACTTCTTGACCAGCTGATTTAGCTTCTTCACTATATAGATTATATATTTTGGGTAAAGTCATGTCCGATGTGAGAAACTTTGCGTCGTTACTTTTGGCTCGGCGATAATGTGATATATAAGTCGGTAGTTTCTTAATTATGTTTTCCAGAAACAATTCACTGTCTGTTGATGCAACATTATGACCCGCTTGTAACCCACGCATATCTTTCAGGCAATTATTCCGCATTTTACAAAGAGCTGTGTTTATTCTTTTAGATGATGTTTGAAGTGTATTCAAGAACATTTGTTTGCAGACTAGGATATTTTTCAAATAATATTCCCGGGTATATGTTTTGTTGTTTCTCTTTAAATGATGTCGCGCAGTCGTGACGTATGCTCGTTTCTTAGGTTTTTCCTTAATGCATGCTATCAAATACATATTTTGGGCAACATATGAACCAAACGAATAGAATTTATTAAATTCTTCTATTTTTTGTTCAGTTGATACATTTTTTTGACATTGTTTTGGACAATTACAGCTATAGTCAATGAATACCTTAGTTTCGACTACCTGCTTCTTCGAGTTTACATAGCTTAGATTATTATATTTTCTCTTCTTTCGGTCTTCTCTTAAGTCTCCACCATATAATCTTTTTCTACCCCTTTTTGGTCTTCCTTGGAATGATGCCTCAGTTTCAATATCTTGTTCTTGCAAAATTAGACTGGTTGTGTTATGGTTTGATGTATTAGTTTCATCCAGTATTTCTATCGCAGTTTGAGGGCCTTCTTCTATTGACGCTAACAATGATACGGAATTTTCAGAGCTTTTATCACTAGATATTCCATTTTCATTCTGACAAACGAAGTCTGGGTCCTGTACGGAGTCATCACTATTCATGATGTTTGTTATGTCTGAAGAAATCGGTGAACCTAATGCAGCGTTTTCATTGCTATTAATGTTGAAGTCTTCATTATCAAGGGTGTCAGCTAAAATATTAAATAATTCTGTTGTCTCTGGCGACATCGGTTGCAATGGTGAAGATGAAAGTTGACTGTTTGGAATGTTTTCTTTTGTTGAACAATGTGGTTTTGGAGACATAAGAATTTGTACATTCGGTTGTCGAGAACTTAGGGGGGAATTAGCTGGAGATTCTATACTCCTTTCACCAGGCACATTCGGTGGGCGAGGAGTTAGGGGGGAATAAGCTGGAGGTTCTATGCTCTTTTCACCAGGTACATTCGGTTGTCGAGGAGTTAGGGGGGAATAAGCTGGAGGTTCTATGCTCCTTTCACCATATTTCTCATCATTAATAATTGTCAAAGCAGTTAAAAGCGGCTCGGCATCAGCAACAGGCAAAGCTGCAGAAGAAACAAAAATGTTATCTTCTGACATTTTGTTTTTCGTAAAGCTATACTATACGGGATGGAGGGACACCGTCGCGAAAACGATTACCACGTACTCAGTACATCATCATCATCATTCTGAACCGGGGCCACATAGAAATTTTTCATCGGTTCAAAAAGTATGGAACAGCTGATTTTTTTTAATAACCGATAAAAAATTCTGTGTAGGGCGGCTCAGAATGATGATGATGTACTGATTACGTGGTAATCGTTTTCGCATCGATGTCCCTTATACCCCGTTTAAGTAACCTGTAGTTAGTGACAATTAAGATCGCAATAGCGGTGTATCGTTTTTCATTAGAAAAAATGTTGAAGATCACGATACATGACGATCCAAGACATGAACAGGCTTATTTTTGCATTTCAAAGTTAAGAACTTTAATAAATGTAGGTGGGTCAATGACCGCCATTGCGATCTTAACTGGCAGCAACTATATCATTCATTATTTTATTTTTGTTATAGCGGTTTTGCTATGTTCTTATAACGGTAACGGACGAACGGACAGCGGAGGCTTAGTAATAGGGTTCCGTTTGGCACCCTTCGGGTCCGGAACCCTAAAAAATGCACTTATAAAACAATAAGCAAATATAAAAAAAATGCGTCATGTTATTGAACTAGATGACATAATTATTACAGGGTTTTACTATAACCATTTTCATTAAAGGTAATTAATTCTGTGTAAAAAATGCAATGGAAATTATATAAGCTTTCAATAGGTAGAGTTAATTTAGTTTCATAGACTGATCCAATCTGTCTAACCGTTAATTGTTTAGCAATGTGTTAGAATAAGTACTTACCTTTATTCACCTTCGTGGGACTGCTTTCTGGAGTTGCTTCTATAACATCTGCAACATAATCAAATCAATGATGTTGTGTAATACAATCTGCATGTTTAGTTGTATCTACAAAAGTCATTAGTTTGTATTGTGTTGACTTGCCCTGGTTGACAGGCCGCTAGGCATACGTTCAAAAATATAATATGTAGGTACACACGGCTACACATCAAGCTATACATTTCCAGTATACGCTGACCTCTCATTGTACGGAAATCCTACAAAATGCGAGATCAGCTTATACTGGAAATGTATAGCTTGATGTGTAGCCGTGTCTGCCTACCAAAATTAAACCAAGATAGAAATTAGGTTTGACAAAATTAAACCATAGAAAAGAAACTTCCTAGATACGGGGAACTTTAAAACTTATATGGGTAGAAAGTTGATCATACCATTCTCTATCTTATTTTACCATAATCATGTTAGTTTCAAGTAAAAATCTACCACTTTTTGAGGTTATAAACAAAATAAAAGTAATTCCACAGGTTTGAAAATGAACAGGTTAATTTTATTATTACTTACCATTACTGTCACTATCTACATCATCTGAACTTTGTAATAAGCAGGCACTAAGAAGCGCTTTTGTTCTAGCACTAACATTTTTTCTAAACATTTTAACTATCGAACGAACCGAACATTAACAAAACGAAGCCGCAGACGCAAGTCGCAAACAGAAATACTGTATAATGATAGTGTTGCCAGTGTACTTTTAGTGTGTCCGAAACAAAAAAAAACAAACGCAAAAATATTATTCAGTAGCGAATTATAGCTAGATACCATTTTATAAAAGGATAATCACATTTTGTTATTCATTAAAGGTACCAGCGAAAAGAATGGATCTTTTATTTTTGTTCAAATAATGCTGAATTTGAACAGTATCAAGAACTATGCTACATGGATCTTTTATTTTCGTTTAAATACTGCTGAATTTTAACACTATTAAGAACTATGCTACATGGTTCCTTCAAGACTAACCTAATTTGCATTATGCAAACAAGAACCAAACTTCTTGGTTCTATTTAGTTATAAAAATATTGTAACTTTTTATGCTAGATGGAACCAACGAACATTGGTCTGGTTTGCATAATTAATATGCTTAAGTTGTAAAGGTACCAAGGATCATGGGTCTGTTTAACAATTAGTTTTACTAAGTGTTAAGGGGACCATGCCGTATAGTTCTTTACAGTTTTTTAAAAGGTGGCCAAAATGGATTGGTTCCGCATATGACAGTGTTGTATCCCTGTTGTTAGTCGGTAAAAAGGAACCATTTTTTTTGGGAAGATAGAATGCGTGATTTGAGCGCCATCTATGTACTAAACTCAATTTCACTCAAACTGTGGGTTGGTTCTTGTTTGCAAAAATGGGTCCCTAATTACTGCATTCAGAATCCATATCTAAGACCCAATACTAAAGACTACTCCCAACTCGGCAAATAAAGCGGCCCCTTTTATACTTTTTTATTAGATGATATTATTTCAACAATATTTAATACAAAGGTCCAATTTTCCTTATCCCCATCACTTTTATAGTTGGAGACAAAATCAGCTTATCTAATGAAATTAATTTGGTAATAAGCAAATTCGGCGTGGTTTCATACATTATACTTTAGAGAATTTCATAGAAACAAATAACTGGAAACCCAATTAATAATAATTATCGTAGTAACGAAGATTCCACTCAAAGTTGAAGAAGTTTATTTAAGAGTAGTTAAGTAAATACAGATGTCTAAACTTTTGACACACTGAGAGTCTTGCTAATTTAAACTGATTAATGTACGCATGATAATTATCAAAACGTACCTTTAGAAACATCTTCCGACACTTATAAGGACCGACTAGAAATAAACGATAA
The DNA here is from genome assembly GCA_917490735.1 of Dryobotodes eremita. Lineage (NCBI taxonomy): Eukaryota > Metazoa > Arthropoda > Insecta > Lepidoptera > Noctuidae > Dryobotodes > Dryobotodes eremita. Next base: position 8,640,126 of record OU823257.1, read on the forward strand.
ACCACACAGTACCCGTGTTACAGCAAAGATATGGCGTATTATGTTAAAGAACCTAAAAAAATAATGTTACCTCGATGTAGGTCTGTTCAGTATATTGCTCTAATTTATTTAGCAGACTGATTTAAACGCAAAAGGCAAGCACTCGTATCTTGAATTTACACAAAATTTTCGATTACAAATTCTAGAAAAATCTTCTCTTATTTTTCTATCAATGTAGGTCGAGCTCCGAACCTGCTCTCATTTTTACTATGATGTTCCATTGTGGAGAAGTACCTCATTTAAATGCCGTGTCTGGTGTAGTAATTAGACTGTTCATATATACAGAATTAGTTGAGGATCCTAAACTAATACACCCTGGTCGCTCGTCGGTGCGTGTCTCTACCTACGGTGCACTTAACTAACCATTCGCAACGTTACGTCTGTAATGAAGCCTCTTCTTTTTGTGAACATAATGTAAAGTCTGCATTATTTGCTCTAAAAATACTTTTTACCAAAAAAATTAAGCGAAGAAAAAAGAGACTGAATGGTAAAAAATTAAACCTTTCACTCAACTAAGCTCTTAAATTAATGTAAATTACGAATTTTGAGTCGGCGCCAAGCAAGCAATCAACCCAGATCAATTAACGAAGATCAATCAAGCTGCCATTATTTTACTTGAGGCCTTTATGTTTGTTTGGCCGCGACCACGCCCGACTCAAAATTAGTAAGGCGACATATCCTTTAAAATTTTTACATACAAACATTGCGTCATTTAAACATCTTCGTTCTTCTGAAGTGTTGAAGAATTTTAATCTAATTTTGTAAGAAAGTGTTTTTTTTTAGCTATGCCAACAGAAAAAGCTAGATGCCAAACAAAGCGTTTTTGAACACGTTTTAGACGCAAACTGCTACATACCAAACTATAGTAATGTACACTGCCTTGATATGACCAAAAACCTAGCATCTGGACGCTTTTTTAGTTATGTGGTACAAGTGTGGTAAAAATGTTAATTTTGGTCCAACAGAACTTCAAGGTCACGTAAAGAGTCTATTTAATTCACTTTGTCCTCATTAATAAAATACACTGCTTTTATAAGATTATTTTTGCTCTTTTATACTTAACGTTGTAACATTCCTTTGAGTTCAAATGCATTTAATTATTTTTGCTACATTGAATGAGTCTATTAAGATCCATCTGCAAGGGCGAGGATTCTCGCACAGACTAAATTTTTCAGAAAAACTTTAAATCATACATAACAATTTCGGAGTGCCGAAAGCAGCTAGAAATGTCATTAATGAAATTGTTAAATTAAATTGGCCCCAGATGTAAGCTTTGTGGGATTCCAAAATGATATACGTTAGAGTAATAACCGTTTAGATAAAGATCAATCTGATAAATTATATATGATATCACCCGTTTCAGTAGTACGCTGCCGGTGATACCAGCCGTAGCCGCTCAATCGATCAATAAGCACGCAAGTTGTAAGAAAGGATTTTGTGGGGAACCTTTATCAAATGCCTTAAGTCAGTAAAAATTACGTCAGCCTGATAGTTTAACATCAACAAGTAATCAATTAAAAGTTCTACAAATGGAACCAGATTAGTACTTGTTGATCTTGATCCAACAAATCTGTGCTGCTGATCGCTAATGAATAGCTTTAGATGGTTTTGGAAATGCGGGCAGAGAAGTGACTCAAACTCTTTGGCAAATGTTGAAAGAATTGAGACGGGCCTTTATTTTTTTATGTTATCATTGCTATATGATTTATGTATAGGCACTACCTTTGCCTGAGCTTGAGCCATTTTAAAGTTTATCTATTAATTGTTATAAAGGTGATCTATACAAACGTACATAAAGCATCCCGATGACCCCATAACCTTCCTCCAGGAGTGCAGTAGAGCCACCAGCACAGTATACAAAAACAAAAAACAAACATCATTCCGAACTTGCCGCCGAGGTCCCTCGCGACGACCCCGATGTAACTGTCCCCTTCGACCCTTCTTCGACGAAGTGCTAGCCCACACTGTAGCTGAGCCTGTGGCTTTAAATTCCCCTGACAATAATAATTATCCAAATTCTATTAATATCATCTTGCTGTCTTCCCCCCAGCGACGCCCTAAGCCAAGGTCCGAACCCCACAGGGGGTGCCCTTAGCGTACAGTCACTTAGTAATATAAGAGATTCGCCCCTGAGGCTTTGAGTTGGCTTAAGGCAGCCACATGATAGCTCAGTTAAGTAGTTACGACCTCTCAAGGTCGAGTGTCATACTGAATTTCGACAGTTAATTATTTCGGCACGGTCCCAATTTCGAAAAACAATAGTATATCAGGTCTATCGCCACTTCGGTTTATTGCGAACCTTCCTTGACAAATTATATAAAAACAGCCTTTTATTGATATCAGTTCGACCTTTATGCTTACTCTTAATAAAGCGATTATTGTCATAGTACACAGACTTATGTTGTATTTTTGGACACTGGAATTACGCAGAAAATCTTTTCCGAAAGCGGCCTTAATTTTTATAACTTTTTCACCTGTTTTAATATAATTTATAAACTAAGTAGGTACTGTAGAGGTTATCTGCATGTGTCAACCTTATGTTGACTGGCTACTAATATATTTTCGATGGTTGCTCTCGAACAGTCAAGCAAGTTTGAAATAAGCTTTGGAAGGAAAAGTGATGGTAGTTCTTTTAGAGAGATAGGTAGGCAGAGCTAGGGCCTGCCTGTGTATTAGAAAAAATCCTTGATAAAATGTAATAATTTAGTTAAACATTAAATATAGTTTCCTTTCTCTTACGCCCCCACTTTCATATATTGAGAAAGGTATAACAGTACCTACTAAGAGAATATTCAACTAGAATAAAAAGCTAATACTGTTAATTCCACGTTACCACCACTTATTGTAGATATTCCCTCGTATTTACGAGAAATTTTCTCATGTTTATCCGAAATTACTTCCATTACTTAATTATGTTTACACTGAACGCTCCTTTCTTAACAAACACGAGCCTACACGAAATTCTCTTATTAAAATTAACTTATATTAGGGCTTTACTTTATTATATTATATTAATAATATAATAATAATATTTTTTTACTTATCAATAAGTTGGTGACAAAAACAATTGTACAATAATTGGGTACTTACAGAGATGTGAGACTAATTAATCTCCTGGCTCTCAAACTAGGTTTATTGCCTGTGACTTGGGAGTCAGTGATTCCAAAACTTATGCTAACACAAACTGCGTCGATACACCAATAGTTTTTTTTTTTTTGTATAGTTAAGGTTACTTACTAACTACTTTACAAAACATTTAGAAAATATAAGAGAAGAGAAATGTGTGGGTTGTGTTTGCGTGCATGCGTGTGTGTGTGTGTGTGTGTGTGTGTGTGTGTGAGTGTGTGCGTGTGTATGTGTATGTGTGTGTGAGTGTGTGTGTGGGAGTGTCTGTGTGTGAGAATAGTGGCGTATATATATGTGTCAAGTTGCTTAGGATTGGGTGAGAAGCAATTTTTCTGTTTCATCGTATGATTGTTCCATCAGCCACACCCTCACCGTATTTTTACATTGGTGATAATTCAATTTGTGCACCTGGAGAAATTTATTAATTTGATTATATAAACTATAACTGAGATAGTAAAATTGACGTTTTGCGAAGGTGGTCTTATGTCTTACTGGTGGGATAACAATATCTGCACGACGTTTGGTACTTATTTGTAATGGCAGTCGATGTCTTCTTAGTACACACTAGCACATATAGTCCTCTCACTGACAATACTTTGCTATCCCTATAAAGTTCCATTGTTGAGTACCTGAAGGACTTGCAAAACATAACTTTGAGAACGGCCCTCTGGGCCCTTTCTAATTTTATAAAGTGTGATTTGCAAGCGCCGCCCCATGCTGGCAAACAATATAAGAGGAGAGATTGGCAGAGTGAAAAATACACCAACTTTAATGTATCTGTGTCTGCTGAGCAGCGAAGTTTTTTAAAGATATATATGAGTTTCCGCGTTCGGACTATCAGGTTATCAATGTGGCTATACCAATTGAGATGTTTGTCAATCAGCACTCCTAGGTATTTTATGTTAGGTGTGATTGTTAAAGAAGGATATGCTTAGCTGAGATTGGTTTCTTAAAGAGAACGAGACTAATTTAGTTTTCTCTGCATTTAGGGTCAACAGGTTTTTGGTTAGGCAATCCATAACAGCGTCAAGTGCCATCTGAGCATATTTTTCTGTTATTCTGTTATTAAAATTATATTAGGGCCTTAGCGAACAATTTGTAAGGTAACAACATAATACTTGCAGTGAAAAAGTTGAGACTGACTTATTATTCGATAGCTAACTTTTTTTCATATCTACAGCAGCCAAAATTTCGTGTTACTGTTGCTGTGCTACGAGTAAAAGTTGAATTAAATAGAAATATCCGAAAACCCGTAACTCAGACTCTATACGAAATATTTAATTACAAAAATATGCAGCCATGGATAGCGATACGGTAAACTTTTCATCCTGTGCACAGCTAACTTACTGAAACACAAAGCTGAACCCTCGTTGCTCACACAATAGGCTGTCAGCAGACAAATAAATCGTTTTCAAAAAGCATTCGCTTATCACCATCTGCCTAGACTTTTCCCAACTACAAAGGGGTTGGCTTCCAGTTCAACCGGATGTAGCTGAACACCAGAATTTAAATGGAGCGACTACCTATCGGACTTCCACAACCCAGTTACTGGGTAACTTGTGTACCTAGTGTATGGTTCGCTAGTGTGATTAATTTGTTTGTAAATTTAAATTTGATTTGAACTGCAAACAGTTTTTCTATTGCGAAATAACCAACACTTCCCATAGTATGCCCACAGTAGTTAAAATATGGCTGATAATAACGAGAGAGACGTACCTTCTCCGTCATTTATGTAAATTCAACAAGATCACACATCACCGTCGTACACACCCGCTCATTAACCTCCATTCACACACCACCACACTCCACTCATCAACACATTAAACACACACTCTTTACATTTCACAATCACACTCACACAATTATGTAGAATGACATTATAATAAATCAATTTGTAATCATAATTTTTACTACTCTTTTTTTATCATTTATTTATACGTATACACTTTTACTTATAACTATTTTAAAATTATAAAGAACAATGGCAACCGCCCAAACAAAATTTTGTTGACATTTATTTTTTACGTCTGCCTATGAAAAATATGTAAAAATACAGAGTTCGAATCCCTAAACAGTTTTGTCTTCAGTCATACTTTTATAGGAAGTCAGTAATTAAAGATATTCCAGTTTGAAGTTCTAGAGGTTATGTCTAGTCAACAACAGACCCTAATCGAAAAAGAAATATGGAAATACTACTTACCACTTAAAATATAATTCATAGAAATGCATTTTTTTTGCAAAATAAACTACGGGCTATGGCTTCAGAATTATAAGCCTACCCGATCGCGACGTGCGAAGGTCTGCCACATAGCCCACATGCGACGTAGGTACTTTATTTTGACTAATCGGGACGCCAACGCCACCAGGCAGTGCTCGACAGAGTCTACAATATAATGCCCGAGTAAAGAGGGTAAAAGCAGACCAGTCCGATCAATATGTATGGCTAGCCGATCCCTTTAGAGAAGCGAGCTAAATACCTAGGTGTGGTCCTCGACCACCACCTTACCTTCAGTGAACACATAAGGATGGCTCGTTCGCGCACCGCCTTCGCTCTCGGTAGACTTAAGTTCTATTAAACGCCCGCAGTAAATTGTCTCTCAAATCCAAATTGCGCATCTACACCGCAGTCATCCGTCCCATCATGATCTATGTCTGCGATGTATTTGCACACGCAAAGCCCCACCATCTTCATAGGATGCAGACCCTACAGAACCGTTTCCTCAGAAAGGTTACGGGAGCCCCCGTCTATGTCCGAAGTGTGAATCTTCACTTAGACCTTCGAATGCCCACCATCCAACAGTTCATGAAACGCCTTTCAAAGCGTTTCATCGACTGCGGCATAAAACACCCCAACCCTCTGATTAAAGCAGCCGCCTGCTACACTCCCTCCCGCATTAGTAAGATTTGCCGCCAGAGGCATACCTTAGTCGACCCCGACGACGCCACTACCCTCCTCCAGGAGACTAGTAAGGCCACCAGTACTTTAAAGATACACAAACACAGACCGTCGTCCTTCCGTCCTCGCCGCCGAGGCCCGCCGCGACGCTCCAATCCACGTCCGCCCCGACCCTTGCTCGAGCCAGCCCGCGCCGCTGAGCCTGTAGTTTTAAATTCGTCCCCTAATAATAATTCCGATCCAGCCTGTCCCTTGCTGCCCTTTTTTTTTTTTTTTTGTTCCGGGGTGGAAAATTCTCATGGATGTCCCCCGCCCTGGGGGGGCGGAGGGGTCTGTCAGACTCTTACTGACTAAAAACCACCCCGGTGTTCCATCTCACACCTACGCCGGGGGTCGCGGGAACGTACAAATCTTCCGCAACCCCCGGCCGGTGCCGGCCCGCCTTTGCGGGCCCCGTCCGGTCGAGGGGGGGGACTGAGGTGTTTGACTCCCCCCGCGACGTCTAAGAGGGGCGCGCGTGGAACACTACGCGCCGCCACCTCGGGTCCTGATTTATGGGGGGCAACGGACGTCCCCGAGTCCGTCACCCCTGGACCCATTTAGGGGGGCTGGAAGAGGGCGTTGTCCGCCCTCCGCCGACGCCCGGTGCGCCTGCTGCGGGCCGGGTGAGAGGATGAGATCTCTCGCTCCCTTTCCGCAGCCTCCTTCTGCGAGATCACTGTTTCGCAGAAGGATACCACCGCGTGCCAGGACTCCTCGCCGCCGACCATCGCATTCACAACGGCCGGCAGCGAGAGGTCACTGCCTACTCCTGAGATGAGGGCACGGCGCGGCTCCTCCCAAGCGGCACACTCTGCCAGCGTATGCCGCGCCGTGTCCTCCCGGCAGTCGACGCAGTGGTGACACCGGGCGTCCGGCTCCCTGTTTATGCGACACAGATACTTCCCGAAGCAACCGTGCCCCGAGAGCACCTGCGTCACCCGAAACGACAGGCAGCCGTGCCTCCTCCCGAGCCAGTGGTCGAGCACCGGCCGGACCGCCTCGATGGTGACGAGGCCGGCGGTAGGGCGTGAGAGCCTGTCCCGCCATTCCGCCACCAGGACCTCGCGAAGCTGCGACCGACGCTGCTCCATTTGTCGCTGCATCGGTCGCTCGCCCCGCGCCCGCGCTTCCTCGCGCCACCGGTACAGTGACGCGAGTCCCTTGCTGCCCTCTCCCAGCGTAGCCCTAAACCGAGGCTCGTGCCCCTCAGGGGGTGTCCTTAGCGTGTTGTCGCCTAGTTTGTAAGTCTTTTAAGCCCTGGCTGGGGGCTTTAATTTAGTAGGGCAACTACAGACATGTCCAGTTAAGCAGTCGACAACCTCCTAGGTTGACCTGCGAGAAGCCAATCACAAAAAAAAAGAGTAAAAGCGGAGTTGGTCGGTGGCGGTCAAGCAGTGAACACGTTTAGAAACCGTCGCGCGTTCTGCACAGAACACTATTACTCCTTGGCGTTCTGTACCTATAGTTGTGTCGTGTACCTATAGGGTGTGGTTCGGTAGTGTGATTAATTTGTTCGTAAATTATAATTTGGTTTGAACTGCAAACGGTCTTTCTATTGCGCAATAACCAACACTTCCCATAGTACGCCCACAGTAGTTAAAATATGGCTAATGACGGCTTGTTCCCAACAAGTCACACCTCAACGGGTAACAGTGTGACTCGTTGGGAATGTTTTGGATAATAATTCCCAACGAGTCACAGTTACTGATATGTTACTAAAAACATTTCTGCGAGCAACTTGGAAGTAGCGCTCGCCGGCCGCTGCCGCGGCACCGCTCGCTACGCTCGCTCGGCTCGCGCGCGGTTGGTCACAGTTTTAACCTAACCTAACCTATTTCACTCAATTCAAAATGACGAATCATACAATGTGGATAATTAGCCAATGGTAAAAACATTTCTGCGGCAGATTGTATGATTCGTAATTTTGAATTGGGTGAAATAGATTAGGTTAGGTTAAAACTGTGACCAACCGCGCGCGAGCCGAGCGAGCGTAGCGAGCGGTGCCGCGGCAGCGGCCGGCGAGCGCTACTTCCAAGTTGCTCGCAGAAATGTTTTTACCGAGATATTATGCCCAAAAGTGTGCGAACACGATGAAAAAAATTAGTAACATATCAGTAACTGTGACTCGTTGGGAATTATTATCCAAAACATTCCCAACGAGTCACACTGTTACCCGTTGAGGTGTGACTTGTTGGGAACAAGCCCTAATGACAACGAGAGAGACGTACCTTCTCCGTCATATATATATGATTCATTATATGGTACTGGTATAGGGGATAGATTTAAAAAAACGAACTATGTATATTTTTTAATAAATATTGCTCATCATCCACAACATCATCAAGAAAACCTGCAGGTGCTAATTTATTTGGGTAATGTCTGGCCCATCTTAGATACCATAATTACAGTGATTGTATGAGTGCAACATCCAACAGTTCGTCTTGCAACTAAACAACTACAATAGTACTCTATTATTCCTGCTCAACCCCCTTGTACTTGGTTCAGCTTCTTCTCTGCCAGAAACTTCTCTTTGCAAGTTATTATTAACTGCAGCCATTGCAAGGTATCTGCATGCCTCGCAGACATAGTCATTTTCCAAAATCTAATAAACATAAACGATAATACTCTTAATAAGTTAGAATTATTTATTAATATTTCTTGACCAATGTCATAGACGTACTTAGTAATTAAAAACTTGTCAATTGTAGTTCAAGATATTTATGTTAAAAGCAAAATACGTTGCTCGTATTAAAAAAAAAACACTCCTTTGACCTTTATTTATTACAAAGCTTTAAACGACTACATATTTCATTTAAAATCATGATTTTTAATAGTTAGCCACTAACAGAAATCAAACAATGTTTTCAACTAGGGTAAATAATCTTGTACTATACTTGTTACACAGGTTTATGCAATGAAGATAATCACTATCTTGTAACGACTAGTCACCAGAAATACTTACAATTTGAGGGTATACCCAGCTGCAGATTAAAGCAGCGACTATCGTGTAAGTGCCAATGTCGGGTATCGGCGCAATTTATTTACACATAATGTTGCAGTTGACATACATGATGCGTGAAGGCTTGTAGGCCTTACACGGCTTCCCATCGTGGTAAACAAATAGATGCACACACAACAAAATCCAAGATATCAGGCAGAATCGTAATCCAGAGCCACAGAAAAAGGTCGTCGTATAGGCAAATAATCAGAATCCTTAGGCAAGCACTAGTTAACAGTAAATCTTTTAAGCAGAAGCAGTCGATAAAGTAAAAAATCACGGCAAATCGATGGGAAACACAAAATAACGAGAAACACGCGCAAGCAACAAAAGACAAGTTATCAGAAAATTGTACTCTGTGGTTGTCAGTAGGTCGGCCGGTTGATTGACAGAAGAAATGTCATCTGTTTTTTGTTGGCGATGTGCCATACTCGAATTGCACTCATTTCCGTGATGTCAAATGATGTCAAGTCAAATGATGACCGCTTTATTCTAAGCACAAACAATTATATTTATCTTCATATTTATATTCTGATGCAGAAATGTATTTCCTAAGTATATTAATGCAATACGTAAAGCAAAGCATTTTATGTACCTTGCCAAGATTTTTATTACATTAAAAGTTCAGCTTAGCCAAAAGTCATGAAGTCAAGCCAGAAAAATAAAACTAAGCCATGATTATTTTTATCATTCAGAAACTAGTCAACTAAGTATTCATTAATGACGATTTTTTTGCCAGACTTCGATAGGCCAAAAGCTTGATTTGATAAAACTTAGTAAATTATTTCGTCGGTATCTGTCATGGTCACATAAGTAGACGCTTACTAATTCTATCAACAATTTCCTCGCCATTGTTCTTTAATAATTTATTTTAATAATGAATTTAACTATTATTTTGCTATTTTTAATTTTATTTTATTGTATAGGAAATATAAACGATACGAATAACGATTTTATTGCATAATATCAAGAATCTTCTGATTGGGGGAGACACTGGCTCCTGCAACACAGGTGTTTTTACCTAACGCAGGAGTCAGGGCTTCACTTTGTCTGTACACATTTTTATGCCAATATATAATTTATATAAAATTAGTCAGATGTCAGCGTTGTCAGAGCATAAAAAAAGAAAAGTCATACATACAGACGCTGTTTAAATAAATCGTAAATTAAGTGTCCCCAACTACACCCGAGGATGTCATACGCATAACAAAATCTTTGGAAAATAAGAAAAGCGTTGGTTATGGCAATATCTCAACTAAAGTAATTAAATTTGCTTTTTGCTGCATAGCCGGTTCTTTGAGCCATGTTATTAACCTAAGTATATTTACAGCGGAATATTTCCTGAACGCCTTAAAACAACTGTAATCAAACCAATTTATAAAAAGAAATGCAAAGAAGAAATGATTAACTATCGACCTATTGCTTTGATACCGGTGTTTTCTAAAGTTATAGAAAAAAATATTTATGAATTTTTATCGAAATGTAATATATTGTGTGAGGAGCAATATGGCTTTAGAAAAAACAAAAATATAAACACAGCAATATTCGACTTCATAAGTAAAATAATGCCAAATGTAGATGCTAAAAGACCAATATGTGAAATTTACACTGATATGTCGAAAGCATTTGATTATGTGGATCACGAGACTTTTTTCGGAAAACTCTATGCATACGGAATACGAGGAAATGCACTTAATTTAATAAAAACTTATATTAGCGACCGGAAACAATATACAGAGATATCTAAAATTTGCCTAAAAACTAGATATGAATTAAAATATAAATCAACTACTAGAGAAATAAAATATGGAGTTCCGCAAGGCAGCGTGCTCGGACCCTTGTTATTTTTATTGTACATCAATGACCTCCCACGTCAAACAGCCCAGCCCATGGTACTATTTGCTGACGACAGCACATTAATAATAGAATGCCGTAACAGAGAGTCATATGAAAGTGACATCAACAAAAGCTTGAGCTTGATACAGTTGTAAATTGGCTTAATAACAACAACCTAGTCATAATGTACAAAAAACAAAAATGATGCACTTTTACCAGAGAATTAATTCTGAAGACATGAACATAAACTACAATGGATAGATGGTAGACAGAGTAAATGTGGCGAAATTTTTGGGAATTTTAATTGACAGCCAACTTGGAAAGCTCACGCTGAAGAAATTTGCAAAAAAATAAGCTCTTCCGCTTATGCTTTACACAATATGTCGAAAAAAATTAACTCTAAATCACTACTAGTGGCTTATCATGGTCTGGTTGTGTCGGTCTTAAGGTTTGGCATAATATTCTGGGGCAATTGCAGCGAAAGGGAAAGCATTTTTAAATGTCAAAAGCGTTGCCATAGAGCCATGTTTGGTCCACAAGGAACGGATAGTTGTATCTCTGTCTTTAAAACGAATAAACTGTTAACGTTTCCATATCTGTATATTTTAGAATTGGCTATATTCGTCAAAACAAATAAACAATTATTTCCATATTTAAATGACGTCAGGAAAAGAAATAACATTATGAGATCCCAGTATAAGAGTCTATTGTACACAGGTGCATATAATACAGCACTGTTAAAAAAGGGAGTGATTTGTATGGCACCCACTGTTTATAATAAAATACCCCACAGTATAAGAGAGCAACCAAAAAATACCTTACAAAATTACTTGTGGATAAATGTTATTATTCATTAACCGATTGTATAGCAGATAAGTTACCAAGTTGAATTCATTCTCATTTTATTAATTATGATTGTAACTTGTTATTATGATTTTTTGACTATTATTTGTACTTATTTTTTATAATTGTGACATGTTATAATGATCTTTTATTACTAATTGGACTGTGACATGTTTATTCTACTTACATACAATTTAAATTTATATAAAGATTTTATTCTGTTAATTATAATTATTTGAAAATTAAATAATTTAAATTAAATTTTTCTAAAGATTTGCATGCCATGACGTTTGGCAAACATGTATTAAGCTTTGCTTTGTTTATATTTTGTCATCCTACATAATATGCACCTACGTGTGTGTGTATGTATACACATGCTTTTTGCGAATAAATTTTATTATTATTATTCATTTATTTATTTACATCCTTATTAAATAGATTTATAAATATTTTTATAAAAACATTTAAAAATATTAAAAAATCGCCGGTATCGGGAGCAGGGTCCAAGCTACCGGTGGTTAGGACTCCAGAGATAGGAACCTCCTCACAATGCGAGCCGTATCGAGGAGTACTGCCTTCTGAATCAGGCCCTTGATCCAACTGCCTAACGAGAGCCTCGAGAGATGCTGGTCGAGGCTTTCGGCCATCAGGCCATTGGCCGATACGACAATCGGCACAATGATAGCCGAGCTCACATTCCACATGTCAACAACCTCATGTGCTAAGTCGAGATATTTAATTTGTTTCTCTTTCTCAGCTTTCACGAGGTTCTCGTCATGCGGAATGGTAATATCGACAATCATTGTGCGGCGCGCTAATCGATCTATCACCACTATATCAGGCTTATTGGCGACAATAGTCCTGTCAGTAATGATAGACCGATGACTCATGTCATGACTTTATTTCATCATCTTTCTGTCATGATTTCATTTCTTTATTTTGTCATATCTCTGGACATGAAGATGATGATGATGAAGACTGTAATTTCAAGGTTTTTCAATGAATGCAATCTTACGTCTATGAAATAAAAACCATGCTTACTGAAAATATTATTTGATAGATTCAATAGAAAACCTCTGTTTCAACCAAAACGTATTCCAAGAATTTAAGATAGATTGCTTCACCGGTATTACTCCGAAGCGAACACTTAGCATTACATAGCAATCTCTGGCGGTCAGTGATGTGCAATAACAGCTCACGAGTCACTGCCCTGCAGCCCGCTCCTTACCTTCAGAGCAATGCTGTATGAAGTGTAAAGGAGGACCACAGGACAGAACAATAAATATCTACTTAAAATTTTCTATAATGTAACATTGGTCGAAACATTTTTTTAACAATTTTAAATAATTATTTTGATTTATTTATTTAACCATTTATGTACACACATATATATAAACAGACAAGAAGAAAGGAACAGAAAAATACGTACCAAGGTGATGCTTATTTCTAAAGAAATCTCTTCCAGCATACCTGCGATAAGAGAGTATATTAAAGAGATGTAGACAACGTGTGTAAGAGTAGAAGATAAAACAAAATACATGAAAACTGATTGTTTGAATTTCAATCCATTCGAAACCTAGAATAAGCAAAATGGGACTTTAAAATTTGACCTAGCGTGGATAGTACCTATTAGATTTTTTGAAATTTTAGCCATGATTAATTAATGATCAGATCATCATGGCTGCGTTAACTTAAAACAAAGCCTCCTTAATTACGTATCCACAATTTCAAAACTTCATGTAAGCTGTCTATTCCGCTCCGTTAGCAGCAATCTTCCACATTCCTTAGACAGCATCGTAACCCACATCGTATCGAATTGACTGCTCAATGCACTAGTATTTTGTTTGCTTATGTAATGTGTGCAGAAAAATAAAAATACGTGTTATGTTGAACGTAGTTTGAATTCTATAATACTTTACCTATAACCTAGATAGATAGCTAGATAGCTTTGCCTAGCTCGTAATCGTAACTATAATAAATGTAGGTACCTAACTAAAAAAAAAATGCACGAAGTATTTTACACAGACAGTACCTAATGCAATAAATTATTAGATATGGCCGAAATCATGAAAGGTCTTCCAACAATATTATGTTGTAGTATAAAGTGGCGCGCACAATGGCGGCCGGCAGTGAATGTCGGAAGTGAGGCTCCGGTGCAGTAGTCCAGTGTGTGTGAGAAGGAATACAGACGAACATGGACTGTAATTACCACATGCGGCCTGCGCCCACAATCTGATATTTCCAGTAGTTGTGCTTTTTATATTGCTGAAGTAATGATATTAGTGTGTAGCATACATAGGTACAGTAAAACGTCACATGTGAAACTCTATTATAAACCGTTTCATGTGCTCTGTGCTAACTTTGTAGTCCATGCTCTGCGATCTGTTAGTGTATTCATAGATGCTGTGAGCGCAGGGAGCAATAAAAGAACTGAACTGTATTTTAGGGGCAACGGTTTATTGCACACATTATAGAACTGTCCCGGACAAAAAACAAAAAATTTAGTTATAGAGGAGCATCGTCCGTCGCGGTGGAGTCCGAAGAAGCGAATGGTCATCGGGTCGTGACGCTGCTGTGTCTCGCCACAACTGGCCGATGTTGCGTTGATCACGCTCTCTTTACGCGTGCAGACCACGTGCAAAGTGTTGTGTTTGATTTCCAACATGCTGCCCGACTTCAAAAATCTGGACGGCCCTCCTTATGGTGCCCCTCTTTTTCTCCATCTCGGCAATTCATCGTCGCTGCCAGGGTAGACTTTCTTGACCCTTTCTAAGGACCAGAGTAGAGGAGGAAGAGCTCTGACCTTAACGATAACAAGAGAGCTTAATATCAACTCTGTCTTCGAAGCCCGCAACTTCACCCTCTGTTACAGTAGAGCTATATACTCTAAAGAGAAACCCTGCCAAAACTGCTGCCTGATGTACTCTATTCTCTTGAATCGCTCCAGGCGGGTTATATTGCCATCATAGACCTGTGGATGAGGAATAGCATTAAGCGGTCGTCCAATTAACAAGTGGGATAGTATATGAGCCGAATAATCGTGGGATTCTGAGGAAAGAGTAGTAAGAGGACGGGAGTTTAAAGCAGCTTCGATTTTAATGAGACAAGTAGCCATTTCTTTATAAGATAGATTAGTGGTTTGCAATAATCTGTTAAGGTGATACTTGGTAGAACGGCCAGCTGCTTCAGTTAAACCGTTGAAGTTGGGGATATAGGTAGGTATGAACTATGAATTTAAATTCAATACCTTCTTGGGCTATATGACCCTCAAGGTCTGATTGCAAGAGACATTTTGAAAGCACACTGTAAGTTCCGACAAAATTTGTGCCATTATTGGACGTGATTAATTAAGGTTTACCCCGTCGTGACACAAAGCTATTAAGAGCGGCTACATAAGCCTCACTAGATAGCGCAATGACGAGTTCGATATGATGATAATAGGCGTTTGTTGAATTGCAGATGAAAATCGCCAAAAAACATTTAATAAGTCTGCAACCTCTGCCCTTCCTGACCGCTATCATCACTGGCCCTGCGTAGTCAATACTGCAATATAAAAATGGATACACCAATTCAGTTCGAGTTGAAAGTAGTTGCCTCATATGAATTGGTTGCACAGCTTCCGCTTTATACCTACAACATCGAAAGCATTTATTAGCAATGGCTTTGGTTTGGCAATTTGGTTTCTAATACATTTTAAGTTAGATTATTGATGTAGTTTTTTCAGAAGAACCTAAATTTTTTGTACTTCACCCTCGAACCAAGTTTTTTTCTGTATTAGCTATTGGTCCTTTCATCAACAGTTTATTATTTATCATTCTATCTGAGCGGTACTCAATAAATAAGTCATTGCAGAAGCGGTATAGTTATTCCTTATGGTGTAGATAATAAAGACTATTATATTCTATTCTAAGGCCAAAACTAAATAGAACTTGATTTTATCTATTTATATTTGAGCGGGTTGCAACACACAAAATAAGCCCTTGCAGGAGCGGATGGTTATTCTTTAAATAAGCCTTTTATAATTCATAATAATATAATTGACGGCATGGTTGGCGCAGTGGTTAAGCGATTGACTGCTGCGCTGCGTGTCGCGGGTTCGATTCCCGCACGGAGCAAATATTTGTATGACCTACAAGTAGTTGTTCCGGGTCTGGCTGTTTGTGTATGTGAGTTTATGTTTGTAAACGCACCCACGATACAGGAGAAATTCCTAGTGTGGGGCAACGTCTTTAAAAAAAAAAAAAAAAAATTATATACGTTCTATAGTAACTGTTTTATTTATATACTTGGTTTTTAGTAGTTAGTAGCTACAGCTTAGTCTGATTTGCGCGAGTCAATTACGAAAAAAATACTCTCACATACTATTTAGGATGCGGACGCACCTCCTTTTTAGTTGGCCTGCTGGGATAGCAGAATTATGAATGAATGTAATGATGGATAAATGAAGATGAATAAAAGGGTTGTATTTCAGATACATATTATTTCGCCAAAAGATACAGCCCTATGATAGACGGACGGACGGACGGATGGACAGTGGAACCTTAGTAATTGGGTCCGATTGGCACCCTTTGGGTACGGAACCCTAATTATACTTTATAACGATCGAACGAAAATAAAGGGTTGGAAAGTTAGACACATTATTTTTTTTTTATGATTTTCGAAACAAAAGTACCTAACATAAATTTTTGCTCGTCAATAACATTTCGAACTGCTCGAAAGCATAAAAATTCGCGCTCACTTTTATTGCTAACGACATAAACCCGTTTGTTTTATGAACACAATACGACGAACGACGAATCACTGATAAAAATAATACTTTAGGATAAGAAATCCGTCAAACATCGGTTATCTTAACCACAGGTTTTTTAAACTGTTTGCTGTACGTTACTTAAGTGCATATATAAAACGTACGTTTCAATACAGGTTGCACTTATATTAAAACTAGCTTTTGCCCGCGGCTTCGCTCGCGTTAATTTAGAATTTGACAATCAATTCGGGTTGTTCGGGGAATTATAGTTAGGGGGATGAAAAACAGGTTTATTGACACTCACAAAATGAATTAGGTACTTAAATAAAAAATAAAAAGCTCCTAACACACCACTAAAGTTTCTATAATAATATAATTCAATCGTGATTCGAAAGACACGTGGCGCCATCTATTATCATAAAAACGTTATTGTTGTTTTCCTCGAGAACAGTACTTGTTTTCGGGATAACAGGTACCCTATGTCTGTTTCTGTAGACCTGAAAACGTATATGCAAAATTTCAGGATGATTGGTTCAGTGGTTTAGGCGTGAAAAAGTAACAAACAAACAAACAACTTACTTTCGCTTTTATAATATTAGTTAGGATTAGGAAGTTAGGATAGTTAGGAAGTACAGCAAACGGTTTCTTCAAAACAATATTTTTGACACGTATTGCAAGTAAATTAAATCTGGAATAAAGGAAACAGTTTTAATCCTTGTTAAAATCGCTTACCAAATGGAATTAGTTCCATTCGATGAAACGTTCTGTAGCAAATGGGTTTTTAAAAGTAAAAGGTTTTCTTTTTGCGCGTTGTATAATTTCGGTGAGTCTAAATGGATCGAGGAATGACAAATATTGATTTTTATAAACACATAAACTTACGCGTTCTTCCCATGGGGATAGGCAGAAATTACAGAACGCCACCTGCTACGATCCTTACATACTCCTTTTGCTTCGTTTACAATCATACATCTGGTCATACACGCACGCCGATTGCGAGTACTACGCACGTAATTTTTGTAAACTCTTCTAACAAAATTTTTACAGCCTATAAAACCCCTTTCTTTGATCTTATGTGAATCACTAATTTCAAACTACGTGATTGTTTTTAAAATTCACAAAAAAATATTATATAAAAACTTACGTACTGTCCAAAAATCTCATGTTAAAATAGAACATTCAAATTATTAAAAAAAAACTCTTTAGTCCAGAAACGAAGGTATTAGCGAGTGAACAGATTGTTTTGCTAAAGTTTACTTGTTCTTGCGTAATGCATGTCTTGAGACTTAAGAGTTTTGTCCAGATTTTCGAAGAATCTGTGCTCAGGGAAATATCAAACGACTCAGCAATCGTCCGGGCGCCGAGTGAAAATAAAAAAAAATGCTAATTGTGGAAATATAATATTTTCAACTCTTTTAAATATCTATACGGATATCAAAATCTTGTAAAAGCACATACACAAGGTCACGACAAAATTAATTATCGGAATATTGAGTCACTCTGGGCTACGACCTGTATGTGCTATGACAGAGTAGCTCACGTAGCGGCCGCGTAGTCTTACTACGCCGTAGCAACGGTACAAACCATAAAATTAAATGTAAGTAATCGTTCAAACTGTTATTCATAACATTAACATACAGTACGGCTTCTAGTGAGCTTATTTACTCGTCAGTACAACCCGTCGGCCCGTTACTTAATGTTACAAATGTTCTCCCTTTAATTATGTAGGTAGTACTGTGTGGACTCCCCTGAGAGCTACCCTCTTATTAAACATGTTTCACCGTTTTAGTAGTATGTTGTGATACATAATATTAGATTGTAAGAGCATTGGCCACTAAGAGCCTTAACATTTTTTTTTGACATGTTGAGATGGCGACTAAATACCAAACACGTCGCAAAGACACTTCGTATCCTCCCCTTGCACTGACCTCAAGTGCTTATAAATTATTATTTCTGTTAACCATACTTAGTCAGATAGGAAACGCCGACCGCATCTAGTTTAAAAAACAAGATTGACGTGTAAAAGCGTTTGTACAAACCTACTTACAGAAATAAAATCATTTATCATTTACATACTTAAGTTGCTCAAAGTAAAAAAACTTGCAGTTATAAAAGCTATTCCATGGCGTGCGTCACTCGCGACTCAGAGCTGCTCACACTCGCATTACTAAAACGCGGCTCATTCTGTACTGTAGAAAAGTAGAAAAACATTTCCTGCTCATCCATGTTTAATTTCTAGGATTGCGGGTCAACAATTAAATCTCGTTTTAAGTTGTCGTAGCAACATGGAGGCGACATTCCAGTCTACCAACCATTCTCATAAGTTAAGCCCCCAATTTCCTGTCGATAATGTCGCTGCTAAAAGACCTAGGTCCTATTGCAGTTAACTCGAACTTTCCGGTTCGATCCTCGATATAAGGCGTTGTGTTTGGCGCGCGTCCAACTCGTGACATAAATATACTTAATTTGCATAATAACCACTGACTTCTCTTTGCACACACATAAATAACGAGTACAGTAACAATAATATTCTTAAAGTACAGCCCGCAGCGTGTGTTTAAATTTTTAAGTGTTTTTTTACGCAGAAGCTAACACTCAGAGTAGCTACGTTAATACGTATAAGTACATGTTTTATTAAGTGCTCTAATGATTGAGCGAAGATTTACCATCAATGTTGTACTACTAGTATATTGAAAAAGTTTCCTGCATTGAATGCAATTGACCTTTGGCTAAGAGTCGATAACAATCTGGAAAAAATTGCACAGCCGCACTTCCGACTTCACTTTTCATGAACCAACATCTAAGAAGGGTCCACTATCAAATGATGGTCTTTAGATCTCTAGTAGGTACCCTAAAGCAGTAAAAGTAAAGAATAAAGGTTTATTTTTATTTTCGGAAATGATTTATTTGTCGCGGAAGTAATTTTTTTTTTAAATAAACGTTATTCTATCAAAATCACCAATCAGTAAGTGTTCTTAAAATACGAGTATATCCAAACATTTAACACATGCTCTGTTAGCCAGATCGGGTCGGTATTTGTAAATTAATATTCCATTGATCGTCCTCGATTATACCCGGAGCTTCGGTAATTAACAGATTGCGACTAAATGGAAATTCCCTTCCTGAACAACCTCTAAATTCATTCAATAAGATTCGGGTTACCCTTAAGGTAATTAAACACCCTTAAAATACTTCCCTGTGATTATCTGTTTGTAATTCGATTTTGAAAGGCAAAGACAAAGTGTTGCGTTTTGTTACTTTATATAAAGTTCACTAGAAAGTTTGACTTTGTTGGAGGTTTGTTACTAGAATGTCGCAGTGACGTACATTTACCTGGGAATGATACCTTAGATCAATTATTTACTACAATATTTTCTATTTTAGTTATTACTGGTACTGTATTTAAATTTTAGCTAAACCACTTCTACTACTTGGAAAGTTAGGCGAGTAAGTAATTGCTCGTTACTGCTAGCATTAACAAATTACGATAGAAATTTATTGCAATGTGCTTGCTCTACAACAAACTGCCCTCATGATGTCGTGTGCACTCAGCAGTACTGAGCTTATCTGTAATTACTACAAAGAGGTTGTCTCTGTTGCTAGTTAATCTACTGTACCATCTCAGGTCATTAGGAACTCGCTGTTCGCAGGACCATTATACAGCCAGCTTTGCACGATGCTAGTCATTTACCTGTAATAATCATTTAACCACATTTGTTACTCTGTTAAAATATAATTTGTCGTACATATAAAAAATCTTCGCAACGTAGATCAAAATATCTCCTACCTAAACACGATGTACAAGAAAAATCGAATTCTTGTTCAAATAGAGGAAGTTAAAGGTGTGTATGCTTTTGGGTTTTTATGTTCGTTTCATGAATAGTAATTCTAAAAATGTGAAGCGTCGTGGCAATGTCTTGGTACATTTATTTAGTAGCTGAAATAAAATTCCTTTGCTGTTGAAAACACAGCGTTAGTAACGATGTTTTCACTTTCAGGGTTAGTTTCCTTTAAACAGTATCGGGGCTTTAGTTTTAATAAAAACCACATGATGCAAAATCTGAAAAAATGAGGTACAATAATTAATTAAAAGTTTTAATAACATCCTGCCTAATTTGGATGAAAAAAAATGTGCATTGCCATTTCAAAATTAAGAAAAATAACTAGAATTCCTCAAAATAGGTACCGTAATATAACCGATTTCGTTGATCGTTACATTTGGCAATGTTTATTTTATAGCAAAATCTTTAGACACACAAATGCTTAATGAACATGTAAAATATTTATAAAAATATAATTATACTGAGTTGATATTTTTTTGGAAAAACTTGACGTTTTAATGGTCGGAAGCCTGTATTTTTATTGAAATTGTTGTGGAGAAATGTGGAATTTTGTCTGAATCCGGCCTGCTTTATTTTTGTAGATTGTCTGCTGACCATGATTTATTTTATTGGATTGGTAGTATTTCGTTGTTTTATCAAGCAAGACGCTATTTTTGAGATTCATATAATATTCAAACCCTCGCTGTAGACCGCCGCACCGCATCCGTTATGGTACCGCTCTCGGGAGCGAATACTTTCAGAGAAAGAAATAATTTGAAACCACCAGTATATATAAACCAGTTTTATTATCCTCCCTAGAGTTATGTCACTATCGTTCCAAAAGTTACTGTTTACAGAATAAGGTAAGATAAGAATAGGTACTGCGGTACCTAAAACCTGGGCAGGTATTCGGTACAAGCAAAAGTTAGTCAGAGCTGTAAGCTTAGTACCTATTAAGTATGCACTGTGCAGTCTTGCTAAATCTGGAATATAACAAACCCAAACCTGCTAACAATAAAGTTCATTCATCCTTCCTTAATCTTTCAAGCGCTATCTCTGATATCGAAAACTGTAACTTCTCTGTTCTAGATACAATTAATGAGCCCAACCAAGCCACTAATGAATTACTAAATATAATCTCCCCAATATTAATTAAGAATACTATTTATAGAACAATCCCATGCAAACAAAGAATTATAAAGCCTTGGATAACCACAGGTCTTTTGAGATGCATACGTAATAGGGACAGAATGCACTATAATACAAATAAAGAGCCGAAAAACCAGATCTTAAAATTAACCTATTTACGATATCGCAACTTCTGTAATGATTTATTAAAAAGGATAAAATCGGACTATGAAGAAAACGATTTTCAAAAAGCTAAATACAACCCTAAAAAAATGTGGGAAACTGTCCGCAGTGTAACTGACACCAAAAGCGTGCGCTCGACATCAACAGAACTCCTATCAATTGAAAACTGCCCCACTAAGTCCGTCAACAAAATTAACACGTTCTTTGCAAACGTTGGTATAAATCTTGCAAACAATATACATAACTTAAATTGCCCTCAGTCCGCCGACATCCACCAACAAAATACAGCCAACTCAATGGCTCTTCTGGAAACAGACGAAGAAGAGGTTAATTCAATTATAAACAGCCTCCGGATCGACAGTGCTACGGGCTGGGATGGCATCCCACCAAAATTGTTAAAACACGCTAGCCACATTCTGGTTCCACCTATCACACGTATATGCAACCTGGCAATATCCACAGGTATATTTCCCAGCGCTCTAAAAAAAGCCATCGTACATCCAATATACAAGACAGGTGACAGAAACAGGGTCACGAACTATCGCCCAATTTCAGTCCTTCCAGCAATCTCCAAAATTCTGGAAAGAATAATGTATAAACGCCTTAATAGCTACCTAAACAAACGTAGAATTATTTCCCAAAATCAGTTCGGTTTCAGACGCGGATTATCCACAGAGGACGCGGTGACATCTTTACTGGATTTTGTGGTTGACAAAATCGACAATAAGTTCAAGTGTCTGGGAATCTTCATAGACCTCTCGAAGGCGTTTGATACAGTGTCTATTCCTCTACTTCTTTCTAAACTTGAATCCATCGGAGTGCGAGGCATCGCTAACGACTTATTTAAAAACTTTCTTACTGATAGGATGCAGTGCATTAGGATAGGAAAGTACGTTAGCGAAGCACATCCTGTGATTGTCGGCGTCCCACAAGGAAGTTTGCTTAGTCCTCTCCTTTTTCTGATCTACGTCAACGAGCTCTGTCACCTATCCCTTCCATCTACAAAAATAATAGCCTACGCGGATGACACGGCAATTCTATCTTATGGACGTGATTGGGCCTCAGCTAAGGAAACAGCGGAAAAGGGACTCGGTGAAGTGATGTTATGGCTAGAGCAAAACAGTCTCACACTTAACATTGCGAAAACTAATTTTATCACTTTTGGCTCAAGGCGTTCCACCCTACCACAAGATGGTTCGCTACTTATTAAAGCCCACAAATGTTCCAACTCTTTCCCCCCTTGCACATGCCCCGTTGTAACTAGAGCACCAGTGGTACGATATCTCGGCCTTCAGTTGGATGCCTGCCTATCATGGAAAATACACTTACAAACAGTGTCCGCACGAATTCGAAAACTTATTTTTCTATTTAAGAAGCTAAGAGCTAACAGCGAAATCCTTAAGATTGTTTACTCGGCATTCGCCGAATCAGTACTGAGCTACTGCATCACTGCTTGGGGAGGAGCCGCCAAGACGATAAATTATTAATAGCTCTGACCTTTATTTTATGTTATTGCGACCGTTTTTCCTGAATTCGTAAAGCAAACTCAGCTGAAAATTAGTAAGACTTGGAAGTAAAAGAAAAATAATCTTTTAAAAGTACTAGTTCTTTCGTATAGTTACAGCAAAATACAAAGAAATGCTTTTGGAAAAAGAGCAGTAGAAATTCCATATCATAAAATCCAGGACGTAAATCACCTCACGCTATGTGCGGTCACCGTGACATACTTGTTGCGGGGAGCCGCCGGTGTGCCCCCGGGCCGCAATATGCCCGCAGACTTATAGGCTTGAGGCATTCCGCTTCAGCTGCATCAGTCTGGCAAAATAGAATTTATCGTTTTGACCAGTCCCACAGTATAGTGGGTCAGTATTGTGTGTTTTAATATATATATAAAGATAATCTGTGAAGACAACGAGCAAACATCCTTTGCCATTATGTCCCCAAAGGTACTAAACCTCTTCAAATACCTGCACCCTAATTACGTAACACACTATCTATCACAATCGGAATAATATTGAAGCCTATTGCTAATCCATTGCTTCATATGTTCGAAAAATTTGTTTGCTCAACAACGTAAATAACGCAATGAATGTTGTTGAACTGTCAAAATGAAATCCATTCCTACTGTTAGTGTGTTACGTAATTACCCCGCTGGTCTACTTATATTAAAAAAATTACTAGGTAATTACATTTAATCGTGCACTGGGACTTATGTTCTTACAATAATTAAAAGGGGTCACCCCTGGACATTTATGACGGCCATCCGCACAGTAAAAGCCCCATAATTAAAGACAGTATTGGCGCACACACCGCAACTGTGCTGAATATTTTATTTGCTGACTGTTCCGCGTATTATTACTCATTCACCTACAACTTTTTTTCAAGATAGCTCCATTTGAAGTTGATAATCAAATATCTGTTGTAAAATGTATAGCTTTCGTAATAATGCAGATTTGGCAGCTGCAAATACATTTTAATGATAGCCGGAATAAAAAGAATCAACAACAAACACAGCAGAAAAATGTATTGTATTTGCACATCATTATTGCCTTTCAACTATACCGGAGCGCGTCAATCGCTATCACACGTCACGGGTAATTACGTAACACACTAACAGTAGGAATGGATTTCATTTTGACAGTTCAACAACATTCATTGCGTTATTTACGTTGTTGAGCAAACAAATTTTTCGAACATATGAAGCAATGGATTAGCAATAGGCTTCAATATTATTCCGATTGTGATAGATAGTGTGTTACGTAATTAGGGTGCAGGTATTTGAAGAGGTTTAGTACCTTTGAGGACATAATGGCAAAGGATGTTTGCTTGTTGTCTTCACAGATTATCTTTATATATATATTAAAACACACAATACTGACCCACTATACTGTGGGACTGGTCAAAACGATAAATTCTATTTTGCCAGACTGATGCAGCTGAAGCGGAATGCCTCAAGCCTATAAGTCTGCGGGCATATTGCGGCCCGGGGGCACACCGGCGGCTCCCCGCAACAAGTATGTCACGGTGACCGCACATAGCGTGAGGTGATTTACGTCCTGGATTTTATGATATGGAATTTCTACTGCTCTTTTTCCAAAAGCATTTCTTTGTATTTTGCTGTAACTATACGAAAGAACTAGTACTTTTAAAAGATTATTTTTCTTTTACTTCCAAGTCTTACTAATTTTCAGCTGAGTTTGCTTTACGAATTCAGGAAAAACGGTCGCAATAACATAAAATAAAGGTCAGAGCTATTAATAATTTATCGTCTTGGCGGCTCCTCCCCAAGCAGTGATGCAGTAGCTCAGTACTGATTCGGCGAATGCCGAGTAAACAATCTTAAGGATTTCGCTGTTAGCTCTTAGCTTCTTAAATAGAAAAATAAGTTTTCGAATTCGTGCGGACACTGTTTGTAAGTGTATTTTCCATGATAGGCAGGCATCCAACTGAAGGCCGAGATATCGTACCACTGGTGCTCTAGTTACAACGGGGCATGTGCAAGGGGGGAAAGAGTTGGAACATTTGTGGGCTTTAATAAGTAGCGAACCATCTTGTGGTAGGGTGGAACGCCTTGAGCCAAAAGTGATAAAATTAGTTTTCGCAATGTTAAGTGTGAGACTGTTTTGCTCTAGCCATAACATCACTTCACCGAGTCCCTTTTCCGCTGTTTCCTTAGCTGAGGCCCAATCACGTCCATAAGATAGAATTGCCGTGTCATCCGCGTAGGCTATTATTTTTGTAGATGGAAGGGATAGGTGACAGAGCTCGTTGACGTAGATCAGAAAAAGGAGAGGACTAAGCAAACTTCCTTGTGGGACGCCGACAATCACAGGATGTGCTTCGCTAACGTACTTTCCTATCCTAATGCACTGCATCCTATCAGTAAGAAAGTTTTTAAATAAGTCGTTAGCGATGCCTCGCACTCCGATGGATTCAAGTTTAGAAAGAAGTAGAGGAATAGACACTGTATCAAACGCCTTCGAGAGGTCTATGAAGATTCCCAGACACTTGAACTTATTGTCGATTTTGTCAACCACAAAATCCAGTAAAGATGTCACCGCGTCCTCTGTGGATAATCCGCGTCTGAAACCGAACTGATTTTGGGAAATAATTCTACGTTTGTTTAGGTAGCTATTAAGGCGTTTATACATTATTCTTTCCAGAATTTTGGAGATTGCTGGAAGGACTGAAATTGGGCGATAGTTCGTGACCCTGTTTCTGTCACCTGTCTTGTATATTGGATGTACGATGGCTTTTTTTAGAGCGCTGGGAAATATACCTGTGGATATTGCCAGGTTGCATATACGTGTGATAGGTGGAACCAGAATGTGGCTAGCGTGTTTTAACAATTTTGGTGGGATGCCATCCCAGCCCGTAGCACTGTCGATCCGGAGGCTGTTTATAATTGAATTAACCTCTTCTTCGTCTGTTTCCAGAAGAGCCATTGAGTTGGCTGTATTTTGTTGGTGGATGTCGGCGGACTGAGGGCAATTTAAGTTATGTATATTGTTTGCAAGATTTATACCAACGTTTGCAAAGAACGTGTTAATTTTGTTGACGGACTTAGTGGGGCAGTTTTCAATTGATAGGAGTTCTGTTGATGTCGAGCGCACGCTTTTGGTGTCAGTTACACTGCGGACAGTTTCCCACATTTTTTTAGGGTTGTATTTAGCTTTTTGAAAATCGTTTTCTTCATAGTCCGATTTTATCCTTTTTAATAAATCATTACAGAAGTTGCGATATCGTAAATAGGTTAATTTTAAGATCTGGTTTTTCGGCTCTTTATTTGTATTATAGTGCATTCTGTCCCTATTACGTATGCATCTCAAAAGACCTGTGGTTATCCAAGGCTTTATAATTCTTTGTTTGCATGGGATTGTTCTATAAATAGTATTCTTAATTAATATTGGGGAGATTATATTTAGTAATTCATTAGTGGCTTGGTTGGGCTCATTAATTGTATCTAGAACAGAGAAGTTACAGTTTTCGATATCAGAGATAGCGCTTGAAAGATTAAGGAAGGATGAATGAACTTTATTGTTAGCAGGTTTGGGTTTGTTATATTCCAGATTTAGCAAGACTGCACAGTGCATACTTAATAGGTACTAAGCTTACAGCTCTGACTAACTTTTGCTTGTACCGAATACCTGCCCAGGTTTTAGGTACCGCAGTACCTATTCTTATCTTACCTTATTCTGTAAACAGTAACTTTTGGAACGATAGTGACATAACTCTAGGGAGGATAATAAAACTGGTTTATATATACTGGTGGTTTCAAATTATTTCTTTCTCTGAAAGTAAACACCCTCTTAAACACCCTTAAAATACTTCCCTGTGATTATCTGTTTGTAATTCGATTTTGAAAGGCAAAGACAAAGTGTTGCGTTTTGTTACTTTATATAAAGTTCACTAGAAAGTTTGACTTTGTTGGAGGTTTGTTACTAGAATGTCGCAGTGACGTACATTTACCTGGGAATGATACCTTAGATCAATTATTTACTACAATATTTTCTATTTTAGTTATTACTGGTACTGTATTTAAATTTTAGCTAAACCACTTCTACTACTTGGAAAGTTAGGCGAGTAAGTAATTGCTCGTTACTGCTAGCATTAACAAATTACGATAGAAATTTATTGCAATGTGCTTGCTCTACAACAAACTGCCCTCATGATGTCGTGTGCACTCAGCAGTACTGAGCTTATCTGTAATTACTACAAAGAGGTTGTCTCTGTTGCTAGTTAATCTACTGTACCATCTCAGGTCATTAGGAACTCGCTGTTCGCAGGACCATTATACAGCCAGCTTTGCACGATGCTAGTCATTTACCTGTAATAATCATTTAACCACATTTGTTACTCTGTTAAAATATAATTTGTCGTACATATAAAAAATCTTCGCAACGTAGATCAAAATATCTCCTACCTAAACACGATGTACAAGAAAAATCGAATTCTTGTTCAAATAGAGGAAGTTAAAGGTGTGTATGCTTTTGGGTTTTTATGTTCGTTTCATGAATAGTAATTCTAAAAATGTGAAGCGTCGTGGCAATGTCTTGGTACATTTATTTCGTAGCTGGAATAAAATTCCTTTGCTGTTGAAAATACAGCATTAGTAACGATATTTTCACTTTCAGGGTTAGTTTCCTTCTAAACAGTATCGGGGCTTTAGTTTTAATAAAAACCACATGATGCAAAATCTGAAAAAATGAGGTACAATAATTAATTAAAAGTTTTAATAACATCCTGCCTAATTTGGATGAAAAAAAATGTGCATTGCCATTTCAAAATTAAGAAAAATAACTAGAATTCCTCAAAATAGGTACCGTAATATAACCGATTTCGTTGATCGTTACATTTGGCAATGTTTATTTTATAGCAAAATCTTTAGACACACAAATGCTTAATGAACATGTAAAATATTTATAAAAATATAATTATACTGAGTTGATATTTTTTTGGAAAAACTTGACGTTTTAATGGTCGGAAGCCTGTATTTTTATTGAAATTGTTGTGGAGAAATGTGGAATTTTGTCTGAATCCGGCCTGCTTTATTTTTGTAGATTGTCTGCTGACCATGATTTATTTTATTGGATTGGTAGTATTTCGTTGTTTTATCAAGCAAGACGCTATTTTTGAGATTCATATAATATTCAAACCCTCGCTGTAGACCGCCGCACCGCATCCGTTATGGTACCGCTCTCGGGAGCGAATACTTTCAGAGAAAGAAATAATTTGAAACCACCAGTATATATAAACCAGTTTTATTATCCTCCCTAGAGTTATGTCACTATCGTTCCAAAAGTTACTGTTTACAGAATAAGGTAAGATAAGAATAGGTACTGCGGTACCTAAAACCTGGGCAGGTATTCGGTACAAGCAAAAGTTAGTCAGAGCTGTAAGCTTAGTACCTATTAAGTATGCACTGTGCAGTCTTGCTAAATCTGGAATATAACAAACCCAAACCTGCTAACAATAAAGTTCATTCATCCTTCCTTAATCTTTCAAGCGCTATCTCTGATATCGAAAACTGTAACTTCTCTGTTCTAGATACAATTAATGAGCCCAACCAAGCCACTAATGAATTACTAAATATAATCTCCCCAATATTAATTAAGAATACTATTTATAGAACAATCCCATGCAAACAAAGAATTATAAAGCCTTGGATAACCACAGGTCTTTTGAGATGCATACGTAATAGGGACAGAATGCACTATAATACAAATAAAGAGCCGAAAAACCAGATCTTAAAATTAACCTATTTACGATATCGTAACTTCTGTAATGATTTATTAAAAAGGATAAAATCGGACTATGAAGAAAACGATTTTCAAAAAGCTAAATACAACCCTAAAAAAATGTGGGAAACTGTCCGCAGTGTAACTGACACCAAAAGCGTGCGCTCGACATCAACAGAACTCCTATCAATTGAAAACTGCCCCACTAAGTCCGTCAACAAAATTAACACGTTCTTTGCAAACGTTGGTATAAATCTTGCAAACAATATACATAACTTAAATTGCCCTCAGTCCGCCGACATCCACCAACAAAATACAGCCAACTCAATGGCTCTTCTGGAAACAGACGAAGAAGAGGTTAATTCAATTATAAACAGCCTCCGGATCGACAGTGCTACGGGCTGGGATGGCATCCCACCAAAATTGTTAAAACACGCTAGCCACATTCTGGTTCCACCTATCACACGTATATGCAACCTGGCAATATCCACAGGTATATTTCCCAGCGCTCTAAAAAAAGCCATCGTACATCCAATATACAAGACAGGTGACAGAAACAGGGTCACGAACTATCGCCCAATTTCAGTCCTTCCAGCAATCTCCAAAATTCTGGAAAGAATAATGTATAAACGCCTTAATAGCTACCTAAACAAACGTAGAATTATTTCCCAAAATCAGTTCGGTTTCAGACGCGGATTATCCACAGAGGACGCGGTGACATCTTTACTGGATTTTGTGGTTGACAAAATCGACAATAAGTTCAAGTGTCTGGGAATCTTCATAGACCTCTCGAAGGCGTTTGATACAGTGTCTATTCCTCTACTTCTTTCTAAACTTGAATCCATCGGAGTGCGAGGCATCGCTAACGACTTATTTAAAAACTTTCTTACTGATAGGATGCAGTGCATTAGGATAGGAAAGTACGTTAGCGAAGCACATCCTGTGATTGTCGGCGTCCCACAAGGAAGTTTGCTTAGTCCTCTCCTTTTTCTGATCTACGTCAACGAGCTCTGTCACCTATCCCTTCCATCTACAAAAATAATAGCCTACGCGGATGACACGGCAATTCTATCTTATGGACGTGATTGGGCCTCAGCTAAGGAAACAGCGGAAAAGGGACTCGGTGAAGTGATGTTATGGCTAGAGCAAAACAGTCTCACACTTAACATTGCGAAAACTAATTTTATCACTTTTGGCTCAAGGCGTTCCACCCTACCACAAGATGGTTCGCTACTTATTAAAGCCCACAAATGTTCCAACTCTTTCCCCCCTTGCACATGCCCCGTTGTAACTAGAGCACCAGTGGTACGATATCTCGGCCTTCAGTTGGATGCCTGCCTATCATGGAAAATACACTTACAAACAGTGTCCGCACGAATTCGAAAACTTATTTTTCTATTTAAGAAGCTAAGAGCTAACAGCGAAATCCTTAAGATTGTTTACTCGGCATTCGCCGAATCAGTACTGAGCTACTGCATCACTGCTTGGGGAGGAGCCGCCAAGACGATAAATTATTAATAGCTCTGACCTTTATTTTATGTTATTGCGACCGTTTTTCCTGAATTCGTAAAGCAAACTCAGCTGAAAATTAGTAAGACTTGGAAGTAAAAGAAAAATAATCTTTTAAAAGTACTAGTTCTTTCGTATAGTTACAGCAAAATACAAAGAAATGCTTTTGGAAAAAGAGCAGTAGAAATTCCATATCATAAAATCCAGGACGTAAATCACCTCACGCTATGTGCGGTCACCGTGACATACTTGTTGCGGGGAGCCGCCGGTGTGCCTCCGGGCCGCAATATGCCCGCAGACTTATAGGCTTGAGGCATTCCGCTTCAGCTGCATCAGTCTGGCAAAATAGAATTTATCGTTTTGACCAGTCCCACAGTATAGTGGGTCAGTATTGTGTGTTTTAATATATATATAAAGATAATCTGTGAAGACAACGAGCAAACATCCTTTGCCATTATGTCCCCAAAGGTACTAAACCTCTTCAAATACCTGCACCCTAATTACGTAACACACTATCTATCACAATCGGAATAATATTGAAGCCTATTGCTAATCCATTGCTTCATATGTTCGAAAAATTTGTTTGCTCAACAACGTAAATAACGCAATGAATGTTGTTGAACTGTCAAAATGAAATCCATTCCTACTGTTAGTGTGTTACGTAATTACCCCGCTGGTCTACTTATATTAAAAAAACTACTAGGTAATTACATTTAATCGTGCACTGGGACTTATGTTCTTACAATAATTAAAAGGGGTCACCCCTGGACATTTATGACGGCCATCCGCACAGTAAAAGCCCCATAATTAAAGACAGTATTGGCGCACACACCGCAACTGTGCTGAATATTTTATTTGCTGACTGTTCCGCGTATTATTACTCATTCACCTACAACTTTTTTTCAAGATAGCTCCATTTGAAGTTGATAATCAAATATCTGTTGTAAAATGTATAGCTTTCGTAATAATGCAGATTTGGCAGCTGCAAATACATTTTAATGATAGCCGGAATAAAAAGAATCAACAACAAACACAGCAGAAAAATGTATTGTATTTGCACATCATTATTGCCTTTCAACTATACCGGAGCGCGTCAATCGCTATAACGTTGTACAAATCGTTGTTGACACAACATTTTTGTTACAAAAATAAATACAAAAAACGGAAAAATATTTTCTACATTTTGTAAGGTTCCGTAGGAACAAGGAACTCTTACAGTTTCACCAAGTCTACCTGTCTGTTTGTCCACGCTTTAACTCAGAGACCATAATTGGTACTAAAAACCGTAATTTGGCGGGGTTCTACATTTGATTGTAATCATGCCTACAAAGTTGTGGAAAACAATCTAGAAGAACAATTTTTTTAGGGTACCTACGTGATGATCTTTTTACAAGCTTTATATTAGTTTGCTTCATTTGTTGTCATTAATTTTTCAGCACTTCCTGGCATCCGATTGAGCTGAAACTTGGCATACTCATACTTCAGTGACAACTCAAAAATATGATAACAGGGAGCTGGTCTGATGATGGAGCCGGAAGGTGGCCAGTGGCAAATAAGACTGTGGCGTAATGTTGGATCCCATAATTAAAAAGATTATGATTTTTCGAAGTGACTTTGCTATAACGGTCAATAGTTTTTGAGATATTTTCGGTTACAACCGCAGAAATGTAATATCTATATATGTCCTTCATCCTCTGAGGATTATCAATAATGCATTATGTCCGTATTCCTCAATAGTTTACGACGAGATTTAATTAGACCAAGAAAAAATGTTTTAATATTGTTGATAGATACGCATTTTTTTTTACGATTTACATGGAGCTAAGAAGTCAATTTTAACATTATGTCGGAAATACTTTAAATCAATTGTTTGACTTTGACAAATCGGGACGCCAGCGCCACCAGGCGGCGCTCGAGAGAGTGTACAACATAACGATCAGCCAGAGTAAAAGCAGAGCTGGCCGGTGGCGGTCAAGCAGTGAACACGTTTAGAAACTGTCGCGCGTTCTGTATAGTTGTGTCGTGTACCTACAGTTAGTGTGATTAATTTGATCGTAAATTATAATTTGATTTGAACTGCAAACGGTTTTTCTATTGCGCATTATCTAACACTTCCCATAGTATGCCCACAGTAGTTAAAATATGGCTGATGATAACGAGAGAGACGTACCTTCTCCGTCTTTTATAAGAATGGCTATTTTAGTTACATACATTTTCAACGAAGTAAACAGCCTAACGGTTTCACGGTCGCCCCGTATGCTCTGTTCGTAAGTTTGATCCCCAACTGTCATCATAAAGTCTAAGAGAAATGAAGTCATCAGGAAGCGAAGGTGTTGACCAATTAATCGGTGAGGTTAAATAGCAGTCACCGCGCGGTAATTGGATGGGCGCTCGTTTAGTGCCGGGACCCGTTTACTCGTCGCTCTCGACGCCACGCCAAGCAATTAGGTAGCGCCCGTTATGTCCAGTCGGTGAACGTTGGTCTTTCCATACAAATAGCTGAAGTTTAAACTTTGAATTGCTGGAAAATTTTACACACTCACAATCCAATTCACTTACCTTGTAGTTAAATTGAAGTTTATATTGACGCCATCTTTGTACCACGTGAAGGCGATGTTCGGAGATCCATACGCCATACATGTTATGTTATGTACTCCGACCCCTTCCATATTTCTTGACGATGCTTCACAACCAGAGTCTGCAAAAGTAATCAAAATTACTGCACTGACTGGACAGGTCCACTCTTTCTGTGTGGTTTTTTCCTCAAAATACCATTTCAGACTCAAATCTACATGGTCTTCACATGATCTGACCAAGATTATGTCTGGACTTTAAAAGAGACTGTGACCTCTGAGTTTGTTTCGGCCTTTCTTCTCAGAGTAGTCAGATGAAAACGCCGACCTCATCTAGTTCTAAAATATGATTGACATGTAAAAGTGTTTGTACAAACCTACTTACAGAAATAAAACCATTTATCATTTATCAATCCTTGCTTAATTGAAAATGTGCGAGCAATTATCATAGTACCTACTTTATTGGAATAGAGCAGTTTTAGTCTTCCACTCTTCTATATTGACAAAATTCCAACTACTTATATGTATGTAGTACACAAGGTTTAATGAGTCCTTTCTAAAAATAGAAAATCCTTTATGCTGACTTCAAAATTCATCATACGTGTTAGCTATTCACCATAAGATAGGGGCAATGTCATGTCTGCATATTGAACAATCGTTTTGGCACGGTGACATTGAAAAAAAAATTTGTTTTATAGCTTTTAAAAACCTGTTTCTTTCATTTAGTATTCAATACTCGCTTATAACTACGGGATTGTTTTAAACATTCATAAAATTATAAGTAAACTTAAGTACTCTCCGAGAGGTGAAAACAGTGCATGACATGAAGAAAAGGCTTTATTCCAAGAAACAGGATGATAATGAAGATATTGCTTTGCAAAAATAAACTTGTTATTGCATAATGCATGTCTTGAGACTTGAGAGTTTTATCCGGATTTTCAAACGAATGGTGCTCTGGGAATTATCAAACGACTCAGCACTCGACCGGGCGACGAGTGGAAGGAAACGTGTGTGTGCATAAAAAATTGGTTGTTATAAAAATGTTT
Source organism: Dryobotodes eremita (assembly GCA_917490735.1). Taxonomy (NCBI): domain Eukaryota; kingdom Metazoa; phylum Arthropoda; class Insecta; order Lepidoptera; family Noctuidae; genus Dryobotodes; species Dryobotodes eremita. Next base: position 8,674,151 of record OU823257.1, read on the forward strand.
TTCGAATCTTTTTAATATCCATTCGGATATCAGATTTAATAAGAACATTTTACAACTTAAATATAAAACGATTTTGTATAAATCAATATTTCTACAAAAGCTGTTACTTTTCTCGTAGCGTTGCGTAGATCACGTGGCGGCCGCGTAGGCGTACTACGCCGTAGCAACGGTTCAGTACATAAATGTATGTTCTCATTTACTACATCATTTTTAAAATTTACTTTCAATCTGAAATTATTAACATTCAATTGTTATTTTGTTTATTAAATACTTATCTCGTGTATAGTACGCAGAACACTAAGTCCTAGCCTATTAACTCGTCAGTTCGACCCGGCGGCGGCGGCTCGTTACATAATGTTTCAACTTACCCTTTAATCCTGTAGCTAGTACTGTGTATACTCCCCTGAGCCTCCACCGTTTTAGTACTTACTATGTTATGATGTGATACATATCTAAATAACTAAGGAGAATTGGCCACTCTGAGCCTTACCTGCTTTGCCTGACTATGTCGAGAAGATGACTAATCACCAATCAGTACATCACAAACACCATCTTTATCGTCCCCTTGCACTGACCTCAAGTGCTTATAAAGTAGCATTTTACTTTACCATACTTAAGAAGCTCAAATTTAAAACATATAGGTAGTTATAAAAGTTTTCCGTGGCGAGTATCGTCTCTTTGATCTCCGGACGCCTCGAGTGACTCAGAGCCGCACACACTCGCATCACTGAGACGCTGTTTCGCTATCGAATTCGATTGCTAAGGTTCGTTTAGAGGGAACGTTACAAAATGACAACTTTTACGGTTGAAAATATTTAAGTGGGAAATTAATTATTATTATTATGTATTTCGTAACATAACATAAGTGCTACTATGAAACATATATTGACAGATTATATAAAAAAGGAAACCAGCAGCAAAATTATATGAAAATATAATAATTATATTGTTCTTATTTCGAATAAACTTCCTTTGTAAACGTCAGAGATGTAAACCATGGAATTCGCAAGTAGTATTTGAAGTAAACTCAGTCTGGAGTGGTTAATTTAATCTAAATATTTTATAGAAAAATTGCATTGTTTTATTTCGTTTGCTAGTTTACGTGGTAGGTGGCTTTGACCAAAACACCAAAAATTTTGCAAATGTACTCGTACTTGGATAATAGTGAGGGGTCAAATATTATTACAACTTTACATAGTTCCTTCAAACAAGACTTAAATTAGTTAAAAGTATTTTTAATTTATTACCATAGTATAGTAATTAAGTGGTTAACATCTTTTTTAAAGTAGATATCAACAAAAAATTACACACACACCTGCTCTTCTATTTGTTTGCAGAAATTTAACAAAAAAACTAGAGCTTATTTATAAAAACTTGCGTAGTGTTAAATGTATTTTTTTGTTAAGTATTTTCTGGTGTAAAATAAAGTATATTATATAAATAAATAATAAATATAATATTTGTACTTCTATAGTCATGGGTATAATTGTAACCTAAAACCACACTCAGACCAAGAGCAACAAAATCTCTGTTTACTATAGTGATCAACGATCGTTCGCTAAAACCCGAGTGATTATAATTTTGTATGCTTTCAGAGCAATTAGGAGATAGTGCTTTTATTTATGAGTTGAAACTGTTACATTGATTTACAATTAGTTATACATAAACGTAATTATCAACATACAACGTGATAGTTCCTTGCTTCCAAATCAATTTCACAGATACCTCCTCCTTGTCGCCCCTTTGGGACATAAACTCCTCCTCAATTCTACTCTATTTGATGGATTTCTGTGTGCGTTTTATATAATTCACGAAATGGAACAAAGATAGGTCATCTTGTTGATGATGTGGTTTTAAAGCAGAACAACTTTGGATTTGAAGTTGAAGTTCCAAATTTATCACTAAAATTCAGTTCTGTTTTAATGCAGTAGTTGTTAAGTTCACACAAAGTTTTCACGAATTTCAGACCCAAGTTTACGACCGAGGTATTTAATGAATACTGACAACGGAAAATATCCTGAAGCTTGTGTTTTGGGTACGATGAAATGTAAGTAATGTTAGGGAGTGTGTTTATGGTAAAAATAAAACAAAAAGTTTTTTCCTCCTTGAATGTCGTGCATGACATAATTTATAAATCAAAAACATAACGCTTGTGACTGCCAAAAAGGGAATGCATGCAGAAGTAAAACTTAACAGTTTTTCAAAGTATGTATTTAAAAAAGAAAAAACATTTATTGTATTATTTTGGATAAACTTGCTTTGTAAACACTATGCCGAAACCGTCCTCTAAACGCTATTCAAAAAACGAATATCGGTACTTTACAGTTTAAATCGATATGAAAACGTTCTTCAGACGGATTTTTGCTGTAGGGAGCAAGTCGGATATCTGAAACTTGTACTTTGGCTGCTAAAACTGCCTAAAATTTATATCCAAATTATTAGTAATACTTATATTAGAAATACTTACTAACTAATTTAAGTTTTGTTTGAAGAAAATATGTAAAGCTTTAATAATGTATTGATCCCTAACTATAACCAAGTACGAGTATATTTTCAAAATTTTAGGTAGTTTGTCAGTCACCTACTACGTCAACGAGCAAACGAAATAAAACAATGTGATTTTTCTATATAATATTTCGATTAAATTTATCAATCCGGACTGAGTTTACTTCAAATAGTAGTTACTAATTCTATGGTTTACTTCTCTGACGTTTAAAAAGGCAAGTTTATTCGAAATAAGAAAAACATAATTATTATATTTCTTATAGTTTTGCTGCTGGTTTCCTTTTTTATATAATCGCTCAATGTTTATTATATAGTAGTACTTATGTTATGTTACGAAACACCTAATAATAATTATTTATTTACCACTTAAACATTTTCTACCTTAAAAGTGATCATTTTGTGACGTTCCCCCTAAACGAACCTTAGCAATCGAATTCGATAGCGAATCGAGCGGCTGTGAAAAGCTATGCAGGTATCATTTGCACCGCGTTTCAGTGACGCGAGTTTGTGCGACTCTGAGTCACTCGAGGCGGCCGCAGATCAAAAAAACAACACTCGCCATGGAAAACTTTTTTAACTGACTATATGTTTTAAATTTAAGCTTAAGTATGGTAAAGTAAAATGCTAGTTTATAAGCACTTAAGGTCAGTGCAAGGGGACGCTAAAGAGAGTGTTTGTGGCGTACCTACTGATTGGTACGAAAGACAAACGTACGTAAGACGACTAAATAGTCGCCTCCTCGACATAGTCAGGCAAAGTAGGTAAGGCTCAGAGCGGTGGAAGCTCAAGGAAGTACACACAGTAACGAGTAACGAGTCGCTAGGTCGGACTGACGAGTTAACAGGCTAGGACTTAGTGTTCTGCGTGTTATACACGAGATAAGTACTTATTAAACAATACTTTATATTGAATGTTAATAATTTCAAATTGAAAGTAAATGTTCAAAATTATGAGGTACATGAGAACTTACATTTATGTACTGGACCGTTGCGACAGCGTAGTACGCCACGCGGCCGCTACGACAAAAGTAACAGCTTTTGTAGAAATATTGATTTATACAAAATTGTCCTATATTGAACTTGTTAAATGTTCTCGTTAAATCTGATATCCGAATCGACATTAATAAGAGTCGAAAAACATTTATATACCAACCAACTTCTTATAAGTTCATGAACGTTTCCTTCCACTCGTCGCCAAGTCGAGTGCTGTGTTATTTGATAATTCCCAGCACCATTCATTTGAATATCCGGATAAAACTGTCAAGTCTCAAGTCATGCACTATAAATACTATAATAAGTTTATTTTTGCAAAGCAATATTTTTAGTAGCGTCCTGCTTCTTGGAATAAAGCCTTTTCTTCGTGTAATGTCCTGCTTTAACCTCTCAGAGAGTACTTTAGTTTACTCAATATTTTATGAATGATTAAAACAAAGCGAGTATTGAATATTATAGGAAAGAAAGAAGTTTCAAAAGGCTGTAAAACAATTTAACTTTAAAAGAAAGAAAAATAATTTCAGATCGTTTCAATAAGAAATCCATTTAGACTCTCCGAAATTATACAAAAAATTCCGTCGATTCAGTTTTATAAACCCATTTGCTACAGAACGTTCCATCGAGCGGAACTAATTTCATTTGTAAGCGATTTTAACAAGCATATAAAACTGCTTTACTGAATTAGTTAATCTTTTATTGCAGATTATTATTAACTTAAGCAGTTCGTTTCATTGGTTTTGAAAGGACACTGCTGTATAATTTAATAAGTGTTTTTAAAGTTACATAAACAATAATAGTTGATGTTTGACGGATTTCTCATTCTATATTCCAAGATTATGTCTGGACTTTAAAGATACTGTGGCTTCTGAATTTCTTTCGGCCTTTCTTCTCAGAGTAGCCGGGTAGGAAACGTCGACCTCATCTAATTTTAAAATATAATTGACGTGTAAATGTGTTTGCACAAACCTACTTACAGGGATAAAATCATTTATCTTTAAATAGAAAGTATTTTTTTCATCAGCGGTTCGAAGTAGTATTGTAGCGATAAAAGTGAACAAGTACTACTTCACTTTGGAACATATACTGTAGTCACGAACAAAAATTAAACGTGAAATATTATTTTTGTTCCAAAAGCCATAAAATGTTTGATGAAACTTTCTAAACTTTTATTTCCACAAGATTGTAATAAAACATAATTTCTAACAATAATAACATAAACGCATGAAACCTGTGGGAAATTCATGACAACGAGTCACTTGATAAGCAGCAGCGTGATATTATTGCTTGATATTACGCTGAGTTTATTGAGACTATCCTAAATATGTAGGGTCATATATTTCTAGATATTTCCATTCTAACTTAACGTAACCTATTTGGTCGGGGTGCCCTAGCTTAGTTACTGCGACCATCTCGGCTCGCGCGTGGTTGGTCACAGTTCTAAACCATTTGGTCGGGGTGACCTTGGTTAAGTTGCTGCGACCAACTTTGAAAAAAGGCCAGATAGTTAAAAAGAGGCACATTTGTTTAAAAAAAGTGAATATCATGAGAAACACAAAGTTCTAAATGCAAAATTATTTAGAATACAAACATTATTCGAAGTTCAATAAGTTTTTAGAGGAGCAATGAAATGTTTTTCTTTAATCATTTAGATGATTTGCATTCTACGTCATACAACCAACATAAACATGACATCAAGCCTATTTTACCCGAAGAGTTAGAGAATTTCACTAGTTTAACGATTGGATAATTTCAATTAAAATACTAAAAAACATCTCCGCGAATTAAAGTGGAGTGGTATCTGAGTTCTTGATTAAGTTGGTTGTTATTTAATGGTTTAGTGTAAATCAAACTCAAAGTGGATGTCAAACATTTAAGCTGTGCCACAGAATCGGTTACATCCAAGCGAACTCTCTTTTCTAGGCACGCTCGATCCATCATAGACCTCATACATCTCTTTCCATCTGGCATAATCAAAGTCAATAGCAGGACCATACAAATAAAAAATTAAAAAGATATCTCTGTATCTTGGGGTAACTTAGGTTGTCACTTGGCAGAAACCGCAATGCTTAAACTCTACAAAAGCATCTTCGACTAAAACTATACTCATAAAGTTATTTTGGCGCGTAACCAAAATCGGAGGTACATAACACCTCCATCTTGTTTTGTCAATTCAATTTCTGTGGACAAGTTTACAAATGTTTACCAACAACGCCCCGCTGTCAATGTCATCCTTGATGCACTCTACTTTTATTTATCACCACGAAAACGTTTATATGGCTTGAAAATATAAACAAAACGTAACCACTTCGAACACTTTTTGAAAGAAAATCTAAAAATGGCATTTTCTTGATAAAGAAAACAAAGTATTTTGCTGGCATCATAATACCAAAAGTATTCACTATCTGAATAAAGTACATAAGTACTAAACCATACCATACTAGTACCATGGTATCTGCAGAATATAAATTATGCAACGTGTGCTGCAATGATAATATCTGAGACATTCTGGAATAATCGCCAGTTTTCCTATTCCAAAGTTGCCCATAAATCTGTACCTCTTTGACAACCCTACACGACAATTTCGCATAAATTTCAAGCGGTTTGCCGTCTGTCGATTAAATTCGTGACAAAGTTAACTGTTCGATCTGGTTCCAAACTACATTGATTGTATAACTTCCTAGCAAGCTTTGATATCAAAAACGTTGATAAGATTCGAGTATCATATATAATAATTAGCGAAAAGCTGCTAGAGTTCGTACTTAAGAGCGGCCAACCCGTCATACTTTTCATACAAACGCTCGTACGTGATTATAGCGTTGTAACCGATCCTTCACAGACATTTTTGAACTAACAGGTATCTAGTACACTTTATCTAGGCTTCTATGCAAGTAAAAAATCTAAATTTGGAGAAACAAATACGGTATAAGTCTGCAAAAATATGTTTTTTTGCACAAATTTTACCTGAACTTTGGCCGTTCATAATATACTCATAAATTGTAAAAGTAAAGAAAACATCTTCATAAGAACCTCGCACATGTAATGGAGATTCTAAATGACAAAAAGAAATCCAAAAATTTGAAAGACTTTATCAAAAATACATATTTCCTGGAACAAGTTTTGTGAAATCTTTGCGCGCCAATTTTCGTTCGATGTTATCGCGTTCTCACTCTTGCTTCTTTTAAAACATTGCGTTGGATAAAACAACAAGCTTTTCAATCATGCTCGCGTTGACGATAGACGGACCGGGAAGGGCCCTCTTAAGTCAGACATGAATAAGGAAATCCTAAGTGAAATGTCAATTATTATAAGACATTTGAATGAAATAAATCAAGTCAACAAATACTTTCATAATACTCCAATTACCTAATTTCCCTCCAAAAAGGAACGTTTTTACAAATAACTTTGTCCCTGAATAGCTTTTCACTTGACCAAATAAACAAATTTGTATTCCATTGTACATAAAAATTGTTCTGTAATGTACGGAAAATGAATCGGTAATTTTCTTTTTATTGTCCTGGTAATCTTGATTGTGGCAATTATTATTTTAACACTGAACAAAAGGCAACAACCCTTTTTTTAATAAAATGTTTTCCACAAATCTTTTGTGATGAGGCAACAGAAACAACAGAAATTAAAGGCTGGCTGTCTTCTGAAATTATATTGGTGACCAATATTTTTTGCTAGATTGTTTGCCCAACCCATGTCTACTTGACGTTTATTTCTGTGAATAGCTTGCCACGCGCTTTTCTTCCTAGAATACAATGGAAATATCTACACTGAATCGCTGTGAGCCCAGCGGGAACATGTTAGCGTGTAAAGTTGCGCTCTGTGTCGCAACACACGCGCACACGTGCACACGCGCACAATGTGCGTCACTTTGACTACGATATCACACGCTATTGTTACCGTAATGAACTAACCACAACACTAAAAGCTACGGTGTTGTGTAACTACTATGAACATTACAATTATGTACATCAGAAGCTGCTACAGACTAATATGGCAAATCACATTTCCTCAAATTGACTCAATTTTATTGCTACTGCCACGAAAAAAAAGGAAAAGATAAAGGTTTTTTGTAGGCCGTAGCAGGCCAGTAGGTACTCTTTCTTGGGACTAGTGGCTATTATTAAAATCTAACCTCACTTTTCCTCATCCAATACCTGTAAAGGTGTTTAAAGAAGAAAAGTAGTTAGATAAAAAGTCAGTCATGACGATCCAACAAGTAAGTGATGTTTATAGTTCAGTTCTATGAACTAGACGCACTTCACATACCGTAAATTAGATTCCGTTAAATGAATTTCAGCGAAGTTACCTCATCTAGCCATTACTGCGTTAGAACTTGCTGTTGCTCACAAACATGTTAGTACACTTGCGGCCGATAAACTGACGGAAGCCACTGTATATTAGATTCACTTACAAAATCTGTTGACTATAGAAGTTTAAGTGCCCATAAACTATACCTATAATCAGCCACTGCACACTGCTACGTTAGTGTGTTCTAACGCTTCGGGATAATTTTATATAAAACACAAACTTGATGAGAATCTAATTCGCAAACTAAACAGCTATCTTCTAAAATATTAATCAAACCCTTGACATCCAGAAGCCTACAACGCTTTCTTAGCATATTATACCTACTCCCCAATATACACATATTAGTATTTTGTGCGCCACACAGATTAATGAAGAGTTTTAATCATCTGCTACTTACATGAACTAAGACAGCTGTTGCTGGTTATTATGATTTGATTAGCTGTTTAGATAATTAATGATTTAACTTGATTGGCGTTAGTGAGTTTGTGCTTTGTTTGTTTGTGTAAATCATTGTGTAACTTGACGTTTAATTGTTCCCCAGGGTGACTATTTTATTTCGGATCTGGAACAATTGCATTATGGACATTTCTGCGAAAGATATATTATATATTATTATATATATTTATTTCCACTATTTAACCACAAATATTTTGATTACTTGATCCCCTTAAAATTATGGCAATAAATTATATTTATGTAGTAAAACGAGCCAAAAGTTGAAAAAAATAATAAACACCTGTGTAATCGTAGTATTTGTGGTCTAAATTTCTAAAATCCGCGTTCCATCATAAAATAATACGTTTGAAATATTACACTTAGGTACGACCTAAAAAATTCTTAGATAAACTAGGAAGTCTCTATCAAGACACGCTTCTTTTACACAAAATATCTTCACAATAAATTCAAGTCTTATGATGCGTCTGGTGAAAGGCACTTACAGGGAAAAATAACGCTCTAAGAGCTCTTCTAGAAACTTGGCCATTAAAGATTCTAACTTAGTGTCTACTTAGTCAAAATGTAATGGAACGCCTGGGGAAATCAATACCGCCACAATTTATTTAATAATACACATCTATGTTCACGATTGTTTTAAATGGGAACCATTCACTATTGTGTTCATTTCAACGTCTATCTCAATAAATGGTTACATCCCTTACTAGTTGCATTGTTCATAACGTCAATTTTTCACTGACATACCGGACTGGGCTGGACATTCAATTCAACGGGAATGATTAAACGCACTCGTGTATGAAAGGGCTCAACTGTTTCCCGTGACTTCTGTGATTGTACTGAACGTTAACGGTTTTATGCATTTTGTGATCAGCGGGGACCAATTGTTTTTTTTTTTTATTGTAGCATAATATAACATTGCCTACTTTTCTTTCTACCTATTTTCACATGCCTTCCTTTGCTTGAAATCCTTCTATTAAACTTGAGTTCACACGATCATTTGTCTCCACATTCTCTTTCATTGTTAGATTAGCGAGAGTATTAATTGTAAATCTATGTTCACACGCCTGCTCCGGCGCCCCGAGGGAGTCCACTGAGTGGAAAGGTTGGCGATGCGTCACACACTAGATAATGACAGTTTATGGTCCATTACATTCTATCTGAAGTTTCTGTTTGAACATACGTTTATTTAATTCAGTTTATACGTATATGTAACGTGAACGTAACGCGGAATATTGAGAATTTATTATGTTTTATTTTGATAGTTGGCAGCTTTTATTTACAGAAATGATCTTGATGACATGACGCTTAATTAATTGTTCGACTAACTAATAAAAAGTCACTGCACGCTTTAGTCATAATAGACAACGTTTAAATGGCAGAAGAAAGTTAATGCGTGATGGGTATCAATATCGAAACACAATAAAGCAACATATACAAACCGATTGTCTCAATTGCGGTCCACTGACAGCAAAAAAAAATGGGTCATTACCCAATTTTTTTTTTTTTCTCCTCTTGCTCAAAAAGTCCCTCATTGTAGCGTACCAGAGGGAGGATAAAATTGCATATTTTTCTCTAGAGGAGAAAGTATTTTATTTTTTTATTTTTCTCTGTTACCGACGAGCCTACAAAAATGAAAAAGTATTTATTCATAAGTAGAATAATCATGAATAAAGACTCGACTATTTACTGTTTCATAAAAAAAAAGAATATTTTATTTTTGAAAATGGAACTGATAGCGCCAATCTCTAGGAAAATACGTGCATTGCTTTACGGCTACAGAAGAAATTCAAAAAAGGTAAATTATTTAATATTATATTAAATTATTTAATTTACTCACAATCGTAGTGAAAAGTAGAGTGTAACACACAACGCGAAAAACCCAGTATAACTCGGTTTCTATTTACTCCCTCGCTAAAGCTCGGGAATAAAACTACATCGTATAAAATTTGTCATTTTAGTCCTTTGTATAACAATCTACAATTTTTTGTTTAGACATCGAAACCCATCACGTTGGTCGAGTTTCGCTAGCTAATTTAATTTGCCCTGTATTTTTAGAGAATTGAAAAAAAATTGTCACACTCACATTATATTACTTGTCAGCCATATAAAAAGGCACAACAGGAAATATGGTTACAATGGATTGATTTACAAAAAGACCCTGAACACACGTGGTAACCACGCTCACACACGCTGCACTGCTGCACCGGAGCCTCACTTCCGATATTCACTGCAAGCCGCCATTGTGCTCGCTACATTTTAATATAACGCATATTGTTCGACGTCCTTTCACGATTTTCGCAATGTGAAGTGGAAAATAATCCGGCCATAATCTAATGTTCTAGGCACAAATTGTGTAAAATACTCGTACTTCATGCATTTGTTTTTTTAGAGTTACAGTTTTTACGGTAACAAATTATTATACAGGTATAGTATCATAGAAATCATACGACGTAGAACATAGCATGAATTTTGCTTTTCCTGCAAACATGACACAAGCAAAACAGAATACCAATGCATTGAGCAGTCGATTCGATACAATGTGTTGCTGTCTAAGGAATGCCGAAAGTTGCTGGTAATGGAGCGGAATAGACACCTTACATGATTTTTTGTAATTTAAATACACCATAATTGTTGAAATAAGTAACAAAATGTGACTAGTAGCGCCATCTTTGATCTATGTCATGTATCAATGATTTTCCAATAAAACTGTCAGTTGTCATTCATACACTCTGCGTTTCATTAGAGGTTATGGGCCGCACACAAGTTTTTATAGTGATTTCGGTGGATATACAGTGCAAAAATGTCGACAAATCTTATTGCAAGTATTGCAAAGCTCAAAGGCAGAGAAAACTATGAAGATTGGGCGTTTGCCGTGGAGAACTACCTCGTGTTGGAAGGCATGCAGCAATGCATCGCGACCGGCGGCGATCAAAACGACGCAAAAGCAAAAGCCAAGATAGTCTTAACTATCGATCCCTGTTTATTCGTACATATAAAAAGTGAATCAACTGCAATGGGATTGTGGCTGAAGCTGAAAAGGCTATTTGATGATAATGGCTACACGCGGCGCATCGGATTGCTTCGGAACCTCATATCAATTCGTCGAGAAAATTGTGAATCTATGTCTCAGTATGTGACTTCGCTGTTAGAAACAAGTCAGCGATTGAACAATACAGGATTCAAGATCAGTGACGAGTGGATCGGCTCTTTGTTGTTAGCAGGATTGCCTGAAAAATTTGAGCCAATGATCATGGCGGTGGAGCATTCAGGTATTGAGTTGACAGCGGACGCTATAAAATCCAAGTTACTGGATATGGAGGACGGAAACGGAAACGAAGTTGGTAGGAGTTTTACACAGAACGCGTTTGCGTCGAAAGGTTGGCAAAACAAGAAAATAAACCAAACGCACGCGCATAGACAAACGTCATCGCAAAACGTCAAATCAAATGTCAGATGCTTCAAATGTAAACAATTGGGACATTTCATGAACAAATGTGAAAATATTCCAAAAAGCAAAGAATCTAATGCATTCAGTGCAGTATTTCTCAGCGGTAACTTCAATCAAACGGATTGGTACATTGATAGCGGTGCTAGCTGCCATTTGACGTCTAAAAAAGACTGGTTGTTGAACACAACAAATCAACACCAAGTGGATGAAATTATCATCGCTGATAAGACGAAAATTTCTGTTGAAGGCTGTGGGGATGTGCAGATAACAACAGTTGTTGGAGACACCGAGCACGAGAATACAGTGATGGGGGTGTTATATGTGCCAAACTTGGCTACGAATTTGTTATCTGTTAGCCAGTTGATTACCAAAGGTAACAAAGTGACATTTGATGTGAAACACTGTTATATTTATAACCAAAAGAGTGAACTTGTGGCGACTGCAGATTTGGTTGGAGGAGTTTATAAGTTGAGAATCAAGCAAGTACATTGTTTGTTGACTTCAGTGTCTGGATGTGTGTGGCATAGAAGATTTGGTCATCTTAACAGCACAGACCTCAATGTAATGAGAAATGGTGCTGTTAAGGGAATGTCATACTCGGACAAAGCTCAGGTCAGTAAAACAAACTGCATAGTGTGTTGCGAGGGAAAGCAGGCTAGGTTGCCATTCAATCATGCCGGCAACAGAGGCAAGGAGCTACTCGAGGTCGTACACGCAGATGTTTGTGGACCATTAGAAACCAGATCTATCGGAGGAAAGAAATACTTCTTGTTATTCGTGGATGACTACAGTCGAATGGCATTTGTTTATTTCTTGAAGACGAAAGATGAAGTATTCTCACATTTCAAGGCATTCAAGACGTTAGTAGAAAATCAGACAGGCAGGAAGCTGAAAGTGTTCAGGACAGACAATGGAACGGAATTCTGCAGTAAGGAGTTTGAAAATTTCTTGCAAATTTCAGGAATTGTACATCAAAAAACTTGTCCATATACACCAGAACAGAACGGTCTCTGTGAGCGGCTTAATCGCACAGTGGTTGAGAAAGCAAGATGTTTGTTGTTTGATGCAGGATTGCCTAAGCGTTTTTGGGCAGAAGCAGTGAATACTGCTGTTTATTTGCGAAACAGGTCAATCGCATCAGGATTGAACAACAAAACACATATGGAGATATGGACCGGAACTAAGCCAGATGTCAGTAATCTACGTATCTTTGGAAGTAAGGCCATGGTACACATACCAAAAGAAAAAAGATTGAAATTGGACAGGAAGGCAACTCAGTGTATTCTTGTTGGTTACTCAGACAATGTGAAAGGGTACCGAGTTTACAATCCCAACAAAAACAGTATAACAATAGCAAGAGATATAGTTGTGATTGAGGAGGAGATTGAACAGAAGCAAGATGTAATACACTTTGACATTGGTGAGGTCACTAATGACTTTGTTCCAATGAAGGAAGAAAGAGAAGAATGTACCCAAGAAGTGGGGGACATGAAGCACATAAGAACCTTGAAAGATCAGGAGCAGAAAAAAGAAGTGCTGAGCACCAAAGTTAAAAGTTCTGGTACTGACGAAGAGGACTTTAAGGATTCCACAGACAAGCTGGGGGCTGAGCTTGAGGAGCCAGTGCGAGACGACATGTTTCAGCCAGGGCCTTCTGCCGAGTTTCGAGTGGAGAAGCCTGCTAAACGTATCCGAAAGCAGCCTGATCGGTATGGTTTTAGTAATGTGTGTGTAGGTCAAACCAGTGATACAAATGCAAGTGAAATATCTCTAGATGAAGCATTGAATGGACCAGAAAGTGAACAGTGGAAATTAGCCATGCAAAGTGAATTTAAATCGTTTGAAGACAATGACGCTTGGGAATTAGTTGATGTTCCACCCAGTGGCACAATTGTACAATGTAAATGGGTTTTTAAAAAGAAACTTGATAATAATAATAAAGTCAGGTATAGAGCTAGGTTAGTTGCTAAGGGCTTCACCCAAAGGCCAGGCATTGATTTTGATGAATGTTTTTCACCCGTTGTCAGGCATTCCACATTGAGATTGTTATTTGCTTTATCAGTTCAGCTTCAGTTCAAAATTTGTCATTTAGATGTTAACACTGCATTTTTGAATGGTTTACTAAAAGAAAATGTGCATATGATGAAACCTCCAGGTTTTCAGGGTAGCAATGATGATGTAAACAAGGTTTTGCGATTACAACGTGCTATTTATGGCTTAAAACAGTCATCAAGGGCATGGTATCAACGAGTTGATGAATTGTTACAATCTTTGGGTTATAAAAAATCTAAACTAGAACCATGTTTGTTTACAAAGATTGATAAAGATGTAAAAATCATTATTGCGCTGTATGTCGACGATTTCTTTGTTTTTTCAAATAATGAAAAAGAAACTATTTTGTTGAAAGAGAGTTTGTCATCAAAGTTTAAAATCAAAGATTTGGGTTTTATTAAAAATTGTTTAGGCATGAGAGTAGTTGTAGATAAAGATAATGGTACTATAACTTTAGACCAAGAAAGCTATATTGAAGAATTGCTGTTAAAATTCAATATTTCTGATTGTAAGTCTGCAGAGACACCAATTGAACCTAGACTAAATTTAACTAAAAGTGAGACATGTAATAAACAGTTACCATATCAGAAACTGATTGGTTCGCTTATGTATGTAGCTGTGCTCACGCGTCCTGATATTGTATTTTCTGTAAATTTCTTGAGCCAGTTTAATAACTGTTACAGTGAGGAACATTGGGCATATGCAAAGAGAGTTCTAAAGTACTTAAAGAAAACTAAATCTTTCTGTTTAAAGTTTTCAGCTAGTGGTAATAGTCAGTTAGAAGCTTTTGTAGATGCAGACTGGGCCAGTAATGTAATTGATCGGAGATCCTATACTGGATATTTTTTTAGACTGTCAGATTGTGCAATCTCTTGGGAAACCAAGAAGCAGACAACTGTAGCGTTGTCTAGTACGGAGGCTGAGTATATGGGTATTTCGGAGAGTTGCAAAGAAGCTGTGTACTTGCGAAATTTGTTATTTGAATTAACTAATATAACTTATCCAATACCAATATTTAATGACAACCAGTCAGCCCACAAGTTGTCGGCCAATCCTATTTACCATAAAAGATCCAAACATATAGATGTGCGGTATCATTTTTGTAGAGAAAAAGTTGCTAATGATATTGTAAAGATTAAATATTTGTCCACTTCAGAGATGCCCGCAGATCTACTGACTAAGGGCTTATGCAAAATGAAACATTATAATTTTTTAGGAATGTTTGGTTTATTTGACAAATAATATATATTTTTGCTTTGTTAAGAGAGTCATTGAATGTATATAGGTGTACTGATATTTGATGGTTATACTGTGGTAAATGTATGAACCTATTATTTTGTTAAGTGGGGGTGTTGAAATAAGTAACAAAATGTGACTAGTAGCGCCATCTTTGATCTATGTCATGTATCAATGATTTTCCAATAAAACTGTCAGTTGTCATTCATACACTCTGCGTTTCATTATTTACCCCCTCAATAATGGCTTTGTTTTAAGTTTAGCGCAGCCATTTTGATCAATGTGTTTATTAATAATAACTACGTAGTTAGGTCTTAAATACTGTCTTAAGTTCCGAATTTTGAATTTGGAATGCAGACAAAAGTATCAATAAATTACGTTCGAATTTTGAATTTTTCACGATTTTAAAATCATAGGATTTGTATATAGACTTTTCTTTCGTTTTCAACTTGGAGTGGATACAAAAAGAAGACAGTCGTTGTAATTGCGTTGGATTGTTGTATTTCCCTTTGGGTTATTTTCAAGTTTTTCAGAAGTTTGAAAGTTTTGACTTGCAGCGTATCGCACTATTAAACGATACGATAAAGATTCAAGAATAAAAGACAGAGAGAGGAGTGGTCGACCTCGTACGGTTCGAAATCCAGCGGTGATCAAAGCCATCAAAGGCGCGAATTCAAAGAAATCCCGTGGAAGGCAAAAACTGTTGGGTCTTCAGATGGGTTTTTGTGTTTGTGTGTTTTTTCTTTGCGTCATGTTTACCGCAAATAAATGTATTTTCCTTCTTTTTCTTTTAAACAGAACCACGGTGAAAAAGGTATTGAATGAAGACCTTGGACTACGGGCCTACTGTATAAGATGCGTGATTCTGTCGATGACTGGCTTCGAAAATCAAGGAGGGCATTTCGAAAAAACTATTAGCCATGTTAAACATTTTTACCTATCTTCCCTTAAATAAATTATTATAATAAAATTGAAAACGTTTCATTTATTTCACACTTGATGTGTCAGAATTTATGCCCCGACTATGTATACATATTATAAAACAAAGACCTCCGCCGCTCAAAAACTACCGAACGGATTTTTATGCGGTTTTCACCAATGGACGGAGTGAATCATGAGGAAGGTTTAGGTTTATAATCCATTAGTTTTGTGTTAATTCGCTGAAATATGACAATTATAGTTGAAGAACTCGGAAGAAATCCTGCCGTTTGAGAGCTATCTCGGCGTGCGCTGCAGAAACCGTTAGATGTACACACATGGTATATGGTGGGATTGTTACTCATAAATAGGTCTAAAAAAAAGTCTGCGATAGCATATGTCTACCATTTAGGCGAACGCTGTTATTGGCAAAACTTTTTTCTTTGCATTATGTTCTGCACAGTGCACGGTCGTGTCACCGCTATGTCATAAAAAAACCTTCTAATCATCATCTTGCAGGATTGGAAATAAAATACATTAAAAATACCTAATCCAAGTATGATGAACATCAGTTAGATTTTAATTTAACCCACATGCTTGACGTAACAGGCTGCTATGACATTACGTCTGAAAAAAAAGTAGGCATATATATGCCCTATTACCCGTGCGAAGCCGGGGCAGGTCGCTAGTTAATAATCATAAAGTAGGTATGCGTAAAAATTCAAGAAGTCGAATAGGTACTTATCCACGCTAGGTCAAATTAAATAGTCCCATTTTGTTTGTCCTAGGTATCGAAATTCAAATTATGACAAACAATTACTGAAAGTTGTTAAAGAAGTGTTTTGATCAGTGACACATTACAGAAACTTTTAAGTAGAAAATTATTGTTCTGTATTGTGGTTTTCCTTTACACTTTCATACATAGTTGTTCTGAAGGCAAGGAGCGGGCGGCGGAGGCAGTGACTCGCGAGGTATTATTGCACATCACTGACCGCCGGAAATTGCTATGTAATGCTCAGTATTTGCTCCGGAGAAACACGGTTAAGGAATTTATCTTGAATTAATGCAACACATCTTGGTTGAAGACAGGTTTTCTATTGAGTCTACTGATAATGATAAGCATACGCAGATTCAGTTGGCGTCCTGCCTATTTTTTTTTTTTTTCATAGACTTATGATTGTGTGTTCGACCGCAAGTCCGCGCCTACGGTGGCCGGGAATCGGTTATCGATTCCCGACGCCCAGGGTGTCTCCTCCTGCAGCGACTAGGGGCATGAGGGCGCAATGATTGCCACACCTTCACGCGCTCTGCCTCCTCCTTCGCAAGCATTACTGCTTCGCTGAAGGAGGTGACGGCTTCCCATGCCCTCTCGCTCCGTACGGCCTGCACCAGAGCCGGACGCGAGAGATCGCCGTATATTTTTGCTCTGTAATATTATAAAGTTCAATTTTAACGTGATGGTTCAGCGGTTAAGGCCTCGCCTCTCATGCACATGGTTGTGAGTTAAAATCCTGGAATATACCAATGTGACTTTTTTAATTCATAATTATGTACTTTCTGATTTATCTTGGACATTACTGACATTGGTGCAGGAAAACATCGTGAAGAACCCTGGACTTATAATTAATATAAGTTTGAAATCTTCAACCCGTTTTGGGCAAGCGTGGTAATCAATGATTATACCTTCTCTGTATGAGAAGAGACCTTTGTTTTGCAGTGGGATTATAATAAGCTGGTATAATTTCATCAAAGCGTAGTACATGAAATATAAAATTTTCCACGATAGAGGTATTTGGATTTTTTATTTGGTACAACTTTTTAGCACAGCTACGGTAAATACAATATATTGGCTATTAATGTAAAGAACCTATCAAATAGAAAAAGTCAGCCTCATCTTGTTCATGAATATGAATATGAGTCAGCCTCATCTTTGAATATAAGACTGAAGATGTAAGGCAAAAAAGGGAGAGTACAAGAAGAAAAGATCTCCAGATGAAACAAGTGCCTCACTTGAACGTTGTAAAGCATAGCGCCTACCAGAAGTCATTAAAAATGTTCAATAAACTGTCGACAGAAATAAAATGTCTAGTCTATACAAGTGGGTTTCAGAGTAAGCTTAAACGGTTCTTGTCAAATAAGTGTCTAAATTCTATTGATGAATTATAATTTAATACTAAAGTCAAAAGTAACATAATTGTATTGATTAGAAATGAAAAATTTATTGAATTTTATGAATTGACTAATGACATTTTTTAATTGTATTTTAATTTTAATGTAATTTGGATAATTGTAATGATATAAATATAGATTGCATGCATGATTTTTCTCATATATTTAATTATAGAAATTCAGACGCGGTGTAAAAATT
Organism: Dryobotodes eremita; assembly: GCA_917490735.1. Classification (NCBI taxonomy): domain Eukaryota; kingdom Metazoa; phylum Arthropoda; class Insecta; order Lepidoptera; family Noctuidae; genus Dryobotodes; species Dryobotodes eremita. The sequence goes on from OU823257.1 coordinate 8,692,440, forward strand.
ATTATTGAATAAATGAATGAATTGCAAATATACACATTACATTACACATTACATTCCTTTAATTGATTAGATCCCTTGCTAAGTGCTTAATAACGTAGGTATATTCTACTTTATTAATAAATGAAAGCAAATTAACGTTAATTTTAATTAGAGAATTACGTTATGCCTTGTTTATTAAGAACGGAGCGTTGAGTATAATGAGAAATTTCAGGTGTTAATACGAGGGAATGTAAGACAATGAGCGATGTAAACGTGGAAGTAACAATATTAGCATTCTAATTCAAGTTGAATATTCTTTTAACACCTATGTGGGGATACTTTGTTTGTGAGTTGTTTTAGAGTAGGTCAGAAATATATAATAATGAATGCTGCTATACTGATTGTCGGAGTAATTGTCTTCCCTGTATAGGGAGACAATTACTCTACTGTTTTACTAGATCTAGGTTATAGAAGAAGGAGAATCCTTAAGATAACTAGTGCCATTTCTTTAATTACAAAGACTCATTTCCTATCCCCTTTAAGTTAGAATAGGTATCTACAACACAAGCTCGTGTACTATTGCAATAAATGCGTTATTAACAGTAAGCATAAGGTGGCTACTAAAGAAAATTATATAAAAATATATCAACAGTATCTGACCGAACGAACGCGAAGCGTCTCTGTTTCAGCTTGGGCAAAAATATTTTCGTATATCCGGATTTCCGACTGTTCTCCTCTACAGGTCGCATTTCTCAACCGATTCTCGTGAAATTTTGTAAGCAGGTTCGATAATTACATGGAATTTTTATGTCTATCCTGTTTTTGAAATTTTTCAAAATGGCTGAGATATGGGGGTAAAGAACTTAAAAAAATATATATTTCAGCCATGTCGCGCTCTATGCGCACGCTTTAAGATTATAAGGTTCGTGGTGAACATTTATTCGGTTTTAAGCTATGCAAAGACACAAACTCGCCTTTATTTCTTAAAAGTTCAGTTACCGAATTAAAACCACCGAAGCCATACAGATACAGTGGCTTAGAAAAGTGTTGAGAATAAGTAGGAAACCCATAAAACGGTTTTCTGAGTTTGTCTATTACCTAAAAGAAATATTTTCAAAGCTTAAACTTAATAGGTCAACTATGTAGGTTAATATGCCAAATGTAGCATAGCATTAGCATAATCAGCCTATAACGTTCCCACTACTGGGACACAGGCCTCCTCTCTGTGAGAGAGAGTGGGCCGTAACCCACCACGCCGGCCCAGTGCGGGTTGGTAGCTGTCACATGTCTTCGAATTTCTAGTTCTAGGACATGCCGGTTTCCTCACGATGTTTTGCTTCACCGTTTTGAGAGCAGTGGTGATGAAATAATTTACACAAAGTAAAGCGCCTATCCGGGTTCGAACCTACGACCTACAACTCGTAAGTCGCGGCCGTTACAACTGGGCCACCACTGCTCTCATATATGCCAAACAATTTGACACAACTCAACAAAATATTGTGCGTCATGGAGACATTTATATCTAATTGTTTTTGTAAACATATACGTAACGCCTATCAGGAACTATAGAGCCCTGTAATTGATTAAATTAATCGTTGTTGACAATGATCTTACGGGTAACAGCAAAAATATTTTATTGTCTTAAATCGTTACGAAAGAAAAGGGGTTCGCGGCTAAATGATAACAACCGCACGGGTCGTTTGAAGGTAAATCGGCGCTTGCCGCGGTCGGTTCCTGATTGGGTGACCATCCATTAAATATCGAGACCCTGCCGTGCCTCCCCAGCTTTCATTCGTAGATCTTTGACAATCGTTACGGGTAGTCAGAAGCCCAAAATTCTGACAACCAATAACCAGTAATTGGGTTGTGGAGCTCAGAGAGGCAGTCGCTCCATGTAAAATACTGGTATTCAGCTGCATCCGGTTGGACTGGAAGCCGACCCCAACATAGAAAAAGGCTATAAAAAACCCACCCGTGTTCCTTCAGTTGCCTGTATGCCAGGTCCACGGTAACTCTTTCGAACAATCCGCGACCCTGGCAGGCATCGGCCCTATAAAAGGCTAGGCAGATAATTTTTTAATGGTAAGCATAGCGGTCGATCCGCAATAAATAAAAAGCTGTATATACAATTTGTCAAGGTTCACAATAAAACCGAACTGGAGACAGACCTGATAGATACAATTTGGATTATTTCACCAACTCATGTTTCATCGCTCGCTTTATTTACGTTTGCTTACATCACCTTTATTTCTTTAGGCATAAGGCAGAGCATTGAATGCTGATAATACTGAAGGTTTGTTTTTGAATAGCAAAGTTAATTTTGTCTGGATTCACTTTCCGTGTCAGGAAATAAAGCGTGTTTGCGGCGGTCGCCCGCGGAGCATTTTACTGTCCACTAAATAGATGTCAGATGACAATATATGAAACAGAAAACAAATAAAAGCTGAAATAATAAACAGGGAATGTTTGATTGGTTATAAAACGTTCTAGCTGAGATAGGAGCCTTTTTGGCCTCGCACAGGTTTTTTACTTGTTTATTGTTGTTTTTTTTTCATTTTTATTGTTAATTTTGTTAGTTTGAAATGCTACTTTTTTATTTTTACTCTTTGTATTTCCTGTGCGTGTCCCAAATAAAATATTTTTCTTTCTTTTTTCTACGAAATTTTATTTATAGTTTTTCATTTTTATATCATTTGTTTTAAATTATGTTGCGATAGTAGATATGTCCTTTTATACGATCCAAGTCACAAGCAGCTATTTTATTAATGGTTTTCATCTTCCCAATAGGTACTGCGGGGGCTGTACACAAATACCGGGACCATGCATATTGCTGCACGTATTTTAGCAATAAATTGCTAAAATTAGTTGCAGCAGTGGCTTTCTCTTGAATAAATTCTACATTTATTCCGGACTCGTCCTCAATGCCAACACTTCAGGGTAATTAAAATGAAACTCGCGTTTTGATTAATCGTTGTGGTTGTGATGCCTACAGCGGACCACTTAATGAATAGATGGTGATTTAGAAGCGGAAAGAAATGAAGTGAACGATTTAGATACATACACACATAAACTAACACCTGCTTTCCATGGGGATAGGCAGAAACTACAGAACGCTTACGATCTAAATATTTATTTTTATTTGTTTGAAGAACTAATCCGAGCTAACAGTCTTACACGTGCAGACGAGCGACCAAAGTGTATTAGTTTAGGACTCGGTAACTAACTCTGTAAATATGAACAGACTAATTACTAAACCAGACACGTCATTTGTAATGGGGTAATATTCTACATTGAAAGATCATAATAAAACCAGAGCAAGTTCGGAGCTCGACCAAAATTCATACAAAAATAAGAAAATATTTTTCTATTTGGAATGGAGTTTTTATTGGAGATTCTAAATAATAAAAAAATACTTGATAATTATCAAATCAAATCAAATCATTTATTTGCTGATCAAGAGTATACAGCGGTGTTAACATAACATGTGATAACGTTCTCCTTGATCTACCTTACTGGCATGAAAATATTACGTATGTTTTATTTAATATTCACAAACAAATTCGTGCTTAGTACATGTAAGTAGGTACATGCATCAACATAAAATTAATAATATTAACATTCATAACAATATTATATAGTAAAAATTAAATAGTTCCAATGATAAAATTCAAATAATAAATAATAGCACAATTTTATAATACAAACGAAATAATCAAAGAAGTCATGTATTTTTGAATATAAGTCAAATAATTAAATACATTTCATAAGGGCTATGTCAATACAGAAATAAAAAATTACAATATATCCATCATGTGTACAATAATAAAAAATAATTTAAATAATAGAAATATTACAATCTCGAGTGAATTTGTATTTTCTAGTCACATTATTTACCTTCGAGAAAATCACTGATTTTATAATAAGTTTTACTGACTCGAAAGTGATTAAAATTAATATTTGCTCATTATTATTATTATTTATTTGCTAAATTGAAGAAAATTTTATCTAATAGCTTCTTCCAGCGTAAATAGAAATTTTTCTGTTTTGTGTTTTTTACAGTCTATTATCAATTTTCTGTTTTTTCATATAATTTATATACTCTATGTGGAAACTTGTAATTTGCCATATTTTGTTTAAACTATTACTTACTGTATCTGTACCTGTTTATAAAATAAATAAATAGAACGCTTACTAAAATCTTTTAGCTAACTCGCTTATCGAAGAAGCTTCTTACAAATACAGCGCTTTAGCGCGTCTTTTTACACTTTTTGCTTTTAATTGACTTGAAAGAAACGGGTGTAATGTCATTCAATGGCCGGTTTCTATTGGCGAGTTAAATTACTGTTTATAAAGACCTAACCCGAGCTAGCTCGAATCAGTCAACCATTTTTTATAAGTTGAAAATCTCAACAGCCACTGTAAGTTTATCGCTTCTGAAAGGTAATAAAGCGTATCAGGGTATTATACGCTGCTTTTATGTCATAAAACCCTACTAACTGACCTATGACCATAAACGGACTAAGAATATTATCCAGCACTCCTGAATAAATAAGAGCAATAAACTAAACAGACATACATCGAGTTAACATTATTGTGGTCGGTACTTTAACATAATACGCAATATTGTTGCTGTAAAGCGGGCACTGTGTGGTTTATCCTTTATTTCTAGTTGGTCCTTCTACATATGTTTATAAAGATCATTACAGTTCATTTCATCTCTAAACGCACATTTTGATGATTATTATGTCTACATTAATCAGTCGCAATGAAAATAATAAATTTTGAATTTGCTAGACTCTCAACGTTTCAACAGTTTAGACAACTTCAATAGCTGGTGATGGGCGGAGATGTGCGAAACGGAGAGGAGAGGATCTCCTCTCCGTCTGCATCTGCATCAGCATCTGCTTAACAGCTAGGATGTCTCCATTGAAGCTGTACGGAGATGCCTGTTGGCTAGATCGGAGCAGAGATGTGTGCTGGCTAGAGTGGCGTGCGGCGAGCGTTGGATGTGGCACGGCTGCGGTGGGCGGGTTGTGCGACGCGAGAGAACTAGCGGTGCTGCTCGTCTTACGCCGCTCACATCTCTCATCTCCGCTGCGCGCCCTCGTCAGCTTACGAGTCACTGTTCACATCTCTGTTTTGTTCGCGCTAAGCAAATATGAGACATCTCCTCTCCTCTCTGCTCAACTGTATCCACTCAAGCTAAGCGGAGACGAGATATGTAAATAACGAAATCCTATTGGTTGTTTCTAACACATCTCCTCTCATCTCGTCTCGTCTCCGCTTTGGTAGAGTCCGGGCCTTCTGCTATCATATAAAGAGTACAATTAACCTATGGTAGGAATTTGTTAAGTAGGTGAAAATCGCATTGGCTTTCAAAACCTGCATCTTTCTACGTTACCTTAGCAAACATGAAAGTGCACTGTTTATGTTCAAAAGCTCACAATATAAACAGTTGTAGTGTCATGTGTTGAGGCGATAGACAAACAGATTGCGGCTCGCCATCTCTAATCTGAATGTCAAAACAGTACCATCGAGTACACTAGACTAAATGAAAACAGGGATCGAGTCACAAACGATCATCTACTGTGTACGAGAGTGGATTTTTAAATGGAGGGTTAATGAAAACAGCGCAGTAATTGGGCTATTAATTCAGTGAGGGACGATACTATGTGGTAGTGTTGGGAAGAGGAAGGGAAAACATGCTATGTCTTTGTAGTGCGTGAGAGTCTTTCAATTACCACTTGGTATGAACAAAATATTGCGGCGTTTAAACTATTTTCTGAGACCGTTCCGGCCGCTTAAGATTGATTTTACTGTTGGTTTTCTCATTTAAAATTCATGATGTTAATGTGGAAACTTAGGTTCCATTTAAAAGTAAAAAGTAAAAATTCATTTATTTTCCAAACTAATCTAAACACAGTATAGGTGCATAAAATAAATGGAGTGGACTGGAGCCTAAACTAGGGCAGCCCTGTATTTCAGGACTCCAGGTCTTCCTCCCGCGGCAAGTTGGTACCAATTACAAATTACAACTAGAGGTGTAGTTAATTAATAATTATATTGTTTGTGTTTGGGTGAGTGGGTGTGTGTGTTGTGAGTGTGTTCGTGCGTGTATGTTTTGTGTGTGTGTGTGTTGTGTGTGTGATGAGTTCTCACTCATCACACACACAACACACTAATCTGTCGGTTGCGCTAATCTGTGTTTGTGGGAGTATGTATATAAATGTATGCGTGGTTATGGATAAGTGAGCTTTGATTGTTCTTGATTTACTGCAGACAGAACAGAGATGTTATTTAGAAATTATAAGTAAGGATTCCGTATCATTGTAATTTAGATTCAGAAGATATTTTTGTATAATAGATTTACATTCATGCGTGAGTTTTGGGAATATATTTAAAAAAGAGTTGAGTTTATTATATAGATAAGGAGCAAGGAAGCATGAGTGTCTCGTGAAGAATGCCGTATTGTGTTTAGTTGCCTTGCATATTCTGTTATTTCTACGTGCATGATATGTTGATTTAGCATCGTAAGTTAGTTCTTTATGCTTGCGAAGTGTGGTGTGAAGGATGAATAGTTGCCTCACTGTCAAGACATTGCAGTCCTTATATAGGCTCATCGTGGGATAGTTATATTGTGCGTGCAAGCAAACAATTCAATGTAATATGTAAGCAGTATGACTTGGATCTCTTTGCGACTAGTGTGACGTTAGCTAGAAGACGCTTAAGCCTTGATTTTTTTTAATAGCCACTTAACCATAAGTTTCGATTATTAACTTAATTACCTTCTTATTTTCTTTTAAATCTAGTATATCTCTATAGAATGTAAACCAAATAGTTTTAGTCAAATACCTAACTTCTTAAACAACAAAATGTACTTATTACGTATTGCTGTTATATGCTCATATATAAATTTCCAGTCTAATTCTACACGCTAAGACTTGTAATTGGCTTCCTGTTGACTATTGTTTCCTTTTTATTACGTTTTTAAGCTGTAAGTCCTCCATGTTTTAATAAATAAATAAATAAATAACGAAAGGGTTTTCTGAGCATTGCTTTGAGTAATGACCTTTGTGCGCGTTCAACTTTTATGATTTTTGTCTTGCAGGTAAAAAATAATAATTAAAATAATAATTCCCTATACCGGAATACAATAACCCAAGATTGATTGAACCAAGGCAAAGTAAACCGTTTTTAACATTTTCAATTTGACTACATTTCTGAGTTTTCCAAAAATCCATATCATTTTACGCTTACGTGCAGACAGAATATCTAGTCGTGCATGCCATGAAAGGGTATCATCTATTTGAGTGCCGAGATATCTAATATTGGTGGTTTTTACTATTGGTGCGCAGGAGCATGTTAATGACTGGGTATTATTACAAATATGTGCTTTTAAAGTGAAGTTTTTATTCATCGAAAATGTTATATACTTTGTTTTATTGACATTTAATGTTAGTAGATTTTTATTTAACTACAGGGATGCCTGATGAAGTCCTTTTTCGGCAAGGTACCGTGCCTCAGCCCAGGAATCTCCCTGAAATATGAGCGCAGTGTCATCCGCGTATGCGTATATTTTTCCCTTTGGCAGTTCATATTGGCAAAGTTCGTTGATATATATCAGGAAGAGCCCTGGGCCCAGAACGCTTCCCTTGGGAACTCCACAGGTGATGGGGAGGGGGCAGCTAATGTGGTCGCCTATTTTCACAGATTGGTACCTGTTGGTGAGAAAATCTTTCACGAGTTGCAGAGGTAAGCCGCGTATGCCGATCGCTTCAAGTTTCGTCAGAAGTAGGTTAATTGAAATAGTTTCGAAGGCCTTGGCTAGATCCAGAAAAACTCCGACACATTTCCGACCCTGGTCTAAGTTACTTGCTACAAAATTCGTAAGCTGTATCGCCGCATCTTCTGCAGATTTGTTAGGTTGGAAACCATATTGAGAATCTGATATAATATGTTCTTGTTTTAGAAAACTCATTAGGCGTTTGTTGATAAGCTTTTCAAATATTTTGGACATTGCAGGCAAGACCGAAATCGGACGATAGTTCTCGACACTGCTCCTAAACCCACTTTTATGAATAGGATGAATTAGTGAATGCTTGAAGCAGTTTGGAAAAATACCTTTGTTTATACATAGGTTGAAAATATGAGTCAGTGAGGGTCTTATTACATTTTTTATGCATTTTAGGAATGTGGTAGGTATGCCATCATATCCAGTAGCGGAGTCATTTTTAAGATTTTGAATTAATGACTCGACTTCGGTATTATCTGTTTCCAGCAGTACGATTGATTTTAAGTTACGATCTGTTTTAATATTACATTTTATTTTAGATATATCGACGGATTTAGTGATAGTGTCTACAAGTGTTTGACCAGTGCTTACAAAGTACTGATTTATCTTATCTACGGATTGCTGGGCTTCGTGTGGTTTAGTACTTAATAATAATTCTTCCGCTGGATTTTTGTTTTTAGTAGTGTTGGTGATTTTTCGTATCATTTCCCAAGTTTGTTTTGGATTCTTACAGTTTTCAATCGTCGAGGTTTCATATTTCTCTCTAACCTTATTTAGAATATCATTACAAAAGTTCCTATACCTATAATAGGAGATCTTTAGAACTTCATCTGAAGGAGAAGCCTTCAGTTTTTTGTGTAGGGCGTCGCGGTGGGTGATGCATCTGAGTAAACCGGTAGTAATCCATGCTTTAAGTATTTTCTTCCTGTTAGGTACTTTACGAACTGTAGTGTTTATATCGAAAGCGTCTTTGACGTACTTTATCAAAATGTCAATTCCATTATTTGGATCATCTATATCAAGAATACTTGATAAATCAGTATTCACAAGTGTATTCTCCGCGTTATCATAGTTAATCATTTGTCTGTATTTTGGGCCTTTGTCTTGTTTTGGTTGTGTTAAATTAAGTAAAAGTAAAATGAACATGGGTCTTTTAGGTAATTTATTTCGTGAACTAATTAATTATCCAAGCATTAGCAGACCAGGGTTTTCGTGTCTCAAAATAAATTAGAATTTAACTTTAATTAAATGGCAGACTGTAGGCCCAAAACATTTCAAAAATGCCAGTATGCTAAAGAAAATTCCATCAAAGTATGTGAACGGTTACGAAAATATTCCTCAGAAGACCACAAAATGTTTCCAGACCACTGAAGACGGTGTGGCCGGAACAAAGTCCGAGTATACACATAGTTAGGTACCTACTTGAAAAACTGTTGTTTGACTATCAACAACGTTCTAAAGCTTTATACTATTTTTAGGAAATTAATATATTTGCTCAATGTTTACTACTTTCCCTTTGTGCTACACCTGATAACTGAAACTTTGTGAAAACAAAAAACAGGCAAATGCAGTAAACTTTGACTAGCCATAATTTAACAGATTTTGAACACAGCTCTATCGCAAAATCAAATCGATTCAAATAGGTCAAACGAATTTCAAATGTGTATTTTCGAGCAACGTTCAATGTCCGTATCAAATTACGCTGTTTATGAAACTAGCCAAAACGCTCAATAGAAACAACAGGCATGCGGCATAAAGGATGAGATTAAATTGATAAATGATTTGATTTTCATTGCATTATGTCATGCCGGTTGTAGGATATTACCGTTACAATATTTTTTTTTCATCATCATACATTTGTTTTATGTATTTACGATCAAAGTTAACAATGGAAAATAAATGAAGTCAACCACATTATGTGGAGCCCGCAGCACAAAAATACATCTACAACTAAGTTATTTTACTCGACTGAAACTGGAAGCTGATGTTGCAGCAATACGGAATCCAATCTCTTCCTGGGTTTAGTTCGTTGCTTACTGATGAAAATAAGATTTTTATTTTATATAGCTACTTAACTATAACACAATTCTTTGTTGGGTCTGCTCTTTTATCACTACAATTGAGTGAAGTAGATACTTACGTATTCTAGGTTTGTATCCACTGCTAAGTTCAATAAATACAAAATCAACTTTATTGATAAATTTATTTCATTTAAATAACCTATTGAAGAAACAATAACATACTCGCACAAAGGGTATTGAATACGAAGTGCAAGTTTATAAAATAACAGCCAAATGTTAATCTGAATTCTATTGTTAAATACAAAAGCCGAGAGGCCACTGAAATTAAATTGACGATGAGAAACTTGGAAAATATTCAGATAAGTTATTGAAAATATCGAGGATGGCGTCAATATTCTCGGTATTGTTTTTTTTTGGAGGGGTGTCTTTCCATTTTGAGAGTTTTAATAATTCCTGTAAGGAATGAAGTTCTAATTATATTTGCCACATTTAAATAGCATCATAAACAAATTCTTTACTAAATTAGCAAATGTGTTTCAAATTAACATGTTTACGAACACTTTTAGTGGCTCATAGAATTTATTATTGTACCAGCGACTATCGACGTAGCCGTTCGTAGCATTTTGTGCAAGATGTGGCGTAGCGGCTCGTAGCACGTCGTAGCGATTTGTAGCATGTCGCCTCGGATTGCATACAAATCGATTACCATAAGTTTCCTCTGCATAGCAAGCCAATCACCTTAATCGGAGGGATAGCCGACATTATCAATCGTTATTTTGCATTGCAATAATCTGATAAAAACAAGTTAAGTATTTCAACATTCTCTTCTATTGATACAATAAAAATTCGTTCCATTAAAAAAAAAATACCGAGTATACGACATTTATGAACCTCACATAAATGTAAACCCTCTTACATAGGGAATTGTATCCATACGGTTTATTCAATAAATGCAGAAATAAATAACGCACACAAACACATTAAGATATTGCATACATTGAAAATTGTTAACTAAATAAAGCACTGTTATATTTCGTATGCCACTTAAAAGTCTCATTATCTAGCAAATTTATCAAATTACTAGCGGTTTGTATATCAAAGCTCGGTACAATTGGAACGTGATTCTATTTTCTGTGAAATAATATAATATGATTAGGTAGGGTTAATGTACTCTAGTTCCGTAATCAATATTCCGAAGTTTCGAAGTAGGTACCAAAACACATGTTTACCACCCATAACACAAGTTTAATCTTAGCTTGGTTGTAAGAGGTTATTAACTATGTATTTATATGACAAAATGTATCATGTTATATCAAGTGGCAAATGTAAAATTGTAAATAAAGATTTATTATTATTGTTATTTTAAACATGATACGTGGTCAGTAAATGTTACTGTACCTAAGTAATAGGTACACCAACATTAACTGAGCGTCGACGCCGTGCGGTCTGTGACATGTAATATAGCTTTGAATCAAGTAGCCTTAAAGCTTGTAATCTGAACACGAAATAGGTCCGACGGCCAAAACGTTTAAACTCCCAATTAACTGCAGTTGTCTAGCCGACTCATCGACCGGACACACTCCATCAAACAATCTTGCATGTCCGTCTTTCCACACATTTCACAGTTAATTCTGTTGATTAACTGCAAATATTATGTGGCATGAATTTTCCGCGAAAAAGTGCATTTCCAATAATACGAGTACAAAACGGAAACTGTTGGCAAGAATGTGGCCGTATTTTGAATGGTTTTTCGGTTATCGGCCAAAAAAATCTACTTAAATACTCTTATATTTACAGCAATAAAGATGAGGCCGTGTGAGTATAGCTTTTCTAGTTACAGCTATGTTACTAAGTACTTAATTTATTTTAAACCGTTAAAATTACGTAAAAATACGTAAAAGGGCGTTTTTCAAAAAAGTTGTACCTTGAAAAAAGTCAGTGTCCGACCACTTTCAGAATAAATTATTGAATTTTATAAAGGTTTTTATTACATAACATTTATTTTAACAATACAGTAACATATAAGGTTATAAATAAAATAAAAATAAGGTCTGAATCTATTATAAATCAAAAATAAAGTCAATATAAATAAAATTAGGTCGATGTTTTCGGTATGTCCTACACCTACCGTGTCAAGTTAGAAATCACAGATTAGGGTCTTGTTATATTAATATTCAAACGTGTTTGCATTTTACTAGTCATTTATGACAGTAACTTCAATTTCAAATCTTAAAACATACTTGTTACTTTTAAAAATAATTTTATATACCAGATTTTAGGTTGTCCTGCAAAATAGCGTATGATGGAATTTCCACGTACGTGACCGCATTTTCAACGACTTCCAACAAAAAATACTACTAATTCAATACATTTTCCCAAATATAGGAACATTATTAGTCTACGGTGGCTGCCATATAAAATTTTTGACAGCCATTTCGCCAACAAAACTTATTCAAAGTGGTTGTCTTGACTCGTGTGAAAAAAATCTTTCCACGAACGACACTGCTTTTCTCCAGGTTACGTATTCCTGTGTATTTGATTCTATTTTCTATTAAACTTGTTAATTTATTATTATTTGAAATGTAAAGTTAGATTGAATAAAAGTTTGATAATTAATTAGCAAATTCATTTGAATTTTTTTGTAACGTGTTTACGTTACCTCCAATACGCCACTATCGCATGAATGGAACTTAAAAGTGACGTAATGGAATCCTAAAGGTCGTTTCACTAAATCATGGTTTAATTAGTGTTTGTAAAGTCTAAATAAATAAGTATAAATAACATAATTATGAAATGAAGTTTTTTTTGTCTGAATTTTTTGTGCTCTGTTTGTAACGAGCGTCAGCCTTTTGTTAAACAAAGATTGGTAAAATGTAATGTATGTAAAAATTGGGTTTGCCTTATATGTAACGGAACTATCTTTTTTGACTACATTATGTTCGTTTGTCTTGGGACTAATGAATAGTCTTGATGCTGATGTCAATGTGTCTTTTTACCTTCTTTTTTTTCATGAATTTTAAATAATGTTGATTAAGTTACCTACCTATGAACTCTTTTTTTGTTACAGTTTAAAAATGACTTATTAGTAATATTGTTTAATGTATGAATACGTAATACCTAAGTACCTACAAGTTACCATGATTGTTCTCATAATTTAGGGTCATATTAGACGTTGCCTTATAGTTCCTAAACGTCATTTCGAGTTCCATTATACGTCACTGTCCTAATAGTATTGTGATCAATTTTCTAAGACTAATTAATATATCTCAAAGAAATTTTGCTGTTTTCGTTCAATATAGTTTATTATTAATTTTCAATTTGTTATAATTAAACATTTGAAAGAATATTTTACATATTAGTCGTTCTAGGAAGAAAAAAATATAGTACAAAGTATCCAAAAGTTGTGTAATGAATATCTTTGTTAAAACATTTTTTGTTTAGACTTAATAAGCTGAATAATTAATATTTTTTAGAAGACTGATTGTGTTTAAATTTCATAAATAAAGTTAAGAAATACTAAACTCCTTTTAGTTTTCTTTAAAACCATTTTAAAATTAGTAACGTAATTGAATTTCTTAAGAACAGAATGTAATTAAAATAGTAATTATTTTCAAAATTCATTATTATTTTCTTCCAAAAATACTATTTTCATACAGCTCATGCTATATTTTATCAATTTCATTACATTTTGAAGCTAAATGTTAAAACTGCTAGATGTGGAATTCTAATTACGTCACCGACAACTTTTTTGAAAAACGCCCAAAAGGTAATCGTAGCATGACCACCATAGATACGGGGTTTGTCGACAGAAGAACAGACCTAATGACAGATTGCAGAAAATGTTCTTTAGAAATCTGTCAATAGTCCGTCATTTTGTCTATTCTTTCGTCGACAAAACCCGTTTCTATGGTGGTCATGCTACGCGTGCTGTAAGGTACGTGGTACAAGATCTGTAGCTACAAAAATGTAAAATTCGTTTTATAGTCATAGCCCCAAGAAAACGTTGCGAACTAAACTAAATAACTTACCCTCTTTCGAACGAAAATGATATCTTCAAAAAAGGACTATGTGGATCTAGAAAAGAGACACTCGTGGATCATCCCTTATCTCAGAAGAGATTTTTAGAATAAATCTTATAGTGACGCTGAGATCTAATAGAAAAAAAAATGACTATTAGAACACGTACGTGGTAGGGACTAAACTGTATTAGACAAGCAATCAATACGTTGTGTTTGGAGATCAATCAGGTTGTGGTCAATGGTGTATTGGGTTCAAATGAGTTCCATGTAGACGGATGTACATTAGGCATTTAGGACTGTCATGGCTGACGTTTGTTTGATTGTAAATAATACCTGTGTATGTACATCAGAGTTGAGGTATGTATAATATGATGTACATAATTGCTATTCCACTTAGTAAGCTGGTATCTCAAGTTATAGGGGTAAAAAGGTCATAACGATAAAAAAAAAAGTCTTATAAAATCACTGCAACTCCCCAATATCAGAGTTGTGCAGATCACTAGTACAGATAAGTCAATTTAAAGTGAATCCTAAACAAAAAATATTTTGCCTTAATGATATTGATCTGATCAGCAAACTTGAGTCAGCAGCATCTGTCTACCGTCGCATGCCAGAGACACACGACGGTATTACGTAGATCAATAATCTGTTCACAACGTGCAGTGACAACGTGACGTGCACGTAGCCATGATTGTATCCTAGAACCAAAGATTCGAAGATATGTGACAGCTACCCACCCGCACTGGGTCCTCGTGGTAGATTACGGCCCAATCCCTCTCGAAGAGAGGAGCCCTTTGTCCCAGCAGTGGGAACATTGTGGGCTGATAATGCTATGCTATGTTAGATTAAATATCTTGAAAGAAGTTTTAGCGAGTTTTGACGTTATAGTCTTACCGTAAAAAGAAAAGAAAGTCTGACCGTAAGAACGAACGAACGAAACATTTATGAATTAAAATTTAATGAGTTTGAGTCAGCATACGTTCTACATTGTTTAATAGACTGCTCTGTCGAGTTACTAACTTATACTGCTTATACAAACTTTGTCCCGAAAATGTTGATATGACTTCGAGTCGTATATTACTGTCTGGAAACTTTATCCTGAAATACGCTAGCGAAGATTCTGGTTAAGTGATTTAACACAAAACTAAGTTATGTAACGGGTGTATTGTAGAACTATCATCATTGAGACATAAGTCAGATTATATAGTATTAAGAATAAAAAGAATAGCACATTCTGGACTTTCCCAAAAACAAGTATTATATTAAAAGGTACAAGTAGGCATCTCCATACCTACACGTGTTTGATACTACAAGTCTTATTTCAAAGTGTCAAAGAATAACAAACATATTTGTACCACAGTACCCTCATCATCCACGTCCCTCGGCGATGAGCTGACAAATTTACCGATAGTCTTTGGACTAGTCTGAAAAAATATTGTGATATTGGCTCTTTAAGCAACCATATGACCATGAAAGTGCGTTGCCCATTATGTTTAGCAACTTTAATGATTTCACCGAGAAATAACTTCCAAAGTAAATATATTAATTCCAATTTTTTGCTATTTTTATACAGGAACCTTTTACCGTTCGCGAAGTACGAGCTTTTTATTATTCCATTATTCTGATCGATGGTAACTTCTTAATTTACTTTATACACCTGGTTTTCCGAGGGAAAGGTTACCATATTGGCAGGCTTTTCCGCACCCTTTCAGAGATCTAATTTATCAAAGCTATATTTGATATAGGTTTTTGCGTTCTTACTACAGAAGGGTCCCGAACTTTTATCACCAACCCAAAATATGTTTCATACAAAAGCGCATAAAATGTATCAAGTTAATCTGCTTTCCAAACATATTTAGCCCTTAAATAAAAAGCAAATATAGCAGAGGCTCTTAGCAAACACATCGACAATAAGAGTTTGCGGAACAAACAGAGAACGTTCGAATACCTCGCGCCGACATTACTTACTCGCACATTTAATTAAAAGATTTCGGAAGAATTTGGAATAAAGTTTTCGAATTTCCAGTTCGGCTGGGGGACCGTGTGCGGTGTGTAGATAGCGGGTTTGCATTATTTTAAAACATCTTTATCTTATTAGTTGACGGGAACCGCTGGGGGCTGGCTGGCTTTTTTTTAGTTTTTGTTTTTGTTCCTGGATGTCCTCCACCCAGAGGAAAGGGATCGGTCTGTCAGACTCTGACTGACTAAAAACAACCCCGGTGTTCCCTTCCCACACTTGCAACACAGATCATGGGAATTTGTGCGTGGGTTGGCTGGGCTTTTTTTTTTGGTTCGGAAATCATCAAATGACCTCTCCCGCTCTGGGCGGAGCGGAAGGGCGTGTCAGACTCTTACTGACTAAAACCCAACCGTGTTCTTTCAGTTGTCTGTGCGCCAGGGCCACGGTAACTCTTTCGAACAATCCGCCACCCCGGCAGGCATCGGCCCTATCGGACCCCGTCAACGGTGCTGACATCTCTCAGGCCTAAGTTAGGTTTTGTTCATTTAGTTAGCTATCAAGTTCTACGCAAGTTTGACTTTACTTTTAACTATGCCAGTACAATTTTATTTGAGTACAGTAGATTTATTTATTACATATAGTCGTCTTAGCTGCCCAGCCTTTTTATTACAAGCGTTATATTAGCTTGCTTCGTTCGTATGTGTTTCCAATTCAACGCATTGTCATCCATTTTCCCAGCACTTCTTGGCATCCAATTGAGCTGAAACTTGGCATACTTATATAACTACGCTGACAATGCAAAAATCTGATATCATGGAGCTGGTCTGATGATAGAGCCGGAAGGTGATCATAGGAACTCCTCAACAAAACAAGATAGCACAATCATTTTTGGACTCGTTGGCTTTGTCTTGACTAGTACTATAGCCCAAAGTAGTTTCCAGGTTCTGGTGATGGAGCCGAAAGGCAGTTATAGGAACTCCTCAATCAAACAAGATAGCACCAACGTGTCTGGATTCATTGAATATGTATTGACAAGTGCCTTACAATTGAAGGTGAGAGACTAGATATTTATCCAAATTCTAATGCTAATAAAATTTTGATAAAAGTGTTTATTTAAACAAGCTTATAATGAACTAAAATATACAACATTAAACTTATGTAAACGTAGAACTTTAATATTCTCTTAAAAGCTTGAGGCTTATCTTTAAGCGTAAAAAGGACGTTCACGTCTCAAGCTTTTAAGAAAATATTGAAGTTCTATGTTGACATAAGTTTTGTTTAGTACTTTTCGTTTAATTAAAAGCTTGTGTTTATAAAGCTTTTTACATATATTTTATCCCAACTATGTTGGGGTCAGTTCCAGTCTAACCGGAAGCAGCTGATTTCATGCTGTGTGCATTTATTATTCCAAAATGATTTCATTTTCCATTTTAAATTTTATCGTCATTTTTAATCTTAACACGTGAAAATATTATCACGGAATAAACTTAAGGATGTGTAATAAACCCTCCAAGGCATTATGCCGCCTTCAGCACTTAATTTACACTTTACAAATACCGATAATGTTATGTGAACAAGAATGAATATGTTATGGGATCTCAATTTAATTTTAAGGGATCTCCGAATTATTATTACCTACAACAGTACCTGAAATTGTGAAACATCAAACGCGTTTTGTATATTCAACACTGAAATAATACAAGACAGGTCACTTTATAAACAGCTGCGGAAAAAAGCGCAATCATAATAATTATACCGTAGCAACTAGGTAAGAAAGTAATTAGCATGAGATTAGGTAAGTAGAAATAAGTAGTTTATGTAACTCTTAGAAAATATTCCTACCTCAGTTGTACCTAAGTACCTACATCAGTTCCAGTTATTTTTGCAGTTGTTTCGGTTTAATTTAGTCCCATTATCCCTCATTATTCATCATTATTATATAATAATAACTAGCGACCCGCCTCGGCTTCGCACCGTTGGAAAGTAGATACTAATGTGGTGTCAGTGTGGAGTGATTAATAATATTATTATTATGATTAGGCTATACTAATAATTATATTATACTATTGTAATATATCTTTATATACAATTTTCACAGCTATTTTTACCTGCTGCTGTTGTGCTGTCTGGACCTTAAATATTATTATGACTACCCAATGATACTGAAAGTAGTCTATATTGGCCCCCATTGTAAGATGTTGTTATCACTTTTAAATCTGTGATATCTTCAAAGATATTAATTTTAATAGTATGCTTTATAGGGCAATTTTGATCTACATAAAGTGTACAACGTATAGCTAATGTATTCAATTGGATAAGGATTAATACAGTATTTTTTTAAATAGCTTCGTAAATAACCCATTTTTTTTTTGTAATATGTAAAAGAAAAACAATGGTTACTGTGTGTTAAGATATAGATACAATTCCGTAGTACATTATTTTGATCTATCTCGTGAGGTTTAGCCAGCGTTTGCAATGTAAGCGTAGAAAAGCATGTTTTTTACGACATCACATTACAAATCCTTGAAATTCTCAGCTTTTCTCTACTATAATATGCATGTATTATACATATATACCTTTATATTGAATAACTCTGTCTATTGATGAAAACCGCATTAAAATCCGTTGCGTAGTTTAAAAGATCTAAGTGTACAGACACGAAAAGCGACTTTGTTTTATACGATGTAGATATAACAAGTCTGTTTTTGCATTGCTTCAAACTGAATAATTGTTCACCACGCACCTTAAAACAAAAAGTGCCAAATGGCTGAAATATGATTTTTTACGTTTTTAAGCCCCATATCTCCGCCATTTTGAAAACTTAAAAAAACTGAATCGACAAAAAAATTCATATAATTATCAAACTTGCTCATAAAATTTCACGAGAATCAGTTGAGAAATGTGACCTGTAGAGGAGAATAGCCATCTGCCAGACATCTGGACATACGAAAGCATTTTTGCCCAAGCTAAAACAGAGAGGCTTCGCGCTCGCTCGGTCAATAAATGATGAGCTAGCAGCGGTGAGCTAGCTATTAATATAAATCTATATATTTCACAAGTCAACCGACTGAACCTGAGCACCTATGATATTTTATAAACATGACCAGAACACAGGAGTGATACAGATTACACAGACTTATCTCTGTTCAGCTGCTTTATTATGTACCGGTGCGGGCTTCGTAAGCGAAGAGCTCATCTAAATGGTTTTCTGGGTAGCAGGAATGTTAAGATTGGAACCCTTTTTAAATAGAAATATGGAGGTTCAGAACATACATTTTAAAGAAAATGGGTCTGGGACTTGGTAATGGGGCTTAAATGCTAAAATTAGTCTGTTTGATGATAAATCGACTAACGTTTAAGTATGTAGGTACTGATATTTTCGCGTATTGTCTGTTTTTTTCTGCATTGTTTATAACAATACAGTTTCTATCAAGCATTATTACCTACTATCCGACGTAAATTATGATGAACTAAGCGAATACTAATGTGCGGTTGAAGATCTTGGTATGCTTGCCAGGGCCAGGTGAGGTTCCAGTGAGTCGGAACCGGGTGTCGCATAGTTCGCGGTGAGTCAGAACTGTCTGCGAAGATTCCGCAGTGAGTCGGGGTGGCGCTGCGTTATGCTCCAGTGCGTCGGATGTGGTACAGCGCCGGGTTGAGGCTGACTGCTGGCGTCGACCAGGAGAGGGTTTGAAGGCTCTGCTTGTGGACCGGCCGAGAGTGCAGTGTGCTGTGCCAAGGTTACTGATGAGGCTGAGGGTGATGACCAGGTATGCGCGGTCGCTACATGCTGGCGGTCAGGATACCCGTTGAAGCCGTGGGTGCTGGCTGGCTGTGTGACTCGCCGCTCGAAAGTTTCAAGGAAGTGATGATGACGTCACGCCAGCCGCAAGTATCAGCCGCTTCTCGATCTTCATCCTCTGCCCCCAAAACGATGGCTTGACGTTGTTCCTCGCCCGCCTGTTGCCCGCGACGCCCGCGCTCACCCCGCACGCTCCGCCGAGCCGCATGCAGCTCGTGTAAGTCACTCGCTAACACAACACAACAAGTAAGGTTCAATGAGTGGGGACGCAGGATACATCGCAACAAGCTACGACATGAGGAACAACGTCAAGCCATCGTTTTGGGGGCAGAGGACGAAGATGGAGAAGCGGCTGATACTTGCGGCTGGCGTGACGTCAGTGTGACGTGTAGCTCGCATGTGGAGTTTGTAGATGCCGCTACAGGCTATTGAACTGTGTCGCATGCATGAAAATTATTTTGTGAAATACCTACCTACTGGATTTATGAAAATGGTTTTATTTTATGAATATGATATTGACGGTTAAGCCGGATACTGGCAATTTATTCACTGAATAAATCTGAATCGGCAAGCATTTCAATAATCAGAAATAAACTGAAATAATTTACAAGCCGACACTATTTTTATTTTATTCTTATTAGCTAGCGTACACAAGGTTGCTGAAGCGTAGCTGTGAACCTGCCATACGTTTCATTGGATATTCAATTGTCAGTTCCACCGACCGACAGCAGGATTAAAATGTTCATGCAAAATGCGCGAGTATTTTATATATTGTTTTCGGTATTCTATTAAATAAATGAAGGCTTTATTTTTTCCATAAATTATTGAATATTGACGTCATGTTATGATAATCAAGTGGTTACATGTATGATAGACATGTTATGAAAAAGTTAAATGGTCTTCGGTTATGAGAGGTATTCAACTGTCCGTCAAATAGATTGGCAGGCCAGCTTACTCTGAAATTTTAGTGTTAAACGTCTAGTAGAAGACCAACATTTAAAAAAATATCTCAACGGAAATGGTTTCACGTTCTCAAATAGTATACGATTTTACCTGTTTCAATAACTTAGCTGGACATGGACAAAAAAGTACATTCCATGTACAAATACATAGTAAATAATAATGTATATTAAAAGTAGAAAATTGAATTAATACGTAGTTTTTAACCTCTCTGAACTCGTCAGTTTTTATTTCAAAATAATTAGTAATGCAAGATGAATTCAAAGTACCATTTGTCAGCGTCCGCCATAATGGACCATAGAGAAATATAAATATAATAATGGGCGTTCCACACCACGCATACTCCTTGTAGACATGTGAATGGACGTCAAAATGCTCTTATTAGGAACATTATATTCATACGAAACTGTCTTCATTGGGATTTGTTGCATTTAATAAAATTATCTTTTCATAATGTTGATGCGTAAGATAGTTTTTTCTTAAAAAAACTTGAAACGGAACGCGTTACTTGTTTGACAATGTGTCATTGTCTATGTCAAATGTCAATGTAATGTTATTGCAGATTCTTCCTTACGTACCTACTGTGTTTGTGTTTTTGCGATTATTTTCTAATATTTTTGACCCCGCTTGTTTGCATTAGGCCCATATCAGGTGAAACAAGCGCGTTCATACTTCGGTGAACGTGTTAGGGATAGTGGTATCTATGTTGTTGAAGTGTGTCCGGAACTGGAACACTCCTAAGAAATGATAATACGGGTTGGTGGAAATAATACTTATTTATTAAGGGGACGTATTAAGTCTCGTCATGTTTCCCAGAGAATTTACTTTTCCTATGTTTTGTTTGACACTGAACATGATAGTGATTCTGTCTTGGAAGCTATTTTAGGGTACTATTGTAATTGCCTTGTAGGGAACAGGACCGTTGGTTGTTGTTGTCACGTTATGACAATAATCTGGTACCTTGGTTGGGCAAGACACCAATATAATATCCAAGCTCCAGCAGGATTTTTAGACAACATATTATTAACAATTCAAGAATATTAAAATAATCTAACAAAAGGCTAATCTTTCTTGAAAACCATTATCACTATTGTAAATAAATAATATATATATCTATGCTTGTATTTTTTTACAAGTATGGTTATGTTTAAAGTAGTTATTTATGTAATTACTGAAGCCCTATACTTATTTGGTGTAAGTAGTAAAAATGTACTTTAAAGAAAAACATTAGTTTCGAATATACTTTGTTAATATTGTTATATTTGATATTATGACTGCCTCGATGGTCTAGTGGTCGCAAGCGCTACTGCTGAGCATGCGGTCCTGAGTTCGATTCCTAGGTCGAGCAAAGTGATATTGGGTTTATTCATCAGGAATTTCTCAGTAGCAGCCCGGAATCTAGATTTGTGTCTGGTTGATGGAAACAGACTCTCCCCCTATTACATGGTACTCAAAACAACTGGTGAAATGTGGGTGCACTATAGGTATACCTCTGCCCAACCCTACGGGGAATACAGGCACGATGTTATGCTCATATTTGTTATTATTGTCACATTTTTTTTAACTATTACCCAGTTCAATAAATGTTAATAAATATGCAGTTTAAAATCCTTCATTTAGGTGGCCATTACTTTGTTTAAATGCTTAATAATACTAAAACCATATCAGTTATACGTTATAATTCACAACTGTTCGCTATTTTAAAGCGCCTTTAAGTATTTAATAGCGAAATTATAATCTATACACCTTATTGCTAGCGATCTGATTAAAAGGTTTAATGAAACTGTTTTTTGACTAGTCTGTTATAATGACAAGTTCTTTGAGTTTTATATTTATAGATATTTAATGAACTAATATTCACGAGTATAAAACACCAAAAATCATTGGTGTACACTAAATTCGATAACTATGCCGACGTCCCTATAAAAATTGTCCATGTCCTTTAAATTGAAAACACTCCAAAATCTTAAATTACGATACTTTCGATAAACAATCTATGCTTGGCTGGTATCCAGTTTTCCACACACCAAAGAGGTCTTTTTCGAATTCTCTCTGACTGTACTTTTTCAATTGAAATAAAAATCCCGTTCCCATTCAGCGCAGAGTATTTCAGTGTAAAATTGTCGATGAGTGTGGCTGTAAAATGTTATGTGCGCACAAATTGTCCTTTTCGTCCTCTAACGCTCGGCACAGCTATATGGACCGATTAAATAAGTACAAACGATGATTTATACTGTCAGCTTCGCAATGAATGGACTTTGAGTGTGCAAGTACCGATATTTTATTTATTTTTATTTATGATATTATATCAGTCAAAAGTCGCTCTCGGAGTAACCGAGAAATATTGTCATCAGTAACTTTAATTGAAAAAGGGTCACAAAACGTGTAAACCAACAACATAACAACACTATTTAACTTTTTTACCGTTTATCGACGTGCCTGAGTAACAAATGGAAGCGATGTTTCTTATGTATTTTTAGGTAATTGGAAATCTATAAAAGTACTAGCTGCGCCCCGTGGTTTCACCCGTGGTATGGCATATCATTTACGACCTATTCTCAGACCTACCAAATATACACCAAAAATTGTATAAAAATCGGTCAAGCCGTTTCGGAGGAGCTCGATAACAAACACTTTATTTTATATATTAGAAGATAACATAGGCTTTGAAAATTTGTTTGGTACATGGTGGAAAGCACTTTTCCGGGTCGACCTGAAAATTACCAACGCAAACAATAGATTCACATCTAAGTAGATTTGTTTTAAAATGCAACGTACACCAGCACATAGCCTGTTTAAAAATGTGTCAAATGTAAAGAAGCTCCCAGAATAAACATAATTTTGCTTTCTGCGTTAGTCGCTAGTCTTGTAGTGTCCCAATCTTTACAGATTGGTCATCATATAATTGTTTCATTTTCTATGACATTCCTACATTATAATAATAAATAATGTAAATATCACTTTTGTCTGTCAACTGGTTCCCTCACGGTCGACCTCACCGGTCAACTGACCCTTGACCCTTGTCACACGCAACAATAAAAAAACTGAAATGGATATCTGAGTAATAAAAAAATCATTTCGTTTGGGAACAAGAATCTGGAGATAAAATCGTTCTTGTATTTCAGGGTCAATTTATTTTGTACGAGATTGTAGAAGTCGGTTCTAAAGGGTCCTTGTTTGAGACAAAAGAATGAAATTGCTTCAGGGAAAGTATAATTGGGTTTCAGGAATTTGGCTGTATTCTTTGTTTAATTGCGTGGAATATGATTTTTCTAAAAGGAATATTAACGGAAGAAAATGTTCAAAGTCAAAGTCAAATCATTTAATTCAAATAGGCACTTAAAAGGCACTTTTGAACGTCAAAATTTGCAGGAAAATATAAATGATTCTAGTTGCCCTTTCCAAAAGCTAGTTTCGTATGGAGAAAAATGGGGAAGAAACTCCACCGTTACTCTTTTAAAATGTTTTACGATATTAGGTACGTATACATTGACGAGGTTCCCAATAGTTATGGTTAAAACATAACAATCCAACCTTATTATTTTCGTATTACTGAAATTACCCCAGAATCCTGCAAAAGCCAGCGATGAATAAAATATTTACCTAGTACCTGAATAAACAACAACGGAAGATCAAGTGGGAACAAACGCTGATATTCAAAGTCGTGAACTAATAGAACAAAAAGCAGCTAAACCTGAACAATTTTGTTCCGCGTCGGTGTTGTATGTACTCTACTTGTTTTTATTGTCACCAGACTCTGTTTCCGAGTACTGTTTGTAAACACTATTGGTTTCAACAAAGCAAAGAGGATGTATAACTCGCGCCCGCGTGTATTTTTAGGGTTTATGATTTCATTTCTCGGTGTTGGAGTCAAATACGGCAAAAAATGTATTTGGACATGAGAGCAAGTAACACACCTATGTACTGATGTTTTAGTACCAAAATAAAACTTTTTACATTGTTTCAGGATTTTGGTAGGCAGCTGTAGGGTTAGACATATTCGCCGTATCATTCCAAGCTGAATAATGTTCTTCTTCTGTAACCAAAACAATTGAAACAACTCAAGCCAGTGAATGAATACTTATAAAGGGTAAATTACTTGGTAATGTTTGTTTAGTTCTCCACAAATACAGCTAATAACGCCAATCAAAACTTTTCTTGTTTTGTGGAGTTGCGCAGCAAAAGTTGTGAGTGCCCGCACTCGCGAACTACCTACGTACTGACGTCATCTATGTAACTGTGTTGCTGTTTCCCTAAAATCACCGGAGTCATTTCATACCACACCTACTACAATCAACATTCATTGCGTTATCTACGTTGTCGAGCAGATGAAATACATACATAAACTCTCGCCTTTTCCCCATGGGTATAAGCAGTAACTAGGTACAGAACACCACCTGCTATACGCACGCCGGTTGCGAACAGACGAATTTATTTTTACTTACATGCTTTTATTTAACTTACAATGTATGTATGTCTGTCCGGGTGGAATCTACCAAACTGAAAAAAAATCATTTTCTCTTATCCTACGGAGTTGAAATTTCACAAATTCATTCTGTTTCCTAGACAATGCATTTTTATGCTGCATGACCTTTGATTCTACACCCAGAATTGGCTCCAGACGAAGGATCTCCTTAACGGTCAACGGTGCAGACATACGGGTGGGTTTAATATACGCGTTTAATTATGTTAGTTCCTTCTAAAGTCCACCATAAGCTGGCTGGTGCACCCAGGATTAGCTCCAGTCGAAAGAACTACTCAACGGTCAATAGCAGGGACAAAAAATTTTATTTACGCAAACAATTATGATAGCTCGTTCCAAAGTTTACCATGATCTGGCTGCTGCACCCAAAACTGGCTCCCATACGAGAGAACTCCTCAGAGGTCAACAGCACAGGCACGAAATGTATAGGTATTCATTCAATTATAATGATAGCCCGTTCTAAAGTGTGGCATGACTTGGATAGTGCAACACGAATGGCTTCTCACCATGACTTGTGTAAAGGCGCGTTTGGGTTCTTTGGATTTGTCTTTACAAGTATCTTTCAAGAGAAGATGATAGAACTGTTATCTATAGAAATTGTAATGCAAAAAAGTACAAAATAAAATTGAAGTGAAACACCTTTTTAAAAACAAGCTTTTATTGAACTAAAAGTACTAAATAAAACTTACGTTAACATAAAACTTTAATTTTTTCTTAAAAGCTTGAGGCGTGAATATCTATTTTACACTTTGAGATAAGCCGCAAGCTTCTAAGAAAATATTAAAGTTTTATGTTAACGTAAGTTTTATTTAGTACTTTTTAGTTCAATAAAAGCTTGTTTTTAAAAACATTTTTTACTTAAATTTTTAAACCTATGCAGATGTTTAATTTTCCTTTGGATTATGTTTGAAAGTGTGTGTCGCGATTTGTGTGCAGTAGTGTTGGTTTTCGCTAGACAATCGGGATGTTGACCACGGGCAATTGTGTGCTTTCACATCACACTCACTACCTCCATTCAGTTTGTTCCATTTAGCTGGGTAATTAGATGCCGACCCCGCCAGCGGTAGGGTACAACAAGAATCGACGCTACTTTTTATAAAGATCAAGTGCCAAGTGTCGTTAATACTCAAAAAAATGGCTGTATGCTAGATTAAATGACCCGTTTTCACGTTTCCTTAGGATATCAACGGAGTTTGATTCTACGTAGTGCTGAAAAATCAGATTTGGCTCTAACCCTAAATTAGGGTTAGAGTGTTAGTGTTCCTGCCGGGGTCGCGGATTGTTCGAAAGAGTTACCGTGGCCCTGGCGCACAGGCAACTGAAGGAACAAGGGTGGGTTTTAGTCAGTAAGAGTCTGACACGCCCTTCCGCTCCGCCCAGAGCGGAACGGAAGCGGACGGTCATTTGATGATTTCCCACCCAAAAAAAAAATATATATATAGTTAGAGTGTTCGTTTCACACGAACAAGGGTCAGATTATATGGTTTTTACGATTAATATTGCTTGCAAAAAATTAGTTTCCAATCTGTACTAAATATTTTTCTAAATTAGTTTTAAACTCATTTCCTCAGCCTCTAGCAGCAGGCTGACAGACCGATCAGTAAAGTTGTGTTGTTCTCATTCTGATGTTACAAACAAAGCAACGATCAGGTGAAGTTTACAACAGAAGAGTTCCGTGCGGAGGCAATTAGTCAAGCGGTTGGCGTTTACCTATATATTGTTGCAATATTATGAGAAAGAGACATGATTGTTAGGCAAGTTTCATAAACGTATTTATAAGTCTTAAAAAAAAAAGCTAGAAAGAAATAAAGAGTGACTCTACAAGGCCTAACTCTACAAACCTTATATCTTTGTCAAAATGTATGGCTTTGGTCGTTCCATTAAACTATTGTATGACACAACATTAAATAGACTTAAATAGACCAGTGACTTAATTCCTTACCTTGAGCCCATGGAAGTGTCTGTGCGAACGGCCGCAAAACGGCCAAGCCGTACATTTTGACCGAGGTGCAAGGTTTGTAGAGTTAAACCTTGTAGAGTTAGGGGCTTGGCTCTAAATTAGATCGTATAACTTTTTAACAGTGAAAGCGTTATGTAAGTCTTGGCAACCTACTTTACATGAAATGTTTTTGGTGGGTACCATATTCATCGTACGGAACCCTTTTCACGCGAGTTCAATTCGCACTTGTCCGGTTTTCTTTTTTTAATTACCAGCGAAAACCAAAACTGGTCATATAATAATTAGCTCGTAAGAAACCAAATAAAAAAAATTGACTCGATTCCAAGCATCATGTTCGCTCTAAGCGTATAAAAAGTCAAGAACATTATTTTTTCAACACAGCCACGGTACAGTCGACGACAATTTTCTTCGTTAAATAATTACGTTAATGTGGCAAATTATTAACCTCCTTCCCATAGTGAGCCAATCAAGGCAGGAACTAGCCCAATTATCTCCATCATAATGAACAAAATCGGGTATTTGTGTCACGTACCTATTCTTCCTCTTCGCATGAAGTTTTTAAGCATATTATGTCCCAGAACACTTACTTGCATGAAATGTTCAATTGTTTTCTAAATAAACGTAACATTTAAAGATAACTTACATGCCTTAGATTTAGCGCGTGGGTCTACTAGCAAACATGAAGCAAGTGCGTTTGAAACGTCGTAGGAGCTGCCGTTTCCAAAGATAAATTCTAAGCCGACAAGTAAAGCAATACTGCTCCCTATGGTCAAATAATAATCCACTCTGTACATTGATTGGGGAAAGTACACAAATCAATTTATATAAAGATCAACTTGATACAAGGAAACGTAACTGAAGCCAATTCATGATCCTGCGGGGCATTGCGTAACACACTAACAGTAGGAATGGCTTTCATTTTGGTAGTTCAACAACATTCATTGCGTTATTTCCGTTGTTGAGCAGACAAATTATTCAAACATATGTAGCAATGGATTAGCAATAGGCTTCAAAATGTTTCAGATTGTGATTGACAGTGTGTTACGAAATTAGGGTGCTGGTGATATTCTTGTCGATGACAGTGAGTGCTCTCCTCTCGCCCAACTTGTAAGACTTGTACATATACTCAGTGTATGTCAACCCTCTGGTAGTGTACTGCTGAGTAAAGTATACCGAAATAGTCTAATTCACTATGTCGTGTTCTATTATCTATTTACACTTTATCGGGACGGGGAAAGGGTTGGGGAAGTTTGGTGTCGTTATCGTGTCCGCCCCAGGTTTTGTGGTCCTGGTACTCTGCGGCGATGGCGAGGAGAGTGATACGCAGACGCCGCATCACGACCCTAGAACAAGAGAAACTGTTGTTAAGATTAGGTTCTTAATCAAAATAATTATCATTACGGTAAGATCAAAACTCATGCAGAATTATTCTAGTCTTAAAACTAAATATTGATGACATTGTTCGACCACTCCTCACTAATCTTCTATTGAAATCTATTTGTATCATCTTTAAGTGTATTTGGGATGGCAAGCTCTGAACGTTTCCAATAAGAAGTCAAGAATCATTACTTTTGTGGAAAAAGGAATAGAAAAAGAAAAGAATAGAGACTAAAATGAAGTCATTTATTATGTCCTTTGCGTTACTTTAACTATCCACTTCGTGATATTTGTTCGTCTCATTTTGTCTGCTTCAAATCCTTTTAACTTTAGTTTAAAAATATAATTTGGGTTCGACTTTGGTATAAACCTTAAGTGAGACCCAACGTACAAGATTATAAAAAGGAATTTCGTATCGAATTAATTTGGAAACGTGACGAAGTTCAGAGGTCCGTGAAGCGATATTAGATTGGTTAAAAACATAATAGCACAAGTTTTATGAGAGTTTTTCTGAGGAATATACCTTCATAACTTTATAATTTCTTGGACAATATTTTGTAAGAGCCCTGAGCTGAAAGTGGTTCCCTTTTGAGAGGTTATGTTGGGTTATGTTGTTTTTATAAGGTACCGAAAGTTACCAAAATGTATTCAAAAACCAACTTATGCTATTTAGTTGTTTTTTTTGTGAAAGTATCCAATTACGTTTAAATATACTTACTCGTACGTTACTATAATTATTACTTTTAAAATACGTCCGAGCTATATTGCAGCATTGCGTTGACTCTTTCGCTTCGGTGAACGTGAAGTATTTTCATCTAATATAACAAACGGAGAATATGATTCCAGTTCCTATAATCTTGCTTTGATCTTTTGCAGTCAAACTAATTATTTAGTGCTCATTTTGTGCCAACTAAATAAGTTTGGTTTTGATTTAGTGCTTTTGTAATGTTTGGCTCTTACCTCCATAGCTAACGCCTGAAAATGTCATTTTTGTTATTGTAAATTCTTAGAATAGCATTATTTTTTGGCAAATCTTGTACTCTGTGTCTTATTTATGTTAATTACACTTTTTAACCAACTTCAAAAACAAGGAGGAGGTTCTCAATTCGAATGTATTTTTTTTTAATATGTATTGTGCTCAGAACTTTTTTCTGGATGAACCGATTTGGATGATTCTTTTTATTTGAAAGCTGATGCTTCACATGTGGTTCTATTTAAATTTGATCAAGTTCTGACCAGTAGTTTTTGAGTCATCCTTAATACTGCGTATTTTTTCCACTTAGTTTATATTGATGATGTTTTAATAATTTCCTGTCACGGTTATTTACATATCAACTAGTGGTAAACGAATGTGTGTGGGGTAGTTACCACAGCTAAAAAGTGAAAAAAATAAAAGCTTTATTACTAAAAAACAAACGACTTCCAAAAAAAAAAACACAATAAAACGTGAAAAATTACTTTAATTTCGGATGTCGATGTCTTTGGATCTGTATTTTAGTTTATTGCCACCGACTTCCGAAATTAAAGTTATTTTTCACTTTGTAGTGTTTTTTTTTAAGTCGGTTGTTTTTTTTTTTGTAAAAAAGTTTTTTCGTTTCCTGTGGCGTAATAAAAACAAAATAAACAAGAAATAACCAATGTTTTACGTAAAATACCCTACGGAGATGAAACCGAATCAAGTAGGTACCTAGACGGAAAAGAGAAATAAGACAAAAGAAATTTCTTAGCATTTGCTAAGAAATTTAAGAAAATCAAACAAAAAGTCACCTACAATCTCGAACGTGATCTCGAAGGACAGGTTTATGAGGCAGACCTTTTCTTTATTTTATTTTATCAACATTCTGAAACAGTCTCTGAGATGTATAGACGTATTCAGTGGCAGTTTGATGCTGAAATTTGAGAACATTTGATTCAGCGACGATAACTGAATAAACTCGGACTGCTCAAGTAAATGGAACTGAAAATCTGTTTGAAAGACAGAACGTGTTTTTATTATAACCTTCCGCAGTTATAAAAGTTTTATTTTTATTGAAGCTGTGTACAGCAAGTAGTTAAAAATAAAACTAGAGTTTGTTCATTTTACTGCGATGTTATTAGTGGTGTGCATAATTTAATAGTGTTGCATCTGATGTTTTCTCGAGAGTACTGCGTACATAGAATATTTATCAGCTTTGTATTTGAAGTCTCAAACATTATTTGCTATTAAGAGTATAGAAATTATTCTTTTAAAATAAACGGCAGGATAAAATTCTCAGAAAAACAAATCTCCCTTCGACAAATGAAAAGTATAACTCTTATTTGGCTCCAAATTGTAACTGAGTTGAAAACAAACGCTAACCGCGGAAAATCATGATGACCTGCAATAGATAAGGTGTCTCCATTAAACTTACAGGAAATTGTGGGAAGAAGCTGGAACGGGCGTGAGAGAGCAATATTTTTACAGCATGAAGAAGAATGAACAATAAAGAGAATTCGTAATCATTATATCTAATCTAAGAAACTTAAAATACAAAAATAAAACATGTTTTAACGTAATGTTTTAAGCCAATAAAATTTGAAATATTGTCGTGCCAACGAAAACAAAGAAGTAGATCGTAAACTGATAGGTTTTCAATCTGCATCTATTATAATAAGAGCACGCTTTTTTTCGCATTATGCGGCAAGCACCGCTTTACTTTGTGAAGTCCATAAACATAAACATGAGGATGTCTGCAGATATATTACATTATATAAAAAATAGACTGCAGAACATATTATACTTACAAAGAACGATTTAAGATAAACTACGCGGTGAATAGAACCACAATCTATAAGAAACTATACTTTTGGATTCATATTGACATAAGAAACTTGTGCATTCGCTTTGTTTTCGGTCTGCGAAAGTATGACCATGTTTCTCACCTTCGCAAGGAACTCAAGTGGCTCCCGATCCGCTTACGCAGGAACACTCGGATTTTATGTCTCCTCTTCAACATCTTACACAACCCATCTTATCCTTCCTATCTGCGTGAGCGTTTTTCGTACGCACGCCCTCGCGACGCACCGTGTAGATCACATCTTAGATCCCTCCTTAAATCCCATCCTCATAAAACCAGCTACTATTCTTATTCCTTCTCTGTTCATGCTGTAAGATTGTGGAACTCACTTCCGCCTAGCATTCGAGATTTAAAATCTATTTCTCATTTCAAATACCGAGTAAAAGAGCATTACCTTTCCTTTTAACTGTGAGAATTTATATATTTATATATATAAGCTTATTTATTTTAGCATTATGTATTTATTTAAGTATATGTTATTTTTATTTAAATTTTGCATTATATGTAAGTATATTTAATATTCTAGTTTAAGACGTCACGAATCAAATTCTTCTCTTCTTGATCTCACACACTATTGTCTACATTTCTTTTTCATTTCTCCTTTCGCAGGTCTGCTGGAAGAAATTTCTTAAGAAATAAGCAGTACCTTTGTACTTAATACTAATATGCCGTATCTGTATCTATTTTACTGTGTGTACATAAATAATAAAATAAATAAATAAATAAATAAGAATAGAGAGAAATTGATAAAGTTAGACACAAGATTCGTTATGTGTAGACTCTCCGTATTTTGTATACAAGATTTTGGTATACAATCTTGATATCTAGTTCTAGACACAAGTTAGCTCTCTAATAGTAAAAGTTGCTGGGTGGTTAATGATATAAGTCGATTTTGTGTTGAAATTAGAAAACAAAACAAGGGATTTTTATGTGAAAAAGTACAAAATCATTTTCGTTACTAAACGCGTAATACCTAAGTTTTTAACACAATGCAGTTTTATTAAAACTGACTGATTTAAAGTGTGATTTTGTAAAAAACTTGTGTTTAATTATTTAAAATCGGATTATTTATTAACTATAGGTACCTACTTACACAGAAATGTTCAATAGATTCATTTATTTAAGAAAAAAGAAAAGAAAGAGAATACGTTTATTTGCGGTAAACATGACGCAAAGAAAAAACACACAAATACAAAAAAGAACGAGTTGGGGGAAAATATGCGTCACATCCACGCAAAACGGCAATCGCTCAGCATAATGCTACGACCCTATGCAAAACAAAACAAAACATCAAAACAAAACAAAACGTGGTACATAAGTCGGACTTAATACCACCATGTATTTATCTTATAGGTATTAAATTAAGACATTCAAAATGAAATTGATTGCCAAGCATTTGTTTGTTGACCCTTAAATAAATTCTACCAATATGATATTACAAGGAAATTGCGCCGCCTTATTAAGTACCTACAAACCCGTAAATTATTTTCTAAGTCTCCCTGATTGTAAGGCCGGAGGCGAACGTACAAAAATCGACTGAAATAATTCAATAGATATTACGCCACCTGCCACTTTTTATAAATATAATATTTGTGAGGTCAGAGTTAATACTTGGAAAAGTGACCAAAACTCGAATAATATTCCTAAGTTATTGTTATTACTAGAGAATATTGACATCAAAGCTTCGGTTCTTTGTTGATGTTTTCAAAAGTTATTAAATATTGACTGGATAACAGAAAATTATTTATTAATTGGAATAATATTAGATGGATTGATGCAATATGTCCTAGTTGATTTTTTAACTCCCGACGCAAAAAGATCATCAAATCATCAAATCATTTATTTTTTTGCCAACATGGGTAGGGGTATAGATGTTATACATGTTTTGATAATGTTCTCCATGCTCTGCCGTCACTTGGGCATGCAAAGTTTTACACATAAATTAACAATCTACTATCAAAATAACATGCTGAATAACAATAAATATTACAAAATTATTCAATTGGAAAATCATTTTAACCATTTTATTTTTCAATGTCAAGAAGTATCTAGTAGTCAGTAATTAAATAAATGTCATGCAAATAAAAATAGTGAATAAATAAATAAAAGTCCTAGATAAATAATAATTGTGAGTAATTAATGTTAATTTTCATGTCATTTCTATTATTGAATATATGTTTAATAAATTATTGGCCATAAGGATTCCCTTTTAGATACTCCTTCACACTGTAATACACTTTATCAGTTAGAAATGCCTTTAGCTTCCGCTTATACATGTGCAAGTTGTCAATATCTGTAATATAACATGGCAATTTATTATAAATCTTGGATGTCATGCAATATACACTGGTATCCATTAAATAAGTTCTGCAGGGCACTGTCTGAACTTTATTTCTATATCTAGCACTTCGGAATTTTTCATACATATGCATATTACTTTTAACAAAGATTGCCATCTCATAAATGAAGAGGCTAGGTAAGGTAAGAATCTTAAGTGTTTTGAAATATGGTTCACAGCTATCAGTGGTCTTAAGTCTACACATTGCCCGTATGCACTTTTTTTGGGATTTAAAAACAGACTCCCATTCCGTCGAGTTCCCCCAGAAAATTACACCATATCTCAGCGCGGATACCACATATGCATGATAGGCTGTCATAACAGTGGATAGATTTACAATTTTTGTGAGCATGTATAACATATAGGAATAACTATTTAATTTTAAGCAGACAGATTCCACATGTGATTTCCAATTTAAATTACAGTCTACATTCAAACCCAAGAATTTCGTTACATTTACCTCATTAATTTTTGTTCCAGCATAATTTATGTTTAAGTCTGTTGGTGGATTAGTCCTGTTTCTGAAGATCATGAAATTAGTTTTCTGTAAATTAATTAGAAGATTGTTTTTTCTTAACCAATCGACAATGCGTACTAATGTGGTATTAATGTCATTTTCTAATGATGCATAATCTTTGTTACAAAATATGACAGTACTGTCATCTGCAAAAAGAATCATTGGAAAGTCCACTGTTTTCGGAAAATCATTAAAGTAAACTAAGAATAATATGGGCCCTAATACACTGCCCTGTGGTACGCCATATGTCACCTCTAAATAGTCTGAAACATAATCAGTTTCTTGCTTTTTAATAGAGCAGAATTTCGTTATTGATGTGGCTTGTTTCCTATTACTCAAATATGACACAATTAGATTTAAAGCGTTGCCTCGAATACCATAAGCATAAAGCTTGCTTCTTAGTATTCTATGGTCCACATAGTCGAAAGCTTTAGTTAAATCCATGTATAATGCACAAACTGGTACCCTTTTATCAACACTTTTAATTACTTCTTCAAGAAACTTGTAAATTGCTGTATTAATATTTTTATTTCTCCTAAAACCCATCTGTTCGTCGACTAAAATATTAAATTTTTCAAGGAATTGGTATAAGCTATTATAAATAATTTTCTCGAGAACCTTGGATCATACCGGTATTAGGGCAATTGGTCTGTAACATGACATATCGCCTTTATCATCTTTTTTAAAGAACGGTTTGATGATAGTTTTTTTTAAAATACTAGGGAAATGCCCATGTTCTATGCAGAGATTAAAAATATTGCTAAGTACCGGACTTATTACAGTGCTAACGTATTTCACTATTTTAGTAGCTATGCCATCAAAGCCGGTACTGTTTGTATTTTTGAGGGATTGTATAATCTCGTGGACGTCAAAAGGTGTAACAGGATTTATAAATATTGAATTATTTTGGGAGCATGTCGGTTTATGTGTATTGCCACTAGTACTGTTATTAATCGATGGCATAGGTCTGACTTGGTCAATAAAAAACTTGTTAAAATTGTGAGCTATGTCAATAGGGTTTGTAATTGTTTTCCCCTCGACATTTATTTGCGAGATGTAATTCTTTGGAATGTTCATCTTGCTCTTATTAATGACACTCCAGCTAGCTTTAGATTTATTACTGGCAGTGGTTATGTAGTAGTTATTTTGAGACTTTTGTGTTTGTTTAACTACGTGGTTAAGCCTAGACGAGTATATTTTAAATTTATTTTTGTCTTCGTCAGACTTTGTTTGCCGATATTTCCACAGTAAGACTCGTTTTCGCTTAGAGCAACTTTTTAAACCTTTACTAATCCATTTTGGCCGTCTTAGAAACGACTGTTTGATTTTTATTATGGGAAAACATAAGTTATACAAGAGACAAAAAAGTTCATGAAAATTATGAAATGCACTTTCGGGATCATGATTTTGGTAAATTTCTACAAACTTAAGAGAACTGAGACAATTTTTAAACTTTACCATATTTTCTAAACAATAGTCTCGTT
The DNA here is from genome assembly GCA_917490735.1 of Dryobotodes eremita. Taxonomy (NCBI): domain Eukaryota; kingdom Metazoa; phylum Arthropoda; class Insecta; order Lepidoptera; family Noctuidae; genus Dryobotodes; species Dryobotodes eremita. Next base: position 8,727,948 of record OU823257.1, read on the forward strand.
TTTCTATAAACCAATGATCAATTCTGGGATTAAATTTAACTGGGCAAGTAATCAACTGAGCTGTGTGATCCGAGAGGCCAAAGTCCAATATGTCACACTTACATCCTTTCCAGTTGTGAATCACGTGATCAATACAAGTTTTGCTTATCAAGCGGGTTGGTAAATTTACAGCCAACTTTAAATTAAATTCTGCTAGAATTCCTTTATACGCAGTAGTAGTTTTATTGTTTTTAAGTATATCTATATTTAAATCACCGCATATTACTAGTTTTTTTGATTTGTAGCAAAATTGACTCAAAATATCATTTAATTTACCAAAAAGCTTTTCAATATCTTCCAAATTGTTTTTTGGAGGTCTATAAATACATATAACTATTATTTTTTGATCTAAGAGCTCTATGGCACTGCACTCAATGATATGAATAAGTGAGTGTTTTGCAATTTCATCCAAAACTTTGAATTTATAACCATGTCGAACCAATATACATGCACCTCCGTGTCTGTTTTTCCTACAACAGGAGGAAGCAAGGACGAAGGATGGTATGTTAATAAGTGATGTGTCTAGATGAGTCATGTTATGTTCGGTAATACAGATAACATCTACATTAAGCTTTTTATCTATTAATGCATCTACATTAACACTTAAAAGGTCCATTTTACTCAGCAGACCATTGATATTTTGGTGCAGGATATTAATTGTTTTACTCTCGAAAAAAATCATCCGATAATTCAGGTTCATGAGGTAACGGTATATCCGCCAACTGGCTGTGACAAAAGGAATCTGTCTGTGTACTTTTGTGGCATATAATTTCATGCTGAGCTTGCAGCTGTGACTGATAATTCAAATATTTACGCTTGTTATCAATGTTTAAGATTTGTCTCAGGAATAAACGACTTAAGTTTATAGGGAAATATACTCCGCGAGGGAAAGTTGATCTATAATCTATATCCACAAATGTTACGTTTGTAGAAGTATTACATATAAATCTGAGTTCGTTGTTTAATTTTTGTTCATTTAAGTATCTGTTATATGGTATTTCAGTTATAATTATATTGGTATTATTCATAGTTTTACACCAGTTCTCTATACTAAATTTAAATTCATGGGGATTATAGTCATTAGTGCCACCGATAATTATTACATAGTCACTCATTGTTAGTTTTGATATAGTTTCATTTTGAGATTTTAGTATCTCTTCCATTCTTGCTCCTGATTTCCAAAAACTTGTCACATTGTAACTTGAGCCAATTAATTTCTGTAATAGTTCTCGTATTTTCCAACCCTGATGATCAGCCAATATAACAACTTTGTTTTTATTACTTTCTGTTTGATAAGTTACAGGTGTACTTGAGTTCTTGCCTGTTATATGCTGCTGCTGTTTGTTAGCTTCAGGGTCAATGTCATGTTCTCTATTTGCCGTTGGTGTTATATAAATAGATTCTGCAGCCGAGGGATTAAGTATGTAGCTATTTCCCAATTTTTCTGTAGGTTTTGGTGTGCTCAGACTGAGTGGTGTATGAATTTTAACAGGTGTAGAAACACGGTCTATTTTCCTTTTTTTGTTTTTGAGAACTGATAGTGGTGAGTGAATCTTTATTTCAGAAAACTGTACTTTTTTGTAGGTTTCTATCGCTTTTTGGTATTTTTCTACGTCAGTTTTCAATTGGAGATTTACGCTGCTAAGATTTTCTATCTCTTGGTGGGCACTCTGTAGTTCTAATGTGAGTTTCCTAATTGTTTCTGTTAAAGTTTTTGTTTTTGTTAAAGAGCGGTGTTCTAATAAGTTTGACCGCTGTGTGTATGTCTGTCCGTGGCACCGTAGCTCTTAAACGGGCGAACCGATTTGGATACGGTTTTTTTTATTGGAAAGCAGGTTTTCTAGCGGTGATTCTTAGACATGTTTCATCAGCTCCTTTTTGTGTCGGAAGGTTTTTTAAATTTTACCTATTCAAAGTGGCCAGTACGTTAAAATGGCAATTTCATATTTAAACCCACAGAACAAATAAAAAAAGTGTTATCTGTTCGGTGTTTAAGTATGACGGTTTCCTGTATATAAATGCATAGTCTCATTCATTATTTTAAATAGTATTAAGTTGTAATTTTTCGTCATTGTATTTAGTTCATTATTCAATATGATATCACTGTAATTAATACTGATCCTATAGATTTAACCGTCCTATCCTAAATCCCGTTATAATTTTTACTAGTAATATTTTCGTTTCCCTAACTTTGTTTTCATCATTTAGAAGAAGTTTTTTCAAACGTGACATTGGCTGAATGCACAAACCGTGCGAAGCCAAAAGAAAAAAAAAAAAAAAAAGTATGACGGTAACAATGCTCAAAAAGTGCAAGCCAGCGTCTTATAACAGATAGGTGAAACAAGAAAAAACAAAAGAAAATAGCAAAGTACCTACTGTGCCTTGACCATACTGTCAGAAGTCACGAGTGACATCGGTATTTACCCAGTTAACTACCCATAAGAATATCATCCGCACTCAACGTGTGATAAATAATGTAGACACCGCGAGATACCCGACGCTGGGCACTTAGCGGAATGTGATCTGTTCAGCGTGTGACGTCACACATCGGTCACACACGTCATTTGTCTTTTTAATATGAGGTGAATGGAGGACGGATGGAACAACAAATTTAGTAAACGAAAATTAATTGAATTTATAATATTCCCTTATTTCCTGTTTTAAATGAACACAAGAGTCAATTGTTATTACTAGGTAAATACACATATAACACAAACATATTTTGATGCGCCTTGCAGGTCGCATCTTAGAAATCTCCTCAAATCCCCTCCCCACTCAACTGACTTCTACTCCTACTCTTTCACTGTGCAGCGGTACGGTTGTGGAATTAACTTCCGCCTGAAATTAGGAACTGCCAAACTGTTGGAGTATTTAAAAGTAGAATGAAAGAGCACTATCTTTCCACTTTGTCATAATTGCATATGTATTTATTATATGAATTACATTTACTTCAATACATTACATTGTTATATATTTTAGTGATATTTATTTTAGTAGTATGTATGTATATAAGTATATTCTCATATTGTATGTTTATATTTAAACTAGCTGACCCGGCAGACTTCGTACTGCCAAATATAGCCTGTCAAAATGATTTGTAATGTGTCATTTTTTTGTTCCTACATATTTTATAGTCGGGGCAAAAAATTCTCATGAACAGAACTGTCACCCTGGTGATAGGGCGTTGTGAATAAGAAATATAATTAAATAAAACATATATAAGCATTTAAAAATAAGTAATCTCTTTATAGTTAATCATATGAATCATAATTATTAACAAAAATCAGTTTTATTTTCATTATAGTGCTTTGTGATATAAGATGTTTTTTGTTTGATTATCTGGCGCATAGACAAACAAATCTGATGGTTTTCCAACACGGGAACAGGCAACATACAATTGACCATGTGAGAAACATGGGTTTTCCAGATTAATACCACAAACACTTAATGATTGCCCCTGGGACTTGTTTATGGTCATAGCAAAAGCAAGCCGAACTGGAAACTGTAGTCGTTTAAAGTCAAACGGCACCTCATTCGGAATCATTGGGATGCGCGGTATGAGTACGTCTTCTCCTTTATACTTTCCTTTCAGTATAGTTGCTTCTATCACGTTGTTTAGTAATTTTTTTATCGCTAACCGTGTGCCGTTGCAAAGATGCGGTTGGTTGATATTTCGCAACATTATAACTACCGATCCAACCTTTAATTGAAGATTGTGAGGTGGCAATCCTGGCAAATCCAGCGAGTTTAAAAATTCTGGTGGATAGTTCACTACATCATCTTGGTTAGTAGCCGAATCAACTGATTTATATATCCTCGATTCGCCTGTAATTTGTTCTTGTATTTTTAAATTTAATTCATTTACATCTATGTTTTTTGCAGCCAATATAGCTCGTTCGCTCAACCAATCATGGTTTCTGTAATTTTGAGAAACATCTGGAAACACCTTCTGAATAAGTTCATCTTTTGATCGAGTTAACTGACAAAAACTTTGAGGAATGTTAATGCAGCCAGTCAACATGTCTATAGGAAATTTGCCATTACCAATGTCAATGAGTTGTTTAGAGAATATGTTTCCAGATTGGTCATTTTGTAATTCGACACGCATGTTCTTGCTTAAATGAAGTACTTTGACATGTTTCCACAAATTGGAGGACTTTAGACATGCATTGAGTTCATCAGCTGGTGTTGATCGTGGAATCACTGGCAATGTTTGACGAAAATCTCCTGCTAATAAAATCATTGCACCACCAAATTGGTTATGATTGCTCCGTATATCTTTTAATGTTCTGTCTAAAGCCTCCAAAGATTTTTTATGTGCCATCGTGCATTCATCCCAAATAATTAATTTACATTGCTGCAAGACCTTTGCCATTGCAGAGTTCTTAGAAATGTTGCAGGTCGGAGTTTCATTGCTTTGCATATTTAATGGCAATTTTAATGCTGAATGGGCTGTTCGACCACCTTCAAGCAAAGTTGTTGCGATTTCCGACGAAGCGAGTGCAAGTGCAATTTTATTTTGTGAGCGAATCGTTGCTAATATTAATGAAATCAAAAAAGTTTTTCCTGTACCACCAGGTGCATCTAAGAAGTAAATCCCTCCAGTTTCATCATTTATTACTTTCATAAGATTTTCAAATACATACTTCTGTTGTTCATTCAACAGTGGAAGATTCGTTTGAATTAATTCTTGTAAAGTGTTGAGATCATAAATTTTTTCTCGATTCAACTCTTGGTTAAAAGCATCATGCATTGGACGATTGGGCGCGGCCGGGCCTAATTGATTTAATAGTTTGTTTGACATCATCAAGCACATGTCCTCAATTGAAATCAATGCTTCGTTGTAAATTTCTTCACTGATTTGTATATTTGGATTTCCCATTCTATTTCGTATTTGATACAAAATATCATCACACATATTATCTTTGTACTTGATCCACAAATCAATTGGGTTTGATGGGAAGCATGTAGATATGATTATAGAAAACAATGTTCGTATTTGATGAGCGTGTGATGATATTACAGCATCATTGAGAGTTTGATCCCAATGAGCGTCATTTTCTAGCAATTGCAAACGTTGACAGGCTTCCCTGTAAGATCCACACAATTCACCATCAACAGTTCGTAAATGTTGGAATGATGTTGGGCCACGTACATTGACTTTGATCTATAATATAAAAATGAATCGCAAAATGTGTTGGTAAGCGCATAAGTCAATTAGTTGAATGTCGCGCTCGCGCTTCACGCGTTTGTGATATCCGAATTCTTTCACGTTCATGTCGGCCGTTACGTTCTTGTGCAGCATGATTAGATCGGTAATTAGCTTGGTTTGTAGCATTTCGGGTTCTTCTACCTAAATTGCTTCGTCTAATAGGAGGCATATCTATATTATAGATTATTTTGTCACATGAAATAATTAGCGATCATAGGTAAATAAACACTGCACAAAACACTATATAGGTACGAATTTGTTATGTGTATCAGTTGATAAAAGCAAACTCATTAGCTCATTAGAGTAGGAGGTAACCGAAAATCCAAGAAAAAAACCCACTGACATTGACAGGTTGTTGTTATTTCAACTTTTTTTTTAATTTGATATGACTTGGAGTCAAATCCTTAAAGCCGTATTTAAAATAGGGATATGAAAAAATTAAAATAATAAAACACTTTTGGTAACGCTGTTTTTGTTTGACTGATGTAATGACTTGAAAACTGATGCATTTTAAAGTAAAACAAATGAAATAATATCGCGAAACCGACCAAATTGAACTATTCGATTTCGTTTTCTTTTTCTTTTTTGTTTATCTGTGCTCCAATGCACACTGTTTTGATAGATATGATTGAATTTGAACTTTCTCAGAACAGAGGTAATAAAGTGCAAATTGACTCTTTGACGTTAGGAACATACCTACATTGTTTAAACAACAGTGACTGCTTGTAATTCAATATGAACTTTATACAATAGCAATAAAGCTCGTTTTAGTTAGAAAACGTTTGTATGGGAAAAATAAAAGGGCTGTTTTTAGGGTTTTTCCGGCAATTATTCGAATTTTTCTCGCCGTAAAAACCATCTTTGAATTTCAACGAACATTTAAAAAAAAGAATTTGCCAAATTGGTCCAGGCGTTGTTGAGTTATGCGCTTACCAACACATTTTGCGATTCATTTTTATATTATAGATTGGAAAGTTTTGTTTTTCCTTCTACTCTTACATACGTTGTCTACATCTCTTTAACATACTCTCCTATCGCAGGTATGCTGGAAGAGATTTCGTTAGAAATAAGCATCACCTTTGTACGTATTTTTCTATTCCTTTCTTCTTATCTGTTTCTATACGTGTGTACAAAAATGATTAAATAAATAAAAAGTGTCCAGGTATCAAGCACGTTTTTTCTAGTAACTAAAAATCAGGTTTTTAAATTATATTTTTTGTAACTCCGATTAGTAAATTTCGACATTTGAAAAGGGATTTTTTGAATTTCGGTCAAAAGATGAAAATCTTCTGTCAAGTCCTATTAATATATAGTCCTGCAACGGGTTTGAGCCCAAATCCGTAAAATTTCTGCCATACTTCTGAGTAGAACCAATACAAAAGAGCGTTGTTATGGAGAGAAGACGTCATTTGAGCCGAGAATAAATTATCAGAGCAATGGGAATGTTGGAATTTGGTTCTCGGCAACGTGTTGTGGCAATCGCTCTGGGCACTACGCAGTGTTATAAGTCGACTTTGGACACGTTACCATATCACCTGAAATGTGGCAGAGCGATATCAAAGACGAGCTCGTATCACCACACGCAGACAAAATCGTTACCTACAAATTACTACCGGAAAAAGTCGTACCATGACCGCGATGATGTTGGTTACGAGGCTTCATAGCTCTTCAGGGATGTTAATAAGCGATCAAGCATAAAAAATCGCTTGCATGTAGTTAACCTCCGTTCCCGAAAGCCGGTACATGTACCACTAATTGAGCCCTGTAATCGCAGAGCACGTTTACAATGGGTTCGTGAACACAGAATTGGGCAGAAGAAGAGTGGCGTTTTGTGTGTTTTTCTGTCGAATTTCGCTTTGGTATGAGGCCAGATACTAGACGTACACGGTGTTGGAGGACCCCTGGATGCCAAGAACTTAAGTAAGAAGGTAACATTTTGTCCACAAACACAAAACGTATTGTTTTTGTTTGTGTGAGGGTCTCAATCTGTGTAGAGGATAAAAGGAAGGGATGTATTCATGGAGTACATTTGGTTAGAGTTATTGTAAATATTGTTTTGTCTAATACTAAATATGACTGACTTACTGGGTATTCATCGTGGAAAAGTCGGAAAACGACCCTAAATATTTATAGATGCTTACCTTATTCAAATTTCGTCGTATCCATTGTGATACACCAACATTGTACACTTAGTTCGCAATAAACGTTTTGACTTTGAGTTTGATTACGCAATATTGCTTATTCTATAAAATTATTTCGATTGCTTTGTTGCACTAAGATAACAAATAGCTCAATATGGTCTACATCACAAACAAACAAAATTGATTGCGGAACCCATTTTTCCTTAACCCATAAAAATAAATGATTCCCCTCGGATTCCTTCTTGAAGATAAATCGAGATGATGAGCAAATTTAATCAGTAAGTTATTGCAGAACTCGATTGTTGAATCCACGGTAGTTAAAAGTTTTGTTTACAGTTAAATACCTTAGTAGGTATTCATTTTCAACTTTTACTTTTACTCGTAGATTTATAACATTATAAACGGAGGTTTTTCTTCGTAGAGCTCACAGTACAAAATGATTTATAGAACTACGTACACAGGCCAAAAGAGATAAGTAACTAGGCACGCACACTACAAAACTATATCGCTACTGTTAAAACGATTCATTACGTACTGCTCACAATGACTCACGCACACATCGCATTCGTAGTGTGAGTGCACTAACGTCTTCTAAATGATAGTATAACATAATTTTGCAACAAAAACTGGACCATTCGTAGCTCAACGAATAAGGCATACACTTCTGGAATGCTAGTGTGTAAGTTCAAATCCCGGAAGGGGTGGTACTTTTTGCGATTTAAAATTTTAAGCTAAAGCAAATAGAATACTTTTTGTTCAAACATTTTTTTATTTATTAAAAATAGCTTAAATAAATAAAACCATTTTTAATAAATATCTTTATTCAAAAAATAAAAGAACATCACAAGTTAACATGTTTTATTATAAAAGCCAAAACATACCATTACATCTTTTTATAAAATTATATAATAAACAGTGGGCGGAGTGAATAAACATGTCACATAGATAAAAAATATAATCTGATCCAGTAACAATAACATCACTCACACTCCAGTACCGCCGACTTATTTTATAAGCTGTGAAAGTTTTGAAGATTAGTATTAAGTATTTGGTTTATTCAGTTATCACATAATTGAATTACATTTTTAAATATTAATGTAAAAAAAACAAAGTAACCACCGGTATCGGGAACAGTAATATAATTATTACCAACACAGTTTCCAGGAAAATAATAGATTTAAACACGTTAAAATGTCTGAAATTTAAAGGTAGTAGGTAAGTATAAATGTTACGATAAGTCGGCGGTGATTTTCGATATTACCTACACTTTCTCAAGATGACGCGTAATTAATAATATTAGTGGATATTTTACATATTAATAATTATATTTTATCATCATATCAGCCGTAGGATTTCCGCTGCTTATGTTTTAATAATGAATGGGTGGCCCTTCGCTGTCTATGACAAGTTGCAAACGTCTGCTCATACTAGCAACCATGTTGTTACAAAGGTCACTACCACGTTACGACTCCCAAGTCCAAGTTACAACGTCATGCAGATTAGACTTTGTTCTAACTTCAGATGGGTCCCAATTCAACACCATATGACCCCATAAATTTTCTATGGGGTTTAAATCGGGACTCTTAGCAGGCCAATCAATAACAGTCACATCTGTTTGTGATTTTAGCCAATCTTGAACAATATGTGCTTTGTGGACGGCACAGTTGTCGTGCACAAAATAAATATGCTCGTTTGGATAGGCAACTCGCACTGTGGGCAGCATAACATTTTTTAAAATATCTAAATAGCCTTGACTATTGTTACGAGCTCCCACTTCAACGAGCTCACCGGGACCCATCGACGACATCCAGCCCCAATACCCGAGTGTAATGCGGCCACTAGTCCTAAGTGGCAAAATGTTTATTTCAGTGTATCGGTCTCCTTTTTTTCTCCATAGTATTTTTCGTCCATCTTTATCTGATTTGAAATATTTTTCATCAGTAAATATGACGACATTGTTTTGCCAATCGAAGTGCTGATATTCCTTCGCGAAGCAAACGCGATTTAGACGGTGCACAGTAGATAACAAAATTTTTCTAGCCGGTCTGCAACATTTCAAACCGTCCGCTCGCAGGTGGTTCCGTACAGTTTGCATAGTCACGTTGTGTGCTGCTGCTGTTATGCTGGTCTTAGCAAATGGATCTGATGTATGGGTGGCAGTAATCTCACGGTGCCGCGGCGAAGCATTTGTGTAAGCCAATGGTGTCGGTCCAGGCACGCGACGGTTTGTTTCGCCTGTCTCAGCGTGACGATGCACCCACAATCGAACGGTTTTTCTCTACAAAAAAAAGTGAAAATATTAGAACAAAACATACACCGCCCAAATTATAAATTAAGAAATAAATATTACACAATATAAATCCAATGCAGAGAATATATTTATATAAACACAATTCATATACTTATACATAAATATAGTTTATTTAAATTATACATATACATATATCAAACTAATAAAATAAAATAAAAAATATTTATATAATATAATTATGACACTTATTATTTACTTTATTCAATTAATGCACATATAAAATTCATCTTTTTTATTTTTTTCTAAAAGTATTAATGGATATTATTATGCATTGTTTAGAATTTCCTTTGTTTAATGTCCAAACATGCAATTTACATTTTTAAATATTTTAGGAAAAAAATAAAACAAGATTGTTAGTTTATTATTATCTCCTATTCATTTCATTCATTTACATTCATTATATTTTTTGAATATTTCATTGCAAAATACAGATAAAAAAAACTATTATTATAATACTGTGTAAAAGGGTGATGGTAATTATTAAATATCGATATAGTGAGTGGCTATGCAGTCAATAAATAAAAACTCCGGTGTCATTTCCTATTATTTTCAACTATTCATATCCACAATTCGTTAAATGAGACACAACAGACAATCTTATTGAAATTACTGGGACACGGTGACATAATAAATGAATACATTATTATTAATAATAATTTTACTCACCGATATCATTAGGCGCCTTGCGATTTCACTAACAGAAATGTTTTGCTCGTGCAAAACAATAATCTGAGCTTTTTGGAATATTGTTAAATGATGCATGGTCTAAGGTTAATCAATTTAACACAATCACAAACTTCGTAAAACTGTAAAAGAATGAGTTTAAGTGTAGTTGCTAATGCAGACTGACTCATACGTAAGTTCACTATTAAAGGTAGGAATATATTTTTAAAGCGGGTAGTTAGCTTCTAAACTGGCAAATAATTTTAAGTAGGCGAGGAACTTGTGGTTGTTTCTCAAACCGGTCAGAATATCGCTTTATTCAGTTAGTATATTAACTCTAAACTGCAAAATACCAAAAACAACATTTTTGTGAACTCGTGGTTCGAACTCGAATCATTTGTCACAGTAGGTAGAATGCTTACCCGTTGCGCCACGAAAACGATTATGTATTATCTTGAAATCATGTTATACTATCATTTAGAAAACGTTAGCGCACTCACTCTACGAATACGATGTGTGCGTGGAACTATCATTCTGAGCAGTACGTACAGTAGCGATATAGTTTTGTAGTGTGCGTGCCTGGTTACTTAACTCTTTTGGCGTGTGTACATAGTAACATCCTACGTCTAAATCAATGCTACAAACAACGATTTTCTAAAGTTTAGGTGCCTTCAAGTTCCATGAATAGATTTTAAGGGATACTTCTGATTTATTTCAGAACAATCAATTCTGAACGGCTTACTGTTGTTCGAAGTTTATCTCGTGATTCCCAATAGTGGATATATACTTATTTTATACATGGTATATAGTAAATTGTTCAACAATAATTTTAATTTGATGCTGCCTTATGCTTCAAGCCGACGCAAAAGTAAAGTAATATAGTTTTTATTTTCGGAACAATCCATAGTGTAGATACTATTTGTGCATCATTTCCCTAATTACTGTTCAAAGTCAAATCATTTATTTCAAATAGGCTCCTTTGAACGTCAAAATTTACAAGAAAATTATATTGATTCTAATTGCCCCTTCCAAAAGATAGTTTCGTATGGAGAAGAATGGGCACAAAACTCCTCAGTTACCCTTTTAAAATGTTGTTCAATATTTTGTACCTATATATTAATTATATAATTATACTCGAGCCTTGTCCGAAGAGAATAGCATTGTACACTTGTAGTACCACATTATAATGATAAATGATTTTATTTCTGTAAGTAGGTTTGTAACAACACTTTTACAAGTCAATCATTTTTTTAAAACTAGACGAGGTCGGCGTTTCCTATCTGAGTACTCTGAGAAGAAAGGCCGAAACAAACTCAGAGGTTACAGTCTCTTTTAAAGTCCAGACATAATCTTGGTCAGGTCATGCGAAGACCATGCAGATTGGTATCTGAAATGGTCTTTTGAGGAAAGAACCATACAGATTGAGTGAACCTGTCCAGTCAGTGCACGCATTTGTCAGTAATCGTGCAGCTCGACTCAGGAAGTCAGGACTTAAGGAGCTCAACGATTCGACGAACAATACCAAAGAAAGGACATTTGGGTAGGCCGCATAAAGTACTCAAACTGCCAGATCATAATTAAAACCAAAATTAGAAAAAAAAAAAGCAATTACCCACATAGTCCTCAAATTCACAAAAATTAAAATAATATAATACTTTATAAGTAAATACTCATGTCTATATAAAATTTATCAATGTCGCGTCTTTATGCACTTTAGTTTAGCCTCTTTTAGATTTTTTAAGACGGATGCCTTATTGTTGCTGTAAGTTTGCCATCAATACTTCATTAAATTCAGAGCTTCTACACTTCTAGGGGTCTACTGAAAAGTAAAGATAGGGGTAGGTTACTAATCACTTCGGAAGAGGCTATCATATAGTTATGATAGAACTTCACTTACAGGTAAGTTCGTTTAATCACGAATTATATGTGAAGACGATGTAGAATAAAATTACTATACCATAATAATATAGAAAAGAAACAAAGAAAATACATTTATTTAGCGCAGACCACAAAGCACACAACACAACATATACAAGTAAAAAAGAAAAATGAAACAAATAAAAAGTGTAAATTGCGTGCGTGCGTGTGTGTGTTTGTGTGCGTGTGTGTGTGTGTATGTGTGTGTGTGTGTGTGTAATAGATGTCCTGTTGTTCATATATTACTGAACTCGATCAACATTTATCTTGGTTCACATCATACAGTATCCCTTGAGATATAAAGTGATCCATTCCACTTCCAACTGAGAGCATCTTTAGAGAGTTTTGTACGAGATGTTTACACTTCAATACCTTTGCGTATATTTATGAAAGTAGTGATTTTAGCTTCATAACATTCATGAATTTAAACAAAGGCTTTCATCGCCATACACAATGTATCTGAAACGTCTCCCCCATACGTCTATTAAGATTGGCTTACATTAATCACAACTTGTTTAATCTACTGGCTTTTTTTGCATTCAGTCACAAAAATTAACTTTATGCTTCCATAAATGATCCTGTTTTCTCTGAATCCGTCAAGAGTTTCAATAAAACACCGATTGGATCGCGTTCGCGTGATGTAACTCGTCCACAATAGTCGCCCTTGTGCGACTGGATATGTGGAAATCCCTTTTGGAATATACTTATAAGGCCATAGAATTCTTGCCATTGTCCTGTTCCTGTTAGAACATTTTTGTCTTCTTCTATGGCTCTAAAGGAAAATAATCCGCTTATTTAAAAAATCTTGCACAGCGTTACCCACATGAACAAAATATATCTCGAGTTAATGAGTGTGGTGGATAACGTCGCTCGACGGGATGTACCACAATAAGCATCCGTCTGTAGTGTTACTGCATTAGGTCTTTATACGTCACAAAAGGAAACAAAATGCCTTGTGTGGAAAAAGTATAGAGTCTACTTTTAAAATATCTACGGATATATTCTGGCATTTTATGTAGCTAAGGGTGAAAGCATTCACTCGGAACATATTATAGTGGCGTTATGTGAGGGTAAAACCCAAACTCAAGAGCACGTAAGTCGCAAAACTTTATAACCGAAATGTCTTTAGATTATATACCGAATCAAAAGGAGACAGGGTAACCTGCTGAATATTCAGTTCGTAACAAGGGGCGTCGTAAATCTTTTTTACTAGCAGTTACGCTCACAAATCGTCTATAGGCACTCCGAGCTCCAATCCACGCATCAATACTTAATTCTCTTATACCGACTTCTTGGCACTCATTGCCTCGCCAGTCGACATAATTTGGGTACTAGGTTTCTTTTTCAAATAAAAAGTTCGTCTATTCTATATCGTTAACGAGACGTGCGGACTGGCTTATGGCGTAATGGCGCGGAATCATTTAGGTGCGGTAAATGAGGGTATGCCTCCGAGCTTTTTATAATATGGAAGTCCGCTATGAACACGTTACTGCAGTTGATGGGTGTGAGATAGGTTTTGTTTATGAGGCTAATTCTGGTCAAATACTTACATAAAAATTGCAGTAATAGAGATAAAACCGCAAAATAAAAATGATGTTGACTAAGGCTTATGTATTATTTTACCAAACACTATATGAATAAAGATGTAATTAACACTTGTAAATGCTTTTAGAACTCAGAGGTAGTATTTTGAAAATTAAAATAAAGCCGGTTATTTTGTTCGTAATAAAAGGTAGTACTGAACTAAAATGCACTGAACCTATCATCTTTTTTGTATGCACGTGTTTCTGTGACAAATAAACCTATTTTTTATTCTTTCTTTCTTTCTTTTTTTTTCACTGAGACACAAATTTAAATTATTTATACCAGCCTTCCATTATATAACACGTTGATAAACTTATAAAGTGACTTTACTAATGTCTGCAGGTTAAATAGAAAATTAAATGTTCCCTATGAATAAAATTCCTACTATATATTTTATTTTATTGAAAAGGAACAACAAACAGCTACAATATAAAACATGAAATATGAAATACACAAAACACATATACAATATTGTAGCCCACAACGCTGTTCACAGATTAACTATGGGATAAAAATAATACAATAATAATCGCTAGGTTTACAAATATATACCGTTTTTTTTTTTAAGCTATTGCATAGCTTTTATCGCGGGCTTTGAGCGCGGCGACCGAATCAAGAAATTCCGTAACGAAAATAAAACCTAACACCCCCCACTCCGCCTACCATGTAGCTTGGCCGAGCGTTCGCTTAACGTGTATATATATGGTACGACTGTACTTGAATTAATATAAAAGAAAAAAAATACGGCATAAATACTGCATAAATAAATAATTATAATTGCATAAGTTGATAAAAAATGCTATGCAATAGCTTTACCGCGGCAGTCCCCGAGTACCACACGTGTTTTTTTTTTCTAATTATTTATTGAAAGGAGGTACGTTAAACGTGAACGTGGTAGAACTGTCGTCTCAGAATTATCTACAGAACTCTAATCAATTACCGCTACCACACGTATGTGTAACGTGTGTGTTGTATGTCAGCAACGCACTATATTTTGTTAAGCATCCATTGCGTATCTCCGTCACGTTGATAATAATTAACGTCCTTAATACCGCGTAATGTTTGCGTCGCACTCCGAGTTATCTTTATAGCCTCTCTTATTACACGCTCTGGCTCCGAAAATTTGATTAGCTCCGTGACGTTACTGAGACACAGACATCCAGTATGGTCAGCAGAGTTCCGGGTAATTGAGGAAAATAAATGAATGACGAAGACACAAGATCCAATTAATTATGAAGACTCGGAGTAGTTACTGTACACCAGTCTAAAATTGATTACACAGTAGATATTAAAGGAATTATTTTCTAATGAAAACTCCGAAAAATTCTATACTTACCTATACTAAAAATGCAAGTCCAAATTCATAATAATTGAAATAAAAACACAAACTGGAAAACTAGTCATAATAGTCTGTATAATAAAATGCCAACTTTTCAAATAATATTCTAGTCAAGAGCAGTCTGCTGCACAACGCTGTTTTTGTTTTTTTCTGCGGTATCTATTTTCCAGTCTCTTTTGATTGTTTTCTGATGAACTACATGTATCCATTGAGTTATGGCATATTTTGTCGCAGAACACAATATTTTTTGCGAAATAATTACAAAACTAAAAGGGAAGAAGGCGTGAGTTTATGTATGACTGTATTAAATTTAAAAACGATAACAAAACGAGGCACATTGCTTGCCAAGAGCGTTATTATAAAAACAGCAGATTTTTTTGCAACAATATCTACATAATCTGAAAATAATTTTCACATGTAACGTAATTACTGAAACGTCATTCGTCATAAAACGAAAAAATTAGTAGGAAACCTTGCAGTGTCGCCAGTAAATGACATGAATAATTAATATTACATTTCTATTACGGGTCAATGCCAGCAGGGCACTTCAAATACGTAAGAATTTTGCGACAGCGAAACATCAACTGCCGAGCGGGTGCACCGTGAGCCGGCGCGGCGCACCCTACACGACACCGTGGCACGGTATGACGTCGTGCCGTTTCACGATGGCGGCGCCGCGCCGTGGAAATGTGTCCAGGCCGTTAGGGCCAAAACACATACCTACACACGATACGACGTCGCATCGTGGCACGTTGCGGCATCGTATAACGATGTGATTTCGTGTCTTAGAGATCAACGATGTGCATCGTAAAAAATAACGACACGACGTGGCATCGTGGTATAATGCACGGCAAGCCGTTTTCGATACGATGTCGTTGAAATTTGAAGAAAAATTGCTTCTTCTATTCTCTTCTGTTTTCATTCTTGTTTTATGCTATAGCACGGGACGCTCTGCCACTAGGGATATAAATTGATCTACATCAATGTTCTGCGTTATCGTTGACTATTGAACATAAAATGTGGCACCGGCGCGGATTGCATCGTCATTTTTCACGTCCCGACGACGTGGTGTGCATCGTACCACGATGCGACGGCGTGTCGTAAATTTTTACGATGCACGTCGTAGTTTTCCACGACACGACGTTGCAACGTGCCATGATGCGACATCGTATCGTATATATATTTTGACAAGACATACACTACTCACTTTCGCGTCGAAGAGATATGTCTATTTCTGTCACTTTTTTTGCGATTCCTGACAGCGCTGCAAACCAAAAACTTGACTCGTTTCAAACTTGATATTTTCTCTACAAACCCTAACATGGCACTTAATTTATCTCGAATGTTGTCAATTCAACTTGAGATTATCTCCAATATTTCTATAATTTTGCCGTCCTCGATTTTGACGACGAGAAGGGTAGACAAAACTAAGACAAAAAAAAAACCCCAGATATAACATGGCAGTTTCACAATGTATTTATTTTTACCATCATTTTATTTTACTAATTAATAATGGAAATACTTAGTTTTAAACTTGAATTTTTATTGGAACGAAGTTCCTTTCAGCGCGCGGCGGGCCGCGAGAGTAACTGTGGCGGAGGGGTGCACTATTACGTAGATGAACATCACTTTCAGTAATAACCAGTCACTTTACCAAGTATGGTGATTAATTAAAACTAAGTAGTTATGGCTGTATGGAAATATCAAAAGTTCGCAACATAATTACTAAAATCGCCAGTTAATTTTCCAAGGGTGGTGATTAACAACGTTTAGTGCTTTGTGGTTATAATAGCGAAATCAACTCCAGCTACATATTTGTGTGAACGCCAGTCCTTTTAGTAAGTGTGGTGATTAACAAAATTTCCAACATTGTGGGTTTTATAGTGATTATTATAATACCAACCCTCGCTTTGTCAAATTGTGATCGTCGGCCCATTTGTAATTTGCAGTGATTAGTGTAACCTTTGCCAGCCAACAAAGGTTTTCTTGGGTCTGCTCTGAACTGCGACCTCGCTTGGTGGAAAGCGATGGATGATAACTACTATCATAGATACCCCAAAAATTTCGTTTACACGAAATCGAAGCATTGAGTGTATCATGTCAGCTTCGCTACAACTCAGTGTTAGCTAGGACGTAGCGACATCGCTACGCGCATGTTTCCGTTGCTTGTAAAGTTGTGCGAGCAGGATAATGAATTAATTAGATTTGGAAACTGACTCTTTGTTTATTTCTCAAAAAAATATCGTGTGTCAGATTCCTCTCTTAAATCTTATATTTTACTTAAATTAGAGCGCAAATTCTATTCATCACTTTATGATACCAAAATTAAATCACCGTTGACTACGGCCACTCAATATAATTTTGTGCCAATGAATGCACTAAAATGCTACTGTAAATCTTCGCCTCGGATCGATCAACAACTTTATGAAGCGTGATAAACATTTTCCTAGAGACTTCACTTTTAGTTTGTTTAAAATAACTTTACGTACTTACTTATCGATTAAAGGTTTTAGTAGAAGGTACTTAAAGTTGTGTCACACTTACTATCTTGCAAATACAGCAATTCAGTATAATTGCTACGTGACGTCACACGTCGTCGTGTTCTCTCGCATATTGCAAGGAAATTGTATTATCAACTCACCCGTATGGTACGTCGTGTGAAATAGAGAGATCAGATGTGTTTGAAGTGGGAACCTAACTTGTGATGTTAATATTGAATTCATTACTAGTATGAAATCAATTGATACTTTAAGTATGGACAGTTACAAAGAAAAGAATAGCTGCTTAGTTTGTGTGACAAAATTGTTATAATATTTAAATTTTAAAAATGTTCTCAAGTAAGTGAAATCTTTATAATTTCTTATTGAGAAATATTTTTTTTTAACCATTAAAGTAACAAACGTAGGTAACATAGGTATAGACATGAAGCGAATTTTGCTCAAAGTAATTTATGCAGAATAAATATTTGTTTAAGTGCTTACTACCTACGCAGACATGTATCTAATATCGTCTTTATTGTAAGTAAAGATTGCTTTCGTAACATTAATATTCGTCGTGAAATGAAGGTAATATTTTTAGCCCGTATTAAATTCAAAGTGGGTATCCCTTTGAATTGTCATAAAACCACTAAACGGTTTTATGGTTATGCGAGTGCGATATTTATTTAGTTCGTAAATTTTCTATCACGCGATCGTTATCCACGACAGTGGACAGATTTTTTTTACTGAAAAATGCGTGCACTGACTGGACAGGTCCAGCCAATCTGTGTGGTTTTTCCTCAAAAGACAATTTCAGACACCAATCTACATGGTCTTCAGTTATGATCTGACCAAGATTATGTCTGAACTTCAAAAGAGACTGTGCCCTCTGATTTTGCTTTGGGCCTTTCTTCTCAGAGTAGTCAGATAGGAAACGCAAACCTCATCTAGTTTTTAAAATATGATTGGCGTGTGAAAGTGCTTGTATAAACCTACTTACAGAATTAAAATCATTTTTCATTTAAAAAATCTCATCAAGAGCGGGTGCATAATATTCAAAGCGGTTTGATCTTTGCATATGAACTGAAGCGAGGGCCACCGAGATGGATGAGTGAATTAAATAATTTTCATCGCACATTATATCCATACCATTTTGTTTTTTATTTCACCAGGCAAATTGGATGCAATGCAAAATATTTAATAAAAAAAAACTTTATTCTATTACCATTTAAGTGCATTTCATTTTAAAGATATTCATGTAACAAAACGTAAATATTCCATACTGGCCAATAGACAAAGCCTGACACTAAACCCGCGACCCGAGCACAGAATCTTATCGACCATGACTCGGATCCCACATATTACGAATACCCGCAACTTGTACACAATTAGCTGGAAATTAAACACGCGCTTGACCGCACAGGGTGCGTGCGTAAATAAACATACCAAGCGATGAATCTTGAATGAATTAGACCTTTCCTAAATGAACGTTTCGGGAAGATTTCAGAGTATTTACATTCTTAATATGTTGTTCGGGTCCGCACTATTATCACATGAATAAGGTTTTTTATTCATGTGCTATTATGTTGACGAAGGCTTTATAACTTTCACTAAAGTATTCCTTTCGAGTAATTTCGGCAGATGCAAAGATGATCTGCCTAAAATATTTTATTTGCCGAAAACTGAAATTCAAAAATCAATATTGTTCTTTATATTAAGTTGCCTGATCTATTGGTAGCCATTAAAAATCAATTTTTAATGAATCTCTTTGTTGATTCTATCTACACAATGGAGTTAAGTTTTCAAGTACTGAAGCTGACTCTTTACCTAAAACATATCTACTAGTTTAATTATGTACATAATTATAATGTAATTATAAAATCAATAACGCTTACCAGAATGTGGGCATTATTCTGTAGATTGAGATGTTACAGAGAATAAACTATGGTTGAAATAATAAACATAATTATAATAATAGATCCGCGTCTGTTTGTTACTAATCGAAGAACATTAACGCGTACATAATTAACACTTGAGCTAGCAGTATCCTTTGAGATCGTTGAATTTAATTATAAACGATTGTAATTGAATTAACTTGGTGTGAAATTTTATAGTTCACTACACAATAGGTATGCAAGGATCAATTTATTTAGGTACTAGCTGACCCGGCAGACTTCGTACTGCCAAATATAGCCTGTCAAAATGATTTGTAATGTGTCATTTTTTTGTTCCTACATATTTTATAGTCGGGGCAAAAAATTCTCATGAACAGAACTGTCACCCTGGTGATAGGGCGTTGTGAATAAGAAATATAATTAAATAAAACATATATAAGCATTTAAAAATAAGTAATCTCTTTATAGTTAATCATATGAATCATAATTATTAACAAAAATCAGTTTTATTTTCATTGTAGTGCTTTGTGATATACGATGTTTTTTGTTTGATTATCTGGCGCATAGACAAACAAATCTGATGGTTTTCCAACACGGGAACAGGCAACATACAATTGACCATGTGAGAAACATGGGTTTTCCAGATTAATACCACAAACACTTAATGATTGCCCCTGGGACTTGTTTATGGTCATAGCAAAAGCAAGCCGAACTGGAAACTGTAGTCGTTTAAAGTCAAACGGCACATCATTCGGAATCATTTGGATGCGCGGTATGAGTACGTCTTCTCCTTTATACTTTCCTTTCAGTATAGTTGCTTCTATCACGTTGTTTAGTAATTTTTTTATCGCTAACCGTGTGCCGTTGCAAAGACGCGGTTGGTTGATATTTCGCAACATTATAACTACCGATCCAACCTTTAATTGAAGATTGTGAGGTGGCAATCCTGGCAAATCCAGCGAGATTAAAAATTCTGGTGGATAGTTCACTACATCATCTTGGTTAGTAGCCGAATCAACTGATTTATATATCCTCGATCGCCTGTAATTTGTTCTTGTATTTTTAAATTTAATTCATTTACATCTATGTTTTTTGCAGCCAATATAGCTCGTTCGCTCAACCAATCATGGTTTCTGTAATTTTGAGAAACATCTGGAAACACCTTCTGAATAAGTTCATCTTTTGATCGAGTTAACTGACAAAAACTTTGAGGAATGTTAATGCAGCCAGTCAACATGTCTATAGGAAATTTGCCATTACCAATGTCAATGAGTTGTTTAGAGAATATGTTTCCAGATTGGTCATTTTGTAATTCGACACGCATATTCTTGCTTAAATGAAGTACTTTGACATGTTTCCACAAATTGGAGGACTTTAGACATGCATTGAGTTCATCAGCTGGTGTTGATCGTGGAATCACTGGCAATGTTTGACGAAAATCTCCTGCTAATAAAATCATTGCACCACCAAATTGGTTATGATTGCTCCGTATATCTTTTAATGTTCTGTCTAAAGCCTCCAAAGATTTTTTATGTGCCATCGTGCATTCATCACAAATAATTAATTTACATTGCTGCAATACCTTTGCCATTGCAGAGTTCTTAGAAATGTTGCAGGTCGGAGCTTCATTGCTTTGCATATTTAATGGCAATTTTAATGCTGAATGGGCTGTTCGACCACCTTCAAGCAAAGTTGCTGCGATTCCCGACGAAGCGAGTGCAAGTGCAATTTTATTTTGTGAGCGAATCGTTGCTAATATTAATGAAATCAAAAAAGTTTTTCCTGTACCACCAGGTGCATCTAAGAAGTAAATCCCTCCAGTTTCATCATTTATTACTTTCATAAGATTTTCAAATACACACTTCTGTTGTTCATTCAACAGTGGAAGATTCGTTTGAATTAATTCTTTTAAAGTGTTGAGATCATACATTTTTTCTCGATTCAACTCTTGGTTAAAAGCATCATGCATTGGACGATTGGGCGCGGCCAGGCCTAATTGAATTAATAGTTTGTTTGACATCATCAAGCACATGTCCTCAATTGAAATCAATGCTTCGTTGTAAATTTCTTCACTGATTTGTATATTTGGATTTCCCATTCTATTTCGTATTTGATACAAAATATCATCACACATATTATCTTTGTACTTGATCCACAAATCAATTGGGTTTGATGGGAAGCATGTAGATATGATTATAGAAAACAATGTTCGTATTTGATGAGCGTGTGATGATATTACAGCATCATTGAGAGTTTGATCCCAATGAGCGTCATTTTCTAGCAATTGCAAACGTTGACAGGCTTCCCTGTAAGATCCACACAATTCACCATCAACAGTTCGTAAATGTTGGAATGATGTTGGGCCACGTACATTGACTTTAATCTATAATATAAAAATGAATCGCAAAATGTATTGGTAAGCGCATAACTCAATTAGTTGAATGTCGCGCTCGCGCTTCACGCGTTTGTGATATCCGAATTCTTTCACGTTCATTTCGGCCGTTACGTTCTTGTGCAGCATGATTAGATCGGTAATTAGCTTGGTTTGTAGCATTTCGGGTTCTTCTACCTAAATTGCTTCGTCTAATAGGAGGCATATCTATATTATAGATTATTTTGTCACATGCAATAATTAGCGATCATAGGTAAATAAACACTGCACAAAACACTATATAGGTACGAATTTGTTATGTGTATCAGTTGATAAAAGCAAACTCATTAGCTCATTAGAGTAGGAGGTAACCGAAAATCCAAGAAAAAAACCCACTGACATTGACAGTTTGTTGTTGTTTCAACTTTTTTTTTAATTTGATATGACTTGGAGTCAAATCCTTCAAGCCGTATTTAAAATAGGGATATGAAAAAATTAAAATAATAAAACACTTTTGGTAACGCTGTTTTTGTTTGACTGATGTAATGACTTGAAAACTGATGCATTTTAAAGTAAAACAAATGAAATAATATCGCGAAACCGACCAAATTGAACTATTCGATTTCGTTTTCTTTTTCTTTTTTGTTTATCTGTGCTCCAATGCACACTGTTTTGATAGATATGATTGAATTTGAACTTTCTCAGAACAGAGGTAATAAAGTGCAAATTGACTCTTTGACGTTAGGAACATACCTACATTGTTTAAACAACAGTGACTGCTTGTAATTCAATATGAACTTTATACAATAGCAATAAAGCTCGTTTTAGTTAGAAAACGTTTGTATGGGAAAAAGAAAAGGGCTGTTTTTAGGGTTTTTCCGGCAATTATTCGAATTTTTCTCGCCGTAAAAACCAACTTTGAATTTCAACGAACATTTAAAAAAAAGAATTTGCCAAATTGGTCCAGGCGTTGTGGAGTTATGCGCTTACCAACACATTTTGCGATTCATTTTTATATTATAGATTAGGTTTTTTAATTAATGAAATTATATTGCTAGAAGGTTCGAGTTTTTATTTAGGTACTTCACTTTGATTGTGAATATATCTAATTATAAACTTACCATCGTAAATTTCCAGTGAAATAATATACGTTTTGTGAATTCAAACATCCATCTGTCCATTTCTAAACATAGAACATACATTTTTATGTTTTATAAAATAAAACCCTCCCATGCTTCTGTAAACACACAGCAGACTTAAAATATAAATTGCTAAACTATGACGACACAGAAGGGTCCTAAACACACAGAACTGCATGTGAATTACAGAGACGTTCAAGTAAACCACGGGCTAATGGAAATTATTCAAATTAGGGTCGATCCCATTCTATTATGACGCTCAAATATCCGGAGAATTAATGTGGTTGTCAACAGATGTGTTTATTTCCACACATTTTACTTACCACTAATTTTTAGAAGTAGTGAACTCAAGGTACTAAAAACGAAATAGAGAAAGCTGACAGCTATTACATTGAAACTGTGTTCTCTAAATATATTAATGAGTAAACCCTAATGGTATCATTGTAAAGAGAAAGTGGGCGAAAGGATATTTAAAAAAAAGCCGACTTGAACGTTGGTTAGTTAAGTATATTTCTGGAATTGGCTACATAAGTCCAAGCCAAATCCATCCAGCCGTTAGGGCGCTTCGAGGGTATAATGAATCACACATACAATAATACATATGACGGAGAAGGTTCGTCTCTCTCATTATCATCAGCCATTAAAAAGAAGCAACAAGTTTCCAAGAAAATTACTTTACCTATCCACGAAACATGCGATGAATTGCGTTCACTGTACGAATATGCAATGCAATAATTTAGCTTATATATTACTAGCTTTTTCCAGCGGCTTCGCTCGCGTTGATTTAGACTTGGACTATCAATTCGGGTTATAATTCAATCATGATTCGAAAGACACGTGGCGCCATCTATTCTATCTATCTATAATAACGTTATTGTTGTTTTCCTCGGGAACAGTACTTTTTTGTGGGATGAAGGGTACTCTATGTCCGTTTCTGTACACCTGACGACGTATATGCAAAATTTCAGGATGATCGGTTTAGTGGTTTAGGCGTGAAAAGGTAACAAACAAACAAACAAACTTACTTTCGCATTTATAATATTAGTTAGGATAGTTAGGAAGTTATGATGTATGACGAGAAGTTACATCTCTCTCGTTATCATCAGCCATATTTTAATTACTGTGGGTGTACTATGAAAACTATTGGTTATTGCTATTGCGCAATAGAAAAACTGTTTGCAGTCCAAATCAAATTATAATTTACGAACATATTAATCACACTAGCGAATCACACACTGTAGGTTAAGTCGAGTTCACTAATATATTGGCAGTGACAATTTTTCAAAATATTGTAAGTGTTAAAATGATCATATCGTTCTATAGGTACAAACTTAGACATCAAGAAAATGTTATCATATAAACTGTACATAAGAATATTACGGTAGTGCAGTCGAAAATATCTAGCTACTCTCTGAAACTTAAATATCGAAACACTCTATAGATTTCAATATATTAGGTGCTACCTAGGATTCGTAAATATCCATACAGCTTTGTATGTTCAACTAAATGGCCTTTACCATAAAATGTATTTTTGCTTGCCGGAGCAGAAGTACGAGTAATAATGCAATGTTGCTGTTCATATTAGGACTGTATCAATATGAAAAACGTGCAAATGATTTGTTTTCTTCATTGTATTAAGTGTTGTTAGTACGATAAAGAGATATACGTCCATCTTCATCAGACACAAAAACTTTTTCGTCAATCAATGCCACGTTATAAAAATTATACTGTAAATATCTGTTGTTGGCGAAACTCAATCGTAACATTTTATGTCGGTCATTTAAAATAGGTTTCCGGGCAGATTTGCGATAGTGAATTCCGGCCTCTTTAAGCGTTTTCCTCACGGTTAACTCTGACACAGATAATTTGGCGGCAAACAACGAAGTTTGTATAAATCTTTGGTTTCGCTCTCTAGTAACAAGCTGTTCATCTTATTCTCTAGTTGTCTTTCGAGGTGTACCATATGACACGTGCTTGTTAATAGCCCCCTCTTTTTGCCGTCTTTTCCACCATAAATCAACTGTATTTCTCTGCAAATAGCAAATAATTCAAAATCAAAAGTAGCGTAAGTACAATGAGTTCTGTACGCATTGTGCTTAAGCTACTTTTAAAACAATAAATAGCTAAATTCATAATTCTAATACTAACTGAAATACCCAACTCTTCAGCGACATGCGAGGATGAATTCCCTTGTTCCTTCAAAGTGACAATAACATGTTCTGTATGTTCGTCTATTCGATACATAATTATTATTAATGTTTGTTTCTATACAAGGAAAATTATTATAAGAATATTTATCAATCCACGAAGAGGATGCGATCCGGCATTATATCTATCCTATACGTAGTATCTCTATGTAGTCTGTGCTATCCAGTAGGTATTAGGATGCGGGATGTCATAACTGATAACTTCTAATTAAATTTGTTTCAAATAAAAAGATTACGCTAAGATATACTTCTGTAAAGAGATTGTTCAAAGAATTTAAGACAACAATTCGAGACATTATGTCAAATCAAATTATCAAGATATTTTTCATCGAAATATTGCATAGATATTTTTGAACCTAACTTTGCGTTAAATAATATGAACAAGGGATTGCGCACAATTTTTAGAGTCTTTGTCGGTATCAATATTATTGATATAATGTAGTTACATATTTATGATGTCACAGATTTTTGCAATTTATGGTAAGGCAAAGCTATTTAGAGTTTTATGAAACTTACCATTGCCTATACCTATATTTTTGATTCATGAACATGCTCATATTAAAGAACTCGACTGTACACGACACAACTATACAGAACGCACGACAGTTTCTACAAGTGTTCACTGCTTGACCGCCACCGACCAACTCTGCTCGAGCGTTATGTTGTAGACTCTGTCGAGCGCCGCTGCCGCCTGGTGACGCTGGCGTCCCGATTAGTCAACGTCAA
The DNA here is from genome assembly GCA_917490735.1 of Dryobotodes eremita. Taxonomy (NCBI): domain Eukaryota; kingdom Metazoa; phylum Arthropoda; class Insecta; order Lepidoptera; family Noctuidae; genus Dryobotodes; species Dryobotodes eremita. Next base: position 8,753,969 of record OU823257.1, read on the forward strand.
ACGATTGATTTAACGTATTTTCGACACATAGATACGCATGTCTTTGCTGACTTTGCTGTCGAACAGTCGGGTAACAAATAAAATGGAACAAACTATTTCATTTGTTTCAATGACTTTGTATTTTATAAACAGGAAACAACAAACAATTTTTGATTTCAGTATACTTTATAAAAGGCTTCCCCCATTATAAGTTGTTACTGGTTGCGGAGGTCTACAGAAGCCTACATGTGAACAAAAAACAACTTTTGGATAAGTGAAATGTATAAGTTGCTCGGAAAATATATGTCTAAGCCTGTGTTGTTGGTTCAGCTGGTTGTCTATTATGAGAACTTCAGTGGCCAGATTACTAGCTGACATATTTCATATTTTTTTCGCTGATTTGGGGCTATAATCAAACTTTTTCTGTTAGATACTTTTCAAGACGAGTTTTGATGTTGTAATACAATTTATACAAAGATAATAAATTCAGCTCGGTGGCGACGTTATAACATCCCACCGGAACTGTATTATATACGTAACGAAGTTATAAAAAATGTGAACAACATGTGTGTGCGTGTGTGTGTGTGAGGGTGAGGGTGTGTGTGTGTGCTAAGTAAGAGGGTGTATGTGTGTATGTGAAAATGTGTTATGGGTGTACTATATGTATATAAAAAATATATTTTTATTATTAAGACGTTGAACGCTTGTCCCCAGACACGACCGTATCAAACACTTCTCCTTGATTAATTATTTATCCACCTGGTAGCAGATCACCATCATTCTCTTGCCCCCAATTTATTTGGCGTCGGCGAGACATGACTCTTTCTTCCATACTTCTCTATTACCTCGTAAAGCTATTCAAACAAATAAAAAAAAATGGTAATGAAGCAAATTAGCGAGGAATAAGGTGTCCGATACAAAAAGTCTTAAAGTATTTTTAGCTACGTTATAATAATTCTTGCTATTTCAAAGTGTCGGCTGTTTTCATTTCCCCAGATTTCTTTTTCAGAAATGAAATAAAGCGAATAAATAACCTTGACTGTTTTTAATGCCAAATCTTAATGAGATACAGTGGGAAATTCAAAAATAATATTCTAATTAAATATTAACGTCACGTGAAGGTATCCTAGGTAATAGTTGGTGCTATCGCAAAAGAAGATAATTAGTAAATTCAAAGCTATATGATTCTGCCCTTAAGCTAGTTTAGTATAAGTTAAGTAAGTTAAGTAGTAATAAGTTTAGTAGTTTAGCTGGGAATATCTTAAAGTAAAATCTTTGTGGCGCCATCAAATACACATTTAGTTTATGTGTGGGCAGTTTTAATTTGAGATTAATACAGCAAAATCTAGTAGCAATAAATTTGCTTTAGTTATGTACTCATATTTTCAGTTTGAGGCAAACGATTTTCTCTTTGAGACTGTATGCCTCTCTTTATACCTTGTAGCCAAATATATTGAATAGGTAATCAGGAGATAATCACTTGCAACTGACTAATAGCTTCCTGGCTGGTATTTGATTAGAAAATAACTACTAAAATTGGTTCTTGATCAGTAACCAATTGAATTAATTTGTAATAGGTTTACGAATCGATTGAATTAATTGAATCCAAGTTCGGTATTTTAATATTAAAGGCTCATTTTCATTAGTCAATAGGGCTCATATGCGGGGTGCGGGAGATTTCAGTAACATATGCGGTATACGGAGAACCTAGCACCGCACGTTTGATAGTTATTTTGAAGGCTCATTTTCAATGGTGTTTTTCATTGGGTGTGAAGCCGCACACTTTTTACCGACCGATGAATTTCATTGGTTGGTACGCCCGCAACCGGGATTCCTTGAAGACGGTATACCGACCGCGTTTTCGATTTTTGACTTTCATTAGTATGCAGGGACTCTCCGCTGGCGGAGTAGTGATACTCCGCCTGCGGAGAGTCCCCGCATGCTGTACCTACATATCGACCGAGTTATCGACTAATGAAAATATACACTACAATACTCAGTAACATCAAAAGGAAATCGCTCTACGCTAAATTAATTTGATAAATATTTCACTTAACGAGCTAATAAATCAAGGTCATTTATGTTGTCGCAGAACTTGGGGGTTTAATAATTAAGCCACTTCAGTGGGAATGGTTGTCAAGAGTCACATTGACTTTATTCTTTATCTAGCAAAAGATAAGATAAGATAAGATAATTTTTTATTTGTTCAAAACATGAGTATACACACATAGCATGCAAGATGTTCAATACAATTATAAATTCAGTCATGTTTTGCCTGGACGGCGTACAAATATGAGATGTCGAAGTTACACAGCATCAATTATTTTTATAATCGTTAATTAAATTGCAGATATACCCATTAAACAATCCAATTTAGAGCATATTAAAAGCTAAATAAATAAGTTTATAATAATTATACAATCATGTCAATATACAAATACATCTAAAGGAATACATACACATGTCAAAGCAACTGTTAATAAATTGAATGTCAATATGCAAATCACATTAATTTGTCGGTTAAGAATTCGTCAGTGCTGTAATAGATTTTCTCTAACAAAAGGTTTTTTAATCTATTTCTTAATTTTTCAATAGGTAATTCCCTCCAATGTTTTGGCAACTTATTATAGAGAATTGGCGCCATACAGAATACACTTTTACGCATTAAAGCTTTTCTGGATCTCGGAATACATAGCCTACTATTGTCGCGTCTATTTCTAACTACTTTATCTGACTCTAAGGGGAATAGGTGTGGATTCGATTTGACGAACATGACGATCTCTAAAATGTACATTGACGGAAGGGTTAATATTTTATAGGTTTTAAATAACGGCTTGCAACTTTCTGTAACATGGAGGCCAGACATAGCCCTCAGGCACCTCTTCTGCGTTTTAAATATCACATCTTTATTTGTTGAGTTTCCCCAAAAAATTTGTCCATATCTCAAGTTAGAGGACACCAAGCCGTGATAAGCAGTTAGCAGTGCATCAACATTTAAGATATGGGCCAATTTATATAGGGCATATGTGGCATTACTAATTTTTTTGCTTAATTCTTCCGTATGAGCTTTCCAATCTAATTTGCTGTCAATAGTTACACCAAGAAATTTGGTTGTGTTTACCTTATCTATTTTGTTATTACAATAATGGATATTTACATTTGGTATGGATGATCTTTGATCAAAATGCAGAATATTAGTTTTCTCAAGGTTTATCTTAAGATTATTGTTTTCCAGCCACTGTACCATTGATTCTAAGGAATTGTTAATATCAGATTCGTATGTGTCTCTGTTTTTAAAAGCAACTGTAATGGTACTGTCGTCGGCAAAAAGAGTCATCGGGTGGTCGATGCTTTTGGGTAGGTCATTAATGTACAGTATAAAAAACAGCGGGCCAACGACAGTTCCTTGCGGAACGCCAAATTTAACTATACGTTCTTTGGACTTATACACAAATTCCTTTTTATTACTTTTATTTACTGCTGAGATTTCTGTAAATTGAGTTCTATTGCTAAAATAAGATCTAATGAGGTTTGAGACATTACCTCTAATGCCATATGCTTCTAATTTTTCAATAAGTATGTCGTGCCGGACATAATCGAAAGCCTGTGTCATGTCACAGAAAATCGCACATACAGGTATATTTAAATCTACTTTTTGCATGACATAATGTAGAAAATCGTATATTGCCAAGTTTATTGTTTTACCAGTTCTAAACCCTTTCTGTTCATTAGTGAGTATGTTTTCTCTTTCAAGGTACGTATTCAATTGTTTACATAAATACTTCTCAAATATTTTGGAGATTATGCTAATAAGAGATATTGGCCTATAGAATTGCATTAGCTCTTTATTTTCCTTTTTAAATAACGGCTTTATGACAGATACTTTTAAAGCATCGGGAAAAACACCTGTCTCGATGCACAGGTTAATTATATAGCTTAGATGCGGTGCAATTTCTCCCGCTACAGATTTTACAACTTTTGTTGATAGGCCATCATGGCCTACACTATTTGTATTTTTCAATTGATTTATAATTTTAAATACTTCGATTGGCAGACAAGGGGCGAGAAAAAAAGAATCTCTTCTTTTTGGTATCAGTGATGCAGCATTTTTACCAGACCCTGCTATAGGGTTAATTTTGTCAATGAAGTAATTATTAAATGCATCTGAAATAGCCTTTGGATCTGTAATGACGTCATTATTTACACAAATTTTATCAATACAGTTTTTTGGAATGTTGAATTTCGAGTCATTTATAATTTTCCAAGTAGCTTTTGATTTGTTATCTGACGTCTTTATTGCATAGTTATTCTGTGCCTTTTGAGTAAGTTTTACAATTTTTTTAAATATTTTTAAATAGCAAGTTAGTTTTCTTTTATTAATCGAATTTGGTTTTAGTCTATATTGCCATAATAATTGCCTTTTCTTTTTACTACATAGTTTTACACCACGTGAAACCCATTTTGGTTTTTTCATCGTACTGATTCTAACATTAATTTCTGGAAAGCACAGTTTGTAGAATAACGAAAACATGTCAAAAAAGGAATTGTACGCTACATTAGGGTCATCGGTTTTGTAAATATCAGAAAAAGATAGTTTATCTAAGCAATTTTTAAATCTTGTCATATTTTCGTTACAGTAGTCGCGTCTTGTAACCTGCCAATATTTAATATTACATTTCTTTTGCACTGGAAATGACATTAGTTGTGCCGTATGGTTCGATAGAGCAAGTTCTAGGACTTCAACTTTGCCTGCTTTGCGAAAGTTATGAGCAATATTATCAATACAAGTTTTACTCTTAAAGCGTGTAGGTTGATTTAAGGCTAACTTTAAATTGTAATTCAGTAACATGCATTCAAATTCCATTGTCTGTACGCTCTTCTTTAAGATGTCGATATTGAAATCCCCTGCTATGACAATATTATGATGGCATTTCTTCGTTAACTCTTGCAGGAGGAATTGTAATTTGTCCATACATACGTTGAAGTTTGTTAACTTGGGAACCCTGTACACACATGCCAGGACAATGTTATAACTAGGTAACTCTATCGCGCAGCATTCAAATACTCCAGGTTCTGATATGTTGGCTATCCTCTTTAATTCGATGAAGTGATGTCCGTTCTTTACCAGGATGCATGCACCACCTCTCTTGCTTTCTTTTCTGCAATACGAAGCCGCTAGTTGATAATTTGGTATGGTTAAATATGATTCGTATCCTGCCATAATAAAGTGTTCAGTTACGCACAATATATCCACACTAACACCCTTTTCCGATAATAGCTCATCTAGGCATATTGTGACATTGTCGGATTTATTTAGTAGTCCGGCAATATTCTGATGCAAAACACAGACATTTTTAGTCACGAAAAAAGTCTGTTATTTTCTCCTGGTTCCCTGCCATGTCATCTTGATTAACAGATTGTCGAGTCCGGTTATTTTCATTATTTAGTGTCGTATTATTTGATTCTTTTGGGTCTGCGTAGAAACGTTTGATATCGAGTACGAGGTCGTTTAGGTCGTGAATAATTGTTCTCATGCCAGCGTTATTAAGCTTTCCGCTACGTCTATTGAACATTTTACAGTCATAGGATAGGTTCAAGTTTGAGTCGAGAAAGTAAGCGTGCTCATGGGTGAAAATGTCATGGCACAGTAGGCTATTGAAATATTCCACCTTCCCATTAAAAATGTTCGTATAGCTGCCACATTTATATGTCGGTGCGCAGATAATAATATTTGTGTGTTGAATTTTATTTATCGATGCTCTTATATTAAATAACAATTTAGGGTAGTCATTTGAGTTGACGTCTTCTTCTCCTATTAATACAATACAGAAGTCGTTCATAGTAAATGACTTCACTTTGGCTTCTATATTGAGCAATATTTGGTCCATCGTACGGTGTGGCATTATGTAGTGACATATTTCTGACTGGAGTTGCAGTGTTGTATTAGATATTGAAAGTATTTTGTTGTCTTTGTTATTGCTAAGAATGCATATCTTACTGGTTGTCGGAGTAAGTTGCTCAGATCTTGGTTCTCGCGTGCAAGCTGCATATTTTATTGGTATATTATCAGTCTGTGTTTCTTTATTTATACATCTTGTAGGTTTTGAGCATTTAATTCCTTGCTTTTTTGGTGTGGTGGAAGCTTTTAATGGACTAGCAGCTATTTGTTTGTACAATGATTTTTTCCGAACTAGGTTTTCATTTTCCTTTTTAAGTTTTCCAATGTCTAGGCTTAATGAGTCAATTTCTCTATTTGCGCTACTAAGTTTACTGGTGAGGTCTACGATTGTTTTCTTTAACTGGGTTATTAAGTCAATATCATCATCATCTGATATATCTGGCATACTACATACAGTGCCATCTAGTGTGTGATTGACAAACGTTTCATCCAAGTTATCGGAGTTCGAGTGCGCTCGTGCGCGTCGGACCGTGATGTTATTGATTTCGTCCATGGTTGTGTATGTAGTACCGATATTGATCGCTAGATGTCTATTACACAGTATCACTTGTTTTGAAACTAGATGTCACTTCGCTCAATATTTATGAGTCATTATGTAGACTACAAATTCAAAATGTTGAAAATTAACGATCTTTATTCGCTCTTCGTGAGATTAATGAGTTTTTAATAGAGATAAGTTAATGTACCTGTTGTCTTTGGTGTTGTTACGTCGTAAAATCCGTTTGATCGCTTTTATTACTCCTTTGGCACTGATTTATTTGTTTTGTAAACACTGGACGTATGTTGTTTGTTTTGTCACATAACACTTAAGTTTTGCAAAGATAACGTTATTTAGGGTCAATAGTCACTTTCTGGATCCACTTATACTAATAATTACTTGATTGATGCACTATTACTATTTTATTACATTTATCGAATACGGAGTCGAAGTTAACTGTGCGCCACTAGCGCCCTCTCCGATGAAGTGAATACCAAAATATATTGATTACCAAAATATGTTGATTACCAATAACTTTGACTACGGTTAAGATTCACGGTCAAAACGGAGAAAATTACTTCGAATATGGGTGAATATTTTCACGAGGAACATTCTTACAGTATGAATATTTTCACATCTATTTTTTATTATATACAGGGTTACTGGTAACTCGACGTATTCCTTGCAGGACGTCATAGTAGGGTTAAAATGCAACAAATTAAGCCACCAAATGTTCTACCGAAATTCGGTAGTTTCTAAGTTAGTTAGATTTTTAGTTTTTTTAAGAAAAATCCAATTTAAAAACGATTTACGGCGCGACTTTACTGGAATTTAAGTTATTATCATAGCTGATGCTATACCAGATCTTTGTTCATAATTAAAAGTTCAAAAATGCCTAAATGTTTGGCAAAGATCACTAATTAAACATTTTATTTTTAATTATTTTTATTTATGTCAGACAAAACTTACCAAAAAAAATACTGAATTTCGGTAGAACATTTGGTGGCTTAATTTGTTGCATTTTAACCCTACTATGACGACCTGCAAGGAATACGTCGAGTTACAAATAACCCTGTATATACAAGGCTAATATCTACGACCCCTACGTACAACCCCCTAAGTGGAAGATCCGTGATTTGCATATTTTGTTTTCGTGACCTTTAGGCCACGTAGACTTATTATTGTTAAACTAACGGTAATATATGGATACTATCGTTTAGTTTAACAAAAATAAGTTTAGGCAAATTAGACTTTGAATCGAAACTTTAATAACTAACTAATAACCAAAATATTTACTAAAATTTCAGACGTAGAATAACAGTAGTGTTCATTCAGTAATTTAAACTTTGTATAATCAGTCGCAGCACCACGCGCCTCCTCCGCAACTGCCACTTGCGGAACAGTTGCGTTCGCGCCTGAATATAATAATAGTGTATAATCTATGCTCCGCACCAGCCTGGCTGACGGTCTTATTTATGTTTTTCTGCGTGAATGTCAGTAGAATACATACATAATATGCCTGAAAGTGAGAATATCACAAAATATCGTGATGTGCAACTGCGTAAATGTAAAAATGACATTTTCGACCCATGCTTACAAAAACTTTATACCATTTACCCCACGTACAATTTCATAAATGGTAATTACGACTCTGGTTAATTTAAAAACTACCACGTAAAAGTCAATAAGTGTACTTAAGCTATTTGCAATCCCTATTGCAATTAGCTTAAGTGGTAATCATTGACTTTTACGTCCCTGTGTTTCCGATGAGTAAGTATAAGTGACGAATAATACACAAAAAATTACTTTGTGAACTATCCTTTCATTCTTATACAGTATAATCATAATTTATATTAAACCTTGAAACCAAATTTCATGACTTTACATTAAGTAGAACATGATATACACTTGTATTCTCCTATAAACATTTTCATTTGTAGTTAGATTATTCGTAGGGACCATAGATATAATGCTATTATGTGTTTTGTGCATGTTCAACACATTAATTTGTGCTCACGAATAAAACCGCTTCATTAACGCATTATAAAGCTTTACCGTACGGAATGTTTGAGTTTGCACAAACGAGTTCCATTAGTTGGAAAATGTAGGTATTCGTGAGCACGAATAGGTATTTCTACACCAGGAAAACTAAATTAATGGGTTAGTGGTAGAAAATACATTTTTGTATTTTCTACCGCTGATTTTGTATTACTAGATAAGGAACGTACCTACATCTTAACAATGTCCTAATCTGTTTCTACTTTAGTTAAGCCCGTGAATATCAGACGTTCCTTCAAGCACCGGTAGGACTAGTAGCAGTGGTGGCCTAGATTCGAATTGCGAACACTGCCACTGGGCAGCCCACTGGCAATGGCCGCGAGTTAAGAGTTGTAGGTCGTAGGTTCAAACTCAGACAGGAGCTATACATTGTTTAAACTATTTTATAACAACTGCTCTCAAAACGGCGAAGTAAAACATCGTGAGGAAACCAGCATGCCCTAGAACCAAAAATTGAAGACATGTGACATCTACGAACCCGCAGTGGACCCGCGTGGTGGATTACGGTCCACTCACCGAGAGGCTTGTGTCCCAGCAGTGGGAAAAATATAGGCTGATCATACTTCAAGCACCAACTTACCAAATTTGTATAAAATTTCTCACGTTAACTGGGACTCGGGTCAAGTTCTCGTTCCTACATACGAGTATCTATATCTTCTACGTTTGGGAAGTCGGTCAGGCGAGTTGGCGACTCCCACTCTAAAGTCACACTGAACATTGGCTAATCGAGTGGAGAGTTGAGATAGAAAGGTTGTTTATATTGTACAGCCTCACTTCGGACGATGCCGTACTGTCACGTGGTGATAAGCTTGTAGCAGCTGCTATTTGATTCTAAATGTCAGTGATTTTGTTGGAAGTTTGTATTGTAGAGTCTTTCGATAGTAGCTAAAGTAGGACAATGTTCGCAATTGTTTATCTCTTGTAAGTTTGTTACAAATATAAAGATTTTTATGCTAAAACTAAAGGTTTATAAAGGATCAAAATCAAAGTAGAAATTGCAACCAAGTTCCCATAGAAAATCATTTTGACAGACCTTTCTCCCCTTCGTAACTTTATTACCGTGATTGGGTCAGAACTACTGGACTTTAAGCACATTTGTAAAGATTACGTCCTCGTCCGCATCCCTCGGGGTAGTTCCAACAATCGTCGGGATTACAGCCGTGTGTGTCCGATTATTGTGCCTAACCCGACATTTTGATCGATGCTAAAGTTTTCCTTAAAGACGATACTTAACGCGAAAATTTACTTCACGAATTTGTTTTGCGAGCTTTATATATAGTACGTGAATCGAAACAAGAAAAACAAACTCTCTAGTAACTGTTCGCGAACGAATGTTCGTAGTTGAGTTTTCACTAAGCGTTCTGAACAGTTCTGTGCGAGCAAGCGTTCGTTCGCGCGGTAAATGAAAACATTTGAGCGAGCGAACATGTTTGTTCAGTGATGATTGGTTGGACTCGGCGACGGATTGCTTGCTCGCTCATTCATTAAGTGAAAACTACGTCACCGGCGAGCGAGCAGTTGTTCTGTGCATTCGCTTGACGTTGGACGTACGCGTTTGGTGTTCGATCTTGTTTTATATTCTACACGAATATGGTTGGTAGGGACATCGATGCGCAACCTGTTACCATGGGTTCAGTATATGATTCTGAATCCCCTGTGTTGAAATTTTTCGTCGGAAATTATAAACAAGTTGCTGTTCCATACGTTTTGATCGCGTATTTTTTTTTTTATAACTGAAGAAAAATATCTACTTTAGGAGCTCTAGAAACATGTGTTGAATTCATGATTTCAGTCTGCGCGTCGATATTCCTGCCATCCTGTATAGATACCAGTATCCATTTTTATAGAATAAGAACAAACAAAAACAATATTACTGTAAAAATCTGTGTTTGATCTCGCTGTTCACAGTTAACTTTATTATTGTACTAGCTTCTGCCCGCATCTTAACTCGCGTGGAAGTTACGACTTCCACGCGAATTAACTCACCATTAAAGTCCTTCAAAATTGGGATCATGGTTCCTTTGATAACTTTGCTGTATTACCCACTCAATTTTAGCCGGATGTGCCATCGCAACAATCATATTAATTTACTATTTTTGTTGGGTTGAAGGTGATCCTAAAATCCTTCCATAAGGTTTTGGCAAAAGACAATTTTTTAAAAGTTTTTTTACATATTTGACATACTCTAACTTTGGACTGCCCCACTATACGGGCAGCTGATGCTAAGAATATATTTTACACTGAGGAAAAAAGTATTTTTGGCATGATTTTCAGGCTGTACAAAATTACTTTTTAAACTAACGCCACTACTATTATGTCCTGATTTACTGCTTAGCCCCTTAAAGGTGAGGACACGGTGGAGCATACGGTGGAGGTCTGCCCGGCTTGGGCGGAGCACCGCCGTGTCCTCGTGGCGGCGATCGGCGGCGGCGAACTCTTGCGTCCGCCCCTGGTTCAGGCCATGGTACGGATCGAGAGGGAATGGGAAGCCGTCACCTCCTTCTGCGAAGCAGTAATGCTCGCGAAGGAGGAGGCGGAGCGCGAGAGGGAGAGGCAATCACTGCGCCCTCGCGCCCCTAGTCGCCGCAGGAGGAGACACCCTGGGCGTCAGGAGTCGATTGCCGACTCCCGGCCACCGTAGGCGCGGGCTTGCGGACGGCGAGCAATGGGCAGCTCGCCGTCCGGTAAGGACCAGGTCCGGGTCGACGGCGCGTCGTGTTCCACGCGCGCCTCAAACAGATGTCAGCACAATTGACGGGGTCCGATAGGACCGATGCCTGCCGGGGCTGCGGATTGTTCGAAAGAGTTACCGTGGCCCTGGCGCACAGGCAACTGAAGGAACACGGGTGGGTTTTAGTCAATAAGATTCTGACACGCCCTTCCGCTCCGCCCAGAGCGGGAGAAGTCATTCGATGATTTGCCGCCAAAAAAGAAAAAAGCCCCTTAAAGGTACAGCGGTATGATAATCGTTTAAAAGGTTAAATCTGTAAGTATCTGCTATATTGGTTCCCTATTCAGCCCAGTAGAGTAATGGAATAATTCGATTGTTGTCATACACTGGTATATTGTGTTCTCGCTCATCACAGTCTCATTTCCTCCGAAATGTATGGGAAGTTTTTTAGATTTCTGAATTTTCTAGTAATCAAAGTTCAGTGGTTCCATAGATTTTTTTGATAAACAGGATCGATTAGCATCAAAAAATGTACTTGTGAAAATTGCCCATTTTCTTGGTGGCTGGATTTTTATTTTCAAAATCTGGCATGAATATCATGAAGTTAAGAACAGTCTCGTAAGACCGTTTTCTTGTAGCGACGATGATGAAGGTACCTGCCCTTATTGTCCCATCTAAAAATCCACCCTGTTTAAGTCGTGATTGACTGCTTAGCTCTATAAAGGTATAAAATGATGATAATCATTTAAAAGGTCAAATCTGTGAATATATGCAAAATATTCTAACCTTTTGTCTCGTCTTTTCACAATTTGCGATAAACTATAGGCGAATACGAATAAATTGCAACATTGCTCATCCCAGTTTTTTTTTTTGTTTGGTGAATCGTCAAATGACCTCTCCCGCTCTGGGCGGAGCGGAAGGGCGTGTCAGAATCTTACTGACTAAAACCCACCCGTGTTCCTTCAGTTGCCTGTGCGCCAGGGCCACGGTAACTCTTTCGAACAATCCGCGACCCCGGCAGGCATCGGCCCTATCGGACCCCGTCAATTGTGCTGACATCTCTTTGAGGCGCGCGTGGAACACGACGCGCCGTCGACCCGGGCCTGGTCCTTACCGGACGGCGAGCTGCCCATTGCTCGCCGTCCGCAAGCCCGCGCCTACGGTGGCCGGGAGTCGGCAATCGACTTCCGACGCCCAGCGTGTCTCCTTCTGCGGCGACTAGGGGCGCGAGGGCGCAGAGATTGCCTCTCCCTCTCGCGCTCCGCCTCCTCCTTCGCGAGCATTACTGAACATTGCTCATCCCTAGCAAATAGCGTGATAATTTGTAGCCTACAGACGGATCAGACTTATTGAGAATATATAATTATGCAAAATTTTAACAAAATCTAATCTATTCGGTAGATTTTGCGTGATACTGGAACATACATATAGACACACAGTCATAGACGAAAATTCAAAATTGGCATTAGGGTCGTTCCCAGACCTCGAAAAATTATTGAAAATATATATATATGCAGTTTTGAATTCGCTACGATTTTATTGTATGTATAACAATACAAGTATTTAATCATAGTACATTTTAAATCTTCTTATATATTAATATTTAAATGCAACTCAATTACAGTATATCAAATTATAGTGTATATATTAATAGTATCTAATTATTTGCTCCAGTTAAATGTAAAATTGAATGGAAATAGGACCAACGATCTAAATTGTCCTCGGTTCAAAGTAAATTAGGCAGCACAGCTTTGATAAGCTCAAGACTAAAACTTTCTGCATTCTATTATTAAATACCTAATTTAAAACTAACTAACTTTATCGCTTGTAAAGATCATAAGTTCATTGAAACCCCGTTTAAATCTGCGATGATTTTTTTAGAATGTGAATGTATCCATTAATAAAAGTTTAGAGCTTTAGCTTCAGCTACTTGAGCTTTGTTCTGCTACCAAGTTCCACACAGAGCTCAAAGCTATTGTATAGATAACTATTAAGAAGACGCTGCACTGTAATCTAGTTTACTTATTTACTGAAACGCAGTATAAAAATTGAGAAATTATTACTATTAATTAAGAGCTAAATCACAAACTATTATAATTTATGACAAAGTTAAATAATAGATAATTAATCTATAGACACACATACATAATCTTATCAATTAAGTGATATTACTAACTCACCGAGCTCGGCAAGGAGTGACTGCGCTCTGATCTAAATGTATAAAGAGCTCCTCTGTAACAGTTACTAATCGACTCTCGACGTTATACTAGCAAACTTAGATTACTATCAATATTGAAGCTGCGTGGAAGCATCAAATAGACTTCAGTGACGCTACAGTTTACTATAGGTTCCAAACTTTCCTTATTTTGCTTTTGAATTAGAAAACTGAGGTACATACTAGGCATAAATTATGAAGGCTTAGTTAACAATGTTAGGTCCATGATTGTTGAAACAGCGAAGTTAGTTTAGTTTCAATTATTGTGAATTAATAATGTTGCCCAAATTAAGTTGCGGAACGTGCAAAACAAACTGTAGTTGAGTATTTTAATGATTTGAAACTTTTGCAGTTCGTTCTAGTTACGCGGTAGTTGTTTCTCTACTTTTGAACATGTACAGTACACGAATATACCTAGGTACGTCCTTTGTCGGAATGCACGATTGCAAATGTAGTGTCCTGTTTTAACTCCTCTGTAGCTATTCATCCGGATCTCCAACTTTCAGACACGTAACGAAATTAAAACTAAAAGTGTCGTAAAATAAAAGTCACTGAAACTTCCAATTAGAACAAATTTTGCCCCGAACCCTAATAATACCTGCTACTAATTGAGACCGAGAGGAAAATATAATACTTTTATCAACTTATGTGAAATACAAACTTGGGAACAAAGAGAAAACCTGTTTTTCAGACGCAATTTTTCAAGAAGAGATTAAAGGGCATTTAAAAGACTTGAACAAAATAATAAAAGTTGATTGTTAGCGCCAATTCTTCACCCAATAAAGAGTTAGTTTTGAGATCATTCACTTGCTGTTAAGTGAGTTCACCTTTGAACGAACGGAGAAGACCGAACGAAGCGTCACCGTTCCATTCAGTACTCATTTTACGAACGCCGCACGCGCTTCGCCGCCATTTTCACATTCTTCCTGCAAATTATTTGAAAAACGATCGAATAACCCTCTCTCGCATGCGCGCCGCGTGATAAAAACTTGCTATATCCATAGTTTCTAAAAACCTAACTAATCTCAAACTCTAATCATGCTTCGTCATCTTGGTCATCGCCCGCTGAAGGAGGCCTCGAAGACAATGTGGCTGTTTAGCTGGTAAGTGCAATGTTCATCATACTCCTCTTATGATCTGCTAGAGACGCGTTCAGCTTTTTAGCCAACCCACATCTATATATATTCACACATCAATAATACCATAAACGCTTTACCACTGATGATATTTATTATCTGTAAATGGTGTTGTGTTTTAATGTTCATATTCATTTTGCGGACATAAACGTCGTCCATTTTTTAAGATGAATTATTACGCCTAACTTTTTCCTGAGAATAAAATATCCCGCTAGGTATAATAAAATAACCCATTTAAGTAGGTACAAAATAATAATTGATTTAGAATAGCATACCGATGAGTAAAATCTAATAGGTCCATAAAATCGTGAATTTCAAAGTTGTTACTCTGCATTAACAAAGTCATGATTAAAAAAGTTGTAGCAAGGAGAAAAATCCGTAGATAAACAATAAACTCCAATAAAATGTAGAAATAAAGTTTATGATGGAGATCTAACATTTTATTGAAGCTCGTTTATCTAATAAACGTTAATTAGCGGATAACACAAAAGTGGCAATAACAATTGGCGTTTAGATAAACTTTTAAAGATGATTAGGTATTTGCTATAAAACTGTATGTTACACTCTTGTTGGTATTTTACTATAAATTAGAGCAATGTTAAGATCTAAATACGTGTATGCGTGTTCATTTCTAAAACCCTAATTGCTTTTCTCCATAATAACAAACTACTATCGATCACGTTGCGTTGCCCGTTGATTGGAAAACATGCCTATTAGTGACTACTAGATTTTTTATTTTTTTTTATTTTTGTTTAATTAAACTCGTTGTTCATTGTAACCTTCTCACAAACTTAAGGGATTGTTCGGCGTTTAGTGCTGTTACTGCTAGTCTCATAGCTTTTACAAAACTTAAATCAATAATATTGCACCTGTTACAAAAGATAAACTCCATAAACACCAAGTGTTAATAAGGCCGCATTTTCAAAAACGTATAAAATTGCAACAAAATAAATATATGAACGTGGTATTGTGAACAACGTCTTGAAATTCGGATCACGTTGTACGAGTGTGTAGGTATTAGAAAAACAATTCCGTTATGGACCTAGCGAAAACTACACACAACATTTCAGTCCTCGTCGCTAAACATTGAAAATGTCCTCGGTGACTGTAAATTCGTAAATCATTCTTTGAAGCCGGAGCAAATAAACATCTTTATTTACTTTTCAAAAACCAAGAAGATCTCGTGAAAATTTCAGGAATTACATCGCTTGAACAAAATATGGACGCGTTTTTGTAAAATGTTTCCCCACGGCAGAAAGGTTGGGAGGTAGATTGTAAGTAAGTAACAGAATGTTTATCAAGCCTCATGTCACTTGAGAGAAAATGTCCCGTGTGACGACGACTCACTGTTTTACGGAACATTCCCGAAATTCAAGCAGCAAGCGATGTTTGTGTTTAGAAATGCATAAGTAGCTTGTTCAGCTAATTAGTGGTCACGTTCTAGTTTGCTGGTGCTGAGCTTTGTAAATAAGCAATTAATAACAAAGGATAGAGTGTGCTATGTGCGACCCTTTATAGTTTAGTAGCTATTGCCCGCGACTATGTCTGCGATTCAGGCTGAAACATAGCCTATGCCATTACCCAGGTCATGGTCTCTCTGTGAGCCAACGAAAAAAAAACGACTAAACGGATTTAAATTAAGTTTGGCATACAGACAGTTTATAACCTGTTTTAACACGTAGGATACTTTTGATCCCGACAGTACGTTCCCGTGGGACATTTTCCGACATCCATGCGGGCGAATCCGCGAGCAAAAGCTAGTGTATAATATTAGTTAAGATTTAAATTTATCGCTGGTCTGAATCACGAATTGATCATAGACGACGGGAGTCTATGGTAACTTTCGTATCAGTGATAATATTTTGTTCGAGCGGCAACCCAACAGCTACAATGGTAAAGGATGACCGTCTACTGGTAACGACACAATCTTACGGTAAAGATAGAGAGGATTCTCTACGAAAGAACTGACATACTTGATACATGTCCGTGACGGTTTATCACACGCAGCCATTTACAACCACTGAACATTATTTATGAGCAACTGTTATTGAACACGAGCATGAGAAACGGTTTGATGGCCCTAGAGACCTTTTTGGTGGTCTGCGAGTAACAGAGAAATATAAGTTTTGACAGGTACTACCGTACTTTCGCTTCGGTGTCATTTATATAGGAAGGCGAAAAGAAACGAAAAACACCAATTCATTGGTCCTACATATTCATATTATCGAATTCAATTAGTAGGCTTTAGCGAAAGCCCAGTCATTAGCCAATTAGTTAGTCGTTCACTTAATGAATCGAGCAGGAACATGGTGTGTATCGGTAATTCCATTTAGACGATTTTCACGGATCACTAGCGATGAAAAGCGAGCGCAATTCATAATTACTAAAGATCTTTTAGATCAGTCAACCATGAACAGACGCACGCTAGGGCTACCTGATAGATATATTTTCGATACATGATCAAAACCTATCAGCCCATTGCCTCATGATGGACAATAACATGAATATTTGTGGAAGAACATTTCTAAAACCTTGGCGATGCTGCTTCTAACCTGAAGGTTTACCTAAATTCTACCTAATGTAAAATGTTGTTCCGTGGCAGCCCTGCAGCCCCATATTGCAGCACCATAGGTCACCAATGTATTTCTTATTACTTTTTTAAAGAATTTAGTCACGGTTGGATTTATTTCTCCGGATGCATTAACGGTTTAAAAATATTTTTTGAATGTGTACATGTGACATTGTCTATGCGTTGGTTGTTGTGAAACGGTACTTGGGTTCCGCAGTTATATCCACAATTCAGTCATTCAAATTTCGGAACTAAACGATATATCCATCATAAAAAAGTATGTTACTAATTTTGAGTCGGCGCCAAACAAGCATAATGGCGCCAAGTACCTAATTGTTAATTTAAACTTCGTTGATTGTTTGTTTGGCGCCGACCCAAAATGAGTAATTTACATTAATTTAGAGGCTTAGTTACGCTAAAAGGTTTATTTTTGCTTTTAAGTTTATTTTTTCGTCGGTTTAATTTTTTGTTAAAAAGTTTTTTTAATAGCTTGTGAAGGGTGATTTCTTTATTTGATGAACACATCTATTTGAATGGCGGTCTAACCAAAGTTGCAACGTGTAAATAGATTAGGTTGTGTGTGTCTTTTACCTGGAACAAACGGATAAAAGTTGTATAAAAGATTATGTAATATATTATATATCTTTTTTACCATTGCCACTCGGAAAAAGGCATTCAATTCATCGATAACAGTGAATAAAACTCTCCTTTAGTCACTGAGTGAATAAAAACATGTCGAATTTGAAACAAGCACCAATTATACGAATTCTGTAAACAAAATAAATAAAACGTGCTGAGAGTACCTACTGGCTGGCTAAATGGAGCTAATCCATAAATATATACAAATAAATAAAATAAAAAATATCGTATTAAAATCGAAAACTGTTCTAATTTCACTATTTTTTATAAATTATTTATATTTAATCTACCATTTATTTTCTCGCAGTCAACGGTAAAAAGTAGAGTATACAACTCGTGCAAATTTTACGGTAAATACAGCTACAATCCCCAAAACCCGTAATTCTTTGTTTATGCAGCCGGTAGGCCCCCAAGATATTACACGTGTTATACAAAACTTAAAAAATAAAAAAAGTTTCGGATTCGATGGCATTTCAACCGTTGTAGTCAAATTTGTCTCTGATATTATCGCAAAACCATTAAGCCATATAATAAATGTGTGTATAAGCTCCGGTATATTCCCTGATGAATAAAATTAAAGACTGTGATCATAAAACCATTGCACAAAAAGAATGACAAGGAAAACATCACAAACTATAGACCTGTAGCTCTTATTTCGGTATTCTCTAAGATCTTTGAAAAAATCATATATGAATCTATTTACACTTTTATAGCTAAAAATGACATTTTATGTGAAGTACAAAAGGGCTTTCGAAAAAATAAAAATATCAACATGGCAATATTCGACCTCTTGAAGGTAATCATGCGAAATGTGGATAAAAAAAACCCTATTTGTGCGATATTCACAGACATGACAAAGGCATTCGATTATGTAAAACATGACACTCTCTTAAATAAACTTAGCAATTATGGCATAAGAGGAAACGTGCTAAATTTAATTAAGTCATATCTCACGGATAGAAAACAGTACACAGAACTATCAAGAATCTGTACTAAAACTAAGCGCGAACTGAAATACCTATCCAGTTGCAGAGTACCAGAGTTCGGAGTTCCACAGGGTAGTGTACTCGGTCCTTTACTGTTTCTCCTCTATATTAATGACCTACCCCGTCAAATTCGACGGCCAATGACATTATTTGCCGATGACAGCACTGCTATAGTCGAATGTATGAATGAGACGAACTACGAAGATGAAATAAACAGCACACTGAAAACAATAATAGATTGGCTTAATAAAAATAATCTAGTCATAAATTTACAAAAAACTAAAGTCGTACATTTTCACCAGAGGTTACAGCCAAAAAAAGTAATTACTGAATATAATGGCCAAATCGTAGACACAACCTCAGTGACCAAATTCTTAGGAGTGCAGATTGACGATAAATTGACATGGAAAGCTCAGGCCGAAAATGTGTGCCAAAAACTTAGTAAATCTTCATATGTACTCTATAACCTCTCAAATAAACTAAACATAAGTACATTAGTTATAGCCTATCACGGATTAGTGGCTTCAGTATTAAGATACGGTGTCATATTTTGGGGCAATTGCAGTGAGAGGGAAAGAATATTCAGGGCCCAAAAACGATGTCTTAGATCAATGACAGGTCTTAAGTTTACTGAAAGTTGTCAACCTGTATTTATATCCCTAAACATTCTTACATTACCTTGTTTATATATTCTAGAAGTTGCTCTATTCGTTAAATTAAATAAACACCTATTTACCTCAATGATTGACATAAGACAACGCACAGCACCAATGAGGTCCCAGTAAAAAAACCAATTGCGCACAGGTGGTCATAAAACAGCCTTATTAAAAAATAGCATCTTTTCCATGGGACCGCTTATATATAATAAATTACCGGAAAATTTAAAAGACCTACCCATAAAAATGTTTAAAAACAATTAACAAAACTATTGCTGGAAAAATGTTATTATACAGTTAAAGACTTTTTAAATGACAAAACTATATTATAGGAAAATGGTTTTGGTATATGTACGTTGCCTTGCAATTTCGAATGTTTTAGATGATATTGACATATTGACATGTTATTTATTTATTAGCGATTTTTTTTTTTTTATGGTTGTTGTTAGATTGTAATTAGACATAACAGATCTTGACATTACAGATTATATAAATAAATTCTTTATCTATTATTAATTGTGATTGTTGTTAATGTTTTTGATTATTGTGACTTGTTGTTAATGTTTTTGAATATTGTTACATTAAGCTTTTTGACATTACACATTACGACATTTATATTCTTATTATGTATGTATGATTTGCGAGAGATTTATAGGTAATTCATTAATTATTTTGTTTTGATTTTTTTTTCTTTTTTTATGTTGTCTGATCTGTAACAATCTATTAAACTCGACTATGGCTAATAAGGATCGTAATGGCTGTATCTATAGTACTATTTAATTCAAACTAATATTTTGCATGCCGTAAGGTAAAATGTATCGGGACACTTAATAAATACTCCAACTAATATGTATACCTACATTATCAGCAAATAAATGATTTCTTTCTTTCTTTCTTTCTTTCAAAAAAAATCATCTCGGTACTTGTATCCCTCGCTCCGCTCAGGATTCTAATCTAGAATCCTTCCCTGCTCTCGGGATCCAACTTAGTCCTCCGAATTTAATTCCTTTTTTTTCATTTGTTATATAATCTACTATTGTAACACTTCAATAAGCTCAGAAAGTTTGATTGTACTACTTAGTAACAACCTAAATACCACTAAAATAAAATTATTATCTGTATTAACAAGAAAATATATAAAATATGTTGCTATCTCTAAAAGAAAATGTTACTCCAAAAATAAATATGTTCTATCTCTATCATGTTAGCAGAAGGTCCTATTAGGCCCACTCTCGGAGAAAAACATGATAGAAAAGCAATATTTAGTCCAATAACAACTCGTTAAAGAGCACTTCACTTTTATTGTAAGTACTTCCAAAAACTAAGCGTGATAACATTTCGATATAATATCCGGCATACTCTTATTGGGTTTACTTTTTTCTTACTTTTATTAATCTAACAATCCTGTACCCAGAATTTGCCAAGTCAATAAAAGTCGCTTTGTTCGAGGTATTCCTAATACTGACGCAATGGGCTGTACGCGAGTGTGTATTTCAAATCTAATACAAATCTACATATCGAATAAACCGTAAATATACACGAGTTACGTGTATATTTACGATTTATTCGATATTTCGTATGCCTTGTACGTTAACGTTTTCATGAGCTTTGTAGATTTGCATCTGATTTGAAATTCACTTTAATTATATTAAAGTGTATGTGGCCCATTGTGCCACAGTACTAGGAATACATCGATCGAATTGTGGTTAATTTTTTGATGGATTTGTGGTACAACGAGTATCTAAATAATGTGTCGTTTAAAAAAATCTTTACTATGATTTTTAGAAAATATTATTTCATGTTTAAATTGAGGAAGGTTTTCGTAACTATAGATATAGCGACTGCTCGTTACGACATTATTCATTAAATATATTTTTTACAGGCAAAGTAGACATTTGCACATCCATGTTTAAACCGCGTAGCAAGCGTAGCGATGTCGTCATGTGTGCTACGTCGTAGCAACCGCGTAGACCTGCACAACACTATTGCAATTATTTGAAGGAAAAAGGGATTCTATTGAATTGTCATAGGTTATTCTTCCATCCAAACAGGGTCATGAAATTGTATAAATGTATCCAACAAAGGATATCTTCTAAAGCTTTAAGCCAAAAGACAAACTGTTAGACGAAGAACTTAGAACAAAACTACAAAAAGTTTTTGTTACATTTAGTGGTTGGAACAGGTTCTATTTTATTCAACTGTGTCATATATTCTTATCCATCCTGATGATGATTATCCATCCTTTTCTATCTTATGGTCTCTCGGGAGGTATTGGAATGGTTTGCCTCTTATCTTCAGGGGCGTCAGCAGTCTGTTCGTGCTGGAGACTCTTCGTCGAGTTTTTGTGATCTTACAACTGGCGTCCCTCAAGGCGGTATATTATCTCCTATTTTGTTCTCCATTTTTATTAATTTCATTACCATCGAGCTTCGGACTGCGTATCATCTTTATGCTGACGATTTGCAGCTTTATCGCCAGGCAAGTGTTAACAACATATCCGACGCGGTTGAGGAACTAAATCGGGATTTAGGAGTGGTTAAAAACTGGTCTGATCGATTCGGGGTGGCGGTTAACCCTAACAAGTGTCAAGCTATAATTGTAGGGAGCCCCCACAGTATGGGGAAGCTAAATGGCTTAACAGTGCCACCTGTAATGTTTGACAACGCAGTCATCCCGTTTAGCTCCAATGTTAAGGATCTTGGTCTACATGTCGACACTTGTCTTGACTGTCGAAAACAGGTCACGACTGTTAGTAAAAAAGTCACCGGTACGTTGCGGTCGCTCTATCGGTTGAAAAACCTTCTCCCATCCCGTAAAGGCAATGCTTGTACAGTCCCTAATCTTTCCCATAATTGACTATGGTGATGTGTGTTACTATGACCTGAATGCTGATCTCCTCAATAAACTTGACCGCCTTCTAAATAACTGCATTCGATTCGTTTTCAATCTTCATAAGTACGATCATGTGTCCGCGCACCGGTTGCTTTTAAAATGGTTACCCATTCGTCAGCGCAGAGAGTTGAGGGCTCTGTCTATGTTGTTTTCTATTCATGACAAACCTACTTCTCCTTCTTACCTCACTTCACATGTTCAATACTTATGCTCCGCGCATAGTAAAAATCTTCGTTCCACTAACAATCGTCTTCTACGATGTCCTTCCCACCGCTCTGGTTTCATTCACTCTTCTTTCTTTGTCCAGGCGGTATTTCTTTGGAATGCGCTCCCTCTGAACATCAGGACGGCAACCAGTCGGTTTACTTTTAAAGTGAAGGCACGTGAACATATTCGTAAGAAGTTGGCAGAATCATCCCAGCGCTGATTTGCTGGATTCGTTTTCTCCTCTTCCTATCGTTATTTCTCTTGACTAAGTTTATTTTCGTTATATGTATGTATGTATGTATCTATGTATTAGTATTTATTATTTTTCAAGTTATCTATCCCTTATGTTGCACCTGCCATGTTTTGTCTCTGCATCACCCTAAGGTTGACAATGCCAACAACAACAATGACAATGACAATGTTGAGGTAGAAAATGCCTCAGGCATTAAGTCCGCCTTTGTACAGTATTTTTTTTTACCTGTGCATATAGTTTTAATAAATAAATAAAAAATATATTCTAAGACAAATCTTCGAGGAGGAAAAGTAGATTATTTGGAACCCTTCATCGGCAGAATGTTTTCAGACAATAATGCGTAGCAGTTTATCTTTTCCGTTTCTTTTAAATCCTTACGATCTTTAATATAATCTTTATATATATAAAAATTACGTGTCACGTTGTTTGTCCGCGATGGATTCCTAAACTACTGAACTGATTTTAAATTTGATTTGCACACCATGTGCAATTTGATCCAACTTGAAAGATAGGATAACTTACATCTCAATTTATAGTCGCAATATTATTTTATTGCAAATTATTTGTCTATTATTTGACAGTCACAATTATCTGTTAGCTCCAAACGATTCTAACAGATGGCGATATCTGTTGACTGGATTGACTAAGTATTCAATAGATGGCGCTATGTTAAAAATACAAACGTTTCATATAAGCAACAATTTAATAGCATAACCACCACGTGTTGCTGAGGCTAAGGTATAACCTAAATTTATTTTGTAATAAACGAAATACAGTGAAATTCAATTGTTCTTACTTTTTAAATTTTTGGTGTTAGCATAGCCGGCCACGTGTTACTTAGAGACTGAAGTATAAATTAAATTCAATTAATTTAATTAAGCTATACTATCTCCGGGTGACATAGGCTATATTATATTATGCTTTGCTACCCGGGCGAAGCCAGGGCGGGTCGCTAGTTGTATATAGAAATAAGTAGGTAAATATACATCTACTTACTTCCTGCCAACCGTATAAGATACATTCCGTATACCGGATTAAGCTCTCAATCACTCAATCAATAAATAGGACTGCGTGGTTAAAAAAGTGTCATAAAAAATTATCATACTAAATAAAAGTGATGGTAATATTAGTTTGACCCCGAAGTCAACGTAACAAATTACAATGAAACCAATGTAATAAATTATGTTTAAGTAGATTCTTTATGAGGTAATTTGCCATTTTCTCGTAGTCTTTCAACAACTTCGATAAATGATGTGATATTAAATTCTCCTCAAGTATGAAACAAACACATTACAATACTATGAAAATGTCAGACTGTTGTCTTAAAATTACCAATCTGATACTAAGTATACCTTTATTTTTTGGGTATACTTAAGGCAAATAATTGTTTCTAAAAGCTAAGCTCACTATTCTTACTGAAGATATTACCTACGCAAACTTCACCTCATCCCGCATATCTGAGTCTCCACTAACATACCAGAGTAAATATTGATCTAGATGAAATCATACTGCCTAATTAAATTTTCTCAGAAACTGCAGCTTCAATTCTTAATTACAAAGAGATACAAATATCCTACTAATATTTATTTACTAATATATTAGTATAATATAACGGATGTAAAAAGACACATTTAACGAAGCCAAGAGTCACTTGTACTCCCCGTCATTGTTATAATTTTTTTGTACCGGACCATGATAAATGATTTTATTTCTGTAAGTAGGTTTGTACAAACACTTTTACACGTCAATAATATGACTGAGACATGACTGGGAACCGTCTGGTTTCGGAGATATTGAAGGTCAAAATCCCAACTTTTACTGACGTTTTTTTTTTATGAAAACAAGTTTTTAATGTTATAAGCTTATAACATAACTTTAAATACCCGACGACCCCTGTACTGTTGCATGCACCCATATGCACAATGTTTTGCGTGCGTTACGTTACGCACTACTGTAAACAGTGATTTTTCATACCTCGTTTCCCAGCAATTATTTTTGTGCTATGTTACTTTGTTCGATCTACAGAATGCGTAGTTAACGGTTATGTGATGGGTTTTTTTACAACCTGTATATACAGAGTGGCACTACAATGGTGACATTAATTTAACACATGGGTAGGGCTAGTGGCCAGTAACTATAAAAAATATAATAAGAAAGTGTTTGTATTAATTTAATAATTTATTTTTACTTTGGTTTAATTTCAATATGGGTGTATTCCTGAAATAAAAATGATTTGATTTGATTTGAGATTTGATTTCATGAATGCTGAAATGAACCTTTTTGGCGCAGCCGTGACGCAAACACTGTTGTTGTTACCACATTTTTTTTTGTTTTTGTATTTTGTGTTTCACGAATATTTTGTATTGTGACTGGCCACTAGCTGGCACTAGCTCTACCCATATGTTAAATTAATGTCGCCATTGTAGCGCCACGCTGTATATACAGGCTGTATAATATTATCCTACTTCCTACTAATATTATAAATGTGAAAGTTTGTATGTCTGGATGTTTGTTACCCAATCATGCAAAAGCGGCAGAACGAATTTGGATGAAATTTTGCACACAGATAGTTTACCTGGATTAACAAATAGGTTTTTTTTATCCCGGTAGTACGATCCCATGGGATAATTTCCGAGCTACACGCGGACGAAGCCGCGAGCAAAAGCTTTTTAATAATTATCATTTACTTTAGCAAGTCATGCAACAGGAAAAACGCAGCAACAAGTCCATTTAAAAAAAACATTTCTTTAGAACCGTGATACTATAAATGAGAAAAGAATTTCTATAAAGGAATACAACAAAAGCTGATGTGGTTGTGCTAATGAACGTCGATGTGAGCGCTACGCACGCACGGCTTGCACTGGTGACGACCTACTTTATAGCCTAGACTAGGTTTTATATTTATAATCAGTCACACACTTTGCCTGGATCGCTGTTAATTTGATCTACACTAAGTAGCTTCTGCAATCTGCATCTTTGGAAATATAGTTTGAATAAGTTGCTTGTACATATCAATACGTGAAGTGCATAAATATACATAAAACCTTCCCAAAATAGTAAGAGATGAAATGTCTATAAATGTTAAACGCGAGATTCCATTCAGTATCAAAAAGTTCTAATCAATATAGCTGTGCGTGACTTCCCTTCATTTATTTAATTTACTAGCTTTTGCCCGCGGCTTCGCCCGCGTGGAAGTCGAGAAAATCCTCTAAATCCTTCTTCATTAAAAATACGTATATACCTTTGTGGCAACTTTCATGCTGTTCATTCAAACGGTGTTTAAAAACCTCGCATTTGGAAATAAATTCAATTCGAGGTTGTTTTACTTTTGCTTGTTCTCTCACTTTTGTTTTCAATTTGTCAAATCAAAATGAAAAAAGGCGGTCATTGTCGTCTTTCACCATCATTATTGAATTACTATCATGTCGCTAACACCAGCAGAATGTACATACACGTATCGTCTCTATGTTAGAACAAGGCAAAGTCAGCAAAATGCAGCAAGAACAATAGGTGTGTCACTTTCTACAGTGCAGCGAGTCGTCCACCGTATCCGAGAAACTGGGCAGAACATAAGAAGACCAAGGAACCGGCGACCCAGATGTACTACGGCTCGAGAAGATCAATTTATTGTTACGACCATGCTCCGAAATAGGCACCTAACTAACGGTAGTTGTAGTAACAAATCAACTTCGGTAGAGACCCGTAGAGACGGCGACGTAAGCGAGCGGACTGTAAGGCAGCGGCTCCTTGAAGCTAATTTGACCCCACATGGACCCGCAAATTGTCCAAAACTTGAAAAGGAACATCGGGCAGCACGATTACGTTACGCCCGCGAACGCGAACACGCACACTGGGGAGACGAAGAATGGGCAAGAGTGATGTTTTCTGACGAATCCAGATTTACGCTGTATGCATATAATGAGCGGCAAAGAGTCTACCGACAGCCAGGGAATCGTTTTATTCCAACTTGTTTTGAGGAAAAAGTGCCATTCGGCGGTGGATCTGTTATGGTTTGGGCTGGAATCTCTTCAGAGAGTCGCAAGGAGTTAGTGCTGATAGAAAATGGTACGCTAACTAGTGCAAGATATGTGGGAGAAATTCTCAATGAGCATGTCGGCCATATTTAATTAATATGGGTGATAATTCAATGTTCATGTATGACAACGCCAGGCCATATACAGCTCAAATTTTAAATGAGTATTTTCAGGACGTTGGCATCAATCGCACGAACTGGCCTGCGAGAAGCCCGAACCTGAATCCAATTAAACACGCTATGGACGAGCTTGGGAGGTGTGTAAGAAATCGAAGCCAGCTATACTTCGAGACCTGAAACATGAGTTAGTGGAAGGATGAACCAATATCCCACAAAATTGCGTAAGAAACGTAATAAACAGCATGCCCAATCGCATGGCAGCTGTGAGAAGACCCCGAGAAGGCAATACAAAGTATTAATTTTGTTTCAAAGTTCGTTTTTCTGTTGTATGTGAGGTACCAAATAATGGTTTATTTTGTCAACGTAAAAATTATTGATATTTCACTTTTCAGCTCCTCTTCAAATAAGAACTTCCCTCTACGGCCTTCCATCTCCATCATCAGACTCTCGATGACAGTCATACCCCAGCTAGGTCTAAAATTCACATCAAGATAAATGAATGATGTACCTACTTTGAGAGAGCTCCTCAACAGTGAACTGTAGCTGCTACAGTAAACAGTTGAGGATCTCTTACGACTGTTTTCCGTCTCCATCATCAGATCAACTTCAGGTCTCTATGATGTTGTAGTTTCATCAGAACTACATAAATGTGTGCCCAGTTTAAACATGATCGGTTGACATAGGTGAAATTTCAGTACGTGAATCAATCAACCCCTATTTTTTCTACCCTTAGGGTGTTTGTTCATCGCAGCCGTCACCGGGATGTCACCGAAAACGAGATAACGGCGACGAAATAGCGATACATACATTTACTGTGGCCGCGTGTCCACAGCACGTCCGTCAACCGAGCCCCACCATCCCGTGCATCATGACTCTGCAAAAAGTTATCCTTCTGTTTTCGTCGGTTAGAAATATAAGCTTTCATTTATTTTGTGATACGTTAAAAGAACATTAACTTGCGCCTACTACTCTTGAGACAAAATTAATTCCAATCTTGGTACATACATACATAGTATCATTAAAACTTTCGATTTGATATGATCGTTATGATCCTCAATTAAGTAATAGGATACATTTAAAGTTCTGCATTTCACTTCCTAAGCTGGACAAGGCCTTAGATACTAACTTAAATACGTATTGCCGAGCTTAACAAGACGTTCAGCTAAACATTTTGTCAACTGAAGCCACAGACTGGAACGATGCCAGTTGAATACGGATCGAGCTTGAATACGTAATATTGTAATTCGATTATTAACAAACTTTGACTAGCTGTGTCTCAATGCCCCGATAAACAATTTTTATTTATTATTTGTGTTTCCATGATATTGATTGGTAGACGGAAATAGAACCATTCATAAAATACTTCCCGGTACCGATGTTATTTAATCCTGGTTTCGAAAAACAACGTATAGCTGAAATAAAAATAACAGAGATATATACCGAAGTAGTCCGAACAGTTACATTCCGTTACCATACCGAAATAGTAAACCAAAATAGATTTCCAGTAGTAACGCGAGACACAAAAAGAGGATAACATTTTTGGTTTCTGGGAAATAGCCAATATGCTCACACACGGTGGGAAATTGAAATAAATGGTGACCCGCCTGGTCACCATTTATTTGATTCCTAGTTTCCAAAATAGGTCGTTTTTCAAAGTTCCATTGATAAATGAAAGGGTTACAAGCTATTCTTTCTGCTTCGTCTATTTTACGGACTTTACAATATTCTTATAGTTATCTTTCCCGAAAAGAGGTGATGGAAAAGTATTGCCACATTTAGAATTAACATTTCCCGATCCTATAAATTACCTACTAAAGGCAGGGTTATCTCTTCGTATCTTTTCACTCAGTAGAGTGGTTAACGGATGCGTAAGTGCCTAGGTGTTGATGCTTTACTGAGACCTGTGCGAGGGTTAATGTTTTGTGACAAATAAAATAACAGGCTGAGAAAAGTGTAGGACGCAAAAAACAAAGGTACAAAACGTCTCTAGGAACCCTGATTGAAAGAATAAGCAATTCAATTAAAATATTTGATCTATAAAATCGATTCCCCTGTTACTGGCATTTTGTCGGCAACTAACCAAGGCATAAAATTGATGCAGAAAGTACAAGAACGAGATTAAACGTCAACTGTAACCATAAGTATAAAGAAAGCAAATTAATGGTTCTCGTTAGTTGAATAAGGATCCGAACCTACGGTTCCAGGCTCCGGGCGCCGCCATGTTGTAGGACATGAATGAAAATTTAAAACCTGCTATGACAGGACCTAGAGCTTTAATTTTTCATTCTCGTTTTGAAATTGGTTTGCTTTTATTTGGAGTGCTGGTAGGAGAATAATTATTTTTATTACATTTTACAGTTTTACAATGTTATGGAACTATTTAGCAGACCTCCTACGGCTTTTTATTCTTAAAACATTAATGAAAACGAACCTATTCTCATTTCATAATTAAAAAATCATTCCTCCTTTAAAAAGTAGCCAACAAAATGGACGCAACTTCAATCTTAATACGACATACGTACATTGTAATACGTCAAACACTTCATTCATTATTACCCTACCTCACTCTTCTCGCTCCACATTCTTAATTCTTACTTCCACTATTTT
The DNA here is from genome assembly GCA_917490735.1 of Dryobotodes eremita. NCBI lineage: Eukaryota > Metazoa > Arthropoda > Insecta > Lepidoptera > Noctuidae > Dryobotodes > Dryobotodes eremita. The sequence goes on from OU823257.1 coordinate 8,783,427, forward strand.
AATTACTGAAGAATTTATTCACTGCGGCCTATTTTATGAATATCATAAGAGATGTGCTGAATGAAGCGAGGGAGCGATGAGATAGTATGCAATATTTTGTTACATAAAACATAGCTGCCTTAATTAAAAAAATGTTGGCAAGTAAAGTAGCGAGCGATCGCGGCATTTGTAGCTAAATAGACGAGTCGTTGAACTTGACAGCAGTTCACGTTGCTAAGTGCACTAGTGAGGCAATAATTAGAATGTAGTTATGTGGGTAATTGCATGCTCTTACGTTAATGTCGTAAGCAGACACAAATGCGGTGTGTTGACATTTGAAACGCAGGTCAACTAATTTTTTTTTTTTTTTTTTTTTTTTTTTTTTTTTTTTTTTTTTTTTTTTTTTTTGGGTGGGAAATCATCAAATGACGTCTCCCGCTCTGGGCGGAGCGGAAGGGCGTGTCAGACTCTTACTGACTAAAACCCACCCGTGTTCCTTCAGTTGCCTGTGCGCCAGGGCCACGGTAACTCTTTCGAACAATCCGCAGCCCCGGCAGGCATCGGTCCTATCGGACCCCGTCAAATTTGCTGACATCTCTTTGAGGCGCGCGTGGAACACGACGCGCCGTCGACCCGGGCCTGGTCCTTACCGGACGGCGAGCTGCCCATTGCTCGCCGTCCGCAAGCCCGCGCCTACGGTGGCCGGGAGTCGGCAATCGACTCCCGACGCCCAGGGTGTCTCCTCCTCCTGCGGCGGCTAGGGGCGCGAGGGCGCAGTGATTGCCTCTCCCTCTCGCGCTCCGCCTCCTCCTTCGCGAGCATTACTGCTTCGCAGAAGGAGGTGACGGCTTCCCATTCCCTCTCGCTCCGTACCATGGCCTGAACCAGGGCCGGACGCGAGAGGTCGCCGCCGCCGATCGCCGCCACGAGGACACGGCGGTGCTCCGCCCAAGCCGGGCAGACCTCCACCGTATGCTCCACCGTGTCCTCCGGTCGATCCACACAATGGTAACACCCGGGCGTTTCCTCCCGCCTTATTCGAAACAGGAACCTCCCGAAACATCCATGTCCGGTGAGGACCTGCGTCAGGCGGAAGGTGAGGACGCCGTGGCGCCTCTCAAGCCACTCCTCAAAGAGGGGTCTTACCGCCGCAATTGTGGCGTGCCCTGCGCTGGGTTGCGACAGTCGCACTCTCCATGCCGCCATGAGATCCCGCCGGAGCTCTGTCCGCTGTGCCGTGATTTCTCGCGGCAGCGGAGTTACGCTCCGGCGTTTCGCCTCCTCGCGCCACTCCCAAACGTGCGCGAGGACCTTTGCCTCCAGATCCCACGGCGGCAATCCGGCAAGGAGGCTCGCCGCCTCGCAGGAGACCGTGCGGTATCCTCGTACCATCCGGATGGCCATGACTCTTTGGGACGCTTTCAACCGGCGGGCTGGCCGGAGCCTTAGCGAACGCGCCCACACCGGTGCCCCGTAAAGGGCCATGGACCGTACGACCCCCGCGTAGAGCCTCCGGCAGGAGGCGTTTGGCCCCCCCAGATTGGGCAAGAGCCGCTTCAAAGCAGCCCCGGCCCGCTGCAGTCTGGGAGCCAAACGTCGGAAGTGCTCGACGAAGTTCCACCGGCTGTCGAGGACGAGTCCCAGGTACTTCATCGTCGACTCGACGCCGATGTGAACCCCTCCTACCGTTATTTGGGAACCCGACAGTGGCGCGTTCCGAGGACCATGAAAACACATGGCCTCGGACTTGTGCAAGGCCACCTCGAGTCCCAATTGCCGGATTCTCTCGACGACTGTCGCAACCCCGCGTGTCATTAGTTCGGCCGCCGCCTGGTGCGACCTCCCCTGCGCCAGGACCAGCGTGTCGTCAGCGTAGCACACTACGCTGACGCCGCTAGGGAGGTCGGCGCGCAGCACCCAGTCGTAACCGATGTCCCACAGATGCGGCCCCAGGACCGATCCCTGTGGGACACCGCACGACATCTCTCGCCGGTTCCATTCTCCTTGGTGACCGGGGTAGATCACCGCCCTATCCGTCAAATAGGCCTCGACTACACGACAGAGGTAGGTCGGCATCCGGTGATACCGGAGTGCCTCCCTGATGCAACTCCAGGGCAGGGTATTGAAGGCGTTGGCGATGTCTAGAGACACCGACAAGACGACCCCACCCCGGGCCACAGCATCCCCCGTCGTGAGGGCTCGCACGCGCATGATGGCGTCCACCGTGGAGCGCCCCCTGCGGAAACCAAACTGGCTCTCCGCCAAATCCGGCCCCACCCGCACCAGCTGCCCGACGAGGCGGTCTGCAATGACTCTTTCAAAGAGCTTGCCCACCTCGTCGAGCAGCACGATGGGCCGGTAAGCGGACGGAGAGTCCGCCGGGCGCCCCGGTTTCTTAATGAGGACCAGTTTCCCCGTCTTCCAACGAAGTGGGAACTGGCCCTCCTCCAAGCATGCGCTTAGGAGCCCTCTTAGTCGAGGCCCGAGAGCCTCCAAGGCCAGGACCCAGGCTTTTCCAGGTAAGCCGTCGGGTCCTGGGGCGGTATTCTTGGCACTCAGCCTACGTACCGCCACTCTCAACTCTACCTCGGTCACCTCAGGAGCAACGTCGTCATCGTCGGGTCTGTGGTCCGCAGTTGGCACCGCAGGAGGCGGAGCCATGGGCGGGGGAGTATGCTCCCCCCGCGAGGGGAACAGAGCGCTCACCACGCCCTCCACGAGCTGGGGCCGGAGACTCTGAGTCAGCGGGGGAGCCCATGGGCGGAGTTTCTCCCGCACCACCTTATATGGGCGCCCCCACGGGTCCCTGTTCAGAGTCCCCAGCGACTCCTCACGGGCCAGTCCCCTGGCCCGCAGGATCTCCGCTCGGAGGGCGATCTTCGCCACTCTGTAACCCTCGTACAGCTCCGCCTGAATGGCTTCCGTATCCGGAGGGCGGATACGGAGCCTGCGGTGCCTGGTGTACAGGCGCCGCGCGGCAACGCACGCCTCGCGCAGAGACGTTAGTTCCGGCGACCACCAGTACACCTGGCGCCAGGCGCGTCCGGGCTGGACCCGGGGCATTGCCATGTCACACACTTCTGACATGGCCTCCCGGAACCACTCTGCCTCGTCGGTGATGTCAGCAGGCCTGTCCGGTGATGACACCCAGGCCTGCACGATCGAGGCTTCCAGGAGGAGCTCCCGGTCCAGCTTCTTCAGCGCCCACCGCGGACCACTCGGGGCCTGTCGGACCAGCGCGCTCGAGGTCTGGGCGGAGACGTCAAACCGGATGTACCGGTGGTCGGAGTACGTCTCCACCCCCTCCATGACACGCCAGTCAAGGACACGCGGTGACAGAGCGGGGCTGGCGAACGAGATGTCCACCACTGACTCACCCCGCATCCGCACACACGTGGGGACAGAACCCCGGTTTAGGACGACCAGGCCTGTTTCCAGAGCCCAGTCCTCCACCATCCCGCCCCGTGTATCCGTGTACCGGGAACCCCAAGCCGTGTTCTTGGCATTGAAGTCCCCGAGTACGAGCACGGGCAGGGTGTGGTACCCGACGACGACGATTCTCAACTCCGCAAGGGAGTTGTGGAACTCGGCGAGAGTTCGGTTCGGGGAGAAGTATACCCCTACCACAACAATCTCCCCGAACCGTGCTGCCACGCAACCCCGTCCTCTCTTGACTGCCTCAAGCGACGGGGTACCGGCGGCGGCCGACGAAATGAGGGTCACTGAGCCGCTCAGGTCCTCCACCCAGTCATCCCTGGGCGGGACAAAGTACGGCTCAGCGACCACGGCGATGTTGATCGACCACTGCGCCATGCTCTGGAGCAACAGATCCTGAGCAGCGGCGCAGTGGTTGATGTTCGCCTGGAGGAGGCGTAATGGGGCCATTATTGGCACTCCATATCAGCCCCCTCCCGAGCCCCCTGTGAGGGCCCTGCCGCAGTGCTTGCGGCGGCTACAACGATGGGGGCGGCAGCGGCGGCGGCAGTGGCGGCGGGTGCGGTGGTGATCGGCCGGCTTGCCAGCTGCCGCACATAAAAAGCAGTGCGGCGTGGCATTGCACGAGCCGGCCTTGTGACCGGGCTGACCGCAGCGGAAGCAGTTATTGCTGCGGTCTACCTCCGAGGTGCATTGCACTCCCACGTGGTTGCCCACCTGGCAGCGGAAGCACCTCAGAGGTCTGGGTTCCAGCAGTTTCACCTGCGCAGAAACCCAGCCCACCAGGAGCCTTCGGCCCTCCCCGGCAACTTTCCTGGCCGCCGACACGGGGCAGCTCACCGTCACGGCTCGCATCCCCGTGTGGTCAGGACGAATGAGGCCCGCTCTCACCTGCTCGGCAGAGCACCCCCCAGTCCTGACGACGGCGGCCACCACCTCAGCCTCCGTCACACAGTCGTCCAGGCCCAGAATGCGCATGTCGATGCACTTGGTGGGCCTGGACACTCGGGCCTCGTCCGCATTTAGGGACGCTCTGAGCCTTTCGGCCAGAGCGTCAGCGGTTGGGCCACTCGCCGCACCGGGCACCTCCAGCATCCGGGCCCCGGTCGCAGTGACCCTCACCCGGATGCCATTGGTGACGCCTAGCTCCTGCAGGTTCACCGCCGCCCTCGCCTTGGTGAGCACGTCGCGGTAGGACACGCCCTTCTTCTCCGCTTCCGGCTGTAGTGTAATCACTACAGCTGCGGACTTCGGGGCGCGGAGCCTAGCCGCGACGCTTCGCTCTTTGCGCCGCTGCCGCCTCTCCTTCCTTTTGGCCGCCCTAGATGTCTTGCCCGCCTTCCTCTTCTCTCCGGCCACTTGCCATTCGGCGTCGGCCGGAGGAGCTTTAGGAGGCGGGGGGGGCGGCCGTCTCGCCGCCGGGGCTGGAGCCTTCGCCGCCGGGGCTGGGGCCCTCGCCGCCTGCGTAGCCATCCCACCCTTCTTGGGTTTGGGCGGTGCCGACTTAGCCAGGGGCGGCTTCGCGGGATCTGATGCTGGCCCGCCTTTCGACCGCCCTGCCGTTCCTGGCTTGGCCGCAGCGGCGGCAAACGATACCTGCCGGCTCGCCGCTAGCGGGGGGCGCAGGACAACGGCCTCCAGAGCGGAAAATCGGCTCTGGAAGGCAGCCAGCTCCCGCCGCACCAGGGTCAGAACCCGGTCTTCTGCAGGCACCGGCATCGGCCGGCCCTGCCCATGCTGCGCCCCCGCCTCTGGTACTTCTCGGGGGCCGGCTGCCCGGAGGCCGGCCAAGTCCGCTCGGAGCTCCTCGTTCTCCTTACGGAGAAGCTCCATGGCGGCTGTCAAGCGGGCGACCTCAGCCCGCATCTCGGACATTCCATCCGACGGAGGCCCAAGGTGGAAGGCCTCCGCTGCCGCCATAATAGAGGCCGTGGCAGTGGATATGACCTTGTCTTTAGAGGACTGAATCCTCTTCAAGGCCACACCCTTGATCGCAGCTACCACGACCTCCTCAAATTTGGCCACCCGCTCTGACTTGGAGCCGCCAGCGGTGTTTGACTCACCGCCTGACGACTCGGAGATGTCCACCCTGCGTTGCGTGTCCTCCGTGGCGAGCCTATCAGCTCGTTGGTCCGGCTCGGCTGGGCTGGTTTGGCTCTGCTCGCTGGCCTCCTGAGCAGTGAGCCCTCTGCCCGCAGCCTTTTCGCGAACGCCACTCCGCCGACAGATCTTCCCGATTTTACGGGCGGAGCTCCTCCCGCCATCAGAGGATGACCCCTGGCCATCCCCTGGTTTGGGGCGCTTCTGGAAGAGCCTTCGGTTCTTCAAAGCATCTCCCATTACCACGCGCTCCGGGCTCTTGAAAGAGCCCCTTGCGCCCGACGCAGCATCGGACTCCGATCCCGCATCGCTCCTCTCCTCTCCACTGCTCTCTTGTTGGTGTTTTTTGTTGTTATTAGGTTCCATAATTGTTCCCACGAGTATGGGGGATCTAAAAGGTCATTCCCAGGTTCACCCCCTGTCCCTAGGCAAGTGTTCATTTGTTTCCCAACCAGAGGGTCCACTGGTACTCTGGCTGGGGGTGCGCTAACGACTGATGCGCCACCTACAACTGGAAAGTTGTAGATGACACTACTCCTCAGCCATTCATACCCTCGCCGCGCACCAGAACTTGATATTAGAGGAATTTTTTATAGAGGTTATCTTCCTCGCGGCCCGGGCGGTTAAGCCAAGACCCTCGACCCCCGTCAAAAGTCAGAGACATGACGTTGACGATCTTCGGGGCTACGAGACTAACGGTGGCAGAAGGAGCAGACTCCTACCTGCCTGCCCGGCGGCAGGGTTAGTGCACACCGAGCCCGCTCTTACTCCGCCGCTGTGCGTCTCTGCTTAACAGAGATACACACGTTGGAGCGTTCCTCCGACAGGATATTAGCGTACGGGCAACAAGACCCCTTAGGCACAGAGTACCTAATGGAGAGTTATTGCCCGCACCCCAGGGTGCACCGTCCCGAAGACTGGCCTTTCCCCCAGACGCATCCAAGGGAAACTCCAGCCCACGGACACACGGGGAGGTTTCCTGTCCTAGCACCCCAGGAACTAATACACCTGCCAGCTTCAATCAGCGATTGCAACAGAGTAAGTTACTGATTGATACTGACAGGTATGACTTGATGCTTTTATTTTATAACCAAACTGTGTGTAAGACATGCGATGGCAATAAATCATAAGACGTCGAAGTTTGCAAACAACATGAAAATTACTAACCTAAGTATTAAATCTTTGTAAAATAAAATATTTCTATAAAGATGAAAAGTGCTTTTACTGTAAGTTTATCACAAAAACACAAATACCTCTTAAAAGTCTACTGTTGAACAAATATTGGAACACGTTCAGGAACGGTATGAGGGATTACAAAATAATAATTTTTTTAAAGGAAATAATCCATATTAGAACAACAGTAGACCCATAAATAAAGCTTTAATTACAGTTCCTTTGACCCAAATCGTTTGGATCGACGGACAAAAATAGGTTTTAACTGGCTTTCACATTGGACGGCAGATAAAACGAAAATAAAGACCGAGCAATTCTCTAGGCTGCGAAATGGAGGCAAAAAAAATGGGGATCGAAATGAAAAATTGCGGTCGAGCTAGTCTTAAACCACTTTACCCTGCTCTTGATTGCCAAGATCGCTGTTACGCAACCTGCCATTTGGCACCTCATCAAAAGATCTTGTTTGATATTGGGAATGTTGAAGAAAATAATTTTCGAGCCTAGAATTAAATGTTTAAGGAAGGATTTGATTTAAAACGTATAAAAATACTGAAGAAAAAGAAGGTAAAATGACTGCAAGGAACTCAGATAGTAAACAGTTTTGTCGTAAATGAACAGAAATATTTTTAAACCTAGAAGAGGGTTTGCTGCCAGTAAACTCAGAGAACTCTTCAAATGTGGCAGGATTAGTCGGACACTAAATAACATTGTAGTCCAACGTCACTCTCTTGTCAATCCTCACATACCTCACGTAGTGTTTCAGAATAATAATAATAATCATTTATTTGTTCAGACTAGAAAAGAGGTCCATTGTGTTAGTTACAATCTTACTTAGTCTATGTTAGTACTTAATAACTAAAACAGATATTGTTCGATCGGCTAACGTCCACACAAGCGGACTATCTGCCCGGGCAGCTATCGAGTGCAGAATGATGTTTGAACTGTCACGCAACCTGCGAAGTAATGAGGCAGATTTCTTGCGCCATACTGCGTCAAAGCTGTCAGTGCGCGCGTCGGCAAACATCGCCGATGCACTGCAGAAGCGTGGCAGTCGCAACAGCACCCTGAACCCATTGTTATATTGGATACGCAGAGCACACACAAGTCCTGATGATTAATACATTGTATAAATTGTAGATATTTGTAGTGGGTATCAATGGATTAAAGAACTCAATGTGATTAACCGCAAATACATTTGTTACCGTAATGAACTTCAATGTAAATTCTTGTTTCGATAAACCACTGGATTGGTTTCCATTAATTCGAGAATGCTCCCAATTAATAATATTCAACCAAACAAATGCGTTTTAGTGATTCAAGGTCTTTATTGGGGGATCCCTTCTTTTCGCATAATGTTCTTTGTCCTAATATACTTCGGCATAACGATTTTGGCACAATTTGTTTTGGCATAATAATACTTCGGCATAATTTTTTTAGGCATACATTTTATGTTGGCATAATCATCTTAAAGACTAATTTGTTTTGGCATAAATTTGATTCGCATAACGTTAGTAGGCCTAATGACTATAAGCATAATATTGTTGATTAAAAATTTAATATGTTGTGCAACAAAAGTTAGTGACAGAACCGAATTGCTGCAAAACCGACTCCACGTAGTCTCGTTTGTCCTACCCCTAGAGTGTAATTTAAAATCGCGTAGGCGCGTAGGGGCGAGGCGGCCCGTGGGCTGAGGAGCAGGCGGCTGAGGCTGGCCGGCGAAGCCGGCCAACAAGCCGAAGCTGCGGTGGTGAGCGAAAGCCGTCTGCGACGATTAGAACGCGTGGGGCCGCCGGAGGCCCGCAGCGCCGGAGCCGTGACAGAAACCCTGCCTGCTGCATGCTGCATGCTGCATGCTTGCTTGTTTGCTGCATGCTTGCTTGCATGCTTGCTTGCTTGCTTGCTTGCTTGCATGCTGTATGCTTGCTTGCATGCTGTATGCTTGCTTGCTTCATGCTTCCTACAGCGAAAAAAAAAACCCACAAAATTGTTCATAAAAAAGTTATGCTTTAGAACTTTATGCTTAATAAATTTATGCTTTAGAATATTATGCTTAATCATTATTATGGTTAGAGAAGTTATGCTTAAAAAAATTATGCGTAAGCTGTTATGCGTAATTATATTATGCGAAAATTTAATTATGCCAAACAAAATTATGCTGAGTTATATTAGGTCTTAAAATTTTATGCAAATGGATAGGGAACCCTTTATTGGTCATTCCATTGCTTTTCCGTTTATTTATGCAATGAAAAGTAGAGCAAAAACCACTCAACAACTACCAACTGATTTACAACTTTCAACCGAGTATCATTTGAATAGAAATTAATCTGAATGTAATTTGAAATAAACTCAATTTTAAACATAGACCAAATTAACCCGTTTCGCGATCCATTTCTCCCTCCACAATTTAACTCTTAATAATCCTTCCATTGAATTATAATAATGGAGAAATAATAGAAACGGATTTTTCCTTTCTTTGCCAGAGCCAAATTTTTCGTGGAAATAGGATAAGAAAATCTAATAGTGCCAACCATTTTGTTTTTTTAGAACATTTATTTTGTTTAATACCAGTGCAGGGGCTACCAAGTTCCTTTCTTTGACAATCTTATTTTGTTAAAAAAACGTACAGTTGCAGGCTTCCAGATAACTTCTGTAAAATTGTATGCAATTTTAATGAACAATTGGACAATGAATTAAACTTCGCTACTTTGCTGTACGTTCCACAGCCTCGGGGTCCAAATCGTCTAGTTAGAGATACAAAATTGTAGTTTAAATTTATTCTACGCTACTTTTTAGGTGGTATTCACAATCGATAAACACTATGTTTTAATTGGCTTGAAAGAAAATAACTTGCCACACTAATACCATTTACTATTTTCTGTGGGTACATCTATATACATACAATAAAACAGTAAAAAAACTGTGTCTGTACATTGAATATATTTAAAAAAAAATTGAGGGGTTTAGAAACAGTAAAAGAGCACGAATTCAAAAAAAAAATCTGTCTGTTTGTTTGTCTGTTTGTTTGTACACGCTAATCTTCGGAACTACTGGACAGATTTGAATGATTTTTTTTTTGTTCTATAGTCTATAATTTATCTTGGAAACTTGAACACCTGATGCAGAACCGCAACAGACCAGCTAAACTATAAGCGATACAAAAATGGTACCATAGCAAAAATTGTTCCACGTGATGAGCATTTTCTGCTGAGATAATAAATTTGAAGATCTGGAACACCTGATGTGGAACTCCAACAGCCCTACTACACTATAACATACATAGGAATAACGTCTTAGCTAGAATTGTTCAACCTGATGAGCACTCTCTATTGACGTATAAAAATTGAAGATCTGGAACACCTGTTGTGGAATTCCAAGCGCCCAGCTACATTATAACATATGTATATAGGAATGACGTTCTGCAAAAGTTGTTCAATCTGATGAGCACTCTCTGGTGAATTATAAAAATCGAAGATCTGGAACACCTGTTGTGGAACTCCAAGAGCCCAGCTACACCATAACACATATAAGAATGACGTCTTAGGAAAAGTTTTCGGTCTGATGGGCATTTCCTGTTGACTTATAAAAATCGAAGATCAGAAACATCTTATGTGGAAATCAAAGCTATCACTAATTTCACTGTATAATTATAAAATAACATAAGCTGGGAGTATCTCCACGCGGTAAAGGCGGTAACAGTTTAGGACTGATTTTCGATGATGATGGTATATCATTGAAAATTTGACTCTACTGACCAAAACTCCCATTTATTTTTTTATTTTATCGAATAAATATGCCTTCGGTCTTATGTTATTTGAGTATTTAATATCCTTTTCGATTTATCTTCGTGACACGGTAGCCTACGCGATAACGCAGGGGAGCAGTCAGATTTTTTTCACAATAAAACTATAACCATGCCTAGAAAGAGGTCAAATCTTTCCCAATGTTCCAAAGGAGCTAAAAGATTGAGGACCATAAAATCCCAAGAATCTACCGAAGAGCGTAAGGAGAGACTTGATGATGTTCGAGAACATCAGGCTGCAACTCGCTCCGTGGAAACCTCTTCGGATCGCGAAGCATGCCTGCGTTCTCAGCGTATTTACGCATCTACATCCAGGTCTCTAGAGAACAGTGAAGAATATGATGCGCGACTGACCGCTGATCGTGAACAACACGCATTATCTCGCGAGACGGAGACGTTCACGGATAGAGAATTGCGATTGAGTTCTCAGCGTATCTACGCATCTGCTTCTAGGTCTCTAGAGACAAGTGCGGAATGTGATGCGCGACTGTCCGCTGATCGTGAGCGACATGCATTGTCTCGCGAATCAGAAACGTTTACAGATACAGAATCACGCTTGAGTTCTCAGCGTATTCGCACATATACTAACAGGTCTTTTGAAACGAGTGATGAACGTGATGCGCGACTAACTGCTGATCGAGATTATCATACATTGTCCCGAACACGCAAAAAACAAAATATTCATAATCATTTAGAAAGTGAGAGAGAAAGAATTGCTGGAGTACGGCATGTAGAGACAGACTTCGACATTCTCTGAACAGAATGTCGATATCACCTGAAGAATCTGATGTGTCTCAAGATGTAGCCGTAGGGCATGGCGACCTTTCTTGGGTTGATAAGGAACGGAGTGCATTTACATATACTCCTATGATTGACTACGAAACATATTCCGCCATCGGTGGTATGGTTCAAAATTGTACTTTCTGTGAAGCTGTTAAATGACAAAAAGAAACAAACGGTATGTGTTGCTCAGGTGGGAAAGTACATATTGAAATATTACAAAATCCTCCAGAAATATTAGGATCACTGCTAATCGGTGACCATCCACAGTCAAAACATTTCTTGGGCAACATCCGTTCGTACAATAATGCCTTTCAAATGACATCTTTTGGTGCAAAACAGATTTCAGAAGGCCCATTTATGCCAACATTCAAAGTGCAAGGCCAAGTTTACCACCTTATTGGTTCATTATTGCCTGAAAATGACCCCAAGTTTCTCCAAATATATTTCGTATCCAATTATCAAGATCAGGCAAATATTAGAAACCAAACTTTCCGCAAGCAATATTGTTAATTCAGTGTACCCTTGGGATCCGCTGTAGAATTACGGGAAGAAAAGTTTTTTTGTTGTATAGGTATTAAGTCAGGGCAACATATAGGCTATAATTTATTTTGAAAAATGGAACACCTGATGCAGAACCGCAACAGACCAGCTAAAATATAAGAGATGTAAAAATGGTGCCATAGCAAAAATTATTCCACGTGAAGAGCATTTTCTGCTGTGAGAATAAATTTGAAGATCTGGAACACCTGTTGTAGAACTCTAAAGCCCAGCGACACTATAACATATATAGGAATGACGTCTGAGCAAAAGTTGTTTAGTCTGATGGGCATTTCCAGTTGACTTACAAAAATGAAAGATCTGGAACGTCTCGAATTGTCTCGCGCATCCCGTTGTTTTCCCGTCCCCGGGCTCTTAGAATTCGACATTAGACGTTTCAGATCTTCGATTTTGACGACCCCGTTGTCGCTGGCATAAGCAACAGAATCCGCTTACGAAGTCGCAGGCAGAAGCTAGTAAATAATAAAATAAAAATAAAATACGGTAGCCACATGTTATGATTGACGAATCATATAAGCAGCAAGATAGAACAGAAATTCTCACTTTATTCGTTCAGTTTCACCTCTAAAATACCGCAGCAATTACTTAAACAATTTGTCACGAAAATCCATTACGGCGTCCCCCCGAGCAAAACGCCGCGCAAGCCGCTTTTAGTGCAGTGTTTAGGATCTATCAACTTGTTATTTCAAAAGAAATATCAAATAATAAAAATACATTAAATTTCTACATAATCTTGACTCCAAAACTGTCCATTGCTTTTTTTTTAAAGGAGTCTATGCTTCATTAATCTCCTTTCAACGAAACCATAAAAATGAGAAAAAAATATCGATTTCATGCTTATCCTCGTAAAGTAAACATTATTTAATTTTGCTACTGACACTAATGGATAGACAATTTAATAAAGAACATTTTATAGCATTTTTTTTTTCAAAAGACAAATATTTAATTTTATAAAGATTTTATACTAAAATCTGTGCGTATTCACATGCGCCCCGTACCGGGATTCAGTGCGCCGAAAGGTCTCGAGGGTGAAACACGTATCGTTTGTCAGCGCTCGATCACGTGACACGTCACATTATCCGTAGATAGTAATATTTGTATAATGTTTGCTTTGTTTTTTTTTGTGTTATGCCATAGAGTTATGAAACTACAGACAAGAACATTCACATTGATTCAGTACTTACGTGGTTCAATGCTTGTCATATTGTATTGATTTCAGTGTATTTTAAAATAAATAATCTTTTTAGATAAGAAAAAAAACACTTGTGGCACTCGGGGACTGCCGCGGTAAAGCTATTGCATAGCATTTTTTATCAACTTATGCAATTATAATTATTTATTTATTTTTTATTTATGCAGTATTTTTTTTCTTTGATATTAATTCAAGTACAGTCGTACCATATACATACACGTTAAGCGAACGCTCGGCCGAGCTACATGGTAGGCGGAGTGGGGGTTGTTAGGTTTTATTTTCGTTACGGAATTTCTTGATTCGGTCGCCGCGCTCAAAGCCCGCGATAAAAGCTATGCAATAGCTTAAAAATAACCAAAGTGATGCACCTCTAATAGATTAGAAGTATCTTTTAGAGGTGCATCACTTTGGTTATTTTTATACAACCGATGGAAATAAGCAATAATGAGTGAGTATTCTACTTATATAATACTTTTCTTTTTAGCATGCTAAAGTGCAATTTTATTACATGTCATACAAATTTTAATTGGCGACTTATACAGAACTTTCATTTCATAAAATGTAGCACATTCCTATTCTTTCTTCTTTCTTTTCTTTTCATTTAAAAAAAAAAAACGTTGCCCCACAATAGGAATTTCTCCTGTATTGTGGGTGCGTTTACAAACATTTAAAACTGACATACACAAACAGCCAGACCCGGAACAACTACTTGTAGGTGATACAAATATTTGTTCCGTGCGGGAATCGAACCCGCGAAACGCAGCGCAGCAGTCAATCGCTTAACCACTGCGCCAACCGTGCCGTCTATTATACACCCTCTGTGTGAAAGTGAGTGTTCATTACCCTTGCGAATGCGTTTTATTTTACTATTTATGTACTTAAACATAACCGAACACACCAAAAATACTTGCATAGGAAATCGATCCATGTCATCATATAAATAAGGAGCACAATCGTATGTGCAAAAAAAAAATGAACTTCCAAGTACTTTTTTTTCGTAAAAACGATTATGCTCCTTATTAATATAGCAAAACAGATCAATTTCCTATGCAAGTGTTTTCATCTCTAAAAGCCGCGGCGGCGGCGCGGGCTGGCATTGCCGCACTGGTTTTTATCCTCACTTCTGTACAAATAAGACACATTATAGCGATCTATACTAATATTATAAAGAGGTAAAAGTTTTTTTACATAAATGTAGAGAAGAATCCATGAATCAGGCTGCAGAAAGAGATAACCTATTTAGGGATTTGTAAACTAGAAATAGTTAAATTAAGAATAATTTGTATAAAGGTACCTACTTTAAAATAATAAATGATAATAAAATTTTATTTTGTTTATTTATAGTTTTTATACTTTTATCACTGTCTGAATAACACCTTAAATCTAAAAAATAAACACCACATAATGTTTATTATAGAGCACCATGAATAGTTGTATGTTATGTGTATAAAAACGTGTGCCCCCATCGGGAACGAAGTTTAGTTTAGTATTTAGGATAAACAACCGGCCGCACAAAATGCTCGTCTGCTCAAATCTCGATACTCGCGCACATACACTTGTATATAATAGAAAGAAGCAGCGAGAGAGAGAGAAAGTCGCATGGAGGAGGCATACCGCTTTTTTCTTACGTGTCGATTTCTACCAGTTAACTAAAAAACTATCGCCTTTTTCTAGATAGGGCCATCTTGAATTTTGATTTTAACCCCATGATCGTTGTCAGCTCCCTCGAAAACCATGGAAACGACACCCATGACGAAAAATTTGCAAATTTTTGGAGGCGCCATCTTGAATTTTGATTTTGACCCCTATTTTGTTATAAGAAATTTTTGTTAGAGAGAAAGTCGCATGAAGTGCATCGCCGTTTCGTTATTCCTTCCAAAAGTTGAAAGTATTCATGGACGTTAGTACCTATATAGTCACTGAATTCATGATCAACATTATTTATGCGCTACGTTTTTTAATTCATAGAATGATTTTTATTTTATTTAATGCCGTGTCTGTGAATTCTAAGGACTGTGGATTGTACTTGTATTCGTAAGTTGTTCGCCAGAAGGCGCTACTAAAGTTTTGCGAAGTATTGTAGAGGTGGGGTGCGGCAAAGAGGGAACGAATGCTCAAGGTTATTTTGCTCAGGGTACCGCCTTAATTAGTAAATCCACGTTAAATAGTATGACATGAACACGACAAGGTTAATTTCATTTATTCATTCGTGGGAGATGATTCTGCAGACGGTGTGGCTTGAAGACGGCGACGGCGCGGCGAGGCGCGAGTATTACAGGCTTAATTATGGTTTGAGAAAATTAGATACCTCGGAGAAAAGACCACACCAAGTTTTGGTAATGAACATTTGGGTCCGTGGTACAAAATTAAATAATCGTAACTGAGTCTATGTTTAAATTTTTAGACAGATACATATTTCGTACTTTTACGATAATATCCAGTTTGTTTAAAGAATCTTTATTTTCATGTTATGTCATGAATAACAATGTCATAATGTCATGGTTTTCGCTTCTTAAAATAATTTCAACTCGACTTGAAAAATTATTTCATCCTTTATCCAGCGAAAGTTAGGTGACAGTTCAGCGGACTTATTAAAAATCGATCGGACTTTTCTGCTCAAATCCAGTTACATCTAACAAGCGAGGTCCTAATCTACTTGATTGACGATCTACTTTGCTCGGTACCTGCGCTAGTTTATTTTTCCTCGTTTTCGACATATCCAGGCATTGAAAGAGTAATCGTCATAAAGAGAACTGATGATAGCATTGTTAAAATTACCACGCTTTCTAAGAAGTATTCAAGGTATTTGCTGTACACAAACTTCAAACATTCAATGTAAACAAGTAGATAAATAAAACAGTAAATTGTAAACTGTGCAAAGTGAGCAAGTTAATCTTGTCTAGAGGTGCACCAAACTGAATACTGTAGTCGAGTTGAACAGAACAAATAACACCTCAACACCTTGAGTAATCTAGTGAGAACTGTTTATGCTTCCGAATTGGGGTTTACTTAAATAGTTTTGTGAAGAGAATTCAATGAATTTAGCATCGTCGAATAGAATTTGATAGAATTGATAGAAGTTCTCGCTCAGTGTTACCTAAAATAACTCTTGAATGAATATATTATTGTATCGTATTGATCGAATATACATACGACTACATTGAAATTGAGCTATTATGGTATTAACACTGTTCGGGCGCCTCCGACCATTCGGCAATCTTCGGCTGCTGTCGTGAGACAACCGAAGGCGGCGGGCGGCGGCGAGAGGTGCGGTGTGCGGGACGCAGGCCTTCGGACCACTTCGCTACCGATCTCGGACGACGGCACGCGCGCGCACTCCATACGTTTACCACAATTATTGTACATACCTACTTTGATTATATTTCTTTATAAAATTACAGTCCATTGCTTTTGAGTTGAGTCCTTAATTAGATCCCTAACATATGATCCTTCGAGCCTCTTTATAGTCGCGTTTTTGGAGAACCAATTTCGTCGGCTACTGGCATTACGTCTCGTTCGACGTTGGTGAACTTTGGATCCCTGACTTGAATTCGCTGCGTCACCGGAGCAACGGTTTTTTCTACCGAAGTCGATTGAACAGAAGAAACAAGAACTGGACTATACTACCAAGACTACCACTACTACTACCTGGACTACATTTCACCAAGTCTTGATAACGACGCCGGCGCTTATTACATCGACTGAATTGGACGATTTACGCCGAGTCATCGCTTGGACAGATTTTTAGACAGGTTTCTTGTGGATAAAGATTCGGTATTGTGTGAGTTCGTTCCAATTTTTCCTTCTATATCCTTTTCATACAATTTTTAAGTGTTTTTATTCCGTTAAATTCAAATTATTTTCCGTTTTCACGTTCATATTTGAGTCAATACGTGTTAACATTATTTATAGTTATCTTTGTCATTCATATGCACTGCTTACGCTTGTGCACTGCTAAATCGCCAGGCCTTTTACCATTACTTAGGTGCATGATCGGCTGTGTGCATTAATTACAACAGCTGAGCGGTAATTGGTCGGTGTAGCTCGCCGGCTCCCGTGACATTCATCAAGGTCACGCGGCTATTCATTCATATTTTTATGTGCTTTGTTCAAACTCAACTGCCAATTTCTTTACGAAACCGCTACGTATAATCAATTAGTGTTAATATTACCTATTACCTTTCTTACTGTATTACGCTATGGCCTCTTT
The DNA here is from genome assembly GCA_917490735.1 of Dryobotodes eremita. Lineage (NCBI taxonomy): Eukaryota > Metazoa > Arthropoda > Insecta > Lepidoptera > Noctuidae > Dryobotodes > Dryobotodes eremita. The sequence continues at coordinate 8,800,656 of OU823257.1, forward strand.
AGACTTATTGGTGAGAAAGCGAAGTGCCATTAAGGCAAAGCTTACAAATTTCACCAATTACATAAATGTGCTTCTTAGTTGCAAAACAATTTCCGACGTTCAACGTTTAGAGTTGGAGAGCCGTTTTAAAAAATTTGAGGCTACATACGATGAATTCGACAGTTTACAGGTGAACATCAAGGTGCTTTCGGATGATCCAGATGAGGCATTTGCGGAGAGAGCAAAGTTCGAGGACCGTTACCATGCACTCGTAGCGCAGGCGCACAGCCTGCTTGCCAGTAATGAGAGCGGTGATGGCAGGTCTGTAACAGGCTCGGTGAATAAACACCCAGGTGAATCGTTCCAACAACGTAGCTTTATACGCTTACCTAAAATTGATTTGCCTAATTTTGATGGTGGTTATCAGTACTGGCTTGAGTATAGAGATACATATTTGTCACTAATTCATAATAGTAGTTGCATATATGCTATTAGTAAGTTCCACTACCTTCGTGCATCGCTTAAAGGCGATGCTTTAGAAATAATAAAAAATATAGATTTTAAAGGTGATCATTATCAAATGGCGTGGAATTTACTATGCGAGCGCTTTGATAACAGTAGGCTTTTAGTAGATACCCACATTAAGGCCTTGTTCAATGTAGAGTGTATTACACAAGAATCATCAACTTCGTTGCGTCGTTTAATTGACATAATTAATAAAAATATCAGAGCCCTTAACACAATGAACGAGCCCACTGACAATTGGGATACGTTAATTATTTATATGATGGCAATTAAACTGGATCCTATCACCAGCAGGGAATGGGAAGCTCATCGTAATACTATACCAACAAAACCAACAGTTTCTCAATTTTGTACTTTTATTAGTAAAAAATCAGATTTATTGGAGACATTAGAACATAACAAAATAACACTTAATATAGAAAATAATACTAACACTAATAACAATCAAGTAGAAAACAAACACAAATCGTTAATAGTAGCAAGTAGTCAAATCGATAATTCTAATCAAAACTATATATCGAAATGTCCCCAATGTAATCAAAATCATCTATTATACACTTGTGAAGGGTTCCGAAAATTAAACGTAGAACAACGCATATTAAAAGTTAAAGAATTTAAAGTTTGTTTTAACTGTTTACGTAGTGGCCATGTTACAAAACGATGTAGTATGCTCCTTGTAAATATTGTAAAGGTAGACATAATACCCTTTTACATGTGGAACAATCTACTCAGTTCCATGATCCTATGCCTAATAGTGTAGCAATGCTCACTGCTGTTTCTGGAGGTGCCGCTTCACATGATGGCACCTCAGAAAATATTTCCTTGTCGAGTGACGCTCAGTCGCAACATACTACCTCTCATATTTTACTGTCCACAGCGTTGGTGAGAGTGGTGAACCACCGAGGCATCAAGGTTGAAGCCAGGATCCTGCTCGATAATGGTAGCACGGCTAATTTTATTACGCAGAAACTATGTGATAAGCTAGAACTTCCTCGACGTAGCACGAGTTCCACGGTGACAGGTATAAACAGTCATACTACATTAAGTACACAGTCTTGCAAACTAACCATTGAATCATGCAGCGGCAGCTATAAGACAAACACAAATTGTTTCATATTACCTACACTTACCAAATTATTGCCGTCTACTTTAGTCAACATAAGTAGCATTCCCATACCATTACATTTAAATCTGGCCGATCCATCATTCAACGTTCCATCGGAGATTGACATACTAGTTGGTGCTGAAATATTTTGGAATATTCTAGGCAGTGCATCCATTAATTTGGGCAAAAATCAGCCTAAGTTACATGAGACAAAGCTCGGATGGATAGTATCAGGCTCTGTGGCTCTTCCAAAACATCCATCCAAAAACATATATTCACATTTTTATAATATCTCCATGAACGATTTAAATAATAGCCTAAGTAAGTTTTGGGAGTTCGATTCCGTTTCTTCTGAGCATTCCTTGTCACAGGAAGAGCGAGCTTGCGAAGAAAGTTTTCGTGTTAACACTGTGCGTGATCAAAACGGGCTTTTCATAGTTACAATTCCTCTTAAAAATGATCCCAGTGAGTTGGGCGAGTCTTATGAAATGGCTAAACGTCGATTTTTATCTTTGGAACGTCGGTTCCAAAGTGATCCTGCCTTTAAGGAAAGATATGTAGCATTCATCGAGGAGTACGTGAACTTAGGTCATATGACTGTGAATAACTCAACAGGGAAACCTCATTCAGGTACCAATAATGAGTATTTTTTGCCACATCAGGGAGTCATTCGAGAATCCAGTACCACAACTAAGCTCAGGGTAGTCTTCGATGCATCGGCAGCGACTACTTCTGGAGTATCGTTTAATGACATCCAAATGGTGGGGCCCACTGTTCAAGATGACCTATTTTCTATATTGCTGCGTTTCCGTCAGCACAAGTTTGTTATTTCTGGTGACATAGAGAAGATGTATAGGGCCATTCAGGTAACACCATCACAACGTTCTTTACAACAAATAGTCTTTCGTGCTGACCCTCAGCTGCCACTTCAAACGTACAGATTTAATACTGTTACGTATGGGACAGCTTCCGCCCCTTATTTAGCTACTAAGACCTTAGTCAGTCTAGCAACAAACGCCTCTAATGACATTGTAAAATCATCCATCGAACGAGATTTTTACGTCGACGATTATCTGAGTGGTGGCGACTCGGTTTCCACGGTGGTCCAAATGGGTAAAGAGGTTGCATCCATTTTAGCGTCAGCTAACTTTCATTTAAGAAAGTGGCAATCTAATAGTTTAGAGATTTTAACAGAAATAGCCGGTGTTTCGGGACATTCTGGTAGGTTGAACTTGTCAGAGGATAGAAACGTGTCATCAAAAACGTTAGGCCTATATTGGCTATGTAAATCTGATTCTCTCGAGTTTTCAATATCGATCGATACCAGCAAACCAATCACAAAGCGCCACATTTTATCTGTTATTAGTCAAATATTTGACCCATTAGGTCTGGTAGGACCTTGCATTGTCGAGGCTAAAATTATCATCCAAAGTCTATGGATGGCTAAGTGTGACTGGGACGAGCAAGTACCAGGTAATATACATACCTCCTGGTTAATGTTCGTGAATAGTCTACCATGTTTAAATACCCTTAAAATACCCCGGTGGATTTCATGTGACAATTCAACCATAAATGAGATTCATGTGTTTACAGATGCATCCGAAAGGGCCTACGGCGCATGTATTTATATAAAGTCTAGTACTAAGGATGGGTTGGTAAGAGTACAGCTTCTAGTCTCTAAAAATCGTGTTGCACCAATCAAGCCAACAACCATCCCTAGACTTGAGTTATGTGGGGCGTTACTAGGAGCAAGACTGTGGGTTAATGTACGGAACTCCTTCACCAAACCCGTTAGTAAATGTTACTTTTGGTGCGATTCGACAATAGTGTTAAGTTGGCTTACCATGACACCTAATTTATTAAAACCTTTTGTCCGTAATCGCATTAATGAATTACAAGAATGTACTATAGCGCACATGTGTGGCACTTGCCGTCGAAGGAAAATCCGGCGGATTTTATTTCTCGTGGGCTGAAGGCTGACCTTATCAGCGAGTATTCTTTATGGTGGTCAGGTCCTCAATTTTTGTTAAATGATGAAACATATTGGCCAAAAATGCCCAATCAGAACATGAAACAAGATCTACCTGAAGTTGTATCATCACACTTCACTGATCACTCACTCCATCATCAATCATACAATAATTTAATTTCAAATCATTTGTCACATCATAAAAATAATCGTTTATTCATTAAATCACTTATTCACAAATATTCCAATTATAGTCATTTACAGAGAGTCGTCGCTTATATACTGAGATTTGTTTACAATTTAAAACATAAACATAAGAAATTCCTTGGTTCTCTATCCTGTGAAGAACTTACAAATTCTACAAATTTTATTTTACGTCACGCTCAAATAGACATGTTTCCTGATGAGTATAATTTATTGCAATCAGGAAAGTCTTTACCAAAAAGAAATAGGCTTATATCTTTGAGTCCTTTTACAGATTCGAATGGTCTCATACGCGTAGGAGGGAGACTTGACAACTCACCTTATGATTATAATGTCAAGCACCCCGTATTACTATGTGGTAATCACCATATAACTAAAATAATATTTCATAAATATCATCTCGACTGCTTACACGCTGGCCCTCAGCTGCTCTTGGCAAATATACGCCAAATGTATTGGCCTCTTGGTGGTAGAAATCTTTCCAAATGTATAGTAAAAACATGCATCAAATGTTTTAAATATAAGTGTCAAATTGTGCAACCTACAATGGGTCAGTTGCCCTCTTCAAGGACACATTTAGAACACCCATTCTTAAATTGTAGTGTGGATTATGCTGGGCCAGTACTGATAAATGATCGCAAAGGGCGAGGGTGCAGGCTTATAAAGGCGTACCTGTGTATTTTTGTTTGCCTTGCCGTTAAGGCTGTTCATATCGAGCTTGTTACAGATCTTACGAAAGAAGCCTACACGGCTGCTTTGAACCGTTTCGTGGCTCGTCGTGGTAAACCCGAAAGCATCCTGTCCGATAATGGGACAAACTTTATAGGTACTTGCAATGAGCTACGTAAGTTTTTACAAGACTCGAATCTCGTGTCTGAAGTTGCTCAACAAGGCATCAAATTTTCTTTTGCGCCTCCATACTCCCCCCACTTCAACGGCATTGCTGAAGCCGCCGTCAAATCCACTAAACACCACCTAAAGAGACTTTTAGGCTTAACGCACTTTACATACGAGGAGATGGCCACGTGCTTGACTCAAATAGAGGCCGTCTTAAACTGCCGTCCTCTCACCCCTCTTTCCACTGATCCTCTAGATTTTTCCGTTCTTACTCCTGGACATTTCATAATTGGGCGACCACTAATATCTGTTCCGCATCCACAGATTACTGATCTCAACACCGGACGACTGGAGCGCTACCAAAGAGTGGAGCACATAAAGCAACATTTTTGGAACCGTTTTCAATTAGGATATGTTTCTCTGCTCCAGACAAAAACTAAATGGACAGCTTCAACAGGCCAACTTTCTGTGGGAGCACTGGTTCTCATCAAAGAGAAAGGCCAACCGCCCTTGGTGTGGCCACTGGGGCGTGTCATCAAGGTCTTCCCTGGCTGCGACGGGACCACACAGGCAGTGGAGTTGAAGACGAAGAGAGGAACAGTGGTGCGGGCCTACAACAACGTCTGCCCACTTCCTCTTACTTGAACGCTTCAACCCGGGGAGGATGTTCGGGCGCCTCCGACCATTCGGCAATCTCCGGCTGCTGTCGTGAGACAACCGAAGGCGGCGGGCGGCGGCGAGAGGTGCGGTGTGCGGGACGCAGGCCTTCGGACCACTTCGCTACCGATCTCGGACGACGGCACGCGCGCGCACTCCATACGTTTACCACAATTATTGTACATACCTACTTTGATTATATTTCTTTATAAAATTACAGTCCATTGCTTTTGAGTTGAGTCCTTAATTAGGTCCCTAACAAACACTGCTATCGAAAATCGAGCGTTTGAATGTAATAAATGATTTAAACTTACTTGTTAGAATTTTACTGTAATAAAATTACGCCAACTCCTATGGATACTTTTTAGTAAATTTCATCATTTGAAAAGGGAATAGATTTTGAATTTCGGCCAAAAGATGAAAATCTTTTGTCAAGTCTTATTTCTATATAATCCTGAAACGGGTTTGAGGCCAAATCAGTAAAATTTCTGCCATACTTCTGAGTGGAATCAATACAAAAGAACGTTCTTATGGAGAAGACGTCATTTGAGCCAAGAAGAAATGATCAGAGCTGTGGGAATGTTGGAAGCTGGCAATCGCTCTGGGCACTACGCAGAGTGTTATAAGTCGACTTTGGACACTTGCAGCGTGGGAGAGATATTAGACGTACACGGTGTTAGAAGACCTCGGGACGCCAAGAACGATTTAAATCATGCCTGGAAGTCCATGCATTCAGTGAACAATCATGATATGGGCGGGTTTTTGGATCAGCGGAAGAAACGAACTGATTTGGATCAGAGGCGATCTCAATGCACAGATTTACGCTGAAACGACTGTATCTAATGTTGTCATTCCTTTGCGGACCCAATTTGGTGCTTCATTTCTGCTTATACATGATAATGCACGTCCACACACTGCCAGAGTCGTTGCAAACACACTTGCCGCAGCTCATATCAACGTCATACCATCGCCTACTCAATCACCAAACTTGAATGAATCATTGAGAAGGCTTTTTTTTTTTTTTTGTGTGGGAAGTCATCAAATGACCTCTCCCGCTCTGGGCGGAGCGGAAGGGCGTGTCAGACTCTTACTGACTAAAACCCACCCGTGTTCCTTCAGTTGCCTGTGCGCCAGGGCCACGGTAACTCTTTCGAACAATCCGCAGCTCCGGCAGGCATCGGTCCTATCGGACCCCGTCAATTTTGCTGACATCTCTTTGAGGCGCGCGTGGAACACGACGCGCCGTCGACCCGGGCCTGGTCCTTACCGGACGGCGAGCTGCCCATTGCTCGCCGTCCGCAAGCCCGCGCCTACGGTGGCCGGGAGTCGGCAATCGACTCCCGACGCCCAGGGTGTCTCCTCCTCCTGCGGCGACTAGGGGCGCGAGGGCGCAGTGATTGCCTCTCCCTCTCGCGCTCCACCTCCTCCTTCGCGAGCATTACTGCTTCGCAGAAGGAGGTGACGGCTTCCCATTCCCTCTCGCTCCGTACCATGGCCTGAACCAGGGCCGGACGCGAGAGGTTGCTGCCGCCGATCGCCGCCACGAGGACACGACGGTGCTCCGCCCAAGCCGGGCAGACCTCCACCGTATGCTCCACCGTGTCCTCCGGTCGATCCACGCAATGATAACACCCGGGCGTTTCCTCCCGCCTTATCCGAAACAGGAACCTCCTGAAACAGCCATGTCCGGTGAGGATCTGCGTCAGACTTAAGGTGAGGACGCCGTGGCGCCTTTCAAGCCACTCCTCAAAGAGGGGTCTTACCGCCGCAATTGTGGCGTGCCCTGCGCTGGGTTGCGACAGTCACACTCTCCATGCCGCCATGAGATCCCGCCGGAGCTCTGTCCGCTGTGCCGTGATTTCTCGCGGCAGCGGAGTTATACCCCGGCGTTTCGCCTCCTCGCGCCACTCCCAAACGTGCGCGAGGACCTTTGCCTCCAGATCCCACGGCGGCAATCCGGCAAGGAGGCTCGCCGCCTCGCAGGAGACCGTGCGGTATCCCCGTATCATCCGGATGGCCATGACCCTTTGGGACGCTTTCAACCGGCGTGCTGGCCGGAGCCTTAACGAACGCGCCCACACCGGTGCCCCGTAAAGGGCCATGGACCGCACGACCCCCGCGTAGAGCCTCCGGCAGGAGGCATTTGGCCTCCCCAGATTGGGCAAGAGCCGCTTCAAGGCAGCCCCGGCCCGCTGCAGGCTGGGAGCCAAACGTCAGAAATGCTCGACGAAGTTCCACCGGCTGTCGAGGACGAGTCCCAGGTACTTCATCGTCGACTCGACGCCGATGTGAACCCCATCCTACCGTTATTTGGGAACCCGACAGTGGCGCGTTCCGAGGACCATGAAAACGCATGGCCTCGGACTTGTGCAAGGCCACCTCGAGTCCCAACTGCCGGATCCTCTCAACGACTGTCGCAACCCCGCGTGTCATTAGTTCGGCCGCCGCCTGGTGCGACCTCCCCTGAGCCAGGACCAGCGTGTCGTCAGCGTAGCACACTACGCTGACGCCGCTAGGGAGGTCGGCGCGCAGCACCCAGTCGTACCCGATGTCCCACAGATGCGGCCCCAGGACCGATCCCTGTGGGACACCGCACGACATCTCTCGCCGGTTCCATTCTCCCTGGTGACCGGGGTAAATAACCGCCCTATCCGTCATATAGGCCTCGACTACACGACAGAGGTACTCGTAGGTCGGCATCTGGTGATACCGGAGTGCCTCCCTGATGCAACTCCAGGGCAAGGTATTGAAGGCAATGGCGATGTCTAGAGACACCGCCAAGACGACCCCACCCCGGGCCACAGCATCCCGCGTCGTGAGGGCTCGCACGCGCATGATAGCATCCACCGTGGAGCGCCCCCTGCGGAAACCAAACTGGCTGTCCGCCAAATCCGGCCCCACCCGCACCAGCCGCCCGACGAGGCGGTCTGCAATGACTCTTTCATTGCAGAGCAAAGAGCTTGCCCACCTCGTCGAGCAGCACAATGGGCCGGTAAGCGGACGGAGAGTCCGCTGGGCGCCCCGGCTTCTTAATGAGGACCAGTTTCCCCGTCTTCCAACGAAGTGGGAACTGGCCCTCCTCCAAGCATGCGCTTAGGAGCCCTCTTAGTCGAGGCCCGAGAGCCTCCGAGGCCAGGACCCAGGCTTTTCCAGGTAAGCCGTCGGGTCCTGGGGCGGTATTCTTGGCACTCAGCCTACATACCGCCACTCTCAACTCTACCTCGGTCACCTCAGGAGCAACATCGTCATCGACGGTTGTGGGGATCATTGAGAAGGCATGGGATATGCTTCAAAGAAGAGCTCTGCCAAATATGGATGCCATACCCATACCAGAAAATCTTTTTCGCCTGTTACAACGGAAAGTTGCGGCCATTCCGCAACGTGGAATAAACTATGATGAACTCATATTGAGTATGCCAAATCGCTGGGATTGTGATATACGCGTTTACGGCGGAAATAAAAACTACTTATTGTTTATTTTAGGCAATAAAAACATTTAAAAGTTTTTATTTTTATATTTTTATCACATTATATCAGGATTAAATAAGGTGAAAAATCCAGCACAAGCAAAAATCGCTTAAAGGCTTTATGAATGAAAAGGAAGAAACTACTTCGTTAGTCTACACATACGAAAACATTTTACTTAATTAATCTAAATAGACGTTTTTATTCAATTTCAATAGGGCAATAAAATATTTTTTTCAAATACCTTGATCCCTAGATATTTTTGATGTGCGTAGTTCACAGTTAACGATTGTGTGTTCAGCACTAATGTTCTAAAACGTCGATTAAAGTTCTTGTACTACGTGAGAGTTTGCGAATGATTTAATGTTTCTACTCAATTAGTTAGGAACCTTTCGACCACTCTAATCATAGAACAATCAACAGATAATTTCTTTTATATAATAATAATACCATTTATTTCAGGCGACACAGGCCCATAGAAAAATACCTTAACCTAAACATACTCGTACATATTTTTATATAAACAAAACTTGTGTTAATAAAAAGGGTTAAGACTACGAGTATGTTAGTAGCGCTTCACTTTGCACTAGCTTGACTTTTTGCTGTCCAGTGGAACTTGTCCGCGGGAGCGACGGAACACCACGTCTTGCGGCCAAAAGTGTTCTTCCATGATGAGGGGCAGATAACAGTTCGGTATAGACTCGGTTCGGTCTGGTCTGGTCTGGTTCGGTAATATTACTGACTGATTACAAATGACTGATTACATGATGACTGATTACAAATGTCGTCGATGATTCAAAGTACTCTTAACATAATCGGAGAGGTTCAGTAAATGATAAATGATAAATGATAAATGATTTTATTTCTGTAAGTAGGTTTGTACAAACACTTTTACACGTCAATCATGTTTTTTAAACTAGATGAGGTCGGCGTTTCCTATCTGACTACTCTGAGAAGAAAGGCCGAAACAAACTCAGAGGTCACAGTCTCTTTTAAAGTCCAGACATAATCTTGGTCAGGTCATGCGAAGACCATGCAGATTGGTATCCGAAATGGTCTTTTGAGGAAAGAACCACACAGTTTGAGTGGACCTGTCCAGTCAGTGCACGCATTTGTCAGTAATCGTGCAGCTCGACTCAGGAAGTCAGGACTTAAGGAGCTCAACGATTCGACGAACAATACCAAAGAAAGGACATTTGGGTAGGCCGCATAAATTACTCAAACTGCCAGATCATAATTAAAATTAAATTAGAAAAAAAAAAAAGCAATTACCCACATAGTAAGGTTATGTTAACATTATTATTATGTTTGAAATTCAAGTTTTATTAACTAATATTTATTATTAGAAATTACCCACAAGATACAAGCGACGCTCAGTTTGTGGCTCACCGAACTTGGAAATTTTTTATTGTTACTTTTTGATTAATAAACTTTATTATTATTTATTTATATATACTTTATTTTACACCATACAATACATAACACAAAAATACATTTTACACTTCAAAAACTAAAGTAACTAATATTAAATGAATATTCATTTTGATATCACCAAACTTGGACTTTTCTGACAGATTTTACCAAAGTATTCTAAAAGCTAGCTGAACTTCTTATAACACTTAAATATTTTACGGAAAATGTCTTTTATTTTTCATGGAACCTTGTAGTGGGTTCAGGTTGAGAAATCAAACGTAGGTGCTCAAAGTAATTGTCGCTCGTGTAGGCACAGTCTTATTCAATTACGAGTTAAGGCTCCAAACTGCGTTAAGGCGCCACACGCGACGCGAATCGCGGGCGACACAAAAGCACCGCCCATCTCGTGACGAGCGGTGCCTTTGTGTCGCACTGTCGCATCGCGCCTGTCTGTGGGAGCCTTTACTTACGTTTTTTTCTTGGGTATTTTGGTTCGTAAAAAGTTCTTTGGATATCAAAAGTGTTTTTATATTTGCATTTGGTGACATTTTTGAACGTTGGTACAGTTTTAAAATAATAACATGGTTTTATGAGCTATTCCTTTCAAGAATGAGGAGGTATGTTCGAAACGGTCCATGTCATATTTTTATAATGAACCTTCATTTAATTATATTATCACCAGATAAAAAATACGTAATAATTATTGGTGTTAAAAAAAACGCGGCCGTGTACCGCCGCGCCTCCACCGAGCCGTGCTCCCCGTATAACCGCACTACCGAACGTCGCCATTAAACGAGGCATTTCACGGTAATTTTGAAATTTTTTAGCGAGCTAACTTTGTAGTGCAATTTGAAATGGCTGCCGACTCGCTGTAGATTTGCATAAAGTTATAGAAGGGAATAAATAAAAGAGAGGCGAAAAATCTGTAATTATCTCCTCCTCTGCGCTGCCTAATAGAGTGAGTGTACAAACAGGCACCAAGATTTAGCGGTGTTGTTCTCACGACACATAATAGAGAAAGTAGTCTTTTGTGAAAGTTGAAGTGAACGAGCACAATGGAGCCGCTGTTGAAGTTTATCGTTCATTAAGAAAACGTTGAGCGCTAAATAAAAGCGTTTAATAGTAACAACAATTTTCTCACGAAATAAAAGTTGTAAAATTGTCGCTTTATTCTGTGCAAGTTTTTATTAATAAATTTCAGAATAATGTGGGGCCATCACGTATCTGAAAAAGAATGGGTTTTCTTTTTTATTAATAGCTGAAAATGGAAAATGCTTTGTAATAAAATAGCAAAATTTTATCGAGGATAGGTTTACACGCCAGTTGGTGAGTAAGGTTAGATTTTATTGAACACAAATTAGTCATAACATAAAAGAGCCATAAAAAATCAGTTATAGCTACTTACGATAAGTAAGTATATACAACTGACTTTTTCTAGCTCGTTTTTTTGGTTTAACATCCCTACTGCAGCTGTAATTAAATAAAAAGATTTAAAATTTAATAAAAATTTAGAAAAAATATTTTATAAGTGACCTGTCTCAGTGCATATTTTCTGTTAAGGATCTATTATTAATTTACCTTGAAACAGAAGCAGTATTAAATAAACAAACATGTTGTTACAAACCAATAAAAATACTTGAAACATTATCCTTCTAAATAAGAATATGAATAACTGTATTCTGTATATTTACACAGAATACACTTCAGAATTTAAAATATCTTATTTCTACTTTTACTAAGATTCCAATTACGATCAAGTTGTTTATTTCAACTTGAAAGAACCAAATATTTTTCAATAAACCAAGATATTTTCAGTGATCAACGTTAAGTTGAGCGATTGAAGCTTTGGATAAACAACGTTGCAGAAAAGCAAACATCTAGATTCATATTTTCATAAAATGAATAAAAATGGATGGAACATATGTTATGTATTGAATCATACGCGATGCAATGTATTTTCAAGTGATTTTTAGGGTTTCGTACCCAAAGGGTAAAACGGGACCCTATTACTAAGACTCCGCTATCCGTCCGTCTGTCTGTCCGTCTGTCACCAGGCTGTATCTCATGAACCGTGATAGTTAGACAGTTGAAATTTTCAAAGATGACGTATTTCTGTTGCCACTATAACTAACAACAAATACTAAAAAACAGAATAAAATAAATATTTAAGGGGGCTCACATACAACAGGCATGATTTTTTTGCCGTTTTTATAGATAATGGTACGGAACCCTTCGTGCGCGAGTCCGACTCGCACTTGGCCGGTTTTTTTAATGTTATTTCATCCCCGCATCGATTTCATATTCTCGTTTGTATTTATTTGTCTTCAGTAGCCTGGTACTGCACGACAATTAGCACTTATCTCTGTACTATGTATATGGCGGTGACCTACATAACGTTACCAAGTTTGTCGCTAGGAGCAGCACTTAATACTCAATGCATAATTTATTCCGTTGGTCGAACCGACGCCTTCCTTTCCGAACTCCTCCGCATCAATCTGGGCTTGTACTATGTATTTACGTTACATAACTCCTTGTGACCGATTAGATGTATCGCTACGCAATCGTGAAGAACACAAAATACGTTCTGATTTTACAGTAACGCAAAGTCATAATAAACGCCAATTCGCGATTGTAATATACCATAATCACCTAAACATTCGGCAGGGCGTCAAATTAACGTCAAAACTTATCACATCAATACACAATAACCAGTTTAACGATGTTTATTGCCAGTTTAACATTAATCTCAACAAGTAATAACAGATTTCAGATCATAATACTGATTTAAAAAAGGCTGTTCTGTTGTGGACGTGATTAAACTGCTGTTCGAAACAGAATACAAAGTATGAGAAATTCTGAACACTACTATCCCAAGGCGGTTGTGTTCATTCATACAATGTGTTGTTTTCTGAAATTAACTACTGCTGTGGGTGTTAAAGTTTTGCTTGCGGTTATTAATAAGATATTATTATTTTTATCTAAAAAAGAGACTACTACTACTACTTAAAAATGTATGTAAAAATCTATAATCTAAGTATAGCGTGAGCCATGTGTGGTTCGTGTGGCAAGTTAACCAGACGCTTATTACGTCTGGACAGGAACGGCCTGCGCCTGGTGACGGGGACCATCACGGGACACTGCTCGCTAAACAAACACTTTCACACAATAGGCATAAAGGACAGTCCTCTGTGCAGGGCCTGCATGGAGGCTGAGGAAACCATTGCGCATGTGCTCTTTGAATGCACAGGCGTCACCCAGATTAGATCACAAACCCTAGGGGCTAACCCCAGATCCTACACAGATGCTCTCAACAAACCAGGAGACATCATCAACTTCTGGAGGGAGGTGGGCTGGTTGGAATAACCACCGACGGCCGCCATGGCCCACGCACAATGGTCCACTTGAAGGACTAAGCGCGGAAACCAAAATCCTAAAGAAGATGTATGTAAAAATCTATAATCTAAGTATAGCGTGAGCCATGTCTGGTTCGTGGCACATCACATTAAATTACTTTAAATTTATAGCAGATTACCTGATCATCCTGCGTTTGTAAGGATTTCATTGTTTCGTTGGATCAATGAACAATTGAATGACAATATCGATTGCATTTTGTTTGTGTAATAGGGTATTTGACTCGATTTTTCGAAACCTAGACAGAAATTATACATCCATATTACCACAGTAAAAACGGTTAAAATATCTCAAAAAATGGCGAAGTTGTATGCGTTTTAAAGTCTATGCTAAACAGAGACAGCACTGCTAGCATCTGTCGTCACGACACATGAGCGCCATAGTAACTTCACGCCATTAAGTACAATGATAGTTTTTCGTGAAATAGATAAAAGAATAATTTCAAAAGCATGTAACTTTTCGGTATTTCCAACGATTTTATATTTTTTTTCACAAATCGCCATTTTTGTAAAATCTTTAAAAAAAAGTAATATTTCATGTATACTTTTTATAATAGTCAAATACCCTATTGGGATATCAAGTACCAACAGAATTAATTAAAGTTACCCTCTATGAGGAAATATTTTCAGATCCTATTTAGTGGTCATCAACAATCACACGACGGGCACGACTGATTCCTTCATGCATGTGCAGGAATAATAAACGATAAATGATTTTATTTCTGTAAGTAGGTACAAACATTTTAGTACAAACACTTTTACACGTCAATCATATTTAAAAAAAAACTAGATGAGGTCGGCGTTTCCTATCTGACTATTCTGAGAAGAAAAGCCGAAATAAACTTATAGGTCCTCACCGGACATGGCTGTTTAGGGAGGTTCCTGTTTCAGATAAGGCGGGAGGAAACGCCCCGGTGTTATCATTGTGTGGATCGACCGGAGGACACGGTGGAGCATACGGCGGCCCTGGCGCACAGGCAACTGAAGGAACACGGGTGGGTGGGGTGCTAGGACAGGAAACCTCCCCGTGTGTCCGTGGGCTGGAGTTTCCCTTGGATGCGTCTGGGGGAAAGGCCAGTCTTCGGGACGGTGCACCCTGGGGTGCGGGCAATAACTCTCCATTAGGTACTCTGTGCCTAAGGGGTCTTGTTGCCCGTACGCTAATATCCTGTCGGAGGAACGCTCCAACGTGTGTATCTCTGTTAAGCAGAGATGCACAGCGGCGGAGTAAGAGCGGGCTCGGTGTGCACTAACCCTGCCGCCGGGCAGGCAGTAAGGAGTCTGCTCCTTCTGCCACCGTTAGTCTCGTAGCCCCGAAGATCGTCAACGTCATGTCTCTGACTTTTGACGGGGGTCGAGGGTCTTGGCTTAACCGCCCGGGCCGCGAGGAAGATAACCTCTATAAAAAATTCCTCTAATATCAAGTTCTGGTGCGCGGCGAGGGTATGAATGGCTGAGGAGTAGTGTCCTCTACAACTTTCCAGTTGTAGGTGGCGCATCAGTCGTTAGCGCACCCCCAGCCAGAGTACCAGTGGACCCTCTGGTTGGGAAACAAATGAACACTTGCCTAGGGACAGGGGGTGAACCTGGGAATGACCTTTTATATCCCCCATACTCGTGGGATTAAGTATGGAAAATCTGAACAAAACAACAACACAAAAAGAGAGCAGTGGAGAGGAGAGGAGCGATGCGGGGTCGGAGTCCGATGCCGCGTCGGGCGCGAGGGGCTCTTTCAAGAGCCCGGAGCGCGTGATTACGGGGGATGCTGGAAAGAACCGTAGGCTCTTCCAGAAGCGCCCCAAACCAGAGGATGGCCAGGGGTCGTCCTCTGATGGCGGGAGGAGAGCAGCCCGCAGAAAAATTACTCGGCGGGGTGGGGTACATGAGCCGAAAGACAGAGGGCTCACCACCGAGGAGGACAGTGAGGCAAGCCGAGCCAGCCCAGTCGAGCCGGCCCAGGCAGCCGAGACGCTCGCCACGGAGGGCGCCGACCCTGGAGGGACCGGTCGCAGGGCGACATTCTTGGAGTTGTCCGGCAGTGGGCTGGACGCTGCTGGCGGCTCCAAGACGGAGCGGGTGGCCAAGTTTGAGGAGGTCGTGGTAGCTGCGATCAGGGGTGTGGCCTTGAAGAGGATACAGTCCTCTAAAGACAAGGTCATACCCACTGCCACGGCCTCCATTATGGCGGCGGCGGAGGCCCTTCACTGTCGGCTTCCATCGGACGGAATGTCGGAAATGCGGGCGGAGGTCGCCCGATTGACAGCCGCCATGGAGCTTCTCCGTAAGGAGAACGAGGAGCTCCGAGCGGACTTGGCCGGCCTCCGGGCAGCCGGCCCCCGGGAGGTGCCGCAGGCGCAGGCGCAGCATGGGCAGGGCCGGCCGGTGCCGGTGCCTGCAGAGGACCGGGTTCTGACCCTGGTGCGGCGGGAGCTGGCTGCCTTCCAGAGCCGATTTTCCGCTCTGGAGGCCGTTGTCCTGCGCCCCCCGCTAGCGGCGAGCCGGCAGGCATCGTTTGCCGCCGCTGCGGCCAAGCCAGTAACGGTAGGGCGGTCGAAAGGCGGGCCAGCACCAGATCTCGCGAGGCCGCCCCTGGCTAAGTCGGCACCGCCCAAGCCCAAGAAGGGTGGAGTGGCTTCGCAGGCGGCGAAGGCTCCAGCCCCGGCGGCGAAACGGCCGCCCCCCCCCGCCTCCTAATGTTCCTCCGGCCGACGCCGAATGGCAAGTGGCCGGAGAGAAGAGGAAGGCGGGTAAGACATCTAGGGCGGCCAAAAGGAAGGAGAGGCGGCAGCGGCGCAAGGAGCGAAGCGTCGCGGCTAGGCTCCGCGCCCCGAAGTCCGCAGCTGTAGTGATTACACTACAGCCGGAAGCGGAGAAGAAGGGCGTGTCCTACCGCGACGTGCTCACCAAGGCGAGGGCGGCGGTGAACCTACAGGAGCTAGGCGTCACCAATGGCATCCGGGTGAGGGTCACTGCGACCGGGGCCCGGATGCTGGAGGTGCCCGGTGCGGCGAGCGGCCCAACCGCTGACGCTCTGGCCGAAAGGCTCAGAGCGTCCCTAAATGCGGACGAGGCCCGAGTGTCCAGGCCCACCAAGTGCATCGACATGCGCATTCTGGGCCTGGATGACTGTGTGACGGAGGCTGAGGTGGTGGCCGCCGTCGTCAGGACTGGGGGGTGCTCTGCCGAGCAGGTGAGAGCGGGCCTCATTCGTCCTGACCACACGGGGATGCGAGCCGTGACGGTGAGCTGCCCTGTGTCGGCGGCCAGGAAAGTTGCCGGGGAGGGCCGAAGGCTCCTGGTGGGCTGGGTTTCTGCGCAGGTGAAACTGCTGGAACCCAGACCTCTGAGGTGCTTCCGCTGCCAGGTGGGCAACCACGTGGGAGTGCAATGCACCTCGGAGGTAGACCGCAGCAATAACTGCTTCCGCTGCGGTCAGCCCGGTCACAAGGCCGGCTCGTGCAATGCCACGCCGCACTGCTTTTTATGTGCGGCAGCTGGCAAGCCGGCCGATCATCGGGCTGGGAGTAAGGCCTGCGCTCCACCCACCAAAGCCAGGGGCAGGGGCAAGCCCTCCGCCACCGCCGTCACCGCCGCACCCGCCGCCACTGCCGCCGCCGCTGCCGCCCCCGCCATCGTAGTCGCCGCAACCACCGCGGCAGGGCCCTCACAGAAGGCTCGGGAGGGGGCTGACATGGAGTGCAATTAATGGCCCCATTACGCCTCCTCCAGGCGAACATCAACCACTGCGCCGCTGCTCAGGATCTGTTGCTCCAGAGCATGGCGCAGTGGTCGATTAACATCGCCGTGGTCGCTGAGCCGTACTTTGTCCCGCCCAGGGATGACTGGGTGGAGGACCTGAGCGGCTCAGTGACCCTCATTTCGTCGGCCGCCGCCGGTACCCCGTCGCTTGAGGCAGTTAAGAAGGGACGGGGTTGCGTGGCAGCACGGTTCGGGGAGATTGTTGTGGTAGGGGTATACTTCTCCCCGAGCCGAACTCTCGCCGAGTTCCACAACTCCCTTGCGGAGTTGAGAGACGTCGTCGTCGTCGGGTACCATACCCTGCCCGTGCTCGTACTCGGGGACTTCAATGCCAAGAACACGGCTTGGGGTTCCCGGTACACGGACACACGGGGCAGGATGGTGGAGGACTGGGCTCTGGAGACAGGCCTGGTCGTCCTAAACCGGGGTTCTGTCCCCACGTGTGTGCGGATGCGGGGCGAGTCAGTGGTGGACATCTCGTTCGCCAGCCCCGCTCTGTCACCGCGTGTCATTGACTGGCGCGTCATGGAGGGGGTGGAGACGTACTCCGACCACCGGTACATCCGGTTTGACGTCTCCGCCCAGACCTCGCGCGCTGGTCCGACAGGCCCCGAGTGGTCCGCGGTGGGCGCTGAAGAAGCTGGACCGGGAGCTCCTCCTGGAAGCCTCGATCGTGCAGGCCTGGGTGTCACCACCGGACAGGCCTGCAGACATCAACGTCGAGGCGGTGTGGTTCCGGGAGGCCATGTCCGAGATTTGTGACGTGGCAATGCCCCGGGTCCAGCCCGGACGTGCCTGGCGCCAGGTGTACTGGTGGTCGCCGGAATTAACGTCTCTGCGCGAGGCGTGCGTTGCCGCGCGACGCCTGTACACCAGGCACCGCAGGCTCCGTATCCGCCCTTCGGATACGGAAGCCATTCAGGCGGAGCTGTACGAGGGTTACAGAGCGGCGAAGACCGCCCTCCGAGCGGAGATCCTGCGGGCCAGGGGACTGGCCCGTGAGGAGTCGCTGGGGACTCTGAACAGGGACCCGTGGGGACGCCCATATAAGGTGGTGCGGGAGAAACTCCGCCCATGGGCTCCCCCGCTGACGCAGAGTCTCCGGCCCCAGCTCGTGGAGGGCGTGGTGAGCGCTTTGTTCCCTTCGCGGGGGGAGCATACTCCCCCGCCCATGGCTCCGCCTCCTGCGGTGCCAACTGCGGACCACATGACCGACGATGACGACGTTGCTCCTGAGGTGACCGAGGTAGAGTTGAGAGCGGCGGTACGTAGGCTAAGTGCCAAAAATACCGCCCCAGGACCCGACGGCTTACCGGGAAAAGCTTGGGTCCTGGCCTCGGAGGCTCTCGGGCCTCGACTAAGAGGGCTCCTAAGCGCATGCTTGGAGGAGGGCCAGTTCCCACTTCGTTGGAAGACGGGGAAACTGGTCCTCATTAAGAAACCGGGGCGCCCGGCGGACTCTCCGTCCGCTTACCGGCCCATCGTGCTGCTCGACGAGGTGGGCAAGCTCTTTGAAAGAGTCATTGCAGACCGCCTCGTCGGGCAGCTGGTGCGGGTGGGGCCGGATTTGGCGGAGAGCCAGTTTGGTTTCCGCAGGGGGCGCTCTACGGTGGATGCCATCATGCGCGTGCGAGCCCTCACGACGGGGGATGCTGTGGCCCGGGGTGGGGTCGTCTTGGCGGTGTCTCTAGACATCGCCAACGCCTTCAATACCTTGCCCTGGAGTTGCATCAGGGAGGCATTCCGGTATCACCGGATGCCGACCTATCTCTGTCGTGTAGTCGAGGCCTATTTGGCAGATAGAGCAGTTATCTACCCCGGTCCCCAGGGAGAATGGAACCGGCGAGAGATGTCGTGCGGTGTCCCACAGGGATCGGTCCTGGGGCCGCATCTGTGGGACATCGGTTACGACTGGGTGCTGCGCGCCGACCTCCCTAGCGGCGTCAGCGTGGTGTGCTACACTGACGACACGCTGGTCCTGGCGCAGGGGAGGTCGCACCAGGCGGCGGCCGAACTAATGACACGCGGGGTTGCGACAGTCGTTCAGAGGATCCGGCAGTTGGGACTCGAGGTGGCCTTGCACAAGTCCGAGGCCATGTGTTTTCATGGTCCTCGGAACGCGCCACTGTCGGGTTCCCAAATAACGGTAGGAGGGGTTCACATCGGCGTCGAGTCGACGATGAAGTACCTGGGACTCGTCCTCGACAGCCGGTGGAACTTTGTCGAGCACTTCCGACGTTTGGCTCCCAGACTGCAGCGGGCCGGGGCTGCTTTGAAGCGGCTCTTGCCCAATCTGGGGGGGCCAAACGCCTCCTGCCGGAGGCTCTACGCGGGGGTCGTGCGGTCCATGGCCCTTTACGGGGCGCCGGTGTGGGCGCGTTCGTTGAGGCTCCGGCCAGCCCGCCGGTTGAACGCGTCCCAAAGGGTCATGGCCATCCGGATGGTACGGGGATACCGCACGGTCTCCTGCGAGGCGGCGAGCCTCCTTGCCGGATTACCGCCGTGGGATCTGGAGGCAAAAGTCCTCGCGCACGTTTGGGAGTGGCGCGAGGAGGCGAAACGCCGGGGCGTAACTCCGCTGCCGCGAGTAATCGCGGCACAGCGGACCGAGCTCCGGCGGGATCTCATGGCGGCATGGAGAGTGCGACTGTCGCAACCCAGCTTAGGGCACGCCACAATTGCGGCGGTAAGACCCCTCTTTGAGGAGTGGCTTGAGAGGCGCCACGGCGTCCTCACCTTCCGCCTGACGCAGGTCCTCACCGGACATGGCTGTTTCGGGAGGTTCCTGTTTTGGATAAGGCGGGAGGAAACGCCCGGGTGTTACCATTGTGTGGATCGACCGGAGGACACGGTGGAGCATACGGTGGAGGTCTGCCCGGCTTGGGCGGAGCACCGCCGTGTCCTCGTGGCGGCGATCGGCGGCGGCGACCTCTCGCGTCCGGCCCTGGTTCAGGCCATGGTACGGAGCGAGAGGGAATGGGAAGCCGTCACCTCCTTCTGCGAAGCAGTAATGCTCGCGAAGGAGGAGGCGGAGCGCGAGAGGGAGAGGCAATCTCTACGCCCTCGCGCCCCTAGCCGCCGCAGGAGGAGGAGACACCCTGGGCGTCGGGAGTCGATTGCCGACTCCCGGCCACCGTAGGCGCGGGCTTGCGGACGGCGAGCAATGGGCAGCTCGCCGTCCGGTAAGGACCAGGCCCGGGTCGACGGCGCGTCGTGTTCCACGCGCGCCTCAAAGAGATGTCAGCACCATTGACGGGGTCCGATAGGACCGATGCCTGCCGGGGTCGCGGATTGTTCGAAAGAGTTACCGTGGCCCTGGCGCACAGGCAACTGAAGGAACACGGGTGGGTTTTAGTCAGTAAGAGTCTGACACGCCCTTCCGCTCCGCCCAGAGCGGGAGAGGTCATTTGATGATTTCCCACCCAAAAAAAAAAAAAAAAAAAAAAAAAGGAACACGGATGGGTTTAAAAAAAAGAGGTCACAGTCTCTTTTAAAGTCCAAACATAATGTTGATCAGATCATGTAGATTTGTGTCTAAAATGGTCTTTTGAGGAAAAAACGACACAGAATGAGGGGACCTGTCCAGTCAGTGCACGCAATTGTCAGTAATCGTGCAGCTCAACTCAAAACTTAAGGAGCTTAACGATTCGACGAACAATACCAAAGAAAGGACATTTGGGTAGGCCGCATAAATTACTCAAACTGCCAGATCATGATTAAAACTAGAAACGACTTCATACACAACATCAATAGCTATAACTGACTACAGGAATCAAATTTTTTGTAGAAAAGTTAGGTGTGACAACAAGGTACAGTCAGAATAATTCAAGAACACAAAACATTGTTATAACGGTCATCATGTTTATGTCAACTTGTCTCATTATAATAATGTCACGTTGAATAATGGAAAAACACATTTTCGCGTCACCCTGTACACATAAACTCACTATGTAATCACCGCAGGACGTAGTTGTTTTCAGCTTAGATAAACAGCCTAGGCAAATATGCGGAGCTTATTTACGAACTTGAATATTGCTTTAAGAAACAATGTTCTTATACAAACATTGAGGATTTAAGAGCGGGCCGAAAGCAAAATTGCTAATTAACCCAAGGCGTACGCACCTTTAACAGACAATCCTTCTTAAGTTACAACGGTCAGTACGTCATCTATTCACAGGATCACAAGAAAATGTGTATGTACTTCCGAGTTATGCCCGGCTCGTCACCGTTCCGATTAGTCATAAAATTATAAACCACAGAAGTCCTGATTCGTCATTGATATTTCATAAATCAAAATCAAAATCAAAGTCAAATAATTTATTTCAAATCGGCACATAAAAAGCAGTTTCTAACGTCAAAATTTACAAGAAAATAGAATTGATTATATCTGCCCCTTCCAAAAGGTAGTTTCGTATGGAGAAGATAGGGCAAGAAACTCAAATGTTTTAAAATATTTTACAATATTATGTATACATTAACTATATAATATATATGTGAAAACGATGCGCCTAGAATAAAATTACTATACTGCAATAGGTAAAAATATATAATCATAATCTCCAGCAACAGGATAGGACCCTGTTGTTTAGGTTACATCGGAAATCCAATTATCTCTAGATAATGGTTAAGTATCGAAATACAATCGGATGGAAATAGAAATAGTATACGACCCATGTTGGGGAAATAGATACTACCGCATATACAATAGAGACCGGGCTTCCTGATAAATTGAAAGTGCTCAATTATACACTTAACTACAAATACAGAGGGTCTGTTTAAGCCAAGGGTTTTTGTATTAATGAAGGGTATTTCTCCAACATCATTACGCTGTTATCTGAAGCGAATATTTCTGGTAAGATATTATTACACTTGAAAGTTTAAGAGTGTATGTGGCGCTACGTGTGAGTGTTAAACTTTTTACCAAACAGCACAAATTGCATTCAGTGAAGTCTGGAATGTTACCCTTCTTGGCAATACTCTGAGAGGAACCCCTGACCTAGCTCGTAGGGAACAAACTGTTCGTACTAACACGAAACAGCGTAATGAGGAGACAGCACAATGAAGATAATGTTTGTTTCTACTTGGTACAAATAAACGTTAATAGATATAGGCAATAAGTTCTGAAACTATTAAATGATATACCTAAAATAACGGTGTGTGTCAAGTTACGGGAAAAAAAGGCCCAGATGACTTTGGGCAATAAACGCCTCATTACGATCACAAAAAAAATATTTGTTCTGTAGTAGATTGCCATACTTGTACCTATAATGCATAATGCTTACCATGTACACTGAACCATGTACTCATTCCATTAATACCTCGGTCAAGGTGAAATTAGTTGTAATGTTTATAAATACTACAACACGTGTATTGCATCGACTAAACTCAGTGCTGACCGAACCCGTTATGTTCCTTGAACAACTCGTAAAATAAACTTGATTACTAATGAATGGCACGTAGATACTCATAAATATTATACTAGTACAGTAATGTCATCAGCTACACGTGGAAATACTTAACGTTTACGATCAAATAATTGTGTAAGTACCTCTTTACATGATTATTTACATAGCCATGTTCAATTACCTGCATAGTAACGACCTCGAATTGTTACAGAGCTAATTAAAGCAATTTCCTTTAACGTTGCAACTTCAGCGGTTAATTTAACTTTATTTAATTATTGCTAAATTAAACAGAATAGACTTTGCAGAGCTTAATACCATTATCGGTGCTCCAACATTAAAGATAAGAGCAAATATCCTTTATTTTGAGATTATGTTACAAAAGGTTAAATTTTTCGAAATTACACTGTTATGGTGTTAGTCTGTTCGTTTATGTTTTTGTATTAATTCCAACAAAGTTGCGTTGAAATGGTAAATTCATTCGTTTTGACAACGTAAGGACAAAATATCTTCAGATAATTTCCCTAAGAAAGTCCCCGATAGGACCACAAATACTCATTATCCACGGTCTGGTAAGGGAAGTCTGACCTTAAGAGGGCGCAGTAAGACAGAAAAAAATCAAGTTTCACCCGCGCCTCTTTACCTACCCCTCTCATCAAACACGACAAAAACAAAACACAATCCCTTCCCGCCAGCAGAAACTTTTCGCCCGGCGTATATTTAGGCATTGAATTTGAATTTTGTGTGTAGTGTGTATACGCAAAATAATCAGATGAAACTGTTTTATTCAATTTACCTATGTGTACAAGTAGGTATATTATTAAATAGTATTGTATGTCCGTGAATCTGTTACCGATGCTGGTGGGATGTTAGATTGGAGATTAGACTGACTTAAATGAAATAAAGACTAAATGTTACTTCAAGATACGGCCTATAAATTTTCGATTCCG
The DNA here is from genome assembly GCA_917490735.1 of Dryobotodes eremita. Classification (NCBI taxonomy): domain Eukaryota; kingdom Metazoa; phylum Arthropoda; class Insecta; order Lepidoptera; family Noctuidae; genus Dryobotodes; species Dryobotodes eremita. The sequence continues at coordinate 8,824,331 of OU823257.1, forward strand.
AATTGAAAGACAAAACTAACGTTGTAGTTGAAAAAATATTGTTCCATACATTATGTAACATAACTACAATTGAACAATTTTCAGATACTTTCCTGTACCTATTCTTGTACCTTGCTTCTTGTCTTTCATGATTTTAGGTCAACGACATGTATCTTATGGGTTTTAATTTATTTGCGAGTGGCAACATATGCGAAATGAATGGCAATTTATGCCAAGATACTAAGTCAACGTTTTAGAAGCTCGTTTTTTTTACAGCTCCAAAGGACCGTTTATCTAATTATTTGATATCAATTTCAACTTGATACCCCCACGCATTCCTGAGATAAGCGGTCAGATAGATGGAAAACAAAGTGATCCCATAAGGGTTTCGAATTTTTCTTTTGAGGTACCGAACTCTAAAAAGCAAAGCACTTCCATCAAAGTACTATAATACTACATACTCATAATACTACCTACATGATGGTGAAAATAATTTCGATAAAATTGCTTTTTTGATGATATAAAAGCGTATCATTATAATCGCATCACTTACCTTCCGCTTTTTTACTTTGAGAAAATGAAATCAATTGAACAAAAATGTCAATAAAATAAGAAAATAAACATTCGCAAATAAATTAAAATCCATATGATACATCCCGTTGACCTAGAATCATGATTTTTTGGCAAGAAGCAAGATCTCACAGCACAAATAGGTACCTCGAATGGTTTTTCAATTAAAATATTTAAACGAAGTATGACCATTGTCCACTCCCTTTATTTTCAATGAAATTCTTCAGTAGGTAAAACATCTGTTTATTTTGCCTATACTATATGCTAAGCTTGAATTCATAATCTTAAATCATAGTCATGTTTTGGAACTAGAAACTCAATGCTGGCGTGACAAAGTTCAAATTCCAATGTAACCAAATTTTATTTAGGGCCTTGTACAAGTTGGACGTCACGACGTCTTCGTGGAAACCAGTGTTAACCAAGTAAAAAAATATAATGGTATATCGTGGATATTGCATTGCAGGATCGTGCAAATTCAATTAGCAACAGTGTTACCAAGTAAAAAATAATATTGTTATGGTGGATTTTGCACTGTATTGTGCAAAGTCAAATGGCATGTGTCATGAAAACCTATCCTGCGCGGATCACGAGTAGAAAAAAGTCCTCGCCGAAAACATTTGTAAAAAACAGGCCAATTTCGGAACAAATAACTAGGGTACATTATTCGGCTTTACCGACAAAATAATTGGCATCTATTTATATGGGTGCCAAAGAAAGTCGAAAGTTTATTAGGTTCCTCTTTTGTAACTGTTGCAACTTTAGCTTTGAAAAGCAAGCTGGCAGTCACAAGCAATGTGATCCGTCACAATCTTTACTCATCCCCACCATAAGAAGGGATCTAGTCAGGAGAACACTATCCGTATGAAAACTGTCATGTCCCGTGCACACCGTTTCGTACTTGTGTCCGCAATAAACCCTATTTTAGTTTTCCGATTTATTTATTTTGTAAACTCCAATAATATTATTATACCAATAACCTACCCATATGTAAAATTTTGAGTTTCAACTTGATTCGGGGGTTTTGGTCAAAAGTCGCTCGAAATGGGTCGTCTAAGGTTACCCTTACACGAAGTTTGTCAACGAAAGTGGGAGTAAAAGAATTTGGTTCTTTATTTAATAGTAATAAGATCTAAAATCTCCAGCACGAACTCTATGTTGTAAATCTCGGCAAGAAAATTGACTGAAGTGGAGAACAATGGCGCTAGTTGTACTATACCAGTCAAAAATCTGTCAAATAATTGTATGTCATCTTGAGTTTTCAAATATCAACATTGAATTATTATAATATTTTTATTTTATAGTTTAGCCGCGGTATTTATTTAGTTTATCAATTCTTAACGATTTTAATAATCGTTTCGGAAGTGGTTTTAGTGATTTTTTCATGTTTTGTATTTCACAGTTTCATTCCAACAATGTGATAAATTACGAAATTATTATTTACGCAAATAAATTAAATCGCAGAGCAGCAGAAAATTCAAGCGCAGTCCTCTCGTCTCAACAGAGCGACGGCGACTGATTTGTGAAACAAAAATATGCTTGAAGTTCCCGCAACGTGCGACGGAAGATGACTTCTTCCACGAACTAAAAACGTCGTAAGTGCTTAAAGCTTCTAGTCGTAATAATACCAAAAATAAAAGGAATTTCAAAAAATGCCTGCACAATTTTTTTCGCCTTGTCTTGATACAGATAATCATTAAAAAATTATCCTATTAGTCATTAGCATATTAAGTACAAATTGAAAAAACGTGAAAATTAGGGGTAACTTCGTGATGATATTTTATCGAGAAAATTTTAACGTATTGTGTTTTTGTTCCACAAAAAGTTTCAAAATATCATGTAGTTACTCATACTATTTTTATTTTATACCTAAGTCTTCTGAATTTCACGAAAAATTAAATTGTAGATAGGCCATTTTGGTTACTACCCGCTCTTAATGATTATTGTCAATACCTAGTCCGTAGTTTACCTTTCTGTTATTGCGAGCAAATGTCAGAAGAAAATTAGTTTGGAGCGACTCGGGAAAATACTTAAAGGCGTCCAAACATCTTTTATGACTGTCGAGGTCAAATGGCTTCAGGTGAACACGTAGATTACAAAACAAGGAGAGAGGAAAACGTTTTATTTGCTTTCGTAGCATCATTCTCTTACTCTTGTGACAATTTATTAGAGGTTGGCGCAACATGTCTTTTCCTTCCATCTTTCTCCATAAGTCGTCATCTCGGACTCTCGGTCAACATATTTGATCGAGCGAGCGCGAAGCGTCGCCGTTTCAACTTGGGCAAAAATGCTTTCATTCTCCTCTACAGATAGCATTTTCTCAACCGATTGACGTGAAATTTTATGATCAGGTTCGATAATTATATCGATTATTTTTTTGTTGATTCAGTTTTACAACATTTTCAAAATGGCGGAGATATGGGGGTTCAACGTTAAAAACAATTTCAGGTCGTTTCGCGCTCTTTGCGCGCGCTTTTTGTTTTAAGGATTTTGTTTTAAGGTGTAAGGACTTGCGAGGTCTACAGCTCACAGAGCCACTAGTAGCTATGTTTACAAAATGGATGTCCTATTAACCAGTTAAGCATTACGTGACTAAATCTACTCTATGTAAATAGATAAGCTTCACCCAAGGGCTTTCTCAAACTTCCAACGTTTTCCAACTACACCACACTTAGCAATTACACCGGGATAATCCGAACTCTGTGTCTAAAATAACATGAGAGCTCAGCTCAGCTCAGAGCGAGCCAGCTGTTTGAATGAAGCAGCCTCTGTGGTATGATTAGTTTACTTAGGTCCAGTAGTTGATTTTCGAGTAGATTAAGTCAGAGTAATTTATCGCTTACCAAATTGACACACTACCTCAAACCGTACAACCACGTATAACTTATGACAGAGTAGTCCGATTTTGGCGATTGTTTATAATGTTTTTTTTTTTTGTAAAACCTGACCTTTTACCAGAAAAATCGTGGTTGATTGTTTTTCACCTACTGAAATTGCACCAGTGGACCTGGAGTTGACCTGATGATTCAGACGGAAGACAGTAGAGAGAGTTTCTCAACAGTTGATAGCAGCTACATCGTGTTTGGGCTTATTTCGTTCATCTCGATGAGAACTTTAGGCTTAGCTGTGGAATGACAGTCATCGAGGGTCTGATGATAGAGATGGGATGCTATCGAGGTAAGTCCGTAAAAACCTTTTAATAAAAAAATTCATAGACAAGAAAAGAAACAGAAAATCGAAAAATAAAATGAATTCTTCTAAATGAATGTCACTCTGAGTCGGTGCCAAACAACCAAAATGGCGCCAAGTAGTAGTTTTATTTCATTTTTTGTAAATAAAAAAATATATATATAACGGAGAAGGTACGTCTCTCGTTATCATCAGCCTTATTTTAACTACTGTGGGCGTACTATGGGAAGTGTTGGTTATTGCGCAATAGAAAAACCGTTTGCAGTTCAAATCAAATTATAATTTACGATCAAATTAATCACACTAGCGAATCACACACTACAGTGTGTGATACGGTTGTGTGGTACACGACGCAACTATAAAGAACGCGCAACAGATTCTATACGTGTTCACTGCTTGACCGCCACCGACCAACTCTGCTTTAACTCTGGTCGAGCGTTATGTTGTAGACTCTGTCGAGCGCCGCCTGGTGGCGCTGGCGTCCCGATAAGACAAAGTCAGACGATTAATTTAACGTATTTCTGACATATATTTGCGAATACAACAACTTTTGGTGGTTTAGTTTAATTTCTTCCAAAGTTTAATTGTTAACGTAACTAATTAACGAAATTAATGTTTTGCTGACTGGCTAAAATTGGCTGAATGTGAAAACATAGATTAGTTTCACAATGGATACCTAAACAAATAGAGATTCTGGTTCTAATCAAAGTATTTACATTGATTTTGAAAGTTTATTGTTTCCTTGTGTATTGTAGGTTTAGATATTGGATAATGGGTTTAGGTGGCTAAAGTGAACTGGTTATTGAGGACTATGGAAAGACTATGGCCCCTGCCTGACCAATGTTTTATATAAAATACACAGATAGAAGGGCAGCGGGTGACTTGCATACTCAATAATGAGACCCCGAAAACGGTCACTAGCACATAGCATCGTAGCGACTGTTCTGAGGTGCTTGAGGAGTGGAGAGGTATTACACGGCTAACAGCACAATCCCGGCAGTACGGTCAATATACCTACCAGCATTCTACTGGAATACTTCCTTCCTCCGAGTACGTTTGCTTTTGCGAATCTCCACTCAATGAAAGATGAACCCAGTAAATAGTAGCTCTAGAGTAGGTACGTAGTGCTCACACATGTGCTATGCAATTATATAATACTAAGAGATTTAATTTATACAATGCAAAGATAGTTTTTACAATCTTCAGCAGCTCCAACAATATTTTCGAATGCTAATCAATTAGTTTATGCGCCCCCGTGGAGCAGGACCAACGTTGAGCCAAGCATCTTTGTCAGCGATGTAATACCCCAACTTATAATACGCTTGGCTTTTATATTCATTTATAAGTAGCTAACATAGAAGCTCCAAAAAAAAAAACAGCTTACTTATCTAATATTTATGAAATCCTAAATCCTGCGATCGAATCACAGCGTTCCATTGTGTGTGTGCACCACGAAGCTCGCTCGAAGTTAGCACTCCCTTAGTTAGTAGGTACTAATCATGCACGATTCTCCAATAGAATGTATATCATTATACGAAAATGATTGCTTAGATGAATGCTTTCTGTTTGACAGGTAACCACGAAGCGACGGTAGCATACGGAGTGTGTGTTCTAATTTAGCCGCACACTAGCACTTCATTTCGTTATGACTCTGTGGCGCACCCACACAGTGTCATATTTTCATGTAAACGCAAACAATATATTCATAAATCCAATTATTATTATGTAATACTCCTATTCACTCGACGCGGCAACTCCAATTGTAGGAGATTAATCAGACTAATATAATTGTACTCGTAGGTAATCATTTCATCTAAATTGAAGTTAAATTGTTTATAAATAAGTTAAGTCTAATGAGATGATGTCCCTCACGATTTTGTTTGAATTAACTGAGAGCTTGTAATCGGAAACTGTCGCCTTCATATTCTTTCGATCTCAAAGACAAATAACATTTACAAACTTGGATCACCTGTAACTACCAAACTTGTCGCATTACTGGAAGACAATCGTAAAACAAACACATATTGGAAAGACATTTACCAGAAGATCGTCGTTCTTACATTCATTAGTTATACATACCTACATAGCTACTGTATCGAAGTAGTGAAAGTAACATGTATACATTGAGTTTATGGAAATTTTTCTTTAGGTTAACTTCATTGAGTTTATGGAAATTTTCCTTTAGGTTATTTTCATCTCCAGAATCTTGAAGAATTTATCAGGATATTGAGCATAAGAAGTTTGCAAAGTTAAATTTAATTTTCGATAATTGATCTGACCCTAAAATGATACAAACATTATCTAGCTATTGATGCCGATTCTCTTGTGATAAAATTCTCAAAACTAGACAAAATTCACCATAATTTAGTTTATTCCTGTCAAACGACGTTTACCATTCTAAAATTGACTAAAGTGACACAGGTTAAATATGACATAGTTGGACAGCACTAATGTCATTTAGTTATTAAATTTAGTGAAAATGGCAATTTTGCTATTCTGAATTTGCCGTTTTTCACCTAAAATTTCGATTCTCAAACTAAATCAGACTATTTTTAATCGCGATTAAAAAGGTGTGGAATACAATTTGTTGTCATGAACTACTTACAAACTACATTTTCACTACTAGTTCTTGAAAGTTTGGATGCTTGTCAGTTTGGAAATCATTATGTAAGCTTATGTGATAGCAGCTGTTGTCGATTCACGACATAACAAACAGAAAAACTCAGACAAATTCAAGATGTCCTTGATAGTGGTTTCCTACGCCACGCCGCGGCGACGAGAATACTGGAGATTTTCAACTTACGGAACGAAAAATCGGATTATCTTTTCTCAAGATCACATTTGTATTAGTAAACTAGCTTTTGCTTTCGCCTACGCCCGCGTGGAGGTCGAAAAAATCCTGTAAATCCTTCTCCTTTAAAAATACATATTTATAATTACCTATGTGCCACCTTTCATAGTGTTCGGTCAAACGGTGTTGGAGTTCACTGACTCGCAAAATATATTATTTATTCATATTAATTCAAAACAATATTAATTCAATCATGCTTCTAAAGACACGTAGCGTCATAGTAGTAGTGTCGTGTGTTAGTATGTCAGTAAAGCGGTCAATTTTGAACTACAGTTAGCACTGATTAGTATCCCAGCAGCAAAGAGAAAAACAGCTTGACTGCAACAAAAAGCCGTCGCCTAATTAACATTCCCATCTAATTAAGCCAACACGTAGCTATAGTTAACTAAAAGAATAGTTAGTCCAAATAATTCTGTAACTTTTGATGAAAAATAAGAAAAAAGAACATTAGACAAAGACTTTTATATAAAAGACCGCTTGCTTGACATAGGAAATGTGCGGCCTTTTCTTGAAGAAAAGGCCGCATATTTTCCGTGTCGCAAATTTTAAGCTGCCTGTAAATTTCGAAACGGCTTGGAAGAAAAACTTTGGCGCATACTCGTATTTCCTTATTAGCAAGAAACCCAATATTTAAAAAGTTATAGGCATGACAGGTAATAAAAAAAGAAAGTTAAAAACTAAAATCCAACTACGAGAAAAACGCTAACTAAAAAGGAATAAAAAATTTAATATAATAGAATACTCTTTATTATGTACACCATAAAAATTACAGATATAAATGTAGAAATTTTACATAGGGTGACACAATGGGCGGTCTTATCGCTAAAAGCGTTCTTTTACAGACAACAATAAACAAGACAGTACTCGTAACAATATAACATCGGATTCGGTTCGAATAACCGGAGTCACAAGTAATATGTAAGATGTATGCCTTAATTAGGTACCTACACGTAGTAATTATTGTAATGACATCTGTTTACTGTGTGTTGTGTGTATTAATTGTATGTGTGAGTGTGTGTGTGTGTTATATGTGTGTGCGGGTGTGTGTGTATGTGTGTAGTGAAATAATAATTACAAAAACCTCGGTGACGACTGGAATCTCGTACCTACCTGTTCTGTTATAGATGCTAATATGGTGACTGCATCTAAACCAGTCGGCTTTAAGGATACGATCACGTGTGAGAATGAATATTCTTATGTGATTGGAAATCCATACTATAAACACCACAATATTATTTGTAAAGAAGGAAGAAAAGCCTACCCAATATCTGCCTAATCTCAAATCTATCGGCTACGAATTGAATAATGAATTGAATTATTAATCATAATCCTCAGTTTCCGAAAAGAAAAGTGATTTTGTAGGTATCGATAGCTTAAGTTCCACAAGGGGTTAGTATGTTTCAAACACATATACATACATACATAAACTCACGCCTTCTTCCCATGGGGGTAGGCAGAAACTACAGAACGCCACCTACTACGATCCTTACATACTCCTTTTGCCTCGTTTACGTTCATACATCTGATCATACACGCACGCCGGTTGCGAGTACTACGCACCTGACCTTTCTGAACAACATCACCAATAAGGTCACTATATGTTTTCCTAGGGCGTCCCCTCCCGGCGTTCCCACTCACATCTGCCTTATATCAATCGGTATAAATAGTTTCCACGGGATAATAACCATGAGCATGTGAAAGGAAGCCGAGTTGTTAGAATGAATACAATACAGGGTGGCAGGGACGCGCAACCTGTTACCATGGATTCAGAGTTATTAAAAAAAAAAACGGTTCCATACACTTCGACCGCGTAGATATTGCACTTTTCTATGTAACTGCTGTTTATTTTTTTATAAGTGACGAACAATTCCATGCTTCTATGTTGGTCTAGAATCATGGGCTGAATTCATGGTTTCAGTTTGCGCATCGATGTCCCTGCCACCCTGTATTAAGTGGAATTCTAAGTCACAACATAAACAAAATTGTTCTGTAAATTTTGTTGTGTATTTCGCCGTGATATGAATTTTGGAGGAGAAAAACCACAATAAACATGACTAATAATTGGTTTCTCAAAAAATGTCAAATAGCCTATTAGAACTAACCAGGCTCAAACATTTTTTTTTGACATTTACGTTTTGAAGCAGTCATGCCGAATATTGTAATTTGTAGTAAAAATATATGCTTTTTTTTGCAAATTATTATACAGGATAATTTTTTAACCAGTGCGCAAACTGTAACTATGAATTCAGCACATGATTCTAGATCCTCTAGCGCAGAAATATCTCACCGGTTATGAAAAAAAACATCTGCTGTGTCATAGAAAAGTGCAATACCTACGCGGCGAAAATGTATGGACAACTAATTAAAAAAAAATTAACTGACAATTTTTTTTAAGCTAGAGGGTACAGAATCATATGCTGAATTCAAGGTTACAGTTTGCGCACTGGTTAAAAATTTATCCTGTATTTTCAGAACTTTCAAAAGTAACATGACTGTTTGGGAATATTTTGGTAAGTTGCAGGAACGCAAATTCTATATCAAAGATTAACTAATTAAAAAAATATCGAATAACGGATAAAAAGCTCTAATTTCAAACAACTACAGTTGGAGCTAGTAGTAAATCACGCACGTTTGGGAGTGGCGCGAGGAGGCGAAACGCCGGGGCGTAACTCCGCTGCCGCGAGAAATCACGGCACAGCGGACAGAGCTCCGGCGGGATCTCATGGCGGCATGGAGAGTGCGACTGTCGCAACCCAGCGCAGGGCACGCCACAATTGCGGCAGTAAGACCCCTCTTTGAGGAGTGGCTTGAGAGGCGCCACGGCGTCCTCACCTTCCGCCTGACGCAGGTCCTCACCGGACATGGCTGTTTCGGGAGGTTCCTGTTTCGAATAAGGCGGGAGGAAACGCCCGGGTGTTACCATTGTGTGGATCGACCGGAGGACACGGTGGAGCATACGGTGGAGGTCTGCCCGGCTTGGGCGGAGCACCGCCGTGGCCTCGTGGCGGCGATCGGCGGCGGCGACCTCTCGCGTCCGGCCCTAGTTCAGGCCATGGTACGGAGCGAGAGGGAATGGGAAGCCGTCACCTCCTTCTGCGAAGCAGTAATGCTCGCGAAGGAGGAGGCGGAGCGCGAGAAGGAGAGGCAATCACTGCACCCTCGCGCCCCTAGTCGCCGCAGGAGGAGACACCCTGGGCGTCGGGAGTCGATTGCCGACTCCCGGCCACCGTAGGCGCGGGCTTGCGGACGGCGAGCAATGGGCAGCTCACCGTCCGGTAAGGACCAGGCCGGGGTCGACGGCGCGTCGTGTTCCACGCGCGCCTCAAAGAGATGTCAGCAAAATTGACGGGGTCCGATAGGACCGATGCCTGCCGGGGCTGCGGATTGTTCGAAAGAGTTACCGTGGCCCTGGCGCACAGGCAACTGAAGGAACACGGGTGGGTTTTAGTCAGTAAGAGTCTGACACGCCCTTCCGCTCCGCCCAGAGCGGGAGACGTCATTTGATGATTTCCCACCCAAAAAAAAAAAAAAAGATGGGGCTAGTAGTAAAAAAAAATATCTACACATTTCTCATGTTTCAAATCCCCAGGAGTATACTATAATATAGGGAAAACGGTGTTAGATTACACCACACTCAAAATCGTACTTACATTCGCGATCATGAGGACAACCGACACAGTGCACACGTCCACGCACTGCGGCAGATGCCGTGGTACTGAAGCTTTGATGCTGCGAAGTGAAAATCAGAGTGATTTTTCCCTGCCCATGAGTACCGCCACTTAGCGCCCGCAACTTAGCGCGCTGACACTTGAAGCGATCATTGGTCGTAACATAAGGCACTCTGCTCAATATTACGGAAAAATATTAAATGTGGGTACTTTATTTCTACAACCTACAACTGCCGGTCTATTCCGTAAAATCTCACGGTGAAAACATAGTTGTAGTAAGCTTGAAGTAAGCTGTCATTCCACCTGGTGATGATGCTAGGGATTGACTCTATTGATAGATCACTTCAACTCATTTAACCTCAGCTTTCACGCTAAGAATGGGTACGCCACAATTGCGGCGGTAAGTCCCCACTTTCAGGAGTGGATTGAGAGGCGCCACGGCGTCCTCACCTTCCGCCTGACGCAGGTCCTCGATGGACACGATTGTTTTGGGAGGTTCCTGTTTCGCATAAGGCGTGAGGAAACGCCCGGGTGTTACCACTGTACGGATCGCCCGGAGAACACGGTGGAGCATACGGTGGAAGTCTGCCTGGCTTGGGCGGAGCACCACCGTTTCTTCGCGGAGGCGATCGGCGGCGGCGATCTCTCGCGTCCAGCCCTGGTCCAAACAATGGTACGGGGCGAGAGGGCACGGGAAACCGTCACCTCCTTCTGCGAAGCAGTAATGCTCGCGAAGGAGGAGGCGGAGCACGTGAGGGAGAGGCAATCGTTGCACCCTCACAACCCTAGTCGCCGCAGGAGGAGACGCCCAGAGTACCGGGAGTAGATAGCCGATTCCCGGCCACCGTAGGCGCGGGCTTGCGGATGCCGAGCAATGGGTAGCTCGCCGTCCGGTATGGACCAGGCCCGGGACGATGGCGCGTTGTGTTCCTCGCGCGCCTCAAAGAGATGTCAGTAAATATAGACGGGGTCCGTTAGGGCCGATGCCTGCCGGAGTCGCTGGTTTATCAGAAAGAGTTACCGTGACCCAGGCAGGCGTGACACAGGCTACTGAAAGAACACGGGCGGTTTTTAGTCTAGAAAAGTCTGACACGCCCTCCCAGAGCGGTAGAAGTTATTTGATAATATACAACACCAAAAAAAAGGCATTTACACTAATGACAGCTCACTTCAAACTCACTTCACCTAAGCTTTCACATTGAGTTTTTTCCAGAATAGCACTTCTGACATGTTATATTCATAAGCAAAGCACTAATCTAATATTTATATAATCGTGACTCGTGAACTAAATACTTAGTTAAAGAAAAAAATCTGTGCTCTCTCATCTAAAGCGCTTCACAGCAACTAATTTTAGGACAGATAGATTAATTCAAAATTCTGATAATTCAACAAACATCTGCATAATACATGACATAATACCTAATTTACATAACCTAATGGATTTTTCCTATAAGTGGTGAATCGAATTACCACTTTTCCATTACTATACCATGACATAAAAATTATTACGAACCTTTCTGCGAAAAATTATTATTGAAATTGAATTTCGTCGTCGCTACTCGTCTCCTTAATGTTTGTGAAATTATTTAACAAAAATGAAAAGCTAACAAACTGCTAACTGAGCAAACGGAAACTTTTTCTCTCTCCGCTCCTAAAGAGAAAAGGCTTTTCAGCGAAAGTAATTTACCTACTTAATTTAATGGTGGAGGTATAAACTACTATAACCCCAAATATTTAGGTAACGTATCATAAGGTAGTATTTAGATACACGATGTATTGTAAACAAATAAGAAAGGTTACCTGTACCGGCAAACAACTCTATCTGAAAGTAATTTTTAAGAATACGCACTTGGTCCGGGATTTTATTCTATCCAAGAAAAAAGTTTATTAATTTTTTTGTTTTATTTATTTATTTATTTTATTATTTATGTACACACACTAAAATAGATACAGATACGGCATATTAGTATTAAGTACAAAGGTACTGCTCTGTACTGCAAAGGTCCAGCAGACCTGTGAAAGGAGAAATGAAAAAGAAATGTAGACAATAGTGTGTGAGAACAAGAAGAGAAGAATTTGATTTGTGACGTCTTAAACTAGAATATTAAATATACTTACATATAATGCAAAATTTAAATAAAAATAACATATACTAAAATAAATACATAATGCTAAAATAAATAAGCTTATATATATAAATACTCACAGTTAAAAGGAAAGGTAATGCTCTTTTATTCGGTATTTGAAATGAGAAATAGATTTTAAATCTCGAATGCTAGGTTTGTTTTTTTTTTATTAGTTTGTACACGTTATGATTTTTCGACTTATTTATAGTGTGTTAAAAGTGACTTCTGGAAATACAACACAGCAACTTTTTTCCAGACTACCTACACACTTTTTCGCCTATGTTCAACCACTATAAAGGTTTAACAGACAAACCGGTTGGGACAGTCCAGTGGAGACAAATTGAAAATAATTCAATTTCACATCACGTCTGTGGAGAGATGGTGAGGCGAGATAATCCCACGTAATAACGGACTGACAAATAAAATATGTTACCGCTACAGATAATATAATATACTAGCTTCTGCCAGGAGCTTCGCTCGCGTGGAGGTCGGAAATAACCCCACGGGGACGTGCTACTGGGATAAAAAGTATCCTATGTCCTAACCCAGGTCATGGCTTATCCGTAACCTACTTATCATCCAAATCCAGCCGATAAAGCGTGAAAAAGTAACAGACAGGCAGATAATAATCGCTACCTAAATATTACCTCAAGATACGGACTCTGATTAAATTCCAATTCCTTAAATCTTTAGAAGCATACAGGGAGCAGAGTGTAAAGTTCAATCATCCTCCATAGAAAATGGAGGGCCCTCCGACCAGACGGGTGTTGTGTTTGGTGGGCAACTGCCTTATACAAATGAAGTCTTATACAAGGAGCGACTGCCTATCTGACCTCCACAACCCAGTAACTGGATAATACGATGCCCATTGGTAAGACTGGTTGTCAGACTTTCAGGCTTCTGACGACCTGTAACGACTGCGAAAAACAGACAGCCGAGACTAACGGCTTAACCTTTCCGAGGCATGGAGGAGTCTCGGTATATAAAGATGGTCACCCATCCTCGGCCCAACCCCGGCAAGAGTAGCTTAACCTGATGGATCGACCCGTGCGGCTGTTATTATTTAGCCACGAGCTCCTCATCGATTTTTATATCCCTAACATAAGAAATGCTAAGTTTCCCATACAATATTTCATCCCCTTTTAGAATTATTTTTGAGACAAAAAGCCTATATCCTTCTCCAGGATACCATCTATCTCCATGCCAAATTTTATAGAAATCCGTTCAGTGGTTTAGGCGTAAAAAGGTAACATACAGACAAGCAGACAGTTACTTTCCAATTTATATAATAATTATATAGCTTCAGCTCGCGGCTTCCCCCCGTTGCCTACAGGAAACCAATGACTTTTTTTTTCAGAAAGGAACATCATAGGTGCTCTCACTACCTCAATTGAATATACAAACTGACAATATCAAACAAAGCAATAAGGACGAAGTTCTCCGTAAAATTAATCTCTGGGATGAGAGTAATATGTTTTTAACAGAACTCAAAGCGTGTGTGAAAAGATCTTCTCTGTGTGATCTCTTGTTTATACCTTTTTAGTTGACTTTTTGTCATAGTTGGGTTTTAGTTTTTATAACTTTTATTTTTTTACTTTTAAAGTTGAATAGGTAATAAAGAATATGTTGTTAGTGTAAGCATTTAATTTTATGCAGAAACAAACCGCGTTTTTTTACATGTACTTAAGTACTTCAAAAAATCAATCTGCCTAGTTTTTTCCCAACTATATGTTGGGGTCGGCTGCCAGTCTAACCGGATGCAGCTGAGTTTTACATGAAACGACTACCTATCTGACTGATACCCCTTGGTAAGACTGGATGTCAGACTTTCGGGCTTCTGTTGACCCATAAAGACTCTCAAAGATCAACGAACGACAGCCGGGACCAATGGCTTGGCGTGCTTTCCGAGGCACGGAGGAGTCTCGGTATGTAAAGATCGTCACCCATCCACAGATCAACGCTGGCAAGCGTAATTTAACCTGATGGATCAGTAGAGCTTGCAACCGCTACTTACTTATAAATAGAAATATTATTTCATAGTAATATCAGTTACCTATTTGATACATCTTGACACCTTGGTTGAGATTGGACACCGGTGATGACAATGATTTATTAAATCTATTTATACACATAAGTATACTGGCATTATCAATGTCACATATCACGAGCCGACCCGAAAATCGGGATGTCACATATTACTGATACACCTCAACCTCAGAAATATCCTATTTGACTCTGTTTGGGGATGATTTTGGAAAAACTGTGATACACGTGTATATAAGAATATGTAAAAAAAAAATTCGAGTTAATAGAAACAGAGAATAAAAAGTTTTAAAGAAAATTCAACACCCCATTTCAACCTCTTAGGGGCGGAATTTCGAAAAACATTTTCTTAGTGGATACTTAATCTCCTTAAAGAACACACCCTACAAATTTCATGTATCTAGGACCAGCGGTTTAGGCTGTGCGTTAATATATCAGTCCGGACTTTGAATTTTATATATATAGCTAGATTTACCTAGATAAGTTTAGGTATGCCACGTTTTCTAAACTAATGAATAAAATCTTTCATAGTATAAACTGTATCCCTTTCTTTCACCCCCAGAGGGGTGGAATTTTGAAAATACGTTTGGGGTGTTTCCATGACTCAAAGATTATTTATACCATTTTGAGTTAATGAAGGCTCCGAGTAAAACCCTCCCCTGTAAAATTGACTATCCGTTTTCACGGATTACACGTAGATTTTCGAAAAATCCTGATACAGGATATTCTTTATTTTTGGTCTTAAGTATAAATACTGAGTTTTGATTTAATCGGACTGCGCGTTAAAATAATTCTTCCATACAAAGTTTGACACCCCAATCCCCCTTTTGGGGGTAATTTAGAAAGATGAAAAATTACAAAGATTATAAATTACTTTGGTAAGTATTCGTGCCAAGTTTCAAGTTTATTAACTTAAGGAATAAGATTTTCCCATGCAAACTTTGACACCCTCCAATCGCCTTTTTGGGGGTAAATTAGAAAAACACAAAATTACAATATTCGTAATTCATTTGGGTAAGTATTTGTGCCGAGTTTCAAATTTATTAACTCAAGGAATAAGATTTTTCCATACAAACTTCGACACCCCGAATCCCCCTTTTAGAGGTAATTTCGAAAAAACTAAAAATGACAAAGTTTATACTTTATTTAGGTTAGTATTCGTGCCAAGCTTCCAGTTTATTAACTTAAGGGAAAAGATTTTTCATACAAATAAAATCCCCCGTTTTCACCCTCTTAGGGGTGGAATTTCGAAAAGCCCATTCTTAGTGGACATTTACTCTTTGTAAAGAACACATCCTCCAAATTTAATGTCTCTAGAACCAGCAGTTTAGGCTGTGCGTTGGTATCTCAGTCAAGACATTGAATTTTATATAAATAGGTAGATTCTGTATAATATTGTGTATTGTGTGTTCTGTTGTGTGTTGTATTATACAATAGAAGCAATTACTAGAAAAAAATCTCTGCTTTGTTTTCATAGAGTATCTCTCTGATGTGTTTCCTGCTTTAAATGACTATACTAGAAGGACCTATCGTGCCTATTCAATGCCTTTGTTTGCCAAAGCCCGCGGGACAGTATCTTCGGGTTAGGCCTAGAGAGATGTATGCAAAACATAAACAACACAGTTATATTGTTTTTTTAATTTTATTTTTAAACCCCAACAGACTTTTATTGGGTTAATACTTGTATTTTTAAACTATAATTATATAATTAATCTGAAAAACAACTTATATCTAATTAATTAACCTAACCTAACTAAAACTATAAACAAACTAAAAAATGGCGTCAAAAAACTCCTCCGCATCGCTGTTGACTGATAATGTACCCAAGAGACTGGCGGCATTGCCACGTTGTATGGCAATGCTTAGCCTCTGGCCAAGTTAAATGCCAGCTCTTGGGTCACAGGAAGTGTCAAACAGACGTTAGAAGATTTCTTTAAACAAAATATGGGCACTCGGACCCCACGGCCCGAGGGTTTCAACCCAAAACGGCTCGAAAATATAATTACCAACAAGGTTGTTATACTTACGCCGCTTGAGGTTTTCTGCAGCCGCAGCAGCGGCGCCAGCACAGCACGTCAAGACAGGAAGATGGGATGGCGCAAGAGTATCGACACATGTTGCATCCCACACTAAAGGCCTATCCACCTTCCAAGGAAATAAAGACATGCCGTCCGGTCTCTTGCCATCGTCGCGTGCCAAGCCATTAGGCTCTAATATAGCTGGAACGCCCGACGGTGACAAGACCTCGTCAGATGATGTCATTAATGTTCGCGTGCCGCGGTATGCGACCCGCACTACGGCTGCAAGACAGACCGTGGTGTCCGAGGCTGTTGACAACTTCTCCACAGTGACAGCGATGAGGAGAACAAAAAGGAGCTCCTAGACGCAGGGAAGCAGCGAGGCGGAAGGTAGTGTCGTCGAATAAAGTTCCTATGTTCGACGACGGTAGTGCATGAAGCCAAAGACCCGACTTCCACTTACTCACAGCCAGTAGGCGCGCACGCTCCATAGTAGTGGCAGACGTGCCAATTAAATTATTCTGTACTACTCTGCAGAGAGGCTCAACCCACCGTCTCTCTGGGAAAATGGATTGTCGGCTGGATCTGAATTCGGGCAAGCGAGACGCCAGGCATCTATAGCCTCGCTGAAGCACGGCACATCAAAATCAATCAGTGTGGATGCTAGGATTTTCCTGATTAATTTCTCAGTACCGTAAACCGAGGATATGAAAGCCGGTAAACTAATACTAGAAATTTTGCGGACGCCGAGGCCTCCCATACGAATAAGAAGAGTAGCTTGTGTCCAAGCTCGGTCGTCCATGGCCACATTTAAAATCGAAGTTAATGTATGCCGGATAATTTGGTCCATTTTGTGTAAAAGGTGAGTGTGCTTCCATAAATGGGAAGCGCGAAGGAAATATGTTAATTTCGGGCCGAAACAGCAGTAACGGATTAAGGTTATGGCCGAATGCATGTTAATTTCGAACAATCTTTCCGAAACGTCATTGAATTTTTTAATTTTTTCCTCAATAAAAATGGAAAAGGAATTCTCAAAGATTGGACACCCAAGGAGACGAAGAGAGCTGAAGAATGGCTAAACTAAAAATCACTGGCCCGAGGGGATCACCTTGTTGACAGCCAACAGAAGATTCCAGAAGTTTGTCCCGATACAGTAATTTAGACGGGTGTCTGTAACATTGCCAAAAGAAACAAAAAATTTGGGGTATTTCTTTTTTAGTTTCTACCAGCAAGGTGTCCCTATTAACAGAATTGAAAGCATTCTTTATGTCAACCTTCAAGATGACCTCTCCTTTGCCAGAATTTAAATAGGTCGACAAGGCGTGTACGGCAGCCTCGCAGCCCCCTTTGGAGCCATAACCTAGCTGCAGGGGCTGAAATTTTTTCGAAACAATCTCACCATAAAATTTACAGCAAATCTTGGCTGCCATACGACGGTAAGTTGTTCCCACGGCAATGGGACGAATGCTGCCATCCCTTTTACGTAGGGCGCATAGATTGGCCCCGTAAAGAACGTCGTTGACGGCCTCGTTCCCCTTGCCGGAGAGCATTAGGTTAACCAGAGCCGTAAGCTCCTTCAAAAGCAACTCGACAGCTGCCCCGGCGCCTAAACAAATAAGGTCCTTAAGGTGCTGAGGACTCAGGCCGTCGAGGCCGCCAGCGGAGCGGCTGCGGAAGGAGTTAACGGCTGTGATTAACTCCCGACCTGTAATGGTGAGAGAGTAATTATCCAGATTAGGAGTGTCGGCGAAGGCAAGGCCATCCGCTGGGGCAGGGTGTTTGCTCTCCAGAGCTGCGAGCGTTTCGGGAGAACAAGGAGCCACCACATTACTACTAAAAAGAATCCTGGCTGCTCCGCTTATGTCACCTTCCCCTAACTTCGATTCTACGAGATGGGATATACCCCTTGAAGAGGTATATCTCTGTGTCTGTAATTTTGAATCTAAATCATGAGCTGAAATATGACAGTTTTCTTTAATTTGTGCGGTTAATGTCTGTTTAGTTGCCAAATTCTTTTGTGCATGTAGGATTCTGTAAGGGAAGGTGAGCAGCTGTTCCCAAGCACTTTGCGAGTTCTCCCGGACGGCAAGATGAACGCAACCTGCTAGGTGTTGTGCCACTAGAGGTCTAGCACCGCGGGGAACTCGCTTCAAAACAGGAACAGAGTTTTTTTAATTTTGAAAGGATTTTCCAAAACAGGTCAAAAGCGGATGTAGCTGGTGTTGTAGGTATAGATATTGAGACAGGGTCTGAGGTGAGCTCACTTTTTGGTCTGTGTACTTTACCAATCTGCACATTCAGCTTATGTTGCTTATCTTTAAAAAACCGTGCCTGGGTACACAGCGGACGTCTCTCCAGGATGCTTAGCGATGGTGAAGGTTGACAAGCACTACCACTATCATCCACCACATCGCTGCTGCCAACCGTAATAAAAATAATAACTAAAACAAACTCAATTATCAAAAAAAAAACACTGAATAGTCTATTTGACACTGTTTGACACTGATGACAACGATGACCGGAGCGGCGCGGCGCAGTCGAGCTAGCGGCCTAGGGCGCCGCGCTGACGATGCATTTCCACGCAGACCTGGCAACCATTGGCGGGTGAGCGTCCTCAGCGTCAAGTTGAGATAGGCCAGAAAGCAAGAGGTAGAAAGTAGGCAGTCGATAGTCTTTCTCTTTTTCTGGGTTCTTGGCAGAAACTTAGGAAATTAAATGTCCTTAGGTGATTGGTAGCAAAGAAATTGCTAACTGTTGATATATTTTACTATTTCAGCACCATTATTCTACATTAAGGGGTTTATTCATAAACGTTGCTTAAACTTAAGTAATGATAAGCGACTGTTTAACCATACATTTTTGACGTTTAAACGTCATTTAACTTTAAGCAACGTTTATGAATAAACCCCTACAAGCTTAATATAGTCGCCATGTGTGCGTCTGCTCTTTCTTTCTCATTTTCTCAAAATATTTTTTGTGAGTTTTTTAATAAATTAGACAATTTTCTGTTGCACAAACTATAGATTGCTGAAAATAGCTTTTGCTGAATGCTTGAACTAAAGACCAAACCAATTTTTTTTACGTAAATTTATTGTAATAAATACAACACATACTAATTTACCTACCACCGCTCGTTACGGTATAAGTCTGAAAGCGAGACCTTTCACGCAAAACGATCACGTCTGTCCCCGGAGACACGCACGTGAACCAATGTCCAACTTGATTACCTACTCTCACGATACCTATAACTTATAACGTGCACACACTTCATACGCGTCTCACATACATATGACAATCACACCAGACACTACCTAATAGGACATCAAAGTGGGGTCTTTAAGTAACCCTTTCTTAACCTACCTGCACCCTAATTGCATAACACACTATCAATCAAAATCTGAATCATTTTGAAGTCTATTGCTAATCCATTGCTTCATATGTCCTAATTAGTCTCCTCAATAACGTAAATTACGCAATTAATGTTATTGAACTGTCAAAATGAAAGCCATTCCTACTGTTAGTGTGTTATGCAATTACCCCGCACTTAAGTGTCGTGCCTACAATAATTAATCTATCTGTATAAAAGCACAGGGAATGTTCGTATGCGGACGAAGTCGCGGGCTAAATGCTAGTAATCGACAATTATTCTTCTAAACTGAAATAATAGTTTCATAGTTCCACGACAAGTGTAAAATAAGGTTTTGAAAATATCTCAAAATATGTGCAAATTCTTAACAAAGTTCGAGATACAAGCATCTTATGTGCTTCACCCATTTACAAAGTATCTCAGACGGTACCTATAGAGTAAACATTAAGAACATAACTAGGTCTTACTCGAGCTCTTTGCCTGAAACTCTGACACGCTCCAGACATTCCAAAGCTCAAATTAGAATATTTACTTAGCACTTATTATGCCTACTGCACTGCTTTCTCTAATTCCGAGGTTTCACTTTGACATACAAGTACAAGAGGCAAAGTAAGTAAGTAGTAATAGTCAAAGAAAACGTAGTCTTGGGTTTGAGTACAGACTTTAAGGCCAGGCAGACCAAGCGTAGGCATCCTTTCCAGCGAAGTGAGCCGTGCGCTCTAGTCGCCCGCGCCGGCGTGAAGTTATAATTATGAACCCAAAATCGAGCGAAGTGGCACATGAATAAATAACCGAGCAGAGTGAAAGCTTCATAACAGAACTCAAATTTTTACCTAATTTCAAAGGGCTGTCATTCGATTATTGAAAATAAAATTAAAAACCGGACAAGTCCGAGTCGGGATTCGGCAATGAGCACTGACGGACGGATGGACAAACAGACGGATGGATGAAAGGATGGACAGGCACTGTGACTGAGGTGATCTCATAAGTTTTCCGTTTTCCAATTTTGGTACGGAACTTTAAAACTAGTGTAGCTTTGAAAGACCAAATGGTTATAATGTTAACAGTATTTTTTAAATTAGGTAGGTACAAAAAGACAAAGTAGGGTAAGTAGGCACATTTATTGTTAGAAATTATATATTAGATCAAAGTGGCTAGTTTGACAAAACGCTAATTTCATATGTAAGGACCAATAAAATTACTATGACTTACGAACAGACGGACATGGTGTAAATACAAGGCTTCCTTCCTTGTTTTAATATTTCACGAACGTAAGTTAAGTATCTAATAGAAAACGTCAAACGGAATCTTGCTAAGACGGCTTACAAACACACTTTGGTACCTACAAACCTACTAAAACAAAAGTACAATACAAATAACGGAGACGAACAATAACACAGGCGGTGGGTAAACCATAACAATAATAATTCTTATGGAAAACCTTACCTATCGCCATCTTAGTTATATTACCTACCACGTAACTAAATACTTCTGTCATACGCATTAAAAATGTGTGGATATAGGTAGATATTAATAATTACTTGACAAGATCCTTTAGATATAGCAACAAAAAAATTGGTTGGTTTTCCTAACATCATTCTAGTTTCATACCAAGTTAATTAAGCTACTTATGTTTTTGATCGTAACCACTTAGACAGACTTGCAAAAATGTATTCCTAACACATACCAACTAGCAAGTGAGAAAAGCAACGACGATTAATGTTATTTTTAACCGACTTCTAAAAAAGGAGGAGGTTCTCAATTCGACTGCATCTATTTTTTTAATGTTTGTTAGCTCAGAATTTTTTTCTGGATGAACCGATTTGGATGATTCTCTTTTTATTTGAAAGCTGCTGCTTCACATATAGTCCCATTTAAATTTGATCAAGTTCTGACCAGTAGTCTTTGAGTTATGCTTAATAATGCGTATTTTTTCTACTTATTTATTTTGATGATGTTTTAACAATTTTCTGTCACGGTTATATACATATCAAGTAGTAGACTACGAATTTGTGTGGGGTAGTTAGGACAACTAAAAAGTGAAAGACAAAAACTTTTTTACAAAAAAACAACCGACTTCCAAAGAAAACACAAAAAATTGTGAAAAATAACTTTTATGTCGGAAGTCCGTGTCTTTGGTTGTGTATTTTCGTTTTTGGCCACCGACTTACGAAATGATTACTTATTTTTTTGTAAAAAAGTTTTTTGGTTGGTTGATGTTTATGGTTGAGTTAGGAAAAAAAACCGGCCAAGTACGACTCGGACTCGCGCACGAAGGGTTTCGTACCATTATCTACAAAAACGGCAAAAAAATCATGTCTGTTGCATGGGAGCCCCCTTAAATATT
The DNA here is from genome assembly GCA_917490735.1 of Dryobotodes eremita. Lineage (NCBI taxonomy): Eukaryota > Metazoa > Arthropoda > Insecta > Lepidoptera > Noctuidae > Dryobotodes > Dryobotodes eremita. The sequence goes on from OU823257.1 coordinate 8,846,486, forward strand.
TATTTTATTCTGTTTTTTAGTATTTGTTGTTATAGCGGCAACAGAAATAAATCATTTGTGAAAATTTCGACTGTCTAACTATCACGGTTCATGGGATACAGCCTAGTGACAGACGGACGGACAGCGGAGTCTTAGTGATAGGGTCCCGTTTTACCCTTTGGTACGGAACTGTAAAAACAACATAAAATTATTTATTACAGTTTTTTTTTAATAGATAATGAAAATTAATAAAAAGCACAAAATTACTATCAGTTATAAATCAGTATGTTGTTTTGTTGTATTAAGTAAATAATCAAAAGCAATCGAAAGATATCAATTAATTAAACATTGATCAATATTGACCCTGCGTGAGCTTGGACCCGGTGGTGGTTCAGGCAGTAACGACGATGTGCATCTATTGTGCATGTTTTTATTATCAACTTATCCTACTGTTGTTTTTTTTTTTTTTAATGGCAACTCGTAGTTTTGACGACTGGGGGTCGTGGCTACTTAGCCGGACTGTCCTGTGGTTGCCTTTTGGATTTTACTCTAAAAAGCCTCCAGCCAGGACCGGATAAATTATTGCTAAACTTATAAGTTAAATGACCGCACGCTAAGGGCACTCCCTGTGGGGTACGGACCTCGGCTTAGGGTGTCACTGAGAGAGGGCAGTGCGAGTGGGGACAGGCTGGATCGAAAGGTTTATAATTTCATGATTATTATCAGGGGAAATTAAAGCTACAGGCTGCTCAGCTGCGGCGCGGGCTGAGGCCTCATCGGACTGGGGACGGGGGGAACGGATGCGGGGGGGTCGTCGCGTGGGACCTGGTCGGCGAGGTCGGAATGATGGCGGTCTGTGTTTGTGCACTGTACTGGTGGCCCTACTGCTCTCCTGGAGGAGGGTTATGGGGTCATCGGGGTCGACTAGGACATGCCGGGGACGGCGGGTATGACTGATTCGGGAGGGGACATAACGGGCGGCCGCGACAACCAGAGGGTTGAACGAGAGGGTAAGTGGCGGCGGAGTCGAAGAAACGCTTGGATAGGCGTTTCATGAACTGACTGATGGTCCTACTGTTGTGACTCTACTATGTAATATATAGGTAAACTAAAATGTGAATGAATAGTTCAATAAATTAGCGGGACAGCCGTGCGCTAGCAAAAGGGACATAGTTCGTACCTCGTCAAGGTCTGGCGGGCGACTGAAGAGACGTATTTTTTTATTATTTTTTAGTGATTGGCTTCTCACAGGGCAACCTAGGAGGTTGTCGGCTGCTTAACCGGACATGCCTGTGATTTCCCTAATAAATTAAGGCCCCCAGCCAGGGCTTAAAAGACTTACAAACTAGGCGACAACACGCTAAGGGGCACCCCCTGCGGGCTACGAGCCTCGGGTTAGGGCGTCGCTGAGAGAGGATAGCAAGGGACAGGCTGGATCGGAATTATATTTATTAGGGGACGAATTTAAAGCTACAGGTTCAGTGGCGCGGGCTGGCTCGAGCAAGGGTCGGAGCGGACTAAAGAGACGTACCCAAGCCGCTGTATTATACATATAATATTTTATTTTTAAAAGAATTAAATTATTTTGCAAAACGTAACCACAAACTATTATTTTATATGTTATTATCTTTCTAATATATCTTCACTTTTCAAATATATATATTTTAGGAGTTAATTTTTTATAAGCTTCATGAATGCCTCGTCCTCCGGTTTTTTTTTTATCAAGTGAAGTTTTCGATATCATGTTTGGAACTACAAATGGCCATAGTACATATATAGTCAACTACAATATATTTTTTTTGGCTTTAAACAATCACTATTTGTTTCTTTATTATTGAACCAGATTGATGTGAAATTGGGAATACGTGGCCTTATGGTGATTCAAATATTTCTGTGTTACAAAACAATACCCCAGAAAAGCTTTGTACTATTCATTTTTGGAATTTGTGTTTGTCATCCAATACACCAAAGAAACCATTAAACCATCATAATTGTGATCCCAACCGTCTTTCAATTTCACCCTTCATCCCCCACAAAAGATTTTTTTTACAATAAATCGCATTAATCAACCCCCCAGACAATTTTTCTACAAAGATAATCGTAAATCATGCGAACATAATTTGATGGGGAAAGACAATAATGATAATCTCTCCACAATCTTTGTAACACTTTTATTACACGCACAAGCAAGCTATTTATCACTTATAATGTAACGAGCTAACGGTACCTACATAAGATCAAAGGCCGAATTTCGTTTAGATTTTGTACGCCAACTACAGTTTTGGAAGAAACAATTAATAAATAGGTACATCCTAATGCGAAAATATTTATGGTCAATGTGCCTCTACCGCCGCACGTCGTGTCATTGTTTCGGACTGCCACTTCTATGAAAACCTGAATATTTATTACGCGTGTTTCACGAGATAATAATAGCTTGTACATTATGATTCAATGAATAACTTCTAAAGATTGTTCTTTTTTGTAAGAATTTTTGATCGAGTCGACGACGGTTGACTACCCACGTTTCTTAGAAACACTTATTTACTCAAAACTCTGTCCACATTGAAAAAAATAAGCCCGGAATTCTACAAAATAACGTAGATAAGTTATGTTTATGGTACTTTCGAACTTAATGTTTATTTTTTACTTATTTTTTATTAACTAAGTTTTACTGTTGAATACTCCAATATATATTAATGATTATCTTTTCTTTATGGTAGTAAAATTTTATTCATATCTCAAATAAATAGCAAACTATACTAGTTTTGTATAACTTAGACGCATTTTTTCAATTTCGTAAATGTGAGTACCATGGATTCGTTTATTATGTCATTATTATGTACGTTGACTTGAAAGCATGGCAGTTGAGACCTTGTCATGCTCAATTAAATGTCACACTGATTGTGGTGCGTGTGTTGGATCATTCAGTTCCCTACAAAATGGTTGAGCTGGATGGTGCTGATCCACGCATCATGTTCGTGAACGGGCGCCATCGATTGAAACTGGTCATCTCTTAACTGTCATGGCTTATTTTTATTTTTAATCTTATTTTTTCAATTGCTTCTTATTTCTTTTTTTGCATTGTTCTCACAGAAGCAACAACAAAAATGTACCCAGGATTTTGTAATATCTTGATTTAAAAGAGTGCCCTTGGAGTGTCTTGCCCGTTCTTCTCCATAGACATTTACGTTCTGGAATGTGCAACTAGCTTCAATTTTCTGACTAACTGTCCGACCATTTGACAATTCAAAAGTGCCTGTAAATGGTTTAATTGAAATAAATGCTTTGAGTTTGAGTTTTCATTCTAACCCCTTTTTTGCTCCACAACAAAAAACCGAGGAAATTAATGATACATGACGAAAAACGCGAAACTGTTTCAAACGATGTGACCTTTACAAACAAATGGGTTTTGGTCTAAGAAAATAAAAAGTAGAACTGTGGTACAAAAAATGGAATATGTGTTTTCTTCACTTTTTCCTGCTTTGCTACTACAAAAAACGAATTATCTGTACCTACGTTATTATTGAAAGAATTCGAGGAAAATTATGGTACTTAAGAAAAGAAAACTGGTGACATCCTTATTCGTAAATTATGAGAAAATGTATACGAAACGTTAGCAAACAGAAAGCCATGAGTTCACTCACCTGCAGATGCCTCCACTCGAAGGCGCTAAATGAAGTGAGCCCCGGTGACTGCGCTGCTCCTCGCACATCATACGTCACGTTGAACATGTACACGGCAGTATACCTAGCGCCCTGAGTTGTGTGCCCTCGAGTCTGTTCAGGTTTACTCCAACACCAGCATTGGACTTTGGATCTAGAAATAAAATCACAATTTTAAACCTGGCAGAAAAATATAATAAAACGATTATTGTCGTCATCATTATTTATTCCCAGTATACCTACGAAATTATTTCTCAATCTCTATCAAATCCATGAAAGCAAACATTATATGGTATCAAATACGTTAATAAAGGTATAATACGGAACGGTTACGGTTACGGTTACGGTACGGTACGGTACGGTTTCGGTTAAGGGGTATCTACATCTTCAGTGTTTACACAGAGAGCTCTCATACATTAATACAATTATTTTATATTCATCGATATTCATCATTATGGAAAAGATCACGATATGCTCGAATACATTTTTGAATAAAGGCCAGCGCTACAATTCCTGTTTCTTTCACAGCCTCATTCTCAATTCAACAACAAATGAGAAATACTTCAAAGAAATCAAATCAAATCAAATCAAATCAAATTTTATTTGTGAACATAAGTACAAAAAGGTGTTATTTATACATTTTGGCTGATCTGTATGTTCGGCCAATAATCGGCATACAAATATAATATTAGTGGGCTGGTTATCTTACTATCATAATTAATAAATTCTAGGATAAAATAAATGAAGCACTTGAAAAATGTCATGAGCCGCATAAAATAAAGTAATTGAATTTCATTATTAATTATTAAAAATGTCAAAGAAAATTAAATTTAGTCATAATTTGTCATTTAAAAAGTCTTCAATCGAGTAATACGTCTTTTCAACTAGAAATAGGAACAACTTCTTTTTAAAATGGCTGACATTTTCCTCACTTCTGATACACTTTGGCAATTTATTGTATAATTTTGGAGCCATTACGAAAATACTGTTCTTGTGTAAAGCAGTTTTAGAACCAACAGTTTGTAGCCGGTCTGCTCGACGCTGACTACCTACTCGGTCAAATTTATACATATTATTTTTGACGAACATAGATGTCTGGTATATGTACATTGAAGGCACTGTTAAAATTTTCATACTTTTAAAATATTGTTTACAGCTGTCAGTGGTTTGCAGGTTACAGATCGCTCTAATACACCTTTTCTGACACTTAAACACTACATCTTTACCCGAGGCGTTTCCCCAAAACATAATACCATATCTTAATGTTGAGGCTACTAGACCATGATATGCAGTTAGTACAGTGTTTCGATTGGCCGTTTTACTTAGCATACGCAGCGCGTGAGAAAATTGGTTTACTTTACTACATACTTTGTCAATCTGGGTGTTCCATTTTAATGTGCTTTCAATATTTAATCCCAAAAATTTTGTCACATTCATCTCATCAATCCTTTTATCATTATATTTTATATCTAAATTTATATCCTTATTTACTGTTTGTTGAAATTTCATTATTACTGTCTTGTCTAAATTTATTACCAAATTATTATTCTCTAGCCAATTTATTACTGATTTTATGTTAGAGTTAATGTCTGATTCTAATGTATCTAATTGGTCACTGTTGAAAAGTAGAGTGCTGTCATCTGCAAACATTGTCATGGGATAGGTCGATGCTTTTGGGAAGTCATTTATATATATAATAAATAGGAGAGGTCCAAGTATGCTACCTTGTGGAACTCCATACATCACTGTTCTCGGGCTAGATTTAAATGTTGTTTCATGTTTTTTACATATTCTATTAATAACGGTTATTTGCTGTCTATCTTGTAGGTATGATTTAATTAAATTTGATATGTTACCTCTAATCCCGTATGCGTCAAGTTTTTTAATTAATATTCTATGGTCTACACGGTCAAAGGCTTTCGACATGTCCATGTATAGAGCCAGAGCCGGTTTTCTTTTATCTACGCTGTTGCTAACGAGTTGTAAAAAATCATAAATTGCCATGTCAATGGACTTATTTTTCCGGAAGCCCTTTTGGCTATCGACAAATAATTTATTTCTCTCGAAATATGAATTGATTTGATTGTATATTACTCTTTCAAATATTTTTGACAAAATAGGTATCAGTGCTATAGGTCTATATGAAGACATGTTGTCTTTATTACCTTTTTTGAAAAGCGGTTTTATGATACTAATTTTTAATCCCTTTGGAAAAACACCATGCAATATGCACATATTGATCAGGTGACTAAGGACGGGTGCAATTGTTGTAGATACTGTTTTAATATTTTTTGTGCTAATGCCGTCATATCCAGTGCTGGGAGTATTATTTAGAGACATAATAATTTTATAAATATCTTGTGGTATTGTAGGTTTCATAAACATGGACGAAATTGGAGTATTTATTGGTAATTTATTATTATTATTTGAACTATTAATTGATTTGACTTGATCCGCAAAATAATTGTTAAAAGCCTCTGCTATATCAAGAGGGTTGGTAAGTACTTTATCATTTGATTTAATTCTCATTGTGGATTGATTTGGTAAATTATGTTTGTTTTTATTTATGACTTTCCATGTTGCCTTACATCGATTCTTAGCCGAGTGAATGTAACGGTTATTATGGGCTCTTTGCGTGAGATTGACAATTCTTTTAAGCCGGTTAGACAACGTTTTGAAGTTTGTTTTATTATGTTCAGTCGGTGATAACCTGTATTTCCATAGTAAATCTCTTTTTTTCTTGCTGCATAGTCTAATACCGCGACTAATCCAGTTTGGTTTTACTTTCGTCGATATTTTTATTTTAATGTTAGGAAAACATAAGTTATACAGTAATTTAAACCAGTCATAGAACAATTTGAATGCTTTTTCAGGGTCTGTTTCCTCATAAACATCAGAAAATGACAATTGTTTCAAATAGTTTATGAATTTTTCTATATTTTCTTTTCAGTAGTCCCGTTTTGTACAGTGCCAGTAGTCTAAAAGGCACGTTTGTTTAACTGGGCAACGTAAAAATTGTGCTGTATGATCGGATACTGCTAGTTCCAAAACTTCTCCTTTAGCTCCTCGCACATTGTGGATTATATTATCAATGCAGGTCCCACTGCTTAATCTAGTTGGAACGTTTACGGCAAATTTAAGATTATAACCCATTATTAAGTGCTTGAATTGCTGCGAACTTATGGTATCTTTTAGCAAATCAATATTGAAGTCACCGCACAGAAGCACTTTTTTATTTGAGTGAATGGATAAAGAATTTAACAGACTGTCTAAATTATTAAAAAATATTTCTTGTTTTCTTTTTACTTCGGTACTATGTGGACTCCTATATAAACATATTATAGTAATGTTGTGGTCGGTGAGTTCTACTGCACAGCCTTCAAAAATATTGGATACACCATATTTCGCAACAGACTCCAAAGTTCTATATTTAATACCGTTTCTTATCATTATACATGTGCCTCCATGTCTGGATTTTCTAGTGAAATGTGCGGCTAAAGTAAAATTAGGTATATGTAATAGGTTTACATCCGACAATATCATATTGTGCTCAGAAAAACATAATACATCCACAACTTTCCCTGAATCATGTAGTTCCTCTAGCAGCACAGTAAATACATTAGATTTATTTAAGAGGCCATTTATATTTTGATGCATAATATTGAGATTTTTATACACGAAAAAAACTATCCTCATCACAGTGCTTTGTGTCATTTATAGCAAAAATATCATTTTGTGTTATGATTTTACCCGTGCTAAGATTTGGTATACAATCAATATCTTGGTAGGTAGTATTCAGTGCGTTTAGGTTTAGAATAAAGCTCTCTAGGTCTGTTACAATAATGTTTAGAGCTTTGTTATTTATACTGCCGGTCCTTTGGCTATATGAGTCGTATGAATACGGCAGATTGAGGTTTGAGTCTAGAATATACGCATATTTATGCGTCTCGGCGTCCATGAAAATCAAATTATTAAATATTTCTATTCTACTATTAAACATTAAATTAGCATTGTTCTCCATATATTTAAATGTTGGAAGACTTATAATAAAATTAGTATGATTTAATGGGAGTAGTGTTTCCCGGATATTTGAAACAAGTTCCATATAGTTATTAGTTTGTTTGAAATCGTCCTCGCCAACAACTACAATACAGTAGTCAAAGAAAGTGAAATTACGAACTTTTTCATGAATATTACATAAGACATGTTTAAGACCACATCGTGGGGTGCGATAATGACACCTACTATAGTTAGCGAGCTGAGTTCTTTCACTCATTTCATAAATCCTGTTAGATGTTTCACTGCTCACAATGCAGATTTTATGTCTCATAGGAAGTGGTTGGATCTTCGTCTGTTTGATATCTTGAGTGATTTTTGTCTTGTCTTCTTGTGTACATAGTTTAGATGTAGGGTATTCCGTAGTTTGTGTTTCTTTTGTTTTCATGCTGCTGTTAATAGTGTTCTTCAACGGTGTTTTTACTTTTTTCTTGATTGGGCTACTTGCAATGTTCTTGAATATATCATTTTTCTTCATTAATTCATTGTTTTTCTGTTTTAGGTCGCGGTTTTGCAGCGATAGCAGCTCAATTTCATTATGTGCACTTTGTAATTGGGATTGAAGTTTTTTGATTTCATCTTTATAGGCGATTAGTTGAATGTCCTCTTCGACCTCAGATAACTCAGGCATGCTATTTGTTGTACTGTCCAAATTTTTTGATTCGTTTCCATTGTCATCTTTTTGTTCCGAGCGTGTACGGGTGCGTCGGAATGTAACATGTTCCAAAAATGAATTCATAGTTTAAATTTAATTGCAATCCTTTGTAGCTTCGGTTACTTTTAACGCCTGACAGTATTTTAATAGCAGGATAATATATTGCGACAAATCGCTGATATGCGAACTATGCGTGTAACGGAGCGCAGTCCCAAAGTGCTGGTGTTTAAACTTTAAATATTCGATTTCCGAACGAAAGATTTTGTGTCATAGATTTCGTGGTGCGCTTGGATTGGTCAGATGTTTGTTTTTGTACAATATCGATGAGTCAGCTGTGATCTGTTTACATTCTTGAAAAAGCAACCGCTTTTCAGTAATATGGTTATTCTTTAACACTTCTATCACTATTATATGAACAAGTTTACACTCACATTTGTATTTCCCGAGTGAATTAATCCTTTTCCATGCACAGTTCAGAAGTTTCGTCCTGTTTACAGACCAGATTCACCAACAGTCACCGGTACCGAATTAATCGGTTTGTTCACACAGGCGAGGTAACCCGATTTGTATTTCCCGAGTGAATTAATCCTTTTCCATGCACAGTTCAGAAGTTTCGTCCTGTTTACAGACCAGATTCACCAACAGTCACCGGTACCGAATTAATCGGTTTGTTCACACAGGCGAGGTAACCCGCTGCTGCAAATATTCACTTGCAATTATTGCTCGTTTATAGGTTCGACCAACACAGTTTTGTAGATTTTAAAACAGGATTACTATTTTTAAGTTATTTTTATTACGGAGCCAATTGTTACGACAGCTAAACGTCACTGTCATGAAACTGTCACTGTCTGAAACGGCCAGTGGAATTATTTATGAAGATATTCGGCAGCCTCCCCGCGCTGGAGTCTACACGGAGAAGGGCAATAACGAATTAGGCTATAATATAGGAATTGGCAAATCTCCAGACGAAGAAAATATTTCTTTTCTCCTTTTTGCAAATTGTAAGCTTTAGTTGTTAATGTTGTTAGATGAATAATTGTGACGAGACCAGCTAAAGGCTCCGGCAGACAGACGCGAAGCGACTTTTGTAAAACAATTTCCATGACGTTTTCATAGGAATTGTTCTACTAGAGTCGCATAGCGCTGTCGCGTCGCGCCTGTCTGTGGGAGCCTTAACACGATTCAATTAAGTAGAACCAAACTAGCTACAATATCTTTGGGCATAAAACTCATTTAGGTATAATTTTCGCGACGTGTAAATATCGTATTTCTCCCACGAGTGGAGATTTACATTTAAATTGCCAAAGGTTGTGTTGATATTTTTGCTGTTTATTTGAGAGCAATAAAAGTCACATTGCGGTGGATGAGTGTTATAAACGAGTTCACAGGGGGGCGAGAAATTTCCACAGCTCTTTTGAATCCATGATCGTTAAGATTTGAAACGTTTCACGACGATTTTGTAGACTGTAGATTTGTAGACCTTTTTCTATTTTGTTAAGTACCTGTTACTTGTTGACAGGCCTACACTGTCCTCCCATACCTATTGACACTGTACTTTGAAAACATTGTAAAAGCCAATTATTTTGCAAAGTGTAACCGTGGAGTTTCTTGCCGGCTCTTCTCCATAGGAAACGACCATTTTGAACCGTATACCTAGCTTCTGACGTTTCATAAGTCCCTATGTAGGTTTATTTGAAATAAAATATTTTGATTTTGATTTACGAGCATAGTTTGTATAAAGTAACAGACAAAGGATAGACATAGTAACACAATACACTTGGCTGTACTTTTATTTATATTATGGGCATCAAATATTACTTCATTGCTGTGAGGAATCTTGTACATAGGAAGGGAAAATGCACAAAGACTTTTATAAAAAAATATTTATACGACTGAGAGTGCTGATTTTCATAGAAGCTTTAATTTAATGCATGAAATATCGAATACAAAGCAGATTACTATTCTAGCTCACAGATATAAATAAAATTTCTATAAAATGTACTGTCAAAAATTGTCCTGTAATAATACTGATCGCCTCCCAGGCGATCGTATAGTAAACATCTGGGTAATGGTGTTAGCTATTTGGGCGCGGGATCGCCCCCTAACGAGTAGCGGGTTTCCCTGAGTAGATTAAGCTTGAACGTACAACCCGATGTGTCCACCATTAAATTTCAAATTAACCAAATAAACCGACTGCAGGAGGCCACTCAGGTGAAGTGGGTGTGCGGGTACCCGTTTGCCTAACCCTGCGGGGATTACAGGCGTAATGCCATATTTAAAAAAAAAAAAAACGAATAGAACTATGTTGACAAAGTTTTAAAGTTGATATTTGTGTTTTTTTAATGAGCTATGTACTCTTATTAACGACGAAGTATTCTGCAAAAAGGAAATTAAATGTTTCCACGATTGAATTTTCATTTAAATAAAACTGCATAATATAATTATTTTCGATTGAAATAAGACTGTGAATGGATATAAGTACTTGCTTTCTAGTCTCAACAGAAAATATAATCTGCCACTTGGACTTATACAAATGAAAAGACCAAGGCAAAAACAGAAACAAAAAGGCTGATGGTCGCAAATCGTAACAACTAGGCAGAAAAAAGATATGAAAACGTTCCACATTTGCTAAAGTTTACCAGGCTCGTTAGACCGAGCAAAAAGGTCAGACGCAATGGGTATTACAAACTGGACACACGAAAAAAATAACACCCAACTGTTAGCATATAATGTCAGCGTAGTCTAGAATGGATATTATGAAACTTATTAAAGTGGTCGTATACATAACAGACGAAATGTGCACTGGTGATACCATGAATGGTAATAATCCTTAAAATGAACAGTCAGGGAAATTAATTGTTAAGCAAATTGACACCATACGTCAATTTACCGTGTTAAACCCATTTCGTACAACTGTCAAAGAATGGCAGGTGTGATTTGAATATTCGGACAAATTTAGTTGGTAGTCAATTTGCTTACCAATAACTTTGCCTACAGAAGAGAGAGAAATAAATAGGTCTAGGTATCTCGTTTCAAGTCTGACTGAAAAACTTACTATTCGCATATCTTTCCAGATACACACAAATCTACAGGAAATCTTAAATCGCCGACTCGCACAGCTATTAATTGATTGAGTACATTCACAGTACTTCACGAACCTCTCAAGTAAGCACTTCAACTAGCGTGCTAGTTGTATAAAACTGTAGTTTGGCTAGCTGCCAGATGGATGCACTCATCCTCAGTGACAACATTACAGACATAAGTACAAGTTTAATTTGTCCACCCATCCACCACTACAAAAACAATAATAATTGCTTGAAAAACACTAGTCGCAGATTAATAAAATAGTCAAATGCAAATTCATGAACAGTAAATGCAATAGAATTATTGATCAAAGACGTAATTTAAATACTAATGTTAGAATCGTTAGAGGCCTTCTTTGTTACTTTGTTCTATTTTTCTTTGTATGAAGTTAGTTTTTCGGCGCCATTTTTCAAATAATATCACTAAACATAGCATTAATAGCAAAAAATAATTTAGCATTAACAAACAAAATGTATTAAGCACACAGCTTAATTTATTGTGACCACAAATAAATGAAAGATTATTTGAACATTTGAAAATCGAACACTTTTTATCAAGCCAGTTTTTTTCCACACGAAATCACGTTAGCCGTACATACTAATTCCATGCTTTACGCTAATCTCTCGTAGAAGTAAAGCCCTATACTCACCTTCGAATACAACTTAGCAGTCATTTCTATAAAGTCGGACGAAGTTATTGAGAGCTGAATTCGTTCTACAATATACGCAACAGTCACGATCCGCGTCCGAGCAGCCGATAGAATTAAGATATTGAATTTATTCTTTCCGCATCCACTGAGTTCATCAAGCTATCAATAACAATGGTAAAAAAGACAAAAGTACCTTCTTCATTCGTTAGTCTCAAGATTTTTTCTTCACTTCAGTACAATTTAGATGAGATTCTCATTATAGAGGAACGTAAAGAACTCAAGCTGGCTTCCCTTGTTAATACTTAATCCTAACTAAACTTGTTGATGAAAATTCAGTCTACGTGAGCCTACCTCTTTAAGCTAGTAGCCTTGTTTACAGGTACATAGGAACACATTGGCCTTCCCCTGAGGTTAGTAAATGAGGAATAATTTGCTGAGCACTCAGAGCATACAATATTCAGTGAGTTGTGTGGTGTGAGCAAACCCTGTCTTTAATTATGAGGCTTTAAGTGTACGGTCGGACGGCTGGCATAATTGCCCAGGGGTGAAACCGTTTTATTATTATAAGAACATAATAGGTACCCAGCACATGTTTTAAAGTAAGTAGTCGCTTTTAATAATAGATAGACCAGCGGGGTAATTGTGTAACACGCTAACAGTAGGAATGGCTTTCATTTTGGCAGTTCAACAACATTCATTGCGTTATTTACGTTGTAGAGCAGACAAATTTTTCTAACATGTGAAGCAATGGATTAGCAATATCCTTCAAAATAATTCATATTGTGATTGACAGTGTGTTACGCCATTAGGGTGAAGCTATTTGAAGAGATTAGGTATGAACAAAAGGGAGAGGGGAGACATAATGACAAAGCCTATTTCCCCCCGAGTTTTCACAAATTATTTTTAAACTAAAACACACAAAATTGATATATTATAACTGCGGGTCTGGTCATCAAAGTCTGGGTAAAATAAGTTTATCGTGTATAAACTTATTTTACCCAGACTTTGATGCAGTTCAAGCCCTGGTATAAGTATATTGCGGCCCGCGCGGTGGCACACCGACGACGGCTCGCTACAAATATGTTACTTTACCGAACATAGCGTGAAGGGATTTGTGTGCTGGACATTTTGATAATATTGAATTGAATCTGCTCTTTTAAAGATCACCAGCGCTTATGTACATTGTCGAGAATAACAGGATAATTTGCATGCATATTACTAGCTGAAGAATATCTAAGCAATTATTGTCTAACACGTGTATTTCTCCGCCTAAGGTTTTAACCTTAACAAAAAAAAACAGGCGAAAAACAGTCTGTTAGCAGAAATGCTTTTCATTTAATCCTAAAGCTTTCTAATTTTCAGCTTTTGTGCATTTAAGTAACGAAACGGGTTATCCATAATTTAATATTATAAATGCGAAAGTAAGTTTGTAAGTTTGTTTGTTTCTTACGCTTTCACGCCAAAAGGGTTGAACGGATTTGGATGAAATTTGGCACACAGATAGACCTTGACCTGGGTAAGGACATAGGCTACTTTTCATCCTAGATCGCAGAAGAAGTCGCGGGCAACAACTAGTAGATTACATTCTCAATAATTCGAAAACAATAGACACGGGTAATAGGGCCGATGCGATCCTTAAAAATCCGAACACGATAGTGCTTTCACACCGGCGCTGAAACATCTTAGCAGGTAGCCTGAGAATCTCAATGTGGCTTTGTGTGTATTTCTTGTTCATACTTAACAAATTACAAAGGCAAAAAATATTTCTAATGTTCGGTTTTTTCCCATTCAAAAGGGTTGTGATCTATAACGTGGAGTCCATGTACGAAACTTAAAAAAAACAACAGAATAATGGCTACTACTTATTAACCCACACTCGTGTTTTAATACCCCTCATTATGCAACAGTTTCATAAACTACTATTTTAATTTTACAGTTGCACGTGTATAAAGTCTGATGACTGATGTGATGACAGTTTTATCTACTTTACTTAATTTACCGTTTCGTTTATTTTCAGATGCCGAAGTAGTTTGGTAGGCTACGATGAAAAGATTACAATGGATTTGGTTCCAATTTCATTTGAGTAAACTTGATGCTTACTTATCGTTTTGTATAAAAAGGTAAGTAACCCTGCTAATAATTAATGTAAGTAACCGTATGAAGAGTTATCGATATCGATAACTTTTGAAGAAATATCAACAAGGTTACCCATATAATACAGTCAATTTGCAATTTTTCCTTAGGGAAATCGATGCAATACTACCTGAAAATTGCTTCTTCTAAACTATTTCATGAAACTTCTCGTGTGAATTTGCAACATGTTATTTTGAGAATACCAATATGGTGTCTGGGGAGTTTTGTTGTTCGGCACTTTGGAATAACACAGCTTTTTTTGCTCAAATACCTACATTTCAAAATAGTTTCCCCTCGAGTTCCCAAAGCCGTATTTGTAGTTAACTTTTAGTGTCGTTCACTCCACGCGTTAGCGAAAAAGGCTTCAATAAAAATAACAAGTTTATTACTAGCATTTCCCCGAAGCTCACTGATATAATCCATCGTAATTAACGTTCCTCTCAATCAGAAAGACAGTTCTGTTAGTGATCGGCTACGATTGTATTAAGAAACCTCTTTAGAGGCACCATAAAACTTAAATGAGCTGCGTTAAATGATGGTGTAAATCCGTATGTGAAAAAGTCAAGGCATTATGCCTATAGTTAAGGTATGCGGAGTTATCTGGTACTGCTATTTGAACTACACACCGTTTTCGTTTTTGGCTCAAATAGATGACCGGCTCACTTTCATTACAACGAACCGCATAACCGCAAGCCACTTTTTACTGGTAAAAGGCGTAGGCAGTGAATTCTTCGTATAAAAAATATCGTATTTAACACTAGGTTTTCAAGAGCAAAGGAATTTTAAGCCAGCTAGGAAATAAATGTGAATTTCAGCTGTAACAAGTGCCGTATAGCCTGCTTGTACCGAGTAGGTACACGTTTCCAGAATAAATATTCGTGAGACAAAAACTAAAAGCCCAAGAGGATAGGAATTTTGTATCATAGTTTACGTTCTCTTTTTGAACAAGAATTCGATTTTTCCTTATTGTATGCTAGAAAAAAAGGTTGGTTAAGAATGTTAGAATGGCATAAGATTACTGATTGGATTTTTTTCATAAACCGTGTATTAGAGAGTAGATGTTTTGTTCTAGATTGTGTAGATTTTTTATTTATCATACAAATTTTATTTCTCCATACTAAAGTTATTTTTATTACTGTACAGGTAAATGGAAAATAACGTGCAACGTCAGCTGTATAATAGCCCTGCGAACAGCGACGTCCTAATGACCTGAGATGGGACAGAAGATTACCTAGCAACAGAGATAAGCCTCTCTGTAGTAATTACAGATAAGCTTAGTTCTGCTGAGTGCACACGACATCATGAGGGCGGTTTGTTATAGAGCAAGAACATTCGCAGCAATTAAGTTCTATTACCGTTGGTAATTTGCTTCATGGATAAGGTAAACTCAAACTCAAAGCATTTATTTCAATTAAACCATTTACAGGCACTTTTGAATTGTTAAAGAGTCGGTCAGTAAGTCAGAAAGTTAAAGCTAGTTGCCTTTTCCAAAACGTAGATCTCTATGGAGAAGAACGGGCAAGAAACTCCAAGGACACTCTTTTAAATCAAGGTATTACAAAATCTTGGGTACATTATTCTTGTTGCTTCTATATATGAGAACAGTGTAAAAAAAATATCAAAACATAAGATTCAAAATAAGCCCTGGCAGTTAAGAGATGACCAGTCTCAACCGACGGCGCCCGTTCACGAACATGATGCGTGGATCAGCACCATCCAGCTCAACCATTTTGTAGGGAATCGAATGACCAACACACGCACCACCATCATTGAGACATTTAAGCAAGCATGACGTACTCTCAACTGCCATGCTCTCTCAAGTCAACATACATCTTATTAACATATTGAACGGATCCACGGCAGACAAAAAAAAAAAATTAAACCCAGGTACCACGATTCAAAGTATCATACCTAGGTGGACGTACTATTTTACCATGTCATTATAGCAGCAAAACGTAACAGTGTCAAAATCAAATTACGTACAGATAATCACAGGTCAGTGTTTTACGGGTATTTAAGTGAGTACGTTAAAAGTGACTCGAATCTTATTGAATTAATTCAGAAGTTGCTCGTGAAGGGTATTTCTATTTACTCGCCATCTGTTGATTACCGAAGATACGAGTATCATGGAGGACGAACAATGGAGTACTAATTTACAAGTATCGAACCCATTCGTCTTAAAGGGCAGGTGTTAAATATTGGCATATATTTTAAGAACACATACTGATTGGGGTACGTTTATTTAAAAATTGAGTGCCTTATAATATAACTTCTGCGCTAAGTATTGCAATAGTTTCCGAATAATAGCAAATCTTTAAAAGTTCACTTTACTGTTTATGGGAGGAAGTACTAGAGAACTTAAAGAACTTCATTTGATTGTGTACCTCTCCTTGATGTCGGTTCAGGAAAAGCAAAATAGAAAGTGCGACTGTGCAATCTTTTCCGGCTTGCTGTCGCAGCCAAAGGTTTCATTTAATGCAGCAAACTTTTTCAATTTTATAATAATAATATTATTTCTAAAAGTGACTTTACAAAAAAAGCCATTACGTTATCAATATGCTACTAGTACAACATTGATGTGAACCTTCCATTATTCCTTCTAATAATACAACATTACGTATTAACGAAGCGACTCAACGTTGGCCAACCACTGCAGCGTAAAAAGCGCTTTACAATAAAAAACACGTACCTACTGTTAATGTCCTCGTTATTTATGTGAGCGAAGAGAAGATAGTGCTCGTGTGCAAGCCATATATGTCATTACCAGTTGAACGCACGCCAAACACGTCGTTTTATATCCAGATTCGAACCAGAAAGTTAAAATTGACTGCAATAGGATCTAGTATTTTTACCAACGACATTGAAGCGACAGAAATTGGGGGTAAAATTTACACGGGCTACTTTTAACAAGAAACTATGAAAGTTGGGCCCTTTGCGGTTTAACCTACGTAACTATTAAACGTTTCGAGACAATTTTGTATAATTCATTCACAGAAAGCTTTTGAAAGTAACTGGTGGTGGTTGGTGTACATAATAAAGAGTAGGTATTCTATTCTATTCTATTCTGTCTTATCTGTGAAATATGCAGCAAACGGCATTTTATGATAATGTCAATCGTTTTCAGAGCATATTATTTTAATTATTTCGTTTACTAAAACCACATTTCAAATAAGTCATAACGTTGACTTTCTTATCTCTAACACATTTTGAAGTTATCGTAACCTAATAATTTTTTCCTGCGATACATTGAAATCCGATTCGATTGTGAAGTCAAACGAAACTGCACAAGTGAATAGCGTTCGAGGAGGTGGAATAAGAAACAAAACGCATTGCTAATTTGTAGATGAAGCAGATTCAGATGAGCTACTAGAGCCTACAGATGGGAGCTGGTGCGGCACACGCTGAATAATGCATGTTGCTCTCAGCGATGCGCGGACGCTGGATAAACTTCAATGTCGGAAGTATCACACAGCATAGACTGCGATTATTTTATTTAAAAGTTTAGGGATTTGGGTGTTTTGAATATCAAAACTTCTGTTAGGACCAGAAGTAGGTTAGTATAAAGAGGTTGCTGTCGTACACAATATTGAATATAATATCGTAGAAGAGTTTTGTTACAGAGAGGTTGAAGCATGATTGAAGTTAGATGTTGCTTAGCATTTAATAATAACCTTATCCTTCCAATGGAATACGGGCAAAACAAACCATCGTCGTAAGACTACACTATCGATCAGAGAACCTTTTCCGGTACATATACCATGCTAAACAAGTTTTTTAATTTTTTTTGAAAATCCTGGAGTGCACACCTCATAATCCCATACAATTCTATAAAAAAAATAAAAAGCGAACGTATTAAAGTATTTTTATATTACTAATTACAATTAAACTACACTGAATCAGTCCGTGATTTTTTAAAGGACTTAGTTTTCGAAAATACTGAAACGTTTAAAAAAAATATGGACTCGATTAGTAAAGTTTTTCGGGAGTTATCGTGACCACGCCAGGATCCATACATTCAGACACACGGACGTCCACAGAATATTTTTTTTAAACAGTTTTTTCATTATTTTAATTAGCAAAACGTCTTTTGAAAATAACATGAGTGTCGAAACTAGTGTTTTTTTCTTGACTTTTGTGTGTGAATATTATTCTATAAGTACGATACGAAGTAAATAGAGACATTTTTAGCTCAAGGACTTACTTGTTCTTTGTAAAGCGAGAGTAGAGCACTACCTCACGCGCTTCGCTTATGAGGCGTGCAAAAGGATCTAGTGTTGAGCTTATAAGGAAACTGTCAATATACATTTATATGATACACTTCCTTCCTGGGTATATTTCCGAACTTATTTCGGTAGCAAAAATCGTTTGGTACAAGTGTTGAAAGATGTTGTGACAATAGGTTTTTTTTAATACTCGAAGTGAACGAGTCGCCAGTGTTGTTGGAACGTTTTAAGAAGATGTTTGGATATAGTAACTTTTGCTAAACTACCAGATAACTACTAATAATAATAAATTACCCAGTGTTGATAATTACCGCATTACGAGAGGTCATAATCAGATTATTTTACGAGCGTGTCACCGATCAACGGGTTAGTATGTCACGAGTCATAAGGTGACGTTTAAGAATGTATTTGTAGCGCAATTATTACCCGCCCTGTGCACGTTTTTCTTGGGCGAGCTCTGAGTAGAAAGCGATTTTAGGGAGTAGTACTGGTGGGACTGGGAGTGGTAGTCGCTTCTGGGCTATCCATGCGTTGTACATGACCAAACCATGCTGATAAGCTTTTCTATACAATATGTATGTGGCCGGGTTTCAAGACTAAATTTGGCTTTACAAATCATCAGGGCGCTCACGATAGGAAAGAAAATTAGTCTGGATCACTGTCACCGGATACAGTGAAGAGGATTATATATTTTACGACCATAAATGAGATGAAAAATTAAATATCTGACACACCGCACGTTATTCAGCCCCTACTTTTCCCGCCCATTATGTTAATACTGTTGGTTGTTACCAATCTCGTTGGTTAGACTTTATTTCATGATAATCTTTAGTGTATTGTAACAGTAGCTTGTAATAAATCGTGTTCTGACAGAATTATTATGTAGCGACCATACCGCAGTGCGGAACACACGAGAGACCCTTTTGTACAAAAAATAATATTTAAGCTATAATAAAATGGTTATTTTCTCACTATGTAAGCCGGTAATAATTCACGATTATTTGTGTTTTATATATAAAACACAAATAATCGTGAATTATTACCGGCGTGAATTGCTCTGACAGCATACTGTCAGAGCAATTAGGAGATAAGATTCTTCTGCTTTTATTTAAGAGTCAAAACAATGTTTTACCATTACACATACACGTAGAACATAAACAAATAAAACTTTGTTGAAGAGTTGTTTAAAGTTTCACAGATAGATAATAATAATAATTGTTGTTGTTATATTGTAGCGATATCTACGTCGCCACATGCGAGCTACACGTTACAATGACGTCACGCAAAATTCTGCATCGCGCAATCAGAGTTTACCGCGCAACAAGCAACAACAACATCCCGACATCAATCGTCGGGCAGTTGCCCACCAGACACGACACCGGTCTGGTCGAAGGATCCTCCCTTTTCAATAGAGTATGAGTGAGCTTTACACCCTGTTCCTCATACCTCTATAATATAATTACGAGATTTGCAATACGATCCTGTACAATTTAGCATATTTTCTTCGAAAATAATTTTCTTCAAAAATATTTTTTTTTCGAAAATAATTTTCTTTTGGCACATAATGTTAGGCGTATGACATGAGACATAGAATTAGATTGAGCAAAGATGAACCAGTTGGTAATTGCAAGTAGATTACAATGTTGTTCGCTTTGCCCCATCTATCTTTCGTAGAAGAGAAGCCGAAAGCTAAGGCTTTAGGATTGTAGCCACGGATATCTATGATTGTAGCACATTCATTTTTAAACATAATTGTATCAAATTTACGTGAATAATTAGCAAGTCTCATACGGTATACAATCACATCAAAATAATTCGGATAGTTATGATATAAAACAAAAAAAACAGCCCCAAAAACAAAACCTCTAATTATTACGGTTTTGCCCCGACCGACACCTTGTAGTAGTCGCGACGCCCCCGCAAGGGGGCGCGGCGAGCGGAACCGGGGCTTCGCCCCTCGGCCGCGGATGCGATACGGCGACCCGTAAACACGGGCCTCTCATTTGCTTGGCCTATTGTCGGCCTGTAGAAATTTTGAGCGTGCGACGGTCCCGCACGCTCATGTGAATGGTTGCTATGAGTGTATCTGTAGGCGCGCCGCGACGCTAATAACATAGCGTCGCTTTCTTCACGACACCTCGGCGGTCTGTCCCCGCCAGGTGAGACCCCCAGTTACCTGGGGGAGGCCCGACGAGGACGACCAGCGGCGAAGGTGCCGACTCGACGCTCCTACAGAGTAAGGTGAATGGCCCCCGCCCGCCCCGCTTCCAGAGCTAGCCGGTTACGGTCCGGGCTGCGAGGCCGTCATGAGTGTGTGAGCGGTATTGTATTGTGTAACACCGCTCAGTGTCTACGCGAATCGCCGCCCGCGCTGCGCATTCGCGTGTGTATTTAGGCGCATGTTTAGTGGCGAGTGTCCGTTGTTTGTTTACGTAACGTGCCTATATTAACCTAGAACACGCTACGCAAACAGATGCTTTGTTTATATGTGGAGTTCAGTTGTTACGAGTAAGCCGCGTGTAACCTGAGTGCGGCTTACTCGGGCGTCCAGTCCGGTGCGATGGAGGCAATGTCGTCCGCTAACAGGTCGCGGGGCAGGGGTCTCGCGTCGGGGGGGCGCGCATGCCAGGGCGCTATCTGCTTGACATGGGGCCAAGCAGATGCGTCGGCACGCGCGAACATTCCCTTCGCGAGGCGCCGCACAAACTCGTCCAGGCTCTCAATCCCGAGGTCCCGGAGGATGACGTCGTTCCTCACAAAGCGAGGGGCGTCAATTATGGTCCGCAGCGCAAGACTCTGTTGCGCGCGGAGCAGCTTTCGGCTCGACTCGCTTGTGAGGGCGAACCATGCCGGGGCGGCGTACGTCAATATTGGGCGCACGTACGACTTGTACACGCCCAATTTGACGCGCGCTGGGAGGCGGGACGAGAGCACTGGTCTAAGGAGGTTGCGGGCGACCCTACCTTGTGCGACAACGTTGCGGACGTGTGCCCCCATCGAGAGCCGACGGTCAATGGTGACCCCTAGGTACTTGACCCGGGGCGACCACTCGACGTCGGCTCCTTGCAGTCTCAGGGGTGGTGGGAGGGGCGCGGCACCGGTGACGATCGCCTGCGTCTTACCCACGTTCACCGACAGCCGCCACTTCGACAGCCAGTCGGGCAAGAGGTCGAGGGCGCGCTGCATCTTGACCGCCGCGTACCTCGCGTTAAGCGAGGAAGTGATGTGCGCGGCGTCGTCAGCATACAGCGCGAGCGTCGCATCCTCTGTGGTGGGGATGTCGTCTGTGAAGCGTGAGTAACACGCCGGCGAGATGCAGCTTCCCTGCGGCACACCCGCTAGCACCGGGCGCGCGCTGGACAGCGCTCCATCGACCACCACCCTGAAGGTCCTGTTGAACAGAAAAGTAGAGACCACCTTTACAACGCGACGGGGCGCGTCTGAGGTGGCTAACTTGAATATCAGACCGTCGTGCCACACGCGGTCGAAGGCCTTCTCCATGTCGAGGAATACTGCAACCGAGTATACCCTTTTGTTCGTAGCTGCCGCGAGTCGGTGCAGTACCCTCGACAGCTGAAGCGTCGTGCTATGTTCCGCCCGAAACCCGAACTGTTCCGGCCGCGGAGTGATATGTGGTCGGAGATGTCGCAGCAGGAGTGCTTCGAACACCTTGGAGACTGTCGGCAGCAGCGTGATGGGCCGATAGCTCTCCGGCTTCAGAATATTTTTCCCCGCCTTGGGCAGCATAATGACGCGCCCCTCCTTCCAGACGTCGGGAAAATCCCCCGTGCGCAGTATCCCCGTGAACAGGCGCGCCAGCGCCGCTACGCGAGGATGGTCGCATGTGTTGACGCGGTCATAAGCGCCCGCAGCTCGGTCGGGACCAAGCGCGCGGCGGGCGGCTTATAACACGCGTAGATGTTGTAGTCCTCGCCGGCTATATGTAGCTGTACACCCAGCGCGTATATAGTGCTGAGCGACGGCGGGGGGAGCTCTTGGTGGACGACTCTTCGCTTCACCAACACCGCCAGACCACGGTATCGGGTGTGCTGTGCCGACCTTTCGTCCTTCCGGTAGACGTGGTATCCTGGGAACCTAACCCTATCTTCGGGTCCCAGGAGCGTTTCACTGATTAGCGCCACGTCGATATTCTGTTCTCTCAGGAGATGGCGGAGGTGGGCGACCTTATTTAATAGGCCGCGGGCATTCCAGTGTATAATCCTCAATGACCTAGCCATGATAAAGGGTAAGTAGGGTGGCCAGGCCATCGAGGATAACCGTCTCTACGTCCTGCCCCTGCCTAATGGCCTTGATTAGGTCCATAAGAAGCGTGATAGCGCAGGCTGTAAATTCCTTTTTGGTAGCTTTCTTTGCTTGAGTTGTTGTCGTTTTGGCGCCGGTGGCGACGCCGCTCGCTTGTTTGTGGAACTTTTCTTGCCGTAGTTCCCCGTCTTGCCGCGGCGCTCTGCCGGCGCTGGCGGTCTGTGTTTCCATTGGCTGCGATGTTTTCTTTACAACCTGCGCCCCGCTGTTGGCAGGGGCGGCCGACGCGGCCTCTTCCTGGGTCGCCGGGGGGACGGGGTGCTTCTTCCCCTTTCCTTTCCCCCCGCGTCGCTTCTTCCTCCGCCCCGAGGAGGTGGCTTGTGTCCGCTGTGTGGGCCCGTTGGCCGCCGCCATCAATGACGAGACGCCAGGGGCCTCCGAATCTTCAACTAGGGGCCTCTCGGTGGCCTCATGGGGCCGGCGTGTGGAGGCCGTAATGGCGGCGGTCCCCGCTCGCTTGTTCCGGATCTCTCTCTGGAACACGGGGCACTTTATGTTGCACGCGGGGTGCGGGCCACCGCAGTTGACGCAGGTGGCCGGCTCCTCCCGCGGGCGCGGGCAGTCGCGTGCCGCGTGCTCGTCCCCGCATCGCACACAAGCGAGCGGACGGTGGCACTGGTGCGAGCTGTGCCGGAATTTCTGGCACCGGTGGCACTGTGCGGGCCCACGTTTCCCTCGCCAAGCCTCTATCTTCACACCACGCATAAACATAAATGTTGTGGTGTCGAAGATGGCTCGAACGTCGGGGGTCCTCTTCAAAATCGCGTGAAATACGCAGCCGGGTCTCCCCTGCGCCCCCTTTATATGGCGCACGTACTCCGGCTGGTATCCCAACGTTCGGAGCTCCTCCTCTATCTCCTGAGGTTCGGTGTCGGCTGGCAATCCCCTGATTGCTATTTTCAAGCTTCTCTCGGCTGGTAGGGAGTAGGCGAACCACGATACTCCGCTGTCCTTCTCCAGGCCCACCAGGTAGCGCTGGACCAGCCGGTACTCCTCTTCTGTGTCGGGAGTGAAGCGGACTCCACTCCCGTATGGTCGCGCGTTCGGGGGCCGGCCCAGCTTGGCGCTGATGGCCCTGAAGTGCGTGGCCCAGTTAGGCAGCCTCTCCACTACCAGCGGAGGGTATCTGGGCCTCTTATTCTTCTTCCCCGGCTGCTGCGACGTCGTCGTCGTCGCCGCGGCGGCGCCGGGGATGGCGGCGGATGATGCGGTAGGTGAGGCGGGGGCCGGGGGTGGTTGCGTAGCACTGGTTGTACTCACCCCCGTTGCCCTCTTGTTGTGTCCTCTGGAAGTTGATGTTGCCGATGTTGTTGTCGTCCTTGTTGACGTAGTCACAGCGGCTGTGTCAGCCGGAGGCGGCGTGCGGCGCGCCGCGTCCGCGAATGTAGGCGACGCAGGCGTTGCCCGACTCCGCGGCGCGCGATCGCGCTGTGGCCGCGGCGAGTCTAGGCAATAGCGCTTTGGCTCCTCCTCCAGCGACTCGTTCGAACTCCGACGACGTCGCTGGGGTCTGGCCTCAAGCTGGAATTCGAAGTCGAACCCCAGCGACGGCGTCGGTGATGCAGGTGACGTGAGCATCATCGGGACTGGCTGCTTCGGTTGGTTCTTCCTTCCGGAGGCGTCCACTCGTCCCACGGTGTGCCACGGGCCGGCTCGCGGGGTCGTGTCTATCGACACGTCTTCGCGACCGGACGCGACAGAGTCCGCCGAGGCTACCGACATGCTCGAACCCGCGCGAGACGAGCACGCCGATAGCATGGCGGGCGAATCGTAGGCCGAGCCACGAGGGGGCGCCGGTGAGTCGGGCGTCCGGATATCTAATTTAAGTGCCGGTCTGTGAGTTCCGGCACTCGCTGGTTGCTCTCGTTCCGCGGTTGCCGGTCCCGCCAGCGAGCGGCGGGGACCGGATGTGGCGGCGCGCGATGCTGGCCCAGCTCGGGACGTTATCTCGGGCGGCGACGCGAAACGCGGCGGCGCGGCCGAGCGGGCGGGGGGTGCGCGGTGACGCGCGGGCGGCACTGTGGTGTGCGCGGGCGCTGCGGGGTTCGCGGGCGGCGCGGCGGCGCGCGCGGCGGGCGCAGCGGTGCGCACAGTGGTTGGCGCTCGGGCGGGCGGTACGGTGGCGCGCGCATGCGGCGCGCGGCCGATGTTTACGGCGGGCCCCGGGGCCTGTATGGGCACCGGGCGGAACGCGACGGGGCGGACGGGCACCGCGTGCTGGCGGCCCTGCGACGGCGGAGGCGCAGCGCGCGCAGGCGCCGACGACGTCGACGGGCCGGCGGCCGCAACAGCGCTCGATCCCCCCCCTCCTCTTCTCTCTTCCTTCTCCCCCCTCGCTCCTCCTCTTCTTTCTTCTTTTAAAATCTTGGCCGCGCCGGCCGCCGGTGCACCGGACGACGCGTCGCCGATGTTCGGCAGCGACGTCGTCCGGTCCATCGTCGGACGGGGCTCCTGGGTCCCGGCATCGCGGCCCAACGAGCCGCGCTTGCCGGGACTCGGCATCGTTGTGGGAGTGGTCGCCGCGACCGCAGCAGCGATTGCTCGCCGAGCAGCACGGGAGCTCCCCCTGTGTCCGCACAGGTGCCGGCTGGAGACCTGTACACACACAAGGACAGTGGTTAAAAGCGGTCCGTGCGAATAAAAACAAAAACTTCCGTAAGAAACGACTGCTTTAGGTGACCACTAGCCGATCCGACCGACACCTGTACATAAGCGTATACTATAAATACTGTTCGGAGTCGACAAAATCGATATAAATCGCTTTCCTAGATATTTGCGAGCCCAGATTTTTGTTGTAACTGAATACATTGACTCGAACTTGCAGTATGCTTTTTAGTTCTAGATAGATTTGAACAGCCTTCAAATACCTCTGCCCACTGTTTCTTCAAATACGGCTTGAGCTGATTTTTTCATGGGATCTGGATCCGAGTCTTTGTCAAGAAGTAATTCTTTCATAATCTTTGTCGGAACAGTTACCTACAATAAACACTTGAAACACTTTACTTTTTGGGGCTTTTTGCCCCAAGGCTCTAGATGTATAAACATATCAGTCATTAAAACATAAGTAAATCAATCTCGCCGGTAAATATCTCATAAGTTGCGATATGTGTAACACACTTACTTTAACATAAACATATTGGAAAGTAACCTGAACCCAACGAAATCTTTACTATTAGCTCGAATTTTCACAAAATAAGATCAACGCTGACTAAAATAAAAATATGTAAAAAAGATCAAATTAAAGATTTATAAAACCCCCGACACAATCAAAAACTTCTAAAAAGTATTAAAAACAAATGTATTGGGCCTTTAAGTTTAATATAAGTTGTAGGTAATATTTTGATCAAATATCGTCGCGTCGGGGGACGGCTAATGAAAAGTTAACAGCAGTTATCCTTTCTACAATAGCATACATTCATTATTGCTGGACCTCGTCTGTTTGGCGTTTTCATTAGCCGTCTTCCAACACCACGATGCTCCGATCATAATATTACCTACAACTTATATTACAAGTAGAAAAGAGCTGATAATCTTCAAACGGCTGAACAGATTTTGTTGAACCATAGCTAAGAACACTCTCGATTAAGTCACCTTCCAAACAAACAAAAAAAAAAACAAAATTGATTCAGCCATTTGGGAGCCACGATGGTGCAGACAGACACATAGATACACACGTTAAACTTATAGCACGCCAATTTTTCGGTCAGGGGTTAAAAATAAATAAATTACGCGTACTTGCAGCGACCAATCTCTGTTGACAAACAGGGTCACCACTACACCACACCACTGAGCGGCGCGCGGCGTGCTCAAGGGATGTTTGATTTATTATTGACAAGAATAACCATGCTGTACTGGTTTAATCCGGTATACGACGTTGTACTGATCTCCTCTATATTTAAATGTCTGTAGGTATGTATAAAGTCAATCAAACGCTTTAACTCTACGTTATTCTTAGTCGGTATAAAAAGACAAGAACACCTATTTACAAAATTATCTACACATGCTGGTACTTTCTCATGTCAAAAGTTGTCTTTATTCCAAAGGATTTTGATTACATTGCGTTATAAGGCTTCTATGTTCAGCTCAAAAATAAGAACAGAAAACCGGCCAAGTGCGTGTCGGGCCTCGCACAATGTAGGGTTCCGTAGTAACGGAACCCTACATTGTGCGAGGCCCGACAGTTACTTACTTACTTACTTTTTTTTTCCAGCACAACAGTCACACACACACGCACACACCCATAATCTTCCCATTATTTGACATTATATGCCTACAATTCTAATACAATTCTATTATTCTAATTTCAACTCTAATTTCAACGTTTTTGTGGAGAGGATATTAATTTAGATTTGTTACAGTTATCATGGCAATCATGTCATTTGGTTTAAATAGGTTTTTATTTTTATTATTTTATTTATCTTTTATACTTTATGAATGTGAGAACGTTGTAGGCCTTGTAGACTATAGATGTGTAGACCATTTTCTTTTATTTTTATTGGCAATTTGTTTTAAAAGAGTAACCGTGGAGTTTGATGCCGGCTCTTCTCCATAGAAAACGACCAATTGGAACCGTGCACCTAGTTTCTGACGTTTCATAAGTGCCCATGTAGGTTTATGTGAAATAAAATATTTTGATTAGATTTGAAGTGCGGCGCGAAATCTGAGTCGGAGTCTGTATAATTTGCTGGAAATGCGTTGTACGTTTCGGAGGTCTAGGATTTGATTAATATTTTAGTATGACGACCATAGCTATTGTTTGCGAATCTTTGACCATTTTCAACAAATTTGTGTTTTCAAAGAAAATTATCTGAAGGGGGTTAAACGCATAAAACGATAAGATTGTGCACAAAATGCACACGGTCAAAAATTCTCGAACGAAGTGCGTCACTTCATTCATTTATCAATAACCGAGTTAGCAAGCTCTTAGTACTCCCGTCATATTCAATGTTGTGAACGAAACCATAGTGCTATTCAGGAATTAAGTCTGAGCGAACAACGCCATCTATCGGATCTCTAAGGTATGGACTTGTACCCTTTTTTTAGTAACACTTTTTTATGAATGTTTGGCATAAATGTGTATTAATACGAGGTGTAAAAGTGTTTAAAAATTATACATATATCTTTATATCTATGCATGTTATAAATTAAAGTCGCATTACATGTATGTCTGTGTGACCACGTTGTTCATCTAAACATCACAATACATTTTGACGTGGTTTTTACCATCATTTAGAGAATTTATTCCGGAAGTTTTATGTGTTGAATACTTTTTTGTTAACCTTACATATAAAAAAAAAACTCTAACGTAACAGTCTGCAGTGGCTGATATGTTTATGGGACTTGAAACTTCTTTAGTGAACAAACTGTGTATATGAAACTAATAAACAGTGGTTTCCTTGTAAACATTTAATTGAAGTCAATATTAGGAATATAGTCAGTATATTGTCGACAAGTGTGTTGGTACGACAAACTTGTATGAGAGCAATTTATTAGTTCTAACACAGTAGTGGCTAGGTAAGCTAACTTCACTGAAAGTCAGTTAGACGAAACTAATTTACGGTATGACAAGTTATTCTAATGGATAGAAATAAGCTATAAACAGCACTTAGGCAACTTTTATATCGTCACATCTGACTTTCTTGTAAGTACCTACTTTTGATCACACCTTTGTCTACTCTGAAATAAATTCCAATTAGACATGGGTTGGATTAACAAAAATGTTTAGGAAGTAGTAAATAATGTTCACTAATAGAATTTTAGCAGACGGCTAACTAATTCTCTTTTTTGTGTGGTCTTTGTTTCATTTTCATTACAAAGGATTTCGTAAAACATTTTTATTTTTACAAAACCTTTGTGTACTTGGCAATTTTTGAAACGAAATTCTTTATCGCGCGTAATAGTCTGCACACTTGGCGTATAAGAGCTAGACCGATAAAAGTATAACATTTTCACCACCATGACACTTTTGCTATAGTATGTGTTTTTTTTTGGTTACTTATGAACTTTGTCAATTTATTACACAGTGCCTGTTATTTAAAACCTAATATACAGCGAAACAAACTTCGACGGCTGTCTGACGACACCTCGGAGTATTTTTTTTTTAAAGATTCCGTTGTTGTTTTACTTTAAAATAACAATTGCCAACCATAACCAGGAAAAGAAAAGAGAAAATAAATGATTCATTTTCCTTGCGTTACAGAACAATTTTCCCGTACAGTGGAATGTAAATTCGTTTATTTGGTCAAGTGAAAAGCTTTTCAGGGATACAAAACAATATGTGGAAATATTTCCTATTGGGGATAATGGGGGAAATACGGTAATTTTAGAGTAATGAGGAAATTTGATGATTTTATTTATTTAATTAAAATTTCTTATTCACAAATTTATACATTACATTGTATCAGTAACCCGCACTACCCATCTCATAGAGTTTCCCTAATAATTTCTGACTCGCTATCAGCTTTTCGTTAATTGTTCTCTATTATTCTCGAATCATATCAATGTTCTTGAAATCAAAGCTGGGAGTTTATACAATCAATGTAGGTTGTAGGTCGAGTCGGATGGAACAGTTAATTTTGACACGAATTTAAATCAACTAAATGCGGCAAACCGCTCGCAAATTATACGAAATTGTCGTATGGGATTGTCATCAAAGGACAGATTAATGGGTAATGAAGACTATAAATTATAAGAGCGTATAGTAGTAGGTACTCATTTATATCTGTTGCCATTTATGCATATCATTATTTTAAGCTCGCTTAAAAATATGTTTTCATAGGATTTCGGTTCGATTTCATACGTCTGAATAAACTACCTCGTTTTTCGGCCTGTCGGTCGGTAAGTTCAATGGCACGGCGCGGGGCGCCTGTCACGGCCTGTACGAACGCATTTTTTTTTGCTTTGTTCATCAAATGTTGACCACTGAGTAAAACCACACCACGGCTGCACACGCAGCCCATGCGCTCTGTCAAGGCCGACTTACCGCCATGATGGGAGTGCTCGGCACGGGCCACGACCATTCTGGGAATGTCTCGGCTATGTCGCACTCCTACTGACTAAAACCCTCTTGTTTTTTCTAGTACAATGAGTCGGGGGCCCGGGCGATAGTTGTGCATTCGCCGCACCCACACCCGCACAAAAGACTGGTGTGACTGATAAACGTTGCTGGCCTTCCTTGAGGAGCTGAGGTGGATCGAATAAGCTGACTAAGCTAAGCAATCCTCCAGCATATGTTGCGTCGCCGTGTCCTCGGGGCAACCCACACAGTGACGACAAGCAGTCGTCCGCTCCCGACCTATGCGACACAGGTACTTTCCGAAACATCCGGGTCCGACGTCAGCCGGAAACAGGGCGCCATGTTGCCTTTCCAGCCATAACCAATTCAGCCTGCAAATTGACATACCCACCGACGGTTGGTAAAAACAACAAAGACGACACTAATAAAAAAGTGTAAAATAACTATTTATTAAGTAATTGCTTTTAATATTTCTTTGTACGCAGTCAAATATTTGTTTTACAGCGCAAAGAGATGCTGTATGTTTAACATTTTCACATACATTCCTTTTCGAAGCAAGAAAAGCTTTAACAATCGGACAAAGACGCCATTGGTAAAGGCTCAGTGTCGGTATCCTTCCGTCGTTATAGACATGTTCCGGGAAGGCCGCACTACCCGGAAAAGGCAATTAACATAAACCATCCTAAATGTTACGGTTAAGAGAGAGGTTGAGCATTCATGAGATACAAGAGATTTAGTTTATACCTACGTAACATTCAAGTTTGATGGAGGTCTATATAGACGAAACATAACAGTTATAGGTAGCCAAAATTATTTCAATTAGCTAAAAAAATGTGAATTAAATAATTAATTGAAACCTTAAACCCTACCCTGGGATCCTAGGTGGTTTTTACTAGAATAATAAATACTTTTTGCTCATATAAAAATTAAAATTAAACAAGTAATTTTTTTTCCAAAGGTGAACACAACACTCAGAAACAATAAGTTCAACAAAGATCAAGTTCCTTTGACCAAAAGCCCCAAGCAATAAATAAGATATTGCTAAAGTTATACCATATATATCCTACACAGATGCTCTCAGCAGACCAGAAGACATTATTAACTTCTGGAGGGAGGTGGGCTGGTTGGAATAACCACCGACGGCCGCCTTGGCCCACGCACAATGGTCCATATGAAGGACTAAGTGCGGAAACTAGAACCCATAAAGAAGAAGAAGAAGTTATACCATAATCGTTAATGTGAATTAAACAATCGACATCAGAAATGTATTAAAACAGTGCAAACAATAAAACATAACTTGCGATTATTCCAGAATGTCTCAGATAATCTCATCACAGCACAAACTTTACGCCATCACAACAGTTATAAAGTAGTCGACGACACTGCTAAAGACGTTTAGCATGGAGGTTTCCGTGCCAGTAAGACGTTAAAGTTACAGAGGCAAGATTTATCAGTGAGTTCACTTAGACATAATCGATTCTATAGCAATACTTGAATTTATAGCGATCACTTTGGTTTGGTCTACATTGAACCATTAATTATTGAGCACTATTCTCACAACCAAAGATCTCGCTATTTTAAGAGTTATTTAAGTAAATAATGAGATACACAATTTGGCAGAATCCAGGCCCATAATACCATATTATCCGAATCAAACATCCATATTTAGTCATGGATGTTCACGTAAATGAATGAAAGTCACCTTGACTTGACGTTACTGTATTTCCCTTCACATAAATCACCTGGCCATATGACTAGCGATGTAATAATGATGTGATGACCCGTATAACGTATTCCGGGACCCCACGCTTCCCTACATTTGAAGTGCTAGGATGTATAGTGCTCGAACGCGGCGCTCACTGATCGACTAAACTGAGGAGTTCGAGAAAATCCGGCACGTTTAATGTTTTCTAATTATATGACTTTCTACTAATCCTTGCTCGCTTTTCTACAGCTCTTTCGGGGAAAACAGATTGCCCTAATGGAAGAATGAAAAATGTATTGATTGTGTGGGTTACTGTTTTTCCAGCAAGACGTTTTCTTGGTGAAAACTTTATCAACATCGGATACATCATTTTATTGTCATCAATAAATTCTGAGCTGTCATGATATTCGACACTTACCTAATTCTACCTCCATTTACAAAGATGAACAGTATATTATATGTATTTCAGTCCTTTTTCACAAGTTATTTAACATGAAAGCTTATAAGTACCCGTAACTTCTGCCTACAATGTGAATTTCGTTATATTAATTCCAGACCCAGTTCAAGCAGCGTTATTGATGATCAAATACGGAATCGTTTTCGTTAATCAAATCTTCTTCGCCAACGTTGCTATCTTGACATTAACCCTAACCGTTGAGTTATTAACCCTATTAATGCGACATTATTAACCGTTGCGACACTGCTGTGACAGACAAGTTACATATAGTGTCGCACGTGATTTTTTAAATTTTTATTAACGTTAGATTACAGTCCTACTTAGGTAACTCTTTTTAAATAGCACTTTGTCCTTCACCAGTTTTTTAATAGCAATTTCAATGTTATGTTCTATTTATCTAATCCCCGGGAAAATATCTAACTGAAAATAACGTCTTTCAAAAACAAATTGCACCTGGTGCTGGCTGGAATACGAAAACGTATTTACTTGAGTTACGAAAAATTTCGCGAAACAATAATATTTATGTTAATTAGAAATGAAAGATCAGACCGACGCGGCGGTCGCTATCAATGTCTGCAACATGTTTTTTAAAATTATTTTTAACCTATTAAAGGGTAGTTACAGTTTTCATTTCTTTGGCAATGGTGTAGTAAGGTTGAGACACGTGCTCCCGCAACTTGGTACGGCCCAAAATCAATCTCCTTCATATCTAAAATGAAAATCGTTCTACTGTTGGCATGAATCTTTGATTTCGTAACACTTTTATTGAGCCAGACCCGCGTTGTAAAGAGCAAAGATTTTTACGCTAGTACGAATACGTACTCGCGTAAAAATGCGAAGCTCTTGAATAATTACCGTCTCATCATTACTTAACACAAGTTACAACTTTTTCAACAAACTGGATCTCAAGAAAGTACCTACTGACGCAGAATAACAGCACAAATGTAGCAAAAATACGAGTTGGGTGAAATAGTTATTGAATAAGATATTTCATCTTTGTATTTACCCTAAGATAATATATAAGGTACGCGTATTGTTTCCAGGCAATTGGCCAACATTTATCAATATTTTTAGACAGTTGTGGTTCATTATGTTTTCATTCGGTAACTAGTATTCTATCTTATGCTATCAATACCAACCACACGCAAAAAATTTAATTAAGTTAACGTTCTTAGTTCACCGGTATCGTGTGTCTTCCAGGTTTAATTACGTAACAAGAATGAGCAAAAAAAGGTGGTGTTTTTGCCGGGATTTCCTTAAAAGCTAAGAAAACCTTCTGTTTTTATATTTTCTCGAACAATCACTTCTTTCTATACAGGCAAACTCAGGGATAAACGCGTTGTTTTAGTTAATTAAAGATAACGTTTACATAATTTAAAAGCTAACAGTCTTAAAATAATAATATGTACACCATTTCAGATACCATTCTACATGGTCTTCACATGATCTGACCAAGATTTTGTCTGAACTTTAAAAGAGACTGTGACCTCTGAGTTTGTTTCTGCCTTTCTTCTCAGAGTAGTCAGATAGGAAACACCGACCTCATCTAGTGTAAAAAATATGATTGACGTGTAAAAGTGTTTGTACAAACCACCTTACGGAAATAAAGCATTTGTCATTTATTTACAAGTTTATAAAAAAGGAAGGGAAAAGCATCATAGGGCATCAATAAATTCGTTCACATCACTGTCAACAGAAAAACTGCCCCGTGTTATTTTATTATTTCATTATTTTAGATTACTTTGTTTTCCTGGATCCATTGTAAATTGAGTTATTAAATAAAACTGGTGATTCTATTAAATCAACAAATTCTGGCTTCGTGTTCAAATAACCCGTCACCAATTCGTTCGCGCCCCTAGACGTTAAAATGAATAATGTCTTTATTATTTGCCACCTCGAAGTCTCCCCTCGTTACTTTACTGTAACATTTTTATAATGTCCTGATGTCTTGCATTTATTTCTCTTGAAAGAAGTATGCCAGCTCTCAATCTTGAATCTTGCATATTTAGTGGACACATTACCAGATTTACGGTTAATTTCTGTTTGAAAAACGTCGAGCTAAACGCATAAATTATCTCAATCAGGAAATATTTGATTTCAATGTGAATTATTTTATATAAAAAGCCATCAAATATATGGCACGAACAACTATCTTTTAATAACTATGTATATTAATGACAATATTTTATCCATTAATTTCAAAACCGTTTGTTACTCTGCTAGTATTATAGACCAGTCAAGTTTTTAGACCCTATTAGCATAGTTACCATAAGCTCGGTAACTTGTAACTTTCTAGCAAATAAATTGTCCTTTGGAACTGGAAAAACATTAAGAATGTTCGTAACTTAATACATTACCGGATAATAAATTACGCTCAGAACCGAAACGGTCAAATAAAAAGCACTATAATGGTGAGCCTCACAATTTTCCGGCTGGTAGTCTTGATATTTTCCCTAACGTAACCTGGCATGTTGGTGATAAAAGAGCCGTGAAAATCTTGCAAATCAACAGCCTTTGACAAGAAATTGACAAAATGAAACGTCAAAATGAACCGATAACTTTAAATCCTTCGAGCGAAAGAGTCTTTGATTATAAATCAAGTTTGTTTCAGTTCGGCATCAATTTTTTTTACAGAACGAGCGATGAATACTAAATTCACTGAAACATAGGTGAGCCGAAACTCGTTTAAAAATCATAAAGCGTAATATTAACTAACTAACGTTTTATGCTGACGTTCGTTTTTTTAACTTTTTCGTTTCTTTCTTTCTAGTTACAGCCCCTTTCTCTTTTTCACTAGTGAATACAAATGTTTTATTTTAAACGCTGAACCCAAATACAGATTGTTGAACTTTTTAAACAGTGAAACTACCTTATGGATACTATTTATATAACTTTCCGCGCGCTTGGCGCCCGCTCGCTGTGGCCATGGATTTGATATACCTCGGTGAATCTTTTGTTATGTAATACTGCCCGTATAACTGTTTTGTAATAGCTATATCCCGCGCTTCAGATGTTAAAGCCGTAGATGCCATCAATTTGTTTTTACCCAACTAATGGAATTTAAAGCGTTAATTGATTAGATAGTAAATTAATAATTACATATTTATTGCTCGCTTTCGTTGACTTTGAAGGCATCTTTCAATTTATCAGTTCGAGTACGAATGTAACGATGGGCTTTAGTACATGCCTTGTTGAACAACACTCTTTAACGTGTCGGAATAAAACGGTCGCCTTATATTTGTTTGCTCCATTGTTGTCACAAAAAAAAAACGTTTATCTCACCATTTAAGAATTTCACTGTGATTTTAATTTGTATTAATTGGGAGATTCTTTGTAATAAGTGTATATTATGATTATTGTTAATGGAAGGCGGTAGTGTTATCATCACTATCGCCGAAGGTTATTTAATAAGTTGAATTAACTTTTACACGACCATTTTAAACAACCAGAACCGTTTACCATTTTGTCTATTTATATCTCAATAAATTGTCATATCCCTTGCTGGCTGCTTCGTATATAACGAAAAGTTTTCCCTTGGACCGGGCTGCACGCGCTGGGCTTTCAATTCGACGAGAATGATTGAAAGCGCGAGCATGTGAAACGTCTCGACTATAGACCGTGTCATCTGTGATTTTGCGTTCCGTGGCTATTTGTTATGAATTGTTTTGAAAAAGAAAGACTTGTTTCGTAGTTTTATCTCCTTTCCTTTCTTACTACTTATAGGTAGGTACGTATCATGTCTTAGCTTGAAAACGTTTCGTTAACTTGAGTTCACACGATAATTTGCTTGCACATTCTCTTTCATCGCCAGATTAACGAGAGTATTAATTTCTAAATCTACATAATATGTTCAGACGCTTGCTCCAGCGCCCCAAAGGGAGTCCACCGAGTGAAAAGGTTGGCGATACGTTACACAGCAAATAATGATGGAAATTCAAGCTCCATTACATTCTATCTGAAGTTTGTGTTTGCACTCATATTCATTTCATTTGATTCAGTTCAGACGTAGCTTTATAAATGTTGGAAGATTTTTCTATAATACGTATATTTTGATTTCAGCTACGTATTGTGTGAAAATTGAGAGCATAAGACAAGTATAATGGCGCTTGTTAAGTAATAAATAAAAAGTGATAATTAGTTAGGATGAAAAAATATACATTCAATCATTTTCTTTTTGCATGAAAATTCAATGCATTCTTGTTCGAAATTTAAATGTCAAAAGAAAATGAATGGTGATAACAGATGGGAAGTAATAGATAGCTCAATATTGTGGAGAACGATTGTCACCCAGCATGATGCATCGGCCTCTGTATTAAGACTGTCAGGTGAATAAGCTCAGGGTATGCCATTATTGCGTTTGATATTAAATGATAAACGCGGTGCGTGGAACGCATATTTATTCGTCTGAGTTTGTAATAAAAAGACGATGACGACCAGCAGTCAAACAGAAACTTAAAGATGGGGATGTAATTATGTTTCTATGTTGTTTTAGAAACACTCAGCATGCCGCAGGTTAAACATAAATGTCTATTAGAGCGAAAAAACACAAAGCCGTTTCATTAAATGACGCAGAAAAAAGAAATATATACAATAAAAAAGTCCAAAAAAAATTTAGATGATTTCCATATCCAAATGTTTACCTTACGGTACCGTTCCTTCACGAATGACTGTGAATACTACTAATTCAGTTGATTAATGAACGTGCCACATTGTACAAGTGGGACAAACTACATATCAGTGTTCTCCTTTTCAAGACCATCTTCCCGTACGTCCAATGGTAAAGCAAAATAAACTTAAGGTCTAAGGCTTTAAGCTTGTATCTCTTTACAATTAAAAAGACTGAAAGCACTCCAGATTTACCTACTATTTCTTTTTTTTCTGCTATTTATTCTAACAGTAGCATATTATAAGTTTCTCTTGTATTAAATTTGAACATTTTCGTGTAAGACCCGTGTGACAGTGAACAGCTGTATTTACCTAAAAGGAGACAAAGATAAACGTACTATTATTATTAGAACGAGCTAACATTTCGCACAACTTTAGACTTAAAACATAAATTAAAATTTCGTAGTTTGCTACGAGAGTCCCCTCATATCTAAAACCTCGTCGAGATATTTCTATTTATCCACAAAGTAATATTCTGAAAAAGAATAGAATAAATCAAAATCAAATATTGCAGAAAACGGACGGTTGCGTTTGCGGTTAACGGACTGTACAGTTTAGGGCATGCAAATTAATTTTACATGAATACCTGATAGGTATTTATTTTAATAAGATATACAGAATATACATAAAAATACCTATGTTCTAATAGAATTTTTAAATTAAAATAATTTTTAAGGTACAATAAATATACACACGCCACAAAACTATAGGATTTTTTTTCTATATTTTGTAGAAATTCTTATAAACTATAAAGTACAATTTTCTATCAACCATCTACGCAGTTCAATTTTAAAATGTTTAAATGGGAGCTCCCTTATGATCTCTCGTAATTTATTAAAAATTGTAATGCAAAAAGTTTTTATTTTATTTTAATTAGCGTTGTATTACGAAAAAGAACTAAAATTTTTGTTGCATCTCTTGGTATCTATTTAATCTAAAGTAATAAAATGTAAATTGTAGATAACGTACACTTAATATATTTATAGACTCGACTTTTGCATAGACATTCTTTAAAAATCCGAGTATCGTAGTTTTTTTCAGACATTGATATGAAAGCCGTAAACTATGATAAATGATAAATGATTTTATTTCTGTAAGTAGGTTTGTACAAACACTTTTACACGTCAATCATATTTTAAAACTAGATGATGTCGGCGTTTCCTATCTGACTACTCTGAGAAGAAAGGCCGAAACAAACTCAGAGGTCACAGTCTCTTTTAAAGTCCTGACATAATCTTGGTCAGATCATTTGAGGACCATGTAAGATTGGTGTCTGAAATGGTCTTTTAAGGAAAGAACCATACAGATTTGAGTGGACCTGTCCAGTCAGTGCAAGCATTTGTCAGTAATCGTGAAGCTCAACTCAGAACTTAAGGAGCTCAACCATTAGACGAACAATACCAAAGAAAGGACATTTGGGTAGGCCGCATAAAGCACTCAAACTGCCAGATCATCATTGAAACTACCTGAGAAAGCGAAAAAAAAAAAAAAAACTGACTCACATACTCACATTCACAATAATTTGATAATAATGTTATACTTCAGAAAGTAAATTGTCATGTCATTCTATATGTAATAATTATCAAATGTCAAAGTTTATGTAAAATACAAATTAAAAAAAAATGCAAAAAAAACAATAACAAAAAAAACATTCAGTATGCAAAAAAAAAAATTGGAGCAACTCAATCCCAAGCCTTTTTGTCCTCAATATAATCTTTAACGGTATAAAAGGCTTTCTGGCACAACTTACGTTTACTGAATGATTTGAATTTATTAAGGCTTAGATCTTGAACGTGGCTTGGAAGTTTATTATAAAAGCGTACACATTGACATCTGAATGAGCCACCTATTTTCTTGAACCTTGTTGTAGGTACAACAAATTTGTGTTTGTTCCTAGTATTTATACTATGGATATCACTGTATTTTTTAAACAATTTTATATTTTTATGGGCATATAAAAGATTTTCAAAAATATATTGAGAAGGCACAGTCATTACATTAATCTCCTTAAATCTGTCTCTGAGAGACTGCAGATATGCATTATGGACATCAAACTAAGTAAAACTGCACAAAAATAATTACCGGGAAACGACTTTTATTTTTGAGTGAAAATTTGCTATTTACGGTAGTGTGAAAAATAACTTACGTAAAGCAATGTGCTTATGGGTGCATGCAACGGTACAGGGGTCGTGGGGGTATTCAAAGTTGTTTTATAGTTATAATATTAAAAACTTGTTTTCGTAAAAAAACGTCAGTAAAAGACGGAATTTTGACCTTCAATATCTTCGTAACCAGAAGGTTTCCAGGTATGGTCCAGCACAAAAAAAAAAAAATACAATGACGGGAAGTACAAGTGACTCTAGGCTTCATTGAGGGTCTTTTTACACCCGTTATAACTCTTATTGCTTACGTATTACAAGTCATGCGACTGGGTACCTAAAACAAAACTACGACGAACATTTTAACTGTTTTCGGAGTTTATGTGTTTGTATAATTATGTACCTTAGCTTCTGTAGGCACTAAGAAGGTAGATACCTGGCATAATTGAAAATCTACAGCCAAAATATATTCCGTATTTTGAATTCTAAAATTACAAAGAGAATAATCCGGACTAAATTATAATACATTTCGGCAGCTGCCCTCTTAACGGTAGCAGCCGGTGGCATTGGGGCGAAGGTGAACCGGAATATCCGCCGGTGATTAGCTGGTAATTATGTACAACGACCCGGGAACGGACAGGATTAACATAAACGCACACATGTAGCCCTTAAGTGGGAAGCACCAGGGTAGCCCGCAAAATTCAATATTTTTATTACGTTCTTTGCAAATTTGCCGGTCAGTGTTAGGTTGTATGTTGAACAAAATATGTTTCGCGACCGTAACAATTATGTTTTTAAAGAATTATAATCATTAAAATCATCAATACAACCCTCAAAGTTCATAAAACCTTATTGATTGTGAAATATCAATCCCCTGGCGCTTCCCCCTTAAGAAGAAACGCGGTCACGTGATCGTTGGCACTGTAGGGATTATATATTTACTGAATAATTATCATCAATTTCATATCAATCCTCAAACTTTGGAAATTTGTTCCACCTAAGAAGTTCCATATGAAATATTCTGAAAAATTCTTAGGTGGAACAAATTTCCAAAATTTGACGATTGATATGAAATTGATGATTATTATTCAGTAAATATATAATTCCTACATTCGCGAATCGCATTTTGATCAACATACGATGTAAAACAGAGCTGCAATTTGCAAAAAACCAAAGAAAATTTGAATTTGGAGGGTTACAGCTGAGGATTCACCTTAAGGGCTTCATTCAGACGTCTGAATTGAGGAGCCACCTTAAACGCCCTGTAACTTTTTATTGGTTTTACTACAAATTCCAGGATCGGACCTACAAAATCGGCTAATTTACTACTAAATATTGGTATCTATATTTAAATATAAGACATCAAATTCACATTGCGTTTAAATAAAAGGCTCATCAATCAATACGGACACAAGACCAACAAATTAAATCAGTATTTTAAAACATCTTCAGTGTTTGATTTCATGCTCCATTGACTTGAAAAAATCCACCCATTTGTGCTTTAAAGCTCTTTAAAGAAACTTTCAACAGTTGTCTCTCTCGGACTCCCGAGATATTTAATAACACAAAATTCTATATCGAGGTAGTCACATTTTGCATTTCGTTTTACCAACCGTTACAGGAGAACGGACGCGGAATAAATAAACCAATGAGGAATTATTTAACGGGTGGCTGAAGGGGTGATAGGGCTGTGAAACTTTAACAATTTGTTTGTATGCCTTTGGTTCAGCGTGGTCTCTCTCATTACAAGTTAGATTAGTCTTGTAGATACTGAACTGGTTAGGTAGTTTTCAAATGTTTGAGATAGGACTTGATTACTGTTCGGCAAATAATTAAACTTTTATACTGATTTTATATTTTGAATAGCTAAAGGTTATTGCAAAAAACTTATCACACTAACATTATTACTTCTCAGCAATATAAAAACCGGACAAATGTGTGTCGGACCACGCACAGTGTTGGGTTACGATTCCGTTATTATCGATTTTATCGACCGCAAAAAGAAGTTATTGTATTTCATAAGTTGTTACCATCGTGGGTAGAACCTGGATGAGGCAGGCGCAGGGGCGTGGGGATTAGCACACGGAAAGAGAGGCATATGCTCAGCAGTGGGTGATGAAGGGCTGTGAATGATGATGAAGTTGAACCGAAAAGATCCCGTATATCGAAACCAATTAACTTAAATAAAAAACTCACTTAAAAACATTATAATCACTTTTGCATGTATAGGGGGAGCCACCCCTAATAATGAATTCACAACACTTTTGTCTAGCGGTGCACAGAATACAGCTTCTTGGAAATTTTCATCGATATAGTGCCAATAGTCTCCGAGTTAAATGACTGATTGACTTCCGGATGGACGGACAGACACACATGGCGAACTTGTAAGAGTTCCGTTTTTGCCATTTAACTACGGAACCCTAAGAAGGATAACTACTTGAAATATCAGATTGTCATAATAGATCATTTTACAAAACGACCCTGGCCACATGCGGTAACCGAGTACAGTCAATATTCATCTGTTTTCTCTCTCACACGCGCTGCACTGCAGCCTCACTTCCGATATCCACTGCCGGCCGCCATTGTGTTCGCCACATTGTACTACAACGCATATTGTTTGACTTCCTTTCACGATTTTCGCGATTATGTGATTTTTTTCCAGTCATAATTTACTCATATAGGCGTTTACTGTCGTTCCGTGTACAAGACATTTTTGTGTAAAACACTTCGGTTGAAATAACAACTTCAATAATAACTGCAGAATTTTTATATAAAAATCCTTTCAGTTTAAGATTGTAAGATGATACAATACGCAGTGACTCGTAAGGTATTATTGCACATCACTGACCGCCAGTGGTTGCTATGTAATGCTGAGTATTTGCTGTGGAGGAACGACAGTGACAGAATGTTGATATCACAAAGGAGACTGGGCGAATTTGTATGGGAAGTGGTCTATAAACCAATAGTAATATGGTTTTGATATTTGTGGAGGGATACTTCATCTTAACCTTCGAGCAGAGGGACATCAAAATCTGATCCGGCAATTTTGAGAAAAATATACTTTCAGAATTTACAGTATTTTCAAGGGCAGGAGTACATTAGCCACTGTAGCTACAGAAAAACGTTCTTAGGAGAGTGTCCTTAACTTTTTGAGTAATTGCTACCTGCTCTCACAGATTTTAAAAAAATGCTGCAGTTAACAAAAAAAATGTCAATTCTTATGTTTTATTTTAATCGATGTTGTTTCGTATAAGGATAAAATACTCTTATACCTATACCTACTGAGGTTTGCGTATGAGGAAGGAAATAAAAAATACGTTCTCCATATATGTACATTTCGTTAAACATATGATGTACATTTCAAAAAGTGGTTTGAATAGACACTTTTAATAGTTAAATATACTGACCGTATAGGGCGCACCGATTCACGCGGATCAAATCTCTATTATCCCTTATAAATAAGGGCTAATATCGTTTGAGAGCAATTTCCTGTGTGGACCGATGGATATTCTTGTCAAATAAATAATTAAAAATGAAGAACTTAAGCCAGGCAATTTTTTTTTTTTTAATGCGAATCTGACGTGGTTTGTGGTCGTGGGTAGTCCGTGAGTGAGTGCTTCCAAGTTGTTTAGTAAAATTAAACGTTTTTATGTCTAATCGACGCGACGACGGTGAGTGGAAGAATATTCATTTATAAATAGTTATTACATCGTTGTAGATAATTATTTGCATGAATTAAACACCATAAATATAGGTTAGTGTCCAAAAAAAATTACGTAAACAAACCGTTAGTCAAAGTCGTAATTATTATGACGTCATTTATTTACAAAATACAACTCTCGTAATACGAATACTGGTTATATTTTATAGTATGGTCTGTTTATTCAAGAACCCAAAATAAATTACTTACAAGTGGGTAGAGGCAATAAAAACTTTACTGGACCATTTTTTGCGAGCGGGGTCATAAACATGTCAAGTAGCAGTTAGCGAGCCGGCCCTTGACGGTTAAACTTGACGTCACAAACCAGTACTTCAATTCTAGACAAGACAATCATTTAATAAGTTTGTATGTACTCAGCGGGCTAACAGCGCCCTACGGGTCCAATATAATAATGAGTTCAGGATGTTGATGGGGCTGCCCCGTTTTTGCAGTGCATCAGGTATGTTTGCATAAGCACACTTCGATGGATTTCACGCCATCGTTAGACAGAAATCTGTCTCTTTGCTCTGCAGAGTGCAGGAAAGATCCAACCATGGTATAATAATATACTTCGCCAAGTATAGCATTCCGAGACACAGGGGTCACGAGGGAGACACAAGCCTACGTCATCACTGCTGTGTTACCAGTAGTGTGTAATAATAACTCCCCATCCGCAGGTTTTAACTAACAATTACGTTGGTATATGTTAAAATTGAATTGTTTCGTTTGGTTAGAAAAACGAAACAACAATTTAAAATGTTTCCATAATTCGTGTTTTGTTGCAATAAAATGGCAACTAGATAGTGACGGAATGCCAGCAGGCGTAGCATGACGCTTTCTATTTATTGGAACACAAGACATAGCTATTTCTATACAAAGTGACATTTCGTTTCTCTATTTTTGACATCGCACCGTAAAAATCCTTCTACAATCTGTCATTTTGTCTTTCGTTTCTACCGATCGTTGTCTAGGTCCTTTTATATGTAACCTATTTCAGAAGAATGATTTCTATCCCAAACGTCAAAATCACACTGACAACTGTCTAAGGTAGTGAAAACAATTTGATTTTGTAATCGCCATGCTAAAGACAGTAGAAAACTTTTTACTCGACGGCCACAAAGTATAAAAATGGAATCGAAAAATGGAATTTTTCTCTTATTTTATGGAAAATGTGAAAAATTATTACCTTCATGTTTAGGTTTAGGGGTTTAAGGGTATCATAAAGGAGGTCGAAATTTTTATTATTTTTGCGATAGGACACACCATTTCGAGATATAAGCAAAATAAAAGAAAAACGTGAATAAACTACTGAATTTCGTAAAAAGTGCAGTTGACTCTTTCTACTTTGCTGCCGTCGTACTGTCTTCACGGAACGTCATTTTTGTCCATTCTTCCGTCGACAAGACCCGTTTCTACAATGGTCATGCTACGCGTGCGAACCTTGTTTTTTTAGACCATGGCTCCAACACCATCCTCGACCAGAGCGAGGAGGTACGATTCTCCTTTGTTAGGTGATGTTGTTCGAAGATGCATTTTGAACAACAGCCTGGTTTCCAAATAGATAATAAGTTTACTAACATAGGTATAAGATATAATTTTGTTTACTAACCCATACGGATATTGCTTATCCGAAGTAAAGTTTTTTTTTTACGCAGAATGCAATGCAAACGGAATTCGGAAAAGTATCATAAACATTTATGTACAAGCATATCTACAGAAATGTTTTTGTATATTTTTCGGTGTCAGTTATTGCGATAAAACCCTTTTAACAACAATCTCCAATATAAAAATCATTATTTTCCCTCAGATCCAATACAAAAAGTATATCCTGACTCATCGCCACGTCATCAATTGTTTCTCCGTTAAGTGTTAGCAATTCATCAAGCTCTCGCTTCTATAATGTCCTCTCTCCGTCTAATTGTAGATACCGTCAATAGCCTACTGCGGTAGGATCATGCTGACAGTATGCTCGGACAACGCTGACATCCGACTAATTTACGATGTCATAACTTACTCGCCAACACTACGGCTGTGATGTTGTTTTGTAATTTGTTGGTTTATAACGAACATTTTTGTAGCTTTTTATATTGTGTATTGAAAGTCTATAAATTGTGAGACCTAGAAGTTTTGGATTCAACTTTGCAAGTCAGCTGTACTGAGGATGAAAGTTGACTGTATCGCTGTCCGTGGCCAAAGGTACCTATATTTTTCACTGAAATATTTTTTATGCCCCCATTTTTATCAAAGCTTAGTCCAGTACCTGATATTTATTTTTTCATATTACTGTTTACTGGTTTTCAAATATTTTTATTTTATTTATATTTTTACACAGCAACAGTAAACACGAAATATTTGCTGTAGGTA
This sequence comes from Dryobotodes eremita, assembly GCA_917490735.1. Classification (NCBI taxonomy): domain Eukaryota; kingdom Metazoa; phylum Arthropoda; class Insecta; order Lepidoptera; family Noctuidae; genus Dryobotodes; species Dryobotodes eremita. Next base: position 8,891,255 of record OU823257.1, read on the forward strand.
CATGCTGTTAATATGAAAAAAAAATGAACCGATTCCATAAAAAAGTCAGCTTCATTTTCTTCAGAACAAATAATAATATATATATATGACGGCGCGTGATTATTTAGTCAATTTATTGTAACACTTTTTAAAAGTTGTAATCGATTATTTTTACTCTGTGGTTTAGAATTTATTTCTTTAGTGGTATTTTTAACTTAGAGCGGGTAACACCGAATGGGGTTGTGAGTGTCATGGCGGCGATGGCGAGCACTTTTGTGATGCGATCGTCACGGGGTGTACACGCATAAATCCATTGGCTCTAAATGCAAGTTTAACAATTGTTGTGATTAGACTTAATCAGTGATAATCATTGTAATCATTAAATTTTATAGTTAAGTCTCGTTGCGATATTTGAAAGTAAATTAACTGGGTTATTTTGCGAGTATTATTTTCCAAACACCTGCACGTATACGCCCATGATAAAGGACCAGCAGATGACGGATCAACAACGACACGTGGTGTCTCAGCCGCTCGAACATTCCGTCATATATACATATAATATTATGGTGTTACTTTTTTAATTTTAATTATTCGCTAAATACCTAAAATACGTTGTTAATAATTAAAGCAAAGTAACGATAATTTTAAGTAGAGGAAAGGAGCATGGAAAGCAGAGGAAGCAAATGTAAATATAAAGAATGGAATTAAGTTTGGATAAACAAGAGACGCGTAAATACGAGGGATTGTGCGGTAATGAGTGGTACATATTAATGTGAAAGTAACAAATTTAGCATTCTAATTGAAGTTAAATATATGGAAATAAAGTTCATTTGTTTAGTTTTAGAGTAACAAAGTTGTAGAAAGCAGTGTTCGGCGCTATGGTGACCTAATACACCTTTCTCGTATTGACAGGATATGGTAGATGGTAAAAGTTAAAGTCTTGAATTCTACAGGAAATAGCTATATTGAATCGCTATAACACTTATTTACAAGAAATGGTAAACTATATCACTAACTTATTGGTAAAATGTATGTTAAAATGGTAATTGTTTTGAGTACATGGAGTCTCTAATGAGATCGAAACGCGAACTGGCCCACATTTTGGTGAACGAGCGAATGTGCATACATGCGTTCGATGCAATTATGCATTTTCGCTGAGTATTCGATGGAAACTCGAACATAAATTGTAATTGTGAATATTGCTTTCGGAAAAAATAACCTAGTAAGGTTTTTCCTATACAAACAGCTACATCTAGGTTAAACATAAATACACTGACGAGCAAAATAAAAAAGCCACTCGTAAAATGCCTGAAGAAATTTAAATATCTCCCAAACCACACAAGTTAGTCTCGTGAAGTAAAACAAAGTCTTGAAAACATATTATATTGCACATTAAAACCTTATTACAAACTGGTCTGGTCGAAATTATGGATAGAAAAAAGTTTTAATAAAATTGTCACTTTTCATAATTTTGGATTACATTTGAATACTTTTATTATGACGTTGATTTAATAATTGTTTTTACCTTTGCGTATCGATTTTTAAACTAAAAGTGCTTATGGCAGACGTTGAATTGTAAATAAAGGTATCATCATGCCTCTCACACCCGAGGAATGTACCAGGATCATCACAATGGTGCAATTGGGGAGATCCCAGAGACAAACGGGCAGAACAATGGGTTTAAGATATTCTAATGTCGAACAAGTGCTTCGGAGGTTTAGGTAGACTAAACTCAACCTCAGAAGACCAAGCAATAGAAAGCCAAGGTACACAACGGTCCGAGAAGATAGATTCATTGTGTCGACGATGTTAAGAAATCGACATCAGACGGGAGTTGCGATACAGCAACAACTTTTGCAGACCCGAAGGGACCCAATCAGTGAGTGACAGTCAGGAGACGTCTTGCAGAAACCAATATAAAGCCTTACCAGCCAATAGATGACTCTAAACTCGAAAGACATCATAAAGTTGCAAGATTAATATATGCCCGTGAGCACATCGAATGGGGTGAAGACGAATGGGGCAGCGTAATGTTCTCTGATAAATCGAGATTCCTGTTGTATTATCATTACGGAAAACGGCGAGTGTACAGACGGCCAGGAAAACGTTTTACACAAGCATGTTTCGAAGACAAAAGTCCCACACGGGGAGGTTCTGTGCATGTGTGGGTCGGTATTTCATTAGATGATAGCACGGCGCTAGTGCCGAGAGAAAATGGCAATCTGACCGCTGTAAGATACATTAACGAGATTCTCAATGAACACGCCGACTCCGTATTTGGTCAATATGGGCGATAATGCATTTTTTATGCATGGTAATTTCCGGCCCCACACAGCTCATGTGGTTAACGAGTACCTTCGAGACGTAGGAATCCATCAAATGAGTGGCCAATGAGAAGCCCTGACCTAAACCATATCGAACGTGCCTGGGACGAGCTTGGCAGACGTATTAAAAGCCGAAATTCACCCCCAGTCACACTTCATGCCCTGAGAAATGCACTTATTGACGAATGGGAGAATATTCCTCAGTAATGCTGAGGAATCGGGTACTCAGCATGCCAAATCGTGTAGAAGCCGTATTGAGAGCACGCGGAGGTAATACGAAATATTGAATGATTTAAAAATTCAATTTCGTAAACCCATTTTAAGAACTGTTAATTGTGTTTAGTCCAAATAGCCCTATTTTGTTTTTTCCTTTTTTAACACGTTTAATTATCATTATTTTGTTCCAATTTGGTGTTTTAAATAAATTTAAATATTACTTTTCACTTCAAGAATCTCAATTCAAATCTTGCGTGGTTTCGGAAATATTTCATGATAAGTTAATGTTTTTTTTTTTATATTGCTCGTCAATTTATGACTATATTAAAATAGTTTTCTAGACTCCTGGTTCTATCCAGGACTATAATATTATAGTGTCTCATACATTGCAAAGTTTTATTTGGTATCCCTTTTAATGAGTTCACCACAAGTTACGTCTCGATAAACAATAAAGGTTTTATTATCAGCAAGCTTATAGGGCGATCTGCAATAAATAAAAAGCTTTAAATAACAATTTGTCAAGGTATACAATACAATCGAGTAGGCGACAGACGTGATAGAAATAATTTAGATTCTGTTGCTAACTAACGATTCATCTTCCGTTGTATGTACCTACATTTGGTCATCATCGACTTTACAACTATTGGAATAAGGAAGAATATTGGATTCGTACAGTCCTGGCCCTGCAGTCTCGACATAGATAGCGACAAAAATCCGTCACTAAGTTGTATCGTTGTCAAATTCCTTTAATAGATTTTCAACCTTATGCTTTGGAAATAAGGTTGAAAATATATTAAAGAAATTTGACATTTAACGACCGATTTTTGTCGTTATCTATGTCGAGACTGCAGGGCCTGGAAGGTCGTTTTCTAATAGCAAAGTAACTTATGTTTGAATTCACTTTCCGTGTCAGGAAATAAAGTGTGTTTACGGCGCGGGTGGTCTCCCGAGGGGCAATAAACCCTTACCCTTACTGTCCACTAAATGGATGTCAGATGACAATAAACGAAACACAAACTGTGCAAAAAAGAATAAAAGTTGAAACAATAAATAGGGACCGTTTGATCGCCAAAATCTTTTACGTAATTTTATTAAAAGTTTGTCCTATTTTAAGACTGGCTGTAGTGCTTTCATCTCCCGAATACTGCGCGGGCGGGGTCTAGAGCGGAGCGGAGCAGAGTGGAGCAGAGTAGACCGGAGCGGAGCATAGAGGAGCGGAGCGGAGCAGAGTGGAGCGGAGCGGAGCAGAGTGGAGCGGAGCGGAGCAGAGTGGAGCGGAGCGGAGCAGAGTGGAGCGGAGCGGAGCAGTGTGGAGCGGAGCGGAAGGGGATTTTAAAATAAGTACACAAGGTCCGGGACCATAAACGTATTTGAGCCATAAATTGCTAAACTTAGTTACAGCAGTTGCTGCCTCTTGAAAAAATTCCACATTTATTCCGGAGATGTCCTCGATATACCGACTTCAAGGGCTATGAAAATGAAACTCGCGTTTTGATTAATTGTTGTGACGCCTACAGTGGACAAGTGATGACAACATGTTAATCCTACCTAACCTAGGAAATGAAGGGTTAAAAAAAAAGGAAGAGCAGTGCTTACGATAGCATTTTATTTGACTTAGGCCCATCTGGACCGCAAATCACTAAACATCTTTAGCGCTAAACGAGTTTAAAACATAATGCTGTTTCTGTCAAATGTTTAAAGATGACAGAGACAGAATGTTGTTTAAAACTCGTTTAGCGTTAAACGTGTTTAGTGATTGGCGGTGCAAGTGAGTCTAAACTAGGTTAACTACTCTAATTACAGCGGTAGCGTAGTATACTGTTGTTAAGTACACCGAACAAACACGTGCAGACTAGCGACCAAATTGATATTTTTTGGATCCTTATCTAGCTTTGTAAATCCTTTTACTTTACCAGACACGGCATTTAAAATGATGTATCTTACTACTGCTCAAAGTGGAAGATCTATAGTACTACTACATTTTGTCTAGAAAATATGAAAAGATTTTTCATGACTTTTAAAGCGAATTTTGCCAAGTCGAGAAAACTGCGCTGCCATTTTTTCTTATTAATGACCCGCTTATCTGAGAGGCATCTTTAAATACAGCACCTTTGTCTATTCACACTTACTGGTTTTTGGAGACGAGTGCGCTGAGAGCTGAAGATTGGCAGAATGATTCTGGTACCATATAATTTAATTTATCTCGTTACATGAATACAAGATTCGTCTCTGTGTTAAGTTTATTATTTATTAAAGTTAATATACATTTGTTTACATGCTTATTAAGAAATCTTAAATACAATATACACTCTAACAATTAATGTTAAGTTTGCAATTTATGTCTAACACTCATATTATAAGTTTTTTTTATTTAATTACCTACACGCTCCATCCGCGATGACTTTGTCTCCATCAGTGACATTGACTGTTAGGCTTGAAACTGCGGGCGCCTGAGACGGGCACCCGTCGCGTGTCTACGCACGTGGACACGCTAGTGGGGTCCGTGGGAAAAATAAAGAAAGACAAGGTGGTGGGGATATTATTATTATTATTACGGCCCCGCGCGAGCCCCCAAAATGGATTTCATCACACGGAGTCGGGCCCTTTTGCGCTGGCGCGGGGCCTGCCTCCCTGCGACGGACGCCCGTGCGGTTCCCCGCGACTGAGCACTTTTGTATGGAACCGCGCGGGCGGCCGCTTAACACAGTTTCAGGCCTTAAATTTGTTATAAATTCATTTAAACGTCCTTGACCCGAGCGAGAGTTTTCTTTTGTGGACGTGAGGAATCATTTGCCATACTCACGGTACCTGAAAACCTACTTTATCATTGATTAAAAGCAGCACACGATGTGCTAATTATGGGTTTGATTATGGGGTTGGGTTGTTCTTTTTGTAATTTCAAGTAGCGCGCCCGCTAAAAGGAACGCTGAATAGGTCACAAAGTAAAAATTCGAGAAACTTTAATTCTCTCAAACTTGCGACTAACAATATCATTTGGAGGCCGTTTCTACGGCCGTTATCATGGCGACGTGAGTCGAGTATGAGTCAACGATGTTCTTTCAAACGGACAACACTCGCATAACATCGCGGACAACAACGCTCGCACTGGCTAAAATTACGGTTGCTTTTGGTGTACGAATCGGCTTCTAAAGAAGAGATTTAAAGTAAAGAAAGAAAGAAATAAATACATTTATCTTAATTGGGATACGTGAAACAGTAAAAAAAAGGAAAAGAAAATCTCTAAAAGTACTGTCCGCCATTTTGTTTAAAAAAGTTTGGGAAAACCTAAACAGCCACTTTTATTTAGGTATGCTTAGTGGCTATTGTGTGATAATAAAGCGTCTCTGGGTATTAAATGCTGTTTTAGTATCATAAAACCTTCCCCTAACATGTTGTCCCGTGACCTACGGGCTGAGAATATTATCCAGTCCGCCTGAATAAATTAGAGCAATAAATTATTACATACCTAATATCAGATAACATTATTTTAGTGCTTTAATTGCTGTGACACGGGTAATGTGCTTATCCTTTATTTCTAATTTGTCCTTCTACATAAGTTGAGGATAAAGCGTTTGTTGCGCAACGTCTTCTTTCCAGCTAAAGCACTTGGAACGGCGGGAAGTGGCGAAGGGCGGGCGCTTTGGGGGACTGCGTTATGTAATTTTGACATTCAAAAGGTGCTGATTCTCAGCATAATTTGAATAGATCACTTTTGATTTGATTTGATATATGAAGATCGTTACAGTAAATTTTGTCTCTAAAAGCAGATTTTGATTATTATCACGCCTACATTAATCATTCGCAGTGACACTAATAAAGTTTGAATTTGCAAGACTCTCAGCGTGGCAAAAGTGTAGACAATATTAACATCTTCAGGCATTACTTTGAGTAAAATCTTTGTTATATACCTACATAAAATGCTGTTTATTAGTCACTATTAAATTCTCTAAAGTTTAACGTGTAAAACCTTGCAGACTGTGCTTATTACCCAATTAAAAAATTAATATCATCATAAGACCTGATTTGGTCTGCAATTATAAAAGAGGTAGGGCTCAGAAATTGTGGACTTTTGTGCCTAAGTATTACTGAAATAACCACCTAATTAGAGGAATAAAAGGGACCGCTTTATTTGCCGAGTTGGGAGTAGTATTCAGTGTTGGATCTTACATCTGGATTCCGTTTTCACTGAGTAGTGAAATCTAACTAGTGCTTTTTCTTAATTAAATTTTCTATGAGAAGAGAAGACGTGAATAAGTTAAATAAAAATAGGTCGAAAATATTAGGTTTTAGTAACTTAGGGCTCGTTGTTCGATAAATAGTTTAACATGACCATTAGTTAATTTAACAATTAGTCACTTGACAATAGTCAATAGCTGTCAAAGTTTAACTACTCTGTCTGCGCATGGTTAACTTTTATAGCAAATGGTCAGTTTTTTTAACTGTAGTTTGCTTAACCATTTGTCAAACAACATACTCCTGTCATTTTTAACAAATTGTAAGTTGAACTAACGCATTTTAACTATTAGTATGTTTGACTACTGATCAAACAACGGGTCCTTAGGAATGTAAATTAGTTAACTTAATAACCTACGTTTTAAACATTAAAAAAATACGTAGGTACCACGCAGAATAAAAAAAGCACTGAACTCATTTCTTTGCCATACTGTCCAGTAATCTAATTAATTTAATCAAGTGAGGAAAACCTCGTTTATTTCCACTATTTAATCACACAATGGAGATGTCCGGTCAATTAGACCATAAATAAAGCAGGGTAGTGGCTTTCATGACGAGGGTACATGTTAGGACGGACGGTACACACATTGTATGTCATACTAAATTGGGTAATAGAGGAACGATAGTAAATGGGTTAAGTTTTGTAAGGATATTGGGAAAATCCATTTCTTAAGGGCTCTGTATTTGGGGGTTTTCGTAATTGAAAAGAGAAAATAGGTACAAGGGAGAATAGGTGCAACGCAGAGGTAAAAGTCATCTGCAATTTGTAAGCTTGGAACAATACAAGCTCAATAGCTTCTGTTTAAGTTCCAGAGAACAACAAAGTTCTAGGTAATACCTATAAGTATTTCAAACTTGTTTCTGTTCTAAGAACTCATTCATGTAACCTAGGGTCTGAATTTCACTCACTGTCACTTTGATTTCGAGAGAGTAGGTATATAATAAATTAAGCATGTTACGTTTGGGTTGACCCCTTGAAAATAATAAAATAAGTACCACATACTTTTGGTTCTAATCTAGGATTGTGAGTTTCCAGTACCTACTGTTTATCAAAGTTATTCGATAATGAAAACCTCTGAACTTCAAAACCACGCATTTCATTACGAATATTAAGCAATAAATCAAGCATATTACGTTTGTGCTTCTATGAATACACTAACAGACCGCAGAGCATAGACCACAGACTAAATAACGTGGGCAAAGCACGTGAAACAGTTTACAATCGAGCTTCACATGAGACGTTGTACTGTATCACAAGCTACGCGAAACGAATATCTTACACAGCGTATTTTACTTTCTAAGCAGAAGTTAAAATTTATAATTGTGTCGGTTGCTTGTTATCTCCATTGTACGCGTAGGATAATGTGACATCACGTACCTGAAACAATGGAAATGTATAATTAAGAATGAGGGAAAGCTCGTAAGAATTCTTTGTGTTGGTCACACTAATCTGTATGCTGCCAAACAGTGGCATGTACACGTTAAAGGGTAAGTGCGAGTTTTGACATTTTGTTCCCTATACCCAGGTACCTATTTTAAGATGTAAACACACATTATTTTATTGACAAAATGCAGATGAGGATATGCTATTTTATTTATATCAAGTAACAATTTATGTTTTTAAACGGAATCGTTAACTTTGTATTGTAGAAAAGTGGTAGTGATATTTCTGACGACCTTAATGAAAAAGCTGGCTGACGTCTGTTAAAAAAGTATGTGAAAGTTACTGACGCCACATTTTACGCCATTTATCATTTTACAAAAAGGCTGATGATCTATCTGCAGTCGTGCATCTCAACGTTCTCCGTTTATGTGTATAACCGTTTTTTACATAGTAACTTAATGTTTGTATTTGTATTCTAGTTCGCATCCGATGTTTTGTGGGAGACAGTACTGTTATACCTTTCTGAATATATTATGAAAGTGGGGGCATATAAGAAAGGAAACTATATTTAATGTTTAACTAGATTAATATATTTTATCAAGGAATTTTCCTAATTATATTGACAGGTCCTAGCCCTGCCTATCTCCTTTCTTAAACAAACTACCGTCACTTTTCCTTCTAAACCTTATTTCAAACTTGCTTGACTGTTCGAGAGTCACCATCGATAATATAATTACCAGCCAGTCAACATAAGGTTGACACATGCAGATAACCTCTACAGTACTATCATAATATGAAGGTTTGTATTTTCGAGGCATATTGATTACCTATTTCAGATGTATTATGTATACAGAATATGGCTAAAACCTATTGTTGCTATAACGATTCGGAATCGTAAATGTCTCGCAATGTTACATCATTGCGATACTTTTTAACAGCACCTAATTATGTTTGCAAAATCACTATTCCTCAGTTCAATATCTTCAGTTATTTCTTCTCGAGGTAATTATCTCACGAAACGCGTATTATTTTTCTCGCGCACGCTGTGAGCGAACTTTTCAATTAGTGCTGGGTGATATATGGCATTTTATATCGTTTGTTGAAGCAAAACTTGAGATTTCTTTAAATAATATATTATGTTTTTTTGTGGTTTTGCAGTGACGATCAAATAAATTCATTTTCTTCAGAGGACCAAAGACTTCTTAGAAGAAAACTTTCTACAAGTAGGTATCTATCAAAGTTTCGTATAGTTGCGGTTCTAGTCCGAAATCATTTAAATGAATGTGTCCCAACAGTCTTACATGCGTTATATTTGAGGGCTCAGATGTTTTATGAAATGAAAGAAGAAATCTAATATTACAAACGGTAAATGGGTAAGATAAAAACATGATTTGTTTTTGGTAGGGAATTCCGAAACCCATGCATAAGTAAAAAGATATCCCTAGAAATTTTCACTGTAAATAGATTTTTTCGCTTGTGAAATGGTTTTCAAATGACACCTTCGGAAATATTCTGTTTATTTCCATCACTCTAACTAAAAGTTCCACTCTAGATCATTACTGAATTTTTTCGTAACAATTTTACCAATTAACGATTTCGAGTGCTGGATAAAAGTTCAGTGGATAAGGCACGAGCTTTGAATAGCGTTTGAATAAAAGCTATTTGGCAGTAAACACTTTCAGTAAACACCAACGTATACAACAAACGAGCCTTTAATCGTGCAATATCCGCCTTTATATACTTTATAAATCGAATTCAAACTATTACCTAACTTACGAGCCCTCAGTCTACAAACCACAATGTTTCAGATGCATCATTGCATTGGCAAGTCTGACCAATACCACTAACACCTTAAGCAGAATCTTTTTAAAAATTTGATGGTGTTCGCTGAAAATGCAGGTTATTCAAATCGTTAGACTTAGTGATCGTCTAGGTGTTAGATGAAAATAGTGACCCAGATAATTAGGATGACACGATACAGATCGTGTCATCCTAATATCTGGGTCACTATTTATCTATAACTGTATAGATCAAAACGGTCATATTCATATTATTAAGTAGCTATTTCTATCTATAAAGTTAAAGTTCAACTCATTTAAATCATGACATTTTAAATCTACTTAAAGAATTCCGGATGTAACTTAAACATACAGTAGGTATAGTAAGAATGGTTTAAGACATTTATTTCTCAAAAACAGAATACAAGTATTCACTTACAATGAGAAACACTGGCTGCATGCATATAAACGTTCTTTAGAACGAGTATCGGAATGGTATGTTTGAAATTGGAAGTAGGCACAATATTGTTAGTCATTAACTTATTATTAAGTTAGTAAAGTAAACTATGCTATAAGAGATCGAGTTTAGAAGGTATTAAAAATTTTTTTTTTACTTGATTTAGGTAATCTGCAAATATATTGAGACTATTGTGTATATATTACGTATGGAAATACAGTGGCTTTTAATAATAACTATGATAGCATAGTTACTATTGAAAGCATAATAATAAACTATTGAATGTAAGTTCTAACATAACTCTTAACAAAGACCCAAAAAAAGCAATAATGTTAATCTTCAACGACATTTATAATGTAAACAATTAAATAGTATTTACTGAAAGAAAAAACGTCTTCTAAAATGAACTGGGTCTAAACTCGGTGTAATAATCGTTTTAACTTTCAAACGACACCTAAAATTAATTTGTTTTTTTTTCGTTTTCCCTTCTAATAGCCGTTTACAGTAAAGTTAAGTAAACAATCTTAACAATGTTTAAGCAAAACCATCGGAGGAACAAGTTTAATCTTGAGACGGCCGGCCATTACGAGTAATTGAAAAATATTGGAAAAGTTCAAAGTATTGATGTTAGGGGAAAACGAAGTAATGGGATTCATTTTAGAATGTTTTCAATGTTTTCAATTGTCTTAATAAAAAGCCGGCGATTGACAACGAAACAGGATTTGTCTAGAAATGAAGCAAAAACCTTTGTGGTTGCATAAAGTATCTTGCTGGTCACCACCAGCAAGATTTTTAAGCTATTGCATAGCTTTTATCGCGAGCTTTGAGCGCGGCGACCGAATCAAGAAATTCCGTAACGAAAATAAAACCTAGCACCCCCCCACTCGCCTACCATGTAGCTCGGCCGAGCGTTCGCTTAACGTGTATGTATATGGTACGACTGTACTTGAATTAATATCAAAGAAAAAAAAATACTGCATAAATAAAAAATAAATAAATAATTATAATTGCATAAGTTGATAAAAAATGCTATGCAATAAGCTTTACCGCGGCAGTCCCCGAGTGCCACACGTGTTTTTATTTTTTTTATTTGAGATGTGTTTTGCTCTTGACTCTAGTCTAGGTCAGAGATAACAGAGACAAACTCACGTCACTTCCGATGTTGAAGTTCTTTTTTTCCACCGAAAAAAAGAACTTATAACATCGGAAGAGACAAACCAAGCCTACGAAGATATAGGATTTCCGGATTGCTACAACATCAGTTTCCACTTTTAGTCGAGTCAAATAATGTGACAATCGATGAAATTTTGTGCTTCGTGCTCTGCAGAATGTGGTAGACATAATTTACTTTCCATCTTATAACGTCGATTACCTGTTTCGTGCAAAAGTTACGTATGATGATAAAAGAAGTATACTGTAAATGTGCTAGAATCGGCATGACATTATGCAGTAGATCCTGTAAATAAATTAATTTATTAATGTTATCCCATCCATTGAGCCGCATGCTTGTTTCCATTGAACTTGCCAACGCTCGTTTCCTGAACAACGCCATTTGATACGGACATTGAGCATAGCTCGATAATACATATTTGATATTCGTTTGACCTACTCGAATGGATTTCATTTTGCGATAGAGTTGTTCGAACGGTCAAAATGATTTGTTACTGTGTGTGACCGTTTCTGTTACTACGAAGTATTTGAAGGGCTCAGTTATCAGTTGTAGTACTTACAAAGTTAAAGTAGTAGTAAACACGGAGCAAACGACATTAATTACTTGAAAATCGTAAGTAGTTCAGGACAGTTTTGATACTCAAATAACACCACCAAATGGTACCTAACTAACTATGTATGTGTATACTAAGACCAACCCCACACAGTCTTCAGTGCTCTGCAAACATTCTGTGATCTTGTGAAGAATATTTTCGTAACCTTTTACGTATTTTAATGAAATTCTCCTTAGCAATAAACTTGCAATTTCAGAGTAGTTTTGGGCCCACAGTCTGCTATAAAATTGAAGTTATATGCTAATTTAATGCGGGACACGAAAATATTTGCCAGCTAAAGCTAGCATAATTATTTCATAAAATAAATTACCTAAAAGATCTTTGCTCATCTTTTACTAAATGGAACCTAGTTTTTATATCAACTTCATGAATTTTAAATTCAAAACCTACCAAAAATAAACCTTGAACGGCCTGAACGATATCAGAAAATGGCTTTTACGCCGTAATAGTTTGGATACACCTAGCTTTAATCGAAAGGCTCTCACGCACAACAATGCCTCTCCATAGATTATTATCTCTTCGTCTACCCAACATTACCGCATAATGCCGTCCCTCACTGAATAAATAGCCCAATTACTGAGCTCTTTTCTTTTGCCCTCCATTTAAAAATCCACTCTCCTATTCAGTAGATGATCGTTTGCGACTCGATCCCTGTTCTCATCTAGTCTAGTGTACTCGATGGTACAGTTTTGACATTCAGATTGGAGATCGTGAGCCGCAATCTGTTTGTCTGTCGTCTCAATACTTGAAACAACAACTGTTTAGTTGGTGATTATGCTTCTGAATAGTGCCCTACCTACTTTGATGTTGGCTGTGTGTTACGTTGAGTAGAGTTCGAATTTTACCCTCTATTCTTAGTAAATAGTAAGTGCTTATGAAGTACTTCTGTATGTTTGTACTACTAAGTTAAATAAATTCAAACAAAACTAACTTTCATTGATAATTTCATTGCATTGAAATAAATCTGCTGAAGAAACAATCATATTGAGAGTACCTTTTAAATAAGACCTGAAAGTTAATAAAATAACATAATAATTGTATAGTACTACTAGTTGCGCCCCGCGGTTTCACCCGCAGCGGTATGAATTATACTTTAGGACCTATTATCAGATCTACCAAATATACACAAAACATTTCATAAAAATCGGTCAAGCCGTTTCGGAGGAGTTCGATAACAAATACTGTGACACGATATTTTTATATTAGACTAGCTGACCCGGCAGACTTCGTACTGCCAAATATAGCCTGTCAAAATGATTTGTAATGTGTCATTTTTTTGTTCCTACATATTTTATAGTCGGGGCAAAAAATTCTCATGAACAGAACTGTCACCCTGGTGATAGGGCGTTGTGAATAAGAAATATAATTAAATAAAACATTTATATAAGCATTTAAAAATAAGTAATCTCTTTATAGTTAATCATATGAATCATAATTATTAACAAAAATCAGTTTTATTTTCATTGTAGTGCTTTGTGATATACGATGTTTTTTGTTTGATTATCTGGCGCATAGACACACAAATCTGATGGTTTTCCAACACGGGAACAGGCAACATACAATTGACCATGTGAGAAACACGGGTTTTCCAGATTAATACCACAAACACTTAATGATTCCCCCTGGGACTTGTTTATGGTCATAGATATTTTTATATTAGATGACCTATATGTTAACGTACTTATTTAATTCGGGTAATTTTTTTTTTTTTGATATTAATTAATACTTTGTTAATATTATTGCCTGAGAAAAGCTTAAAAGCTATCGAAATAACCCAATAGTAATTTAGAACAAAACTACGAAATAATTAAATTCTTACCTGAATTAGCCTTTGTATACCAAAACATGATAACTGGCAATTTATCTGGTACTTAGAATTTTATTATACTAGCGACTCTCGAAGTAGCCGTTCGTAGCAAGACGCGGCGTAGTAGTTCGTAGCACGACGTAGCGGTTCGTAGCACGTACTATGCGTTTGCATACAAATCGATAACAATGAGCTTCCTATGCGTAAAAAAACGATTGCCTTTATCAGAGGGATTGCCGATATTATCAATCTATCGTTATTTTGTTACACCGTGCTCATGAAGAGGCCGATAGAAGTGCCCGTAAGTTGGTACTTAGACTTTTATATATAAGTAAAATTTTGTTGTAACATCGTTTTTTGGAAACTCATCCAGTTTCCCAAAAACGATAACACAACAAAATTTTAAGGCCCTTGAGAATTTGCCGATGGGAAATCTCGTCGGGCATATGGCTTGTTATTAGGTTACTGAATTAACCACTTATGTTTCGTATGCCACATAAAATCCTCATCATTTAGCTAATTTATCAAACGACTACCAGCATGTTTATCAAAGCTAGGCATAATTGTGACAAATCAAACATCGAAGCTATTGCTTTGCATCAAATAGGCTTAATGCATAAGCTTAGGGCAGACTAACCTAAAGATTTTAAAAAGCGTAAGCCCTCGTATCCTCGGCCAATTTTTTATCGCTCACGGAATCTTCAACGCACTGCCTAAGCAGTCAACTCTCTGTGCTAACACCGAGAGTTGAAAATCCAACAGTGTGTGTTTTTGACGCGCTGGGATGTACTCTGTTGGATTTTCAACGTTCGGCTCAACACCGAAAGTGAAAAATCCGGCGCGCGATATTCAATCGTCGCGTTAAAAAATCTGAGCTAGCACCTAACTTCTTCACAGCAACAGAAATTAATGAATCTAGTGATTTACTCATTCACTGTCTCGTGAAAATCTAGTTTGAGTTCTACCTAAGTGGCGAAGTTTTGGGCCAACAAAATATGAGAAAAGTCGTGCCAGCGACACGAAGAAGAAGAAGAAGAAGTTCTACCTAATGGTCAAGATTGTTAATTTGCCACCATTACAAATATTGGCTTATCCTGTCTATCTCCCTAGCTGTTATTGTACTACTTTCACTGTTCCTGCGTGTATTATTCGAGGCGACAATGTAGTTAGTGTTGTTAGTATGGGAAATACTGACGCACAAGTGTTATTAATTTCCTAGTAACTAGGTAATGTGAACGGATCGTGTGCTGAATATTTATAGTATATATATATATATATATATATATATATATATATTATATATCCACCAGACCGTATTTCGGCCATGGCGGCCAATCTCAACGGAGACTAGCCTTCGACGCGGGCGATATTGTAGTGCACAAGTGTGTGTGCAGACACAGGTGCACTCTCTCTTCCCTTACTTTCATAGTTCGATGGGACGGCAATCCGACACGACTGGAGAGAGATCAGGCGCAGGACCAACGGCATAACGTGCTTTCCGAGGCACGGAGGTATCACACTGCCAACTTCCAACCTCCGGGCTGTTACTAAGAAATTCCTAATAGGAAAACGCAATAACACTTTACCCAACCTGGGAATCGAACCCAGGACCCCGCGCTCAGCAGTCGCTCTTGCAACCACGAGACCAGCGGGGCAGTTCTAAATAGTACGCTACATACCGAGCGTTGATATAAATCGATATAATCCTTTATTCGCTAAACGGCAAATTCTCAAAACGGCAAATTCTCTTACGGGCAAATTCTTCTAATGGCAAATTGGCATATGGGCAAATCTAATACAGAAACCTACAAAAGTTTTAGGTACACTGCTATACGTCCTGTACGGCTGAATTTCTTTTCTACTCTGAAGTAAGTGACAAAAGGTGATGGTAAGCCCCCAGTTCACATCGGCGTCGAGTCGACGATGAAGTACCTGGGACTCGTCCTCGACAGCCGGTGGAACTTCGTCGAGCATTTCAGACGTTTGGCTCCCAGACTGCAGCGGGCCGGGGCTGCTTTGAAGCGGCTCTTGCCCAACCTGGGGGGGCCAAACGCCTCCTGCCGGAGGCTCTACGCGGGGGTCGTGCGGTCCATGGCCCTTTACGGGGCACCGGTGTGGGCGCGTTCATTGAGGCTCCGGCCAGTCCGCCGGTTGAACGCGTCCCAAAGGGTCATGGCCATCCAGATGGTACGGGGATACCGCACGGTCTCCTGCGAGACGGCGAGCCTCCTTGCCGGATTGCCGTCGTGGGATCTGGAGGCAAAGGTCCTCGCGCACGTTTGGGAGTGGCGCGAGGAGGTGAAACGCCGGGGCGTAACTCCGCTGCCGCGAGAAATCACGGCACAGTGGACAGAGCTCCGGCGGGATCTCATGGCGGCATGAAGAGTGCGACTGTCGCAACCCAGCGCAGGGCACACCACAATTGCGGCGGTAAGACCCCTCTTTGAGGAGTGGCTTGAGAGGCGCCACGGGGTCCTCACCTTCCGCCTGACGCAGGTCCTCACCGGACATGGCTGTTTCGGGAGGTTCCTGTTTCGGATAAGGCGGGAGGAAACGCCCGGGTGTTATCATTGTGCGGATCGACCGGAGGACACGGTGGAGCATACGGTGGAGGTCTGCCCGGCTTGGGCGGAGCACCGCCGTGTCCTAGTGGCGGCGATCGGCGGCGGCGACCTCTCGCGTCCGGCCCTGGTTCAGGCCATGGTACGGAGCGAGAGGGAATGGGAAGCCGTCACCTCCTTCTGCGAAGCAGTAATGCTCACGAAGGAGGAGGCGGAGCGCGAGAGGGAGAGGCAATCACTGCGCCCTCGCGCCCCTAGTCGCCGCAGGAGGAGACACCCTGGGCGTCAGGAGTCGATTGCCGACTCCCGGCCACCGTAGGCGCGGGCTTGCGGACGGCGAGCAATGGGCAGCTCGCCGTCCGGTAAGGACTAGGCCTGGATCGACGGCGCGTCATGTTCCACGCGCTCCGCGTCCGATAGGACCGATGCCTGCCGGGGCTGCGGATTGTTCGAAAGAGTTACCGTGGCCCTGGCGCACAGGCAACTGAAGGAACACGGGTGGGTTTTAGTCAGTAAGAGTCTGACACGCCCTTCCGCTCCGCCCAGAGCGGGAGAGGTCAGAAAAAAAAAAAAAAAAAAACCCCCAGTTCATGTATTGAGGTGTGTGTTCGGTACACATTTACTCGGTCAAAGGACTGAATCGAATTTAATATTCTTATGTCCGATTACATAAAGAGGGACAGATAACACCCATCACATTGATGGATTAATGCCTGTTTTCGCTTTTTAGAGGTTTTCAACGCTTCGCTCAGCGTCGAGAGTGGAATCCAACGTGCAATCATATTTAAGCATTACAATTAAGTATCCCTCAGTGTTAGTGAAAACGGCAATAAGACTTATTCGTATACAGGGTGCAGAATGCTTCATTTACGTCCATATAGGTCAAAATGTAATTCATATGCAGTTAGATGAACTTATCTGAACACGAAATAGGTATGTCTGGTTTCCAAAACGTTTAAATTTCCAATTAACTACAGTTGTCTAGCTGACCGATCGACAGGACGCACTCCATCAACGAATGTTTTATGTCGTCCGTCTCAACACACTGTACAGTTACGAGGAAAATGTTTTTCCAATTTAAAACATTTTCATATTTTCTTTAAAAGGCAAGAATCTTTATGAATGTTGTTTTAATATAGGTCGTGTTAGTACAACAATAATAACTGTCCTGGTAACACAGCTACACTAGGTAATTTATTTTAAACTGTTGCACTTCTCTCACAACATTGACGGCACGGTTGGCGCAGTGGTTAAGCGATTGACTGCTATGTCTGCGTGTCGCGGGTTCGATTTCCGCACGGAACAAATATTTGTATGACCTACAAGTAGTTGTTCCGGGTCTGGCTGTTTGTGTATGTGAGTTTGAATGTTTGTAAACGCACCCACAATACAGGAGAAATTCCTAGTGTGAGGCAACGTTTTATTTAAAGTAGAAGCAGAAGAAGCAGAATATGTAAGAGGCAATCCTATAATATATGTGGTACAAGATCTGTAGCCAAAAATATAAATTCGTTTTGCGGTCATATCTCCAAGGAAACGTTGTAACCGAATATAAATAACCTACCCTCTTCCTAAAGGAAATGGTCTCTCCAAAAAAGGTCTTTATGAATGTAGAACGGAGTCACCCATGGATCATTCTTTATCTCAGAAGAGCCTTTTAGAGTTTAAGTTATTGTGAGGCTGAGCCAAAACAGTAAGAATTTAAAATCTAAAAATATGCAATCGCAACTTCATAAATATTTAGGCAAAAGCTGTATGAAGCTTTGATTAGACAAGAAATCAATATGTTATGTATGGAGATCAGCACCCTAATTACGTAAAACACTATCTATCATAATCTGAATCATTTTGAAGCCTATTGCTAATCCATTGCTTCATATGTTTGAAAAATTTGTCTGCTCAACAACGTAAATAACGCAATGAATGTTGTTGACTGTCAAGATGAAACCCATTCCTACTGTTAGTGTGTTACGTAATTACCCCGCAGGTTCTCTATTTCTATCAATGGTGTATTGAAATCAAATGTGTTCTATAGAGACGGTATTCAGGACTGTCAAGGCCTACGCTTGTTTGAATACAAATAATACCTGTGTATGTACGTCAAAGACAAGGTATATATACTATGGTGTAATTGCTATTTCACTAAGTAAGTTGGCAGCGTAAGACAATAGAGGAAAAATATCTTCACGTACAAAACTTTAAGGAAATGAAAGAAAAATAAATAAAGAAAGAAAAAATACTTATTGGAACTGGCACAGGATTATGACAAACTAAACTTAACTCACCCTTAAAAACTAAAAAAAAAACAAATGTAAAATTAAAATAACAACAGAAACTCCTGTATGAGGCCAAAAGGCCCTTATCTCAGCATGCAATCACTTCAACTTCCCAATACCGAAGTTGTAGAGATCGCTAGCAAAGATAAGCTGATTTAGCGAGAATCCTTTACAAACAAAACTTTTGCAAGCAAACTTGATAAACATTCAACCACAACAATTCTATTCACTATTTAAGCTTCGTCTGATCCCTTCCATCACACGAAGTCATAATACCCGTGATCTATTAGTTGTATATTAAGCAGTACGGTTTGAGGTCACGGTTTGGGTAAAGTTACATAAAAGGATACTTGCGAAGGATTACTAAACGGAGGAGAAATACTCATAATCCATCTTTTTTGGAACAAACTAATGTGACGGAAGGGATTTTCGTGGTGGAGATAAATAAGACCACGTACCTTGTCAACATAAAAAGTATATAAGATAACAAATGAGAAAAGGGGGTGAGTAGGTTTATGGTCACACAGTTTCCCCGACATCCCTTGGGAATAGCACACTACTTTCTTGGCTCAGCCTAGTGTGACGATGACCCAGCGCGTGTGCCACGCTGCAGACGCCAGGAAGGTAACGGCCGGCGGATGGAATCGCCAGACCCATGTAGTGAGCTCGACGTAAAATAGGACTCCAGCGCGGAGCTCGTTGATGCGCAGATGTGCCGGAAGATGGTGGCCCGGAACACAGTGCACGGATGCTTCCGATAATTCCGGATTGAGTTCGGTGAGTTGGTGTACCGAAACTTTGGACCGTGATATGGGGTTTTTATAAGGTTGACTAATATGAGTCAATAAAAACTGATGCCTGCTTTATGCTTTTTAAAATGGTGGAGACCACGTATGTAACGTCACAAGTGAGCAGAGATTCAAAGAGAGGTCAAAAGAGCAGGATTTCGAATGTGCTAGTCACCGTGAGTGAATCTCACACAACGGTGTCGTACGCGTAGACATAGGCCCTCTGTATACGTTCGGCTATGCCGACCGCACGCGTCACTAGTCATCATCATCATCATCATCATCAGCTTATATTCGTCCACTGCTGGAAGTAGGCCTCTCCTAGTGAACGCCACTGAGCCCAATCCTCGGCTCTCCTAGTCCAGTCTCTGCCAGCCGCCTTTTGCAAGTCGTCACTCCACCTGGCCGGCGGGCGTCCCACGCTACGTTTGCCTAAATGTGTGTGTCGTTTTCCCCAACGATTGTTGGTTCTGCGAGAGATATGACCAGCCCATTGCCACTTCAGCTTACTTGGTCTTTGGGCTATGTCGGTTACCTTAGTTCTCTGGCGGATAATCTCGTTTCGGATTTTATCCTTCAGACTGAGACTCCAAGTATAGCCCTCTCCATAGTCGCTGAGCGACATCAAACTTATGGACCAGTCTCACCGTAAGTGTCCACGTTTCGGCTCCGTAAATCATAACTGGTAAGACGCACGCGTTGAAGAATTTCGTCTTTAGGCACTGCGGTATGCACGATGAGAAGACCTAACGAAGCTTACCAAATGCTGCCCATCCTAGCTGAATCCTTCTATCGGCTTCCCTCTCAAAATTGTTTCTACCCAACTGCATATTCTGCCTAAGGTAAACATATTCCTGGACAACTTCAAGGGGGACACCGTCATTGACAACTCTCTAGTAGAGACAGCTAATTATGTAGTTTAGTAACCTAGGACGTCCCTAATATTATTACGTCTGTCGTTTGACTTGACATTTTACCGTCGTCAATTGAAAGTAACGATACAAAGTTTAACTAAGATAGAGGCACAGTCAGCATTTGGCGTACACAATCATTCTCCGCTGTAATTTATAAAACCAAGCAAGGATAGACCCATGTCAGCCACGTCTTACTGCCGCCACACAAGTGACATACGGTGGTAATTTATTAGTTCAATTTCAATAGTGTGATTACAGAACATATATACTCTTAGGGAGAGTGTGATCACAACGTGCAGCGACAACGTGACGAACAGTCATGTGTGGTGATTTAATGGCGTAGAAGGTATGTTGAAGGGACAAACTTGCTTTTAACTGCTAAGTTCTTATTTTGAATGTAATTTTGTTACATACAAATTTTGGTTGAAGTCTGTTTACCGAGTATATGGCTGTAAATAAATATTAGCTTTACCAGATAAAGCTCTTTGCGTTCGTTCCATCTTGTTTTTATTGATATTCCAGGTATATTTTATTATACGACTGTTAGAAACATCTGTATATCTTTTGGAAATGAAAAATATATAAACGAGAAGTATTTTAAAACCACAAATACTTTGATTATATTACCTGTTATTGAGAATGATATCAATGCCTGAATAGTTTTCACATTTCAACAAACAGAATGATGAAAAGTTAAAATTTTTCGACATGCAACATCAAAGAGTGTTATGAGATCCCGACACTCGTATATTACAGTTCAGCCAGGAGCAACGCTCAGTGTGGGGAATCCTGCATTGGTTCTGCAGGTGAGGTAATATATTTATTTATCTATATCAAAATGCAAATGCGATATGACTTGGACTTCACATTAGATGAGCACAATACTGCTGGTTTCGTGCTATATTAAAATTGTTTTTTACACTATTATTATTATTATTATTATTTATTTATTTATTAATTACGAAGGCTGCGGCCGAGATACTTAAAAAAAACCAATTTAGATTTTAAAACTGATTTTAATTAAGCAAAAGAAATTACAATAAAAGATAACTATATCTAGCTAAATCTAAAGTTATGTCTTCCTTCGAAGCCGGAATAGAAGTGGCCGACCTCATGTTGCGGTGGCGCGATGGTGCCGCGGTATTTGGTGCATTCAGCACATTTGCCTCGTGTCGCTTAGTGCGCATTTTACTTGTTTGTTATAATTCATTGAGGTCGTCCTTAGTCAGCGCTATCGGTATACTACGCTTGCGTAACATCTCCGCCTGTAGTTCAGCAACTATTTTAAAACGCGCAGTGAAAATGTTGCTGGTAGGTTTTCTCGTTGCGTATGCTTTTCAGATGTTACAGGAACTGTGTCTTCATGATTTCCTGGTCCTGTGGGTGCGGTATCGTTTTGGCTCGGTTTTCTGGAAAAGTTTCTCCCGGGGAAATATGTTCTGGTTATCATCGCAATTGTAATTATGGCTGCGATACACAGTATAACATAAAACGGTATAGTAGTATGATATAGCGTTTCAGTTGTTTCAAACGATGAAATCGGCGACTGAAGAGTTATTCTGTCCTGAATAGTGTGTAGTCTATCCAAGTTAATAGATGTTAAGTTTGCATGTAGTGAGCTTATCTCCTGTGTTTCAGTAGTGTAGGGAATGTTCAATACTTTTACAGGTTGGCCTTTTATCTCGTCCTTAGTGTTTATTAAGGTAATTTCGTTTGTGTGTATCGAGCAGTGCAATGGAATGGTGGCAAGGAAGCTTCCCCTCAATGTGTCATAATCGTCGCTTCCACATTTCATCTGAACTCTGGTAGATTGAGGAAATGATATAACGTAGTGTCTACTGTCTAATTCTTCTACAGCCGGTTTTGATAGATGTACGGTCGTCAATTTACAGGATTTTTGTAATGTCTTGCTTGAAATGAAGGTTTGCACGCAGTCAGCTTGAGTTTGGATATAATGATTTGTTTTTTGTTCGCAGAGGTACCGATTATTATTTAACTTCGGGCATTCTGCCTCCATGTACATGAACGTATTCCCATTGGTTGCTATGAAAGGATAAGGAGGTATGAGGACTTGGTTGTTCTTGTTTGGGACTATGGAGAGTTTGTAGAGTGTATAGGTATCTTCTGAGACTATGGGAAACCTAAATGCTATTACTATTTTCTTGTCATCGTAATAATACCCAGCTTTAATGATGTCATAGTACTGTCGTAATTCTAACTCTATTACGTGGTTCTTGCCATAAATTTCTTTAAGCCTGTCTACTACGTTACCTAAGATGTCTATTCCTAACATGCTATGATGAGTAGTCATCACGCGGGTGAACGATAAAATATTCTCTATCCTATATAATTCCGATAATACGTCCTCTATGTTTTCGCTGACGATAGTCAACAGCTGATTGAACTTAGCGACTTGGATCAAATTTATGCTACTTTCTGCTTGTTTTATTAATAGACTTAGTGTGGTGTTGATTTTACTCTGGTTTTTGACAATTTTGTTTATGATATTAGTATGAGATAGCATCCACTCTTTACTGATGCTGATATGCTCGTTAAATTCATCTACAGTCTTTTTTTGGTTATTTCTCAACGTCTCTATGGCATTATTATATCGAACAGCATCCGAGTAATCGAGGTTACCTGTAACGCTCTTTATGACAGATCCTAGGCCGTCTATAAGACCTCTTTTTGAACGTCTAGGCTCCAGGGTACGTAGTTGATTAGTGACTTTACTTAACTTATCCGAAAGGTAATCTATTTGATACTCGTAGAGTGAATATGTGTTATTTATCATGTGTAATTTAATGTAATGGAATTGAGTTTGAAGGGTGGAAAGAGCGTTTTCAATGTCATCCAGGTTGACATATTGGAGGAAAGTATGATAATGGGTTACTAGTCTGAGCGGTCCAAGTTTAAAGGGTAGTAATCCAATTCCAGAGTCTAAGCTTTCAAGTTTTATCTCCTGGCTCCGTATTGCATATATTGTCAATATCAGCGTCATCCTGCAACAATTTAGCAGTCTTAGGTACGCGTTTAAGGCGTGATTTTGCTACGGGGCCGCGTTTCTTTGACGTGTAGATGTGGATGGGTAAGTCTGCTAAGACTACATCCTGTGTGTATCTAGGGGCTAACTTTTGTCGCGGGGCTGATGGGTTTTTTATGAAGACCTGTTGCTTAGGTTGGTATTCGTCCTCCTGCTCGCGGGTCTTATTTCGGTTTTCGATTAAAGAGGTGCGATTGCTAAGAGAGGTTTCATTTATGATTTGGTATACTGTTTTCATTTGATCTCTATGGTTTAATATGTACTGTTGCAATAGGTAGCTACTAAGATCAATGTCCCACGGGTCTCGGCTATCAAAGTGCCCAGTTATTATGTCAAATGGCCTGCACTTAGTGAAACTATGGATTGAGCTGTTATATCCGAGTAAGGCATATGGTATTAGATTATTCGCGGGTTCTTTTTTATGTTGAATACGTAGGATTCTTATGTGTTCAAGTAACGTGGAGTGGAATCTTTCTATGTTGCCGTTATCGTTAGGACTGTGAGCTAGCGTTTTATGGTGATTAATTTTGTGGAGTCTAGTGAATTCGGCGAACAGCTGATTAGCATACTCGGTACCGTTGTCCGTTATTATAGTTATAGGGAAACCATGGTGAGTGCAAAACTGTAATAGGCCCTGCAAGATACTAATTGCGGTACCGTCTCTCATAAGATATGCTTGTCCGTATTTAGAAAATACATCAATGAATGTTAGGTATTTCTCATTTTCGACCGTGAAAAGGTCCATATGAATTATTTCGAACGGTTTGGTGGCCGGTGGCACTATGTTAAACTTTTGTTTGATGGGACTTCGGTCATATTTGGCCTGACCACAAACAGTGCATTCATTAATATACTTTGTAATCTGGTCTCTCATTTTCGGCCAGTAATATTTATGCGAGAGTGCTAGGTGACATTCGTTTATGCCGCGATGATTAGTCTTTCCGTCATGATAGTGCCTAATTATTTCTTGTTGCTTAAGGTAGTCTTTTACATTTTCGAGTTCGGATTTACATAACACGAGGTTCATTGCAGAGCTTTTAAAGTTGTCTTGTATTATAGGAATGACGTCATACATACTCAAAGTTGGGTTAATAAGAATACCAGTCCTTACTTTCGGGTTTACGTACTCTTTTATAGCGGCTACGACGTCATCTATTAGGTTAGATTGTGAAACGTGTATGGAGGTGCGAGTATGTGTGTCAAACGGTTTGGTCGCGGTCGGCTTCTTTTTAATGTCTCCTACTACTGTCATGATTATTTGTCGGTAAAATTTATTTATAGGTTCGTCGGTGATTGGTACCTCGAGTATGGGGTTTTCGTTACTTGTGTGGGCTGTTTCAGTACTAGAGTCTGCTATTGACGGGGGTTTTTCGGAAGGGTTCGCTATTATCGAGCTTATCTCGTCATTGTGTATTTCTATTCGCGAGAGGGCATCAGCATTGGTGTTGTTTTTGCCCTTTTTGTACACTACAGTGAAGTCGTACTCACTGAGTTTCAATCTCCATCTGGTTAGACGCGAGTTAGGTTCTTTCAGGCTCATGATCCATTGTAGTGGCTTATGATCCGTAACTATCCTAAACTTGCGTCCAAAGAGGTAAGGTCGAAAGTACTTAGTGGCCCATACGATAGCGAGGAGCTCTTTTTCAATGGTGCTGTAGTTTATCTCGCTCTCGTTTAATGTTCGTGATGCATATGAAATCGGTCTGTCTGACCCTATTGGCCCTTGTGATAATATGGCTCCTATTGCGAAGTTAGAGGCGTCTGTTGTCAATATGAATTCCTTGTTAAAGTCGGGGTACTGTAAGATCGGGTCGTTTGTTAAAAGGTTTTTACATCGTTCGTAGCAGTCAACGTAGTCTTTAGTAAGTGTGACGGTCCTACCTTTCTTTAAGCACTGAGTAAAGGGTTTCGTGATTCTAGCGAAATCGGGTATAAATTTTCTGTAGTATCCTATAAGTCCGAGAAATTGTTTTATTTGTTTTGGGGTTTTGGGTATGGGGTATTTCTGTATAGCTGTAATTTTGTCCGGGTTTGGTTTAATTCCTTCCTTGCTTATTATGTGACCTAGGAAAGCGGTTTCTAGCTTCAAGAATTCGGACTTGTCCATCTGAATCTTAAAGTTAGATTCTCGGAGTCGTTGGAATACTTTCTCTAGGTTATTTAGGTGCTCCTGGAGCGAGGTACTATAGACTATGATGTCATCCATGTAGACCAGGCAGATCACGTTTTGTAGGCCTCTCAGCACATTGTCCATTACCCGTTGGAATGTTGACGGGGAGTTCTTCAAACCCATGGGCATTCTTAAAAACTCGAAATGCCCATGTTCCACATTGAATGCTGTCTTATGGATGTCGTCAGGGTCTGTCTCAACTTGGTAAAATCCACTGGCAAGGTCAAGGGTACTAAAGTACTGGCACTTCCCTAATTTGTCCAGAACGTCTGTTATGTTCGGTATGGGATATTTATCGTCTATGGTTTTTTCGTTTAATTTTCGGAAGTCTACTACGATCCTCCATTTTTGTTTTCCGGATGCGTCTGATTTTTTAGGGACAACCCAAATGGGAGAGCTCCAGGCTGAGTCAGAGGGTCTGATGATATTTTGTTCTAGCATTTTTGAAATTTGCTCCCTAACCTCTTGACGATGAACGAAAGGGTATCTGTAAGTCTTGGTATAAATAGGTGAATCATCTACAGTCCGTATACGGTGTTTTACCTTATTGGTGAAAGACAAGGGTTCGCCTTCTATGTAAAATACATCTGCATATTTCGAGCAAATATTAACTAAGTTAATTTTCTCCTCTTCATTAAGATGATCTGTCCGCAGTTTAGATATTACTTTATTAATACGAGATGTGTCAGGTATTTGTTCTAGGTTCATGCATTCGATGTTATTTATAGTTACGGCCTCTACCGGGTGGTCTAGGGACAGAATAGTATCGTTGGTTGATGGGTTTAGAATTTCTATAATGCCGCGGTTATTACAAACGGTTGTAATGCATTCGCTTACAATGCAATTGCACAGGTATTGTTGTGGGATATGTACGTCACCGTCTTTAGCGTTTATAGGTAATCTGATAAGTTTAGTTGTGTTGGCTGGTATAACAGCCTCGTAAAGGTTTACATTTCGGGAATTAAACATTAAGATAGGGTTCCTGGCGGTAGCCGTAATCAGTAGGTTGTCCTTTAAGTCAATCTTCGTATTCCATCTGGTCAGTAAATCTAGTCCGATAAGTCCATCAAAAAATTTGTGAAAGTCATATATGAATAATTTAATTTCACTAGGGTCATTGAGTTCATGGAAAGCTGGTATAGTTATTGAATAATCGTTTCTAGTTGTAGCGTGTACGTTAGTTACCTCAAAGGGGTCATAGTTAAGGGGGTATTCCGAGTAATATCGTTGTACAGCTGTAGGACTAATAAATGACTGGTTCGCTCCGGTGTCGATGAGTAGGTTTAGTGGGGGGTCAGATATTTTTATGTAGGGCAACTGTCGTTGGGTTTGCAAGTTAACTTCTATTTTGAGGGTTTTAATGGGGGTTTCATCTGAAAATCCTGGTTTGCATTACCAGTCGAAGGTTGGGGGTCCTCACATTTTGTAGAGGGTTGAATCTGGTTTTGCTCGGGCGTCATAGCTGGTCCGAAGTCCTGTACGTAGTAGTAGTTACCGTCGTCATAATAAACGTTAAAGTCAGCGTGGTCGTAGTCATAAGAGTAGGGTTCCTCCACGAGGTAATAATCGTAGTTATCTTCGTTACAATCGTTGAAATTCATCTCGCGGGTTTTAAAATAATTTGTTGGGGCCGGGTTGCCAAACTTGCCCCAGTCGTGAGGTCTACTTGGCATGGGCTTAGCAACAAAATGGCTGACCCCGCTCATTGGCTGAGGTCCCGGGGCTAGGGCACGTGGCTGAATTCTAAATGCGTTACTCTGAGCGTTATAGTTAGGCGGCGCCGCACGGAACATTTGCTGAGTACGTGTTTGGTTATTAGGTGCGTTGGGCGCACGTGGCGCGCCGTGTGGTTGGAACATAGGTTGTCTCCAACTGTTTTGCGGAGCCGGTGGCCGTTGCCAGTTTGAAAAGGGTTGGTGACCAAAGGGTCTCGGCATCGGCATGGGTAGAAAACCTGTGGGCTGTGTTAGTAATTTGGGCATGGGAGCGATTGGAAGTGGCCTTTTTACATTCGCGGTATCATTACGGTTTTGCAAGTACATCACATTTAGTTCCTCTTGAACGAACTCCAGCGCCCGCTCTATGCTTTCAGGACGCATACAACGTATTCGGGAACCTAGAGGTTCCTTTAGGCCACGTACAAACGCTTGCATTGTTAATTTCTTGTATAGTGTACGTTTCGCTTCTATAGTGGTAGTCACTGTTTCATGCAACGATATATAAGTCATAATGGTACTGAATAATGATTGACACTGGTCGTAGTACTCTTGCGGAGTACTATTACCCTGAGCTGATACTAGGAGGTCATTATAGAGGGCCGTTTCGTCCCTCTGGTCGGCAAAGCTATTAATTAGGGTATTTCGTATCCCTGCCCAACTATCTGGGATGCCATTCGAATTAATTCTAGTCGCCGCAATACCTGTTATTTTATTTAATATCCCGTTCAAAAGGCATAGGTTACCTAACTCACTACCCGGTACATTACTTAGATAGGTACTGACTATCTGGTCACATAATTTGATAAATCGCGTAAGTACATTAGGATTCCCGTCGAACTCGGGAACTGGGCGCAGGGCCTTATAAATCGTATCCGGATCGCACGACATTTCGCGGTCCTCTAATAGGCTATTTAAACCTAAATCTATGTCCCTACTCGAATCTAACACTAGTTGCCTACTATTCGGTCTACCTGATGTAGACTCACGAGGTCCTAAATTACGTGGGTGGAAAATTTTGAAGGATTAAGTGACTTGGGTACACAGGAAGCAACACAGGGAATAATTCAAGTGTACTCACATAACCTTCATATCGGTCTCTGGGGTCGATGTCTGGATCCCGTTCTCTCCCGGCAGCAATCCTTGAGTTCTGATACTCGATGAAGCTTGACAGCAGGTTAGCCGCGATCGCTCACGCGCGGTAGCGATAATATCGATATAAGATAGACCTAGCTAACCTCGAGTATCCTACCGACTGCGCCAATTACGAAGGCTGCGGCCGAGATACTTAAAAAAAACCAATTTAGATTTTAAAACTGATTTTAATTAAGCAAAAGAAATTACAATAAAAGATAACTATATCTAGCTAAATCTAAAGTTATGTCTTCCTTCGAAGCCGGAATAGAAGTGGCCGACCTCATGTTGCGGTGGCGCGATGGTGCCGCGGTATTTGGTGCATTCAGCACATTTGCCTCGTGTCGCTTAGTGCGCATTTTACTTGTTTGTTATAATTCATTGAGGTCGTCCTTAGTCAGCGCTATCGGTATACTACGCTTGCGTAACATATTTCAGAGAAATCTCCATATCATAATATCACAACAAAAAACAAAACATACAAACATAAAATGTTAGTGTGTTAGTAACAAAAAATAAAAATAAAAATAAAAATATGTATCTAAAATTACGTTAGTAATGTTAGCACCTATACCTAACTAATGCCTATGGCCGTCCTTATCCACTGATTCTGGAAAGGACAGTCGAAACGGGCAGCAATCACATTCAGAATGCTGTTGCTGCTGCTTCGCAGACGGTGCAGCAAGGAGTTTGCTTTCTTGCGCATGATGGCTTGAAAGCCATCCGTACGGGCTTCAGCAAACATACCAGACGCGCTGCAGCGCCACGGCAGCCCCAACAGCATCCTAAAAGCGTTATTATACTGGGTGCGCAGGGCTGTGTAGGTTCGCTTTGTATGTTTCACCCACAGGCCGCTCGAGTAAACTCGACTATGAATGGAAAAAATATTTTAAATAAAACGGCGATATTAGGTTTACAACTGCGGATGTTTTATGTAGGTATGGTGCTCATAGACCACCATTGATATCATGCAACATAACAAGATTTCCTTTCTTAGTTGCCTGAGTTTTGCGATTGGTCTCGCATTTGGAATCACACATCATGGTCTATTAACTTTTTATTTAATTAATTAGACTATTTTTAACAGAGTAATTCAATACTGATACTGTCTAGGTACAGATCTGCATATATTATTAATATACGTAAACTAGGTACAAGGCATCTAGGCGACCGCGAGGAAACGATTTTTTCGTTCAAGAAACGTACTAAAGATTCTAGGTGCCGTGTAAATAAAAGACATACATGCCAGCGAGTACTCGTTTGTCGCAGCGACAATAGCTTTCATAGAGAGTACTACTACTTTCGTAGAATTTTTTGGTCTGTTTGTCTGGATGTATGTTCCGCATTGGCGCAAAAACGGCTGAATGGATTTGGATAAAAATTTGGCAGTCAGATAGATTATAACCTGGATTAACAAATAGTCTACTTTTAATCTCGGTAGTACGTACCCGTGAAATGTTTTCCGACATCCATGCAGGCGAAGCCGCGGGCAAAAGGTAGTAAAAAATATTAATCCCTTCAGAATTAAATCGAAAGTTAGAAACGGGAAGCTTTGTTATATTTCCCGAAACCATGACAGGTGTTCTATTAGTATTTCCATACCGACACATGTTTGATTCAACCATATGATTTATTTCAAAGTCTAATATCTTGTCTCACCAACAGAGCATGGAAAAGATTGAAAGAAATGGTAAATAAGACTTAGGAATTCATATTTATGAAAATACATTGGATGTGGTTTAAGGAAGCTAATAAATGTTAGAGGAATGCAAAGTATATTATTATGTAAATTTATGAGTAAAACATACGCTAGCGTAACAAGTATTTGGTGACTTGTTACTCACTCGATACCTCACATCAACACTTGGAGTATTCTGAGCAACACTTCCATTAACGTTCTTTTGGAGACAGGTCCCTAGCAACTCACTCGAACTGATAAACGTGACGAAGCGGCTCTCACGGCGGCAGCCTTGCGACCGTCCTTGTCCAGCAACGGGGTGGTTAGTTCCAGCGGCATTGTGTCGGCATCGTGCTCTTAAGGAGACATGGTCCTTATCAGTTCTTGGACTGCATATGAAATAGATGTGGTCACCCAAACCCCTGGAATGTCGCCCTTAGCACAATAGACAAGACACGTGTTCATGTCAGTCTGACCAAATTATTGGTTTGAGATAAAGAATATAACATTCAAGAATTACTAGATAATAGAGTTGAGAATCGAAACTCAAGAATCTTTATTTAATAGAATTTTGGATAAACCTTCATAACGGCCTATTATTGGTCGGAGGCTAAGAATACAAAATTCAAGACTTACTAGATAATAGAGCAGAGAATCAATATTCAAGAAACATTCACTAATAGAGTTGTAGATCAACTCTCTTGAAGGTCTATAAACAGGCCCTAAGCGCCCACCCTTCATCACTTCCTAGTGTTTGAACTGGGGAGAAGAAGTGGCGCAACAAACTCCCTAGCAATACTTCTCTGTCTGTTTAGCAAGACCTTAAATTACACTATCAGGCTAGGATAATTAATTATTATAATGAAAGACTCACCCAGTCGCTCCAATAAACACACACACATACTACATATTGCGGTCCAAAACCAACTGCCTTCACATTTTCGTTATAATTCTCATAAGCTAAAATCACCACGCTCAGCCCCTTTTCTTAGTTTTTTGTAACAGACCTAAAACGCATTTTGTTTATTTTTTAATTTTATTGTTTCTCAATAAATTTATGGCCAGATGTGGCTGCAATAATGTGCGTTGCGCTTGGGTTAATTCCACTGGTTTTTTGAATTTGTAGAATTTTTGGATCTTAAGTGACCTAATATTGCTTTCGACCTCGAATCATGTGCCGATATTAAAATACATAAATATAATATTTTGTTATCACATAGGAGTACGTGACAGACAGTCAAATTATCATTTATTATATTGATATAGCTTGTATGTATAAAACCATGAAACCATGAAAATGCGAAGCTTCTACTTCACGATTAGGAACAGAAGTTTATTCTGAAAACTTACGTCCAATATAAATATTGATTCTTTTCTGTGCTGTTATGAAACAGGAACATTCGCCGTTTGCAAAATACAAGTCTTTTTATTATTTCATTATTCTGATTGATGGTAAAACTTTTATAGTTAACTTCATAAGCACGGCACTTAACCTGCTTTTCCGAGAGAAAACGGTTAACCATATTGACAGGCTTTTCTGCACCCTTTCAGAGATCGAAATTATAAATATTGTATTTGATAGAGGTTTCTGCCTAGTAACTACAGAAGGGTCCCGACATTTTAGTACTCTACGCCAAATATTTTTCGCACAAAGGAATTTATAAAAATGTTTTCAGTTAATGTGCATTCCAAACATGTTTATCCCTCAAATAATAATATATCAGAACCTCTTTCTAAATTTACCGTGAATGTTGTACCTCTTGTGTCGACCTTTAAAAGGTCGAATTTTAATAATCACTTCTTAGCGGATGCCTACATCATAATAACTATCTGCGTGCCTTTCAGCCTACTCCGTTCAGTGGTTTGAGCTAGGTGCTGATAGATCAGTCAGACAGCCAGTCACGGTTTCCTTGTATATATACAAATATAGAAGACATAACTGTATAGTTTTGTTTCATATTTCTTTATGTCTTAATTTTGCCATACCTTAATTCTAGCGCCACTAGTATTACATTCTTATTTTTCTGGGTTAACACTTATGTTTGAGAATACTGATTTACCTATAATTGGCGACGGTGTTAGTTTAAGACTAATAATTTGTTACCTATACTTATAATATATTGTATACAGAAGCTGTTGGTAAACTTTTACAAATAAATATTGTAGTGTTATTTATTTGAGAGGTATGTATGTATTTATGTAAGTATATTCTCATACTTTGTTTTATTTAATTTAGTGTATTTTTTTTTGTTTTATGTATTTTATTTTCTGTTCTACTCTTACACACGGTACCTTTAGACCTTACGGTACGGCACGGTATCTTTTATCACCTTTATACGAATTTTTCTGTTCTTTTCTTCTTGACTGTTTACATAAATGTGTGTACAGTCAGCAAAGGAGATAAGTATCCGGTGTCGCCGGAAATAGTTTAAGTTTAGTAAGAAACCGATGATGATTTTCGAATGAAATTTAATTTGATAAATTACCAGTTTGTTTTCTACTAATTTTATTTTGTTCGAAAACATTCATCGATTTCTTACTAAACTTCAACTATATCCGGCGACCCTGGATACTTATCTCTTTTGCTGACTGTACATAAATGGTTAAATAAATAAGATTGCTACCCCAGTTTTACCTACATTACTTCCAGTTATTGTATAATTTATTTATATCCACTACCCATCAAAATACGTAGAATAATTATACTGTACTACGTATTTTGATAGATAGGTAGTGGTTTGTGATAATATTAATGAACGATGAGCCGGAACGGTGGGACAACTGTTCATATTAATCTATGTATATGTCGGAAATTCGTTAAATCAATCGTTTGACTCTGACTAATCGGGACGCCAGCGCCACCAGGTGGCGCTGCACAGTCTATAACAGCATACGAGTATAGCATATAAGCAGAGTTGGTTGTTGGCGGTTAAGCAGTGAACACGTTTAGAAACTGTCGCGCATTCCGTATAGTTGTGTCGTGTACCTACAGTGTGTGATTCGCTAGTGTGATTAATTTGTTCGTAAATTATAATTTGATTTGAACCGGAAACGGTTTTTCTATTGTGCAATAACCAACACTACCCATAGTACGCCCACAGTAGTTAAAATATGACTGATAATAACGAGAGACACATACCTTCTCCGTCATATACATTACTTTTGTGGTCAAGTCATCAAATATAACGCCCTCAAAACTGTTGCTACCGACGGAATATACGATAACATTTATCATAGTGATAAAACAAAAGCCGAATAACGTAGTTACGAGATCGTCAAGTCAACCGACTGGACCTGAGCACCTCTGACATTTAACAAACATGACCAGAATACAGGAGTGATACAGACTTATCTCTATTCAGCTGCTTTATTATGTACCGGTCTGAGCTTTGTAAGCGATGAGGTCATTTATATGGTTTTCTCGATAGCAGGAATGATAAGCTAATGAGTGGAACCCTTTTTAAGTAGAAATATGGAGGTTCAGAACATACATTTTAGAGTACCTAAATGGGGTTTAAATGCTGAAAATAGTCTGTTGGGTGATAAATTGCTAACGTTCAGCTAGGATCTGGACTTTTTTTGCTATGTTGTCTCTCTTTTTAACCGACTTCAAAAAAAGGAGGAGGTTCTCAATGCGACAGTTTTTTTTTTATGTTTGTTAGCTCAGAACTTTTTTCTGTGTGAGCCGATTTGGATGATTCTTTTTTATTTGAAAGCTGGTGCTTTACAAGTGGTCCCATTTAAATTTGATCAAGTACTGACCAGTAGTTTTTGAGTTATCCCTAATAAGGCGTATTTTTTCCACTTGGTTTAAATTGATGATGTTATAATAATTTCCTGTCACGGTTATTTACATATCAAGTAGTGGTATACGAATGTATGTGGGGTAGGTAATACAACAAAAAAATGAAAAATTAAAACTTTGTACAAAAAATCTTACTTTACTTACTTTTTCCGAAATTAAAGTAATTTTTCACGTTTTTTAGTGTTTTTTTTGGAAGTCGGTTGTTTTTTTGTAAAAAGCTTTTTCTGCATTCACAATAACGCAGATCTCATTGAGAATAATAGAATACCCAAAAACCTACCAAAAACCAAACCTACAACCTAATCCCCACCGCCACCATCACCACCACCACCGCTATCGCCACCACCATCACCACCACCCACCACTACCACCACCACCATCACCACCACCATCACCATCACCACCACCCACCACCATCATCTACCTAATTACCTGCTATCCAATCTAAATCATGATGAACCGAGCT
Source organism: Dryobotodes eremita (assembly GCA_917490735.1). Taxonomy (NCBI): domain Eukaryota; kingdom Metazoa; phylum Arthropoda; class Insecta; order Lepidoptera; family Noctuidae; genus Dryobotodes; species Dryobotodes eremita. The sequence goes on from OU823257.1 coordinate 8,925,767, forward strand.
AATAATGTGTGCGGTTGAAGTACTATCGTGTGTCACATGCATGTGACGGCCACTGCAGTCTTAAGAAACCCTAGCTTTAGCTCCCATCCTATTTCAGCTACAGTTGATACGATATATATTACTGCTTCGTATAGGGAAAAGCTAAAGGCTATGGAAATAGATGAATATTTGTTGTATAGAAATAATCTGTTACCAGTTTCGATGTTAAACAGGTAATTAATAGAAAATTTGGTACACTTTAATTTGAGCGCAGTATAAGATTATTAAGCCCATTAAATTAAATGCTAACAGTACGCCTTTGTTATTAAAAAATAGTTGCCTATTGCCTGTTATATTACAGTATACAGTACAAATTACTTTCCAAACTGCAAACAGAAATCAAATTAGTAATAACCTTTTAATAAATACAATTATTATTTGCATAGGTAGGTATATAGAGCCTAAGTAAGCCACGTTGATTGCGGTATCAGTGGTATTATTCAGGTCATCAATGGTGCAAGTGAAGGGGCAATTAAGACACTCCAGCAAGTGGGGCATGTTCTGATTAGAAGCATTATACTCGCATTATTATTATGGTGATTTCGTTGTACTATCGCATTTTTATAATAATAATAATACCATTTATTTTTGGCGACACCGGCCTTTAGAAAAATACCTTAACCTAAACATACATATTTTCATATAAACAAATTGCACTATCTTGACTTTGTGCTGTCCAGTGAAACTTGATTATGCTGATTTCGTTGTACTGTATGTTCTACATTCCTTAGGGCAAAACTTTTGCCTCTGACCTACGAAAGCAGACATCCTACGTATTTAAAATCGAATTAAAATTTTCCTCTGTCGCCGCGAGCTCACATCCGACATTCCTTCCTCTGTCTTCTTCCTCAGTCGGCTCCTTCTCTGTATATCCCTCTATTATATTTTTGAATTATTTTGATGTCTTTAATAACTTGAAATTGACCGTAACGAAGGCATTAAGTACGCCTTCGTACAGTATTTTTTTACGTGTGCATAAAGATTTAATAAATAAATAAAACAAATAAATATATCGTATGAGTTGTCGCTTTGAACGTCATTTTCCCTATTTTATTTATGTAACAATTTCACAGAAAATTTTAACTAAAACCTAGTACCGAACAAAATTATGATTTAAATTATTGTAAATTATAGACAGTGCAACGTTAATAATTGAACATGATTCATTCGTTCATAAAACTATTAGTTTTTAATTAAAACTATTACCTATTTGCTCATACTAAATAACGTGAACGAAACAGTAATTAAACAGGTGCTGTTTAATTACTTTTTCGTTCTAATTTCACTTTCTATGAAACGGCTGGTTTTTTTATATAACCGATGAAAAATTTATATGCTAGAATCATGTGCTGAATTCATGGTTACAGTTTGCGTGTCGATGCCTGCCACCCTGTATGTCGAATGGTAAACATATATAGTCTAAATAGAGTTAATAGCAATTACAACTGTTTCTAGAACCACAATGTTTAATTAGAATAATGATCTCATGATTGCAATGTATTACAGCTTGCATTTAGTTTGCGGTGTCATCAACGCTTTTGAAGAGCGGAGTGATGCGTGTTACGCTGAACTACAAACAACGCAAAGCTTAATCAAATATACATATGTACTCTATTACTATTTCAATCACAAATACACCCTATTATTATAATTATGCTGATTTTGTATCTTTAAGCAGTAATGCTCGCGAAGGAGGAGGCGGAGCGCATGAGGGAGAGGCAATTGTTGCGCCCTCATGCTCCCAGTCGCCACAGGAGGAGACACCCTGGGCGTCCGGAATCAATTGCCGACTCCCGGCCACCATAGGCGCGGCCTTGCGGACGGCGAGCAATGGGCAGCTCGCCGTCCGGTAAGGACCAGGCCCGGGTCGACGGTGCGTCGTATTCCACGCGCGCCTCAAAGAGATGACAGCATCATTGACGGGGTCCGAAAGGGCCGATGCCTGCCGGGGTCGCGGATTGTTCGAAAGAGTTACCGGGGCCCGGGCGCACAGGCAACTGAAGGACCACGGGTGGGTTTTAGTCAGTAAGAGTCTGACACGCCCTTCTGCTCCGCCCAGAGCGGGAGAGGTCATTTGATATGCAAACCAAAAAAAAAAAAAATGGTAAATGCGGCGATGTAAATCCTGAAATTTAATTTTTCTTTTTGCGGGCATTCTAGCCGCTTACGCCTAAACAGAGTGTTCTAAAATGAAATAAATTTGACAAAAACTGCACGAAATACTCATCTTGCGTTAGAAATTACATGTCATTTTCCATTTTCTTCAAAAGATGAAGTCGGTAACTTAATATGTCGTTTCTGTACCTACTAACATGTAGTTTTGAGAAGGTATCTAAATTTCCGGTACCAAAGTCTGCGTTACAAGTTCCAATTTCAGGACTCGGAAAGAAAACGCCAAGAATATTATGTTTATGTTTAGAGTCGAATAAATGAAGAAAGATGAGTGAGATAAGATAATATGATGGAATAAGATATAAAGTTTAACTGGAAGACAAAAGTAAGATGTATTTATTGCGACTTCGTGGAAGCAAGCTCAGGACACCATTCTTTACTCAGGAACTTTCGCCTCGCGATTAATAAACGTTACGTTGCTGACGAAACGTTTAAACGTATCCCGGCTTTATGCTACGAATAAAATAATGTTTAGAAGTTATTTAATGTTTGATTGAATGGTTGCCTAATGCCTGTGCGTAACGAAGGATTGTTGGGCCTTTGGGCGCAGCGAGGGAGTTAAGAATAGAATTCTGAGTGCAGCGAGGGATTCAAGCTTGCCCAAAACGAAGACACCTTTATCCCCAAGGAGAATACTCTAGTTTTCACATATACTGCGAGGTAATAAAAACCAATTCGATTTTAGAATTGTAGATTGTGAAACTGTTAAATAATCGGAAAATACCTACTTATGTCCAGTTTTATACGCATTTTTTTCTAAACATGAGTTTATTTGAGTTCATGTATTGTGTTTTTTCACAGTAAATAGTATCGTAAATAAGACGCCCAAATCTAACATTCTTACGCGGGGGAAAGCGCCACAGTCAGTCATGCGATCAGCTGTTGCCGTGATATGCCGCCATTACCACCACAGGTAATGTAGAAACAGTAGTTGGGGAAGTCTAATATGCATGCACATTATTTAATAGTTTTGGACTTATACAAAAAACTGAATTTATGTGTTTTTATCTTTTAAGTACAATAACTGGTTATTATTATAATATTTATATGGCCTAACATAACTGTACCTATACCTACCCGCTTTGGGCCCGGGTACAGCGCCTCTCTAAGAGTTTCAGGCTCTCTCAGGGGAGCACTCTTGAGTTTTGAACTCAAGTCAACTCAGTCGTAAAACTAAACATTAATAACTTTGTACGACCACTCCTCACTAATCTTCAAAAGAAATCTACTAGAACGTTCTCTTGATTACAAGCTATTGAACGTTTCCAACAAAAAGCAGTTATTACTTTTGTGGAAAAAGTAATGGGAAAAAGGCAGATACTAAGATGAAGTCATTCATTAGATGTCCCTTGCGTTACTTTAAGCTGTCCATTTTGTGATAAATTTCTACCTCATTTTGTCTTATATAAACCCGTTTAATCTAACTTATTGACCGTCTTAGCCTTGTTTAGTTTAATAACATGATTTCGGATCGACTTTTCAAGGTATAAACTTTTAAGTGAGACCCAACGTACAAGTTAACAAAAAGGAATTTTCAGATCAAATTAATTTGGCAGTGTGACGAAGTTCAGAGGTCCACGGAGCGATATTAGATTGGCTGAAAACGTTACAGTATAAGTTTTATGAGAGTTTTTCCTTACCTTGATAACTTTATTATTGCTCGGACAACATTGTGTTAGAGATTCGCCTTGAAAGTGGTTCCCTGTTGAGAGATTGCGCCTTATGTTGTTTTTAAAAAGGTTTCGGAAGTTACCAAATTGTATGAAAATTTTCTAATTGCGTAGCCGGTGCTTTTTTTTTCAAGTTCCGAAGTTTTTTACAAACATAACATCATTCCTGTTTTCCCCGAAAAATTTGGCAGCTGTATACTGAAAAGGTTGTCTGCAAAAGTCGAACTTATGTTGTGCAGGCTGGTAGTGAAATAACTCTAGTTATATTCAAACAGTCAAGCAAGTTTGAAATGAGCTTTCAAGTGATTTTGAATTACGTTTTCAGTTTTTTCAAAAATGAGTAAAACGATAGGCGCTTTGATTTAAACAATGCTTATAATAATTAATTTATAACGTGCTTTACCTCTGCTACGTACAACTTTTTTTTTTTGATTTGTATGTCTTCAAATGACCTCTCCCGCTCTGGGCGGAGTGGGAGGTCGAGTCAGACTCTTACTGATAAAACCCACCCGAATTCCTTCAGTTGCTTGTGCGCCAAGACCACAGTAACTCTTTCGAACAATCTGCAACCACGGCAGGCATCGGCCCTTTCGGACCCCGTTAATGATGCTAACATCTCTTTGAGGCGCGCGTGGAACATGACGCGCCATTGACCCGGGCCTGGTCCTTACCGGACGGCGAGCTGCCCGTTGCTCGCCGTCCGCAAGCCCGCGCCTACGGTGGCCGGAAATCGGTAATCGACTCCCGACGCCTGCTACGTCCCCTGTTGTTATTATAGTACCTATAGCTCACCCACATTGTTATTATTGTTATACAGAAATACATATTAAACATGATTAAAATGACCTCGATTTTCTACTAAAACCTGTACAAAATACAAGTCCTTGTTCTAAATAATTTGTACTGACTACCGTATATAACAATAATAATATGTGCGGGAGAGATGTAAAAGCGCGCAGTCTCTGAGACACGTTTGCGATAATATATTGCAGCTTTGCAATGACCGGCGCTGCGGGGAACGTGAAATATTTTTATCTAGTATGACAGACGGAGAATTTGATTTCAGTTCCTGAAAACTACGAAACCTTGTTTCGATTGTACATTACAGGAATACTGATCGTATCCTTCGAAGACGAAGATATTCTGTCTATTGCTTTTGTTGCTCTTGCTTTCGCAGTGAACGATTCACACTGTCGTTTTTAGTATTGCCTAGTACAGCATACTTTTTGCAAAAAAAAATGATGTACAGGTTGCGAATGTTACACTTTTTATCATTTCCTGTCGCCTAATAAGCAAACAAAATAAACAAGAACTTACCAATATTTTACGTAAAACAGCCTACGGAGATAAGACCAAATCAAGTACCTACCTTTGTACGAGAAAATAAATAATAGGAATAAGACTAAAACATATGTATACCAAAAAGTTTGGGAAAACGAAACAAAAGAACACCTAAAATCTCGAAGGACAGGTTTATGACGCCGACCCTTTCGTTATTAGGGTTTCAAGTATTTCATCTACATTCAGAAACAATTCCTGAGATGTACAGATGCATACAGTGACAGTTTGATTTTAAAACTTGAGCACATTTGTCTCGGCGACGTTACCCGAATAAAATTGGACTATTCAAGTAAATGGAACTGAAAATCTGGGTAGAAGACATTTTTTGTAGGAAAATACGCAGTTAAAGTTTTATTTTTATTACTAAGGACCTGATAAGTTTTGTACAGGAACTAGTTATAATATTTTACTTTAGTGCTTGTTATTTCTACTGCGGTATATGGTCATGTCAGTAATTACTTCATCAAGAATCAATCAAAATATTTTATTTCACATAAACCAACATGGGCACTTATAAAACGTCAGAAGCTAGGTGCACTTGCACTTGATTACTTTTCCTCAAGCTTTCGAGCGGCGAGACACACAGCCGGCTGGCTGCCTCCTTTCCACGGCCTCAACGCAGCATTTAGTGGACGCGCATTCCTGGTCATCACCCTCAGCCTAATCAGAAATCATGGCACAGCACACTGCGCTTTCGGTCGATTAACAAGAAGAGCTGTTAATAGGTACCTCTCCTGGTCGACGCCAGCAGTCAGCCTCAACGCGGTGCTGCACCACAATCCACCTCACAGAAGCGTAACGCAACGATTTATGCGAGTTAGCGAGTATGGTGGCGAGAAGCGCCACCCCAACTCACCGGGGAATTACCGCAGACAGTTCCAATTCACCATAAACTATGCGACACCCGGTTCCAACTCAGTGGAACTTCAACTGGCCCTGGCAAGCATCGCAAGGTACACGAGTCAGCCCACTATCAACCTCGGGTCTCTGGAGGGGAGTGATGTGGCGGCATCTACATCGCCACATGTGAACTACGCATCGCATTAACGTCACACAAAATTTTGCATCGCGCAAGCAGAGTTTATCGAGCGACTAGCATCTAAACAACGTCCCCACATCAATCGTCGGGCAGTACCCCACCAGACACGACACCCGTCTGGTCGGAGGATCCTCCCTTTTTCTATGGTGGATGAGTGAACTTTACACCCTGTTCCTCATATCTCTTTAACTTTGATACTTGTATTTATGATTCATTCCGCAATATTTTTGCTTACTAAAGCTGCAATAGAATTCTAATCAGCTTCGTTTTCACTTGGGCTTGGATCCAAATTGTACCCGAGCTTTGAAGAGAAAATTTTACATCGGAAATTTTTGGAGGTGTATTAAATAAGGTGTATTCATAAAAGTTGCACGCAAAATGTGTGAAAAAGCAACAAAAATTTTGGAGCATAAATGATAATGAATAAAGAGCATCGGGGCCTATTGTGATTAATGTTTTGAATACTTAAATTCTTATTTTGAAGTTCAGGTATTGTTAGGTTTTTTTAAATGCATCTATTATGGTAATAGCATGCACCAGTTAAGCATTTTATTAACTTTGCTGGTTCGCAGTACATGCAAGGACCGCATACTTTATGCCGTATCATCTCACACACGTCACGAACATGTGCGTACTGAAACATAAACATGAGGATGATGTCTGCAGATATACTAAGTACTATCTGGAACAGACTGCAGAACACATGACTGACATACAACCAACGAGTGAGAGTACCAGAGGTGGTGAACAGAATGAGAATCTGTAAGGAACCTGCAAAGTAATTGCGTAACACCCTAATAGTAGGAATAGCTTTCATTTTGACAGCAGTTGTTGAGCAGAGAAATTCGAACATATGAAGCAATGGATTAGCAATAGGCTTCAAAATGATTCAGATTGTGATTGTGATAGTACGTTACGCAATTAGGGTGCTGTATCTACTTGGAATCGTGTTTGACATAAGAATAGACAGAATGATAAAGTTGCTCAAGATTTAATATTACTATCTGTGGGTAGATTCTCGCATTTTGTTGGATAGTTTGTTATACAATCTCGATATCGGGATCTAGGCACGAGCTAGCTTTGTGACGGTGAAAGTTTCCAATCCGATAATTCAATTTTGTGTCGACATCGGGAAACAAACAAAGCTTTCCTTCGTGTTAGAAGTACAGTCAGGATAATAATTATCGTTGAGGATTTTTTAAGTTGACAAGCACGATATCAAATCAAGAGCCTTCTTACTAAGTTCTTAAGTTTGATGATACGAAATTAATATAATCAAAACATATTTCATCAGATATTAGTATGTAAGAAATTCATTCGTTCCTTCAAAAAATAATTAAGGTTTATTCTGTATATCGCAAAAATCATATCTGCCAAGTTGATATTAGGAAATTTCGCCGCTAAAATAAGCTACTACGTCTGCCTAAATTAATATCTTCTCTCTTTTTGATGTTTCGGATGGAAGCAATTTATTAAAAAAAAATCTATAAGCATTACGCCGCCTGCTTCCTTTTATAACTCGATAATATTAACGAAGCCAGAGTTAATATTATGATCAGTCTGAAACGTGACGTCTAATAATATTCCAATAGATTGTGTTATTACTGAAAAACTTCGAAGTCAACAATTACGGCGTCGGTTGTTTGTTGAGGTTATCAATATCATAGGTATTCTATTAGAAGTTCACTCAAATAGAAAAGAAGGTACCTGTAGGTAGTTTTACAAGAATACCTGCTTTTCCAATCTAGGGTAAAAGGCATTGTTTGTAAAAATATAATTTAGAAAAATATAATATAAACATAATGTTGACCATATCTGGCCGTGTGACAGTTCTTTAATAGATTGACAAGAATATTATCCGCACAAGGTTGTGATAAATTTGTAAATACCGCGAGACCCCCGACTCATGGAAGCGATCCGTTAAAATAAGTATATCGTGTTTTTACATTTTTCGAAATTCGTCCCTCAATTGGGTGAAAAACGGTAGGTAATCAAGTTTTCAGGAGAATAATTTACTGCTTGCTTTGATTAAATCGAAAATTAATATAAATAATCATAAAGTAAAAAAACGGAAACGTTAAAAAAATAGAAAAACAATCAAACCCCTGTCGGGGTCAAAAGCGGGAAGACTCATTATATGAAAAATCTAATAAAATGCTTTGATTTAGAAACTTTAAACTTGAAATATGGCACAAACACTTATCTAGGTACATACTTAATAAAGACCGTGATGATTAATTTTCCAACACTGCCCTTTAAAGGGGTTGGAGGATTGTGTGCAGTTCGTAGAGGAAAGTACAAAATTCGCGCGGACGAAGTCGCTGGGGATGTGGTAATTATCGTAATAAAAAAAAGAAAAGCTTTTATGCTCAGATGTTAATACTTGAATACAGAAGTTTGAGAAATTTAGCTCAGATACCAACAAAAACGAATAAAAAGAAAAATTTAATTATTTACCAGTAAGAAATGGACGTTGTAGTCTTAAAGTTCGTCATAACAATCACAAACACAGCTTTATAATTTACTGATATTAAGAGCAACAATTTTATCAAATCGACGGAGACCTTGAGAAAGAAATACTTGCCCATTTATTGGCATTAGTTCAAAGAATATAAAAATAAGATAAAGCTACAACAGCAAAATACTTCCAAACCACGACTGACGCTTCGATGCTAAAATAAATCCCTAACTTTATTGTTGTTCAAGCGAGCTGTTTCCTACAAATATAGAAATTTCGATGTGAACTATAATAATTCTGAATTATACAAACGAAATGGGAATTACGTAACCCTTCAAAAGAATCAAGTATGATTTTCATGAATTCTTCATTTAAAATACCGCAGAGATGTCTGCAAAATCTCATGTTGTAGATTATTGTATATACTAAATTTGCGAAAGGCGAAAATTTAGCGAGATAAAAGTAAAGAGAAGATTAACATATTAAAATAAAACAAGCTGATTGTTGAGCAAATAAATCCGTTTTGTTGTGCAGTTTGAATACCAGCCTTTATTGCCGCATCGCCTCTCACTACACACGACTGCTAACAGATCAGTCTCGAGGGACAGTATCTACATTTGTTAACTCAATGGTCGAGTTCGCTAAGGTAACCTTTTGTTCAGAAACACAAAAAGTACTAATAGTGCTTCGTGGTGAGGTTATCAATACCTACTGTGGGGAAGATGAAAGGAAGTATATAAATTTGGCTACATGCAGTCTTCAGAACTGTATGTATTATTTGTCTGAAACGAAACTTGACTTTACTTATTGGGTAGTCATTTTGGCAAAATTCGCTGAAAACGAGTCATATACCAACATCAAACGTGTTCGAGTAGTATTCATTCATAGCGATTGCGAAATATGGTTCATTTAAAAAAAAAAAACGATTGCCTTATTATACTTACACAACAAATAGCTCAATAACGTCTACTTCACAGACAAACAAAATTGATTGCGGTACCCATTTTTCCTTATCCAATAAAAATATACGATTCCCCTCGGATTCTTTCTTGAACATAAATTCGAGATGAAGAGCTGTTTGAATAAAGAAGTTTTATTGAAGCTCGATTGGCGATTTGATATTACAAGCTTACTTTAGTAAGTAAGCCTGTAGTATTTCGTAACAACAGTTTACCTTGCGTGCTTCCCTCTTCGAAAACTTCAAATTATTTTTTGCCTATCTTATGACACGAACGCTTCTTCTTTGTAAATGTAAACAAAATTACAGCATTTAATAAACTGTAGCTCTTAACAACATTTCTTACCTGCAAGTTCAATGAATGGTTTAAGAACAACGGAGATGTCTTTCAGTACCATTAATTCAGAACGGCTTATTGTCAGAAGTTTAGCAGACATAACACATTTTGTATTTTTTTTTAAGTTTGTTTTGCAATTCCCAATAGTATATACTTTTATTTTATAGATATGGTATTAAGGCATGATGAAATTGTTCAAAAAACGTTTCAATTTGTTGTCGCCGTAAGCTTGAAGCTTTGTCAAAAGTAAAATAATATACTTTTCACTTTTGAAACAATCCATAGTGTAGATACTATTTGTACAATATTTATTTAATGCTACTGCTGTTCATACATTACCGTTAACCCGATCACCTTTTCCCTGTGTTCACATCACACAGCATCCATGGAGATACAAAGTGATCCATTCTACTTCCATCTGAGGGCATCTCTAGAGGGTTCTCCGCGTGATGTTCACACTTCAATAGCTTTTCATACAATATGCGAACCGAAAATAAAATTCTACTTTGTTTCACATTGTAATGGTATATTTCAGTATTTGATAAGACTCCACCATCCGATCAGTTGGAACTACACAAATTGTAAGAAAATTCTCAAGAAGGCTCTCCAAAGAATGTCTTACGAAGATACAGATAATTTATTAACTTTGTCAAAGTAAAAATTACGTATACTCATCTACAATCAATCAAATTTAGAAACTAAGAGTTAAGCTATTCAAAATTAGTATAATTTATTTGTCTATTGTCAACTTTTACATTATTTTATTAATTTTATCACTATTTTAGCACTTTTCGCCTGCCGATCACCTAGTTCAGGCACGTAAATCTTAGGAATATAATTTACATTTAAGCAAAACTTAAAAAAATTGAATGCCTTGTAATTTTATGAATAAATATTACTATTATTCTTTTTTTTATTTACATACTTATTAAATACATTTTTAAATATTTTTATAAAAACATTAAAAATACATTTAAAAATATAAAAAATAGTGGTCCGCCGATATCAGGAGCAGGGTCCAAGCCACCGGTGGTTAGGACTCCAGAGATAGGAACCACCTCACAATGCGAGCCGTATCGAGGAGTACTGCCTTCTGGATCAGGCCCTTGATCCAACCGTCTAACGAGAGCCTCGAGAGATGCTGGTCGAGGCTTTCGGCCATCAAGCCATTGGCTGATACGACAATCGGCACAATGATAGCCGAGCTAACATTCCACATATCAACAACCTCGTGTGCTAAGTCGAGATATTTAATTTGTTTCTCTTTCTCAGCTTTCACGAGGTTCTCGTCATGCGGAATGGTAATATCGACAATCATTGTGCGACGCGCTAAACGATCTATCACCACTATATCAGGCTTATTGGCGACAATAGTCGTGTCTGTAATGATAGATCGATCCCAGTACAACGTGATATGGTCATTTTCGAGAACTGGGTCGGACACATACTTGTAATACGGTACCTCAGAATCCACTAGTTTATATTTCAAAGCAAGTTGCTGTTGAATAATCCTGGCTACTTGGTTATGCGTGTGCAAATACTCGCTGTTAGCTAGACGAGAACAACCAGAGATAATATGTCTGATGGACTCACCCGGACGATGGCATACCCGACACACGTCAACCGTCCCGTCCTGCATTTATTATTATTATTATTATCACCACTTTTTCAACGTGATATGTCATGTCTATAATCCTTTTATCATTGTCATCTGTCTAGCCTTTTCCCAATTACATATTTTTGGGGTCGGCTTCCAGTTTAACCGGATGCAGCTAAATACGAGTATTTTACGTGGAGCGAATGCCTATCTGACATATACAACCCAGTTATTGGGCAATACTATATATACCCCTTGGTAAGACTGGTTGTCAGAATTTTGCGGCTTCCGACGACCCGTAACTGTCAAAGATCCACGAATTACAGCCGGGACCAACAACTAAACGTACTTTCCGAGGCACGGAGGGTCTCGAAATGTAAAGATGAACACCCTTCCAAAGGCCGACCGCGGCAAGCGTAGCTTAACCTGATCGATCGACCCGTGCGACTGTTATTACTTAGCCTCGAGCTCCTCATTCCTCGAATCCTTTTATAATAAAAAGGTAAATAATTCAGGATAAAACTTACATAACATCACGCCTGTAATCCCCAAAAGGTTAGGCAGAGGTGTACGTAAAGTAAACCCATATTTCGTCACTTAAGCCAGAGCGAGCCTATTGCCATCAACCGGGCACAAATCCGGACTCCGGGCTGCTACCGAGAAATTCCTGAAGGAAAAACCCAAAAATACTTTGCCCGACCTAGGAATCGAACCCAGGACTTCATGCTCAGCAGTATTGCTTACGACTACTAGACCAACGACGCTTCAGAAATAAAACTCTAACCTATAAAATTTTATAATATTGTGCTACTAACTTTGAACTTCCATATCCTCTGTCCTCTGAATCGGTCAAGAGTTTCAATAAAACAACGTTTGGATCGCGTCCGCATGATTTAACTCGACCACAATGGTCGCCTATGTGCACCAGGACGTGTAGGAATTCCCTCGGAATATATTCTAGGAGAGCAATACAATTCTATTTTCTGGTACTTAAAGGTTCAAAAAGGAAGAGAATCCGCTTGCAAAATCCAAAAGTACAAATCAAAAAAACAAAAATCAAATCAAATCATTTTTATTTCAGGAATACACCCATATTGAAATTAAACAGAATCACAAATTAATTGTCAAAAATTAAAAATTAAAATAAATTATTAAATTAATACAAAACAATAATATAAAATAAAATTAATTAATTTAATATTACATTACATTACAACAAAGCAATAGATAAGTATTATTTTAGCTGGAATATTAATTGCCATATACGAAGAAATATATACAAATATATACTTGTATTTAGCCTTCCTATAGTTATATGTGGCGAGTGACGTCTCTCGACGGGACCTCAATCAGCAACAATCTGTAGGGTTACTGCGTTTTTTTATAAACCTACGTTACACAAAAGAAAAAAGCTGCATTCTGAGTAAAAAGCACAGGTATCTCTTTTAAAAATAGACGGATATTCTAGGGCATTTTATATATAGGGGTGAAAGCAAGTTCAATCCAAACTCAAGAGTACGTACGTCGCTTATAAAGCTTTGTAACAAAAATGTCTTTAGATTAAATTCCATTTCAAACGTAGACAGGGAAATCTCCAAACCTGCTGAATATTCAGTTCATATCAAGAAACGTCGTAAATCTTTTTTATGGGCAGTAATGGCTCATTTTCATTAGTCGATAACTCGGTCGATATACAGCATGCGGGGGCTCCCAGCAGGCAGGGAATGAATAAAGGCTCGTGCAGGCTGGCGTGCCTTTGTGTCGCGCGGTCGCGTCGCGCCTGTGTGTACGAATCTTAATGACAGTCATAAGTCGATAACGCGGTCGGTAGACCGTCTGCGGGGAATACCCGTAGCGAGCGTAGCGACGAATGAAATTCATCGGTTGATAAAAAGCGTGCGAAAACTCACAACAAATGAAAATGACCAATGAAAATAAGCCTTCAAAATCACCATACGAGCCCTATCGACCAATAAAATTAGCCTTTACGCTCAAAAATCGTCTAGCACTCAAAGTTTCACGAGTCCACGAATCATTACTTAATTCTCTTTAAATTATTATACTACAACAACTACGAACTTTTTGTTCTGCATTATTTCGGACACCTACCTACAAGGTACCTGTTTTCTTCAAAAAAAAGTTCGTCTTTTCCATATCACTAACGAGATGTGCGGACTAGCTAGCTAATGGTAATGACGCGGAATGATTTAGGTGAGGTTAATGTTGGTATGCCTTCGAACTTTTTATAACATGGAAGTCCGCTAAGTCCGTGTTATTTTCATGTTCATTCTACCGAGTGTACGGTGTACGTACATGGTTTTAAAATATGTATTTTGATTCAATAAGTTAGTTAGTAGGCTCGCGTATTTGCACTTTGATCGCGACTTACATTTGGGAATGCATTGTCATACGGCGGAGCCTAGATGATGCATTTTTGTACATCATTTAATTAGTGTTCAATTAGACGTGATTTGAGTCGGACAACTTGCATTTTTATTTATATTCATATCCGTTGAGCATTCATTGACATTCCTTACATTATCTTGACATTTTCTGCACCTTGCATTTGCATTGACAAACTTTACTGCTTGTTTACCACACCGAACACCGAGCAAAGCATTTCTGATCCAAAAACACCAATCACACATTTTTTGTTTTTCTGGTTTGAAAATTGCTTCAATATTTAATTTCGAACCAGTGGAACACATGCCTCAAGTTCAAAATTTATCCAATAATAAACCGTTATTGGTGCGACATATTAATGTCTGTAGAAGCTTACAATACCAACTGCATATGTTGCCGATGTAAGCGTGGCGCGCGGAGTGAGCTTGACGTTTACAGCCTATCTATTCCGTTAACATCTCACCGTGAAAACTTAGGTGAAGTGAGAAAGAAAAAAGAAAGAAAATACATTTATTTGCGGTAAACATGACGCAAAGAAAAAACACACAAATTCAAAAAATAACGAGTTGGGGAAAAATATGCGTCACATTCACGCAAAACGGCAATCGCTCAGCATAATGCTACGACCCTATGCGAGACAGAGCCCCAGCGCTGGTTTTCAGCGATAGCCGGCGCTGACGTGATGACGTCAACCAGTGCAGCATACGAAACTTAAAAATAAACATTAAAATAAGAAATAAAATAAATACACTATAACCTAGTTCAAAAAGTATATAAACATAATATTTCAATCAATCAATAGTGTCAATCACTAGCATCAGGTGTAATGACAGTTAAAAAGCAAAGAAAGAAAGAAAATTTATTTGACACAGGTTAAGGAATACAATAAGCAGCAGCAGCGGCAGTTCACGTCAAACTCACTTCAGCTGCGTTTTTATGGTGACAGTTTTACATAATAGGTCGGCTGGTATGGTTAGTGGTTTTGTAATTAATGGTTTCACGACCTTGTCACCTACCAATATCTACTGTCGAAAACCATACAAAGATTAATACTGCTTTACCTAATTAAACACGAAGCCTAGATGTTCCAATATTCACGTTGTTATTACCAATTACGAAGACCGGCGTGACTGAAAGATTAATTAATGAACAGCTGTGATCGCTTCCAACGAGGAACTATATTATTTATTTATCAATAGAGTTTCCATATGATTTAGATGATAGGGTTTTCTTCCAGTAATTTAATTAATTACATAATCACTGTTTGTATTATAGAGGTATGAGGAACAGGGTGTAAAGTTCACTCATACTCTATGGAAAAGGGAGGATCCTCCGACCAGACGGGTGTCGTGTCTGGTGGGCAACTGCCCGACGATTGATGTCGGGATGTTGTATAATGCTAGTTGCGCGGTAAACTCTGCTTGCGCGATGCAGGATTTTGCGTGACGTCAGTATGACGCGTAGCTCGCATGTGGCGATTGTAGATGCCGCTACATCACTCCCCCCCGGAGACCGGAGGTCGATAGTGGGCTGAGTCGTGTATCTTGCGATGCTTGCCAGGGCCAGGTGAGGTTCCAGTGAGTCGGAACCGGTTGTCGCATAGTTCGCGGTGAGTCGGAACTGTCTGCGAAGTTCCCCAGTGAGTCGGGGTGGCGCTGCGTTATGCTCCAGTGCGTCGGATGTGGTACAGCGCCAAGTTGTGGCTGACTGCTGGCGTCGACCGGGAGAGGGTTTGAAGGCTCTGCTTGTGGACCAGCCGAGAGTGCAGTGTGCTGTGCCAAGGTTGCTGAATTACGGGCGATAGTAATCGGGGAAGCGTACTGTTCGCCCGCTGCGGGTTTTTCTCTCGGCGGCGATGCTTAATGGCGGAGCTGTGTTTGCCCCCGTTGATGTTGTCGTCGAGCTGGGAGTGCAGTCATCGTCGTTGTTGAGGTAAGCGGGTTTCAACCTATCAATTGTTACCGTTGTTTGTTTCCCGTTTACCTCAATCTTGAATGTTTTCCCGCCTTTTTGTAGCACCTTGAACGGGCCGGTGTATGGTGGGTCGAGTGGTCGGCGCACGGCGTCATGACGCAGGAAAACGTGTGTTGATGACGCTAAGCTGCTGGGCACGTAAAATGGTTTCGCGCCGTGGCGACTTGCCGGTTCTGGTGACAGCTTCGCCATTTGATGTCGGAGTCTCGCCGCGAAGTCGGTGTAGTCTACGGTGCGGGTGAGTGAAGGATTTATAAACTCCCCCGGGAGTCTTAGGGGTTCACCGTAGACTAACTCAGCTGCTGACCCTTTAATGTCCTCTTTCCAGGCGCTGCGGATGCCCAGCAGCACCAGTGGAAGAGCCTCGGACCAGTTGGTGTCGGTGTGGCATCGGATGGCCGCCTTCAGCTGGCGGTGCAGGCGTTCGACCATGCCGTTGCAGGCTGGATGGTACGCCGTGGTTGGACGATGCTGGCTACCGAGGAGCGCTGCAATGGTGTGGAACAGCTTGCTCTCGAACTGCTTGCCCCTGTCAGTGGTGATGCGATGGGGGCAACCGAAGCGAGACACCCAGCCAGCGATGAAGGTGCGGGCGCATGTCTCAGCCGTGATGTCGGCGATGGGATATGCCTCAGGCCAGCGTGTGAAACGGTCGATGACGGTGAGGCAATATCTGAAATTATTAGACATTGTTAGCGGCCCTACTATGTCCATGTGGACATGGGAAAAACGAAGGGAAGGAACAGGGAATGGGGAGGTGGGAGAGGATGTGTGCCGCGAGACCTTGTTCTTCTGGCACTCTACGCACTCTCTGGTCCAGGCCCTGCAGTCCTTCTTCAGGCCAGGCCAAACGAAACGTGCTGAGATCAATTTGACCGTGGCCTGCCTGCCAGGGTGGCTCAGCTGATGCAGCTTCTGGTACACCTGCCTTCTGAAGGGTTCTGTAACATATGGTCTTGTGTTACCAGTGGACACGTCACAGAGCAGCTCCACTGCTGAGTCTGGGAAGCATACTCTTTTCAATGTCAGTGACGTGTTGTTGTTGTTCAGGAGGTTCTGCAGCTCCGGATCGCTCTCCTGGGAATGTGCCAGAGCCGTGTAATCCAGCGCTGGCAATGCTATCGCCTCCACGCGCGACAGTGCATCTGCAACCACATTGTCTCTGCCTGCAACAAACTGGATGTCCGTGGTGAATTGCGCTATGAAGTCGAAGTAGCGGAACTGCCTCGGTGAGCAATTTTCTCTACTGCGTACATACGCGTATGACAGGGGTTTGTGATCCGTGTATATGGTAAACTGTCTACCCTCAACCATGTGTCGGAAGTATCTGACTGCGTCATAGATGGCTAAGAGCTCCCTGTCATACGGGCTGTACTTTTTCTGTGCTGTGGAAAATCGCCTGGAGAAAAATGCTAGTGGACGGTAAGAGTCTCCTGCCTTCTGCTGCAGCACTGCGCCCATTGAGGTGTCCGACGCATCTGTGAAAATAGCAAGATCAGCATTGGGGTCTGGGTGTGCAAGCAAAGCAGCCTGTGACAAACCATGTTTGCAAGCATTGAAGGCTTCTAGCTGTTCTTGCGTCATTGTGATGTCTTGTTTTCCTCTGGTTTTAGTTCCTGTGAGGACGACATTAAGCGGTGATTGCAAGCGAGCAGCGTCAGGGACAAAGCGGCGGTAGAAGTTAAACATACCCAGGAAGCGGCGCATCTCCTTGACGGTCTTGGGAGCTGGGTAGTCCTGGATCGCCTGCACCTTTTCCGGCAGGGGACGAATTCCTTCTGCGGACAGCTCATGACATAGGAAGGTAATGGAGGTCCTGCCGAACTCACACTTTGCTGAGTTTATAACGATGCCGTAGTCAGACAATCGCTTCAAAAGCTGGTGCAGATGTTCGGTGTGCTGGGCTGCCGTCTCTGAAAACAGGAGAATGTCATCTAAGTTCACTCATACTCTATAGAAAAGGGAGGATCCTCCGACCAGACGGGTGTCGTGTCTGGTGGGCAACTGCCCGACGATTGATGTCGGGATGTTGTATATATGCTAGTTGCGCGGTAAACTCTGCTTGCGCAATGCAGGATTTTGCGTGACGTCAGTCTGACGCGTAGCTCGCATGTGGCGTTGTAGATGCCGCTACATCACTCGCCCCCGGAGATCGGAGGTCGATAGTGGGCTGAGTCTTGTATCTTGCGATGCTTGCCAGGGTCAGGTGAGGTTCCAGTGAGTCGGAACCGGGTGTCGCATAGTTCGCGGTGAGTCGGAACTGTCTGCGAAGATTCCCCAGTGAGTCGGGGTGGCGCTGCGTTATGCTCCAGTGCGTCGGATGTGGTACAGCGCCGGGTTGAGGCTGACTGCTGGCGTCGACCAGGAGAGGGTTTGAAGGCTCTGCTTGTGGACCGGCCGAGAGTGCAGTGTGCTGTGCCAAGGTTGCTTGATGAGGCTGAGGGTGATGACCAGGTATGCACGGTCGCTGCATGCTGGTGGTCAGGATACCCGTTGAAGCCGTGGGTGCTGGCTGGCTGTGTGACTCGCCGCTCTAAAGCTTGCGGAAGTGATGATGATGACGTCACGCTGAAGTAGTTGCACGAAGGCTGCGCTGACGTTCATATTCGGGGTCACCAGTATAGAGGTATGAGGAACAGGGTGTAAAGTTCACTCATACTCTATGGAAAAGGGAGGATCCTCCGACCAGACGGGTGTTGTGTCTGGTGGGCAACTGCCCGACGATTGATGTCGGGATGTTGTATATATGCTAGTTGCGCGGTAAACTCTGCTTGCGCGATGCAGGATTTTGCGTGACGTCAGTATGACGCGTAGCTCGCATGTGGCGATTGTAGATGCCGCTACAGTATATCTAGCGGAAACTTACATTACAGGGCAAAAAAACAGACTTTACTTACATCCAATGAAACTCAATCGTCATACTGATATACTCTGAACATTCTGCCACATAAACACAGTTCCCTTGATCTTGGTAATCCTTGTGGATAACGAATACTATGGAATTATTAACATTGTGGTGGGAGCTAACCTTGCGTGCTCAACCTCTTAGTGGTATCTCGGTTATCTCGACGAACAGCGAATATATTGTACAAGAAGATGCTGAGCAGTTTGGATTTAGTTATAAATTAGATATGTAGGTGTTCTGAATGAGATAGTAGCTCAGGTAAATATTATATGTACTGGGAATTGTGTGGTGCTCATAAACACCAAAGTCAGAGTGTTACAACACTCAATCTACGTCAATTTACACATAAATAAAACTATGTATGTGCTTATATCAAATCCTTAGATTTTCGGATTTAACGTAATATTCGTTTGGTTCTGTTCTGTTCTTGACGTACAGAGAAACCGATACAATTTTTTGATCAAGCTTTTAAGAGGGCGCACACCGGTCCACTAGCGCCACTCCTTTAAAAAATATTATTAAACACGAATTTAACTAAACACGAAGCAACAAAATACGATCTAGAGAAATGTGGCCGCTTTTCTTTAAATCGAATTTTGTTGCTTCGTGTCTCAATATGAAAGTTTATAAAAGGTATTAGAAAATTCTAGACACACTTACCGAGGGTGCTTATTAAGCCATTATTCAATATTCCTTCTCAGTCATGAGATAATATTTTTTTACGCATAGTAAGCTGTAGCTCAATGTGGAAGTTTCGCAAGTTTTAATAGATTATGAAGCTCATTGTCAGATAGACTTGAATATTTCAGGCAAATCAGTCTCCACATAATTACATTCTTGGGAAATTACACTACTACTATCAAAAGCACTTTAAAAAGAGAAACAGTTTCCATGAAAATCACTTTACCTATCTACGAAAAATGCGATAAATTGCGTTCACTGCACGATTGTGCAATGCAATAATTTAGCTTATATATTATGTATGACGAGAAGATACGTCTCTCTCGTCATACATAATATATAAGCTAAATTATCAGCCATATTTTAACTACTGTTGACGTACTATGGAAAGTTTTGGTTATTTTACCGTTAGCAGTTCCAATCAAATTATAATTTACGATCGAACTAATCACACTAACAATTCGCACACTGTAGGTACACGACACAACTATTCGGAACGCGCGACAGTTTCTAAACGTCTTCACTGCTTGACCGCCACTGACCAACTCTGTTTTAACTCTGGTCGAGCCTTATGTTGTAGACTCTGTCGAGCGCCGGCGCCGCCTGGTGGCGCTGGCGTCCCGAATAGTCAAATCCAAACGATTAATTTAACGTTTTTCCGGCATGTAAATATTATCTTACTGAGCACTCGAATAAATAAATTCAGATAACATCCCGTGATTTTGCGTTATGTATAAACCGGCCAAGTGCGAGTCGGACTTGCACACAAAGGGTTCCATACCACCGTACAATATTTTAAAACTACATATTATTAAAAAAGACACGTTTCTTGTATGGGGACCCCCTTTAATTCTTAAGTTTGTTTATTTTTATAATTTTTTGTTATAACGGCAATATAAATACACACTCTGTGAAAATTTCAACTGTCAATCTATTACGGTTCATGAGATACAGCCCGCTGACATACAGACGTGTGGACGGACAGCGGACGTTTAGTAATAGGGTTCCGTTGGCACCCTTTGGGTACGGAACCCTAAACAGCATAGCGTTACAAATAAGACATTTCGTGAAATTTATTTTACCTGTTTGGTAGACAAGTCAATTAAAATTCTGCATCGCGTTCGGGCTCCATGCTAAGAATGAAAGATTTTATCAGGTGGACGAAAAGCAATATTCAAGATAAAAATAATTGCTTCGATTCGCTCTAATCATTATGTTCTTAATTAAATCTGACAAGCGTCTGTTGGTCATAATTAATAAGATCTTCAACACATCAATTGCGACCTTATTCCACACAGATATGGTTCAAACTACAGTGCAATTATTAAAAATTATGAATCCATAAATCACGTGAAGATTAAATAAGTGTCTGGAGTGACAGATGTGTCACATAGCTACCGTGTCTCGCGTGCGCGAGAAACTTAGCTAATATCAGACATATTGGATTATATATTGCATAAGGTAATTTGTTATTCAGACCTCACAAAGGGGCTGAATTATGAAGGCCAAGTATGTATAGAGCCGTACTTCTTTCTTAAGTTTTTCGGTCTGTTGAACGCTGCAGGATATTGAAGTAGAGATTATGTTCACGTAACAGACCGCAATTTGACGCAGATCCAAAGTTTTGTTTAAGAGGCTTACAACAGCTAAAGCGCGGTCACTGTCGGACTGCATAGAAAAGAAAGAGAAGCGCGATGACACAACGCTGGTAATTTATTGCAAAATACGAAGCAATTATCTATTTACAAAAAATCTATTGATTGGATTAAAAAATTCAAACACTGTTACGTTAGTGTGTTGCTTGTAGAATAATCTGACAAAAAAATCATAATGATTTAATGCATAGTAGTATGGTTTTTAATCGTTATAAGAAATTTTTAGAGGTAGCTTCGTGATTTTTTTCTATCGTATCAAATTAGTTGTATTATGTTTTCAACACACTATCTAATTAGCAAATATCCTGAATTATAACATATATTTTTCTGATTTTGTTTAGTGCAGTGGATCATATACTTTTAGGCATTATAAAACTTACATTTAGGTCCTGTAGTCCCCTTAAGTATCATATCTTTATTTGATTTAAAACTCACACCAATCTGCTTGAAAAGAGTAACTGATATGTTAGTAGTATTTATACACCAAGGAACCACAATTTAATTTGAAATCCACTAGATCATTATAAATTAAAATTGTATACCTTCGAACATTATAAAACGCTGTGTATGGATAGTACAATAATTTGATCACGAACATCGCTTGGACACGTGACCTGCACACCTGTTATACAGATGTGATCTGAACTGCTCCGACTCGTATCTGAGTTTCATTCGAAGAGTTAACTATACAATGTACTGTTTTGGTAATCAATCAATCATTCTGCTCATTTGTGAAATATAGGTGTTTACATAAATAGGGGGGTGCGCTATGTTTTGTCATGATTAAGACATACAAATTTATAAGTGACACATTAGGTGTCATTCGATTATGAAACTTAGAAAAAAAAACACGTGTGGCACTCGGGGACTGCCGCGGTAAAGCTATTGCATAGTATTTTTTATCAACTTATTTATCAACTTATGCAATCTGCTTACGTATTCGTCCGATTTCGGAGCAGCTCGTCTCGATCCGTGTGAGCTTCGTACAGTCGTACCATATACATACACGTTAAGCGAACTCTCGGCCGAGTTACATGGTAGGCGGAGTGGAGGGTGTTAGGTTTTATTTTCGTTACGGAATTTCTTAATTCGGTCGCCGCGCTCAAAGCCCGCGATAAAAGCTATGCAATAGCTTAATTTTTTTTAAATTAATAAATAGATGAACAGAAAAGTGAAAAAATAATAAAAACATCAAATACAATAAAATCAATAAATAGTCATAGTACTTATTATCAAAAGGTAAGAATGCATTATTATAATAATTGGTTGTTCAAAAATTCGTCTACAATATAATAACATTTGTCAATTAATAATTTAGTAAGAGCTTTTTTAAACTTATATAATGTCATATTTTTTATGTCATCAGGAATTTAAGCATTCCTATATTAGCGATTGCAACGATCAACAGTCGGGCCTCACAGAGCCGATCATAATGCTAATCAATGTAATTACATTATTAATTAATTAATAATTAATAACCAAAAATATTGTGGCTTGCAATTACGCTGATAACCAATAACTCGCAGGACATGGATAGTTCCTTCGGAAATAAAATGTTTTTTTGGGAATAACTTAGACAAAGGCGTAGCGTAAAACAGCTTGAAAACATTTACAATGCATTTTCTTAAATGATGATTGTCGCAAGAATTTTAAAATACTATTTGAAAGCAAATACTTCATAACTATCCATCTCACAGTTTTATTTGAAGATTTTGAAGTATTACAGAAAATATTGTAACTATTGAATTTGTTTTTACGATTTAAATTGAAAGTTAAGATTAGTGATGATGACCGCAGCGCAAAAAGTTGGTCAGAATTTTATAGCTTTCTTTAGTTTTATAGCTTTCTTTAGATATTTCACTTCTGTCATACATAAACCCTTGGAAAAGCATGGCTGTAGTCTGATCTCACAGTAAATTGTATTCCGGAAACATCCATCGATCGTTGCTAACCTTGTAAACAGGAGCAGGTGATGAATAACAAAGACTCACCTTTAATTCATGATCCAAAAAATATTTACTACATAAGGCAAAAGACTATCTTGATAATAGGTAGGATAATTAGGTTCAACCTTGACTTATAATATAATACCTATGACGGGGAAAGTACGTGTCTCTTGTTATCATCAGCCATATTTTAACTACTGCGGGCGTACTATGGAAAGTGTTGGTTATTGCGCAATAGAAAAACTGTTTACAATTCAAATCAAATTATAATTTACGACCAAACTAATCACACTAGCAATTCGCACACTGTAGGTACACGACACAACTATACGGAACGCGCGACAGTTTCTAAACTTGTTCACTGCTTGACCACCACCGACCAACTCAAAGACTCTGGTCAAGCGTTATGTTGTAGTCTCTGTCGAGCGCCGCCTGGTGGCACCGGCGTCCCGATTAGTCAAAGTCAAACGATTGATTTAATGTCTTTCCGACAACTATAAATTTGTCTGAAAACAATTCTTGCAACAGTATCAAATTATGTCTTTATTCGTGTAAGTTCTTTAGAAACACTCAAACCGGTTGACCATGTTTTTTTTACTATCTTTTATGATTTTATTTTACTTTCGTCATAAACTGCAGACAATCATTCGGACAGGGACAGCAATTTCCATCGATTGGCCGAAAAAAGGGTGTTAGACGCATTCAATTTCGCAAACTAACCCTAATCTAGATTACCAAACGTGTACAAAAGACTTATGTTTGTATGGATCTCTGAAAGTATTACCCCGCGAAAATTTATCAGGGGTATGATTTTTACGAGAGCAATCGTATCAAATTGGTTACTTCACGGTTTTTCAGAATTTTGCGGTTCATAAAAACATACCTTTGAAGGAAAGTTTCAAAAACATTTAATTAAACTCTCCTGAAGTTAATTCTGTAGAGATATTATCTACGGAAATGTTAAAATGTTGTTACCTACTTGTCAATGTATTATTTTATCAAACAATTTATGAATAAAGATTTAATTACCACTTGAAAATGCTTTTAGAATTCAGAGGTCTTTAGGATTAAACTTGATTGTGAACTGCTAAATGAAGGCGATTATTTAGTTTGTAATTGAATTAAGTAACTAAAATTCACTGAGTACATCTCTAATTTAAATTATTTATTCCAGCCTTCCAATAAATAGCGCGTTGAAAACTTATAAATTGACTTTGCTAAAGTCTGCAGGTTAAAAAGAAAATTTTATGTTCCTTCGAATGAAATTCCTACTAGGTATATTAAAATTAACTACGTTAATCTACGAAGAAAATCTCGTATGAAAGAGCTGCATTTTAATTTAATAACATATTCATCGTGTTTAAAGTGTTCACTTAGTGGCGGTAGCGCGTCTTTTGTTATAGGCAATCGCTGTGTTCAGTTAGGAGAGCCATTTATAAGAACAATGCGTTATGTTGTTGTGTACTGGAAACTATCACATGCGTCTATATACTTGGTTATGCTAAAACTGAGTTTGAATTGGTAAGCACTGCAGAATTTAGAATTAGAATGCAGCATGCATTATTTTACAATAAAATATTATTTTTTGAATAACGTGGTACAACTGACGTGTCCAAAAATCAAGGCAGCCAAATATCTAGAACACTCTAATTAATTACCCCTACCAAGTACACGCGACGATATATATTACGTTAGGCAGCCATTGCGTTTCTCCCTCACGTTGATATAATGAACGTCCTTAATACCGCGTAATGTTTGCGTCGCACTCCGAGTTATCTTTATAGCCTCTCTGATTACGCGCTCCGGTTCCAACAATTTGATTAGCTCAGTGACGTCACTGAGACACGGACGTTCGGTCAGCAGAGTTCCGGGTAATTGAGGGAAATGTATTAAACACAAAGAAAAAGGATACAATTAATTATGAAGACTCGGATTCATGTACATACATCAGCGTAATATTTATTACATAGTAGATAATTATCAAAGGACTTATAAGATGTAGTAAAAAAACTTAAAGAAAGATGTAGTGACAAAATTAAAAAGAGCACGCTAAGGCACATGCAGTGTAATAACTCAAACGTCATGCCTTAGTATTTCACAAAAAGTAGAAATTAGTAGGAAACCTTGCAGTGTCGCCTGCAAACGATTATTGATATCACCATTTCGATTACGGTTCGAAGACAGACTAGTGCTTGGCACTTCCTCTTAGTTCATTCAATTCAGCACGGGACTGTAGCAAGTCACATGGGCATACCCAACTTTTGGCTCAGGGAGTGGCAAATCAGAAATTTCTTAAGCCACCCCCATGCTTGTTTTACCCTAGCCTACACACTACACGATGACAGCTACACGAAATATTAGATGTATGTAGTGTGTAGGGGAAACACCCGCAGGAGATCCTGCTTTATAGGTAGTCAAATAAATAAACATAATAATATGCATTTATTAAAATTAAATTGATTAATTAGACGTCTATTTTCAAAGAATTTTTCCAGGATCTTCAGCAAAACGGTTTATGACGTCTCCCTTGAAAGAATCGCCCATCTGTGTCAAGTTATTTTATGTACTGAGGATACAAAGCCCATTTAACCTGCAGATACGTAGACATACAAGATCCAGGGCGCAGACGGGTGCCCCCCCTGCTCTACCCCCGCCCTGGGTACGCCCATTGGAAGTCAATATCAATATCAAATCATAATATCAGATAATATCATACCAAATATCACTATCTAAACATTGCCACTTCTTGGGTTGCTTTGATGTAAAGATATCCCGTAGGTCTTAAAGTACCTATTTATAATTTCCGTTAGATAATTAATGCACATTATAAACAGACATTTACTAAATGTAATTATGTAATTGCCACGGTTATCGACGATGTTGCGTTCCATTTTCGTGACATAGCTTTTACGGAAGGGAAGGGGGCTCGTGGCTAAATAATAACAGCCGCGCGGGTTACTCTTCAAGGTTAAGCAATGCTTGCCGAAGTCGGTTTGTGGATGGGTGACCATTCATAATATACCGAGACCCCTCCGTGCATCGGAAAGCACATTAAACCTTTGGTTCCGGCTGTCATTCATAAATCTTTGACAGTCGTTACGAGTAGTCAGAAGCCCGAAAGTCGGACAACTAGTCTTGCCAAGTTACCCAGTAACTGGGTTGTGGAGGGCAGAGAGGCAATCGTTCCACGTATAATACTCGTATTCAACTGCATCCGGTTAGACCGGAAGCCGACCCCGACCTAGTTGGGAATAGCGTAGGCAGATTGAGGATTGTACCAAACGACCTAATTTAAACGTGTCAACAACCGCTTATGTGAAGATTTTATTAATAAAACTACTAGCTTTTTGAACCCCCTTAATATTTTGGGAATCAACTTTTCGAAAGCTTTCAACTGTCTTGCTATGAACAAAGAGTAGTTTCCGTCAGCAGGGTAAAGAAAAATACACCTAGAACTCTGCAGATTTTTGGGTTTTATTTAAGGTATTGTAGCGGTATTAACATCGCTACATGCGAGCTACACGTTACACTGACGTCACGCAAAATCCTGCATCGCGCAAGCAGAGTTTACCGCGCAACTAGAATATATACAACGTCCCGACATCAATCGTCGGGCAGTTGCCCACCAGACACTACACCCGTCTGGTCGAAGGATCCTCCCTTTTCAATAGAGTATGAGTGAACTTTACACCCTGTTCCTCATACCTCTATAGTATAATCGGTTAAAAACCAGGCAATAGGTTTCAAAAAGAAAAAGCTGCCTTATAAATGGGAAAAAGTCATAAAACATGTGGAACAGAGAAAATAAAATAACGACAGAGGCTCGGCCAGAGCTCGTGCATAACTTGTGGTATACAGATACCATGATGTTGTATGTACGGAGACTTTCCTTATTTGCACACGAACAGCGACAGTTTCAAGTGTGCTGATAAAAAGACACTGGGTCTACCAACCCGTTAGCGAAGGTTGGTTATGTAATAAATGTTGGTTATGTAATAATAATAATATGGTCGACTCTTCACGCGACCAGGGGGCTGGCCTATTTTTAGCCCAAAGAATCAGCATTGCCATCCAACGTGGCAATGCTGCCAGCATTTTGGGCACTTATCCCATTGACAGCGATGCGGACGAATTTTTTTATGAGCTCTTAATGAGCTCTTCAATTTAACTTTTTTTTTTTTAATTATACTCTTCTAAATAGTAGGTATATATATTTTAGTTTTGGCTTGTATATTGTAATCTATTTAGATTGGTTAAATAAAAAGAAAAATATACATTGTAATAAATATACATAATTACAATATTCCTTTGGGACCGTTCATAATATAGTAATTTACCTAAGTGACCATTTCGTAAAATTATGAGCACTAAATCCAAGATTTCCCTACTCGCCTTATTAGTTCATCAGTGTATTTTTTTAAACGTATTTATATCCTAGAATTATTTAGAAATATTTAGCAAAGTTAGCGTTACTAGTTCTTCATTGTGAAATTCTTTTGGGGGGTTTTTTTCAACGTCTCAGCTTGTTTTATGGTTTGGTTGCGTTCTGATGAAAAATGTAAAGTCGTGTATGGTTTGCCGCTCTTTGAGGTGTCACTTTACCGTAAAAGTACGCATGGTGAAGGAAAAAAAAAACTGTTCTAATATTCTTAAATGATGCGCTGAAGTGTAGAAAATCAACGTAACAATATGACAAAAACAACAATGGTGACGCGTGTGTTGGATCTTTTAGATCCCTTTAAAATTATTGAGCTGAATGGTGCTGATCCATGTGTCATGTTCGTGAACGGGCGCCGTCTGCTGGGACTGGTCATGTCTGAGCTGCCATGGCTTATTTTAATTATTTTATTTTTTAATTATTATTCTTTTTGTTTCTATTTTCTGGGCGCTTTTAACGTGAACGTCTTTTTTACGTTGTTGTTACATATAATTATAAATTTAACATAAATGATGTAACTAATATTTTGTAACAATATAATTTAAAGGAGTTTCTTGCCCGTTCTTCTCCACAGGTACCTACTACGCTTTGGAATAGGCAACATGCTTCATATTTCTGACTGACCGACTCCTTAACAATTCAAAAGTGCCTGTAAATGGTTTAATCGAAATAAATGCTTTGGGTTTGAGTTAAAACTGATTGTTTTAATCACCATCGTTTTCCGAAAATACTTTATCAAAGTAAGTAGTGCCATATACCCCGGATTTACCCTAATCTACAGAATTTTACGATAGAAGAACTAATTGCAGTAAAATATTCTAATTACCGCGGGCTCAATTCCTTTTTAACCGACTTCAAAAAGGAGGAGGTTATCAATTCGGATGTTTATATTTTTTTTTTTTATGTATGTTCGGGCATAACTCCGTCATATATAGACGGATTTGCAAAAATCTTTTTTTATTTGAAAGGGTATACTCTCGAGGTGGTCCCATTGTTACCAAGTCTGAATCCGATGAAGAGATCCCATGGAAATCGAGGGAAATCCTCAAATTTTATAGGCACACCAATAGCGATTTGGGTATTTTTTATAGTTCCTCGTGCATTTGCTCTTAGAAAGCACCATTCCGCGAAGTGGAACTGATGATGAAGACCAGAGGTGGCCACCGGAACTACTCAATAATAAGTATTTCACGGGTTGCGATTCGATTACTTTAATATGATTGCTAAGCCATTTTTGCTCGTGACAATGCATATGGTGAAATAGAGTTGATGGTGGCTTCACCATCAGCTCAGTTCTTTTTCAGGAGAACTCCTCAATAATTAACGCATCGGAAAAAGGAATATTTCGTAAAGGCAACAATTTAAATGCTCACTAAAATAGTTTTTAGACCCTAAGACTAAGTACCAAGTAAAATATGTTAACTTCAAATAATATAAACCCACTCTATACTGAGGTGCCTAAAGAACAACGTTTTAAGTTCCAAAATAATTATACACTCAGCAGAATAATTGTAGGTGTTGTATTTATATTCCTTTTGCCTACCAAAATGGATGAATGCTCACCAAATCTTGTTCAAGTGGCTCACCAAAAATAAGTTTGCTTCAAAATGTAAGGGTGGGATAGGATGCAAGAGCGAGCGAAGCGAGCTCGGGACTTGGGGCACCCCGACTCGGACAGGTTAGGTTAGAAGGTGATGGCGGGGTCTGAAATACCCCGCCATCCCCTACGTGGTATTTTTTTTTTAAACTACCAAGAAGTAAGAGCCCCGCCGAGTGGGGCTCCGTCGACTACGCCTTATAAATGAAAAAGGAAAATAGGTTAATGTCTAGAATACTTTTTGAAACACAATTTGGTGAGCATTTATCCATTCTGGTGGACACAATTTGGTGAGTATTTCGAATTTTTTGGTAGTAAAATAGATACTTTTCTGGTAGGCGTTTAAACACAAGCCTTTTGTAAAAGGTGATGAGCAGTTGACATTAGGCTATTGTAACTTAGATAAATTAATAACTGAATCACTAAAAAGTGAAAAATAAAAAACTTTTTACAAAATAAACACTTTTTTACAAAAAAAAAACAACCAACTTCAAAAAAAGACACTACATAGTCAAAAATAACTTTAATTTCGGAAGTCGGTGTCCTTGGATCTGTATTTCAGTTTTTTGCCACCGACTTCCGAAATTAAAGTTATTTTTGACTATGTAGTGTCTTTTTTTGAAGTTGGTTGTTTTTTTTTGTAAAAAAGTGTTTTACTTATGCTTTTCAAAACCATCTAAGAAGCGATTATACTACTGTAAGTAGAGAACTTAACTAAGCTTATAGTGATAAGATTCAGTGAACAACAGATAGATACAGTTTTCGTGTTTCTAGTAAAACTATAACATTAACCTAAAACTTATTTTCAAAATAATTTCCGTATGTTGTCCTCCGTCATTAATTACTGTCAGTAGAAACTCAAACACGAAGTCAATTTAACAGAAGCGGCTCCGGGTCGCTGTTGATAAAGTTCTCGTTACTAAACTTTCAAAGGAACAGTACTTACTACTGACTCTTAATTGCTTCTTAATTAACTTATTTCGTTCCGGAATAATAATGTGATTTGAGACATTGTTGAACTCCACCTGATTACCCTTATAATTATATTGTTAAACTCCGATTTGAATACATACCTGTAACAAATACAAAATATAACGTCAATTTAAATAGTAATATTATCAGCGATTTATCAAAACATTAAATCATATAAACTCTCACGACACGTCTTCTACAACCGGAGTAGATAGCAAGAATAACGTTCCACTCGGTTGCCTGCAAAATAACTTTTAAAGCTGGGTCCACACTTGTATCATCTTGAAGTTCAATATCAGGCGTATCGTATCCAGTATTCGTATCCTAAGTATGGACGCACATTTCGACCGCAACGTATAACTATCATATTGCTCGCCGTTTGGGTCAAAAACCACGTCCATACATAGAGATACTGTATCTTGTCAGCGTGTCAGCAACGCGTGTCTTATTTTGTGGACGCATACAAATAAGACGATCCACTGACCATCCCCTTTGATGATTGGAAAAAAAATCGCCTCGAAATGGAACGTGGTGTATCATGTATGAAATGACATAGTCGTATCGTGACAAGGTATCAAAATGCGCCCATATTACATACATACTGCCGATCACGATACACGTATCCGATATGAAACGTATCCAGATACACGGTTAAATACGGATCGGATGTATCAGCTACGGCGCGTGGCATGATCGCGTATCATTTTGCGTCCAAACTAGCGACAATGATTCACGTCGATGCTACGCGACGGAGATCTGGTTCACTAAAATGATACAAGTCTGGACTGGCTTAAGAGAATTAAAAGTTTGAAAAAGACTTTTCCGGTCATTTAAGGAAGAGGCTAAGTAAGAAAAACCATTTAAGAGATCTCTTCGAGATAAAACGCTAGAGCTGCTAATTTTGGAATTAGCACCTGTAGAGGTACATTTCATTCATTTTTTTCCAAGAAAATCTTCTGTTTGGTTTTGTTCGTTAATCAATTAATTAATTATTTCGTTAATTAATTCTTTTAGCTATTCAAGGGGTGCGTAAAATGTAGTGTTGTTTTTTTATATTTGGGTCAGCAGAGAAATAGGTAAGCTTTTCATTTTAATGTTCCCATATTTTACGTGCTTGCTAAATTGTAGCTATCTACTGATGCAAAGAAAACTTCTATACATATTTATTTAGAAAACCTATTCCATTTAGATGAGTAGGATATTTATTACAAAAATCATTACCGATTCCATACAAAAAAATAATATTTTATATATTTTGTGAAAAACTGTGATGTACAAAAGCTAACAACATGTCGGCATTACGTTCATTTCGGATTTAATTAAAACGACAGCAGACGAATAAAAAGTATAAAGTTACGTAGATATAAGAAAGACAAGGGTTGTTGCAATATTAACTTTGTTATAATAATAAAGTTTTATAAGCAGATTGGGAGAGACGTTTTGGCCAGCAGTAGGACAATATAGGCTAATTAAAAACAAAAACAGGTCTAGGTATCTAGTGACAAAATTATAATGCATTGATAGATTTCATAACATCCGCCTGTTTCACAGAGTAATTTATTACACGATCTGTTTCAATTTAATTTTGACGTAAAGAAGGCTCCGTTTGATTATCGGACAAAAACTTCAGTTGCAGAAAATTTGAAACAATTTCATGACGATTTTTATTCATTTCCGTCTTACCAATCCTATTGGAGTCAAGCAGTTTATTTCGTGTCTAATACCCATCGATCACTAATAAAGAACTAGATACACAATCAGCGACAAAAAATATCTTCGAATGAAGACCCTCTTTAACATTTGGGTGCTCTTTTAATCTAGTAGCATTCGAACGCTCCGACGGTAAACAAGCCTCAACGCTCGTTTAAAAACTGGAAAAATCACGTATAGGACGCTAAAAAAGGATGGAGTTTAATATTTTCGGTAAGTATTAATATAATCATTATATATTTGTTATCACTGTATTGTAAATAATGGTATTTTGTCAATAAACCATTGTAAAAACATTTTATTTAAATTAAGTTGTAGTGAACGGCAGGAGGAGTTATAAAGCATCTCAATTGTAAAGACTCTTAGTAAACGTATTAATCATACTATCGTATGCCCACTTAAAATGTTCGGGTTATGTGCGTTGATTCTGTACCATTTGTTGGGGACGCAATTGTTTCTCTTTTTTACTAATTAAATTTGATTGTTTTTGTTTTTTTTAATGAGACTTCTTTACTGTTTCTGATTTAATGTTGACTAAGGGCAGGTAATAAAATAAAATAAAAAACTTTTTACAAAAAAAAAAACAACCAACTTCAAAAAAAGACACTACATAGTGAAAAATAACTTTAATATCGGAAGTCGGTGTCCTTGGATCTGAATTTTAGTTTTTTTGCCACCGACTTCCGATATTAAAGTTATTTTTCACTATGTAGTGTCTTTTTTTGAAGTTGGTTGTTTTTTTTAACCGACTTCAAAAAGGAGGAGGTTATCAATTCGGATGTTTATATTTTTTTTTTTTATGTATGTTCGGGCATAACTCCGTCATATAAAGACGGATTAGCAAAATTCTTTTTTTGTTTGAAAGGGTATACTGTCGAGGTGGTCCCATTATCACCAAGTCAGAATCTGATGAAGGGATCCCATGAAAATCGAGGGACATCCTCGAATTTTATAGGCACACCTATAGCGATTTGGGTATTTTTTATATTTACTCGTGCATTTGCTCTCTGTAAGCACCATTCCGTGAATAGAACTGATGATGAAGACCAGAGGTGGCCACCGGAACTACTCAATAATAAGTATTTCACGGGTTGCGATTCGATTACTTTAATATGGTTGCTAAGCAATTTTTTCAAATGACAATTTAAGCAAATGGAGCTGACGGTGGCTTCACCATCAGCTCCAGTTCTTTCCCATGAGAACTCAATAATAAACGCATCGGAAAAATGAATATTTTGTAATGGCTACAATTTAAATGCTCACCAAAATATTTTTTTGACCTAAGACTAAGTGCCAAGTAAAATATGTTAACTTCAAATAAAATAAACCCACTCTCTACCGAAGTGCCTAAAGAACAACGTTTTAAGTTCCAAAATAATTATACACTCATCAGAATAATTGTACGTGTTGTATTTATATTCTTTTTGCCTACCAAAATGGATAAATGCTCATCAAATCTTGTTTAAGTTGCTCACCAAAAATAAGTTTGCATCAAAATGCAAGGGTGGGATAGGATGCAAGAGCGAGCGAAGCGAGCTCGGGACTTGGGGCACCCCGACTCGGATAGGTTAGGTTAGAAGGGGATGGCGGGGTCTGAAAGACTCCGCCATCCTCTTCGTGGTTATTTTTTTTTAAACCACCCAGAAGTAAGAACCCCGCCAAGCGGGGCTCCGTCGACTACGCCTTATAAATAAAAAAGGAAAATAGGTTAATTTTGTGTGCATTTATCCATTCTGGTGGACACAATTTGGTGAGTATTTCGATTTTTTTGGTAGTAAAGTAGGTACTTTTCTGGTAGGCGTAAACACAAGCCTTTTGTAAAAGGTGATGAGCAGTTGACATAAGGCTATTGTAACTTAGATACATTAATAACTGAATCACTAAAAAGTGAAAAATAAACACTTTTTTACAAAAAAAAACAACCAACTTCAAAAAAAGACACTACATAGTCAAAAATAACTTTAATTTCGGAAGTCGGTGGCAAAAAACTGAAATACAGATCCAAGGACACCGACTTCCGAAATTAAAGTTATTTTTGACTATGTAGTGTCTTTTTTTGAAGTTGGTTGTTTTTTTTTGTAAAAAAGTGTTTATTTTGTAAAAAGTTTTTTATTTTTCACTTTTTAGTGATTCAGTTATTAATTTATCTAAGTTACAATAGCCTAATGTCAACTGCTCATCACCTTTTACAAAAGGCTTGTGTTTAAACGCCTACCAGAAAAGTATCTATTTTACTACCAAAAAATTCGAAATACTCACCAAATTGTGTCCACCAGAATGGATAAATGCTCACCAAATTGTGTTTCAAAAAGTATTCTAGACATTAACCTATTTTCCTTTTTCATTTATAAGGCGTAGTCGACGGAGCCCCACTCGGCGGGGCTCTTACTTCTTGGTAGTTTAAAAAAAAAATACCACGTAGGGGATGGCGGGGTATTTCAGACCCCGCCATCACCTTCTAACCTAACCTGTCCGAGTCGGGGTGCCCCAAGTCCCGAGCTCGCTTCGCTCGCTCTTGCATCCTATCCCACCCTTACATTTTGAAGCAAACTTATTTTTGGTGAGCCACTTGAACAAGATTTGGTGAGCATTCATCCATTTTGGTAGGCAAAAGGAATATAAATACAACACCTACAATTATTCTGCTGAGTGTATAATTATTTTGGAACTTAAAACGTTGTTCTTTAGGCACCTCAGTATAGAGTGGGTTTATATTATTTGAAGTTAACATATTTTACTTGGTACTTAGTCTTAGGGTCTAAAAACTATTTTAGTGAGCATTTAAATTGTTGCCTTTACGAAATATTCCTTTTTCCGATGCGTTAATTATTGAGGAGTTCTCCTGAAAAAGAACTGAGCTGATGGTGAAGCCACCATCAACTCTATTTCACCATATGCATTGTCACGAGCAAAAATGGCTTAGCAATCATATTAAAGTAATCGAATCGCAACCCGTGAAATACTTATTATTGAGTAGTTCCGGTGGCCACCTCTGGTCTTCATCATCAGTTCCACTTCGCGGAATGGTGCTTTCTAAGAGCAAATGCACGAGGAACTATAAAAAATACCCAAATCGCTATTGGTGTGCCTATAAAATTTGAGGATTTCCCTCGATTTCCATGGGATCTCTTCATCGGATTCAGACTTGGTAACAATGGGACCACCTCGAGAGTATACCCTTTCAAATAAAAAAAGATTTTTGCAAATCCGTCTATATATGACGGAGTTATGCCCGAACATACATAAAAAAAAAAAATATAAACATCCGAATTGATAACCTCCTCCTTTTTGAAGTCGGTTAAAAATAGATTTTATTTTTGTTTTTTTAGCTTCCCTTGAGATTCAGTGAGGTGTGGAGAATGGATATCAGTTATGGCACGTCAAAGATCCAAAGAATTCTTCAAGCCAACACAAGCAAGCGTTGTATACACTTTAACTTTAGGAAATTTAAAAAGATTACCATTTATAATTACAGTATAAACAAAAAAATATTGGGCAGCTCGACTCCACTCATCTTTGGTCCTAGCGGCGACCCTCGGTCGTAAAATTTTATTGCTTTTATTTGGCACTTTGTAATTCTGACTTTAAAACATGTGTGTAAGGTTGAATTTTCATTTACGTATATTTATTTCAACTAGAATTAGGTAAATACAATTGCGACAGTTTTATGAGAATTTTAGTATGGGATTGTGTATCTAGTTCTTTATTAGTGATCGATGCTAATACCTAATCTAATTGCAGCAATTGGTTTACAGTCAAACAAGTTTTTTATCTTTACACAAGTGATGTAATATTTTTTGTAACCTGTAACCTGGTATGTAATTTTCCTTATTTTCTCTCTTAACGGAAGTTTTAGCCTTTTCTCTGGTGTAATACTCTATTTTATTGTTCGTAGGTGTAGAACCTATTAAAAAGAGCTGCTTTCCAGCCCTTTTTTCAGGTACCGGACTATCCAAGAGGCTTGCGAGCTGTTTGGTCGCTGTTACCAGCCGCATAGGATCCATGGAGTTCGAGACTGGCAAGTCCTTTCTGGCCCGTGCCACTTGATCGTTGCGTCACCTGGGATTCGGTCGAGGCGTGCAGTTCTTCAAGGCTACGGTTCGTGAGCATCCAGAAATCGTAAATATTTGTAGGTTTTACATTCAAATGATAGTTGATCTTTAACCATTACTGTTATCGGGATAACATAGGTAATCTTTATAAGATAATATTCATTTGAAAGTGTACGTAATTTAGCAGCTACGAACCTAAAAACCGATTGCTATCAATCGATTGCCTAGTTCGGAAACCAAATACGTAACAAAGATTTACCATCCGATATACCTTAAGTTAGTTAGTTTCCTCGTACTATCTTTTCGTTTAGGCCAATTTACCTGTTCTACAACTGTTTTAATACCTGTTAAAATAATAATAATAATACAAAATGTTAATGTTAACATTTTGTATTTTATTTTATTAAATTTTTTATACTAATAAATTATACGTGTTAATGTGGTGGAATTTCCTTTTTTATTTCGCTACGTTATGTATTAGCGTGTGCATGTGGACTCGCGTAGTTTCATAACTAAATAGAGCATCACGTTAGCAGCCTGCTGGGATTAAGTTGAAAATTAGGTCTACGTTTTCAATTATTATTTGGGATTATAGTAAGTTCAAAATAAAACGATTGAACGTGCAGACGTCTACAGGTAAACTTTACAATATTTTTGGTCTGAACTAAACATTATACAAAATAAAATGAAATTCTCTTGATAAAAGTTGCCAGCTAACAAAGTCAACACAACCTTACAATGGTATAAACTAAGACAATGGATCTCAGCAAAACGGAAAATCGCTTGGATGTAATTGTGTTAAGAGATTTAGATCTCGGCGCGTTGTCTCCGCAGTCGTTGTAAGCTACTTCTCTCCCGCCTTCAAAGGAGTACTTACTTGAGCCGCTATCTGTGACGTCACAGTTTTGCGTCACCGTTTTTTTTCGCACTCTTTCGCTTTGTCCCGAGGCCGGGCAATGCGGCTTTTGATATGCTAAGCATATTCGGCTATGATATCCCTTTACTAATGCTTAATTTCAACGTAATCGTGGCTTCAATTTAATAAACTGTTTTAATAATATTCTGTAATACCAATACTCCATTTGAAAAAAGATTTGTAATTTCAATAAACCCTTTTTTACAGTCCGTTCAACCGATTTTGACTTATATTCTGTAGGCATAATGATGACATTAAAAGAAAAAAATGTGGTACTGAGGTACTGCAGCTACCATTTGTCATGCCACCAACACAATAGAAGTCAAAATCGGTGGAACGGACTGTAAAAAAGGTGTATTTAAATTTCTAATCTTATTTCAAATGGAGTATAGGTATTACACAATATTACAAAAATAGTTAGAAAAGCTAAAACTAAAAGGTTTCCAAGTAATAACAAAAATCGTTCACATTACTTACCATTTAGTGCGCACTCTGATCGTATTAATATTCAATAATGTGCGGTTGGTATTGTAACGAAGGCATACAACATTGTTTCAGTGTGTGTTACAAATTGTAGGGCTGACAAAATTACAGGCAAACAATTACCTTTCTTCTCAGAGTAATCAAATAGGAAACGGCACCTCTAAAATATGATTGACGTGTAAAAGTGTTTGTACAAACCTACTTACAGAAATAAAAGCATTTATCATTTATCAAACAAATCTAGCTATGACAATAAGTGACACCAATTTACTTACGTAATCAACTGAAATTAATTAACTTTAATTATTATCGATCTATTAAAGCTCAGGCTTCAGAAATTCAGTACGCAAGACAATTACATATTATACTTAAACTTTTTCATGCAATATGCATACTCGTATCACTCTCATATTTGTTATACCTAGAATACACCCTACAAGTATTATTATTAATATTATTAATAATGTTGTAATGTTAATATTATTAATGTGGCCCATACATTATACTCGCATTTGTACACACTTAATAAACCTCATTACCTAATACGCATTATTAAGACAACTTGTACACACTTCGCACTCAACTGATACCATACTCGTAATTAATACACTATATGAGGACCGCTACCGAATACACTTAGCTTCTGTGTATTTCGGCTTACGTAACTCGTCGAGACATACATCAACTTATCTTTTCTAATGGCTAATTTAGCACAAGTTATTGATGAAATCGACAAGTCGGCCTTTACGACTAGCTTACAACTATATTCTATAGATGAATGTAGGCTGCACCTAGGCGATACAGGAAGTCAGTTCTCGGTTGTAGTCCAAAATATACGCAGTATCAAAAATAATTTTGATGATTTCGCTGTTCTCATGAGCCGACTGCTGTTTACGCCTTTTTTTTTTGGGTGGGAAATCATCAAATGACCTCTCCCGCTCTGGGCGGAGCGGAAGGGCGTGTCAGACTCTTACTGACTAAAACCCACCCGTGTTCCTTCAGTTGCCTGTGCGCCAGGGCCACGGTAACTCTTTCGAACAATCCGCGACCCCGGAAGGCATCGGCCCTATCGGACCCCGTCAATTGTGCTGACATCTCTTTGAGGCGCGCGTGGAACACGACGCGCCGTCGACCCGGGCCTGGTCCTTACCGGACGGCGAGCTGCCCATTGCTGGCCGTCCGCAAGCCCGCGCCTACGGTGGCCGGGAGTCGGCAATCGACTCCCGATGCCCAGGGTTTCTCCTCCTGCGGTGACTAGGGGCGCGAGGGCGCAGATATTGCCTCTCCCTCTGGCGCTCCGCCTCCTCTTTCGCGAGCATTACTGCTTCGCAGAAGGAGATGACGGCTTCCCATTCCCTCTCGCTCCGTACCATGGCCTGAACCAGGGCCGGACGCGAGAAGTCGCCGCCGCGAGGACACGGCGGTGCTCCGCCCAAGCCGGGCAGACCTCCACCGTATGCTCCACCGTGTCCTCCGGTCGATCCACACAATGATAACACCCGGGCGTTTACTCCCGCCTTATCCGAAACAGGAACCTCCCGAAACAGCCATGTCCGATGAGGACCTGCGTCAGGCGGAAGGTGAGGACGCCGTGGCGCCTCTCAAGCCACTCCTCAAAGAGAGGACTTACCGCCGCAATTGTGGCGTGCCCTTGAAAGACAAACCTAACGTTGTAGTTGAAAAATATCATTCCATTCATTATGTAACAAATGAACGATTTTCAGATATTGCTGCTGTTTACGCCTGATATAATAATTTGAACAGAGTGTTGGCTTGACGACGGGCACGCCTGTTCTGAAATTAATTAAATCCGATTACCACTGTTCCAAAACGTACCTTAACCAAAACGATGGAATAGTTGTTTATACAAAATCATCTCTCCAGGCTTCTGTCGTAGAACCACCCTGCAAAGACTGGAACAGTTTGGTTGTCAATGTCAGTGAAGAACTATCTCTGATAGCCATAGATGTATATATAGGTCACCATCTTTTTATAATATAAATAAATTCTGTGAATCCAGAACTGATGGAAACATGTACGTCAAGCACCTGTGCTATTGTAGGGGATTTGAACATTGATATAAAATCGGGTTGCACTGACCGACGTGCCTCCGGCTACTTAGACTTAACTGGCCACTATGGGTATTTTCCAGGACACACTTTCCCGAAGCGAGGAGGCAACTGTTTGAATCATATTATGATCAAAACTGAGAAGCCTGCTACTGTGATTGTCTATGATACTGGCATAACAGATCACGAGACGGTTATCTTTGGCATTCACCGAGAATTAGCTAGGACCGGGGTTGAGAAACGACATACGCGAATTGACTACAAAAGTTTAAAAAAAGTTATTGAAAATGAAAACTGGAATTGGCTTCTTGAATATTTAAATGTTATTATTGCATTCCAATTTGTCGAAACACTTTATTGTAAAATTTATCAGCACACCACTACTCATGTATGTCGTAGCGCAGACGTCATTATCAAGCCATGGATTACTAAAAATCTTCTGAAGTGCATCAGACGACGTGACTTTATAGCACACGAATGCAAAGTAAGAGGAATATCGCGATAATCCTGTCATTCAACAAGAGTATAAGAGATATCGGAACTACTGCAACAATATATTCTACAATCTGAAACAAGATTATGACCACAAACTGCTAATGAAAACTAACGGCGACTGTAAAAAATTATGGTATGAAATTAAGAAAATTTGCAATATCAAAAATAAAAAAACTGGAAAATCTGAGCTCGTAACTGATAGTGGCAACCCGGTCGGCCCCACATTAAATAAAGCTAACGACCTGAAGCTTGCAACAAAATCTCTTAGACAACTTGACATGACTTAAATTGAGTTGGCCTGTGAGCAATATAGTACGTTACACAATGGTGCAAACTCTTTCTTTCTTGCTCCAACTGACAAAAAAGAAATATTAACAATTATTATGCATCTTAAAATGTCGTCAGCAACGGGTTATGATGGAATTAATAACGTATTCTTCAAGCAGTGCGCACATGCTTTAGTGGGGCCGATTACCTTCCTATGCAATTTAAGTTGAAGTATGGGTATAGTACTCGACTGCATAAAGATTGCAAATATTTGCCCGATATTTAAAAGTGGAGATCCAAAAACTCCCGCAAATTATCACCCATTTTCACTGCTGGCCGCTCTCTCAAAACTTCTTGAGAAAGTTGTCAACAAGAGACTACTGGGCTACTTGGTGAAAAATAAGTTACTATTGCACAATCAATTTGGCTTTCGGGTTGGCAGGTCCACGGAGGATGCAGTAACTAACTCTGCCGACTTTATAACTCTGAACCTGGGTCAAGGACAAGCATGTACTGGCATCTTCTTAGACCTTGCAAAAGCCTTCGATACGATCTCCAGAAAAATTCTGATCAAAAAAATTTTACTTCTTGAAATTTGTGGCGTTGCTTTGGACTGGTTTACCTCATATCTCTGAAATAACGCAAAGGGTTATGCTAGGGGAATATTGTAGTGACCTATCCACTGTTAATTTTGGTGTTCCCCAGGGAAGCGTGCTGGGTTCCACTTTATTTATTATTTGCATAAATTGATTATGCAGCATGAACCTCCCACAGGCTAAAATTTTTACTGATGCTTATGACACCGCGATAGTTTTTCATGGAAAAACATAGGATGAAGTGCAATGCACGGTTGAAGGCAAGGTAAAGGCTGTTGCGAACTGGCTCCAACATAATCTATTGACGCTGAATATACAAAAAACCAAGGCAATCAACTTTACTATTTCCGATCGTTCTTCCCCTAACAGAGTATCTTGTTTGCGGCTGCACTCATGTAATAGTTCCGACCAGTGTTCCTGTCCTTAAATCGAACAAACTGAGTCAATGTAGATAACAGATTGACGTAGTCCGCACACCTGAGCGCTTTGAAGGGCAGGATAAGGACAACGCTGCGTATATTTAAACAACTAGGCAAGATTGCCGATGATTCTATCCAAAAGATGATTAACTTTTCGCTTTATCAATCCATTCTTAATTACTGCATAGTAGTTTGGGGCGGTGCGGACAAGACCTCACTAATGAAAGTAGAACGAGCTCAACGTGCTCTACAACAAGTTGCCTATAGACGACCGTACCGGTACCCCACGAATAAACTCTATATACTGAAATGGGAGTTCTTAGGGTTAGACAGGTTTACATACTATCTGTCACCCTATGATTTCATAAAACTGCCTTGAGCACTTGTGTCATTTCAAGTCGAAGGGTGTATTGGGACAAAATCCGATGCCGTAAAATAATTGGCAGAAGGTCTTACGGTTTTACGGGACCACACATATACACGAAACTGAATGGTCTGCATAAAATACTACAACTAACAAAAAAGAAAAATGCAGAATAATGGTAACAAGTTGGCTTCTTACACTGGACTATGATGTGACAGAAAGTTACTTAGGTTAAGTAAAAACTCGCACACATTGACAAATCACAAATACATATGCACTCACTTACATACGTACGTATCTATAGTCTGCAGACACTCTTACAAAGACCAACAGAACTGACACAATTCACACTAACCTATACATTCTTATAAGCCTATTTCAAGTTTTAAAAATGTACCCTAAATTGTATAAAATTGTTAACGGAATGAAGGAGCCTGGATCTCACAACACAGGGAATCCTAGTGTGAGGTCTAGGAATTCAATCCACTTGAATGTAAGCTTAGTAAATAAATTTATTCTTATTCTATTCTTACATAATAAGGAGACCATTAAAGTCGCCTTTTAATTTTATAAAGGTATAAGTATAAACCTTTATTATGAAATCCAGGAATCCGCTGGATGCGAGAAGCACAAAACCGGTCGAAGTGGCGACGCTTGGAGGACGCCTATGTCCAGCATTGGACGTCTTTCGGCTGAAATTATGATGAAAAGTATAAACAGAGCAGATTAATAAACAGTAATAATAGTTATTTTGTTCACATGGACTCTTCCGGGCCCAACAATTTAATAATAAAATATGAGCAGTAGCATGTTTCTTAATAAATAAAGTAAATAGGAATTAAAATATTGTTATCGTTAAAAAATCTAATCAGACTACAATAAATAAAATCACATTTATATATATGATATACGTCTATACAAATGATACCTCAAGAAATCATTAAAATGAATCAATTCATTTAAAATAAATAAGACCTCACAATAATTAAATGTAAAAATTTAAAAGCATTATCACAATGTTTTTTTAAATATTACTTAAAAACAAAATTCAGTGCATTTAAAATAAATAATGTCACAGATTAAATATAATACAAAAAATTCAAATATCAGTCCAATAAAACTTATTAAAAATAAATGTCAAACTGAATAAATGGTGGAAATCATCTCATTTCGATGTCATCATTAAAGAATTCATTCAGTGAATAATAGCATTTATCCACCAGTAGTTTTCTGAGCCATCTAATAAATATTTTATCATTTTGTTCCAATTTATGCCGTTTGGTATTTTATTACATATTTTAATTGATGTTACGTACAATCAAGTTTTCATACAAGTATGATGAGAAGGAGTAGGTATGTAAGGATCGTAGCAGGTGGCATTCTGTAGTTTCTTCTATCCCCATGGGAAGCAGGCGTGAGTTTATTGTATATTATTATGGCTACAATTTAAATGCTCACCAAAATAATTTTCAGTCACCTAAGACTAAGGACCAAGTAAAATATGTTAACTTCAAATAAAATAAAACCACTGTATACCGAGGTGCCTAATTAACAACGTTTTAAGTTCATCAGAATAAATGTACGTGTTAGATTTATATTCTTTTTGCCTACCAAAATGGATAAATGCTCACCAAATCTTATTTAAGTTGCTCACCAAAAATAAGTTTGCTTCAAAATACAAGGGTGGGATAGGATGCAAGAACGAGCGTAGCGAACTCGGGACTTTGGGCACCCCAACTCGGACAGGTTAGGTTAGAATGGGATCCCCTTCGTGGTTATTTTTTTTAAACTACCCAGAAGTAGGAGCCCCGCAAGGTGGGGCTCCTTCGACTACGCCTTATAAATAAAAAAGGAAAATAGGTTCATTTCTACAATACTTTATGAAACACAATTTGATGAGCATTTATCCATTCTGGTGGACACAATTTGGTGAGTATTTCGAATTTTTTGGTAGTAAAATAGGTATTTTTCTGGTAGGTGTTTAAACAAAAGCCTATTATTATGTATGAAATTATGATAATTTATATGATTAATTATAATTTACATTGGAAAAAGGAAGAGCTCTCACTGATCATTAAAATAGCAAGATAAAGTTTTAATGAACAGCTTCTGAATTTTCGATTATTGTATAAATTGAAGCACGAATTGAAATGTCAACTTGTTCAATTTAAAAAATAATAATTCTGTACAGCTCGCATCCATTAATTCAATTCATAACTTAAAAATGTATACGACAGGTTATTTTACGTGATAACCCTAGCTGCTGCGTAATGCAACAATCAACGAGTATGTATGTCATCCGGCCTCCAGTGTGACAGCCCTACACTACGAACATATTTATTTTCAACTTAATTTATTCGCCTTTCAGCTTTCATTCAAACAATAAACGATTTAACAGAGAAATCATTGTGTAATTGTTGTAATTACGGTTGGATTGAATCGGCTCTAATGAGCCGATTGATGTCCCGTGTGTGCAAGTATAATTACTTGCACACACGGGACATCAACCCGCAAATGTTTTTGAGCTGCAGTTCATAGCAGAGGAAAGTTCTTATTGTACTCCTTTTTGTAATTCGTTGTTCTGAAAGTTTAGGCACATT
This sequence comes from Dryobotodes eremita, assembly GCA_917490735.1. Taxonomy (NCBI): domain Eukaryota; kingdom Metazoa; phylum Arthropoda; class Insecta; order Lepidoptera; family Noctuidae; genus Dryobotodes; species Dryobotodes eremita. The sequence goes on from OU823257.1 coordinate 8,969,920, forward strand.
TTTGTCTAGCATCGTCATATTTTGAAATGGTAAAAAAGTTCCAATCAAATACTTAAATAACATCATAGCCAATGGTCATAAAAAAATGTGCATTGCCGTTTGATAGGATACGAAAAATAAATTAAAACACTAAACTTAATGGCATCTCAGTATTTTTTATTTAGAGCAAGTGGCCAGTCTTTTTGGTGTAAATCGAAAAAGTTTGGGTCAAAACAATACTCGATCAATGATCGATCGAAAATCGATGATCGATGAATAATTTTCTAAAATAAATGTAATTATAGAACATTGCATTTCCTCAATGACCCGTTGTTGTGTTACAAAATAACCATTTCAAGCGAAACTGCGGACAGTACCCAAGCTAACACGCTATTCTCCTTATCTGATACCACATTTACACACAGTGCGGTGTAATGATAGCCGAAGTGCCAATAACATTGAAAATGTTCTGTATCAACATCGATGTCGGTCATAAGAACGCTATTACAGGAGATCGAGTCACGTGATGCGATACTAATTGACGGGTTATCATTTGCGGTTGGCGGTTCGCTTCGAATGTGGGTGCTATTTCTGCTTTGTGATGCAACCCACACACGTTACGAAACATTTGCGCAAAATTAGACTTGAACTAGTACACATTAACGTGTGTGGGATGAATTAGCACCAGTATCCGAGCCATTCGGTGTCATGCAGACTTGTGCAAGTCTAAACTTGCGCAAGTTTAACGTAACGTGTACAGCTACCATAAGTTCACGGTGAGACTGTGCGATGTTTCAACTAAATAGATTGTAACAACTTCACATCACACGTTCATTGATTCGTTTATGACAGAATAAAAGTCTGTCGCATAGCGTTACTGCAACTAAAATCTTTGGTTGTACCCATAGATATAAGAAAGAAGGTTGTACCTATTGAAGTGAATCTTTTTAGGTAGCAATTCAATAATATTGGACGAGAATCGAGAGTGAAATTTCAAGGATGCGTCACGTTTAACCGCATTTCGTTACAAGAGAGAGAAGAAAGATATAAGTCTCTCTCTGTCTCTCACACTTAATCTGTCTTATTCTTTATTTTTTAAGAAGTTTCACTTATAACACCTGCACCTTAATTACGTAACACACGATCTATCACAATCTGAATCATTTTGAAGCCTATTGCTAATCCATTGCTTCTTATGTTCGAATAATTTGTTTGCTCAAGAACGTAAATAACGCAATGAATGTTGTTGAACTGTCAAAATGAAACCCATTCCTACTGTTAGTGTGTTACGTAATTACCCCGCAGTACGGTGCTGCACAATTTGTTTTCTTTTAGAGAACTGTCCTGGTACAAGTACATGTACCATACAGCTTTTGTCTTCTATAATAAGTACGAAGAGTGTGTTGTTCACCCAGTTGTGTTTTCTATTAATATACTTAATTAAAACTGATTGTAAATGTAACTAAATTGGTGAAAGATACATATCTAAGAGACCGTGGTCTAAGGTTAAAAATAATTTATTGATTAACAGTTCTGGTACGCACGAGACCACATAAATTTTGACCAAATTTCAAATGAAGATGGTACCTACAATAAATAGCTTAATGTTTCAGGATTCTCGATTGATTCAATTTTGTCGGATCCAGTGATTTGTTAAGAATTATAGTTCTTATGGTATATTAATTAATTCTGGTTTCGTTCAATTTACGTATATGGTTACATTTAATGAACACAACTGGAAGATTAAGGTAAAAAGGTTTTTTTGATTCATTGGTCTACTATTGACCATGACGTCACCGGCTAGTTGAAACCGCTGGATGAAACAAGGAACCTCAGAAATGTAGTTTAGTTTGTAAAGCATAAAAGCATTGACCGTAGCGACACCGGTACGCGCATAGCGTGTCAGCTACGCCGCAACTCAGTGCGAGCTACGTCGTAGTGACACCACTACGCACATATTTCCGGTGCTTGCAAAGTTTTGCGAGCAGGATATTACCTAATTAAACTAGTGGCTCTGTGAGCTGTAGACCTCGCGAGTCTTTCTTTGCAAAGCTTAAAACTAAATAAATGTTCACCGCGAAATTTAAAACAGGAGAGCGCGAAATCTCTGAAATATGTTTTTTTTTTTTACGTTTTCCACCCCCATATCTCCGCCATTTCGAAAAATTTCTATAAATTGAATCGACAAAAAAAATCCATATGTAATTATTAAACCTACTCACAAAATTTCACAAGAATCGGTTGAGAAATGCGACCTATAGATGAGAACAGCAATTCGGACATACGAAAGCATTTTTGCCCAAGCTGAAACGGAGCCGCTTCGCGCTCGCGGTCAATCATCTATCTATATATATAAAAATGAATTGCTGTTCGTTAGTCTCGCTAAAACTCAGAAACGGCTTGACGGATTTGAATATTTTTTTGTTTGTTTTATTCACCTCTTCACAGAGATGGTCTAAAAGAAAAAAAAATGCATATATCCAAAAGAAAAATTTTGACAGGACGTCTGACGGGTCAGCTAGGTAGAGTAGGTACGATAAGTAGATAGGTAGGGTAGGTATGTAGGGTAGGTAGGTAAGGTAGGTAGATAGGGTAAGTAGGTAGGGTAGGTAGATAGGGTAGGTAGGTAGGGTAGGTGGGGTAGGTAAGAAGGTAGGGTAGATGTTAGATACTTAGTGCTACCTATGCGAAGCCGGGACGAGTAAAGCTAGTTTATAATATTTGACGGAGAAGGTACGCGTCTCTCGTAACTTCAGCCATATTTTAACTACTGTGGGCGTACTATGGGTAGTAATGGTTATTGCGCAATAGAAAAACCGTTTGCAGTTCAAATCAAATTATAATTTACGATCAAATTAATCACACTAGCGAATCACACACTGTAGGTACACGACACAAGTATACGGAACGCGCGACAGTTTCTAAAACGTGTTCACTGCTTAACCGCTAACAACATACTTTTTCTTTTACCCTGGTTAAGCGTTATGTTATAGACTCTGTCGAGCGCCACCTGGTGGCGCTGGCGTCCCGATTAGTCAAAGTCAAACGATTGATTTAACGTATTTCCGACATATTTATATCCAACAGCCATTAGAAATAATTGTCGTTTTCCGTTTGATATTATAAAATTCTGCTATAAGTGCGTGATAAACTACAATAAACAAAATGGAAAGTACCGCTGAATAACGCCACTCAATTTTTCACCGCAAAGGAATGAAATGAAATGCAAAAGTGAATCTTCGCCTCTAAGCGATTGACAACTATATGAAGCGTGACACTATTTTTATTTATTTATAATTATTTGAACGATTGAATTTCGTTATTTAAAAAACTTGAAATTGAGTTTATAGACAAAGATAATGAATCAAAGTTAGTCCTTATTTTATCCGTGGTAGGATGATTTGGTTCTGAGTTTAAAATTACTGCGATTAAAATAATTTGATTCCCTTTTCTACAGACAGATTATTTTATAACAGTTGAAAGTAGGGTTTCAAGTTGACAACAAGTTGACAGCATATTTCGACGAACATTGATGTAGTATATACTCAAACTTGTACCTAACCTAACCTAACCAATTCCACCAAATAGGTATTAACACATGCAAATACAGCAATTCAGTATATTGCTGTGACGTCACACATCGTCGGGTTCTCTCGAAAATTGCAAGGAAATTGTATTGTCAGCTCACCTGTGTGGCACGTCTTGTGAAATAGTGAGACGTGTTTGAAGAGGTGTTTATATATTATCTCTAATACACGTATTATATCAGGTGAACAGTTACACACCGATTTATCTCTTTCAGACGTCAGTAATTTGACTTTAGAAAGAAGAAGACAAAGCGTGTGTAACTATACAGACGCTATATAACGTTTATTAGTAAGGAGGATAATAAAATAGTAACAAAGAATGTTTGTCCGTTTGACTGTGTACCTGGATGTATGTTCCGAATTAGCGCAAAAAAGGCTGCCCAGATTCGGATGTGTTTGAAGAGGGAATCTAACTTGTGATGTTAATATTGCTAGGAATCAGAAACGAAATAAGTTAAAAAAAATAAACAATCTTTAATTCCACAAAATTACACTTTACAAATCAGATAAAAATATCAAAATAAACACTGTAAATATTAATCAAAAAGAAATACCACAAGCCGAAATGAATAATCAGTAAATGACCAATAACATAACCTAAAAATAATCAAGCACACGATAATGGTCAGGTAGCACGTCCGTTCCGAGCGCAGCCACCATCCAAGCAAAAAGAGAAGGTTACCGTTTTTTTTTTATAGAAATGGTAACTCGTAGTTGTGACCCTTAGAGGTCATGGCTACTTAACCGGACTAAAGTGCCTTAAGATGACTCAAAGCCTCCAGCCAGGGGCGAATTTCTTAAATTATTAAGTGACCCCAAGCTAAGGGCACGCCCTGTGGGGTACGAACCTCGGCTTAGGGCGTCACTGAGGGGATGACAGCAAGGTGGGACAGGATGGATCGAATTATTTATAGAATTATTATTAACAGAGAAATTTAAAACTACAGGCTCGCTATAGCGCGGGCTGGCGCTTCGTCGAGCAAGGGTCGGGGGGGAAGACCGTTACCGTACCGCGCGCCTTCATTTATAACTTTCCATCGGTTGACAGCTGATCGCATAACTCCTTTAAGATGTTATCTCGTCTTCCGTTACCAACAATATAATATACAATATTAGTATGAAATCCAGTCGCTACTTTTAGTACGAAAAGTAAAAAAGGTAGGTAACATAGACATAGGTAGACATGAAGGGAATTATGTTCGAAGTTATTTATGCTGAAATGTTATTTGTTCGAGTATCTACTACCTACACAGCTAGGTACATCTCTAATGTTGGAAAACGTTGCTTTCGTAATATTAATTTTCGTTGTGTAATGCAGATATTTCTATGAAGTATCAAATTCAAAGGAAAGCTTTATATAACATAACACATAAACTCCCGCCTTCTTTCCATGGGGGTAGGCAGAAACTACAGAACGCCACCTGCTACGAACCTTACAAACTCCTTTTGCCTCATTTACGTTCATACATCTTTTCATACACGCACGCCGGTTGCGAGTTCTACGCACCTGACCTTTCTGAAGAACATCACTATAATATGTCTTCCTAGGGCATCCCCTCCCGACATTTTCACTCACATCTGCCTTGTAAATACCTTTTGTTAGTAGCCCTTCATTCATCCTCTTAAAATTACCAAACCATCTAAGCATACCCTTTTCAATTATTGTCACTACATCTTCTTTTAAGCCGCACCGTTGTCTTATCACATCATTCTTACTTAAAACCTCTTCCTCTGCGTCTTATTTCTTTCTCCTCCTCTTCATCTTCTTGGTTTACAACCACTAAACGGTGTTATGGGTTGTCTGAGTGCAACATTTGTTTTGTACGTAGATGTTATATCACGCGATCATTATTCAGGAGAGCGAATCGAAAGCTGGATTTAAAAAATCTCATTTAGGACTGGTGCGAAATATTCAGAGGAATATGATCAATTTGGCTTTGCATATGAACTGATGCCAGCGCCACCGGGATGGATCGGTGAATCAAATTATTTTCATAGCGTAGCAGTCTTTTTAATTTCATCAGGCATTTCAGATGCAGTGCAAAAATTTTAAAAAACAATTATATTACTCTTTTTCGATTGGAGCTAATTCAATTTTATTGATATTCATGTACTTATCGTAATTTAATATTCCGTGCTGGACCAGGTTGCTAATGGGTTAGCTCATTAGCAACCAGAAACACACAAGCCTGAAAAAACCTGCGACCCGAGCACAGAATCTCATCGACCATAGATCAGATCCCACATTTTATGACTACCCGCAACTTGTACACAATTAACCGGAAATTAACATGCACTTGACCGCGCAGAGAGAGCGTTCGTTAATACCGACTGCGGATGTCTATACAGAAACATGCGAAGTGATGAATCTTGAATGAATTAGACCACGAGTCACCAAATAGCGGACCGCGGTCCGCGTCCGGACCGCCGACCTATTTTGAGGTTAACAGTACAACTAAAACTTAACCTAAAAATATTGATACTACAGAGTGTGATTAATTTGTTCGTAAATTATAATTTGATTTGAACTGCAAACGGTTTTTCTATTGCGCAATAACCTACATTACCCATAGTACGCCCACGGTAGTTAAAATATGGCTGAAGATAACGAGAGAGACGTACCTTATCCGTCATATATAACACGTTATATCATATAAAATCCGTCATATATAACGTCTACCTATATAATTAATACTTGAGCTATCAGTAACCTTTGAGGTGGTTGAGTTTAATTGCTAACAGTCATAATTGAGTTAACGAAGTGTGAAAAGTTAAGATTCACTTATTCTATTTTACACTAGGTTATTAACCAATTTTCTTTAATAAGGTTCAATTTATTCATGCAAATAAAGAAGTTGTTTATTGAGAAGACAGTTGACTACAAAAGTACCTACCTACATCTACAAAACTCCACCATAGTTCAGAAAATTTTGAAAACAAAATAAAGAATAAAAGTTATTGTATCGTTCCCAAGTCACCAATTTTATGTCAAAGAAAATTAAACTGTTCCGTCTTTCCCAACAGTTACATATTATTATGAGAAACAGGAGTCTGGTCCTAAACACACAGAACTAAGTAAATCACAGAGATGGTGAACTAAACCGCGGGCTAATGGAAATTATTTAAATAAGGGTCGGTCCTACTCTATTAGGACCCTCTAATATTCGGAAAATGAATGTGTTGGACAACAGATGCAAATATTTACACACATTAAACTTACTACAGATTTGCATGGGTATCAACCAAATTAGAACAATAAAATTGCATTCGTAGAATTTCGAAAAGCACGGACTCCCAACACACAGTTGGTAACTTCCATAATATTTTATAATAGTGAAACTGTGTCCTCTATTTAAATAATTTAAGTTAAATTTATTAATGAGTGAACACCAATGGTGTCACTGCAAAGAGAGAGTTGGCTAAATGGAACATACTGTTTCATTTGTAACGAGTTTGTGTGATATTTTATTTAATAAACAGGAAAACGTAGGTATCCTTTGTAAGAGGCTTCGGTCATTATATAAGGGACTTAGTGGTTGCGGATGTCTACAGAAGCCAGCATGTGGCTAAAAAGACGACTTTTGGAAAGTCAAAAAGTATAAGTTGCTCGGAAAATATTCGTCTGAGTATATTCATTTTCAGCGGGTGGTCTATCATGAGAACTCTAGCGGCCAGATTACTACAGATCCTAAGCTATTAAAAAAAAAAAAAAATTGAAATTCAAGATTAGTTTTATGTTTTAATAAAACTCATGCAAATATAATGTTTTCAGCTCAATGGCGAAGTTATAACATCGTACTCGTATATTTCTCATGAGGGATCCAGGTTAAACAGTTGTCTGCCGGGGTCGCGGGTTTGTCCGAAAGGGTTACCGTGGCCCTGGCACACAGCCAACTGAAGGAACACGGGTGAGATTTAGTCAGTAAAAGTCTGACACGTCTGCCCAGAGCAGGAGAAGTTATTTGATGATTTCCCAACCAGAAAAAAAAGTTTAAACAGTTGAACTTTCATATAATATGTTAATTTAAAGATATTTTTATTATTATTAAGAAGTTGAACGCGTCTCTCGCGAGACACGACTTATTTACTTGGTAGGAGATATTTCAACAAAGTGTTTTCTTAAAATCGATTTTTGCCAATGAAGCAAACTAGCGAAGAATTAGGTTTTCGAGTCCTAGAGTATTTCTTTCAGTAGTAGTAGTAGTTTTTTTCTTACAGTATCTGGTCAACTAATGAGGCTCTCTCAATGAGGTCTCAAGGCTCAAGGCTCTCTAAAGCTTATTTCCAGTAGTCTCTCTCGAAGCCAAATTCTTTTTCCAATAGCCCGAGTAAAGTACCAAGATATAATAATAGTTGATAGGTACTGTGTTTAATATATTCCCCTAATCAAATGGAAAATAAACTTTAACAATATAAAGTAGCAATATTTATATGCTGCAAGATAACTACCTGTTTAAGGGCACATCAAAGTCTGTAAACGAAATCCGAAATAAATCCAAAGCTACATTTATCGTGATTCTGCCCCTAGGCTATGGCTTGCTGCAGCTCGCCGTCCGGTAAGGACCAGGCCCGGGTCGACGGGGCGTCGTGTTCCACGCGTGCCTCAAAGAGATGTCTGCATCATTGACGGACCCTGAAAGGGTCAATGCCTACCGGGGTCGCGGATTGTTCGGAAGAGTTACCGTGGCCCTGGCGCACAGGCAAGGAACACGGGTGGGGTTTAGGCAGTAAGATTCTGACACGCCCTCCCGCTCCGCCCAGAGCGGCAGAGGTCATTCGATAATTTCCCAACCAAAAAAAAAGGCTATGCTTGCTAATTGCTGGGAATATATACTCAAGGCGCCAGCAAATATCTTGGTTCAGTTTATTACTGTTGAAATAAATAAAGTAAAATCTCTTCGCAATAAATTCACTTTACAAATATTTTTAATTCGTGGCAAACAATTTTCTGTTTGAAACAGTATACAATATAATGTAATATAGTATTGACTTTATAGATTAAGATTATGTAATCAGAAATGAGTACATGCAACTGACTAATAGTCAGATAAATAATTATTGATATTCGTGGTATCAATCTGCTGGGCTTCTAGACCTCCTCCAGCGTCGCCACACCGACGCAGCGGTATCAATAGTACCTTTCGTAAAATTCAATATGCTTATTTTAATGTACAGTCACCAAAAAAGATAAGTACTGGTTACTAAATTTAATTAGATTAGTGAAACTGTTTGTTTTCTATTAATTTTATTTTATTTTATGCGGATGCATCCATCGGTTTCTTACAAAACTTCAACTATATCCGACGACCCTGGTTACTTATCACTTTTGGTAACCGTACAAACAAATAATTAGCATAGTCATGTCATCAAAGAGTCTATTTACCTTGTCAATCACATGTAACAAAAAATCGGCCAAGTGCGAGTCGGACTCGCACTCAAAGGGTTCCGTACCACCGTACAATATTTTACAATACATATTTCTTTAACACGTCTCTTGTATAGCGGCCCCCTTTAATTTTAACTTTATTTTATTTGTATTATTATTTGTTGTTATAGCGGCCATAGTAGTACCCACTCTGTGAAAATTTCAAGTATCTATACCTATTACGGTTCAGACGATATAGCCCTGTGACAGTGGACAGACGGACGGACAGCGGAGCTTTAGTAATAGGGTCCCGTTAGCACCTTCGGGTACGGAACCATTAAAAACATAAATATCTGATTATCCAAAACACAGAGACAGCAAATTTATGTGCACAACAAAAGCTGTCAACATCAGCTGGCATCGACAAAAACTCGCGGTCTCTGGTACAATAACCCGCAGGACTGAGTTCTTAGTTTTTATGCAAGCTATTTAGTAATGCTACTACAAATTGGCACGACTAGTCTTAGTCCTGGATTTTATTACACAACAATAGATCCTGTTTCTTTATATAAAAACATTGTATTGTTATTTTACTCATCCCTTAGGCTAGGTATGTATACCGCTTCAGCAATATTCTATTAAAACTCACGTGTGCCAATGCTGTATTCATTTTGTATATCATGTATTGCATCTGGATAAACAAATAGCATATCATTGATAATATTAATGTACTCCCACTCACCGAGAGCAGGCCTGTGTCCCAACAGTGGGAACATTATAGGCTGACTATGCTTATGCCATTAAGGTAGTTTATAACACAATTCATAAAGCATATATCTGAGAAGAAGTAGGTAAACCGTAGACAGCGTACAAGTGGAATAATTATCAACAGACCTATTCCATCTATAGATTACCAAAATTCTAAAACTACATTAAGCATTCCAATCTTGTTCTACTTCAGTTAAGCACGTAACATATCAGACGTTCCTTCAAGAGCCAACTTATCGAAAATGTCTTGGACTCGGGTCAAGTTCTCGCAGATATCTGGTTTGTTCGGGAAATCGGCTAGGGGGAGTTGGTTAGGGGAGTTGGCGACTACTAATATGAAGTAACTGAATATTAGCTAATCGAGTGGAGAGTTTAGATAAGGAGGTTGTTTATAGTGATTAGCTTCACTTCGGACGACACCAGACTATCGCGTGGAGATAAGCTTGTAGCATTTGCCGTGTGTTTCTTAATGTCAGTGATCTTGTTGGAAATATACATTGTAGATTTTTTAGATAATAGCTGAAGTAGGACAATGATCGCGGTCGTTTATCTCCTTAATAATAGTATAAGTCAGTTACAAATGTAAAACTAAATTAAATTTGTGCTAAAATTAAAGTTTATAAAGTATCAAAATTATTGCATAAACTGATTTCCGAAAGAAATCTCTTTTGACAGACCTTTTTACCCTTCGTAACTTTATTACCGTGATTGGGTCAGAACTACTGGACTTTAAACATATTTGTAAAGATTACGTCCTCGTACACATCCCTCGGGGTTGTTGCAACAATCGTGAGGATTACTTATACTTTTGTGAAACGATTATTAATAATTTGGTCAGATGATTAAATATATGGAATTACTTACTTTTCATATTTTCTGCAGACGCTGCACCACCGCGCTGAATACTTCGAGACTGGCTAGATTTTTTTCTTATTGTTCTATTTAACAGACACAAACTTTTGCTCCATGGATACAATTAAATGAAAAGAGGACCGGCGACCAAGTTGTCCTCTTGCCAAAGTAAATCAAACAGCAAAACTGAAAGGAAATTAGCCTATCACTTTGTTCCATTTTTTCTAATTAGATCCAAAGGATCGCTCCAGAGTTCAATATTCTATTTTAAATACTTCTTTACAAATTAAATGTAAGCGAATATTTTTTTTACGGAATGTTCTAGTTTTCTATACGTAACTAGTTTTTATAATATACAAAGAAAAAGAAAGAAAGAAAAAGTATTTATTGAGACTCGCACAGGATTATCAGAAACTAAACTAAACACACTCATAAAAATAAAATAAAAACATAAAAATAATAAAAACTACCTACCTACTATAGACTGGGATTAAATGAAAGTAATAACGATTTAGGCGATTAGCACACTGCCACGCACCACGCAGCGTAGCGCGTGAATGCGTGTTTTAACGTTGCTTGTAAGTATCTCCGTTTGTATAGAAAACACGCACAGTCCAACACACAGAAAATGCATCCACGCGCGTTCATTCAGGTGCGTTGACACGCAACATGCAGCGTGATGCGTGGCTTTGTGATAATTGCCTTATATTCATAAAAGGACTTCATAAGTTAAGCTTTTATCCGGCCAAGCATTGCAGTAACAGCGAATTAGTTTTGTTTCAATAATTGTGAACCAAAAGTTTAATTGTGAAACATGCAAAACGAACTATGGGCCATTTTTTCAATTATTTGATAACTTTTACCTGAAGGATAAATGGGACATTTTGACAGATTGACCATACAAAAACTGTTAAAATGACAAACTTATTCGTCAGATACAAGTTAACTGGCGATTGAAAAACCTTAGCTGAATATTTTAATTATTCTGAAAGTTTCAGTTTGATTACTGTTGTACAGAACTAATGTAGTAATAGTTACTGTAACTTGTGCAGTTACTCTAAAGAACATGTAAAGTACTATACAAATATATACAGGGTGTAAAAAGACTCATTACATAGCCGTCAACTACGCATTCTGTACATCAAACTAAGTAACACACCACAAAAATAATAGCTGGGGAATTAATTTTATTTTTGGTGTATAAAATCGCTGTGTACGATAGTGCGCAATGTAACGCACGCAAAACATTGTCCTTATGGGTGCATACAACGGTGCAGGGGTTGTTAAGATCATTAAAAACTTGTTTTCGTAAAAAAACATCAGTAAAAGTTGCAATTTTATCTTTCAATATCTCCGTAGCGAGAAGGTTCCCAGGTATGACCATACCTAGTAAAAAAAAAAAAAATTGTGACTGGGAGTGTGACTCTCGGCTTCATTAAGTGTCTTTTTACACCCGTTATACCTACGTCGTTTGTATGAAATACTATGATAAATGTAGGTACGTACCTAATTATGCGGAACTCCAACTTTCAGACACGTAACGGAATTAAAACTAAAAGTGTCGATAAATAAAAGTCACTTAAACACCCAATTACAACAAATTTTGCCCCGAACCCATTTGGCGCAATAATTATAGGTATTATTACGTACTACTAATTGAGGCTGAGAGGAAAACATAATACTTTTTTCAACAATGTTGATTTATGTGCAAGACAAACTTCGGAACAAAGATAAAACTGTTTTACAGACGCAATTTTTCACGAAGAGATTAGAGCTTCTAACCAACTTGAACAAATAAAAGGTGATGATACTTATTATCTGTAAATGAAGTTGTGTTTTAAAGTAAATGCAAAGTGAGGTCGCGGAGATAAACGTCGAAAATTATTCAGATTTAAAACGTCACATTAAAAAAAAACATATATTTTAAAACATTATATTTTGGAATGTATGATTTAAATAGATTTAGCTGAAAACGTCAATGATTATGTAATAAGAAAATCGTAAAATCTAAGTTTAATATGCAAAAGTATGGAATAAATTATAGAAGATAAGATGGTAAATACAAACTGAAAATTCTATAAATAGGTAAACATCAAAGTTAAACAAACACAAATAAAGTGTATATCTAATGCTAACTTAATTATTGGAGCTCGTTTATCGAGCAGGTCGCTGATAACACCATACTGGCAGCACTTGTCGTTTAGATTAACTTTGAACGACTATTATGTATTTGTAATAAAGCTGCTAGACGCATAATTTGTTATCTAACTGCACCTATTTTACGCTTACCGTTAAATAAATTAGAACAGGAAAAAGTAAACGCCGGGTGTTGTTGATACAGCATTATCGAAAACCTATAACATTGCTATAAAATGCACCAAACAAGTTAAATTGCGAGGAACTTAAACAAAACGCGGTCACATTTGTGCAAGTGTATGGTAAAACAATTCCGGGATGGATCTAGCGGAAATTATATTTGCACACAATATTTTAGTCTTGGTGGTTGAATGTTGAAAATCCCTTCGGTGACTGTAAATTCGTAAAACATTCTTTGAAGCTTCATCTTAAGCTGCTCTGGAGTAAATAAACATCTTTATTTACTTCCTAAAGCCAAGGAAATCACGTGAGAAATTCAGGAATTACGTCGCTTGAAAAAATTGCGGACGCGTTTTTGCAAATTGCGGTATTAGAAGAGAGCGTGGGAGTCAAATTGTTAGTAAAGGAATGTTTATCAAGCCTCTTGTCAGTTGTGGGGAAATGTCCCGTGTGACGACCACTCACTGTTTTACTGAACACTGTCTCGAAATTCACACAAATGTCTCGAAATTCAAGCTGCAAGCGATGTTTGTGTTTAGGAATTTATAGCTTGTAGGTACAGCTAGTTAGTGATCACGTTCTAGTTGGCAAGCGCTGAGCTTTGCTAACAAATATTTTGCTATAGGTTTATAGTAACTACAAACATTTAAAATTGCTGGTTGAAAATAATTGTATTAACTTAGTTTGTTTTTTTTTTTGTCATCATATTGATAGAGTATATCTTCATAATATGAAATAGGATCGATTGCCGCGTGTGATACAGGATAAATTATAATTTCTCTAGTTACTAACACACAGTCCCACTAATTTTTTGTACTTTTTTTGTTGTTTGTTTCTTAATTCAACCTTAGTTAAGTATACTGCATTGCTATGATGGTCCAAATCACAGGCATCTAGCCGCTGGAGGCTCTGGTGACCTGTAATACAAGTTTTTAAATAAACCTACTTCAGGCACCAGTGTCTCGCAAAGTTAGCTCCTTGTTCGTGCACTATTGTCGAATATTAGCTGTAAGTAGTAGAGTGTTGTTTTATATTACATATATATTTTTTTTTACTTGTGCATAAAGTTTGAATAAATTAATATAAGTAAGAATTAACAAAGGTAGTATCCATTCATGTAATGAACCACTAGTATATGCACAAGTTGTATTCAAGTGGAGTGACAAGTCAATATTGTAGTAATCAAATTTAGCGACGTAAACGGGTCAATGTGATAAGCTAGCAACTTTACACTTCGCTGTTATGCAAACTTTTTATCGGGGTCGTTTCATAAGCAATTGGTAACAAAATATGATGCGACCCTTTTAAGTGAATTAGAATTTATGATGTGCACGAAACATGAATTAATCACACAGCAGAAGTTGATAGTAACAATGTCCACGGTACAATTATCTTTCATAATTTTTTCTAAATGTATTACAGCTAGACAGCAGCTATCGCAAATGATGACCGTCTTGTGGTGCATCGTCAGCTAACGATTAGTATGTAGGTCAGATATTATAATAATCAAATAAATAATTACACATTTTAGTTATGTACTAGCACTCGCCGTAAACAGTTGTTTTATTTACATGACTCACAACCAATAAACACGTACGCAGTAGGTACACTTACATCTGGTGACCCCGATATCGAACAGTACTAACGCGCGCCGCGATTTAAAATTTGTTTCTCGTGATTTTCCCGTGTCGTGATAACTGCACTGCACAACCTTATCCTTATCAGCCTTCCACAAGCGGATCTCCCTGGTTTGGTTTTCAAGAGGCACATAGTTATCGAAGACATGAATCCAAGCGAAAATTGTGGAAGTGGGACGCCAATATGCGGAGCGACGGACGTCAGTCAGGCCGAAATTGCAGCACTTGGCATATCCTCAAAAATACCGGATTTCTGGATCGAGATGCCCAGAGTGTGGTTCGCTCAGTTCGAGACAATGATGGCTCCCCAAAAACAGGGCGACGAAGCAAAATACGGCGTCGTGCTTTCCAAGCTCCGCAAAGACGCAGTAAGTCAGGTAGCCGACATAATAATGTCACCCCCTGCCACCAATAAATATGGTGCCATTAAGGAAAGACTCCTGGCCGTTTACGAAGAGTCAGAGGAGCGACAATTCCAAAAACTGGTCAGTGAAGTGGAACTAGGCGACCAAAAACCGTCGCAACTATTGAGACGAATGAGGGAATTGGCACGTAAGAGCCAGGTGGCCGAAAAAACCCTGCATAGCTTGTGGATGTCAAGACTCCCTGATCACGTTCGAGCAGTATTAATGGTCAGTCAAGATCAAAAGCTCGACAACCTCGCCGCTATAGCAGACAAGATTTTGGAAGGAAGATCAGGTGAAGTGTCTGAAATTTCAAGCGGTCAAACACAGCTTATGGTTGAGTTAGTCAATCAGATGAGTAAGCTGACCATGGAAATTGCAGCTTTGAAAACCAACTCATACGATAATGGACGTCGTAATTATAGACCTAATCGAAGCCATTCGCGCCCAAGATCCCACTCGAGGACGAGGATTACACCCGACAGTCCCAATTGGTTATGCAAATATCATTTCCGGCATAGGAATCGAGCCCGGAACTGTGAAAAACCATGCAGTTGGAAGAAGCCGTCGGAAAACTGAGTTCAGCGTTGACAGAGGCGGTCGTCAGCGCTATCATACCTTCAAACCGCCTTTGCGTTACCGACCGAAAAAGTGGGTATCGTTTTTTGGTTGATACTGGCGCTAATATTTCAGCAATACCTAGAGTGGGAAACCGTTTAAAAACAGATGACACATATAAAATATACGCTGCAAACGGAACGCAAATTAAAACATATGGCGACAAAACGCTGACGTTAAATTTGAATATGAGACGGCCGTATCGTTGGACTTTCATCGTGGCTGACATTACGCAACCAATACTGGGAGCCGATTTTCTAGAAAAAAATAACATTTTGGTGGATATCCGGAATAAACGTTTAATAGATGGTACGACTGGACTTCAGAGAAACGTAAAGTTAATGAAGTCAAGCACACCAACACTTCGGACAGTAAATTTAACCGAAGATTATGCAGACATTTTAGAAAATTACCCGAACATTTTGAAACCTCTTGACGCTCAGTCACAACCTAAGCACGACGTAGTTCATCAAATCATCACCAACGGACACCCGGTTTACTCCAAGTCCAGACCATTGCCGGCGGACAAACACCTAAGAGTGAAGAAAGAGATAGAGCACATGCTAGAGGCAGGGTTATGCAGGCCTTCCAAGAGCCCGTGGGCAAGCCCTTTGCACGTGACGACAAAGAAAAATGGCGAGTTGCGGCTATGTGGTGATTATAGGAGATTGAACGCGATCACTGTACCGGATAGATACCCGATTCCAAGAGTACTAGACTTCACATACCTATTACCAGGAACCAGTATATACTCAACGATTGATTTAAAAAGGGCATATAACCAGATACCAGTACAAGATGTAGAGAAGACTGCAGTAATCACCCCGTTCGGTCTATTCGAATTCCCAAGAATGCCGTTCGGACTACGAAATGCAGGTCAAACCTTTGTCAGATTCCTTAACACAGTCTTAGCGGGACTCGACTTTATCTTTATATATATAGATGATATTTTAGTGACGTCATCATCAATCAGCGATCACCGACGTCATTTACAAGAAGTGTTCAAGCGGTTAGACGAACACGGCATCGCAATAAATCAAGCCAAATGCGTACTGGGCAAACCGCAAGTAGAATTTCTCGGATATCAGATCACAAAAGACGGCATCAAACCATTACCAGACAAGGTCGAAGCAATCACCAAATACCCAATACCAAAAACTGTGCAAGAATTACGAAGATTTTTAGGGATGATTAATTTTTACCGGAACAACATACCACAAGCAGCCCAACATCAAGCTCGGTTGAACAAATACCTCATTGGCTCGAAGAAAAATGACAAAACTGAAATACAATGGACTCCGGAGGCACTAGAAGCATTCGAACAATGTAAAGCAAGTCTAAGCGACGCTGTTACATTGACTTCACCAACAACGCATTCCCCGCTATCACTCATGACAGATGCATCTCAAACGTGCGTAGGCGCCGTTTTACAACAGTATGAAAACGGAAACTGGAAGCCGCTTTCCTTTTTCTCAAAGGGACTGAGTGAAACGCAATCAAGATACAGCACATATGATCGAGAATTGCTAGCAGTTTATATGGCAGTAACGCATTTTCAACCTTATGTCGAGGGAAGAGAGGTGATAATATACACCGATCATAAGCCATTATGTCACGCCTTCACTACTAAACAAAACTCCACAAGTAAAATGATAGCCCCAAGGCGACTACGTCATCTCGAGTTCATTGCACAGTTCACAACAGACATCCGTCACCTATCCGGTAATATGAACCCAGTGGCCGATGCATTATCGCGAGTCGAACAAATAGATTGCCCGACACCTGTGGATTGGAATGAGTTAGCAGATATGCAACGCAATGACATTGAACTCACTCAGCTGTTAAACAAAAACAACCTTAGCTGGAAAAGTATGCAACTAACAGGAACGAGACAACTACTTTGCGAAAATTCAAAATCAAAATTTCGACCGTATGTGCCGAAGTTACTTAGAAAACAAGTATTCGACACTATGCACAATATAACACATCCAGGCATAAGATTATCAAAGAAAATGATCACCGAGCACTACTTCTGGCCACGCATGAATACTGACGTTGGTATTTGGGCGAAAACATGCGATGCATGCCAGAAAAGCAAGACACACAGGCACAACTCGGCCCCAATCGGAACATTTCCATCTACAGCACGTTTAGATCATGTGCACATAGACATTGTCGGCCCATTACCAGAATCTAACGGCAACAGATACATTGTGACAATGATTGACAGGGAAACAAGATGGCCAGAAGCTGTACCAGTAGCAGAGATAACAGCAAAAGTCGTAGCGGAAGTTCTCTTAAGCACCTGGATAGCGAGATTCGGATGCCCAAACACCATAACCACGGACCAAGGACGACAGTTCGAGTCAGACTTATTTATTACTCTAACCAAGTCACTTGGTATTAAGAAAACCAGGACTACAAGTTACCATCCACAGTCAAATGGCTTAGTTGAACGCTGGCATAGATCAATGAAAACCGCGTTAATCGCGCGCGGTAATACGACAAACTGGTCGAGCGAATTACCCATAGTTCTACTAGGATTACGAGCAGCGCTAAGACTGAAAGAAAATATAAGCCCAGCACAAATGTTATACGGAACCAACATACGTCTCCCTGGAATGTTTATCGAGCCGAAAACGCAATATACATCACCAGAAACTTATGCACAGACTCTCCAGAAGACAATGGCAAACCTAAGCCCGTTTATTAACAAGCACCATAGCACAAGTCATAAACCATTTATTCATCCAGATATGAAAGGATGCGAATATGTATACGTCAGAACGGATGCTGTGAAAAAACCACTAACCCCGTCATACGAAGGCCCCTATAAAGTATTAGAGAAGCAAGAAAAACATTTCAAGATTCAAATGCCAAAGAGAACATCAATAATAACAGTGGACAGATTAAAACCAGCCTACATTTTAAGTGATGAAAAGGTAAACGAACCTTTAGCACACATGAAAAGTAGCAGTAGTCTAGTAAACAACCACAAGAATGTCGAGCCAGCGGAAAATAATAAGACCGCGCCGAACACGACACGTTCAGGTCGCGTCATACGTCCGGTGGTACGATTTACAATACAGCCAGATCAGCAGAAGAAAAAGACGAATTGAAGTAAAATACAATCGTACAACACAAACAAGCAAATCACCGCAGTAATAACACATTGTTATAACACAAGCACTCTGAAGAAACTATCGATTTTTAGAAAAATGGGAAGCTGGGGCTCAAAGGAAGAGATCGTGGTGGCTCAAACCGCCGCCGCCGCCGGGTCTGGAGGATCCAACGTTTCAATCACGGAAATAACCATGGGTGGCATTTTCATCATCGCCGTCGCAGTGTTAGTGTTCTGCCTGTACAAAAAGTGTAGAAAAAGGTTCTACAAGAAGGTAATACGTCATATTGATAGCAGACAAGCTCAGGTGGCTCCGGTCCCAACGATCTCCATGCGTTGCAGTCAACATCCAAACGGACCACAGGGAGCACAAAACGTATGAAGAACGTCACTAAACGCGTTTGCAGCATCGTTTTTCACAAAGAAAACTAGAAGAAAAGTGTAACGGCATAGTGTAATACAAGACTTTTATTTTTATTTTTTACTAATTGTTTTTGATGTAATTTAATGACAATGACAAATTTGAACTAAAATATCACTAAGTATGTTTTAATTATATAGTTAATAACTTGGTATACTGTTATGTAGGTGTACTTACAAAATGTAAATGTAAAAAAGTTTTTTTTAAAGGGGGAAATAATGTGGTGCATCGTCAGCTAACGATTAGTATGTAGGTCAGATATTATAATAATCAAATAAATAATTACACATTTTAGTTATGTACTAGCACTCGCCGTAAACAGTTGTTTTATTTACATGACTCACAACCAATAAACACGTACGCAGTAGGTACACTTACAGTCTCAATGATTACGACACAACTTACGAGAAATGGACGAAATCTTTCTAAATATGTTCCATAGTTCAGCGAGACATTTTATTCCACAGCAAAAATAATGCGTGGATACAACGACTGACTGACTCATCCTATTCAGCTTAGCTTATTACCATCTAGATAGTGGTATCATTTATTATTAGGACTATTTCCACTAAAATGTCTACTTTTGTTATTCGTAGAAACTGTTCAAAATGTTAGGCATAATGTCTCATATTCGTGGTAGACAATAATATATTAAATGTGTGACCTTTGGTAAGGTCTAACTCTGAACTGAATTGAATATTAATAGGGTGTTTGTTATAATTAGAACAGATCAGTGACGACTTATTACATGTTGCATAAATTTCGTTTGGAGATCAAAAAGTTTCTAGCCTATCTGTAACGTTCACCATGAGGTTACTGCAAATTAAATATGGATATCGAAAAACGAATAAAGTATTAGCCGGGGCATGGTAGGCCCCCGCGGTAAGATGGACACCCCCTCTCACTCGCAAGATAATAATGGTCGTGTTTCGTAGCTGCGTGTATTTCGTCGACCGAACCAAAATATGTAAGTTGATGCTTGTGCTACTTTTTTAATTGAAAGTCTCGAGTTCTAGGCTAATTCGTGATTGCGTCAAACTGTCATCTCTTAACTGCCACGGCTTATTTTTTTATTATTAATCTTATATTTTGAATTGTTTCTTAATATTTTTTTTTCATTGTTCTCGCATATAGAAGCAACAAGAATAATATACCCATGATTTTGTAATATCTTGATTTAAAAAGAGTGTCCTTGGAGTTTCTTGCCCGTTCTTCTCCATAGAGATCTACGTTTTGGAATGGGCAAGCGTCAACTTTCTGAATAACTGACCGACTCTTTGACAGTTCAAAAGTGCCTATAAATGGTTTAATTGAAATAAATGCTTTGAGTTTGAGTTTGTCAGTTATTAAGTAAATTACCTCGTTCAGTTATGTGACTAAATAACTAGAAATAATTGTCACCCGACTGCCAAAATACAAGACATAAAATCGAAAATCGAAGACATGTTACATCTACCAACCTGCCGTGGACCCGCGTGCTAGTGTAGCGGTATCTACATCGCCACATACGAGCTACACGTCACACTGACGTCACGCAAAATCCTACATCGCACAAGCAGAGTTTACCGCGCAACTAGCATATATACAACGTCCCGACATCAATCGTCGGCCAGTTGCCCACCAGACATAACACCCGTATGGTCGGAGAATCCTCCCTTTTCCATAGAGAATGAGTGAACTTTACACCCTGTTCCTCATACCTCTATAGTAGATTACGGCCCGCTCTCTCTCTCACAGAGACGAAGCCTATGTCCCAGCAGTAGGAACGTTAAAGGCTGATTATGTACCAAAATATATTTTTTGAATTTTGTCAATATTTATTTTATATGATCTCGGTGGCGGGGCAAAACGGGCAGGGTGATTTTGTTAAGATTATATTTTTTATGCAGATACAATTGTGGTTAGACAAAGGAAGGCAGATGATAAATGATAAATACATCATAAATGATAAATGAGTTTATTTCTGTAAATAGGTTTGAACAAACACTTACACGTCAATCATATTTTAAAAACTAGATGAGGTCGGCGTTTCCTATCTGACTACTCTGAGAAGAAAGGCCGAAACAAACTCAGAGGTCACAGTCTCTTTTAAAGTTCAGACATAATCTTGGTCAGATAATGTGAAGACCGTGTAGATTTGAGTCTGAAGTGGTTGGCAGAAAGTACCAAATGGAACTCGGGGGAAATAAAAGTAGCCGTAACGGATGTGGCAAGCGGGCGACTAAGTAGTATATTAATCACCAGCAAACGCGGCAATTTATAACCAGTTCATCTTCTAAAAATAATCTGGAAGAAAGTCAGATACAGGAGCCAATGACTTCGGAGAAGAAAGGAAAGAAAAAGAATAAGCGAGTAGAGGAAGAAGACGTAGAGTGTTTGTATTGTGGATATTGGTTCTCGGAATAAAGAGAAGGTTTTGTCACTTGCGGTGCACGTTACAGTTGATCCCACTGTTTCTGTGCCGGCAAAGAGGGTAATAAGGACGAGTCCCACCACATTTGCTGCTTTTCTGCTCGATTTTAGACAAAGATAAAAGTATAAGACTGAATATCCCTATTATGCCCCGCATATGACCATTTTTCCCCGGATACGGGGCAGAAAAGGAAGTTTTATTTTTTAAAGACTTTCGTTTATGTCGAATACTAGTAGACTTAAATAATTATTTAAAATTAATTTTAAAGAACATTAACAAGACAAAAAAATGCTTTATGATTTTTTTATTTATCGTGTTTTTCTAAGGCTTTATTCAAGATTTGCCTCGAGGGGCCTGCATTGCCCCGGGTTACCCTACTAAAAATTATTAGTTTAAATAAACAAAATTAGCCGTTGTTGTA
The DNA here is from genome assembly GCA_917490735.1 of Dryobotodes eremita. Lineage (NCBI taxonomy): Eukaryota > Metazoa > Arthropoda > Insecta > Lepidoptera > Noctuidae > Dryobotodes > Dryobotodes eremita. Next base: position 8,991,822 of record OU823257.1, read on the forward strand.
GAGGTTATTACGAATACACAATGACTTCATGTTGCCATTAACTTATAATGCTAATAGAATACACAGTTACGTGAGCGAAGCCGTGGGAAAATCTAGTACAGTAATAAAATTGAAGTCACAGATGACTTGCGTCTTCTAAACACTACTGGTTAGACGTTGTAACTTTCGTTGTTGCTTCAACTTATGACATGCAACTTGAAAGCAAAGTATGAATCAGTCTTTACCCTTTGACAAAGCTTTAATTGTTACTGAGCACGTTCAGCGCAGTCTACGCTTTAAGTGCTGTGAGCTCCATTACCGGCTCATAACACAGTGACCCACTTCTCTCAAAAGATGAAGTGAAGACTGCTGATGCAATTTGTAACGTCATAGCCACAAAACTATCACATGTGACACATAATACGGGACGTGAGCACATAACACGCATGCTCCCTAGCTTGCGCCAGATATGGCAATCCCTACTTTTTTGCCATATAAACGAGATTACTCTCACCGAGGCGCTGTACAGGAAGCGACTCTTATCTGCTAATATACTGCTTATATTCTATATTTACAGCCTTTTCGACGATTTGTGAGAAATACGTGCAATATCTGCTAAGCGCGTGATGAGTTGAACGTTTATAAGCTGAAAGTGTTGGACAAAAGTGTCGACCATCCGCTTGGCGATGTACCGAAATACTCAATGATCACTCTGACCCCAAAGCCCTAGTGTTTCAACCCCAAACGTCTCAAACATATAGCTCCCAATAAGGTTGTTATACTTGCGGCGTTTGATGTTTTCTGCTCCTGTAACAGCCGCTCAAGCGCAGCCCGCCATGCTAGGAAAATAAGATGGAGCGAGGGTGTCGACACAGGTTGCATCCCTCACCAAACTACCCAACTTCCAAGGCATTATGGTCGTTCCATCTGGCTTCTTCCCACCTTCAGGTGCCAAACCATTGGGTTCTAATACAGCTGGCACCCCGGCAGTGACAAGACCCCGATGGATGATGTCATGAATGCTGGCGTGCAGTGTGATCCGACCAGCGCTCTTGCTGCAAGATAGGCCATGGTATCTAAGGCAGTCGACTGCTTCACTGCATTGACAGCAATGGTTCGCATGGAGCGCCCAGACGCAAACATGTAGCGAGCTGGTATATGGTGTCACCCAACATAGGCACTATGCTGGACATAGCATAGTACTTATGTTGGGTGACGGTAGCGCCTGAACCCAAGGGCTCGACTCCAATTCACCCACAGCCAGCAGACGGGCACGCTCGACAGTATTGGTGGACGTGTTAATGAATTTATTCCATACCAACCTGCAGAGCGGCTCATCCCACTGTCACTGGGAAGACGGGTACTCGGGCTGAACTGTGTCCAGGCAAGTCACTTTCCAGGCGTTCACCGCATCGGTCAAACACGGCACTTCAGAGTCAACCTGAGAAGGGGTTTAGATTCTTGTGGTAAACTTTTCGGTGCTGTGGACGGAGGACAGGAACCGGTAGGATACACTAGAAATTTTGCGGATTGTTTAAATTCAGATACAAATGATTGTTAATGAATAAATTACTATGACTATGACTATTATTTTTTGCTTTTAAAGGGTTTTTGTTTTTGTCGAAAGTTTTTTTAAAAGAGAATGCCATGGGGCCATACCCATTTAAATCCGTATTAAACTTGTATTATTCGGAAATTAGCTATGCTAGAAAGTTCTATAAAACAAACATGATTAAATTCAATCGACCAAGTTAAATACAGCTTCATGCTTTCCTATCAGCACCGAAGGCTATATTAGCTTTCCTTGGATAGGAAAAGCCGTTACAAACATTTCCTGTTATCTTCTCTGTTCAGTTGATCTCCTTAAGTTCTGAGTTAAGCTGCACCGTTACTGACAAATGCGTGCACTGACTTGACAGGTCCACATAATCTGTGTGGTTCTTTCCTCAAAAGACCATTTCACACACCAATCTATATGGTCCTCAAACATTATGTCCAAATTTTTATATACACATTGACATTGATGAATTTTATATATACAAAACATGAGTATTTACTTGTAAAGTATTATATTATTTTAATTACTGTGAATGTGAGGACTGTGTGGGTCGTTATTTCAGTTTTAATCATGGTCTGGCAGTTTAAGTAGTTTATCCGGCCTACCCAAATGTCCTTTCTTTGGTATTGTTCGTCGAATCGTTGAGCTTCTTAAGTTTTGAGTTGAGCTGCACGATTACTGACAAATGCGTGCACTGACTGGACAGGTCCACTCAATCTGTGTGGTTCTTTCCTCAAAAGACCATTTCAGATACCAATCTACATGGTCTTCACATGATCTGACTAAGATTATCTCTAGACTTTAAAAGAGACTGTGACCTCTGAGTTTGTTTCGGCCTTTCTTCTCAGAGTAGTCGGATAGAAAACGCCGACCCCATCTAGTTAAAAAAATATGATTGACGTGTAAAAGTGTTTGTACAAACCTACTTACAGAAATAAAAACATTTATCATTTATTTGTGTAAATATTTCTCCACGAGGTTTTCATTTCAACGCAGCCGTAAGAACTTCGTTATCTTCCAATCCATTACGGATTTTAAACGCTATCATATTCTACCAAGTTGCTTGTCTCCTTCAATAATCTCTTAATTTTGTTGACCAGCAGCTAACGAGACCTCACTAATGGAAGGGCGCTCGTAATATTCGTAAATAAATGAATAACATTTATAGTTGGGAATGTCTGAATAATTTAGGACTTGAGGACAACCCTGTGGCTTGTAAGAGCTATTATGTCTGTTTTAAACATGGATCAGCCAGGAATTCGCTTTACAGTGGTCACCAAAATTATTGAAACTTTGATAGATTGCGGGAGTCACGCATGTTAGGTATATAATAATAGGTCGGGGAAAAGTTTTTTCATATTTCATAGGTTCAAAGTTGTAGTAAAATCTCTTTGGCTGTAGTGTTTGTATCTGGCTGGTTTTGATAACACTACACAAATCCGAAGACATGCGACATCTTGGTAGATGTCATATGTTTTCGGATTTTGGTTCTGCGGGTTGGTACTCGCACTGGGCCCGGGTGGTGGATTATGGCCGACTCCCTCTCACCGAGAGGGGGCCTGTATGCCAGCAGTGGGAACATTATAGGCTGATTATGTTATGAAAAATATTAAGCCACACGATCTTTGGTATCTATTCTCATTCTGTCAAAATTATTTAATCGTAACGTATTCATTCTATGTACGAACTCTGATATACCAGCCAGTAACATTGTCTTTCGAATAATATTATATCTATATTGCTTTCTCCTCATGCCAAACGTTCTCTCGTAAAATTCATGTAAATATAATTTCCTTAAACACTTGGGGCCAAGAAAAGAATTAAGCAATTAGCAAACAGTTCAGTTACAAGGCATTACCATAATCAGAGCTATTAACAGCCAGTGTTGATAAGCCCAGGGGAGACCTTCGCAAAAAAAACGTGTTTGATGACCCATTTTCATAAACCCATAAAAGTAATTGCTATAAAAACTGCTAACCTTCTTTAAAGTAGCGAGGCATATTTTTTTAACGGTGAAAAGAAATATGCCTCGTCTGAGCCTTCGAATGAATTTTAATTATTTAGGCAATTTTATTTTGTTGTTTTTTATTTATTTTCGTAAATTTATAGAAAAGTTTCGTCATGGTCGCAATCACCTTGATAGAATCAATAAAGGAATAAAACGTTAAAAGAATATACATTTAGTTGCTTCTCAAGCGTTTGTATGATGATGAATGAATGACTTGACTTGACTTACCAATGACTTTGTATGCGAAATTTTTCTTTTTTTCACATGTGATGACCGAAACCCTTGTGTAAAGGTGTGTCTTGTCGTACATGTACGACAAGACACACCTTTACACAAGGGTTTCGGTATATGTATATAAATACCGAAATTTACGAAATACACAATATGTGTTGTATGGCTGAAACCAACAGTAAAATGTCAAAAATACATTATGAAAAAAAAAATACTTGACGCATCCTCCATTCTCGCAGGATGCTTCTCGCTCTCTAATGGAAGGTCCATTATCTAAGTCGGCAAAGAAACTGCATAAATCCCAGTAAACATGCATTAATCTTGCGATAGCGAAACGCGATATTACTGTATTACGAGTTTTTAATAATCACTGAAATACGTCGAACTTTACCTGCTTTACACAAAAATTATGAAAATAGAAGTTGATCAAATTCAAATTCAATATATTTTATTTTACATAAACCCACATGGGCACTTATGAAACTTCAGAAGCTGCGCGCTTCCGATTGGTCGTTTCCAAAGAAGAAGAACCGGTAACCCATTGGCCTAACCCAATTTTAGGCTTTTTAAAATACTTAATTCAATTTGATAGTTCCAAGAACACAAAGAAGTACAGTAAGCTATGTTTATTCCTACGTAATTAATCAAGGAGATCTATCCTCCAAGTCTGAGTCGGCCTTAAAACGCAAATAAAATGAGCTTCTCAAAGCATCAATTTAATTTAGCGATTCTGTTTAAACACAATCTTTTTTTTTCATTGAATCGCCTTTTTCGACGTAATCACATCGAAAAGGCCGAAGGAGAATATAATAAGAAAGTGATTACTTACGTATTCCATTTAAATGATTAATATTAGATTTAAAAAAAAAGGTTTATTAATCTAAGAAGTAGCGCCTACCGTAGGGCTCGTGAGCACGTAAAAAAGTTTATTAATAAGGAGAATGAAATACAATGATGAAAACTTTGTATTTTATAAAATCACAAAATATATACTGACACATTTCCCCAAATATACCTATTCAAGTTTATATCTCCAGCGACGCGGAAGGTACAAAGTAGGTACTATTTTTTACATAAACAGCTCGCTACACAATATCTCCTTTTCATGAACACGTAAAGTATCCTCTCTACGTAAGAACTGACACACTTGATACACGTCCGTGATAGTTTATCACACGCAGCCATTTACAGCTACTGAACATTATTTATGAGCAACTGTTATTAAATAAGAGGAAGAGAATCAGTTTGATGACCCTCGAAACCTTTTTGACAGTCTGCGAGTGACAGACAAATATTGATATTGGCAGGTGCTACCGTACCTTGGATATCATTTATAGAGGAAGGTGAAAAGAAACGAAAAATATCTAACCAGTCCTGCATATTTATGTTAGCGAATTCAATTAGCAGGCGTTAGCGACAGCCCCGTCATTAGCCAATCAGTTAGTTGTTCAATTAATGAATCGAGCCGGAACGTGGCGTGTATCGGTAATTCCATTTAGACGATTTTCACGGATCACTAGCGACGAAAAGCGCGCGCAATTCATATCACTAAAGATTTAAGATCAGTCGACCGTGAGCACATACACACTAGGGCTGCCCCATGAAGATATTTTCTATATCTGATCAAAAACTGTAGGCCCATTACACAGCCTCCTGATAGACCATTAAAATGAATATTCGTGGAGGAAAAATTCCAAGACCTGACGATGGTGCTTCATTTCAGTAGAGCTTAGTAGATACTAATGGTGTAATGTACTTATAATGTTATAATTTTTCTTAGTCACACAAGTAGTGATTATTTACACGGCAACGACTTACTCGTTGCCGTGCAGGAACAAATGATTGAGTATAAAATTTCCGCGTTCCATGGCAGCCCTGCAGCCTTAGTGAAGCAACATGGGAGACGAATACTTTTTTTATTACTTTTTAAACAATTTAGTCACGTATGAGGATTTATTTCTCCGGGAGCTTTTACTGTTATAAAGTTTGAATTCAAATGTGCAAAAGACGTTTTTACACGCGTTAACTGTTAAGAATAGGTAGGAACTTGGGTTCCACAATTAATAAATGAAATTGGTGTTATTTTTGATAGACTCCTCTTGTTCCTCTTGTTGTATAAATTATTGACTTTCGACGTTTCTTACCAATAAAAGGCGTCTGTTGGTAAAGTTCAACACGAAATCGCTACAGTGCCATATTGAATTCCCCTTAACTAAAATGAAATAGATGGATATGTAATTCTGTAATTTATTTCCACCGGAATAAAACGTGACACTCCGTTAATGAACATCAAATACAGAATTGGCTCACACTCATTTTCTAAAAGAGTAAAAATCGCGTAACTTCTATTTAATTTCCTTTTCATCTCCATCAGTGTGTCCACAATTCAATCATTCGAATTTCGGAATAAAAGAGATTCCATCTCTAATTTCGAATTTCATCACTCGAAACGTTCGGGTGGACGACGTGACTACACAAAAGCCTTTTTATTCCAATAATGATCGTATATTGCCTGAAATAAATACCAAATTCGACGAAATCCATTGTGGAAATCAAACAATCTGTTAAATTATTCAGCAGATGCTGTTATTCTTTGTTAGTCACGTCTATATTTTTATAAAAATATTTTCGTTTCACAAAAACAATTTTTTACCTAAGTACCTTTATACAATGTTACAAACTAATAACAAGGTTCCTTCAATGTTCCCGGTTCAGGACATCACTTGACAAAATTATGAGTGAAGACAAAGATTTTATAAAAGTTATGGCGTAGCTCCGTTTTCCAAATTCCGTAAAGGACTATAAAATCTTTACAGCTTGTTTTTATTAGTTAATGAATTATGCGTTTGGAATTCAGAATACGTTCATTTTTGGAAAACATAAAACTTATCCTGCAAGCATGCAATTATATTATAATAGTTAACGGTATTTTTCTCTTGCCTCCACTATGTTACTAAGTACTTGAGAGAAACTATAAAAAATATATATTTTGAAACGGCACCACCATCAGTATGGAATACCTTATTATTTTTATCGAACGAGTAACATCTATAACACAATGACATATTAAATATCAACCCTATAATAACACTCAATCATTTGATTGGAAATGAAACTAATTTGTAAGTCACTCAAGACACTTAGCTAGCTTTTGTTTACGACACCTGGGTACATACTCTGTCCGGATTATTGCCCCACGACTTTGGACACTTGCCTAAGATGGAAACCGGTCTCTAAGAGTGCCATTCCAGTTTTTACTGCGGCTTCTATAAAACTAATCGCCTAAAAAGTTCTTTGACAGACAATATAATCTTTAGCATCTTGAAAAGACTGATGACACTTTGAATGCGGTAACTGATCGAGCTAAATAAAAAATACAAACAGCCCTCAAGAGAGGCGTGCTTGTTTAGTTGTTAACTCTACATAGCAATAACGGATCTTATCGGTTTATCGGTACAACTCTGCCTAACCCTTCGGGAGATAACTAAAAACGTGATGCTATGTTAATATTAACATATATATATATATATATGACAGAAAAGTTACGTCTCTCTCGTTATTATCAGCCCTATTTTAACTACTGTGGTCGCACTTTGGGTAATGTTGGTTATTGCGCAATAGAAAAAACGTTTTCAGTTCAAATCAAATTATAATTAACGAACAATTTAATCACACTAGCGAATCACACACTGTAGGTACACAACACAACTATACGGAACGCTCGACAGTTTCTAAACGTGTTCACTGCTTAACCGCCAACAACAAACTCTGCTTTAACTCTGGTCAAGCGTTATGTTATAGACTCCGTCAAGCGCCACCTGGTGGCGCTGGCGTCCTAATTAGTGCTGATCCTGATCCCGGTTTATGGCAAGCCTATCTCCATGAATCGAGTACAAATCCAGAGTATTATATTATGGTTCTCCAACATAACTGGCAAAATGTTGGTGTACCTCTGCCCAACCCTTCGGGAAGATAGGCGTAATGTTATGGAAGAACTAATAATTAATTCCAATTGGGCTATTTGAAGTCATAAGCAGTTAGCTAAATAAGTAATTTATACCACTATCCGGATCTCGGGCATCAGCTTTAAATGGTATAAGTAATTCTTAGCAAACATATAAATAAACTCAACATTTTATTTGGTGTGAATTAATACGCTGATAAACTATAATCCGTGTGATAAACAGTCGATAAGTACTAACTGCTGTAATTCTTCGAAAGCAATAACAACGGGTTTTTTTATGAGTGATTTATTTATGAGAATACAGTAACCATCATTTTGATAATTTAAGGATAAATTTTCATAAACGTCACTTTGCAAACGATTCCATCCGAGATGGATTTCGGATGTTCTCATACAAACTTTACGTTTAGTTTGCATATATAATTCCGCAGTGTTCAAGCTATCTCTATAACTTGTGGGAGGCCTACTCATGCTGCGCCTTGTCCACGGTCACCACTCCAGAACCTTTTAGCCCCATTGACCATCCATTCTGTGGGAGTGCCCAGCCCCGTACCACTTTTATGTATTGTACATAAGTTTGGAATATAAATATAACACGTATAAAACATCCTAGGACAGTCTCGTTTCGTGGTTGCATTAGCGATATCAGGAAAATTCGGTTACTATCCTTGAGTCTAGACCACGTAATAATTTATTAATAGAAATATCGTTTGGATATTAAACTTAGATTATCCTGTTTTTCAAAATGTTGACACCATCGCTTGTGTACAAGACAACGCCTTGTTAACGTAGTAACCTATTGACTTAAATGTATAATAGTCTGCTGTAACCGTCATTAGAAAAAGGGGAAAATCAAGGAGAAACTGAAGACCAATGCAAACGTAGGACATGAAGCACCTAAAAGTATTAGCATTGATGGAGAACGAAGACGAAGAAGATAAGTAAAACTCTATGAACGTAAAATGGTTACGTATAAGACACTAGCGGACACCCGGCGTGTGCCACTACGCTAAAAAAAAATACAAATAAAAAAATGATTTAAACTATCTTCGCATTTTTGCCTTTCTAATGAAACCGGTTTGGGGCACATCGGTTGGATGGATTCAAAGTCTATAACTGACATAGGTAGAAACAATATTTGTGTTTTGTATAAATTGATTATATACGAGTAATACTGATCAAGTTCTCCATTACTAAAACCTTTATTTTTTATTTAGCGTGTGATATTACACAACAATGTCTTCTTGCCTTAAAAAGTTGAAAGTTTGTGTTCCCGTTCCGTTCTGAAGACAATAAGCAGACGTATTTGGTGAAGATGACCTGATACAGCCAGGTGCGTCTCGGGACGAGGGGCTCTCTGCGAATACTCGTATTATCTTGTTTAGTCACGCTGAGATCGAAAAGCTTAACGCAATCATAATAGTGACCTACAGTATTGCGATAAATGCTTGTTTTTTTTTTTAATAATGTATTTTCACGTCCATATTCAAGGTAGGCAAAGGTATATTAAATCACCCGCATTTTGCCAGTTATTTGTGAGTATGAAAAACAGGAAAAATCCTAATTCATTAGGTGTCCATATTCATTTACTACCCATGGAAATAAATACAATTAAATACTGAAACAGTATTTTTTTCCTGTTTTTCTGATTAATACTATTAATTTCGTAATGAACGGAATATTTTGCGTACAAGATAACACTTGCTGTCGACGTAGGAATCGATTCACCATGTTTGAACTTATTTAATACACTGAGCCCGCCTAAGCGCGTGTTCCCCCACTCTGCCCTGATGCCAGATAGTTGTCCTGCACAAAGTGTCGTGGCTTGTATATCTTCATCTTCATTTACTTATTCCCAACTATGTTGGGATTCCAGTCTTACCGGATCTGTTGAGTATGTCGTGGCTCGTATCATTACAAGTAATATGGCACTGTTCACATCGATATCCATTTTGTTTTTTTGGGTTACTCCTTAATTCATTCTGAATTCGCCAAAATGTCATCAGTGATTCATAAAATCAATCAATCGATACATTAAAAAATTTTGAGTTCACCAATATGTCTCTACGCCAATTAAAATTAGGGTATCGATGTTATATCAAGGCACGATGTAAGGTCCTCGTTATTAACGGTGACCAGACCAGCACCGCCTGGCCGCTTGGAGCCCAGGCTGTCGACGGGTGCTCAACTAGGCGAAGGCATTGCAACCTCGCAAAATAAATCGAATAAACGCTGTTCTGGACTGTGACGGACCCCTAGCTAGTGGTTAGGGTTGGGGAACACCTAGCTTTAGCCGATTCTAGCACTTTTCCAGAAAATAAATTAAATTACATGTTAAGCTTATTACTGATTTAATTTTTGAGGGCAAGAAGGCGAGAGTTAATGTTCAATTTGTATAAATGTAGTTATAAAATTACTTGTATAACAACATATACACCCTTACCCTTTTGAGGTAAGAATGCTGGCGATATTATAGACACATGAGACATTTCAGCTCTGTATCTGGGATGGCAGTGCACGTGCCATGCTGTTGGTACAGCAGTTGTCTATAGACAATGATCATCGCGGAGGTGCCGATTGACGCTGCTACAGTATCTTTTACATAATGACAAGTCGTAACCTCTTATTATTTTAACATTTATTTTGACCTCTGCATGAATTTAGAAGATTACGAACTTTAAGCACAATAGTAATAGTGTTGCCTTGGTATGATTGTCATAATGGGTTCGCAGCATGCTTGCTTGCCACCAAAATATCATGGAAGGAAAGAACTTCTGATATTTTTAAACTTATTGTATCGCTTGCTTTCGGTCGCTCATAGTTATTTGGATATATGGCTCATCATAAACTTTACTATCCCTAGTTTGTGTTTCACCAATTTTAGGTTTACAACTGAAGTAATGTACTTTTGCATAACAATGGTCTTCAGGATCTATATTACTTACTACGCTCTCTGGTGTTTTATAATAGGATTCTCTGTTTGATAGACTCTCACTGTAATGACACGTGTCGTATTGATTTTCACATTAATTTGTACACTGTGGTGGGACTTTCATTATGGTTGGATATACCATTATAGCAAAATGGAGTGTATCATTGCAGTCACTTCGGGAACACAAGCATTATTTGAGTTTTTTTTTAATTAAAATACTTCGGGGACTGCAATTTTAGAGTCTATCCACAAATGTGTAGTTCAGGTCCTTTCGAGCTAGAACTCGAAAGGACATGGCCAAGACATTTATATCCTATGTCATGTGTAGACCGGACGACCTCTGGGTCGTCACTGTTCCAAAGATCTCTAACGGACAAATACCGACATAAGCTCTGTGGGGTAATTGCGTAACACACTAACAGTTGGAATAGCTTTCATTTTGACAGTTCAATAACGTTCATTGCGTTATTTACGTTGTTGAGCAGGCCAATTTTTCGATCATATGAAGCAATGGATTAGCAATAGGCTTCAAAATGATTCATATTGTGATAAATAGTGTATTACGCAATTAGGGTGCAGGTCCATGCTAGTGTGAAACTCTGAACCAGATTTTACCTCTGGTTCGTAGGAGGGCAACCGCGCTCGCCAAGCATTAGCTCTACGGCCTCATATGTGATGGCCACGCCCGCAACTCGTTTAGGAAGCGCCAGTCAATCCGTTACTGAATGTTGACGTGTTTTAGTTATTGTTCTGAGGTTTTAAAAATCGAAAAGAATATTCAAAATGCCGTATTGTGCAGTGAAATGGTGCGGAAAATGTAGCAAAACTTCGAGGTTACACAAAGACGGCATTACATTTCACCGATAAGTTATTTAAAAGCATAAAATAATTACAAAATTTAATTTAACGACATTATTTGAATACGAAACAAATGCAAATGTACAGTAGCGCTCGTTGATGTCTTCTGAAAAATCTCTTTCTTTCACGTTTTAATTTATATATTACTATCTCGCTCTATCATTGGTAACAGTTTACTAGTGACGATGAATCGATAACAAATCTACAAATAAAATATCGATATGTTACCACAAACATAAAATAAATAAATAATCATTATTTTATTTTAAAGGTTTCCAAAATGCCTAGAATTAAAGAAAATTTGTATAAGCGCTACAGAACGAGAAGAAAATTGGTGTCCCACTACAAATGGTGTTATATGTTCCCGTCATTTTACTACGGATTGCATTGAACTCAAAAAGAAACGACGAATTTTATTTATTACTACTGCTGTACCAACTTTGGTGGGTCACTTTTCTATATTGTCAGATATTATCGACTTTAGTTACGTAATTCCCGAAATATTTTGGCACTAATTAATACCTACCATTCCTTTCCTTCCACAAAGACGTTACAGTAACGTTTTAACTTTACTTACAGTAAGCGTTCAGTGTAATAAATCACCGATCGGTCATTATGAATACTAATCGCATTATTACTATTAAGTATCTATTTTTATTATTATAAATATTACCTAGTCAAGTTGTTGTTTGCATCGTCTACTGCCTATGATTGAGTTGAAAATCCTGCATTTCAGTAGCTTTGGTAGCTTATTGAAGAAGAAGAACCTTTTGTTGTGGACTGTGGAAGCCTGTGGCAGGCTGGATTCTCATTCCGTCCTTAAAATATCAGTAATAGATGTAATTATAATATTTCGTATTATTTCAGATACTTCTACCATGAAAGAACTATCATCATACAAAGCAATCGGTTTTCGTGCAAAATTGCGTTCTGGGCACAACAACAGTTATATGATATGTACTAATACGGAACGGACTGACTACACCAAAGCTATGGTGAGATTTGTAACGCGGACAGAATTCAGTAAGTTGTTTTGTTTTCTATTTTATTATGTAAGTACATACATAATAAAATGGAAAAAAACATATTTATGTAATGCTTCTTGGTTGGCTAGATTTAAGTAATCATTCTCACTTAAAAACCCTCATTAAATACGAGTATGTAGCATAATTATACAGATACCAAACACGTTAAAGCGACAAACACATAATAATGTGTAATACAAATGAAGGGTGTTTTTCTGTGAGTTTATGAGTGTGTGACGCGTTTGCGAATATTTTATGTATGTGTGTTTTATTTATTTATTTAGTGCTATGCACTCCGTCAACCAATCATATAATCATACAGTAATATTAGTCCACGCAAGTGGAGCTTTAGAAGCACAGTTAGTTTTACCTACACATCATGTATCAAAAAGGATCCACTGTTCCATACCAAACTTAAATACCTACTTGACCCACATCTGTGGACTGTGGGACGGCTAATATTTTTTTTTGTGATAACGATGTTGGTCCGTACCAACACCCTTAAATATGACCACACCTTGCTGATAAATGCTGTATAATTATAACGTAGCAAAACAGTAAACTTTCAATAAGAAAATTGATTTATGAAACGGATAACCTACTTCCACATGCTAAGTATTTAATCATAATTTTGTTTTTTTAGATAACATTATAAGTATCAAAATCAATGGGATGACTCTACGACCAAAACTTGAGAACCATCTGAGCCGTTATTATACAATTGAATACAAATATCGAAGAAACCAACACATAGACGTGGTGTGTGAAGTACAGGGAAAAGACGTGACATTTGTGGTGGTGAAAGGAAGCAACTTCGATAGTAAAGTAAGCAGTTACAATAAAACAGGTAATTAGAATACGAATAGTTATGTCGGCGAATCTTTTGTGTTTGAAATATTCTATTGGCAAAAGTCTCATAAGTAAGGACGGGGCGCCAAAAAGCGGACGAATGGTAACTCACCATCCGTCCGCTTTTCTGTACTCCGTCCAGTGGTAATTTTTCCGGACCTTTCGACTTATGGGGTATTAGAAAATAAAAATGTTAAATGGATACTGTGAAAGAAATATTTAAAAATGTCCGGACTTTTTTGCAAACGTCCGGCTCTTTTCGGGACTTTTTAAATTTCGAGGTAGTAAATCTACTTAATATCTGAATCGTTCTGTCGGTCGCCTCGAATGTCGTAGAAGAGTTTCAGAATCTAATATACACGCGTAGATATAGTATAGCAGACACACTTACTAAGTTTCTACTTTAAAGGCCCTTCACCTACAGACCGCTCACAGTTATTCTACCTCTCAGTTGGCATCACCGTCAACATCAGAGTGATCTTTATTGCCGTTGCAATAAGGTTTCTGTTGGGTTGCTGGCATTGACAAGTCTGTCAAATTCACAATGATCTTTATCAACGTTACGATAAGGTTGCTATTGGACTGCTGTTTTCAGAGGTAAAATAACTGTGAATGGACTATACCTACATTATTGTGTTACTCATTTAGTTTTTTTTTGTTTATGGTCCTGTCCTGATATAAAAATTAATAAAAATTATCCGGACCTATAGTCTCTTCTCAAATTATAACTACCTACATGATATTATATGAGTATTAGTAAGTACACGCTCGTAAGGTTCGTAACCTATAGTCGTCAGTTACAAAAACACTCACTACAGCCGAAGTTGGCATGGGTTGGATGTATTATTATTAGTAACACGGGTTACACCAATTTCCGCCGTGGGATCTGGAGGCAAAGGTCCTCGCGCACGTTTGGGAGTGGCGCGAGGAGGCGAAACGCCGGGGCGTAACTCCGCTGCCGCGAGTAATCGCGGCACAGCGGACAGAGCTCCGGCGGGATCTCATGGCGGCATGGAGAGTGCGACTGTCGCAACCCAGCGCAGGGCACGCCACAATTGCGGCGGTAAGACCCCTCTTTGAGGAGTGGCTTGAGAGGCGCCACGGCGTCCTCACCTTCCGCCTGACGCAGGTCCTCACCGGAGATGGCTGTTTCGGGAGGTTCCTGTTTCGGATAAGACGGGAGGAAACGCCCGGGTGTTACCATTGTGTGGATCGACCGGAGGACACGGTGGAGCATACGGTGGAGGTCTGCCCGGCTTGGGCGGAGCACCGCCGTGTCCTCGTGGCGGCGATCGGCGGCGGCGACCTCTCGCGTCCGGCCCTGGTTCAGGCCATGGTACGGAGCGAGAGGGAATGGGAAGCCGTCACCTCCTTCTGCGAAGCAGTAATGCTCGCGAAGGATGAGGCGGAGCGCGAAAGGGAGAGGCAATCTCTGCGCCCTCGCGCCCCTAGCCGCCTCATGAGGAAGAGACACCCTGGGCGTCGGGAGTCGATTGCCGACTCCTGGCCACCGTCGGCGCGGGCTTGCGGACGGCGAGCAATGGGCAGCTCGCCGTCCGGTAAGGACCAGGCCCGGGTCGACGGCGCGTCGTGTTCCACGCGCGCCTCAAAGAGATGTCAGCAAAATTGACGGGGTCCGATAGGACCGATGCTTGCCGGGGCTGCGGATTGTTCGAAAGAGTTACCGTGGCCCTGGCGCACAGGCAACTGAAGGAACACGGGTGGGCTTTAGTCAGTAAGAGTCTGACACGCCCTTCCGCTCCGCCCAGAGCGGGAGACGTCATTTGATGATTTCCCACCCAAAAAAAAAAAAGGGTTACACCAATTTAAACTTCAATTAAACTATACAGTTTTCGAGGTATACGTTTGGCATAATTGTACGGACTCCGTTAATAACAACGGGAGAGTATAACTGTTGAAACAACTTTTTTTTTTTTTAAGTTACAGATACAATAGCAGGAAAGAAGGCTAAGATGTCGTTTTATCTCACATCTATGGATGACAATGAAATGGGGTGTTCGTCTCGTTATTATATTAATGATGCAGTTGCAGATCGAGTCGAGATTCGTTTTACTGAGGGCAAATTCCCTATTGGTAAGTAGAGTGTGGGAGTCTCAGCTGAGAGGTAACCCATCTTATATTAATATACAGTCCTTTCACAGTTATTTTACCTGTGATGGCAGCAACCCACCAGCAACCTAATTGTAACGGGAATAAAGAGCATTGTGATTTTGACAGACTTGTCAGTGGCAGCAACCGAACAGCAACCTTACAACAAGGAGGATAAAGATCACTATGGTTTTGACAGGGATGCAAAATCAGGGGTAAAATAACTGTAAGAGCACTGTAGCGGTCACTAAATGTCTGCCTGTACTCGTACGTGCAGTTCCTCAAGATAAGCCTTTGGTCGCGCTCACCCATCGTAGTATGAACCATATTATACAAGTTGTAATACCTACTTATTTTCGAAGTCTTGTTTAAGACTTGTCAAAGACTGGTCGTGCGTAAAACATGTATCATACATGTATTGACGTTGTCTCAGACATGTTATATTACCTCATGGACAAACGAAAAAAGTAGGACTTTTTCTCGCTAACCAAAA
Organism: Dryobotodes eremita; assembly: GCA_917490735.1. Lineage (NCBI taxonomy): Eukaryota > Metazoa > Arthropoda > Insecta > Lepidoptera > Noctuidae > Dryobotodes > Dryobotodes eremita. Next base: position 9,007,828 of record OU823257.1, read on the forward strand.
ACCTGTGTGACTCAAGTCGGCCAGCTTGCTGCACGTACAGGCCGCTGTACGCACACATATACACATTAGTCGGCCGAAGGTCGGCCATCACGCGCGCAAACGGCTACCCTCACACAAATATAAGTAGATGTAAACGATGAACGAACGAGTAGACAAAACACCATGTTTTATTATATACCTTGATGTAAAGGTGGGGTGAGGAGGTATTATTGTATTAAGTTCGCGGTCAAAACAAAATCTCGTCATTACTCAGTACCTACCCAGTAGTCTATTTTTATTTTTAAATTTCGTTCTGTATGTAGTTCTGCATTAAGTTATAGTATTGCTGACATACGATAAGGATCAAATACTGCAAACAAAATAATTATTCATAAAACGTAGAGATGGCTAAGTTTTATAATTTACAAATTTTGTGTATAGAGAAGCAATTTTAAAGTAACGTATATGGGTTTTAGCGAATAAGAATCTTAAGAATTCGCCGTTTACAAATAGTTGTACAGTATTACCACTATTCCTATCAGTGTTTTTTTTACAAAGACCTCATTACATTCTATTCTTAATCTATACATAGGTATAAATAAAGATGAAATGCTGTTCGTTGGTTATCGCATCACTTGAGAACGGCTGGACCGATTTGGCTGTTTTTTATTTTAAAATGTACCTAATAGCCTGAATTAGGTTTTTATGGACAAAAAAAATCGCAAAAGTTCCCAGAAAATGTTCAATTTCGGGAAAAATTTAACGTCCTTTTTTCTTATGACATTTTTGTAATAGTCATTGAGATTTAGACAAGACAACAGCTTTCGGCTCAGCTAGGTAAATATCAAAAGCTGTCGACAGTGTATTCAACGTCTGCCATTACGCCATGTTCACATACCCTCACATGTCTTTTCAGATCCACTTCCATTGTACGTGAAAATGCCATCAAACGGTACAGTGATCTATGATGGCAAACTCAAGGTTATTTTCTATGAGTTTAAAGATACCAAGACATTGCAGTTGAAATGTGGTCCGCTTCCTATTGCAGGATCAGATCTATACCTACAACTTAACAACTCGGGTAAGTTATTACAATAATTAAGCTTTCTCACAGTCACAAAACACTGTCAGCGTAAGAGAACACAAAGAAATAAAATAGAACCACACTTAGGGCAAGATTCACAAATCGCTCTTTGGCTTTACTTTGCTGAGCAAAATTAGCATTTCAAATAAATATGAACCCTATTTTTATCCGATAAGGTTTATATACATATAAAACGCTTGTTTACATTAGCTTATACAAATTTAACATTACACGCGTTGTAACCCGGCCCACGGAGTTGTACAGAATTGGTTAGAAGACTGGATGTTGATGGTCTCCTTCGGTGTTGTACTACTCACCACCGTGCTAAAGTAAATTTGTAGGGTAGGTAGTAAAGCTGCTAGGGAAAGATTCAATTAAACAAGTACCTTCTTACACAATGCAATGTTTATTACAATAACTCACTATTGAAGGTTCACAATATTGAATGTGGCTGGCCACATACCTTCCCCCATACACCTGGGCTTCCACACTAGTACAACCAGTCTCGGGTCTAGTTGTATTGGTGTGTTTACCTGCAATGAGACTATTACAATAACTCAGAGTCGCTATAGCGAGTCCGTGAGGTGAACCACTTAATAGATACTAGCTCAATCATACAAGTACCTACCTATCAAGGTTGTGCTAACAACGGGAACATAAGATTATGCTAAGCAATCCGCAACACAACACTTTATGGCAACTGGTCTCATCACCCAGTCCATACAATAGGCCTAACTCTCTCATAGACTAAATCGCTACCTTACCGATTATTCTCGGTGATCTCTCAGTACTAATCCCTTCACTTGACAGGACTACGACCCTTGGCATCAAACACAGTGTACCCCTGTGTTTGCACGTTACGTGGCCAGGTAACGAAGCGTCATTATAATACCCGTAGGTATTATAATGACGCTTCGTTACCTGGAGCGGCGAACTTCCCTCATCACCGATATCGGTTAAGTAAAGCCTTCTTGTCAAACGGATGACCACACTTCAAAGGTTGCCTGCACCCGGATCCATTCCAATCATCAGACCACGGGGCTACTCCAAAGCATCACGTCTCAATTATGTATCAGAGCTACAAGAGAAAAAAGGCTAGCATAAACAGCCAGACCTATAACAATACACTCGTGTCAGAAATCACATGTACGAGCCACGCCATCCCGCATGAACAAAGAATACGGTTGAACACTCACCGGATTCAGCTTCGAATGGGACTTATTGGAAACCCATCGGGTTATTTGGGTACAGTCTGTTCCTCCAGAACTAAGTCCCAATTCCAAATCCTATTCGTATCGTGTCACACACGTTGCGGGTCTTCCTAGGGATACGAAAAAAGAATCGATTACTCATTGGTATCGATACTTTTGTTTCGATACCGAGTATTTTTGTAATCGATTACTTTGTTTGCGATACTACACCAGGAATCGATACTTTCAAATGTAATCAATACCTTTTAGAATACCGCTATCAAGGACAAGGGATTTCGACCATAGATTAATACACATAACGCCACTTTCACACCGCACCGGTATATTGATCGATGCCCGTGATCGATGCTATGGAACAAAGAATAAAAAACCTGCCAAGTGCGTGTCGGACCACGCATAGTGAAGTAGTTGGGATGAATATTTACGCATGTAAAGTATCGATTTTATCGACCATAAAAATAAGTTGGTTGTTCATAGTATTTCTCACAAAAATCTATGAAAAACAAACTTATCAATGCGTTTGTAACCGAAACGAACCCATATCTCAAAAACTATTGACTTAAATAAAAAAGTCACGTAGAAACCTCATAATCTTTTTAATTACCTAAGGGATCCAATGATACCCCACAAACTTATGTGTATTGATTTTTTTGGGCACCATGTATGAGGAGAGCCACCCCTTCTTGTTTTTTGTCGTAATTAAAATAAACCATTGTTTCACGGTGGGCAGAATAGACCTTACTTCCATGTTTTTTTTATACACATACTGCAAAAATAGTCTCCGAGTAAAATAGCTGTGTCTGAACGGACGAAGGGACGGATATGACGAAATTATGAGGGTTTCGATTTTGCCATTTGGCTGCGAAATGCCAAAAACCTGTCCTTGTTTAGCGCCTGGCCTGACAAAAAGCTTTAGAATAGAATAGAATAGAATTTTTATTTCGCAAATATGGGTATTACATATAGGTCTTAAGATTAAGTACATAATTATAGCTCAGCCACATTTTACCAATCGGCATGCAAAATTAGATTAGATTATTTATATCATTCTTATCACAATTAAGTATATCAATTTATAATTTTTGAATTATTATTTAAATCATCAAATTAATTTAAGAAAAAAATAATAATAATATGTGTAACAAAAGAAAATATATAAATTATTATCATTAGGATATTTGACACGTCATTACAATTAACAATATTATTATTACAATTCGAATGTCAAGAACCAAAATTAGAATGTCAAATATCAAAATGTAAAAAAAGAACCAAAAATGAAAAAGAATATAAATGTCAAAAATCAAAATGTCAAAGAATAAAAATGTCAATAATCAATGTCAAACATCAAATATATAAAAAAAAATAACATAAATTCATATTAATTATAGTACCACAATCAAAACTCCCATTAGGAAAAACTTTTATCATCAAAAAAATCTTTAATTGAATAGTAACATTTTTCTAATAACAATTTAGTTAACTGTTTTTTGAATACTGAGATGGGTAATACTTTTAGATTTATTGGTAATTTATTATATATGAGAGGACCCATGGAAAAAATATTTTTTTTAAGTAAGGACGTTTTGTAACCGCCTGTATAAAGTTGACTTTTATATTGAGACCTCATTGGTCCTTTGCGTATTCTCTTATCAATCATTGATGTAAACAAATTACTGTTCATCTTAACGAATAAGGCAACTTCAAGAATGTACAAAGAAGGTAGTGTTAGAATCTTCAGTGATTTAAAAATTGGTTTACAGCTTTCTATGGGTTTAAGCCCTGTCATTGATCGAAGACAACGTTTTTGGGCCCTAAATATTTTATCTCTTTCACTACAGTTTCCCCAGAATATAACACCGAACCTTAGTAATGAAGCAACCAAATCATGATATGCTGTCACTAGCGTGTTCATATTTAACTTTTTTGAGAGATTGTACAGAATATATGCGGTTTTGCTTAATTTCTGGCACACAATTTCAGCATGGTCTTTCCAGGTCAATTTATCATCAATATGTACTCCCAAAAATTTTGTAACTGAAGTGGTATCTACTATTTCGTCTTTATATTTAGTTACAATATAGTTTGGCCTCAGTCGTTGGAAGAAATGCATTACTTTGGTTTTTTGTAGATTTAACACAAGATTATTTTTATTAAGCCAATCTATTATTTTTTCAAGTGTATCATTTATCTCTCTTTCGTATTGAGTATTATTTTTACATTCAATTATAGCCGTGCTGTCGTCAGCAAATAAAGTCATAGGATGATGTATTTGACAAGGTAGGTCGTTAATATAAAGTAAAAACAACAATGGCCCAAGTACACTGCCCTGCGGGACTCTGAATTTAGTAATTCTAACATTGGATAGATATTTCAATTCGCGTTTAGTTTTGGGACATATTCTCGAAATTTCTGTAAATTGTTTTCCATCCGTGAGATAGGACTTTACTAAATTTAGGACATTGCCCCTTATCCCATAGTGATGAAGTTTATTTAAGAGGATGTCATGTTTTACATAATCAAATGCCTTCGTCATGTCTGTGAATATTGCACATACAGGATTTTTTTTATCCACATTGTTCATTATCACTTTTAATAGATCAAATATCGCCATATTAATATTTTTGTTTTTTCGAAAGCCTTTTTGCTCTTCGCATAGAATATTATTTTTAGTTGCAAATGTGTAAATAGATTCATAAATAATTTTCTCGAATATCTTTGAGAAAACTGAAATTAAAGCTACCGGTCTATAGTTCGACATGTCTCCCTTATCGTTTTTTTATGCAATGGTTTTACCATGACAGTCTTCAATTTATCAGGCAATATACCTGAGCTTATGCATGTATTGATTATGTGGGCTAATGGTTTAGCTATGACATCCGAAACAAATTTTACCAACGTGGTAGAAACTTCATCGCATCCAACACTATTTTTATTTTTCAAGTGTTTTATTATACGCAAAATGTCTTGAGGTATTACTGGAGGCATGAATAATGAATTGCTGACATGGAGATTACTACTTGTATTTCTCGGATATTTACTATTTACATTTTGTACCCGATCAACGAAAAAATCATTAAATAAATCAGCAATTTGCTTAGGATTAGTTACTAATTTATCTTCCTTATTAATTTGTAATATTGGTTCTTTTAACCGACTGTTATTATTAATTATCTGCCATGACGTCTTAGCTTTATTTTGAGAACAATGAATTAGGTAGTTATTTTGAGCTTTTTGTGTGAGATTGATAATTTTTTTAAGCGTGCGTGAATAATTTTTAAATGTAGTTTTATTTTCACATGAAGGTGCTTTCCTATATTTCCAAAGTAGGTTTCTTTGTTTTCTGCTGCAAATTCTAATATCTTGCGAGATCCATTTTACTTTCTTATCGGGTTTTATATTAATTAATTGGTTTGGAAAGCATAAATTATAAAATAAACGAAACAGTTCAATAAACCTATCGTATGCCTCGTTAGGGTTATTGGATTCAAAAACGTCAGAAAAAGACAGACATTGTAGATGATTTTTAAATAAGACTAAATTTACTTTGGATAGATCACGTTTCTGAATGTGCCAAGAATTCAGTATGCATGTTTTTTTAACTTGAATTTTTAAGATTTGAGCAGTATGGTCTGACAATGCGAAATCGATACTTTACTCTCACATTTTGTTTAGAATTATGAGCAAAGTTATCTAAACAACTGCCGCTTTTTGGTCTGGTTAGTTCATTCAATTCTAATTTAAGGTTATAGTTAAGTAGTACATTTTCGAAGTCTAGTGCGAAGTTATTTCTTTTCAGTCTGTTAATATTAAAATCCCCACACAATACAATTTTTTTATTAGGTTTTGTACAAATTTTCTTTAGTAGGGTATCTAAATGATCTAAAAATGAATTTATGCACGACAAATTCGGTGGTCTATAGATACAAACAATTATTATTCCTTGTTCATCTAACTTTATCGCACAATATTCAAATAAACCTGAGATAGACGAGTTAGGAAGTTCCCTATATTTGTATCTATTTTTGATAAGGATAACCGACCCTCCGCGCTTTTGTTGCTTTCTTGAATAACACGCTGCGAGCTTAAAATTAGGGACTTTTATCAACGATTCCTGAACTGAAGTAACGAAATGTTCAGTTAAGCATAAGACATCAACGTCTATATTTTCTTCCGCAGACAACTCTTGTATGTGCAACGTCAACATATCTGATTTATTTAAAAGACCCGCGATGTTTTGGTGCACAATATTCAAGTGTCTACAATAGAAAAAACTGGTTATCTTGATCAGTTGGAGTCTCGGTATTACTGCCTGTGGACGACCTGTCATCAGCCTCGATCACCAAGTTAGTACCAATATCTTGAAAACCGATCAAATCGTAGTCAAACATTATCCTGGACATGATCTGGTCATATATGTTTTTCCATCCGTATTTATTTATTCTGCCAGTATTATACGAAAACATTTCGTGCGATAGGGTACTATTGCTATCGAAAAAATATGCGTATTCATAGTTTCTTATGTCTGTTAAGAGGAGGTTATTGAAGAGCTCTACTTTATAATTATGAATTAATGCACCTTTTATGTTGCACCTTTAAACTAACGTAATAATAAGATGTATTATTAATTATTATAGGTATTCTTGTTTTATTCCTCTAAAATCAATATGAATAAAAGTTCGTAAAAAGTAATCGACACCTAATGGTATCGATACTTTTGTTGTGATACTTATCTTGGTATCGATACTTTTGATGCGATACTGGTATCGATTACAGTATCGATACTTTCGTCTCGATATCGTAACCCTAGGTCTTCCCCATGCCGAATCAATGTCACAAACCTTCGAGAAGCTTCCACCACCATAGACTAAATAGAATTCTTGTCTATTGGTTATTTTCTATTTCTTAGGCATTGTTTTAAATAAAATGTGGGAAATTATGTCTGTATGTTTATTTATTTAAATTTAACTAATACTCTTGTATATAATTTACATGACATAATTTCTCTAGTGTTACAGAGAACACGCTGACAGCCATGCCAATGCCTGACACAAGATGTCGCTACTTGTTGCGTTATTTATTGATTTTGCAACGTCACAGCGCAGCGTATGATAATAATACTATATTTCACAAAAAACTTTCAATATCGGCTTTGCCACCTTCTAAGCTATTTATTAGTGGTTTATAAATTAAACCGGCTCGACTAAACAGTTGCTCACCCTGGCAGCGGCGGCGGTGACACGGGAGAAAAAGCTTGAAACTTCGAGTTGTACACGTCTCCACCACATTAAAGGGTTTTCGCTTTTCTGGAGCTGGTTTTCTATATAAGACCTCCGTTATAACTACGTAAAAAATTGCGGAGGCGGATGCGAGGTTCCGTTACAACCCTACTTCGCACTACTACTACCTTGCTCTTCTCCACGTCTTCACTCCGCTCAAACTAATATACTCTGAAATGTGAGGCAATTTTTTAATACCCGTAAATATGGGTCCACTTTCAGATATATGCGATATAAAGTTCTGCACTGTTTCTAAAACATTACTAGTAATTAGAAAAAACAAGAATAATGCAATAGTATGTCATTTAAAAGAAACAGATAATTCTTTAGAGCCCAGTAAAACAGACGAAGTGTTAAGAAAGACCAGAGTGATCCTCCGCGAGAGAGTTCTGACTACTACCTCCACTACTCCCTCTCCTGTTACCACCCTTACTACAGCATCAAGTAAGTTGTATTTATTTTGTTTATGGAACCACAGAGAAAGGATGACTTTACCTTTTACCATACCTAAGGAAGAAACATGGCAACAAAATTTACTGAATACAAATCGTCATTGGTTTTTGGAGAAGAGGAGTAGAAAACCGAGCAACAATTGTGACTTGTTCTCTTACTTGAGTAAGGCCTGTGTCCAGCAGAGGTCTGTGAGTGGCTGTGTTGGTAAACTGGCTTTCGTAAGCAGCCCCACCATGATAAGCTACATAACATTTTACTTTGCTTTGTTACATGCGTGTCTTTTCAGGCTCAGCACACACTGATGGGATTGCATAGTAGTGGCAGTCTTTCAGCATTCCTAGGTTTAGACCAACACCAACGGGCACTAATCACTAGCACGACTGACATGCTGCGCGTCTCTCTCTTGCTAAATTAGCCACTCCGATATTTTGCCCTATAAAGTACAACGCAGTATGCTGTTATATTTCGACAGCAATTTCTCAGTAGCAGCTCGGACTCTGAATTTGTGCCCGATTGATCGCCCCCTATTTCATAGGCTGGCGAAAGTGGGTAAGCACTATAGGTCCCCTCTGCCTAACCCTTTTGGGACAGCAGCCGTGATCTTATGTTATGTAGTAAGTAGTTATATTACATTGAGGCAAGAAAATATTAAAAACTTAATTCAAATCATAATAATTCAGCATGTAGGTATGTTCAGTGAGTAGGGACGAGATACGAGCGCCATGCTTGTCATTGCTTGTATGTTTCAAAGGGGTTTGCAGAGATGTAGGTATAAGTTATAAACTTTGCCAGATTTGCTATATGTCGTGCGTAATAGCGGTAGAGGCAACCCTGTTGCAAGACCGGGTTGCTACTGAGAATTTTCAAGTCGTAAACTTAAATAACTGCTAACCCAATCTGTGAATCGAACCCAGGACCTGAGTCTGAAGTCTGCGATCACTGGACCTACGAGGCAGTCTACTTAGATTTAAATAATAATAGTAATACTATCCTGTAACTATCCCACTGCAGGTAATTGCTTTTTCTCACACAGAGAAGGAGGATTAATCTTCAATCAGTACAGGGAGCTTAGTTTTGATACTCTGTCTGTTGCCTTTTCACGCTTTAACGGCTGAATGGATTTCGATAAAATTTGGCACATAAGTAGACCATGACCTAGGTTAGGACAAGGAATACCTCCACCTGGATAAAACCGCGGGAAAAAGCTAGTTTTATTTATTTACACTAATCTTAATACATTTGCAAGGATCTTTTTAAAACAAGCACAACTTTATTTCAGATAACATACTCCCAGATGTACATATATCTGTCAATCAAGATAAAGGCGGCGAGTCTTCATTACCAATCCTAGGCAGCTCTATAGGAGCTGTGCTCATCATCCTAGGTCTGACCGGCGCAGCTTGCTGGTACGTGAGGACTAGGAACGCTAAACATATTAAGGTACGTAGCTTATAGTTTAAAGTAAAACTTTAAAACAAAATAAATCGGTCCTCTTTTGTTCTGTAAAATCCTGTGATAAATGATAGGACTCTATGCGGTTCTTTCCTCAAAATACAATCTCAGCTAATCTGTATGGTCCTCGTATGGCCCCAAGAAGAATATGTCTGGAATTTAAAAGAGACTGTTACCTCTGAGTATTTTTGTGTTTCTTCTCAGAGTATTACGATAGAAAACACCGAACTGTTCTAGTTTTAAAACCTCATTCTATTTTGACGTGTAAAATGTCTTTTTAAACCAATTTTGAAAATTTATGTTATGAATATAATTTATCTTTCAGGTAAATGATTAATGTTGTTATCCTGGAAATTGGTTCTAACAAACACTTTGATACGTCCAAAAAAATATTTCTAAATCTAGATGCGATCGATGTTTCCTAACCGACTAGAGGGCCTCCGTACACGATGCCAGTTTGCGAGTCAGTTCATTCTCTGGCCTTTGACTAACCACGTGTACGAACACCTCTGAAGACAGTGCAATAAATACCTCTGACTGGCTTCGTGTCTGCGGCAGTCAGCGGCACAAGCTGCTGAACTGCCTCGTAAGCTGTGGACCTAGAACGAACGCACGGCGTTGGTAAACATAACGTAAATTCGAACAGTTACACAGATAATATTACTTATTTTTAAGACTTTATTCTATGATGATTATTATTTCTTTATTATTTGATTTTTTCTATGGCTCATTGTGCATGCCACAAAAAAAATAACCAGAATGCTTTAGGATAGTTGTACTTTAGATTCAAAGATCCTTCGACTTTACGTAACGTCTACGTCGCGCGTTCGTGGGACGGCCTCTGGCTTCGTGTCTGACAATACTAATTCAAATGTGAACTTGGTGTACCGAAACATGAGCGTCGTAGCACCTTTTTTTTGTCGGAAATCATCAAATGACCTCTTCTGCTCTGGGTGGAGCGGAAGGGCGTGTCAGACTCTTACTGACTAAAACCCACCCGTATTCATTAAGTTGCCTGTTAGCTAAGGCCACGGTAACTCTTTCGAAGAATCCACGACCCCGGCAGGCATCGGCCTTATCGGACCCCGCCAATGGTGCTGACATCTCTTTGAGGCGTGCGTGGAACACGACGCGCTGTCGACCCAGAACTGGCCTTTACCGGACGGCGAGCTGCCCATTACTCGCCGTCCGCAAGCCCGCGCCTACGGTGTCCGGGAGTCGGCTATCGACTCCCGACGCCCAGGGTGCTCCTTCTGCGGCAACTAGGGGCGCGATGGCGCAGTGATTGCCTCTGCCTCACGCGCTCCGCCTCCTCCTTCGCGAGCGTTACTGCTTCGCAGAAGGAGGTGACGGCTTCCCATTCCATCTCGCTCCGTACCATGGCCTAAACCAGGGGCGGACGCGAGAGGTCGCCGCCGCCGATCGCCGCCACGAGGACACGGCAGTGCTCCGCCCAAGCCGGGCAGACCTCCACCTTATGCTCCACCATGTCCTCCGGTCGATCCACACAATGGTAACATGGGCGTTTCCTCCCGCTTTATCCGGAACAAAAACTTCCCGAGCGTAGCACCCCTAAGGATATTGAACAAAGGTTCACATGGGTTGATATAAAAAACCTTTTATGATTTATCTACAGTTAAAAAACTCTATCCAATCAATCTTAAACGAACCGCAGGTAAAATCAGTTGGTTCAGAGTTTTACACTAGCACGGACCTGCACCCTAATTGCGTAACACACTATCTATCACAATCTGAATCACTTTGAAACCTATTGCTAATCCATTGCTTCATATGTTCGAAAAATTTGTCAGCTCAACAACGTAAATAACGCAATGAATGTTGTTGAACTGTCAAAATGAAAGCTATTCCTAACGATAGTGTGTTACGCAAATACCCCGCAGGGCCTAAGTCGATATTTGTCCGTTAGAGGTCTTCGGAACAGTGACAATCCAGAGGTCGTCCGGTCAGCACATGACACAAGACACAAAATCTAGACCATGTCTCTTCGAGTTCTAGCTCGAAAGGACCTGAACTACACATTTGTGGATAGACCCTAAAACGGCAATCCTTGAAGAACTCCAATTAAAAAAAACTCAAAAAACGCTTGTGTTCCCGAAGGGGTCAGCAGAGATACACTTAATTTTGCCATATGTCTGGATGTAAACTTTTGCTTTACTTTTTTATATATTTTTTCAAACCCCGAGCGTTGATATGTCCAACCATAATGACAGTCCAACACCACAGTGTACAAATTAATGTGAAAACCAATACGACGCGTGTCATTACAGTGAAAATATATCAAACAGAGAAACGTATTATGAAACACCAGATAGCGTAGTAAGTAATATAGATCCTGAAGACCATTATTATACAAAAGTAGATTACTTGAACTGTAAATCTAAAATTGGTGAAACACAAACTAGGGATAGTAAAGTTTATGATGAGCCATATGTCCAAATTACAATGAGAGATCGAAAGCCAGCGATACAATAAGTTTTAATATATCAGAAGGTTTTTCTTTTTATGATATTTTGGTGCAATACAAGCAGGCTGCATACCCAGGGTTCAAGTCTGCTAATGTCAAAGATTGGTCATTATGACAACCATACCAAGGCAACCCCATTACCATTGTGCTTAAAGTTCGTAATCTTCTAAATTCATGTCAGAGGTCAAAAGAAATGTTAAAATATTAAGAGATTACGACTTGTCATTATGTAAGGGATACTGTCGCAGCGCCAATGATCGGTCATTCCAATACAATTGCGTCAGCAGACTTGGCCCCCTAATGTCACCTCCACGATTATCAATGACAATGGACAAATTGCTATAGCAACGGCACGGCAAGTGCGCTGCCATCCCAGATACAGAGCTGAAATGAATCATGTGTGTCTGCAATACCACCGCCACTATTACCTTAAAAGGATACTTTTATAACTACATATTAATATATAATAAAGATTTATATGTTATAAATTATTATAAATGTACTTAAATTTGTTATAAATGTACATGTATAGTAGAATACTGTAAATAATGTACATATTTAAATAATTAATGTAGCTACTTGACGTTTAAAGTTTCAATGAATAAAGTATATATCGAAAATCATTTTTTTAATCCTACCTAAACTAGTCCCTTTTTCGCCACAGTTCTCGATTCAGCTTATTAAGTTGCGAAGACCTCTCAGCAAAGAGATTTAAGATACAATAGAGAGGCTATCAGAAGAAATGACATAGAAAACTGTGATCACATGTCTCAGTGACAGCATCAAACGCAATACAGTAAAATGATATAATTACCAAGTTTGGCAAGTTACGCGCTAACAGACATCAGCCTTTGATTAACTAGGTAATATTGCTGGTGGTGTAGGTTAGTTTTAGTGGTTGTATTTTTTTTTAATTTTGTTTCTTCTTTGCAAAAATAACGGTTGTTCCTGATATTTTAAAACGTGTGTTACCTATATTAAATTATTCTATTTCTTATTTCGTTGATGTTGTTGTTCTTTTTTTTTGAACATCTCCGCTTCTGATTGCTAAAAGTACATTTTTGTAGCCGCCATCTTGAATTTTGACCTACCAAATTTTCACTAAAATTGTAATAATATAAGATAATATAAGACGTTTATTTTTCTCTACACAAGTTATGTACTTAATGCTAGTGTTTGACAATAGTGCACGAACAAGGAGCTAACTTTGTGAGAGACTGGTGCCTGAAGCCTGTATTACAGGTCACAATAATAAATCAGGTAATAATAAATAGATAATGGTTGTATTTTACATACTTATATAAATTAATAGGACAAACCTTCCTTTTCGTCATGCTAATGACAAGGAAAAACGAAAACGAAAAACAAATGAATAAATTCGGTTAGAGCTTGCATGAGCACATGACTGTGGAGCCTGGAATATAATCGAAACTTTTTATAAGGCCACATTCTAAAAACGGCAGATAAATGGGACCCGAACTATAAAGTATCAGGCTATTGTGTTTGTTCACATTGATGTTATCATAAAAACTGGACAAGTGCGAGTAGGAATCGCGCCCTGAGGGATTCAACTCAAAGCTGTGCCCGGCTGCCCGCGGCTTTCCTAAAGTGATGCAGGCTATACATTCAATTCCGGACTGAAGGACAAACTTAACCTTGTAGTTGAAAAATATGTTCTCCCATACATTCCAACTGCAGATGTAAGTTTGTACGGACATTATTGATAGATTTACCATGTTATTTTAAGACTCAGTAGATATCCCATTAAATAAATGACTTCCCTACATAAAATAATTTTAAATAATTACTTACAAGACTTACAGTCAAAATTACCCAAATGTCAGTCTTCACCCTTCATAAATTCAGTCGTCGTAACACTTATTCAGTCTAACACATCAATTATAAAGAGTTTGAGTTTCTTTTTAAACATAATAAATATTCCTAATGTTAATTAGGAATATTTATTTCTCGAGGAATTTTAGAGTAGATAACTGGAGTCATTCGATATTATATGTTATTAAAGTGCTGAAAATTATATTACGTATTTTCAGGCGACAAACTCGTAGCCAAATTCTGGGCCGACTCAATTTAGATTGCTGCTGGGACGAAGAAAATTCTACATAAAATTAAAACAAGATGAGATAATACTAAAATTTTGTTTATATATTACCTCCTAAATCTAGTAATTTAAACTGATTTTATAAAAGACTATTACAAAAACAACTAGTATAATATTTAACAGTCAGTCATCCGAAACTTTTCAAGTTCTCTCGCATTTCGGTCGTACGCACTCTTTTTTTTCCAATAATGTCAGTAACAGATAAGCTTAATGTTAAATAAACTAAACATAAATTGAAAGAAAATATAGATAAACTTAATCATACACAATTAGTCTTCGTTAACATTTATCAATATCTCTACTGATTTGGTCCTCTACTGCTTACAATTTTAGCAACCAATCGAGAATTTGATTAATTGTGCATATTTTATTTAATATTTTATATATTTTTCACACTTGTATTACTTAAAATGTTTTACAGATTTAACACTTAATAAAAATCTAATAAACTAACAAAAAGTTTTATCTCTCCCGACCAGAATGACCTGACCCGACCCAGACTGCGGGGAATCTTCCTCGCTACCACGCTTGTTCCTCTCCTCCGCGTCGATTGTAGAATTAGAAGCCGTAGGATCTCCATCCTCATCACCAACTCGATTCAAAGTAAAACATTGAAATGTGACCTGAATATAAAGTTCCGTACAGTGACATTTCCAAAATTATTTGACAGTAGTTGTTGACACGTCGTCCTTCACCAGAGATGTTGCTGTACGTGACGCGATATATAGCCCACAATGTCAATGCTTTGCTTTGGGTTGAGTTGGTGTTGAGTCGTTAAGGTGTGCAATGTGACAAACGAGATTCCATAGTCAAGTAATCGTTTACTTTACTATTGGATTCAATAGTCAAGTAAACCATTACTTGACGCGGAGTTCGAAAATCACTATCAGGAGATTTCCTCATAATGATTTTCCAGCTCCGCGGCTTCGCGATCGTTAATGGGTGTGAAGACGGACAACAGGTTCTCATAATACACTGTATGTGGCTGAAAGTAAAAACGGACATTTAATGAATTGTTTCTTTAAAAGTATACAGTAATATTTTGAAGAAGTGAGAACTAAAAAAAATATAAAAATTACGTCAGGTCTCCGGGTTGCTGTTGGTGGCAATTCTTGCGAACTCGATATTCTAGAGCAGCAACACTTCTTTACTGACAAGTACAATATTATCACCAAAAGTATAAATACCGCGACATTCACAGCTGACATACAATATACTAGAGTGTTAGTTGACGTTTTACCTGAAAAACAAAGCATGGATTTATGTAAGTATTTAATTGCTAAACCAAAAAAGACAAGAAAATGTTTTCGCGAAGCAGAACCGGCTATTGTGCCATCAGCCTTGTACAGTTACGAGCACTAATATGTCAACACTTGGCAACTTTCAATAGCGATTTTTTTGTGAAATAACAAATGCAACGTTAAAATACGACATGTTACATAAATCTATGGTTTCGAAAATACTATGTTCGTAACAACATAAAATTTCATTAAAAAATTAAGGAGAAAATCGATTTTGAATTTAGTCAAGTGTATACATATTTATGCTCGTGACTGTACAGTCACAAGCATAAATATATTACTATGTTCGGCAATAATATCTGATTACATGATTCATTCATAAAAATATGATGGGAACTATATTTATTTATTTATTTATTTAACCATTTATGTACACACATATATAAACAGACAAGAAGAAAGGAACAGAAAAATACGTACAAAGGTGATGCTTGGTATATGTGAGAGCGGTGGTGGCCCAGTAGATACGGCGAAGACTTACAACTTGTAGGTCGTATGTTCGAACCCAGACAGACACTTTACTTAGTCTAAATTATTTCATCACCACTGATGTCAAAACGGTGCAAAGAACATGAAAATATCGAAGACATGTGACATCTACCAACCCGCACTAGGCCCCCGTTGTGGATTACGGCCCACTCCCGCTCACCGAGAAGAGGCCTGTATCCCAGCAGTGGGAACATTATAGAGCTGAATATGACGAGTAGATATATATATATAAGTGGCAGCACAAATACGTTAACTCGAAGGAACACAAAAACCATCTAGCAAGACAAGCGTCACCAAAATATAGAACTGCATCGGCTTCAAAAATGTGTGTCAATATGGTGTCAGTGCAATATTAACGGACATGTCTAGCGTCATAAATATCAGCCTACTCAGTTAAATTCAGAAAAATATGATACTTCATTGTGACCGAAAATAACTGATATCATTTTGACAGCTTTAGGGCCGAGTCACACTGGAATGGCAGCGGCCGGCAGCGACGCGGCGAGCACTTTCAGTGTGAAATAATTTTAAACTTTATCTACATACTTAAAAGACCAGTATCGCTTAAAAAGCTTGAAAAGGTCGCGAGGCCGCCTGTGGTGACGCGAGCGGTCGCGCGTCATGCACGTCTTGTCGGTGGTTCTGCCCGCAGCTGGCAGCGGCGACGCGAGGCTGCTCGCGGCACCGCGGGCGGCCGCACGCTCGTCACCCCTGCCGATTGTAGAAACTAAACTAGTCAAGAGGAGACTAGGCGCGTGAGGTCTGGACGTCACGCGAGGCCGCCAGCGGCGCCGCCGGGGGCCGCTGGCATCGCTGCCGGCCGCTGCCGGCCGCTGCCATCCCGTTGTGACTCGGCCCTTATGCTGACAATAATGTTTCGAGTTTTCTTCTATATAGCAATCAGTGCCGCTCATTCTGCAAAAATATGTGACATCCCACTGGAAGCTTAAATATCTAATATCTAATGTTTAAAAGTAGAAATGTCAATAATAAGCGATTTATTTTTGTTCTTTGACAACTAAGCCAATGTCGACTATTCTGCCAGTATAAATTACCCACCTTAAAGTACAGTCAGTGACCTGCATAACCCGACCCATCTTCTTTAT
The DNA here is from genome assembly GCA_917490735.1 of Dryobotodes eremita. Classification (NCBI taxonomy): domain Eukaryota; kingdom Metazoa; phylum Arthropoda; class Insecta; order Lepidoptera; family Noctuidae; genus Dryobotodes; species Dryobotodes eremita. The sequence goes on from OU823257.1 coordinate 9,024,786, forward strand.
AAGAGGGGCCAGGTAATTGAGAGTACTGACCGTACGTGAGCATTCATTTATATAGATTGTTAATAAGTTAGTTAGTTAGTTATGTGTTGTTTATGCTCGTGACTGTACGAGAGGCTGTGAGCTTTTTGCATGTTCCACAATAGTCTGCAAACAGGACTAACTTCTATTGGCGCTCGAATGACGTTAACAGGTGAATATTTGTGCAGTCAAATTGTTTTATGAAATGTATTGAAAAACAAGATGAGCGCGTTAGTTCCAATTTTGGCCATACGCCAACAGATCCTTGTAGGTACTACAACTATAAATGACCGATAAAACATTCAATGCTGAGAGATGGATACTGAGTTAACGAAAAGTGTGTCTGCGATCTATGCTGCGTTGTATTTGTAGGACAAAATATCAGAGTGCCTGTTTTAGCAAGAGAGAGACGCAGCATGCCAGTCGTGCTGGTGATTAGTGCCCAACGGTGTTAGTCTACCACTACTATGCAATCCCATCAGTGTATGCTGAGCCTGAGAAGACACGCAAGTGACAAAGCAAAGTAAAATGTTATGTAGCTTATCATGGTGGGGCTGCTTGCGAAAGACAGTCTATCAACACAGCCTCTCACAGACCTCTGCTGGACACGGGCCTTACTCAAGTGAGAGATCAAGCCACAACTGTTGCTCGATTTTCTACTCTTCCTCTTCAAAAACCAATGACGATTCATATTCAGTACATTTTGTTGCCATGTTTCTTCCCTAGGTATGGTAAAAGGTATTTTAAAGTCATCTTCTTTCTGTGTGTCCGTAAATAACATAAATACAACTTACTTGATGCTGTAGTAATGGCGGTAACAGTAGAAGGAGTAGTGGAGGTAGTAGTCAGAACTCTTAACACTCTCATCTCTCTTAACACTTGGTTTGTTTTACTGGGCTCTAACGAATCATTTGTTTCTTTTAAATAACATACTTTTGCATTATTCTTATCTTTGTGAGTTACGTTCAATGTTTTAGAAACATTGCAGCCATTTGTCTTGCATATTTCTGAAAGTGGACCATAGCGATATAAAAGAACTGCCTCACATTTGAGAGAAAATTAGTTTGAGCGGAGCGAGGACGTGCAGAAGAGCAAGGTAGTAGTAGTGCGAAGTAGGGTTGTAACGGAACCTCGCATCCGCCTCCGCAATTTTTTACGTAGTTATAACGGAGGTCTTATATAGAAAACCAGCTCAAGAAAAGCGAAAACTCTTTAATGTGGTGGAGACGTGTACAACTCGAAATTTCAGATATAATAACTTACCCGAATTGCTAATTTGTAGGTATACAACTGGTCCTACATCAGGAAGCGGGCCACATTTTAACTGCAATGTCTCGGCATCTTTAAACTCATAGAAAATAACCTTGAGTTTGTCAGCATAGAGTTCCATCACTGTACCGTTTGGTGGCAATTCCATGTACAATGGAAATGGATCTGAAAAGACATATGAGGGTATGTGAACATGGCGCAACAGCAGACGTTGAATACACTGTCGAGAGCTTTTGATATTTAACCAGCTGAGCCGAAAGATGTTGTCTTGTCTAAATCTCAATAACTTATACAAAAATGTCATAGAAAAAAGGATGTTTAGTTTTTCCCGAATTTGAACATTTTCCGGGAACTTTTCCGATTTTTCTTTCCATAGAAACCTAATTCGGGCTATTAGGAACATTTTAAAATAAAAAACAGCCAAATCGGTCCAGCCGTTCTCAAGTGATGCGATAACCAACGAACAGCATTTCATCTTTCTTTATACCTATGTATAGATTAAGAATAGAATGTAATGAGGTCTTTGTAAAAAAAACACTGATAGGAATAGTGGTAATACTGTACAACTATTTGTAAACGGCGAATTCTTAAGATTCTTATTCGCTAAAACCCATATACGTTACTTTAAAATTGCTTCTCTATACACAAAATTTGTAAATTATAAAACTTAGCCATCTCTACGTTTTATGAATAATTATTTTGTTTGCAGTATTTGATCCTTATCGTATATCAGCAATACTGTTACTTAATGCAGTAATACATACAAAACGAAAGATAAAAATAAAAATAGGCTACTAGGTAGTTACGGAGTAATGACGAAATTTTATCTTGACCGTGAACTCAATACAATAATAATACCTCCTCACCCCACGTTTACATCAAGGCATATAATAAAACATGGCGTTTTGTCTACTCGTTCGTTCATCGTTTACATCTACTTATATTTGTGTGAGGCTTGCCGTTTGCGCGCGTGATGGCCACCCTTCGGCCGACTATGTGTATATGTGTGCGTACAGCGGCCTGTACGTGCAGCGAGCTGGCCGACTTGAGTCACACAGGCTTTTGGTTAGCGAGAAACTGTCCGACTTTTTTCGTTTGTCCATGAGGTAATATTACATGTCTGTGACAACGTCAATACATGTATGATACATGTTTTACGCACGACCAGTCTTTGACAAGTCTTAAACAAGACTTGTCGAAAATAAGTAGGTATCACGACTTGTATAATATGGTTCATACTACGATGGGTGAGCGCGATCAAAGGCTTATCTTGAGGAACTGCACGTACGAGTACAGGCAGACATTTAGTGACCGCTACAGTGCTTTTACAGTTATTTTACCCCTAATATTGCATCCCTGTCAAAACCATAGTGATCTTTATTCTCCTTGTTGTAAGGTTGCTGTTCGGTTGCTGCCACTCACAAGTCTGTCAAAACCACAATGCTCTTTATTCCCGTTACAATTAGGTTGCTGGTGGGTTGCTGCCGTCAGAGGTAAAATAACTGTGAAAGGACTGTATATTAATATAAGATGGGTTACCTCTCAGCTGAGACTCCCACACTTTACTTACCAATAGGGAATTTGCCCTCAGTAAAACGAATCTCGACTCGATCTGCAAGTGCACCATTAATATAATAACGAGACGAACACCCCATTTCATTGGCATCCATAGATGTGAGATAAAACGACATCTCAGCCTTCTTTCCTGGTTTTGTAACTGTAATATAAAAAAAAAAGTTGTTTCAACAGTTACACTCTCCCCCTGTTATTAACGGAGTCCGTAAAGTTATGCCAAACGTATACCTCGAAAACTGTATAGTTTAAATGATGTTTAAATTGGTGTAACCCGTGTTATCAATAACAATACATCCAACCCATGCCAACTTCGGCTGTGGTGACTGTTTTTGTAACTGACGACTATAGGTTACGAGTCTTAGGAACGTGTGCTTACTAATACTCATATAATATCATGTAGTTAGTTATAATTTGAAAAGAGACTATAGGTCCGGATAATTTTTATTAATTTTTATATCAGAACTGGACCATAAACAAAAAAAAACTAAATGAGTAACACAATAATGTAGGTATAGTCCATTCACAGTTATTTTACCTCTGAAAACAGCAGTCCAATAGCAACAATATTGTAACGGTGATAAAGATCATTGTGAATTTGACAGACATATCAATAGCAGCAACCCAACAGCAACCTTATTGCAACGGCAATAAAGATCACTCTGATGTTGACGGTGATGCCAACTGAGAGGTAGAATAACTGTGAGCGGACTGTAGGTGAAGGGCCTTCAAAGTAGAAACTTAGTGTGTCTGCTATACTATATCTACGCGTGTATATTAGATTCTGAAACTCTTCTACGACATTCGAGGCGACAGAACGATTCAGATATTAAGTAGATTTACTACTTCGAAATTTGAAAAGTCCCGAAAAGAGCCGGACGTTTGCAAAAAAGTCCGGACATTTTTAAATATTTCTTCCACAGTATCGATTTAACATTTTTATTTTCTAATAGAATACCCCATTAGCAGAAAGGTCCGGAAAAATTACAACCGGACGGAGTACCGAAAAGCGGACGGTAGGTTAGTTAACATCCATCCGCTTTTTGGCGCCCCGTCCTTACTTATGAGAGTTTCGCCAAAAGAATATTTCAAACACAAAAGATTCGCTGACACAACTATTCGTATTCTAATTACCTGTTTTTTTGTAACTGCTTACTTTACTATCGAAGTTGCTTTCCTTCACCGTCTCCAATGTCATGTCTATTCCCTGTACTTCACACACCACGTCTATGTGTTGGTTTCTTCGATATTTGTATTCAATTGTATAATGACGTCTCAGATTCTCAAATTGTGGTCGTAGAGTCATCCCATTAATTTTGATACTTAAAACGTTATCTACAAAAACAAAATTATGATTAAATACTTAGCATGTGTAAGTAGGTTATCCGTTTCATAAATCATTTTTTTTATTGAAACTTTACTGTTTTCTTACGTTATAATTATACAGCATTTATCAGCAAGGTGTGGTCATATTAAAGGGTGTTGGTACGGACCAACATCGTAATCACGAAAAAATTATCAGCTGTCCCACAGTCCACAGATGTGGGTCAAGTAGGTATTTAAGTTTGGTATGGAACAGTTGATCCTTTTTGATACATGATGTGTAGGTAAAACTAGCTGTGCTTCTAAAGCTCCACTTGCGTGGACTAATATTACTGTATGATTATATGATTGGTTGACGGAGTGCATAGCACTAAATAAATAAATAAAACACATACATAAAATATTCGCAAACGCGTCACACACTCATAAACTCACAGAAAAACACCCTTCATTTGTATTACACATTATTATGTGTTTGTCGCTTTAACGTGTTTGGTATCTGTATAATTATGCTACATACTCGTATTTAATGAGGGTTTTAAAGTGAGAATGATTACTAAAATCGAGCCAATCAAGAAGCATTACATAAATATGTTTTTTTTCCATTTTATTATGTATGTACTTACATAATAAAATAGAAAACAAAAAAACTTACTGAATTCTGTCCGCGTTACAAATCTCACCATAGCTTTGGTGTAGTCAGTCCGTTCCGTATTAGTACATATCATATAACTGTTGTTGTGCTCAGAACGCAATTTTGCACGAAAACCGATTGCTTTGTATGATGATAGTTCTTTCATGGTAGAAGTATCTGAAATAATACGAAATATTATAATTACATCTATTACAGATATTTTAAGGACGGAATGAGAATCCAGCCTGCCACAGGCTTCCACAGTCCACAACAAAAGGTTCTTCTTCTTCAATAAGCTACCAAAGCTACTGACATGCGGGATTTTCAACTCAATCATAGGTAGTAGATAATGCAAACAACAACTTGACTAGATAATATTTATAATAATAAAAATAGATACTTAATAGTAATAATGCGATTAGTATTCATAATGACCGATCGGTGATTAATTACACTGAACGCGTACTGTAAGTAAAGTTAAAACGTTACTGTAACGTCTTTGTGTTACAGTGCACTATGGAAAATAAAGGTCTGTTTCTAGTTAAAAATCAATAACTTTTTTATTTCTGAATATTATGTTCTAAAATTTTGCACAAATATAGAATAGTGTATATGGCTTCAAATGGAATGTAATTTATTATGACTAAATTTAAAACCATACATTTAAAAATAAAACAAATTCAAAATTATCAAAAATGTCCAATATTTATTTTCTAACAATGAATACTATTATTTTAATGTTTACAAAAACCAAATCATCAATACAAAAATCAATTTAAAAAATAAAAACATTTAAAAAAAAATGTGATTAAAATCGAACACAGATTAATTAATTAATTGTAATGTTTACTAAATGTTATACTTGATGAACTTCGGGATCTAAAATTAATTCGTTCACTTTCAAAAGATCTAAGGTGTCTTCATCAAGTTCCTTCACGTTTTTAGTATACGGTTTTCTAATGCTGGTTATGTAAGGATCTGAAGTATAAAGAAGAGTATGAAATACATCCTCGTTTGTAGCAGATCTTGAGCATTTTCTAGCATGATGTAGACGACATTTTTTATAATCCTTATTACGAGATTCTTGCGCATCTTCCGAAAGTTGACCAATAGGAAGTACTGCAAAATGATTTATGACACTTTCTCCATGAATTAAAATTTTGTGAACTGAAGATGGCATGTAGTACCATTCATAATTGGTCACTTAGATCCTGGCAGTCTCCATAGCATAACTGCCAAATTTTTCAGCATTTATCATTACACCCGATGAAAGAGCTTGCAGAATTATGTAAAGTCGTTTAATCAAATTTATATCCACTCCTGTAAGTTCAGCAGAGCAGCTTGCATTGTGAAAAAATCTTATCATTAGAATTACCACATACTTGTCTTGGTTTGTCGATGATCAATCCTAGCTCTTCACGGAAACGCCTTTGTACCAGGGTTTTCTTCTCTTGCTTTAGTCGTTTCTTTTCTTCGCTTGTGGCTGACCATGTTTGGAAAGACAGATTATAGGAAATATGTAAAATCATTTCCATACAACGAATCCAGGCGTGCAAAGTAGACAGTCCGTATTGATAAAAATCTTCTTTTTCAGGTCTAGCAGTTACTTTAGTCGAATCGTTCATTTGGCGTGAAGTAGCACCACATATTGTACATGTGGAACCCGAAGGCGTATCTGTTAATACCTGAATCTCATCATCATCTATCATTGTACGAAAGAGATCATGCTTCACTTGCACTCCCTCACCTTCTTTGTTAATTAATGATGGACCCAAAGAATTTATTTGACCTTTTTTTCATTCACAACAGCTTTAGTTTTCTCGGGAGTTTCTTTGCAAAATTGTATTAATATAGACCGGCAAAAACGAACAGATGAAGGTACCGGATTTTGCTAGACAACATCACCTGTTAGCTCGTTAATTAACTTATAGGCACCAAAGAAGTGATAAATAAATTTGCATCAGAAATTAGTTCAGACTCTTCTGGCAGTTTCTGTTTGTACTGGCTTTGACCGGATGAGCCATCATAGCCCCATTTACTGTATAGAAGTAAGTTATTCAATCCATTCCTATACACTGAATCTATTGTCAGTATTCTAGCTGCAGTGTGATCTAATAAATCTTGAAGTCTTACTATTTTTGCACTTGTGTCTGTATTTCTATAGCTGAAGATGATGGATAGCAAGTAGTTTTAACTTCTTGGACTTTGTAAAATGGTGGAAACACAAAACATTTTCGTTCGTTCGTTAAATTTCTCAAGTACAAATATTGTGCTTTAGTTAAATCTAAGTCCATAAATACGCTCAATGCTTCTTCATCTGTTAAAATTTTTGTCTGCCTTGCGTCTTCTATGAGACTTGAGAATAAGGTCTTATTTTCACTGTCACCAAACCTTAACGTTTCCACAAGTTTAGCTTCTGTTCCTTGTCCTGTCGAACGTAACCCTTGAAGATATACATTATAGACGTGTTCAAATCCATATTCATTAAGTAACATTGTATTTTTTCTTCTTTTATTGGATTCTGACAAGTCTGGATAAGATACGCACGGTCTCTCACGTTTTCCAGGAGAAGTAGATGGTGTGGAGACGGTTGTAACGTCTTCAGAGTTCGGTAAAGTTACTGAATATTCTGATTCCAACCAATTACTGTTTTTCATTAAAAATATATCCTTTTTCCGTGAAGCTTCTGTCCATCGTTTATTAAAAGCGGGAATAATATGTCTTTGAAAAGCACTGAGGATGAAACATAAGTTGTCTTCAGATACATGATAATGTTCTTTTAAAACTGTTGATAATGCCTCCTTCGATATACGAAAGTATTATTTCACGTTTAGAACACTTGGAAGTAGACATTTTGAAGAGTCAACAAAACACGTAGTTATATTGTATTCGTAACAATTACATTTCTGTTAATTCATCACTATTCTGTTATTTACAATGAAATGAAACAACTGTTTATATACTATATGAAATATGAGGGTAGTGTGCATCTTGTTGATTAGTATTTTCACACGCAACATGAGTGCAAAAAAGATAAACGCCCTAATATCAATGATAAATTACAAAACTTACCGCAAACTATTGATGTAAACAGCAACATTTCAAACCGCAATAGATAGCGAGCGGTTTTCCGTTTTCTGACTTTTATCACATTTTTACTAATTACTCCGAAAACCGCAAATAACCGCAGCTTTTTTTATTTGATTATGTTTTTAGATAGCTAGGCTACAAATCAACATTAAATGTAAAGCAGGGGAAACGTGGGCAACTGTCAAAAGTCTCGACGAACTTTAAAAAACCTTTTTTCACCATATTTTATTTTGCAATTATTTTAAGGTAAACGTTAACATAATATTAAATACATATTAGTTGTTTCATATTCTTCAAAAGACGGTTTCCAGAAATATATAATACATTATACCTTTTCCTGTTACGTATAACAATAAAATCAATTTGAACGTGATGAAGTGAACGGGCTTAACATGGACGTCCGTCAAAACTATAAAGTTTGTGGTGTAGTAAAAAAATCATTTCATATAATATGTATAATTTTTTGATATCATAGTCTAGTTTGGTCCTTAAACTATTGAGTAAAATAAAAAAAACCTGCCAGTAGCGACATTGACAATAACCATGTTTAATCAGCAGTTGTTCTACGATTTTCCACAGTGCCGCGAACCGAGGATTCCACCGTACCTTGGAAGGAAAAATACTTTTCTTTTTTCTTTTTCTTATAAATTTTCGCACAAACTAGTTTTTTTTTTTTTGGCTAGCCTGTTCTGCTCCAATCCTGGGTAAAGGCCTCCCTCCATTCTTTCCATCTTTCGCAAGCCCTCAAGTCCTACTTCCAGTTTTGGCGGAATTTGTCTAGTTCATCCCGCCACCTCCTTCGTAGTTTGCCAGATCCCGTTTTACTGTCACAGGACGCAAGCTCTGAGCTACTTGGGTCCATAGTTTGTTTGGCATCGGCCATGTGGCTGACATGTCCTGCCCAGACCCATTTAAGTTCGTAGCGTACTGAGCCACATCAGGTATTTGATTTTGTGGATCATAGCATTTTACTTAATAAATGTTAAAAATATGGTATCCGTGGTGTCGCTCTAGATTGGATAAAAAGCTTTTTAACAGGCCGAAAGAAATGTGTTGAAGTTACTAATTTAAATATAAATCTTGAATCCACTGTCTACAGATCCTCATCTAGACGGAATAAATATGGCGTACCACAAAGGAGCGTTTGGGCCTCTTGCTATTATCATTTTATATGAATGATTTACCAGATTCAATAAACCATGATAATGTCCTACTCGCTGATAATATTTCTGTTATTGTGCCTAATAACACTAAGCTAAGGATTCAACTCATGAAAATAATATACACAGTAAATCTCTAATATATAAAATTCTCGTGTCACAGTTTTCGTTGCCATACTCCTCCGAAACGGCTTAACCGATTTTGATGAAATTTTTTGTGCTTATCCGGTATCTATGAGAATCGGCCAACATCATTTTTTTTTTTTTTTTGGTAGGTAGGGTAGGGAGTTAGGGAGGTAGGTAGGTAGGTAGGGTAGGTAGGTAGGTAGGGTAGGTAGGTAGGTAGGGTAGGTAGGTAGGTAGAGTAGGTAGGTAGGGTAGGTAAGTAGGGTAGGTAGCTAGGTAGGTAGGGTAGGTAGGTAGGTAGGGTAGGTAGGTAAGGTAGGTAGGTAGGGTAGGTAGGTAGGGTAGGTAGGTAGGGTAGGTAGGTAGATAGGGTAGGTAGGTAGGGTAGGTAGGTAGGGTAGGTAGGTAGGGTAGGTAGGTAGGTAGGGTAGGTAGGTAGGGTAGGTAGGTAGGTAGGGTAGGTAGGTAGGGTACGCCGTAGATAAGTACCGCAACCCGTGCGAAGCCGGGGCGGGCAGCTAGTAATATATAGATTTCTATTCTATTCTGTTCTACACGAAGCTGTACAGTCTGTAATAAAACACAACCAATAACCTAGCAATCACCTAGATATAAACTAAATATATCTAAAACAAAATTCATTAAATTTTGTATACACAAAAGCAAACCCTCCGATACTATAATTCAAAAAAAATCTGTTAGCTTCCTTCTCAAAGGTGTTTAGCCAAACTAAATACTTTGCCCCAAGCCTAGTGTTCTTGATAAATGATTTTATTTCTGTAAGTAGGTTTATATAAACACTTTTAGACGTCAATCATAACTTTTTAAATAGATGAGGTCGGCGTTTCCTATCTGACTACTCTGAGAAGAAAGGCCAAAACAAACTCTGGGGTCACAGTAAAGTCCAGACATAATCACGGTCAAATCATGTGAAGACCAGGTATATCGGAGTCTGAAATGGTCTTTTGAGGAAAGAACCACACAGATTGAGTGGACTGTCCAGTCAGTGCACGCATTTGTCAGTAATCATGCAGGTCAATCAGAACTTAAGGCGCTCAACGATTCGACAAACACATTTCCAAAGAAAGGACATTTGGGTAGGCCGCATAGACTACTTAAACGGCCAGACCATGATTCAAACTGAAACAATGACTCACATAGTCCTCACATTCACAATAATTCAAATAATGTAATACTTTGTACAGTACATATTCATATCTAAAATAGTTAACAAAAAAAAAGTAAAAAAATTAACATTCACTGTGTAAATGTATTAGAGCAGCTCAATCCCAAGCTTTTTTGTCCTCAATATAGTCTTTCGTATTATAATAGGCTTTCTGGTATAGTTTCCGCTTTATAAAAGATTTGAATTTATTAAGGCTTAAGATTTTGAATGTGGCTAGGAAGCTTATTATAAAAACGTATACCTGGTATCTAAACGAGCCACAAACTTGTATAATTGTCTCCCTCTCTCTTCTTCTTATAACTGAGAGCACCGCCATCGCCATCGCCGCAACAATTTCGTACAGTTAACGTTCCCTTGCCTCACCACTTGATGCAGTAATACGTTTAGAGTGTGGTTCTGAGTTTCGACGTTCATTGTCGCTTCATCATAAAGACATCTCAGCCAGCACTTGGATATGTCGTCAGTAGACTTGGCATCGCTGCAGAGATTCCAGATCTCTTCTTGGAGTCTCTGCAGCGATGCCAAGTCTCGGTTAACCAACCGAAAGTTAAAAATTGTGACAATAAAAAAATCTTATCCCGATATTGAACGATTCAATTTCGAAGTTGAAAAATTAGTAAAATCTTGCATAGATTTCGAGATTCCGATATTCATACTCTAGAGTCAAGATGATGCCAATATGGTGCCGAGGTTAATGTATGCATAGTGTATGATGACCGTTAGGGTGACAAAGGAATGTAATAACTCACCGCTCATTGCGCCTGCCATCGCATATTCCATCGAGAGCTGTGCTGAATTCAAGAAGTTGACGCAATTGACTTCGACTACATCGCCGTCTACGTATTGGTACTCGGCAGTGAAATCGAAGTCCTTCTCTGATATCTTTGTGCGAACTGCTTTCAGTGCCATTTGGTTCACGAGGATCGTCTGAGGCGAGTCTGTGGGATTATATGCTCTAATTTAGACTGGAAATTTTGGATATTTTATTCTACTACTCGTAGCTATTGCCCGCGGTTCACTCACATGCCAGGAAAACTACTTCATTTACAAAAGTAAGTATTTTATTATGGTGCCTGTGTACCAAACATCAAAACTCACAATCAGTCATATTTATAATACGTATTAATGGAAAGGATTATTAGATTACGTACTTATTTGTCTCACGTGAATTTTCATATAGCAATAGGCCGCTGAATAGTTGTTGTTTTCATACTGGACCACGCGAAGTGCTGTTGGGCTATTTTGATGGGCCAACACCGTACAATTCCATGTAGTACCCATTTTTTTTTCTACCTTAAACTGTTGATAGGTATTAATTAATCTTATAGATATTTAGACATTTATTTAGATATTACTAGGGCGATCTGATGAGATGGGTCAGTATGGACAAAATCTGAATCTGAGAAAGTTTTAAGGAACCACGTAGTCGATGTTAGAGATGAGTAAAACAGCATTCAAGGATTTTCTAAAAACCTTATACCTACACGACTCAGGAATCGAACCTAGTTATTTTCCGAAAAATACGAATGGGGTTTTATTACTGTAAGTAATTGATAGTTAAAATAGCATTGTAAGGATTAAATTTTACTAAGGAATAATGTTTCTAAAATCAAAAATAAATTCTATTTCATTATTTTTAACAGTCCCGCAACTTTTGTTGTCAGCTCATGAGTAGGTTACCTACTGTCATCCAGCTGCTTTTTTTATAACTTCTTATTGTCCCACTGCAGGGCAATGACCTCGCTACGTACTATCCTTGCACTTATCTGTCTAGAGCGGCTAAGGACATCGTCAATGACATCTATTGATTTAAAAAGAAAACCTCTCTCTAATAGTTTCACATTCAATCCATCTCATCGGATCACCTACACATCATCTATATTCCCCGAAGGGATAGGCAGCGCGCTATGCAATTATTACATAGTTACATTACTTACAGTGGTGACTTTTTCATGACCGCCATTCTTCTCATGTGTAACTTCATTGTTATTATTGTAGTGGCAGCTGTAAAAGATTTATATCATTATAATATATTGTAAAAACTTCATACTTACTTAGTAAATATTGACAAAACGTAATCCGATTTTGTTACATTATTTACGTTGTTTTCTTAATTAGGTTCCTAAATAGTAAAATTCTAGAGCTTCTCGGTGCAGGATAGTTTGGTGAGAAAATAAAGTGTTCGAATTACTTACATCAAATGGTTGATATAGAAGTTATATTTCGTAATTACATTGAAATTTTCTCCTTCGCGAACTGTGTATGTGTTATTATGTACATCCTTTAAACTGTGATCACAAATAATTTTCTGACCGTTTTCAACTTTCGTTTGAATTTCAAATGTAACTTCCCGTGGGTCTGTAATAAAAAAAACAAATAATAATATCTCATATCTAATATTGTTAAAATATTTCACTAATCCTGTTAGTAGCTTTGACAGCCCCACCCATCAAGGAAAATAAGAATATTATGTTAAATACGCGCAAACTATAAATTGTTGATGTTTCAACAAACTTGCTTTATGTATGTAAATAACTGAAGATTTTAAGTACTTACCCTGTTCAGCAGATTCTGCTAAAACAAATCCAACTAAACACACCAAAGTAGTCCTGAAAACCATTGTCACTTCACCAGTAGTCAACTTGTATGGAAAATTATTAAACTTTGATTGAACTATATATACAATATTCTTGTGGTTAGAATGGCTGTGAGTGATGCGCGTATTAGAGTTGTGTCATTCGAATAGTAATCGATTGTTTTCCATCGCAACTTGAAAGCGTATAGTGGACCGGTCTTCTCTCAAAATCCTGGAGCAATACTAAGCTTTGTAGATAGACACGGTCAAGAGCAGACCACATGGAATCATTCGGTCGGTAGACCCGGTTTTTCTCTATTGATTGATCCTCTCTTAGCATGTCGATGGCAAATATGGTTTGAAAAGAAGTTCAGCAACGCTAACACCATTCGCTGGTGCGGATATTAGGGCATGCGACTTAAGATAAAAGGTGGGCCGTGGTATGCGAGAAGACATTAAAGATCTGAACCATCCGAGAAACCCCACCTGTGGAGACTGTCTCTGCTGGCCGACTACAGTTAAAAGAACTCTTTCCAATTAATCTAAAACGAAACGCAGGTAAAATCTGGTTCAGAGTTTCACAATAGCATGGACCTGCACCCTAATTGCGTAACACACTATCTATCACAGTATGAATCATTTTGAAGCCTATTGCTAATCCATTGCTTCATATGTTCAAAAATTTGGTCTGCTCAACAACGTAAATAACGCAATGAACGTTGTTGAACTGTCAAAATGAAAGCTATTCCAACTGTTAGTGTGTTACGCAGTTACCCCGCAGGGCTTATGTAAGTATTTGTCCGTTAGAGATCTTCGGAACAGTGACAACCCAGCGGTCGTCCGGTCTACACATGACATAGGATAGAAATGTCTTGGCCATGTCCTTTCGAGTTCTAGCTCGAAAGGACCTGAACTACACATTTGTGGATAGACTCTAAAATTGCAGTCCCCGAAGTATTTTAATTTAAAAAAAACTCAAATAATGCTTGTGTTCCCGAAGTGACTGCAATGATACACTCCATTTTGCTATAATGGTATATCCAACCATAATGACAGTCCCACCACAGTGTACAAATTAATGTGAAAATCAATACGACACGTGTCATTACAGTGAGAGTCTATCAAACAGAGAATCCTATTATGAAACACCAGAGAGCGTAGTAAGTAATATAGATCCTGAAGACCATTGTTATGCAAAAGTACATTACTTCAGTTGTAAACCTAAAATTGGTGAAACACAAACTAGGGATAGTAAAGTTTATGATGAGCCATATATCCAAATAACTATGAGCGACCGAAAGCAAGCGATACAATAAGTTTAAAAATATCAGAAGTTCTTTCCTTCCATGATATTTTGGTGGCAAGCAAGCATGCTGCGAACCCATTATGACAACCATACCAAGGCAACACTATTACTATTGTGCTTAAAGTTCGTAATCTTCTAAATTCATGTCAGAGGTCAAAATAAATGTTAAAATAATAAGAGGTTACGACTTGTCATTATATAAAATATACTATAGCAGCGTCAATGATCGGCCATTCCAAAACAATTGCGTCAGCAGACTTGGCCCGCTAATGGCACATCCACGATTATCATTGTCTATAGATAACTGCTATACCAACAGCATGGCACGTGCACTGCCATCCCAGATATAGAGCTGAAATGTCTCATGTGTCTATAATACCGCCAGCATTCTTACCTGAAAAGGGTAAGGGTGTATATGTAGTCATACAAGTAATTTTATAACGACATATACAAATTTAACATTAATTCTCGCCTTCTTGCCCTCAAAAATTATATCAGTAATAAGCTTAACATGTAATTTAATATATTTTCTGGAAAAGTGCTAGAATCGGCTAGAGTTAGGTGTTCCCCAACCCTAACCACTAGCTAGGGGTCGGTCACAATCCAGAACTGCGTTTACTCGATTTATTTTGCGAGGTTGCAATGCCTTCATTTCGTTTTGACATTATATACCTCTAATGCTTATTTCAACTCTTTACTTATGGCTTTTGTAAACAGAATTTTAATTCGGATTTGTTACAGTTGTATGTAATGGCAATCATGTCATTTGTTTTAAATAGGCTTTTATTTTTATATAGATTATTCTATATTTTGTGAATGTGAGAGCGTTGTAGGCCTAACTTGTAGACTGTAGATTAGTAGACCTTTTTATATATTTTTTTTTATATTTTGTTGAGTGCCTGTTACTTGTTGACAGGCCTACACTGTCCTCCCATTATAAACACTGTAATTTAAAACATTTTAAAAGCCCCTTATTTTTAAAAGAGTAACCGTGGAGTTTCTGGCCGGCTCTTCTCCATAGGAAACAACCAATTGGAACCGTGCATCTAACTTCTGACGTTTCATAAGTGCCCATGTTGGTTTATGTGAAATAAAATATTTTGATTTTGTTTTTTTATTTCTTTGCCTAGTTGAGCACCCCTCGACAGCCTGGGCTCCAAGCGGCTAGGCGGTGCTAGTCTG
This sequence comes from Dryobotodes eremita, assembly GCA_917490735.1. Classification (NCBI taxonomy): domain Eukaryota; kingdom Metazoa; phylum Arthropoda; class Insecta; order Lepidoptera; family Noctuidae; genus Dryobotodes; species Dryobotodes eremita. The sequence continues at coordinate 9,040,227 of OU823257.1, forward strand.
GTCACCGTTAATAACGAGGACCTTTCATCGTGCCTTGATAGAACATCGATACCCTAATTTTAATTGGCGTAGAGACATATTGGAGAACTCATAATTTTGTAATGTATCGATTGATGACATTTTGGCGAATTCAGAATGTGATAAGGAGTAACGCGAAAAAACAAGATTGATATCGATGTGAACAGTGCCATATTACTTGTAATGATACGAGACACGACATACTCAAAAGATCCGGTAAGACTAGAATCCCAACATAGTTGGGAATAAGTAGATGAAGATGAAGATATACAAGCCACGACACTTTGTATAGGACAAATATCTGGCATCAGGGCAGAGTGGGGGAACACGCGCTTAGGCGGGGTCAGTGTATTAAATAAGTTCAAACATGGTGAATCGATTCCTACGTCGACAGCAAGTGTTACCTTGTTTGCAAAATATTTCGTTCGTTACGAAATTAATAGTATGAGTCAGAAAAACAGGAAAATAATACTGTTTCTGTATTTAATTGTATTTATATCCATGCGTAGTAAATGAATATAGATACCTAATGAATTAGGATTTTTCCTGTTTTTCATACCCACAAATAACTGGCAAAATGTGGTTGACTTAATATTCCTTTGCCTACCTTGAATATAGGCGTGAATTTAAATTATTAAAAAAAAAATAAGCATTTATCGCAATACTGTAGGTCACTATTATGATTGCGTTCAGCTTTTCGAACTCAGCGTGACTAAACAAGATAATACGAGTATTCGCAGAGAGCCCCTCGTCCCGAGACGCACCTGCGGGGTAATTACGTAACACACTAACAGCAGGAATGGGTTTCAGTTTGACAGTTCAACAACATTCATTGCGTTACTTCACGTGATCCCATAAGCACTAACAAAGAAGTTGCTCAAGAATTTCTAAATTTCTTCACCATTATCCCACTTAAAACTACTGAAACCTTAAACTCGTCACCCTCGCATTCTATTGACTTATTAAGAGCAAACGTGTCATCCTGCCCGACTGAATTTAAATTCAAGCATATAAACCCCATAATAGTAGTAAAAGCTTTCAAGAAAATCAAGATCATACTAACCAAAGATATATGGGGAATGTCTATCAAAGTTTGTACCTCCATTATTGAGACTATAGCGGCGTACTTGGCCTTAATATTTAATTTGTGTGTGGATCAAGGAGTCTTCCCGGATCTAATGAAATACAGTAAGGTAATACCACTTTTCAAATCAGGGGACAGTAAAGACACCAATAATTATAGACCCATACCCGTGTTGCCGGTTTTCAGCAAAGTGATTGAAAAGGTAATGCTGAATCAAATGCTCAATCATTTTAACACCAATAAAATCTTACATGATCAACAGTATGGTTTCACAAAGGTACGTTGTACGACTGACGCCGGTGTCACCTTATTAAAACACATATTTACGGCGTGGAAAGAGGCCCAAGACGCCGTAGGAATCTTTTGTGACCTTTCCAAGGCATTTGATTGCGTCGACCATGAAACCTTAATCTTGAAACTTGAGCATTACGGACTTGGAAAACTTGCGCTCAGTTTAGTAAAATCTTATTTAAATTATAGACAACAGCAAGTTCAAATAAATGATGTCAATTCACTCGATTTAAAAGTAAAAATGGGTGTACCACAAGGCTCGATATTGGGGCCTTTCCTCTTTTTAGTATGTATTAATAGATCTACCCCATTTGTTAAAAACCCAACCACAAATGGTCTTATTTGCTGACAATTCTTCTTAATTTTTTTAAATTAATGGACGTGCATCAAATTTTGACGACGTAAATAACGCCCTACTGCAGATCCAAAATTGGTTCACTGCTAATAATTTAGTATTAAATGGGAAAAAAACTAAGTGCATAAGATTTTCTTTACCAAATGTCAAAAGTGAGTGAGATAGTAATAAATCAAGAGAAATTAGAATTCGTCGATAAAACTGTTTTCCTGGGGATCACGCTCGACTCAAGGCTTCAATGGGGCCTCATTTAACATCCCTTGCAGGACAGCTAAGTTCAGCAGCATATGCTGTGAGAAGAATCCGTCAATTTACTGATGTAGTTACCGCGAGGCTAGTCTATTTTAGTTACTTTCATAGGTTCATATCTTACGGTATTTTACTATGGGGACGGGCTGCAGACGTCGAGTCTATTTTTATTCTGCAGAAAAGAGCCATCAGAGCCATATATGGCCTCCGCAGGCGCGACTCTCTAAAGGAATGGCTTAAAGATATTAACATCGTGACGGTACCTTGTCAATATATTTATGAAAACATCATGTACAACAATTGGCTCAACGCTGGTCCTGCTCCACAAGGGCGCATTAACTAATTGATTAGCAGTTTGTACCACTGAAGATTGTAAAAATTATCTTTACATTGTATAAATTCAATCTTTTTGTTTTGTTTAATTGCATAGCACATGTGTTAGTACTATTTACCTACTAAATACTAAATACTACTACTATAAAGCTACCATTTACTAGATTTATCTTTCATTGACTTGAATGTGCCCTGGCGGCTGAGAGTATGTCATGCTCACTAAAATGTCTCGCTGGTGGTGGCGTGTGTGTTGCATCATTAAGTTCCCTTCAAAATGGTTGAGCTAAATGGTGCTGATCCATACGTCATGTTCGTGAACGGGCACCGTCAGTAGGGACTGGTAATCTATTAGCTGCCACGGCTTATTTTAATTTAATTTAATATTAGGTCTTTACCTATGAAATTGCCGTTCTGCAGTACTGGCCATTTCTAATCAAAATAATTTTTGTTTGGCTATGAATTCTAATTTCAAATTAATTTTATTTTAAAAACATGGATTTTTTTTTCTAAAAGTAGTCATTTCTTTATTGATTAGTGTTACATTTTCATCGCATTTCAATCTTTTTCGTCATCATGGATACGTTAAAAATTCGAGTAATTATGGAATATGAGTACCGTCGTGGCAGCAACGCGGCACAAGCGGCACGCAACATCAACGACGTTTACGGAGCTAACTCTACAAACCAACGCACCACCTGTTATTGGTTTGCTCGCTTCCGTTCTGGAAATTTCGACCTGAAAAATGAACCTCGCGGTCGTCCGAAGACTTTGGTCGACAATGACGAATTAAAGGCGATTGTGGAAGCTGATGATACACAATCTACGGCTGAATTAGCAACAGCTTTCGACGTTAGCGTCAAAACAATATTGGTCCATTTGCGTCAAATTGGCAAGGTAAAAAAGCTTGACAAATGGGTGCCCCACGAACTCAATGATCGCCAGCGCGAAGTACGCGTCGAGACGTGCCTTGCACTGCTCAACAGACACACAAATGAAGGAATTTTGAACCGCATTGTTACCTGCGATGAAAAATGGATTCTGTTTGATAACCGTAAGCGCTCAGCAAGTTGGTTGGATCCTGGTTCAGCACCTAAACAATGCCCTAAACGAAAACTTACCCCTAGAAAAGTGATGGTCACTGTTTGGTGGTCTAGCGCCGGTGTGATTCATCACAGCTTCTTACCAAACGGGGTGAGCATTACTGCAGATGTGTACTGTGAAGAACTGAACACAATGATGGAGAAGCTGGCGCATCTCCAACCAGCATTGGTCAATCGCTCGTCTCCGCTGCTCCTGCACGACAACGCGCGACCTCATACTGCACAGCAGACGGTCTCCAAGTTGCAAGAACTGGGGTTGGAAGCTCTCCGTCATCCGCCCTACTCACCAGACCTTGCGCCTACAGACTACTACTTTTTCCAGAATTTGGATAACTTCTTGGCGGGAAAAAAATTTAATACCCGAGAGGCAGTACAAAATGCCTTTGAAGAATTTGTTGCCTCCCGTCCAGCTGATTTCTTTAAGAAGGGCATCAATAAACTGCCACTGCGATGGCAAAGATGCATTGATTGCATGGGTGATTACTTCGATTAATACAAATAAAAAATTCATGAAAAAAATTCGTTTAAATTTTTTCATACAAAACGGCAATTTCATAGGTAAAGACCTATTATTTGAATTGTTTTTGTCTCTGTATTACGGACGCTTTTAACGTTCTGCATCGTTCTCACGTGCATAATTCCAACATGAATGATGTGACCAATATTTTGTAACCATATTTTGATTTAAAAGAGTGTCCATGTAGTTTCTTGCGCGTTCTTCTCCAAAGGCACCTACTACGCTTTGGAATGGGCAACTTCATCTTTCTGACTGTCTGACCCCTTGACAATTCAAAAGTGCCTGTATTTGGTAAATCTATACATATAATAAAACAGTAAAAAAACTGTGTCTGTACATTGAATATATTTAAAAAAAAATTGAGGGTTTAGAAACAGTAAAAGAGCACGAATCCAAAAAAAAAATCTGTCAGTTTGTCTGTTTGTTTGTACACGCTAATCTGCGGAACTACTGGACGGATTTGAATGACTTTTTTTTTGTTCTATAGGTATTAAGTCTGGGCAACATATAGGCTATAATTTATCTTGGAAACTTGAACACCTGATGCAGAACCGCAACAGACCAGCTAAACTATAAGCGATACAAATATAGTATGATAACAAAAATTGTTCCACGTGATGAGCATTTTCTGCTGAGAGAATAAATTTGAAGATCTGGAACACCTGATGTGAAACTCCAAGAGCCCTACTACACTATAACATACATAGGAATAACGTCTTAGCAAGAATTGTTCAACCTGATGAGCACTCTCTGTTGACGTATAAAAATTGAAGATCTGGAACACCTGTTGTGGAATTCCAAGCGCCCAGCTACACTATAACATATATAGGAATGACGTTTTGCAAAAGTTGTTCAATCTGATGAGCACTCTCTGGTGAATTATAAAAATCGAAGATCTGGAACACCTGTTGTGGAACTCCAAGAGCCCAGCTACACCATAACACATATAAGAATGACGGCTTAGCAAAAGTTGATCGGTCTGATGGGCATTTCCTGTTGACTTACAAAAATGAAAGATCTGAAACGTCTCGAATTGTCTCGCGCATCCCGTTGTTTTCCCGTCCCCGGGCTCTTAGAATTCGACACCAGTCGTTTCAGATCTTCGATTTTGACGGCCCCGTTGTCGCTGGCATAAGCAACAGAATCCGCGTACGAAGTCGCGGGCAGAAGCTAGTTTGAAATAAATGCTTTGAGTTGAGTTTGAGTTATTTACGTTGTTGAACAGACAATTTTTTCGAACATATGAAGCAATGGATTAGCAATAGGCTTCAAAATGATTCAGATTGTGATAGATAGAGTGTTATGTAATTAGGGTGCTGGCTGCATCAGGTCATCAGCACCAAATATTTGTGCTTATTGTCTGCAGAACGGATCGGGAACACAAACTTTCAACTTTTTAAGGCAAGATGAAATTGTTGTGTAATATCACACGCTAAATAAAAAACAAAGGTTTTAGTAATGGAGAACTTAATCAGTATTATATAATCAATTTATACAAAACACAAAAATTGTTTCTACCTGTGTCCGTTATAGACTTTGAATCCATCCAACCGATGTGCCCCAAACCGGTTTCATTAGAAAGGCAATAATGCGAAAATGGATTAATTCATTTTTTTTGTACTTCTTGTTTTAGCGTCGTAGCACACGCCGGGTGTCCGCTAGTGTCTTATACGTAACCATTTTATGTTCATAGAGTTTTACTCGATATCCGTGGTTTTACTTATCTTCTTCGTCTTCGTTCTCCATCAATACTAATACTTTTAGGTGCTTCATGTCCTACGTTTGCATTGGTCTTCAGTTTCTCCTTGATTTTCCCCTTTTTGTAATGACGGTTACAGCAGGCTAGTATACATCTAAGTCAATCGGTTACTACGTTAACAAGGCGTTGTCTTGTACACAAGCGACGGTGTCAACATTTTGAGAAACAGGAAAAACTAAGTTTAATATCCAAACGATATTCCTATTAATAAATTATTACGTGGTCTACACTCAAGGATAGTTACCGAATTTTCCTGATATCGCTTATGCAACCACAAAACGGGACTGTCCTAGGATGTTTTATACGTGTTATATTTCTATTCCAAACTTATGTACAATACCTAAAAGTGGTACTGGGCTGGGCACTTCCGCAAAACGGATGGTCAATGGCGCTAAAAGGTTCTGGAGTGGTGACCGTGGACAAGGCGCAGCATGAGTAGGCCTCCCACAAGTTATAGAGATAGCTTAAACACTGCGGAATTAAATATGCAAACAAAAGGTAATGTTTGTAAGAGAACATCCGAAATCCATCTCGGATGGAATCGTTTGCAAACTGATGTTTATGAAAATTTATCCTTAAAATATCAAAATGATGGTTACTATATTCTCATAAAGAAATCAGTCATAAAAACCCGTTGTTATTGCTTTCGAAGAATTACAGCAGTTAGTACGTATCGACTGTTTATCAGCATATTAATTCACACCAAATAAAATGTTGAGTTTATTTACATGTTTGGTAAGAATTACTTCTAACATTTAAAGCTGATGCGTAGTACGTAAAGTTATGGATTTCCAGTTCATGCAAATTGTGCATCGCCAGGAGATCTACAACGTTGAAACCAGGCATTTTAAATACGCCCGTAGATAATGTTTTCGTATAGATCGCAGATTCATTTTAGGCATTCTTAACTCAGGAGTATCTTCTGTAGCTCATGGATTTGGCCATCGTAAACAAATTAATTTATATTAGGTAGTTCTAGAGTTCGTTTTTGCAGCCTCTCCTACTTGCATAGTGGTCATTTTGTATTTGTGCAGACAGTAATCTTTTAATTCTTTACAGATCCCGTGAAAATCACATTTGAAATCCAGACAGAAAAATTAAAAAATGGTCGTGCCGCATATATAGGTTGTGACCACATTGATGATAATAAACCACAACGCAAATACACGGTTCTCAAAGGAGAAAAAATCGTAATAATCACGAAATATAACTCCTATACCAATCATTTCAAGTAAGGAAATAACAATACTTTTATTAATTCACACTACTGCAACAATAAACTCTAGAACGTAATTATAATTATTTCGACGCGCCATGTTATTCGTTTATTTATACGAGTACCTAGGGTTCCGATCGTTATAGGAAAACAGATCCTGTACAAAATCACTTTTTGTCTGTCTGTCAACAACGTAGTAAATTGATTTTCGGCATAATAAGATTTTGACGACGCACACTCAGATCGTCAGTCAATTTATTTTGGGAGTCAAAAAAGAATGTTTAATTATATCGTTTTAGGTATAATTTGCAAGAGCTTTCTCTATGGATTCTAATATTATTGGACACAAAGCTCAAAATTAAAAAAAGAACCAGCCAAGTGCGTGTCGGCCGCATAATGAAGGGTTCCGTAGATAAGATGAAGTTATCCCAAGAGTAAACTTAACTTTGTAGTTGAAAAATGTTCTCCCGTACATCGATATACGTCACGGTTAATTCTTCAACTACAACTGTAAATTAAAACTACAAATTAACGATTTTCGGACTTTTTCCTTTAATCGTGCTGTGATACATTGTTTGTTGGTTTTGTTGTTTTTCAAGGTCTTTGTTACAATACGTTGTTACAATAATGTTTACAAATGATCTTATTCTATTTGTATACAAATCATGAAATTATTTGTTATTTAGGCCGTGTCGCCTTTACAAAACATATAAACATATTTTGATTATTTAATTTTGCGTTGACATGAAATAACTTATTTATTTATGAACATAGTTTAGCAAGTAGGTATGTGCAAGTCTTGGGTCCATATTGGCTCAACTAAAGTTCTTTACCCGAAATTGTTCTTCCTAACGATTTGTAATCCGAATGATCACTCTTCCTAAAATTTTTCATACTAAAGTTTTCATTCATACTATTTGTAGTGCTACCGGCGATGTTCATAACACTCATGTTTCCGAAAATTGTAATTAATAATATCATTAATGTAAATATATTTAAACTCCTACTGTTTTTTATCATAACGCTTTTATCCCTAAACATAATTACCATAATATTTTCACCCAACTTATATATAACCTAGCCACTATATTTTAAACCAACTGTTTAGAATGATTAAAGGTCGTTTGACTGATTTTTGTCTTAAATGAATGAAATTCAGGTCAGAGTGTCGTCTTGGGGGCACTATGAAAAAAATACTTAGAAAAATTTCGCGACCAATTTCGAGGTAGCGCTCGCCGGCCGCTGCCGCGGCACCGCTCGCTTCGCTCGCTCGGCTCGCGCGTAGTTAACTGAACCTAACCTATGGATATATTTGCAGGTACACACCGCTATAAATAAAATTAAAGAATACGCTTTATTCTTATATGTTACACATGTTATGTGAAAATAAAGTTACGCAAAATGTATGTATATAATACTGATTATTATGAATAAAAAGAAATCTAAACAAAAAAAATATGACTTTGAATAATAGTGTATAAGATGGTTATGTTGAGAAAATATAGGAAAACAAATACAAGTATAATAGATGTTTATTGCTACTGACATTATGAAATTGAATGCTTCGGAATTATGAACATTAGAGACAGAGTAGTTAGGAATTGTGATTGTTAGGATGAAAAATGTTAGGAAGAACATTTTCGGATTTCCAATTATCGGGGTTGAAAATTTAGGTGAACTTTGGCGCACCCGCAAGTCTTAGTATAGACTCACATAATATTTACAATGTTAGAGTTACAAAATGTACGCTTTATTATAATATTTTATAATAACATAAAGTAAGTAGCGGGTAGTCCGCGAAAAGATCATCCTTACATGGCCGGAGTGACGGTGACGGCTAGTAAGTGAGCTATCGTCATAACGCCTCATGGAGAAAGTAGTGTTGGGGCAGTCGGTATCGATTGTACGTGCGAGCGTAAGATATTGTACCTACTTAGTCTACTTTTGCCAATTGCAGATATTATACTATTACGGTGTGATGGGTTTTTATCCAAATAAAATTTACGTGACATTTTTAATACAAAGTTTTTTTTTAAATGGATACTTTATTCGGTTGTGTAATATTTTAAGGTTCGTGCCGATTGGTGTGTTATACGATATCTTTAATGCTCTGTTTTGGACAGTTTGGAGTTTATTGTACTAGGTTTCTGCCAGACTGGACCAGACAGGTGCTGCATAAGTTAAGCAAGGTCTGACTAAAGTAGAATAAATTAGCAATTTTGTTGAAGGGCTTTTTTTTTTTCTTTTTGTGTGGGAAATCATCAAATGACCTCTCCCGCTCTGGGCGGAGCAGAAAGGCGTGTCAGACTCTTACTGACTAAAACACACCCGTGTTCCTTCAGTTGCCTGTGCGCCAGGGCCACGGTAACTCTTTCGAACAATCCGCGACCCCGGCAGGCATTGGTCCTATCGGACCCCGTCCATAGTGCTGACATCTCTTTGAGGCGCGCATAGAACACGAAGCGCGGTCGACCCGGGCCTGGTCCTTACCGGACGGCGAGCTGCCCATTGCTCGCCGTCCGCAAGCCCGTGCCTACGGTGGCCGGGAGTCGGCAATCGACTCCCGACGCCCAGGGTGTCTCCTCCTCCTGCGTTGTTGAAGGGCTGACAATGGATATGCGATTTAAAATAGGTATCAATGAATTTAGCGCTTTGGCACCTTTCCTTATGGTTAATTCAGTGTTTTTGTTCCAGTTAAGTGTCTTGTCTAATATTATGCCTAAATATTTCACCGATTCGCTCCACGCAATCTGGAGATCATCAATTTTAACAAGTCTAGTGGGTAGTATATGCTTTCTGGTAAACAGAATTCCAGGATGAATTTTTGATCTAAAAAGGGGTAATTAAATTTTATAAACAAGATTCAAGCAAGATTATCTCAGAAATTGGTATAAAAAATCTTTGAGTCAAGTTATAAAACATCCCAAACGAGTTTTCAAAATTCCACTCCTGTGGGAGTAAAAAGAGGGAATGCAGTTTATATGAAAAATATTATTCCTTTGGGTAATAAACTTGAAACATGGAAATATTTGCCTCAGTTAATATAAATACTAAAGATTGCCCCCTTTACTTTTTACAAACAAGCCCTTACAGAGGATTTAGGGGTTGTCAAAGTTAGTAATGAAAAATATAAATGCGCGCGTTTTTAAATTAAAATTTTGGATTAACTCGAAACTTGGTACTAATACTTTAAACAAAAAATTCATAAGTAAATGTTTCAAAAATCAATCCTAACGGGATATAACAGGGTAATAGTTAAGAGGTGGAATTTACTGCCTGCTTCAATTAACTTGAAAATGGGTATACTTAAATAATGTTTAAGGGCTGATTTTCAATCGTCAGATTACTTTTATCTGAGGAATAAATAGGACGGTTTGACAGCTTTTGTATAGACAATAGAACTATGTCAAACCGCCTCATTTATTCTTAAGATAAAACGACGATTGAAAAATCAGCCCTTTTGTTTTGGTTGGGAAATCAGCCCTATGTCATACAATGGAAACACGTACCAAACGCATTTTTTTTTAAACAAGTCCTGTCGTGGTGAAAAAGGAGGACTTAGTTTATTTGAAAAATCTTATTCCTTTGTTTGATCTATACCTAAACTAAAAAAAATGCCCCGAATACCTATCCTAACTTCCTAACTTCCTAACTTAATATTATAAATGCGAAAGTAAGTTTGTTTGTTTGTTTGTTACCTTTTCACGCCTAAACCACTGAACCAATCGTCCTGAAATTTTGCATATACGTTGCGAGGTGTACACAAACGGACATAGGGTATTTTTTATCCCGAAGAAAAGTACTGTTCCTGAGGAAAACAACAATAACGTTATTATTATAATAGATGGCGCCACGTGTCTTTCGAATCATGATTGAATTATATTATTATAGAAACTATAGTCGTGTGTTAAGAGTTATTTTATTTTTATTTAAGTACCTAATACATTTTGTGAGTCTAGAGTGTGGATAGACCGGTTTTTCATCCTCCTAACTATAATACTAAGATGCGAAAGTAAGTTTGTTTGCTGGATATCTTTTTATGCCCTAAACCGCTGAACCGATCATCATGAATTCATGACATTTTGCACATTGTCACGGATACAAAAAAAAATACCCACCTTTTATCCAGAAAAAAACTACTGTTCCCAAGGGACAATATAATAAAACAAACTTACTTTCGCATTTATAATATTAGTTAGGATAAGTAATACTGTTTTAAATTCGAGTGTTAATACAATGCTTTTGTAGCATAATTTAAACAGTTCACAAGTTGCTCGATAGATGGCGTTGTACTGATGACGCCGTTTTCTGAATCGCAGTGTTTGATTTTCTGTGGAAGAATGACCATCGAAGGTTTTTTTGTTCATAATAATATTGTCGTTAGTTTGGTGTTGAAATTATCGTTAGGTAGATTGTTAAAATAGTTTTTTCTGAAATTCGTAAAACAATTGTTCGCTAGGATTGGTTATCTAAGTCTGTAGCACTTAATTCTCAATTTAGCGTTGTCGACGACTTGATCCTTAAATGTTTGTTCGAAACAAAAAAAAACTTTTATTATTTTTCGGTTAATTTAGTTAGTTCGTTAGTTTGACTGTTTTTATTAGGTTAGGTTCCTTTGTGTGTCTATTAGGTTTGGTTTCTTTGTCATTTTTCTATTTTAAAATGCCTCGCAAACGTAGTTTCAACTTAGGAAGGAGCCCGCGCAGCGAAAATTGCTCGATCCCAAGAATCCTCCGTTCATGCCGAATTAAGAAGGCATACAATCTGCCGCAGAAATGTTTTTACCATTGTCTAATTATCCACTCGCAGGCAAATTGTATGATTCGTCATTTTGAACTGAGTAAAATAGGTTAGGTTAGGTTAAAACTGTGACCAACAGCGCGCGAGCCGAGCGAGCGTAGCGAGCGGTGCCGCGGCAGCGTTCGGCGAGCGCTAATTCCAAGTTACTCGCAGAAATGTTTTTACCATTGTCTAATTATTATCCGTGTTTTGGCAATATCCCTAGGGTTTTAGCGAAAATTCGAATTAGCAAATCATCCAATCGAAATATACAAAATATCCAGTAAATCAAACACAAGACCACAGATTAATCAACAGTAGATGAATCGCCAGTTAGTGTAATCAACCTTAGTTTAATTAATTGTAGTTGAATAAACCGTAGGTGAATTCTCCTTTATGGATTTCGTTCATTAGTTATTACAAAAATCGGTGAAACGATCTCTAGATATTTTAAACGGTAGGTCTTTTGACCGTAGTTATCTTGAAAATAGAATAAACTTAGGTATTATAATACGTAACCGTCATAACTGTGTTGTAGTGAGTATGAGTAATCGCGAGAACTACGTCGCCGCTCTTTGGGATTTCATCCATCGGTATTTCGTCCATTCGGGATTTCGTCCATTCGGGGTTTCATCCTTTCGGGCATTTGGACATCGGTATTTTATGTTTCGATATAACGGCTATCGGCATTTAAAACTTTCGGTATTTTGAATTTCGCTGTTTTGGACGTTGGTATTTCAGTCATAGTTATTATGAAATTTCGGGATTTTAATACGTACCCCTTTTGGAGTAGATAGAGAGATAAAAATGCCCAGGTTTTCGCCAAATTTTACCGTACAAGGTCAGATATATCATCAAATTGGTTCACTTTTTCCAACAGAGAACGAACAGCATAAGTTTATTTTATGGGTGATGAAGAAAATGAAGTAATCCGCCGTAATGAAGTAATTCAAGGAGTTAACAGAGATACGGTATTAAAAATTAAAAGAAAGTTACATAACCACAATATTTTAATAAATACCTTTAAAACCGCAATGGAAAACTGGCCTCAAGAAGATTATAAGGTCGTTATCCACGCTGATCGAACTCCGCGTAGCGAACATGAGAGGCGCGTTAATGCACAGGCAATTAATGAAGTTGCTGTCGTAGTGAATGGTGACCAGTTCTCTTCACGAGACATAGTTTTACGAACACATGATAATACACTGACACGCGTAGCCGATACTCATAAGTTCTATGATGCTTTGCAGTACCCATTATTTTTTTGCAAGGGACAGTCAGGAGACTATTTTGATATACCACTCATTAATCTCACTACAAAACAGCCAGTTCCCAATAAAAAAGTTGGATTGGATGGATTTTTACGCCTACCACATGATGCTTCGAGAAAATGACTTTAACATCCTTCTGAGATCAAGACAGCTCTACCACCAATTTTTTGTAATATCAGACTTACAACTAAATTTAAATTGTGATTAGTGGCTATGTGCATGTGTGTATGTGTGGTTATGTGTAACCCTTGCACCTAAAAACGAAACTATTAACCAGACAAACACTGACATATTGAATAAGGTGTAGGGAGATATAAAGGAGTATTAATTTGTCAATAAATATCATCATGGACCCTGAACAGAGCAATTCATATCCTGCTGATTTTTAAATTCTCTAGAGCTGTCAGGTGTACCCTCGCATAAACTTCAATTAAAATTAGGTGTACCCGTTATGCTTATGCGCAATTTCGATGCACTCCAATTATGGAATGGGACGAGGCTTCGGATTACATAACTAGGACAAAATATAGTCGGTGCCACTATTTTAACTGGTGTGGGAAAAGGGGAAAGTGTAATTATACTTCGAATCCCAATAATCCCCGCTGACCTACCATTTCAATTTAATAGGCTCCGGTTTCTAATAAAACTAAGTTTTGCTATTACAATTAATAAAGCGCAAGGGCAAAGCTTGCAGGTAGCAGGGGTGCATTTGGAAAAGCCATGGTTTTCCCATGGCCAGCTATTCGTAGCATGTTCGCGTGTGTCCAATGCCCAAAATTTTACGTATTAGCGCCAAATAGAAGGACATACAACATTGTGTATAGGAGCGTCCTAGAATAATATTCCGTTCTGAGCCTATGATGGCGACGGCTAAACAACAAGCAGAGTACAACCCGAATTGATTGTCAAATTCCTAATTAACGCGAGCGAAGCCGCGGGCAAAAGCTAGTTAAAAATAAATGATAAAGATCGTAATTATACAATTTTGAAAATTACCTTTAAAAGGTGTAGGGGTGTTCAATTTTTTTGAGGAAAGTACGAAATCCACGCGGAAGAAGTGGGAAAGTGCTAGTTTGCATATAAAGATCAAAACGCTTAAATTTATTTCCTTAATTGACACGGTTATTGCAATTGCGATCAAACCTGAGTTGCAGCGTTTAAATAGAGTATGTTGTGTGTCTCTTACTTCAAACAAAAAGAGCACAAAATGATCAACAAATAACTTTTATAACACTTCAATAAGCTGATAAAGCTCCATTGTATTACTTAGTAACAACCGAAATACCACCTAAATTATTATTTCTTTTAACAAGAAAATATTATTTGAGAAATGGTTGTTGTCTCTGAAGTACCTAAATGTTATTCCATAAATAAATATGTTCTCTATCATGTAAGCTGGAGGTCCTATTAGACCCACTTTCAGAGAAAAACACGATAAAAAAGCAATATACAGTCCAATAACAATACGCTTAAAGACCACTTTACTTTTATTATTAGTAGGACCTACTTCTAAAAACTAAACGTGATAACATTTCGATACAATTAGGAGTGTAGGTACTCTTATCAGTTTTATATGTTTCTTACTCGTATTGATTTAATCATTCTGTGCCAAGATTTTTCCAAGTCAATATAAGTCCCTTCAATACAATGTTAAGTCGTGTTTTGTATTTTATATCCTTAAAAAACAATAATGTAAAAGGAATACGAAATATCAAATCATAAAAATTCTCGAGTTGCCCCGACGTACAGCCCATTTCAGGAACAAATGAATTGGTTCTGGGAATACCTCGACCGAATTGTGGCTTTTGATACCTGTAGTATCTACGCATACATTGTTTAAAAAAAATTCTTAAATATATTTTTTTGGAAATATATATTTATTTTTTAAATAAGGAAGGTTTATTTTTGTATAGGTATAGAGGCTACTCATTGCACCATTATTCATTAAATGTTTTTGATACAGGTAAAATAGACGCCTGCACATCCAAGTTATAACAGCGTAGCGATGACGTCACGTGTGCTACGTCGTAGCAACCGCGTAGACTTTCACAGCATTATTGCAATTTTCCGTAATGTAAAGGCGATTGTATATTGTCCTAGACGGCATTAATCTTCCATCCAAGTAGAGGGGTCTCATTAAATAGTAACTATTTATCCAAGCACAAAGGCCCTTAGCTAAATAATAACAGCCGCACGGGTATATCATAGGTTAAGCTACGCTTGCCGAGGACGGTTCTTGGATGGGTGACCATACATATCGAGACCCCATCATGCCTCGGAAAGCACGTTAAGAGCGGGTAGTAACCAAAATTGCCTATCTTCAATTTAATTTTTCATGAAATTCATAAGACTTAGGTATAAAATAAAAATAATATGAGTAACTACATGATATTTTGAAACTTTTTGTGGAACAGAAACACAATACGTTAAAATTTTCTCGATAAAATAACATCACGAAGTTACCCCTAATTTTCACGTTTTTTCAATTTGTACTTAATATGCTAATGACTAATAGGATAATTTTTTAATGATTATCTGTATCAAGACAAGGAGAAAAAAATTGTGCAGGCATTTTTTGAAATTCCTTTTATTTTTGGTATTATTACGACTACAAGCTTTAAGCACTTACGACGTTTTTAGTTCGTGAAGAAATCATCTTCCGTCGCACGTTGCGGGAACTTCAAGCATATTTTTGTTTCACAAATCAGTCGCCGTCGCTCTGTTAAGACGAGAGGACTGCGCTTGAATTTTCTGCTGCTCTGCGATTTAATTTATTTGCGTCAATAATATTTTCGTAATTTATCACATTGTTGGAATGAAACTGTGAAATACAAAACATGAAAAAATCACTAAAACCACTTACGAAACGATTATTAAAATCGTTAAGAATTGATAAACTAAACAAATACCACGGCTAAACTATAAAATAAAAATATTATAATAATAGAATGTTGATATTTGAAAACTCAAGATGACATACAATTATTTGACAGATTTTTCACTGGTATAGTACAACTAGCGCCATTGTTCTCCACTTCAGTAAATTTTCTTGCGGAGAAAATTTACAACATAGAGTTCGTGCTGGAGATTTTAGATCTTATTACTATTAAATAAAGAACCAAATTCGTTTACTCCCACTTTCGTTGACAAACTTCGTGTAAGGGCAACCTTAGACGACCCATTTCGAGTGACTTTTGACCAAAACCCCCGAATCAAGTTGAAACTCAAAATGTAACTTATGGGTAGGTTATTGGTATAATAATATTATTGGAGCTTACAAAATAAATAAATTGGAAAACTATAATAGGGTTTATTGCGGACACAAGTACGAAACGGTGTGCACGGGGCATGACAGTTTTCATACGGATAGTGTTCTCGTGACTAGATCCCTTCTTATGGTGGGGATGAGTAAAGATTGTGACGGATCACAATGTTGGGTC
Source organism: Dryobotodes eremita (assembly GCA_917490735.1). Classification (NCBI taxonomy): domain Eukaryota; kingdom Metazoa; phylum Arthropoda; class Insecta; order Lepidoptera; family Noctuidae; genus Dryobotodes; species Dryobotodes eremita. Next base: position 9,056,639 of record OU823257.1, read on the forward strand.
TGTCGGCTTGCTCCTCAAGGCTAAAGTTTCAACAGTTATAAAAGAGGAACCTAATAAACTTTCGACTTTCTTTGGCACCCATATAAATAGATGCCAATTATTTTGTCGGTAAAGCCGAATAATGTACCCTAGTTATTTGTTCCGAAATTGGCCTGTCTTTCACAAATGTTTTCGGCGAGGACTTTTTTCATGGCATGGCATTTTTCGCAAATAAATTAAAACCCATAAGATACATGTCGTTGACCTAGAATCATGAAATTTGACAAGAAGCAAGGTACAGGAATACGTATAGGAAAGTATCTGAAAATTGTTCAATTGTAGTTATGTTAATGTATGTTATGTATGGAACAATATTTTTTCAACTACAACGTTACGTTTGTCTTTCAATTCAGAATCGAAAATTTATAGGCCGTATCTTGAAGTAACATTTAGTCTTTATTTCATTTAAGTCAGTCTAATCTCCAATCTAACATCCCACCAACATCGGTAACAGATTCACGGACATACAATAATATTTAATAATATACCTACTTGTACACATAGGTAAATTGAATAAAACTGTTTCATCTGATTATTTTGCGTATACACACTACACACAAGATTCAAATTCAAATGCCTAAATATACGCCGGGCGAAAAGTTTCTGCTGGCGGGAAGGGATTGTGTTTTGTTTTTGTCGTGTTTGATGAGAGGGGTAGAAACTTGATTTTTTTCTGTCTTGCTGCGCCCTCTTAAGCATTGGTCCCGACTGTCATTCGTATTCGTGTATTCGTTTGACAGTCGTTACGGGTAGTCAGACGCCCAAAAAACTATGACATCCAGTTTTACCAAGGGGTATCGTGCTATCCAGTATCTGGGTTGTGGAGGTCAGATAGGCAGTCGCTCAATGTCAAATATTGACTCAGCTGCATCTGTTCAGACTGGAAGCCAACCCCAACACAGTTGGGAATATTGTTATTTTATTTTTATTGTTATTGCGGGTTTATTGTTTTTTTTTTTTATCCAAGCCCAAAGGAAATGTTCAAAAGCTTAAAACCAAAAGTCAAACTGTTAGACGAAGAACTTAGAACTCGGCTGCAGAAAGTTCTTGTTTTTGTTACGTGAGTGGTTTGAACAGGTTCTATTTTATTCCACTGTATCATAAATTCTAAGCTATCTTCGAGGAAAAAAACTAGATCGTTTGTAATCCGTCATCGGCAATATATTTTTAGTTAAAATTGGTTACTAACATATTTTATCTGTACCGTTTCCTTTAGATATTAGCGTTCTTTAATTTGTATGTTATACTTATTCTTTGTCTGCCTTATAAGAAAAAGTAGTCCAGAAATATACGGGAGCAGGTTGCAACCGATAGAGCGATCGCAATAAAGGCAATGCTTGTACAGTCCCTAATCTTTCTCATAATTGACTACGGCGATGTGTGTTACTTGAATGCAAGTCTCCTCAATAAACTTGACCACCTTCTAAAGAACTGCACACGATTCGTTTTCAATCTTCGTAAGTACGGTTCTATGCCCGCGCATCGATTGCTTTTAAAATTGGTTACCCATTCGTCAGCGCCGAAAGTTGAGAGCTCTGTCTATGTTGTTTTCTATAATCGACAAACCCCCTTCTTCTTACCTAACTTCCCATGTTCAATACTTATCCTCTACGCATAGTAAAAATCTTCGTTCCACCAACAATCGTCTTCTACTATGTTCTCTTCACCGCTCTGGTTTCATTCACTCTTCTTTCTTTGTCCAGGCGGTCTTTCTTTGGAATGCGCTCCCTCTGAACATCAGGTTGGCAACCAGTCGGTTATCTTTTAAAGTAAAGGCACGTCAATATATTCGTAAGAAGTTGGTAGACTCATCCCAGCACTGAATTGCGGAATTTGATTTCTTCTCTGCCTATTGTTATTTTTTCTGACAACGTTTATTTTCGTTATTTATATATATGTATGTATGTATTAGTATATATTCTTTTTCGATTTATCTACCCATTCTATCGCACATGTCATGTTTTGCCTCTGCATCATCAGTTGAAAGGTAAAAAATGCCTCAGGCATTAAGTCCGCCTTTGAACAGAATTTTTTACTTGTGCATAAAGTATTAATAAATAAATAAAATAAGTATTTATGGGCCAATCTGTAATGATAGAAAGATCAATCATTAAATTGGACTTTTATTAAATGATAGTGTGTCTATGTTACAAAACTGCTGAACTACATGCCTCATGACTAAAGTTTCTAGCATGTTTGGAAGGTAATCTGTTTATAACTTCTTGTTTGGTAAGATTATTTGTCTTTGTCTCAAAACCGCGAAGCACAATCATAAAATTGCCTGATTGTTGACGTCAACCTCATTGGCTCAATGCCAAACCCGCACATAATCAGACAAAATCCTTCACAATGAAATAGAATAAGTCGTTTCAAAATAAACTAGCTGATGAAAATGTGTAATTATCAGAATTTCCACTTAAGCTATTCTGGAGCATAAAATAACATAGTAAACGATGCTATAACCAAATTAGGATTTCATCAAAAGATAATCTGGAGTCTGCCATATCACCAGTAAGAGAGGCACATAAAATAGTTATGGACTGGGAATTTACTGGTCGTAAATAAATTATTCTTACCATAAGTAATACGAGAAATAATAATTCTCGTGCACAAACCATTAGGATTCCTTGTTTTTTTTTAAGAAATGAATAATCTCAAATTCTCGTCTTCATTGAGAATAATGAAGTGTTCATCGTCGTCCGTCGAGCAGTCGAGAGCCTGTCTCTTGACTGTTATTAATGGAGCAGAGACGTCCTGAATCGTTATGGATGATAAAAAGAACATTGTAAATGCCTTCTTTTAGGATTGCCTCGCTACAAACGAATGACGATTTGTACCCATCATTGGCAGGAATCGACTTTTGGCATGGTTGACTGAATCGGAAGTTTTTGTGGGCTCGGTTGTCTAAATATTTGATGACAGTGAAATTAGATTAACGTGAACTTCTACTAATACCTTCACATCACACCTGAATCTTTTTGTATTGTTATGATGGTGAAGAAAATAATCAATGTCAAAGATATCCCTTCAATTCATTATCAAATAAATAAATTACCGTAGAACATTTTTACAGAGTTATGTAACCTGGCACAACAAAATACTTTCATTTTTTAAATTAATTACTTGCCATACAAAAACCTGCCAATTATTTTCAACCACCTGGCTGTATAAAATATTGACATGAGTACACAACACTTATGCGACAAGATGGTTTTATTAATTCGGTTTCCGTTGCTTTGTCAGAAGCATAAAGTAAGTAAATATTAAAAAAAAATAACATTCCTTTTCATTCAATAATCAAAACAATGTCTCACAAGTGACTGATTTCACGTTCATGACCAGAGTGCTTTACACGTTTCGCGGTTATGGACGTGAAAACATTCGCATTTCATTACCTGCTGCACGCCACTAGTTTACCCGCTTTAGACTTGTGTGACCTAGTTGACATGAGGATTTCTCGGTGAGCGAATGTTTAAGTTATCTAGAAACTGAGCTTGTTCTGTATAGAATTTAAGTGGTTTCATCTGTTCTGACAAAATCAGTTTATGGGAACATAAATTAGGAGGATATCAAGGAGTTATTAAGTGGAAACCTTAATATCCTTTCATCTATTCAGTGTCCAAATTGACTTAATCATAGTATGTGACTTGTCTAATTATCATCAAGTTATTTTTGTACACATTTAATTGAATATATAATTAAATACGATGGACTACAACTTGAGTTAGTTAGAAAATGTTCTAAGCGACTTCGCGAGTCTTTGAGAAATCTAACGTCTAGTTTCAACTACGTGCATACTTTTAGATCTTTAAAAACTTTACAAAAGCCTTTGAAACTGGTTAGCTCCTACCCTGGGGAAATATGTACCTACTAAAAGATTACTTTTTAAGAGATTATTTAAAGCAAAATAATGTAACAAAAGTTGTTCTTCAAAAAAAAAAAACTTTCATGTATTTTGTGTTCAGGCTTTATAAAGAGTAGAAAATATTGTATTTATAACGATTTTTTGTTTATAGTAAAACTTTCAATTGGGTATAACTCCGTCACGATTCTTTTTTTTTCAGAAAATTTCTGAAACAATAGAAAATTTTAATAAACGTTCTGCTTTTACTTTTTTTTTAAGAGAGTGTTTAGTTTACTTTGTGATAATCCTATGCGAGTCCCAATAAATACTTTTCTTTCTTTCTTTTCTTTTGACTTTTTAAGCTGGATAAGGCATTAGATATTAACCTAATTACTGTCGAACTTAGCCAGACTTAAAACGAGTTTAAACAAATACAATTTCTAGCTTTATTAAAAAGTCTCAAACAAAAACTGCTGAGCAACTTCTATAACATTGTAATATGTCATACACTTCGTTATTACTCGACCTCACTCGTCTCGCTCTATATTCTTCCATCCTGTATTTTAATTAGTGAAGCAATTCTTCAATGCGGCCTCTCCCTTTGTTACGCACATTTTATGAATATCATGCGAGATGCGCTGAATGAGGCGACTCCCTCGTTGCGATGGTACAGAAGACTGTTTGCAATTGTGTTAAATAAAAACTGTACCTATGTAAATTAATTATAAAGCTCTCAAAATGTTTGCAAATTAAGTAGCCAGCGATCGCAGCATTCGTAGCTAAATAGACGAGTCGTTGAACTTGGCAACAGTTCACGTTGCTAAGTGCAAACGTGAAGCTATAATTAGAATGTAGTTTTGGAAATCACAAGCACTTGAGTCTTTGTCGTATGCCGACTCAAATGAGGTATGTTGACATCTTGAACGCAGCGCAACTGGTTTAAAAACGAATTTCAGGCGCCATCTTCAATTAGCGACTGCGACAAAGTAATTTACTGATTGATACTTACAGATGTGACTATTAATTAATAAGTACTACGGATTCACTATATAATTGCAGTCATACTTTTAACATAATATCATCGAAACTATTAAGCAAAGATCCTACGATACATTTTCTATTTAAAAGACTACTCGATAATTATAAATCATAAGACGTCGAAATTTGCAAACAACATGTAAAACTCACAACCTAAAGCATTTATTTCAAATAAACCAATTACAGGCTCTTTTGAATTGTCAAGGGGTCAGTCAGTCAGAAAGATGAAGCTAGTTGCCAATTCCAAAGCGTAGAGGTACCTATGGAGAAGAACGGGCAAAAAACTCCACGGATACTATTTAAATCAAAATAAGGTTACAAAATAAGGATGATGAACGAAATGAAGGGTGGATCTTAGCGCAAAAGAAAAAGAGGCTGAGGGACAGATTTATAGGAAATCAAGGTCGTGCGAAGCTAGATAATATTACAAAGTTTAAAGCAGCTGACATCAAAATACCGTTATTCATCAATAACGTTGATCAGAATGCGTCTGCTAACGACATACATACGTACATAATGGAAAAAACAAAAACTAGTGTGCAAATTGAAAAAATTAATATGAGAAAACAGAAAAACTACGATGCTTACAAAGTTTTTGTACAAAGGCATAAATTGCATTTATTTTTAGATGACAACTTATGGCCAGAAGGAATTTCTTTTCGTAGATACATAGACTTTAAAGAAGGAGCCGAAGGATCTCACAAAAATATCAACAATGGATTGCGACAATAACGATACTAATTCAAAAGCAAGTACATTTGTGAGTTTTAATTGTAAATCTATTACTAGATCGGTGGATTATGTCAGACTATTATGTCAAACATCTGATATAATCGCATTGCAAGAAACCTGGTTGCTGCCTCACGACATTCCTTTTCTGAGCAGCATAGACCCTCAGTTCGACTTCGTGGGAAAATCAGCGGTAGATACGTCGTCGGGCATCCTACGAGGGCGACCTTATGGCGGAGTTGCTATACTGTGGCGCAAGAGCGCCTTTGAAAATGTGTCTTTCGTGCAGTGCAAAAGTGTGCGTCTTGTTGCTATCAAAATAACGGCAGGCGGTAAATCTCTTTTAGTGTTCTCGGTTTACATGCCGACAGAGTCGATGGATAATCTTAGTGAATTTGTCGAGTGTTTAAGTGAGATTCACGCAGTGATAGAAAGTAGTGGTGTAGACGCAGTCTATATTCTGGGGGATTTTAATGCTCAACCGAATAGTCTATTCGGTGAAGAACTATTGAGTTTTTCGGCTGAAGTACAGTGGCGGTGCGCTGACGTTTGCCTGCTCGGTGGTGAGTCGGACACGTATACCTATGTAAGTGATGCACATGGTTCTACTAGTTGGTTAGACCATTGCGTAGTGACAGACGCGGCGTGGAACACTATTAGAGACGCTAGTGTGCTCTACGATGTGTCTTGGTCGGACCATTTACCTCTAATTGTAATGTGTGATCTTAATTTATTAAGGCCAAAAGTTGCACCTGGACTACCTAAATGTAACAGAGTAGCATGGGGTGACAGAGACTTGCAGCAGACTGAGTTATATAGCAATTATTGTAATGATCTCTTGAAAAATTTAGACTTTCCCTTACAATTTACTGAATGTAGTAAAAGTAGTTGTAGAATTAAGGAACATGAAACCATTTTAGATAATATGTATGCGGAAATTGTGCGTATTCTCTGTGAAGGTGCAATCACCAGTAACTGTAAGAACGGAATACAGCGCAAAAAGCGTTACATAACGGGCTGGAATAAACATGTAAAGGACGCACACGGACAGGCTCGGCTTGATTTTCAAGCCTGGACGTTGTTTGGTAGGCCGAAACATGGTGATTTGTATGAAAAAATGGTGGAAAGTAGAAGGGTTTTTAAAAGTAAATTGAAATGGTGTCAAAATAATAAGGACCAAATAAAATTGAACATCATTGCAAGTCATCATGACGCAAAGAATTTTGGTAGTTTTTGGAAAGCCACGAACAGGTTGAATCCCAGGTCGGGTCTGCCTGTGAGTATTGAGGGCCTTAGTGATCCTAATGATATCGCCAACCTATTCAGCAGAGCTTTTAAAGTTGGGTCTCCCCTAGGTACGTCGTCTGGCGGGCCGGAGGTGTTGGGGGGGTCCAAGGACATGCCTATTAGGTTTGCGGCCAGGGAGGTAGCTACTGTCATACGCAACTTAAAGAGAGGAAAGTCGCCGGGTCACGACAGCCTAAGTATAGAGCATTTACTTTATGCTGGTAAGCACTTACCGCGAGTGCTAGCAATGTTTTTTAGCTTGTGCCTGAGTCACTCGTATCTTCCACTTGATTTACTTAAAACTATTGTTGTGCCCATTGTTAAAAATAAGACTGGAGATGCGAGTGACAAGAGCAACTACAGGCCTATATCCCTGGCTACCATCATTGCAAAGGTGTTGGACAGTCTGATTGATCAGCAGCTGGATAAGCACTTAACACTCAACGACGCGCAGTTTGGGTTTAAGCCACGTTTATCCACGGAAACAGCTATACTATGCCTCAAACAGACTGTTCAATACTATGCAAGTAGGAAAACACCTGTGTATGCATGTTTTCTGGACCTCTCCAAGGCCTTCGACCTCGTATCTTATGACTGCCTATGGAATAAACTGTCAAATGTTGAGAACCTCCCAAGCGATATCATTAGGATGCTAAAGTATTGGTATAAAAACCAATACAATTATGTTAAGTGGGCGGGTGTCCTGTCGGATGCATACGGGTTGGAGTGCGGTGTGAGGCAGGGCGGAATCAGCTCACCCAAGTTATTCAACCTGTATGTAAACGAGCTGATCTGTGAGCTCAGCAATACCAATATCGGGTGCTCCATTAACGGGCACTGCGTCAATAACATCAGCTACGCGGATGATATGGTATTGCTGAGCCCATCGATCAGTGCACTTAGGAGGCTTCTTCGCATCTGTGAGGACTATGCGGTGGCTCACGGCCTCAGGTATAATGCGACTAAGAGCGAGCTACTGGTTTTCAAAGCGGGTAACAAATGTTATAATACTGTCCCACCAGTCACCTTGGGGGGCGCTCAGCTTTCCAGGGTCACGAAGTTCAAGTACCTGGGGCATTGGGTCACCGATAGTCTGTCCGACGATGCGGACGTGGAGAGGGAACGCAGAGCATTGGCAGTTCGATGTAACATGCTGGCTCGTAGGTTTGCACGTTGTACTAGGGAGGTGAAAATTACACTCTTTAGAGCGTATTGCCAATCTATGTACACGTGTGCCCTATGGGTCAACTATACAAAAAGCTCGTACAATGCTCTGCGAGTCCAATACAATAATGCCTTCAGAGTTATGTTGGGGCTGCCGCGCTTTTGCAGTGCATCGGGGATGTTCGCGGAGAATGGCGTGCCAGATTTTTACGCACTGATGCGGACACGGATAGCCTCCCTGATGCGGCGAGTGCGCGACAGCTCCAACAACTTGGTAGCTATAGTAGCCGACAGGATGGACAGTCCAATTATGTGGCAATGGATGACCACTCATCGTGCGTCATTCCATTATTTAAAATAAGTTGTTTTATTGTATTTTTTGTATAGGTATGTGTTTTCATGTATGTATGTATGTTTTGTGTATAAAATTGTAATGTGTGTTGTTTATGGACTTATGGTCTGAAATAAATTTTTATTATTATTTCCTTTATTTCTTAGATGTATACATATAAATTATATTTTTAAATATTAGAATATAAAAATATAAAAACATTTAAAAATATAAAAAATAGTGGCCCACCGGTATCGGGAACAGGGTCCAAGTTACCGGCGGTCAGGGCTCCAGAGAGAGAAACCTCCTAACAATGCGGGCCGTGTCCAAAAGTACCGCCTTCTGAATCAAGCCCTTGATCCAGCTGCCCAACGAGAGCCTCCTCAGGTGTTGGTCGAGGCTCTTGGCTATTAGTCCATTGGCTGTAACGACTATCGGTACAATGATCGCTGAGTCCACATCCCACATGTCGACAACCTCGCGAGCCAAGTCAAGATATTTGATTTGTTTATCTTTCTCGGCTTTCACGAGGTTCCCGTCATGTGGGACCGTTATGTCAACAATCATTGCACGCCGCTCTAATCGATCCACCACCACTATATCAGGCTTATTGGCAACAATAGTCCTGTCAGTGATGATGGATCGGTCCCAGTACAATGTGATATTTCCATTTTCGAGAACTGGGTCGGGCACATACCTGTAGTACGGCACTTCCGATTCTACAAGGCTGTATTTGAGAGCAAGTTGCTGATGGATAATCCTGGCTACAAGGTTGTGTCTATGCAAGTATTCTTCGTTAGCTAGACTAGAACATCCGGAGATAATGTGTCTGATTGATTCACCCGGACGGTGGCATGCCCGACAAATGTCAACCGTGCCGTCTTTCACAATAAATCTCCGGTAGTTGTTTGTCATCATAACTTCGTCCATAATTGCACAGACAAAACCTTCGGTTTCTCCAAAGAGGTCACCGAAACGCAGCCAGGCTACGGACGCTAGTTGATCTATATCGGGTCCATGTAGGGCCCGAAAAAAGCGTCCGTGAAGCTCCTTACTCTGCCATACTTCCATGCGATCATTAGTGTCAAGCACTACTGGCTTGCGCCAGTTCTCTTTAGCCAAGGAGAGCGGGGTGAGGCCCTTGTCCACTTTGACCACATCTCGATGCATCCCCACGTCGGCCTCTAAGAAATAATCCCTGAGACTGCATATCTCGCGATTGTGGAGGGTCTTAGCATTTAAAAAGCCTCGACCTCCACATTTTCGCGGGATATACAGCCTCATTACCGATGACCGTGGGTGATGCATTCGATTTGCAGTCAACAGTGTACGGACCTTCCTATCCAGGGCATCGAGTTCGGTCTGAGTCCATTTGAGTATGCCAAAAGAGTACATCAAAACCGGCATGACCCAACCGTTAAAGGCGCGTACCTTATTTCCGCCTGATAGAAGACTATTAAATACTTTTTTCAGGCGGCCAAAGAAGCGTTCCTTTAACGATTGCTTCATGTCAGTACCATTGATGCCCAATGCTTCCGACATACCCAAATACTTATAGGTTTCGGATGCAGAGAGGGTTCTAAGGTTTATGGAATCCGAGAGTTGGGTTCCGACGGATTCCACAATCTCCCCTCGCTTTACATGCATGACCGCACATTTGTCCACACCAAATTCCATTCTGATGGCACTACTGAACATTTCAGTTACTTTCAGTAGCTCCATCAGTTGCAAATTGTTGAGGGCAAAGAGTTTTAGGTCATCCATGTAAAGGAGGTGATATATAACCTGACCACCTCTCCTCAGCCGATAGCCTAGACCTGAATCTTCCAGCAATGTGCTTAGAGGATTCAAGGCTAAGCAGAACCAAAGCGGACTCAAACTATCACCCTGAAATATGCCTCGCTCGATCCTTATCGGTTCGCTATTCCTTTGGACATTTCGACATCCTGGATAGTGAAGGACCGTTCTCCATTGCCCCATACATGACATCAGGAAGGTGCGCAGAGTTGCATCTACTTTATACAACTCCAGCACCCTCATAAGCCATGTATGTGGCACCGAGTCATAGGCCTTCTTGTAATCTATCCAACATGTCGACAGATCCTTTCGGGAACGACGAACTTGTTGGCTAATGGCCATATCAATGAGGAGTAGCTCCTTAGTACCACGGGACCCGTTCCTACATCCATTTTGAGAAGGAGACATGATAGAGTTGGTGTCTATATGTTTGTTAATTTTAGCTCTCAAAATGGATGTAAGAACTTTATAGACCGTCGGTAAACACGTGATCGGTCTATAATTTTTGGGTTCCGCAGTGCTACCTGACTTATGGAGCAAGTGGGTAACTCCTGTTGTTAGAAACTGGGGTAGCGAACCAGACTCCAAAGCAGTCTGGTACTGAGCCGCCAAGCGAGCGTGCGACCCAACAAACCATTTGATCCAAAAGTTGTGCAGTCCGTCCGGTCCTGGAGACTTCCAGTTAGGCAGCGGACGGACTGCACGAGTTACATCTTGGGGGCAGATGGTAATAGCCCCCATTTCTGGTATTGGATCGCAGGCTCGCTTGACTCTCTGTACCCAATCGCCTTCGGTGTGACTGACAGGCACCGACCAGATATTGCGCCAGAAAGAACACATGGCGTCATCATCTGGTAGGCACGTGTCAGCCACATCTTGATCCGGTCGCTCCCAACCCCTATAAACCCACCTTTGATCGCGTTGGAAGGTGCGATTCTGAGTGTATCGCTCCACTCGCCGCTTATACCTCCGAATACGGTTCGCCCATGCATACACTTTCTGCTTCAGGAAGTCGATGCGCTCTGTGACACAGGACATATAATCCTGAGGGCTGATATCAGTCCCTGCGAACGCGCGTCTCACAAAGCGCATCACTCTAGGGCGAGTATTGCCCTCCCTGAAGCAGATTAGTTTGCCGATGAGCGCTCTGGCCCCACCAATACGGCGTTCAATTCTGCACTGCCAAGCTGGTACGGCTGGTTTCGGTCGTGTAGCTCTAGAATCAGTAGCAAATTTGACGTGAGCTACACGACATGCCGCTACAGCCGCGCAGTACAGAATCGAATGAGTATCGGTGAGGTCTACGCAGTCATCAAAATAATTTGATAACTGCGCATCCAGGACCGCCACCAGCGCCCTATTTTTATTATGCATGGGCAAACGAGGTAAGCGTGGTCTAAGTTCGGGCGATATGAACCGATATTCTCGAATCGCATCCTCCAAAGCACTCCTCAATTCCTCATTGCACTGGGTACTTACGTTTGTAGCCCTGTCATCACTCTCCTCGTCTACTTGATTCGTGTTAGACTGTGGTAGTATCACAACAGTCTGAGACGAGGGGGCGATAACATGACTACTCTGCATTTCATTTCGCAGGCGATCAAGTACAGTGTCATCCAACATATGATTACGTTGGATGACCCGCACCTGATCCGACAGTCGTTGTGCCGAAACGTTGATAGCTGGCTCAAGCACCTGAAAAAGAGAGAGCATCCGGACACGGTACGCGGTCAGATTGTTTCCCCCCTCTGTAGCCCCATAGTATGAGCGCATGACGTTTTCATTGATGGATCGTGTCCATCTCATGCGCTGCACACTTCCGCCGGGAGCTGGGACCCTGTCAGAGGCCAGTGGGCCTCGAGGTCCTAAGCCGTCCGGCGGCCGGTGTCCTCCACGTCGACGAACAGGTGGTGGCGTCGTGGGCGGGGAGAAATACTCGTCGCTCGAGCTCGACGCAACTACCGCAGCCGGTGTCGTCACAGCACTCACAGTGAGGCTGGGTACCGGCGGCGGCGAGGCGGAGCTGAGCGAAGAGTCCGGAGGTGGTGGGCGTGCTCGTAGTGCGGCCGATCTTGTCAACATATCATTTCATATTTCTATTTTGTCCTTGTGGTTGTTTATCGGAGGTGACAACTGTCATGTCACCTCCGATTCGGCAGTTTTTGATCAAAACTATTTCATTATGGTTGATATATACTCTTTTTTGGTGTAAAATTAATTTTCAGGTTTTATATTAGGTTTAAAATGGATAACTATTGCAAGGATGGGTCAAAATTATTTTCACTATTGATATTTAGGAAAAATTGAAAAATTCGACGTTTTGTTGACACGGTGTTGCCATTATATTATTATTATTATTATTATTATAAAATATTTGTTACATCATTCATGTTGAAATTATGCATGTGAGAACGATGCAGAACGTTAAAAACGTCCGTAGTAAAAGGACAAAACAATTCAAATATTAAATTAAATTAAAATAAGCCGTGGCAGCTAAGAGATGACCAGTCCCTACTGGCGGCGCCCTTTCACCAACATGACAATTACTAACTCTCCTATTTATCTTGTGTACTTAAATATGCCACGTTGATGGTCTTCCACGTCAATTTCCCCATATTTTAATTTTCGCAGAAATGTGTGAAATGTGAGAAAATAATAAAGACAAATTATGTTTCGCCCACATGTGAAGCGCAGCGTCTCTAAACGTTCCCATCGAAACATGAAGATATTTGAAAGACATTATTTATATGCGAGATTTTAGTTTAAAAGATAAGTTTAATAATGTTATTAAGTGTTGTATTGAATGGGTGGTACTAGTTGTGGCAGATCTTATGTCTGAGTGGCCTATTTTGAATAAGTGTTTAGAGTTTATTTTCGGAATTAGTAAGTAATGGACCATAAAAATAAAAATGTTAAGTTAAAGTTGTTGCAGTGGAACGCACAAAGTTTAAGACCTAAAATTAAAGCCTTTGAGAACCTTTTATTAATAGATAAAATTCACATATGCATTATATCTGAGACCTGGCTTAAACCAGACAGTCATTTGAAAATTGGTAATTATGATGTCTTTAGACAAGACCGGGACGATTCATACGGCGGGATTGCAATTGTAGTCCACAAATCTATCAAAGCCCAGATCACTCATTTTAGCTTACGTAATCGAAACATTCAAGTTCTTCATATTAAAATATTTAACTGTAACTTCTTAGAAAATGTTGTTGCGGTGTATTGTCCTCCTAATATTCACACTACAGATGAAGATTGGAAAATGCTATTTTGTAAGTGGTCAAATAAAACTTTTATAGGGGGAGATTTCAACGGGCATCATACAAATTGGTCATACAAAAATGATCGCAGGGGTTTGCAAATACACGATGCAGCTGATGATTGGCGGTATGTTTCCCTCAATACTGGAGACCAGACCAGACTTAAGTTAGCATTAAATCAACAAAAAAGTTCGCCTGACGTGACGTTTGCGTCAGCAGATATTGCACTTCGGTTCAAGTGGAGTGTTTTACATGAAAGCTTAGGTAGTGATCACTTAATGGTTCTTATAACTACAGAAATAACTTGTAATAACTTAACAAAATCCAAATTTAATTTTAAAAAGGGAGATTGGCAGAAGTACAAGGACATAATTTTAAATAAAATTAGTAGTATTAGTTTAATAGGCGATACTCAACAAATATATGATGATATTATAGATTTAATTAATTTTGCGTCACATGCATCCATTCCAGTTATTAAGATTTGTACAGATCCCACCAGTAAGTTTATTCCAAGATCATATTGGTCTCCCGTGTTGTCTAGGGCAGTGGCGGAGCGTAGATTGGCATTAGCACAGGTGAGGAAGAACCCCATCCCCACAAATATTATAATACTTAAACAGAAGGTTGCTACAGCACAGAGACTAATGCGTAAAGCTAGTGCAGAATCTTTTCATCAGTTCTGTGACAGTATGAGTGAGATGGTGTCTAGTAGCGAGTTGTGGAATAAAATGCGATGGCTAAAAGGATATCCTACTAGTAGAATTTGCTTGGATATAGAGAGGGCTGGTGAGTTCTTACAACAATTGACGCCAGATTACGTGCCGCCATTACGTCCTGCCTTTAGTTCAACGAATTTACGATTGGAGGCACAGATTTCGGAACAGGAACTATCTAATGTATTGAAGATGAAGGATACCGCTCCTGGGGAGGACGATATTTCTTATTCAATGATTTATAATTTTCCCAGAAAACAGTTGATAGTAGATTTTTTTAACAAATGATGTTTGTCTGAAGGAGAGGTTCCAAGACAGTGGAGGAATGTTAAAGTAGTGCCTGTACCGAAACCTGGGCGCGATCCAAGCGACATAACATCTTTGAGACCTATATCACTCATATCTTGTCTTTGCAAAACCTTGCACAACATTATAACACGACGACTTGAATGGTTTTTTGAAAATAAGGGTATTTTTTCCAAGAATACAGTGGGATTTAGAAGAGCTCAGTCATGCCTAGACAATCTTGTAAGACTAGTATCACAAATTCAAATAGGTTTCACCAATAATCAAAAGACATGGGGATGTTTTGTTGACATTGACAATGCATATAATAATGTCAATATATTGGAAGTAGTGTCTAAGCTGGATGAGGTGGGGGTGGGAGCTTCTATATGTAGATATATATGGGAATACTTAAGGGAGAGACATTTATCTGTGTCACAAGTAGGGACTAATATTTCGATTACAAGATGGACATGTAAGGGATTGGCCCAAGGAGACCCTATGTCTCCAATTTTATTTAATATAGTTACTAGCGGTATCTGCAAAGAGATTATGAGTGTGTATGTATCCCAATACGCCGATGATTTCGTCCTCTATATTTCTGGGCAAGACATAAGATTTATTACCACAACTCTTCAGGAAGCCATAAATAATTTAACAAATTTGTTGGGAGTATTGGGCCTGGAATTGTCTCCCAGGAAAAGTAAAATATGTCTATTTTCTAGGGGAAAGACATTACAGCAGGCAAGTGTCAGTATCAACAATGTTTCTTTGGAAAATGTCCCTGTAGTTAAATATTTAGGACTATGGCTAGATTCATCTTTGAGATGGCGCAAACAGATCAATGAAACCTGTGAAAGAAGTATGAAATTTTTAAATGTTTTTAAGGTTCTGGCAGGTTCGTCATGGGGAATCCATCCATTGCACTTAAGACGACTATTTATTGCAATCATTCGCAGTCGGTTAGATTATGCAAGTTTTTTGTTCGATAATAGCGCTAAGACCAATATTTCGAGACTGGACAAAATTCAAAATCAAGCCATGAGAGTAGTTGGCGGTTTTTTAAAAAGTTGCCCAATCCACGCGATGGAATCGGAGTTATGTTTGCCACCATTGTTTGTTCGACGGAAATATTTAGCTGCAAAATTTTGCTTAAAAGCTAAGTCTATTGTTGACGGTGACACTATTTTAATGATAGCAAAATTAACATCGGTATGCGAACAGGAATCATATTGGCGCAATAAGAAAAAACCGTTGCTAACTATCGTATACAGTGAGATGTCCAAACAAACTTTACATCGTTCTAAAATTCTAGAGATGTTCTCACTGTCGACATGGATGACAAATATTGATATTAAGTCACACATTAACCTGAGTATTAATGATATGACAGGACCAAAAAGATCTCATACTCCTGTAGCACTTTTGAAAAAATCTGTAGAAACGATTGCACGAAATTATGACGGATTCTATCAGATTTACAGTGATGGATCCAAGGACAATAATGGAACAGGAGCAGCCTTTTTTGATACTCAATCTAATACGGGAGCAAGTTTCACATTGAACTGCAAGGTATCCATAATGGCGGCGGAATTGTATGCTATTTTGGAATGTCTGTCGTATTTGATGTCATGCGATTGTGCTAAGTTTGTGATACTTTGTGATTCAAAAAGCGCTTTGCAGCATATAGCTCGGTGCACCTCGGGCATACGAGGTCTGCCCGTAGCTTATTCCATACTAGAATTATATTTAAGATTGAGGGAAAGTGGCAAAACAGTTAAATTCCAATGGATTCCATCACATGTTAGTCTGATGGGAAATGAACAAGTCGATAAGTTGGCAAAAACAGGAACCTATGAAGGAATATCTGTCAGTCAACTGCCCTTCTTCACAGATTTATTAAGAGATGTTAAAACAATTTGCAATAAGATGTGGAAAGAATACTTTGACAAAAGATCTGTGGAGAAGGGTATATGGTACAAAACAATTCAGTCTGAACCACCAAGGATTCCTTGGTTCTCTGAAGTACAGATGAATAGACGATTGTTAGTAACAAGCATGCGTCTGCGATCCGGGCACATTCCGTTGAAAGCGTTCGGGTATCTTATGAAGGTTGTTAACACCCCAAACTGTCTGATTTGCAATATGAGGGAGGACGCCTACCACGCTTTGGTGGAGTGTGCTCGGGTTGGGGCAGAACGGAGAACTTTGGAATCAGAAGCGGGACTTAGGTTAAGGGATGTTGGCGTATGTAATTTGATCTTGTCTAAACCTACATCTGAATTAGCTATTAAGTTATATTACTTGATTGTAAAATTAATTAAGTTAAGATCCTAGTTGTTACTCATTTTCTATTTATTTTGTAAAACTACGAGGCTGGCATAATCGCTTAGCGATTAAAGCCTTTTTTTTTCAAATAAAGATATTAAAAAAAAAATGAAGATATTGATATATAGCTATCAAGTGCTGTCGTACTGTAATCATTATTCTCCTGCCCTTCTTCTTTATGTGTTCTGGTTTCCGCACTTAGTCCTTCATATGGACCATTGTTCGTGATCCAACCGTGATAAAACCGAAGTCTTACGGGAATAACAAAATTATGGTTATTTAGCATATAACAGTAAACTGTTGTAGCTGCATCCACGTCGCCACATGCGAGCTACGCGTTACACTGACGTCACGCAAAATCCTGCATCGCGCAAGCAGAGTTTACCGCGCAACTAGCATATGTACAACTTCCTGACATCAATAGTCGGGCAATTGCCCACCAGACACGACACCCGTCTGGTCGTAGGAGGTCCCTTTTCTATGGAGGTATGAGTAATCTTTACACCATATTCCTCATACCTCTATACTGTTATATATTATGTTTCTTAAATGAGCATAGCTCTGTAAATATTTATAAACCTAGAAGAGGAGCTGCATCAATTATGCTTTGATAACTTTTTTAGTGCTTTCGGATTAATTGGAAACTAAATAACGGCATGTATTTAATTGAACCTCAAATCCACGACAAGCCACCCAAAGAGCGAAGTAAATCGTGGGAAGAGAGGTATCCACAACCTCAAGACTTCGTAAAGCCCTAAGAACACCTGCCTCCCGGTCACGAACTGCAGTGGCCTATTTGGAAACCACTGAATCGATTGCGTACCCAAGTAGGCCGGTGTAAACATAATTCCGATTGCTTTTAACCTGACCACACAGACAGACAGATATGCAAGATAACAAACTGTTGAAACTGTGTTTCTCTACAACACAAACAAAAGAGCCCGAAGTCTAGATACAAATCCAGACACAACCATCAACCGGGCAGAAGCCCGGTGGATGGAAATTGGCTCGCCTCACTAGCGAAATGTAGGTGTACTATAGGTACATCTCTGCCTAACCCTTTTGCGAATATAGGCAAGATGTTATGTAGTGTTACAAACAAAATAAAATCAAAATGTTCGTATAGCATCACCGATATAAGCGATTTGATTCTATTACTAAACCCCGGTTTTATTGAATTCTGTATCGCGAACACTGCTCTTGATTTTTGACCTGTTTCATGGCCAAACTTTTAGTTCAGAGTTCGATTGATTCAATTACATAGAATAAAGTTCTCGATCAGGTACAATAATCTCTTGAATGGAATTCTTTCTTCCTATCAAGGATCTTATATTTTGAATTCAAAAGTTTTGTTTTATGCAATAAGGCTAACAACACACTAGTTTGAGACTAAGCTATCAGTGATCACCACTAAAATAATGTGACCGTTAAAAGTTTGTGCAGGACTACAGGACCATGTTTTAAACTAAATCTGAACTTTCAGCTCATATTTTAGTTCAGAATAGCCAATAAAGCTTCACGTGGAATGGAAAAAAATAACAAAACAAACTTGACACTGGACGTGTCCCGTTTATGACCACCGTGCGCCAGTAACATGTAATAAACAGCGCACATTCTGATTACGCAGCACTCGGTGACCGGCATGATGGTCACGTGAACGAGCAACAATTTGCATATCGTTACAAAACCCGCACATTTGAATTTTATTGATACCGTGTAATGGGGCCGTTTGTCATCTGGCACCATTGCAGCTTTTACTGTATGGAAACGTTGTAGAGCTTTTGCACGTGTACATTATAAAAAGTTATGCAGTGTGGTAATTTGTAATTTATATCGTTCATGAAGGTGGTTGATAAGTATATGTTTTAGGTATGTATGCATTTATTGTATATGTAAATGGTACACCACTACCTGCATTATTGTTTCTCCTTCTCTCTTTAATCCATCCAAAGGTCTGTAAAAGACCTCTTTTAGCGATAAGACCGCCCATTGTGTCACCCTATGTAAAATTTCTACATTTATATCTGAAATTTATATAGTATACATAATAAAGAGTATTCTATTCATGTTTAATGAGGTCATAGTTCATTTCTCTGTATTCTCAAAGCTTACGTTACCCACTGTTTAACATAAGTTTAAGCAGGATCTGTAATCAAAATACAGGCTTAAACTGGATTCACACACTTTGTTAGTATTGTAAGAAACTTAAGTTAACAAGCGTGATCTTATTTGCATGACATCTTTCATACTTTGTATACGACAATAAATTAAACGCGATCGAAACCACGTGCTTTTGTAGCATCGTTATAAATAGTGCGCGAATTGCGTTCGTCTAATTTGTGATGTGATTTCACCGCGATTGTGTATCGATGAATACACAGCGATAAAGGCGTGTCGAGCAGTCTGAATTGTATGAACACTGTTTGCAGAACAGTGGAATCTTCTATGAGAAAGCACCTTAAAAGGTATCTACTATTAAAGAATCTGTAGCTTTCGTTCACCATGCCGTTAGCTTAAACAATATACCTACACAACATTAACTCTACCTTCACAAATTGCACAGCATAAAATTATTAAGAGGCTATCTTTAACTACAAACAGTCTCACTATTTTACATGTTCTGAAAGCCCAGTTGTCGGAACAAGCACAGAACATATTTGAAAATCAATAATTTAAAAAAAATCAATACAAAAGCTTCGTCAGAATAACTTAGTAGTGCATTTTGTAATGACTGCCACCTCGCTGTAGATTTGCATAATATAAAGTTCTAGACAGGAAGAAAAAAGCTGTCATTATCTCCTACAGTAGTGCCGCACTGTCTAATAGATTGGGTGTACAAACAGGCTCCAGAAACACCGTTTAGCAGTGTTGTTCTCGTAGCACATAATAGAGAAACAAGTCCTTTGTAAAAGTTGAAGTGAACGAGCACAATGGAGTTGACTGTTCATTAAGAAAACGCTGAAGAAACATTAAGGTGTAGTAATGTAAATAAAAGCGTTTAATACTTACAACAACTTTCTTGCAAAATGTTATAAGTAAGTTATAATATTGTCAGCTCTTCATTCTGCACAAGTCTTTAGAAATAATGACGCACGCATCTGAAATAGACTGGGTTTTCCTATTTTATTAATAACTGGAAAATGTGTTGCAACATAATGGCGATTTGATACGGAGAAAACACGCCAGTGGCTTACCAAAACAAACTTTATTTATTTATGAAAAATCAGTTGTAGGTATCATCTATTGAATTACTTTAGTTCAACGACCTATTCGCCTTTAGAATTTACCTGCTCTTTTCTCTGCTTTTAAAAGCATGCTTTATAAACGCTGGACACGGTATCTACCTTAATTAGGATTACGAAGGAACACAGGATAATCTTTTACAGCATTACCCGGTGCGAGGGCAGCAGGATGCTCTAGCTGTCAACCGTCCTCATAAACCAGAGAGTCACGTGAATTATGAGGATCCTATTAATGAAATGAATGTGCTAATAGGACTTGACCTTGTTAAATGATAATGCTATCGAAATTAGTAATATTTCTGAAGTCGCCTGTCTGACAGCCGAGAAAATATCTCGTTTTATTAAAATAATAATTGTTTATTTTCTTTAAACTTGAAATAAACCACTTTGATCTTGGTTAGTATCTAAGTAAAAGCGATATTTTAAATTCTGAAATGTAAGTACTTAGAAGGATAATATTTCAAGTGTCTTAAATTCGTTTGTAATCAACAAGTTTGTTTATTTGTAGTCCGGTCAAATTACACATAAAAATAGTGATCAAATAACAAAAACTCCGACAGAGCTGAATTTTTCTGGATACCTGATAGAAATCGGGTTGTTTGAAGGCTGCGCCCCTGGGACCAACATATGTTAAGATGAGTGATTGAAACGTTGTAGGTATAATAGTTATGGGAAACATTTCGACACTCCCTATGCAAATAATTGCATTCGCATTGGAAGAAAACCAAATTTTACAGGAAAGCTTTTTGAAAGTAATGCAGAAAGGCAAACAGATAGATTCAGATTTTCAGAAAAATTTTAAAAATATATGACATAATATATTATTATGTTATTGAATCATTAAGATGAATTGTAAAGTATTTCCGAGTGTCTATTTTTTGGGATTTCATCCTTGCCTCACATGCTCTCGCAGGTGTGTGTATTTATCTTCAGTAGCCTGGTACTGCATGACAATTACCACTTGTCCTTGTACTGTGTAGCTGACCTTAATAATGCTTAGAAGTTCCTCACGAAGATCAACACTTAATATTCAATGCATAATTTATTCCGTTGCCTGAAGGCTTCGGTCCGAGTTCCTCCGCACCAATCTCGTCTGGTATTCTCTACTTACATTACATAACTCTTTATGTCCACGAGATGAGTCGCTACTTCACGGATGCGTGATAAATCTTTTTTTTTTGGGTGGGAAATCATCAAATGACCTCTCCCGCTTTGAGCGGAGCGGAAGGACGTGTCAGACTCTTACTGACTAAAACCCACCCGTGTTCCTTCAGTCGCCTATGCGCCAGGGCCACGGTAACTCTTTCGAACAATTCGCGACCCCGGCAGGTATCGGCCCTTTTAGATCCCGTCAATGATGCTTTTTTTCACGGCAAAACCGTAGTTTTTTAAGGCAAGAAAAATGTGTGTGTCCAAAGGGCCTAATGATGGATAAATATCTTTATTTTAAGAACATTTTTAGTGGATAACTCTCAGTAACAGTTCGAGAAATGCGTCAAATTAATTATACAATTATCACATTAATACATAATAACCAGCTAACGACTACCTACTTGATATCAGATGATAACACTGTTTGAATTAATTAGTTCCGTTGTAGTTGAACTAAGCCGTGGTTAATGCTGACTCTGGTTCACTGCTGTACGACACAGTACGCAGTAGGAGAAATTCTGAACTCTACAACCCCAAAGGGGTTGTGTTCATTCACACAGTGTGTTGTATTCAGAAACTAACTGCTGCTGTATGTGTTGAAGTTTTGCTTGTATAGGTATATAAATACGTATAGAGGTTTTGTTCGTATATGTACGTGAGAAAATCATGGTAATGCACACTCATGTGTAACGTACTTAAGCAATGTGTGGTTCGAGGCTCATTTCATGGAATAACGTTGTAATTTATAAGAGATTATGGGATCATCCTGCGTTTGTAAGGATTTCATTGTTTCGTTGGAACAATGAACAAAAGAATGATAATTTCCATTACATTTTGTTTTCGCTATTGGTATATCCAGTACCAACAAAGTTGTTTACGTTTTCCGTTTTTGAGGAAATCTTTTCAGAACCAATTTAGTTGTCATCGACAGTCACGTGCATAACTGATTCCTTTATCCATGTGCAGGAACATTTTCTTAACCAACTTCAATGAATAGCTATAATAATTGACTACAGGAATCACAATTTTTGCGAAGGTCGCCCACGGCGACTTTTTGCAGCGATTCAGAAGCGAATTTCGTCAACACGTGTCTGCATCCCTACGTTTGGCCGTTTGACGCATCTGAAACGCGCGACAGAAGTGACTCAATAGTAATACAGTATCGCTTCCGCATCCACGCAAACGCGCGACTGTTGCGATTCAGCATCGCCACTAACGCGCGACCGGTTCGAAGACATCGGGTCAAGAAATATTGAGTATGACTGTATATACATTTAAAAAAGAAACTAGTTTTTAAGCTATTGCATAGCTTTTATCGCGGGCTTTGAGCGCGGCGACCGAATCAAGAAATTCCGTAACGAAAATAAAACCTAACTTCCCCCACTCCGCCTACCATGTAGCTCGGCCGAGCGTTCGCTTAACGTGTATGTATATGGTACGACTGTACTAGAATTAATATCAAAGAAACAAAATACTGCATAAATAAAAAATAAATAAATAATTATAATTACATAAGTTGATAAAAAATGCTATGCAATAGCTTTACCGCGGCAGTCCCCGAGTGCCACGCGTGTTTTTATTAGTTTTTGAAATGTTGTTGCATAATGGCCACCACGTAACCTTTCTTTATTATATGGGTGCACCCAATATGTAGGTTGCCCACGCCTACGCTGTAGTTGCTTCCGCAAAAGCTTGCTGCTTTTGCAAAGACAACGCGACCAATGTTGTATCGACCGAGTCCATCTTATAACTGCAGCGTACACAGGCATTCACAGGTAGTCACTACAGCGCACGGCTGTATCGATGGAGCATCGCGACTGTATCGATATTGAATCGCGACTGTATCGATGCTGCATCGCGATAGTCGCGATGCAAAATCGTAATTACGTGGGCGAACGTATACAACAGCATCTCGACTGTATCGCGGTCTTTTTGCAACTGTATCGCTGCAAAAAGTCACCGAGGGCGATCTCCCTAACATCGAGCTGCAGTCTGGCAGGTGGCGATTAAAATTTGATCAAAATAAATCATGAAACACATCAGCAACTTGTCACGCTATAATTTAATGTCTCGCAAAATAAAATAAAAGGTACTTTTTCCCATTACACCATTCTTATAAAAATACTACATAATAACCGAAGGATCAGGCTGCTTGAAATTGACAGCGTCTCTACCAGGAAACCCTGCCGAAGCCCATTGCAAACTGCTGCAAGATACTATTCCCCGTCCCGCGTCCCACTTGATGTCTACCACCAAAGGAGCATCTTCCTGCAGGGTGCAACCTTTCGTGGTCCACTTGGAAGTCCCTGAACCGTCTCCGCGCACAAGTGGGCAAATGTAAATACAACCAGCGCAGCGGGGTAATTACGTAACACACTAATAGTAGGAATGGGTTTTATTTTGACAGTTCAATAACATTCATTGCATTATTTACGTTGTTGAGCAGACAATTTTTTGGAACATATGAAGCAATGGTTTAGCAATAGGCTTCAAAATGATTCAGATTGTGATAGATAGTGTGTTACGTAATTAGGGTACTGGTACTGTGAGGCTACCTCGACGGAACGGCAGCTGGGTGTGGATGGAGCTATGTCGCAAACTATGCTCCACCTTCTATCTTGCCCTCTGTGTCCCAAAACTTGCAGTCAAAGTGACCTCTACGCTGCCACCGACGACGCCGTGGAACTGGCGAAGTTTTGGGCCAACAAGATTTGAGAAAAGTCGTGCCACCGACACGAAGAAGAACAAGAAGAAGAAGACCGACGGATGTCTATACGTTATACCAACGAAGTTATTAAACCCTAAACATAAAATTTTCTGCATAGATAAACCGCTTATACAAACATGCGAAGTTTATTTGCGTAGGTACTTTAATATTTCCTTAAGAAACAATGTTCTTATATAAGTATTTTCAATTTATAAGATTCAATAACATAACAGCGATATTCTCTGTTATGTAACGGAAGGTACTTATATGGATCAAAATGATGTGTATGTATGTACATGTATTGTCATGTAATCTCTGGGAGGGTCCTAGGTCCCACAATCCAATCGTCTCTGAATTGTGGCTATCGGGATATAAATAGTATTGGACCCGTATTGGTGAAATAGATACCGCATATACAATACCGTCCGTACTGATAAACTGAAGGTACGCAATAATACACTTAACTCCAGTGAACCCCTGCGTGTACTGTCACCTAAAGTGATAAGTAACCAGGATCGTCGGATATAGTTGAAGTTTAGTAAAAAACCGATGGACGTTTTTGAATAAAATTTAATTTAAATTATAGGAAACAAATAGTTCATTTATCAAATTAAATTTCATTCGAAAATATCCATCGGTCTTTTACTAAACTTCAACTATATCCGACGACCTTGGTTACTTATCTCTTTTGGTGACTGTACCTAAGTGTAGGTATTATAGTGAAAGGTATTACACCAGCAACATTACCTACGCTGTTTTTTGAAGCAAAACATTTTTTGATACATAAATGATTATCACTCGACAATTATTTTATTGCGTCTGTGCAACGTTAAACTTTTCGACGATATAACTTCTTAGTACATAAAGTTTTAAACCTAGCTTTATGAGTACGGATCCAGCACAAATTACAGTCAGTGAAAACTCTGGAGTGTTACTCTTGGCGATAATACTCTGAGAGGAAGCGCTGACGAATCTCGTAGAAAACAAACTTTACGGATCACCACGAAACAGTATAATGAGGAGACAGCACAATGAAGATTATGTAATTGTAGTACCGTCAAACGGGGTGAATAGGGATGCAGGGGTGAATCGGGACGAAAATTTAAAAGGGATTTTATCATTGAAATAAAATAGTTTATTGCCAATAAGAACTCTAATGTGTTTACTGTATTATAATTACCGATTAAGTGCCTTTGTTGGCAACAAACTATATTATTTCAATGTTAAAATCTCTTGTATAGTTTCGTCCCGATTCAACCCGTTTGTACAATAAGTCGTTTGCTTTGAATTCATACAAACGTTGATTAGTTGTGGAGTTAGGCTCTTAGGTTTGCTATTTTGAAAAACCAAGACAGTGTTAGTTGCTTGCAGTATGTTAATTGCGAACAAGAACTCATTTCGGGAAGAAGTCTATATCGAGGATCGATTTGCTATTCTGGTTACTAAAAGGGTTCTACACGTGCCGCATGACTACATTATGCAAACTAAACAATATATCCCGGGAAAAGCAGAGGCCACTTTAAAGTAGTGTGTATAAATAATACTGCAATACGTGTACCGCAACAATTAAACTCAGTGCACTGTCCGCGGCTGCTTCTATAATTTTTTTTTCCTCATAAAAGGAAAGGATCTTTCCAAGGAAAAATAAGTTTAAAATAAAGCAGATGATTTATGACACGTAGGTACTATGAACACAATACCTATATTTAAGTCACCATGTCATAAAAATCATACGAGTACAATATTAGCTACACGTGGAAATACTTAACTTTTACGATCAAATAATTGTATAAGTACCTATTTACATAGCCACGTTCATATATCTGCATAATAACGACCTCAAATTGTTCCAGAGCTAATTAAAGCAATATCCTTTAACGTTGCAACTTAAAAGGCTCATTTAACTTCATTTAATTACCGACTTAATATAATATAACAATTGAATTTACGGATCTGAAAACAATTCTCAGTCCTATAATATTATAGTTAGAACAAATCGATAGATAATTTCACCAAGCAAATTCCTGATAGGAATGATCTTGCCTTCATTACACACGGTCAAGTTAGTGAAGTCTGCGGCGAAAAATCACGGCGCAGCGGACAGAGCTCCGGCCTGATCTCATGGCAACATGGAGAGTGCTGGTGTCGCAACCCAGCGCTGGGCACGCCACAATTGCGGCGATAAGTCCCCTCTTTGAGCTAGAGCCCAGAGCGGGAGAAGTTATTTGAAGAATTCCCACCCAAAAAAATAAAATAATAAAAATATTAGTGAAATCTGACCTTAATTATTATTGTCATCCCACGTAAGTTTTTCTAGAACTTAGGTAACCTTTGTGTTGTCGCGAGAAAATGGCCAAAGGAAATTAGTTCGTAGGTGACTTGAGAAAATGGAAGCATCCTAACATCTTTTATGTGTGGTCAAATGGCTAAAGGTAACCAGGTAGATAGGTACTGAACACCCGAATAGGAAAGCGTTTTAACTTTGTAAAAGCCGCCTGTATGATATTCTAATAATATTGTCTATGAAATGGACGCATTGTTAAATAGTTGAGCATTACGTTACTAAACATACTCTATGTAGATAAGCTCTCCCGAGGGCATTCTCAATCTACCAACGTGTTCCAACTACACCACACCTAGCAATAACATCGGGATTATCCAAACACTGTGTCCAATATTTAAGCACTAGGGAAAGTCAAGGAAACTAAAATTTATTACCAACTTCAAATGCCTGTATTTTCAAATCACAAATATCATTCTTTGACAGTTCCATAAAATGTTTATAACACGGCAAATGGACGTAGTGTGTCAATTTTCCCTGACTGTGCCAAATACTTGAGCACAATAATATGCGGCCACTAATTATGTACAAGCCAAGTAATCATCTCAGATTAAGTTATTTTTAGTAGGATGCAAGTGTTCTCTCTAATATTTTATGCAGAACTGTGGATAAGACCATGGTTTGGTATCGGTAAACTCCAGTTCGTTGACTGGTTAGTCGTGCACTAAATAGCAAGCGCTGAAGCAAATCCATTCTCGTTGCTATGTTTACGATTAAGAGAACGTAATTCGCAAACCACTTAGTCATTATTTTGTTCGGAGTCTAAACTCTTCGAAAGCTCATATGCAGATTTTCCCAATTTTTCTCGTATTGGCTATCGTAATAATAAACCAAATTCATATTTTGGTGACGGACCAAAATCAACTGAACGTGAATACACAGATTAGTTCAGTAATGGATGCCTAAACAAATAGAGTTGCGGGTACTAATCAAAGCGTTTAAATTGATTTTGATAATTCGTGGATACCATGTGTGTTGTATGGAATACAAACATAATGGAATAATTTAGATAAGCTTGTCACTGCGACGGCTTTTTGCATTAGGTATAAACTGGCGATAGACATACGAGTATGATGTGATTAATAATTTGTAGTACAGTAAGTACAATGCCTAAATAATAAATAATTTAACCTTTTTGGTATTTGTGAAGTTAGTTTCTGTTATATACATTGCTGTGTCAACATTGTGTATGTGTACGTGGGCTGCCCTGCCCTGCTCTAATTTTAGCTGCCAGTAGTTTCACTTGCGTCCCTACGTACCTACTTATCAGTTTAATTTGGAAATTGCGGCTTTGTTTATACTTAACAAACAAAACCCCAATGAAACTAGCTCTATCTAATATTTATCCTATCATATCTAATATCAATATAGATCTAATATCTTATATCAATCCTAAATCCTGCGAACAAATCACAGTTGAACAAAACAGCGTTATTTTATGTGTACCTATCATCTACTATTCTACTAAGAATGAACCTTACTGAATGGAAATGATTGCAGAAGCTCACATTTAATCTTTCTAATCGGCAATTACAATGATAATATACGCAGTTTTTGTTCTAGTTCAGACGCAAGTTAACATTTAATTTGTTTATTACTCCGTGGCGCACCCACGCGGTGACACAATTGCACACGTGAATATATTCACAAATCCTCAAATCCAACGTTCATCATGTGACACTCGTGTTCACAGAACAAGGTGACTCCTCCAACTGCGAGGTGACTCTAACCTAATCAATTAATCTTAATTGAAATTGAATCACGTCAATGTTTGTTAGGTAAGTCAAATTAGAAGTGTGTCCCTTACGACTTTAGTGAGATCATGTACCCGTAAATTGTCGGCTTCATATTCTTTCGATCTCAACGACGGTCACTAACAAATTTGGATCACCGGCGGTAACTACCGAACTACTCATTGGGGATAATCGCCACAAAACGCATATTGGAAAGATATTCACCAAAATATTTTCCATTTTATATCTAAGAACCACAAATAGACAAAGTAAAATGTACCTATTGCAGAAGAAAATCATATTTATGATACGGAGTTAACAGTATTTATTATTCAGTATAACTTTTTCATAAATTTGATCTTCCGAATCCTGCAAGATTTAACAAAATTTCAAACATGAGGAGTTTGTTAAATCAAATGAAGACGAGCAATACCAACCGTCGACATGAAAAACTATTGTGAAAATGAAAAAAAAACAAAAATTTAATTTTGATAACTTCTTTGATCAAATATTATTTTTTCTCTGTTCGCAAATTAAACTATGTAGGTACTACTATGGAGCAAATAAATTGAAATGATACGACTCCACTTCCCTTAATACAGTCCTAACAATAATAATATATCTTACTGGTAATCACACTCAAGTCCACGTTTCAGAGCAAATAGATGGAAACATTCACTTTAATGTCCATAAAGTAGGAGTTACCTACGTTTTATGGTTAAGATGTTATCATAGTCGGGGGTAAGTGACGACATTTCATGTTGTTGATACTGGCAGTAATATTGCAGTCTAAAATATAGTAGCACTAACGTGTGTAAGAAGCACGTTACATCAGTTAAGCGGTCAAAGTCAACCTACAGTTAGCACTGATTAGTATCCCAACAGCAACGCGGAAAACAAACTAATTGAAACAAAAACCCGTCGCCTAATTAACATTTCCATCTAATTACTCAAACAAGATAGGGTTAACTAAAAGAGAAATTCGGCCGAAATACTTTTGTAACTTTTGATAAAAAATAACGAAAAAGATTGTCATTAGAAAGGTATTTTTTAAAGAGTAGGTTTGATCGAGGAGAAGCCTCATTTTCTGTATCGCAAAAGTGAAGATCTGTAGTGTAGAGAGACGACACGCGAATCGATGACCAGCAGGCGTAGCATGACGCTTTGTATTTCTTGGAAGACAAGACATAGCTATTTCTATACAAAGTGACATTTCGTGTCTCTATTTTTGACATCGCACCGTAAAAATCCTTCTACAATCTGTCATTTTGTCTTTCGTTTCTTTCGATCGCTGCCTAGGTCATTTTATATGTAGACTATTTTAGACGAAAGTTTTCTATCCCAAACGTCAAAATCACACTGACAACTGACAGTTGTCTAAGGTAATGAAGACAATTTGATTTTGTAATCGCCATGCTAAAGACAGTAGAAAACTTTTTACTCGACGGCCCCAAAGTATAAAAATGGAATGGAAAAATGGAATTTTTCACATTTTGTATGGAAAATGTGAAAAAATTTTACCTACATGTTTAGTTTAAGGGGTTTAATGCCTTCATATAGGGGGTCGAAATTTTCATTATTTTTGCGATAGGACACACCATTTTCGAGATATAAGCAAAATAAAAGAAAAACGTGAATAAACTACTGAATTTCGTAAAAAATGCAGTTGACTCTTTCTACTTTGCTGCCGTCGTACTGTCTTCACGGAAAGTCATTTTTGTCTATTCTTCCGTCGACAAAACCCGTTTCTATAATGGTCATGCTACTCGTGTAGGAGAAAATGACTAACGACATTTTTTCTTATTACCATGGAACCATACGAGAAAATCGGATAGGTATACGTACTTTTGCTCAAGTTTTCCAATTTCAAGTTTACCCACATCGTGCAACATTATAATCTTTTTCGTAGATTGCAATCAACAAAGTAAGTGCGCCAAACTACAACTCAAATGTTATACGTGGGTGATTACTATCACATAAATGTAAATGGTGTAATCAAAGACAAACGTAAACAAAATGACTCATGACATTGGTCATGACATGACATCGACGTAGCAGTGCATAGAAAGGGTTCAGTAGGACCATTTCAAAAGCCATCAAGGTTCAAGGTCAAAATCAAGGTTATTGCAATGGTATCGGAACAATGAACCAGGATTCCTTTCTCAAATATCGTTACTCGCGTAGTAGTAATCATACCCAAGTAAAACTCTTGACCAACTTTTCAACCGGTATATCAGTCAAGGGAAGGGAAAGGAAGGAAATGTCATGCCATCGACAAACTGGGCATATTATTTAATATAATAATAATAATTTATAATTTATTCTCTCTTCACAAAGCTGACTTAAAGTTAATGTGTTGAAAAAATGTCTCAGCTGTATTCCACCGTTGTGAGAGACTGGTGCCTGATATAGGTTTTTGGACAAATCTGTGTTACAGATCACTAGGCCCCTTCCACGGATAGAATTAGCTTGAAGAGAGATACCGTGCAAGAGTCGAAGTTAAACAATATGCATAACAAAAATAAAAACTAAGTAGGAGTTAAACGATATGCTTAACACAAATAAAATAACAACTAATAACGATAAAAAATACCTACACCTATAATTCTGCAGAGGTTATTGAGTAATGTTGTGAGACGATGTGTGAGTGAATCTTGTGTGAAGTATTAGACTAGTAGGAGATGTATGTGAGTAATTCAGATGAGCCGTGTGTGTGTGAGTGAAGGTGACTTTTGTGAAGTGAGTGAAGCGAGAGTTATTTTTCAAAGAGGTGAGGGACAGCTATGTATATGTGGGTTTGGTCAAAATTTGTTTTATTTCAGAACGGTCAAAAGATTCTCAGTTTTATGATAGTCTAATATGTACAAGTAACATGGTATACCTAAGTACATTATTTGATAACTAACGTCTAGATAATTACAAATACCCTGGTGCCAACTGGAATTTCGTTCCTGCCCTATGACACCAATATGGTGAACATGTAAAATAAACTAAAAAACTAAAAAGTAAGCTAAAGGAATGATGTAATAAGGCAACGGTGCGGTTTTACAGAAGATGTGGTGACAAAAATGTAAAAGAGTATGCTTAGATGGTTTGGTCATGTTGAGAGAATGAATGAAAGGCGACTAACAAAAGGTATTTACAAGGCAGACGTGAGTGGAAACGCTGGGAGGGGACGCCTTAGGAAGACATATAGTGACCTTATTGGTGATGTTCTTGAGAAAGGTCAGGTGCGTAGTACTCGCAACCGACGTGCGTGTATGACCACATGTATGAACGTAAACGAGGTAAAAGGAGTATAATAATGGTCGTAGCAGGTGGCGTTCTATACTTTCTGCCTACCCCCACGGGAAGAAGGCGTGAGTTTATGTCTGTATGTATCCACGTAGTAAGTGCGCCATGGTTAGTTTGTAAATAATTACCCTTCCATTTTTAAACCCAGATTTTTTTAATATATAAAATACTAAATATTATATAAAAAATATTTTGATATCAGCCTGCTTATTTAGCTCCATTTGTTTAAAGAAGCCTATGTTGTAGTTCAAAGTCTACCAACGACATCTCCACAAACATGAGAATTTTCTCGTAAATGAAATTACCTATTTTTTTATACAATTATCTTTTTTCACAAGACATTGCCGTCTACAGCAAGAACTGTCTCCAATCCACGACGACCTCCTTCAGGCTTTTATTAAATTGGGTTCGCAAATTGACGCCGAAGCTTACTTCACACCCTAAGACTTTCAACTTCGAGCTCAAATTTTTGTGATTCTTAAAAGCAATACTTATCTCTGTAAGTCGCTAAGGTCTCAAGCTGTGTGTGCATGTGCTAACAAAAGTTCAACCGTGCAGAGTCATAATTTCTTTTAACAGATTATCAGAGTATAGCATTTGACTCTGCTGTTCCGTTCTTTGTAGTAAGCCAAGTACCTATTATATCGTTTCGAACACGCACTTACCACTTTCATGTTGGAAGTATGCTGACTTCCAGACACTGTTACTCGTATAAATAAAATTGATCACAAAATATAAAGTTAAACTCTCCATATTTATGTGTGCTTTGACTGAATTATTCTAATTATTGTAAACAGCACGTGATTATGTTTTAATGATCAGCACGTGATTAAGGAAATAGCTTGAGGGGGGAGTGCCAGGGTAGCCCGAGAAATTCAAATTTTCTTACGTTTTTTGCAATTTGCAGGTCAGTGTCAGGTTGTATGTTGAACAAAATACGATTCGCGACCGTAACAAGTATGAACTAGAGGGTTGTATTGATGATTTTTATGATCATAATTCTGTAAATAAATATTTGTTACGGCCGCAAATCAAATTTAGATCCACATACAACCTGATACTGACCTGCAAATTACAAAAAAATTAAGTAAATTTAAATTTTGCTGGCTACCCTGACGCTTTCGCTTTAATGACAAACTTTATCCATGTTCAACTCTAATAAAAATTAAAAATATATTTTATAACACGTTTTCCCTTACAAAATAATGTTTTTTTTTGTTTTTATTAAAGTACTGCTTGACATATGAGTTCTCAATTCAAAAATTATAGGTCCGTATTAAGGCTCCCACAGACAGGCGCGACGCGACAGCGCTACACAAAGGCACCGCTCGTCGCGCAACACGCGGTGCCTTTGTGTCGGGCGTCGCGTCGCGCCAATGTGTACGAGCCTTTACAGAAGGAAACTCAAACATTGGTCTCTGTTTAAACTAGTTTTGAGTCTGGTTTTAATTTTAAAACGTTCCTCAAGCATAAATTCATTGATCATAGTTCAGCTGAGTTTGTTTTTATTCTAGATCAATACTCAGTTCGTGAATCGAACCCAAGCTCTGATTAGATCTGTAATCACCCAAGTGTGGTCGAGACCGCGCTTGAGCACAGATTTTCATGTAAATTTTTGTTTTTTTCACGTTTATCTGCATGTTCAAGTTTATTATTATTGTGGAATTGAAGTATTACTATTAAAATGGATATAGTTGGAGAAGTAGATTATTACAATACTTAAACTATTCAACAATTATTCAAATAATTTAGAATTTGTATTAGCAGGTTTTTTGTCAATGGACTGATATATGTTTTCGTCCTGCCTTTTTACACTGATAATAAGATTAAATCCATTTACTGTCTTAACTAATTAATAAACAAACTTACGAAACAACCTTACCAATATTGATATATTGTTTTTTTTCTAATTTATAACCTTAATACCAATAGATACAACGCTACAAGGTCCTTTTGGCGCGTGGTCAAAATCGGGACTGAAACCACCATTTCTGTAAAAATAACAAATTTTTGTCCCATCAACGCCTCACTGTCAATATCATTCAGACGCCAATAGGTCCTTGTAAAGTGCAGCAAGCTTATCTGGCCCGGTGGCTTTAATTGGTACTAACGAAATCACTATGCAAAATGACAAGGTCTGTCATTTTTAGTTTACTGACAGCGCCACCATCACCGAGTCAGATGAGCTTTCTGCACTATAGCACTCTACAAACGTGTTTTACTCAATTCAAACTTGATGGTCTATCAATTTTGCTTACAAAATGACTTTAAACAGTTTAACTTCGATAAATGTGGGATTGTATTATTCGGGACTGGCAAAATTATTCTGATTTCCTAAATATTTTGGTTCTTAAGGTGCATTTTAATATTTCTAATCCTGTGAAGAAGAACAAAGTCACAATAAAAGTTCAAAGGGTGTGTGGTGAATGGTGGTGAATGTGTAGGTGAGGTTATGTTGGTGGGTAGTACCTAAGTAGGAGCGTTTTGTTCAAAGAGGGATATCGCGCTTGAGTTCACCGCTAGAGGCGCTAGTGTAGAGTAAGGTCTCTAGATGTTAAAATATGAAAGTAATCCCGATTGAGCACCTGTTTTGAGGGCACCTATGGTGCATGGGAATACCTATGGTGCTCAATGCATAGGTGCCCTCAAAATAGGTGCTCAAACGGGAATACTTCAAAATATGTACTGTACGTTCACTGCTTGCGGGATTTTTATCACGGATTTTAACGAATGATTCATAATAGCTGTATTGGTTGTGCCATTCTTGATTAATTATGGTTTAAGATTTTAAGTAAAAAGTTAGGATGTAATTTGGTAGGACTTGAAGGAAGAATACGATTTTTCTGCTTCATGCTTGCCAATTTTAGGAACATTATAATCTAAATATTCATTTGAAGTTTTAAAATGTAATTAGGGTACTTAAACATATCCAAAACATCTAATAAAATTACTGCAACAGGACCTTACTCGACAGTGGCGCCAACTGGTGAGTACAAAAACGATAGCCCCCATTGCATACAACGGATTATCATAAATGTCATCGACGCGCGCAATTTATTGACTCCCGGCGATAATTCGCATTGTTGTTGTTGTTGTTGTGAATGATACATTTTGTGCTATTTTGGATTTCCAGCTGTTGTTTAGATTTTGTCAGTCCAATTTTGTTGGAAATATCTCTGAGAGAAATCTATGCAAGGTACTCTGTATATTTGAACATATTAAGGCGCACTTCGCACTAACAACATTATTATTAAGAGCTGTATTAAGACAGAAAAAATCCACACCCTCTTGCCTATTCCCGATTTGTGAAATAAACTGATCACATAATATGTTTATTTCACAAATAATATGCTAACACTGTGATATGATATGTGACACTATGATATGTGAAATATGATACCACTGGTTAAGCGTATCGGTTAGTCAGTTACGGTCATATTTATATTTGTAATCCTACTGTATTAATATAAGATATACTATATAATTCACCAACCACCGCTCGTTATGGGTCCTCAAAACTATCAATCGCAGTTGTCAATGTTTACGTGTTTGAAGATTTCAAATGATGGACGATTGAAGGTGTATTTATTGCGCACGCCTCATTCCATTTCAAAACTGTGCTGGGAAACTACGCGTCGCGGCGCGGTCGCAATACAATAAAAACGTGTAAGGTCGGGGGGCCCCCGTCAGGAACGAAGTTCCTTACGCTTTTTCTTTAACACCGAATGTAATTTTCTACACTATCGGCTTCAGCATCCTCGAAAACCATGAAAACAACACGCATTACGCTAAATTAAAAATAAATCGTAGCCGCCATCGTGGATTTTCATTTTGACCTCACTGTCGGCTTTTGGCACCCTCGAGAACCATGAAAACGACGCCCATTAAGAAAAATTTGAAAATTTTTGCAGCCGCCATCTTGATTTTCGTTTTGACCTCTCTATTGGCTTCAGCACCCTCGAAAACCATGAAAATGACACCCATGACGAAAGTTTTGAAAATGTTCGCAGCCGCCATATTGGATTTTCATTTTGACCTCACTATCGGCTTCAGCACCCTCGAAAATCATGTATACTATCTCTCTCTCTCTCTCTCTCTGTCTGTCTCTTTCTATTAAACATAATAAAAAGTCGTATATGGCATAACGCTTCTTCGTTACGTGACGATTTCTACAAGTTTACTCCTACTGCAAGCAGCTTTATAGAACTTCGTTCCAAAAAAACCGGCCAAGTGAGTGTTTGTACGGGACAGTTGATCATTTTTTTCCGATTAATAGTCCTATGGAGAAAGTTTAACTATAATTTCACCACACCCTTCTGGTACAACTATTAAGGGTTCCATGTTGACTACGGAACCCTAAAACGATTGTCATTCGCTGTCATTGAACATCAATACACGGTGCATCAATTGCCATCAATCAAGTCATTTGCGGTCAATCTCGTAGTAATATTGTCAATCGCTTCAATTGCATTTTGCAGACGATCATTTTGCGCATCAATATTTGTATCAATAATATAAACATTGACAATTGCCATTGATCGTTTCGGGGAACAGCAGGGTAATTGCGTAACACACTAACAGTAGGAATAGCTTTAATTCTGACAGTTCAACAACATTCATTGCGTTATTTACGTTGTTGAGCAGACAAATTTTTCGAACATATGAAGCAATGGATTAGCAATAGGCTTCGAAATGATTCAGATTGTGATAGATAGTGTGTTACCCAATTAGGGTGCTGGTGCAACAGCGTGAAAGCGACTGTTGTCACGTAAACCGATCACGTCTGGCCCCGGGGACACGCACGTAAACCAATGTCAAACATGATTACCTACTCCCCCGTTACCTATTAACTTATAACGTGCGCACACTTCACACGCATTTCACATACACCCGACAATCACCAGACACTAATGGGACATCAAATTGGGGCAATCTTTCTTCAGGCAACCAACAAAGGTAACTGACTTAAAACGAAATAACTGCTCCATAGTCCTTGCATGGCAAGATTGGCAACTGGTTAAGCTCCTGTGACTACCTACTACAGAATACGTCCTAATATTGTTGTATTGTATTGTTGTGGTGTTATTGGACGTGGTGTTCTGTCGCTTCCGCGGGCAAATACCACAGGACAGCACAAGGACAAGCTAGTGAAGTGAAGTGCTGCTAACATAGTTTTAAGCAATATCTATTAACACAAGATATAGTTTTGTTATGATGTATTAGTTTGTTATTTTGTAATTTATGTATTTTATCTATGGGCCTCAGTTGCCTGATAATAAAGGAATTATTATTATTAATATTGTCTAGAGCAATCTTGTTTATTTTTTTAAACCTACCTACCTACCCATTAACAAATTCTCTGAGGCGCTACAAAGTAAACACAAGAACATTATCTAGGTAGTCAGGATTGGGAGCGCCTTGAAGGACTTTTTAAAAATAAAAATAATGAATTAATTATTAAACTCTATATTAAGACTATATGAGACGTCTTACAGATTGGGATGTAAATAACGTACTGCCTTAGGAACTAACTTAGACTAAACAAACTTATTTTTATCAAATGTGCAACCTCAGCGACCACACAGATCGTGCTGGGCAAAAGTGCTTACACCCGCAATATCTGTAAGGGCTGTGGTTCCATAACTCCTCCCTCACCAAGTGCGAAATTATCGGTAATATTTGGATTCCGATGATTCCGCATACAAGACAATTTTCTCCAAAATACTATACTAAGACATACTATAGCTAAGATTACATAGAGTAATATAGTTGCTAAACTAACACTATTTGTTTTCACTGCACTATCACTTTCCACTATTTCACTTTTTAATGTGT
Organism: Dryobotodes eremita; assembly: GCA_917490735.1. Taxonomy (NCBI): domain Eukaryota; kingdom Metazoa; phylum Arthropoda; class Insecta; order Lepidoptera; family Noctuidae; genus Dryobotodes; species Dryobotodes eremita. The sequence continues at coordinate 9,093,767 of OU823257.1, forward strand.
AAGATAGATGTTTTAAATCGTCAAAGTTTAAGTTGTTTAGATTCACTGTTTTGTTCCAGTTAATAGATGTTTCCTCTAATTTGGGTAGAACCGCGACAGGAGTTACCCGATATTGTATTTTCCCTGAATAATGTTGCCGTTTGTGTAATTTAATGTCTTTCAGATAGACCCTGCAGTTTTCATCAATTTCCAATAAATATGTGCCCTTGATCGGTTTCCTGATAACATCATTGGCACATGTTTCAGTAAGCATTATTTCATTTCTTGTGTAAATTATCCAGTTGAAGAAGTCAATAGGCTGTACTTTTAGACTTTCCAGGTTAACTGCGAGGGGCTTACACAAACTGAGGTTTGAAGCAAAATTCATTAATTGTTCTATACACGTACTTTCAGGATACAATACAACATCGTTTCCCTTGCACAGGAACTGGTTGGCTGCCATCTCTTCACATGGGTTGGCTAGCGGTAAGTACGTGGGACCTTTCACCATAAGGTACGGGTATTTAGGGATAATAGTGGTCGTTTTGTTTTCATTGAAAATTGGAAGTGAATAAATTTTGAAATAATTATACGTATTTTTATCTATTAATGGAATTTCCATAATGAATGTTATTTGGTTTTCTTTTACATAAGCTTTAACAGACATCGTTCTTTCTAGCATTAATAACGTTTTTTCCGTAACAGGATAAATTAGGCTTTCAGTTTCAGAAATATTGCTTAATAATGCTAAGAGTTCAGATGGGTCAACAATGGTTTGATGTACAACAGATACCTTTGTAAATGATAATGCAGTTTCGATCTCATTTAAAACAGTATAAATGGACCTAAAATTACTTATAAACATATCAAACATGCTTAAAACATATGTAGAGTAAATAGAGTTATTTTCTTTAGTACCTATGTTTTTTACTATTCTTTCTATGCGTTTCATGCGTTCATCTAAGATTTGAATATTTTCCTGTATAGATGTAGATTTGTTAGTAATAGAGTCAAGCATTTTTGAAATTATAGTTATTTTCTTATCCACGTGTGTTTGACCAATTTTTAGCTGTGCTAGTTGAGCATCGTACTTAATCGCATCCTCATGAGCTAGATTACCGGTAAGTATTTTAATCATTGAGCCAAGAGGATCAATGAGGCCACGTTTGAAACGTTTTGATGGAATAAGCTGCCTGAATTTTCTGACTGTCGAATTGCGTAAATATTCTACCTGTAATTTCATATTTTGGAACTCATTTGCGTAGGGCTTATGAATGTCAACTATATCACTAAATTCTTTGTATCTATTAATATTTAACATTAAATCATAATCTATCGCCTTAAAATCTAATATCTTAACTATAGTCCACTTATCTTTCTCTATTACCGCCTGTCCTTGTTTGACAGGTAGTATACCTGGGTTATTTTTAATCTCTTGAAGTTGAAGGCCTTGGATCTTGATCATCAGTTTCAAGATCACCACGATCAGCCACAACCTGTGAAGGACGTTTAACGTTCTTTAGAGGCACTTTACTTTGTCTTTTACCTATCTGTACTGGTACTACGTTCCTATTAGCTTTTCCTGTTACTTTTGCTCTATGATATCTAGGTTTATCTTTACTTTTTCCTATGTTAATGTCCTTTACAAATATATTGTCTTCCTCCTGTAAGCTTAACTCAATTTCCCCACCCTTCTTTTCTCTGGCCTTTTGTTTGGCGTTAAGAGTCTTTTCGGCTATATATTTATACAGATATTTCGTTCGTTTTGCATGATCTTTAACTAACTGTTGTGTGTACGCTTTTTCTAAGTCTACATCGAATATTTTATTAGAGTCAGTGTGTCCAAATGTTGCTTCAAAAGGTGTTAATCCAGTGGTGGAGTGTATTGTATGATTGTATGCCATTATGGAATAGGTCATGACAGATGCGGCATCCGTACATTTACTTTCATACTTCGCAAGCCTATATATCTCTATGATGGTGGAATGAAAGCGCTCTACGATGCCAGTAGAGTTGGGATTATTTGGCGTTGTTATGTGAATTTCTATTTTGTACATAGACAAAAGTTCTCGCATAAGTTCATTATTGAATTCAGTGCCAGGGTCACAGGATATTTTCCTGGGAACACCGTATATTGAAAAATACTTTAATAGAGCTCGCGCTACTTCTGTCGTTTGCCTACTTGAAATTTCAATAGCCTGTCCTAATTTGCTGAATGCGTCTACCAGTGTTAGGTAATATTTACTTTCTATATTAAATAAGTCAATAAATATCTCTTGAAACGGGGCATCTTGTGTCTGTGTTAATTGTAACATTGGTTTTATGGGCTTTCTGTCGTATTTCATTAGTTTGCAAGGCTCACACATATTTATAATTGCCGCTACCGTATCTTGCATGTTTTCCCAATAATAGTTTCTGCGAATTCTAACCATAGTTTCTTTAATTCCCCTATGGCATGTTTTTCCTTCGTGATGTTTTAGTATAACAAACTTTTGTTCTTTTTCATCTTCTATATATATTACTCTGTCTGTACACTCGAAGAACTGCACTGAGTCTTTCTTAAAGATTTCTATAATAACTTTAGTAAATAGCCGTCTATGTATGTCGTTCTCAAAGTAAATAAAGTATTTACGCTTGGGTGTAACATATTCTTTTAAGAATTGCTTTATTAAGTCTTCATTATCTAATGGAAGAAATACTTCTAAAACTTTTTGATTTTTCCTAGATAAATTTTGAACTTGTATTTTATTTTGAAACCAGGTAAACACCAATATTTGGTTTGGTTTGGTGTCAATTGCCTCTCTTAAGATTGGAATCCCTAGTGAGTCTGGTTCTATGTTGGAAGCTACTGTACTTGTTCTGCTGCTACTGGTTATTGAACGAATGGGGAAGTTATCTTGAAATAGGTCCGCAGGTGCAGTCACGTCAGAGTCAGAATCTGAAATGGTTACTATTTCCGTGTCATTTTCTATTTTAGCTTTAGTAGTAAATTTTTCAAGTTCTTTTAATTGTTTTATTACTTTTTGTATTTCAGATTCGTCTACGTTAACATCCATTGAAATGTCATTTTCGGAATCTATAGCATTAAGTTTTATGCGTGACAATGCATCTGCATTACTATTCTGTTTGCCATTTTTATAAATAATTGTGAAGTCATATTCTTGGAGGCGGAGGCGCCAACGAGTCAATTTACTATTGGGTTCTTTCAGGGAATAAAGCCAGGCAAGAGGTCTATGGTCTGTAAAAATTTGGAATTTATGTCCGTACAAATAGGGTCTGAAATGTTTCACGGCCCAAATAATAGCTAAGAGCTCTCGTTCAATTGTGCTATAACGTGTTTCAGTGTCGCTCATGAATTTTCCGTCTATTTCCGGTATGTAAAAATGTGGCAATTTTAATTTTACCGTATTATAATTTAATATTATTTTTTCAGGTCTGGCCAGTCTATGGAGGCTCGAATGTAAAAATTTTTTACTTGTTCTGGTTCAGTGATATTATCTTTATTTTTAATTTGTTCATTTTTACCTAAGTCTTGTGTAGGGGTTGCGGGTACAGAGTCTATTGGAAAATCATTTTCTTCACTAGGGAAATATTCAGATAAATCATAACAATATTCGTATTCCGCAGGGTAAGGAAAATAGTCATTATAAGAAGGGTAGAGTTCTAATTCATTTATAGGGAATCCCTGCTGAGCTGCTCTTTGCGGAGCAGTTCTCATAGTAGCATCGGTAATATCTGGTTGAGGTTTGTTTTGTTGTGGAATAGGAGCATGATTATTACTTCCAAACTGACGCGGAAGCATTGGCATCATTTGTTGATAACCAAGGGGTCTATAACCAAAATTAGGTCGGTAACCAAATTGCGGCGGCACCAAATTTTGTTTACTCGTACCAAGTTGGCCTTGATTGTGCCCTGGCATGATACTTGGCCTATTAGGTGGAATCCCGAAATTAAATTTAGGTGTTGCACCAACATTATTTTTAAATGATGGATTTTGTTGCATCATTGGCATCGGCCTGAAACCTGGTGGTTGCGGGAATAAACCAAATTTAAATGTTGGTTGTGGTGCAACTGTGTTGCTAGCCTGCGGTTTAGTATTATGGTTTGGATTTAACATTTTGGCGCGCATCTGATACTGATCATAGAAATTAACTTCTTCCAAAACTACAGATAAGGCCTCTTCCAATGTGCGTGGATTTTTCAGACGCACAATACGTACCATGTTTTCTGGTAAATTATATAAAAATACCTGTAGGGCTGAGTTATTATAAATAGTAGTCTTACTTACTCGCAAATTTTGATCACTAATTTGATTAACCTTTGACAACAACACTGATTTTACCGTTTGAATTCGTGCACAAAAATCACTGTGACTCTCGTTGTTTTTAATCTTTAAAGTTTCTAATTCGATAGCCAAACACTCTTCGCTTCTCGGATCGCCAAAATGTAACTCTAGCAATTCCTTGAATTCCGCCCACGATCGAATGTCTCCGCGCTCGCTGATAAGCGCGGCTGCGTCACCCGTTAAGCGGCTAGTCACAACATGCATTAAGTATTCCTGTTGTAATTCTGATGATTTAAACTTATCGATAATATAGTCACATTTGCGCAAGAATAAATTCAAATGACGTTTATTACCATCAAAACTAGGTAGAATTTTGTACAATTCATTTGGGATAAGTTTTATTTCTGACATTTTTGTACTTATTTAAATTATTTCTTAAGTAATAGTTAACTCTATGAACTCTATTAACTCTACCAATATTACTTATTACAATAATTACTACTAGTATAGTTATTAAGTGTTTCTGAACTCAATATGTATACTTATACCTATTTAGTGTTTAAAAACAGTTGTATGTTAACTAAAGTATTCTTACATTACACTTATAATACTTAATTATTTAAGAAAACCATAAAACAGTCAAAATGGAAAACTTCCAATTCCAAGTTTACCGAAAGGATATGGGCACGGATATCAAGGAGGTGAAAAGTCGTACTCACCAGCCTGCCACGCCCATCATCAGCTCTCAGCACTCCTCGTCACCGACGATATTTATTTGGTTCGTGGGATCACCTTGCCGTACACCACGCGTACCGTTGTGAAAATCGGGAAAAGTCTAATCGCGAAAAATCACTTAACGCGCGACAGCTTCCTCAGTGATCCTACCGGCTGCGCCAGTCAGGATTGGGAGCGCCTTGAAGGACTTTTTAAAAATAAAAATAATGAATTAATTATTAAACTCTATATTAAGACTATATGAGACGTCTTACAGATTGGGATGTAAATAACGTACTGCCTTAGGAACTAACTTAGACTAAACAAACTTATTTTTATCAAATGTGCAACCTCAGCGACCACACAGATCGTGCTGGGCAAAAGTGCTTACACCCGCAATATCTGTAAGGGCTGTGGTTCCATAACTAGGTCTTATACGACTACGACTTTTTGCCTGAAACCCTGATACGCTCCAGCGCTCTAATTAGAATATTTACTTAGCACTATTATGCCTACTGCACTGCTTTCTATAATTCCGAGGTTTTAGTTTGAGATACGAGTATAAGAAGCATACTTGGCTTGGAGTTCAGACATTATGGTTATTGTATTATCCGTGAGATGACTTTCATATTTTAGATTAATTTGTTCACAATTTTGTGTGTCATCCAATAACGAAAGAAACTATTTAAACATCAACATTGTATTCCCCTACGTCTTTAATTTCACCCTTCGTCTTCCATTACACGGTAAATTAAACAATCTATTGGGTTTTTTTGTATTTTTTAATGTAACGCTATGCATATTATAGGATTAATGGCCGAATTTTGTTCAGACAACACGCTTTCTACTTTTTTTAAAGACAAACAAGTGGTACGAATATGAAAACATTCACGGTCAATATAGAACGTTACTGCCAGATCCATGAAAACCTTTCATATTACGCATGCTTCACGAGATAATTATTCAGTTCTACAACGTTTAGGAAAAGTATCTACGTTAATTCGTTTGGTCAGTGGGTCCTCTTAGGGGTAGAGTTGTAGGAGTTAAAGTCTACACTAGGGGCTTCTATTTCTAAATGGTAAAAAAAAAACACGTAGATGATGACGGAGTCTTTTTTCGCTCGCTTCAGTCGCTCACTAGATCGCGGGGTCTAGTTAGACCCCGGCTCGAACAGGTTAAGTTCGAAGGGGATGGCGGCATCCCCTTCGAACTTTACTTGTTCGACTACACATTTACACTTTGAGATGTGATACAAAGGTAACTGAACCGGACTCAAATATCTAAAGTGACCACGTATCGCTCAAAGTGACTGGAATGCCTTTTAGAATATAAAATGACGGTACTCACTCCTTTTCAATTGAGCGCCATTGTAAGATTAGGGGTCATAAAATGTAACGTGGCGAGATTTTACAGCAACTAACTTTTATGATGTCTCCATTTTACATTATAAAGCAGACAGATATAACGGTTCAGAATCTGTATTCTTCTATGTATAGTTTATAGAGCAAATATTCGTTTGACAGCTGCTGGAAGGGGCTTTTGAGGTCATACCTTTGACGGCTTACATTCAGTAACTAGTCTCTCAGAAACTGGGCCTCGTGGCAGTGTTCTGTCCTCATCATCAATACTTAGACTGTCGGTACTTGACCTAGTAAACAGGCATTCAAATCTCGTTTTAACCCGAGACTGGCATCAAAGTGTACCGCTATAAAACTTTTATGAAACGAATTGAGGTGGGACGCACACCACACTGTTGAAACTACTTTCGTTCTACACAGATCTATTTAGACGATATTCTACTTTAACACTACTATTTTTACGTTGATAATCAAATATCTGCTGTAAAAGTCATTCATTCGTAACGCTGCAGGTGTGATAGCCGGAATAAAATGCATCGCTCTTTTGATCGTAGGAACGCAGTACCTTTCTATTCATTTTAGTCGCGATAAATGCGGCTGGATACCAGCAGCCGCGTAGTTTTATAATGTTATTTCCATCAAAATATTTCTCGTGAAAGAGTGGTCAGCTTTATAATAAAATTATTTATTTATTTAATACTTTAAGCACACAATTGTTAAACAGACTTAATAACTTAATGCGATGGTTCCACAGTCTAGTTATTTCTCAACTCACATTCTAAATTATTAAAATGTATTTGTATTTGTGTTCATAAAGATGAACATCAATTCAAACAACTGAAACGTAAGTATACATTAAGATGTATTATAGTTTACTAAGGTAAACAACGAACACAACAGACAATTTTTTATTTGCACATCATTATTTCTCTTCAACTTTACCGGAGCGCGTTAAGAGGGCGCAGCAAGACAGAAAAAAATCAAGTTTCACCCGCGCCTCTTTGCCTACCCCTCTCATCAAACACGACAAAAACAAAACACAATCCCTTCCCGCCAGCAGAAACTTTTCGCCCGGCGTATATTTAGGCATTTGAATTTGAATCTTGTGTGTAGTGTGTATACGCAAAATAATCAGATGAAACTGTTTTATTCAATTTACCTATGTGTACAAGTAGGTATATTATTAAATATTATTGTATGTCCGTGAATCTGTTACCGATGCTGGTGGGATGTTAGATCGGAGATTAGACTGACTTAAATGAAATAGAGACTTGTTACTTCAAGATACGGCCTACAAATTTTCGGTTCCGAATTGAAAGACAAACCTACGTTGTAGTTGAAAAAATATTGTTCCATACATTATGTAACATAACTACAATTGAACAATTTTCAGATACTTTCCTGTACCTATTCCTGTACCTTGCTTCTTGTCAAATTTCATGATTCTAGGTCAACGACATGTATCTTATGGGTTTTAATTTATTTGCGAGTGTCAAGATATGCGAAATGAATGGCAATTTATGCTAAGATACTAAGTCAACGTCTTAGAAGCTCGTTTTTTTTACAGCTCCAAAGGACCGTTTATCTAAGTATTTGATATCAATTTCAACTTGATACCCCCACGCATTCCTGAGATAAGCGGTCAGATAGATGGATAACAAAGTGATCCCATAAGGGTATCGATTTTTTCTTTTGAGGTACCGAACTCTAAAAAGCAAAGCACTTCCATCAAAGTACTATAATACTACATACTCATGATACTACCTACATGATGGTGAAAACAATTTCGATAAAATTGCTTTATTGATGATATTTTTATAATCGCGTATAATTATAATCGCATCACTTTCTTTGAGAAAATGAAATCAATTGAACAAAAATGTCAATAAAATAAGAAAATAAACATTCGCAAATAAATTAAAATCCATATGATACATCCCATTGACCTAGAATCATGATTTTTTGGCAAGAAAGACGGTTTCACAGCACAAATAGGTACCTCGAATGGTTTTTCAATTAAAATATTTAAACGAAGTATGACCATTGTCCACTCCCTTTATTTCAATGAAATTCTTCAGTAGGTAAAATATCTGTTTATTTTGCCTATACTATACGCTAAGCTTGAATTCACAATCTTAGATCATAGTCATGTTTTGGAACTAGAAACTCAATGCTGGCGTGACAAAGTTCAAATTCCAATGTAACCAAATTTTATTTAGGGCCTTGTACAAGTTGGACGTCACGACGTCTTCGTGGAAACCAGTGTTAACCAAGTAAAAAAATATAATGGTATATCGTGGATATTGCATTGCAGGATCGTGCAAATTCAATTAGCAACAGTGTTACCAAGTAAAAAATAATATTGGTATGGTGGATTTTGCACTGTATTGTGCAAAGCCAAATGGCATGTGTCATGAAAACCTATCCTGCGCGGAGCGCGAGTAGAAAAAAGTCCTCGCCGAAAACATTTGTGAAAAACAGGCCAATTTCGGAACAAATAACTAGGGTACATTAGTCGGTTTTACCGACAAAATAATTGGCATCTATTTATATGGGTGCCAAAGAAAGTCGAAAGTTTATTAGGTTCCTCTTTTGTAACTGTTGAAACTTTAGCTTTGAAAAGCAAGCCGACAGTCCCAAATATTGTGATCCGTCACAATCTTTACTCATCCACACCATAAGAAGGGATCTAGACACGAGAACACTATCCGTATGAAAACTGTCATGTCCCGTGCACACCGTTTCGTACTTGTGTCCGCAATAAACCCTATTTTAGTTTTCCGATTTATTTATTTTGTTAACTCCAATAATATTATTATACCAATAACCTACCCATATGTTAATTTTTGAGTTTCAACTTAATTCGGGGGTTTTGGTCAAAAGTCGCTCGAAATGGGTCGTCTAAGGTTACCCTTACACGAAGTTTGTCAACGAAAGTGGGAGTAAACGAATTTGGTTCTTTATTTAATAGTAATAAGATCTAAAATCTCCACCACGAACTCTTTGTTGTAAATTTTCTCCGCAAGAAAATTGACTGAAGTGGAGAACAATGGCGCTAGTTGTACTATACCAGTCAAAAATCTGTCAAATAATTGTATGTCATCTTGAGTTTTCAAATATCAACATTGAATTATTATAATATTTTTATTTTATAGTTTAGCCGTGGTATTTATTTAGTTTATCAATTCTTAACGATTTTAATAATCGTTTCGGAAGTGGTTTTAGTGATTTTTTCATGTTTGTATTTCACAGTTTCATTCCAACAATGTGATAAATTACGAAAATATTATTTACGGAAATAAATTAAATCGCAGAGCAGCAGAAAATTCAAGCGCAGTCCTCTCGTCTCAACAGAGCGACGGCGACTGATTTGTGAAACAAAAATATGCTTGAAGTTCCCGCAACGTGCGACGTAAGATGACTTCTTCCACGAACTAAAAACGTCGTAAGTGCTTAAAGCTTGTAGTCGTAATAACACCAAAAATAAAAGGAATTTCAAAAAATGCCTGCACAAATTTTTTCGCCTTGTCTTGATACAGATAATCATTAAAAAAATATCCTATTAGTCATTAGCATATTAAGTACAAATTGAAAAAACGTGAAAATTAGAGGTAACTTCGTGGTGTTATTTTATCGAGAAAATTTTAACGTATTGTGTTTCTGTTCCACAAAAAGTTTCAAAATATCATGTAGTTACTCATATTATTTTTATTTTATACCTAAGTCTTATGAATTTCATGAAAAATTAAATTGAAGATAGGCAATTTTGGTTAATACCCGCTCTAGCGTTGAGCAAATCGTAAATGACACAGTGTTGTTGTTACACAAATAAATACCAAAACAAGAAAAATGTTTCTCTTTTCAGGGTATTTCGGTAAGAATTAATAATTTAAATAAAACAACATTTTCAAAATATACAAAAATATAATTATCATATCTTGGGGAGGCCTTTGTCCAGCAGTAGACGTCTTTCGGCTGAAATTATGATGTTAAAGATTATCTTTTTGATAAATGAATTAACAATGGTCAGATCGTCTGAAGAACAAGAATTTAATGTAATACAGCAATTTTTTTTTTAACTAACCATGAATTGTTCGTTTTTTTACGAAAATACATTACAAAATTATAAAGATTCTATCCTAAGTTATAAGTACCTACATCTATGCAATCTCTATTACAATATGTACATTATTATCTCTAAGGTTGTCATATCACATCCCTGTTTCCATGTCACTAGTTTATTTACACCTACTATCACTCATCCCGCACTACTAAGTGGGCGCTTCTTCTATGCGCTGTGAGCAGTGGTCGGCGGCTCGGCTTGGCGTCCTGTTGAGTAGGAAGTCCAGGTCATGTGATATCTTGTGCAGCATTTTGTCAGTGTGTGTGAGTGTAGAGTGAGTGGTTGTTGTGTCGTGTGAGTGTGTGTTAACTAGTTGTATGTGTGAATGGTTGTGCTCATCGCTGCACTCGCGATGGATGGACGGCAGCGAGCTGCTGCTCGACAACTGCGGCGCGCGCTTCTTGAGACAGCTCTTGATCGGACGAGCCGACACGTCGGGCGTCGACTTACAGATCGTACAACTCTCCTGGGAAATTATGATTAGATTAGATTTCGAGTTGACATTTTAAGTGAATTGACATCGATTTGAACTTCACTACCTTGGGCGTGTCAGTACTGTCTCTGTAGGTGCGCATGTCTGTGTCGTGTGGCGGCACTTGTGTCGCGGGCAGCACGCGCAGCTCCACACACACGCGCGACACGTGCGATTGTGTGCGCGCGTGCACACCGTCACCGTCTGGGGGACTCACAGTGTAACTAAGCTGTATGACGCCAAGCGTAACGTTCCTACGTTACGCTTGTCGTCATACAGGTCTAGAGAGAGAGAGAATACGTTACGCTTGGCGTCATACAGATCTAGAGAGGGAGAGATCTTGAGTCCTAACGTTTTTTAGTTTGGTATGTTACAAGTAATCGAAAATCGTTGGAAAATCAAATAACAGGTCACCACAAGTGGCCTACAAAATGACCCAAGTTTATTGAGCTTCCTCAAACTACTAACAATAACATCCTGAATGAATTATTCACATAGCGCTACCTGTGGGTATGAGGTCGCAAAGTGCGCGGGTGTGTGTGCGCGGTGACTGCAGCTTGTGCTTGTACTCCACGCACCGCACTATGTCCGCAACACACGCGCCGCTTGACTGACGCCTATAAGGGAATATGTCAGGTGTCATGTAGAAGGTACTCCGTGATTGCATCTGAATTATAGTGACTCAGTGTAAAAATTGTACCTCAATCCTCACCTGTACATCGTGTTCGGGCTCTCTAACGTCGGCGCTTGCCAGTAGGTGTTAGCGGGCGACACATGAGACGAGGAGCACTCCACCTCACGAGCTTGCTTTATGTACACTACAACAATGATGCCAACAGCTTATTATTTATATACCCTCGCATTGGAACGCCATACAGCAATAACACCAATGGAGCAAAAAATTGGCTTATTAGTCGATTCGCACGAATATACTCGCCCGAAACGAGCGAAACGACACTTAAATAATACATATTTTTTATGAACATTGACATTAAATTATCTTCGTGCGAGTCTAGGTGACTCGCACGAAGATAATTTATTCGTGGACTAATCGACAACTTCAGAAATATGTATTAGGCAATTGGCCATGTGTTCATGGGTTTTTTAATAAATACCTACACACCGCTTAACATTTGCGAGAAGCAAGCCTTACGGGAAGATAACTGTAATGAAGTGTGGTTCAAGCAAAAGGGTAGTCTGTCCTATAGAACAGACTACTTTGTGTATTTCTTACTTCGGTCATCAACTTATAAATTGATGACCGAAATAAGAAATACACAAAGTATATAAAGGATGATGAGCAGATTGATACAACTTTCCAACAGCAACGACATGTATATCATTGGATGGGTATTTTAAATTGAAACAATATTTGTTACGGCAGCGTACTTGAAATGTTTATCCGTTCGAAGCTATAGACACCAGAATCAGGGTAACTTTTTATTTCTTTTTCAATGATATCTTAATAATATAACAAAATTAACAACAATAATATTAATAATATTTAGTTGTAGTTTATTACACCCAATAATTATTTACTTGTCTATATTAACATCATTTTGGAACATTACTGGTGCAATAAATCACATGTAACTCGTATGTACTCGTATATCATAGTATTAATTACACTGCGGTTATAATTTTTAATGTAAATGTAACAAGAACAAATACACAGATGAAATGCATTTTTAGATTGGACTTAATGGTGTTCAGGTCGACGCCATTTAAAAGCAAACTCCCTCACTGATACCAGAACTGCATTACGCATTATTACTGACGAATTTTCGTACAGGAGATTCCGCTGAAAGACTTTCGACTTAATTTAATATATCGAGAAGGAAACGAACGATTTTTATCGATTGCACGTGAATGCCTTACAAATGATTATGTGATACTTCACTTGAGAGTGGATCACATCGACAGAAACGATGTTTTGGAGAGATACTTATTTATTCCAAAAAACCTAACCTAACCAAAGCATATCATATATGATGAAACATATGTATACATCCACAAAAGTAGCAACTTTTTTATTTCAGAAGCTGTCGTACAGCTTACATAAATACTAGAGCTAGCTGCAGCCATTTTTAATTGTGTTCTTATATGGCTACACCATCGATGTTTTAGGGCCATATGCCGTCACGAAAACTGACGCGCAGGTAATGCACGACATCATGAATGATGAAGAACATGTCTTACATTGTTTGCTACAAGAAAACGACGCATTTATTTTAGACCGTGGTTTTAGAGATAGTTTTTGGATAATATCGAAGCTTACGGCTAAGAAAAAAAAGATCGCCGAGAATCGCAACCCACGACTTAACAAGCAAATGAAGCACGAGCTGTTACAATGTGCCGGTGGATAGTGGAAGTGGTAAACGGCAGATTTAAGCGTGATTTCAAGCTCTTGCCGCAAAAATATTTTAATAGAGCGCTGCCCCACATGTTGGACAATTTTAAAATCACCGCATCTATTTTAAACCACTTCCACGCACCCATTGAAGACAATATACTCCGCAGAAAAAATCCTGGACCATATAAGAGTGAAAGTGGATTTACCAAATATTTTATACACTTTCATTGACAGGAAGCATTTATGTAGCAGAAGGGCTGATTTTCAACGGCTCGAAGCTAACGATTTAGATAACTTCCCAAGATTTACAGAAAATCTAATAATTATATTAGCCTTGGGTCAACTAAAACTAGCCAAGTCCTACTGCGGAGCACATCTTCAGAATGGTTTATATCCGATAGCGACTTATAGAGAAAATCAACTGGACGACCTTCCTAAAAAACAAAACCTACCCTAAATAAACCACACACACAGATAAACCATGACCTTGGCTTAATTTAATTTAATATTTGAATTGTTTTTGTCTTTTTATTACGGACGCTTTTAACGTTCTGCATCGTTCTCGCATGCAGAATTTCAACATGAATGATATAACCAATATTTTGTAACCATATTTTGATTTAAAAGAGTGTCCATGGAGTTTTTCACCGATCTTCTCCATAGGTACATACTACGCTTTGGAATGGGCAACTAGCTTCATCTTTCTGACTGATCGACCCCTTGACAATTCAGAAGTGCCTGTTATTGGGTTATTTGAAATAAATGGTTTGAGTTTGAGATTGTAAGGACATAAGTTACTTTTCATCCTGTACCGCAGACAAAGTCGCGGGCAACAGCTAGAATTTTAGACCGAACGAGCGCGTAGCGCGAGCGAAGCGACTCTATTTCAGCTTGGGCAAAAATGCTTTCGTATGTCCGGATGTCCGGCTGTTCTCCTTTACAGGTCGTATTTCTCAACCGATTCTCGTGAAATTTTGTGAGCATGTTCGATTAATTGTATGGATTTTTTTGTCGATTCAGTTTTACGAAAATTTTAAAAGTGGCGGAGATAAGGGTGTTGAAAACGTAAAAAAAAAACACATTTAAGTCATTTTGCGCTCTTTTTGTTTTAAGGTGCACGGTAAACATTTATTCAGTTTTAAGCTATGCAAAGACCGACTCGCGAGGTCTACAGATCACAGAGCCACTAGTAATAAAGAATAGTCACAATGAGCAACAATATAGTCCAACACAATTTTACATGTTTTTCAGAATGGCGGCCACAAGCGCACATATTGTATCCATAATATGGTATTTGTACTACGCCAATCTTAAAGGACTATTTTTTGCACCAACAATATTTCTCAATGATGTTATACAATAAACTGTTATAAAACATTTTCTTATTATTTCCTTAATCTCCCCCCCCCCCCCTCATCGCCCTCATCCCCTTCCTCCAGCCTAACCTAAGCCACCCCTCTCAATAAAACTGGTATAATCATTGAAATATAGTTATTAACTTTTCCTTCATATCGATACCTATTACTCGGAATGGACCAACATTTCAGTCAAACGCCACAGCACGTTTTGTTCTAAGTAAAGAAGTATATCCAACGACATACATAGTAGGATCTCGCTCATCCGGACAGGCAAAAACAAGGCCTTGGCAGATTATCAAGACGTCCGGGTTGTGGTCTGCAATATTTGAATGCTAATAAAACATTTTTTTAACTTTTAACTGTTGTATCTTTATTTATTTATGGAAAACAAAACGTTAATTATAATAAAAGAAACTCTTCTTGGCTCTTAAAATAATCTGTAATACTCTTCTGCTTATGATTTCAAAAGCGCGGTGTCTAAGTCGACGGAGAAACATCGACGACTGACTTATTACTCGCAAACGCCCCCATCGCGCCCCGATCGTCCGTCCGGATTACCACGATCACTGGGTCAGCAGGGGTCCGGATTAGCGAGTCCCTACTGTGTCATTCCTATTGATTGTTGTACCAAGTACCATAAATTTTTGCCCATTTTCCTTTATTGCTGGTAGAGCATTTTATTCCATATTTGGTGTTCTTTGTAGGTCTAGAGTCTAGAACATCAGAATCGTGGCAACATATTATGTGTCAAAAAGAAGAATCTCACTCACGACTATGTGAGGCGTCTCCCTCGGGTGGGTCCTGCCACTCGCTGTGTGTGGAAAGCGTGAGCAGGCGCCGCGCTGCATGCAGACACTCCTCGTCCATGATCACGTAGCACATCAGCATCGCTATACCCTGGACAAGCAACGAAAGATTTTGGCCGAGTCCAATGGTCTATGACAGTAAGAATCAATGTCATTGAGTTGAGTTGACTCACATTAGCCAGCACGGCGGCAGCCAGTACTACAACGTGCGTCATGCTGGTCTCTGCGGGTTGCACGTACGCCACTCCGGCCGCTTGCGTCGCGCACGTAGTGACCAGCAGCACTAGCGTGTGCCGCACTACTCGTGCTCGCTCACGCACGTGCTCATGTCTCCCCGGCTTGTGCTCGCGTGCTTGCCCTCTGAGCGCCAGCACGAGAACGAGCGCAAGCGCGGCTAGTAGCGCTTGGCCTGCAGCACACACGGTGTTGGCAGCCGCTCCCAGCTGCAGCGGCGCGCCGCCCCACAGTCGAGCTGTCAGCCAACATAGTGTGCACACGCCTGCAACCAGTTCACGTAAGTTTAGCGACACGTCCGGCCCTCCTGTACACCGGCCCATCTGCACCCACACGTACCACACAGTAGTCCGACAGAGGGCGCGCGCGTGGCTGTAGCAGCCAGCTCGGCGTGCAGCAGCAGCGGCGCAGCACACAGTGCGGCGCAGCCCGCCATCCAGCAAAGCGCCACCGCCCAGCCCACGCCGCCCGGGCATGCTTCGTCCTACCCGACAAAGCAACACCTCACTCACTTATTATCTGAAGTACTTACACAGGACTCAAGTTATTATAACTCACCTGTTTCGTGTCACATTCGAGTAGAGCCAAAATAGCTGCAGAGTGAAAGCCTGCAGTGGCAGCTTTAAGCAGCACTGGCAGCCTGGTCTTACTGCCAGCTACTAAGCCGAGGACCTGCAGTAGTGCCGCCACAAGACACATCGCACCTCCCAGGCTCACTGTGATCTTCACGATGCCTCGTAAGTCATTTTCTGTACCTGTCTGAAAAAGGCATTTTTGAGTGCTTATAGAAATTAAGTTGCCTGATACAGGGTAAAACACCCAATTATTGTTACTTTAAGGGTTACTCTGTGCAACTCACACTAAAAACCGTTGGGCAGAGTTGTAAGTTAAAATAAATGCGTTTGGAAGATAATATAAATACTGGAAAATTCACACTATTCAATGTCATTTATACATGAAAAGTACTATATTTCTCACCTTTAGCAAAAAACGTAATTTGCCAGTAAAGTTATTCTCATTCGTAATTCCAATATATGAACATCCCTCACTGTTCAGGAAAAGCTTTGGGTAATTTGCTTCATCGACCTCTAAAAGATACATTACATTCTAGTATTTATCGACATACTAACAACCAGTTACTGACGGTGGTGTCTACAGGGTGGCAGGATATCGACGCGCAAACTGTAACTATGAATTCAACACATGATTCTAGACCCCCTAGCGTAGAAATTAACCTGTTATCAAAAAAAATCGGCTGTTTCATAAAAAAGTGGTAAAATCCTACGCGGTCAAAATGTTTGAATGAATAAATGAACACAATTTTTTTTTTAAATAACTGATGATTCATTTCTACGCTAGGGCATTCAGAATCATGTAGGTACTGCATCTATGGTAACAGGTTGCGCGTCGATGTCCCTGCCACCCTATATAGTTGTTAATTTGGTAAAGTACCAAGTATTGTCACGCGTATCAATAAAATTGTTTTTCATACTTTTTAGGGTTCCGTACCCAAAAGGGTAAAAACGGGACCCTATTACTAAGACTTCGCTGTCTGTCCGTCCGTCTGTCTGTCACCAGGCTGTATCTCAAGAACCGCGATAGCTAGACAGTTGAAATTTTCACAAATTATGTATTTCTGTTGCCGCTATAACAACAAATACTAAAAATAAAATAAAATAAATATTTAAGGGGGGCTCCCATACAACAGACATGATTTTTTTGCCGTTTTTATAGGTAATGGTACGGAACCCTTCGTGCGCGAGTCCGACTCGCACTTGGCCAGTTTTTTTATTGTATAATATTGACATCTTAATTTTACCGGTTTTTATTTTTTACTGTATCACTTATCTTCTATAATAGTACTCACGAATGTCTCCCTGTAGACAGTGAAGAGTGCGATGGTCGCCAGTCCCCGACAGCGGCACGCGACGTGTGTGCGCTCCGGTATGCGCAACTCACACGCTTGCGTGCTCCACACGCGCGGCGCCGAGCGCGACCGACCTCCACACGCCAGCTGAGGTGCTGACACAGAACAACTACGTGAGCGAGCGTACATTCTTGATGACATCGTTGTCAAGCATTGTGTTTGGTGTCTTACTCACCAACAGCGCTATAATTCTTGGAGTGCGCGAACAGCAGTGTGACAGTGTGAGGGAGCGTGGGATCAACACCCGCGCCACTCACAGACACCTGCACCTGTTGTGATGCTACTGTGTACTCTGTCGCGCGGCCAGACCTGGAACAGTTGCCGCTACAACTACCGTGTAGGAGGGAAAAGAAAACAATAGATAAATAAAAATAACAAAACGAAAACGAAAAATACTGGAAACACCAAACACCACGTTAATGCTGCGAATTGTAATGGAAGCCAAAATCAGTTTTAATACTAAATTGCTTTAAAATCTTAATACAAAATTACAGAATAGGTACATCATCAGGTTAATTATTCATAAAGCTAGAGTGTACTGAAGGTAGGCTGTAGTGTAATGTACACTTATTGCAAATTATAAACTCTTAATTAGTGATGTAATATTATTATTAAAATTGTTGTAATGGACTAAAGTACTGTCTTATATTTACTATTTATTTATAATTATAAAAAACATTAATTTCGACCAACAAAGGATCATAGGCACTAAAATTACAAAATAAAAACAAATAAAATTATTAAAAGGACCACATAAAATATGACAGACTTCGATTGCTCAGTACGAGGACATCATAATTATTATGTCCAAGACATTTATAATTTTCCACCCTCTTCAGTGGCGTTCCACATAATTTTATGGCAGGTATCGTTGCCGAACATTTTCCTCTGGCCTGAAAGACCATGCATTAAATTTTTCTGACATTATTAAATCAAGCATTGGCTGTGAGCGTACTTTTCACAGATGCCCAACAGTTTTGAAAGGCCACATACTGAATCACTCAGCAGCACCATGTCATCAGCGTAACTGATATTATTGAGACATACATTATCAATTTTGCAGCGAACACGGGTGCTGTTGAGCTCCTCTATCAGCGCGTTGACGTACAGGTTGAAGAGTTTAGGTGAAGTTAGTCCTCCCTACCTCACCCCACATTCCAACCCATACGGCTTGGAATATGCACTCGACCATCGCACCTGGTTACGAGTATGATACCGAAATTTAAAGATCCTGCTGAGTTCAGTTGGCAGAGACATATCTTTCAGTTTCCGCCACAGGATATCGCTATTAACCAGGTCAAATGCCCTCGATTAGTCTAGGAAACATGCATAAATGGGCGTACGTCTTTCTGTGCTCTGCATACAATACGTGACTGTGTGTGTGACAAAGGGGGCCCTTACTTATACTCGACGTATCTTCTCAATGACGGCAACCTTGCTCCAAGATCATCATGATACAGGACGGTGACCACGGAAGCGTTGCCAGTTTTGTCCGTCAGCTCCACTCCTGCTGACGTCAGAAGCCACTCCTCGTTCCCCACTGAAGTTGGTTGAAGTTCGAAGTGCGTCGCATTGTCGTCGTGTACTGGTTTCGTTGTGACTGTGAACTCGTGGTAGCGCTTGTCGAAGTCACTCCTCATGCCCGCTGTGTCCGCCACCGCGTTTTGAAGATCGAAGATTTTCTAATAAAAATACCATGGCTAATCAATGCAACATTTAAACTAAATATAAACTTGACCTTGCTTCAACGTAATCTTAAATGTTCAGTAGTTACTAACCTCTTCATCAAGGAAAGCATCAGGATGTGTGAGCAGGTGGTCATAGATCTGCAGCAGATGTTCCGCACTTTGGTACTTGTCGGCTGGCTGAGCTGCATCAGACATGAGGTAGTGCAGCATGTGTGCTGCATGTGTGAGGGGAGGCTCGCCCTCACCCGGGTGTGTCGGCAGGGAGCGCAGCACTGCGGCGTATTGCCGCGACACGTGCGACACAGCGTGCCAAGAGTAGCCCAGAGATATCAGAGTGAACTGACAACAATATAATGTATGTTCAACTGGTTGTTATGAATAGACAAAAACATCTAAATTTTCTTGTTTTCTTTTACCTGTTCATAAATATCTCTGAGTGAGTCTGCAACACAACCTGAGAAATCTGGTAGCATCCACTTGACGCCATGTTGTCCGGTTTTCGGTTCACAGAACCTGAAAATAATATACCGTCATAAAACTTTTACGCCATGCAGCAAAAGAGATAAGTATCCAGGGTCGCCGGATATAGTTGAAGTTAATTAAGAAACCGATGAATGTTTTCGACTGAAATTTAATTTGAATGATCAGTTTGTTTCCTATTAATTTTATTTTATTTTATTCGAAAACATTCATCGGTTTCTTACTAAACTTCAACTACGAGTATATCCAGCGACACTAGATACTTATCTCTTTTGCTGACTATACTTAGATGTGATTACATTAAATCAAACGTTGTCTCATAATTTAGTGAAATCAGTATTTTCTAGTTACCTTTTAGTCTCTCCGCTGTGTCCCGGTGGGCAGGCGGCTGTCGCGTGCGCTCCGGGGGCAGTTTTCGGCCAGCGCAAGCCATGGGAAGCGTCGCTCTCACACGCTACGTCGTCTGCTCCTACAGCCCACATTGTCACACCTTTGGCGTTGGTGCCAGCTACCGACGATACTTGACACCGGAACTCGCTGGATTTCTATTTAAAGACCCAAAATATAAATCGAATAGTACGTAAGTGGAAGACTAAACGTATTCAACGCTTTACGTAACTTACCTGCACATTATAAAGTTTGAGCACGCTCCCCGCGGGGTACAGATCCTCCCAGACCTCTCTGCCTGGCGCCATCGGTAGCAGCGTCCTCTCCCTCGCCCAACTGAACCCGAGCGCGCCGTGCACCCGCCCCGCTCCCGCCAGACATGTTATACTTACGTTATCGCCCTGACACACATTAATATCAACTGGTATATCATTACAATTTGAGAATTGTTTATTGTTTTTCATATAAAAGATTTTTTACACCACCTGCTCGACAATGTCAAATCACATGTCTTGCAAACCTAACCTAAATCAAGTCATAATAGTCCTAGGCTCTATCCGGGCAATTATATAGGACTGTATTTTAAGGAATTCTCCCATATTATTATTATACTCTTTGAGTGAATTTCATTATAACCTGCTGGTCATTAATGTAATTTGTATTTGGAACCTCAACAAAAAAAATCATACGAAAACAAAAAAAAAAACTTTTCTTTTATTAAAGTACAGTTCGATTAGTTCATAGGTTTTAGTTGCCGTCGACGAACAACATAATTACACTGCGCAGCTTAATATATATTATAGTGTTCAGTAAAAATGATTTGTATTAATTAAATATATAAATCAAAAATAATTACAACAGTAAAAGCAACCGTTGTCTGTTTCTACATTATCTGTGGCGGTAAGGGCGGCATGTCATTGCAACAGCTGATCGGTTGCTGTAGCGCATACGAATGTTGGATTCGGGCGTCATATTTACGCTATTATTTATTGAGTTTTGATGAATAGATAAAATAGTGTATGAAACAGCACATGACTAGGTATTCCCTGGTTATTTAACAGTGTCATAAATACTCATAAGTGACTTATTCGAAAATCGAATTGGTTGTTATTACCTCGCAATTGGTGCAAAAAGCAGAGTATTCTCCGCGGGGGTAAAGGTGTCTTCGTCTTGGTTGAGCTTAAATCCCTCGCTGCACTCAGGATTCTAGTTTTAACCCCTGAGCGGAGCGAGGGAAATGCGCTTGGGAGCCCTAGAATCCTTCGTTGCGTTCGGGATTCAATATAGGTCCCGTGACATAAGACACTGCTTTATCCCCTTGGTGAATAATCTACGATTATTCCAACACCAGAGTCTACCACCTGTTAAGATTGACTCACTTTATTGACAGTAATTGTGGAAGGCACGAGTCGTATATCGGGCGGTCTAAGCACCGTCAGCCTCAGCGCTCTACATCGTCTCCTACCCGCATCGTCTGCTGCACAGGACCACTTGCCGCTATCGGGCCTCTTCGCTTCTGATATGCCTAACACTGACATGCGACGACCGAGCGCGTCTTCTGATACCGTGCGCGTCCAAATGTCTCTGAAAAACGAATGCTGTTCTAGTGGCAATGCTTTCTTTCCGCCAGTTGCTAACGTACTGCGTCATCGTTTTCAAACAAGCGTCGTCTTTTTTATGACAAAATGAAATGTGATCATCAGTAAGCGAGCATGGTGGAAGTTAGCCGATTAATCGGTGCAGTTATATTTAACTTGGCCGGGTACTTGGATGGGTGCTCGTTTGATACAGGGGACTCGTTTGATCGTCGATTTCGATACCGTGCTATACCTTGTAGCGTCCGTCTAGCTGGACGTCAGTAGATTTCAACGTAATGATTAAACTAGAAAAAATTGTCCCGTTGACGTTTAAAACCTCAGTTACTTACCTCGTAGTTCCATTGAAGTTTATCTTGACGCCATCTTTATACCACGTGAAGGCGATGTTTGGGGATCCATACGCCATGCATGTCAGTATGAACTCCGACCCCTCCCATATTTCTGGACGATGGTTCACAACCAGAGTCTGCAAAAGGATGCCTTACTATTTTAAATATTTGCCAGCCAATACAATCATGGAGCTTTTAGTCTTCGACTCTTCTGTTAAAAACTGTACCAGCTTTACAGCATTAGGTATTTCGAAAATAAGATCAGACATAATCTTGTATCTGACAACGTACATTTCTATGTTAAAGTAGGCAATCCTCATTTCTTGGAAGGGTGAACCCAATCTTAATAAAATATCCCTTTTAAAGGAACCGAACATAACTTTATGAAAATTAACTTGATTTTGTTAAAAATTATTAATTCCGCATGCGTTTGTTTAAACACAGTGAGTACGCCGGTTGTATTTACGTATAATGCAGTCATATAAACATGGGATTTAGGGTAGCAGGTATTAGGTGTGCCCAACAATGAGCGTCATAAAGAAAGGTCTTAGCCACGTTATCTAGTAGCATGTGTGCTGGACCAACGCCAAATCTCGCTACAGTCGACCCCAAACGCTTATTTGAAGTAATTAAACGAAGGATTCAGGCTCTTACGAACTTCAAAACTTTGTCATTTAATTATTTTTATGTTATTTTGGCATGTCGTTGATTAACTTTGTTACCCAGCGCAAGTTTTATGAGCTATTCTTAGCTCATAAGTCTCCTAAGAGCTTCTGCTCTTAGGAGAATCGGGTTTTAGAATACCACGTTATCGTCTACAAAACGTTGTAGTTCGTAGACGAGATGATGACTTATAGCAGTCAACCTCTACGCTAAATCTAAACATCTTTAAGTAGCACAGATTACGTAAATGTGGGCAGGTATATCTACAAACTTTCAATTAAGCTTACCATGCTATTTCAAGAATGGATATAATTATACGCGTACTTTGAACCAAACTTCGCCGTACTTTGGCATGTGCCCTATTTCTTCTGCCTTTGTAACAGAAATACCGAAAATATGTATGTCTAACTGCCGGTCCTAAGTGGTCTCTGATATCGTGTATAATCCTGACAAAGTCGGGATCTGGGAGACGGAATGGACCCATATCTAAAAATATGTTAAAATAGAAACATAATCTAGAAGTAATAGTTTGTTGTGTTCCTTATTTCATGCCTAGGTTACCGGTTGTATAATTTTGTTTTTAATTAGAACCTGTTAGCGTTTTACATACTTATACAAATAAAGATTTTGGGTAATTCAGTATTTTTATTATAAGGAAACAAAACCGGAATAGACCGGAAAACTACCTAGTGTAGTTTTCGTCGGCTTTCTTTTACATTTTTTTCATCTTTTCAACCCGTTCAAGGAACGTGTAGCGTCTCGCAAAGTAATCACTTCGCCAACTTTTGGCACCATGATACATTGACGTTATTTCAAGATAATACATTTTGATATCAGATTAATCAGATACAGTTTTAATCGGACTATTTATAATCATTGTGTTCTTAAGTCACATTAAAGTTGTTTTGGTTGAGCTCAAGATCCTACAAAAGGCGGTCCAGAGGATAATAACTTTATGGAAACCAAGTCATGGCATATACTCACGTGCAAACTAAGCGCAGGCTGCATGTAGAAATGCAGCATGTCCGTGCGCAAACGCACGTTGTGTGTGCGAAAGCGCGCCAGAGCCGCGCGCAGTGCGCCCGCCTCGCGCCGCGCTGCCCACACTCGCATCCACAACTCGCGCGCGCCTCCCTCCGACACCACACTGTCACATGCACAAAACATATATATGTCGCAGGGATATGAGGAAAACAGGGAATTGATCAAATCTCTAAGCGATTTGATCAAATCACGGAGGATGTTAAAATAATAACACGTTTTTATCATTTCCCTAAGCAAATCTGGTGATTTGACAAATCCCAATAAAGAAATCTAGTGATTTGAACAAATCTCAAAATTGGTTCAGTGAAAAGATAATAAAACATGTCCAGTTCTTGTTTACGTCGCGCTCGCGCTTGCTTGTCAATTACCGCGCCCCCTGCTCCACCCCGCACTCACCCGCGGCCGCCCGCACGTGGTCTTAGTTGGTTCTAAACACTATGGGAGACGGACGCACGCACTTTTGAGTATAATTTTACGAAAATTATAGAGAATGGCTTTGAATACGGAACAAAATCAGCCTCGTACTGAGTTTGTGTGTGAGGAACAGTTTAATGAAGCTATTAAGACGATTGTAGAGGGGCGGCATGATAAGGAAAAACCGTTATGGACTCAAGAGAGGGTAGAAGAAGCGATTACAGCGATTGAACAATTTAAATCAGCTCCAGTACTGAATCTTAAGAGAACAAACAAGCAATATTATTACGGTAACAAATATGATGTAATGGAGGTAGGTACAACCAAGTTTTTGATATTAAAAAGAAAGTTTGCTTCTGACTCAGTGGTTAAGATAGTGACTCCAAATGAATTTTATGCCATACTTTGTGAAACCCATCAAGCGACGGGCCACGGTGGCAGAGATAAAATGCTGTACTATTTGAAATCCAGATATTTAATTCCCACTTCTGTTGTCTTAGAATTTTTGAAACTCTGTACGGTATGTCAATCTAAAAAGAAATTCCCAAGAAAAGGTACTGTTGTTTGCCCGATTGTGTCTAATGATTTTAACCATCGCGGCCAGGTTGATTTGATTGACCTACAGTCAACCCCCGACAGGAATTATAAATGGCTATTACATTATCAAGATCACGCAACAAAATTCAGTTTTTTGCGACCATTGATTTCAAAAAGAGCAGCTGAAGTAGCAATGGAACTTTTAAAAAAATTCCTGGAAGTCGGTTGTCCCCATATACTACAAAGTGACAATGGCCGTGAGTTTACTGCTGCAATCATTCAAGAATTAACTGCCATGTGGCCAACATGCAAAATTATTCATGGTAGGCCTAGACATCCAGCGAGTCAAGGGTCAGTTGAGCGTGCAAACCAAGATGTCGAAGCGATGTTACGGGCTTGGTTAATTGACAATGACAGTAAAAATTGGGCAATCGGCTGTTATTTTGTTCAATTTCAAAAGAATTCCTCCTTTCATCGTACCATTAAGCGTTCACCTTACAAGGCGTTATTTGGAACAGAACCAAAAACAGGACTCCGATCTACTCATATTTCAACAGAATTACTTGACAAGTTAGTTACTGAAGAGGATCTGGATCAGCTTCTTAAACAGCAAAACGTATTAGCTACTGAATCAATTGATAACAACGCCACAACTTCTGAGGAACAACTAACTATTGCATCAAATGAAGATAACACTTCGACTTCACCTATTTTAACACATGAATTATTAGCTGAACCACCTGTTGTATCAGAAAGTGAATCGGTTGTGAGAGTACAGGAAATGATTTGTATTGTTTGTGGACAAGAATCTACAGGAGCTCATTCATGTGACATTTGCGGAAATTCCGTGCATGCAATATGTGGCATTACGACAAGCGAAGAAGGATATGGGTCGGGAGTTTTATGCTTATTATGCCAAAAAGAAGAGAAAATTAAAAAGCAAAGGGAAGATGCTTCACAAAATTTAAAAAGATCTGCTGATAAAATGAAAGAAACTTGTTCGAAAAAATTCAAGGATGTATTAGTTGGTTCCACCGTTTTGGTTGATGTACCAAAAGTAGACAGAGGTCCACTAGATGCAAATAGTATTACAGGGATTGTATTAGATACGAAAAACAATTTATTTCAAATCGGTACTTCAGTTGGTATCATAAGAGATTGGCTTCCAAGAAACGCTCTTCAATTATCTACAGTTACATTAACCGATTCGGTTCCATCCACAACGCTGAGTTTGCGTGAAATTGCAGGAAAATTATCTTTATTTGGAGGACAAGGATTCAAGCAGTGTTCTTTTCAAGAGTCCAAAGTACGATGCAAAACGAACAAATGTGCCTGTAAGAAAAATAATGTTCTGTGTAATTCACGTTGCCACAAATCTGCTACGTGTTTTAATAAGTGAATATTACTAATAGGCATATCATACGTTACGTTTTTCTATTTTTTAATTCATTTTTGTTTCTCTTTTTCAAATAATTATGTTCTAGTTGTGATTTTTGAGACCTATATTACATTTTGTGTGCGAAGCCGGGGTGGGTTGCTAGTACAAAATAAACCTTTAAATTACCACAGAAAAGTTATTTTTGTCATTTCACTGAACCAATTTTGAGATTTGTTCAAATCACTAGTTTTCTTTATTGGGATTTGTCAAATCACCAGATTTGCTTAGGGAAATGATAAAAACGTGTTATTATTTTAACATCCTCCGTGATTTGATCAAATCGCTTAGAGATTTGATCAATTCCCTGTTTTCCTCATATCCCTGCGACATATACACCATCACGACACGAAATGTATCTCGTGTGTACAACAACAGTACCCACTTGTTCATACTTGTTTAGTAAACAGAAACTTACCTTATGTTTAGAATTTCTATTTCATCTTCTAATGTTATGTTCGACGCTTTTAAATAGCTTGTGAACTGAAAGAAGTAACATAGTAATTGTTATTAATTATTTTATATCTCTGGAATATATTGTTCTGTTGTTTAATTTCTCAATGTATACCTGTTTTATGACTTCTTGAGATATGTTTACACCTACTGGATCCACTACTTCCAGCCTTGTTTCAAATCGTGCTGATGCTATAAACATACAACGTTTAGATACTATTACAGTACGATTCAAACTTAATGGCGGCTGTGAAGTGCGTTATTCGCTGCGCAGTACCTCACCCCTCACCCCCGCTGACACGTGAATTGGTTACTGCGCAACGACTCGCCTCATGTTCCGAGCCGCCATTAAGTTTGAATCGTACTATACATAGCAGGTACTAACATGAATTTATAACTGCTTTCTAGCGTTATCGACTAATGTAAATACTCACAGAAGTCTGTATCCTTCGGGTTACAGTCACAAGCTGTTCCTTCTTTACAAACATCTGAACATTCTTCTATACCGCATTCTTGAACAGAATTAAACAAATAAAATTAACGTGACACACGTTATTACAAGTTTTAACCTCTGTTAAACTTTGAACAATAGGTTGGTCGGTCCTTTTATGGGAAGACGATTTGGTTGTATGCTCAGTTCTTACTTTTATTGTCTTTTTGACTATAAATTATATGTAACTGATAGTTTAGGTAGCGCAAAGAAAATTATTACTAGATATATAATTCATAAGACCAAAAACAAATATGATGAAATAAAGCTGTTCAGTAGTCGAAACGTTCTCTAATCGTGTCTTGTACTGGCAGAAAAGCTTTCCATTTCTTTGTAATCCTAATTCCTGAATTTCCTGAAAACACCGCGTTATTTTGAAAGCGGCTTCATAATGATGATGGATCGAAAGATATTTGAGATCACGAGATATATAAACATTGACATTTTGTTGGAAGAAGATTGTTAATTTTTAATCCCCGATGCACAAAGAGGGGTGTCAGTTATAAGTTTGACCGCTATCTGTGTGTATCTGTCTGTGTGTCTGTGGCACCGTCGCTCTTAAACGGTTGAACCGATTTGGATGCGGTTATTTTTTATTTTTATTTGTGCTGGTTTTCTAGCGGTGGTTCTTAGACATGTTTTATCAAAATCGGTTCAGCCGTGTCAAGGTCATCAGTTCTTTTTTGTGTCGTGTATTTTTAAACTTTACCTATTATTCTTATTTTATTTGCGAAATTTCTGACAGTTAAGTAAATCAAGGCTACATTATATTAGATAGGTAAGTTTATCCGTGGTGTACCTTCACGGACAATAGACGATTTAAACGATAATAGAAATAATAGCACAAGGAAGAACCTACATTATGGGTGTAGTGTTGCTTTTAGACAGATAAACAAGCTAAAATATAAAGTATAATATTTAACAATTTCTCACCGGGTGGTGCTAGCTGCGCCTCGCACAGGTCGCCCGTGTAGCCCGGCGCACAGATACAGCTGACGGCGGCCGGGCCCATCTGTCTGTCGATACATACACACATACGGCTGGTACATTATGATTCGACGAATAACGTCTAAAGTTTGATTTTTATGAGCATTTTTGATCGAGTCGAAGGTTCACATACACTCCTGTAGCAGCAAATATTAATTAACAAAACTTCTGCCCACATTGATAAATGTGTCAGAAATCTACTAAACAACGTACTTAAGTTTATGGTACTTTAACTAAAATCCCTTTCTGTTTTTGACAAAACAACGAAATTGAGGATACACGACGCAAAAAGCGGAATTGATTGAAACGGTTATGTAACCCTCACATACAGATGTGACTTCGTCTCCTGCAATAAAAAATCGAATTTGTAGTAGGTACTAAATAAATAAATTGTGTTTTCTACAAATTTTTCTTCTTTGCTGTAATGTTTTACGTTGTGTTGTCAACTAACATATTGTTACAGCAAAACTTCATACATGAACATAGTTATTATACGAACAACGTTAACTGAATGACCATCCTAGAAACATAGGGGTGAATCCTAAAAATATGAAAACATCCTAGAAATATGTTCGATTCACTGGCAACCGGAGCGTCATGTATTCACTCACCTGCAGGTGCCGCCGTTCTTACACATGTTGGAGGTCCTCGGACACAGCGGACCCTCTCCGCAGTCCGGTCCAGAGTAACCCTCAAAACACGAACAGTAAAACTCCCTGCGATGCGGAAAATAATGTGAAGTCAGCAAAAAATGTTTTGTATAATCGCGCGTAAGTATCTGCCATGGTATTTTATTATGAAAGCGAAGTTCTTGCTGCGTTAACCAGCGGGGTAATTGCGTAACACGCTAACCGTAGGAATGGCTTTCATTTTGACAGTTCAACAACATTCATTGCGTTATTTACGTTGTTGAGTAGACAATTTTTTCGAATATATGTTAGCAATATCCTTCAAAATGATCCATATTGTTACGCAATTAGGGTGCTGAATTCACAAACAGTGAATAATACTATATCTTGTCAGTGACTCAACTCAACCGGTTTTGTTCTCGATTGCACTCTACGCTTAATTAGCGTAGATGTATTGCCTTAGCTAATGGGTTTCCAACAAAGAGTGTCCGCTATTTAAAATAAAAAAAATCGTCTTTTTAGTCAACCCTTTTCCAGGGTTTAATTTTCACCTATTTTCAAGGATATAATATGACATAATTGTAAATGACAGCCTTTTTGGGTACCGGGTGAGTTCCAAGGTTATATCAAAGAAAATTAGAAGAAAAAAAAACTTAATTATATTGATAAGTTTGTGCCATTATTGTAACTTACTGATAATTCCGCCGGGCGTAGCAGTGCCCCAGCAGTCTACACTCGATGGCGCTGCATGAAGTGGGTCCCGGTGCCTGCGCTGCTCCTCGCACCTCATACGTCACGTTGAACCCGTACACGGACAGCAGACCCAGCGCCCTGAGCTGTGTGCCCTCTAGTCTGTTCAGGTTTAGCTCCACCACCAGCACTGGACTCTGGACCTGTAAACAAAATCACAATTTAATACCTGGTGGAAAAATATAGTGAAAATAATTATTTTTCTGCCTCTACCAAAAAACGAAAGCTGTTTATGTACTTAAGTAATTATTATAAATGCTCAAATTCGTACTTATGGTATCAATTATGATATTTATATTAACCCAGTAGATACTAGCGTTACCATATGGCAAGTAGTCAATTCAGTTTTCAAATTATATACCTATAAAAAGTATGCACTATAGCCATCCTTCGTTATTCAAAACCCATAGTCAGTTACTATACTAGCCATTTTGATAAGAAACAATCTGGGATCAGTGGTTTTTCAAGATTGCTTGCTAGTGGTGTTTTCATTTGCTGGATGTCATAATTTTTGCGGAAACGGAGAACAGAAAATTGAAGTCTTTTTTTATTTAACGTCGTTTTTTTTCTTTCTTTGTATAGTTCAGACACTATTGAAGTTTATAATACGACTAAATGGATGTTAGTTTTATGTTTATTTTATGTGAAAGAGGTGTTTTTGTCGTTTGCAATATGCCAACGCTAGGCCGATATAGGTACATTACTTCCTAAAATGACAACTTGAAAAATCTTGTGGAGTTTCTTGCCGGCTCTTCTCCATAGGAAACGACCAATTAGAACCGTGCACTTAGCGTCTGACGTTTCATAAGTGCCCATATAGGTTTATGGGAAATAAAATATTTTGATCTTGAACAGTACAAAACCCCAAATTGGGATATTTTGATATATTTTTTTCGCCATAATTGTGTTATCTGGTCATCATTAAACCCATATTTATAGAAGAAAAAAAAAACAAAATCTCAGCCCTTAATGGGTTAAGATTGTTGGATTTCCAACAATTCAAACGCCAAAACATTCTTAATATTTTTTCGAATGTTAAAAGTAATGAGCAGTAAGGCTTCAACATCTTACTTCAGTGTTTACACAGAGAGCTCTTATACATTCATTATTTTAAATTCATCCAGATTCATCATTATGGAAATAAAGATCCACATACAAAATATTTCGGATAAAGGTCGTAACCATTCTTTCTTATACGGCAGCCTCATTTTCAATTTAACAAAAAGGAGACATACGTCAAAGAAACGCACTGTAGAATTATTAATGAAGATATTCGTCAGCCACCCCTGCGATGGAGTCTACACGAAGAACGGGAATTACGAACAAAGGAATTGGAAAATCTCCAGACGAAGAAATTATTTCTGTTATCCTTTTTTACATACTGGAAGCTTGTTCATTCTGTAAGCGAAGTAATGTGACCAGACCGACACGACACGACACGATTAAGTAGAAACAAACTGATTTACAACTTCTTTGTTACCACGGATTCAGTATCAGTACACGATCCTAAGCCACCTTGCGAAGAAATTTTAAGTCGATTATTTAAAAAAAAAATTTGCTGCTCCATACATTCTGAGCGCGTAGATAGGACTTTCCTATGTAACTGCAATTTTTTTTTTGGATAACTGACCAAAAATTTCTACGCTAGGGGTTTTAGAATCATGTGGTGAATTTCTCGTTTCAGTTTGCGCGTGGATGTTCCTGCCACTCTGTATATGCAAATACGATAATATCCAGTTTTTAACGCAAACTTCATCGTTTAAAGGCAACTCTAGAGACCTCAACAATTTATTTCCATGTGCCCCTCAAACATTTTTAGTTTTATTTTCATTACCGCTTATGCAGAGAGCGCAATTTAGCGTCAGACTTTCACGTAGGTACCACTACCGCTCTGCTGTAGACGTGAGTTTTCATAAAACTCCGACTACAGTATGGGCTCTGCGATGATTAAGTCAACCATTACTGATGACTAAAGCATTTTTGTACACAATGATCATTATCGTACACCTGTAGTAGACTGAAATACCTAATTTCTAATATCTAACAACTGTTATTACATTTTTATGGAGAAAGGGACTAGAAGAAAACTAAATGCCAAAAGAACAGTTGCAGGAATATAGGTTAAGTATTACACACTGAGTACTAAGGTAAGAACTGTAAATTCAATTCATAAATACACGTTTCGCAAAAATCTACAGGAAATCTCTACTAGTTCAAATCGTCTATACACTAAGCTAGTCGTCGAATCGTTGAGCTCCTTAAGTTCTGAGTTGAGCTGCACGATTGCTGACAAATGCGTGCACTGACTAGACTGGTCCACTCAATCTATGTGATTTTGTCTCAAAAGACCATTCCCGACACCAATCTACATGGTCTTCACAGGGCCGGATTTAGGGGAGGGCATCCGGGGCAACCGCCCCGGGGCCTCCACAAAAGAGGGACCCCCGCAATAGAGACTTCGGAAAAAAAAATATCTTTTAAATTCCGACGAGTAAAGAATAGTAAACTACTTTTCCTTTGATAATTTTTTTCGCTGTTTTACACACGATGTGTAGGTACAACGGTTAAGGTACCTTGACCATACTGCCCTATCTAAAAAATCCACGCTGTTTAAAAATTATTGAAAACTGTGGCTTTTTTTATCGTATGTTCCACAAAATTTTCGGGGCCTACACTTTTTGGTTGCCCCAGGGCCTCCACACGGTTAAATACGGCCCTGGGTCTTCACATGATCTGACCAAGATTATGTCTAGACTTCAAAAGAGACTGTGACCTTTGAATTTCTTTCGGACTTTCTTCCCAGAATAGTCAAATAAGAAACGCCGACCTCATCTAGTTTTTAAAATATGATCGGCGTGTAAAAGTGTTTGCACAAACCTAATTACAGAAATAATATCATTTATCATTTAGTGACTGATTGAGTACATTTGTAGTTCGAGCCTCTCAAGTTAGGACTTCAACTAGTATGCTAGTTGTATAAACCCATAGTTTGGCTAAATGCCAGGCGTATCATTCGAAAATGTGACAACAATACAGACACGCAAGGTTAATTTGGTTCAAACTATAACCGTGTGAAATACTCGTACATAAATCTCAGATTTTTTAATCAATGCAGATTCATAATCAGTAGAATTATTGATCACAGACGTAATTAAAATAATAATCTTTAGCATACCTTATCATTAGACGCATTCGTTGTTATTTATTCTTATTTTTATTAATCACGTTCACGGTGTCATTTTAAAATATTAAGTATCACTGAAAAAAGGATTAATAGCAATCAATAAAATATTAACCATCAAAATTACATAAGCGTTCTAAAGATTGAGTGTACCACCAAAAATAAATGAAAGATAATTTGATCATTTGAAAATCGAACATGCGCAGTGGGCACTCTATCAAGCCAGTTTTTTTCACGCGAAGAGTTTTAGCCTCATTTTTCGTTCAAATGAAGCCCTGTCCACACTTATAAATACAAACTTTAACTCGGCAGAAATTTCAGTAAAGTCGGACGAACTTATTGAGAGCATTCGTTCCGCAATATACGCAACAGTCACGATCCGCGTCCGAGCAGCAGATAGAATTAAGATAATTAATTTATTCAACTAATAAGTTTTACACAGAACTTCGCTCGTCTGCTGAGTTTATCCAGCTATCAATAAGAATGGTACTTCATTCGCTAGTCTAAGAAATCTTCTTTAACTTCAGAGGGTACCTACAGCTATACATTTAAATTGGTTTCTCATTACGGAGGAACGTAAAGAACTGAAGTTGTGTTCCCCGTTAATATTTAATGCTGACTAACCTTTTTGGTAGAAATTCCGCTGGCATGAAAGTACCTCTTTACAAAGTGGTTTTGTTTACAGGCACATTAGTAGGTATAATTATCTCAATGGGTACATAGTTACACACTAATCTTCCCCTGAGTTAGAAAATGAGAAATAATTCGCTGAGCACTCAGCGCATACAATATTCAGTGACTTGTGTGGTGTGGGCAAGTACTGTCTTTAATTATGAGGCTTTAAGTGTGCGGACAGACGGCCAGACTAATTACCCAAACCGTTTAGTTATCATATGAAAATATATTCCCAGCGTATGATTTAATACAGTCAAGTACCTAGTTATTTGAAGAGATTTAGTAGATATGTACAAAAAGGCGACATACTGACAAAACCTTTTTGGCCGTCGTCTTCAGCAGATTAACTTTATATTAAAACACACAATATTGAGCGGGCCCAGTCAAAAGGATAAAGACCCAGACTTTGATGCAGTTGAAGCGGAATGCCTCAAACCCTGGTATAAATCTGCGGTTATATTGCGGCCCGGGGGCATATCGGCGGCTCGCCGCAACAACTACCTAGGTCGCAGTGACAGCACATGGCGTGAGAAGATTTACTGGACTTTATGATGTGGAATATCTCCTACTCTTTTTCTCTCTTTCTCTTTTTCTTTTTTTCAAAGGTTGTCTGTAAAAGATCGCTTTTAGCGATAAGACCGCCCATTGTGTCACCCTGTGTAAATTGTCTACATTTATATCTGTTATTTTTTATGGTGTACATAATAAAGAGTATTCTATTCTATTCTATTCAAAAGTATTTCTTCGCATTTAGCTATATACAAAAAAAACGGGTACTTTTACAAGATTGTTTTTCTTTTATTCCCAAGGCTTTATAGTTTTCACTTGTGCGTACTTTGTTACACACGAATTTAGGACAAAAGGTCCCCATAAAAGAAAGGTCAGAGTTACTAGGTACTAAGCTTTTTTTTTTTTTTTGGGTGGGAAATCATCAAATGACGTCTCCCGCTCTGGGCGGAGCGGAAGGGCGTGTCAGACTCTTACTGACTAAAACCCACCCGTGTTCCTTCAGTTGCCTGTGCGCCAGGGCCACGGTAACTCTTTCGAACAATCCGCGACCCCGGCAGGCATCGGTCCTGTCGGACCCCGGCTAGGTACTAAGCTCACAGCTTTGAGTTACTTTTGCTTGTACTAAATACCTGGCCGGGTTTGTGTAGGTACCAACGCAGTACCTATACTAATCTTACCTTATTTTGTAAGCAGTAACTTTGGAAGGATACTGAAATAAGTCTAGGAAGGATAATAAAACTGTTTGATTTATACCGGTGGTCTCAGATTATTTCCTTCTCTAAAAGTGCTTGCTCCCGGGAGAGGTCCAATAACAGACGCGGTGCGGCGGTCTACAGCGTCGGTTTGAATATTTAATTAATCTTATAAATATCGTCTTGCATGATGAAACAAAGAAATATCAGACGGTAATTTAAAAAAAAATCGTTTACTTCAGATGACTTGATCCATAGGTACATTACCTTGATAGGTACATTACGATTTAAATTAAAATATTCAAATTACACGCTTAACAACGGATCTCCATAACGAAGAATATTAATAATATATCTTATACAAAAATCTCGCGTCACTCCTCCGAAACGGCTCGACCGATTTTTTTTTTTTTTTTTACGTATATTTGGTAGGTATGAGAATAGGTCGTAAAGTATACCTATTTCATACCGCTCCCACGAGATCGAGACTTATGCGGGTGAAACCGCGGGGCGCAGCTAGTATTACTATGAATATTTTGCACGTTCTTCAAACATTTGTGTGTTCGAGACCTCGCTACTGCATTAACATTGGGCACAATCACGGAAATAGGTTGTTGTGTGGTATTCTGAGGAATACCATCTAGACGATGAGCAAGCAAACTGAAGCCACATAGGTAGGTACCTAAATAATACACGGAAGTGATCCTTAAGCCGAACACGATAGTGCTTTCAGATCGGAGCGATGCGTCTTAGCAGGTTGCATGAGATTTTCAATTGGGCGTTCTGTTAAATTCTAGTTAGTAGGTAAGTACATATATACACACACATATACGTTCTTCTACATATTACTTCTGACTACTTGAATGTATTAGTTGTAAGTTTTCTTAAAATTAATCAAATTAAATAAATATATACATAGCAATACCAGTTACCAGACAAAAGCTTTTTGTACCATTTTTTTTTAAATGTTGTAATGTTTCATCATCGTCATTTCAGTTGAAAAAGTCCACTGCTGGACATAGGCCTCCCCCAAGCACCGCCACTTCGACCAGTTTTGTACTATCCGCATCCAGCAGATTCCTGCAGCCTTCACTAGACCATTGGTCCACCTTGTGGGAGGTCTTGCAACGCTACGTCTTCTGGTACGCTGTCACTACTCCAGAACCTTTCGGCCCCATGGGCCGTCTGTTCTGCGAGCAATGTGTCCAGCCCACTGCCACTTAATTCATAATTTTTAACCAATCATAATTGCAAAATGCAATGTAACATAATGTAAAATACGTACATTGCAAAGCAATTTTTCTTAATTACTTGAATGTACTGATCATCAGTTGGAGCATGGGACCTTATAATAATAATAATAATAATAACTTTATTTCGGGTGGCATAGACCCATAGAAACCTTAATCTAGTTACATTACACGTTTACGTTACACTACATTTTTATTTGACATGTCTTGCTACACCTACACAAGACATGACCCACTGATTTTGAAAGGGACAGTCAAATCGTACAGCTATTGCGTTCAGAATGCCGTTGTTGCTACCCCGTGTACGGGCCAGCAGGGAAGCTGCTTTTTTGCGCATGATGGCCTGGAAACCATCAGTGCGCGCTTCAGCAAACATCCCAGACGCGCTGCACCGCCACGGCAGACCCAGCAACATCCTGAACGCATTATTGTACTGAGTGCGCAGGGCTCTGTAGGTTCGCTGCGTATATCTCACCCACAGGCCGCTTGAGTAGAAGGACTGGCAATAAGCTTTGAATAGCGTAACCTTCACTTCTCTCGTACATCGTGTGAACTTGCGTGTGAGCATATTAGCTCTCACCGCCAGAGCCCTGCGCTCCCGTTCCATATCCTCATCGTCTCTGAGGTCATCTGTCACAATGTGACCCAGATATTTAAAGGCTTGAACCTGCTTTAGGGCTATTCCATTGAGAAATACAGGAGGCACATGGGTAGGCTGTTTTTTGCCTGATTTAAATACTAAAATTTCACTCTTTTTAGAGTTATATTGTAACCCATGTGCCTCCGCGTACTTCTCACAAATAGACACAAGTTTCCTTAGCCCGCTTATAGAGGGGCTCAGTAGCACCATATCGTCTGCATAGCTAATATTGTTAAAACAAGTGTCATCAATGTGGCA
This sequence comes from Dryobotodes eremita, assembly GCA_917490735.1. Lineage (NCBI taxonomy): Eukaryota > Metazoa > Arthropoda > Insecta > Lepidoptera > Noctuidae > Dryobotodes > Dryobotodes eremita. Next base: position 9,130,466 of record OU823257.1, read on the forward strand.
GCCGACATGTGTGCTACTGAGCCGCTCGACAAGCTGGTTCACATAAATGTTAAACAATAGAGGTGAGCTTAAACCACCTTGCCTAACGCCACATTCCAATTTGTACTCATCCGACAGCGCCCCTGCCCACCTCACCTGGTTTTTCTGGTTTGCATACCAATATCTCAGGAGAGAGATACACTCCCCCGGCACACCCGCGCTGCCCAACTTGTCCCACAGAAGGTCGTATGAGACACGATCGAACGCCTTTGACAAGTCTAGGAAGCACGCGTATACCGGCGTCCTTCTGGCTGTATAGTACCCGACAGCATGCTTTAGACTTAAAATGGCACTCTCAGTAGACAACCCTGCTCTGAACCCAAACTGGCCATCATGGAGGTCAACTATTTTCGCGAGGTTCGCATTAAGCATGCTGTCAAGCACCTTGGCTGCAGTGGTGGCCAGTGAAATGGGCCGGTAGTTAGCCCTGTCAGATGAGTCCCCCGTCCTATTTTTTAAAATAGGTACCACAATAGTACGCATGAGCGGCTCCGGTAGGTATGAATGAGACATACAAAAATTAAAAAACATTGACAACACACGCGGCAAATGAACACCAGCATATTTAAAATGTTCTATGCTGAGGCCGTCATGACCGGGCGATTTTCCATGTTGCATGTGGTTTATTATATTTCTGATACTCTTAGCAGAAAAGAACGTCTTACGGTCAGTCATGACGCCACCTGCATCGTGAACATAACTCGCTGACCACGGACCCAGGGACGACGGGATTGTGAACTGCTCCTCAAACATGCCAGCAATAGTTTTGTGATCGCTCACGCCGTCGATGCTCACCGGGAGACTTGTTTTCACATTTGATCGGTTAACATTTTTCCAAAAATCTTTGAATTTTTTTACCGAATGCTTCGAGGCAAGAATATTCATTTTTAATTGTTCTTGTCGGTCTTGGCATGATTTTAACTTGGATTTAAACACTTTTCGTGTGTCTGTCATTTCATCATACACTATACCACTTGTGGGCTTACCGGCTAGTACCCACATTTTAAATTTTGTGCGAGCGTCTCGATGCGCATCGGCGACGTAGACATTCCATCCAGTTATATGAAAAGACTTGGTTCTAATCTTTTTACAACGATATGTTTTCATTGCAGCCTCCGACAATACAGAAACAATTTTAGTATACAACTCATTAATAATTACGTAATGATCTGAATTACGGCATATGGAATCACAACATTGTCCTAATGCTAATGGAAAGTCTATTGTACGAAGTTTAGAATTACATAATTCTAGATATTTATGAATTTGATTAGGCTGTCTTTCTCCCCAAATTACCTGCCGCCTGAGATCGCTTTTATTTAAATTAGATGCATATTCATATTTAGCATTAAGTTTATACAAGTAACATTCTATTATAAGTGGGAAGTGGTCAGACCAGTACACATCTTCTTGAACCCATACTTTATTAATGGTGGAAACTGCAGATTGTGTTGTAATGCAATGATCCAACCACCTCGCGCACCCATGAGCTTCACTGCGAAACGTATAGGTACCAGACTGTAACCCCAACATATGCATCCGCACAACACCATGTGTTATCGTTACAAAAAGCAACTAATTCCTTAAAGAATAATTCGTTCGGGTGCGCATTAAAGTCTCCTAACACATAAAATGCCTCAGTTCCACATCTTTGTTCCATTTCAATCACAGACTGTATCGTACTAAGACAGTCTGTAAATACCGATAAATTATCACTACTGTTTGTTGGCATATAAACACTAAGAATGACTATGTTTCTATTACTCACGATTATCTTTATCCCTGTCACACGAACGTTATCACAATTAATCACAGACACTGAACGGAACACACTTTTTCGCCATAATATCGCGACACCACCGTACGGGCGACCCGTGAGTAAACCCGCTGAAGTGTCCACGGCAGAGGTTCCCGTCGCGCTAAACTCCTCGTGGATAGTACCCAGCACAGGTAACTCGTGTGGTAGGAGCCACGTCTCCTGTAGTGCCACCACATCAGCAGTCGTGCACAGGGCTTTAACACCTTCCCAGGATCTCTTGACAGACTTACAATTATAACTAATAAGTTTACTGGAAGATCTAGTTTCTTCTTTGTCCATTTAAATCTTTATTTATATTAGCCACACTTTCTGAATCTGTTTTCACATTCCTCCGTTCCCCAAAGTTGACAAAGCGCCTAAAGGAAATGCCTGATGGCCACAGCTTCTCCTCTAGAAATGTATCCAATTTGTGCTTCACAACATAGGCTTTGTAAGCATTATAGCTCTTTTGTTTTTGAATTTTTAGCTTCACTAATGAAATAGTTTCTCCCGTTTTATTGCGAACATAGTCAATTATGTCCTCTTCACATACATCAGTATGGACGTTAGAAATAAACAACGGTACTTTAGTATCTGCCGCTTTAAATTTCACGTTGTCCTGTGACTCGACAACTGCATTTCCTTTCTTTGTAGTTAGCCTATTTCTTAATCGTTTCTTCTGAACCAAAAGCCATTGATTATCCTCACGAGGCACCTTCCATTCAGTGCCATTACTAGCCATTTCAGCGTATGATAATAAACGCTCCGTAGCCTCCGTTTGTTTGCATTTATCTAGCGTAGTAATTATATTGCTTGGTTGTGTTGTCTGATGTCGCTGCGCTAGACTGCACGGCATCTCACTCGCACTCATTGTCTTGCATATTGGCTCACTACTTGGTAAGAGCGCCGGTGTCGCTCGCGCCAATGTAATTGCCGTATCATGGTGTTGACGCAAACAATCACTACCACCATCGATGTCCTGCCCTAAAAACGAACAGTTATCCTCATAGTCGTGCATTGGGAGTGCCTCCGGTCCACTATCCATAACAGATATATTTTTCTTTTGCAAGTACCCACCACGTATCCGGTTAACATTGCGTTTTTCCTCAGAGGATGGCGACCTACGATAATCTACCATAAGTTCATTGATTTCATTCTTTGATACGTAATTTTCACGAATTTCATCTATAGTCCCCTGCATCATGACGATCTTTTTAAGTAACGACGTCACATCGACATGGTCGAATGTAACCGGAGGTAGTTTTTCGAGATTTCTCGCCACAAAAGTTGGTATATTTTCTGGGTCAGTCCCTTTTAAAAGCGATATAATGTCGTCAAGGTTTCGTTGAGTCTTGCCTTGTCGTTTTCGAATAGTAGCCGTTTTTTGCAAAGACTCAAAAAGTAACGACTTTGCAAGTTCTATATCCTCGACACTAAAAGCACTTTCACATATACGGACGAGACTTTCTTCGTCCATCACGTCTATTTTGTTTTGAATGAACGTTAACACTTCACATATTACAATGTTACAATTTGCACACTTTAATCTCTTAGATTTCGACATATTCGTAGCGCACGGCAATTGACGTACACTCGCGACCGATACGCGTTCGGTACTCGAACTTATCGAACTTATGGTCCCCGTGCTTCACCCAGGTGGAGAAACTAGGTGAAGCACGGGTCCGGACCCAATACTTTTTTAATAAAAAGGTTTTAAGATGCAACATTTTTAGATTTAATTAAGAAACACTCGGCACTTGCTCCCAAAAATATTGATATGCCATTAGGTTTTTTTCTTTTATTTTTCTTTACTTTTTAAATGGCAATGCTCATTGTTTTTTCTTCAATATTGTTCAGGATGTCATTTAAATATATTTGATTGTACCGAAACTTTGAAGATTTTAAATTATGTGGCTTTTATTAAACTCCTGAATCACTGATGAAGAAAGACTGAATATAGTTTATGAGCCACCTTCACAGCCTCCAATAATATAGGTAATGCACAGTATTTTTCAAAAGACAGTACATTACCTACACGCATTACTTCCATGCATTACCTACGGCACAGTGACTATGCTAAACTCAGACACTTAAAAGGGCCATAGTATTAAAAATGTCAGGGTTGTTAAAGGCACTTTATCGGGTAACCAAAAAAAAATCTTCAAACATTACGAGAGTTTGCACGGGAATCGCTGACTCGAGCCTTGGGTTTATTAACAGATGTGGTGACAGATTTACTTTATTTATCTTCTCGTCCATTTTCGGAAAAGTAGTACACTTGAGTTGGCGTAGTTGTTACTTATTGTTTTATTTTGAGGCATTAGTAACTTTACAATGTGTTTTGGTCATCATTTGTTAAAATTTCCAAGAGAGTTTTACTGTTAAGATAAAGGTTAAAGTTAACTATAGGTAAACTTATACAGCTAAGTTCCCTTAGAGAATTACGTGCAATAATATCTGAAAATTGCTTCATGAAACTTATTGTGTAAATTACCAAAATTTCATTCTAAGAATATCTGTGTCAGTGGAGTATTGTTTAGCGTTTTGGACTAAGAGCTTATTTACTTAAATACATTTCTAGGTAAGAAGTTTCCACTCGAGTTTATTAGCCCGTATTGTTTGTTACCTTTTAGTGTCGTTCACACCTCACACGTTAACGAAAAATGCTTCAATAAATCAAAAGTATTTCTCCAAAGCTATTCTTTGTGTCATAATTGACGTTCTTCCTATTCAGCCGGATAGTTATATTGATGATTGGCTACGGTTCTATTTTGAAACCTCTTTAGAGAGACATCATATTTATACCGAGTAAATAGTGGCCATGATGGTCTAAATCGCTATATGAAAATGTAAAGGTGTAACACCTAATTTACATATGTCGGAATTCTCTGATGCTGATATTTAAACTTTACACCTTTTTCCTTTACGTCTCAAATAGATGAGCGGCTCGCTTTAAAACGAACAACAGAACCGCAGATTACTTTTTACTAGTAAAAGGCCAAAGTATTCTACGCGAATAGCATATCCAACTTGCCTGTTAACTGCCAGTACAGATTATTTAAAGCATATTTTTTTTTTTTGCATTAAAATTATCGTACCGTAACGCTACGTTTTCAATAGCAAAGGTATTTTATACCAGCCGGGAAACAAATATGAATTTTATAAGAAGCTGCTTGTAGCTCGTTCAAACTCGTTCCTAGAATAAGGCCGGCCGCACTTTGGACACGTTTTCGTACGAATTTGACTCGTGCGCACAGGTACGAACACGCACGAAAAACACGTACGAACACGCACGAACAATCCCGACCTTAATTATGTAGTATGGAACCGCGCACACTGGGTGCGAGCTAGTCGTACACGCATCCAGTGTGCGCGTTATGTTCGTAAGAACACGTGTGTACGTTCGTAATTCGTACAAAAACTAGTCCAAAGTGCGGCCACCTTAATTATGAGATGAACATTAAAAGCCCAAAAGCGATAGGATTTTATTATCACAGTTTATACTTTCTCCTTTTTTTAACAAGAATTAGTTTTTTCCTTGTTGTAAGACAGAACAAAAGGTTCGTTAGAATACCATAAAAATTTGATTAGATTTTCTTATACATCGTGTATTAGAGAGTAGGTATTTTATTCTACGTTGTGTAGATTTTTTATTTATCAGGCAAATAATTTTTATAAAAAGTAATACACGTGGTTATATATAATGTTTATAACAGGTAAATGCCCAACTACGTACAACGTCGCCTGTATAATAGCAATGCGAACAGCGACGTCCTAATGACCTCTAATGGGACAGGCGATTGCAGTAATTAAAGATAATCTTAGTACCTACTACTGAGTGCACACGACATCATGAGGGCGGTTTGTTGTAGAGCAAGAACATTACGCGTAATATCTAAGTACCGTATTTTTTTCGGATCTGTTAGACAAACAAGTCACAAGGCAAAAACGACTGAAAATATAGGTTATGATAGAAATTAAAACCAGTGCCGCGATCTAAAGAAGCGTTGACCCAGATGGATAACTCTACGTTACCTACTACACCATTCTAGCTATCAGGCCAAGTTCATTCCACTTTTAACTTCGCAGAATTTTCCTCTTAGAAAGTCAAACTCTCATTAATTCGTTTTGGTAGACAACTTTTTAGATTCTCGTAACAAGTAACAAAACACAACACTCTATCATTGCCTTTTAAAGTTACAGAAACGCATTACAGAAAGGTAATTACAGAGAAGAGTTTTAAGGGTATTTAATTAAGTAAGGTGACCCAACTTATTGAATTAATTCAGAGGTTGCTTGGGAAAGGAATTTCCATTTACTCGCCATCTGTTGATTACCGAAGCTCTGGGTATCATGAAAGCCGATCAATGGAGTATTAATTTATAAATACCGACCCGTTCCGGCTAACAGAGCAGGTGTTAAATTTAGGGATATATTTTAAGAACTTACTAAATGGTGAATTGATTAAATTACTTTAATTAAAAGTTGAGGGACTTCCGCACCAAGTATCGCAATCATTTGCGAAATTAAAACAACTTTATGTTTTTCTGCTTTAGGATAGAAGTACTAGAGAACTCAAAGACCTTAATTTTATTATATAACCCTCCTCTTTAATGTTTGTTCAGGAAAAGTACAACAGGAAGTAGCGACTGTGCAATCTTTTCTGGCTTTCTATCGACTCTTAGCCAAACTTTGTGAATATGCTACTAATACAACATTGATGGTGAAAGAAATACGGAAGGCAAAGAGAGAAGTCCCTTATTCTTTCTAGTAGTACAACATTACTAATTAACGTATCCACTCTCAACGTTAGCTTCCGACCATTTAATCGTAAAAAGCGCTTTACAATTTAAACACACGATGCGAACTGTCCTGTAAGAATATTACTGATGCTGTCCCAGTTATTTTTGTGAGCAAAGAGAGGCCAGTGCTTGTGTGCAAGTTATATGTGTGTTAGTTGAATTGGAAGCGCGCCAAACACATCGCCTTATATCGAGGATCGAACCAGAAAGTTCAAGTAAACTGCAATAGGATTTAGTTTTTTTAGCAGCGACGTTGACGCGACAGGAAATTGGGGGCAAAACTTATGAGAATAGTTGGTCGACTGGAATGTCGCCTCCCTGTAGCTACGACAACCTACAATAGGATTTTTCTTTCGACCCAGAATCCTAGAAATGAAACATGGATGGACAGGAAATGTTACTGTACTTTTCCCTAGTTATAGTTATAGTTTAGTGTTAATTCCTAAAGATGTCCGATCATTTTGCCCGATTATTTTTTAAATCTGTTATTCCAGAGCTACTTAGTCAGTGATTTGATCGCATCGAAAAAGATGGTTGAAAAACCTACAGCCGATCACAAGGGCAATAAAAGCGTAAACGCATTGGTGCTTGCGGTGTCCCATCTCTCGTAGAACCGATAATCGTTGGGGAAAACGAGTTCTACAGTGGAGACCGCGTTTAAGCAAACGTAGCGTGGAACGCCCGCCAGCCAGGTGGAGGGACGACTTTCGAAAGGTGGCTGGCAGAGACTGGATTAGGAAAGCCAAAGATCGGGCTCAGTGGTGTTCACAAGGAAAGGTCCAGCAGTTGACGAATATAGGCTGATGATGGTTGGTGCTGTTTCCGACGTAGTTGTACAATCCGACTATCAGACCGAACGTGTTCTGTGAGCTTGAGGACAAGTCGTGGCAAACAAGTTTAGTAAGTGGTAAAAAAATATACTTACAGCAAAAGTTTTGGCGTCGAATTAGAAGTCGCCATAGTTTCGTTATACGAGCTACCCCGCAAATGCGCCGTGGTTATAAAGTAGTACGTGTTAAAAAAAAAAGTTTAAAACTAAATCCCAACTACGAGAAAAGCCAACTAAAAAAGTATAAACAAGACATGGATGTCGATTTTTTCGGTTTTGTCATACCAAAACTGAAAAAACGAGACACACGTCATTGCTATCCAGGGCATATAATTAAGGCATAAATCGTACAGATTAAGTGTGACTCCAAGTTTTTAAAAATTAACTGCTTTATTTGTTAAGTAGGCAGCAATTGGCATTTTACGGCAATGCCAATCGTTTTAATTGCACATTATTGTAATTATTTATTTTACGACCACACCACCACATTTCAAGTAAGCCAAAATGCTTGCTTTAGCATCGCTACCGCATTTTCGAGTTCTCGTAACCTAGTAATACAACATTTCCTGTAACACATTCAAATCCGACTCGAAGTCAAACGAAACTGCACCAATAAGTAGCGTCCGAAGAGGTGGAATAAGAAATGTAACGCGTTTCTACTTTGTAGACGAGGCTTAAGCGGGTTCAGATGGGCCATAAGAGGCTACAGATGGGAGCTGGTGCAGCACACGGTGAATAATGCATGTTACTCGCAGCGACGCGCGGACGCTGGATAAACATCAGTATCGGAAGTGGCATACAGCATAGACACTGCGATTGTTTTATTTAGAAGTTTAAGGATTCAAAGTGTTTTGAATATCAAAACTTCTTATTTGACCGGCAGTGAGTTAGTAGAAAGAGGCTTCTAACGTATACAGTCTTGATTATAGGTGAAATTGTAGATGAGTTTGTTACAGACAGGTTAAAGCAATTGAAATTCTCTCAGAGACACGAAGCAACAAAATTCGATGTAAAGAAAAGTGGCCACATTCCTCTAGATCGTATTTTGTTGCTTCGTGTCTCAATATGAAGGTTTATAAAAGGTATTAGAAAATTCTAGACACACTTACCGATGCTGTTGATAGAGCCGTTATTCAAAATTTGTTTTCAGTCACGAGATAATATTTTTTTGAAGGAGTGGTGCTACTGGACTGGTGTGCACCCTCTTAAGAAAATTGTTACTAGCTCTTATATGGATTCTGTCCGAAATAAAATGGAAATAATAATTAAAATTATGTTCTTCCGAAGGAATAATTAAGGTCAGGTCAAAAACTAAAATCATCGTGAAACTTACCTGCACTATTTGAAATGATATGTATTATAAGGAATTTGTCAATATACATTTGTATGATACACTTCCTTGGTATATTTTCGGCCATAAAAGTCAAAGTAGGTACTGTTTTATGGATGAGATTATGTTTGTTTAATGTCGCAATATGTCGAAAAAAGAAAGAAAGACAGAAAAATGCTGCGTGCAATGTGCATAGGAAAAATATGACTATTTCCTATGCAAATTGCACGTATTCGTTAGTCTCGAACTACAGAGTTCGACACTATGTGCGAGTAAATAAAAATAATATTCACTATTCAGCCAGCAAATAAGTTTGATAAATATACACGGATCAAAAGTGTCCAGCTATCAAAGTATTAAAAAAAAAATTGATTGCCTTATTTAAATTAAATAAAAATGAGTATTTAGATTGATCAAATAAAATCTTTTCGTATGTGAAGATCGACGAAGTACTCTATGCTTTTCCATTAATAAAGATTTTTCGCTATTTTTGCTTATGTTGGATTTTTCACCTTTCCCGATATTAAAATGTAATAAAATGATAAAAATAAAACTTTTTAAAGGTTTTTATTGCGTAAAATAAACAATTAGTACTCTGTATTTCCGCTGTTAACGCGTATAACACAATCGCAGCAATTTGGCCATACTCAATATGAGTTCATCCAAATCACATTGCGGAATGGCCGCCCACGTACTTTGTAACAGGCGAAAAAGATTTTCTGGTGTGTGTACGGCATCCATATTTGGCAGAGATCTTCTTTGAATTATACCCTATGCGTGCCTAATGAGATTCAAGTCTGGCAATTGAGCAGGCAGTGGTAGGACGTTGATATTAGCTGCGGCAACTGTGTTTGCAACGACTCTGGCAGGGCGTAGACGTGCATTAAAATGTATACGCAGAAATGAAGCACCAAATTGGGTCCGCAAAGGAATGAAAAAATCTTATACAATCGTTTCAGCGTAAATTTGTGCATTGAGATTTCCTCTGGTCCAAATCAGTTTGGTTATTCCGCCGATCCAAATGCCCATATCATGATTGTTACACCACTGTATGCTTTAAACGTTCTTGGCATCCAGAGGTCCTCCAAAACCGTATAGGTCTAGCATCTGGGTTCATACCAAAGTGAGATTCGTCAGAAAAACACATAAAACTCCACTCTTCTTCTGCCCAATTTCTATGTTCACGAGCCCATTGTAAACGGGCTCTGCGATTGTGGGGCTCAATAGATGGTACACACGTAGTGGCCTTTGGGAACAGAGATTGACTTCATGCAAGCGATTTCTTAAAGTTTGATCGCTTATTAACATCCCTGAAAAGCTATGAAGCCCCGTAACCCACAGCATCGCGGTCATTGTATAATTTCGTCGAGCAGTAATTTGAATGTCTTCGTGTGGTGATGCGAGCTCGTCCTCCATGTCGCTCTGCCACACTGCCAGTGGTGCAGTACGGTATCCAAAGCCGACTTATAACTCTGCGTAGTGCCCAGAGCGATTGCCAAAGCACGTTCCCGAGAACCAGCTTTCAATATTCCCACGGCTCTGATAATTTTTTCTCGGCTCAAATGACGTCTTTTCTCCATAATAACGATATTTTGTATTGATTCCACTCAGAAGTACGGCAGAAATTTTACTGATTTGGCCTCAGACCCGTTGCAGGATTATATAGGAATACGACTTGACAGAAGATCTTCATCTTTTGACCGTAATTCAAAAACTATTCCCTTTTAAAATGACGAAATTACCAGATTTTTTGTAACCAACAAAAACGTGTTTGATCCGTAGACACATTTGATGTGTGTAGTATCCTATTACAGTCTTGTTTATGGTCGTGTTTACGAGAGTTCATAATCAGGCTATTTTACGAGCATAAACGGGACAAAAAGATAATCAACTGACACACACATTACACAACAACCACTATTCCTGCGCATTATGTACATACTGTTGTGAAATTATAGTTTATTGATTACAAGCAACTATTATAGAATTGTTGCTTGTAATCAATTTTGTTCTGACAGACTGATGTAGCAACTACACCGCAGTGCAAAACACTCGACACACCCGTTTGTACAAAAAATAATAGTCAAGGTATAATAAACTAATTATTTTCTCAGTAGCAAGCCTATAATGATTCGCAATCGTTCACTAAAATCCGAGTGTTTATTTTTTATTTTAGGCTTTCAGACCAATTAGGAGATAATGTTGCTTTTGTTAACGGGTCGAAACAATCACATTGTTTTACCATTACACGTAAATTTACGATTTAGGCAATATGGAGCATCTCGTCTACCTACGCAAGTCTCCCGGTTTCCACCTAGATTTAAAAATAATTCTTATGATTGCCAAAAGGTTATTCGTAAGTTAAACTTAACTGTTCTTCAATGACTCGCACCAATTAAGGAATTAATGAGTCTAAAGTTATACCAGTAGAGCTTTCATTAAGTCAGAGAACTGACCTTGATGCTTCAATACGGAGCGAAGCCGTGAGCTCATTATACTGCTCAACGTTTTTTATTATCTAAGTTAGTTTTACGATTTAACGACATAAAGTTTTTAGTGCCGATATTAAATATTTCCCAAGAATATATTTCAACGTTTTTTAAACAAGTTATTTAGGTTATACGACACAATTTTGTTTAAGCTTGTACCTTGTGCCCTCCAGTTTATGCCGCGTGTCAGTAATGCAAGTGTGTGCCGCTCTGATTCGCTCGAGGCAGGCGGAGATCTTAAGCTACAATTTCCTAGAAAAGCGGTGACTGGTGGTCACCGCTTTGTAGAGCACATAGCGTCCGCAATTTGCCGGTGATTGACGTCACTGAAATGTTGTTTATGAATGTAAGTTCATGTGTGTTCCTTCCGAGCGTTTTTGACACCGTAGAGTCAAACCCCACTGCCTAAAGATTTAAATCGCTAGATTTGCCCTCACCGTACTTATGTAGTGACGCAAAAAAGTGACCATACTGAGAAAAGTGAGCACACACATTATTATATGGTGTTTCCATGACAATCAAGTCAAGTCACTGCGTCATTGTGTGTCAGAGGTGTCAAAACGAAACAGTAACGCGACTAGCTTTTGAAGCGGTATCTAACGATTTAAATCTTTGCCGCAGTCATCACTTACATGACAGTTATCACTGCGGCCGTTATGTGCGGTCACCGCTTGTCTAGAAAACACTACATAGCTTAAAAGACGACAATCGCTACGGAAAAGGTTTTATAATTTAAAGTTTTTAAGTTTGTGCTACTTAAGTATGGTAAGTATAAATGCTAGCTTATAAGAACCTGAGGTCAGTGCAAGGTGACGAAAATGAGTGTTTGTGGCGGGTCTTTACACGTCTTCTCGACATTGTCAGACAAGCTAGGTAGGTAAGGCTCAGAGCGTCTAATGCTCTTAACATCCTAAATAATGTATCACATAACAACATGATGCTATTAAAACGGTAGAACATATTAAATAACAGGGGTACCCTCAGCGGAGTACACACAGAACGATGTCATCTCGGGACATAATTAAATGCTAAGCATTTGAAACATTAGTATTAGTATTAGTAACGAGCCGACGACGGGTTGGACTGATGACTTAATAGGCTCACGAGCTGCCTTACTGCGTGTGTAAATGATGTAAACTTAAGTTTGAACGAGTACTTATATTAAAATTTATGCTTTTTACCATCGCTACGGCGTAGGTAGGCGTAGGTCTACGCGGGCGCTACGTGAGCTACGCTGTCGTAGCACAAACATGTCATAGACAACGGCGACTCAATATTTCGACAACTACTTTTATATCGAACTTTTTGATAAGAATATGTTTTTCCGTATGCAAAATACGCGCATTGACGTGAAGTTATGGACACCAGCCTGTAACTGTTATCTAAATATTTTCATAATATCGGATTTATCCGCATTGATATTAAAACGAAAAAATTTACAATTTTCCACAATCATCTTTTAAAAGCTTGCTTTCATTTCCTTCCACTCGTCGCCCGGTCGAAAGCTGCGTCGTTTGATAATTCCCAGAGCACTATTCGTTTGAGTATCCGGATAAAACTTATGCATTATGCAATGACAAGTTTATTTTTAGCAAAACATTCTCTTAACACGCTTATACCTTTCTCCTGATTCTTGAAATAAAACGTTTTCTTTACGTAATGTTCTGTTCTAGCAAGAGCTTCATTGAGAGTAGGTTGGTTTATATATTAACCTACTTATGAATGTTTATAACTATAAATTACCAATTTTTTTTCAAGTATTTTCCAATTTCAGATCAGTTTTTTATTTTATTAATAAATTTAAAAAAACAACAGTTGTCAGTCCACGATTGAAAAGTTGAAAGTTTCTCAAAAAATTTAATTAGTGTCACCGAAATTATACAAAGAGTAAAAATATTTTACCTACTTGGGTTGTACCGTTTTAAAAACCCATTTGCTACAGAACGTTTCATCGTGCGGAACTAATTCCATTTGTAAGCGATTTTTAACAAGGTTATTAAAACTGCTTTCCTGATTTAATCATACGACGGAGATTTTCACTCATTTTTGTACTTAGTTTCAGTCAAAAAAAGCCAAATTATATTTAGGGCTTAGTTAAAAATCATCTGAACACAATTCATAGTTAATGTACTTTGGTCTGGCAGGATGTTAGTAATGATAAAAGCAAATGAGTGGTTAGCACTTTGTAAAAGTGACCGCGAACTTTGTTTTTGAACATGCTGTATTCACGAGCAGAAAATAACATGTGAAAAATTACTTTGGTTTCGACATCCATAAAAAACGTTGGATGATACTTTTTATACTTTTGTTGTCATACGTTCGTAAAAAAAGTATCATTGTAACAATTTGGACATACAACATGAGAGAAATTCATGAAAACAAGAGTCACTTGATGAGCAGCAGCCATTTATTATTGCTTGATATTAGTGTGGATATTGTTATGACTATCATACATAGGTTCAAAATGCTTTAAATATTTCTAGATATTTCCATTCTTGAGATGAAAGTAAGAACGCATACGCAGCTGCTGTGACAGTAATCTTAACCATCTAATGTCGGGTACGTATTAAAATACCGAAATTTCATAATAACTATGATTGAAATACCGACGTCCAAAACAACGAAATTCAAAATACCGAAACTATTAAATGCCGATAGCCGTTATATCGAAACATAAAATACCGATGTCCATATGCCCGAAAGGATGAAACCCCGAATGGACGAAATCCCGAATGGACGATATACCGATGGATGAAATCCCAAAGAGCGGCGACGTAGTTCCCGCGATTACTCATAGATGGTACTACAACACAGTTATGACGTTTACGTAATCTGTGGTTTTGTATTTATTTACTAGAGATTGTGTATATGTCGATTGGATGATTTGCTAATTCGAATTTTCGCGAAAATCCTGGGGATATTGCGAAAACACGGATAATTAGCCAATGGTAAAAACATTTCTGCGAGCAACTTGGAAGTAGCGCTCGCCGGCCGCTACCGCGGCACCGCTCGCTACGCTCGCTCGGCTCGCGCGCGGTTGGTCACAGTTTTAACCTAACCTAACCTATTTCACCCAATTCAAAATTACGAATCATACAATCTGCCACAGAAATGTTTTCATCATTGTCTAATTATCCGTTAAATTTAATAAACTGTAGGCGAGTCGTCCATTAGGTATTTCATACCTACATAGTTGAAATATCAAATATCTTAAAAAATCATTAGATAATTTAATTTGTAATAAAGTGTTCTTTTTTTTCCTAATTATACGTATGATTATCATTTAAACTTTTGTTTTAATTATATGTTATTGGTCCTCCTTTTTGTTGGTGCTTGCTCCTTTTTTGTCATAGTCCTACAGATTTTAGGCTTTGGGATGTATTTTCGGGATTTGGAACTTCGGGATACAAAATTCGGGATTTTAAGGTTCGGTATATGGATCCTCGGGATTTTAAGCTTTCGGGCATATGAACTTTCGGGATTTAAAACTTTCGACCAAACAATCATTCGGCGTTTAATTTTTCGGGATTTCATCCATAGGTATTTTAAAATACGGTCTTTTAAATTTCGGTATTGTAATACGTACCCCTAATGTCAATGACTACGATTTATTATTCAGCTTTTTTATTAATTTAGGCGATTTACATACTGCGGCTTGTTTTAAGAGCTCCATGAAATGTACCCCAAAAATAAATAAACTGAAAAACAAAGTAACTTCTTGAGGAAGTGAATGTTACAGGCGAGGAAATGGGGAGTCCTGCCGTAAAGTAATGTCTTCCTAAAAATAAGTTATGTACCTGCAGGAAACAGAATTATGCATAGCGAGGTGTTACAGATGTACGCAATATGATGGCTTTTTGTTTTTTTTATGATAAGTAGGACAAATGGGCTGTGGAACTATGTTTTTATTCAGGCATATGGAGAGCCCCTGTGAACCTAGATTATAACATAATATTATGTATTTTCTTGACTGTTGCATTGAGAAGGTGAAGAAGGGATATATGATTGATAAGTAGCCAGCTTCGTCGAGAGGAAAGGTTTTTGTATGAATGTGGGAAGACCAAAGAAACGATGGATGGTATCTGTGAAAGATGATAAGGCTTGAAAGGGGGTGACTACCGAGATGACGACTAATAGAGAAAAATGATAGTCTTTGAAAGATCGCTTGTAGCGATAATACCGCCCGTTGTGTCACCTTATGTATCATTTGTAGTTTTTACCTGTAATTCATATGGTGTATAACTAAAAGTATCTATCCATCTATCTATTTATAGAAGCCGACCCTAAATAAATTGGGATAAGGGCAGGAGAGTGATGACTTAGATAGCTTCGCCTTGCTTACTGCCAGTTCGCCTTCCTTACTGTCAGTTCACCTTACTTACTGCCAGTTCACCTTACTTACTGTCAGTTCACCTTACTTACTGCCAGTTCGCCTTACTTACTGTCAGTTCGCCTTACTTACTGTCAGTTCGCCTTACGTACTGCCAGTTCGTCTTACTTACTGTCAGTTCGCTTTACTTACTCTCAGTTGGCCTTACTTACTGTCAGTTCGCCTTACTTACTGTCAGTTCGCCGTACTTACTGTCAGTTCGCCTTACTTACTGCCAGTTCGTCTTACTTACTGTCAGTTCACCTTACTTACTGCCAGTTCACCTTACTTACTGTCAGTTCACCTTACTTCCTGCCAGTTGGCCTTACTTACTGCCAGTTCGCCTTACTTACTGTCAGTTCACCTTACTTACTGCCAGTTCGCCTTACTTACTGTCAGTTCACCTTACTTACTGCCAGTTCGCCTTACTTACTGTCAGTTCACCTTACTTACTGCTAGTTCGCCTTACTTACTGTCAGTTCACCTTACTTACTGCCAGTTCGACTTACTTACTGCCAGTTCGCCTTACTTACTGCCAGTTCAAACCGTGTTAACCGGGAGTGTGTTATGGTAGGAATAATGTCCAATAGTAGCCACATTACCTGAAACAAGAATGTTGTTGTTAATTACCACACTTTAATCCCCAACCTTTACTTCTTTAAGGTTCACGAAGCAGTAATTCAAATTCAAATTCAAATAATTTAATTCAGACATGCGTCCATAGTGTTAGTATACAAGATAACTTAAATACTATTGTTAGTAAACATGAAAAATGAATTAAGTTAGTATACAAAATAACTTATAGACTAAGTGTTAGTAATAATAAAAATTAATTAAAAACGCAAATTGGTGTGGATTCCCACCCAGTGGCGCAGCAGATGGGAGTCCCACCGATCTGAAAACACGCTCAGGAGACTGTTGGTGGCGGTGCGCATAAAGTAACAGCAGTTATTAAAATAACCACATCAAACCTGAACTTATTACAGCAAACTTCAATTATTTTATACGAGTACTTAACGTAAGTATAGGAGAATTTTTAAACTTGTTTAACAGAGTCTTAAGAAGTATGTTTTACTATGCAACTTGATGTTATATATCATTTAACAGAGTCGTACGGAGTATGTTGTACTATGCAACTTGATGTCATAATATATCATTTAACAATGTATTACGGAGTATGTTGTACTATGCAACTTGATGTCATATATCATTTAACATAGTCTTACGGAAATTGCTGTACTATGCAACTTGATGTCATATATCATTTAACATAGTCTTACGGAAATTGCTGTACTATGCAACTTGATGTCATATATCATTTAACATAGTCTTACGGAGATTGTTGTACTATGCAACTTGATGTTCTATATCATATAACAGAGTCTCACTGAATATTTTGTACTATGCAACTTGATGTCATATATCATTTATCTTGGCTCGCGCAATAGGGAACTAGACTTGAGACTAAGTCGATAGTGTCGACACCTGCTAGTTTTAACAGTTTTAAAAGCAAATTTGAATAACCATCACGCCTGTAATCCCCGAAGGGCTAGGTAGCAGTATACCTATAGTGCCCACACAGTTATGTTTAAGTCTCATGTAATAGGGGGTGAGCCTATTGCCATCAACCGGGCACGAATCCAAACTCCGGGCTACTACTGAGAAATTCCTGATTGAAAATTCCAATAACACTTTGCCCAACCTGGGAATCGAACCCAGGACCTCATGCTTAGCAGCAGTGCTTGCAACCACTAGACCAATGACGCAGTCTCTTGTCAAATTATTCATGTTTATATTGCCAATTCAGAATGTAAAACGAATAGTGAAATAAAGACCGAAAAGCAGGCTTTTGAATATAAGCATAATCAGCCTATAATGTTCCCACTGCTGGGACACAGGTCTCCTCTCTGTGAGAGGGAGTTGGCTGTGATCTACTAGCCCATTGCGGGTTGGTAAATGTCACGTCTTTGAATTTTTAATTCTAGAACATGCCGGTTTCCTCACGATGTTTTCTTTCACCGTTTTTGACAGCAGTGGTGATTAAATTATTTACACAAAATAAAGCGCCTGCCTGAGTTCGAACCCACGACCTAAAACACGTAAGTCGGGGCCGTTACCAATGGGCCACCACTGTTCTTGAATAGAAAATTATATTAGATAGAATATATATTTTTGTCAAATACTTATTCTTTTCGGGTCGATGGTACTCCTCCTCGTTGTTAATTATTATATCCACGTTGATTGCGGCATCATTACCAAATACTTGAACAAATAGTATCAATCAGCGGGGTAATTACGTAACACACTAACAGTAGGAATGGGTTTCATTTTGACAGTTCAACAACATTCATTGCGTTATTTACTTTGTTAGCAGACAATTTTTTCGGACATATGAAGCAATGGATTAGCAATAGGCTTCAAAATGATTCAGATTGTGATAGATAGTGTGTTACGCAATTAGGGTGCAGGTTTAATAACGTAAAATACGATTCAAAATATACACAACGATGATCGCAAAACTGTATGAAATGCATCTGCTATCTATATGTATAAACCATAATTAATTATAATAATACAAACGATTTTCCACAACAATACTACGTAATTAGTTACACAAAATAAATATAAAGTATGAAATATGTTTATTGATGCTCATAATATCGAATAGTGGTATCAATAGAGACAAACCAAATAGCCGTTTGATTTATTCCAACTCTTCAAAAAGGGTGCATTCAGCAGACTGAGGACTAATAAAATTTTACCAATGAAAATAGGAGCTGTCAGTGTCAATATTCCACAAGAATAATGACAGTGACAGCTCTTAAACGCGGTTTAAATGCGGTTTAAATGATCGCGATCAGTTTCATTGGTTAAATTCGCCCTGAGGACCTACTAAGGGCATTCGTTGCTTTTTTGACAAAAAGCGTGATTCTCTGAATACAAGGTACTTGTATGTATGAGCATTTTATATCTTCTAATTGATTGCTTATCGCGCCTCGAGTGTATCTATGATTGATATATAATGTTCGAGAAGTTGTTACTTATGTAAACTTTGGTGTTTGGTGATAAATATGAGTTGTTCTCGATGCCAAAAATGTATGGTAAAGTAGGACATTCACGATTTGCGTCATTGTAATGTAACTTTAATCTCGGTATGGTAAGGTATAAATTAGAATGATTGCCGAGAGTTTTATCAAAGTCATGCAATGATATATACTTTATTACAATGAGATAAGAGTTACACTGCAATTATTTACTAATGGTTTTACGTCGTTCTTTGATGGTGAATGTCAATACTCAATACTCAATTCTTTATTGCATTCCATATGTGTGTGTGTGTATATTTGTGTGTGTGTAATTTGTGTTGTACGTGTGTCCTTCTTAACGTGAATCGGTGAAGGATTGTGTGCGGGTGTTCGTTGATGTAAATGTAAAAAGTTTTCAACAAATGATTTCTCTCTCTGTAGTTAGGAAAAAACTTCTTGTCATCATTCTTAATATCCCGTAAATAGGTATTTCAGAAGACAGCTGATGTGCATTACATATATAACAAAAGTTTCAACGGAGTATAAATCTCCAAGCACATGCACCATACTGCGGGTGAACTGAAATGTAAATAGTAGCCATTACTTATTATTTAAAAAGTTCAACATCCTATATTTTGAATATCCGTTTATAATTCAACGTTTGTATTCTCTAGAGAGGCATAGGAACTGGCTGTAACAACGAGCATGTAAACATGATATACCTACTGTTGTACTCCAGCTATGGAAATGTGTTTTTTTTTTTAATCCGTAACATTTTTAAATCCACGCATGTAGGCGAAGTTAACATTACGCTTTATGATTTCTAAACGAGTTTCGGCTTACCGTCGCGTCGTTTCGGTGAATTAAGAACCTATTCACTGCTCTTTCTGTAGCATGATTCGATGCCGAACGGAAATGAAATTTAATTTTTAACCGAATTTGCTCGCTTGAAGGATTTGAAGTTACGAATTCCTTTTGGTGTTTCATTTCATTTTATCTTCCTGTCAAAAATATTTGCAAGATTTTCACGGCTCCTTTATCACATACATCTCAGGGTACGTTAAGGAAAATATCAAGACTACCAGCCAGAAAATTGTGAGCCTCACCATTATAGTGCTTTTTATTCGACCATAACCGAACGGTTACGTAATTTACTATCGGGTAATGTATTAAGTTAAGAACAGTGTTTCCAGTTCTGAGAAGGACAGTTAATGAGCTAGAGCGTGACAAGTCGTTATTTTTTACTTTTCTAGTACTCTAACCTCAGTTGGTCTAGAAGTGTCTTTTAATCCTTATTCGAAACTGTATCGATTGGCACCATAAAAATAAAACGTAAGCATTGCCATTTTTCTAGCTGACTGTACCATTTACACGAAATCTATGCAGTTAACAATTACTTAAAAAGTTAAGGAAAGCCTCCTTATAATGTTTTCCTGTAGTTACAGCGGTTTAGGCCCTTGTAAATTCTAAAAGTATATTATTCTCAAAATTGCCGATGTTACTACAGATTTTGATACCCCTTTGCACAAAGGTAAATTTGAGGTATCCCTGTAGAAAAAAGTCCATAGACCACTTTTGCCCAGTCTACTTAGTACAATTATTTAAGTAGTGAGAGTTATTATTAAATAGTTATTCTTGCCGTATCTTTCATGGCTTTTATCAAAGCGTTCGCAATCAAATCAAATATTTTCGTTACAAGGCAGCTGTGACGTTCACACAAAATAAAAAATCCTCTAACAAACAGTATCAAAGCCGGTAATAGGTATGCCAAGCAAATATTTAATATCAAATTATGCAAGAACGAACTCGAAAGCTGGCATAACTCTGACAAGGAAAAGAAAAGCAAAGACATGAATAACGAAATAAAATGTTACAGTCAAAAGTAACGAGGGGAGACGTGGAGGTGGCAAATAATCCTAAAGAATTTATTCATTTAAACGTCTCGCGACGGACTTGTTAAACAGCAAATGAAATAATAGAACTAACAGGTGACTGCTGATTTAAACACAAACGTGTCAAACCAAACCCAAATTATGGATTTGATTCAATTTCCTGAGGAGAAAATATTCTGCTTCAGATTTTCATTGCATAAAATGGTATTTTATGACACAACTTACGACGGTATGATCCTGGAAAACGAATTAATCTAAAAGGATGAATTAATAACACAACGCATTTAGCTTCTGTCGCAGTATGCTTGTAGAAAGAATTAGTATGATCAAGAAAATATGCAGACGGAAGTTTTTCTTAGCTTTTATGGCCGAGCTGGTAGAAATCAACCTTTATTTTACGAGTATCGTACCTATTACGTAATTAAAATTTGAAGATTCGCTATACCTACTGGTAGACTAAATAAAAAAGTTGACTTAATTTAAAGAAATTGCGTGGAGTTGGTACTCATAGCATAAGAGAGACTAGACACGGTTTGAAGCACAAAAAGAACACGTAGACATAACGAATCACAACTGTCTACAAATATTGATAACTCTTGGCCAATTGCCTGGAAACAATTCGCGTATCTTAACTCTTAGGTCAAATAGAAAGATGAAATAAATAACTTCGTCATGTCGTATTTTTGCTACACTCTGCCGACGAGATGAGTTTCATATAACAAAATATTTAAATTGCTAAAAAATGCTCATGAAGGACAAGTGTTATCATTTATTAATAAAGCTTAAACAAATTAAACATAAAGGCTCACGCAGACAGGCGTGCCGAGTCTCAAGTAAAGCAATTTCTATGAAAACTTCATGGAAATTTTTCTACTAGAATCGCGTCGCATTGTCACCGCGTCGCGTCGCTGCCGTCTGCGGGAGTCTGAAAGTATTCTTTTTCATTGAATTTTAATTGAATTCCATCCTTGATAAAAATAAAACAAACTTGCGAAGTCGCTTTTCGTGTCTGTCTGTGTGACCGCGATGTTCTTCTAAACTGCGCAACGGATTTTGATGCAGTTTTCACCATCTTACAAAGATTTTTTTCCGGAAGGTTTATGTATATAAAAATTAATATTGAACTTATACTTAATAAAGAAATCTCAATGTTTTTTAAGTCGTAAAAACCGTATAGGGCAGAGGCGGGTCGCTAGTTAAATATAAAATAAAATACCTAAAATGTTCAGAACTGGAAAAACTAAAGTTTTAGTCTAAAGTATCAAATCAAATTCACGTTTTATTATTTTTTACTGAGAAAGTAAGCAACGTCGGCGGAGAAGCGCTGCTTGAAGTGAGTCTGAAAATATACATTTAATTAAATTCACATTTCACTTAGAAGCTTTTATGTTCAATAACTTATTTAGTAAGAAAAAAGGTTGAGATATAATATCCTATTCATGTTTGTGGATGGAGGTAAAATTAGGTAAGTATTGAGCAGACGCTCGGCATTATTGATGTCAATGAAATTATGACTCGGATACTGATTATATTTGTGCCAATAAAACGTTTTATGAAATACTACGTACAGTACTAGTAAGTACATAATCAATACATTTTAATACTCCCAGTAGGCAGCCTGCTTCCCTGAAAGAACGAGCAAGGCTTAGTAGATAGTCATATTATAAGTACTAGCAGTGCTGTGAGCTGTAGACCTCGTGAGTCTGTCTTTGCAAATGTTAACCGGTGCGCGGTGAACATTTATTCAGTTAAAACAACTTGAAACAAAATCCTCTAAACAAAAAGCGCGCGCAAACAACGCGAAATGGTTGAAAAATGTTTTATTTTTTTACGTTTGCCACTCCCATATCTCCGCCATTTTGAAAAATTTGAAAAAAACTGAATTGACAAAAATATACCTGCTCACAAACGAAAATCGGTTGAGAAATGCGATCTGTAGAGGAGAACAGCCGGACATCCGAATATACGAAAGCATTTTTGCCCAAGCTGAAACGGAGACGCTGCGTGCTCGCTCGGTCAATTATTCGAATGTTCGTTCATATCAGGAAACATAACACGTGCCTTAATTTCTCAAACTCGTCATTTTAGTGTAACCAACTATTAGCAGTATCGGTGAGATCTCAGCGTGCGCCGCCTGCGAGCATTATACATCATAGCACGTCAAAAATGTAAAGAGGCGTGGGATTCCGGAATACATTATACGGGTCTTCACATTTTTACATCGTCAGTTATTTTCACAGGTGATTTCTATGGCAGTAAATACAGCCAGGTCAAGTTACGTGTCAATAAGGTGGAATTTATTCATTTTCGTGAACATCCATTGCTAAATAATAACGTTGGATGTTTGATTGTGACATTAATAATAACAACGTATTATGAATCTGGAATCAAAAAGCTTTAATTTGTTGAAGCTGATCAAGTTTCTTCATCAAATATAAGCAGCTGCTCTTGTATAGTTTCGTCGCGCCATATGTACAAGCATAATGTTTGCAAAACCAACCAATTAGCATTGCACTAGTGACGTAAACAAATGCTTATAATGCGGAAATTATACAGGTGCTCAAACAACGTTAGTTAGTAAACTCAGCCGCTGCATTTCGTCACAGAGTGTCCCCTTTTCAAACATTCTGGAGCTTGTCACACTGTGTGCACATACGAGTGTTGTCAGCCTGTGGCGGTAGCAGCTAAGTTTTTAGAAGGAAAGTTTTATCTTTATAGCTTTTATTGCAAACTGTTAAGAAAACTGCTTGGAGCTACTCAAAGGCATTAGAAACAGAAGTTCTGTGTTGTATGGAAAGCAAAATAAACAGTCGGAATCTACTTTTTAACTGAATGAGCCATGAAGGAGTGAGAATGTGCCAAATGTTTTGTGAAATAAATACTTAGTACCTACATATATATGACGGAGAAGGTACGTCTCTCTCGTTATAATCAGCCATATTTTAACTACTGTGGGCGTACTATGGGAAATGTTGGTTATAGCGCAATAGAAAAACCGTTTGTAGTTTAAATCAAGTTATAATTTACGAACAAATTAATAACACTAGCAAATCACACACTGTAGGTACCCGACACAACTATACGGAACGCGCGACAGTTTCTAAACGTGTTCACTGCTTAACCGCCAACAACAAACTCTGCTTTAACTCTGGTCAAGCGTTACGTTATAGACTCTGTCCAGCGCCACCTGGTGGCGCTGGCGTCCCGATTAGTCAAAGTCAAACGATTGATTTAACGTATTTCCGACATATAAAATGAAGACGGTATTGTAGTGGATCAAGTTCTTTCAATAGTCAGACAGTAGTCATTATTGCAGCATGGGCTCGTGGCTAAATAATAACAGCTGCACGGGTCCATCGAAGGTTAAGCTACGCTGGCCGCGGCCGGTTCGTGGATGGGTGACCATTCATTAGATATCGAAACCCGTCCGTGTTTCGGAAAGCAAGTTAGGCCGTTGGTCACAGCCGGGAGTGTCATTCGTTTATCTTTAAAAATCGTTACGGGTAGTCAGAAGCCCAAAAGTCTGACAACCAGCCTTACCATGGGGTATTGTGTTACCCAGTAACTGGGTTGTGGAGGTCGGATAGGCAGTCGTTCCATGTAAAATACCGGTATTCAGCTGCAGCCGGTTAGACTGGAAGCCGACCATAACATAGTTAAGAAAAGGCTAGGCAGATTGGTTAAGTCAATATTGCACCTTGGTACATTGAAATAAATAGTCTACGTGTGATGAATAAAGCTCATTTTACCATGGGAGTGCCAGTGAAGTCTGTGGGAAATCTGAACAATCAATTGCTATGATGACATCTATGAAAGGGTAGGCTTTACACTGCCGCACTATTGATGCATGCTATCGAACAACTGTCTATATAAAGGTGGTGCCTATTTATAAGCTTGCACTATCTATGCAATTAGGAATCTTGTGTGTTGCTTACAAAGCTTGTATCATAAGCAAATCTTGTTTCAACATTTATATAATATGCTTAAAAATTAGATTATAGTTGGAAACTCTACCGCAATGGCAAGTTTTACTGCCAAATTTTGCTGATTCGAATTTTTATAGTAGCTGAGTAGTATGCCTCTGATTTCAATAGTTTAACGATTGGATAAGCTCCATTAAAACTGTAACAAGGCCTTTCCCGCGAAACAGAATGGAAGATGACCGAGTTCTTCGTTAAACTGGTCGTTATTCAATGGTTCAAAATGAATGCTATAAATTCAAGCTTTGTAATAGAATCGGTTATGTCCAAGTGGATTCTCTGATAAATATTATATCCACAATTTATACATACGTCTAACATTGTCACTTGGCACAGAAACCTCGATCCTGAATTATTCAATGGGCTAGAAATGGGCAGTATGAAAAATACCATGAATTTTATTTTGTAGAATGGTTCTGAGCTAAAAATGACAAAAATCATTCATACCGTAAATGATTTCAGAAATTAATATTTTTGCGAAATAATTGAGTAAAAATAAAGTCATTGGTCCCATGACATTGAACGCGAATCAAGGGGCTGACTCTCTGCAGCTCGCCGTCCGGTAAGGACCAGGCCCGGGTCGACGGCGCGTCGTGTTCCACGCGCGCCTCAAAGAGATGTCAGCACCATTGACGGGGTCCGATAGGGCCGCTGCCTGCCGGGGTCGCGGATTGTTCGAAAGAGTTACCGTGGCCCTGGCGCACAGGCAACTGAAGGAACACAGGTGGGTTTTAGTCAGTAAGAGTCTGACACGCCCTTCCGCTCCGCCCAGAGCGGGAGAGGTAATTTGATGATTACTTTGATGAGAACTCTCTAAGTACAATGTCCGCAAATTCGGCCGAAGTTATGGAAGATTCCTACTCCGTATCACTTTCAAACATAAAATTAGTCCAGGGCCCGAACTAAAAATTTACGACAAAACGATTTGACAGTTGTCTTTACTCCCAACGTGCTTTTGCCCGTCTGAAAAAGTTAATTAATCGAGTGTAGGGTTCATTACTAAGTATCGAAATAATTTCGTACGGGCCCGTATCTTCGTTGACGGTCTTGACAGTAGGCAACCAGAGCGCGACACGTCAATTCTTGTAATTGACTGTGTTTCAAGTTGTATATATAAAAAAACTTTATGCGTCAGACATCGGTTCTTTTGCATTACCAATAGACATAACATATTATCATAACATCATGCCTGTAATCCCACCCACATTTCGCCAGTTATATTTAAGTCCCATGTAATAGGGGGCAAGCCTTTTTTTTTGGGTGGGAATTCATTAAATGACCTCTCCCGCTCTGGGCGGAGCGGAAGGGCGTGTCAGACTCTTACTGACTAAAACCCACCCGTGTTCCTTCAGTTGCCTGTGCGCCAGGGCCACGGTAACTCTTTCGAACAATCCGCGACCCCGGCAGGCATAGGCCCTATCGGACCCCATCAATGGTGCTGACATCTCTTTGAGGCGCGCGTGGAACACGACGCGCCGTCGACCCGGGCCTGGTCCTTACCGGACGGCGAGCTGCCCATTGCTCGCCGTCCGCAAGCCCGCGCCTACGGTGGCCGGGAGTCGGCAATCGACTCCCGACGCCCAGGGTGTCTCCTCCTCCTGCGGCGGCTAGAGGCGCGAGGGCGCAGAGATTGCCTCTCTCTTTCGCGCTCCGCCTCCTCCTTCGCGAGCATTACTGCTTCGCAGAAGGAGGTGACGGCTTCCCATTCCCTCTCGCTCCGTACCATGGCCTGAACCAGGGCCGGACGCGAGAGGTCACCGCCACCGATCGCCGCCACGAGGACACGGCGGTGCTCCGCCCAAAATGATGATTTCCCACCCAAAAAAAATAAAATAAAAAAGAAAGCCGTCGACCCGGGCCTGGTCCTTACCGGACGGCGAGCTGCATTGGGGCCAAGCCTAATGCCATCCACCGGGCACAAATCTAAACCCTAGGCTGCTACTGAGAAATTCTAGATGGAAAAAACTGATAACACTTTGCCCGACCTGAGAATCGAACCCAGAAACTGAAAAAAGCCGAAAAAAGCAGTTTACTTTGTATCTAGTTGTCTAGGTGGCGCCATCTGCTGTTTCAGCTTTGCGTAAGATTCCCTATTTACCAGGAGGCAATTTATCACGAAAAAGTTTCTTTGCTTTGAAAATAAACAAAACGCACTAGAAAAATTTTATTAACGCCATTTTCTTGGCAAAGAAAAAATAAGTAAAAAGGAAAATTTTAAGGCATCATATATATTTTTACGCAAAGTAGCCAGCAGGTACTGCAAAATACCATATCAAAACAAAAGAGGTTGCGACCCAATTTTAAGACTTGAATATTTTATTATCTGTCAGGACGATGAAGTTTGTGCTCAGATGAGAATAAATCTGTGACATTCTGGAATAATGTTTGTTTAAACTATTTCCTTTGAACTGTTTTAATAGACATCTTATTGATGTCGTGGATTGATTAATTCAGAATAACGATTATTGCATAACTTTAGTAATGTCGCATTTATAGCTAGGGGCTTTGGTGACATAATTTTGGGCAAACAAATGGAACTTGAGTCGTTGAACTCTACTTTTCATTTTGTATAGCTTCTGAGTGTTACTTGTTTCCTCATGAGAAAGGTGTGTAGTAAGTACCTAACTTAGTATCGCATGTAAATCATTATAATTATATAACAAAACATCACGCTTGTGTTCCCCGAAAGGAACCTACAGGTTCTCTTCTGCCCACATTTCATCTTTAAAGCTACATGTAACTGGAGGCGAACCTATTGCCAGCAACCGGGCACAAATCCAGACTCCGGGCTGCCACTGAAAAAATCCATACCGTATATTTATATATACATAAAAATAACATACCACACCATAATTAAGCTGCCATATTATGTTTCCTCACCGCAGACCTCTATCAAACTACATCACTTGTCACTTGAATGCTCGATTGCCCTCTTAAGCGCAGGCCACACCGCTAGTTAGCGAGCGAGCGAGCGAGCCGGGCGAGCATTGTTTCACCTCTTTTCAAGTTCGCGGTGTGAACCGAAGTATGAAAAGAGGTGAAACTCGCCCGGCTCGCTAGCTGGCGGTGTTGCCAACGCTTGAGAAGGAATGCTCCCCTCGCTCTAACGCCCGCCCGCTCGCTCACCCGTCCGCCCGTAGTTTTCGGTGTGAACCCACATATTTTAGCTCGCCAAAGCTTCGCTAAATTTACATAGTTTCCCTTGCCTTTCCTTCGCCCGCCAACTCACTCGCTTGCTCGCTAGCTGGCGGTGTGGCCTGGGCCGGCAGTCTCGACATTAGATAGCGACAAAAATCTGTCGCTAAGTCGTATCGATTAGATAAGTTTGAGCATGATAACCAAAGTGAAAATTCTGATCAAAACTTGGTGCTCCGGGTTGATCCTGTTGCTAAGTAAGTGAAATAGACTCCTCTTTGATTAGAGCCCACCTTCATTTTCTGCATTTATTATTCTAATTTTTTTTTTTTCTTTCAGAAAACAATTAGATCGTTCCGCATTAGTTGAAATTCATCAGAACTCGGAAAACGAACTACAAAATTTGAATCTTCCAGTTGGACTTTCGCGGTAAGTGAGAAAATAATACCTATATTTTTCCGTTACATCACTCATAGACTAGGAGCTCATGTCGTTTACTTTTTCAATCATTTCATTACAATTTTTAGTATCATTGTCTTATCACCACTTCGAAGTTGAATGATAGACTAGGAGCCCATGCCTGTTTTTTCAATCATTCCTTATTTGTTACTAGTATCTACAGAAAGTAATAATTTCCAGTAAATTTATAC
Source organism: Dryobotodes eremita (assembly GCA_917490735.1). Lineage (NCBI taxonomy): Eukaryota > Metazoa > Arthropoda > Insecta > Lepidoptera > Noctuidae > Dryobotodes > Dryobotodes eremita. The sequence goes on from OU823257.1 coordinate 9,158,805, forward strand.
AACCTGTTAGATAATAACGCAAAATGACTCGGGTGGTAGGAAGTTCTATTTATGAAATTAAATACGTTTTTTCTATGACTTTCAGGAGTTTTAGGAAGAAAATAATACTTACGTTAGTTCTGTTGTAATACAGTCGCTTTTTAATGAAATTTTATGTATTGCTTTTCAGAGATACTTACCAAGAACTGCGAGAACAACCAAATGAAATTGTTATCAAGGTTAACACAGAAGAATCTGACAATCAGGATGAGGTGCTTATTCAGTTATATAGGAAACCACTTAAATCCCGGTCTACTCAGTTCTTTTCTCAATGGTATTGGTATATTTACTTCAGAAAACTTATATTTTTATTTTTTCTGTTTCAGTTATTGATAACTACTGAAAAAGAAAGAATATTGAAGAAAAATACATTGGAAGGAGAATTGTAAACGTATTTCACTTTACAAATAAATTACTTGAATTATGTAACCACGGTCCTTTTGGATGCTCAGCAAATGAGATTATATGTATTAACAGGCGAGAAACAAAATGGTCTAATGTCAAAATTTTCATTTAAATGTAAAATGTGTAATACAAATTTTATTGTAAATAACGACAACTGCGAAGACAATAGTTTAAACTTGAATGCCTGTGCAGTTGCGGGTACTGTTGCAACAGGTTGCGGTCGTTCCCAAATGGACGATTTTTTTTCCGCTATGGATATGCCTTCCTTAACCGACCATGTTTATGACCAAAATCACGAATTAATAGGCAAACATTGGGAGAAAGTATTAATTCAAAATATGAAAGAAGCAGGACAACGTGAAAAAGAAATAGCTACAGCAGAGGGAAAAGTAACCGAAGATGGTTATGGGGACGTAGATGTCATAGTTGACGGGTGTTGGAGCAAAAGATCATATACAAAAAATTATTCGGCTCTTTCTGGTGCTGCTGCCATTATTGGTAAAAATACCGGACAGATTTTATATATAGGCATAAAAAATAAAAGTTTTCAAGTCTGTGCAACAACATGAACAGATCAAGAGCCTAAAACGCACATTTGCTTTAAAACTTATAGTGGGCCATTTACAGGAATGGAGAGTACGATTCTTGTAGAAGGTTTAAAAAAATCTGTTGAACAACATGGCCTTATATATGGCAGATTGATTTCTGACGGGGACGCAAGCACATACTCAAAAATTTTAGAAGCGCGGCCTTACCAAAATAAAACCGTCGAAAAAATAGAATGCCGAAATCACCTCTTACGCAACTTATGCAACAAGCTGCAAGCACTATCAACAGAAACGAAATATCTGTTAAAGCATCGTAAATCCGTAACGAAGAAGGCAATTTTGGCAATCCGTTGCAGTATAATAAAGGCAATTAAGCAACATAAAAATAATTCTGATGTCGAACTCCTTTTAGACGATATTTTACGGTGACATACGCATGCATTCGGTGACCATACTAAATGCAAGGCATATTTTTGCACTAAAGTTGGAGAGGTGGACAAAAATAAAGTGTCAAATGGCTTTTTCACAAGTGCTCTGTGGCAGCGCATACATTTTATTGTGCAAAGCTTAGCTGCGCATTCACGGAGCTTAATCCATGACGTTGACAGTAACCGGGTCGAAAATTTTCACAGTGTTGTCGCGAAGTATGTAGGGGGGAAAATAATTAATTTTTCCAAAAATAATTCTTATTCGTTACGAGTCCATGCGGCAGCAGTAGCCTTTAATGCAAAAAAGACAATATCAAGGCTTTACAAATCGATAAACGGTAAAATTAAGCCCTACAGGAAAATTACAAAAATTCGAAGAGAAGAGAATTAAGAAAAATGCTTACAACAAAATTCAAAAAAGGCAAAAACCAAGAAAGCGTTTATTTCAAACTTCAGGATCAGGAAAATCAGACAAAGAGTATGGAGAAGGGTGCATCAAACCGGACATGGACGAGGAATCTTATAATAAAGTTAAAGAAGCTTTTTAAATAACTTGAAGAAAACAGATGAAGAAATGGACAAAATACAAAAAAGAACACAATACTCCAAAGCGACAGTGGTGAGTGGCTCGAGCTTCGACGCTCTCTACTGACCGCCTCAAACTTCGGAAAAATTATAAAGCGAAGACCAAATACAAGTTGCGTAAATACCGTGAAAGAATTTTTGTATAAAGGAAATTTAGATCACGTGGCATCGATCAAACTTGGCCGAGAAAATGAAAGAAAGGTCATCATTCAACTGAGCGCTCAAATAAATCAAGAAATCGAACGATGTGGCCTTTTTATCGACAGGAATCTTCCTTTCCTTGGTGCCACACCCGATGGGCTGTGTGGTGACGATTCAGTTGTGGAAGTCAAGTGCCCAATAACGGCATAAACGAAGCAATTGAAGAAAAAAAAGTTACTTTTTGGAAAACTAATAAAAACGGAGAAATAGAAGTCAACAAAACTCATAATTGGTTCTATCAAATCCAAGGCCAATTACATATAACGCAACGAAAAAAATGTATATTTGCTGTTTGGGCTAATGAAAACGAATGTTTGAGAGGTGAGATTGTCGAAAGAGATGATCATTTTTGGAAACAAAAAATGGAAGAAAAGTTGACGACTTTTTACATGGACTGCTTACTTCCAAAGTTGGTTGACCCTCGGCATCCACGGAATTTGCAAATATGAGATCCGGACTACATACAAAAAACAATTGAATATAAAAAACAAAAAACAAAAATGGCTAACGAAAAATCTAATAAATTATTTAATTTGTTTATTATTATAAAATTATTTTGCCAGATCTAATAAAGGTTATATAATTATCTTAAACAAATAAATGTATTATTTATCAGATTTTTCATTAGCCATTTTTGTTACAAATTAAATTATTTAGTAAGTTGTGTAACTTTTCTTCCATTTTTTGTCTAGATCTTAAATCAATAAGTCAACATTATTTTATAATCTCAATAATATTTTAAGAGAAAGCCTTGTTTGTACCTATATAATTGTTGTCGTAATATAGTAATTCTACAACAGTTTTTTTATGAGTGAATAAAAGATAATTGATATATCCAAATATATTTTGTTTCATCCACACATATATTACTTATAGTACAAAGTACCTACCGGTCAAAATTAATATAATTTTGGAGCCTAAACGTTCGACACGACAAGAAGAAGAATTAAATAATAATTGTTGTATCTACCAATAATTATCTAAGATCACAAAATGTACGCAAACTCCTAGACTTTATTATTAGTACAAGCTTGAGCCGGTAGATGGCTAAGTTTAATGACATTTACGTAATACTTACCAGGTGAAGTACGGGTAGGTGGGGTGTGGGGAAGACTAAACGCTCAAGGTCATTGAGAAGGGTGAGCCTCTTAACCGTAACATTTAGGATGGTTTATGTTAATTGCCTATTCCGGGTAGTGCGGCCTTCCGGGAACATGTCCATAACGACAGAAGGATATCGTCACCGAGCTTTTGTCAATGGCTTCTTTGTTCGATGTCTGACTACAAAATCTTTTCCTGCTGTGAGAAGGAATGTATATGAGAATGTTAAACAAACAGCATATCGTTACAGATTTTTTTTACATTTTATTGCGAATTAAGACATATTCAAAGCAGTCGGTACAGTGGTTTTTACACATATGTATGTGGATGGATATAAGAGTAGGGAAAGACTAAAGAAACGACAGATGAACTGTATGAAAGATGATATGGCTAGAAAGGGAAGGGAGGGAAGGGGGAAGGGACTACTCAAATGATGACTAATAGTATTATTGATGAAGAAGCCATGCTGCTCTGACCCCAAATAAACTGGAATAAAGTCAAGACAAATGCACAAATTTTTCATTATCGAAGAATTTAGTCCTGTAAAAGATTTAAGCCCCAATTTTTTTTTTTTTTTAAATCATTTTCTTCTTTTGATTTTATCAACTGTCGGTATATGAATTTGCATGTTACACGAGTTTTTATTTCTTTACGCTCTCTATTTAAATACGTACAATGTTTTATGTTGTTCAGTGTATTTGGAATTCAACACACAAAATCGTTGCCTTTATTTACCAGTTCTATAGGCAGATGTCTTTCAGTATAAAATTCGTTTTTAAATTTAATATAGAACACGATTCTGGTCTGTAGTCCGGTAGGAATATCCCAAAAGACTGAGACAGCATTTTGAGCGAGTTTAAGGATCTAGTAAATTTAATTGTTTGGGACCTTGCCAAAATTACCACTATAGTTCGGAAGTACACTCGCGGGCAAATAATACGGGTCAGTACGAAAAACTAAAATGACCAGACAATGAATACGATTGAAATCAAATGTGCAAATTTTCATAATCAAAGAATTTAGTCCTGTAAAAGATTTAAGCCCCAATTTTTTTGAAAATCATATTCTTCTTTTGTTTTTACCAACTGTCGGTATACGAATTTGCATATTACACGAGTTTTTATTTCTTTACGCTCGCTATTTAAATACGTACAATGTTTTATGTTGTTCAGTGTATTTGGAATTCAACACACAAAATCGTTGCCTTTATTTACCAGTTCTAGAGGCACATGTGTTTCAGTATAAAATTGGTTTTTAAATTTAATATACAACACGATTCTCGTCTGTAGTCCGGTATGAATGTCCCAGGAGAGTGAATGTGCTACAATAGCCGTCGCAGTATGTCCGAATAAGATCGATATAAGAATGAGAAGGATTTCCCTTTTTTCAAAACGAGGAAGTTTCTAGCAATATAAACCAATCCAATCAGTACGAAGAATTGAAACGGATTCGAACTGAGACAGCATGTTGAGCCAGATAAGGATACAGAAGAAAAACAATTGGGACCTTGCCAAAATAACCATTATAGTACGGGAATATTTGGACAGAAAATAAAAAATAAAAATGCATAAGGACCGTCATTACCATATAATTTATAGTCTGCAGTTCTCCATACTTGAATCTGTCCCTCTGTGAAAACCCCTCTCGACAATTCCGTACAATTTGCGAGTGGTTTTCCGCGATTAGTAGATTGTACCAAACTTATCTATTCAATCCAATGCGCCCTACATTGATCGTATAGCTTGCTACCCAGCTTTGATATCGAGAATATTATAATCGGAAATCTGATAGCTTGCTGGTATCTAAGTCTGATTAGGGAAATTATTTGAGATGGGTAGTACTACTACAATGTGATGTATTTAGACATGTCAATAATTAAATAAGTCAAATCAATAAATACCCACATAACACTCAAATTCTCTATTTCCCCTATTATCTCCAGAACGCAACGTTTCTACAAATAGTTTTGGCCCTAAAAAGCTTTTCATTTGACCAAATAAACGAATTTGTATTCCAATGTAGATTATTGTTTCGTAACGCAAGGAAAATGAATCAGTAATTTTTTGTGTTTTCCTGGTTATCGTGATTGTGGCTATTGTTTTTTTTTTAAATACAGAACAAAAGGTAACAAAGCTTTTTAAAATAAAATTCTTTCTCGAAATCCTTTGTGATGAATGAACAGAAACAAGAGAATTAAATTAGGTTAAAAAGGTCTGCAGAAATTATATTGGTGACCAATATTTTCTGCTTCACTTTATTATTCGTTCAACCCTTGTCTAAGATTTATTTTTGTAAATATCTCGCTACAGGTTTTTCTTTTAAGAATACAATTGAAATATCTACACTGAAACACTGTGAGCCGAGCATATTATCATTTTGTTTGTTCAATCGAGCGACGGTGTTGTGTATCTACTATCAAAATTACAATTGGGTATAACAGAAGCTACTACTAACTAAGACGAATAAAATTTGCTCAAATTGACAATACTTCATGGCGTCACGTCCGCACAGCAATCGAGCGTTTCGCAAAAGGCGTTTCACGAGTTGATCGGCCCAGTCTGCGTGCATTTCTATACCAGTATTCACCTACAGTCTGTAAAAACGGGTAACAATATCAACGCACGCATAAGTCCTAACTATTTTGTTATTCCTAAATTAGTTTGATTGTGGCAGATAATTATGTAATTAAAGTACAATTATGTACAATATGTGATGATTATGATTAATTGAAAAGTGATTCTTTGTGTAGTTTTGTCAACATGTACTTATGTGCTTTTATTAAATGAATATTATATTAATTTGTGTTATTTCACACAATTTCAAAAACGAAAAGCTAAATTAAATAGCTAAATTAAATAATATGCTATCTTTGTATTTTATTATGTTTTTTTTACTTTTATGACTGAGAGTGTTAACTTAAAAGTCTTTGGTGAGTACTGTTACATAATTAATTGTATTTGTCCTTTTCAGATATAAGTGTTAAGACACTTAGAAGAAATAAAATTGAAAGGTCTAAAGATCCCGAACAGCGAAATACACAGGGGAAAAATCGTCCACATTCAGCAGCAGTTTCCAATTTGGATAATTCTGATATTTCGGCTATAAGAAACAAAGTAAATGAATTTTATGATGTGAAAAAACAAGTCCCAACACTGAGAAGCCTGCTACTACAATGATCACATGAATGCTACCAATAACATGGTATACCAATGAAATGTTGACATCAAATCTCACTAAACCTAGTGTGATGGACATTTGCACAATGCAATTTACCTTGTGAAACAATTGAACAAACCCACCCCTTACTATGTCTGATTCTAACGCTAATCTCCGAATATGGCTTCAAGAGAATAATATTCATTCTGAAGAATATCATACCAAACCTGAATTAATGTGTTTGGTGAAAGATAATAATCCTGCAGTTGTTTAAGAAGCAGAAGTACTTCTAAAATAGTACAGTTATACCTGTATTTTAAAAACAAAAAACAAAAAATATAATCAATCGTCAAACTTTGGAAATGTGTTCTACCTAAGAATTTTTCAGAATATTTCTTATGAAAGGTCTTAGGTGGAACAAATTTCCAAAGTTTGACGAATGATATGAAATTTATTATTATTATTCAGTAAATATATCATTCCTACAGTCGCAAATCGCATTTTGATCAATATACGACGTAAAACCGAGCTGCAATATGCAAAAACCAAAGAAAATTTGAATTTAGCGGGCTACAACTGAGGATTAATCTCAAGGCGAAACGCTAACTTTCATACCCACCATTGCAATACGCGAATACATAATAGCAACTTAACTGCGGGTAATTACGTAACACACTAACAGTAGGAATGGGTTTCATTTTGACAGTTCAACAACATTCATTGCGTTATTTACGTTGTTGAGCAGACAAATTTTTCGAACATATGAAGCAATGGATTAGCAATAGGCTTCAAAATGATTCAGATTGTAATAGATAGTGTGTAATTAGGGTGCTGGTCTCAGTAAATATCAGGGGTAATAAGGTTATTATGGTCTAAGGGGTCTATTATTATCTGTTGCAAAATATTTAATTTTCACATGTCACACATGTCTAATTTAATCTATTTTTTTCTTCTTCTTTCTTCTTCTTCTTCTATATAAATATCAATTGCTATTCGTTAGTCTCGTTAAAACTCGAAAACGGCTTGACTGATACGAATATTTTTTAATGTTTTGTTCGCTCTAAAAAAGGAGTGAAAAAGAAATATGAAATACTGATACATAATATTTCTTGAATAATAAATAGTATCGTGTCCGTTTAAGCCAGGGTTGAGCTCATGTTTTTTTTTTATATTGCCGCCTTTTTTCTTGGACAGCTTTCGTTGGGCAGACTCTATTAACTACATGAACTAATTCAGCTGGTGCAGAGTTTATTAAAATTTGACGGGTTATTCAACAAGCGAATGATTTAATTTGATTGGCGTTAATTAGTTTGTGGCTGAAGTCCGTTAACATCAATGTGGAACTTGACGTATTAATCGCACCCCAGGGAGGCTGACTAATTTAGTCCCACTATTTACCAGCAATATGTTTATTGCTTGCTCCCCTTAAAGTTATGGCCTTAAATTAGATTTATTACCATAATAAAACATGAATGCATGAAAGGAATAACAAGAAAATGTTATAAAACACATTGTTTATGTTTACTTTCCACTTCCTAAGATTGTGTCGATGCTTTTTGCGTGGAAACCATAAGAAACACATAGGTATTCAAGTTACATCATTACGTGTTTATTTCATATGTCACAATGACAGCTCTAAAACATCACGTTTTTATTAATTGTGAAGGGAAAATTGATAAATTGTCAAACATGACTTTCAGATGTACTTTCACTATGTCAGAAACTATTATATAATTTTACTTATAAACCATCTTTGTACCTTTGGAGTACACAAAGTTGAATAAATAAATAATATTTAAAGAAAATAGAGATAGCCTGTTGACATGTTAATGTATGAGTAAAATGCACCTATAAAGTTTGTTTGTCTTTTTGTACCGAAAAATAATAACGACGAGTTTAAGAGTTTGTTCATCATTGTACCTAGTAAAACGAGACAAAAAGTTGGTAAGAAAAAGAAAGGAAAAGAGCAGTATTTTTCCACTAAAATTCACATTCCATCATAAAATAATAGGTTCAAAGTATTTATAACTTTTAGGGTACGAACTGAATAATATTTTGACAAATTAGGAAGACACTGCTTTTACCTACACAAAATATCTCCACAATAAATTTAAGTTATGATGCGTCTGATGAAAGACACTTATAATAAAAAAGAACGATATAAGAGTAAGTAGTGCTTCTAGAAACTTGGCCACTAAAGCTTCTAACTTAGATTCTACTTAGTCAAGTCTTAATGGAACTCCTGGAGAAATCACTATCGTCACAAGTTATGTAGAACATCTATGTACAAAAAACACATTTGAAAAAAAAATTGAATACATTATGCGAAAATAGGCGTAAACATATTTTTTATGGGCACAAAAATAAATAAGTTTTCCTAACTATATTCTCATTTTTCTTGGTTGTGTCTGGTAGTTTGCAATTTACAAACTTTTTCAGTAAAACTGGATTTTCAAAAGTTTTCTTGTAAAAAATCTTATTAGTCAAACAACGCTCGTAATACGCAGCGTCGTGCTGACATCTGTAACGTCGACAGAAATGCGCCATTTAGCCTCTTATTTATTTTCACTTATTGCTATAATTTTCTTTTATTACTATTCATTTTTCGTTCTATTTATTCTAGCAGTACGTAACATGTTGTGTAATAAGTTTTCTTTGTCTTGTACAGGACGTAAAAAGACCCATCTCGAAGCCATCATCTACGCATTCTGTACATAAATATAATATTTTTTTCGTTAAAAATAGCCAGAAAAAGTTGGAAATTTGACCTTCAATATCTCGGTAACCAGAAGGTTCCTAAGAAAAATCGAGAAAAATAAAAAATAAAAATATCGGGAAGAACAAGTGACTCTCGGATATGATTGACGTGTACTCGTAAAAGTGTTTGTACAAATCTACTTACAGAAATAAAATCATTTATCATTTTTGTTACGAATATTTTTACAAGCGTTATGTAAACATTTTCGTTTAAGACCCGTGGGACAGTGAAAAGCTGTTTTTATCGAAAAGGAGACAATTATAACGAGCTAATAATTTACACAACTTTGTGCTTATAATACGACTTTAGGTATGCTACGAGAGTCCCCTCATGTCTAGAATCACGTCGATTTATATTTATTCACAAAGTGATATTATTATTCTAAAGTAATCTAAAGTACATGCTAAAATGTAAATTATAGATAACATGAACTTGGTTTCTTTATTGACTTTTAAATATATAATTATACGAATATGCAGCGTAGCCTTTTTATAGCAACAGCTATAGTAAGGTGATGCTATGAAAGCCTATAACTTAAACTGTCATGCTATTGTTTACGTATGAAAGTGTCAAACGACTCTTGCGACAGACGAAGATACCTGAAGAAAAAAATGTTTACTGCGATCTAATTATGATTGGTCATTAGGAGTTTACCTTTTGCATTTTTAAGCTTCTGCTCTACGAAATTACCTGATATAAGGTGCAAACCCATAGCCAAAAACATTTCCTTCATTTTGGATTAATAACATAACATAACACACATAACATCACGCCTGTATTCCCCGAAGGGTTAGGCAGAGATGTACCTATAGTACACCCACATTTCGCCAGTTATGTTTAAGTCCCATGTAATAGGGGGCGAGCCTATTGCCATCAACCGGACACAAATCCAGACTCCGGGCTGCTACTGAGAAATTCCAGATGGAAAAACACAATAATACTTTGCCCGACCCGGGAATCGAACCCAGGACCTCGTGCTCAGCAGTAGCGCTTGCGACCACTAGACCAACGAGGCTTCTAAAATTAGTTGCACAGAGAATAGCCCCGAATAAATTATAATACATTTCGGCAGCTGCCCTGATAACGTTAAATACTCAGTAATAGCCGGTGGCAGTGAGGCGAAGGCGAACCGGAGTATCCGCCGGTGACAAGGACCAGAGAACAGACTGGATTAACATAAACACACACGAAGATGCTGAACCCTTAAGATTATTGCCTATAATTTAAATAAATATCTTAGTTTCAATACCAAGATTATTTCAATGAAACAAACATTCTTTCCCAAATTTTCAGGCCAACGAATAGTTAATTAAAATCAACAAATTCTATCAGCATTTCAAAACATTTACAGTTTCTGATTTCATTCTACATTGACTTGAAAAATCTACCCATTCGTGCTGAAACGCTCTTTAATACTAATTCTGTCGTAATCTACATTTCTGTCTCAGACACCCGAGATATTTAATTACACAATGCTAAGTCGAGGTATTCACATTTTGCTTTTCGTTTTGTAAACAATTACTGAAGAACGGACGCGGAATAAATAAATGAGAAATTATTCAGGGGTGGGTGAAGAGGAGGGGGAGCGGTAAAACTTTAACAATTTATTTGTTTGTGAGCAGTTCCATGTGGTCGGTCTCATTAGATGTTACAAGTAAGTAAGTAGTTTAGTAGATGTTGAATAACTGACTACAAAGTGTCTGCTATACTTTTATTGTTTTCAAAGGTTTTATACTTTACTAGCTTCTACCCGCGGCTTCGCCTGCGTGGATAGCGGAAATTATCCCATGGGAACGTGCTACCGGTACAAAAAGTAGCCTATATCCTTCCCCAGGATGCCATATATCTCCTTGCCAAATTTTATGGAAATCTGTTCAGTGGTTTAGGCGTGCAAAGTTAACATACAGACAGTTACTTTCGAATTTATAATATTAGTATAGATTTAACACTGTTTTCCGTGGGACAAAGAAATCCATTTGGTACAATACATAAATTTATATTTTTGTGGAGGTACAGATCCTTGCAATAATAATAGTTGAGCAATTACCAGTTGGGCCGTTGACCCACTGTTCGACTTTATGCAGTTGATCAATCTAGTAGAGCAGTGGAGAAGAAGGGTAAATACTACTTTCAACAAAAACTTTTCTCATTATTATCTGCCATGGGTGACATAAAAAGCAAGCACCAGTTCTGAAACCGTAAAATTGTTAAAATAAATTGAACTTCAAAACGGCGCAGCCGCATGTGGTTCATAGAGTTCGTACTCATCTGTATTCCCAGCTAAAAGACACTGCATTGCTGCACTACAGCCTCACTTCTGATATTCACTGCCGGCCGCCATTGTGCTCGCCACATTATACTACAACGCATATTGTTCGACGACCTTTCACGATTTTCGCTATGACGATGTGAACATTTCCTGTCAATATTATCTTGTTTATTGTAGTTCTGTGTACAGGACATTTTTACTTCAATAATAACTTTACTTATGAAAAATCCTTCGCACTTCAATATTTTTAGCTTATATAACCAGACTATAAAGTTCCCACTGCTGGGAAGCAGGCCTGCTCTCTTCGAGAGGGAGTGGGCTATAATCTACGACGCGGGCCCAGTGCGGGTTGGTAGATGTCACATGTCTTCGAATTTTTGCTTCTAATACATGCCGGTTTCCTCACGATGTTTTCCTTCACCGTTTTGAGACCGGTGGTGATAAAATTACTTACACAAAGTAAAGCGCCTGCCTGGGTTCGTAACCTTCAACTTGTAAGGCGAGGCTGTTACCGCTGAGCCTTATCACCTTATCTATATTATATATAAGGTGATTATAATACCGCAGTGACCCGTGAGTCATTGTAGAACATCACAGACCGTCAGTGATTCATGAGAAACTGTATAACAAATTGAGCAACCCGTCTTGTTTGTAGACAGCATTTCCATTCATTTCTATCACATTTGCAGTAAACTTCTTGCTTAAAATATTTTTATTATAGATGTTAGATTGCATTTGCTAGTAAAAAACATGCAAAATAAACGTTAATTTTCAAAAATATAAATCTAATAATTATGATTAATTCAATCACAGCACGCGTGACTTTCCACAACAGAAACCGCATACACACAATAGGCTCGCTTCTGTTACATGAGACTTAGGGCCCGTTGTTTGATACATAGTCCAACATGATTAACTGGCGAAATGTGGGTGTAGGTACTTCTGTTAGATCAACGAGGCAGTCCATAACAGAAAAAAGAAGTAAATCTAAAAAATCAAAAAACCCGACTGCGTAAAAGATGTACTTTAAAAAAGATGGAAACAAGATGACATATTTCTGACTCCCATCCCACACCCAATCTCAAGCAATAGGTCTTCTTTTTAACAATAAAAACCTATTTCAACGATACCCCGTCTGACATAGTAAGTCGACTTTTTTTTTCTTTTTCACCATATGGCCTCTGGTTGTCGCCATATTAAATTTTGATTAAGCTGTGATGTCAAGATTAAGACAATTCTATTGACGTAAGAATCAACCAAATCGGCCCACGCGTTTGGTCTCTCGAGCGTCACAAAGGAACAAAGATACATACATACATAGGCTGATAAACACGTTACCCTCCTTTGCGTCGCGCAGTTGGGTAAAAATGTACCTATCGCAAGAAAAAAGTCAGCTTCACCTTCTTCATTGTAAATATTATATTGTTACCGATTTGTTCCTCGTTAATTGTTAATAATTTATAACAAATTAACGTTAATTTGAATTAGTGAATTTCGTTTACTCGTGTTTATTAAGAAAGGAGCGTAACGTGTAAATGTAATTAATGGAAGTAATTTTGGATACACACGAGAAATTTTCGCGGAAATACGTGGGAATGTACGCTAAGTGGTGTTAACGAGTTAGCATTATTTTATATTAATATAAGCATCCTAATTCAAGTTGAACTTCTAAGTATGAGAAGATTGTTTGTGATATTCAAAATGTAAATTAAGTTTGCTTATTTTCTTTTAGTTAGACTTTTAGAGTAACAAAGTTGGTGTAGTGAATGTTGCTTTCAGAATGACTGAGGTAGGTTGTGCCTTTACAAACAGCTAGATCTAGGCAACTAGGAGCCTAGTTATTTATTTATAGTAATTACAAAGTTTTATTTGCTATCCCTGCGATGATTATGTGGTGGCATTGACATTGCCACATGCGAACTACGCATCACACTGGCGTCACGCAAAATCTTGCATCGCGCAAGCAGAATTCCCCGACATCAATCGTCTAGCAGTTACCCACCAGACACAAAATCCGTCTGGTCGGAGTACCCTCCCTTTTCTATAGAGGATGAGTGAACTTTACACCCTGTTCCTTAAACCTCTATAAGTGTAAGTACCACATAAGCCATTTGTATGTATCACAAAAACTCTAAAAAGCTGTATTAACAATAAATTATTTGTCAAGGTATACAATAAAACCGAATTGGCAATAGACATGATAGAAAAAAATTAGATTCTACTAACTTACGTTTCATTTATAGTTGTATGTACGTTTGGTCACTAACCTTTATTGCTTTCAGGATAAGCTGGAGTATAGAACGAAAAAAAAACTAAATTTTCATTTTCTAATAGAAAAATAACTTTGTCTGGATTCACTTTCCGTGTCAAGTAATAAAGCGTGTTTACGGCGTTCGGCCGAGGACATCGTACTGTCCACGAAATGGATGTCAGATGACAATAAACGAACCAGGATCTGTACAGAAAACAAATAAAATCTGAAACAATAAACAGGGACCGTTTGATTGGCAATAAAATGTTTTACGTACTTGCAATAAAACTTTGTCCTATTTACATTAGCATAATACTGGTTATAAGACTATGTGACGCGATAGTCGCCGTGGCTTTTTTTATAAATCGACTTCAAAAAAGGAGGAGGTTCTCAATTCGACTATACGTCTTTTTTTTTATGTGTGTGTTAGTTCAGAACGTTTTTCTGGGTGAACCGATTTCGATGATTCTTTTTTTTATTTGAAAGCTAGTGCTTCACATGTAGTCCCATTTAAATTTGATCAAGTTCTGACAAATAGTTTTTGAGTTATCCTTAATACTCCGTATTTTTTCCACTTAGTTTATATTGATGATGTTTTAATCATTTCCTGTCACTGTTATTTACATATCAAGTAGTGGTATAAGAATTTGTGTGGGGTAGGTACCACAACTAAAAAGTGAAAAATAAAATCTTTTTTACAAAAAACAACACACTTCCAAAAAAACTCTAAAAAACGTGAAAAATAACTTTAATTTCGGAAATCGGTGGCCAAAAACGAAAATACAAAACTAAAGACACCGACATCCGAAATTAAAGTTATTTTTCACGATTTTTAGTGTTTTATTTTGGAAGTCGGTTGTTATTAGTAAAAAAGTTTTTTTTTATACGATGCAAGACACAAGCAGCAATTTTATTACCATAAAATTTCCCATCATAAATTGCCTTAACTTAAGCGGATATTGCCTTTAATAAGACGGAATCTAGAGCGAAGCTAGAATATTTTATACTAAGTACACAAATACACGTGTAGGTATTTGAGCAATAAAGAAGACTCGTCAATTATGTGACCCAGGCCCGGCGCAAAAAAAGTGTATCTCATGTTTTTCATTATAATTGATAGAATATATACACATATATTTCAACTAATATCAGCGGCTATCATGTAAATATATTGCTATGACTTTTTATTCAGGAAAAATATGTATTTACTTATTTTATCGAGGTGTTTCTTTCGTGATGGGTACAAAATTACGAAATAGTTTATTTTTTATTAACAAGAGCTAACAAAGTTATTGAACAGTGCTATTTTTTTAATCCCAGGGGCTAATATAGTAATACGTTTTTATTGATTGACTTTCTACAAATTTCCTTCATAGCGAATTTCAGTTATGAATATTTATTAGAATTCCATAATTATAATAAATATCAGAGGCTTACATATAATATTATCATGCATTTTTGTTAAAACAACAGATCAGTACTGAAATAATTTTATAGATTTTTCATGTCTATTAACACATTGTCTAGTCCCAATGCGAGATGGCTGACCTATTCATGTCTAACTCAACCCAGATAGTACACAACGCTTACGACGTTTGCGCAACTGCCCCGTGTTCTAAGTTGATTGGTAACGGCGAGGAATTTCTCAATCTTACTTTGTGATAAATATAATTAAATACTTATACTATTAAATTAAAATAATGTAAGTATGTATATTTTTTTTTTATATTTGCCTACAATACATAAGTACACAAAACAATATTTATATTATGTTAGCCACGACTTTCGGTAATGGTGACCATCTTATTTACCTAGTATGTACTAAATTATGTGATAACTTTGGGTTGGTGACTGGGTAAATTTTGTATGGGCCGTGAGGAGTCTCCTTTCTATACCTAGTTGCAGCAGTCGCTCCCTCTTGAATAAATTTCGCATTTATTCCGAACGCACCCGCCTCGATGCGACACTTTAGGGCTATGAAAGTGAAACTCGCGTTTTGATTAATTGTTGTAACGCCTACAGCGGACAAGTGCTGAGATGTTTAGTTCAGCGGACAAGGATATCGTGGTATTTCGTTTCACGGAAACCACATCTTTAGTCCATTTATATATTTAATATTGAAAACCAGCCAAGTGCGAGTAGGACTCGCGCACGAAGGGTTCCGTACCATTGACTAGGTAAACAACAGTAGGTACACAAGAGGTACCTACCTGTTACCATTTATTGATATCGACCAAAAATAGGCAAAAAATGGCGTTTTTGTATGGGAGCCCCCTCAAATATTTATTTTATTTTAATTTTATTATTTATTATTAAAGTAAAAATACAACTGAGTATTTTGTGAATATTTTAAGTGCCTACCTGTTGCCATTATTAATATCGAGCAAAAAAGGGCAAAAGAATCGCGTTTGTTGTATTGGAGGGGACTATTTATTTTATTTTGTTTTTATTTTTTGTTGTTATAGCGGCAACCGAAATACATAATTTGCGAAAATTTCAACTGTTTAGGTATCGCGATTCTTGAGATACAGCCTGGTGACAGACAGACGGACGGACAGACAGCGAAGTCTTAGTAATAGGGTCCCGTTTTTACCCTTTGGGTACGGAACCCAAAAAAAGCTGCTTATGTCCAATATTTAGTGTTTATAATCTGAACCTATGTTTTCAGATGTGAAATCCCAGGACACTCATTTAACTCATACTTTACGCTATTACCGCTGAAAAGCCAACCTTTAGTTACCTTTGACCGTTTTTACATCCAAATCTGTATTTCATACCATTAATTTCCTCTTTTTATATACGAGTAATCTTAAAATACTTTTTATACTTTGAAATTGTTATCGTAAATTGTCATATGTGAGTTTTCTTTTTCTATAAAGCTTACATGTTAAAGCCAGTTAGTGTAATAAGGCCAGGTTATCTCTGTAAGCCGCTATATTTTTCCGGCCAACAATCAAATATAAAGTAATTTATTTATTTTTGAAAAGTGAACACATGCTTCCAGAACTTATCACAGGGATTATAAAAGTAGCCGTCAGTCTGGGCAAAAGGCAGTCTTTAATCAGACCTGGCTCAGTCTTGAAGCAGTCTTAAGCAGACTCGAATCAGTCTTTAGCGGAGTCTTTGGTGCAGTTTTTAACTCAGTGTCTGTGATTTGCATTACCTACCCAAAAAAAATATAAATTGAGTTATTTTCGGAGAATAAATGTTTCATACCTAGTGAGTGCCTCGTAAGTATTGTGTGTGCGACCCATTCCCTTTGCTCTCAAATAGCATAGCGTGGGACGCCGGAGCCTACCACGGATCAGGAAGTCTCCGATGCCGGGGAACCCGTCCCACATGCCGAGACATTCCTCCTGCCGAGCGTGAGGCGCTGCCTCAGACGAGGCGTTGTTGACATTCCACTCACGTGAGTTAACGACGACACGACCTCCGCCACGACGGTCCACCTGATCAGTTCGGCGTGACTACCCCAACTTCGTCCAGCCCCACCGCTACCTGCCGCTAGATCTTGCTCCTGATTACATGTATAAGCCGACTTGAAGCTCCTACACATATTTCTATTCTTTGTTTTTGTATCTTTTTTTTTTAATGTGACTTACAATTAGCTCTCCGGCTAATCATAACGTTTCAATATAAAACTTTAGTGGAAGAAGAAGGGTAACAGCGTTTTCACACTGATGCACGACACAGGAAGGCTAACCATAACTTTAATACAACGATAACATAATGTTCTAAATTCGGACGGACAGAATTCGGATTTAGTGCCTATAGAAATAGTTAGCTACTTCAAACTGACATTTCTCGGATTTTCAGATCGGATGCATTGCAAAAACGCTCTAAGACTGGCGATGGAAATATTTAATTATATAGTTTAAAGAATTAAAGTGACATCTTTACTTTATAATACAAGTTTACTTGAAAATGCCTCTATTATTATCATTTCCAATCTTAAACATTATTTTCTCACTAGGAAGAGGCTCCAATACAGAGATAGGGTTGCGTATAGTTAGTTGAGTTCACCGTATAGACCAGACACGTGCAGATGAGCGACCAGGGTGTATTAGTTTAGGATACTTAATTAACTTTGTAACTCCTTAAGTAAATATGAACAGTCTAATTACTTCACCAGACACGGCATTTATAATGAGGCAATGCTCCAGGGTGGAAGATTATAATAATAAAATCAGAGCAAGTTCGGAGCTTGGATTACATTGTTAGAAAAATAAAAAAAGATATTTCTAGAATTTTGTAAAGTGAAAAGTTTTTGTAATTTCTCGATAGAGCGCTAGCCTTTTGTGTTTAAAGCTAAACGACTCGTTTTTCTGAGAGGTTTCTTTAAAATCTGCAAAATATAGCGTTATTGTATGTTTACACGGTTCCCTACAAAATGGTTGAGCTGGATGGTGCTGATCCACGCGTCGTGTTCGTGAACGGGCGCCGTCAGTTGAGACTGGTCATCTCTTAACTGCCACGGCTTATTTTTATTATTAATCTTATATTTTGAATTGTTTCTTAATATATTTTTTTTTTTCATTGTTCTCGCATATAGAAGCAACAAGAATAATGTACCCAGGATTTTGTAATATCTTGATTTAAAAAGAGTGTCCTTGAAGTTTCTTGCCCGTTCTTCTCCATAGAGATCTACGTTTTGGAATGGGCAACTAACTTCAACTTTCTGACTAACTGACCGACTCTTTGACAATTCAAAAGTGCCTGTAAAGGGTTTAATTGAAATAAATGCTTTGAGTTTGAGACACTCGTTGCTTTTAGATGACTTGAAAGAAATTGGTGCGGCCAGTGGTGCCTTTAACAGTTTCTTTTGGTTATTTAAGTGAATTTTTGTAAGGGCTAAATGGCCCGCGGTGACTTGAATTTGAACTACAGTCAAACCTCAACAGCTACTGCAACTTTACGACTTTTGTACGGTAATAAAGCGTCCCTGGGTATTAAACGCTGTTTTTCAACCCCGACGGAAAAAGAGGGTGTTATAAGTTTAACATGTGTACCTGTGTGTCTATCTGCGGCATCGTAGCTCCCAAACGGCTGAACCGATTTTGTTTTTGATGTGAAACATCTATAGCCGCGGGTAAAATCGATCGCTGGCGTGGCGGAGCATGCCGTGGCGACGCGTTGCCACGCATATTTCTATACAAAATAGTTTCGTTGTTTCACATCTGCCAGGCGTCCCGCGACGGCTTAATTTTTATTTTTGTTTGTATGTTGACCTGACCGAGATTGTTAATAGGTAACAAAGGAAAAAGAACCTGTTCAGCCGTTTTTAGAGGTTTTTCTTTGTGCCGGGGATTTTTTAATTTTAAATTAAATTTTATAGTATCATAAAAACTCGCCTAACATTTTGTCCTGTGACCATGAAAGGGCTGAGAATATTATCCAGTCCGCCTAAATAAATTTAGAGCAATAAACTGAACAGACCTACATCAAGTTAATATTTTTTTAGTACTTTAACATAATATACAATATCCTTTCTGTAACACGGGTACTGTGTGGTTTATCCTTTATTTACAGTGTGTAATCTGTGACGAAAGAGGTTTACGTGGTGGAGATTAAATAAGACCACGTAAATCGTCAACATAAAAAAGTATATTAGGATAAAAATAAGTAAATGGGTTAGGTAGATTTATGGTGACACAATTTCTTTAAATTCCCTTGGAAGTAACAAGTACCCTCCTGGCTCGGCTTAGTGTGACGATGACCGCAGCGGGATAGGTTTTATAACCGCCTTTTTGATGTTTATTTTTCTATAAATCTTTTTTTTTTTTAGAATCATTTTTTGATTTAAAAGAGTGTCCGTGGCGTTTCTTGCCCGTTCTTCTCCATAGGTACCTACTACGCTTTGGAATGGGCAACTAGCTTCATCTTTCTGACTGACCGACCCATTGACAATTCAAAAATGCCTATAATTGGTTTATTTGAAATAAATGCTTTAAGTTTTAAGGGGGAAAGTTGTTGTTAAATAGTACCTAAACAATTAAAAAATATTGTTTGATTTAGTGAAACATAAAAAGCATTGTTTAACAAGTGTTTTCAGTGGTATTATTTTCCGCAAAATACCCATACCGACCGAAATTTATTCATGATATCGCTGTCCAGAGCAGCTCCTTCATGAATAAATTTATGGGTCAGTAGGGTTTCGTCGCTAGGGAAGGTGACGGTCGGCAGATGGATTCGCCAGACCCGTAGCGAGCTCGACGCGGCCACGCGGGTGAATTATGTACCCGGCACGGAGCTCAATGATGTCCGGATTTGCCGGAAGATGGTGGCCCGGAACTCAGCGCTCAGATGCCTCCGATATTTCCGGATTGAGTTCAGTGATGTGGCCGGAACTTAAAGGTGGTTAAGCCGGAACTTTCGAGATGGATAGCCGGAACTTTCGAGATGGATAGCCGGAACTTTGGACCCTAGAAATAAAGCATCCAGCGTGTCACAAGTCGCCAATAAAAGTCATCTCCGCTGATTGACACCAAAGCATAAGCAAAGCGAGATGTAGTTGTGCCCTAATGCAGGTGGTGTGTGGTTGTCACAATCAGTACGAAGTTTACAAATGAAAGTGATAAGTACGACATGACTTGCACATTCTTAAAGAATGGAAAATGCCCATATAACGCACGGAGCTAATGTAAAATATATCGCATGAGAATTAATAATGCGGAAGGCATAATAAGCTTAAAACAATAAAGGCTCCTACAAACAGGCGCGACACAAAAGCACCGCCTGTCGCGCGACGAACAGTGCCTTTGTGTCGCGTGCGATTCGTGTCGCGTGTCGCCCCTTTTTTTAGGACCCTTAAGAGGTTATGAGCAAACAGGCACACGCTCTAAGATGACCTAGACAGGTAGGTACACAAAATATAAAAGCGACATTGTTCAACACTTACCCAATATGGAGTTACGAAAACACACATTTTTAGGTAATAAAGACTCGTGATTATACTTAGTCGATTTAGGAATAAAGTTAACCGTTGCAAACGGAGTCCACCGTGGCTGTAGGCGAGGTCTCACGCGCATGTCGCGCCGCTGAGAATGAGCGACGCGAGCTTGACTTTTCCTAGCCAGCATGTGACGGTGTGGCGAGCCGGCGCGCTTGGAATGCCGCTGATTGACGACCGGCGGGGTAATTACGTAACACACTAACAGTAGGAATGGGTTTCATTTTGACAGTTCAACAACATTCATTGCGTTATTTACGTTGTTGAGCAGACAAAGTTTTCGATCATATGACGCAATGGATTAGCAATAGGCTTCAAAATGATTCAGATTGTAATAGACAGTGTGTTACGTAATTAGGGTGCGGGCTTGCCAGGGTGGTGACAGGGGAGAGGGAAAAGGTGAACGCTAACCATTTGGTTTAAAAAGAAGCCTTATTTAACATTTTAATCGATATTCTATGTAATTAATTTGTATTAAAGAAACGGAATCTTACAACGTTACATCAGAAACGTGTGGTACATTGTAATCGCGTAAAAATTATCATTATCATCGGTCCTATACAAAACTTCAATACCTACTCGACCCAAAGGTATGGGACGGCTGATAATTTTTTCTCGATTACGATGCTGGTCCCACGGAGTAAGTCATTCAGCCTGGACCACACCCTTAAATTTAACCACACCTTTCTGATACATGCTGTACCTATAAGTAATTGGTACAAAATTGACTGTAACGATCTTTATAAACTTATGTAGAAAGAAGGCTACATAAGTTTATAAAGATCGTTAGAGTAAATTTTGTCTCTAAAGGCTCGTACACACTGGCGCGACGCGACGCCCGACACAAAAGCACTGCGTGTCGCGCGACGAGCGGCGCCTTTGTGTAGCGCTGTCGCGTGGCGCCTGTCTGTGGGAGCCTTAAACGCACATTTTGATAAATAACACGCTTACATTAATCAGGCTCTAATCAAAGAATTTGCAAGACTCTCAGCGTGTCAAAAGTTTTGTCATCTCCATTTACTTACTTTTAAATAAACTTCTTCAACCATTACTTTGAATGAAATCTTCGTTACTTCAATAATTCTTATTAATTAAGTAATTGGTTTCCTAGTTATTTGTTGCTATTAAATTCTCTAAAATCTAACGTGTAAAAACTTTGCGACGACTTTGCTTTTTACTTAATTAAGAAATTAATTTCATTAGACAACCGGATTTTGTCTGCAATTAAAAAAGCGATTGGGTTCAGAAATGGTAGACTTTTGTGCCTAAGTATTGCTGAAATAATATCACATTATTAGAGGTATAAAAGGGACTGCTTTGTTTGCTGAGTTGGGAGTAATATTCGATGTTGAATCTGAGATCTGGATTCCGCTTGCCGAAGTATATTAGTCCACAGAGTGGCGAAATCTAATTAGGCAAATGAAAGAGGGCCTTTTTTATTAACTTTTCTATTAGGAGAAAAGAAGCGAATAAGTGAAACAAAAGTTGAAAAGATATGGTTTAAGTAACTTAGAAACTTAAATAAGTTAACTTGATAATCTACTTTTTTAGAATACCAGTAATTTAGTCACATTAATTACGTGAACCCTCATTAATTTCCACTAGGTATTCAATCTGTTAAGAGGGCGTACAACGGTACACTAGCGCCACTCCTTTAAAAAAATATTATCTCGTGACTGAGAAGAAATTCTGAATAACGGCTCAATAAGGACCTTCGGTAAGTGTGTCTAGAATTTTCAATACCTTTTATAAAATTTCATATTGAGACACGAAGCAACAAAATACGATCTAGAGCAGGGGTTGCCAACTTGATTGGACCCAAGGTCTCTTGTTCACTAACGAGACCCTGTGCGATCTACCTATTACATACTTCTAGAAATTATACAAGATGATGCGTCCAGCAGTAGGTGATTACGTTGGGCAGTCTGGTCTACGTATTTATATTTTTTGCCTTGCCACGATCGACTGGACTAACAGTCGCGATCGACCGGTCGATCGCGATCGACCTGTTGGCCACCCCTGATCTAGAGGAATGTGGCCGCTTTTCTTTAGATCGAATTGTGTTGCTGCGTGTCTCAATAAAAAACTTTATAAAAGGTATTAGAAAATTCTAGACACACTTACCGAGGGTTCTTATTAAGCCGTTATTCATAATTCTTTCTCAGTCACGAGATAATATTTTTTGAAAGGAGTGGCGCTAGTGTACTGCTGTACGCCCTCTTAATCACAAAATGGCGAACTGTCCGTCAATTATGCCATAAATAAAGCGCGGTTGTGGCTTCCATGACGAGGGTACATGTCATGTCAGTCCATCCACTTGACTATAGAACGTAGGATTGAGTAAAAGAGGGAAAATTGTATACTGGTTTGTTGTATTGTGAGGTAACTGATATTCTTAATGGCCCTCGCATACTTTTGGTA
The DNA here is from genome assembly GCA_917490735.1 of Dryobotodes eremita. NCBI lineage: Eukaryota > Metazoa > Arthropoda > Insecta > Lepidoptera > Noctuidae > Dryobotodes > Dryobotodes eremita. The sequence continues at coordinate 9,181,916 of OU823257.1, forward strand.
GGTAAGCACAAGAGTTGAACGTTGACAGTTAGGGCCCATTCACACGTACCACAATCACACCACATCACAGCGACAAAATGTGGTCAAGCTGTGGTTACGTGTGAATTTTTATACAAATTAGCGCACAACTACGTGTTATGGTTGTGGTGTGCTGTGGTTGTGTTACGTGTTAATGGGCCCTAACTTTATCTATTTAAGAAAGAAAAAAACAAATGTTTATTTGAATACAGAACGCGAAACACAGAATACAAATAATAAAAGTGAAAATTATGTTCTAATAGCAATAGTGTGTGCCTTACGGCTGCGCCAAAAAGGTTAATTTCAACATTAATGCCTGACAGACGCTGTCTAATTCTTGTTTAATCAAGTTTAAGATATTTCAGAGCCGCCTTACTTAGTATTCTGAGTATTCTGTGATGAAACCTCTAGACTTCAGACCCACGTTTTAATTACGAAAGTGTCTACAATAAATCAAGCGTATTACGTTTGAGCTTCTATGAATAAACTAAAGCCGGTACCAAATGCTTTTAGTGCCAAGCTTGGATGTTCAGATTGAAGCCCTGTTTATCAAACTTAAGGGGACTACAGGACCTAAATGTAAATTTTATAATGCCTAAAAGTATATGATCCACTGCAGTAAACAAAATCAGAAAAATTTATGTTATTCTTCAGGATATTTGCTAATTGGATAGTGTGTTGAAAACATAATACAACTAATTTGATACGATAGAAAAAAATCACGAAAAGACCTCTAAAAAATTCTTATAACGATTAAAAACCATACTACTATGCATTCAATCATTCTGATTTTTTGTCAGATTATTCTACAAGCAACATACTAACGTAATAGTGTTTTAATTTTTTTATCCAATCAATAATTTTTTTGTAAATAGATAATTGCTTCGTATTTTGCAATAAATTACCAGCGTTGTGTCATCGCGCTTCTCTTTCTTTTCTATGCGGTCCGACAGTGACCGCGGTTTAGCTGTTATAAGCCTCTTAAAGAGATTTCGAAATTGTGTTACCATTCCAAGAAACCTACCAGCAACCCACGTATTTCATTACGATAGTGTGGGCAGTAAATCAAGCGTATTACGTTTGGGCTTCTATGAATACACTATCACACCGCAGAGCACAGACCACAGACTAAATAACGTGAGCAGAGCACGTGAAACAGTTTACAATCGAGCTTCACATGTGACGTTGTAATGTATCACAAGCTACGCGGGACGAATATAATCAAACACAGCATATTTCTATTTCTACGCAGTAGGTGTAAATAATTATAAAATATAGGTACCGTCACCAATAGTGATCAGTGACGAGGGTCGTCGATAGTTAAAGTTTAGTAAGAAACCGATGAGTGTTTTCGAATAAAAAAAAAAATAATAATAAAAAACAAACAGTTCATTTATCAAATTAAATTTCATTCGAAAACATCCATCGATTTGTTACTGAACTTCAACTACATTCGAGGACGCTGGTTACTTAACTCTTTCGGTGACTTTACATGTGTCTGATGCTTGTTACCTCCATCGTATGCGTAAGATAATGTGAGATCACGTACCTGTAACAATGAAATTGCATAATTAGAAAAAATGCGAGAAAGCTCGTGAAAAAATACCTAATGGTAATGTTTGTAGCGGCATCTACAAACGCCACATGCGAGCTACGCGTCATACTGACGTCACGCAAAATCCTGCATCGCGCAAGCAGAGTTTACCGCGCAACTAGCATATATACAACGTCCCGACATCAAACGTCGGGCAGTTGCCCACCAGACACAACACCCGTTTGGTCAGAGGATCCTCCCTTTTCTATGGAGGTGTGAGTGAAATTTACACTCTGTTCCTCATACCTCTATATGTTTACTAGAATCTGCATACTGCCATTTAATGTTCAAAAGTGTCATATAGTCCAGTGAGCAAACTGTCAGTAACTTTGTTTCCTATATCTTTTTAATGTATAAATTCTCAATTAAGTATTTAAAAACATGTGGGATGGTAACATCGATCATTAATAAAGAACTAGATACACAACCAGCGACAAAAAATGTCCTCACCGAATGAAGACCCACTTGAACCATGGGTGCTCTTTTTATCTAGTAGCATTCGAATGCTCCGACTTTCAGTATAGTATAAAGTACTCTGTGGCTCCGACGATAAGCACTCGTTTACAAACTGTAAAAATCACACACGTATAGGACGCTAAAAAAGGATGGAGTTTAATATTTTCGGTAAGTATTAATATTATCATTATATAATTGTTATCACTGTATTGTAAATAATGGTATTTTGTCAAGAAATCATCGTAAAAACTATGTTTTAAATTAATTTGTAGTGAACACCAGGAGTTATAAAGCATCTCAATTGTAAAGACTCTTAGTAAACGTATTAATCATACTATCGCATGCCCACTTAAATTGTTCGGGTTAAATGTGTTGTTTCTGTTCCATTTGTTACAGACGCTATTGTTTCTTTTTTTTATTGTTAAATAAAGTTTGATTGTTTTTTTTTGTTTAATGGGGCCTTTTTTTCTGTTTCTGATTTAATGTTGACTAGGGGCATGTAATCAAATTAAACATTTGAGATTTTATTTTTGTTTTTTTAGCTTTCCTTGAGATTCAGTGAGGTGTGGAGAATGGATATCAATTATAGCATATCAAAGATCAGAAGAATTCTTCAAGCCAACGCATGGAAGCGTTGTATATACATTAAGCTTAACAACATTTAAAAAGATTACCATTTATAATTACAGTATAAACAAAAAATTATTGGGCAGCTCGACTCCACTCATCCCTTGTCCTAGCGGCGAGCTCGGTCGTAAAATTTTATTGGTTTTATTTGGCACTTTGTAATTCTGACTTTAAAACATTCGTGTAAGGTTGAATTTTCATTAACGTATATTTATTTCAACTAGAATTAGGTAAACACAATTGCGACAGTTTTAAGATAATTTTTGTATGGGATTGTGTATCTAGTTCTTTATTAGTGATCGATGTATGGTAAGAAAATTTCAGAAGTCGAGGAAGGAGAGCAACCCATTTTTTTTCAAACTACTTAGTTTTGGGAAAGGTTTTTATTTAATTTTCTGTCCACTATTCAGGATTGTTTAAGACCTTAATGTGATTTTAATATTCTTTAGAACCCAAAAATATTAAATTTGACCGACTAGTCATAAAAAGATAAAAATACTATTAAATGGAAGACAAAAAGCCTTTTTTCTTTGATTTTAAGGGCTGACCTTTTAATTTTTTCTGCAATAAAAGCCACCTGGTGGCAAAAATAAACGTTGAAACTATAAATATTTTTTAAGTCCTAAATGAAAAATGTTGGCTGATCTCTGTGAAAAAAACATGAAAATAACGGACGCCATAATTTACGACCAGACGAAGAAAACTTTTATTTTCATTTATTTTACAAAAAGACCGATCATCGATCAGCGCCTCCATTTGTTTCCATTCCTCGCAGCAGCTGGTAAAGCGAACATTATTGTTGAACCCGCGTGTATTTTTACCATTAGGTACCTTGTGTGTATTGGTCAATTTTTTGCAGATAAACTTCTGTTTGTATTATTTTTAACCAACTTAAAAAAGAGGAGGAGGTTCTCAATTCGACTGCCTTTTTTTTTAATGTGTTTTAGCTCAGAACTTTTTTCTGGGTGAACCGATTTGGAAGATTCTTTTTTCTTTTTATTTGAAAGCTGGCGCTTCACATATGGTCCCATTTAAATTTGATCAAGTTCTGACCAGCAGTTTTTGAGTTATCCTTAATACTGCGTATTTTTTCCACTTAGTTTATATTGATGATGTTTTAATAATTTCCTGTCACGGTTATTTACATATGAAGTAGTGGTATACGAATGTGTATGGGGTAGGTACGGTACCACAACCAAAAAGTGTTTTTTTTTTTTACAAAATTCAATCGACTTGCAAAAAAAAAACAAAAGAAAGGGAAGAATAACTTTAATTTCGAAAGTTGGTCGCCAAAAACGAAAATACACAACCAAAGATACCGACTTCCGAAATTAAAGTTATTTTTCACGTTTTTTAGTGCTTTTTTTTTTTGGAAGTCGGTTGTTTTTTCTAATAAAGTTTTTTGTAGAGACAATACTGTCTCCCAGAATACATCGAATTTGTACCCGCACACCTTCGTAGTATGAAGGTATGTAGATTCGGGGTATGTTTGTAATTTCAGACTGTTTTATTTTATTCTCCTCGTTTATCTACGGTAGGCATTCTTTATAACAGTGCGCGACTTTTGAAGTGAAACTTCAAGGACGTGTCACGTTTAAAGTTCATGCACACGCGCCAGTAACGAGTACGTCAACTTCAAGTCGCCGATTAGTTACGTCAATTTCAGCGACGTGTGTGAACGCGGCTAAAGCGAGTTTTCACTTCAAATAGTACGATCGATTTTATTCGCTTGAGTTTTCCAGATGATACTGCTGGTTTTATGTTACTTACCATTTGATGTGTTCAATTTAAATTCGAATACTGCGCTCAAAGGTGTGGCTGGCACTTACCGTCGACTCCAAGCTCTTCACCGATTTTATTCCATGCAAAAAAATTGTATTTAGAATCCGGGTACTTTGGACTAGATACATCTTTATACTTTCTGACAGCCTCAATAAATTTTTCTATATTTCATGTTTCGTTCGTAGCAATACAAGTTTTGACTTGCCGGTGCAGCGGTGACGCGACATCAAGTGAGACGCGTCGCTAGTGACATGACTGACGTGTGTAGCCCGCGTCCTACAACTTCTACGTAACTTTATTTTTTAACGTGACTGATAGACGACTTGACGTTGACATGACTGACGTGTGCGCATCAACCTTGGGCACATATCTTTACATGAGAGAGAAGAAAAATATAACCCTCTCTCACTCTCGCACTAAATCTCTCATATTTTATTTTTAAGAAGTAGTACTGCTATCAAGTATACGGTGCTGCGCAATTTTTCTTTCATATTTTATATAATTTACAACATCAAGACCAACATCACATGCGTAGATCTCATGGGGCCCATAGTGATTCTCTGGTACTAACGCTAAACTAAACTGGGATCATTTTTCACACCCACGCTGTTTGCGCCCCTTTCATTTAGTGCTTAGTGATCTATGGAGTTTTATGTAGGTACCTAAGTTTATCGTTTGTTAACGAAAGAATTTGAGGTTTGTTTGGATAGGTAGAGGTAATAGATTACATAATTATAATAATATATTATGTTTTTTTTGTGGTTTTTCAGTGACGACCAAAACGATTCATTTCCCTCTGAGGACCAAAGCCTTCTTAGTAGAAAATACAACATTTTTCTATATGACGAATCCTCAGATGTTTTCGCGAGAACTGAACTGAGATTCCTGAACACTGCTCCTCGATACCTGAAGTCCATTGCTACTTCCAAAACAATCTCTTTGGAGTAAATAAATTAAATTTTATCTTGTTACTAATAAATTTATTAAAATTTTATCACAATTCTATCATTTTTTTTTCTAATTTTATCTAATGTTGTCCAATTTTACCTATTTTTATTTAATATTATTTACTTTTGTCTCATTTTAGGTCATTATAACAAATTTTGTCAAAATTTATTTGATTTCATCAAAATTTGTAAAAATTTTAAGCTATTGCATAGCTTTTATCGCGGACTTTGAGTGCGGCGACCGAATCAAGAAATTCCGTAATGAAAATAAAACCTAACACCCCCCACTCCGCCTACCATGTAGCTCGGCCGAGCGTTCGCTTAAAGTGTATGTATATGGTACGATTGTACTTGAATTAATATCAAAGAAAAAAAATACTGTATAAATAAAAAATAAATAAATAATTATAATTGCATAAGTTGATAAAAATGCTACGCAATAGCTTTACCGCGGCAGTCCCCGAGTGTCACACGTGTTTTTTTTTAGTTGTAGTGTTTGTTATCGGTAAACTTGAGTATATAGTTTTAATTTCAACTTGATACCTCCACGCGTTCCCGAGATAAACGGTCTTGACAGACAGACGGACAGACGGACAGACGGACAGACAGACAGACAGACGGACAGACGGACCACAAAGTGATTCTATAAAGGTACCGGTTTTTCCTTTTGAGGTACGGGACCCTAAAAATAAGAAAACTTTGTACAAGTTTCAAAGTTACACATTTGCGGTTCTGGGTTCCAAATCCTCAAAATGAATGTGTCCCAGCAGTGCGAGTTACTTTTGTTGTTTGTAGGTCATGGAACCGAAATATATTTTGTATGAAATGAAAGAAGCTAATCTTATTTTCTTAAGAAGGGGTAAATTGATATAAAAACACGATTTGTTGCATTAGCCAACCTCGAAACCTAAATTAATTAAAAATTTACCTGATTGTCGAGGTCAGATAGGCAGTCCATGTAAAATACTGGTATTCAGCTGCATCCGGTTAGACTGGAAGCCGAATCCAACATAGTTGGGGAAAAGCTGGGGAGATTGATTGATTAGTGTCTAATCAGGTATAATATACCTTCAAGTGATCTAAATAAATAAGCTCACGTTTTAAAAGAATAAAGATACAAACGAAGAAAAATATTTCTATACTTGCATTAAGTACTTTTCGTAGTCCTATAAAATAAAAATCATATTTCATCGAGCGAGGTAACGAACCAAACCTAGGAAGAGAATGGATTTCCGTATTGCAGCAACATCAGCATCAGAATCTAGTTTCAGTCGAGTCAAATAATGTGGTTGAAGATGTAATTTTTTCTGCAGACTCCGCAAAATGTGGTTGACATAATGTATGTGCACTCAGCTTCAAACAGATGTGTATACATCGACAAGAATTGCTTGTTTATAATTTTTCTTACATAATATTGTATAAATTGAGCGGTGTCCAGCAGTGGATGTCTTTCGCTTGAAATGATGATGATTGTTTGAACGTGTTGCCACAACACATATTACACATTGGGTACTTAATTGTACATCTCCAGTGTGCCGCGTGCATGCTCGTGATGCATGATGTTTGAGCTCGCAAACGCTCGTTTCATAAACAATGTCACGTGATACGGACATGTCTCGTGATACCATGGAATTAGTATGTATACAGAAATAGGGCAGAAGAAAAGTGGCGTTTTGAGTGTTTTTCTGACGAATCTCGCTTTAGTATGAGGTCAGATACTAGACGTACACGGTATTGGAGGGCCCCTGGACGCCCACAACGTTGATTGAACAATCATGATATGGGCGGATATTTGGATCAGCGGAAGAACCGAACTGATTTGTATCAGAGGCAATCTTGCAAATCTCAAAAATTTACGCTGAAACAATTATATCAAATGTTGTCATTCCTTTGCGGACCCAATTTGGTGCTTCATTTCTGCTTATGTATGATAATATACGTCCACACAATGTCCGAGTCGTTGCAAACACACTTGCCGCAGCTAATGTCAACGTCCTACCATGGCCCGCGCAATCGCCAGACTTGAATCCCATTGAGCACGCATGGGATATGCTTCAAAGAAGAGCTCTGCCAAATACGGATGCCGTACGTGTGAACGTAAAAAGATTTTCTGGTGTGTACCAGAAAATTTGCGATAAAAAATTGCGTGATGGCCGCCCAAATCCAATGTAACCATAGGACTTGGGCGGCCATTCCGCAACGTGATTTGGAAGAACTCATATAAGTATGCATGCCGAATCGCTGCGTTTGTGTTGCACGCGTTAACGGTGGAAATACAGACTACGAATTGTCTATTTAACGCAAATAAAAACCTTTACAAACTTTTTTTTTAAATGTCAGGAATAACTAAGATGAAAAATCCAGCATAAGCTAAAATCGAGAAAAGTCTTTTATTAATGCAAAAGCAGAGAGTACTTCGTCGATCTACACATACGATTTTTTTTATTTAATTAATATACACTTCTGATGTGTGTAAATTACAGTAAACCCGATGACCTTTTCTGTGTGTTCACATCACACAGCTTTCCTTGAGATATAAAGTAATCCATTCCACTTCCATCTGAGGGCATCTCTAGAGAGTTTTGTGCGAGATGTTTACACTTCAATAGCTTTACATACAATAAATATGCAAAATGCACACAAATTTCGGAATCAAGGGTTCAACGTAAACTTCTCAATGCTAATGTATAGGAGAAAACTCCACCATTTGTCCAGTAAGAAGGACTTTATTTATCACGACTTCTTGGACGTCTTGTCTCATATCTACAATCAAAGGGATCAGATAAAGGAAATAGTTAATTATTGTTACACAAACCTTTGTATAAAGTTATCCTGCACTCTTTGAAACTGTGGAGAGTTTCAATGAAACGACGTTTGGATCGCGTCCGCGTGATTTAACTCGTAAACAATGGCCACTTTTGTGCACCTGGACATGTGTAGAAAGCCTATCTGAATACATTTATAAGCGCCATATTAATCCTCTTATGTGTTCTCTATTTTATGTAAAATATTTTTCCTCATTTTATTTTCTGCGAAAATCGCGAAGTCTTTATTAATGCAAAAGCAGAGAGCTGACCTCTCTCATTGTACGGAAATACTATACAATGCGAGATCAGCTTGTACTGGAAATGTATAGTTTGATAATGTAGCCGTGCGTACCTCCTCCAAGCATTCTAACGGCTGGACGTACACACGAGGACGTAATACATGAGGTGTCTATTGACTCGTCTACATAGGTTTTTTATGTATAAAATCGAAATGTCTGATTTTCGACGTCAATAAGTAACGTCTTAAAAATAATAAAATATTATGTGGGGTATCAAAATACAGGGCTTGAAGGGACGATTTCAAAAATATAATATACTATAAAAACGACTTTTTAATTACGAGATACGAATACCTTGGTCTACTATTGCATAATTATTTCACAAAATAAATTACCTAAAAGACCTAAGCAAAGCTAAGTTTTCCCAACAACTTCATGAATTTTAAACCCAGCAACAGAATATCTTAAGCAGCCGGAACGATTATAGAAAGCGGCTTTTACGCCGTTATAGTTTAGTTATAACCAGGGATAATCGAAAAGCTCTCACGCACAACAAAGCCTTCATAGATCATTATCTCCTCCTCTACCTAACACTACCACAAAATACTACCCCTCACTGAATAAATAGCCCAATTACTGTTCTCTTATCTTTGCTCTTGATTTAAAAATCCACTCTCCTATTCAGTAGATGATTGTTTGTGACTCGATCCCTGGTTTTATCTAGTTTAGTGTACTCGATTATACTCTTTTGACATTCAATCTGTTTGTGTGACATCTCAACACTTGAGACAACCACTGTTTAATTTGTGAGCTTTTAAATGGTGCTCCTATACCTACCTATTTTAATGTTCGCTGTGTGTAACTATTCATATCACTTGATCTGTGCTTGCTCACTACACTTCAACATTACCAATTAACGTTTTTAAGGGTTAGGTACATCTGCATGACGGGAGTGGAGTTCAATCTTTATCCTTGATTCATAGTCGACAGTAAGTGCTTATAAGTGAACAAATTATCTAGGTTTGTACTCCTAAGTTCAATAAATACAGCACTGAACATTGATAATTTTATTTCATCTGAAGAAACAACAATATTAAGAGTATTTTAAATAAGAACTGAAAACTAATAAAATACCACCACTTTACAGTTCTTTATACTTCCCTCATATGTTTACTTCCAACTAGGGTTTTAAACTTATGGTTGATAAACAATGCTTGGTAACTAATATTGCCTAAGGAATGTCAAACTATCGAAATACCCCAAAGAATAATTAACAACAAAATAACATAATGATGAAGTTATTTATAAGGTTCTAATATTATCTCACAAAAGCAATAACTGGATCTTAGAATTTAGTATCGTACTGATCGACGTAGATCGACGTACCGTATCGACGTAGCCGTTCGTAGCAAATCGTAGCAAAGCGCGGCGGCGCGCGGCGTAGCGGTTCGTAGCACGTCGGAGCCGCGTGTTGCATACAAATCGACAACAATGAGCTTCACATGCATAGTAAACCAATTGCTTTAATCGGAGGGATTGCCGACATTATCAATCTATCGTTATTTTGAATTGCAATGTCCTGATACAAACAACTTATTTTAACATTCTCTGCAAACGAGACAAAAGAAGTTTGCGAAATCGAAAAACCCGTTCCATTTGAAAATTTTAACCGGCATTTATAAGCCCCCTTAAGTCAACCCTCTTACATGGGGAATTGTATGCATACGGGGTATCCAATAAATTCAGCAAACAATGAGGCACTTAAACACACTAGGAAATGTCCTCCATTGAAATTATTAACTAAATAAACCACTGTAAGGTTTCGTGTGCCACATAACAGCCTCAACAACAAGCTATTTTATGAAATTACAAGTGGTTAGTTGATCAAACGTATCACAATTGGAAGTTGATCCCAATTTCTGTGAAGTGCTAAAATATCATTCGGGGGGTTTCTGTACTCTAGAGTTCCGCAATCACCATTCCGAAGCTTTGCAGTAGGTACCCAAACATGATACGCAGTGAGTAACTGTTCCTGTACTGTGTCTTGATGTGCAATAGCTTTGCGTCAAGTAGGCTTAAAGCTTAGTGCAGACTAATCTGAAGATATTATGGTAATTATAGGTACCTAATCTCTTCCCTGAAATGATAATTATCAAATCAAATCTAGGCACGCGGTAGCGTGTCAAGCCAAGTTCAACCCAAGAAAAAAGAACTGGTGACGCAGCAGCCGTGTGTTATTTTACACGAAACATTTGGAGCCACTTTAGACCCCTAAAACACATGAAATTTGGTTTATTTATTAAAACTCCATAGATGAACTAGAACCCCGAATTTCATAAATACAGCTCAAACAAACGGTTATTGAGATGTTAACGTCTAAAAATCGGCATTTCTATCACTGACTGACTGATATATAGATCAAAAACCACCAAACCCACTTTCAGATGACCTAGAAAGTTGAAATTTGGTATATGCGTTATTTTCGACTTCGCCGTCCAAAGAATTGAGATGTGACGATGATAGCAAACTTTTGTCGGCGAAGTCGACAACCATGCATATTCTTAATATTGGACTTGGCTCCCTTTTCACGTTAATGTTTTTGATGGGATCTTTATTGCTGACTGTGTACATACGAGTATAAATACATTGCAAGATGTTGAGTGAATGTGTGTTGTGTGTTGTTTTGTGAATCGTATCAACCTAGTGTTTGACTCATGTGCTGTCTCGTGACCACCTAGTTTGGGGTAACTTAATGGTCAAAGCAGTTCTTTTGCCTCCACTTGAAAGCTTGATATACATTGCTTATTCTGTATATCTCCCTTTTCTTGTTTTTGGGTGGGAAGTCAGCAAATGACCTCTCCCGCTTTGGGCGGAGCGGGAGGGCGTGTCAGACTGTTACTGACTAAAACTCACCCGTGTTCCTTCAGTTGCCTGTGCGCCAGGGCCACGCTAATTCTGTATATCTCCCTAGCTGTTATCGGACTACATTCACTATTCTCGTGAATTTTATTGTTTTAGGAGAGTAGTCACGAGGCTACACCGTTGTTTGCATGATTAATAGCGACGCACACGTGTGACTGATTCCTTAGTAACGTAAACGAAACGTGCGCTGAATTGAATGAGCTTTCCCGACATAGTTGGTATAAAAACACGCTTTATTCAATTTCGGGTTTGAACTGAATTCAATATTATTCATTTGGATATTTATAAATCCGATTACATTTGAAATATCAGTTATATGACGACTGTGACAATAATATTTCACGCGAAATATGTCCGGAACGTTTGAATTTCCAATCAACTGCAGTTGTCCAACTGACTGATCGTCCGGACAGGCGCGCACACTCCATCAAGGAATGCTGTGGGTCGTCCGTCTCTCCATAACTTCACAATTTGGGATTAGGCGTATTTCAGTTTTGAAAATGGAACCTTTAGGTTAAAATGTTTGTTCATTTGAGAGGCGGGAAGGTTCCTAATATCTATAATGTAAGACGTAGGTTGTAAAACGTCTGAAGTTTATTTTACAACTGGCTTTTGCCCGCGGCTTCGCCCGTATGGCTGTTGAAAAATATTCCACAGGAATATACTACAGAGAGTACCCTATGTTTTAATCCAGGCTACAAACTATCCGTGTGCCAATTTCATCCAAATTCGTTCCGTCGTTTTTGCGCCAGTCCGGACATACATCCTGATAAACAGAAAAAGGGTCAAAAACTCTTCATTACTATTTTATAGACTAAAGGTATGCGAACATTATATGTAATGTAAATGTGTATAAAAAAAATACCTTACAAGGCCAGCAGCTAAAAGTATAAATTCGTTCACGGTCATACCCTCAGGGACACGTGACCGAATATATTACCCACGTCTTAAAGATACAGTATATTTCAAAAACGGTCTGTGTTGAGAAAAGAGTCACTCGTGGATCATCCTTTATCTCAGAAGAGCCCTCTTCGATTTTAAGTTATTGTGAGGCTCAGCCCTAACAGAAGAATTTGTAATATCAGAATCCTCGGATCCTAGGATAGGCTTTAATTTAAAAAATGATTAAAGGCTCCTACAAAAACAGGCGCGACACGCAACCCGAATCGCACGCGACACAAAGGTACCGCTCGTTGCGCGACACGCGGTGCCTTTGAATCGCGTGCGATTCGCGTCGCGTGTCGCGTGCTATTCGCGACGCGTGTCGCGCCAGTCTGCACGAGCCTTAATACGTTGTGTGTGGAGATCAGTAAGGTTGTCTATATCAAGGGTGTATTGGGTCCAAATGTGTTCCATTTGGATTAGGCAGATAGACATTATGAATTCAGGACTGGGTTTGAATGCGCATAAGACCAATGTGCGCCACAGGCGAAGTAATATAAAAGTGTGAATCCTTTAAGGTGAATCCTCAGCTGTAGCCCGCCAAATTCAAATTTTCTTTGGTTTTTTCAAAATTGCAGCTCTGTTATACGTCGTATGTTAATTAAAATGCTATTCGCGACTGTAGGAATGATATATTTACTGAATAATAATCATCAATTTCATATCAATCGCCAACTTTCGAAATTAGTTCCACCTAAGAATTTTCAAATGAAATATTCTGAAAAATTCGTAGGTGGGACTTTACCGCGAACAAATATATCATTCCTACTATTCACATAATTCCTAATTAATTAATTAATAAATAGAAAATTTGAGTTAGCTACAGCTGAGGAATCACCTTAAAAGAAAACGTTTGCCTTAATAGTATTGATCTGATCAGCAAACTTAAGAAACATTGAACCACAATAATCCTATTAGCTATTTGATCTTCGGCTGACCCCTTCTGTCAAACGAAGTCATGGTACCCGCGAACTGTTACTTGTGATAACTAGTACGCTCTGAGGTCACTGATAGGGTAACGTCACATAAATGGATACTTGCGAAAGTTTACTAAATGGAGGAGAAATACTCATAAACCATATTTTTTGGTACAAACTAAGAGCAAGGCACCACAATCACGCTCCACAGTAGGATACTGTAGCGGCATCTACAACGCCACATGCAAGTTACGCGTCATACTGACGTCACGCAAAATCCTGCATCGCGAAAGCAGAGTTGACCGCGCAACTAGCATATATACAACGGCAAAGTCCCGACATCAATCGTCGGGTAGTTGCCCACCAGACACGACACCCGTCTTGTCGGAGGATCCTCCCTTTTCTATGGAGGATGAGTGAACTTTATACCCTGTTTCTCACACCTTTATAATACAAAAAAAAAGCTAGGATAAACCCATGTCAGCCGCATTTGTCTGCTGCCACGTACAACTGACAAATTACTGTATAAAGCTACGGTTTCCTGGAAGTGCGGCTCCGTTATACTCGTATTATATACCCCGTCCACCGTTTCACCTGTATTGACATTAAGGTGTCAAAGAACGCTCTGTATTTGGACATCCGTTATTGTGTGATCGTGAACCGCTTTCTTAGAAAACCACATACATAGTTCAATACGGTGATCACAACGCGGTGGTGATTCCAATCACCATGTCGTTATATTGAATGGGACAAACCAACTTTTGACGAACGCACACAACCATGTTTTAATAACAATTATATTTCAAACTGTTGTTACGTTCCTGCGGGGTAATTGCGTAACACACTGACAGTAGGAATGGCTTTCATTTTGAAAGTTCAACAACATTCATTGCGTTATTTACGTTGTTAAGCAGACAAATTTTTCGATCATTATGAAGTAATGGATTAGCAATATCCTTCAAAATTATTTAGATTGTGACTGATAGTGCATTACGTAATTAGAGTGCTGTTTTGAATGTATGTAGTACCTATTCGTATTTAAAACTCACAATATTTTGATTGGAACTGTTTACGGAGTGTATGTTTGTAAATCAGTATTGGTTTAACCAAATCAACTGTAGAGCTTCGTTGTGATTGTTCTATCTTGTTTTTATTTTTTTTATTTTTACATTGGTTTTATTTTCAAAAAACACATTTACATAAAAAATTAAAAACGAATAGTCTACCTTGTTGTTTTTGATGAAATTCTATATTTTAACACATCACAAAATTTCATCACGCCTGTATTCCACAAACGGTCAGGCAGAGGTGTACCTATAGTACACCCACATTTCGCACTACATTTGTATATTTTATTATAAGTTTAATAACATTTGGATAAAATGAAAACGTTGATTAAATATCAAACAACAAACAATTTTACCAAATTTTCAGAGGAGCAATAAATAAAGATTATTTATTGAGAATGATTTTTGCTGAATACTTTTAAAGTAAACAGAATGGCGAAAAGTTTAGATTTTTCAACAAGCAATATGAGAGACTGATAGTACATTATAATATGAGATCATAAGTAGGTACATACGCACCCCGACACTCGTATATTACGATTCAGCCAGAAGCGACGGTGTGGGGAATCCTATTTGATTCTGCAGGTGTGGTATTATATATGCATGAAATTAAATTTTATTGCCAAAGACTTGAATTTCACTTCAATTGAGCACAATTACTGCTGCTGTTGTACTTTTTGTCAAGGTTGTAGCGGCATCTACAAACGCCACATGCGAGCTACGCGTCATACTGACGTCACGCAAAATCCTGCATCGCGCAAGCAGTTTACCGCGCAACTAGCATATATACAACATCCCGACATCAACCGTTGGGCAGTTGCCCACCAAACACGACACCCGTCTGGACGGAGGATCCTCCCTTTTCAATAGGGTATGAGTGAACTTTACACCCTGTTCCTCATACCTCTATACTGGTGACCCCGAAAATGAACGTCAGCGCAGCCTTCGTGCAAGTACATCAGCGTGACGTCATCATCACTTCCTTCAAGCTTTCGAGCGGCGAGTCACAGAGCCAGCCAGCACCCACGGCTTCAACGGGTATCCTGACCACCAGCATGCAGCGACCGCGCATACCTGGTCATCACCCTCAGCCCCTTCAGCAACCTTGGCACAGCACACTGCACTCTCGGCCGGTCCACAAGCAGAGCCTTTAAACCCTCTCCTGGTCGACGCCAGCAGTCAGCCACAACTTGGCGCTGTACCACATCCGACGCACTAGAGCATAACGCAGCGCCACCCCGACTCACTGGGGAATCTTCGCAAACAGTTCCGACTCACCGCGAACTCACTATGCGACACCCGGTTCCGACTCACTGGAACCTCACCTGGCCCTGGCAAGCATCGCAAGATACACGACTCAGCCCACTATCGACCTCCGGTCTCCGGGGGGGAGTGATGTAGCGGCATCTACAAACGCCACATGCGAGCTACGCGTCATACTGACGTCACGCAAAATCCTGCATCGCGCAAGCAGTTTACCGCGCAACTAGCATATATACAACATCCCGACATCAACCGTTGGGCAGTTGCCCACCAGACACAACACCCGTCTGGTCGGAGGATCCTCCCTTTTCCATAGAGTATGAGTGAGCTTTACACCCTGTTCCTCATACCTCTATAAGGTTATAAAAAATAGAAACATTAATATTTTAAATAATTTACGACGACATTATCAAAATAAGCTATTTCGGGGACAATTACAGGAATCCCTTATACATAGTTAACCTGAGCTCTCCCTTGTAATTATATTGGAGGGCTAGTCGTAAGTCACATTTTTTTTTTTGTAAGGAGGAAGTTACATCACTTAAAATATAGTAACTAGGTAGAACTTCAGCAGCTTGATAGATCAGGAATCTCCGGCAGCACGGAAGATCAGGAACCTCCAGCAGCATAGTAGACCAGGAACCTCCAGCAGTATGTTAGGTCAGGAACCTCCAGCAGCATGGTAGATCAGGAACCTCCAGCTGCATGGTAGACTTATGACGAACTAATGAGCTGGTCGCCGGTGCTCACCGGGTTGTATGTTAGAGGTGGTCGCCGGTGCTCACCGGGATGTATGTTTGAGCTGGTCGCCGGTGCTCACCAGGATGACAACAAAACTGCAGAAGTGTTTTGGAAATGACTGTAGATTGTAGACTCCAGACTTTGACTAATTTATTTGTGACCAGAGGCCCAGAAGTTATTCTCAAAAAAAAAAAAAACTACTTTATAATTACCATATTTTCTAGTTAACCAGAAGTATTAAAGCAATAAGTAATAAAGCAGAATAAAGCAGTTTCGGAAGAGAACCTGACCTACTTGCACTGGCTTTAACAAGAGAGCTTTGTAGAAAAAGAAAACTGACAGATGACAATTTACAATTAAAAAAAAACAATATATAAAAATATCATAAGATTGTAAAAAGATTAATGCCCGGTTTCTGAAGTTCCCAGATAAATTCTCATTAGCTATTGATTCAATAAAGTTATGCATAGGATAAACATCGGTTAACTGTCACAGCGTTTCTGAATACGGAACTAACCATTCAATAACTATGAAACCGATAACTAGTTCTTTAGTTTGCCGCTAGATGGGTCTGTATAATAGATCGCATTTAAAAATTATTTTATTATTTTAATTCGTCTTTAATACTAGTTTTATATATATTAATATATTTTTCGAGGGTAAATAAGTGACATAACACTGTTTTAGTTAAAAAATATGATAAGTCGTTATTTATGGGCGGATGTACGAACTACATCATTGTCAAATATTTTTTTAAAGTTTCACTTGACACTTCATTGTTTCTGGTGTGGTGGTATTAATATTGATTTACCGTTTGATTTGAAACGATAGAAGTCTATATTTTGTCTTTCCAATCGTTTGTGCTGTATCCATTCTTTTGTAAATTAACATAATGGAACCTGGAAAACGTAGTAAAAATTTTACTGAAAGAGAGAAGATGCTTCTTATCGAAGTGGCTAAAGAATTTGTCCACATAATCGACAATAAAAGAACGGACGGTACGTCTGTAGAGGCCAAGAAACAAGCTTGGATGGCGCTGACGAATAAATATAATGCTGTCTCGGAAACTGGATTTAGGACTGAAAAGCAGTTACATGCCTTATATGATAACATAAAGAAAAAAGCGAGAAAAAATATGAGCGATGATAAGGTAAGTCGTATCCCTGTTAATGTACTTTTTACCTATTTGATTAAAGTCCTCTAGGTATATTTTTAGTGTACAAAGTGCAAAGCAACCCCTTTTTTTTAAGCGTACAAGCTATATTATCACATGCTACCAATAATATGTACATAATTATATATTTCTTACGCAGTGACGCCTCCGAGTAATATATTCATTGACTATCATTATGTAACACAATAGTGCCCGATTTCAATTTATTTATGTTAAATTTTAATTTCAGTCTGAGATGTACAAGACAGGAGGTGGAACATTTTGTCCTAAGACAACCGCAATTGATGAGAAAGTTGTGGCCTTATTAACTCCTCAATTCAAACCATTAAATAATGAATTTGACTCATCCGCGCCATATTACAACTTAGGTAAGTCCAAAGTCTTTCTTCTAATATCATAGATTACTAGAGTTGAACATTTCTTGAGCAAGTAATCATTTAATTACTAAAATATTGATTGCACTTCTGTTTGGTTAGATTCTTCTCATTTGCAATATTCTAGCATAGGCATCTGTACCTGAGCAATCAAAATAATGTTTCAAACTCCTAAGAAGTTTCAACTGAAATGGATGGAGGGATAATGAAACTAAATAAAATAAAATAATCACTTATTTATTTAAGTTATTGTTATACAAGAAGTTATAGAAGAATTTTTATAAAAGTACGGCACTAGATTTTAAAGCGGGGAATGCTGTAAAAACTTATGCCGTACTTTTATAATTATAAAAAACAATCACAAATTCCCATACAACATACTCAAATAGCAGGCTTTGGTATAATTACATAATATCATGTTAAAACGAAAAGGAGGTTTGAGCAAAAGGAGTATGTAAGGATCGTAGCAGGTGGCGTTCTGTAGTTTTTGCCAACTCCCATGTAATGTCTTGAATGCTCTTGTATAAATACAATGTTTAAAAAAATAAAGAAATTTCTCTTATCTTATCTTATCCCATGGGGAGAAGGCGTGAGTTTATGTATGTACGTATGTGTATATCAAGTTACACATATCAGTATAATCACATCATATAGCGTTAAGTGTTATACATGTGACTACAATCATCAAGTACACAGTAGTAATATTTTTTACAATTTGTTCCTTACAGATATTGAAACACAAGTATTAAGTGATGATGCACATCCTGGTACTTCTCAAGACATCCTCATAGTATTGGATGCAAAAGAAGATTTGATGTCTGAAACCCAATCAACTTCTAAGCAAGTTGAATTATCCAAAACTCCAATTTCGCCAGTTATGAAGGATTTCGAAAGCACACCAAGAAGGAAGAAAATTTGTTTAACTGAAACGAAGAAAAAGAGTATAAATAATCTAAGTGCTTCAATAATAAAAAGAAAAAATCAGAAGCAAATTAATGAAGATGCCATAACAACAAAAAGGTTAGAAATATTGGAGATTCAACTACAACAAGAAAAAATGAAATTAGAAAAAAATAAAATTTTACTCGATGTTGATATTGAATTAAAGAGAATTCTTCTAGAAAATGCAAGAATGGACCTAGAATTTAAAAAGAGAAATTTTAACTTATGATGGGTAATAAATAGTATATTAAAATTCTTCTCTAATTCTTGCATTTTCTAGAGACATTATCTTTAACTTTACATACTAATTCAATATACAGATATACTCAAGTTCATTTGCGTTTTAATTTCTATTCCCATATTATGTACAACATGAACATTTGGCTGTTTATACTTAGCTTAAGTTGAGATATTTATAAAAGAAAACCTTTACCAACCTAAAATATTGTTCCAACAATAACCGACGAAAATGGTTTCCTTCAGAAGAAAGGTGTTGTTCAATAGATTCTGTAATAATATCTTCTTCAGGAGCAGAATCGATTATCACAGTATCATTTTGCTGTAGAGCTATATTGTGTAACACAGCTGTTGCAACAATTACAGCCAATGTGTGATCTAATTTTAATCTTAATCTTTGAGAAAGACATGCAAATCTTCTTTTCCACACACCAAATGTCCTTTCAACTGTGTTTCTGGTCTTGATTTGTGCTTCATTGTATAGTTTTTCCGCATTTGTAGCTGGATTTAAAAATGGCGTCATCATGAATCTTCCACAAGGATAAGCACTGTCTCCCAAGAGGTGACCTTCTATCTCGTTGTTATCTAGGCGCGCTCGCAGGAATGAGTTATGATATACGGTACTGTCATGTGTTGATCCATGCCAGCGAGCATCTATATCACGGATGTGTAAGTTTGCATCACAAACAACTTGTACATTAATAGAAAAGAAACCTTTTCTATTTCTAAATAGTTCTGCTTGCTCACCTCCAGGAGATTGAATTGGTATGTGCGATCCATCTACATACACAATACACAACCAATTACATTTGGAAATCCAGCTATATTAAAAAAATGTACCTTGACTTTTCTCAGGTCTTCAAAATTTGGCATAGCTATATAACTTGTAGCCAGCTTTGCTATTTCCTTACTTACTTTATAAACCACTCTGGACACAGTAGTTTTGTGAACGTTAATGTCATCACCAATTACTACTTGGAAAGTACCTGTAGCGTAAAATCGTAATGCAATAAAAATTTGTTCCAAAACAGACAATGAATATTTGCGATGCGTAACGGGAGTTAGAGCAGGGCTGATGATATCACTTAGGTGTATCACAGTGTTCTTATCGAAGCGATATCTCAATTTAAATTCTTCATCCGTAAACATTTCGAAAGGATTTCTCCTACGTCTTAAGTTTCTGGGTACTGATATATTAAAAATAAACTCCAGTACTTCCAAATCAGACTCTGATGAGCTACACATTGTTTTCTCCTTTGAATAATTTTAATATTTAGCTTTCACTGGCAACTTAATTCAATAATACACGTTATAAATAGGTATAACCTAAAAGTTGATGTAGTTTGCTATGAAATGAAACGTCAATTTATAGTTATGGAACCGATAAACGGCACACATTGGTCAGTTAAGTTAACATAAGTTTAAACGCAGTTTATCTTACATTGCGGTGTTCGGAAACGCACTTTCACAAGTTATCGAATCCATAGCGCTATTGAATAGATAAACTACCGATACAAGTGCCTCAGAAACCGGGCATAAATTAATCATTATGAAACATAGAATTGAATGTAAAAACAGTGAAAGGTAATTATAGGTTTGTTTTTCAGTGATGATAGTGTACGAGTCGAGTGAGTGTCCTATAATAGGTTCAGGTACAAGAATTATTTGACCACGAACAGCCCCTTTCAATATATATATAAACTTAAGATGTGGTTTCGGTGAAACGAAATACCACAACATCTCTTATTGCTAATAACACATCATTGTCACCATTTTTTGTTTGATAAAATACATCAAAAACTGTTTCCTATAATAAACTTAGTGAACAGTAAACATACATTGTAATTATGTACTGTTTAGAATTATATTAATAGTTAAACAATGGCTCTTTGACAAGTTTAGTAGACTAGCAATCCGTCTTGGAGTGTGTTTTAGTACCTAAGTTTTCACATTATAGTAGTTCAGGGTCTGAGTGTACGATCGAACGAAATTTGTGAACTAAACTTGAATGAGTTTAAGTCAACATACGTTCTACATGTGTAATGTGTTTAATCGACTTCTCTGCCAAGTTTCTAACTTATACCTATTGCTTAAACAAACTTTGTCCCGACAATGTTGATAGGACTTCGAGTCGTATTACTGTGTCGTAACTTTATTCCGAAATACGTTATCGAAAAAAAAAAAATTTGCTCTGGACATCCATATGACGGAGAAGGTACGTCTCTCTCCTTACCATCGGCCATATTTTAACTACTGTGGGCATACTTTGGGAAGTGTTGGTTATTGCGCAATAGAAAAACCGTTTGCAGTTATGACGGAGAAGGTACGTCTCTCTCCTTACCATCGGCCATATTTTAACTACTGTGGGCATACTTTGGGAAATGTTGGTTATTGCGCAATAGAAAAACCGTTTGCAGTTAAAATCAAATTATAATTTACGAACAAATTAATTACACTAGCGAATCACACACTCAAGGTACACGACACAACTATACAGAACGCGCGACAGTTTCTAAACGTGTTCACTGCTTGACCGCCACCGACCAACCTCTGCTTTTACTCTGGTCGAGCGTTAGCGTTAAGTTGTACACACTGTCGAGCGCCGCCTGGTGGCGATGGCGTCCCGATTAGATAAATTCAAACGATTGATTTAACGTATTTCCGACACTTATATACGTTAAAGCATTCTGATTTAGGACGAATGTCAGTGTCAATATTCCATATACATGTTGACATTGACAGCTCTTGAACGCGGTTAAGCTGTGGTGAACGCGTTCAGTTACTTTGGTGAAATCCGCCATCAGTGATTTAACACAAAACTAAGTTAAGCGAGGGAAATATTTAAGTAATTGACAATAGCGCATTCCGCCAACAATTAAGGTTCAAAACAGCGATGCGCTTGATGTTAGTTGAATCGAATAAAAGTATTTTTGTAGTTTACACTCAATTAAAAAATAAATGCTCAGTGGAATAATTTTTACGTATTTGTTTAGTTAATTGAACTCCCTTTATTATCATTACATGTATAAAATATGACAGTTTGCTCTCAAAATTAAAAGAATTACGCGGCGAAAAATATGTTTAAAAGCTCTGTTATGTAACGATTTTTTTATCGTGATACTACGTATTTTATTTTTATGAAATATTTTTAAATAAGTCTTATTTTTAACATTTGTCACACTCAATTTTTTTCTGGCTTTTTATATGTACCATTATGCAAAAAACTGTGCATTTTACGGTGTCCTACGTTTGGGCAGAGCCTTAAGACATCAATCTGATTCCATAGTGGTAGGTAACAATAAGCATAGGTAGCGTATTATTCTGGACTTTCCCAAAACACATTTTCAGGTAGTAGGTAGCTCCGTCCCAACATGTGTTTGATACAACATTATAAAAAAAGGTTCATCCAAAGGTTGTCTGTACAAGATCGCTTTTAGCGATAAGACCGCCCATTGTGTCATCCTGTGTAAAATGTCTACATTTATATCTGTAATATTTTGGTGTGCATAATAAAGAGTATTCTATTCTATTCTATTCTATATTATTAGCGTTTATACGTTATTTTGAAACTACCGTGCGGTGACGTCTATAAAAGGAGGGTGCGGCCAGTACTCGCCCCTCACTCCGTCTCAAGCAGCCGTCGTGATAACATCTTTTCCTAATATTGTTTTATGTGTTTATTTTGTATGTGTTATTTAAATCAGGAAGTATATTTTAAGTCTAATAATTGTATTTGTTTTAAATTGATAAAAGTTTATTCATTCCGTTCGTTTTTTTTTAAATAAAATTAATATCAACCGCCATTATCAGAAGTGGGATAGGCTCCATTGCCTATCTTATCTTACTGTGTCGTGCGAAAAGCTTTTGAATCATGTCCGAAAGAGCTACCACTCGTAGTAGAGGTAGAAATAGGCGCGATCAAAATAGTGATGCTACCGAACTCCAAGAAACCCTTGCAGCTATTCTGGCGCGCCTGACCGCGCTAGAAAACACCAGCCTACCCGCAACTAGCAACGTGTCGGCGTCAACGGCTCCGGAAGCACGTGCCATTGTGGCGCCTGGACAGATCATCGCGTCGTCGCCACAGGAGCCACAATCAGCGGTGCCTGAGTCGAACACCAGCATCGTTGGAGAATCACTTGCAAGTACTTCGACGTCCCTGGATGCTACACATCGCCTCATTGGAGCATTGAGTGCGTTAACCAAGGTCAGATCCAACCAATATTACATTTCTAACTTCGATCCCAGCATACATGATATCGATTCTTGGTGTGAAGAGGTTGAAAGGGCACGTTATATTAATAGATGGGACGACAACGAGTGTTTATCACGGATTGCTAACTGCCTGAAGGGAGATGCTCGTAGTTGGTTAAACGACTGGGTCACAAACGACCGTACCTGGTCTAACTTTAAGATCGAATTTAAGCCGCTTTGCTCACGAAGAATTGATGTTGCAAATATTTTGTTTGACGTCATGAGTACTAATTCCGACAAGTATTCCACGTATGCAGAATATGCTAGGCGCTCCGTATTGAGACTAAACATTGTTAGAGGGTTAAGCGATGATTTAACGGTCGCGATTGTCATACGTGGTATAACGGACACACAAATACGTGCCGCTGCGACTAACGCTCATTTAACGACCAAAGATCTTGTTGAATTCTTTTCTATTTATACCAAACCGAAACCCATCTCTTCTGTAACCTCTGTGAGATCTTCTCAAAGTAAACATTTTGACCGAAACTCTCGAAAACGTCCACATAATAATATAAATCGCGAAATAACGTGTTTCTCTTGCGGTAGTGTGGGTCACTTGCAGCGCGCGTGCCCGAAACAATCGAAAACTGTTAAATCCGATGTATCGACTGAAACAATTAATAAGAAACCTAATGGGGCGTGTTCATTTTGTAAAAGGCCAGGCCATGACGCCTCTGTCTGTTTTGCCAAACAAAGATCTGAAACGCGTAATAAAAACAACGTTAATTTTTGTTTCGAATTGAAAGGCGCATCAACAGACAGTGACGTCACAACGGCCGTTATACAAGGTATACCTACCGACGTACTCATAGACAGCGGATCGCGCGTTTCACTTATTTCAGAATCGGTGCTAAAATATTTTAAGTGTACCCGACTACCCACATATCAAGTATTACGTGGAATAGGTGATCAAAATATTGAATGTAATAGCCGCGTAACATTAGTTATAGAATTTTGCGACATCTCATTAGAGGTGGATCTTTTTGTTGTTCCCCTAAAATGCCTAAACGTGCCAGTACTAATAGGAACAGATGTTTTGAACCGCGAGGGGGTAACGTATACATATACGCGCAAACAATGAGCAACGTATAACTCGAATTCCTAGTTCTGTTGGTCAAACTGTATTGCTCATCAACTCAAATGAAGAGTTTTCGGTTAACACGCCGCTTGAAGGTAGCGATCGTGAAAAATTAATGTCAGTCGTAAATCAGTTTAAGGAATTCTTTATTATTGGGACTGCCCTAACAACAGTCACAACTGGTAATATGCGCATTGAGTTGACGAGTGAGACACCGATTTGTTATAGGCCGTACAGGCTTTCAATCGACGAAAAATTTAAAGTGCGTGATATCGTAAAAGACTTGCTAGACAAGAAAATAATACGCGAGTCTAACTCTCCATATGCAAGTCCGATTATTCTTGTCAAGAAAAAAGACGGAAAAGATCGCATGTGCGTTGATTACCGCGCGTTGAACGCGGTTACCGTGAAAGATCGCTATCCATTACCCTTGATAGAAGATCATATTGATCGCCTTGGTAAGAGCAAGTACTTCAGCTGTTTAGACATGGCGACAGGCTTCTACCAAATTAGGTTGGATAGCGACTCTGTAGCGAAGACCGCTTTCGTGACCCCCGAAGGTCACTACGAATATTTAAAAATGCCGTTTGGTCTCGCGAACGCGCCGGTTGTATATCAACGTATAATCACAAATACGCTTAAACCACTAATAGAGTCCGGTAAAGCCCTCATATTTATTGATGACGTGTTATTGATGGCGTCTTCTATCGATGAAGCAATCGAGAACGTACGCGAGGTATTACAAACACTTACTTCTGCGGGGTTTTCTATTAACTTAAAGAAAAGTACATTTGTGGCTACAGAGGTTGAGTACCTAGGTCGAACTATCTCTGAGGGTCAGGTTAGACCGAGCGAACAAAAAATTAAGGTTTTAATTGACTCCCCTGTGCCCACAAACGTAAAACAGGTTCGCCAGCTACTCGGGTTGGCAGGGTATTTCCGCCGCTACATACCCGGCTATGCATCTAAGACAGCGCCCATTGCTAGTTTAACACGGAGTAATGTTAAATTTCACTGGGGCGAAGAACAAGAAAACTCGCGTAAGTACTTAGTCCGTTGTCTAACAAGTGAACCTGTGCTTGCTATTTTTGACCCATTATTACCAACTGAGTTGCATACAGACGCGAGTTCTATCGGTTACGGCGCGGTTCTTATTCAGGTGCATGAAAACGGTAAACGCCGCGTAGTGGCGTACTTTAGTAAAACTACGCAAGGCGCCGAACCACGATATCATTCCTATGAGCTTGAGACGCTCGCGATAATTAAAGCTTTACAACATTTTCGCCACTATTTGTTGGGTATTTCGTTTAAAATTGTGACGGACTGTAACGCGCTTAAACTAACGGAACGTAAAAAAGATCTTTTACCACGTGTCGCGCGTTGGTGGATATACATGCAGGATTTCAACTTTACGATAGAATATAGAAAGGGCGTTATGATGCAGCACGCCGATTATCTAAGCCGAAATCCTGTTGATGTCCTTCAAATAACTAGGCCGAAAAACTGGGCACAGATTGCTCAATCTGCTGACGAGGAAACTCGTACGTTGATTGATAAAGTTAACAATAACGAACTAGACTCTTCCCGGTATGTTGTTCGTAACGATCTGCTGTATTATAAATACACCCCCACGGGCCAGGAGTCAAAGCTACTATGCTTCATTCCCAAAGGACACCGATTAAGTCTCTTAAGAGTTTTCCATGACCAGCATGCACATATATGTGCGGATAAGACCATTGATTTAATTCTGCGTCATTTTTGGTTCCCAGGGCTGTATGCCTTTGTAAGGAAATACGTAGGTCATTGTTTGATTTGCCTTTCCTCTAAGAAAGTTCCTAGGGCTCCTTATTACCCGATTTCATCATGGCATAAGCCAGATACCCCATTTAACACGGTCCACATGGACGTACTAGGTCCACTGCCTATTTCAAATGAGAAAAAGTATGTACTTCTTATTGTAGATGCCTACTCTAAGTATTGTTTGTTTTATTCGATAAAAAAGCAAGATTCCAACGAATTAAAACAAATGTTTTCAAACGCAGTTTCCCTATTTGGCACACCCAAACTTATTGTGTGTGATAGAGGACGAATGTTTGAGAGCGCTAGTTTTCAGGGTTGGGTTTCTGAAATGGGTAGCGCAATTCATTTTGTAACACCTGAGATGCATAGTGAAAACGGTCAGGTCGAACGCTACTGTCGTACTTTGCTCAATATGTTACGTATAGAGGCATCTAAACCAGAGAGTAAATGGTCAGATTCTTTGTGGAAAATGCAGCTTGTTATCAACTGCACTAAACACAAGACCACTCGGATCTCACCTTTACAGTTGCTTATTGGTGTTGAAGCAGTCACGCCAGTCATAAGATCACTTATTCGCGATGTCGCTGTTGATGACGTGCGACCGAATCGCGAGGGTTTAAGAGAGTTACAAAGACAGCGCGCTAGCGAACTGCTTGACCAGAATAGACTTAAACAAGACGAATACGTTAATAGGAATCGGAAGGTCAAGCGTGCGTACAACCTAAATGATAATGTGTTTGTTATAAAAACTTCTCAAGTTACAGGCAAGCTGGACTCGGGAATGCGAGGGCCATATCGTGTGGTGAAAACCCTTCCCCACAATCGATACGAGCTACAGCTGTTAAGTGGTTCGTATGGCAAAGTCACTCAGGCTGCCGCCGAGCACATGGTTGCTTGGCGAGGAGAGTGGACCCCCGAGTCGTGTGCCACGTTCTTTGATAGTAAGTAGATTTTTATATTTACTTTTCTATTTAAGGGCATTGAGCGATGGCTCTGCCGAGACGTGCTAACTGGGTGCCTCCGTCTGTTTACATGCATTATGACTATAAGGGCATTGAGCGATGGCTCTGCCGAGACGTGCTAACTGGGTGCCTCCGTCTGTTTACATGCATTATGACTATAAGGGCATTGAGCGATGGCTCTGCCGAGACGTGCTAACTGTGTGCCTCCGTCTGTTTACATGCATTATGACTAAAGGCATTGAGCAATGGCTCTGCCGAGACGTGCTAACTGGGTGCCTCCGTCTGTTTACATGCATAATGACTGTAAGGGCATTGAGCGATGGCTCTGCCGAGACGTGCTAACTGGGTGCCTCCGTCTCAGTTTATTTATAAGGGCATTGAGATGTCTCTGCCAAGACGAACTAACTGGGTGCCTCCGTCTAGATGTGTTGTATTTAATTACAACAGACATGTGTTTAGATTAAGTAATAAGGATATTACTAATAAGTGCTATTCTCTCATTTTTAGCTGAAGAGGATAGTCTCACAGCACCGTCTACCAGTGCAACTAGCTGTGGAGACCGCTCAAGTCTTGGAGATGCAGACACGCACCAGGGTCCATCAATTACTGATGCAGCTATTGAAGACGTGAGCCTTTCGCGTCGCCCGAGTCCAGTTGCCGAAGATCGTGACTGCAGCGAATAAGGACCATCATCTGGACAATGTGGCTGAGGACAACCACACGTCAGGAGAGGCCGTATTAGCGTTTATACGTTATTTTGAAACTACCGTGCGGTGACGTCTATAAAAGGAGGGTGCGGCCAGTACTCGCCCCTCACTCCGTCTCAAGCAGCCGTCGTGATAACATCTTTTCCTAATATTGTTTTATGTGTTTATTTTGTATGTGTTATTTAAATCAGGAAGTATATTTTAAGTCTAATAATTGTATTTGTTTTAAATTGATAAAAGTTTATTCATTCCGTTCGTTTTTTTTTAAATAAAATTAATATCAACCGCCATTAATATTTTATATCAAAGTGCAAACAATAAGAAATCATTATGTAAAGTGATTATAAATGTTATTACCGAGAATTTACTTCCAAAGTAAATAATTATTTTTATGCTATTTTTATACAGGAACCTTTCAACGTTTGAAATACAAGCTTTTTATTATTCCATTATTCTGATTGATGGTAAATTGTTTAGTTGACTTCATACGCACGGCACTAACCTTGACTTTGGCAAATAAATTACTTTGACATTATGGTAAAAGGTTTTCCATATTAACAGGCTTTTTTTCGATTCTGATCTCTGTAACAGACCGGCCCTTACAGAGATCAAACTTATCAACATTGTATTCGTTATAGGTTTTTATGTTCTTACTACACAGAAGGGTCCCAAAATTTTAGTACTTTATCTCAAAAATTTATCGTATAAAAGGTTATACAAAATGCATTAAGTTAATGAGGTTTCCGGCGATTGGGACCGTTTGACTGTATTATTTTTGGCTTGAACAATAGACTTTTTTTATTCAATAATGGATGGTCCCAGTCGCCGGAAGAAAAATATTAATATTAAATGGTTCCGGCAACAGGGACCGCGGTCCCAATTAATTGCGGTCCCAATCGCTGGAAACCTCTACGTCCGAGTACCTTGTGCCGACATTACATTTAATCAAAAGATTTCGAAAGAACATGGAATAAATTTTCTGAATTTCCTCTCCTACTGGGGGCACCGTGTGTAGATAGCTTGTGTAACTTCTTTATCTAATTAGTTGGGAGAAACCGCTGGTGGTTTTAGGAATTACAAATGAGCATTTTGATTTGGATTTGTTCGTTTAGTTAGCTTCAAATTCTATGTTAGGTTGATTTTATCCTAAACTGTGCCAGCACAATTTTATTAACAGTCGATTCATATACCTAGCCGACCCACATACAGTTGGGAAAAGAATATAGAAAATAAATTATTTTTGGGTTGGCTTCCCGTCTGACCGTATGCAGCTGAATTTATACTACACTAATTAATTATTCAAATTGAATTTCGTTTTTCATCCTTTCATTATAATCGTCGCCAACACAACACCTTCGTGAAAATATTATGACGAAATTTACTCAGTAGCAGTAACTCAACCGTTCTCTTCATTACGCTACTCTCAGCACTTAAATGTCCCTTTATAAATACAGAGAAATGCTATATCATCAAGAATGAAAATGTAGAAAAGGGATCTCCGCAATATTGTTACAGAGTACCACTGAAATAACATCACATTAGACAAACGTTTTGTTTAATCAACACAGAAATAATAGAAGACAGGTCGTTTTATAAATGGGTATGTACCTGCGTATAAACGTGTCGCCATAATGATTATAACGTGGTTACTAGGTCGGTAAACAAGTATAAATAAATGAAGTAGGTAATGAGATTTTGAGACATTAGGATGATGAAGATCCGTAGGCGTGCGCTTGCGGACAGCGAGCAAAGGGCAGCTCGCCGTCCGGTAAGAACCTGGCCCAGGTCGACGGTGGGTTGTGTTCCACGCGCACCTCAAAGAGATGTCAGCACACATTGACGGGGTCCATTAGGGCCGATGCCTGCCGAGGTCGCGGATTGTTCGAAAGGGTTACCGTGACCCTGGCATACAGGCAACTGAAGGAACACGGGTGGGATTTAGTCAAAGCAAAAGTCTGACACGCCCTCCTGCTCTGCTCAGAGCGGGAGAACTTATTTGAAGATTTCCCACCAAAAAAAAGGTTGATGTCGATTATGTGGAGACAGATTTTAGATTAGGTAAGTGGAAAAAATTTACGTGACCCTAATAAAACATTGCTACCTCTGTTGTACCTACCTATTCTATCGAAATAAAAATAAAAATTCACCACTTTAATATAATATAATAAATTTTAACATTTAAAAAAGAATCGCATCAAAAAACGGCTAAAATTAAATATCATTAAAACAGTTGCGGAACGGGTAATTTGGCCTAAACGAAAAGACATTATGAGAAAACCTTAAGGTACATCCACGGATCTATGGGTACATCTTTATTAATTATTTGGTTTCCGAACTAGGGAATCTATTGCAATCGGTTTTAGGTTCGTGACTATACTAAATTACGTAAACTTTCAAACATTGAATGAATGAATATTATCTTATAAAGACGAACCTAAATTATCCCGGTAGAAACAGTCCTGATTAAAGATCAACTAGTATAAAAATGTTAACCCTGAAAGTACTAATAAGTATAATAGTTAAATGTGATGGTTTAAATAAAAAGTCGATCCTGACGAACCGCAACCTCAAAGCGTAGCACGCCTCGACTGATTCGCAAGCGATACGACGATCATGTGTCGCGGACCAAACCGGACTTGCTGGTCTCGAACTCCAAGGATTCTATGCGGCTGGTAAACGTAACCCAAAACACGGAAGCCTGGCGAATAGTCCAGTACCCGGGAATAAGGGCCGGAAGCAGCCCTTTTTTACTGGTTCTATACGTATGACAAATAAAATAGGGTCATACACCAGAGAAAAGGCTAAAACCTCTCCTCTAAATCCAAATTCCTGTTATCAGCAACTCAAGGTATTTTTCAATAATTAATTGAGACCCTACTTTATATCTCAAACAAATTCTGAAAATTTGAAAATTTTCGAATACTAAATTGATGACCAGTTATACGAACTAGAAAAAAAAAATAGGTTGAAACCGCAAGGTCAGGCTGCATAATCACGTCCAGTTATTGTTTCAATTGTTTATGTTATCTATTATTAATCTAAACATTTCAGAAGTCAATCCACTGAACCAGAGCACCTGTGATATTTAATAGCGTAACACACTATCAATCAGAATCTGAATTATTTTGAAGGATAATGCTAATCCATTGTTTCATATGTTCGAAAAAATTGTCTGCTCAACAACGTAAATAACGCAATGAATGATAAATGATAAATGATTTTATTTCTGTAAGTAGGTTTGTACAAACACTTTTACACGTCAATCATATTTTAAAACTAGATGAGGTCGGCGTTTCCTATCTGACTACTCTGAGAAGAAAGGCCGAAACAAACTCAGAGGTCACAGTCTCGTTTTAAAGTCCAGACATAATCTTGGTCAGATCATGTGAAGACCGTGTAGATTTGAGTCTGAAATGGTCTTTTGAGGAAAAAATACCACACAGAATGAGTGGACCTGTCCAGTCAGTGCACGCATTTGTCAGTAATCGTGCAGCTCAACTCAAAACTTAAGGAGCTCAACGATTCGACGAACAATACCAAAGAAAGGACATTTGGGTAGGCCGCATAAATTACTCAAACTGCTAGACTATGATTAAAACTAATCAAGAAAGAAAAAAATAAAACAATGATCTACATAGTCTTTACATTCACAATAATTAAAATAATATACTATTTTACAAAGTAAATATTCATGTCAATATATTTATAAAAATTCATCAATGTCAACAGGTATAAAAAATCCTGAAATAATCTTGGTCAGATCATTTGAGGACCATGTAAGATTGGTGTCTGAAATGGTCTTTTAAGGAAAGAACCATACAGATTTGAATGGACCTGTCCAGTCAGTGCAAGCATTTGTCAGTAATCGTGAAGCTCAACTCAGAACTTAAGGAGCTCAAGCATTAGACGAACAATACCAAAGAAAGGACATTTGGGTAGGCCGCATAAAGCACTCAAACTGCCAGATCATCATTGAAACTACCTGAGAAAGCGAAAAAAAATAAAAACTGTCGCACATAGTCCTCACATTCACAATAATTTGATAATAATGTTATACTTCAGAAAGTAAATTGTCATGTCATTCTATATGTAATAATTATTAAATGTCAAAGTTTATGTAAAATACAAATTAAAAAAAATAGCAAAAATAAAAATAACAAAAGAAACATTCAGTATGCAAAAAAAAATTGGAGCAACTCAATCCCAAGCCTTTTTGTCCTCAATATAATCTTTAACGGTATAAAAGGCTTTCTGGCACAACTTACGTTTAATGAATGATTTGAATTTATTAAGGCTTAGATCTTGAACGTGGCTTGGAAGTTTATTATAAAAGCGTATGCATTGACATCTGAATGAGCCACCTATTTTCTTGAGCCTTGTTGTAGGTACAACAAATTTGTGTTTGTTCCTAGTATTTATACTATGGATATCACTGTATTTTTTAAACAATTTTATATTTTTATGGGCATATAAAAGATTTTCAAAAATATATTGAGAAGGCACAGTCATTACATTAATCTCCTTAAATTTGTCTCTGAGAGATTGTCTCGGACTTAATTTATAAATTGATCGAACAGCTCTTTTCTGCAAAGCAAAGATAGTCTGAATGTCGGCGGCATTTCCCCACAACAGAATACCGTACGACATAACACTATGAAAATAGCTAAAGTACACTAAACGGGCTGTCTCTATGTCGGTTAAATTACGAATTTTTCTAACAGCGTATGCTGCAGAGCTAAGCTTTTTTGACAATTTATCTATATGTGGGCCCCACTGAAGCTTAGCATCCAAAGTTAAGCCCAAGAATACTGTGCTATCTTCAAGATTCAATTCTTCGCCCTTCATCAATACATTAGTTTTCACCTGTCTAACGTGAGGTAGCGTAAACTGAATGCATTTGTTTTTTTTTTCGTTAAGAAGTAAATTATTGACATTGAACCATTTAACTACTTTTGAGACCGCGATATTTACATCGTCAGTAACCAGCTGCTGACGTTTAAGTTTAAACAAAAGTGAAGTGTCATCCGCAAACAACACTATATCGTGATTATCCTTTATGAGGTAAGGCAAGTCATTAATATAAATAAGAAACAAGAAAGGACCAAGAATTGAGCCTTGCGGGACTCCCATTGTTACTATAGATCCGGGAGATCTTTCTCCATTTACGTCAACGCTCTGAATCCTATTACTCAAGTATGAAGTAAGAAGATCCAGAGCGGTGTTCCGGATCCCGTAGTGGCGGAGTTTCCTGTTTAACGTTTCATGAAGAACGCAATCGAATGCCTTGGACAAGTCACAAAAGATGCCCAAGGCATCGCATTGTTGTTACATCGCATTGAATGTTGTTGAACTGTCAAAATGAAAGCTATTCCTACTGGCTAGTGTGTTACGCATATACCCCGCCGAACACAGCAGTGATAAGGATTCATAGACTTACATATGTCTGTCCAGCTGCTTTATTATATGCCAGTGTGGGCTGTGTAAGCGATGAGGTCAGTTAAATAGTTTTCTCTATACAAGGAATGTTAAGATAACGAGTGGAACCTTTATAAGTACAAATATGCAGGTACAGAACATACATTTTAGAGTAAATGGAGTTTAATTGCTGATATTAGTCTGTTGGATAACAAAATACTAATGTATGTATCTGTGTGTATGCTGATATTATCGCTCTACTGAGGCGTGATTCCACCCGAATCGGACGATTGTCAAAATTCAGTTACGTGACGGCACCCGTTTCAGGTGCCACGTCATGTCGCGTCACTGCCTTCAAATTTTAAATTAATTTGAATAAAAAACTATATCTATCTTGTTCTAACTTGCACAGATTGTTTGAAATAAAACAAGAAAGATATACTGTCGCTGTATGTCTATTCAAAATGAATTTTCATGTTTGTTTTTTTTCGTCCCTGACGTATTTAATCTTAAATCCTCGTCCTGTGAATAAAGCACATTCTGCTTTGCTCATTACACACACTCAATAAAAACACCCATTGGTGACAGTCGGACCTATAATATCCCGGGCACGATACAATATAATTTTAGAGTTTTTTTTTTTTGTTTTAAATTGTTGTGAAATATTAATTTACAACCAAATATTATCCCGTTTTATCACACGACTTACTTATTTTACACGCTCATTAAAGCAAATGTTCCATACATATTGCTATCCAACGTACATTACTTCATATAAGCCGAGCTAATAAAATGTACGGTTGAAGGGTTATTATGTGACGTCACGAGAATTCTGATTCTGCATTTTTGTAAACCTACTTAATTTTATGTGACCGAATTCAATATTTGCATTCACTTTTGATGATAAATAAATTAAATAATTTACCTAGAGTACACAACGTTGCTGAGGCGTAGCTGTGAATCTGTCTCGTATTTCATTTGGGTATTCAATTGTCAGTTCCACCGACCGACAGCAGGATTAATTTTTTATAGAAAATGTGCGAGTAATAACTCGCACATTTTCATTTTCATTAAATCAATAAAGCCTTTATTTTTTCAATGAAACATTTTGACGTCATATTGTGTTGGTGGTCTAGTGGTTACGTGCGATCTATGTATTCGACATACTTTATGAAGGATAAAGTTTTTGCCGTGACTTCGCCCGCGTGGTGTTCGGATATTATGCCACGGGAACGTACTACCGGTATAAAAAGTATCCTATAAATTATCTATGTGCCAAATTTCATCCAAATACGTTCAGCCGTTTTGGCGTGATTGAGTAACAAACATCCAAACATCTGAATATCCAAACATATATAACCTTTCAAATTTATAATATTATTATATATTACTAGCTGCGCCCCACGGTTCCACCCGCAGCGGTATGAAATATACTTTACGACCTATTCTCAGACCTACCAAATATACACAAAAAAAACATAAAAATCGGTCAAGCCGTTTCCGAAGAGTTCGATAGCAAACACTGTGATACGAAATTTTTATATATTGGATATTATATAGGAGGATTAGTAGGATATTCAACTGTCAGTCAAATAAACTGGCCAGAATAGCTTACTCTACATTATAAACGGCTGTAATGGATAAACTTATTTCTTTCCGAAAATGTTTTAATAGCGCAAATATATGATTTTACCTGCTTCAATACCTTAAATGAAAACACTTCAAAATCCTGTAAAATTATACTTTCGGTGAACAATCCATGTTTTCCTGGTAGATATATAACATTTTCTGTTGTCCTCACACTAAAAAGTTTTTGTCGAATTTTTACTCAATACATACATACGTATCTACATAAACTCACGCTTTCTTCCCATGGGGGTAGGCAGAAACTACAGAACGCCAACTGCTACGTTTTACTTTATGTACTTGACTTTTTCAATTGAAATATATATAGAGGTATGAGGAACAGGGTGTAAAGCTCACTCAGACTCTATGGAAAAGGGAGGATCCTCCGACCAGACGGGTGTTGTGTCTGGTGGGCAACTGCCCAACGGTTGATGTCGGGATGTTGTATATATGCTAGTTGCGCGGTAAACTCTGCTTGCGCGATGCAGGATTTTGCGTGACGTCAGTATGACGCGTAGCTCACATGTGGCGTTTGTAGATGCCGCTACATATAAATTCAGATTCCATTCAGTGCCATAGAATATTCCAGTAAAATTTTCGACGAGTGTGGCTGTAAAATGTAATGTGCGCAAACAAAACAAAAAAAAAAACAAATTGTCCACTTCGTCCTCTAACGCTCGGCACATCTAAATGGAACGATTGAATATAATATGAAACGTTGATTTATACATTACATTTACATTAAATGGGATTTGAATGTAAATAATGATCTCAGTATATCTTTTGTTGTAAGATTAGTTCGTTTTGTATAGATAGGAAATCAGAAAAGTTAAATAAAAAAACACATCTGGATATAATTTTTAGATTTTTTGTAAACTGTCTTTCCTAAGTGCCACGACGGCCACGTTCTTTATGGTCGAGAAAACAACACAAAATAAACAATCGCGTAGTTCCATTTTACAACATTTTTTTTTAAGCTATTGCATAGCTTTTATCGCGGGCTTTGAGCGTGGTGACCGAATCAAGAAATTCCGTAACGAAAATAAAACCTAACACCCCCCACTCCGCCTACCATGTAGCTCGGCCGAGCGTTCGCTTAACGTGTATGTATATGGTACGACTGTACTTGAATTAATATCAAAGAAAAAAAATACTGCATAAATAAAAAATAAATAAATAATTATAATTGCATAAGTTGATAAAAAATGCTATGCAATAGCTTTACCGCGGCAGTCCCCGAGTGCCACACGTGTTTCTAGCCTGGTCTGTCCCGCTCCTGGGCAAAGGACTCTCCCCACTCTTTCCATCTTGTTACAACTTACAACAAGAATAATTAAAAGAAATACAAAGAAATCATACAAAGCCCTCGATGAGAAAACCTACCTAACAAACTTACGTGGGTACTTATAACATGAAACTGTTTCATTTCAGCAAACATTGTGCTTAAAATAAACGTTAGTAAAAAGCTTGCAAAAAACGCGACGCGTGAACAGTCACCAGAAACTTTAATTGGAAAAGGGTACCAAAATGTGTTACACAACAACGCGAACGTATCAGCAAATATTTAACTTGGTTACATTTTATCGACGTAAGTAACAAGAAAGGGTGGTTTGACTTATGAGTTAAGAAAGTTATACAGAACAACGGCAAAGACAGTCTTTGGCACCGTGTACGACACAGTGACTATAATATATAATATAATATAATATATAATTATATAATAATCCTATCCTCCTAATATTATAAATGTGAAAGTGTGGATGTTCGGATGTTTGTTACTCAATCACGCTAAAACGGCTGAACGGATTTGGATAAAATTTGGCACATGGGTAGACTATGACCTGGATTAGGACATAGGATACTTTTTATCCCAATATTCCCACGGGATCGAGATTTCTGCGGGTGAAATCGCGGGGCGCAGCTAGTCCTAACTAATATTATAAATGCGAAAGTAAGTTTGTTAGTTTGTTTGTTACCTTTTCACGCCTTAACCACTGAAACGATAAAAAAAAAAATACAAAAAGTTTTATTGGCTAAAAGAAAAGGTGATGACAGACAGTAATTTTACATTAACACAGTTAAGTTTGTACATCACAATTTTTTGGTTTGACCGTTGATCCCCAAACTAAGCAGAGCTTGTATCTTGGGGGTCGGAGTGCGAGTGAGCAGAAAGAACTATGTCGGTTTTGAATAATCCTTAAATTTTGCATATACGTTGTCAGGTCTACAGAAACGGACATAGCCTACCTTTTATCCCGAAAAAAAGTATTGTTCCTGAGGACAACAACAATAACATTCTTATGATAATAGATGGCGCCACGTGTCTTTCGAATCATGATTGAATTATATTATTATAGAAACTTTAGTGGTGTGTTAAGGAGCCTTCTTATTTTTTATTTAAGGACCTAATTCATTTTGTGAGTCTAGAGTGTCGATAGACCGGTTTTTCATCTTCCTAACTATAATTCTATAATTCTTCAAATTCTAACTTAACGCGAGCGAAGCCGCGGGCAAAAGCTAGTACAGTGATAAAGCGCAGTTGTACCTATCATACTTTCAGAATGCCTCTATTGACCTGAAAATTACGTAAACATGAGATTCCAATCGCATTTAGGTAGGTAGCAATCTATTATGCATTCACTTCACTAGACACCTGCGCATTGTTTGTTTAAATAACTCTAAAATAGGTCAAATACAAAAAACCTTGTGATTTAGATCTAATAAGCACAGTTATGTAGTGAACTTTGTTAGTGTAAAATATGAAGTCCTACCATCCTACACAATTCTAACTCTACCACTTTTGTTAAAAGTACCTATATGAAAACTCAACCATGGATACTTTACTTAAGTTTACAACCACTTTTATGCGCCAACTGCTTCCATCACGGTCGGTACCTCACCAGCAGTCAACTGACAATGGTCTCGGCCGCTCGACCCCTCTCACACCCACGCTACAAAAGAAAAATCTGAAACGGATAACTAAACGGCTAACGGCTGTTTGTGTATGTGAGTTTAAATGTTTGTAAACGCACCCACAATACAGTTAGAGAGACAGACAGAGAAAATCCTAGTTTGGGGCAACGTTTTAAAAATTTAAAAAACATCTCGTTTTGAAATAAGAATCTGGAGGTAATATCACCTTTGTACTTCAGGGGCAATTTAATTTGTAAGAGATTGTAGAAGTCTGTTCTAAAGGCAAAAGAAACAAGATTGCTTCAAAGAAATTACGAGTATAATTGGGTTTCAGGAATTGGACTGTATTCTGTTTCATTTCGTGGAATATGATTTGTCTTAAAGGGATATTAACGTAAGGAAATATTGAATATAAGCGCTTAAATTGTATTGAGGTTTTTCATCGGTGTGTATTTTTTAAACTAAAGTAAGTATAATTCATAACCTCGACGTTATTTTTCGTTTAACCTCCTGAAAAAGTCCAAGATCCAGAAAAAGCTGTAATAAAATATTCAGCTGGCACCTACGAGAATAAACAACAGCGGTAAGATCAGTGGGAGCAAACGCGAAGCGATATTCAAAGCGTGAACTAACAGAACAAAAAACAACTAAACCTGGACAATTGTGTTCGTATCCGTATGAATTGAGAAGCCATGTCTCATATTTAAGGGGACTACAGGACCTAAATGCAAATTTTATAATGCCTAAAAGTATATGATCCACTGCAGTAAACAAAATATATGATCTTCTTCAGGATATATGCCAGTTAGATAGTGTATTGAAAACTCAATACAACTAATTTGATACGATAGAAAAAAATCACGAAAGTGCCTCTAAAAATTTATTTTAACGATTAAAAACCATACCATTACACATGCAAACATTCTGTTTTTTTGTCAGATTATTCTAGAAGCAACATATTAACGTAATAGTGTTTTAATTTTTTAGTCCAATCAGTAGTTTTTTTGTAAATCGATAATTGCTTCATATTTTGTTGTGTTGTGTCATCGCGCTTCTCTTTCTTTTTTATGCAGTCCTACAGTGACCGCGATTTAGCTGTTGTCAGCCTCTTAAACGCTAGTACTACCAATATTTACGTCTGAATTGAGGAGCCACCTTCAACTTCCTGTTTCTTTTTAAGGGTTTTACTACAAATTCTAGGATAGGGCCTACAAAATCGGTTAATTTTACTTTAGTACCCGCGTTTAAATATGAGACATGGCTTCTCCATCCATACGGATTGAATCCCGCGTCGGTGTTGTACTAGAGTACTAGACTCTATTGTCACCAGCGGGGTAATTACGTAACACACAAACAGTAGGAATGGGTTTCCTTTTGACAGTTCAACAACATTAATTGCGTTATTTACGTTGTTGAGCAGACAAATTTTTCGAACATATGAAGCAATGGATTAGCAATATCCTCCAAAATTATTCAGATTGTGATTGATAGACTGTTACGTAATTAGGGTGCAGGTATTAATTTCCGGATACTGTTTGCAAAAACCTTTGATCTCGG
Source organism: Dryobotodes eremita (assembly GCA_917490735.1). Classification (NCBI taxonomy): domain Eukaryota; kingdom Metazoa; phylum Arthropoda; class Insecta; order Lepidoptera; family Noctuidae; genus Dryobotodes; species Dryobotodes eremita. The sequence continues at coordinate 9,221,280 of OU823257.1, forward strand.
TTAAGCAAATAAGCTGTATATATATGTATAACTTACACCTGCGTGTATTTTTAGTGATTACGATTTCATCTTTCGGTGTTAGTGTTAAATACTACAACAATAGGATTCGGACCTGAGAGCAATAACGCTCCTGTGTACTTGCTGATGTTTTAGTTTGAAAATAAAACATTTTCTAATAAATTCAGGATTTTGGTTAGCAGTTGCAGTCTGGCACAAACTTACCATGTCATTCCTAGCTGAGAACACCTGCAGAGCAAACCTGTCATTGTTGTATAATCAAGAGAGGAGATGAACATACAATTAGAACAACTCGAGCCATTGAATAAGTAATATTTCTTTAGTTCGCCACAAACACAGCTAATACCGCCAATCGATAGTTTTCATGCGCAGCGAATGTTTTGACTGCACTCGCGAACTGCCTACATATTGAAGTCATCTTCTGAGAATATTCCATCTTATATTACATCTTAGATACTTCTGAGGAAACAGAAAGTTTACTTTGTAGCTTAAGTTAGTACCCATCACACTCTCTGATCAAATACACAACTACACACACACACCCCACATTTACTCAAATTAACTGTTTTTGTGATTATTGTATGTAAATTAGCTGCTTTTATTTATTACTCACTTTTTTGTAAATTTTATTAATTTATTATTCATATTAAATTATCATTAACAATCTTGCGCTAGCAGAACTAATGAAATTACTAACTTTGTGTGGTGTTTGGGTCACCAAGATACAGGTTGTGCCTAGTTTGGGACCCGCTGTTAAATATGTAAAAAAATTATGTTGGTTATAATTTCGTGCATAATTGTATGATTGTGAACTATGTGTAAGTTTAATAAAAGCTTTTTATTTATTTATCTGTGAAACTACTATTGTGTGTAGTTGCGCAGCTATTCACAGTATGTACCTACGTAACTAACAATGCAAACACCTTTTTCAGCAGTTATATATTTTCTTTAAACTATAGTAAGGAAATATCCGTAGGTACGTACGCACTAGCAGGTACATTCAGGTCACACACGTTGCCTCTATGGTACAAAGCCGATCACACAAGCGAGCCGGCAAATTGGACGCCAGTGCCAATCCTCCATCATCCCCGTCGGTCGTCCGAGTCTCGTTGTGTAGCCGCATTGTGCAACAGGAGCTGATTACGTACGAAGCGGCATTAAGGCGCAGTAAGAAGCAAAGTTTTAGGTAATTGACAATAGTGCATCGCAGCAACAAATAAGGTTCAGAACAACGATGAGTTTGATCTTAGCTGAATCGAATGACCACCAAAATAAAAGTAATTTTGCGGTTTTAAATAGATTTAAAAATAAATGCATGGCTCAGTGGTATAATTTTAAGGTATTTCTTTAGTTGATTGAATTAAAATATGACAGTTTACGCTCAACATTTTGAGAATTGTTGTTTTATCGTGATACTATTTTAGGTTTTATTTTTTTTAATGTTGCCCCACACTAGGAATTTCTCCTGTATTGTGGGTGCGTTTACAAACAGTCAAACTCACATGCACAAACAGCCAGACCAGGGCCAACTACTTTTAGGTCATGCAAATATTTGTTCCGTGCGAGAATCGAACCCGCGACACGCAGCGCAGCAGCCAATCGCTTAACCACTGCGCCAACCGTGCCGTCTTTTCTTTGAACATTTGAAAATACACACAATTTTTTCTGGCTTCTTTTACGTCGTCCTACGTTTGGGCAGCGCCTTAAGAAAAGCTAGTCGATTGTTTGGTTCGACGCTACTTTTAGCTAGTTTAAGAAACATACCTAAACGGATAGTGTGCTCTGTATGTTAAAAACATCGCCTCCCCTCATTTTGAAAGAAATTGTACTTAAATGAATTATTTATTTGGTTATATATACATGTGTTTTGTTAGAATGTTCTATACCCCAAATCAACTCATTTCTTTTTCTGGAAGCATTGTACCAACCAATTATCAAGCTCCATTTATATAGAAACAGATTGCCCGTGTGCTGGCTCAAATGCCCCGTTTTACGTTCCATTAGGTTAACGACGTACTCTGTCTGATCCTAGGTACCTAATGCTGAAAGACCTGAATTTGCTTTAACCCTTTTTGCGAATTCCCTAAATCCGGTTGAGTATTACATTTAACGCGAACAAGAGTCAGATTATATGGCTTTTATTACAATTTTTCTCATTATATGAAATTGTTACATTACACTAGAATACTAAAGTGTTAGACCAAGTAAAGTAAAGGTAGACGAATAAATTCATAGACATTAATTCATTGCGAGAAAGATACTAAAGGAACAATAATGTAAATTGCAAATAATGTGTATTGTGTTTGATCCCTGGCCCTAATTTCAAGCAATAGACAAAATTGTCAAACTTTTATAACTTGAATACGAGGCTTTTGGCTACTTTGTATGTGTGTATTAATTAATGTCATTTATTTGTAATGCAGGTTTTGTTTGTGCAGAATAAACTATTTTTCTTTCTTTTCTTTTCTTTCTATAATACTCGAATTTCAAATCACACTCGTTTATTTCTCCTAATAATCACACGTTGCCTATTTTTGATGATTTCTTAATAATAATCACTTAATCGCTATCCAAAGTACAATTATTGAGTTCAGCACTCGTAAGAAACACTCGAAGGCTTACGTTCGAACTCGACAAGAGCTCAAATCAGACTGCCATTCCCCGTTACCGCAACAATGTCCCCACCCTTAAATTTAAAACGTTATTTAATATTAATTCCGGAATACCACGTGTTCAAATGTTGTCATAAAAACAACTTACAAAATCTAATTAAATACTACAATTCTTAAAGAACCTAACAAAATAAATAAGTTTCCAAACAGCACTTAATCTTTTCTAAGTTAGTTTTTAATCTGATTTCCTCAACCTCTAAAAGCAATCCGTCAGGCTTGTCCACAAAGTTAGTAACTTCTCTCACGTTGTGTTGTTCTCACACAGGCTCGCTTGTTATAAACAAAACAATGAACACTACGGTGAAGTTGGCAACAAATTGTGTTCCAAACTGGGGCAACTAGCCAAGCGCCTGGCATTTAGCTGTAACTTATAATGTCGCACCTTCGGTAGGACAAGGGCATAACTGACAAAAAATCGAAAAATTACTTAAGTATGCTAAAGTACTTTTTAAAGTCCCTTTCATCCGGAGGAACAAAGACCCGTATCAATATCTGCTTAATGCCACCAGAGGGCAACAGTGCCCTTGTCATATTGGTGAATTTTTTTGACTATCATGGCGCGACAAGATTTTAAAATGACTCATGTAAAATCACTAAAAGCGCAGTTATGCCCTTTTCTCACCGATGATGGTGCGAAACCTGATCATTTGTCCAGCGTTTTCCCAACTATGTTGGGGTTGGCTTCCAGTCTAGCCAGATGTAGCTGAATACCAGTATTTTACATAGAGCGACTGCCTATCTAACCTCTACAAACCAGTCACTGGGTAATATGATACCCCTTGTGAAGACTGGTTGTCAGACTATCTGGCATCTGACTACCTGTAACGACTGTCAAACGATTGTTCGTCGAATCGTTGAGCTCCTTAAGTTCTGAGTTGAGCTGCACGATTACTGACAAATACGTGCACTGACTGGACAGGTCCACTCAATCTGTGTGGTTTTTCCTCAAAAGACCATTTCAGACACAAATCTACATGGTCTTCACATGATCTGACCAAGATTATGTCTGGACTTTAAAAAAGACTGTGACCTCTGAGTTTGTTTCGGCCTTTCTTCTCAGAGTAGTCAGATAGGAAACGCCGACCTCATCTAGTTTTTAAAATATGATTGACGTGTAAAAGTGTTTGTTCAAACCTACTTACAGAAATAAAATCATTCATCATTTATCATTAAAAGATCTACTAATGACAGCCGGCACGAACGGCTTAGCGTGCATTTCGAGGCACGGAGGGGTCTCAGTACATAAATATGGTCACCCATCTACGGACCGACCGCAGCAAGCGTAGCTTAACCTGATCGATCGACCCGTGCGGCTGTTATTACTTAAGCACAAGCCACACATACATACCTACTTCTTACATATTCACAAACACTCATTACCTACTCGATATTGAAGGGCATAATCATGTAGGACTCTTAGCGCAAACCAATTGCTGTGCTATAGCGCAAACATGCCTTTAACTTGAAAAGCTATATAAAGAAGAAGTAAGTAAGATTTTTGAGGAACTCTAAATAAGCATAATATCTTAGCGTTAGACGGTTGATCCTTAAGTATCAGTGTTTGGTAAATATTACCCAATTACATTTACTAGTAAATTTCTTCTAAAAAAGCTGGCAAAAAAAAATGAAATAAAAAGACTTCCAAAAAAACACTACAAAGTGAAAAATAACTTTAATTTCAGAAGTCGGTGTATTTGGTTTTGTATTTTCGTTTTTTGCCACCGACTTACGAAATTTAAGTAATTTTTCACTTTGTAGTGCTTTTTTTGGAATTCGGTTGTTTTTTTCTTATTTGGAAAAAAGTTTTTTTAAGCTATTGCATATCTTTTATCGCGGGCTTTGAGCGCGGCGACCGAATCAAGACAATCCGTAACGAAAATAAAACCTAACACCCCCCACTCCGCCTACCATGTAGCTCGGCCGAGCGTTCGCTTAACGTGTATGTATATGGTACGACTGAAATTGAATTAATATCAAAGAAAAAAAAATACTGCATAAATAAATAATTATAATTGCATAAGTTGATAAGTAATGCTATGCAATAGCTTTACCGCGGCAGTCCCCGAGTGCCACACGTGTTTTTTTTTTCGCTTATGTTTTGTTGTACTTACCTACCCCATACAATTTCATATACCACTACTTGCTATTGGTAAGTAACAGTGACAGGAAGTTATAACATCATCAATATACACTAATTGGAAAAAATACGTATTATTGAAGCCTTCTGAAAAACTACCCAAGCAAAGTCAATAAAATTTATATGGGACTACCCCTGAGGCACCCTACCCATTAAAAAAAGAATTTTTGAAATCAATCCACAATTGCCAGAGATTCGCGTAACAAACATACAAAAAAAACATCATTTTTAAAAAATCTCCTCGTTTTGAAGTCGGTTAAAAATGAAAGAAACATTATGGAATTCGCTTTTGTTACGCATAAAGACAGGATTTACTTTACTAAAGCAAAAGCAAATCCGGCTCGAACAGACTTATATTTTTTTTCATGACAAACATCAATTTTTTTCAGACTACCTAACCGAAAACAAATTATGAAAGAAGCGAGTTAATAAAAAGCTTGTAAAAAAAAAGAAACGATTCGTAACACTCACATTGTTGGAATGTTCGTATCACGTTGTTAATATAAAAATTACTGAGAAACTTATATTTATCACGTAAACGTTTGATTCGAAGAAAATTGTTACGGCCAGCTTATTTTTATTTGTTTGAACTAATAATTTAAGAATACTTTTTAATCAAATTTTTCTGTGACACAGATAAAATAATTTTCCTTCTAGAACGTCTAATGTTACAAAAGTAAGATACCATCAATGTTTGTGGCCAAGTGTGAGCAAATAATCACATACATTACACAAAGCTTCGTATCAATGAATTATGAGAGTCTGTGAGGTGATTACTATTCCCGTCACGTCTCTGAGAACCGAAGCTCGTGTTAGGTAAGAATAACAAAACTGAGCTAATGGAAAGGAATGCTACGGAAAACTTTAAAGGGGGAACTAAAACGATGCAACCATAATTTTATAATAAAAATTGATGTCGTTCAGTTGCTGCAAGAGTAATGACATAACTTAGATTAGATTTCTATTCTATTGACGTCACAAATGTCAAATAACCTATAAATAAAATTAGAATAGAATAGAATAGAATAGAATACTCTTTATTATGCACCCCATAAAAATTACAGATACAAATGTAGACATTTTACACACGGTGACACAATGGGCGGTCTTATCGCTAAAAGCGATCTTTTACACACAACCTTTGAATGGATACCCACCGTTCTCTGAACAACATGTGAAACTGCACTATCAATTTACTGAGATTGCTTCATAAGGAAACTACAAAATTCAACTGTTTGAACTATCAATCCATTTTGTTACATGAGTGACATTTAAAATGGATTCGTTATATTGAACGCCAGTTATCTAAAAGGTTTTAGGTTAGGTATATATTGCCTACCCACATTTGTCGTCCAGCATGCATGCGACACACGACATTCCCACGGTCAATATTTGATTTGGCTTCAACCCGAGCGTGTCACGCGTCGATGTTTTTCAATAGCGTTACGTACGGCTCGGTGAGCTCCCAGCCCATTTCTGCTGCAGTTGATACGGTGCGGATTTCTACTGCATGTGGGGAAATGCTAAAATGCTGTGGAAACGGATGAATACTTGATTTACTCGTATAATGTAGAATGAAACTGTTAGTAGTTTCGGTGTTAAGTTTAAAATGTTGGTACATTGTACAAATGTTGGCACAAATTAATGTAAAATGTTGGTACTTTTTAATTTAAGTGCAGTATAAAATTGTTGAGCCCATTAAAATGAGTGCCAACGGCACGCTTTTGTTCTTAAAATATTTGAAAGTTGTCATTATATTAAATTATTCATTAAACTAGTTTCCATAGTGCAAACAGAAATCGAATCAGTAATAACCTTTTCAAAAAATTAATTCAATAATTTGAATACTTAGTATAAGTAAACTTGAGTACGAATAATAAGTTTCTATTGTTATAATAGAAATGTTCTAGAACTCAATGGCTTGGCACGCGACGATCGGAAGAGACCAGACGGAATGACCATAATGCCTTGGAAGTTAGGTCGGCCTTTGGTGTGGGATGTAACATGTGTCGACACCCTTGCGTCATCCCATCTTCCTAGTACGGCGGGCTGTGCTGGAACGGCTGCTGCAGTTGCGGAAAACCTCAAACGGCGCAAATATTCAAATCTTATTGGAACAGATATGTTCGAGCCGTTTGGGGTTGAAACTCTAGGACCATGGGGTCTGAATGCCCACTTAGTTTTTCGAGACATTGCCAAGCGGTCCATTGACTCTTTACATGACCAGAGGGCTGGCCTATTTTTGGGCCAAAGAATCAGCATTGCCATACAACGTGGCAATGCTGCCAGCCTTTTGGGCATTTTTTCAGTTGACAACGATGCGGACGAATTTTTTGATGCATTAGGATTATTTCCCCTCCCCTTTTTAAATACTTGTACATATTATTATTATTATTTTAAGACTGTTAGCTTTTAAATTATATAAATAAAGTTAAAAAAAGTTTATATTTGAAATCCAGTCTTCTTATTCAAGTTCGTTCGTTTGAACTTTCGTTACGGCTGATTTTACTGTTGAATATTAATTTAATAAAAAAACTTTTATTGTACCTATTTTGCTAATTCCCTTACACTGTAAATTCTACATTCATTATGGCAATTTCTTTGCCTCTGTCCAAAGAAAACAAACATCCTAAGTATGGAAAATTGAATTAAAATCGTCCTCGGTCGCCGCAGGCTCACATCCGATATTCCTTCCTCTGTCTTATTCCTCAGTCCGCTCTTGTTTAACAGGAAATTACGTTTGCTCTGTACATCCCTCTATAAAAATATTAGTAACAACCATGTTTTCCTATTATAGAATAGAAAACTTTTATTTCAGAGAGAAGTCCATAGGGTTAGTAACAATTTTACTTAACTTCTAGTGTTAGTAGGTTACAGACACAGATCAACATACTACAATTAAAAATAAGCGTGGAGCTGCATCCACCTCCGCAACATCGGGGAATCCCATCGATCTGCGAAAACACTGAGAATACTGTTGGTGCTGCCGCAAACACGCGTTATCAGGGATGCACATCTATTCCTAATAATGGCGGCCAAACCATTAATATTAGTATCTGCAAATACCCCTGATGCACTACAAGACCACGGCAGCTGCAGCAGCACCCTCAGTGCATTATTATTGAATTATGTTGAACGGAACTCGTGATAATATATCGACCGCTATATTTCACTTTATTTATTTTGTTTTTGTAAAATTATGTTGGTACAACGAACCAACAAACTGTAGTCTGTGGCAATTAATATTATGGTTTGAAATAAATTTGATAGCGGAAAAAAATCAGTTCAATTCACAGAACAGCAAAAGTCATGTTCGCCTCAAGCGTATAAAAAGTCAACAATATTATTTACCCATTCCGCGGTGCAGTCGACGACAACCCTGTTACGTTGAATAATTATTTTATAATAATTTAACACTGTGGTCAGATAGGTAGTCGTTCCATCTATAATACTGGTAATCAGCTGCACCCGGTTTTGACTAGAAGCCGACTCCAACATAGTTGGAAAAAGGCTAGGCAGATTGGGCACTGACAAGAAGCCGCTCAAAGTCGTACTTTGAGCGGCTCCCTGTCAATGCCACACACACGAGCACAATTTTATAGAAAACGTTTGAGTAAATCAGCTGGTCTCTTACATAAACTAGTGCTGTGCACTCTAAAAATGCCATAGAAATAGTACTTACAATATATGTGCCGAAGCACTTACTTGCATGAAATGTTAAATGTTCTCTTAACATAATTGTTAAATATTATTAACGTGCTTTAGGTTCAGAGCATGGATGTACCTATTGATAAACATGATGCAAGTGATTTTGAGTAAAAGCTACTGTAGCGGCATCTACAACGTGACATACGAGCTACGCCTCACATTGACGTCACGCAAAATCCTGCATCGCGCAAGCAGAGTTTACCGCGCAACTAGCATAATTATATACAACTAGCTTTTGCCCGCGGCTTCGCTCGCGTTAATTTAGACTTTGACTATCAATTCGGGTTATAATTTAATCATGATTCGAAAGACACGTGGCGCCATCTATTATCATAAGAACGTTATTGTTGTTTTCCTCGGGAACAGTAATTTTTTACGGGATGAAAGGTACCCTACGTCCGTTTCTGTACACCTGACAAAGTATATGCAAAATTTCAGGATGATCGGTTTAGTGGTTTAGGCGTGAAAATGTAACAAACAAACTTACTTTCGCATTTATAATATTAGTTAGGAAGTTAGGATTAGGATGTCCCGGCATCAGTCGTCGGGCAGTTGCCCACTAGACACAACACCCGTCTAGTCGAATGATCCCCACTTTTCTATGGAGGTTTGAGTGAACTTAACACCCTGTTCCTCATACCTCTATACTGGTGACCACGAACATGAACGTCAGCACGCCTTCGTACAACTACTTCATAGTAACGTCATCATCATCTTTTCCGCAAGCTTTAGATCGGTGACTCACAAAGCCAGCCAGCAACCATATCACGACTAGAACGGGTATTCTGACCACCAGCCTGTAGCGCGGGTGCATACTTGATCATCACCCACAGCCTTATCAACAACCTTGGCACAGAACACTGCACTTTCGGCTGGTCCACAAGCAGAACCCTTTAAAAAACCCTCTCGTGGTCGAAGCCAGCAGTCAGCCATTTCTAAAGATGAATTCTAATAACCTAGACTGTGCACTAATAAGCAATGCAATAGTATGTACGAGTATACAGTAAATAGTAACCCTAGTTAGTAGTTTGATTGGGGAAAGTACCCAAATAGTTTAACATTAAGATCAACTTGATACAAGGAAACATACCTGAAGCCACTTAATCCTGGTGATATTCTCGTCGGTGACGGTGAGTGCTCTCCTCTCGCCCAACTTGTAAGACTCGTCATAGTACATGTACTCAGTGAACGTCAACCCACTGGTAGTGTACTGCTGAGTAAAGTATATCGATATAGTCCCATTCACTATGTCGTGTTCTATTATCCATTTACACTTTATCGGGACGGGAAAAGGGTTGGGAAAGTTTGGTGTCGTTATCGTGCCCACGGGAGCCTTCAGGTGTCCGCCGCAGGTTTGTGGTCCCTGGTGCTCCCTGTCGCGCTGCTGCGCGTGCGCGTGCTCTGTGGCGATGCTGAGGAGAGTGATAATGAGCAGGCACCGCATCACGAGCCTGCAACAAAATAAACTGTTGTTAATATTATATCCATATTCAGAAATTATTATTACGGTAAAATCAAAACTCATGCAGAATTATTCTAGTCTTGAAACTTAACATTGATGACCTTGTCCGACCACTCCTGACCAATCGGCTATTAAAATTTATTTGAACCATCTCTAAGTGTATTTGGAATTGCAAGCTACTGAACGTTTTCAATAAAAAACAATCATTACTTTTGTGGAAAAAAATGGGAAAAGGACAGAGACTAAAATGAAGTCATTTATTAGATGTCCCTTGCGTTACTTTAACTGTCTACCTCATGATAAATGTCCGCCTCATTTTTCTTTTTAAAATCCTTTAATCCAATTCATTGACCCTCGTCATCACGCGAAAGTATTAAGTTTTTAAAGATGATTATGGTTCGTTTTTTTATGGTATAAACTTTAAGTGAACTCCAAAGTACAAGATTCCGAAAAGAGATCGAATTAATTTAGCGACGAGATTTGGTTCAGAGTTCCGTGGAATGATATAACATTGGCTGAAAACTTTACAGCACAAGTTTTATGAGAGTTTTCCTTACCTCCATAACTTTATTATTCCTTGGACAATAATATATTCTGTTAGCGATTCGTTTTAAAGTGATTCCTTCTTGAGAGATTGCGCCACATGTTGTTTTTCGAAACTTGCCAAATTGAATCAAAATGCTTACGTTTCCGTTTAAAAGTACCATAATTAAATGGACTAAAATTGTTTACGGGCCTCTGCGAGTTGACTTCGGCCCCTAGTTAGCCTTCCAAAGATCCGGGACCCTATGGTCCCGAGATATGTCAAAGGCATTTAAATAATTATTACGATATAAAGAATGATATCTCGACTTTGTTACAAAAACCTCCATAAGATATAGGAATACAAATCCACTTAGCTACCTATGTATAATTTGTACAGGCGGAAAGGTATATAAAGCGCGTATAGTCTCTGAGACAAGTCGTTCATGATATATTGCAATGTTGCGTCGACTGCAGCAAACTTGAATATTTTCAACTAAAATGACAGCTTGAGAATTAGATTCGAGTTCCTGGAATCTACTTTTTTGATGGTATGTTACAGCCATTTTGATCATATCCGTCAAATGGTGAAATGCTCTTTCCTTCTCAGTGTGCAGCTGACACAATTTCGTTTCTTGTTGGTGTCTAGATCAGCATCATTTTTGGCAATCTCAAAAACAAACGTCTTTTTTGTCTTATCTTTCCTTGTGACATAAGAACAAAACACGTAAAAAAGATCTGGCCAATGTTTTACTTAAAATACCCTACAGAGATAAGTCTAAATCAAGTACCTACCTACGAGGAAAAGAGAAATAAGACTAAAACAAATGCTAAAAAGTTTGGAAAAACGAAACAAAAGAACACCTAAAATCTTGAAGGACAGGTTTATGAGGCCGACCCTTTCGTTATTAGGGTTTCAAGTATTTTATCAACATTCAGAAACAGTCCCTGAGATATACAGACACATACAGTGGCAGTTTGATGCTGAAACTTGAATACATTTGTCTCAGCGACGTTACCCGAATAAAATTGGACTGTTCAAGTAAATGGAACTGAAAATCTGGTTGATAGATAGAACGTATTGTTTGTGGGAAAATCCGCAATTAAAGCTTTGTATTTATTGTTGTGTAGCTGATGAGTTTTGTTCAGAAACTAGTTATAATATTTAACTTTAGAGTGTGTTATTTCTCCTGCGGGATTTGAGCATACATAATCATAATCAGCCTATAATGTTCCCACTGCTGGGACACAGGCCTTCTCTCTTTGAGAGGGAATGGGCTGTAATCTACCGCGCGGGCCCAGTGCGGGTTAGTAGATGTCACATGTCTTCGAATTTTTGGTTCTAGGACATGCCGGTTTCCTCACGATGTTTTCCTTCACCATTTTGAGAGCAGTGGCGATAAAATGATTTAGAATAGAATAGAATAGAATAGAAATTTTATTTGCTTAAACATGTGTATACATACAGAATTAAAATAATACATGCATGAAAGATCTTAAATAGGCGTGGGTCATGACATGTCTGCCTATTTCAAGGCGTGCAAATATGTTAGGTACAGATTCAAATTATACGAATACATTACATTTATACATTAAATTATAAAAAAATAAAAATTAAAATTAAACAATATTACTTTAGTCATTTACACATTATCATTACATCATCCATTTATATTTATTATTTAATTTACTAACACAAGGAGTCATTTAAAAATTCTATTATACTGTAATAAGCTTTTTGTACCAAAAACGATTTCATAGTTTGTTTAATTTGCGGTATTGTTTGCTCCTTCCAACTTTTGGGCAATTTATTGTAGACAATTGGTGCCATGCAGAAAACACTTTTGCTCATAAGTGCAGTTTTTGATGCGTGTGCACATAGTTTGCTATCATCACGTCTATTTCGTGGGAATTTGTCTGCCATACGGGTGAACAAATGTGGATTTGTTTTTACGAACATAGCTATTTCAAATATATACAGTGAGGGTAATGTTAAAATCTGATGTTTTTTGAAATAAGGTTTACAGCTATCAGTAGTTTTGAGATTAAACATCGATCTCAAGCAGTACTTTTGTCTTTTGAAGATGATATCCCTATCGGTTGAGTTACCCCAGAAGATAACACCATATCTAATGACGGATTCAACTAAACCATAGTAGGCTGTTAGTAAAGCATCTGTATTAAGAGTTCGTGATAGTCTATATAACGCATATGCACTACTGCTTATTCTTTTGGCTAGAGCCTCAATATGCGCTTTCCAATTTAAGTTTCTGTCAATTGTTAGTCCGAAAAATTTTGTAGTATTAGCTGTCTGTATTTTATTATTATTATATTCGATGTCAAGATTAGAAAATAATGATGATCGTTGGCTAAAGTGCATAATCAAAGTTTTATTAATATTAATTTTTAAATTATTATCATTTAGCCATGTTACTGCTTCAATTAATGTATTTTTTATGTCTGTTTCATAAGTATTTTTATTATGGCATGGTATCGTTATCGTACTGTCATCCGCAAACAGTGTCATGGGATATTTAACGGATTTGGGGAAGTCATTAATATAGAGTGTAAACAAGTGCGGTCCGATTACACTGCCTTGCGGAACTCCATGAGGGACGGTACGTTCGAGTGAAGTGAAAATCTCTTCACGTTTGGTGCTCATATTTATTCTATTAATTTGCGTTACTTGTTTTCTGTCTTGTAGGTATGATTGTATTAGATTAAATATGTTTCCTCTAATACCATATGCATAAAGTTTATTTAGTAATATACGGTATTGGACATAATCAAATGCCTGTGTCATGTCGCAGAAAATGGCACAGATTGGTGTATTTTTGTCTACGTTTGTCATAACAGTATGCAAAAAGTCGTATATGGCCAAGTTTATTGTTTTTTTCTCCCTAAATCCTTTCTGTTCATCACAGATTATATTTTTTTTTTCAAAATATGTATTTAATTCCCTATAAATATATTTTTCGACAATTTTTGAAATTATTGGTATTAATGAAATTGGCCTATAAAATTCTATTAGTTCCCTATCCTGTTTCTTAAATAACGGTTTAACAATAGATTTTTTTAGCGCAGTCGGAAATATACCTTCACTGATGCTTAAATTAATAATGTAGCTTATGGGGCCACAGATTTCAAATGCTACAGTCTTAATAATTTTTGTATTTATGCCATCGTAGCCTACACTGTTTGTGTTTTTTAAGGCAGCGATTATTTTTAATACATCGGGCGCTAGACTTGGGGCCATGAACATTGAGTCTTTTCTGGCTAAAATATATTTAGTTACTATGGTTCCCGCGCTAGTCGCAGGTTTAATTTTATCTATAAAGTAATCGTTAAATATATTTGCAATAATTTTGGGGTCAGTTACTGTTTCATTATTAAAACGAATTTTGTCTACAGTGTTTTTTGGTATGTTTAGTTTTGTTTGGTTTATTATTTCCCAAGTGGTCTTAGATCTATTGTTTGACCTTTTAATTTTATGTATATTTTGTGCGCGTTGAGTTAAATAGATTATTTTTTTTAGCAATTTTGAATAGTTCCTAAATTTATTTTTGTGAATTTCAGTAGGTTTTGTCTATATTGCCATAGTAATTGACGTTTCTTTTTGCTACATATTTTAATACCATGAGATACCCACCTAGGCCTTCTTTTAACTTTTACGGAGATAAGAGTTTCAGGAAAGCATTGTGTATATAGGAAAGAAAACATTTCCATGAAAGCATTGTAAGCAATGTTCGGGTCCTTAGCCTCATATACTTCAGCAAACGATAGACTATTGATGTAGGATTTAAATTTAACTATGTTCTCTTCACTATAGTCCCGTCTAGTGGTCCGCCAATGATTACTAGTGCTTGTAGTGCTGATCGGGCAATGGAGTAATTGTGCCGTATGGTCGGACAGAGCCAGTTCCATAACAATACCTTTGCGACACTCATCAAAATTATGCGCAAAATTGTCGATGCATGTCTTGCTTTTTAAACGAATAGGTTGACGTACAGCCAATTTTAAATTAAAATTTAATAATAAATTTTCAAATTCTAGAGATTGTTTGTTTTTTTTCAATATATCTACATTAAAATCACCCGCCAGTACAACGTTTTTATATGGTTTTTTCATCAGAACACGTAATAATATCTCTAATCTATTAATAAATTCATCAAAATTACTTGGATTTGGTACTCTATATATACATACAATTACAATTCTACAATTTATTAATTCTATGGCGCAACATTCAAAGATACCCGATATCGATAATTTGGCGATTTTCGGTAGTTCTTTCCAATGGTGGCCATTTTTTATGAGTATACAAGCACCACCTCTTTTGTTTTCCTTGCGACTGAAGCATGCAGCTAAACAGTAGTTAGGTATATTGAGATGGACTTCATAGCCTTCCATCATGAAATGCTCCGTAATACATAATAGGTCCACTTGCATACTTTTTTCTAATAACTCAGACAGACACACTGTGAGCATTTCGGATTTTGATAGGAGTCCTGCAATATTTTGATGCATAATATACACCTTTTTACTCACGAAAAAAAGCATTCGTAGGTGTTTTTATTTCAGCAATTTGATTCTTGTCTTCTAATTTATTGACTAATACATGTTTGTCGGAATCTAAATTAACCTGGACATATTTGTTTTCAAAGGACTTTTTACACTTATTTTGAATTTTTATTTCATATTGAAAGAGTTGAAAATGATAATTTAAACATAGTATTTCTTTCAATAATGATCTTGCAAGGTTTACCACATAGTTTCGTCCATTTGGCAAGAATCTACTGTAGTTCATATCCATGTACAGTACATTTTTATATTTATTACAAATAAATCTAAGTAGATAGTTTAATTTCGACTCCTGTAAGAACCTGTTTTTTGGTACTTCCGAGATGATGACATTTGTATTTGCAGTTAACGCTAGCCAACGGTGTAATTGTATATCGATATCACAGGGGTTTTTATCGCTGCATCCGCCTAATACAATGACGTAGTCGTTTTTTGTTAGGCTGCTGATTATGTTCTTGGGGCATTGCAGAACCTCACTCAAAGCCGCACCTGGTTTCAGATACGAAACTACAGCATACTCAGGTCCTAGGAGATCCTGTAGAACATCTCGCAAGCCGCGTCCCTGACCATCTCCCAGTATCACCACTCTGTGGCAGCTGCTCCGGTACTCAACCGGTTCACGTTCTGATGACCAGCGCTGAACGCCCTTACCAGTTCCTTTTTCACTGCAATAATATGGGATGTCCATTTGGATCTGACCATCGCTCACCATTTGATACTGATGTGTTTTGTTTTTACTGGGTTGTTCCGATGTACTTTTTGGTAGAAAACTTCTGGTTAAACGTAGAGGAGAATGGCGGGAAGTGTTTACTCTCATGTTCAAAACTCTTCGTGAGATAGGTGTGGAGTTGCTTTTTTTGTACTGTGGAGCAGAGTTGGTGATTCCTTTCAGTAATTCTATTTGTCTTTGCTGATCCTGTATCTCTTGTTTTAATTTGGTATTCTCATAACTAAGATTATCTATTTCTTTGTCAGCAACTTTTAGTTTTTCTTTAATTTCCTTCATTTCCTGTCTGAACTCCTCCACATATGACTGATTGCTTATTTGTATAGCACTCTGTATGCTCATCGTACTGGCATCTAGCATAGTGGAGTTTAATATGTCTTGAGTTGAATGTGATAAGTTTGTTTGTGATTGTGACCTGGCTAGTTTGTTTCTATAAGTAATATTTTCCATCTTATTTTGAATTTTTTGTACAATTTTTCTATAAAAAAAAAATTATGTATAATTCTCCAATTTTTCTTGAAAAATAATGTTATTTGTAATCGTAGTTCGGATAAATTACAAAAAACATGACACAAAAAGTAAATGTTGAGTGAGGATTTGAACCCACGATCATAGGATTTCCCAGGTAGACTCGCTAACTTTTACGCCAAGCGAACATTAACGATAAATGCGAATTGGTACACTGCTTCTTCAATATTTTTATTTTTAAATCAATGAAGTCGTTATCTATGACTCATGGTGAAAAAATTTTTTGCACTCAATCACAAAGACACAAGTCACAGATTCGTTGTTTTTACACTTTTTTACTAATATTTTAGTTGTTCACTGCACTTATTGTTTGTTTATGATTATTTAACTAGGTTTTTAATGAATAATGCACTTAATTTACGTTTTGGAGTATACTGTTACATTATTTTTGTATGTTCTTTTTTTGATTAAGTCCGTCACACAATTTACTGGATAACAATGTCACAGAGACTTTAGGAGTTCTTTCACAGTTTTAGATAGCAGGAACTTGTTTATAATCACTTTAACTATTTTTTACACAAAGTAAAGCGCTTGTCTGGGTTCGAACCCACGACCTACAACTCGTAAGTCGGGGCCGATACCAATGGGCCACCACTGCTCATGAATTTGAGCATGTTAGTTAGTTTTGAATGAAACAATATTTTAGGTATTTAGGTTATTTTCTTTGGGAACGAAACACAAATCTTAGAGAGACATTGTTCTCACTCAGACTTGGATCCAAATTGTACCCGACTCCCGAGCTTTGAAGACAAACGTTTACCGTGGAAAGTCGTGGCGAATCGCAATAAATAAGATGTCTTCGTAGAAGTTGCACGCAAAATGTGTGAAAAGCTGTAACTGATGTGAGCGACGAAAAAGTACCTTTACGAATGCCAATGCCAATAACCAGCATGGATGGTCATTGTGCTTAAATTTTTTGAATAGTAAAATATATTTTTCTAAATTCAGGTAACGTTAGGTTTTTAAAATGTATCTGTTAAGGTAAAAACATGCACATAAATGACATAAGTGCAGCAGTTAAGCAAATAAATAATAAACTTAATTGGTTAGCACTACACGGCAAGCACCCTTCCTTAAGTTTCATCTCACGCACGTCACGACCACGCACATGAACATAAACATGAGGATGATGCTTGCAGATACAGAGTGGTTTGTAAAACGACGTACAAAGAAAAATCGCATAAAATTCTGTCCATGGCCTTCCCGTAACACCCCCATGTATGTTCAGCGATTATTTATGGTTTTGGAGTCTTGCTCCAAAACTATGAGAATTGACAATTTCTGAAGTGAGAATTTCCCAAAAAATATTAAAAACCATCTAGCTGCTAAACTCTAAATAAACGCTGAACATACATGGATGTTCAGCGATTATTTATGGTTTTGGAGTCTTGCTCCAAAACTATGAGAATTGAGAATTTCTGAAGTGAGAATTTCCCAAAAAATATTAAAAACCATCTAGCTGCTAAACTCTAAATAAACGCTGAACGTACATGGGGGTGTTTCTGGAAGCCAATGGAGAGAGGCTTCTAAAAAAATATTTGGACGTCATTTCACGCACCAGCCTGTATACTAAATTATCAAGAACAGATTACAGAACACATCACATACATACAACCCAGGAGTTAAGATAATATACGAGGTAAACAGAACCACAATCTGTAATGAAAACATAGCTTACATACCACCATGGGAAGATGGCATGAGTTTATGTACTCGTATGTAGTGTCAACTCAGGTGGAATAACAACACACTTCAAACACAAATCACAGACATTATTTTCAGAATAGGCCGGTTGGTATCCAAGTGGATGTTAAAAAGGAAGACAAAAATTGGTAGTAAGAGATAGTTGAAATATGTTATGTTTTACAGTCATGGGTCGGTAGCCAAGTTCGATTTTCAAGTCAGGCAAAATTGACATGGTTTTTTTTTTTCAGAAATTCTAAGTTGCAGGTTTTACATTCAGTTATAAAGGCTCGTCGCGCGACAGGCGGCACCAATTTTTTTTTTTGTGTGTTAAATCTTCAAATGACCTCTCCCGCTCTGGGCGGAGCAGGACGTGTCAGACTCTTACTGACTAAAACCCACCCGTGTTCCTTCAGTTGCCTGTGCGCCAGGGCCACGGTAACTCTTTCGAACAATCCGCGAACCCGGCAGGATACCTAGGTATTTGGAGTCGTGTTTGACATAAGAATAGAGACGATGATAAAATTGTGCAAGATTTAATATTACTATTTGTGGGTAGACTCTTCACATTTAGTGGATAGTCTGTTATAAAATCCCATATTTATGCGTGGTATGACTGTACCATTTAAGTTCTTTTGTTTTTAGGACCATTTGCTAGTAGGACGATTTGCTAATAGGACATTTTGCTAAAGTGTCCTTTTTGATTATAGGTCGTATTGCTAATAGGACTATTTGCTTTAAAGACTTTTGATACGGAGGGATTAATTTTACGTAGATAGTAGACAAGTCAACTAAAATTCTGCATCGAGTTCTGGCTCCATGCTAATGATGGAAGTTTGTATCAGGTGGATGAAAAGCAATATCCACGATGAAAATAATTGTTTTGCTTAGCTCTACTCGTTATGTTCTTAATTAAATCTGACAAGCGGCCCTTGGTCGTAATTAATAAAACCTTCGACATATCAATTCCAACCTTAGTCCGTACAAATATGGTTCAAACTACAGTGTAATGTTATAATTATTATTCCATACATCACGTGATAATAAGTGCCAGGTGTGACAGATGTGTCACATAGCTACCGTGACTCGCGTGCGCGAGAAACTTAGCTAATATAAGCAAATTGGCCTTAACTATAAAACATAGGGTTACCGATAACATTATCAATCATAATTATGTAACACAAACGGTACGGTTCATTTATATGTAACATACATAAATCTATATCTATTCAAATCTATACATATAAATAAAATTGAAGTGTCTGTTTGTAATGTCAAAATAACAGCTTTTTATGCATGGTATGCATATGAAAGTATATACGGGACTTATAACAAAATACGATTTTTTTTTAATTTTTGTCTGTCTGTTTGTTTGTTCCGAGTAATCTCCGAAACGGCTGGACCGATTTTGACGGGACTTTCACTGACATATAGCTGATGTTATAAGGACTAACATAGGCTACTTTTTGTACCGGCAGCACAGTCCCGTTGAATAATTTCCGACATTCACGCGGGCGAAGCCGCGGGTAGCAGCTATTTTGTGGAACTTGCCAAATGAGTCAGAGTGCACGTCAACAAGGTCGCTGGAGCTGTTTAACAGTTTACAAATCCGAGGGACGACAAAGCCTGTGCCGAGTATTGTTCTACGGTGTCAGGGGTGCAGGCGTGCAAGGGAATAACAGGAGCACGAGGGAATCTAGCAGAAGCCCTAAACTGGAACCTGTTAATCAATTTTCCATTGGAGTATTTTATGTAAGAAAATGGAATCAGTGATGCTTCTGTTTCTCCAGCGACATCATTTTAAAAAGAGATAAGCTAGATGCCTTGATGAAAGTTTTTTTTTTTTTGTTTTCGCCCCTGTCTTAGATTATGTATGGCACAATGAGGTCTCGAGATTATACAGTAGCACTACAAGATCCTGATACTACTGCGCCTGAAACCAGCAACATTCCTAATAACGAATCTCAGCATTCTAGATGCCTTTTTAATGACATTTTCGACATGCGGTGCGAATGCCAGTGTCAATATCATGAATCAAACCTCCAAAGCGAAAACCTTTTTTTTTTTTTTTTGGGTGGAAAATCATCAAATGACGTCTCCCGCTCTGGGCGGAGCGGAAGGGCGTGTCAGACTCTTACTGACTAAAACCCACCCGTGTTCCTTCAGTTGCCTGTGCGCCAGGGCCACGGTAACTCTTTCGAACAATCCGCAGCCCCGGCAGGCATCGGTCCTATCGGACCCCGTCTATTTTGCTGACATCTCTTTGAGGCGCGCGTGGAACACGACGCGCCGTCGACCCGGGCCTGGTCCTTACCGGACGGCGAGCTGCCCATTGCTCGCCGTCCGCAAGCCCGCGCCTACGGTGGCCGGGAGTCGGCAATCGACTCCCGACGCCCAGGGTGTCTCCTCCTCCTGCGGCGGCTAGGGGCGCGAGGGCGCAGAGATTGCCTCTCCCTTTCGAAAGCGAAAACCTAAGGCTTAATTCTTCATTTCTGCCTAGTTTCCTATTTTCGGCAATTTAGCTTTTCGTTCATTTTGTTAGACTGCATTTTTCACAATCTGTCGCCATCCATCTTCAGCGTTTTCCGCTGAAACCAGCGAGTCTTGCATCACGGTTTATAGCTGCACTAACTGCTTTAGTGAATATTTTTCAACTTACACCAAACACGTTGGTTTATATGGCCATAAATGGGTCATTGCCATAAGATGGAAAAAAAAAGCTTTCTCAATTTACAATTAATTACCTTAGTACTTTCCCCGTAAGAGTGCAATTTTTGTAAATTTATGTTCATGATACGAGCTGAAATTTGTGCCAGATTCGAAGTTTTGTTTAAGTACTTACATAAGTACCGTAACTATGCGAGCAATGTAGTAAGTACTTAGTTTCAAATTGAAAGTAACACCAATCTGCTTGAAAATGATACGACAGTTTCAAATTCAAGTAATTTCACTTGATCACGTGTAATCGGATACAAGATTGATACTGCAATTAATGTTCTCAAGACCACAAAGTATTTCGTGAAACTTAGGAATAATAACAGCAAAAGGTCGTCTACTTACGAACTTCAGTAAAAAGGTTTTACCCGTTTTTCATAATATCGAAGCACTGGCATTTAATTTCAAATTCACCGAATCTTTTCGTGTTCAAATTAAATTCCTCTGAACATTATAAAAAGCTATGTAAGTCGGGAACTTAACTGAATTATGTAATAATGTGTGGTCACGAGCTTCTCTACATGACCACTTGACCAGCACACCTGCAGTACGTGATACTATTGAGGTATGGGGAACAGGGTGTGAAGTTCACTCATACTCTGTGGAAAAGAGAGGATCCTCCGACCAGACGGGTGTTGTGTCTAGTGGGCAACTGCAACTGCCCGACGTTTAATGTCGAGACCTTGTATATATACTAGTTGCGCGGTAAACTCTGCATGCGCGATGCAGGATTTTGCGTGACGTCAGTGTGACGCGTAGCTCGCATGTGGCGTTGTAGATGCCGCTACAATATTGGGGTAAGTATTGAGCAAAGGAAGGAATATGTTACATAAGACGTTAATCTATACTATACAGGGTGGGTAGAATTCAGCACGTGATTCTAAACCCTCTAGAGTAGACATTTTTCGTCGGTTTTCATTAAAAAAAACCGCCAATTCATAGAAAAATTAACTACTTACGCGATCAAAATGTACTGAACAGCAATTTTTTTTTAATACCTTACGACAGGTTTCAACGCAGGGGGGTACAGAATCACGTATTGAATCCATGGTAACAGGTTGTGCATCGATGTCCTTGCCACCCTGTATTAATATATAAAAGCTGAAGTCTGTTTATTTGTTTGAACGCGCTAATCTGTAGAAATACCAGTCGGATTTGAAAAAATATTTTTGCATTTGATAACCCAGTTCTTGAGGAAGATTATAGGTTAACATCACGCTACGACCCTTAGGAGCAGAGCAAAAATAAAAGTCAGGAAGAACGCTAAGCGAAAACTAAGTAATAGCGCGGGCGGGCGATGCGATGCTATAGGGAACAAGAAATTTCACGCGGACGAAGTCACAGGCAGAAGCTAGTAATTATAACTGGTGTAAAAAGACACTTAACAAAGCCGAGAGTCACTTGTAATATTTTTTTGTTTTGGACCATACCTGGGAACTTTCCGGTTACGGAGATGTTGAAGATCAAAATTCCAACTTCAACTGAGGTTTTTTTTAATGAAAACAAGTTTTTAATGTTATAACACAACTTTAAATACCCCCACGACCCCTGTACCGGTGCATGCACCCATAAGCACAATGTTTTGCGTGTGTTACTTTGCGCTCTACCGCAAACAGCAAATATTAACACCAAAAACAAAATTCGTTTCCCAGCAATCATTTTTATGCAATGTTACTTAGTTGTGATCTGACCAAGATTATTTCTGGATTTGTATATACCTATTGACATTGATGAATTTTAATAAACACATTGACATGAATATTTACTTTGTAAAATAGTATATTATTTAAATTATCGTGAATCGTGAACTAGCTTTAGCCCGCGGCTTCGCTCGCGTTAATTTGGAATTTGACAATCAATTCGGGTTGTACTCTGCTTGTTGTTTAGCGTTGCAATCATGGGCTCAGAACGGAATATTATTCTAAGACGCTCCTATACACAATGTTGTATGTCCTTCTATTTGGCGCTAATATGTATAAATTTTGGGCATTGGACACACGCGAACATGCTACGAATAGCTGGCCATGGGAAAACCATGGCTTTTCCAAATGCACCCCTGCTACCTGCAAGCTTTGCCCTTGCGCTTTATTAATTGTAATAGCAAAACTTAGTTTTATTGGAAACCGGAGCCTATTAAACTGAAATGGTAGGTCAGTGGGGATTATTGGGATTCGAAGTATAATTACACTTTCCCCTTTTCCCACACCAGTTAAAATAGTGGCACCGACTATATTTTGTCCTAGTTGTGTAATCCGAAGCCTCGTCCCATTCCATAATTGGAGTGCATCTAAATTGCGCATAAGCATAACGGGTACACCTAATATTAATTGAAGTTTATGCGAGGGTACACCTGACAGCTCTAGAGAATTTAAAAATCAACAGGATATGAAGTGCTCTGTTCAGGGTCCATGATGATATTTATTGACAAATTAATACTCCTTTATATCTCCCTACACCTTATTCAATATGTCAGTGTTTGTCTGGTTAATAGTTTCGTTTTTAGGTGCAAGGGTTACACATAACCACACATACACACATGCACATAGCCACTAATCACAATTTAAATTTAGTTGTAAGTCTGATATTACAAAAAATTGGTGGTAGAGCTGTCTTGACCTCAGAAGGATGTTAAAGTCATTTTCTCGAAGCATCATGTGGTAGGCGTAAAAATCCATCCAATCCAATTTTTTTATTGGGAACTGGCTGTTTTGTAGTGAGATTAATGAGTGGTATATCAAAATAGTCTCCTGACTGTCCCTTGCAAAAAAATAATGGGTACTGCAAAGCATCATAGAACTTATGAGTATCGGCTACGCGTGTCAGTGTATTATCATGTGTTCGTAACACTATGTCTCGTGAAGAGAACTGGTCACCACTCACTATGACAGCAACTTCATTAATTGCCGATGCATTAAAGCGCCTCTCATGTTCGCTACGCGGAGTTCGATCAGCGTGGATAACGACCTTATAATCTTCTTGAGGCCAGTTTTCTATTGCGGTTTTAAAGGTATTTATCAAAATATTGTGGTTATGTAACATTCTTTGAATTTTTAATACCGTATCTCTGTCAACTCCTTGAATATATTGTCAACGGCGGATTACTTCATTTTCTGCATCACCCATAAAATAAACTTATGCTGTTCGTTCTCTGTTGGAAAAAGTGAACCAATTTGATGATATAGGTATCTGACCTTGTACGGTAAAATTTGGCGAAAACCTGGGCATTTTTATCTCTCTATCTACTCCAAAAGATTTCATCTGAAAGCATGAGATGTACTTTCTGATTATATTTAAAAAGCGCCGTGATTCATCTGGGTACGTATTAAAATCCCGAAATTTCATAATAACTATGACTGAAATACCAACGTCCAAAACAGCGAAATTCAAAATACCGAAAGTTTTAAATGCCTGCGAGTGGATAATTAGACAATGGTAGAAACATTTCTACGGCAGATTGTATGATTCGTCATTTTGAACTGAGTGAAATAGATTAGGTTAAAATTGTGACCAACCGCGCGCGAGCTGAGCGAGCGTAGCGAGCGTTGCCGCGGCAGCGGCCGGCGAATGCTACTTCCAAGTTGCTCGCAGAAATGTTTTCACCATTGTCTAATTATCCGTTAAATTTTATAAACTGTAGGCGAGTCGTCCATTAGGCATTTCATACCTACATATGTAGTTGAAATATCAAATACCTTAAAAAATCATTAGATAATTTAATTTGTAATAACGTGCTTCTTTTTTCCCTAATAATACGTATGATTATCATTTAAACTTTTGTTTTAATTGTAATATGTTATTGGTCCTCCTTTTTGTTGGTGGTTGCTCCTTTTTTGTCATTATCTTACAGATTTCAGGCTTTGGGATGTAATTTCGGGATTTTGAACTTCTGGATATGGATCGTCGTGATTTTAAGCTTCGGGATAAAGATGTTCGGGATTTTAAGCTTTCGGGCGAATGAACTTTCGTGATTTAAAACTTTCGGGCAAATGAACTTTCGAGATTTAAAACTTTCGACCAAACAATCATTCGGCGTCTAATTTTTTTTTCGGGATTTCTTCCATAGCTATTTTTAAATACGGTCTTTTAAATTTCGGTATTGTAATACGTACCCATTCATCTGCATTAAATAAATATAAAGTTTTCAGGCGTTCTTCTGGTTCACCAAGTAAAGGAAGGGAAACTCTGCCATTGGAGCAACACATCCCTGCAGTCTCGTCGTTCCATTTAAAAGCATCACAAAACTGGCATTTTTTATTCATCAAACCAACAACAACTAAAGTATGATTTTTGTAATCATTTAAAGGATCGTATTCAAATCCAGAATTAATAAATACGGACCAACTGTGACGCATAAAAGTCCGTTCGGTTTGCATTTCTGCAAGAGCGGTCCTTCTCACCTGCGACTGGTCTGTAGTTTCTGTCGCCCTAATGGCTGCTTGCAGCTGGGCTTGTTCTATTAGACAGAGCTGTGTTTAAACAGGCGTCTCATTTGCTCTTAGAGCTCTCTGGCGTTCAGCTTGTTCCTCCAATAGCAATTGCGGTTGAAAAGGCGTCTTAGTCGCTCTCACCGAAGCCTGGCGGGAGGCTTGGCCCTCCACTCTTTCCTGGCTTTGAGAAGATGTCTCATCAGCTCTCAAAGCTGCTTGTTGCTCCGCTTGTTCTAGCCTTCTTAATTCAGCATGAACGGAGGATTCTTGGGATCGAGCAATTTTCGCTGCGCGGGCTCGCGATGTGCTCCTTCCTAAGTTGGAACTACGTTTGCGAGGCATTTTAAAATAGAATAATGACAAAGAAACCTAACCTAATAAAAACAGTCAAACTAACGAACTAACTAAATTAACCGAAAAATAATAAAAGTTTTTTTTTTTTTGTTTCGATCAAACATTTAAGGATCAAGTCGTCGACAACGCTAAATTGAGAATTAAGTGCTGCAGACTTAGATAACCAATCCTAGCGAACAATTGTTTTACGAATTTCAGAAAAAAACTATTTTAACAATCTACCTAACGATAATTTCAACACCAAACTAACGACAATATTATTATGAACAAAAAAACCTTCGATGGTCATTCTTCCACAGAAAATCAAACACTGCGATTCAGAAAACGGCGTCATCAGTACAACGCCATCTATCGAGCAACTTGTGAAACTGTTTAAATTATGCTACAAAAGCATTGTATTAACACTCGAATTTAAAACAGTATTACTTATCCTAACTAATATTATAAATGCGAAAGTAAGTTTGTTTTATTATATTGTCCCTTGGGAACAGTAGTTTTTTTCTGGATAAAAGGTGGGTATGTTTTTTTTGTATCCGTGACGGCGTGCAAAATGTCATGAATTCATGATGATCGGCTCAGCGGTTTAGGGCATGAAAAGATATCCAGCAAACAAACTTACTTTCGCATCTTAGTATTATAGTTAGGAGGATGAAAAACCGGTCTATCCACACTCTAGACTCACAAAATGTATTAGGTACTTAAATAAAAAAAAAAAACTCTTAACACACTACTATAGTTTCTATAATAATATAATTCAATCATGATTCGAAAGACACGTGGCGCCATCTATTATAATAATAACGTTATTGTCGTTTTCCTCAGGAACAGTGCTTTTCTTCGAGATAAAAGGTACCCTATGTCCGTTTGTGTACACCTCACAACGTATATGCAAAATTTCAGGATGATTGGTTCAGTGGTTTAGGCGTGAAAAGGTAACAAACAAACAAACAAACTTACTTTCGCATTTATAATATTAGTTAGGATAGTTAGGATAGTTAGGATGTAAAGACTATGTGGATCATAGTTTTTTTTTTCTTCTCAATTAGTTTTAATCGTGGTCTGGCAGTTTGAGTAATTTATGCGGCCGGCCCAAATGTCCTATCTTTGGTATTGTTTGTCGAATCGTTGAGCTCCTTAAGTTTTGAGTTGAGCTGCACGATTACTGACAAATGCGTGCACTGACTGGACTGGTCCACTCATTCTGTGTGGTTTTTCCTCAAAATACCATTTCAGGCACAAATCTACATGGTCTTCACATGATCTGACCAAGATTATGTCTGGACTTTAAAAGAGACTGTGACCTCTGAGTTTGTTTCGGCCTTTCTTCTCAGGATCGTTAGATAGGAAACGCCGACCTCATCTAGTTTTAAAATATGATTGACGTGTAAAAGTGTTTGTACAAACCTACTTACAGAAATAAAATCATTTATCATTTATCATTGTGTCTTTTTACATCCTGTATACATAGTAACTGCTTATAGTAGAACTGATACTTGTAGCGGCCGATGTAGGTATTGATGATAGAGATTTCTATGGAGACAGATCTTTGTTAGTCTGAACATTATTCCTATGCATATTATACTAATAGTGCCCTCTGTGTACTCTTTCATTATAACACGGCAAATAAAGGTTTATTACCATAGCGTACCTCGATGCGCGGTAACATTGATAACAGAAGCACAAAGCCCCTGTGCCTCGTAAACAGGTGTTACCATGTTACTGTAACAAATGGTCACACTCGAACGTTACTCACAGAGGCATGACATGATTATTAGGTACACTGAATACCTACCTACAGTAGCATCGAAAAGATGGTGTAAACTCGGTTTTATTTGTTAATTTGTATTGGTAAGCATCAAAGCAAGATTTTTGTAATGTGCTATAAGTAAGCATTAGCTTATTTATCATCATAAGTAGTCTATATATATAATAAAATATTATTTTTATTTGTATTTGAAACGATATTACAATAGAATAAAAATTATTTGGGATAATTTTTGAACGAAATTATATGTACATAAATAACACCTTACATCTAATTAATTAACCTAACCTAACTAAAACTATTAACAAACTAAAAAATGGCGTCAAAAAATTCCTCCGCATCGCTGTCGACTGGTAATGTACCCAAGAGAATTATAAAATAGTAACGAAGTAAAATTGCACGTTGGATATGTTTTTTAAGTAATCTCTACGAGGTGTGGGAACGAACTCTAATGCCGAAAATATAGTTTTTTATATTTGTTGTCCGTTTGTCTGTCTGTCTAGATGTATGTTCCGGATTGGCGCAAAAACGGCTGACCGGATGTGCATAAAATTTGGCACACTGATAGTTTATAACCTGCATTAACACATAGGGTACTTTTAATTCCGGTAGTACGTTCCCTTGGGATATCTTCCGACATCCACGCGGGCGAACCCGCAGGCATCATGAAGAATGACCTCTGAGCTCATAGTTATGAATCACTGAAAACAGATTTCATTCAAGGATGTAACATGACAATTTATCGTTAAAAGTCAAATTGATTCCTACATCAATACAACAACAACAAGTAAGTACATAAGTACAACGATAACATGCTCCTAAATATGTACATACAGCGATCAACAATCGAGTATCACTTAAATGATGATTATGCAAATTAATGGAATTAATCGGACTAAACAGGAAACATATGGAAGCATTTAGCTAACTCGCGGAGAATTGGGAATGTGTTTATGTGTTTGTGTTTATTATCTCTTAAATCTAGATACATTTAAGTTGCCGGGGCTTCCCAGAAAGTAATCCGAAGATACTTGTGATGGGATAAACCTCGCTCTTCCTCGATTAGTTTAATTGTTTCGGTGTGCTAATTAGGTATAAGTTACACATTTTTAATAAAACCAATAAAAATTAAAAACCAATAAAAACAAACCAATAAAAAAAAAAAGAAAAAGAAAAATGAAAATGAATTAAATCGTGCATATGGCAGAAGTGTAAATGTGTGTTTATGTGCGTGTGAAAGTATATTTTGTGTGTATGTGTGTGTGTTTTTGAGTAGGTGTGTGGGTGTGTGTGTGAGTTAGAGTGTATGTGAGTGTGTGTGAGTGAGTGAGATGGTGTGTGTGTGTGAGTGTGTGTGTATGCGAGTGTGTGTGTATGCGTGACATTCACCCCTGTGTAACCAAAATGTCTTCCACGGCATCATAATTAAGTGTGAAGAGCCAATCCTTCAATATCTTCTTACACTCGTACAGCTGCATAGGGTAAATATTAAGTATGCGATTTACTTTATTATAAACGCGTGGGGCTTGAGCTACATTTTGGCGACTAGCAAAAATTGAACGTGCTGAGTATGTAGGGGCTACTATATCACAGCGTCTTTTTTTAAGTTTGGCATTGCTAAAGGGTAGAATTTTATGGTATCTGAGTACAAGGTATAGGATGTAGAGTTTCCTGACGGAGAGCAGCTTAGAGCTTGAGTATAGAGATTCAGTAGGAAACCTGTAGGGCTTACAGTACATGACTTTAATCAAGGATCTCTGTGCCCTCTCTAGATCTAAAAAATACGTCTTAGCTGCTCCACCCCATACCGAGACACAATAAATAATTACAGAC
Source organism: Dryobotodes eremita (assembly GCA_917490735.1). Classification (NCBI taxonomy): domain Eukaryota; kingdom Metazoa; phylum Arthropoda; class Insecta; order Lepidoptera; family Noctuidae; genus Dryobotodes; species Dryobotodes eremita. The sequence continues at coordinate 9,250,412 of OU823257.1, forward strand.
TGGGCCAGTGCGATATAAATGTTATTCAGTAATTCTGTACTCATAACATGTCTCAGAGATTTAAAAACCCATATGAGTTTTCTTACCCTCCCTATAGTTAGTTCGAGGTGTGGGTACCAACTTAATCTTTGGTCTACTATAATACCTAGGTACTTAATGGAACTTACCTTCTGAATAATAGGGCAACTACAGGTAGATTGGGTTGGGATAGGACAAGAATGTATTCTAATATTAAAGTCAGGCGCCGGCTGAGAGTTTGTGTATTTAGTGAAGCAGACGTAGTTTGTTTTTTGGGTATTAAGCGTAAGTAGATTTTCATTTAGCCAATTACTAACTCTAGCTAATCCCCTCTCAGCCTCAAGCCTAACTTTGTCCCATGTCTTGGCGGAGAAGATAATAGCGGTATCATCCGCGTAGGACAGTATCCTCGCACCGTCGATAATAAGGTTGCAAAGCTCATTAATATAAATCAAAAAGAGCGTCGGGCCGAGGACACTGCCCTGCGGGACGCCATACGTCACGTTCTCTTCATCACTAAACTGGTTTTCAATTTTTACCCCCTGTTTTCTATATCGAAGGTAACTGCTGAGAAGGGAGAGAGCAGAACCTCGAAATCCTAAGTTCTCCAGCCTGTGTATAAGCTTAGAAATAGAGACGGTATCAAAGGCTTTCTTGAGGTCAAGAAAGACCACAAGGCACTTGTTACCCTTATCCACTTCCTTAGTTATTACCGTTGCAAGCTCCTCAGTAGCATCCTGGGTCGACATTCCCCTCCTAAAACCATACTGAGAGGAAGATAGGATCTTATACTTAGTCAGGTAGCTAACTATTCTAGAGTTCAAGAGCCTCTCAATGATTTTAGAAATAGAAGTCAACACAGAAATTGGCCGATAGTTGTTAACGTCATCTCTATCTCCATTCTTATACACCGGGGTAACAACGGACCGCTTAAGAAGGTAGGGAAAGGTACCAGTGTTAAAACATAGGTTGGCCAGGTCGCAGATCAGCGGGACTAAGATCTCCTTGGCCTGTTTTAGGAAAAGGGTAGGAATTCCATCCCAACCTGGTGCACTGCCAGAGTCTAGGGACATCAGGATACTTTCAACTTCCTCCTGCGTGGTGTCTAGGAGAACAAAAGAGGACAAATTAGGGCGGTCTGTGTTATAAGATGTTTGGGGTACATAGCTATTTAGGATGTTCTGCGCTAGAGTTTGTCCTATGTTAATAAAATAATTATTAACATAGTTGACTGAGTCTTGGGGGCATGATTTTATCTTAAGTAGGTCGCCATTGGAGCTCCTGGGTGGTTTATAATTTGTGATGTCATTTATGGTTGACCACAATGCCCGAGGGTTTTTTGCAGATGCTTTGATTTTATCTCTGTTATATTTATTTTTTAGTTTCTTTATAAGGTTTCCACAGAAGGTCCGATATCGTCTATATGTTATCACTAGAATCTGATTATGTGGGTTCGATTTAAGTTTAAAATATATAGGAATATATAGGATAAATAAAACGGTATTGGAAATTACTCATTACATGATAATGTGCTCTGGAATTTCAAGATCAAATTGCTAGGAGAGATTTACATCAAGACTTCATACCGAATTGATTATTTGAAGATTCATAAAAAATATTCCAAGTTTTTCAATAAACGTTCCATCATGACCATCACCTGTATTACAGAAAAAAATAAAATAAGAATTATGTCTACCTATACACATTTATTTCGTAGCGCACTAACGTTATTCATTTTCGTTCGTGATAAATTGAAGTCAATCCTTCGGCGGACAGTGGCCCCAATTTCCATTAATGTCTGACCCTAGAAAAGGTTGTCACCCACATAAAACTTGGAACACCAAATCTAATAACCACCAAGTCACTTGCCCTCATCGTTATCTTTTATTCCGAATTTTTCAGCTAAGTTTTTCAGTAAATAAATAAATTACATTTAAAAAAAGTAAAGATAGTAGTAGTAAATTTTATAAGCTTGAGAAACCTATCTTAAAAATCATATTAGTATATTTATTTCAGATTTTTTATACATTTAAATATTTCTTACGTTAAAACGTTAGCTCCATAACACAAAATACGAGTACACTACCAAAACTAATAACAGGGTAAGTGGTGACAACATTTGATGTAAGGAGCACGCGCGTAGTGGAGCGAATATGTCGATGTCGAGACGATAAATATTGTTTGTGAAGCAACATGCGGCGGCTGCCAGTCAAACTGTTATAAAAATTATAATAAATCTTCAAATGACGTGGAATTACTTGGCTCTTCTGAAACATAACTTGAAGTATTTGTATAGGTAGCTACAGCATGAATAGGTTTTGTAAAATGTGAACAGTCTATTTCAAGTACTAGATCAGCTCAATCGAAAAGCTTATAAAGGTTTTGTTGCCTCCGTTTTACGTATTAGGTACTAGCTGACCAGACAAATGTTTCCATATCTTTTCGACAGTACATACAAATATCCCATAGAAAAAAGGACCGAACATAAAACCTAACTCTGACCATTACGAAGATTTAAAAACAAAAAATTGCCACATCAGTCCAGCCTTTTAGGTAGCCTTAGAGGTATGAGGAACATGGTGTAAAGCTCACTCATACCTCCATAGAAAAGGGAGGATCCTCCGACCAGACGAGTGTTGTGTCTGGTGGGCAACTGCCCGACGATTTATGTCGGGACGTTGTATATATGCTAGTTGCGCGGTAAACTCTGCTTGCGCGATGCAGGAGTTTTGCGTGACGCCAGTGTGACGTGTAGCTCGCATATGGCGATGTAGATACCGCTACACTTTCTCAAGTGATGCACTTACCAACGAACAGCATTTCATATTTATTTATACAAGATTTAAGACCACGAAAATGCAAAGTGAACCCCAAGACATTTTATTGAATAAAGATTTAATTAAAGCCAACTTTTAGATTGAATGAGATTGTACCCTGATAAATGGAGCTATTTTGGCCTTCATTAAATGAAGTAACAAAAATTCATGGAGTAAGAGTCTAAATAAGTAATCTATTCTAACCTCCAATTATTAAATAATATAGTAATGAACTTTTAAATTGACTCTGTTAATGTTTTCAGGTTGAATACTAATTAGAATTTCCTTAATCACTAAATAACTTTCTTAATACAAGCTTGTTACCAAAAGAGCTGCATTCAACTTTGATTACATAGTCATAAAGTGTCCCCATAGAACCCAGTAGCGCGACTTTTGTGACAGGGAGTCCCTGAATTCAGTAAAAAGAGCCATTTTGTAAGAACGCGAATGATGTGAAAAGCAACATTCAAATATATTTAATAACGCATTAAAAAGACCAAACTGAAACAAAAAAAAAATGTTAAAGAAGTAATAAACAAAATAGGGCCATAAGAACAAAAAACGATTAAAGGCTCCCACAGACAGGCGCGACGCGACGGCGCTACACAAAGGCGCCGCCGCTCGTCGCGCAACACGCGGTGCCTTTGTGTCGGGCGTCGCGTCGCGCCAGTGTGAACGAGCCTTAACCCTTATAGTGGGTTGACAAAATTGAAACTAAATTTTTTAATCATTCAATTTTTCGTATTGCCTCCGCGTGCTCTCAATATGGCTTCTACACGATTTAGCATGCTGAGTACCAGATTCCTCAGCTTCTGCTGAGAAATATTCTCCCATTCTTCAATAAATGCATTTTCAGGGCAGGAAATGTGTGTGGATTGTCTTTTTACCCAACTACGGCGAAGCCGATAGGAAGGGATATGTTTTTAGCAATCTATGTTTGTATATTTGTATTTACGTATGTTCCACCGTAGCACCTAAACTTCATCCGATTTTGATGAATGACGTGTCAATCGATGCTTTATTACCACAGATATAAGTTTTATATATATCAGATGTTAGTAATGACATTTTCTGTAACTGCACGTAATCTGAATGATTTATACCTTAATTACTTCCATGACTTAGTAATGACGTGTGACTCCAGCTATACGTACCCGAAAAAAATCGACATCAATGTCTTGTTTATACCTTTTTATTTGGCGTTTTTGTCGTAGTTGAGTTTAAGTTTTGAACTTTTTCTAGACTTGTGTTTAAATTAGCAGACGTCAACAAAATGCCTTACATCGGAGATAGTTTCTTATTTCTGGGAGAAACGTTGTAGGTACATGACGCCGCAGCCGCAGCGCCGGACCGCGTGTTTGTGTATACGAATGGGTATAGGCTCCCACAGACAGGCGCGACGCGACAGGCGCAACGCGACAGGCGGGACGCTACACAAAGGAGCCGCACGTCACGGTACACGCGGTGCCTTTGTGTCCGGCGTCGCGTCGCGCCAGTGTGTACGAGCCTTATCGCGCATGCGCCGCAAACCGCATTGTTGCTGAGTTTTTAATAGTAAAGCAACGATCAAAGTTGGTTGATACATTTGGATCGAGTAGGTATTAAAGATTTGTATAGTACAGTTGATAATTTTTTCGCTATTACGATGTTAGTCCCACGGAGAAAGTTTGGTGGTCTGTCTGTACCACACCCTTCAATTTGACCACACCTGTCTGATACATGCTGTATGTATATTTTGTGGGACACTGTGTGCTAAATACTGAATATATTTATTGTATTGAACACTGAACTTGGGTGATACGTTTTACAAACACATGATAATTGTGGACCCTGTCGGGCACATCAAAGTAGGAAACAGGAAGAGGGCTATAATTTGACCAATTAGGCTTTAATTATACTATATAACATTTATGTCAATATTTCATAAAACATCTAATTTCTAGGCAGTTATTTATCTAAAAAACTCTAATCAATTACCACTACCACGCATACACGGCAACGTACGAAGAGTATATTAGGTCAGGCATTCATTGCGTCTCTCCCTCGCGTTGATATAATGAACGTCCTGAATACCGCGTAATGTTTGCGTCGCACTCCGTGGTATCTTTATAGCTTCTCTGATTATGCTCTCCGGCTCCGACAATTTGATTAGCTCAGTGACGTCACTGAGACACGGACGTGCAGTTCGATCAGCAGAGTTCCGGGAAATTGATGAAAATTAATGAACGACGAAGAAAAAGGATCCAATTAATTATGAAGACTCGAAGTAATGTATATCAGCGTGATATTGATTATATTCATTACATAACAAAGGACTTACTTTGTGCGGACTAGGAAAACTACATTATGCCGTTTCCAGACCACAAAGACTCCAGTAAGAGTTGGTACAGAACAATGATTAAAAGTATAACACAAACCGAAATTCACAATACTTAGTCTGAATAATAAAATGCACAACTCTTCAAATAATATTCTACTCAAGAGCAGTCTACAGCGCAACACTGTTTTTGTTTTATCTACAGTAAGAATATTCCTGTCTCTTTTGATTGTTCTCTGATAGACTACAAAGACTACATTCGTCGCAGAACACAATATTTTTGTGTCAATAACGAATAATTAAATAAGATATGATAATTATAAAAATAGCAGATTATTTAATTTTGGTAGCAATATGTATCTACATAATCGGAATATAATTTCCACATGCAATGCATTTAATTACTCAAATGTCACAATAACAAGAAATTTTATAGAAACCTTGCTGTGTGACCTGTAAATAACATTATAACATTTCGATTACGGGTCGAAGCCAGACTAGTGCTTGGCTCTTGTGCCTGGCTAATTTAATTATTGCGAGATTGTAGCAAATTGACAAAAAATCATAGCCAATTCTAGAGTAGCTTTGTTGAGAAAATATTTCACAGGTCGTTTTGCAACGATGCTGCGTTTTATTTCTATGACGGAATTACCTAAAGTCCTACCTATAGCCACTACTTAGTTATTTAAACAACGTATTGAATATTAGAGGAACCAATCCATCGAAAGCTTTTACCTGTTTGGCTATGCACAAGCTACGTCCGCGCCAGCCGGTCATGAAACTATTTTACCCCGTAGAGATTTGCAGATTTTTGGGATTAAAGTCTTATACAAGTATTTTTTGCTATAGTGCAGAAGCGTATAATCGATTGCGAGCCACAAACTACCTATATTTTACAGAGATAAATCGCTGGCATTGTGAATATGAACATATCATAAAACATTTTCCATGTGGAAGGAAGAAAATAAAATAACGACAGAGGCTCGGCCTGAGCCCATGCATAACTTGTGGTATATAGGTACCATGATGTTGGATGTACAGAAACTTTCCTTATTTGCACACGAATAGGGAAATTTTCAGGTGTCACTATAGTAATCTAAGTTCGATTTCGTAAAATTATAAGCGCTTAAGGGGACTACAGGACCTAAACGTAAGTTTTATAATGCCTAAAAGTATATGATCCACTGCACTAAACAAAATCAGAAAAATATATGTTATTCTTCAGGATATTTGCTAATTAGATAGTGAGTTCAAAACATAATACCACTATTTTGATACGATAGAAAAAAATCACGAAAATACCTCTAAAAATTTATTTTAACGATTAAAAACCATACTACTATGCATTAAATCATTCTGATTTTTTGTCAGATTATTCTACAAGCAACATACTAACGTAATAGTGTTCTAATTTTTTAATCCAATCAATAGATTTTTTGTAAATAGATAATTGCGTCGTATTTTGCAATAAATTACCAGCGTTGTGTCATCGCGCTTCTCTTTCTTTTCTATGCAGTCCGACAGTGACCGCGCTTTAGCTGTTGTAAGCCTCTTAATCCAAGATTTATACTTGCCTTGTTAGTTCATGTGTGTATGAAATCATTCTTTTAAATGTAGGTATTTATTATCCCAGAATTATCAAAGCCAAGTTGGTGTTACTAGTTGCTCGTTGTGAAATTCTTTTGGCGGGTTTTCTCGACTTTTCAGCCTCATTTATTTTTATGGTGTTCTGGCGAAAAATGTGAAGTCGTGTATATTTAAATTTGCACCGCTCTGGGGTGTTACTTTACCGTAAAAGTATGTACCTAAGTCCTACTTGTTTTAAATGGCAAATTGATTAAAAAAAGCCCGTAATATTCTTAATGATGCGCTGAAAAACATCACCGTAACAACAATTTAAACCAGAGCTGGATGCTTTACAAAGAGCAGTTTTATAAATTGTTACTTCCAGCAAACTTCATGAATTTGAAATACATAGTATTACTTCACGTTGGGGACAACGTTCATTCTCTTGTTTTTTCTAAAAAATCGGAAGGAAAACAAACCCAATTGTGTTGACAACTTGCGAATACAGTTCTAAAAGAACATTACAAGGATTTCCCGATGTAAAGTGGATCGGATCCGGGTTAAAGTTCATCTTAGTTCATCGGTTAAAAAAATTAAAGCTTGATTTTTCTCCATAGATAACATTATTTAATTAAAATTTTATACAGAATCTCATCAATTAAGGAAGGCTGCGATGGAAGAATTAATTACAATGAAAAAATTTAATTAGCGCTGGCTCAAGAATCCTTTAACATTTTGCTTTTCCAATAGCGAGGAAATTATCTAAGCTTGAGGTATGTTTACTACTGTATGTAGAGAACTCTACCAACCGTATTACATAAGGTTCATCAAAAATATCAATTTGTGTTTGAAAAAAGGAAAATAACAGACTCAGTTCTCATGATTCCAATTTAACAGTTATCCAAAATTTTTATCGAAATATCTTCACAATTAATATCTAAACCGTAAGATGTTTCTTGTGCTCTGTCATACTCCATACATACTTACCCCTCAGAAGAAACTCCAAATAAAGACAATTTAACAGAAGCGGCTCCGGGTCGCAGCTGATAAAGTGCTCATTTATAAACTTTCAAAGGAACAGTACTTACCACTGACATTAAGACCCATTTGCACCGCCAATCACTAAACACGTTTAGCGCTAAACGAGTTTTAAACATCATTCTGTCTCTGTCATCTTCAAACATTTGACAGGAACAGAATTATGTTTTAAACTCGTTTATCGCTAAACGTGATCAGTGATTGGCGATGCAAGTGGGTCTTAATTACTTCTTAATGAACATAATTAGTTCCGGAATAATAATCAAGTTTTAGACATCATTGAACTCCATTCTCATTACCGTAACCATTATATTGTCAAACTCCGATTTGATAACATACCTGAAACAAAAACTAATATTAGGTACTTCAATTTTCAAAGAGAAAATAAACGATTTATTAAAATATTATTTAATTAAAACCTAAAAAGAAGCTGCTGCCCGCGGCTTCGCCCGCGTGTATGTCGGAAATTATACTGCGGGAACGTGCTACCGGTACAAAAACAATTTGCCTATGTTACTCCTTATAACTTTAGCTATCTGCCAGTGAAAGTCCTGTCAAAACCGATCCAGCCGTTTCGGAGATTAGCCGGAACAAACAGACAGATAGACATACAACAATTTAAAAAAATGATTTTTGTTATTGGTACCGTATGTACTTTCATACGCATTTAGTAAAAAGCTGTTATGTTGACATTACAAATAAACACTTCAATTTTATTTATTTGTATAGATACAGCAGAGGAAAAGGTAAGTGTGAGTGTTAAATTGTACCTTAGTAGGCACCTACTGATACAAAGAAAATTTGATTATTCAGCAAACATATTCAATTTAGACGTATAAGGTAATTATTCCAACAAAAAAATAAGAAAAGCAAAATAATATCTAATATATAAAATTCTCGTGTCACAGTTTTCGTTGCCATACTCCTCCGAAACGGCTTAACCGATTTTGATGAAATTTTTTGTGCTTATCCGGTATCTATGAGAATCGGCCAACATCTATTTTTTTTTTTTTTTTTTGGTAGGTAGGGTAGGGAGTTAGGGAGGTAGGTAGGTAGGTAGGGTAGGTAGGTAGGTAGGGTAGGTAGGTAGGTAGGGTAGGTAGGTAGGTAGAGTAGGTAGGTAGGGTAGGTAGGTAGGGTAGGTAGGGTAGGTAGGTAGGTAGGGTAGGTAGGTAGGGTAGGTAGGTAGGGTAGGTAGGTAGGGTAGGTAGGTAGGGTAGGTAGGTAGGGTAGGTAGGGTAGGTAGGTAGGTAGGGTAGGTAGGTAGGGTAGGTAGGTAGGGTAGGTAGGTAGGGTAGGTAGGTAGGGTAGGTAGGTAGGGTACGCCGTAGATAAGTACCGCAACCCGTGCGAAGCCGGGGCGGGCAGCTAGTTTTCAATATATTTATATTGCGAATTGTGATGTACAAAAGCTAACAACATGGCGGCATTACGTTCATTCCGGATTTAATTAAAACAACAGCAGACGAATAAAAAGTATAAACTTACGTAGATATCAGAAGGACAAGGGGTTGTTGCAATATCAGCTTCATTATAATAATGAGGACACTTTTGAAGCTATGCATAGCGTGGTACTTAAACATAACTGTTGAAATGTGAGTGTACTAGAGGGCTCTGCCTAACACTTCGGGTAACAAGCGTGATGTTATGTAATGTCTATTTTAAAGCTAGTTACGCAGGTGCAGGTATCTAGTGACAAAGACAACATGCATTGGTACCTAGACTTTATCCAAACGACCTGTTTCAAGCGCAGGCCACACCGCCAGCTAGCAAGCGAGCGAGCCGAGCGAGCGTCGTTTCACCTCTATTCATACTTTGGTTCACACCCCGAATTACAGAGATAAGCTACGTAAGCGATACAAACGATGCGAATGAAATATCCGACGATACCAGCGATGCTATTGGTTCGCCTGGTTAACGTGGCGCTGTAGTTCGCGGTGTGAACCGAAGTATGAAAACACGTGAAACGTTTCTGCCCGGCTCGTTCGCTCGCTCGCTAGCGGGCGGAGTGGCCTGCGCTTGAGACGGAACGCTCCCCTCGCTCTCCCGCCCGCCCGCTCGCTCGCCCGTCCGTCCGTAGTTTTCGGTCTGAACCCACATAGTTTAGCTCGCCAAAGCTTCGCTTAGTTTATAGTTTCCCTCGCCTCGCTTCGCCCGCCAGCTCGCTCACTCGCTCTCTAGCAGGCGGTGTGGCCTGCGCTTCACAGAGCCATTTATTTCACGATCCGTTTAGCGTGTGCATGTGGACTCGTGTAATTTCGTAACTAATTACACCATTATGTTAGCAGCCTTCTGGGTTTTAGTTGCATATTAGGACTACGATTTTACTTACTAATTATTGAGCTTAACTAGTAAGTTCAAAATTAAACAATTGAACATGCAGATAGATGGGATATACAGATAACTTGTCATCGCAAACTACACTTTCCTTTTTTATTTAACTGAATTTTTTGTCTGATCGAAATTTTGCAAAATTAAATTAAAAACACGAGCTAACAAAGTTAGATTAAAGCGGCTAATTATACTCGTACACACGGGACTTTGAACCGCAAAAGCTTTTAAGCTCTTATTGTATTTTTTTATGATTCGTTGCACTGTATTTTTGCCAAACATCATAATTATATTTAAGATCTTAGCAAGGTTACATTCAGATATATGACAGGGCAATTTTCTTAAAAAAATGTGCATTGTTTAATGAGAAATGAAATAATAGGCAAAATGAAAAACCCCCGACAAAAAAAGAACTGATGACCTTGAAACGGCTGAACCGATTTTGTTCAACATGTCGAAGAACCACCGCTAGAAAACCTGCTATCAAATAAAAAAAAACCGCATCCAAATCGGTTCACCCGTTTAAGAGCTACGGTGCCACAGACAGACACATAGCGGTCAAACTTATAACACCCCTCTTTTTGCGTCGGGGATTAAAAACACTGGAACATTCACAGACACCCTAAGTACGACATGACTTTGCCCATTCCTTGCCACGGATAAAAACGAATAACTCTTGATTATGAATATTTTTTATTGATTTTATTTATTATTGAATAACTATGGCATTTATTAGGCAGCGCATCGTGAGTCGAATTTAAAAACTCATTGACAACTGGAGCAGAATATTCAAAGCGGTTAGATCAATTTTACTTTGCATATGAACTGAAGCCAGCACTACATCATCAACGGTTTTTATGAAATAGAACAAGAACAGAGAGAAATCATAATTATATAGGTATTTAATAAAGAAATTTACAATATTTGCAAAAAATAACCGCCTGAACGACATCGAATAAACCTGCCACTCGAGCACAGAATCTCATTGACCATGAGTCAGACCTACATTTTACGACTACCCTCAGCTTTTACAAAATTACAGACTACATTGTTGCTATATTGTTCGGGTCGAAGCAATTATTTCGGCGGGTCTTTTATAAGTTTTCACTAAATTGCTTGCATGCTTTGCATTGCTACCAAAAGTATTATAATGGCTCTTTCAAACAGGCGCGACACGCGACGCGAACCGCACGCGTCACAGGGGCACCGCCTGTCGGACAGTGACAGACTGAAATACTTTGAAATGGTTTCACTAGACAATCGCCGACGCATTAATGACGCAATGTTTGTTTGCAAAGTAATGAATCATAATATTGACTGCCCACAAATATTGCACACTTTCAATTTCCGTGCTCCCCAAGAATTCCTCGCAGTCCCATAACGCCACTCTGCCCACCGCAGAGAAAAACGGTTCTAGGCGCCAATTCTACATAGGCAAGATTATGCAAGGTCGTAAATAGCTGCAGTGATCAAATCGATGTGCACTTTGAAAGTTTGGGTAAATTGAAAGCCAAATTTCTTAAATATCTTCCTAAAGAGATGTGTGTTTACATATAATAAGTACCTTATATTGTTACATTATATCGCTATTGTCATTATTTATACTTTTTGATAGCTAAGTAATTTAAAACTAGAGTAATCATAATTTTTTGTACAACTTCTTTATGCACGCGGAGTTTGCCTGTGAGTGATTGTTGCACTGTTACATACACACTTTCGCATGCAACCTTTAGCATAAAACCTGTGTAAACAATCGTTGGTGAACCAATAAAATAAATTAACAAACGAGCCACCTATTTTCTTGAGCCTGGTTGTAGGAACAGCAAATTTGTGTTTGTTCCTAGTATTTATGTTTTGGATATCACTGTATTTTTTAAACATATTAATATTTTTGGGTGCAGTTTCATAAACATACTGAGAAGGCACAGTCATTATAATCTCTTTGATTTTTTCTCTGAGGGAGTGTCTGGGACGACTTAATTTATAAATAGAACGAATTGCCCTTTATTGTAAAACCACAACCACAACAGAATACCGTACGACATCACACTATGAATATAAGTAAAGATACTAAACGGGCTGTCTCTAAATCAGTTAAATCACGATTTTTTTCTATCGGCGTATGTTGAAGAGCTAGGCATCCAAAGTTATGCCTAAGAATACTGTGTTATCATCGGGTTTCAACTCTTCACCCTTGATGAGAACACTAGTTTCTACAACTACTTTTGCGAGGGCAATATTTACATTGTCAGTAACCAGCTGCTGATGTTTGGGTTTAAATAAAACTGAAGTGTTGTCTGCAAACAAAACTATATTATGTTTATCCTTTATGAGATAAGGCAACTCATTTATATAAATAAGAAATAAAAATGGACCATAAACTGAGCCCTGGGGACCCCCATTCTTACTACAGATCCGAGTCATCTTTTTCCATTAACATAAACTCTCTGAATCCTATCACATAAGTAAGAAGTAAAAAGATCCAGAGAGGCGTTCCGGATTCCGTAGTGGTGCAGTTTCCTGATTAATGTTTCATAAAGAACACAATCGAATGCCTTGGACAAATTGCAAAAGATACGCAAAGCATCGCATTTGTCCTCCCATGCATTATAAAGATGTTCTAAAAGTTCAGCATCAGTAGACGAACGACCCTTTATAAAACTGAACTGTTTGCTACGCTGTAATTTGTTTTTATTAAAAAAATCTACGGCCAAAAATCGGTGGCCAAAAACGAAAATACAAAACCAAAGACACCAACTTCCGAAATTAAGGTTATTTTTCACGTTTATTAGTGTGTTTTTTTTGGAAGTCGGTCGTTTTTTTTAAAAAGTTTTTATACACCAGGTTGATACTATTTAATTTTTGTTACACTTTCATTTGGCTTATTATTTGCCTTAGTCACATTTTTACATGAGGTTGCCTCTATTGTCCTAATTTCTAATTTTAATGATGATAAATTTCATTAACTTTGACCACATTATTGGCAGAATAGTTTAAAAAATCATTGCAATGCTCAAAAGAAGCAATTTGTTTAGCCGAACTTTTGGCCGAAAAAGAAAAAAATATGATAGCGACACAGCTAACTGTCTTTTATGATAGTTAGAAACATACATAACAATATTATATCTATCTTTTGTCAAATACAAATTATTACCAACATCGTTTTTAGTATCAATTAAATGAAATAAATTGTCATTATTATGTCAAATTGTGCAATGTCATGTTAATTTCAAATCTCAAGTTATTTTCTTCCTGTGCTTTAAGGGAATGTAAACAACACAATTTTTCTTAAATCAAGGTAGACAATGTTCTATGATATTGAAGTAATTCTCCTTTGTGCACATTACCCCTACCGCCCATACAAAAAAAAAATGTTTCCTGCTTAAAGTTACATTTAATCATTTATTTCATAATAACAAATAAAGAACAATCAGGCATTCAGTAATTTATTATTGAGTGTCCCGGGCATTCATCTGTCAACAAGTGACCTAAGGCCTTTCCAATATCATCACAAAATAATATAATATCATTATTTACAATTTGTTTACATTGTATAGTGGAGGTTCCCTATCCATTTGCATGAAATTTTAAGACCTAATATAACTTAGCATAATTTTGTTTGGCATAATTATATTTTCGCATAATATAATTACGTATAACAGATTACGCATAATTTTTTTGAGCATAATTTCTCTAACCATAATAATGATTAAGCATAATATTCTGAAGCATAAATTTATTAAGCATAAAGTTCTAAAGCATAACTTTTTTAAGCATAATATCCTAAAGCATACAGCATGCAATCAAGCGTGCAAGCAAGCATGCAAGCAAGCATGCAGCAAACAAGCAAGCATCCAGCATGCAAGCAAGCATGCAGCAGGCAGGGTTTCTGTCACGGCTCCGGCGCTGCGGGCCTCCGGCGGCCCCACGCGTGCTAATCGTCGCAGACGGCTTTTGCTCACCACCGCCTGCTCCTCAGCCCGCGGGCCGCCTCGCCCCTATGCGCCTACGCAATTTTAAATTACACTCTAGGGGTAGGACAAACAAGACTACGTGGAGTCGGTTTTGCAGCAATTCGGTTCTGTCACTAAAATAGTCACTAGGCCTACTAACGTTATGCTAATAGTCATTAGGCCTAACAAATTAGTCTTTAAGATGATTATGCCAACATAAAATGTATGCCTAAAAAAATTATGCCGAAGTATTATTATGCCAAAACAAATTGTGCCAAAATCGTTATGCCGAAGTGTATTAGGACAAAGAACATTATGCGAAAAGAAGGGATCCCTATAGTGGAACTAATTGTCAAATCAGCACAAGGATGCGGTAAGGTGGCACCACCTTTGCCATTTTCCATTTTCAAGGGAATATGCCAGATATTAAAGACTTGCTGTATGAGCGGAAGTGGTCACGCTAACTCCGCCGCGCAAGCTATAGGTAATAATTACTGGCGGTATGCCGTCAAGGCCCACCACCTTTGTTAATATCTAAACTTTTTGTAATATTTTGAGTATGAGCTTGTAGTTGGAACCTCGCTCGACGGCCTTCCGTCTCCATTATCAGACCTACGATAACAGTCATACCCTGGCTAGGTCTAAAGTTCTCATCAAGATGAATGAAATAAGCCCAAAAACAATGATAACTGCTGTAAACTATTGAAGAGCTCTCTCAACTGTCTTCCGTCTCCATCATCAGATCAACTCCAGGTCTCTATTTTGTTGAAGCGTCATCTGAACATATACGTGTGCCAAGTTTAAACACAATCGTTTCACAAGCGAAAATTCAGTACGTAGTAAATCAGTCAACCCCTATTTTTCTATACTTAGGGGTTGATTTTGTTTTTCAATTTTAAATGGGACCAACTTTGAAGTATATATACCCTTGCTAATAAAAAAAGAATTATCAGAATCGAACTACTCTGCAAAAAGTTATGAGTGGTCATAAAAAATATACGCGTCGGCTTGAGAACCTCCTCCTTTTTTTTCTTTGGTAAAAAAACTGAGCGTATAGCGGTGTCCTCCGTTTGAGCAGCGCCTTAAATTCGGTATAAGTTAATATGAATAGATGTTCTGTTCACACTACAGTACTCAGTAACTTTAAAAAAATAATCGCTCTACGATAAATTATTTCGATGAATATTTCACGCAGCGGGCTAATAAATCAGGGTCAGATGTTGTCGGATAACTTTGGGTTGTAATTAAGCCACCTCAAGAAAAATGGCTGTCAACAGTTAACTTGTAAAATATTGTGACTTAACTTTATTAGAAGATCTGCGACCGTAACAACGACGGTTCAGATTCAAAATCTAAACTTGGTGTATTTAAATCAAATCAAATCATTTATTTTTTTGCCAACATGGGTAGGGGTACAGATGTTATACATGTTTTGATAATGTTCTCCATGCTCTGCCGTCACTTGGGCATGCAAAATTTTACGCATAAATTAACAATCTACTATCAAAATACCATGCTGAATAACAGTAAATATTACAAAATTATTAAATTGGAAAATCATTTTAACCATTTTATTTTTGAATGTCAAGAAGTATCTAGTAGTCTATAATTAAATAAATGTCATGCAAATAAAAATAGTGAATAAATAAATAAAAGTTCTGGATAAATAATAATTGTGAGTTATACATATACATGTCATTTATATTATTGAATATATGATTAATAAATTATTCTCAAACTCAAACTCAAAGCATTTATTTAAATTAAACCATTTACAGGCACTTTTGAATTGTCAAAGAGTCGGTCAGTTAGTCAGAAAGTTGAAGCTAGTTGCCCATTCCAAAACGTAGATCTTTATGGAGAAGAACGGGCAAGAAATTCCAAGGACACTCTTTTTAAATCAAGATATTACAAAATCCTGGGTACATTATTCTTGTTGCTTCTATATGCGAGAACAATGAAAAAAAAATATAAAGAAACAATTCAAAATATAAGATTAATAATAAAAATAAGCCGTGTCAGTTAAGAGATGACCAGTCTCAACTGACGGCGCCCGTTCACGAACATGACGCGTGGATCAGCACAATCCACCTCAACCATTTTGTAGGGAACCGAATGATCCAACACACGCGCCACCAACAGTGAGACATTTAAGTGAGCATGACATAGTCTCAACTGCCATGCTGTCAAGTCAACATAATTATTTAATAAACGAATCCATGGTACTCACATTTACAAAATTAAAAAAATGCTTCTAAATTATACAAAACTATAGTTTGCTATGTATTTGAGCAATTAATAAAATTTTACTACATAAAAGAAAATAATCATCAAAATATCAATTGAGTTATTCAATAATAAAACATATTTTATAAAAAATAAACAAACATTAAGTTCGCAATGTCAGAAAAATAAAAGGGGGAATAAGAAAGGAGTATCTCTTCCAAACATTCAAATTTCAACTAGTGCGCCCGAGTGGCTGTGGAGCAGGACCAGCATTAAGCCAAGCATTTTTATCTACGATATAGTCATTGAACTTATAATATGCTTGTCTACATAGTGTGCGTTTAATGCATGTTTTAAATTTCTTCTCATTTAGTTGAAGAATATCGAGTGGTATTTTATTATAACATTTTACACAGTACCCCATAAAAGAAGTACGTACTTTAGATAACCTGAAAAGTGGTTGATCAAATTTGTTCCTATTTTTAGTGTTGAAATTATGCCTGTCACTTATCTTACTAAAAAGATGTAGATTCTTTCGAACATACATAATTTTGGCATAATAATACTTCGGCATAATTTTTTTAGGCATACATTTTATGTTGGCATAATCATCTTAAAGACTAATTTGTTTTGGCATAAACTTGATTCGCATAACGTTAGTAGGCCTAATGACTATTAGCATAATATTGTTGGTTAAAAATTTAATATGCTGTGCAACAAAAGTTAGTGACGGAACCGAATTGCTGCAAAACCGACTCCACGTAGTCTTGTTTGTCCTACCCCTTTTTTTTTTTTTTTTTTGGGTGGGTAATCATCAAATGACGTCTCCCGCTCTGGGCGGAGCGGAAGGGCGTGTCAGACTCTTACTGACTAAAACCCACCCGTGTTCCTTCAGTTGCCTGTGCGCCAGGGCCACGGTAACTCTTTCGAACAATCCGCAGTCCCGGCAGGCATCGGTCCTATCGGACCCCGTCTATTTTGCTGACATCTCTTTGAGGCGCGCGTGGAACACGACGCGCCGTCGACCCGGGCCTGGTCCTTGCCGGACGGCGAGCTGCCCATTGCTCGCCGTCCGCAAGCCCGCGCCTACGGTGGCCGGGAGTCGGCAATCGACTCCCGACGCCCACGGTGTCTCCTCCTCCTGCGGATTTGTCCTACCCCTAGAGTGTAATTTAAAATCGTGTAGGCGCGTAGGGGCGAGGCGGCCCGCGGGCTGAGGAGCAGGCGGCTGCGAGCGAGCCGCTGCGGCTGAGGTTGGCCGGCACAGCCGGCCAACAATCCGAAGCTGCGGTGGTGAGCGAAAGCCGTCTGCGACGATTAGTTCTTGCCCGTTCTTCTCCATAGGTACCTACTAAGCTTTGGAATGGGCATCTAGCTTCATCTTTCTGACTGACCGACCCCTTGACAATTCAAAAGTGCCTGTAATTGGTTTATTTGAAATAAATGCTTTGAGTTTGAGTTTGAGTTTTGTACGCGTGGGGCCGCCGGAGGCCCGCAGCGCCGGAGCCGTGACAGAAACCCTGCCTGCTGCATGCTGCATGCTTGCTTGCATGCTGCATGCTTGCTTGTTTGCTGCATGCATGCTTGCATGCTTGCTTGCATTCTTGCTTGCATGCTGTATGCTTGCTTGCTTCATGCTTCCTACAGCGAAAAAAAAACCCACAAAATTGTTCATAAAAAAGTTATGCTTTAGAACTTTATGCTTAATAAATTTATACTTTAGAATATTATGCTTAATCATTATTATGGTTAGAGAAATTATGCTTAAAAAAATTATGCGTAAGCTGTTATGCGTAATTATATTATGCGAAAATATAATTATGCCAAACAAAATTATGCTAAGTTATATTAGGTCTTAACATTTTATGCAAATGGATAGGGAACCAAATTTTTTATTGGCCATAAGGATTCCCTTTTAGATACTCCTTCACACTGTAATACACTTTATCAGTTAGAAATGCCTTTAGCTTCCGCTTAAACATGTGCAAGTTGTCAATGTCTGTAATATAACTTGACAATTTATTATAAATCTTGGATGTCATGCAATATACACTGGTATCCAATAAATAAGTTCTGCAGGGCAAGGTGGTTTCTAAGTATGAAAATGTACTATCCTGCAGCTTCTTAAATATTTTGATAATTATTAAGTAAGCCGACCGTACCGCCGTACCGTTCGCTTCAATATAACCTGAATATTGAAAACCACATTTAGCAAAACAAAAATGGATCCTAATGGTTTGTTTAAATGAAAGATGTACCTACCTAGTCTCCCTAGTCGTTTCCCAGCAATTATTTTTGTGCATTGTTAGTTTATTTTACAGAATAAAAAATAAGTTGACAGCTATGTGGTTGGTCTTGTTACACTATGAATTATTTGTGCTGACAACTACAACCACTTCATTAGCGTCACGAAGTCTTCGTTCAATATTTAATGAGGCTCTACTACTATATTTACAAAAGTACCCCGTTGCTGTATTGTTTTGGTTTTAATTGGGCTCAACTGGCCAAGTAGGTACATACACTGATATAAATAATCTCTAGTTTATCATAATCCTATAGATAGCTACAACCCTAACTAATAAAAAAAACTAAAACTAAAAACAACTAATATACTATACATAAACCTGATAATATGTATATATATAATTATACACCCCATTAAACTCATGTAATATCTTTTTATAATATTGAATTGCTTGAATTGCTGCTTAGCCCTCTTCCTCTCTCCTAATTTTGCTGTGCCCGACAGGGTCCATATTGATCTTTTACATTGTTAGAACATCCATGTAATACATATGGAATGCAATAAAGAATTGAGTATTGAGTACATACTACCTAATCTGATCAACCTCAGAATAGCACGTGATAATTATTCAGACGTTCCTTCAACAGCCAACTTATCAAATAGGTATGAAATATCTGGTGTTAACTTAACTGGGGTCAAGTTATCGTACATATCTGCTATGTTCGGAAAGTCGGGCAGGCGAGTTGGCGACTCTGAAGTAACTGAACATTAGCTAATCGAGTGGAGAGTTTAGATAAGAAGCTTATTTATAGTGTACAGCCTCACTTCGGACGACAACGGACTGTCGCGTGGAGATAAGCTTGTAGCAGTTGTAAACTTGCTGTGTGTAACTAAATCTTAGTGATGGTGTTGGAAGTTGTCGTTCTAGATTGTTTGGATAATAGCTGAAGTAGAGAAATGTTCGCAGTCGTTTATCACCTGAATAATGACACAAGATAGTTACAAACGTACAGTACAACTATTTTCTTAATATCCCTCGACAAACTTCGTGTTTCGTCAGTCGTCGGATTACTAGCCGACTTGCAGCTTTTCTCCCATTTTTTTAAATAAATTACATTAAGTTAAAATAGTGTTAACAACTCTATATACTTTTCAAGTCGATAAAAATCCGAGAACTAACGAAACACGAAGTTTGCCGAGGGACATTAAGATAATAGATGTACTGTAAAAGTGTAAAGATATGTACGCTAAATTAAAAGCTCTAAAGGATCAATATCAAAGTAGCAATTACATAAACTAAGGTCCCAAAGAAAACCCTGTTCCGAAAGACGAACCTTTCTCCCCTTCGTAACTTTATTACCGTGATTGGGTCAGAACTACTGGACTTGTAAGCATATTTGTAAAGATTACGTCCTCGTCCGCATCCCTCGGGGTTGTTCCAACAATCGTCGGGATTACAGCCGCGTGTCCCTGACTATTTATTTGACCCGAAAACGTTGCCTGATGCTAAAGTTTTCCTAAAATATTTACAGTTTTCCTAAAATATTTACAACCAAATTAGTGGATAAAGTCAGATTTTGGGACGTAATAAAAAACAAAAGTTAAGTTCTGCATACTTTCTCGTATTGTTTCATTTCGCAAATTATCAATGTAAATTCAATTCCAGCAGGTAAGTCATACCTAATTGAAAATGACAAATTGAAAACGCACCAGAACCGCTCGCTTTTAATGTTGAAAGTGTTTCCTTTGACAACATTGCAATGTTGGTGGTAATTCAGAACTAACTATTTTAAGAGCGAGCATCCTGTTTATTGATTTTGAATGAAACCGTATCTTTTGAGGAAAAATACTTTTTTACAAAAAAACACCGACTTCCAAAAAAAACACTAACAAACGTGAAAAATAACTTTAATTCCGGAAGTCGATGTTTTTGGTTGAGTATTTTCGTTTTTGGGCACCGACTTCCAAAATTAAAGTTTTTTTCACGTTTTTTTGTGTTTTTGTTTGGAAGTCAGTTGTTTTTTTTTGTAAAAATGTTTTTATTATTTTTCACTTTTTAGTTGTGGTACCTACCCACACACATTCGTATACCACTACTTGGTGTGCAAATAACCGTGACAGGAAATTATTATAACATCATCAATATAAACTAAGTGGAAAAAATACGCATTATTAAGGATAACTCAAAACTACTGGTCGGTACTTGATCAAATTTAAATGGGACCACATGTGAAGTGGCAGCTTTCAAATAAAAATAGAATCATCCAAATCGGTTCATCCAGAAAAAAGTTCTGAGCTAACACACACAAAAAAAAAATACTGTCGAATTGAGAACCTCCTCCTCCTCCTCCTTTTTTTTAAGTCGTATAAAAAAGATCATAAGGCAACACAATACAGGAAACAACTTATCGCTATCAACTCGCACGCTCCATTGTTTTGCATGTAAGTGCAAATGACAATGGCGGCTACAGAGAATGTTAGCAATAATCGTTCTGTTACATACAAGACAGTTCTTAACGACATCACTCTTTGGTTAGTTTAATGGCGTGTTCAGCATGGTGTCAGGGTAATCGAGTTAAGTATTTGTTTCGGAAGAAAATTGGGTTTCTGATGCCGAAAATGGGAAGTTATTTTTATGTTATAGCGAGGAGATCTATCTCGTTTAGTAAGTTATGATCGTATGTAAGCAGAATGTTTATAACCTGTTTTATGAAATACGAAATTATTGTTATCTTTGATGTCGGTTTAAGCAAAATTAATTTCAGAATCTTGAGCGTTGCTATTTAGTTAAGTGTACTTACTGCAAACTGCAACTTTTGTTCACATACATACATACACATACATAAACTCACGCCTTCTTCCCATGGGGGTAGGCAGAAACTACAGAATGCCACCGGCTACGACCCTTGCATACTCATTTGCCACGTTTACGTTCATACATCTGGTCATACACGCACGCCGGTTGCGAGTAGGTACTACGCACCTGACCTTTCTGAAGAACATCACTATAATGTCTTCCTAGGGCGTCCCCTCCCGGCGTTTCCACTCACATCTGCCTTGTAAATACCTAAACCTTGCCTACCTTGCCTACCTTACCTTACTTTGTTTACCTTGTAAACTTTTGTTCAATTGATACAATTCAATGAAAAAAGGACCGGTACGGCCAAGTTGTGCTCTTTCCAAAGTAAATCAGGCACAACTGAAGGAAGTCGGACTTAAACTTTATTCCACGTTATTTAATTAAATCCCAGGGGTCGCTACGGTCCATTTGTATTTAAAATACCTCTTTACAAATTAAATACAAGCGCGGCAGGCGCATTCGAAGAACGGCGTATTGTGTCGTTTGTAAAGAAAGACCCCCAGTTCAGTCAAACTTTACTGAAATGTTGGAAAGTTCTCTACACTAGAAACTTAATTGAGTTTTATTAATACACCTGCTGACGACAACCTTAACGCTGGGACGATGACATAGTTAAGACAGCTGGTGCTCTGTGGGCTAGAGACACATGAAACCGGTGCAAATGGAGGAGCTTGGAAGGTCCTATGCGTCAAAGGACGCGCTGATTGACGAAGACACCGAATTGCAATAGTTATGTTTTGGATTCATTTATTTTATATTGTAATTCGTTTTAGTTTAAAAGAAAAGGCTTTATTATTATATCATACACCTTGTAGTATTATATACCTGCATTATATTTGTTTGTAATATTCCTCCTTCGTTTAAAACATATTCACCCTGTTTTAAGCTTTACTTGAACGACACTTAATATTGCCCTCGAATTTTTCAAATTTAGAACTTTGCGATTGACATGCAAAAGTTTAAAAAAATACCGAACGAATGATTTGATTTGATTACAAGATATAAGCCAAAATTCCTCAAGTGAACTATAATAATAATTATGTCGATTTATTAACGGTAATAAGTCAGATTATCCAATGAGGTCAATAGTTATTATATTGTAAACTGGGTACGTATTATTTCTTATTCGTTCAAATTATCTTAAGCTCAATCTCTTTCCCTCGATATTATATTATATTTCTTTGTCAATGGAACGTTCAGTGAAACGTACGCTTTTCTTCAAGTGAGGTAGGAATCATAACTTCAACAAAACGGTATGTAAATTTTCTCATCTTCTGTATTATTAAAACTTCTGCTTGTACCGCGGTCCTTATCCCCTATTATTTGTCTTAGGTATTGACCGTGTTCATCAAGCCGAATTTCGGCCTCACCCCCCGGGCTAAATGTCTAGCCTGTGAGTTGTAATGAATTAACCTCTCGGCCTACAACGAGACTACACTACTACACCTGATGATGTTTTGATGGATGTTCCAGATATTTATATTTTTATTATTCTAAAACTACACTGTTATTATTTACAGTTCGTTGAGCTCCTTAAGTCCTGACTTCCTGAGTCGAGCCGCACGGTTACTGACAAATGCGTGCACTGATTGGACAGGTCCACTGAATCTCTGTGGTTCTTTCCTCTAAAAACCATTTCAGATACCAATCTACATGGCCTTCACTTGATCTGACCAAGATTATGTCTGGACTTTAAAAGAGACTGTTACCTCTGAGTTTGTTTCGGCTTTTCTTCTCATAGTAGTCTGATAGGAAACGCCAACTTCATCTACACTCGAGAGCAATGAATCCGGGTCACTTAAAGAATGTTAAAAATCTCGGAAACTAAAAATGATAGGTTAATGCAATAAATTGTATTTAATAGACAATGTAATACTCCTTAAATGAAAGTAAAAAAAATATGAGTCACCATACATTTTATTAACACAAAATTACATAAAGAAAAAAACTGCTGATCTCTCCTTAAAACAAAAATAGGAAACATGAAATTTTTGAACTTTATTACGATTTTCTTGAATTTTAATACTTCGTATTGCCTCCTCGTGCTTCCATTACTGCGTTTACGCGGTTTGGCATGCTGTACACCAAGTTCCTTATACGATTTTGGGGAATATTCTCCCATTCCTCTGTGAGAGCAATTTTGAGCTCACGAAGCGTGATTGGGGGAGGGTTTCGTTGTTTTACGCATCTGCCTAGCTCGTCCCAAGCATGCTCGATCGGGTTGATATCCGGGCTGCGCGCTGGCCACTCCATACGAGTAATGTTCATCTCTTGAAGGTAGTCATTCACAATCCTACCTGTATGAGGTCGGGCATTGTCATGCATAAATATAGCATCCTCACCTAAATTGACCATAAATGGACCAACGTGATCATTGAGGATTTCTTCCACATATCTTACGCTAGTTAAAGAGCCGTTTTCTATGATCACCAGCTCTGTGCGACTTTCAGAAGAAATTCCGGCCCACACAAGTACAGACCCACCACCGTAGGCTACTTTTTCTTCGATGCATGCTTGCTTGAATCTTTCCCCTGGTCTTCGATACACTCTGTGTCTTCCATCGTGCTTGTAGAGCATAAATTTTGATTCGTCGGAGAACATAACTTTTGACCAATCTTCAATACTCCAATTTACGTGGCTCTGGGCATATCTTAGTCTTGAAATACGATGCCCACGCTCCAGTTTAGGGCCGTTTGCAGGTCTAAGGGGTTTTAAGTTAGATTCAGCAAGCCAACGTCTTACTGTCCATGCACTTGGGTTACTTCCTCCGAGGCGTCGAAACTGATTTGTGAGTTCAGTTCCTGTGAGAAAGCGATTTCGAAGCATGGTGTTCACCAAGTATCGGTCTTCTCGTGCTGTGGTACACCTGGTTCTGCCCGTTCCTGGTCTGCGTAGGTTAGAACCAGTTTCTTCGTAACGTCGGAGAACTCTTTGTACTGTTGACAGCGACACACCGACAGTCCTGGCTGTATCGCGCTGACTCCGGCCGGTTTCCAGCATTGTAAGTATTCTGGTGCATTCTTCAGGCGTAAGCGACATAATTTCAGCTTGAATAATGAATATAGAGCACTATCAACATGGTTTATGTACCCACATAAATGACAGATTACAAACAAAAGCAAAACCAAATGCTGTAATTTCGTAGTTCCATCTTCGAAAGTGGCCCTTTTTCAAATTTGATTTTTTTATGATATAACTTTACAATAACTAAGAAGTTTTAATACCTTCATTTAAGGAGTATTACATTGTCTATTAAATACAATTTATTGCATTAACCTAGCATTTTTAGCTTCCGAGATTTTTAGGATTCTTTAAGTGACCCGGATTCATTGCTCTCGAGTGTAGTTTAAAAAATATGATTGACGTGTAAAAGTGTTTATACAAACCTACTTACAGAAATAAAATCATTTATCATTTACTATTTAGTCACAATCATTTTTATCACGCGTTATTATTGGAAGTTTCTTTCTTCTTAATTTAAGACCGTACCATGACCACGGTTTAATTTAGCACCGACTCCCAAACAATATATTTCCCAGAGACCTTACAGTTAACGTGCGCGTCCTTAGAATACCGATTGCAATCGAGCTCTTTAGGACGTATAGCAAGAACAAGTCTAAAAGGTATTAACGATCTTGTGCGTCTAAGTTTTTCTCGTGTAATTCCTTTTTTATAGATGAAAACATATCAACAACCCTATCTGCAATTCTTTTTGACAATGATTTGATTCTTTAAAATTTTCATTGTCTTTTTAAAAAATTTCTAAATTTGTAAGTTCGTTGTAATGTTTATTTATTATCAAAATTATACGTAATACAAGTGGCGGATATGTTTACTTCCATTTATTTCGCTACAACCTGATTTATACGAAATCTTTAACGATATATATTAATAAAAATGAATACAGAAATAAACATAAATAAAGGCTTTATCAGGTCAGCCATTGTAATAACAGCGAAGTTAGTTTCGTTTCAATTATTGTGAACGAGTTTCAGCAAAGTTTTGTTACGGAACGTGCGAAACTAACTGAAGCTGAATATTTTAATTATTCTGAAACTTTCAATATTTGAGTAGGTAAAGTAGGTACCGAGGGGCTCGTGGCTAAATAATAATTGCCGCACGAGTCGATCGAAAGTTAAGCTACGCTTGCCGCGGTCGGTTCGTGGATAGGTAACTATCCATTTCATATCGAGACCCCTCCTTGCCTCGGAAAGCACGTTAAGCCTCTGGTCTCGGCTGTCATTCGTAGATCTTTGACAGTCGTTACGGATAGTCAAAATCCCAGAAGTCTGATAACCAGTCTTACCAAGGGATATCGTGTTACCCAGTAACTGGGTTGTTCAACTGCATCCGATCAGACTGGAAGCCAACCCCAACAAACAAAGTTGGGAAAAGTTTAGGCAGATTTAGTGGGTAACGTTTCAGATGTTGCTCTACCTTTGAACCTACGTCAACACATACGTCCATTGTACGAAGATTAAGTTAGTGGCCCGTTGTACTCGGGTACGAAATCGAAATCCCAACTTTTTGACACGTAACGGAATTTAAACTAAAAGTATCGTAAAATACCCAATTATAACAACTTCAGTAGAGGACCCTAAATATTTCCTCCACCCAACCGATTTTGGCTCACGGTGGCCAATCTCAACGGAGATTAGCCAAGTACGCAGGAGATAGTGCACAAGTGTGTGCGCAAACACAGGTGCACTCTCTGTTCCTTTACTCTCATAGTCTGATGGGACGGCAATCCGACACGGCTGGGAACAGATCATGCGCAGGTCCATGGGCTTTACGTGCTTTTCCGAGCCACGGGAGTATCACCACTAACTCCCAAACTCCGGGTTGCTATTGAGAAATTCTTAATGGATAAACACAATATCACTTTGCCCGACCTGGGAATCGAACCCAGGACCCCACATACAGCACTCGCGCTTGCGGCCACAAGACCAACGGTGCAATTAAATAATACCTAATACTAATTAGGACCGAGAGAATATCATAGTAATTTTTTCAAAAAAGTTGATTTATTTGAAAGACAATCTTCGGAACAGAGACTATTCGAAGGCGAAATTTTTTTTTTTTTTTGCTTTCTTAGTTTCTTTTTTCGTCGGTAACATTTTTTGTTAAAAAGATTTTAATTTTTCGCTTTTCAGATTCCTTCTAAAATAAAAAACATCTCTTGACAGCCTTTGATGACAGTCATTCCCCAGTTCAAGATCAAAGAAGAAGTTCAAGATGAATAAAGTAAGCCCAAAAACGTTGTAGCTGCTGTAAACTGTTGAGTAGCTCTCTCGACTGTATTCCGTCTCCATCATCAGATCAACTCCCGTTTGGTATTTTAAAACAATCGATTTGGAACATACGGGTTGGATAGATTTAACTGAAAACATCAATGAGTCTGGTACATGCAATCTTTTAACTTATCATGGAAATCGTCAACTAAGTTAATATGCAAAAGTACGGAATGAAAGATAATTGGGAAGCACAAGCAAAAAACTCTATAGATAAACATCAAGTTAAACAAACAGGCATAATGTTCACATCGAGTGCTAACATAATATAATCGGAGCTCGTTTATGGAATAAACGAGCTCCAATTATATTAAACACGAAACTGGCAGTCATTAGCGGTTAGATAAACTTTTAACAACGATTAGGTACCTATTGTAGTAAAACTGCTAGTTAAATAATTTGTTACGTGGCTATTTTATGCTCACCGCAGAACAGTTTCCAAAAGATAAACACAATAAGTACCGGGTGCTGTTGATACAGCATTATCGAAAAACTATAAAATAGCTATAAGACGTATCTACTTACTAAAGTAAAATTGGCAACAACTTAAACGAAATGTGGTCACATTGTACGAGTAAATGACGATAACAATTCCGGGACTGATCTCCCGAAAATTATATTTCCTCACAATATTTCAGTCGTCGTGTCTGAACGTTGAAAATGCCTTCGGTGAATGTAAATTCATAAAACATTCTTTGCAGCTTTATCTTAAGCAGCTCTGGAGTAAATAAACATGTTTATTTCCTTCCCGAAGCCAAGGAATTCTCGTGAAAAATTCAGTATTAGCACAAATTGCGTTTTTGTAAATTGCGGCAACAGAAGAGAAAGTGGGAGTTAAATTGTAAGTGAAGGAATGTATATCAAGCCTCTTGTCACTTGAGAGGAAATGTCCCGTGTGACGAGCACTCACTGTTTTACTGAACATTCGAGAAATTCAAGCTGCAAGCAATGTTGTGTTTAGAAATTTATTGCTTGTAGGTACAGCTAGTTAGTGGTCTCGTTCTAGTTGGCAGGCGCTGAGCTGAAATATATGACTTTACTATAGGTTTATAGGTACCACAACATGCAAAATTGCCAAGCCAAAAGTTATACTAAACTTTGATTGCTTTTTGGTATAGTTAAGGTACTTAATAACCTCGCTTATTTACAAAATTTGTGTAGTAGATTTCCAACATATTAAGTCATTTGGAATTCAAGCAGCAGGCCGAGGCCCAGAGGTAACGGCACAGACTTACGAGTGGGTTATTTACTTAGGTCGTGGGTTTGAACCCAGACCGGCTCTTTACTTTTTGTAAATCATTTCATAACTACTGCTCGCAACACGGTGAAGGAAAACATCGTGAGAGTTTCCTCACGATGTTTTCCTTTGCCGGCATATCCTAGAACAAAAAATTCCATGACATGTGACATCTACCAACTCGCACTGGGCTCGCGTGGTAGATTACAGCCCATTCTCTCTCAAAGTGAGGAGGCCTGTGTCCCAGCAGTGGGAACATTAAAGGCTGATTATGCTAAGGCATTCGATTTCATTGCGCAAGTCATGTGTTTTTTTAGTAAATTATCTATGTAAAAATGAAAATGAAAATGAAATTGATGGAGACAGTTGACGTCTAACAACATAATGAACTACTTATAATAATACACAAGTTGCGATAATCAAATGAAGTGACAGGTCAATGTCGTAGTAGTCAAGTGTAGCGACAGAAACGGGTCAATGCGATAAGCTCGCAACTTTTCACTTCGCTGTTTTACGGTCTACAAACTTTTTATCCAGGTCATTTCGAATGCAATTTGTAACAAAATATAGTGTGATGTGCCGTAGGTTACTCAATTCCCGGGTTTATTTATGGTCGCGGGATCCGGGAACTAAAAAAAATATTTGCCGGGAAATCCTGAGAATCGGGTATTAAAAAATTATGCATTATTACCTTTGAAAGAGGATTCTGCGGGTTCGAAGTTAGATATGCTGCTTTACGAATGGTCAACAGACTGTCGACGCTGACCGACACCGACGGTGGACGTAGGATAAAATAACATTAAAAAAATTCATTAGGTAGTACTTATTAATTTAAAATTTAAAACAAATCAAATCAAAAGCTTCGTAACAGTATTTTCATTTTTGAACTAAATAAGCCTTCAAACATGTTAAAGCAATTAACGACTTATCGGAAAGCCGACTTCTAAATTTTGTAGCAGAATACCTGCTACCGAAAAAACTCTTTCACCCTCTGTGGATGTCGGTTTAACAGATAACAAAGGTTTATACAGATTCGGAGTCCGTTTTCGGGAGGTCTCAAAGAGTTGGTTATCCTTATTTGGTCTTACAAAACGCAAAAACGTAAAAACTTTTGAACGTTTGATTTATTTCGCGAACGTCGGGAATTCCCGACAAAAAATTCCCAAAATCTGGATCGATAGTTTTCCCGGGTATTCCCGGAATTGGGAATGAAACCCTAGATATGACCCCTTAAAGTTAATAATGGTTTGAACGAACACGAATTAATCACACGGAGTAGATGATAAATTAGAGTCACGGCAAAAATATCTCTGATAATATTTTCTCGCTCAATATTGTGATATATTGCAACTAGCAACCCAACTGCAACTAAGTATCGCAAAGAATGACCGTCTCAATGTTTACGACACAACTTTACGAGAAATGGCTGAAGTCTTTCTATAAACCTGTTCCATAGTTAAGCGAGATATTTTATATCACAGCAAAACAGATAAAATAAAATAACTAAAAATAGTATTTATGTTATAGAGCTGTCCAGTTAATTTCTGGAAACACACATGAAAGATGACGTCACAAGCGAGCGTGAAGTGCTAACGAGAAAGAATCCAATTAACTGAAAATAATGTGTTGTAGCCCCGTCGAAGGGTGTCTATGTGTGATTCTGATTATACAGGCTGCTCCAAATAGTGACGTCATAAAAAAATCCTCATGCCCATGCCATGGGGTATCCGAAAATACCCCATGTAAGCTCCGCGATTTTTGATAGTTTTAGAGTCTGTTATAAAGATTTTTTTGAATTTGTTGAAAAAATTATATCTTTATTTTTACACGGCGTTTTCTCATATGTTCATTGTTATGGAATATTCTGTCAGACATAAAATTATCATTAATTTAAGATACAAAAATGTTAATCGAATTGGATTGAGAGGAATGTTAGATACATCAAATTATCTTAATAAACTTAGGCCTAGTTTCACCATACCATGTTAGTTAGTTTAATCTTCTGTTAAAATGTTAACGGGACATTAAGAGTAGCGAGTGTTTCACCATACGCTAATCTATGGTTAAATGTTCTAATCAGACGTTAAATTTAATTGCTGCCCTAGAGGTCCGTTAACTTACTAACTGACATTTAGTCAGTTATTAATATCATCGAAATGAAAGCCGCATATAACTTTATTTTCGAAGATCAAAATGTTTTAGAAATTTTGGAAGGACGACTTAGTACCTACGACGTCTAAAAATGTATAAAGAACGGCGGCACTATTTTGAAGAATACGATGAAGTGTATTTTCGCACAATATTTACCTTATCGAAATAATCTGCCTTGAATGTGTTGTATTTGATTGAAAATAAGCTTGAATATTCATCACATCGGTAAATAAAATATCTGTAAACTACGTACCTACCTACCCAATGTGTTAGTACATAATTGGCACCTTCTCAACCTGTTTTTGCTGCCGTTGTGACGGCATCCCATTTTTTTTTCTACTTCTTTATTCTTCGAAATCAAGCTAATTAAAATTTCTGTTTCATTCGATGAGAAATTAGGGCCACGTTCACGCGTCTTCTTACTGTTACACATTATTATTCTTACAATAGAAAAACACCACGACTGACCACAAACACCACAAAACGTTCAAAACGATAACAAACAAAATCATAAAAATTACAATTTACAGTCCGATTCAAACCTTATGGCGACGTGAAGTTTGAGGCGTACTAAACTAGTTCCTAATACTTATTTATCGACAAAATCAAATCAAGAATATCAAGAATACACTTAAAGTTCACTACACAACTGACATATTAATTTAGTTGTATTATTTAACGCGGGTCTATATTATACGGCTATCTAAAATGATACATTGTCAATGAACATTTACAAGTGACATTGCGACTTTTTATTTTGGTTGATTTGACAACCGACCGATATAATATGAGTGAAAGATACACGACTCATTCACTTAACGCTGGGTTTGTTAATGTGGTGTTATTTTTTATGGTGAAACGTAAATACCATTAACGTAAATGTAAACGAAAACATAAAACGTATTTTCTTTCTTTCTTTTATTAACATCGATGTTTAACTGGCTGATTTATTAATGTCCCATTATGAGCAGTTTGGTGAAATTGGCCCTTAAATTCTTAAAAATAAAAAGTTACAAATGTCTTAAACCGACAACGCCCGTTCCAGGTAACTCTCATAACCTAGCGGGTTTTTCGATTCTGTATCATTCGAACGTAAATTGGAAGGCACATATTAATGTTGAGTCAAACAAACTTGCGAGTTTCACGTATGCTTTAAATGATTACAGCATACTACGCCTACGCCTACTCATGGTTAACCTATCGCATTACAGTGTGGGGAAATTGCGTTGACGTGGAAAAACTCTTTATTTTACAAAAAAGATGTGTGAGAATTCTTGCGAATATAGACCAAATGCAGAGCTGTAAACCTTCTTTTATTAAATATAAAATGCTCACCCTAACAAGCATTTACATTATGGAAGTAAGCAAGTTTGTTAGAAAATATGCGTCGTTATTCCCTGTAGCTAAAAATCTAAGACCGCTGCAACGCTCCTTAAGAATAAAAAATGAATTAGCAAATTTGTAAACGCACTTAAAATGCACCTAATTCTGAAGTGTTATTATAGCCTTAATGAGTTTCTAACAAATTGACACTGTAATATCAATATTGTAGATTATTTGAAGATTGACGCAATGTAATAATGTAGAAATGTAATAAAGACATCCAATAATACATTAATTAATAATGAAAGGATGACCATAATAATGTAATAATATATTTTACTACTGGTGTACTGTACTGGTACTCTGGGATACCCCTGGGCATGACGAATCAATTTTTTTATGAAGTCACTTTTTGGACCAGCCTGTATAGATAGAGTATTAATTGATTCATTATACCAGTTTTGTTACTACACCTTCATAGATATCCCAAGTATAATTTACATTATGTCACCCTAAAGCTATGCATGTACATAAAACATGTCCCGAAATTAACGTATTCCTCAATTAGAATATTATGTTATAATCATAATACATACACTGAATTTTTACTATAATGCATAAAACATTGTTCATTTATTAAATTAGTTATATTGATTGTGGGAGAAAATGGTGGTCACATTACAAATCTGCAGACGCACATAGTCGCACACATATAAGGGTCTAGCCTAGTAGGTACTTCGTCCATTTTGGTTTGTTTTGACTGTACCTACAGCGGAAGTGTGACTGTAATTTACGTACTTTTAATCATTTTTGAGATAAAAAATTACCTATATAAAAAATGACAGAAATCGATTCAATAACCGATTCTGAACAAACTACTTGCATAATAATGTGCATTAATTCAGTTACACTTACACATTATGCACTCATTTAACATATCAGTAGAAAAATACAGCTCAAAGCTACTAGCCAATTATACAAATATACCTACGTTATAGGCAAAACCACACAAATGTGATAAAATAAAATAATACAGCTATTACAATACAAAGTACCCCATTACTGCTCACTCGTTCGTTCTGAACCAAGTCATAGCAGTAGTTATTATAAAAGGATCACCTAAAAATGAAAGTGCTTTTATAACCAGTCTAGCAGAAACGCAGTAAAATGCTAAAAACGCCCAAAAGTTTTCGTATATCATACAAACGCGGCCGTTATAACAAATTATTGTTTTATTCGATACATTTATTTTTATCCTACCTACCCGTCTTTGCTAAGCTTCGTTGTACCTATTGTAGCGAAATAAAAATGATAATTCACCACTTTAACACGTATGATATATTTATTTTTATTTTTGGTAACTGGTTCTACACCCGATTCGAAGAATATCTTACACCATTTGTGCTGAATTTAACAATATAACTAGGTTGACTGTAGAACATTAAGGAATTTAGGTAAAATGTAATCAATAAAATTTATTTGGCTCCATTTAAAATTAAAAGACGAAAATTTTGGAAAAATCGATTTTTTTTTCAATAATGAAAATAAAAATGAAAAATATTCAATTCTTCAAAATTTTAAAAATTAAGAATAAAAAATTGATGGCCAGTTACACGAATAGGAAAAAAAAGGTTGTAACCACAGAGGTCACACTGCACTTTGTACAGTCTCGGGAAAACTTTCAACAAGGCGTTAGCATAATGATGATGAAAAGCGATTTATAAATAATAATATGAAGACTGCTAACTGCGAAATATCAAACGCAAGTCTTGCATAATATATTTAAGTGCTGTGTAAATAAATCTGCATTGGATATGATTCAACTGTTTGCTCGGGTTAACCTTAAATACATACAAACATTTCAATTATCAAGCACCATTGAACAGTTCGCTTCTCTTACTATATAATTAACTTAACTAAACTTAACTTAATCTATATTGACAAAGCAAGTCATGGAAATTCAAATCATGTACTAAATACCTACTAAAATTAACGACGTCTCGATTCGTCTGGCACACTTGTTCAAATACCTTCGACATGTCGTTGCTGACGACCTTAAAGACGATGCTGATGTTGAGCTCAACGCAGGGCATTGGCGGTGCGGGCGAATATGTTGTCCCGTAGGTTCACGCGATGTACATATGCAGTCAAAATCACGCTTTTTAAAGCATACTGCACATCCTTGTACTCGAGCGCTCTATGAATCACCTGTACTAAGCCTGCCGCCAATGCATTGCGTATTCAATACAACAATGCTTTCAGGGCGCTGTGGTGACTGCCACGTAATTTCACTGCATCTGCAATGTTTGCTCGAGCCACAGTTGATAGCTTCTCAGCTGTAGTGCGGGAAAAGAATACATATCTTCTCACAAGATTGCGGGACAGTAACAACAGCCTCCTGATAACTATTGCTGATGGGCTTGACGAAAGCCCCATAATGAGGCATCTTATAAAAACCACCCTGTCGGTAGTAGAATTTAAGTACTAACATAGCAAATAAGTTAAATTGTTTACTAACACATAGAATTGTAAGTTATATTTTTGTAAATAGATTCAGTTGTCTGTTAAATAAATAAATTATTGAAAGAAAAAGAAAGAAAGAAAATACATTTAGTTATTTAGCACAGACTACAAATCACACAACACAAGATATACCTACAAGTAAAAAAGAAAAATAAAAAGTGTAAAGTGCGTTGTGAGAAATATGCAGTAAAGTGTGCCTCGCGGCTGCGCCAAATAGGTCCGGTTCAGCAAACATGTCAGACAACTAGTGCCTGACGCTGGTTTTCAACTGAACCTGAAGTATGAGGTGGTGGTGGTGGTGGTGTGGTGTGTGGTGTGTTATTATTATAAACACAAATACAGCGCCATGGTTGAAACTTTTTCCTCACAGCGTCTTCATGTGTACCAGTGCTACCGATCAGTGACGTCATCTAGGAGACCCGCTGTAATCAATCGATGATACAGACCGCGATATATTTGACACACGTAACATTAAGTTAGGTGATAAAAGTGTTTCGCTTGTGTGTTGAGTTTCGGACATACGGGTTCGGGTTTTATGTATCACAAAGGTACATAAAGCTCCTTGTGGTAATAAAAAGATTGTTGGTTTGCTGATATCAGTTGTTTTCTGATTAGAGCAGATGAGATAGTTGTGTGAACTATCAGGCATCCCGTTGTAAATATCCGTTTAGTTTTCAACGATTGTGACTTTCCTATCTTCAAATATCGAATGCACAATTTGCCTTTCTTCGTGTGGCTTCAATATTGAAACTTCAATTATTACTGTTGTAAATTTGCAAACATCATAGTGATACACAATAACAACGACATACAAATGAATAACGTGTGACTAGATTTAGACATTGAACAAAAATAGGTTTTATTTATCTTTGAACTGAACCTTATAACTGACTAGTAAACAGTTACTAACTAAACAAAACCGCCATTGGTTTAATGAATCCATTTTATATTCGTATTAAACCAACCAACGTAAACAATCAACAAACAATTTTACAGTAAAATTACACATGAAAGTTCATAGTTCACCTATTAACTAACCAAGGGTACGCAAGTATCCCAAATGGTGGTTTGTTTAGGATATTAAACTTTACAGTTAATTAAAAATGTACCACAAACTAACAAACTTTAAAACGACCGGTAATATTTCCACCATTAATACAACATTCGAGACTATACAGGGTTATTGGTAAAACACCAGCAACCTCTCAAGGGGTTATTGTACTCATCATTATAAACAACTTTTACTATGGACCAAACCAGAAATCACGAAAAAAAAAAACAGATTTTCCCTATATTTATATTCGCATAACACGTCAAAACGTAGGGAACAGCTGATATTTTTTTCGCGATTTCAGGTTTGGTCCATAGTAAAAGTTGTTTATAATGATGAGCACAACGACCCCTTAAGAGGTTGCTGGTGTTTTACCAATAACCCTGTATATGTCTTAAGTAAATGAAATTCGAAAGGAAAATGCTTTTGATAGCTAAATTGTAATATCTACAAAACTAGTATTTAACTAAACATGCAGCTGTTTACTTTACAATGGATTCATTGTCTGATAATAACCTACGTTAAGCTTGACCAAAGGACCCGAAATTAAATCATAGATAAAACAAAACTTTAGAAATTTTAATTGTATTCCAGCAGTGTTTTCGACTGTTTTGTATAGAAAGTTGACCTTACTAACATTAACAAGAAAACGGTCAATTTAAAAGCATCGTTCAAGTGACGACAAGCATCTAACATCATATATTGTGAACAGACCTTTGCCCCGAAAACAATTTAGGGGAATGAGCCGAAACCATAGTGCAAAGATAAACATCAATATCCTTTCATTAGTTTATTGAGCATGGTATAAATCCAGCCGTAGACCATCTGGTACAGGAAAAAAGTAAAGTCATAACTCAAAAGCGAAAATAATGGTAGTAAAGAGAAATACGATCGTAAAGACAAACCTGAAACGAGCGACTTACTCTCAAAATGGTCGAATTCATAATTTATCAAAGTTTCAATTTGTGACCATCCATAAAGCGAATTCCTAGCTGACCTTTATGTTTTAAACAGACATAATAGCTGGTACAGGCCGCAGGGTTGTCCTCAAGTATTCACAAATTCCCAACTATAAGTGTTATTCAGTTATTTACGAGTATTACGAGCGCCCTCCCATTAGTGAGGTCTCGTTAGCTGCTGGTAAACAAAATCCAGATATTATTAAAGGAGACAAGCAACTATTTGGCAAAATAATGACATCATTGAAGTCCGTAATGAATTGCAAGACAATGAAGTTTTGAAATGAAACCTTGTTGGGGAAATATTTACTCAAACGAAGAGCGAAGATAACAGGAAATGTTAGTAAGGAGTATTCGCTTTTCGTCTTTAATAAAAGCTAATATAGCATTCGAGGATGTACGAAAAACATGGAGCCGTTTTTACATTGTCGGTTTGATTTAACGATGTTTGCTTTAGAGAATATTATAACAAAGTTAAATTACCTTAGGTTACAAGTTACATAGAAAGCGAATCTTTGTAACGCTTTTTACCTGAAACACGTCGACGTGCTTCGATCACCCACTGACTGTTGAATTTGTATCCCTGAACTAAGCCCCACCAAAAAAGCACTAGGAGATATACTACGATCCCTGTTATACACTTGCTCCGATTCACTATTTATGAGTCTCCTATTTCCTGCTTTTTTGTAGTGAGCTGAATATTTTCTGAAGGTCCTAACAGAAACTCAGGTTTATTGTGACTCGTGAACCAACAAGGGTAAGAAACTGTGTAACTTTTGCTGATATCCTTCACAATAATAGTTTGTAAAGTTCACAAAACATAAGTGAGTAAGTTGTAGTTGTTGTAAAAATCCTTTGTGGTTACGTCACGAAGGTGATCTATTCATCCTTATTATGTTTGAGTTAAGATATATGATAAGGCGTAATATGTATATATTACTTGGATACATACATTATATATATATATATCTGTGAACATAAATGACGCCTCCCACTTACTAAACTATACATCATTACGTACCCCACGTAATGTCTTTACAACAAGTAAACACGGCATTACTTTGTACAGCATAAAAACGTTCAATTTATCACGCGCTTAGCAGATGTTACCCTGTTTCCCACAAATCGACGGAAAGGCTGTAAATAGAGAATATCTATGCAGATGTGACTCGCTGCCTGTACAGCGCCGCGCGACTCGTCGAATCTTCTCGTTTATATGGGTAAGCAGAGATTGCCTTATCTAGCGTAGCAAGTGAGTACGCGTGTTATGTGCTCACGTCTCGTATTATGTGTCGCATGTGGTATAACTGCGGCTATAAACGTTATGTAGTACATCAGGAACCTTCACTTCATCTTCTGCGAGAAGTAGGTCACTGTGTTGTGAGCCGGCAAGTAATAGAGCTCACTATACAAATAAGTTTATGCTGCAACTGCTGCAAAGACAGTCTTCGTACGATCGTTAAGATTTAAAAACATAAAAACACCAAAATCTAGTTATAATCGTAAAGCAACTACCTAAATACGCGCTATAACAGAGGAGTTTCCATTATCCACTATCCACCAGTCAATAAATCAACTCTGCCCCGCCTAGCGTTAATTATAAAATTCTAAGGGACTAAAAAATAATATTAAATAATGAAGGGTTTTAGAATTTGATCGGAATTCACCACTGTTAAGTAATTCTATAAAACGACGCTTGTTTAAACGAAGAAAAATTTAAGTAAAAATTTTGTTTTTCGTTCTCAGCCTTAATGAGGCGATAGTTAATTTAAGAATATGTCTCATTTTAAATGTTGTTTTTTGGCTCCAATGATGGAGGATTGTCAAAAGATGTCTATAGATCTGAAAATTTTGGAACTTAATAAACTACGACACTATTGGTAAGCTCTTATTGTGAAATTCTATGACAGCTCCGGGAGACATTAGGATATAAGAAAACCCTAAAAAGTTCGCTTATCTAAATTCAGTTTATGAACAAGATACGATAACATACTTCTAAATTTTGTCTCGTGAGAAGCTCTTTCTTGCTTGATGATACAAAAAATATTTACTTTTACGTTTTCCCTTAAGACTGAAAACTGACATAAATTCTAAGGTTTTTTCATTTTAGCCAAAACTAGCTTTTGTCCGCGTGGAAGTCGAAAAAAATCATGTAAATCCTTCTCCATTAAAAATACATAATTATGAAATAGTTACTTATGTACCAACTTTTGTGGTGTTCGGTCAAATGATGTTGGAGTTCACTCTAGACTCACAAAATGTATTACTTATATTTTAAAGACTTACAAAATTTTATAATAATATTATTCAATCATGATTCGAAAGACACATCTAGCGCCATCTAGCGTCCTAAAGCAAATGTTACCATCGAAAGTTATTGTTCTTTCCCTCGGGAACAGTACTTTTTATCTGGTTGCTTACATCTAGAAAAATGTACCTACCCCATACCTACTTTTGTACCCTATGTCCTTTTCTGTACCACTGACAAAGTTATGCAAAATTTCATGTCATGTTCGTGAACGGGCGCCGTCATTAGGGACTGGGCATGTCTTAGCTGCCTCGGCTTATTTTAATGTAATTTAATATTTGAATTGTTTTTGTGATTTTATTACGGACGCTTTTAACGTTCTGCATCGTTCTCACAATATGCATAATTTCAACATGAATGTAACCAATATTTTGTAACCATATTTTGATTTAAAAGAGTGTCCGAGGAGTTTCTTGCCCCTCCATAGGTACCTACTACGCTTTGGAATAGGCAACTAGCTTCATCTTTCTGACCGACCGACCACTTAACAATTCAAAAGTGCCTGTAATTGGTTTATTTGAAATAAATGCTTCGAGTTTGTGTTTCCTTATGATCGGTTCAGTGGTTTGGGCGTGAAAAGGTAAATGATAAATGATTTTATTTCTGTAAGTAGGTTTGTACAAACACTTTTACACGTCAATCATGTTTTTTTTTAAACTAGATGAGGTCGGCGTTTCCTATCTGACTACTCTGAGAAGAAAGGCCGAAACAAACTCAGAGGTCACAGTCTCTTTTAAAGTCCAGACATAATCTTGGTCAGGTCATGCGAAGACCATGCAGATTGGTATCTGAAATGGTCTTTCGAGGAAAGAACCACACAGATTGAGTGGACCTGTCACAAACAAACTTACTTTCGCATAGTCAACAAGTCTACATTATTACATTGTAATTTGTATTCTAGTATACACTTAGCTTGTCCAAACAATAACATTGTCTTCCTTCATGTATCACACAAAGGTTCTCTGAATTTACGAAGGTCAATAAATCTGCCTCGCCTTTACCCAATTATGTTGGGGTCGACTTCCAGTCTAACCGGATGCAGCTGAATACCAGTATTTTACAAGCAGCGACTGCCTATCTGACCTACCCAACCCAGTTACTGGGTAACACGATACCCCTTGGTAAGACTAGTTGTCAGACTTTCGGGCGTCGGACTCCCCGTAACGAATGCCAAAGATCTACAAATATCAGCCGGGACCCAAGGCTTAACGTGCTTTCTGAGGCACGGAGGGGTCTCAATATGTAATAGATGGTCACCCATCGATGAACTGGCAGTGGCAAGCGTAGTTTAACCTTCGATTGGCCCGTGCGGCTGCTATTATTTAGCCACGGGCCCCTATCTGAATTTACTAATGTTTGATTTACAAAATCACTTTGGGCAAGAAAAATAATAAAGCGAACCATTTAAGTAGCGCAAAAACATAGAATTACCATAATCTGAGCAATTAACCGTGTTGACAAGCCTAGGGGAAGAGGGCTTCGCAGAAAAACTTGTTTGATGACCCATTTTCATAAATCCATAAAATTAATTGCTAGGAAAACACTCAAGGTTCTTTACAAGGTATTAAGTGGATAAAATATTTTCATCGTGACAATAACACGCTTTGTGTCCGCTTTAAAATCCGCTGTGTGATGTAGAAGAACAACGCGTTCACACAAACAGACGCGAATAGGTATTTTAGTTTATAATATATATGTATAGATAATGATGGTGCTAGTTTAGTTTGTATCAATCAATCAACCCAGCCTATCGCAGTCCACTGCTGGACATAGGCCTCTCCCATGCTGCGCCACAACACCCTGTCCTCCACCTTCTGCATCCAGTCTGTCCCAGCCACCTTTTTACCTTTTTGAGGTCGATGGTCCATCTAGCTGGGGGGCGTCCGTTCCACACTACGCTTGCCGATACACGAGTCACCAATCCCGGACTCGTCTGCTCCACCGGCCATCGGTCCTCCGAGAAACATCGCCAGCCCTCTGCCACTTCAGCTTGCTTACTCTGCAAGCTATGTCGGTAACTCCGGTTCTTTCCTGGATAACTTCGTTACCTACTGTATAGTTTCAAAGAATCATAATCGTAAATATCATGACTTTTAAAACGTTTAGTAATTGATGCAACGAATATGAATATTCGTATTCACTGAATAGTAGATAATTATGTACCCAATATACGTATTCGCCGAATATCATCACGAATATATTAAAGAACAAACTATTTAAAACTGATCGTAACGCAAATTACGGTTTGGCTGTGCACCGTGTATCCGAACGCACTTACGCACGAATCTATTAGCTGGGATTCTCCTAAAATTGAATAAATGAAATTGTCGAGATATCAAGTTGTCAATGTCAGTCAATTCTTACTTGTTTCATAGAACGAGTTCTTTCATCTAGTTTCGTTAGGTTATTAACTTATTCATAAGTTTATGTGCTCATTACATTGTAGTTTTTGTTTTGTAGTATGTATTGATCGTGCCATTTTATTTTCCGTTGTGTAAAAGTGTAGTCTTAATTCTAAAATAATTTCAAATTAAATCTATTAAAATGACCTCGCGTATGAAACAAGTGATATTTGGAAACAGGAAATTCAGAAAATAGGAATGAAGTAGATACGTATCTAAAATAACACAATGTCTCATCTTCTGCTGATCCATTACTTTTCTGGCGTAAATATGTATATTTTCCGAAGCTGAAAAACTGGCCCAGAAGTATTTAAACATTAAAGCCGTCTACTGTTGCCTCAGAAAGATTATTTTCAACCGCTGGGAACGTACAAACAGAAAAAAAAAATCGCCTAACGTCTACGAATTTACAAGTCGTTTTTGAACAAAATTTTGTCAGTAGTCAATTTTAATTATACTATACATATATTTAACAGTGGTGTATATTTATTACCTTGTTGAATTATTCGTATTCGTATTCGCCGAATAGTAGGTTCGATATTCGTATTCGTTAAATTAGTGTTCCTTGCCTCACTAGTTAAAATAGATTACCGTGTTGTACGAGATTTTCCCTTTTTCCAACTAACATACATTAAATGTACGCCATATCTACATCTCCTGACGGTCGCAGCCTCCATCGCATGAGACGCTGCAAAAGTATGTAAATCCCGGTTAATCTGCATAAATCTCGTAAAGTGTTCGCGTTGCGTCGGCTGAAGCGCGATATTACCGTATTATGAGTTTTTAACATCCATCGTGGAAATGTGTCGAACGAACACGTATGTTGACGCCAAAAAAATGTAATACAAAATAACTTCACTCTTATAGTCTAAAAAGCCTGGTACTAAAATTCACTAATCTATAAAATGTTTAAAATTGTCATTATGAAAGCATTTCGGTCGTTTCCTATATCCGCCCCTTCCCCTCCCATAATGATTGAGAGACGACATATTTCACGACATATTTGTACAAAGGTTACTCCGCATGATAACACCGCTGAAGTCACATATTCATAATTACGTGCGCGCGCGCGCAATTTCTGTAACTTTTATAACCGCTATAATGTAGGGCTGCTAATACTGCAACCTATTAACTTTGAGTGAACATTATTCGCGAGTAAACTGCCGTGATCTCGTGCCGTAGAAAACACTGACTAATGTAATGAAGCTAAGTGGAGCCAGCTAGCTAAATAGCCCACACCAGTATTCCAGGTCAGTGATTAGTCCTTACTCCCTTCCCCAGCGACAAAATATGCTCTCTTCGAACGCGTCACGTAATAAGTAATCAACCCGCGCACAATACCTAAAATCACCGCAAACGTAATATTAGCACTACATAATTAAACCACCAACGTATTTTAGTATTTTACCAAAATTACCCGAAATTATTAACTACTAGCTTCTGTCCATTTTCTTGCTGACTGTATTTTTCTTTTTAAAATCTTTGCATGCAGATCAAAATGTTTCAAAAAGTTAAGAACACCGATTCGTTTCGTTTTTTTTAGAGTCCGTTTTCTTGTAGCGACAACGATTAAGGAACCTGCCCTTATATGTCATATGCCTGTATATGTCATGATTGACTGCTTAGCTCCATAACGGTAGAGCGTGATGATAATTATGTAGAAGGTTAAATCTGTAACTTTCTGCAGTATTTTAACCTTTTGGCTCATCTTTTTATAATTTGCGGTAAACTATATAGAAATACGAATAAATTGCTATGTTTCTCATCCCCATAGCAAATGGCGTAATAATTTATAGCCTACAGACTAACCATACTTATCGTATGAAAGTAAAATTTCAACAAAATCTATCCGATAGTTTTTG
The DNA here is from genome assembly GCA_917490735.1 of Dryobotodes eremita. Classification (NCBI taxonomy): domain Eukaryota; kingdom Metazoa; phylum Arthropoda; class Insecta; order Lepidoptera; family Noctuidae; genus Dryobotodes; species Dryobotodes eremita. The sequence continues at coordinate 9,292,889 of OU823257.1, forward strand.
TGTGATGCTGGAACATGCATTCAGACAAACACACAACAATTCTGAAAATTATATTTTTGACATTAGAATCGTCTGGGAACAAATCTAATGCCTCACAAAAATTACTTAAAAAAAAAAAACAATTTACAGTTTTGACTTCGCTACGATTTTCTTATATTATGTATGATATGTCACCGTATAGGTAATTATGAATATCGTTAGTTTATAATCTATCTTGCGCGATTATAAACTACCGAAAAGTTGTAAACTGCAACAAACCATTTACAATTTATTATTATTTTTCGATAGTTTATAATATGTCCATGGCAAACCGATAATTTGAGAACTGTTATCAAACTCGCATGCGACGGATCGCACTTTGCGCTACGAGTAATACTAAATAGCCGAGTAACTGCGACCAACTTGGAAGTGGCGCTGAAATATAAACATACATACATACTTCTAAAATAAATATCACTAAAATATATAAAAATATAATGTAATTTAAATAATAAATGCATTGCAATTATGACAAAGTTGGCAAGATAGTGTTCTTTCACTCTACTTTTAAATGCTGCAACATTATGGCCGTTCCTTGTCAGGCGGAAGTGAATTCCACAACCAAACTGCGTGCACAGTGAAAGAGTAGGAGTAGAAGTCGGTTGAGTGGGAAAGGCATTTCTAAGATGCGACCTGCACGTTGCATCAAAGGACGGGCGTAGAAGAAGCGTTCTCGCAGATAGGATGGCGTTTTAGGGTTGTGAAGTTTGTTAAATAGCAGACACAATATCCCAGAGTTCTAATAAAACGAAAATACAAAGCCAAAAACACCGAATTCCGAAATTACAGTATTTTTTTACTTTGTAGTCTTTTTTTTTTTTTTTTGTTATTATTTCTGTAAGTAGTTTCACACAAACACTTTTACACGTCAATAGATATAGATTGTTTTATATAAAGTTTTCAAATGATTACTTTCTACGAGTACCTATTAGTGAAAACCTAGGATATTAATTAAAGGAGATCCTGAGCTTTCAATTCGTAGTCAGCGTTAAAACGTAAATAAATGTGTCTCTCAAAGCCGTTTCTTCAATTTAATTTAATGATTCTGCTTTTAAAACACAATAATTTTATTTAATTCATCATTTCATCGCTTTTTTATTCCATTAAAATGATTAATTCGTTTTTGTTAAAGGAGATTTATAAATTAAGAAGTAATGCCTACCGTAGAGCTCATGAAAGAAATTGTTTCTTCAAATAAGTTTACTACGAAGAATAAAAAATAAAATCACAAGTTAAATGCTGAAATCAACACATTTTTCACGTGTTTTCGAAACTATGTATAAATATACTTGAATATACACGATGCGGTCTACCTGGAAAATACCTACTGTCTGAGCATAAATACATCGCTACACAATGTCTCCTTTTTATGAACACATAATCGTAATATATCCTCTCTACGTAAGAACTGACACACTTGATACATATACGTGACAGTTTATCACACGCAGCCATTTACAACTACTGAACATTATTTATGAGCAACTGTTATTGAACAAGAGGATGAGAATCAGTTTGATGGTCCTCGAGACCTTTTTGATGGTCTGCGAATGACAGAGAAATATTGCTAAAAGCAGGTGCTACCGTACCTTCGGTGCCATTTTTGAAGGAAGGCGAAAGAAAACGAAATACCTATTCAAAGCCAATCCTATATATTCATATTAGCAAATTTAATTAGCAGGCGTCAGTCAGAGCCCAGCCATTAGCCAATGAGTTAGTCGTTCGATTAATAAATCATGCCAAACTTGGGCTGTAAAAAAATTTAAATTCCATTTAACCGATTTTCACGGATCACTAGCGACGAAAAGCGAGCGCAATCCATATCACTAAAGATTTTAGATCAGTTGACCGTGAAGACACACACACACACTAGGGCGACCTGATGGAGATCTTTTCGTTATCTGATCAAAAACTAGCACCCCATTACATTGCCTCCTCCTGATAGACTATTAATATGAATGTTGGTGGGAAAACCATTTCCAAAATCATTCCGATGCTGCTTCTAACCTAGAAGTTAGTACCTACTTATAATAGTGTGTAATGTTAACACAGAAGTAGTAATTATGTTTATTACACGGCAACAAGTAAGTGTATAAACAAATTATCGAGTATAATTTTTCCGCATCACGTTCCGTGGTAGCCCTGCAGTCTCATATTGCAGTAGGTAACATGGGAGACCAATATATATTTTTATGACTTTTTTGAAGAATTTAGTCACGTATCAGGATTTATTTGTCCGGGAGAATTTACGGTTAAAATGTTTAATTTTGAATGTGTCAGAAATATTTTAATGCGCGCTGACTGTAGAGAATCGGTGCTCGGTTTCCGCAAATAATATTGGAAATTGGTGTTATTTTTGACAGACATAATCTTGGTGTATAAATTATTGACTTTCTTTGCTACTTCCCAATTTATACTTTCCAATAAATGTCGTCTGTTGGTAACGTTCAATAAAACCGTTAATTAACATCACTACACTACAGTGACATTCAATTACAATTAAAATGAGGTAGATGGGAATGAAATTCTGTAGGTAATTTACTTCAACCGAATTAAAATCTGACACTTCGTTAATGAAACTCAAATACAGAATTACCTGTCACTTATTTATAGATAGCAAATAAAATGTGTATTTAGTCCATTTTAATTTCCTTTTAATCTAAATCAGCATGTCCACAATTCAATCACTCAATGTCGGAATAAAAATGTTAGGTACATCTCTAATTTAGCATTTTTACTTCGGATCGACGCCGTGACTCCACAAAAGTATTTTTATTCCAACAATGATCGTGTATTGTCTAAAATAAATACCAGACTCCACGAAAGGCCTTCTCGAAATAAAACAATCTGTTAAATTATTCAGTTGGTCCAGATACTCTTTGGATGTACATAAGAGTCACTTAATTTTTTTCATGAAAATGTTTTCGTTTCACCAACGTACCTACTTTCCTAAAATTCTTTTCTAAAGTTCCTACCTAAAATTCTTTAATTTTATCCGTTTTAGTCACAGACAACTTAGCCCCGTAGACTCCTCATTAAGAACATTTTGTTCGAATATACTATCGCCAAAAGTCAGGGGGGGCCGAGGTGCAAAGAGAGCTGTGATTGGCTATTTCAATGTCACATGTCATACGTCACATGACTCATAGGACGGCTTAGGGTTGGTATGAGACTCGATATTTTTATCGATAAGCAACATTTGTAAGTACTTAGATTTATTTATCTATTGAAAAAGGTACACCGATCAAATAAAATCTCACATTATAGCACAGATATATTACGTATAATAATTCGTTATACCTAGTACTTATATCTAGGTATACTTAATTCAGGAAATATTTTTTGCATCAAACAGAGAATAGTTTTGGAGAAGCACGTGCCACGTTTGCGCCAAATTCCATGCACTGAGTGTATTAATTAGTGCCAAAATATTTCGGGAATAAGGTAACTAAAGTCGATAATATCTGACAATATTGAAAAGTGACCCACCAAAGTTGGTACAGCAGTAATAAATAAAATTCGTCGTTTCTTTTTGAGTTCAAAGCAATCCGTAGTAAAATGACGGGAACATATAACACTATTATTTTGTAGTGGGACAACAATTTTCTTCTCGTTTTGTAGCGCTTATACAAATTTTCTTTAAGTCTAGGCATTTTGGAAACCTTTAAAATAAAATAATGATTATTTATTTGTTTTATGTTTGTGGTAACATATCGATATTTTACTTGTAGATTTGTTATCGATTCATCATCACTAGTAAACTGTTACCGATGATAGAGCGAGATAGTCATATATAAATTAAAACGTGAAAGAAAGAGATTTTTCAAAAGACATCAACGAGCGCTACCGTACCTTTGCATTTGTTGCGTATTCAAATAATGTCGTTAAATTATTTTTTTTAATTATTTTATGCTTCTAGATAACTTATCGGTGAAATGTAATGCCGTCTTTGTGTAACCTCGAAGTTCTGCTACATTTTCCGCACCAATTCACTGCACAATACGGCATTTTGAATATTCTTTTCGATTTTTAAAACCTCAGAACAATAACTAATATTACGTCAACATTCAGTAACGGACTGACTGGCGCTTCCTAGACGAGTTGGGGGCGTGGCCATCACATATGAGGCCGTAGAGCTAATGCTTGGCGAGCGCGGTTGCCCTCCTATGCGGTGTCTACGGGGCTAAGTTGTCTGTGGTTTTAGTACACCACTTCACAATATTACAAGGGGACACAAAGATTTTCCGAGGTTTTGGCAAAGATATCCGAATTTTGTAAACTGTGTATTCTGTGTTTTCAAAACCTTACAGTTTATTTTTACAAGTTAAACGAACTATGCGTTTGGAATTTATAATATTTTTAGTACAGCAAAACATAAAACTTATCTTGCGAATATAGTTACAACTCCTAAAAGTCTCTTATTTCAGTCATTTTGAAATTAAACTAATATGGAAACCAATCAGGACAGGCTTTTGATATTGATTGACACCTATATCCCACTGCCACTAGTCGTATTAATGCCCCCAAGACTTTGGAGACTTGCCAAAGACGGAAACCAGTCTCTAAGAATGTCATTACAGTTTTTACTACGTCTCTTATAAACCTAATCGCCTGAAAGGTTCTTTGTGCGACAGGATAATCTTAAGCATCTTAAAAGGAATGATTACACTTTGAGAGAGGTGACTGCTCGAGGAAAAGAATAATGAAAACAAAATGAGACTCGATAGAAGCTAGTTTGTTTATAACAGGCAGCAATCATGAATCTTTTCAGATGTATGTGAATAGTCTCATATAGATAAAAAACAAAATCATGTTTAGAACGAGAAAATCGCGGCACCGATCAAATAATAAGAGACACAGGACACACCCGAACCCTCACAAAAATTCCAAAATAATCTGTTACAGTTTGTGTACAAAAATATCAAATATATGCCTATTTTATTTTTTGCTATTTATGTGGGACAGATGGACCCACATAAACAGCTCTCAACCCTCACAGAACACAGTTTACGATTCTTGGAGTGTGTCCAGGAGACTCCCGTCCGTTGCCAAAACCTACATGTTCCGCTCTTCATAAAACTGTCGGAGCGATGCAAAAACTGTTTGAGTGCGAGAGTAATATACAGTACAGCTTAATTGTTATGTGAACGATGTTTCTCGCGCGGGGCGAGTACAGTACCAAGTGAATTAATGGCAAGGAAACTTGCAGTCAAAGTGACCTCTGCGCTGCCACCGATGACGCCGTGGAAGTGGCGAAGTTCTGGGCCAATAAAATTTGAGAAAAGTCGTGCCAGCGACACGAAGAAGAAGAAGGAAAGTAGATTTAAGTACCTAAAAGTGGTTGAAAGTAAAGATAAAAACGCTTTTTAACTGACTTGAAAATAAGGAGGAGGGTCTCAATTCTGTTGCGTGTGTTACCTCAGAACTTTTTTGATAATTATTTTTTTAATTTGAAAGCTGGTGCTTTTCATGTGGTCCCATATAAATTTGATCAAGATTTGACCAGCAGTTTTTGAGTTATCCTTAATAATGCGTATTTTTTCTACTTAGTATATATTGATGATGTTTTAATAACTTCTGTCACTGTTATTTTCATATCAAGTAGTGGTATACGAATTTGTTACCACAACTAAAAAGTAAAAAAATAAACATTAAAAAAAAAAATACAACCGGCTTCCCAAAAAAACACTAATAAAGAGTGAAAAATAACTTTGATTTCGGAGGTCGGTGGCAAAAAACGAAAATACAAAACCAAAGACACCCGACTTCCGAAATTAAAGTTATTTTTCACGTCTTAGTATTTTATTTTAGGAAGTCGGTCTTTTTGTTTTGTAAAAAGTTTTTATGGCTGTTAATTGTGACAATTCGAACTTATCTTTTATTTATTGCCATGAGAATGGCAAGTTCCGTGTTTGATAGACAGGACTATTTTAATTGCTGTGTGAACTCTATTGCATCGTATTAATAGAGTAGGTTGTGTGTTGTCTCTTACCTGAAACAAAAAGAAAACAAATTAATAAATAACTAGATAAAATCTCTTGTAATACTTCAATAAGCGAATGAAGCTTGATTCCGTGATGGTACTGCTTATTAACAACCTAAATATACCTAAATTATTATCTCTATTAACAAGAAAATATTATCCGAAAAATGTTTGCTATCTCTAAAGTACAGTCAAGTGTATTTTTATATCTTCGTCAGTTTTCAATTTCATTCCTTTATCAAGTCAGGATACATAAATACCTTTTGAAGCTACGGGCATTGAGCATATTATTTCATAGAATTAATTAATTAATTCATCTAGTTAATTAACGTACCAAAGTAAACATTACTGTAGATAACATCTTGTTGTTTAATTTTCTCACAAACTAGTATATCAAAACCAAGAGGCAGTTTGGTTCATAACATTGGCTGCTGCTTTAAAACAGGGATTCTCAAACAATTTTGGGCAAGAACCCCGTTTCAAAAATGAACTGATACCTCAGACCCCCATAGCTAAATTACTTTAAAAGTCCTATCTCTAGTTTTTTCCTATTGATACAAAATACTTACCAATTTAATAACTTAGCGGTTGGTTAAGTGAGTAAACTTGACATCATTTTCTCATCAAAATTTAACAACATAATAAGACATAAAATTCGGTAAATATCAAGTATAATTAATAATGATTAATACAAATTACGTAAAATAAATAAGATAGTAATAATTTTTTGAAAAAACATTAAAATCGCAAAGCAAAGACAAAAAAGAACAGTGTGATGGATGTAACACGTAACACAACATAAACAGTATCTTGAAAGGTTTAAATAAGAACTTGTGTTAATTAATAGGGGTCCATTTTTAGACTTCGTTGACCCGCAAAATCAGTATCCGTTTATGTTGACAACTGGGAAACCGATATCGACCCCAAAGGGTAAATATCGACCACTTTGGGAATCCCTGGTTTAGAACAACCTCATCGGCTCGATGCTAAACCCACTTATTTTCCGACGAAATCATGCATAACGAAATCAAATATTTTTTATAGCATCATACATACTTAAATAAATTCACGCCTTCTTCCCATGGGCGTAGGCAGAAACTACAGAACGCCACCTGCTACGATCCTTACATACTCCTTTTACCTCGTTTACGTTCATACATCTTATCATACACGCACGCCGGTTGCGAGTACTACGCATCTGACCTTTCTGAAGAACATGACCAATAAGGTCACTATATGTCCTCCAAGGGTCCAGCCTCCCCTCCCGGCATTATTTTATAGCATTGGTAAGTTATAAAAAAGGGTCTCATAAAAAGAGATTTGGAGTCTGGAATATCGACAGCAGGACAGACGCCAATAAAATAGTTCTACTATTGGAAGTTTACTGGTAGTAAATCAATTATTGTTATTATTAGCAGCTAAAATCAGTAACGGGAAAATATACCAAGCCCTCGTCCACAAACCATTAGAAACGCTTGAATTTTTTTGAAGAAATTAAATTTCTGACAATCGCGTCTTCATTGAAAATAATGAAGTGTTCACTGTCATCCGTCGTGTAGTCGAGAGCCTGTCTCTTGTCTGTTATTAATGGAGCAGAGCCGTCCTGAATATTTATGGATGATAAAAAATAACATTGTAAATGCCTTCTTTTAGGATAGCATCGCTACAAATGAATGACGATTCGTACGCGCGTCGTTGGCAGCAGTTGACTTTTTGACTGTTTCGGCGTGTTGCCCTCGCTGTCACTCTAAAAGTTACGTGTTTTAGTTTTGCACAAATTGCCACAGCTTACCAAACCAAAGTTTTTTGGGCTCGGTTGTAGTGATATTTGATGACAGTGAAATTAGATTGACACGAACTTATAGTAAACTTTACATTTCACTGAATGTTATTATTTTTCCTTCAATTCACTATCAAGTGAAAAATTAACATAATTTTAACACATTTTTATAGCCTGGCAGCAACACAACAATAAATTTCCATTATAAGAATTAATTAGATGCCATACGAAAACCTGCCAATTATTTTTAACTACGCAGGCACATTGAAATATTGACATAGTACGCAATTATCATTTCAGAGCTCAGTAACATCACCAACAATACTTACCTGACAAGATGGCTTTATTAATTGGGTTTCCGTGCGCCTATGTTAACGGAAAATAAAAATAATGGTTTTACTTTTGATATTCTGGAGTAGGGATGTTACGAATGTCATATTTTTCACATTCGCGAATGCGAATTTTCGGTATGCGAACGTGTGAATGCGCGAATGTTTGGGAACATTAAAAAAAACTTGAATCTACTTAAGTCATCATTTTTATTACTTATAATAGGAATATGAAAAAATATTAGAACAGTAAACCAGCGTTACTTACAACTGACTGACAACTAAAACAAAACAAGCCAAACTAACCAAGCAAGCAGCGAGAAAGAAACGCTTTCTATTGGTCGAATTCCTGCCCGCGCCTTCTGCGCGTGTGACGATCAACCAACCGCGCGACCGCCGCCGGGCGAGACACGCACGACTCACCCTGTACACATTCTCATTCGCAAAACATTCGCTTTGCGTGATGCAAATGCGAATGTCGATGCGAATGTTTAAAATGATGCGAATCATGCGCATAAGCGAATGCGAATGCAAATATTCGTAACATCCTTATTCTGGAGTCCCGTGCCATAATACTGCAATGCCATAATAAAATTTATTTCACAAAAAATCCTTGTCATTCAGTAACCAAACCAGTGTGTCACCTACTTTGTACCTTTTCGCGGTCGTTGACGTGAAGACAGTCGTTTTTCATTACCTGCTGCATGCCGCTAGTTTTCCACTTTTGACTTGTGTGACCTAGTTAAAGACAAAGCTTTACCGGTGAGCGAATGTGCAAGTAATCTAGAAACTAAGCTTGTTCTGTAATGAATTTAATTAGCTTCACCTGTTATATGATACAGAGAGCGTATACGAACATTAAGTGGATATTTACTATAGGTTATCTAACTTAATTATTCACGACTTTATTTATGAACTTCTAGATGACTCTGTCATAGCTGCACTTGAGTTAAAAACTGTTGCAAGCGACTCCGCGAGTCTTTGAGAAATCTAACGTCTAGTTTCTACTGCGCGTTTACTTTCGGTTCTTTAAAAACTTTACAAAGGTCTTTGAAACTGGTTAGCTCGTACCCTGGGGAAATATTTACTAAAGGAGTACTTTTTTTTATATATCTTTAAAGCAAAACTACGTAAAGAAGTTATTCTTTAATAATCTAAGAAGCTTTTGTTTATTTTCTTTTTCAGGCTTTATAAAGAGTAAAAAATATTAGATACATATATTATGTTATAAGAGTAATAACTTACTCCCACTACTCTCGGGACGAAAAATAAATTCCAAATTTGTTACAAATTATGTACCTATACCTACCAAGATTAAAACAATGATTGGAAGTTTTAAAGTTAGCAAGTAATATGAAATAAGTGTCCTTTTGTTTTTGTATACAGGGTTATTGGGTATATGTCGGCAATTCGTTAAGGGGATGTAGGAGAGGTCATTTGCAACCAAATTACCCCTGATGACCTCTATGCAAATGTCAACAATTTTCGAGTAAGTAACCAACACTTCCCATAGTACGCCCACAGTATTTAAATTATGGCTGATGACAACGAGAGAGACGTACTTTCCCCGTCATATATACATATATAGATAGGAAATTACATTTAAAGAACTACATTTCACTTCATATGCTCTAATTATATGTTGCCGGACTTAACCAGACGTTTAGTTTAACATTTTCAACTGAAGCCACAGACTGGAACGATGCCAGATGAGTACGGGTCGAGCTTGAACACGTCATATTATAATTCGGTTATTAATAAATTGTGACTAGATGTGTCTATATGACCCTATACATAAATTAATATTTACTCTTTGTGTTTTCACGAAATTGGTAAATAGAACCATTCATAATATACAATAGTTCCCGGTGCCAGCGTAGTTTAATCCTGATTTAGAAAAAGTATGTATAGTTGGAAATAATGTGGAACACAAAAAGTGTGGAAATGGTAACCGAACACTTACATTCCGTTAGCATACTGAAATAAGTAGTAAACTGAAATAGTTTTTCACTAGTAACCCAAAGGCACAAAAAGTGGACAACTTTTTGTTTTTGGGCAATAGCCAATATTCACACACAGGGTGGCTATCTACTCGGATTTTCCATGGAATTAATTCTAGATTCCGAAGTAGCTGTACTTACGCTATTCGATGTTAAATCGGTCCTTTTTTTAAATCCCAGTGATAGATGAAAGGGTTACAAGCCATTATTTTTTGCTTTGGCAATTCTACAGACTTATGGCTTTTCCGAAAACAGATGATGGAGAAATATTGCCGAATTTTGAGTTAACGTTTTCCAGTCCAGTTACTGACACCGGGGTTATCCCTTTATATCTTTTCACTCAGTTAAGTGGCAAACGAATGCGCAGGTAAGTGTTGTGGATGCTTTACTGAAACCTGGGCGGGTTAATGTTTCGTTATAAATAAAATACTAGGCTGAGAAAAAGCCTGGAACCAAAAATAAAGGTAGAAATAACACCTCTTGGAACGCCGATTTAAAGAATTGAGTTGTTATAGAAATAAAATATTTCGTCTATAAAACCGGATCCCCTGCTACTGGCATTTTATTGGAAACTAATCAAGTCACAACATTGATGCAAAAAGTCCAAGAACGAAATGAAACGTCAACTGTAACCATAAGTACAAAGAATGCAAATGAAAGATCTTCGTTAGTTGAGTTCAGGATCCGAACTTCCAACTCCCGGCTCCGGCGCCGCCATGTACAAGGAAATGGATGGAAATTGGAAACCTACAGTGACCTAGAGTTTTAATTTTCGCTGTATATTGAATGTGGACATATGTGGAGTACTCGTATTGAAATTGGTTTGCTTTTATTTGGTGTGCTGGTAGGAGAATATTTTTATTTTATTTTAGTTTTACAATGCTAGGGTACTATTAAAAAGGTTGTCGTCGGAGGATTTTAAAGGCTACCCTGCCTACCTTCTATATTCTATATCTATGTCCTCGGAGTTTCTTGCCCGTTCTTCTCCATAGAGATCTACGTTTTGGAATGGGCAACTAGCTTCAACTTTCTGACTAACTGTCCGACTCTTTGACAATTCAAAAGTGCCTGTAAATGGTTTAATTGAAATAAATGATTTGAGTTTGAGTTTGAATATATTTTGTCTTCAAAATATATTGTTACGTAAAAAAAACCGTTTTATTTCTATTGCACTTTCAGAAATAGAACTCCACGAGATATAGGTACAAAACAATTCCTTGCTTCATTAAAATATCAAACAAAAAATGCTGAACACTTCAATAGCATTGTAATACGTCATACGTATTCGTTACTACCCTGACCTCACTCTTCTCGCTCCACATTCTTACTTCCAGTATTTTAATTAGTGAAGCATTTCTTCACTGCGGCCTCCCCCGTGGTTCCGCACATTTTCTGAATATCATGAGAGATGCGCTGAATGAAGCGAAGGAGCGATGGTATAAAAGATTGTATGCAATTCTGTTACATAAAAACTGTAGGTAAATTAATTAAAAAGCTCTTAATTTTTTTGCAAATGAAGTAGCGAGCGATCGCGGCATTCCTAGCTAAATAGATGAGTCGTTGAACTTGGCAGCTGTTCATGTTGCTAAGTGCAAATGTGAGGCTATAATTACAACGAAGTTATTTGGGTAATTGCTTGTTCTTACGTTAATGTCGTAAGCAGACTGAAATGAAATGTGGTGTGTTGACATCTGAAACGCAGTGCAAATTATTTACGAACTAATTACACCTGGCAGCACCAATCAGTGTGGACGGCGAGCAATGGGCAGCTCGCGGTCCGGTAAGGACCAGGCCCGGTTCGACGGCGCGTTGTGTTCCACGTGCGCCCCAAAGAGATGTCAACACCAATTGACGGGGTCCGCTAGGGCCCATGCCTGCTAAGGTCGTGGATAGTTCGAAAGAGTTACCGTTTTCCTGGCGCACAGGCAACTGAAGGAACACGGGTGGGTTTTAGTCAGTAAGAGTCTGACACGCCCGTCCGCTCCGCCCAGAGCGGGAGAGGTCATTTGATGCTTTCCCAGCCAAAAATAAAATCACTAATCAGTGACTGCAACATAGTAAGTTACTGGCAGATGTGACTTGATGCTTCTGTTCTATCATCATACCATGAATTTTCCTTCGAAACTAGCAAGCAAAGATGATACTTAGTATACATTTATATACGATATAAAAGATTACGCGAAAGTAATAAATCATTACACACCGAAGTTTGCAAACAGTATGTAAATTACTAACTCTCCCATTTATCTTGTGTAAGCGTGCCACATTGAAGGTCTTCCATATCAATTTCCTTACTTACACAGCATGTATCGGATGGATAAATTTCCCTATTTATACAGCATGTATCAGATGGGTAAATTTCCTTACTTATATAGCATTGTGCCAAATGGATCAATTTCCTTACTTATGTAGCATTGTACCAGATGGATCAATTTCCCTACTTATACAGTATGTATCAGATCAATAAATTTCCCTACTTATATAGCACTGTACCAGATGGATCATTTTACCTACTTAAACAGCATGTATCAGATAGATTAATTTCCCTACTTAAACAGCATGTATCAGAGAGGTGTGGTACAGACCATCAAACCAAACAACTTTCTCCATGGGACCAACATAGTAATCGCGAAAAAATAATCAGCCGTCCCATTATGTTTGAGTCGAGTAGGTATTTAAGTTTTGTATGACCCCACTTTTCTGAAATTCGCTGTATTGTTCCTTTATTATGGTATGTTTCGTAGAAACTTGTTATGATCTGAATATGGCAGCCGCTGTGAAAGTTATAAAGACAAATTGCGTTTCACCCACATATCAAGCGTAGCGTCGCGTCGTGCTCTCTAAACGTCGCCGCATTACCATCACTCGTAAAATAATAAAAAGTTTTCAAGCAAAGAAATGAATAAGAATTATTTTCGTTTGTTTTTTTTTTGTCTTTTAAACAGTTAAGATATAGGTTATGTATATTTGTAAATCAGCTCTTAAAAATTCGCAGCTGAATACGGATCGTAAATGTTTGTTTTAAACGGATAATAACTAAACAGAAAATTTAACAGACGCAAAATTTAATAATAGAAAAACTGTTGTGTGTAGGTTTAGCCAAAGTAAAGTAACCTATTTAATTTCCTTCTTTTTCCGTGCTTCGTCCATAACTAGGTCTTCACATTTTGAGCCGATAAAACGAAAATTAAAACCGTGCAATTATGTAGGATTGGCAAAAAGGTCTGGGACGGAATGGGACAATCTGAATTTGCCTTTTCTTGCCCTTGATAGTCAAGATCATACTCGTAGTTATACAACCTGCTATCTGGCACCTTACCAAAAGATTTTGTTTTAAATTGAGAATTGTACCTACACTTTTTTGGGGTTAGATGACTAATGTATTTTTGTGTTTCAAAATTCAATACTAATATATATATATAGCCTACTGAACTTCAGAAAGGTTAGGTGCGTAGACCATGGACATGGTGCATGCGTGTATGACCAGCGGTATGAACTTAAACGAAACAAAAGGAGTATGTAAGGATCGTAGCAGGTGGCGTTCTGTAATTTCTGCCTACCCCCAATGGGAAGAAGGCGTGAGTTTACACTATCACGTCCTGAAAGGAATACGTCAAATTACAAGTCAGCCTGTAAAATGACGCCCCTAGTCGCCGCAGGAGGAGACGCCCTGGGCGTCGGGAGTAGATAGCCGATTCCCGGCCACCGTAGGCGCTGGCTTGCGGACGGCGAGCAATGGGTACCTCACCGTCCGGTACGGACCAGGCCTGGGTCGACGACGCGTTGGGTTCCACGCGCGCCCCAAAGAGATGTCAACACCAATTGACGGGGTCCGCTAGGGCCCATGCCTGCTAAGGTCGTGGATAGTTCGAAAGAGTTACCGTGACCCTAGCGCACAGGCAACTGAAGGAACACAGGTAGGTTTTAGTTAGTAAAAGTCTGACACGCCCTCCCGCTCCACCCAGAGAGCAAGAGAATTTAAAAAAAGCCTGTATAATGTATGGGCCTCTTTTTGTGAACCTCTAATAATTTATATTTTGGGGTACTGAAATAGGTACTAAATAGCCAAGTAACTGCGACCAACTTGGATGTAGCGCTCGCCGGGCGGCCGCTGCCGCGGCACCGGTCGCGCGCAGTTGGTCACAGTGACTGTTCTAACCTAACCTTCTTGGTCACAAGTCTAACTAACCGGTTTGGTCGGGATATCCTAAGTCAGTTACTGCGATCAAATATGAAAAAAGGGCCGACGTAAAAAAAAGGCTCATTTTTTATTAAAAAAGTGTGAATCATTAGAAGCCCAAAAGTTTAGAGAGGTTCATTAATTTGAAAAGTGTACATCGTTAGAAGGTCAACCAGTTTTTAGAGGATTAATTAAATAATTATGTTCCTTTGTGAACGTATTAAACTTCAATGTAATTTCTTGTTTCGATAAACCGCCGGATTAGTTTCTATTAATTCGAGAGTGCTCCGAATCTATATTAATAGTATTCAACGAACTAATTGCTTTCAATTGATTTGGTCTTGGGTCATTTCATTACAATTTCATTGATTTTGACTGCCTCGTTGGTCTAGTGGTCGCCAGCGCTGCTGCTGAGCATGAGGTCCTGGGTTTGATTCCCGGGTCGGGCAAAGTTGTATTGGGTTTTTCCGTCTGGAATTTCTCAGTAGCAGCCCAGAGGCAATTGATGGCAATAACTGGCGAAATGTGGGTGTACTATAGTAGCACCTCTGCCTAACCCTTCGGGGAATACAGGCGTGATCTTATGTTATGTGTTATCTCTTCATTGATTTTTATATTTATTCTATACATCTTTTCACAATGAAAAGTGAAGCAGATACCGTTTAATAATCATTTATGGACGTACAACCACCCCGAGCATGGAAACGAGAACTTGAAATAAATCTGAATATAATTTCAAATAAACTCAATTTTAAACATGAACCAATTTAATCCGTAGTCGACGCGATCCATTTCTCACTCAACAATTATGTAACTCGGAAAATGCATAATCCTTCTGTTGAATAATAATGATGGCAAAAAGTATAAGAAAATTATATCTTTTGGTGGAGATAGGAAAAGAAAATCTGAAAGTGCCAACCATTCGATTTTTACATCATTCATTTTGTATAAATATAACAGTGCAGGGGCTGCCAAGTTCCTGTCTTTGACAAACTCATTTTGCTAAACAAACGAACAGTTGCAGGCTTCTGGAAAAATTCTAATAAAAATAAAGTAAAAATCTCTGCAAAATTAATGAACAAATAGGCAGTTAATTAACTTCTCTATAAGTACTTTACTGAACGGTTTACTGCCTAGGGGTGCAATATCGTTTCGTTACAGACACAGAATTGTACTTTAAATTTATTCTACGCTTCCTTTTAGGTGGTATTTATTCACGATCATTTAACAATATTGTCTCCTAACCGGCTTGAAAGAAAATTACTTACCACACTAACACCGTAGCCACCGATTGCGATTGACGTATCATAAAAGCAACAAGCTTTTACAAAAATTCTCAAATTATTCATTCAGTTTCACCTCCAAAATACCGAAGCAATTACTTAAACAATTCGTCTCGAAGATCCATTAATGACTAAATCCACGTTAAATAGTACGACATGAACACGACAAGGTTAATTTCATTTATTAATTAGTAGGAGATGATTCTCCAGACGGTGTGGCTTGACGACGCGACGGCGCGTGGTGAGGCGCGTGTATTACAACCTTAATTTTGTTTCAAGAAAATTAGATACCTCGGCGTAAAGACCGTGAAAGGTCTTGCTAATGGACGTTTGGTTAGTGGTACGAAATAGAATAATTTGAGTTTATGTTTATTTTTTATATTTTGTATATTCGTGATAAGCCCATGCTTTGCTTAGCTTGTTTTCTTCCTTTTTATTCATTGTGAATTGTTGTCTTTAATAATCAAAACTACTTGAAAGATGAATAGTCCCTGGTTTACAATACTGAGATGAGAGCAGATAAGTTACAACGTAGATCCAAAATCCGTTAGAATTTTCCCGCATAAATCCAGTTACTTCATCTGACAGACTGGGTCCTAATCTACTTGATTGATCCCACTGCCAGTACCAACGATAGGATCTTTTTAAATCAAAATGGCTTCATTTTCGAAGTATCAAAGAAGTGCTCGTTAAAAACAGAATACGTGATAGCATTTAAGCATTCTAAAATAAATTAAGGTGTTTACAATACCTAAATGTTCAATAAATATAGGTATTTGCTGACTTTGAATGTAAACCATTAAATAAAACAATAAATTGTAACAAACTGTACAAATTATCGAGCTAAACTTATCTCGAGGTGCACCAAACTGAATGCTGCAGTCGAGTTGACCAAACAAATAACCCCTGAACCCCTTGAGTAATATAATGTTAACAAAAGTAATCTACTACAATTTTGAACATACCACTAAGCCGCTTAAAATAAATAACGTTAGTAATAAATAAAATATCCTAGAAAGAGACGACCTAACTCTTCTTGGTTTGGACAATAAATATCTAACATTTAAAAAACACATCGACAATCAGATGACTAAATTACCGAAATTTATATACGCACTAAGCTAATTAAAAAGAAACACAAACTATGAGACCGTGCTATCAACATACTACGTCTATGCTTATGCTTGATTTTACTATGGCATAATATTGTGGGGTGAAAGTACAGACTTGCATGACGTCTTTATCATGCAAAAGAAATGTATACGCATACTTATGGACATTAAACCATGGAAAAGTTATAAACCACATTTTACAAAAAAAAAAAATAGTTAAAATACTAACGCTACCGTCCCTTTACATCCTACAAAAAGAGGTTCGTGCTACACAGGAATACTTTCGATGAAACATAGAAGCAAAACCAAAACTGTAACTGAATAAACAAAAAACAAGTTAATTACACCCAACACTAAATTAAAAATAATTAAAAATAGCCCCAGCTATAGAATCGCAACGATCATCATTACATATTATAAAACAACACCCCGCCGCGTCTGTCTGTCTGTCTGAACGCGGATAAACTCAAAAACTACCAAACGGATTTTCATTCGGTTATCACCTATGGACGGAGTGATTCATGAGGAAGGTTTAAGTGTATAATTCATTAAAGGTTTTGAGTAAATTGGCTGAATGATGATTGTTAAAGATGTCGATAAAAATCATGCCGACTGGTAGCTTTACTGGCGTATGCTGTGTAAACCAATAGGGTTATATGAAAAAATCTTTTTTTGTAAAACCACCGACTTCCAAAAAAATACACAAAAAAACGTGAAAAATTACTTTAATTTCGGAAGTCGGTGTCTTTGGTTTTGTATTTTCGTTTTTTCCCACCGACTTCCGAAATTAAAGTTATTTTTTGTGTTTCTTTTGGAAGTCGGTTGTTCTTTTTGCAAAAAAGATTTTATCTTTCACCGTTTAGTTGGGGTACCTACCGCTCACAAATTCGTATACCTCTACTTGATATGGAAATAACAGTGACAGGAAGTTATTAAAACATCATCTATATAGGCTTAGTAGAAAAAATAGTCAGATCATGATAAAATTTATATGGGACCACATGAGAAGCACCAGCTTTAAAATCAAAAAAGGATCATCTAAATCGGTTCAACTAGAAAAAAAAAATACAGTCGAATTGAGAACCTCCTCCTTTTTTTGAAGTCGGTTAGAAACAATATATTACGGCGTTATTCCTCTTAAAAAGATCTAGATCGAGCGCGATTCGCGTCGCGTGTCGCGCCTGTTTGTAGGAGCCTTTACGCGTCAAACGGTCAGCTTATTTTTATTCGTAATTTTTAAAAGATTCAAATAGACAATAATTGTTCCAGACAAGCTTGTCACATATTTTCCAAGCAAGGAGTCAGTCGTTGGACTTCCTGAACCATACATCATATTTTATTTTTATTAATAAAGCAAAGGTTCTATTTAATATTCGTTACTAGCAAATGCTAGATTATCTTGATTTAATTATTATCAAAGTGTTTGTCATGAAGCGATAATTTGTAAACATCGACCGTCTGCCTGTTTACTTACGGCTTATTTTAATTCAATTTAATATTTGAATTGTTTTTGTCTTTTTATTACGGACGCTTTTAACTTTCTGCATCATTTTCACATGCATAATTTCAACATGAATGATGTAACCAATATTTTGTAACCATATTTTGATTTAAAAGAGTGTCCGTGGAGTTTCTTGCCCGTTCTTCTCCATAGGTACCTACTACGCTTTGGAATGGGCAACTAGCTACATCTTTCTGACTGACCGACCCTTGACAATTCAAAAGTGCCTGTAGTTTGTTTATTTGAAATAAATGCTTTGAGTTTGAGTTTCCAGGATCGTCCTGCACCTTTTTAGGGTATGTATTCGCTTCATTGGTTCGGTATTTTTCAAATTTAATTTTCGCCTTGTTCTTTGATCTAAGAAGAATTCCTTTTGTCTTAGGGTTAAAGATCAGTCATACTTAAGGCCAAATTTTGGCTTTACCTACCGACCTAACTGGCTGCCTGTGTACGCATTTATCTACCGGCTGCCGAGGTGCCGACCGGTCCAGTCCTCAGGGATTTGTTGCCGAGTGCGACGGGTGCGGTTCGCCACTTCGTTCGTCTCTTGGATCATCCTGTGCTATTTAACAAATCTACGAGGCGCTATAACGCGTTGAATCCGGACAGACGAGGCGTTGAGTATTACGTCGTCGTTACGTTACATCGTCTGGAAACATTTTCATTCTGAATCTATTTATCTATCAATTGAACTACTTACCTAATCTTTAATCTCTAGGTCAATTTAAATTATCTAAATATGTGATGTAACCAAAATCTTAAAACTGTCCGCTTATTTTCATATAATTCTTTAAAGAGCGTCACGAATCTGTTACGATTGCAATCGAACTATTAGTTCGCCAGAGCTCATTATTTTAACATAAAATATATTTCGTAGCATATTTTAAGTTTTTCTCTCTCAATATTCATTTCAAATTATTTATCCCATATTCTATTGTTTCTAATGTTTATTTAAAATAACCAACGATTGATTCCTATTTTTACCTTTTTGTTCTTCTGTATTTCTTATTTCATTTTAATTTACAGTAAATTATTCTAGTTTTTTGCGGTTAAAAAGTGTTTGATTTAAAGGCTCCCGCAGACAGGCGCGACGCGACAGCGCTACACAAAGGCGCCGCTCGTCGCGCGACAGGCGGTGCCTTTGTGTTGGGCGTCGCGTCGCGCCAGTGTGGACGAGCCTTTAAGCTAGCTCACGTCGGGGCTCGAAACCCTGACGTGTTAAGGCTCGTGCACACTGGCGCGACTTGTCGCGCGACGCGATTCTGCGATATTATATCCGTAGAACAATTTCTATGAAAACGCGCGCGACAGTTCACACAGGAGCGACTTGTCGCGCCGCGACGGCGTCGCGGAGCGACGAGCAGCGCGACAGCAAAGGTACCATTTTGTATGGCGTCGCGGCGAAATCGCGGCGATTTCGCGGCGAATTCGCGGGCGCGACGCTACGCCGCGGCCGCGACGCGACGCGACGCAAAGAAAGTATAAATGGCGGTGCCATCCAAGCTGCGCTCAGACGTGCCTTCGTGCTCTGACGAAGACCGTCAACTAGACTATCTTCGTCAGAGCACGAAGGTAGGTCTCTACATGTTTGCTGAGCGTGGGGTTCTAGACTCCTAGGTTCGATTCTCCGATTTTGTTGCAAAATAAAATAAAATCATAAGCAAAATAGTAAGTCATTGAAATGTGACTCTTATCTCATTCTTTTAAGGTATAAATTAGGATGTTACATGAAAATAACTTCAAACCCAACCACCAACCAACGAACCATTTGAAACTAAAATTCCTTGCAAATGTCAATCATTCTAATTTGTATCTTATTGCAGTGGTATAAGAGTTACATTGCAATGACTTACTAATAGTTTTGGCGGCGCGCGGCGCGCGGCGCGGTCAAAGGAAAGTACCTCTTTGAAGATGCCGCAAGCCAGCCGCTATGCGCCGCGTCGCGCAGCGGGCGCGACGGTGTCGCGTCGCGTAGCGCGCGCGACGCTACGCCGCGGCCGCGACGCGACGCGAAACAAGAGAGTATAAATGGCGGTGCCATCCACGCTGAGCTCAGTAGTAGACGATCTTCGTCAGAGGACGAAAGCAGGTCTGTACGTGTTTGCTGAGCGTGGGGTCCTAGGTTCGATTCCCCGTTCGGTCGACATAACCCAACCTAACCTAAGTAGGAAGTAGGAACCTAAGCTTGACCACATAAGCACGAACGACGAAACTGGCGAATTCGGACGTGCTAAGTGTCTTAGGTAGGCGTAATTTATGAATTTTTTACGGACTCTTACCTATCCATTTATTTGATTTCGTAAAAGTAACATTAACTTTTACTCATAAAGTTTACTTTCGCCTGCAGGCTGCAACACATTTTTATGGCCTTGTACAGGGCGAGGGCAGATCTGTAGGCCTAGACAAAAACTTTTCTGATAGCCTTAACGCCAGACGCTAACGTCAAAATGTATGGCAATGACAATACCTACCTGCGGAAAAGACCTGTAATGTCACGTGGTAAGCAAATGTCAACTCCATACAATTTGAATTTCCTTGGCGACCGCGGGAATATAGCACCTTTTTTGCATTATTTTACAATACGTATTATTTTGGCAGGAGTCATTGATAGGTAACAAAAAAAAAATATACTTTGTCAAACATTTTTACTCGAATCTGTAGGAAGTTTGTTCAATAATTTTCTTGGTGCTCTTCAACATTCATTACAGTCAGCGTACTTGCCGTGCACCTCATAATTAACATTATGAAAGACATCTGAAAACATTAGGTTACCCAACTGTTCAATGCATTTAATAAGTATTGTTTGTAAAATATTTAAACGCAAACAAATGAAAAAATGTATATCACTAATAATACCTAGGTACCTACTTAATTCTAAATGAACTGGCGATGGCGGCGCGCGGCGCGAGTTGAAACGGTCTGCGTTCGTCGTACTTTTTAGCGGACGCCCGATTCATCGTAAGAGCGCTTGGGCTCCGCTAGTAGTCCAGCCCCTGCAGTCTCGACATGAATAGCGACAAAAATCTGTCGCTAAGTCGTATCGATGTCAAATTCCTTTAATAGATTTTCAACCTTATTTCCAAAACATAAGGTTGAAAATCTATTGACGACTTAGCGACAGATTTTTGTCGCTATCTAATGTCGAGACTGCAGGCCCAGGCCCTGCAGTCTCGACATAGATACCGACAAAAATCGGTCGTTAAGTCCAATCGTTCTCAAATTTCTTTAATAGATTTTCAACTTTATGCTTTGGACATAAAGTTGAAAATCTATTAAAGGAATTTGACATCGATACGACTTAGCGACCGATTTTTGTCGCTATCTAATGTCGAGACTGCAGGGCCAGGCCCTGCAGTCTCGACATGAATAGCGACAAAAATCGGTCGTTAAGTCCAATCGTTGTCAAATTTCTGTAATAGATTTTCAACCTTATGTTTTGGAAATAAGGTTGAAAATCTATTAAAGGAATTTGACATCGATACGACTTAGCGACAGATTGTTGTCGCTATCTAATGTCGAGACTGCAGGGCCAGTGCGTGAATGAGATCGAACTTCGAATGCGAACGGCTGTGTTACATTACAACTCGCACAGCACCGCACGCGCAGTTGCACTTGCGACCACTAGACCTACGAGGCAGTCAGTTACTTTACTATATTTATAATTAGATCACTCATTCATTAGACATAAAAAGTTATCACTGAGTATTACAAATACACATACAAAACATTCACGCCTGTAATCCCCAGAGGGTTAGTACACCCGCATTTCGCCAGTTATGAGCATAATTTTATTAGAGAAGAATTCACGTCCCGTCAAACGGGGTGAATAGAGATGCAGGTGTGAATCGAAACTTTAAAAGCGATTTTAACATTCAAATAATATAGTTTGTTGCCAACAAGGACACTTATCGTTAATTATAATACAGTAAACACATTAGAGTCCTTTTTCGCAACCAACTATATTATTTCAATGATAAAAACCCGTTTAAAGTTTCGTCTCGATTCACCCCTGCAACTGCATCCCTGCATCCCTATATTCTCTCCGTTTGACGGTAGGTAGATACTTACGGAATTAGTTTGATAAGTAAATTAAAAGTAAGTACTTACCTAGTTTAGTTCCAATATAGGTACCTACTCGTATGTTGTTTCAACTTAAATAAATATCAACTTTACGAGTGTGTAAATAAAGATGATTTCAAAATGATAATTAAGTATGTAAGTACCTACATACTCTTAAAAAGGCCATAAAAAGTTTTGTAACTGAAAAAATACACTTTATATGTAGAAATTAAAGTTATTTTTCCGAAATCACATAGATTGGTAACTAAAAAGTCCATAAAAAAATAAAACTTAATTAGTTTATACCTAAGTAATTAAAAAAGAATCTTGATTTTTAAATAAATACTACGTAAAAGCATGTCCGAATTCGCCAGTTTCGTCGTTTGTGCTTGTGTGGTCAAGCTTAGATACCTACTTAGGTTAGGATGGGTTATGTCGACCGACCGGGGAATCGAACCTAGGACCCCACGCTCAGCAAACACGTACAGACCTGCTTTCGTCCTCTGACGAAGATCGTCTACTACTGAGCTCAGCGTGGATAGCACCGCCATTTATACTCTCTTGTTTCGCGTCGCGTCGCGGCCGCGGCGTAGCGTCGCGCCAGTGTGAAAGGTGTTGCGACGCGATTCTGTCGCAGAATCGCTACGCGACACGTCGCGCGTCGCGTCGCGCCAGTGTGTACGAGCCTTTAGCATCATGTTTACACTGCACTACCCTCTAATACTATCTGACTTAAATATGACTGTATCTGAGTTACTGTGTTTTATTGTATATTGTTTATTAATGTTAATTGGACAACATAATCTAGACGTTTAATATTTCTAAAATTTATTATATTGTGTTTTGATAAGTTTAGACTCAATATATGTTAATTTATTGTTCACTAACTCAACAAAAAACGAACATTTATGTTTTACAGTACCCTGACAGGGTTCATGTACAAAAACCGACAGTAATTCATTGTAAAATGTGTGATGTGCATGAGAGCAAATAAATTGATAAATAATCTAGCGGGAACTGTTCACGCTTCCGAATTTTAGTTAACTTAAATAGTGAATATTTTCGATTACAGCTAGAATCGACTGTAAACATGTAAATAATTTGCAAGTATTCATAAATGTGAGTTTATAGCTAAATGTTCTAAAACGTTGAAGGACTGCGACATACTGCCGATAATTTAAGATTCGCTAATTACCTATGATTGTAAAGTTTAAAGCTGAGATACGGAGCTATCATCTATGACATTCAAAATTTGACGAGTCAACCGAACTTCTTAAAAGTCACTGAAATAATTTAACAATAACGTCTCTCATTGTTCTTGAAACTTTTGGCGGATTCAGAATTTCAGATTGATATAAATCTTGAGTTGATTTAAGGTTTTTTTTTATTTGCGCTCGTGTGGGCTCAGGCTTATTAAGTTACGAGTTACTCAGAGATACGAACTTTTCATGGAACTTTGGCAAATCCAAAGAAACCCCTTCAAATAACCGAAGTTATTATTTTATCACATTTTGATTTGATCCCAAAACGTCTAGATACAGAGTATTCGTCTAGGTCTAAAACTGTGCCTATTTTAGACTAGGTAATAGATATTTGTTTAAAGCTTTTAATGTGAAACATCTATTGGCGTGCCTTGGCAGTAAAATCGAACCGTATGCCGTGACGGCAAACGGCATGCGCTCACTCATGCCATCATGTCCCCTCTACGCCACCACTCTGGACTCCCTTGCGTTTGTGCGTGCGCATATTATAATATACCTTAGGCTGGTTTCACAGCTGTCCGGGAGACCCGTACGGGCCGACCGTACACGGGAGATGTAGTATGATGGTCGCGTACGGACCAATCTGCGTCGCTGTGAAACGATGTTCTAGTGCCTCACGTGTCTAGCCCGTACGATCGGCCCATACGGGTCTCCCGGACAGCTGTGAAATCAGCCTTATATTATATATAATAGAAAAAGACGGAGAGAGAGAGAGATAGTTTTCATGGTTTTCGAGGGTGCTGAGCTGAAGCCGATAATGAAGTCGAAATGAAAATCCAAAATGGCAACTGCATAAATTTTCAAATTTGTTGAGTTGAAGAAAAAGCCTAAGAAACTTCGTTCCTGACGGGGGTCCCCTGACACCACACTTCTTTTAAAATCTTTTTTTGTTGTAGGTATCTTTTAAACGAATAAGTAAGTACCTATACAACTTTATATTTTAGAGCCTTCCTTGTTTCATCGTCAGATCTGCAATCAACAGGATTTGCAACCTGGAATTCAAGGATAGCTTAGGCACCGTCATCATAATCTCGCTCTAAAGCACGTGATCAGCATTTCACGGTAATTTTGGCACTTCTGTAGTTCGCTGACGTTTAATTAAGTGACCTCTTTATTACAGTAATGAAATTCATTCAGTAACGCGACGAGATGACAGTTTTTGGTTATTACCTAAATAAATACTGCGCTTAGACACAGTTTAGAATTTCAGAAAAACGATATAACATAACATCACGCCTTGATTCCCCGAAGGTTTGGACAGAGATGTACATATGAGTTCCATGTAACAGGGTGCGAGCCTACTGCCATCAACCGGGCACAAATCCAGACTCCGGGCTGCTACTGGGAAATTCAAGATGCCCGACCTGGGAATCGAACCCAGGACCTCATGCTCAGCAGTGCGCTTACGACCACTCAGCTTATAGCCATTCATATTAAGCTCATATTATTCAGCTTATATCCATTCATATTCAGCTCATATTTCAGTACATAACACGTGCCGCAAAGCTTACACGTGGACGTGAACAAAGAAACAAAGTTGACGCCGGACGAGTCTCGTTTGTGGCCATCGTGCTCCAGTAGCATGTTACAAACAACGCAAATTCTACTGACCCAACACTCGGCGTCTAGCGTGATGGCCACGTGAACGAGCTACAATTTGCATATCGTTACAAAACCCGCACATTCGTGTTTTAATGATACCGTGTAATGGCGCCGTCACGGGCCGTTTGTCATCTGACACCATAGATAGCAAATAGGATTTTTGTTGTGCGGAAACATTGTACAGCTTTTCCACGTGATGGTGAAATACAGACATTATAATTACTTAAATAAAAACATAAACTCATGCTTTCTTCCCATGTGGTAGGCAGAAACTACAGAACGCCACCTGCTACCATCCTTACTTACTCCTTTTGCTTCGTTTACGTTCATACATCTGGCCATACACGCACGCCGGTAGCGAGTACTACGCAACTGACAATTCTGAAGAACATTACCAATTACCAATAAGGTCACTATGTGTCCTTCTAGGGCAGTCCCGGTGTTTCCACTCACATCTGCCTTGTAAATACTTCTTGTTAGTCGCCTTTCATTATAATTAAAAAACTGAATTGACCTATCTTTGTTAGTTTTGTAAGATAAGGTATTTAACAAGCGCGATCTAAGTTGAATTAGGTAGATACATCATTAATTCTTTGTTTACAGTAGTAAACTAAACGCGATCAAAACCACGTGCTTTTTCAGAAAGTCTGTCTATAAATAATATGCGCTTGGCGTCCATCCAATCTACAATGTGATGGCACAGCGGTTGTGTGACCACGATGAGATACACCGCTATGATGACGAGCAGTCTGTAAATTGCGAGGACTGTTTTCACTGGAATGTGGGTGCATCGATGAGTACTTGAACGCACCAAGTAATGAATTTCACAGTGCTGTAGACTTGAAAAATTAACTCAATCAACTCAAACGATTCTTAATCAACAATTGTACAACTTCTTTATGCAAGCGGAGTTTGCCTGTAAGTGAAATGTTACATGTTACCTTTAACATAAAAACAATGTGAATAAATTGTTGGTGAGGCAATAAAATAAAATGAAAATAAAACTCAACATTCACTCTATACCTGACTGCCGCAAACTGCTCAGCACAAAATGGTTAAAAGACCAACTTAAACAATTCCACTATTTTACGTGTTCTGAAAGCCCAGTTATCGAAACTGGCACAAACCATTTTCGAAATCAATAATTAAAACTTTCGCAATACAAAAACTTCGTGATAACTTTTTTGTGCATTTTGTTTTGTAATGGCCGCCACTTTGCCGTTGATGTGCATAAAGTGATCGAAGGGGAAATAAAAACTAAGGCGACAAATCTGTAATTATTTTTCACAGTAGTAGCTACGTTTAGCAGTGTTGTTCTCACGGCACATCGTAGAGAAACGAGTCTATAGGAGTTCATTCAAGTGAACGAGCACAATGCAGAGGTTGTTGAAGTTTATCGTTCATTAAGAAAACGCTGAGGAGACACTCAGGTGTAGCACTAAACAAAAGTCTTTTAACTGTTCACTGACGTTATTACAACTTTCTTATGAAACAAAAGTTATAAGATTGTTGTCATCCTGTGAAAGTCTTTAGTAATAATCTGCGGAATAATGTGGCGACATCACGTATCTTAAATAGAGTGGGTTTTCCCATTTATTAATAGCTGGAATCTACACGGCAAAAATAAATAAATTGCGATTTGTTATCGAGAATGCCAACACACCAGTTGGCATTCTGAAACAGAATTTATTTAGATGCCAACACAATTTAGTAAGATCATAAAAGAACCAAGAAAAATCTGCTATATCTACTTACGAGTATGTACCTATCTATTGGTTTAATGTCCCTACTCTACTATTGAATGTACTTCTTTACTTATTCAAGCAAAATTCATAAACGCCGTACATGGTATTTACCAGTTTACTCCTACCTTAATTAGGATTCATGTTAACTTGAATACTTATAGCATTACCCAGTGCGACGACGGCAGGGTTCTCGAGCCGTCAACCGCCGTCATAATCCAGGGTCACGTGAAAACTATGAGGATCTGTGTAGACATGAATTTGCTAAAATGTGAGATGTTAATTACTTGACCATTATGGAGATACCAGATATGAGTCCATGCGGAGGAATTTGGACTCTTTTCCAAAAACAATAGAGAGAATTTTCAGTGCGTGAACTTTGCCAAAATTGTAAACTACACAGGGAACGAATTCCACGCTATCTCGTTGTCCGACTGCGGGTAGATATGGTAATGACCCGAATCCTGTATGCGCCCTGGGTCAGTGTCACTATGGCGTGTTTCTGATGCTATTGTTCGGTATTGCTTATATGTCATTGTATGCCTTCATTTTTGTTTTCAGAAAATGTTCACCAATGTTTGAGACAGATCTTGTGATAGCATATCAGTTTTAATTGAAGACTATCAAAAGCTCAGCTTTTACAAACTAATGAAAAATTCTAGAAACATTATCCCTGAGAGTACACTTCAGAATTTAATAATATTTTGTTACTGGTTCCACTTAGATTCCAATTAAGATCAAGTGGTTTATTGAAAACAAAGAAATATTGCTTAAATAAAACGAGATATTTTCTATTAGATCAATGTTAAGATGAGCAATTGAAACTTTGGATAAACAACGTTGCTTTAAAATAAACACGTAAATGCAGATTTACTTAATATTCATAAAAATGTATGAAAAATATTGTATGTTTTGAATCATTACGATGAAATGTAAAGTATTCCAGAGTGCTTATTTGTTTTTATTTCATCTCTGCAATTAATTTCATTCTGTTCATTGGACTGGTACTATACGACAACTAGCCCTGTCCTTGTACAATTTAGATGATAATATCCTAAATAACGTTTACAAGTTCCTTGCGAGGAGCAGCACTTAACATTCAATGCATAATTTATTCCGTTGCCTGAAGGCTTCGGTCCGAGCTCCTCCGCGCCAATCTCGTCTTGTATTCTCTGTTTACATTACATAACTCCTTGTGGCCAAGCAGATGAATCGCTTCTACGCATCCATGGTGAACCGAGCGTCTCATTTGGAATGGAAATACTGTTTAGTTTTGGGAATATGTTCTGATTTATAGCTCCCGCAGACAAGCGCGACGCGACGCTTATAGAACAATTTACGTGAATTTTTGATTGAAACTGTTCTACTAGAGTCGCGTCGCACCTATTTGCGAGAGCCTTTACAGTAATGTAGAGCGTAAACACCAATTCGCAATTGTAATTACCTGCATAACATCCGGTAACTATCTAAACAGTCCGGGCAATGCGTCAAATTAACGACATAAGGCTAACTCAATACATTAATACACAATAAGCAGAGCAGTGCTGGCCCTGCAGTCTCGACATGTCACAAAGTCGTATCGATGTCAAATTTCTTTAATAGATTTTCAACTTTATTTCCAAAAGATAAGGTTGAAAATCTATTAAAGAAATTTGAGATCGATACGACTTAGCGATAGATTTTTGTCGCTATTCATGTCGAGACTGCAGGGCCTGGCACAGTGGTAACGGCCGCGACTTACGAGTTGTAGGGCGTAGTTTCGAACCCAGATATGCGCTTTACTTTTTTTAAATAATTTTATGACCGCTGCTCTCAAAACGGTGAAGGAAAACATCGTGAAGAAACCGGCATGTCCTAGAACCAAAAATTTTAAAACTTGTGACATCTACCAACCCGCAGTGGGCCCGCGTGGTGGATTACGGCCCACTGCCTCTCACAGAGAGGAGGCCTGTGTCCCAGCAGTAAACACGTTATAGGCTAATTATGATGATGATGACTTCTAACTTCAAACATACCATTCCGTTACTCGTTCCAAAGAACGTTTATATGCATGCAGCCAGTGTTTCTCATTCTAAGTGAATAATTGTATTCTGTTTTTGAGAAATAAATGTCTTAAACCATATTATTATAAGCCAGCTAACGATGGTTAACATTTAGCTCAACTAGCAGTAACAGATTTCAGATTATAGTACTGTTTGAAGTACCGCGTTTTATTGTGTTTGAACTAAATCGTGGTTAATACTGACTGGTTCACTGCTGTATCACACAGTACAAAGTAGGAGAAATGCTGAACAGTACCATCCCAAAGGGGTTGTGTTCATTCATACAACGTCTAGTTTTCTAAAATTAAACTACTAGTACGTGGGTTGAAGTTTCGCCTGTGGCATAGGTGAAAGTGAAAATGAGATTTCCTTTTGTATGCATTATGTATACTGTAAAGGCTCCTACAGACAGGCGCGACGCGACAGCGCGGCGAATTCCTTTACCAGAATCAAGTCGCACCGTCGCGTCGCGCCTGTCTGCGGGCCTTTATACCTCATTTTAGGGTCATTTTATGTAATTACGTTAAATTTATAGCAGATTACCGCCTCATCCTGCGTTTGTAAGGATTTTATTGTCACATAAATAAAGTTCAGGAAAATTAAAAAAGATTAAACTATTGAATGTTGTTTTTGTATCGATAACCAACCATGATATGTTGGATTTGTACGTGAACACTAATAAGAAGAAAATTTTAGTAGTCAACAGACTGTCATCGACATTCGTACACTTATTACTGCACCACTGATTCCTTTATCCAAGTAGGAACAGGATGTACTTATTGAACAATATCAATTCGACAATGAGTCACACAGCTTAAGTACCACTGTTTATTTAGAAGGTAAGCTCGAACAACGAACTACAGTCTGGCAGGTGGCAATGAACATATATTATTTATTAGATAAAATTTATTCATGAAACACCTCAGCATAAAAATATTGTTATAACGGTGATCATGTTTGCGTGAACTGGTCTCATTATAATAATGTCTCTTTGTGTAGTGGAAAAACACATTTACGCTCACACTCTTCACATAAACACACTATATTATTATAATCACAGCAAGTTGTGTACGTAGTTATTAAACAAGTCATTTTCTGCCTAGATAACGCTTGCCGACGTCGGTCCGTAGGTGATCATCCATTACATATAGAGACCCCTCCGTGCCTCGGAAAGCACGTTAACCCTTTGGTCCCGGCTGTCATACGTAAATCTTCACAAACATTACGGGTAGTCAGAAGCCCGAAAGTCTGACAACCAGTCTTACCAAAGGGTATCGTGTTACCCAGTTACTGGGTTGTCAAGGTCAGATAGGCAGTCGCTCCATGTAAAATACTAATATTCAGATGCGTCCGGTTAGACTGAAAGCTGACCCCAACAAATCATCATCTTGCTTAGACTTTTCCCAACTAGAAAAGACTAGGCAGATGTTGATTTACGAACCGAAATATTACCGTAAGAAACAATGTCCTCAATATCTCTTATTAATATTTTGAGTTTATCTCTATCTTGGCCTGAATGTACATTGTTGAACTGTCTCGTAATCTCCAGCGGGGTCCTAGGTTCCACCCAAGATCCAATCGTCTCTAGATTGTGGTTATTGGAATAGATTCCGTATTAGTCCCGTACTGATGAAAGAGATACCGCACATACAATACTGTTGGTAATCGACACTAATACCTTGCGCATGGTCTGCATGAGCAGGCGGCGTGATCAACGCATCATCGGCAAGCTGAGGCGCGGCGCGGCCGCGACACGGCTCGGCCCGATGACCACTCGCTGCAATAGACTCCACCGCGACGTACGATACTCCTCTAAGTCTTTCTAAGATCAGACAGCATTAAACCATTGCCTATTTCATACAGTCCACTTCTTTTATCGCTCTACGCGCCAACATTGGTCCTTAACAGAGGTCGCCGTCTTTTAAAAAAAAAGTAACGGTCTCGGAAGAAAAAACTACAAACTCGAAGCTTTTTAGTTGCGGTCTTCTGCGGCGACAGTACCTGCAGTAGTCGTCAATGTCCTATTGAAGAAACTTCTCGTAGCACTCTAGAGCCTAGAGGAAGAAGTCATCCAGAGGTCGACTGGCGTCTGACTTCGGGCCCGTCAAATATTCGAGTCATCGTCACGAACAAAGAAGAACAAAAAATGCAGATCATCGTTTCTCCTGTAGATGGTTTAGACATTCTGTGAGGTCGTTCCAATTTATTCCCTATTCATATGTGGCGAGCTGTTGGGCAATAGCGACCCCATGGACCTTATCTCCTGGGAGTAGTCTTGTTCCTCATCTCTGGCTTGCCTTTATTGGCCGGCTGGAGTGAACACTGACGAGGAACAGAGCTCCTATCTCTTTTTTGCCTTTACGACCCGGGCTGAGTGGAGATTCGCAAGAGCAAACGTGCTTGGAGGAAGGAAGTATTCCAGTAAGTGCTGGTAGGGATCTTGACCGTCTTCCGGGCTCTGGGATTCTTCTAATAGCCGTGGAACACCTCTCCACTCCTCAAGCACCTCAGGACATGTTGCCCCTTTTGTCACTACGTCCCTATGTACTAGCGACAGTTCCCGGGGGCCTATTATTGAATGTGCATGTCACCCTCTGCCATTTTATCTGTGTATTGTATATAAAACATTGGTTAGGCATGGGCTATAGTCTTTCCATAGTTCTCGGTAACCAGTCCACTTTAGCTACCCAAACCCCTAGTTCAATATGTTTTTTATCCATATCTTGCAACAGTCCTGCACCAATCGGGGGTTGTCCTTGGGTACACTTGCATAGTGCATACAGGGATAATCGTCGGTTGTTGCCCCCTTAAAATTTAAAATAGTCAAAGGGGCCTCTGCGAGTTGGCTTCGGCCCCTCGTACGCCTTCCAAAGGTCCGGGATTCGAGGGTCCCGAGATATGTCAAAGACATTAAAAAGAAAAGAAAAAAACAATTTCTTTCAAGTAAACTCATTTATTTAGTAAAACTTATCCTATGTTAGTAAAATAAAATATTAAGATAATTTCATCTACATCCTAAAAACAAATTACAATATACACAGCGGCAGTACTGTACAACGCTTCACTGCGGCTGCACCATTCCATGGGAAATGGTACAGCAACGACTCACGTACGGACAGTCCAGTCTGCTCGAAATTAGAAAGAGGATACTGTTGTTGCCGCCCCGCAGCACACGCACCAGAGACGCACAGCGCTTACGCGTTGTGGCAAAGAAACAATCCACATGTGCGTCCGCGAACATCCCTGATGCGCTGCAGTAGCGGGGCAGCCTCAACAGTACCCTGAACGCGTTGTTGTACTGCACGCGGAGGGCACTGAACGATTTTGAGTATATCTAACCCACAGGCTGCTCGTGTAAAACGTAGTGCAGTACGCTCTGAAAAGAGTAATTTTAACGCTTACTTAACATTGAGCAAACCTGCGAGTCAGCATGTTCGCTCTGACCGACAAGGCTCTCCGCGCCCGTTCAATGTCATCGTCGTCCCTGAGATCAGGCGTAACCTTTTTTTTTTATTTGTCAAAAATCACATTTCTGCTTATAATGATAAAATATAACGGTTAAATAAACCATCTGTTTACGCAATTCTTTCACTTCACTATAACAGCTGATCGCTCGGCGACGTACTCGTTACCTTCGCATCAGCTGCAAAACTGTCCGTAAGTAGTCCGACGCGTTCTGCTGCTTGCAGCGCATTATGCGGTGAAGTGCACGGATTTATATATTAAACAATGTGTTGGAGCGTGGAAGTCTGACATCGTTCAAAACAGGTTTTGTTCGTTGAGTTTAGGTACTTATGTATATGCCAAAAAATAATTTACCTGTTTTCCACGGTCACTCAACACTGGCTAGAATTTAGAGACACCTATATGTATATCATTGATACATTTACGGTCTGACATCGACGACATTACTAATAAGTTACACTATCTGCGTGCTTCTCTTAAAGACAGTGCGCTATTAGTAATATATATATTTAGATTTTAGAGTCCAGAATTATGAGTCTGCTTAGAGTTTATTATGTTAGGTACGACAACAAAAGAGTGCTCGTAAATAATCATGTACATGCTTTATTTAACGCTGAACATATGGACAGTGAGTCATGTTCCGCCATTCGAAATCGTATCGACGTCACGAATAAAAATCTTCGCGCATTGAAAACTTTAGGTCAGCCAACGGAATATTGGGATACCCTCATAACACATATGATGGCAGAAAATCTCGACAATTTCACGCGTAAGATATAGGAAGAACATAGAAACACGCTTATTGATCCACCTTCTCTAGACATTTTTATTAATTTTCTCAGCAACAGAGCTGACTTATTAGAAACTATACGAGAATAAAAAACACATAGTAATAATATACAAAAATCGGACATTACCTAACATAATTCATACATTCTTACAGCTACATAATGAAATGAAAATAAAAATGACAGTAACACTATAAATAAAAAATTCAATAATATTAATTAAAAAATCTATTTACGTGTCCCATGTGCAATCATACTCATTTCTTAATCAATTGTGAAGCGTTTAGAGCTATAGAAGATCGCCTTCCAAAGGCCAAATAATCAAAGGTCTGTTTTAATTGTCTTCGACCAGGGCACGGCGAATCGAGGTGCAATCTCGTCCTTAGCAAATATTGCAAGAATAAACATAGTACTCTGCTTCATTCACATCAGCAGGCGTCGCATGACGCTTTCTATTTCTTGGAAGACAAGACATAGCTATTTCCATACATTTCGTTTCTCCATTTTTGACATCGCACCGTAAAAATCCTTCTACAATCCGTCATTTTGTCCTTCGTTTCTACCGATCGTTGTCTAGGTCCTTTTATATGTAGACTATTTAAGAAGAAAGTTTTCTATCCTAAACGTCAAAATCACACTGACAACTGATAGTTGTCTAAGGTAGTGAAAACAATTTGCTTTTGTAATCGCCATGCTAAAGACAGTAGAAAACTTTTTACTAGACGGCCACAAAGTATAAAAATGGAATGGAAAAATGGAATTTTTCACTTTTTGTAAGGAAAATGTGAAAAATGATTACCTACATGGTTAGTTTTAGGGGTTTAAGGATGTCATAAACGGGGTCGCAATTTTCATTATTTTTGCGATAGGATACACCATTTTCGAGATATAAGCAAAATAAAAGAAAAACGTGAATAAACTACTGAATTTCGTAAAAAGTGCAGCTGACCCTTCTTTTAATATACCATCAGCAATAGACTTCTTAGTTTGGGCCGAAGTATTCTGGTCCGTCTTATGCAACAATTCTATTGACTTGAGCAAAAATCAGCCCAAGTTGTATGAAACAAAACTGAGATGGCTAGTGTCACCCTGACACTAGCCATCTCAGCCGTGGCGCATCATAAGTCACACTCTTCTTCTCTCGTTTGTAATTTTTTTAACACGGACGCCGATTTAGTCTTATCTTCTTTCCTGGTATCAGATACCATCGCAACCAAGCACTCCATATCTCCTGAGAGCCGTTCCTGTAAGCAGAAGTTTGAGAAACATTACCCTCATAAGGACGACAGGCGCTTTGTGGTAACCATGCCACTGAAGGAAAAACCACCAGTCTTAGGCGGTTTGGTTCAAAAGGCAAAGTGTCGGTTCATGTCACATGAGCAGTTTCTTAAAGGTTCTGTCTTCAAATATAGTTACAAAAATAGGGAGTCTTCGCCTAGCTGTCTTCATAAAACAAGTAATGTTTACTGAATAGTAGAACGCGATTGCGAAGAGATTCGATGCGGTTTACGCGAATTCAAGGTGACGCGGCGGCTCTGTCCAACGTGCGCGTCAAAGTTTTAGACGGCTGACGACACCGTCAGCCGTCTATAACTTTGAAT
Organism: Dryobotodes eremita; assembly: GCA_917490735.1. Classification (NCBI taxonomy): domain Eukaryota; kingdom Metazoa; phylum Arthropoda; class Insecta; order Lepidoptera; family Noctuidae; genus Dryobotodes; species Dryobotodes eremita. Next base: position 9,327,657 of record OU823257.1, read on the forward strand.
CTTGGCATGCTGGACAAATAACCATTTAATTTAGTATTAATTGTCGTAAAATTTTATCAGACATAGTTTTTAAGAAAAATGGTTGGGAAATTTTTGATTGGGCAAATGCGTCAAATTTTTTTAACCACCGCACCGCAAGTGTTCGCGCGAAAATATCAAACCAACTGATCGCGTCCACTTCGCTTCGCACCGCACCCACGTGCGGTTGGTCACGTAGGACACCGCAATATCATTATCATTATTTGTTCCATTCGCGGCGCTTCGCTTCGCGATCGCGTTCGCGTTGAATCGCTTACGCAGCGTACTACATGGGCGATTCAACGCGAACGCGATTGCGAAGCGATCCGATGCGGTTTACGCGAATTCAACGCGACGAGGCCGCTCTGTCCTACGTGCGCGCGAAGTCGCGTTCGTAAGGCCTGAATTCCTCCTACGCTGACGTCGGTCGCGTACGGTCGGTCGCGTACCAGTTGTAGCAACGTACGCGCCGCTGACGTCAGCGGCGCAGTGTGGTGCTATATCGAAAACAATGTATATTCGTACGCGCGACCGACGTACGCGACCGACATCAGCGCAGGAGGAATGCAGGCCTAAGTCTTAATTTATTTAAAACAACTCACTACACCGCAAGAGTTCGCGCGAAAAATATCAAACCAACTGATCGCGTCCGCTTCGCTTCGCACCGCATCCACGTGCGGTTGCTCACATAGGACACCGCAATAGAGTATCATTGTTTGTTCCATTCGCGCCGCTTTGCTTCGCGATCGCGTTCGCGTTAAATCGCCCACGTAGGACGCCGCGTTACGTAGGGCAGCGCGTGAGGCGCGGCGCGGCTGCAATACGGCTCGGCCCGATGACCATTCGCTTCAACGGACTCCACCGCGACGGACGATACTCCTCTAAATCTAATTTAATTATTAACTGTTTGTCCGAGAAAGTTTATCTTCGTAAGATCAGACGGCATTAAACCATTGCCTACTTCATACAGTCCACTTCTTTTATTGCTCCCCGCGCTAACAAAATACCGTCCGTACTGATAAACTGAAGCTGTGCAATAATACAATTAACAAGGAATCCCGCATAATTGTGAAGAGTATTTCACCAGCAACATCATAACGCTGTCATCTGAAGCAACGTATTTCCGGTAAAACATAAATTATTGCCACTCGACAATTGTTTTAGTACGTCTGTGCATGCAGCAATATTTTTTATATTATTACTTCAAGCACATACCCCATAATAAACGCGGAATAAAGGTATGCCAAACACAAACCTCAAAAATATATAGTTAAACTGATGTTACTACTAGCAGTTACTTTACTCCGCGTGAATAAAATCAAAACATTACCTAATCTATAAAGACAAGAATACAATGAAAATTGTCTGGAATTTTACCCCTACCTAATACTCGGAAAGGAAGCGCTGACGTAGCTCGTAGAGAACGAACTTTGCGAACCACTGCGACACAACGTTATGAGGAGACAGCACAATGAAGCTTATGTAATTTTAGTAGTTCGCTTTTCCTTTGTACAAACGTTGATGAGTTGTGGAGTTAGGCTATAATTGCTATTTTGAAAGACAGAGACATGTTGACTGCGAACAATAACTCATTTAGGGAAGAACGATTGATGCAACTGATAACGATACGAGCTACTAAAAGCACTCTACGTGTGCCAGACCTAGCCTATGCAAACAAAATAATAAATCCCAAAGGAAGAAGGTCAAAGAAAAGGCCACTGCAACGTTTATAAATAATACAGCAACACGTGTAATGCAACAATTAAACGCGGTGCACTGACCGAACCTGTTATGTTCTGAAGAACCTTGTAAACAGTCGTAAAATAAAACACATGATTTATGTCACGTACTTCTGCCTCCGTAAGCCAAAACGCAGTAACTGAACAAATGTATGTTTCGAGACATAATTAACCATGTGAAAATTGTTGTCTCGTTGACTAAATTTATTCTTTTGTTTATTACAAATATTGAGATTCATATTTATCACTGACATGTTTAAAATAACTTTTTTAAATCGATAACGAAATATTTTATTTGCATAATTTAAAAGCCAACAAAACTCAAAAAACTCAAGAATCAAAGCATTTATTTCGAATAAACCAGTTACATGCACTTTTGAATTGTCAAGGGGTCGCTCAGTCAGAAAGATGAAGCTAGTTGCCTATTCCAAAACGTAGTAGGTACCTATGGAGAAGAACGGGCAAGAAATTCCACGAACACTCTTTTAAATCAAAATTTCAACATGAATGATGTAACCATACAAAATATTGGTGCCATCATTTATATTGAAATTATGCATGTGAGAACAATGCAGAACGTTACGAGCGTCCGTAATAAAAAGACAAAAGACAAAAACAATTCAAATATTAAATAAAATCAAAATGAGCCATGGCAGCTAAGAGATGACCAGCAGGCGTGGCATGACGCTTTCTATTTCTTGGAAGACAAGACATAGCTATTTCCATACAAAGTGACATTTCGTTTCTCCATTTTTGACATCGCACCGTAAAAATCCTTCTACAATCCGTCATTTTGTCTTTCGTTTTTATCGATTGTTGTCTAGGTCCTTTTATATATAGACTATTTCAGAAGAAAGTTTTCTACCCCAAACGTCAAAATCACACTGACAACTGACCGTTGTCTAAGATAGTGAAGACAATTTGATTTTGTAATCGCCATGCTAAAGACAGTAGAAAACTTTTTACTCGACGGCCACAAAGTATAAAAATGGAATGGAAAAATGGAATTTGTCACTTTTTGTATGGAAAATGTGAAAAATTATTACCTACATGTTTAGTTTTAGAGGTTTAAGGGTGTCATAAACGGGGTCGAAATTTTCATTATTTTTGCGATAGGACACACCGTTTTCGAGATATAAGCAAAATAAAAGAAAAACGCGAATAAACTACTGAATTTCGTAAAAAGTGCAGTTGACTCTTTCTACTTTGCTGCCGTCGTACTGTCTTCACGGAACGTCATTTTTGTCTATTCGTCCGTCGACAAAACCCGTTTCTATAATGGCCATGCTACGCGTGCATGTCTCTACTGACGGCACCCGTTCACGAACATGACGTTTACACATGACGTGAACAGTTTTAAAAATAATAATAATAATTGTACAAGTATATAAAAAGGGGAGAGGAACAAATCATAGGGCATCAAAAAATTCATCCGCATCGTTGTCAACAGGAAAAGTGCCCAAAAGGCTAGCAGCATTGCCACGTTGTATAGCAATGCTTATTCTGTGGCCAAAAAATAGGACAGCCCTCTGGTCACGTGAAGAGTCGACCAATCGCATGGAAATGTCTCAAAAAACTAAGTGGGTACTCGGACCCATGGTCGTAGAGTTTCAACACCAAACGGCTGGAACATATAAGGTTTAATAAGATTGGAATATTTGCGCCGTTTGAGGTTAGTCGTTTTTTTTTTAAATAGACATGACAGATTGTAGAAAAGTTCTTTAGAAATCTGTCAACATTCTGTCATTTTGTCTATTCTTCCGTCGACAAAATCCTTTTCTATGGTGATCATGCCACCCGTAGAGAGCTAATATAAGCAATTTCCTTTAACGCTGCAACTTCAATGGCTAATTTAAATTTATTTAATTACTGCATGATTAAACAGAATAGACTTCACGGAGCTGAAAGCCATTCTTAGTACTTATAACATTAAATATAAGAGCGACATTATGTTACTAAAAGTTTTCCAAAATGATACTGCTATGGTGTCAGTTCGTTTATATTTTCGCGTTATCCGAGTAAGCTTCCGTTGGAATGCTCAAATTCATTTATCAAGCTTAATCGTCGTCGCTACAAGGAAACGTTCTTAGGAAGCCGTTTTTTACTTTATGATCTGCATTCACAGATTTTGATAAACATTTACAGTCAGCAAGAAAATGGCCAATTTTAACAAAAAACTAATTGATGCCAATCTACCCTGTTGCCTAACTGAGGTTTAAGTACTAGAAAAGTCAAAAAACGCAACTGATATGAAGAGGAAATGAAACTGAGATGAGAGAGAACACATTATACTAGTCTATGCGAATTATTCCATTACTTCACTAGGCTGAATAGGGAACAAATAGGTATAGCAGATAGTTACAGATTTAACCTTTTGAATGATTATTATCATCCAGCTATACCTGTACGGAGCTAAGCAGTCAATCATGACATATTTTAAGAACGGCTATTTTAGTCAACTTTCAACAAAGCAAATAGCTTAGCAGTTCGACGATTGCTTTGCAAACCTATGTTCGATTCCCAACAATTGATTTTTTGTGCGTCTTTTTTTACATTTTGTTATACTATTACATTATAGTTATACTATTAAATGATAATTTGTAGAACGTACACAGAAAAACATAAAGTTTAGGCGTCTTCTGTCATCTTTGGTTAAAATAAAGGGGTATCTTTGGTTAGGTGACAGTAAATGAGAAATCCCGTATGATTACAATCTACTGTTATATTATTTAAGAAATAGCTGTTCTTCAAGATCTGTAAGAATGCATCAGAGTTGTGTCGTTAGGCAGTATATGCAGGAACGCAGGCGTTCATTAATTCACTAAAAATGAAAAACTTCGCGAGTAATGGGAAATTGCTACTGAAGGCTGCGGGTGTCGACCTCACGACGAGCTGCTTCTCAACGAACAACTGTACGTCGCTTGCTCCCGCGTCACCAGTCCTGAATATCTGTATATTTTGGCTGCTCAAACCAAAACTACAAACGTAGTATACAGGGAAGTTTTATAAAAATGTGGTTGTTATTTTAGTATGTTGTCTTGTCTTACGACCTACACGCGAAGTCGCGAGCAGAAACTTGTTCTCATATAAGAAGCAAAAGAAGAAGAAGTTAAAGAAGCTATTAAAGCTATGTCGCGTGGGAAGTCTCCTGGTCATGATGGCATCAGCATCGAACATTTAAAAAACGCGGGCCCTCACCTGCCTAGAGTGCTCGCGATTTTCTATACCCTACGTATTGGACATTCTTACTTACCTCCTGCACTTATGAAAACTGTGATAGTGCCAATTGTGAAAAATAAGACTCGTTATATTAGGTCTTTACCTATGAAATTGCCGTTCTGCAGTACTGGCCATTTCAAATCAAAATAATTTTTGTTTGGCTATGAATTCTAATTTCAAATTAATTTTATTTTAAAAACATGGATTTTTTTTTCTAAAAGTAGTCATTTCTTTATTGATTAGTGTTACATTTTCATCGCATTTCAATCTTTTTCGTCATCATGGATACGTTAAAAATTCGAGTAATTATGGAATATGAGTACCGTCGTGGCAGCAACGCGGCACAAGCGGCACGCAACATCAACGACGTTTACGGAGCTAACTCTACAAACCAACGCACCACCTGTTATTGGTTTGCTCGCTTCCGTTCTGGAAATTTCGACCTGAAAAATGAACCTCGCGGTCGTCCGAAGACTTTGGTCGACAATGACGAATTAAAGGCGATTGTGGAAGCTGATGATACACAATCTACGGCTGAATTAGCAGCAGCTTTCGACGTTAGCGTCAAAACAATATTGGTCCATTTGCGTCAAATTGGCAAGGTAAAAAAGCTTGACAAATGGGTGCCCCACGAACTCAATGATCGCCAGCGCGAAGTACGCGTCGAGACGTGCCTTGCACTGCTCAACAGACACACAAATGAAGGAATTTTGAACCGCATTGTTACCTGCGATGAAAAATGGATTCTGTTTGATAACCGTAAGCACTCAGCAAGTTGGTTGGATCCTGGTTCAGCACCTAAACAATGCCCTAAACGAAAACTTACCCCTAGAAAAGTGATGGTCACTGTTTGGTGGTCTAGCGCCGGTGTGATTCATCACAGCTTCTTACCAAACGGGGTGAGCATTACTGCAGATGTGTACTGTGAAGAACTGAACACAATGATGGAGAAGCTGGCGCATCTCCAACCAGCATTGGTCAATCGCTCGTCTCCGCTGCTCCTGCACGACAACGCGCGACCTCATACTGCACAGCAGACGGTCTCCAAGTTGCAAGAACTGGGGTTGGAAGCTCTCCGTCATCCGCCCTACTCACCAGACCTTGCGCCTACAGACTACTACTTTTTCCAGAATTTGGATAACTTCTTGGCGGGAAAAAAATTTAATACCCGAGAGGCAGTACAAAATGCCTTTGAAGAATTTGTTGCCTCCCGTCCAGCTGATTTCTTTAAGAAGGGCATCAATAAACTGCCACTGCGATGGCAAAGATGCATTGATTGCATGGGTGATTACTTCGATTAATACAAATAAAAAATTCATGAAAAAAATTCGTTTAAATTTTTTCATACAAAACGGCAATTTCATAGGTAAAGACCTATTATTTCTGATAAATCCAACTACAAGCCGATTTCACTTGCCACTACGGTAGCGAAAGTGCTTGATAGTTTGCTTAACAATCAACTGGATAAGTACCTGAACATTAGTGACAACCAGTTTGGTTTCAGGCCGAAACTCTCAACAGAGACTGCCATCTTGCGTGTGAAGCAAACTATTAAGTACTACACAGAAAAACAAACGCCCGTTTATGCATGTTTTCTCGATTTGTCGAAGGCATTTGACGTGGTTAATTACGATATCCTGTCTGTGGCAGAAACTAAAAGACATATCCCTGCCATCTGAACTCAGCAGGATCTTTAAATTTTGGTATCATAACCAGGTCCATGTCGTGCGATGGTCGAGTGCATATTCCCAGCCGTACGGGTTGGAATGTGGGGTAAGGCAGGGGGGACTAACTTCACCCAAACTCTTAAACCTGTACGTCAACGCGCTAACAGAGGAGCTCAACAGCACCCGTGTCGGCTGCCATATTGATGATGTTTGTCTCAATAATATCAGTTACGCGGACGATATGGTGCTGCTGAGTGCTTCTGTGTGGCCTAACAAAAATGTTGAGCATCTGTGAACACTACGCTCACAGCCATGGCTTGATTTATAATGTCATGAAAAGTGAATGCATGGTCTTTCAGGCCAGAGGAAAATGTTCAACTACAATGTTCAGCTATAAAATTATGTGGAACACCACTGAAGAGAGTGGAACATTTTAAGTATCTTGGACATATGTTGTCCTCTGATCTGAAAGACGATGCAGACATAGAGCGAGAACGCAGGACGTTGTCTGTAAAGGCGAATATGATGGCTCGCAGGTTTGCTCGTTGTACCACTGAAGTGAAAACAACATTGTTCTGAGCATATTGTACATCTTTCTACACGAGCAGCCTGTGGGTCTCATATACGCGCAGACAGTACAACGCCTTGCGTGTGCAATATAACAATGCATTCAGGGTGCTGATGAGGCTGCCCCGATTCTGCAGCGCATCAGGAATGTTCGCCGAGTCGCATGTGGACTGTTTCTATTCTAGTATGCGAAAATGGTGTGCATCCCTGGTGCGCAGGGTTCGGGCTAGCGCCAGCGGCATCCTGAGGACTTTCGCGCAGAGGTTCGATTGTCAGTACCTACCTGAACCATTGCTGTATGGTTCACATACTGAACAATCAAGGTCGGTAATGTGTTTATGTGGTATTTTTAATTGTGTGTTTTTATTTTATTTTTAATTTGGTAAAACATTTTGTGCACATGATCCTTGTTGGTCGAAATAAACGTATTTTTTTTTAATGTAAAAGTTATCACAAGTATTTTGATGTAAACGGTCGTTTCTATATGTCTGAATGTATGTATCAACCAAAAGTCAAGTAGTTTCTTTCAGAATCATAATGATTTTGCGTTCATTTTCTAAGGTGGCTGCAGCAGTATCTCATGTAGTCAATAGTTTACGTACTGGTGATGAGTAATTTTAATAAGTGTAAGAGCGGTAACCTGGTGGCAAGCACCAAGTTACCGGTCTACTTATCTTATAATTATTATATATAATTATTGTTCGTCGAATCGTTGAGCTACTTAAGTCCTGACTTCCTGAGTCGAGCTGCACGATTACTGACAAATGCGTGCACTCACTGGGACAGGTCCACTCATTCTGTGTGGTTTTTCTTCAAAAGACCATTTCAGACACAAATCTACATGCTCTTCACATGATCTGACCAAGATTATGTCTGGACTTAAAAAGAGACTGTGACCTCTGAGTTTGTTTCGGCCTTTCTTCTCAGAGTAGTCAGATAGGAAACGCCGACCCCATCTAGTTTAAAAAATATGATTGACGTGTTTGTACAAACCTACTTACAGAAATAAAATCATTTATCATTTATCCATAGTTTACGGCCCAAATTCTTAGACCCACTTGCACCGCCAATCACTAAACACGATTAGCGCTAAACAAATTTAAAACAGAATTCTGTTTATGTCAAATGTTTGAAGATGACAGAAACAGAACGATGTTTAAAACTCATTTAGCGCTAAATGTGTTCAGTGATTGGCGGTGCAAGTGGGTCTTAGTAATTTAGGATTAAAATGAGATATTATTATGCATATCATTGTCAGTGTTTTTTTTTTGCAATGTTCCATCAAAGATACCGTTACTTTGATTAGTCCATCTGATGCGAAGTGTTTCAAGTTATGAGATACAAAAAAAACCCCGGAATTATATGTTTTTGAGATACCCCTTTTTGACTTACGAGGGCAGTACTATGAATGCAATTCACTATGCACTACACTACTGGTCAATATGTCATAAAAATCATACGAGTACAATAATGTCATCGGCTACACGTGGAAATACTTAACGTTTACGATCATATAATTGTATAGAACTTCTTTAGGATGTGGTATATGTTCTACAGCGTCATAAAATAAATGTTAAACGGTATCACGAAATGAATTTAATAATAAAGTTACTATAAATAAACACAGTTAATAAACAATAACTAAAATTAGGATAATTATAAATGACACGAATGACGCCAGTAACGGCTAGTGACCGACTGGTCACTACACACACATCTCTTAACTGCCACGGCTTATTTTTATTATTAATCTTATATTTTGAATTGTTTCTTAATATATATGTTTTTTTTCATTGTTCTCGCATATAGAAGCAATAAGAATAATGTACCCAGGATTTTGTAATATCTTGATTTAAAAAGAGTGTCCTTGGAGTTTCTTGCCCGTTCTTCTGCATAGAGATCTACGTTTTGGAATGGGCAACTAGCTTCAACTTTCTGACTAACTGACCGACTCTTTGACAATTCAAAAGTGCCTGTAAATGGTTTAATTGAAATAAATGCTTTGAGTTGAGTTTGAGGCGTGTCGTCGTCGACTACCGTATTTCAGCTTAGCAGACGTGTGACATCATATTTACTCGAGCTCACAATTTTCTATGCATGTGTGGGTTACATACCACTACACCTGCATAATAAGGAACTCGAATTGTTTCAGATCTAATAAAAGCAATTTCCTTTACCGTTGAAACTTCAATGGCTCATTTAACTTTAATAATAATTTAATAAATATAATTTAATTACTGCGTGATTAAACAGAATAGACTGTACGGAGCTGAAGCCATTCTCAGTACAATAGCATTAAATATAAGAGCGAAATTATGATACTAAAAGTTTTCCGAAATGATACTGTTATGGTATTATTTCGTTTATATTTTCATGTTATCCGAGTAAGTTTCCGTTGGAATGCTTAAATTCATTTGTATTAACAACGCTAGGTTAGTGAGGCCGTACACAGGCGCCACACACTACGCGCACCCTACATTTAACTCGCCACAATTACTGCGCTACATTTTAGCTCCGAGCAAATGCATCGTGTACACGCACCTCGGACGCAGTTGTGGCGCAGCTACCAGAATGTCGACATCATCATCCGACGATATAGGTACCTTAATGTGACAATTAATGAGAAAAAAGTCGTTATTGGGTTCGCCCGTTTAATAAAGATACTAACAATTACGGTAATTTCAAAATTTCAAAATTTCGCAACAGTTACGGTTCGGCAAAGAAAAGTTTCATTTCAATCATCGAATGTCTCAAAACACACACATGGTTGTATAATATAGGGTATTTTTCACCCTCTGCAATAAACTCAACATAAAATTCAATGTCGTCTTTCATTACGCGTTAAAAAATACGAACGTGTTCGATCATGAATTTGTATAGCGCGGCAGATGTCTCGCCACAAGCTGCACCCGCTACACATTTGTCCTTGGTAAGTGCTTGCGCGCAGATATACGGGGGCGTTAATTGTGTCGCGTTTCAAATGTGGCGCCACAATTGTCGTAATATAAGTGTATGTGTGGTGTGCGGCCTGCCTTAGGGAAAAATATTTTCAGATAATTTCCCTAAGAAAGTTCCAGATAGGATCAGTCATTACATTACGTAAGGTCAAGTTTTCCAGACTTCAACAATTTACTGCCACGTAACTCTGTCTAGTCTAGGCCGTAGTAGGCGAGAAAATGTCCGAAGGAAATTAGTTCGTGGTGACTCGAGAAAATGGAGGCGTCCTCACATCTTTTATTTATGGATGTCGAGTTCAAATAGCTTCGGGTAACCACGTAACTTCTATTACTACTTAAACACTGGGAGTGGAAAATGTTATTAATAGCTTGCTTTAATAGCAGCCTGCATTACCAAATATTTTTTATTTTTGAATGCACGGCTCGTTTAGTGGTTGAGTATGTATTACGTAACTATAGGCTCCTTCAAAACAGGCGCGACACGCATCGCGAATCGCACGCAACACAAAGGCACCGCGTGTCGTGCGACGAGCGGTGCCTTTTTGTCGCGCGTGATTCTCGTCGCTTGTCCCGCCTTTTTGAAGGAGCCTTAAACATACTCCGGATGAGATGTATGTAGATAAGCTTCTCCGGAGTCTCTAATGGGTTCTGAAACTAAACCAATGTGTGCCAATTACACATACACTTAGCCACATAACGTTGTGGTAATCCGAACACTGGGTAGACGTACTGTATAGCAAAGTCGGGCACAAGACCGTTAATCCGTTAATCGTTAATTAACGAAGTTAACATTTTCAGTAACGGATTAACTTTTAAGTTAACTTAAAAAATTGTTAACGGACTCATTAACTTCCGTTAACTTTGCATAAGTCCGTTAATCAATTAATCCGTCCGTTAATCATTAATTAAGTACCTATTATTTGCTAAAAGAACAACGCGTGGACCGCGCTGCGCCGCGAAATACACGTTCTGACAATCTCTAAATAAATATTATTACAAATTCTAATGATACTTCTTTTATAAATTTTTCATGTCATACCTAAACTTCCACAGCCCATACCATTTTTTAATAAGTAAATCACTAACACTACGACATATAAATTGCAATTTCTATCACGGTTTAACGATTAACGTTAACTTCCGTTAAATCTTCCGAAATGTAACGCTTTAACGATTAACGAAGTTAACATTTTTAGTAACGGATTAGCGATTAACGAAGTTAACTATTTGATTAACGGTGCCCAGCTATGCTGTATAGGTTGATTTCTGTGTAATCCTTGCGCGTTATGTGATATTATTTGATGTCAATAAAGGCTCCCGCAGACAGGCGCGACGCGACAGCGTGACACAAGGGCGCCGCTCGTCGCGCGACGAGCGGTGCCATGGTGTCGTGAGCGATTCGCGTCGCGTGTCGCGCCTGTTTGTAGGAGCCTTAATGCGCTCGCTACTTATAATACGTATTATGGTAATAATATTATTCATTTTCCCCTATCTATAAGGGAAAAGGAATTATCACCTAAAATCATGTATTTTCTGTGATAATTTGCGCTAAATTAAGGTACAAATTGGTTCGATATTCCATTTCCATTTGCAAACGGAACCAGTTTATTCTTGCTGACTGACCAAAATCGACTGAATGTGAGTTATGATCACAGATTAATTCAATAATGGATGCCTAAACAAATATACATTCTGGTTATAATCGATTAGGCTTGCTGACCTTGCACTTTTGTTTTCCTGAATGATGATTTTGAAAATGTTGACTCTGAAATCACATTATGCGTTCTGCTTGAAATAGTAAGAAAGTGTACCTAATATCGTATGTAGTTACCTAATATCGTCTTGTTATCCGATTGAGTAAATAGACGATTGAAACTGGGTGTTATGGTTAGATGTAGTGAGAAAAACTTTAATTACAAGTTATAATACTTGTAATGAAAGATTTTCTCACTACATCTATAAACCATAACACCAAGTTGTATTGTTATTGTAATGTGAATGATCACTTAATGATAAACAGTTAATTCAATACAATAACAATTGTATCACATTCTCTAAACATTAACACATCCAAGTCAACGTCATTCTCAATTCGAAGGATTATACAAATTTCAAAATGGCGTCTTACACAAAGGCAAGCCAACCTCAACAAAAACGGCTTAGCTATCTAATATTTATGCAATACTAAATCCTTGGCACGAATCACATCTGAATAAAACAGCTTTTGTGTGTGTGTGTGTGTGTGTGGACCACGGAGCTGCTAACCAATTGAATGATATCATATCATGAATGATTTTACAAACAGGAACTCATATCGGAGTAGAAATGTGTGCAGCAGACGCGTCACATGATAACGTAGGTGACGTTGATGATGTTGTAGTTCAGCCGCAAATAAACTCTTCATTTATTTGTTTATTACTCCGTAGCACACTCATACACTTGCACGTAAACCCGAATATATACCCAAATCCTCAAATTCAATTATCAACAAGTGACACTCGTGTTAACACAACACGCGGTGAGTAACTGTGAGAGATTAATTAGACTAATGTAATTATAGCAATGATATTAATATAATATCATTGAATTATAGATAATCATTTCATCTAAATTGAAATTGAATCGCCAATGTTTGTAGGTGAGTTAAGTTAAATGAGATCGTGAGGGCAGGACAGGAGATCCTCGTTCGATTACTGGATTGGAAAAGGCTTGATTATGTTTTTAAATCTACAAATGTGTATTTACGAAACATGAGATTGTAATGAATAAAATAAACAAACTATTCTATAATATACTATACCAATTACACGTGGGCGATAACTACCTACAATTTATAAATGTAAATAGTGTAATCAAACGCTAAACGTAAACATATGACTCATGAGTCATGACATGACAATTGTATTATAGAAAGATGCAAGAGAGCATAATGAAGAGGTTTAGTGGGACTGGGTGCAGTAGGACCGCTTTTGACAATGCGAAACATTGTTATTGTAAAGCCCGGATACTCGGTTGATGGCAATAGGCACGCCTCCTATTACCTAAACATAACTGGCGAAATGTGTGTACTACAGGTACACCTCTGCGGGGATTACAGGCACGATGTTGTGTAGTTTACGTGTAATCATGTAAAGTTAGCTAAAGCACGTACTATCACAACATTCGTCTAACTAAGCCGTAGTTATATGTCAGAGTCTAAGAGGTCTGAGCCTTAGACGAATGTTTTCAGATATTAGAGTTTCCTCATGAGAACCATACCACGCTGTACCTACTCGAGGCTCCTTCAAGCAGGCGCTACACGCGACGCGAATCGTATGCGACACAAAGGCACCGCTCGTCGCGCGACAGGCGGTGCCTTTGTGTCGCGTCGCGTATCGCGCCTGTTGTAGGAGCCTTTACAGTCACGAGCATAAATATACTATATATTACTATGGACGGCTCGGCAATAATATCTGATTTCATGATTCATCCAATAATATGTATATAACGGCAAATATATGTCATCATTTGTGGAAGGTATATACAGTGGCAGCACAAATATGTGACATCGAAGTAACACCAAAATTATCCGGTGAGTAAGTGACGCCAAAATATATGATGTTGCATCGGCTTCAAAAATATGTGTCAATGCAGTATTAACAGATATGTCTTGCGTCATAAATATCTGCCTACTCAGTTAAATTCAGAAGAATGTGACACCTCGTTGTGATCGAAAATATCTGACATCACTTACACACAGAGTTATTTATGCTCGGGACTGTACTTCTGACTGCTGATGAATCGGATACGCTGGCAATCGGTGAGAGAATGATAACATACATGGTGGCAGGGACATCGACGCGCCACCTATTACCATGGTTCAGTAAATGATTCTGAACTCTCCGGCGTTGAAATTATTCGTCGATTATTTTTTTAAAAATATAGGCGTTCCATACATTTTGACCGCGTAAGTACTGCACTTTTCTATGAAACAGCAGATTTTTTTTTTGATAACCGACCAATTATTCCTACGCTAGGGATCAAAAATCAGCGTCGTGTTCTACGCCTGCCTCAAAGAGATGTCAGCATTATTGACGGGGTCCGAAAGGGCCGATGCCTGTTGGGCTCGCGGATTGTTCTAAAGAGTTACCGTGGCCCTGGCGCACAGGCAACTGAAGGAACACGGGTGGGTTTTAGTCAGTAAGAGTCTGACACGCCCTTCCGCTCCGCCCAGAGCGCGAGAAGTCATTTGATGATGTTCCAACCAACAAAAACAAAAAATAAAGGAACGAGAATCATGTACTGTATTCATGGTTTCAGTTTTCGCGTCGTAGCATGCCACCCTGTACATTCTAAAACCGAAAATAGCGATAGAATAAGCATTTCACTTGCCAGAGATTAATTTCGAAGGTCAAAATTAGACTGTGATGATCTCGTGACAGTTGCATGCATGATGGAGTGAACCTTCTGCTCTTTCTTTGTAGTGTAAATGCTAGTATGCGGTAGTAATGCAGGCGGGTCAAGGTGTCGTATCATCTGACACTCATTGTTAAACTATCAATCAGGCAGACACTACTCTTGTTACGTACTCGTAACTATACTAGAACATTTGAACCTGACTTTGAACGTGGTTACTGTATCAGGGGGCCAACTCTCTAAGTCCTGCAACCAAGATACGGGGCCGTCCGAAAGTAGATCGATATTTAGAAGTTAACCCTACTCCCGATTAATAAACTTTTTGGGACGGGCAAAAACACATCGGGAATGCACGGACAACTGTCAAATAGATTTGTCAATAATTTTTAGTTTGAGCCGCGGACTAATGTTACGTCCGAAAGTGATACGGAGTTTTACTATCCGTAACTTCGACCGAAACTACGTACACCGTGCTTAGAGAGTAGGCCCCCTGTATTGGGACAATGAACAAGAACACTCTTCCCGAGTATCAACATAACTCAATATAGTGTAAGTAAAGGCCTTGATCAAGTTATTGTAGGCGCAGTAAGTCGGTTAAGACAAGGAAACATTGACCAAGGCTGTCTAGTGTCTAGTTTAGGTAACCAGTCTCGATAAGTAAGTAGGTAGTCTATCTAGGTTGTATAGTAAACACTAGTATTTCTGTTACTCATTGATATTCCATTTTTCCATTTATTTAATTTCATTGTTATTGTTGTTCCTTTGATATTTTTGGGTTCCGTACAACCGAATGAAAAAACGGATCCCTTATAGCATCACTTTTTTGTCCGTCTGTCTGTCAGTCTGTCTGTCAGTGTCTGTCAGTCTGTTTGTCGGTCAGTCTGTCTGTCAGTCTGTCTGTCAGTCTGTCTGTCAGTCTGTCTGTCAGTCTGTCTGTCAGTCTGTCTGTCAGTCTGTCTGTCAGTCTGTCTGTCAGTCTGTCTGTCAGTCTGTCTGTCTGTCAGTCTGTCTGTCAGTCTGTCTGTCAGACTGTCTGTCAGTCTGTCTGTCAGTCTGTCAGTCTGTCTGTCTGTCAGTCTGTCTGTCTGTCAGTCTGTCTGTCAGTTTGTCTGTCAGTTTATCTATCAGTCTGTTTGTCAGTCGTCTGTCAGTCTGTTTGTCTGTCAGTCAATCGGCTGGTCTGTCAGTCTGTCTGCCAGTCTGTCTGTCAGTCTGCCTGTCAGTGTCTGTCAGTCTGTCTGTCTGTCAGTCTGTCTGTCTGTCAGTCTGTCTGTCAGTTTGTCTGTCAGTTTATCTATCAGTCTGTTTGTCAGTCGTCTGTCAGTCTGTTTGTCTGTCAGTCAGTCGGCTGGTCTGCCAGTCTGTCTGCCAGTCTGTCTGTCAGTCTGCCTGTCAGTGTCTGTCAGTCTGTCTGTCTGTCAGTCTGTCTGTCTGTCAGTCTGTCTGTCAGTTTGTCTGTCAGTTTATCTATCAGTCTGTTTGTCAGTCGTCTGTCAGTCTGTTTGTCTGTCAGTCAGTCGGCTGGTCTGTCAGTCTGTCTGCCAGTCTGTCTGTCAGTCTGCCTGTCAGTGTCTGTCAGTCTGTCTGTCTGTCAGTCTGTCTGTCTGTCAGTCTGTCTGTCAGTTTGTCTGTCAGTTTATCTATCAGTCTGTTTGTCAGTCGTCTGTCAGTCTGTTTGTCTGTCAGTCAGTCGGCTGGTCTGTCAGTCTGTCTGTCAGTCTGTCTGTCTGTCAGTCTGTCTGTCAGTTTGTCTGTCAGTTTATCTATCAGTCTGTTTGTCAGTCGTCTGTCAGTCTGTTTGTCTGTCAGTCAGTCGGCTGGTCTGTCAGTCTGTCTGCCAGTCTGTCTGTCAGTCTGCCTGTCAGTGTCTGTCAGTCTGTCTATCAGTCTGTCTGTCAGTCTGTCTGTCAGTGTGTCAAGACCCTTTTTCTCAGGCACGCGTAGAGGTATCAAGTTGAAATTAATATCAAATACGAAGCTACTAAGTTGCAATAAAAAAATAAGGCCATTTATGCAACATAATTTTAATACTCGCAAATAAATCTAAACCTATAATTAATTATAGGTAATTCCCGTTGACCTAGAATCATGAAATTTGGCATAAAGCAATGTCTCAGCGGGTACGTTTTACAATACCGAAATTTAAAACACCGTATTTTAAAATACCTATGGATGTAATCCCGAAAAATTAAACGCCGAATGATTGTTTGGTCGAAAGTTTTAAATCCCGAAAGTTCATTTGACCGAAAGCTTAAAATCCCGAGGATCCATATACCGAAGCTTAAAATCCCGAAGTTCTATATCCCGAAGGTCAAAATCCCGAAATTACATCCCAAAGCCTAAAATCTGTAAGACTATATGACAAAAAAGGAGCAACCACCAACAAAAAGGAGGACCAATAACATATAATTAAAACAAAAGTTTAAATGATAATCATACGTATAATTAGGAAAGAAAAGAACACTTTATTACAAATTAAATTATCTAATGATTTTTTAAGATATTTGATATTTTAACTATGTAGGTATGAAATACCTAATGGACGACTCGCCTACAGTTGATTAAATTTAACGGACAATTAAACAAATGTGAAAACATTTCTGCAAGCAACTTGGAAGTAGCGCTCGCCGGCCGCTGCCGCGGCACCGCTCGCTACGCTCGCTCGGCTCGCGCGCGGTTGGTCACAGTTTTAACCTAACCTAACCCATTTCACTCAATTCAAAATGACGAATCATACAATTTGCCTGCGAGTGGATAATTATCCAATGGTAAAAACATTTCTGCGGCAGATTGTATGATTCGTAATTTTGAATTGGGTGAAATAGGTTAGGTTAGGTTAAAACTGTGACCACCCAGCGCGAGCCGAGCGAGCGTAGCGATTGGTGCCGCGGCAGCGGCCGGCGAACGCTACTTCCAAGTTGCTCGCAGAAATGTTTTCACCATTGTCTAATTATCCGGCGCGGCATACGCTGGCAGAGTGTGCCGCTTGGGAGGAGCCGCGCCGTGCCCTCATCTCAGGAGTAGGCAGTGACCTCTCGCTGCCGGCCGTTGTGAATGCGATGGTCGGCGGCGAGGAGTCCTGGGACGCGGTGGTATCCTTCTGCGAAACAGTCATCTCGCAGAAGGAGGCTGCGGAAAGGGAGCGAGAGATCTCATCCTCTCACCCGGCCCGCAGCAGGCGCACCGGGCGTCGGCGGAGGGCGGACAACGCCCTCTTCCAGCCCCCCTAAAGGGGTCCAGGGGCAACGGACTCGGGGACGTCCGTCGCCCCCCATACATCAGGACCCGAGGTGGCGGCGCGTAGTGTTCCACGCGCGCCCCTCTTAGACGTCGCGGGGGGAGTCAAACACCTCACTCCCCCCGCTCGACCGGATGGGGCCCGCGGAGGCGGGCCAGCACCAGCCGGGGGTTGCGGAAGATTTGTACGTTCCCGCGACCCCCGGCGTAGGTGTGAGACGGAACACCGGGGTGGTTTTTAGTCAGTAAGAGTCTGACAGACCCCTCCGCCCCCCCAGGGCGGGGGACATCCATGAGGATTTTCCACCCCGGGAAAAAAAAAAAAAAAAAAAAAAGGTTAAAACTGTGACCAACCGCGCGCGAGCCGAGCGAGCGTAGCGAGCGGTGCCGCGGTAGCGGCCGGCGAGCGCTACTTCCACGTTGCTCGCAGAAATGTTTTTACCATTGGCTAATTATCCGTGTTTTCGCAATATCCCCAGGATTTTCGCGAAAATTCGAATTAGCAAATCATCCAATACACAATCTCCAGTAAATAAACTCAAAACCACAGATTACGTAAACTTCATAACTGTGTTGTAGTACCATCTATGAGTAATCGCGGGAACTACGTCGCCGCTCTTTGGGATTTCATCCATCGGTATATCGTCCATTCGGGATTTCGTCCATTCGGGGTTTCATCCTTTCGGGCATTTGGACATCGGTATTTTATGTTTCGATATAACGGCTATCGGCATTTAAAACTTTCGGTATTTTGAATTTCGTTGTTTTGGACGTCGGTATTTCAGTCATAGTTATTATGAAATTTCGGGATTTTAATACGTACCCGTCTCAGCACAAGGAAAAATTCAAAAATCGTTAACTTATAGTCTTATGGCAACAAAAAAAAAATTTGGGATTACAAACTTACATTTGCAGTTGGAGAATTGACCGTGACGTTTATCGATGTATGGGAGAGCATGTTTTTTAAATACAATGTTAAATCTGATTCTGGTATAAATTCATCCCAAATACGGAACCCTTCATTTTGCGTAACACGCATTTGACCGGGTTTTTAGTTTAACAATCCTTTTTTCTTTACGTTCTCATCTAAGATAGGAATCTACTTGTACATAAAGGGGTTTTCAACAAAATATTTGTTTTTTACAACAAAATAAAACAAAGAATTTAGATGAAAATGATTCAAATTTGTATTGTATTAGAAAGAGTAAGGTTTGGCAATTATTAATGAAAAATGATATCGGACAAATGTCCACCACAAACACAAACAACAACAACCACACACGCACAACATCGACATCGACTGTAGATTCTTTTATCAAATAGTCGCGATTTCCACCGCTGGATTATTTTTTGTTTGGCTATGTTAGAGACAGAGTCTATACGGAGTCACTCGAATCGATTGCAGTTTTACTCAACATCCGTGACGCGATTAACGAAATAGACCCGCCATTTTGCCAAAAAGTGATTGAAAATTTTGATGAAAGAATCGACATCTGTGAGCGTGATCGTGGTGGACATTTGTCCGATATCATTTTTCATTCATAATTGCTAAACCTTCCTCTTTATTTTAATAAAAAAACTTTTTACAAAAAAACCACCGACTTCCAAAAAAAACAAAAAAACGTGAAAAATAACTTTAATTTCGGAAGTCGGTGTCTTTGGTTGTGTATTTTCGTTTTTGGCCACCCATGTTTATGTGTATCCAGGTGTATAATAGAATACCAAAGGAATTCAAAATATTAAATACAAGAATGTTCAAAATTAAATTATACAAATGGCTATCTGCCAATAGTTTTTACAGTGTTAGGGAGTTCCTGGAACGTAAAATCGCATGATGACTGATTGTTTCGTTATGCATGTAAAATTTGCACGCTTATATCTATTAAGCAAAACATGTCAGTTCACATTATTCATTATTACCATCTTTTATACCATGTTTTTAGCAAATAAATGATATTTCTATTTCTATTTAAAAAAAAATATATTTTTCATTTTTATTTCTGTTACCTACCCCACATACATTCGTATACCACTACTTGATATGTAAATAACCGTGACAGGAAATTATTATAACATCATCAATATAAACCAAGTGGAAAATATACGCATTATTAGGGATGACTCAAAAACTACTGGTCAGTACTTGATCAAATTTAAATAGGACCACATGTGAAGCACCAGCTTTCAAATAAAAAAGAATCATCCAAATCGGTTCACCCAGAAAAAAGTTCTGAGCTAAAACACATTATAAAAAAAAACAGTCGAATTGAGAACCTCCTCCTTTTTTTGAAGTCGGTAAAAAATTTGAATTATTTTCATCTAAATGCTTTGTTTTATTTTGTTTTAAAAAACAAACCCTTTACATGGAATAAAACGTATTTACCATTTAATACCTCAGTAGGTATGTATTGAATGCAGACTTCCTTAACCGCAGAATTGAAATACCTGAGTGACGACGAATCTAGTAATCTCGTTTCTGTACTTTTAAAGGACACGACGTGGGATTTGGCAATGCATAAATATTCTTACAGGCTGTACGAATATAGTCAATATGCAATGTTTGTTTTATCATAAATCTGTCGGATATATTTTGATTAATAGGTAAGCCACAATCCTAACAGTTTCAGAAAAGTCACGTTGTGTATCGACAGCTCAAGGGGCATATATATGGGCCTTGTGTATTTATAACAATCAATATCTATACATATTATAGGTAATAAAATAGTAACGAAGATTTTTTTCCGTTTATCTGGATATATTTATGTTCGATTGGCGCAAAAAAAGCTCAACGGATTTGGTTGAAATTGGACATACAAATAGTTTAATAGTTTACCTGCACACTAATTGCGTAACTCACTATCTATCACAAGCTGAATCATTTTGAAGCCTATTGCTAATCCATTGCTTCATATGTTCGAAAAATTTGTCTGCTCGACAACATAAATAAACCCAATGAATGTTGTTGAACTGTCAAAATGAAAGCTGTTCCTACTATTAGTGTGTTACGCAACTACCCGCTGGATTAACACATAGGGTACTTTTAATCCTGGTAGTACGTTACTGTGGGATATTTACTGACATCGACGCGGGCGAAGCCTCAAGCAAAAGCTATAAGTTCTAATAGTTTCCAAGGGATTAATAACTGTAAGCGTGTGAGAGAAAGGTCGAGCTGTTCATTATCACCCTTTTCCCAATAATGGAGTACACTCTTGGGGATCCGAAAACGTGAGAAATGTGTATTTGTTTAACTACTGGCCTTGACTGTACTAGCACAGTATTTAATACTGTGGTACACATGAGAAATCAGTTTATACTTGAAATGTATAGCTTGATGTCGTCCTGCTTACTAGTCGGGGATAAGCTGTTTTTCCTTCAATAATATTGTCAGAGTTCGGATTCTGTCTGTTTCTAACTTTAGCAATCTAACCTTTTGTACTTACGACTAGCTGCTTCCCGCGGCTTCGCCCATGTGGACGGCGGAAATGATCCCACGGGAACGTCCTATCAGGACAAGTAGCATACGTTACTCCTTATAACATCAGCTATCTGCCAGTGAAAGTCCCATCAAAATCTGTCCAGCCGTTTCGGAGATTAGCCGGAACAAACAGACAGACAAATAAAAATAAAAGTGTTTTTGTAATAGTACCGTATATACTTTCATAAGCATTTAGTAAAAAGCTGTTATTTTCATATTACAAACAGCCACTTAAATTTTATTTATTTATATGGTATAGATGTAATATATAGATGTGTAGAAGAACAAGTTGACGGCACGGTTGTCGCAGTATGGCGGCATGGAGAGTGCGACTGTCGCAACCCAGCGCAGGGCACGCCACAATTGCGGCGGTAAGACCCCTCTTTGAGGAGTGGCTTGAGAGGCGCCACGGCGTCCTCACCTTCCGCCTGACGCAGGTCCTCACCGGACATGGCTGTTTCGGGAGGTTCCTGTTTCGGATAAGGCGGGAGGAAACGCCCGGGTGTTACCATTGTGTGGATCGACCGGAGGACACGGTGGAGCATACGGTGGAGGTCTGCCCGGCTTGGGCGGAGCACCGCCGTGTCCTCGTGGCGGCGATCGGCGGCGGCGACCTCTCGCGTCCGGTCCTGGTTCAGGCCATGGTACGGAGCGAGAGGGAATGGGAAGCCGTCACCTCCTTCTGCGAAGCAGTAATGCTCGCGAAGGAGGAGGCGGAGCGCGAGAGGGAGAGGCAATCACTGCGCCCTCGCGCCCCAAGTCGCCGCAGGAGGAGACACCCTGGGCGTCGGGAGTCGATTGCCGACTCCCGGCCACCGTAGGCGCGGGCTTGCGGACGACGAGCAATGGGCAGCTCGCCGTCCGGTAAGGACCAGGCCCGGGTCGACGGCGCGTCGTGTTCCACGCGCGCCTCAAAGAGATGTCAGCACCATTGACGGGGTCCGATAGGACCGATGCCTGCCGGGGTCGCGGATTGTTCGAAAGAGTTACCGTGGCCCTGGCGCACAGGCAACTGAAGGAACACGGGTGGGTTTTAGTCAGTAAGAGTCTGACACGCCCTTCCGCTCCGCCCAGAGCGGGAGAGGTCATTTGATGATTTCCCAACCAAAAAAAAAAAAAAAAAAAAACGTTTGTCGCAGTGGTTAAACGATTGACTGCTGCGCTGCGTGTCGCGGCTTCGATACCCGCACTGCACAAATATTTGTATGACCTACAAGTAGTTGTTCCGGTTCTGGCTGTTTGTGTATGTCAGTTTAAATGTTTGTAAACGCTCCCACAATACAGGAGAAATTCCTAGCGTGGGGCAATGTTTAAAAAAAAAAAAAAAAAACATAAGATATTTAACATAACGCCTCTTTATCCCGTGGGGTTAGACAGACGTGTACAGTGCACCCACTATTCTTCAATTATGTTAAGGCACCGCTCGTCGCGCGACAGGAGGTGCCTTTGTATCGCGCTGTCGCGTCGTGCCTGTTTGTGGGAGCGTTTATGATGATATCAAGTACTACGTTTTATGGGAATATCATAAACAGTTCACATTAGTACAGCTGCGTGTGCAAAACATTGATTGTGCCAATACAAACACAAGTTATACGCATTAGCAGTCAAACAAACTAGCGAACGTCATGTATGTCGAGTAAATAACTATGTACTTTTACCTATAATAATTAAACATATTCGGAATTCAAACACGCACTTATAATTTAAGGGAAGTACGAAAGTTTCACGGATTTTACAACACCAAGCGTACATAACTGGAGCCCTTATTTTTACTGTAACTAACCATGTTCCGCCACAGCCTCTTCAAAAATGGTAATGTTCAAGAAAATTTTCTGAGCCTTCCATTTCAATTGTTCAAGGAGGCATTTCTACCTACATTAGACATAATACACGAGACTTTTCTTGCGAATGAAATTATTTTCTAAATAAAAAAACGAGACAATTTTCCGCTTACCGTCCCCATTCCCACAAAAACCTTCTCGAGCGAGATATAATATTAAATTGAGTTTGAAAATTAATACGCTTAAGCTCACTACACACCCTAATTCATAAATAAAAAGATTTTCAGCGTTGATAGGCTCGTAATCTTGCTGTGAAGCGTGTTATTTGGGGCCTTTTATGATTCTTAAAAGAAAATCTCATCTGTATATTTCATTTCTCATACATAAATGGCTTTCAGTGCAAAGATATTTTTTTCGGAGAGAATTATAATTTCAATTTTATTTTCAATGACTTCGTAGAAAACTTGGCACTTACACTCTACTGACACTTAGTTCCGGACATAGCGAGTCTATTTCAACTTGCAATTATTAGCACATCTGCTGACATATTTATACACAAATTAATTGATTCGCCAAATTTTAAACAAGCGTATAAATAAATATCTTTACACATGAATCTTTCAATTACTTAATTATTTTTAATTTTGTTAGTATTTACATAATTTAAAAGCTAACAGTCTTGAAATAGTAATAACAAGTACAAGTATATAAAAAGGGGAGGAGAAAGAATCATAGGGCATCAAAGAATTCGTCCGCATCGTTGTCAACAGGAGAATTACGTGATTTTATTGTTGCATTTTATCAAGCGTGTCTGATTGTTGAGGTGAGTTATATGCGAGATAGTAATATAGGTACGGCTGGTAAATAATTACTAAACCACTCGATGAGTCGACAAAGTCGTCCATACGTCGCAGCACGGAAACTACGTAGATTTATGAGTACAATCCACTTACTTACCTAGCTCACGACAATGCCATTCTACAACTGTATAAATAATATCAACACCAATCGGTACGAATGATCAATTAGCTGTTATACGTAAATAGTACCGTTTATTCGGTAACACAGTATTGTCGACGTCGCACGACTGCTCAGTTCGGAACAGTAACATCAGCTAGCTAACGAATCAAGCATTATACACGTGCCAACGCGGAGAAACCATTGTGTCTAGAGCAGCTGATACATTGTAAGTACATGTACTGTCAAGGTTCGCAGACTATTAATATCTAGCCCGTTCATGGTAAACCAAGTCCACTGCAGATGTGTGTGTTTGTACCGCTCTAATCTAGAAAACGAATGCACACATTTTGATAGGTTGCATTTCGTGCCACGCTGTTTTCTATAATTGATCAAAGCTATTATTTAATCCAAGGACACTGCGCATCAATTTGTATTCTGCGCAATAAAAGGTACTTTCATAAATGAACAGGTATCCTAGAATAATCTATTACGCTTCTGGAAACATATCCAACATTATCAACGTGATTATTTCAATGAAAATTAGCTCTATGTATACTCTGGGGAGAACTTATCTGATTCTGTGGAATCGGCATAGGAAAAGAAATCTAAACTTTAGATGACATTTTATAATGGATAGAACTGAAACAACCTGTAATCATTTGAGTTTATACATTAATGTATAAACTGACATACCAAGTGCGCAAGCGCTTGGTATGTCAGTCATTCGCACGTCATAAAACCAATGGGTATTTTTTACACATGTCAACGTTTTGCGTGAGGGTGAATAAATAAACACATTACCGACTTCTGTTTTGTATTTAATCAAAAAAATGCGTGAGTGTCTTGGAACACTCGGTTGGAAAGAAGTTCCTTTCGTAGTATATTTAGAACATCCATAGAACAAATTTGATTACCATAAAAAGGGTTATATTGAGTCAACCTTAAAAGATAGACATATGCTGTCGCGGACTTTTTTTTTTGAACTTTTAAAAGGGAACAATTCCGTCTTACATGATTTTTGCGTAACTTTAACCGTTTACCCAGCGCACGCAACGGAAGCTCTCAAAAGGAAACATTTTTTCCCGTTTTTGCAACATTTTTCATGTATGCTACGCTCCTATTGGTTGTAGCGTGATGTTATATAGCCTAAAGCCTTCCTCGATAAATGGACTATCCAAAACTAAAAGATTGTTTCCATTCCAACCAGTAGTTCCTGAGATTAGCGCGTTCAAAAAAACAAACAAATAAAGAAAGGGTCGTGACGGAAACTCGTGGCGGAAAAATCTTACACTTTTTTTCGCCAAGTCCGTACCGTGCGATAAGGAACTTCGTTACAATAATCAAGATTAAGATTTGCTAATTTAGATTTGCTTATTTGCTTTGGATTTGCTAATTGCACGCCTGTAATCCCCGAAGAGTTAGGCAGAGGTATACCTATAGTACACCCACATTTTGCTAGTTACAGAGGGCGAGCCTATTGCCCTAAACCGGGCACAATTCCAGACACCGGGCTGCTACTGAAAAATTCCAGATGGTAAAACCCAATAAAACTTTAATACTAATACGAACCCAAATACCCAATAAAGGCTCCTTCAAACAGACGCGACACGCGACGCAAAAAGCACGCGAAACTAAGGCACCGCTCGTCGCGCGACAGGCGGTGCGTTAGTGTCGCGTGCGATTCGCGTCGCGTGTCGCGCCTGTTTGAAGCTAAGACTCTTTATTTTGTACACAATATAAATAACAGATGCAATAATAGATAATAGCAGATGCAGACAATGAGTAGTCGAACGATTGTTTTACGAAATTGGGACCGTGTAGAAAAAATTAACTTTCGAAATTCAGTATGACACTTAGTACCTACCTATTGTTCACTTGCCATGATTAATTGTTTTCTTAGTTTTTCTATATAGCGATAGGACAGGATTGGAGCTAATTAGCGCACTATGTACCTACTGGTGCTTGAGTTATGCCAAATAGGGATGTATGTAACTACATAGTGCAAATTCAGTTATTTTCTTGATAGATTCGAAACCAAAATCAAAATAACATTATTCATTATTCATTATTTTTTCACATAAGCCAACAAGGGCACTTATAAACGTCAGAAGCTACGTGCACGGTTCCAATTGATCGTTGCCTATGGAGAAGAGCTGGCAAGAAACTCCATGGTTACTCTTTTAAAAATAATTGGCCTTTACAATGTTTTCAAATTCCAGTGTTAATAGGTATGGGAGGACAGTGTAGGCCTGTCAACAAGCACATACCAGGTACTTAACGAAATAGAAAATGGTCAACAAATCTAGTCTACCTACAATTCAGGCCTACAACGTTCTCAGATTAAAAAATATAAAATTACCTACAACAAAAAAAAAAAAACAAAGTCTAGTTAACCAAATCACATGATTGGCATTACAACTGTAACTGATAACCTGTCTACAGAAGCCATTAGTAAAGAGTTGAAATTAGAGTTGTTGCATAAAATGTCAAATAATGACAAGATTATGTCGAAGGAATAAGGAAAAAAAAATAAACTTCGTAATTTAAGAGCAGTTAATAAGCATTTACATAGTGATGCCGTTAATGAGGTACCAGGATTATATGAATGATACAATCTTGAACACGGACGTATTGTGTTTTTCACCGTAATTTTAATTTTATCAAAAATTGAAATATATATAAAGTATGTAGGTACATGATACCTACAAGACATTTTTCCTGTTTAGTAGAAAAAAGCAAAAATCTATGAACTATAAAATAATTTAAGTTAAGTATAAAATATTTTGCCAATCGCTTGAAATTATGAATTGCTGCTATGGTTAGTACATATTACTCACATTTTAATCGCCTGTGATGTTTACTTCTGATGAATAAAGAACATTCCAATGTAACACTCACTCGACACTTTTATTGCGCACAATAACACTCGAGTTCACTCGACATCGTATTCGCACTTGCGATCACGAGAAATAACCGACACAGAATACACGTCCACTCACTACGGCAGACGCCGCGGTACTGAAGAAAAGCTTTGATGCTGTAAACTGTAAAGTGGAAATCAGGGTGAGTTTTCCCTCCCCCATAAGTACCGACACTTAGCGCCCGCATTTGAAGCGATCATTGTTCTTTACATAAATTAGGCGTTCTTCGCAGTAACTAGGTTCGACCAACATCAATAAAAAAAGAGATATTTTCTTAATTACATGTGCGTCCACTATGAACTTTTTGTAAGTTCATTGCCAATCATACTAAGTATCGTGAGTAAGGCATAGTAAAAGACAAAGCTCGCTCAAAATCTTACAAAAAGTGTGCGTTTGACCTGCGGCCTTGACGCTGAACCTGATCATATTGTTCAAGCTACGAGCAAATGTTTGTTATAAAAAAATAATCGCAGGTATAAATAGATTTCTATCTAAGTAATACTTAGTTACATACATAAGGATTTACATAACTTTACTTAATGTTCTCTTAACTAATCAAACCTACTAGATACCGAAATGAGAATGTTGTTAATTTGCAAATCTGACCTACCTTATCTACAAAGAAAATAAATATTATAATTTTTTTTTGGTCAACACTAGGTAAAAATTGTAATTTGGGAATAAGTACATTATAGAAAATCTATTTTTTTTAAATAAACAGATTTGTATACGCACTAAGAGAATTACGCAATACAGCAAATGAAGAAGCTGCACTCAACGCCTATCACGGCTACGTAACGTCTGTATTGAGGTACAGCTTAAGGCTCCCGCAGAGAGACGCGATGCGACAGCGCGACGCGTATTTTGAAGAACAATTCCCATGAAGTTTTCATAAAAATTGTTCTACTAGAGTCGCGTCGCGCTGCAGCGTCATGCCCATTTGCGGGCCTTTACTCCTATGGGGTAACTCATCACATATTCAAAAAGCTTTCATAGCGCAAAAAAATGCTTGAGAGCAATAACTTGCGGGGTAATTACGAAACACACTAACCGTACGAATAGTGTCCTTTTTTACAGTTCAACAACATTCATTGTGTCATTTCCGTTGTTGAGCAGACAAATTTTTCGAACATATGAAGCAATGGATTAACAATAGGCTTCAAAATGATTCAATTTGTAATAGATAGTGTGTTACGCAATTAAGGTGCTGGGCACTAAGTAACCACCCCTATAAGAGAGCTGTAGACCAATTAATAAAGTTAAAGATTTTAACACTAGCTTCTAATTAGATTTTAGAAATAGCCATATTTGTTAGGAACTTCACAGTTCTTACCCACAGTGGCCGTAAACAATAGATTTAAAAAAGGGACCCAACCAAGTTAAAATAGCAAGTTTGTAACCGCACTCTCCACTACAGTCACAGCTACCTGACGCCCATAAAAGATCCAACCATATTCTAAAATTAATAAGAGAACTACGAGTACGATTTCATTTCTACAAAAAAATCTATGTAACATGGCTTTCCAAAATAATTTTTATACTTACTGTCACGGACTACAAAAAAAAATGAAGGACTCCGCGCCACGCGTATCGAAAGTGAAGCACTATAAGTATGCCGGAACGAACGTACAAACATGCCTCACGCACATATTTACATCATAAGGTGCCATTACGCGGCACTACGGCGTCATTGTAGGTACTGTTTATGTCAAGTAATAAAATAAAATAATGCCTTCTTGTGTTGTGAAATGGTGTAAAAATAATCCACATCCCAGAAAAACTGTCAAGGAATAACATATCACAAGTATGACACTTACTTACTTACACACACACACAAGTAGATCGGTACGGTGCTTCACTTTCGAAATGCG
This sequence comes from Dryobotodes eremita, assembly GCA_917490735.1. Classification (NCBI taxonomy): domain Eukaryota; kingdom Metazoa; phylum Arthropoda; class Insecta; order Lepidoptera; family Noctuidae; genus Dryobotodes; species Dryobotodes eremita. Next base: position 9,356,464 of record OU823257.1, read on the forward strand.
TGGTGCGGAGTCCTTCTTTTTTAGGGTTCCGTACCCAAAGGGTAAAAACGGGACCCTATTACTAAGACTTCGCTGTCTGTCCGTCCGTCTGTCTGTAACCAGGCTGTATCTCAAGAACCGCAATAGCTAGACAGTTGAAATTTTCACAAATTATGTATTTCTGTTGCCGCTATAACAACAAATACTAAAAACAAAATAAAATATTTTTTTAAGGGGGCTCCCATACAACAAACGCGATTTTTTTGCCGTTTTTATAGTTAATGGTACGAAACCCTTCGTGCGCGAGGCCGACTCGCACTTGGCCGATTTTTTTCAAGTCCGTGCTTACTTTAAAATATTTTTTTGATTATAAGGGTAATACATATTATTAGATTTATTCAGTTTTATAATACAAATGCTGTTGTTTTTGTATTTTTATTTTATATTGTTAAAGAAGATTGTTTAATAGAACATAAATGTATCTTTACGTCTAAGTGTCTTATAATTTTTATTAGAGTATAAGTCGTATATAAGTTAGATTTTATACCCACGAGTAATATTGTTAATATTCGTACGCCGCTGTTAGCGGTGGATGTATCCTGAACATAACTCTACTTACCAACTTTGTACCTACCATATCCATATCTTTGTCTCTAATATTATTGTATTAAAATTTTAAACCATTCTTCTTCTTCGTGACGCAAAACCTTGTTGGCCCAATACTTCGCCACTTCCACGGCGCCGTCACTGGCAGGGCAGGGGTCACTTTAACTGCAGGTTTTGGGACACAGAGGGCAGCACGAGGTGGAACATAGTTTGCGACATAACTTTACATCCACACCCTACCGCCGTTTCGTCAAGGTAGCCCCCACTTTACTAGGTTTAAATCCCTGGAACTTTAAACCTTTGAAAAGGGTATTCTGATTAATATTGATCCTTCAAACACCACACACGGGTAGCTATACAGGAATTGAGAGCAAACCACGCAATACAACATACATAGTCACAATGTTAGCTATAATGCAGTGGTGGGCTGATGATAATTTTCTGATGCCACCAAATGTCCACTGACGAATCTTCAGTCTTATTACGACATGGATGAGATACCTATGGTGTAAGGAACCTTTCCACACCCAACTTAAAACATTACCGTCCCTTACATGCAGGAGGAAGTGGAACAGATGTCAAGATAATTAGATTTAAAAAAAACTAGATTATACCATAAATGATGCTGCAGTGAGCCTGCAGACATCAAGCGGAAATTAAAGAGATGTATCATAACAAGATTGATTTGACATCAGTATAGTTTTCAACTTACAGTTCAACTTTTTTTTTAAATTAATTTGTGCTCTCCCACTGCTGAGACCTCCCCTAAATCCTTCCAGGCATCATTTTCCTCAGCCACCTCGATCCAACCCTTGCAGTACGCATCGAGGTCATCTCGCTACCTCTTCCTGGGCCGACCTCGGCGGCGCCGTCCGTCCTCAAGCACCCATCGTGTGGCGAGTGTTGCCCAGCAGTCAACAGTAGTCAACAGGCTGACGTGATCACGCGACCCGCCCAATCCCAGTTTAGCTTGGCAGCCTTTTTGCCAACGTCAACGATCCCCATTTTAGACCGTTCTACTGACCTCATAAAATGCTGAAACGTGTACTACATTTTGTTATTGTGTAATTATTCAACGCCAAATAAGCTTACTAAACATTCTTGCAATGTTGTCAAGCCGTCAACAACATTTTGTTGACATCCGTACCAAGGGCAAATTATTTTGCATAATTTTAACGTAAGTACAGACGCGTGTGGACTAATTATCTATAATATAAAAATGAATCGCAAAATGTGTTGGTAAGCGCATAACTCAACAACGCCTGGACCAATTTGGCAAATTCTTTTTTTTAAATGTTCGTTGAAATTCAAAGATGGTTTTTACGGCGAGAAAAATTCGAATAATTGCCGGAAAAACCCTAAAAACAGCCCTTTTCTTTTTCCCATACAAACGTTTTCTAACTAAAACGAGCTTTATTGCTATTGTATAAAGTTCATATTGAATTACAAGCAGTCACTGTTGTTTAAACAATGTAGGTATGTTCCTAACGTCAAAGAGTCAATTTGCACTTTATTACTTCTGTTCTGAGAAAGTTGAAATTCAATCATATCTATCAAAACAGTGTGCATTGGAGCACAGATAAACAAAAAAGAAAAAGAAAACGAAATCGAATAGTTCAATTTGGTCGGTTTCGCGATATTATTTCATTTGTTTTACTTTAAAATGCATCAGTTTTCAAGTCATTACATCAGTCAAACAAAAACAGCGTTACCAAAAGTGTTTTATTATTTAAATTTTTTCATATCCCTATTTTAAATACGGCTTGAGGGATTTGACTCCAAGTCATATCAAATTAAAAAAAAAGTTGAAACAACAACAAACTGTCAATGTCAGTGGGTTTTTTTCTTGGATTTTCGGTTACCTCCTACTCTAATGAGCTAATGAGTTTGCTTTTATCAACTGATACACATAACAAATTCGTACCTATATAGTGTTTTGTGCAGTGTTTATTTACCTATGATCGCTAATTATTGCATGTGACAAAATAATCTATAATATAGATATGCCTCCTATTAGACGAAGCAATTTAGGTAGAAGAACCCGAAATGCTACAAACCAAGCTAATTACCGATCTAATCATGCTGCACAAGAACGTAACGGCCGAAATGAACGTGAAAGAATTCGGATATCACAAACGCGTGAAGCACGAGCGCGACATTCAACTAATTGAGTTATGCGCTTACCAACACATTTTGCGATTCATTTTTATATTATAGATTAAAGTCAATGTACGTGGCCCAACATCATTCCAACATTTACGAACTGTTGATGGTGAATTGTGTGGATCTTACAGGGAAGCCTGTCAACGTTTGCAATTGCTAGAAAATGACGCTCATTGGGATCAAACTCTCAATGATGCTGTAATATCATCACACGCTCATCAAATCCGAACATTGTTTTCTATAATCATATCTACATGCTTCCCATCAAACCCAATTGATTTGTGGATCAAGTACAAAGATAATATGTGTGATGATATTTTGTATCAAATACGAAATAGAATGGGAAATCCAAATATACAAATCAGTGAAGAAATTTACAACGAAGCATTGATTTCAATTGAGGACATGTGCTTGATGATGTCAAACAAACTATTAATTCAATTAGGCCTGGCCGCGCCCAAACGTCCAATGCATGATGCTTTTAACCAAGAGTTGAATCGAGAAAAAATGTATGATCTCAACACTTTAAAAGAATTAATTCAAACGAATCTTCCACTGTTGAATGAACAACAGAAGTATGTATTTGAAAATCTTATGAAAGTAATAAATGATGAAACTGGAGGGATTTACTTCTTAGATGCACCTGGTGGTACAGGAAAAACTTTTTTGATTTCATTAATATTAGCAACGATTCGCTCACAAAATAAAATTGCACTTGCACTCGCTTCGTCGGGAATCGCAGCAACTTTGCTTGAAGGTGGTCGAACAGCCCATTCAGCATTAAAATTGCCATTAAATATGCAAAGCAATGAAACTCCGACCTGCAACATTTCTAAGAACTCTGCAATGGCAAAGGTCTTGCAGCAATGTAAATTAATTATTTGGGATGAATGCACGATGGCACATAAAAAATCTTTGGAGGCTTTAGACAGAACATTAAAAGATATACGGAGCAATCATAACCAATTTGGTGGTGCAATGATTTTATTAGCAGGAGATTTTCGTCAAACATTGCCAGTGATTCCACGATCAACACCAGCTGATGAACTCAATGCATGTCTAAAGTCCTCCAATTTGTGGAAACATGTCAAAGTACTTCATTTAAGCAAGAATATGCGTGTCGAATTACAAAATGACCAATCTGGAAACATATTCTCTAAACAACTCATTGACATTGGTAATGGCAAATTTCCTATAGACATGTTGATTGGCTGCATTAACATTCCTCAAAGTTTTTGTCAGTTAACTCGATCAAAAGTTGAACTTATTCAGAAGGTGTTTCCAGATGTTTCTCAAAATTACAGAAACCATGATTGGTTGAGCGAACGAGCTATATTGGCTGCAAAAAACATAGATGTAAATGAATTAAATTTAAAAATACAAGAACAAATTACAGGCGAATCGAGGATATAAAAATCAGTTGATTCGGCTACTAACCAAGATGATGTAGTGAACTATCCACCAGAATTTTTAAACTCGCTGGATTTGCCAGGATTGCCACCTCACAATCTTCAATTAAAGGTTGGATCGGTAGTTATAATGTTGCGAAATATCAACCAACCGCGTCTTTGCAACGGCACACGGTTAGCGATAAAAAAATTACTAAACAACGTGATAGAAGCAACTATACTGAAAGGAAAGTATAAAGGAGAAGACGTACTCATACCGCGCATCCCAATGATACTGAATGATGTGCTGTTTGACTTTAAACGACTACAGTTTCCAGTTCGGCTTGCTTTTGCTATGACCATAAACAAGTCCCAGGGGCAATCATTAAGTGTTTGTGTGTTTGTGTTTGTTTGTAAAACCCATGTTTCTCACATGGTCAATTGTATGTTGCCTGTTCCCGTGTTGGAAAACCATCAGATTTGTTTGTCTATGCGCCAGATATCAAACAAAAAACATCGTATATCACAAAGCACTACAATGAAAATAAAACTGATTTTTGTTAATAATTATGATTCATATGATTAACTATAAAGAGATTACTTATTTTTAAATGCTTATATATGTTTTATTTAATTATATTTCTTATTCACAACGCCCTATCACCAGGGTGACAGTTCTGTTCATGAGAATTTTTTGCCCCGACTATAAAATATGTAGGAACAAAAAAATGACACATTACAAATCATTTTGACAGGCTATATTTGGCAGTACGAAGTCTGCCGGGTCAGCTAGTATCTACATAAAATAAAGCTAAATCAGCTTAGATTCATTCGAATCTTTTATTGTTGCAATATTGATGGACGGTTTAAATCTTTTTGTATTGTAAAAGCCGAAATCTTCTGGAAACTGAAAAGGTTCGAGCAAGAGCGGATCCATGATTTATTTCTGGGAGGGGCACATGAGCCAGCCAGTTAAGAAGTGTCTCCCACATCTAGTATTTCACTATGCTGTTTTTAGGCACCATTCTTTTTCAATGACATTTTAGAATAACTACAAAAATAAAACGCGTGCGGTCGGGGGACCTCCGTCAGGAACGCAGTTCCTTAAGCGATATTCGCATGCACACACACTCGTAAATAATAGAAAGAGACAGAATGAGAGAGAGAGAGAAAGTGTAAGTTTTTAGAAGCTCTCATGAAATTGGCCGGGGTCTTGGATTTTCATCCTCGAAAACCATGATGAAAAATTTCAAGTTTTCGCAGCCGCCATCTTGGATTTTAATTCTGACCTCACTATCACTCACTATCTGACTTCAGCACTCTCGAAAACCATGATGAATTTTTTTATTTTACTTATGCCGTTTGGGGCGGGGCAATGCCCCTGTGCCCTCCCTGGATCCGCCCTTGCGTTTGAGCATGGTTACATTAACCTAAATTACATGAATGCCCTAATAAAACATTTTTCTACTTTGACGTGTGCGAGTCAGAGTCAGACCACCCAGCATCACTTTGTTTCAGCTCCTACGACATTCATAGGGTTAACTTTGTGCTCGAACGTTACTGCGCGGCCACGGGAGGGTTATTGTTAACATTACAATGTCTACGATCGAACAGACTGTAAACTAGGTAAGCCAGGTAGTACAAAACATACGTATGAATATTAACAATCACTAAAATTGAATTTCGTCGTCACCTCGCGCCCCGCCCGCCGCCCGCGCCTCCTGTGTTTACGAACTTATTGAACCAGATTGAAAGCCAACAAACTGCTAACTGAGCAAACGGAAAGTTATTACAGCTGACTGGAAAAAGCTTTTTGCCTAACACAATATTTTATAACCAGCAGGGTAGTAGTGTAACATACTAACAGTAGGAATGGCTTTCATTCTGACAGATCAACAGCATTCAATGCGTTATTTCCGTTGCCGAGCAGACAGTTTTTTCGAACATATGAAGCAATGGATTAGCAATAGGCTTCAAAATGATTCAGATTGTGAGTGATAGTGTGTTATGCAATTAAGGTGCTGCACGTGACGTAACCAATAAATTTGGGACACTGAGTTATATCACTACATACATAAACTCACGCCTAAACAGAAATTACAGAACACCTGATCCTTACATACTCCTGTCAGTTGCTTCGTTTACGTTCATACACAGCACCCTAATTACGTAACACACTATCTATCACAATCTGAATAATTTTGAAGCCTATTGCTAATACATTGCTTCTTATGCTCGAAAAATTTGTCTCCTCAACAACGTAATTATCACAATGAATGTTGTTGAACTGTCAAAATGAAACCCGTTCCAACTGTTAGTGTGTTACGTAATTACCCCGCTGATCATACACGCTTGCCGGTTGCGAGTACTACGCACCTGCGGGTCTATTTTGTAAAATTACCGTAATAACAAAGGTGAGATGAGCTGTAAGTCCACCTGATGCTAGGAATTGATATTATTGACAGTTCACATCACGCTCACTTCACCTAAGTTTACACAGTGTGATTTTGACAGAATAAAAAGGCAAACCTTTCTGCAGAACATCACCATACGGACCAATAATACTATAGGTACTCTTTATTTATTTATTTTAAATCCAAATTTATGACCATGTGAAATTTTAACGGACTTTTATTCCACCCTGTACAATCCTCCCACGTTATGCTTGTCCTGAAAACCATTTAGATTTTCACGTTGTCTAATCCAAAAGAAAATAGGTACTGGTAATTTACTACTTAGTTATCAACGAAAACACTGCCAAAATTTCACAGATTCTTTCTTTTTTCTGTAGGTTTCAGGACGATTAAGCCTTCTCCATTTCATGTCCAGTTTAGACGTCTGTCTGATGTTCATCTGAAGGCTTTGTTAAAGCCCTTGCTGTTTCTAGGTTAGTGACGATAACTTCTTAAATACGGTACGTGTCAATCATTCCACTCAAGTGCGTCTTCGGCAATGATTTGGAAGTCGTGAAAAAGAAAATCTGATAATATGTAGGTAGGTACTTATTTGATGGAATAGTGATAATGTAGTGTAGCCCTTTTGACCTACCCATAAATCCAAGAAAAACGTTCTGAAAAGAAAACCTTGAAAAAAAAGTCTGTAAATACATTTATTTGCACTAAACGTGACGCATAAAGACAAAATCACAAAAATAAACCACACAAACACGAAATAAAACAAAAACCCCCGCTAGCCCCTACCTAATTAGGTACTACCTACTTAATTACAACCCACATTTGAAGTTTGCCGCAATTTTTATAATGTCTGCACGTCTACAGATTCACTAATTTAACCCGATTATTTATTTCAATTTATTGCATTCTCAAATCGATTAGTTTTTACGAACCAAATATTTTCAGTCACGTTCGAATTTTGCTACGGATGGTGAGACGAGAACAATACGATCCCGTTGTTGCCACTGATGGGCCAGTGAGTGTGCGCTTGGACTTTGACCAGGGCCGGCAGTCTCGACATTAGATAGCGACAAAAATCCGTCGCTAAGTCTATCGATGTCAAATTCGTTTAATAGATTTTCAACTTTATATCGAAATTATAAGGTTGAAAATCTATTAAAGAAATTTGACATCGATACGACTTAGCGACAGATTTTTGTCGCTATCTAATGTCGAGACAGCAGGCCCTGCTCGATATTATTATTGTCAACTTATTATTAAATAAAATAAATTGGTCTCGTCGGTTAGTAGACAACACAATAATACCTACTTGTACGTGTAATATTACAATCCGATTCAAACTTAATGTGCGGCTCGGAACATGAGGCGAGTCGCTGCAACAACAACAGTAACCAATTCACGTGTCAGCAGGGGTGAGGGGTGTGATACTGTGCAGCGACTAGCGCACTTCATAGCCGCCATAAAGTTTGAATCGGGCTGTACCAGGAACTAGTTAAGATACACAGCAGTAGCTATATGACTGATAACATAAATTTTTTGCGACCTGAAATCAAAACCATAATTTATTTGTTACAATCTACTTCCTCGCTCAAATTGATTCAATGTATGAAAATAAAAGCGAACAACCGGACAAATTGGTAAAGGGCAGCCCCTAGCGGTGACGGAATCGAAAATAATTCAATTTCACATCACGTCTGTGGAGAGATGGCGAGCCGAGATAATCCCGCGTAATTACGGACTGACACATAAATGTTCCCAGTCCCACTAGCAATAAGGGAACGCAATAAACACGGCTTTTCCTTCAATTGGTTTCCACAGGATAGCAAGCTGATAGGTATTTTCCTAGCCGTGTGTAGAGCAAAACCTTAGCTATTTATTGTAGCTATGTTAGCGAGAATCTGCAGGCAATGTCCTCTAGTTAGTTAGGCCTCTAGAGATGTATGCAACATTGATGCCACGCTATACATAGTCTACAAATAGTAGGTACCTACACAGTAAATATATAGGTGTCACTCGAGTTTTTTACTGGGAAAAGTGCCACGTGCCAGCGCATTCCCTTCTTATATAGAAAAAACAAGTTTACGACTGAAGACTGAATGTTGGTTTAAGAACTTGAACTGACACAGTGAAAATAGGAAATAGTTTGAGTCAGAGTGCGTCTAGCTAGCACGTCCTAATTCTGTACTGTCCAACAACGCGGCGATGAACTTCCGGCAACTTGAACACTTGAATACTTCTTGAATAGTGCTAAACGAGAGGTTTTCAATCAAAATACAGGGTGCATGCTGCCTGTATTTTCATTAAAAGTGTTCAAAAGCTATTAATAAAGGCCTATTTATGTAGGTAATCATATACCTACATATATTGTAAATAAGACTAAGAATCTAAACTACACAGGTTTCCTATCTGACATCACAGATAAATAAGACAAGAGTTAGAACAAAACAAATTTAATCCACTTCATCGCTGCCTTTACCCCAGGATAAATAGACCTGACAGTATAACGCGGGTATTTAAATGGTAACCCAATAAATGTCTTGCCCTCAAAGCTTACCCGAGGCTCCGCGGTGGCTTGCCAAAAGTTATTCCTTTAATCGGAACCGAAGATCTTCGCACTTCGCTTTGATTTATTCCCTATTTTAACTGTGAGTCTGCGAGCAACATAGAATTTATTTGCATATCTTTGAGGATCCACGCTTATATGTAATTAAGGATTTATTTGCTGCTTTGGTCAAACATAAACATGTGTGTTTAAAGTTATGTTATAAGCCTCGGACATTCCTTACCTACGACCCTTATTACAAATCCATAAAGGCAAGCCAATGACCCAATATGATACAATGTAAATATCCAATCCAACGGACGTCTTTGGTTCCCAACAGAAGCGGTACAAACGCTCCCAAAGCTTATGAAAGTATAATAGAACAAGAAATATCGAGTATATATTTCAGCGTCATGTATTTTATTGAAAGTCCCTATACAAGTTTCGGGTGGGTCGACGACATTGCGAATATTAATATCCCAAAATATACTTCTCTCTATGGGCGAATTCTGGGAATATGATATGAAAGCACCCAATTCAATTTCGATCAGCAATAATGTGATGGCATTGAAATAATTTATGTTCGTTTACGCTTCTAATTCCCCCTGGGACATTAACGTAGAGTTTCGTACGACATCGTAAAAAATGTATAAAATGTCCTAAATCTTTCGCGGCTAACAGAAAAACGTTTGAGGTCACGCGCTAAAACTAGAAAGCTCATTTTCCTTATGAGATGTCTCTAAGAAACTAGGGCTTGCAGCGTCGAGTCCTCAGTGCCGACTCACCATCAGTAGGCATCACTTGACCCAGTAAACTAGGACCATTCAATTCGTGCCCCGTACAGACTCGAGGCAAACCTCAAAGGGCACCAACAACTATTAAAACTTCATGAAAAGAGTAGTCTTTTCATGAAGTTTTAATAGCTGTAGGTGGAAAGTGTATCTTTTTAAAATCACCTCAATGTTGACACTACTCCTCTTAGTTCAGATATGGCACATAATACAATGCTTATTATTGGATATTCGACTTTAACACTTATGGTTTTGAAGCAGAATTTTAAATATCAGCTTTCGAGTCATAGGTTTTGTCTTTCAGTTTGATACAGGCAACCGGATCGCGAATGAAAAGCGTCGCTCTTTTGATGAAGATCGCGGTGCAATCATTTTTACCGCGATAATTGCGGATGGGGACCGGCAGCTGTATAATTTTATAAAGTACTTTAATATTTTCAACAGATTTCGCATAAAAATTGTCTGCATTATAATGATTTTGCAGCTTTTCCTCGACTCACGGAAACAAGTGAGTTTTTGCAGAAGCATTTTTCCATGATTATGAAATGATTAAGGCAAACCGCAAACTATTTTAAATTATTAATTATACAAAAGGTACGTCCATGAGTATAAATAGAGGTAGGCTAGGTACATCCATTAGGGTACAGGTAACTTGATTTTGACAAGATTTCGAAAATGTGATTAATGTTTAATGAAATTTTATAAAATTGTCACTGACTTGACTAAAATTGTCTAGCTGACTGCCTCATTGGCCTAATGGTCGCAAGCGCAACTGTTGAGCGTGAGGTCATGGGTTTCTATGAAATCGGGGAAATTGTTAACTTTTGGGTTTTGCCAGTAGGTACCAGTGAGTTTTTCCAGTAGTACTTATAAACTCAGTAGCAGCCAGGGGTCTGGATTTCTGCCCAGTTGATGGCAATAGGCTCATCCCCGGTTGATGGCAATAGGCTTGCCCCCGATTACCTAAATGCTACTTAAACTTATATGGCGAAAAATGTGTGTAGGTACCTACACTGCCAGTCCCTTCGGGGAATACAGGCATGATATTAAGTCTTGCACTTCGCCCACGACTTCGTCAGCGTGGATTTTGTATATTTCCCCTTCAAAATTCAACACCATCCCTTTTTAAAAATTAATGATAACGCTCTTTATTATTTATTCAGACAAGTATTTGGGACAATTTTCAAGTTTATTGTTTAACAAAGGAAAAATATTTTTCTTATAAACTGTGTATTTTATTTTAATCAATCCCTGTTCGGTTGAACAGGGAGGCCTTTCACCCGAAAAGGGGCTGATTTAAAAAAAAGACATAAAAAAAATTAGATTATGTATAAGTATACCAAATTTTAAGTTAAGTATCAAGACACTCAGTAAATTCCTCAACTAAAAACTTAATTACGTACCCCTTTTTACCCCGTTAGGGGTGGATTTTCGGAAAACTCGAAAATATTTATTTTTATTTACTGTCAAAAGTATTAATACCGAGTTTCGAGCTATTCGGATCGCGCATTAAGATTCTTCCATACAAACTTTAACAAACCGTAAAATCCTTTTGAGGGGTAGTTTTAAAAAACTGATGACGACAATTTTAATTATAAATAATTAATTTAATTAAATTTAAGCATGTTTCGTGCCAAGTTTCAAATATATTAACTCAAGTAATAATATTTTTCATACACATTACCTACTTTAAATACCCGTGACAATTTAAAATTTATTTTAAAGTAGCTTCTGCCCGCGACTTCGTACGCGGATCCTGTTGCTTATGCCAGCGACAACGGGGTCATCAAAATCGAAGATCTGAAACGTCTGATGTCGAATTCTAAGAGCCCGGGGACGGGAAAACAACAGGATGCGCGCGGCAATTCGAGACGTTCCAGATCTTTCATTTTTGTAAGTCAACTGGAAATGCCCATCAGACTAAACAACTTTTGCTAAGACGTCATTCCTATACATGTTATAGTGTCGCTGGGCTTTAGAGATCTACAACAGGTGTTCCAGATCTTATCTTCAAATTTATTCTCACAGCAGAAAATGCTCTTCACGTGGAATAATTTTTGCTATGGCACCATTTTTATATCTCTCATATTTTAGCTGGTCTGTTGCGGTTCTGCATCAGGTGTCCCATTTTTCAAAATAAATTATAGCCTATATGTTGCCCAGACTTAATACCTATACAACAAAAAAACTTTTCTTCCCGTAATTCCGCAGCGGATCCCAAGGGTACACTGAATTAACAATATTGCTTGCGGAAAGTTTTGGTTTATAATATTAGCCTGATCTTGATAATTGGATACGAAATATATTTGGAGAAACTTGGGGTCATTTTCAGGCAATAATGAACCAATAAGGTGGTAAACTTGGCCTTGCACTTTGAATGTTGGCATAAATGGGCCTTCTGAAATCTGTTTCGCACCAAAAGATGTCATTTGAAAGGCATTATTGTACAAACGGATGTTGCCAAAGAAATGTTTGGACCGTGGATGGTCACCGATTAGCAGTGATCTTAATATTTCTGGAGGATTTTGTAATATTTCAATATGTACTTTCCCACCTGAGCAACACATACCGTTTGTTTCTTTTTGCCATTTAACAGCTTCACAAAAAGTACAATTTTGAACCATACCACCGATGGCGGAATATGTGGCGTAGTCAATCATAGGAGTATATGTAAATGCACTCCGTTCCTTATCAACCCAAGGAAGGTCGCCATGCCCTACGGCTACATCTTGAGACACATCCGATTCTTCAGATGATATCGACATTCTGTTCAGAGAATGTCGAAGTCGATCAGAATTCAAACGTTCGTCGCGCTCTTCTTCTGTCTCTTCATGCCGTACTCCAGCAATTTTTTCTCTCTCACTTTCTAACTGATTATGTATATTTTGTTTTTTGCGTGTTCGGGACAATGTATGATAATCTCGATCAGCAGTTAGTCGCGCATCACGTTCATCACTCGTTTCAAAAGACCTATTAGTATATGTGCGAATACGCTGAGAACTCAAGCATGATTCTGTACCTGTAAACGTTTCCGATTCGCGAGACAATGCATGTCGCTCACGATCAGCGGACAGTCGCGCATCACGTTCCGCACTTGTCTCTAGAGACCTAGAAGCAGATGCGTAGATACGCTGAGAACTCAATCGCAATTCTCTATCCGTGAACGTCTCCGTCTCGCGAGATAGTGCGTGACGTTCACGATCAGCGGTCAGTCGCGCATCATATTCTTCACTGGTCTCTAGAGATGTGGATGTAGATGCGTAAATACGCTGAGAACGCAGGCGTGCTTCGCGATCCGAAGAGGTTTCCACGGAGCGAGTTGCAGCCTGATGTTCACGAACAGCATCAAGTCTCTCCTCACGCTCTTCTTGGGATCTTATGGTCCTCAATCTTTTAGCTCCTTTGGAACATTGGGAAAGATTTGACCTCTTTCTAGGCATGGTTATAGTTTTATTGTGAAAAAAATCTAAGTGACTGCTCCCCTGCGTTACCGGGTAGGCTACCGTGTCCCGAAGATAAATCGAAAAGGATATTAAATACTCAAATAACATAAGCCCGAAGGCATATTTATTCGATAAAATAAAAAAATCAATGGGAGTTTTGGTCAGTAGAGTCAAATTTTCAATGATATACCATCATCATCGAAAATCAGTCCTAAACTGTTACCGCCTTTACCGCGTGGAGGTACTCCCAGCTTATGTTATTTTATAATTATACAGTGAAATTAGTGATAGCTTTGATTTCCACATAAGATGTTTCTGATCTTGGATTTTTATAAGTCAACAGGAAATGCCCATCAGACCGAACAACTTTTGCTAAGACGTCATTCGTATATGTGTTATGGTGTAGCTGGGCTCTTGGAGTTCCACAACAGGTGTTCCAGATCTTCGATTTTTATAATTCACCAAAGAGTGCTCATCAGATTGAACAACTTTTGCAAAACGTCATTCCTATATATGTTATAGTGTAGCTGGGCGCTTGGGATTCCACAACAGGTGTTCCAGATCTTCAATTTTTATACGTCAACAAAGAGTGCTCATCAGGTTAAACAATTCTTGCTAAGACGTTATTCCTATGTATGTTATAGTGTAGTAGGGCTCTTGGAGTTCCACATCAGGTGTTCCAGATCTTCAATTTTTATACATCAACAAAGAGTGCTCATCAGGTTAAACAATTCTTGCTAAGACGTTATTCCTATGTATGTTATAGTGTAGTAGGGCTCTTGGAGTTCCACATCAGGTGTTCCAGATCTTCAAATTTATTCTCTCAGCAGAAAATGCTCATCACGTGGAACATATGGTATCATTTTTGTATCGGTTATAGTTTAGCTGGTCTGTTGCGGTTCTGCATCAGGTGTTCAAGTTTCCAAGATAAATTATAGCCTATATGTTGCCCAGACTTAATAACTATAGAACAAAAAAAAAAACATTCAAATCCGTCCAGTAGTTCCGAAGATTAGCGTGTACAAACAGACAGACAGATTTTTTTTTTGGATTCGTGCTCTTTTACTGTTTCTAAACCCCCCTCCTTTTTTTTTATATATTCAATGTACAGACAGTTTTTTTACTGTTTTATTATATAAAAAATATGTAGCCTATGTCCACCACCCTGAAGGTCCATTCAAAAAATTGGAGGAAGAATTTTTGAAATCGGATAAATAGTTTCGGAGATTACCTCGTACATCCAAACTTACAAACTTTACCTCTTTATAATATAAGTGTAGAAAGGTTGTCATCCGTAAGTTATTTTCCGTTAACGTGATACAAAATAGGTACCATAATCAAAGAAAAACGTGCAAAACAAACGCAAGACCTACGTAGGTAAAGACAATTTATTACATTTGCACCGTGATTTGCACATCATTATTTTACCTGACGAAGTCGAGAACCTTGCCGGGGTGCGTCAATCACAATGTAGGTGGGTTGGTTGTAACCATGGTATAATAATATACTTCGCCAGGTATAGCATTCCGAGACACAGTGGTCACGTGGGTGACACAAGCCTACGTCATCACCGCTGTGTTACCAGTAGTGTGGAATAATAACTCCCCAACTGCCTTTATTACCTGTGCGAATCCGATAAACCGATGAGGTTTTAATTAACAATTACGTAGGATATGTTTAAACTGAATTGTTTTGTTTGATTAGAAAAACGAAACGACAATTTAAATGCTTTATATATATTTTTCAACAGAATGGTGACTGAAAATGTTTCCATAATTCATGTTTTGTTGCAATAAAGTGGCAACTGGATAGTGACGTAAGCATGTGTCACTCCCGGAGTGCCAGACCTTGCTTTTTTAGACCATGGTTGTAACATTGAACAAATCATTAACGTTACTATCGCAAAATACACATATGTAAATCAATAGATATGAGTATGACTGCCTGCTTTACGCTTTTAGGGGTTTATTTATAAACGTTGCTTAAAGTTAAGTGACGTATAAACGCCAAAAATTTATGGTTAAACATTCGCTAATCATTATTAACTTTTAGCAACGTTTATAAATAAAGGGGTTAAAGGTCGAGCCTAGCAGGTAAAAGTGCTGTCTGACCTACCTACCTACTTGTCGTGAAACGTCGAAAATGTTCGAGGGCAGCCTTGAAATCGATAAAAGGTTTTTCTCATGACCAGCACCCTAATTGCATCATACACTATCGATCACAATCTGACTCATTCTGTCATATATTATTATGTTCGAAAAAATTCTCTCCTCAACGTAATTATCGCAATTAATATTCTTGAACTGTCAAAATGAGAGCCATTCCTACTGTTAGTGTGTATAATTATATAATATAATTATACCTACACAATTACCCCGCAGGCTTATGCCACGGAAACACTTTTACTTTATTTGAATATCGTGGATAACTTTTGGTAGGTATGCTAAATTAAATTAAATTGCTTCCCCGCCACAATTTCTCAAAAAATTATATAAAAATAAATAATGATTTTGCATTTTAAATTCAGCGCGGAATTCGCCGAGTCAGAATTTTTGCGCCTTTTATTATTTTTTCTCGCTAGTAACTAAGATAATACGAGGGTGAGGATTTTGCAGCTTTGGTAATGGTTGCTTATTCAACTCGGAGAGTTTAATCTTCTTTTCACTCTTTTGCACATATTCTTTGGTTGTGCATTATGTTAGGCATGAGGCAGGGGTGGGTAATGATACCTTTGCAAATTATTCAAAGGAAACCCCCTGCCTACTGTTGGTACCTACAAAGCATAAAAGCGTAGAATTAAAATATAAATGATTGTTGATGAGTAGACAACAATTTGCATTGTTTTTTTCTTTATCTAATCAAAATTGAGGAATATCCAACATCTTGATGAGGATTTTCACACAACATAATAATTTTTTCCTCAAAATTCTGGCCTTTGATTTCCCGAGTTATCATGGTTGCTAAGCAGAGATTTTGCTCCCGGTAGTTGGGTAACTATAGTCTATTCGCGTTAAGGCTCGTTCACACTGGCGCGACGCGACAGCGCGACACAAAGGCACCGCGCTGCCGTCCACTAACTAAAAGGCAGCTAAGTGCAAAAAGTAGTTTTCGAGAAAACGCAAAAATAAGTGGGCATTGATGTCTCTTGAAAAGTATGCTACCTAGGAACAAGGTTGCAAGTTATATACGTAGGCATAGTCTTTTTGCACAATATGTGATATATTTCATTCATTTATATTAATCACATTTTATTTAAATTCATTTTATAACTTTTAGCTAAGCAATTTTTTTAATTTTTACATAATATACTGCACTATAAGGCCGCTAACCATACCTTAACTGCTTTATAGTATTTATTGTATCTCTAAAACTATAAATCATAGAAAAATTATTCTTACACCAAAATATAGAGCATCGAAAGTTGTATAAGACTACATTACAAAGTGAAAAACGACCAACTGTGGCTTAACGGCCTTTTAGTTAGTGGACGGCAACGCGTGTCTCGCGACGAGCGGTACCTTTGTGTTGTGCTGTCGCGTCGCTCCTGTTTGCGGGAGCCTACAAGGAAATAATGACTCCATATTGTTGTCACTCAGCTTAGCCACGCCCCTTGACCAATTAGATCATAATACTTACATTAGAAAGCGTTGTTCACATTGACCAGTTGAAGTAAGCCTTTCAGACAGTACGGACATAGTAAATAGAACAGATTAAAGTAGTATTTTGCACGCACAATGGTCCACATGAAGGACTTAGTGCGGAAACCAAAACCCCTAAAGAAGAAGAAGTAGAATAGAATAGAATAGAATACTCTTTATTATGTTTATGTATTTATTTTGAAGTTATTTCAATAATACCATAACACCGTTCGTTTCGAAACAGGAAAACACTGATGTATCGTATTTTATGGAGACATTCACATGCCTAAATAAGGCAATGAAGAGAACCTTTGATGCCAAATAAAATGGCCTGATATTCTTTGTGCCACAAAGATTGTGGCAGATCATGCATGAAAATCGATTTTACCCTTGGACGACTTTACGAGCCACTCTTCCGGGTCGTTATCCTATGAGAATGTATGAAGAGAGACTCAGCCAGTGTATGAGCCGTATAGATATCTATAAGCATAAATCTCTGGTCAAACTGAAGCGAAACCCGCGCGGGATTCGCTCGCGTAATTAGTTCGCGCCGCACAGTGGGCCCATACTGAAAATTAGTGGACTTAGGCAACAAAGTTACCATATCGATGCGATTTTTTTTTATATGACGTGTTAAAAAAAAATCAGCGCCGGCCATCTGCGGCAGCGCGAGTAATCATTCGGTAAAAAAATAATAATTTGGAAGAATTTTTTTGTCATTTAAAATAAATTCAAAGCATATTTTTTGTCTCATTTGGCTGTTTTCACCTTCTTTTTAGTTAAATAAATAGTTTTAATAGCGCATACGTACTTAGAACTAGTAATTCTGGTAGAGATTTAGTTATTATTGCATGTTATCGGTACAAATGAGTCATCAATCACAATGCAGGTGCTCTGCATTGTGATTGATGACTCATTTGTTTGTGCGCGCATAACTAATGAGTCATCGAAAAATGCTCGTCTCTGATTGGCTGTGTTATTTTTTAACTGCACGTTATCTATTGTTGAATAAATACATCGTAATGTTTCAGGTTATACTAATTTTGTTAATGATAGGTGAAATAATTTAAATTTGTACGGGCAAGTCGTTGATAATTATCTACATAATCAACTGTATGTATATTATTATAGTATAAGTTATCGTACGTATGATCAATATGAAACTGTGAAGTAGTTGTAGCCCTGAAAAGGGCTGTTTGTCATATTCCTAACCCTGATGGGCTTTTGTGGGAATAATTTAGAGCCGGATCACATTATTTCTTGTTCCAGAAGTGCTAGTGGGTCCGGCAAATTTTCGGACTCTGCTATGAGGCATTCTTCTTCCTCCATAATTTCACTGTCACAGGGAGGCTCAGTAGTCTGTAACAACTGAGTTGCTTCAGGCAACAACTCATTATGAACCTGTTTCATTATTTTAGGCCTTATGTAGGATATGTGGGGATCAGAGCTTATTAGAAGTCCATGGAGGATGTCTTCGTTTGTTGCTATTCTCCCCGTTTTCCGAGTGTGCCTCTCCCTGACGTTTCTGAAGTCCTTATTACGGGCTTCCGAAGCTTCTTCAGATAAGGTACCTAAAACGAATAAGTACATACATTTTAATTTCAAAACGCAATCGAGTCAAATAATACATCAAACTATATTTATTTTTTACTTACCGATTGGCAAAACACCAAAGTGGTTACAGATGTCTGCACCGTGCATTAGAAGTTTATGTACACTAACTGGCATGTAGTACCACGAATAGTGTTGCACGTACACATCAGCTGTTTCTCTACAGTATCTTCTAAATTTTTCACAGTCAATGTTTTTGCCTGATGATATGGCTTGTAGAATAACGGAAAATCTGAAAATCAGATTTTCGTCAATTTCCGTTATTCTGGAAGATCTTTTGTAATCTTGGAAAAAGCGCCTCGCTGTATTCCCGTCGTTTGTAGTTCCAAAACCCTAAAATGGGAAAACAATACTGTAATATACAATACATAGAGATATAATTCACAAACAACATAAAGAGAGCGAAAATTAAATACATACCTGTTTGACTATATCAATCAGCATTCCAGTTTGCTCACGAAACTCTTGCTGTGTGGTATTTTTTTTAGCTTGTTTCAAAGCCTTATGTTCGCCGCGAGCAGTCCATCGTTGAAAATCCAGATTATAAGATATATGGAGAAGACATTCCATACACCGAATCTTCATATGCAGTGAAGAAATTCCTTGTTTGTAAATTTCTTCACGAAGTGGTTTAGAAGTCAAAGCGTCTAAATTATTCATCTCACTCGGTTTTGCCAAGCAAATGGGACACGTTGCATATGATGGTACTCCAGCAATAATATTGGCCACTTTTCCATCAATCATGGTCGTATGCAATTCATGTGATACAATAATATTTCCACACTGTGTAGATATTCGTTCATCAATTTGTTTTTTCATCTCAGACTCTTCAGACTTTATAAAGTCAGCTGTCTCCGAAGTGAAATTGAACTTCACTGGTCGACAGTACAGAGTTGAACAAGGTGTGGGGTTCTCCCAAACTAGATTTTCATTCCCAGATGATGGCCTAGTAGACACTAGCCGAAGAGGGACGATGCTTATCATGACTACTGATGAATCATCGAACTCTGTAGCTGTGTTTGACGTTTTCTGTTTATAGTTACTCTGCGACGAAGAACCATCAAGTCCCCATTTCCAGGTCAACTTGAGTTCTTCATTTTGAGACCTATCAACAGTATTTATATCAAGTAATATTCTCTCCACAGTGTGGTCCAATAGCGCTTGCAATTTAATGTGAGCTCCGTTTTCGGTAATCTCCATACTCTCTTGTGGTGGGTAACATCTTTTCTTGGCATTTACAAGCTTTGGATAAGATGGAAAGGCAGCACAGTTTTCTTCTTTCAGAAATTGTCGAAGAGCTAAGTACTTCCATTTCGAGAGCGCAACTGATGTATAAAGAGCTAAACACTTATCTTCAGAGACAGTACTTAAGCTCTGCTTTTTGAATAGTCTCTCTTCTACTTCGGATAGCGCATCTGGATTACTGGAAAGGTATTCGACCACTTTTGCCAGATTCGTTTTGCCGTTGTCTTTCAATTTTGTTATGTACCAGTGCTGCAACTCTTCCTCGGAATTTTCTTCTACTATGGAAGTAGAACGTCTTTTCTTTTGCTTATTACTTAACTCTTCGAACGGTTTTCTGTGCTCCTTTTCTGTAGATGTTCCCGCTTCCGCAGTACATACTGCAAGAGTAGGAACATGGCAATCTATATCCACAAGCTCAGATAAGGCTGCGTCCGAAAAGCCCATCACACTTCTCAGATCAACACTGTCACAAACAGGCCAGTTGATGTTTTTTTCCAACCACTTGCGATTAATTACACGATTCATAAAAGTTTTTTGATTTCTACTTGACTCTATCCACTTTTTATTTAAATTTACACAAAAAAGTCGACAGAACTCCTTGATTCGGTTCTTGTCTTCTTCAGAAATTTCGGTAGTCAAGACAGAAATGATACTTTCATACAGAAACATATGATTTTTCAGATCACCGCCACTTCTTAATTTCACAAAAAGATCTAGGTTGGTACAAAATCCAGCCATAGTTCTAATGTAAATATAAAAATACAAGTATTTCACTGTGTTCACAAACAAGCGACAAGAGCGAAACTAGATGGACTTATTTTTTTTTTTTTTTTTTTTTTGGTAGGGCAACTCGTAGTTTTGACCACTGGGGGTCATGGCTGCTTAACCGGACTGTCCTGTGGTTGCCTTTCGGATTTTACTCTAAAGGGCCTCCAGCCAGGAGCGGAAAAAATTAAAACTAAACTTATAAGTTAGATGACCGCACGCTAAGGGCACCCGCTGTGGGGTACGGACCTCGGCTTAGGGCGTCATCGGGAGAGGGCAGCGCGATATTGGGGACGGGCTGGATCGAAAGGTTAATATCATGATTATTAATCGGGGAATTTAAAGCTACAAGCTCAGCTACGGCGCGGGCTGAGGCCTCATCGGACTGGTAGATGGACTTAATGAATGTCTTTATATTTATAGTTAGTGTTAATTACTCAAGTAGTGGACATAACCGTGAGTGAAAATTATTCAGCCAATCAGAGACGAGCATTTTTCGATGACTCATTAGTTATGCGCTTAGCCGAGTGCACGAACAAATGAGTCATCAATCACAATGCAGGTGCTACCGATAACATGCAATCATAACTAAATCTCTACCAGAATTACTAGTTCTAAGTACGTATGCGCTATTAAAACTATTTATTTAACTAAAAAGAAGGTGAAAACAGCCAAATGAGACAAAAAATATGCTTTGAATTTATTTTAAATGACAAAAAAAATCTTCCAAATCATTTTTTTTTTTTACCGAATGATTACTCGCGCTGCCGCAGATGGCCGGCGCTGATTTTTTTTTCATGGATAGAGAATGACCCTAGCTATCATATACTCACGCCACACACTCAACATATTAGTACAATTGAAGAAAAAAAATTAAACGTGATTCGCTCCATATAAAAAAATCTAATTAATTTTTTTCAAGACAAACTATCAACTTTAGAAGAAATTTTATAAGAATAAAAGTTGTCAGGAATAATATAACACGTCATATAAAAAAAAATCGCATCGATATAGGAACTTTGTTGCCTAAGTCCACTAATTTTCAGTATGGGCCCACTGTGCGCCGCCGCCGAGGCACCGGCACCGTGTCAACTAACTTGTAAGGAAATGTTTAAACTGGTGTGAAGTCCAGCACAGTCACGTCCTGCTATCTGCGCGGGATATGCCTCAGAGTGGCCAGTTTTATGTCTGTTATTAAAAACTCATTAAAACAAAGAATAAACCCAACTCATTAAAATCAGGATATTACGTATAATCAGAAATCAATCAAGCTCCATTGTTACGAACATACCTAGGCAATTTGACATGGAGAGCACCTTTATGTCGTAGTAGTAAGGGCAATTTTCGCTTTTCAAATGTTACTGACTTGCATTTTACTTTTACTTAATAAACAGTTAACATGCTAACAAAAATGATTCTTCTAAGGGCCGATTTATCAATCGTTAGGTAACTCAAATCTGAGGAATAAATTTGACGATTTGGCTGCTTTTGTATAGAAAATTAGTCAAACCGTCCTATTTATTCTTCAGATAAAATTTATCTGACTACTGAAAAATCGGCCCTAAGGTACCTGTCCCACCGCCGCCTAAGCAAGCAGAGCTAGCAAATAAATACGAGTTGGCAACCAAGGAGCAGCAAATGGTGCCCGCCAAGATGGAGGGACCAAATCTTGGATTTCAAATCAGACTATATATAAGTTTAATACTGTAAATCTCACGGATATCGAGGGATATGCCTTGGAGGCGTGGCACATGTCGCCTCTGTTGGGTCCAACTGACCTTAGATACGCGCGACTGCAGTGAGCACCGTTTAGGCATATGTTTGCATCGGAACGTGTAGTGTGATTTCGTATTTTTATGAAATGCCGAATATTTCCGTCCTTATTTGAAAAAATAGCACAATTACAACAAACCTTAGTACAAGTGGCTTGTCTTACCACCGGTAACAAAAAAATCACTGTATTAATTATAATATTTAAGTATTTTACAAATTATTTAGTTGTGAAATATTTTTACATGTGACAGCCTTTGCCTAATGACTGACGCATGTCAAAACAATGCATTAGTGGTGCGTAGCGCTAACATATAGATATCGATAATTGTTAGTTGCTCTAATAGGAAATTGTATTAAGAATTTTAAATAAGAATTAATACATTTTATTTCAGTTTCCCGAAAGATCCAGAAATTAAACATAAATGGGTAGATGCAAAATGCAGGGAAAATAATTGGTTTCCTTCAAACAAATTTCAAGTGACTTCAAAGTTCATAAAGACGCTGCTAGTCCCAAAAGCTCTTAGACACTTTGTCAATACAAATATTTTCTCATCAACTGATTTTCACCAGTTTGAGCAAGACCCGATGGATAATAATATTATCCAAGTGACAAAATGTGTGATGGAATAACATATTGATATTTGCTCACATTTTTTGGTTACGAATGGAACACCTAAATTATGAAAGCGTCAGATATAATGTTCAATAAGTACCTATTTAAATTGCTGTTTTGTGTGCGATAGTTGAACAGTTTTAATTTTAAGTAAGAGCAGCCCCGGATCTAGGGGGGGGGGCAAATTCAAGCGTGGCAGACAAGTACACTACTCAGCGCACCGCAACTCTGCGATAAGTGAGATGCGCAGTACTTATTATCTTTCTCTGCGGGTGGCACACTGAGGAAATCACTACGTGATTAGCGTAGGCATACGAGTAGATCGTCAAACGGTGTGAGCGGGTTGCGGGCGAAGCAGTTGAATTTTACCAGGAACTCTCCGTTTTTAAAACACATGCTCCAATTTTATTTGGCGATACAAAAACGTTAGCTTTCCATCTCTTGCAACAGATTTATGCCGTGGCGATCCTGAGGAGGATCAGCGCCTCTGTCACGTCTGTAGGCAATAATTTAAGGAACAAATTATTTATTTTAGAAATTTTACTTCGCGAAGCGGGGGCGCCGGACGTCCCGCCCTTTTCGCCGCCTTTATGTACAAAGGCGACACGATTTCCTTTAAGTTTTTACCACAGCGCTGGCGCAGCTGTTGGATTGGAGCATTATCGATCGATAAAATTTTACTAATATGTTTCTGGCAAAATATTCCTAGCCTAGCGACTCTTAATTCTTAAAACTTTTCGGACTTAAAAAATCTAACTTATCTGAGGCAGTGCTAAAATTTTAGCGCTCGCTCCGCTCGCTGGTACATTCTAGATTGTCTTAATTGGTGTTAAGCTTTTCTGCATAAGTTGGGTGTGATCTTAGCAATCGAAAATCATGACAATCAGATTAATTATGACAATGCCATCGATTTTTTTGCAGAACAAAAGGCTCAAAGACTAAAATATTTATTCTAATCTTCTGCTAATAATAAAGCTGAAGAGTTTTTTTTGTTTGAACGCGCTAATCCCTGGAACTAGGAGTCGGATTTGAAAAAATCTTATTGCATTTGATAGCGCAATTCTCGAGGAAGGTTATAGGCTTTTTAACATCACACTACGACCCTTAGAAACCGAGCAGTAAGAAATAAGGTCAGAAAGAATGCTAAGCGAAAAGGAAGTAATATCGTGGGTGAGTGATGCGCAGCGACGCGGTGGGTCGGGGGCCGAGGTTTCACGCAGACGAAGTCGCGTACAGAAGCTAGTATGCGATAATCTCACGATTTATTTCAAATATGTCCTGTCCTATCCTAAATAATTGTTCGACATGTCCATGTATATTTAAATAGATAAGGCTTCATGTAGAAGGTTAAAAGATTGGCGGGGCGGGGAGCGGCAGATTACAGTTTTTGCCCCGCCTCGAATAAATTCTAGGTCCGGGGCTGAGTAAGGGAGAAACTGAAGAAACTGATTTACTTAAATGTTATTTGCAAACGAAAATATTGTATTTTTACTTGATTTGTTGTTATTGGTGTTTTAACATTCCACATCGAAAAGCAGAAAAAATAAACGATACAAAATACGTCCAAAAAACACCTCTTTTTGCAGTCGGTTTTCATCGATATTTTTATCGATCACATATTTATACCAATCCCTCTTCCCTAGTTGATGCTACAGTTACATGTGTGCATTCAGTGACTGTATCTATACTTTCTAGTGCCCGCCCCTTTTGAGCATATGTGCAATAAAATAGTACAAAAGTGTTACGCATATTTTCTTGTTTGTGTGCGAAAAAAGCATCATGTGTGCCGTATCTATTTCTTTTGTGTATGTGTGAGTTTCAGGAGTGGGGAAAAGGTGGCGACACTTAAACTTGAGCAAATATAGAGTAAAGGCATATCTCTCGGATATCTATGGTAAATCTACTATTTGCTACCTATGCAATAATTTTTGCTACCTCAATGTATACGTAGTTATTTAACAAAATCTTTGGTCCCTCCATTTTGACGTCAAAATGGAGGGACCAGATGGATGGTCGGAGAAGTATTCTACTTATACAGGGTGGCATGGACATCGACGCGCAACCTGTCACCATGGATTAAGTACATGATTGTTAAACCCGTCCCTGCGTTGATATTTTTCGTCGGTTATTTAAAAAAAATTGCTGTTCCATACATTTTGACTGCGTAGAATAAAATAGAATAGAATAGTTCTTTATTTGCACAGAAAGTACGTACTAGTTACAGATGTTAAATTTAAAATGATCCTTATACTAACTACCATAACTAAGACAGGGTAGGCAGGGGGAAGGTATTGCACTTTTCTATGAAACAACAGTTTTTTTTTTGGATAACCTACGAATAGTTTCTTTCTACGCTAGGGAGTCTAGAATCAAGTGCAGAATTCCTGATTACAGTTCGCGCTTCGATGTCCCTGCCAGCCTGTATAGTATTACAATACCTTAATACCTTATATTTTAGAAACATGAAATTTGATTGTCCCTAACACAAATCGTTTGAGAAATATCGACCATAAACGTTCACAAACGTCCATAAATGATGATTCAACAATTTGGTCAGACATGTTAATGGTTTTTTTTCTTCGAAGTCGTCATAGTTAGTACCTATTTTCTACCTTTAGACTAACTAGGTATGCAAATGTCTTAGGTTAAAGATTAACTTATAAAAGTACTAATTATTTTTTATACTTATTTGTATACAAGGTGTAAGTAATTGAAATAATTGTAACCCAAAAAGATAATTGAACTCATATTTATGAATAACTTTCACAATGGAACCAAACAGAAAATTCGCGAAAAAATGATTAGCTGTTCCAAACATTTTGTCCATGCCATGTGAAAATAAATGTATGGAACCGCAGATACTTTTTTCTCCATTTTCTTCGCGATTCAGGTATTTCAACTACATCTCCCAAAGGTTGCCTGAAAGAAATTGCTGCTTAGCAGTTAACTGTTGCTGTTCCTGTTAGCCTGCATCATCCCACTGCTGGGCAAAAGCCACTCCCCATGTCTTCCAGCACGCGTAGCATGACCATTATAGAAACGGGTTTTGTCGACGGAAGAATCGACAAAAATGACGTTCCGTGAAGACAGTACGACGGCAGCAAAGTAGAAAGAGTCAACTGCACTTTTTACGAAATTCAGTAGTTTGTTCACGTTTTTCTTGTATTTTGCTTATATCTCGAAAATGGTGTGTCCTATCGCAAAAATAATGAAAATTTCGACCCCCTTTATGAGACCCTTAAACCCCTAAAACTAAACATGTAGGTAATACTTTTCACATTTTCCATTCAAAAACTGAAAAATTCCAATTTTCCATTCCATTTTTATACTTTGCGGCCGTCGAGTAAAAAGTTTTCTACTGTCTTTAGCATGGCGATTACAAAGTCAAATTGTCTTCACTACCTTAGACAACTGACAGTTATCAGTGTGATTTTGACGTTTGGGATAGAAAACTTTCTTCTGAAATAGTCTACATATAAAAGACCTAGACAATGATCGGTAAAACGAAAGACTAAATGACGGATTTTAGAAGGATTTTTACGGTGCGATGTCAAAAATAGAGAAACGAAATGTCACTTTGTATGGAAATAGCTGTCTTGTCTTCCAAGAAACAGAAACCGTCATGCTACGCCTGCTGGTCTTTAGCAGTTAGAAGGGTCCTTTTATTTCTTCTGGTGTTTTTTTTTTGTGGCTGTATTCATCTAATAAGATGCAACTTATATAAAATTAGTTTGTTTTTGTTCGGTGGTGTTTATTAGTGTATATATTTTGTCTAGTTCTTTTTTTAATGTGCTTTTTGTTTTTGCAGAATAAACAATTTTTCTGTCATTATAATTTACTTTATAGAGCAGATCACTAAAGGGTGTAATCCGCAGAACATACATCTAACTCTCTCAACTTCTCATCTGCACGTGGTACACCTTGCTAAAAAACTTACTGGCCAGCGTGGTGTTTTATGGCTATATACCTTCCCGTAAATGAATAGAGCAAAATAGAAATGGCCCACAGTACCCAGCAACCAAGCCGTTCCTGATCACGGTGGCAGTCATAGCAACGGGGCGGCAGAGTGTGCGAAGAATCCCTGGATGCGATACGGCCACCAACCGATGACCCAAACAAGGCAAGTGAAATAAAATGGGACTTTGAAGGTCTATCAGAGATTCGTAGAAAAGCCGAAGATCTTCTCACATTAAACTTTTAGAATTTAGTTTACTTTAAGGTCATGAGGACTCATCATATGGTGGCGTTGGATTCCTTGTAATTAAGAGATTAGCTTCACACATGCAGGACATAAAGAGTATTTCCACACGTGTTTGTTATGCAAAAGTAAAACTTAACAAGCCCTACTCACTAAAGGTTACCCAAGTTTATGCCCCTACGTCCCCACATGATGGCGATGAAGTTGAGCAGTTCTACGAAGATATAAATAAAACTCTCACACAAACCCTTGTTACTATACCACTATAATAGGAGAATTTAACGCTAAAGTAGGCCCGGAATTAGTTAAGGAGAGACCTGTCGGTAATTTTGTTTTAATTGTAGTTTTGTTTTGTTCACTTCGAAAATCACGAATAAATCTGCGGTTCCATACATTTATTTTCACATGGCATGAACAAAATGTTGTGAATAGCTGATATTTGTCGCGATTTTTTTTTTGGTTGCATTGTAAAAGTTGTTCATAATTATTAGTTAAAATTATCCTTTTGCGTTACAGATATTTCAATTACACATTCTTTACAAATGAGTATAAAAAATCTATAAAAATAAATAAAATTGATGTGTCTGTTTGTAATGTCAAAATAACAGCTTTTTACTGAATTCATATACGGTAATTATAACATAAAAACATTTTTTAAATGTTTTGTCTGTCTGTCTGTTTGTTCCGGCTAATCTCCAAAAACGGCTGGACCGATTTTGACAGGACTTTCACTGGCCGATACCTGATATTATAAGGAGTAACATAGGCTACTTTTTGTTCCGGTCGCACGATCCCGTGGGATAGTTTCCGACGTCCACGCTGACGAAGCCGTGGGCAGCAGTAATTAATATTTTTTTTTAGTTAATCTTTAACGTAAAACATTAGCATAATCTAAAGGTAGAAAATATGTACTAAATATGACAACTTCGAAAAACAAAAATAAACTATCTATTAACAGGTCTGAACAAATTGTTGAATCAACATTATGGAGGGACCAAGGTTTATGGTTGATATTTCTCTAACGATTCATATCAAATTTCATACTTATTTATAAAGTAGAATTAAGGTATTATAATACAATAGGTATAGGTAGAATACTTCTCCGACCAGCCTATCCATCTGGTCCCTCCATTTTGACGTCAAAACGGAGGGACCAAGGATTTTGTTAAATAACTACAAGATACATTGAACTAGCTAAACTGATTACATAGGTAGCTAATAGTAGATTTACAGTATTAAACTTTTATGTAGGCGAATTTGAAATCCAAGACTTGGTCCCTCCATCTTGACGAGCACGAGTGCGCGGCGATAGCTTGATAGCTCTTGTTACTGCGACAAACGAGTAGATACGCGCTGGCGATGGCGGCCTGAACAGTCAGCGATCAACTATTAATCTATGTATCTCTTTTACCTACCCGACAATATAAGAAAGAAGAATATAATTGAGTATTGAGTATATTTTGTACGTTTCTTGAGCGACAAAATCGTTGATAGCGAGTCGCTTCTTCGTCGGCGGTGGGACAGAAGCATAAGGATACAAAGCGTTTGAAATTTTTATCGAATTGGTACTTTTTAATAAAATTCATATTTAAAACATAACTTTATTACTCTAATATAAAATTACCTAAAGCAAAGTGCACACTAATTATCCCACTTCTTAGATACGTCAAGATATTCGCCGTCGGGTGAAGTGTAGTCTTTGATCGGGGGCGTTGCCACGGGGCCACGTACTTCATAGGGCATCAACTGCAAGTCGGGCTGTGGACACCAAAATTAATAAAAAATTAAAGTCATTTATTCAAATTAGGCTGAGAATCAGCACTTTTTGAACGTCAAAATTACATAAGACAGTTCCCCAAAACGCCCGCCCTTCACCACTTCCTAGTGCTTAGCTGGGAAGCAGAAATGGCGCAACAACCACCCCAGCAGAACAGCTGTCTGTTCAGTTAGAAGAACTTGATTCTATACAATAGTTAGTAATTAACAATAAATATAAGAATGCAAGAAAACACATGTATTTGTGTCCATTTTTTCGGCATATTAAGAAGAATCAAAGTCTGTTTGTTCCATGATCCAGTTTTGAAGAAATTTTTAGTAAACATGCAAAAATAGTTATAAATTTTACTTTCAATGAAATACCAAGCTTGGTTTTTGGTTTTAGTTGGTTTTAGTTTCTAGAGCTATCATATGTGAACCTAACTTCATATTACAATTGTCTGAAAAGTGCAATTATTAACAAATAGTATATATTCAAACTACGCACCATAATGGCCTCATTGTACAAATCCTCGGACTCTTCCAGCAGCTTTTCAAGAGCCCTCCTCTGTGCTCCCATGATTCTGTCGATCTGTGCCACATTCGCCATGTATTCCTCACGCTTGTACCGCGTCCAGTCCTTTTGTAGCAGTGCACGTGCCTCTATGACTTCCGCTGTTAGCTTTACTTGAGGCCTCTTTCGTTTACTGTAAAGAAAACATTTTTTTTTTATGCAGTTCTTAGAATATTTAACTGACAAGAGAAAGTTAAGTCCCTAGTGGCCTACCGCACTCTGCTCTGCTTTTCTATTGAACTCTTTTCTTTATTATTTTTTTTTGTGAATTAACAATTTTAAGAGCTTTTTTTTTTTTTAATTTAGCATGTATTGTCCCACTGCTGGGCCAAAATCTTTATAATTTTAATTAATACTGCTTACTTGAAGTTGTCTAGCAGTTCCAGAGGCACCTCCATCTCATCAATAGGCTTCAGCTGGCGAGCATTCTTCTCCAACCTTCTGATCTGTTTCTCTAGCTTCTTACGACGTCTGTCCTCTCGAGCCTTGACAATTGCTGGATCTATCTTTTTCTTCTTCTTCATTGGCTCTGCCCTATAAAATGAGAAAAGGGAGATAAGTATCTCTGATATCTGATATATTTTATTATATTATTATTATATTTACTGCCTCGTTGGTCTAGTGGTCGCTAGCACTACTGCTGAGCACGAGGTCCTGGGTTCGATTCCCTGGTCGGGCAAGTGTTATTGGGTTTTTCCATCTGGAATTTCTCAGTAGCAGCCCGGAATTTGGATTTATGCCCAGTTGATGGTAATAGGGTCGTCCCCTGTTACATGAGACTTAAACATAACTGCCGAAATGTGGGTGTACTATAGGTGCACCTCTGCCTCACCCTTCGGCGAATAGAACAGGCGTGATGTTATGTTATGTTGTTATTATATTTGTTCTAAAGTTTAAGTTTTAATAATAATGTATTGTTGATGAACTCGTCATCACAAATACATTATTATAAAAACTTGAGTTTGCTATTGTCAATTGTTATCAAAAATGTACTAATGCTTATTTCAAAGAAGGAAAGTTCGACTCACAGTTTTTTTAGTCTTCCTTTATTAAATAAATCTATTTTTGATGAACATATACGAAATTGTAACCAAATCGAAGGGTTTTGTAACTTACCAAAGTTGATCGGTAATTTTGAACTGTACTGCTGTTGTTGTAGCTATACTTCTACTGCTAATTGGTATCTTTGTAGCAGGATATATTGCTAATCTGAAAATAACATTTATAAATATAAATTATTTTAGTTTTTTGAGGCGAGAATGTAAATTGAGATAAGTTTTATAGGTTATGTTGACAAAATCCCATACAATCGAATTCTACGCACCTGGAAAATTGCCTCAATAAAGACAAATTAAACATGGTTTTTACGCTATTCTCACAATTATATTTACAATTAAAACTAATAAAAATAGATTCGCAGCAGAACAAATTCGATTCACGTTTCGTTCCACGGTCTGAAATGTCATTGTGCATTTGTCGAAAAAATATATTTTTTTCCTTATTTTGAACTCATCTTTTTTTGTCATTGAAAACCTAACTGAACTCAGTTTATGAAAGTACTCAAATTGCAAATTCAAAGAATCTTGTAAGAATTTAAACGAATTGGTACTGAAATTGCTGAAGTCTTTTGTGTTTTATACGTACTATGGAACGCAACATTCACGTTCCGTTTCATCGGACTTATAATACCGTGCGAAGTCTCCACGGAGTAGCCACAGACTTGGGAGTAGCTTGCTACATACGTATTATTAATCTGTGACTAGGCGTAATTGTTTTGTGGGGCGAAAACAAAAGATAGAAAAAAAAAAGTAACTTCTAAGTTAACAAAAGCAGAGTTTTATCAACAATTGCGATTTTTTTAAAACAACAACATCTATCAAATATTTTCTGTATTGGTTTAACTTTCTGCTCATGGTGTATATTTATTATTTATTGCACATGTACACAAAGTTACAGATTAATACTACGCTTAACTAACGACTGGGTTTTCAACACATTCTGTCAACATCCTAGAAAAATGTGACAAGGGAATGTGTTAGTACGTCTTGCAGTCTTGCTGCACTTCTGCCGACCTCCACAGGACTTGTTTTGGGCTTGACTGACTGACTGCCTGTCTAACTGCAGTGCAATGCTGCAGTGTCTTCCAGTAATCGGCGCTTAATGCGGCGCAGGTGGCATGCGGACTCGCTTCTCTCGCTAAATCTACGGTCATTGCCCATTGTGCAGTTTTTGTACAGATTACCTACCTAATTAGGTTTACGAAGTATGTTGGCATGGCATTGGAATTCCATTCATGATAAGTAGATTATTTACCCATTTATTCTTCTTTCTACTTAAGTGCCTATAGAAAATACTGTATAATGTTTTGTCATCAATAAATATTGGCATCATGTGACTATTGACAGATATTTGTGAAGTTCAACTGACCATTGTCCATCAATCGCCATAACTATGTAAGGTAATGGCGGTCGTTCTTCACTAATAGCCTCATGATCAAAACAATTCCTGAACACAAATAACACAGATGTGTCGTTTTCTTTCGACTTCTATGCCAATAGGAGACACCAATAGCTAGGATATTTAACCATACCTACCTACAACATTTTAGTGGGTAGGTATGGTACCGATCCATTCTTGTATCTATATTTTTTACATTGACATATCCATTTGGTCTTTACGTATCTTTACCTACGCCAAAAAAGGGATGGAATCTGTTTCAAATGTTATCTACCCTAATCTAATCTTATGTAACCCTTCCTAGCCAACGCGGCTCTGTAACAGATACATAGTTGTATTATTTTACCCGAATTTAAATTTAAATCCGCAAAGTAACGCACCCCTTAATAAATAAATCATAATATCTTCGATGATAGGCAAAGGATCAGAAGGAGGAAGGTATCTGTAATATCTTTTTTATTTAATACTAGCTTTTGCCCGCGGCTTCGCCCGCGTCGATGTCGGAAATTATCCCACGAGAACGTACTACCGGAATAAAAAGTATCCTACATGTTAATCCTATAAACTATCTGTGTTGCAAATTCCATGCGAATCCGTTTAGTAGGTATTTTTGGCGTGAAAGAGTAGCAAACATCCATACATCCATCCATCTATCCATCCATCCATCCATCCTCACAAACTTTCACATTTATAATATTAGTAGCAATAGGATAGGATTCTATAATCACGGACTAGAAAAAAAAAGGACTCCGCGCCACACATCGAAAGTGAAGCACCGTACCCATCTATGTGTGCGTGATTTGAGGGATACCAGATGAATGGCTTACATGTGATATTGTTATTCCTTGACACTTTATCTGGGATGTAGAATTATTTTTACTCCATTTCACAACACTCTAAGGCATTATTTTATTTTAGTACTTGACGTAAACAGTACCTACAATGACGCCGTAGTGCCGCGTAATGGCGGCCGGTCGGCACCTTGTGATGTAAATGTGTGCGTGAGGCATGTTTGTACAAACGGTATTATACTTATAGTGCTTCACTTTCGATACGCGTGGCGCGGAGTTCATAATCTATACTAAATCGCCAAGTTTAGTCGGGATTCAGCACTTATACAACTGGTGATAGGTACGCACGACGACATTTCAAACTATACATTTCCAGTATATGCTGACTTCTCATTGTACGGAAAGCCTATACAATGCGAGGTCAGCCAAAACTGGAAATGTATAGCTTGATTTCGCTTTTAGATTCACGAATAACCCCATTAGCTAATATTTTCTCCACTTGGAAATTAATAATATCAAGCTGCTTTAGTGACACCGTATAGAATGGTCGTTGAATCGGAATTTCATCGATCGTTTTAATATCTACTTCTACTAAGCTACAACTACCTGAGGCAGTCAATGCAAAAAAAACTGTACTTAGATATATAATTATAAGAAAAAAGTTCTTTCAGTGACATCCTCTCAAAAACTTTCAAGTCTGGATTGATATAATTTCATCCATTGGAAATGTATTTTTGATAGCGTTGAAACAAAATTTGCATCATTCTCTTGTATTCGTTTCGAAAATTAATAATACCTACCTTAATACTTTTTTTTTTAAATTGACTTCAAACGTCTTTTTTCTGTTTAAACATGGTCACCTATGACAATACTTATATCTCTATTGATTCTATCATAGTGATCTCGATATACCAAAGTAAGTAATTATTATTAAACTCTTTGTATTTGACATTGACGTATAATTTTGTTCATAATCTCTCGGTAGAGAGTAGTAGGTAGGTATCTGGGGGCACCGTAGTGCCCCCGCCAAGACAAGCCAAGCGAAGCGCAAGGGCACTACCTACCTTTTCTCGAAGTGTTTCGTCGTTTTTTTGTTCCCTCATAGAGTTGGTTTCCGATGTACCAAATAGTTCATATTCTCAGGATATGATGTCAATAATAGACTAATTAAACATACAAAGTCTCAATTGAATAGCTCTAATACTTTAGATTTTATTGATATCTATAATATACCGATTTCGTCACTGACACGCTGACACACTGATGACCATCAAAATGTTTGGCTACTTCCTGAAGTGCTAGAAAGCTGAAATTTGGTATGTAATCTAAGTTTAGTATACAACCAACAAAAAAATTCATAAACTTATAACTTTACCCCCATCCCCTAAAATGGGGGGGTGGAAGTTTGTATGAGACTTCAAAATGTTAGGGTACTTCCTGAAGTGCTAGAAAGCTGTAATTTGGTATTTGGTATGTAAATTTGGTATGTAATTTGGTATGTAAACAAAGTTTAGTATACAAAAAAACAGTACCGTGCCCCCAGATAAACTTATAACTTTCGCCCCCATCCCCTAAAATTGGGGGCGGTTGGAAGTTTGAATTAGACTTTCACCAATTTTATGAATTAGGACATGAAAGTTTACACGGGACTGTAGACAGTAACTAAAAAACCTATTAATAAGTAGGTACTTACAAGAACCTCCGCCTTAATCAAGAGTCTCATGGTAGGTCTCAGTTATTTACGCCCTTTGACGACGAGGTGAGCAAATCGACTGTAAGTACTTAATTAATACGATAAGATATAATACTAAAATTAGGTATATAATTAAAATAATTTTATTAACCGGCACTACTGATGTGCAAGAAATACACCCCAAAAAAAGAAGAAAAAGATAAACACTAAAAAGACTGCCTAGCAACTTTCAAAAAGAACTGAAATCCCACCAAAAACATTTCATGTAAAATGTTGCCAAGACGACCACATAAGGTTTGCCCTGAGAAAAAGATATCAGATCTCATGTAGCGCCAAGCTTCTGAATCTACACGGCCTAACTCTACCGACCCTAACTTCACAAATTCTACATATCAGTAAAAATGTATGGCTTGGCTATTTCGTTACTTACTTCAGAAACTAAATATTCGCATCACCTCCACGACGACGCGGACGGTAGCGAAACGGCGAAGCCATAAATATTTTTACTGATATGTAGAATTTGTGAAGTTAGGGTCGGTAGAGTTAGGCCGTGTAGATTCAGAAGCTTGGCTCTACATGAGATCTGATATCTTTTTCACAGTGCAAACCTTATGTGGTCGTCTTGGCAACATTTTACATGAAATGTTTTTGTTGGGTATTCTTTGTTCAGAATATTCACAAAAATATTCACGAAAACGTCCTTTCATCATTAAACAATTATTATGAAAATCGATAACTGCATCGTACTTATGGAATAAGT
This sequence comes from Dryobotodes eremita, assembly GCA_917490735.1. NCBI lineage: Eukaryota > Metazoa > Arthropoda > Insecta > Lepidoptera > Noctuidae > Dryobotodes > Dryobotodes eremita. Next base: position 9,391,663 of record OU823257.1, read on the forward strand.
CCAAGGCGAGGACCAGCACCCTAATTACGTAACACACTATCTATCGCAATCTGAATCATTTGAAAGCCTATTGCTAATCCATTGCTTCATATGTTCGAAAAAAATGTCTTTTCAACAACGTAAATAACGCAATGAATGTTGTTGAACTGTCAAAATGAAACCCATTCCTACTGTTAGTGTGTTACGTAATTACCCCGCTGTTTCTGGTTAATATTTAATGAACACGAAACTTCACAATTACACCTGAGTCCACTATAGAGCTAATCTTCGTTTCTCCCACGACTTTCAAACACGAACCCGAAATTGATCTTACAACATGCTTCGAGTTGTCATTGGTACCTATGCTTGAGCTTCAGCTCCAACATTAGTTGCTCTGATATACACGAAATTGATGCTCCGGTGTCTATCAGCGCGGTACAGGCCTGTTAGCTCCAGTAATGAAGGACTAAATTTACTCTGTTTGCTGCTAAGTAACTGTTGGGAGTTGTTCTCTCATGGACACAGCCTGCAACTCCCTGTCACCATTCAGCATCTGTGTCCTTGATAGTTTGGGTAATTGGGAGGTTGTGGGTTTCTTGTGCTGGGGACGATTATTTCTGTTGGTAAAATGGTACCTCGGCCGTAAATTGTATCTCGGGTTATGGTATGTTTCTACATTCCTATGCTCACCGGATGAGCGTGGAGATGTTGCAGAAGATGACAGCGCGCGGCTCGTCTCTTGAAGACATTGGGGACCTCTGGTTATCCACGGATAAAGGGTGTTCCATCCCTGCTTTTGTTAATATAAATACCTACCTTTCGGAGGTTGTAACGGGTAAATTTACTAAATCGTGTCGCGTCTCCTCGAAAATTTATTTTATTTGATCGAGAGTGGCTCGAAGCTCCGTTTTCGACGCATAAAGTTTAGTTCCTAATTTTAATTTATATGTTATGTCGCCGTAACCCCTAAATTATGTTAATGCTGTGCGCGTTAAAATCCCAGAACCTATGTGGGACAGGCGCTACATACGAAAATAAGGAGCAATATTGTATTTTCTGAATACAAAAAACTGTTGTTTCTTGAAAACAATCGCCGAATATCCAATTTAGAAAACTTAATTTGCTTGAGTGATCGAATGCAACCAGAGTTATTTTTCTACCAGCCTGTATAATATATTGTAAGGTTCTCTTTCGTAGACAACCTTTACAGTACCTACCTACAGCTATGTAAACATAACATGCGCGGGCGGGCAATCCTTCATTCCCCTCAGCTAAAATAAATATTTGGTTCGTAAAGCATCGACCTACGAATATAATATGTCGGTGTTTTCCTATTACCATACCTAAGTAGACTACTTACATATTTTTCAAATATTTACGTTGATAAGCACGGACATATTGACCACTACCTACCATTACGAAAATTCAACAAAATTCTATAGATTTCAGAAGCCTCACTAACTACCTAAAAATATTTTGTTATTTTAACATCCTCATTGAACGAATTTGTATTCAAAACGAAGCACTGAACGCTTGTAATGAACTTAATTGGCAATAACGGCTACTTAAGAACATATTATGAATAACGAGGAAACTTAAAAATTGCTGCTTTTACGAAGGTTCCGTACCTATACGGTACTCTGGAAATTCGGAATGATGTGGAGCACAGATGTGGAGAAACAAGTGAACTTATAAAAAAGCAAACCTGATTTTCAAATCAAACAGTACCTTCCTGTCTAATAACTCAAAAAACCAGTTACATTCTAAAACGATGACAAAAACATCTACCTATCTGCGGTCAATAGTGATCATTGCTCAACTCGACGGTCAGCCGCATCAGTACGGCTGCATAATGAATGATATTTACCAATATCGCGTGACCACAGAAACATTCATAAGGAACCATAAAACATGTAAATCAAGTCATTATAATAAACAAAACTACGGACCAGAGTCAGTGTCATCGTCAAGATGCCGTCGTGTTTGGTTTCATTCTCCACTGTCGACTGACGGCATTTACATGTGCCCGCTAACATTTCGTAACTTTATTTTATTTGTGACTGATCCTAATGGTGCGGTAGCCCGGAAATATGGAGACGAACATTTCAAACTTTAAGACAAATGTGACGTTGGACCAAGTGATGGATTTCTTTAATTTAAACCTTTCTAATGTGAACCAAAGTGAAGTGACACAGATACATTTGTTCGATTTGTATGAAGCCTACCGGACAATTGAGAAGGAACAGTTAATGGTGTATAAGTCAGTGGCTTACATTATCGGTACCCTCATCATTTTAAGTAATTTAACTGTTGTCATATCTAGCGGGCTGATTCTAAGAAAAGGTATGCATTACTTCATTATTTACCAAGTCTATATACCTACCTACTTACATACCTAATGATTTGCATAATTTGGCTTTACCTGTGTAATAAAGTTCAAAACAAACAATTTGTATACACGGCTACATATCAAGCTATGCATTTCCAGTATTAGCTGACCTGTCATTGTACGGAAATCCTATACAATGCGAGATCAGCTTATACCGGAAATATATAGCTTGATATGTAGCCGTGTGTACCACGTTAAAACTTATTGACGCGATGCAATGAACTAAAAAAATTTCACCATGATGAATTTATGAAATTGTAACTTTTGTAACATTAAATTCAGGATAGTGGCGATTGTCGTTTATTTCTTAGCACATAATAACAAATTGCTTACCTACTTAATTTCAACGTGGCTGTTATATTTGGCCAATGTTAGAAAGAGGTTTTAAAAACTTAAATCGGATTATAAGCTGCAGTAAGTAACTTTTGTAACTGTTTCGAAATGAATCATGACTGTATATCCAAACAAATTTTTAATTATGTGTTCTTTATTGCAATGTCTTAAACACTTTACTTTCCCTAATCTGCAATCCAGAGAATTGTAGATTAAGAAAATAATGTAGCTCTTGTTTTATTGAAGAAGGGTTTGATTTAGAGTTGTAATGTTGTTCTGTGCTGAAACTCTGAAAGTATAAACGTACGTTTATAAACCTTTAGATAGAGATATACTGATATAGATAAGTAGGTAAGTCAAAGGCACATGTGCGATTTCAAACAGGTTAAATACTAGGCTATGTCAACAAGTTATAACGAAGCTGAACAAAGTCCTGATAGAACTTAACACTATCTGCATTTTCATTACATAATGAGTTAAATACACGCCCTGCGGATTGTTCGAAAGAGTTACCGTGGCCCTGGCGCACAGGCAACTGAAGGAACACGGGTGGGTTTTAGTCAGTAAGAGTCTGACACGCCCTTCCGCTCCGCCCAGAGCGGGAGACGTCATTCCCACCCAAAAAAAAAAAAAAAAAAAAAAAAAAAAAAAAAAAAAAAAAAAAAAAAAAAAAAACACGCCATCCTGTAACTGTAGCAAATCCATATTCAACTTTGCCTGTCTGTTACTTTTTCACGCCTAAACCACTGAACCGATCGCTATGAAAGACAGATAGGCCACCTGGATATTTGTATTAAAAAATGATGAAATACAAAATACACGCAGACGAAGTCGCGGACAATTGCTAGTAAAACAAAAGCAAATTTTGCAAAATATGATGCACAAAGAACCGACACACATCAAAGCGATGCGACGTGGCATGCGATGGTAAAGTTAAGAATGTCATGAACATCGCTTCGGGCACTGGGGGCCTACTCTCTAAGTCTGTCAACAAAAATACGGACCTGTCAGCAAGTAATTCGATACTTAGAAGTGAACCCTACTCCCGAGTAATTATCTCTTTCGGACGGGCAAAAATACACCGATTTTCACATCGATTTTTTCATTAATTTTTAGCTCAGACCCCGGACTAAAGTTATGTTCGAAAGTGGTTCTGAGTTGTAAACGTCCGTAACTTTGGCGGAAACTACGGACTTCGTGCTTAAACTCAAACTCAAAGCATTTATTTCAATTAAACCATTTACAGGCACTTTTGAATTGTCAAAGAGTCGGTCAGTTAGAAAGTTGAAGCTAGTTGCCCATTCCAAAACTTAGATCTCTATGGAGAAGAACGGGCAAGAAACTCCAAGGACACTCTTTTTAAATCAAGATATTACAAAATCCTGGGTACATTATTCTTGGTGCTGTTCTTGTTGTTGTTCTTATGCGAGAAGAATGAAAATATATATATATTAAGAAACAATTCAAAATATAAGATTAATAATAAAAATAAGCCGTGGCAGTTAAGAGATAACCAGTCTCAACTGACGGCGCCCGTTCACGAATATGACGCGTGGATCAGCACCATCCAGCTCAACCATTTTGTAGGGAACCGAATGATTCAACACACGCGCCACCAACAGTGAGACATTTAAGTGAGCATGACATAGTCTCAACTGCCATGCTGTCTTAGAGAGTATGCCCCCACAATAGAGACGATTTTAGCGCCTACGAAGCGACGTCGCCTCGCTTTGTTGTGTATCGGTTCTAAAGCAAATGCACGTAAGATTTGCTAATTCAGACTGAGTGAGATGTAGCCAAGGCTATAGATCATACCATAGCAAAGTTGATTCCGTAAAGTTAAGCTGTTGTAATGTCTATGATTGGTAACGGGTTACATAATCATGAATTTGTTATCAATAGAGTGACATCGTAATTTCTTCTGAAGATCGGAACTGAGTCTTAAAGTAGGTAGACAAAGCTTCTAAGATGGGATCGAACATGATCACTATACTAGAAAATAATATAGTTCAGAAATGTCTTCTATAGCATGGGGTTTTACTTCTAAATATGGTATTCTTTAGTGTTAATTGAGTGAACAAATAAACCTAACGTTTGTACAGTTAATTGCTAAGGAATTTGTGTCTTCTTTGTGTAGTTAGTAAAAAGGTTTGCAAAGGTAGGGTTTTTTTAGTTTGTCGTTATCCTATTATATTCCAAAACAAGACTCCCTTATATCGAACTCTCTATTTATAATTTTGTTGATACTTTGTCAGACTGACACCATAAATAAATAAACTTACATATACTTTGATAATGATATAAACTTGTGTGAACAAGTTTTTTTTTATTGCTTTAATTTGTTTTTTACGCAAGCCTCCAATCTTAGATGTATCGTATCGTGCCATTCATGTGCACAACGTAGCTTGACATTTATCCCGTTGAATTTTTAATAGTTATTTCATAATCACTGTTTTTCTGCTGTTTGATCAGTTTTTTAATCACCTGTTTTAAGACGTCGAGACGAATAATTTACATTAAACGTCTAACTTCATCCAAGACCAAGCCAGTTTGTCCGTCTAGCTAATAGAGCCTAATAGAGCTAGCTATTTCTATATTTTTATGCCCAAGCAATAATAAATCCTGTCTGCTATACACAAAAAAGCACTCAAAATAGCTGAGTTGGTAGAAAACGAATGAAGATATGTATAGGAAGTTCTCAGAAGCTATACAGGGTGGCAGGGACATCGACGCACAACCTGTTACTATGGATTCAATACATGATTGTGAACACCCCTGCGTTAAAAAAAATCGACGGTTATTAAAAAAAAATATTCTGCCATACATTTTGACCGCGTAGGTATTGCACTTTTCTATGAAACAGCATTTTTTTTTTTTTTTTGATAACCGGCGATGTTTTTCTAAGCTAGGGAGTGTAGAATCATGTGCTGAATTCGTGGTTATAGTTTGCGCTGCGATGTCCCTGCCAGCATGTATTCTGAATGTGAAAAATATATTGAGATGCGCATCAACATACAAATAAGTACTGAGACGATGTAATATTTACGATGAGTCACAATTCTACGAACTTATAACTTGTAGGAATATAATAAAGAGTTATCGTCATGAACGTGTGACACGAGGGATGCTAATAAAAAAAGCAAAAGATCATGATTTGAATATTCACTTAGATAATCTCAAAATAACGCCAAAGAAACCCAGATGGTTTTCGACCCAGCATCCTAATTACTTAACACATTATCTATCACAATCTGAATCATTTTGAATCCATTGCTTCATATGATCGAAAATTTTGTCTGCTCAACAACGTAAATAACGCAATGAATGTTGTTGAACTGTCAAAATGAAACCCATTCCTAATGTTAGTGCGTTACGTAATTACCCCGCAGATTGATTAAACGATGTGTGAATTGTGTGATGAACTAAATGGATCTAAACTACTCGAAGCTAAACCAGAAGTGAAAACAATCTAACCTGAAGGACAATAAATTACTCATCTTGAAAACTGATTAACTCCAGTTACGACCGAAACTTAAGGGGATACTTACAGACTTGAAAACATGTAACCAATAAATTATAGGGTGACTTGTAATTTGACGTATTCCTTCCAGGACGTGATAGTGTGACTATTTGCAACAATCAAGCACCCCATAAAGCCTAGGCTAAAATTCATAGGATTCGAGAAAACTCAACTATGTATTACGTCAAAAATAAAACGTTTGGTCAACGTATGTTATGTTATTTGAATATTTCCCAGAATTCATCACTGACATTCACTCACCACTCATCATTGATCATTCACCACTGTTCTCTAAACTGACGGTTTTAATGGCCTTCATTGCTATTCCATTAGACACCTGATACTTTAACAAACCTTTCGATGTAATCAAATATTCTAAAACATCAAACGGTTAAAAGTTAAAGGAAGAAGTTTATTAACCATTTCTAAAAATCATCTACGTACATGAACTTTGACACCAAATATCTCAAAATTTTACCATCACATTAAGCGTAAAAATGACAGAGAAGGCACCTAACATTTAATCAGCTGTCTAACGAAGTACAAAATTAAAAAAATATTTAGAGATGCCGATAAATCGATAATGCTGGCAAAGGTCGAATTTGTAAATTGTTGAAATATGAAAAAAATTGTGTGTTAATCCAATTAATTAACTGGTTTATGCCATCCCACTACTTTTTAAACTCGCAGTGGTTCATCATACGTCCATCACACACTAAGCACCCAGGTTATTAAGACCAAGTCACAAGTCGTAGAGCGGCTTCTATTTTTTTTTAAATGACTCACGGTCTACTCGCTGGTCACGGTTCACTTGTCGCTTAGTTTGCGTGTATTTAAACATACAGCGCACGTTCTACATACTCTAATAGTTTGACATCGTGCAGGCCTGAGCTTACTCCTCTAGATTTTTATGTTTGGGATCATATGAAAAGCCTTGTATACTCGACACCACTGCCTTCAGTAGAAGTACTACGGCAAAGAATAATACATGCAGCGAAACACAAGAAATAATTTCATGTCAAAAGCTACCAAGACAGAAGTTAGAAGAAGAGCAAGGCCCTTTGTATATGGCACGGTTTCTTTACGGTACGGCGTAAAAATCACGCCGTAGATAAAACGTGTCCGTCAAAAAACTTCTATAGTGATCCATACAACACTGATGACTGTGCCTACACACGGCTAATAAACCTTATTTTTTCACGGCAAGAAAAACGAACCAACACCTGTCAGGTTCAGGTTTTATTTCAACAATTGCCAATTCTAACTTTTTCGGCATTATTGATTATAGGCCCCTCTAATTTTTAGGTTTCCGTACCCAAAGGGTGCCAACGAAACCCTATTACTAAGCCTACCTATCTATCAGCGGGCTGTATCTCTTAAATCGTAACAGGTAGACAGTTGAAATTTGCACAAAGTGTGTATTTCTATTGCCGCTATAACATCAAATAATAAGAATAAACTAAAGTGAATAAAAATTGAAGGGGGTCTCTATACAAGAAACGTGTTTTTCTCGACGTTTTTTGCCTTTTGCTACGGATTCCTATCGTGTGCGAGTCCGACTCGCACTGGTCGGGTTTTTTTTGTTTACATAATGATTCTTTGTTAATGTATTAGCTTTCAAATAAATTGCCAACGAAGGCCCTTCAATTTTAAATTCTAAAGAATTCATATTATGGCGTATTTTGGGTAATTTTGGGTAATTTTCTGAAACTAGGGGTAATTTACTAAAAAAGTCGACGTGTGTCAAACTATTAGAGTATGTACGTGCGCTGTATCTTTAAATACACGCAAATTAAGCAACAAGTGAATCGCGTCCAGCTAGCAGACCGTGAGTCATGTTAAAAACCCAAAAGCTGCTCCGCGACTTGTGACCTGGTCGTGGCGGCCTGGGTGCCTAACCTAACCTAATGTGTGATGGATTGCTGGGAGATTAGAAAGTAGTGGGATGCATAAACCAGTTAACTAATATGACTATCACACAATAAAAATAAAAAAAACACAATTTGCAAATTCGACCTTTGACACCATTATCGCTTGTTTCATCGGCATCCCTAAATATTTTTTTTACTTTTGTATCTCGTTAGATAGCTAATTAAATGAAAATATCTTCACCGTAATTTGTACGCTTAATGCTATAGTAAAATTTTGAGATAACTAGTGTCAAAGTTCCTGTACGTAGATGATTTTTGGAAATGGTTAACAAACTTCTTCCTTTAACTTTTAACTGTTTGATGTTTTAGAATATTTGATTACATCGAAAGGTTTTTTAAAGTGTCAGGTGTCTAATGGAATAGCAATGAAGGCCATCAAAACCGACCGTTTAGAGAAAAGTGATATTTAGTGACAAATTCTGGGAAATTTTCAAATAACATAAAATACGTTTAACAAAGGTTTTATTATTAACATAATGGTTGGGTTTTCTCGAATCCTATGAATTTTAGCCTAGGCGTTATGGGGTGCTTAATTGTTGCAAATGGGTCACACTATCACGCCCCGGAAGCAATATGTCAAATTACAAGTCATCTGGTATAAAACATAGAAAAATAATATACTAATAACCAATTGATGAATTATATATTGCATTCTTTATATTGTTCATTAATTAAATTTGCTAGTTTCGACACTGGGGTATCCGAATATTACGACACGATGTGCACATACTCGTAGATGAGGTTTCTGCAATATTGACATGGCCAACTGACAGTGAAGGTTCAGCAGTCGCTTCTCAAGTAAACAAAATTTGTGTCAGGAGATGAAAGCACAGCTACAGATCAATAGGTCAATGGCAACTGTGGCTCGTGAGAAAGTTCTTGAAGAAAACAATTGTCATCAATGAACTGTTAAACTGTTATTAAACAAAATACTTGGAATTAAAATATTATTCCTAATAATATAAATATCCAAAAACCTTACAATATTTAGAGTTTTGGATTAATTTCGAAAATCACGGAACTCTATGATAAAATAAACATTATAAAGAAAGTCCTCCAGCGACATTTTTGCAGTATAATTAAAGATGTTAATCACCCTCATATTTCAGGTCAGCAGCCCAAAAGCACGTACCTCCTCCTAGGAAATGTCTCCCTCGCCGACACCATCGTCGGGTTCTCCCTCATTTTTGGAGTCACAGTGGACAACTCTGTGAGTTCCAACCCCTTGTGTATCTTTCAAATAGGTAAGCAAAATATCTCGCTTGTCGATAAATATTTTTGTGCTACATATTATTTTTGCTATACTCAGGTCCGGTCCGAAGCGAGCTTCTTGAGGTATTCCCAAACTATATTCCGGACATAGGTAACCGTTTACTACCGTTCCTTGATTCTGACAACTTATACTTTGATTGCAGTATTGTTGGATGATAATAGTTGAAAAATGGTGCGCTTGTTAGGCGATGTTTGGTGATCAACTTTATCAAAGTCATTGTTGTGAACTCCTACTCCATAAATGCACATCAAGGACTGATAGTGACATCTCGAGGCATGAAACAATACTACATGCTACGTCATACTAATCTCTCGACCATGATTGGTTTTATGTAAAATATTGTTCCCACACCCCTCCTTAAATGTTATAAGTAAGATGGCGAATACATAATTTGCTCGTTAAAACTAACGCATCCTTTTTCATTGTAAAAATCCTCAACACAATCTATCAAACCCCTGAGTTTTCACAAAACCTCACCGCTGCTGCTACATTTTGGACCTTCGAACCGAACATTGAGATAATGATACCTACAAGATCGCCGAGCAACCTTTGGATGGGGACCCCTTGCACGTGTGGGATTGAAAAGAAAATGCAAAAGGTTTCATCGAAAATAATACGCAATCGGTGGGGCCAATCCTTATTCCTTTCCATCATCTCCTGAGTTCTATTTGGTACTATATTGTGTATGTGCTTTCTCGCAATATCGGACTTCTAGTCAATTACTAACCTGGTAACGTTGCTAGCATCAGTGTCGCGTGTGATTGAGCTAACGATTATAAAACCGTGAGTACACCTCTTTTCACTGACCACCAAAATGCCTATTGACTGCTAAATTCCGTGATAAATCTCCTAATTTGCTAAGTGTAGAAAGTAGTGAGTTAGTTCGCGATTTAGTTAGGAACCGTGGTATTATTAAAGGCAGACTTACCAAATTTAATAATGATTTACAGTCTTTAAAAGATTGCGATCATGACTTTCCTAATCAAAAAAGCATTGATTTAAAGTTGAGGATTCAAGGATGTACTACCTTATTTTCTGAATTTAACGACATTCAAACTAAAATAGAGGAAAGAGTTTCTGATAGTGAATTAGGCGAACAATTCAATCAAATAGAACATTTGGTAGGAATTTCGTTAATCAGCTGTCGATTTAACAGGTGGGACTGGGGGGGAGGGGGGTATTTTGAAGAACCCCCCATTTGAAGGAAAAGTTGCGGACCTCCCCCCCCCCTTATTGAGATATTTTTTTTTTTAAATATTCTAACCTTTTTTTTTGGGTGGGAAATCATCAAATAACCTCTCCAGCTTTGGGCGGAGCGGAAGGGCGTGTCAGACTCTTACTGACTAAAACCCACCCGTGTTCCTTCACTTGCCTGTGTGCCAGGACCACGGCAACTCTTTCGAACAATCCGCGACCCGGGCAGTTTATATTCTAACCTAACTTTCGAATTTTCTTGTATTGAAATCGATTCAAAGATCGGAATAGGTGGGCAGTGACGATTAAAATGAAGGGGGAAGTAGCAGCCCCCCTACCCGCCTCTTGCATCCGTTAAAGGATTTGCAAAACTTAAAAAGGAACGACTTAAATGTATATTTGAGAGGGAGAGGGGGATCCCCACCCGCAACGGGGAAGTTTAGGAAATGCATTTTTTTTTAAATCTCCTACCAGATTTATAGGGGGAAAGAAGGAGGGACGAGACCCCACCGAGGCGTAGTCGACGAAGCCCCACGGGGCTCCTAGTTCTGTCTGCAGGGTTTAAAGGAACCTAACACGAAGGAGATGAAAGGTGCTCGTTCGCTCGCTTTGCTCGCTCACTTGAGCCCCCGTCATCCCCTTCAAACCTAACCTGTCCGAGCCGGGGTGCCCCAAGTCTCAAGCTTAGCCTTCTGTGTGAAGTAACAGTGAAAGCACATAATGGCGTCGTTTTACGTTTAGTTTCATATATCGGCAATAGTCGGTAAATTATTATAAGTGTTAATTTAATAGCACTAATTTAAATCAGTGAAATGTATGTAATATGCATAAAAAGTATCGAAATCACTAAATATACGTATTTATTTCATCATTAATATTATAAAGTGAAATATTTTAGTTCATTGACCTTAAGTAAAACGAAAAGTTCAATGGCGAGACAAAATGTCAAAGTGACAAAATATTGGTACATTTCTACGATTTTGTTTCTTTTTTTCTCGTAAACCATTTATCTAATGTACGTGTGTATGTACGTGGAGGCTTTTAATAATAATATTTCTGTAATAAAAATATGGACTCCCAATTCGACGACTGATAAACTAAAAGTTTAACGAACATTTTGAAGACAGTTACTACAATTTAATATCACTTACTGAATTTACGCTGAACACTGATGAGGCTGCTGACTGCTCCAAGTCATGTCATAATCATAACAACAATCAAGTACATTCTGTGAAGTTATCCGCTATCTCCATGACTACATTTGACGGTTCCTATGAGCACTTGCTGGAATTTACATTTGCCTCACTAGTTCATAATTATAAAGATATTTCCAATATCAAAAAGCTTCACTATTTCAAATCATCCCTAAAGGACAACGCATAACTAGATAAACATTCTTCTGATAATTATCAGGTTGCTTAGGGCTTGTTGCTCAACCGATATAATAATGGCGGACTTTTAGTTGATCATCATACCAAAGGTTTGTTAAATAAAACTGCATTAACCAAAGAGTCGCCTTCTTCGATTAGAAAATGATTAGACACTATTTTGAAAATTTTACACGCTCATAGGTGAGCCTTCGACTCCTGGGATATTTTAATTATTAATATCATGGTGTCGAAGTAAGATAAAATAACTGACAGAGAATGGGGTCTCATAAGTGCAAATTGTTCCTACTAACTCGTAACTTTTTGCGCAACAAAGCAGACATGCTGGAGGCACTACAGCGTTTAGCAGCACAAGTACGTCGTGTGCGCCGACATGGAAAAGATGTACGGACAATGCCTAGTAGATGAGGGTCAGCGCAGCTTGCAAATGATTCTGTGACGTGAGTGCGTGACCATCCCTCAAAGGCATTAGGTATATTTAAATTAAACACCGTGACATATGGAACCGTATCCACGCGTTTTCTAAATGTTCGGTGCCTGAAACAATTAGCCTCTGAATCTCCTGATCCTGATGTCGCTCGAGCTATAAAAGAGGACTTTTATGTCAACGACTACATTACGGACTTAGATGATAAAATTTCATTATAAGGTCTTTGCGACAAAACTTAGAAGACGCTGCAGTCGGGCTGTTTTCTACTTAGGAAGTGGATATTTAATTTTAAACACAATCATGACCGTCAGTCGTGTAATCAGTTTAAATCTTTAGATGAAAATGTTAGTTCTAAAACCTTAGAAATAGGCTGGCATAACCCAAACGACAACTTTTATTTTAATTGTCATGTTAATATTGAAAATAACAAGTCTAAGAGTATTACAAAGAAGTCTATTTTATCAAAAGTTTCGCAAAATTTGGACCCTCTCAGCTTGTTAAGTCCTGTCATAATTGTTGCTAAAGTTCTTTTACAACAATAATTGTTGTAAAAGAACTTTAGCAACATAATTATTATGGTTATTGAAAATAGGTTGGGATGATAACATTCCTGATGACACGGCGCGTGTGTGGAACCGGTCTGTTATCTCATTGCAAGCGCTAAACATTTCGTATACCTCGCCACGCTATAGATACACAGCCTATGTATATTTAGTTACACATTTCTAGCGACGCATCTTAGACGGCGTACGGCGAGTGTATTTATGTAACAGTTAACAATGATTTAACAGTATTAGTTAGATTATTGTTTACAAAAACAAAGGTCGCGCCTTTAAAATCTATTAGTATTCCACGTCTCGAACTTTGTGGGGCTTTATTAGGTGCTCGTCTGTATGACAAGGTACGCAACTCATTACGTTGTAAGTTGTGTAGACGAGTTAGACGATAAAACATTAGCTCGACTTTGTCGAATAGAATGTTATACAGTTAAATATAAGGCATTATCTAATAATAAGACCATTAAAAAGTTTTATATGATCATAAATTAATGGGTGGTCGCTTAGTTAAATTCGTAATTTATTTACGGTAAAAAACATCCGATTGTAGTTCGTAGAAAACATTCTTTTACGACTTTATTATTTCGTCACGAGCACATTCAGCTTTTCCATGCTGCTCAGCAGGCATGATTTTTTCATTTATGCGAATCACGGTGGCCTGTCGGAGGTAGGAATTTTGTTCGCCAGGTAGTGCATAGTTGTGTTACCTGTACTCGCATTCGAGATAAGACGCTTAGTCCTATGATGGGTAATGTTACCTAGGAAGCGAATTACACCTAGTCTTCCATTCGTTCGGTGTGGGGTAGATTACGCTGGGTCAGTGCTCATTCTGAACCGTAAAGATAAGGGGTGCTAGGCTTATCAAAAGCTACATTTGTCCATTTGTTTGTTTCGTGACACGTGCTATACACCTGAAGTTAGTTAGTAACCTCTCCAGTGAACCGTATTTATTTACTTTAAAAATATTTATTTCACGCCGTGGTAGCCTGCAGATATCTACTCTGATAATGGTCGTAATTTCGTAGAAGTAATGAAGGATTTTTCAAATTTTGTAATTAATTTTAGAAATCGCATGTAGTCAAACCCAGGCAGGCGCTTTACTTTGTGTAAATAATTTCATCACAAATGCTCTCAAAACGGTGATGAAAATCATCGTAAGGAACCCGGCATGTCCTTATTTTTTTGGTTGGGTAAACATCAAATAACTTCTCCCGCCATGGGCGGAGCGGGAGGGCGTGTCAGACTCTTACTGACTAAAACCACCCGTGTTCCTTCACTTGCTTGTGCGCCAGGGCCACGGTAACTCTTTCGAACAATCCGCGACCACGGCAGGCATCGGCCCTATCGGATCCCATCAATGGTGCTAACATCTCATTGAGGCGCGCGTGGAACACAACGCGCCGTCGACCCACACCTGGCCCTGCAGTCTCGACATTAGATAGCGACAAAAATGTGTCGCTAAGTCGCATCGATGTCAAATTCCTTTAATAGATTTTCAACATTATGCTTTCGAAATAAGGTTGAAAATCTATTAAAGAAATTTGACAACGATACGACGTAACGACCGATTTTTGTCGCTATTCATGTCGAGACTGCAGGGCCTGGTCCTTACCAGACGGGGAGCTCCCCATTGCTCGCCGTCCCCAAGCCCGCGCGATCCCCGACGATATCGATTCGATATCGATTCCCGACGCCCTGGGCGTCTCCTCCTGCGGCGACTAGGGGCGTGAAGGCGCAACGATTGCCTCTCGCTCAGGCGCTCCGCCTCCTCGTTCGCAAGCATTACTGCTTCGCAGAAGGAGGTGATGGCTTCCCATGCCCTCTCGCTCCGTACCATGGCCTGGACCAGGGCCGGACGCGAGAGATCGCCGCCGCGAAAACCGGCATGTCCTAGAATAAAGAATTCGAAGACATTTGACATCTACCAACCCGCACTGGGCCCGCGTGGTAGATTACAGCCCACTCCCCCTCGAAGAGAGGAGACCTGTGTCCCAGCAGTGGGAACATTATAGGCTGATAATGCTATGTAGTGACAATAGTTTAATTCCCTTTTATTCCCCCTTACTCTCCACCTTTTGGTGGTATGTGGGAAGCAGGAGTAAAGTCTAGTAATTATACTATATTCATCGTGTGATAGGTAACGCGCACCTCATGTTTGAAGAGTACAGCACAGCATTGGCTACCAATTTCCAACCTCTGTCTCCTCTTTCCCCCGATCCTCATGACTTTTCCCCGCTCACTCCCGGTCACTTCCTTATTGGCCGACCACTGACTGCGTCAGCCGGCGATGACATACGCGATGTTCCTGCTAGTCGTCTTCAGAGATACCAGAGGGTAGAACAACTTCGCCAACACTTCTGCAACCGGTGAGCAAAAGAATATATCTCTGAGCTGCAGGTGCGGACGAAATAAACGGTGAATAAGGACGAGCTCAAATAAGCTCCTTATTGGTTATCAAGGACAATGGCCTACCATCTTTGAAGTAGCATCTGGGACGTGTTTCCTGCACTATCCCAGGAAAGGATGGTGCTTCCCGGGTGGCTAATATACAAACGTCATCGGGCGTGGTGAGGCGCGCATTTACCAATATTAGATCTCTACTACAGGACGTGATCGACACTGATGCAGTGCCTGAAGACCATTCAAAGCCACTGCTTCCAAGGCCGCAGGCATGTTGTGAACTCCTACTCCATAAATGCACATCAAGGACTGATAGTGACATCTCGTGCCAAGAAACAATACCACACGCTACGTCATATTAACCTCTCGACCGTGATTGGTTTTATTCCAAATATTGTTCCCACACCCCTCTCCTTGAATGTTGTAAGTAAGATGGCGAATACATAATTTGCTCGTTAAAACTAACGCATCATTTTTCATTGTAAAAATCCTCAACACAATCTATCAAACACCTGCGGGGTAATTATGTAACACACTAACAGTAGGAATGGATTTCATTTAAGAACATTCATTGCGTTATTTACGTTCTTAAGCGGACAAATTTTTCGAACATATGAAGTAGTGTTGCAACAGAACTCTGCTTCCGCTTCCGCAACTGCAGAAGTTCCGCATTTTTTTTCACCTCCGTTTCTGCTTCTGGTTCCGCAAATTTTATAACAGAACTCTGAACGGAAGCGGGGAGAAAGCGATGAGGAGCGGTGCAGCAGAAGCGACGGCGGCACGGCGCGGGCGGTTGCGGGGGCCGCGCGTGGACGAATGACACGAGCGTCGAGCGTCCAGGCGCGCGTGCTGCCGATAATTGCCGAATCCCTTCCGCGTATTTTGGGAGGGAGGGGCGCGCGGTAAACAAACGACAAACGTGTCACAACGAGTTCGTTCGTTTATTTAATTATTGTTTTTAGTTCACTATGCGCATCTCCGCGCCCCGTGACTTTGAGTAGTGACATTTTTTGCAATTGATGCAGCCATTTGAAAAAATAACAAGAAATCTAAGTAGTTCTCAAATCAGTATTTCATCAGTCATACCATTAATTCAAGTTCTTAAGACCACATTACAACAAGAAGAGACGAAACCTAATACTTCAGAACAATTCATAAATTTTATAACAAAATTACGCGATGAATTGAATTCAAGTGTAAGATTTGGAAACCTGGTCGAAGACGACAAATACACTATTGCGACGTATTTGGATCCGCGATACAAATCGCATTTTTTCACCAGCGTCATTGCAGAGCAGGTTGAATCTAAATTACTTAATATGACGATTAACACTATTAGAACCAGACAATCCAATTTCATCCAAGATGATGACTGCGAACCTTCCCCCAAAAGAAGCCGAACTCAAATTGCAATTGAAGACATTGAAGTGCAGCCTTCTACTTCCAAATCATCAGCATCATTGCAAATATTGGAATCGATGTTAAGTGTAAATGAAGACCAGGAGGAGGACTCTTCTACAGCTGACGATGGTGACAATTTACTTTTAAAGATACAGTCACACCTTCGGGAGTACAAGAAAGAAAAAAGACTACCTCTTCATGAGGATCCCCTTATGTGGTGGAATGGAAATGCGCACAAATACCCCCATATTTTGCCAATAGTTCGCCAATACTTATCGGCTCCCCCCACCAGTGTAGCCAGCGAGCAATTATTTAGCGGAGCTGGTTTAATATATGAAGAACATCGACATAGGCTGAAAGGTGAAAAAGCGGCCAAGTTACTCTTTATTAAATATAACTTGCCGCTGTTTAATTTTGACTACTAAAATACAAATTTAATAAAAAAAGTTTTAAATGTACAATTGTGCTTTTTTTTTCATAGTGTTAACGCTTCCGTTTCCGCTTCCGTTTCCGTTTCCGCTTCCGTTAAGATTTACTTTTGACATCTGTTTCCGTTTCTGCTTCCGTTATGCCAGTTCCGTTGCATCACTAATATGAAGCAATGAATTAGCAATACCCTTCAAAATGATTCAGATTGTGATTGATAGTGTGTTACGCAATTTGGGGACTGAGTTCTCACAATACCTCGCCGCTGCTGCTACCGTCATCATAAAGGACATCGATTTGTTTTGTTTGTTAATGCATGTTATAAATTATTTAGCTAAGAAGTACCTACCGGTAATATTGATTGCTACGGAATCCATTTTACTTGGGTGAAACTTACAGTTTTAACATTTTCGCAAAACTATAAAGTTACCTATAGGTAATTTCAGCTTTGGTTCAGAAGGTTTAATTAATATCTCATCAATGATTAGAAGTTTTTTTTAAGTCGTTAGTTGTCTCTTTTATTTGAAGAACTCTTTTAATTTGCATTTGTTTCTCTTTAATTGAAGGTACTGCTACTGGGGAGCAGTGGTGGTCCAGTGGTAACTGCTGCGACATACGTGGTTACGGTCGTAGGTTCGAACCCAGACAGGTGCTTTACTTTGTGTAAATAATTTCATCACCACTGCTCTCAAAACCATGAAGGGAAACATCGTAAGGAAACCGGAATGTCCTAGAACCAAAAATTTGAAAACATATGACATCTACCAACCCGCACATGGCCCGCTTGGTGGATTACGGCCCACTCCCTCTCACCGAGAGGAGGCCTGTGTCCCAGCAGTGGGAACACTATAGGCTGGTTATGTTGAAGCTACTCGTATTTGTTTTAAGTAATGTCACATGAGTACCTAGAGTTGCTGAGTCATGATTGTCACATATAATAATTGATGTGTACCTACACTGAATACACAAAAAACCATGTCGATTATTAAGTATTAGATATGTGTACATTATTACTGGTTTGCTTGTCAATAAACTCTAAATAGCTGTATAAATATAAATATCTAGCGATACAGTGGCGTTTTCGTTATCTATTATGGTAATGATATGTTTTATTATTTGATCGTTTACTTGTAAAACATATATTCCGCTAATCATAATACCTACACATATTGCAGGGACCTTCTTCCCAGTTTTCACGTCCTGCTGATTCCTACTCTTAATAGTTCCTCCTCTATCATCTCGCCGGGATCCTCACTTAGCGAAAGACTATTTGACTGGAACTAAACCTTGCGTTTTTATCGACAGGCATGCTGGTATGTCCGGCGATGGTGTCCATCTTTAGCGTGGGTCTCATTGCCGTGGACAGATACATCTATATTCTCCACGGCCTGTACTACCAGAGGTATTTTAACACCACACGTGTCAGGATCGGCATTCTTTGCATATGGATGATCGGTGAGAAACCATTTAATCTGAAATTGCTTTGTGTTTAAGTGTGCTGCAGTAGATAAAAAATCTAATGATAGCATTAAAAAAATCATGTGTCGACTTCTTTTGTATGAGCGTAATAGTCCACTGCAGGCCGGCAAGCTTAGCTATTTCAATTACGGTAGCTACATAAGTAGTAAAAAAATAAAATTTTACTATTATCTAACTGAACTAACTAACTGTAACTGAAATGTTATTTTACCATTTTCTTTACGATATTAAATTGAAAATAGCTCTTCTAATGATTTCAACGTTTGTAATGACAATTGACGACACGCCTGCAGTAGAAAATTTGTACATAACTCAGTAGTTAGTGTGTTATTAATTGCTTGTGTTTAACGCTTATTCCAGGTATAACGCTTGGATTCATGCCAGCGACTGGATGGACTAATACAGAGTTGATCCTCACTCCATGTTACTACGTCGGTGTATTTCCTGGCGCTCTAATACTTGTCAATTCTTTCCTCAGTATTGTACCAATTCTAGTAACCCTTATCCTTTATTCAATAATATTAGTAAGAGCTTTAAAAACAGTAAAAGTTCTTAACACCACGACCAAAAATGTTAAACCTCATGCAGCTAGAGAAAACTCAAAATTAAGAATTTCTCGGGGTACCGTTAGCAAAACGTCTAGCACTCAATCGATTAAGATTCCTGAAAAAGCTCCAACGCCCAGGTTAACTAAAAGTGCCTCCTACAATAATAATTATTACGGGAATGAAGACGAAACCATAGTAAAACCGAAAATAAAGACTAAATCTATAAGCAACCTAGATCTCAATCTCGCTCAAACGAAGACAGCAAATAACTTTGAAAATATTGGCAATAAAAAAAAACAAAACGAATCGATGTTTAGTATTTGTACTGTTGACTCTCAAACCTCCAGTACTAACCTCTCAATGTCGGCTCCTAAAAGTTCAAGGTTCCAAAATCAGGTGAAGAAAATTTGCAATATAAATGCTATTACACGGAAACCGAAAGAACCAAATAAGTGGAGAGCAATTACTATAGTTATGTTGACTTCTGGAAGTTTTGTATTCACCTGGATGCCATTTTTCATTACTGTGACCGCATTTGTGTTTTGTGAAGAAAAGTTGACGAATCCAAGGTGCATGTACATTAGGACCTTACTGGGTGGTCCTTTGGCAACCCTAGCCTTTTTGAACAGCATACTGAACCCTGTGATCTACGCGTGGTGGCATAAAGGTTTTCAAAAGTCCGTTAAGGAGTATTACCGAGTCTTTGTGTTAAATCATATATGTAGATTTAGATAATATAATAACAGCCTGTAACTGTTCCACTGCAGGGGAATTGCCTCTTCTCATACAGAAAAGCCACGAGCATTGATAACCATGCTTGCTTGAAAAAGTCACATTGGTACTGGCCCGGATTTGAACCAACAACCTCGTGCATTAGAAGCGAGTTCTTAACCACATTAGTTAATTAATTATTAGACAATAATTAATTTTAATTTGACATCTTATATACAATATACAAGCTAACACTAAATATATTATAAACAAGTATGTTTATTTAAAAAAAAATGAAAACCCCCAAAGAGCAGCAAAGAATTCGTTCGCATCGCTGTCAATGGGGAAAGTGCCTAAGGCTGGCAGCATTCCCACGTTGGATGGCAATACTGATTCTTTGGTCTAAAAAAGGTCAGCCCTCTGGTCATGTGAAGAGTCGACCAACCGCTTGGCGATGATCCGAAATACTCGACAAACACTCGATCCCCATGGCCCTAGTGTTTCATGTGTAGGATTAATAGGTAGCCCCACTGAATATTTTTAGAATTACGGACTTTGCTGTTCTTATCCTTGACATATTTATCAACAAGCTCTCTATGTATGTGTGTCTTATTACAAAGAGTAGATGCAACATATAACTCCTAAGTATATCTTACAAAATTATTGTAATTGCTTAACTAATATTATTAAGTGTTTATTGTTATAAATATTTTTATGTTTGTGATAACGTAATCTAGCTTTAACATCATATCTGCTAATATTGTTACCTAACCAGAGCCACTAAATGTATGCAGTTGTGATTCCCGGCTACTTTATATACGTGTAAGTTGTAATATTCATAATATTAATTAGTATCTTTAATCTAGTAAATCCTATCGCAACATTCAGTGCCATTTTGTCAGATATGGAGAATTCAGTACCAGTGGGGTAATTGCGTAACACAATAACAGTAGGAATGGCTTTAATTTTGACCGATCAACAACATTCATTGCGTTATTTACGTTGTTGAGCAGACAAATTTTTCGAACATATGAAGCAATGAATTTGCAATAGGCTTCAAAATGATTCAGATTGTGATTGATAGTGTGATACACAATCAGGGTGCTGATTTAAAAAAAATACATTGAGGCTATAACAGCACATTTTTAGATCAAATAATTTATTATTATTCTTAAGTTACGCACAGGAATTGTTTTTTTTTTTTTCTTAACGTAACTACAATTCTAAATTCCATGTATTGAAACATGCACTAATTAAATACAAAGATCGAAAACCAAACATGTCAATCCTAATTCTTCCATTTGCCATCGACACAGGTATATTTATATCAACACTGCCAGCCATGGGGTGGACTGGCCGCACGTTCACAGACTACAGGTGCTGGTACATCGCCGTCTTCCCTTCAGCCCTGCTCCTCGTTCTATCCATCGTAGTCCTCTCAGTTATCATCATGGTCTGCGTACTGTACATTCTCATTCTACGCAGTGCCGTTAAAGCTGTTGATAAAATTAGAGAGTTTAAGGAAAGCGGTTATACAAATAAAGGCTATCTCGACGATTTGTCCACTTCAACTGCCGTTATATCCATTTCCGAATCTTTTGTAAATGGGAACAATATTGAAATGCGCAAGTTTGACAGTGAAACTCAGACTCAAGCAAGTGACACTAGTAGAGAAGGAAGAAGATTCGGATGTTGTAGAAGCAGGCCAACATCACATCCAAGCAAATTGAAGGCAGTGAAAACTGTCCTTATAGTAACTCTATGTTTTTTATTCACATGGGCCCCATACTACGTAGCAGTAATAATGTATGTGAAGTGTGATATCTTGAAGAATGGTTATGAATGTATTCCACTAGAAATATTAACTTTAGGACCTCTTTATTTGTTAGGGGCTTGTAACAGTCTTTGTGATCCTATAATCTATGCATGGAGACATTCAGGATTCAAAAGCACCTTAAAGAGAATATACTGGAAGTGTGTCGCTAAACACAAACTATAATTATTTTGTATAAATACTTTAGTCGATAGTAAAACATTTTTGTGAAACAAACAGTATTGATAAGTTAATATATTTGTTAAAATAAATTAAATTATTTTATATTATGGTTGTTTTATTTCAATAGATGCATCAGCATGATAAGCAAGTGATTAAATATGATATAGTTCTGAACAAATTTGCCAGTGATAAAACCCAAGATTAAAGAACCGATTAGCGGATCATTGGGGCTTCTGAGTCAGTTCAGCAATAACAGCTATGTTTACTAGATCCAACTGCTGATCTTATTTTCTGACTGACGTTAAATACTAAAAAAACATCCGTATTTGCAGTTTTCATCGACATATCATGGACACGACAATATTCTTAGACACGATTACGAAACGCCCGTTGGTTGTTCCGAAAAATTAAATAACGAATAATCTGCATTAAAAAAAAACAGTTAAGTAGAGCATTCTAGAAAATCAGTCATAGTGATGTCAAAATCAGTCATAGTGCAGCCAATCTTTACGACCTATTTTTACTGATATAAAGATAATTTCAATAAAACTATATCAGGCTATAAATTATAATATCAGTCCACAAATGTTGCATGATTATCAATTTTCCTAACAACTCATACGTACAAGTTTAATCTGGGGATCACCACCTCGCTTGTGTTGTTGTCAGACACTTTACCTACTTAGGTACTAATGATGTTGAATTTTCTACCTATACTAGATTTAAATATTATTAAAGATTAAATAAAAATAATTAATTAATTAAAATTAAATTAAATTTATATTCTATATATATATTATTTAACGTAAATTTCAGCTATCAATCAATATTCTTGAAATAACCAAGCCCAGCTTTATAGCCAGGATGTGATAATAGTACATTATTTACTAAGGGGATAAAACAGTGTCTAATGTTACGGGAGTTATATTGAATCCCGAGCGTAACGAAGGACTCTAGTACTACCGAGCGAGGGAGTTCTGAGGAGAGAAACGCAAGACTAGAATCCTGAGTGCAGCCAGGGAATCAAGCTCGCCCAAGACGAAAACTCCTTTATCCCCGGGGAGAATACTCTACTTTTCACACCTTCTGCGAGTTAATAACAAGCAATTCATTTTCGTTTTCTTTTTTAAAGTATATGTTATCCTATGAATTGTTTGTTGAGGTTTCAAATTCAAATCACAATATTGACCAGTGGATTATAATCAATTCAGTATAATATTATTACCCGGCTGGACCTCAGGGCTATAATAACTTACTTTAAGACAGGTTAGCATGACATACAAATTGACATAATCGAGCAGGTGGTGTGAAAAAACTATTTGAGACTCTACCCGCTTCAAACTACTGTTGGAAACTGGTTGGCTCGTGTGGCTTCTGCATTGATTTCCGGTTTAAAGGAGACGCCGGAAAAAAAAATGGTACCACCGCAGCAAAAAATAGCAGTACAGTCATTATTGACCAAAAAACCCATTCTTAAAGATCTCTACCTAACTATTTCCCGTCCATTCGGTATGTAGACTTGTACCGAAAGGAGGTACCTTCATTATTTTATTGGGATACTTATGTATCTACCTACCCATCATGACGAAATTGACGATAAAATGTTATCTTCTGTCACAACACCCGGTCAAGTCGGTAGCATACAACAACTATAAAATTTATAACTTGAACTCTCTAGATATAAAAGTAGATATTAATATTAATGTCTATTATCAAAGGATTAGAGGAAATTCAGCATATTTGGAATACCAGTTTGTTTTTTATAAACAACTAAAAGAGAAAACGGGTTAGCCAAATTAAAAAAAACATAAAATTATATAACTTTAATAAAGTTAAATAATTTTCAACAAATAAAAAAATAGGAACCCACAAATTTTTTATCAAACTAAAAAAAGTCCACATTTGTGATTTGACTTATGCTGCAGGTAATTTGGAATACTATATTCGCCTTATTTATATTTAACCAGCTTCAGTTTTTCTTAAAAGTCTCAAAAATCTTTGTTATAGTTTTATACAGTTAGTCTTTATGTAGGTAATCAATCTTTAAAAATGAAACTCTCTTTCTTTGCTGCCTTTAAGTAACCCATTCTCTTTTCTTGAACAGCGGCAACTGCAGCTGCCATTTTCTCCATTTTTTTCTCCATTTTCTCATTTTTCTATTTTTGGCCATTTTCTCTTTCTCTTCTTGTATTTGTGGAATAATAAACAATTTATATAAATTAATAATCATAAAAGCACATGCAGGCTATATTATATTCCAAATTATGTTCACTTTTTGTGTTCCAAATTGACCACATGGCATCCTCCAACTCCAAGTCACATTTTTTATTACAGTTTTTTTTTTCAAAATCATAAACCAATAAGGTCACTAAATACATAGTTTGTAGTAGTACTGTATATACGGTATGAGTGATAATCCTCGGATATCCATCTGAGAATTGAAAAATTTGCTGCAGTATTCCAAATATTCTACCCTTCCTCTATCCCTAATCGAAGTCTATAAGATTACCGCCCTGATGGGCACACTGCCAGTGGCTGGCTGAAAATGACTCGGTTGGTGATATGTGTATTGCTGTGTGTGGCCTCCTCCGTCCTAGGAGGTCACGAAAAATATGAAGGGTAAGTGCAAATCTTTCAATAATATTTTTGTTTCTTTCGGTTTGATGTATGAACGTACACGAAGCAAAAGGAGTAGGTAAGGATCGTAGCAGGTGGCGTTCTGTAGTTTCTGCCTACCCCCATGAGAAGAAGGCGTGAGTTTAAGTATGTATATGTTTCGGGTTGTAAATTCTCCGCTGATGACTTCGGATCATGACTTGACTTTGAACTTCAACGCGTAGTCCAACGCAACAAACTTTGCCTACACAATCAACACGGGCACAGAATTTATACTGTAACATAGTTGTAACTAACTTTTTACCTTCCGCACCAAATAAATTAATGGCTGTTTACGTTTTATGATTCAAGAGTCACGATTCCCATCTGGGATTACCCGAATAAAATAACCCATGCTGTAACAACCTTGAAATCAATTTACGTGTCATTCTTAATTACCGTACCAAAACTTACCAAATAATATCCTAACTTTGCTTCAGCTCCTGGGATCGGCTACTATTTGACTTCCACGTCTATCAGTTACCATCGTATCCTAATACTAGAAGTGTAAGCACTGGCCATCGAATAATCAGACTCCTTCGTTTCCAGCCATCAGCTATACCGTGTATCCGGTCTTGGCGAACAAATCGAGGCCATAGAAGCAAGTCTTGATATCCTGTCGGCCACGCCCGCTGCTAGGAGCTCTTCGGGAAAACTTGAGGCTGTTGTCAGGCTGTCTCCTGAAGAAAAGCAGCAATGGCTACAGTACTTCGACGAGAGAAACATGGCATACACGAAGATCGCCGACAATCTTGCCACGTAAGTTATAACTGATTATATCATAGGAGTACTTAAGTTAAATGTTAATTCAGTTCCAATAATATTTACTTGCAATCTCTCTTTCTATCTAGCTTTTAGCGATTTAACCACCGTTTGTACCATTCTAGTGTACGTCCTATAGTGTTGTCCTTTCCGTGTGTATTTATCTATTGCTAATTCCAAAATAAAATGTTTTGATTATTTAGCATTCTCTATAATGAAGAAGCTCAAATACAATCAAACAAAGCTGCAGCCAAACGCAGTGGAAAATCAATTTCCTGGGACACTTACTACAGACATGATGAAGTTAGTATTACCTATTATGTACACCTACAGACGACCTTTGATAAATTCTGCACAGACCAGTGACTGATTAGCATTATTATGAACCCTATAAATATCCTTATCTAGGTTCCATTTTTTACAGTCGCACTTTTTGTAGATTGCAGATCTATCTATATAGAAAATAGAGTATCAAAATAAATGTTTTATTCTAGATCAACGAATACTTGGATGAACTGGCGAGGGAAAACCCTGACCTCGTGACCGTCATCAACGCAGGTCTGAGCTACGAAGGTCGTCAGATCAAGTATGTAAGGATTTCGTCGACCCGCTTCGAGAACCTTCAGAAGCCGGTCATCGTGATCGATGCCATGGTTCACGCCAGAGAATGGGTCACCACTCCCGTTGCCATCTATATTATCGAACAGCTTGTGAAGGAAGCCGATAACAGAGCCCTGGCTGAAGAAATCGACTGGATCATCATTCCTCTGGCTAATCCTGATGGTTACGAGTACACTATTGACGAGGTAAGTCTGCACTGCATAGCTTTTTGTCAACTATTGGGAAGTTCAGTGTAAAGCTGAATCCTCAGCTTTACACCAAGAAATTAATATTTCCTTTAATTTTTGGAAATTGTGGCTCTGTTTTACGTCGTTTGTTGATCAAAATGCAATTCGCGACTGTAGGAATGATAATATATATTTAATGAATAATAATCATCAATTTCATATCAATTGTCAAACTTTGGAAATTTGTTCCACCTAAGAAGTTTCATATGAAATATTCTGAAAAATTCTTAGGTTGAACAGATTTCCAAAGTTTGACGATTGATATGAAATTGATGATTATTATTCAGTAAATATATTATTTCTGTGTAGGAATAATATATTTGCGTCTGTACGCAAATCGCATTTTAATCAACATACGACTTAAAACAAAGCTGCAATTTGCAAAAACCCAAAGAAAAATTTAATTTGGCGGGCTACAGCTGAGGATTCACCTTAAGTAAAAAAACAACTAACGTTCAAAATTTTGTTAAAATGTCATCTCAGCGACAATCAATATCCATAAATTATCAAAAATGAACGAAAATTAGAGGTACTTATGCGAGTATTTATGACAGATTAAGAATGAGATGAGAATAAGAAAGTTCTTAAAAATTTGGAAACTGCCCGTAAGACCAAATTACGAGTAAGTACTTGAGAACAGTCAAAAATCTTTTCGGAATAATAGGAATTCCCGAGGATAGAGACTTGATAGTTATCTACGCTGTAAACATTACAGATCGTTTTTTCTAAACGTAAACTTCGAAGTACCTATGTACTTAACGTAGTTTCTTGAAAATATCTTGATGGGCGGTGCGTGACATACAACATGTACGCATGACAACATATGACCCACATCAGCATCTTCCGTGCTTATAATTGGGCGCCCTATTAACTAAATTTGCCTTTTAAGCTCCATTTGTATTCATGGTAGACGGAGTTGTAGCTAAACTTCGAAAAAGACGCTATTTCGTATTCCGAATGATTTTTATCATTTGACCATTGACCTGTATGATAAAGGTGACTACGGTCAATGTCACTTTTAAATCCTTGATACCTACTAAGTATCGGAAACAACAATATTTTCCTGGTCTATTTTATGCATAGCTTTAATTAAGGTTTAAATATCATTCTAGGGATAGCGTTCGTTGGGGATAACGTTATTACGGACTCACGTTATTCGGGATTACTTTCTTTCGAAATACAGTTATACGGGATAGCGTTCATTCGGGATAAAGTTATTCGGGATTTCGAGTTTCGGTCTAACGTATATGAGTAATAAAATGCCTGACGCTAGTAATCTTTCAGTAGATGTAATATAGTTACTTTTTTCTTTATCATGGCTCCGATTTAGCTACTTAACTAGCCTCTTGTTTTGCTTTCACGTGTCTCTGCCGCTAATATTTTGCAGACGCCAATGCTTGTTATCTGATAGACCACTATACTTAGGCCTTAGGGAGAGGCAGACTTTCCCTTAGGCCAAAGAGGCCTGCATCCTAATTGCGTGACACTTTCAATCACAATCTGAATCATTTTGAAGAATATTGCTAATCCATTGTTCATATGTTTGTAAGAATTGCCTGCTCAACAACGTAAATAATGCAATGACAGTTGTTGAACTGTCAAAATGAAAGCCATTGCTACTGTTAGTGTGTTACGCAATTACCCTACCGGGCCTAAGGTAGCTAGATGTTAGGGGCGGCCA
Organism: Dryobotodes eremita; assembly: GCA_917490735.1. Lineage (NCBI taxonomy): Eukaryota > Metazoa > Arthropoda > Insecta > Lepidoptera > Noctuidae > Dryobotodes > Dryobotodes eremita. Next base: position 9,419,564 of record OU823257.1, read on the forward strand.
ACCTGCACCTGCGACTGGCAATATCATAGCTCAGTATATAATGGAGCTATGACGATTAAGTTGAATCGAACGCAATGTTTTTGACTTTACATTTTTACCCCGCGATTACACCAAGGTACATACTGTATTTTATTTTTCATTCATTTATCGTTTACACCTAAAACAAATTGCAACGACTAATTGTACACAAAACTTGTAGAAAACTTTTCAAAAAGGTTTTATTTTCCTTTTCGGCAACTGAGCCGATGTGAACTATTCTGCCAGCGTCCTGTAGTAACAGCAGTACAACAAGATGAGCCGTCGAACTTTGCACTTTGTGATGGTTGTTATTTGTTGATGTTAGTAGCTAAAAGTCAAAAACGTTCAAAAGTTAAAACCAAACAGTTAGCAATATTTATTTCTGGAACAACGTCAATACATTATGATACACGTTTTATACACGACCTGTTCTTGACAAGTATTTTATAAGACTTGTCGAAAACAAGTCTCACAACGCAACCATAGGGCATGGGTGCCGGGAGTAGAGTGGAGTGCACTTCCACCCCCTCTAGCTCTTAAATGAAATAATAGTAAGAAAATAAACACTCAGAAATAAAAAAATATTTGAAAACGCCTCATAAAATATAAGAGAACCTAACCTATCCGAGGCGGGAGCCCAAAACTATCGAGCTCGCTTCGCTCGCTCTTGCATTCAGCTGTATCTTTATTCGTAAGCTTTTGTGAATAAGTCGACAAAGTTACTCCTATTCCTATTTCTGGATAAATTGATAAAAAAAACCTAGCCTATCCAAGGCGGGGTGCTTAAATTTTCCAGCCCGCTTCGCTCGCTCTTGCATTTCGTATTCTCTTAATTCTTAAACTTTTCTGCATTAGTCGACAAAACATCTAACTCCTACTTCTGTATGAATGGGCAACAGAAAATCAAATCTACCCTAGGTGGTGTGCTAACATTTTCAAGCTCGCTTGGGTCGGTCTTGCATTCTACACTCTCAAATCAAATTATTTATTTGCTTAATACAGGTAGGTAGGTATATAAACAGATATTACAAATAAATAAAAAGTACTCTGTATCATTACCTAATAAGGTGTGCAAATATTTATATTATTGCCTGAACTAGTCAAATAATTATTAAAATAACATTACAAAATTATTATACTCAAAAAATTTAATAAATTCAGAATACAACAAATGTCACAGGTTTAAAAATAAAAATAGTCAGATAAATTACCTTACAAAAAAAAAACAACACAATGAATGTACACAAAACACACAAATCACAAATGTATACAATTTATCTTTAATTTATAATGTGCGTATTATGTGTACAGAATACCTATATACTTACTAATATTATACAGAGGTAAAGTGAGTTTGCATATAGATTGTAATCTTGGGAACTAATGATCCGATTCCGAAAATGCTTACACTGATGGGAAGCTACGTTATCCTTGAGTGTCAAAGGATATAATTTATGTTAAAATGAGAAACATGACGAGAACGAATTCGCCAACAGAAGCTAGTAAACACACTTTTCAAACACTTTTAAAACATTTTTCTTTCTTTTTTTCTAAATAATTCTGCCGGCGCCCATGTACTGGTATGTACAGGTACCATGTACAGGTGTAAACGCGGGGTAACGCTACAAAAATAGCAGAAAAGAGCAGAGGGGCGACTACTACTTAATTGCCTAGGGCGTCCGAGACTGCTAGTCCACCTCTGATTATGCTTATAAATTGTGGGTACCTATTAATAGTCCATCTAGTATTATTCCGTCGGACATTGTAAACTCTCCGTTATTTCATGGTCATAGGCCTCATTTTTGTACGAACTAATCTATGCTTAACAATCCTCAGGACCGCATGTGGCGTAAAACTCGCTCAAAGGCGCACGAAGGTGCCGACGAATGCCCCGGAGTAGACGGCAACCGTAACTTTGACCACTACTTCGGCACCAGTGCAAGCAGCAGTGACCCTTGCTCAATCATCTACGAAGGTCCCTCCGCCTTCTCAGAGCCTGAGACTAGGATCATCAGAAACGTCGTGCTGTCAAACATTGAGAGGACTTCCCTCTACTTATCTCTGCACAGCTATGGAAACATGTTCCTGTACGCTTGGGGTAACAATGGTAAGAAACATTTTATTTTTGACCATAATAGATCTATTGCCCACGGATCATTTGCCACATCCAAAAAATACTATTATTCTTGTTTATCGATGTAGGGAGCAGTCGTAGTAGTAAGTCGAGAGTAATTTGTTATTTTGAAATTCTGTGATATGTTCATATGTAGATATTTTACTCTAACTTTACTTTCAGGAACTTTACCATCAAACGGTCTGATCCTTCACCTCGCCGGCATCCAAATGGCAACAGCTATCGATCAGCTGGCTTTAGACAAGGCTGACAGATACATTGTGGGTAACGCCGCAAACGTTCTGTACTACACGACCGGTACCTCCCGGGACTGGACCAGGGCTGTCGGCGTCCCTCTCACGTACACCTTAGAGCTTCCCGGCTATGAATACGGATTCCTCGTACCTCCTACCTACGTTGAACAGATTGTGAAGGAGACCTGGGCTGGTATAGCCGCAGGAGCTCGTTATGTGTTGTCTAATTGGTAATGATTAGAAAACATAACACAAATTCTATTGTATAAAATTAATAAATAATAATAACTGAGATCATTTTATTGACTTGAATTTAACAACATCTTTATAGAACAGAGACTTTATGAGGAACAGGGTGTAAAGTTCACTCATCCTCCATAGAAAAGGGAGGATCCTCCGACCAGACGGGTGTGTGTCTGGTGGGCAATTGCCCAACGTTTGATTTCGGGACGTTGTATATATGCTAGTTGCACGGTAAACTCTGCTTGCGCGATGCAGGATTTTGCGTGACGTCAGTGTGACGCGTAGCTCGCATGTGGCGTTGTAGATATGAATTGTCATTAGAAACCTAACTTAAAGTTCAGCCAATTACCTTAAGTAGGTAATTGGGTACTGACTGCTGTTCCTGTCTAACCAAAAACGGCGGTGTTATTGTCAGTCAGTGATTTTGGGTCTGGACACTATGAATCCTCCGCACAAGTGCCTAAGTGTCGGTTAATCTTTCTAAGAAAGCTGAAAGTAATTTAGTTCTATGTTATCCTCTAATCATGTCAGCATCTTGGAACCAAACAATAGTCTTGTTTTCATAATACAGACACTAGATAGTTAAACTACTACACCCTGTATACACAAGCCTGTTTGTGGTTCACCCACCACGTGTCTAGTCGCTGCAGGTCGTTTTTCTTATCAATATGTTCGTCAAAGTGGTTAATTTAGCCCTCGTTTTGGTTCTAGTCTTGATCCAAAACTCTAAAGAGTACAGATTTAGCAGGAAGATAGATGCAATCGCAAATCCATACTATAAAATTATTATGACGTTAGGCGCTTGCAAAGGTAAGATTTGCTATTCTACTTTTATAAATATCTGCACCCTAAATGCGTAACATACCATCAATCACAATCTGAATCATTTTGAAGGATATAGCTTCTCCATTGCTTCATATGTTCGAAAAACTTATCTACTTAACAACGTAAATAACGCAATTAATGTTATTGAACTGTCAAAATGAAAGCCATTCCTACTGTTAGTATGTTACGCATTTACCTCGCTGATTTATAATTACAAGAAAAAGAGAGGGTTTAGAAAGTTAGTTACTAAATTCATTCCACTGTCGAGAATAGTAGAAATCCTATAGTCTGTTCCAAAAGTATGTATCTATAAATGAATAAATAATTTATTTTCCCAAAGGAAAGTACAAAGTAGATAAGCGCAAGCATTTACAGCGTAGGACTTAAAAGTGCACAGAGATTTGATCAATGACCCCCATGCTAGGTGGAACCTCTGTTACGGGGGTAATCCATCCTTCCATTATATAAGATTACAGGTAAACACAGTTTGGCAAAAAAGAGTATGATGTGATGACAGTCGAAACTAAAAATATATTCGAATACCGACCGGTTATTATCGAAACAGCCATCGTTATATCGACTTGTGTTCTAAAAATAACATATATCTAAAATAAAGTCTTTGGATTCATAGTATTTCGTGCCTTAAACTACCTACACGTGCCTTAGTGGCGCCCTCAGTTTTTCCACACTCTTTTTTGCCAAGCTGTAAGTAGTACTTATTTTTTAGGGTATATCTGATTAAATTGTAAACAAATCCCGTTCAGGTTCAACTCTTACGCAAATACTAAGTATAGGAGAATTAGTAACACATTCATCTGTATTTTTCAACTTTATATCTCACCACTTTTTCCAGCCTTTATTGTTTTTTATAACTTTATTCAATTGTAATTGAAAAATCATCGACGGAAGCTGAGTTTGTCAAATAAAAAATATCTATAAGGTGGTTTTAAATAAAAATTACGGGTATAAGTATTCAAATAATCAAATCAAAGGACTAAAGTAAGAGGCACTACAAATTGGCATTCGCAGGTACGTTTTCTGATCCATTTGTTCACATTTTCATCAGATACTTTTGGACCAGACCATAAATGAAGTGATAGTACACACTAAAAGCCAAATATTAGGCACCCAACCAGCAAATTAATCTTATAACAAAATATTATAAGTCTGTTAACACTTGCAAGATTCTTATAAGTGCATTGGTGTAGACTATTTTACTTCACAAAATAGTAGTAGTACATTCTACCCAAAGATGCACGAACTTTGTTAAAAACAAATAAAAGTCTTGTAAACTTGCTTAAACAGTTGACGGGTGAAAAAATAATCAAAGCTTAGTTTTTGTCAACTCGCCCACATCGAGCGAGATTTAACGGGTGGGGTTGATAAACGATTAAATGATAAATGATATTATGTCTGTTAGTAGGTTTGTACAAACACTTTTACACGTCAATCATATTTTAAAAACTAGATGAGGTTGGCGTTTCGTATCTGGCTACTCTGAGAAGAAAGGCCGAAACAAACTCAAAGTTCACAGTCTCTAAGTCCAGACATAATCTTGGCCATAGAGAGAGAGCGTTATAAGTACTGAGTTTGCTAGTTGGGTAGGTACTGTTATACCTTTCTCAATATATGAAAGTGGGGGCGTAAGAGAAAGGAAACTATATTTAATGTTTAACTAGATTAATATATTTTATCAAGGAATTTTCCTAATACACCGGCAGGCCCTAGCCCTGCCTATCTACTTTCTAAGCAAACTACTATCACTTTTCCTTCCAAAGCTTATTTCAAACTTGCTTGACTGTTCGAGAGTAACCATGGATAATATACTACCAGCCAGTCAACATAAGGTTGACACTAGGGCTTTCAATCCGGAGTTCCGTAGTTTCGGAACTCCGGAGTTTCGGAGCGATTTTAAGCATTTTTCAAATCCGGAGTTGAAATAGAACACCAGAGTTGAAACCGGTTTTCAAAAACCATGTAAACATTATTTACAAAACGACGAAAAATGCATCTTAATTCTTGAGCGTATCCCGTTGCTTGATTCCTTCTTAAGTCCTTAGCACAACACTTCGGTATTATTCGGTAGTGCTCGGCTTGCGTCGGCCCGTCGACCGCGCCGCCGCCGCCGCCGCCGCGGCGCCGAAGTCGGCCGAAGCGCCGACCGCGTTCGCCAGTCACCGGTAAACAACACTCTGAGATATAACGTCTGTCTGTCAGACAGTAAATTTTTAAACAAAAAGACTGATTCTTGCTAAACAAATGTTTATTTTTTATGATTGTTGATTGTTTTAATATTTTATAATGCGTATTAGTCGTCTATTATAAATAACTTCTGTCGGTCAGACAGTAAAATTTTAAACAAAAACACTGATTCCTTAACAAATAAAACTTCTGTTGATTAAAATAAAGGGCCTTTTTATTAATTTCTAAAAAAGCTGTCAACTCCGGAGCCAACTCCGGAGTTCCGGATTTGATTGCTCAACATCGTAACTAGCTCCGGAGTTGATAACTATCCGAGTTTGAATGCCCTAGTTGACACATGCAGATAACCTCTACAGTACCTAAATGTCTACCACAACCCCACCTTGTGGTAGAGGAAGAAAAGAAGAATCATTGAAAGCTCAAATATACCGCTACCAAATCCATGTCTTACTCATTATATCTATAGGAGAACTAAAAGAACCAAAACTTGCATTGATAATAATTCCTTTTCCTATCCATTAGGTACCTTATGTCCTAGAACTTAAAAATCGAAGACATGTGACATCTATCAACCCGCACTGGGCCCGCGTGGTTGATTACGACCCACTCCCTCTCACCGAGAGGAGGCCTGTGTTCCAGCAGTGGGAACATTATAGGCTGATTATGTACCTACATAATTATGTTATGTAAGTACCTTATTCATAAAATTGTTACGATACTTTTTACAGAAACGGTGCTCTTCTTCGATCAAAAAATATGGGCGCAAATTACTATGAATCGAGTTTTAGATATTTATTATAAGTGCGATAACGGTTGGTAATATTTCTATCTATCTATGAATATAAATGAAATTATTGCATGATTCGTTGGTAAATGCATCACTTAGAACGGCTGGACCGATTTGCCAAATTTTTGTTTTAAAGAGTTCTTAATCCGGATCACAGGGTTTTACGAAAAGAAAAAATTTGAAATAGCCGGGAAAGTTGGAAAATTCGGAAAAACTGAAAGTGCTTGACGTTGACCTGTCCAAATTTCAATTCCCATAACAATGCAGGAATTGAAATTTTGACAAGTCAACGTCTGTCGGATCATCTAGTTAGGTATTTAATGAAAATCTATAATGGCTCCCGCAGACAGGTGCGATGCAACAGCGCGACGCAACTCTGGTGGAACAATTTCTATGAATGTTCATTGAAATTGTTCTACCAGAATCGCGTCGCACCGTCGCGTCGCGCCTGTCTGCGGGAGCCTTAAAACGTTCTAAAAAGGTAACCTAAACCTGCGGGCTAATTACGTAACACACTAACAGTAGGAATGGGTTTCATTTTGACAGTTCAAGAACATTCATTGCGTTATTAACGTTGTTAAGCAGACAAATTTTTTGAACATAAGAAGCAATGAATTAGCAATAGGCTTCAAAATTATTCAGATCGAGATAGATAGTGTGTTACGTAATTAGGGTGCTGGCAATACGTTAAGGTCAAGGTACCTACACACCTACATTAATCGAGCTTTGACCCTTTAGTTTAAACTTGATTTAGGTAAGTATAGGTAGCTTAGCTGAACTTTGACCTTTTAAAAGTTTGCATCATAGACAAAATTCAATTATATTTCAAGTTAGTTTAGGTAAGTAACAACCACGAAATATGATTGAACTTTGTCCTATCCTGACTGCGTAGATTCGGAACTCCTTTTTTATGAATTTGGATAACTTAAAGGTGAAAGGTAAAGTCCATTATTTTCGTTGCTGCGTATTTTTTGCTTACATATCCTGTGGAAATTTCAACAACCAGAATGAAATTACCCAATAACAATAAATTTGTTTTCAGGGCGCTGCAAAGTATCGAGGGTAGAAATAGCGCTTATAATTAACAACACCAGCAGTTACGCCTATTCTGAGGAAGGAGTCGGAAAGTCCGAGTTTGCTGCGACGTTATATCTGCCAACAAATCTTAGTTTTGTAGTTTACAGCGTCACTATTTATAGCTGCTACAGAGAAAGAGAATCAGGTGAAATTACATATATAAGTAAAGGACAAGTACAGACTTTGAAAGGAAACCCATCGCCTGTTTATATGCCTTTCCTTCAGAATGATTATCAACAAAGTTAATGATTATAAAAAAGTATTCATATAAATAAACCTTTTTTACAGTCCGTTCAACCGATATTGACTTCTATTCCGTAAGCATAAGGATGGCATTAAAAGCAGAAACGTGGTTACAATACCAACTATTTACTGCAGCTGCCATTTGTCATGCCACTAACGCTATAGAACTCAAAATCGGTTGAACGGACTGTAAAAAAGATTTATTTCAATTTCTAATCTTATTCCAAATGGAGTATAGGTTTGGTAGGTGTAACTTACTGTGTACAGAAATAGGAAACATCACACTGTAATTCCCGAAGGGTTATGCAAAGGTGTATACTATATACCTATTGTTACATAAGCTACATTATATTCCCAGTTTTATGTTCCTCTGAAGAAATAAAAATATTTTTTTTGTTAAGAAAACGTTTTTATTATTTTTCCCTTGGTATTAATAATAATGGGTAAGTATAATATAAGTAATTTAAGTTAATCAGTAAAATGTAAAACACCTACCGAGACCGACCCAAACGTTACTGCGGGCTACTTTAGCGCATTTGCCTCACACTGGCTCCTGGGACTATGGTCACGGTTTAGACGCAATGGGTGTAAGCTTCACGTTTGTTTTTCTCGCTGTAAAGCTATCGGGCAAACAGGTGGTCCCATTAGTTAGCGGGTTCATATTTTTTTCATGTACCGCCCGTGTCTTTTTTTTTTTTTTGAACGGGTTGGTAATCCTCATGGATGTCCTCCGCCCTGGGGCGGGCGAAGGGGTCTGTCAGACTTCTACTGACTAAAACCACCCCGTGTTCCCTCGCGCACTTGCACCGGAGGCTACGGGGACACTTAAGCACTCTTCAACGTAACCCCCGGCCCCGTCTGGTCAAGCGGGGGGAGTGAACCGCCCGTGTCCTGACGCAAGCAAATCTTTCGCTACGATAGCCGATAATGGTTAGTGCAATTTATCGTGTCATTACATAGTGTGAAGCTTCCTTACGATATGGAATCGCAGAGGGTTTTTGAGCAAATAAGCAGGGCGAAATGTTGATAGCCGAGTAGGTGCGGCATAATGAGAGGACACCGAAAATATATTTAAAGTTTCAGAAAGGAGCTCCGTGGTCACGAGCCCACTTTTCAAATTTCGAAAATGGACCAAAAATAAAGTGATCTTCAAAGCCGTTGATTTTGGTATGATCATGTGTGGCCTAACCCAAAATGACTTATATAAATAGGAAAATCTGATGAAGAAATTGTGAGCTTTCCCCTGCTTTCCCTAAATCTGACGACTTAAATTTGGAAACTCAGAGTTTGACAATTTTTGTGCAATAGTGTTACATGTCCTGATAGTGAATATTGAATATTTTCAAATATCAAACGCGGATTTTTTGGCCACTGGCGGGAACCCCACCATTGAGGGCTCCTCTTTCCTCCGATTGTCCGCTGCGAGTGGCGGCCGGAGGATCTGGGCTTTTTTTTTGGGTGGGAAGTCACCAAATAACTTCTCCCGCTCTGGGTGGAGCGGGAGGCGTGTCAGACTTTTACTGACTAAAATCCATGTGCTCGACCAACACGATCGGCGATTTATTTATTTGTTTTGTTCATTTTCCATATCAATCCCACGAGTAGATATAAGTAGGTAAAAAATGTCCATCGGGCAGAGCCTACATGCCCGGTAAGCCACATACCTACTGCAGAGTGCGGCAGGTGCTCTACAGGGGAAGCGCTCATGACTGGACTCCCTCCAGCCATTAATATTCTCACCGCGCATCAAATCTTAGGACTGGGTGGTTTTTTATCTTAAGAGGTAACTTTTCTCTGGGCCAGGCAATTAAGTCAAGCCCCCGGCGGCGACATTAAACATGCCTCCGTTCGCTGTCCAGCCAACCCGACTCAGCGAACCCGCCGAAAGTTCTTTCTTCGAAGACTAAGTACTCCTCAAGGAGAGAAACACGCGCCGCTTTGATGCGCCCACACCGCAGCGGCATGGTCACGTCTTCTGTCAGTCGACTATCATCGTTCGATCAGGAGCGACCCCGTCCCGTTATCTCTCTTGGTCTGGTCTCCCACTTGGACATTTCCGGTATTTGTAACTCTACCGGCAGAGCCCCAAGGATCATTGAAACGCGCAAGCCCCACTACGACGACAACGTGAAGACACCCTCGGTGAGGATGGAGCGACTGCCTGTCTGTACTCCACAACCCAGTTACTGGCAAGGGTAATATTTTACCTTTTACGAGTCCAATGTGGATACATCTAACGGGGACGAAAGACCAAGAAACTCCATGGTCACTGGTTTAAAGGCATGCAAAACAGTTTTGGAAAAATATAAACTACGTGGAGTTACGAGTGACCTTCAGGTTTATCATGATCCACGCTTGTCCACGCTGCCTTTAAGATTGATTAATAAAGTTGTGTGATTGTTCATCTACTGCAGAAAACTCACAGGTTCTAGCTGTCACTTCTCTATATTATCCATGGAATCTACTGGAGAAAACTCACAGGTTCTAGCTGTCGCTTCTCTATATTATCCATGGAATCTACTAGAGAAAACTCACAGGTTCTAGCTGTCGCTTCTCTATTATCCATGGAATCTACTAGAGAAAACTCACAGGTTCTAGCTGTCGCTTCTCTATATTATCCATGGAATCTACTAGAGAAAACTCACAGGTTCTAGCTGTCGCTTCTCTATATTATCCATGGAATCTACTAGAGAAAACTCACAGGTTCTAGCTGTCGCTTCTCTATACTATCCAAGAATTTAGTAAGAACTTTATAAGAATACTAGCTGCGCTCCGCAGCGGTATGAAATACCTACGACCTATTCTCAGACTTACCAAATATACACAAAAATTTCATAAAAATCGGTCAAGCCGTTTCCGAGGAGTTCGATAACAAACACTGTGACACGAGATTTTTATATATTAGATTAAATTAATAACTTATAGTTATAACATACATATTATTACAAAGTAAAAAGTGTACAAAACTCTGTTGAGTCTCCGAACGGTCAAACGGACATTAAAGGAAAAAACTAAACTAAAATCGTAAATTATACGTTATATAATAATAATAAAGTGCCACAAACTTATCTGACCCCGTGATAGTGGCGCTGTCAGTAAACTAAAAATGACAGACCTTGTCACTTTGCATAATGATTTCCTTAGTTCCAATATAAGCCACCGGGCCAGATAAGCTTGTTGCACTTTACAATAATTTGCTCCAACTGTGAACACGCGAATATTATTTTATCGATTTCGATCCATAGTCAATCATTGTCCACATCATGTTCAAAACATTTTTTGAAAATCAAAGGGAGAATCGTGGTCACGAGGCTTTACTCAGTATATTAGAATGTACTCTGTGGCTTTACTGATTGTTTCGTACTCGATTGCTGAATCGGTAAAGTTCTCGATGCAATAATCGGATAAGATTTTAAATTGTTTTACAGAAGGCGTTTATATCACCGGAGATACTTACACATGGAATGGTACCTACTCCATAGATTTGGAAAGTTTAGGTGTTACGTTGTCTTGCATGCATTAACGACAAGTGGCTTAGCTAGTCCTAAAGGGGCCCGTTATGAAAATTTGTTGGGGGCCCATTTTACCCGACTGCAACGAAGCTCCAGAAAAAAGTTTTTTTTTACAAAATAAATTAAGTAACATACAGACTTGGAAGGTAAAGCTGTATTTGTGACCTTACTAAGAGAATGCAAGATGCTGAAAATTTGACGCATTCTAGTCGGATCTGGTTTTATCAAAGAGCGAGCGAAGCAAGCTCTAAAATTGGAGCATTCTAGACCGGGATAGGTTAAGTATTCATTGTAATTTTACTAAGTGAATGCAAGAACGAGCGAAATGAGCTGACAAATTGGAGCATCTCTCCTCGAATACTAGATAAAGCTGTCATTGGTTTTTTTTAAACTAAAGTAATGTAAGAGCGAGTGTAGCGAGCTCGCAAATTGGAGTATCCTGACTTGGATAGGTTAGACTTTCTGTGTAATTTTACTAAATGAATGAAAGAGCTTGAGAATTGGGATAAAAACTGCCACTTACTCAATTCAGATGTCGCTACTATTACGTGTCCAAGAATTTGACAGCTAGCTGTCACAATCCATAACTTTTTTGTAGACAAGAATAGAATAAAATAGAATAGGTACTCTTTTTTATGTACACCATAAAAATTACTGATTTAAATGTAGAAATCGACAAGCAACTTCTTTTACGAATAATTAATTAAAATGTCCCGTTGCGCAGCTGTTGACTGCACAAATACGGGATCCATGTATTTACCAAGAATGTTATAAGACGAAAACTGTGGGAGGTAGCCCTTCGAAAAATATCGGAAGCCCGATATTTCGTCCAGACTATGTACGCACGACGACATATCAAGCTATACATATATTTCCAGTTGTAGCTGACCTCGCATCATAGACTTTTCGTACAATGAGAAGTCAGCTTATACAGGAAATAGATAGCTTGATATGTCGTCGTGCGTACTATCCTTTTTTAAACCTATAGTCTTGTATGGGAGAAATTCGTATACAGGTGATGCTCCCAAGAAGTCTGTTTTCATTACCTATACGTACTTGTGGTGTGATTTATTATGTAAATTATAGTAAAGGTGTTTGTGCATTTATACTCGTATTATCATATTAGATCAGTGCTAGAATAACATCTTAGAAATTTTTCAGTCAGAAAGATCATCCTCGAGTTGGTTTTCCACTCCGATCTACGCCTCCAGTATTCAACAAAAAAAAAAGAACTTGTTCAAACCTATAAATTATGAAACGTTCATAATTTTATGGACTTTTACACTAAAGCTACTTTTTTACCAGTGGTAGACACTTCCCTTTTACATAGCTCGTATTATACCTGTGCTACACTCCCAAGTCGCATACATTTAAATGTGTAAAATAGTTTTCATTCAATTTCTGATCGACACAACAGTGAACATATACACAACAATGGCGGTAAGTGGACGGACAATAGTGATGCCACCTATGACGAGCTTTTAGTTTTTAACCCTTTTGGATCGCACCTGTAAATTTAATGTAAGTTGTTATGTTAATTTTAATATTTTGATTCGGTTTTTACCTATAACGGGCCTCTTTCCGATAAGAATTTAAGGTTTTGGATAATATTGCACGAATTTTTACTGTCACACGTCGCGTCGGGCGACCTATACCATAGTGTTCTGTGACCTAATAACCTATATGGCCACAATATAATACGGCCGGACATATTCCATGGAACACCTTACTCAACGAAAACGATTTTGTTTATAAAAAAGTCTTAGATTGTCAAATCAAAGACCTTGACTGAAGGGTATAATCATATGAAGCGGGTCTATAGGTTATAAGTATAACGTAAGGAACCTGCGCCCAAGCAACAAAAAAAAAACAACAATATTGTGCAATGCTGTGGTACAGTTTCTAAGTTCCTTGGATACAATTTTATTATAGGGTACAATGTATCCAAACAGGATTTGTTTTCTCACTCGTACATACTTATTTTGGCTTAATCTATCCTGCTGTCATTGTGACAACAGCCCATAGACAAACTGATACTTCTATATAAAAAATTGACTAGCTGACAGATGGCTGAGTGTAACGGAATGTTATGTTTATTTACGTTCGCGAGTCAATCGCACGCAAATCACAATAGTCATTACGCACAAAAATAAAAATTCTCAGTGTGATGCTCTTTAAAAAGTTCTGAAGATGTTGTGGTATCTACCATGGTCTGAAAGTATTAAAAAAAGAGCCTGCAGGTATCTGCTACAACGATATCTTGGTAATTTCCTTGAAGAGAAACTGACTTTGGATCAGCTGAGTGTGGATCTGTACAATGGTACTGGAACAGTTTGCGATGTTAGCCTTGACTGCGATGTGAGTTTATTTTATTCTATTGCTCCATTTCCTCTAATATTGTATGATAAATAAATTGGTTACAAGTCGGTGTTATCATATAAACGTGTGCACTTACTTGCCAATAAAATATGCGCAATACGGAACAACACGTGTTATTCATGAATTTCAAACAAAGGACACCTTAGATTGTGATCACATTTCGTCACTCTGTCTTAAGTAATGCGCCTGTTCATTCTTATCACTATATTTCTAATTAATGAAGGAATTGTCATTTCAAATCTTAAGTTGTTTATGCATTCTGAATTTTAAACACCTTATCTCGGATTACGGTCACACTGTCAAACTAATGTTCCAGACAACATTGATATATTTTTAAAATTGCAAAGACACTTATAACTGAATAAAGTTGCATGTGTCAAACACAAAGAAAACAGCATTGAATTCCATTATGTTTTGCAAATTCTATGATTTGTTCTAGTAAATAAAAGTATTACAGCATAGAAGTAAAATAATATTGCACAACTACTTGGGGAAACAACACCACCTTGTATTAATGATATAATTAGAATTGCCATACTGACCAACAGCATATAATTTCTTTAACAAACTAAATTATTTTTATCAAACATTCTGAGCAACGATTTGTTTTTGTTGTAAATAACAGCTCTTTTTCTAGTTTGTTGGAGTTTCTTATTACATTAACTTAAAGGTGTATGACACATTTCTAAAATTAAATTATAATTTATATATTCAAGGCACTTAACGAGCTTGGAGATGCACAGAACTGGCCCCTAGAGATAGTGGATGGCCACATGAAAGAGATCACTGTAACAATTCCGTGGTCCACCCTGTTCAAAGATGACTCTATTGTCAAAGTCAATGGCTTATCACTCACCGTACAGCCGAAAGTGCGGGCTGAACCAGGTAATTTATGCATAATTGTTGCTAATTTTATACAGTACTAATCAAAACAAGTCTTTGAAATGAGCAAAGTAGGTGATTATTTAAAATTCAATGCTTATTGTTTTGCACAAATTGCTGAGCTCTGAAAACTTTACGTCAGCAAAGAGAAAATGGATATTTTGTTTCACCTTAAAAAGTCCTTCAAATTCTGTAAAATTTTAAATATTCATGTAACACTATTTATAAAACAACCTTTTACTGTTAAGTGAGACAGTATTGTTAGCAAATTATAGGCTTGAATTAATTACGTAGTGCTCAAAGTCATTAGAACAATAGTCTGCATTACATACTAATGTAAAGGATGTTACATATAGAATAAGAACTTACCTAACATGCTATTACTCAATCTTGTAATTAAAAACGATAAGTTTTTGATTAATTAATTGGCAACCTAGAATACGATTTTGTTGCTCATTCACTTGTAGGAGTATACAATTTTTGTTATGAAAAGTAAAACTACAGTAAAATTATGCCTTTCTTTAACCTGCAATAGCCTTGACAAAATTATTACTGTGTCACTTAAAACACCTGAAAGGCATAAAGTTGACAAAGCTTTATAATCTTGAAACTTGGTTATGATCAAAATTAAAAGTCATTTATTCAAACTATGCTAAGAATCAGCACTTTTTGAACATCAAAGTTACATAAGACAGTCCTCCCAAAACGCCCGCCCTTCACCACTTCCTAGTGCTTTAGCTGGGAAGAAGTTGCGCCACAAACACCCCAGCAGCACAAATGTCTGTTCAGTTAGAAGAACTTGATTCTATACAATATATGCAAAGTACTAACATTACACAACACGGCCGCCATGGCCCACGCACAATGGTCCACATGAAGGACTAAGTGCGGAAACCTAAACCCCTAAAGAAGAAGAAGAAGAACATTACGCAACACAAAACATTAATTTAAATTATTTGCCATATGTCAGCTAGCACATGCTGGATATGGGTACTCATAGTGTTGTACCGGGTACTTACAGTAGTTGGTCTTTAGTTCACTTACAAAAATATAATCAACATCAACTCGGCCCATCGCAGTCCACTGCTGGACGCGCGCCTCTCCCGGGGTGCGCCACAACACCCTTTCCTCCGTCTTTCGCTTCCAGTCTGTCACACCCACCTTTTTAAGGTTCTCTGTCATTAAAAATGTAATATTATTTTGATATTCTTTTTACAAGCAGTGTCATCAATGCTGGAGTCGATGTGGTCATCTATGTCATCATCCATGCAACTGGCTGCCGAATGTCTGAGGGAAGAGGATGGCCCACAGGAGTCCCATCCCGTGGAGGGCATCGAAATGTTTGCACATGCTATTGATTCAAGTAAGTAAATATTTAGTAGATATTCATTTATATACAATGTGTTTTCACAAGTATCTGCATATAATAAAAGAGCATGAATTAGCATCTTAGTGAAGCAACATTAGGCATTTTGAAGAATTAAAACGTAAGAACATTAATAACTTGAAATAGTTTCCTCATATTTGTTTCAACAGCTCTATGCATATAAATGCGTTTTGTATGATTGCGAAAAACTTAAGCTAGGTTTTTAGACTACTCGGAAGACCTGATTAGTAATCTTGATTGACATCCTGGTACTGGACATATTATTATGTTACAGCAGTAGAGTGTCGGTGTGGAGCTGTGACGCAAACTATGTCCCACTTCTTATACTGCCCTCTGGGCCCCAAAAAATATAGCCATAATGACCTCTGCGCTGCCACCAACGATGCCGTGGAAGTGATGCAGTTTTGGGCCAACAAGATCTAATTCACTGTAGTGCCATTGACGCAACGAAAAAAAAGGAGACCAGATTATGTGGATGTCTTTTGCTTCAATCTATGAAACAAACAATCACTTGTTTACAACTTTATAAGAGCTCTTTGCCCTTTTAAAACTCATAGAAGCAAACAAAGAAAATTAAACAGATAAATACATACACATGCAAAAACTCACACCTTCGTCCCATGGCGGTAGGCAGAAACTACACACAACGCCGCCTGCTACGATCCTTACATACTCCTTTTGCTTCGTTCGTGCTACGTTCATACATTTGGGTATACACGCACGCGGTTGCGATTTAGTACTCGCAACCGGCGTGCTGACCTTTCTGAGGAACATCACCAATAAGGTCACTATACATAGTGGCAGGGACATCGATGCGCAACGTATTGCCATGGATTCAATACAATGGTTCTGAACCCCTCTGTATTGATATTTTAAGTCGGTTATTAAAAAAAAAACCATACATTTTGAACGCGTAGGTATTGCACTTTTCTATGAAACAGCAGATTTTTTTTTTAATAACCGACGTAACATTTCTACGCTAGGGGTCTAGAATCATGTGCTGAATTCATGGATAGTTTGCGCGTCGATGTCCCTGCCACCCTGTATGTCCTCCTAGGGCGTCCCCTCCCGGCGTTTCCACTCACATCTGCCTTGTAAATTAAATATCTTTTGTTACTCGCCTTTCATTCATCCTCTCAACATGACCAAACCATCTAAGCATACCCTTTTCAATTGTTGTCACTACATCTTCTTTTAAACCGCACCGTTGCCTTATCACATCATTCCTCAGCCTATCTTTCATAGTCACATCACACATGCTTCGCAAGAAACGCATTTCCACAGCATTTATTCTGTTTTTCATGCTTCTTTTGCCACATCCAACATTCACTTCCATACATAACCGTAGGCACCAGCACACCCTTGTGAACAGCCAGTCGTGCCTTTTTGGAAATCAACTGGTCGGTCACAATTGCATGTGTAGCACCATTCGCTTTTTTACACACACACACACACACACACAGAAAACACAACAAAAACAGATGACTTTTAAAATAATAACACCTAATTTTCTTTTTTCAGTATTGAGTCGAGTAAAAGTTAAATTTGAAAATACTAAAATAAGAATAGAACATGTACCCAAAAACGGCGACAGAGGCATCGCACTAGAGGTCCATATAAAGAAGTGAGTATCCTTACAAATCATGATCTTCCTGCCCATGACCCATGTTACTAGGGGTTGGGACAACAGGTTTTCGTCTTTCATTCTTCTCTGTCAACCGTCACCCTACCAGTTACTCCCTTCAGTTTCATATCATTCCTCACACAATCAATCCATCTTTTCTTTGGCCTTCCTCTCCCTCTCCATCCATCAACATATACTTACAAATATTCTGATAAAATATATTAAGCTGCCCTGTTTCATACAACCCCACTAGGGTATCACATAATAGTCAAAACTTCATTTCTAGAACACCTCTGTGTTCTAGGGACATTCGATTGCGTACTCCCCGCCCGCCTACAGCCTCAGGTCCCATGCTCGTTCTTCTTAGTACCGCAATCATACCCGATGTTTGCCGACAACATCACTATTACTGTTTGTCTATATAACTTGGCCGAATAATAATAGTTATGTGTGATGATGACGAACGAACTGCTCAGTTTAAAACGGTCCAATGTAAATGACACTGGTCTCGTTTGTATACATTTTAGTACTTCCTTGTCAATACATTTGACCTCTCTTCGGGCGACTGATTAGAATAATCTTAACGCGACGAAACAATGTCCTTGATTTTATCGCACATTTTATTGTATTGTCTGTTGACCTTAAATGACGAATAAATTATTAATACTTCCGATTTTTTTTGTTTGGCCCTTATAATAAAATAGCCAATTTAACAAGGTCAAACAAACTAGTTTACAGAAGTTCACTTAAATCATACATAGTACTTACTTTGTGATACATACAAGAGTTATTTATATTTCAAGATTCCGATGTTGTATGATATGAATTCCAATCCTAATTGTAACGAACTTTCAAGGCTGTTGTGTAACATTTATAGAATAATAAATAACTCTATGTATTATGAGAAACTGGTAAATTTTTAAACCTTATTGCAATGGCGTTAAGATCTTAATTAATTCTAACGTCAGTCATTGAAATGGACTGATGCTCATCTCATGTGGCAATGACAACAGACATTAAAAATTTCGCACAATGTCAATGTCGGTAATTACTCATTATTTCTAAGTTCCATACCCTGCTTATGTACAGTCACCAAAAGGGATAAGTTACCAGGGTCGCCGGATATAGTTGAAGTTTAGTAAGAAATCGATAGATGTTTTAGAATGAAATTTTGTTTGATAAATTACCAGTTTGTTTTCTATTAATTAAATTTTATTTTATTCGAAAACATTCATCGGTTTCTTACAAAATTTCAACAATATCGACGACCCTGGTTACTTATCACTTTTGGTGACTGTACATGCAAACTCTTTACAGTAATACTCTTCATATTACTGGTATCGGAAACCTTGTAGGGTGTTCATACTGACTGAAACCACATTAACAATGCCATTCATAATTTTAGTATTGACTACTTCGACGAGGCCGGTTCAGAACCAACGCCAGACGTGACAGACCCAGACAAGCCCAAAACATACATAGTCGCCACATACACCAACAAAAAGATCAAATTCGATGGAGTCACCCTGTACACGGACGAGTTCCCTTCAAAACTGCGCACCATGGCCCGGAGTCTTATCATGGAGAAATCCGTTTCCTCGCAAGCCGACAAAACGGATAGCCAAGTCGAAACTCCAGACATGAACTACACAAGCACTTTATCAGATGTTTTTTACGAAACAAGAAGTGTCATATCGACTATAGAATCGGATCCGGTCAAAGAAATAATAGCTGAAGCCAAAAGCCGTACAGAATCTAGAGAAATGACTCCCGACGAGAAGCTCAATCACCCTGACCCCATATTGTTCGCTAAGTTGACTGGGCAGCAGGAGTTGTCGTTGAAATTGAAGCATACTGAAGAAGTGGAGGGGCCTAAGGTTGAAGTTAAGATGCTGTTTGGTTCCTTTATTGTGTTCATAACGCCGAGGCAGCTGCATACGTTGCTAGAACTTGTTGATGCTCTTAATCAGCCGCATTTGGAAGATACTAGGTAAGGCCAGTCAGAATTTGTTGCTTACTGTGAAAAATGCAAGAAGTTTAATTTATTCAGAAATGTCTTTGAGACTTTTACACAACAGATACTAGATTTGAAAAAACCTACCAAGTAGTGTTTAATCATAACAGTTTACATAGTTATGTTTATGACTCTTTCAATACTTTAATAACTTCTCGGAGAATTAAATGTAGCTAAAGCATTTTTTTTTTACTGCACCAGTAAAACTGACTATTTTCTCCTCAGCAACATACCGCTTCGTCCAAGCGGTATGAACATGCAGTGCAAGCCGATGAGGCAGGCTGACTTCCAGATGATAGAGGCTCAGTTGCTAGGCAACCTGGAGAGACAAAGCTTGAAACCTGTTGGTGGTATGTACGGCTGGTCAGGACCTAGTTACGGTAAGTGTCTAGCCCTGAATTCTGAAAGACTAAGACTTAACAGTAGCTTGAAATTGTGTTGAGCGACGTAATGAAGCTTAAATGTAAACTCACTACCTCTTTGGTAGCAGACATTACACTTTTTTTTTTATTTGTTCACCAACCATTGCTTACACTATTTTTATGGCAAAGGTAACATGCAAAATATGTATACTGTGCAACAATCACTTATAGGCAAACTCCGCATGCATAAAAAAGTACAAATAAAATAATGAAACTAAGCTAGTTTTAAATTACTTATCTATAAGTCTAAATAATTAATATAACGTAATATAAAAATAATAATAAATAATAATAATCAGACTCCTTAACTCCAAGCTAGATAAATGGCTCATGGTAATGGAAATGTAACGGCTATTTCCATTGCCATGCGAAATTGGGGTTGCCATAAGATCAGTTTTTTGCGTATTACAAAGTCATAACTCATAGATTACTCCACGAAGAAATATTCGACCCCACTGCGACTTAAAACTATGAAAATCTTTGACTGGCGAATTAAACCCAGTATAAATATTAAATGTCAAAACCAAAACAGCATCTAAAACAACCCCTATTTCAACCAACAGAAGACACAGAGGCTGAAAACGAGAGGTTCCTCCCAATGGCGTCGCAAGTCAACCAGATGTCCGAGAGTTTCTCGTCATCCGTGAGCTCAATGAGCACCAGTATGAACTCCAGCGTCAACATGCCCACTGCTGCGCCCAGGATCAAGAGGAATAAGAAAAGTAAGTGACTTACATTGCACTATTTCTGTCTCCTTCGCTCATACGTAATTTCACGTCTCTCTCTCTCTCTCTCTCTCTCTCTCTCTCTCTCTCTCTCTCTCTCTCTCTCTCTCTCTCTCTCTCTCTCTCTCTCTCTCTCTCTCTCTCTCTCGCGCGCACACAAAACCTTCAAAATCACCCTTTTCCAGGACATAGTTATTTTATAGATTTTGGGACAGTAAAAAGATACAATTTAAAAAAAAGTATTGATTCACTATTGGTTTGTATTTAGGGCTATAGTGCGTGTACTTAATTGTTTTGTATTGTCAATAGTGTCTTAAGCGTACAACTTGATCTCATTGTTAAGATCTTCTCCTTAGCGTGTCGACGGCAATCTATATACAGTCAGCCCAGAATTTGGCTACAAGCTTGGCACCTTCAGTAGCCTCCATCAACTCCTGTAGCGTGCAGACAACAGGACACGCTGGAAACGATATTAAGTGCCCCATTGTTTGTGAACAGCACCACATTTACACTCCAGGGCGAAGTCATCTGTG
This sequence comes from Dryobotodes eremita, assembly GCA_917490735.1. Classification (NCBI taxonomy): domain Eukaryota; kingdom Metazoa; phylum Arthropoda; class Insecta; order Lepidoptera; family Noctuidae; genus Dryobotodes; species Dryobotodes eremita. Next base: position 9,440,804 of record OU823257.1, read on the forward strand.
AATCTCCACCTAAGCAGGTTTTCTTGGCTTCAGCCTAGTCAAATCTAATCATTTATTTTTTTGCCAACATGGGTAGGGGTATAGATGTTATACATGTTTTGATAATGTTCTCCATGCCCTGCCGTCACTTGGGCATGCAAAATATTACACATAAATTAACAATCTACTATCAAAATACCATGCTGAATAACAATAAATATTACAAAATTATTAAATTGGAAAATCATTTTAACCATTTTATTTTTCAATGTCAAGAAGTATCTAGTAGTCAATAATTAAATAAATGTCATACTAAATAGTGAGTAAACAAATAAAAGTCTTAGATAAATAATAATTGTGAGTTATACATGTCATTTCTACTATAATTGCCCACTACATTATCCGTTCAGAGTTAATCAAGGGCACATGTTAAGGACTAGCGACATTACCGTTTTTCCCTTTTCAACTTTTACTTATATAGGCTCACCTAACTTACATAAATGTAATTCCTTTACGTTCATTCCAATTTATATTTCTTGCCGATTGACATCAGAGTGTATTAACAAATGATTGTGTTTCCAGTTCCTCACATCGACGGAGACCCTACGGCTGAAGTGTCCCACGTCAGCTTGAGGATCGCGTCGGTGTCATGCGTTCTACTACATAAGGTAATATTAATACGTAGAGCACCAAAAAGCTTCTAGTTGCATATCATGCAGTTCACATTGTTTCGGCGTTTATTGCCGTGAATAGAAGGTCAAATTCAAAGCATTTATTTTAATTAAACCAGTTACAGGCTTTTTTAGATTGTCAAGAAGTCGGTCAGACAGAAATATGAAACTAGTTGCCCGTTCCAAAGCCTCGTAGGTTCCTAAGGAGAAAAACGGGCAAGAAACTACATCGACACTCTTTTAAATCAAAATATTGTTACAGTATTTTTATCTCACGAAGCCACGCGCTTTACTTTTGGTAAACAAGTGTACAAAAACGCTGTGAATATGAGTAAGCGCAAGAGCTCTCGGTACCGTCCGAGCCACGGGTGAAGTCGGAACTGTATGTGTCTGTGTGTATTGTGTGCAGACGATACTCGTACACTTGGTTACCACAAGTAAAGCGCGCGTCGCTTTGTGAGATAAAAATACTATAGGCTAAAGTAAAAATAAATCTAAATATTGTTTACAGGATATTCTAGTCCCGACAATGATCGGCTCGGACTGCATATCGCCGGCCAGCGCCAACAAGATGCAGGAAGTGTCCACGAAGTTCTACAACAGTTTGGACCCTTACTCCATTGTGGACGACTTCAGCGCAGCTAACGAGGCTCTTGATAGGACTACTGGAAAAAACCATTTGAGGTAACGTACAAACAAATTGAAGCTTTCATAAAACTAGGTCCATTAGAATTTATTCCGGATAAAAAAATGCAATTGCTTCCAAATAAAGATTTTTGATGGTTTATGATTTTGCTACATTGAATTGAATACAAAAAAAATGTGTTTACTGATATACACAGTCTATTTTATCTCTTGGTATAATTTTTAAAATGTCACTGTATCTGATTAATAAAACAATAAAAAACAAAAATCATTTATTCAAACTAGGCTGAGAATCAGCCCTTTTTGAACGTCAAATTTACATAACACAGTCCCCCAAAACGCCCGCCTTTCACCACTTCCTAGTGCTTTAGCTGGGGAGAAGAGATGGCCCAAAAACAAAGTCCCCAGCAGCACAACTCAAAAGAATACAGTTAGAAAAACTGGATTCTATACAATAGTATGAAAATTAATTAAAATTACGAAACACAAAACATTAAACGAAATTATATGCCATATGTCACCGAGCACACGCCAATATACCAAGAAAAATATTGAAAACAGACAATCTTCTTCTTCTTTGCCCTCGCCCTTTCCCGCTACGCGGGGTCGGCTTTCTTAATCTTTCGGCGCCATTCACTTCGCTGGTAAGCATCGTCATCTGTAAAGCCAAGCTTTTGCATGTCCTTCCGGACATTTGTCATCCAAGTAATTAAAAACAGACTATACTCAAGTATAAATCCAAACTAATATTATAAAATTGAAAGTAACGCTGTATGTTACCTTTCCATGCCTAAACCGCTGAACGGTTTCGATAAAAATTGAGATAGATGGTATCCTGGGGAAGGGCATAGGCTACTTTTGGTTTCGGTAGCATGTTCCCGTGGGAGAAATTCCGACATCCATGCAGGCGAAGCCGCGGGCAGAAGCTAGTAAAACATATAAACGTAAATAGAACTAAATAAAACCCTCCAGGCATAAAAGGTCTTCAGGTCTCTTAACACGACTTCATTGCACTGCGTACAAACCTTTACCACATATTTTTTATTTTATTATATTCTTTCCTCAGGCTACTAACATCAGAGATATCACTGGACGGTAGCGAGAAAGTGACGTCGACTGGTAGTCAGACGATGTGCGAGGCTTCTGTAAGGCACCTTCTACTTAGAGAGTGTCTCTACTTCTCAACTGAGGCAGGCGATGAGCCGCAGGGCTTTGACTTGATCCGGTTCCAGTGTAAAGGTGAGTGACATCACATGAAAGGAGGTAACACTTACACGGTTTGACTTGAGAAATGATTGAGCTGACGCTTGACGTTACGCTTTCAAGGATATTTGTGACCTTGTATTATTCATTAATATACTATGTGACGTACAATGTAAAGTCCGTGTTTCAAAATCCGTTTATGAGTACTGATCTGCTGAAACGTATTTAAATAAATGTATAAATGTCGCGTAAACGTGTGATCATAAGATCCGACTCTTCATAAAAGTGACAATCAAAAGGACCCATGTCATCGGTTGGTCGAGGATTTATCTACCAAAAACCACTGCACTAATCCGCAATGGCTTCCCCATTGATTTTTACATTTCTCCTTGTCAACAATTATGCAGGTCAGTTTTAGGTCAGACAGTACAATTTATTGCTAATATCCTTCAACACCATCTGGCCAAATGGACCAAATTTCCGCTTTTACTACCTGATTACTTCTGTTGCTAGATGATGACGACAGTTCTAGTCAGCACGGCTCGTCCACGTCGCGCGCTAACGTCCGCGTGAACTTCAAACAGACGTCCAAGTACGTGCGCATGTCGGGGGAGAAGAAACTAGTGTACCCTACCACTGATGTAGTGTAAGTATGAACTATTTTTTAATAGTGTTATGTATAGAAACACGTTGGCAGAATAACTTTTTCTTGCGAACTTCTACTTTCGGAATGTAATGCTGAAACCTTTGGTAAAAAGTCTGCCATAAAGACCATATACGTGGTTGTGCTCATCAGCAGTTATTATAAGAACACCAAACAAGCGTCTTAATTATGAACTTTTAGAAAGCTTATGATAAATGATTTTATTTCTGTGAGTAGGTTTGTACAAACACTTTTACACGTCAATCATATTTTTTAAACTAGATGAGGTCGGCGTTTCCCATCTGACTACTCTGAGAAGAAAGGCCGAAACAAACTCAGAGGTCGCAGTCTCTTTTAAAGTCCAGACATAATCTTGGTCAGATCATGTGAAGACCATGTAGATTGGTATCTGAAATGGTCTTATGAGGAAAGAACCACACAGATTGAGTGGACCTGTCCAGTCAGTGCACGCATTTGTCAGTAATCGTGCAGCTCGACTCAGGAAGTCAAGACTTAAGGAGCTCAACGATTCGACGAACAATACCAAAGAAAGGACATTTGGGTAGGCCGCATAAATTACTCGAACTGCCAGATCATGATTAAAATTAATTGAGAAGAAAAAAAAGCAATGACCCACATAGTCCTCACATTCACAATAATTAAAATAACATAATACTTTACAAGTAAATACTCATGTCATTGTATATATAAAATTCATCAATGTCAATGTGTATATAAAAATTCGGACATAATGTTTGAGGACCATGTAGATTGGTGTCTGAATGGTCTTTTGAGGAAAGAACCACACAGATTAAGTGGACCTGTCCAGTCAGTGCACGCATTTGTCAGTAACCGTGCAGCTCAACTCAGAACTTAAGGAGGAGACTTGCTCACATAGTCACATTAGTCACCTTTTAAAGAATTATAAGAAAAAAATATAATGTTTTCTAGAAATACCATTTCAAAAATAATTGGCTAGTTATCCTGTGTCAGTTCTCTCTACGATAAAAATTCCTAGGACCTCATCCCAATATAATTTTCTCTGTTTTCAGTATAAAATGCACCCCATTCTACTTGGACGTGGAACTGACGCTTATAGAGCGTATGTCTGCGACGTTCTTCGGCGGTCCTACGAACAAGGCGTCTACGCCGAGTACACCCATGTCCTCGCAGAACCAGCTGTCCTTGTCGCTACAGTGTCCCAACCTTAACGCTGTGCTTAGGTAAGTGGAGTCTTAGCCCTATAAGCATTTCATAGGAATGGGTCATTAACAGTTGTTTTTTTTTGTGTGTAATAAGCAAACAAGTCAACATTGTCAGGCATCTTTGACCAACATAATGAAAGATTTAGACATACGCATTACAAGTAGCTTATATCTTAGTGTGCCTGTTACTTCATGCGAGAACACAGCAATATCTTGGTTTACTTGGAGACAGACCACAGAAGAAGCGAGTAGTTAGTGATAGTACTTACTAGGACTATACAAATGTACAATTTTTTTATCGGTTATTAAAAAAAATCTGCTGTGCCATACATTTTGACCGTGTAGGTATTGCACTTTTGTAAGCTACAAAATTTTTGGTTGGTTCTTTAATAACCGACAAAAAATTCAATCCTGGTGGTGGTTTAGAATCATTTTCTGAAAACGTGCTAACCGTCTGCGCATCGATGTCCCATACACCGTGTAGTTTTTAATATGCCTACAAGCTTTAGAATTACAATCATTCGATTCGGAAGTTTCAGTACAGCTTTCTTATTTTTCTCTACTTCGAAAATGTTGATAAATATTCCTTATTCCAGATTCCCGATAGCGGATCTGCGGCCGGGCGTGAGCCGCGAGTTCCGTCGCGTGCGGCCCGACCACCTCGTGCTCCGGTTCCAGAACGCCAGCATCAGCTCGCAGCAGGCTCCCAGCGTGAGGCCGCAGCCTACCACCGTCACCTTACGATCTACCTTGTTGGACTTGTATTATTATGTAAGTTATAGTCTGACGCTCAAACCGATCCACTTTACAAACTGGCACAATGGCATCTTTGCACCCCCCCCTCCCCCCCCCTACATCTTCACCTTCGCATCTTTACCTCTTGGTAGAGAGAAAGTTCTAAAGAACCACATCGCCCATGTTACGTAAAAAAATCTACATCACCCTGTATATCTATACAGCACAAGTTTAAAAACTTGGGCAATATTGCTGCTATTTTGTATGGGCAGCAACTTTGACTGCAGAGTCTAAAGTTCATATCAGTTAGTAATAAACGGTTCATTTTCTTTTTCAGGAGAATGACACTTTCCCTGGGACGCACATTGCAAGAACTACAATGGACGACAACGTCACTGAAGGGAACATTCTAAGTGGACACGTGACTACAACTGCTTTGCCAACGTAAGCAAAACTCCTAATATTTCTTCCTACTTAACTGATAGACCGAGATCGGTAGGAAAAAAGAACTGAGAAGTCCTGATAAGAAAATTCACTGTCTTCGAGTTCTATTGTCTGATAAGCATAGTTCACTAAATGTTCCCGGGAAGATTCTATCCATCAAGTCCTATTGAGATGGCTTCGAATTGACCACACTCCTTTCAAAAATAGTTTTGCACTAACTTTCAAAATAGAACAAGGTTTATACTGCTTCTAACGGACACTACAACTATTCCTCTACAGAATATCAATAACCTTCAAACCGAAGTCCTCACCAAAAGGGCCATTTGACAACCTTCACGACGAGCCGTCGAACTTCGAGCCCGCACACGTCAACCCTATGACAACCTCCATGTATATGATGAACAATCTGCGACCGAACCACCCCAGTCCCTTCAGCGGGAAGAAGATGGCGCATCAGAGTGTTACGAAGCACGAGAGTAGTCCGCAGCAAGGTATGTCAAGTTAAAGTTATAGTCGATGCAAATCGCCAGCGAGTTACATGGGACTTTTGTGCTATCGACATAAGGTTTAAATTGCATTGTGCAACCTGTGCTTGTGAAATGCAACAACCATACAAAATAAAGTGTCCTTTTTTTGGTTTTGTATTAGTTGGTGTAGTGCACGAAGTCAATAGTCTGACTGCCTCATTGGTATAGTAGTCGCAAGGGCTACCGCTGAGCATGAGGTCCTGGGTTCGATTCCCGGGTCGGGCAAAGTGTTATTGGGTTTTTCTATATGGAATTTCTCGGTAGCAGCCCAGAGTCTGGATTTGTGCCCGGTTGATGGCAATAGGCTCGTCCCCTATTACATGGGACTTAAACATAACTGGCGAAATGTGGGTGTACTATAGGTACCTCTGCCCTACCCTTCGGGGAAACGAGGCGTGATGTTATGTTATGTGTACGAAGTTATTGTCAGACAATAACTGATCATGTTGAATTAGTGTCGCGCAACTTATTTTATGCTGGGGCCACACCAACGGTCAACGTCAAAGCTCATCATCGCCCTAAACATTCCGATAATTAACGCGATAACTTGAGTGGCCACACTTGAAACAGTCAACTTCAATACTCATAAAATTGGCGCTAATGTTCCTTCCTTAAATTTCCGTAATCCCGTTGCGCTCACGGTGCACAATGACAAACATAGTGTGGCTGCTTCAACGCAATAATTCTCGCGTTAAATCTCTTTGATGTACCAAACAATACCGCCACCCGAGTTATCGCCTAACGTCAAACGGCTATGTGAATGCCCTTGTCAAATTATCGCGATAAGTGCTGGCTACACCTACGGTTAACGTCCATCATCGCAATAATCAACGGCGTTTCCTGTTGGTGTGGCCCCAACATTAGAGCACGGGCAACGATTTTTGCACACAGGCCAAGTTTACTATAGTCCAGAAGTAAGTTTGCAACTCCGTGAATTTTACTATTATCAATTTTCTATTAAAATAATGTGTTTGATCGTTTCACATGATTATAACGCGAACGTAATATGAACGCTCTGAACAAAGCTGTGTTTTATATTAAGACAAGCTGTTCGTGCCCGGCGTCGCCCGGGGTGATTTTCATACAAAATTAGCATCCAAATTTCCGACATTCCCGATGAATTTTCCAAAAAAAATCTTTCAGAAAAACCTTGTCCTAACAAAAACAAACACAACAAAAAAAGAATTACCCAAATAGCTGCAGCCGCTTTGAAGTGACGCGCGGACGAACATTTTTGGCCATTGATTTTTATTTATTACGGGTGTAGAAAGACACAACGAAGCCGAGAGTCACTTGTGCTCCCCGTTATTGTAGTTTTTTTTTTGTACTTGACCATACCTGGGAACTTTCTGGTTACGGACATATTGAATGTCAAAATTCCAACTTTTACTCACGTTTTTTTACGAAAACATGTGAAAATTAAAAAACACAACACAACAACAAAACATACAAAACAATTTTCATTTTTTTTTTTTCATATGTTAGGTGCGTTTTGTTTGTGCAGAATAAACTATATTTCTTTCTTTTTTTCTTTTTTTTTTAAATACCCCCACGCCCCCTGTACCGTTGCATGCAGCCATAAACACAATGTTTTGCGTGTTACGTTGCGCACTACCTTAAACAGCGATTATTCACACCAAAAATAAAACTCGTTTCTCAGCAATTATTTTTGTGTTATGTTACTTAGTTTGATGTACAGAATGCGTAGTTGACAAGTATTTGGTTTGTCTTTTTACACCTGTATAAAAAAAAAACCAATACCAATAATAAAATAAAAAATATTTAAAAAAAAAAGTAATAATAATAATATAATATATAAATAAATAATAAATAATAATACCAGCCTATTATTGTCCAAAGGCCAAAGGCTTCTTCTCATACAGAGAAGGCACGTTTTCTATATTTACTAAAAACTATTTCAGGTGGTCAAGAAGAAGAGTTAATAGTGCCCGGCAATGATGAAGAAATGTCAGAGTTCACAAGCAGCTCCATAGAACTGTCGTCCATACATCTGGAGTTCATTCTACCAATCCTCAGTTTGCAGCTAGAGTGAGTATTATTAACTGCTTTTTAAACAATTCTTTTCTAGTTCCCTTATTTTAAAACTGTTTTAACTTGCTGAAATTAAACTTAGCCATTTGATCCATTCGCTAATTTTGAATCACCTGTGTTTCGATGTGAAGTCGTTCTTTGGCATCGCTTTAATCAAATGAATCAAAATTTTGTTCAAGGTTTATTTTCAAAAAGTCCTTTTTTAGGAATAATGAATTTCTTTCAACTGACAGCGACCATCTGTGTATGACTCAGGTTATATTTGCGAATTCAGCTGTTTTTTTAACTATTTGGTCGCCCTCAGATCGAAACAGCTCTACGAGATAATCTACAACCGCATCAACTCAGACCTGCTGCTGTGGGAGCCTCAGATTATCGACCAGTTCGACATCAGTCCGCTCGTCTGTCCCACGCTTAACCCCGCCTTTGGCATGTGCAAAGGCAGTGGCTATGGTAAGCAATACATACTTAATCCTAACTAATATTATAAATGCGAAAGTAAGTTTGTTTGTTACGCTTTCACGCCAAAACTGCTGAATGGATTTGGATTAAATTTGGCACACAGATAGACCATGACCTGGGTAAGGACATAGGCTAGTTTTTATCCTGGATTGCAGACGTAGTCGCGGGCGACAGCTAGTAAATTAATATGACAAATGCGATACTTTTGTAACCTTTTAAAGCCTGAACGGATTTGGATGCAATTTGGCACGCAGGTTGAGTATGCCCTGGATTAGGACGTAGAATAATTTTCATCCCGGTTGTACGCTCGCGAAGCTGGCGATGACGCGGACAAAAACTTGTATTTAATAAATGGAAGATAGCTGACAATAGGCTGGAACGTAAGTTGTCATGTAATAGGATATATCAGACGTTAGGCAACCAAAGAGAAATCTGAAACCCTTAATAATTTACTTTCGTATACTTCAACTTTCACAGTACGTATGATAATTTTGTCGTCTTGACGTACAAGAACTTTCGCAACTCGATAATGATAAGCTTGCAATCAGCTGATAAGTATAAATCATTTTACAGTCCTGTAAAATGAATTTTACAAGTACAAAGAATAGGGTGATACCGATACAGTGCCTAGCTAATAATCCAAAGTGTCTTGGGAGTTTCATACTTAGACTCCGTAAAAGCATCTTAAACTTTCTAGAATAACAACAAGGCATAACCGTTTTGTTTCCTTATATTCTATCTAGACTCGGACACAGACAGCACGTCCTCAGAAGAAGAGAACCTCTACTACTCGACGTACGACAACAAGCTGCGCAAGGGCATCGGCGCGAGCAAGCCTGCGCAAGAGACGAGCGACGCGCATAACTTCTGTCTCACTCTCAAAGTCGGGAAGGGACTGCTGACTATCTATACTCCTGTTAGGGTAAGTTAACACAATGTTGTCATTTTAAAATGGAAGTTCTGATGGTTGGTCCATACATTTTTCTTCACCTTAATTCCCTAGACACAAACCATTGAAAAGATGGAAATAAAAGTCTGGTATATAAAATCTTTGTTATAAAATGTATCGATATTTTAATCATTAGTATTCTTAACAAAAGTATCGATAAATGTGATAGGAATAAAAGCATACTCGTCATGAATCATGATTATTCATCAACACTCTGTGAAAGATGTCGAGTATCGGAAATAGTGTCGATACGTACCCAAGTATCGATACTTTTCCCTAGTCGTAGCTTTTTTATTTCTAAAAACAAGGGAAAGTCTTTTGTTTTGGTTGAATTATGCCTTGTTTGGTGGTTTTGGTTGGTTATTAATTATCTATGTTTCGTTTAGGACAGCAACAAACGAGTAGTACCAGGTCAGATGGGCGAGCTAGTACTGGAAGCACATAACTTGGCTATGTGTCAAGTGAGCGGGCTCAACGGACGCCCGAAGACTGCCCAGATGTGTCTACGAGCTGAGAGGACTACGCTGTATCATGATTGTAAGTAACTAGATAACAGTATGACACATAGTGCTTTAGAATGGGACTGATGCATATCTGACGAGACCCAGCGCATCGCGATTGTCACTGCCAAACATTGAGCTTGCTTGCGTTGAAATAAAGTTTAAAATAAATAGACGCTTCTATTAGCCCGATAGCACATAAAACCGGACAGAGGCGTCACAGGTTATTTATTTTCGACTTAATTTTTAGGAACGCAATTTTGGTATTTATTTGGCTGTGACTACCGCGCTGTGGATCATGAACTAAATAAAGACTGAGATTTACATAAAAGTTTGAATAAGTAATACTTTAATTTATGACAAAAGCATGCACTGACTGGACAGGTCCACTCAATCTGTATGGTTTTTCCTCAAAAGACCATTTCAGACACAAATCTACATGGCCTTCACATGATCTGACCAAGATTATGTCTGGACTTTAAAAGAGACTGTGACCTATGAGTTTGTTTCGGCCTTTCTTCTCAGAGTAGTCAGATAGGAAACGCCGACCTCATCTAGTTTTTAAAATATGATTGACGTGTAAAAGTGTTTGTTCAAACCTACTTACAGAAATAAAATCATTTATCATTTATCACCTTTTACAATACTCAAGACACTAAATTAGCTCTACTAAATATACCTTGCAGATCCGTCATCGTAACAGCATCTTCAACGCAAAATACACAAATAACTAACTTCATTCCGTTCTTTCCAGCCCTTCTAACAATTCCGTCTGAGAAGCCCCCGTTCCGTGAGTACGGCACGCTCCTCCCCTCTCACCTGAAAAGTACCATCTACCCGTCCGGCAAGGGCGTCATCATCAAGGAGCGGTTACCGAAGAAGGACATGTTTACGTTGGCGCTCAAAGTCGACCCGGATTCAGAGACGCCTAATTTGAAGGTAGGATTATTTGGAGATCATTTTACAGCACATAACATCTAAGGCGATGGAGGATGGAAGAAGGACTTGCAAAACGTAAAATTAAAAATAGTATAAAGACTGACTTAGGGGCCTGTACGCCTACCATCCAGCACTAAATAAAGCAATAACTTTCAACTTTACTCGGAGTTTTCCGACTGGTTACGAACTCAACTGGAGTAATCAATCACGAGGTCATGATGCAGCGAGGTTGCAAAATGGATATTGGATTTTAAAAAAATATACTCTGGGATTCTTTTTAGGTGTCGATGGCAAAAATAATTATAAAGTTTTTTTTTTGTTGTTTGGATTTTGCCACGCTAACACCATTTCCTATATTTTTTCTCATGGTAATTTATGATGTGTAATATTTTTAAATATTTACAAAAAATTACATTAAAAAACTATGTTCATTTTCACCCACAGACAATATGCATAGCTCTAGGCATAGAGCAGGCAACACTACGCCACAGAGGCGACAAAGGCATCGCGTGGCTGACTCAACTCATGGACGTTATAGATGTGATTGACTACCCTGTGCTTGGGTATACTCCATCTACAGTATTGTCGGAGCTGCACGTTCATGTGCTAGACTGCGCTGTCGATTATAGGTATGTAATGTGCAATGATAGCATAGAGTAGTCAGCGATACAGAGGCGACTAGATCTCACAATTCTTGTATGTTCACACCGTTATTTGATGCCATATCCAAAACTCGACCTTGGTGTTTTTGATATATAATTTAATTTAAATTAAGATTCGTGTTACCAAATCACCTAACACATGGAAAAAGAACTCCATATGGAACCTAAGGAGAGTAGGTAGGCCTTTGCCCTGCAGCGTGAAAAAAAAACAGGCTAATAAAAATAGAACCTAAACTCCCTATAAGCTCTTTTAGAGAACCAGTGAGAAGGGTGGACATGTTTAAATATCTGGGCCACTGGGTTTCTGAAGATCTTAAGGATAATTGTGACATTGAAAGGGAGCGTCGGTCGCTGGCTGTCCGTTGTAACATGCTGGCCCGCAGGTTTGCACGATGTACGAAGCCAGTTAAAGTAACGCTATTCAAAGCTTACTGTCAGTCCTTCTACACGTGCAGCCTGTGGGTCAACTTTACTCAGCGGGCTCACAGCGACCTACGTGTTCAATATAATAATGCACTGAGGGTGCTGCTGCAGCTGCCGTGGCGTTGTAGTGCATCAGGGATGTTTGCGAATAATAATATGAATGGCTTTGCCGCCATTATTAGCAATAGATGTGCATCCCTGATGACGAGTGTTCGCGGCAGCACCAACAGTATTCTCAGTGTATTCGCAGATCGGTGGGATTTCCTGATGTTGCGGAGGTGGATGCAACTCCACGCTGAATTTTAATTGTAGTATGTTGATCTGTGTCTGTAACCTACTAACACTAGAAGTTAAGTTAAATTGTTACGAACCCGATGGACTCCTGTCAGAAATAAAAAAATTCTATTCTATAAGCGTGCAGCTTCAGAGCGTATGATATTTATATTTTTTATTTATTTTCCACTTAATTTGATCTTAAAACCTTTTCTTCCTTGCAGGCCTCTCTTCCTCCCAATCCGCACAGTACTAACTCTGGGCAACTTCAGCGTATCCAGCAACCTGATTGCAGCGACGAACACCTCCTGCCTGCGTTTCCTAGCCCAGGAATGTACTCTGTTCCTGATGCATTTGAACGTCACTAAGCCAAACATGGCGATCCCGCAGGACGATGACAAGATGCCCGACGTTATCAAGGACTACGTGTGTGTGGTAGATGTCGGACTGTTTGAGTTGTCGCTCAGGATGGAGGATAAGGCTAACTGTGTGAGTATTATATTTATTTACTATAAATGTTTTTATTCTTTGGTGATTCACACAATAAATTACGATTTTGTCAGAGATTGGGTTTCGGACAGTCAACCGCAAGTCCACAGTATTAATTTGACATTTGTGAACTTTATTTCGTACCTGTAAAGGTGGTTTTCGTATTCTAAGTGTAAACATTGACATGCGGTAGACAAGACCTGGGTTGAAACCTTGAAACGCAAAACATAACACCTTTTACAACTCTGCCTATTTTACAAGTAAATACTAAAACACCTATAAAAAAAGAAATTGGTATTTTTTGCAAGTTTAATGAGTTGAGTTTCTGGCTGGACCGGTTACATAAAAAAAACACTGTATTTTATTGAAGCCTCCCCCCTCGCGAATTTAGAAATTAACATAGCGCACATTTAACAGTCAAACGAACAACCGCAAGTGGACCTAAGCGCGTCCAACAACATGGTAACTCTCTACACGTGCTGGGACTCGGCGTCGGCGCTGTGTCGACTGCTGACGTACGCGGCATCCGACGGCGACTCGCAGACGCCCTTCGACCCCTCATCTCGACACACCAGCATATGCTCCGACCAGCCGCTGGAACCCTTAGTAGGTATGTAAACAAAAACGCTAGGAAAAACAGAAGAAATAACAAATAATTAATATTCGCTGGTTTCTTTTCTAAACATTGTAAATGAAAATGCAAAAATAAAAAAAAACGGATGGCACCTTTCATATACGTCTATGTAAGTAACGTATACGCTGTGCTAAAGCGCCGCTTATGCCACATCGATAGTTAGTTTCGATACAAATACTTCTACGCAACGCTTGCGTACGCGCGCCTACATGGTATCAGCTAACAGCAGATGCGAAAGCACCCTTAGACGATCCTAATTTTTGCAACACAATGTCTCGTGTTCAGAGTGGATAAAGCCATCGATATACCTAAAACCGTCTTTGATGATCGATCTTAAATACTTGATTTATTTTTAGGACTAGAAGACAGACCCATAGAAGAAATAAGAGAACTATCGCCGAGTGAAATTCAACAAGTCAACGATCTCATGGCTGAAGCTATGAAGGAGAGTCCGAATACAACACGTAAGTCCTTGTCTATATTATTTGATCCAGCAAATTTCGAATGAGACAGCGTTAGTACATTTCCCATACAGACACGAAAGTATATAAAACCAGCGCTGGGGCTCTGTCTCGCATAGGGTCGTAGCATTATGCTGAGCGATTGCCTTTTGCGTGGATGTGACGCATATTTTCCCCCAATTCGTTGTTTTTTGTATTTGTGTGTTTTTCGCTGCGTCATGTTTACCGCAAATAAACGTATTTTCTTTCTTTACTATATAAACGCACGCCTTTTTAAACTACGCAACGCCACCTGGTACAGTTTTTACATACTCTTTTTGCTACATCCACGATACAGCATCTGGTCATACTCACGCACCGGTGCCATCACCAGTAAACTCTTACTAACTGGGATTGTTCATATTCAACTGCGGGCTGTAATAGACAAAAACCCCTTTAAGATTAAATTCCTTTTCAGTAGACGAAGACGAACTGCACAGTTCAACGGAAAAAGAAGGTGTTGAGATATTCTTCTTCCCGGACGAGTCGAACATGAAGCGGTTACCTTCTGAACCGCTAGAAGAAGAACCCCAGTCCATAGAGTCGGAGGACTTGCCGCCCGCCATGTTTGAGGAGGCGCAGGAAGTGAAGCCGACTAACGTGCAGGTTGCGAAGGAGTTGGGTGATCCTTCGTCCACGCCGAAGGCCACACCACGCAAGCCTAAGAGGAAATCCGTATGTATATTATGTAGAAGTCACGGAAGTATGGACACCAGCCCATATTACCTATGTAGAAGTAATATTTTCCCCAACTTTTTAATATAGGTACTTTTGGGGAAACTTTCAAGCGCTTGCATGGTTTATTTTTGGTAATAAAAAATTTATTGAATCAACCATATGTGATCAGCTCAGGGGTATCTCAGTCGGAATTTATGACGTCACTCACTAACAGAGTGTCAACCACAAATAGACTACTGACACCCCTCATTTATACAAAGCCATCAACCATAGGCTACAGGCTGCACCAAATGAATAGACTCACCGTTACACCGAAAACATTACCCTCCTTTCGGTGCAATCGGGTAAATATACTTGCCTTTAAGACCACCATTTGTACTGTCCTAATATTTGTAAAACATTCTTAATAGAACAAATCGAGCAGCGACGGCGGCAACACAGACGACGAGTACTGTTTCGTCGAGACGCAGGCGTCGACGCTGGACAACGATCTAGACGAGCCCGTCGTCAACTGGATCGGGCCCGGCCCTGTGTACATGTTCGACAACCACTTCACCGTACCCGCGGCCCGGACCGATGTGCTGAAGGCACCTAAGAGCTTCCCATTGCCAATGTTGAGGTAATTTCTTTCATTGGTTAGATCTTATACAAGATGGCAGGGACATTGACGCGCTAACTTTAACCATGAATTCAGCACATGATTCTAGACCCCAAGCGTAGACATTTTTAGCTATAAATATTATAAAAATAAAATAGAAGGTTATAAAAAAATCGTCTGTTACATAAAAAAATGCAATACCTACGCGGTCATAACGTATTGGATCATCGGATTTTTTTTTAATAACCGACGAAAACTTTCAACGCAGAGGTGTTCAGAATCGTGTACTGAATCTATGGTAACAGGTTGCGCGTTGATGGCCCTTCACCAATTATTCGATTTTTTTTTGTAAGACTTAGCGGTCATTTGACCTTCAGCACGTGTAGAATGACCACCATAGAAACGAGTTTTATCGACGGAAGAATAGACAAAATGACAGATTGTAGAAAAATTCTTTAGAAATCTGTCAACAATATGTCATTTTGTCTATTCTTCCGTCAATAAAACTCGTTTCTATGGTGGTCATGCTACGCGTGGAAAGCATGAGCAAATCTATAATAAATAGTATAAAACAAAGCCGCTTTTCGTGTCTGTCTGTATAACCGCATAGTTCTTCAAAACTACACAATGGATTTTGATGCGTAGTTTTGACGTGTCGATTGTCGTCACATTAGTAGATCGCACCAGTGCGCAACACGGACGAGTTATTTTATTAGTATAAAAATGAAAAGACTTTTAAATATAAACCGAATTCTTGTTGAATTAAAAACTCAGTAATCTGTCTAATGATGTCAAAAAGGTTTGTTACAAATCTACTTTGGAGAACAAAAGCTTTTAACTCTTTTGGGATATTAGTGTCCGTGGACTTGTGACTGGATTTTTTTATAATAATCGGTCCGAACTGTGGCCAACGTGTTTATATCATTTAATTTCAGAGTTTTACGTCAGGCCCCGATACTAATGAACTCGCGTGCATACTGTACTACTGTTGTGTCTGGGAATAATCCAATTGCTTCATTCCTTCATTGTAGTACTGAACGAAGCTTTTACTGTGGCACAACGAGTTTTAGTAAAAGTGAAAAAGTTCGACTTTGTTGACCGTCGCCTCTGTCAGTCATAATTCTTTTGTTGGTGGGATATCATCAAATAACATTTCCCGCTCTGGGCGGAGCGGGAGGGCGTGTCAGACTTTTATTGACTACAACCCACCTGTGTTCCTTCAGTTGCCTGTGGGCAGGGTCACGGTAACTCTTTCGAACCCGCGACCCTGGCAGGCTTTGGCCCTAGTGGACCCCGTCAGTGTGTGCTGACATGTCTTTGAGGCGCGAGGGGAACACAACGCGTCGTCGACCCGGGACTGGTCCTTACCGGATGGCGAGCTACCCATTGCTCGCCGTCCGCAAGTCCGTGCCTACGGTGGCCGGGAATCGGCTATCGACTGCCGACGCCCAGGGCGTCTCCTGCGGCGCCAAGGGGCGTGAGGGTGCAACGATTGCCTCTGCCTCACGCGCTCCACCTCCTCCTTCGCGAACATTACTGCTTCGCAGAAGAAGGTGACGGCTTCCCATGCCCACTCGCTCCGTACCATGACCTGGACCAGAGCCCGACGCAAGAGATTGCCGCCGCCGATCGCGGACACAGCGGTGCTCCGCCCAAGCCGGGCAGACCTCCACCGTATGCTCCACCGTATTCTCCGGACGATCCACACAATGATAACACCCGGGTGTTTCTTCCCGCCTTATGCGAAACAGGAACCTTCCAAAACAACCGTGTCCGGTGAGGATCTGCGTCAGGCGGAAGGTGAGGACACCGTGGCGTCTCTTTAGCCACTCCTCAAAGAGGGGACTTATCGCCGCAATTGTGGCGTGCCCAGCGCTGGGTTGCGACAGTTGCACTCTCCATGTCGCCATGAGATCCCGCCGGACTTCTGTCCGCTGTGCCGCGATTTCTCGCGGCAGCGGAGTTACACCCCGGCGTTTCGCCTCTTCGCGCCACTCCCTAAGTGCACGAGGACTTTGCCTCCAGATCCCATGGCGCTGTCAGTCATACTTGACAATCTGTTTCTGTAACTCGATGGGCAATATTAAAGGCCGCGTAACGTAATGCATAATCAGCCTATAATGTGCCCACTGCTGGGACACAGTCCTCCTCTCTGTGAGAGGGAGTGGGCCGTAATCCACCACGCGGGCTCAGTGCGGGTTGGTAGATGTCACATGTCTACGAATTTTTGGTTCTAGGACATGCCGGTTTTCTCACAATGTTTTTCTGCACCGTTTTAAGAACAGTGTTATTGAAATTATTTATACAAAGTAAAGCTCCTGTCTGGGTTCGAACCTACGACTTACAACTCGTAAGTCGCGGCCGTTACCACTGGGCCACCACTGCTCTTGTACACTAATGCAACTTCTTCATTTATCATCTTGTCTAGGTATACGCTATGCGAGATGAGCGTGACGTGGAACATGTACGGTGGCAATGACTTCCGACCTGCTGACTCAGCGCCCGTTAAGAAGACCGTCACCATTGAAGGGGATCCAAGACCCCAGGGATCACCCACTACTGTCAAGTGAGTATTTCTTTATTTTCTTAGCAGTGTCTTTAAAAAAATTAAAGGCTAATGTTTGACTACTATCTCGTGTAAACAGGGATGGGCTCGATTGCCTAAAATTTAATTGACTCGTGATTTATGGTTTTGAGGTTGTTACTTTCAGGAAACGATAAACTCTGGCTGGGAGTCCTACTCCTTAGCGTTATGCATAATAAACGTATTACGAAAACGTTTAATGCGAATGGGTCAAATATCTACCCAAGCTGTAAGATTCCGGAAGTTTGGACTATACCAGTTATTTTCCTCTCCAGACGCAACAAAGACTACGAGCCCTACGAGAGCGGTCGAGCAGTAGCCGCCGCGTACCGGTCGGGGGGCGTGAGGTGGGCGGCGGGCGCCGAGCGCGTGCGCGCCGCGCGGCCGGCGCAGCGCCGCCAGCTGCGCGCCCGGGGCGGCGCGCATCGCGACCATCACACGAGGGTCAAACTGTGCCTCACTAAGGTAAGGTAGACTGCAGCGGCAGCCATAACGTGAGGTGGGCGGCGGGCGCCGAGCGCGTGCGCGCCGCGCGGCCGGCGCAGCGCCGCCAGCTGCGCGCCCGGGGCGGCGCGCATCGCGACCATCACACGAGGGTCAAACTGTGCCTCACTAAGGTAAGGTAGACTGCAGCGGCAGCCATAACGTGAGGTGGGCGGCGGGCGCCGAGCGCGTGCGCGCCGCGCGGCCGGCGCAGCGCCGCCAGCTGCGCGCCCGGGGCGGCGCGCATCGCGACCATCACACGAGGGTCAAACTGTGCCTCACTAAGGTAAGGTAGACTGCAGCGGCAGCCATAACGTGAGGTGGGCGGCGGGCGCCGAGCGCGTGCGCGCCGCGCGGCCGGCGCAGCGCCGCCAGCTGCGCGCCCGGGGCGGCGCGCATCGCGACCATCACACGAGGGTCAAACTGTGCCTCACTAAGGTAAGGTAGACTGCAGCGGCAGCCATAACGTGAGGTGGGCGGCGGGCGCCGAGCGCGTGCGCGCCGCGCGGCCGGCGCAGCGCCGCCAGCTGCGCGCCCGGGGCGGCGCGCATCGCGACCATCACACGAGGGTCAAACTGTGCCTCACTAAGGTAAGGTAGACTGCAGCGGCAGCCATAACGTGAGGTGGGCGGCGGGCGCCGAGCGCGTGCGCGCCGCGCGGCCGGCGCAGCGCCGCCAGCTGCGCGCCCGGGGCGGCGCGCATCGCGACCATCACACGAGGGTCAAACTGTGCCTCACTAAGGTAAGGTAGACTGCAGCGGCAGCCATAACGTGAGGTGGGCGGCGGGCGCCGAGCGCGTGCGCGCCGCGCGGCCGGCGCAGCGCCGCCAGCTGCGCGCCCGGGGCGGCGCGCATCGCGACCATCACACGAGGGTCAAACTGTGCCTTACTAAGGTAAGGTAGACTGCAGCGGCAGCCATAACGTGAGGTGGGCGGCGGGCGCCGAGCGCGTGCGCGCCGCGCGGCCGGCGCAGCGCCGCCAGCTGCGCGCCCGGGGCGGCGCGCATCGCGACCATCACACGAGGGTCAAACTGTGCCTCACTAAGGTAAGGTAGACTGCAGCGGCAGCCATAACGTGAGGTGGGCGGCGGGCGCCGAGCGCGTGCGCGCCGCGCGGCCGGCGCAGCGCCGCCAGCTGCGCGCCCGGGGCGGCGCGCATCGCGACCATCACACGAGGGTCAAACTGTGCCTCACTAAGGTAAGGTAGACTGCAGCGGCAGCCATAACGTGAGGTGGGCGGCGGGCGCCGAGCGCGTGCGCGCCGCGCGGCCGGCGCAGCGCCGCCAGCTGCGCGCCCGGGGCGGCGCGCATCGCGACCATCACACGAGGGTCAAACTGTGCCTCACTAAGGTAAGGTAGACTGCAGCGGCAGCCATAACGTGAGGTGGGCGGCGGGCGCCGAGCGCGTGCGCGCCGCGCGGCCGGCGCAGCGCCGCCAGCTGCGCGCCCGGGGCGGCGCGCATCGCGACCATCACACGAGGGTCAAACTGTGCCTCACTAAGGTAAGGTAGACTGAAGCGGCAGCCATAACGCCAATTCAGCTGTAATAGCCTATGGTCTGTTCCAAAAGTATCTGATTAAAATGTAGACAAACGAATCAGAAAACGTACCTGTAAATGTTAGTTTGTAGTGCCACTTACAAATTGAGTGCTTTTGATTTGATTAATTGAATACTTAAAACTAAAATTCTAATTTTAAATCACCTAAAGCTGTTTTTAGTATGACAATTGAGGTTAATTTTATAACCTTAATTTTCGTGTATGATTTTTCTATTACAATTTAATAATGTTATTCAAACAATAGTTGGAAGAAAAAGTAGTGAGATATAAAGTTTAAACCTTCTAAATACCGACGAATTTATTACTAATTCCCTTGTAGCTTACACTTTCATCAGAAACTTATAGAACAAGCAGATATGAAAGTCTTTCATGCTTGAACATGTTCATGAACATAAGTGTCGTTATTTGACATTGGTGTCGATTGAGCCAATGTAGAATCTCAGAAATTCGCGTACTGTTTTATTGCCTTTTGATTGCTACAAATCATAAACATATTTTTCTCAGGTCAAATTCCAATACGAGATCTACCCCTCTGGCGGAATCCACGCGTCTCGCCAAACGCTCGCCATCAGCAAGATAGAAGTACTAGACCAGTTAGTTTGCAGCGATATCAACAAACTGCTCAGCCAATACAAGCTCAAGGATGAACCGGAGAGGAAGAACGCACATATGGTACGTATTCTTTGAATAACATCATACACATTTTTTTTGCTAGAAGAACCCATTTTCTAATATACTTTAACTTGGAGGGCTTCCTACTCGTAAAAACGATAATATTACTTTTGCGATTTAAAGCTCAGCCCCTGCAGTCTCGACATTAGACAGCGACAAAAATCGGTCGCTAAGTCGTATCGTTGTCAAATTCCTTTAATAGATTTTCAACCTTATTTCGAAAATATAAGGTTGAAAATCTATTAAAGATATTTGACATCGATTAGGCGTAACGACCGATTTTTGTCGTTATATTTCTCGAGACTGCAGGGCCAGGTCATTCTAACTGCCAGACTCCTAATTGTTTCCAACTTTCAAAAGCATTGCAATTACATTGTTATTGATTAATTACAAATAATTTAAAAAAAATAACCGCCACTGTACTCTAACAACACATTTTCACATAGCTATTCACAACCATTGGACATGCTGTCGTGTAAAAATTAGACATTTTTTATTACTTGATTTGTCTTGCCCGCGATAGCAAATACAGGATGACGGGACATCAACGCACAACCTGTTATCCTGGATTCAGGACATGATTCTTAACCCCCCCTGCGTTGAAATTTTTCGTCGGTCATGTAAAAAAATATTAGCTGTTCAGTACATTTTGACCGCGTAGGTCAATTGCACTTTCCTATGAAACAACAATTTATTTTTATTTTTGTAACCTACAAAAAATTTCTACGCCAGGGGTCTACAATCTTGTGCTGAATTCATGGTTACAGTTTGCGCGTCGATGTCCCTGCCACCCTGTGTAGCTGCCGAAAGAACAGCGGTCGCTATTTGATTTAAATTGACAAATTTTTGGGTTTTGTATTTGGTAACAGCGTTTAGAGTACTCATTCGAGAACATTGATTGATGTTCGATTCGGCATGGAAGTGTATCGAATGGTTGTGAATAGCTATGTTGCTCTTAGAAAAGACTCCATAACCTTGTGTTTTAAGACAGAAAATATTTCTATCAACAGTTAATAGTAAAAGCAGTCCACCTCCGGCCCGACCCAGCGCTCTCAGCACAGGAATGTTGCTTGAAGGTGTCCCTCCTACCGCTGTGGTTCAACCTGGACCAAGACACGCTCGCCTTCCTCGTCGGCTACCTGTCCAAGCTCGGCACTGACGAGTCTGCAGGTACGTGTGTATGAAAGCTAGATACTCGTAGCTTTGACATTTCGTGATCCCGCATCGGCGCATATAATACATGACGCACAAGTTTTGCGTTTGCAACTCGATTAAAGCTTAACATTAATATGGGCCCCACTAATTGAATATCGATAAAAGTTTTTGTTATTATGTGGGCTCAGTTCTATTCTGGTTTTAAAAAGTCGAACAAATATATCAGGCTATACGCAATACGCATAGTTACGGAATCAAAAACTTGTCCAAAACTAATGTAACGCAACTGTTATCTTGTTCAAAATTGTTCAAAGATATTCATGACTAATACATACATAAACTCACGCCTTCTTCCCATGGGGGTAGGCAGAAACTATAGAACGCCAAATGCTACGATCCTTACATACTCCTTTTGCCTCGTTTATCCATCCATCCATGCACGCCGGTTACGAGTACTACGCACCTGACCTTTCTCATGAACATCACCAATAAGATCATTATATGTCCTCCTAGGGCGACCCCTCTCGGCGTTTCCACTCACATCTGCCTTGTAAATACCTTTTATTAGTCTCCTTTCATTCATCCTCTCAACATGACCAAACCATCATGACTAAACACAAAATAAATCCCATAACCAAACATTTTATTGTTTCCTTCTACAGATGACGACTCAAAAAGCGTAGGTGGTCTGTCCACGGACTCGAGCGGGTCCCGCCAGACGACACCAACACACCGGCCGCCCGTCATGAGCATCGCCAGCCACCTGCGCGACCCGCCGCCCACGCCCACCTCGCTCGGGGACGCCGACTCGCTGTCCTTGAACGAAGCCGGTGAATGTAAACACTATTGTTATTTTAAGTAATAGAGAAGTATGGATGAAGAAGATATGTTGTGCTGACCCCAAATAATTTGAGATAAGGGCATGAGAATTATGATGATTATGATATTTCATTTATTCATTTTATTCACACATTAAATATTTACTTTAAAAAAACTATCCACTCCCGGTATCGGGAGCACGATGTAAACACAATTATTAATATTCTTTATTGTTTCATCATTATCATTACCGTCTCAACCAAAAAATATCCACAGACATAAGCTTTCCATATAATCTACAACACCAACAAATGCAAACCTAGACTGGATAATGCATCATACTTGACCAATTAGACCATAGAGATCAGTAAGTTACCAAACATTCTATTTTTAAATACCGAAATAAAAGGTCGTAAAATCAAACCCTTCGGAATCTTGTTTAAAATGCTATTCCTTTTTCGGAATAATTTTAAGGATCAGTTACTTCACAACTGAAATTCATCTTCATTTCCAGTGATCCGCAACGACGAGCCGCTGATGGAGACCTACGAAGCAGAGCGTTTAGTCTCAGAGAATCTAATTCAACTAGAAGAAGACTTCCAAAAGCTGGGCATACAGGAGAAACCCGTTGCTAAATTACCCGTAGATACTGAGCCTATTGACGACTCGCCTATTTATTTCAGGTAAAGATATTGGATATTCTCTGTTTTATTTTTATGAAAAGTCTACCATACTGATCGTTGGCTACCAGATTACAAAATATCGCCAACATAATTATTATTTCATACAAACGTTTTTACATACAACATTAGAGAACGTGATTCGCTAAACCACTTATAAACACCACCACCACCAACCACCAACCACTTATAATGGCACATCGAGTTTGACAAAATTTTCAGCTCTGTAGAGCGGTGCGACTACGGATACCAAACTCCTAAATTCTAAAAAAGCGCCGTCTTATGTCCGTGTGTAGCTTAATGTCCATAATGATAAGTTTTTGGTAACACTATCTATGTAGTTTAATTTCACGGTGCTATAATTGTGAAACTTATGATTGATTCGAGCGATTGCTTATAAAATAGTTCAACTAAAAACCCATCACATACAAGAGGATCTTCAGTTGACTCGATAGTGCGCGGTGCGAGGTCATGATGTGCTGAACATTAATTAGACTAGGAAATAGAGTGGACGCCTATGCCTATACTGAACTCCTTCTTCTCCACCAGACGCGTAGTCTTCTCCCCGGAGGTACCAATCCGCCTGGACTACGTGGGCAAACGTGTGGACCTATCAGCCGGGCCTGTCGCCGGCCTGCTCATGGGATTAGGACAACTCAACTGCTCCGAACTCACGCTCAAGAGGCTTGATTACAAGTAAGCTTGCCACAACTCTATTCCTTATTTTTTTTTCGTATTGATAAAAGTATAAGCCTTAAGCCCGTATAAGCCAGCAAGGAGCACCGGACGTACATTTAAACATCCACCACCACGCATGGAAGCTATTCATCAGATCAGCTTGCTTCGTCATCTAGGGGAGGGCGTGACAAATGAAAGTAACTTATTACCATTTCTCGCGTCACCCACGCGAACCATTCTTTTACTTAGTAACTTCAACAAATATTTTTGTAACAATATAATTTAAAAAAGTGTCCATGAAGTTTCTTGCCCGTTCTTCATAAGTACCTATTACGCTTTGAAATGGGCAATATTTTTTTTGGGTGGTAAATCATTAAATGACTTCTCCCGCTCTGGGCGAAGCGGAACGGCGTGGCAGACTCTTACTGACTAAAACCCACCCGTATTCCTTCAGTTGCCTGTGCGCCAGGGCCCCGGTAACTCTTTCGAACAATCCGCGACCCCGGCATTGGAATGGGCAACTAGCTTCTTAACAATTCAAAAGTGCCCGTAAATGGTTTAATTGAAATATATGCTTTCCTTCTTACTAATAAACGTTGTATAGCGTCTGTGTAGTTACACAACGATTCCTCTATTTCAGTCGTCAGTAATTTGACGTTCGAAAGAAGAAGACAAAGCGTTGTGTAACTATACAGACGCTATATAACATTTATTAGTAAGGAGGTTTGAGTTTAAGTAAGTAAATGGTTCGTAGGTCTGGGTGTCTGTGTATGGAAATGAAATTATTTTTTGATTCTGTAAATAGGATGTCTGAATCACTTTTACTCGTCAAAAAATAAGCTAGATGTAGTCAACATTTCCTGACTACCCCTGAGAAGAAATGGCGATACAAACTCAGGACAATCTGAGCGAACAACTAATAAAAAATTGTACATAGTTTATCCTATCCATGTTAGAGTATTATTTTTGTTTATTTTCTTATTATTTTGCATCCTAGAGGTATGCTATAGAGATTTTTTGTTTTTAATTTTGGCTAATTTTTGCTAACCACTTGTAGCAACAATAAACGATATTCTATTCTATTATAGGACGGAACTTTTTTAAGGTTTTTTTTTTTGGAAGTTTTTGAATTACACCTTTTCTAAAACTTTTTTACTTTCAGGTTTTCTTTCACTCTACTTAAGTATTACATATAAACTTCAAACATAATTTTCCAGGTTGGGTCTCCTAGGTCTAGAGAAACTTGTACAATGGGCGCTACACGAGTGGCTGTCAGACATCAAGCGTCACCAACTGCCCGGTCTGCTCAGCGGCATCGGACCTATGCACTCGCTACTTCAGCTTAGTAAGTTTCCAACTATCCATACTCCATACTAATATTAAAATCGCTAAAGTTACTCTGCCTGTTTGTTACCTTTTCACGCCTAAATCACTGAATCGATCGTTACGAAATGTGAAAGCCTGGGACCTGGAGAAAGACATATAAAAAAAATATGAAATACACGCAGACGAAGACGCAGGCAACAGCTAGTTTATTTATATTATACTATACAGGGTCAAATTGAATTAGCTAGCGAAACTCCGCAGACGGGATGGGTATCGATATCTAAACATGATAAACCTAAAAATAAATTAATTTGGTGATTTTTTTTGCGGGTCATCGTCCGCAGTTAATGTTTTCACATGAAATATCAGTTAAAATAATCAGTTTTTTTTTTTGGTAAACTTCACAGACGTGATGGGTATCGAACTATCGGTATCTAAACACGATAAAAAATATTTTTTCAACTCGTACTTCATGTAACAAAACTACCAGCAGTCGTAGACCCCTAAAAAAAAACATAAATTTATTTTTATTTTATCGTTTTAGATATCGATACCCATCACGTCTGCGGAGTTTCTCTAGCTAAATTAATTTGACGCTGTATATTCTGTTTTGTCTCTAAGTCTAAGCAACATGTCAATACCGCTTCGAAACATTTCTTGTCACTCTCGACCGTAAAAGCGATCTGCATAGTCATCCGATCTGACCAAGATAATGTCTGGGTTTTTAAAGACACTGACCTCTGAGTTTGTTTCGGTTTTTCTTCTCAGAGTAGTCGGATAGGAAACATCGACCTTACAGAGGTATGAGGAACACGGTGTAAAGTTCACTCTTACCTCCATAGAAAAGGAAGGATCCTCCGACCAGACGGGTGTCGTGCCTGGGTGGCAACTGCCCGACGACTGATGTCGGAACGTTGTATTTAAGCTAGTTGCGCGGTAGACTCTGCTTGCGCGATACAGGATTTTGCGTGACATCAGTGTGACGCGTAGCTCGCATGTGGCGATGTAGATGCCACAGCAACCTCATCTAGTTTAAAATATGATTGACATGTAAAAGTATTTTTTTGATAGAATTACTTTACAGAAATAAACATTATTTATTATCAGTCCCATACATTTTATTGGCGTTCATATTCTCTTAATGGCCAGAGATTTATAGCCAAACAATACTCATTACAACTATCTTCCTCAGTAACCGGCATCAGGGACCTAGTATGGCTGCCAGTGGAACAGTGGCGCCGCGACGGCAGACTAGTCCACGGTTTGAGGCGAGGTGCCGCCTCCTTCACTGCGCGCACCGCTGTGGCCGCGTTAGATATTACTACCAGGCTTCTGCAGCTTATACAGGTACAGCTTTCCAAAGAAAAGTACGCGCTTCGGGAATTATCGTCTATCTTCGGAAATACAAACGCGCGATGATGACATCTAATATAGAGCTGTTACAACCATGGAAATACTTTCCTATTTTATGTTTCTAACAACTCTATGCAATTTCAAAAATCTTTTAAAAAAAATTGTGACAAATGGCTATCTGATACCGGAATCCAACACCAAAAAAAAATTACAAACGCGCAGTGATAGTTGCATTACTACAAAGTGCGGTAATAGTTGCGATGCGCATACCTTCTCTGGTTTACCTGTGAGTTACATTTCCTCATCATCATCTAAAGGCTGAAAACAGGACGTATCACAATAATCACAACTCCACCACACACCATTATCTTTAGTTCCGTTATTAATTGACTTATTTTGATATTTAGGCTACAGCAGAGACTGCGTTTGACATGCTAACTCCCGGTCCAACGCTACAACTACAAGACGCGTACGCGCGGCGAGAGCGACGCCGCCGACGACGTCACGACCCCTCGCGACACCCCGCCGACATCCGGGAAGGAGTCGCCAGCGCTTACCAGACAGTTAAGGAGGTCAGTAGAGTTATAGCTTAAATGACTTGATGAGATAAGCAGCGAAATGGGCGGAGCCAGTAACGTCACTACCGGGACGGGTCCCTAAGATAACTGGGAAAATAATCTATACAGATTTCTAGCTCTATTATTCGTTTTACCTTTGCTGATAACCAGAGATCGGAATAGTTAGAATATGTTTACCTGATCTTCAAGAATGTAAGGAAAATGAGTGGATAATACCTCCCTTTAAAATCCCGGAACAATAGTCATGACGTTTTGAATTACAAATTATTTATCGCACGTAACAAATTATTATTTTATTATTAAGAATCGTATTACACGTAATCGTATTAGGGTGCCGAAATAAAACTGTTAAAGTGCCTTGTATTACACGTAGGCAAATAAAATCTATAAAAGATGACAGATTATTGTGCGAATTTACTGCACAAATAAACACGAAAACCAGCCAACTTATGTTTTATTTTCGTAAAATAAAACGCAATAAAACTAACAACAGCATTGGTAACAATTAATTATTATTATTAAATTAATTTGTTACCAATGTATTCCAAGTTCAATAATTCGTGATTTTTTAATCCCGGAGTGAAAAGGTCATGATTATTATTATGGGATTTCTGAACGCGAAACTTCAAGAAAGTATTTTATATACATAGAGTGGCCAATAAACTCTATGTTAGTTTTCTCCTTGAAGTTTAGGCAAATATACTGTACCTATTCCGATCTCTACTATTTCACTCATGAAAAATACACGAGAAAAAGACTTTTTCTTAGTACTCTTTAAGCCTCTAAACTCCAACACCTTAATCGATACTTTATCGAAGATCGTCTTTCTGTCGCTCCAATAAACCTTTGAGAGTGACTTCGTCGCCGTTACTAATTGAAGTTGCGCCTGTCAGGGTTTCGCGGATACGGCCGCCACGATGGCGATGGCGGCGCGCTGGTCGCACGGCGTGGGCGTGCTGCGCCACCTGCCGGGCGCGGCCGTGGCGCCGCTGGCGCTGGCGGCGGCGGGCGCGGCCGACGTGCTGGGCGGCGTGCGCGCCTCGCTGGCGCCGCACTCCGAGCGCCGCCACGCCGACAAGTGGCGCTCGCACGACCGCGCCGCGCGCTCCACGGGTGAGACTACTCAGCCTTTACTGACATAAGACCACGCCTGCGCCACCTGCCGGGCGCGGCCGTGGCGCCGCTGGCGCTGGCGGCGGCGGGCGCGGCCGACGTGCTGGGCGGCGTGCGCGCCTCGCTGGCGCCGCACTCCGAGCGCCGCCACGCCGACAAGTGGCGCTCGCACGACCGCGCCGCGCGCTCCACGGGTGAGATAACTCAGCCTTTACTGACATAAGACCACGCCTGCGCCACCTGCCGGGCGCGGCCGTGGCGCCGCTGGCGCTGGCGGCGGCGGGCGCGGCCGACGTGCTGGGCGGCGTGCGCGCCTCGCTGGCGCCGCACTCCGAGCGCCGCCACGCCGACAAGTGGCGCTCGCACGACCGCGCCGCGCGCTCCACGGGTGAGATAACTCAGCCTTTACTGACATAAGACCACGCCTGCGCCACCTGCCGGGCGCGGCCGTGGCGCCGCTGGCGCTGGCGGCGGCGGGCGCGGCCGACGTGCTGGGCGGCGTGCGCGCCTCGCTGGCGCCGCACTCCGAGCGCCGCCACGCCGACAAGTGGCGCTCGCACGACCGCGCCGCGCGCTCCACGGGTGAGATAACTCAGCCTTTACTGACATAAGACCACGCCTGCGCCACCTGCCGGGCGCGGCCGTGGCGCCGCTGGCGCTGGCGGCGGCGGGCGCGGCCGACGTGCTGGGCGGCGTGCGCGCCTCGCTGGCGCCGCACTCCGAGCGCCGCCACGCCGACAAGTGGCGCTCGCACGACCGCGCCGCGCGCTCCACGGGTGAGATAACTCAGCCTTTACTGACATAAGACCACACCTGCGCCACCTGCCGGGCGCGGCCGTGGCGCCGCTGGCGCTGGCGGCGGCGGGCGCGGCCGACGTGCTGGGCGGCGTGCGCGCCTCGCTGGCGCCGCACTCCGAGCGCCGCCACGCCGACAAGTGGCGCTCGCACGACCGCGCCGCGCGCTCCACGGGTGAGATAACTCAGCCTTTACTGACATAAGACCACGCCTGCGCCACCTGCCGGGCGCGGCCGTGGCGCCGCTGGCGCTGGCGGCGGCGGGCGCGGCCGACGTGCTGGGCGGCGTGCGCGCCTCGCTGGCGCCGCACTCCGAGCGCCGCCACGCCGACAAGTGGCGCTCGCACGACCGCGCCGCGCGCTCCACGGGTGAGATAACTCAGCCTTTACTGACATAAGACCACGCCTGCGCCACCTGCCGGGCGCGGCCGTGGCGCCGCTGGCGCTGGCGGCGGCGGGCGCGGCCGACGTGCTGGGCGGCGTGCGCGCCTCGCTGGCGCCGCACTCCGAGCGCCGCCACGCCGACAAGTGGCGCTCGCACGACCGCGCCGCGCGCTCCACGGGTGAGATAACTCAGCCTTTACTGACATAAGACCACACCTGCGCCACCTGCCGGGCGCGGCCGTGGCGCCGCTGGCGCTGGCGGCGGCGGGCGCGGCCGACGTGCTGGGCGGCGTGCGCGCCTCGCTGGCGCCGCACTCCGAGCGCCGCCACGCCGACAAGTGGCGCTCGCACGACCGCGCCGCGCGCTCCACGGGTGAGATAACTCAGCCTTTACTGACATAAGACCACGCCTGCGCCACCTGCCGGGCGCGGCCGTGGCGCCGCTGGCGCTGGCGGCGGCGGGCGCGGCCGACGTGCTGGGCGGCGTGCGCGCCTCGCTGGCGCCGCACTCCGAGCGCCGCCACGCCGACAAGTGGCGCTCGCACGACCGCGCCGCGCGCTCCACGGGTGAGATAACTCAGCCTTTACTGACATAAGACCACGCCTGCGCCACCTGCCGGGCGCGGCCGTGGCGCCGCTGGCGCTGGCGGCGGCGGGCGCGGCCGACGTGCTGGGCGGCGTGCGCGCCTCGCTGGCGCCGCACTCCGAGCGCCGCCACGCCGACAAGTGGCGCTCGCACGACCGCGCCGCGCGCTCCACGGGTGAGACTACTCAGCCTTTACTGACATAACATCACGCCTGCGATCCCCGGAGGGCTAGGCAGAGGTGTACCTGTACTGCCCTCATAAGCCAAAAAGCGGTATCTCAAAAAAATACAAATTTCTGATTTTTGTTGCATCTGATAGCTTAACAAATTCCCTACAGGTTAAATTAAGTTACATGGCGCTATCTCAACCAGAAACCACCTAAAACCTACTAAGAAAATATTGCATATCTCAAATTTTTACGATATTACTAAGGAGCTGAGAGGTATATCATTATTTTTAAACACAATGGCCGTATATTTACTTACGGTAGTGCTGGGAAAAATGTGATTCCAAAAAAATGGACCGCAATGACTTTTATGAATGGCAAAATTATACAACGCAATACAAACTGTCTCGCCTTAATCCACGTCCTTATATCTGCGATATACGAGTAGTGCAAGTGGAAGCTACGAGAGGTAGTTTCGATTTTAACTTCCTTTGATAGTGAGTATATAACTGCTAGTATTATTGGAAACAAGATTTAAAAAACGAATGTTCTTCCACCTCCAAAGAAGAAAACCATGCTTAACGGAATTTCGCAAGCCAAGAAAAACAATATTTTGAAATCCCTTCAAAATATAATACCAGGCAATAGACTGTCTTTCTGGAGGGAGCTCCCTACTTCTGAGTGATTTATGACATAGATGCCTATTTTCAAAATTTAAAATTTTCTAATTATGTTAATCTTAAGTTTATTAAAATTATTTCCAAATGCACTTTTTCGTGTTTTATTTTCTTTTACATGGATTTTTAGCAAAAATGTATAGAAAAACATTTGTATGAAAATTCCTATGAACACACTATAACTAAAAGCGGTAACTCATATTAATAAACATATTATTCGAAGACCAATATAGCGGTATCTCAAAAATGAGGTAAAAAAAACATTTTTTTCCTTTTTTTTAAAACATCAATAAGAAATATGGGTATGAGTATCTAATATTACGAATGAATAATTTTAAAACTACTTTACTAAGTTGACGCGAAATCAAAAAAACTAAAACATGAATTTTCTCGAGTCTCACTTGTACGCACCAGGACTTAACTTAGTACGGCCTTATCCCAAATGCGTACAGTGTGGCTATGTTTAAGGCAATCGAGCCTGGTACCGAATAGCTACCTACGACCCTAATGACTAAAAACCTAGCCGTATAAATTGACCTAGCACCCTAGTTATCCTAACACCCTTACCCTTACCATACAAACCATACCAAACGTGAGTTACGTTGGTTATACGTGCGGGAAGTCTGTTACGAGGAGACCTACGGTAACAGACGGAATTTGGGAAGGAATAGGGGTTTGTGTACGTCGTGCAATGTACACAGGAAATGGTTTTCTTACTGCCGATCCCACAGACTCATAGGATCGATGACGGCTAAGGGTGTCTTGGCCACAGTAAGAGGAAGTACAGGAGATAAATCACACTCGACTCCAGCTTGATGACTAGTTTATTACAGTAATTAACTTAATTATATACTAATTTTATGGTCCATACACATCGATACTTATTTAGATGTGTGTTTATATGTATCGAGCCGATGAGGCGAAGATCTCAGTAGGTCACTTCTTAGCGCTGACGGTGCGATGCTGTTGTTGCATGTTCACGGTTGAACATTCTGGCGCCTCTCAGGACCTGGACTCCAGTTGGTATAGCTCGATAGTTTCGTGTTGGTGTGGTAAACTGTATATCGGTTCCGTTGTGATAGGTGGTTGGCCTGTTGTTCGTTGGGTAGATGTTCCGTTGATAGCGAGCAGGTTTGGTTCTCTTGCTGGTTGCTTAGCTGGCTCGGTACCTGTTCTTGTGGTCTTGTGCTGCATTGTGGCTCCAATCCATCTCAGTATTGCTGGACCGTAGCACACTAAAAATATAAAGATTAAAAACATGATTACACAAGATAATGTAGTTGTTAAGTATGTGTGAGACGTAATTTGACTCCAAACAGTACTATCTAATTCGGTTTGTAAGGCACTTTCTTTATTAATTAAATGTTGAAAAATCTCTTTTGAGTTATCTATAACTTCTTCTTTCGTAATGTTTAGCATGGATTTGGTCATCACATGCGTGTTAATGGGAAAATCTATTTGTTTTGAGTATGATGTTACAATCGGTACTGAAACAACTCTTTTGGCAGTTAGTATGTTATTTGTTGTTTTAATGACGCAGTTATCTGCGATTCGTATTACACCAACATTTTGAAGTTCAAGCTCTTCTCTTTGTCCATCACAAAGTATTGAAGTGGTAACCCGATCTCTTACAATGAATAACCAAGTGTTTGGCATGTGAAGTTGTTTCCATATTATTTCATTTGATAAATAGAACGTTTTGGTAGGACATTTCGTATGTGTTTGGTTTTTAAACAATTGATCAACAATGCAATTTTCATTTAATTGCATGTTTTTCACGGCCCCAGGAAAGCAAATAAAATGGTTGGTCCATTCTAAACAGCGTTTGAACTCCTCATAGTTTAAGTCAAAATATAGTTCGTTGTTGTAATCTAACCCTATGTAAGATTTAGGTACTTCTAGACTTTGAGCAGATTTATCAGAGTGTATCTTTGGAACTGGTGTAATATACATTAATGTATATTTGGTTATCTCTTGTATAGGAAAATAGGAGTAGACTTTTATATGAGTATGGTTTTCAGATATCTTGGTGTCCAGTAACTGTTGTTGAACGATTTTTAAATTAGGAGGTAGCTTTTTGTTTGCTGATGATATTAGGTCACTGACGTTCTTTGGTGTTAAAACACTATATACTGTTGCCTTGGTTAAGTATATTTCTAACAATCCGTTATAGTAATCCATGATTTCTTCCATGTAATTACATGCTAATTGGTAAGTCTGCATAATGCGTATGTTTACACTGTTGTGATCGACTGTACTGAACCAATGGTTGTAACTTTCCATGTAACCTATAACTTGGTTTAGTTTATTCTGACATCCTATGAGTTTCTGTTTTATTCTTTCTTCAGTTTTGTTGACTTGTGAGATTGTTGATATCATAAATTTGGTTTGATGATTGGCAGCTTCAATTAATTGTTTTTGGTTTGAATTTAAAGACTCTATATCTCGGTATGCCTCATCATTCACTCCGAAGATCGACGTGAGTAACTGTCCCAATATACCCCTTTTCTTTCTAGTTTGGTTCACTTCTGTCAAATATTCTTTTGTTCGTTCAAATTTGGATTCTTCTTCTAACAAATGGTGATGTAATTGCTTGCAAAATGCGGAATTTGTTATTTTTTCTACATTTGTACATAGTTGACTAAATTGTGACGTCATTGTCTTTATTTTGACAAAGTCTTGCTCTAGATGTTGTTTTTCATAATTTATTTCTATCCTGAATATTCCTCTGTCAACGCTTGCCGTTCCTATTTGTTCAACATAAAATCCTGGTTGTACTGTTTTTAACGAGTATGTCGTTGTGGTTGATTTTGCTGAACCCAACATTTGTAAAATGATGAAAAGCAACGTGAACCATTTGGATATTTTATTACATCGTTTGGGTTGATTAGTTTTATTATTTCTTCGGATTGTAGCGGTATTAGTTAGTATTGCATGCACAGGTTCATTACTATTACTATCACTACACATATTCGTACCGATTGGCAATGGTATTAATGTGTGGATTGACCGTTTTTGAATTGTTCCTGTCGATTTTTGTAGTGTCACCACTCGGGTTAAATCGTCGTTACCCGTATGTATTTCCTTTATTTTTGCAAGCGGCCATTTGCTAGGAGAAACTTTTTCGTCTTTTATAATTACTAGAGTTCCAATTGACAAGTTTCCTTGATTAGTTTTCCATTTGTACCTCTGTTGTAGTTGGTGTAAATAATCTGTAGTCCAGCTTTTCCAGAAATCCTTTTTCATTTTTTGGATCTGTTTCCATCTGTTTATGTGGTCTGTATTAGTTTCCGATAGCGGGTCTGGTACCCCTACTGCTTCTCTTCCTATTAAGAAATGACTAGGTGTTAACACGATGTTGTCGTTTATATCTTCACTTAGTGCACATAATGGTCTTGAGTTTAAACATGCTTCAGTTTGTTGTAAAAATGTGCTCATTTCTTCATAAGTGAGTGTTTGCTCTCCTATCACTCTACGCAAATGGTGTTTCATAGATTTTACTCCTGCTTCCCAAATCCCTCCGAAGTGGGGAGATAATGGAGGAATAAAGTGCCATTGTGTTCCAATGTTCGTCAACGTATTTTGAAAGTCGTCAGACTGGGTTATGTCTAACATTTCTTTATACAAGTAATTGGCAGTGCCTACGAAATTCGTCGCGTTGTCACTGTACATGTGTGATACTGGACCTCTGCGTGCCATAAACCTTCGTAGTGCTGCTATAAACGTTTCTGTTGATAAGTCGCCTACCAGCTCCAAATGTACCGCTTTCGTGGATAGGCAAACAAATATCGCAATGTAGCCTTTGTATGATTTGTGGCCCCTACCTTTCATGGTTCTCACTGATATTGGTCCAGCATAATCCACGCCTGTGTGACTGAATGGGTACGATTCCGTCACTCTTGGTTTTGGTAATGAGCCCATTTTTTGTGAGGCGGTAGATGATTTGTATCTAGTACACTTTACACATTTTCTAATGCTACTCTTCACTGTTCGCTTTCCTCCAAGTATCCAATATTTCTGTCGTATGTACGCTAAGGTCAAACTATTACTTCCATGTAATGTGGTTAAATGGGCATCACGAACTATAATTAGTGTTACATGATGGTCATGAGATAACAGAATTGGGTGTTTTTGATCATATGGTAGACTGGAGTTTTGAAGTCTTCCTCCCACTCGCAGTAAACCCTCATCATCAATGAACGGATCAAGGCATGATAACCTGTTTCCTTTCTTCAATGATTGTCCAACTTTAATGGTTTTGTACTCCTCAGAAAATACCTCTTGTTGTACTAGAAAAAAAACTTTTTTAGTTGTTAAATTAATCTCCAAACAACTTAATGGTTTTGTGTGTTCTTGTTTATTTACGAATCTGTAGCAATAAGATAATACTCGTATCATCCTTTGGAAGCTTGAAAACCTTATCCAGATTTCGTTCTTTGGTATAATAGTTATGTGATAACATCGTTTATCTCCTCACATATCTCTGGTACAGTTTTTGTACTAGGAATGTTATCACTTTTTAACCATTCTGGTCCATTCCACCACAGAGATAAATCTTGTAATTTATTTGGCGAAACTCCTCTTGTAATTAGGTCTGCTGGATTTTGTAATGTATTCACATAATTCCATTTAGCTTGTGGTAATATTCTTTGTATTTCGGATACCCTGTTAGCTACGAACGTCTTCCATCGCTCAGCTTCACCTTTGATCCAGCCGAGAGTAATCATTGAATCCGTCCAACAATAGATATTCGCGATTGGCATTTCCATTCCCGTGACAACCTTTTCCATCAGTTGGGCTAATAATACTGCAGCACATAACTCTAATTTTGGTAATGTAGTTTTTTGCTTTTTTGGCGCTACCTTTGATTTAGCTTGTAGAAGGGTTACGTTAAATATATTATTATTTTGTATCCGACAGTAAATCACTGCACCGTAGGCTTTTTCAGAAGCATCACTGTACCCATACAGCTCGACTTTCGAATTATTTGAAAAATGACACCATCTTGGGATGGAAATCTTCTCAATTGTTTTTAGTTGTTTTTGTAGTTCAACCCATCTTGTTTTAATAGTTTCCTCTACGGGCTGATCCCACTCTAAGCCATTTGTCCAAAGTTCCTGAATCATGAGTTTCATATTTATGATGACAGGTGCTAACCATCCCAGAGGATCAAATATCTTAGCGATTTCCGATAAAATAAAACGTTTTGTTGGTTTTTCATTGTGATTAATAGTAATCTGAAAACCGAACCTATCCTCTAATGGTGACCATAATACCCCTAATGATTTTCTAGCTTCATCTAGCGGTATCTTCATCACTTGGTCGTCCTTGCTTTCATTAGGTATATTTTCTAACAATTCAGTACTGTTTGACGACCATTTTCGTAAATTAAATCCGCCTTTCCGTAGCATTTTTATTAAGCTTTCTTGTAACATTTTTGCTGACTCAACACTAGCATCTCCTGACAATACATCGTCCACGTAGAAATCCTGGAGAGTTTTTTGGCTGGCTATTGGGTAGTTCGCCTTCTCATCAATAGCGAGTTGTTGCAGTGTCTTAATCGCTAAGTATGGGGCAGCTGCAGTTCCATACGTTACAGTAGTTAATTCGTATTCGTCGATAGCATGTTTCGGAGACTTCCTCCATACTATTCGTTGGTATGTGCAGTCTTGTTCGTTAACATTTATGTATCGGTACATTTTTTCGATGTCCGCCATAAATGCTATTTTGTGTTTACGCCAACGTAATAGTATAACTGCCAAATCTTGCTGTAGTCTTGGTCCCGTAAACATATTATCGTTTAGACTCATATTAGTACTTGACTTGCTTGACGCATCAAATACTACTCGTAGCTTAGTAGTTAGTGAATCTTCCCTGATTACTGGTTGATGTGGTATGTAGTATTTACCTTGGTAATAGTCAGTTCTAGTAACTTTCCTCATATGGCCCATTTCTAAGTGCTCATTGAGGAAGTCTTGGTATTTTTTTCGTAAATTATCGTTTTTATCAAACTTGCGTTCTAATTGTAATAGTCTTGCAATAGCTTTTTTGCGTGAATTCCCGTAATCTAAGTCGGAATTCTTGAATGGGAGTTTCACTGTGTATGTTCCATCTGGATTTCTTATAGTAGTTTCTCGGTAGTAATTTTCACAAATCTGATCCTCGTTGGATAATTGGTACTTTTCAGGAATTTCTTCTAATTCCCAAAATCTGTTTAGTTGTTGAACTTCTGCAGTACGTGTCATCATACTAATAACTGTGTTAGTATTGGTAGTAGCGCCGCAAATACCGGATAGAATCCACCCAAATTCGGTATTTTGAGCGATTATTCCGTCTTGCACCTTGTGTAACCCATTTAGTAGTAAGTTACTATATTCTTGTGCCCCCAATATCATATCTATTGGTCCTCTTTTGTAGTACGTAGGATCGGCAAATAGTTTGTGTTGTAAACAATCTGATTCTAGTTCTGGTAAATTTTTCTCTGGTAAACAACCAGTTAGTTTTGGTAGTATTATAAGTGAGACAGGTAACCTATATTCACTCGGAAATCTAGGCTGTAGCATGACATTGATGGAGTTTTTCGATGTCTTAGGTTTCTCGTCAGCAATCCCGACCACTTCGGTATGTATCTTCACACGTGGGTATGATAATAGTTGGGCAACCTCTTCTGTGCAGAATGATGCCTCTGAACCTTGATCACATAGCACCCTTAGTAAATGTGATGTCCCATCCGACGAGTGAGTTTTTATTAGGGCCGTTGCTAGTAGTGTAGTTTTTGGTATATTAGTTTTGTTAATAGTAGACACGTTAGATACAGTTCTCGTCATGGATTTACTTGTCGATGGGGTCGACAAGCCGAACTTTTTTGGTTCATTATTTGCGTGTTTTATGGTAATATTATTGTTGTTTTGGTGTAAATAGGAATGATGACCTCTTTTCCCACAGTATCCGCAACTTTTATTGCTGTAACATGGTATTGACGTTTCATGAGTCAAACAATTTTTACACATCTGTTTTTCGTGTACGATTTTATTGCGATCTTGCACTGACAGCATTTTAAAACTAGTACATTGGTAAATGCTGTGTTCGTGATTTTGGCAAAACCAGCATACGCGTTTATCTAATTGTTTGGTTATCGAACTTGGTGACTCATGGCGCCATTTGTGAGCTACAGATTCTTCCCTCAACGAGCTTGAAGTTTCCAGACACTTAAATCTTTTTTCTAAGAATTGCATCATTGCTGACAATTCTTGTAATTTATTAGGCTCTTTTAACTGATGTTCGTATTTTTCATCAGTTTCGGAGTCCCATATTCTACTAAGTATTCTTGTCAAAATAGGGTCCCAAGATGAAATGTTGATGTTCTGATTTTTCAATGCTTCCAGGTTTTCGTTGAATGTATCATGCAGATTTCTTAAGTTCGAGGCATTACTTTTCTTTATTTTCGACATACTTAGAATGATGTCGATATGCTTAGTAATGATTATTCTTTCATTTTTGTATCGTCTTGTTAACAGATTCCATGCAGTTATGTAATTAGCATCACAAACTGTTAAATGCTTGATCAGCTTAGCGGCGTCACCTTGAACATGCGTTTTTAAATACTGCATTTTTTCTGTGTCACTTAAATATTTTTCTTCGTGTACTATTTTCAAGAATAAATCATAAAAAGAATTCCATGACTCATAACTTCCACTAAATGTTGGTATTATTATTTTTGGTAACTTAACCGAGGTATTATGGTTGTTGTGTGTCGATTTTCGACCTACTATTGCAACTAACTTTTCCATCACAAGATCGAATTCCGTTTGTGTTTGTTCAAACATCTTTTCTTGAAAATAGCTATGTTCCAACGTACTATCTTCCATTAGAATGAGTACATGTGTTTCTTCAATTTCTTGCCACTGTTTCTGTAAATTCGTCATTACAGATTCTAAATACCAACTCGCTTTCTCTCCAGTCATCGATTGAGTAGCCGAGTGTAACTTTTTCTGCATCTGGTTAATCCGAAATAATTGAATAAATAGTTTCGGTGAGCTGACGCCTTCTTCCTCTTCTGGTTCTATATCTTCTGGTTCATACAGTTGGTTTACCACCTGTAGTCTTTTCTCACACTTCAACAGATATTCAATAGCCTGCGTATAATGTGTAGTGATAGAACCAAAATAATTGGTCGTGATGTATTTGTGATCACACAACACATCTTGGTTTTCTAGTCGTGAGTGGTTTTTCGACGTTCTAGTATATATTTCTGTGAGTCGAGTTCTTCTCTCCGTGATATATTTTAGAGTTTTCCTTGATGCTGAGTCTTTCTTGATGTTGGTGAATATTTGTCTTAGTTCATTGTAATCTGCTTCTTGGCTTTTTATGACTTCGTTTATTTCTTGTATGTCCATTTTCCCTAACTGTCCCTAATAGTATTGTTTGTTAAAACCGTGACCTAATTGCCCTTTGATACAATAAGTGCGATTTCTCTGAATATTGGTGAACCCAATTGTCGGTGCCGATTTCCGATCCGCTATCGTACAAATGGCGTGCAAGTATGTCAGTCTTTTTACATACAACAACCAAGCGCTTGTCGTGTACGCTAGTTTGAAGTACGTCTAAACGTCAGTCAGTCAGTATTAGCGCAAGTCAAAAAGAAGAACTTTTTTAATATTATTATTTTATAAATGTTACAATGTTAAAATACCGATTAGTAACCTACCCTGGTTTCCCTAAAAAATTGCTCGAAGGACCAAATGTACGCACCAGGACTTAACTTAGTACGGCCTTATCCCAAATGCGTACAGTGTGGCTATGTTTAAGGCAATCGAGCCTGGTACCGAATAGCTACCTACGACCCTAATGACTAAAAACCTAGCCGTATAAATTGACCTAGCACCCTAGTTATCCTAACACCCTTACCCTTACCATACAAACCATACCAAACGTGAGTTACGTTGGTTATACGTGCGGGAAGTCTGTTACGAGGAGACCTACGGTAACAGACGGAATTTGGGAAGGAATAGGGGTTTGTGTACGTCGTGCAATGTACACAGGAAATGGTTTTCTTACTGCCGATCCCACAGACTCATAGGATCGATGACAGCTAAGGGTGTCTTGGCCACAGTAAGAGGAAGTACAGGAGATAAATCACACTCGACTCCAGCTTGATGACTAGTTTATTACAGTAATTAACTTAATTATATACTAATTTTATGGTCCATACACATCGATACTTATTTAGATGTGTGTTTATATGTATCGAGCCGATGAGGCGAAGATCTCAGTAGGTCACTTCTTAGCGCTGACGGTGCGATGCTGTTGTTGCATGTTCACGGTTGAACATCACTTTTTTGAGATGACGCTTTTTGGCTTATGAGGGCAGTGTAGTAAACCCACATTTCGCCACTTATGCTAAATCTCATGTAATAGGGGGCGAGCCTATTGCTATCGACGAGACACAAATCCAGTCTCCAGGCTGCTATTGAAAAATTCTTGATGAAAATCGTAATAATACTTTTGCCGACCTGAAAATCGAACCCAATAGCGCTTGCGACTACAATGAGGCAGTCTGAGGGCGAATTTCACCAATGAAACTGAACCCGATCAGCATAACTAAACCGCATTAAACAGCATTCAGTGACAAAACTTCAAAACAATGAAGACACTGACCGTTGTTGAACGTGGTTTACATAATCGCGTTGAGTTTAACTGGTGAAACTCGCCCTAAAACTATCGCTAAGCACACACACTAGAAAATAACCCATATTATGTAACATTCAATTTTCGACTTAAAAAAAGAGTCTTCTCCCAACATGAGATTCACTAATCTCAGAACATGTGCCAATATTCCCCAATATTTCCATTGACATCGAAAATCAACAGAAATTTGAGTGGTTCGTTTTCAAAATCTTTTCATTCATAAACTAACTTCAAAAATTGAGGTTCTGTTTAGTTTTATGTATTCGCCAGCTTTTTCATTTTTTAGGAAGTCATTTTTTCTGTAATAACGGTAACTATTATCTTTGTTTCAGAGTCTATAGATTAAGAAGATCCTGCTTGTCAACTTATACGATGATCTCTCTCACACAATTTATTCTCGTGTATAATTTTGTGAGGGCGGATTGCACTAAACTTAAAGAACATCAGCGTCACTTCTTTAGCATTAGTACCATAACATTCCGCTTTAATAAAACAATTTAGAATACTTACATACATATCTGAACACTATTGCTTGTACGACAAAATCATAAAGTAAAAAAATACATATCCAATTACTGTCATACGCTCAAGTTTTTTTTGGTACTAAGTTTGGTGCAATCCGCTCAAGTCCCCTGCTCAGTTAACCACACGAGGCTCGTCCGTCGACTGCCACTTATGTTCACATAATGTTCATGGAAATATGCTATTTTCAGTACCTTTAGTATAATTAGATTTAGGGTTTCTGGCGTTCATCAATGGGGAAGCGGCTAGTTAAAACATGTACTTGCCTCTATTGGTAAAAATAAATGAACACACGATCTTTTTATAAATAAAAAATGCGCTTTCATCGTGTGCTCATCTAAAAAAGTGTTTGATATAAACTATTTCAAATACTCGTAGTGATTCTAAAATGTGATGTATTTTTATACAGAGTTACTAATTATATAATCGCGATAAAAAACTAATTTCCTCGTTTTGATATTAAATTATTTTATATATTTGGCAGGACGTTGCAATATAAAAGAGCGCTGGTTATGTAACTCATTATAATCTTATGATAGATATAGATTTAGTTGATACTTATATTGTTTATTTCATTTTATTTTATTTCAGTGTTTACAAGTACAGCTATTTTTCGTTAGTCTCATCGAGGGAGATCTGTACTTGAAATCGCACATTTTTAAATTGAAAATCAATGAGCAGAAGGTTATCGACAGATATGCCCTATATTTCCGACAGCGCGGTAATAGTTGCATTAGAAAAACTTTACTTTTACTTTGCATTTTTATTTTCAACAATTTGATCATTCTAAAGGACTTGACTTCATAAAATTCCGTTAGATTGGAAGTAACCTAATGCAACTATACTTGCCAGAACTAAAGCGAAGAGAATAAGAGAAGAAAAAAAGCGAAGCGAAGAGTATTCTATTCTATTCTGACCTACAGAAGACTGTGGTGCTCGAGTTGAACAGTCTAGCATTTTAGAGCATTTAGCGGCTCCTTCTAGGCTTTAAACGTTCATGTATATAATCGTTGGACGGAAGTTGGGTGCCATGACAGATACGTGGAAGTTAATAATATAGGTTTTGCTTTTATTATGCCGAGATCCTATTCGGAATGTTGGTCTGTATATAGATTTATTTACATCTTGGAAGTCATTGTAATCATCGTCATAGTATGTTCAATTTGTTTTGTATTATGTTTTCAATAGCTGAGCAAATAGTACAGGAAAAGTAATTTAGAAATTGCCTAACACAACTGGCTTGACTAAAGAAATATCATGAGATCGCCTCGAGGAAAGTGGAGGGTAGAACACATGTGAATTGTGATGGTGTAAAGTTAAAAGCTATTATTTACTCAAAGTAGAAGCTTATTTCATTTTAGATGCGTGATTCCTTGATATCTAATAGAGTAGTTAAGACTATTCCATTATCGTTTTTATTCAAACAAAGAAAATAATCCTTTTGATAATTTGAAATCAATAAATAAATTATTGCAACATACATTCTTTTATTTATTTACTAACAACTATATTATACATTTAAATAACTATATTTAAGCTTCCGGCTCTGCTTTTTCAGGGTATTTGTCAGTGA
Source organism: Dryobotodes eremita (assembly GCA_917490735.1). Lineage (NCBI taxonomy): Eukaryota > Metazoa > Arthropoda > Insecta > Lepidoptera > Noctuidae > Dryobotodes > Dryobotodes eremita. The sequence goes on from OU823257.1 coordinate 9,483,406, forward strand.
GAAAGCTCTTTACTTCACCATATTGTACCTTCAGGTTGAGACGCATCTTTTCATGACTTCTGAACTTCTCATATTTCTTAAGGTATGTCTTGTAGTGCGGCATAGTCTCGTAGAAGCGTGGGAACTTCTTTTTCTTCAGTATAACTTTGTCGTTCATGACATAGTGTGTGAAGTCTAGAGTCTCGTTTTTATGTACTTGATCCTTTGTCCTAACTTCAGAGGGACTGGCGACTACTTTAGGGAAGTATTCATGTTCAGCTTTGTATTCAACTAAATGCAGTTTTTTCTCTTCAGCTAACTGCTGGTGAGTTCTCTAAAAAAAAAACCTTATAATGAAAATACAGTTAACGTAAGCATTGCACTGGATACAGCTGCATATTAATTGAATCCTTTACCTGTTGTAGCAGACCAATGAAGAATGCCTTTACAAGGTGCTGCAGGTTGTTAGACCCTTCAACTTTGGCTCTCAAATCCTTAATACCAATAGCTTGGCAAATTTCCTTGATGGCTCTATGGCACATCAAACCATAGCCTTCATTCTTCTGTTGTACAAATATTTTTGTTTTCCCGAAAGCTGTGTAGAAATCATGGTAGACTAAAAAAGAAAACATGAAATTTATAACTTTATCATTCATCAATAAACATTTATATAAATTTTCTAGCTAAGTTTTCTCTTCTACTACTATACACATGAATTAATAATACAAAAATATCCTACTTGTGTGTCCATTGTAAATCTTAAAGTCCATCAGCTTCTGGCCTGCCCTGTTCTTGGCTTTTCTGAGTGCAGCTGGTGCATCCTTAGCTCTGCCAAATCCAAATCCAGCCAAGCCTTGGCCATTTCCAGTTACAACCTAGAAAAATAAAAAACAACTATACACACACAGTTATTTGATTTTATTACTATTTTTAAAACTATAATTATAAATAGGCAAACTATGTAAGTGCTGTGCACACCTTTAAGTGATAAGTTCGCTGTAATACTTATAAAATAAGACTTAGCTCTGTTAATGATTTTCTGAATAGTGCCATAATAAATAAATAAAGCACATATAAAGTACTAGCTTCTGACTGCAGCTTTGCCCGCGTGAACGTGGCCAAAAAGCCTATATCCTTCCTCAGGATGACATCTATCTCCTTGCCAAATTTTATCAAAATCCATTCAGTGGTTTAGGCGTGAAAAGGTAACATACAGACAGAGTTACTTTCGAATTTATAATTTTAACTAGCAACCCACCCCGGCTTTGCACGGGTGCAATGTAGATAATAGTGTGGTGTCAGTGTGGAGTAATTAACAATATTATTATTATGATTAGACTATACTAATAATATAATACTATAATATACTATTGTATATATCTTTATATACAATGTTTACAGCTGTAACCTGCTACTGCTGTGCTGTCTGGACCTTAAAATATGACTACCCAATGATACCCAAAGTGGTCTATATCGACCCCCATTGTTAGATGTTACACTTAAATCTGTGATTTCTTCTAGGATAATTATTTATTGGAATGATATCTGTATAGGGCAATTTTGATCTTTAACAAGTGCATAATGTATCTAATGTATTTAATTGGATAAGGACTGATACTATAATGTTTAAAATAGCTTCATCATTATTTTTTTGTAATATGTAAAAGATAAAAATGATTACTGTGGGTTATCCTTAGGAGATAGTCATGTACCATCGTCGACTTTTTTTTGTAGATCTTTTTAAGATACACAATTCGGTAGTTCATTATTTTGATCTATCTCATAAGGTTTAGCCAGTTTTTGCTATGTAAGAGCACAAAAATATGTTTTTTACATCACTTTACAAATCCTTGAAATTCTCGGCTTTTGTTATAATATGCATGTATTATAACATATAAACCTTCCTCTTGAATCACTCTGTCTATTGATGAAAACCGCAATTAAAACCGTGGCATAGTTTAAAAGATCTAAGTAGACTCAAAAGGCGACTTTGTATACTATGTATATGGATGTTTGCCATAACAAGTTTTTAATAATTTAAATAGGTGGGCTGAATTGTTAATCTTACCATTGCCTGAAAGTTCCTGGTACGTCCAAGACTGCCTTTCATGATCAGGAGTGATCTAAGCTGCAGGACTTTAGTGTCAAACCCAGTGAATTCATCTGCAAACAACAATTTGAGTTCTTGTATGACCTGATACTAAGCAATTAAGAGCAAATATTTTCAAGCAATGTGATGGACGATTTGTATATGCTAACACAATATAGAATTAAGATGCATGTAGTATTTATTTGTTTAGAAATGATATTACCTTCTCCAACTGGATCAGGCGGACCCAGGCTGCGTCCAGGCATTTTAGTACCGGACCAACCTCTCTCTATAGGGCTGAGTTTGAAACGGCGGAACTTCGTCATTGAATCTCTGATCTTAATTAGTTTTTCCAGTCTGTAATGGCAATAATGGAACTTGTACAATATGTTAAAATATATGTTCAAGATAATATCATCCAGATTCATATAGCTCAATTCTCCATTTGGGAAATTAAACTCCAATAATTTGATCACCTTTCCTTGTCATCGGGCAGTCTCTGCTGTTTCAGCAGTTCTCTGCCCCTAATCACTGGTGCAGAAAGACCAGGCCACAGCATGTTGATCCGGCCCACGCCAATCATTTGGCCACGGTTCAAGTCACGGATACGGATGCGTCCCGCTCCTCGACCACGGCCCTTCTTGGCACCAGCATTGCTCACGGATGTCACGGACTTCCACAACTTTTCCGCAGGCACTGTAAACAAAAATAAGTAAGAAAGCTATTTTGCTTTTGTCCTGCCCTAATATAACTTATGTTGTTGTAACTTAGTAATGGAGTAAATATTAGTCGATGTAACAGTTAACTTACATTTATTGAAGAAGTTTACACAGGCAACAGGAGTTGTACTAAAATTAGTTTTGAGGTTAGGTGTAACATTGTTTTTCTTCAGAAGAATATTAATTGGTCTGCTTAAAATGTTTCCAAGAGTCAGTATTTTTGTAGACATTTTGAAACAGAGCTACGCCTCTGTTTCTTATATATATTGATGATATAAGAGTAATAGTTACAGTAATACCGATTCCCTAAATACACATCTGTCATCTCTTGAATATTGACAGTAGACATACACATGACAGTGACAATCGATTTGATGATAGTGATGGATTTAACAATTTTGGTCGTAAGCCGATAGTTTAAAACTCTGCTAAAACCAAGATAATTTTAAGCTCATAACTTCATAAGTCGTGATGGCCCAGTGGTTAAGGCCTCGCCTTTTATGCACGAGGTTGTAGGTTCAAATCCGGGCAAGTACCAATATGACTTTTTTTCTGAGTTTATCTTTGACATGACTGACACCAGTTTAAGGAAAATTCGTAAGGAAGACTTATCGTAAATAAAACTCCAACTCGTCTCGCCAAGCGTTGTAATCAATGCTCGTGCCATCTCTATATGAGAAGAGGCCTTTGCCCTGCAGGGAGATAATAATAGGCCGATATTATTATTGATGTGAAACATCTATAACCGCGGGTAAAACCGATTGTTGGCGTGACGCCACGCTATATTTTCTATACAAAATAGTTTCGATATTTCACATCTGCCAGGCATCCCGCGACAGCTCAATTTTTTGTTATTATTTATTCCATGCAAGCTGCAAGGATGGAAAAGGTACTAAAAATGGGGAAATAGCTACCTCTTCATCTTTTGCTTCTTCTTATTGTGTCGATGGCAATCTAAATTGAGTCAGCCCAGAATTTGGCCACGAGTTTGGCACCTTCAATAGCGTCCATCAGTTTCTCTAATGTGCAGGCAACATGATACGTTGGCTAAGGTACACCTTCCGATATACCAGACCTACAATGAAACATTGGCATTTGTTTTAGTCGAATCAAGAGGCGAATCAATCCTTAATTACGAACGCACCAATTAAATTTTGACAGTTGTTTTACGTGGCTGACTGCTGGGCTGCCTGCATCCCCACTGCCACTTTTGTTTGTCTTCGATTTTAAATGCAGGAGTTCTTTCTAACTTCATGGTTTTTCGTGAACAACTTGTAATATAAATTACCTGTTGGTATAATCTTACTGAAGGATCACAATGGGGCTGTGTAAATGTCCAAAGAGACGAGTAACAAATCAGTTTTGCTTCGAGCACAGAGTCAATGTTTGTGAATATTGTATGGTGACGAGTCACCCTAAGGTAATTTGGAGCCACATATCCATGAAAGATGTATAATTACAGTGAGCGTATGTAACATGTTAATTAACTGTGTATCTTTCTGCGTTCCAGTGTATTATACAGTCATACTTGCAATGGTTACAAGACAGTGATTATAATCCCATCTGTGAAATTTGCACAAAAAGTCTCAGTGAGGGTGAATGTATTCGACTTACTTGTTATCGTAAGTATCAGCGGATATTGATAGTGAACTACTAACTAGTTTAATTTAAAAAACATGTTATCAGTTCCAAATAATAATAATTTTATCAATAAATTCAGCAACTGGACAGATTACAATATTTCCAAGCTATTTGAAACACATGCATCAGCTAATTAGCTGCTAGTGTGTCTTACCAGATGTGTTATCACTTGCAAATAATAATAATTTATATCAATAAATGAAGCATCTGGACAGATTAAAATATTTCCAAGCTGTTTGAAACACATGTATCAGCTAATTAGCTGCTAGTGTGTCTTACCACATGATAATATCCAAAAAAGTTCTATGTTCTTTATTTTTAATAAGACTGCTTGGTTTATGCTCTGTACTCTGTGTACTGCCCAAGCATAATGATGCTTTACAATATGGTCCAAATTACATGTAATAGTAGGTACACTAAAGTTCAAATAAAAGACTGCAATTATTTGCAAAGGTGACCAAGTTCTGTTTGCTCTTTAAACAACTGTTACAATCATCAAAACAAAAATTTTCAGATGTATTCCACTGGGCATGTGCTGAGGCACGGTACAGGGCCCTGCCCCGCACAACGGCTCCAGCAGGCTACCAGTGCCCATCCTGTGCCACACCTGTGTTCCCCCCTCCCAACTTAGTCTCCCCAGTTGCTGATGAGCTCCGAGAAAAACTGGCTGGAGTCAACTGGGCCAGAGCCGGCTTGGGTCTGCCTCTGGTAGGTACTATACATACATACCTTTAAAAAGTCAAATGAAACTTTGCTAAGGACAGACTGAATAAAAAAAACAAACAAATGTGTTTCGAATTGTGCTTTAAATCTTCTGCACAGAAACGGACCATACATAGAAGTCTTATAATTTGCTAAACCATATAAGCCTTGTTTTGTAATGCATGATTTTTCACAGTTAATTAAAATGTCACACCCACTTGGGTGCACTGAATGTGAATATACACTCCAATAGTTCAGTCTGAAAATATTTTGTGTCCTGCCAAATTGTCTTCTTTTTTATCAGGGCCCATCAGAATGGTAACTTTAGAAGTATGCCTCAAATAATATAAAATGTTGATCTAATCTTATTATTATAAAGCCAACACATTTATAGTTATTTTCAAAATGTTTCTTGAACACAGCTCTCAGAAGACCAAGACATGAAAGGCGCCGCAGGGCGTCGGAGTCAGTCTCCCATCGACCACCACTCTCCCTACTACACTAGCACGGTGGACAATCAACGAGGCACCCCTGTAGGAGCCAGTGATGACGAGTCTACCAGCCGCTCTGCCAATGGCACGCCACATTCCATTGTTCAGATACCTGACGAACCAGTCAACATTTATGACAACACTTCCATTAAGAGGACTGACAGTTTACAAGGTCAGTTCTAAAAATAACTGTAACAAATATCTGTTATTTCTCACCACAATGCTAAGATTAAAGTTACATTTGAAGAGAATTGTGAAGGTCCTTAAAAGGTCTACTTATTTTCCATTTATGGAGGCCCACTTAAAGATTGTGACCTATTATAACTGCCAAAATTTCTTAAATACTCTATCAGGGCCCATTAAAGTAAATCAGCTATTGTAAAATCTAATTAGGTTGGGTTTCCTATATAATCAAATCCTTCAATTTTTATTATACTTGCAGGTGGTCAAGCTCCAAGGAAAAGCATCAAATCAAGCGAGCCACCGAAACTAACGACAAACTATGATCATGATGAAAATAAGTACAAACAGAAGTCTACATTTGCTTGGATTAGTAGGTGGTGGAAGTAAGTTCAAAATTATTCCCATTCAGGATTATAATATTAGTTTATCTGTGCCTCGGAAAGCACATTAACCCTTAAATGCATATTGTGCCGAAAACGGCACAACAACTTTAAGTTCAAATAGCCCGCCAAATAGTAAACTGTCATACTATTAGCTGTTGTATTTTTAATCTATTATCTATGAAAAAATAATACGAGAATATCAGCCTCTACTTGGTATTACCTGTCAAATTTTATCTGTCAAAGTATGACAGAAGTCAGAGTACTTAGCGCCAACCGAAGTTACGAAAGTTTTTTCGAAAAAAATTAACTGTCCGTTTATTATATTCTTTCAAGTAAAAATAATATTTTATCAGGTAAGTTCATCAAATATATGTGCTTATTATTATTTTACTTCAAATTTCAATAATGCGCTCGTAAAAACGCAAAAATATCTTTGTGCCGAAAACGACCCTTCATGCATATTTAGTACATTTTTTTCCCGCTAAGTGCCTACCTGTTCTAACACGTTTCAAATGTTTTATTTGTTACTTTGCTTTGCTGGGTGGTTGGTTATTGCATGTTGTTGTGTTGCTTTTCAGCTATGGATGACAAAAATATAGAAGAGATGCTTCGCATGCTAGAAAGTGGCGAAATTTCTGACGATCAGCTGGAATCCGACGGGGAAGACCTAGAATATTATCCGTCTCGTCAAGATCTTTTAGATGAGTTGGAAGAATCTCCTTTAGAAACATTCAATGGTAATGTTAAAGATATCGATCCAGCTATTGATCCTCCCGCAGTAACTGACAGTGACCCTCCAATAGTACGTAATATTTCAACTCCTGAAAGCGCTAATTATATGCCAAGTGGAGGTAGAAGTCTACTATGGAGAAAACGAAACCTGGTCTATTCTGAAGATAAAATAGCATTTTCAGGTTCTGAAGAATTATCTTCTAATATTTTGGAATTAGATACACCATATCAATTTTTTACGTACTTTTTCACTAATGAGTTCTTAGAGTCTATTGTTCAGGAATCAAACTTATATGCAACTCAGCAACAACCTAATAGATTAGAAACATACACAGTAGAAGACTTGCGAAAATATTTAGGGATTATCACTTTCATGTCTGTTTACCACTACCCCAATATTCGGTCATACTGGGGCAAATTTGGGTTCGGCCCAATACGAGATACCATGCCCGTGAACAAATTTGAAAAAATTAGAAGGGTATTGCATTTCAACGATAACTCAAAACATCTCCCAGTCGACCATCCAGACCACGACAAGTTACACAAATTGCGGCCTGTGATAACACATTTGAACGAAAAATTTTCTAGTGTTACGATTGACCAACGCTTGTCAATCGATGAACAGATGTGCGCAACAAAAATCGGACACTTTTTGAAGCAATATATGCCGAATAAGCCTCACAAATGGGGTTTCAAATTATTTGCCCTTTGCAGCTTACTCGGATATTCATATAATTTTATAATATACGCGGGTAAAGACAAGGATGACGAGAGACTGCCAAGTGAACCTGAAATAGGAGTTGTTGGACAAACTGTCATGAGGTTGCTCAGAGTGGTTCCTAAGCAAAAAAATCATATCGTATATTTCGATAATTATTATACATCTTTGCCCCTAATGTATCATTTGGCCACTGAAGGAATCCATTCTTTAGGAACCATACAGCGAAATCGTTTGGGCAAAACTTGTAAATTGCCTCATAAACAAGACGTAATGAAAAGTTCTATACCTCGAGGAACATATGAAGAATATGTCACAAATTTTGAAAATGTGGACATATCTGCAGTTTCGTGGAAGGACAATAAACAAGTTGTCCTGGCATCCACTTACGTCGGTGCAGAACCTGTGGAAACAATCCATAGGTATGATAAAAAATTGAAACGAAAAATCGAAATTGCTTGCCCCAAACTCGTAAAAGAGTATAACGCTCATATGGGAGGCGTCGACCTGATGGATTCTCACCTTGGCAGGTATAGGATTCGCATCAAAAGCAGAAAATGGTACATGAGAATATTTTATCATCTGTTGGACCTGACCATCATCAATGCGTGGATTCTTTACAGAAAAGTTATGGGTCAAAGAGGGAAAGCCAGCAAAGATATCATGAATCTTGCAGACTTTCGTTCTGAATTAGCAGACACACTTTGCAAATATTCCACACCTATACCGAGGGGTCGTCCACGTTCTACATCAACTACAGCAGCTGGCCCGCCTCCCAAGATACGGAAAGGAAAGCCTTGTCAAGTTTTACCCCCAAACGACGTTATACTCGATGGCGTGGGCCATGAACAAATAAGGACACCTAATAGGATGAGATGTATGTTTCCAGCCTGCAATTTGAAGACTGTAATTATGTGTGCGAAATGTAAAGTTCATTTATGCGCTAAAAAAAGCAAAGACTGCTTCAATGACCTTCACAAAAAATAATAAACTAACTACCTAATGCATGTAGTGCCGAAAACGGCACATGTTGATTTTTGGTAAAAATATACGTAAATACATAATACTGATTTTTTTTATTATTTTTCCTCGAATCTAAGCACAATATTCTATAAAATACATTTTTTCAAATATTAAAATAAAAGATCATGCATTTAAGGGTTAAACCGTTGGTCCTGGCTGTCATTTGTGGCAATGACAGTGTTACAGGTTGTCAGAAGCCCGAAAGTCTGGCAAACAGTCTTACCAAGGCATTGTATTATTCAGCAACTGGGTTGTGGATGTCAGATAGGCAGTAGCTCAATGAATACTGGTATTCTGCTGCATCCGGTTAGACTGGAAGCCGACCCCAACATAGTTGGGAAAAAGCTAGGCAGATGATGACTAAATTTAAAAGCAGGTAATGTGTCAATGTAAATAACCTCTTTAGACCACTCTCGTTTCACCCACAAGTTCTAATAATTTACAAACAGTATTCTAAATAGTATTTTTTGTACCAGGAACTCACTCCCATCTTCTCGAGTGCGAAGAGCCGGAGGTATGTACCGACGTTATTGGATCATGCTGTTTATCTTGATAGCAGTAATAGTGGTCCTAGTACTACTTAGCCGCAGAGACATTGATGAAGAAAACCCCTTCGGTTTGATCCAGGATGATGACAAGAGAGTACTACAGAAAAATTAAAACTTCGTATTTATTATTAATATCAAGCAATCTATGAAGTGATATATCGTAAACCCAATTAGCTGTATTATATTAATTTAATTTCTTTTGAATAGTGTATTTGTTTTAATTAAATTAATAATTCCATAACTTAAAGATTAAGATGTTAAATAAAGTTTCAAAAGTCAAGCTTAAATCGTTTTATTTTGTGACAATGATTTAAATACAATTAATCGGTAAATGCGTATAAAAGCTGAATGTAAATGTTGCTTATAGCTTACATAACTTTCGTACATGTTTCAACTTCTCTGTTCAAAAACATTACAGAGAAAATATCATTATAGAAATCGGGGTAGTATTCGCAAGCGCGACGGCAGTCGGGCATCCAGTTCATCTCTAACAAAATAGGTTGAATGACCTTTTCATTATCCTTGTTTGACCAACTCAGCATAATATCGGCAGCATACAAGGCTCTTGATTGCGGGTTCTTTCCTATTCCACATGGAGGACCCTTTAAAGTTGCAGCATTAAATAACTCTGATATCATCTTGAATATTGATTGTTCAACATCTGCCCAGTCATAATTGGCAAACTGCCTAGACCACGCCTCTTTAAAGTCGGCACATAACATCTTAAAAAGTGGTGCATTCTCACTGTAGTTCATAACAGTAAAATGTTTCTCATACTCTTCGAAATTGTCTAAAGAGAATGGTTTATTAGCAAACCTGAGGAAGAAGTTATTATAAACATAAACTTCTGTTGGGCTAACAGAATGCAAAATAATAACATAGCGAATATCAAACTTCACTTGTCCAACATCTGGCCTCTCAAAGAGAACAGGGTTGTCAATATACTTCTGAGCTATTTTAGGTCCAGTCAGTGGTAATCGGCATAGAAAATCTAAATTGTCACTGATGTGGGTGTCCAATCCTCTTGCAAGGTTGTATGGCTTGCAAATCCAGTGATTATCTAATCCAGCCTTCTTCCTCTGCATGTAATATGCAACAAATTTTGGTAGTTCAGTTTTCATATTGAAGGTAGTGGGCAACCAAACTGGATTTATATCAAGAGAATTGTTTTCATTACAGTATTTTTCTGAAGACCTTCTGGCGATAACAGCCAATAGATCTTTAATAGTCATAACATATTCAAATGGGAATTGATTAACAAACTTATTTGGTGAATTCACACTTAAATCTTGGAATTCTTTGAAGTGATTCATGTACCACAATACATCAGCATCATTTTCATTGTCAACTATCTCAAACTCAGGAGCTGTTAGGTAATCATTTATATATCTATACTCTGAGAACACTTTCAGCTTAGTAGAACTAGTATCTCTTACTTTTAACAATTCTAGCTCTGGGAGTGTTTCCACCATGTGTCCCTCCAGAAAATATTTAGAGCTTGGCTCAACTTGGGTAAAATCTTCCCCAAAATGTTCATAATGTTTCCAGGGAATAAGCATTGCTTCTCTCTGCAAAGGGTCAGGGTAATGACCCTCTACAAAATTTCTAGTTACCATGTCACCTTCTTCCACATTTTTGATTGGAAACAGTAAAGTATAAGTTAATTGCTCAGGCACATAGATAAAAGGCACTGCTCGGAAATTTGGAGTATCAGAGTGGGTAATACCAGAACCCAGTTCATCTAACACATACCAGACTGGAACTCTGTCTTCAACCGAAAATTCATCACCTCCAACTGCATAAGTTTGTGCATACTTCCACATGTCTTTAGAGACTTGATCAATTTGTTCTTCCGTCGTTTTTCCAGATATTTGCATCAAATTGCACATTCTTTCTAAAAGACCAGGCACATTTCTTAGACAATTTCGAGTACTATTCGCCTTGAAAGTCCATGCATGATCAACTAAATAAACATGACTAGCGTCTGAACACTCAATATCCCGAATTGCAATTACACTCCATAAGGGATCGTAGGGCGTTTTTATCGTATCTTCGTAATCTATTTGAACGAGTTGAAACGTTAAACCGGCATCAAAAATCTGGTCGGTGATTTTCTTGCATACTGATGGCCAAAAATGTTCTGGTACACCAGATAGTTTGTGGTTTGTGTAACGCTAAGAAATTATTGTAAGTAGATATCCCATCCATGTTTATACGTTGAATTCACAAATAAGCGAGGTTATATCCACGACTGCGTTCAATACTAATCAGCTGGCATCACAGTAACTCTAAAGTGCTGGTAGTGGTATTATCACAGACTAATTAGTAGTGGTATTATCTATGACTGCTGGAATGGCATGGCAAAATTGGCACATTAAATGTCATATGTCACTACACCAAGTTACGAGTCAACTGAATCACTGTCAGAGCAATAAAAACATTTCATATCGTGCTTGGAAAACGGGCTTTTTGCACAATCTAACTAGGTATTTTCTAAAGCAGTCGAAAATAGTTCGGGAGAAAGCTTGGATAAAATTACTCTGTGAAGGTTGGGGAAAGGTATGAATGGGGTTATTGACTAAAATATGGATCTATTATTTAGCCTCCAGTCGTATCAGTAATCGATACAATAACTCAAAGCTCCAGATTTGGTTGAACCGTATACAGTCACCAAAAGAGATAAGTAACCAGGGTTCTTGATATAGTTGAAGTTTAGTAAGCAACCGATGAATGTTTTCGAATCAAATTTAATTTAATTAATAGAAGACAAACTGTTCATTTATCAGATTCATTCAGTCATCTCATCAGATTATAATTACTTATACATACTTATTACGGTCGTGACCACCCAAAATCATTCAAGCTGTCGAGAGCCTAGATTATTTTCTTGTCTTACTAACTTAGAACTGTATGTGAGCCACGGAGACCCCGATGGACATATACACAGAGGCAGTCCATGGGACTGCCGACAAAAGTGAAAACTTAAAATATGAAATAACAGTGGTTTCTTCAAATTAAATTAAAATTATTATCATTAGTCTGGTTTTTACATCTATCGGCACTCCGAGCAACAAGTGCAACACGTCATCGTCATACTTAAAGCTACGGTATACTGTTAACCAAAGAGTATAATAATCGTTAATTATAAATGTATAATACAGTAAACACAGAGTTCTTTTTGGCAACAATGTACATTATTTCAGTGCTAAAAACATCAAAGATTTTCGAAAATTCGCTTGGTACACTTGGGAATCGAACCGGCTAAAATCCGAAAATATAACACCTTTACTTTTATCAAACATGATAAGAAACCGTAGGTACTACCAACTATCGCGCGCACTGAGCACTTAATACTATACTGAAAAACGCGCGTGTACTGGATGGAAATAGCGTCCGTATCTCGATTCGCTCGCCAATCGCACGCATAAATTCAGGAAAAGAGGTGTGTATAGTAACAAATTACGACTAATTCCTGGCAGTTTCATCAAATTTTGAGTTGGCCGCGCGGTTGAAATGGACATAATTATATAACCCTGATCGTACGAGTCGAGAGTCCGGCAACTTGTATGCGATTCACGCGGACTGTATGTGAACGAAATGTATGAACCCCTACTATTTAACGATCGCGCGATTGTCTACGCGCGACTTGTGGTGGACTCACGGACCACGAACGAACGAACGGTACGACGAAGACAGAGCAGCTCGTCATGAAAACCTACTTCGCCTCGAGTCTGTCCGATTTTATAGATCTACTGGAGAACTTAAATTAAACAAGATATTTTCAAGTCAATGTATTTATATTTGCATGGATTTATGCTAACAACCTTTTTAGGAGAACATTGATGCTTCTTAAATACTAATTATGTTATTTGATAATAATTAGATCACATATATCTTTATATTAATAAACTTTACAAAAGCAAAACCTTTGCATGCATAGCAACACACAGGATTCGTTATAATCTTTTTAACGAAGTAACGAAAACCGTTTAACGAAGTTCTTGCGGCAGCAAGAACTTCGTTTCAATAAAAAGTTTATAACCGAAGTAAACTGTTAGAAATCGTCACGAAACAAAAAAAGCAATATTTCTCTCTCTCTCTCTCTCTATGTCTTTCTCTCTCTCTCTCTGTCTCTCTCTCTATGTCTCTCTCTCTCTCTCTCTGTCTCTCTCTCTCTGTCTCTCTCTCTCTATGTCTCTCTATCTCTTCTCTTTCTTTCTATTATATACGAGTGTGTGCGTGCGAGTATCGCGTAATTCGTTCCTGACCTGACGAAGGTCCCCCAACCGCACACGTTCTTTGCAAAGTTGAGAACACAAAGATGCTTAGTGCTGCTACGCATTACTCAAAAACCTCGAAACTACGCCACGGCTTAGTACCATATACATACATTTAACATAGTGATACTAATTCTCTTATTCTTCTCTTCAGCTACTACAATACATTGAAGATTGTAGATGGTCTAGTAATAGTGTGGCATCTTCCGAGGGGCCCCTAAAAGCATTTAAGGGGTAGACATACACCAATAAATGTGGATATTCTTAGCATTAGTACATAAAAATAATAGTATAGGATGCAGTCGTTGGATACTCCACTTACAGTAGAACCACTACAATACTACATTATCATAGAACACAATTCATACAACTATCTATTCAGTTCAGTTCGAATCTGAGTCCATGTGGGTTCTGTAGTTGCGTCGGGCTTTTTTCACCCGTTGTCGGAATTTGAACGCTTGGTAGTCGGGGTCATCGGATACGTCATCGGCGCGAGGCTGCGAGTTCCTCGTACTGCTGCCGATAACTGTCCCGACCCCGCTGTCGGGAGTGCCTATAGTGTCCGGGGCAGGCCACAGACTGCTCTCAGTACTACAGCTACTTTCTAATTCACTCTCGTTTGTTTCATTCATGAGCCTCGCGACTGTCCTGTTGTAGCCTGCTTTGGGTAAATTTTCTATAACTGATGTACTCGCTCGATCAGCTGGCTCTTTGGGCGGGGGAGATTCGCTGGAGTCTGAGCGATGTAGACTGAGGCGGCCGTTCCGTCGAACCCTTCGTAAGTTCATTCGTCTGGGTTCCGGCGGTGGTGGTGACGAGTTGTTACTCTCTGACTCTGGTGGTTCTACGCGAAGGGACTCTCCAAGCGAGTCCCGCGACCCGTTGATAGGCGTCGGGATGATGCTGACGAGGTTTGGGGGAATGTTCTGGTTGCCGTTCTGGTTCCGCGGCGATATGGGCCGGCTGCCCACTGACTGGTCATCGTCGGAGTCTACCTCCGCTATTCGAAATAATGCAGATGTGTTTTGACCCCGGTAACCTGAGAATGCAAACAAGTTAGTATGATTACAATATGAAGAGAATACAACACTTCACATGCACTATCAGGAGTAACCAAGGTTATAAGTAGTTACCTGTGCTTGTGCTTGGTTGAGCTAAGTGGTCGTCGAAGTTATCAAAGTTAGAAAAATTGTTGTTATCACTACTGTCTTGTGCCATGGCTGCTCCTGAAAAATACAAGATTAAAATAGTTTGTTTTATTATTGATTGTATGTATGGGATCTTTTAAGGACAGATGAATAAATAATCTCACCATTACTTCTTAAATTCATTGGTTTCCTATAACTAGTGACTTTACTTTTTCTTTTTGCGGTCCTTGTGAGGTTCACGCGACGTCGAAGAGGTCTGATAATCTGAAATAAGACAAAACATTTCTTCATAATTTAACTGGACGATATTCAAATTAAAGCCTCCTATTTCTGCTTAGACTAATTGATTTGAATTTGCCACAAATATAATGATTTCATGGTAGATTTGCATAAGATTCAATTTTATTTCGTAACTTTCAAAAAACGAGCACATGATTTTAGAATGCCACTCACCCTGCCACTATTCCTGAAAAGACTATGCGCCGGTTCATCGGAGTCAGTCCGCTCGCTGGAGGGCGCGGAGATGCGCGAGTGCTGGTGCTGGTGCGCACGCAGCGCGCGCGGCGCGGGCGGGCGGCGCGGCCCGCGCGTGCGCCGCGTCACCGCGCGCGCGCCCTTCGCACTCGCGCCGCTCACGCACTTGCTGCTCGACTTGCTTAGCGACGACCGCGACTGTTTACTCCGCCTGAAATATTACAGCTATTACTTCACCCGCACGATAAACAATATCATCGATGAACTTAGAGAACTAACCTGCCGCCATTAAATATAGATAACGTGTATGCCTTTCGTAAACATCGTGATAATACGCTAGAACTCTCCAGCAATTCCGCCATAGAGGAAGGCTCCCAAATCTCCAGCTTTACCGTGCCAAGCTTTTTCATCTAAAAAGATAGTCGAAGCATTTTCCCCTTCAAAATACCCAAAAAAAAAACAATAAGAACAAATAAAATTAAGTTTTCTAAACCAAAATTAATGTAGTTATATCTTCCCAATTTTCTCAAAATCTATTATGCTAGCAAACTACCATGAAGGCATGTATTACCTGAGAGAGCCTCTTTTCTGCGAACGAACATTCTTTGAGTAGCGCTGTGCCACCAGCCGCGCCAGTCTGTTGGGACATCTTTGACTGCGATTCCCGTTTTGATTTACTGTAAATTTATTTTTATTACTATTAAATAGGCAGAATAAATAAACCCATAGTTCTGTACAATGTTTCATTAAATCTTTTAGTTATTTACAATTTGTAGACCGTCAAATAAATCAACTAAGTATTACAATCGTTAAAACACTACGTCATTTTAACTAACCTCGTTTCGGTGGCAAAGGTAAGAAGTCCGCGACAATCTGGTCGGTATCAGACGAGTCCGGATCGTTGTCGAGTACGGACCCGCCCGAGCTCGAGCCGTCGAGCGAGTCCGTTTCTTCTGCCAGACACTCCAACTCCCGTTGTACTAAAGAATCGAAGAACGCCATCATCCGAGGGTCCTCGCTCGTGGATTGATCGGCGTAGTTGTGTGATATGTACTGAAAAGAGGGCTGTTCAAATTAGTTGCGATGCTTAGTAGTAAGGTTTGTGAAAAGCCTGGATGGCTTCCGTAAGAAAAAATTATAATACTAATTTTGCTTACTACTATTTAATCTAACAATGGACGTGTCAAAACTTAAAGTTATTTTCTGCGATTTCGAACCGTTTTCCGGTTTTAATATTCAACCGTTGCTTCGAAAGTTAGTTAAAAAATTAGGAAACTAGCTAACTGGATGATCTTTGAAGTAAAAACTTTTTAAATTATGGGACCAGGAGTTTTACCAACCTGTCCACTGTGGTGCACCAGCGACACGTAGTCCTCGTGGCTATATAATTCGCGCGGGTTGTCGGAGCCCTGCGCCTCCTCCAATAATGCGCCGCGCATCATAGGAAACTCTACCGCTGACCACACCTAGAAAAAACAGAAATTCGTTTTATATTAAAAGTCTTCTCGACGCATTGTTATTTTTAGGCTGAGGCCTCATTAGTGAGTTGTGTTACGTTGCGTCGTCGTAGCGTCAACGCTGCGTCGTTTTACATATATTTTTAAGTGACATGCCACATTATGCGTTGCGTCGTCGCACGCGACGTTTCAACGGATCGACGGACGAGAGACGAAGCGGGGGGGAGGGTGATGCGCTGCGCTGTCGGAGCGCAGACGACAGACAAAAGACTGAAATCCACACTGAGATGCTGCGCTGCGATGGCGTGGGTCGCCCTCTTGCGTTGAGACGTCGTGCGTCGTCGCAACGCAGCGCAATAATGAGACCTCAGCCTTAAACGCCTGCGGCGGAGCCCAAGAGGGTCTTCTTCTTCGTGTGACTGGCACGAGCCAAGAGGGTAAAGTTTTCATTGACATAGAAAGAAACAGATTTACAAACCTTGATAATCTTCTCAACACCGGATGACGCAATGAGACAGTAGTGAGGGTTGTACCGCACTTGGTTTACGATGGATCTGTGACCAAATAGTACTATGTGCGGCGCTACCATTACATCTGAAAGATTTAACCATTTTGTGAATGCTATGCCTTTATTTCAGGTTCGTGTATAGATAGCATGATTGATGAAGTTGTTCATTTGTAAAGGCACTGCTAATTATAGGTGCAGAATCGTATTTTTTTTTTTGTATTATTGGGTTGACCTAAAAGTTCAGAAGATTACTCACTATCACTAGCACCTTCTGGTATCTTCCACATATACAGATTGAAGTCATCAGACCCCGACAGTACGAACTGGTCGCCCTCTCCAGCGAAGGTACAGCTCTTCATTGTACATGAATTATAATAGTCTTGATGGTAGAACAGTGCGACCGGATCGGGAGAGTGAACGGCGTAGAGGACCGGGTTTTGCCGACGGCGGAGAGCTAAGATATGCGTGCCAGCGGAGTTGAAGCGAACGCTCATACAGTTCTGGCAAGACCCGTTGCCCCCGCCGATGTAGCGAAGGACCGGGCTGTAGAAAGAAATTACAGGATTTAAATCAATGAAACCTGTGGACAATTCAGTGTATTTTTGTTAATATACAAGTGATTATTTCAACACCAGGTAAAATGTTTACAAATAATAAAGTCAATAAGGGTTAGGGAAAACCTTGTGGTACTATATAATAATCGCGCCAAAGATTGATGTTATTAACATATTCAGTCTATGAGGAAAAATACTATCAGATATAGCAGATCAAAAGAATTGCAAGAATTGAATGTCTAGTTTAGTACGTCTTCATGGGAAGCAACGAGTATTGGACTGTTAATGTTATAATTATGTTACTAACTGTTTAGGCGAGCGCAGGTCCCACAGCGCGACGCCATCGCGAGCGTTTGCAGACGTGAGCATGCCTGACTGCGACGGGTGGAACATCACGCCGTGGAACGCTTTGCGACTGCGCGATATCACCAGGGATTCTGTGTGGAGTAAATAAGAAACTCAACACTTTTTTTTAAATCAATGATTACGTAATCACTCCCTAGAGTGAATAGATGCTTATTTGACTTTGATTCTTGATGCACGGTTAAGGTTGCCAGACACAAAAATAGAAAAGCCAGGCAAAGATTCATATTTAGCTGGACATTTTGCCCTGAAAGCGTGACACATTGGTTTCCAAAAGAAGAAAAAAATGATACTTTTATTTGTGTATTTATTACTGTTATTCATTTGAGACTTACTCTACTCTCAATTATGTGTTTGTTCTTACTAAAGTAATTTGTAACTTCTTTACTTACATTGAAAGTAACTAAAACAATCAATAATCAACCTTATCATATTTAGTAAATAAATTATAGTTAGATGTAACTTTCCAGTTTACAAAACTAAAACAATAAAGTATCTTTACTTTATAAGTCATATGAAACGGGGCAAGGTCAACTAATAGCCAAACAAAAGCCGGACAGATAGGACTTGTATATATTTGGCCGGACACGATTGTAAAAAGCCGGTCACCTGGCAACCTTATGCACGGTGCACCATAGTTTTCATAAAGTTCTCTTTAAGCTGGCATTTACTTGAAATATTTTATTCTTGGTTGATTTATCTTCTCTTTAGCTGGGGCTTTTGAACGGGGAGAATAAAGATTGAGACCAAATTGCAACTGTGGTCGGCGCGGATGAAGATCGCTCCGTGGAATCTTAGCCCAAGAGCCAGTTTCTCAATCGAAAAATTAATGTGACAAATGTCAAGCGCGCGTAAATGATTGGTTGAATTATTTATCAACAGCCAATTGATCAACAATGCTTGACAATTTGTCACATTAATTTTGCGATTATTTTCGATTAAGAAACTGGCCCTAAATCTACTATTACAGTTTCGAAATAAGTTTAGAAAATTGCGCCGTATACGGTGACCATTAGGTAAATATGACTGTCTTTACCATGTACTGACTGCCTCGTGTCAAAAAGCAGTAGGCGGCCGTCGTTACCGGCGGTGGTGACCACGCGCTCGTTGAATGGGTCGATGCTCAGGCTGCACACAGCGCGCTGGTGCTGCAGCACTTCTAGTGGACTCTTGCTCTCCAAGTCATGGACTATCACCTGTGTTGACAGAGTTCAATATTCAGATTTCTAGTTTGTTATAGACATTGAAAGACACTACTGCCTCACAATTAAATGCAGGGCATCTACCAATTGTAAACATTTCCTTCTTTTAATCTGCACTGCCATGGGCGGCTGCTTGTTAGGACAACTCTAGACACTCACAACCTAATCATTATTGACCCTTATTTTAAAACCTGTATTATAAAAAATACTTACAATATCATCATTCCCTCCTGAGTAAATCTTCTGGTTGTCATTGGTGATGCCCAGACAGAAGACATTGGACTGGTGCAGTCCCTTCATAGCCTCGGGCTTGCCTCGATCAAGGATGGCTTGCCCAAACTGCCACAGCATCACCCTCCTGTCATCGCCGCCTGATATTGCAAAATCTTAGACATGTATAAAAAACTGCTTAAATCTCATTGCTTATTTGGTTAGTACTAAAAGTAACTTAATTATGTTCCGTCTCTGTTTTAAAATATGTTTGCAAAAAAACTATGTCTTTCACAGATCATGAGAGATGGGCTTCAAATTAATCTATGAGGTCAATTGCCAAACTTGTTGCTGTACTAGCATGCTGGCATTACTAATATCTGGTTTGTAAAGCCTGGTCAAGTCCCTGATCAGAGGCTTGCTAAGCTATCTTTGTTAAGTTAGATTTTGTCCATATAATTATGGGCCTGGAGCTACTTAGCTCAAGGTACCAGCATAAAATAATAAATTTACATGATTGTGAAGTATTGATGTCCCATTCACCCTTTAAAGGTAAAGATGAGCGAAGCTGTGTCACTAGAAGGTCACTAGACAACAGTTAATTTTCCTAGATTAGATAATAATATAAAAGAACCCATGTCTAAGAGTCTGGACTGGGATCAATGAGTCATTGCATTTATATGCATCAATTCCGTTTACTAATCATAAATATGCTGTAGAGCTACTGACTGTAATCATTTATTATGGAATAAGGGACCATGATTGTACCAGAAAGACAGCACAGACTTATTATGAAGACTACTTTATCTGCTATCATAATCAATTGGGTTCTAAGATCTAAAATTATTCAACCACCTGACCCAATTTTCTTTCCCATACGCAGCTAAACTTTAGTTGTACTTTTTGTTTTATATGCACGTATAATGTGTTCAGCAAAACCGCAACCTACTTGTTTATCAATGTTTTAAGTTACAGACATTCGCTATTTACAAATAAAATACAAGTAAATACCTACCTATTTTTTATTACAATTTTGTGTTACATTATTTTTTCAGTTATAACTTGCAGCGAAGGTCGAAATAAATAATTTTATAGGCATAATATTATGAAAATGCATACCTGATACAAGTAATTCGCCATTGCTGGAAAACTCAATAGCATTTACACATCCGAAATGACACACAAGTTCCCGTCGATACAAATTTTTTGCTGCATTTAAACGTTTGTTAAAGAATTGAGACTTAATATCTGGTAAGAGTCCGTATTCCCTTCTATTTAGATAAGATATAGGGTTCGCAATATTCGCCATGTTTAGAGCAAAACCACCATTTTCTCACGAATGAAACAAAACTTCTCTTGCCTTGTCGATCAGCTGTATTATATTTTTAAAAACAATTTTGCGTTTCGTTATGATTGCTATCCCACGTCAATAAATTATTTTATAGAAAATTTTGTTATTTGAGAGTTATCCAAATAATAGTTATAAAACAAACAAAATCAAATATGAAAAAAAATGTCCTTAAATATATTTCATCTCCCACCTCGCAAAATGGTCATATTCCTCATATTTTAAAAACCGTAACTAAATTTTGAACGCACCCCTATTGTCTGTCAATTTGACACAATTTGTCAAATCATATTTCAACTGTCTAAAAAGTCGCATCGCATGTGGACGAAAAAAAACACGTGAAACTTGGATATAAATAAAACAATATTTTGAATACTATTAATATTTCATACAAAAATATGGTAGTTGCTGAAACAATGAATAAACCTGTACTTAAAGTTTCAAGTAAGTCTTTTAAATTTGTGAATCCGTAGTTTTCCTAAATATTTGTAATGTTTTCCTAATTAATGGCTTTGAATATTTTGTAGTGGATTCAGAATCGGATTCGTCAAGCGCAGAGGAATCGGAAGTATCGGAAAATGAAATTGAAGACATAAACGACGATGCGGAGGATGGCATCCAAGCCGATGCTGAAAGTGACGTCTCTGATGCCGAAAGTGGTGTCTCTGATGCCGATAGTGATGCTGCTGATGCCGAAAGCGGTGCTTCTGACGCTGAAAGCGGTGCTTCTGACGCTGAAAGCGGTGCTCTGGAAGCCGAAAGTGTTGCCTCTGATGCCGAAAGCGGTGCCTCTGATGCCGAAAGTGATGCCTCTGATGCCGGAAGTGGTGCTTCTGATGCCGGAAGTGAACCCTCAGATGATGAGGAAGATGACAAGGCTGCTCTCGTAACAAATGAAGGCTGGGCAGACTCTGTAGCAAAGATCTTAGGATCTAGCAAACCCAAGAACAAAAAGACATTAGTGTTATCAAGGGCTAAGAAACATTCAGAAATAGTTAAGATTGTCAAGGAAGAGAAACCAGCATTTGAGGTTATAGATGATACAGGAGAGAAGAAGCCAGTATTGAAGAAAGAAGAAGTGGAGGTGTCATCAGAACCTCCTGCTAAGAAAGTGGTAAGCTGTTTTCTGCTACAATTTAAATGCTCACTAAAATATTTTTTAGACCCTAAGACCCAAGACCCAAGTAAAATATGTTAACTTCAAATAACATAAACCCACGCTATACCGAGATGCCTAAAGAACAACGTTTTAAGTTCCAAAATAATTATACACTCATCAGAATAATTCTGTGTTGTATTTATATTCTTTTTACCTACCAAAATGGATAAATGCTCACCAAATCTTGTTTAAGTTGCTCACTAAAAATAAATTTGCTTTAAAATGCAAGGGTGGGATAGGATGCAAGAGCGAGCGAAGTGAGCTCGGGACTTGGGGCACCCAGTTTCGGACAGGTTAGGTTAGAAGGGGATGGCGGGGTCTGGAAGACCGCATCATCCCCTTCGTGGTTATTTTTTTTATACCACCCAGAAGTAGGAGCTGTTGACTACGCCTTATAAATAAAAAAGGAAAATAGGTTCATTTCTACAATACTTTATGAAACACAATTTGGTGAGCCTTTACCCATTCTGGTGGACATAATTTGGTGAGTATTTCGAAATTTTTGGTAGTAAAATAGGTACTTTTCGGGTAGGCATTTAAACACAAGCCTTTTCTATATAGGTAACCAGCTTGAGTTAGGTTGAATTTTCTAGAAAAAATGTATACTCTATTTACTTTAAACATTTCTTATATCTAGCCTTCATATAAGCAACAGACAACTTCATTCAACATTGGTACTGGGTAACACCTGAGTTATCACAACCCAGTTGCTGGGCACTTGGGCAACAATATTAAAATCCTTATTATAAAATCTAAATGACTAACAGTTCATTTTAATTTCAGAAACATGACAAACCATCAATAAGAGTAAAGCCAAATGTACTAGAAAAGGACAGAGAAAGATTATTAACAAAAATTGCTACAAAAGGTGTAGTACAACTTTTCAATGCTGTCAGAAACCAACAGAAAACTCTAGAACAAGAAATGGATAGAAATGATTTGTCTGAAGGAAAAAAAGAGAAAATATTGAAGAAGTTTGATAAGAGAGCCTTTTTAGACACACTGATGGGACAAAGCAAGTCAATTATTGTTGATGAAGAAACAAAAGTTGCAAAGAATGAAATAAAGGATGAGGACAAACCACAATGGAGTGCACTGAGGTAATGGAAATAACATTGTGAAATACATTATGAAATAAGTGTTTCAGCTGGTTATTAGGCTGGGAGAGGCATACTACTGAGTGCCTATATAAAAATGTAAGATAAGATATTGGAAAAAAAATTGCACAGTAAAAACTGTGCAATTTTTTTTCCAATATCTTAACCGTTAGCATCAACATTGGTAGATCAAAGCAATTGCTTTGATCCACCATCAACAAATAGTATCGCTCTGAGATATCTGTTTTGTAATATACTAACAATCTTTTTCATATTTCAGGGATGACTTCATGATGGGTGCCAAAATGAAAGATTGGGATAAAGAGTCTGTTGATGAATGACACTAATTAATAGTTTTAAGTACTATTTTAATAAATAATTGTATATATCAAAGTTACATATTATTCTTTACATTATTCCATAAGAAACAAAAACATACATTCACATTTTTACAAAATCATATTATTTACAGTAATTATTTAACATTTTATTATTACCCATTATTTTACACAGAATCTTGGATGGTAGTACAAGAAGTTTTTGCTTAGTCAGAGTTATTGTTTTCAGTCATATTCTATGTATTTGAGAACAAACAATCTTGGGAATGCTGAAATGAACCAAACAGTCTTCCTCTGATTTTCACTTTTGTCTCCTTATTTAATAAACATGGTATAAGCATCATTGCCTATTGAATGCTGTGTTATCTGCTTGGGCAATGTGGAATATATCTTGACTGGAAGGTTCCAGACCATAGTCTCTATAGACACGTTTAGTGGCGCCGTCCAGTCCTTATCTTCTGGGTTAGGTAACAGGTTCTCATTTGACGTTACGAATTCGAAATGGAGGCGCCAACTAAGGGATACTGGAAGAATAAAGTAAATTTAATTAATTTTTTGTTGGGTAAGTGAGTAGACTTTCTCAGGGGATGTTCAGATTCCATAAGGTAATAATTGCACTGAGGTATTATTTTAATTCCGAACCCTACTTTTTTGAGTCTTGACATCTATTGAATCTTACCCTGGATGAGTTGAATCATTACTGATTTTAAGTACACAGTAAAAAAATAACAATCAACAATCAATATTTACCATCATCAACTTCAAAAGCCGGTGTGATATGCAAAGGTATAGGTAATATCAGCTGTGACTGTGTCAGTCCTAATGTCACTTCGTGATATCTGGCCACTGTCATAGATCTACTGCTGGTGTCCTTACTGACATTCTTCGAAGGTGACTTTGACTTGATCACCTCTTCTGGTTGAAGGGATACCGAGACCTGAAATGTAGTATTGCTAGTTACAAGTTCGCATGGACGTAAAATAATCGCGGCGGGATTTTATCGACCACTAGATTTTCAACTCAGTGTCGAGCCGAGCGTTGAGAATTCAATAGAGTGCATCCCAGCGCGTCAAGTAACCACACTGTTGGATTTTCAACTCTTAGGTTGTAGTTACTATAAGGATAATTTTTCACTAGATATTTAAGAAGAGTTGAGAAGAACTGTTTTTTTTAACCAATCTTGGTTGTTCTTATGATTGCAATTTTGTGTTTTCCTATGTTATTCCCATTAGAATGGTCACAGTTCTAATTTGTTTTAATGCTGCCATACAGAGGGGCGGGGGGCGGACCTGGACTTTGTCATGTATTTACATAAAGTACCTCATTACTACAGACAGTGACACCTAAGTACTACAGGAGATTCTTAATTTGCCCCTTCTTACACCAAAAGCCTATAAGGTCTATTTTCAACCATAATTACCTGCATACACGTGACAGTCCCCACAGAGAAGTCAAAAGTACCAACAATGTCTTCACCAAGCTTGTAAGCTGATTTGAACAGACAGAAGCGGCCCACCTTGCCTCTGGTGTTTGTTATCATATAGGAGTTAGGACTTCTTCTGGCTGTGAGGTTCTGAAATATTAGCACAGTATCTTTTTATTGCAGCAATTTTAAAATAATATTCTTTGTTGCTAGAAATGGAGCTTTTATCTTTTAGTATTTTTATGTAACTATTGTCTTAGCTGAATAAATGTAAGTATTCTGTCCTCAAAATAATGCATAGCCTTATAAACCTAACAACTCAAGTTTGATAAGTCAGAAAAAGTAAAGCCTGATAGGTCTGATGTCAAAATTACCTGTAAAACTTGCAAAGCCATGGTCAAAGGAGTTTCAACCTTCCTCTCTTCCGAAAATGGGTTGGTGGGCTGTAGTTCCTCAGTAGTCTCATTACCACACAGAGCTGCTAAGTCCTGCAAGTTCATGATAGGACTGATGGGTAGCACTCTGAATGGTATCCTGACCATTTTGATGTGGGAACCCACTTTCTGTGTTGCTATGGTTATTTTGTATGAGTACTTCACTGAAGTCCCTCTGTATGATGGTGGAGCCTCAATAGGGAGTGATTCTCTGTACCAGACTGGAGAATAAGACATGATTAGTTTCTTCCATCATGATGAATTTTTATAAATATATTGACATGAATATTTACTTTGTAAAATAGTATATTATTTTAATTATTGTGAATGTGAAGACTATGTAGATCATTGTTTTTTTTTTTTTTCTTTCTTGATTAGTTTTAATCAAAGTCTGGCAGTTTGAGTAATTAATGCGGCCTACCCAAATGTCCTTTCTTTGGTATTGTTCGTCGAATCGTTGAGCTCCTTAAGTTTTGAGTTGAGCTGCACGATTACTGACAAATGCGTGCACTGACTGGACAGGTCCACTCATTCTGTGTGGTATTTTTTCCTCAAAATTACCATTTCAGACTCAAATCTACACGGTTTTCACATGATCTGACCAAGATTATGTCTGGACTTTAAAAGAGACTGTGACCTCTGAGTTTGTTTCGGCCTTTCTTCTCAGAGTAGTCAGATAGGAAACGCCGACCTCATCTAGTTTTAAAATATTATTGACGTGTAAAAGTGTTTGTACAAACCTACTTACAGAAATAAAATCATTTATCATTTATCATTCCAAAGAGTTTTTACACTATTATTGTACAGTACTAGTACCCTGCAGTTCAGCTATGAAATTAAGTACTTACAAGTTTTAGTTTCACCTAGTGGGATAGTCAAATCACAGAATAGTATTTTAGGCTTGGTGTGGAATATGACATCTCCAATATCACACGAGGTAACTTCCAAGGAGGTGGTCTTCCCAATAGTTGGTGTTTTGTCACCTGTGTTCTTTGATGTGGAGTAGAAACAGTGGATCTGTGCTGAAGCCCATGCTAAGTTTTCTAGGGCATCACTGGAAAAATGAATTATTAAAGTAAATAATGAAAGTATATTTCTTATGCTCTTCAAGTAAATAATAAATCGCGAGTTTATGATGACTAGCTATAACAAGTAGGTTTTACAATAACTGAAAAACAGAAAATATAAATTCGGATTTATTACCAGTGACTTTGTGAATTCCTATGCTCTGGTTGAGCAGTATAGCAAAATGATATGCAGCATTCCAAAGCTTCGCCAGCTAAATAAACTGTTCCAGTCGTTAATTTTGCAGATAATTCGATCATTATTACGATATTTTCTAATAAGCGAACTCTAAGAAACCACTATGATGTATCATTTATTGTATAAATACATGTATTCTAGCGAATTATGTTTCAGAAGTAAAATTTAAAGACGAAATTGCTGATGCGTTAATCATTTTGATGATAAGATCAACAACAATAAAGCTGATGGATGTGGAACTTTCAGCATAAGAGTATTTTTTGTTTCACTTGCTTTTCAATAAAACGTGTCATTCTATTTCAAACTTCCATTCATAAATAAGTTGACGATCCTAGTTAAGTGTATTCAGAAACTGAAACTGGAGAGTGGAGCGCAACGTTGATGTGTCAATGTCAAATGTGAAATACGTGTTTGCGTTCTGAAACTGAAAACCGTTAATTTCTATCGGGTTTATCATCTTGAGCAAAAATAAATATGAATCAAATGATTGTGAGTTTCAGTACATGTCCTTTAAGCATAATAATCTAATCTATCAAATAATTCAGGTAATATATTCTTTGTAGTATAATATAAAATAAATGACGGATATTATTATCAAGGACTAAACAATTAAAATAAGAACTTGATTTCCACACGAAATTACTTTCCGTTCTACTTTTAGGTTACTGGGTGGTCGTTATTTTTAATTGGAATAAGGTTCAATTATCAAAGGCGTAGATGAAAAGAATTCACAAGAATATTATCCTGTTTATACCTAAAAAATAATTCCTAGTTTGATTGGATTTTGGTACTTTCTAGTTTCGGAATTGCTTGTAGCGCTGACGTTTCATTCCTAGCACATGAAACGGAACGAAATTTAACGAATTTACGAATGGCGGATTTGAAAACTTACTCAAGTTTTGACTCGTATTGGGTATAATAATAAAAATAAACAAAATGTTAATTTCGGACGGGATAAATCATGGAAAATTGCAATCAATAATCGTTGGGGAATTGAAAAAGGCTGGTTTAAAGCATCGGCTAAAGAAGATTATATTGAAAAGT
Source organism: Dryobotodes eremita (assembly GCA_917490735.1). Lineage (NCBI taxonomy): Eukaryota > Metazoa > Arthropoda > Insecta > Lepidoptera > Noctuidae > Dryobotodes > Dryobotodes eremita. The sequence goes on from OU823257.1 coordinate 9,510,913, forward strand.
GTAAAAGTAGGTGCATTTGCATTTCCTGTTATAAAAAATGGTTATCACTATTCTATTCTACGCTTCTAACGAGAATATTTGTTGCAGGATCACAAGACAGTATTTGGAGCACCTTTAATGAAGGTGCCATCGTGCAGTGTTATTTGTTGTGGTAGTACATTAAGTGTTCCCATAGTTGTCACTGAAATGTCCTCAGTGCTTCGGTCCAACGCCCATGTCGAGGGGTTATTCCGCAAAGCTGGCTCACAAAACCGCCAAAAAGATATTAAGGTTTGTTAAAAGACTATAGTGCAAAGAACTGTTTTGTAGTTGTGAAAATAGTATAAATTTTGGGCTAAAGCCTGTTTTTCCATCCAAAACTCCTATTAGTCATCAAATAATCATTCATTACAATTCCACTGCTCATTGAAAACATATTTTTTTTGTTGATAATAAATGTTACACTAGGCATCTGTTATCAGTTATCACCATAACCCTTTTCCTGTTTAGATAATTTCACTATTGCTTTCACCATGCCATTTCTATAATTTACAGAGACTACTAGATGCAGGGGGCTGCGTATCAGAAGGCCACCATCCCATAGATGTAGGTAGCGTGCTGAAGTTATACCTCAGATGTTTACCAGAGCCCCTGATCAGTGCAGAAGTACAAGACTTGTTGTTGAGATGTAGACTGACCGCAGGGGAAGATGCACTGAAGCCTATCCTGCACACTTTGTTGTTACTACCAGTATTACATGTTCATCTGTTGCATTATATAATGGAGGTAGGATTGCTGTGCTGCATTTTATGAAATGTGGCTATTTCTATTACCTTTGTTTAAGTTACCTCAAAGATGAAATGAAAAGAGATAGCTGTAAGAGGCTGCTTTTAATACATATTTTTTTTATAAATTTCCCTTAGTCATTTTCTAAAATAAACAGCATAAAGTTAAACATATTTGCTTGATAAATATCACCTTTAACAAGAAGTATTGAACATACAGGGTGGCAGGGACATTGATGCGCAAACTGTAACCATGGATTAATTGAGTTCATGATTCTAAATGCCCGTGTTGAAAATTTCAGTTGGTTATTTAAAAAAAAATGTACTGTTTTCTACATTTATAGGTATTGCACGTTTCTATGAAACAGCAGTTTTTTTTTTTATAACCAACTAACAATTTCTATACAGGGGAGTTTAAAATCATGTGCTGAATTCATGGTTACAGTTTGCGTGTCGATGTCCCTGCCAGAGTGTATTTTGTTCCAGAGGAAACTACGTGAATATTAAAGCAATCATAATTGTTTGTTCCAGTTACTAAACTTCCTAGCATCCAGACACAAAGACAACCTGATGGACTCCTCTAACCTGGCCATAGTGATGGCTCCCAGTATTATGCCGCTGCCGGCTGCAGCTTCCGCCCAGAGACTGGAACACCATGTTGCACTTGTCAAGGTACTTCCTGTTCTTACTCTAAGTAAAATCATGTTTTACTAAAATGACTTCACACATTGGCCCTATAATATTGTTAGACACTAGAATGGGTTCACACGTTGGCCCTAGAATATTGTTGGAGACTGGAATGGCTTCACAAGTTGGTCTTAGACCAGAGGTCCCCAAATTTTCTGTCTCGTAGACCACTTGCCATGTTTTTCAGTTTTGGGTTGATCCCTGCTTATATTGCATTTTGTGCAAATTCATCAATGAAGTCAGGTGTAGAGCAAAAAACAATTAAAAAAATAAGTTAAGTACTTAATTCTTTGCAAATGTTTGAGACAAGAATGGACAAGAACTTCTACTATGCATATGCGGGTAGGTAACATGATGATATCTGGTATCATTATGTACCATGTTTCTACAAGTCCAAAGAGTATTAATGAATACAATTTTCGTCGGTTATTTAAAAAAACAAACAGCTGTTTCCAACAAAAGTGCAATACCAATGCGGTCCAAAAATTTATGACACAGCAATTTAAAAAAAGAATTACCTACGAAAAATTTCAACAGGGAGTTCAGAATCATGTACTGAACCCATGGTAACAGGTTGTGAGTCGATGGCCCTGCCACCCTGTATCTCATAAAATTAAAAACTAAGCAACAAATCATCTGTGTATGTGGGTTGTTCCATTAATATTATTATATTAAAAACCTGTGATGTCCCACTGCAGGGCAAAGGCCTCCCTACTCTCTTTCCACTTCTCTCTATTTAAACCTGCTAACGACTAGTTGCTTATTGATGGACTTCATTTCATCCCGCTATCTTCATCTGGGCCTGCCGCAATGTCTCTTGCCATTAAGAGGGACCCATTCTGTCGTAAGTTTTGCCCATTGGTCGTTTAATATGCGACCGATGTGTCCAGCCCAATTCCATTTTAGCGTGGCAGCTTTCCAAGTTACATTAGTTATGTTTGTGATGGAACGGATAGTCGTAATCCTAACCCGATCTGTTAGTTTGATACCTAGAATACTCCGTTCCATAACCTTCTATTAAAGTCACGACCTGCTTAAATGAGATCCACTATCGTGGACCCCGGTTTACATCTCACAGACCCTCAATATTTTTTTCATTCACATGGACCCCTTGTAGGTCGTCGTCGACCCGTGGGGGTCGATATAGACCACTTTGGGTACCATTGTCCTAGACTATTGTTGGTAACTGGGAAAGTTGGCAAGTGATGAGCTTTCCTCTGTTATTATTTATCAGTTGTAAGGACTGTGCTATGTCTGTGACTGCAGGGCCGAGTGAACATAGTGGAATTAGGTATCTCTGAAATATACGTTTAAAGTTATGCTACTTTTTTTCAGATGTTCATTGAAAACTCGCAACATATAGGAAAACTAACTGAAGAGCTGATGACACAGCTGGACGATGATTCCGATGCCTATCTTGCAAGGAGGAAGAAGAAACGACGCAGCGGTTCTCTTAACAGTGAGTTTTCTGTCATGTCACAAAAAATATGATACCAAACATGGATTTCATTGATAAAACTATGAAACATGCGTGAAGATCTTAATAATCCTGTGATCTTTTAGGAGTGTTAAACGGCCTCCGCAAAATGGTGTCGGGTAGTGTAAACACCCCAGCTACTGTCAATGAGAATGGCAAAACTCCAATCCTGAGCAAATCTGCAGCGAAACGGAAGTTCGACACACATGAAGGACTTTCTGCAAAAACTAAGTAAGTTTAATTGTTGCAAATTCCTGCAAATAAAATCTAATTTGTCACCCAAAACAACATACTAAATAAATAAACATGAACCCGAAGCCGCAGTTTTAACCATTTTTTTTGTTTCACAGGAAAGAAATAACGAAAGGACTTCCGCAAAAAGAATTATCTTTCACGCCAATGAAAATGTAAGTCTTTGATTCTTGTTACACCTTTTCTACATCATAAAATTAGCGAGAAATTGCAGGTGTCTGCTAAGTATTAAATATTAATAGTCACTATACCATATATTTTTCAGGGGTATTGAACGAAAACGATTACGACTAAGCCTCATGGACGCAAGAAGTACTCCAATCATCAATAGAGACTTCGGTTCTCACAAGAACTCTGAAACAAGCGTCAGTAGTGAAGATTTATTAACTTCTTCTGAACATTTATTCAGCGCACACGACACAATTGACTTGTCTCAAGATATGAAACAATCTGAGAAAGATTACGTTAGGATCTCCAAACAGGAATACGAAGAGATCAAAAGCAGAGTATCAGCTATCGAAAACAGACTGTCTAGAGAATTCACGGATGTCATACCCAGAGTACAACCTCTGCAACAAGTACAAAATGTCTATGAACAAACATTAGAGGATGTTGCTATGTTGCACTGCCCTAGTTCCGATCATTTGGCGCGGAGGTTAAGTAAAGAACTGAAGATACGACCCACCGAAGAAGCCAAAATAATACGATCCCCAAGTGCACGCAAAATAGGCTCAATACGACGGAGATCCAAAGAGAACATCACGAAAATCGTAAGACACAAGTCCTGGAATGTGTCATCTCAGTCACAATCTAGTCAAAATACTGATAGGTTTTATCCATACGTAGGGCTGACTCGTAGGCAACGAACTAGCACCGCCAAACCTGACTTAGCAGCGCAGAAATCAACAAATGAATGGGATGCTTCGACATCAGAACACTCGCTCAACAATGTGTCAGATTCTAGTCAGAAATATCGCTTACGAAAACGAACTAGTCTTATACCCGACTATAGCACTGAAAAACCTATTAGTAGAATACCGGCGCGCAGGTCCCTGAATATTACCATCAACAACAGCTGGGATAACACAGCTTCGGAAAATTCAATGAACAACACTTTAAACACAACTGGAAAATCTAATAATAGCATTTTGGCTAGATGTTACCAAAACATAACTTGTAGGAATCGAAAGCCAAGTCCCCCAAAGTCGCAGCAAAAGTGGCGCAGTGCTGCGGCTTTCTTCATGGATAAAACTGGGGAATTGGAGAAGTCTAGTCAGACAGGGAGACCTTCAGTAAATAACCTGCGACGACAGAATGCTGGCGCTGTTCTTGCTAAAGCGAAGCTCTTCGAATCAAGCTCCGATAAATCCTCAGAAAGACATGAAAAGGTACATACCGGGTTTGCAAGAAAGCCTAGAATGAGTGGTCAGCAAAATAAATCACAAAAGTGTGTGGCACATGTGAAGCCTAAAATCCATTCTCCTGTTGTATCTCCAAATATTCCAGTCCGAGTTACAAGGAATATAGAAGTGTCAAACATCCCTTCGAAATCGTATCGTTTGAACGTTCCCAGTAACAACGAATTCGAAAATTGGCGAAATGCTAGAAAGACCACGCCTCCCGTAAAGAATGTCGTTTCTCCGCGAAGTATGTTGATGAAAACCCCACAAATACCAGTATTGAAGAAACCTCTTTGTACTCCAAAGAGCTCTCGCCTGCCAGCCCTTAGCAATGATCTCAGGAAGACTAATACGCCTCTGAAAGCCGTTCATATTTCTCCGAGAAGACGATCTCCACGGCAAAAGCAACGTGTGTAAGAAGGAATTAAATCAATATCTGTTGATTAATGATTATTTATGTATCTACCTATGAGTGACATGATTTTGTAATGTTAGTAAAATGCTCGATTAGGTAAAATATTGTAACCAGTGGCCATGTGTAAATACAATTTTATTCTAATTATATTATTCGTGATTATATTAAATCGATCAACAAAAATGCTTTTATTCATCCATACTACTATTATAAATTCGAAAGTAACTGTCTGAATAATTACCTTTTCACACCTAAACCACTAAACGGAATTTGATAAAATTTTGCAAGGAGATAGATGGCATCCTGGAGAATATGATTGTACTGCTTCTTCTCGATCATCGAGAATGTCCATGCGAGACTCATAGGCAATGCCTGGCGATTGTTGTGTCACTGACTCTGGCAGGGCCACCATCAGGGATTTTAATTTTGATAACCCAAAAAAATTGGCGCTAATTAGTCGAAATTTGTCACCAAATATCAGAATTTGTCGGTCACTGGTACAAAAGATATAAGGGTTTATAGGTGGCCGATCTGGAGTCTCCCCAGCAGGGCCACATTTATAAAAAAATATGGGAGAAAACAGATCTTCGCTAGATGCCCTAGTTTATGAGACAAATGTAAATTCTGATATTTGGCGACAAATTTCGACTAATTAGCGACAAATTTTTTGGGTTTCAAAATTAAAATCCCCGATGGTGGCCCTGCCAGTCAGTGACACGCGATTGTTTAACATTCGGTTTCTGAAAGGCAATTCAACACAAAAATTTGCTAACAGACTGCCATAATCGTTTTAACTGTTGTGATTGACTGACTGAAAGAACAACGACCAATCAAATCACTTGACAGTCTGTTAGCTAATTAGTGTTGATTGGTTTTCCACGAAACTGGGTGTAAATAAGAATATTCCATCGCCCGCGCCGGGGCAGAGGTACGACCTTTATTTAGTACAGCATTTATGTCTCAAGGGGTATAGCTATTGCTACGAAGTAAATAACAAAACACTACGCTTGTATTCCCTGGAGGGGTAAGCAGGAGTGTTAAACACCCTCTGTTAAATCAACTGTTTAATTTGGAGACTCCTCATCAGGGCCTAAACCGCGCTGAGATAGGAAAGTGCGCTCTATTAATTTAGCAACTACATTTTCAATTATATGTGCGTGCTATTGACTTTGACCTATGCCTGACTTGACTGGAGCGAGTAGGCCACCCTAGAACACTCGCTGTATTAATATAGGTAGGAACATGAGAGTGCGGCTGCGGCACGAAAGTTTTTGTCTACTTTTAAATGGATCCCAAGCATCATATTTGAAGTAGGTTTTGAGTTTTTTTCCTAAAGGCGGAGTCACACTGATTACTGGTGCAGTGGGCAGTTTAATATTTGTGGTGTCACCAAATGCAGTGTAGTATTGTAGTGTGTGATGATTATGGAGAATCAAGTTTTCCATTGGAATACCATTGGTTGGTGTAGAGCAGTCTCATTTCCACTGTATCTAGGCTTAAAATGCGACATTTAAAAGCGGAAACTGAGACTGATACTTTACTTGAGTACGAGTATATAATTCTGGAAATTTCTCGTCGATTATAGAAAAAAAATTGCTGTTTAATACATTTTGTCCGCGTAGGTATTGCACTTTTGTAGGAAACAGCATTTTTTATTTATTTAAATAACCGATGAAAAATTTCAATGCCCCCTGCATTGAAATTTGTCATCTATTCAGAATCATGTACTCAATCCATGGTAACAGGTTGTGCGTCGATGTCCCTGTCACCTTGTATATAGGCTTAATCGCATACTGTTTCTTTTTAGAACTAACTATGTAGTATGTTTGAGCAGTCTTAAATGAAGCCGGCGACTGGCTTAAACTCAATATTAAAAATATATTAAGTATTGAAATGTGTAACAATCGCAAAGCACACGCGGAGTGAGCGCTGATAACACGAACGACTCGACTCCTTCAAATTATATGGGTCAGTCGCCATCGCCACTAAGTTTTTCAGCACTAGCAAGGGAAAACTTATAAGAAATGAAATAAAATTCCAATTATAATATTATATGATGTATATCACGGATTTTACAGTGGTATTTTCGTGTATAAACAAAATATCCAGATTTCAATTTAATAAATTAAGAACTTACTGACAATTCAATAAATAACAATTTTCACATTCAAATATATAAAGCATCGGCGCCACAATAAATTTCCCGTTATATTTGACATAAAAATTGGATAAACGATTTTGAATTTGTTTGTTATAAATAACATAAGTCATATTCATACTGTATGTGGGGTTTCAACTAAAATATTTTCACTTATACATTTAGCGATGATCACAGATTTGAGGATTATAAAAAAGCAGATTCAGAACATACCGTGCTATGGAGAGACGATTTAACAATTCGAAACTTGCAATAGTGATTACTGAGTAATTTAGGTTTCATTATAGCTTATGGGCTAACTTATCACTATCAGCACTCTAGCCGCTCACGCACGGCGCTTTCCAGTTACTAACATTGCTTCTCGATCGATATCAATACCAAATTTAAATTAACAATATAATAAAATATCAATTGTACCTAAGATCTTTTCCAATTAAATACGCAAATTCGTTCTTAATTTGCATCTTAATATTCACTAACTTGCCGCGTAGGCGGCTAATGATATCTCCGGACTATCTACTGGCTCACAGGCAGTGCTCTTTACATGAAGCGAGGCCGGCCGCATGCGCGCGACCCCAGCCTTCCGTCTGAGCATAACGTACGTAATTCCATAATTAAACATACATGTTGTGATCAATAATAAAAATATAATGATACAAATACATTAATTACTACATTTTCGATTATTGTGTGACATAAATATTTACAAAGCGCATCAGGAGCGCCAAATTAGTTAGGCGAGGCAGACTCCTAAACGAGAGATTAATAAATGCGCCGCGCCATGGTCCACGAACTGCGGCGACGACGGCCTCCCACGCCACTACACCAACTAAACTCAAGTACAAGTATCTTTATTAACTAAAACATCTGACCAATTAACTTTATTGTCAGGAGAGCTAAGGAATAAATGCCCCAAAATAAAAATGAAATCGTATAGTCAAAAAGTTAAAATTATATGGATTCATTATATTACAAAGTTATCTTGACTGTCACAGTCGCTGGATCGACAATTATTACATAACTAAATATCATAGATTTTTTGAGAAACAAAGACTAATTTACTTCCCCATGATTATGAAACTAGTAGATACTATAATATATAAGCTACTACCAGTACATCTTATAAAACGAATAACATTATTCTAAATATCAATGTGATCTCTCGTTATTATGGTTTACGATTACAATTTGGGAATGCATGATACTACTCGACAAAATACAATAATTATTAAGTACCGATGATTAAAAAAACTTCCTACATATACAGATAGCGTAACAATGTCCGAAATATGATTCGTTTCGTCAACTATAAAGTACAAAGATGAAAATACATGATATCAGCCGGATACACGTGTGCGAGCGGGAGCACACTGGCAGCGACTCCCTAACGAGAATATACAATACCAAGTTTTAGATAATAAAAATAATTGAACTAGAAGAGGGCGAGTCGCGACTCGCGGAGACAAATAACTACATTAAAATTGGCGGCGAATAACGCCTAAAAATAAATAAAAAGAAATATAGTTTTCCGACGAATACTGATATCCGACGCGTAGCTGTGCGCGGTGGGCGGTATGGCGGGGGGGCGGGGCGGCGCGCTCAGTTCACCATGAGCGTGTGCGACTCCATGGGCGCGGCCGAGTCGTACAGCGTGTCCGTGTCCTGCGTGGGCTCGCCCTGCAGCTGGCACTGGTTCGACAGCGTGCCCGCGCCGCAGTCGCAGAAGAATCTGAACAGAACATAGACGCTACTTCATTACAACTTCGGGGGAATAGAACGCATTCACACAAAGCCAATTTAACTTGCAAGCGTGCATCCTGTGACGCATCGAAGACGTATTAACGACTGACGGACGGCGGAATAACCATCAGTTGCAAGTCATAGGCAGACAAATTGTGTTGTTACCTGTCATGGCGGATAAATTCTACGTCGTGTCCGGAATGGCACGTTTTGATGCAATTGACGCAGATTGCGTTACGGTCTGTCGTGTTGCAGGTCTGGCACCTGAAATTGAGAATAAATATTTCATTAATACTAATATTATGAATTTATGATAGACGGCTGAATTTCCATCAACACTGTTTTTTGTTGGAAAATATAGCTCAGCTTTTTTTTATTTGTAACTGACGCCAAACTATGCTCATGTGCCTCGAAACGCCTTGACGTCAAGCTCAACACACAGCATAATATCACGCTTGTTTTCTCCGAGAGATTAGGCAGAGCTGTGGAGGACACCCACATTTCTTCAGTTACGTTTAAGCCTACTGTAATAAGGAGCGTGTTTCAAACTACGTACCTATAGAAATCGTGCATCGGGAAGGAAGTGTAAGATGAGATTTTGTACAGGCACTGTCCACCGCCCACGGCCTTCTCCACTGCGTCCTGGTTGCTGAAGATTTTGTTGCCCCTGACTAAAGGCGACACGCCCGACGCGAGACACAGACCTGCACGAACATACTCAACGTTAGTTTCTGTTAATAGTAATTAATCACGTAACATAACATCAAGCCTTTATTTCCCGAAGGGTTGGGTAGAGGTGTACCTATAGTACAGATTTCGCCAATTACACATGTTTAAGTAATTAAGTTATATTTGAATGGGTGGTGAAAACGAAAGGTATGGTTGTCATTAAATTATCATTTATAACCTTTTACTACTGATGAGTGGCTCTGCCTAGTCGTGACGTGCATTGCCTCTTAATTATTCATGTCTAAGGCAGTCTTCTTCTTCTGCCTGTAGTTATATTTCACGGCTTTTGCCAGGGCGCGCCATGGCGAAGGTTTGTTGTATTCATAAATAATTACAATATTAAAAGTTGTAGCTAACATTTGCTGTTGTGGTGAAGTTAGGAAGTTATGCAGACATTTTCTTTAGAAGGTGAACGGCCCACCTTTAATTCAAAGCAGTTTCTTACCTCCGAATCTGTTATTAAATATCTGGTTATGTTCCAGTGTGGCGGTGGCGTTGTTAGTAATTTCGACGCCGGCCGCGAGCCCGTCGAAGATACGGTTGCGCCGCAGCACGGGGTGACTTTGTGTCGAGATCAGCACACCCGCCTGCGCGTTGCGAAATATATCGTTCTCTTCGAGAACACCCTGGGAGACAAATAAAGATATTTTATACTGTGACAGTAGCTTATAAACACAAGCTTATAATGTAGACTGATAAACTAGGACAAGTGTTTATAGACACCACCAAAAGACAAAAAATCTTTGAGCGCGCGCAGTTGAATTTTTCCATATCTAATGTCTTTGACAAAACCTTGGGAAGAGATTGTCTTATTGAAGGTTTATACTGATGTAGCTTAAGTTTTTAGAGTCTACATATAGGAATTTAGCTACACAAATAAGTGGCTGAAGGCAAAAACAAACATGATGAACAGCACAACACTCACCTTCCCCCCATTAAAAATACAAATACCCCCATCGCGCCCATCGAATATCTTATTTCTCTTGAGCGTTGGGTTGGAGTCAGTCTTTATCCACACTCCGGCCATAGCGTTGTCGAAGATCTCGTTTTGTTCCAGCAGCCCTAGGCCTCCGTTGTACACGAGAACTCCTCCGTTCTGGCCGCCCCATATCTTGTTGCCCCGGATCACCGGGTTGCTGCCCGTCCGTATCTGGACGCCCGAATACAGGTGGTTGAAAATGTCGTTGTCTTCTAGTTTTCCATGGCCGTTGTCGTAGAAGTATACTCCGACCTGTAGAAAAGGTTGTTTGATACTTACAAAAAAAAAAAAAAAAGATTCAATATACTATTACGGCGAATCAGAAAAAATGCTTGTTTGTTCAACACCACTGTGTAATACTTATAAATGCTAGTTATTTCTTAAAATAATGCTCATTTGCGATTATAGCAAATTTCCACCTAACTTAACATATTTTAGGTATATTCAAACATACCTGTTTCCCCGAATGTATACGGTTGCGTCGCAGCACGGGCGTGGAGCCCGTCGTGATCCACACCCCAGCAAGCGTGTTGGCATACACCTCGTTCTCTTCTATGAGACCCTGGCCCTTCTCATGCACATAGATACCGCCATGTTGGCCGTGGTGGATCTTATTGTGCCTGACTATTGGATCACTGTTTGTACGTATCTGTAAATGGGGATATCAATATTAAAAAGTAATATATTTTGATGTGTGATGACAGTACCTTGGCCGTCCGGTGTGATGGCTGTAAGGCAGTACACGATGGCGCATGGCCGCACTTCAATGATCATTCTACTGATTTACAATTCATTGAGCAGTTTGTAAGAAAATTGGCGTTAGGAAAACCGAATTGGAAAAACATTTTAAAAATCAAAGACAGGAAGTAGGAGAAAACGATTACAAAAAAAAAAACTAGTTTACTCCAAGAGGTTTGGAAGTCATGCAAAAAAAAAAGCTAATACATCGCTGCCTGCACTCCTCGCTTATGGGTGGTTCAACTGTGGTTGCCTGGGGCAGTTGGCATACTGTTAGATTACTAACATACGAAAACAAAACAATCCAGAGACAAACAAAACTGGAAGTTATATTGGGTTAGGTCAGACAGTCAGAAAATATAATAATAATTATAGAGGTCAAATCCAACTGACACCATTTAATGTACATGTAGGTTATGATATTCTAAGCTTTGTAAGTGTGGTTGGGGATTAATTCAGCCAGAACTAAAATAGTCAAAACTTTTGCATAGTCTATGTTATTTTCTGTCAAGCCATGGTTTGTAATAGAGTTGACTTGTGGAAGTGAGCCCCATACATAAAAGCCATCAAGAATAAATTAAGATTGCCCAATGCATAATGTAGTGTAGGCCATTTATTTAAATGTCAGTTTGTTTCACAATTAATTTAGCGTGATGTGGTCATGGTGTCATTAGCAATGTGAAAAACATTCATATGGACGTTTACGTTTATACAAAACTGTATATGAAACAACAGCAATATTGTAGGTATAATGCATACTGCCATGATGTTGCGTTCTTTAGCATCTAGGTTTTTAACCCGAAGATATATTTTATTGCTTGATTGGACAACAATGGAAGAGTCTATTGCTAGCGCTGTAGACCTAGCTGTAACTGATGGCTGAATTTAATTTGTATCAAGATAAAAATAAGCATACTGACGCCTTACCTGTATACCGGCTAAAGCATTTCCATAAATATTATTGTGTTCGATCAATCCGCGTCCCTCGCCGAAGATATACACGCCGCCTTGATGTCCGTTGTATATTTCATTGCGCCTGATCGTAGGGTTGCTATTAGAGGTGATCCAGACCCCAGCAAAGTTGTTGGAGTGTATCTTATTGTCTATGAATTGGCCCAGCCCTGATTCATGTACGTATATGCCGCCTGTTTGTCCGTGGTGAATCTCACAATGAACTACGGTGGGATTAGCGCCAGCTTTTACTTCAAAACCAGCGATTCTATTGTTGTGGATGTCGTTTGCTTCGAAATAGCCCTGTAAAGTTCAAAATGATTTGATTTGATGTGCTTAGTTCCCTTACATTTTGATTTGGATGAATTAGCATTGCTTGATTTGAATGTTGGCATAGCTCTTGGTCGACATTTGAATCAAGCAATGCAAATCACAATCTAAGAAACACGCATTGTTGTTTACCAAGCCATTTTCAAAGGTGAATATTCCGACATCCCTGCCATGGTGTATATGATTGCGGCGCATGATAGGGTTGGCGAAGTTCTTCACCCATATCCCGGCGAGCGCGTTCCTTGAGATCTCGTTGTCTTGGTATGCGCCCTGCGCGTAGTCGGTGACGTACAGCCCTACGTTCTCGCAGTCGCTGATGTCACAGTGCTTGATCACAGGGTTCGCGCCCGCGCCGCTCACACATACAGCCGCGCCGACTGTACAACGAATTTATTTTTATTCCCAATATAACAAAAGCGGGTGTTTCAATCACAAAATATAGGTTTTGGACTAAATGTTTTTTTTTTTTTTAATAATGCACCTATGGTCGCAATAAGACTGATGTTGGGCAAACTCGAAATTAATACGCTAGTTATAATTATAACCACAAAACAATCATGTTTATGTGCATTACTGACTCACCAACACTAGCGCTCCGTATGATGCAGTGATCGACGGTAGGCGAGCAGTTGTCAGACACTTCCAGACAATAATGCTTGTGGTGCTGCATAGTACTGGTCGCATCAGGAGAAAACTTGAGCGTCATGTGACCGGCGTACGCGCGGTTCGCACCCTCGGCAAACGTCAGTGTGGACTCAGCCTCGCGCTCCAGAACCACGGATTCAGCTACATTGCCTGGGGCACAACCTGGAGAAAATGTTGGTTTAGTATGTGAAGGTGACGTGAGTACATGGTATCAATGCTTACCGAGGAGATATTAGCAGTGCCTTTCGGGAGCAGTCAAAAAAAATTTTTTTTGCCAAATGTTTTATTGCATTTCAAAGTTTTGACTTGACAATTTAGGAGAGAGCTTATTTCTAAATTGTAGCTTGTCTTGAATTTTTTTTTGTATTTTCATCAAGATGCTTTTAAATTTCAAATATCTTTAAATAAAATTTTGATCAAACATTACTGAACTAAAATTAAGTTTATGCTCTTACAAAAAACGCAAGTCTTTTACTACAGAACAATAATATCCTTATATGCTTCAGGCTGCGAGTGCTGTCTAAAATCAATATCTATATACATCTTATAAGAAAGTAATTTTTCGGTGCTTGTTTGTTTTTGTGCTATTATTGCGTTATTCTTCTAAACTATGCAATGGCTTTTGATGCAGTTTTCAAGATCATTTATAGTATTTATTTCAGAAGGTTTATTATATGTATATTACAGATATATTCAACTTAAATATCAAAATGAATACTAGATGGCTTGTCAAGTCGTAAAAAGGTAAAGGAAGGAAAAGGGGTGCGAAGCAGGGGTAGATCACTAGTTTCATACAAATGAAAAGGTCCCTCACCAATAAGCTGCACATCGGTATCGATGGCCAGACACTCCTCCTGGTACAGGCCGGCGTGCACGAACAGCAGCGCGGGCGCGTGCGGCGCGGCGGCGCGGCGGCAGGCGCACACGGGCGCGCCGCACGCGCACGTGGCGGGCGCCGCGCCGTGCGCCGCCCCGCACGCGGCGCCCGCGCCGCCGCCCGCATGCGCCGCGCTGGAGCTGCCGCCCGCCCCGCCGCTGCGCTCCTCCACGTACTCGAGACCCGCCTAGCCAGATTGTTCTTTGTTAAATTGTTGCTGACGGTTTAGTGGGTAGGAATGTTGTGTTGTGAAATCTTGGGTCAAAAAGATAATTACTGCACATGAAAACGACGTAAGCCAGAGTCAATTATCAGAAATTCTCAAAGATATTGACAACCCCATAGTCTGTGGGAACTTGACTTTTAATCCAGGCACATTTTCGATGGTTATGAGTGACATGACCAAAGACAATTTCAGGCAAAAAAGAATGACTTTAGAGTTGCAAGTAAATGAAGATACTACAGGTTTTTTGTTTCTACAACTCACCCTAATTGTGTTATAATGTTTAATACGCGAGTCCTTCTTGGGACGGTAGTTGGGTCGCACGTGAATGCCATAGTAGAGCTGTCTGAAGCTTTCCTTCCAAGGGTTGTCGGCGTCGCACTCGTCCGGCGCTACGAACTCGAACTGGCACGGCGCGGGGTGCATCAGTGGCATGTCATACTCGAACACCGATTGGTACAAACTTTTCCTGCAGAAAGAGTTTGAAAATTGAAAAAGTTCTTTAGAAAGAACTTTTCTTTCTTTTTGAAGAAGTCATATTAGAATATGACTTCAGTATAAAAAGAAATACAAATTAAGCCTTGAATAGATACCAGAACCAAGCAAATTGTTGGCTTAGCTGAATGTTTCACCAAAGAACTTAATGTTTCAAACAAGCGAAAGGACAAGCCTGGTTTTAATTAATTTGCTTCTTCACTAGAAAGTTGTGCTGGGAACCCATAGATCCACCATAGTTAGTATTTTCTGCCACCTTAGAACTAGAAGAAACTGTCTAAAATAATAAGAAAATACTACTGTATTTACCCTAACAAGGTACCGTTAAGTTTATCTATTCATAATATTCATGAATATTGCAATACCCAAGTCATGTTTCCAAACATTCACAACAATACTTTCTACCATGACATTCATATTATAGGCCTACTTTTGGATGAATGTAATGTCAAGAAAAAAAAAGATGTACAATGTTACCATAGTTCAGTGTCGTTAGCGATCGTGTTGAATCGCTTGCAGACTTGCGCGACGCGACAGAGGTCCCGCTCCGTCAGGTGTGATAAAATACACAGAAGAACTTCATCAGGCAACTCGTACTGCAAGTACTGTGATACATTGCACACATCCACTCCTTGAGATAAAGATCTGTGTGGGAAATGTACATTGTGTTTTATTACTTGTTTTTATCATTGATAGCATATTACTAGGAAGTTGTGTCTTTGTATAAAAGCAGCTTTATATACATACAGTTTAAGGATACAAAACGCCGTCTTTTAGTGTTATGATGTTTAGTTGTTCAGTAACATCTGCAGGGGTGCAACACATTTCACCTTTTTTTTGCCAATTTTTAGCACTGTACTTTGTATTCTTGTGTTTTAATAATTTTCTGGCCAGATTAAATTACAATCTTGCAAAGACGGTAAGTTAGAGACACAAGAAACTTATAAAAATCTGTAAGGAGTGCTAGAGTACTAACGTTCTAGGCCTCTTCCTGGCGGGTAGAGAGCAAGCGCCCGAGGGTCCGGGCTCGTGGTAGGCGGGCGGCGACTTGCGGCGCAGGTCGTAGGGGCTGTGATGGCCTGGCGTGCTGGCCGGCGCGGCCGCGGGCACGGGCGGCGCACCACCGCCGCCGCTGCCGCTCGCGCCCGCGCACGCCGCCGTCGCCGCCATCGCGCTGCCCGTCACGTTGTTGGGACAAGGGACTGACTCACATGGCTCGCCTGTAATTAAATTATAATTCAATTTTAGTCATGTGAACAGAAGAACAACCGAAAACTATGTCTAGCTGAGAGCTTACCCCAGGCCATGGCTAAATTGAACACTGAGCTCAATCATAACCATGCAGATTCTTTGATAGAAACAGAACTGACATTGTGATTATGATAACAACAAAACTTGTTTGCGTTTCAGTGACATGATTGCTTTAGTAATGTTACCTACTAAAGTATTAAGTACATTTTTGTTTAACAACCAGAGAAGAGTTTGTAGTTTAAATATTACACAAGTTAACATTATTTTTTCCTAGTAAAACAGTTAGTTACATTGAAAGTTCAATAAATCTACATAAAAAAGACATAGAATTAGCTTTTAACTGTGTAGTTTAATTTCATTAGTAGCATCCTATGTAATTTATAGTAGAAAGTAACCTAACTGAACTTAACATTGTAAAAAAATGATTTACTGTGTATTGATTCTATGAAAAACTCCTTCAAAATATTGTGTTTACAAACAAACCACTTATCAGTTTTTATGGGACTGATAAGTCATTTGAAAATAATACCAACATAACCTGTTTTATTATTGATAAAGATTGGTGAGACAATTACCTAATTACTGATAAAACTAAGACTGAAATTAATCATTGAATTTAATTTGCATATAATTAATGTGTTTGTAGGTATATGTATAAACACAATTTTTACTAATCCTACTCATGAATTCCCACATTCTTATAGTCAGTATAACAAATTCACATGCTCTGGTCATTAAAAAAAAAAACGAAATCAGGCCTCAGTACCACTTTATAACAGCTATGTATTAGAAAGTAGTTTAAGTAGTTTGATGTGTTGCCAAAAGTTTTGACCCATTTAAGATTAGGATGTTAAGAGGTGTGCAAAATTACCTTTTTAATTATGAACAGATAATATATTTAATAGTTAATATTAGTGTGTAGTAGGAATTGGCTAATATTGTTTTATAATGAGTCACTACCATGAATGAATGCTTAAATGTAATGAATATACCTAGTTAGATTGAAAAAAAAAACAATCCATTACATTGAATTTCAGGTGTTGTGACTAATATTTTGATTATTTCATGTGTGTAAATAACTTTTATTGGGAATTTACTGAGTTGTTGTTTTCTACGTCTAGGTACATATGTGGATTTTGTAAGCTCATTATTTAGTTAAATTATTTTTTTTATTAAGCGCTGCTGGCCTTACAATGTTTGTGTCATCTTTTATTATATGCTGAATATATTAATCCCTTCAAGTTCAACATTCATAATTTCATATTTATCAATGTTTAATAAAGTAGTCCAATAGAGTAATCAACCAAATAACCTAACACAATTCCTTATCATATTAAAATCATTACACATGTTATCATAGTATATTATTCTACAAGCATTGATAAAGCCATGACAACATTAAAGTTTGTTGATTCAAAACTGGTATTCATTGACAAAGCTTGGAGGTTATTATGCAAAAATATCAGTGCTAAATTGTACTTCCTTATATCTTTGTGTCCTTCACAATTAGCTGTTATACTGTATGTTAACTATTTAAAGTTTACAATAATGTTATTCACAAGGATTTAACAAATTATTTGTATAACACTTATCATGTTTAATAATGAGAATTAAAATACATGAAATCTTAATCTCCTGATACATAATTAGGATAGAATTTACACAATATCTATTATACTAGTTACCTATTTAATAAGTATCATTCTTTGGAAAAAATAACAATAACTGGTTTAAGAATGAGAAACCTCTACATTATTAGTGCTTCATACAAAAGTTCAATCAATAACCACAATGGGAGTAATAATATCAAACCAGTTTACAATGATTTTGGTGAAATAAAATGTTAACACAGTCTAAAATCAAATAAAATTTGCGTCAATACGCTCTAATTCTAGCATACAGTGTCCATTTCAAAGTGTTAATTCTAGATTTTGACAGGATCCAATGTCATACAGATACCCTTTTTTTTTGGTTGAGCAGCATAAAAATGGGTAAGAAGCAAAAAAAATAAACAAGTACTCGACACTGTAGTCATGTGTGAGAACCGAAATGAAAAAAGTTTCGTAACTGCACACAAATACACATCGGATCTTCGGCTATGTATCAGAACAGCTGTTTCGTCATTCTGTGTAAAATAAGTTTTCATCTAGCAAATCAATACTCATATTGCGCAAAATGTCACTGAAATGCGCTATCCGATATCATCATGAAACTTTGGATGAATGGAAATAAGAATTTACATGTCAATCAACGTTCGAGGAACAATGATCGACCAATTCAAAATTCAACACCAAGCTCCAACATTTTCGTATAAAATGGGAATGTCAAATCTATAACACAATTGCATAAATTAGCCTTTACCACACTACTTATCAACCTCAAAATACATTTACGTGTAACTCAAAGTTACATGATCAAGGAAATATGAATAACGAAGCATTTCTAAAGATCGGGGCGACTTCGGCCGACCCGGATTACTTACTCGATTGTGTCCTAGAAGGTAGTGGTATTCGATGTCCGCCTTTTCTCCGCGATCTACGAACGTAAGAACGCGAAGAGGAAAACGAGGCACTAGGCATTATTTCTTTTAACACTTATTTTCACTAGAATTCAGCCCTAAACAAAGGAGACACCCGCACCAACACCGTCGGCCATTTTCTGTTTAGATTAGATTGGGCAGACAAACGGGAAACAGAGATTATACCACATTGATTATTGCTAGATGAGCGTTCTATTGTTATATAAATATCACACTAATCACTGACACTAAAATTATGATATTAAACTGATAATAATCATTATCTGAATAAATTATGATGAAAATTCACACTACCCTCTAGCGATGGGCGACTCTCAGCAAAATATGGCGGATTTCGGATTAACATGGCGACCGATCGCAGCGCCATCTACGAAATAACAAGCAATGTTTTTTTTTACTTATTGGCGCGTTCAAAATAGCATCGTTCTAATAATATTCGGTGTTGCCAAATTGTCATAAAAATAGTTTTCATGTTTGGACTTTTCGACGACGACATTGACTTGCTTTCATTTCATAACATTAGCAGTGAGCATAGTTTTAGGTTATATAGTTGTACAAGGTTCTATTGGCGCGTGGTCAAAATCGGAAGTAACCACCATTTTATTTTTTTAATACATTTCACAAAACTTTGCACAAATTATTACCAACAGCGCCCCTCTGTCAACGTCATTCAAGCGCCAGAAGAACATTGTTGTGTACGAGGGCTAGAGTCTAAATAACTGTCATATGGCCCAGGTTTGCTAAGCAGCAACCAAAGACTTCAATATTGTATATATAGTATAGCGCATAGCTATGTCCCTTCTGCGACTAGTCCTGTGCCCAATTGACTATCATTCACACAAAAATATCCTTCCATATTCGTACCTTTCATTGCCTCCTCCGAGTAAGTTAATCCAACGATAACGGCTGTCCTTCTCCTCATCATCATTTGACCAGCCTTTTCCCAACTTTGTTGGGATCATCTTCCAGCCTAACCGAATGCAGCTGAATACCAGTATTTTACTTAATTATTTATATATTATACTTTATTTATTGTATTTTAGTTTTAATAGCGATTACCTATTAGATCTGACCTTCACTACCCATTTACTGGGTAATACGATACCCAGTGGCGGACTAAGCCCGTCAGAGGCCCGGGGCGGCAAAGCTGATAGAGGCCCCCCAGCTTTAAAAAAAAATGTAGTTTTACAAGCTTTTTATTCAGTTCACATTTGTATGTATAAATAAGTGTTTATGTTTATTTCGTTAAAATCTGACAAGGGAAATCTAAATTCGACTTAAATTATTTAAGCTAAATAAACATACATACCTACAATATGGAATGGTTATGGGTGTAAAATACGAATCAATCGACAAAAAAAAATAAGATAAAATAAATCAAAGATAGCTTTTTTTATTATTTGTAGCGTGTTATTTGTGTTTTCGTGCCTTCAATTTACTGAACTCCTCAATAACTTCTGTGAAATCGATTTTTTTGAAAATTTTCTTTCTGTTGAAAGCACGGCTAGATTAACCAGTCGCTCTTGACCCATTGTAGACCGAAGATAATTTTTAATTAGTTTAAGTTTCCAAAAATTCCTCTCGCATGATGCAACCAACAAAAAAACATTTTTTTTTTGGTCTAACAAAACCTTCGATCTGGTGTCACACGGCATATTGCTAGAAAAGCTAGAGCCATATGAATTTGTATTTAACACCATTTTATACCATGTTTTACGCAAATAAATATTTTATTATTTATTTATTTTAACCGAGATGCAAATGGTTAAGAAGTATTGAAGTATAAGCGATATAACATTCGGATTCACTGAAGTCCTATTTTATTATAAATTGAAGGATTTCTTGGGCTCTCCATTTGGCAGCAACGTCCATACTCGTATCGGTGGCTTTTACATGCCTGCGGTACCTTTTTATTTCTTGGGAAACTTGCTCCTTGTCAAATTCACCATAAATTTGTATCAGATTGTCAACTACTACAGCCAGAGCGTCATCTGAAGCTTCTAGCATAAACTTTGTTTCAATAATTTGGAAAATATTATTGATTTGTTTCATGGCGACAACCGTGTCGACAATTCTTGTATAAATCGGTCTATGCATTCCTACATTGACCGACGTATTTCTTCTTGAATTGATAATCCAGCATCCTGAGCTGATTCACCCGACATCGTTCTTTTTACCTTCGTTCTTCCACGTTTCTCGATGTTGATGTTTATGTCATTGCATTTTTTTATGCCATAAGTTACAGCTTTGTCTACAATCGTGGTTCGTTCGGTCACTAAATCTCATTCAAGGCGTCTAGTTTGGTGATTCCTGTATCCAGAGTCATTTTTGGAGACTGACACATAATTGGTGACTTTTCACCTATGTTTACTGTTTCAATATCAATAATTTGTGTATTAGATCCCGATTCAACAGTTTGATTAATTTCTTCGGCAACGCCACTTTTCTTCGCTTCAGAATTCGAAAGGTATTTACAAGCGGAGGAGGCGGAGGTATTTTTTTTTATTAGCAAGCGATTTTGCCTCTTCAGTCTTCGTTTTTTTAGCTTCCTTTTTTGAGAGCCAGATGGTTGAATCCTTTTCACTAAAAATAATGAGACAAATAAGAAACTTTTTTAAAAGATAGCTAAATTAATTAGACTATAAAATTGTTATTTAAATAAAAAAAAACAATATTTTATGTGTTGTTAGCATTAAGAACATATCTTTAAATTCCCTCATTTTTTTTTTACAATCGTTACAGCCGCCAAATGCAGCTCTTGCATTTTACAAATGCGCCTTATCTTATTATTATATATATACAAATGTACAGAGACTTTGCCATGTTGAGTCTCAGAATGAGAACAAGCACATACCTACGTCTCTAATAAACGTGCACTACAAATAAAATAAGGACCACTCGCGAAATGCAAGAACTGAAGCAATGTACTCGTAGGTGCATATTGACTAGAAACTACGGATTATAATTTCTAGGCTAAATTATACGAAGAATTACTTACTTTTTCCAAATACTCGAAAATGCACTAACTCAACAATGGACTCATTTACTTTAATACCGCAACAAAAATCAAAAACACTATTACACTTTTTAATGAAATTACTTTGAACTGATAAGATCGCGTTTATTACTTTACAATTTGAAAAAAGGCTTATCCGTTCGTGAAAATATCAGAACACACTAATAAACTATTAAATATCAACGTAATGAAATTTAATATATTTTAAATGAGGCCAATGTTTATTTTTCGACATATATAGAATGTAGTGAATGTAAATGTAGGCGTACAAAAGTGAATTATTTGCTCTTCATTTATTCAGGGATTCCAGGGTAAGTACTCGCTTTAAAGACGGGAATTCCCCCAGCGTATTGGACGCGTTCAGCAAAGTTAAAAGAATATTAGTACCGCGTAAAAAGTCTAGATGGCTGTAGTATTTTGATCTTGATGAAATTATGAAGGTAGTAAGCACATTTTTAAAGTCTTGTTTAGGATTTGATCAGGGGATATCAGAGGCATTTGTGGGCCCCCCAAGACCGGAGGCCCGGGGCGGGCCGCCCCTTCTGCCCCCCTGTTAGTCCGTCACTGGCGATACCTCTTTGTAATACTGGTTTTCAGACTTTCGGGCTTCAGACTGACTTCCTTGTCCTCGTGACTAGTCGATCATGAACACAATAATATTACTATTGTTGCCGGTTGTTCTAGGGCAGTCAAAAGCACTAAGGTCTGTTTTTATAAGGTTTTGCCAAACAAGCCGAAGATTGTGGACAAGGGCGGATCCAGGGGGGGGGGACATTGGGGTCAAATCCCCCCCCTCCTCCCCCTAGACTAGGTCTAGGTCGACCACTGATCATTTTTCTAATCTCATTGATAAATTTAATCAAATAAATTATTTGTATGATGGCAAACACATACGCGAACGACACGCTTAATACGACTATGTGCTGTTATTATAATTATTTATTAATTTATATTATTCTATGATGCAGCAGATGGTTCATTATTAGGTAATACGGGTTGGTGTCCGCAACTCCACGTCAATGCGCGTATGTTGCGTACGGGTGGGAAAATCGATTATTCGATCCACCCCAGTTCCTCGAAGAAGGCCAGCAATGCCTTAGTGTTGCTGACAATCTCACGTAGGGTACCTGGGTTACCGAAGTACTTTGCCCTGTACGTGGCGACCACCGGGCAGTTTAGAAGCACATGAGCTGCTGTTTCGTCGTCCTCCATGCAGGCCCTGCACAGCGGACTGTCTGTGACCCCTATGACAAAGAGGTGTTTATTAAATGACCCGTGGCCAGTTCAAGCTGCTCTAACTGTACGCAGCTGTTGTTTAGTTAGTCTGAGAACCTGTTTCGCGAGGCGGCCATCAATTGTAGGGAGGGCTTCCTTAGCCTGCCTGAACTCACCTTGGTCCACCCACAGTTTGTGATGTTGGTCCCTGGTGCGTTTCTTTACCAGAGTGCGTAAGAACCCAAAGGGGAGTGGCACGGTGGGTTCAGGTCCCATTGGTGCCACGCTCAACCCCCTTCTGGCAAGTTCGTCAGCTGTCATTGCCTAGCGAACCGCTGTGTCCTTTGATCCATTGGATGGTTATGTTATTGAGGCTACCCTGGCCACCTGGTTGAGGTGCTGGTGGCACTCGTATATTAGCCCAGAATCAACTGTGCGACTGTTTAGCGCTTGCAGAACAGCCATGCTGTCCGAGAGTATGCGGATTGAGTGGTCCTTAATTTCCCTGGTCATGATGGCCGAAGCGGCTAGAGAGATACCTATGCACTCGGCCTGAAATACTATGTTATGGACCCCCAATGGTGTGGCTATGCGTATGTTGAAGTCCTCTGAGAAGATTCCAGCACCTGTGCCACTACCTGTTTTAGATCCATCCGTGAAGATGCGCAGCCCTGCAGGGCACAAGCCCTCGCATCAGCGATCCTATAGCGAAGTTGTATTTTGTAATTTTTATCGAAGGCAAATAATGTAGTTTGGGTACCCGGTCATTTATGGCTTTCGTAATGGGGAACTCTTTATTGAGTTCCTCTAGCAGCGTGGTGTATGGTATGTCTCTCTTACCCCAGAGATCTAGTGCATTTAGACGTGCTGCCGCCATCGTCGCTTTCTGCTGTATGAACAGATGGAGCGGTGGTAGTCCCAGCATGGCTTCGACTGCTGCAGTCGGGGTAGTCCTCATGCAGCCTGTAGTTGCCATGCAGGCTAGTCTTTGCATGCGTTGTAGTTTGTTGGAGGCTGTAACCAGCTTGGTGCGAGGCCATAAGACCACGGCCCCGTAGGTGATCATGGGGCGGATTACTGTGGTGCACAGCCATAGTATAATTTTAGGGGAATGACCCCACTTCTTACCTATCATTCTCCTGCACTGCCGAAAGCTTATGCAAGCCCTGTTTAGTTTGTTGTCTAAATGACTACTCCAGTTTAACTTACTGTCTAGAATGACCCCGAGGTACTTGACTTCGTTGGCCAACTGGACTTCTGTATTGAATAGTTTAGATAGGCGGAAAGGGCCTAGTGCTCTTTTTTGGGTAAA
This sequence comes from Dryobotodes eremita, assembly GCA_917490735.1. NCBI lineage: Eukaryota > Metazoa > Arthropoda > Insecta > Lepidoptera > Noctuidae > Dryobotodes > Dryobotodes eremita. Next base: position 9,535,106 of record OU823257.1, read on the forward strand.
CGTGACTAGTTCCGTTTTAGTGGGGTTTACTGAAAGGTCAAAGACCCCGCACCATCTCTCTACGATACGTAGCGCTTGCTGAGTGAGGTTGCAGATCGTACCCATCACCTTCCCTGAAACAAGGATTGCGAGGTCGTCTGCATAACCTATCGAAAAAAATAGCGATTGTCGTTGAGTTTGATGATGAGGTCATTAATCACCAGATTCCATAGAATGGGGGACAGCACCCCTCCCTGGGGGCAACCTCTGGCTATCATGGCCAACTGCTGCTCATCCTCAAGGCGAACCACTCGTTTGCTTAACATGTTTGTAATCCAGTCCGTTAGTACCTGTTCTACTCCGTGTCTGGAGAGGGCACTGCTGATGCTGGAGAAGTTGGTTTTGTCGAAGGCTCCTTCGATGTCTATGAAAGTGCTCAGGCAGGTGCCTTTCTGATGAATCGCCTCCTCCATATGGCTGACTACTAGATGTAGAGCGGATTCGGTCGACGCTATAGACGCTATAAATGATGAGTGTTCTACGACAAAAAGGGAACAGGCGGACATAGTTTTCCGACAGCTTTTTGAAGGGGCAAAATAAGTAGCTGAGCCACTAGACGTGGAAATTAAATACTCCAGAATAGTGTGAAGACACTGTCCCGGGCCCGGGGTCCTGGGGTTCAAATCCTAAACATGGTCAAAATGTAGGTATTCAGTAAGGAGCAGCTTGGAGTTAGAGCCCCGTACGTAAGCAAAATATGTAGATATTTAAGAGTGCTATTTTCGAGCTCACTTCGCTCGCTCTTTCTGCCTACATTCTCGAACTTTTTAATCATAATCATTTATTAATTTGCGAATATGGGTACAAAAGAAAAGGTCTTACACAAACAATAGTGTCCATTAGACATATCCTACCGTAAGGCATGCAAATTTACACACATTATAATATGTTTATCCTCTAAATATTCAGTGACAGAGTAATACGCTTTTTTATTAACAGTGTTTTGATATTGTTTTTAAATACCTATACTTATATCACTTATCTCCAGGAATGAGTTTGGTAAATTGTTATATATGCGTGGAGCCATGCATAATATACTTTTATTTAACAACGCTGTTTTATTAAAAGGTAAACATATACTAAATTTGTATCTTTTGTTATGTAACTTATTAAAGAGGTTTGTATTTTTTCTAACGAAGATTATAACCTCCAATATATATAAACATGGTAACGTAAGAATATTAAATTTTAAAAATGATGGTCTGCAACTGCCTGTTACTTTTATACCAGTTATAGCTCGTATACATTTATTCTGGGCTTTAAATACCGCTTGTTTATTAGTAGAATTACCCAGGGCTTTAAATACCGGTAAAATGTTCGTAACGTTACCTCTATTTGACAGAGTTACCGTTAATATTTAAATAACGGTAATAGATTTAACGTTACTTATGCCACATTTTAACGTTAATCTGTATTAACGTTAATTGTTAAATAACGTTAATTTTACCGTTATTTTTTAACTGTTATCTTGTGACGTGGAAGTAATGGGGGCGGAGGTGCGCGGCGGGCCGCTCGCCGCGCCGCTGTGGCCCTCTCACGCGTCGCTGTGATGCCGTGCCGATAAAAACATTGTCTGATTCTTACGCGTGACTAGTATAGTGAGCTGATTTAGTCAGTGATAAGTGTGATAACTGACAATTTATCCAATATCAAGATGAGTGAAGACAATAATCAAAGTAATTAATTTACTTATTTATAGTTATTACAATAGTCGTTGTAAACAGGATAGCAGGCTCTAATAGCTAAGCTAAGCGAGCGCACAAAAATGTAAATCTACGGAACGGCAACGTAGCAAAATTAACGGTAAAATTAACGTTACTTGTGTATTTTACGGTAATGTTAATTAACGTTAAAATACTGTTAAGTTAAAAAAGTAACGTTACTTTTTTGTAACGTTAGTAAGGTATCACATTGAAATTAACGTTACTTAACGGTAATTATTTTGTTATTTGGTAACGTTAACAAGCCCTGGAATTACCCCAAAAAATAACACAATACTTTAGAATAGGTGCAACATAGCCATTGTAGGCTGTGAGGACTGTAGAAGTACTAACCGTTTGTTTACGTTAAAAACAATGCATAAGAAAAGGTATTTAATCCAGTGCATAATGTATGTATATGTTCTTTAACTTTAAATTATTATCTATCTTTATACCCAGAAATCTCGTAACGATCCTGCTGGATCTTATTATTTCGGTAATTTATGTGCATGTTTGCTATTTTACTTACTTTACTTCTGGATGTCATCAAATTTGTTTTGTCGAGATTTATGTGTAAGTTGTTTGATGCCAAACAATTTATAATGCTATCTAAAGTCATATTTATCTCAGGTTCCATGTGTAATTTATTATATCCTGTGAACAGTACTGTACTATCATCAGCAAATAGAATTGTGTTGTATTTTGTAACTTTTGGAAGGTCATTGATGTACTTATATTATAAAAAGAAGCGGACCCAATACACTTCCTTGTGGAACGCCAGATGTAACCTGTCTACATGAGGATGAATAATGTATCATTTTTTTCGAATGGGGACATATCAGGTCATAAATGTTTCCTCTGACACCATAAGCGTATAATTTATTTAAGAGTATTTTGTGGTCCACATAATCGAAAGCCTTTGTGAGGTCCATAAACAGTGCACACGTTTGTTTACCTCTATTCATGTGAGTTAATATGTTGTGGAGAAAATTAGAAACTGCTATATTAATCGATTTATTTTTACGAAAGCCAATCTGTTCATCACAAAGTAAATTGTTTCTCTCAAAGTAACTATAAATACCATCATGGATCACTTTTTCGAAAATCTTCGATATGACTGGTACAAGCGCTATTGTACGATAGCAGCTCATATCATTTTTATTGCTTTTTTAAAATAAAGGTTTAATTAGAGTTCATTTTAACTTTTCTGGGAAGACACTTCACTTCAAAACTTTTGTTGATATATTGTCATATCCGGTACTATTTGTACCTATTCTTTAGATCTCTAATTATTTTGCATTAGTCGACAAAGTAACTTTTACTTAGAAAATCGTACCTACACAAGGCGGTGTGCAAAAATTTTCGAGCTTACTTCTCTTGCTTTTGCATCCTTTATTCTTCTGACTATCAAAGTTTTCTGCATAAGTCGACAAAGCAACTCCTTTTTCCGTAAGAATGTTTGATAGAAACCTAACCGAGAATTCCGAGAAGAGTTGCAAAAAATTTCGAGCTCGCCTGGCTCGCTCTTCCATCCTACATTCTTGCTTTTCGTAAATAGCATATTGAGGGAATGAAAATGCACCTTCCTGAAAAAAAAATATCCTGCTGGGTGCGAGGTCCCATGGTGAAGGTAGAATATAATCAAGCACGTTATAGTTGTTTATTTTTTGTCATTATTATTTTTTTACAAAATGTTACTAGAAGTACCTACATAAACTGAGAAGACCGGGGGCCGTCATTTTGTTTTGCCACCCCGGGCCCCGACAAGTTTAGTCCACTACTGATTGGAGTCTGTCCTGACTGGACTTCGACTATGTGACCCCCTCTGACTCAAAGGCTGGATCCGCCCTTGGTTGTGGAGATCAGCAGAAGGCAGCTCAATGTAAAATATGATTTGGCCACCTCGTATTTAAGTCATGGTGTGTTTTCGTTTTTATTTCATAGTTATTTATTGAACGTAAGAAAATGTATGTACAATAGTATAGTTAAACCCGAAAAAGTATGCGCTTCGGTAACCTTCGTAGTTCAAAATTAGCAAGAACGTCACGTTACTGAGTAACTTCCTACAGAAGCAAAGATTGGAAGTTTTTACTGCCCCACTTTGTAGTAGGGCTAAAAAAAGTTGAGCATTTTTTCTCTCCGTCGGCTAGCATACTCCGGTCGCAAATCGTTATCTGTCTCTCAAACATTTTGAAAAGTTTTTGAATTGCACAGAGTTGTTATTCCATTGTGTTATCCGTGTTATCGTCACGTAATACAAATTAGGCAAGTACAGTCGCCAGCAGCTCAAGCTACACGAAACTGTCAAATTTCTTCAAACACTAAAAATCTTAAAATGTTGTGTTAAGTTCAAAATCGAACCAAACCAATTTTTTTACTGATGGCAACTACATTAAACCAAATGTCATCACTCAGCAGTAAGTCCTACGAGTCAGTCACTCACTGACAGTACAATCAATGAATCAGTCAATAACTTAATAATCATTGACTATTGTCAAATGTCACATTGATAGAATATGTCATGTGAAATGTCTCTAGTGCTGTTTTGAAATCTTAATTTTCATTATTTTATAAATGTAATTTGTGTGTTTATTGTGCTTGTACTTAATAATTAAACATGTCTTTCATAGATTGGTTTGGTGTAAGCCAGTGCAGTTTGTCTGTTTTATGCTGTATCTTTCTAACAATTTCATATGTCGCTAGCTTGTACGTATGGAGATCTACATGGAGCAGGTAAATGCAATGATATAATTTATTATCTTTGTGATATGTGGGGTTGTCCTTAAGGATATTCAAGCCACTAATAATATAATGTTTCCAGGGATCATCCGTCTACAATTAAAAGAAGATTTTTCAGTGTGTCTGTTATGATGTTACTGGCTCCATTTTTTGTTCAGTATTTTATCACTGAAGAAAGTTTAAGTAAGGGCGACTTATTTGAACACTTGGGGCTGCGGTGGTCTGGTATTATACCAGCTATTCTTTCGCCTCTATTTTTGACTGCTTCACTGTTTTTGGGACCATTAACCATGCAGATTTTGTCTGGAATATGGAAACTGTATGCAGGTAATTACCCCTTTTATTTGATAGTCACAATATAATAATTAGTATCTTCTTATTGTATTAGTGTAAAAAGTTTCATTTTGTGAATTCTCAATTATTTGTGTTTAAAGATTTACAATTTTAGGTATAATGTAAGAATGTTTAATGAAATAATACTTATTGTTTCTTTTCTTTTGCCATCCAGAGCCCATGTATTGGCTGTCTAGCTGGCAGGATCTTGTGTGGGTGAGGAACCACGTTATGGCCCCATTGAGTGAAGAATGGGTGTTCAGAGCTTGTATGATACCACTGCTGATACAATGCCTGGAGCCGATGACCGCTGTGTTTGCTGGACCTCTACTCTTTGGAATAGGTGATTCATTAATCTGTATCTGTATGCCCCTTGGATTTGTTATGTAATGTTTAATGCTCAGAATGAAAAAATCTGTTACCTAAAAGCTAATTGGATTACTATAGAACTTATGTAATTTCTGCTAACAGCATCATATTTGAAACAAAATGTGCTGTGGTCTTGAATCATAATGATTATTGGTAATGATTAATATTTCTCTTAATGCTTGTTTTAAGCTTAAAAAACCTTTAATTTACATTTCATCCTGTAAATAATAATTACATAATCAAAGTAGTTTTTTTTTGTGGTGTTACTGAAACGGAAATACCAAATGAATTTCATCATCATAATTGGCAGCCTTATTCCACCCAATACTGAGTATAGGCTTCCACCTTTTTGTGCCATGCTTCCCTGGTCTGATAATAATTGAATAAACTGTAACTTTACAAAAATTGTTTGAACAAATCAGTGTAGAAAAGATAAAAATACGTGTGGCCTTGAAAACAAAAAGTCGAGTTGGATATTATTTCCAACACAACCAAATAAGGTGCAGCTGTTCAAAGTAATGCCCTGATACTGTCTGACACATGACTCATTAATTCAAGGTCGAACAGGGCCACACCACAACTCTACTTTAAATCACAGGCAATCACAGTGATGGGAATAATATAGTGTTTTTTATTTCAGCACATTTCCATCATATGTTAGAACAGATGAACGCTGGGTTTGATTTCAAGACAGCCCTCATGATCTCAAGTAAGTATAATAGCTATTGAATGTTAGATACTATCATGATTGTAAAACAATTTTGGCAAGTATTTAGTACCTATGTGTAGCCAATTGTTACGACATAATTTGAATTGTCATTCTTTAGAAGGGCTTCTTCAGTTCACTGTCGTGCTAGTAAAATAATCTGTTATATCAGCCAAATATATTTGTATACTAGCTGTTGCCTGTGACTTCATCTGCGATCCAGGATGTAAAGTACCCTACGTCCTTACCCAGATCATGGTCTATCTGTGTGCCAAATTTCATCCAATACCATTCAGCCGTTTCGGTGTTAAAGCGTAACAAACAAGCAAACTTACTTAGCATATATAATATTAGTTAGGATGCAGTTGATCTGATTTGATTTAAGCTTCTGATTTAAGCTTGTACCTAAAGCCATATTACTGTGGCAAATGGGCAACCTATGGGTTGATAAGGTGAGATTGCATATGGCCTTGGAACCCTATTCGATTTATTTCAACTTCTATGTACCAAGTTTTAATTTATGTAATTTTAACAGGAAAGTGGATAATGTTATAATTCAGGTTTCACAGCCATATCTTTTACCTGTGAGTACCAAAAATTGCGACTAAAATAATGACAGGATAATGGGCAACCACAACTTCTAAAATGTAATAAATAACACCAATTATGGTAATTAATCAGTATGGTAGAATGGTATGTTACGATTTTATTCATTTGTGTAAAATACCACCAACAGCAAAAACAAGTAATTTATTATGTAATACAGTATCTATCAATTTATTTATTTATAACTTGTGCTTATTTTCAGCATTCCAGTTTATATACACCAGTTTGTTTGGTGCTTATTCGGCGTATTTGTTTGTTAGAACAGGTGGGTAGAGTTCAAATTATAGATATTTTACATGGTACTTTAATGTTTTAAGTAAATATTGTATACATGTACGGTCACCAAAAGTGATAAGTAACCAGGGCCGTCGGATATAGTTGAAGTTTAGTAAGAAACCGATGGATGTTTTCGAATAAAATTCAATTTGGTTAATGAACTGTTTGTTGTCTATTAAATAAATTAAATTTTATTTGAAAACATCCATTGGTTTCTTACAAAACTTCAATTATATCCGACGGCCCTGGTTACTTATCACTTTTGGTGACTGTACACTGTATAGCCTTGCTAATATACAAAACAACCGTTTTAAATTGTTTCTATCCTTATCATTCTACTCTATTATTATTAAATCCTCATTGATACGGAAAATAAGTTCAGAATGTATTTTTAAATCGAATTTTTACTACACATTCCGTACGCGAAATACGCGCTTGGCCGCGGACACAAGCCCGATATACAATACAATACTTATTATATTATTATTTTGTTTTCAGGACACTTCGTCGCTCCTCTAATCGCACATATGTTCTGCAACCACATGGGATTTCCAAACTTTGTCGAAATAACCGAGTTCCCACCTCTACAACGGGTATTAATCGTATGCAATTTCCTACTAGGATTCGGCTTATGGTGTTACCTGCTTAATCCTTTGACTAGTCCAGATATTTTCGACAACAGATTATATTGGGAAACTTGAATCTAATAATATTATTAAAAGTGATGATACAAGTATCTCATTAACAGTACCTACCCGGACGTAAATATGGCACATAAAGTTTTTACCATTCATACAGTATTTTCATCACTAGAAGCGACGCGCGCTTTACTTGTGGCAACCAACTGTACAAACACACAGTGAATGCGAGCATGAAGATGAGTACCGTCAGCACGTAACACACAATTCCGACTTCGCCATTGCTCGGACGGTACCGAGAGCTCCTGCGCTTCTAAACACACATTTGTAGCATGTTTGTACATTTGATAACCACAAATAAAGCGCGCGTCGCTTCGTGAGATAAACATACTGTACCTGTTTGACAGTTTCTTTTTAAAGATAAATGTGTCACATTACGGCCGGGTACTGTACAAGTAAACTTCAAAAATTTGAAATAATGTACTACCTATAATCCCCATTGGATTGTCAGCTTTTTTATACCAGTGTAATGTTACATATTTTTGAAGTTGTATTTCTAATTAAAACGCGTGAGACTTAACTGACACCTGTTATGTAAGGTTAGCACTATCTCTTTTATGAAAGTTAATATTAAGCTCTGGCAAATCGCATTTCATTATACTAAATTCTGTCATTCTGGTGGTACAGTTTGAACTTACTCTGGTCTAAAATTCGCTGCACGCGATGTAATCCAAAGTAATGTGACATCGGAATAACTCCTTTTGCGATATTGGTTTTATAGCCAAACGTCACAACGATATTATACTGCTATTTGTCAATAACGATGCAATGCTCGTGCATCACTGGTTTTATAGTTTCTTCCATGAAGTTTTTGGCACGTGTAAAATACATAACATGTTCAATAAGAATCTGTTTTGTTTAAAATAGGTACAGTATTTTTATCTCACGAAGCGACACGCGCTTTTCTTGTGGTAACAAAGTGTACAAACACACTGTGAATGTTTGCGTGAAGACGAGTAGCGTCAGCACATAGTACACATACACATTCGCACACGCCCCCACGCATGCACACACACGCGCGCACAAACACACACACAACTCACACACACTTCTGACTTCGCCATTGTCTCGGACGTTACCGAGAGCTCCTGCGCTTACACATATTCACAGCGTGTTTGTACACTTGGTAAACACAAGTAAACGGCGCATAGCTTCGTGAAATAAAGACACTATATTTAATTGGAAGGGATTACTCATACTTAAAAGTAACATGGTTAGTTTGTAGAAATCAATTTGACAGTAGAACACTACTGCAAGTAATCATTTTAGTGTAGGCAGCTCATACGAAACATAGTAACAAATAAAATAAAAAATATGACTATACTTATATCTAAAGATTTGAAACCATTTTGCTTCAGTAAAAATAACAATTCAAATAACATTACTGTAGCAAAATGGTGTTATCTGTGGTATGGGTATTGGCATAAAAAATATGTGTATTGTATAATTAAATAGTAACACTCCAGTATTGCTAATCACTGATTACCTAAATAACAAATTTACCTCTGATTTCTAATCACAGTATAATAATTATAATTTGGTCTTACGGTTACTACTAATATAAAGGATAATGTTGATTGATAATTTTAAATTATGATACCTTAAATGTGTCTGTATTTGTTTTGGTCAATACTTGTTTTCAATTATGCGAATAGTCAGCATATTAGTTTTTGCATGATTGCCCAAAAAGGGAGTTTGTTTCGTTGCTGAGTCGCTAAAAGTGTGTGTTAAGTTGTACTAATTCATTGTAATAACGTTTAATTCGGCATTGCATCATGCAAGAATGACCTTGGTCAGTTCTTTTATAAAATTCTGGCGGGCATGTTAGTGATGAAAACGCCTTGTCTGCAAGTCCCAAAATTTATGAAAATAAAGAACACATTCAATCAAATTGTACAAGCACAGTATTAAACTCTGAAGCAAATGTAAAAGTATTTCATAATGCATAGCTAGCATAGATAAGCCCCTATACAGGGTCAAATTAAATTAGCTAGCGAAACTCCACAGATCTAATGGGTATCGATATCTAAACATGATAAAAAAAAAAATGCTTTTTATATGGGGTCATTGACCGCAATTAGAGTAGTCACTTGAAATATCAATTTAAAAAAGTCGTTTATTTTGCGTGTAAACTTCACAGACGTGATGGGTATCGATATCTCAACACAATGAAACAAAAGAAATCAGATTTTCTCAATTCATACGTCAAGTAACAAAACTACCAGCGGTCGTTGGCCCCCAAAAAAAAACATCAAATATTTTTAAGCTATTGCATAGCATTTATCGCGGGCTTTGAGCGCGGCGACCGAATCAAGAAATTCCGTAACGAAAATAAAACCTAACACCCCCCACTCCGCCTACCATGTAGCTCGGCCGAGCATTCGCTTAACGTGTATGTATATGGTACGACTGTACATGAATTAATATAAAAAAAAAAAATACTGCATAAATAAAAATAAATAAATAATTATAATTGCATAAGTTGATAAAAAAATGCTATGCAATAGCTTTACCGCGGCAGTCCCGGAGTGCCACACGTGTTTTTTATTTTATCATGTTTACATATCGATGCCCATCACGACTGCAGTTTTGCTAGATAATTTAATTTGACCCCGTATATATCAGCACACATCTGACCTCTCCTCCCCCAGGAACCAGTGCTTTCAAACTTCCGTGAACTTGAGTACAACACACAGATGCGTTCTGATTGGACATTTCAAGGAATGCTCGACTGGTAGTGATGGGATAGGTACAAAATACCGACTACAGTCGATCAATATTTTAGAAGTGCACATGTGCGTTAATTTATTACCTTTAATGCGGAATCTATAGAGGTTATCTACGATCGGCAGCTTTACTCATAGCGGACTAAGACTGGTTGAAATTTACGGGATATTAATACTTTTGTTTTGTAGCAGAAGGGTTTATCGATATTTGAAGTGTGTTATTCATTTTGTTATGTATGATAATTTATTTACCTGAGATTTGAATGTGATCGAAAAAAAAAACAAGTATTTTAATATTTTTCTATTGTTTAAGAGTTTTTTTGTGAAGTTTTCTTTCTATAAAATATTGTTAGTTTCACCACTTCTGTCCTTTATCTGAAAATTCAAATGAAAATATTTTGCAAATGTTGGAAAGAGGAGAAAGAACTTATTAGGCGCAACCAGATGTGGTGAAACAACTTTTTTTTTTGTAATTGTGTTGTGTGTGCCATACTTTTCATCATAACTGTAAATACGTAAAAATAATAATTTAGACAGGGTTTGCACGCATGGGTACATTGCAACATATTGCCTCACTAGTCAATTGTTTTTAATATTTAAACTTATTATAATGATCTGTGACGTGAGTATGTTTGTGAAACAACGATATTACTTGTCATAAAATAAAAATACATGAAGAAAAGCTATTTTTTTACTTACTTTCTTAAACTGTTGTATTTTGATGTATCAGTCCGATACTCAAGTAGTTGCTGTTCATGTTGCGACGACCGAATGAGTTTGGGGTGTATTGTAAAAGCATCTACAACTTTCCCTTAAAATCAACAGCACATTGCGTCACTTTCTGCCAACCGATAAGAAGCTTAATCAAACAATAAGAAACAGAGTATGTATGTGTAAATAATATTTTATTTACTCCGTATATATATAATTTTGTATTATCTAGGAACAATCTAATTTCATTCTAATTTACACCATCAATAGCATACACTCGTTTAAAGACTCACAAATACATATAAAATTTAAATAGAGACAAATAGCTACTTCACTTCAAACCAAGTACGATGCGTTCAGAAAATATAATTATTTTAATATCTTTTTACTTACAATGGTACTTAGGCTCATTTACTACGGCCAGAGTAAGCTTGGTGAAGCGCAGAGGCAGTGCGGTTGTCAATGTCATGAATGCTGAACAAATATTACCATTGCGCACATTGGAATAAAGGCGATACCATAAAACTTACCCCGTGCCTACCTCTGTCCTCTGTAGTAAGCAATGTTGATATTAGTATGACATTGAAAACAGCGCTGCACTGCGCTTCACCCGGTTGCGCCGGCCCTTAGAGCTTTTTCACAGGGAAAGCGCTAAGTTTGCTACAGGATAACCGTTCATCCGGAAGCCAAAGTGATGATTCAACTCTGCTTACCTAGTAAGGTTACGCAGGGTTGAATCTTCACTGAAGACAGCACTTATTATTTTGCCACGATAAAATCGGTCCTATGAAAAAGCCCGAGGTGCCGAAAACACTCCTGTATTATTTCATAATGAATATTTTCACTCTATTCAATAAATAAATTATATAACAAAACACTGCGAGCACACTAGCTCTAACAATAGGACTTAAACGAGATTCCAAAATTTTGGTATCGTAATAAAGCACTACCTTTTTTTTGGAAATCCTTATTTTTTTTTTATATTGTTAACGATCTACATAATGAAAGCATTCATATATATATTTTTTTCTTAACATTGATATGACATTTACTATCTATTCAATACAATATTAAAAAATAGACGTTAATACAGTAATGGTTTTAGAGATGAACCTTGTTTGAAAAATTAGTTTCAAAGTTAGCAGAAATCTTTGAATTAGCTGCAATAAAACAAACTAAATTTTCAAATGAATTATTTAAAACTGAACTCTCCGTAGTTGAAGTAGAATAGAGATTTGTCTGTTTAATGTTACATTGTTAACACTCCGTTATTAAATGCATTTGTTATAGGTTTATATATTTATACGCAGTGTTAAATTAACAAGAAACATTTACATAAAAAATTGATCACATCTATCTAATTTACTTTCATTTCAGTAACATATACATTCGTTTTAACATTAAATTATTAGATATACTTAATTATACAAAACATTGATATTCAAAAATAAAGAATTCAAGATAGTGTTAGTGAATTTTTCGTGATTGAGCTTGTGAATCAAATCAGTCTTACACGCGATTAAACTTTGCACTCGATAACTACACGAAAACGACTCCTCATAAAATCTCAATAATATGATCACTGGCATAATTCGAGACTTGTCAAACCCTATCGCTGGCATTCTATGGCAGATACTGAACAAGGCAGCCAGCAGGCTTAGCGTGACACTTTCTATTTGTTCGCAGAATAGACACAGCTATTTCTATACAAAGTGACATTTCGTTTCTCCATTTTTGAGATCACACCGTGCAAATCCTTCTTTAATCTGTCATTTTGTCTTTCGTTTCTACCGATCGTTGTCTAGGTCCTTTTTTATTTAGACTATTTCAGAAGAAAGTTTTCTATCCCAAACTGTCAAAATCACACTGATAACTGATAATTGTCTAAGGTAGTGACGACCATATGATTTTGTAATCGCCATGCTATAGACAGTAGAACACTTTTTACTCGACGGCCACAAAGTATAAAAATGGAATGGAAAAATGGAATTTTTCTCTTTTTTTATGGAAAATGAGAAAAATGATTGCCTACATGTTGAGTTTTAGGGATTTAAGGGTTTTTTAAAGGTGAGTCGAAATTTTCATTTTTTGTTGCGATAGGACACACCATTTTTGAGATATAAGCAAAAAAAAAAACAAACGTGAATAAACTACTGAATTTCGTAAAAAGTGCAGTTGACTCTTTCTACTTTGCTGCCGTCGTACAGTCTACACGGAACGTCATTTTTGTCTACTCTTCCGTCGACAAAACGGTGCTCGTGCTAAGCCTGCAGACAGAATAGTCGCAGTTGGGCTGCATTAGGAAGCGCACAATTCGAATGTTACAACAAACGCACAATACAACGCAAATTATACTATCGAACTAAAGGAAAATCCTTTAGTTCGATACTATAATATTTATTACATCGTTCTTCGCAAAGGACGCAGCATAATAAGCCCCTCTTGCAGTCAATGAGCCAACCTAGCGCAGTATCTGCTAAGTCATTTAATTAGTGATATTTTATACGGCCTTAATAAAGTCATATTGAAAGTCATATTACGTCATCTAATGCGAAGATAACTTGAGAATAAAAGAAGCAAGTTAAAATATGAAAAAAGGAAAACATGAAGTTGCCACGACCGTTCGATCGTCCTGCCATCTATAATATCGTGACATCTGGATAAAATTAACCATGTTTGTCTCTAATCCTCAGAAAAATTACTAACATAATATTTGTTTCTTTCTCCCTTATGGAACATCCTATGAGTTAGAAAGAATACTCAGTTTTTCCCCTCGCTTTTTTTAGTCCTAACCACTGGTAAAAAATGTCTCTATGTTAGTAATTACTCTGAGTTTTAACCTAAATAAAATTGCAGACTTCACATAGTTACCGTGAAATTAAAAGTGAATTAATAGGCGGACACTTGAACAATGAAAAATTGCAATTTATTTACAATCTAGTGAGGAAAAAAATATACGAACAATATCGATTATTTATATAAGTTATCCACACAAAACTAGATTAGGTATTCTGAGTGTATCGTAAGGCAAAAATTGGCAATGTTTATTCAAGTTAGTCGAATTTACGTTTCAAGAGTTACGAAAAGTTTTGATATCAATTTTATATTTATATGAAATTTCTATCAATGTCTATCTATCTATTTTATCCCATATGATACGTAACATTAAAAGCTTATTAGAAAAAATACTTATGGTCAGTTATGATTTTACCGTGTCAATCAGAAGAATGTGTTGAAAGGGTCTATCTATGGGCAAAAGGTGAGAGTATGATATGTTTATCGATTTGGCTGTAGTTATTTTAGCTTTTATTTGACCACCTTTAGTACCTACATGGGCAGAATAACCATTTACACTTCTTATTAAAGTTAGTGAAGTGCAAAGTGCGTATCCGAACTCAGAATCTCTCAAAAAGATTTTCCGTCGCAAAATATCGCTCCCTAAGAACTATAACATTAATAGTAACCCTATCGACACACTTTCCAAAACAAAGACACCAAATCCTCCCCAAAGAGTCAGATCATGTCAAGCGTTGACGACTAAAGAGTAAAACCTGAGTAGAGCTCCGCAAACGGTGGAGGCCGAGTTTCATGGCGCTTGTATGGGCCGGTTCGGGGACTGCGGTACCACGGGCGCGGGCGTCGCGTCCAGGTCACACGCCGAAAGCAATCGGACGAGCTCGTCAGGAGTCGGGCCCCCGTCAAGGGTTGGAGATTCGTCGCCCTCCGCTGCTGAAGAAAACATTTTTTGAAAGGATTGGTCTGGAATGTTTTTTCATTAAGACCACCTCGATCGGCTACAACGGATACAAAACGATATCGCTGTGGCATCGCTAAAGCGGATATCAGAGTCTTCACTCGAGTGAAGTGAACGGTTCATTTTTGTTTCAATACACGTTCACACGACACAAAAACCACTGCAAATAAACGTTCATCTGCTCCTAGCATTTCAGTTTTAGATCATTCGACAGGAGAGTGAAAGATGTGAAGTTTTTAAGAATTTACTCATTTTCACTAGAGTGAAAATGAAAGAAAGTGCCGAAATCCAAAATCGTTGGATTAATAATAAATTAATTTTTCACTTTTGATTCATTTTGTGTTCAGATGTTTCACCTCGAGTGAATGAAAGACAACAATGAACAAAAAGTGAAGCGTCTGATATCAGCTAAACACACATAATATATAAATAAAATAAAAAAACATGGAAGGGAGAATTGCTTTGCTATAACATGGCCATAAGTTAACAAAAATATAAATAAATCACATACAATTCAAATATTGTCGCTTCTATTGTAGACTCCAATTAATACTAGCATGTAGGTACGCAATCCATCCTATCAATAAATAAAGTTTTAATTAGAGCATTTCAATATTCTATGCTCCTTATTACGAGGCAGCTGCGAATAATAATATGTGAAGATATGTAACTCAAGCTCAAAAACGGTCCCACGGAATTGAGTATCTGCCATGGGTGCCAGGAGCGGGGTGCAAGAGGGTGCACTTGCTATCCCTGGCTTCAAATTAAAATAAAGATGTTAAAACATTCAGAACTAAAAAATATCCGAAGCACTTAACCTATTCGAGGCGACATCCTAAAATTTTCAATTCTCAATTTTAAAGCTTTCGTGCATTGGTCAACAAAGTACCAAACTCCTATTTCCGAAAATCTAATCGACCCTAGGGAGGCCAACTTTATCGAGCTTGCTTCGCTCGCTCTTGCATCATACTCTATTTTAATTATTAAGCTTCTTTATATTAATCGACACAGTTAGTCCTCTTTCTTTTTGCATGGACAAAATAAAACATATCCCATTCGAGGCGAGATGCAAAAGTTTTCGAGCTCGCTCTTTCATCCTAAATTCCCCAAATTGTTAAGCTTTTCTGCATAAGTTACTCCTTGTTTGAATGGACACACGGTAACCTAACACATCCGTGGTGAAGTGCAAAAATGATCAAGCTAGCTTCGTGGAGCTGAAGATGCACCCCTCTGAAAATGAACTTGCCGGTGCTCATGGTACCTGCCGATCTATTAAACGCATTTTTCTTTTTCTTTCTTTCTTTATTCTGTAAAAATCTCACCCTGAAAACTTAAGTGAAGTGAGCTGTCAATCCCTAGCATCAGGTAGAATGATTACTCACTTCATCTAAGTTTTCGAGTTTTTAACTGAATAGACTGGCTGTACTAGCGAATCACCATCTCCTCGGCTCTTAGCCCCGCCCCTTGACCTTGATGCGACCAATCGCGTGCGAGCATTGACGTTGAGTGTTTCGCTGTTAGTTGGTGTGAATTGTTGATTGGTCCAAAATAAAAGCAGTAACTGTGTGAGCGTTACGTTACTTCACATATCATTATTCGTAGATACAAATAAGTATTTCCATACCTCCATTACCAGGTACAGGCTGGAGCTTTACTGCCTTATCGATAGGTGCTGTAAGGTCCCACATTTGCGTCGCGCCGGACCGATGCCCACACAACAGTAGCCGACGCGGTCGCAACGCTCCTTCGCACTCTGCTACAACGAAGCATGACACCGCTGATCCGTCTACTGAACGGATTGTGCATACCCTGAGGAGTTAAGATGAAGTTAGTCGCAGAACATAGGATTATAAACCTTAGGTTCATTACACATGGTTCAGTTTAATTTCCAACTTAAATTGTGTTTTATGTTTTTCAGGGTTCCGTACCCCAAGGGTAAAAACGGGACCCTATTACTAAGACTTCGCTGTCTGTCCGTCCGTTTGTCTGTCACCAGGCTGTATCTCAAGAACCGCGATCGCTAGACAGTTGAAATTTTCACAAATTATGTATTTCTGTTGCCGCTATAACAACAAATACTAAAAACAAAAAAAATAAATATTTGGGGGGGGGGGGGGGGATTTAGTCAGTAAGAGTCTGACACGTCCTTCCGCTCCGCCCAAAGCGGGAGAGGTCATTTGATGATTTCCCAGACAAAAAAAAACAAAAAAAGGGGGTGCTCCCATATAACAGACATGGATTTTTTATCGTTTTTATAGATAATGGTACGGAACCCTTCGTGCGCGAGTCCGACTCGCACTTGGCCGATTTTATTCAATATAATTATAAGAAACAGTCTTAACGGAACATTTATGTACAGGTTCATAAAGTATGTTACCTTTTGCCGTTTGAAGCCAGCCGGACGTATAACGTATCTGTGTCAGGAACAACTTTCTGTATAAATATTTGTTCTTCATCCTGCTCACCATAAGGACCTGCAACATTAATATTTCAAACTGTCGTTTCAAAATATTTTATAACTGAGTGATAGGTCCAGAGGAATGATCTTCACTGAATCATGATAATATATCCTGCTATTATAGTCCTCTAGACCGAATTTCGGCCATGGCTGCCAATTTAAGCGGAGACTGGCCATTTACGCGGGAGATATTATAGTGCACAAGTGTGTGCGCAGAGACAGGTGCTCTCACTCTTCCCTCACTCTCATAGTCCGATGGAAAAGCAATCCGACGCGACCGGAGAGAGATCAGGCGCAGGACCAACGGTTTAACGTGCTTTCTGAGGCACGGGGGTATCACACAGTCAATTTCCAAATATTTTTATCCTGATAAACTCCTTATGGAAAAACCCAATAACACTTTGCCCGACCTGGGAATCGAACCCAGGACCCCACGCTCAGCAGTCGCGGACCACGAGACCAACTGCGCAGTTATCCTGCTATTTATAGTATTAATATCAACATAAACTCACCGCAGTCATTATGAGGCTGTGCAGTCGGAGCTTCCAACGCTAACACTTTGAAGGCTGCCTTGGGAGTGGTGCCCGGCTGAGTGGAGATCATCCCTCTGAACCGCGTGACGCGCCACGTTCTCACGTGGTTGTACTCGCTACATACTGACACTAGGTAGTTCTCTGATAGAGACACCTGGAGAAAATATATTTTCAGTTCAACTATTCAATATTTTAAGAGCTTTTGCGGTTGCTTTATATATATACACGATCAAATGAAATGACCTGGAGAAAGTGTACAAAAATAAATTAAAGTTCTATGCTCAGCTGATTACGGAGATTTTTTATTATGGCTGCGAGGAACTTAGTTATTTGTGTTGATATTTGGAACGCAAACATTTTAGTTTGTAAAAACTCCGTGTGGTGTTTCTTGCCAACCTCATCTGTCATGTCCAGTGATCGGAATAGGTAGAGCTAATATACGTAAAGTTCAAAGAACAGAGACAACAAAAGTGGAGACTTCCTCACGACTAAACATTTTTTTCGGAATATTTGGTCCGAGTTTCGGGACATCACTTAAGCACATTTAATATAATGTTATTAATACGGTTAACTAATTGAATTCAATTCCTGTTTAACCGACTTCAAACACAAGGAGAACGCTTACTTACATCGGTCAAACGAAGATAAGGAGATCACCTTTGCTTGTACTTAAGTAATGTTCTGAAACCAGGGACATTAGTCCCGAAAAATTTTTTTGTCCTAAGGCGTCTCCGCTTTGTCTTTATTCTTTTTGAACTTTAGGTATTTTAGCTCACCTTTTTCCGATCACTGGTCATGTCACTTACTCGATTTGTAAGTTGTTCAGAGTATGCTACGTATTTAATTTACCACAATCACTCAACTTTCCCTTCAAATTGAGATTATGAGTAAAAAAATTACGCTATTTTATCATCTTTTGTCCACCGTGTCTGTGGCGTTTCTCCAGTTAATTTAATTTGAAGTAATTTTTTTGTTCATTTAAGGACACCTGTAGGTGTATTTACCTTAGTGATAGGACTCTGGTGCACTGTAAAGGTCTGGAACAGCTGTGGACCGTGGCCCACAGTCTCTGGATGCTGCACGATAACGCGCACCGAGCCACAACGAGTCCCATAAGCTATCTCTATCCAGTTGCCGCATAAATCTGTTTGTGCGAGATTATGTTAGGAACATATTGAAGTATTGATCCAAAAGGAATATAAATGTTTTAAGAGCTCGAACAAGGCATAAGAACAGACTCGATCATGTGAATAGCCAATTATTTTTAAAAGATTAACCGTGGAGTTTCTTGCCGGCTCTTCTCCATAGGAAACAAACAATTGGAGCCATGCACTTAGCTTCTGACGTTTCATAAGTGCCTATTCAGGTTTATGTGAAATGTTGTAAATTTAACTCACACACTAAATTAATAATTGTTAAAATTTTTGGAAACATCATCTACTTTTCAATATTTGTAAATATGTGAGCACCATGTATCTATCACATAATTAATTTACCTGTCTTTGCATTATATTTAATTGTTTTTACCTATTGTGGTATAGTAATTTTATTCTAGGTGCATCGTCTTCACATATAATTACATAATTAATGTGAACCTACATAATATTGTAAAACATTTGAAAAGAGTAATGGTGGAGTTTCTTGCCCATTCTTCTCCATACGAAACTACCTTTTGGAAGGGGCAACTAGAATCAATTCTATTTTTTTGTAAATTTTGACGTTCAAAGGTGCCTTTTATGTGCCTATTTGAAATAAATGATTTGACTTTGACTTTGAATGAAATATTTTGAATTTTGACTCACTGGCACATTCTGGTTTCTCAAAGGCACATTCTCATCATCATCATCATCATCATTCATTTTTCACATTTTTTTGGTTCTCATTAAGTAACTATTAAGTCTGATGTCAAATCTTATATCAAGTGGTATAGTTCGTTGATATTAAAAGTTCCTTTCGAATTGACGGCACTATGGCAATATGACAGCACGGTTGGCGCAGTGGTTAAGCGATTGACTGCTGCGCTGCGTGCATTCCCGCACGGAACAAATATTTTTATGACCTACAAGTAGTTGTTCCGGGTCTGGCTGTTTGTGTATGTGAGTTTAAATGTTTGTAAACGCACCCACAATACAGGAGAAATTCCTAGTGAGGGGCAAGGACTAAAAAAAAAAAAAGATTTTCAAAACGTCATAGTTTCGTGTCATAGGTATATTTATAATATATTTTTAGTATCATTCGTCGCCTAAAATTCCTTGCCGTGGCGTCCCATTGGGGAGCGCCAGCCTCATATCATTGTACAGTATCCTTCATTCCTCCGGTATGTTATGGGATTATGACTCGACTCTATGCTATTACAATATCAAAGAGTCGTTTCGTCATTTATCATTTATCATGATCTGACCAAGATTATGTCTGGACTTTAAAAGAGACTGCGACCTCTGAGTTTGTTTCGGCCTTTCTTCTCAGAATAGTCAGATAGGAAACGCCAACCTCATCTAGTTTAAAAAATATGATTGACGTGTAAAAGTGTTTGTACAAACCCACTTACAGAAATAAAATCATTTATCATTATCATTTTATATTATGTACTTACTCGTTTTAGGTGTCAGATATACAGATATAGCTGTGATTGGCTCTTGATTGGGGTCTTTATAGAGCTGCGTCACTAGTAGATCGTTGTCCTTCATACGCAGCGGAAACTTTTGCATATCTGATAATAATAAAATAAATAAACCGTGATTATTTCAGACATGGCACAATAGTAGTATATACATACACACACATACACACACACACACACACACACACACACACACACACACACACACACACACACACACACACACACACACACACACACACACACACACACACACACACACACACACACACACACACACACACACACACACACACACACACACACACACACACACACACACACACACACACACACACACACACACCCTTATCTCAATACGATTTAAGTCTAGGTCAAACATTAATAATAATCACAAAAAAATAAAATAAGTAAAGGCAATATTAAATGTTGTAAGATGAAAGTGTGGTTGGCGAAGTGTAACTAAGGCCCTGAAGATAATTGGTATCACATTGTCATTGAGCACTCATATCTGTTAGTTTATATGCAGAAGTTGAAAAGTTTGGGCGAGTATAGACCCCCTGGCTCACCCAGCATGCCAACCTGTATGTATCTGACAGGATACCCACCCATATTGTACTGGTTGTTACACCAGCACCCTAATTACGTAACACACTATCTATCACATTCGGAATCATTTTGAAACCTATTGCTAATCCATTGCTTAATATGTTCGAAAAATTTGTCTGCTCAACAAAGTAAATAACGCAATGAATGTTGTTGAACTGTCAAAATGAAACCCATTCCTACTGTTAGTGTGTTACGTAATTACCCCGCAGTACTAAAGCATAACAATTAGATCTTATGGAAGGTTGGTATCATGTGATAGTTTTCTCCATTGGTTCTCGTAAGACACAAGTAAGAAAGGCTGTAGGTATAAATGTAACCTGCATACTTATCCATTTAATTCGCTATTACATAACTGTCATGTCACAACTTTATTTGTAAACACAAGGCCAACTTTATGATATCACCTATGCTAATCGCGGCACGGAGATGGCTTGTCAATTGTTCGCAACACCTTATCATGGCGCGTTCTTCGATATGCCTACTCTTCGATAACGATTATGTAAAACGGAGTGCATTTATTTTTTATTGTATTGCATGCTAATTTTGCCTCGCGAAAAAGGAAACAGAAAATTCACATTCGAAAATGTTGTAAAAAAAAAAATAGGTAGTTGTTAACTGTCAAGAAATGATAAAGGAATTACTGTTTTCTGGCTCATATTGAAACTCTGTTTTCAACTTTGCATATTTTCTTACTAATGATAAAAATATCTTTAACTTACCAATATAATTGATGGCTCCGGTTGCAGTGCCCAGCAGTAGGAACGACCCGGCCGTGTCATACGTGGTCAGATGAGCCACGTCTTGCGTCTGCCAGTGTTGTGTGCTAGTGTGCCACACTCCTGCTTTACTGCGGCTGCCGGCGCCACTTAAAGCTACCAGTTGAGGACCCACGAAGAGCAGGTGTTCTACTCTTACGCCTAGGTTGAAAGTACCTGGAAAGGGGATGAATATTCGTAAGACAGGGCGTTGGTTAGTTCCACCGTGGGGTCGAGCTACCCTAAAGATCAATCTTGTCATAATTATTTAGCATTTTCGACAGTCACGATGCCAGTTATTATCAAAGTTTTGAGGCTGAAAAGAGTAATATCCTCATCAGCGGTCAACAACTCATTAAACCAACTTTGTACTGTAGGGAAACCTATTGAAGTGTGATTTGGAAATAAATGAAACGCTGAAATAAATTAATCAGTTCAACTCGCAATTTTGTGTAACGGTTTATTAATAAAAACTCCATTCGAGTCTGAAACCAGCCGGGCAGGCCAAAAACAATACTACACTGACGGATACCATCTGCTTTTAGGGGCAAATAACAGTTTCACTTACCAACCAAAGTACGTCTAACAGGCTCACTGTGAGTCGAGAACGCCCAAAGTCGGACATGCGCACCACTAGCTATGCCCAACATGACGTCAGTTCCCGTAGAGTTGGTCCCGCTGGAGGTGCCCCCGCCCCCACCAGTCTTGGCATTCAACGCTATTCGCTCTATGACTGAGTCTTGCACTGGAGATTGGAATACTACGTACCAACCACATGAATCTGTTAATCTGTAAAGAAATATATTATAATAATAAAATAAATGTATATTATTTATTTATAAATAATATATAGTATATATATGTATATATATACATATATACATATATATATATATATATGTATATATATATGAAATAAAGGAAATAAATATATTATTATAATAAAATAATAAATAAATAAAATAGTTAAATTAACAAATAATATGAAGCAACAGTATGATATTACATCGTTACACGCAGAGCAATGTTTTTCATTACGCGTCACAACTTTTAATACTTAGGCACTGAAAGCGCAATTCGGCGTATCATACGTCCCGATGCTCTAAGCAGAATGCGATTTTGAACGCATTCGGAGCGGTATTTTTTTTGTATTTTTTAAAGTATAATAATTATTTTAAAAAAAGTGTATCACAATTATTAAGCTACACTTTTTTTTGCGAAATGGGAAGCTTATGACCTCGATCTCGCCTGATGGAAAGCGATGGATGAGGTCTACGATGGAACGAGCGTGCCCAGAAGATGCCTTTTTACTGTTTCTTTGAAGGCTGATGGGTTATTTTACTTAGACAATAATTCTTGAAGTTTGTATTGCTCTAGGTAGGTACTAATATAAGAAATGTAAACGCCAATTATTACAAAAAGAAAACAACTAAAACATTGTGTCATACTTAAATTGAGACAGCCCCAGTAAGTGACAAAAGTACTTGCGTCGAAGCTATCTCAGTGGTAAATTAACAATGATGAGGCTAATAAGTAAATAGAGGGCTTAAAAAACGTAAAAATATAATAAAACATAAATTTAACATCTCTCGGTGTGTAAGGGTGTGTGTGAGCATGTATGTGTGTGTGTGTGTGTGTCTGTAGGGGTGAGTGTGTCCGTAGGTGTGTGTGTGTGTCTGTAGGTGTGTGTACGTGTGTGTGTGTGCGTGTGTGTATAAAAAGATAACTTGTTCGTGTACATACCTATAACCGGTCACAAAGTGTGTATAGGCAACAGCAACCCAGTTGTGGTGTGCTTTTATAATTTGAACTTTCATACTATCATTCCACGTGCTCACTGCAAATAAAGCATATTAAGTTACACAATAGATTTAATTAATCGTATCAAAGAAGTCGTATAAAACGTAACTAAGGGATTACGTCCAGGGAATAGGGCGGCGTTGTACTGCGACTTATCCATTGCAATAATAGCCCTATGATTAAGCCTTTAATTTGTACAGTCAGGGAAATTAATTGACACCCTACGTCTAGTTTACCGTGTTATAGCCATAGCATACAACTGGCAAAGAATGACAGTTGTGATTTAAATATACGGACAATTAAAGTCAGGGATTGAAAAGGTTCCTAAAATACCGGTAGAGAACCGGTATTTAGTGGTTCCGTTACTAGAACCCGAACCGGAACAGGAACCTAAATTGGAACCTTTATTTTACCGGATCTTCTTCAAAGCGAGTCCGAACGAGTTCATCCGTTCAGCGCAGGACGAAGCTTTGTTCGATAGCGGCGAGGTACGGGCGGCCGCCGACGGGTGAAGAGGTTAGAGTTTTTGTGAGAGGGGAGAGGTGCACTTTTGCTTTGTTATATCATGTGGTAGTTCTTTTTTAGAGAACCTTTAAATTGGATGGTACAGAACCGGTATATTGGATCACCAGAATCAAACCGGAACCTGAACCGTACAGAAAAGAAGAACATTTTTACGAACCAAAATGAAGAACCGGAACCCAAATTCGTACTAGTTTTAAATCCCTGAATTTTAAGTTGCTGGTTGCCGCTGGCAGCACAGTCGACATCGGTTCAGAAAAAAAAAACACGTGTGGCACTCGGGGACTGCCGCGGTAAAGCTATTGCATAGCATTTTTTATCAACTTATGCAATTATAATTATTTATTTATTTTTTATTTAAGTATGCAGTATTTTTTTTTCTTTGGTATTAATTCAAGTACAGTCGTACCATATACATACACGTTAAGCGAACGCTCGGCCGAGCTACATGGTAGGCGGAGTGGGGGGTATTAGGTTTTATTTTCGTTACGGAATTTCTTGATTCGGTCGCCGCGCTCAAAGCCCGCGATAAAAGCTATGCATTAGCTTAAAAGTAGTCAATCTGATTAACAATTAATTTTCCTGACTTTATCTACGAAACAAGAGGTCGCGAATTAGAACGATCACCCGGTGTAGGTACTATGGACGAAAATCTACACCCATTTGAAGCATATTTAGACTAATTGAAGGAGTTTTAGGTAATGGATGCTGAAATTTACGCCTGGCGCAACCTGGGCACGAGCCCTTGAAAACACGCTACTAGCCAGCACTGGCAGAGGTGTACCTGCACAGTACACCAACATTTCGCCAATTATGTTCTAGTCCCATGTAATACGAGGCGAGCCTATTGCCATAAACGGGGCAGAAATTAAGACTCCGGGCTGCTACTGAGATATTTCTGATCAAAAAAACTTAATAATACTGCCCGACCAGGGAATCGAACCCAGGACCCCCCTGGGATGGTTTCCCTTCGGAGAAAACAGGCCTGACGTTATGTTATGTTAGTCAGTACTGGCATCTTGCAGACCAGCTAGTATTTTCACCATGGCCTGAGCTATTCATAAATGGCTTATACCTTTACGAGAGAAGAAGAATGATTACAGTGCGGCCGACGAGAGAATGCGTTCTTGACACCTGTCAGTTTAATACAAACAAATACTTGTTTTGCGATTTTGATCTCTATTAGTTACTAGAATTGTCGCACTGACAGGTGTCAGGAACTTATTTTTTCGACGGTCGTACTGTAGGTAATCGAAAACAACAACCAACCCACAGATTACTAATAATATAACCCATCCTGTAACTTATCCTATAGATGCTATATATCGTTGATTGTTGCGGCTATCAGCGTTCATTACGTTTAAGATTGTTACATTATATATACCTATCCCACTTAACTATCGAACGATGTATAAAGGCACAATGAATGAATCACGAGTTGAATTGCTCTGATTACACAGATATACCTACATGACATCATTATTGATACGTACTGTCTGGCGGGCGATGTCCTTTGTGGCAGTCCGCGTTACCTAACGACGCTGCTCTAGAGTGACCTCTGCCGCAGCGACTGTAAATTGTATATAGTTGTTTTGTTAGGTTTACATTCTGTGAATGATTGTTAGATGTTTCAGGTTAGCCTGTTATAAAGAACAAAAGAAAAAATAATTGTTGCTCTTTCAACTAACATATTTTAAATTTTGAAGTAGCTAATAAACTCACTTCCATTAACAATGAATGCAATCCATTGTCAATATTACCATTCTCATCCATGCAAGTTTTGATGTATGAGTTTTTCTGTAAATGATTTGGATCCAAAGCAAAGATGTGGAATTAGGTATAGGAAAGAAGATAGATTCACATGGGAAGTCACAGCTAGTCTGCTGGAAAATGATATTTTATCTAGTTTGAGGTCTTAAAATAATTAATCATCAAGGTCTTTTACTTATTTATAATACTTCTACTTACCGAAGATTATTTAAATGTCGTTATTTTAAGCCAGCCCCCTAATTGCGTAATACACTATCTATCACAATCTGAATCATTTTGAAGCCTATTGCTAATCCTTTGCTTCGTATGTTCAAAACATTTTTCTTATCAACAACGTAAATAACGCAATGAATGTTGTTGAACTTTCAAAATGAAACCCATTCCTACTGTTAGTGTGTTACGTAATTACCCCGCTGGTCTCAGCACATGCGTTTAATAAAATGATTACTGCATTTCGAAAAATATTTACGAGACTACACTACTGCTTATGTCCAAATGTAGAGAATTTTGTCAATAGCTTCAGACACTAGCAGGTACAAACCTTAATTGGTCCTGTGAAGGTATCCTGCCGACAGTTCGGAGATCAAGCGAGGAGTTTCGTGAATGTGTTCTGTTCACTGCCACTTCTGTGCTAGAGGCTGTCGAGTTCTTTCGCGAACAACTGTTACCGCTCCGCGTGCTGTTGCCGTTCGGTAGCGCTGTGTTTACTGAAAAACATGGTTTATCAGAAAAAGTTTTCATAATAAATTGTACTTTTTTATTAATCAAATCAATTTTCTTGATATTCTGTCTAATAATGAATGTTATCAGTTTATCACTTAACATACAGATCCTATTGTTCCAACAGAATTATTGTGTATTATCATAAGCTATTGAGCTTAACACATTTTATCTACAGGATTGACTACAGATAAATCAAGTATTTGTTTGTAATTTTGTTATTTCTTTCATAGTTCATTAATCGAATTAATTATGAATGGAATATATGCCATTCATAATAATTAGATTAATGAACTACAAGTATTCTACATATTTTTCTTCAAAGGGCCCAAAAAGTTTAACTTAAGGGTAACAACTCATTTTCCAATTGATTTAAGAAATCATTAATCCACTTTTCTGCTTGGCTTTCTTACAGGGACTAACTAGTCATCTGCCAGCCTTTATCATTATATTTCCATGGCTCTGAGGGGCGAATTAATACTCATTTAGTTAACCTTTATTCGAAAAGAAGTCTCTTCTCATCTGCCTAGGCATTTCCACAGAGCACATTAACTCCCAACATGTTATTTTAGGTATATTATTCTGCAATGACTGACAGAATGTATTTATCAAAGCATGGCAGATTAATTTGTCTGGATGATTCATCACTCATCAACTTAGATAACCTTAGGTGGGGCTGTATGAGTCACATTTACAACATTGTTAAGATGATTTCGGCTTTTATTTTGTGATAATTGAATAAAAATATTTTAGTACTTACATGGAGGTGGTAGATATCCATAAAACAGGACATCTCCACAGGTTGAATGGTTCATCTCATCACACAAAGCCAGTCTTCTGCTCAGGGGAGTAATGCCAAAGTAATCACACTCATGCCTCAAAGCTCTAATATTAACATTATTAAGATCTATATCCCGAGTACGTAGGAAATTCAAAATGAGACCAAAGAGGTTTGGGTCCCTGTCTATGAATATGGCTCCAGTCTCATCCCGCACCGTGGGAATCCTGCCACTGAGAAGAGCAGTAAAGAATGTCTCTGGGACCCAGGTTAATGTGTGCCATGATGTTGAGAATCTAAAAAAGGTGGTTTGGCTTAGAAAAGCTTTACAACAGTTTTTTAAAACATGCAGTGCTAAATAATAGTAAGTCGCTTTAGAAAAAATATTTGACTTAATTTAATTTATTGTCTTGATAAAACATGTTTACATGTGACTTAAAATAACATCAATTAAAGCAAGCCAGAGTGCCACTACGTTAGCAAGCTTTCTGATAGACAATAAGATAAGATTACAATTGAGAATCGATCCAGCGGCGTAAGTATAAACATTAAACAGTGTTTACGATGGAATTTCTAAGAAGTGGCGATCTTCGACTGTCTATTCAACTGGAGTTTACAATAATAATCAGTATATATTTCCATGACACATAATATTATGTACCTAATTAATTATAATCTATATGATGGCAATGCACAGAATGCCGAGATATAACAAATAAAATAAAAATGAAATCACAAACTTTCCATTTAATTGAACACTTACCTCGTACCGCCTACGTTTAAATTCACAATTTCTTGGTAATTGGACATTTGTATTATTTCTAATGTTACAATTTCATTCGGAAAGCAGTTAATTGTTACAATATGTATGTAATCATTGGAATTTATTTATGTCCGACGAGATGGATGGCAAAACGTCAACGTCAACAAACAGCTGTAAAAAATAACAACCGCACAATGCAAAAAATTGTTGCCATGTAAAAACTATTTGAAAGACTCTTTCACACTATCCGAAAATTCAACCGCAAAAAATCGGTTTTTATTCAACTGTGGCAATACAACTCGGTCTTGCTCAGTTTAATTGTTTAATTACTTGGCAACTCTATTTTGAAGAGAGACGTGTCCGTACGTCAGTCATCCAAAAAGTCAATTTTCTTCTGAATCGAATTGTTCGGACTCATGTATGAGAATATAGTTGTTGTGGATTATTAGGATAGTTGATAGTATTATCAGCCCCAAAGATGCCGCAGACTGTAGCTGCGAAGCCGGGCAATGGCCGTAATAAAGGGATATTCAATAATACGACCGGCTTCAGCACTCTGATCACTGTTACGGTATTGTCATTGGCTTGGTTGGCCGGTTTCGCATCCCGGCTATTCGCTGTTATACGTTTCGAGAGTATTATTCATGAGTTTGACCCATGGTAAGTGTGGAGAATTTGCTCAGTAATGATAACCTGTTGAAAATAGGGTTCCCTCCATTTATTGCCTACGTGTTCTAGGTTCAACTACCGATCCACGGCCTACATGGTGCAGCATGGGTTCTACAACTTCCTGAACTGGTTCGACGAGCGCGCGTGGTACCCGCTGGGTCGTATCGTGGGCGGCACCGTGTACCCTGGCCTTATGATCACATCAGGCACAATTCACTGGATCCTTCACACCCTAAATATTCCAATACATATTAGAGATATTTGCGTGTTCCTCGCACCTGTGTTCAGGTAATTGTTTTGGTATTCATTGTTATTTGTTATCTAGGTTACCATCATTCGTATTGATCATAATAAATGCTTAGAATCTATTCATACTGAAACATTATATCATAGATAAAATCAGATAATTTGAAGTGCACTCTTCAACAGGAAATTAGAACAAATTATAGCATAACTAAAATGTTAACTGAACACAATGAAAATGAAATGCATGCTTGTGTTATGATATCATTTTACACCATTTTATTTATAAAACAATTCTCTTAGTGATGGTTTGTTATAGTTTAGCCTTAAATCATTAAAGTTATCATTCCGTACAAGTCTAACAAAACATTCTCAATTGTTTAGGTACTTCATTAAAACATCAATCAATTATTATTTTTTAAGGAAAAGTTGTATGTAAAAATTGATAATATTTTTCCCTTTTAGTGGTCTAACTGCCATTGCAACATATTTGCTGACTTCAGAGCTTTGGTCTCGTGGAGCCGGTCTGTTTGCCGCTTGCTTCATAGCTATTGTGCCCGGCTACAGCAGTCGGTCCGTAGCCGGAAGCTATGATAATGAGGGTATTGCTATATTTGCTCTGCAGTTCACATACTACTTATGGCTGAAGAGTTTGAAAAATGGATCAGTTTTCTGGTCCATTTGCACTGCACTCTCTTACTTCTACATGGTGAGTTGATTTAGTCATGGTCTTCGGTTTGATTATTCTTTTGGTAAAAGACAAATATCAGGAATCTCAATTATTTTGTTAGCTGTATGGCAGTTGTCTATCTCCATATATTATTATAAAAAGAAACCCTGTTATTTAACTATCAATATCTATACTCAAGGGATATCTTTTATTTATTTTACCTCCGGCGAAGGAAAATCTTAGTGGGAGAGTTTTAATATAGCTGTCTTGGAAATTGTTTACTTCAATTAAACAATAAAATGGGAACTCACTCAAGTAGATAAATTAGCATAGTTTTGCATGTTCTGTTATATTCTTGTTAGAATAACGTTAAGATGAATTTCAGACAATAATCTTCTTTGTGACTTGTTGATACTCTATAGCCATAGTTGTTTTTTAAACATCATATAAAAACAGTCTATATGCAGAGTAGGCTTAATAAAAACAAGGCACACTTTCATAATAATTGACAATGGGTACATATATAAATAAAACAGATAACTTCTCAGCCACACCCATTAATGCAATGTGTATTGTCTTTGGTCCCTGGCCCGAACATCAAGCAATAGACAAAATTGACAAACTTTTATAGCTCGAATGCAAGGCTTTTGGCTATTTTGTATGTGTCTATTAATTAATTTTATTTATTTGTAAGGTGCATTTGTTTGTGCAGAATAAACTATTTTCTTTCTTTTCTTTCCATCATGAATAATATAGACAGAAGGAATTATAATATGGTCTCCAATAAAACATTATTATTTGTATTGTAGGTATCAGCATGGGGTGGTTACGTGTTCATCATCAACTTGATCCCGCTGCATGTGTTCCTGCTACTGATCATGGGAAGATTCTCCCAGCGGCTGTTCGTCAGTTACAGTGTGTTTTACATTGTGGGCCTGTTGATGTCCATGCAGATACCCTTCGTTGGCTTCCAGCCCATCCGGACTAGTGAACACATGGCTGCTTCAGGTACATTCTATGATTTTAATTGTAAATAATCAGTCACTTATTTCTGCAGTCATCAGGTATAATTAAAACAAACTATAAATGAATTACGGTTCAGTTTAAACCTAACAACCAGGTGGATTAAGGCCCACTCCTTAACAAAGAGAGGTCATAATACCAGTGGACAGATCCATCTTAACTATGCATCTTGTCTGTTTTTTTTTATGTGCAAGATATGGCCATGGGCCGTACTGAATTTACAGCACATCAGACATTCAAATAAATATTTCAAATTCATTTTGATTGATAAAAATATTAATTATCTTGATTACGAAATGCACTTGTGTTGAAGAATTGTAAAACAAGCATGTATCCATCTACTATTAGCGACTACTTAAGATGTCATCCACAAACACGGATTAGACAAGTGCGTGTCGGACCACGCCCTGTAAGGGTTCCGTAGTCGGGATGCATATTAACGCATGCACAATATCGATTTTATCGACGGCAAAAATAAGTTTTTATCTCATAGTATTTCTCGGACGGACAGACGGACAGGAAAAATTTGTAAGGGTTCCATTTTTGCCATTTAGCTACGGCACCTGGCTGGTTTGTCCACAAATTACATAACATTTGAAAATAAAAGACATTTAAAAAAAAACTCTGGTATCCTTTGCATTAATCGCGCGGCAAGTATTCATAGTTCAAGGTGAGGTTCGGTCAGTAAGAAACATCTGTGCAGCATGTAGGTAATGTTATTTATAATCTTTCATGCTATTATGAAACAATTACACGCAGGTAAGATGCGGATTGTATTATGTTAATACTTGCATTCAATGAAAGTGCATAAATGGCACAAAATGTGCTAACATAAATACCATGAATTGTAGGCTTGATAAGATTTAATTGTTTATACACGGATTTAACGATTCCAATTTTCTGGGTAATTGATTTCCCAATGCTGTTAATTTTTGCAATAATAATGTACTCACATCCAGGCAAATCAGACCATTTCAGAATCAAATCTACATGGTCTTCATATGATCTGACCAAGATTATGTCTGGACTTTAAAAGAGACTGTGACCTCTGTGTTTGTTTCGGCCTTTCTTCTCAGAGTAGTCAGATAGGAAACGCCGACCTCATCTAGTTTTAAAATATGATTGACGTGTAAAAGTGTTTGTACAAACCTACTTACAGAAATAAAATCATATTTACTCACAGCATTTAAAACATTCAGGAAGATGCGTAACATTTTGTATTACGAATGCTGAATTAATTCTCTTAAATGATTAATCTCCAAAGTCACCCAAAGGGTAATTTATCCCTTAGGGTGACTTTCAGCCTTCTAATGAGGCCATTGTTTCCATTTTGGACAGGCCTATGCTTGGAGTTTCTTTACGTGATCGAATCAGAACTGAAGAGATCCGTAGGAGAACCAAGGTAACCGACTTAGCCCGAAGAATTGTCAAACTTAAGTAGGAGTGGGCAGAGCACATTGCTCGCAGAACAGATGCCCGATAGGGCCGAAAGGTTCTGGAGTCCGCGTACCGGAAGACGAAGCGTTGAAAGGCCTTCCACAAGGTCCACCGATGACCACATGAATCCGCTGGATTCGAGAAGCACAGAACCGGTCGAAGTGGCGATGCATGGGGGAGGCTTATGTCTAGCAGTGGACGTATTTCAGCTGAAATAATAATGATGATGATGATGAATTATCTAGGATTCTAGGCCTTTAAGTTAGTTATGCAATTTTTCTGGGATATAATCAGCTAATACATAATCATAATATTCTTAGGAGCTCATCTACTACTAGATAGGGTAAAGAAATCTGAATATTACTCTGTAATAAATGCTTTTGTATGAATATTGCCACCATCACTATTGGCTGGCGGATGTTTTGACGAATCGGTCTTTTTCTCCCGTGTCGGCACGATTGCCCCGACAGACTCACGTAGTGAATATACCACAGAAGATTGCGTAGCCGAATTTTCCTATAGGTACCTACACCGGTACGTGACACTTTTCAGGGCTAAGTTCTGCCCACGAAGTAAATATACCAGGACATACCCAAGTATCGTCACTTTTGGAGGCTTTTGCAAAATGCCCTAAACATGTTATGTTTGATATGATAACATCGAAATATTTCAATTTCATTTGTAGCTTGTACCCTTGGGTCCGCTTATGTTATCTTGTGTACATAGCGCGAATGTTTGATGGATTTCCATTTACTCTATAAACGACCTTGAGAATCACAATATAATGCATTTTAGCAGAAGTGCCTTTATACATATTTTGTTGTTAGGCGCGCTTTGAACATGCGGCAATAACATTCTCAATCATCACTACGCTTCGTGCGCTACGATTGATATACAATGCAGAGATTATAATATCCTCTATGGACCAAAGGTTACTTTTTCACTCCCGTACCAAATATTCCTTAAACATACTGTATTCAGATCCAATCTGCGAGCTATTCATACAATTCATAAACAATTGCTGAGCGCGAGATCTAAACAGAAAGATAGATATATTCAAATGTTCACAATTTCCTGCGTTTTGTATGTGTTTGTGCCGCTCAAGGTGATATTGAAATTTTATTGAAGTGTAGCTGTTTTAATGGCCGATCTGTCCCGATAGTAGTAACATAAATTATGTTATTATGATTCGTATTCTACAAACATGTTTCAGCATACGACTGAAATAATTATTTCATTTAAATAAATATTCTATTTCGACTCATATTCGTACGCATCGTGTGCTATAGAGCGTCTTCAGTCATGAGGTGGCTTAAGGTCCGCAGTTCGATTCCTAGGTCTGCCTTTGTTAGGTTTTTCTAGGAATCTAGTATATATTTCAGTAAGCTCGGGAGTATAAAATTTAGCCTTTATATTCCACAGTGCGGCTTCTGCCGCACTGTGGAAGGTACATATTGTGCTATACAGGATAGATACAGCTTCTGCTGTATCTATCCTGTATAGCACAATATGTTAACTGCTTTAAATCGTTATTTTAATAAGGATTTCTTAGGATATTAGATTTTGCCAACAACAATATCTTACACCAAGGTGATGAGTCCTTAACCTGGTGACCGCATAGCCATGACTAATTCCTAGAGAAATTTCACCGAGTCCAATAAACTGTATACATCCCTATATCCGTCGCTCGGGTATTATCTAAACAAAGGAAATTAAAAAGGAAACATTAACTATCATGACTGCACACTACTCTTACCATTGATTCAATAATTCAAGTTTACATGCCGAAATAAACGTTTAGTTTGGCTGAGACATTTTTTTTAGATTAGTATGAATTGACATGCTTTGGATTATTCGAAATACAAGTAACATTTCCCAGGCTTTGACCTTGCGAGCGAGGTCTTTTTATGTACCTCACTATAGTTAATATAATTGCACTGATGAAATAAATTGAACGTAGCAGTTTGTTGACACAGTTGTTACTATGGCACTATCGTGACTTAACTCCTCATGTGCATTTCATCCGTTTTAAGACGTTTTATATATGGTAGGTAATTTTCTAAAGTGCCTTAGCGTGCATGCGATTTGGCGATAGTCCAACGTTTAGTACAAAGTTATTACAGAGTAAATTCACTTGGAAAATAATTTAAGATATCCGAAAACGAAATGCAGAAAATTTACTATTCTCATTTTCTGTGAATGTAGGAAAAGAATGAAAGAAAACTTCGCTGTAAAATGGCGGTTTAATACTGGTAATTACACGCAGGCTCGTCGGGCTAATTAGGGCAACGACCTATAATTCTTATGTACCGTAAAGTACACATTCATACTACATTAATTATATTAATTTTTGTGAACAGTGTTGATTGAAAAAGGCTCGGTGTGGTCAAATTTAAGTGGTACAGAGCATCAAAATAGACAACTTTCTCCATGGGACTATCATCATAATCGCGAAAAAATTATCAACTGTCTCATACAACACTTCAATACCTACTGGACCGAAATGGAGGGGGCGGCAATTACTTTTTTCGCGATCCCTATTTTAGTCCTATGGAGAAAGTTATTCAGTTTGATGGTCTGGACCACTTAAAACCACACCTATCTGGTACAACCTGTATGTTTTTAAGCAGTGGAAACTGCACTTCGCCATGTCTGCCACGCCCTTTAATTTTGACTATACCTTTCTTGTACATCCTCTATACACGGTCAAATTAAATTAGCTAGCGAAACTGCAGACTTGATCGGTATCACAATATCTAAACACGATAAAAATCAAATAAAAAAGATTGGTGTTTTTTTTAGGGGTCAACGAGCGCTGTTATTTTTGTTAGTTACTGGAAGTAAGAAAATATGTTTTATCGTGTTTAGATATCGATACCAATCACGTCTGTGACGTTTATACAACAAAACAGATTTTTTAAACTGATATCTCAAGTGAATATACTAACTGCGGTCACTGACCCCATAAAAAAAACCCCTTTTTTTTATCATGTTTAGATATTGATACCAATCACGTCTGTGGAGTTTCGCTTGCTAATTTAATTTGACCCTGTAGATCTATATTCAATAAAAAAAACAATTTAGTCAATAGCAGTCCACTGCTGGACATAGGCCTCTCACAGGCTGCGCCACAACACCCTGTCCTCCGCCTTCCACATCCAGTCTGTCCCAGCCACCTTCTTAAGACCTATATTCGACCTGCCTAGCATTTTCCTAACTATGTTGTGGTCGGGTTCCAGTCGTAACTAGAAGCAGCTGAAAATCAGTATTTTACATGGAGAGCCTATCTGACCTTCACAACCCAGTTACTGGCTAACACGATACCCCTCGGTAAGACTGTTTGTCTGACTTTCGGGCATCTGACGACCCGTAACGACTGTCAATGATCCAAAAATGGCAGCCGGGACCAACGGCTTAACGTGCTTTTCGAGGCACGGAGGGGTCTCGCTGTGTAAAGATGGCCACCCATCCACAGACCGACCGCGGCAAGCGTAGCTTAAGATCAACATAGCGCACCTATAAATAAAGTCTAAAATAGATTGCGAGCCTCTGTCCGCTTTGATGTTCCCGCAGTAAACTTGCAAATATTATGATGATTCATTGTCAACAGGCGTGTTCGCGTTGGTGATGGCTATAGGTGCCATGAAGTACCTCCACAGCCTGAACCCTAAGGGTCAGTGGAAGCAGCTGCTCATCCTGGGTGGGTTGGCGGCTGCCGGTGCCGTGTTCTTAGCAGTTGTGCTGCTTACGTATGCCGGAGTCATCGCACCTTGGAGTGGAAGGTCAGTATTAAACTAATATGTAGTTTAGACTATGCTATTAATATCGTTGGGATATCTTACTAAAGGCCTATCGTTGAACTGAGCAGACTGACCGAGTCCATCAGCGGGCTAATGACTGAGCTCTCGGGACACGTCACCACACCCCTCCCGCACCGCGCAGCTACCTCAGCCACCGTTTCGGCCTGTAATATAATATCGCTAGGCATTTGGAATAAGCCTATAATGATGTGCCATTTGACCTACTAGGCAATGGTGGTCATAATGATTAGAGGATTGAATGATACATCAGTACATGAAAAAGTGACAACTCTGGTCCTCGCTTGTAATGGAGTGTTAGTCAGAATTCGCGATAAAAACAAAAGCAGTAAACATTATGATAAGTACATTTTCCTACGATATGTTGAATAGAGTACCTATAAACGTAATATTTATTAATCTTTATAAATGTTTCCATTATTTTTTTAATTACATGTCAATATGGTAGAAAGGTAAAACACCATTTAATCCGTTTGTGAATCACCCCCAACCAGTGTGGTCTAAAAATACACCTTAATATATTATATAAACATTATTTCACATGTGAAATGGCAGTTGTTATATTTACGTGTGTTTACTTACTTTATAACATGTGTTCGAGTTATGTTAGACGTGTTACCAGGTAATTTACAAGTGTTGACTGAGAATGGTAATAAACCTGTTTTATGGCCTAATGGGAATGTTCGTGTTTAGTTTCTGTAGTGTTGACCTCAATCGTTACATCTTTTGTTTTAATAGTTAATAGAACATGATGTCGTGACGGATAAGGTGTTGGTTTTATAGCGTCTATACAGGGCCAAATTAAATTAGCTAGCGAAACTCGGCAGACGTGATGGGTATCGATATCTAAATATGATAAAACGAAAAAGAAATTAATTAAATGATTTTTATTGTGGGGTCATCGACCCCAATTAGTGTAGTAACTTGAAATATGAGTTTTAAAAAATGTTGTTTTTTTATGTAAACTTTACAGACGTGATTGGTTGATACATAAATACGATAGAAGAATAGAAAACAGATTTTAACTCGTAGTTCAAGTAACAAAACTAATAGCGGTCGTTGACCCCCAAAAAAAACTTCAACTCGTTTTTATTTTATCGTGTTAAGATATCGATTACCATCACGTCTGCAGAGTTTCGCTAGCTTATTTAATTTGACCTTGTATATAATTTCAGTAGTTTAGTAAAGCCTGTCAAATGTTTGTGTTTGATGACACATCGACATGAAACGGTCCAAATAGGTTTTAGTATAATATTAATTATTTTTCTTAACGCGTTACGATACATAAACAATAATATTTCAGAGTTTAGTTTCGACAAGTTGATCGATGGTCATAAATGACTTGCTTGCGATGCTTAATGAATGAATGATTTACTTCAGAGAATTTACATAAATATGGAGACTTGTCGTTCTAACCAAGGCTAAACTAAACTAAATATGAACCGGCCGATATCGGTATTAAAACGTTAAAGAAAACAGGACTAGTTTTGCACTGAAAGTACAGACAGCGTCACTATGTGGAGACCCCTCAAGATTTAAAATATTATATTGCGATAACATTGAATTTGTTACGACTATCCTAAAGAATACTTTCTAAAAGAGCACGTCTTAACGTGGGTTCGAATGAACGCATTGTATAACGTCGCCATTAAATTCCGGTAGCCTTAACCAACTAGCCAGCGAGTTCGTGGCAAAACGTTTCCCGGAAACATTTAAAATTCGAGAAAACTTTTTTTCTTCTATGTTGTATTTTGGACAGGACAACGTCTGTCGGGTCAGCTAGCCTATACTAATATTATAAAGAGGTAAAACTTGTTTGTTTATTTGTAAGTTTGTATGCAGGGAGTAATCTCTGGATCTACCAGTCGGATTACAAAAAATATTTTTGCATTTGATAGTCCAATTCTTGAGCAAGGATGTAGGCTATTTAATATCACGCTAGGACCCTTAGGAGCCGAGCAAAAAGAAAAATAGTCAGAAAGAACGCTAAGCGAAAACGAAGTAATAGCGCGGGCAGTAATAGGACGGGGTGGGTCGGGGAACCAGAAATTTCACGCGGACGTAGTCGCGGGCAGAGGCTAGTTTATTATAAAATGTTATGCGGCTGTGTCGGATTTGATCTTTTGCTGGGGTATCTAGATGATGAAGCTGTTTCCCCCCGCTAGTACAGTTTTGTAACCCTCAAAATCCTAACTGGATCTGTATTTCAGATTCTACTCCCTATGGGACACAACATACGCGAAGATCCACATTCCTATCATAGCGTCGGTATCGGAGCACCAGCCCACCACATGGTCGTCGTTCTTCTTCGACCTGCACGTGCTCGTGTGCACCTTCCCCGTAGGACTGTGGTACTGCATCAAGAATATCAACGATGAGAGGGTTTTTGGTAAGTAACACTCTTTGACTCACCAATTTTCAGGTTTTGTGAATGATTTGTTTTAATGGCAGCGCGATTAAAACAAAATTATCGCTAGCTTTGCAACGTTTTGCAATCTACCCTGTCCGATATACCAACGTTTTGAAAGTTGAGTGCTTAGTCAATTTACCTCTGGTTCCTTTTATTATTTAGTCTGACTGACTCCAATATCTGATCGCTAAAACTGCTACAAATCAGATTTTAGCAATATGGTCATGGTGAAAATACCTAACAGACTTTACGAAGTTGGAGTTCTTTAAGGTAAATCCTCAGCTGTAGCCCGCCAAATAAAAATTTTCTTTGGTTTTTTGCAAATTGCAGCTTTGTTTTACGTCGTATGTTGATCAAAATGCGATTCGCGACTGTAGCAACGATTATTATTTTATTTATTGAATAATAATCATCAATTTCATATCAATCGTCAAACTTTGGAAATTTGTTCCACATAAGAATTTTCATGACGTAAAATAGAGCTGCAATTTGTAAAAAACCAAAGAAAATTTGGATTTGGCGGGCTACAGCTGAGGATTCACCTTAAAATAATATTTCGTGTCATCTTCTTGGCTCAGCTGCAATCGACACACTCGCTGAAGTTTGGAGCTGGTAGATTTAGCTAATAATGAAATCGTAAAATCTCTATACGTAATTAACCCTTATGTGTTCCTCCCAGTCGCCCTATACGCGTTGAGCGCAGTATACTTCGCCGGAGTGATGGTGCGTCTTATGTTGACCCTGACGCCCGTTGTCTGCGTACTGTCCGGCATAGCCTTCTCCATCCTGTTGGACCTGGTGTTGAGGGAAGATGAGCTGCCAGTACCTCAGGTTGATACTGAGGAGTCTAAGAGCTTGTATGATAAGGTAAGACGCATAGCTTTGCATGATACTGTTCAATAGTATTGTTGGATTTGAAATCCTCTAAAAGAGAAGGTCAGATTAAGATAAGTGACTGGAGAACTAAACCTTTTGTTCGCTCCAACACCGAAGATAAGCCCAGTGTTCATGGGTAAACAAAAGTTGCAACATATTTTTATGATAAATGATATTTGTTTCTGTAAATTGGTTAAAAAACACGTTTACACATCAAAATTAAATTCTGTTTTTAAAACTAGATAAGTTCGGTGTTTCCTGACTACTCTGAGAAGAGAGACTGAAACAAACTCAGAGGTTACAGTCTTTTTTAAAGTCCAGGCGTAATCTTGGCCAGGCCATATGAGGACTATGCAGGATAATGTCTGAAATGGCCTTTTGAGGAAAGAACCTTAAAGGATTTGAGTAGACCTGTCCAGTCACGCACGCATTTGTCAATAATCGTCTAGCTCAACTCAGAACTTACGGAGCGCAACGACTGTGTATGCTGCTGGCAACTATTCATGGAATTCATTCTGTTAATTTGTGGGTGAAAAATGTTAACAGTTACACAAAACTCGTCATCAGCCCACATACTGTTATTTTAAAAAAAACTGGGTAGCCAATGAACATCAAACTTTCCAACAGGCCGGCAAGCTAAAGAAGCGCACACACGAGCCGACCATCCCGCCCGACACAGGGCTGGGCATGAACGTGCGCTCAGTCACGCTGATACTGTTTATGATCCTCCTCATGTTGTTCTCCGTGCACTGCACCTGGGCCACCTCCAACGCTTACTCCAGCCCTAGTATCGTGCTCGCTAGCTACGGAAATGATGGGTAAGTCATTCATCAATTATCATAATATTTCCTTTTTATAAAATAACAGAACATCACGCTTGTATTTCCCGAAGGGTTTGGCAGAAGTGTTAACACCCACATTTCGCCAGTTATGTTTAAGTACCTTGTAACAGGGGGCGAGCCTATTGCCATCAACCGGGCACAAATCCAGACTCCGGACTGCTACTGAGAAATTCCAGATGGATGGACCCGATAACACTTTGCCCGACCGGCGAATCGAACCCAGGACCTCATGCTTAGCAGTAGCACTTGCAACCACTAGACCAACGAGGCAGTTCTTTTTATAACCAGACGTAAATATGACACGTTGAGCTTTAGAAAGAGACAAAGGTATGAGTGACAGAGATGATGCTCTACAAAGGCTTACTTTCCTCGATCTCGTTTTGAACACTCGGTGGTCTATATTAACGGCGGCGTACTCTCCCGTATCCTTAACTTGAATCCTCAGCTGTTGCCCGTCCAATTCAAATTTTATTTGGTCTTCTGCAAATTGCAGCTCTGTTTTCTGTCGTATGTTGATCAAAATGCGATTCGCGACTGTACGAATGATATATTGACTGAATAATAATTATCAATTTAATACCAATCGTCAAACTTTGGAAATTTGTTCCACCTAAGAATATTTCATATGAAAATTCGTCAAAATTTAACTTTAAGGTGTTAAAAAACGCTCTTGGACAGTCGTAAAGCTACGATTTGCTAGAAGAGCGTTTCCGTTATATTTATGACTGATTTCATGAAAATCTGTCATTTTCACCAGAATTTGACATTAAGGTGTCAAACACGCTTCGTATTTTGACATTACGGCCGCATGTGGCGGTCACCGCTCTGCTAGGAAACCGTACCTTCATTGGATGACCGTTCACCGCTTTCTCCAAAGCTTTACTCGAATTTCGATGACGTCGCGACTGTCAGTTGTTTACTGGACTTTGTCGGCCTATAAGGATGTTTACCCGTCAATATTGAGCTATCGAATACCGACATGACGTTATTCCTTCAGATCTCGTAAGATCCTGGACGACTTCAGGGAAGCATACGGCTGGCTGTCGCAGAATACTGCTGAAGATGCGAGAGTTATGTCCTGGTGGGATTATGGTTATCAGGTAAGAAGCTTAAATACAATATGCAATCTAACACTAATGTGACGCGCAACCTGTTACCACGGATTCAGTATATAATTCTGAATCCTTATGCTTTGAACTTTAAAAAAAGTTAGCAGTTTCATACATTTTGACCGCGTAGGCATTGGTCTTTTCTATGAAACAGGAGATTTATTTTTTAATAATCGACGTAAAATTTCTATGCTGGGGGGTCTAGAATCATGTGCTGAATTTATGGTTACAGTTTGTGCATCGATGCGTCGACGTCCCTGCCACCCTGTATATATATTATGTACAAGGAAGGAAAAAAAGGGGAAGAGTTCATTGGGCATAAAAAAATCGTCCGCATCGCTGTCAGTGGGAAAAGTGCCCAAAAGGCTGGCAGCGTTGCCACATTGGATGGCAATGCTAATTCTTTGACCTAAAAATTGGCCAGCCCTCTGAATAAGAAGAAGAATTACAAACATTTGCTATACTAGAATATTTCATATTTTATTATTCATGGAGCACGAAATCGATGTTATTACGTTTTGGCCTCGCGTTTAACTATTATTATTTTACCGATTAGAAATGGAGATTAAGCGATTATTTAACTACTTAACACATAATAACAACTGTAAAATTGACCGTATTATGTTAAATCAAACAATGATTTACTTTGAAAAAAAGAATATTTGACTTCGCCAAAAGTAAAAATGAACCTTCTACCTTACGATCACTCAAATTATGACCTTCTTACTCATCTTCCTCTTTGCATGGGCTATCATTAGTAAACGTAATAATATACCTACCACATCTCGTATTTGGCATAAGGTCTTAGGGCCGCCGTCTTTTATGACAACAACGTGTGACTTATCCTCTGCTGGGATTTATACAGCGTGTATCAGTCATATGTGGTCATATATAAAGGCGTGGTATACACCATCAAACTGAAAAACTTCCTCTATGGGCCCAACATCGTATACAAAACGTCAATACCTACTCGACCCAAATGCCCGTACTTGGGACAGCTGATAACTTTACGATTACTTTCTTTCAAAAGTTTCATATAATTTCGTAGATCGCCGGCATGGGCAACCGCACAACGCTAGTCGACAACAACACTTGGAACAACTCCCATATCGCATTAGTCGGGAAGGCCATGGCGAGCAACGAGACTGCGGCGTATGAGATAATGACAATGCTCGACGTGGACTACGTACTGGTCATATTCGGAGGCGCCATCGGTTACTCTGGTGATGATATCAACAAGTTTATCTGGATGGTGCGTATCGCTGAGGGAGAGCATCCTAAGGATATTCATGTGAGTATTGTTTTTTCTTTGTAAGGCCGTTATGTCCCACTGAAGGGCAAAGGCCTCAAATTATTTATGTAGTTTAATTTGTAGGGTTCTTTGAGTGTGTTCGTTATATGCGAATACTTATTCCTATCAGCTTCTAGCTACAATGCGTTGACTTGTCAATCATAGATGAAAATCTGTCATAAAAACCTTTTTTTTTGGCGTTTATGTCCCAGTTCCGATAAACAAGTGCCAAGGTCTAGTTTGTTATAATTTGTCTATTCCTTAAACTTTGATTTTCTTCTACAGGAAGCGGATTATTTCACGGAGAGAGGCGAATACAGGGTTGATTCAGAAGCGTCCAAAACTATGTTAAACTGTCTAATGTACAAACTATCATATTATAGGTATGTCACCTTACTTTATTACTATCATCTCCATGGCAGCCATTTACCATCATTCATCATCATTTTGTTGGTCATAGTTTTTTTGTTTTTGTATTTTATGTTTGTGATATCTGATAATTATTATGATAATGTGTTTTTTTATTTGTTTTAGTATATTCGTGTGTTTATGTATATTTATTTGTACTTATATTTAATTAGCTACTTATATTTAATTAGGTACTTATATTTAATTAGGTATTTATATTTAATTAGGTACTTATATTTAATTAGGTACTTATATTTAATTAGGTACTTACATATATTATATTTATAATTTGTAATAGGTATATTATGTGTATTTATATATTTTAATTTATTCCTCAACATTTCGTAATTGCACCTACCACTGTCTCTTTGTTTGTTGAGTGGTAGAAAATGCCTATGGCATTAAGTCTGTACATTAAGCCTCTACATTTATGTGCTTGAAGTATTATATGTTTAC
Source organism: Dryobotodes eremita (assembly GCA_917490735.1). Taxonomy (NCBI): domain Eukaryota; kingdom Metazoa; phylum Arthropoda; class Insecta; order Lepidoptera; family Noctuidae; genus Dryobotodes; species Dryobotodes eremita. The sequence continues at coordinate 9,578,343 of OU823257.1, forward strand.
GATTATATGTTTTTAATTGCAATTGTTACATATTATTTGAAGATGTGTGATAAAACTTTGATCTGTTTAGATACGACAGCGGCGGGAGTCCGCCGGGCTACGACAGAACGCGGGGCGCGCTGCCCGGCAACCGCGGCTTCAAGCTTACCTATCTAGAAGAGGCCTACACCACGGAGCACTGGCTAGTAAGAATATACAGGTATGTTAACTAGTATGCCGGTATGATGGTTCAAATCACAGGCATATCTAGCCGCGGGAGGGCCCTGGTGACATGTAATATAGGTTTTTATATAAACCTACTTCAGGCACCAGTCTCTCACAAAGTTACCTCCTTGTTTGTGCACTACTTTCGAATATTAGCTTTAAGTACATAACTTGTGTAGAGAAAATAAACGTTTTATATCTAATAATATAAAACGTTAATAATAATAATAATTTATTATTATTATTTATGCAACCTGATCAACTACTGGGAGTGTTTTAAATACGAGGCACATATTCATTATTGATTTTTAAATAGCGATATTTCCTTCCCTGTAATGTATGTAGCCTATGAGTCAGAGTGTGCGCCAATACCCATTTGCTTCACCCTGCAGAGATAAAAGGTTAATGATAATTTTTATAACATTTCCAGAGTGAAAAAACCAGATGAGTTCAACCGTCCGCGCTTGCCGCTTGCAAAACGAACAGTCTCAACTAGCAACTCTATTTCTAAAAAGGTATAACAAACATGAAATCATACCCTCATAATATTTTGATTTACTAACTAATAATTTTACTAAAATCTTTGTGAATAATTATTTTATTAATTCTTTCTGGTGTTGGTTTATAACTAAATAAAAAAAAAAAAAACAGAAGTTATTGTAACGTTAACAAAATAAACCCGTCCGTACTAACATTGATTACTCTACTCACAAGACGGTACTTGTGTCCTGTAACTTGAATTTAACTTTTATAACCCATTTGTAAAGCTTCAAATTAACCCACGTAACTAATAATGAAGGTGTAATGACTAATTTTCTCGTATTTCAGCTCGCTTTAGGAGGCGGACCGATGGTATAGTACCTACCACTGTTGAGTTCTGTTTGACCGATGTATGTGGTTGTATGTAGTCTGAGCTTGTGTGACGTCATACATCTTCGCTTTACTGTCTTAATTTTCGCATTGTCATTATTTTGATGTTTAAGAGGTTGCCAGGTCAAAATTATGTAATTTGTCCGGTATTGCCAGATAAAAATAGCATGGTTTTATTCTTGATAGCATTGGCCATTGATTTATATTAATATACGATCGATCAATTATTGGTCTTATAGTAAAATTTTAAAACTTGTAAGTCTGGCAACATTATTATAAAACGTAGTTGCGAAGTACAGTGTATAGTTAAAGAATTGTCCGTATTGATCTTAGATTTGAATACATCATTATTTCGTTGTTAGCAATGTGCCGTTTAGTGTATCAGTTAATTAAATCAAATAAATTATTTAGCGTATAATTTTGAGTATTCTTAAGTAAAAAAAAAAAAAACATGGTTTTGCAGAACTTTACTCCGTTTGAAATAAGATTAGAAATTTAAATAAACTTTTTTTTCAGTCCGTTCAATCGATTTTGACTTTGGTGGATGGTTTAAGTTAGTGATTATGATTAATAAAAATAAAAAACTGTTATTTTATGCCATACAGTTTTTATCGAACTGCAGATTTTTTGTGCTAAGTTAAACGTTTGTTACGCCTTATATATATATAGGATTGCATGTTTCATTCGACGAACAAGCTGAATGTGACTTCTGTTGGCTGCAGTGCATAATAAAATAAAGTATTATCACACCCACAAACGTGTCAAATAACACAATTTTCTGCTCACAGACATCCAAAAGGCGAAAAGGCATGATGAAAAACAAACCCACGATTGTGAAAGGCAAGAAGGCGGTCAGGTTGGAGTGACGCAGCGTACGGAGCCGCGAGCGCGCGCGCGCCTCCTCGCGTGTGCGCAGATAGTGTTCGCTGGTCAGTGGTGACGCGCCGTGTTTTGTACACAAACCTATTTGCCGGAATTGTATGGACAACTTGTATGAAGCTGTGCTTAAAGAGGAGAAAGCAAATAAAAAAAGGCTCACGACTTAATTTGTGTGTGAGCTTTTGTAGTACGCGTAAGGTTTCGTCTTTAGGTTCTTTGGCATAATAATTTTGAGATCTTTATGTACATTTGGTTTTATATGAATCTAAAATACCTACTGTATTTTTTCTTTTCAAAACACCTTTGTCCAAAATACAGAAATATTTTGGAGAACGGAGTTTTAGGAGAATTCAGTTTTGGGTTCTAGAATGTCCTGTTTAGTGTAGTAGTGTATTTTAAAGTGAAATCTTACGTGTACTAATTCCTCGTTAACATTGAAGATCTAAAGTTTGCGACAATACATATTGAATATTATATTTTACTAGCGACCGACCCTGTTTCGCACGGTTTTTACGACTTGAAAAAACATCGAGATTTCTTTATTATATATAAGTTTAATATTAATGTATTTTCAAATAAACCTTACGGAATAAAATCTTTAAATTCTGGTGAATACCGCATCAAAATTAGAAGAACTTTCTTTGCTATCATTCTGTTTAATTATCTATAACGAAATTTTAAGTATCTCATTGGCCTAATAATTATTCTTAACGTAATTTCCTCATTCGATATGATCAATAATATTCAATATTTTGTGTAGGTGTGTGCGTGATTTTTTCATACAATTTAAATATTGAAAATAGGTATGCGAACTATTTGTGTATGTGATTGTAGAGTGACATACAAAACACGGAGCTACCACTGATGTTTTATAAACTGATGATGACTGATACCAATTATATATGTATTTTAGTCCATTAGATAAAAATGTTTCTAAAAAAATAATAATTTAGTTTGTTCGAGCACTGCGTAGATTGGTGTTAAAATAAGTGTTGAGTTTGTCTCATGGACACTTTAGAAATGCAATAATTCAAATTTTATTAATAGTACAGAAATAATAATATATTTCTTTATGCACGAATAAAGTGGGATCTGTAAATATGCTTCATTTACTTTGTATTTGAAATAATTTTCTTCTATTCCATATTCAAATATTGGATAACTTGTGTGGCAATACTGCGACTTACTTAGTTGTAGTCGTGTTTAATAATGTATAGTGCATTGATGAATATTTCATTTGTGGATCGAGAGTGATTTAATTAATACGTGTTTTAACTGGTTAGATATACAGACAATTTTAATAGTATAACGTCCCTTGCTTTCCTGTGTGTTTCATTTTTCAATAATGTAGATCGGTTGTTAGTCGTCGTAGTACTTTTCTTTCAATTCGATGTTACTGTCCCGTCAATTTTAATAGATTGAATAAATGTTTTAAGATATTTCCCTATATACATAATTTTTTAGACCTCTAAAAACCTTCAGTCGTGTCTAAAATTAAGGCGTAGAACGACGCGATGATCAGTCGTGACGTAGTTGCTCTGCTGTTGTGAAACTCGCGCAGTATGCTCCCGACCTTATAATAACAGAGGTAATCTGAGAAGAATTATATTTATAATTGCTACGTCCATTTGTATAATAATTAAAATTATATTAGCACTATCTGTCCTACTGTCCGTATGCCTTAATTTTTCACCTAATTTATTAAATTCTTATAAATAATAATTTTGCCTCGCTACACTTCAGTACTTATCACAATTTTTTAGTGTAACACATTGTTAACAAGAGCTGGAAGCATGTTATAAGGTTCTGTATCTTGTTATATCGTAATATGAATCAAACCAAAGTTTCAACCATGTTTTGACTAGTAGAATGTTATATTTGTGAACTTGTGAAGTTTGCCTCTTGAAGTGTAGTGCTGCACACCTGCATTTATACACGACTACTAGGTATTAAGAAAAACCTGTCTTTGAATACTAGTGACTGTATTGCACAATACCGAGATCTCGTTTCTCCAGTCTTTAGATGTAAAAATGTGGAACGTTCATGGTCCATCTATTACTTTGTCCATAATCATGATATATTCTATCGTCGTATCGTCTTGCATTTGCTACATTTATGGCAACACTGGCAACACTACACTTCTAGTTGTAACCTAAACTTAACCCAAAAATTGACGTGCAAAATTTCATAAAAAATATAATTCAAAAGTGATTGATATAATTCCGTGAGTGTTATTGTGTTACGTATTTTTATTTTATTGTTGTCCATCAATTGTTTTGCGTAATTGTAACAGAGTTTTATCGATCTGTAGATAAGATTCATTGTGGTAACAATGTTCTTAATAAACGGATGGAGACGACAATTTTGGTTTTATTTTTAAACTACATTTTACCCTCTACATTATGTATTGTAACCGCCCGAGGACTCAAACCTACTATAATTACTTGCTATAAGTACTTACCAAACAAGTCCAAAATCTGCTAAACATTTGAGTCTTATTCATAAACAATGAAGTAAAACCTCTTAAAGAACAATGTTCAAAAATGTATGGACACCGTCCCCACCCTTGTAGCACTTTAAAACCTATGTTAATCGAAGGGCCATAGTCATCTTATCATTTTGTTGTATGACAGCGAAACAGAAATGTGCATCCGAAAAAAGTTATATCGACATGAAGAAACCGGAATCAGTCACAATAATAATTATGTTTCTGATCACGATGCTGTTCTTTTTTTAATTATTACTGTGTGATGGTTTTGTTCGGAGTTTTCAGACAACTCTTTGGAATTATATGGCGACTCCCGCTCGGGAACAACTCACGGAGCAAAAAAAAGTTCAATGAAGAATTCTGCTGAATATTGTTTTTGTGAGGTAACCATTGACGTTTTTTTAGGAGTTTTCAAATAAAATACCCTATTAATTACAAATAAAGCCTTTATTCGGTGTTTTCAGTATCTATTACAATATTGTCCCAGGCACTGGCTGGCCCAACGAAATTCTCTAAACGCCTTCCAATCCCAAAGTACCACACAATGCTGACGACATGCGCGCAGGCACCAACTGTCCTCATACTCGTCAAACATGAGCAGTAATATGCCTGAATAGCGTTTATGCCCTGTGCGTTATTCAGTATTAAATACGTGTAATAGGTCGCATTTGACCTATGTCTTGATAAAATTCGACCCCTTAGAAGAGTGCAATCTTCCGTGTTTATACCGTATTGATTCATAATTGGGCTTGGAGTTGTACAAACCTCTATGTTATAGACGCCGCCACGTAAATGTTCGCTGACATAGGAAGCTGCCAGTTTTAGATGATATGTCCCCAAGCTAAACAAAATAATATCTTCGTTTGACAATTCAGGGAACGGCATATTTATGGACTCGTCAGTCAATGTCCTGAACGCAACCCGCTGCCTGTTAACATTTTCTGCAACAACGTAGTTGCCTAAGTCATTGTTGGTATGAATTCTGTGACTGATTCGTTCTACGAAGTCTGTGGCGTAGACACTATCATGAAAAGGCTCCCTGAAGGTGTTGAGAAGCGCTCCAGCAATCTGGAAGTCAGTGAAGAGGTGAGGAAGTGATTTATTGAATACCACGTTCCTGAACATTTTAAAGTCGCGTTTAAATCTCCCGTTTATCGCCTCAATGACCCAGCGGACAATTGTTATTAGACGCGATTTATTCGCTTGTTCATTCGTGAGCTGAGTTGCGCTTCTGTCTTTTGTAGGTGGCATGTGAGGCTCATAGCCACATTCTTCGATTGCAGGAATTGAGTCTCTGAAGCTTCTGTCTAATATAAAAGTATCATTCTCGTGGAGCAAGTAATGAATCGGAGAATAAATGTTATTCATTATATCCTTCATAATCTGAGCGTCTGATGTCCTAGCAGAGTAGGGTCCTAGAATATCTATTATATACCCGTCTGGGCACACTAAAAGGAATGGCTTCAATAAGTTTTTGAATTTGTGCAGGCTGTATGTTATTTTCTGGAAAAGGAAATTCTTACCTTTCTGTATATAAATGTATGTTCCGTCGAATAATATGATGGCTTTTGAATCTCCATATAATGTTCTCGCAATAGTCGTGCTGTGACTTATTATTTCATCTCGGCCGATGTGGTCGTATCCTAGATGCAGTGCCACAAAGTCTCTCGTTAAGCACTCTCGGGCTGTATTCAGGTAACGTCCCACTGTTGTCCTGCTGACGTTTAGGTGGCAGGCTATTCTGACATCTGGTTCAGCTGACCTTATTTTCATAAGATAGCATGCCAGCACAGTTTTTGGCTGTCTTGTGAGCTGATTTAAAGATGGTGTGTCATTTAAAACAATAGCAAACTGCTCGTGGGTTAGCCCTGTTCTAAAATATAATTCTTCAGGAGAAATGCTGTCTATATTTTCAAAATTCAAGGCTTTTTTGTTATTATACGCATTTCTTAAAACGTCCATCATGTCTTTTAACTGGTCTGGTGAAAATGTCGTATCTGCAGTATCATATAATAGGTTCCATTCATTTGTGCGCATATGATTTGTACAAACCTTTGCACTGGTAGGGACATATAAGCTGTGCTCGATCAGTGAATGTATTTTTAAGAATAGTGGTATTCTATGCAGATCTTGATTTGCACATCCATGAAACGCACAGTGACGAGACGTATTTGCTAACCTTTTGTATGTTGGGACTGTAATTAACTGCTCGGAAACTGCTTGTTCATCGGCTTGCTCATCAGGTTGTTCCTCGTTTTGTCCACCTTCATTTCTCATTTGGTGTCGATGTGCTGCCACCCAACAGCGGTAACACATGTACTGCAAGTCGTTATGGGCTGCCTGAAAGATAACATTATTACTGCAGTAGTAGGGTAATATTGGGCATTCTATACCACTGTCGGCAAGTAGCTCGGCTAGTGCGCCTCGCTACGCGCCAGTGGCATAGTATGCCCAATATTGAACGATCGACTCGACTGTGTAGTATATTACTGTACTCACCTACAGATCATGTGAGTTATACCACTGGCCGTCAGTAGCTGGGCAAGTTCACCTCGCTGCGAACGATGGTATGGATCATTTCGACATGCGTTTCGTTGTTAGAAACGACTTGATATGCGCTTCAAATGGTGGAAACGACTTGTTGGTTTTTGTAATGCGCTTCAGTAATGGAAACGACTTGATGAATTTGGCACGTTCAGTATTAGAAACGATTGGTATTACTGTACTCATACAAAGATCATGCGAGTTATACGACTGGCCGCCAGTAGCTAGACGAGTTTGCTTCGCTTCGGACAGTGGTGTCAACTATCGGCACGATCAATGATTAAGATTTAATTTAGTCATTATGAAATGCGTTTCGTGGTTAGAAACGACTTGATGATTTTGATATGCGCTTCAACGGTGGAAACGACTTGCCGATTTGGTCATGCATTTCAGTATTAGAAACGACTTGTTGGTTTTTGATATGCGCTTCAACAATGGAAACGACTTGGTGATTTGGTCATGCATTTCAGTATTAGAAACGACTTGGTTTTTGTAATGCGCTTCGTGGGTGAAAACGACTTGGTGTTTTTGACATGCGTCTCAATATTAGAAACGACTTGTTGGTTTTTGTAATGCGCTTCAACAATCGAAACGACTTGGTGTTTTTGACATGCGTCTCAGTATTAGAAACGACTTGTTGGTTTTTGTAATGCGCTTCAACAATGGAAACGACTTGGTGTTTTTGACATGCGTCTCAATATTAGAAACGACTTGGTTTTTTGTAATGCGCTTCGTGGGTGGAAACGACTTGGTGCTTTTGACATGCGTCTCAATATTAGAAACGACTTGGTGGTTTTTGTAATGCGCTTCAACAATCGAAACGACTTGGTGTTTTTGACATGCGTCTCAATATTAGAAACGACTTGGTTTTTTGTAATGCGCTTCGTGGGTGGAAACGACTTTGTGTTTTTGACATGCGTCTCAGTATTAGAAACGACTTGTTGGTTTTTGTAATGCGCTTCAACAATAGAAACGACTTGGTGTTTTTGACATGCGTCTCAATATTAGAAACGACTTGGTTTTTTGTAATGCGCTTCGTGGGTGGAAACGACTTGGTGCTTTTGACATGCGTCTCAATATTAGAAACGACTTGGTTTTTTGTAATGCGCTTCGTGGGTGGAAACGACTTGGTGTTTTTGACATGCGTCTCAGTATTAGAAACGACTTGTTGGTTTTTGTAATGCGCTTCAACAATGGAAACGACTTGGTGTTTTTGACATGCGTCTCAATATTAGAAACGACTTGGTTTTTTGTAATGCGCTTCGTGGGTGGAAACGACTTGGTGCTTTTGACATGCGTCTCAATATTAGAAACGACTTATTAACTCACTGCTTTGAACTGGATCTGCATAATAAACAAGGTACATGTTATATTTGGTTTATTTTTCGTAAAACATTGGTTTTTCGAGGAATAAAGTATCTACCGAGCGCACGAACTCTTGTAGTTTTCGCCACTGACACGAATCCTCGTCGGTCTGGAACTTGAGTCGCACAAGCGCCTTCTTCCACAGCTCCAGGGAGTCGGTGTGGCGCGCGTCGTCAGCCTTGTACACCTTGCAGTCGATGTAGTACTCTCCGTTGATGCTCGCTGCTCGCCGCTCGCAGCCGTTGGCGACTCGGTTAACGAAGAATGATGATAGACATGTACTCGATGAATCGTCTTTTGGCACGGTGTCAGACCCGTAGTTGTTACTGATACCGAATACATCATTATCAGTATTGGTTTTTTTACTGAAACAACAACGAAAGGTTCTATTAGTTCATCATACACTTACAGGTTACATTTACCATTTAGATACGCACAGGAAAAAAATACACTCACTCAAAATAGGTACCTGCAGAACATGAGAGACGTACGAATAAAAATGACTGATAATTTTAAACTGGTTTGGCGAACTAAATTATTGAATAGTTTGTTTACCTCGTACGAATTAAATTCGTTGATGGTGGGTGCGACTTGCGTTTCCTATTGTTGTCTGCAGACGGTTTGCGGCTGCGTTTGGTTTTCTGATCGGTGATCGGAGCTTGTTGAAAGTACTCGCACTCAGACTCAGACCTGAAATAAAGATACAACAAAATAATAGTCAAACATAAGGATTACGTACAATTAGTACATCGGGTCAGATCTCTGAACTATGTATCGAGTGGAATGTTTTATACTTACATTTTCCAATTATGTCCAATCGATATGGTAGGCTGGCAGGTGTAGTGATTGACGGCAGCAGGCAGCGGTTAGCTATCAACACTTGATATTGATAGGATAACGCAGCAGGATCGCAGAACACTTCTTGAAGATTACTTCCACACTTGTAGACTTCAGTTAGTTTGTACCGAGTACTTCGAAAACATGTAGCTTATAAACGGAAAACGAACGTTAATTCACTATGTTAAAAATGACTGCAACCGTTCATATAATGCTGTGTAAAACAACTTTTTTCCTTAGACGCATTATAGGTAGTATCGAAGAACTTCATATGTAAGCAGTTTACCACAACTGTTACCGCCCCGATTCTGTAGTGCCCGAGCGCTGCAAGCAGAAATAGTCCTTACGGTGTATAGATATAAACTTCTTCGATGGTAATTCATCGAAAAGTGTAGACTAAGGATGTTTCAGGTAGCATCGAATGACGACACAGCGAACCGACTTAGGGTTGACAAAACGTTAACCAGTAGATAAGTTATCAATAACGATAATAGGGAATATTCTTGCAAGTAATTTAATTATTTGGCAACCTAGAGACAATCATAAGATTAGTATTTATCATGTTATACATCCAAGTTTTACTTGTAATACTTTTATGCTCGAGTGAAGTAGGTACAGAAAATAAGTTAACTTGTAACTGTAACAAATTTTAAATCAACTTAATTTTAAATTCTATTCTTAAGGTTAGAAACCAAATAAAATGTAGTATATAACTACATTTTATTTATTTTGTGATAGTGTACCTAGTTTCTGATGCTTATCCATACCTTAATATGTATGCGTGGCAACCTTGGTTAAAATAGCTTACTGTTGCGAATGCAACTTAGCTAACGAAAAAAAGAAACAAGGTTACACGTGTATTGTTTTACGCAATAACAATTATTTCAATCCAATAATTTATTTATTTTTCGGAAATTGATCGTATGACTAGGTAGTCAATAACGAATACTTCGTTAGTTAGTAACGTTTAAAAGTCAAAAACTAAAAACTAATTTGCCATTATCTCAAAGCTACGCCGCGTGACGGAGTGTAAATCCTTTAAAAAATATATAGATTCACAGCGAATGTCTAAATACCTACAGTCTTATAATCTCCCGAAGCTAGTACCTGACGTTTAGTATTGTGATCTGAATACACCCACACATTTGAACTACATAAAATTGGAACATTTATGTACAACATTAAGTAATTTACAAGAAGGTGAATATGTTTCGTATTTTCGTTTAAAATATTGTTGATTTTAACAAAAAATAGGTACTAACCGATCTTTCTTTTTTTCAGACACACATTGATACCTAATCAGATGCACTGCTTGATGAATAAGTAATCATCAAACTTGAAGACGTATGCAGACCTGGTCCAGATTGGAACATTTATGTACAACATTAAGTAATTTACAAGAAGGTGAATATGTTTCGTATTTTCGTTTAAAATATTGTTGATTTTAACAAAAAATAGGTACTAACCGATCTTTCTTTTTTTTCAGACACACATTGATACCTAATCAGATGCACTGGTTGATGAATAAGTAATCATCAAACTTGAAGACGTATGCAGACCTGGTCCAGATTGGAACATTTATGTACAACATTAAGTAATTTACAAGAAGGTGAATATGTTTCGTATTTTCGTTTAAAATATTGTTGATTTTAACAAAAAATAGGTACTGACCGATCTTTCTTTTTTTCAGACACACATTGATACCTAATTAGATGCACTGGTTGATGAATAAGTAATCATCAAACTTGAAGACGTATGCAGACCTGGTCCAGATTAAACAATTTGATAATTCTGTCACACTACACTTACTTCGATTGTTCATTAGTCGGTATACGTGGGTAAGATCGTTTAATTTCGAGTTTAGCGTCTATATTGGGAGATAATTATTTTCAATTAGTAAAATAATGCCCCACTGTTCGGTTTGCAACTTATTTGTAGATAATCGTCGATGGTCTGGTCATTTACGTAGTAATGTTCATAAAAACAATAGTGCGACCACTGTTTTCGACAATGTCGCAATTATTAATTCTGCGTTTAAAAAACGAATCGTTAGTTACAAGATCATCGCAACTGGCGAAGAAATAAATAATTTTCCGGAAATGTTTCTCATTAATATTAGTGAACAAGTTAAAATTCTAATAAACCGATCATTATTGAAACATAAAGCTGTGAAAATAAATTTCGAACTTTTTTCTTTTTTTCTTATGTTTAAAAATGATCAAAAGGAAATGAAATCCTTCGCCACAAAAAACATTACTATTAATTTTAATTACGATTTTGATTCAATATATAAAGCAACGATTGATTTACTGTTAAAGAAAATTGAAGAGTTTCAGGAGAGAGATAGTGGTTGGACATTTTCGAGCAATTCCCATGTAGAAATAAATATTAACAAATATCAACCTCTCGGCGGATCTAAATTTATAACTTTACCAAAATGTATAAAAAATAAAAAAGCTTGTTTGAATATTCGTAACAATGATGAGTATTGCTTTTTATGGTGCGTAGTGGCAGCTCTGTACCCCACTAACCAACATCCCGACAGAGTTTCATCTTATCCCTACTTCCGGGATGTTTTGAATATTGATGGTTTGACATATCCGATAACATTTTCGGACATAGCTGTCTTTGAGAAGAATAATCCGTTTTTGAATATTTACGTGTATGGTTTAAAAAATGATAAGACTATCATTGGACCTTTGTATTCAACATCGAATCATAAATGTAAGAGCATCCATCTATTGTTGTTAGAAAATAATTCTAATACTCATTATTGTCTTATCAATGATTTACCTCGTCTAGTCAGAAATCAGATAACCAAACATCATGGAAAACTGTACTTCTGCGAAACGTGCTTATTGTTTTTTCCCACGCGCAGCCGAATTGAATCACATCTGTGTGGAGGGATTGCCACAGTATTACCAGAAAAAGGAACATTTTTAAAATTCAAAACTTATGATAGAAAACAAAACATTCCTTTCGTCATATATGCCGATTTCGAAACGATACTCGAACCGATTTCCGGCGATGAATTCAACACCGCTAACACGTCATACTCACATCGGCACGTGGCGGCTGCGTTTGCCTATAATGTAGTGTCATCATTTAACGATAGGGTTGACGGCTATAGAAGTTATCGCGGAAAAGATTGTGTTTCAAAATTTATACATTTACTGACTGAAGATGCTAAAGCAATACACAGAATTCTAACTAAAAGCGAGCCTATGATATTCACAGAAATAGATGCTCTTGATTTCAAACGCGCTGTTAAGTGCTACCTTTGTGAAAATTTACTGTTGACCGATAGAGTAAGGGATCACTGTCATATTACAGGCCGGTACCGAGGTGCAGCACATCGACACTGCAACCTACAACACAAAGTACCAAAATTCATCCCAATATTTTTTCATAACTTAACCGGATACGATTGTCATTTATTTATTAAAAAGTTAGGCGAAATTCCAGGACAAATTAAAATAATACCCAAGACTAAGGAAAAATATATAGCGTTTACAAAGTTTATTCCTATTGCTCACAACGAGTTTATACAAATAAGGTTTTTAGATTCCTTCAACTTTTTAGGAACTAGTTTAGACAAACTTGCTAAAACATTGCAAGTAGACGATTTTGTTAACCTTAAATCGATTTTTACTGATGAAACACAATTTAGTTTGCTGGCTCGTAAAGGTGTGTACCCATATGACTATATGAAAGAATGGAAATGTTACGATCAAAAGTCATTACCATCTAAATATTATTTCCATAATTCTTTGACTAACGAAGGTATTAGCGATGAAGATTATAATCATGCTCAGAATGTTTGGGCTGAATTCAATATTAATGACCTAGGCGAGTATACAGATCTATACTTAAAAACAGACGTGCTTTTGTTGACAGACATATTTCAAAAGTTTCGGAAAACATGTAAACAATATTACAAACTCGATCCTGCCTTTTACATAACTGCACCCAGTTTATCGTTCGATGCAATGTTGCTAAAAACAGGTGTTCAGTTAGAACTGATTTCGGATTTAGCTATCGTCAGAATGATTCAAAGCGGTATACGAGGGGGTTTGTGCATGTGTTCCCATCGGTATGCAAAAGCAAATCACAAATACATGCCGGAATATAATGCATCACAGCCTCAGAGTTTCATAGTATATCTAGACTGTAATAACCTATACGGCTTTAGCATGTGTCAGTATTTACCGTATTCTAGTTTTAGATTTCTTAATGAAAATGAATTAAAAAATTTTCGTGTTGAAAATGTCGAGAATAACTCTGAGTGGGGCTTTATATTAGAGGTCGATCTTTTTTATCCTGAACATTTACACAAACACCACAATGATTTACCATTTTGTCCTGAGAAATGTATACCTCCAGGAGGTAAAACGAAGAAACTAGTTGCAAATTTGCATAATAAGTACAACTACGTAATACATTATGTTCATTTAAAAAAGTGTTTAGAACATGGTTTAATATTACGTAAAGTTCATAAAGCTATTACTTTCAGACAAAGTCCCTATTTAAAACAGTACATAGAATTAAACACTCGATTAAGACAAAAGGCAAAAAGTTCTTTCGAACAAGACTTTTTTAAGTTGTTAAACAACAGTGTTTTTGGTAAGACATTAGAAAATACTGAAAATAGAGTAACCGTTCATTTAGTTAATCAATGGTGCGATCAATCTAATCGAACTAAGAAATTTATATCCGCCGAGAGACTTGTAGCCAACCCCTATTTCCATAGCGCTTCTATTCTAACTGAAAACTTAGTTGCAATACAAATGAAACCTGACCAAATTATTTTAGACAAACCTATTTATATTGGATTCACTGTATTAGAACTTTCTAAGACACATATGTATGACTTTCATTACAATATTGTAAAACCTTTTTATGAAGACCGAGTGCAGCTGTGTTATACGGATACTGATTCGTTTGTCTATAAAATATTCACGTTTGATTTTTATCGTGACTTGAAGTATAATTTTTTGCAATATTTCGACACCAGTAACTATGATGATAAAAATGATTTTAACATACCAATTATGAACAAAAAAGTTCCAGGTTTGTTCAAAGACGAAATGGGAGGAAAATATATCTCAGATTTTGTTGGTTTGAGGTCAAAACTTTACTCAATAAAAACAGTCGATAAAATCATTAAAAAAGCAAAAGGAGTAAAATCAAGTGTAGTAAGAGACTTAAATATATCAGATTATGAAAATATTTTATTAGATGGTGGAATTATTCGTAGAAAAAATATTATGTTTAAATCCATAAAGCACGAAATATTTACTAAGAGTGTCAACAAAATTGCCTTATCTCGAAATGATGATAAACGATCAATATCTGTAGATCGAATATCAACGCGAGCCTGGGGTCACTCACTTATTTTAAAGAGCGAAAATTAATTTTATGATTAAGCTAATTAGTAATAGAGTTCGAATATAATTTATGTAACATAAGTAATATCCTAATCTTAATATAGTTCTTAAAAATATACCTAGGTAACTTTTTAATGTAAGTTATATATAATTCATAGTTTTAAAAACCTAAGTTAATGTAAAAATATAAATAAAATGTGAATGATTATGACTACTTGTTTAATTTATGTTTTAAAACATCATCCTCCTTTTTGTAGTTGGTTAAATAAAATGAAACCCGACCAAGATTCAATAAGTGCATGTTGAAACTTGAATCGTTCATTTGTCAGAGGTAAAATGTATTTTGTACGTAATACAATAAGACTGATTATACAAATAGCGAAGAGCCATGTTTACGTCAATTGCATAACGCTGATCATACAAAATACCTACTACAAATACACAATAGTGCATTGCCCTCACAAATGCTTAGTTAACATTCTAATCTAAATTGTGAATGATTGCAATGGTTTTTTTTTTTTGCCATTTACCAAATAATACTCATCTTGAGTACTTGTACTAAGCACACAGTTTTGTACTTTTTGCGAGCATGTCATCGGTAAGTTTCCCAATTTATTTTTATATTGTTTAGTAACTAGCGATTGAATTCGCAGCAATTTTGCTCACAGTTATTAGTGAATCTGCTATGAATATTTTGACCCGCTGACAATTCGTTTATGCATCACTATATCAACGTCTACGTTTAAGTTTACAATTAATGAGTGTCTATTTCTTTCCAGATTACAGAATCCGATATTATGTTCAGCCAGTACGCTCAAAATCCTTATGAAGGATTCTCCGAAACGCTTCACAACGAACCCGAGCACAGCAAACAAGTGACGAAAGAAAAGAAATCAAAACAACGATGCAGGGAAAAGTCGAAGAAGCAAAATCCAACTAAATCTTTTGTGATGAGCCGATTACAGCGACGAGGGATCAAATTAATTAAAATATCAGTCGTAGATCTGTGCAATAGCAATCCGCAAACCAGTGACAGTGACAGTGAGAACGTTATTATAAGTGCTCAATACATTGTTAAAGACGCTATCGACAATGTTATGGACGAAACTGAATCTTTAGTTAAAAAAATATCTAAATCTTTAATAGATAGTGATTTTTAGTTTTTAACTGGTTGCGTAAGCACTTGTTTAGGTAAATACTTAGTACTTACGAGTATTACGCTGTTTTATTTAGTTTTAAAGTGGATTGTTTTATTTGAAGACGTGTTGGATGTTTAACAAAATAAAAGCAGTTTTACTATACAAATTATTTTTTATTCATGAAACCTTAAAAGTAGGTACACATTTATAACTTTAAATACTTTCTTATACATAACACATTTTTAAGAGCACAATGCTTTAAATGATTATTACAATTTAGATTAGTTTTTCCTTCACAGTATGTTTTATGTAAAATAAAGAAGTTAGGACATTTTTCGGTCACAAGGTCTGATACTTTACAGTTCTCACAAAGTTCCTTTATCCACTTTACTTTCTCCAAACCATTAACAACGATTTCCTTATTTTCTAGATAGAGAGCGATTATACGACGAAATTCTCTATAGTCGATATACCCTTCGTTCCAATAAATACCTCTGTTTCTTTCCAGCCATTTAACTTGCCTCTTTTCGTCACTTGTTAAGTGTTTAAACAAGTATGGTGGTTTTATTAAAAATGTTTGGGTATAATCACGGGTAGCAAAAGCTAACTCTTTTATTATAAAGTTATTGTACAGGTCTTTAAACCCTTGAACATCTACAATGACAGTATTCGGATTCATGATATTTTTCTCACAGTATTACTTAAAGGTTTATATTCAATAATACAGTCGTTCAATATAAGACAATACGCAGAAGTTTGATCTGGTATTTCCGAATCACTCTCAATTTCCACTCTTACGTCCACAATAGGACCTGTCTTTACATTATCAGCTTGTCTAGAGCAATCGATGACAAATAGTGGCGCCAAATCTTTAAATTGTTTTTCACTTAATAAGGGCTCCGGTCGACGCCCGTAATAAGACTGTTGAAATCTGATGTATTGCTCGTATAATAAAGCGATTCTGTTATTCGCGAAACTCACATTTAGGTTTTCATATGGGAAGTAAGTAGAGTTGAGGTACACTCTAACATCACGAACATGACAATGATCAAATTGAGACATATCAGAACTGCCATTGTTTTTTCTATTTGTCTGTAGTCCCATAATAATATATCTTGGTTTCTCTATTTGCGAGGATGTTTTGATTGACCAGGTATGTTTTGTAGTTTTAGGTAAAGCCGGATATTCGTACAGATCCCAATTTCTGAATATCATCTGGAGTGGTCGATCTTTTTCTAATAGTTTCAGCAAATTTATTTTCTCTTTGTCAGACACTTTAACGTGTGGTACGCGCCAAATGATTTTATTTATCTGAACGTCTTCTACAATTTCACCGGTGTTAAGTTTTACAGCATTCAGGTTAGTGTTACTTCGTAGCAATATCAGTTCGTGCCTACTATTTATCACGACTTTCTTGAAATCCTCTGCGAAACCGATGATGTTACAGAGTGGTATAGAAGCAGAAAAATTACCTCCGTTAATGTTTTTTGTACCATCGATATTCCAGCCCCACGAATTCGATGTCTTTGATTCATTCTCATTCATTGATATTAACGATTTCATGGTGGTAGTTACGCCAGCATTTTTTATTCTATCAATTTCCACTCCATTTAGCTCGTACCTTATATCTTGAAACAAGTAGAGTAGAGCATTATTCGTAAAATGAACACTAGTGGCTTTATCTTTCATGTCCTTTTTGCTAACGATAACGGATCCTTCCAAATACAAGGTACTCGCTGATGGAAGGATGTACAAGTCCTGTTGGTTAATAGGTATGCGAATTTCATCGTTTCTATTGAAACTAGTTACATAGGGCTTGTAAGAATGAAATTCAATTCCTTCAACCGTATTATCATAAGTCGGAGCGGATAAAACGTCTAAGATATTCATTTTAGCAAACCGATCACTTTGAGAAATGCCTTGTTGTCTTTAGTTAATTTTATTTTCTTCTTACGGCGAGCTCTTATTTGGTTGGGTGCTTGAGCGGGACTGATATTTTGAATTTGTTGATGCACATATTTATTGTAATCAATCATTTTTTTCTTCTAAGATGTAAATACAGCTGCACTTCTTCACCACGTAGATTTATTAAGCGGTTATTTATATCTAACAACCGGATATGTATGCAGCTTATGTTATTTTGGTTGATTGGAAAGTATATTGCGTTTTTCGGAATTTCTATAATCCTATAGCCAGGAGGTACGTTAAGTGCGAATTCGTGAATTATGTGACTCGGTTTTCCGTTTGTGTACGAGCCGCTTACGATATCACATTCGATCCTGATCACTGTCGTAGGTAAAATGTTGACTGGAAACTGTGATACATGCCATTTATTTGGTTCCAAGATCTGCTTATTAAAACCTAATAATTTTCTGATAGTATCTTCTTTATTAAAATTTATGTTTTTTGTACAGAATACAGTAGTTTTTAATGTATTGTTATTGCACTGGAGTTTGATTGATGCATCTTCAATTTTAGATTTTAAGTAATCATTAATATCTTGCAATTCGTAGGTGCCTTCTGGTATTTCAATAACTTTGTTAGAGCCATAATAGAACTTATTATTCGTTTTATCAATGTTTGGAATAGAATTAAATGTTGAGAAATGCAATAAGGCACATTCATACCATTCATTTAGTTGCAATGTGTCAGGATAGTACGTAGATAAAGTTGACGAGTTTCCAGTTATTGACAATGTGAGTGACATATTGTAAATGGTTGAAATAAAAGAAAATCATAATTTTTATACGTTTTTATTCCAAAAAGTCCTTAGATATTCTAAACATAAGTGTCCACAGTTTTCTGTGTTAAATTTCTGATATCTAGTATAGTTATAAAAAACATTACATTTCTTAAAATATCGCATTAGTTCCAATGGAGGTTTCAAATCCCCAAAGCTATCAAAATATTCACAATAGTTGTTAACTTTAACATAAGCTACCCAATGTGTCCCAACATTCTTATAATTATCCAAGTTAACGACACCACATTCAATCCGTTTTGGCATCCTTGGTAATTGATCCTTCATGTAGACTCCTCGAAAGTAGGGGATGTTACGTGCATCCTTTTGGATATCTACATTAGTTAGAGGACGATTAGGTAGCTTGTTTCTTAGTTTTTTGAAGATTTTATAAATAAACCTTTACCATTTTTATGTGACTTAATGTATAAACCCTTGCCTAACTTTAAAGACTCCATAGCCTTATTGTGTCGTACTGTTTCTTGCAAATTTTGCTGACCAGCTTTGTAATCGTTAACAGTTTTTGCAATACCCGCTGCACCACCAGCTAAAGTACCTAGAGCCGATAAACCAGCAAAAATTGGGATTAAAGGTAGAATTCCTCCAGTCTTTGGTAATGGTATCACTCGCGGTACTCGAATTTTTGAGATTTTTGGAAATAATTTTTTTGCCGCTGCGTAAGCAACGTTGATTAATGTTTTGCTATCCTTTGGGTTCAGTTTCTTGATCGTTGATCTTATTTTTGACACGAAACATTTAAACGTTTTAACGCCGGAACCAGATTTCAGTTTGGCTTTCATAACTTTGCTCACTATCCATGAACTCAGTTTTTCACCTTTTCCAGCATCTTTCGACTTAAGTCTTTGTTTAGCCATATTTAATAGTTGTAAATCGGCTTTGTGGCGATTGGGTAAGTCTGTATGGTTTGCATAGGCAATGTCGTGATGCATACAAGCTTCGTCTAGCTTATTCACACCGCGATCACCTCGTTGTAATCGTTTCTCGAGTTTTGTTCCTGGTCCGCAATAATTATAACCAGGCAAATGAAGTTCGAACGGTAGATTATTAATTAATGTATTAACCAGTTCACCACCTTGCATTGTCCGAATTGTAATGATGGAAATAGTGCAAAAATAATGTTTATATTAATATTATTTTAACCTACGATTGCAGTTTTGTCAATCCAACTGTTTTCTTCATTGTTTAGACCCAACCATTTCACGAAAATTTTTGATCCTTTTCTTTTTAAAACTTTTTCTATCAAATAAACCCCAGGATATTTCGATTTTTGAAGTTCTTGTTCGTAAAAGGTTCCCAATATAGCTTGCTTTCGCTGATCTTCTAAATGATATGTTACAGGTATGGTAAAATTAATCTTTTTTATGGTAAATATTTCACTTGACCAATTAGGTGTATAACCTTTCTCAAACTGGTGTTTGTATTTACTGATCCGAACAAAATCACCCACTTTAAACTTAGGTTTTCTACAAATAGGTGCACGTTTAAATGATTTTTTTATATTTTCTTCTATAACTGACATATTAGCTTTATTCACTTCGATTGGTTTAACTCTAATTGTTCGATGTTTTGTGTTGTTATATATCTTTAATGTAACTTGTAACGGTAAACCTAACCATTTATAGTTTCCATTCAGACTAAAATATTTATATAATTTATTTTTAATAGTTTTAATCAACCGCTCTACAATCGAAGCTTTTTTGGTAGAAAATGATGAGTAATGGTTAATATTGTATGACTTCATAAGCATCTGAAATGAGTTGTTATAAAACTCTGTTCCCATATCCGTTTGTAAATTATCAGGTTTGCGTTTGCTGTTAATCAATATTTGTTGAAATGCATGAGTAACATCAAGTTTATTTTTTGTTTTTAATGGCTCTGTCCAAGCATACTTTGAGAAGCAGTCAATCACCACTAAAATGTAATTGTAACCTTTATTATATTTCTTTAGGTTTTGCATGTCCATCAGATCAGCTTGCCACAAGTCATCAATTCCCTTTAGAATGACAGGACGTCTAAGGAAATTTCTTCGTGCTGCTTTATGTATTTCATTAACAATTTGCTGTTTTGCCATTACTGAGTTTTTTGAAGTAATTTATCAACCTCTGCTTTAGTATAAAACTTATCTTGCAAATGACTTACTATCGCAGGTATCTCGGCTTTTAAAGTAGTTTGAACAGTACCCTTTGCATCTTTCATGATTTGAGAACGCAATGTACCAATAATTGTATTAAATTCTTTTATCATATTAGCACTTAATCGATCTACATAATCCTTGTTCACTGCATCGGCAGCTTCTACTGGATTTTTAATTCCTCTCAGTCTTGATGTTTTTAAATCAAAATCTCCGTTTTCTGATTTTAATAATGTTCTTTCATTGATTTCAAATAACTCTGATAATCGCATTCTTTTATGAATATAATGTCCGAATTTATCTACGTTCATGTTTAAGGTGTATTGTGTTGTGAGGTTTAAAATAAAATGAACTTACATTTTTAAATACATAGATGTTTTATTTATTTATAATTTTACTTTCACGTAATTCTTCAATAATAGATATAATTTCATTATCTAATCCGGTGTTACCAGCATCTCGAGATGCAATTAATAATTTTAACCTATCCACCAGTTCATTTGGATCGTCCCAATATACAAAATCGACCTTTTTCTTCCACATTTTTGTCAAGGGTAGCCCTTTTCCCTTTGATTGAGGGGTCTGAATTGTACTTTGTAGTTTGAAAATAGGCTTAATAACTTGCATATACTTTTGACCTTTATTACTTTTTATTGGTTTATCCGGCTCATAGTCTCGTCGATGTGCGTTTGTATTAAGTAGCATTGACTTATAATGCTGCATGTCACTCTCTGTAACCATGCTTAAATCTACGTTCTTCTTCAATAACAACTGTTTCAAACCAGACGTATTTCGGTATTTGCGTCCAGCTACAGTGATATACTCATCGCTGATCGTTATACGAGCAGAACCTAACATCAATTTCCCGTTCTCTACTCTGACACCAAAAGGAATATCTGACAGTGCTTCTGAGGAAACTGACCAGGATGACGTGTCGCGACTTGGGTTGTTTTCAACTAATGATTTATATGAAGAGTCACTTTCGATATCAGATTCATATTCGTCTGTATTGTCTTTGTTATCATTGGCTTCTTCATTCTGCAAAGTTTTATCGATAAACGGCAGTTCTTCATTTTTTGTAGGACACAGGAAAGAAGTCTGCTTACTGACATTAGCAATCTGGTTCAGTGGTTCTGTTACAGGCTTGAAAACGGATTCCAGTGTTTGCTGATTGTTAATCTCAACATCTCTCATTTTTCGTACTTTTTTCTTAACAGCGTCGACGGCAACTACTATTTGTCTTTTTAGCGATTTTTCCATTGCAAAAAACGAACCGATAGTGATTGATTAAGCGATGTCTGAAGAATAATAATATATCGAAGGTAACGGACTTAAATAACCATATTCTTAATCAAAGACTACAAAGGTGTCAAATTTGTTTCTATAACATCCTTTATTTTTTAAACAATCTTTATTAATTACTACATAATTGAAGGGCTCATTCCATATTTTGGAACACATTTCACGAAATTCAGCCCATGTCATATCAGTGTTGACATGTTCTTCATAAATATGACGCAAATTAATGTCATCTTGTTTAAAAAGTATGATTAAGTTCGCGTTGTCTCTTACTAACTGCTTAGGGATTTTACTATAAGTTTGATTTAGATAAAAACAATCGATGAACTTGTGTCTTCCCATTGCAAAATAATCACGCATGCTATCTTGATTTTCGCAAGCAACATCATCAAATATTATCACAGAGTTAGGTTTTGCGTCTTGAACTCTTAGCACTTCCTCATTTCCATGATATTTCTGGAGTGAAATACCTGGCACTCGTTGTAAAACTTTTTCTAAAAAAATGTATTTGGGTTGGTACAGAGTTTTCGAATAAACATAAACATTTTCAAATCTTAATCCATTTTCGTGTATGAGTAAACCAATCAATAAATTGGTTTTTCCACAATTGGATGGTCCGCAAATGATACATCGAACTGAGTTAGGCAACAATTCTCCATGACGAAAACTAGTCGTACAAACATCCTCGCAGATTGTTTTAACATTCAGCGATTGTGGTTGCTTTACAAACTTCATGATTACACTTGGAAACAAACTGATTGGCAATGAGTAAATGTATTTGTTACATTAATATTTATAAACTGAAACAGTACCGCAATCTTTTTTGCGATAGAGCGATCGTTAGAGCGATGATAGACTCGCAAGATCATTGGTTGAGGAGAATAGGTATGGAAGCGATCGTTCATTATTCGGTTTTCTACGCTACAGTCATGTAGCAATGCGAACTCGTCCAGCTACTGGCGGCCAGTGGTATAACTCGCAAGATCTCTAGGTGAGTACAGTAATTTACTCTACAGTTGAGTCGATCGTTCAATATTGGGCATGCTATGCCACTGGCGCGTAGCGAGGCGCACTAGCCGAGCTACTTGCCGACAGTGGCATAGAATGCCCAATATTACCCTACTTGCAGTAAAGAAAAAAATATATATCACACACAATAGCTTACTAATGAGAGCGCCCCACTCATATTTCTTAATAACGCTGTGATAGCTATCTATCATTTTTAATGGGCCAAGTAATAGCATTTAGAAATAAACTAAAATCGTCCTACACACTTAAGACATAAGTCATATTATTTAATACAAATACTGTGAAGTGAGCTACAATCTATTTATTTATTGAAAAATAGTTGTTTACTAACCTCTTGTACATTCATTCGCTCCAGTACGTACTCGGAGAATCCTGGATGATTTTCCATGTATTCATGTGTTAGAATGCGCCGATTTCGATCTCGGAATACAGACCGTAAACACGTAACACATTGATGAATTCGTTGATGTTCCATATTGTCAAAACAATGAAATAAATCCAAACCACAGGCACACAAAATCCGTTATTAAGTCCGTAGTCGCTTAAATCAAACTAATTCAACTTAGTCCAACCGTTGGCACAAAATCAAATCCAGTAACAAGTCCAAAGTAGAAGGATAAAACTAGCAATCAAAAGTGGGAGACAAAAATACGCGTACGCTCAAGGAAGTTCCGAAAGGTACTAAATAATAATTACAATAACCAATAAAACCAGCAGCGGCAGACAGGCAAGCGATAAGGGAACAAAGACATACTTCCCTTCTCCCCGCCCTTCCACCACCCCACATTTACTACCTGCTCTGCGTCGTGTGGCGCTGCGCATGCGGCTCTTATTATAACCATTCTATATTGCTCACCACTGGCTTATTTGGACTGTGAACGTGTTTTGAATTAAAAAACTTATCAAAATGTAATTATAATTGTAGTAGGTATGGTTACATCATGTCGAAAAAGTATAATAAACGGCAACATAATTGTTACTGATTCCGTTTTCTTCATGTCGATATAACTTTTTTCGGATGTACATTTCAGTTTCGCCGTCGATTAACATAGGTTTTAAAGTGCTACAAGGGTTTGAACATTTTGAACGTTTTGAACATTGTTCTTTTAGTCAAATTGATTAGCAAAGTCTTATTTATAAATGTTATAACAAAGTGGCGCGAACCTTATCACAATAAATTATACCACCTGCACTACATGGTATATTGAGACGATACCGTGAAATATGCCAACTTTGCCAATCAAGGTATCTTTGCCCTAAAAGCAATTTATGAGCAAATCTAGCGGATTTGCTTAAAAATTGCTTTTAGAGCAAAGATACCTTGATGCTAACTTTGCCAAACAAAGTATTTTTTTCCTAAAAGCAATTTATATTTTGCTTATATGTGCTGGGCAAAGATACCTTGATTGGCAAAGTTGGCATATTTCACCGATATACAAAGTTTGAATGAAATCCGTTCACAAAAAACATCAGATGTTCCTTACATTTTGTTGCACGTAGCTCGACAAAAAATTTAGGACAGCTAATATTTTTTGTGAATGGATTTCATTAAAATTTTGTATACTGTATAAGTATACTATGTAGTCAACGTGGTATAATTTAATGTGATAAGGTCCGCGCCATTTTGTACAGCTTTAAGAGGTCGCTAAAGCTTTGGTTTTCGGAAAAAGCGGCGGCCGCTGCACAATGGCCGCAGTGACGGCTATCACGAAACTGATGGCAGCGGGGTTTGACTTTGCGGTGTTAAAAACGCTGTCTAGGAAAACACCCATTTACTTTTATAAATAAAGTTTCAGTGACGTCATTCGCCGGTAAATCGCGGGCACTATGTATGTGGCCAAGCCCGCCACTGGGCGCTTCACCGCCCGCGTGCAAAACTGAGAATGCCGCCCCCTCTTTACCCTACTAGCCTTTTAGAGAGGAATTTGATGTTGGTTAAGTTGTTATGGAAGTGTATAAAAAAAACCGGCCAAGTGCGTGTCGGACCACGCAAAATGAAGGGTTATATTTTTAACAGGGGAATACCCTCTTAGAGATTACCTATCTAAGGGCCGATTTTTCAATAATTAGGTAACTTTTACCTGAAGAACAAATGTGACGTTTTGACAGATAGTCCAAACAAAAACTGTCAAAATGAAAAATTTATTCATCGGATAAAAGTTAACTGGCGATTGAAAAACCGGCCCTAAGTGGTTTGAACCTGCAAACGTTTGCGTTAATTTTCTATATAGAACAATGTGTTCAATAAGGAGATTTCTATGTTGCCGCCCCCTTGAAAGTGCCGCCCTTGTGCGGGCCTATATGTGGCCACTGCTCTTTTTGGAAACCGTTACTTAAACAGTGCACCGGTGGAGTTTAATTATTTTGATAGTTAATAATCAACTGCTTAAACTTACGTTTAAACCTTGGGAAAGATGGCGGATTTTATTTGAATCAGCTGTTCGACTATAGGATTATTGTAAATCGAGGTTATTTTGTTGCCAATATAGCCTTGCATCCTATTAAACATGGATTTCAAGTTTCGACAGTCTTCGTCGGGATTCCGCATATCTTATAACGCCAGTTCCTTAGAACTTAGCCCGAACTAAAGAGAAGCCACATTATGGCGATCACACACAAATAACAAGAGACGTTATAAAGAAAACAATTTATTTTTAAATTTGTCAAAAGCTACATTTCTGTGATTTAATAAATTTGTTGTGCGTGTTTGTTGTGTGTGCGAGATAAATAAAGATTCGGACTACAAGGAAATAAATTGTCTTTAATTCAAGTTCCACAATACTTTGTTATAGCTAACTAGGTACTATGTATGCGTCGAGGCAGGGCGGTGATATGTAGGCGACTGGCGAGCCGATTGCCCGCTCCCACATACTTCGTCAATAATGCAACTCAGCATATTACAATTACTAAGTCGCCACAAATTCATTACTCCAAAGATTTCCTCTTCCAAAGACATGGGTGGACATGGCCATATTTTTCTCATGTCGTTCTCATTCCTCTCCTTTTTCATGTAGCATGGCCGGTGGAGTGATCATAATTTCATAATTTTTTTAACTAAGACAGTTTTTGGTATATTTTCGAAAATCAAAAACAGTATTCCCGTTATCTATTTTTTAGGATATAACTTACTAGATCACTTATCTGAATCCATAAACGACAAAATTCAGCCAAGTTGAATAAGCGCTTTATAGATTCTCATGACATTTTGCAAAATTCAGCTGCCGCAATATTTTGAAAAGGTCACGGTCAAGGTCAACTGGACCGGATATCGGATATTTGTGTGCTCATTAATGCACACAAATATCCCCAGGGGTTTTACATAAGGGAGAGTTGAAATGTAATATTTTTTACCTAGGACGTCTAGTTTTTGAGATCTTTGCGAAAAACTCAAAAAGGGTATTCTTCTACAATCTCCTACGACACCGTAGCTTGCTACCATCTGCTACGTCATCGTAGCCTGCTACAATCTGCTACGACATCGACGCCTGCTACCATCTGCTACGTCATCGTAGCCTGCTACAATCTGCTACGACATCGACGCCTGCTACCATCTGCTACGTCATCGTAGCCTGCTACAATCTGCTACGACATCGTAGCCTGCTACAATCTGCTACGACATCGACGCCTGCTACCATCTGCTACGTCATCGTAGCCTGCTACAATCTGCTACGACATCGACGCCTGCTACCATCTGCTACGTCATCGTAGCCTGCTACAATCTGCTACGACATCGTAGCCTGCTACAATCTGCTACGACATCGACGCCTGCTACCATCTGCTACGTCATCGTAGCCTGCTACAATCTGCTACGACATCGACGCCTGCTACCATCTGCTACGTCATCGTAGCCTGCTACAATCTGCTACGACATCGTAGCCTGCTACAATCTGCTACGACATCGACGCCTGCTACCATCTGCTACGTCATCGTAGCCTGCTACAATCTGCTACGACGTCGTAGCCTGCTACAATCTGCTACGACATCGACGCCTGCTACTATCTGCTACGTCATCGTAGCCTGCTACAATCTGCTACGACATCGTAGCCTGCTACAATCTGCTACGACATCGACGCCTGCTACCATCTGCTACGTCATCGTAGCCTGCTACAATCTGCTACGACATCGACGCCTGCTACCATCTGCTACGTCATCGTAGCCTGCTACAATCTGCTACGACATCGACGCCTGCTACCATCTGCTACGTCATCGTAGTCTGCTACAATCTGCTACGACATCGACGCCTGCTACCATCTGCTACGTCATCGTAGCCTGCTACCATCTGCTACGTCATCGTAGCCTGCTACAATCTGCTACGACATCGTAGCCTGCTACCATCTGCTACGACATTGTAGCTTAGCTACGCCGTACAAGCATGATTTTTCGTAGCGGTGCTACGATTCGAGCAACTTTAGAAACGGTTTTAGAATATCTGGAGGTTTTTCTTTTCTAGTCTATCTTTTCCTACTACTAGTTCAGTAGTGCTGGACCTAGGCTAGCTTATACATTATGTATATTAAAAATGCACATATTTTGTTAAACGAAATTCCAAGCTATCATTTTAGCAAGTATTGCTGCTCTAGTCCTGCTAATAGCTATAATAGATAAGACCGTAATGCCTCTTTTCTCCCAATTTAGAGTAGTGAGTGGGTTGTCCAATCGCTTGTCGGTTGATTGTATCTCCTCGGTCAGCAATGAGTGGAAAGCTAACCGATTCATGGAGTATCATTTAAGGCCTTGCGGCCACCGGGGGCACGTCACAGCAAGGGATCTTTATGCGACGAATAGGAATCTTAAGTAAATTAATAGTATGACAATAAAATTGAAATTTCAATGATAATGCCTAAGGAGGTCGTGGCATGCCTAAGGATACCGCGGCATCGTTGCCGTCAGTACGAGCTTGCATGTAGGGATACCGAAGGATACCCGTGCCGCCAGTGGGCGCAGGCCCTAAGTGTACCAAGGGCCGGGTCTTCCTTTGTGGACGAAAGGTCAGACAGCAAACATTTAGCCTACATTTACGTCAAGGGTATGTAAGTCCAGTAAAAGGAGTAGAAAATAAAAACGAATTGACAAAACCTTCACCATATATTTATTAATAAAGACAATCTAAAAGATCACGTAATAGTCATTGTCTTAAAAAATTAGTTACCCTAATAAATTTATCAATATATATAATAGAGATTAATTTTATTACTTATTGTTTCAAGGATATGCGAAGTTGTGAAGAGTCGCCCAGCACGGTAGGGTACAGGACTCGAGTTAAGTCGTTGTTCTTACGAATCATCACATTGATCGAATATAACAATGAATCTATTCATACATACACTTACATCTTCCAATGATTACCTACGTCCGTTTAATCTAAATGCTTAATAAATTTTTGGCCTAATGTGTCTACGCGAAGAATTGTGCTAATCTAAAAAGGTGTCTACATTTTTTTCCATAGTATTTTCAAAGACTTTTGTAATTTACAGAATTTTCAAAATCACAACACAGAGTGTAATATCAATTATCGTGCGTTTGGCACGTGTACATTAATCGTCTACAGTTATATTACAAGTAAGTACGTATTAAGTACGTAGTACACCGAGGCGGAGCGGCGGCGTCGACGCACCCTCACCCCTGAGCCCCACCCCTCCCACCCTCGCCTCCCCCGCGCCACGCCGCTCGCGCGCTTGATACAAAATTAGAAGAATATAATATCCATTTAGACTTACAAAATATTAATACTATAGTAACATTTTATGTGTTGACACAAATACAGAAGTACTTACATTTACACTATGTGCCAGGACTACAGAATAGAAACAAGAGTCGGATTACAAGAACATTCAAGCGAACATAACATTGGTATTTAATATTACAAACATTTAGTACTTATACTTAATTAGCGCTGTATTCATTGGTGATTCATTATGTTACATTATTTTGTAAAACGTTTTCCTCGCATTATTAGACTCTTCATACAATTGACCTTTAGTTATTGTTGTTTACGATATTCTGATAATGTTGTTGATGTATATTTCGTGATTTTTAATACTATAGACGTTCCTAATTTAAAAGAAAAACATGAAAAAATAACGTCTTTTTGGTTTTCACTAAACCTCTAATTTTATTTTCTAAGAATTATTTTATTTTAAGAAACGAAAACAACATAAAACAAAACACGACAGTGCGATCCGCACATCGATTCTGACCTAGCAGAACAGATAGTGGATCAATAAATGCAATTTCCAGTGCTTTTAGATATTAAAACGAAAATAAATTAAGAAAATAGTATAAAAATTAAAATTGTAAGGCACTTCTATATTTAAGTTGAAATAAGTTTTGTTTAAATCGTCAATCTTATGTTAATTTTAATACTTAGCATCTGAGTGCATATTTCTATTAGAATACAGCGACATGTCCTATTGAACGCTAGGGGGCGCTCGCAGCGGGCGCTCTACATAACATCGATGCTCGCTAGTTTAGGTTACATTTGGTTAAATTAGGGTATCATCATAAAGCTATACCCTGACTAGTATGACTGGGCACGTGGAATGGGTTAGTGACACCATGATTACACTACTAACAGTTAATAAATACTGAAAGGAAGAATAGTTATCTACATTTACGCGAAATTAACGAAGTTTTTCTGAATTTAGAAAGTACCTTTCAGTCTTAATAGCTAAGAGTATTGTTAAAAATTATCTCTGGAGGGACTTGTCTTTAATAGATTGTATTACGACGTAGAACTATCTCCGGTACCGTAAGTTTATTTTGGAAAAATATTCAGTATTTACACGATAGTTATGTATGACTTAATTTTTATTTCTTTAAGAAAATAACTTTGTACGCTCTGAATGTCAAGAAAAGAATAATGATCGTCGGTCTAGACCAAGGCTGCTCAGGCCTGAGGGCCACTAAATGGACCGCAAATGTATTTGAAGTGGTCCGCCAAAAGCTATCAGTTGGCGATAGTCTTTTGGGAACAGAGTAGGTACAGGACTCCAAACCAGGTCTAAAAAATATTTTGCTTCTTATGACCCATTCTCAATTAGCCAACAATAAAACATATTTTCAGACTTTATTTTATTATAGACCGCAGATTTGTCGCCAAATATTGATAGGTTGTTAGCATAAAAACACCAGAGCACCTGCCATCTTATCTCTACACCACCCTTGGTTGACTGATAGAGAATGCCTAAGGCATTAAGTCCGCTGTTGTACGTTATTATGTGCGAGAAGTTTAAATAAATAAATAAATAAAAACCTCTTCAAAGGTATCAGTGTTTTTTTTTTAGATAATTTAAACAGAGTAACTTAAAGTGTTGTTGAATTAGAATATCCACCATAACTTTAGGCAAGTTTTATTTACTAGATGGCCTGCCAGCTGACACAGAATCAAAACTTTTATATGGCCCGCCTTCAAAATTGGTTGGACAACCTTGGTCTAGACGATAGAATCGGTCTAAAGTCATTAATTTTAGTACAGCGACATAAATTACACTTTGTTACGTAGTTTTATGAAACATAAAACTGTCTGACTTACTTAAACCTTCACGTTTGGGGTTTCAGTTCAAGCCTTGCCTTAGTCTAAACGAAACGCGTCTATTAATATAATTTATCTGTCACTCATATTTCGTTCTAGTTACGATGTACCTATTTTAAATCAGTTACAACTATCAATTTGGCAGAACATTGGCATATCGAGTTAGAAAGTATAGAATTAACATCACCATTAGAAAATTTCGTCTAAATTGTTAAGATAGATTAACACAACCAAATAATCACACAAGTTAGTGATCGTCACAACATTATAATATTAACAACCAGTAGATACGCGACACGTCGCGTTCAAATGATACGCGTGTACACACAGTGGCAGAACTCTGTTCAGGTACTCGTGGAAGGAAAACGAATACATCTCCAGAAGATATAAAAAAATAATACTTCTTTATATATGCGTTGTACGGTAACACGTCTGCACCATATCGCACTGAGGTGTACCTATCCGCTGGGTATAACTATTATCTATTTACCGAGTATATTTTTATGAAATAACGGCAGTTATTTAAATTATTTAGTGTTATGTATGATATAACCCCCAGCACAGACCATCAGCGCGATACAACACACACGCAGTTCTACGATAACTCTGTCATAAATATCTTTAGATATATCGAGCTACTTTCACAATACGGCGCGTCGCACGCATTTTCATAGACATTGTTAAACTTTACTCTTAAGAAGAATTTGTTAATAACAGTGATTAAATAAAATTCAAGATTAATTGTTATAACATGTCTTTTACGAGGAATTCTGCCCCAAAATTAATTTAGTCGTTAGAAGTATCGGAAGACAATAAAAGAGTAGACTAAGAAACATCACAACCACGAAGTATTTGTCACTCGAGAAATAAGTTGTACTTTGGGAGCAGTGGAGTATAGTACCTAGGTACCGAATGCCAGGCAACTTGGGACACTCGCTAATACAATTTTGAGCAACAATGCTTATTGCTCGGTTTGTACCATCAAATAATAGACAGAATACGATGAAACAATAAACCATACATACATAGGTATATCACAACACGTAGGTACACGTAGACACATTTACATGACATTTTTATAGACAAAAATGTTCACATTTAAATAAATTAACTATACAATTTCAAGTATTAAATAATGGCATATTATTTAGAACGATCAACAAGGAACTAGATAATAATATTATCAACATAAAATATAGCACATTTGAGCATTCAATAATATTTGTGTAAAAAAATATTAGGTATCCCTCCATTTTGTCGATTTCCGTGAGCACTTCGGAATCAAGTGGAAGTATGCTTTATAATAATATAATATAATTTACATCTAATAAGTGACGGATATCAATTCATTGTTTAGTTTCGATCAATCAAAAATATCAATCAGTTTTGTGCTTCCACTTGATCACACGAGCTCACGGGGCAAATCTAAACGTGTGAATATTTTGTCTAGGTGCGTTGAATCAACATCGATATGTGACTAGTAGGTACGGATGCTGAATTGAATTCCGTTGTCTTAATATTATGCTAACTACAACAGAGCAATGACTGAATTCCAAAGTGCATTCAACATAAAATTGTCTAATACGACTAGAAAAATAAATAGAAATGAATAACTACAAAATTAACAAAGTAATGAGCAAACAAGCAAATGTAACAACGAGCTGAGCTCGCGATAAAACGAAACGATTAATCGAAACGAGGTAGTGTAGTTACTACACGATTATGTTATCACACGTATATCATAGTGGTAATACTTATATAGATCAATATCTCGATGAGCTCGCGCCTCGATGGAACCGCGGCGTTACAACAAACTACTTGTTCTATCATTATTTACAACATCACACTTGCAAGTCACATTAAGAAGTCTGTCATATAAAAACTTTACGAAGAGCTACCTATTTATGTATCAATCGTTATATAAAATATCTTTATGCGCTCTCTCCAAGCTTAGCATTACGAGAATTTCGAAAGTTTCCTTTTTCTGTAGGTATTTGTCCAAAGCTAATTCTTCTCTAGCTACTAGATACTACTTCGCTCTTTCTAGGTCACTTTAATTTAATCTATATTATCTATTTCGTTATCCATAATAAATGCTTAAACAATTCAATCAGCATTTAGTCCTCATCCGAGCGAGTCACTCACGGTGTGTGTCGCTGTGGGGCAGGGTGCATGTGCGCGGTAGTTAGCTACAGGTTGAGTCGTTAGTGTGACAGCCGGACTGTCGGACAGTCGGAAAGTCGGAAAGTGGGACAGTCGGACAGTCGGACAGCCGGCTAGTCACGGACCGCGCGGCCGGGATGAGTGAGCAAGGAGTCGGTTACTGAGCGGGCGGTTTGCTTTGGTATTCAGCTGTCGCGTGGGATCTGTCATCGGATCTTTCGACCTTTTCATAAGGCTTTTCGAGTTTTGGCCGTTTTGGCTCGGCGTCGAGTGGCCGGTGCGACTTCATGTGTGCGCTACGACTTTTTACTTTGTTAAATACTCTGAAACATAACAGGGTACACTATTAGAAATAGCAACACAAGAAACAAATGAAAGAAGCGAAAGAAAAACAAACGAAAAATATTAAAACTTATAAGCATAACTTCAGATAAAGCAAGCGTGAAGCGTTAGTATTAGAGAAAACTTATATACATACAACATTAAGACACAAAACCTTTTAAATATTAACCCTACGATAAGTACGATAAATAAATAAGATATCAACCTCATAAGCAATGGACATAAATTCACTGTCTTAAAATACAATGAAAATACATTATAATAATTATATTTACATGAATCATGGCTGTCAAATAATAAAATCTATTCATTGTAGCCTTAACATACAACTACTCTAACTGCCCCTTTTAACGTTTGAATTTGTATTTTAGCGGTTTAATGGCACGTAAGATTTAATATAATAAATAGGACACAACACTTTCTTGAATTTCGCTAATTTTAGTCTAACAAAATATATTTCTTAATAATATTTCAATGAAGAATACGTGCTTTTGAATGTAGGCACCGTGGATGCTTGGCACAAAGTACATTTTTTGGCAAAGTGCGCCCTTAAACTATTTCTATAATGAATAGATATTATATAATAATATAAATAAATAATTAGTTTAAAATACGAAGTTTGGCAAACATTAGTTGACGTGAAATCAACATCAATATCTTATACTTGGGCGCTGGCCATAGACCGTCGCTGTATTGAACACTTGTACACGTCGACGATTTACGATATTACACAACTAGTGCCGTATTCACTGAGCCGTAGTTCTATCGTTTAACTTAATTTTAACATATTTCCGTCCATTCAGTTAGTTACTATGAAGCTGTAAATATTTCTCTTAATACGTAATGCATGCACAAAAGGCAATTTAGGTGAAACTTAACTTGGTTAGTGAAAAAGTTTATAAATAAATAAATATTAAGAATTTTAATGGTATTCAAACGTTTTGGCACGGGTTATAGTTTTAGGAAATCGATGTTCCACGTAAATTGCGTTTGCGCAGTTCGCTGTATGTCGATATTGTAAGCAGTATGCAGACGTGATCCGCGTATCGGAACTTACTTCCCGCATATCTTGCAAGGGAACTCCTCGGTATCGAAGGTCGACGCGGAGGACGCGCACGCCGAGGTGCTGAGCGCGCTATACTGGCCTACAGAACCCTGGATGTAGATAAGTCGCGTGTATTAAGATCCATCAAGCATTCGTTCTTCACTCATCGGATAGCCGGAAGACAAAGTGTTGTAGCCCGGAGTGAATGGCGGTGCTTACTTGTGTTGAAACCTGCTGATCCATGGTCCAGCTCCGTAAGTACAGCGGTTTGTAATCTTTCGTGAGTTTCTTCCAGAAGTAGTAGAATTGTATACATTGTTTCGAGTCTTTTGTTCTTACCTGGGAAAAAGTTAAGCAATGATTTAAGGTTCATTGTTATTATTTTCGAAATACTCGTTGTTAAAAAACTGTCTGCGGTTAAGGGTGGTACTTACCAGCTGCGAAATTCGGTAAAAATCCTTATCGTAATGGCCTAGTCCAGCTAGGAAGGCTTCGACCTCGTCGGTGGTCCAGCGCGACTCGTGCTGCGCCGGCGCCGCGGGGCGCGTCATGAGGCGCAGCGCGGCGGCGCGCACGTCGCCGCCGCACTCGCCCAGCGTCTGCAGCGCGAACTCCCGCGTGTGGCCGCCCACGGGCATCGCGGCGCACATGGACATCTCCATGAACATTCTCACTGAAAACAAAAATTGGTTGTTAAATAATCTATCATCTAAATCTAAGCTAATATTATAAGGTCTTTTGATTGTATGTTTGAAAAAGGAAATCATGGAAATAATGGTCCGATTACAATTTTTTTCACTGATAGAATGCTACACTATTCCCAAGTGACATAAGATACTTTGAATGCCAGGAAAATGCACGGTTCCTGTAGGAATCTCCATATAAGTGAAACCCAGGGGCACAGCTAGTTTTCTGTAATTTAACATTATATTCATTTGTGAATCTGCAATGGGCATACCTTCATTATCGTCTAGGGCATCGTTGATGCCAGGGTCCCATAGAAGCTGTTCCGGCACGCGATGTAGGTCTATACGATCATTACAAAGCGCGGGCAAGTCGGCTTGGAAGTCCCGCCCGATGTTGATCTGTGGATGTCGAGGCTCTTCTAGTTGTGCCAGAACATCGGTTTGCGTGGCTGCTATACCTTAAAAGAAATAATTAACATTTATTAAAAAGCCTGAAAATTTTCACTGCTGATGTCTTGTGAAGTTTTTCTAACATTCCTTTAAATTTTCTCTGTCTAAGTGTGCATACAGACGAGCGACACGCGCTAACGGTAGAGGCAACTGCAGCCGTCGACGAGTGTCAACGGCAGCCGCCGACACCTGTCGATGGCTGCAATTGCCTTTGCCGTTAACGCTTGTCGCTCGTGTGTATGAGCACTAACGCTGCCAAGGGCCAGTCTTTTTGAAAGCAGAGTGATCACGATATGTCGGTCTGCCACGTTGTCGTTGGCCATGAAGAGGATCACTGATTGGTATAACTTTCTTTATTAAACGTAATTGTTATATGCTGTTAGCTACAAGTTCTTGTTGTGAAACTGTTTACCTGCTGTATTTTCTATAAGCAGCCCTGATCCTTCTCGGTCCGGAGGCAGTAATGGTTGAGGCGTGTAGTGACTAGATGTGCGCCGTATGCGGGAGCGGAACGGACCAGCCGGAGACGCTCGACGTTTGCGTCTCTGAGGGGACGCAGGCACACTGCTTGGACTCAGAAATACTGCTGGCACTGTATCTCGACCCTCCACACATACCTGAGAACAATATATTTAAAAAAAATTACAAAAAGGTTTATCAAGACAAACGTGGGTAAATAGTTTTATGTCGGAATATTTACTTGAAGTGAGTCGTGCTGCCATTGTTGCAGGGGCGAAATAGTAGACGATGCCATTCGGCTATGCCGACGAAAAGGCCGCTGATGTGAGAAGTCTCGAGGACTGCTCGATAAGAGTGGATCTTCAGAGTTAAGCATGATCCGACGTGGTGTTGGAGAAGGTTCCAGCGCGTACGCATCTAATGATCGACACTCTTCTGGCAGCACTTCTTCTAAAGCTTCCTCCACCTTAACAAAATAATGTAATTTACATTGGAGTTTAATGGAAAAGATTAACATTAATATTGACTTGTTAATTACCTCTTCTTGACTAGACATTGTGGCAGTGAAAAAGGCAGCTGAAAGTGGTGACGAAGCGCGAGGTGCATTGTGACCTGGTGAGTGAGCGCCATGGGAAGCTGGAGGCGTTGGGTACGCCATTCCCGGTGATGGCTCGGCGTGATTCGAATAGCTACTTGGCGATGCAGCTGTGAACGACAACCCTGGAGAACCATTAGTGGAGTAGGACAGTCCGGGTGAGTTGGCAGTGTACCCCATTCCTGGCGATGGAACCGGTGACCCTCCATGACAAGCGCCGAAGTCTGCAAGGGATTCTGGTAGCGGTGAATTAAGGACCGCAGCGAGCCGTCTATTGGAAGGAAACGTTACAGGCGATCGCTCTCGAATAGATGCTGCTACAGTTGCATAGTCTTCCAGTGAGGCTAGTTCCTCTAATTGGTCGTGAGTTGTGGTGAATTGAAAAGTGTCTTCGTTTAGTGCTGGCGAAAAGTAGCCATCATCTGAATTGAAGGAGACTCCGAATAATTCTGGCCGGAAAGTGAAGTCTTGTTGTGGCGGTGAATGACCGGGATCTGATGCTGATCGTTTTACAGCCTGTCGACAAACGTAGGGATTACTACCACCTTTAACAGCATATATAAATTGTCAAACCGAGAGAGTTTTCTTACCTTAGTGTTCCCCTTCTTCAATAACTCTATGAGGGTAGAATCTCTCTGTGCGGCACAGATGCTAGTTGCTGCGTTTGAGGTGACAGTGACGACGGGCGGTGCTCGAGGGGAGACAAAATGCGACGATGTGGCAACCGGGGACGCAGGCGAAGCTACTGAAGTTCGGATGCTAGACAGTGGTGGAGGAGCCGGCGCTACGAACCCTGTGCGGGATGCCACTGAGTCTGTACTTGTACCTGTGAACAATGAAGAGCTGATAGTTTCTAATTCAAAGGTTAAAAGTAATGTGTTGATCAGTTTTTGTCGTACATATTATACCTGTAGATGGTGTGGAAGCAACAGTTGCCCCTCGGCGGCTTATGATTTTCTCTTCTATAAGCGCTCGAACGGACACCGAAGCCGTTTGTAAAGGTGGTCCTGTTGACTCCTTCTTATCAAGTTTTTTGCTGTCAGAATCCTGAAACAATACACCAAGTTAAAGAGATTTGACATTCTAGTACCTACAATATTTTGAAGAAATGTGGGGTTTAAAAATTACCTTTTTGAAGTATCCACCATGCAATCGCATGTGACCATTTAGAGCAGGTATATTTTTAAACTTCCGATGGCAGAGATTGCATTCTACCGGCTTGACTTCGCTGGCTCGCGCGGCAGTCGACGCGGCACTGCTGCCCGCTCCGCTCGACGCCCCGCTAGTACTCGCACCACTCGCGGCTTTCTGACTGCTTTGCTGCGTCTGTGAAATTCACGATGACTTTTGAAAAGTTCAAAAGACTTTAGAACCTATTACGTACTTCGTAATTTCAAGGTATAAACTTTCAATCTTCGGTAGCTCGTTAATATTCTGAGTTAATTAATGGATACTGATGGACTCTGCGTAATCCCTGACGGTTAAAAGGAAATTGGTAATTATAGGTCAATCCGGAGCCGTAAATAGCGGAAAGAGTGGTACTAACTTTGGTTAGAACATTAATAGTGAATAATGCTGGGTACGGTAATATTTATTTGCGAAATTTTTCGTACAAAGCGCACCGGGAGCGCAGTGCAGTTATTCATTCACGTAGAATTTTAATTAGTTGCGGATTTCCGTCGCACCGCGTTGGCGTCCGACGCGTCGCGCGCCAACTCGTAAATTATATCTGATAAAATGTTTTAATGTCGGAATTATTCTATTTACGAACATTAGCATTTGAGTTTGTTCTACGCGCAGTTAGGAGCACGAATACGGCGATATTTTTGCGAACATAAAATACCGCGATCATACAAAAATGTTTATTGTTTATCGTCGGGAAAGGAGAGTGAAGGCCTCAAATAACCATTCAAAAATAGCTTTAAAGTTTAAGTAAAACTCAATTTGAGAGAAACAGAAGGTGAGCAAACTTAATGGCATCACGGGTGGGTGAGGGCTGGTACCCGAAACTTTCCGGGGCTATTGTCGTCTTGCAAGCAATAATACTTGAACGATGCCCTTGGGCCCTGACTGAGTTGAACAGGTGTAGGTAGATGATTGTTAAACGACTTATTCCCTTAAAAGTCGTGAAGACTTATTGCATAAATTTAAAACATATCATAATAATGATCCTTGATAACTTGATGCGAGTTAAGTTTAAAACTGTGCCCGTTCCGTTTTACTCTAACTACCACAAATAATGTTTTCTCGTGTGGTCTATTATTACAGTGTTTAAGGACACTTACGTCATAGATAAAATATATATATAATATAAATAATAAAAAAAACAAAAATATAAATAAAATAAAAAATATATAAAAAAATATAAATATAATATATATATATATATATATATACATATAATATGAATATAAATTTATTTTAAAACACTAAAATACAGTTAATTTAAAAATGAATGTGTTAAACAGTGCACAATTAATAATAATAACAGTCTACAAGACTAAATAAAATTCTAATTATTTATTTTATTGTTATGTTATTGTAATTTATAATATGAATAATGTAAATCGTGCAATATATAATATAAAAATATATACGTATAACTTAAAACCAAATATACAAATACTTGAATAAAATATAAATACCAGAAAAGCAAATAATACTATTTTATATATATATATATATATTATTTTATTTTTTTCTTATCAAAAAGCGCCTTCATCCTCTCTCCTATTAAAAATTTACTTTGCTGTGCCCGACAGGGTCCATAATTGATTCGATGTCTTATTTAACATACCAACTGTTTTTATGTACCCATTATGGAATGCAATAAAGTATTGAGTATTGAGTATTGAGATAGCAAATATGCAACTAACGAAACACACAACAGTACTTCACCCTCTCTGTTTTCTAAATTATGTGGACGACCGTTTTGTGAGTCACTGGTTATTTTCGAAAAATATTTTTTATAGGCCAGTCAATCGGTTAGCATCGATCAATGTCTTCAGTATATTCCTACAAAAAAAATGACCATGTGCACTTCATAATCTTAATAAACAAAATGTTATTTAATTCGTTCAGCGGCTATTCTTATTG
The DNA here is from genome assembly GCA_917490735.1 of Dryobotodes eremita. Lineage (NCBI taxonomy): Eukaryota > Metazoa > Arthropoda > Insecta > Lepidoptera > Noctuidae > Dryobotodes > Dryobotodes eremita. The sequence continues at coordinate 9,617,643 of OU823257.1, forward strand.
GCCACAGTTCGCTAGTCTCGTTAATGAGAGCCGCTTCATTATTAATTGAGCAAAAGCCTAATTAATACCCGTAATACAAATAACCAATTATGAACGAGACATTTATTGCGGTTTGGACTACTAAACATAAAGCCAATTAATATAAGTAAAGATGAAACGGAATATTTATTATTATGCTTAGAGCGTAATTCATTAGCGGTCCATAAAACTATCGCTTTAGCTTATTTTTAGTTGGAACGGTCGCTGACAACAATTTTTATTTTATAATTGTTCATACTCGCTTGTATTACAATAGTGAAAATGATTTTGTAACAAGAAATTACTACAAGTCTTGTTACTAGATCAATACCTGAATTTAATTAGGGTTTGATAAATTAATGTTTCGCATTTCTTTTGTTATCTTGACGGATATCAGTATTTTTTATGAATAAAATGTAATTTTACTGTCAAACATCAAAATAACCGTAGGACTGTTTAACCACACCAATATTTCTACATATTTCGAAATCATAAGCATCAGTATAAAAAAACGACGTATGCTCTTAACAATATTAGCATCATCTTCTACCAAAATACGAAACGAAACGATAACTGACATACTTCAACTATAAAAATTCTCAAGAAAATCACAATAACCTGATTTAATCCAATGAGACAGAGAACCGTCGCATAAATATAAAGGAATGTCTTTTATTTCAATTGAAACGACAATTTTTGTTAAAAAGGGTAGACATAACAAATATTAAAGCTGTGATAGACGTAGAACGTACATTCCATAGGGTTGTACGTCTGCAGTCACCAATGTTGAAGAAAAAATTATGAAGTTAAATTAAACATTGTTACAGAAACAGAGGAGCGATTCCCGAACGTTCGCATTCTGATCTAAGTCTCAATCCCTCTCTCTATTTTTTTTCTTTTTCTCTTTTTTCTCTTTCTTTATCTCTTCCGTTCTCTTTTCTTTTGCTACATCTTTGACAAGTTTTTGATATCAATTGTAACTGAGAAGGGATTGCGACTAGATTTTGAATGTTTTAATTACGGGAATTGGCTTTCAGATTTAAAAAGAGAACGTCCTTTTTATAAAGTTTGGTTCATATTTTGCAGCTGCAAATGAATTAATTGATGATTAAATTGCTGATCGTGAATGTGTTACGCATAGCAACAGTCAGAAACACAAATATGTTTATATTGTTACCTACATAACATCGTCATTGTCATTTGTTTTATTATTGTATGATATTAAGGATATAAAACAATGGAATATACCTATGCAGGTTATTCAGTCTTCCAGATTACGCAAACAATACTGGCTTACACTGGCAACTGTTAAAGCGTAAAACTTTACAAACTAATATTGCAAACACTTGGTTTTATTGCCACGAATACGAAATACACGAAAACTCTAAACTAGAATTCAACCACTTAAACTAAACACATTGGGACCCGCACTAATGACGTCACAGTTGTCAGGGGTGCCACGCACAAACAAAACGCTGTATTATGTCTTCATTTGTACAGATAAATGCTTTTTGTCACGTGACTAATAACGGTACAGAGGACATATGTTAAAAGTGGGTCGTGGGAGCGTAATTTATTTGATTTGAAGCTTTTTTCGCAGGAGCAGCCCTAACGCGCCATTAGGACTGGCTCGTTAGGTTAATGTGGAGGTGAGAGCAGATGTTCTGTAGAGCTGGCTGTAGCGTTTTTGCTATACATCATCCGAACTGCAGTTGGCTCTAGTGTTGTGCTTTTTTGGTCTGAACCGTTCTCTCGTTATTGTTGCGCAGTTCGCAAATGGCACTCAATTTAGCTGTATAAAGCTAAAAAAATGCGGACTTTTTGCATCTTATCTTGTAGATGGAATTTATAAATTTGCTGTTATAACATTCACGTTTTGTGTCGCGATGGCCCCGTGCCTAAAGTCTCGCTTCTTATGTACGGGATTGTGGGTTCAAATTCGGGCAAGTACCGATGTGAATTTTTCAATTCATATGTACTTTCTTATTTTATCTTGGTCAACACTGATATCGGTGAAGGAAAAACATCGTGAGGAAACCTGGACTTATAATTAATATACGTTTGACATCGGCAACCCGTCTTGAGCAGGCGTGCATTGCCCGTGCCTTCTTTGTATGACAACAGGCCTTTGCCCTACAGTGGGACAATAACAGGCTGGTATTATATTATTATTATTTGCGTTTTGCGTATACCTACACAACCTAAAGATCCCATGAAATGTTGATAGAGTTTGCATAAACACGTGGCAGATTCCTAAAGACTGAAATGGGCCTCAATTAATAATTATATTAAACCTGCATTGATTAGGACCTCTTTTGAATTATCAGAACAATTAAGAAAAATATTCATGAATTATTTAAGCTTGGAGGCGCACTTGAGAAAATAATAAAAATACATACCTTGTGAATTGGCTTACTGATAGGCTTACTAAATGTGTGCGTTTGAAAAAGCTCCGTTATCCAATTGTCCATGTTTGCACTTGACTATTCACGACCATACTTAGTACTGAACCCTCCCACGCAACGCCCGACACATAACCCGGTCACTGCTACCGCCGAAGTTATTTCGACCTAATACGAATTACTTCGCGACGCGACTATGATGTTCATCTCATGGGACTCGAACATAAAATGACGATACAATGAATGGGAAAGATATCGAAGAGATGACCCCTCGATTCATTTCCAAGCTCGCGAATCGAGATAACTGACCAGACCAGTAACAAAAGCAGCGCATTTTGTATGAAGAGCAATTTGCATATACTTAATAGAACACTCTATCTGGACTAAAACATTATTATTTTCTTGTGAGAATATTAATTTTATTGAATTACGAATACGAGTGAAAAGAATTATAGAATTACTGTTATAGCCGAGTTGCTATTTCAAATAAAGTGCCTTATTTCAGTCGAAATAGTAGCTTGTAAAATAATAGATTAATAGCAGTAGAGTAGTTTTGATAAGTTTTTTATTGTTGAGAGTTAGGTATAATTTTATGAAAATTGCTTCTATACGGATGAAATTGGGTTTTAGGCCAATTAAGGCTGTGATACGCTTGAAATGAACTTGTCTTTATCTGCTAGCCAGAGTTTTATTTTTAGAAACTTAAATGAAAAGTTATTAACATTCTGTGATTTTGGTTGAAGTCCTTTTTAATGCATACAAATAAATAATCTAGTAGAGCATGGTTTAATATTTCATTATTATTTAATTTGTTACTTTTGTGATATATCTCTTTTTTGTTACTGAAAATATTTCATAGAACTTCTTAAACAACTTACAAAGGCGCGGAGTGTGTCAGAGTAACTCAAATCTATTGTAAGATGTCGTGTGAAAAATTAAAAATGCTGTTTTTTGGAAGCCAACAAATAAGGGTCAGGTAAATTCTGGCAATAAAGTTGAGGGGAGAGTAGGCCACGTGGCACCGAGGTCACAGGTCACTACGCGTTAGAAAAGGTCAAAAGTTTTGCACTTTTTATAATAGGGTGCCTATTGAAGTTGTTCGTCTATTCATTAAATAATTTAGCTGCTTGTGTTGGTTTTCTGCAAATCTGTACAGTCTCAACAGTATTACCTACCGTTATTACGAAACGTTATTCTATTTAGCGAATTTCCAAACGTTACATTACAGCCCGCAATTGAGGGTTACCAAAACGAATGTGTCAAAGAAAAATATACTTCAAAAGACATTTCTTTGAAATAGAAAAGTATTTTCGCGACATTTGATCCGTCTAAAACCGCTTGAGTTTTGTAAACAGCTTAGCGACAACATATTTTAAATTGGTTGTCGGACGTGGTATTAGAAAACCATCTATAACACGTGCTTTAAGTTGATGTTACGCTTAGAAGATAAAGGGAGTCACGTAAGTGCTACGTTAGGTACACGTCTTCAATTATGCATCGGGACGTTTATCGGCACGGAGCGGGCCGCACCTGCGTCGTCACCCTACATTATTAATGGAGTCGAGCGGGATCGCGACGTCGCGTCGGCCTAAAACAATGACACCGTCTTTATAAACGATCCCTTTTCTAGCTAAAACTTATGAATTATTGTTGGATCTCACTCCTCAAGGGCTGCCACCGTTTTTAATCAACGTACGCGGTGTTTCGGGGATTAGGCTATGTATATGTAATGTACTCAGTTAATCCACATAGTGTTTTATGCACTTAAAATTTATTGATAAAATGTTACAAATGAGCGTGAATAAGTTTTGTAGTAACATCTGTCACGGGAATCTCAAATCTAATTTCACTTTTGAGTTTCTTTTTTCCGCTTCCATTAAAAGTCCCAGAAATTAATATATAAAAGTTTTGCAGGGCAAATGTTCATCTTCTATTTTCAATATTGGCGATTGTATCTTGGGAGAAACTTTGACGTATTTCCTTGCATCAGAGGCGTGAAAAAAATCAAAAGTCCATGAGATATTCGAGCAGATGACAGCTGAAAAAGAATCGAATTTGGAGCGAAGTTGGTAGTATGTACAAAATTTGATAAGAGCCCGCGACGAATTCTTTTGGGACGTGGTTTGAGACGAGGACACACTAGCGCTCTTTGTTCTCTAAAATACGAACGTGACATTGTGTTCGAGTTTTTAGATTTTATTATCTTTATTTGTCTTCGAACAACTATGGCGGCACGGTTGGCGCAGTGGTTAAGCGAACGACTGCTGCGCTGCGTGTCGCGGGTTCGATTCCCGCACGGAACAAATATTTGTATGACCTACAAGTAGTTGCTCCGGGTCTAGCTGTTTGTGTATGTAAGTTTGAATGTTTGTAAATGCACCCACAATACAGGAGAAATTCCTAGTGCGGGGCAACGTTTAAAAAAACACTTTTAGATGTAAAGTGGATAACGGGGTTATTAAGTATTTTTTTGTAGTAAGTATAAGTGAGTGTAGTATAATATAATATACCTATTAATAAAATAAAATTCTAGCCTAACATTATAAGTTTAGTGTGCAGTAAAGCAATAGTTTTAAAAGGCTGATTGGCGAAAGGCCTGCAGCGGAATACATCTATCTCTAACTAAAACTTTAACTGGATCAAGGGAGAAAATATCCATTTCACAATAAAAAAATATTGTGACTGTAATATGATTCTGGGTTACATCAATAGTGACCAGTATGAAAGCATGACACGACAAATACTTATCGTGAATGAATGAAGAACGAGGGGTAACGTGGTATCGCTCCCGCATTTTTATCGGAAGAAAGGGTATATAACATAGGTTCGTAAGTAGAAACCACCACAATAGTAGTAAATTTTATTACCGTCGTCATAAGTCCTAGTCTCTGGAGCCACATTTTCGTGTTTTAAAAATAGAACTACACCTTACATAGTGTGTTACAACCTCATGCAGGTAAGAAAGGCTGGTCCTTAGAGGCAGCAAATGCAATTTGTTGTCCGCGTCAAAAATTGCAGCGGTGGCGAGCCCAATCTTCACTTATTGAGCGCTTCGCCGAGCGGGGCCGCTAAACATGTATTGACCACGCCGAAAATTGGTTTCTATTGAAAATTCCACCGTATTTTCAATGAAAAATAAGTTCTTATTCTATATGGTGACAGTTTAGGAACGACGAGATATGTTTGTAGTGTTATGTATTTTGTGTATGATGTGAATTCTGAGGGTAGTTTCAAACTGATGGAGAGCGTGAATGAAGAAGATTTTTGTGTATACTTTGTTGGTGTTTTTATGGCGTAGTCGGGAAGTGACTGTTGTTTTGGTGATGACTAAGATATTAATCATTTTTTGAAGACTATGCTTACGTTATTAAAATGAAAGCTACATAGCCAAACTTTAATAAACAGTTTTTCTTTCTTACTGCTTATATGGTTTTGCATGTCAAAGTTAAAGTCAAATAATTTATTTCAAATAGGCACATAAAAGGCAATTTTGAACGTCATAATTTACAAGAAAATAGAATTGATTCTAGTTGCCCCTTCCAAAAGGTAGTTTCGTATGGAGAAGAATGGGCAAGAAACTCCACCGTTACGCTTTTAAAATGTTTCAAAATATTATATAGTTATACAATTATTATAATTATATGTGAAGACGATGCACCTAGACTAAAATTACTATACCACAATAGGTAAAACGAATTAAATATTGATTAAGATTGTCCTATGAAGCAGGACCAGCATGTTTCCAAGCATTCTTATGCTTGTTAACAAAGTGTACTTTTAATATGAGTTTTAAATTTTCTTTCATTTAATTGCAATATATTATATATTGTAACATGTTACCTACTCTTTGCGTGTAACAATATCATTTCTAACACATCATAATATAAAAACTTTTAAATTAAAGCCCATATTAAAATTAAAACCACCCACTAAAAACAACACCACTAAAAAGAAAATAAAAAATAAAATATTACCCTCGCATGAAACTCTATAGAGTTGTAACAATAATGAACACGCCACGCTGGCAGGGCTGTCAGTTATTCAATAACTGTATTCAACTTGGAAAATCCAGCCACCAAATAACGTTTCACTATTCAATAGGAACGCTTTTTCAATATGAGTTTCTACCAATAAAACGTCCTTTAAATGCAATTGTAAAAATAAAAGGTGAATGTCAGAATAAGGGACAAAAATTCTACTAAGGTTGTGGTGCTTCAAAATCAAAAATCAAAAGTCATATATTCAAATTAGGCTGAGAATAGGCACTTTTTGAACGTCAAAATTACATAAGACCGTCCCCCAAAACGCCCGCCCTTCACCACTTCCTAGTGCTTTAGGAAGGAAGAAGAAGTGGCGCAACAAACTGCCCAGCAGCACAGCTATCTATTCAGTTAGAAGACCTTGATTCTATACAATAGTTAGTAATTAACATAACGAAACACAAAACATTAAATTAAATTATTTAAAATATGTCAGCTAGCACGCGCCAATATACCAACAAAAACATTGAAAACTTCACGCAGAAATAAATAATAAAAACGTAAACAAAACTGAATACCTAAATAAGTATTAAGTTTAAATGTCAAACAGTGAGCCTTTGATATTTTAAAGGAAAGCTGAGACCTTATAATTTGTGCAAAATGCCTTATATACGTATATAAACATATAGACATACGCACAGACGTATGTCTTTCGTTACGACAGTAATGTAACGTAGCAACATGAACGGTTATGCAAACGAAGCTACGCGGTAGGTAAACACTACTGCAAGAATTAAAATATCACTAACAGATACAGAACAACAAGTTAAATAACAAAAAGTTTGACCAACTATGCAACCTTGATTGCAACGAAATTAAGCGCAAATGGTTTTAATTTTAGATTGGCTGTTTACGGGCAAATGGACTCTCTATATTAATCGAGTTTACGTAACAAACAGCTCTTTGTGTACTGCTCCTAATATTGCAATGCAATTTTACCCAATGGCACGGTTCTAAGAAATACAATTTTCAAGCTTTTGTCTCTAAAATGTTAAGGCAGGTTTAGATGACAAGTTGACGTGCGTTTAGCAAAGTCTATTGGCCGCTAGCCAAGCTCCTAGGGTAGGTCAGGCAAAGTGTTATTGAGGTTTTTTATTCGAAATTCTCAGTTGAACTGTTCAACTTGAAGTTTGGAATTGTGCCCGTTCAATAGAATTAGGCTTCACATTTGTAACTTGGCCTTTAATAACAATCGTTGAAACGTTCAATCGTACTTGTAATTTTGCCTAAAGCTTCTTGTGGTATTTAATTCATGCAATTATTCAAAGTTTGATATAGCAGACTATCTACGCAATATTTGAAATAATAGTTAGTTGTAGGGTTCCACAACTCTTGGCAAGCACACAGAACAAAAGCTGTGTATTAACCTCCATCAAACACAGATGATACAATTAAGCTGAGCAATAATAAACCACACACATAGATAATGCTCCGATGACACGAAAGCCGATCACCGACGTCAATATCAGGCGCCAAACGTGTTCAATTACAACGGTGTACAACTGGCCCATAAGGCCCTTTGTACACATACGTTTTTCTTGCCGTGAAAAACTACGCTTTACTCGCAGTGTGTAGGCACGGTCGTCAGTGTTGTATGGATCACTATGCAAGTTGGTTGACGACACGGCGGCACTACGGCACGGCACCGCACCCTGGATCGAAGATCGCGTCTAGAAGACTTGAGATTCGAAGTTTTAAGTGTCGGTTTTTGGGCTTGAAATGGTTTCTATTGTCAAATATGTCACTTGAAGTAATTTGGCTTGAAAACTGAGGACTAATAATTTTTTTACGAAAAAATGTAGTTATGGAGCAGGTATGAAAAATCAGGATATCTCTGGAACTGAAAAAATTCCTGTTCTATCCTTACAGAAGGTTATAGTACTAATATTATTTATGATTTTTGTCATACTTCATATTTCTGAAAATACAGCATTTTTTGTCGTCGAATATATTCTCTATTTTTCTTATCTCTCTCTTTTTTTCTTTTTTTGTATTTTAATACTAAGAAGAACCTATTTCAAGCCCAAAAAAGGAAACATAAAACATCGAAGCTCTATGACTTCAAGACGGGATTTTTCGATATAGTAGGCACCGTCGCCGTATAACGTAGAACCGTGTCTATACAAGGTTACACGATTTTTCTACGGTGCGGTTAACACGCCGTGCCGTAAAGAAACCGTGCCGTGTACAAAGGGCCTAATCATGGCTGACGTCTCAAGCCGATTGCTAGCTAACCCCCGCCCGCCGGCGATGTGTTCCTGACACAGCAAACCATTGTTATTAACACAAATCGATCCCAGACGAATTTCGAGAGGCGATCGAGTTGTACTCGGAAAATGCCTACGTGATCTCCTATATTGAAAGCTTTATTAATATTAAATAATCAAGGGATTGTAGACCTTACTGAAAAGGAATAAAGTTTGGAATTAAATAATTTCTTTGTAATAAAGTTAAAAAGTGGTAAACCGCGAAAACGGTGAACCGACGCGGTCGGATTACAGTTAAAGCGCAGTTGCGGAGATGTTTTCGTGTTTTTTGTTATGTGAGTCATTCTTTTATTTTTGGAACAACGTTACTGGCGAGGAAAAACAATTACAACTGATAAGAGAGTATAACGTAGAAATGTATGTTGATTCATAATCAACTAAAAGAAAATCTTGCATGGTAACATAACACTGAGGTTTTTAGCTAACATAAATAGGTATTTTATATATACATTACTTTTACCAAATCTATTGTTAGGTATGGTAATGGGAAGACGGGCTGGTGTTCGCAATTCCACGTCAATGTGTGGATTTTGCGTAAGGGTAGGAAAATCGATTATTCGATCCACCCCAGCTCCTCGAGGACGGCCAGCAACGCCTTGGTGTTACCGACAATCTCACGGAGGGTACCTGGGTTATCGAAGTACTTTGCTCTGTATATATTGTTAGGTATAAATAAATGATAAATGATTTTATTTCTGTAAGTAGGTTTGAACAAACACTTTTACACGTCAAACATATTTTAAAAACTAGATGAGGTCGGCGTTTCCTATCTGAATAAATAACTGTACTTTAAAGGTTTCTATAATACATTTATTTGCACAAAATGATGCAGCATATTTCATTTTATTTGTGAACTGGTGACAAATATTTGTAATTGAATTCTCGTTCTGTTTCCAAGAAACACACTGTGAAATGAATTCGTACATTTACAGTATTGCGTTTAATACCTCCCGAGTTCAGTTTGTGCGAATTTCATTCATCAAAAAAACGTTTTTGTGGATTATTTCACGGAATACTTTCAAAGCTGTCCGTTTTAATATCCAGTTATTACGATAAAACATATGTAGTGTAATTTTCACCCACGAAAGCTCTTTGTTATGTTCAAAATGATTTTTACTAAACCTCTAGATTACCATCCACCATTACCATTACCATTACTTTGACCATTCGATTTTTATTGTTTATTCGTCCTAAGTAAGTAATATTAATTCAGTCGCTCCATGTAAAATACTGGTATTCAGCTGCATCCGGTTAGACCGGAAGTCGACCCCAACGGAAAAGGCTAGGTAAATTGATTTTGAAGTAATATTAATTTAACGTTGTAAACCGCTTGCAATGTTAAATGAATTTAGCTGTTCAATATATTCATAATTAAGCGTGCATTCCAATTAAAAGGAGATGGATAACGTTCCCATACAAGCTTGGCCCAGAAAAGAACACGAATAAAACAAAACGTATTATGAAGCTATTATAGTGTTTCATAGCCCTGTATAATTTTGTTAGTCGTAAAACTTGGTGAAGATCTTTCCGAAATCTGATGACTTCAAAGCATGAATTTAAACCTGCCGATCGAGGAGTAATCCACTGTTTTCAAGCAGATTGAATTTCACTCAAATCTAACGTCTGTATCTCAAATGATTCATTTGCTATGCCCCAGTTTATAGAACGTTGGATCTCCGTTGGAAACCAGGCAAAATCAGTGTTGTCCGAGATGCGAGTTATACGTATTGTAATTGTAGCTGAAGTAAACTGCAACGCGAAGATCCATTGTCCAAGAAAGGTGACGTCACTCAGAAATGCAAAAAGATAACCAGAATCACAGCCAGTGATATTTTTGAATAAATCACAACGAAACATTCATGATGCTATATGAAGTCGTCAAAGCTTATTGCTCGACTGACAAGAAGGGTTATATTTTTGGCGCATGTATTCGTATGGTAAATAGTTATGCTCTATGTATGTAGGATTCTTTATTCCCTCGTTGCAATTTAATGATTTACATGTCGTTAGGTTTGTGGTGACGGCCCAGCGTAACGCATTTCGCTTTCAATCGCAATCCGAAGAATTTTTAAGGAAATTCTTAATCCAATAAGTGAAGGGTGACGTTTCACAAAAATCAACATGGCGGACTTTAAACCCAATAAATAAAGCCGTGAAAAAAAGCTTTTAGGATGTCAAAAAAAAAGTGCACGAGGAGACGGTTCCAAAAATCTGACTTCTACTTTTCGTTTCGACGGTATCTATGTTTCTTATATTGCTTGGGCCCAGGAGGTGGCCACATTCAGTCACAGTTCCAGTCATTCAGATCGTCAAGGGTGCAGGTGAACGGACATTTGGGACACTCTAGCAGATGGGGCATAGTCTGTTCAGGAGCACCGCACCCGCACTGGGTGTTAAATGAATAGATAATGCACCATTGTGCCAAATTATGTTTGCAGCGGCCTACTTGGGTACGTAATCGATTCAATGCTTTCCAAATAGACCACTGCAGTTCGCGACTGGGAGGCAAGTATTCTTGAGAGATACAAAGTCTTGAGGTGGTGTATACGTCTTCCCATAATTTACTTCACTCTTTACGTGGCCTGTCTTGGATGTCCGGAGTACTCGTGTAGTTGTGGATGTGCTGTTGGGAATCGGATTCTTGTTTCTTTTTTTGCAGCCCGCGGCATCCCTTCGTACGGCAGGTGGCGCTATACCTGCTAGCGGGTAGAATTTATTGAGTGGGGTCTGTTTTGAAGCAGCTTGATATTATCCGACACGTCTCATTTAGGGCAGTGCCTACGTGCTTGGCATGTGCGGATCGGTGCAACACTGGGCACGCAAATTCGCCAGCAGAAAAGCATAGAGACATGTCAGTAAAAATATGACTTATGATCGTGGTCTGGTGACCAGGATCATTTGTTTATTTTTATTGGTTAACCACCAATTGTTTACACTGGTTTTATGCTAAAGGTAACATGCAAAAGTGTGTATGCAACAGTGCAACAATCACTTACAGTCATAGGTCATATTTTTGGAATCGTTTAGTGTCTCGTCAAAAAATAACTAATGGCATATATAAGTACTAAAGCATACTCTCTCTAACACACAGGATGTTTCGTATAGAAAAACGAAAAGATAATATTGTGCTGCATTGTTTATCTTTTAATGCGTATGTTTAGGTTAATTATAGCCGTTTATAGCTCTGTGCAAAGCATAAATGAGATGACAAATGCATGACAATGACGGGCAGTGACAATGATTATGAAAGATAAAGAATGTGCTGCCATTACTTACTTTTAAGACTGGACTAATCTACTGATTTAATAATTGAATTGATACATTATTCAATTATTAAATATCATGTTCATTACTGTCTAAATATTATTCAATACGCTTTAAATACAGTTCTTATATTACATACTAGCCCGCGGCTTCGCCCGCGTGGATGTCGGAAATTATCCCACGGGAACGTACTATCGGGATAAAAGGTATCCTACGTGTTAATCCAGGCTATAAACTACATATGTGCGTTCCAAATTCCATCCAAATCCGTTTAGTCGTTTTTGCGTGAAAGAGTAACAAATATCCATCTATCCATCCATCCATCCTCACAAACTTTCAAATTTACTATATTACTAGGATTCTAGAAATACTCGTGAAAATAATAAAACGTAATAAAAATAATAACTCGTAAAATAAAATACCTCCCCGAGTACTTGCATCAAAATAGTAATCTTTTAAATTTAAATATTTCCAGCAAAGCTTTGTCAAGTAACGAAGGCTGTGGTAAGATTTCAAATATTCTCAGTAATTTTTTTATATAAACTCTTTGTCTGTGTTGGGCCAAACTTTATCCATGTCCTTTGCATGGCATTCAATAAAAGGTACCCCACATAAACAATCTAAATAACGTCGGCAAATACACAGGTATTCAATAATTAAACAACCGCTTTACACTGAAAGTCTTTGTCAATGTTGTGAGGGAATTATATCCGTGGAGTACACTGGACCGTTCATAATTATGTGCCCGTGTAGATGCGGCTTTATTGCTTCCTGCTGGTGACGTCGAATCAGGGTTCCGATCAAAGTGAGGGCTTTTAATAAACCCCACCGACGCATACCTGGTCTGCAATGCCTATTTAACGTTGACCCCCTGCTGTCAAAACCCTCAAACGAAATTAATACAAACTAAACTCCTAACCCGTGTTAAGAAGGACCATTTTCGAGTGGTCGATGCCGATGTATCGCAAGTCCTGTTTTAATTATTTGTGTGATTATATTTATGTTTGTGTAAAACCTGGTGGTCTATGGTGAATTTTCCGTATGTTAAATCAACTGAATTCCTGTCTGCGTAGTTTTAATGAGTGGCGCGGTTGTAATTATTTTTGCTATGTGCGTCATGTTTGTTTTGATTCGTTCGTTTTGTGGAATGTAGCGGAATGTTTGTTGTCGGGATCATATTTTAAATTTATCGTGTGCAATCGATTAGAGTAATATTCGTATGTTCGAACTTATTTGTTAATACTTCATGCAGAGCATTTAAATAAATTTCACTGATTTTAAATACGAACACCATGCGTGTATGATTTACATAATGTACATATCTAATAATTAAAATTTATATAGGTAAACTAAAATTGAATAACAGCAAATTTTGTTGAGTATATTTTTTACACATTTGTAAAGTGGACGAAAGAAAACTAACCATAGTTTCTTTAAAACCTAGAAGGCGTCGGCCACCTTTAAAAATAACAGCATTGCATGTATTCTTTATCTTGAAGAACAGGTGCCAATCCAAAAAATAAACCTAATAAGTTAACGGCCCCAACATCTAATAATAAAACATTTCTCATTGGAAAGTTCACATCGTAACAGCTATTCAAATAGCACCCTATACCAGTGCGAAATGTTACCGAATCTAGTTCGATACAATGCGATAAAACCGGTTATAGCCGGTTCAAACTAGAGCCCTTGAAGCGGTCTATGGGACGAGAACAGGTGGACGCGCGATGTATGCGGGACCGTATTCGCAATCCCTCTACCATGTGACACCATTGGCTGTTAGCGTCGATAAGATTGGGGTGTGAGATGAGCGTTACAGGATTATTCCTTTTTTAAGTACAGTGTAGTAAGTATTATGAAGTTACTAGTTAGATGCTTTATATGGAAGAAAATTACCAATGAAAATGAATGAATGATACAATGAATGCGGTTGTTTGATGACCAATGTTGTCAAATTAAATAAATATATTATTATTATAAAATTAATATTTTTTAATTTGTTTCTAATAATTTTATTACTATGCTTATTTTTAACTTTCATGCTGGAGTTCAGAAAAGCAGGCGTAATTATTTATCATTAAAAGGAAATTTTGATAAGTACGATAATGCAAAAGGTAAAAGAATACCTACTATTGTCAGAATTCTTTTCACGAAATCTAAAGTCGTAATTCAACCCAAGAATCTAAACAGTCAGAGTCGCAGAAATCGCATCTAAATCATGGTAGGGGTGCGTCCGCGAGTCCGCGACCACACCTGAATTATTAAACCCTTACAAAGGCTGATGAATGGCCGATGTAACCCACCGGCGATTCGCACTCCGATCCGCGATGTATTGCCATTTGCATAAGAATCACAACCACCCTACTTCCCACGGTCCACTTACATTGTTTTCATTAAATAAATACTCACTAGGATTAATAATTCTACTTGGATTGCATTTAATAATAGTCAATTATGTTCTTGTTGCAGCTTTTAAGTTTCAACGGTTAATAATGGCAACCCTATTGGCTTAATGTAGGTACAATTTCGTTGAGCGAAGTTTCAATAATATTGCGTTGTTATTTTCCTGTGTTGTTAGAGGAAAAATGTTTTGACGGGCGCTTTGTTTAATAATATTAGGTCTTTACCTATGAAATTGCCGTTCTGCAGTACTGGCCATTTCAAATCAAAATAATTTTTGTTTGGCTATGAATTCTAATTTCAAATTAATTTTATTTTAAAAACATGGTTTTTTTTTTCTAAAAGTAGTCATTTCTTTATTGATTAGTGTTACATTTTCATCGCATTTCAATCTTTTTCGTCATCATGGATACGTTAAAAATTCGAGTAATTATGGAATATGAGTACCGTCGTGGCAGCAACGCGGCACAAGCGGCACGCAACATCAACGACGTTTACGGAGCTAACTCTACAAACCAACGCACCACCTGTTATTGGTTTGCTCGCTTCCGTTCTGGAAATTTCGACCTGAAAAATGAACCTCGCGGTCGTCCGAAGACTTTGGTCGACAATGACGAATTAAAGGCGATTGTGGAAGCTGATGATACACAATCTACGGCTGAATTAGCAGCAGCTTTCGACGTTAGCGTCAAAACAATATTGGTCCATTTGCGTCAAATTGGCAAGGTAAAAAAGCTTGACAAATGGGTGCCCCACGAACTCAATGATCGCCAGCGCGAAGTACGCGTCGAGACGTGCCTTGCACTGCTCAACAGACACACAAATGAAGGAATTTTGAACCGCATTGTTACCTGCGATGAAAAATGGATTCTGTTTGATAACCGTAAGCGCTCAGCAAGTTGGTTGGATCCTGGTTCAGCACCTAAACAATGCCCTAAACGAAAACTTACCCCTAGAAAAGTGATGGTCACTGTTTGGTGGTCTAGCGCCGGTGTGATTCATCACAGCTTCTTACCAAACGGGGTGAGCATTACTGCAGATGTGTACTGTGAAGAACTGAACACAATGATGGAGAAGCTGGCGCATCTCCAACCAGCATTGGTCAATCGCTCGTCTCCGCTGCTCCTGCACGACAACGCGCGACCTCATACTGCACAGCAGACGGTCTCCAAGTTGCAAGAACTGGGGTTGGAAGCTCTCCGTCATCCGCCCTACTCACCAGACCTTGCGCCTACAGACTACTACTTTTTCCAGAATTTGGATAACTTCTTGGCGGGAAAAAAATTTAATACCCGAGAGGCAGTACAAAATGCCTTTGAAGAATTTGTTGCCTCCCGTCCAGCTGATTTCTTTAAGAAGGGCATCAATAAACTGCCACTGCGATGGCAAAGATGCATTGATTGCATGGGTGATTACTTCGATTAATACAAATAAAAAATTCATGAAAAAAATTCGTTTAAATTTTTTCATACAAAACGGCAATTTCATAGGTAAAGACCTATTATATCTCGTAATTTTTTGCACGTAAGTGCGCTGGGTTTTGATACCAGTAAAGTTGTAATAATGTTTTGAGCGAAAAGCAAATGAATTCTTTACAAGTTACATTGCAAGAAAGATTTGCGAGATTTTTCACATAGTTTTAGAATAACGTACTACTTGTTTAATTTATTTTCATTTAAGTAAGTCGGTAATTTGAGTTAGGGAATTTAGATTACAGTACCTTCATTGATTTTTGTAATTTTATTCTAACTTGGTGAACACATTGGAATTTAAAAATCCACTTTAATAACAGACCATTATGTACACTGTATAAGATAATAACATACTATAAAAAATACTATACTATAATATGTTATACTTCGCAAAATACACGTAAAAGATGAGAAGTGCCCAATAAGCAAATATTGATTTAATCTTGTTTGCGAACTAGACACTGTACAACAATGCAATGTCTTCGTCCAAGTTATAAATGGTTTACCCGAGACATATAAGTACACATATAGTATAACATATGTGTGTACTTAGATAAATGTGTGCGGTTGTTACTTAACGATACACAATCTACAACGTGGGCTGAATTGTTGTACAAGTCCTACATAGGATTTACTGCTGCGTCCGCTACGAAACTCCGTAGAAGTTTGCGGTTGGCTACGTAGCGTAGCAGTATTGTTACACGCTACGGCGGCGCCGGCGTAGCCTATTTTGTTTTCGCCCATATGTGTTATTGTTTGGCGTGCGCAGTTAGTTACGGCGGTCAATGTTGGATGAAAATTATTTGAGTTGCGAAAGGCTGGCCAGTAACTATCGTTCTTCGGGAATTAGTATTTTTGGTCTAACGTTTTAGCGGGTAGCTGCGGCCCGTGGAGCTCTACAATAAACTGGGGATAGATTAACGATTTTCTACTGTCCGTTTATGATTTAGTAATCACTACAATTTAGAGCTGAAGAAGATAAACAAATAGCATACTAAAAGTCCTTTTAAAATAAAATGCTAATGAACCACGGGTTCGTAATGAGAAAAAATTAACGCTTGAGATGTTTTGAAGATGACGACGGCACTCGAAGAAACAAATTACAATCCTACTAATTAACAAAGAGTTCTTAGTGTTGTTTAAGCACCGTATTTTTCTCCTTTCTTCGACATAAATAGGTAGAAAAAGTTTGTTATCGTACAGCACAAGTCTTGGGCTTGCCATTGGCCGCTTTGCTAGTCTTTGCCGTATTTTTCTTGCAGCCTTTCCTTATCACAAAGAAGAGAATCTAAGAGTATGAACACCACAAGCTCATGTAGTTTTATTATGACCTTTGGGTAATTTTCACTATGACTTTCTAAAGTGTACATTTACCATACTGGTCATTGTTTTGTTTAAAATAATTAAAGACGTTATTCTTGATCATTGCGAAATCATAGGAATACTAGGTTCCTTTAATAGCTCATTGATTTTTATGGACTACCAATTGTATTTCATACTTTTTGTCATCATAGAGTAAAATGACATTGAAAGCGTAGTTTTCAATCGGACAGCTTGTTTTATTCATACTCAAAAATGAAATAAAAACTTTGATATCTTACCGTACAAGACTTGGGCTTGCTACTGCTCTTGGGCTTGGATCTCGCAGGGGGTGTGGGCGGCGCGGGCGGGGTGCAGGGGGGGCTCGAGTCACAGTTGGTACTGCTTGAAGTCGCCACTGACTTGTCTGATCCATTGCTTGACTGTAAAATAGTTATTGTTTAGTTAGGTATATTTCATAAACTGAAAATAAAATATTGACTTTGTTGTGATGCTTCTGTTTTTACAATTTTTTAAAGTAATTTCATGTTGATTAAATTGCAAAATAATTTTGGCTTTAATCCATAATTAACGGCATACTTATGCCTTATCCAACATGTACTGGCTGATTTACATTCGCATTAGTTAAATACCGAGTTTAGTTCAAGTAAAAAGTTATGTGTTCAAACGTCAGTCCAAAAGTGACAGTTTTTCATTGTGAGGTGTCACATACCTACAGACGTCAAGGGACATAACTCGCTACTTTACTAATAAAATGTAAATCAGTCTTTAGCGATAAATTGTTGGTAAAGGTAATCTTTTATCGACCTTAAAATCTCGCTACGAAAGAAAAATAGCCCGTTCTAAAGTCCACCACGACCTAGCTGCTGCAGCCAAGGATGGCTCCAGACGATGGACCTCCTAAACGGTCAACAGCACATAGGTATACTAAATTTTATCAACACATTCATACACTATGACCTGTCAGCTGATCCAGGATTGGCTCCATACGAGAGATCTCCTCAGCGGTCAACAGCACAGCTACGAAATTTTGTATAGGCATTCAATTATGATAGCCCGTTCTAAAGTATGGCATGACTTGGATAGTGCAACTTGGTTGGCTTCACACCGTGACTTGTGTAAAGGCGGTTCATTGGATTTGTCTTTACAAGTACCTTTCAAGTGAAGGTGTTGAAATGTTGAAGGCTCAAGTTATGTACTGATGAAGTGTTGTTGTTGTTGTTGATAGTTGCAGTGTTTTGTCACCGTTTGGAATGTCGTTCAACTGTTCTGTTGTTTGAATTTATAGCTGGGTATTACAACTAAGCCTGTTTGAGAAATTGTTAGTTAGGAAGCTTACAGGTACAGCTGACCAGCTTTTTTCTTTTTTTGGATGGGAACTTCATTAAATGACGTTTCTCTCTCTGGACGGAGCGGGAGGGCGTGTCAGACTCTAACTGACTAAAACCCACCCATGTTCCTTCAGTTGCCTGTGCGCCAGGGCCACGGTAACTCTTTCGAACCATCCGCGACCCCGGCAGGCATCGGCCCTATTGGACCCCGTCAATGGTGCTGATATCTCTTTGAGGCGCGCGTGGAACACGACGCGCCGTCTCACCTTGGGCCTGGGCCGGCAGTCTCGACATAGATAGCGACAAAAATCGGTCGTTAAGTCCAATCGATGTCAAATTTCTTTAATAGATTTTCAACCTTATGCTTTCGAAATAAAGTTGAAAATCTATTAAAGGAATTTGACAACGATACGACTTAGCGACCGATTTTTGTCGCTGTCTAATGTCGAGACTGCAGAGCCTGGTCCTTACCGGACGGCGAGCTGCCCATTGCTCGCCGTCCGCTAGCGCGCCTACGGTAGTGGTAGCGGTGTGGTGATCGTTATCCGAGTTGTCAGTTAGTTTTCTCTGAACTGTCGATGTCTTAGTCAGTTTACAATATTGCTTGTCGGCTTTATAACGTCTGACTGATTTAACCCTTACTTATTTTGTTTTTATCAAAGTGTGTTAAATCACACAAAATGGCAACGAAACAGCAGTAAATATATCATTACAAATATCAAATAACATCATCATGTCAACCCTTACATTTCCAGTTGATGTATCCGAACACGAGTATATATTATGTAGATAAACACCCTCCATATTCGCGAACGTTTTTTGTCGAAACCTTTAATGGCGGGAAATTAAAAGAGCACACACAACGCGGATTTCGGGATAATTGGTTAATTAATAAGGGCGGTGGCTGAGTTTTACACGGATGGCCAGTTGGAAAGCCGCCAGACATGCCTATGTATAAAAAGCTAGATTAATGAGGGACTAAAAGCAGCGTGTGATGGGAAATTAGCGGATTAGGGTTAGGTATGTTTTTGTGGCTTCGTTAATTTTGGTAATGAAAACCAATTTTTTTGCGAAAATTCGTCAGCTGAGACCGTAGCTCTGAAGGGGTAGATTTATTGTGGCGATGCGCTAGTCGTCATCATCTACCTAGCGTTTTCCATCTATGTTTGGATCGGCTTGTAGTCTAACTAGATACAGCTGAATATTATTAATATTATACATGGAGCGTCTGCCTGTCTGAACTCTGTGGTGATGCGGTAGTCAATCAATCAATCAATATACATAAAACACAAAAAAAAACGACCTAAGTCCGTTATATATTTTGAAACCATCCAACCGATGTACCCCAAACCGGTTTCATTATAAAGTTAATAATTCGAACCAATGGAAAAAAAAACTTCATGAATGTACCGAATGTGCCTAATACATTGTTTTATCGAAGTAGAACACGCCGGGTATCCTCTAGTGTTAAATAAAAATAGAAGTAACAGCTGCAGTTAACTTAAGTTTAGAGAAAATAAGCTTTGTTTTATTAGATTTTCTTAGTAAACAGCTGTATTTAATGTTGCAGCATTTGTTCTGATGCTGTTGTGACCTTTTACAACATTATAGAGTACCGATGCAGTACATATCTACGTTTCTAAGTAAACGCAGAGAACTTTTTTCCAAGAATCCACAATCTCGAAGAAGTCGGTCCCCAAGAAAATCTTGTAAAAATAACTTAATGAAATCTGAAAGTTTATTCTTACGTCGTCGGAATCTGGGGTAAGAGCATGTGTGAGTAAGATGGGGGACGCTTCTCGCAGTAAATTTACGTCACAATTGTGTTGTAATTAATTTCGATATTGTCTTAAATTCATTGTTGGTTTTGAACTGATTTATTAGAATAGTTTTCTTTTAAAGACAACCTTTGATTGGTACTACTTAAGGCTTTGGCAGAAATGAAGAGGGTTTTCATGCATTATGCTTTGAATAATGTTTTAGATTTCTCTATTTGATCTAATCTTTTCATGTATGGTTTCCTTGCTTCTTGAATAGATGGGGGATTTAGTAACGGTTTGGTCTTTCTATTCATGTATTATTTTAACCTATATTGTCCTACTGCTGACCAAAGGTCTCTCCCATAGCAATAGTGTAATTAGATATAGAAAAAGTCTGAGTAATAATACTTACATCAGAATGTGGAGGTTGAGTACGCGCAGGTGAGATGGGGGACGCGACTCGTTGCGTATTATGACTATTTGCGTTCGCGTTCGCGATCGCGGTCTCGCGTTCCACAATCGTGATGACACTGTTGGTTGGCGTGCTTGATGAACCTGCGGGAGGGAGGAGAAAAATAACATTTAGATGGTAATCTTTTTGGAATTAAGTTAGAGGTTTTTTGACAACTGTTTCAAGATACAAATTCACTTTCATATCGAACATTGTATTGTATTTAATCTCCTTTATGATCGTTTAATCAATTGTTGATGACATAGAAATAAAAAAAAAGTCTGGTATGTGTGTTAAGTCAGGTGTGCAATGCAATGCTTTGAATATTTATTTGCGTGGTGGTAGGGGTGGTGGTGGTTTGCGCAGCGTTGTAGTGACACTTTCACTGGAAACTATTGTGGCTGCAGTTCTAGTAGGCAATAAGCTTTTATGGCCTGTAAAACTACACCAACCATTTCACACCCTCCCCTTTACGACCAACACGAGATTTCTCTACTACAGGACGTTCTTAATTGTTAAACTTATACTATTGTTTCGTTACTTATTTAATTTCCAACTAAAGAATACAAAAGCTTACTATAAGACTACAACAATTAATTACAAGTTTCGCTTCAGACGGACAAAGAAAGGAGACGAACGCTGGGGCTTATGAAGGTATTGAGTCTGTTTCAATTCGCCGCAGACCCCATTTATATTCGCCTCGGGTTTTGAACTAGTTACACGAACAGACATGCGTACATACTGATATTGTAGACGATGTATGTGTAGTAACATGATACGGAGTTCGTTATATTTCGTTTTTATATAACAAGCCTGACGTCGTTAAACAGACAGTTTCTTTATTTTATTGTAATCGTAATTTTCTTCTTGTGAAAATATGAATTACAAGGCCTGGCAAGTAATTCTAGATGAGTTAGGTCTTTGGGATTATCATGGTAGAATTCTACATGAATGAACAACAAATTAACAGTAACAATTGCAAAAAAAAACAAAGTATATTTACTAAATAATTTCTGGAAAATCGTGCTAAACGGAATAATGATCAGAAAATTACTTTTATAAAGTTAGTTCATTTGAGTAGTTTCAAAGCTTTACAAAAGCTATTTTTGGATAAATCATATTACAGTAATTTTATTTTTTTGTGTATAATTCACTGTAATATGAGTTATCCAATCAAGCGTCCTTTAAAAACCTTATTCGGAAACTAATCAGCAATTCAAGGAGAGGGATTAAACAAATTGAAGACCCTTGACGTAGGGATCGATTAAAAATGGGTACTCATCGAGATTAGGACCGACCCTTCCAGATTTACGATGCCTTATGGAGAAAGTAGCAGATGAATATTATTAATTGCTTATTTTATTTCGGATCTTTATTACTTACAGCGCGATGAAAAAATATTTTATATTTCTTCCACCACGCATTTTTTATTTCTGTGTAACTTTTGAAACATAATCAATACGGGGTTAAATTTAATTAGCTGGCAGAACAGCACAGATATATTACACTACCAGCGGTCGTTGATCCCGTAGTTACTTAAAAATAATAATTATGAGTTTAGAAAATCTGTTTTTTTTTGTTTTATGGTGTTTAGAAATCACCATCACATTTGTCAGCTAATTTAATTTGACTCCGTATAACAGAATTAAACGTTTGTGAACCCGTTGTTAAAAACCAAATATTCTGTTGCAACTTATAAGAGGATCCGTATGAGCTTATGATCAGAAGTGTACTGAGCCGATAAGTTCACTGATTGAACGTGGCAACACGGAATTGACAGCATGCAATCTTGAGAGATAAGCTTTGCTTAGCTTATCTCTCAAGATTACAGACTGAACGTGAATAATCTGTTGCAAATTTGCTTTGAGATTTAAGTCTCGCCTTAGACTTGACTAGTGCCCGTTTTCACTAACCCTAGGCAACACTTATTTAGGCATTCATTTAGTTGCCGCCAAGGTTACTTATCAGGTACCTTCTGTGTTCGTTTCTAGAACAAAGTTTCATCTGCTGTTGCTCGCAACTGTTACTGTAACATATACTCACTGGTTTCTGGTGCTGGCGGTTGATGGTGGTTCTCAGTATGTCGTCGCAGCGACCTCGCGTCGCAGTATGACTTGCCGCACCCGTCTGCTTTGCACTCGTAAGGTTTCTTGTTGCGATGTGTTAGCATGTGTCCGTTGCTGCAACATATACGAGCGTCAATAGAAGTATATATAAAAAATGTGGTAATATTTTACAGTTATACATATATAATGCTGTCGATGTGGCCGAATTCTGGTCGGAGCTTACATAATTTAAAACATACAAAATGGAATCATCGGTACAACGCAGAAGAAGATAATATAATATATAAGATATTTAATAGTAGTCCTTTCACTAACTATTGGAAGAGGATTTTATTTTTCTTTAATTTTACTTCTTTGTCTTTTAAAACCTTTAATTGGCTGAACATCTTCATGATTTCGAATAACTATTGTCGCTTACGTTAATAAAACAACATTGTACGCTGATCGCAGCCGCTCAAAACCATTATTGAATATCAGAAATACCTTTTCCCCTCATATATCCTTAAATAGGATAACAGAAATGTGTCCGGGCGGAAATTGGGAAGGCTAACTCCAGATCTTATCCCGTAACAGATAGGACCCGATTTTGTCCCAAGTACTAAATTCTGTACCCTGTACGGAACATTTTCTTAACTTAATACTGCGTGTATGTTAGTGTATGGCTATTTATTACACTGGGATTTATTCGTCTATGTAATGGGTATGCTACCGGCTAGAGGCTGTCAAGTGTCAAGGTAGAAACGAAGCAGCTGCCTGTACTGTGTGCTGTGTGTACGGTCCATTGCAATATTAATTTTCAGTTTCGAGTAACCCGGCCAAGCGTACGTGTACAGGATCTGCAAATAGCCGAATGGCTGCATTTGGCTAAGTAAAAGACATATCAAAATTAAAATATTTTCCACAATAGTCCATAACGCTGAATGAGTCCAATAAAACCTCATCATATTCAACAATGACACGTCAAAAGCCACGTTATTAGTCCAACTAGGTCAAATTTAACTGCTAAGTGTACAATACCCAGATATTTTGACACATCCAGCTCTAGAGAGAGACTGACACACAAGGATTAAATGACAGATACAGTCCTTTCACAGTTACTTTACCTCTGACAGCTGCAACCCAACAGCAACCTTATTACAACAACAATAAAATCACTGTGATTTTGTCAGACTGTTTTCTGTCTGTTGCAGCAACCCAACAGCAACCTTGTTGTCACGATATTAAAGATAACTATTGACACATCAATATTGATAGTGATGCAAAATTAGAGATAAAATAATTGTGAATGGACTATAGGTACGACGCTCTATAAAGTAGAACTTTTTGTAAAACTCGACGTGTTTACCAATAGCTATCTAAAGATCGATTTGCACGTGGCCAAAATTGGAACTAACACCGCCATCTTGATTTTTCAATACATTTCACTAAACAATCGCACAAATGTTTACCAATAGCACCACCCTGTCAACGTCATTTGAGCGCCAAAAGATCCTTGTATAGTATTTTTATCTCATGAAGCGACGCGCGCTTTACTTGTGGTTACCAAGTATACAAACACGCTGTGAATGTGTGTAAGCGCAAGAGCTCTCGGTACCGTCCGAGACAATGGCGAAGTCAGAAGTGTGTGTACTCACACACACTTCTGACTTCGCCATCGCAGATAATTCACACACACTCGTTTGTGAATTATCTGCTGACGCTACTCGTATTCACGCACACATTCACAGCGTGTTTGTACACTTGGTTACCACATGTAAAGCGCGTGTCGCTTCGTGAGATACAAATACTGTAGCAATGTACGGTCGGGTACAGTATGTTGGTGAATACGCGCGGTATAGCTCACTGCTCATTAATATTCATGCGGCTAAGCTGCGGCTATTAAAGCACCACCTTGCTCGACATGTGTCCCGTCGCCTAAATGACTGCTTTGATCTTTAAACTAGTTACCTTGTTTGTTCAAACTAGTTAGCGTATGATAACTATTCTCACGGTTATGCGAACTAGTAGATTGCGTCTGCGAATTTAATTTTTAGATTATTTTTATTCTGTAGTTGAAATTTGATCGGTTCTTGCTAACCAAATAGGTTTGAATGAACGTGTGACTTACTTATATGTTCTTAAAAGTGACAAAATGAACTCCTTTGCCTTGCAGGTAAAACCAAACCTATTTGTCCTTATTTGGAACTATTGGAAGACTAGATCGAACTCCACTGGGAGGACATTAAAAAGGTCAGAGAGGCGATTCTCGTATTATTTTGAATGTTCGCTTTCTAATCTCATTCTTAATCTGTCAAAAATACCTCTATTTTCCCTACATTTCTGACATTTTTTTTACATTGATTGCCACTGAGATGAAATTGCAACTAGATTTTGAACGTCTTCCATTGTTAAGTAATAATTTAATGTCTTTGGACTTTCATTACGAGAAATTGGCCTTCAGATAATTACAGTAAAAGTGAACTTACAGATGATCCTGTCTCTTGAACGCCTTCGCGCATGTGATGCACACGTACTTCCGTTCGTCGCTGTGTGTAAGTTTGTGTTTCGCCAGCGCCGACGCGTTGCCGAAGATCTTGTTGCAAACCTGGAACAAAAGAGATGTTCTTTAGATCAAAATAGTAATGGACAAAGTTAAGTGTTGCCTGACTTATATTCCCAAACTTCTTTCTGTTACATAGCTATTCTGCAGTGTTTTGATTTAAAGAATTTTTGGTGACAGATAAATCTGAGACTGACACGTTGGAGACAAAGAGATTTGGTGGAAGTAAATATGGTTTACCCACTTTTCGAGCCGGTAATAAATAAGCAAGTAGTACCGTCAAATGGAGTGAATAGCAATGCAGGGGTGAACCGGATTGGTACGCCACAATTGTGGCGGTAAGTCCCCTCTTTAAGGAGTGGATTTAGAGGCGCCACAGCGTCCTCATCTTCCGCCTGACGCAGTTCCTCACCGGACATGGCTGTTTCGGGAGGTTCCTGTTCCGGATGAGGCGGGAGGAAACGCCCGGGTGTTACCATTGTGTGGATTGCCCGGAGGATACGGTGGAGGTCTGCCTGGCTTGGGTGGAGCACCGCCATGCCCTCGCAGAGGCGATCGGCGGCGGCGATCTCTCGCATCCGGACCTGGTCCAAACCATGCTATGGAGCGAGAGGGCATGGGAAGCCGTCACCTCCTTTTGCGAAGCAGTAATGCTCGCAAAGGAGGAGGTAGAGCGCTTGAGGGTGAGGCCATCGTTGCGCTCTCACGCCCCTAGTCGCCGCAGGAGGAGACTCCCTGGGCGTCGGTAGTCGATAGCCGATTCCCGGCTACCGTAGGCGCGGGCTTGCGGACGGCAAGCAATTGGTAGCTCGCCGTCCGGTAAGGACCAGGCCCGGGTCGACGGCGTTTTGTATTCCACGCGCGCCTCAAAGAGATGTCAGCACTAATTGACGGGGCCGCTAGGACCAATGCTTGCCGGGGTCGCGGATTGTTCGAAAAAGTTACCGTGGCCCTGGCACACTGAAGGCAACTGAAGGCACACGGGTGGGTTTTAGTCCGTAAAAGTCTGACACCCTGTCTGACTGTCCCGTTGATGAATACCCACACAAAAAAGAAGTGGTGAATCAGAACGATACTTTAAAAGGGATTTTAACATTGAAATAATATACACTCGGCGTCATAAAAATCGCACCTCTCCGAAAATAAGTTTCCAGCATGTCCCGCCATCAACGAATACATTAAACCTAATTAATATTAGTATCAATTGAAAATATATTTAACGACCTTTAAATTAACATTAGTTAGAATTCCTAAACACAACAGATCTCATTAGCACGTAACGTTAAAAAAAATGTTGTCAAAATACGCATTACAACGGCCACTAATTGCACCTCCCTACAAGGGTATAAAAAGGGCGACCCGGGTTAAATGTGGGTCATTCACTATCCAACCTTTGAAGTGAACACACGTGAACAGCTACAGCAAGAAAATACCCCAGAAAATGGATACCACTGCAGATGAAGCCGCTCAAGTCATTGCATTACTGCAATCAGGGATGCGGCAATGTGATGTTGCTCGGCAACTGAACTTAAGTCGCTTTTCCGTTCGACGAGTGTTCCAACGCTTCCAAGAGACTGGTGGCTATATCCGAAGACGTGGATCTGGAAGACAACGGTGCACATCCGAAAGAGACGATCGCTTCATTGTTTCGACGTCTCTACGTAATCGGTTCTCCAATGCTGTTGAGCTGCAACAACAACTGCAATCAGCTCGCAGAACTTCTCTGTAAGCGTCTCCACGATTAGAAGAAGAATGCGGGAGAAGAAAATTGCAGCTCACAGGGCTGCTACAGGGCCAAAATTGACTGCACAGCATAGGAGAGACCGGTTGCAATTTGCCCGTGACCATGTGGATTGGACAATAGACCAATGGAGAGCTGTGCTCTTCTCGGATGAGACGAGGGTGTGTCTTTTCTGCAACGACAGGCGTAGAAGAGTGTACAGGAGGCAAGGAAAACGATTCGCACAAGCCTGTATTCAAGAGACAGTGGAATACGGGGGTGGCTCGTGCATGTTCTGGGGCGGCATGTCAATCGACGGCAAAACGAACCTTGTGTGTGTTTCTCGGACTGGAAGTGCTCGCGGGCAAGGGTTGCTGACTGCTCATCGGTACATAACAGAGATCTTAGAGGAGCAGGTTGTCCCTTATGCGGGTTTTGTTGGCAGTGGGTTCACGTTAATGCACGATAACGCCCGCTGTCACACCGCATTAATTGTAAGTGACTACCTGCAAGAAGTTGGAATCCCTGTTATGCGCTGGCCGGCGCGTAGTCCAGACCTGAACCCTATTGAGCACCTTTGGGATGAACTGAAACGGCGAGTACGGGCACGTGATCCTGCCCCTACCACTCTCCAAGACCTCCAAGATGCCGTCGTTGCAGAATGGGACAACATTCCTCAAGAGACTGTTGTCACATTAATTAGGTCCATGAGAGAACGCATGGAAGCAGTCATCAGGGCTAGGGGGGGTAACACTAGGTTTTAAATTGTTTTTATGGACTTTGTTGCAATTTTTGCTGATAAAATTAAATTAAACTTTTTAATAATTTGCATTAGCTTGCTTTTTTTATTCCCTGGTAAACAAAAAACGAAATCTATTGATTTATTCTGAAATTTAAATAAATTGCCATTCCAATGATACCTTATAGTCATATGTCTACCGTTGATTAATATGGATAAAATGACTTTGAAGGGAATTCTTAAAGAAGTGCGATTTTTGTGACGCCGAGTGTAGTTTGTTGCCAACAAGGGCACTTAATCGTTAATTATAATACGATAAACACATTACAGTCCTTTTTGGCAACAATCTGTATTATTTCAATGTTAAAATCCCTTTTGAATTTTCGTCTCGATTCATCCCTGCATTGCTATTCACCCCGTTTGACGGTACTACGCAATATGTAAAATGTCCTCCTAGAGACCTAGACAAAACATAAAGACCATTTCCATTCACCACACACACACACACAATCAACGAACAAAGAAGTCTATTTCCATTTATTACAGCACCACTAACATCAAAACGGGCAAGTGGCCCTGGGCGGCGGCAGTAAGCTGTAGTTAATATAATAATTATATTAAAATGGAGGCTGTACCTCCAACGATGGCGAGAGCTCCCCGGGCGAGTGTTGACCCTAATCTTGCGTTTGTTTCTCATCTAATTAGAAGGTCTTTTCGTCTCCTTATCCTGTTTTTATTTTGATGTTCCTCTCGGGCATACTATTGCCACGTGTATCAGGAGATAAGATACGAAAATTTTTCAACTTTCGTTTGTTTCAAGATAGTTTTGGACTCGATGCAGACATTTATTACAGTCCTGCATCCTAATTACGTAACACACTATCTATCACAACCTGAATAATTTTGAAGCCTTTTGCTAATCCAATGCTTCATATGTTCGAAAAATTTGTCTGCTCAATAACGTAAATAACGCAATGAATGTTGTTGAACTGTCAAAATGAAACCCATTCCTGCTGTTAGTGTGTTACGTAATTACCCCGCCGCGCGCCGGGCTCCTAAATCGAGCCATCGTGCATTTCAATGTAAGGTATCAAGACCTATATCATCAAAATAATGATGAGTCGGTGTAAAACTTTTTATGCTCTTTTGAAGCAGACATACTGGTGATCATTTAGGTGTCATCATTGTAACAAATATGAAGTCATGACCATTTAAAAAGTCATAGACCTTTATATAGAAAATGTAGGGTGGCTTGATTCAGGTCTTCGGGAGTGTATATTGTTGCACGGTTAGTGTGTTAACATCATAGTGATGTACGATGTTAAGAAAGTGTCATTATTTTAATCTTCCATAGATAAAAAAACAGACATCGAACGAAGTATCTACATACATTCTTAAGCACTTTTGGTTGACACTATATTCAAAAAACACAAACAAAATATACACAACACGTTACAAATTCTCGATCCAAACTCCATCTAAATTATAATAACATAGTTTTATTGGCAACAAATATTTATATCATGAATTATTTATAAGGGCAGGTTAAACACTGGCGTGTGGTACAATCGACCCGCCATTGTTCGGATATTATGTTCCACATTTGAATATTTTTCGTCAACCCTAACGTTTTCGCTAACCTGTTTTTTGCCGATATTCCTTTCACAGTTTTTCGGTGTATTATTGTAAGGAGATTTTTTCTATGCCGAAAAAACGTACGGCGGGAAAAATTGCAGTCAGCTGTTTTTCGTGAGGACGTGATTGGTTGAGAAAAATTGCGTTTATTAGAGCCTGGTGGGTGAGTTAACAACTTGTCACCTTGTTATTATGACGTATTGCTATATTTGATTGATCAATCTTCACCTCGGTTTCGATTTAGATACAAATTGAAACCGTATTTCACAGACAACGTTACTCGTTTGTGTCAGATGACATAATATACGAATAAGAAGGTCGGACTGTCGGAAATTTTGACAGCATCTCGTAAACTTGGGATAATCGGTACATTCTTATTAATAAGGCAGAGTTAGTAAGGTCTCTGTGCCCAAAGACAGTTTAGTTAACAATTGTTGTTACGACATATTCGGTTCCCTGTTCAAAAATTTTACTGTAACAAGTTACCTAAAGTTTATTTAGTCAAAATGTTATTCATAATCACAAAATATGCTATTGTATTTCCAATCAAATATAAATCAAAATACTGAGTTCTACTTACAACGGTTTTACACAAAATATTTCAGTTGTTTTCGCTTCGTGGAATATTTGAGTAGCTGACGTACCGTTCACAAATTAACAAACGCATTATTAAAATCTGGATTTAATTTAATCGGTAAAATGCGTATCCAATTTAATCTGTAAATAACGTTCATTCGAAATTTGAATGAATACCGTATTACGTTCGTTCGAAATTTGAATCAGTATAGCTAGAACATGGCCATTTGTGTGGCAGCATTATATTAAAACCTTTTTGCTTTATGTATTTTTTCTGTCAGAAATATCCTTTTATTTTGGCTTAAGGTGAATTCAATTAATTTCAGTTCAAATCTTTATTGCATATCTCATGTGTATACAAGATCTTAATAATAGTTAGACAATTCACATGGACCTTGTCGGGCACCACAATTTAATACAATATGAATCGTAGCATGCTTTAAAATCATTAAGTAAATAGCAATTAATAGTACGTAAGTTATAATAAAAAAATACGATATCATTAAAAAACCAATCAATTTAAAATTAAGGATATCACATTTTAGTGATATACGTCATTATAAAATATTCCATTAAAAATTCATTTAATTTGAAGTAAATACATGACATAACTATAATTAGGTATCATTTGGTAATCCAATTAATAAAATAAAAAATTACAATAATGTCACAGATTAAAATAATATCAAAAATTCCAATCATAAAGTAAAAAACAGGTACTAAAAATCAAATAAAAACAAAGTCAAATTAATTGAAATAAATGTCTAAACATGAATGAATGGTGAAAGTCATCCCATTTTTATGTCATCATTAAAAAACAGTGTTTATTAGCATTTATCGACCACTGAGCCGTTTAATAAATATTTTATCTTTTTGTTACATTTTTTGTCAGGTATTTTATTATATACATATTTTAATAGAAATTATATGAGGACTTGTGCTGTGTAAATGCCTAGAATCGTAGATTGTGGTATTACAAGCTTGTTTTCAAATCTTGAACGCGGTGCATATCAGCGAGGTTGCTCTGTAATTTTAAGGTAGAAGTTTTGATATTGTCTAACGAATTTACAGATTTCTATAATATAAATTGATTTCAAAGTTAGAATGTCTAATTTTATAAAATACGGCTTACATCTTACGTCATTGTCGATATAAACCATTATCCTATTACATTTTTTCTGTAGGATAAACAAGTTGTTGCTATCTACACTATTTCCCCAAAGAATTATACCATACTTAGCCATACGTATGCATATGCGTAATAACTAGATATAGGGTGGTTTTTAAATCTGTAGTTTATTTTTTAGTACACGTACTGCATATATAAAACTAGATAGTTTTGATTTAATTTCTTGTATGTGCGCTTTCCAGGTCATGTGGATATCTAAGTCTAGAATCCTCAGCTGTAGCCCGCCAAATTAAAATTTTCTTCACCTAAGAATTTTTCAGAATATTTCATATGACTAATATGACAATTCTTAGGGTGAACAAATTTCCAAAGTTTGATGATTGATATGAAATTGTTGATTATTATTCAGTCAATATATAATTCCTACGTCGTGAAATCATACCACGTAAAACGGAGCTGCAATTTGCAAAAAACCAAAGAAAATTATAATTTGGCGGGCTACAGCTGAGGACTCATCTTAATGAGATGGGTATGAGTTAATCCATAGTTATTAATAAAGCTTTTATATTTTTTTACACCTAGCTGCTTTTTTATTTACATCAATCAGTAAGCTTAGTAGGTACTTACCAACTTTATGTATATAATCAATATACTTACAATGTACCTAAGCATATTTAGAGTTTCCCTCTTAGCTTCAAATTTGGTAGCCCAAAAACCAAATTTGGTAAATTTGGTGTCTATGAGATATTCCGCTATTTTAACCATTAAAATATGGAGTGTTTTTAGTATATAAGAATTTTAAACATATATCCGTATGTCGTAAAGGCAGTTAGCATTAAATTAGATTGGCTGGTATAGCGATGTTATCGTAAGGGTCAGTCAGGACAAAGGTTCCGTAGGAAGGACGGCCATTGTTCCCGACCCTTGAGATATTCCTATATTTTATACTTAACATGTCCATTCATTTATAATGGTCTGCATGTGTAATTCTGTTTTAGGCTTACAATGTAAAGGGAATTGAGAAAGAGGTAAGGAAAATTGTTTTCGCTATCGAATAAAGACAGAAAAATAAACAAAATTAATAAGTGTTGCACCATCACCGAGGGGATTCACAAACACAAAACAAAAAAAACATAACATAATATAGCATAACATCACGCTTGTAATCCTCGAAAGGTTGGGCAGAGGTGTGCCTAAACTACACCCACAACTCGCCAGTTTTGATTAAGTCCCATGTAATAGGGGGCGAGCCTATTGCCAACTTTAGGTACTAGGTCCTCAAAACACGGACCTCCATTCTTCAGTGTGCAGTTGTGTTAGAAGCTAGAAGGACATAATTTCCCCAGTTAGAAATGATTAAAGGCGAACCCTAATTGCCAATGTTTTCAAATACTTTTTACCAGAACAACAGTGTGCGCTTAAATTTCTTATTGCACAATCGCTAAAAAAACAAACAGAATAAAAAGAAACTTGGTTCGCAAGCTAAGATCCTCGACAGATGCACATTAATGATTGCTGAGCGCAGTCGGCGGGAAGGCTCCGTTGTAGGAAATGCAACTTTTAACATAGCCCTAATGATCTGATGTTCTTTTGTTTTTGGTCGCCGACTTGTTTTTATTCGAGTGAAAGAAATGGCGATTGTGTACCTACTAAGCGTACAACGCTTTGGAAGAGTTCTGAACTGACGGTGTGCGAGGATGGATGGTTACTGCTCTTACGGAATATTATAGTTTTGGTGTTAACACTTAAATACCTTTGTTCCCCGAACGATTAGGCAGAGCTGTACCTACCTATAGTACACATTTCGCCAGATATGGTGGTGTTACCAACTACAAAAGTGATCGTGATAAACATATCTTATACCCCCTAATATTAGGTCTTTACCTATGAAATTGCCGTTCTGCAGTACTGGCCATTTCAAATCAAAATAATTTTTGTTTGGCTATGAATTCTAATTTCAAATTAATTTTATTTTAAAAACATGGATTTTTTTTTCTAAAAGTAGTCATTTCTTTATTGATTAGTGTTACATTTTCATCGCATTTCAATCTTTTTCGTCATCATGGATACGTTAAAAATTCGAGTAATTATGGAATATGAGTACCGTCGTGGCAGCAACGCGGCACAAGCGGCACGCAACATCAACGACGTTTACGGAGCTAACTCTACAAACCAACGCACCACCTGTTATTGGTTTGCTCGCTTCCGTTCTGGAAATTTCGACCTGAAAAATGAACCTCGCGGTCGTCCGAAGACTTTGGTCGACAATGACGAATTAAAGGCGATTGTGGAAGCTGATGATACACAATCTACGGCTGAATTAGCAGCAGCTTTCGACGTTAGCGTCAAAACAATATTGGTCCATTTGCG
This sequence comes from Dryobotodes eremita, assembly GCA_917490735.1. NCBI lineage: Eukaryota > Metazoa > Arthropoda > Insecta > Lepidoptera > Noctuidae > Dryobotodes > Dryobotodes eremita. The sequence goes on from OU823257.1 coordinate 9,651,142, forward strand.
TCAAATTGGCAAGGTAAAAAAGCTTGACAAATGGGTGCCCCACGAACTCAATGATCGCCAGCGCGAAGTACGCGTCGAGACGTGCCTTGCACTGCTCAACAGACACACAAATGAAGGAATTTTGAACCGCATTGTTACCTGCGATGAAAAATGGATTCTGTTTGATAACCGTAAGCGCTCAGCAAGTTGGTTGGATCCTGGTTCAGCACCTAAACAATGCCCTAAACGAAAACTTACCCCTAGAAAAGTGATGGTCACTGTTTGGTGGTCTAGCGCCGGTGTGATTCATCACAGCTTCTTACCAAACGGGGTGAGCATTACTGCAGATGTGTACTGTGAAGAACTGAACACAATGATGGAGAAGCTGGCGCATCTCCAACCAGCATTGGTCAATCGCTCGTCTCCGCTGCTCCTGCACGACAACGCGCGACCTCATACTGCACAGCAGACGGTCTCCAAGTTGCAAGAACTAGGGTTGGAAGCTCTCCGTCATCCGCCCTACTCACCAGACCTTGCGCCTACAGACTACTACTTTTTCCAGAATTTGGATAACTTCTTGGCGGGAAAAAAATTTAATACCCGAGAGGCAGTACAAAATGCCTTTGAAGAATTTGTTGCCTCCCGTCCAGCTGATTTCTTTAAGAAGGGCATCAATAAACTGCCACTGCGATGGCAAAGATGCATTGATTGCATGGGTGATTACTTCGATTAATACAAATAAAAAATTCATGAAAAAAATTCGTTTAAATTTTTTCATACAAAACGGCAATTTCATAGGTAAAGACCTATTATTTACCTGAATTTTACCCCTTTTTTATAAACGTTGCTTAAAGTTAAGTAATGATTAGCGTCTGTTTAATTATACATTTTTGGTGTTAAACGTCTCCTAATTTTAAGCTACGTTTTTATAAAACAGGGATAATGTAAAAATTATATTGTCACAGATTATTATTATTCATTTACAGAACTAAGGGTGAAATTAAATCGTATATTGAGTGAGAATGTGTTTGAAATTAATGAATTAAAGGCCAGTATAAAATACTTTAAAATATAAATAAAATCCTGCAGCATCACGAGCAACAAACCAAGAATAAAAATGTTGCCATCGCTAAATTAAACGAATTCAGAAGAATAAATTCGCATTCGCTAGCTATTGAAAATCAATTGGGTATAAAACACAGTAAAATAACAATTGAAAACAGTAAAATATTGGAGAAAAGATGGGAAGAGAGCAATATCGATACGGCGCCATTCTTCTTGGAGAAATTAAAAAGGAAATAATAATTTGCTCGCAGTCAGAATGCTCTCTGAGCGTTATACATATTTTTGCTACATTTGATTTTTTTGTTCGGCGAGACTTTTAAACGTTTGTTTGTTCTTGGATTTAGCTTGAAGGTTATGTCTGTAATGTCTAAGGAGTTTGTCATTCAGGGTTTGTAAATAACAACTATTTATGACATGCGATTATGTATTTTGCAAAGTCCCAATATCTCTTAGTTTAGTGTATCAGTTCTGAAAAATCGCTAATAATCAGGTATTTCAAATAAGTTAATGTTTTTAAGTGCATTATGTTATTATGGAGCGTTGGCAAAGTGACGGTCAAATGGGTGGACGACCTACAGAAGGTCGCGGGGAAGACCTGAATGAGACTCGCACAGACCAGGGAAGCATGGCACAAAAGGGGGCCTATACTTAGCAGTGGGTGGAACAAGGCTGCCAATAATCATGATGATATTAATAATATTCTCTAGTTTTAGTCTGCTTAAGTCGGTAGTACAGTGCAGCCAGCCCATCTGACCCGGTGATGGTGGCGCTGTCGGTAAACTAAGAATGATAGACCTTGTCACTTTGCAAAGTAATTTCGTTAGTTCCAATAAAAGCTACCGGGCCAGATAAGCTTGCTGCACTATAGGTATGCTAAACTGAAGCTGGCACAAAGCATTGGTTGATACCGCTGATACGTAGATGTTGCCGTCTTGGAGTGCCAAAACTACCGACTCATCTCTCTATTGAACACGGCGAATAAGGTGTTTGCAAACATTATCTTCATCAAATTAAAATGTATTGTCGAACCCTCAGTAAGATAATATCAATGTGGCTTTCGACAAAATCTGTCCACAATAGACCAAATCTTCTCTCTGAGGCAAATTCTTGAAAAGACGATTGAATATAATTTGAACAAGCACCACCTATTTACTGACTTCAGAGCTGCGTATGAAAACATACACCGTAATTTCTTGTAGCGGGCTATGGTGGAGATTGGTATTCCACCGACATTAGTATCTCTGACCGCGATGACGCAGAGGTACTCTCACAGCGTAGTTGGAGTACAAATGGATTTGTCAGAACTATGTAGAATTCATGACGGCCTTAGGCCCACATGCACCGCCAGACAGGAGGATGCGCTCTCGTGTTTACTTTTCAATATTGCTCTTGGCAAGTGTAACCGAGACTCAAAGATAGAGACAGCGGGCAGCATATTTTATAAATTCATCCAGGTATTGGGTTATGTGGACGACCTCGATGTGATCTGTAGGAGCCTGCCTGCAGTGGAGTGTGCTTTCCGGGCCCTGGCAAAATCATCTGCGAAGGCTGGTGGTCTTCGGGTAAACACGACCAATGCTAAATATTTAAGAGTGTCCAAAGATCTGCACGAGCGGCCGTCCGATATTACCATTGACGATAACACCTTTGTCTGCGTCAGCGAATTCGTGTATCTTGGCTCCTTAGTAACGGAAAAAATCGATATATCTTCTGAAATAAGCAGGAGAATAATGGCAGCCAATAAATGATATTTCAGCCTGCTAAGGTATTTTCGTTCAAAATTACTCTGAAAAAGGATTAAACTTCTCCTCTATAAGACCTTACTAAGACCAATACTGAGATTTAGCTCGGAATGCTGGGTACTATGCAAAAAAGACGAGAACTCACTGTTAGGATTGTAACCGCAAATCCTCAGGCGCATTTTCGATGCAATGCTGGAAAACAAGCTATCGCGAATGCGGTACAATGTAATTAAAACCATCAAAATAGGACGTCTTCGATGGGCAGTACATGTAGCAAAAATGGACGAGACCAGAGCACGCAAACGTTTACTGGATAGTAATCGGATGGCCGGAGAAGTCAAGCGTGGCCCGAGCTCAGATGGTTGGGTGGCGTAGACCAAGATTTAGGAACTGTTGGAAGTGAGAAATTGGATAGTTAAAGCCGGAAATAGTTCACGTTGGAGAAATATACTTCACCAGGCTGAGGCCCACCCGCGGTTGCGGCCTTAGATGATGATGATGAGTTTGCAAATTAACCTAAACCAGTATATTTAAATGCAATCGGTATATATACTATAAAGGAACATCTTCAAACAACACAACTTCATTGATGGAAGTTAAAGTGTACATAAAACCTTACAGCTTCCGAACAAACATTAAGATATAGGAAGTGTTATGGGATGAGCATGGTTTTATTGCCATATAAACTGACATCTATGAGACCGATGTCAAAAGCAGATACTTTGATGTGAAGCGGATTTTAACGGCTGTATCTGACGTTAATATCAGTTTTATGATCGGAAATAGTTGTCGCAGCTCTATGGGGTCGTATGCATGGGTTTACTTTTATTTATTGCAACATTACGCAATTTTATTGACATATGGGCTTCAATCAGAGTGTACCTTGTTTTGGAATGTGAACCCGTTGTGTGAAAAATTAAATAAGACTTCTTTTTTTTTGCGAAATTGTGTGTACTTTTAACTCTAAAACACAAAGTTAAGAGCACAAATAACAGTAATTATTTACTAAAGCGGCTGCATTCGTCAGTTTAGTGGACATTTTGCGGCGACCCAATTCTGTACACTGCCGAGCCCCTGACCCACATTGAAATGCACGTAAAATTGGGGTCAAGTCTAGTATTATAGTACTCGTACAAGGGCCACCTTTCGCAGGTCAAAGAGGTCACTGGCGCATGATTTAGTAAGTGAAGTTTATTTATTTAATCGTTTTTAGGGTTCCGTAACTATAATCAAAAGTGAAACTTTTAGAGGATCACCCTTGCTTCCGTTAACGTGTCTGTTACAGACGTTTGTTTTTATAAAAGTGTTTTACTGATATAAATGTTAGTTATTTAAGGGTTTAATTGCAGTCAATAGAAATGACGCAAGTTTTAGTTTTAAGTATAAGAAGCTTAAAACATGTGTAGCGATTACTTTTTAGAAAAGTACTCGTATTTCGGTTCGAGTCTAGTGAATAGAAATAAATCTTCAGAAAATGTGGTCTAGACTCGGAAATTTACGGTTCTTATGTAGAGAACTGCAATTTTATTTAAGTGTAGCGTCAACTCAGAAAATCATTGTCTTAATTCAGCGAAAGACTGTCTTCACAGTAAAGCCTTAGTATTTTTGTCTCGATTCAGCGAAATGTGAACTTATCTCGGACTTCAAAGGTTGCCAGTTCTTAAGAGAAAGCATCTTGATACGTGACAGCCCTATTTACAACACTTTTTTATTTCTCTTTTACCGGTATAGTTGGGTAAACTCGTGTTTACTGCGTTTTATTATTGCTCCACGCTTACGTTTTTCGGGTAAATGCTCACTGGATTTTATGATCCTCTCGGAATAAGCTGTATCAGGAATGGAATTGTAGTAAGTAATTGAAATACTTATAACTGATTGATCATTTTCATTCTCTTTAATTTTTTTTGGGAAATGTGTTAGTAAATTCGTATTCCACGAATAAAGTTTATTGTTAAAATCTTTGTAGTAGGTAATCAAATGATTAACGGTTTTCTCATTTAGTGGAATCATTTAATCGATATTATGGGACCAAACAAAATCTGGCAGCAGGAAAAAAATAACAATTTTAAAACACCCCTACTTCGTCAATACACTTCATCTTCACAAAAACAAAGTCCTAATAAATCCATAGTCAGTAAAGCTGTCAGTCCAAATAACTGGAGCTCCGTAAAGCCGTTAAATCCGTTTTTTCGGCGACACATCGTCAATGGAAAGTGCGCGGCGGTTACGGATCACACCTTGGGCTAAGCCTACGGGGCGCGCGCCGCGCACGCATCAAATTTTTCGATGACTTAATCTGGTGGATTTGTTCCACCCCTGTGGGGCGTGAGCTGAGAGCTAAGGAGTACAGGATCTGCTCGTGTTATTGTTGAGACTGTAATATTTTTATACGAGGCGAAATTATAATTGTGATTCTTCAATATTTCAGAAAGTACCGTTTTGGTTTCTCAATATTGGTTTGGCATCTGTCTACCTATAATAAACACTTGTTAAAAGTTCACAATATAATTGATTCATTGAATCCCCGCAATGTAAACTCGATACCATTCAGCTTTTGATTACTTTACAATAACCGGTACGCATCGAAAATACATATTGAAATATAACGCGAACAGAGAATAATAACAGTTTTCATATTATTTCAATAAAAGAGTATTTTTATATAAATAAGTATGTTTCCAGAGCCAGTACTCCACATAATCTGGCGATGTTTCCTCTCTGATCGCTCGGATTTACGTTACCGCGAATTGAATTGAAAATGGGATGAGCGCCCTTTGTTTATAGAGCCTGCTTCTGCGAAAAATGTGTGTTTCATTATCCATGGGAACCAAACAATGTAATGTTTTGTTAAAAGCTCTCTGTGATTAGATGGCAAGTTTTTGTTTTGTAGCTGACATTTGCTGTATTTGGCTTTGATTATTAACGAGGATTGCTTGCGGTCGATCGAAACTACCTATAGTTTCTGGCAAGCGTAGGTAGTTTTCAGAATCGTACACTCATCATGGGTGTGATATATTGAAATAATTAGACGATAAAACAGTACTAGAACTATATCCAATCACACATGAAACCTAAAAACGCACGTAGCTAACAATTTCGGATAAGTAGAAACATTATTGATTTCGTATCCTGCCCGTGACCGAAAACTTCTGGTATCATCATTTCCGTGACCCAATAAACTACTTGGGGCCTACAATAAATTCATCAACATTTCCTAATACAAACAGAACCCACGTCTGCCCAACATCGACTATTAGTGGAGGGTGATAGGGCCACGATAGGGCCAATCTATGGGCGCCATCTTGCGGCCCACGTTCGAAGCTCAGCGCGTCGCTAATTGGATGACACTGCTGCGCGAGGTTCGGCGGTACGTCTCCCCCAATTAAGAGCTATTGATATTCCTACGATTTCGTTACAGGTCTGTTTCTACGCTGATTTTGGGGATGTAATATGTATGTTGGTCACGCAGTTGTAAGCTTCGTGTGGTGTTTGATTTATGCGGCACATGATGCATAAGTTTGGCTTGTCAGCGGGTTTGCATTTGTAGCATAAGAAGGTAAATGTACCGTCCGCTTCATTGAAATCCGCCTGATATATTAAAAATATCGAAAGTAGGATTGTCATCAGATCAGCAACATTCAACATTCCAGCTACTGTTCTGAAGACTGAAGTAGTTTGCATACAACGCCATGATAATCGTCAACAAAGTCTTTTAGAATTATTTTAAAGATGCTTTACCCAAGAAACCATTCGAAATATGTACAGTTGCCAGCAGGTCAACCTACACGAAACTGTCAAATTTCTCCAAACGATTTTAAACCTTAAAATGTTGAAGGTTAAGTTCAAAATCGAATGAGAAAATCTGATAGTTTGTGGTAATTTGATGTGCTAGCGACTGTACCAACAAAATGACTAATTACAATGTCGAAATCATGCCAGTTGACTGAAATCGTTCGTTCGCTAGCTGAATCCTAATTAGTTTTGTCAACGGCTAAGATCGAAAGGAACGAGTTAACTTGAAGAATTTGGTAGCTATGCCTAAGGTCGACACTGGTAACACAGTCACAGAATACGCAACCATTCGTGTACACCATTGGCTGGTAATTTGTGCCTTTCCCTATCATTTGGATCACCATTAAAACGATGTCTTTTGTTGGTCATACTAAAACCAATTTTTGTGTGACCAAAGTAACTGAATTTATCGCTGTTGGAACTAGAATTTATATTAGTACAGTTCGTTGTAGTTGTCCGGTGAAAGGGCAACGTTTACCAGACAAACAAATACTAAATATTTATTTCTACTTACATCTGTCATTACAGGTTAACCCGAATGCGATAAATGCGCTTAAACTAACTTAATATAAACTAACATCTATAAGTAATTATAAAAATGCATTCCTTGGGAATTCACTCAGAGAACAACAGAATAAACCCGTCTCACTCGCTACGAGGTTGAGCGTGCGGAGTGCACGCATCAGCGACCGGCGCCTCCCTTAAAAGGAAGGTCCGAGCGCGCGGTTCCACTAGCAGCTTGACATCACCTTTATTGCATCAAACTGAAAGTTCTTACTTTATATAAATAAGCAAAATCTAACAAGATATAAAAACATTGAACTATCAAAAGGATTACACCGAGAATTAAAACAAATATTTACTTTAACGTAAACAGCAGCTCCAATATCAATATTAATCTGTTTGTAGTTGATGTTACCGGTAGCGAAATATCGAAAAATAAACGTTAATTTTAAATAGTTTTTATTTAAATAAACAGTTACTGAACTTCATAAAAGACTGGCGTAGAACATAATGATACAAATAATTAAAGAAGAATTTTAATATTTCAACGAGTCTTTACTTTGAATCCCTCTTGTTTATTAGATAACTAGTGACTCGCCGCTGCTTCGCAGGTTTTTGCGACTTGACAAAACATCGAGATTTCTTTGTTATATGTTAGTTTAATATTAATCTGTTTTACACATAAACCTTCCGGAATATATTCTCTAAATGATAGTGAAAACCGCATCAAAATCCGATACGTGGTTTAGAAGAACAACGCGGTCACACAGGCATACACGGAAAAAAAAAGCGTTTATTTCTGGTGAAATCCTGTTTTACAAAAATAATATTACTTCTGCCAAACTGCACAGCAGTTTGTTGGCAGATGTAGCTCCCATATTCAATTTTCTAATTTATCTCGTAGGTAGGTACTTTTTAATCAATAATAGGAATACGAATTACCTATAACTAAACACACATATGTTACAGCAGCACAAAGGCTGACTATATTTCATAATAAAAAAAAAAAACGACGAAAAGCGACTTTAATTTATAATATATATACATATATATATATAGATAGGCGTAATATGTATGTTACAAAAGTAGTTATGGGTAGCAGTCGGTACCCGTTTCCGAATAATCCAGGGAATTCGCGTGTCGAAATTCTCTTTCATGTTTCCATTGGTAAAACCTCTGTCGAAGCGGTCTATTGTTGGTTTCACATAGATTTTGTATCATTTTTTTTGCTCGTTTTGCAGGGTCGCCGCTGTTGGTAACATTTTTTTAGTTTGGTTGGAATATAGGACGTAGTTATAACAAGTTTTGTTCGTCTTGGAGAGTTGTTGAGAGGGATTTTGTCCTTTCAGTTTTGTTGCGAACCTTTGCTTTTCATATATTTTCTGATTGCTTGTATTCAAAGCGATTTGATAAATAAATATTTTCTATCTAAACAAGCGAAGTTAGTAAAAACAAATCCAAATCAACATTTACAAATTCGGATCCAGATTACAATTTGAATTATATATGATAATGGCGACAGAAGTAAAATAATGCACTCCTTTCAGTTTAGGGGAAGACAAATATCTTGGAGGAAGACAATAGGTGGCAGCGAGTGACAAATGGCGGCCGCGGTTTTGAAAACAAACACGGTTTCAAGACGGTGGAGCATTCCTCTCGGCGGGAAAAAGAAAAAATACTGCAGTTTGTTCCCACACGTTATTTGTATGAAGAAAAACACAGGGAAAGTGGGATTTCCGAACCGCGATTTGATTTTACACAGAAGTTTGTGCACTTTTAAGATTGTTAATGTCAATAGCTTATTCTGTGCTAATGTACTGATGGACTAGACAGAAATAAGATCTACAAAATAACCCAATTTTTAAAGCGCTACAAAATACAAAGTACAAAAATATTGTTTTCATTGTTACTTCGCCGTAATTTAATAAAAACAGCTAAACGGCAGCGAGACTAATATTCCAATACCTACGTTGCTATCATACTTTTTAAGTAAACGAACAATGTGGAACAACACACAATTTTTCAAAATTCGGAATGAACCCGTTGGATTCGCCGAGCCAATCCTCACTCATTCGTTTGAACACACTCGTTCAGCGTGGATGTTGCGAGCGGAATTTCCTCGACACCAGACAACGAAATATCAATCTAAAATAGCGCTCCCCTACAAAAAAGAACTATCTCTACCCCGTCAACCAACCCGAACTATTCGAGTGAAATATCTTTATTGAGGCAGCCATTTTAGTTTCGCTTTTCTTTGCACCGGCCGAATTTATTAAAGACCGATACAGACGAACATAATTTTTTATTGCGAAAACGACAATTTTCTTTGTTTAACTAACCGTCGTACATTTCCTTGTCCGCGTAATAAAACTGACCTTTTTTTTACGGTCTCACAGACAATCGGGGATATAATGAGAATTTGTCAAGAAAAGCCCAACACCTCGCGTTTGGATCGAATTTACCTTTTAAGGGAAACAACGGATTCTCTCGGGGCAGTCAGCATTAGTTTTGGCTACGTTTGATGCGTCCCAAAATAGTACAAATAAAAGCGATTTGTGGAACGTTTTAGACTAAAATGCACTAACAAGCTTAAGTCCTTAGAAGCAGGAGATTACTCTTGTTAGTGTTCTGTTCATCGTCGGTAATGATATATGTTTATGTGGAAACCCTTTTAATGAAATCCTCAGAATCAAGAATAAAACGAATTTCATAATCCTTTTGATCTTTATTCTTAGAACGAGCTTGTAATTCTATTCGGAGTTAATATTCGCACAAAAACGATTACGTTTCCACGAAATTTTAGTAGGTATTTTATTTATCTCTATCGATTATGTCTGCCCCCAAACCCCAATACCCCTCAACCCCCTTAACCCTCAATATTTCGAGAAAAAGTTTCTGATCGGGAGCAACGTTTATCAACGGATCGAGGCAGAAGTTGGCACGTTTATAGCTTTTGTCTGAATGTTAGTAAAGTTTCAGTATGTCAGATTTAATGTAGCAGTATACTATGGTGATGGTGAGTATAGGGTTAAAGAAGACGCGTGAGGCCCGTCATTTTACATTCACATCTGTCTAGATGTGAATGTAAAAGAACAGGTCTTACGCCTGTGAAAGATTGATTTATCTTCACGCTTAAACAAATCCCACAAAAATTGCCTCGCTGAATTTCAGTACTTAACTAAACCGATATGACTGATAGAGACCACAATCCATTTTTCGGTTTCCAAATCTAACATTGATTGATGCGCATTTAATGTCAAATCCATTCTCAGGACAAGGGATGGGGTGATGTATTCGAACAGAAAATTAATTGGACATCGATCTCATAATTGGAGTCCGGACTTGAATGAACACTCAGGGTGAGGCATCCTTGACATAGGGGTGTTGTAACCCGTCAAGTGGAGTTGTACAGAATTAGTTAGGAGACTGGATGTTGATTGTCTCCTTCGGTGTTGTACTACTCACCACCGTGCTAAAGTAAATTTGTAGGGTATAATAAGCTGCTAGGGAAAGATTCAATTAAACAAGTACCTTCTTACACAATGCAATGTTTATTACAATAACTTACAATTGAAGGTTCACAATATTGAATGTGGCTGGCCACATACCTTCCCCCATGCACCTGGGCTTCCACACCAGTACAACCAGTCTCGGGTCTAGTTGTATTGGTGTGTTGACCTGCAATGAGACTATTACAATATACTCAGAGTCGCTATAGCGAGTCCGTGAGATGAACCACTTAATAGATACTAGCTCAATCATACAAGTACCTACCTATCAAGGTTGTGCTAACAACGGGAACATAAGATTATGCTAAGCAATCCGCAACACAACACTTTATGGCAACTGGTCTCATCACCCAGTCCATACAATAGGCCTAACTCTCTCAGACTAAATCGCTACCTTACCGATTATTCTCAGTGATCTCTCAGTACTAATCCCTTCACTTGACAGGACTACGACCCTTGGCATCAAACACAGGATACCCCTGTGTTCGCACGTTACGTGGCCTACGGGTATTATAATGACGCTTCGTTACCTGGAGCGGCGAACTTCCCTCATCACCGATATCGGCTAAGTAAAGCCTTCCTGTCACACGGATGACCACACCTCAAAGGTTGCCTGCACCCGGATCCATTCCAATCATCAGACCACGGGGCTACTCCAAAGCATCACGTGTCAATATTTATTAGAGATACACGAGAAAAAAGGCTAGCATAAACAGCCAGACCTGTAACAATATACTCGTGTCAGAAATCACATGTACGAGCCACGCCATTCCGCATGAACAAAGAATACGGTTGAACACTCACCGGATTCAGCTTCGAATGGGACTTATCAGAAACCCATCGGGTTATTTGGGTACAGTCTGTTCCTCCAGAACTAAGTCCCTCTTCCAAATCCTATTCGTATCATGTCACACACGTTGCGGGTCTTCCTCATGCCGGATCAATCTCACAAACCTTCGAGAAGCTTCCGCTACCATAGACTCAATAGAATTCTTGTCTATTGGTTATTTTCCATTTCTTAGGCATTGTTTTAAATAAAATGTGGGAAATTATGTCTGTATGTTTATTTATTTAAATTAACTAATACTTTTGTATATAATTTACATGACATAATTTCTCAAGTGTTACAGAGAACACGCTGACAGCCATGCCAATGCCTGACACAAGATGTCGCTACTTGTTGCGTAATTTATTGATTTTGCAACGTCACAATGCCCCTCTTCCCACAATAAGGTTTTTGGGTAAGCAAAAACCACACACCGCCCTCGGTGTTAGAAGTGGGAATTCAATTTTGAAACAGAAATGGAATAAGTTCTATTAAAAAAAAATTGATAATTAATTATTAAGTCCTACTAAATGCAATAACCAACCTTAAATAATCCAACTGCCAGGAAACTCATTCTACTTACAAAAATTTCCTACTATCCGGGCATAACCCCCCCCAATCTTTCATACATCCCTAGATTTTCCTCTCTTTCAATCTGTAGCAACCTGCATTCAAATCGCAGGAGGCCACCTCTCGCATACTCCCGAATTCCGTCTGTATACCAGTGGAACTCTGCATTGTTTAATATTAATCAAAACGATCCTCCTGGTGAATATGTTCAGCTAGCTGATACATAAAAAATTGGGCAAATAATGTCCATAACTCACCAGGCAAGACGTATACAACATTCCCAGAAATAAAAATTTCTGAAAACTAAATGGTGTTTTGGCTTGTTTTAAGAGTCACCTGCCGCTCGTAACTAGAAAAGCAACTAGTGCTATCTAACGTCTCACCGAAGCAACAATGCTATTTCGGCAAAACAAAAACATTAGTCTAGGCTTATTTTAGGAGTTACTATCCGCTCCAATACCAAATATGGACACATCCATGTCCAATAAAAACGCAACCAAGCGAGCTTGGCTACTAAAATGTGAAGGCTTATTTTAGAAGTCACTATCCGCTTCTTATTAACTAGATAAGCAACTAGTGCTATCTAACGTCTCACCGAAGCAACAATGCTATTTCGGCAAAACAAAACATTAGTCTAGGCTTATTTTAGGAGTTACTATCCGCTCCATTACCAAATATGGACACATCCATGTCCAATAAAAACGCAACCAAGCGAGCTTGGCTACTAAAATGTGAAGGCTTATTTTAGAAGTCACTATCCGCTTCTTATTATTATTATGGTCTGAGCCATAAAAAATAAATTATATCGCAACGTATCCAAAACGGCATAATTACTACCGTATTATATGTGGAACAAATCCAACAAATAAACTAAACGAACAAATCCAAATAATTAGATCCCTCGTTAACAATACGATTTACAAAACAATGTTTAATAACAAAGTATAGCATGCATACGCCTTGTCTTCGTTGTTGGAATAGTCACCAAACAACACGTGGTAACACGGACTACGGCTAATAAACCGGCTTGAGACGACTGGAAGAAAATTTTCCGACCACTGTTGATCATGTTAATAAATGCTACGAAATTCCGATCACGTGAATTGAACCCCACTATCGGTAATTACGGTTTCGGAAATCCCGTGAGCAAGAAGAACATAATTCTCAAAGTTTTTGGCTACCAAAGAACCAGTTGCACGGCGTAATGGAAACAATAACGTGTATTTTGAAAAACAGCAAGAAAATATACCCTGTCTAAATCCATTTTGATATTTTCCCAATAAAATAATGCCAAAAAAAAAATAAACGATGTTTATCTAAAACACGTTTCCGAACGCACTAAACCACATATAACACAACGTCAAACGTCAAAAATGTCACCTTGACAATATCAAATTGTCAATGTGTTTTATAGGTTAAGTTCCTATGTATGAAAACAAATGACTAACCAACCTCTAATCATGGACTAGAATAACCAAATCAACTATTTTATCGAATGCTGTGATCGTATTTCCACTTAGGGTTTAATGATGAGTGTTAAAACGTTAAACGTCTAAGTGACTGACCAGTCGTCATATAGATTTACAATGAAAGTTACTGTTCAATATTTGCACAACCTCAATTAACAGTGATACTTGCCTGTAGTGCTATCATTTTACTATGGAGATCCTCTCAAACAAATATGAAAACGCTATAACACCTTTGAGAACTGTCTCGTTTGGGCTGTGTACAATATATCTAGTATAAACCAAAATGTTTTATAACTATTATTCAGAAATTTGTTTTTGAATTTACTCAATTGTTAAACAATGTTTCACGATTTGAATGTAATACAGTTTATCAGTTATCTGATATATTTTAGTTTTCCTTGTAGTCTAAAATACTAAGTTTTTATCTTGAACCAATTGTCCAGTTGTATACAATACCTATAAACTGTTCCAAAAAATATGCAACCTCAATAAGTTACAAGTTACAATACCTTCCAAATTGTAGGTAATATCAAGTCACTAACCGTTAAACAAACATTGGGAACATAAATAATCTCATAATAATTACCACAATGCTACCAATCCAACTTGTGCATTGGCATATATACAAATAGGTTAGTGAACTTTTAACACTGCACCTTACCGGTCCAAACAAGAGAAATTGTTATATTGTGGTGCGTTGACCACTTTACATTCAAACTTAAAAAACTAGCCTTATTCTAATACATAATCCCGCCAAGTGAAAGACTGAGAGAATTGAGAGAGAGATACCTGCTATTAATTTGTTCACCTTATACAATTAAACAATTATATACCTTTGGGCGCCAACTGTAACCCGTCAAGTGGAGTTGTACAGAATTAGTTAGGAGACTGGATGTTGATTGTCTCCTTCGGTGTTGTACTACTCACCACCGTGCTAAAGTAAATTTGTAGGGTATAATAAGCTGCTAGGGAAAGATTCAATTAAACAAGTACCTTCTTACACAATGCAATGTTTATTACAATAACTTACAATTGAAGGTTCACAATATTGAATGTGGCTGGCCACATACCTTCCCCCATGCACCTGGGCTTCCACACCAGTACAACCAGTCTCGGGTCTAGTTGTATTGGTGTGTTGACCTGCAATGAGACTATTACAATATACTCAGAGTCGCTATAGCGAGTCCGTGAGATGAACCACTTAATAGATACTAGCTCAATCATACAAGTACCTACCTATCAAGGTTGTGCTAACAACGGGAACATAAGATTATGCTAAGCAATCCGCAACACAACACTTTATGGCAACTGGTCTCATCACCCAGTCCATACAATAGGCCTAACTCTCTCAGACTAAATCGCTACCTTACCGATTATTCTCAGTGATCTCTCAGTACTAATCCCTTCACTTGACAGGACTACGACCCTTGGCATCAAACACAGGATACCCCTGTGTTCGCACGTTACGTGGCCTACGGGTATTATAATGACGCTTCGTTACCTGGAGCGGCGAACTTCCCTCATCACCGATATCGGCTAAGTAAAGCCTTCCTGTCACACGGATGACCACACCTCAAAGGTTGCCTGCACCCGGATCCATTCCAATCATCAGACCACGGGGCTACTCCAAAGCATCACGTGTCAATATTTATTAGAGATACACGAGAAAAAAGGCTAGCATAAACAGCCAGACCTGTAACAATATACTCGTGTCAGAAATCACATGTACGAGCCACGCCATTCCGCATGAACAAAGAATACGGTTGAACACTCACCGGATTCAGCTTCGAATGGGACTTATCAGAAACCCATCGGGTTATTTGGGTACAGTCTGTTCCTCCAGAACTAAGTCCCTCTTCCAAATCCTATTCGTATCATGTCACACACGTTGCGGGTCTTCCTCATGCCGGATCAATCTCACAAACCTTCGAGAAGCTTCCGCTACCATAGACTCAATAGAATTCTTGTCTATTGGTTATTTTCCATTTCTTAGGCATTGTTTTAAATAAAATGTGGGAAATTATGTCTGTATGTTTATTTATTTAAATTAACTAATACTTTTGTATATAATTTACATGACATAATTTCTCAAGTGTTACAGAGAACACGCTGACAGCCATGCCAATGCCTGACACAAGATGTCGCTACTTGTTGCGTAATTTATTGATTTTGCAACGTCACAGTGTGCTTATAAACTGATCGGTGAATGAACGCTACAGGCGTAGGGGACTGAAGAATGGTTATAAAGTTTTGGAAAAGAGTCGCTAGTGTTGCTTCTAGTTTTGCTGCATTTTTATCTAATCAGCGAACAAGTGAGAGTCGTTTGTAAGTCTTGACAAGCTGTGGTTTCACGGTTTTGTTGTTGTTGGTACGTGCAGGAAAGATAATAAGACAGAGATTCATTTGTTTAAAAACAAATCAGATTCTTTTGTAACCTTGTTAAAAGTGTAAGGACAACATCCTCCCTTTATTCAATTCATTCGCAGGTTTATAAGTCAGTTACTCATCTCGTAGACTAATTGCATGTGTCTGATGCGATTATCCTCAACGCTTTTAGTTCCGGGGCTTAGCTAATGACTGTTAGCGAACAGTAGTCCAATCGTATTATTATGTCCAACAGAGTTAAACACTGAAATGCGCTCACTACCGCACAAATAGCCAATTAGCAGATCGATACAAAACGGCGCGTGGTGCTGTCAGCTCAAATTGCATCTAATAATTGTAACATTTGTAAGCTGCACCCAAAATGTGGGGTGATTTAGGCAGTTTAGTGAACTAAATATCGGGCATAGTCTGTGGACACGACCGCGACCATTTGTGGGATTACCTGGCGTGGTTTGGCGACCATCCAAGCGTGGCACGACTCTTTGCCTAGCCTGTGTGGCGATTGTAAAGCGTGTTCCAGATTGTCATACCGTTTTAGGGTGTTTGAAGTTTTTAATTTGCGGTTTATTCATCTTTAGCATAGAATGTTTGCTAGAGTGTGATTCATTTCTAGAAGCGTCGTCAGTATCAAGTGTAGACAGTACCTTTAAATTCTTTCGAAAAGTACAAACTTTATGAGCTTTATAGTCTGATATTCTGTGAACAGCCATATTCCGATCATGCCTTTACAACTGATCAACTAGATTTCGTGCTTCCCATCTAGCGATTCTTGCAGAGTTATAGTGGTAATATGAGAAATATACGTCTCCTTCAGAATGTTCCGATAGATCTCTGTTACATAAAGTATTGTGAAAGTGCGCAATATAAACTCCAGGTAGATATTGAATTTTGAGAATTGGAGCATTCACATTATATTAAGTGCTATGAATTTGGGAGAAATATCGAGTAATCTTACGTAGTGTCTGTCTAGACGAGTTGTACCTACTAGAATAGTTTATGTTTTATTGAAGTATTGTTATCAATGAACATTTTACTAAAGTTCCTATGTTTAGTTTAAACTAACTTTAAAATTGAGAAAAATGGAAACAAAATAAGTTAGGTAATAAGGGAGGAGATCGGGTAGGGAGGTAGGTAGGGATTTTTCATAGATTTTTCTTAACATGCTAGATTGGGAGGTACAATATTTTTCTTGATATAAAAAGGATTTATTAAAAAGGTCACGTTTCTCCTCTTTTGTCGTTTGCTTCAGAGCCGAGGTTCGTGAGTTTTATGAAGGCCGGTGTGACGTCATTGTAAAAGTTCTTTATAAAGTCTAAAAGTGTAAACTTTGGATACTCGGCGGTAAAATAGTTTTACTAACTTTTATAAGACGTAGTTTCTGCTCAGCGTTTTGCGCCGCAACCACATTTGCGTTCTCAAAAAACTAAAAATGTTCATAACATCTGCAGGAAATTTCTGCATCAGCAATTATCCAAGCCATTCTTAGACAGGGGTTAAATAAGAAATATGTAATGTTATATGCCGTGGCTTATCGGGGCCTGGCAGTCACCCAAACGCTCGGCTCAGGGGGCTTTGCGACCCACCACGACTCAAGTCCGGCCCCGCTAATACCTCAAGGTACACTTACGTACGTTGGCTTCACGAAAATATAGGGAATATTTTCTGTATTTGAATTATTCCTCTTTTGTTTCGGCATGTGAAGTAGTCTACTGTTTTGCTTCAAGTGCTGTTTGTGTCTCTAAGCATGTCAACAAAAGTGTTTTAGCAAGCTTTATAAACAAACGTAATTTTAATCTGTACTTTTAAGCATACACACACAATAATGATATCGTCTTGGATTTCGGCGATATCTAAATATTATATTGCTCAGTATAATTAATATGAATATGAAACAATACCCCATCGACGGCGTTATAACATCTAATAAATTCACGTAAAGGCACAAAACATTTGATAACACAGTTCGAAAACAATTGAATACACAAGT
The DNA here is from genome assembly GCA_917490735.1 of Dryobotodes eremita. Taxonomy (NCBI): domain Eukaryota; kingdom Metazoa; phylum Arthropoda; class Insecta; order Lepidoptera; family Noctuidae; genus Dryobotodes; species Dryobotodes eremita. The sequence goes on from OU823257.1 coordinate 9,668,970, forward strand.
CGAAATTTAATTTATGCAAAACGTCGCCAAAGTTGATGTCCTTAAAACTCTTCCCACCGAATGTTGGGGGACCAGCAGAGTTTCAAGCACATAGTAAACAATAGGTCGGGAAGTTAAATGTTATTAGACATTCGAACCGCGTCCCGGCTTGTCTCAGGAATTGTTAAATAAGACCGTTTTCGCACTTATTTTTCTTTACCTACCGGGCGCGAAAAACCTCTGCGTGACCAAATCTGCATTTTAAAAACAAACTAAAATATGTTCGACATTTGTACCTACAGGATTGGTATTTCAGAATTTCAGTCGCGTGGCGGCAATTCTGTAGGCTTTGTCTTGTCGAAAATGTCTGACTGTCAATTAATAAATATCCTACATTCAATTTGCTGTTCTTTTCTTCTTGTCTGTTTATATATGTGATACATCCGCCGTGGTTCGTCCGCCTTTGTGTGTTATTGTGTGCGAGAAGTTTAAATAAATAAATACATAAATGGTAAAATAAATATGTATGTGTGACCGAAAACTGATTGTCACTTTAATTAGCAGTGCACTGACACTTACTGTGCGCTTTTATAATTTCTAACGTGACGATAATATCGTGGACGTCCACGTCCATAAAACGTTATCGTGGACGGGAATTTAAAGCTTTTTCATAATATTTCCATACATTTTACTTCCCTGGATTATCGTGATGCCGTGACGTGGACGTGAACGTCCACGATAATATCATCACGTTAGAAATCCTAAAAGCGCACAATGACGTTTACTATTATGCGTTTCTAGAAGATGGTTAAGTCAAAAGCGTCTATTTGCCATAAAGTGACGCTTCCAGTTTTCCCGGGACTCAGTCAGCTCGGCACAATTTTTTTATCACTAAGAGTCAGTCATAATTTGTTCCGATAAAGATATTACGAAGAGGAATCGAGTTAATAAGACGATTTACAAGTAATTAAGTAAACAAAGTGGTGCGGACCTTATCACCTTAAATTATACCACGTATTCTCCATGGTATACTTAGACGATATACAAAATTTGAATGAAAGCCATAAAAAATAAATTGCCGTTCCATACATTTTGTCGAGCTACGTGTTAGAAAATGTATGGAACAGCAGATTTTATTTTTGAATGGAATTAGCCACGAGCCACTCCCTCACACGCTACTGTTGTCAGTTAATATCACGAAGGGCACAGTAACTCCGCGGTATACAACCTGGCCTACTTATTACTCAGTAATTGGCGCAATAATGAGAGGTGTCTCGGGGGCGCTAATTAATTTCAACGTGCTCTGGTTCCGATGTGGAATGTTGTGATCAGCCGGCACTAATCCCTGTTTGGGGTGCTAATGTATTCGACAATGTTGAAACGTGCTCGTTATTATTATTTGTATCAATTCTAGCTTTGTTTCTGAGACGGGATCGGCAGTATTTGAAGGGCTTGTTGACAGCAGCGTAATATATATTTATTATTAATATATAATTATTTTATCTATTATATATTGTTTTGGCATTTATTTCAATTATAATATATCTTACATAATCTACAAATAATATTAATAGTATGTATAACTAAATAACAATAAATAAAAATAAAAAAGAAAGAAGGAAAAGAATCATAGGGCATCAAAAAAGGCATCCGCATCGCTGTCGACAGGAAAAGTGCCCAAAAGGCTGGCGTATATATTTATTATTAATATTAATAATACATATTATTTGTATCAATTCTAGCTTTGTTTCTGAGACGGGATCGGCAGTATTTTAAGGGCTTATTAACGGCAGCGTAATATGTTTAATTACTTCCTTAGGTATTTTAATATACTTAGCTTCATTGTCGAGGTTATAATCTAGAACAATATAAAATGTGTCTGTCCTCAATAAACAACGTTTCACTAAAATCATTATTGATTATCCAATCAAGTATCTACTTGATCATAATCAAATATGTCTCCAACATTAATTTCAAAATATCTCACATCTCTAATTGACTGTGAAATCCGTTCAATCTCAATTATAATAGCTATCTATGGAATTCTTCAACTTCTAAGTCGAATTAATCACCGTAAAATGAAGTCAAAGTGACTCTTCATTATGATACCTCTTTGTTTCGGGAAAACTTTTATATTTTGCGATAAAAAAATATAAATAAGTATTTTTTATTAAAAATAACAAAAGGTTTACAAACTCTGTTGGTGCTTGGTTTAGATTAAGGGTAGAAGTCTTCTGGGTGTCGTTAGGTGGATTAAGGGGTATCTAAAGTGGGGTATACAGGGACCGCCATTATTGATAACCATGATACGGCGGAATTATGGTTTTATAAGATGAAAGAGAGGAAGGACCAGTTTAGAGATAAGCCAATTATCTCGCAGCAACTCTAAATCACGTTCTCACGCACGAGTGTGTTTTCAGTTTATCCATTCACAAATGGACAGACTGAAAATATACGAACAAATAGATATGATCTAGATATGTTTTTTATTTGTTAGGACGATCAACCTTAACATTTCACTTGTGATATTTCTGTCATCATAGTCAGAAATAGAACTATAATTAACATGGAAACGCTACTACTAATTCAGTAGGAATATTATCGGCAAATTCTCGGAAAACGAACCGACGCTCGTCTCATCCGCAGCCATTATTGGTACTAAGGCTTCATAAAGCAACGAAAATATTAGCCGCGTCCTACGGATCTGCTTAATAGCTTGATTAATTATTAACAAGGGAGTTAGATGGGGTTAAAACAAGACGAGGGTCGTCGAAGATCTACAGAGCGACATCAATAAGCTTTAATTGGCTCCGGCCATCATAGCTATTAGCTGCTGGCTCCATTAGGAACATCGCTGAAATTCCGCCGTGGTTTCTGTAACAAGTTTAGCCAACACTGAATTGGATTAGTATTAGAACTCGGAGGTTACGATCAAGGTTGCTGTCCACTTTGACGTTATTTTATATTAAGTTTTTAACTACTAACTATTTACACTAGGTATTAAATTAAATTACTAACTAACTAACTATACAAAGAAATATAAAAGAAAAGGACACTTAGGCGTCGAAGTACTCGTCCGCATCGCTGTCATTCGGAAATGTGCCTAGTAGACTGGCAGGATTGCCACGTTGAATGGCAATGCTAATTCTTTGGCCAACGAACGAGTCAGCCCTCAGATCACGTGAAGTATCGACCAGTCGAGTCGGCGAGAAATTTCCTTAAAAAGGAGACATGTGTAAGTTAAGTACAGTACAACTATTTCTTAATGTCCCTCGGCACACTTCGTGTTTCGTCAGTCGTCGGATTTCTATCAGTCGCCCCTTGCCCTTGGTGCAGACTGGACGCTCTCAATTGACTTGGAAGTATATAGAGTTGTTAATACTCTTTTAACTTAATGTAATTTATTTAAAAAAATGGAGGAAACTGACGAAACACGGACATTAACAAAATAGTTGTAGTGTAGTTGTTGATGCCACTGGTTCGAGATGGCGTGAGAAAAGAGTTTCTGAAAGGACTTGGGGGAGGCGTCTGCTCAGCAGTGGGATAGCTAGCTTGTAAAAAAAGTTGTTGTTATTTCAAAAGTTGGAATTTAAGCCTTTGATAATGAAATATTTGTTCTGATTTAGAAGACGATGAGTATACTTACCTATGTCATAGTTTTTTTTAAATATCATTGACTGTTGACACTTATGACATCTAGAAAAGACAATGGAATAACTCTAAATCACCAGGCACTTCAATATCCTAGCTAGACTATACTATAAACTAGAATCAGAATTTTATTCCCATTTGTTTTGAAATAGAGCTCACAAATCACTTATCCACTTTGACGTATCGATATGAACAAAAATTTACCTTATTATTTAGTACAAAAGTCATGAAGTCTCTCAAATTCTATTCACTTCGTAGGTAAGTACTTAGACTTACATTCAAAGTCAAAAGTGTTGCTGGGGTACGTACAAACTGAATGTAAAATAAAAGAAATAAGGGAAAAAGGACCATAACGCTGGTCCTTAGAGATTATTGTTACTGTTTATTGCTATCGTTATGATCAATATTTTATCACTAATACGTGCTAAGTGAGATCAATTGGATTTGGATCGCAAACGTTCTGCGAGGCAGTTAAGCTGGTGATTTAGGCGTTAATAATATGTTTAGGGTTTGTGTTAGAGTACTAATTAAGCTTATTAAGTATATACGTGTTTCTTTGAAGTAAATGGTTAATATGTTGTGTACAAACTTGCCTTAACTCAATTGCTCAGGTTTTGAAATGATAAAATGGTAAAGGCGTACTGCAAAAAGATTACCTCTTAATATTATTAAAAAGTATCCATGAACCGTTTTTAACTCTTCAAAGTCACTTCACTTTAATGTTCCAAACTTGAGATCCACTTAAGCATTTAGGTAACATCAGTGATAAATATAAGTTAGAATATCGGTTCATTTTCAGAGTCTGCAATTACGTAGTGTGAGGGTTGGGAAGATATGATGAATCGCCACTTTCCTTCAGAGGGGACCACCCTACTTAGTGTTGCCAGGTTTGAAGTGACGAAACTCAGGATAAGGGCATGAGTACATGACATCGTTTTTGTTTTGTTTGAAAAATTAAGATGTGTTTTATTTACGAAATAGTTACAAAAGAACATACATATCTGTGTTTAGCGTTAGGATGAAAGCGTTTGCAAAATATTAAAAGAATCATTACCTTAATGTTGGCAAAAACAAAATTGGCGTTGGTACTCCTACAATAGTTCAACAGGATATCAAGAACAAAATTCCCTGAAAAACAGTACCATTAATCGGAATTCGCTATTCTAAACATTATGGAAAGGCATTAACGGCCCACGTCAGTCGCGGCCCAAAGGGCCAAAATCAGGACGTTCCACGAAATTCGGTATTTCTGGTAACCGTAGTCCCACCCCTCTGCGACGTTCTTTATCCCTCTTTTGTTGATATTCGGCTGACCTACAAACACAGTTTTCGGTTAATACGTAGATATAGGCAACAATAATATTTTATGTACTTTTGAATTTGTAAATGAGTTCCTTTTAAGAGCCGTTTCAGTAATAAGGCGTTATGAAAATAACAATGAACATCAATTTTTAGGGGTGTGAAAAAAGTACATTTGCTACTGAGTGAAGCAGAGTTTTTTTAAGTAGGTACTAGTACCTACTAAAAAAACTGTTTCACTCAGTAGCAAATGTACTTTTTTCGGTTTCACTCAGTGGTAATGTACCAATTCGTTGGAAGTGCTTTAATACATTTAGAAGCACGTTATACTTAAAGGTCTTCATAATCGTTGTAGTGCTTAAAAGGATTTGGTTGCTGTCAGTTCTTCTTTGGATATTATGATGTATTGTTTTGCATGGCTTATAAACGTTCACATAGACTTGGCCTGCTTTATTCTAAAATGTAAGTCTTTCAAATTACTATTAGAACAAGTATCAGTCATTCTGTGACGCCAGATTTCAAACCGAACTCAAACTTGCTCTGGATTAATCTGACAATTCTTAATAACACCCCGAAAGTACGATTATTTTAAAACCAGTACTTCAGCATTCAAAGTTAAGAGAACTGTGGCACCACATATATTTCACCAGTGTTCCTCGCGGGTGGATGCGTGAAAGGACGTTCCCGGATATGAGCCACTCAACCCTCTAAGTGTTTGTCTTACGTACCTTCCTCCTGCGTTCCTATATAGACCTCTCTTTCAATAAATCTATGTAATAGATGTGGATTATTTTAAAGACACTTGCAGTCGTTGCGATACGAGGTTGTATCAAGTTGATGACATACAAATTAAATAAGAATTTAGGCATTACTAGACTATATGTATGACGGCGCGCTATGATTTAGTCGATTTATTGTAACAATTTTTAAAAGTAGTAATCGATTATTTTTGCTCTGTGGTTTAGAATTTATTTCTTATGTGCTATTTTTAATTTAGAGCGGGTATCACCGAATGGGGTTTTGAGTGTCATGGCGGCGGTGCCGATCACTTTTGATCTCCCTTATGGGTATATAATTATATTCTGTGCTTTTGATGCGACCGTCATGTGGTGCACACACACAAATCCATTGGCTCTTTGGCTCTAACTGCAAGTTTAATAATTATCGTTATTTGACTTAATTATTGTGATCATTATTTTTTTATGTTTAAGTTTTGTTGCGGTATTTGTGAGTAATTTACTTGCGCTATTTTGCGAGTATTCTTTTACAAATACCGGCACGTACACGTTTATGATGGAGCGCCAACAGATGACGGATCAGCAGCGACACGTGGTGTCTCAGCCGCTCGATCATCCGTCATCTATAAGCATAGATTTACTGATGAATGTAGGATACAAATCAGCAGATAGTGTGTTCGCGAGTTAGCTCACAATACCACAAATACATACTGTTATCAAAAACTATCCTTATTTAAAACTACGTCAGTATTTGTAAAAAAAAGAAAACAATCTCACTATTTGGAATAAAATGTAGCGTTAACAGTGTCTAGATTACTGACCCGGTTATTTACCATGTAAACTGCTATTTCGGCAAATATAAAACGGCCCGGAAAGCTCAGTCGGATGTCGGTACAGCGTTGGACTGTTAAGACAACAGACGCCACACGCGAAGCGACACAAAGGCACCGCCAGTCGCGCGACGAGCGGTGCCTTTGTATCGCGTGCGATTCGCGTCGCGTGTCGCACCTGTGTGTGCTGTTGGAGCCTTTAAAGGCTCCCACAGACAGGCGCAACGCGACGCCCGACATAAAGGCACCACTCGTCGCGCGACACGCGGTGTCTTTGTGTAGGGCGTCGCGTCGCGCCAGTGTGTACGAGCCTTAATGCAGTGTTCCAGACTATTATTTTATTAATTGTTGATGTTCTTTAAATTATTAGGTATTTTAACAGAGAGAGAATTAGTTATTAAAATAACACATTCATCTAAAATATATTTTTTATAAGCATTTTAATGTAGATATATGAAATAAATTTTCAGATTAATTTTTTTTTTGATATTTGTTTTTCACATATTTATAATATTCCTTATTACATAATAATAATAAGAAAGTCATAATAATAATATGTACAAGTAAATAAAAATAAAAAAAATATCTTCGACAATCGAGCACAAACATTTTGGTAGATACTCTCTACTTTAGAATTGTATTTTTTCTGATTAGTTTTCGTGTAGGGTGACGTGAGTGCCAATTAGGACTGTTTACATCCTTCGTTAGTAAATATTTGCAGACTTACCTAACTATTATAGGTGCGAACGATCCCTTCCAATAATAAAATAGAAAGAATATTTTTCTAACATAAAAGTAAGTAGGTACCTATGTAATATTCGAGTTTATTGAACGTACTCGATATTTCATAAATACGGATTCCTCCATAATAACGAATAGTTGAGTTATTACAGATTTATTTTATACAGAAATTCTTGTTTGCGAACTCTCAATATAGGGATAAATTGTGTTTGAGCTTGTTATATTAATATATAGATACATAATGTTTGTAGTAATATTGTTCTGTTTGCTGTTTGCTAGCATGATCAGCCTATAATGAGCCCACTGCTGGGCTACAGGCCTATAATCCACCACGCGTACTCGGTGCGGTTTGGTGGATGTCATATGTCTTCGATTTTTTGGTTCTAGGACCTGTCGGTTTCCTCTTGATGTTTTCTGTCACCGTTTTGAGAGCAGTGTTGATGAAATTATTTACACAATATAAAGCGCCTGCCTGGGTTCGAACCCACAACCTACAAATCGTAACTCCGGGCCATTACCACTGGGCCACCACTGCTTGTTTGCAGTTTGCTAGTAAACATAAAATACGAAGGGTTTGCAAACATTTAAATTAAATAGAATGTCTTTTAGTTTCGTGTGTACTAAGTCAAAGCCTGTCCTCAACTTGCGTCATTAAAAATCTCATTAATGGGACTTAGTACCTACCTGTTCAAATAATGATTAAACAAAAAAAAATTGCCAATCATCAACTCTATTATATTATACAGGAGGTGGTCGTAGTAGTGGTATTTTTACTTAAAGGCGGCAAAGCCCAAAAGTAGTGGATATTTTTTTTCTTGCTCAACCATAAAAAAATAACTGTTTCAGTCAATAAACAAAAAAAAACCCATCACATTAGAGCATGTAGATTATAAGCATCGTATACTTAGCTGATGGTGCGAGCGGTGTCCACGAGACAAATGACGGGTGTTCTCCTTTGTACGGCTGAAGACAAATAGAGGCAATCGTCACGGTCCATCGGCCTTTATGAGCCGGAAACTAGCAGACACTACTGTGACGTCATATCACTCGCTACAACGCACGCCTTCAAAGAAAACCGATAAAAGTGACGAATAAATCATGGATGTTTCTGCGTTTGGGGTAAAAACGGTAATATTTTTTGTCCGAACTTGTTTTTATTTGTCTAAGTGTCAACTTAGATATATATACATGTAACTCAAGTTTAATCTTAGCGTGGGTGTAAGAGGTTTATAATTCTGTATAAACCTACAATCTATAAAACAAAACAAATAGTATGTCAAGTTATACCAAGCGGTGAATGTAAAATTGCAAAAACGGTAATAATTAAAGATTATTATTATTGTTATTTACTTTGGTGCGTGCCTAAGGAAATCTTCTCATAATGACGAACTATATAAGCACATTAGCGCAATGCTCTTTGCCAATGTCATGCATTAACGACCGCTAAACTCATCAAAAGTTGCACCGAAAACTTGCAATTCTTCAGATAATGTTCACTTGCATTGCACGAATAGCATGCTTAAACAGTACTACAACTTAGTATGTAAGTACTGCAAGTTTTTCAAGTGATGTGACTAGACAGAAATATTAAACGTCATCCACGTGAGGTCTCAGACAGAAATTGTAGGTTATACGTTTGTCGCTCGCGTTTCAGCAGGCATGTTTCGGTTTGGAGCACGAAATACATGTCACTCATCAAAGGTAATTTTTGCAGTGCAAGCTAGCAATGAGTGACAGACATTTTTAAGTGTGACTGCTGACAGCGGTGTCTCATGGATTGGGCCCAATCAAAATCGAACTAAACCAATCACGGTAACCGTCATTTTTGGGTGCCAACTGAAAATCTGCGCGCTGTTCCCCTTTTGAGTGGAAGTCTTTTTGTCACAGTTACGACGTGCAGCTGCCGATTTTTTCTTCTGTACCTTTATTAATATATTTGTTTTGTTTTAAGTACTAAGTAGGTATTCGAGCGGAACTTGCCCTTTTTGTATGGTAGGTACGTGTTTCAGTGACCAATTTTTTTTTCTTATTCTTGTCTTTCATTTGTTAGTACTTACTTGGCACTGCTGTGGCCCCTGTCGGTTGGGCGAGGCGGGCTTTGGTCGCACCTTCTTGGAGAGTGGCCGGTCCAGCCCGGTCACCGCCACCGACACCGTCGTCACCCCGCTCAGCAGCGAAGACGATGATGATGTGCAGTCTGCAACAATACACGCTCATTAGAAACGAAAAAATAACAAAAATAGCGATACGTGTTACGACAAAGACTCACGGTTCTACAATGATGGAATTCTGAAAACAGAGGGCTAAAAATATTTCAACATTTTTCACTTCTAAGAAATTGTTTTAGAAAAATCTACATCTGTTATGTAAAATTTAAATACTTTTTAGCCCAGAAATATAATCTAAAACTAAGTCGTTTAACTGTAGGTTCAACACAGGGAATAGCAATTTATAGCATAGCTGTTAAATTAATTTGTATCAAATAGGTAACTTTATTGCTTTGCTGCATTCCTATTTAATTACATTCGCTAACCACGCCAAAATTCACCACAATTCAATGACTATCTGTTTGTGAACCGAAACCCGTCAAATAACATGGAAATCAATTTTGTATTTGATAAATAACTTCATCAGTTATTGGCAAACGCAAATATGTCACACATTTTATAGTGAAATCCTTTAAACAAAATAATTCGGTGCATCCAACTGTGGTTGTTTATATGAACGAGTATAATAATGACGGATTTCAAAGTTCGGAGAGTATGCTGGTTAGTTATTTCAATATGATTTTGGTTTATTATGAGAGGTATTTTGTTAATTAAGGCGTGTTTGTGTGACTGTAGATAAAATAGAATCCTGTTTATTACGTTTTGTTGATTGCAAAATCTTGTTTGATCAATTCCAAAACAATAAAGAAAACAAAACCGGCTTAATGTTTGTTGTTCGATTTGTTGCCAATTAAAATATGTACACGTTTACAGAGAAAGACGGTTTTTTTTCAAATACACTACTTATGCTTATCGATGTTCTGTACCAAGCAAACATGATTTGAAAGAGGTAGATAGATACTTGTTCGATCCAAACTTCTGATCTTCGTCTCTGTCCGCTGTCCACCCAAAACCTCGCTCAGAATCGTTCGTAATTTGAGTTTGCTCCTAATTTTCACGGTTCGATATTAATTTAGACCGAGCCGAAGGCAAACAAGAGTTCCAAAATGTACGCCGGCCCAAATTCAGAGTTATTTCTCCTTTTTCACATTGGGGCAAAACTGTTGAATTAGGCGAAAGTAAAGATTGTTTGGGCAAAGGATCAATTTTGTGAAACTCTGGGTTTAAGCTGTTCGCGAACAATCTAATTTCGTTGGACTTTTTTGTTCATTATATTACACGTGCATTTAGATTGGTTTACGGTTTTGTGGGAGCGTATTTCATTTGGGAATTTTTCGATGTTGGCTTACAAGTTACAATCAATGTTTTGTGGCCTCCTAATACTTTCTAATTCAATTCTTTATGCAAAATGGAAGACAGTGTATTAAAGTCTTAACATACATTTTCAGTTTTTATGTCTATTTTACGTAATAGACAGCAAGCTTATCTATGCTTAGCAAGCTTAGCTTATCTTATATGCCTATGGGGTCGATTCACCCTTTATTTGTTATCCTATAAAGGGCCATCAAAAAAGATAATAAAACAATCCTGAATCATCTTGAAGCACAGTTTGTAGGTGAATGAAGGTACATCTCTTTAACGAACAGAAGCTTGCCAGTAATCTATGAACAAAGAAACTCGTTGCCGGATATTCAAATTCTCAATCATCATCAATCAATGTCTAACAAAATCAATTCTTTTTGTTTGAAATCATATCTCGAAAGCCACGAAACTCTCATTACGTTTTTATATTTTTATTTCAAATATATTGTAGTGCTTTTATTGGATCGCCAATAAATTGCTGTTGAATGGGCAATAAATTATAAAAACTGTTAGCTTAGATTTTTGTGGTTGTGTTTTTAATTGTAGACAAATATTTTCAGTTCCTACACTTTATTGTGATGGAAAACAGGCAATGGAATCTAAACTCTCAACAAATAACGATTTTAGATATTTTAACAACGCTCAAATTGCTTTTGTTTATTTAATTGGTTTACCAATTAAATATTACCTACTCAATGAATAACAGTTAGGTGCTTCCTTGTTCGTTAACAAAGCGTACACCGGTTCACTATCGGTTTGAAACTCAATTCGCCTTCACAGATGAATTCACTATATAATTACCATGATTGTCTTTGAGCGAATACGTTCACAGCCGATGCTTGCGCGAGATAGAGACAATGCGCTTCAGCGCACACAAAATGTGCCTCATAGTCTCATATCCTGAGTCAGCCATTGTGGCGTGAAGAGTGGAGGAGGCCCGATAGACATCGGGTACAATAACGTGAAGCGAATTCAGAGGCTCTCAAACGAGACGGGCTCATACAGATCCGTATTGATTCCGCCGCTTTGCCGTCTGATGGGATGTTCTTTGTCACGAGACAGGCACCATTACTTTGTTTATGTTTGGCTCAACCGCATATCCGTCTCGGACGGCCGATGCCCACTAATGGAACCGAAGAAAAATGATTCCCGATCTTTTCAAGAGAACCTGTGTGGAAAGATATATAAGTAACAAAGTGGTCGCTTTTCAGCGAGGCGTGTGATGAATAGGTAATGTCGTTGGAGAAAAAAGACGTTGTTCGTTCTACTCAGGGATAAGTTGCTTTCGGCCGATTTAATTATGTTAGCTTTTATGCCTGCGCAATCGTTTCGTGTTTTCGCTTGCTTGATTCTTGACGGTGAAGTAGGACGTCTGTAGCGTTAACATATTTTGTGTTTTACTTTGTTATAATAAAAACGTTGATTTATACTGGAATAAAACATAGACATGCTATGATTTCTTATGTTAGTGAAAACCAATAATTGAATATCTATTTTATTAAGAATATTTCATTGTGAAAGGAAAATGTACTTACAATTAATTTATTTGAATTCTATCAATAGAATTCAAATAAATTAATTATTGTTATTGTTGATTGGAGTTACATCACTCTTCATTCTGTAATATCTCCAGTAGTTCATAGGTACTTACACATTTTATGAATTATTTAGACTGCCATAATAACCTGCACTTGCTTTAATTTTCACTTTACCGAAAAAGTAAAACTTCATTTACTTTATAAATTCGAAAGCTTAACGTTCTCAAAGGTTCCTAGATTAAATACGTGCAGCCGATGTCAGGCAAAGAGATAAGCCTCCCCTGAAACTTGTAGGTATGTACCTACGTAAGTAGGTATGTACTACGCTTTACAGCACGCCCAGTAATGCCTACATTATGTAAATGAACTTCGCCGTTCACTTATACAAAGTGTACATTAATTACGATTTCATTTAAAATCATTTGGACATCCATTAAGTGTCTTTTGGGAATTGGAATACCTACATAAGCATATATTATATAGTCCTCCAGACCGTATTTCGGCCATGGCGGCCAATCTCAACGGAGACTGGCCTTCGGCGCGGGAGATATTACAGTGCACAAGTGTGTGCGTAGACACAGGTGCACTCTCTCTTCCCTCACTTTCATAGTCCGATGGGACGGCAATCCGATACGACCGGAGAGAGATCAGGCGCAGTACCAACGGCTTAACGTGCTTTCAGAGGCACGGGACTATCACACACCGCCAACTTCCAAACTCCGAGCTGTTTCTAAGAAATTCCTAATGGAAAAAAACCCAATAACACTTTGCCCGACTTGGGAATCGAACCCAGGACCCCACGCTACGCTCAGCGGTCGCGCTTGCAGCCAATAGACCAACGGGGCAGTTGGATATAAGTACCTAGTTGTTATAGCTACTTGGGACTACGACCTGAGAATTGGGCCTACATTAAGCGCGCTCTTCCTCGGCATACTTTTTGTAGGTCCTACAATCAACGTTTGACCTACGTTTTGTACAACGTGTGTGCATACATTTTGATCTCTAGTTTCAACTAGCTCCTACCAACAATCGGCCACCGATTGAACGAATCATTTAAGGACCTACTTCAGTTATTACACGTGCTGAAATGAGTGGATACGCGTCGTTTTTCCCTAAATATCAGACCGGGAATATTTTATTAATAAATGTTTCATAAAATCCTGAGTAACAATTCTAAGAAACCGTCTTGTTCTAATTCCAGTATTTTCCTCTTCCTTGTTTCATTTATGTCCGCTCAAATATTTTAGGAATATTTGAAGGTCATGTCCTGGAAAATTGTTTGACAGGTGCGAAAGGAAAATAAATATTAATGTTGATTTGTTTAAACAAGGAACGTGGGTAGTAAAAAAATCCTATAGTCAGGATGATAAAGGTTAAGCTTGAGAAGGAAGCTGGGTTTAAGATGGGATTAGGAAAAAGGAGAGCTCGGTGTGGTTTCGGAGAATTTGGTGCCTAACAGTGGATCGCAACCTCGTTTGATTTCGTTGATCAAAGCAGTTTAGCAACCGGTGCTTTACATACCTTAAGATATATCTTCTTATCTAAAGACCAAATTCAATATGCCACCTGAGGCCTAAGATGGGAACAGAATGAAGAAAACGATGTAGATTTTCGCAACATTTTTTGTTTTTATTCTGCTTTTGAGGGAAGTTGAATCTGCTTATTGATAGAACCCTTAAAATAAATAAAAACCTTAATCGAGTCTTATAAGATAGCTATAGCCCTCATTCTAAATCAAGCACGTTTCTTAAAGATATCCCCGTCTTCACAATCCTTAATAAAATATTACGTTATTTACAGTATCCTGATAAGAAGCATGCATTTATGAAACGATATTAAAGTACTTTGGCTCAATATCCGAGAATATTTTCCGAAAGGGATATATTTACTTTTTAAAAGGGTGCCTTCTTCAATAACGGTTCCAGTAAAGACGTTTAGTCACAAAGATTAGGAGCACTTAGTATTTTATTGGCGTGTGTTTACATCATGTTAGTTTTCCTTTTCACTTATTTTATGACGTTGTTAAAGTTGGATGACTTTATAAAGGCATGGATACAATTGCCACACGCCACGGGGCGCGCGGGCCCCGTGGCGTTTTCTTGCTTAATTTTTCACGTGATTTTAGTTGTAAGTATGCAGAGTGGGCTAAAAATCCAGTTTTAAACCGTCAAAATACAATACGCAATTCACAAAAAACTAACAAGTTAGTTCTTCTACCTTTATGATGAAATTTTTTTGAGTATTTCATGCTTAGATTATAATTATTATAGATTCCATGTTTCTAATGATTAAATTCTGACCGCGATACCAATATGTGGTCATGAAGGACGCGTAGTTCACGTGGCGTGGCGTGATACCAATATGACGTGAAACGAGAAAAGGCTCCTGCAGACAGGCGCGATGCCACAGCGGGACGCGACTCTTGTAGAACAATTTCTATGAAAACTTCAAGGAAATTGTTCTACCAGAATCGCGTCGCACCGTAGCGACGCGCCAGCCTAAAGTCCCTCAAAGCCCACATTTCGTGTTAGGCCGCTTCGTCTTTGTTTTAGCAAGTGCGATAGACTTAGGAAATTTCTTCGCCATTTACCCCGAGCGGGTGATTAGAATGGGAGGCATTATATAAAGAAGAAGTTTTGAGGCGTGTTTGTTATTACGTCATTAGTTAATCATGATTAGTTGATATTTTTTTGTGTATCTAATCAAATTAATATAGTGGTATCTTTTATATTCAATGTGTTTATTACTCTACTTACTTAAAGCCAGGGACTAAAATAAATCACATGTGCACCCATCCAAAATTGTCACCGTTATTTATTACGCATTCTATGGCATTGCTGCATAAAAAAGCGTTTACGATTCGTCATAAAATTGTCTCCGAGCCAAAAATGGTAGACAAAGAAGTGAATAAACGTTGAGATTGGAAAATTATTCATATTGGTGACCCGGTCGAAACGGATCGTGCGCCGCGCCCGGGGCGGCGTCCCCGAATCTATCCCAATTGATGGATATTTCTACAAATGCTTAGAAATTTATTATGGACACAAACCTTTTTTATATCATTTTGTTTTGCAAACTATCTGTAAAGATTTTGTTTAGAGATAACGCGACCCGCAACATATTTTCGTTGGCCAACCGTTTAGATGTATGATAGTGAACCTGTACAAATATGAGTTAAGGGAGTAATCTTATTAGGATCGGTTCGTTTTCCGTAACGAACTAAGAGGGTTGTGCTCGTTTTCTGTTATATTACGGTTGCTAGCTAACTTGAACTACATTCGATTTACAGAAGCAATTTCACTGAAACTTCAGTAAGTATCCAAAGTCTATGTATGAACAAAACTGGCCACCGCGAATTTCGAATGATATTTTAAAAGTTAAGCTGTACGTACTGAAGTGTTGCAGAGTTATAATTCTTTACAAATTGAGAATACCTCCTTCGTGCCTTGGAAAGCCCTAGCTTTAGCTCTTTTCATTAAAAAAAAGCTATGATGAATATGGAGGTCAGGCAAGCCCGCTTAGGCTTTCCGAATAGCTAGCAAATCGTGGAACTCGACCCTATAGAATAAGTTAAGACATTCAGCCGCATAATTATTCTGGGAGCCGACCTTTACGACAAAGCTAGAATGTAGCTGATGAGGCTACTTGTATGTTTAGAAGACAAGTACTTAGCGCGTTAACTATACGGACTATTCATAAGGCATTCACGTGGCGCTCGTTAGCAAAGCGCGCTAATCGCTGTGGCGATATAACTCACACTTAGGCTGCACGACCTATATTTATCTTTGTATTTCAATGGCGTAATACAAGCCGTCCACACTAGGGTAGGCACACGTCGTGATACATGTTACTAACTATCTGTATTTCCTTTGCATTTAGATGCAACAATGGTCCGAAAGAAATTAAAAAAATGAGACAATAATAATCTAGAATGCAATCTTGGAAAATGTTTCAAAATATTTATGACTGTAAGTCCTAATCCTACTAATATTATCAATGTGAAAGTAGATGTTTGGATGTTTGTTGTTCAGTCAAGCAAAAACGTCTGAACAGATTTGGATGAAATTTGGCACCCAGATAGTTTATAACCTGGATTAACACATAGGATACTTTTTATCTCGGTAAACGCAGACGAAGTCGTGGGCAGAAGCTCAGACTTTAATATTTTTTCGGCGAACAAGGTTACACGTGTCGCGGCCGCGAGAATCAATCTTTGAGTAGAACATGTGCTCTTGAATATTAAATGCGCCATGATAGGTACGGGTAAATAAATCATTTATTATTATTATTTTGTATTTAAAATTTACTTTCTCTGGTTTATAGAACTTGGTCTTCAAAAAATCTCACAGGTGTAAACTAAGGTGAGATTTTTAGTTTGAGTAGATAGATAAGGCACTTTGTACAGCATTGAAATTATTGTCTCAATCTAACTATAGGAATTTCTAAACTATACGGCATGTGTTTAATATAACTGCTTTCTGTAGTCTAAGGAACGTGGAATTGATTGCATGTAAAATATTAAATAATTGTTTCGGAATAATACCAGTCGTTCATATCACTATTGGTTCTATGGTTACTCTGTTCATTTTCCAGACTCTTATTATCATTACCCGATACAGTCAGCTTTCAGGTAACAACAAAAAGCTCATTTAATTATCTCTAAAAGCAAAACATAAACCTCAAAACAAAAGCATACACACAAATAAGAGAAATCACATCACATAATACAGCAGTGAGTTACAAAACATTACTCTTTGTGAGCCAAGTAGAGCAAGATAAAATATTTAATTAATTAATTACAAGGATATGGCAGTACGACATCACTCATGGTTAGAGGGGGGATTTTAATCACATTACGGGCACGCGGTGAGCCCGGAGTGACCTTTTGAGCTTAACTTCAGCGGCATCGGTATAATAGTCAAGTTGCAAGTATGAAAGTTGGGATGCATCTGTTTAGTACTGATGTGGGACTGAATTGAATTGTATAAGTAACAAAAATTTGCATGTCATTATGTTATGATTAAATATGTTAAGCTACTATTATACTACCATTGTAAGAACTTTTGTAACCATATTTATTTGAAAATAAATCTTTGACTTTGACTTTGGGTGCTAGAAGTTATTGCGAGTAGCATCGTATTAAGTAATTAGTTTATATAAGAGCAACATTTCGTTTGCATGTTCTCTCTAGCTGATGTTTTGATTGGATTTTAATTAAAACGTCACTAGAAACGTCTTGCCTATATTTTGAATTAAATACCTTATACCAAAAAAAAAACCCCTCACCCGTTTAATAATTTTAGTCGAAAAGGTTTTAAAAATATTTTTTGCCTACTGAATCTACAATGAAAACACAGTACCTAACCCACAATCGTCTTTAAAAATACACATTCTATTACAGATTTATTTAAGAGAACCTATCTTCTGCGTTGTTTAAATTAAGTAAATGTCATAAACACAGTCTTAAAGAAGAGTGTAATATAAGTCCCTAAAGAAATCAATCTCACCAAAATGTAATGCTTTGGAACTTTACAGCCTTTGACACACTTTAAGGTCGGTTTTCCAATAAATTTAAGGTGGTATCACTTGATTCTTACGCGAGGTCGCTTCCGTTACAGGATAAAGTGGCGATACCTTTGCGTTGCAGCTTAACTGGTATATTTTGGGCAAAGTTAACAAAAGAAGAGATACGTACCTATACGAAATATATATGTTATACTATGAGTAATCGAAAATTGTTTCTTGTTTGGTTCCGAAACAGTACTTGGTGTACAATTAATAAAGTGTTGAAATAAAATCAAATTAAATATTTTATTTCACATAAACCTGCATGGGCACTTACGAAAAGTCAGAAACTAGGTGCACAATTCCAATTGGTCGTTTCCTATAGAGAAGAGCCGGCAAGAAACTTCATGGTTACTCTTTTAAAAATAATTGGCTTTTACAATGTTTTCAAATTACAGTGTTAATAGGTATGGGAGGACAGTGTAGACCTGTCAATAAGTACCGGGTACTTAACAAAATAGAAAATGGTCTACAAATCTACAGTCTACAAGTTAGGCCTACAACGTTCAATTGTTAGTTGCTAGTCTTCGGGAAATTATACAGAAACAGATTCACTTTCATGTTTAGTAAGAATAGCCAGTAAAGAAAAAGGTACAATAATCCGCTAACCATACGTTGGTGTGTTATGTTTGTTATTCCCATATTTGCGTAAACGTACAAGTCTCAACAAAACTGTAGAACACATAAAGAATTGACACCAAAGAAGTCTTATCAGGCTATTGTCGATTGAACTTTTTGTGTTCTCCAGAGATATTTTTGTTGGAGTTTTGATGTGTAATAAGGGCCGGCTTTTACAACAACGCCTCGGGAACTTTTAAGGTTTTATTGAAGATGCTACGGTATAAGTTTCGATGGTAGGGCTGGGAGCGAATCGTTTCGCCGACAGGCAGGCTTTAACTTTGTCGAGACACATCGATTTTTTCTTCTCAGCGTAATACTTATGCTGAACAATGACACCCTTATTGTGGGTTGTTCTGGAATAATGGGATTGGGTTGGTAGCCTATTGAGTTTGAATTATCGAAGGTTCTATTCAGTATGCAAATATTAAAAATAATTTATTTCATTGAACACAATTCGTCTTTACTACCTACCTAACCTATTTTTCTTTAATATTTTTTCGCATAGTATTTTCCATCTTTAAAACCAATGAATTTGCAAGCGCGTAGCGTGCTACGAATATTTGCTACGCGCTACGTGGTAGCTACGCCTGTTCGCTAGGCTTTAGTGCTACGAAGTGTTGACACACGCCGCATTGTTACAGTCCTCACACATTGGGGCTACGTTTGTTACCTTGCTTAAATGTATTTACTATTAAACCTTTTTTTATAATGTCATGTATATATTTTTGTGTTGGTAGCAATTAAATGATTCTTTATTTGTTTGAGTTGTAGATAATTCAATTTAAGCACAAGAAAAATTAAATTAATGTAACTCCACTAATCGCGACAGCCGTCTGCTAATTACGAGACAAAGTAGCAAACTGTTGTGGAATGTGAATTTATATGAACCGAATGTGTTTCGCTTGTCACAATGATTACGTTATTACGAAGGACAGACGACTGTAACCCGTAATTGCGTGCACATCCATCAACTATGAATACGACACGGTTTTAACGCAGTGTATATTGCCAGCCGTGATGCTCGTAATGGTTATAGTTTTATTTGCAAACAAGCTGTTTAATTCGTGTTGTTATTGTGACTGACTGTTATTACTGGCAATAAGGTTGAAAAGTAACAAATAGGGCAGTAATTTTAACATACCATACTTAAACGGGTGTTAAATCTAACGAATGGTTCGGACACAATCAATCGTAGCACCGCAACTTTCATTTGTTTTTGCGCACTTTGTTGCACAAGTTAGTCTTTTTCTCCTTCTCTATTTATTTCTGCGCAGCACTTTACTTTTAAAATAAAAGGAAAAAATAATTAATTAGTCAAAAGCAACTTGGTAAAATGTGATGGCGCCCGGGACTGGGCAAGACAAAGTTTACTACTAATTTACCAAAGGCATGTAAAAAGTCGCGCCAAGTAGTTAACTGTAAGCCGAAACTTTTATCAATTTATTTATTATTTATTTGTTCTTGTTTTTAAGGAGGTGTTTTCAGGTTAATGAAACGGATGTTTGAGGAATTACGAAGTGTATTACGGTCTGCTCCAGTTAAAGTCTTGGTGGAGTTCATTAAAAAATTCTCTACGAGAAACGATACTTCAGTGCGTCCGAAGAACTCTGGGCAGTCAGTTCGTTAATAGTTAGTCGCATCTTGAGGCGGTTAGAAAATCCGACGTCTCTGTGATAAAGTATCCTAAGGTAAAGCCCTTCGTGGGTTTCTATTCTGTTTAGAATGCTCACCGTATACTATATTAGAAAAGTTGACGTTCACAAGCCTACAGATTACTTCGAAAACCTACAAAATCATAAACCCAGCTAATAAATACTTAACCCATCTATCAGAATATTTTCTAAACAAGTACACACCCACACAAGGAACTTCCTGAAAGCAATTTCGTAGTACTTATTTACCTAAAACGAGCTTCCCACGCCCGAATGAAAATAAATCCAAGTGTTCTGTACTTTGTAGTATAAAATATATTAAGTTAATTAACAAAAGCTATGCACCGATGTTGTGTCACTTCCACAAAGGGTTGAGTTAGGGTTATTTATCTGAGTTGTCACGTGTGCTTCGGGATTTATCGCGTGTTGGAAGCGGTCGGGTTGACTCGAACACGACAGCCGAGGTTTTATAGCAAGCATGCGAAGGTTAACTTCGGATAAGTAATTTTAAAGTTTTCGTACTTATCCAATATGGTTTCGTGTGAAATAGCCTGAGTTGAAAAGTACTGGTGTATGTACAAGAACATAGTTTACTATGTAACGAACTAAAACCAGGCGAGTACTTATGAAGCAAATGTTTTATTGATTAATTATCGTCATAAAATCACGTGCCTGCAATGGATATAATAGGTTCGATATTTTTATATTTTACTGTATTTTCTAACATTACTTACACAAAATCAGCAGTAACCAAAGTCCGCTTTCATTTCTTCGGATATATGCGAAGTCGGCCTCGGTATTATCGTAATAACTGTTCCGAATCAGGGTTCCCTCCAGAGAATCAGAGAAAATTGCGAATCTACTCTGTCGCACCTACCAAACCTGAGCAGGGGACGCCATCATGAATACAAATCGTTCGTTTTTCCCTTCACGGACTTTAGTTAAATCACCAAAGCTGTACTGCGTAAAATGTTCCCTTTTATTCCCGTTGTTTTTGTTTAACTTTTTTTTCAGTTACTGTGTTCTGCATTGTGGGAACTAATTGTTATTCTTGCGTGGAATGTAAACGGGAAGTGGCGGCGGAAGGTAATTTATTGGAAGGAGTTGATTTTTAATTAATTTTGTATTTTGGGTATTAAATGAGTATGGCTTCAGTATCTACGCCTTCATTATTATGCGTTGATTAAATATCGAGTGAACTAACTGATACCATTATTAAATAATAATGTTAATCAGATATCATAACAAAACATAGAAGGCGAACAAAACTTTAACTTATTTCAATAAGAGCTCGTTTGTCTTTATGAAAATTACTTGCATATTGTTATAAAGAAGCAAAAAATAATAATAATAATTATGATACCAGAATTTATGTGCCACATTTTAATATTGATTAATTCTAAAAATAACCACTTCAATGAAAACGTATTCAAACCAAAACCGAACTCAATCTACTCTAAAACCTATTAACAAATTCAATATTTTAGAGCAATTCTAAATCTCTTATTACATTTACCAACTTGAATTATAACTTTGTTCATTAATTATAGACTCGACTCGTGAAACAAAAAAGAAGGTAAAGATCTGGCTACTGACACAGGACTACAACGCAACTGAAAATTTATTGCAAACAGCATAAATATAAGGACACAAATCATTGGTATTCACACACACATACACAGAAACACACAAACGGAAACATACACACTCACAAACCAGCAGCCCTATTTTTAATTTTATTTTGTTTAATCCTGGCTTTATTGTAATTTGTTTTTGTTTTAATTTAATTTCATTTTAATCTTGATTTTAATATTAATATTGTTTTCAATTTTTAAATAAATTTTGCTTTAATTTTATTTTCTAATTATACTTTTAGTGCGTAAATTAAATGTTTAACTTAAGTGCTTAAATTAAATGTTTAAATTAAGTGCTTCAATTAAATGTTTTATTAAACTTAATTTTAAGTAATATAATTTTATCACCTTTCGCTTCATAAAACTTGCTTAATGGAAACCTAAACTTAAATGGAAGAAGTCACTGGCTTTTGAAATACGGGTACCCTACTTAGCTCTGGAACTAGGGTCTTACTAAGTCTTTTCTGTAACCTGTTTTTATGGCAATAAACAAATTTATTATTATTATTAAATACCCTCTTAAATAGTGATTAATATAGAAACCTCGGCGTCAAACGGACTGACCTTTACAAGTTTATGTTCAGATTGACGGCGATAAATTGGAAACAAGTTTGTTAAAACCGTGAATATAAAGCAGCTATTTATTATTTGTCTAGGTTCTGTCTGAGGCTTTACGCATGCTGCTGTTAAATGATAAATGATTTTATTTCTGTCAGTAGGTTTGTACAAACACTTTTGCACGTCCATCATATTTTTTTAACTAGATAAGGTTGGCGTTTCCTATAATCTGACTTCTCTGAGAAGAAAGGCCGAAATTAACTCAAAGGTCACATTCTCTTTTAAAGTCCAGATATAATCTTGGTCAGATCATGTGAAGACCATGTAAAATGGTGTCTGAAATGGTCTTTTGAGGAAAGAACCACGCAGATTGAGTGGACCTGTCCAGTCAGTGTACGCATTTGTCAGTATTCGTGCAGCTCAACTCAGAACTTAAGAGCTCGTCGATTCGACGAACAAAACTAAAGGAAGGACATTTGGGTAGGCCGCATAAATTACTCGAACTGCCAGATCATGATTAAAAATATTTTTTTTTTTTTTTATTATTTTAAATTTATAGAAGTTATAGAAGTAGCCTTTGTTTGTCTCCACATAACTTAAGATCTGAATGTGATCTGAAGCCTGAATGGGTTGTTAAGGTTTTCTTCAGGAAGTTCTCAGTAGCGGTTGGGAGTCTGGATTTGTGTCCGGTAGGTGACAATAAGCTCGCTGCCTTAATACATTACATGGGACTTAAACTTAACAGGCAAAATGTGGGTATGTTTTTGACCTCTGCCGAACTCTTCGTGGAATACAGCCTTGATGTTATGTAAATGTTGTTTTATAAATGGTTTGCGCAAAAGCAGGACAAATCGACAAATTAAAACATTATCTACAGACAACTATTTTCTTAATGTCCTTCGGCAAACTTCGTGTTTCGTCAGTCATCGGATTTCTATCTGTAAATTACATTAAGTTAAAAGAGTATTAATAACTCTATATACTTTCAAGTCGATTGAGAGCGTCCGGTCTGCACCAAGTGCAAAGGCAACTGATAGAAATCCGACGACTGACAAAACACGAAGTGTGCCGAGGGACATTAAGAAAATAGTTGTACTGTATGTACCTATATAACTACTTAATATTCGTAGTGCCACCCTGTGCTTACCTGACTGAACAACATTTTGCGATCCATAGTGCCATAAGCGTCCACTGAACCGCCATTATTTCAACTTGTGTCTACTTTCATAATTTCAGGCTTTATTTAGTTTACTGTTTATTATAATTGACGGGTTTCCTTGTTCTATTAAATGGAACATTAATGAAATGTCGGAAACAAATTTCAAACATTCAGGAAAATTGGGTAACTTGATCATGGTGACCAGACAATATGGTGTTTAGAAATTATGTTGATAAAGTAATTAAATGAGTATTGAAGAATGTTAGGTATACGTTTGGAAGTGATTTCGTTTCTTAAAAGCTTGAGAAATCGTTAGTTTTTAGTTCTTGGGAATAAGTAGAAAAAAAACTGCAAAACAATGATGGAGGACTAAAGGCGTAGATCTGGAAAAGGTACTTACAATAGTAACATTTAAAAGTATCTCTTCGTTTTTTACAAACATTCTATTTTTTTTTTCAAGAACAAAGGTCTACCTACACAGACCTTTGTTTCCAATATCAACGCCACCACCGTACGGTAAATTCTGTTTGTGGGATAAATATGGTGTTCACCACACCATATTTATCCCACAAACAGAATTTACCGTCTCAATTTCACTACCTCCGCTAGTCATAACAGCGAAAAGTAAGCATAAATTAGTGCGGACCCGCCGTGTCCTCGCTTTTATTCGTCACCTATCTCCAGCATCTGTGCTGCGGGAATTTACGAGGTTCGCCCACTTACAAAGTTCTAGCATTAAGGACGTATACAACGGCGCCTCGAGACTGTCTGTCTGTGGAGTCTGTGGTCACGACCGAGCATTTTTTATAGAGTCAAGAGTTAGTTTTAAACAGGTTGGATTAATTATATCTGAGTGTCTACTTGGAAAATGGAGTCAAGTTTTTATTTTTGTACAAAAATATACGTGTTTTTACGTTATGGCGAAAGCGTATCTTTCTTATTTAATCTTTTGAATGTTAGGCGGAGCACTTATAGCTTACATAACAAAGATGCTTTTAATCCTCTAATCGCACGATAAAATAAACTATATATTTTCTAAAGCTGTAACCTACAAAGCTAAATCCTAACGGGTTAAAACAACCATCATTTATATAAGAAAGTTTTATCAAAGTAAAAGCCCGTATTATGAATGATGAAGCAAGTTGCGAACTCGGAGGGTCTCGAACGGTTGAGGTTATTGTGCAAACAGGAAGAGCTCGCGATCCATCAGAGGCTGTCAACAATTGGACCCTGCGGGCGAGGCTCATTACCATCCTGTAATGTATACCTACTACTGTTTGATTACTTATACTTTGTATTTTTATTTTGGAGCGTTTTTTAGATACATTTTTCTTTTTATTTGTGTGCGAATTTGGTCTGATTCTAAAGCTAAATAGATGGGAAATCATTAGTAGGTATCTAACGATACATGATGGATGGTTACTGGCTTACGATTGTTTGACTGGATATCACTGCATACTTTGTGTTCTTAACGTCATTTCATCTATTCCATCCATTTATGACGAAAACAGAATCGCAGAAATGTTCATCAAAATTGTGTGTGGGTGAACAGGTCGGTCAACCTTCACTACACTACAGTAACATTCTGTTAGTCATATATTTCCATTTAAACGTAAATTGGAGACGAAACACTCATTCTATATTCCCATTCCGAGTTCCCAGAACTCGTACTATTATGCAACGGTTAATATTACTGAACACTGAACGGTATTGCACTGAAATGCGGTTCTGCTTAAGGTATCCACTTACAAAACGCTATTAAATTAGACACAGATTTCTGTATACAACGTCGAAAGGGATTCAAATTTGTAGGGAAGGAATTGAAGTTTTATAAGTACCTGAAATTGCAAAATGCAAACTTATGCTATGTTTTAATTTCTGGGTAATGTAATAGAACTAAAATGTTCGATGACAATTTGACATCTACCAACCCGCACTGGACCCGATGTGCAATGTTTTAATTTCTGGGTAATAATGTACTAGAACCAAAATGTTTGATGACAATTTGACATCTACCAACCCGCACTGGACCCGATGTGCAATGTTTTAATTTCTGGGTAATAATGTACTAGAACCAAAATGTTTGATGACAATTTGACATCTACCAACCCGCACTGGACCCGATGTGCCATGTTTTAATTTCTGGGTAATAATGTACTAGAACCAAAATGTTCGATGACAATTTGACATCTATACAGCGACCCGCACTGGACCCGATGTGGCCCACACCTCTTACCTAGAGTAAAGAGGTCTGAGTTCAAACCGTGGGAACATTAAAAGAGGCTGATTATGCTATTACCTCAAATAGTAGGTAAGTATACCTTTTACTATGTTTTATTATTTGTTATAATGACTTGTTTTGCGAATGTAGAACAGTAACACGGAAATATATTGTAGTGAGTGTATTCAAAAGGTGGTTGTGTTTCAACTATGGCTTCCCTTTTGATGAACAGTACACCGGGAAATGAATGGACGGGATTTATTGTTTCTGATTGACTCTCTGGCTGTACCGAAATGCGTTGGGTTTCATCATTCCATCTATTTTGTTTTTATCTGAAGTTAGAAGCCAAAAAGACAATATAATAATTGTAGACCTATAAAAATATTTTTAGTCTGTAACGACGATATTTCTTCCCTTATAAGTACAATACAGGGTGGCAGGGACATCGACGTACAGACTGTTACCATGGATTCGGTACATGATTTTGAACGCCCCTGGGTTCAATATTTTGCCGGTTATTAAAAAAAATTTGCTGTTCCAGAATTTTGACCGCGTAGGCATTGCATTTTTCTATGACACAGCAGATTTTTTTTGGATAACCGACGCGTAATTTTTACTCTAGGGGGTCTAGAGTCATGTGTTGAATCCATGGTAACTGTTTATGCGACGATGTCCCTGCCACACCCTGTATACAACAATACGAAACAGCATCTTGAAATAAAACTCTTTACTCAATATAATGGGCAATTTGTTTGCAATAATAGGCTCTCAGACAGGGTCCTAATAGGTACATTATAAACGAAACGTCTCCGTACGAAGTCATCATAACGAGGACCTGGAGCTCCAGGTCCTCGTTATGGCAAATGAGCTCCATAGCTATGGAGCTCATTTGCTAATGCAGCTTCTAGTCACAAAATAGATAGATACAGAAAGTTCAGTTCACATAACGAGCGAAAAAGCACGCACACATAGACACGCGTATACGTACAGCGAGTGCAAGTGCACTCACGACTGGGATTCGCGATCTCCGTACGTCTATGTGTGCTTGTATTTTCACTCGTTGCATGGAGGCGGCCTTCTGTACTTATCTACTTTGTGCTGCCTCAGTTTCCATTCGTCTGTGTATATTTTACTAGCTGCATTCCGCGGTTTCACCCAGTAGGAATATCGGAATAAAAAATATTCTAAGTCCTAATCCAGCTTATGGTCTACCCATGTGCCAAATTTCATCCAAATCCGTTAAACCATTTTAGCGTGAAAGCGTAACAAACAAACATACCAAAAATCTATTTTTTTCTCTTTATAATATTACTTTTAATTTGGTTTTATACATATATCGGTAATGCAAAGTTGAGGCCTATGTCGCAAGACAGTGATAATAGCTAATCTGCTAATGTGTGGTTAACAAACAGAAATCATAATAGGATGAAATGTTATTAGTTTATATGAACTTGTTTATGCATAAAGAGTCACAGAAAATAAAGGCTATTTTATTTAATTTTATTTTTAATGCAAATTTGTTACTGCTCTTTAAGATCTTGAAGCGTTGACTCGTGACTTAAGTTTCAGCTTGTACGAGTATAATGTTTGATGAAAATATTAAGTATGTTTGAGAAATAATTTTGTGTTTATACTGGTTCGGGTTTCCAGGAGGAGTATAAAGAGTAAAGAAAATATTATGGAATGTTGATTTTGAACGGTCAGATAGGCAGTCGCTCCATGTAAAATACCGATATTTAGCTGCATCCGGTTACACTGGAAGCCGACCCAGATGATGATGATTCTGTACGGTTTTCTTCTGTTTATATGTAGTTTGGTTGAGTGTTTCGGTTTATTTTGAGCGTCACACATCTGTTCGTCGCTGAAGCACAGCCAATATTATTTGTGCTATCGTAAGTATGAATTTAAGCCATGACAGAACCTATCAAGTTTTTTCCACAATTTAATTGTAACCAGAAACCAAACTTTTCAATTTTTTTCAATCAATTAAACCAAATAGAGGTGCTTTTGAATTTTCAAGGAGTCAGTCAGTCAGAAAGATGAAGCTAATTGCCTATTCCAAAGCGTAGAAGGTTGCTATGGAGAAGAACGGGCAAGAATCTACATGGACGCGTGTTCATTTCAATCAAAATATTATTTAAAAAAGGAATCCAAATTCCCTATTTAAACTCACGAACAACTAAATACCAGCCCCACGTCTTTCAGAAAATCTAATAAAAGGAGATGTTTCAAAATGGGCCAGGTCTATGTACACTGCCTCTAAATAAAGAGAAAAATCCGTAAAATTCGGGAAAAATAGAGATAATTCATTTAAATGTAAACTGTTGTGGTAGTTCATTGATAATTATCAATTATTTTTATCGACTTTCAACATGGCGTCTCACCGATTTAGTTACTTTGTGCTTAAAAACAATGACAGTAAACCATAGATCGGCCATTGATCATAGAAAGAAAACTGTTAGATGTCACAAGAGTGTCAATAAACATGTCAAACGTCATTAATCAATCAAAATGACAGCTAACCGATATGACGGGTTTTTGTTTTGTGTTGCAATTTCTTGTGGTTTACCAGCAAACAAAGCCATTTTAAAGTAATTGGACAGTTGAGAAATGTTTTAAATGTGTTTTCCTATTATTAAGAATAGTGTACAAGCACCTGGTCCAGACTTCATACATTTTGGAACATTTTCTTTCACTTGATTATTCCTCCAACAAATAATACCGATAGACATGAGAATACGAAGACATTGCAGTATCGTTTGTCTTCCATTACAGTAGTCTCCACTTCCATTGTACGCCATCCGATATAACGATAGTTGACCAGAGTGCTCTCAAGGGAATCAAGGATATAACAAAATGTGTTTTGAAGCACGCTTCTGAATACGGTCTAAGCTATCAGTGCTATCATCCTTTACCAAAATTCTGTGGGGAATTGTTATAGAAGATGGATATTATTTTTCGTTATTCGATCATGTTAAGTGCATTTTTGTGCGAAAATGTAGGGTAATATTATGTAGACTAGGGTTAAGGCGCTGCTCAAACATAGTACACCGTAAAACGCTCCGTTTTTTTGTCGCACAGTTAGGCATATTGGTACATATTATATGCTAAAAAAGATTGAGTGTATTGCCAAATGATCAAAGAAGACTTAATTTAAAAAAAATCTTATAAATAAAATAGAATCATAGGTTAAATGCTGTAAGTAGAATCATGATAAAAAAAATCGTAAAACATAATTCTCAAAACTTTGAGCGTAAACTATCATATTTTATGTAATGTTAATTAAGGGAATTCAATCCACTAAAGAAATACCTAAAAATTATTCCACTGAGCTGTGTATTTATTTTTTAGAATTTAATTAATACTGAAAAATTACTTTTATTTTGGCGGTCATTCGATTCAACTAACATCAAACGCATCGCTGTTTTGAACCGTATTTGTGGCCGTGATGTGCTATTGCCAAATACCTAAAACTTTGCTTCTTACCGCGCCTTAATACGTGATTCTGAATGCGAAATTGGATACGACCCAATGGGAGTATGTGGCGCTAAGCTTGCCTCTCTTGACGGAGTCCTCTTTGCATATACATAAATAATTTAATTGGCCTGAAACAACACAACAACAGCAACTAATATTACTAGTTGTTGTACTATTAATTAGTATTATACAACTTATTTGTCAAAATTAAGCCCTCTTCCTCTCTCCTGCTTTGCTGTGCCCGACAGTACAATGAACATGTCTTTATAATCCTACCTCTTAAGTTCGCATTGAGGAATTGAAAAAATATATAGAGTGTTGAAAAACAAAAAGCATGATTCGTTTTATGCTAAGTTCAGCGTCATTAGGTTTCTTCGATGTAGCAAACCAAAGAATGTGCCGCATTGAATATTTCCTCGAGTTTCATAACCACGATTCAGTCCAAACGGTCAGATTATTAATAGTGAGCGACCACTCTATCTGCTATTAATAGCAATCAATATCATCTATTCTTTTCCCTTTGTGCGATATAACTAGACTACGATACACACAAAGCGAATGCCAATGGCTTCCAATTCCGACTCTGATTAAGGTAAATGACAATGACAGAAGCAACATATTGTTACATAATTCTAGTTGGTGTATCAGCTATTATCTATTAATATACTACAGGTATGAAACACCAATGTTTAATCTAATGGAGTGAAAATATCGAATCGGACGAGGCGTAAAAGAAATCAGCACAAATATGGTGTATAACGCCGCAGCAAAGCTTAAGAGAGCCCTTCCTGGTCCATCTATCGTCAACGCGAGCACGATTGAAAAGCTTGTTGTTTCATCCAACGCAATGTTTGAAAAAGAAGCAAGAGTGAGAACGCGATAACATCTAATGAAAATTGGCGCGCAAATATTTCACAAAACACGTTCCAGGAAATACGTGTTTTTGAAAAAGCTTTACAAGTTTTTGGAAAAAAAGAATTGTTATTTAGAATCTCCATTACATGTGCGAGGTTTCTATGCAGATGTTTTCTTAACTTTTATGATTTATGAGTACATTATGACCGGCCAAAGTTCAGGTAAAATTTGTGCAAAAAAGCAGATTTTTGGAGGCTTATACTGAATTTTTTCTCCAAATTTAGATTTTTTGCTTGTATGGAAACCTAGATAAAGTGCATAAAATACCTATTAGTTAAAAAATGTCAATGAAAGATGTGTTACGAGTACAACGCCATAATCACGTACGAGCGTTTGTATGAAAACTATGACGGGTTGGCCGCTCTTGATGGAAACTGCAAAAGGGCGCTCAGTAAAAAAAAAATCGATACCATATGTATCTGACCCATTTGCTGAGTGGAGTTTAAGAAAACAAAAAAATCATACGTGCACTCCATTAAATGACTAATCCGTTGTTTTAAGGGACGAATTTGACCATCAAATAAGTTGAATGGAGAGATCCATTAGTCGTAATGGATTGTGGCAATACGGAGTATTGCAGCGTCAATCATGGCCGCCCGAGGCTTAATTTGTGCTGACAATGAGAAGGGAATTAGTCTCAGGGTAGCGATGTCTTTTGTCTTGAATATCTGTCGCCGTAATGATGATAAAGGTTTGCCTTTATTTAGGTATTACGCAACTGTGGTCCTGATTCAAAAATCAGGACCACAGTAGCGTACCTAATACCTTGTAGATGTTATGTTTAGAGTCGAATAGACCTGCTGTTCTTGGGTATGCTAGTGGAACAGTAAATAAAGTTTCTTATTTTTCAATACTAGTTGCGCTTACGAAAAATACTTTTAAAAAAATGAGGTCACAGTTAGTTGGACGGTACTAAAGTTTCATCTCAAATGTTACTAGATTTAATGACACGATATCTCGCACGTGCTGCATTGTGCGGCTGTCAGTTCAACGCATGACGTTTGAGTGACGTGGACCTGCAACCGACACTGTTCACTCATATCGCCCTGAGTCCATCCATATCGTTTAATGTACAGTTCGGTTTTTGAGTAAGCGTGACGAGTGACATCTTTTGCGCTGTGGGATATTTGATTTAATGACCCTATTTTGAATTCGATTTTTGATCCTGAAATATAGTATTTTTATCTCACGAAGCGACGCACGTTTTACGTGTGATTACCAACTGTACCAACACAGGCGGGCGCCTAGCGCGACGGGCTCGAGCGTGATAGCGCGCGTAGTTTTCAAACGTTCCTATCCGCGCGTTATGGCTGCACTACGGGCCTAGTCCGCAACCGACCTAATGCACGGGTGGCGGGGGTATCAAACCAGTTTGGTCTTATCTATCCACTTTGGTATTATTTTTTAAATAATTTTGGTTTAAGTGCTGAAGTATTTATAAGTGTGATTCAATCTTAACCAGCTATAAGAGCAAAGTAAACATCCATACCAGAGTAATCGCACAATAATAAGAAAATTTCTGTTTAGGACTAATAGTTTTGCGATTTGTATCTGTGGTGATTTTTGGTGATATTTTATTGAGGATGTAGTCAACCGTTGACACGGGCATTCGAGTGTACTCAAATGTAGG
This sequence comes from Dryobotodes eremita, assembly GCA_917490735.1. Lineage (NCBI taxonomy): Eukaryota > Metazoa > Arthropoda > Insecta > Lepidoptera > Noctuidae > Dryobotodes > Dryobotodes eremita. The sequence continues at coordinate 9,700,647 of OU823257.1, forward strand.
GTACAATTTTAGTTCTTGACATAAATAAAAAAAAAATCACCATTAATTTGTCTGCTTTTATTTATTTCGTGCACACCATCTCTTGTGTTCAACACCTTCCATATCAGGATCGGACTATCTAATAAAAATACCAAATCCTCGTCTTAGGCTACGTGAAATACGCCTTAACACTACAACGGCTCGCTCGTCACTGTGCCTCCTAGAGTAAATATGTTCCTTGCACTGTGGCCACCGCACGCGCCCGCCAATGCGCCCGTCACAGGCCCTAGCTAGTCACCGCGCATTCACTGTGGACGCACACATACCCGTCAAAAACAGGACTAGTCACTGTAGCCGAAATCGTCATGGGAATATACACTCCCAGGTATACTAGTATAAGCCTAATCACAGACATATTTATTTTCTTAATTGGACAATAAAGGCTCCCACAGAAAGGCGTGACGCGACTCTTGTAGAACAATTTCCATGAACAATTTCCATGAGTTTTCATAGAAATTGTTCTAACAAAGGATGCTAAATAAAATTCTCAACGCCACAAGTCTTTCCAAAATGTTGTTTCCTACCAAATACATTTTTCCTACTAAATTGTTTTTCCCTACCAAATTGTTATTTCCTACCAAATTGTTTTATCCTACCAAATTGTTTTTCCTACCAAAATTCAGTATTGCACCTTTTTTGACTTCTTGTACGTCATAGGAACGGTATGTTTATGATACCTTGTTCATTCTACTTCATACTCGTAATGTGTTAAGCGGGTCTCTAGTATAAGCTTTAAGAAAATTTATAACTAACTTGAATGTTTCCAACGTAAGTCAGTGAATTTACCTTGAGATTATTATCTGAAAATTGTATATATTCTATCCTCTTAGGTTTACAGTGAATGGGTTAGTCCAAACCACCACTCAGAAAATAAACTCCCTTTGACAAATAGTTACCAACGTCGCTTGTAAGAGGTCGCCTCTTTAAAATACACTGGAGATTGCTTCATACTTACATTAAATAGTCCTTTAAGCAGCACTCTACAGAATGTGGCTTAACTTCTACGTTCTACTGTAAGTTGTTAACAGTTTCAGAGGAATATGATGCATTTGCATTTATTGGTACTTCGCAGATAAATTGGCTCAGTACACAAACGTGAATAAGTGGTTTTTGTAAGTAAATAAGTTTAATGGAGATCGTGTAGGTTTATTTATATAATTAACTCAATTTATTTTTGCATATTATAGAAGAACGCTTCAGTCTGAAAGGGTCGATTAATACTACTCAGTGAGCTCAGAATCATTGTTATGATAACAGCGAAATTGATCGATGGCTGGCGTTTTTGTAATGACGATTCTGCTGTCACTAAATTAATAACAATGAATAAATATCTGACAACCTTTTCTAGTTTTGATAAAAATATTGCAACTGCAATAAACAATTGTCTACAAAACTGTTCGCGCAAAATTTTCACATCTTATTCCTAACATTACTGCAATAAATCTTAATACAGTACCACAAGATTGACGTAACAGGTTGTTACAAACGTTTCTTATATATTTCCGCGTCCCATGACCCATAAAACTGAAGTTACGGTATTCCTTACTCCAGTGTCACTCGTCGAAACACATCAATCTCACAAAGTTCTTGGGAACAGGCGGAACCCAGCGATCTATTCATCTTAATGTTTTAAAGCCGCGTTCATCAATCCACCGAGCATAAGCATGTCATTAGGAATACATATACATATATTTCGCCTTAACCCCTTCTAAGTTTCTGCAAATGGCGAAATTCGCTTTTCAATCTCGTAACAATACAATATATTTCTGGGACTCCAACTCGATGTGCAGGAAATACAGTTTTATTAAAGAAATATCAAAGCTGTCTGTTAATAGTCGTTTCATTTGCCTTAATTTTCTACGAAGCACAGACAAATAAGTCAAAGGGAGTAGAAATACGCTATTCAGTCGCTTCTGAAACGTATATAATGTATCTACCTACGTAAGTACGTACCTCACATATAATAACGTTTCCCAGACGTCTCCGCTTTGACATAATTTGTATTCACTAATGTATTAGATACTATACTATACACCCGTGTATATTAGTGCATGCAAATTAATTGCACTTTATCTAGATTTAAAGAGGGTAGACAGATATACTATTGTGATACGTCAATGTAATTATTGAGAGTGGGTAGAAGAGGAATTGATATTATTGTCTCAAAGACGGTTTATTGTATTGTTAACTATTGTGAGAATTATCAGATATCAACGTATTCCCATCTATGTTGGGGTTGGCTTCCAGTCTAACCGGATGCAGCTGAATAACAGTATCTTAAATGGAGGGACTGCCTGTCTGACCTCGACAACCCAGTTACTGGGTAACACGATACCCCTTGAAAATACTGGTTATCAGACTTTTTGGAACAATGTTCTTTAACGGAGGATGGTCACCCATCCATGAACCGCCCGTAGCTAACGTAGCTTAACCTTTCTCAGCTAAGTAAGCAGAAATACGATAGTTTATATGCCTACAAAATTATCTAATACAAAATCATAGAAATATTGCATGGTCGAACTGAACATCCTTTAGTCTCGAAAAAATATTGCAAAACTGTTAAGCAACGCCTTATACTCTCATTGATTTTCTACCTAGTATTTTACGTCAAGCTGAAAAACATTACGTTGGTAACTAGCAAATCAAAGTCTATTTTCACTTCTTAGCCTTTCACTGCCAGCAACAGTATCTACTTTCAAACTTTTGAAGTAACTTAAGGTATTTGCTTAATACTTTAAACAGGAGCCTTATAAAGTTGTTCTTAATTCAAATCTTACCGTTATCATGGTCTGGTAGTGGCAGACTGTCAGAGGCATCTGATGCTAGAGCCATGTCTGGGGATGCTGAGCCCAGAAGAGCTGATAGTCCACCATGCTCACCATCTGAAACAATTCAAACAGACTTTTTTTATATTTTGTCTTTTGAATGGTTTTTGTTAAAGTTAGTAAGTATTTTTTCGTTTTTCATATTGTATAATTGTGTGTATTTATGACATTTGTGAAATAAATATTTATGTATTTTCTTTCTTATCTTTCGTTTTTTTAATAATTTTTTTTAAGCTCGGTTGATCAATCACAATAGCTAACATCAGATTCTGGGTGTCACGATGGTGTTTTCAGGTTTACGTTATTTTATCATCACCATGCTCGGCCTTCGTTTATCTACGGATTAAAGGAGACTGATGAGCCCCAGACCCTCCTGGATAGGACCTTCTCCTTAAGACCTATCTTTTGGAACATGCATTCTAGTTTTGGTGTTTAATAAGTTTTTGTTTAATCGTTTTCAAAACGTTTCGTATTTCTGCAACGATTTTTAATATGATGGACATAAGCTTTTCGGTAGCTTATGTCCCATACAATGTCCACTTTTCCATCAACTTTATCACCTATAGAATTAACCTTACCCCAGACTTATTTAATAAAATGTATACTTTCCATAATCACATAACTTAGAAAGCAATTCGTTAATTATTAAAATAAATAAGTAAGGACAGAATGTTGATGTTGTTGTTGAATGTTGTTGACGTAGGCGGTTGATGTTGAATGTGAAGGCGTGAGTTTATGTATGTGTGAATGTAGAATATTCTATTCCTAGCCAAAGTCATGTTATTTACAGACTCAAAATATCCTCACAGACAGTTTGCATAGGTTTATTATATTACTACAAGGAGCCTACAATTAATCCAGTTACTTATCAAGTCAACATAACGAATAGGTTTCACTTACGACCAAATTAAGTTTGTAACTCGACTATATCATGAAGTTGGTGTTATTGTGTAATTTATATGTTGTGGTTTTGAGCTGAGAGTAAGAAGATACTGTCTACTGACTAAGTATATAATTATACTTCAAGAAAATTCCATCGCCATGAATTTCTATGGCTTATGATCAGAGATCGGATATTCGGATGCATATTCACCTAAAGTTGAGATGTTGGCTAATATGTGATGCGCTTTTGTATCGAAAAAATCTTAACTTTAACTAACACACACCACCCGTCCTACACCCTATACATACACATATTTGCATCGGGGGTTAAACGTTAATTTAAAATAAATATGCATCTGAATAGTTATGTAAGAATTCCAGGGTTTTTCTTTTAAATAAATATTTATTTAGAAATCGCTTACATACTATACTCCCGACTAATTATACATTCCCGGTGTTCCTGGCATACCGGGTTTTTTTTTTTACAAAAAATATGTTTTAAGAAGCCGCTTCCTTACTTTCATAGTTAAAAATTTGCTTTAGGTAAATATGCATCCTAATATCCGATCTCTGCTTATGATTGAGTGTAGATAAATGAAATAGGTTTAAATTACTTTTCTTTTATTGAAGTCGAAAATAAAGAAGACATAAGTAAGTAGGTACTCTATTCAATTTTAATACCAACATTATTACAGCGGTACTGTGTCCCGGAGTAATATCATAAGTATCCGATAGCAAAATAATTGTTTTAAGACTGCCTGCGAGCCAACAGAAGAGCTCTCAAAACTTGTGCAGCTTCGAATCCCTATAAATTATTTATGGCAGTTGAGCAATTTCCTTATTCCCTGATGTGCGGCGCGTCCCTAATTACGTAGGTCTGAAGTACCTCTTAGATGTCATACTCGATTGTTCTGTTAACGAGAGTACTGTTTAATTCAGTCCTAATTTAATACTTTCGAGTTACGTAAGAAATAAGACGGGTAAAGTTGGGAAGCAATTACAAAATGGCGGCTTATTATAAGAGCTATGAGTATGGTATCTTACGAATGAGTTCTCTCTATTTAATTGCGTTTTGAATGGGAATGTTTTTACAATAAAAGAAACAATTTATATGTATTCTGGTAGTTTTATATCAACAATATCGAATCTTGCCTAAACAAGTAATCAAGTCCAATAATAAAAGGCAAAAAAGGTATTGTTCAATCAATCATACTTCCCAACTTCTGTAATATGGCGGTAGTAAAAAAGGTTGTGGATTCAGTAGGCACGTTTCAGTTATCATCTTGCTTATTCGCGACCAAATGTGGGACATAATAAAACGGCAAGTGACGCGCGAAGGCTGCCATAAAAGCCCTGTGCTCCCCACGGCTTCAATTTCAAGAATATTTTTCTTCATGCAACATAATCTTGAATTATGATTCGTTTACATTCGGATATTCAGTGTGCTCGCCGCATAAAAATAAGGACGGGTACGAATTTTAAATTGAGAAGCAAAGTTTTTTAATTTGCGTTCAGAATGTAATCGAATGTTATCAACTTTAAGGGCGGGTTTATTTGCTTCCTATAACAAAGAAGAATCAATTCAACCCGCGTATTTTATCGTTGCCGTTTTAACCCAATAGTTTAGCAACGAAAACCGCTTCCGGATCTATTGCAAATGTTTTGTGAGGTTTGTTTAATAAATAGCGGTCAGTGCAGGTCATAACAAAGCAAAATTGAGAACCGACCCCAAGAAATCGTAACTAATTATAAATTAATTGTCAGAAAACAACTACAGACGGCGGCAGAATAGTTGAACACTACTGAATAGTTAGCAATATTTCGGACGGAATGGTCAATATTAATTACAAAGTGAGCCAACAGGGCCCAGCGGTCGCCGTGCTCCTACAAATTTATTCAGCTAAATTAAATGACACTAAGTAAATAGGGAGTGCAAATTGGTAGCAGTCTATTGTGGGACAAGTGCCACTGCGACCGGTTGCCGACTTAGTTTCGGTAGTAAGTCAACTCGGGAGCGGTATTGCTTCATTTGCAACTTTATGGTACCGCATTTCCTTGCGCGAGACCGAGGGTTCCGCTTCCCTGTCTGGTTTATGGAAAAAATACTCTGAGGCAGTTTCCTTAAAATTATGATCCTGCCGCCATTCCTTTGTTCTTGAAGTGGTAAGGAAAAATAGGTGGTTGTGCAACTACCCTTATTACGTTTTCGTCAAATAAAATGCAGTACATTTAATTTGTGATGTTGTTTTTAATGTACAGTCACCAAAAGTGATAAGTAACCCGGGTCGTTGGATGTAGTTGAAGTTTAGTAAGAAACCGATAGATTTTTTCGAATAAAATTTAGTTTATTTAATAGAAAACAAACAGTACATTTATCAAATTAATTTTCATTCGTATCAAAATATCGTGGTTTGTTACTAAATTTTAACTATATTCGACCACCTTCGTTATTTAACTTTTTTGGTGACTGGACGTTGGCTGTCGGTGGTATTTTCAATAGTACGCGTTATTCATCCTACTCGATAATGGGAAATTATTGTTTGTCTTCTAATAGAATTGTGTGTATCGCGTAGATATCATTATGTCTTCTTCTCTTATTTTCATCACTTTGATAAACTTAGATTATTTATTAAAAAAATAAAATAAAATTTATTTACGAAAAAATTATTTAGCAGTCATTCACATACTAATTATGACACGTTTCTGAATGTATGTGATAGATAGAATATATGTCATTATTGCTTTGTAAGCATATTAAAATTTAATAAGAGCGACCCATGTCAAAAATGTCACTCGTTTCGATATCGAAACTACGCCAAAACTAAATGGCGCGATCAATCATGAACTTCAGTCATAAATAATATCTTTTATCCTTTAATAAATAACGCTTGCGCTAATACTGGAGCTACGCAATAGTCGATCATTTCAGTGATCCCTGGGGAGCATGCCAACTTTGAGAGTTGCTGATATCTGCTGATATCATCCCCCAGTGGTCGATGACCACTCAAAACTTGTGCCAGTAAAATATTACTGCAATTCGCGACTAGTGAAGTGACCAAAGATGTTTGGTCACTTCACTAGCTGCGAATGAATGTGGGGATCGAATAATTTACTTTCTCTAATATAACTAACACTTTTGTTTTCTGTCCCAATGTTAGTGCTTAAAATTGTAATAAAAAGTTTAGTGACAAAAATAGGTCTGTTTTAATTAAACTTGACAGTTAGTTAACAGTTTACTATAACCATGGAAAATCCTTTTGCAGATATTGAAATATTTTCCCTTGAAAAAAGGAAAACGGTGAGAGTATTTACACTATCGATACCGCTCCGGTATCCGATACGATTCCACGGTCCTGATCAGATTGTATCGCGGCGGCTCGGTTAAGGGAGCCTTTTTATTGTTTTAGTTTTACGATCAGATTAATAGCCACCTTGTCCAAGTTTGGCTGGTTTAAAATACCTATACATATACATTGTTTAGGCACAATAAAATCTATTGACCCAAAACGACTTATGTTTTCGTGGGGTAATCCTCTAGTTGCGTTCCATAGCTGCCATTTTGGCAGATCGAAGAGACTGAGCACAATACAGTCCAACTTCTGCATGTTGGACTGTATTGACCTTACTGAACTGTAAAAAAAAAGTAGCGCGTTTAGCATCGTACACGTGATTGATGTGAAACTTCTTAAACAAAAAAGAAAAAGAGAGAGAGATTTAGTATAGAGAGAGACAGAGGGAAATATATCTTTCTTCTCTGTAATGTAACGAAATGTGCATAAACGTGACGCTTCCTTAAAATTTCAATCTTCATCCAGTTATCGGATCGCTGCTTAAGAAGTTTCTCTTTAAAAATGATTCCAATGGTACGTACGTAAGGGTTTAATTGAAATTAATGCTTTGAGTTTTAGGTTTGAGTTTGACAGTGGTTGAGTGATTGGCTGAGTGGAATGGAACGAATATTTGAATGGCGGCAGTCTGTTTGTGAATGTGATCGTTTGTAAAAGAACATACCATACAGTGAAAATCCTCCACTAAAACAGGCCTAAACTAAAACAAACTTTTAGATAATAGACATGAATACTTAATTTCGTTTCATACATATTAAGATGAGCTAATTTAGAAATGCTTCCAAGTGGGTCTCAAGTATAACACAACGTTGAAATGGCTTCCAAATTACAGCGTTGGATAAATTTCATGACCTTTCTGTTATGTCTCGCATTCGAGTCTTTGCCCTCTGCCAACATAAAGACATTGGCAAAAGGTATACCTACCTGCTTTTTAAAAGATTTGTTTTTTTGGATAATGGTCTGTGAGAAAATAAATTCTGAAAATGGCATTTATTGTCTATACTGTTGACCAATGTAACCGTGAAACTTCAGTTCCCATATTTCGCCTTGCTTCACACGACCAAAAATAAGATTTTAATGTACCTATAGGTAATAGGTCTTTACCTATGAAATTGCCGTTTTGTATGAAAAAATTTAAACGAATTTTTTATTTGTATTAATCGAAGTAATCACCCATGCAATCAATGCATCTTTGCCATCGCAGTGGCAGTTTATTGATGCCCTTCTTAAAGAAATCAGCTGGACGGGAGGCAACAAATTCTTCAAAGGCATTTTGTACTGCCTCTCGGGTATTAAATTTTTTTCCCGCCAAGAAGTTATCCAAATTCTGGAAAAAGTAGTAGTCTGTAGGCGCAAGGTCTGGTGAGTAGGGCGGATGACGGAGAGCTTCCAACCCCAGTTCTTGCAACTTGGAGACCGTCTGCTGTGCAGTATGAGGTCGCGCGTTGTCGTGCAGGAGCAGCGGAGACGAGCGATTGACCAATGCTGGTTGGAGATGCGCCAGCTTCTCCATCATTGTGTTCAGTTCTTCACAGTACACATCTGCAGTAATGCTCACCCCGTTTGGTAAGAAGCTGTGATGAATCACACCGGCGCTAGACCACCAAACAGTGACCATCACTTTTCTAGGGGTAAGTTTTCGTTTAGGGCATTGTTTAGGTGCTGAACCAGGATCCAACCAACTTGCTGAGCGCTTACGGTTATCAAACAGAATCCATTTTTCATCGCAGGTAACAATGCGGTTCAAAATTCCTTCATTTGTGTGTCTGTTGAGCAGTGCAAGGCACGTCTCGACGCGTACTTCGCGCTGGCGATCATTGAGTTCGTGGGGCACCCATTTGTCAAGCTTTTTTACCTTGCCAATTTGACGCAAATGGACCAATATTGTTTTGACGCTAACGTCGAAAGCTGCTGCTAATTCAGCCGTAGATTGTGTATCATCAGCTTCCACAATCGCCTTTAATTCGTCATTGTCGACCAAAGTCTTCGGACGACCGCGAGGTTCATTTTTCAGGTCGAAATTTCCAGAACGGAAGCGAGCAAACCAATAACAGGTGGTGCGTTGGTTTGTAGAGTTAGCTCCGTAAACGTCGTTGATGTTGCGTGCCGCTTGTGCCGCGTTGCTGCCACGACGGTACTCATATTCCATAATTACTCGAATTTTTAACGTATCCATGATGACGAAAAAGATTGAAATGCGATGAAAATGTAACACTAATCAATAAAGAAATGACTACTTTTAGAAAAAAAAATCCATGTTTTTAAAATAAAATTAATTTGAAATTAGAATTCATAGCCAAACAAAAATTATTTTGATTTGAAATGGCCAGTACTGCAGAACGGCAATTTCATAGGTAAAGACCTAATATATTACTAATGTTGTAGGTAGTCATAGTAGTAATCATCATATAAATACTGACAAGTTTACATTTGGCATTCGATTTAATGCTGGTTTCGATCTCCCAAAAACGATTGAGTAAAACGCAGCACGATGTAAACATGCCTTCTCTAGATAAAATCAAACTGGTTGCTAATTTAATTGTATAATTTACCATTTTTATGACATTGATTTTACATTATGTAACTAATTTAACTCACACATTAAATTATTACTTGTTAAATTTAAGAAAAATCATCTACTTTTCAATATTTGTAAATATGTGAGCACCATGTATCTATCAAATAATTAATTTACCTGTCATTGCTTTATATTCCTTTTGTCTATTGTGGTATAGTAATTGTATTCAAGGTGCATCGTCTTTACATATAATTATATAATTAATGGGTACATAATATTGTAAAACATTTTAAAAGAGTAACGGTGGAGTTTCTTGCCCATTGTTCTCCATACGAAACTACATTTTGGGAGGGGCAAATAGAATCAATTCTATTTTCATGTAAATTTTGACGTTCAAAAGTGCCTTTAATGTGCCTATTTGAAATAAATGACTTGACTTTGACTTTGACCTTCATTCACTTTCATGGCGATAATAAAGACTGAAAGCGAAAGTGAATCTAGTTGAAAAGAGTCTACTGTTATTCCTGCCCAGTGTCTTCGTCTCAGATTCTGCAGAGGACAATTATGACATCTGATACGCCTTGAACTTCGTACAAGTCTTTAACGCGAGAGGGACGTAATTGCCAGCTATTTAGATAATTACTTTATAGATTTAGTTCAAGTTCTTTTATTTTTATCGCTGTTTTGTTTTAAATGGAATTAGTGTGAACCTGTATTTTTTTTAAATGCTGAAATACCTTTTTCTAAATAAGTGAGATTAATGAGCTTTTAATCATCTCTTGAAATAAACGGCCAGCGGTCCGTAGTTTTAAAAACTTCGGAAGTATTTGCCACTCTCCCTTTATTTAATTTTTAGGGAGTGACAAACTAGAACTAATTTTGCCAGACAAAATGTTTCCCTTCGAGCTAAGTTATCTTCTAAACTATAAATATTCGCTGAACATATGTATGTTCAGCGATCTCATGTGGGTGTATTTCGGAAAAAACCAGCCAAGAGATTTCAAAAAAAAAAAAATGATTTTTTGATCCATTGGCCGCCTTGTATTTTTAATTAATCTCTTTTACCTAATATGTTTTTCAATTATGAAGATCAGCCCCTTTAATTTTCTTTCCGGTCCTAAGTTACTCGAAAACATGTAAATAATTCACTAGGTTACTCATAACACGTTGCTTAACACACGACAATCCCTTTAATATAACTTTGGACAGGCACAAATCATGACATGCAAATAGTTACTAAAGACATTATTTAGAAATTTCCAAACAGACTTAAATAGTGGAGACTATAGTTAGTATGTCAGATAGGACTAGCATCTGCCTCCAATATATTATAACATTTATTAACAAAGTTATATGAGGGTACGCGTTTGTCGTAAAATTTAATAGAAACAGCCCCACGTGAATTTATGTGGAGCAAAATGTGGGTCGATCGGGATGCCAGTACTAATTCTGTAGTAGCTCGAAAATTTGGGAGTAACAAAAATATTTATGATGGGTTTCCATTTCAGCGGACGGGTTTTAAAAACAGAATCAATTTGGGGAAAAAATGTAGCGATTTTTATTAAATCTCGTTAGGTTCATGGATATTGTTAAAAATTGCGGAGGCCATTAAAAAAGCAGCTGGTGTTACCAATTTAGGAAAAGAAAGTAAGTGTGCAATACCTACGTAGTCAGATACAAATAAAGCGCAGCCTCGCACAAAATACGGAACGTGAACTACATTGAGGCGGGAAATTCTATGTAAATGCATGGAAATCATGCGCATGTCATTTTACGCTCTACTTCGTAAGTCATTCAAGGTCGGACAATAAAAAGATATGGCATTATTATGATTTCCCGAAGGGTGAAACGGGGGAAAGTGACACGTAAACATCTAAACAAAATCGTATAGCTGAAATTATTCGGCCATGATGTTTACGAGTGCGGCTGTTTCCTCTGCAAACAGAATGAAACCAGTTAAAAGTCGTTTGTTTAAAAAGTTTAATTTGGGTTACACTTATTTTACATTTGTGTGAACATTATTATAATATGTTTCATTGTTTTAATTACCACAACTGGTAGGATTTTTCAAGAAAATTAAAGCGATAGGTGAAGAAATAAAGTGAAAAAACAATTTATTTTCAGTAATATCATACCTATTATAATTAAATGGAGTAGTCCACCTTCATCTAACGTCGTACCCGGTGACTCGACGGATACAATTTGTAAAAGTGACGATTCATCTTTGTAAGTGCTTGTTGCTCCGATACTCGGCGCGGATGAAATATGTAAAAACTACCACTTATTCATATTGCAGATTGCTTACTGCTGTTCGCTTTTTTATTGTTCCTCTTTGCTGAGGTTGTGTTTTAAGGAAAATAATGTTGTTTTTCTTTTTTTTATGGGCGAGTGTTTTATGGAGGAGTGATAAGTTGATTGCGTTTGAGTCTGACTTTGTTATTTGTTTACTTCGGAGATGTCAAATGTTCTACATAATGTATTGTTCTCTGGTCAGATAATTTTACTATAATAATATTGAGAGCCAAAACAAAAAAGGGGTTCATCAAAAACAGCAGCGGAACAGACAAGATAAAGAAAACAAAAGGAATAAAAAAAACAACAGCCCTTCTTCGAACTCTTAATTCGAATTCATCCTTGATCTAAAATTCTCTAAAAAGGATCAAGCTCGCCTCAAGGGTGCCGTTACAAAAAAAAAGTATGACAACACGGAATCTCTGGAACTCATAACCTCCACTCTGCGTAATTATAAGAGTAACATTTTCAAAATATCCTCCCGGCGAGGCTTTCTGTTTTAAAGTACCTATATTTTAAATACGGCAGAAGTTATAGAATGTCGAAAAGTTTGTTCAAAGCACAAAGGGATAATGAACTTGTTTACCATATGTTAATTAAATACTCTCTAAGGGATTGGCTAATGGAATCCCCTAATATTTACCTACAAGGGTTCGCGGTGATGGAACACGTTGTTATGAAACTTGCCACATATTTTAGCTTACTGTAACTTTAGTTGACAGCGAACTATCACACGGTGTCAACTTTAGTGATGTTCACAAATTCGATAAACCGAAATTCATTTTATCGATGCTGGATGTTGGTAATGACGTAAGCCAAGTAATGTTATTTGAGTCGTATGTATTTTCAAGGAAATTTTACCCTTTGGACAATTTGAAGTTTTATTTTATGTTATTCTATAAAGGACTGCATTTTAACTAACGCTAAATGATAAATGATTTTATTTCTGTAAGTAGGTTTGTACAAACACTTTTACACGTCAATCATAATTTTTTAAACTAGATGAGGTCGGCGTTTCCTATCTGACTACTCTGAGAAGAAAGGCCGAAACAAACTCAGCGGTATTTTCCAATCAGTTTAAATATTGAAAACTAAAACAGCTTTGCCTCAGGATTTAACATAATTAATAAAGTAGCGTAAGTTTTTTCTTACCTTCTGATTCACAACAGCTCCACTTAACTTAAGACTTAGTAAATGAATGCCTAACTTAGGCATTAATTTACTAAGTCCTCTGTCGAGTAGTAGGTATACCTAGACCTACCTAACTAAAACATTAATTAAATAATAACTACGTAATTGAAATGCACAGCGGCAAGATCTTTACAATTTACGGTTCAATAATAGAAGAGACATTTTCATCGTTCGCTAAGGAGATCTGATTCAATTAGGGGCCTTCGGGGTTCGTTTGCATGAGTTTGCATTTTTAAGCAAAATCGAGACACTTCTCAAGTGAATTTTGACAAGTTGATGTCCTGCAATGGCTGCCCTCTCGGCCCCGTCAGCCCCCTCGGGGCTAATGGGGGGCTGGCAACGAACTAGATAATTTGAATTTGGATGCTAGTAAATCATGTTAGCTTTGATCTTCAACAAAAATAAAGAGCAACTGAACGGCATTGAATAAATATTTGGAGATCAAATATGCTTAGCTTGTGTAGATGCTAACGTTTTTATTGTTATTATTATTGGTTTACGAGTATTACAATATTTGAACGCACTATACAAACAGATACGTTTATTATAATCTATGCGATCTTTTATATAAAGAAAACGTATAACAGAACTTTATTAGGTATGTAGTAGAATTCGGTAGAAGTAGATTTAAATTTAGTAATATTACATTTATATGTAATATATTTAGTAATTTAAACATCAAAGTCAATCATTATTAGAAATTAAAACAAGTTTATGACGACCATTACCTATATTTTATGTTGTATCTATGGCGTAGCCATATCGTATAACACGCCGTATTACAAATTTGCGCGCCCGATTGAAAAACGTCGCCGTTTTGTAATGCGGCTACCTTGTGACATTGGTACCCACCATTGAGTTCCGACGTATATTGGCCGATTTTATAAGAAATCCACTATCAATTAATTCATCCAATACCTATTGTTATTAACTACAGACACACTTACCTGAAATAATTAATCCTACTTATCGTGTGAACCGAAAGAATGAATCCTACTTATCGTGTAAACTGAAAGAATTAATCCTACTTATCGTGTAAACCGAAAGAGAGAAAAAAGAAACAAAATCAAAATTCAAAAAAATCTAAATCCAAAAAAAAAAAAAAAATCTTTCAACTAACTATAAATGTCATTTGGAATTATTTAAAACTTGTGCTTTATTTTCCAAATATGTATAAACATTCTTGTAACGGATTTCGCAATATTAATTAGAGGAAAATTCCGATGTAGTTTTACAGTATATATCTGTAATATCGTAATAAACAAATCAATTATTTCTCCTAGCTTTGCTTAATATTCGAGATACTCCGAGACTATTGGTTTTGTAAATGAACAGTAGCAGTTTTGTGTTCCAACAAGACTTATTTTATTTAACTGTGTGTTTACTGAATTATCGCTGCCGCTAAATTAATGTTTGCGAATCGAGATTTTGTGTTATTGAACATTGTTTTAGTTTTTTTTTTGGGTTTAATATTAAATACCTACATATACATGTATTAATAATTGTTTGTATATGATTGCTTTACGGTTATCCCTTTTTCAGTTTTAGATGGTCGAAGGTTTTGCATCTAAAATATTTTTTGTCATAAAAATGCATTTTTATTAAAAGTACCGAACCAATTTCCATAAAAATTAACTTGTACTAGAATGCATGCATCTGATAATACAATGAAAACATTATGGACGTGAACGCAATCTATGCACACGAGCCATGAAACTCAATTTTCTTTATTTTACGGCATGGAAACCGTAACATCTACATAAACTAGTGATGTACAACACTCGCAAGATTTAAATGAGTCGATAACAAATGACGGAGCGATGTCCAAGCGCGCTGCTTCCAGCCAGTTTCGAATGCAAAACTCGATATTTGAAATTCAAAATAACCGACGAAGCCTTTCGGGTTCCGAGTCCTGGAATACCGCTCATGATTCTTCGCGTAAAATAAAATATCTGGAACGTTGTAGCGAAGTCTGAATGCCAATTTTGTTGACTGTAATTCAAATTTTTATGCGAAACCAAATGCAGGATAATGTATTTTACACATCTGGGTGCTCAGTTGCAGCTGAGTGTGCAATTGTGCATGAGAGAGGTTTGTTCAATATTTTGCATGTTTTTAGAGTTGACAGAGATTATTAAGTTAAGTAGGTACTAGGATAGCGATTCATAAATAACTATTGAAGTGTTTGTAATTAAAATTAAAACAAGGATTATTACTATGCGTATGTAGAATATTTTGAGACAGAATTACGTCGTTGAATATCGTATTCCTTCAATCTTACGTCAAGTAATGGATGCTTAATTAATAAATTCTGTATTATTTTCAAGTAAGCTTCTCTTACATCAATTTATAATAATTCAGCATTAGCTTATAGACGATATGCTGACATTTAAATCCAATCAATGTATTTCGAAGAATTTAAACTATAGTTACGCAAATACATAATTATTATTTGTGTTGTAAATTGGTTTCAACCATCGATTAGAATGGCGCTGGTTAATCTAATCTGATTTGCTTGATCTGTCATTAGGCTAAGTAAACACTTACATTAAGTAAGTAGGTATAGATAGAAATACGTAAATGTGTAAATATACATATAGAAGTTTTAGATCTGATGAATACAAAAATATATTATTGACTGAATAAAGACGTTTTTGTTCGTTATAATAATTTTATTAAAGTTGCTGAAAACAGTCGCAAATATTTAAATAACCTAGAAGTAGTTTTGTTAAAATCCAAAAGTGTATACGTACGTATAGGCTCTGAATAGGTGAGACAAAAATATTGTACGAATACCTATATTGCAAAATCGAAACTAATGACGTTGCGCTCTGTTGCGCAACTGTTGCACGCCACCACTGTATGTTATAATTAAATTGTTTGCTCACTATCTAATTTGTACTTACCGATATCACTAGCATTTAAAAAGTCAGCAAGCAACTCAGGTTCATGACACGCTATAGCGAGGCGGTTGTCGTGGAATCGCGCTGAGTCGCCCGGGCCTGCCTCGCGCAACTGTAGTGCCACTGAGCCTTCTCCGCCGACCGAGGCGCTGTACATCACTACTGCGCGCGGAGCGAACGTCGGCAGCGGCAGCCGCGTTGTTTGTACCTGTGGGAGGATACCTTTATTAGTTTGTTTGTGGTTTTTAACAACGTCAAAAAAAGGGCTTGAAAGTCGTTAAAGTCCGACCAAAATTGATTCTTTCGGCTTAAAATCAAAATTGCCGAAATTGCCGAAAACCGAAAACGCAATTCAGTCGCACACCGAATAGGCACGCCACAATCGCGGCGGTAAGCCCCCTCTTTGAGGAGTGGCTTGAGAGGCGCCACGGCGTCCTCACCTTCCTCCTGACGCAGGTCCTCACCGGACATGGCTGTTTCGGGAGGTTCCTGTTTCGAATAAGGCGGGAGGAAACGCCCGGGTGTTATTATTGTGTGGATCGACCGGAGGACACGGTGGAGCATACGGTGGAGGTCTGTCCGGCTTGGGCGGAGCCCCACCGTGTCCTCGTGGCGGCGACCGGTGGCAGCGATCTCTCGCGTCCGGTCCTGGTTCAGGCCATGGTAGGAAACGAGAGGGAATGGGAAGCCATTACCTCCTTCTGTCAAGCAGTAATGCTCGCGAAAGAGGAGGCGGAGCGCGTGAGGGAGAGGCAATCGCTGCGCCCTGGCTTCTAGTCGCCGCAGGAGGAGACACCCTGGGCGTCGGGAGTTGATAGCCGACTCCCGGCCACCGCAGGCGCGGGCTTGCGGACGCCGAGCAATGGGCAGCTCGCCGTTTGGTAAGGACCAGGCCCGGGTCGACGGCGCGTCATGTTTCACGCGCGCCTCAAAGAGATGTCAGCACCATTGACGGGGTCCGATAGGACCACTGCCTGCCGGGGTCGCGGATTGTTCGAAAGAGTTACCGTAGCCCTGGCGCACAGGCAACTGAAGGAACATGGGTGTGTTTTAGTCAGTAAGAGACACGCCCTTCCGCTCCGCCCAGAGCGGGAGAAGTCATTTGATGATTTCCCACCCAAAAAAAAAAAGAAAAAGCGGGCATCGGAAACTGTCATGAAACGAAATAATTGGGAACTTAAGTACGTCCATTTGGCAAAAGAATCGGTTAAGTATATTGAATTCAATCTCATATAGTATTCATAACTACTCTTGTACCGATTTATAACAAGAAAAAAAAATTTTTTTTCTATAAATTCAGTTGAAAGAGTCGTCCTGAATAATTCTCCGGGACCTATCTACATAATTTATAGTTTAATCGGTGGAGGGAAATATCTTCGGCTAACCCAAAGGTTAATAATGCGTTACTATATTATGTCCTAGGGGTGGTCTTAAAGTCTAATACTTTTTATTTATTACTATTTATATAATAAGCCGTTTTACAATCTAGTTTTTAATACCAATGTTGTTACTTATTTACCTATAAATCCATAAAAACCCAAAAAAAAAACTCATATACCCAAAAATCTCCAACGAAAAATATTCCCGTAAATTATTTCTTCCCAGCTCAGATCAGATCTCTCACACAACACAATAGAATTACCCTTTAAAACCGTTGAGATGCATTTGACAGGCATATCATACGTGTAGCGGAGAAACCATTTGCCGTATATTATGATTATTGTACACGGTAACAAGGCTCGTGTAATTTCGCACGTCGTTCGAATACATTTTAAGCATATCCATCATAATCCAAAACACATAATTATGAGCCGTGGGAGGCACCCTTTAGTTTAGAAATGTTTAAGTTGTAATAGTTTGTGGGTGCCTACATGTCGCGAGTGGTGAACAGTAGTTTAAACTGGGTTGTACCCGTTGCTGTATTTCATCAAAGCTTAGGTTTCCTATAGTAACAATAATAACATTTATTTCAGGCGACACCGGCTCATAGAAAAATACCTTAACCTATGCATACATATTTTAATATAAACAAAACTTGAGTTAATCAAAAGGCTTAAGACTATGTGAGTAGCACTTGACTTTGCACTAGCTTGACTTTGTGCTGTCCTGTAGAACTTGTCCGCGGAAGCGATGGAACACCACGTCCTGCGGCCAAAAGTGTTCTTCCATGACGATGGGCAGATAATGGTTCGGTACATGCACGACGAACGCCTTGAAGTTGATGTTCCGGTGCGATTCCAGTAACTGCACCCTCGGCGTGTACCTACCTCGTCTTTTGGCGCACGTACTCCACGAAAGCGGTGAACGATCACACAATAACGGTTTTTCAAATATAAAGCAATTTTTTACACTTTAATGTCAAATACTCATGAAAATTACAGATTTTAATGACGGTCGTTATCTATAAAACATCATGGGTCGTTATAATCAAACTCAACCTCAAAGCATTTATTTCAAATAAACCAATTACAGGCACTTTTGAATTGTCAAAGGGTCGGTAGGTCAGAAAGATGAAGCTAGTTGCCCATTCCAAAGCGTAGCAGGTACTCTAGTGATGATTGGGGACGTAGCCGAGGGAAAACATGATATAAATTAATTATTATGTTTATTCTGAGCGTTTGTGCTTACATCAACGCGCCTGTCTTTTTATTCGTTTCTTTAAACAAAAAACTAATTCAAATCATTTGAAAGCTTATTCCAAACTCGCTTGACTGTTCGAATAGAACTAGAGTTATTTCACTACCAGCCTGCATAACATAAGGTTGACTTTTGCAGACAACCTTTACAGTACCTACGGAGAAGAACGGGTAACTCCATGGACACTCTTTAAATCAAAATATGGTTATAAAATATTGGGTACATCATTAATGTTAAAATTATGCACGTAAGAATAATACAGAACGATAAAAGTGTCCGTGATAAAAAGATAAAAACAATTCAAATATTAAATTAAATTAAAATAAGCCGTGGCAGCTAAGAGATGACCAGTTCCTACTGACGGCACCCGTTCACGAACATGACGCATGGATTAGCACCGTACAGCTAACCATTTTAAAGGGAGCTAAATAATCCAACACACACGCCACCACCAGCGAGACATTAGAGTGAGCATGACATACTCTCAGCTGCCAGCTGCACATTCAAGGCAATGAAAGACGTACCCAGTAAATGGTAGCTTTATAGTATGTACATAGTACTCACACGGCATGTGCTATGAAATTATACAATACTTAAAGATTGAATTTATATAATGCAAAGATAGTTTTTAAAATCTTCAGCGGCTCTAACAGTGTTTTAAATGAAATAATTTTTATCAGAGATGTAGTCCACCAACATATACTCGTAGTATGCTTGGCTGCATAGTGCGCGTTTTATACAAGATTTAAATTTCGTTTCATTCAGTTGAAGTATATATATAGGGAAGTATTTTATCGTAACATATTAAACAGCAGCCCATGAAAAATGAGTCTACTTTAGCCAGCCTGAACACTGGTTGAGCTAATTGGTCCTTAAAGTGATATTATTGAGTCTTTCAACTCTTTTATTAAACAAATGTAGATTTTCCTTACGTAGGTACATGATGTGTTTATAGATATACTAATTATAATCATTTATTTGTCAGAATATGGTACATTATAATAGTCTTAAGATTAGTCAGTGGTATCATCAAATTCTGCCAAGTGCAAATATTAGGTACATACATTTATTACAGGACAGAGATTATTAGGTTACTATTAACATTATTGATTGCCTATTACGAATTAAAATTATAATTTGAGGTATGTCGGTTAAAAATAATATAATAACAGGTACTGTCATGATGTTTATGATATAAACAGTTCCCTTAGAGAGTCGCGCCTGCGGAGGCCATATATGGCTCTGATGTCTCTTTTCTGCGGAATAAAATAAACTCGAGGTCTGCAGCCCGTCCCCATAGTAAAATACCGTACGACATAATAATAGGAAAGTAACAAAAATAGACTAGCCTCGCGGTATATCTACATCAGTAAATTGACGGATTTTTATCACAGCATAAGCTGTTGAACTTAGACTTTTAATATGACGGCCACCGTTCTTTTAAGAAACCGTAGCTTTGGAAAGAAAGAAAGAAAGAAAGAAAAATTGGTTTATTTGTCACAGAAACACGCCGTGTCTTTAGGCTTTGTTTCTTGCGTTGACGATTTTATCGAGCAAATCTCGCTTATCTGATGATATGAAAATTTTATTGTCCAGTATTAGAGTTTAGTTTCTGAGAATGTACAGAGGGATGTACTTGTATCTACTATAAAATCCACGACAGTAAAATACCGAGAATGTTTTATGCTTAAAATATTACGAGATTTTTTACCAATATTGCCGACGAGAAAATTGTCTTGGTTATAAAAGTGACGAGGTTAAGTTTTCTTTTGAAATTAAGCCTAGAATTAGGTACTACGGTACTAGATGACACGAGGTTTCACGTCCAGTGTCACTTGCAACTTTGCGCGACATTACTCTTGCAACTTTGCCCAACATGACACTTGCAACGTTGAGCGAAGTCTAGCGACGTCGCTCAACTTGTCTGCCCGCCAGTGTATGAAGAAAAGGGTCCTGCGAAATCGTGCGATTACCAGCGACTTTGTGTAAAGTGGCAAGGACGCCTTTTGCCAGAATCATTAAAACTAGCCTAGAATTGGTTTATTGTCTTTACACGTACGTAAATCAACAAACTTAGCTCCAACAATACGTACACCCGTTTTGTTCCAACTTCGACTACTAACCTCGCCTCTTCGTGGCGGGCGTCAATAAATAGTAGCTGGCGAGTAATTATCGGCGCGCATTGTTCATTGCCGGCGCGTAACGACAACCGAGATTATAATGCGATTAAATCGGAGGGCGCGCCGTAATGGAATAATACAACGTAACACTACCGCTCTGTCAATAAATTGAGTTTCTGTTTCGTGTTGTAGGAAAACGGCGCTTTTGTGGATGAAAAGAGTTGTTAAATATTGATGGTAGATTTATTCATTAATATTTCATTTAGCCTTTACGGTATTATTGAACATAAAGAGGGCAAGGAAAGGGATACAATTGCAGAGGACACAAAATATGTTTAAATAAAAATTTGATAAATACACATTCAGGAAGTTCAAACCAAAGTATTGAAAAGAATTCAAACATAATACTTAGTTGCGTTTAAAAGAAAAAATAAATAAAAGTAGTTAATATTTGGTCTTAAGTTTCCAATGGGATAATAAAATTAATAATAAAAGCAGCAATTTTCTTTTTCTATCGAGGTCTATCCTGTGGTTCATTATAATGATCTATTCCCATCCAATACCAAGAGCTAATACCGTTTGGTATTAGTTTATTCCCGAATTTATTTTCTATTCCCAATGAGTACCACATTTTTTTAAATAAAAAATCTATTACTAACGAATACCAAAGCGTGACTTTTTGTACACTCAGCTACACAAAGTTTTATTTAAATTGCGTTTTACCGAAATCTAGGGTAATCTAAATATAGGGTTAGGGTTAATAAGCTGGTCGACGGAGCCCCGCTTAGCGGGGCTCCTATTTCTGTCTAAAGGGTTTAAAGGAACCTAACCAACCGTACCTCGGGATGCCACTGACGTCGACCGTCTAGGGTTAGGATTTTTGGGAACATTTATTATGTTTTCGGAAACTTAGTTCGTCACTGAACCTGAACCTGACTGTATCTGATTTCTTCAAACTTGTTTTGGTATTGGTTTTAAAATGTGGTAATCGTTGGGAATAGAAAATAAATTCGGAAATAAACTAATACCAAATGGTATTAGCTCTTGGTATTGGATGGGAATAGAGCATTATAATAAGGCCTCCAGCCAGCGGTGCTATTTTCTAAGGATACAGTTTAACAACTTGTTTCATCGCTGCGGCAGCGCTGCGCGCAAGGCTGTTCTATTCTATTCTATTCTCTGTTCAGGGCATACAACTTCTAAATTAAGCAGTTACGAATCTCAGCTATCCCTCTTGACACCGATAGTGCACCGTATTCATTGGGAACTATATTCCATTGGAAATAAGATTATAAATTTAAATAAACCTTTTTTACAGTTCGTTCAACCGATTCTGACTTCTATTACGTAGACATAAGGATGGCATTAAAAGCAAAAACGTGGTTACAATATCCACTGTTTACTGTAGTTGCCATTTATCATGCCACCAAAGCAATAGGAGTCACAATCGGTTGAACGGACTGTAAAAATGGTTTATTTAAATTTATAGTCTTATTTCAAATGAAGTATAGATAACGTGAAAAACTTTACAACCAAAGTGTATTACAATATCATAATTTCCAGTTTTGCGAAATAAACCGATGCAAATAACTTTGATAGTTCAAATAGATTGGCTAAAGTTTAATTGCAGCGAGAGGATGGTCGGTGGATTTCAATTTCTATATCAATTTGACTAGCAAGACTCTAGGGTTCGCTTGCGCTATGCTGATTCAGTCATGTTCCCTTCATTTAATTATCGCGTTCAAACTTGTAATTTTTACTTATTGTATGATCTATGGTTAGTTGTGCACTCAAATTGCACAGTACCCTTGGCACAAATGGATTTAAGTAGACATTTTTATGCTACCGAGTTGTTGTTTCTAAGTAGGTTACACAGAGTAGAGAATTTTTCATAGAAAATAATGTCGATGCCGAAACGATAACAAAGGCAGTGATTTCAATATATAATCCAAAATATCGTGCTGGGGCTAAAGTTGTCACTTTTTGAAGAATTAAATTCCAAGTTGACACTGCTGTTTGGTTTTTATTTGCGTGCAAATTCTCGCATAGTTAAGGCCCTTTTGTAGTGCGTCTGCGCGGGCACTGGCCGGCCGGTGCGAGTGCTTGAACTGCTAGATTTTATATACAGGTATTTTAAAAATAATAACGAAATTATAAAATCTAAAAAACAATAAGCCTTATCTTTTGATATAACTTTTACA
This sequence comes from Dryobotodes eremita, assembly GCA_917490735.1. NCBI lineage: Eukaryota > Metazoa > Arthropoda > Insecta > Lepidoptera > Noctuidae > Dryobotodes > Dryobotodes eremita. The sequence continues at coordinate 9,723,602 of OU823257.1, forward strand.
TGGTTTCATGATGGAATCTCTTCAAGGTACACGTTTTAAATAGCGACTTAGTGTCATCTTCATGGCTTTTTTAATGAGCCAATTATTATAATTTACGTTTTTGACTTCAGACAGCGCTTGACCGCATGTTAAATTTTCCAGAAATATTTTTGTTGCGCAACTTTTACATTTGGCTAGATTTACGGAGGTTTAAGAAGTTTGAAAAGTACTGCAACCTCGCCTTAAATGGTTAGCCGACCACAGAAAATCTTTTAAAATGTGAATCCAGAACACTCGTCTTTTTCAAAAGAAAATAAATATCGTTAATTTCCACTGTATCTGATCTATTTTAAAAGCTTTTGATTATTTTGTAGCTATTTACTAAATATTAGCCAACACTGTCCCACTGCGAGATAAAGGCTTCCCTCGCTTAACTTGATATATAACTTAAGTTAAACTCGTATTAAATACTTTATGTTGCGGACCTCCTTCTAAGCTCAGGGGCCCGCTAGCTAAATCCCGGCGGGTCGCAAGTTGAGTGTAGCTTGCCAAGTATTTAAGTACTTATTAAATTCTCACTTTACTATCTCGAGTTGGATTCACATTGAAAAGTAATGTAAAGCGATGCATTGCAGCATCATTAATTTTATGATTACGATTTGCTAACTTGACCTAATGAAGCTATGTTCTTCGTTGCATCTACAAAGAACTTGTAGTGTGTAAATATCGAATGTATAATAGTAACAATGCTGTGCTATACACGTAACACATGAACAAAGTGTTTTTATTATTCATCAGACCTTAAGAAAGTGCTCAGGAAATGTGTATTAGTGCAAATTGACACTATTCTTTGTAATAACATTCACGTAAAATAAGAAATTAGAGTAAATTTGCTTATTAGTCTATTACGCTAGATTGTTATAAATCATTTAGAAAGAAATTAAATAAAAATTTACAAAGATGTATTTTCCAAGTATGTTGGTTTGTAATTTACTTATAAGATCTTTCAAAATCACTTATTTGAAAGATGAAAAAGCCCTTGATTTGCAATAAGAACATAAACCGCTTATTCTCAGTAGGTATAGGTACATTTTAGTTTCACATACGATCGAATTTAAAATTCAAAACCCAGACTAAAACAAGGCCACATTAATTAGGTACAACTAAACGCACTCCCTCATAGAAACATCTTGTAATAACTACACAACCGCAGAAACGTTGTGAAAATTGATACAGCACACCATAAATTCAAGATGAACGGACTTTAACATAATTACGAGACATTGTAGGGCCCCGGGGCCCCAAGAGCCCCAGGTAGGGCCCTGATTACGTCGCGATTGTGTCCCATTAGACGGTAATGACGCCCTAAAATATGTTATGCGAGTTGCAATACCTGTTATTAACATGTTATGAACATGTTTTATAGGTTTAATTAGGGCATGACGGTTTTTTGGATTTTAATTATTGAAAGGAGTTAAATTAGAAAATGGAATGAAGGGAAGAAAAGGGTATTAAACGTGAAGTGACTTAGAGTAATTAAATCTGAATGAAAACGGCTGGATGTAGGTAAAAATGGCTTTATTAAATTGTAAGGGTTCTTTCTAATAAACTAGATTCTTGAACTTAAAGGTTGGCTATTAACACTTAGTCTTAGAAAACCTACGCTGTTTACCAATTTGGGTTCAGTTTACAGTCATCAGGGACAAACACAGACAAGTTCGAATGCTATTACAATGTCTTCTTTGTCTTGTTGCTTTTTTTTCCTTCACAGTTAGTTTTAATCATGGTTTGGCAGTTTCAGTAATTTTTGTGGCCTACCCAAATGTCCATTCTTTGGTATTGTTCGTCGAATTGTTGAGCTCCTTAAGTTCTGACTTGAGCTGCACGATTACTGACAAATGCGTGCACTGACTGGACAGGTCCGCTCAACCTGTGTGGTTTTTCCTCAAAAGACAATTTCAGATACAAATCTACATGGTCTTCACATGACCTGACCAAGATTATGCCTTGACTTTAAAAGAGACTGTGACCTCTGAGTTTGTTTCGGCCTTTCTTCTCAGAGTAGTCAGATAGGAAACGCCGACCTCATTTAGTTTTCAAAATATGATTGACGTGTAAAAGTGTTTGTACAAACCTAGTCACAGAAATAAAATCATTTATCATTTATCTTCATTCTGTTCCTGAAGTAATTCCTAAGAACTACTAAAAGAAAAATTCTTCAATGCAACAATAAACATTGATCAACGTTTTGCATAAGGTGAGGCTGATCATTGACTGGTCGGACGGTTGCTAGTATTTACATATTACATCGTGCGATCAGCAAACTGAAATAATTTTTCTTAAACCTTGCAATCAGTAAAATATAACTAAATAATTAGCATAACTGTCATCATGTACTCATGATTATTGTGTATTAAGTTTATGTTGCTAGCAGTTCATACCACATATCTGTCATAAGCTTTGAAAGGTGAATCACTAGCCTCATAAAGTGCCTCAATTATAAGGATTTAATGTAACTTAGGATAAAGTGCATTTTGTTCACTGTTCCGTTGTTAAAGATATTTAAAAATGAATGAATGAATAAGGTATTTCATCGCTGTACCCAAAACGTAATCTGAAACACTCCAAGAGTAAAACCAAAGACGATGTACCCAGAAATTAACACGTCATTACCTCCACCGTAAAGATAGTACATAGCTTAAGACGTCATTATGTGGTGGTTAATTAGAAATCCCGTCGCGGCAGCCAGTGAGGCGCTCATTATGAACTGCACACTAATTACATAATACACTATCAATCACAATCTGAATAATTTTGAAGCCTATTGCTAATCCATTGCTTCATATGTTCAAAAAAAAAATCTGCTCGACAACTTAAATAACGCAATGAATGTTGTTGAACTGTCAAAATGAAAGCTGTTCCTACTGTTAGTGTGTTACGCAATTACCCCGCTATTTACTGCGGGTAATGAAGATGAGGGGAAAGACGGCGAGTTTTTTTTTTTGGGTGAGCTATCTTCAAAAGACCTCTCCCGCTCTGGGCGGAGCGGTTGGGCGTGTCAGACTCTTACTGACTAAACCCACCCATGTTCCTTCAGTTGCCTGTGCGCCAGGGTCACGGTAACTCTTTCGAACAATCCGCGACCCCGGCAGGCTTGGGCCCTGTCGGACCCCGTCAGTTATGCTGACAGCTCTTTGAGGCGCGCGTGGAACACAACGTGCCGTCGATCCGGGCCTGGTTCTTATCGGACGGCGAGCTGGCCATTACTCGCCGATCGCAAGCCCGCGCCTACGGTGGCCGGGACTCGGCTGTCGACTCCCGACGCCCAGGGTGTCCTTCTACCGCGGCTAGGGTCGTGAGAGTGTAACGATTGGCTCTCCCTCACGCGCTCCGCCTCCTCCTTCGCGAGCATTACTGCTTCGCAGAAGAAGGTGTCAGCTTTCCATTCCCTCTCGCTCCGAACCATGGCCTGGACCAGGGCTGGACGCGACAGATCGCCGCCGCCGATCGCCGCCACGAGGACACGGCGGTGCCCCGTCCAAGCTGGGCAGACCTCCACCGTATTCTCCACCGTGTCCTCCGGTCGATCCACACAATGATAACACCCGGGCGTTTCCTCCCGCCTTATCCAAAACAGGAGCCTCTCGAAACAGTCATGTCCAGTGAGGACCTGTGTCAGGCGTAAGGTGAGGACGCCGTGGCGCCTCTCAAGCCACTCCTCAATGAGGGGACTTGCCGCTGCAATTGTGGCGTGCCCAATGACGGCAGTGTGATTAATTGATGATTCTTACACAATTATGACGAAGTCGAGATGGTGGTGAGTAGTTCGAAGGATGAGCAGTTGGACGACACTTGGTCTATTTGGCACACTCATTTCCCTTATTGTTATATTGTATATATTAAATAAATATCTTTCCTTTTTTCTTTCTAAGTTTTACTGCCTTATCAATTATAATTTTGCTGTTATCAACTTCGATCAATTATTGATCGAAGGTTATCAATTTTGTAGTGTTCCCGTGAAAGCCTAACCCGTTCTCATAGTTGTCGTAAATGGCTCAAAAGGACTAGAAGTCTAATACAGCGTCTTTTTCAGTTTACCAATGGTGTGGTTTGGTTTTGTCATTAGTTCTATCTAGGGCACATAGAGAGAAGTGGAAAAAAGTAAAGTACTTCTATAGAAATAGCCTTTGCCCTGCAATAAAAAACAAATAACGATCACCAATGTGTCTACCAAGCGTGATGATTGACAATATTTCCCATTTGGCAGCTCAATGAAGCGATCATTGGGAAGCAATCAAAAGTGGACGTTCAAGTCCAGAAGACACAAATAAAGCCAGATAAAACATGTATATGTGGTTGGTTGCCATGGCAATAAGAAATCAATTACAAGTGATTTGTAAAGTGGGTATTACTAAGGACGGACTTTAGTTACAACGTTGAAAATAAACGACATCCTGAGAATTCTAAAATTATGTTTCGTATTATTTGGATCAAAAACATTCATGTAAATTCAAAGAGTTTTCATAGAGTTTTCATCGGAATTCCATTAATAAAGTTATCTATTACCTACGTACTAGTAGGAATTCATTAATTAATTAGCGTTTATGAGTGAAAATAGTTGTTAAATTGGGTTCAAATTCGTACCATTTATCTCTTAATTGTTTATTTGGAAACAGCACTTGTGGTAGTGCCTCTTCAGCTTATAATAACATAAATTAACAATGTTCACATTTAAGTTAGGTAAGCAAATCAAATATAAAAATCTAACCAACTAACATGGTGCAACAATTTAAAATAAACCAATAAATTCTAAGCGGCGTACAATCAGGGTAAAATCCATAGTTGTCGTCTATGAGAGAGCTATTTACGGGCACCGCAACCCGGTCCCGTGGGCTAACCGGCCTGCTGATTACAGCACAATTATACCCTGTTGGCCGGTAAATAAACACATAATAGTCCGGATGAGCAATTTGACCGACACCGTATTATTGTATGTATTTAGATACGAAGGTTCGTTTCATTTGATGTAATTGAGAAAGGGTTGACTTTTAGGGGCGCTGTTACTTTTCATACAGGGGGTGAAGTAATTGGAAATGTTTTATTGTAAGCATAAAGCTATAAGAAATGTGTAGATGAAACAAGTTGTCCTCATTTTATTCGACAAAAGTTTGGACCAGTGCAGTCAATCAAAACTGGACCTTTGTCGCCAATACATATGTATGAATTTCAGCATAAGCCATCTCCAAGCTCCTGACATTATCTATCGCGCACTAGTTCCATAACTTACAGTATAATCCTAGTGATTAATCCCTTATAGTTTCTGTAATCTGCACTCTCATACCTATACTCCCGCTTAATTGAACTTAGCAGAATTTCTAATTGGTTAACCGAGTCAACTGGCTTATCAATTATTGGCACAAATGTAATTTGTTTATACATTAATAATATTGAAAAGCGAACTATAATAGACTTAGTGAATAAATAAAACTGTTAATTCACTTTCAAAGTCCAATACAATATTCAAATACGAGAATTTACGATCCGTAGAAATTCCAGAGACTTAGAGGATCAAAATATTCGCAGTTAATAAAGGCTACTAAGCGCTACGACCGTACTTCAAAGAAAATAATAATATATCCCTTATACCTCGATTTAGGTCAAGAGCGAACACTAATCTCGCTTAAGATTACGCATTCGTGTGATGATTGCCGACGACTAGGCTCATTAGTTCCCGTTACGTGTTAAGGCATGATATTACGAGAAATCGCGTGAGTGATTAACCGTGTGTATTGTGAGTAAATGGCTCGGCCGACAATGCGTGTGCTCACCCTACCTGACCTGTTTTTCTGCGTAATGACAGGACGTTTGGGGAGCTTCTTCTTATTAGACTAGATGTTAATTAATATCTTGCGTTATTGTGTTTTGCGCCTAAATAACGTGCCGTAATTACCTTCGCTTTCTTCAGTGAGCGTGTATGTATTTAATGTGTACTTCAAGGGAAACCGGCGAGCTGAGACGAACTTTGAGCGATGTTTGAGGGCTTTAGAGCTTTTCTCAATAAACAGAGACCTTTCACTGAATAAATGAACACTCTTGTTCGGATTTTGTATCGCCATGAGGTACGTGAGCATTGGACACACAACCAAATGGTGAAAATAATGGCACACAGCCGTTAAACTTTTACCTACATTTCCCGTATTTACTATGTCTAGTCAGGCCTAAACCCATTCTAGTTTGAAAGAATACTACAGTTTATCACCGCTGCTGATTCCCCACTTTGGCCCACTCTAAGCATAAAACCTTGACGTTTATGAGTACTGGGCATAAACTAGAGAAAAGATGCGAAAAAAAATCGTCCGAATTCCCGCCTCAATATAAAATATAGGCAGAAACTGGCAGAAAATTTTATGGCCAGTAAAATTCGTGTGTAAAATTGTTAGGTATAGGCTGTCTGACGATTCATCCCTCCGGGCACCCTCATGTGTTTGACGTGCCAAATCCTGTGTGACGAGCTGAATTAAAATAAAAATGTTCAATGTTAAAAGATATCTCGTTTAGCGTTCTCGTTTTGTAGACAATTGTTTGCAGTTATTGTTTACCGTCGGAGTATTGTTGGTGGATTATTTGCAGCCTACGTCTGTATTCTACAGAGAATTAGAAAAAGGTAGAACTATCTAATAAAGGTACACGCTGTTCGCGTTTGTTAGAAAACAATGCCATTTCGTGAAAAACGCCTGCAAAAAGCAGGTATTAAAAATAACCGACTTCAAACAACCGACGGTTCTTGGATTTTATTTTTTCGTTTTTTGCTACCGATTTCCGAAATTAAAGTAATTTTTTACATTTTAGTGTTTTGTTTGGAAGTAATTTGTTTTTTTTGTAAAAATAGTTTTTATTTTTCACGTTTTAGTTGTGGTAACTACCCAAATTCGGATACCACTACTTGCTATATAAATAACAGTAATAAAAAAATATTATAATATCACCAATATACACTAAGTGGAAAAAATACGTGTTACTGAAACTAACTGTAAAAATAGCAAAGCAAAGTAAAAAAAAAATATGGTTCACCCCTGGAGCATACCCTATCCACGAAAAAATAATTTTCAAAATCGATCCACAATTGCCGGAGATATCGCGTAACAAACATACAAACAAAATATACAGCCGAATTGAGAACCGCCTCCTTTTTGAAGTCCGTTAAAAACAATGCCGTCACGTTCGACACGGCTTGATGTGAATAATAGTTTAATACCAAAGCTAAGATTCAATTACAGCTATTCTAATGGCCAATTCAATTCAGTACTGGGTGGAAGGATTGCCCTTCTTTTTTTCTGCTCCTTCATTCGTATGCTGTTACATCATTTTGCACACCTACACGTAACCTTAACGAGATATTGAAACGTGACCTCACTCAATTATTCTATTAATACCTAAGGTTATTATTGGTTACATAACAGTGTAGGAATATCGTGTTGTGTGTGTAGGATTTATACGCGGACGATAATTGCAAGTTCAGCTTACGCGGGGCTGTAGGATAATCTGTTCTCTACACAACTTAATTACCTGCCTATTACAGGCATACCTATATGTGAGTGTGTCGGTCTATACCGGTAATAGGAATAGGTTTTTGATATTGATGACTGAAGTGCATCTTATTGGTCTAATTTTTTACTGGTATTAAAGACTATAATATTTAGAAAATATATAAGCTAACAAACTTAAAATAATATTTATAATATGTACATGTATGTAAAAAAAAAGGAAAAGAATCATAGGGCATCAACATATTCGTCCGCATCGCTTTCAACAGGCACAGTGCCCAAAAGGCAGCTTAAAAGCATCTGCAGACAGGCGCGACGCAAGTCTTGTAAAACAATTTCCATGAAATTTTCATAGAAATTTTGCTGCTACAGTCACATCGCGCCTGTTTGCGGGATTCTTAAGTGCATTGAATAAGTATTTGGACAGATACCTATAGTGCCGGTTTCAAATACTTAACAAGTTTGATGAATTTATTTATACATACATATTTCTTGTTAACATAAGAACATAACATAACATGAATCAGAATCAGAATCAGAATCAGAACTTTATTTGCTATGAATGTAGGTACAGGTATAAGATGTTGTACATAAATTTATGAGATCGGCTACAGTCTACCATACGGCATGCAAATTATTACATAAAAAAAAAGAATATAAACAAAACACACACAACACACACACCACCACCACCACTCTCACACATCACACCTGTAATTCCCCGAAGGGATAGGCAGAGGTGTACCTTAGTATGTACACCCACATTTGGCCAGTTATTTCTTGTTAATTTGTCAAATATTTTATCTTTACTAGATATGGGGGGATTTATGAATAAAATGTGGAAAATTTTATACATTTTTTCCTGAGTGTTTTGTATTGTAGTTGTTTCCCAGTGGGTATAATCTGTCTGGAAAACTTAGTTCAGTTGTTTGAGATCATAAATGTTTGGTAACAATGTATCTACTTAGGTAGGTAAACATAAATAATACGACGAGTGACCATGTTTGTGATTAGCCATAAGTATTTAAAAAAATTGTTTTCACATTATATTAGGTACCTCCTATTGATAATTATTTTCTGAATGTGTTGATCGTTCAATTTCATTGCTTTATAGTTGCAACAATTCTTAATATTCGTCTTTCACTTTACTTTGATAGAGTTGACAGCTATTGATGCCGATTCTCTTGTCACAAAATTCTCTAAACTCGACTAAGAATCACCAAAATTTAGTTTATTCCTGTCAAACAACGTTTCCCATTCTGAAATTGACTAAAGTGACACAACTTAACTATATTATACTTTGCCAGCACTTACATATGTCATTTAATGTATTGAAAATGGTAATTTAACTATTCTGAATTTGCCGTTTTGCACCTAAAATTTTGATTGTCAAACTAAATTAGACTATTTTTAATCGTGATTAAAAAGGTGTGGAATAAAATTAGTTGTCATTAACAAAAATGTACAAAGCACATTTCTCTACTAGTTCTTGAAATTTTGGATGCTTGCGAGTTTGGAAATCATTATGGAAGCTTATGTGATTGTAGCTGTTGTCGATTCACGACATAACAAACAGACAGACGCAGACAAATTCATAATGTCCTTGAAGGGCTATCATACGGCTACGAGAATACCGGAGATTTTCAACTTACTGAACAGCAAAACCGGATTATCTTTTCTTGAGATCACATTTTTATTAGTAAATTAGGTTCATTACGCTGACATAAATAGCAAGATAATCATGCTACCTGAATCAATACTTTTCTTATTGAAAATCGAAAAAATATCGCTGGTTCTAAATCGTTTTCGGTGAACAACCCAAGGAGCCACATTGGTCACAGATATCTAATAAAAACAAATACACGTTATTGCATCTTAAATTATGAAAATATAAACATTAATATAGTTTTACGCCATCATTTAAATAATTATTGATATCCAATTAAAGATAATTAATTGATTTTACTCAGGGTTTGTTTGCACTTCGGATCATTTCGTTCACTCTTTATTTTGAATTCCGAAAAAATTTGGTCTATGGTCTACTCAACTTAGCGACTGTCAAACTCAATTTTAGTTGTGTCAAAATTGTTTTTAAGTTTAGAGAATCTTGTTTGTAGAATAGCGTTTAAGATTCTCTTAACCAAAATTAAGAAATTTTAGTGATAGTTTAGTTTAGTTAGGTGTACAAAAGAACCGGCACCATTGACTACGATATTTATTTGTGAAGCCTTATTTACGTCAATTAAGTTTTATAGGCGCCTTCTTTATATTATGTGTTTACACACATCATGTATTGTTCGAAGCCTGTCATTGTTGTACAGCGTAATTTATGATGGTATAATAATTGACGTAAATGAGCATTTATTATTATTATTAATCAGTTTATTTCAGATAAAATTAATTCTTACGACTAAAAATTTAAAATAATTTGGAGAAATAATTTATTACAATTATAAGTAACTATTGTGTTAGTAAAGTCTTATGCACTATGTTAGTCAACACCAATTAGAACGGTTAGTCTCCCTATGCTCTAGGCCCGCTATGCTCGACTCGTAAAATACCTACTAAAATGTTTCGCTTTGCACGAAATCACTTTCGCGGGCAGTGATGAAAAAAACTGTTACAGTGTAATATTTTATTTAACCATTTAAAAAGTAAATTAAGAAAACCTAGCAGGTATGTAAATATGTTATCCTATTCTTAATCATCATTCAATATATTAAAACAGGTCAAACTTTGCGCTTGTTATGAGAAGCATGTGTCGAAGTGGATTTTTCAGGGTAACCATAACAATGAGCCCTTTTGCGAATCAGTACCTAGTCCTACTCTTTCGATATTATGTAAATAGGTAGACACAATATGACTGCATTCATATTTTGAAACTACAACTTATTGATAAGGGTAATTATGTTAGTTGTTCTATGAAAATGTCGTGTGAAAGTTGTTCAACTGGTTCGGTTCAACATTTTTAAATAATTGACAGTAGACGTGGTGGAAAAACTTTACTACATGCCGGGCTCAAATACCTCAAGCTCCGCGAAAACAAAAGTACAATTATTTGGCATTGTATAAATAAAAGAAATAAAATTAAGTGCACTGGGAAACTGATTCTGAACAGTAAAAGTTATGCAATAGTTCAAGAAAATAAACACAGCAATCAGTGCGTGCCAAATTTTGAAGACAATGAGGTTTAAATAGCCATTAGTGAGTGCAAGAAAGAAGTTATTACAAATTATATTATATCGGTACAGAAAACTTTCGAAAAACATATGTGAAGATTAAGAGACATCGGCTACCATCTCTCAGGAAGTGTTCCCGACTATAAATCAGTAAAAAGTAAATTATACAGATACAGAAATAAGTCACTGAAAGTACAGAAAACACAATTAAATAACCCGGCTAAAGTCATCATACCAGAAGAATTTCGTAAATATGTGTTGGTTGATTATTGTTGTGAAGCCGGGAACCGCATAATTATTCTTACTTCAACTGAAATGGGACAGCACAGAAATTTTAACTTACTGACGCTTACGCATATATGAATAGCGCTATAATTTTATTAACTTGAATTCAAACACTTTTCTTTTCAACTGTACCTTCCATTGTTTACGTAGAATTGAAGAATTGCGTGCATAGCGAAACTTATTAATAGGTATTTTTCGAGTTGAGCATTGAGGGACTAGAGCATAGGGGGATTAGCCGCATCACAATATGCATCAATTTGTTCTGGATAGATCAATCCGCATGAGATACAAACATCTGCAGGATACTGTTGCTACTGCCTCGCACGCGCTGCAACAAGGAGGCTACTTTCTTCCGTATAACCGCATGAAAGTCGTCCGTTCGCGCCTCCACAAACATTCCGGAAGCACGCATCAGCATCCTGAAAATGTTGTTATATTGAACACGGAGAGCACTTGCAGCCCGGCGATTAAAGGTTACCCACAGACTGCTCGAGTATAACGATTGGCAATATGCCTTGAGAAGAACAATTTTCATGCACAGCAGGCTTTAAAATCCGTTTGAATGCCTACATTACTGGTTTGTCTGTCTAGATTTAGTTGGTGGTTAAATTGTAAATCTCTAAATAGTTATTCACAAACAGGAATAGTATGTATCAATAGGGTTGGTTCCTTGAAAACGATTAATTCACTGCTAAATTGAACCGTTCCTAGATGCAGTATGAATGGTTCTGTGAAAATATTCCAGTTTAAGGAAATTATGCACATTCAATGTCTAATAACAAGCTTCTATTATTTTGTAGTCCCGCTTTTACCATGTAAATTGCATGCTTTTAATTATTGCAGTTCATAATCAATATTTTAGTGCACTACAGAGAGATATTCCATAATTTAATTTAAAATAGTAACAGCGCAAAATATTTGATAGCTTTTTGCATAGACGTTGCCAAATTTCAGAATGCTCCCTCCTAACACATACATTTTTTTTTAAATAATTCTAATTCAAAGTTAATGCCCTAGACAACAACATAATCCGCGAAAGGTGGATTTATGTTTCATGTATTCAAAGGACGAGGTCCACTACGAAAGGATTTTCTGTCTCCTCCAGAGCGGGTCAACGAGGTTTATTTCATTTTAACTGTATTTAAAGAAGCTGTTAGCTATTACAGACCACACTTACACAAAAGAGATACTCTCCTAAACACCAAACCAGACTATGCTCATCGTAGGACCTTGATGAAGTTATACTCTCAATTATTTATTTTTATTTTTTCTGACATAGAATTTTGCATAATATCAACTATTAATTTGACATTGTATTTATTTGTTGACATATTTTAAATTAATTTGACTTTTGAACTAACTTTTCACTTTAATTTTAATTAGGCTTTTAAATGTATTGTTTTCTTTTTTTGCATGTGATAATTTTATTTAATATGTAATGTTCAACACAATGTTAATTGTTAATGAATAAATAAATGAAATGAAATGACTATAACCAGCTTTCAAAACATCATCCAATATATTTTTCCCCTATAAGTACACCGTCACCACCGCCATTGTATCGCAGCACCTGAATTATGAATAACTCGGCAGCCATTATCACAAGAGCTTTCGGTATGGCAGCCCGTAAGTACCGCGAGCTCGTCGAATCGGCTTTGCGTACCGAACCCACGAGGTTACGAAGTACCGATTAATTGAAGGCTTACTATATTGATTTTGTATTACTGTAAGCCGATAGAACTCACCGATTTTAGACAAATGCAGATGTTGATTTATCATTTAGTGTGTGTTTGTTAGGTGATGTTTGTGACGGGAGTGTGTGAGGGTGTGTGTGGGTGTCGGGTGTTGGAATATTGATTGGTGTTTCGATGTTTGGTGATTATTTGTTATATTTATAGCATTCTTGTTTTACTAGACATTATTACGTACGCCTACACGTACACCTAGTATATATCTTGAACGAGTAAGAGAAGAGTTGTTTATTGCTACATCGATGTCAAGTTCTGCTTTGAATGTGAATTTATAAAGTTCAAAACTATTAAGTGCTACAAAACCGTTGTGAGAGAAAATAAATAAACTAATTTATTATTTATTATGCTTTACAAAAAATAAAGGAATAAGATCTCCATCAATGACCTATTAAAAAAAAAAAAACACTAGAACAAGAATGTCGCAGTACGTGTCTTTTGTACCCAAAAATCTAAAGTATGTATGTAGTTAAAGGCTGTGCACAAGTATAATGAGGTGTAAAGCTGTTCCATCCACGGGTGTAGATGGAATAACTGAAAATCCCATAATGTAATTACAAAGAATATTATTATTTTATCCATCACGAAAACTTGAAACTTATAATGTGATCTTGAATATCGTCTTTTCAACATGTTGGTCTAATCTCAGTTTAAATACACGAGTTTATACCGAATCGACGCCTGATAGTCAAGTTACAGTAGTATTTATTTCAAGTTCTATCAAAACTTCGAAACTTCGTTTATACTTAAAGATTCAGTTTGCGAAGTCGGTTTGTAAGTGAGACTGTTGCCTCAGAAATATGTTGGCAGATTGTTCATGGATTTTGAAGTAAACGAATATTGAGTTCAATAGTTTGCCTGTGCTTAGTTGTACACTTGTATTTTTTTCTTATTCTGTGTTCACTAATGTGAAATAAAAGAGGTTCGAAAACGACTAGTACGAAATACGACATATCAAGCTATACATTTCCAGTATAAGCTGACTTCCCATTGTACGAAAAGCCTATACAACGCGAGGTCGGCTAAAACTGGAAATGTATAGCTTCATATGTTGCCGTGTGTACAACAAACGAAGAAAACTGACCAAATATTTTCGTCCAATGTATTGCTTTGAATAACGAAATGGTTTAAATTCGCAGTTCTATCGCAGCCGGCATACAGTTTTTACAGTCTCGTGTGCAGCTGGTCGACAGTTTCGATGTCAACTGCACAAAAACTACATCGAAACTGCTATTTTGCCGTTGGCTTGGACTGCGAACGCAAGTAGTCTGCACAGATCCTACATAAAACTATAGCTGATAGTTGGGACAGCCCCATACTGGGACATTGGATACGCCTACATGCCACTGTAGCGTAGTAATGAATAGTTTGTGTTGTTTTTCTAGTAGATGTAAGTACTAAAACTAGTTTCTAAGTTATGTGTTACCAAATGGACTATATTTATGGGTCCGAAGTAAAAGATTTTTTATTATTACATAACTATTATACAAAAAAAAAAGATTGATTTACTTAGCTCTAAAGTAACTTAAAATCAAATCAAAATAGTGCATTACGCCGTGCAATAATGAACTACTTATGTCACACGTATGTGACATAAGTAGTTCATTATTGCACGGCGTGAAATAAACGCCGTGCATTAGACTTACTTTAGGCACGATTATCGCATACTATTTTATAGCTCGTGTGATATAGACCCGCCATTTTTTTAATTATCGGAAATAAAAGATAAAGATAAATGAAAAAAAAATATGAAAAAGAATGAATGATGAAATTTGTTGTATGCTGATGTATACAATCTGTTATATTTATTAGGCAACAAATTAAATGTGACGTTTTTAGCCATTTCTCTAATTGCATCTGCGACAATGTCACCACTCTCATCTTCACTTAATTCACTTCCTGGGTGGTTCATATTAAAATCACAGTATTAACACTGAAAAATATGGTTATCCACGAACAAAAAACTGATTTAAGATAATATTACAAACTGAAAACCAAACCTATAGAAGGTGTAGGTTAGCGTTTCTGAACCTGCGTTGTCACTTTTTATACAGCAAGAAACTGTTTTTAGGCGAAGTGGTAACCTACCCGTCTTTTGACATTTGTGTGCTGTGAATTTCCAAGTGTCAAAGAACATTTAAAAGTATCTTTTCTTGTCTAATATGCATCTGTGAAGTTAGCTGATTGATTTTCGCACAGTGTAAAAATAAACTATTTAAGTCACAGAAAAGCGTAACTTAAGTGCGAGTTTAGGTCACACATGCAATAGATCAAATCAAATCAATCGTCACACATGTCGACGTCGTTGTCGTTGTCATGTCGATGTGTCATAAATCATACATCATTTATTTATTTGCAAACATGGGTAAGAGATACATAGACATTTTCCTTATAATAGAGTTCTCCATATTTTACCATTACATGGGTTACATGTGTATGCAAATAGTGTAATAAAATTTAAAACTATCAATAATGTCAACTAAATTCAATAAATCACAATTCTAAAAACAGTAAAACATTATTTTAAATAAATCAATAATAACTAAATTATATAATAATACATAACACACCCCTTTTTCTTTTTGCGTGGGAAGTCATCAAATGACCTCTCCCGCTCGCTCGGCGGAGCGGAAGGGCGTGTCAGACTCTTACTGACTAAAACCCACCCGTGTTCCTTCAGTTGCCTGTGCGCCAGGGCCACGGTAACTCTTTCGAACAATCCGCGACCCCGGCAGGCACCAGCCCTATCGCACCCCGTCAATTATGCTGACATCTCTTTGAGGCGCGCGTGGAACACGACGAGCCGTCGACCCGGGCCTGGTCCTTACCGGACGGCACATAATACATAACTAACAATTAATTTCAGAATAATCAATATTAATTAAGTTCAAAATAATAAATAACTAATGATTTTCCTAACATAGTAAATCAGATGTAGCAGGCCTAGCATCATTAATTTAAATAGTCATTAATATGATAATAACATTTCGCAACAAAAAATTGTGTGTGTGTGTGTGTGTCATGTCATATGTATCACATGTGTTGTCGTTCACACGAATCACATGCCTTTTTTTCCATTTCATAATTATTTTATACAGTCTAGGCGACAAGTTGTACTTGTTGCCACCGATCTGCAATAACATTGCAACGGAACATAAAGCGGTCCGTGATTCGTAAAGGTACAGCTATCAACAGCTTAGCTGCAGCTTAAGCTTCAGATTAACTTGCGTTCGCCTTTCTCTGTTACTTACTGATAGCAGATTGATTTTAACAACTTGTTACTAAGTGCATAGTTACGGGTTGATGGCTCGTTACTGTCTGTAGTAAGTACCGCTTTGTTGTTGGAAAAGTTACAATGTAAACTTATTACTTTTCACTGGCTCCTTGAAACTATATTTTGCAGCTTTCGAGAACGCCACTTATTCTCACGTTTAATAATAGTAAAAGCACCTAATTTTATTACAATGCCTTCTAAAACTTCAGAGCCACGTTTTTATCCAAGTATCCATTCCCCCGACTCTTTATTACATCCAATTGAAAAGACTCTGAGTCCCATTTTAAAAGTATCGCCTCATATCAATTCTGAAAACATTTTAGCACCCTCCCAACACATACGAACGCCAATTCACACATATAAACACAAGATACCCGAACCGAACGACCGGAATGTCATCCAAACGTTTTATAATTTCCCCAATTATACAAAATTAATTTTATTTCTGTCTTCGCTTAAAAAAAGCATAACGAGTTTTCAAAGCGACACGGGCGCTTTAAAGCACTTTATTGCGGCCCGCTCGGACAAGGGTAATGGTCTAAATTTATTGGGTTAAATGGGCCGTACGAGCGGAAATTCGAGCTAAATTGTTCAGTTGTCTAATTTTTGTGGATTTGATGCTTCATTTCCCAGACTGAATGTCTAACATCGGACTGTGAGAAGTGAATTTTATTTTAATCAAACGTTTTGTTCGTGAATTGGACTGGAAATCTATTTGGTTCAAGATTGTGTTTAATTCATTTTGTTTGTGGGGTTGCCGATAGAGACGCCAAAATATATTTAACGTTTAAGGCGTAAGCGTCAGGGTAGCCCGCGAAATTCAAATTTTCTTACGTTTTTTTGCAATTTGCAGGTCAGTATCAGGTTGTATGTCGATCTATATATGATTCGCGTAGCAAATATTATATATTAATTTATAGAATTATAATCTCAAAAATCATCAATATAAGTAATTTAAATTTTGAGGGGTTACATTAGCGCATCCCCCTTAATGGTTTATGCTCTGCCCTACCCTAATTGTGCAATCGTTTGAATAAATCAAAAGTCATTGTGCCAGTGATTCGGAGAGTAATTTTTTTGTAATGTTGTTTCGGCCCAACTACGTCCTTACAATTCTGTTTTGTAACAGAAAACTTGTCGTTTCGCTCGATAGTTTCCAGCTGCAACAGAAGAGTAATAAACGAGCCCACTAGGTCTCTCAAGCATTACGTTACGAGTCCTATTCCGAAACCCCTCGCAAACCACGAGGAAAATGGCAAGAAAAATAACGACCGGTAGACATTAAATCACAGTAAATTTGAGTCTGGAACACAATAACTCAGGAGAATGCCGCCATAACTGTCGCAAACATTGTTCAGATGATTCACGCATTTGGTAATATCATGTTTTTCTCGGGACCGCATTCCCGCTTTAGAGATTTGCGATCCACCACATTGTCTCGTGGACACGAGTGTTGCTTCCGAGCACGAGACCCTAGGTTGAGTTTCCGGGAAAGAAAGGAAATATACCTTTACCTACTTTTTATTCATCGTATCTATTCGAACATGCCACCTAAAAGAAATAAAGAAAATCCCCCACCACCACATCACCTCACCTCTGACTGCCTCGTTGGTGTACTGGTCGCAAACGCTACTGCAGAGCATGAGGTTCTGGGTTAGATTCGGATCGGGCAGAGTGTTGTTGGGTTTTTATTCTACCTGTAATTACTCTGTAGCAGCTCGGAGTATAGATTTGTACCCTGTTGATGGTAATAGGCTCGCCTCCACTCGCCCCCTATTACATGAGAGTTTAAACATAACTGGCAAAATGTGGGTGTACTGTAGCCACACTTCTGCCTAACCCTTCGGGGAATATAGGCGTGATGCTATGTTATGTTCTTCTCTAATATCAGCTGTAGCTATATAGTTCATGTCGTCATAAAAGGATTAGTCGGTAGGTGTTGGTTGGAATGAATGAATGAATGTGAATATAATTCTATTTTGTTTTTATTTTTCATTATTATTAGAGCTAATTATCTTTTTTGTATGCACGTGTTTCTGTGACAAATAAAACTATTTTTTATCCTTCTACTCAGTCAAACTCAAACTCAAAGCATTTATTTCAAATAAACCAATTATAGGTACTTTTAAATTGTCAAGGGGTCGATCAGTCAGAAAGATGAAGCTAGTTGCCCATTCCAAAGCGTAGTAGGTTCCTATGGAGAAGGACGGGCAAGAAACTCCACGGACACTCTTTTAAATCAAAATATTGTTATAAAAAATAGCTTACATCATTCAGGTTGAAATTATACGTCTGAGAACGATGTAGAAAGACGTGCTCGTTAAAAGCGTCCGTAATAAAAAAAGATAGGCACAAAAAAAAACAACAACTATTCAGAAATAAAAATAAGCTGTGGCAGCTAAGAGATGACCAGTCAGTCCCTACTGACGGCGCCCGTTCACGAACATGACGTATGGATCAGCACCATTCACCTCAACAATTTTGAAGGGAACTTAATGATCCAACACACACGCCACCACCAGCGAGACATTTGAGTGAGCATGACATACTCTCAGCCGCCAGGGTACATTCAAGTCAATGAAAGACGAACCCAGTAAATGGTAACTTTATAGTCGGTACATAGTGCTCACACATGTGCACGTGCAGTGTCACATCATCCATCTTGCGCTGGACATACTTAGCATGACCTAGTGATATCACTACTTATAAACGAGGTACACGCCAATGGTGCAGTTACTGGAATCGCACCGGAACGTCAACTTCAAGACGTTCGTCGTGCATGTACCGAACTGTTATCTGCCCCTCGTCATGGAAGAACACTTTTGGCCGCAGGACGTGGTGTTCCGTCGCTTCCGCGGGCAAGTTCCACTGGACAGCACAAAGTCAAGCTAGTGCAAAGTGAAGCGCTACTAACATAGTCTTAAGTCTTTTTATAAAGACAAGTTTGATTATATGAAAGTATGTATGTTTAGGTTAAGGTATTTTTCTAGGGTCTACCCTTTATAGCAGAACTTTTTATGTCATAATATTATTTTGCATAACAGCGCATAGCATAAACTTCATTTCGCAGAAAATCGTTTGGCATACACTCATTTATAATACATTAAAAACGCATAATTTTGTAAGTCAGAATCATCTTTAGGCATAAATTTCATATCCATAATAATTAAAAGTAGAACCATCATATTGCAGAAAGTTCACTGTCAGAATCGTCTTTTGGCATAAATTTCATATCCATAATAATTAAAAAGTAGAACCATCATATTGCAGAAAGTTCACTGTCAGAATCGTCTTTTGGCATACATACGTTTCATATCGATAATCATTAACAGGTAGAACTATCATATCTCAGAAAGTTTACAGTTAGAATCATCTTTTGGCATACTTTTCATATCCATAATAATTGAAAGAATCATCTATCACATTACGGAAAATTCATAGTTAGAATAATTATGTATGAAGCATGAGAGAAGCATGCAAACAAACTTACACCATGCATGCATGAAGCATGTAGCATGCAAATATGAAAAAAAGCACACACCATGCATGTATGCATCAAGCATGTAGAATGCAAACATGCAAAAAAGCACACACCATGCATGCAGCATGCAAGCAAGCATGCAGCATGCAAGCAAACATGCAGCATGCAAGCAAACATGCAAGCAAGCATGCAACATGCAGCAGGCATGGTTTCTGTCACGGCTCCGGCGCTGCGGGGCTCCGGCGGTCCCACGCAAGCTTCTCGTCGCAGATGGTTGTAACGCTCACCACAGCGGCTTCGGCTTGCTGGCCGGCTTTGCCGGCCAGCCTCAGCCGCGGCGGGGAGCGTTAAAACCACCTGCTCCTCAGCTCGCGGGCCGCCTCGCCCCTCCGCGCCTACGCGGGCTTAAATTACACTCTAGGGGTAGGGCAGACAAGACTACGTGCAGTCGGTTTTGCAGCGATTCGGTTCTGTCACTTCACTAACTTTTGTAGTAGGTACAACATATTGACTTTTTAAGACAATATTTTAATTTAAGGTTAAGAATATGATTACATTTTATAGAAATGACAATAAGTATGCCTAATAAAATTATTCCAAATGATATTCTGCCATCTTCTTAATATGCCAAGTGAAATTATTCCAAATAATCGTCGCTCTAAATAAACGCTATGTGAAACGAAATTATGCGAAATTAAGCTTTGCCAAAAGTAATTATGCCAAATAAAATTCTGCCATCTTAAAAGTATACCCTTGTAAATTCGGACATATAAACATTCGGCCAAACAATAATTATATTAAATGATTTTTATGCCATATATACATTCGTTTAAAGAAGATTATGCCAATTGGGTTATGCCAAATAAATTTCGGAGCATCAAAATTCTGCCAGATAGAGGGAACCCATTTTTCTATGGGTCTGTGTCGCTTGAAATAAATGATATTAGTTAGTTAGTTAGTATAAACACACTCCACAAGAGACAATTAAATACCACGACATACTAACACGACATGAAGCTGTACGGTAAACACATCGCTCACTCGAGTCTGATTTCCCGAGGTAACACTAATATCGCGCACTCGTTATATATCGCGCTTGTTTATTGGCACTGTCGATCTTAATAATAGACCAAAACATTCGCGAACGTTGACTAACGATGTTATTACGTTTTCAGCAAAAGTTAGCATAGAATAGAGTGGGACTTGCTGTGTGGATGTGGAATGCAGCTGTAGATCCTAGAAAGATTGTACCTAGTTTTATAATACCAGCCTATTATTTTCTCACAGGGCAAAGGCGTCTTCATATATAAAAAAGGCAAGAGCGTTGTTCTCCATGCTTGCTCATGACGGGTTGGCGATTTCAGAATTATATTAACTATAAGTCCAGCGGGGTAATTGCGTAACACACATAAAATGACAATTCAATTTTATTTTTCATTTTGATAGTTCGGTCACGTTCATCGCGTTATTTACTTTGCTGAGCAGACGAATTTTTCAACTTATGAAGCAATGGATTAGTAAGTTTTCTTCAAAAACCTCGAATTGTGATTGAAAGTGTGTTACGCAATTAGGGTGCACGTTTCCTCACGCTGTTTTACTGATGTTATGTATGACCTAGTATGATTCTATCAAAAGTTTTTCAAGGCGTATCTTTGGATGTTTATCATAATCCTATTTACTTTTCTCGATTCACGAGTGTGCTACGGTCTGTTTTTTGGAACACTTAATCCCACACACTTATTATTGCCATTGTATATGTATCGTATGCTACCCACATTTACTTCAATATTGATGTAATCTACGCCTTTGTGCTACCTACTTTTTTATGTTTTCCTGTGACACCCATTGAAATTAACTTATTTTTAGTCGGAGCCTCATAATTTTTGGCATTTAAAATAATAATATAAACACAGAGTTGACATTTTGTCTTAGTAGCAAACGCTACAAAGTCTGTTTGTAATATTCTTGTAATGTGTCAAATATTTTGGTTGAAATATACATTCTAACATTTCTGCTGCAACTCAGTGAGGCGATTGCGTATTGTCATGCTGCAATCTTAAATGCAAGGATTATAAACACTGCCACTGCCTTTCATGAAGAGTATCTTTTGTTCCACGATGCCAGGCCTGACCTCACATATGCCAGCCGATTCAATTAGCAGCGAGACAATGTTCGAGCCAAGGTGAGGTGTCGGAAGGGCGACACTAAATCTCCACAGAATTGAATCAAACGGCCCGGGCGACGGCTACCCCGGTGATAATGGTCGATTTATGCCTTGCATTGTCTCACCTATCTGTGTATAGAGATGGATTTTTAATTTTGTTATGGTTTATATGGTCGTAAAATTGTGGAGATAGAAAATGATTGTGTTTTGTTAAATTTATCATTGTCCTTTATCGTCATACAAGCCGTCTGCCCGGTGGGATTTCCCATCCGTAAAAAGGACGAACTTCCATATAAACTTTCAATAGGGGACTATTAAACCCCTTCTTCTTCATCTTTAGTGGTTTTGGTTTCCGCACTTGGTCCTTCATGTCGACCATTGTGCGTGGGCCATGGCGGCCGTCGGCGGTTAGTCCAACCAGCTCACTTCCCTCCAGAAGTTGATAATGTCTCCTGGTCTGCTGAGAGCATCTGTGTAGTATCTGTGTGCCTCGAGGGTGTGTGTCCTAATCTGGGTGACTCCTGTGCATTCAAAGAGCAAATGCGCAACGGTTTCCTCAGCCTCCATGCAAGCCCTGCATAGAGGACTGTCCGTGCCTATTGTTTGGTAGTGTTTGTTTAGCGAGCAGTGTCCCGTGATGGTCCCCGTCACCAGGCGTAGGCCGTTCCTGTCCAGGCATAATAAAAATCTGGTTAGCTTGCCATCTAAGGATGGCATTAAACCCCTTTAGTTTTCAAAAATCCTTCATTAGTGCTTACTTTCCTTACTAGGAAGTCTTGTGTAAAATTTCATGCTTCTAGACCAGCCAGTCCGTGAATGAATGATTTAAGGTCATATTGGTTTGCCAAAGCAGCGTACAGCTTGCGAAGCCACCACTGGCAAGCCTATGGTGACCACATCCACGTTTAGCAGAATAGTTGTTGTAAAAAAAGGAACATAGCTGCATATCCCTAGGGATATGCAGCTATGTTCCTTTTATATTTCAGTTAAAGAGTCTTCTTTTTGTTATTTGCTCGTTCTTAAATAGTTACGTGATTAGTACTTGGAGGAAATGGCATTTGTTTCTAAGCATTCGTTTTTGCAGAAACTAATTTGGTAGGTACAGAGTCAATGGGAAGCCAGTCTTAAATTAACTTATGAAGAAATGGGAAATCAGACGTTGGAATAGTGTGGGACGATTTGATATCATGAAATAAATTTTCTTTTTAATTTCCTTTTCGCTGCTAATTGAATCGGCTGGAATATGTGAGGTCAGGCCTGGCATCATGGAACAAAAGATACTCTTCATGAAAGGCAGTGGCAGTGTTTATAATCCTTGCATTTAAGATTGCAGCATGACAATACGCAATCGCCTTAAATAAATCAAGTCAAAGTCATCGTCAAATTATTTATTTCAAGTAGGCCAAGGTCAAAATTTACAAGAAAATAGAATTGTTGTTGGTGCTCCTTACAAAGTATAGTTTCGTATGGATAATAATGGGCAAGAAACTCTATAGACTGATTTAAAAACGACTGCCTTTTAAGGCGACCGACGAAGGAAATACGTTGGTTTTTTCTGCCGGTAACCAGCCAAAATAAGACCAAAACCAGACACAAAAGAAAAATATAAAGAAAAAAGTGTAGGCATATTCCCTAGGCGAAGTATATCTTACTTATTTGTACACGTACGAGTATGTAAACTGGTAAGCAGGCCTGTAAATAACAATGCTAACGAGGTACTCGGCTGGAAGATACATGAGACATGGAGGAACGTCTGTTAATACACTAATGTGTTACATGTCATACAAGCATGCTTGCCGACATAGTTAGACGGATGTATTTATATCTCTATGCTTCGTGTAGATTCAATAATGCCACGGTGGTGATGGTGTAAACAAAGATTCACTTATAGGGAGCATTCATTCATTCATTCATTCATTCATTCATTCATTCAGCAATCATTCTTTGCAAACGTGTCATATTTCAGTTAAAGAGTCTTTTTTTTGTTATTTGCTCGTTCTAAAATAGTTACGTGATTAGTACTTGGAGGAAATGGCCTTTGTTTCTAAGCATTCGTTTTCGCAGAAACTATTTTGGTAGGTACAGAGTCAATGGGAAGCCAGTCTTAAATTAACTTAGGAAGAAATGGGAAATCAGACGGCGGAATAGTATGGGACGATTTGATATCTTGAAATAAATTTCCTTTTGCTGATTTTTCAATAAATGTAATCAGCATTTTCTTATCCAAACTTTGTCCTTTTCTTTATGTACTCTGCAGTATCGATACCAAAGCAACAATAAAGTCCAAACATTATGCATAAAATAACTATCAGTGTTGGTTTTATCACATCAAACCGTTATAAATGCGTCGAATTCCCTGCGCTAAGGAATAAATTTACAAAATTCTACCGGGAAAAGAATAGTGGGCCTAAATTTACGGGCCAGGGGAGGGCAGTAAAACCTCGTTAGCTTGAGCTATGTGCCATCTGAGACTGTATTATCTAGCAGTATATCAGTAACTTTTAGCCACAGTTTTTCCCACAATCAGTTGTTTTTGCCCGAAAACGTACGGCTATTTTTCTCGAAGATAAAGTTGACGGGTTAAAACGTAGGTTTTTTGGGAGCTAAACTGTGGAGATAAAGTAAAATAGATTCTTTGTGTTTTAGTTAAGGAGTTTAGTAGTTTACTATATTGGTTTTGGGTAGTTTGGTCAACATCGTCCTGTATGAACTGTACCCAGATAAATTTAGTCGAGCATTATATCGAGGAGAAACAGAATCCTTTAGACCGCTTACGCACGGACGTAAAAATATCGCGGCGGGATTTTATCGCGCACTGGATTTTAAACTCTCGGTGTAGAACCGAGCATAGAGAATTCAACAGAGTGCATCCCAGCGCGTCGAAAAAACTCACTGTTGGATTTTCCACTTTTAGCGCTAAGCATCCAAGCGTCGAAGATCCAGTGCGTGAAAAAATCCCGCCGTGGTATTTTTATGTCCATGCGAACGTGGACTGAAGGCTCGTACAGACTGGCGCGACACGCGAAGCGAATCACACGCGACACAAAGGCACCGCTTGTTGCGTGACGAGCGGTGTCTTAGTGTCGCGAGCGATTGGCGTCGCGTGTCATGCTTGTTTTGTAGGAGCCTTTATTCGATCTCAGAAAATATTATATATATTTTTTTTATGCAAAATCGAAAAGGAATCACAGCCACAATCACTTCCTGCCGGGGCTGCGGATTGTTCGAAAGAGTTACCGTGGCCCTGGCGCACAGGCAACTGAAGGAACACGGGTGGGTTTTAGTCAGTAAGAGTCTGACACGCCCTTCCGCTCCGCCCAGAGCGGGAGACGTAATTTGATGATTTCCCACCCAAAAAAAAAAAAAAAGAGCCACAATCACTTAACGATTTCTTGTTACCAAATAGATAGAGATATTCAGTAAAATCGTTTACAAAACTTCTCACACGTATGATCAAATCATCAGAGCACGGACAGGCATCAATCACGCTGTCAATTATGATCGGATTGGCTGCTTGCCAGACGTATATCCAAATGTAATTGTCGGGACTTGGATTATCTTAATACTGCTGTATTAGCAGCCGAGATATGGTTATCGCGAGCTTACGGCTGGAAGGGGCGGTGCCGTATTGAGATGGCAGATTTGCTGAAGTCGCAGAAGTGAATTATAAGAAGAGAGGGGAAGGTAAATGAGTGCGGTAAATATACTTGTTCTTATTAAGGTGAATCCTCAGTTGTAGCCCGCCAAATTCAAATTTTCTTTGGTTTTTGCAAATTGCAGCTCTGTTTTATGTCGTATGTTGATCAAAATGCGATTCGCGACTGTAGGAATGATATATTTATTGAATAATAATCATCAATTTCATATTAATCATCAAACTTTGGAAATTTGGTCCACCTAAGAATTTTTCAGAATATTTTATGAAAATTCTTAGGTGGAACAAATTTTCAAAGTTTGCCTATTTATTTGAAATTGATGATTATTATTCAATAAATATATCATTCCTACAGTCGCGAATGGCATTTTGATCAATATACGACGTAAAACAGACTTTTTTTTCTTTTTTTTTTTTCTTTTGCGTGGGAAATCATCAAATGACCTCTCCCGCTCTGGGCGGAGCGGAAGGGCGTGTCAGACTCTTACTGACTAAAACCCACCCGTGTTCCTTCAGTTGCCTGTGCGCCAGGGCCACGGTAACTCTTTCGAACAATCCACGACCCCGGCAGGCATCGGTCCTATCGGACCCCGTCAATGGTGCTGACATCTCGTTGAGGCGCGCGTGGAACACGACGCGCCGTCGACCCGGGCCTGGTCCTTATCGGACGGCGAGCTGCCCATTACTCGCCGTCCGCAAGCCCGCGCCTACGGTGGCCGGGAGTCGGCTGTCGACTCCCGACGCTCAGGGTGTCTCCTCCTGCGGCGACTAGTGGCGCGAGGGCGCAATGATTGCCTCTCCCTCTCGCGCTCCGCCTCCTCCTTCACGAGCATTACTGCTTCGCAGAAGGAGGTGACGGCTTCCCATTCCCTCTCGCTCCGTACCATGGCCTGAACCAGGGCCGGACGCGAGAGGTCGCCGCCGCCGATCGCCGCCACGAGGACACGGCGGTGCTCCGCCCAAGCCGGGCAGATCTCCACCGTATGCTCCACCGTGTCCTCCGGTCGATCCACACAATGATAACACCCGGGCGTTTCCTCCCGTCTTATCCGAAACAGGAACCTCCCGAAACAGCCATGTCCGGTAAGGACCTGCGTCAGGCGGAAGGTGAGGACGCCGTGGCGCATCTCAAGCCAATCCTCAAAGAGGGGACTTACCGCCGCAATTATGGCGTGCCCTGCACTGGGTTGCGACAGTCGCACTCTCCATGCCGCCATGAGACGTAAAACAGAGCTGCAATTTGCAAAAAATCAAAGTAAATTTGAATTTGGCGGACTACAACTGAGGATTCACCTTAACCCTTTAACGGGCAGTACGAAGTACGTAGATTTTTTTTTGTTTTAAGGAGTGTTGACGTAGTTACAGGCCCCCTACAAAACATTTCTGAACAATTCCTCCCCCTAGACATCCTTATTTACTTTTATGGGGGGTGGCAATATACGATCTAGGGGAATGTGGCCGCTTTTCTTTAGATCGAATTTTGTTGCTCCATGTCTCAATATGAAAATTTATAAAAAGTATTTAAAAAATCTAGACACACTTACCGAGGGTGCTGATTGAGCCGTTATTCAAAATTCCTTCTCAATCACAGGATAATATTTTTTTAAAGGAGTGGCGCTAGCGGACCGGTGTACGCAATCTTAAAGTACATTATTCTTTAAGGTGGGAAGCAAGCGGATAGGCACATTAGAAAGCTGTGAATGGTGCTGGTTTCGTTAGTTCGTTTGATTACATTGATTTAGCTTTGACTTGAATTTTATTTTGAAATAGTGTAGCACAATTTATAGAATTGCGTGGTAGGCACAGTACCTTCAGGAGAAAATAAAACCGATTTTCTGTCTAAAAACTTGATATCTAAACTTCTACTAATTACGACGATGTTTATTTTAATTTATTCAAAGGCCTTCAAAACTTAAAGTTTCTCCAGTAAATTCAGCCGCTACTTTCATACATACATACGTCATAAACTCACGCTTTCTTCCCATGGGGGTAGGCAGAATCTACAGAACGCCACCTTCTGGCCGCTACTCATTCAGACTATAACACCTTAGTTAATCTGAAAATCTATTATCGTTAACTTCGATTATCATCATAAAAAACACTGTAGACCCTTAGTTTTAAAATATATCGCTGCATTGCCATTAGAGCGGGTTCCTTGACCCACATTCGAGGGGTTTGACAAAGTCATTTATCATGAGATGGTGGAGGGGAGGGGCTGGTCGGATCCATCACGCTAAGTGCAGGATCCGCCATTATCATGCCCAATGATTCACGTGTATCTAACGGAAACATTTGAAAAATTTACTTTCGGATCCTGCAATTTGTAGACTGAGGGGTTTTACACTTTTACTGCCCTCTGGATCGTATGCGATGCATGGTGATAGTTTCGTGGACAGTGTGTATTAAAGCAACGTTGAAAAAGGTGGTTCTTAAAATTCCTCCACTGTAGAAAGTATGAATGTTACAACGACAAAACCTGGATAACAAAATCTGTAGATATTGTTAAGCGTTAAGCATCTCTGTGTGGTAAATGGCAATACTTCATCATCAGTTTTTCAATGTGGCATCATCATCATCATATTTTCAGCCGAAAGACGTCCACTTGGACGTAGGCTCCTCCAAGCACCGCCACATTGACCGGTTCTGTGCGTGGTGGGTCATATTTATTTATTAACTATGGATGACACATCTAAAAACAAACGGTATAAAAAATTGAATAGAATAAATAATATAATTATATATCATATCAATCACGTTATTGGCAGTAAAATCATTCAACTCAGTAAATTAGTTAGTACTTACCTAGTAAACAATTCAATGGAATGCCACGTTTCATAAACCAACTCAAAATCTATGAGATTCATTGAACCAAATCGAATCAATTTACTACTAATAGCGCACCGATTACTTATAAAACGTCCAAGGGGAGGTGCGGCTATAACGAACCATATTCTTCATTATAAATTGCGCGATTAAACGAAGTATAGCCGGCGCAGATTTAAAATGTCGTCCATTACTTGTTCGTTTTAATATTAAATGCATGAGGTGTCTGTGGAAATATTAAAAGAAAATAAGTCACGTTTAGTTGTTGCCGGGAAAGCGCTATATTGCTGAAGTTGCTGTTTTATCAAGTTTAAGGCTTAGCCATCTTCTTGTTGTAGAATATGCACATTTGTATTTATTTATAGATGCTGTACTAACCGCTTTCGTGAGCGTTATAAGATTCAGAAATGAATGTTGAATCTATACACGAAAAGTGATTTTAATTTACATATAATGTGTTATATGTAAATTAAAATCGCTTTACATGTCTGTCTGAGTGACAACGTTGTTCTTATAAAGTATGTAATGGATTTTGATGCGATTTTCACCATCATTTAGATATTTTTTTCCGGAAGGTAATGTGGATAATAATATTAAATCTCGATGTTTGTCAAGTCTTAAAAACCTTGCGAAGTGGGGATCTCTAGTTTGGTACTATATAGAATAGGTATGAGCAAATGCATTAGGTACTAATGCAAATTATGCCGAAGTTTAAGTTGAAATATTTGTTTTTATTAAATAATTGAATTTTACAAAAAAATAATAGAGATCATTCAAGTAGATTTAAAATAAAATAAGCCTGATGGACAAAACGGAAATAAAAATACTTTTTCAAAAGCGAAAAACAATGGGGCGACGCTTTTTGCACGTAAAATGATAAGTCCAAACACGTGTAGCAGAAAAACCAAAATAATACAACCCACCAAAAAGCTACAAAAGGGTTTTAGGAAACAATAAAATAAAATAGAGGCTATATAATAAACCCAATGTCCCAACACTACGGATAAAATTAACTATAAACATAAAGCATTAAACTAAACGCTTGGCGGAAAAGCTCACTGTCGAGTTAGTGGTTGACGGCAGCCCGACCGACTAATAGACCACATTCATTTTATTAAATTGCTCGATTAAAAGCTCCATAAGCCGCACTGATTTAACCACGAAACGCGAGAGAGATCGTACAAAACAGTCTTCTTTGACAATAAATCAAAAAAATTGTCTGGAACTTGTGAGATTTTCGTTCCAAAAGTTTTTACGCTGCAGGGATATTTTTTCGTATTTTTTGCAAAGAAACTACTTCGAGACAAATTCAGTAAAATACTGGACTGCAGAACGAAAAAGTAGTGCAGTTTCAAACGATTTGCGCTACGCAGAATTTGAATATAAACATACTTAGGGGTTGAAAATAATGCAAGTCATTTAAATGCATGTAAAGTAGACGTAATACAATGCACTACAATGGATAGAAACCTATTTAAATAATCGCCAACAATGCGTAGAAATATCTAGGCACACATTATCAGAGAAGAAAATATATAGATCCACTTATCGTCTAAACTCATGTGGTGTTCCACAGGGCAGTATTTTAGGTCCCTTTTTGTTCTTATTGTATATCAATGATTTGCCCAACGTAACCCCACACTCTTGCATTCTGTACGCTGACGATACTACTCTTAGCATTAAACTCACCGATGGTAATATCATCAATTACGTAAAAGAAATTAGCGACACATTAAACAAAATAATTAAATGGCTTAAAGCCAACAATTTACATGTAAATATAAGTAAAACGAAACTAATACAATTCCAAGCTTATAATAGCACACGTCACCAATTGGAAATAAAATATGCAGATAATGCTGTAGAAGAGGTTGAAAGTGCGACTTTCTTGGGTATAACATTGGATAAATATTGTAACTGGAAAGTGCATATAGAAAAACTATGCGCTAAGGTACAAAGATTTGTTTTTGCTTTAAATAGAATAACTCGCGTGGCTGGTATCAGCGCGGCACTTAATGCGTATCATGGTTACGTAGCATCAATTCTTCGATACGGCATAATTATATGGGGAAATTCTGTTGACACTATTAAAGCGTTCCGAGCCCAAAAAAAATGTATTCGTTCAATGACCAAAGCACAACCATTACAAAGCTGTGTCCCAATCTTTAAAAAGCTCAAAATATTACCACTCCCATCTTTATATATATTTGAACTGTGTATCTTTGTACGGAAAAACATAGCTTTATTTCAGGTATATAATGATGTTTTTGTAAGAAAAAGCAGAAATACTTATAAAATTTGTGCACCTCAACAAAGAATTCAACTATTTTCTAATAATGTTTACTGCATGTCGATTAAAATATATAATAAATTACCCAATGCATTTAAGATTCTTAACTTTATGACATTTAAAAAGAAATTATTTAACTTCCTATTACAAAAGTGTTACTACTCAACGACTGAGTTTCTAAATGAAAGATTTGATTCTAAATTTAAATTAGATGACTACTGACATTTGTGCGAATTGAATAGAATTTTTATTATTTATTTGACATTGTATATCTTTTTTAATATTTTTATTATTGTATTTCATTTTTGACATTATGCTTACTAATAACTCCTGAGCGTGCATGTAACGGTAATTATTTTTTTTCCCTTTTTCTTGTCATTTGTTTATTTGTTAATGTTTAATTTTGACATTGTCTTCTAATCCTTATCATTTAAATTATTTTCAATATTTGTACGCTGGAAACAGCAGAGTATTATGGACATCATATTATAATTTGTAACACCTTGTAAAACAATATTCTGACAAATAAATTATTATTATTATTATTATTAATAAATAAAGCACGTTTAGAGTGGAGCGATACTGTATGACCTAACGTAGGCAATTTGTAAACATGGCGCAAGTTAGCTAAACTTGGTAGGCACTCACACTATTAACGACAAAAAATAGGAGATCGAGTGTCTGTTATGGCACTAATACACGAACGATGAGATATCAGAAAAATGGATGTCATAAATTGATATTGAAAGAGTAAGTGAAATACTTATTAGTTGTATCTCCAACAAATAAATACGAGGCAAGTTATCAGTCATTTTTATTCTTCTCGATGTAAGTAGTTGCTGAGTGAAACATCGTATCCTTGTCGCAGACGTTTAGAGAAGTACAAATGACTCGTGTGATGTACCACGATTTATAACCCAATAAATGGCCTGAACTTTGCTATATCTTTCTTACAATTTATTTTTGAATTTTCAGACTTCTCGTCATTTACAAGGAAAACATAACTATCCTGATTTCCAAAATAATATATCCGGATTTTTCTTTAGTGTTAAATAAAAAACGCTTTGATATTTCAAATGTGTAAAATTGCAAAAAGAAAATTACCGAAAAGTACCGAAAACTTGTCAACTTTCCCCGCAAATATGTCAGTGGGTGATCCGCAATGTCATTTACAAAATGGCGTACCTATACGTTTACATAAAATATTGAGTATTAAAAAATAGTTCATGTAAAAGTCTTGGGCAGTTTTAGCAGTAATATTTTTAGTGTTTTATCGCTGTGGCTGGACTCCAGGCGATTTTACTGGGAGTGACGCGACTGGAAGGGGTCCAAGAAACTTGAGGCGTAAACATGACAACGTCCTTTGCAGTGGAACGGTAAACTGAGGCAGACAGAACAAAGGATCGTGACGGTTACCGCTGACATGAAAACATTAAAGTTAGACCACGGGGAAACGCCCACAAATAGTTTGGGGTTATTTGAAAAATGTATGCAAATAGTATAAAAAGGTCGCGTCGGTTAGTAGTATTTCGGCTTCAAAGTTTATTTTATGTAAGTGTTTTAAAAATATAAATGTTAGATAGGTTTATACAATATAATTTAGGTACACACTTTACAGGGTGGCAGGGACATCGACGCTTAAATGCTCGTACACACTGGCGCGACGCGACGCCCAATACAAAGGCACCGCGGGTCGCGCGACGAGCGGCGCCTTTGTGTAGCGCTGTCGCATCGCCCCTGTCTGTGGGAGCCTTAACCCGTTACCATGGATTCAGTAGGTACATGATTCGGAATACCCCTGTGTTTAAATTTTTCTTCGGTTATAAAAAAAAAAATACTGTTCCATACATTCTTACCGCGTAGATATTGCACTTTTCTATGAAACAGCAGATTTCTATTTGGTTACCGACGAAATGTTTCTACACCGGGGGTCCAGAATTATGTGCTGAATTCATGGTTACATTTTGCGCGTCGATGTCCCGGGATGCCACCCTAATTTAATACAGGGTGGCAGGGACAAATAACTTTTATGATATTTTTAATGGAATGCGTAGGTTGCCCTTTGGATAAATGATTGATAGCATTATTTTCTACCTACTACGAAAATATCTCTAGGACATGACAAACGATCTTATATAGAACTTACAGAAATAGAAACAAAAGCGGCATGTGCGTATAAAAACGAGATAATCATACTATTTCAATGTTAACGACATTATATACGTATGATATTATTGTTATTTACGTAACATTGTAAGCCTGAATGTCGGCCATCGTAATATTACTGACGTATCCGCAGAGGACGCCATTCTCCATTATTACTTCACCATTGTCCCATTTGGTAAGAAAACATTTACACTTTACCGTTATGGTTGCTCCCTGAGCGCGTTTTGCGATAGTTAGATGCCCTAATAGCAACATTACCTTCGTAATTAGTGTGCAGGGTTGTCAATTTTCTCCCGCTGACTTTGTGACGCTTAGGTGTCTCAGTAAGTCAGGGCCGGCAGGGCCGGCAGGGGCGGGTCTCGACATAGATACCGACAAAAATCGGTCGTTAAGTCCAATCGTTGTCAAATTTCTTTAATAGATTTTCAACCTTATGCTTTGGAAATAAAGTTGAAAATCTATTAAAGGAATTTGACATCGATACGACTTAGCGACAGATTTTTGTCGCTATCTAATGTCGAGACTGCCGGCCCTGGTTGTGCTTTCTTGAAGCAAATCATTTTACGTTTTTGTCCGTCACTATCTAAATTTCTGGTTTCGCGAAGTAGATATAAAAATTAATTCAGAAATATCCCCATTCCCCATTTCCCTATTTCAAATCAACGTATCTCCTACTTGAACTTCGTCTGAGTGGCCACGACCAAATTATACTTCACACAACAACATAACAATACAAATGTGTGCTCAGCCAGTTTGGCGCTTAACTCGAAGCTAAACTAGAATCCTTTGTTCGTATTATGGCATTAATGAGGTACGAAGTGTTTCGACACCACATAACACATTGTTATGGTGACTATTCGAAACAGGAACGACTGACTACAATACCACAGAATAGATAGGTACAGAAGGTCAGCTCGAACGAGCGAAAACAGGCGCAGGCACTTATGGACGTGTACTTACGGCGTGCGGCGCGGCGTGGCGCGGCGGCGCTCAAACTTTCTCAAACGAGTGGCAGTAGCGTACGCGCGCGCTTGCACTCTCTGTAAGAGAAGCGTGTCTATGTGTACGTGTGCCTGCTTTCAGCAATTGTATGGAGGTAGCCTTTGCACTCTCTGTAAGTGAAGCGTGTCTATGTGTACGTGTGCCTGTTTTCAGCAATTGCATGGAGATAGCCTTCTGTATCTAGCTATTCTGTGACAGTACACTCGCTACTATTGAGCGCATACAATGAAAGTTTATGGTCGCTGCGTCGGACTAACTTTAACTTGGCTGGTTCTTGATGATGTGTCTTTTTCATGCTCCATTAGCCAAGGAAGTTTTGTGTAAGAAAGTTTTGTAAAATTAAAGTCATCTTTTTGCACAGGAGTTTACAAGATAGATGATTCGTTTTGACTATTTTTGAACTGCAATTTAGCCGTAGCATTGCTCAAACTATCTCTTTATTTGGAGATCGTTTGAATCTTCTGAACACTGATGATTATTATTATCAAGCTTTTACCTAGCATAGTACCTATCTGTTTTAAAATAAAGGTAGAGTGATACTTGTCTGTAAGGAAATCTGATCGTCTTCTTCAAAATAATATGGGTTACTTCGCAGCTTCTTCCCAAATTGCGCATAACGTAATTTTTTCGCTATCGTAGAAGTTTATTCCTTTATTTTAACGTACGAAAACACTTATGAATACAAGCGGGTGTCGCACATTAAACTTTTCTTACATGTTTTTGGTACAGAGTCAGTACCTACTAATGCTCTAGGTACCTAGAATACGTTCGTAAATAAAAATATCGCGTCATATTTATTTAACAGTGTCATAAATACTCAGCAGTAGTTTATTTGTGTGTATCGTGCCAGGTATTTATGAAATCTCATTTTTAGAGAACTATTGTGGAAGGTGTAGGAGTCAGAACATAACTCTCATTTGTTATATTTACTTATTTTCATATTTTGTTTATTAAATGACTTGAAACCACGCTAAAGATTCTTTAGGCTTTTGGCGTATTAATACTGTTTTGAGCAAGTTTACTAATGACGATATTTGCTAAGATAGAAAATACTGTTCTTTGTTTTTCAGTTTTAATTGTAACCAGTAGGTTCTAGATGTTTAATAATTATTAGATGAATATCTGGCCGTCCGGTTAATGGCAATATGTTCGAAACATAACTGGCAAAATGGGGGAAAGGGTGTACCTAGTATTCGATTCGTTTTCAATCTTCGTAAGTACGATCATGTGTCAGCGCACCGGTTGCTTTTAAAATGGTTACCCATTCGTCAGCGCAGAGAGTTGAGGGCTCTGTCTACGTTGTTTTCTATACTCGACAAACCCATTTCTTCTTCTTATGAGACTTCCCGTGTTCAATACTTATGCTCTGCGCATAGTAAAAATCTTCGTTCCACCAACAATCGTCTTCTACGATGTCCTTCTCACCGCTCTAGTTTCATTCACTCTTCTTTCTTTGTCCATGCGATCTTTCTTTGGAATGCGCTCCCTCTGAATATCTGGACCAGTGGGTTATCATTTAAAGTGAAGGCACGTGAATATATTCGTAGGAAGTTGGCAGAATCATCCCAGCGCTGATTTGCTGGATTCGTTTTCTCCTTTACCTATCGTTATTTCTTTTGACAAAGTTTATTTTTGTTATATGTATCTATGTATTAGTAATTATTCTTTTTCGAGTTATCTACCGCTTATGTTGCACCTGTCATGTTTTGTCTCTGCGTCACCGTAAGGTAGAATGGTAGAAAATGACTCAGGCATTAAGTCCGCCTTTATACAGTATATTTTTTTATTTGTGCATTTAATAAATAAATAATATAGGTACCTATACCTCTGCTTAACCTTACGGGGAATACAGGCGTGATGTTATCTTGTTATGTTATATGAGACAAAACTACGTTTTCATCGAAAACGAAAAGATAATATGAATTTCTAGAGGTCTGAAACTGAAATTGACTTCCGTCATTGAGTCTTCCTATTCACATAGCCATTACAAATATAAATTCAGAGACAAGCTACCTGAGATTATAATCGAAGGCAGTGTGAAGTGGCTTTATGGGAAGTGAAGCCGGAGTATCCGGACGGAGATTGGCGCGGCAAAGTTATTGTGTATCGGTAACTTTGCCTGCCAGCCGGATATTGTGCTGAGACACTGACGGAGCTTTGACACAGTGATGGTGATTACCAGAGCTTTGCTGTACGGGAACCAATGTGAATGATGGGCTAAAATTGATTGAATGTCGCGAAATAATATTCATGCTGCATTTTTTTGGCCTCTTAAGTTATTTATATCGAAAGGTTGCACATCTAGCAGATTTTTTTTTATGAAATAGGGCCAGACTTTCTCCTTTATTTATAAATGTTGCTTAAAGTTAAGAGACGTTTAAACGTCAAAAAATTATGGTTAAACAGTGGCAAATCATTGCTTAACTTTAAGCAACGTTTATAAATAAACCCCTCTTATTACAAGTAGCTTTGACAATAGCAGGTATGCAAACTCCTCAAATAAATTTTATTTGACGCGGAAAGGGAGTACAATATGTTCCTAAGGATTACTTTTAGTCTGTATGGTCCCACTGCTGGGCAAAGGCTTGATGACTTCCAGTGCTTCAGATCCAGTGTTAATGTGGACCACTGGTCGTATGTCTTGTTCAGCTCATCCCGCCATCTCCTCGGGGTAAGGCTTAGGTATCAGGCTATAATTTTGAAAGAATCTAGCAATTTTAATCTTGCTGTAGTGATTACTCTTTATTTTAATACTAGCAAATACTTACACGAATCCTATTGTTAACCGTGAACTTTTGGTAAAATAACGTAACATTAATTTGCCCGTAATCACAGCATAAATATCAGTGGACAAAATAATATACCTGTGTAGGTAGTTACTTAGGAATATTTTATAATTTCGATGTAAAGACTAAAATGTTATTCCACATATTCCCGGAGGCTAAGTCGTGGGTGTCACCTGACCTGTCTGTTCTGTCCCGTCCATTTAGACATCGGACCATAAATTTTGATCATTATTTTATTTTTGGTCTCTAGAGAGAGATGCATTGATTTTGTTACAATTTTTTTTCATCGGCCTGTGTTTGATCCATTTAAAACAGGAATCTTACTTTCAAATACTGAAATTGGAATCTTTTACGGGATTTGGATATTTCTTAGTGAATTGTATAAATAGGTATTAGAGCCAAAAAGTTTCTGCCTGCTTAGAACGTTTTCACAGCTAAGCTAAAGCAATAAAAGGACCATTGCAGCCGTGCAGCTTGCAGCAGCTTGTATAGACTGCGTCTATACAAGGTGGAGACGACAATCGACAATAAATTAAACTGTGTAGAACTAATGTCGCTCCCAGTCTGCTTACGCAAATTCAATCAATTATATCCAATAGTTTAGTTACTATAACTAGTCAAAGATTGGCAAAACCCATAGTCGTCCCTTCACTACAATTTAGTTTGTTTGGAAAAAAACATTTTTTAAAGGGTAAAACGGGAGCCTATTACTAAGACTCCGGTCTCCGTCCGTCTGTCTGTCACCAGGCTGTATCTCATGAACCGTGATTGTTAGTCAGTTGAAATTTTCACAGATGATGTATTTTTGTTGCCGCTATAACAAAACATACTAAAAAACAGAATAAAATAAATATTTAAGGGGGCTCCCATACAATATACATGAAATTTTTACCGTTTTTATAGATAATGGTACGGAACCCTTCGTGCGCGAGTCCGACTCGGACTCGGCCGGTTTTTTTATTTCCGTATTAGGATTTATTTGATAGTTTCAAAATACTCTTATACATTAGTATTGCCAGTGTTTTTATATATTGTCGTATCGTTGTCTCCACATTCTATAACCCTGCGACGAAATATGTAGTTAAAAAAATACGTGATGAACCAAGTAAAATCGACGCCATACATACTGAAACTGTTTCATATTTACCTTTCAAACGTACATATTCGTATAAATACCGCATCACGAGCAAAAATAAAACCTGAACAGACAGACAATATCAGAGTGTATACGAGATATGGTGATAAAGCCATCCGCCATGTCACGCCAAATCCCTTTCCCAAAACAAAGCCCTTTGCGTTTCTTTTTTATTATATTCAAAACACTCGCGAGCTATTCTTTTTCGTTATTTGCTTGTCGTTTTCAATAAAATCTGTGTCTGTTTAATTATTTTGCTTGTGGTTATATGTTGTTGCTTTTCGCTGTTAATTAAAGTGGTTTCAGTTGGTTTAACGGTATGAAGTTTTTTGTGGCGGTCTGAGTTGAAAGAGTAATATTTTTTTAATTATTATAGTGTATTTTGTAATATTTATGTGGTTTTTCAGCATGCAAATGAAGCGTAAATGACAAATGATACCGATTAATTCATTAGTGTTAAAGCTGGTGACAAACACTGATATTAAAAAAGTCACCTTTTCGAAATTAATTACCGTATATGTAAATACTAATACAATATTTAAAATCACAAAAAATCCAATGAACAAGTCTATGTTGATAAATTCAAACAAAAAGCAGAGCTTCAGTGTCACTGTTCATGAAAAATTCCTTCGATTTTCGGCTATAATTTGTCACTTAATACAGTGACAAGGACGGAGGAAGTTCACGAGGGTATCACCGAAAAACATTATGAATAATTAAGTGCATGGAACAACTTTTTATTCGGCATTACCTTCGTAAGTAGAATAGGTCATCTTTCATGCGACGAGTTCTTGCGAACACGGAAAATCAATTTAGGATTTCTTAAGTGGCATGGGAGTTGGAATTTGAGAGTGTGATCGTGAAATGACGTCAGTTTGATAACCTTGATGTAGGTATTCTTCATTTTAATTTATTTTCTTGGAAGGATATAATACCTACCTACATAGTTCGTTACGCAAATCTTTTTGTTTTTTTGAAAGCCTAAAAAGTATTTAACTTTAGAAAAGTAATCAGTATAATCTCAAATCTCATATTGTTTATTGCAATCAATAATGTACACTTACAGGTGGTAAATAAAAAATAATAGAAACAATTATAGACTTTGTTGGGCACAGCAAATTAAACTACTAATAATACACTACACACACACACACATACACACTATTAATTACTTAAATACACTTTGATAATCAGCGTCTGCCTAGCCGCCTTTTCCCAACTATGTTGGGGTGAGCTGCTAGTCTAACCAGACGCAACTGTATACCAGTATTTTACATGGAGCGACTGCCTATCTGACCTCTTCATCCCATTAACTGGGTAAAACGATACTCTTTATTAAGACTGGTAAATCAGACTTTCGGGCTTCTGACTAAATACACTTTGTTAATATATTAGTATATCTTAGCAATAGTACCTTTAACTTAGCAAAAAACGTTCTAAGACACCAAAAACATCTTAAAAAACGTTGAGTCACTAAGCAAGTTTGGGATTCGAGATTCGAACGTTTAATATTTTAGCTAAGTTTGTGCACGAGTGGTACTGTTAGTCCTGAGTCCCGCCCTTCACTTATTTATTCATACTGTTTTGACGGGCCGTCAAACTTTTATTTTTCTTATTGATGATGGTGAGCCTCGTCGACGAGTTCGCATTTATGTTCGGCGGCCATATTGGCTGATTTTACGTTTTTTTTTTGCGTACTAAAGGCTGGTAAGGTTTAGAAGTTTGGACATTTCGCTGAAAGTTTTTATGTTATTTTTATGACCTATAATAATTTTAATATGCCTCGCAAGTTAAAAGTATAAAACAGGCAAAGGTTATGCCATGATTTGCCTAAGGGCCAGTTTCTCGAATGAACATTATCGCAAAATTTATGACTTTTCAAGTGCGCATCATTCAGCCAAACGCAGCAGTTTACGCGCGCTTGACAATTTGTCACATTAATTTTGTAATAATTTTCGATCGAGAAACTGCGGGTTAATTGCGTAACACACTAACAGTAGGAATGGCTTTCATTTTGACAGTTTAGACACATTCATAGCGTTATATACTTACGTTGTTGAGCAGACAAATTTTTCGAACATATGCAGAAATGGATTAGCAATATCCTTCAAAATGATTCAGATTGTGATTAGTGTGTCACGCAATTAAGGTGCTGGCCCTTATAGTTCTCTATTAAAAATATCTACCTCCATATTGTTAACCAACTAATGTTTATTTAATCACGAATTGGTTATTACTTTTCCAAACATTACCTAAATTTGAAATTCATGACGCAGCTCTATATTAGTTGTACCGACAGAAACAGAACAAGTACGTGCCTCGTCCGATGAGGCCGCACTAATGGCCGAAACAAAACTTTCGGTATTAGTGTAAAACTATTTCTCTACAAAGCCGACCGACAACTTGGCCGAACGCATCCGTTACAAAATTATCGGAGGCCGATTAATTATTATTAACTAACGTTGGCTTGGCTGAAGTTGGATTAAAATTGAACACTGTTGATTTATGAGTACCTTCTGTGTTCATTTCTTACTTTATTTGTTGCATTTTTATGTTAACCTTTAATGCCATTATTACTATTTACAAATAACATTACGCAGAGGTGAGCAGAGGTGTCCCTATAGTAGGGTATATCCATTTTCACATATATGTTTAAGTCCCATGTAATAGTGGGCGAGCCTATTATTATCATCCGGGCACAAATCCAGACTCGGGGCTGCTACTGAGAAATTCCTGATGGAAAAACCCAATAACACTTTGCCCGACCTGGGAATCGAACCTCGGACCTCATGCTCAGCAGTAGTGCTTGGAATCACGACACCAACGGAACATTATTACTATTTAGTAGCCATAATTCAGTGTTACATATTTTCACTATGAACTGTTCCTCTACTCGATACTAATAATTTGTACTCTGCTTACACAGCATACGGACAAAGTCGTAATATTATTTTCAAATTATCCATCGTGTAATAGATAAGTGCTTTTTGTGCTCGAAATTAAATTGAAGCTGTACAAGCGGTCTAGATAAAAATGAGCACTTTCGTGCAAACGAGTATGGATTAGGAAATAGATATTTTTCACTCCTCCTGCTCAAAAAGTCCGTCATTGTACCGTACCAGAGCGGGGGTAAAATAGCAGATTTTCTTGTAGGGGAAAAACTATATATATTTTTTTAAATTGTCTGTTACCAACGAGCCTACAAAAACGAAAAATTCTATATTCATAATTAGAATAATAATGAAAAAGACTCCACTTATTACTGTTTCATAAAAAAAGAAGAACATTTCATTTTTGAAAATGGAATAGAAGCACATACAAATTTTGATAAAATAAACTATTAAATATTGTATTGGATTGTTTTATTTTCTCGCAATCGTAGTGAAAAATAGAGTGTTACGCACGGCGCTAAAAACCCATTATAACTTGTTTTCTATTTACTCCCTCGCTAAAGCTTGGGAGTAAAACTACCTCGTATATAATGGCTCATTTTAGCCCCTTGTATGACAATCTACTATTATAGAATAGATAGGTGTAGAAAAATATATTTTTCTAGTTTCGTTTAGGTTTAGAGAAATAAAAATATCATCATACAACACTCAGATACATGCACAAGAAGTATTAATTGTCAAAAACTGCACTTTACAGTGTTTGTTTTATTTTGTGTTGATGTCATCGATCACGTTCTTTATTAGTAATCGATGGTTGATGTTTACTGTTTAAGCTTGATTTGCCAATACATGCCTAGTCAATCTCTCTACACCAAACTATGATTGATAAAAATAACCTATAATATAAAAATGACACGACCTACAACATTTTTCAATATTCGCAGTGACCTCAAAGAAGTACTTCTAATTTCCCTACAGACGTTTATAAATAAACACTGACAGTATATTACAAAACCGTGGAACATAAATTAATCATATATGCGTGGAGTTGATCCAGACATCGAGCCACCGGTATCTCATTTCCGTTGTACTTTATGTGAG
Source organism: Dryobotodes eremita (assembly GCA_917490735.1). Lineage (NCBI taxonomy): Eukaryota > Metazoa > Arthropoda > Insecta > Lepidoptera > Noctuidae > Dryobotodes > Dryobotodes eremita. The sequence goes on from OU823257.1 coordinate 9,765,105, forward strand.
CCCGCGAGCGACTTCCGTGACCCAATGCGGGCCACACACGAGAACAAGTAAGTACACGTTAAGAAAATATTTGAGATTTTATCTTCAATGTTTTATTTGAATTAAGAAGGATAACAGACGGTTGGTTGGGTACGAAATATTTAATTGTAACGTGAGTTTAGGTTATATATAATTATTATCTTACTAGATGTGGATGTTTTGACATCAGTACCTGTAAAAAGAGAAAAAACAATGATTAGAAACATTATTCAGAGCTCAAAATCTAATGATCAGCATGAAAATAAAAATGTCCGCCAGAAGGACATACTAGTTATTTTTGGTACGCGTGGCGCCTCCACCACACCTCTGTTCTTTGACGACTCACGACGTTTCAGTACTCATGTGCTGCCGGTATCATTTCCGTCTCGAGTCGCGACTCGTGACGCTACGACACGACGCGACGCGCGACGGCTACACATCGAGCTCCACTTGTCTCATTTGAAATGTCAAATGACGACGACATCGGTTGAGACGTTTTTGTGATGTGTGGGTCGGGTTCATTGGGTTTGTTTGATGAATGAAACGTGTTTCAAAAGTTTCATTATATACCTTTAGATCATTATAAATAACTTACAGCAGACGTAGGTACACAACTGCCCACTCTCTTCGACTAAAACTGGTTTTCTAAATAAAGGCAACACTTCGTATTTATCAGAAGAGGTCTAATTATCTCTTGTGCGAGACAAGTTGTCAAGTTGACATCTGTCAAATTCGTTCTAAAATTGACTCTGTAAGTTAAGCGTCGCAAAATTATAATATATAATAAATATATTGTTTAGCAACTCTAAGTAAAACAGCGTTATCGCTTAATAAACACCTTTTCAGTAGTCTAGTTAGTAAAATCCAATTTACGATCCAGTTTATTAAAATCTAGATAATAAAGTTATAACGAATATTCAAATTTTCAAGGTATCCGTTGTCTCTAATTATGTTTTAGGTAGGTTACCCACTATTTTAGTTAGGTTTCATAATTAGAATAAGTACTTATGTTTGGGTAGATACGTACCTGCTCGTTATAATAAAGGGAGAAGTGTATATCTACTGTAAAAGAGAGATGAAAAGTATTTATCGATGATTTCTTTTTTATCTGACTAAACTAATTTTAATTTTCAGCAAATTAAAATAAAATAAACCATAAAACCTAAGTGTTAAAACTTATTAATTAAATTACCGTAAAAACATTGATTAAGTATAGCGCAGATTGCTAACAGCTGCCACTGCTTTACTGTGACATCATTATAATTTTCTAAAATTCTCTCCGCTAACACTGGAAAATAATACTCCACTTTTAATCAATGAAATATTGGCGTTAAATATGAACACACAACACACGCACGTCCTCGGATTATTACGCGTGTAACCGAAACCACGTGGCTTCGGTTCGAGTTCGATTTAATTAAAACTGAACTACCCTCCCACAGGTTTTAATGAACTTAAAAAAAAGCGGCCAAGTGCTAGTCGGACTCGCTCACGAAGGATTCCGTACCACCGTACAATATTTTACATTACATCTTTTTTTAAACCATTTCTTGTATGGGGACCCTCTTTAATTATTAACTTTATTTTATTTTTAAAACTTTTTGTAATAGCGGCAAACGTAATACACACTCTGTGAAAATCAAGAGTCTACCTATTAAGGTTAAAAAGATACAGCCCTGTGACGGATGGCAGAGCCTGAACAATAGGGACCCGTTGTACGGAACCCCTTTGGGTACGGAACCCTAAAAAAATACAAATATTAATTACAGGGACTGTTAAAAAAATAACTGACCTAAATCAGGTAGAGTGTCAGTTTTTTTCCATATCATTATTGAAAATCTTGGTCTCAATTTTATTTTAATGGGTACTTATCTGTCTCATTAATTACGGCTCAATTTCGTGAAGTATCAATTTCTTGCCCGTTAAAGCTGTGAGATTTTTTGGAAATAAATTACTTTATATCGTAGGTAATAAGACGACTTATTAAGGTCAAGGTCTTTCTTGACTTATTGATGTCAATTTAAGTAATTAGTCTCAATGATACATTACTTAAGTTATAGTTTGTCTTATGTAAGAACCACAGGTAATAATAATGCTAACAATGGAAATTGCATTGTTCCCCGCGCATACAGTTTAAGGGCCAGTCGTCTTCCCCGCGTCGTACCAATAACTTGTGTTCTGTATAGATTAAGTAAGAAGCGTCACTGTGCTTTTTAAGAGGGCCCTTCCCGGTCCATCTATCGTCAACGCGAGCATGATTGAAAAGTTTGTTGTTTCATCCAACGCAATGTTAGAAAAAGAAGCAAGAGTGCGAACGCGATAACTTCGAATGAAAATTGGCGCGCAAATATTTCACAAAACATGTTCCAGGAAATACGTGTTTTTGAAAAAGCTTTACAAGTTTTTGGAAAAAAAAATTGTTATTTAGAATCTCCATTACATGTGGGAGGTTCCTATGAAGATGTTTTATTAACTTTTATAATTTATGAGTACATTATGACCGGCCAAAGTTCAGGTAAAATTTGTGCAAAAAAGCAGATTTTTGGAGGCTTATACTGAATTTGTTTTTCCAAATTTAGATTTTTTGCTTGCATAGAAACCTAGATAAAAAACATAAGATACCTATTAGTTAAAAAATGTCAATGAAAGATGTGTTATAACGCCATGATCACGTACGAGCGTTTGTATGAAAACTATGACGGGTTGGCCGCTCTTAATCCAGGTTATCAGTCAATAGACTTTATACTGTACACTAGAATTTTATTGACAACCTTCTCCAACCACGATATCAAAAGGTCTCAACATTACCACATACCTACCTACCATATATATACCTGTAGTTCCTACATCTTGTGATATCTAATTTGGTTGCTATGTAACTTATTTGAGCTTCATATTCATAGCTGTGACACACAAACCTCCTCAAACAAATATCGGTGTGTATGTAAACCAATTATATTCCTGTGATCATTCCTTTGAGCCAACGATCACAGAAAGTCACTTAGAAGTAGGTAAGTTAGGTACAACTAGACTTAATTTGTGGTCCAGACCGAGTTACATAACAAGTGTAGTCTAGTTTGGAAGCCGGAGCCTATCTCCGATCAAGGTGACCGATAACACGGCCATCAGATTCCACAACATTCACCTAACTAATATGAAGGCTGGCTGGTTAAACATGGGACAAATTGGAGGAGATTAATCAGTAGCCGACTGTCGCTTCTTTGTTAAAAAATATTGAAAAATAATATTTATCCTGAACATTTAATAAAATACCGTCAAAAAACGGGGTGAATCGAGACGAAACTTTAAAAGGGATTTTAACATTGAAAAAATCTAGTTTGTTGCCAACACGACCACTTTATCGTTAATTATAATACAGTAAACACATTCGAGTATTACATATTATTTAAATGTTAAAATCCCTTTTAAAGTTTCGTTCCGATTAACCCCTGCATCCCTATTCAGCCCGTTTGACGGTATATCAAGATTGTGGTTTGTGGATATAACATATTCTAAACCTAGTTTGAAGTATGAAGGAAAAATATATCATACCTATAAAAGGTAACTAGCCCGATACAAGGCTCGTTCAAACAGGCGCGACACACGACGCGACACAAAGGTACTGCCTGTCGCGTAACAATCGGTGCCTTTGTGTCGCGTGCGATTCGCGTCGCGTGTCGCGGCTGTTTAAAGGAGCCTTTAATCGCCCCGTCCGCGTCGCGTCGCCTGCGCAAAGTGTGGCCCTTCCAGGGGGTCTTAATTCTTCACATTATTTCAAGGTTTTCATTGCAACTTATGCATATTTTTTATTTAAAGTTACACACATAGGTTTTTATTGTTTTTAGAGTCAAGGCTCGTACACACTGGCGCGATGCGACGCCCAACACAAAGGCACCGCGTGTCGCGCGACGAGCGGCGCCTCTGTGTAGCGCTGTCGCGTTGCACCTGTCTGTGGGAGCCTTCATTCAATGCATGCGAACATAAATTATTATGTTTTCTTGCATGTCCCTAGTTTAACCAGTCACACGAAATACCCAATCGGCACAAACAAGTTTACAAGCTAAGTCAACTCAAGGCTAGCTAACGCCTAAGACCGCAGGCACAGAACTTCGAAAGTAGGACGAGTCGGCTCATTCAGTGCCTGTATCAAATTACAGAGATGCTAGAGCATGGCGGATGAAGGCAATCTCCGTCTAAATACCCTCTTGATAGTTCAAGTAGCAAAACAAAGTAGATGAAATGTTTAAGGTGTTATTTAAGACTGTTCAACATTTTTGTACGGGGAATATAGGTCGAGTGGATTTTAGCTAGACGCTTTGTGATGGTTTTTTTTTTGTTTAATGTTAGGCTTTGGGTGTTAGGTATAGAGGTTCATAATGAAAATGGTGATCTTTCGTAACTGAATTTGAACAATATAGCCGTAACGAAATAGGTTTTAATTACCTACTGGAAAATTGTATTTTTATGAACGCTTTGTTTGAAATAGTTTAACGACTTGAAAGTTATCTTTTTCATTTTGTTCTATTTAAAATAAAATTAATGTGGAAAAGGCAGAACGTGTTGCTTTTAAACAACAATGCAATATTTGTAAACTAAAAACACGTTTGCACAAAGTAATAAAATGTTGCCATGTCGACTGTGAAACCGAAACATTATAAAAGTCGATTCTATATTGAAAATTAAATCATTCAAATTACGAACAAGTTGTTCCAAGAATTTCCCAACCCTAGAAGTAGGATAAACTAATTACATCAACTCCTCAGAATATTGAACTAATGAAATTATGATGAAATGCCCCTAAACAGCAAGTTATGAAATATGAAGCAGGACCGGCCAGTTAGATTGATGGCGACACGGCCCACCGTCACGGACCAGATAATTGATATTCAGTAAATATTGGCGGATAAAATAAACCGAAAATTGAGTTTCCAAAACCGGCCTAAATTAATTTGCAAGTTCATAACAGCTTCGTGTCGGCGTAAAATTTTTATTAAAGGCAAATCCCGGAGCTTTTCAACGGACTTTTCGAGTCGAGTATATACAGTAATACCAGATAAAAACATCGTGTTTACGCTTTTATGTTTCTTATCTATAAGTACATATAATAAAATAGTAATGAAGTCAAAACAACACAGAATATTTTTGAAAAAAAATTGTTGCGTCGTGTGAGAACGAGTTTTAGATTTTTTGTCCATTGTCTGTTTGTCTAGATATATGTTCCGGATTGGCGCAAAAGCGGCTGACCGGATTTGGATGAAATTTAACACACAGATAGTTTGTAACCTGGATTAACACATAGGGTACTTTTAATCCCGGTCGTACGTTCCCGTGGGATATTTCTCGACATCCACGCGGGCGAAGCCGCAGGCAAAAGCTAGTAAAATAAAAAATAAGGAAAAATTGCATTAAAAGTAATTAATTTAGCTTTACTTGGAAAAGTACTGGCTCAGATAACCAGCAATTTTGATCGTACCTAAGTGCCTACTCGATACTTACGTAGCATCATCTTTTAGGTTGAAGTACACACTTATATTTTCGTAGTATCTAGAACCGTCAAACGAGGTAAATAGGGATGTAGGGGTGAATCGGAACGAGGCTTTAAAAGGGATTATAATATTGAAATAATATAGTTTGTTGCCAACAAGGGCTCTTAATCGTAAATTATAATACAGTAAACACATTAAAGTCCTTTTTGGCAACAAACTATATTATTCCAAACTTTCGTTCCGATTTACCCTTGCATCCCTATTCGCCCCGTTTGACGGTACTCTCAGATTTCAATTTCCGATGTAGTTTTCGATTAGAGGTCGTGTTATGAGACTGGATAGATGTCGTCAAAAGTGGCCAAACAGCTTTAATTACGAGTTATAATTTCTTTTTATAATTATCTTTGGCGTGATTAAGTTGATATAACATAAACATTGAAATGCCTGTTACGATAAAGGCGCCGGCGGTTCTCCGACAAGCATTGTTTATATTTTAACGACTCATCCTACGCTTTATCCTCGTTTAAATAACCGTCGATTAAACTCTTTCGCTCCGTAAAATATAAAACCCTAATTACCACCAGCTCGGCTCATTACAATAAAAATGTTGAATAATTTCAAAATGTTTGTGCAAGAAGAATTTACTTGTTACAATGCAAATTTGGCAATTTTCCAGTTTCATGACACTGCAATGTGGGTGACTTTTAATGGGCGGCTAACGCATTATGTCACTGGAAACTATTCATTTAGAGTTGAAGAAAGGAAACGGGAATTAAAAGTGAAATATAGTTTCTATCTTATAAGTGGCTCCGTATACTCTATCTTTAACATAACCCCACAAAAATTAATCCAGTGGTGGTTAATCGCAACTCGAATCAATTGCAGCCTTAAAACTCAAAATCCGTGACACGATTAACGAAATAGACCCGCCATTACGCCAAAAAGTTATTGAAAATTTTAATGAAAGAATCGACATCTGTGAGCGTGGTCGTGGCGGACATTTTGTCCGATATAATTTTTCATTCATAATTGATAAACCTTACTATTTCTAATACAATACAAATATGAATCATTTCCATCTAAAATCTTTGTTTTATAAAATAAATTTCTTGTTGAAAAACCCTTTACTTGCCCAGTTTCTAATTATTATTTTTTATTTGAAACAAAGGTATAACCTATAGGTAAAAGGTAAAGGTATAACCTATTTCATAAAATGAGTATTTGTGTCCATTTAAGTGGTTGTTTAATGTAAATAAACATTCGTATCTATTTACTGTTTGTTGTGTAGTCATTTGTGTAGGTTTCCGAGTATCAAAATAATCCAAAATTAGGGGAATAATTGGCTTTAAATCACAATCGAATTATGATTAAGCACCCAATAACTCCAACGTTTGCTTTTCATGGAAATCAATTAATAAATTCCGCGATAAATCGCTGCATAATTCATAAAAGAAAATGTTAATTAATTTTAAAATAAAATCACGAAAAACCGTATCGCGGCGTAATTAGTAGCTACTCCGGTTTCGTTGTTATATTGCAAATGAACTGTATATTATTTATTTTCCAATAGCCGAGTCCATTTAAATGCAGCACGGAACATGATATATTAAAGTTTCATAGCCACATGCTCACTGCAAAAACCGAGGCGGTTCATTTTTTAGTTTATTTGTTTGTTACGTCGACCGCGTGGATTTCGGATATTAAGTTACCGGTTGATTTTCTCATACAAACTTCAAGCCTCCGTTGAACTATTCATATTTCTATCCATGCCACTCTAAAGTGTATTGAAGCAATTAAAAAAGTTTTAAGAACGTCTAAAACTTTATTTCGTTTGAGAATTGAAATAAAAGAAAACTACTCGTATTTTATTCCGTATAAATAAAACGCAATGAATTATGAAAGAATAATTATTTTTCCTGACATGATGCTTTTTTCACTATGCTTTGCGTTGTCTCACAGTCACTCGGTCGCGATGTAGGTATTATATATCAAAGTTTTGGTATGTCGAGTTGTTCTGTATCCACCAAGGAACACTCATTTACTTTAATCAAAATACTCCGAATTATTTTATGAACTAATAATTCAATTATGGTAGCTTTGAAGCTCGTTTTTCAATGTATCGAGAGTGCGGTTGTTAACATTATTAAGTGCCTTATGAAATATGAATTACGAGTAGTCTCTGCGGAAAAGTGACGTCATAACTTGCGGTGACTTTTGAGACAAGAAACTCTGAATTTGTGCCAAAATTTTCAACATTATAGTACTGGTTTTTTCACATTATTCTGAACTAAAGATATTCGTACCAACCTACGAGTATATCCCATCTCTAAAAGTACCTTGCTTTGATTTACACTGATTAAAAAAACACAAAGTAGGTAAACAAAAGTTCACTTTCGTTTTCAGGCACATTCTCTAAATTTTACGTCTAATTAAGGTTTGAAAGGTACCACCCCATGTCAATCTACCAAACAAATCACACAACTTACAGTTACCTATTCTGTGGACACGTAACCCAAAGTCCAATTGCACAGAGCACCTTAACACTGCAGTTGGCAACTTGGTAAATATCACGAGTTCCATCGGCCATAACTCAACGAAATGCAATCTCTAGCCGGTGCTAAAGCTGAGGCGTATAACTGTGCCTTTAGCTATTGTAGGAGCCGAAATACTCCGAAAAGGTGTGAATTCTATGAGCACGAAGTTGGATGGAGTTTGTCGTGATTTCGTTTGATGTTTTCTGAGCTTTCTGAGTTATACGTGTATGGCTTTGTTCAGGAAGATCTTGACTAACTAAAGCGTTAAGAAGCTATCTTATCATTATAATAGTTTAGTAAATAAGCTGAACTTACGAATATACAAATACAATTTAACAATTTTAGTTCATATAGATATGAAAATCGACTTTTCGACATCAGGACTATGGTAAATAGCACAAGTTCCATCGGCCATAACTCAACGAAATGCAATCTCTAGCCGGCTAAAGCCGAGCCGTATAACTGTACCTTTAGCTACTCATATTGTAGGAGCCGAAATATTCCGAAGAGGTGTAAATTTTACGAGCACGAAGTTGGATGGAGTTGCTTGTGATATTGTTTGATGTTTTCTGAGAGATATATATATGATTTTGTTTACGGAAATATTGACTAACTACAGCATTTAGAACCTATCTTATTATTACATAACATAACATCACGCCTGTATTCCCCGACAGGTTAGGTAGAGGTGCACCTATAGTACACCCACATTTCGCCAATTATTTTTAAGTCTCTTGTAATATAGTGGGCGAGCCTATTGCCAACAACCGGGCACAACTCCAGACTCCGGGCTGCTACTGAGAAATTCCAGATGGAAAAACCTAATACTTTGTCCGACCTGGGAATCTGACCCAGGGCCTCATGCTCAACAGTAGCATTATTTGAAGTAGTAACAGAATTAGTAAGCATATAGTTTTTCAGGGCTTTTCAGTAGTCTTTTTTTTCATGAATTGACGAATATGCAAATATAGTGCTACAACGTTATTTTGGGGTGTGGCCAAAATCGGAACTAACGCCGCCTTCTTATTCATATTCTGATCTTTATTTGCATTCCATAATGTTTGAAGATCTTTCAATGGGCTTAAAGCTAAGGTACAATTACGGACTCTGCAGGGCACAGCAGAAAGTATAAAATGAATTTTTGAAATAAAGTTCATACTTAATTAATTATCAATTTTAAAACATGTCTTGTTTATTGAATACATTTCAAGTGACATTTCACAAAACAATTATTCAAATGTTTACATCAACAGCGCCAACGACATTCGAGCACCAAAATATCATTATAGCAGTGTACAAATATTCTTAATTTGAAAAAAGAAATTCATTGGCATTTCGATTTCATTAGTGAATTTTCACACCACTAGATTCAAACATAATTTCGAGTGCTAGACTCAATGGAATCATTTGAAACGAATGGAACGCTGCCAAAAACTTTACCTTCAAATTATTACAGGTACTCCAGACCGTAGGTATGGGTTATCTAATATCACATTCATTCAACCCAATCTACTGAGGCAGCAGTACTCAAGCAGTTTTTTTATCGCGGGCCGCATACATGTACCTATTCGTATCTATGAGTAACATGTACGAGTAGTGCGACGCTCACTGTCTTTATGTATAGTTTGAGCTTTTACCATTTGCTAAAGTTTGAAATAAAGAAACTTTGAATCCATACTAATATTATAAATTCGCATAAACTAATGAACGGATTTCGATAACATTTTGCGAGGAGATAGATGGCATCCTGGGGAAGGACATAAGCTACTTTTTGTTCCGGTAGCACGTTCCCGTGGGATAATTTCCGACATCCACGCGGGCGAAGTCGTGCGCAGAAGCAAGTCATCTCTAACGCGTATTATGAGAAATAGCTAGATACTAATTGTTTCCACTATTGTAACTTCCTGTGAACCAATATATAATACAATCATTCGATAACAGATGTGTGGAACCACAAACGAAATTGGTCACACACATACCTAAAAGTAGTTACGAAGAAAAACAGTTCCGTTTTCCTTAGCAACGCGGTAGAAGGATGGCGGGTCCCACAGATAAGTCCTGCGGGCCGCAGGTTGAGTATCACTGTAACCGAAAGTTCCATCCATATATCTCGCCATTATCTGGGTACCTCGCTATTCAAAGTTGGTCTAGATTCCAGTAACATTAGAGACCTGGTTTCAAGTTGCTCGTTCACTCATGTTTGCGAGATCCTCTAACTGAGAATGCTTTTAGCGATTTGAGTTGTGCAACCGTAACAATATGTTTGCGAATATGTTCCGCAATTGCGATGCTTCTCGTATTGAAGAATTTTGTAATGTATCCGCTTTCTTTTGGAATGCTTCGGAGTCTTCTTTGAATTTGAATGTTCCGTAGAATCTTTGAAAGTTTCAAGATATGCCTTTTGTGAAATAGTTTTTGATAATCTGGCAAGACAATCAGATGGAAAAGCAGGTCACGGTGCTTTTAGTAAAAAGTGAAAGTAACTTTTAATAAAAAGTCTACAATAATATGAATAAAAGGTTGTATGAATATCTTGTAATAGGTATAATATTTATTTATTTACAACTAGCTTCTGCCCGCGGCTTCGTTCGCGTAGAAGTCGTAAGACACCAAAATATACAAAAATAACAGAACTGCCACATTTTTTTAAACTTTCCTGTGTACTACGTTTTTGGTTTTGGTCTCAGCAGCCAAAATATGAAGAGAGTGGTGGCGTGGGAGCCAGCGACGGCTACGTACAGTTGTCTGTGTGAGAAATAGCTCGTCCTGAGGTCGACACCCGCACCCTTTAGTAGTAATTTCCCATTGCTTGCAAAGTTTTTCATATTTAGTAAATTAATGAATGCCTGCGTTCCTGGATGTACTACCTAATGGCACAACACTGATACACGGACTGATGCCTTCTTACAAATTATTCCTGACGAACAGCTATCACTAAAATAATATTATAACAGTAGATTGAAAACACACGGGATTTCTCATTTACTGTGACCTAACCAAATATACCTATTTATTTTTATTATAATCAAAGACGACAGAAGAGCCCTTAACTTTATGTTTTTCTGTGTATGTTCTACGAACTATCATAATAAATAATAGTATAACAAAACGTATAAAAAGAAGTACAAATATATCCATTTATTGTTGGGAATCGTACTTAGGTTTGCAAAGCGCTAATTGCTTTGTTAAAAGTTGACTAAAATAGCCGTTTTTATATTATGTCATGATTGACTGCTTAGCTCCTTAAAGGTATAGCGGGATGATAATCATTTAAAAGGTTAAATCTGTAACTATCTGCTATAATCGTTCTCTATTCAGTCTAGTGAAGTAATGTAATAATTCGACTGTTGTCATACACTCGTATACAGGGTGTCCCGTAAATAATGGATCAAACGTAACGGGTAGGCAGCTCACCTGATTTTCAACAACTAATTTGAATAGTATTTTGCGCTTTTTATCGTAAAAAAAAAACTTTTCTATTAAATAGAAAAGTTTTTTTTGCCTCAGAAAAAATAATCTTAAATAAGATTATTTTTTCTGAGGCAAATAAAACATTATTTACAAAAACAGTATCTACATTAGTAAGCTATTCAGAAATGTTTAACAAAAATCATACTTACGAGTAAAAAAGGTTATCATTTGCAGCGACAACATTTAAAAAACTGAAATCTTGTAGAGAAAATGGTAAAATTCCAAAAAATAATGTCTTGAATAAAAAATGTATACCGTAGCGGTTTTTTCAAACTAATCAAATTAGTTGTTGGAAATCAAGTGAGCTACTTGCGTTACGTTTGATCCATTATTTACGGGACAACCTCCAATTGTGCTATCTTATCGCAGCTTCATTTCTTACTATATGTATGGGAAGTCTTTTTCCGATTTCTGGCTTTCTAGTATTCAAACCTCAGTTTGTCCGCTAGAGTTTTTTGATTCTTTTATGAAATCGGATCGATGGGCATAAATTATATTTTTTTCTTAATATTGGCCATTTTCTTGCTGAATGTACATTTTTTGTAAATATGTGAATGAATATGTTTAAAAAAGTTGAGAACAGTCTCCTAAGACTGTTTTCTTGTAGCCGTTATTGCCCCATCTCAAAAATCCACCATGTATATGTCGTGACTGACTGCTTAGCTCCCTATAGGTATAGCGTGATGATGATCATTTAAAAGATTAAATCTGTAACTATCCGCAATACTTCAACCTTTTGGCTCGTCTTTTTACAATTTGCGGTAAAGTATAGAAGAATATGAATAAATTGCAATATTGCTCATCCCCGTAGCAAATAGCGCAATCATATATAGCTTACAGACTCACCAGACTTATAGGGAATATCTAAGCAAAATTTGAACAAAATCTGTCCGGTAGTTTTTGCGTGATGCTGGAAAATATATACAAACAAACAGACAACATTTCTAATAATTATATTTTCTGCATTAGAATCGTTCCCAGACCTCGCAAAAACTACTTAAAAAAACAATGTACAGTTTTGACTTTGCTACAATTTTATTATATGTTATATTAGACTTCCATTACAAGATGTCGTATCTTTTATCAGTGATAACCTCCAGCACGAGTGTATTGTTTAAACTTATGAATTTCGCAATAATGGCGCAGTTCTCGAATATCAAGACACGGTGTTAGTTCAGAACGATTGTAAGATAACTTCTACTAGTACTTACTGCTAGTAGTCGTAGTTGCTACGAGTTCGCACTTCGAGGTGTTCATTTGATATTTAATGCTTTATAAGTATTTCTAGCCTTGCTTTGTTTGAAATGTTCTCTGTAGGTACTTGAGAAAAATTTCTGAAAAATACAGGCAGTTTTTTTCCACAGAAGTGCTGGGTTTACATTGAACTGCTCGTTATCAAAATTATAAAAAAAAAATGAAAATGCCCACACAACACACTGAGAAAAACTCCGTGTGTTTTAATGTTTTTTTGGTAATTTTGCAATTTCCGTGTAAAAGTTTTTAAGGTGTCACATTGGTTATGCAAATCAATATTGTGGAAATAGAATACTGTACCAATACTACCAAAACAGTATGTACAAACGAATTCAATTTGTCAAGAAGTGTAAAACGTCGAAAAATACAGGGTCAAATTAAATTAACTAGCGGAACTCCGCAGACCTGATGGGTATCAATATCTTAAAATGATAAAACAAAAAATTTATTAATTTGATGTTATTTTTCGTGGTCTCATCGAACTTAGTTAGTGTATTCTCTTGAAATATCAGTTTAAAAATTAGTTTCTTTTTGTGTATACTTCACTGACGTAATTGGTATCGATATTTAAACACGATAAAACATATTTTTTGAACTCATACTTCATGTAACAAGAATACCAGCGGTCGTTGACCCCTAAAAATAAACATCAAATCTTTTTTTAAATTTAATATCGTCTTTAGATATCGATACCCATCATGTCTGCGGAGTTTTGCTCGCTAATTTAATTTGACCCTATATAGTAATACAAAACTGCAAAATAAATTACAGTATTTAGTCGTGCCTATCTTTGTATAAATGATAGTTATACTTTGAAAATATCGATGAAAAATACAAGAGCAGATTTATCGGAGCAGACAAGCAGAGTCTCATTCATCTCAATTATGTAGACGGGCCATCTGTCAATCAGCCTCCCGATGGAGTGATTCGTTACCGATTTCATTGGAAGAAAAATAAAAAAGGAATTATTTGTTGGGTGCAGTCTTTGACTTAGCTGACCTATTGGATTACGCGTAATTGGTTGAAAACTCATACAATTAGGCTGCTCAATTTTGTTTCTGTATATTTTTATTCATCTAGTTTCTTTTTATCTAGTTTTTCTTTATTTTCATGCAAGGGTTTTCGAATTATTTGAAAATTATTTAGATTTTTTTATTAACTGCCTGCAGTGTTTTGGCTAAAATGCGGTTTTTTTTTAAGTCTTTACTAGGTGGCTGTATAAATATTTTGGACTTAAAATTAAATCTAAGTTTACGTTTTTTGTCCAATAAACGTATTCATGTTTCAGTACACTACAAAACAACTACGTGACAACACAAAGGACTAGAACCATTAGCCCAGACCGTATCTCATTAAACCCAGCTGCGATACTTAAAAACTTGTTTACTAAAGCCTCACACTGATTAATGCATATTTCATATCGACCAATTAATAATGTACGGCCGGAACTGCCAAAAAACCGCCAAGTTTTGACCATTACTTATAAAATTTAATCATGAGCCAAATAAGTTGCCGCGGGTTCCAAACTTGGCGCCGTAAAAAATGGTTTTTGATAATTTAAAAGTCGAAACGTTTAAGCTGTGGGTAGTGGTTTTATCTTTCCTTTAGCGAAGTTTAGCGTTTAAAGCGTGTAGTTGGTCGTGTAAATTGTAATATTTGTGCGAAAAGTGCTCGTTATTTTCGTTCAATGCTATGATAAAGAAAGAAAAATAGTTTATTCTGCACAAACAAAACGCACATGACAAATAAATTATATTAAATACACGCATACAAAGTAACCAAAAGCCTCGTATTCAAGCAATAAAAGTTTAACAATTTTGTCCATTCCTTGATGTTAAGGCCAGGGACCAAAGACAATACACATTGCTCTGTGTTGCGACCGGTTACGACCATGGCAAATGACAGTGACAACAATGACAGAGCACATGGTATGTGCCAGTTTTTATGAATGAAAATCATGGTGTAAGTACCTACAGGAAGGTAATATAATATAATATAATATATAATAGTCAGCAGTTATTCGAAAATAAATTTAGAACATACAAACAAAAACAATTAGAACTTACTTGTAGAAATAACAATATCTGATGATCTTTCTTTGGGCATTTCCCTTCTACCAATAAATTTGAACAAAAAAGAGCCTACTTTTTCCATTAGCCTTAACTATACGGCCTTACATGCCAACTAGTGATATGGCAAAAATCCGACATATAGATTTCTATCCCCGTCATTCTCCCCGCGGAAGGAAATATCGTGCGGATATCCGCGCAACTGACATAGGAGGGACGGGGGATAATTTGCGCGTGTTATGGGTACTGGTAGGATGACGTCACCCCCTTATTCGGCATAATGATGGTCGGTGTGGTAAAAGATGGAGGAGCTTGTCCGGCTTAGGATGATATAAGAAGTTCGAATAGCTATTATTTTTATTTGTAGCTGAAGAGTATGTTTATGTATTTAGTTTATTTGTGGTAGGTAGATATTTATTATTAGAAAGACTGATTAAGACTCTATTTAACATACCTAATATGGTTACATTGTAATCTGTTACTTAGTCAAATCGCTGTAACTGGTCAACGCAAATAACGCGTAATTAAGTAGATATATACATGTGGAAGCTTGTAATTAGCAAATATCAAAACTTGTGCAGGATATTCAAGATTGTTATTAGTCTGTAAGTTTTCTTTAAAAATAAATTAATAAATTAGAGCACTTAGGTACTATAGTGTTACAAGCTTATTTTGGCGCATGGTCAAAATCGGAAATAATGCCACCGTCTTGTTTTTTTGAAAACATTTCAAGTGACGGTTTCACAAAACAATTGCACAAATGTTTACCAGCGCCTCTGTCAACGTCCTTCGTGCGCCAAAAGATCCTTGTAGTAGTGTCCGCGTATAGCTTTCAAAATTCTAGTTTATTAAATCCAAGTATTTAAATAATCTAATACCATCTAATCAACCTGAATGTCGCGACAGAATTTCAAATAAAAGCCACTAACAAGTTTAATCTCAACTAAACCCGTGCTAATGCATATCTGCACTCTTTAAAGAGATTAGAGACACCGCAAATTAATTAAATTCACATAGTTTTAAGTTAAAATATAGGAGGTGAGGTGCAGGTGGTTGGTGCTCCGGTACGGACCACATGAACGCGGAGTAGCGAGCAATTGGAGTACTTAGTTTATTTATTGATGTCTCAATAAAACCTCGCATTCGCTCAGCGACAAAAGCCCCGCCACACATCTTGTCCCTGTGACAGTGCGAGACGTTGACAGGCTGAAAAGTCGCAGGATAGTGAGTTTATCAAGAATCAGAAAAGAGAGGGACTTTTATAACATTGAACAGTCATCCAAATTACAACATTTGGTGCTCTCTCGTGCATCTACATTTGTATAGATTTTAAAAAACATTATCCCTCCATTTGCTTGCTAATCTCTGGCATGAACCCGTTCCAAGCTACGCTCGTAAATAATCTCCTTTTACGAGCACACCTTACAAAGTTTCAGCAATCGAAGTCTTTTACGATTACTACAAGTTATACGGAACCATTCCAATCCTTTCTATGTTTTCCACGATTTGATTTTTATGCTGAACAGTTTTATTGGTATTGAGACCAGAGTTTTGATAAGAGTAGTTAAATAAAGGAAATGGGTTAGATTTGTACGGTAATAGTAGTTTTAGGAACATAGTAGTTTATTGGAGGTCGTTTCTGTATGAGGTCATTGTTGAAAATGAACTCTCAACTCTTTGTAGAACCGAACAAAGTTAATGCCTGAATATGTTGTAAGTATTTTACATTAGTGTTAGCCGACTGATGAACAATTCAAACTCGCTACACACAAGATTAAAGTAAACACCAAAACTGTTACAAACGAGAACTAGACCAAAATGACAAAACAAGTTAAATCCAACATGACAGCCAGCATTAAACAGCGGCCATGTTTCCAACTGTTCTAAAAACTAAATGAGAGAATTTAATGCTAGCAACACGTCCGTACGTAGGTACACGTAGTGACGGCTGTAGCACGTTGCACAGATGCCTCCGAGTACGTTATTACTCAAGTTCCCGTGATAAACACATGCGACTCATTGTCTAAACTTTCCCATGAGTAATGGACGTTTACGGCTTTTAAAACTGTCCCAACAACGATTCAGATGTAGGAATGTACGTGATGACAGTTACGGCCGAAGTAACAGAACGTTTCCAGTGTACGGAATTAAAGGGAGAATTTTGTGAATATGTTCTTTTTTCGTTCGAGAATTTAGTTTAGTAGTTCGGTGTTTTTGTTGACACGGATATTGTTTTACATGCTTTTTTGATTAAATGCAACAACTGTAGAAATGTTTTATTTCAAAACTATGTAAGTTTCTGCGTACCCCCATGGGAAAAGCAGTGATGGCCCTGTAGTATCAGCCCCGACTTACGAGTTATAGTCGAACCCAAGCAGGTGCTTTACTTTGTGTAATTTATTTCATCACCACTGCTCTCAAAACTGTAATGGAAAACATCGTGAGGAAACCGGCATGTCCTAGAACCGAAAATTTGAAGACATGTGACATCCACCAACCCGCACTGGGCCCCCATGGTGGATGGTACCCACGCATGCATGCATGCATGGTGGGGCCCACTCCCTCTCACAGATAGGAGGCCTGTGTCCCAGCAATGGGAACATAATAGGCTGATTATGTCATGGGAAGAAGGCGTGAGTTTATGTATGTATGTAAGTGTAGTAACTACTTCTTGAAACATAACAACAAAGTAAAGCTGGTTATAAACCACGAGCACAATTATTATTAACCGACTTCAAAACAAGGAGGAGGTTCTCAATTCGACTGTATGTATTTTTTTTTGTGTAGAACTTATTTCTACGCGAACCGATTTGTATGATTGTTTCTTTGTTTGAAGGCTGGTGCTTCTCATGTAGTCTCATATACATTTGATCAAGTTCTGACCAGCAGTTTTTGAGTTATCCTTAATACTGCGTATTTTTTCCACTTAGTTTATATTGATGATGTTTTAATGATTTCCTGTCACTGTTATTTACGTTTCAAGTAGTGGTATACGAATTTGTGTGGGGTAGGTATCACAACTAAAAAGTCAAAAATAAAGACTTTATTTAAAAAAAAAACCACTTCCAAAAAAAAAAAACTGAAAAGGTGAAAAATTACTTTAATTTCGGTAGTCGGTGGCAAAACATGAAAATACAAAACCAAAGACACCGACTTCCGAAAAAAAGGTTATTTTTCACTTTTCTTGTGTTTTTTTTTGGAAGAGGGTTGTTTTTTTTGTAAAAAAGTTTTTTATTATTATGACAATGTTATTAGTCCACGTACATCGTCCGTTATATGTACTAAACCAGCTTTACACAGTATTGATTGTTCGTGCATTAGTAAATACGTGCATTATTAAATACGTCGTCCAGCTGGTTCACAGAACTTTATGATTTCCGTTACTACGCTATGTCAGTATCCTAGATAACAGAAGCTAGTTATTTTGCCAGAAAGTCTCAAGTGTAAAACTCTACCCAAGTAGGGATTTGTACTAGTGTCTGAAGGAAACCGATACAAGGAAAATACCAAAACTGCCATAGCGCTTACAGCAACAACATTTGGTAATAAGTCACATTCTAAACTCGAAATAAAAATGACAAAACTGTACCATTTATATTTATAATATTTCTTCACAATCTGGATTTTAAATCTAGAGATTTAAAACCCAGATTGTGAAGAAATATTTTATGGAATGTGGTCGGAAAATGGAGGGTGCAAAAAATTGGAGCTTGAACATTATTTTTGTGATGAATGTTTTTAAGCATGACTGGCTTGTAGAAGCGGGAATCCTGTAATCCCTCTTGTTTGGTATGCCTTGTTTGAAAATGTCAAGATGTAAAATTAAAATATGAGCGTAATAATATTTTTTTCTAAGCACGATTTTCAATAAGATGTTCTTCTACTTCATTTAGGTTTACTGATAAATGTAACACGAAATAAGTAGTTTCCATATAAAGTGGTTTTCCAACTACGCCCGATTTTTGGAGGAAGCTTAAAACGTTTCCTTGGAAAACTTCCAAAGAATCTTTTAAGCTCTATCAATTTTTAAAAACAAAATTGCTTGCCGTATCCCCCTTTTTCTATAACTTATGATAAGTGTTATTATTCTATGACCAATCATACGAGTACTACGTTCTTGATATGAGTATTGACAGCATATCAAATCTTTGCTTTGCTTATACAGGCTGTACTTTCCTACAGCGTCTATACTACATCCGAATATTACCTATGAATATTCAGCACCTAATTGTAAAGTGACGAATAGTTTATATATTGTATAGTAGGTACATAGTTGTTGCCGCCGTATCAAATCTTCATGTGTCATTACTTCGCACACAACTCAGCAGCTCGCAATATGTTTACAGAAGTCAATCAGTGGCATCAACACTCGTGCGCCCCCCAGCTAAAGACTACATAGAGGTGCCCCCGGATAAGTAATATCAATTCAATGAATATCCCACGCTGTTAATTTTTCGGGATGAGTCTATGCGATTAAGGAAAATGACATTAGTCGATTCGAAATGATAGTCATTTTAATCGAATAGTCATTATGAACAGTTAAAATTGCCATTTTCACATGATTTAAAATACCTTTTCTATTTCTTTCTAAGTAATCGAAAAGTTAACGGTGGCCCAAATTATTTATAATACATATTTCACATATAAACTTAGTGAATGATATATATATAAGTAAGTAAATTTTTACATACTTACCCACTATAAAAGATAAACGTCTGTACTTAGATTAAGAGCCCAAGTATACAACTTAATTTCATGAAACTGCTAAACTCATAATTCGCTACTCACCTACAAACTCGTTGGTTTCACTTTCATTTAGTCGACTTATATTCGATTTGCAGCAGCGTCCTATTCCGTTCCTATTAATTAGTAAGAACGGCGCCACAGCGAGTCACCTAGCTCAGGAATTTCTACTGGATCCAATATAATTGCCCTTTAATTATCAACTTGGAATATTGATAATGAATATTTGTTCTGAGTTCTGGCATTCCAATGACAGGGTTATTTGAATTGTATAATTTGAGAAATGTTTTAATCAAGCTTTAGTACGTGGCATCGCAGACAGGTTACAAAGTGGCTTCTAAAATGGTTTAGCATATTCTGAACTATTGGTATTGGTCAGTAGCGAAGGGTAAATTTTTGTAAGAGGTAAGCCGGAGTACATATCTTTAATGTGATTATAATATTATTTGTTTATAGAATACTGACTGTGCCATTTTTCAAAGGGAAGCCGGCAGTAATCGAGTTGTACGGAACCTTCGGCACTGGTATTGGTAAATATCAATAAATAACCAATATTATAATTTACCAATATAGGAATAGGTCTACATTGGTTAATTATAATATTGGTTATTTATTGATATTTTATATAGCTAGATTTAGCTAGGGCAATTAATTGTCAAGCAAATTGAAACCTAACGTCAACTTGCCGTGTTATAGCCATTTCATACAACTGGCAAAGATTGGCAGTTGTAATTTGAATATACGCCCAACAAGCAAAAACGTCGTATAATTCCAGTCTTATAAAACTTCATGTTATTTAACGGTTACATAGTGGTATTTAGCTAACTATTAGCCCACGTTCGCACGGACGTAATAAATCGCGGCGGAATAAAAACGCGTGCGGCGCTAGCAATGGAACAAATCGAAAGCGGTACATCTGATCACAGGGCCGCGATTTTTTATCGCGTGGTGTTCGATTTTCAACGCTCAGGACTAACCTATATGACGTCGTATACTGGTGTCAGCCATGACGTTAATTAGACAATGTATCGGTCATATAAACATTTCGGTTAAACTAAAGGTTTTCGTAAGACAACCATCACCGTCGTCGGGTGCAAAGTCTTAACTTTTATATTATTAAAACGCCGCTTAAACGTTTGTGCATGACCTTTATATAACAAAACTATTTTGCTCGTAAGGAAAACCAACTAAGACGTGTATGCGACTAAAATGTGGAATTGCAACGGTTACATAACTTTAAGTAGACTTTTAAATCATTTAAAAGTGTAACCCACATTTTGATTAAATCATTCCAATTTGGTTTTGTTATACAAAAGTGATTTAATTAAAAAGTAAGTAATTATTAGGGAACCCTAAAGCATCCCGCATCCTTACTACGCCGCGTTCGCGCCAGCCCCACCACCATTCTTAGAACGTTGGCTGATAGGTGGGACTCTCCGATCTTGGGGCGGTGGATACAACTGCACGCGGTCAAGTAGACACTCCCCAGGATCGGCGTGCCTCGTGCAGCTTCGAATAATTACTACTAACACTAGTTTCATAAGTTTAAATTGTTACTAACAAATATGGAAGTATTCTGAAATCATTTTTTATTATTATTTCCTTTATTTCATTAAACTCGACTTAAGATGGCCGAGGCGAGATGGTCTCAAGGAAAAGTCTATACGAACTTTTTGGTATATTAGTGTAATATAGAGGTCGCCAAATAACTTAGACAAGATGGTTGGAGCTTTATTATGAAAACATATTTTTCATAATTAACTAAATTCAATGAATAACAAAGAAATAGGGGAGGGCGTTAAAAACTTCACAAACCGATGTACGCATTGTCATAAAACTAAAGTTCCCTGAAAGATTAACACAACTATTATTACAACACACTTATTTAAATAATTTAGGCACAGTATAAATATTTTGTCATCATGGAAATTAACTTGATTTAGTTTTATCTGTTATTCATTCATACACAGCACAATATTTAACATGCGAATCAAAACGGTTGTTGATGAGTAGTTGTTTGACTATTATAATGTTTCAGTCGTTTGACAACGTCATTATAACTGCTATGTGACATAAGCGGTCACTTAAGGGTCTCATCACAACCAGTATTGGACCGTAAAATCGGTGTTTGTATTTTTATTTAACTTGTATACAACGTTCAACGGTCGTTGGCTGACTTCTACGTAACTACTAAATTATAATATTGTCGTATAATTGGGCCTAATTCTCGTTTTACTAACGTTTATACGACCAACCTTTGTATACATGAATTGTTTCTTAGAAATAAATTATGTCATGTTATCTCAATCTTTAAAGACTAACTAAAAATTTTAAACGTTAACTTGACTATTGTAAAACATTAATTTCTTAGTTGGGAGGACAATCAATTTACTTAACAATTAATTTTCCTGAATTTACGTTAATAAACTGACTTCCGATTTTTTCAAGACAAATATAGGATTATTATATGTACAGCATTCACAATCATAGATTCCGTTGACCGTTAGTAACATGAACAAAGTTCCCAGGACATAAAATAGAAAGATAAAAATGAAGAAAAATATTGGCATAAAGTCGAGCTAATACTAATAGAAGAAAAAAGAAAAATTAATAAAGCATTGGCTGTCGCGTCTGCATTTGCTTGCACTAACATAATTATACAAAATGTTACTGTTTACCCCGACAGTCCGCGTTGGAGTAAAAACAGCTTTTATTTTATTTAACTTCACTCTGTTTATCTGAAATTTTCTGTACTTATCTAAGCTATTATGGGAGTTTTCTTGGCTGACTCAGCGTCGATTCTTTGTAATATAATTGTGCCATATTTTATAGGTATTTGTAGAAGTACTATTAAGTAACCCGTAAAATATATAGGCTGTTTAAAATTTATCTCTATTACTTTCTAAACTTGATCGGCCGAATCGCATTGATAAAAGTATCACGAATGTATCGACCACATAGGTACGGATCATTAGAAAAATTTGCCTGAAATCATTAGTTGCACCAATTCATGAGCAAAGCCTGTATCCAAAAATGTTAATTTACGAATCATTACATGATATGCCATAAGTTCTATGAGAGTTCGTACTAATGAAAACAACAACATCATTACATTTTGTTACATTTTTTAATTTCAATTTATTATTGTTATTACTGCCATATATTGCATCAAGTTCGCTTTTGGAGCGTTAAAATAAAACATACACATTACAAACCGAGCAGATTTAATGAACCGCAGCGTACGATTGATCCGCACACTCCGAATTAAATTCATTTGGTAGGAAGTGTAAACGTACTTGCAAAATAGCTTGTTAATATTTAATATATTTGGACGGAATTAAATCACTAATATTGGACGGTTTTAATGGAATATTGGACGGACGCACGAATTGGCTCCGGGCAAGGCTTTCAGATATGTTGTTAAATATGTCAGTAACATGTTGACCTTGTTTACTCTTGTAGTTTTGGCCGTGTAATTTTCGTGGATGTGGTTAGAGACATAAATAAACATACCTACTGGCATTTTTACGTTGGGTTCCTTTTTGTGTCAAATACTAAATGGATATTAATATGAGTAGATGATGACATTAACCCTTGACAGGTTGTCAGCTTACTGTCCTCGCCCACATTCAGGATACATCACCTTTATCAAAATACATAGGTAATAGGTAATACGGGCTGGTGTCCGCAACTCCCCGTCAAAGGTCGTAAACAAAATACATATTATTTCAAATATTAGTCAGTTCAAAAGCTTCTCACAATTTTTATTAATTTTTTAGCACTTATAATACCAAGTTTAGACTTCACCATGAAATACCTAAGGTAGCCATGCTTACGTCACACATAACCGTACTAATTCCACTCATTCGCAGGGAACGATTTACTCCTTTTCTACTTCAGTAGACGTTACGTGTGTCTGAGCTCTGTACTGTGACTCTGTAGCTTCAACTCGGCTAGGTAAATCGAATGAAGTGTCGAGAGCAGTGCACAGTAGTATGCGTGACGCTAAACGGAGCCGATTTTTGATCCGCAGGAGCACAAGGTTGCCTCGTTTGGATCACTTTCAACTCAACTCAACTCAACTCAAAGCATTTATTTCAAATAAACCAATTACAGGCACTTTTGAATTGTCAAAGGGTCGGTCAGTCATAAAGATGAAGCTAGTTGCCCATTCCAAAGCGTAGTATGTACCTATGGAGAAGAACGGGCAAGAAACTCCATGGACACTCTTTTAAATCAAAATATGGTTACAAAATATTGGTTACATCATTCATGTTGAAATTATGCATGTGAGAACGTTAAAAGCATCCATAATAAAGAGACAAAAACAATTCAAATATTACATTAAATTAAAATAAGCCGTGGCAGCTAAGAGATGACCACTCCCTACTTACGGCGCCCGTTCACGAACATGACGTATGGATCAGCATCATTTAGCTCAACATTTGAAGGGACCTTTAACTTTGGATTGGGCTCAAGATCTGAAGATGTTTTTCAACATTTTCACTTCAGTACTAATGCCTGACAAGAGTTGATTACTATCCAACCTTTAAGAAAGCATACACACTTGCTTAGAATTTCACATTATGTGTCTGGTGTATGTTTACATGTCTATTGCTTGTGCTATTTTAATAAAAATGTTATTTTATCAACTAGCTATTTCTTATAAACACCCTAAATCACCTCCCATTCAAACAACATTTAAAAGGCATACATTACTTTCACGAACAGAATGCCCTCAAAATCCTCTGCACTTAAGGCACAAAAACATGCACACAAAGCAGGTAGGTGGGTAAGGACCACCCTTTGTATAACACGCACAAAAAGCTATATCTTACCAGACTAAAGGCCACCTAAACCGTAATGAAATATTTTTGACGACCGGGCTCAACCCACGAAAGTTTAATGAAAATTTCATAACCAAAGCTGCGTCATTTTATGAATGTAATAATGCGTAGTGGGGACTTTATCACTATTTCATATGTTAATTATGTGATCCAAAAATTATGTGAGTTATTTGTTTACCTTTTGGGCGAAGTTTTGTAGTATTTGAGGGGTTGAGCGTGGCAAGGATTTGCTTATAAAGTGGTGTGGTAAAGAGATCAGTGAGTTGATGCCTGTCTTGGCGTGTCAAAAAATTACTCAAATTTTGTTAGGTTAGTGAAGTAAGAAAAATAAAGAAAGAAAATTATTTTATTTGTGACACGCACAGGAAATACAAACAACAACAAAATTAACATTTAAAACTAACAATCAGGAAAGAAAGCAATGTCACATAAGCATCATCGTCATAGCTGAAGACTGTTCGAATTATTTTAAAATTGTACTCACTGAAGCAAAATATTACCAATAAGCATAATGTCACCACCCTTATGAGGTAACATTAACACATATATAATATGTAAATATCAACAATTCATTGGCTTAGAGGCTTATCGCGGGGCATTGCGGCTGGCAAAACATGAAGCCGCTTGATTACCCAGCATTCATCGGCGGTACTGTCGTTCTGATTCAATCAATCAATCGACACGTCTGTGATGCGACAACCTGAAGTTTCCAATTGATATTGTTCTGTGACTGTGAGGTAACAATTTGGCGTGACGTGTTACACTATTGCGTTGTGTTAACATCTTGTTGGTTTGAAGTAGGCGAAATTGTATAGCTCTGAATAATTCAGGATTCAAAATTAACAACAACATCTTGTGTTTGTAGAATACCTAAGGGGCAATCATTAATTAATACAGCTGCCATATATTTAACATAACTGACAATGTATGAAGGAAATTTGTAAAATGGTCAGATTGTTGATTGTTGGTTTTATTACATAGTCCCCAGTAGGTAGCCGTCGTAATGGCACATCGACATTTGGTAAATAAGACATCCCTAATTTACAACAACATAAATTAAAATCACTGCTAAAAACCAGTTTTTCATAAAACAGGCGTGGGTAAAAAAACAATTATTGCTCCTTTTTTCTCTAAAAGAAAGGGTATTTCAGATGGACAACTAAAAAACTCTCTAAAAATTGTTTTAGATGTTTGTTAATAATATTATCATGTTTATTAAGGATAGCCCACGCTTAATTGTAGTTCAGTTATATTTTATCATGTAGATTAATTTATATGAAGGCTTAGTTAAGTGCTTTATATTCATGTAAGTTCAAAGCCTTTGAAATAAGAATTTATAATGGATAGGTTACTGAACCACAGTGGGTTGTATTTTGTACAAAAAAAAAAAATAACCTATCTTATTCTGACATACGCTTTTGCGGTATCATGCCGTCTTATAAGAATTGGTAGTTCTAGGTTTTCCTTCTATTAAGTATCTGGAACGTCGCTTCATCTACCTACACAGGGTGGCAGGGATATCGACGCGAAACCTGTTACCATGGATTCAGTACACGATTCTGAACACATATGCGATGAAATTTATAGTAGGATATTTAAAAAAGAAAATTGCTTTTCCATACACTTTGACCGCGTGGGTATTGCACTTTTCTATAAAACAGCAGATTGTTTTTTTGATAACCGACCAAAAATGTCTACGGGGTTTAGAATCATGTGCTGAGTTCATGGTTATAGTTTGCGCATCGATATCTCTGCCACCCTGTATTTCAGTGACGTAATTACATAGGTAATTAACAAAACAAATTAATAAAACATATTTTATATTTAACAATTATTCTTCATTGCTTGAAATCGTTTTTCGAAAGTCTGCGTCATAAACTATTAAACCGGTTAAAGCCAAACCCGTTATTTTAATTAAACTAAAAGACAATCTTGTTACTTTAATTTTCTAACAAAAACAACGTTATTTTACTTAGCTAACAATGAAGACTTCAATTCAACATCTCACTACCAAAACTCCAAGAAACAGAAACCTTAGCTCGGCTATGCACGTCTCTGCGACTGCAGGTTCACGTGTCGCACCGTTTGTCGCGTCATGAATGCATCACTTTAACACTAACCTTTGTACTGGAACAAACTTTAATATCCTCTTTCTATTGTTCTTTGTGAGCTTGACTTACAAACTGTCAAGTATGAGTTGTAAAAGGTACATAGAAATACAAGGATTCTATTCTTTACAAGTTTGATGTTGGAATGGAATAATTTTAAATGACTATCAAACTCATTTCGTTCTTACTTCGTGCTGAATCTTTTATATTGTCTCTTGAAGTTAGTCGACCACAATAACAAAAGCCATTTATATGAGCTGAATGAGATTAAAGAACACATTAAATTCAATGTCTTTGAGAGACTTGCAATTTTGTTAGTAAAGTTATTTATTGTAGTATTTTTTGTCGCCAACGTTTTGAAATCTACGCAACCCTAAAACAGAAATAAAAATCCTCTTTCACGAGAGATTGAAAGCGATGATAGCCTACTTCAAAACTGAGTCCACTCATTCAGAAGTCCCCAGTTCGATTGAGCTGAGTTAAACTGTAGCCGGCGAATATCCTTCCAATATAAAAAAAAGAACGGATATTTTTCCCGTACTATTTACCGACGGTGATTTTTCGAAAATCGTCGAAAGTTATTTTTTCGTTTGAAAAGCGAGTAAAAAGTTGCAGTTAAACTAGGAGCGACTGACGGACAGACAAACATGGAGTATTTCACTAATAATAAAAACGTCAAAGCGATTACATGTTTGTATTTGATTCGTACACAGGCCGTGTTATATTTTTTGGTACGAATTCGTGTTTCGGACAGGATTTATTTTATAACATGTTTATTACTTTGTTGAATGTTTGGCGAAGTAAACGAGCTGGACAAAGCATCCCGGCAATGTCACAAAGTCATTAAGCAAAACGATTTTGTTTTTGTCCAAAGTTTAGTATGGGACAGCTATTATTTCGCGATAACGACGTTGATCCCATGGAGAAAATTGTTCAGTTAGATGGTCTGTACCACTTTTGAGTATGACCACAAATTTATGAAACAAGCCGTATTTATTTGTAGAGAACAAACATTTGTGAAACTGTTTTAAAGTTATATTTTTTAGTTCTAGATATTGAGGTCTACACTCAGGGGATATCTTAGAATTCTCTGTCTTAACAAATACATATTTACTCAAAATTATTGTTGAGACAAGATAGACTTCCATTCTGTAAAAATAAGAGGTGGTGGTTTTGGCAGAATATAATGTTCTTACCCAACTGCCACGACAGGGTTATGTTTTTATCCGAGCAGAAGAATAACTTTAAAACTAATACCAAGCATCTGCCAAGGTTAGAAATATCTAAAAACTCTATCCCGAAGACAGTTCGAAAAAATATTCCCACAACTTGAAAAACCATTTATTTTCGTCACAAAAAAGCCTTCGACTTTGTACGTTTACATGTATTGCGGTCTTTGAGAGCAAGGTTGTTAGAAAAAGTGTAATTTATTTTTCTTGTGACATGTCAAACGCAGATAGTTCGACAAACATGTCGATAATGTATTTACTTTTGAAATATTAAAAGTAAAACACACTTTATTTTGAGGATAAAGGTAAACAGCGTGACAGCTGTATTTAAGCTTCATATGAAGGTACTTATGTTTTGAAATATAATAAAAAAAATCGGCAACAACTTATTAATGTTCTTCTATTTTTGTAACTTTTCTTCAGTGATGTACGTCAGAAATATCAAGTGAAAGTACAATTAAGTATGAATAAAGGTTAACAATTTCAGGAATGCTGGATACGCGATCCGAACAATTTTGATTCATGACAGCTACATTTATTCGTTCACGCGTTCATTCTTTTGTGCGATCTCATTCAATATTGCTCATAATTTATTTGTTATTTATGCTTACTGGAATTTAAAACTGAAAACGAGGCTGAAGCTGATTCTGTGAAAGTGAAATCGATGCAAACCGAATTGGTTTGAGAAACACTTTACATGCTACGATCGGCTACGGCGTAGATCGAATGCCTACGGCGTAGCTTCGTAACTTGCGTAGCTAACCTACGAGTCTGAAATGCTACGATAATCGCTACGGCCTGTGCTACGACTATGCCTGTATACGGATGGTCGTATATAGTCCTAGGTAAATGGTCAGTGATGGTCGTATGAAATATACCAGAGTAAGAACTCTGCTATATTCTAGTCACCAATTTCAATAATACCTATACACAATTGTGTTACAAGTTAAACAAACGATTCAACACTAAAACAAACACATATTCTTAATTCACTTTTCACAAATTGATAAACTTTACAAAACCCAACATCTGAGCAGGCCAACAATAAAAATAACATTTGCGTTTCTAACACAAATGTTGACAGAAAGAGATTCGCTTCAGATAAATTTACATTGTAATAAATTCGTGCGATGTAAAATTTTCGTATATTTTCTATTATGTCTAACCAAACAAAGGGCGATAAAATAAGGGCGGCAAACACAATCGGTCAGATAAAGAATTATCGTTCAGGTGTAGGTAAGATAAAACCTCGGCACAATTATCGGGTAACCCTTGAGAATTATCCGCACAGGTTAAAGTCGAAGCGATAATAATCGTTTGAAGTCACGTATAAAGGAACAGTAATGGTATACTTAATGTGTGGTAGATAGATGTATATTGAAACAGTGACAATTTTATTTTAATGTGTCAGGTCAAAGACATCAGATTTTTGTATAAAGGAGGTCAACAAAAGCCCCTACAACTTGGCCCAATGTACCTCGAGGTACACGTGCAACAAATCGCATAGAAAAAGCAGAGGAATTCGAAAATAATTGTATTTTTATCATTAAATAATTTAAAACTACATAATAAATATTGTTTTAAGCATGTACAATTGCGTTACATCTGGTTGACACTCGGGTTGACATTATTTCGTAAATGTCATTCACATAGTATTCCGTTCGTTCGTGAAACAACAGTGGCTGAAGCTGACAGCAGACATCTGTCAACTAGACAGTTATTTTTTATAAGTAAGGTAGTTGTGCTTGTGCCGATGATATACTGTCAAAATGGCGTGCTTTTTGTTATGTTAAAAGTTATTTTGTTATCGTCCCCGGGTAACGATAAGAAAAATAAATATATTATTCAGTGTAATGTAGTGTATAAAATACATGCATAATATTGCATGTACAATTGCGATACATTTGGTTGACACTCGGGTTGACATAATTTCGTAAATGTCATTCACATGGCATTTCGTTCGTTCGTGAAACAACAGTGGCTGAAGCTGACAGCAGACAGCTGTCAACTAGACAGTTATTTTTTATATGTAAGGTAGTTGTGCTTGTGCCGATGATAGACTGCCAAAATGACGAGCGTTTTTATTATGTTAAAAGTTATTTTATTATCATCCCCGGGTAAACATAAGAACAATCAATAAATGCAATATTATTCAGTGTAATTTAGTGAATAAGATACACTAGATAACAATAAATAATATTGCATGTACAATTGCGTTACATTTGGTTGACACTCGGGTTGACATTATTTCGTAAATGTCATTCATATGGCATTTCGTTCGTTCGTGAAATAACAGTGACTGAAGCTGACAGCAGACAGCTGTCAACTAGACAGTTATTTTTTATATGTAAGGTAGTTGTGCTTGTGCCGATGATAGACTGCCAAAATGGCGTGCTTTTTATTATGTTAAAAGTTATTTTATTATCGTTTCCGGGTAACCATAAGAAAAATTAATAAGTGCAATATTATTCACTGTAATCTAGTGTATTTTATGCCACTAATTGTACCTCGGTACTTTGTTTGGGCAAATTTTGGTGACATCCTTTAGAAGTTTTAAATTTTAAAAATATTGATATAATTATTACAGCAACGTTGAAAAAATTTGTCCATGAGTTCGGAATAATTTTCAATCATGAATTTAGAAAGGCACATAATTGTTTCTGGTTGACAGATTAAAAGGGTTGCCTTTAGATTTAAAACTAGAAACAGTGATGTCTTTCGCAGATGTCGGCGGTGGTAACACCTAGCTGCTGGGGAGTTTGTTGCGCCACTTCTTCCCAGCTAAAGCACTAAGAAGTGGTTAAGTGCGGGCATTTTGGGAGATTGTCTTATGTAATTTTGGCGTTCAAAAAGTGATGATTCGCAGCCTGGTTTGAATAATGGACTTTTGATTGTCAGTGCTTTGCACTCGCATATTCTAGTCACTACATACCTATGACTAACAAGAGCATAACACTATGTCCAGGCCTAAGATTAGACCTAAAACAAATACACTACAATAATACCCATCATATAGTCAACCACTAATTAAAACCATAGTTAGTATTACAGCCACAAAATACACACGATAATTACACGGTACAGTTGGCCGCAAGTCGTGGTAACAAATACAGTATAAGCTGGCCTCTTATTCTATTGAAACTTCGTACTACGCTGGACCAGCTTCTGGGCAGTGTTACAACCTAAGTGTGGTCGACTGTACTCCTCCACGATGTTGACACATGCGTAAATTAATGCGCTAATTATTTACGCAAATTATCGGCAAGGATAATGAATAGACAGCACTTGATTACACGCTGTTGTCGTGAAGGCTGTCATTTGTGGTAATTATATGACACAAACACTTTCGAAGACATATAAGGTATATAATTTTCACGTTTTATTTTTGGTATTAAATTAAAAGTTTTGTCGGAGGAACTGCTACTGTTTCGTATCAGCAATTTTGTTGCGAACATTTTTATGAGTTTCCATTGAAATCTTGTTGATTGTTGTTTTGTTGTTATATTCTATTGTCTGAGTAATCTTAGGACCAATCAGGTAAATATTGCCGCTGCTTTTAATTTGTTTATTGTTTTTTACAATCTTCAGATTCCTCTCTCTTTTTAAATAAGACAAATAGCCTTTTTATCGCTATTGCACCACTATTGTGTTTATAGATTCAAAAGAAATAAATTAAAATGTTCCACAAAAATAAAATGAACTCCAAAATCACAAAGAACCTATAAAAAGCGTATTATTATCTGATATTGAATCTAGTATGCATATAAGCTTCCCTATGTAGCAATTTTTGAGAGCAACAGACGTTGTGTGGTGCTAGGTTTTTATATACTCTAGTTATGATGCCTTCCTAGAAATATTTTTCATGGGGGTTTTTTCGATGTGTTTGCTTTGAATTTTGGACGTTCTTTTTTAAGTAGCTAATGTATTTTAGAAGAATACATTAAAAGTATTTTTATTTTATGTAGATTTTAACAAAGAGGATTAAACCGAGGAAAATGGGTTTTGCCCTGCAGGGTCGTTTAATCACTTAAAAAGCACATTGTAGGGATCTGAGTGCAGTATTTTTTACTGTCCCTATCCTAATTAGAGTTTTTCAAATAAAAGCAGCACTTACCATTTGTCTAAGTCTGTATCAATGCGAAAAAAAGTTTCGCAATAAATCCAAGTAGGTACTAAACGACTGCTCGTGATTACGTCACTAATTCATTGAGCAGTTTTTAGGGCTCACCTTTGGAAAGGTCAGGTCGTGGCCTCGAAATAAGCGGCGATTTAGAAGTTATTTTTAAATTAAACTGATTTATGGATTATCATTATTACTTTTTACGTTATTATAAGGTCAAAACTATTAACATTTTCATGTCCTTCTTCTTTTAGATGATGAGGCCATCAGTCACTTGAAAATGAGCCTGGATCTAAGCTGGGTTTTAGGTTGAGCCGTGGCTTGGTAGTATTGTAATAATTTATTTAAACTTCAATTAATTATGTTTGAGTAAGTGATTGTAATAGTTTAATAATGTAAAAAGTTTTAGTAATAGCAGGAGGGTTTCAAAGAGGTATTTAGAGTGTAAAAAAATGCCACATATTATTATGGGTTAAAATTCTGTACTACATCCTGGAGCCAAAGTCAACATGGCTTCATAAAATGGTCACGTGTAGCTTAAGCTACTTACTGGGTTACGAGCATTTTCCTTCTGGGTGTCCAGCATGGCCCAGCATTATTTACCACTACTTATGACTATCATTTCATTTAGTGTCCACGTTTGTTCATTGCGTTTCAAATTACAGTTCATCTGTATGATAATGTTTATGACAATATAAACTCAATGGGCTATCCGATTGATATAATTTTAGTTGGCATAATTCTGTAATTTTATATGGAAATGGCATGTTTATTTTATTCGATGGGACGTTTGGCATATTGGCATGCGTGATAACGAATCTAGTCCGATTTAATCAATCTTAATGTTAACGACATCTAAACGGGCTTTCAAAATTATCGTTCATTAATTAAAACAGTAGCATTTAATTACGAGTACTTACTCATTATTGAACTCAAAAAACAAAATGTGTGGTCAAGAAAATTTGAAAATAATAAATAAAGGTCGTATTTGGGTTTCATTTATGTACCATAGCTACTATTTTACATTTTTCCATTTTTGTTTATTGTTTATTTATTCTTGTATCCTATTTACCCGGGATAATGCAAGGATCCTAACGATACCATAAACACCAAAATCGGTCCAGACGTTTAGGAGTTATGGTAGAAAAAAGAAACTCAAACACATACATACATGAACCCTGAAAACATGACACTTAATTTTTTTGGCAGTCGTGTAAAAAATACTCGTGTAACTGTTTATCTACATTATAAACAGAAACTATCATTGTGTGAATAAAACACAATAGGAAAGATATCGTAGTTACCTCAGCTTTGTGGCCTTAAGAAAGAAAACTCACAGCTTCCGTATCGCTTAATCTTTCTGTCGGCGAGCCCGTTGCTCGGCGATTAAACACGTCTTCCGAGATCGATCGCCCGAACAGTGTTTACGCTCTCTTTCTTATGTTTGTAAAGGTATTGTGAGTTATTGTTATAAATTGAAAATGTTTAGGAAATAAATTAAATATCTAGAGAATTTACAAATATTTCGCTAGGTATAAACAAAATAATATGCGGAACAGGAAAACTGTTGAAATAATTATAAAACTCCTGCATTCTAAAACTCGTTTACATCGCGGTTTAGGTGTTGTGTGCATGGTTAAATTAAAAAACTAATATTCAGTCCTCATGATAATAATATTTCTAGAGAATTTTATTTCTGACGTATATTAGCAGCTTTAAAACGTATCCATCTTAGATAGGGGATGGGACATCCAAAATAGTGATATTAAACTAGTAAAGCGCCAAACGGGCCGTAGCACTGTCCTTTTATATTATTACAAGTTGTTAGCCCGATGGGGTTTCGTATCGGCAAAAATGACGAACTTCCTTATAAACTTTCATCACCTAGATGAATTTTCAAAAATCCATCCTTAGCTCTCACCTTCGTTATGAAAGGAAATCTTTTGCAAAATGTAATGCTCCTAGACCCAGCTGCTTAGATTGTGTTGACAGTCAGTTTATCCACTTGGAAGTCCCTGAACCGTCTCCGGACACAAGCGGGAAGATGTAACTCCAATTTGGTAAAGTGGGGCTACCTCAACGGAACGGTAGCAGGGTGTGGATGTGGAGCTATCTCGCAAACTATGCTCCACTTTCTATCTTGCTCTCTGTGCCCCAAAACTTGCAGTCATAGTGACTTTTGCGCTGCCACCGACGACGCTGTGGAAGTGGCGAAGTTTTGGGCCAACAAGATCTGTGAAAAGTGGTGCCAGCGACACGAAGAAGAAGCTTGTCAGTGACTGAATTTAAATTTTTATAAACTTGATGATACTGCAATATCAGGACTACAACACGGTCGTACAACTATAGCAGTTGATTAGAAGGGAAGTTAAACGACTGTTACGGGAAACAAGGATGCTTATAATTCAATACAAGTTTCTTCTGGGTTACAATCAACTCCGGCAAAGGGGTAGTTAATGACCCTTGCAACGGATGAGCTGAACATACACACACGTAGAGTTATACTAATGTTGGTGTTGTAGGTACTTAAACTTATAACTTTCTATGGCAACTGTGCGCCTTAAGAATTATACAACTGTTGCTAACTATCATCTGTAGTCATAACATAACATAACATCACGCCTGTATTAGAAGGGTAGAAGGGTAAAGGTAGAAGGGTTAGGCAGAGGTGTACCTGTAGTACACCCACATTTAGCCAGTTATGTTTAAGTCCCATGTAATAGGGGGCAAGCCTATTGCCATCAACCGGGCACAAATCCAGACTTCGGGCTCCTACTGAAATTTTTTTGATGGAAAACCCAACACCACTTTCATAATCTGTAATGTAGGTCAAAAATTTGGTATCATATGCAGATATATTATTGAAAAATTTAAAACCTTGTACCCACCATTAGACACGCGGCAAAATTGTGTTTGCCACTTTTCTTGAGCACAATAAAGTACCTAGTTCTTTCAACAATTTGTATAGTTGTAATATGCGCCAGATAAATAATATAATGTATCTTCTGTGGATTGTCATACTATCAAACGTCACCTCATTGTAAGTTGGTACAGCTGGAGCTTTGCAAGGCAGACGAGGGTCGCCCTGTCCACCTCCATCTTTCTTTTATCTTAACTGATAAGGCATCTTTATCTTTATAGTGACTCCTTGTTTTATTTCAGATTGATTGGATTACGGGAGATTTTTTGTTCTATTTAACCTATATTGTATAGTCATGTTTCTTTAAGAAGAAATTCAAACTATAAAAATCTGTACAGTAACTTTTGAGCTACGATCGAACACCGATGCATAGATAGATACTTAGACTGATAACCCTTCTTATTTTCTTTTATTATTTATTTTTGCATAATGTACAGTCACCAAAAGAGATAAGTAACCAGGGATATCGGATATAGTTGAAGTTTAGTAAGAAACTGATGGATGTTTTCGAATGAAATTTAATTTGATGAATGACCTGTTTGTTTTCTATTAATTGAATTAAATTTTATTCGAAAACATTCATCGGTTTCTTACTAAACTTCAACTATATCGACGACCCTGGTATCACTTTTGGTGACCGTACACTTAGTTACAGGCTAGGTTAAAACTTAAGAGTACATGACCCCGTCGGGGCGCAGCAAGTATTATTACACTTAACTTATATCTAAGTTAAATACTTAAAAGATGACATTATATTGTATTGTAGCGGCATCTACAACGCCACATGCGAGCTACGCGTCAGACTGACGTCACGCAAAATCCTGCATCGCGCAATCAGAGTTTACCGCGCAACTAGCATATATACAACATCCCGACATCAATCGTCGGGCAGTTGCCCACCAGACACAACACCCGTCTGGTCGGAGGATCCCGACATCAATCGTCGGGCAGTTGCCCACCAGACACAACACCCGTCTGGTCGGAGGATCCTCCCTTTTCTATAGAGTATGAGTGAGCTTTACACCCTGTTCCTCACACCTCTATACTGGTGACCCCAAAAATGAACGTCAGCGCAGCCTTCGTGCAAGTACATCAGCGTGACGTCATCATCACTTCCTTCAAGCTTTCGAGCGGCGAGTCACACAGCCAGCCAGCACCCACGGCTTCAACGGGTATCCTGACCACCAGCATGCAGCGACCGCGCATACCTGGTCATCACCCTCAGCCTCATCAGCAACCTTGGCACAGCACACTGCACTCTCGGCCGGTCCACAAGCAGAGCCTTCAAACCCTCTCCTGGTCGACGCCAGCAGTCAGCCTCAACCCGGCGCTGTACCACATCCGACGCACTGGAGCATAACGCAGCGCCACCCCGACTCACTGGGGAATCTTCGCAAACAGTTCCGACTCACCGCGAACTATGCGACACCCGGTTCCGACTCACTGGAACCTCATCTGGCCCTGGCAAGCATCGCAAGATACACGACTCAGCCCACTATCGACCTCCGGTCTCCGGGGGGGAGTGATGTAGCGGCATCTACAACGCCACATGCGAGCTACGCGTCAGACTGACGTCACGCAAAATCCTGCATCGCGCAATCAGAGTTTACCGCGCAACTAGCATATATACAACATCCCGACATCAATCGTCGGGCAGTTGCCCACCAGACACAACACCCGTCTGGTCGGAGGATCCTCCCTTTACCATAGAGTATGAGTGAACTTTACACCCTGTTCCTCATACCTCTATAGTATACTCACTAGATATCAATATCACAACATTCACTATTACTACTTATACCTACATGAACTCTTTCTAACATAATATATTTAATTTATAATAATTAAAGTTATTCAGTCATTCGTGTCGGGTAAAAAATTCCATTGTGTGTGTCCTCATAAGAGAAATATAAAAACAAAAAAAAAATCGTGAAGTGTTTTCATTATAAGTAAATGTTTTCCACGCTTCATAAAATTAATTGCAACACAAAGCTTTGACAGTTCCATGTTTGATTTAAACGCATTTCTCAATACTTGTCTACTCTACAACAGAAATATGCGTCTGCCTTTTCGAAACTCAAATTGAAGCAAAACTTCTCAAAGGGACGTTTGCATACATAGTCCGTCTATAAAATGCAAGTGTAAAAATGCGCATTATCTGCTCAAAAGCTGCGTTCACTGAAGTGAGGATATTACGACAAATATGGGAAGTTATCTGACATGTCAAAGCGAACGGCTGTTTGTTGCTATATTACTTGAAATGTCAATATTGGATTGAGCTGTTATTAATTTTTTGTCTGGCTGCCGGCTGTAAGCTGTGTTTGACTTGCAAAGAGATGTGACGTGCTTTTTATGTTTGTGTTTTCTTTTTTCAGTGTTATTGGATTTTATTCATGTACTGCTGTATGTATGTTCTTGTTAATAACAAACTTTTTAAACTGTTCTCGTTTTCAACTATGAAACGTAAAATTTTCAAAAAAGTTTTCTTTAAATGTATATTTGAATTTCATATTCAGCTGTGGGAATTGGCTAGAACGATAAACAAATAAATATATCTACTACTACGTACGTACCTAAAATATTCCATCAATAAGAAAAATAAGGGAAAAATATTGCTGTAAAATAACATTTACTATCAGTTCAGAAAAAAAAAACGAAAAAAAAACATAATAATTCGCAAATATTTTCGCCATTTAGCCTTTAACGAATAGAATGTGTCTAATTTTGGCACAGAATATAATATAGAGTGAAGCCTATGAATGGTAGGCTGAGGAATGATGGGATAAGGCAACGTTGCTGTTGAAAAGAAGATGTAGTGACAAAAATTTCAAAGAGTATGCAGACGGCTTGGTCATGTTGAGAGGATGTATGAAAGGCGACTAACGCAAGACAGATTTGAGTAGAAACACCGAGAGGGACGCCCTAGAAGGACATATTATTATAGTGACCTTATTTGGAGATGTTCTTCAGAAAGGTTAGGTTAGGTTATGTATGTATGTGTATAATATAATATGAGATATGAGCGTCCATATTTTGTTATCTTTGTTCCCTAAATCGATACAAAAGGTTTCCGCGCTGTTGTCCTCGAAGTGACTACTTCCAGTGCTTTCACTGAATGCCTTTAAGATAATATCGATTTTGCTCAAGAGAAATGTTATGATTTATATCATAAAATGGAGGAGGTGGATGGACTGCGACTGCCAATATTTTCGAAATCGAAATTTTCAGTCGGTTTTTGATATTGTAAACCTAAATAAGGGTTTATTTATCTGTTTAAACAAAAATTGTTTCAAGACTATTAAGAATTGTCTTTGGCTAAGCTCTTATTTTGTTAAAATGTGGATACCCAACGCGCAGATAATTTGCTTCAGCGGATATGTCTCAGGTTTCCTTAAATTGTTCCTCTTTTTTCCTAAGGGACGTGTTTCAACGTCCTAAGTCCATGTTTTCCTGTTAAGAGGCGTCGTTTCGACGTAGCACTAGAATACGCCACGTCTAAATCCAGAGATTTCAGCGAATTTTATTTTTGCAGAATTGAGCTTTTATCTCTGCTTTTTCAATTGCCTACATACTGAATGGGATAGTACTTAAATCCATATAAGTCTACGTTTCAGTCCTTTTTACTAATCATAATAAAATGGAACCTAAAGATACGCGAAATCTGAACAATGTGAGCTCAAGTAGGGATGAAATATTATCTATGAAGATAAGTTTTGTTTGGATGACAAATCGGGTTACTTATACTTACTTGGCAGTTTGTACACAGGATTTATTTCACAGGTAGGTACTTAAAAGTCATATTTTATCTAACGATAGGTACCTATTTATAGCCTGTTATATTAGAAGGAATTTATGGTATTTCAATGTAATATCTAAGATTATTATGAACTTAATTATACAGAGTCACTTTATTAAATAACTAATAAAGCGCTTTAAACCGAGCACTTTATTCAAAGCTTTATTCCACGAGTGAACTTTCATAAATTAACAAATTCTATCTCCATCCTTTGAGACGGAGATGTATCAAGATAAATCCAAACTAAAGTCAGCTAATTTTGTTATAGGGGAGTATCATTCAATTAACTTTACACCGCATTAGCCGAGCTCCGAAACGTCTTTATACATTGTAAAGGCAAAGTTTCCGTTTGCCAAAGCCCCAGTTCAAACAGCGATGCGCCGTACTAAAGCGAATTTGCATGTTGACACAGACGCTTCCCTTGGCTGCGCCAGTGTGCGCTCATAGGAATAAGTTTTACAAATACGCGTTGAGCAAATATTGGTTTGATATCGGCGCGTGCGGTTTTTGTTGACGCTTCCTGGCGACGGCGATGACGTCAACGTGACGAACTCGCGTCGAACGTCACCACGATTTGGCAGATTTATCGCGTTTTTACTTCACATGCGTTTGTTTACTTGAGCTAGCTGTCTCAATACATTTTGTTGTTGACAATAGAAATACAGATACGGTTCGGGGTTCAACGACCCAAGACTCATGATAGCTGTAAATCTAAGAGATTTAGCTCGCGAAAGATGGATACAAGATTTTTTATTTATTTTTTATGATGTGAGAAGAATTGCCAGCAGTGTCGAATACTAACACCAATTTCAACAGGAAAGCTTCACACACGTTTCTCAAATACGCGTTCACAACCTTTTTGTGAAAAGCGTTGTTGTTTGTACGCCTTATTAAACAGACATGCGCTTTGCATCTTAGTAAATTACCGTGAAATCTCCACGTAAAGCCAATTTTCTGTAAAAGAAACGTGTACGAAGTTTACAAAATGTTCCGTACGTTGTGTAATATCTTGAATGTCGGCTGGCGGCGTCCTAATGGATGGACTGAAGCAAATGGTGCAGATGTTTGTACTGTCCTTATGTTGCGTTCACTTGAAAAGTCAAGCGATTTTAGCGTAACGTTTTGGTCTTAGATATAAGGTTGTTACAAACTTGTTTGCGATGATCGCGTTGTTCAATATTTTATTAAAGAAT
The DNA here is from genome assembly GCA_917490735.1 of Dryobotodes eremita. NCBI lineage: Eukaryota > Metazoa > Arthropoda > Insecta > Lepidoptera > Noctuidae > Dryobotodes > Dryobotodes eremita. The sequence goes on from OU823257.1 coordinate 9,804,893, forward strand.
TAAAGTAATGTAAAGAGAGAATTCAATTCATTTAGTGATGTAATTTTATGGTCCACATCAGACTATTTTGTTTGTGATTTACTCTAAGAATAACCTTAAAAAAAAACATGTCTCAAGCTCTCAATGCTTAGGTAGGAACTGTTCAACAAAATACATAACTACCCACAATAAGTAAAGTAGTCAAACAAAACAAAAAGAATACTGCAACTGAAATTGAAAGCTGCTTAGAAAAGTACGAACATAATGGAATAGAATATGAATAATCGTCGTAATACCAACAACATACGAATTGAATACGTCACAATTCAATACATCGCCTATCAATTCCGCCCGAATAAGTAGCATCAATGTCCCTTTCAATTACTCAAAGATAGGTAAATGAAAAGCGGGTTCTGGTTTTAAGGCCCCATGGGTTTAAAAGGGAGCCACCCTTGTTCGGTCGAGAAGGTTCGACTCATTCTCTATAGATGATGGAATATCGCTGTATGGTACCTATCGGGAATTATTCGCCACCTGTTTTCGACAGAAATGGGACGAGTTGAATTTACGACGAATCTTGTCTCGGTGTGGACTGGACGGTCGCTGTTTTAGTAGTTTATGGCTTATTGTTGCTAATAACTTGTGGCTTCGGAAGTAATTCGAAAGTGTTTTTGTACCTGTTTTGTTATTGTTAGCTGGTCGGACTGTTAAATTAGAAGTGTCACAAATGGTACTATACTAAGTTTACTTGAACTATTTATAGCATTTCCTTGGTGGCTAAACACGCTAAATTTACACACAATTTACTTTAAGACACATTGCATTTAACTTGTTTAACTTATAAATCACAAAAATGCATTATTTTATTCTCATTCGATATCTATTTCAAATGTTATTGCAATTTTATTCCCTCTCAATGGCCTCACGGTCCCGATCTTCAGGCTTAAGCCTGTAAAGATAAAGGGAGGTAGTGTTGGAGGTAATGGCCACGGTTGGATAGGTGGTCGTTGAGTTTTAGATGCCTCGCTTTGACCTTTAAACGGAAGCCGTCGTTTCAAAAAAGTTGCTTCTTCGAAACATTTTGGCCTTATTTAAAATCCACTCACTAAGTAGCTTTTGAATTAACTATTTGATAGCCGGTTTGTTAGAAATTGTTATATGATTGGTTCGTGTTTTTAATGTTTTGTGCTTTTGTAAGTCCGAATACTTAAGTAAATCTATGTTGACTAAATATTTAAATTCATAAGAATAGAAAATGGTTATGTTTACAGAAATATTGACTACAGATATATCTGTAGCTTAATTTATCTCAATACAGATTGTAGTGGATCTATTTTCCAAAATGTCATCTCGATGATTCATTGATAGATGGGCGACAATTTACCTTCATGAATAAATGCACAGACATTAACCACATACAGCCTAAATGACCGAACCAATTTGGAGGCCATTTGCGTATATTCCACGGCCCATCAAGGCCTCTACTTAGAAATTAAATAAAAAGCCGACATGACGACAGCTTTTACTGCTCACATTTTTATAATGATGACGAAAAGTTATTACGTATGCTCTACTGATGTACGTATTAGACCTACAGTTATATTTCCTTTCATTATAAGATATTACTATAAACATGCCCTGCATACCTACCTTCGCATTTTATGTATGCCAGTACCAACGGGGACTGTTTTTTATGACTCACAAACTGACATAAAATGGGACTTGAGTACCGATTTTTCACGCATTATTACGTAAGATGGTAAGTATAAACAAGAATATACAGCCTCGTTGAGAAAAGACGAATACGAAGTTTGTAGAATGAGTATATCACAGGGCCGAATTTAGAGGTCTGGAGGCCTTGGGGCAGCAAAGGAGTGGAGTTTTTCAATATATAATTTATTGTAAAACCAAGTAGATTCTTTTAGAATTTAACAAACATATATAAATATAATCGAAAACGATAATTATCCCAAATCAAAAAAAAATCGGTGTATTTTTATATTTAATAACAATATAATCATGTTTCTACAAACTACTATAGGTAAAGGTAAAACAGCGAAAAAGAATATCAAAGGAAAAGTTGTTTACTAGTGTTTACTCGTCGGAATTTGAAAGTTATTTTTTCCTGAAGTTTCTATTGTGGGGGCCCCTCTTTCGTGGAGGCACAGGGGCTGTAGCCCCGAATGCGCTCCCCTAAATCCGGCCCTGGTTCAGCATGATGAAAAACGTATGTAATGGAGGAAGAATAGGTAACCTAAATTGACCAGCTACAACAAAGCAAAAAGTAGGATTGTGTTTTCAAAATCTTTTAATAGTAATTGATTCTTAAATAGGCTAATATAACGATAACACAGTGACAGAGAGCAAACATCTTCTCCTTTATACAATAGTTTAATTATCAGCACTCTAACAAGAAACATCCAACAGCATTCCATTTGGAGCGACTACACATGAAGTGAATGTCACTACCCAAGAGGACGGGACAGTTCAAAGCCGGAGCCGCGACAAAGACGACAAATTTCCTCGCCATTCACACGGAAGGGACCACCAGCTATTGGAAATGATTTCTCCGAAGCCGTCTGCCGGTGACGTAAGTAGGTCGCGATATTTTACACCAACACTTTTTTACAATAGCTCCTTCCTTTGGCCCTTTTGGTTCGGCCGGCTTTCCACAAAATGCACTGATTAATGAATAGCAATAGGCGACCTACTTGGCTCGCTAAAAAGCTTTTTGCTCAGTTTTGTGTAGATGCACTTTTGTCCAGTGACACAATGGAAATGGAACAAAGTGCACCTGTTTACTAAGAACCGTTGGTTGTAAATAGAGGTGTCGGAGTGGGTCATTATTTCATTTGCTAATTGTAATTTATGGTTTACTACTGCTCTTTAAAGCTGTGATTGACTTTTGGCTTTAGTTCAGCATCTGATAACAATAATTTAATGTTATTGATGGCTAATTTTCACGTCTTGTTTAGTACTCGATATCAAAAGTTTGATTATTAATAGTTATTTATTGCTTTCACGTGTAATAGTTGTAGGTAGGTTAGGTACTGCGCAATCGTTATGAATTATTATATCGTCAAAGGCAAAACCATTATTATTACCTATGATAATTAATGAGAGCACAAAGACTAATACTAAACCTCTGTGAATACCCATTAATTATAGTAAAACGCAATGTGCTACTACATACTTCTATTCTATTTCAGTTCAACGCGAGTAGTTTTTTAAGTTCCACTAAAATGTCACGTCCACTAAACGTACGTCACAAAAAGCTAAACAATATAAAGTACGTGAACAAACACGTTATGAAAGAAAACATTTATCTGATATCTGTAGCGTTACTTGAGCGGCCATGTTTCTTGTCTATGGTTCGTAGTGTGACCCACAGACACTCAAACTTGCCGTGTTTCTGACATGGCGTGTTTATTTCCCGCGCTTCGTTTATTTTTCTTAAAACTTTATATCTATTGTGTCCTGTCGCGTCTGTTTTATTGCTCCACATTTAGATTAAAGTAAAAAGTTTAAAGTGTTATTGGATTATTTATTATTACTGTTTATTTTATTGTATTTTCAGCAACGTTTCGATTTGAAAATAGAACTTCGTTCGCAATTTATTGGCCTATATTTTCAATTGGTCTCGGTTGACTTTGAACTTCGAACATTCATTTGGTCTTATAATACTCTCTGCTGAACATAAAACAGCTTTCATACCTCCGTCAATCCGGAAAATTGGGGCACTTACCTGAAAAAATAACATTTTATTTAATAAATCGAACTATAACAGTTTTGGCATATCAAAGAGAAATGGCTTTCCCTTGAAATGGAAATTACTAAAAAATTACGATTCTCATCCATAATAACTAAAAGCTCTTCAAGTATTACTCCGAGTTTTGGAATGTAGCGCCTATTTCCTTATTTTTTTAGTCCTAAGATCTACTTACTGCAAGATCAGTACAAAAATATTATTTGTTCGGTGTATCGATCATTATTTTATGTAGCATGTATCTACCTATATAAATTCAATTATTTAAACCTGCAACATTGATCAGAGTGCTACAACGGATCCGGAACAACGTAACTTCAATAAAACACTACCATTAAGACCTTAAAGTCAAACACCTGATATCCAGGTATAGTGTACATTTAAAAAGTTTTCCTACCGAGAACTGTTTAAATTGTAGCCGGGTATTCCCCAGGCGGCCATTAATCCATCATTGTGTCCAAGTGCTGAGATCTGCCGGACTCTAGCTTTTCTAAAACCTTTCCACTTTCTACTAGGGTTGAAACATTTCCTGCCCACTTTAAGAATTGTTTCTTTTTTACATAGTTTACATTGAACAGAAGGCTAGAAATTTAAAACAACATTGGCATTCACAATAATAAATAATAGGTCTTTACCTATGAAATTGCCGTTTTGTATGAAAAAATTTAAACGAATTTTTTTCATGAATTTTTTATTTGTATTAATCGAAGTAATCACCCATGCAATCAATGCATCTTTGCCATCGCAGTGGCAGTTTATTGATGCCCTTCTTAAAGAAATCAGCTGGACGGGAGGCAACAAATTCTTCAAAGGCATTTTGTACTGCCTCTCGGGTAATAAATATTTTTCCCGCCAAGAAGTTATCCAAATTCTGGAAAAAGTAGTAGTCTGTAGGCGCAAGGTCTGGTGAGTAGGGCATATGACGGAGAGCTTCCAACCCCAGTTCTTGCAACTTGGAGACCGTCTGCTGTGCAGTATGAGGTCGCGCGTTGTCGTGCAGGAGCAGCGGAGACGAGCGATTGACCAATGCTGGTTGGAGATGCGCCAGCTTCTCCATCATTGTGTTCAGTTCTTCACAGTACACATCTGCAGTAATGCTCACCCCGTTTGGTAAGAAGCTGTGATGAATCACACCGGCGCTAGACCACCAAACAGTGACCATCACTTTTCTAGGGGTAAGTTTTCGTTTAGGGCATTGTTTAGGTGCTGAACCAGGATCCAACCAACTTGCTGAGCGCTTACGGTTATCAAACAGAATCCATTTTTCATCGCAGGTAACAATGCGGTTCAAAATTCCTTCATTTGTGTGTCTGTTGAGCAGTGCAAGGCACGTCTCGACGCGTACTTCGCGCTGGCGATCATTGAGTTCGTGGGGCACCCATTTGTCAAGCTTTTTTACCTTGCCAATTTGACGCAAATGGACCAATATTGTTTTGACGCTAACGTCGAAAGCTGCTGCTAATTCAGCCGTAGATTGTGTATCATCAGCTTCCACAATCGCCTTTAATTCGTCATTGTCGACCAAAGTCTTCGGACGACCGCGAGGTTCATTTTTCAGGTCGAAATTTCCAGAACGGAAGCGAGCAAACCAATAACAGGTGGTGCGTTGGTTTGTAGAGTTAGCTCCGTAAACGTCGTTGATGTTGCGTGCCGCTTGTGCCGCGTTGCTGCCACGACGGTACTCATATTCCATAATTACTCGAATTTTTAACGTATCCATGATGACGAAAAAGATTGAAATGCGATGAAAATGTAACACTAATCAATAAAGAAATGACTACTTTTAGAAAAAAAAATCCATGTTTTTAAAATAAAATTAATTTGAAATTAGAATTCATAGCCAAACAAAAATTATTTTGATTTGAAATGGCCAGTACTGCAGAACGGCAATTTCATAGGTAAAGACCTAATATTATTATACTACATTCTTTTTGCATTTTCAGCCAGAAACTTGCGCTCATTGATGTGGATGTGAGAATGAAAAAATGTTAAAGATCTTTTTGCAACGCGATTATTTTGTGTCAAATCATCGAACAGTGCCAACAAATAAGTGACGCGTTCCTAGCTTTTAAAAATAGAATTTGAGCTTGGCAGACTAAAACTGGTGTAAAAGGGTAAAAAAAAACACGTTTGGCACTCGGGGACTGCCGCGGTAAAGCTATTGTATAGCATTTTTTATCAACTTATGCAATTATAATTTTTTTTTTTTTTTTATGCAGTATTTTTTTTCTTTGATATTAATTCAAGTACAGTCGTACCATATACATACACGTTAAGCGAACGCTCGGCCGAGCTACATGGTAGGCGGAGTGGGGAGAGTTAGGTAATATTTTCGTTACGGAATTTCTTGATTCGGTCGCCGCGCTCAAAGCCCGCGATAAAAGCTACTCGTATGCAATAGCTTAAAAACATTTTACACACAAAAATCATTGTTGTAGCTCCGAGTGATCGTATTGATACCGACAATATTTAACATGAAAAACGTTTTTGGTGATTCACGGGTAACAAAATAGAAGCTATCCAAAATGTAGATCAGTTACTCGTATACCATTGGTCAACGCATCTTTAACACTGTTGGCAAATATATCTACAGGCACATGTCGAAATGTCCTAAACTTCATACATTGGTCATACTGAGCAATAACGACTGGTGTATAGAGATGACAATAATTTTATTTTAAACTCTAAAAAATATTTGTTTGCTAACAATATTATAAGAAATTGCCTAGTTATACATGTTTTAAGGTATCTGCTAGGCAAAGACGGCACTATCACAGAAGTGACGTCACGACAATGTGGCGCACGACAAGGATGGGAATAATGCTTTCCAAAAACGTTTAAATATTTCCATCGATTTTACAGATTTTTTCGATTATCTCATTTTACTATGCCATCTTTGAAATTACATTATTTGTTCGAACATTTCTAATATTAGTCATAATCCCTATTATTTGAAGCTCGATCTCTTTTAGATGTTATCTACTCAAGTGGTAGGAACGTTGCGGTTACCGTTTCGGATAAGTGACGTCACTTTAAACGCGGTCTGGCTGAAGTTTAGGTCTCACCGCGGTTGCCACGCTGTCAGTTTGACATTTAGGGCGAATTTCAACACTGAAACAAAACGCGATCAGCTCATCAAAACCTCGACAGCAGCTGTCAGCGTCAATATTCCACAACCATGATTAGTGCGGCGCAATAACAGTTGGCTCACTTCCTGTGCAACAGAATCTTTGGAAATTCATACATCAAAAGTGTCCAGGGATCAAGATAATTTTTAAATATTTTATTGTTAAATTCGATTTAATTTTTTTTTTTTTTTTTTTGGCTGCTTTTGCTTTAATAAAGACTCCTCGCGATTTTTTCTTATGCTGGATTTTGCACCTTAGTTAATCCTGTCACATACATAAAAACACACATCACATTAAATGTGATAAAAAGATAAAAATAAAAGTTTTTAAAGGTTTTTATTGCGTAAAATAAACAATTAGTAGTCTGTATTTCCACAGATAACGCGTACAATACAATCGCAGCGATTCGGCTTACTCAATCTGAGTTCATCCAAATCACGTTGCGGAATGGCGGCCCACGTCCATTGTAACAGGCGAGCAGAGTTCTTCTTTGAAGCATATCCATGCGTGCTCAATTAGATTCAATTCTGTGCGACTAAGCAGGCCAGGGTAGGACGTTGATATTAGCTGCAGTAAGTGTGTTTGCAACGAGTCTGGCATTGTGTGGATTTGCATTATCATGCTTAAGCAGAAATGAAGCACCAAATTTGGTCCGCAAAGGAATGACAACATCTGATACAATCGTTTCTGCGTAAATTGAGATTGATTGAGACTGCGCATTGAGATTGCCTCTGATCCAAATCAGTTTGGTTCTTTCGCCGATCAAAATACCCGCCCATATCATGATTGTCCCACCACTTGGCATGATTTTAAACGTTCTTGGCATCCAGGGTTCCTCCAATACCGTGTACATCTAGTATCTGGCCTCATACCAGAGCGAGATTCGTAAGAAAAACACACAGAACATCACTCTTCTTATTCCCAATTTTTTTGTTCACGAGCCCATTATAAACGGGGTCTGCGATTGCAGGGCTCTATAGGTGGTACACCTGGCGGCCTTCGAGAACGGAGATTGACTTCATGCAAGCGATTTCTTATGGTTTGATCGCTTATTTACATCCCTGAATAGCTATGAAGCCTCGTAAACAACATCATCGCGGTCATTGTACGATTTCGTCGAGCAGTAATTTGTCTGAACGATTTTGTCTGCGAGTGGTGATACGAGCTCGTCCTCCATGTCACTCTGCCTCGATACCAGTGACGCGGTAACGTGTCTAAAGTCGACTTATAACACTCTGCGTAGTGCCCAGAGCGATTGCCACAGCACGTTGCCGAGAACCAGTTTCCAACATTCCCACAGCTCTTATCATTTCTTCACGGCTCAAATGAAACGATTTTTTGTATTGATTCCACTCAGAAGTATGGCAGAAATTCTACTGATTTGGCCTCAAACCCGTTGCAGGATTATATTGGAATACGACTTGACAGAAGATTTTCATCTTTTGACCGAAATTCAAAAACTATTTCATTTTCAAATTACCAAATTTACTAAAAATTATGCATAGGAGTTACAAAAAATTTAATTAAAAAAACACATTTTTAGTAACTAGCAAAACTCGCTTGATCCCTAGACACTTTAATTTGATGTTTGTAGTTAAATACCTTGAAAAAAGACGACATGTTTCAATTGCTATCGTTGTATGAAAGATAGTTCTTTTCTTTTTAACGACCTATACTTCTTCTACGCCAACTTAGTGGATTTAATGTTAAAACCCATAAATTTTTTTTTGTTCTCTGGTAACCCTAGCTTTTTAAATGTACCCGTCTCAATCCATTTTTCTTGTCCAGGAAATTGGAAGCATGGCAACACAATCGTTTTGTATCTCTGAACGATGTGTCAGATCGCGCGCGATGCATTTGTGGTCCTGCACATGATGCATGATTGTTGTTGCAAGAGGTGATAGCAATGGATTACAGGCATTACCGGTGGTGGTTCGATTTGTGGGAGATTTTGCTTCTGAAAAGTTTCTGATAATGTTAATATTTTTATTTGAAAAACATTTTGAAAGGAATTGATGAAGTTGACCGTCATACGCTTCTAAATTCAAACTAAGTTTAAAATTATGCAAGCTCCAAAGTACAAATAGGGCAGCTTTACTGGATAGTTGGTACCAAATGAAATATAATTATGCTCAAAGAAAGTACCCACTTAGTTCAATTAAATAGTGTAAGGTTTTGCTAACTAAAGTTCATGAGCGCTCTAGTTACTCGTCATACTTTGCAACTTGAAACTATACCTCAAACCGTACCAAAGGTAGAACTTTACTATTATAAAACACACAATAAATCATCTTGCCTTTGTGAACTTCACACTATTTGTATGTACCTACAAATATACAGCATAATAGAAACAAAAGACTAGCTCGGTAGCCGTGGGGTAAATGGCTCGGAACTGGCATCGTTTTAGTGAACTGCGTCCAACCACAGAACCTCACTTTGTGCCTACGAACTGAAGCTAAAAGTTGATGCCTCGCCGCGCTGTGAGCAAATTGTTTTGGATTGAACTTGTGCTCATAAAAGTGAAGATTGCTTTTTTGATCATTGGATAATATACGACGACTGTTATTTGTTTCTATCTACTTTAAAATAGATTTAGTAAATTAATATTTAGTGCAAACTTTTTTGATAAAATAATTTTGAGATAAAACCTTTCAATATCTATCTTTTTTCACGAAGAAGCAGTAGAAGAATAAGCATAAAACAAGCTTTTCAAAATAATTTAAATAATTTTCAACGTCATTTCGCATCAATAAAGATCTAACGTCTCGTGATTGCACCTTTGCCTCGCAAGCTATGCCTCGTTTGCAGCAATGCCTCGCTTAATCGAGGCCACGTCCCTACTAGGGTTAGCATGTGGATTTTTATGAGACGGCATAAAATTTCACTTAACGTAACGTACCAATTCGGTTTGTTGGGCTGACTTCATTTCGTATGCCTACAGCGTCATGTTCCTCGCATCATGTGGAAATGTGAGCTTTTGTTTCGCATTTGACGCGCATATACATAATTAAAATGGTATGTCTATGCATACATACGTACGTTCCTTGCATTAGGAACATGATCCAATTACGGAGGTCTGTTTAGTGTCTGTGAGTTAGTTGGTTAATTTTTACTTTCTGAAATGAAAAGAAGATATTTTAATGCTCTTTTTTTATTTCATCGTCACACAACTCGACTGTAAGAAGAAAAATGAAAAACCTTGGCAAAAAACTTCAAACTAATTTGAAAACTGACTCACTTGGTCAAGGCAGGCTCCCCAATTATTACACCAGCTATAATAAATCTAGAACTGTTTATATACTTCAACTTTCTAAGAGCAATTTTGTTTGAGGCGCTATCAACTCGATCTCACACACACATGTAATATTCACACGTCACTAGTTATGATAAATAGTGTTGTATCGCAAAAGTTTTATAAGAATTACTCTCGCTTTAGACTTCTCATAAAATAAAACATAAAATCTGAAACAGGCTTATTTCAACTAGCTCACTCAATTTATGATATTAGATGGTCGCGGAATATACCTAATTTTGTATAAAAAATGTGATTACGTTCAGAATTTATTAGAGATACTCTCGTCTATTTATTCTGTAAATTTTCTGAATGCAACTGACCTTGCATAGCTCTAGGTCATTGATTCGAGAAATTAGATTAGAATTTCTCAATTTGTTTCAGTTTGCGTTTGATCACAATCTAGTTTCAAGCAAAATCGGAATTCAAGATGGAAGACACTTAGTCATTTTGCTTAATCTTTGTGTAAGGCAATTTTTTGACATTCCCTTTTATATTACAATGGCGTTTTTAGTGGTGCTCTTTTTTATTTTGATTGGAAAGGTTTTGACTCGTAAGTAGATACTACATAATTAGTTTCTTCTCAGTTTTAAAATTGCTTATTAGATCGATCTCCCGGTCTAATTAGTATGTACACATCAAATTCTCTCAAACCAACTTTTTTTAATGAAAGTGTGTCGTCTGTTTTCTTGGAAATCAAAAATAATCATTCAGATACATTAAAACCACTACAAACAAATATGTGATTTTTCGGTTTCTAATTTCGCCTGTTAGTCGCATGCTAATATTGCTCATGCCGAGTAATCAGCAATGCTAGCAAAGCAGCCGCATCGCCAATTCGCGGTAATTGCGACCAGCCGCATCATGACGTCATCTCTTCATTAGAGAGCTATCCGTCACCCACTGCGACAAAATCGCACGACTAATCACTTCTATGGTCACGTTTTAGGCCCCCAATGCGGGTGCTGATTCTGCCGCTTAATTAAGGCTTTTGCTGTCTTTTCCCCGCAAATAAAAGAAAAAAAGCTGTCAAATTACATTGTATGTAGTTATTATACGGGGAAAAAGTTTTTTCGTATTTTGTATACAAATTCAAGACTAAAAGCTCGTGTGGCTGGGTCAAAACTGTTTTGTGGTCAACCCCTAACTCTTCAGCTATGTTTTTCAAAAATGGCATTGATTTTATCCGTAACATGGCGACCAGAGCGAGCTGCATCTTTGACATCAAAATTCCCGGACTGAAAACGCTTGAACCAGCTTTGTGCTACTCTTACTGACACTACGTAAGTCCATAAACGTCACATATTTTTTCGGGGCTTGTGTTTAATTTTTCCCTTTTTTGTAATAAAACTTCAAAATGTATCGAATTTCTTGGTTAGTTTCACTCATATTGGCGGGCAGAAAAACAATTGAAAAATGGCGGGAAATAAATTTGCTTTTTATTTTTTTAAAGTGTCATCTATTTAATGGTATGAAAACCAGCCATATACAAACAGTACAGCCAAAGAGATTTTACTACAACTTTATACCTATAAAATACGAAAATACTTTTTCGCCGACCTTTTTGTTTTCAGTCTGTGTTGTTACATGCAACTTATTGACATTTTTTCATTTTATCTGTAATTTTTAGTATATATCTTATGTTTTTATTGATATTGATTTTTATTGCTATCTATATATATAAAAATGAATTGCTGTTCGTTAGTCTCGCTTAAACTCAGAAACGGCTTGACCGATTTGAATACATATTTTTTTGTTTTATCCGCTTCTTTACTGGGGTGGTTTAAAAGAAAAAAAATAGGAAAAAACCAAAGTAAAATTTTTGGCAGGACTACGTCTGACGGGTCAGCTAGGTAGGGTAGGTAGGGTAGATAGGGTAGGTAGGGTAGGTAGGGTAGGTAGGTAGGTGTTAGATGCTTAGTAGCTGTGCAAAGCCGGACCGGGTAAAGCTAGTTTAGCAATAAAATATATCTATGTATATATATATATGTATAAATAAATGACTTATGTACTATTAGCGACAGAACCTGGTGGTTAATATCACATCGAGCATTAGAAAGAAGCCGTAACTCAGATAAATAATAATGTGATTAACAGAGATCACGCTTTACAATACCGAACTTTTTCTAAAACTTGACGTGTCATATCGGGAACGGTACCAGTTTAGACGGCACGTCTCACGTCATATCCAGGGCTTATTGTTACGGAGGATTTAAGGGACAATCTAGATTTAGACCGAGAGCAAAGAGCATTTGCGGTAAGGTGTAATATGTTGATCCGAAAGTTCTCACGCTGCACGGGTTCAGTTAAAATAACACTATTCAAAGCATACTGTCAAGTATTTTACACGTATAGCCTTTGGACAACCTTCACTCAAAAGGCCGTTAATGCTCTTCGAGTCCAGTACAATAATGCATTCAGGATGCTGTTGAGGCTGGCACGCTTCTGTAGTGCCTCAGGGATGTTCGTGGACACCCAGAATGACAGGCGCAAGTGAGCAGCGTCCTTGTTGCACAGGGCGCGTGCCAGTACCAACAAGTCACCTGAGTGTCATTGCCAACAAACTGGATTGTGTGGGCATGTGCTAATAAATTTGTTTTTACGGTGGTTAAGCGATTGACTGCTGCGCTGCGTGTCGCGGGTTGATTCCCGCACGGAACAAATATTTGTATGACCTACAAGTAGTTGTTCTGGGTCTGGCTGTTTGTGTATGTGAGTTTGAATGTTTGTAAACGCACTCACAATACAGGAGAAAATAGTAGTGTGGCGCAAGGTTTTTTTTTTATAATTATGGAATTTTATTCTGATTAAAGAGATTATTATTTTTATTATTAATGCATACTGCCTAAATCGGCACTCCAAAAAACTCTCACCATCGTGTTCTCGCGCCATCTATTAGTAAAAGAAAGCAATACTTAAAATAACGCTAGTTGGTGAACAAGAGAATCAGCGCCAATGTTGTTCTTACCGTGGCTAGTTCAGACCGCAGGACAGATGTAGGTATCTAGGTCGATAGGTAGGTGTTACCACTGTCTGTTACGCACCGGTTAACTTAATTACTGTCAGTTGACACTTCGGTACCTGTAGATACACCTCCCTAGATAGTTAAGCTCACCTTTTGGTGGGATCTCGGTCGGACATTCGATTTTCCCGCAGGTAGTGGTGTTGATTTTATGAAGCTAAGCCGTATCAGGTATTAGTGTCTATTTGTAGGTCGTTCTACCTGTATATTTGTTCTAGGAAGATATGTAAAAATACAGCGTGTATCAGAAATGTGTGGCCCTATTTAAAGGTGTGGTACAGACCATCAAACTGATCAACTTTCTTTATGGGAGCAACATCGTAATCGCGAAAAATGTATCAACTATCCTATACAAAACTTCTGTACCTAGTCGATACAAATTAATTATTAATCGGATAGCTGATTATTTTTTCGCGATTACGATGTTGGTCGCTTAAAGAAAGTTGTTCAGTTTGATGGTCTGTACCACACCCTTAAATTTGACCACACATTTCTAATACACGCTGTATAAAATAAGGTACTATTGTTACTTTGAAATTAATATAAATACTGAACTATTTCCAAAGATTCGTGCTAATTAAAGCTACATTCAAACAAGATATTTACGGTTTTCCTAGAAAAGATCGTGAAACACCGATACGGTTCCCAACCTCTTTGTACGCTCAACCAAATCGGCTTTTGTCTTTGTTGATGTGCCTTGAAAGTCCCATTTGCTCGGCTGAGCGTTCCAAATGCTCCAATGTATTGACTTTCACATGGCAACAGGAATTCATTCGAACTTGGAGACGAATTTTCGAAATGTTTCGTCAGTTAAATTACTTGGATATTTGGGTGTCCTGCATCTTAATTTAGAGAGATGGTTACTGAAAACTATAGTAATGATTCATTTATACAGTGTTCACTGTGGTCAAAACATATCTTCTATTGATAATTCGATCAAGTCGAGGAGAGTAAAATAATGCTTGTAATCTTTTTTTTATATACTTGTACATAATATATATGACGAAGAAGGTACGTCTCTCTCGTTATCATTAGCCATATATTAACCACTGTGGGCGTACTATGGGAAGTGTTGGTTATTGCGCAATAGAAAAACCGTTTGCATTTCAAATCAATTATAATTTACGATCAAACTAATCACACTAGCAATTCGTACACTGTAGGTACACGACACAACTATACGGAACGCGCGACAGTTTCAAAGCGTGTTCACTGGTTAACCGCCACCGACCAACTCTGCCTCTGGTTGAGCGTTATTTTTTAGACTCTGTCGAGCGCCGGCTGGCGGCGCTGGCGTCCCGATTTGTCAAAGTTAAATGATTGGTTTAACGTATTTCCGAAATATATATTTTTGTGTAAGCTTGTATATTGTTTTTCATCATCATTCTACAGCAGGCCACTGCTGGACATAGGCCTCTCCAATTGCACGCCATTCAGCTCGATTCTTGGCTACTCTCATCCAGCTGCTACCAGCCACCCTGCGAAGATATTGAATGTAAGATTTGTCGAAATAAATAAAACCCTAACTGCTATTATACAACATATCGTGCTAAAATAAACTGCCTTTATCACCAAGCTGTTTCAATAATTTTCTACTGCTCTATTCTTAAGGTTTCCATTCCTCTGCGTCTAAATTTCCTAATGAATGTACTCCTTCAATCTCTAACCCTTCGATATCACTGCTAAGCACATTTAGAGCGAATACAATTTAGGTTACAGAATTTTATTCGCACAAAACGATAATAACTAAACTGTACGTCGCAACTTAGTTACGTCTTCATTACGGGCTTCATTAAAATGGACGAAAAAGTGTTAAATTGTAGGTAGGGGCTGTTCTAATTTGTTCGGTAATTGCGAGGGATGCCGTCAGCATTAAAAAGCGATCTGTCAGTGCTACGGAAAATCCAGCAGACTGATCATCCTGAACATAAATTGGAAGATACGTTCTTTTGGACAGTTGGTGCGTTTAAATTGATGATCTTGATTTTTATGGTTATTTGTTAAAGGTCGATCATATTCGAAGGCTTTGCATCATAAGAGTAAATACTGATCTATTGAGATGTTTGTTTCAAAACGTAATTAAAGTATCTAAAACTAATTACGTGAAAAAGAAACTTTGGGTTCATAACAAAAACGAGTATCTTCTAAGGGTTTGTAAAAAAACTAAGCTCAAACGGAATTAGTTTCTAAAAAGCCAATAATCTAAAACGAAAAACATCGAAATCCAAATCTTGACTTCAATCATAGAGGTAAAGAAAAAAGAAACAAATTCAATGCTAAGCTTTTAAGAGGTAAGTTAAATAAAGGAATCGGGAACTCGGGGAATAAATCCTGGCGGTATCTGAAGCCAGCTTTGAAATCACGCCGAGCAGCGAGAGGGTAGACAGAACTTTCTTTATTTATTATTTGACAAATCTCGTAATTAAACTCCATCGTATTTAAAGTGATTTCGCCTTAATTTTACATTTGCAACTTCGAATTTTATTTGGGAGCGTAATCGTTTTTCAAGTTTGTGGATTTGTAGAGCATTATTGTTTTAAAATTAGGAGCCATGAATAAAGAATTACTGAGTTGATATTAATGAGGTTTTGTGGGTAGGTACCGAAAGAGCTTCGAAAACAGTGTAAAATTATTTTCATATTAGTCCGTATGGTACTACCTACAAGCATTATTTATTTCAGGCAGAGAAACATAATTGGAAATAGGGAACTAAAATCAAAAGTCCCAAATTGATTAGTTCACAACAAGTATCTACCTACCTATACCTACCTACTAACTTGACAAACTCAAAACCATAAACCCTCGAACTAACGTGAGCCCGAAAAACTTTATTCACACGCTCAATAATTGTGGTACGAAATATGAGTGTTATGTGTCCCAATACATGATAACAGCAGTTTCATGGAGTCGCCCAAAGTTTTCAATCGAAGGGCTGGTCAATGATTCCCTTTTCGGTCTTGTGCGGCCCTCCAAAGTTTCCCTATAAAAGCTTCGAAATATGTTGTGATATTTCTTGGATAACAAGCAAAGTTTCGTCCTTCGGCAGTCATAAAGGCAGGGGTGCTAGATGTTTGGCAGCGGTTGGACTGGAGCCAAAAATATCTCCTTCCTTCACGCCTTGGTAGTGAATGCGAAAAATAAGATGTATTTGATAATACGAATTATTGTTTCGTTGACGTTTTTTGAATGCGCAATGATTGGGTAGAGTGTGGTAACTCTTTGAGATTTCGTATTTTATCTTGTGGTAAGAGATTTTAATAATAATTCCTTTATTTATTTAAAAAAGCGACAACATTGTTACAAGGTTTACATTTATATCATACGAGTACAGAAGAAGTGTCTCAAACATAGGTCTCCCCTGGCTCCCGAACTAGGTTTTTACCTGTTACTTGGGTGTCAGGGTTCTTCTATTAAACAAATTATTACGTATGTCGTTGGCTAGGTAAGGTTAAGTATTATGTTTTTGACGATGTGTTTTTAACTTGGAGACAGATCGCAACGCCAACGCCAATTAGGTTTCATAATTTGCTCGAAAATGGAATCCTTAGAATTTCAGCTTATTTTGATGTAGGTACTACATAAAAAGAAAAACATTCCCTTATTCACGTAAAGTCTGACAGAAATACCTTGTCAATGAAATAAATACCTTTTCGTTAAGACTTGGTAGTCTACATAAAACCTTATTGAGTCGGGCCACTTAATTATTTCGGCATCAAAGCTAATGAGAAGTATTTTTTCCTCTATTCTGATCCCGTTCATGTGTTAAACAAAATATTATTTAATTAAACATGAAAATTAAGCTGGAAGCCGACGACAGCGCTGGATTAATTTTGATTAATTTTGTTGCTCCCACCTGTTCTAAATTTAATTATGTCGGAGTTCGCTTCATAAGTAGCTATCTAATTTCATATGATCTAAAGACTTGAGAGGTCTAATTAAATTCTTTGTACAAGATAGCAAATAACGATGATTTTGAACGTTCTCCCGTTTTTAACCAATCGAGCAATAAGGAATGTTTTAGTGTTGATTTTAATGAAATATTTCACATTTATTTTAGTTTATTTATTATTAAAGAATTTTGTGAGCTAGACAGTAATGAGTTATGTTATGATAAAAAAATTGTGAGTTTTTCCTTCAGAGCCTTTCGGGGTAAAGATTTTAAGCGTAAAGTAGGTAAGCTTCGCGCAAAGTATGTTAAACAAGGGTTAGCCTAAATTTTCTTTTACCTAGTTCAATCTTGGTAATATCTTTAGATCCATTTTGGTGCGGGTCTTTAGTGGTTTGTACAGGGTTACGTCGACCTGTTGCTACCTGACGGTTTCCTAACTTGGGAGCTCATTGGCTCCAGCTTTGGGGGTTTTAAACACTCCTGGCTCGAGTATTAAAAGCCTCTATAATGCCCGTTGAAGTCTATGGCTTAGGGTGTTTTCAAATAGTGACCTGATATTTTTAACAGCCTTATTTATTTACTTGCTTCGCACGGTTTTTACGACTTGACAAAACATAGATGTTGCTTATTATATGTAAGTTTAATATAATTGTTGAGCTCCTTAAGTTGCGAGTTGAGCTGCACAATTACTGACAAATGCGTGCACTGACTGGACAGGTCCACTCAATCTGTGTGGTTCTTTCCTCAAAAGACCATTTCAGTCATTAATCTATATGGTCTCCATATGATCTGACCAAGATTATGTCTGGACTTTAAAAGAGACTGCGGCCTCTGAGTTTGTTTCGGCCTTTCTTCTCAGAGCAGTCAGATAGAAAACGCCGCCCCATGTAATTAAAAAAAAAATTGTATTGAAATAAAATCAATTATCATGTCATGTTATGCACATTAACGTTCCAGAGTCAATTCTGTAAATGATGATGAACGCTGCATCAAAATCCGTTGAGTAGTTTAGAAGAATAACGCGGTCACACAGACAGACACGAAAAGCCACTTTGTTTTATTATATATATAGGTGTAGATGTAAGCTATAATATCTTTACCCACTTTACAAAATCAATCACTTTACCAGACTTAGTCGAAGTTATAGGTGAAGCGGATAGGTAATTTACTTTTAAGATCTTCAGCAGTGCATTACTTATATAAAACACCCTAGCTGCACTCCGCGGTTACACACGCATAAGTTTCGATTCCGTAGTACTTAATATCGGGATAAAAAGTATTCTGTCCTAATCCAGGTTATGGTCTACCCATGTGCCAAATTTCATCCTAATCCGTTCAGCCGTTTTACACCAAACAAACGTTAAAAAAATCAAATCTTTTCTCTTTATTATATTAATATAATGGTAACATGCTTTCGTGAAATAAAGACAAAATTGCGTTTTCTGAAATAACAAAAAACAACATTTATAGCCTTTGAAATTACTGTTACACGTTTTTCTAAAATCACATAACATAGCTAAAACTTATTAAAAATTACTTCAATACTGACAGTCGGTGTCACTGACATGACACTGACATCTATTAGAGGTCTGTAGATAATAAATCCTTAAAGAAAAGGAACGATACTAGTGTAGTGATATTCTTTACATTAATTTAGATTGGCTGTATATTCGTTTTATATTACAACAGTGATACATTGTAAGGACGAAATCCTTGCAATGAATTTAGTCCTTCAATGAACTCTCACAATTATACACTGTGCAGTGACGTATTGTGTGCGTAGCTTACTCGATCTATCGGTCCATTTGTGCATGTAATGCTTAATCTAGAATATTGCCCGTAACCCGGGATTGCGGAGCCGCCCGGGATCGCAATAACCTCACTAACGGGAACTAGAGCGAGACGAATTCCCGGGATGGCTCATTACATGTAATAACTTTAAGTAACGCTAAGTACCGTTGTATCGAATAGGTAAAATGTTTTATGTGAAACGGTGAATGAATAGTTTTTGACCGATGATAGGCCGTTGAAAAGTGCTAATAATTAATAATAATTCTCAATATTCAACACCGGTAATTCAGATGTCAAGTATTTGATTAATTGGTACGTTTAACGCTAATGCATCCACCACTTTTGTAATAATTGATAAATGTTGATTGTAGTTTGCATAGTATATCACTGAAATACAATATACAAGGGCAAATTAAATAAGCTAGCGAAACGCCTCCGACGTGATGGGTTTCGATATCTAAACATCACAAAACTAAAAAAGATTTTTTTTTATTGGGGTTACCGCAATTGGCTTATAGCAGTTACTTGAAATATGAATTTAGATAATCAGTCGTTTTGTTTTATTGTGTTAATCATTACGTTTTTGGAGTTTCGCTAGTTAATTTAATTTGACCCTGTATTTTTTTATAATATTTTGTAAGGAAATAGAGGGTGCTCGAGAACCGTGCTAAAGGTGACAACTGTGAAGTTAGCAACGTCCGCGGGCGCCATATTGCATCGTTTCTCTCGTGCACTTTTCGTTCGGATTGCAATGGCTGAATATAATCTTAACAATTTGTTGTACCTGTGTGTATTTTTAAATAAATATTTTGTTACCATATTTATAATTTCTTTTTTTACAAATTATAAGTGGAGGTAAATGACACCTACTACGTCTCAGTTTAACCTACAGGTACCTGCTAACATTTGTAGGTAAGGAGGTACCTAATAACTGCAACTTGAAAACGCCGAATCCGCTATATGTAGTTCAGACCTTCCACTGTTTATTCTCACTTCTAAATATAAGTAAAAGACGACTTTAAGAGGCTTACAACAGCTAAAGCGCGGAAAGAGAAGCGCGATGACACAACCCTGGTAATTTATTGCAAAATATGAAGCAATTATCTATTTACAAAAATCGATTGATTGGATTAAAAAATTAAAACACTATTACGTTAGTATGTTGCTTTTAGAATAATCTGACAAAAATCAGAATGATTTAATGCATAGTAGTATGGTTTTTAATCGTTAAAATAAATTTTTAGAGGTATCTTCGTGATTTTTTTCTATCGTATCAAATTTGTTGTATTATGATTTCAACACACTATCTAAATAGCAAATATCCTGAAGAATAACATATATTTTTCTGAGTTTGTTTAGTGCAGTGGATCATATACTATTAGGCATTATAAAACTTACGTTTAGGTCCTGTAGTCCCCTTAATTTGATTATATTACATTCCATAGATCTCAGACCTTAGGCTAGGACAAATAAACAGGAAATGATTAGCAAAATCTGGAAAAGTAAATGTTTATTGTTAACAATCTTTTGCCATAGAACCCACACTTTGTAAATACTTCGACCCTCCGTTATAATTTCAAACGTGTGTAACATAGCAATCCCATAACTTTGTCCACCCCCTACGGAAAAACAGTGGGACATAACTCCGGAATATTCGTCGAATATGTACGATTTGTGGTAGCAGAATAATGTAGTTCCTACGTGACTCGCAAGATGGCACTCTTGTCACGCGTTGGCCCAATTTATGTAGATGACGTGCTCCTATGAAGTGCACAGTTTGCCCTCAGTCGCAAATAAGGAGCTGTGGCAAATAAGGTTGAAATTCGCTTGAACTAGTGCGATGTATTACTTAACAGTAAGAAACAGGTAGAGAATAGGTTAGGACAGCGTTTATTTAAAAAATGTAGTCTAGGTACATGGATTAAACTGCGCATACCTGCTCTACTGAGTTTCGCAAAAATAAGGAGTATCTTTTTTATACTATATCTCTCTCCTGTTTGAATCCTCGTACATGATATACTTCTTAATTTAAGGCAGATTAAAGTACCTGCCAGCAGAAGTCGTCCATGGTTTGGATAGTAAAGATCATTCTCTTGAAACTTTCCTTACTTAGACTGCTATAAGTTCGAAATCCACTTGCTTGTCACCACTGGAACATACTCTGGTGAACATAGATTCTCAAGAATTGGATACATTTCTTTATTGTGTGCACAAATTAATAGGTACTTACTAATAGTAGGGGAGCCCACGATGCTAAATGGGGATTTACTCGAGCGTCGTAGAGACCTATTGGGTTGTAAAGCTTAGATGATAAGAAGAAAAAATGGTATATGATATATACCTTTTCATCGGTGGGGGAAGCGGCTATAGATTTTTAAATATGTAAAAAAAAACTGTTGCATGGACATCCTCGAGCGCGTCAGATATTGATAGCATCAATGCCCTACGTATTTTTAATAATGTACGTATGTTAATCTGATCGTTTGCATGATGCGGGTGGTTGTATGTAAGGGTTGAAAATGAAAAAAAAAAAAATTTTGTCGAGCGCGTCAGATTTTCTAAGGGAGTGTTAAGTGCACCAAAAAAAAGTTCTCATTCACTAATCTTACGATTTCGATGGGACGCAAACTCGCGGCCATTTTCATAATGTGCAAAAAAAAATCGCCATTTTGAAATACTCAAGCGCGTCAGATTAAGATATATATGGTTCATCTTTATGTTCTAAACGTACTGTCTCATAATCTGACGATAATCTAGAGGGATTCGCCTGATCTGACAAAATAAAATTAGAAAAACGGTTCACCTTAAAGGCCATCCCTGCAACTTCCCGCTAATTCCATTCCTGGGCGCTTAAAATTGTATTTATGACATTTTTGAGCTCAAAATACAATTTATGTGATATTTTGAGCTCGCTGAGTTCAAAGAAATAATATTTCTATGCATTTGAGCTCTCCCAGCTCGAAAGTCTGATAGAAGTTTCATAGAACACTATTTTTGGAATTTTCAAACCGCAATAACTTTTGAATGAATCAAGCAATTTTCACGCGGTTGGCGGCATTCGGCGCAGTTTTATCATCCTCATAAGTAATTTTGCAATTTTAATTGATCGAACCAAACATTTCGGAGTAATCCCGAAAAAACACTTTTTCGGGTTTCTTTCGTTCACGATATCTCTCGAACGAATCAACCGATTATGACCAGCTTGGTGGCGATCGACGTGGTTTTTCAAGCTCAAAAGCGGATTAGTTTTTGAAGTTGATCGATAAAGCCGTTTAAAAGTTATTCCAAAAAAACCACTTTAAAAAAGAAAAAACATTATTTTTAGATTTTTCAAAATTTCTCAAAATCTATCGGCCCGAATCGGTTCAAATTCACAGGAAATCTAATTTTGAGGGAAATCTTTAGAACGCCGTTTAGTAGATTCCGATCGGTTTAGTCGTTCAAAAGTTATAAGCGAGTCACATAGTCACACACACACACACACATACATACATAGTGACAACATCGCGGGGGTAGTCAGGGAAGCTTCCTATGACCTTAATATTTATAAACTTTAATTCACACAAATAATATTAAAGTAGCAAAAAAAGCCAAAACGTTGGAAACACGTTGTAAACAGTATGCCACGAACGAGTCTTTATGATCAGCTGTGATGGCGTCATGGCAGCAGAAACCAGAGTGGGGACGGAGTGAGAGAGTAATATATAGAGAAAGAGTGAGAGGAATAGAAACGCGGAGAAGGAAATGTAGGCATCACGCCGCTGCACGCATTTAACTTTATCGACGAATTTTTGTTATTTCGGCTTGCGGAAATCGTCAGATTATATTTTTTTCATTATTCTTGAATTATTTCCTTCAAAATAAAAATAAAATTTGCTACGCTCGAGAATGTCGAGATGACGTTTTTTTTTTACAACTTTGTTGCCCTCCCCTTTCTTTACGTCACTCTCAAATTGTCAGATTAGTGGAATATACACTTTTTAGGATGTAATTAACTCACCCTACCTTAATCTGACGCGCTCGAGAATTTCTGATGGTCAATTTTTTTTTACTAATCTGATCCTGTATTCTTCACGGGCGGCCTTATATATGGGCCTCATGTTTTGTGGAGGTACTTAACCGGGTACAAGGTATCCCCCTGTATATTAATCTGCCGCGCTTTAGTAAATCCCGAAATCCCCGCTTGGGCTCCCCTACTATAATATGTCCCGGACATTGTATAAAAATGTCGGAACGTGTTAATAATATCTACTAGGTAAACTGTTCACGTATATTATTTTATAATTGTGAAGGTGTGGAATATTTGTTGATAACATTTTTTTTAAGTGGCGTTCTTTGAAACACATTCGTCAAATAGTTTGGAGAAATTACTAGCTTTAAATACGACTAAATCATACCTCAAGCCATTCTGAAACAATGTTCGATAAAGTATATTTCGTAGCGTTCTCTTGGTAATTTAGTTTTTTTTGCTATTCTGTTTAAGAGGGCGCACACCGGTCCACTAGCGCCACTCTTTAAAAAAATATTATCTCGTGACTGAGAAGGAATTTTCAATAACAGCTCCATCAGCACCCCCGGTAAGTGTGGCTAGAATTTTCTAATACCTTTTATAAACTTTCATATTGAGACAAGAAGCAACAAAATACGATTTAGAGGAATGTGGCCGCTTTTCTTTAGATCAAATTTTGTTTCTTCGTGTCTCAATATGAAAGTTTATAAAATGTATTAGAAAATTCTAGACACACTTACCGAGGGTTCTGATTGAGGTGTTATTCAAAATTCCTTCTCAGCCACGAGGTTATATTTTTTTAAAGGAGTGGCGCTAATGGACCGGTGTGCGACCTCTTAAATCTTTTTTGCAAGAGTTACTATCTCATCATCATCTTGTTTTAGTGCAATTGCTCTGGGCGCAATAGCGACACCAGTTGACCAGGGAGATGGTCCTCTTATTCTAACACCCTACATCGAAAATGGAGAAACAGTAAAAGCTAGAGAACTGTCTGCAGTAGACCCGAGCCTGTTCGCTGGCGTGAACAGTCACGCTGCGTACTTCACTGTTAACAAAACTGCAAAATGGAATCTGTTCTTCTGGTACTTTCCTGCGCAAGAAATTCATCTAGCCAGTACGCCGTTGGTTATCTGGTTGCAAGGTGGCCCTGGCGGTTCTTCTTTATATGGCTTGTTCGAAGAAATTGGGCCTATAAAGATAATAAATGATACGGGTAAGAACCAATTTGATTAACTGTCAAGCAATAGCTACAGTCACAATAGCTCTGTTGATAGATTCAAGTCCTGGACTACTTGTAAAATAACCAATAGAAATCTTTTAGCGGAGAAAATGCCTATCACTTGGGGATCCAGCTACTCGCTGCTCTTCATTGACAATCCAGTAAGAACTGGATTTAGCTTCACCGACGGAGGAGAATACGCCACCAACGAGGATGAGGTGATTCATATGTTGCGAGTATCAAATGGAACTGTACCAATAAGTCCCTAGATTGCCATTTCATATCCTTCATTTTTGCAGGTTGGTGCGAGTCTCCTACACTTCCTTCAGCAGTTCCTGCTAGTGTTCCCAGAATTGAGACAAGCACCTTTATTCATCGCCGGCGAGTCATACGCCGGCAAATACATTCCGGCGTTTGGACATTACATACATATGAGCCAAGAAGAATCCATGTCAATTAATTTGAAGGTTAGTTTTAATCATATTTGGGTATACATTTTTAAAGTTGTCATCATTTAAACTTTTTTCGACTTTTTATAGGGTCTAGCAATCGGGGATGGATGGACAGATCCACCGACACTTCTGCACTACTCCGAGTTCGGACAACAAGTGGGATTCTTGGACTCAGATCAAGCAGCAATAGTACACAAAATGGAAGACAATGCTAGACGGTACTGGGACGAGGGTAACTTTGATGCTTATAGACAGGTATGTACGTAGAACATGGACTTAGCATCATGTGGTAAAATATTGTAATAAGATAATTTAATATTTGTATTGAAGTCTCCTTTTGTTGCCACCTGCATAGCATCAAACGATGCATCATTATTATATGCCAACGTTTTAAGTACTATTGTCCTAATCATAACATTGATTACCAGGCTTAACTACCCCAAATGTTTCTATTACTATTATCAATACTGTCCGTAACTCAGAGATCCGACGTAGGACTAAGGTCCAAGATGTCGGAATGCGGGTAGCGGCTCTGGCTGGATGTGGGATCCTGCCCACCTCCATTTAAATGCCAAGGAAGCACGAATTGAAAGAGGCCTGTATCTAGCGTTGTCTAAGAAATGTGTGGAACAAGGCTGCCAATGGTGATAATAAATATCGATAGTGGTGATTTGATTGGGGTTGATAAAAAAATAACACAATATGCTATTATTATCATTATTTTATTATTATGTCATTGCTATAACAAAAATTTGAGCCGACGCGGGATGCCTAGTAGATGTGAAACATCGAAACTATTTTGTATAGAAAATATAACATGGCGACGCGCCCCACGGCAAGCGTCGCCACGCCAACAATAGGTTTTACCCGCGACTATAGATGTTTCACATCAAAAATGGATTGGGATTATTCAAATAACTTGTAATTGATGCGGTTCCTTTATTTACAGTTCTGAACCGGGGAGAGGATTTGAACCCATTATTTTCGCTTTAAAATTGCAGCTAGCTCAAAAACTCAAATGGCTAAAATATCGACCTCAAAACGTAATAAAAACGTTTACTGAATTTATATTGAAGTATTTATTTTTATTTTAGTCTGCAAGAGATGCTTATCGGGCACTCAAAAGATATGCACCTGTAAATGACTACAATTATTTACACGAAGATTCGAACATTGAAACATCATACGACATTTTTTTGAATAGAGCCGATGTGCAAAGCGCTCTTCACGTCAAGAAAATGGAATACAAACCGTTAAATGATAATGTATATTTACACTTAAATTATGATTTTTACGATACTGTCAAACCTTGGTTAGAGGAGTTATTGGAACATTACGGAGTTATGTGTTACAAGTAAGTCGCCGTAGCTTTATTTTAAGTTATCATGTATTGCATGTTTGTTCCTGCATGCGACTGCTAAAATTGCCATGGTGATTTTGCTGAAAATTCGTCGACATCCTAATAAAGCATTACTAAACCGTAACTCTTCCTCTACTAGTGGGCAAATGGACTTGATCGTTGCGTACGCGCTGTCGGTCCACACGCACAGAAGTCTCAACTGGTCCGGAGCACAGGCGTACCGGGACGCTGAAAGGACACTTCTCAGAGATGCGGAAGATGACACACTTAATGCGTGAGTCGTGATCTTATTATTTTCATCCACTCAGGTCTTCGGGGAAAAAGTCCATTCGCAAATCGTTCCCCAGGATGGTATTAGAGTAATTTTTGATTGAAACTGTCTATGCGGGGTCGTAATGCAACGGTCTAGATTCATCAATTCAAATGTTCGGGCTAATAATAATGTTGATGTTCAATCGTTTCAGTTTCGTGAAGGCCAGCGGTAACTTCATGGACGTGATGGTGCGCGGCGCGGGCCACATGGTGCCCGCAGACAAGCCGCGCGCCGCCAAACAGATCATCGACATGTTCATCAACAAATTTAAATAAATTACTTTGTTTCTTACTCATTCAATAATTACTCCACCATGTTTATAAATTGACTTGCTTTCATAAGATACGTTTCTGTTAATAAAGGAAGTGTGACATAAACAGATTTTTCTTTGTTTAATATTTTTTTTGTTAATTATGTTTTAACATCTGCTGAAATACAGAAAAGCTTTTATAATGGCCCTTAAAAAATAGAGGTGAGTTTTTGGATGTCCTGTCAGTTAAACAAAAATTCATTTACAAATTACTTGATAAGCAACGAGTGGCAAAAGCATGATTGTGTCATTTCATCATTACACAACAGCGAAAATATTTATCCGATAAACTTTTTTTTAATAACGTTTTTTTTTTGGCTGGGAAATCTTCAAATAATTTCTTCCGCTCTGGGTGGAGCGGAAGGGTGTGTCAGACTTTTACTGACTAAAACCCACCCGTGTTCCTTCAGTTGCTTGTGTGCCAGGGCCACGGTAACTCTTTCGAACAATCCGCGACCTCGGCAGGCATCGGCCCTAGAGGACCCCGTCAATTAGTGCTGACATCTCTTTGAGGCGCGCGTGGAACACAATGCGTCGTCGACCCGGGCCTGGTCCTTACCGGACGGCGAGCTACCCATTGCTCGCCGTTCGCAAGCCCGCGCCTACGGTGGCCGGGAATTGGCTATCGACATCCGACGCTCAGGGTGTCTCCTCCTGCGGCGACTAGGGGCGTGAGGGCGCAACGATCGCCTCAGCCTCACGCGCTCCGCCTCCTCCTTCGCGAGCATTACTGCTTCGCAGAAGGAAGTGACGGCTTCCCATAGCCTCTCGCTCCGTACCATGGCCTGGACCAGGGCCGGACGCGACAGATCGCCGCCGCCGATCGCCGCCACGAGGACACGGTGGTGCTCCGCTCAAGCCGGGCAGACCTCCACCGTATGCTCCACCGTGTCCTCCGGTCGATCCACACAATGGTAACAGCCAGGCGTTTCCTCCCGCTTTATCCGAAACAGGAACCTCCCGAAACAGCCATGTCCAGTGAGGATCTGCATCAGGCGAAAGGTGAGGATGCCGCGCCGTGGTGCTTCTAATTCCAGTCGCCGGAATTGTGGCGTGCCCAACAACGTATTATTTAACAAACAGTTTTTTTTTCATTTGTCTCATAAAACAATGTTTGGAATAAAACCGTTTTACATATTGACTTATTATTACGCAATTTCCTAAAAATTAAATGAACTCATTACATAAGCAGTGGTGTAAGTAGTTAGTTGTGTTAAATATTATATTTTTTATTAATGAATTGTAGTATTGTTTTGTATTAATAATTAATTAATTGTATTAGCATTAATAAATATCTTAATTGCAAGAGGCTTGCTAAAGATTTCAATAACTTAATTTCTAAATAATTTTCTTTTTGCATCAATATTCTCTCGATGCGTTCATCTTTCGTTTTTTTTTCAGGAGGAGTCCCTGACATTTTTTGTTCCATCTCATTGGCATTGCTTATAGTTTCATTAATTAATTCTTTGATTAAAAAATATAGGCCCGGGTATGTGTTCTCTAAGCACAAATATATATGCCAGAAACGCCTTGCGCTAATAGTAAAAAGAAATCATTTTTAGTAGGCTACCCGGAACCGAACTAGTTAGAGTAAGTTAATTATTTAAAAAAAATGGTTAGGTTAGGTTAGGTTAAAACTGTGACTTTTTACGCACGAGCCGAGCGAGTGCCAGAAACGACTAGATTATATATTTAAAAAAATACTTTTATAGCTTTAAAGAACTTCAGTAATTGCCTGTAAATTATTTGACCCTACTGGAAATTGCAACCATGTAGGATCACGTTTTCAAAATTTGATCACAAGCTTAAGATAGCTGCTTTTTCAAAATGTAATATGCAAACTCTTGGCTTAATATCTATGTTATTTTCGGCTCCATATTCCATATTCATTTCAAATATTGTGTCACTGGTTTTGAAAATGTATTATAAAAAAACGCTTTGAAAAAAAAAAACGGATTTCCAAAAAAAAACTCTACAAAGTGAAAAATCACTTTAATTTCGGAAGTCGGTGTCTTTGGTTTTGTATGTTTTTATTTTTCACTTTGTTTGTTGTGGTACCTACCCCACACAAATTCATATACCACTGCCACGGTTCACCCTTGTTTGGTATAACAACTTTTGATGTAATGTTACTAATTCGAACAACGTTTAAGAAAATAATCAATTTGTATAATATCGATTAACATAATTTTCATTTCATCGAATATTTATTTGCGATAACAACATTTGCGCTATTGATCAAAAGGTATAATGTTCATTTGATGTAGTGTTCAGGTGGTATAACATGTATTTTATCGAACATTCAATTGGTGTAATGTAATGCAGATAAGAAAACATTGTAAATATTTGCAATTTTTTTATTTTGAATAAGAAAACACTTAGACTAATCTTAAATTAAATGCGATCGCTTTAAGTAAATCTAATTCTGTGTAAGTTTCAAAATTACGTAATATGGTCTCAATGTTGACATCCTTCTTAGTACAAATCTTTTTCTGTTTTGCACTAGGTTCTCCATTTAAAATACACTGTATTTTTATTTTGTTCTTTTTTTTCGTCATTATTTTTAACACCCCGACTCGGATAGGTTAGGTTAGAAGGCTAAGGCGGGAGCGAAGCGGAGCGGAGCTCCCGCCTTAGCCTTCGTGGTTATTTTTTTTTAAACCACCCAGAAATAGGAGCCTATCTTAGCGCAGGTGGTAATCAGTTACTGGTTATGTTTAATATCTACTTAGGTTACTATTACCTATAACTACGATATAACTTAGAAAGAATAAAACAAAGAAAAAATACTTTTAAATATTTATTAAACAAAATTCAAAGTTATTGTTTTTTTAAGCTTAAATTAGAAGCCACAGCTCGTAAAAATTCACACTCTGAATATTCGTTTTGCCGCTGCAGTATATTGTTAATGAATGAATGAATGAATTCAGTAGGTGAAGGGAAAATGTTAGTTTATAGACAATGAAAGGAAACGAATTATTAATGAACTGAATATTCGATACGATCTTTCGACTAAATCATTATTAGTCAAGTGAAACATTAGTTTAAATAAAACTAGTGCATTTGAAAATTCGATCAAATGTCATTATTTCAAAGAAATAAATATGCCAAATAAAAATCTACCAATTAATTATTCGGTCAAATGAATAATTATACGAAATGACTTTATTGTAACTAAAATTAGCCGGAGCGATTTTCGACAAAAGGTTGTTATACCAAACAAGGGTGAACCCACTGCCACTACCACTTGCTGTGTAATAAAATATAATATAGTCTTTTTTTCGCTTTTTTTGTGGGTCTGTTTGGAGTTTATCTAACTTACAATATCCCAATGGCAACTACTCATTACCTTTTACAAAATATTCCTTTTCCGGATGCAGGGACGTTAATTGTTGAGGAGTTCTCCTGGTACTTGACTACCAGCTTTACTTCACCATATGCATTGTGACGAGCATACATTACTGACCAACCATATTAAAGTAATCGAATCGCAACCCGTGAAATACTTATTATTGAATAGTTCCAGTGGCTTCGTCATCTATGGTCTTCATCATCAATTTCACTTTACCAAATGGTGCTTTTCAAAAACCAATGCACGAGTTACTATAAAAAATACCCAAACCACTATAGGTGTGCCTATAACAATTGAAGAGTTCCTTGGATTTCCTCAGGATCCTATCATCAGAACCAGACCTGATGACAATGGGACCACCTGGAAAGTATACCCTTTGAAACAAAAAGAATTTTCCAAATCGGTTCAGGCGTCTTCGAGTAATCGTTGAACATACATACAAAAGTTTCTGATGAATTGAGAATCTCCTCCTTTTTTTTAAGTCGGTTATAAATGATATTTAGTATAAACGTAATTTTTCCAAGAGAATCTAAAAGTTAAATGAAATGTATAAATGATTAATATTATCCAAAACATAATATTAGCTAATAGCAACATAATAAAGAGAAGCATTTGCCAAATAAACGTTTTTAAAGCGAGTGTTTCTAAAAATTTTAAACATTTGCGGAATAAGTTGTTTATGAAATGAATAGTATACGAAACATTGGTTTTAAACGAAAATATTGTCACTGGTGTTTTGGTGAAACATTAGTGAACCGAGTTTTTGAAATAGGTTTTTTCCACCAAACTGTATAGTGTTGTACATAACGCTGAAGAATGAAGGTCACCCTCATATATATGCCCCAATATACACGTGCAAGATTGTTTATGAGGATTGGAAATATTTAATTGTAATATTGTAATATTTCACTGTTCCGCCAGCATATCCAAAAACTGATATGGTTTGAGATTTATCACAGTTTTCTTCATATATAATCGTGAGATAACTTTTTGGAACAAGCGACATTTGGAGGAACCCCAGTCCAGCAGTGGACCTTTTTCGGCTAAAATAATAATGATATAACTTTTTACTGACTTATAATTCCACAAGACTACCACTGCCATTACGTTATAATCTCTGTTGGTGCAGCATCTTTCAACTATCTCTATTGAGGGCCGACTGCATGACCTGCTTTATGTTGTGTACCTACACATGTTTTATTTGTGCGATTTAACTCTGAACCTGTTTGTCCGAAAAAAAATAAGGAAAAGGGGGGAACTTTCCCTAATTTATTTTCCCTCTAAGGTTTTCTTTTGATACATCGTGACGTACGACGTCTCTTGGATTTTTAATAGGGGGTATTGTTTAACCAGTGCTACATGTTTCCCATTTAGAGGTTCTAGATCTTTTGGTAGGTTATACTTCCTGCCAGCACATTCCTTCCATTCTTCTTCAACACTAGATTTCAAGAGTTTCAAATCTTTTTCTATAATTCTTGGTTGACGTAGGTGTATGGCATCCATATTGATCTTATCGACCAATTGATCTGATCCTCGTTTGGTTTGAGCACCTGATTTACCTATGCGGCAGTAGATACCATCACTAGAATTAAACGCTTTGTGGAAATAAGCAATTATTGTAAATTTATTATTATTATATATATATATTATTATTAAAAATTATTTGTAAATTCTTTGAGCCCATAATAAAAGAAGCTATGCAATATTTATTGCTACCATTTTTAGAGAAGCATTCTTTAAAATACATTTGTTAAATGCTTTAGTGCAATACTTTGCTTTAAATACCATTAAAATTTATGTAAGAAGTCATTCTGAAACTATGTACGGTGAAGTATATTTGTTAGCGGTCTTTTGGTAAGCAGTTTTATTTTTTTGAAAAAAAAGAAAATACATTATGACCTCTTTTACCCTCTATTTTGTTTTAGTGCAACTGCTCTGGGCGCAATAGTGACACCAGTTGACAAAGGAGATGGTCCTCTTATTCTAACACCCTACATCGAAAATGGAGAAACAGAAAAAGCTAGAGAACTGTCTGCAGTAGACCCGAGCCTGTTCGCTGGCGTGAACAGTCACGCTGCGTACTTCACTGTTAACAAAACTGCAAAATGGAATCTGTTCTTCTGGTACTTTCCTGCGCAAGAAATTCATCTAGCCAGTACGCCGTTGGTTATCTGGTTGCAAGGTGGCCCTGGCGGTTCTTCTTTATATGGCTTGTTCGAAGAAATTGGGCCTATAAAGATAATAAATGATACGGGTAAGAACCAATTTGATTAACTGTCAAGCAATAGCTACAGTCACAATAGTTCTGTTGATAGATTCAAGTCTTCGACTACTTGTAAAATAACCAATAGAAATCTTTTAGCGGAGAAAATGCCTATCACTTGGGGTTCCAGCTACTCGCTTCTCTTCATTGACAATCCAGTAGGCACTGGATTTAGCTTTACGGACGGAGGAGAATACGCTACCAACGAGGATGAGGTAATGAATATGTTGCGAGTATCAAATGGAACTGCTCCAATAAGTCCCTAGATTGCCATTTCAAATCTTTCATTTTTGCAGGTTGGCGCGAGTCTCCTACACTTCCTTCAGCAGTTCCTGCTAGTGTTCCCAGAATTGAGACAAGCACCTTTATTCATCGCCGGCGAATCTTACGCCGGTAAATACATTCCGGCGTTTGGACATTACATACATATGAACCAAGAAGAATCCATATCAACTAATTTGAAGGTTAGTTTTAATCATATTTGGGTATACATTTTTAAAGTTGTCATCATTTAAACTTTTTTCGACTTTTTCTAGGGTCTAGCAATCGGGGATGGATGGACAGATCCACCGACACTTCTGCACTACTCCGAGTTCGGACAACAAGTGGGACTCTTGGACCCAGATCAAGCAGCAATAGTACACAAAATGGAAGACAATGCTAGACGGTACTGGGACGAGGGTAACTTTGATTCTTATAGACAGGTATGTACGTAGAACATGGACTTAGCATCATGTGGTAAAATATTGTAATAAGATAATTTAATATTTGTATTGAAGTCTCCTTTGTTGCCACCTGCATAGAATCATACGGTGCATCATTATTATATGCCAATGTTTTAAGTACTATTGTCCTAATCATAACATTGATTACTAGGCTTAACTACCCCAAATGTTTCTATTACTATTATCAATACTGTCCGTAACTCAGAGATCCGACGTAGGACTAAGGTCCAAGATGTCGGAATGCGGGTAGCGGCTCTGGCTGGATGTGGGATCCTGCCCACCTCCATTTAAATGCCAAGGAAGCACGAATTGAAAGAGGCCTGTATCTAGCGTTGTCTAAGAAATGTGTGGAACAAGGCTGCCAATGGTGATAATAAATATCGATAGTGGTGATTTGATTGGGGTTGATAAAAAAATAACACAATATGCTATTATTATCATTATTTTATTATTATGTCATTGCTATAACAAAAATTTGAGCCGACGCGGGATGCCTAGTAGATGTGAAACATCGAAACTATTTTGTATAGAAAATATAACATGGCGACGCGCCCCACGGCAAGCGTCGCCACGCCAACAATAGGTTTTACCCGCGACTATAGATGTTTCACATCAAAAATGGATTGGGATTATTCAAATAACTTGTAATTGATTCGGTTCCTTTATTTACAGTTCTGAACCGGGGAGAGGATTTGAACCCATTATTTTCGCTTTAAAATTGCAGGTAGCTCAAAAACTCAAATGGCTAAAATATCGACCTCAAAACGTAATAAAAACATTTACTGAATTTATATTGAAGTATTTATTTTTATTTTAGTCTGCAAGAGATGCTTATCGGGCACTCAAAAGATATGCACCTGTAAATGACTACAATTATTTACACGAAGATTCGAACATTGAAACATCATACGACATTTTTTTGAATAGAGCCGATGTGCAAAGCGCTCTTCACGTCAAGAAAATGGAATACAAACCGTTAAATGATAATGTATATTTACACTTAAATTATGATTTTTACGATACTGTCAAACCTTGGTTAGAGGAGTTATTGGAACATTACGGAGTTATGTGTTACAAGTAAGTCGCCGTAGCTTTATTTTAAGTTATCATGTATTGCATGTTTGTTCCTGCATGCGACTGCTAAAATTGCCATGGTGATTTTGCTGAAAATTCGTCGACATCCTAATAAAGCACTACTAAACCCTAACTCTTCCTCTACTAGTGGGCAAATGGACTTGATCGTTGCGTACGCGCTGTCGGTCCACACGCACAGAAGTCTCAACTGGTCCGGAGCACAGGCGTACCGGGACGCTGAAAGGACACTTCTCAGAGATGCGGAAGATGACACACTTAATGCGTGAGTCGTGATCTTATTATTTTCATCCACTCAGGTCTTCGGGGAAAAAGTTCCTGTCTCAAATCGTTCGCCAGGATGGTATTAGAGCAATTTTTGATTGAAACTGTCTATGCGGGGTCGCAACGCAACGGTCTAGTTTCATCAATTCAAGTGTTCGGACTGATAATTATAATAATGTTGATGTTCAATCGTTTCAGTTTCGTGAAGGCCAGCGGTAACTTCATGGACGTGATGGTGCGCGGCGCGGGCCACATGGTGCCCGCAGACAAGCCGCGCGCCGCCAAACAGATCATCGACATGTTCATCAACAAATTTAAATAAATTACTTTGTTTCTTACTCATTCAATAATTACTCCACCATGTTTATAAATTGACTTGCTTTCATAAGATACGTTTCTGTTAATAAAGGAAGTGTGACATAAACAGATTTTTCTTTGTTTAATATTTTTTTTGTTAATTATGTTTTAACATCTGCTGAAATACAGAAAAGCTTTTATAATGGCCCTCAAAAAATAGAGGTGAGTTTTTGGATGTCCTGTCAGTTAAACAAAAATTCATTTACAAATTACTTGATAAGCAACGAGTGGCAAAAGCATGATTGTGTCATTTCATCATTACACAACAGCGAAAATATTTATCCGATAAACTTTTTTTTAATAACGTTTTTTTTTTGGCTGGGAAATCTTCAAATAATTTCTTCCGCTCTGGGTGGAGCGGAAGGGTGTGTCAGACTTTTACTGACTAAAACCCACCCGTGTTCCTTCAGTTGCTTGTGTGCCAGGGCCACGGTAACTCTTTCGAACAATCCGCGACCTCGGCAGGCATCGGCCCTAGAGGACCCCGTCAATTAGTGCTGACATCTCTTTGAGGCGCGCGTGGAACACAATGCGTCGTCGACCCGGGCCTGGTCCTTACCGGACGGCGAGCTACCCATTGCTCGCCGTTCGCAAGCCCGCGCCTACGGTGGCCGGGAATTGGCTATCGACATCCGACGCTCAGGGTGTCTCCTCCTGCGGCGACTAGGGGCGTGAGGGCGCAACGATCGCCTCAGCCTCACGCGCTCCGCCTCCTCCTTCGCGAGCATTACTGCTTCGCAGAAGGAAGTGACGGCTTCCCATAGCCTCTCGCTCCGCACCATGGCCTGGACCAGGGCCGGACGCGACAGATCGCCGCCGCCGATCGCCGCCACGAGGACACGGTGGTGCTCCGCTCAAGCCGGGCAGACCTCCACCGTATGCTCCACCGTGTCCTCCGGTCGATCCACACAATGGTAACAGCCAGGCGTTTCCTCCCGCTTTATCCGAAACAGGAACCTCCCGAAACAGCCATGTCCAGTGAGGATCTGCATCAGGCGAAAGGTGAGGATGCCGCGCCGTGGTGCTTCTAATTCCAGTCGCCGGAATTGTGGCGTGCCCAACAACGTATTATTTAACAAACAGTTTTTTTTTCATTTGTCTCATAAAACAATGTTTGGAATAAAACCGTTTTACATATTGACTTATTATTACGCAATTTCCTAAAAATTAAATGAACTCATTACATAAGCAAAAATAGGCATTAAATTAGTAAAATTTAATTTAGTACTTAGTGTAAGTAGTTAGTTGTGTTAAATATTATATTTTTTTATTAATGAATTGTAGTATTGTTTTGTATTAATAATTAATTAATTGTATTAGCATTAATAAATATCTTAATTGCAAGAGGCTTGCTAAAGATTTCAATAACTTAATTTCTAAATAATTTTCTTTTTGCATCAATATTCTCTCGATGCGTTCATCTTTCGTTTTTTTTTCAGGAGGAGTCCCTGACATTTTTTGTTCCATCTCATTGGCATTGCTTATAGTTTCATTAATTAATTCTTTGATTAAAAAATATAGGCCCGGGTATGTGTTCTCTAAGCACAAATATATATGCCAGAAACGACTTGCGCTAATAGTAAAAAGATATCATTTTTAGTAGGCTACCCGGAACCGAACTAGTTAGAGTAAGTTAATTATTTAAAAAAATGGTTAGGTTAGGTTAGGTTAAAACTGTGACTTTTTACGCACGAGCCGAGCGAGTGCCAGAAACGACCAGATTATATATTTAAAAAATACTTTTGTAGGTTTAAAGAACTTCAGTAATTGCCTGTAAATTATTTGACCCTAATGGAAATTGCAACCATGTAGGATCACGTTTTCAAAATTTGATCGCAAGCTTAAGATAGCCGCTTTTTCAAAATGTAATATGCAAACTCTTGGCTTAATATCTATGTTATTTTCGGCTCCATATTCCATATTCATTTCAAATATTGTGTCACTGGTTTTGAAAATGTATTATAAAAAACGCTTTGAAAAAAAGAAAACGGATTTCCAAAAAAAGACTGAAAAATCACTTTAATTTCGGAAGTCGGTGTCTTTGGTTTTGTATGTTTTTATTTTTCACTTTGTTTGTTGTGGTACCTACCCCACACAAATTCATATACCACTGCCACGGTTCACCCTTGTTTGGTATAACAACTTTTGATGTAATGTTACTAATTCGAACAACGTTTAAGAAAATAATCAATTTGTATAATATCGATTAACATAATTTTCATTTCATCGAATATTTATTTGCGATAACAACATTTGCGCTATTGATCAAAAGGTATAATGTTCATTTTATGTAGTGTTCAGGTGGTATAACATGTATTTTATCGAATATTCAATTGGTGTAATGTAATGCAGAAGAGAAAACATTGTAAATATTTGCAAATTTTTTATTTTGAATAAGAAAACACTTAGACTAATCTTAAATTAATTGCGATCGCCTTAAGTAAATCTAATTCTGTGTAAGTTTCAAAATTACGTAATATGGTCTCAATGTTGACATCCTTCTTAGTACAAATCTTTTTCTGTTTTGCACTAGGTTCTCCATTTAAAATACACTGTATTTTTATTTTGTTTTTCTTTTTTCGTCATTATGGTTAACCGACTCAGAGTACCCCGACTCGGATAGGTTAGGTTAGTATTTATTAAACAAAATTCAAAGTTATTGTTTTTTTAAGCTTAAATTAGAAGCCACAGCTCGTAAAAATTCACACTCTGAATATTCGTTTTGCTGCTGCAGTATATTGTTAATGAATGAATGGATGGATTCAGTAGGTGAAGGGAAAATGTTAGTTTATAGACAATGAAAGGAAACGAATTATTAATGAACTGAATATTCGATACGATCTTTCGACTAAATCATTATTACTCTAGTGAGACATTAGTTTTAATAAAACTAGTGCATTTGAAAATTCGGTCAAATGTCATTATTTCAAAGAAATAAATATGCCAAATAAAAATCTACCAATTAATTATTCGGTCAAATGAATAATTATACGAAATGACTTTATTGTAACTAAAATTTGCCGGAGCGATTTTCGACAAAAGGTTGTTATACCAAACAAGGGTGAACCCACTGCCACTACCACTTGCTGTGTAATAAAATATAATATTATTTTTTTTCGCTTTTTTTGTGGGTCTGTTTGGAGTTTATCTAACTTACAATATCCCAATGGCAACTACTCATTACCTTTTACAAAATATTCCTTTTCCGGATGCAGGGACGTTAATTGTTGAGGAGTTCTCCTGGTACTTGACTACCAGCTTTACTTCACCATATGCATTGTGACGAGCATACATTACTGACCAACCATATTAAAGTGATCGAATCGCAACCCGTGAAATACTTATTATTGAATAGTTCCAGTGGCTTCGTCATCTATGGTCTTCATCATCAATTTCACTTTACCAAATGGTGCTTTTCAAAAACCAATGCACGAGTTACTATAAAAAATACCCAAACCACTATAGGTGTGCCTATAACAATTGAAGAGTTCCTTGGATTTCCTCAGGATCCTATCATCAGAACCAGACCTGATTACAATGGGACCACCTGGAAAGTATACCCTTTGAAACAAAAAGAATTTTCCAAATCGGTTCAGGCGTCTTCGAGTAATCGTTGAACATACATACAAAAGTTTCTGATGAATTGAGAATCTCCTCCTTTTTTTTAAGTCGGTTATAAATGATATTTAGTATAAACGTAATTTTTCCAAGAGAATCTAAAAGTTAAATGAAATGTATAAATGATTAATATTATCCAAAACATAATATTAGCTAATAGCAACATAATAAAGAGAAGCATTTGCCAAATAAACGTTTTTAAAGCGAGTGTTTATAAAAATTTAAAACATTTGCGGAATAAGTTGTTTATGAAATGAATAGTATACGAAACGTTGGTTTTAAACGAAAATATTGTCACTGGTGTTTTGGTGAAACATAAGTGAACCGAGTTTTTGAAATAGGTTTTTTCCACCAAACTGTATAGTGTTGTACATAACGCTGAAGAATGAAGGTCACCCTCATAGATATGCCCCAATATACACGTGCAAGATTGTTTATGAGGATTGGAAATATTTAATTGTAATATTGTAATATTTCACTGTTCCGCCAGCATATCCAAAAACTGATATGGTTTGAGATTTATCACAGTTTTCTTCATATATAATCGTGAGATAACTTTTTGGAACAAGCGACATTTGGAGGAACCCCAGTCCAGCAGTGGACCTTTTTCGGCTAAAATAATAATGATATAACTTTTTACTGACTTATAATTCCACAAGACTACCACTGCCATTACGTTATAATCTCTGTTGGTGCAGCATCTTTCAACTATCTCTATTGAGGGCCGACTGCATGACCTGCTTTATGTTGTGTACCTACACATGTTTTATTTGTGCGATTTAACTCTGAACCTGTTTGTCCAAAAAAAAATAAGGAAAAGGGGGGAACTTTCCCTAATTTATTTTCCCTCTAAGGTTTTCTTTTGATACATCGTGACGTATGACGTCTCTTGGATGTTTAATAGGGGGTATTGTTTAACCAGTGCTATATGTTTCCCATTTAGAGGTTCTAGATCTTTTGGTAGGTTATACTTCCTGCCAGCACATTCCTTCCATTCTTCTTCAACACTAGATTTCAAGAGTTTCAAATCTTTTTCTATAATTCTTGGTTGACGTAGGTGTATGGCATCCATATTGATCTTATCGACTAATTGATCTGATCCTCGTTTGGTTTGAGCACCTGATTTACCTATGCGGCAGTAGATACCATCACGAGAATTAAACGCTTTGTGGAAATAAGCAATTATTGTAAATTTATTATTATTATATATATATATTATTATTAAAAATTATTTGTAAATTCTTTGAGCCCATAATAAAAGAAGCTATGCAATATTTATTGCTACCATTTTTAGAGAAGCATTCTTTAAAATACATTTGTTAAATGCTTTAGTGCAATACTTTGCTTTAAATACCATTAAAATTTATGTAAGAAGTCATTCTGAAACTATGTACGGTGAAGTATATTTGTTAGCGGTCTTTTGGTAAGCAGTTTTATTTTTTTGAAAAAAAAGAAAATACATTATGACCTCTTTTACCCTCTATTTTGTTTTAGTGCAACTGCTCTGGGCGCAATAGTGACACCAGTTGACAAAGGAGATGGTCCTCTTATTCTAACACCCTACATCGAAAATGGAGAAACAGAAAAAGCTAGAGAACTGTCTGCAGTAGACCCGAGCCTGTTCGCTGGCGTGAACAGTCACGCTGCGTACTTCACTGTTAACAAAACTGCAAAATGGAATCTGTTCTTCTGGTACTTTCCTGCGCAAGAAATTCATCTAGCCAGTACGCCGTTGGTTATCTGGTTGCAAGGTGGCCCTGGCGGTTCTTCTTTATATGGCTTGTTCGAAGAAATTGGGCCTATAAAGATAATAAATGATACGGGTAAGAACCAATTTGATTAATTGTCAAGCAATAGCTACAGTCACAATAGTTTTGTCGATAGATTCAAGTCCTGGACTACTTGTAAAATAACCAATAGAAATCTTTTAGCGGAGAAAATGCCTATCACTTGGGGATCCAGCTACTCGCTGCTCTTCATTGACAATCCAGTAGGCACTGGATTTAGCTTCACTGACGGAGGAGAATACGCCACCAACGAGGATGAGGTGATTAATATGTGGCGAGTATCAAATGGAACTGTACCAATAAGTCCCTAGATTGCCATTTCATATCCTTCATGTTTGCAGGTTGGCGCGAGTCTCCTACACTTCCTTCAGCAGTTCCTGCTAGTGTTCCCAGAATTGAGACAAGCACCTTTATTCATCGCCGGCGAGTCATACGCCGGCAAATACATTCCGGCGTTTGGACATTACATACATATGAGCCAAGAAGAATCCATGTCAATTAATTTGAAGGTTAGTTTTAATCATATTTGGGTATACATTTTTAAAGTTGTCATCATTTAAACTTTTTTCGACTTTTTCTAGGGTCT
This sequence comes from Dryobotodes eremita, assembly GCA_917490735.1. Taxonomy (NCBI): domain Eukaryota; kingdom Metazoa; phylum Arthropoda; class Insecta; order Lepidoptera; family Noctuidae; genus Dryobotodes; species Dryobotodes eremita. Next base: position 9,845,467 of record OU823257.1, read on the forward strand.
AGCAATCGGGGATGGATGGACAGATCCACCGACACTTCTGCACTACTCCGAGTTCGGACAACAAGTGGGACTCTTGGACCCAGATCAAGCAGCAATAGTACACAAAATGGAAGACAATGCTAGACGGTACTGGGACGAGGGTAACTTTGATGCTTATAGTCAGGTATGTACGTAGAACATGGACTTAGTATCATGTGGTAAAATATTGTAATAAGATAATTTAATATTTGTATTGAAGTCTCCTTTGTTGCCACCTGCATAGCATCGTACGATGCATCATTATTATGGGCCGATGTTTTAAGGACCAGTGTCGTAACCATAACATTGATTACCAGGCTTAACTACCCCAAATGTTTCTATTACTATTATCAATACCGTCCGTAACTCAGAGATCCGACGTAGGACTATGGTCCAAGATGTCGGAATGCGGGTAGCGGCTCTGACTGGATGTGGGGCTTTTGCCCACCTCCATTTAAGAGCCAAGGAAGCACGAATTGGAAGAGGCCTGAATCAAGCATTGTCTAAGAAATGTGTGAAACAAGGCTGCCAATGATGATAATAAATATCGATAGAGGTGATTTGATTGGGGTTGATAAAAAAATAACACAATATGTTATTATTACCATTATTTTATTATTATGTCATTGCTCTGACAAAAATGTGAGCCGTCGCGGGATGCCTAGTAGATGTGAAACATCGAAACTATGTTGTATAGAAAATATAGCATGGCGACGCGTCGCCATGGCATGCGTCGCCACGCCAACAAAAAGTTTTACCTGCGGCTATAGATGTTTCACATCATAAATGGATTGGGATTATTCAAATAAGTTGTAATTGATTCGGTTCCTTAATTTACAGTTCTGAACCGGGGAGAGGATTTGAACTCATCGTTTTGTGCTTTATAATTGCCGGTAGCTCAAAAACTCAATTGCCTAATATATCAACCTCAAAACGTAAAAAAAAACATTTACTTAATTTATATTGAACTATTTCTTCTTTTTTAGTCTGCAAGTGATGCCTTTGCTGCACTCAAAAGATATGGACCTGTAAATAACTTTAATTATTTAAACGAAAAACCGAACATTGAATCATTATACGACATTTTTTTGAATAGAACCGACGTGCAAAGCGCCCTTCACGTCAAGAAAATGGAATACAAACCGTTAAATTATAATGTTTATTTACATTTAAAATATGATATATACGATACTGTCAAACCTTGGTTAGAGGAGTTATTGGAACATTACGGAGTTATGTGTTACAAGTAAGTCGCCGTAGCTTTATTTTAAGTTATCATGTATACACAAACATGCAGTTTGTTCCTGCATGCGACTGCTAAAATTCCCATGGTGATTTTGATGAAAATTCGTCGACATCCTAATAAAGCACTACTAAACCCTAACTCTTCCTCCACTAGTGGGCAACTGGACTTGATCGTTGCGTACGCGCTGTCGGTCCACACGCACAGAAGTCTCATCTGGTCCGGAGCACAGGCGTACCGGGACGCTGAAAGGACACTTCTCAGAGATGCGGAAGATGACACACTTAATGCGTGAGTCGTGATCTTATTATTTTTATCCACTCAGTTCTTTAGGGAAAAGTTCCTGTCTCAAATCGTTCGCCAGGATGGTATTAGAGCAATTTTTGATTGAAACTGTCTATGCGGGGTCGCAACGCAACGGTCTAGTTTCATCAATTCAAGTGTTCGGACTGATAATTATAATAATGTTGATTTTCAATCGTTTCAGTTTCGTGAAGGCCAGCGGTAACTTCATGGACGTGATGGTGCGCGGCGCGGGCCACATGGTGCCCGCAGACAAGCCGCGCGCCGCTAAACAGATCATCGACATGTTCATCAACAAGTTTAAATAAATTACTTTGTTTCTTTACTACTTTCTTACTCATTCAATAATTACTCCACCGTGTTTATAAATTGACTTGCTTTCATAAGATACGTTTCTGTTAATAAAGGAAGTGTGACATAAACCTATTTTTCTTTATTTAGTATTTTTTTTGTTAATTATGTTTTGACATCTGCTGAAATACAGAAAATAATGGCCCTCCAAAAATAGAGGTGAGTTTTTGGATGTCCTGTCAGTTCACCAAAAATTTATTTACAAATTACTTGATAAGCAACGATTGGCAAAAGCATGATTGTGTCATTTCATCATTAAACAACAGGGAAAATATTTATCCGAGAAACTTTTATTAAATAACGTTTTTTTTTCTGGCTGGGATTTCTTCAAATAACTTCTCCCGCTCTGGGTGGAGCGGAAGGGTGTGTCAGACTTTTACTGACTAAAACACACCCGTGTTCCTTCAGTTGCTTGCGTGCCAGGGCCACGGTAACTATTTCGAACAATCCGCGACCTCGGCAGGCAGCGGCCCTACCAGACCCCGTCAATTAGTCCTGACATCTCTTTGAGGCGCGCGGGGAACACAATGCGTCGTCGACCCGGGCCTGGTCCTTACCGGACGGCGAGCTACCCATTGCTCGCCGTCCGCAAGCCCGCGCCTACGGTGGCCGGGAATCGGCTATCGACACCTGACGCTCAGAGTGTCTCTTCCTGCGGCCACTAGGGGCGTGAGGGCGCAACGATCGCTTCACCCTCACGCGCTCTGCCTCTTCGCTAGCATTACTGCTTCGCAGAAGGAAGTGACGGCCTCCCATAGCCTCTCGCTCCGTACCATAGCCTGGACCAGGGCCGGACGCGAGAGATCGCCGCCGGCGATCGCCGCCACGGGGACACGGTGGTGCTCGGCCCATGCCAGGCAGACCTCCACCGTATGCTCCACTGTGTCTTCCAGTCGATCCACACAATGGTAACACCCGGGCGTTTCCTCCCGCTTTATCAGAAACAGGAACCTCCCGAAACAGCCATGTCTGGTGAGGACCTGAGTCAGGCGAAAGGTGAGGACGCCGCGCCGTGGCGCCTCTCAATCCACTCCTCAAAGAGGGGATTTACCGCCGGAATTGTGGCTTTTTTTTTTTTTTTTTTTTTTGTTCCGGGGTGGAAAATCCTCATGGATGTCCCCCGCCCTGGGGGGGCGGAGGGGTCTGTCAGACTCTTACTGACTAAAAACCACCCCGGTGTTCCGTCTCACACCTACGCCGGGGGTCGCGGGAACGTACAAATCTTCCGCAACCCCCGGCCGGTGCCGGCCCGCCTCTGCGGGCCCCGTCCGCCGGAATTGTGGCTTGCCCAACAACTTACTATTTGACAAACAATTTCTTTTTTCATTTGTCTCATAAAACAATGTTTGGAATAAAACCGTTTTACATATTGACTAATTATTACGCAATTTCCTAAAAATTAAACGAATTTATTACATAGGCAAAAATAGGCATTAAATTAGTTAAATTTAATTTAGTACTTAGTGTAAATAGTTAATTGTGTTAAATATTGTAAAAAAATATATTTTTTTATCAATGAATTGTTTTTGTATTGTTTTGTATTAATAATTAATTAATTGTATTAGTATTAATAATTATTTTAATTTCAAGAGGCTTGCTAAAGATTTCAATAACTTAGTTTCTAAATAATTTTCTTTTTGCATCAATATTCCGTGGATGCGTTCATCTTTCGTTTTTTTTAGGAAGAGCACCTGTCATTTTTTGTTCAATCTCATTGGCATTGCTTATAGTTTCATTAATTAATTCTTTGATGAAAAAATATAGGCCCAGGTATGTGTTCTCTAAGCACAAATATATATGCCAGAAACGACTTGCGCTAATAGTAAAAATAAATCATTTTTAATAGGCTACCCGGAACCGAACTAGTTAGAGTAAGTTAATTATTTAAAAAAAATGGTTAGGTTAGGTTAAAACTGTGACTTTTTACCCACGAGCCGAGCGAACGTAGCGAGTGGTGTCGCGGCAGCGGCCGGCGAGTGCCAGAAAGGACTAGATTATATATTAAAAAAAATACTTTTGTAGGTTTGAAGAACTTCAGTACTTGCCTGTAATTATTTGACCCAAATGGAAATTGCAACCATGTAGGACCACGTTTTTGAAATTTGATCGCAAGCTTAAGATAGCCGCTTTTTCAAAATGTAATATGCAAACTCTTGGCTTAACATCTATTTTATTTTCTGCTCCATATTCCATATTCATTTCAAATACTGTGACACTGATTTTGAAAATGTATTATAAAAAATGTTTTTTACAAAAAAAAAAAACGGACTTCCAAAAAATAAAAACTACAAAGTGAAAAATAACTTTAATTTCGGAAGTAGGTTTCTTTGGTTTTGTATTTTCGTTTTTTGCCACCGACTTCCGAAATTAAAGTAATTTTTCACTTCGCAGTGTTTTTTTTTTGGCAGTAGGTTGTTTTCGATTTGTAAAAATGTTTTTATTTTTCTCTTTTTTTGTTGTGGTACCTACCCCACAGAAATTCATATACCACTACTTACTGTGTAATAAAATTTAATAGTCTTTTTTCACTTTTTTTGGGTCTGTTTGGAGTTTATCTAAGTTACAATATCCTAATGGCAACTACTCGTTACCTTTTACAAAATATTCTATTTTCGGACGTTAATTGTTGAGGAGTTCTCCTGGTACTTGACCATCAGTTTTATTTCACCATATGCATTGTGACGAGCATAAATTGCTTACCAACCATATTAAAGTAATCGAATCGCAACCCGTGAAATACTTATTATTGAATAGTTCCAGTGGCTTCGTCATCAATTTCACTTTACCAAATGGTGCTTTTCAAAAGCCAAAGCACGAGTATGAAAAATAAATTCCAATCACTATAAAAAATACCCAAACCACTATAGGTGTGCCTATAACAATTGAAGAGTTCCCTCGATTTCCTCAGGATCCTATCATCAGAACCTGACCTGATGACACTGGCACCACCTGGAAAGTATACCCTTTGAAACAAAAAAGAATTTTCCAAATCGGTTCAGGCGTCTTCGAGTAATCGGTGAACACACATAAAAAAAAGTTTCCGATGAATTGAGAACCTCCTCCTTTTTTGAAGTCGGTTAAAAATGATATTTAGTATAAACGTAATTTTTCCAAGAGAATCTAAAAGTTAAATGAAAATGTATAAATGATTAATATTATGCGAAACATGATATTAGCTAATAGCAACATAATAAAGAGAAGCATTTGCCAAATAAACGTTTGTAAAGCGAGTGTTTATAAAATTTTAACACATTTGCGGAATAAGTTGTTTTGAAATGAATAGTATACGAAACGTTGGTTGTAAACGAAAAAATTGTCACTGGTGTTTTGGTGAAACATTAGTGGACCGAGTTTTTAAATAGGGCTTCGAGCCGGCCATGAGGTCGATTTTAGAGAAATTGAGAACATTATTTGCTATTCGTTTTTTATGAGCACCAAGTAGCAAAATAAAGTGAGCTGTATAGTTCCACCAAACTGTATAGTGTTGTACATAACGCTGAAGAATGAAGGTCACCCTCATAGATATGCCCCAATATACACGTGCAAGATTGTTTATGAGGATTGGAAATATTTAATTGTAATATTGTAATATTTCACTGTTCCGCCAGCATATCCAAAAACTGATATGGTTTGAGATTTATCACAGTTTTCTTCATATATAATCGTGAGATAACTTTTTGGAACAAGCGACATTTGGAGGAACCCCAGTCCAGCAGTGGACCTTTTTCGGCTAAAATAATAATGATATAACTTTTTACTGACTTATAATTCCACAAGACTACCACTGCCATTACGTTATAATCTCTGTTGGTGCAGCATCTTTCAACTATCTCTATTGAGGGCCGACTGCATGACCTGCTTTATGTTGTGTACCTACACATGTTTTATTTGTGCGATTTAACTCTGAACCTGTTTGTCCGAAAAAAAATAAGGAAAAGGGGGGAACTTTCCCTAATTTATTTTCCCTCTAAGGTTTTCTTTTGATACATCGTGACGTACGACGTCTCTTGGATTTTTAATAGGGGGTATTGTTTAACCAGTGCTATATGTTTCCCATTTAGAGGTTCTAGATCTTTTGGTAGGTTATACTTCCTGCCAGCACATTCCTTCCATTCTTCTTCAACACTAGATTTCAAGAGTTTCAAATCTTTTTCTATAATTCTTGGTTGACGTAGGTGTATGGCATCCATATTGATCTTATCGACCAATTGATCTGATCCTCGTTTGGTTTGAGCACCTGATTTACCTATGCGGCAGTAGATACCATCACTAGAATTAAACGCTTTGTGGAAATAAGCAATTACTTTCACATTATAATTAATAAATACATGAATAATTTTGTAAATTCTTTGAGCCATAATAAAAGGAGCTATGCAATATTTATTGCTACCATTTTTAGAGAAGCATTCTTTAAAATACATTTGTTAAATGCTTTAGTGCAATACTTTGCTTTAAATACCATTAAAATTTATATAAGAAGTCATTCTGAAACTATGTTCGGTGAAGTATATTTGTTAACGGTCTTCTGGTAAGCAGTTTTATTTTCATGAAAAAAAAAACATTATTACCTCTTTTACCCTATATTTTGTTTTAGTGCAACTGCTCTGGGCGCAATAGTGACACCAGTTGACAAAGGAGATGGTCCTCTTATTCTAACACCCTACATCGAAAATGGAGAAACAGAAAAAGCTAAAGAACTGTCTGCAGTAGACCCGAGCTTGTTCGCTGGCGTGAACAGTCACGCTGCGTACTTCACTGTTAACCAAACTACAAAATGGAATCTTTTCTTCTGGTACTTTCCTGCGCAAGAAGTTGATCTAGCTAGTACGCCGTTGGTTATCTGGTTGCAAGGTGGGCCTGGCTGTTCTTCTTTATATGGCTTGTTTGAAGAAATTGGGCCTATAAAGATAATAAATGATAAGGGTAAGAACCAAATCGGTTAACTGTCTAGCAATGGTTACAGTCACAATAGTTGTCTTGATAAATTCAAGTTTGTGACTAACTTGTAAAATAACCAATATAAATCTTTTAGCGGAGAAAATGCCTATCACTTGGGGTTCCAGCTACTCGCTTCTCTTCATTGACAATCCAGTAAGAACTGGATTTAGCTTCACCGACGGAGAAGAATACGCGACCAATGAGGATGAGGTGATGAATATGTTGAGAGTCAAATGGAACTGTTCCAAGAAGTCCCTAGAGTGCCATTTCATGTCCTTAATTTTTGCAGGTTGGCGCGAGTCTCCTACACTTCCTTCAACAGTTCCTGCTAGTGTTCCCAGAATTGAGACAAGCACCTTTATTCATCGCCGGCGAGTCATACGCCGGCAAATACATTCCGGCGTTTGGACATTACATACATATGAGCCAAGAAGAATCCATGTCAATTAATTTGAAGGTTAGTTTAAATCATATTTGGGTATAAATTTTTGAAGTTGTCATCATTTAAACTTTTTTCGACTTTTTCTAGGGTCTAGCAATCGGGGATGGATGGACAGATCCACCGACACTTCTGCACTACTCCGAGTTCGGACAACAAGTGGGACTCTTGGACCCAAATCAAGCAGCAATAGTACACAAAATGGAAGACAATGCTAGACGGTACTGGGACGAGGGTAACTTTGATGCTTATAGTCAGGTATGTACGTAGAACATGGACTTAGCATCATGTGGTAAAATATTGCAATAAGATAATTTAATATTTGTATTGAAGTCTCCATTATTGTCACCTGCATAGCATCAAACGATGCATCATTTTATGTGCCGGTGTTTTAATGACCATTGTCGTAATCATAACATTACTAGGCTTAATTACCCCAGATTTTTCTATTACTATTAACAATACCGTCCGTAACTCAGAGATCCGACGAAGGACTAAGGTCCAAGTTGTCGGAATGCGGGTAGCGGCACTGGCTGGATGTGGGCTCCTGCCCACCTCCATTTAATTACCAAGGAAGCACGAATTGGAAGAGGCCTGTATCTAGCATCGTCTAAGAAATATGTGGAACAAGGCTGCCAATGTTGATAATAAATATCGATAGTGGTGATTTGATTGGGGTTGATTAACAAATAACACAATATGCTATTATTATCATTATTTTATTATTATGTCATTGCTATGATAAAAAAATGGATTGGGATTATTCAAATAAGTTGTAATTGATTCGGTTCCTTCATTTACAGTTCCAAACCGGGGAGACGATTTGAACTCATTATTTTGTGCTTTAAAATTGCAGGTAGCTCAAAAACTCAATTGGCTAAAATGTCAACCTCAAAACGTAAAAAAAACATTTACAGAATTTATATTGAAGTATTTCTTTTTATTTTAGTCTGCATCAATTGCTTTTGAGGTACTCAAAAGTTATGCACCTGTAAATGACTATAATTATTTACACGAAGAATCGAACATTGAATCATCATACGACATTTTTTTGAATAGAGCCGACGTGCAAAGCGCCCTTCACGTCAAGAAAATGGAATACGTATCGTTCAATGGTGATGTTTATTCACACTTAAATGATGATATTTACGATACTGTCAAACCTTGGTTAGAGGAGTTATTGGAACATTACGGAGTTATGTGTTACAAGTAAGTCGCCGTAGCTTTATTTTAAGTTATCATGTATTGCATGTTTGTTCCTGCATGCGACTGCTAAAATTCCCATGGTGATTTTGATGAAAATTCGACGACATCCTAATAAAGCACTACTAAACCCTAACTCTTCCTCCACTAGTGGGCAACTGGACTTGATCGTTGCGTACGCGCTGTCGGTCCACACGCACAGAAGTCTCAACTGGTCCGGAGCACAGGCGTACCGGGACGCTGAAAGGACACTTCTCAGAGATTCGGAAGATGACACACTTAATGCGTGAGTCGTGATCTTATTATTTTCATCCACTCAGGTCTTCGGGGAAAAAGACCATTCTCAAATCGTTCGCCAGGATGGTAATAGAGCAATTTTTGATTGAAACTATCTATGCGGGGTCGCAATGCAACGGTCTAGATTCATCAATTCAAATGTTCGGGCTAATAATAATGTTGATGTTCAATCGTTTCAGTTTCGTGAAGGCCAGCGGTAACTTCATGGACGTGATGGTGCGCGGCGCGGGCCACATGGTGCCCGCAGACAAGCCGCGCGCCGCCAAACAGATCATCGACATGTTCATCAACAAGTTTAAATAAATTACTTTGTTTCTTTCTCATTCAATAATTACTCCACCATGTTTTTAAACTGACTTGCTTTCATAAGATACGTTTCTGTTAATAAATGAAGTGTGACAAATACCTTTTTTTCTTTGATTAGTTGTTAGTTTTTTGGTGAATTATATTTTATAATCTGCTGAAATAAAAATAAAAAAAATATAATGGCCCCCCAATAATGACGGGTGACTTTTTGAGATAGGACTTCAAACCGGTCATGAGTAAGATTTTAGAGAACACTAAAACTTCATTAAGTAATTAGCTTTTTTTTTACAGCACCATGTAGCAATTCGTAAACTGAGCTGTATTGTTGAACCAAACTGTATACATAGTGTAGTGCACAAGGTTGTACAATTAAGGAAATCCTCATAGATATGGCCCTAAATACGTAGGTATTATTGTTGTTTAGAATTGGAAATGCCGACTGTGTGACCTGCTTTATGTCTTGACTTTCATTTTCTCCTGTATCATCGCACACGCGATATTATTATATCCGTGTTTGCCAATAGGGAAAGAGGGGAACTTTCTGTAATTTATTTTTTCTCAAAGGTTTTCTTTTAATACATCGTGAAGTACGACGTTTCTTGGATTTTTAACAGTGGGCATTGTTTAACTCGTTTTTTATCTTTATCCTTTAAATGTTCTAAATTGTTTGGTGGGCAATACTTCATCCAGCTAATTCCTTCCATTCTTCTTGAACAATAGTTTTCAAGAGCTTCCAATTCTGTTCTATATTTTTTGGTTGATGTAGATGTTTGGCATCCATATCGAACTAATCGATCAATTGATTTGGTGTTCGTTTGCTTTGAGTACCTGTTAGGTACCTATGCAGTTGTGCTGCTCGACGAGGTGGGCAAGCTCTTTGAAAGAGTCATTGCAGACCGCCTCGTCGGGCAGCTGGTGCGGGTGGGGCCGGATTTGGCGGACAGCCAGTTTGGTTTCCGCAGGGGGCGCTCCACGGTGGATGCCATCATGCGCGTGCGAGCCCTCACGACGGGGGATGCTGTGGCCCGGGGTGGGGTCGTCTTGGCGGTGTCTCTAGACATCGCCAATGCCTTCAATACCCTGCCCTGGAGTTGCATCAGGGAGGCACTCCGGTATCACCGGATGCCGACCTACCTCTGTCGTGTGGTCGAGGCCTATTTGACGGATAGGGCGGTTATTTACCCCGGTCACCAGGGAGAATGGAACCGGCGAGAGATGTCGTGCGGTGTCCCACAGGGATCGGTCCTGGGGCCGCATCTGTGGGACATCGGTTACGACTGGGTGCTGCGCGCCGACCTCCCTAGCGGCGTCAGCGTAGTGTGCTACGCTGACGACACGCTGGTCCTGGCGCAGGGGAGGTCGCACCAGGCGGCGGCCGAACTAATGACACGCGGGGTTGCGACAGTCGTTGAGAGGATCCGGCAGTTGGGACTCGAGGTGGCCTTGCACAAGTCCGAGGCCATGTGTTTTCATGGTCCTCGGAACGCGCCACTGTCGGGTTCCCAAATAACGGTAGGAGGGGTTCACATCGGCGTCGAGTCGACGATGAAGTACCTGGGACTCGTCCTCGACAGCCGGTGGAACTTCGTCGAGCACTTTCGACGTTTGGCTCCCAGACTGCAGCGGGCCGGGGCTGCTTTGAAGCGGCTCTTGCCCAATCTGGGGGGGCCAAACGCCTCCTGCCGGAGGCTCTACGCGGGGGTCGTGCGGTCCATGGCCCTTTACGGGGCACCGGTGTGGGCGCGTTCGCTAAGGCTCCGGCCAGCCCGCCGGTTGAAAGCGTCCCAAAGGGTCATGGCCATCCGGATGGTACGCGGATACCGCACGGTCTCCTGCGAGGCGGCGAGCCTCCTTGCCGGATTGCCGCCGTGGGATCTGGAGGCAAAGGTCCTCGCGCACGTTTTGGAGTGGCGCGAGGAGGCAAAACGCCGGGGCGTAACTCCGCTGCCGCGAGAAATCACGGCACAGCGGACAGAGCTCCGGCGGGATCTCATGGCGGCATGGAGAGTGCGACTGTCGCAACCCAGCGCAGGGCACGCCACAATTGCGGCGGTAAGACCCCTCTTTGAGGAGTGGCTTGAGAGGCGCCACGGCGTCCTCACCTTCCGCCTGACGCAGGTCCTCACCGGACATGGCTGTTTCGGGAGGTTTCTGTTTCGAATAAGGCGGGAGGAAACGCCCGGGTGTTACCATTGTGTGGATCGACCGGAGGATACGGTGGAGCATACGGTGGAGGTCTGTCCGGCTTGGGCGGAGCACCGCCGTGTTCTCGTGGCGGCGATCGGCGGCGGCGACCTCTCGCGTCCGGCCCTGGTTCAGGCCATGGTACGGAGCGAGAGGGAATGGGAAGCCGTCACCTCCTTCTGCGAAGCAGTAATGCTCGCGAAGGAGGAGGCGGAGCGCGAGAGGGAGAGGCAATCACTGCGCCCTCGCGCCCCTAGCCACCGCAGGAGGAGGAGACACCCTGGGCGTCGGGAGTCGATTGCCGACTCCCGGCCACCGTAGGCGCGGGCTTGCGGACGGCGGGCAATGGGCAGCTCGCCGTCCGGTAAGGACCAGGCCCGTGTCGACGGCGCGTCGTGTTCCACGCGCGCCTCAAAGAGATGTCAGCAAAATTGACGGGGTCCCATAGGACCGATGCCTGCCGGGGCTGCGGATTGTTCGAAAGAGTTACCGTGGCCCTGGCGCACAGGCAACTGAAGGAACACGGGTGGGTTTTAGTCAGTAAGAGTCTGACACGCCCTTCCGCTCCGCCCAGAGCGGGAGACGTCATTTGATGATTTCCCACCCAAAAAAAAAAAAAAAAAGGTACCTATGCAGGAGTAATTACCAGAACTAGACTTTTCCGTCTTAATACAGAACACGATCTAACTTTAGTCAGAGTCTAAACCTTCAAGTCAGTTTTTGTATTTCGAACTTTATGCCGATTTTAGTAAATTTGTAATACAAAATTGACAACCTAAGACTAAGTTGTCAGTTTTGTAAAAGGAATTCTATATCGATTTCAGTTAGATTCTTATTTCAAAAACAGGCTCGATGGTTTAAACCATGTCTAAAGAAAAACCTTGTTTTGTAATAAGACCGAAAGTGGAAATAACCAGTTGATTCACATTATATTTACACATGAATATTTTATCTTTAAAATCTTTAAGCCCATAATAAAAGAAACTCAATCAATCTAACTAGCCTTTCCCAAATATTTTGGGGTCAGCTTCCAGTCTAACCGGATGCATCTGTATACAGTATTTTACATGGAGTAACTGCCTGTCTGACCTTCAAAACCCAGTTACTGGGTAACGCGATACCCCTTGGTAAGACTGGTTGTCAGACTTTAGGGCTGCTGACTACCCGTAACGACTGTCAAAGGTCTACGAATGACACCCGAGATCAACGGCTTAACGTGCTTTCCGAGGCACAGAAGGATCTAGATATGTAATTGATGGTCACGGTCACCCCACTAACCGACCGTACCTTAACCTTCAATTAACCCGTGTAGCTGTTATCATTTAGACACGAGGCCCACAATAAAAGAAGCTATGGCATGTGTTTTGTTCGCGAGGAAGCGTCACCAAACAATTTGAATTATGTAGTATTATAATTTATTAACTTACACCCGGTTTTCGAATTGAGAATTTGAAGTTGACAACTCGTCAAACTCTACTTAATTATTACTTAAGGTGAAAGCTGGCGAAATTCAAAATTTCTCTGCAAAAAACGTAAGAAATTTTGAATTTTGGGGGCTACATTGAAGGAATCACCTTAAGTAATGCTAAAGTAGGGTTTGACAAGTTCTCAACTTCAAATTCTCAATTCAGAAACCGGGTGTATGTGATATACAAGGTGGAGACGACATTAAGACAATGAATTAAATTTCGTATATCTAATAACGTTCCCAGTCCGCACACAAAAATTTTACCAAATATATCCAATACGCTAGTCACTATAGATAGTCAAAGATTGGTAAAATCCATAGTCGGACCATCAATACTATTTAGCTTGTTTGAAACATCTCTGTATTAATTTCGCTGTCAGGATTTATTTGATAGTTCCTGAAAGTCTTATGCATTATTAGTATTATCGGTGTTTTCATGTATTGTCGTATTGTCGTCTCCACATGTATAAGATAGTGATTAATAAGACTAGTTAACATCAAAATTGTGCTCAAATAGTGATTTTACAAAGAAATCGTAAGTACAACGTTTATAATCTCAATTAAGTTGGCTATTAGCCGTAATTTATTGGTTTTTTTATTGCGTCCAGTTACCCTAGAGACTAGCCCAGCCCAGCGCTATTTTTTGTTTGTTTGGGAAATCATCAAATAACTTCTCCCGCTCTGGGCGGAGCGGGAGGGCATGTCAGACTCTTACTGACTAAAACCCACCCGTGTTCCTTCAGTTGCCTGTGCGCCAAGGCCACGATAATTCTTTCGAACAATCCGAGACCCCGGCAGGCATCGGCCCTATCGGACCCCGTCGACTCGGGCCTGGTCCTTACCGGACGACCTAGCCCTGGACCTAACTTTCAGATATCTAATCCATGAGAAAGGCCCCTTTTAATTGTTTATAAGTTCTAACTACGTCAAGAAACCTGTTACCGTGGAGAGTTCAGGACATAGCGGTCAGCTGAGTTTTCTCGAGCATACCCGAAACGGAACGGTCAGTGCTGCCAAGACTGGGAGACACCTGCCCTCACACGGAATAACCGAGATAGGCATACACATTCCTTGCACACTTCGCGTCCAGCGATCAGGCCCATCCGGTATATTTTTGTTGACCATTTTTCAGAGTAGCATTCTTTGAAACACATTTGTTAAATGCTTTACTGCAATATCTAGCTTTAAATACCACTTAAAATTATTGAACAAATCATTCTGAACATAGTTTCGGTGAAGTATATTTCTTAGCGTTCTTTTGGTAAGCAATTTTTTTTTACATTTTAGTCTCATTATTTTGTTTCAGTATAACTGCTCTGGGCGCAATAGTGACACCAGTTGACCAAGGAGATGGTTCTCTTATTCTTACACCCTATATCGAAAAAGGAGAAACAGAAAAAGCAAAAGAACTGTCTGCAGTAGACCCGAGCCTGTTCGCTGGCGTGAACAGTCACGCTGCGTACTTCACCGTTAACAAAACTGCAAAATGGAACCTTTTCTTCTGGTACTTTCCTGCGAATACGCGACCAATCATGATGAAGTGATGAATATGTTGCGAGCATCAAATGGAACAATTCCAAGAAGTTCCTGGAGTGCCTTTTCATGTAAGTACTTAATTTTTGCAGGTTGGTGCGTGTCTCCTACACTTCATTCAGCAGTTCCTGCTAGTGTTCCCAGAATTAAGACAAGCACCTTTATTCATCACCGGCGAGTCATACGCCGGTAAATCCATTCCGGCGTTTGGACATTATATACATATGAGCCAAAACGAGTCCATGTAAATGAATTTGAAGGTTAGTTTTCATATTTAGGTGTCAACACGTTAAATAACGTAACTTGTTTTAATTCATAAGTAAACTTGCTGATTTAGGGTCTAGCGATCGGCAATGGATGGACAGATCCACCGACACTTCTGCAGTACTCCGAGTGGGGACTGCAAGTGGAACTCTTGGACCCTGAACAAGCAGAACGTATTCATGAATTTGAGGAGCAGGCTAGAAGTTATTGGGATAAGGGTAACTTTGACGGTTATAGTTGGGTATGTAGAGAATGCATAGATTTAGTATCCAGAATGTTACGCTTCCATGGAATAAAAAAAAACTATTTGTTATTAAAAATTATCTGTTGTCAGAGTCTTTGTAATTTTGTGCCACTGCCAATGTGCACATCAGGTTCTGCCACTGCTTTGCTATAAAGGCCCAGATTTTACACCAGTTATTTTTTGGTACATTATAGGCACACATGATGGGCACATAATTATTTATTCCAACTATTATATTTAACGTAGTATTTTTATGTTAAGTTTTTATTTCAGAAAGTAAGACATGCTTTCAAAACACTGATACATTATGCGCCTGTTAATTATTTCAACTATTTACTTGAGAATACAACACCAATAAAAACCTCGTTTGAAGTATTTTTGAACAAGGCTGAAGTTCAAAACGCTATTCACGTCAAGATAATGAAGTACGAAGCATCGAATGACGTCGTTTTTTCACATTTGATGTACCATTACGATACAGTGAAACCTTGTCTAGAAGAGTTGTTGGAGTATTATGGAGTTAGGTGTTACAGGTCAGATTAGTTTATAATCAAAAAAACATTTCAATCTTTCAGAAGCCTTGCATATTAGGAATTTACAAGTGTGCAAATTATCTGATGAAAATGTTTACAAATGGATCAGAAAACGTACCCATGATGGAAGCCAATTTGTTGCGCCACTTACAATAATTATTGTAAGTGGCGCAATCGCGTTGATCTTTAAGCTGATTTATTTCGGGTTTGAGTATTAAAACCCGAAATTCTAATTTTAAATCAGTTTAAAGATGTTTTTCATTTGTCAATATTGAGGTTAATTTTATAAGCAAAATTTTAGTCGATGATTTTTCAATCACAATTTAACAATGTTATTCAAACAACAATTGTTGGGAAAAGTAGTGAGATATAAAGTTGAAACCTTGTAAATGCAGATAAATGTTTTACTTATTCCCTTTAGTGAATGATTGCGTAAGAATTTAACCAGCGGGGTAATTGCGTAACACACTTAACAGTGGGAATGGTTTTCATTTTGACAGTTCAACAACATTCATTGCGTTATTTACGTTGTTGAGCAAACAAATGTCTCGAACATATTAGTAATAGGTTTCAAAATTATTCAGATTGTGATTGATAGTGTGTTACGCAATTAGGGTGCTGGACAGGGTTTGTTTACACTTTCATCAGATACTTTTGGAACAGACCATAATGCGCTACACGCTAGTCATTTGTGTTGATGTGATGACAAAAGGCTATACAGGTATTTTGACATTATCAAAATATTGTTTTTGTTCTCTACTAGTGGACAACTGGCCCTGCAGTCTCGACATTAGATAGCGACAAAAATCTGTCGCTAAGTCGTATCGATGTCAAATTTATTTAATAGATTTTCAACCTTATGCCTTGGAAATAAAGTCGAAAATCTATTAAAGGAATTTGACATCGATACGACTTAGCGACAGATTTTTGTCGTTATCTAATGTCGAGACTGCAGGCCCTGGACTTATTCGTTGCGTACGCGCGATCCGTCCATACATACAGAAGTCTCAACTGGTCTGGAGCGCAGGCGTACCGGGACGCTGATAGACTACCTCTCTATGATGCGGAAAATAAAAAACTTAATTCGTAAGTACCTATCATTATTTCTCCTTCTGAACACAAGGGGTTTACCTGCTTATAGTCTTTGTTTACTAGAAGATCTTCTACTACCAAACGAGACGTGCACTTAATATGTCTACTTACGTGTTTAAGTTAGTATAGTAATGTTCAATTGTTTCAGTTTCATGAAGGTCAGCGGTAACTTCATGGACGTGATGGTGCGTAATGCGGGACACATGGTGCCCGCAGACAAGCCCCGCGCCGCCAAGCAGATCATCGACATGTTCATCAACAAGTTTATAAATGTTTCTTAATAATATACCAAAGTTGGACTTTGTACTAGAATCAATTAAATTCTTCTTGCATCGAGTTTTTAGTACTGTAGTTAGCATGTATTGTATTTTATCAGTCCAAAATAAACACCAAAGATTGTTAGACTTTTCTTAAGTTGCAACACAATACTGGATATCACTAAATTGTATGACACTTTGCATACAACGCGTAAAAAGAACTGCGGCGTGCAAAATGAACAATCGGTGGAGGCGCTAAAATAATGTCAGTTTAGCGCTTCGTTCTCAATCGCGGAAAAAGAACGTCGTCTGTAGAGGCCTATTACACCGAACACAATGAGGGCTACCGCGCTTAAGTTCGCCGCTAGAGGCGCTAGTGTATAGTAAGGTCTCTAGATGTCAAAATATGTACTGAACGTTAACTTTTTGCGGGATTTTTATCACGGATTTTAACGAATGATTCATAATTGTTGTAATAGTTGTGCCATTTCTGGTTAATTATAGCTTAAGATTTTAACTAAAATGTTAGGATCTAATTTGGTAGCACTTGAAGGAAGAATAAGATTTGTCTGCTTCATGCTTGCCAATTTTAGGAACATTATAATCTAAATATTCATTTGAAGTTTTAAAATGTAATAAAATAAACATAATATGACTTTATGGGTACTTAAACATATCCAAAACATCACTGCAACAGGACCTTACTCGCCAATGGCGCCAACTAGTGAGCACTAAAACGATAGGACCATTGTTTATCTTCCTTTCTCTATATTTCCGCCTTTTTATCTGCCAATGCTCACAGTGTTAGCTCATAACTTGCTAAACAAGTACAAGGCAAAATATTTTGATTAATGTAGTTATTTGTAGCTGAGTGGCGCGTTAAGAAACTTGCAATATTGAATGCCGCTCAGTCTCAACAGGACGTTGCAGCTGCTGGCAGATAGGGTTGCCACGGTCTCAAAATAATGAATAGAGTCAAGTGGGAGGTTACTATTTGTAAACTGTTGTTGTATTGCTGCAACTAGGTTATACCGTTTCAATTAAATAATTATTTCAAAGCAGTGGGACGCGGATAGAGAAAAAAAGTTAGAAGTTTTGACAGCTTCCATCAGATTGAGTACGGCATGTAAAAATAATTAAACCTTCAATTTTTTCATTGATGATGATTGATTAATATCTATACTAATACTAGCGACAAACCCGGCTTCGCACGGGCTGCGGTACTTATCTACGGCGTACCCTACCTACCTACCCTACCTACCCTACCTACCTACCCTACCTACCTACCCTACCTACCTACCCTACCTACCTACCCTACCTACCTACCCTACCTACCTACCCTACCTACCTACCCTACCTACCTACCCTACCTACCTACCCTACCTACCTACCTACCCTACCTACCCTACCTACCTACCCTACCTACCTACCCTACCTACCTACCTACCCTACCTACCTACCCTACCTACCTATCTACCCTACCTACCTACCTACCTCCCTAACTCCCTACCCTACCTACCAAAAAAAAAAAAAAAAAAATAGATGTTGGCCGATTCTCATAGATACCGGATAAGCACAAAAAATTTCATCAAAATCGGTTAAGCCGTTTCGGAGGAGTATGGCAACGAAAACTGTGACACGAGAATTTTATATATTAGATATATAGGAGTAAAATTTACTTGTAAGTTTATATATAGGGGGTAATTTCTGGAACTTCCCGTCGGATTTGAAAAAAATATTATTGCATTTGATAGCCCAATTCTTGATGAACGCTATAGGCTATTTAAATCACGCTATGACCCTTAGGATTCGAGCAAAAATAAAAATAAAGTCAAAAAGAACGCTAATCGAAAACGAAGCGATAGCGCGGGCAGGTGATGCGATGCAACGGGGTGGGTCGGGGGAACAAAAAGTTTCACGCGGACGAAGTCGCGGGCAAAGCTAGTAAAATATATAATAACATTCCTAATATTCTACGATAAGTTAAATTATTTATATCGTGCCAATGTACCTATTACTAAACAATAAATCTACTTATTAGTTTTTAAATGCTGTTAAAAAAGGTGCACCTCTGCCTAACCCTTCTGGGAATATAGGGCGTGATATTATGATATGTGCAAATCTATTATTTAATATTTATAAATAAGTAAGTAGTAATGTAGATTCAACATTATTTTAAATTCTCACAAACAATAACACACATTCTTTCGATGCGGTTAAGTTATATAATCCCTCGATAAAAGATGTCCAAGCAATAAATAATACTGAAGGCCGTCCGATAAACTTAACTTGCCATTCAGCGTGGCAGCCCTACTCTTTAAATACCTCGGCACATGGAACGAATAGCATAGCGATCGCGTGTTACGAACTTTAAAGAAAGTACGAGTAGTTAAGTAAAGTACGAGATTATCCACTGTTGTTGGGAATAATCGAACTAATTATCTTTATCAACTTGTAAGTAGTAACCTATTCATACCTAAGGTATACTGCTTTTCGTTAAGTTTGAATGCGAATTACGCGGTCCGATTATAAAAATTGATGCAAAATTTGGTAAAAGTGTTCGGATGTATCTTGAAATCTTAAATAGAATACAACCAAAGTACTGTTTTTAAATTGTAGCTTTTATTCAAAATACTCTATTTTTTACACAATGTCAGTCTACATTTTATCTATATCTATGATGGTTGTACGTACAACCTACGTATTAAGTAAAAAAAATACGCATAAAATTTGAAATTTTACACCCTAAATTGACACGATTTCGCAAAACTGCTAATTTTAGCACAAACAGTAAATGAGGCCACAGAGATTGGCACTTCGATAATATTTGTGTCACCTATGGACAAATGAAGATCATTCATTGCGCTGTGGTGGCACATCATTAGTCCGATAAAAGGTGAAAATCCAAATCCTAATGACAGATTTCAAGCTCAGACGGCCCATTAGTGAAATAGCTCTGCGTCAAATTCTTTTACCGCTTCTACTACAGCAAAAAAATAAGTACGAAATAGTACAAAATACATCCAATTTACTAGTAGTTCTGTTGATTTTAAGTGTTGGCTATTGTGGTTGAAGTTATTTTTCTCACGTACTAGTTCAAAAATAAAGCAGCGAGCTATTTTGGATATACAGAATCTATTTAGGATTGACTCACTCCACTAAAACTGGATTTATGCAACACAGACTGACTAATCGTGCACGTAATGCTACAGGATGTGAATCCAGAATACAGGTCAGTGGCGTTAAAAAAAACATTTGATGTACTCCACCATTATAAATGCACTATTTGGTCGATATTTACGAAATAATCGCTTTTAGCAAATGTCACGTTGCCACCGTTTAAACTCGACAACTTTAAACTGACACAAATTAGTTAAATCAACAACGACCGTACATTAAATCCTATTGAAAATTTTCTCGACAAATGAGATTGCGACCTAGTTGTCTGAATAATCCCTACATAAACTAGATATCCTGTTATCCCGAAGCACGCGAGTGGCGGGACACATCGCTGGCTCGAATCCAACCTGTCCGATGAACGCCTCATCTCGCTGCTCGACATAGCCCGCTGGGTCTAGTTGTATCGCGTCACATGGGACAATGCCATGCCGTCTCGGTGTCAACCCACTATGACTCCAATTTGCTATAAAGCGGTGGCACGCCGCACTCACTTCGCTACCGCCGCCCGTTTTGCGGCGTCGTTAAAATTTTATGTTCAATACGGCTTTGATAGCGGGGTAAAGATAACATTATAGAGAAAATTAAGATGTATTTTTTCTGAAGTGGTTACTCAACCGTCTGCTATTTTTATCCGTGTGACTGACGTGTACTTGTCATATGAGACATTCGGCCGCTTGACGCGTGACATTTTGATGCATTTGGCATTTGCGTCATCGGAAATGGAAAAGATTTTCTAGCAATTTTATAAATATTTGGATGGCTGGTGAAATTTTGTTTAGACAAGAGTCTTGATTAAGCAATCAGAATATTTTGGATTGCTTCTGTAATCAACGTTTGACTATTTAAAATTATTTTGGAATAGGATAGTCTCAATTAAAGTTGAGCAAACAGATTGCTGGCGTGTTTCCAAGGCGGTCGGATGGCCGGCGGCGGCGGAGGGTTGAAGTCAACTCAGCGATTGTGATCCACTCTCTCGCTAAAAGGGTAGAAAGGACCCATCGCCCACTCGTTGGGTTAGAGGGCCTTGAAATAGTTTTCATGTCTATTTTAGATTCGTATACATTATTTTATAGGTTCTTTTTAGTTTGTTTAGGCGTAGGTGGTCAATACTTCTACAATTCCTGCAGTTACACCAGTAATTGTGATTACCGACGTCATTATTTATTCTTGTGTCATGAGGATTTAGAGTTTCTGATTCTTCTTTATGAACACCATGTATAATTGTATTGTGCAAATGTGCAAATTAAAGCTACTCAACGAGAGTCGTTCCCGAAGTCGTATGACCTACAAACGATGGTATAAGAAGCTCAAGTTTTTTTCTGCCTTGAAAACGGATCTAACATTCTTTAGTTCGGGCTTTATTTTAAACCACATACACAATACCTTACTATCCCCAAAACACCATCTTAATAAGCAGCTTCCCACATCCGTCTCACATATAAATAGCTGTGTCAAGAGATATCCTCTAAGCACCGCCCGAAGTAGCCGATGCCTCAGTTTTATGCCCAGGGGGACCATACCGACTCATTATCTGCAGCTCTGAGGCTTGTACCATCATGAACACGTGATAAACGCCCTATATTTTATCTTTTGACTTAGGAAGACGGGAGATTCTTTGATTGAAAAGGTTGTAGCTTAGTTTATAACCATCTTTATTTGTGCTATTGAACGACTTAATTGTGTTTTGATAACAGTAATGTATTTATTTCCTCGACTGCTTCGTTGGTCTAGTGGTCGCTAGCGCTACTGCTGAGCATGAAGTCCTGGGTTCGATACCCGGGTCGGACAAAGTGTTATTGGGTTTTTCCATCTGGAATTTCTCAGTAGCAGCCCGGAGTCTGGATTTGTATCCGGTTTATGACAATAGGCTCGCTCCCTATTACATAGGACTTAAACATAACTGGCGAAATGTCGGTGTACTATAGGTGCACCTCTGCCTAACCATTCGGAAAATACAGGCGTGATGGTATGTTATGTAATGTATTTATTTGTTTTAAACATAAGGTAGACAAAAATAAATGTAGCGCACTTGCAAAACGTATGATACGGGTATAGGCAGGTACGAATAAAAAAACATTACAAGAAGATTCAATTGTTTACTTGCTTACCTAGCCTAGAAGAAAAATAAGACTCATTTACGAGTAAAAGTTAAAACGTTCGTACACTATTGTTTCGTTGACTTGAATGCTAGATATCGAAGGTCGAAATATCAATGACTGACTAACTGACCGACTCTTTGACAATTCAAAAGTGCCTGTAAATGGTTTAATTGAACTAAATGCTTTGAGTTTGAGTTTGAGTTTTTGAGTTTGAGTTTGAGTTCAATATCTAATAACTAACATTTTAGCGATTTTCACTTTATTACATATACGTAGGTAAATTCAAATAAACCAATTACAGGCACTTTTGAATTGTCAAGGGGTCGGTCAGTAAGAAAGATGAAACTAGTTGCCCATCCCAAAGCGTAGTAGGTATCTATGGAGAAGAACGGGCAAGCAACTCCATGGACACTCTTTTAAATCAAAATATGGGTACAAAATATTGGTTACATAAATCATGTTGAAATTATGCATGTGAGAACGATGCAGAAAGTTAAAAGCGTCCGTAATAAAAAGACAAAAATAATTGAAATTTAATTTAATTTAATTAAAATAAGCCATGGCAGCTAAGAGATGAGTAGTCCCTACTGACGGCGCCCGTTCACGAACATGACGACGATAAAATATGAAAGACCTCTTAATTGGAAAGACATAAGGTCTGAAATCATTATCACCATCACAAGCGTTTCCTACTATTTTTTAAATGTAAGTTTTTGATTTAAATGTTAAAAGCTATAGACATGAAACATTTTTTTCGCTTCCTGTATAATCATTTTTTTTTTGTTATTTGTTATTGATACTAGACCGTCGATATATAGGTAAAACCCCTCCCTAATAATTCATTCACTGAGTCAATAGTACCTCCCTACTTACACGTGTTTTGATGCCTTTCAGTACTCCTCGAAGAAGTAAGCAGTAGAGCCCAGCTGTCATTGGTAGCTTTAACAAGAGGGGATGTAAATTAAACCTCGTTGAAAACAGGAAACGTAGAGAACTGTTCTATTTTATATTGGTATCAGTACCTACTGGTTTTAGCGTCACACTTCTGAACAAAAGTTTTTTCCATGTGATAGGTACAAACATTTTGTTTATGGAGCTATTAAAAGTTTTATTTGTATGTAGATGCCACGTGTAAGAGATTTTCTTAATTAAAACTTGGTTGCTGTACAAGAGACATTCTAGTAGGTAAATGGTGTTTTATTGTACATTTTTATTTATTTATTAATAACTCTATTGTTTACGACATAAAGCAAAAAGGACCAAAAAGGTATTTAAAACTAGCGTACGATGAGTGGCCTTTTCAACGGTGGGATGTACAAGGTACCATTTAAACTAATATAATATTATAATATTAGATGTGTTTGTTTGTTAAGGCTCCCACAGACAGCGCGACGCGACAGTGCTACACAATGGCGCCGCTCGTCGCACGACACGCGGTGCCTTTGTGTCGGGCGTCGCATCGCGCCAGTGTGTACGAGCCTTTACGCTTTCACGCTAAAACGACTGAACGGATTTGTATGAAATTTGGCACATGGGTAGACCATGACCTGGATTAGGACTTAGGATAGGTACTTTTTATCCCTATATTTCCACAGGATCGAGACTTATGCGGGTAAAACCCCGGGGTGCAGCTAGTTTTCATTAACCCTTGTTCAATATAGCTACTTAAACAGACTCAAGTACTTGTTATACCAAAAATAAACTCAATTAATGAAGCTTGTATAAAGGTCACCTTTATTAAAGGTTTCATTCTAAACAGATAACATTTTGAAATCCATTAAGTATGTACCTATGTATTGCTTTTTATTTATCTTTAACTGTAATTAATATAGGTCACAAAAAATTGTTGATTAATTAAGTTTAAGAGGGCAGTGAGATAATTTAATTTCACACCACTGATTGATGTAAGTCTAGAACTCTGATATAAATTGTTATTTAACATTTTTGATTCATTTTACGGGCCTAAAATAATTTAATAATGTAAAATATAATAAGGCAACAACCACGTCACATAACTAAAGGTATACGCAAAATCGTAATTGAATCCACAAAAATGAAGACTCCTATTTTCGAGCCAGTTAAAAACGCACCGGTACAAATTGGTCATTACTCAAATCGAAACAAAACACTGGAGGATCATTAAGATTTGCTAAGAGTGTCCTTTAAACGGGCAATCGGGAGAAAGCAACATTTTCTGCTCGTATTTTTAATTAAATTGAAATATTCATTCATTGCTGTGCCTACGTTACTTTACCGACATTTATCTAAGGACAGAATTTCTTGAAACAAAAGGGTCCTCTGTTAGATTAAATTTCCGTTGGGTCCACTCGAGCCCTAGGATGCCCTTTATTACCCGTTACAAAAGGCTCCAGTGTTGAAGCACTAGAATATTAGAATCTCACTATTCGTTTCCTCGTTTTACTGGGCGACAGCGGAATTTTAATGGCTTCTTATTTTGAGTTACCAAAACGACTTTGTTTAAGTTTTGTGTGAGTAGTTGTAAAATGTTTTCGTGATACCAAATAGTTACCGTTTTGGAAAATCTTACCGGTGTGATAGGTTGATACGAGCTTCATTAAATTGAAACTCAGCAATTCAAAATATTCTGCATAAAAACAGTATATTTCTAATTAGTAGTGTTGAAATAACGTTGTGTAGAAACGTGGCCCCTATATCAAACGCAAGCGTACTTAGATTATTGAACATTAAACTTTTTAAAATAGGTACAAAGTTTGATGGTATTCGAGGCTCCAAAGCTAAATCAATCACTTACTAAAACGTACCAGACAGTAAACATTTTCAGGGCCTTCATAATATATTCATTTAATCTCTTATAACTCGATGCACTCACAGAATCCAATAAAAATATATTAATATATTCACGGCTTCGGAACCACACGGTATTCTCATTCATTTTATTATTATGTGAGCTATATTCCTTGAAAATAGGGATGTTACACACGACACGGTTATTTTGGGAGACTCCGATGCCGCGCAAACTGCCACTAAACACTTTATTAGGTAACAATGAACTGTTTATCGTGTACATTAAAATAAAGGAGTCACTAATTTTGTGATGAATGCATCTTTGCTGTTATTTTTGCCGTAGTTCTATGGCAAAAAGGAGGGGCTCATGGGTAAATAGTAACATCCGCACGGGTCGTTGAAAGTAAATCTACGCTTGCCGCGGTTGGTTCGTCGATGGGTGACCATATTTTACATATCGTCCTCCGTGCTTCGGAAAGCCCTTTAAGCCGTTAGTCCCGGGTGTCATTCGTATATCTTTGACAGTCGTTATGGGTAGCCAGAAGCCCAAGCCCGTGATATCCAGTTACTGGGTTGTGAGTGTCAGATAGGCATCAGTCGCTCCATGTAAAATACTGATATTTAGCTGCGTCCATTTAAACTGGAAGCCGCCCTAAAATTGTTGAGAAAAGGCTAGGTAGATTGATTTTACGAGTATTAACTCTGTCCCACGTATGTTGTGGCGTCTATTCCTGACGTTAGATTTCTTGAAATAGGCACTGACTTTGATTCAAGAATAAGAGTGAAACAAAGGACCTTTTAATCGATTAAAAAAATAAACAAACCGCAATCCTTGATTCCATTTTCATTAAATATTTGCCGATGTCAAGCTCGGGACATGTCTTGTATATATTTTATGGACGGAATCCGGCGCTCATTAGCCTAATCCCGTTCGATCCGAACCGACGGAGAACTCCGGAAAACTGGGAAACTTGGCCCCTTTTTCCCTTTTTATGCCTTTTAAATGGCGAAACACTGTTTGATTTAACTGATAAGTTGTAAAACATTATCTTAAGTAGGTACCTACCAGGATGTTTTATGCCTTTTTTTATTCTTAAGTCTTGAAGAAGGAAAACAAAGTTCTTTGTTTGTAGAAACTGTCAGAGTGATACTTCCCCTTGTTTCTGTCTATTTCATTCGTTTTTTTCCATTGTCTTACACATACATAAACTTACGCCTTCTTCCCATGGGGTTAGGCAGAAACTATATTGAACGCCACCTGCTAATCGTAGCAGGTGGCGTTCTGTATAGTTTCTGTTTATCTGCACCTTAATTGCGTAACGCACTATCAATCAGAATCTGAATAATTTTGAAGCCTAATGCTAATCAATTGATTCATATGTTCGAAAAATTTGTCTGCTCAACAACGTAAATATTCCAATGAACGTTGTTGAACTGTCAAAATGAAAGCCATTGCTACTGTTAGTGTGTTACGTAATTACCTCGCTCGGTCATACACGCACGCCAGTTGCGAGTACTACGCAACTGACCTTTCTGAAGAACTTCCCAAATAACCACCACCATTCACCATTGTCTTGTTTCGGAAATATAAAAGAAAAGAAAGGCTTTGGTCTTTTGAAAAACTACAGAGTTCTGAACGTAAACTTATTGTCTTATTTCACCTTGTTGACTTTGTAAATGCACGTAACATTGAAGCTTACGTTTTTTCCTCCCTTTGCATTCAACAAGTAATTTAATTTATAAATGTGAACAAGCTACAACACAAAATAAGATACCTGACGTTTTTTGGAGCATTCGTATTGTTCTGAAAAGGCGTGCTACGAACAGCTGCAAACTTTGACAGCTTGTTATGATGAATACGATGATAGAAACCTTTGCTAGGACCTTTTGTAAATAAATAAAACACCGGAAAATAACACAATACGAGAACAATCACAAGTTCTAACGTTTCCATGACGACTTCAGTAATCGCAACTCTGTTTAGTTTATACGTGTATCAAACAAAGCTAAGAATAAATCACTACTATGAATAATCAGCTATAAATTATTCCACCACACGTTAACGCACGGCTATCTTCAGTTTCTAAAAACGGAACGGAAATAAAAATCGAAATACCAACTTTAACGTACATCGTTGAGTTCCTGGGATGCCATTCAGAAAATACCTTAGGTGAAGCGGTAATGGAGCGAGAATTTAAAAGAAATCTGACACTGGCTTCATCGCTTGCCCTACTGACACTAAGGCCAGCATAAATCAAACAAAAAAACATACGGACGGGTAAAAAATAAATGAAGCTGACACGTGCGTTACGCGTTCCATATGTGCGCGGTATATTGACTCCCAGCTGATTCATAACAATCTATATTACATTGCATTCGATAAAATTAAATGGTTCGTAAAACATTGAACACTCGCATCATAGGCTGTGGGGCACACCGAGTGGAAACAGATGGAACGAGACATGAACAGAATGGGAATTTTCGTTAACGTTTTTAGTCACTTTAGAGACTGCCGGCCCAGGGCCTGCAGTCTCGACTTTAGATAGCGACAAAAATCTGTCGCTAAGTCGTATCGATGTCAAATTCCTTTAATAGATTTTCAACTTTATTTCCAAAGCATAACGTTGAAAATCTATTAAAGAAATTTGACAACGATTGGACTTAACGACCGATTTTTGTCGGTATCTATGTCGAGACTGCCGGCCCAGGCCCTGCAGTCTCGACATGAATTGCGACAAAAATCTGTCGCTAAGTCGTATCGATGTCAAATTTCTTTAATAGATTTTCAACCTTATGCTTTGGAAATAAAGTTGAAGATCTATTAAAGGAATTTGACATCGATACGACTTAGCGACAGATTTTTGTCGCTATCTAATGTCGAGACTGCCGGCCCTGGCCCTGCAGTCTCGACATTAGATAGCGACAAAAATCAGCCCTGCAGTCTCGACATTAGATAGCGACAAAAATCTGTCGCTAAGTCGTATCGATGTCAAATTTCTTTAATAGATTTTCAACCTTATGCTTTGGAAATAAAGTTGAAAATCTGTTAAAGGAATTTGACAACGACACGACTTAGCGATCGATTTTTGACGTTGTCTAATGTCGAGACTGCAGGGGCTGGGAAATGTTTAACTTACCTTGTGGTACGAAGTACGTAGCCATCATCTGCCTACCGTTTTCCAACTATGTTGAGGTGGGCTTCCAGAATACCAGTATTTTAAATGGGGCGACTGCCTATCTGACCTCCATAACCCAGTTGCTGTGTAATACGAGACGCCTTGGTAAGAGTGGTTGGCTGACTTTCGGGCTTCTGACGATCTGTAACAACTGTCAAAGGTCCTCGAATGACAGCCGGGACCAATGGCTTAGCGTGCTTTCCGAGGCTCGGAGGTGTCTTGGTATGTAAAGATGGTCACCCATCCACGGACTAACCACGGCAAGCGCATAGCGTAAAACGTATGTAGATAGCTGCGAAAATAATGACGATAACATGACTTTTCATTCGAAGCTATGACTTTGACAATTTGTTACAATGAGTTTTTATAAGTTTGACTTACCAATATCTACTCGAGGATAGAAAGATGATTCGCTATTAAAATCTTAGCTATAAGACTCACTTCTACTTACTGGAATTATGATATAAAAGTACAGCACGATCAAACTGTAAAATTCGACCTAAAGCCATGGATCACCTCAAATTAACTGAACTATATTCTGTAGGGTATGAATCAGACAAGCTGTACTCTTTGGTAGCAACCGTAAGCTTGTAGCTACAAAACAAAGGTTTTCTGGAGGCGAACACCAGATGTGACTGAAAGATATTGACAAAACCTAAAAAAAAGATTCTGGTAAGAAAAAATTCATAAAAAAATACTTTTTATTCAAAAGTAGATAGCTCAATAATCATTTCGACTATGTGATCGAATGTTTATACCACCCGTGCCTCACACAACATTCACATACTAAGTTTTTACTTCCAAAGTAGTTGTTATACACTCTAGCTAGTGGGTATACACTTTGTATATTCCCAAAGTAGTAGTTATACACTATAGGTAGTTGGTATACACTTTGTACACTCCCAAAGTAGTAGTTATATAATATAGCTATTGGGTGTATACTTTGTGCACTCCGAAAGTAGTAGTTATACACTATAGCTAGTGAGTATACACTATGTACATGCCCAAAGT
The DNA here is from genome assembly GCA_917490735.1 of Dryobotodes eremita. Classification (NCBI taxonomy): domain Eukaryota; kingdom Metazoa; phylum Arthropoda; class Insecta; order Lepidoptera; family Noctuidae; genus Dryobotodes; species Dryobotodes eremita. The sequence goes on from OU823257.1 coordinate 9,874,372, forward strand.
AGATGTTATACACTATAGCTAGTGGGTATACACTTTGTACACTCCCAAATAGTAGTTATACACTATAGCTAGTGGGTTTACACTTTGTACCCTCCCAAAGTAGTAGTTATACACTATAACTAGTGGGTATACACTGTGTACACTCCCAAATTGTAGTTATACACTATAGCTAGTGGGTTTACACTTTGTACACTCCCAAATAGTGGTTATACACTATAGCTAGTGGGTTTACACTTTGTACCCTCCCAAAGTAGTAGTTATACAGTATAGCTAGTGGGTAACTTTGCTTTATCCATACTTAAAGGCTGTGTCGTGTAACCGACTATTAGGGTAATAACGAAGGACGGATTTATACGAGTGCGGTGATCCAGTACTAAAGTCTTAGCGAAGTTTGGCTGCCACAGATCTCTTTACTGCCACATAGATACAACTCTTGGATTGACAATTGAATCTAAGACATTTACGACCGTTTCGTGTTTCTAGAAGTGATTCAATCTTAAAGTTCTTGGAAACTGGTATGTACAAGTACCAGCTTATGTTATGCGAAATACCTACCTATTGAAGATTTTCTTGTAATGTGTATGGTTTGATTCAGTTGTAACGTATATATTTGTCTCTTTCAGCCTATGAAGTTGTGAATTAGAAAGGAGCATTCCTAGGCCATATAATTTAAAAGATTCACTGAATTCTACGGTAAAGGTATAACACCATCTTCTTTATATTGCAGAATGAAGGCAAATGACGTTATTAATGAACCATTTCATTTCCTTCCAACAGCCAGAAAATTACTAAAGTATAACGTGCAAATTGATTTGAAGATATTGTTTGAGTTTGAAATAGAACTAAAGGCGTGTAACTACCGTCGTTTGGCAGAGGTTCTTATGATTTTCAGTTACCGTACATAAACGAGGTTCCGGTCCGCTGGTTAACACCTGTTATTGTTTATGCTTATTAGAACAAATCAAAATAGTACAAAAAACCTGCTCCATTGTTGCCGAGGTGTTCACAGTTAACTATCGAATTGAATATACCTACCTAGCAAACTTACTCTGAAATTCAGGTTAAAAAACCTACCTACAAGACTATAAAAGGTTATTTTCATTTGCAGCTTGTTATGAATTGTGTACTTACCAAGACCAAAAGTTACACTGTTTCCTTAGTATCAATATTTTCTTTGAATATTAGATCCCTAACGTTTTAAATACATATTCGGTTCTAAATAGACATCATTAGCCTTTACTATAACCGGAATTGCTCACCGAAGCGAACAGTTTGCTTCCCAAGTATTGACTCATACAACTTACGACCGAACGATGTCTAATCAAAACGAATCAAATATTTACATTTTCCTACTGAGAGGAATATTTATTATTGCTTATTACCAATAAATATACTTTTATTGGCCCGGAATAATTTGAATATAACATTATCCTATAGATAGGCTAATTTGTCTATTTTCAAGAATATAAACGTTGCCAATACACTAAAGATTGCTCAGATATAGATCGATAAAAGTTAAACGACTATCGCCGAATTGCAGTTGCTATTCAAATGCGACGCGATTTGGAAGGCGTCCATGGGGTAACGTCCAACGCGAGCACCATTATAACCATCCCAGAGTAAAATGGACTCGGAAACGGTAAAAAAAATTGGTCGCGGAGGTCAATTTAATCTGGTCGCGTTATACCTGGGAGAGAGCAGTGATGAGCCAACTCGCAGTTACGTACCTCAATTGGTGGCTGTTAAGCTCTGAACGAAGCCTTATGGGCGGAAAAAATAGGAGATAAAACAGTGAGAGGTGTGGAGCGGGAATGTTTAGCTGATTCGATACGAGCGAGGAAATCCTTCGCAAGTTGGATGTGGTTTTGGAATACTTTGACGCATGTCGAGAAACTACATTGTGGTAAAACTTATTTTTATAATATCCCTCAATCTGTTTTCATAGGTTCTATATAAAGGACGTCAGACAAACATCCGCATTTCATTTTTAATCTACCGTACCCACACATAATAAAAGCGGTTTCCACATAATCGTAACTATGTTCAACATTACTAACTTTAGGTGTCAATTACCTTTGTATTTATGAATATTAGAAAACTTTGGCAATGTATATAATGTTCTTTAGGTAAGAGACGGCCTTCTTTTACCAGCAAATTACCTAATCTCTCCGTATAAATTATATCTACTGTAATATTAGGTAGGTACTGTTTTCCCAAGGAGAAAACATGTTTTGTAGTGAAGACAACGAGGTCAACTCGTATGCTTTTATAACTGTAAGGTGTTTTATTTTATCGTCTCTACAGGATTTATCAGAAATGTGTGCAAACCATCAATAAAATGATCAGTTGTCTCATAAAAAAACTTCACTACTTGATGATTTCTTTCCGATTAAAATGTTGGTTCGATGGAGAAAGGTGTTCCGTTTGAAGGACTGTACCACATGGAAAGAGTTACCGTGGCCCTGAAGCACAGGCAACTAAAGGAACACGGGTGGGTTTTAGTCAGTAAGAATCTGACACGCCCTTCCGCTCCGCTCAGAGCGGGAGAGGTCATTTGATGATGTCCCAACATAAAAAATAAAATACAAAAAGAACTGTACTACACCCTTAAATTTGACAACACATCTCTGATACACGCTGTACGAGTATACTTAATTATATTATTGAACATCTATTATTCCATATTCTACCCGAGGATCTATAAAAAACCAACAGTAAAATGTTTTTACTTTTTCCTTTACGAAACTGAATAAATTACTGATGTTTATTGAATTTCAGATAGAAAAATACATTTGATGACATCATAATTTACAAAAAGAAACAACTTTATCACGGTCCGCTGTCACCATAATCTATTCAAAGCCCTCTAAACCACTTCGAGCTATTTAAACCTATTAAATCATCACTTATTAAAGCAGATCATTTGTAACAAATAGACGATGTTATTTAGAACACGTCTCGATTTCGTCGACATTTTCGCCACTTAATAAGGTCTTCGTCGAAATCACATAGCGAAAGACGGGTCTTGAAGCGAAAACGGTGCCAATTAGTGAACTGTATAATGGACAGATATTCACGACGGATTGAACCCTGTTAATGAGATGACTACTGGGTGTTCGTGTAATAACAACTCATTTTACGACATTAATTTTAAGCTAACAGTACAAGAGATGGCAAAATGAGAATCATTTCGAAATCGTAATATCAAAGCTTAGTGTTTGTATTCATAGGGATATCTGTCTGTTCTATGTTCAACACATGGTTTTATTAATTCATGTATTTCAATGACCGTGGAGTGAATTTTAGGAGCTATGTTGATTAGGATTTCGGCTTTGTTATTGGTTGTAAATACTGTTACATAGCTGTGTAAGTTTAATGAATTGAGTTTGCAATGCTCATTTGTTCATGGATGAATTGTTGGGAATTACCCATTTTAAAGCAGGGGTTTGCAATCTGTCATTCAGGAGTACGGTACCTGTCGATCGATTCTGTAAAAATGTCACACTGTAAAAACTTATGTGAATTAGCTGTCAATAAATGATAAATGATTTTATTTCTTTAAGTAGGTTTGTACAAACAAATTTACACGTCAATCATATTTTAAAAACTAGATGAGGTCAGCGTTTCCTATCCGACTACTCTGAGAAGAAAGGCCGAAACAAACTCAGAGTCTCTTTTAAAGTCCAGACATAATTTTGGTCAGATCATGTAGATTTGTGTCTGAAATGCTCTTCGAGGAAAAACCACACAGATTGAGTGGACCTGTCCTGTAAGTGCACGCATTTGCCAGTAATCGTGCAGCGCAACTCAGAACTTAAGGTGGTAAAGGACGTTAATAGTGTCAATCCCTAGTGACACTGCTGACAGCTCACGTCACCTGAGTTTTCACGGTCTGTTTTACAGATTTTGCTCTCAGCGGCGCATGAGTTGTTGCCCGGTATGTTACCACTTTATAAATATTTTGTTTATATAAACATTTAGAACTACGTATAGTGTATTTATTTTATTTCCTATTTTTTTTTTGTTATTTTTAATTTTCGTATGAACTTGTTGACGTCATTACGTCAACGCCGGCTGTCGCTGAAAACCAGCGCTAGCGCTGTCTCGCATAGGGTCGTAGCATTATGCTGAGCGATTGCCGTTTTGCATGGATGTGACGCATATTTTCCCCCAACTCGTTCTTTTTGTATTTGTGTGTTTTCTCTGCGTCATGTTTACCTTAAATAAACGTATTTTCGTTCTTTCTTTTCTTTGTTTTTTCTCTCATTTTAATAATCGTGAATACTTTCTTCTTAATTATCCATACACTGAATTAACATAAGGCACATACATAGACCTATTAAATTGGATTCTAAGTCCTGACGTCACACGTTTAATCTTTATTCATATCTATTTCTGACTCATACGTCACATATATATAATGAGCATTGTTAGCGAAGTAAATAAGCTTAGTAACAACAGTTTGTGAAGCTTACCGAATTTACTGCCGCCATCATGCATGGGCGGTGCCGGCTACCAACACATCCTGAAACAAATAATGCTGAAATTAATACGTATATCAACATTAATACATAAAAACATGTAGGCATGTTGTTGGTAAGTCCGTCAACAACGTTCGGACGTCCTGAGAGAACACAAAAAACGGTAGGTACAATAAAAAGGTAGTCATATATATATACTATAGTCTGACGTGGTCGTAAACAGAAGAGATACATTGTTAATGGGTACGAAAAAAATATTTTAATCATCCTCTTGAAATAGTCCCCTAAACTGTCTTCAACACTATCCATGAAAAGTGATTTCGGCACTGAAACTTAGAAGCAAGGAAACCATTATTTAGATAGGTTTCATACATATGGGTAATTTAGGCATTTGGATCCTATAAATGGCTAGTTAAAATGAAAGCTACTTCAAACCATTACCACTTTTAGGCATTCCAAAAAATAAATATAAAAATATCCACCTCAAAGTTATAGATCAATCAAGTCAAACTCAAAGCATTTATTTCAAATAAACCAATTACAGACACTTTTGATTTGTCAAGGGGTCGGTCGGTCAGAAAGATGAAGCTAGTTGTCCATTCCAAAACGTAGTCGGTTCTTATGGAGAAGAACGGGCAAGAAACTCCACCGACATTCTTTTAAATCAAAATATTGTTACAAAAAATTGGTTTTATACGTCTGAGAACGATGTAGAAAGACGTGCACGTTAAAAGCGTTCGTAATAAAAAAGCAAAAACAATTCAGAAATTAAAATAAGCCGTGGCAGCTAACAGATGACCAGACCCTACTGACGGCGCCCGTTTACGAACATGACGTATGGATCAACACCTTTCAACTCAACCATTTTGAAGGGAACTTAATGATCCAATACCACCAGCGAGACATTTAAGTGACCATGACATATGTCATGACACATTCAAGTCAATGAAAGACGATTCCAGTAAATGTTATCTTTATAGTAAGGACATTGTGCTCACACTTGTGCTATGCAACAATATTTGCGAATGCTAATAAATTAGTTTATGCGCCCTTGTGGAGCAGGACCAGCGTCGGGCCTAGCATTTTTGTCAGCGATGTAATCCCCGAACTTATTATGTGCTTGGCTGCATAGTGTGCGTTTTATACAAGATTTAAATGTCGTTTCATTCAGTTGGAGTATGTGGGGAGGTATTTTATTGTAAAATTTTAAACAGTACGAGTAGATGAAGGATGTGTCTACTTTAGCCAGTCTAAAACCTGGTTGAACTAATCGGTCCCTATTTCTAGTCCTATAGTTGTGTCTTTCACCTCTTTTACTGAAATGATTCAAATTTTTCCTAACGTACATGATATATTCAAAGATATATTGACAAGGAGCCGTCATGATGTTAATACATTTAAACAGTTCCCTTCGAGAATCGCGTCTGCGGAGGCTATATATTGCTCTGATGGCTCCTTTCTGCAGAATAACAATAGACTCGATATCTGCGGGCGAGTCCATAGTAAAATACCGTAAGACATGATACTATGAAAGTAACTGAAATAAACTAGCCTCGCGGTACCTATATGAGTAAAAACGAATTTTTCTTACAGCATATGCTGCTGAATCAGGACTCCATTGCAGCCTTGAGTCGAGCGTAATTTCCAAAAAAGCAGTTTTCTCGATGAATTCTAGTTTCTCTATATTCAATACTTATGTATGTTACAATCAATGACTGGTCACAATCATTGCTTTTAACATTCGTTGAAGCAAATCTTATGTATTTAGTTTTTTCCCATTTAATACTAAATTGAACAGTGGGAGCAGTGAACCAATTTTGAACCTATAGTAGGGCGTTATTTACGTCGTCAAGATTTGATACACGTGTATTAATTTAAAAAATTAAAGAAGTATCGTTAGCAAATAACACCATTTGGTGGTACTAATTGGTCTATAATTGTTGGGTGTCTGTGCTGTCCCCAGATTTAAAAAGTGGTAAAACTTTACTGATTTTCATTAAATCAGGGAAGACTCGTTGATCCACACACAAATTAAATATTGAAGCTACGTATGGCGCTATAGTCTCGATTATGGATGTACAAACCTTGATAGACATTCCCAATATATCTTCGGTTAATTTGATTTTTATTTGGCGAAATCTTTTATAACTATCATAGGGTTTATATGTTTAACTTAAAATTCATCCGGGCAGCCTGGAAAGTTCGCTCTTAATAAATCAATTGAGACATCGGGTGACTAATTTAAAGCTTTCGTCGTTTTAGATGGTATATTAGTAAAGAAATTTACAAATTCTTGAGCTACTTCTAAGTTAGAGCTTATGGCAACACGTGAAGTCTCCAATGTATAATCAGTTCTTCGTATTTCTTTCCCACTAGTTTCGTTATTTGTATTTTTCCGAACTGTTTTTACTTTATTTTCTGCTGATTTGATCTTGTTGCTAATGTACAGGATTTTAGCTATCTTGCAGGTATTAAAAAAATGGAATTTGTAGCATCATACTCGCTGAATGTTTCAGTGTTAATGTAAGGCTTAAGGCCATACAACTTGAACAGTATTTCCCTACTTATACTAATACCTCTAGTTGCTGTCACTAAATATAAAATAAGGGTAAATATTTATAGTTTTCTTTTCAAAAGTTTTATTGAATTCAGAGTGCACTATTGAAAATAAATCTTCATACAATATTTTATTTACATCGTCTATATTATGGCCCAGAACATTTAAATTATTATTTAAAGTACTATTGAATCTCTTTAATTTGCCAGTCGTTTTTGCTCTAAATTGTATTTGCACTTTTTGCAAAGGTTTTTTGAACTTAAAAGTTATCGTTTATCCACTATGACCGGAAGGCAGATAATGTATGATGGTTTTCTATAAATAATTACAAGTCAGCACGTTCTTCAAGACTGGCAGCTGACATCACAGCAGTAAATATCACAAGACCAGAACAGTATCGAATGTGGAAACATTGAATAATCATAAAGTAAATTGACCTAAAAGCAATATCGTAAACGCCGAAACGGGTCGGCCTTGTTGACATGTTGTATGATGTGACTCAATGAGTCAATGTTGTCTCGCGGGGCGGGACGACTTGTCTTTACACGTAGGGATGTTACCTACATGTTGACTGAACTGACTAGTACATCTGTTTTAGTGGGAACGCGGGCTAGGCTGCTGGGTAAAGACAAGTAGAGCGCCAAAAACTTGCTGGATTGATGCCTCACTGGGTGGGAAATGTGGAAATTGTTTGACGGAAATTATAAAAAAAATATTCAAGCTACTTTTACAAAAATAGGTCTTAAGAAAATTGTTAAGTGATAAAACTTAATGAACTTAGTCTGAAATAAATGTTTAATGTTATTATTATAGGATAACTATCATGTGTGAACCTTAGTCAAGAAGATTATGACACTAATCAGAGAAAATCAATAGGGGAAGAATCCTAACTTAATATTATAAATGCGAAAGTAAGTTTGTTTGTTACTCAATCACGCAAAAACGGCTGAACGGATATCGATGAAATTTAGCACATGGATATACTATGACCTAGGTAAAGATATAGGCGATTTTTCATCCTGGATCGCAAATAAAGTCTTGGGCAACAGTTGTATGTTCATAAAATACAAACGGATATGCTGACAGCAACGCTAGATTATTGAAACCACTCATTCACTCAACAGTAAATTTTGTTCTGTCAGGATGAATCTCCCAATCTCTCAATTCTCTATCTTGAATCTCCCCACTGATGAAAGAGTTTACTTGTGCAACCGATACAATATAAAATATTTGTTATTCTGTAACAACCCTATAACAAACACGCGTTGTTATACAAATATAGACCTAAAAACAAGCGCATAGGTTTCGAAATCACTCATCGTCGGTCTAAGATGCTCGTCTCGCGACAAATAGAATGGAAGCGTTCACAGTCAGTGGGGCAAGTTTCCAAGTCCATTAATAAAATTGAATCAGACGGACATTCCGAGGCACAATGTGCACGTGTGGAGATAAATAAAACTTGACGATATTAGTGGATGCAGACGGTGATTTTTGGCCGTCAATATTACAACAGGTTTGGAACTGGGAACTGGCGGAATAGATCGTGGAAAAGGCCTTTTTCTTTTCGAGAAAAAATTGGGAATGATGCGTCATACTTTTAAATTACTAACAGTTTAATAACACTATTAAATGCATTTTTTCATATCTTCATATCATTAAAAAATCGAAATTAAAATCTTCTATCGCACTGGCTGGTTGGCTAACCGACATTAAAAAAAAAACTACAAAGTTCGATTTCAGCTAATAGAGGAAATCCAATAAAAATGAAGAATGGCCGAAGCCAATATAAAACCAACTGGTTGTCAAGGAGTTATTGTTAGAAAATTAAAAAGTTTTCACTGCAAAAGGTTTCCTTGTTGGTACAGGGAAAAATATTAATATTTTCACTAAATTGCCAATATTCATTTATATTGTGTGCGTAATAACTTTTTAAGCATACGACAAACTTTCAAAAAAAAAATAGCCATGTGCGTGTCGGACTCGCACACGAATGGTTCCGTACCACCGTACAATATTTAACAGTATCTACATAATTTTTAATACCTTTCTTGTATCCACCACCCCCTTTAATATTGACCTTAATTTATTTTTATTATTTGTTATTATAGCGGCAATAGAAATACACATTGTGAAAATTTCTTCTGTATACCTTAATAGGTAGACAGAAGAAATTTAATGCCCCCCCCCCCCGTAATCGGTTCATGAGATACAGCCCACTGACAGACAGACGGACAGACAGCGGAGGCTTAGTAATAGTGGTACCGTTTGGATACGGAACGCGGAAAAAAAAGAATTTACTACTTGACACAATCACAACTTTATTTTAAAGTAGTAGCAAGTTAGCTGCCTGTACTTACCTACCAAGTGGTTTGTTGACAGATATTTTAATGCTACCATAAGAAAGCGTCAGTAAATTAATGAGCATCAGTTTGGTGATTATCACAACATTTATGCTATTATTTAAAACCGCTATTAATTTAACACCTTTTTAAACACCGTGCACCGTACAGAAGCTCGACGTATATTAGTTCAACATTCAACAACATCAACAACAACAAACAAACAACATCAACATCAAACAACAACAACAACAACATTCAACAACACGAACACGTCAACACGGCACGTTTTCACGTTCAACATTTTTGGGTTTCTACAAAGAAACCCAAAAATGTTGAGTTTTTTACAACGAGTTTCAACTTTTCATTGCTGCAAACCTAAAAAAAGTTACTTTTATAAGCTAGGTAAGAGGTAGGTAGGTAGGTAAAAGGTTTGATGACCGCAGCGTCAACTCCCACACCGATCGCGATGACGTCACATTTGATTTGACGTGCCACGCCAGTGCGCTCGAGTGCTGCTGCGTTACACGCTTCATTAAACATGTCAATATTAGTTATTGACTGTAAAGAGATATTGAAGTAGCTCAATATAATAATGGTGTTATTTGAAGGGTACAGGGAAATAAGGGTCATTGTCAGTATTTGTTTAATATTGAGGTGACAATGCCATTTAGTAGAAAATTCATAAAGCTTTCAGGCTAAAAAATAATAAAACGCTAAAAGAGATCAGCACTCTAATTGCGTAACACACTATCCATCACAATCTGAATCATTTCGAAGCCTATTGCTAATCCAATGCATCGTATGTTCGAAAAAAGAATCTGCTCAACAACGTAAATAACGCAATGAATGTCTGTTGAATTGTCAAAATGAAAGCTATTCCTACTGTTAGTGTGTTACGCAATTACCCCGCAGTGTAATCATGCGACTCTAATAGGAGATTTTTATACAAGGGGCTAAAATGGCCCATTATATACAAGGTAGTTTTACTCCAGAGCTTAAGCGAGGGAGTAAATAGAAACCGAGTTATCATGGGTTTTTAACGCCGTGTGTTACACTCTACTTTTCACTACGATTGCGAGAAAATAAAATGATCCAATACAATGTTGAAAATTATTTCTTGTGCTTTCTCTTCCATCTGCAAATTAGGGTCTCTATTCTCACTAAATGATGACATTTTCACTGCTGTAAAATGAATTACGGTCACCAATTCAATTTGTAATTACAGAAAAATTCTAAAGATTTCGCGCCAATGCTTTTTTTATTTATTCTGTAGCCGCAACGCAATGCACGCATTCTACCGAAGAGATCGCCTCTTTTAGTTCCATTTTCAAAAATAAAATGTTCTTCTTTTTTATGCAAAACTAATAAGTTGAGTCTTTATTCGTGATTATTCTACTGATGAATAAAGACTTTTTCGTTTTTGTAGGCTCGTTGGTAAAAGAAAAAAAACTTTTTCCTCTAGAGGCTAATATGCTATTTTATCCCCGCTCTGGTACGCTATAATGCGGACTTTTTGAGCAAGAGGAGTGAAAACACTATTTTATACTTTGAAGGATAGAAAAGAATAGGGGATCAGCTTGGAGAGCTGACAGCACGCGTCATGATGTAAAATGAGTGGCAAGCATCCTAGGAATATTTGTGAGATTAAAACATACTTTTTATTTATTCGACCGGTACTGTAAGCACGTGTGACGCAGTGTGCTCATTCAGTATTGCTGAAATGTCAAATAACGTCTGGTAGTAATCGACTAAACTACGAAACTATTTATATTTTTGTGGATACATAACAGTTAAATGTCGTGATGGTAAAGTATGAAAGTACGTACCTACCTAGGTAGGTATGTATGATTTTAGGCTAACAGTTATTTAAATTGGAGTAAATGCTTTAACAGTTTTCAGTTTCAAGAAGCTAGATTGAAATCAATATTCAATAAGCTTCAGTACTACCTAAGACCGCCCATTGTGTCACCCTATGTAAAATTTCTACATTTATGTCTGTAATTTGTATGGTGTACCTACATAATAAAGAGTATTTTTTTCTATTCTACCTATAAGTTGATAATCTTCAATATGCATGACATAATAAGCTCTTTTTATTTATATTTTGTAGATTAAACAATGCTTTTTCAGAAATTCTCCCTAAATGCAGTGATGGCTAAAAGCGAGTTCTCATAACAAAGCTTCAAAAGCTAGGTTCCTCCAAAATTCTAAGACACAGTAGATAAAATAAAATGAAAAACACAGTCACGTTTAGTCACGAGAAGCGAGCGATAAAATCGTTGTTTTATGACTAAAGTTTAGGTAGCAAAGACGATGAAAACTTCTTGTTTACGTATTGCACGTACGAGTAACTGTGCAAAACTTGTAAATTTAAACGCTTTTATGTCTAAATCCCACTGCAAATGTATTATGATATGTTCGGTGCGCGAATTCTTGAAACCAGAATTTCATTGAAGCTTGACTGGATGGTTCTGTGATATTGTCGGTAGCGTTACAAATATTAATTCATAGTTTTAAGAAAACTTTTAACACGTACCTACTTTTATATACATTTGAATGTAAGATGGAACTATTTGTTATAAGTAAAAATTTTACAGTACGACTGTTTTCTTAATGGCTCTCGGGAATCATCGCATTTCTGAATACAAACGAATTCTAATTTCCATGTCCATCAATTATTAAATGTATCGTGTATAAAAATTCGAAATCAGAACTAAGTATTTTATTTTTGTTTTGTTTTGACGTAACAACAAATTAAAGTAGTTAGTTCTGAATTCAAATTATTATACACGATCTAAAGAGCTAAATCTTAAAATAGAAAAGGCTGAATTTAAAACTAAACAAATAAAACTTTATAAGTATAGCTACCTATACATACTTACTGTTACGCGAGTTCTACGCTTTTTACTACGCATTTTTATCGTACTCAAATTTTTACGAAATCCTAAACGTAACCTTGCGTAATGAATTCGAACCGAGTGCTCTTGAAGGTGAAACTCCTAATACATAAATGTAACTATATTTTATTTATCGTTCGATAAGGGACGGGCGTCGCAGAAATGGGTTTAAAAATTCATTTATAACAAGTCGTAAGCCGGTGCCAAGTGCTGGACCAAGATGATTGATGACCTGTCAGAATGAATACCTCTTGTTATGATATATTATTACAATATTATAACAGCTGCATGCATATTTTGGACGGATTTTGTAATATTATGGAGCTAAAAGGATGATGTCTTGGGACAATGTTTGAAGTTCAACGTTAATTTAAGGGACAACTCAAAGTCAAAAATATTTATGTAGTTTTCCCTCCCCCCACCTACTAGCGTTTCATATTTCCAGCGCAATTTAAAACTGCAAACCTCAATTCGCATGCTCTATGTTCAAATAAAATTCACATTTTGCAGTTTTTTTACACAACTCTTTTATTTTTCATTGAAACCGATGTATGTCCGATTCGTAACTGACAAGTTGTTCCTGGTATTTGTTATTAACTCAAACAAATAAAAAAAAACTCCTGTAAACAATTCTAGAAATTCAGTGTACTGAAAAATATAGGATTAAAATTTCATTCTGCGTCCTGACTAAATAGAAAATGTATTTTTCCCGTTATTCCGTCTAAACTTCGCAAAATGGACTATTTCCCTGAATATTACTGTTTTTATTTTTCAGTATTTACTTATTTATTAAAAGAGAAGGAAATACATTTTTATTTATGTTACCATATTTTGCAGTTATCCGTAAAACGTGCGTTCAAATCCGCCGGTTTTTTTATTAAATCCAAACAGTTATTACATATAAATAATATCTAAATGGCTGACAACGTCACTGAATAATTTTAAATAAGATGAACTGGCTTTTAAAAGTATACAGAATTACACTTAAACCTGCACTACACTACTCGTGAAGTTGTTTCGACGAAGTACTGGTCGAAATTGACCGAAGTCCGAAGTACGTGACTATACACTCATGCCAAGAAATATGGGACGCTTCGGGTCCTTTGACTCGCCCAAAAACCGACAACGATCGGAAGTCGCTCGAAGCAAGCCGAGCTTGCACGAATGAACCGAAGTGCCCTACTACATTCTCATATTCGCTTAACTTCGATCAACTTCTCGAGTAGTATAGTGCATGTTTTACACTTAAGTTGCACTGTTTATCCTGCATTCGCCGGTAAGGTAGGTATACAATACACTACTATTAATCGGCTGAGTTTTTACTGAAAATTTTCTGTCAATAAATATGCCTATTTTCTACCAGTAAGTACCGTTAGTGTGTACTAAGGTGACTCAGGAAACAAATGCCAAGAGATTGAGCAGCAGCCTCTCTTTTACAAGTAATATAGTACCGCCTAATCCCATGAGAAGAAGGCGTGAGCTGTATGTATGTATAGTAAATCCATGCGTTCCTAAAAAGACCTAGTATGTCAAATTAATTTGTCCCGTCAATCGACCTTAGGGCATCCTTCCACTACAGCATTTTGAATAACTAGTCCAACGTAGTTTGTGAAGTGCCAAGTTCCAAAAGTATAAATTTATCAGCAAATACAGTCTGAATAGTTGAAAACCATTGTAGTACAATATATTGAGTTTCTTGCCCATTCTTCTCCATAGGCACCTACTACGCTTTGGAATGGGCAACAAGCTTCATCTTTCTGACTGACCGACCGTTGACAATACCAAAGTGCCAGTAATTTCAAGTAAATTCTTTGAGTTAGAGTTGGTACTGTTTTAAAACTTTGATTTGAAGACGGATGAAATTAATTTTATAATTTTCGCATCACAAATAAATTAGGTCTAAACTTTAGTTAAAAGGATTACAGAGTTTGATAATGGTAAGACGTTATTTAGCCTTAATTATGTAGTGCATGTAAATAAAAATACGAATTTTGTAAACAAATAACATGTTTTAACATAACTGGAGATAATGTGGGTGTACACCTTTGCCTAACCCTTCGGGAATACACGCGTGATGTTATGTTATGTATAAATAAGATATTAAAAAACAAGACCTCTAATAAAGCTAAATATAAAAGTCATTCGTATAATAATGATTTTATTATTTCGTAATAATTAGTTTATCTGCTACTAGCTTTTCCCGCGGCCTAGCCCTCGTGGAGGTCGAGAAAAATCCTGTAAATCCTTCTCCATTAAAAATACTTGTATACGTACCTACATGCCAACTTTCATGGTGTTCGGTCAAACAGTGTTGGACAGAGAATTCAGAGTTCTAGACTCACAAATGTGTTACTTATATTTTTTTTAATTAACTTATAACATACTACTAAAGTTTCTAATAATATAATTCAATCATGATTCGAAAGATACGTAGCGCCATCTAGCGTCCTAAAGCAATTGTGACTGTCGAAAGTTATTGTTCTTTCCCTCGGGAACAGTACTTTTTTTCTGGATAAAAACTACCCTATGTTCTTGTCTGTATCCCTAACAACGTTTAAGCAAAATTTCATGGTTTTTGGTTCATTGGTTTAGGCGTGAAACAAACAAACAAACAAACTTACTTTCGCATTTCTAATATTAGTAAGGATTATTGTGACCACGGTAAAAGCAATTTACCGTAACGGATGTCTATGATTGTGACGGTAAATTGTTTTATCCCTTAAAATTTCCACTAATACTTAAGTACATTATACTCGTAATATCGCACCGTATACCTACTATATTTTTTCTGTTGTAGTTTATAAATACATTGAAAATAGACTTGGCAAGTAAACGATTTTTTAGACCTACTTAAGTACGCTTTAATGAGCGCCGTACTTTCTATCGTAAATAGTAAGCATCAGAAAACGTTGTATAGAATGACACTGGTCTAGCCCTGGTATTTAAATAGTAGTGCAGTGACCCATTAGTAATTCTGCTAAGCCTGTTCAAGATCGTTAGCGTGAACTTCACAGGTCATTGCCTCTGTCGCCCTTTCGTGTCCAAATAAAACGACATCAGTTTTTATTAAAAAATATTACAAAATGAAGACAAAGCTACTTAGTTATGAAGGCCCATCATTTTTATCACTTTGGCTCGAAAACTTTAATAAAGTAGACTAGACTGCAGGTAAATTATTACATTTTTATGCACAAGAAGTGTTTTTAATTTTGTCACATACAACAAAGGCGGGCTAAGGTATTCAGGAATATAAATCAAAAAGGATTTATGAAGTGATGTTATGAAAACAAGGAAGAGCTTGGCGTTTAGAATGTGAGATTTTTTCAAGAAAATTGGAAAGGAATTTTCAATTTTAGTGTTATGACTTTTTCCGTATTGAAAAATGGTGTCTAGAACAACGTAGGAATTTAGAAAAAAATTGTTAGGAGAAACAAAGCATGCTATGAAAAAGGATTTTTTGTTTTGGTTTTTTTTTTTGGGTAATTGGATCTGTAGGTACCTAGAATATCCCAATAGATTTTGGAATACAATTAAAGTAACAAGCTAAATTTATTTAGTATTTTCAGGTAATTATTTCTTCTCAATACATACTCTACAACCCCTAGTGTACTCGTAACATTATATTATTTACTAGCTTATGCCCGCGACTTCGTTCGCGTGAAATTTCTTGTTCCCCCGACCCACCCCGTCGCATCGCATCACCTGCACGCACTATCACTGCGTTTTCGCTTGGCGTTCTTTCTGACTTTTTTTCTTTTTGCTAAGCTCCTAAGGATCCTAGCGTGATGTTAAATAGCATATAGCCTTCTTCGAGTATTGGGCTATCAAATGCAAATAATAATTTTTCAAATCCGTCCGGTAGTTCCAGAGAATACAGTATACATACAAACTTACAAACAAATTTTACCTCTTTATAATATGTATAATTATAGATTCAGGTACTTTAATAATTTATTTTCTGTACTTTCTTCACAAACCCCTATTGTCAAAAAAAGAACAATATCAGTACTCGTAAAAGCACCGATGAATCCTGCGGAAAAAATGGACAATTAATTATACCTACGTAGTGGCCATTTTTTAAACAAAAGCAAAAAAGGCTCTACATTGTTCCAAAGAGTTAATCTGGCGTATCAGTCCGTATCAAAGGCAATGGTTCAATTACTAAATTAAAACAGCCGACAGCGTTCCTATAATCAATTTAGTTCAACGTACAGATTTGATTTGTCGACCTCCAACCGACCTACGGGGTAATTACGTAACACACTAACCGTAGGAATGGCTTTCATTTTGACAGTTGAACAACATTGATTGCGTTATTTACGTTGTTGAGCTGACAAATTTTTCGAATATATGAAGCAATGGTTTAGAAATAGGCTTCAAGATGATAGTGTGTTACGCAATTAGGGTGTTGGACCAACTTTTTGTTTAAAAAGGCCAAGTTCGATTCGGATTTGAGTGGGTAGCGATCCGTATCCGGTGGAGATTTGAGTGCGTAGCGATCCGTAGCCGGCGGAGATTTAGGACCACTCTGAGCTCACCCAAAGAGGAATAGGCACAAAAAACTGAATAGTAGTGATAGGTCTGTTATCTTCTATGGACATGGGTTCAGTAAAATATCATTCGTTGAGGTAGGTTTATTTTTGTATGTTGATTTATCAATTAATTACCTACTCTGAATTTCTGGGCAGTGGTGGCCCAGTGGTAACGGCCGCGACTTACGAGTTGTAGGACGGTCGTAGGTTCGAATCCTGGACAGGCGCTTTACTTTGTGTAAATTATTTCATCACCAATGTTCCCAAAACGGTGAAGGAAAATATCGTGAGGAAACCGGCATGTCCTAGAACCAAAAAGTCGAAGACATGTGACATCTATCAAACCGTGCTGGGTTTGCGTGGTGGATTACGGCGTACTCCCTCTCACCGAGAGGAGGCCTGTGTCCCAGCAGTGGGAACAATATAGGCTGATTATGGTGGTTCTGAATTTGTAGACTGGGTGAGGAGCGCCGAGGATCGGGCTCAGTGGCGTTCACTAGAAGAGGCCTACGTCCAGCAGTGGACGAATATAGGCTGATCGTGATGATGATGATGATGAATTTCTAAGAACTCATAGAGGTATGAGGAACAGGGTGTTAAGTTCACTCATCCTCTATAGAAAAGATCGTTTACAGAAAATGGAGGATCCTCCGACCAGACTGTCGTGGCTGGTGGGCAACTTCCCAATTATGGGGGCGTTGTATATATGCTAGTTGCGCGGTAAACTCTGCTTGCGCGATGCAGGATTTTGCGTGACGTCAGTGTGTTACGTAGTTCGCATGTGGTGTTGTAGATACCGCTACAAATTGGTCTTACTTATTTACCGGATCAAGTTTTTCTCAGGAGCTTAATATTATAATTTAGAATCTGTGCTCTCGACGTTACTGATATTCCAATGATCCCATAACGTAGTTGTTATGATTTCCAAGAAACAACTGATATGGAACTCTAAAACGAAGTAGTTATGAAAACTACATATATGTATGGTGCTATGTGTAAGAAATGAATGTTTATTAATAATTTTCCGTAGTTATCATTTAATATAATATAATGTATCTAGTTTTCTTTGTTTTCTATTTCTGAAGTCTGTCTTGTTTTAAGCTTCATCGGTGGCCTTTCTCGGAATGATTCCCAAAAACGTTGTATTTGTTATTTATTAGAAAATCGAATCGGAATAAGATCGGTATTACTTATTCATTTCGATCAAACATATTCTTTTAATCAAGGACATACCACCATCTTGTTTTTTGATGTTACTCAAAGAGGGTCTTTGGCATTTACGTCTTATAAATACTCAACTGAAGCTTGCCGTATTATGGCCATGTATTTAATAAGGACCCCGTGATTCTGTCTCTAATTATTTTGGTTTCGTACTCTCATGGCTTCTCGCTAAACAAGCTATAGGTAATAAATTCATCGAAAACCCAGTTATCGAAAATGCATCTTACATACAATATACACGGTGACATTTGAAACACAGTTTTGCTAGAACAAACGTTGTTCAGACCATGCTCTACTACCATTCTATAGCATCAAATATGTTATTAAGACAAACTAAACTAGGCGTTCTCAAATTAGTCTTATGTTGCTCAAACGTGTTCAAACATTAACCGTAACATCAAAGTACTCATCGCGGTAGCGATGTTGCATTCAAAAGAGTTATGAGGAGTCCACGTGGACTACAAAGATGTCCGGTCAATGCGGGCTGAAATGTAAATAAATCATTAGCCAATGACATGCAATCGTGCGAAGTATAGCTCCGCTCATTTCTTTTGTTGAATGCCGCGGGCCGCTCGAGCCGCCCGGGCGGTAGCCAGTCTACCGAAATCTCTCGAGCGAGCGACGCGAATGCATCCGATGTATTTACGTCACAGGCACGCACCGCGCGTTTTTTGTGAAAATGGGTTCTAACTATTCGACTGTGAAGTGGCTGGATATGGCGCGTTTTTACGCAATTGTTGGTGACAAGCTGACGGAAGCTAGGCGCATGTACTCTCAACCAAAATTAGAGTCCATGTTGTCTTGGTGCACACGGAGCTAACCCGGTTTTGTGGTAATTTTTGTTTTTGTCTTGTTCCTGTAATATCCCGATAAATAAATAATACCTAATAATGTCACGTTAGATACAATGGGTACCCGTACCTAGTATAATACAGAAAATAATTAAAACCATGTCTGATAGTACCTATCATGTTTTTATTGGATGCTATATAGTAGTAGTAGACCATGGTCTGAACACCATTTGTTCTAGCAAAACTGTGATTCGAATGTCATTGTGTATATTCAAATAAATAAAATTTAAATGTCTGTTTATATTAGTAATGTCAAAATAACAGTTTTTTACTAAATGCCTATGAAAGTATATTCAGTGCCAATAACAAAATAAAAAAAATCTAAATTTTTCTCTGTCTGTCTGTCTGTTTTTGGCTAATCTCCGAAACGGGTGGACCGATTTTGACGGGCCCATCACTGGCAGATAGCTGATGTTATAAGGAGTAACTAAGGCAACTTTTTATTTTTAGAAAAATAATTAGTAAAGGGACACATTATTGTTTTCCGACAGCCACGCGAAAGAAATCGTGGGCACAGCTAATTGTTAATAAAAACACGCTCTTACTACTGAAAACGTAGAAAAACTCACGAGATCTGATTTCCCAGAAAATAAAAAAATACGAATTAAAGAAGAAAAAAAAACTAATCCAAATCCCACACGTGTGTCCGTCAAATTGAAGTGGACATAAAGTGAAATGGCCGAAACCATTAGCAAAATTGAATTAGTGGCCGCTATAGGTTGACAATGGCACTCCACTGGCGAACACAATGCAGGATAATCCGCAAAGAACGAATTCAGAGCGAGTGTTCAATACATATGCTTTATTCACTGTTTGCCTGACAAAGACCATACGGGATTAAAAAGGATGGCCGTCTAGGTTAATAAATACGGCCTGGCTGCTTTGTTTACAGCCTGTCTCTTTTTTGTTTTTGGGGTCAATTTTCTCATTTGCCAGAAGCTCTTTTATTTTTGGACCACACGTTCGTAGGGCGTGACAATCATGGCGATGATTTTATGGGCTACATAACAACTAATAGGCAAACGTACTATATGTATATTTGCGGGACAAAATGTTACTTGTACCAGACTGCAGTCGACCATTTCTGCTAAACGACGATTCTCGTTATGTGTATTTCATCGAATTGTTAGTACTCAAACTCTAAAACTCAAAATCACAATATTTATTTCAATTAAACCATTTACAGGCACTTTTGAATGTCAAAGAGTCAATCAGTTAGAAAGTTGAAGCTAGTTGCCCATTCCAAAACGTAGATCTCTATGGAGAAGAACGGGGAAGAAATTCCAAGGAGACTCTTTTAAATCAAGATATTACAAAATCCTGGGTTCATTATTCTTGTTATTGCTATATCTGAGAACGATGTAAAAAAAGATGAAAAAAAATGAAGCACTTATATTAGGACCTATCACGTGAATGATATCTTGTAAACTACCGAATATTTAAGCCTACGTGTTACTGCGCTCACATTTTATAGGATTGGCATGAGCGATGTTTATTGCTTTGGCCCGAATCTCGGTCAAGTTCCGATATGGGCCAAATCGGACGTTTAAAATTGGCGCCTGATTCATGCCGTCCAGAGAATACCTTTTTAAAGATGACTCGTAAACGTTACGTTTTAAAGAGCTCAGGATGTGGTTCAACGAATTTCGTGAACAGTTTTATTAATAAATAAGAACGAATTATAATTAAGTACTTAAGCACCTTACAACCTGAATTACATAGTACCTAATGTAAAAAAGTCTGAAGCAATTATATAAATTGTTGGCGTTGGCAGTCCGAAGGACAATACCAAAACATTTCGCCAGGTCTCTTTCATGTAAACTAATTATTAATTTACTTATCCAATACAGAGCAAAAGCGTTCCTTTTCAATAACGAAAACGTTTACTTCAAAAGCTCAAACGAGGTCGAAAATTGCATTATTACACATAAAGAAGTCTGCAGCACTTGACGGTGCAATACAGAACTGAACAAAGCACATTAGTCGGCACAAACGTTTGCCAATTTCTTTAGAGCCTTGTTACCGCATGCGAACGTAAAGTGCTCATTACCGCATAAGGCCTAATACTGACGAACGTTTTGACGACCACCGAGTACCTATTGCCGATACGGTTTCCAATTCGTACTGACGAAGTCCATATACAACGCAACAAGGTGCTTTTGGCGCGTGGTTAAAATCAGAACTAATGCCGCCATTTTGTTTTTTCAATACATTTCACAAAACAAAAGTACTAAGAACATTAATACTACTAGATACTTCTTGACATTGAAAAATGAAATGGTAAAATGATTTCCTAATAGTACAATAATAGGCTCGCCCCCTATTACATGGGTCTTAAACATAACTGGCGAAACGTGGGTGTACTACTATAGGCACACCTCTGCCTAATCCTTCGAGGAATACAGGCGTGATGTTATGTGTCAGTCCAAACGCAAAGTCTTAACGGTTACCATAGCGCCGATTTTAGTTAGTCGCTCGTCTGCATAGTCCGTAAGGTCGGCCGTCAATGGCTGTCTGCCGGAGCCATGTTTACGTCACAATAAAACATTGTTTTACGACAAATGCCGAGCAATTCCGAGTGCCGACGAGGCTTCGTGTGATTCTTTTATTTTCCTCCACAATGGTGTCAATTGTTCTGGTAAATGTTTGCTGCAGTTTGCGAATTTGAAGATGCGTCATTGAAAAGGGCACTCGCTAATTTGATCGCTAATTTGTTGCTTGGAATTAGATTGTTCTGCACCCTAATTGCATAACACGCTATCAAACACAATCTGAATAATTTTGAAGCCTATTGCTAATCCATTGCTTCATATTATGTTCGAGAAATTTGTCTGCTCAAGAACGTAAATAACGCAATGAATGTTGTTGAACCGTCAGATTGAAAGCAATTCCTACTGTTAGTGTGTTACGCAATTACTCTGAATTAGTATATTTTGAACAAGGGCATTTTTTTAAAGAAACTATAAATTAGGAAATCGTACAGTGAATTCCTTTTATCGTACCAAAACAGAATAGAATTTGATTTTAATTTTCCCGAGCAAATCAAAATGTTCCATTTTCAGTCATGTCTACTACAACATTTTTTTTTTAGTATTTTTGAGCTACAAAAATAAAAATCCTACACGAGCTAACGTTCTTGGAATTTGATCTGCAAATAATACAGTACATAAAATATCGTGTTCCATACAGTACGTCAATGAATTCCGTATTCGCTGGCGTGACGTCAAGTTTCATAGTTTCCGGTGGCCAGTTTCTATCCATCTCGCGTTCTATTGCTTTATTAGGGAACGATGATGCCGAGTGTTTATCGAAAATACGTAATAGGTGTATTAAATGATGCATTTGTTGTTGATGATTAACGTCCACGTCACGCGAGATGGTGTTACCATATTTGGGGCTGTATGGATACAGTTAACGCTAAAGTCAGAGGGGCTCGTCGGCATAACAGCCGCACGAGTCGATCGATCAGGTTAAGCTACGCTTGCCGCGGTTGGTCCGTGGATGGGTGACTATCTTTACATACCGAGACCCCTCCGTGCCTCGAAAAGCACTTTAAGCCTCCTGGCTGTCATTCGTAGACCTTTGACCGAAACCCGAAGGCCCGAAAGTCTGACAACCAGTCTTACCAAGGGGTATCGCATTATCCAGTCACTGGGTTATGGAGGTCAGATAAGCAGCCGCTCCATATAAAATACCGGTATTCAGCTGCATCCGGTTAGACTGGAAGCCGACCCCAATATAGTTGAGAAAAGACTAGGCAGATTGATTGGATACAGTTAAAGGCTCGTGAGAAACAGGCGCGACACGCGACGTGAATCGCACTCGACACAAAGGCACCTATCGTCGCGCGACGAGGGGCGCCTTTGTGTCGCGCTGTCGCGTCGCGCCTGTCTGCGGGAGCCTTAAAGGCTCCTACAAACAGGCGCGACACGAGACGCGAATCGCGCGCGATACAAAAGCACCGCTCATCGCGCGACGATAGATGCCTTTGTATCGCGTTGTCGCGTCGCGCCTCTCTGTGGGAGTCTTGATGCTCTAATTAAAGGTTTAAAAACGTACCCTGAAGATTAGTGAGCAACAGTACTTATGTTTTTCAACTATAAATGCTGTAATTTGTTGTCACATTCTAAAGCCCCATTTATACGGTGCAAATTGCTGTAACATTCAAGAGCAAAAATCGCATGTCATAAAGTACGTTCAATTATTGCCATTCAAGAATTGCATGCAAGTGTTTACACGCGTGCGATTTCCATAAAGTGGCATACAATAATTGAATGCAAGTTTTGCCATTCAATAAAATTGCATGGGACTTACACTAAGGAAATAAAATTGCAAGGCGATTATTACATGCAGGTTTTGTCTCGTTCACAGAGTTGCACATCCTTGTACAATTGATTTAAGTATCATCCGTACTTGCGCTGCCAAATATTCCATAAAGTTTTGTTGAACGTCTTGTTTCGTACGCTCATGTTTGAAGGATAGAACATTTTCATGGCAGAATTGAATGCGATTTTATTGTACGTGCAACAATTGTAAATGTTGTTTAGACGGTGTCAGACAATTTTTGCTTTAATTTTATGGCATGCGACAAGCAATAAACTTGCACCGAGTAAATGAAGCTTAATTCATGAATTTTGACTGGAGAGTTTTATTTATTTTCAAATAAATAATTAGGAACGCTTCAACATCACATCTACACTTTTGCGATCGCAGCGAAGCAACACATGCATAGCGCTTCAACTCAATACATTGGGCATCTTGCAATATGTGCAGGTGCACAGAGCTATTGCAGCAGGAACAGTAGTAAGCACTGGAGCGTGTCATCCAGAAGCCTGAGTTTCCATACAGACAAAAGACAATCACCGTATTGTTTGAGAGTTAAGGCCAGCATTTGAATGTGGATTTGTTGAAGACTTACATTACTTATTAATGGACTGTGTTCAACATCAGTCTGATATAAATTTACAGTTTGGGGTTTTGAGGTTGAACAGACTTGATAAAGGCGTATTCCATAAAATTCTGTCTCAACCAAATGGTGATGATGCAGAGTCTGTTCAGGTACATGACTCGAATATAATCTATAGCAGTAGATATACAATTTAAGATATGATGGGAATACGTATGTCAATACGCAGGCCAGCATATCCTGAAACGGAGTGTTTCCATGACCACGTCGAAAGAGGCAAAAAAATTACCATACATTATGTCTTGCCAAAATTTTCCGACTTTTTCAACAAATAGAGTGTCATAATGGCACTCTAAATACAGAGTAGAGTACACAGTAATAATTCATCAAAACAATAATTTGTGAATGAATCTTGAAATGTGTCCAATAGAAGCCGTGTGCCAAACTATTACTAGTCTACGATCCAATCGTTTTACGCGTCTGATGTAGTTCCTTCTACTTTTCTGTTCCTGGCACCCTAAACACAAGTTAAATCTTACTTTGGGTGCCAGAGTTCATCGAAAATACTCTTTCCCTTAGTTTTAACTCTGCATAATGTTTAGATAAGTGTTTTTGTACAACTGAAGGTAATACAAAATCTTCTTCTTTTTACTTTGATTTTCTAATCATAAAAGCTATTAGGTGTAATTTTCTTACTGGTCATTTTCAGTTGAAAAATTCTTAACAGCCCAGAGTTATAACCAAATCAGTGAATATACTGAATCATGATGCCTTGAAATAGGTTTTGTTCATACTTAATCTCTTTGGCGTGTGTATCTTAGGTACCCAGGCTTCAGAATTAAGTAATTTATAGAATATTAGATGCCGTATGTACAGTCACCAAAAGAGATAAGTAACCAGGGTCGTAGATGTAGTTGAAGTTTAGTAAGAAACCGATGAATATTTTCAAATAAAATTTAATTAATAGAAAACAAACAGGTAATTTCTCAAATTAAATTTCATTCGAAAACATCCATCGGTTTCTTACTAAAGTTCAACTATATCGACGACTCTGGTTACTTATCTCTTTTGGTGACTGTACATAAAATATCATTGATATATGTTTACACAAAAAAATCCTCTACAGTCACACACCTCTGCCTATGTCTTCAGAGAGCAAAGTCGTGATGTAAACATTAGACGTAGTTCACCTGATAGATGCTGTACCGTCGATGAATGAATTAGATCAATCATGGTAGTCCGATGTATTGCCGTCTGCCTCTGACAAGGACATAGATAGCGACGTGTCACTGCTTGATGAAGTGCTGCAATTACACCATAGTGTCTCGAGGAGCATAGGTTTAGAAAAAAGTTTTGTAATCCTCTAACAAAGGCAAGTAAGTGTTTGTCCTTATTAAACTGAACTCAGAAACTAAATAAGTCATCATTTTGCGTCCTCGAGAAATATTAGGTGATGTGATTGTTCCCTATGAATTTACTGAAAACCATGGAATTAGCATGTACTATAAAGTACGAAAGCTAATATATTTTTACCATAATTATGCAGACTGGCGCTTGAGTTCTCTAATAACAACTAGGAAAGAATTTGACGAACAATTGACGGATTGTTTTGAACCCTTAGAAGTGATCAAATACCACAGGTACAGAAAAATTTTGAAAAAAGAAAAGGCGTGAAAACTGTAATTCAACATAATTAAATTTGACAAAAGTCCTCATCTTACTCATTTAATAAATATGAACAAGTAGACAATCAGTAAAATCACACAGTAAACAAAGAAGGGCCATCAAAATCCTGCACAAATATAAATAGCACATTAACAGCGTCCCATACTAATACGTTCAAAGAAACCTGGTCTTAACGTTATAACGTGCAATTCCAAGTAGTTCTCGCACAAATGTTACATAATATGTTGCAAGCTCTACAGTGCACATGTTACGATGCACTAATTATGTCACAGGGATTCATCGCTTGAGGATTGTGTTGCTAACTAGTTTAACATACGGTACTGTAGTTGCGATTGCGACGACTGGGGACGACTGCGACCGAGGGATTTTGTGGAGTAAATTTGATGAGATGTACTTATTGGGGTTTTAATTAAAATGTTATAATTTGTGTTCTTTATCACTCTACAGGCCCAAAAAAGGAATGACAACTGTGAATTCTGCAAGATATATTTTTTGTATAATAATTTATCTGATTTTTTTAAATAATATGCAAGAAGTTAAATTATGTGAGGGGCCTGTCAAAGCTGCGGTTATTTATTTTCTGTCTGTGTTGACTTCTGGGTTCCATGCAGGAACCCAAAAGGTAGGTAGGTAACTAGTGTAATCATTATCTGTTTTGTTCAGTCAAGTAAAACTTTTTAGAAAGATTCTAAATAGAAAGTAGTTCAACAGTAAAGTGCACGTAGCATCCTGTGATCGGTGCGATCGGAACGAAATTCAATGAACGAATATTTGCACGCCATCGCGGACGCATGTTGAACGCGTTGGTTTCGCCGTACCTTAAAGCCAACAACATGGATGTAACTCATCGATACAATGCATAAGGCCAGGTAGACGTTCACAGGCGTCACCCGAGTACATGGTCGACTGTCACCCACACACGAGCATGATATCAACTTCTGACAGCGTTATTCACAGTGTCACACTACCAATGTGCTGCGTCAGTGAGTCCCGGGTGAAGCTGTTAACGTCAACCTTAGCGCGCTTGCAGCGAACGCGAGTTTGGCGTGCAGCTGTTACAGGGTTATGAAGTTTTTTAATGGCGACTGGATGTCACCTGCCAGTTACCAATTTTATATATAACAACAGCAGAGTACCTAACATATACCCGCAGAAAAAAAGTAGGCAGATTATGTTCTTATAAAACAGTCAACAGTCTTATGAAAATTCACATTGCTATAAGAAAGACTTGGATAATCTTACAATCGAATGTATCTACTCACAATCCAATAGCCTGTGTTATCCTGATTGCCAAAGGAATGGAGATAAGATCCACAAAACAAATTCTTGTCGCTATCCGATATAAGAAAAACAAACTAACAATAAATCCAGCGAATGAGCTCCAATATTTCTATTTACGTCCCAAACGGTATCATTTGAATAATTTCCACGATTCCGCAGATTCCTAATTTCGAGTTGTCTATAGAGATTCGCGACAATAGGGGCTCTTTCTAAGGCCGGGGGGAGGCCCTCCTCACACCCAGTCACCCCTCTTACAAAGTAATGTCTAAAAGTGAATGCTTACGACGCTTTTTGTGAGAACTGCGCTACTAACCTTGTCGGTGACTTAGAGTTGGAACTCGTTTCCGATTCTGGGTAACACGGATTCTATGTTTGTGTTTGCTATGTCTGTTTCCTTTAACGGAGTACTTTAAGGTATTTCGAAGTTTTACCAAGTCCATTTTCGTTGTTGGTTTCGCGAGCGTTCTGCGTGCATTTTCGACATCAAAAGCATATAAAAATTATAATTTATAAGATGTGATCGGAAAACCATTTGCACGAATCGTGCTGTAAAAGTGCACAAGTATTATAAAATTGTTACATTATGAACAACTTTCTTATTTTGCTTTCATTGAAGTATCAGAAAAACTTTTCCCGATAGAATTTAGAATTGATTTTATAAAAATCAATTTTACGTTTCGTTGAAACTGGTTACGAATGAACACAACAACCTTTTGAGAAGATATCCTCAAACCTTCTCTATCTATCTCTTGAAGTATCACAAGCCGAGAATTTCAGTAAATCCATCACTTTAATGGTTCCCGTATAGATTATCTCTCTGAAACAGGATATCGTGTACAAACATTAGTAAGAGAGAGTCCCTATCTGCATGCTCTGATGGTCGAAAGTCTGGTCGTGTGTTACCTCACACCCCTTTCCCACGGCAACATCCCGCTTTTTGCAGGCACGGTTTTTTTGCAGGATCCCGTTTAGTAGTGTACGTGTTTCAATACTAGCAGTCACACGAGTATCCTGTTTACAGTATCCTACAAAAAAACTGATACGTTCTAATTTGACATTCGGTTTTGCCACTACAAACTGGATTCAGTTGTCCAGTGAATAACAGGATCCAGTTTAATTACACGTATAGTTTAATGGAAGTGTTCCCACTTCCTGCATACCGGTTTTTGCTGGACTGGATTTTCTTAGCCTAATCTAATAGCCGGTCGTTGCTCTACCGCAAAAAACAGGATGCAAACTACTGTGTGTGAACACACTAATGATTTTTGCGGGATCCAGTAGAAAACCGTTCCTGCAGAACTGGACGGCCGTGAGAAAGAGCCGTCATGCGTGTTTGAGACATGACTAGGTATTGAATGTGGGATTCTCCGAACCGAATTGAACCGTCGTTTTGAACTACAGAAATGTTTATTGGTTGTATACAGTGAATGTTTGTATACTTCGGTGGGCTAGTTCCCTGTAAAGATCATTTTACAACCGTAGATCAAAACGACGGTCTCTGAATGTATGTTGGCATTGAGAGGTTTTCATGACCAAAAAAGAAATCATCAAAAATATGACACTCTAACGAATTTAAACCAACAGGTAGGTACTAATGTCTTGTCAAATCAAAGTCAACAGAAACAGCGATCATCATTGAAGAAAACAAAAGAAATGTTGTTCAGTCAGAATGAGACACGGTAGTGTTTAGAGCGACAATTTATTATTTTAGAGAGACAGCGTCACATGAGTCGCTCCACATTCCATAGCTCTTCTTAGCAACAACACAAAAAACTGTGCGTTAAATAATTCGGACTTATTTTGATCGTGCTTTGTCATGCGGACGGTAATTCGAATGTTGTTTTTAGCGGACATCATGCTGCGTAATCTAATGTCGGGTTCCTATGTTATACTGGCCGTTGTTTTTTTAAACAACCAGTGGAAGTATGTTGTTTTAACTAAAATTAGCTCCATAACCTCGAATATCTAGTAAGTCCCCCAATGGTTATCCTATTTTTTTCCCCCAGTTGTTTTTGTCCCCCATTTGTTAATACCATTGAACTGCTTTATACAAACATTGTCGATAGTATTTTTGTCTGTTAGAAACCGATTTAGTCTTAGGCCATCTTCCGCTTAAAGGCACACAATGAGACTCCTGTAAAGCGAGACATTACATATAAATCACATGGACAAAACAAACTAACAGACGTCTTGTGAAGGCCTTATTGCAATATCAGCAGGAATTGAACCGGTCATTGTTGATACAGTGTTTGATTCCCATAGCGATCAACAAACGATCTTACAAACATGTAATATATTATTAGTTTTTGTGGAAAATATATAGGTATCTGACTGAAGTTATTTTTTCTGGTTTTAAAGTTGCAGCTATACATGGCATGAGCGAATTCTTGCAAGACAATAGAAGATAGAAGATCTTCAATATTGTAAGACGCGTGAAATTCAAAGATGAAAGATAAGAAGAAGAGAGGGTGCATTTTGAAAGTTGGCAACGTCGCAAATAGTCGTCGAATATTTCGCTGTTTTGATTAATTTATCAATATGACTAGGTAAATTAAATTATGAAATATCGTTCTGTAGTGCACAAAAATATTGATAGTGAATTGCAATTCATATTAAACATGGTGGCAGGGCCATCGACGCGCAAACTGTATCCATGAACACATGATTCTGACCCCATAGCGTAAAAATTTTTCGTCGGTTATATAAAAATAATCTGCTGTTTCATTAAAAAAAAACTACAATACCTACGCGGTCAAAGTGTATGGAATAGTATTTTTTTTAAATAACAGTCGTAAATTTTTTTTTTTAAATAATAGGGTAGCGTTGAAATTTTTCGTCAGAATCATGTGCTAAATCCATGCTAACAGGTAGCGCGTCGATGTCACTGCCACCCTGTATATGTAATTCACAATCGATGTTTTAGTGCACCGTAAAGCGATATTTCATCATTATATTTAGTTTTATTGATAAACTAGCTGTTACCCGCGATTTTGTCTACGATCCAGGATGAAAAGCTTATCTCCTTTCCCAGGTCATGGTCTATCTGAGTGCGAAGTTTCATCCAAATACGTTCAGCCGTTTTAGCGTGGAAGTGTAATAAACAAACGGACTCACTTTCGCATTCATAATATTACTAGCATTTTCCCGCGGCTTCGCCCACGTGGAGGCCGAAAAAAAAACTATGTGCCAACTTTCATGATGTTCGATCAAACGGTGTTGGAGTTCACTCTAGACTTTTAAAATGTATAAAGTACTTATATTTTTTTAAATTAACTCGTAACACACTACTAAATTTTTTAATAATATAATTCAATCATGATTCCAAAGACACGTAGCGCCGTCTAGCGTCTTAAAGCTATTGTAACCGTCGAAAGTTATTGTTATTTCCATCGGGAACCGTACTTTTTTTCTGCATAAAGGTGCTCTATGTCCTTTTCTGTACCCCTGACAACGTATATTATGCAAAATTTCATGATGAGCGGTTCAGTGGTTTAGGCGTAAAAAGGGAACAAACAAACAAAATTACTTTCGCATTTATAATAATAATATATATATTGTAGTTAGGATTATATACAGGTTAACTTTTAATTTGACGTATTCATTCCAGGAAGTGATAGTGTGACCCATTTGCAACAATTAAGTACCCCATAAGCGTAGAAAAAAAATCATTAATTAATTCAACAATTTACAAATTTGACTTTTGCCAGCATTATCGACTGCTTCATGGGCACCCCTAAATATTTTGTTAAGTATTATACCTCGTTAGATAGCTGATTAAATGAAGACGTCTTGCCTGTTATTTATATGCCTAATGCCATCGTATTTATTTTTGATAATTGGTGTCAAAGTTCATTTACGTAGATGATATTTGAAAATGGTTAGTAAACTTCATCCATTACCTTTTACGTTACATCTAAAGGTTTGTTAAAGTATTAGCTACCCAATGGAATAGCAATGAACGCCATTCAATTTGAGAGTCTAGAGAAAAGTGGTATATAGTGAAGAATTCTGGGATTTTTTCAAAAATACATAAAAATTGGGTTTTCTCGAATCCCATGAATTTTTGCCTAGACTTTATGGGGTGCTAAATTGTTGCAAATGGGTCATACCAACACGTCCTGGAAGAAATACGTCAAATTACAAGTCACCATGTGTAGCTAGTATTAATCAAAACAGATAAATATTTTACAGTTATATTCGACATTACCAAGTTTTAGAATGCATATAACCTCTTGATGAGAAAGTATTCAAATGCTTGGCTGCACACTTAACACACTACTTACTATAACTAATAAGAAATTGAATTAACACAGTTCGCAAGTCTGGAAACAAAAGTTGCAGAAGAAACATGCAGTATCTAAATCACAGCCTAACTAAAGAAAAAGAAAATAAAGAAAGAAAATACGTTTAAGTCCTAAGCGATGCATACCCATAAGTCCAGTTTCAAAGTAAAAGTTGCACCAGTAAACTACCTAGTTCTAAACTAAAACTTGCAAGTCAAAGTCGGTCAAATACTTGCAAGTATACGCTCTGTATAGTACGGAGCATACTTGCGTGTATACGTCACATTAGTATTCTCTAGTTACAGCGTTTCAAAAGGCCGCGGGCCAAGAATGTAATCCATTTAATGGATCACTGCTCGATATATCAGTAAATGATTCAGCTTTTATATTATTATTGTTTGTATGTTTGTTTGTCACTAATATGAGGGCTATTTTTGAAATAATTAAATTAGTGAAATATTCCTATGTCAGTAAAAGTTTTTTGTCACCACCTTACAATTCTTAATTGACTTTTAGCTCTTTAGATTGAATTTATTTTTACAGAGCTTTGGAATCAACTGCAATATTCTGTAAGCCCTAAGTTCTGAAAGAGATGCCAGCACACACTGACTGGGTCCGCTAGGGCCGACGCCTGCTAGGGTCGCGGGTTTGTGCGAAAAGGTTACCGTGGCCCTGGCACACAGGCAACTGAAGGAACACGGGTGGGTTATAGTCAGTAAAAGTCTGACACCCTCCCGCTCCGGTTAGAGCGGGAGAAGTTATTTAATAATTTCCCACCCAAAAAAAAAAAAAAGAAAGTAGAAAGAAGCCCTACAACAGAAAAATATTATCACCCGATATCAGTACCCATTGAAATAAATCCATGATGGGTAGTAAACAACGTAAACAACACAATTTTATTTGCAATAATTATTACCCGAGTACCCAGCGATATATCAATTAACAGATTCGTTTTAATTGAAGCGAATCAAACAAATACATTTGCAAGTATCCTATAGTATCGGAAACGGAATACCACTCCGATACCGTCAGTGATATAATTTGTATCGGTATTTACCGGTATTTATTATTTATTATTATTTACCGATATCACTGATGCTGCTGATTTAAGTAAGTATACCTTGTTTGTAATTTCAGCAGTATGAGTACAAAGTTTGGTATATGTAAGGTATCGAAAGTTTTGTTGTTTTAGGTATAAGCAAAGTAATGGCTATCGTCAAAAACAATGACGAATTCTTCGAGCATTTATGTGTTTATCTACAAAGGACATGAACCAACTACTTACTCAAAAACTGAAAGCAGAATATAATTACGAAAACATTATGAAAGTTGTTATGTTGCAAGGTTTTATAATTTTTTATTAGTAAATGGGCCTGGGCCGGCAGTCTCGACATTAGATAGCGACAAAAATCTCTCGCTAAGTCGTACCGATGTCAAATTCCTTTAATAGATTTTCAACTTTATTTCCAAAGCATAAGGTTGAAAATCTATTAAAGAAATTTGACATCGGTTAGACTTAACGGCCGATTTTTGTCGGTATCTATGTCGAGGCTGCAGGGCCTGCTCTTGACCTCACGGAAACAAATGGATGAGGTCTACGATGTTTAAAGTAATATATATAAATAGCACTTGACTTTTCGTCTAATATTGGTATAGGAGAAACCCCCTGTAGGCTGAAACAAACTAACTAACGCGGTCTAAGTCGGTCTGACGGTACCGAATCTTGTTGCTTGCATTGTTGATTGTGACCAAAAGCCCTTCAGTGAGTTCAGCCCCTCTTTGTAAGTATCTCCATGTATATATCTGGCAGTTGCTATAACAAACATGACCGTGTGCTTCCAGGAGAACAAATAGAGGCAATTGTTCATTAACTTACTCAACTATAAATTAAATTAAGTATATGTACCGCGCGCTCCCGAAAACTTAATAACACATTAAAATGATCATTAATTTTACACCCGATAAGCAATTAAAACGCTTGATCGGATAATTATGTAGCCATGTTTGAATTTACCTTTTTAATTATTTTATTGACGTAAGATCGTGATATTTTGTTGGTAAATTAATATTAGCAGATTTATGGGAAAAAATTAACTTTACTTGGAAAAATATTCTTGGTATAATTTCTCAAAATTGTGTTAAAATCTTAGAATTTTAAGCAACATTTAAATTCCGTAGGTATTCTTACTTTCATTTGCTTATCAGTAGGTATTTCGCCACTGCCTGCTCAGTAGTTTCACCAAAAATTGTCTCAAAATCTCTTTTCCTGGTAATTCACAGATGTTTTCGTAGAAGCTTTAATTTTTGTTCTACTTTTGTGGAACTGCCCTAGTTTCGTCGCTTATATATTTTTTGATGTCATTGTTAACATTTGGCAACGGAGCTAATTTTGTTAAAATTCTTCGTAGACAAACCCAAATTAAGATAGGGAGACAAAAGAAAAACGTCTTAATTCTGAAAGAGTTCATTCTAAGGTTGATTGGATTCACAATTGTAAGAGTTCCCTTTTATAACATATTGTTCGAGTCAAGATGAGGTCTCGTAAAACGAGATGAAAGGCGTCTTCGCTAACAGAATCTTCGTAACGAGGTTTGCACGAAGAACATTCTCGAAGTTACAAATATATTTAACTTTTTTATGTACCTACCTGTTGTATAGCGCAATTCTTTAGGGAATACCTATTTAGTTCTACTAAAGCTTTAACTTTGTAGGAATATACGTTTTATGCGTATTGGCTACCATCTTATTCTACAACCCACGAATTGTTTCAAAACTACCACCACGCTAAACATGTGAAATTCCTAAACCATTGCTTCATATGTTTGAAAAAATCGTCTGCTGACCATGTAAATAACGCAATGAATATTGTTAAATGGTCAAAATGAAAGGCATTGCAATTGTAGGTGCATTACGCAATTAGGCTGCTGGAGTGTTTTCAAACGCAAGACATACGCCCAAATGAATTAACTCTACTCCGATTTGACATCCAATTACAAATAGCTACACGCGTTTGGTTACATTCTGCCCATTTGTCCCCTATTGGTGTAAGCAAACATGGTTCCTAGAGCGTAATGTATCGACGTAAGCAATTACTGACATGGCTATTCAGCCTGTGCCAGTACGACGGAACCGATACTTACCGGTGAATTTGATATGGGCTTCTGTTTTCCGGTATTACGGTTTTCTATTTTGGATGGCCTTTTTTGTGGAAGGACCAAATTCGTATTTTACTGTAGTAATTAACTTGTACCGATGACCGACGATATTAAAAAGGTGGCTGGGACAGACTGGATGTGGAAGGCGGAGGTCAGGGTGTTGAGACATAGGATGGGAGCGGCCTATGTCCAGCAATGGACTGCGATAGGCTAAATTAATTAATTGAATTTAACTTTGATGTTACTTACCTACCTAGTTAGTCAAACGTTTATTTATGTTCAATTTATTGTACTATGTGCTATAGTAACTTTGACCCCGAAGCCAGTAAAGAAAGTGTGGGTTCGGGGACCCCCTTCTGGAACAAATTTCGAAGTACCATCACACAGTTTTTATAAATGTTCATCCTTCGCATGGTATAATAATCACGTGAGAGACAAGTCTACGTCATCACCGCTGTGTTACCAGTAGTGTGTAATAATAACTCCCCAACCGCCTTTATTACCTGTGCGAATCCGATATAACAATGAGGTTTTAACTAAAAATTACGTTGGTATATGTTTAAATTGAATTGTTTTGTTTGATTAGAAAAACGAAACGATGATTTAAATACTTTATATATATTTTTTAACAGAATGATGACTGAAATTGTTTCCAGAATTCGTTTTTTGTTGCAATAAAGTGGCAACTGGTTAGTGATTGTCACTCCATGACACACGCATATGTCACCCCCGGAATGCCAGACCTTGTTTTTTTAGACAATGATTACACTTATGTCACTGTGACAAATTTACTTTCTCACATTGCGTTGCTTTATAATCAACATGGAAACAACGACAAAAGCTTGGATACGCAGGACTGCACATGTCTGTTATATGATATTTTTAGAAAACATTATCGGCCTTAATGTGTGCCAAACATATGCAAACGCGACTCATTTGCATGCTTTTCGAATACGTTATACAATTAGTCGCGGAAAATTGCGCCGGAGTTTTTAATGTTGCATTTGTTTAATGGTCGTAATTAAAAAATCTAAATAAACTTTCTAGGCGACTGGAGTTCTATATGAATACTAGAAAGCATAAAAAATATTTTTAATTTATTTTCAAATGTAAAGAAATGAAATATAAAAAAAAAAATCTGAAGGATAGCTGCAAAAGCCGTAATTTATGTAGAATCCTATGTGAATTCTTGAGCATACCATCACAATGTGAACATAGGCTCTTTAATGGACATCCTGCGTAAGCAACACCCAGGAGCAATCACTAGTATTAGGTCACTTGAACCGAGCAACATGCCATGGACATGTCATTGAGCAAAAAGAAAAACTGTTAATAGCTCTAAAAATACTTTTGCTATAAAAGCTTCTTCAACACCAATAAAATGTAAGTTTAGAATTCCAAGGCGTCCAATTGCTGAAAGAATGATAACACTGGGGTTTCAAAATAATTTGGAAAATGCTGAAAAAAGATTCAATGTTTTCAGTCGCTTTGACAATAACAACACAAAACATCTTTCAACCCAATAATAACATTGTCGAAACATCAAAATTTTTCTTTATTAATTGTAACGAAACCAGAAAAAATATGTAAAGAATTAGAAAAACGAGGTCAGGGCTTCCATAGCAACCTTGATTTTATGCTCCTCGTTACGTTCCGTAAAAGTAACACCGAGTTCGCCCATAATTTAATTTAAAAAAATAAAGAAACTCTTTTGTTCCGAAATTAAGTTAAGCTTGTAATTAAAACATAATATAATTGGGCCACGTTTATGAATGGCCTATTAATTTTAAGCTGGAGTCAAAAGGATTTTAATGTAAGGGTAGTCCGGAGCGTTTATTTTATGGAAAGTTTGCCAACTAGCGGGTTCCGTGGTGACTTGTTTGGGATCACCTGTATTGCGATTCCGACTGCGAACGAATTAATCCCTGGCAAAGTTCTGGTTTTCATTACTAGTGGCAGTTGTAAAAGCCCCTTATGTTACGCGTAGTTATGTTAGAAACTTGTACAAAAGAGTTTTGTTACGTTCAGTTAAATCGGTATTTGCTTTCATAGCTTATCTATGACAAGAGGAAAGGAGAAGAGTGACTTTTTGTTCTTCTAGAGATTAGTAGGTATAGTACTTAGGGGAATACTGAGTTTATCCAATTTTCAAAATATCTAAATCTAATAAAAATTTAGAGCTATCATCTTTTTATTCTAGGCCTACTACTTTTTTGACCTACATGCCAGTGAAATATATTTTAACTGATAGGTACCTACATACATATTAGGTTTCCAAATTTTTTTACCAGTTACATTAAGGATGAAAAGTTAAAATTTTGATATTTTCTCAGAACGTCCGTTTCTAGCGTTTTATGGAGAAGGAACAAGATGCGGATTAAGGTAAATCCTCAGCTGTAGCCCGCCAAATTAAATTTTCTTGGGTTTTTTGCAAATTACAGCTCTGTTTTACGTCGGATGTTGATCAAAATGCGATTCGCGACTGCAGGGATGACATATGTGAGCGCGAGAGGGAGAGGCAATCACTGCGCCCTCGCGCCCCTAGTCGCCGCAGAAGGAGACACCCTGGGCGTCGGGAGTCGATTGCCGACTCCCGGCCACCGTAGGCGCGGGCTTGCGGACGGCGAGCAATGGGCAGCTCGCCGTCCGGTAAGGACCAGGCCCGGGTCGACGGCGCGTCGTGTTCCACGCGCGCCTCAAAGAGATGTCAGCAAAATCGACGGGGACCGATGCCTGCCGGGGCTGCGGATTGTTCGAAAGAGTTACCGTGGCCCTGGCGCACAGGCAACTGAAGGAACACGGGTAAGTTTTAGTCAGTAAGAGTCTGACACGCCCTTCTGCTCCGCCCAGAGCGGGAGAGGTCATTTGATAATTTCCCATCCAAAAAAAAAAAAAGGGATGACATATGTAATGAATAATAATCATCAATTTAATATCAATCGTCAAATTTGGAAATTTGTTCCACCTATGAATTTTCAGAATATTTTATATGAACATTCTTAGGTGGAACAAATTTCCAAAGTTTGACTATTGATATGAAATTGATGATTATTATTCAGTATCTATGTTCTTCCTGCAGTCGCGAATCGCATTTTGTCCAACATACGTAAAACAGAGTTGCAATTTGCAAAAACCAAAGAAAATTTGAATTTGGCGGGCTACAGCCGAGGATTAGGGGAAATAATGCAGATATAATCTGACATTCTTATGTTTCGTAAATACATAAATGATAAATGTTTTTTTTTTCTTTAAGTGGGTTTGTACAAACACTTTTTCACGTCAATCATATTTTAAAAACTAGATGAGGTCGGCGTTTCCTATCTGACTACTCTGAGTAGAAAGGCCGATACAAAACTCAGAGGTCAGAACATGTCAGAAAATGGTCAGAACATGTGAAAACCATTTAGATTTGGGTCTGAAATGGTCTTTTGAGGAAAAACCACACAGATTGAGTGGACCTGTCCAGTCAGTGCACGCATTTGTCAGTAATCGTGCAGCTCAACTCAGAACTTAAGGAGCTCAATGATTCGACGAACAATACCAAAGAAAGGACATTTGGGTAGGCCACAAAAACTACTCAAACTGCCAGAACATGATTAAAACTAACTGAGAAGGAAAAAAAGAAGCAACAATGACCGACATAGTCTTCACATCATAACTAGAAGTGAGTATGTAAGTTGAAGGTGCGCTAAATAAACTGGCGAAATGTGGGTGTACAATAGGTACACCGCTGCCTAGCCCTTTGGGAAATATAGGCGTGATGTTATGATATGTACGAAGGTAAAAATAAACTATTCTAACAATAAGTTTCATGCTAAAAGAAATGTTCTAATTGAAGCGACAACGTTCCACCTTCGCTTGCCAAAAGTGATGATTACCTACTGTAAGAACCATTCAATCTAAATTATAGTCTTATATTCAGAAACAAGCATTAACGAGTTCGTAATGACGAAGACTGTAATAATGAGTCATCCATTACCTACGAGGTTTATTTTCAGGCACCTTGAATCATAATCATCATCAGGGGTGCCAAACTGTAAAGTTTTTAACGGATCCTTGTCCAAAAACGTCCGCTTGAAGTCATCCAAATATCACTCTAGCAAATTCTCACACGTCATTTAACTTTAAGATGTTCTTAAAAGTCTTTCTGTCGCTACGAAACACCTTAGACGGCTTGAGACCTACGGCGACTAAGAGTCGACTTTAAGTAATCTGCCGTAACTCTAACAAAGAAACTTACTACCTACCTCAACGAAGTTTATGCTCAAATGAAAAAAAAAAAGAAAGTGGCTAAGTGCGAGTCGGACTTGCACACGAAGGGTTCCGAACCACCGTCTAATATTTAACACAACATATTTTTTTAAATACTTGGTATCTAAAACACGTTTCTTGTATGGGGACCTTCTTTAAGATTTAACTTCATTTAATTGGATTATTCGTGGTTATAGTAAGTACACAATCCGTGAACATTTCAAGTGTCTACCAATTACGGTTCAAAAGATACAGCCCCGTGACAGACAGATGGACGGCCGGACAGACGGAGCCTTAGTAATAGGGTCCCGGTAGTATTAAAAGTAATAGGAACCCTAAAAACACAACATAATTTTAAAATCACGGCCGATATGTAAACGACACAATAATACCGTCTATAATAGACTTCATAGAACAATGCCATACGTCCATATGTCGGATATCGCTTGGCAATGCACCAACTAATGGACAAGGCAACAAACATATCGTGTTGAACGGAAATTTTATATCTCTGGTCATTAATATTCAGCCGCATGTTGGCTTTGAATATTGCTTTATTTATTTGTCGTCTATGAATGATTTTGGGGCGTCGATCGTTTTTTATTTATGGTTTTACAAATTCGTGTATCACTAGGTAGCTACATGCTTAGCAACTTTATTAAATTTTCCGTACGATTACCCAAATACCCATTCACAATAATTATGTGCTCTATTCTTCGATGAGGAGTTCTATGGGATATCTTCGAAGTGATCTGTTGACCACCGATAGGTGACTAATCAGCAATTTTCTTTGATCTTCAGTACAATAATCAAATCACACTACGTGCGCTAGTTGTTGATTATTGAGGAATTCTATTGTCTTTTTCCGAAGGATCAGATCTTCACCAAATTTACAAAAAGAACGGGACCAATCAAAAAAAGAATCATCCAAATCAGTTAACAATTTGCGAAGATATCGATGACATATATTAAAAAATATACATACCGACGAACACAGTAACTCCTCTTTTTTTGAAGTCGGTTAAAGACGTACATTTCTGTAATACAGCTTTAGGTTAAATCCAGTTTTATTAAAAACAAACATTAAAAAAAAATACAAAATAACAAAACTTACAATGTAAAGTCATCGAAGATAAGGCCAGTATTCAGAACCACAAATTAAACAGATAAGTTAAACGAATACACTAGAGGATCCGAGTCTTGTATACACGTAAAACTAAGGAGATAAATTTACTGAAAATGTACGTAGAGTACAGAGAGAATAATTTCTCTGAAGGAAAAGGAAATAGTCGCCCTACATCATGAAGTAACAAACACACTTTTCCTGCTTCCCTTCCATCTGTAGTATTACTAGCTGTTGCCCGCGACTTTGTCTGTGATCCATGATAAAAAGTAGCCTATGTTCTTACCTAGGGCATGGTCTAGCTGTGTGCCAAATTTCAGCCAAATCCGTTCAGTAGTTTTTGCGTGAAAGAGTAGCAAACATCCATCTATCCATCCATCGATCCATCCATCCATCCATCCTCACAAACTTTCACATTTATGATATTAGTAGGATATTATACAATGGATTTTAAATTGAGCTTATAGCTAAAAAACCTTGCACAGTATTCTGACTAGAGCTACGGATCCCTTGACGAGCGGTGGCCGCCACAAATCGGCCGCAGTGACGGCTGTCATAAAAATGATGACATCTTCAAAGCATCTTTAAAGCTTTGACTATGTCTATTTAAAAATTTGCACGACTAGAAAGTCGAATATAGTGAAACCATATACAAACTTACCATATACAATGTACCTATATTCTGGCAAATAAAGAATTCATTCATTCATTCATTCATTCATTCATTCGGTGTTTGACTTCACGGTGTCAAAAAACGCTCTCTAGGAAAACACAACACTGAAACGTTATTTACGCAGCTGCACAATTACTGACAAATGCGTGCACTGACTGGACAGGTCCGCTTATTCTGTGTGGTTTTTCCTCAAAAGACCATTTTAGACACAAAACATGATCTTCACATGATCTGACCAAGTTTATGTCTGGACTTTAAAAGAGACTGTGACCTCTGAGTTTGTTTCGGCCTTTCTTCTTAGAGTAGTCAGATAGGAAACGCCGACCTCATCTAGTTTAAAAATATGATTGACGTGTAAAAGTGTTTGTACAAACCTACTTACAGAAATAAAATCATTTATCATTTATGAAAGTACCTATTTCAGCTAGTGACGTCAATCGCTGGTAAATTGCAGAGGCTATGTGGCGGCCACCGCTCATTTTGGAAATCGTAGCTTTACGGACACCACGGAATAGACAAAAGAGGTGACTAAAACAACCAATCACAGACTAGCTAATACGTTTTTTATTGGTCGCGCCGTGTACAGTCACCAAAAGAGATTGTCGATATTGTTGAAGTTTAGTAAGAAACCGATGTTTTCGAATAAAATTTAATTTAATTAATAGAAAACAAACAGGTAATTTACCAATCAAATTAAATTTCATTCGGAAACATCCATCGGTTTCTTACAAAACTTCAACTTTATCCGACGACCCTGCAGGCCTAGCCAAGGTCAACTTGGCTAAGCCTGCTGGTTACTTATCACATTTGGTGACCGTACACACGGATACATATCAAGCTATATTTCCAGTATAAGCTGACCTCTTATTCTACGGAAATCCTACACAATGCGAGATCAGCGTATACTGGAAATGTATAGCTTGATATCTAGCCGTGTGAACGAACCGCCATTGAATTACTAGTGCTGTGAGTGAGGTGACATTCTAGCTGCTCATTGGTGATTTGAACTTGTAACTAGTTATTTTTTAGTAACGTGTCGTGGACGATGAGCGACGATGGGATTTAGCCCTCAAATAACAGTATAAATATAATTAACATGACTACGTATTTGCCACAAACTTTTGATATCGGAAAATGGCGCTTCTGCCCTATGTCAGTCTTGTACCAATCAAATCATTTTAGCTGCTAAAACCAATGACGTTTAATAATAGGTATTGTTGTTAATCCAAGCGTTGCGAGGCTGAAGAAGATAAATCTCGACGTTCAACGCGAGCCAATAATTTTAATTTTGTACGCACAGAGGTGGTTGACCTTTGCGCAATTTTATTTCTCTTGTGCCTCACATTACACTGTTTTATGTTGTTTTCATGATATTATCTTGTTTCTAATACAACATTTCAATATCTGAAGCTCACATGACAAGACGAAAAAGATATTTAAGCGCCTAGATCCTAGAACTTGAAATCTCAAAGGAATAAAAGGAACGTGTAAGGTAAAGAGAAAATCAGTAAATTTATTGCCTACAGTTACAAAATTAACTTGACTATCTAGATTGAATATCAAATAAATTAACGTCTGAAGCTAAGAGAGTTAACCTGTAATTGGAAACCCAACTTCGGAACCACTGAAGTTATCGCGAAAAGATATCGTATTTTAGTATTCTTTAATGTTTGTAGATAATTGGGAATTGACGCTGGAAAACTATCAAAATATTAATATATATCAATATATCTCCTTAAATATCATCATTACATTTAGTTTCGTTGCTCTTGTTTTATGTTTATTATTTTATATATTACATATATGTAGATAAGT
Organism: Dryobotodes eremita; assembly: GCA_917490735.1. Classification (NCBI taxonomy): domain Eukaryota; kingdom Metazoa; phylum Arthropoda; class Insecta; order Lepidoptera; family Noctuidae; genus Dryobotodes; species Dryobotodes eremita. Next base: position 9,916,426 of record OU823257.1, read on the forward strand.
ATATGATTTATGTATGTATGTATTTAATGTATATGTAATTAATGATATACCACTGACTAACTGCATTATTATCTCTCCTTCTCGCTTTAATCCATCCAAAGGTTGTCTGCAAAAGATCGCTTTCGATAAGACCGCCCATTGTGTCACCTTAAGTAAAACTACATCTTTATCTGTAATGTTTATGGTGTACATAATAAAGCGTATTCTATTCTATACTATTTTAGTCTTCTTTTTGGCCAACAAATAAAATACTTAGAAATATTTATTAAAAACTAAGTTCAAACAAATATAATCTTCAGTAAGTTCAACGATATTTGCCTACAAGAACTTGAAAACATGATATTAAAATGAATTCAGTAAATCAGTTACGTAACTATCTAAAAGAATCTATCAGTTGTTTTTTATTGTTTGACTTTCATTCTACATAGGTATCCACGTGATATAAATCGGGATTTTAAGTTTTTTTTTGCGAGTCAATGGTGGTCTGACTAGTGCAGACCAGCACCCTAATTGCGTAACACATTATTAATCACAATTTGAATTATTTAGAAGGATATTGCTAATCCATTGCTTCATATGTTCGGAAAATTTGTCCGCTCAAAAACGTAAATAACGCAATGAATGTTGTTGAACTGTCAAAAAGAAAGCCATTCCTACTGTTAGTGTGTTACGCATTTACCCCGCAGAACATGGCTACGAGTTTTGTCCTACGCAGGATTCACAAGCTAAAATCAAACCGGAAGGCCAATTAATGTAATTAAAAACGTTGAAAATCTAGTCGCAATGTTATTTCAATGACAATCAATGTCAAAAACTTGTCATAGTATACCGATAAACACAATACAACTGGCATTGAGACTAGATTGTGAATCTAATCTAAATACGGGACTCACCCCTCGGAAAGCTGAAGTTCTTCAAAACACGGGTATTACCCCTCATATCGACACTAATTTCAAAGCACAAAGACTGAACAAGCTTCAGATATGACACTTGACTCTGTTCAATGGCTCAGAAGTGACGTGACGTGGAAACCTCACTGAGGCGGAAAACAAAAGCCTGCCGGCTGTATGGAACCCGGGGTTCCCTTTAAAATACTAACGGTAATGTTTTAGCCTTGAGCTTGTTATACCCTCGTGTACCTCTATCGTTGGCTTGAGGGCTTCAGAATTAGCTGAAAGGCACCTGACACATAGAAAGTAAAAGTGGGCTAAGTAGTGATACGGATTTTGTAACATTTTGCAATCATGTTCGTCGTATTCATGATTCCATTTATACCTTTATTTTAAATAAGCTTCGACCAGAATTCGGCCAGTTTTCTGATCTGATGGATTAAAAACTAAATTTTTGTCAATTTTGGCTAAGGTGGCTAAGTAGTATTTTCTTTGTGATAAGTACAACTTTTTTTTTGTGTGTCGATGTGTATAGATTTAACAAAATACAGTCACAGGTAAACACTAGAATCTAAGCAAATTGATAGTTGGTAAGTCCAAAACCTCTGCATTAGCTCTATTACTCTATACTATTTTCGCTTCGCCTTCGCCTCTCAATAAGAACCTTATTCCATAAATGGCTTTTGCTAAGTATTCCTTCTTCTGCCAGTAATTCTCGCAATTGCTATTCAAAAGAGTTTTTGGAATTGGAATCGGCAGATCTTATCTGTTCCGATAACACTAACTGCCTTGATCAGATCTTTTGAGCTTCATCTTGAAAATAGGGCCAGAAAATACACCATTCAGAAAAATTAGAAGAACCAAAGTAGATAGGTACCTTAGTAGGTACAGATAATTTTGTAAGACCATCCATACCTTTTTTGCTCGATATTTCAGACATCTCAAGGGCTTTTCAAAACATTGATTCCATTTTTGCTCTAGAGAGATACACATCGTGGTCTGCCTACAAATAATCCGATTTCAGTTTCAATCAATAACAGCAATAACGGCTCGAGACATCTTTTGTTAACATGCTCGTTTATTTTGACCTTTACGATGGAGAATCTTTAGAAAGGTACTGTTATATCGCAAGATCAACGTGGCCACTGTTGTATCATTGTATCGAAAAGAAGATTATATCGCACGCTCAGGAGTTTTAATAAAATCATCATCGTCACCATCATTTCAGCTGTAAGTCCACTGCAGGACATAGGCCTCCCCCAAGCACAGCTACCGGGACCGTTCTGTGCTTCTCGTATCCAGTGGATTCCTACGACTTTCACAAGGTCATCGTTCCATCTTGTGGGAGGCCTTCCTTTATAAAATATATAATAAACCTGTATTTTTCTTATGCATGGCAAATGCCAGTTTTTTAAAGAATCGAGTATTGAGTATTAATTCTTCGCGCTAGCACACTGCGTGTGGCGATTGCAGACCATTGAGTCCAGCAGGGTAATTACGTAACACACTATCAGTAGGAATGGGTTTCATTTTGACAGTTCAATAACATTCATTGCGTTATTTACGTTGTTGAGCAGATAATTTTTTCAAACATATGAAGCAATGGATTAGCAATAGGCTTCAAAATGATTCAGATCGTGATAGATAGTGTGTTACGTAATTAGGGTGCTGGTTTTTTCATCAGTGTTTTTCCTTACCATAATTAAATTAAAATAACACATTATGTTCTAAATTGGTATTAATTAACTATTATTCTTATTTTATTCTCTAATTCATTATTATTCATAATTATAAATAGGTTAGTAATATGGGCTTTGTTTTTTTTTGTATATAAATATTTGTACGCCATACTATGGCAGGGTATGCTGGAACCACTGTAATAACACCTATTTTACCATAACCTAACAAATAAACAATTTTAATTTGATTTTGATTTGATTTGATTTGTTATTTAAAAAAATACATTTGTCCCTTCTTATTACGATATCGAAAGTCTTTATGGTATGAAATACACTCTATTCTACTTAATTTTTTTCACTTGAAGCTTAACCAAACAATTGTAAATGTGATGTCTTATTCAATGTTCCTCTCGTAATGGACTTAGCTTTTTCCAGAGGCTTCGTTTGCGTAGTGTCGGATATAATCCCACAGGAACGTACTACTGGGTAACAAAATATATTTAAATTCTATATCCTAAACCAGGTCATGGTCTATCCGTGTGCCAATTTTCATCCGAATTTCCGTTCAGCCGTTAAGGCGTGAAAAGGTAACTGACAGATAGACAGTGTTACTTTCACATTAATGATATTATTACAAGTATAATATTATTATAAATAATAATATAAGTTTTGACTGCCTCGTTGGTCCAGTGGTTGCAAGCCCTGCTGCTCAGAATGAGACCCTGGGTTCGATTTGATTTGGGCACTTTACTATTACGTTTCTCCAGCTGGAATTTCTCAGTAGCAGCCCCGAGTCTGGATTTGTGCCCGATTGATGGCTATAGGCTCGCTGGACTCCAACATAACTGGCTAAATGTGGGTGTACAATAAGTGCACCTCTGATAAACCCGTCAGAAAATATAGGCGTGATGTTATGTAATATAAGTATAAGTAATAAGTATTAAGTATAAGCTTGGATTCCTGTCTTAATGCACAAGGACAGCGACATCTAGTTCATAAGGTTTCCCGATTGTTATTCTCCTAGTTATAAAATTTGACGTTGTATATAATACGGCTAACGTCAGGAATGAGTTAGTGCCCAACAGATGTTGGGAACGCATTCCGACTCCGACCGGAATAGTCTGGTCAACTGACACACCGTAGATTTTTTCTTAGTGTATTTATTTTTAAGTTAACCTTTATTTTAAACTATACAGTAATTGTTCAGAGAAATAAAACAGTGTGCGGCTGTAGCTTGTTTTTATTACTTTTTTATTTCGGCTGTAAAATATTGTTCCTACTAATAGACTTTTTAATTATGTGACAGCAAGATAATGGCCTACATAATTTTTTAAAAGTTTTGGAAGTATATTCGGTTGAAACATATTTCAGTATTCAGGCAACGCATTGCACAATCTTCAGCAAATGCACACGTGTTTTCAGAGATAAATTCAGTAACATGACATCCAAATTATAAATAGCCAAATATAAATACACGGTTTTATTTTAAAATGTCGTCTAAATTCTTCCTCGTTTTAGCGAATACTACATCTTACCTAATGAAGATAATAATATACTGTTTTCAGAGGGCTATTAGTCCACATGACAACAATATTTTAAAGTACTCCTTGGCAGCTGCCCAATGTTTAACGGAAGGAAAGGAGCTAAATCGTAGTATTTAATTAGAACAATAAGTTTCTTCACGATAGTATAAACTACAGTGAAGAAGCGTATTGTTACAGCAACACTAACAACATCCAACATGTTGTCATTACAACTAAAACAAAGCTTTGTGCTACCAAAAAATTTTTTTAAAAAATAAGTCATTTATTTTGGACCAAACACTTGTTTACATTTTATAAACCTGCCAAACTGCGTGACAGTTTGTCGGCAGGATTAGCGCTCGTCTTAAAAACATTTGGTAATTAATCTAATTAAACATCAGTTGGTAGAAATAGTATAAGGACGGTAAGAATATTTTTGAATAGAATACATTAATTATTATCATCACGTTTTACGGCTATAGTAGCGGCGGCTTTAGTAGTAGTAGTAGGATTAGTAGTACAACTAAAACAAAGCGTCATAATCAAAAATGATTATAACGCTTTGTTTTAGTTGTAATGTAAAGAGCCCAGTCTTTAATTTCATTTTCAGCTTAGCATCACCTCTATAATCTTCCAAAATTATGTGTATGCATATATGTGCTCGCGAAGAGCTTTCAAGTTTTGCTCATCTTTGTTTAGAAGCGTGTCGTTCAGGCCCACGATAATAATCCGGTTAATCAGAGGATTTTTTTTTTCTAACAATTTGAATACTCTTAAAAACTTTTAATTTAGAACTTTATGTATAAACATTCAAAGTAAATTTTTCTATTAAAAGGTTTGAAATTAAATCTTCGAAGGGATGGTTTTTACAGGTATTAAAAATAACTTCATACTTTTTCAAAATTAAAAGGATTAATTTCTAAGTTGAATTAATGTGACAAGATTTATTAAGTCTAGGTATTTCGTGACTTTGTTTATACTCTATAATATAATCACTTAGTTTGATTAAGGAACATCGACGCGCAAACTATTGCTATAAATTTAGTAAATGATTCTAGATCCAGAGGCGCTGAAATTTTGTACTTTTGTCTCTTACACCGTGTATAGCAAAGCAATCACATTTGTATGCCGACCTTTTTAAAAACAACACAAAATGCATCAACAAAGAATAAAAACTTCCTTCTACATTCGCATCTCAAGCAACATTACTAGATCCCATACAACGTACTAAAGAATTCTACCGTACAGACAGTCTCGTGCACTCTCGCTCTCTACGAAATGCGCGGCACCCTTTATCCAATCACAGGCATTCCGGATCGCTGGGCGCTAAAGACGCAACATAGAAAGGCACAGAAGGTTGGTTCATACAATGAGCAAAAGCAGCTAGAAGCACACATAGTCGCGTACATTCATGAGCATTAATATGTATACACTCTGCAAAATTCAAAAGCGATTTTCTCATGGAATAACGATGTAAACAATTAGATATAAGACCTATTTCATAAACCTACTATCGTAATACCATAACATTAAAATACAGTAGAAGAAAACCACATTTAAAAGTCGGTAAGTGTGTCACCATTATGATTGTGAACATCGTTAGTTTATAATCTATCTCGCGAGATTGTAAACTTTCGACAAATTGTGAACTGTACCATACTGCTTATGATATAACGTATTCATTTTCGATATTTCAAACCGTCAAATTGTGAATGAATCGGCACTTACCGACAGGGTTCAGAATCTGTCCGATTTTATCACCCGTAAAATTGTGAACCGTCCCTGATTTGTCGGTCTAGGCGGTAGCCGAATTTGTCGGAGTAACTTAGTTAGGACACCCCAACCCAATGGGTTAGGTAAGGTTTGAACTGCGATCAAAAGTGCGCGAGCCGAGCGAGCGGAGTGAGCGGTGCCGCGGCAGCGGCCGTCGGCGTCGCGGCTAACGTTACTTCCAAGTTGGTCGCATTTACTTCGCTATTTAGTATTAGCGCAAGGTCGATCCGTCGCATGCAAGTTTGATATCAATTTACAATTTGTCTGTTTGCCATGGACAGATTATAAACTATCGAAAAATAATGCGTTAAATTGTAAATGATTTCTTGCAGTACACCAGTTTTCGATAGTTTCATGATCTCGCGAGATAGATTATAAACTAACGATGTTCATAATTATACGGTGACATAAACATATAAGTGCTTGTGTTTGTACCTACGTACATACATCATCTGAAACCAAACCGTTTGGTCTGTAAGAAACCAAACGAGCGAATTCACATTCTATCCCCACACTACAAAATTATTTTTGTGTAAAAAGGGAAAGAGCATACTTTCATTGGTGTATCCATACAAAAATATCAAGAAACTTGACAAAAAGAATGCTCATACTCTTGTTCTGTAGTTCTGTAATTTTTATGGTGTGCAAATAAAGAGTAAGTATTCTATTCTATGTTCGTTTGGACTATACCCACGTTCAAACAAAAGCCAGTCGTGAGTGCACCTGCACTCGCTGTACGTGAAGCGTGTCTATGTGTACGTGCGTGTTCGCTTATTGTGTGCAGCTCACCTTCTGCTACTCATCTATTTTGTGCTGACGGCGAGCTAAAATCAACTGGAGAGAGCTTTGCCATATTACCTCCATGTATCGGATTCGTTACTGTTAGTCCTGTAAGTGTATCATAAGTACCCTTGATGTGTATTGAATTGTAACTTGATTATGAATGCGTTTCCAAGAATTTTCAAGTATTGAGATTTACTGTGATTTTATTTGTTTGGGCTATATTATTGATGTCTGTACATTGCAGTTGGTGTACGACCGAAGGTTCGGTTACGGCCAGATTCGGTTATAAGAGCAGGTTTCAGCCGCAGTTTCGGTTTCGGCCAAAAAGTGGTCTAATCTTTGGCCCGACCGCAGCAGGCGTATGGCGTTCGTGAGCTGTTGGTTTTGATAGAATACGAACGACTCACAGATAGACAGACAGCGTAGACTTAGTTATGGGGTCCTATTTTGACCCTTTTTGTACAAAACCTAAAATAATAAGCTCTAAGGGCAACAGCAGATGCATCTTAGCGATTGTGCGTTCATTCCGATACCAAAATCACACGTTTCAGCGATTACTTCGACGCTGCATCGCGTTTTGGCGACTCGTTCCGTTCTCAAATGGTTTAAAAATTGCATTTTCTAACGATGCAGATTTTTTGTCGCTAGGTATATCGAGCTCCCGAAAAGCAATAAAATCGTTGATTTCTAATTCAAAAATTTTGTGGTTTTATGACTTGAATCTCTTTTCTCAAAAATTACTAAATCGCTAATCGCAAAAGCTAAAAGTAGCATATCTGCTAAGGCCCTTATTTAAGTCAGGGCTCATATTTCAATCGTCATAATTCGTTTTTCACATAAAATCTGGCAATTTTTTTTTAAATTTGTATAAAAGGTTTTTGATAATTGCAAAATCAGCCCTTTATCTAATTATTTGTAACAAATCTACGAAAAACGACGGGTCACAGAAAATTATGTAATTTAATTAACTAACTTTTTCTTAACTTTTATAAGTTTCAGTTTCGGCCGAAACTAGAAGTGGAGCCGAAGGTTCGGTTTCAGCTGAATATCCTGTTTCGTTCGAACTCTAATTGCATCGCTTTACATGATACATGATATTTATTTCTATAAATTGGTTCAAAAACACTATTACATGTTAACAACTTCAAGAGTTTGGTGTTTCCCATCTGACTACTCTGAGAAGAAAGACCGAAACGAACTCAGAGGTCACAGTGTCTTTAAAGTCCAGACATAATCTTAGCCAGGCCATAGAACTCAAACTCAAAGCATTTATTTCAAATAAACCAATTACAGGCACTTTTGAATTGTCAAGGGGTCGGTCATTCAGAAAGATGAAGCCCATTCCAAAGCGTAATAGTTACCTATGGAGAAGAACGGGCAAGAAACTCCACGGACACTATTTTAAATCAAAATATGGTTACAAAATATTGGTTACATCATTCATGTTGAAATTATGCGTATGAGAACGATGCAGAACGTTAAAAACGTCTGTAATAAAAAACAAAAACAATTAAAATATTAAATTAAATTAAAATAAGCCATGGCAGCTAAGAGGGAACCAATCCCTACTAACGGCGCATATGAGGTACAGGTAGGTTAATGTCTGATATGGTATTTTGAGGAAATAACCATACAGATGATTGGATACCAGAATGTATACAGTAAGTACAGTTAAATAAGGAGATCATAAAATTTGAAAGATAACGATTTGGAACTACTGGTGACGTTGCTTAACGCAATGAATATTATAGACATGGCAGTTACCACAATTTATTATACTAAAAACAAGAAAATGCTTGTAACAACAAAAATTCTAATAAAAGTATTACATTAAAGAGCTCATCGTGCAAAATAGATCCCCCGGTTTGTTGTTCTTTAATTTCCGTTGCTAACAGTTTACACCCATCTAGCAGGTTTCAGGTCAATCTTGCTCAAGGGGACTACAGGACCTAAATGTAAGTTTTATAATGCCTAAAAGTATATGATCCACTGCACTAAACAAAATCATAAAAATATATGTTATTCTTCAGGATATTTGCTAATTAGATAGTGTGTTGAAAACATAATACAACTAATTTGATACAATAGAAAAAAATCACGAAAATACCTCTAAAAATTTCTTATAACGATTAAAAACCATACTACTATGCATTAAATCATTCTGATTTTTTGTCAGATTATTCTACAAGCAACATACTAACGTAATAGTGTTTTATTTTTTTTATCCAATCAATAGATTTTTTGTAAATAGATAATTGCTTCGTATTTTGCAATAAATTACCAGCGTTGTGTCATCGCGCTTCTCTTTCTTTTCTATGCAGTCTGACAGTGACCGCGGTTTAGCTCTTGTAAGCCTCTTAAAGAAACAGAACTCTGAAACAATCTGGCGTAAGACTAGCATGTTTTACAACAACTGTACCAACAAACTGAGTACTTATGTAGCTATCATCAACAACCTTGCCATCGCATCGGTTGTTTGATTCTCTCTCATTTCTGCTTGTTTGAGTACATGTCTGTTTGATCTGTTTGACAGGACTTCGACCTATCGGTAACTTTAACACGGTACTGGCAAGTTTGTGCTTTCACGGTACAAATCTTTATGTTTCCTCTTTACGATTATCTTTATACTGACTCGAAGATTAATCACATTGGGAGTAAATAGATACATAACGTAATTAATTGAAAGCAATTTACATTAAAGCAGTGGGTGGCAAAAGGCTGCCAATGGTGATGATGATGACTGTAAATTTATCTTTGATACGGTTTAAAATTCAACCAAATGTATTTGGCTACAATAAGCCAGTTTATTTGGCTACAATAGGTATAATTACTCTACAAGACCAGCCAAAATAGTTTCATTTAAGAATCTTGTTTTTCGTAAACATAGACGCTTTTAATTCAGCACTTATCGTTTTCATTGTGTAGAAATACATTACGGACAGACTAAATAATGAGAACCATTGTAGATCTAATGTTTAGCGGTTCATGTAATGACGCACATTTTTATAATGGATATTATATGTACACAAAATACGCCATCTTGCCGATTGATTTTTATTTTTGTAAACTGACTTTAATACACTGAAGTTTTTATCAACAGTAGAAATTCCGCCAACTGAGAAGGCTTTATCGTTTTTAATTGCGAAAGTCTCTTATGAATAAAATATTCACAGCACACAACACACCACACCACACCACACACACCACCACACCACCACATTATTAAACCATGTGCTGAAATACGAAATGGAGATCAAAGTTTTTTTTTCAAAGACATCTAATGTTTATGAATGTCATCTCTCACTGTTCAAGTGGCTAACGTCTCGTGAGGTACGACAAACATTTCTTACACCGGACCCAGGGTCAGAACATATCCAGAAGTCCACAGATATCGGCTAAACAACAATCGATATTTTTATTAAGGGTTTGCATTGCAAGTACCTAATGATATTCAGCTGCATACAGTAAGATTGGCAGCTGACCCCAACATAGTTCGGAAAAAGGCTAGGCAGATAGTTTTAGTCTAATAAGAACTCGCCACAAAAACACTTCTATAAAAACTTCAAAGTACAACAATCGTTTAAGGCACCAAACAGCATCGATTAAAATCGATTAACCTACTGATATCAAGAATAACATTGTTTACAGAAACGCATGTTTAGTGCGGGTTCGTAAAGGTCTTGCACTCGCCGAACACTTGAAATAACTTTATTGATGGAACGACCCATTAAAGTTTGATGGTCGCTGTCATAATGGCCGCTGTTCTGCTCGTGTTTACATTGTCGCACATATACATGTGTACAAGTAAACTGACAAACGGATTATTAATTTATATTGTGATTTCTGGGGAAAACTCGGGTTACACAACAACAACAACACGGGTAACATTTATGTTTTTTCACGTCAATCTTTTAGGCCCTAATCATCGTAGGCACTAACACAAAACGACACAAGAAACTAAAAATAAAGCAGCCCACTAAATGAAAATATTTATTGAAAGAAATAAACTTTACGTTACAGTTTTTCGACAAAAGCACTTTCCGAAAATTAGAAAAAGATTATTCTGGTGAAAAACATGGTTGACTGACACTTTGTTAACGCCAGTTCCAAATATGAAAACTACAAAGTGATGCACGTAACAGTTTGTACAATGTAACGTCAGAATCGACGCATAACTTCAGCTCATAAAAGAGTTCGCATACTCGTTCATTCACTTTTATTTAATGGAAAATGTAGTCGAACTATAACTCACGCAATGCGTAGTAATGGCTTTTTGTTTGAAAAGGAGCCAAACGCATTTATACGTTCTGTCGAAATTGTTTTAACATTATTTCAGGTGTAGTAGAACTCAATAAGTGATCCATTGGCAGTTTTACGTCGCATACGGGATAGGTACAGTCACGAGCACTAATTGCACACTTGGCAACTTTCAATAGCGTTTTTTTCGTGAAATAACGAATGCAACGTTGAAATACGACAAATTACATAAACCTATGGGTTCGAAAATACTATGTTCATAACAACATAAAATTTAATTCAAAAATTAAGGAGAAAATCGGTTTTAAATTAAGCCAAGGGTATACATATTTATGCTCATGACTACACGATTCGGAATTTCCCCATATCTTCTGAAAAATCACTTAATATTTAATTCAAATATCCTTATCACATACGAGTAGTTGCTGATTAAACAAGTTCATTATTAAATGAACAAAAGTGTAAATACAGCAGCGACCACAAAACAACAACTTACTGTTTATTTTGCTAACAACATCTTTGGCGAGAAACACTGCCAGATTTAAGTACAACGACACGTTAGTTCGTCTTATAAATGTTGAACAATAAAAGCCACAACATAATAATTTACTCTATTTAATGGTAATAGGATTCCTGCTAACAACAACATTTTAAAGATGACGCAATTATTTCGCCTGACACTGTCCGTGGATGCTAATTTTAAAAACATTAAATGAAATGGATAAATAGACATCCAAACGGAAATAAATATGCGAATGACTTTCCACGATAAAATCTTTATACGCACCACGGCAATTTAAATAGTTATTATTTTAAAATTCGCTATTTCGCACCGTTAGGTCTCGAGCGTAGAGAAACCACAAGACTTCCTGGGTTTTTTTAACAAGCTTTTATTTAACTTGCCTTGTAAGTTACTACATATTGGTCAAATCTTGCAAGCCGAATTAAAACCACTTCCTCTTGTTCTACGTAATTTAAATTTAACATGTTGATTCTGTTTCGAAGACAATGCATTTTTATAACGCATGACCGGCACCCTAATTACGTAACACACTATCTATCACAATCTGAATCATTTTGAAACCTATTGCTAATCCATTGCTTCATAATGTTCGAAAATTGATATGCGAACGAATAACGAAAATAACGCAATGAATGTTGTTGAACTGTCAAAATGAAACCCATTCCTACTGTTAGTGTGTTACGTAATTACCCCGCTGTTTTACGTTTTGCTTTCATGGATTCATGATTCTCTTGATTTTAGATTTAACAGTTATTTAATGGTGCAGGGTCAGGGAACTGAACAGCAAAACGAATAGACTGGTCATGACTAAGGAATTTTCATAGTTTCAGAATCGCTTGATTTTTTTCAGGAGCCGAAAATGGAATAAGAGCATAGGATAGAATAGAACATAACAACATAAAATAACGTAACATCTACTGACTGAAGAATATGACTATGAAATGTTTGCAGAATGTTTTTAGAGTAGCAGCAGATATCAGAACGTAGTATGCACATGTTGAGAAATTGTTTAACGTGAGTTAGCGTCAAGCAGCCGACTAGACTTGATAGTTAAAAAAAAACACTTCTTGCATCACATTTTCCTCTAGAGGAAAATATGCTATTTTATCCCCGCTCGGGTACTCTACAATGACGAAAAGACTTTTTCCCCTAGGGGAAAGTCTTTTTTTCTTCTCTCTGTTACCAACGAGCCTACAAAACGAAAAAGTCTTTATACATTAGTAGAATAATCATGAATAAAGACTCGACTTTTTACTGTTTCGTAAAAAATAAACATTTTATTTTTGAAAATGGATTTAAAAGCGTTGATCTCTTCGGTAGAATGCGTGCATTGCGTTGCAGCTACAGAAGAAATTAAAAAATGGTATTTGCGCGAAATCTTTAGAATTTTTCTCTAATTACAAATTGAATTGGTGACCGTAGTTTATTTTTAATACTGTATTGGATTATTTTATTTTCTCGCAATCTTAGTGAAAAGTAGAGCGTAACACACAGCGCTAAAAACCCATTATAACTCGATCTCTATTTACTACCTCACTAAGGCTCGGGAGTAAAACTACCTCGTATATAATGGGTCATTTTAGCCCCTTGTATAATCTACTATTAGGTACTTACTTCAAATTACAAGATATAAAATCCAATACACACTGAATATTGGAAGGTGTTTTAAGCAACCAATCGATATGGTAGTTACTTAAACATACCTAATGGGAACACTGAAAACTTTACGACGACTTATACCTAATACGGCCGGTGCGGTGACCGATTTCGAGCAGCCTACGAGCATCATAACCTCTAAATATTATAACTTCCATAAAGTTCCATAAAGTGAGCTAACCCGTCCGAGGCTGGCAACCCTGGCTCTGTTTGTTTGAATATTTTATACGAACATTTCTCGGGAACATCCTCAGACGTAGCTGGGATGACGGTCACATGTTCAATATATTTATACGATTTTTCTTCAACGTTTGTCGTAAATCGTAATACGCCATGAAATATGACGCAGTTACTATGTTATTATGTTCGTCTATTGTTGAGAGATGGTGTTCTAGTTGTAGACAGTAATTTATTTCGAGCGGTGGCGCGAGCGGTTACAGCAGCCGCAATATTCGCGCAAGCGTGTTGTTGAAGCCGTTCTGCTGCACTTCGAAGCCTGGCTGAAAAGAGGAAAGTGCATCTCCTACAGGCTCACCTAGGTGCTCACCGGACATAGTTGCTTCGGTGAGTACCTGAACAAAATTGGGCGAGAGGCCACGGCAAATTGCCACCACTCCGGAGGCAGCGTAGATTCCGCACCACATACGCTCGAGGAGTACCCTGCGTGGGCCTCCGAGCAGCGGGTCTTGGTTGCCAGGATCGGGCCAGACAAGTCTTTGCCGGCAGTAGTGAGGGCTATGTTGGCAGAGACAGAGAATTGGACGGAAGTAGCCTCCTTCTCTGAGACCGTGAGGGTCAAGAAAGAGGCCGCCAAGCGGGAACGGGAGAGGGCTGATCCAGCTCAGACAAGGAGGCGTCGGAGAGGCAACCGCCTGGGCGCCTAATACGCCGAAACCCGCTTACAAATCAAGGTAGGTGGACCTTTGGGGTCGCGGGCGCGCAGAGTGGGGACTTTGCCCGCCCACGGAGTGACCCCAGGGAAGACGTTGGCACAGTGGTCACGTGCTACCGTGCATAGCGAGGCTCAGGGGAGACAGACCGGCTTACAGGCGTTGCACAGGGGGGTTCCGGAATTGGTCTTTTAAGGGGAACCGGGAACCCCTCTATGTGCTGATGGTGATCACCAGGATGGTTTTAGTGAGGTAAAAATCCCACACTCCCCGACCTCCCTCCCCGTAGGTCGAGTGCCTTTTGAAGATTTCCCCCCGAAAACAGAAAAAGGCAGTAATTTATTGGAAAAACATAGGAATTTCATTTAAAAAAACCGGTTTCAGTCTTTAAAAAATCAGCTCTACGGCCTACAATGTATCGCCTCCTAGAGTAGGTATAAACATTCTACAAGTGTAAAAAAAATTGGTCGAAATGTCGAACCAATTTTTTTTGTTTTCCCATTAATAAATGGGAAAACTTACAATGGCATAATTGGATTTTTTTGAATGCTCTATTTAAGCATGTATCAAATATATTTGAAACCATATGTAATCAAAACCTTTAGTAATCAAAAATGATGAAATAACATTTTTGAATAGAATTCAGAATTCCGTCATGCTCTTGGCGTGTTTGTTTATTACAATCAAACACAGATTATAAATAGTAATTTATGGCAACATTGAAGCAGCAACAGACAATGAATTCCGTTATTTCATTGAATTATTGGCGCAATTTGGTAATGATTGTATTTCCCAGTTCCTTTTTATACACGATGGCTTACAATTAGTTATGTTAAAATAGATTTTCTTATTATGTCTAACTAGCGACCTGCCTTGCTTTGCACGGGTGCAATAGTGACATTTTTTATGCTATAACTAAGTTGAATATTAATAAAACATAAACATTCATAAAAACCTTTCGGTATTAATACTCTAAATGTAGGTGAAAACCGTATTATAATCGTCATCAAAAGAAGATCGGAGAAGTCAGACATACAGTCACGAAAAGTGACTTTGTATCATATAATTGTATCGAGTGATATATGGAGATTATATAATAAATAATCCCGAATTATCGCTGACCTTTATATACCAACGAAAACAAGTAAAAAAATTAGCCAAACATGAGGCCCGAGCTCTTCAGTAAAAAAATAAACCCGTTGTTCCCTACAGTAAGTTTGTGACGTTTTTGTTCGAATTACCAGCCGCGTCGGAGCGGTCACGTAGCGGCCACGGATTAACGTAAAACGTAGGCTTCAAAAAATTTAATACAATAAAATCTTACTTTTTCGCACTTTTCATGTCGGCGCGATGAAAACGTGAGCTGTTTTCTTTTGTTTTTATAGACATCGGCGAATGACTAATGGATTGACGTTTGATCTTGGAGAAGGGCATAAATTTAACTTGATTTAGGGCGGGCACCTTCAAACAGGTGCGACACGCGACGCGACACAATTTTAGGGTTAGTAGTTAATAGAAAAAAATAATCCTCCATACCCAATTTCGGCCATGGCGACCAATCTCAGCGGAGACTAGCCTTAGGCGCAGGGAGATATTATTACTGTAGTGCACAAGTTTGTGCGCAGACACAGGTGCACTCTCTCTTCTTATTGGGTTTTTCCATTAGGAATTTCTTAGTAACAGCCCAAGTTTGGTAGTAGGTGGTGTGATACCCCCGTGCCTCGGAAAGCACGTTAAGCCGTTGGTTCTGCGCCTGATCTCTCTCCGGTCGTACCAGATTGCTGTCCCACCAGCCTATGAGAGTAGTTAAAGTAAGTTTTAGTAAAAAAAAAAAACATAAACAACTGTATTCTTTAATTTGTTTTGTATCTATTATGGCAATAGTTAAAGTTTCAGAAAGTAAGAATTAAGTATGTGCTAGGTACCATAATGTTGTTGTTTACTTTGTGTAAATTATTTATCACCACTGCTCTCAAAAACGGTGAAGAAAAACATCGTGAGGAAACTGGCATGACGTAGAACCAAATATTCGAAGACATGTGACATCCACCAACCCGCACTGGGCTCGCGTGGTGGATTATGGCCCACTCCCTCTCACCGAAAGAGAAGGCCTGTGTCCCAGCAGTGGGAATATTATAGGCTGATTATGTGTAGGTATATGTTCGTCACAAAGCCGACAAATTAATTGAAAACAAAATGAAACTCCTTTACTAAAATCCTAAGAAATGTGAGAGTTTGTATATTTGGATGTTTGTTACTCAATCACGCAAAAATGGCTGAATGGATTTGGATGAAAATTGGCACACAGATAGTTTATAACCTGGATTAACACATAGAATATTTTTTATCCCGGTAGTACGTCCCTGTGGGATAATTTCCAACATTCACGCGGGCGAAGTCGTGGGCAGAAGCTAGTAGGTAAGCCATAAAAGTTGAAATACTCCTTATCTCATGTACCTATATAAATACAAATGCACGAACACATTCACAGAATGAATAACTAAACACATATAAAATAAAGCGGTAGTTAGAATGCAAATGAAGTACCAAAGAGTATTCATTAAGTACTATACGCAAAATTAACGCAGTAAATAGAATTTCCTTGTGTGCCTTTATATACGAAATTTTCCCGCACGTCCGTTTATTTTTTATGTTGGCACGCTTGATCTAAAATGCTGACTCCACTCCTATTGAATGCAAGTGCCGAATTTTCCTCGTTATGTTGTTTCAAAAGAAATATTAATTTCTAATTGAAACAGTACGTAGACCTATATCTTGATTTCCAGCAGCTCGTTTTACTTCTTGGATAGCAAATGAAACTCTTTAAAATATAATTAATCATGAAAAATATGCCTATTTAGCAGAAGAAAATGCACTGAAAACTCACAAAGATTACTTACTTTTTAATTCAGGAAAAAAATTAAAAAAATTAAACGGAACCAACGTTTTCTTAAAACACCGCTAAAAGCCCAAGATGATGTTATTTTTTATGATATTTATCATTTTCTCGTTCAAGAACTCAAACTCGCCGTCTTAATTTGCGTCTCGTAACAAATTACACACTTTTTCTTAACAAAAAGTTGTTTTATAAAGTGCCTCGAGGAAGATTGATGTCCATTAGTAGGTAATTTCCTGAACAATTTCAGCAAAGGACACGACGTTAATCGAACGAAGCATGGTTATTTCATGTTTCTGTTGAATCAAAGAAAATGTTTGCTTTGTTGTCAAAATGAGCGTTATTCTTTAAAAGTAACAAATCATATTTTTACATTTCCTATAACTATGAAATGACTGCTGTGGAAACTTTTACACTTAGCTTCTTTTAATTCCGCTGAATTTCAAAAAATACCTATAAAGTCTGTCTGTGTAAGTAATAATATATGTAATCATTAATGAATATGTCTAATGAATACAGCATGTTTGGAAATTAAATCACACTGTAGGTATCTATTGTATTTCATCTTATTTCGCTTCAAAATTCCTGGCCCTAATTCCTTCGAGAACGGTCAAAATTTAAATTCAACGGAAAATTATTTTAACGGAATTTTGTTAATTATTGTTCTAGAATCTTCGTTTTGAACTAAATGAAGCCGTTATTTTATTTAGATAAATATAACTTTTAAAATGTCCACTAAAGCTTGCAAAGGTGTCAGTTAAACAAGTTATTTTTTCATCGCCGCTTGTACTCGTACCAAATAGTTTGACAATATTCGGAACATGACACCGCGCGGTCGTATGGGCGAAGAGCCGTGTGTTACATTACAAAGGGTGTCAGTCGACTTGTTTTTATTTGTATTGCTCCTGATTGATAGAGACCCAATTCTTTAGTAGTTATTTTAGGCTGATGGACGCGTAACTCGCGTTGTAACTGCTTCAGTTTATTAAAGAGCTGATATTTTACTTCTAAAACTCTATAACAGCATTAGATTAAAATAAAATATCAATTAACAATGTCGACACCGCACTAAGGACTATCAATGTATCTAGGTATCAGTATTGAGACTCAACTTAGTCCCCGGTCTTTAACCAAAACGATCAGTGACACAATCAATATGGCGCATTGTATTCCGAACGTTCATTGGACCCACATTTGGCAGCGTTTCCTGACGATAACCCGAGCAAGCTTCACATCGAAATTAATTTAAATAGGCACATCCTTGTCTTTCTGCTCCACTGAGCGCGATTCGATTTGCAATTCCTACACCCCAATAGTTCCGTTTCGTTCACTGACTTAAAATCACTAGAAAGTTTGCTACTCCACTCTCTTTTTATTTTGTTTCGGAATCGCCCGCCTACGTAAGCTGAGTTAGTACTTATTTTTTAGCTTTCAAACCTCGTGGTCGGCGATGTGGAAAAATCCCGTCGGTGCTTCGGCTGTGATAAATTACCTGCAAATAATGGATAGCTACTTTAATAATGTTGGTTGGGTAAATATGTTGTAGTTTTTGTCGTATTGTTTATGTAGGAAAATAATTCAGTCGATAAAGTTTCTATATTTGTGGTGAAATAATAGCTCACATCGGGAAGTATCTCACTGAGCAGACAGCGTAACATCAACTCCAATGACATCTGTTCGAATGACATTTTAAATCGGTAACGAATAAAATAAAACACGCAATCCAGTGAGAAATGGTTCTACGCATAAGTAGTGACATAATACAAGAAAAAATAACTACACCGCGCTGTGGCCGTCCCGCGCCGATTTTATCAGTTCCTCACAATGCGATATAAAAAGTCACACAGTATTTATTGAAAATCGCTGTACCTAGAATATAAATTATTCAGGTGCAGTTGCGTTTTATTTTTTATTTTTATGATTGGCATCCCATAGTTTACCTTGAGCGGTGACTGCTTAATCGGACTATCCTGTGGCTGCCTTAGACGAACTCAAATCCTTCAGCCAGGAGCGAATTTCTTATATTACTAAGCGACTGCACGTTTAGGGCATCCAGTGTGGGGTACGAACCTCGGCTTAAGGCGTCGCTGGGGGGAGGACAGCAAGATGGGACAGGCTGGATCATATCTGGAGTGCAGTTGCGTGTATATGGTGCCACTAATATAAAACTCATTACCTATCTATCTTTATCATTATCTCATTATCAATCTGGATAACAGAACTACCTTACAAAAAATTCTACGTGTATAAAAAAAAAAAGTTGAAATCGTATAGTTTTTATTCAGACGGCGAATTTCTCAACAAAAAATTATGTCAGTCCTACCACTTCAGAAATGCATTAAGGCTCGTACACACTGGCGCGACGCGGCGCCCGACACAAAGGCACCGCGTGTCGCGCGACGAGCGGCGCGCCGCTCGTCGCGCGACACGCGGTGCCTTTGTGTTGTGTGTTTTTGCGACAGCGCTACACAAAGGCGCCGCGGCGCCTTTGTGTAGCGCTGTCGCGTCGTGCCTGTCTGTGGGAGCCTTTATAGTATTTTTTTAGTTATTTATGTTACTTTGTTAATTTAATTACTATTTATGTGTTGTGTGTGTAACATTTAAATTTAAATTGGTATTGAATTGAATAAATTGCTCTTATCGTTCCTAGACTTCTTAACGCCAAAACCTAAAAATTTATTAATACCAAACAATTGTTATTAATTTGTCTATTACTGTATATTACAACATACCTACTTTAGCTATTAAATATTTGCAAGCCATCATTACATGGCGGAATGTGTTTTTACATTGAAATTTTAAGTAACATCTTTTGTACCTACCACATTTTTTGCAAATAAACGATTTTGATTTGATTTGATTAAAAACATTCAAAAAAATCACATAAAGATGTCCTTACAAAATATTTAGATGGGCTCTTAAATCTCTGAAACAATGTTCAGAATGCGAACGCGTTTGTAGATACGCATAGCACAGAGTAGTCGCCAAATGCCTATACATAATTTTCAAGGAAATGTCGAGTAAAACCGGATGTCATTTAGATGGATAGAACAAATGGAATCATGTCGGCGTACGCTCCGAGTCTCCGAGACAACGACATTGAAAATCACATTAATTTTTAAATTTATGTTCCATGAAATAAAAGTTGTCATATGATTGTCATCCGGAATTCATTCTTTCTTTTACCCTGATCCTATTTACGTATTTTACTAAACTTTTAAGTGACCCAGCTTTTTTAAAGCATCATAAACTACGCCGAAATTAGGAAAGAGCGACAGTTGTTGATCTATTATAAATTATTTGCTGTACATTGATGCTCCGTTTAGCCATCCAAAACTGAAGTTTTAATGTTCAAACAAACGTAGGCAGACAGCTGATGCTTTCAACCAAGCTCCCTTAAGATATTTGTAGTACCTAGGTACTTACGTAGTTTCGAGCGTTGCTAATGCGTTATGTCCGACATCGTGTAGACCACAGTTGAGTTACTGCCGAACCGACGTGAAACACGAACTTCACCTAACATACATATGTGCATTGTGCATGCATAATGCAGTTAACATTGTACCAACTTACCAAGTTAGCTCTACGTCTTATCGCAGAGTTGCTTGACTTTGAACTTCGGAACAAACACGTTAGCTGCAAATGTATTGGACTTTAACTTTCGAACAATCGAAGTAGAAAAAAACCAAAGAAGCAATGAATCAGAAATAAAATCTTTTTTACACGTTCAATTGAAGGATTCTTGTTTTTGTAATCGACTGTACATCTATACATCGTGTCGACATTCACATTTCTCTAAATAAAAGTAGGCCGCCTATAACACTTTTGTCCCCTATACTACAGATTGTACTAAAAAATATTTGACGGGCGCATAGTCACTGGCGAATTCTCGCGTCATCTACGAATAAACACTAGTACGCACTGAAAATAAAATATTATGCGATCGCATTTGTAACGCACGGTCAGAAATAGCTCCGTGTGTCACGACAGTGTACACCGGCCTAGTATGGCAGGAGGGACATTATTGTCTCACACATTGGTGCCGTATTCGAGACATTGCGTGCCAATTTTGACTGCTTAGAATGATTGTAACGTATGATTGATTTGATGATTTTATAATGCTGATCGGATGTGCCTGATAGATTGGGAAAACGTTTCACATTTACTTAAGAGTTTTCTACAGCTGTTGAAAGCAGGCACCGATATGGGCCCCGTCTAAGTGACATCGCTATCATAATTTTATGCCTTCACCAAAAATAGGAAATTGATTCAGCAAAGCCTATCCATAGAACATGTAATTTCATTCATAATCAGCCTATAATGTTCCCACTGCTGGGACACTGGCCTCCTCTCTTTGAGAGGGAATGGGCTGTCATCTACCACGCGGGCCCAGTGCGGGTTGGTAGATGTCACATGTCTTCCAATTTTTGGTTCTAGGGCATGCCGGTTTCCTCACGATGTTTTCCTTCACCGTTTTGAGAGCAGTGGTGATTAAATTATTTACACAAAGTAAAGCGGCTGCCTGGGTTCGAACCCACGACCTACAATTCGTAAGTCGAGGCCGATACCACTGGGCCACCACTGCTCTTCATGAACATGTGTGTGCCTATAACTAATACTACTTTTAATAACATTTTGAATTCAAAACAAAATCAAAGATCAAAGTAACACGTGATTCAAAGTAGACTATGCTATAATAACAAAATTACCGTTACTCAGTGTAATAATACACAGACCATTAATTCGCTGTCTGCGACTGTACTTCTGCACTAAAGTTACATTGTAGGCACAGTTGTCTACGACGCACACTGGATCGAAAATCGCGTCTAGAAGACTTAGAGCTTCGGAGTTCTAATTGTAGTTTTTTCGGCTTCAAATGGTTTCTATTTAGTATTACTATGGTCATAGACGTCACTTGAAGTAATTTGGCTTGAAAACTGAGGACTTATATTTTTTACGAATAAAAATGTATGGTAGGTAATACAGGTAGGTATGAAAAATCAGGGTGTCTCTGGAAATGAAAAATATTTCGTTTTATCCTTACTGAGGGATATAGTACTAATTATTTATGATATTTCGACATACTTCATTATTCTGACAATACAGCAGTTTTTTATCGCCGAAAAATTTCTTTTTAGGGTTCCGTACCCAAAGAGTAAAAACGGGACCCTATTACTAAGACTTCGCTGGCTGTCCGTCCGTCTGTCTGTCACCAGGCTGTATTTCAAGAACCGCGATAGCTAGACAGTTGAAATTTTCACAAATTATATATTTCTGTTGCCGCTATAACAAAAAATACTAAACCCAAAATAAAATATTTTTTTAAGGGGGACTCCCATACAACAAAGGCGATATTTTTGCCCTTTTTTGCTCGATATCAATAATGGCAACAGATAGGCACTTGCAATATTCACAAAATACTCAGTTGTATTTTTACTTTAATAGCAAATAATAAAATTAAAATAAAATAAATATTTAAGGGGGGCTCCCATACAAAAACGCCATTTTTTGCCTATTTTTTATAGATAATGGTACGGAACCCTTCGTGCGCGAGTCCGACTTGCACTTGGCCGGTTTTTTCTTATTTTGAACAATAGTTTTATTATGAAAGACAACAGAAATACATTTTTTTATGAATAAAATGGTTACTGTACATTGTTTTTTTATCCTCGAAAAAAATTAATAAATGCAGTAGCAAGTAAATATGGTATCGCTTGGTAACAGTTTCTATGACAATCATGGTTTTAGATCCTTAGGCCTATTTTTCAGAATTTCAAAGCTTAGCTTTTAAGATGAACTCCTAATAATAATATATCTAACTACTTACAAAAAATCTAACTCAGTAGACTCTTAGAGGTTTTCTAGGAACTAAACAAAAACCAAGAATTAAATCATTAGTGTTTGCGCATGTAATGTACTTATAAGCAAATATTAATACGTCATAATGAGATCTTTCTATTTTGCCACTTACTTAATTTTAAAGAAAGCAACAGGCCCAGTGCTTTTTCTGACATCAATTTAACTGAAGAAACGGGGTTTTTATATATTTCGTTGAATTTTGCAGCTGCTTCAGGATTTTTGACTATATGTTCAATAGCGGAAGCGAAATCTTCACGATCATCTTCTTTCATAGTTTTCAATTCGGTTGGGTATTCACCTTTATGTTCGCTAGACCTTCTTTTTTCTGCTTAGTTCCTAGATCTTTGAAAGGTTTTCGAGATCTTATTGACATCGTTGCAACTAGAATCAATTCAATTTTTTTGTAAATTTTGACGTTAAAAAGTGCCTTTTATGTGCCTATTTGAAATAAATTATTTGACTTTGACTTTGACTTTGACTTTGAGGATGAAGTTGAAGGCTTTGCAGTTATAAAATCTTCACTGGATGACTCTTTTTAGGCTTGAAGGATAGTCTGCACGTAGCTTGGCCAATCCAAATTAGCCTCTAGCCAATGTTCGTATACTTGTCTAAATATGTCACTATTCTGTTTTTTTTCACCTCTCTTCAGCAGCACGTGTGAATCTCCGACAAAATTATTTCAGAGTAAAAATGTATTCTTTAGAAAGCCTTAAACCTAGTCGAGTTAAATATTTCTTACAGAATCTATTTTAAAAAGTGGGCTGCAAGAGGAAATGAGCACAAAGAAATTATAAATTCAAGTTTTTATTTTTATTTTAAGGTAGATTTAAAGATGAGGTAGACTTCAACAAGGATCGGGAACTACAAACGATGGAAACACGGAAAAAAGATTTTTTAACTTTCCCTATAAAACTGCGGCCATCACTTGGTTGGACGAACAACTTGTGCGCAGATTTGCTGTGATTTTGCAAGCCATAACATCTGGAGGGGTAATTGATGTCACCAAATTCAAATATTTTTTTATATAAGACAGCCCTAAGATACGTGGAATTACATGGTTGGTTGTACATGTCAGCGACCGTTCACAAGTTGCTGATCCATGGATCCATGGATATCATCGATCGCAATGCATTTATACCAATTGGGAGCTTATCACAAGAAGCTTCAGAAGCTCGTAACAATGTATTTCGGAGGTTTCGGGACCATAATTCTCAGGAAAACAGTACAAAAGCTTCTAACGAGGATGTCCTCACTATGCTTTTCCTATCTTCCGACCCGCTTATTAGCGCACAAATGCCTCATATAAATGCCGGAAAAAAGAAGTCCCTCTTCACTGAAACTTTAGTATTAAGTTTCAGGAAACCCAAATCGAATATTGGGATATGACCAACATAGAGCCAGATTCGGAATTCGATTCCGACGAAAATTAGACTAGGATAAGTTTTCGTTGTACTAATTGCAATAACTTTTTGTATTTTATTTTACCGAATATTTATAATATCGCTGTATCAAATATTTTTTTTATTATTAAGAATATTTAAAAGATATACATTTTAATACCTAGGATTAATATTATTTAATTTTTACAAGATAAATACATAATTTTTCAACATGTGTTTTTGTAGCCAAATTTTTATTTATTTTCGAGGATAAAAAAACCATGTACCGTAACCATTTATTCATAAAAAATGTACTTCGGTTGTCTTTCATATTGAATCTATTGTTAAAGTTAAGAAAAAAGAAATCGACGGTTAAATATTTCAGTTCCAGAGATATGCTAATTTTCCATACCTGCTCCATACATTTTATCGTAAACTAATTAAAAGTCCTCAGTTTTCAAGCCAAATTACTTCATGTGACATATTCAAATTGGGCTATACCCAAAAAGCAGACAGCGCACTGCGCATTCAATATAATAACGCCTTCAGGGCGCTGTTGAGGCTTCCACCTTACTGTAGTGCGTCAGGGATGTTTGCGGATGCGCACACTGACGATTATTTCGCGATCATGCGCAAAAAAGTGGCATCATTGATACGTAGATTGAGGGGAAGCAGCAATAGCATTCTGAAGGTGTTTGCAGAAAGGCTAGAAGGGCCTACAATGGATAGATTTATCAAACTGCATGTCAGACATGGGACTTGATGAATCTTCCTCCTCTTATCTTGGCTGTATTTTTTAGTGTGTATTTGTGTTTTTATTGTGTATTTGTGTTTTTATTGTTGTACTCATGTGTGTTTAAGTGTTACTACTAATATAGTTTTTAAGTTTGTACTGATTACTAACACGCTATGGGCCGTCGACGCCTGAAAATAAACGATTTTTATTTTTAATATTTTTTTTATTTTTATTTGATCTCCGAACGCCTGTTTGACACTTCCCGTGACCCAAGGGCTGGCTTTTACCTTGGCCAGAGGCTAAGCATTGCCATAGAACGTGGCAATGCCGCCAGTCTCTTGGGTACATTACCAGTCGACAGCGATGCGGAGGATTTTTTGACGCCATTTTTTAGTTTGTTAATAGTTTTAGTTAGGTTAGGTTAATTCATTAGATGTAAGTTGTTATTTATGTCTATGTACATATAATTTCAATTCTGAATAAATAAATACAGTCACGTTTATTTATTTGACCATAGTAATACTAAATAGACACCATTTCAAGTCCAAAAAACGACACATAACTTCGAAGCTCTAAGTCTTCTAGACACGATTTTCGATCCAGTGTGCGACGGACTTCGGCGACGCCTTTCACGAAGTATTTGTGACCTAAAACACGTTACAAAGTGGAACAGTCTTTCGGTAAATAATTGAGCAGCCACACAGATTGCGCCGATGTGTTCTACCAACTATTCGCTTGGATTAAAACCGACAATGCCGGACACAGTCAGCTGTGTACGAGATGAGAGATTTTTTGAAAAAAAAAGGTGTCTCTACCTTTGAAAGCCCATTTTATCTTCACGCTATGATTAGTTAAAGGCTCAAATGAGCCCTTTTTTGCTAAGCTCGTCTCTCCACATCAATTTTCTGCACGAAATTTGTCGAAGCCTCTCACGGATTATCGCTTTTCGTACCTCAGTGAGCGCTTAATAAATGACTAGTCAAAAAGTAGGTACTAATGTCGTAAAAGAGCATTATGTATTTTTAAGCTGATCACACGTTACTCGGGCACGTTCATATAGTGCCTGAATTCTTTACGATCTCCATTGCCTTTGTTAGACTTAAGTCACGAACGAAAATAGTTCCTTCCGTCGAAGAGTAAATCTGTCCAAGTTGTTGTTAACATGACCTCAGAAAGATTAGCCAACCAATACGTACACGCAGGGTAATTTAAAAGCTTTTGTACGAAGCTGCGGCTCTCACCTATGCAATTTTGATGCATGATGAGGCGAGTTGATATCTTTCAGAATATAACTAAAATATATACACACACACATATGTATACTATAATTTATAATTCTCTTTTGTTACCCTTAATCAAAGTACGACGAAGCTCGTTTTACAAAAAGATAACACAGTCAGAATTTATAATAAGTATTGATTTAAAATCAATAACACATGTGACTAAAGCTGATTATAAAATGAAAAGTGTTATTTTAAAATGATCATTATCAAGTTGGGACAAGCTTTTTGTCCACTAATAATTCATATAGGTACTAAACTTTCGGAGAGCTTTGCTCATCAAAAGCTCTCTTTTTTAGTATACAAACTTATTAAATTGGGAAAAGCTTTTTGTCCACTAATAATTTATATAGGTTCTAAACTTTTGGAGGCCTTTGTTCATCAAAAGCTCTCTTTTTTTAACAAACTTAAGCGTAACTTAATTTAATATGCAAACCGTGTCAAGAACACTTTCTTTTTCATTGCGTCATGGTGACGTGTTTCCCGTTGCACGATGGTAGGAACGTTTGCCGAAAGCTAGAAAATAAACATGAAGATTATGTAGGTTTAAGGCGCAAAAAAAAAACTGATATCGATTTAGCTATAATCCGCAGTAGAAAGTAAATAAAATAAAATACATTTGTACCTGAAGTATTTCAAAACATTCATCGAATATGGTTTCCATTAGACACAGCCAGGTTTATCCGAATTGGAAAACGTTTTCCAATTTTACGCGTATTATAAAAATAAAGTGGTGAATAACATTATTTTTCCATGAATAGAATAAAAAATAAATGGTTTTATTATTAAAAGATACTTAATCCCAAAAAAATCTGTCAGAGACTCGTATTTAAACAAAGCACTGATAGAGTGAAAAATAAAAGCACTCGTTATTTTTCACTTTATCAAAATTATATTTTAAACCAGTGTACCTTGAGAATAGAATAAACGCTTTAAAAGAATACATTTGTGTATTCAATTGCTACGATTCTTTGAAAAATATAAATCATATTATCTGATGTTCATCTCCATGCGGCCTTTGACGATAAAACCTTCTCCGATGATACTTATGTACTTACTATACACATTGATGAAAGGAATTTTCCAGCGAAAAGGATCTATTTACGACAGTCTATCAAAACAGTCCCGCTTTAATCTTTTCGAATAGCGTATTTTCGAGCAAAGATTGTGTAGGTAAAGAATTTGCGTTCAAATATAGAATTGTGGAGGAAATTGATTTCATAAGCAGCTGTCTCTTGACATTTCCAACCTACATTTACTGTAGAATAAGAAAATACGAGTTCAAGGCCTCATTCACTCGTGTGAACATCGAATAATTAGGGTGATGTTGCGTGGAGAGAAGGTATTCCGTACCCAACAAGCAAAGTAATCTTATAAAAAAATATGATAAGTGTATTAACACTTATAAGATTCTTATAAGTGCATTGGTGTAGACTATTTTACTTATAGTAGCATTTCACAAGCCTTAATTTACTCAGGAGCATTTGCTTTTATAACTTAGTCTTCTAGTAAATACAAGTTTAACTTATAGAACAGTTATAAGACTCATATACTTATAAATGCATTTCACAAGACTAAATATACTCAAGAGCATTTGTTGCTATAACTAAGTCCTATAGCTACTACAAGATTAACTTATAGGACAGTTATAGGATACATTTACTTTTAACATACTTATCAGAGATCCTTATAAGTATTGGCATTATCGTCTTGTTGAAGTCTCTTATATGATTGTTAGCATGTTACGAATACGCTATGAGAGCAAACATGCTTACAAATTACTGGACCAAGTACTTTGTAAGTAAACGTCAGCCATTTTGTCAACTTATAGTTAGTCATCTCATAGTCAAGTGCAACAGATTATGTAATGGAGGGTTCCATCGAAAATGATGCTGTACCTGTTCAGTGCTATTCTAATCATGAAGACCAGGAAGAAAAGGCCATGAGGAAGAATATGATTCAGAAATAAAAGAAAGCACAGACTCTGAAAAGAATCATGAATTACTTCAAGATATACAAAGCTATAAAATTGAATATAATGCATTTGACACCAAATGAACTATCAATAATATTATACAAAAGAATTAAAAACATTCTACCCAAAGATGCACGAACTTTGTTAAAAACAATTAAAAGCCTTGTAAACTTGCTTAAACAGTTGACGGACGAAAAAGTAATCAAAGCTTAGTCAGATATAACGGGTGAGGTTGATAAACAATTCATGAGGAACCCTAATTTGTTTTAAAATGGAGGAGAAGTGATAGTTAACAAAACTGTAATAAGTACTAATTTGCTAACAGTGATTCTATAAAGTACTCAATGCAGAGCATTTTTAAAACATGGCGAATATTCACAAGAATCATTGAAATTAAATTTTAACAACAACTTCACAATGTTCAATTTTGCTCTAGGCGTTAAGAAAAAAGCAATATGCGGTACATATTCACAGTAAATTTGACTTCCCCACCAGTTTCCACACTATATTCACAAAGTAACCAGCTATATTAAAAACGAATGAATACTAATGCAATTATTTATATTAGTAAGGAATATAAAAAGAAACAAATTTCTCAAACACAAAACACGTGCACGTTACAGTTTATACCTATATAATGTTCTTATAACAAATAACCAAGTATGTTACAAGCGCATTATAAAATTGATAGGTTTCATAAGATACTGGAGTCAAAGCGTTATAGAAGCACTAGTGCCTGTAACTGCATAGGCTAAGATTGTTATATAAACTATTGTTTTTCGTCAAGTATATTATATGAGTTAATGACTTTATCGAAGTTCATTGTAAGATCGTTACAGAAATATATGCTCCTATATTTGCGCCCAAATCCTTGTTTGTGGCATACTTCAAGTATCTTATAAGTGCATGAAAAAATAGTCTTAGAGACCATTATAAGTACTGATTTTGCTACTTGGGTATCGTCCTATACAAGAAATATCGCAAGAAAATAATAAAACAAACGATTACTTACATAGTGGACCAAAACCCGAGTTAGTTGGAGCGGGGGCGTCCGTGACATGCATGAAGCGTTACGAAAGAGGCCTCGGGCGAACCCCTTTCACGTCATTTCTATTCAGGTCCTGTGCCAGTATCACGAGACCTAAGTGCTAATAGTGATAACGGAGAGTGTTCCAGAGTCGGCTCCACCAATAACCGAGGGCCAATTATATTCCGACTTTACTTTGACTGCGGTTATTTTATCAAAAGGGACCGCTGAACGGTTTTAATTGGAAAACTAAACCAACAAAAGCTCTTTGTTGGGATGTAAGTTTGTGTAAAACTATAGGAATTTTCTTTTTGTTTGGAAAATTTAGTCAAATATCACGTGACTTCATTAACGTACTCGTAGGTAACTATTGGAATATTCAAGCGCAGTGAGCGTTCCTAGAATGTAAAATCAACTAGTGGTCTACCTTCGCGTGTGTAGTAATTGCTTGCTTCTAACAAGCGCGGTAATATTTCACGGGGAACTTGGTTCGGCATCAATTTAATTGGTGGCTGACTACCTAAATAGGTTCCTGGAAGGAATATAGCTTGTGGAAATTACTCGTTGCCTTCTAAGTATAATAGATACTCATGCATATTATGACATGAAAAGTTTAAGTTTAATTCGAGATGGATTCTTTTAAAAGATGGCATTTGGTTATTTATGAGATTCTTTACTGAAATCCAAAAACAGTAAACTTTTTTCTACAGCGTGTATAAGAAAGGTGTGGTCATATTTAAGGGTTTGATACAGACCATCAAACTGAATATAATCCTCCCATTCGTTCGAGTCGACTAGGTATGAAGTTTCGTATTGGACACTTGATAATTTTTTCGCGATTACGATGTTTGTGCCATGGAGAAAGTTTTTCAGTTCAATGGTCTGTACCTCACTAGTAAATATGACCACACCTTTTTGATACTTGCTGTATTGCTGTATATTCTAATGTTTAGTGCCGGTGTCCACAGGCGCGTAAGCGGCCGTTGAATTATAAAGCTATGATCACACTGGCACGTTCGCTTATGCCGACCCGTGACAGCCGTACTCATATATTTGCAGCGTGGACTCGGTGGGCGGTGCTCTATTGTGTTTACGTTAGGGTTGACCGCCTTTTTTCGTCATTAATTTTAATATTTTCAGTGTTGCGGCGAGTGTGGCTCTAGCCATTCCTGTGGAAATAATATAGAGAGCAATAAAATGTGGAATTGCAAGAATAGAATGATCTTGAGTTTGATGAGGTGTACAAGTTATTGGGTGTTATTAGTTCCTCTATAATATTGGCACTGAAACTGCTATTCAAAGACTCGAAAATGATTCATTTATTTGTTATGATAACTTTATGCACAATGAAGTTACTTATGAGAATCTCCTCCATATGTTTTGAATATAAATCAATCTGTAACAATATATTTCATCACATTGCTAACTCTTCAAATCAATGAACAAACGACCCCACACGATATAAATTTAAACTCTTACATTGACACGAACACAACATAATGCTCCATTTTTTTTTAAGAGCGATTTCTATCGAATAAATATAAATGATTAATAAAATCAGCCGTTAGTCAGCCCTATAACCAACAGTCAGTCGTAGTGTCGCCGCTGGCCGACCGCCAGAATAAATGTGGAGCTATGAGCAATCCCCTTAATAATCTGTATCGGTTAATCAACTTGATACGGCAGAGGTTGTGCAATTAGATCCGACTGTCGTGTGCAAGCTGCTGTCTCGTTAATTCTGTGAATCAGAACATATTGACAACCATTGTATTGTGGTCACGTTTCAAAGGTGTCCTCTTACCTTTGTTAATGACAAATGAAAGGCTGGGAAGGCCCTTTGTTTGTGAAAATCGTTGATGATTTTCACATGATATGACATGGTTGAATATTTCTAGTATAATTTCGTTCTAGCTATGCGTAAATATGGTAATAATAAAACACTTACAAAACAATTTTATGAAACTGACAGGGCAGATTTAAAATGCAAATATTTCTAATTTCCGCTTAGATTCCTATATCTTTCATATTGATACGACAAAAGAGGACACAAAACAAAGTACATTGTGACCAACTTATCTGTGAAACGGACGTTTTTGGAACTAACATTTTGAATGGGACATAAGATCGGTTTTTGTTTATCTTTTGTATTTTTGGTGACGAACAGCGCCACGAATAATTGCACAGTTAAGTTGGTCGAACAGTACAAGCATTCTCATGTTTTCATAAAGGGCAGGATGTTTTGTTGAACAAAAACAATGAACGTACATGGAACTCATCGGTACTGAAGTATTTAATCCTAGCCCTCCTCGATAATTCCGAAAAAGTGGGACTTTTCTCAATGGATGACAACAGGTTAATAAAAACAAGCAAATTGTCAACGAGAAGTTGTTATGAAATACTCAAATCATATTATTTAATTTACTTTTGAACTGACATTGCAACAAAGGTTTATTGTACACCCATATTTCACGAGTTATTTTTAAGTCCCATGTAGTTGACTGGGGCGAATCTGTTGCCATAAAAAGGAACCACAATCTGGTTTACTCCAAAATTATTGATGAAAAAAGCCAAGAATTCCCGAGTGGGGAATCAGACGCGGGACACTAAGCTCAGCAATCGTGTTTTCGACCACAAGACCGACGCCGCAGACGACTAAATGCACGCTTCAAATTCGTCCTGAAAAACTTAAAATTAAAATGGTTTCCGCCACTAAACATCAACAAAACCCCTCATTTTCCGGATTATATCCTTAAACCGACAACTCATCAGTTTTACATAGAGATAGCTCAGAATTGCCACCGGCGTCGGCCAGGTAGTGTGACGTCACGTAGGCAACACGCCACACGTGATACTACTACAAATAACCCACAGAGCCTTTGGGATGGTCCACCAATCACGCTCACTGGCGTTCTAAGTACGTGCATACTAAATATTGGACGAAAAGCGAACGCGCCCGTACGTGACGGCTATTGAAAGGAGATTCGATTTTTGCGTACCTCTTTTTACTTTTTTCGTATTCAGTGAATATGATATCGGTTTTAATAATTTATGTCTCTGTTTTCGGGTTAAGGGTACTCTGTTTGTTTATACAATGTTGGCACACGATGAATGATGTCTGCGTGCATTAGTTTTCGACAAATAGTTGGCTTTGGACTCTGTTCTGATAAATGCAAACAATTTTAGATGATTATGTAAAATGATATACTAATTTGCAAATTATGATACTAAATAATGTATACGTATTATGTCAACGTTCTGGTAGGCATGTGTTGTTAGTATACGGAATTTATATGTTTTCTTTTCTTTTCCTCGTCTAGTCTAGTGTTTTTAACTAAACACCAGAATAGGTAACGTAATATAATCAACATCTGCACAGCCTTTTTCGAACTTCTTGTGGTTGGTTTTCCAAATGTGTTGGTCACATAATACCTATGCCAGAAAAAAATATACAAGGGAGCTTTCAAATTCTCTTCAATAGAAGCCAACATACAAATGGAGCAACTGATGTAGCATCAACTTGATTAATACGCTCGCAGTAAAATTACAACCGTAAACGAGAAATGTTACCAGTCAAATTACTTCGCAAGAGTGACTCGTCTCGGCATCTTCATCTGTAATTTAGTCCACGACAAACTTTTCGAAATTAATGTATTCAATTTTAAATGAGCGCCGCAAAATAAGCAAATCGAAGCCAACGCAGATAAATCTACGTCTCCTACTCGGTGAGGGATCGTAACTTTCTAAGCCACCTGTAATTTGACTTGACCGTCTCAACGTAATTTTCTAATTTTGTGTCAGGGCAATATTAGACCGACCCGTTTTACTAACTCGATCCATTTATTTTGAACCGCATTCCATTTCCAGTGACGTCGCAATATTTAGGTGGCAGTACGTTGTGAAATTCAAAAATGGAATATATGAAGATTAAGCAACTTTTTACTTGGAACTTGCCACATAAAAATATTGCAAGCGCAAAATGGCACGAGCGGGAATTTGTAGAGAACAATCTGCGTCTCATTTTCGGTGGTTCTTTTTAGTGTCGTACTTGTTATAAAAGCAAAGCAATTTCGCTTATCGCACTTTCCTCCTAAATGGATACGAGAATATAAAATAGACTTCACTACAATGCACCTGTGCGGCGCGAACATCAAAATGTGATTTTGTTTGTCCCACGTTCGGATGTAAGTGCCATTTTCGGTCTAATACATTAGCTGTATAAAATTTGCGGCTAGAAATTCTTTCGGGATTTTAAAATGTGGATTTCGAGGCTTTTGAGATTGCGCTGTACATTTTGCTTGGTTACTATTTATTTAATTGCTTGGCAACCAAATAGGCTTTACATGGTAGGTAACTAGAATAGTAGTAACAATTTTGGACAGGCACTTTATAAAATTTTAAGAACTATTGAATTTACTAACCAAAATTACACTCAACTTAAAGAGTTGAACGACACATTTTAATAAAATTCCTCTTCGACCGATGTGCTCAGTCATTTTGCAAAGAGAACAGACTTTGTAGAGAAAAAAGGTAAAGTAAAAATGTTTAGCTCATACGAAGCAAGGGTTCAGACCGCTAAAACATTCAGGCACGCGTGGGACGACCCCATTGTTTTTATTATAAGCAAGCATTGCACGCGTTTTGTTCTTTTCCCTTGTTAGAATTATGATAATGGAACCTTTTGAACTGGTGCTGTGTTAAACGATTTAAAATAAAATGATGTATTCTCGTGCTCCTAACGCAAATAAAAAACTCCTTACGGGTACGCTCATCACTGATAGATATTTGTTAAACGAAAACAGAACTCAATATTTAAGTAACCTTTTGAAAATATCTCTCATTATAAAGTAAACCTATAAGACTTATAAAAGAACAAATTTTATTTTCACTGTTTGATACATGTACAAGCTCTTTGAAAAAGGTTTTCGCTAAGAATAACTCCGCACTAACATCGCTCTGCTTATTATAAAACAAAGTTACATCTTTAGTTGAATTTGTTATGTGTACCGTCGCGTCGTCTCCGTCGCCACGGGCCACATTGTCACGCAGTGGTTATACTCTCTTTTATATTCTTTAGTGGAACGAGCATTCCTTCAAACAGACGGTTCCATACCGCGGAACTTAAATCTCTCATACTAAAATAATAGTGTTGGGAAATAGAACGTCTTTGTTGACACTCACTCTGCGACACACGGCCATGAAGACCCACAAATAATTCTATTCTTCCTTTAATCCGACACTGCTCGACTCAAGGTTGTGTGAGCGAGGAAGAAATACATAGTTATCGTTCCAATATTTTTTGGCCAACCACCGTAAGCCATTAGTTACGACTAACGGCATATTAATTTTGTTTTGGCGTTTTCTATGAGACAAATAAGACGTTTCAATATACTAATAGGTCCGTTATGAAAATATAATTACAGTCATACATTATAATGTATGTACCTACCTTTTATTATCATTATCAGTCACAGAATATCAGTATATTCAATAAACTTAAATAGGTGTCAGTGACCTAATTATGGCAGTTTGACAAAAAAATAAATAGAAATGGTATAACAACTCATTGTCACTATTTCATTAACACAGGCAATCAAAGTTCCAAGCGGGTGACAGCGTGAAATATTTGTATTAAATTGATTCAAAACGGCACATAAATTGCACATCATACAGCAAGACGTGGGTATTACACACAATTAAGCAATTAAAATGTATAAGACTGAATAAAAACAGATAAAAAATCCCGTGGTAGTAGTTTCAACACAATAAAAAAAAACAATATCGGATTAGGGTTACACTAATATTATCGTCAGTTAACGAATACCAATGTAATATAATGTCTAATTGTATCCTACCTCGAGAGTAAAATACGCTATAATATTTATTTTGTATTATATATTCATTACATATTAGTGTAATAATAACAAATGAACAAATTTCTTATTACTTTGCACTTAATTTGAAATTTTAGTACCGCATAGCTCCCTAGATGGCGTTCGCCTGTTTAAATTCGCGCTATGGTTTCGTTTCCACTAATAGTATAAGACCCATTAATATTTTTTTTATTATAGTACCTTTCGATCCAGCCCGTCCCCAATATCGCGCTGCCCTCTCCCGATGACGCCCTAAGCCGAGGTCCGTACCCCACAGGGGGTGCCCTTAGCGTGCGGTCATCTAACATTGAAGTTTAGTTTTAAATTTTTCCGCTACTGGCTGGAGGCCTTTTAGAGTAAAATCCGAAAGGCAACCACAGGACAGACCGGTTAAGCAGTCACGACCCCCAGTGGTCAAAACTGCGAGTTGCGCTACAAAAAAAAAAAAAAAATTTTTATTATAGTTAGTTCAATTCAAAAGCAGCTTTGGAGTTTTATTTCGTGTACAGTGCTGACAATACAAACAGCAAATATTACTCTCATAATGCAAATATCAATTCTAAAGGTAATAAAGTAATACCAATAATTCTGTTTATTTTCCTATTTGCATGAATACTCGTACATACATTATTTAAATAATTTATCATAATAGGCAGATAAACCGATACTAACTACGCTTATATCCATTATATACAGTTTGTGGTAAACCAATATCAATTAGTTAATATTATTCGATATTATAAATCTGTTTTAATCTCACTATTATTTGTGTTGCTGTTTTGAAACGTGTATTAACGTGTTGTTGTTGTATCTATCTAGTAACAATGAGCTTAGAAAAGCTCATTGTTACTAGATAGATACAACCATTTGTTTTAGAGCCGAGTGTTTTCAGTAATAACTAAGTACTATTATTATTCGCCGATTTTTGTTAAATATGTCAACCAACACACCCTCACATCTCATCTCAAAATATCTAACCTATTCGTAAGCTTAACATAACCTCCAAATATTTTCTCAATCTTCGCCAGCAGCACTTAAAAGTCACTTGTCTAAGCAAACGCATACCAAGTAGGACTCACGAATACAGATCTCAGATAATATGATTTTCGCTCGTCGCTCCGACGAGCCATGAGTCACGGGTATAAGTGAATTGGCCGTTGGCGCGACGAGCCGCCATATTGGAATATGAAATCCCCACGCGCCACGCGGCTGTGGCTTTTATTGCCCGACTTTTCCCGAAAAGAGTTGCCGATATCTACCCTCTTGATAAATAGTGTTGTTTTCGCCAAACCGAGTCGTGTTTGTGCCCGTGGTTGGGCTCCACTATCGAACGTATCCACCATTACAGAACGCCACAGTTAACAAGAAAACATCGTCGGCGCCAACATCTTTGTTTATGTCTGAAAGCCACGATTGGTTTATAGCCTGCTTGATTTCAATAAAAAATGACACAGAATAAAAAATATTATTGTGACACAAATTACTGCTTTCAGCGTTTATGGATACGACAACGATCGTAAATGGTGTTTTTATCGACGTATGGTAAACATTTCTGCTTGAGCTTTTAACCATGTAAAGATTAGTATGTAAATCATTCGGTATAAACGGGTAGAAATATCCGTCACTAAGTTTAATTATGTAGTTTAAAAATTACACAAATTATATAATTTCAAAGTCGTAACATTAGATTTGTAGCATACCCCACTCCACATGAGAAAATTACAAACATAAATTTAAAGCTTAATTTAATGATTATTTAATACGTCCCAAATTTTATTAATCAAGAAAATAAAACGAGACGCAAAGAACACTTAATAAGCGCAGACTACTACCTTTTATCTCCTAATTACCTAGGGATTACCAAAGTTCCTCCATGTAGGCATAATAAGAAAATCTAGTTTCTTAGCTCATAACGAGAGTTGCGAAAGAAAATGTCGGAATAAAACGGTAATTACGTGAACGGGTGTATAAATAATGTTTTATATTAGGTGGTAACAATAAGACGGCGTAGTGCGGGCGCTGTTGGGCGCCATAATGAATTTCATAAATTATCCGCTGCACACGCTCGACACGCTAACGTTGTTCCAATTAATCTTGCTTCTTTTGCTTTACGAGACTTATTGGAGATTTTGACAGTTCGGCACGAAGGTACGCCTACGTTTAGTAGAACAATGTTACCACACAAATTAAAGTAGGTACCTACTTTATGAGTTGATAACTATATTAGTTGGGAGGGTCTGTGAGAGTCAAACGGTGTGCGTGGGAAGTTTGTGAAATGACTCGAGGGAAGGCTTATTGTATTAATGAGTAACATGGGAAATAAGGATTTTCACTTTCCAGATAAAACTACAGATGAATCAAAAGGGCGCATAGAACTTCCAAGAAATATTTTATAAGTACCTAAAAATATCTGCTACGTTGTACTAAGTCATTCGAAAGCTACATAGCGTACTAAAATTGTTGTAATGTGACATCTCATTTCCCAATGTTGACTCTCAAAATGTGTTAGGGTGTAGGTACAACAAGCCACGCAGACACTGTTTTTCTTCAATTTAGAGGTACTCATCGAAACGTGAGATTATCAAGTTGGTTCTCACTTTAATTAAATTTTTGGACTATAAATGAAATGTTAGCAATGTGCACATTAAACAGTATTCCTGAATTCTATCTTAACTCAAGAAAGGAGGGAGAAGACGGCTCGAGAACTTCAAAATAAAATATTTATCTACCAACAAAAGTTCAAAAGACAGCTCGACACACAGCATCTATTACATAAACTGAAACGTTTGACTCAAATATTAATCTCGTAAACAAACTTTGCGAAAACTTAATCGTTTGTCAAGTATTAAATAATACTGGAGTATCTTTTTGTTTGTTGAGAAAACAAAAAGGGACAGATCTATAATTAAAAGCCGGCTTTAATTAAAGACAGCTTGACATTTGAAAGAAGGAGGACATAGGTTTAATTATAATCGAACACAAATATCATTGGGGCAGCGTCGGCGTCGAGGGAGTGATTGCAGGTCGATGTGGAAGCGAGACAGACATATCACACAATTTATTAGGGTTTTCAAATGTCATTTTTGAGTTATGTTTTCTTAGAACATCGTGTATGCTGTATTTCAATACGATTGAGATTTTTCAGTCAAAAAGATGAAAACACGACTGACTTCATTTTATGAAACGTTTTATTACCCCTCTGCATTATTTTTCAGGCCGTATCAGAAACAAACATTAATCCAGTTTTCAGCTCAGAAATATTTCAGTTTCTTATCTGTGTGCTAAAATTTAAAAGCTATAACCAAATGGTCATAATCCCTTAGCTTAGCAGCCCTACGCGCATGACAAGGAGCGATGTTGGGATTGCCCCAGTTTAGAAGCTATCAAAGCATTGTTTGTCGCGGCGGCTACGTAATGGGCACAGACGTAATGTCAAGCAGGTCGACGGAGATATCTTGTCAGACTGTCTGGAGACCGAAACTAGCGTAGTTTCGCCCTTTCGGGATAATCCGATTGAGGCGTGTGACAAACGTCAGTTTATGACGCAACTGTGATGAAGATCTACGGACGGTCCAAATTGACGTAATTTTTAACGCTAGAAAGATCACAAGATGAAGTTATTTTGTTTTTATAGCTGAGCTGCCAATCTTTATTTAATTTCGTGAATACGTTGGCAGAATACCGAATAGTTAGAATATTTTTGTGTTAGATAAGTACTCAAGCCTGGTCTTTGACGGTTCAGCAGAGGTTCAAGCTTGAGGTTTGCCAGCGAGCAATGGTGCGCAATATTCTTGGAGTCAGACTTACGGACCGTGTTAGGAATACAGAGCTGCGCTCCAAAACACAAATCGCTGACGTCACCCAAACAGCAGCTAAGCTAAAGAGGGACTGGGCCTGCACCTTTGCTGTATGTCGAACGAATCATGAGCCAAATCTACCACCATGTGGGTCCCAGAAAACGTCCGTTGCCATCAAGGCAGACCCAGGATAAGATTTCGAGACGAGCTTGACGCTTACTGAAAGGATTGGTCCACACTAGCTCAAGACAAAGGGGAGTGAAAAGGAGAAAGGGAGGCCTTAACCCTGCAGTGCATAAAAAAGGCAAAAAAAAAGGAAATTTGTAGGTACTGACTTGGTACTTGATCCGAACAAAAATGCTCAAACAATCATAAAGAAAACTGCACTATAACGCAATGATATAAGTGAGAAATCCAGAGTATTAAAATTCGAAAAGCAAGTCGTCGCTCGCGGCTCATTGCATTTGACAGCAACGGATAAAGGTTAATTATTTTCTTGAATACTTTGCCCCGACTCCGGGGAACGTCTGGAATTTTTTTAACGTTAAAAATTAATTCGCAAGTGCCGCAATCAGACCGCCATTGTTGTATAACTCGTAAACAACTTGTTTCTTTTTTTATATTTGCGATTAAACACCTTTGAATAACCCATTGAGTAGGAAAATTTCGGCGCCGGCCGCTCCAAATTTTTAAGTGCGAGATTTTATATTTGTAGAAATTTAATTTTGAGTGGATCAATTCACAAATTGAATATGTTATTTGTATGTATCTGCTTTAATTCCATTATATTTGGTACCTATTTAAATCTGTATGGTTTTTCAAATTCATAAACCCTGGATTGTACAGCAAATTTATTAAGTAGGTAATTCAGGTTTTTTAATTCCGCTTACTAAACCATTTAAAAAATAAACCATTTAAACATTCAAATGTAGCAAAAACCACAACCACAAAGGAAACGTAGTGGGACAAACTTCGTTCCGAGTGGCCCACTTCCTGCAATATCTCTGAAGCTATGCGCAAACCCACCGGCATCCCGCCGTAAACTAGTTCCTTACACGAACTAACTTTTATAAACTAACTTACAAACTACATACTTTCTATAACGGGATGTCGCGCCCGCAGCCATATTCCATAAATTAAATCCTTCCATAGAATAAGTGAAACTGGGAAAAGCGTAACGAAAAGAAGCGAGCATACACAGAATTCGTCATAACGCCCGGCGAAACAAGTTGGAAACTTCCCGAAGAATATATTAAAACTTTATCAAAGCTGAAAGTTCCATTTCCTCTCCAAGTGTCGTGGGAATCCGCCCCTCCCCTCAGGGCTTGGGGGTACGTCTGCCAAATGTACCCTCTGACAGGTGAAAATTAAATTAATCGGATGTCACGTTGCGTGTTTTTAATTATCTTTTAGACTTTATTGTATAACTCTAGATTCAATTAAGCGCCGCGTCTGAACTTTGAAATGGGCTTAAATTATAATTTAAAATAAACAAACTTTACGAAACTTTATAATATTTGAAAACCGTTCCCGGAAAAATAAGCTGCGAATGTTTTAATCTAAAGAACTGGCATTGATAGCAGATAAAGAGAGTCACACCGACTCACACCAATAGACTTTTTTACTATGAAAGGAAAAATCCAAAGTTATTTCATTCTACTCAGAAAGTCGAACGGGATTCTCTTTGTGCTCACACTAGACTAATTAAATCTGTAATAAGGAATTCATTAATATTAAAGAATAGGTACCTTCAGCGTACATTCAAAAGTGCTTTCATATTTTAATATAGATTTTACTCGGGTGGAGCAAAAAATATGATTGGAACTTACGTCCGGTTTCCTTATAAATATTCATTGTAGTATAAAGTTTCATTTCTACGTTGAATCTGAGTTATAAAACCGGGGGTATCAGTGGATTAATTGCTTCCAAGTTAATTGATGTTCGGAACGTATGTTATGAGCGATTTTATGGGCATACCAATAACAATTTAACGACTCTATCGTTCTGGGAGGAACAATCGACATAATAAAAACGCTGATCGTTTGAAACTGGGACGTTATCGAGCAATTTTTAATCTTTCGACATTATAATTATGTACTTTAAACATCTCGTTCGGGAGTGGTTCATTAAATTTTATTGAGCTTTTCCAGGAGCTTGAAGTGCAG
Organism: Dryobotodes eremita; assembly: GCA_917490735.1. Taxonomy (NCBI): domain Eukaryota; kingdom Metazoa; phylum Arthropoda; class Insecta; order Lepidoptera; family Noctuidae; genus Dryobotodes; species Dryobotodes eremita. The sequence goes on from OU823257.1 coordinate 9,957,384, forward strand.
CTTACAAGTATAAATACATATTATTTCATGTAATTTTTTCCTCACACAATGCACAGTGTTCTTACCTGAAACAATAAAGAAAAAATATTAGAAAACTTTGCAAATAGACTCAATATTTTTCATAAATATTATGTCGAGTCTCTCTTCTTCGTGGGTATAAACTATTAGGAACTTTTAAAAATAGTGGGTCGCAACGGTGGAACGCAAGTGGCATTTGGATTTCTTCGTTATCAGAATGGTCGGACATGATGGGTAACCGAAATAATAGTTACAACGCTAAGTACAGACAGATGTCTATTAATGCACTAAAGTTCACTAAGTACAATCATTTCACTTGATTAGACAGATGCAATCAGTTTATAATATGGAAACACGGTGACTTCGATATATGAGGGCTAGACAACCTTTTGCAAGCGCGTGTCGACACAAAGTGTCTCCGTCATGAGCTCACACGTCTATTTTACATTCAAAACTTCAAAAATATTAAATGTCAACCGACAAGCGACAGCCAGCGACCCAGTGTTGCCACTTCCTAAAACGACCTCACCCAAGTGCACTACTTGACGTTTCCAGTTAGTAATAATCCTATCAAAAACATAAATGTGAAAATGGGAGCCAAGTTCAATTAGCCTGTTTCCTCTGAAGATTTAAAAAAGATCCGCCAGAGGCAGCACTAGTGGGGGTACACGTACTTTGATTTCACTATTGACAGTAACGTTAAACGCATGTCTTATCATTAAAATACATAAATTAATAAAGTGAATAAAAAATATCAAGAAATAAATTATCATGCCTACCAAACATTGTGTATTCGCGAATTGCACTTCTGACAGTTGATACAAGCTAGATGGTATATTATTTGTGCCGTTTATTAATCCTCAAGTTGACAAGAAAATGTGTTTGGAGTGGATTCATTTATCACGAAGAACCGATATAACAATTGAAAAAAAAAATTACATACTTATATGTGTACGAAATATTTCATTCATCCAAATGGTTCAACAATAGAAAATCCAATTTCGTTATCAGCGAAGTTATATAATTATACATTGTAGTGTAACAGAAAGTACGAGGAAAAGTCCTGGATGGGAAAATTGCCTAATGTGAAAAAGAAAAAGTACCTACAGGATGTCTGTGGAACTGGACTGAGTAATTTCATGCGCTGCTGCTTATCCTCTAAACATTTACTACCATCGATTCCGATAAAAAAATATATCATTACCATTCGCAATGCATTCTTCAATTCTTGAATTTAAAAGATGCATTAACTAAAATATGTACATAAAATATTTAAATTTCTGACACAAATAAAACGAACTGTCAACGACAACTAACCTTTATATGAGTACATTTTTAGTACCTAAAACAGATAAACAACGGCATGCAAGCCATTGTTTTAAATCCCGGACAAAATGATCTTGAATTTTTGCAAATTTCAATTTTGCGCCAGGTTCCGTTAATTCATCATCATCTTCCGTTAATTCCATTTTTACCATGAACGTTTAACGTTACTGTCAATAGGGAAATCAAAACATATATGTACCGCCCACTAGTGCTGCCTCTGGCGGACCTTTTTTAAATCTTCAGAGAAAACAGGCTAATATTAAGAATATGCATTGTTGTTGATTTCACCGACAAAAGAATTGAGATCTAAATGGGTGCCAAGTTCTGTAGATAATCCTGAAATTGATTTATAAGAATATACAACATTCTAAAATAAGTAACACAATTTCTTGTTTTTTGCTACAACACTGTTTGCTATTTAAAAATATAACTTCTTAAATTTGAACGGTCGAAGTATTTGCACAAAGCAGATAACTTAGGATAAATTAAAGCTACAGATTTGACTTAGCTATTAAGGCGTCAAAAGTGTCTCACGCTACACCGCGTGTCTAGATTAGAAGACGTTACTAATAATCAAAAATAAATATGGTGGATCACTGTTGATGCTGCGACATATTCATAATTGCAAGTCCGCATCGGCGCTGTAAACATTTAAAAATGTTTTCAAAACAAATCAAATGATTTATTTCTTTGCAAACATGGGTATATTACGGTCACCAAAAGTGATAAGTAACCAGGGTCGTCGGATATAGTTGAAGTTTAGTAAGAAACCGATGGATGTTTTGAATAAAATAAAATAAAATTAATAAAAAACAAACAGTTCATTTATCAAATTAAATTTCATTCGATAACATCCATTGGTTTCTTACTAAACTTCAACTATATCCGACGACCCTGGTTACTTATCTCTTTTGGTGACGGTACATAGGTGTTTTTATAATAAAGTTCTCTATATTTTACCGTCACGTGGGTATGCAAAGATTTATAATTCCAAATAAAAAATCCAAAATAATGGCAGATCATAGGAAATACAACAAAAAGAAATATATATATATATATATATTTGTATATTAAAAATGTCAGTATGGTCACAGCTATAAAACAATTTAAAATAAAATAAGACTATATAATGTCAAACGGAAACAAAAAGTAAGTGAACCAGGTTCATAATAATTATGTCAATCAGTTCGTGAATCATCATTAAGAAAATCGTCAGTCGCGTATTAAGTTTTCATAATTAAAATTTTGTTTATTAGGTACTATTATATATAAATGGGGCAATACCAAAAACTTTTTTGCATTAGTGCGGTTTAAATTCTCCTTGACATAATTGATTGATGTATTGAGTCCGTATTGGATTTTTCCTAACCTCTGATTTTTCATATAGATGTGGGTTACATTTCACAAACAAAGCCGTTTCCATTATATATAAACAAGGCAAAGTTAAAAAAAATAACGATTTAAAATAGGGAACACAGCTATCAGTTGTCTTAAGACCGCACATTGACCTGATGCATCGCTTTTGCAGTCTAAATACCAGCTCCCTCTCAGTAGACGGCCCCCAGAAAACAATGCTATACCGCAAAACAGAGGCAACAAGTACGCTGTTAAAAGAGCCTGACTGTTTACTTTTTTTTGAGGGTTTAAAAAGAGCATATGCAGATTTGCTAAGTTTCTTACATAGTTCTTCAACACGAGGTTTCCATGTACATAAGTTGGGTATCAATTATAATGCCTAAGAACTTAGCCTTATTAGTTTCTTCAATATCACAGCCCTTGTAGGAAATGCTAACGTTTGGGTTTTCATGGCGTTGATAAAAATGCATGAATTTGTTTTGCTCAGGTTTATAACCAAATTATTGTTATCTAACCAATTTATAATACCACTCAAACAAGTATTAATGTCATTCTTATAATTATTTGAATTAGTACATTTTATTATAGCTATACTGTCATCTGCAAAAAGAACCATTTTGTTGGTTATTGCTTTCGGGGGATCATTGATATATATCAGAAAAATTGGCGGACCCAATACACTAACTTGTGGGACGCCATATTTTACATGTCTTGGTTTTGATACAGATATGGTTTCTATTTCAGTTTTAGGACATATCCTAGAAATTTCCGTGCATTAAAGCCTAGAACTCAGGTATGATTTTATTACTTTAAGATGTTCTCTCTTAAACCGCTATTAAACCGCTATTTAATTTGTGCAACAGAATCTTATGGACTACATAGTCAAAAGCCTTGGTCATGTCAGTGTAAATTGGACAGATTCTTTTATCGATTTGTTTTGCAGACAAACATTATTGACTGATTCCATAAGGATAAACCATTTCCAACAGTTGTTGACTTAAAAAAGAAAATATAAAAGAGACAGGGTTATCTCTTAAAAATTAAAAATATGATTAATTCTATTCGTCGATATTTATTAACATTCTTGGAAATTATAAAAGAAAATGTGTCATCTTACAAACTCAGATGTTTTCATTTCAATGAACGTGAATATATATGACACGCAATTATTCACCACGAGATATTAAATATAGTATCTTTCAAAATAAATCTGTACTCATCACGATCAGTTGATATTGTAAGATCTTACTTTAAATTTTTGAGAAGACTTAAACTAGCTTCACGTTTTTTACAGCTAAAAGAGAAAAGAGTGTTGGGCTTATACGAACCTATTAAGCAGACCTATATATAATAGATATCATAATAAGTATCTTTAAGGTTTTGAAGTAAAAATGGACCTCGATTTCAACACCTACAAGCATTTAACACTTTCCATTTTCAGTAAAATTCCCACATTCCTTCCCAACATGGCATAATTTTCAGAATACTTTTGTCTCAACAAACGTCCATATAACAAGCCAACAGCATTAGTTAGAATTGTTCTACACTAGTCTAAATTATTTGAGACGCGAATGGGCAAACAGGCGTGTGTCGTGTATAGTAATAGCCTTCGTCGCCCCTCATCACACACTCGGTTGCCTCTCAAAAGAGGGGAAGAGGCTAGAAAGTTGACTTCTCGAATGTTTAATTAGACGACATAATTATTTGCTGCGAGCCGTTGTGGTGTACACTAATATGCGCTTGCATAGTGTGCGTTTAATATAAGATTTGAATTTCGTCTCATTTTGTTGAAGTATGTGGGGAGGTATTTTATTGTAACATTTTAAAACAGTACCCCATGAAAAATGAGTCTACTTTAGCTAGTCTTAAGCCTAGTTAAACGAATAGGTTAAGTTCTTATTGCTAGTTTCTTGGGGTAATTAATTTTACTTCTAAATCTTTAAAAAAAAAAGTTTTGAAACGTACAAGAGTATATTAGGACTTACATAGACACTATCCAACACTGCAGAGAAAAGAGAAAAGTTAAAAATAAAACTCTCTTGTCTCTAGATATACGAATCCGTACTTAATATTATAAATGCGAAAGTAACTCTGTCTGTTACCTTTCTTTTCACGCTTAGGTAGTCTGGGACCTGGAGAAGGACATGGGCTACTTTTCATAGTGGATATTTGTATAAAAAATATTAAATACAAAATACACGCGGGCTACATCTAATATTCAATAAAAATCATTTATTTTGAAATTATGACGAATTGAGGGTTTTTCTATGAAGTATTTTGGTGACCAATCATAACAGTGACGAGTTGGACATAACTCAACTTGAATGGTGATCCAACAATCTTTCTACCATACATTTTAACGATATTTATAAGCACCGTAACCTTACCAAGTACTTACCTACCTAGCTTCTTGAGAGGGTGATTTTCTAAACCTACAGGATTAATCGAAGTCTTTCGCCCTTTAGTTCAAAGAACATAATTATTCAAGGTGAATCGTAAATCTTTGTCAGAAATCAAAAGTACCTATTACATACATACGTTCAGAAGACTCTGGCCTAATCTCACGTTAAAACAATTTATGATCAGACTGCTCATCAACGTTCCCTCTACGTTTACGGTTCCTTATTATGTGTTAATTACAAAGTAATTACACATCTTACAAGCCGCGTCTATCAAATCTGTTTATTTTGTTAACCAGCAGTATGTAGCGTCTTTACAGTAAATTAATTCCAGACTGTATGAGTATTTCGTTTTGTTGTAAAAGAGCGTAGGTTGAAAAGTAATAAAAAAAGGTTCGCTAAAAGGTTTTTTAATCTGTTGCCAATATTTAATAACCTTTTTGTACGGGTCTCTCTTCTCAGAGCAGTCAGTTTGGAAACACCGAACTCATCTAGTTTTAAAACATAAGTTATTTTTAAAGTTTTTTTTTAAAGCAATTCACAGAAATAAATATCATTTACCATGAATTACAGACCATCTTATATAACGATCCTTACAAAATCCTTTTGCACCCGCTGTTGGATTGAATATATTTTCGAACAGCAATTCACAACTTTAGAGAAAGTAATAAAACATTTTATTTCACTGTGATAACTTTATTGACTTCGTAGTTAATGACTTTCGGCTCGCATTATCAACGAAACACAAAGGTGGTTATTGTGTCCCAACATCTCTCTTCATTGAAGTGTCCAATTACCCACTACAGTACTGTTTATGACATATTTTATTACAGTAATGAACCACTACGTAAACAATGTTTTCAAAGAAAGACATTATTTTGTTTTTCTTGCTGAAATTAACATACGCTTCTAAGGACTTTTTCTACGAAGTTAAACTAAGGGTTCAACAAAGTTAGGTCTTTAATTTCCGCAACTTATTGTGTTACATTGTTACCTAAAACAACGAGCGCGTAGTGTATCCACAAATTACTACAAGGAAAACCGAAACAAAGGGTTCATCAGGCAAATAGAACATGCCGCTGATTATACGAAAATAAATAGGAACATCTTGATCAAAGTGTAACTGTTCATTTCTTCTGACTCATTTGTCTCTTGATCTCTATCGGCAACAGTATCGGGTTTCTTAAAAAATACGATAAATACTAAAACTCCCGCGGTAAACGTAATAGAAGAGACACATTACTGATGCCGCACAAGATCGAACAAATAAACCCCCCTGAATGGAGACGAGAGCTCCTGACAGCCTCCGAACTGTACCAAAACAATAGCTGGCAAAAAGAAAACGAACGATCCTGTTAAAACCCTTGTGACGTCACCTGAACGAATTAAAACTTCCGTCCTTGTCACGCGCGATGATCCCTACACCTCTCACTCTGGCACAGGAGGCAATTGACCTATTTTCGGGCGAGCGTGCAATAATTTCACGAAGGGCGGTCTACATAGCTTTAGTTATAGATTTGCCGGCTTGCACATTCTTAGGATCGCATCGACCGAGTTATACTTTCAATTTGGTCGTAGCTTTGTAATCGTTATGGCCAATAACAGTACGGATCGCTGTTTACGAAGATTGGATACAAACTCGCCAGTAACTGCTTTTATAGCGTACGCAGTCCGCTCGTGCAAATATAATGTTTTGATACAACCATTCGTATATCACACTAACCGTAATCACTGTTGTTTGTTTAATCTGAAATTAGTTGCCGCTTATATGTCGCTACGAGAGAACTTGGCCTGTTAATATCGTTTATACTTACTTGAGATAAAGGCGTATCTACTCTCATTTATGTATGACAGTGCGTTTATTTCATGTTTATTGTTGAACAAGAAGTCTATATATAATTATAAGGTACTGTAAGTAATGAACTTTTGCCGAAAGTTGTAGGTAGTTGAGTTTGTTCAGCGCGGCCTTCTCGGTTCTCGAGGGAGTCAAACTCAAACATAAGGAAACAAATATTATGAATGTTCCACGCTCAAATTGTGAAGTGAAAAGTAAGTCAGGTTATTCTTTACCAAAGAAATAACGATTTCTTTCGTTTTTTGTTAAGTAGTTATTTCTGTTCTTGAATTAACAAGTTGTGTGCCTACTTTTATTTTCTCTAAGGCCGTGTAAAATTTCCATTCCAGACAGTCTACAGATATTATCTTGCAACAACGGAGCGTATATACAAGTCCCAGACGTACACAAACAAAACAACGGAGCCTTGTCAAAATAAATTAGAACAACCATACTCCGCGCAACACATGAAAATGAGTAACTAAAATAAATAACTCAAAAAGGAATATTTTCCTTTTTGAGTTATTTTGTGTTATACAAAAGACCTAAAGTTTTTACAGCCAGACCTTGAACTTTGTTACGACCTTTAAAACATAGCCTTACCATAAACATTTTTCTGAAACGTAATATATTTTATAATTTATTCGCCTTACAAACATTGACGTATAGTACACTTGGCTACCCGAATCCCTTATCAATAGAGGCCGGGTAGCGCAACGTACAGCCGCACAAAACCCGTCAAAGCCCCGGTTAGGCAGGCAATATAACGTTATATTTCAAATAAAATTCCTACCCAAGGCCGTGCCATTGGGCCATTATTATATTTACATAATATACGTAATAAAAGGTAACTGACATTACCAGTGAGAAAGCCGGGGCGGCTGTTATACGCACGAGCGACTTTAAGCCCAGCCTGAGGCCTGTGGGCTCAGCTAACAACTAAATTGCACACTGATATTGCAAAGTATAATTGAGAACTAGCTGCTGTTTTATATAAGAAATTGTTCCGACTCTCATGATGTTTTAGTCTATTACATGTCTATTATAATATTATAGGAGCTCTTAGTTAAGTGTGTTTAAAAAATAATGATAGACAAGATATTTTGGTAACATGGATGTCTTGCTTAACAAGAGCGTTGCCCAGTAGTGGGATAATGTAGTATAAAACTATTTGTGATCCAAAAATAGGCAAAGAATGGAATCAAAAAGACTCTCAAAGGTTTATCTTTACCAAATAAAGGAAAGGTCGAATAAACAATACCTAAGTATAAAAGTAGTTTGTACCTACTGGTTTTAGTGGGAAATGATAACAAAGATTTCTCATATTATCATACTTTTATAATAAAATAATAGGCGAAGGAAATAAAGCAATTGACACAAAAGATCACTTTCAAACGAATTTAACGTTCACAATAAAGAATTGGCACAACATCACCTGTTTCTCAATTCAATTTGAAAAGAGAAGCAATGGCGCCGGAGTAACATCCGCTTCGAATACATGCTGACGGAAATGCGTAATTTGAAGCTACCTCATGAAAAAAAGTTGAAACACACTATTTCAGGATATTAAGGAAGGTTTGTCTAACAATTAATAAAATTAACCGAATGTGTGTGTCTGCCAGATTTTAACTGGTTAACTGAAGTTAACCGGAACTTATCAGAAGTTGGTGAAACAGGCTATCAAGTACACGTGCTTCATACATAGATTTTTACGACTGATCCTTACGAGGCATCTTAAGCTGAAACATTTCAAGTTTTCCTTAATTTCCGTTTCACCGAAGGTTGAGCTTCAAGCGATGCGCAAAAACTCGGTACCCCGTTACTTGTTTCGTTAACCCTACCGACCTAATTTTCTGTATCCGCTGTATTGACAGCGTAAAAAAATGGCCGCATGCCTGCCACTAATAAATCTTTCCACACAATAATGGCAGATCTCTTTTTACTAAATCCAGTGTGCGTTCGTGTTGTGGTTTTGCTAATGCCCCGTTATCCTTGTTTATAAATCATTCACGTCGATGCCACGTTTTCAGCTTAACTGGGTTTACGGTAACGTATAATGGTGGGCACGCTAACAATCGTACTTTTACGAGTACAAGAGCCCGTAAATATTGAACGTGAGCTCTTTTATGTTTAGAGGCAATAACAGCTTATGAGATTATTAGATTTAGAGGGAAATAGTTTGTTGTGGAAATTGCTTTGTTTTTGGTTTTACCTTAATTGAGTAGCTAATTGGAAATGAAATGGACACTATAGTGAGTGTCCGATGGACAACGTGAACTTTCAAAAGTATTACCTGTTGACAACACTTACTTGCTTAGCGCAGAAACTTTTCTGGTATTTAGAGATTTGATCGTGCCTTAACAAAAACAATGTTCTATTAAGTATTGGTAGAAGCGAGTCAAAGAAAAATCCTTCTGAATCAACAGAATATTCATACGGAGGTATTGTGTACCTACGTCGTAGGCTACTGCAGACAATTATATTGACGAAATAATTCTTTATTTTCAATTAGTTTCTGACCATACCAAAGTAAAAAAGTGTTTTTATCAAATCTTACTTTACTTATACCAGGAAGATTTATAAGATTCATAGATTTATTGTGAATAGGTTTGGAAACTGGTTACTCTAAACGAAAACATAAGTCCGTTCTAAATATACTTATCGGATCTGTAGAAATATTGAATTCACATTACTCAGTTTCTGAGTACCCCATTTAAAGTAAAAAAGCTTGATGAATCCTTTCAGCATCGGCCGTATTTTTAACCGACTTCAAAAAAAGGAGGAGGATCTCAATTCGACTGTTTTCTTTTTGTCTTGAGTAGTTAATGTTCACAGAAGTCAAATATCTGCAATCAACCACACTAGATATAGAAAAATTGTGTCTGCACGTTCTAATCTATCTAATATATCGAATAATCAAAGGTTTAAAAAAAAAAAACAATAGGAGCATAAACCAATTAAAAGTCAACTTTAACATCAACATCACACACTAAACAACACTTTAACAACGTGTATTTACGTCCAAATTCCAATAACGAATGTCGGTTTAGGCCAGAATTATCATCAATCACACGCATACAGTTTGATATCGCCTGAGATCGGTAGCGGTACACACAAATTAGCCTTGTCCTCCACTGACTGTTACGACTTCCGTAATGATAGGTATCTGATACAGTTCAGGCTTCCTTCCCAGATGTACCTACATAAATTAATTTGATGTAAACTTTGCGATATTTTGGAATTAGAAACAATAACAAACTGAACTCTAATGGTAAGTTGAGTAAACGGTGGTGTTATTAAAGGCTTCTTGTTACATTAAGGAATTCATCTGGATTCATTAGTCTAACTCTACTCCTTTAGATTTATTAAATAACTAATTATGTTTACATATCGTGTGGTGGGACCCTGGTGATCTACTATACAGGTATTTCCAGTGCAGACACCATAGTCTCTCACAAACTTTGTCTGTGTTTTTAAGTTTGTTTGAAATGAATTATGATTTCATTGTTTGTGAAGAGAAAATAAATGATTTGAATATGAATTTGAATTGACTGCCTCTTTGGTCCTGTGGTCACAAGTGTGATTATTAACCTATCCTGGGTTGGATTCCCAGGTCGGGAGAATAGTAATTTCCAAAAGGAGTTTCTGAAGAACACATTTAGTTAACCTAGCCCTCAGGTAAGTACAGAACAATTATTTTCTTTATGTCCCTCGGGAATCATCGCATTTCCGAATACAAACGACTGCTAATTTCCATGTCCATCAATTATTAGATTTATCGTGTATAATAATTTGAATTCAGAACTAAGTTTTTTATTGTGTTGTTACGTCAAAAAAAAACAACAATAAAGTACTTAGTTCTGAATTCAAATTTTTATACACGATAAATCTAATAATTGATGGACATGAAAATTAGCATTCGTTTGTATTCGGAAATGCGATGATTCCCGAGGGGCATTGAGAAAATAGTTGTAACTACTGTACAAGCGTGATGTTTGGAATAGAATAGCTGGCTTATCCCAAAAAGCGTGATGTTATAATGTAAATTCATCATTATTTCCACGTCTAGCTGTGTTTGGATAAGAATTGCTAGAGTAAAGCTAAGATTTTCTAGAGAAATTCCGTCCTATCATAACGGCCGCCATGAAAATCTGTCATAAACACTAGTATTTGACGGTGATGGTTTAAGGTGACAAAAAACGCTCTGTATTTGGATAGCCGTTATTGTGTGACCTATTTACCGCTTTCCGGGAAAGCCAGAGAAATCCGATGGAGACATCTGTATTAAAAGTGTCATCTGCCTCAATAGCTCTTAAAAATCTTTCGACCTTCTTTTCATCCACGTCAACATTATTGTCTCCGCCTTACACACAATAATGTTCCCATTCACAATCAAGTAATACGATGATAGCATTTAACATAATTATAACCTATGCTGATGACGTAGACGTTAACGATGTCAGCGTAATGCTGTTACGTTGATTGAATTACCTTTGTAGCCTGTTATTGTTGATGACTGATGGAAAATAACATAAATAGTAGAACGATCATGAATTTTCTATTATATTCATAATAGACAATTATTAATTATGATTATAAGAAATGTCTTAGTAATTAATTTGTGAGGTATAAATAACTTCATGTGTGCATGTGCAATGAAAGTAGGCGAATAACCGATTATTATTTCCCACTTGGATCACAATAAAATAAAATATTTAAGGAGATATCTGCCTCACTGGCAAAAAGTACAACCGACACACTTGCAAAAACATACCCCATTTAACGTAATCAGTCAAAAAGATAAGCCCACTCAAATCAACTTAAAAGGGTATGTGATAAATAGGGGGGACCTTTAAAAACACGCCATCTATCCGAGAGAAGCGAAATTTCCTTGTTGACTCGTCCCCTGTAATGCAATTATTGAGTGATCAAACAATTTGCGGCTAGACTGGGCCGTCGGATCCCGAAGAACTCACTTGCGTAACGTGGGTACATTTATTATGGGAGAAGCGTCTCGGAGCGAAAACATAAATCATTAGCATTCCCCTGCCCCCCGCCGGCGTCGCATGCCCTCCCCCCTGTGTACTGATTCATCAGGTCATCGTCGGGATAGATTTAGATGCTGCTACTACAATGATATTAATGTCTGTAGTATTTATTGCTTCGACGCTGTTCTGAGATTAAAATGACGGATGTAAGATGCTTATCTTCTTGTTTTATCATAAAAGTCTTCTAAAGGGAAAAGGGAACCTTTTCTTCTGCTCGTAGATTCATCAGATAAATGCTGAAAAATGGACACTCAATACAGTGATTTCAAAAAAAATCCGTAGTGTTTTTAGATGTTTCAGTAACTTAAAGTACCTATTCTATTTTATCTTGCTTTTTACTTAAGGGATCAGTTGAAGCGTGATGTAACAGAAATCACAGATAAAAAAGCCATGTTTAGGCGTCTACAATACTCAAGCGCATGTAGGTATTACTCTTTAAATAAATTGTATTATAATTTAATGGCAAACATAACCATTGTACGTAAAGACCAATAATTCAAAAGTAATTTTAATCTCCACAAAATACATCAAAATTAATGACCAAAAAATTCAAATAAAGTTTCGAAAATAAACTAGACTAGCACAATCACTTTCGTAAACCTATATCCAAGATCCCGCATCCTTCGACTCAAATGATGAGGGTACATGCTCAATACCCGAAAGATCGATGCAAGATTTAGTAACGATCCTTATGGTCGAGCAAAATGTCTGTATATTCGATCAGGGTCGTCACCTGTCATTTTATTATGGGAAATTTGAATAAGCGATTACCCAACGATAAAAGATACGATACTTGCTTCAGTTTCGTAATGGCGTTTACAGAGGGTTGGGCGAGGTGAAAAATAAATGTTTTGGGGAAATAGGGTTCAGGAATGTTGAGGGAAAATAGTTTGAAGCCTTTGGTTTTTGTTGTACTGGGAAAGAATAAATAGAAAAGATTTATTTTCTTTATATAAAAACACAAGTATCTACTTACTTAAATAAGTTATTTTTAAATGATAATAATAGGAACCTACTTCTATGATTACGGGTCTTTCTGCGGTTTATGCATGTTAGTTGGGTTACACCAAAGCAAACAAACATTGTCGTAATATACTTAGAACCATAGCAAGGAGCTTTTACGTTATGCAACGGCCGCCATGTTTCCGCCACAAGGGACCAAATTGAAACATTAACTTTCCCGTAATACAATACTTTCACTTATTACTTCCATTGTTAAGCAATTAAGATTGGGATATTGGAAAGTAATTCAAAATTAATAATCAGTCAAAAGATGGACAAGTATTAAAAACTCTAAGATATCAAGTTTCAAACCAAACAAATCAAAATCAACTTCGTTACAAACTCGTATCGATCAAATTTCGCTCTCCCAAGTAATTAAATAACTGATCATTACAACTAACAGTTAATTAATGGATTTCAGAGTTACTTTTACACTTTATCAGAGTTTCAGAGTTCGTAAAAAGTAAATAAACGTCTCATCTAATCTCGAGACTTTATTGAAACGCTCTCGGTACAAATATTTACCGTTATGTGCTACGAGCTCTGTCTGAGACTTTATTTTATTACGCCCAAGTTTTTGGTAAGTCTATATTTTTATTAGGTAAGTTATTTTTTAGTTATATTAATAAAAAAGAGGGTTATTATTAATTTAATATAACCTACCTTGGTGAATTTTCGTTCCCCGAAAATCATGAATATTAATACGTACGACAAGGTTTCAGATGAACACGGACCAATTGCATAGTTTTTGACTTAACATTACGCCCTAGATCAATCAATTTATTGATTGTTCTCTTTATTCATATCAGATACCTCCAACTATTACCCAGACCCAAAAATATCTGTCAACTCATTCTTAAGACTTAAGCAAAGTCTATACAAATCTTTATAAAGTGCGGTGTTTCAAAGTGCAGAGGGCACCAGGACTAGCGGCATAAATCATTGCTGTCGAACGCCTTCTATCGGGCTGACACCGAAATCGCAGGAGGCATTACTCATTGGGGACACGCTACGAATAAATCCCAGTATTTTTCCTTTTTTCCTTAACGACATTCCACTTTGCGCCTTAGAGACGGTTCCGCGTAAGCGCTGATTTTTATGTGTTGTCAAATGTAAGCAAGACGTCGAGAGTTCGTCCTTGTGAGATAATACTCAAGTTTATTGTACGCTAAGTGTGTATTTGTTCTTCGTAAATCATTTTAGGGAGCTGTCGGTTTATTTATGGAAGTTGCTTGTGTCCCTCGGTAATTTACTTCTTTCAAAAAGTTAATCTGGCTAAACTTGTATTTTTATTCGTGTTGCCATTAAAAAAAAACTATTCAATAACAAAAAAAGAACCCGTCAAAGTATGTCAATACAAAATTGTCTTGTCATTAGCTTGCAAAGCAATCGAAAACTCGAAGCTATGCATACAGATCTCGATATAAACAAAACGCGATAAGGCGGCTGCCAAACTTTTTTCATTTCAGGCATCGAGAGCCAGCAAATCCGACTCACATTTAAAATATGGTATCCTTAGGAAGGAGGCGCGAAGCCTAGAGCGATGGCCGTTTTACCGACGAAACAAGTGCTTGCTCATTTTAATATTTCCAACTTTCCTTGAGCCTGGCGTCATTAAGCGAAAAAAGCGCTGCGGGCGAAAGTGGGCCAGCCGGGTCCTTTAAAACCTCTTCAGTCCATTGTTGTATTTTTTTCCCTTTCAGTCCGCGTGTTTTAGGAATTTAGTTATGGTGAAAATAATGTTTTCTTTTTAATTCCACCGGGTCTTGATAGGGTCTTTGTTTAGTTAGAAATAATTGGCGCCGGTTCTATGATTTGGGTTTTTATGCTCAATCATATTGAATAAATAGAAACTGCGTGAACTCGTTTTTAATATCCATTTAGTATTACATAAAAATCTCTTCGCAACCATTTTACCATAACTCACACATAAAATCGTATATCATTTAAGATCGCTTCATATTTTTAATGCACAAATCTCGTCACGTTTACCACAAACTGTCTCATTACGTCACTTGAGTATGTTTACAACTAAATAACTACCGCCAACGCTGCCCCTTCATACATAATTAAATTACTTCAAATGACGCCCAACTTCGTAAAACATTCCTCTACAAACATTAAAAAACAACGCGTCATCTTTAAAAAAACTTCAGCAAACACAACCGTGGAAACTTAATTTAGACGAGCGGTAGTAAAGCTGCGTATTCACTAAATGACACAATGTTGGCTAGTGTTGAGTATCACCAACATTGTGCCGCGCAGACATCACAAAATGTAGTAAAACAGGTGTTTAGATTATTCAGCAACTCTGTGAAATAATGCGCATCAATGTCACAAATAATGTTGGCAAACATTAAAAGATTTTCGATCTAATAGACCTGCGGGGTAATTGCGTAAGTTTAATTTTGACAATTCAACAACATTCATTACGTTATTTACGTTGTCCAGCAGACGATTTTTTTCAAACATGAAGCAATGGATTAAGAATTGCTTTCACATTCTTCGGTTTGTATAAAAAACTGTGTTACGCAATTGTGGTGCTAGGTAAAATTACATCAATAGGTTGAGCAAACTTATTACGCTGGGCAACATGTTGTTGATGCCCATTTTATCGACAAGTGAGTACAACACTTTACACCGTCACCAAAACAAAATGGAAACTATGACGTGCTTGAATACGTTCGGTTTTGTTTTGCGTAGAAATAAAAAGAAAAGTGATTCACCTGTGCGTACGTAATTATGTACCTATTTATAATTTTAGTTAGTGAGTATATTCAGTACCTTCAGCACATTTCTGTTCCAGTGACGTTGAAATTAATGGCGTGGCGAGAGAGAAGTAAACAACAAAACTGTGGAAGATAAACGAACGTTAGTAGATATTTAGCAAATAACTAGTTCAATATCTCAAATATCGGATGCATTTTCGTGTTAGGTAGATATGCTAATATTACACAGTTGACCCACAGTAAAAGTACCTACACATTCCCACGTACAAGAATGTTTTCGGTAAAACTTTCCTCAGCTAGAACAATTAATGAGTAAAAGTCAAACAAGTTACGTGTGACTCTGGAGCCCCTTAACGTCAGAGTGTCAAAACCCCGCTTAATATAATATATTATCATCAGTCCATTTCTGCTTGCTACTTACTTTCAAGATTTGCTTACTTCATAACGCTTACATGTGTATGTGAACGCACACATACATGCGTCATCCCTTCATCTACGACAGTCCGTTGCGTTCATAAATCAGGGTTGTCAAACAGCTTGGAACTTGCCAGATATATTGCTGTTGCGAGCTGTTACTCGTTTTACTAAGCTAAATAGTTGCTGACAGTTCGTACGGTCAGATGAATAGAATATTTTTAGTTAATCTACTCAGCAGATTATGAGATAACATGTTCTGTTCATGCTGGTTGTTTTTATGTCGTTTCTACTTTAAATACCTAGGTATAATTTGTAATATAAACTACATTCGAGTAAAAAAGCTTTCTAAAATTGAGCGGAAGCGTTGGTTGAAATTGGGAGCAATTTCAACTAACACACGAGCATTAGCCAAATTAGGCTTTCCAGCAAACGTCCTCTGAATTCCATCCTCAACATTGCATATTACATTCAAAATTTCCCATTACATAATTATGAGAAAACGTCCTTTATATAATACAAGTTTATATTTTTGTTACAAATATTTCTAAAGGTCATTACGAACACAAATATAATGCAAGTATATGAGTCGTCAAAAATTTGTGGCCGACATATTTTTGTCTTTCCCGCCCACAGTTAATTTTACCAAGACGTTTTATTTTTAAATCGCGAACCACTGATTCACGTTTCCTAATGCCTCTGAATATGACATTAATTAGCGAGTTATTTTTTTTATGTTAACGCAGATTTCAAATTAAATCTTTGATAATAAAACGCCTTTCAGAAACCTGGTGATGACGTAATTTGTTTTTGTGGAAATTGTACAGGACTGGGCTTTTTTGACATACTTTAAGCATTGCTAATGAAACTCAATTGATTTTCTATTGTTTTGGCCCTCTAGCGGGCCACCTGGGGCGTGACTAATATACCCATTACCAGCGTGTCCTTCTGTGATACTTAATTTCGAAAGTAGAGAATCGTATACCGTGCTCAGATCTCGAAAAAAAAAGGTTATTTTAGTCGCTTTAAAATAAAACGCAGTTATCAGGAGTTAGTTTTAAAACTAACGGCTATACATATTTCTTCCCAAAACACTTAAGAACGACCCATCCTAATTTCAAATACTTGTATCTGGTGCTCTGCAATAAAACGAATGTCTCTACGTTTCTGCAACCAAATAAAAATGTCTGTTTCATAGCGAATTTTCGCCGTGAACCATAAAATAGTTTTACGAGGCTAGAATGTAGTTAGTTATTACACACGACTCGTTCAACGTGCGACATCAGTCCGTTTTCATATTTCTGCATTGCGTCAAATTATAATGTCATTTGTAGATGACGAAATTACAGCATACGTATTTCTAAAGTACTTTTAAAACTTTCGCGTTATTTTAAACGAAAGAACGTCTCAGTTTTTTTATTTTAACTTTAAAAATATTGTACTAATTAGCTATGTAGCCCCCAGCTACACTCCCATCTTTGACTGCAAGAAATTATTCTCTCATTCCCTTCTATCTCTTGATGAGTAGCAGAATAGATACCTTTTATAAAGTGCTAAGAAAATATTTCAACACTTTGTACATGTCACGTAGCAATGACTGATTTACGTAGCGCTACACCTGCTACGCCTAGGTAATTGATAAACCGCCGTAAGACAATAAGAGCCATCGTACAAATAGTACATACAATATATGAATAAATTATTATTATTTTTGCTACAAAGTAAAACGTACCTCTCAGTTTAGATTTATTGTGTTGTATGTCACGCTATATTATAATATCACTTTGACGTGTTAAATTATTTACAATCGTGTCTAAAATCGTATTTGCTTTACAGTCCAATATAAACAAACAAAAAATAGTTTTGTCATTCATACAGTTATAAAACAGTACAGTACAGTTTTAAAACTGTATTACTACACGTGTTTTCTTCTCATTCATTGCAATGAATGAAAATTTAAAGATCACGCAAAAGGTCTTGGTCGTTGTACTTGACTGAATTCCTACAGTACTTAAACGCGATAGAAACAGTTAAAAAAAAGTTCATTGAAACAATCATAACACAAGCGACGAGATGACCTTACCGTGCGACGTGTAACAACGTGATATTAAAAAGAAGAAAAAATAGAGCTGTCTTGCATTAAAACAAAACAGTTAATATGTTATGAAAAACACATAACATTGGTTGAAGTTGCAGTCTAAAATTTCGCCTTATATTCGTCATATGTTAAGAATAAGTAAATACCTTAATCCCGTTTTCGTTACCTGTGAACTTTCACATAGCGTCTACATCCTTCAGATATTCTTTCACCAGCAGATAACAAACAGGTCTCTAACCAATGCTATGTGTTTTGAAGGAAACATAATAGAACGGTTCTGCAATAAAACAAAACAGTTATTATGTTATAAAAAACACATAATATTGGAGCAATGGGCTTGCTGTTGAGTTTTGAGGACTTTTATGAATGACACTTGACAAGTGACAGATCCAGCTCGCCGTAACCATAGATCACCGCGAGTTCTGCCATAGTGAAAGTTCACAGGTAAGGAAACTGGATTAAGGTATTTACTTATTCTTAACATATGATGAATATAAGGCGAAATCTTAGACTGCATCTTTAACAAATGCTATGTGTTTTGAAGGAAACATAATAGAACTGTTCTGCATTAAAACAAAACAGTTATTATGTTATGAAAAACACATAACACTGGAGCAATGTGCTTGCTGTTGAGTTTTGAAGACTTTTATGAATGACACTTGACAAGTGACAGATCCAGCTCGCCGTGACCATAGATCACCGCGAGTTCTGCCATAGTGAAAGTTCACAGGTAACGAAAACTGGATTAAGGTATTTACTTATTCTTAACATATGATGAATATAAGGCGAAATCTTAGACTGCATCTCCCACCAATGCTATGTGTTTTGAGGGAAAAAAATAGAATACTATGTCTGCATGTTTACGGTGGCTATCTCGTAAAATGTTGGACAGTTTAAGAGCCATTGTCGCCAACTTATCAGTTGACAAGATTACATTATTATTATAACTTTTGATTTCGTGCCAATAGGAGTCAAGTTTTTATTGGTTGTAAAAACATCTCGTTTTGTGAAATCTAATGGTGTAGAAATACAAATTGTTATTTATTAGTCATAGTAGTATTTTGTTAACTCCAATGTGGATAAGTGATTTGATCCATTAACATAAAAATGTTGGTATTTAACGAACGACGTCAAGCGCTCTCACTAGTTTATGGAGATAAAACATTTTAACGAGGTTTTATATGCTTTCGATTGTGGGTGTCTCAACGAAATTGTTTGTTTCAAACTATTGAAAGTACAGTGTCAAACACAAATTTTCTTGTCAGAAATAATTACTTTGTTTGTTTAGTTTTTAGGACATAATTGCTTACTTTTATGTTGCTAAACAGTCAAACTTTGTAATTAAATGTATAGAAATTGAGAGATCATATAATAAACTAAGCTAAATGAATGCGGAGTTTTATGCGGAGTGTTTACAAAACAGAGCCCTATTTTCAGTGTCATTTATAAAATTAATGATGTTGTTGTTCAAGAAAGTAATCAATGGCTTTGCTGGCGACACTTCAACTTTAGTTGATGAATTACTGACTATTTTGATGGACTTCATAATTAGGTACTTGCTAACTACTGTGTTGTACCTACTATCGAAATCAAACAAAATCTATTCTAATTCTAAACTACCATGAAAGTAGCCTTTGTTAGAAGTTAGGAATCCTGAACTTCTCCACGCGGCGCTCGTTTGCCGCGATGCATAAAATAAAACCAGGCAACAAATACTTACTTGACTTATCAGTCAGGTTAGTGCAAAGTTAACATATTAATGACCCTTATTTATTAACACTTTGTTTATATTAAAAATATTAACCTATGTTATGTTATCTATGGGCCTGTGTCGCCTGAAATAAATGGATTATTATTATTATTTATAATTAAATATATATACTAATTCACTTCTACATTTAGATACATTATACAATTGTATATACAATATATAATTATTTTAATCCAAATGGGGATTTTATATATTACATATTATATATTATTATATTACACTTATCGCTTTTAGACAAGTTTTTAAATTAAAATATCATAATTAGTACACTTCAGATTCGTGTCCGGTTAATGGCAATAGGGTCGCTATGTCACTATCGCTATTACATGGGACTTAAACATTCCTAGTGAAATGTGGGTGTACTATACACCTCTACTTAACCCTTCGGGGATGGTGTGAGACAAACATGATGTTATGTTAATTACACTGATCTAGCTAAGCATTCAGTCTGCAACTATTCATTAGGTACGCATCGTAAAAACTCGCGTGACTGCGTTATAAAACCGTATACCTACATCAAACAATTTTGACTGTCAGAATAATTAAATTGGCACATGTACCTACCGACGATTATTGCACAAAACCATATTTTTCTTAGTCCTACATAACAGGTGTACAGAAACAATGTGACAGCACCAAGGAACGGTGACGAATCGACTGAAAGCCGTGTCTATTTCTATTTTGCATATTTTCCACAACAGTAGCCTTGACTCGGGTGAACACAACGAGCAATGAATAGAAAAATGGGCGTTTTGTTCTTGCCGTGAAACCGAATGTGATTTCGGTGTGACAGAAAATTGCGGAATGTTTTCAGGAAAAATATTGTCCTTGTTCATATATCTGTTATGTCGTGTTGTGATTCTGGTTCTTGTACCATCGTCTTTCCATGATCTATTACCAATGTCTCGCGTTCATCTGTTAAATCATTATTATTTTTCTCAGTTATTGAATCGTTTTTTTTACATACATTCCTTTTTGTTACATATAAGTTTTTTATTTATGGATGGGGTTCTATTTTTGAGCTAGTAGTGCCCCCACCACTGATTGCTGATTGCTTGCTCGTGTGGCCGCGGATCGTTTTTCTCCACAGACTAAGCCCACTTACACCTCTAATCACTAAACACGTTTAGCGCTAAACGAGTTTTAAACATCATTCTGTCTCGGTCATTTCCAAACATTTGACAGAAACAGAATTAGGGTTTAAACTCGTTTAGCGCTAAACGTGTTTAGTGGTTGGCGGTGCAAGTGGGTCTAAGTCACTGCAAAGCTATTGGCAATCATCGTGTAAACAGCTCTAGTGTATGCCAAGCCAAGGTACTACTTGCATGTTCTCCTAGCTTAAAAAAAACTTATAGCCTCGTGTATCTCGGGCACTAGGTCTCGTTAGACTCTGGGAAAAAACAGCTTTAGTTAAATCTACACACGATAAACTATCTTAACATCTTAACGCTCCCAGAGACAGGCGCGACGCGACAACGCGATACAAAGGCGCCGCTCGTCGCGCGACGAGCGGTGCCTTTATGTAGCGCGCGATTCGCGTCGCGTGTCGCGCCTGTTTATAGAAGCCTTTATTCTAACAAATACTTTGGTTTTACTTACTTATCTCTCGTATTATATTCACCGTCTATACTACTCAAAGTTTTAAAATATTCTTAAATTTAATTCAGGCGTGCCTCGTAAATGTCGGGATGATTATTTTAATCTGCGTTTTCCATGTAACGCATTTTTTTTTCGATACAATCTCATGTTTGTGTCAAAATGAGCGACATCGCTGCAACGCCTTTTCCTTCTTAATAAATTAAAGAGATTGACGTAGTTTCTCATACTTGATAATATTCTTATGTAACTCAATTTACTTTTAAACTAGCTACAATTTTACTCATCGCTTACAATATTAGTTTAGCTGAAGTAATGAAGGTATTAAAAAGACTTTAAAAAAATCCTAAAATAAATCATTAACCAAAATGAATTTAAGTTATATCAAAACCAAAAGTATTAAATTGATTTATTGTCATAACTCTATGCCAAGTTTATGGGGGTTAAAACTGTTTAACATAACACTTTGTCCCACGACTGTACCAAAGAAATGTCCCACTGTCGGAGACAATAGAAGGTCACTGGTGTATCATAGCAATAGAATTCGCCTTGGCAGTAATAGTACATTACTCGGCCGCGATTTGGCTCGCACACAACTGTTAAAACAGGGAACGATCAACACCGAGCAATAACAACCGCTCGACGCGAGCGTACTTCCAATCATTATTCGTGTGTTTTGGACATTTATTTTTTGTACATACACGTACAGCCGTGAACTTTAAGGGTTATCGGTGGGTGAGTTTTAATGTATTCTGCAAGGTCGTGTGAGGTGTTAATACTTTGTGATTAGTTGAGCGTAAATAATGCACGTAGGTGTCTACCTACCAAAACCTACCTAAATAAACCACACTAATGTGGTTTATTTTTGATGCTAGAAAGGCAGACGATGTGAGTAATCTGGTGTAGTTTATATGGTTTGAGAACTTTACTTCTCAAAAAGAATTACACTCACATAAATGAAAAAAAAACTAATTAGAATACATTAGACGAGGCAACGATTACACAACAAAAATAGGTTAGATTAGTACAGTACTCGAAGATAGCTTAACATTTTAAATCCGCTACAATGTATTTCTTTAAGAGCAGGTAGTAACCAAAATTGCCTATCTTCAATTTAATTTTCCATGAAATTCATAAGACTTAGGTATAAAATAAAAATAATATGAGTAACTACATGATATTTTGAAACTTTTTGTGGAACAGAAACACAATACGTTAAAATTTTCTCGATAAAATAACATCACGAAGTTACCCCTAATTTTCACGTTTTTTCAATTTGTACTTAATATGCTAATGACTAATAGGATAATTTTTTAATGATTATCTGTATCAAGACAAGGCGAAAAAAATTGTGCAGGCATTTTTTGAAATTCCTTGATTTTGATTGATTGATTCGTTGATTCCTTGATTTCCTTCCTTTCCTTCCTAGATTTTTTGAAAGTATTACATGGATTTCTGATCTTTTACATTCCGAGGCAATTTGTTGCAAAGCTGTGCTCCTTCATACAGCACAGTAATCCTGCCGTAGTTTGTTCTAGGCGCCCGCAAACGCTATATGATTTGCTTGTCTAGCTCCGTATCTGTTTTTTATTTGTAAACACAAATAAAAAACAGATACGGAGCTCACACTTTTTTATTTGTGATTATTACAATGTTATTTCTTTTCCTAATATAACATAACCTGGAAGGGCTAGGCAGAGGTGCAGGTCATTTTGTCTTTTGTGTTTTTATTATGTTGTGTATCTACCGAAATATTAACAGTTTCAAAACCTACAGTGTATGACGTAAAAGCTTTGTATTGTATGCCTAAGAGTTAAATCGCTTGCAGATTGGCCTGATTTATATTTGTTGATGCAAAACTATTTTAAGATGCGGCCAGTAAATATCGACTCATCCGAACGATCGTAGTTAGAATATCATAAACGCCAGGCAAAGGTCAAGGTGCTTCTCTAGAAATTATAATACCCAGAAACACACAGAACCACATACATAATCTTCTGGCCTTCATCCTTATTAATTTAAGGTCGACAAAGTACGTCTTTTCCTTCGTAACATTTTTATCTGTCTACATCTCAGTTTTCTGTTCATTCTTATTACAATAATAATTAATAACTGATTAACTGATTACTAACTTATTACTTAATACAATCGTTCTATCGAATACCTTGGTCAGCTTTTCTTAAACCCATTCCCAGAACCACAGTACCCTTCACAAAAACACGCCCATTTCATGTCGCACTTCTCCGACATGTGCAAAGCGTCCACAACATTTTTGTACACTCGTAAATTCTTGGCCTAATATTATAATAGCAAACACAACGTTCTACTGTAATCACTCGCCACCGTAATGTGCCGTAACTCAAATAAACTAGTTTTCGATGACACGTAATTACTTTCAGCTGAACTATAAATCAGAAAGGCATATTCTGCTAATCATTGCAGTTGGGCAGTATGACAGTTACAACACGTCTACGAGTTCGGAGTACAATTTGTACTGCTACCCTTTACGTAGTTCTAAAGGTGTTTGCGTTTGGAAGATGTGCTGCGTCGACCTTAAATTAATTGGGATGAAGGCCGAAAGATGATGACTGTGGTTCTGTGTGTTTCGGTTTCCTAATTTACACAATTGCAACGGAAACGGGTTCAGTATAATTTTGCTGATTTTATATAGCTATCTTATTACTAGGTAAGTATAATAATGATGACGTTTTGGAACTACTTCTTACATTTCGTCTGTGATTAGGTACGGAAAGATAAAATACTTATTTACTATTATCGACTCTTTTAATTAATTAAAATATTCATGACACGATGCAGATATTTTGATGATTGTGCTATTTGACGCGTGCACGACTCGTGAAAGTCACTGACACGTCACAATTTTTTTATTTAAAACTGTTTTGTTTTGATCGATTGTATGCAAAAATTAATTGTTTACTATGTAAGTACCTATTTAATTAAAATAACAATTCCAAAAACATACCTAATCGCCACGCACGGTTAGTTGAAATCATAAAATGTTATAATGTATGACCAACGTAAGTTTTTTCAACGTAAGAGACTTTTTTTTTAACAGAAACAGCATTCTGAAGGTATTTTCAGATAGGTTAGAAGGGCCTACAAAGGATATGTTTATCAAGCTACATGTCAGACATGGGGCTTGATAAATCTTCCTCTAATTGGATGCTGTGTTTTATGTTTGCGTTTTTTTTGTACTCTTGTTTGTTACTACTAACATAGCTTGTAAGTTTTTTTTGTAATACTAACGCGCTATGGGCCTTCGATGGCTGAAAATAAACGATTTTAATTTTATTTTTACAATACTATATGCATATATTATTATTAAATATGGATGTACCTGAATAGAATGGAAATCTCACACCTCGTTCTATATTTATTTTCACAACACATTGCTATGCTAATAACATATTTTTATGGCACACACCGACGAAAAATGGTAATGTTTTACATAAATCTGTCACCAATGTAATCATAAGTAATAATTTGTACAACATACTGCCTAGTTTTGTTTACTCTCGTAAATATGTGCGTGGTATTATCATATTTATGTGAAATGTGTCTGTGACTAAAATAGCGTACACTAATTTAGGGTTTAGTGATATTATCGCTGTGTGAGTTGACAAATCTAATAGAAATATTAGTGTTTTGTAAAGGTGGAATGATAGTGAAAAGCGTATTATTAATGCGGTCATTCACTGTTCTAATGTTAGAAACTATAATTCATAAAACCCACAGAAATATCTTTTCACATTTATGAAACGTTGGCGTATCGACTGCCTCTCATGCGTTCTTAATAGTAGGAAAATGCCCGTATTTTTCATCTTATAACAAACAAAACGGCATAACAAAATCCTGAATAGAAAACGCCTAACTCATTCGCATCAAGAGAGTCATCTAATGTAATAAATTGTTTCATTTTGGTTTCAGATCAACAGGCTAGCCGCGTATGCAATTATAATAATTGATTTCATATATTATAATTCATTACAACAAGAGTTTTAAGCCAATGAGCCCGAAAACACACGATAATCTTGTCCCGCCCACAAACGGTTCTTAATTTCTGACACAAGGTACGCCTACAAAAACTTCAGACTTTCATATTCTTGAATATTGTTAGAACTCAAAAATATTTTCGTCATTCAAAGTCATTACTTTTAATAGATATTGTGTTCCAACTAAAATGAATTGCTTCATAATCAAAACTGACTCATAACAATGTACGCGTATGTTTGCTTTCAATCACTTGTCTTCAGCGAAATTGCAAATGTCATAAGTAACATCTCTCATAACAATGTGGGAACTGTTACGTATATCATTCGGCGAATAATTATCTGTCGGGAGTATAAATAACGGTGATTTTCGGTATCTGTTGCATTTTTCTCCAGCCAACTTCAGTTCTTTCATTAGTCGAGACTTATTTTAGTTTTTCTTTTTGTCTTAGGCTTTGGTGAGAACGGAAGTGGAAATTGATTTTCTTTCAAACTCTTTCTATTTTCTCTTCTAATTAATTTCTTTAGTGGATGAAAGTTTTGAGTTCCACGACATTGCTCGGTGGAGTGAGACTAGGGCTAAATCTAGAGTTACGAGTTAGGAGATTAATTAATTCGACGGTTATTTATTATCCCAAGTAATCAAGCAGTAAAAGTTTGAGATGGATTGGCAGGTTATAACTTGACACATTTTCATGGACATTTTGCACACCTCAATAAAATTTCTCCTCTATGGTTAACGCGTCACAAACCCAAATTTTTCGAAGTCATTGCACATTACCATGTTTTTACATAGAAAAAATACAACATCAATGCGACGTAAATTAAATTGTCCGTTCTTTTTTCTACACAATTTCATCGTGCTGGGAGTTAAAATACGCGGAGCAATCAACACGCGATTCGGTTGCTCGACATCATGTACATCATTTTGTACCATCTCCCCAGGGGTTGAGGAATTAGCGACTGAAAGCTGCAGCTTTTTCATATGTACGTTAATTTGTAACGATTTGTATGTGCGTAGAGTATTATTATTTATTTCAGACTTTTTCTACATCTTTGCAATGAGCTTAATCAACAGCACTTTCAGGCAACCAAGTAAACATTTGAATAATCACAGATTGACAACGCATCCAAAACTCTTCATCAAAACCAAACTTCGAAGTCGTTTCCCTCTACTTAGACGCAGTTTTGATTACAATTAAAAATCTTGTTGCTTTTCTTGAATAAATAATTAACGAAATACCATGATTCAGGCCATACTTATTTAACTCATAAATACCAAAGCGAAGATAATCCGAAAACGATTCCTCCCGCTGATATAACCCCTTACTACAAACCGTGCTACATCTACATAGATTGTCATATCGCAAATACATGTACGATTTACGAGAAGCATCCCTTCGGGTTGTAGTAGATGAATATTTGACGAGTAAACACCTGTGAGTCCTTCTAGTATACATGGATATCTTTGGTGTTGTTACGATGACCCGTCGGTAGAGTACCGAGTACAGCCCCTGTAGTCTCGACATTAGACAGCGTCAAAAATCAGTCGCTAAGTCGTATCGTTGTCAAATTCTTTTGATAGATTTTCAACCTTATGCTTTGGAAATAAAGTTGAAACTTTATTTCCAAAGCATAAGGTTGAAAATCTATTAAAGAAATTGGGCCTGGTGAAACCCATTGCGATTTAATTACCTTGTTCAACGAAATACTACGAAAAAGAACTGTACTTATTTTGATATTGTTTTAAATTCAGGAAGATTATCAGGCATTGAAATTAATACGAGTTAAAATTTTAATCAGGTGAAATTATTTTGCGTGTGACATATTTTTAGGTCGCTTTTAAATAATATAATAAATAATAGTAACATAGTAGTTTTTTTTCTTTCTAATAAAATCGTCACGATTACTGAAAGCGTTGTAATAAAAGTAAAAGTCACGGTCGTGTAGTACCCGGAGAAAATATAAATGGAACGACTTTTGAAAGTTGTTTACGTTTAGCTACGGATGTTCATATAATTTTGATGATTAACGTACTGACATAACAAACTAGCGCAGCGGCGCGCGCCCGCAGTGGTCACTTGCTTGCTGGCACCCGAACGATGCGGACGTGTGACCTCTGCTGTTGTACAGTGAATTGTTGTTTAATTTACCTACTCGAATACTTCCTTTAACGTGGTGAATACAACAATGATGATCATTTTTTTTTTGTTTTTATATGCTTTTTACAAGTACCTAATTACCCAATCCGAGTAGTCCATTATTACATTAAAATATAATAGGTTGTCCGTATCAATTCTTCTTTGAAACATTCAAATAATAATTTACTCTTAAAGAAGACAGAAGAACGATAGGCGGAAGTTTAAATAATTTCCCTCGGGCTTGAAACGAAGATTCATAAATATTAACTAATTTCAATGTACGCTCACATACCGCTCTACTCTTATTTACAAGGGAAATGAACATTGCGCATTCATACTTCATTTCATAAACCTTCCTTGGATACGAACGCCTGTGGTTGTTAAGAAAATAAGTTTTGAAATGAAAACTTAACATAATTTGTCTAAGATAGATATCGGATATTTAGTCTACGTTTTGTCTAAGTTGACTTGGGGCTAAATGATAACAGCCAGACGGGTCGATCGGAGGTTTAACTACGCTTGCCGCGATCAGTTCGTCGATGGGTGACCATCCATTGCATACCGAGACTCCTCTGTGCCTCTGAAAGTACGTTATGCCGTTGGTCTCAGCTGTCATTCGTAGATCTTTGACAGTCGTTACCTACGGGTAGTCAGATACCCGAAAGTCTGACAACCAGTTTTACCAAGGGGTATCGTGATAACCAATAACTGAGTTGGAGGTTAGACAGGTAGTCGCTCCATGTAAAATACTGGTATTCAGCTGCATCCGGTTAGACTGGAAGCCGACCTTTACATAGGAAAAGGTTGAGCAGATGATTAAATTAATTAAAAAATTGTCTAAGATAGATCTCAGTTATTTAGTCTACCTGTGGTCTAGATTGAAAATCAGCATATTCGCTAAGCGGATGCAGGTCAATCAGTGTTAGTTTGTAAATACGAGTTTGTATCAAAATGAAGACTTGCGTAAAGCAATAGCTTTCATTGTGATGAGACTCGAAAACAGATTCGGGGTCCTCAATTTGTTTGTGTTACATGTTTGTTTGTGTGTGTCATGACACTATTTTGTTTGTTGAATCAAGGAAATAGTATAAAAATGTAATACCTGTCACTCCTACTTATTTTGTTGATTATGGGCCGTATTTTCAATCTTCAGATAATTTTTATACCTTCGGCGGGTGACAGGATATTTTTGTAGGTACAAAAGCTGTCAAATTAACATATTGCTATATTTATTGCTTAAAGAAAGTTATCCGATGAATTTATAATTTTCTTTTCGTTTGTTGTTCTTTTGTTTTAGAGTCGTCTTGAGATGAAAATGTTAAAAATCGACCCATGCGCTACTTATTTGGCTAGGAATTTACGAAATCTTTACATAATTTTTCGGATATAGTTCTCGGATATTTCGTCTACGTTTAGTCTAGATTGGAAAGTTTACGCTACGCTGATGCACGTCAATCGGCGTTGGTTTATGTTACGTGCGTATCATTTTCATTGTGAAGAAGAGACTTAAAAACAGATTCAGGGTTCTCGATTTGACTGTGTTACGGTCTTCTTTTTGACAGTATTTTGTTCTTTGAAATAAGGAATATTGTATAAAAATGTAATATCTATAGGTACTCCTACTTATTTAATTGAATAAGAAGCTATTTTTCAATCTTTAGGTATTTTTTTAATAAAGTATGGTGGATCGTGAAAGTCACAATATTTTTTACACAAAAGCTGTCAAACTGCATTGCAAATTGCTCAGATAAAGCTATCGGACGAATTTATAATTTTCTTTTCATTAGTTGTTCTTTTGTTTTTGAATCGTCTTGAAATGTTAAAAATCATCCATTTACTACTTAATTGGCTAAACTTATCCGAATTTCAAAAACAGATGAATATCAATATTATCAGATATTCAACCCCTAATTTATTGATTCACGCAAATTAATTCAACCAACAATTTCATGAGTGTGGAACAGTCAATTAAAAATCGCGCAATAAACTATTTCAAGTGTTCTGTGAACGAGCCCTATGTTTTCCAGGGCAAAGTGTCACTTTCCGCGTGGGCCTTATTTAGTATTTGCTGCCGACATTATAGACCACTTAGCTTTATGTGTGGATGGCCAATTAACTGCCAGTTTGTGACTTTATTATTGTATTAGCGGTCCATGTTTCTTTTTTATTGTTTGACAATTATTCTTTAGTGTTTATTACTTCATCACGTTATTATGTATGTACAATATTTTGGTTGATTCATTGATTTTGTAGAATTCTTTTTTTAAGCTATTGCATAGCTTTTATCGCGGGCTTTGAGCGCGGCGACCGAATCAAGAAATTCCGTAACGAAAATAAAACCTAACACCCCCCACTCCGCCTACCATGTAGCTCGGCCGAGCGTTCGCTTAACGTGTATGTATATGGTACGACTGTACTTGAATTAATATCAAAGAAAAAGAAATACTGCATAAATAAAAAATTATAATTGTATAAGTTGATAAAAAATGCTATGCAATAGCTTTACCGCGGCAGTCCCCGAGTGCCACACGTGTTTTGTATTTGTGGTGGACTCGATTTCTATACAGATGAAGTAAGATGAAGATTTTCAGTCTGAAAATTTTTAGCTTCAGACTTTGTGTGAATATTATTTAGCAACTTTCGTTTAGTATCAGCCGCCGTGAGGATAGCCGAAGATCCGGCTCAGTGGCGTTCACTAGAAGAGACTTTCGTCCAGCAGTGGACAATTAAAGGCTGATGATGATGATTAAGTATTATAATAATATGGTGCATAAGTACTTTTAATTAGAATTAAGGTATAATGACGCATTTACACCGGCGTGCAATAAAATCTACCCACCCCGTTGCTCTTCTATTTGAAACAATATAATTCAACAAGGTTTACTAACAATAACCTAATATATTGTAAACCTTCCTGAAAGTATGTAGATTACGTTAGTTAAAGAATTATCAAAATTGATTTATAAGTTTATGAAAAAATCACGTACTTACAAACATGGGGGTTTGAATAAAGAACCTCCTTTTTTTTAAGTCCGTTAACAAATCAAGTTAAATTTTCATTAAACGAACAGAAATAAACAAAATTATTCTTTTGTCAATTTCATTGGCAAAAAAAAGTCACGCACTTTATCCGAGCAAAAGTGAGCGATGAGGACATCTGAAGAATTGAGTCGATCTTGTTAAGAATATTGCTTTTATCCAAATATAGTGTATGTGCAAATAGACTGTACCTTACCTACCTTCACACAATATACATTAATAAATTATACTCATTAAATTTTTCAGATATCGTCTCTCAAATTGAAAGCACGGGATGGGCCGATTTTTTTGCACGCCAGTGTATTTAGTTAACGGAAAATAACCAATTTAAGGGTTATACGGTCCTAGGTTCGACTGTGTAGTTGTTTGGAATAACTTTTAATGTAGAAAACTACCTACTTGATTTACTGATGCGGATAGCCTGTTCTCCTGTTCCTTATTAAGAACAGTATTGCCCAATTAGAGAATTAATAACACCCATCTTGAATCCCTTATCCCTATCGAAAATATAGCGCAATTGGTTTCGAAATTAATTCTTCATTCCCGTTTCATAAGTTAAACGTTAATCATAAAGATGATTATTAAACAATAACAAACAAATAAACAACTCAAAGTAATGATGAATAAGTAAACCTAATGAAAAATCTTCAAAAAGAAACAAAAAAGCAACACAAAGGAAAAGGAAACTAATTATACTTAAAATTCGCGTCCAACGGAGTTGGTGTTACAATTATTGTGCGAACAAAAGAAAATCACCCGCTTTTCCTGACAGCTCCGAATAGTCGATTAATGAATTAGAAATTGATAGAAATAATGTAAGTCATAAAATATATTATTTTAATCTTATTTAAGTCTACCTACATTATGTTGTCGGTATGCAATAATTTAATTTAATGTAGATACATAAATGTATAGGTACACACGGCTACATATCAAGGTATACATTTCCAGTATAAGGTGATCTCGCATTGTATAGGATTTCCATACAATGAGAGATCAGGTTATACTGGAAATGTATAGCTTGGTATGTAGACGCGTGAAAATATTAAAAAAATAAATTAAAAAAAAAGAACCCGCCGATTCTTGCTAACCCAATTATTGACCCTATTAAACATTACACTAAACTAACTAATTAGGTATCTAAATATACAAAAAAAAATATATAAAAATAATATATATATATATTTATAAAGTAGTTACTAAATTATAATAAATAAAACTTCCATAGCAATATAAACTACATGTTATAAATCTTACCTTGATAGAAGTCGTCTGGAACTCGGCACAAAAATAAGTCCAACTACTTGCACTATATATCACTATACAACACGACGTACGGACAATCACATCTCAATGAGAATGGAACTTCCAAGTTTTTGCCCCAGTTTTGTTTATTGTAGTAGTCACAACCTCATGGGAAATTATCCACGAATTCCCGACGACAATCCCTCAACGTTTGTAATGCAAATAGAAACGCAAACACTAAAACAGGTACCAACATATGTACATAAAATACTTAATTTTCACTATTTTATTCGTACATACATAAATATATTTGCTTGCCTAGCGTTTAATCACAACTTACGGGAGTATTAACAACCAGATAATTTTTTTTGTAAGTCTTTTCAGGACCGTTACGAACGCACTCAGATCTTCTGGTTTATTTTATCACAACCATTGCCACCCATCCGTCTATAGTCTAAAAGTCCACGCTGGTTCACGGCTACATCTCTTTCAAGTTCTAAACACTAATTTAAACTATATTCACAACACTGAAGAGGTAAACATTGAATCACGTTAAGATTTACATCGTGTTAACTTGCGCTGTCATTTCTTAATAATTCCATATTATTTCACGGAAGCATCGCAAAGTAGAAGTTTACAGAGTACTTTCATATTTACAAGTGGTTTATTCGATAGTTTTTTGCACAGTTAAGTTTGATGGAGTTCATGCTGAACACGTGAAGTTTGCCACCGAAACGCGGAGACGCGCGCGTTTTCCACTAGCTCCCAACCGGCCACTGAACACACGTCGCTACGAAATATGCATTTATAAATAGTTATATGTATCCACGTCCAAGTGTCTCACTAATACGCGAACCCGCCGTAGTTCGGAGGACGGCGGTAAATGTCAGGTGATGTCGGAGCTGTCAGTGAAACTGTGTTTTCAGTTTTCCAACGCGACGTGTGTTCTCGTACTGTTTGTGCTCTGTTACTAGAGGCACGCGTTCTACTGCAACTGCTGAAAGGCGAAACCTGTTGAAATAGGACGGGGGACCACGTGCGAGAGAGACGGCACGACGCCACGCGGCTCCGTGCCGCATTTCAGGCGCTTATTTTGCTAGGTTCTCGTGTGTGCGTGAAAAGTTGCGTGCTCACGGCCGGCGAATCGGTGTTAGTGAGTTGTAGAAAACTCTCTTTAGGACGCTTTCACAAGCGCAAGGATTTTCATGATTTCAAACTGCGCTCCTAATAGATTGTATTGAACATCGCATACTTTATGCTCACGTTAACGTTTTTTTTAAAACTATTAACATATTTTTTTATGTATAATTAAATCAATTATGTATTTCAACTACGAATAGTTTACTTGTCGATTTAAAATTCGTCAGTTATAAATACAATTTAGAATATTGACCTAGTTTATGTGACTTTCATTTGGAATTAATTAAAAGGTTTTTGATAGTATGCTAACCACAAAAGGAACTTTAACGAAAATAATTCAATGGAAAACTCTAAGTAAGTTAGGTATGCCTACTGAAATACTAAAATAATATTTTGGAACAGAAAAAGATATTTTGTTACTATTTTGTTTTATTGACAGTGAAAGTAAAAAGTTATCGACATGAAGAAAAATACATTTAACAAACAAAAAAAATATTTTAATACATTAATCGAAATAATTTCTAAGAATCGGAGGTGTCGTTGTAAGAATTAATCAATTTAAAGTGGCATCAAGTCCAATATAAACAAGAGGCCACACAGACGCATGTCGTAATCAAATAGCACGCAACTTGGGAGGCTGTGTAGGTCGACGAGCGAGACAAAAAAACAGCGGCGAGACGAGTGCGAGCGAGACCACTACACGCACTGTGATGCGCACGCAGCGCTCGATACACCCTACGACCACCACACTCACCCCCCACCAAATCTATACCGAAATGGGCGACCACCTCTGACAGCTCGCTCCAATGTTGCGATGTACCCTTCATTATATCGGGAATCAATTGACAAATGGGTAGGTACCGTGCGTTTGTGGTCGCTGCCCGCACACCGCCGCGTCACCACACCAACACACCACGACCTGCATCGTCTGCATGACCACGACACGCCGACGGCCCTTTGTTTATCTTTTTTAAAAGCCTCCTAATGGAGAGACTTCTGCCCCAGAATCCTAAAGGACGGTCGCTTTGACGACCGTACCTAAGAATGTTTCGTCACAAATTAATTGAATGTCTTTACCTTTTGAATCTCCTTGATGTTTCAGAAACTCAAACACAAGTACTTTCTATTCTTTTCGACTCTTATTCTTCGTTATTGTCTTATTCGTTTCATATTTTCAAGTCTTTTGTGGAAGGGTTTTAAGTTTTAAAGTTGACGTGGGCAACCAAAAACTGAAGCCCCGTGGAGATGTATAATTGTGGAAACATTTCAAAGACCCTGAATTTAAACTAAGACTGTACCTAAGCTCAAATGGCAAAAATATAAATAAAATCTCGTTAGTAGCAAACTTTTCAATCAAGGAAAACTAATCAAGTATGTTCCTATCACAACATGAATCAACATTCAGAATAACATGACTACAAACAAACCCACCGCTGCTGTCGAAAAACAAATCGTAAAATTTTTTCAACGCACGAAACTTTTTTATGACCTTTCATTGTTCTGGAAGCCTCAGTCATGCTCAATTATGAGTAATTAGGTGAACATGAAAGCGGTGCAGGTCGTGTTACGAGACGGGGGCACAGTTCCAAGGGCGCCGCGAGAGGCATTCCACTTTCCAATGAAAAAAAGGCCTTTCAGAATTATTAAATTTGACCTCCTCGAGCGCTCTGATTGCTTGTTTTGAAATATCAGGGGAGGACAGATAAAATTAACATTTAGAGGATCAGTGCGTCCCTTGGTATGTCTTTAGAATTGCGTTTGAAGTTTAAATAAGAATAGTACAATTTTATGTTTAAAAATGTCGCAGTATACCCTTAGTTGAGTAGATAACATAATTCGGTTTGCATTGGTGAGCGTATCCTTTACTTAACGTTAAAACTGTGCCATGCGTAAAGAAAATTCGTGTGAACTTGAACTTTCTCCGCCCACCCACGTGTCGCGATCGGTAGCGCCATCTGTGGGGTGAGAACTAAAGGCACCACGTGATTTCAGGACCTACCGTAGTACCTAAAGTAAAGATTTCTTACGGTGCTACAAACTACGTATCTAATGTAGGTACCTACAATTTATGATTGTACTATTTTTTTAAATAACTCGTTTTTTTGTTGTCGTTGTTCTGGCCCGTTCAGGTTATCAACCCGTAAAATCCCATTACTAAAAACGGGGCCCACCTTATAAACCGTTACAATAAGCGAACCTGAGGCAATATTACTAAATAAGTAATTCAAAATGAACATTGTCAAACTTGGAAATATTGTGGGAGGAAAATCCACTATCATTATAATAGGTAGGTAAGTTGTATGTTTTGTTGTAGTAGTTACATGACAACACTCCTAAGTATTCTCTCTTGAGTAAATAGTTTTTTTTATGTAGAAATAAATGATAACTGATTTTATTTCTGCAAGTAGGTTTGTACAAACACTTGTACACGTCAATCATATTTTTTAAACTAGATAAGGTCGGCGTTTCCTATATGACTACTCTGAGAAGAAAGGCCGAAACAAAACTCAGAGGTCACAGTCTCTTTTAAAGTCCAGACATAATCTTGGTCAGATCATGTGAAGACCATGTAGATTGGTATCTGAAATGGTATTTTGAGAAAAGAACCACACAGATTGAGGGGACCTGTCCACTCAGTACACGCATTTGTCAGTAATCGTGCAGCTCAACTCAGGAAGTCAGGACTTAAGGAGCTCAACGATTCGACGAACAATACCAAAGATAGGATATTTGGGTAGGCCGCATAAATTACTCAAACTGCCAGATCATGATTAAAATTAAATGAAAAGAAAAAAAAAACTTTAGAAACTCTACAAACCTTACTTCTTGGTCAAAACGTACAGGTTGGCCGTTTTGCGACTGTCGCACAGACACTCCTATGGGCTTACAGTAAGAAATTAAGCCACACTGGTCTTTAATTTTGTGTCATGCAATAGTTCTATGGAACGGCCAAGCCATAGAATTTGACCAAGATGTAAAGTTTGGTCTTGGCAGCCTACTTACATGAAATGTTTTTGGTGGGATTTCATTTCGTTTTGATAATGATGATATGTAAACCTAAAACTAATATTTTGGTAAATGATCACAGACTAAGTATCTAGACAATTAGATATTTGAGGATAAACTAAAATACCTGCAACCGAATAGGAAACACGTTCAAATCCAAAGTATGTTACCCTACCTTATCAAACCTGAGCAAACACAGATTTCGGCCATAAAAAAATGGCTAATGAGTCCGATTAATCGCATGTGCGAATAAAATAACCTCTTAAAAAGTTGTCACAGTGCCAGCGACGCCACTTACAGTCGGTTGGAAACCACCAAAATAATTAGTATGTCGCATTCCGTCTCTATTGTAAGAGTCACATTATTTCTAAATCGTTATATCTGGTAATCCTCCACTTAGTCTACTACAAGGGATTACACGCACATTTGGAGCGCCCAGTCACTAGGCGCTCCAAATGTACTTCTTATGACAAAATCATTAACGCTGTGTGATTGTGTACGAATGGCAATAACGTTTTGTTTGTATGGACGTGGTCACCCGGCAGGCGCGGTCTCAGCTCAAGATTTTGGGGGGTCACCATAGGTGCCGAGGAATATTTTTAGGGAGGTACGCCCCTTATAACTTGCGAAATGTGGGTGTACTATATGTAGGTACACCTCTGCCTAACCCTTCGGGGATTAGAGGCGTGATGTTATGTTATGTACATCTTTAACTCCACATTATTTATGCTCTTCAGGGATATAGCTTTTACATGGGGTGGGCAGTACTTAATAATGCTGGGAAATTGACGCAGCAGTTTTTATAAATAGCTTAGTTGGCATTGAAACAGTAGATTATGTAAGGTGAGAAGAGCGAGCGCAGCGAGCTCGAAAATTTTAACAACCCGCCTCGGTTAGGTTTTGTTTTATTGTTTCAAACAGAATCAGGAGAAATAGGAGCTACATATTACATTGTCAATGTCATATGCAGAAAGAAGCCCAAAGAACTGTGACAATGTAGAATGCAAAAGCGAGCGAAGCGACCTCAAAAAAATTGCACAGTCTCGGATAGGTTACATTTTCTTTTAATCACTCCAAAAGATCTAGGAATTAGTTGCTTCGTCGACTTATGAAGAAAAGCTCAAGAGAACGTAGAATGCAAGATCGAGCGAAGCGAGTCTAAAAATTTTACCTTGAATAGGTTCTGTTTTCTTTTACCATTGTACAGAAGGAGAACTTACTTTGTCAAGTTATGAAGAAAAGCTTAAAGTCGTTTTACAGCAGTTTAGGTTTT
This sequence comes from Dryobotodes eremita, assembly GCA_917490735.1. Taxonomy (NCBI): domain Eukaryota; kingdom Metazoa; phylum Arthropoda; class Insecta; order Lepidoptera; family Noctuidae; genus Dryobotodes; species Dryobotodes eremita. Next base: position 9,994,829 of record OU823257.1, read on the forward strand.
GGAATCTGGTCCTAACCTTAGCCTTTCGGACCTTACGTACGAGCGGGGTTCTCAAAATCCCGAGTTTGCTTCGCTCGCTCTTGTATCTTAGATTCTTTATTTTATAACAGGCTTTTACAAGAAAAATCTTCTTTAGGCGCGTTGGGCGGATTTTTGGTAGGGGAAATTCATTTAAGTTTTCACTTCTGTAGGCAGTCCCCATGACTGGGGGTCTCTGTAGCTCAAGTATAGTTTTAAGATAATAAGACAACCAAATCATTCAGGCTCTCAACAGCTTGAATGATTTTGGGGGGGTCACGACCCCCATGACTCCTCCCCTCGGATCGCGCCTGTTACCCGGAGGGTTATGGGCTAGGTTTTCAAACATGAAGTACCCATCGTGTTTCAAGCCTTTTTTAGTTTTTTGGTCGGGGAATATCAAATAACTTCTCCCGCCCTGAGTGATGAGTGAGTCTCCGCGGCGGCGTGTCAGACTTTTACAGACTAAGAGCTACCCGTGTTCCTACAGTTACCTGTGTGCCAGGGCTACGGTAACCCTTTCGGACAAACCCGCGACCCTGGCAGAATCGTGTTTCAAGACTGGAAACTCATTTATGTAGAGTAACTTTTTGTGAAGACTGTGTACTTCTTCGCTAGATTAGAATATAATATAAAACGGTTGTGTGCTTGTCACAGACTCAAGACTTTTATTAGTTTATGGGCAGATACGAAATGAATAGAAGATTGACATACATATAACTAGATGTCGCTAGTAGGTTACAAAGTTTATGTTCTACAACGATATTTTGATACAATTTTAACAGAATACAACTCCCTTACAGTTAAGGGAGACGTTACAGTTACGCAAGAAAATCTAGGTGATCATTTTGTGTTGGTGGTGGTTTTTTTCTGAGGTTTCTTTTCAATTGCTTTGTTTTGAACATGGGTTTGTCCGTTAGTGGTAAGGTCTGGTGGTAAAGGTTAGTAATAAGAAGGTAAGTAGGTTTTTTAGGACATACGAGTTTGTTAAAAGATTAGGAAAACACCAAGGGCTAGAAAATCATTATAATTAGGATGTCTAACAGTGAGTGTTCTGCTCAACTGTTAGCTAACCTTCATTGAATCACGAGAAAAAGAAGAAAAAAATATTTATATCTGTTGCTTTTCACTTTTCAGGTTTGTTTTTTCAGATTACTGAAAGTGTTTATTTTTTATCAAGTTTTTATGCTCCATCAAAATATTCGTTTCAGTTAGTTTTAGACAGCTTAACTTACACAGATATAACGATGCTGAATGTAAAGAACTAACAAAAAACGCTAACAAAAACTAATCCTTTAGTAAGCAAAACTTATCTGCAAAGCGTCTCTTTATCGTCAATACTATCTCCAAAACAAAACACTACCTGTCCGAAATGACGCTGCATTTACAAAGATAGCTCTATCAAATAGACGTCGTAGGTACGTCCAGTATTAACTCAAAGGCGCCCAAACATAGCAACCACCAACGTACAGTGCGCTCAGATAGTTTAGTATCTCTCTGTAGTCAGTGAATAGTTTATTGAGCACATTCCGTCCCTGTTCTGCTCTGTGTTTCATCTCGATACATTCATCAAGTGTTTCCGGAGGTGTGTGAAAAATTGCAGCGAACGAAGTCTGTATGACGCGGTTGTTTAGATCGGTGATGTGTGATGTGGCTATTCATGGATTGCAATACCTCGTTTTTAGAGTTCGTACAGTCACCAAAAGAGACAAGTAATCAGGATCGCCGGATATAGTTGAAGTTTTGTAAGAAACCGATGGAGGTTTTTGTATGAAATTTAGTTTGATAAATGACCAGAACCCGAATTACGAATCACAATCTGAATCATTTTGATGCCTATTGCTAATCCATTGCTGCTTAAGTTCGAAAAATTAGTCTGCTCAACAACGTAATCACCGCAATGAATGTTGTCGATACTGTCAAAATGAAATCCATTCCTACTGTTAGTGTGTTACGTAATTTCCCCGCTGTTTTTTTTCTTTTAATTTTATTCGAAAACATTCATCGGTTTCTTACTAAACGTCAACTATATCGACGACCCTGGTTACTTATCCCTTTTGTTGACCGTACCTTAAATTTGCTGAATGGTAAATCATAGTTGTTGATGAGCAATGTGTGCTGATTTGACACTTTCACTGTTCGCGTAACGGACACAAAAGGTAAACAATCACAATGCATTTGGGCAGGGAAAGGGTGAATTATCTAATATATAACAATATCGTGTCACAGTGTTTGTTATCGAACTCCTCCGAAACGGCTTGACCGATTTTTATGAAATTTTTTGTGTATATTTGACAGGTCTGAGAATAGGTCATAAAGTAAATTTCATACCGCTGCGGGAGAAACCGCGGGGCGCAGCTAGTAATCATATGTAATGCTGGCAAAAAATATTTATCTCAAACCGATTTTAATATTTAACGATTGAGATTTAAACGTAGGTAGGTACTTGGAAAATAAATATATTACATTGACCACCTCTCATTCTGCCTACAACCTTACAATCATAATAAAAAGTTGCCGGGTGGGTGCTACTAAAAACTCAAAACAGTCCTCACATAAAAAGATTTCAAGTAAAATCGTTTCACTTTCACATAACAACAAGAAACACAAAACAGGGCTACGTCTGTCGGAACGAAACGTTGGCAGATAGGTGCACGCCAAATTTGACGTTGCTGCTAATCCAATAACTCCCCGAGGCACATTTGAGCCACAACTTTTGTACTTAAGCCACCACATAGATAGGGGCACCAAAGGCTCGATTGTCGTGGTAGGTGGAAAACAAAGAATAGAATGCGCTTTCTCCAGTGGCTTTGGAAAAAAGTGACTAAAAATATGGTCAGAATGTCTTGCGATCAAGTTGGATTTGTGGCTGGTTGATGGCTTTATACTACGTGTACGCCCAAATTTTTTTTTCCTTTTTTTCTTTCTTTCTTTCTTTTCTTTTCTCACATATCGACGGTGGGAATTTCAAATATCGTAAGGGACTTGTAAATCCAAGGTCCCTTACGACATTTGAAATTCCCACCGTCGATAAATAATTGGTTTTGTCGGCCGAGTTCGGTCGACGAGTGACGACGACGACGTGCATACTTCGGCCGATGACGGATTAGGTGTACGCGAGCCGTTACAGTCATGGGACATAAAATATAAAGTAGGAACTAAATTTGAGTTGAACTACACCTATGCGCCTCTTTCTTCCTGTAAGTGCAGCCGTGAGTCAAACTCAAACTCAAAGCATTTATTTCAAATAAACCAATTACAGGCCCTTTTGAATTGTCAAGAGGTCGGACAGTCAGAAAGATGACGCTAGTTGCCCATTCCAAAGCGTAGTAGGTACCTATGGAGAAGAACGGGCAAAAACCTGCACGGACACTCTTTTAAATCAAAATATAGTTACAAAATATTGGTTACATCATTCATGTTGAAATTATGCATGTGAGAACGATGCAGAAAGTGAAAAGCGACAGTAATAAAATGACAAACATAATTCAAATATTAAATTAAATTAAAATAAGCTGTGGCAGCTAAGAAATGTCCAGTCCCTACTGACGACGCCCGTTCACGAACATGACTGATTTTTGATGAGAAATTTTTGAATTATGCTATGACTACATTATCGCGATAACGCGGACTACACTTCGCGCGCTCTCTGTTGCATATAATAGCGAGACGTCGAGCGGTATGCGAGAGATAGCAATTGAAGATCCAAGATGCACACATGATTTGACTTGATATACATCTTGAATTTAGAGGTCTCCACGAAACCGACAAATTTACGCGGTGGAATCGCCATTGTTGTCGATGTGTGGTACTAGTGAGCCCTCTTTACTTTTCTGTTTAGTGCAAACGCTCCTCATGAATTCCCTTAATACATATACGAAGATATACATAACCTACTTATTGTATGTTAAAAAATTTAAGAAGTATGGCGCTTAAAATAATTGTGGTTAGAATTTATAAATATTGATTTCTATGTGGAAGACACCGTTGTAGAATATTTTTTCTATCTTTAAATATGGTTTCATGTTTTTACGCACTACGTATAACCACACACATATACATCATTTCAGATTATGTAACTTGGGCAGAATAGATTCTAAAATTAAACTCTACGGTACGTACCCAAATAAAACTCCACACAATTTTTTTAAATGTAAACCAAACTATACAGATAACATAACGTTACACATTGAACGTCCACACAATATTAATAAAACCCCTATTACCAATAAAACAGAATAAAACTAACAATATAAGGCCACATAACAAAACAAAATTAACGAAACATTTAGAAACAATAGTTTTAGATCCGTCCTCGGCCACTCCACGACAAAGAAATGGGTCAGTGTCGGCAAAGAAATAAAAATACCCACTTGTGTCTATATCGAACGTTACCCTTTTCATCTCCACTAGTGTAGAAGTAAGATGTTACACGAGTCGACAGCCCAACCGCTTGTATTTATACTGACTTGTAGCGATATGTTTTATCGATAAATTCCCATATTTGTTTAATATTCTTTGCTTAGAACGTTAGGGAAAGGTAGGAAAATCTTGAAAAGCATTTTACGTCGATATATTTTGTTTGATACCTACGGTTAAAATTTATATGTCCATTTTTGAAAAGCTAATACATTGCGTTTATAAACTTTATACCTGCTTACGTAAACATTTTTGTCGATACATCAGGGAGGGTTCCGATAAAGATCTAACTGCATGTAGTAAACCTACCTCAGAAGGACACAAAGCACTTACTATCCCCTGAACACATGTGCCTCATGGGATACAAATTCACTATAATTTCCTTTCTAGCAATATAGGCTTTGGGGAATATTAAGTTACATGCAAAAGCTAAGAAAATAATAAACATACTGATCCGAGTTTTCCTTAAAGGGTTACGAGGATGAACCAAATTAATGGCCAAAATAATATTATAATACGGTTTTTCGATTTTATTGTCAAAACGTGATGAATGAATACTGAAGTAGTGTCCAGTGACCCATAGCGCCATCTATGGTTGTAGCTATGAACTACAGGCGATGAAGTCTCAAGGAGAATGGAAAAGGTAGATTTTTCTTAATTCTTAGGTAGGCTACCTACTGCGTAAACAGAGTTATGAATCACAAGATAAGAGACTACATATGTAATTATAGTCATCATTATATTTTATTAAATGTAAATATAGTTACCTAGTAGGTAGGTACCTACTGTATATATTTTGGAATGAGATGGATAAAGGTAAATATCTTAGGCGCGTGACCAAAGTTATGATTTTGTTTTATGATAGAATGCAAACATATGCCAACAACATTGTCACACCGCTATCGTTGATATTTCTAGGCGAAATGTTAATTACCACAGTAGATACAAAATGCAGTACTACGTGACGATGAAGCTCGTTACTCAATCTTTTGCTCGGTTTCGTGAGAAACGAAGGAGATTTAATGTGGTAAGCACCGAGGAATCAACGTCCCTTTGAAGTTAAGATTTATTTAACAATACAATTCTTCGAGAAACCCCTGGTACACAGAAAAGGAAAATGTCACAGCAGTCATCGAGATACAGGGTCGCGGATTGTTCGAAAGAGTTACCGTGGCCCTGGCGCACAGGCAACTGAAGGAACACGGGTGGGTTTTAGTCAGTAAGAGTCTGACACGCCCTTCCGCTTCGCCCAAAGCGGGAGAGGTCATTTGATGATTTCCTAACCAAAAAAAAAGGCTACTACTGAGAAATTCCAGATATAAAAACCCAATAAAACCTGATTTACCGCCATAGCATTTTTACCATCCCTCGTCCTCTCACAAGTTTCTATGCCCTTTCAATCAGCCTGACGACCACAGCGTTGAAGCTATTAATGTGGTGACAAATCGCTTGTTATGACTGCGACAGTACACCGTGCCAGGTGCTCCAATTTTCATTTAGGACTGCTCATGTCTCTGTACCTGATGACATATCAATCACGAGTTATAAATAGACACGTCTGAACGGTTTTAGATGTGACAATGTGTTGATCTTTATTTTTTTATTGAATACATCAAATGGAGTGTTATGAGCTTTGTTATTATCATAGACCACTCCTACGTATAAATTTCTAACTAAAAGTACATAGATATTAAGATAGAACACTATTTATTGTGTACACCAGGCCCGATTCGCTCTCAGAAGCCAATTCCTCTCGGCTTCCTTTCGAAAATTCAGAAAACAACCAGTCTATCGTCAATTCGTCATTGAAAAATTACTCAGTCAGTAATGTTTAATAATGCCAAATAATATAATCACACTGTAGGTATTTAATAAATCATAAAATTAAACATTGTAGAACGCCTACATAACATTTTTGTCTTTATTTCCCAACAACAAAACATTTTGCTCTAAAATAACTGGTAGGCGCGTGCGGCTTGCTTTGAATTCAATTTCCATACAAAATGAACTCGTTATGACGTCACTTCAGGCCACGTGGCACACAATTTTTTGAGTGCCTAGTAAGCCGGTAAATATCAAGTTACGATAGACAAAGTAGATAGAAAATGCGTGCGCGTGAACGAGATGGAGCACTATCGCCATTCTTTCGGCTTCGCTGAATGTCGTAATGCATTCGGGTCGGACTTCGGACATCCGGACATCATTATACGATTGACATAAATTCGTATGTTGAGCATTAATATTATTTTGACGTAATCGCATTAAACCGCCTCCAAACAAGCGCGACACGCGACACGTCGGTGCTTTTGTGTCGCGCCTGTTTGTATTAGTTTATAACCTTATAAAAGGCTCTCATAAACAGGCGCGATGCAACAGCGCGACCCTAAGGCGCCACTCGTCGCGTGACACTCGGTGCCTTTGTGTCGCACTGTCGCGTCGCGCCAGTATGCTCGAGCCTTAATTTGTGTACACTTGTAGTTAATTCGCATTTTGTTTGTTGTATTTATTGCAGCAGTGGTGGCCCAGTGGTAGCGGTCGCGAATTACGAGTTGTAGGTTCGAACCCAGAAAGGCGCTTTACTTTGTTTAAATTGTTTCATCATCATTGCTCTCAAAACGGTAAAGGAAAACATCGTAAGGAAACCGGCATGTCCAAGAATCAAAAATTCGTAGACATGTGACATCTACCAACCCACACTGAGCCCGCGTGGTGGATTACAGCCCACTTCCCTCTCATCGAGAGGAGGCCTGTGTCCCAGCAGTGGGAACATTATAGGCTGATCATACATTCATTGAATTTATTAGTATAATAACAGTTGGAATTTGTTTGTTGGTATAAAACAGTGATTAATATTAGAAATATTTGGAGTTTGTTTTCTTTTGTATGGAGTGAAAGTACGTTGTAATTAGGTATTTGGGGTAAGTAGATAGTTTATTAAGTTGAAATTACTTATTTCGATTTTGAAGAGTAATAAGTAGGATCAGTAGGATGGCAGCATTATTAGCATTGGATTGTTGTTTGACAGATTATTTGCTTTCTGAATAAACATGCTTTTCAAGGTTAAGTTTTGAAAATAAGTATATATAATATATATATATATATATAAAGTTTCATATTGAGACACGAAGCAACAAAATTCGATCTAACGAAAAGCGGCCACATTCCTCTAGATCGTATTTTGTTGCTTCGTGTCTCAATATGAAAGTTTATAAAAGGTATTAGAAAATTCTAGACACACTTATCTAGGGTCCTTATTGAGCCGTTGTTCATAATTCCTTCTCTGTGACGAGTAAATATTTTTTTAAATGAGTGGCGCTAGTGTACCGTTGTACGCCCTCTTATGGGGGCGATGGAATGATACAACTGCAACGTTATAATTATGACGTTTATTTCGCGCCTATTTTATCACTGGTTTTTCCAAAAAACAAAAACCTAGTTCAAATAATAACTTTAAAGCTCATTCTTAATTCGCTTGCCTGTTCAAATGCAACCAGAGTTATTTTACCGCCAGCCTGTACAACATAAGGTCGACTTTTGCAGACAACCTTTACAGTACCTACCTACCATTTACATGTAGGTATAATAAACACAAACATACATATGACATAAACTTACCTATTTAAATTTCGAATTCCAATTCTAGCCACATATCCCATTTCCAGTCTATCCAATAATTAACTAGTATTTCTTCTTCTGACGGGTCTATTCTATACATAAATACATACATCCTTTATTTTTTTAAATATTTGTGGAAATTCAGCACAGCCGAATTTGATTGTAAACACAATTAAATATCCCAATTTACTGCGTTCACTCTATCACAATCTCAATAATTCTGAAGCCTATTGCTAATCCATTGCTTCATATGTTCAAAAAGTTTGTCTGCTCAACAACGTAAATAACGGAATGAATGTTGTTGAACTGTCCAAATGAAAGCTATTCCTACTGTTAGTTACGCAATTACCCAGCGTTTAATTTCACGAACATGAAATTAAACTGAAAAACCTCCTCCTTTTTTGAAGTCGGTTAAAAAGAAACCGTTCGGTGTGTTAACCAAGCAGTAAAGTCTGTCAATGCAAATGCAAGGTACAAGTATGCAGAAAATGTCAAGGTAATGCAAGAAATGTCAATGAATGCTCAACGGATATGAACATAAATAAAAAAGCAAGTTGTCCGACTCAAATTACGTCTAATTGAACACTAATTAAATTATGTACAAAAATGCATCATCTAGGCTCTAGCGTATGCACTCCTAAATGTAGGTCGCGATCAAAGTGCAAATACGGGACCCTACTAACTAACTTATTGCATCAAAATACATATCGCACACCTAAATAAACAGTAGCACAACTCCAAATAACTCTTTTTTCAGGAACAGCACAAAACGTTGTGCTCTTTACCTATTTGACCGAGTCAAAATTATTGTTGTATGATGTTGTATATTATTTTACTAAAATATTAATTTGCTCAATTAATATCTTGGTAAAATAATATACAACATCATACAGATTCCGATAATCGCAATAACTCGATTTTGGATTATTTTGAGTTGTGCTACCCTTTATCTAGGTGTGCGATATTTCAAAACCATGTACAGTCACCAAAAGTGATAAGTAACTCGGGTCGTCGATATAGTTGAAGTTTATTAAGAAACCGATGAATGTTTTCGAATAAAATGTAATTTAATTAATAGAAAACAAACAGGTCAGGTGAGAGTAACTAACTCCAAAACATGTAAACAATTACAGACCGTAGAAAAAACAATGTAAAAAATGCAGAGCAGTAATAATGGAAAATTACGTCCTTTTGCAGTTTGTAATGTGATAACTGTAGTGTGGCCGTCCTTTCCAAGGTGTAACTTCGCTACACGTCCCAGTGCCCATTTGAAAGATTTTACGACCTTTTCCAGAAATCCTTACTAAGCTTCTGCACAATTTGATTAGGAGTTTTTGCATGAAATCGGCGACATGTTGTGCATTTATGTAGAACCTTTTCAATGGCACGATGTCCTCCCACAATCCACAATATTTGTCGTAAAAATATTATGTCAGGTTACGTGTTTAGTTCGCGTGAAAATTGTTAGATGGCGCTGGGAATCCCTCAGTTTAACATAACACCAGCTGGATATTATTTACTGGAAGTACCTACCTACTTTATAGGGAAACTCATTAGGGAACTACTATAAAATAAACGTAATCAATCAACGTCAACTATTTAATAATGTAAATACTTAATTATTGACGATGTTGTTCACATCTTCCTACACGTTTATTAGTCGCAAAATACCTATAAAAATATGTTTTGTTCTACGTCTTTACCAGATTCTATTAATAATTTAAATACACCTAAAATATTTCCAAAAATATATTTAGGTCAGGCAGTTTTAAATATTCAGATGGTTAGCGTTTAAAGATGAATTTTAGAAAAAAATAACTCATCAAATTTTCTGGTATTTCTTATTAAATAAGTTTGTAGGTAGATAAATAAAGACATTTAGTCTAGCCTTTTTCCAACTTTGTTGGAGTTAGCTTCCAGTCTAACCGGAAGAAGCTGAATTCCAGTATTTTACATGAAGTGATTCAAACTCAAACTCAAAGCATTTATTTCAAATAAACCAATTACAGGCACTTTTGAATTGTCAAGGGGTCGGTCAGTCAGAAAGATGAAGCTAGTTGCCCATTCCAAAGCGTAGTAGGTACCTATGGAGAAGAACGGGCAAGAAACTCCATGGACACTCTTTTAAATCAAAATATGGTTACAAATTATTGGTTACATCATTCATGTTGAAATTATGCATGTGAGAACGATGCAGAACGTTGAAAGCGTCCGTAATAAAGAGACGACAACAATTCCAATATTAAATTAAAATAAGCCGTGGCAGCCAAGAGATGACCAGTCCCCACTGACGGCGCCCGTTCACGAACATGACGTATGGATCAGCACCATTTAGCTCAACCATTTTGAAGGGAACTTAATGATCCAACACACACGCCACCACCAGCGAGACATTTGAGTGAGCATGACAAACTCTCAGCCGCCAGGGCACATTCAAGTCAATGAAAGACAAACCTAGAAAATGGTAGCTTTATAGTAGGTACATAGTACTCACACATGTGCTATGCAATTATACAATACTACAAGATTGAATTTATACAATGTAAAGACAGTTTTTACAATCTTCAGTAGTTCCAAATGCTAATCAATTAGTTAATGCGCCCTTGTGGAGCAGGACCAGCGTTGAGCCAAGCATTTTTATCAGCGATGTAATCCCCCAACTTATAATATGCTTGACTGCATAGTGTGCGTTTTATACAGGATTTAAATTTCGTTTCATTCAATTGAAGTATATGAGGAGGTATTTTGTTGTAACATTTTAAACAGTACCCCATGAAAGAAGAGTCTACTTTAGCCAGCCTGAAACCTGGTTGAACTAATTGGTCCCTATTTCTAGTGATATAATTGTGTCTTTCACCTCTTTTACTAAAACTATGTAGATTTTTCCTTACGTACATGATGTTTTCATAAATATATTGACAAGGTACCGTCATGATGTTAATATCTTTAAACCGTTCCCTTAGAGAGTCGCGCCTGCGGAGGCCATATATGGCTCTGATGGCTCTTTTCTGCAGAATAAAAATAGACTCAACGTCTGCAGCCCGTCCCCATAGTAAAATACCGTACGACATAATACTATGAAAGTAACTAAAATAGACTAGCCTCGCGGTACCTACATCAGTAAATTGACGGATTTTTCTCACAGCGTATGCCGCTGAACTGAGCCGTCCTGCAAGGGATGTTAAATGAGGACCCCATTGAAGCCTTGAGTCGAGCGTGATCCCCAGGAAAACAGTTTTATCGACGAATTCTAGTTTCTCTTGATTTATTCCTATCTCACAATTAGTACTGTTGACATTTGGTAAAGAAAATCTTATACATTTAGTTTTTTTCCCATTTAATACTAAATTATTAGCTGTGAACCAATTTTGGATCTGCAGTAGGGCGTTATTTACGTCGTCAAGATTTGATGCACGTCTATTAATTTTAAAAATTAAAGAAGTATCGTCAGCAAATAACACCATTTGTGGTTGGGTTTTCAACAAATGGGGTAGATCATTAATATATACTAAAAAGAGGAAAGGCCCCAATATCGAGCCTTGTGGTACACCCATTTTTACCTTTAAACCGAGTGAATTGACACCATTTATTTGAACTTGCTGTTGTCTATCATTTAAATAAGATTTTACTAAACTGAGCGCAAGTTTTCCAAGTCCGTAATGCTCAAGTTTCAATATTAAGGTTTCATGGTCGACGCAATCAAATGCCTTGGAGAGGTCACAAAAGATTCCTACGGCATCTTGGGCCTCTTCCCATGCCGTAAATATGTGTTTTAATAAGGTGACACCGGCGTCAGTCGTACAACGTCCCTTGGTGAAACCATACTGTTGATCATGTAAGATTTTATTGGTGTTAAAATGATTGAGCATTTGATTCAGCATTACCTTTTCAAACACCTTGCTGAAAACCGGCAACACGGATACGGGTCTATAATTATTGGTGTCTTTACTGTCCCCTGATTTGAAAAGAGGTATTACCTTACTATATTTCATTAGATCCGGGAAGACTCCTTGATCCACACACAAATTAAATATTAAGGCCAAGTACGGCGCTATAGTCTCAACAATGGAGGTACAAACTTTGATAGACATTCCCCATATATCTTCGGTTAGTTTGATCTTGATTTGCTTGAAAGTTTTTATTATTATTATTGGGTTTATATGCTTAAATTTAAATTCAATCGGGCAGGATGAAACGTTTGCTCTTAATAAGTCAATAGAACGCGAGGGGGACGAGTTTAAGGTATCAGTAGTTTTAAGTGGGATACTGGTAAAGAAATTTACAAATTCTTGAGCAACTTCTTTGTTAGTGCTTATGGGACCACGTGAAGTCTCGAGATTGAAATCATTATTATGTCTTTTATTCCTGTTAGTTTCATTATTGATAATTTTCCAAACCGTCTTTATTTTATTATCGGCAGATTTGATCTTGTTGCTAATGTACAAGGCTTTAGCTACCTTGCAGGTATTTTTGAAAGTTTTAGAGTAAGTAGCAACGTATTTATTAAAAGTTTCAGAGTTAACATAAGGCTTAAGGCCATATCAGGTTAAGATTGCATATCTAACCTACACAACCCAGTAATTGGGTAATACGATACCCCTTGGTAAGACTGGTTGTCAGACTTTCGGGCTTCTGACGACCCTTAACGACTTTTAAACATCCACGAATGACAGCCGCGACCAACGGTTTTTCGAGGCACGCAGGGGTCCTGCACCCTAATTATGTAACACACTATCTATCAAAATCTGAATCATTTTGAAGCCTATTGCTAATCCATTGCTTCATATGTTCGAAAAAATTGTCTGCTCATCAACGTAAATAACGCAATGAATGTTGTTGAACTGTCAAAATGAAACCCATTCCTACTGTTAGTGTGTTAAGTAATTACCCCGCTGGTATGTAAAGATGGTTACCCATCCACGGACCAACAGCGACAAGCGTAGCTTAACCTGATCGATCGACCTGCGCGGCTGTTTATTGCTTAGCCACAAGCCCTCTCGGTAGGTAGGTAAAGAAAAAACGCAAAAATAATTAAATTCATTTAATGGTGTGGAAACTCTCGGAATATATAAATTTCTATATCTTGCGGTTTATGGTGTCCATTACCGGTCACCCAGTCAAACAAGGAACCGCTTTATAAATACTCTCAGTTACCAGCCTAATAGTTAAAATCTGTTCTAAGCACCCAGCAACAGCTACTACTGCAGCCTTTTGCCTCTCCATAAATCCCTGAACAGAGCAGCAGTGGCCCAATGGTAACGGCTGCGATTTACAAGTTGTAGGTTGTAGTTTCGAACCCACTTCGAGTAAATTATTTCATCACCACTGCTCTCAAAACGATGAAGAAAAACATCGTGAGGAAACCGGCATGTCCTAGGACCAGAAATACTAAGACATGTGAAATGTACGAACCCGTATTTGGCCTCCGTGGTGGATTACGGCCTTCTCTCATTGAGACCAGACCGGTGTCCCAGCAGTGGGAACATTATAGGCTGATCATCCCTGACAGCTTTGAACAGCAACCGCACGTGAAGAAAGCGTGAAGGATTCATAGCAGATCGGTTTTTGTAGGTTGTGGCTATAAACCAGATATACTCATTGCCAACTAAAACCTACTTTGACATCCCCTCATATACCAGTAGAACCTAGATCAAACACGTGAGGGAAATAACTATCGTCAATGTCCTATATACCTCAAATAACAGTCGTATTATTACGCCAGTTTTTCCTCTACAATAATATCCTACCTATTTATACTCGTAATACCAATTAGCAAATAGGTAGCGAGTCTGTCTTTGCATAGCTTAAAACTAAATAAATGTTAAAACAAAACAAAAAAAAAGTAATGGGTGTTGTGTAAATAAATCCTTAAAACAAAAGGCACGAAATGGCTGAAACATGGGTCATACACATAGACATGTTCAGGCATTACGAGTATTACTCAAATTTGAATGGCCTATCACACTACTTTATATTGTTTAATGCTAAAAGATTAACTGCTTCATAAACAGAGCTAGACGAAATTACAAACAAAATAAATATATTCATTTAAAAAAATAAAATTATATGTTTAAAAACCCTTCTGTGGACTGTTCAAATACGGAGTAACTATGTTTAAATGGCGAATTCCTTTAATTTATTTCAATATTTTTAAGAAACCTTTAATTTGATTGTGATAAATACCATTGTGATAAATAATAAACTTTTATAAATTATAATCAAGCAAAAATAATAGAGTATAAATGCGTCAAAATTTATATTAAACATACGGTTACACAAGACCTCGACCATTCTATGGACCCAAAATAGCACACTAAATTACTATCTACCAAACCAACTGTACAAAATATACATTTTATACGGGCAATACTCAACAATCTCTCAGTAATCATTGCCAAATTATGAAACGTGCGCACAGTGTTAGTAAAATAAACAGTTTCCTCTGCTTTTTAAGTATTTTGTCAGAGATCAGTGCCACTTTTCTGTTCCTGGTATATTTTGGTAAGTACACATATAATTAACTCATAAATCCGTGGCCGCAATGCTTTTTGAGGAGTATATTTTGTATCTGCTTGTATACTTCTCTGACCTCAAAAATGAAATGATTGATGTTCATTTTATTCTAGAAAGACCATTCTGTGGACATCTTTTCTGTGGATTCGAATGTCCACATGAGATACAAATTTCCACCGAAGATATAATAATGTCTTTTGTACAGTAAATATTATTTCATTCTTATGGGGAAAGGGGGAACATAACAAGCAATGCTTATAATTTAATCGTTTAGTTTGCATGCATGCATTTACAGAATGAATACAAAAACTTATACTTGAGGAAATGATTAGCGTGTCTGATCTGTGGAGGCAAATGGTATAAAATATTTATTTTTTCAGCTGCCATGCCTCGTTCGAAATCGAGAATACAATTTAGTAAAGAAGAAAAAAAGAAAGGTGCCCCTGACGGTGTTGGCGGCTGTATAAAACGTTTATGTGATTCTGCTGTTGCAAATGGAAAAGACATTTCTGACATCAATAGCTTTATCGAGTGCATGGAAGTCAATTGTAAGGGCATTATAATTATTCCTGTTGACGAATCCCAAATAACTGAAATACAAAGTATTGTAGATACAAGCACCGTTCGCCCTTTCAAAGGGACTTTTAATATTCACCAAATTACTTGGAGCACAAACGAACCCAACACTCTCCACGTAAGAAGACTGAGTTGTATTGAATGTGCAGCGCATATTAAATGCCCTCATTTTGGAATTAGTCAAATTCAAGTTCAATGTGCCTTCTGAGACACAATCTTTGCCTGGAAGTTACGCATCACTGACCCCAACAATAAGTCCATCCCCTTCTCTTAGAACAGCATCGGTCTCTACAATAACTGGACCAGGAACACGACTCTCGGTGCGATCTCCTGTAAATACGCCATCACCGGAATTTTCACTAAACATACGTCAACCATTAGCTCCTAGAAAGAGGCTTAACTTCGAGGATATCTACTCAGATGACTCTGTTTCATTGACACCACCCAAAAAATCCAAAAGACTACCGAAACTGTTTGATAGCAGTGAGGAAAGTAATGAGAACATTTTTTAAATCGTATTTTATTTCCTGTGGACTATTTTCTGTGGAAACAAATTGATTTTAATAATATTGCACTGATCAACGCATTTCTAATATTTTATGTTGACACTTTATTTTCTTTTGTGCTGTGTTTTTCTCATTTACGAATATTGTGTGTATAATTAGTTTTAAGTGTGATTATGTTCTTTTCTGTCGAAAATCTGTCATTTCTGTGGTCATGCAAAATAATTAAAGTGATGTAGCGGCATCTACAACGCCACATGCGAGCTACGCGTCATACTGACGTCACGCAAAATCCTGCATCGCGCAAGTAGAGTTTACCGCGCAACTAGCATATATACAACATCCCGACATCAATCGTCGGGCAGTTGCCCACCAGACACGACACCCGTCTGGTCGGAGGATCCTCCCTTTTCTATAGAGTATGAGTGAACTTTACATCCTGTTCCTCATACCTCTTTACTGGTGACCCCGACGTGATCGTCAGCGCAGCCTTCGTGCAAGTACATCAGCGTGACGTCATCATCACTTCCTTCAAGCTTTCGAGCGGCGAGTCACACAGCCAGCCAGCACCCACGGCTTCAACGGGTATCTTGACCACCAGCATGCAGCGACCGCGCATACCTGGTCATCACCCTCAGCCTCATCAGCAACCTTGGCACAGCACACTGCACTCTCGGCCGGTCCACAAGCAGAGCCTTCAAACCCTCTCCCGGTCGACGCCAGCAGTCAGCCTCAACCCGGCGCTGTACCACATCCGACGCACTGGAGCATAACGCAGCGCCACCCCGACTCACTGGGGAATCTTCGCAGACAGTTCCGACTCACCGCGAACTATGCGACACCCGGTTCCGACTCACTGGAACCTCACCTGGCCCTGGCAAGCATCGCAAGATACAGGACTCAGCCCACTATCGACCTCCGGTCTCCGGGGGGGAGTGATGTAGCGGCATCTACAACGCCACATGCGAGCTACGCGTCATACTGACGTCACGCAAAATCCTGCATCGCGCAAGTAGAGTTTACCGCGCAACTAGCATATATACAACATCCCGACATCAATCGTCGGGCAGTTGCCCACCAGACACGACACCCGTCTGGTCGGAGGATCCTCCCTTTTCTATAGAGTATGAGTGAACTTTACATCCTGTTCCTCATACCTCTTTAGTGCCATATCTTTAATATTTCTGAAAAACGATCTAGTTTGTAATGATAATTTTCATATTGTGATTTATACTTAATAATAAAGACTGATTTTGAAACAAACCGATCACTTTTTATTTCCGAAAAATTTCAACTTGATTTTGTGTTTGACCCACATGTTTTTTTTTACGTTTTCAACTCCTATATATATGTGACACAAAATATCCATATTATTATCCAATCTGTTCACAAAATTTCAGGAGAATCGGTTGAGAAATGAGACCTGTGGAGGAGAACAGCCATGCGGACATCCGGACACACGAAAGCATTTCTGCACTACCCTGAAACTTAATTTTGAAAAAAAAATACGAAAGTAGCCCTGTCTGTACGTTACATTTTCACGCCTAAACCACTAATCGGATTTCGATAAAATTTGGAAAGGAGATAGATGGTATCCTGGGGAAGGACATATGCTACTTTTTGTCCCGATATCACGTTCCCGTGGGATAATTTCCGACAACTACGCATGCAAAGCCGCGGGCAGAAGTTAGTAACCTATATACCTCAAATAACGGTCGTATTATTATGCCAATACTTCCTCTACAATAATATCCTACCTAGTTATAATACCAATTGGCAAATAGGTACACGTCTGAATAACTCAAATCCCCCAACCGATTTATTATCTAATAAATTTAATATTACAAGGACAGCTGTGGGTAATATTTTAATGAAACTTGCTGTATCATTAAAGATGACTAATATTTATCAAAACATAAACATAACATCACGCCAAAATTTCCCGAAGGTTTAGGTACAGGTGCACCTATAGTATACCCACATTTCGCGAGCGATGTTAAAGTTCCATGTGACAGGGGGCGAGTCTATTGAAAACATCCGGGCACAATTAATCCAGACTCCGGACTGCTACTGAGAAATTCCAGATGGAAAAACCCAATAACTTTTTGCCCGACCCGGGAATCGAATCCGGACCTCATGCTTAGCAGTAGCTTGCGACTACTAGACCAACGATGAAGTCACAGTGACATTTTCCATCATCGGTATTTCGCATTAAATGGAATGTTACGTATATATATACCTATACAATGTTGTTATTGTTTGTTTCCCACAACACAGTCAAGAGGTCAAAGTTCTTATTATGATTTCGAATCAAAACCATTAATATGTTAAATACTTAGTAGAATTTCTGACGAGTCATTTGGTTTACTTAGAAAAACAAATGAAGGGTACAGGAAAAGAAGGGGCTCATTGACATATATCGTAAAAGGACACTAAATATGCCATTCAATTCGTTATAATCGGGCCTTTCATTGGTTTATTCAGAACAGTATAAAAAGGGCTCATTGTAAAGATAATCCACAAACAAAAAAATCTACAAATTACTAAATGGATCCCATTGCAGCTCAAACTTGGAAATATCATTGCTTTTATTGATACAAAACCGATAATTACAGATACACTAGAATACGTGATATATAAAATTTACAGTTCATTAATATAAGCGCTGATTTTTGACAGAATAATTACATATTGAAAATTTAATTTGCCATTATCTCTGAATATTTTTTTTGTTGATCAGCCCCTTCTTTTCCTGTGCCCTTCAAATGGAATAAATTATTGCACTTACCTGTATGTAACCCCGCGACAAGTTTCCACACTATGGTACCATAAAATAGCTACATTAAAAATATTTTTTTCTGAACTGCAATTAAGAGGGCGCACACTGGTCCACTAGCGCCACTCCTTTAAAAAAATATTATCTCGTGACTAAGAAGGAATTATGAATAACGGCTCATTAAGCACCCTCGGTAAGTGTGTCTAGACTTTTGTACTCGTAATCCCTGTTATAAACTTTCAAATTGAGACACGAAGTAACAAAATACGATCTAGAGGAATCTGGACGCTTCTCTTTAGATCGAATTTTGTTGCTTCGGGCCTCAATATGAAAGTTTATAAAAGGTATTAGAAAATTCTAGACACACTTACCGAAGGTGCTTATTGAGCCGTTATTCATAATTCCTTCTCAGTCACGAGATAATATTTTTTTAAAGGAGTGGCGCTAGTGGACCGATGTGCGCTCTCTTAAGCAAATATTAAGTACCACAATTCAGCTGTTGTGAAGATATAAGTGGTGGTGTTGTAGTGACTGGTGACTACATTGTTCTGCATCAAAACCAACCAACAAAACTTGGTCAAAGTTTTGGAGTTCAGTAACAAACAATTAAAAAAACAACACATCATAATGAATACCCTCTCAAAAAAGTTCAATTAAACTGAACATCATTCATTACAAATAGGTAAAATAATAACATACCAAAATGAATACGTTTAAATCTGTTAATACGTTCAAACTGAATGAAATATTTCCGATGTTTGCATACAATCTCGCGATTTTACATCGTAAAGCTCCGCATTGAATGCGAGGGCTCCAAAATACTCCAAATTATTTCGTTTAACTGTGACATGTGCGAACTATTCAGGGAATGAGGCACCTGTCCCACCGCCAGCGATTAACGAGAAATGAGTAGAGGTAGCGACTGAAAACGAGTTGGCGAGCGACGGCAGCAAGTGCGCGACGACGATGAGCGATTACTCGCTGGTATGCATATCATGTTCCAAGCGTCTGTCTCTCAGCGAGTGTTCTGCCCGCCAGGCGAGCGTCGCTGAGCGAGTACTCTCTTTGGTAGCTCTTGTCGCTGCAAAAAACGAGTACGGCGCCGGCGCGGTGTGAACAGTCAGCGATCAACTATTAATACATAAACTATTACTCTTTATCTTACATGGGACCCACAATCTCTTGTACGTTTCTTGTGCAAGAAAATCGTTGATAGATAATTGCTTTCTCGCGGTGGGACAGGAGCCTAAAACACGGCGGCACGGCATTGAGTTCCACTGCGGCCAGCTATTGAATTAATACCTTTGACAAGAAGATTAAAATATGCTATTCATGCGCACTGTTATGACTTAATCAGGCTTTCCCCAAATGTTTTGCAGTCATTATTTTTGTTATATTCTGATTTCAACGTACAGTCTTTTTTACTTTTGTCTGTTTTCAAATTCTTTCCTTTATCAAGTCAGAACTCATTATATCTTTTGAAGCTACGGCACTGAGTAGACTATTGCATAGAAGCCATATTTAATTACGTGTTATCAAAGATAAAAATAGCATGTACAGTCACGAGCATTAATATGTATACACTTGGCTAAATTTAAAAACGATTTTCTCCTTAATTTTTTAATGAAGTTTTATGTTGTTACGAACATAATATTCTCGAACCCGTAGGTTTATGTAGTTTGTCGCATTTCAACGTTGCATTTGTTATTTCACGAAAAATCGCTATTAAAAGTTGCCAAGTGTTGACATATTAGTGTTCGTGACTGTACACCTTTGACCAAACCAATGTTTCATACCTAATATAAGGTAGATTGTACAAGGATCACCCATATTTTAACTGTCACATCTTATTCTACTGTGCCTGCAATCTATGCAAATAAATTTTTACTTACTTACTTACAATGATGAGTTGACATCAACCTGAAACCTTTTTACTGGCCTGACCATTTTATTAAATACGAGCTGCCCCCCGCGGTTTCACTCGCAGAAATCTCGATCCCGTGGGAATATCGGGATAAAAAGTATCCTATGTCCTAATCCAGGTCATAGTCTACCCATGTGCCAAATTTTATCCAAATCCGTTCAGCCGTTTTAGCGTGATTGAGTAACAAACATCCAAACATCCACACTTTCACATTTATAATATTAGTAGGATCAACCTTTTCTTTTTTTGATTGCCATAGTAGTTTGTCAGTGTCACATTTTTGATTCGGTATGACAAATAAAGAAGGTGGCTGAATGTCATTCTGCGGTAGGTACTGATATAACTACGCAATAAACAGCTGTGTAAAGATCTTTTGGCGTGTAGCCCAAATCGGAACTAATGCCGCCATCTTGTTTTTTCGTACATTTCACAAAACAATTGGAGAAATATTTCAAATTTATTTATTCATTTTGTGAACATAGGGTAAAATTATACAGATGTTATTTAAATAAATGTTGGTAAATACTACATCCCGCCCGAAGGCATACAAAACGTAGATATAGTTAAGTAAGTAGGTACATGTCATAACTTCACGCCAAACAGTAGTATTTAATAATAATAATAGGTGTGTCCAAGGTATGACAATAAATTAAGACGGCCCATAAACAAATAGGTAGTACCTATTAGTCACAATTTCCTTTAACAATATTAAAAATAAAAATATCAATAAAAATATTATTTTCATATGGGAGCAACATTTGAATTTTAGTTACCTACACACATAAAAAGTGTCTAGGGATCAAGCACGTTTTAGCTAGTTATTAAAAATCTGGTTTTTTTATTATATTTTTTGTAACTCCTATGGATACTTTTTTTAGTAAATTTCGTCATTTGAAAAGGGAATAGTTTTTGAATTTCGGTCAAAAAATGAAAATCTTCTGTCAAGTCGTTTTCCTATAAAATCCTGCAATGGGTTTGAGGCCAAATCAGTAAAATTTCTGCTAAACTTCCGAGTGGAATCAATACAAAACAATGTTAATAAGGAGAGAACACGTCATTTTAGCCGAGAAGAAATGATCAGAGCGGGAATGTAGGTTCTCGGCAACATGGTGTGGGCACTACGCAGAGTATTATACGAGTAAGTCGAATTTGGACACGTTACCCCATTCCGGGCAGCGTGGCAGAGCGACATGGAGGACGAGCTCGCATCACCACACGCAGACAAGATCGTTACATACGAATTACTGCTCGACGAAATCGTACAATGACCGCGATGATGTTCATTACAAGGCTTCATAGCTCTTCAGCGATGTTAATAAGCGATCAAACCATAAGCAAACGCTTGCATGAAATCAATCTCCGTTCCCGAATGCCAAACGGGCTCTGCGATTGCCGGGCTCAATAGGTGGCTATTGAGCCCGGCAATCGCAGAGCCCGTTTACAATGGGCTCGTGAACACATAAATTGGACAGAAGAAGAGTGGCGGTTTGTGTGTTTTTCTGACGAATCTCGCTTTGGTAATGGAGAACCCCTGGATGCCAAGAACGTTTAAAATCATACCAGGAAGTCCATGCATATAGTGGTGGAACAATCATGATATGGGCAGGTATTTGGATCGGCGGAAGAACCGAACTGATTTGGATCAGAGGCAATCTCAATGCCTGGATACACGCTGAAACGATTGTATCAGATGTTGTCGTTCCTTTGCGGACCCAATTTGGTGCTTCATTTCTGCTTATGCACGTCCACACACTGCCAGAGTCGTTGCAAACACACTTGCCGCAGCTATTATCTACGTCCTACCATAGCCTGCTCAATCGCCAGACTTGAACCCCATTGAGCACGCATGGGATATGCTTCAAAGTAGAGCTCTGCCAAATATGGTTGCCGTACACACACCAGAAAATCTGTTTCGCCTGTTACAACGGACGTGGGCCGCCTATCCGCAACGTGATTTGGAAGAACACCTAATGAGTATGCCGGAATCGCTGCGATTGTGTATACACGTTAACTGCAGAAATATAGACTACTAATTGTTTATTTTACGCAATGCAAACCTTTAAAAAGTTTTATTTTTATTTTTTTATCACATTTTAGTATCAGGATTACCTAACTAAGGTGAAAAATCCAGCATAACCAAAAATCGCGAAATGTCTTTAATACTGCAAAAGCAGAGAGTATATACTTCCTCGATCTACACACACGAAAACATTTTATTTAATCAATCTAAATAGACATTTTTATTTAATTTCAATAGTGTATTTTTTTTAAATACCATAATCCCTAGACACCTTTGACGTGTATACATAAAAAACAGACAGATAAAAAATTATAAAAATGTTATTTTAATTTGTTATTAAGATATTTATTAACAGAATAATACCAACGCCTTGTAATTCAATCATTCAAAAATCTTAGATAACTAATTAAATTAAAAATAATTAAAATAATTCATGTTATTGCTTGATACAATTTAATCAGGTAATTTTTTTTAAGATTTGGTGCCAATGCATATACTACTAAAGTTAAAGAAATAGAGGCACAAATATCATAATTCATAATATAAGTTTAATTATATACAGGCCGTTTTACAAGGAAAAAATGTATGTCAAGAAGTGACAACATAATATTTTTCATTGTTTGAATGATGTCAATAGTTATTCCATTTATCTATGGAGGTTCCATAGCTTTACCTTCAAAGAGTCTTGTTATATAAACTCTAACATATAAAGGCTGGCTGGGACATCGACGTGCAAACTGAAACCATAAATTCGCCCTGGCGCACAGGCAACTGAAGGAACACGGGTGGGTTTTAGTCAGCAGAAGTCTGACACGCCCTCCCGCTCTGCCTAGAGCGGGAGAAGTTATTTGATGATTTCCCACCCAAAAAAAAAAACACGTGCATCTAGACCCCCTAGCGTGGAAATTTTTAGTCGATTATCAAAAAAGAAGACAGCTGTTTCATAGAAAAGTGCACCTACGCGGTCAAAATACATATATGGCAGAGCAAATTGTTTTTTTAAATATCCTACGAAAAATGTCAACACAGGGGTTTCAGAATCCTGCCGGGGTCGCGGATTGTTCGAAAGAGTTACCGTGGCCCTGGCGCACAGGCAACTCAACTGAAGGAACACGGGTTTAGTCAGTAAGAGTCTGACACGCCCTTCCGCTCCGAGCGGGAGAGGTCATTTGATGATATCCAACAAAAAAAAAATAGGTGTTTTAGAATCATGTACTGAATCCATGGTAACAGGTTGTGCGCCAATGTCCCTGCCACCATGTATACTATTGTAGAGAAATTTGGTTTTAATGCGTAATGGGTGCAACTTTTTTGAGCGTCGTTGATTTTCGACAGATTTATTTAGAAACCATCAGCGCTCCCCTGTCAACGTTATTCGAGTGTCAAAAGATCCTTGCAGCAGTGCATAACGCTGAGTCGGTAAAGTAAATTCTAACTATAGAATCACCTTAACTTATTAAACGAACTTTAACTTATTTTGGATGTGACTGTACCTAATTTAAATGATATTTTGGCGATTAAAGTAGTAGATTTTTAAGCATGTGGGTAGGTTTAACACAATACTTATCACCGGTTGGTTACTCTATATCTTATCTTTCTTCTACTTTATATCTTCTCTTCTCTTACTCTATATCTTTATTTATTAACGAGGATACACTTCATTCATTTAATTAAGGAAATAATCGGACAATTATCAGAAACGTTATAAATTATTTATAAAAAAAAAAAAAAATCACGTGACACAAGCTTATAGACTACCTTTGAAATACCTTTTAAACATACACATTTTTATTAAAAACAAAACTTGTGTTGAATAAATTTGAATAAGGTTTAAGACTATGTTAGTAATACTGTTCTTTGCATTAGTTTGACATAGTGCTGACCAGTGGTACTTGATCCGGAAGCGACGGATACCACGTCGTCTTCTTTCAAGGCCATCATTATCATCCTTTTAATGTAGATTGATTAAATATGATGCAATAACAGCGAGTAGCGAATATATTTATTTATCTTGATGATATTCGATACCCGCTCTGAATGTTAAGAGTAGTAACATTCAGAATATTAATTTTGTTTATTGACAACACTGATTTCTATTTTAATATGTTCATGGCAACACTGTCCTTCTTGCCTATAAAAGCTGATATTGTAACGACGTTGTACTGCCCAGTCCGATGAGGCCTCAGCCCGCGCCGTAGCTGAGCCTGTAGCTTTAATTTCCCCTATTAATAATCATGACATTATAAACCCTTTGATCCAGCCCGTCCCCAATATCGCGCTGCCCTCTCTCAATGACGCCCTAAGCCGAGGTCCGTACCCCACAGGGGGTGCCCTTAGCGTGCGGTCATCTAACTTATAAGTTTAGTTTTAAATTTTTCCGCTCCTGGCTGGAGGCCCTTTCGAGTAAAATCTAAAAGGCAACCACAGGACAGTCCGGTTAAGCAGCCACGACCCCCAGTGGTCAAAACTGCGAGGTGTCATTCCAAAAAAAAAAAAAAAAAAAAACATTGTTCTGTGTGCTATTTGCAATAAAAATGAAATTATTGTGAACGTCGTGAGGTTTTAAATTCTACCACGAACCCCTCGACCTGAAAACAGCATCCACTACATAATACAAAGGGTTAAACCCCAACACTGAATACCAAAATTATTAAAAAACAGTTAAAAAAGAACAAACAATTTATTTGTTAAACCTTTGATGGGGTTAATTAACGTGGAAAGACATATTAGTTTATAAATATTATTTTATTAATACGTGTTGATACAATGCCTACGTACATGACACGAAATCTTTTTGACATAAGGTTTTTATTAGAATACTGTGCGGTGGCCAGTACTCACATTTAATACTAGGTATATGCAGATTTAACTAACAACTAGTTACTCAGCTAATTACGAGCCAATTAAATTAAATATAGTTCATGACATTTTTCTTTTTCTTTCACATACAACCTATCACAAAGCACAAACTTAACATTAATGTTTCCTTCATTTTCACTACAAAGCCGTTCTGATTTATTTGTATCTGTTGATGAACATGTCGATGATCTGCTTGGCAGCACGTGGCTTGTCCGCGGGCACCATGTGTCCCGCACCGACCACCATCGCCTCCATGAAGAAAAGCCCACTTTTCACGAAACTGAAACAGACACCGATATCGCCCATTAGTTTGTTGTTAAACTCAAGTGACTATCCTTCTTCTAAAATAACGACAATAAGTATACGTAATATCATTCAATAACAGTAGATACAGCCGATCTATTGTGTAAAAATACATTATCACCGTAAAATCTTTTGTAAAGTGAGCTTGAAGTGAGTTGAAGTAGTAGTGTCAATCACTAGCATCAGCACTTTACTTAAGTTTTTACGGTGAGATTTTACTGAACAGACCGGTAACTTTTTTAAAGAAGTAGGCACCTATTTATTCGCGGATTGTTCGAAAGAGTTACCGTGGCCCTGGCGCACAGGCAACTGAAGGAACACGGGTGGGTTTTAGTCAGTAAGAGTCTGACACGCCCTTCCGATCCGCCCTGAGCGGTGGAGGTCATTTGATGATTTCCCACCCACAAAAAAAGGCACCTGTTTATACAGCCAACCAACATCACCGTGTTCGAATATGAAGCATTTGGGTTCCGGTAAAGTCACAAGAAACTTAGAATTAACATTCGTCTTTCGAGAACAACCAGTGACAGGGTTCCAAAGACATTAGTTTTCTTATCTGCCACCAGTCGATTGTTGACCTCTTGCCGCCAACCAAAGACAAAAGAGCATGAATGCGTTTTACTCACGAATTAATTTGAGAGCCATTTTCTTCATCGTAGAGACATTCTCTATAAGCTTCGAGGTACCCTTTTCTTCCAGACCACTGGAGGCTTCTATATGTGTGAACTGACAGCGCGTAGGGTACCATCATGTCCAGCTGCCCGCTGAAGATAAAAAACAAGAATATTCAATATTCACACCACGAGAATTGATTCCATTCATTAAGAAACATCTACGGAATTTCTAATTAGGATCTTTGGAAACTTACTTGTAACACAGGACTCCATAAAGCTCCATCAGTTCCTCCAGCCAAGGTTTGACAGTAAGGTATTCATCACTACGTAACCAATCGAATACAGTCATATTCATCACAGAAAACTTCTTTTTGACATGAAGTGCGTTCTGAATTTCTGGCTTATTTAAAAATGTTTCTATTGAACTATCAAGTGACGATGTGAACTTATTAGCTTCACCATTCACGTAATTATAATTATCAACTGGTGCAACTCCAAAAATAGCTTCTATCGCTTTTGCTGCATTCTGAAATATGTAAAAAAATATATAGACTATGTCCATAGATAGATGGTTATTCAATAAAATATTATGTATTGCAGTCATTTGAAGTAGCACGACCTACGTACCACTTTGTAAGCAGATAAATTACTTTCTCTCCAGTTCCGTCTAGCCTCTGATTCCAGCTTCTTAATATCTTTCGCTTGTTTGTGGTCAATGAGGCCCACTTGTAGCGCCCACTCGGAGTAGTGCAGCATTGTCGGTGGATCTATGACCCCATTTCCGATCGCCAGGCCCTACATAACAGACAACAAGTTTATTTATTCATAGTTCAAATAAAATGACTAGCTTTACGTATACTATAATTAAATAATATATTTTACTTACTCTCAAATTAATTCGATTTGAATAATCTGTATAGTGATGTATGTAATGCCCCAAGGCGGGAATATATTTGCCTGCGTATGATTCACCAGCTATGAAGAGAGGCGCTTTTCTTAATTCCGGAAACACTTGAAGAAACTGTTGGATGAAGCTTAGAAGACACCGGCCCACCTGTGAATAGGAAAGATAAGTAATTCTTATTGTATGTTGTCTATAGGTAGTCAGAGTTCATAATCATTATTCTCTTGCCCTTATCCCAATTTATTTGGAGTCCGCATAGCATTTCTTCTATTCCATACTTCCCTATTAGTCGACATTTCAGTAACTGCTTTTCAAGCCCTACTCGTACTATCCTTCACATAGTCCATCCATCGTGTCTTTAATCTTTCCCTACTGTAATAGCCATACACATGTATACTCAAAACGTTCTTCACGACATTTCCCTCATTTCTCCGCAGCACATAATTTACATGCCCATAAAGGTTAGTCCGTAAGTGGTCCACAAAATATCGCTACTCACTGTATCCTCGTTAGTCACGTATTCTCCTCCGTCGGAAAAGCTAAATCCAGTTCCCACTGGATTGTCAATGAAAAGAAGCGAGTAGCTGGAACCCCACGTGATAGGCATTTTTTGAACTGAAAAACATGAAACTTATCAATAGATCACATCGCAATTAATAGTGTCAGTTGTGTTGCTCATAATAAGTGTTGCCCAAGTATATCACATCCTGAGGCCGTGAGTTAAATAAAGAGCAACATAATATAAAAAAATATAAATAAACTGACAAGAATTTATAGGAGTTTTTTTTTTTTTTAATAAGTCTATTTATTGGTACCTGATCCGTTGATAATTTGTAAAGGACCTATTTCCCCGAACAAGCCGTATAAAGAAGAAGAGCCGGGCCCTCCTTGTAGCCAAATAATCAGTGGTGTACTTTCTAGATCAACTCCCTGCGCGGGAAAATACCAGAAGAATAGATTCCATTTACGAATTTTGTCAACAGTGAAGTACGCAGCGTGACTGTTGAGGCCAGCGAACAAACTCGGGTCTACTTTAGATAGTTTCTTGGCTTTTTCAGCTTTCCCATGTTCAATTAAGGGTGTTAGGATAAGAGGCCCATCTTTTCTGCCATCTCCAGTCTTAGTAGTTGTACCGAAAACTGAACTGACTGAACACTGACTACTGAAGAAACATCTGGAATCAAACAAAACATTTTACCAAGTAATACCTACAGTATCCGGTGACCATACTGTAGGTGCTTATGTAGAACATAATAAAAGTGTGTGTCTGTGCTTATTTAAGATTGCAAAATCTTATATTAGCCCAAACACACAATTTTTTGCAGGTAATAATAATTAAGTACGCGAAACTGTTTGATTAATGACGCATAAGCCGCTTGAAATTTAAAGAATCAAATCAGTACCTTTTAAAGAATCCTAATATGTAGTTCACTATGTGACACAAAAACCCTATTGGGGTCCCCATATTAAATTGAAACATATGCATTCTCTATAAAATCAAGACACATCCACAATTGCGTTAGTCGAAACTTTAACACTTGTCGAGATAAACACACGGTTTTTAATTTATACTTGCAATGAGTACTTTTACAAGTACACACGCACAACGAGATCATTAATATAACTAAAAAAAATATAAAACATCAACTGTATTTAATGTATGAATTTTAGGTACCTAATAAACAAAACATTCATCTGAAAAACCCAATTTACGCAATATTTAGGAGTAATAACTACGCACGTTTACTCACATATTTAGGTATGATGAAATTTCTAGTTAGATAAGGTAATTAGTTAACATATGACGACGAAATGAAATTATGATGAAATTATATTAGCAAATTTTTGTCAATAAACAGGGTTAAATTAAATTAACTAGCGAAACTCCGCAGACGTGATTGGTATTGATAATTATCTAAATACGAGAAAAAAAAAAAAAATGTTTTTTTAGGGGTCAACGCCCGCTGATAGTTTTGTTATATAAAATATGAATTGAAAAAATATGTTTTATCGTGTTTAGATATCGATACCAATCACGTCTGTGAAGTATACACGAAAAAAAAAACAGATTTTTTAAACTGATATTTCAAGTGAATACACGCTTAGGTTTAAGTCAAGTTGAATCGAACAGATATTTATTTTTTGTGGTAAATTGCTGATGCTATTACAGACACATTAATGGTGTAGTTTTTCTAAAATATGCATTACATTCTGAGAAAAAAATACTTAATTATTTTTTGTATGGAGAAAATAATGTTTTTGTCAATTACCTGCGTGATTCATATTTATTTAAAATGGTACAATGACTTGACGTCATCACTTGTTTGTTCGTAAAATGCGTGAGGCATTTGTTTTGATAGCAAGGTCCTGGACCGTGGCTATCCCTTAGCACTTACTAATTACTATCCCCACCATTTGCAGTAATTTTAAGCTGCTTTAAAATATATTTTACTCGTTTATTAGTTTTTTATTTTGTGTTTTATTCAAAACTGGGCATGATAGAATGAGTAATAAACTTTTTCTTTTATTCATTTATTAAGTAAATTAAGTATTTCGTCCAGCTTACAAACCAATATATCAAAGTA
Source organism: Dryobotodes eremita (assembly GCA_917490735.1). Classification (NCBI taxonomy): domain Eukaryota; kingdom Metazoa; phylum Arthropoda; class Insecta; order Lepidoptera; family Noctuidae; genus Dryobotodes; species Dryobotodes eremita. The sequence goes on from OU823257.1 coordinate 10,024,458, forward strand.
TTTTTATGAAGTGCTTATAACAATAATATTTACTAAATGATTCCGGTATTTTAACGACTAAAACACGTACGTAATATTTTTCCTTTTGATTCCAACATAAACTTGAACTTTCCAAAAATATTTTTAAGTTTCAGATTTATAAATTTTATTAAAAGATGTCATTTAAAAGTATGTGAGGATTTAATGACATAATAATGGAACACTACAGACTGAAAAATCAACAAAATCTAAGGTATTTATGTTAACGGATCTGGAGGTTCTTCAAATTCACTGGGCAATCTGTCGTCCATAAGAATATCTTCAGTTTCTGCAAGCATCTGTTTCTTCTGCAGTTTGGAAAACTTGGGTCTGAAGTGCGTAATATATGGATCTGAATTGATTAAAAAATTGTGTAAGTATGATATCTTCATTTGTTTGGATTCAAAATTTTTTTTTGCATGCTTTTCTCTTACTGAACGGAAGTCATTATTCCTCACTTCAGACGATTCCTCAGACATCATACCAATGGCGATAAAACAGAAGTGCTGGCTAATATCTGCACCACGTACTAAAACTTTATGAACACTCGATGCCATATAGTACCAAGGGTACAGTTGGACATAGACTTAAGCTGTTTCATTGCAGTAATTTCTCATTTTTTCTAAATTAATATTTCTCCCAGAAGATATAGCCTGCAGTATCACGACAAATCGCTTTATCAAGCTAACATCCACTGCCGTAATCTCCGCAGACGTTTCATAATCTTTGAAGAACCTTCGAGCTGCATTGCCGTTATTACTAGTCCCATAGCCTTGTTTGACGATACCAATCAACAAACCAGTCACAATGAAGAATTCTTGCTGTGTCATTTCTCTTCTTGCTTTTCTCAATAATCTATTATCGCCTGTAGTCGCCCACTTTTTAAAATCTATATTGTAAGATATACAAGATGAAACTTTAAACAGTGCGCAAACTATGGCCATGATTTCATCATGATTCTAGAGACCCCCTAGCGGAGAAATGTTTGGCCGGTTACAAAAATTATATATTGTTAATCCATATATTTTGACCACGTAGTTATTGCACTTTTCTACGAAACAGCTGTTGTTTTTTTTGATAACCGATGAAAAGTTTATATGCTAGATGGTCTAGAATCATACGCTGAATTCATGGCCAGTTTGCGCACTGGTTAAAATTTCATTCTGTATGTAAAATATATTCCATACACCTCAACCACATGTGGAGGAAGATAAGCCATATTCGTACATATTATTATTGACTGGTTTATCTCGAATTTTTTCATATCGTCCGAAGTGCTCAAACATATGTTGCAGTTAGCACCGGACTGTGTCTCAGAGAAATTTAAAATTAGAAAATTAGAGAGATTTTAAGAAATTCGTCCGTGGCTGGAGGCTTTGAGTTCGCTTAAGGCAGCCACAGGATAGTCCGGTTAAGTAGTCACGACCTCTCAAAGTCAACTACGGAAAACGAAACAAATAACACCTGTCAACATCATTCGAGCGTCAAAAGATCCTTGCAGGAGTGTATACCGCTGGGTGTAAGTAGATTCTAACTATAGAAATATAGAACATATTTTGAACATGACTGTACTTAAAAATTATATTTTGTCTGATTAAATTACGAGACATTTAAGCATGTGGGCTGGTTTAATACGATACCTATCACCGATTAGTTACTGTTTGTCTTTATGTATTTATTTTCGAGGATACACACTTCATTCAGGACAAAATCGGACAAGTCAGAGACGTAAAAAATATTATAATAACCATCACAACCCACCATTATAATCGCAATTTTTTTCAAGCGACTCAGGCCCATAGATAAATACATTTTAAAGACACATTTTTATAATAAATAAAACATTTGTTAAATAAATAAGGCGACACTTTATAAGGTAACACTTTTTTTTGCACTAGCTTGACTTTGTGCTGACCTATCCGTGGAAGCGACGGAACTCCGTGTCGTCTTCTTCCAAGGCCATCATTATCATCCTCTTAATATAGATTGATTAAATTATTGATGCAATAACAGCGAGTAGCGAATTTATTTATCCAGATGATTTTCGATACCCGCTCTGAATACAAAAATAGTTCAAAAAAGGTTAATAAAACATTTTACATAAAATATTAGTTAGACATTGAATACCAGGTATATGCTGTTTGAACTTACAAGAAGAAGCTAATTACGAGCGAATTAAATTGAATATAATTGACAACGTTTTTCTTTTTCTTTCACATATAACCTATCACAAAGAACAACTTTAACATCAAAATTGTCTAAGGATAAAGCACGTTTTTGCTAGTTACTAAAAATCAGGTTTTTAATTATATTTTTAGTAACTCTTATGAATAAAACTACTTTTTAGTAAATTTCGTCATTTGAAATCCTGCAACGGGTTTGAGGCCAAATCAGTGAAATTTCTGCCATACTTCTGAGTGCAATTAATACAAAATAATTTTATTATGGAGAAAAAACGTCATTTAAGCCCAGAAGAAATGATCAGAGCGGGAATGCTGGATGTTGGTTCTCGGCAACGAGCTGTGGCAATCGCTCTGGGCACTACCCAGAGTGTTATAAATCGAATTTCATCATATTACCGCATCACTGGCAACGTGGCAGAGTGACATGGAGGACGAGCTCACATCACCACACGCAAATAAGATCTTTACATACAAATTACTGCTGAGCCCGTATACAAATACAGACTACTAATTGTTTATTTTACGCAATAATAACCTTTAAATACTTTTATTTTTATCAGATTTTAATGTCAGGATTAACTAAGGTAAACAATCCAGCATAAGCAAAAATCGCGCAGTCTTTATTAATGCAAAAGCAGAGGACTTCGTCGATCTACCCATACGAAAACATTTTATTTATTCAATCTAAATAGACATTTTTATTTCATTTCATTATTGAAATGAAATAAAAATGTCTAAAAATAAAAAAATATTTAAAAAAAAAAAAAATATTAAAAAGAAAAAAATAAAGAAAATATTTTATTGCCTTATGGCAATAAAATATTTTTTTAAACACCTAGACACTTTTAATGTGTGTTGTTATGAAGCTAATTACAAGCCAATTAAATTAAATATAATGGACAACATTTTCTTCTTCTTTCACCTAGCACATACAATTTTCCTATCACCCACCTATCACAAAATCCTTTATTTTCATTACAAAGCCGTTTTGATTTATTTGTATCTGTTGATGAACATGTCGATGATCTGCTTGGCAGCGCGTGGCTTGTCTGCGGGCACCATGTGTCCAGCACCGACCACCATCGCCTCCATGAAGAAAAGCCCACTTTTCACGAAACTGAAACAGACACCGATATTGCCCATTAGTTTATTGTTAAACTCAAGTGACTAGCCTTCTTCTAAAATAACGATAGTAAGTATACTCGTACGTAATATCATTCAATAGCAGTAGGTACAGTCGATCTATTGTGTAAAAATACATATCACCATAAAATCTTTTGTAATGTGAGCTTGAAGTGAGTTGAAGTAGTAGTGTCAATCCCTCACGGCTGCTTCGGCAGGTACCTGCATCTCATAGGCAGGGAGCCAGACGCTCGTCGTCATCACTGCGTCCATTGCCGGGAGGATACGGCGTGGGATACGCTTGCAAAGTGTGCAGCTTGGGAGGAGCCACGCCGTGACCTCGTTTCGGAAGTGGGAAGCAACCTGTCGCTGCCGGCTGTGATTCATTCTATGGTCGGCGGCGCAGCGTCGTGGGACGCGGTGATCTCCTTCTGCGATAATGTCATGTCGCAAAAGGAGGCAGCGGAAAGGGAGAGAGAGATGACTGCTCTCCCGGCCCGCAGCAGGCGCACCGGGCGTCGGCAGAGGGCAGATAGTGTCCTCTTCCGGCCCCCCTAAATGGGTCCAGGGACGGTGGACTCGAGGACGTCCGCCGCCCCCTATCATATAAGACCCGAGGTGGCGGCGCATCATGTTCCACGCGCGCCTCTCTTAGACGTCGCGGGGGAGTTAAACACCTCACTCCCCCAGCTTGACCAGACGGGACCCACAGAGGCGGGCCGGCACCAGCCGGGGATTACGTTGAAGAGTGCTTAAGTGTCGCCGTAGCCCCCGGTGCGAGGGAACACGGGGTGGTTTTAGTCAGTAGAAGTCTAACAGACCCCTTCGCCCGCCCCAGGGCGGAGGACATCCATGATGATTTCCAACACTTTAAAAAAAAAAACAAAAAGTGTCAATCCCTAGGATCAGCACTTCACTTAAGTTTTTACGGTGAGATTTTACAGAACAGACCGACAGCTCTTTTTAAAGAAGTAGGCCTCTATTGATACAGCCAACCAACATCACCGTGTTCGGATATGAAGCGTTTGGGTTCCAGTACAAGAAACTTGGAATTAACATTGTCTTTCGAGAACATCCAGTGACAAGGTTCCAAAGACATTAGTTTTCTTATTTGCCACCAGTCGACTGTTGATCTCTTGCCGCCAAACAAAGACAAAAGAGTATGAATGTGTTTTACTCACGAATTAATTTGAGAGCCATTTTCTTCGTCGTAGAGACATTCTCTATTAGCTTCGAGGTACCCTTTTCTTCCAGACCACTGGAGACTTCTATATGTGCGAACTGACAGCGCGTAGGGTACTATCATGTCCAACTGCCCGCTGAAGATAAGAAACAAGAATATTCAATATTCACACCATGGGAATTGATTACATTCGTTAAGAAACATCTACGGTATTTATAATTAGGATCTTTTGAAACTTACTTGTAACACAGGACTCCATAAAGCTCCATCAGTTCCTCCAGCCAAGGTTTGACGGTAAGGAATTCATCACTACGTAACCAATCGAACACAGTCATATTCATCACAGAAAACTTCTTTTTGACATGAAGTGCGTTCTGAACTTCTGGCTTGTTTAAAAATGTTTCTATTGAACTATCATATGGCAAAGTGAATTTATTATCTTCACTATTCGTGTAATTATAATTAGCAACGGGTGCAACGCCAAACATAGTTTCTATAGCTTTTGATGCATACTGAAATAAAATAAAAAAATATGTTAGAGAAATTAAATGTTAATCAAATTGACTACATATGTACTAACTTAAATTGTTCGTATATTCAAATGACAGCTGTCATTATTTGGCAGTTGGCACATTAAAATGTGATGAAAACATAAAATAAAGGTTTTTAAAGGTTCTAAAAAAAATAAACAATTATTAGTCTGTACTTCCAAAGTTAACGCGTATAACACAATCGCAGCGATTCGGCTTATTCAATATGAGTTCATCCAAATCACGTTGTGAAATGGCCGCCCACGTCATTTATTTTTTTCACAAGCATTTATTTCAAATAAACCAATTACAGGCAAATTTGAATTGTCAAGGGATCGGTCAGTCAGAAAAATTAAACTAGTAGTCTATTCCATAACATAATAATTTCCTATGGAGAAGAACGGGCAAGGAACTCCACGGACTCTCTTTTAAAAATACTCGTATTGTTACAAAATATTGATTGCATCATTCATGTTTAAATTATACATCTGATAACGATGTAGAAAGACGTACACGTTAAAAGCGTCCGTACTAAAATCATTAAAAAAAAAACTATTTAATAATTAAAATAATATTAATTTAATTTTAATTTTAAACTAGCTTTTGCCTGCGACTTCGTTCGCATGGTAGTCGTAAGACATCACAATATACTAAAATAACACACACATTTTTATGAAACTTTCCTGTATACTACTTTTTAGTTTTGGTCTCAGTAGCCAAAATATGAAGAGTGTCAGAACTGGTGACGCAAGAGCAAGCAATGTACGGTTGTCCGTGTTAAAAGCAGCTCGTCTTGACTGTTCGACGTCGTCGACACCCGCAGGTGTCGTCCTCAGGACGAGCTGCTCGCAAGCAATGGGAAATTACTTTTGAAGGCCGCAGCCTTCAGTAGTAATTTCCCATTGCTTGCGAAGTTTTTCGGTTTTAGTAAATTAATAACCGCGTGCTTTCCAGCATATTCTATCTAATGGCACAACACTGATACACTGACTGATGCAATCTTACGGATTATTCCTGACGAACAGCTATCACTAAAATAATATAACCGTAGATTGTAAACACACGGGATTCCTCATTAACAGTCATCTATCCATAGATATTTATTCTTATTATAACCAAAGATGACAGAAGAGGTCGTAACTTTATTTGTTTCTGTGTACACTCGGCTACATATCAATCTATACATTGCCAGTTTTAGCTGACCTCGCATTGTATAGGCTTTTCGTAATAATTAACTAATACTAGTCATTTTACGGACGCCGAAACCACCAAAACGGATGGGTAGTGTGGCTTGAAGCCACGCTCGGTCGTTCAAAGCCCCGTTTAAAATGGATGTCAGTGTGCTGTGAATGTGAATTGAAGAGATTGAATTTATAAAATGCAAAGATAGTTCTATATATATATATATAGATTTGAATTTTTGAATGCAATGTAATCAATCGTTTATTCGCCCTGGTGGAGCACAACCAGCGCTGAGCCAAGCATTTTTGCCAGCGGTGTAATCCCTCAACTCATAATATGCTTGTCTGCCTTTTTTTTTTTTTTTTGGGTGGGAAATCATCAAATGACGTCTCCCGCTCTGGGCGGAGCGGAAGGGCGTGTCAGACTCTTACTGACTAAAACCCACCCGTGTTCCTTCAGTTGCCTGTGCGCCAGGGCCACGGTAACTCTTTCGAACAATCCGCAGCCCCGGCAGGCATCGGTCCTATCGGACCCCGTCAACTTTGCTGACATCTCTTTGAGGCGCGCGTGGAACACGACGCGCCGTCGACCCGGGCCTGGTCCTTACCGGACGGCGAGCTGCCCATTGCTCGCCGTCCGCAAGCCCGCGCCTACGGTGGCCGGGAGTCGGCAATCGACTCCCGACGCCCAGGGTGTCTCCTCCTCCTGCGGCGGCTAGGGGCGCGAGGGCGCAGAGAATGCCTCTCCCTTTCGCGCTCCGCCTCCTCCTTCGCGAGCATTACTGCTTCGCAGAAGGAGGTGACGGCTTCCCATTCCCTCTCGCTCCGTACCATGGCCTGAACCAGGGCCGGACGCGAGAGGTCGCCGCCGCCGATCGCCGCCACGAGGACACGGCGGTGCTCCGCCCAAGCCGGGCAGACCTCCACCGTATGCTCCACCGTGTCCTCCGGTCGATCCACACAATGGTAACACCCGGGCGTTTCCTCCCGCGTTATCCGAAACAGGAACCTCCCGAAACAGCCATGTCCGGTGAGGACCTGCGTCAGGCGGAAGGTGAGGACGCCGTGGCGCCTCTCAAGCCACTCCTCAAAGAGGGGTCTTACCGCCGCAATTGTGGCGTGCCCTATGCTTGTCTGCCTAGTGTGCGTTTTATACAAAATTTTAATTTCGTTTCATTCAGTTGCGAGTATGTGGGGAGGTATTTTATTGTAACATTTTAAACAGTACCCCATGAAGGATGAGTCTCCTTTAGCCAGTCTGAAACCTGCTCCCTAATTGCGGAACACTCTATCAATCACAATTTAAATTATTTAGAAAGATATTGCTAATCCATTGCTTCATATGTTCGAAAAATTTGTCTGCTCAACAACGTAAATAACGCAATGAATATTGTTGAACAGTCAAAATGAACGCCATTCCTACTGTTAGTGTTACGCAATCACCCCGCAGGTTGAACTAATTGGTCTCTGTGTCCAGTCCTATAGTTGTGTCTTTCACCACTTTTACTGAAAAGACTTGGATTTTTCTTTACGTACATGATGTTTTCATAGATATATTGACAAGGTACCATCATGATGTTAATATCTATAAACAGTTCCCTTAGGGAATCGCGCCTGCGGAGGTCATAAATTGCTGTGATGGCTGTTTTCTGCAGAATAAACATAGACTCGATATCTGTCTGCCCGTCCCGATAGTAAAATACCGTAAGACATGATACTATGAAAGTAACTGAAATAGACTAGCTTCGTGCGACATTATTAAATTGACGGATTTTTCTCAAAGCTTATGCTGCTGAACTTAGCCGTCCTGCAGAAGAAGTTAAGTGGGACTCCATTGCAGCCTAGAGTCGAGCGTGATCTCCAGGAAAATAGTTTTGTCGACGAATTCTAGTTTCTCTTTATTCAATGCTATGTCACAATCAGTACTTTTAAGATTCGGTAAAGCGAATCTTATGCATTTAGATATTTCCCATTAAATACTAAATTATTAGCAGTGAACCAATTTTGTACCTGCAGTAGGGCGTTATTTACGTCGTCAAGATTAGATGCACATCTATTTATCTTAAAAATTAAGGAAGTATCATCAGCTAATAACACTATTTGTGGTTGGCTTTTTAATTAATGGGGTAGACCATTAATACACTGGCGTGCAAAAAGTCGGCTCACCCCGTGGTTTCAATTTGAGAGACGATATCTCAAAAATTTTAATGAATATCATTTATTCATTCATATTGTGTGAAGGTAGGTAAGGTACAGTCTATTTGCACATACACTATATTTGGATAAAAGCAATATTCTTGACAATTCTTCAGATGTCCTCATCGCTCACTTTTGCTCGGATAAAGTGCGTGACTTTTTTTTGCCAATGAAATTGACAAAAGAGTAATTTTGTTTATTTCTGTTCGTTTAATAAAAATGTAACTTGACTTTAACGGACTTCAAAAAAAGGAGGTTCTTTATTCGAACCCCCATGTTTGTAAGTCCGTGATTTTGTCATAAACTTATAAATCAGTTTTGATAATCCTTTAATTAACGTAACCTACATACTTTCAGGAAGGTTTTAGTCTACAATATATTAGGTTATTGTTAATAAACCTTGTTGAAGTTTATTGTTTCAAATTGAAGAGCACGGGGTGGGTCGATTTTATTGCACGCCAGTGTATAAACTAAAAAGAGAAAAGGACTTAATATCGAGGCTAGCACGACCTACGTACCTCTTTGTAAGCGGATAAATTGTTTTCTCTCCAGTTCCGTCTAGCCTCTGATTCCAGCTTCTTAATATCTTTCGCTTGTTTGTGGTCAATGAGGCCCACTTGTAGCGCCCACTCGGAGTAGTGCAGCATTGTCGGTGGATCTATCCAACCAACGCCGATCGCCAGGCCCTATATAACAGACAACAAGGTTATTAATTCAGTTTAAATACTCGTAAAATGAGTAGCTATCCTATAATTAAAAATATATAATTTTACTCACTCTCAAATTAATTCGATTTGAATAATCTGTATCGTGATGTATGCAATGCCCCAAGGCGGGAATATATTTGCCTGCGTATGATTCACCAGCTATGAACAGAGGTGCCGTTCTTAATTCCGGAAACACTTGAAGAAACTGTTGGATGAAGCTTAGAAGACACCGGCCCACCTGTGAATAGGAAAGATAAGAAATTCTTATTGAATGTTGTCTATATGTAGTCAGAATTCATAATCATCACTCTCTTGCCCTTATCCTAATTTATTTCGAGTCCGCATAGCATGTCTTCTATTCCATACTTCTCTATTAATCGTCATTTCAGTAACTCCTTTTCTAGCCCTATTATCCTTCACATAGTCCTTCCATTGCTTCTTTGATCTTTCCCTACTCTTGTAGCCACCCACATTCATACTGAAAACTTTCCTAATGACATTTCCCTCAGACCATAAAGGTCCATAAAATATCGCTACTCAACTCATCCTCGTTGGTCACATATTCTCCTCCGTCGGTGAAGCTAAATCCAGTTCCTACTGGATTGTCAATGAAGAGAAGCGAGTAGCTGGAACCCCAAGTGATTGGCATTTTTTGAACTGAAAAATACAAAACAAACCATTGGATGGCATCGAAATTAATAATTTCAGTAGTGGTACTGATAATATTAAGTGTTATCCAGGTTTATCACATCCTGAAGCCTCAACTTAAATAAAGAACAACTGGCGACTGCTCTGCTCACATAGCAATATAATTAAAAAAATATCAATAAACTTAGAAGAATTTATAGGAGAACTAAATGTTAATCAACATAAATATAGCTACCTGATCCGTTGATAATTTGTAATGGACCTATTTCTACAAACAGGCCATATAAAGAAGAAGTTCCGGGCCCTCCTTGTAGCCAAATAACCAACGGTGTACTTTCTAAATCAACTCCCTGCGCGGGAAAATACCAGAAGAACAGATTCCATTTACGAATTTTGTCAACAGTGAAGTACGCAGCGTGACTGTTGATGCCAGCGAACAGACTCGGGTCTACTTTAGATAGTTTCTTGGCTCTTTTAGCTTTCCCATGTTCAATTAAGGGTGTTAGGATAAGAGGCCCATCTTTTCTGCCATCTCGAATCGTAGTTGAACCGAAAATTGAACTGACTGAACACTGAATACTGAAGAAATATCTGGAATCAAACCATAATTTTACTAAAATGGAAAAAGTGTGTGCTTGTGCTTATTTAAGATTGCAGAATCTGAAATAAGTACAAACACACACTTTTCTTGTAGGTAATAAATATGCAAGTATGCAAAACTTTTTGATCAATGACGCATACGGATAGCTTTAAATTTAAAGAATCAAATCGGTACCTTTTAAAGAATCCTAATATGTAGCTCACTATGTAACACAAAAACCATATTGGGGTCCCCAAATTAAATTGAAACATATGCATTCTATTAAGTAATCAAAACACATCTACGATTGCACTAGTCGAAACTTCAAAACTTTTGAAGATAAACACACAGATTTTAATTCATACTTGAAATGACTACTTATGCACACGCACCACGAGATCAGTAACATAACTAACATATGTATATATCATCAACCGTATTTAATGGGTGCCAGACAATTTCCTCGTATCTTTCGTAAATTCGGAATTCCCCAAAAACAGTGTCTAGGAACACTGTATATTTACGAACACTACTACCGCCACTCGGGCAAAAACTAGTATAAGGTTAAGCCCACACTGCGAAATCTCACCGCGGAATTGTCATTCTCGCGGTTGGCGCAGTGGTTAAGCGATTGACTGCTGCGCTGCATGTCGCGGGTTCGATTCCCGCACGGAACAAATATTTGTATGACCTACAAGTAGTTGTTCCGGGTCTGGCTGTTTGCGTATATGAGTTTTAAATGTTTGTAAACGCACCCACAATAATAATAATAAATCTTGAAACTCTTTGCCCCCAACAAATTGCAACTGATGAAGCTACTGAAGGTAACTGAAACTTTTAGTAGCACCATCAGTATGGAATTTGGTGTCGACAAATGTGCAGTCATGCATGTAAAGCGAGGTGAGATTATGGAATCCGAGGGAATTCAACTTTCGGATTCTATACACCTTAGATCTCTCTCCTCATCCGAAAGATATAAGTATTTGGGTATGTCAGAAGCGTTAGGCATCAACGTTGCTGTCATGAAGCAATCGTTGAAGGAGCGCTTCTTTGGTCGCCTGAGGAAGGTATTAATTAGTCTTCTTTCAGGCGGAAACAAGGTGCGCGCCTTCAACGGTTGGGTCATGCCGGTTTTGATGTACTCTTTCGGCATACTCAAATGGACTCAGACCGAACTCGACGCCCTGGATAGGAGAGTCCGTACATTGCTGACCGCAAACCGGATGCATCACCCACGATCATCAGTAATGAGACTGTACATACCGCGGAAGTGCGGGGGTCGAGGCTTTTTAAATGCGAAGACCCTGCACAACCGCGAAGTGTGCAGTCTCAGGCAATATTTTTATAAATTCCGAAATGGGTATGCACCGTGATGTAGTTGCAGTGGACAAGGGACTCACCCCGCTCTCCATGGCTAAAGAGAACTGGCGCAAACCTGTAGTACTTACTACCGATGATCGCAAGGAGATATGGCAAAACAAGGAGCTTCACGGGCGCTTCTATCGGGCTCTTCATGAGCCCGGTGTAGATTTCTTAGCGTCCGTATCCTGGCTACGTTTTGGTGAACTTTTTGGGAAAACTGAAGGTTTCGTCTGTGCAATTATGGACGAAGTTATCTTGACGAATAACTACCGGAGATATATTATGAAGGACGGGACGGTTGACGTGTGTCGGGCATGCCATCGTCCGGGTGAGTCCATCAGACATATTATCTCTGGTTGTTCTCGTCTAGCTAACGGCGAGTATTTGCACAGGCATAACCAAGTAGCCAGGATTATTCACCAGCAACTTGCTTTGAAATATAAACTAGTGGATTCTGAGGTACCGTATTACAAGTATGTGCCCGACCCAGTAATCGAAAATGACCATATCACGTTGTACTGGGATCGATCTATCATTACTGACAGGACTATTGTCGCCAATAAGCCTGATATAGTGGTGATAGATCGTTTAGCGCGTCGCACAGTGATTGTCGATATTACCATTCCGCTTGACGAGAACCTCGTGAAAGCTGAGAAAGAGAAACAAATTAAATATCTCGACTTAGCACACGAGGTTGTTGACATGTGGAATGTTAACTCGGCTATCATTGTGCCGATTGTCGTATCAGCCAATGGCCTGATGGCCGAAAGCCTCGACCAGCAACTCTCGAGACTCTCGTTAGACGGTTGGATCAAGAGCCTGATCCAGAAGGCAGTACTCCTCGATACGGCTCGCATTGTGAGGAGGTTCCTATCTCTGGAGTCCTAACCACCGGTAGCTTGGACCCTGCTCCCGATACCGGCGGACCACTATTTTTTATATTTTTAAATGTTTTTTTTAATGTTTTTATAAAAATATTTAAAAATGTATTTAATAAGTATATAAATAAATAAATGACTAAAATAATAATAATTCCTTTATTGTCAGGCAACTGAAGCCCATAGATAAAATACACAAAATACAAAATAACAAACTAATACATAATAAAACTGAAACTTGTGTTAATAATTATTACTTAAAACTATGTTAGTAACACTTCACTTCACTAGCTAATTGTCCTTGTGCTGTCCTGTGGTATTTTCCCGCGGAAGCGACAGAACACCACGTCCTGTGGCCAAAAGTCTTCTTCCAAGACGACGGACAAGTAACAATTCGGTACTCGCACCACGAACGCCTTGAACAAACAATACAGGAGAAATTCCTAGTGTGGGGCAACGTTTTAAAAAAAAGAGAAGAAAAATAGAAAGAAAAAGAAAAAGCGTTCGGAATTTCAATTAACTCGCATTGCGAATAAAGTTCCTCGCAATTTTCGTCAGTTCTATGCAGTTCTTAGCTGAGACGCATGTCTACAGTGGACAACACAACTAAAATCCTAATTTACTTTTTACTACGGCGTAAAAGACGAATCAAAAGATGTTATGGACGATGGATCCACCCACTACCGGCTTTGAGGCATAGGAAACGATTTTTCTACATAAAATATAAAGACCTGCAAAAATACAGTAAAAAGTTTTTCGAATATTACAGAATGACGATTTACAATGTGTAGTGTACGACGGAGTGGGGAGAACCCGCCCTCTCCCGTCCGCGCGAATTTTATTTCGCAATGCAAGGAGCGTCATACAACTCTATATTCCACGAAATATTCGCGCGAATTAAATTCGTACCACACCGCGTCAAATCTACATCAAGTCACAGACTTTTTTACCGCGCGAATTTTAAATCACTAGGTATTGCGTTTTTTTTTCGTTGTGCGTGCTTAACCTAACAAATAGTATATAGGTCATGGGTCATACAGTAAAAGGTACTGATTAGCAATCTATTGTGGACCGTGTGTGTGTTTTATTGCAGTTTCTCCTAATAAAATTCTCTAGCTATACTTGATAGATCTTTGATTTAATTTTAATGTTTAAAAATATAAAAAATATGGTAGTGTTGATGTATTGTATTGTAGTGTGGGAAAATTAAAGAAAACTTTGGAATGCTATTAAAAACCAAGTTATTTGTATTTTTTACAATAATCTGTAGGGTATTTGTATGCCTCTATAGTCTTACTAACTCTAATACGTTAAATAGACAAAAAATCAAGTTGGAAACGCTTAAGAGATAATTATTAAAATACCAAGTAACTACACTTATAATAATAATATTACTCTAATCAAATTCCAGCAAATAAAACAAGTATCACAATACCTAATCAAAATAATATCAACCGATTCTTAAAAATAATGTGTCACCGGTTTTACTTAATAACCAAACTGGTTTCATTCTACAAGGTTGTGATTATAATATTTTATTATTTACATACCAGCTTGATACATTTTACACTCAAAAAAGTTAAGTAGGTATCTATAATAATCTTACTTATTTTAGCTTATTTTTAATCTTATATTTTGAATTGTTTCTTAATTTTTTTTTCTATTGTTCTCACATATAGAAGCAACAAGAATAATGTACTACTATTCAGTCTGAAAACAAAAGATTACTATTCTATTATATTACCAGTGATGTGCTACCTACCTACTTACTTGACACAAAGGGTACAGTGCAGCTGGGATTGAACTTTGCGACAGATAGACGCAATCGAATACTGTTTAATAATTACGCGGTTTTTAATAGGAAATGGAAGACTGCTGATAATTTGCAATAGATAATATGTAATAAACACTGGCCTAAACTTTACATTTGATCATAACAGTTGTACTTCCTTGACTAAATTTCTTTATTTGATAAATTATTGAAATATATCTAACATATAAATAAATTAAATTAATGTATTTATTTTCTCTCACAATGGTTTTGTAGCACTTAACAGTTTGAACTTTATAAATTCACATTGTGAGAGCTGGTACCTGAAGTTGGTTTTAGAAAAAAAAACCACTAAACATATCATTAAATGCAGAAGTATTTCAAAATATCTCTTTAACGGAAACAGGTAGTTACCGCTTCTTCTACTAAGGGTGTCGGTGGCAACCTAAATGGACTGGGCCTAGAATTCGGGTACGTGTTTGGTACCATCACTAACATCCACCCGTTTCTGTAACGTGCAGCTGACAGGACATACAGGACATGCTTTTAAGTGTCCCATCGTTTGTGGAACAGCAAGACATTTACACTCCAAGGCGGAGTCGTCTATGAATCTCCACCTGAACAGGTTTACTTTGCTTCGGCTAACGTGGGTCCGCAGTCTGTTTAAAGACTTCTAGGTGAGCCAAGGCAACTCGTGTTTACATATACTCCATTTGAAATAAGATTAGTTTACATAAAACTTTTTTAGAGTCCGTTCACCCGATTTTAACTTCTATTCCGTACTTATAAGGATGGTATTGAAAGTAAAAACGTGGTTGCAATACCAACTGTTTACTACAGCTGCCATTTGTCATGCCACCAACGCAATAGAAGTCAAAATCGGTTGAACGGACTGTAAAAAAGGTTTTTTAAATTTCAAATCTTATTTCAAATTAAGTATAATCGTTTCTAAAAGCGAAATAGTTGCCTAGTTTCCTTATTAATTAATTTTTTGTAGATAAAATAAACAAAAATAGCAGTTTTTAAACGCTTCCCTTACCATGACACTATCTACTGACTCGATTTGTAAAGAACACAAAAACAAAGAAAACAGGTTAATGTTTTAAACAATGAGTTTTAATAAATAAATAACACTGAGAGGAGATATCACATTTCTAGTCTTTTAACACGGGTGAACACTAAAAAGGGATCACTTCAGGTGAGGGTCCTGTAGCTTAGTAGTCGTCATCGGGGAAGCAGAAGCCACCACGTCGTGTGTAGCCTAGCGGACAGGAGCCCACTCGGATGCCGTGGCGGCTCCCGATGCTAGGCACAAACTCCGTTGTCGATCCACCAACGTCCACTGGCACTCCACTTGCAGGTTCTCCCATCGACATCAAAACTTTCTTGTCTTTCTCGTTGATATCGATCTTCATTGAAGACACAACTTGCCCGTCACCCTTGTTCTTTACTGTAATTTCCAGAATCATGCCCTCCGGTGATAACGGCACTTCGTGGTGTTTGATCACATGGCTGTCGATGCAGGCGACTAGAGCCAGGCATACGGCAATCTTCACGCACATATTTGAATACATTTTTGTACTTTTGATGTGTTGAACGACCGCTGGCCAGATAACGAATGATTGTGAGTCCTCCGCAGCTCGTAATTTTATATATACCTGTAAGGGCCAGTTTATTGTTGACGCATCTTTTACATTACGCATACTGATGTTCCCCGGAGGTCGACGGACACGGGTAAATCATTTGGTGACGACTTCGACTACTGCATTGTGAAAAACCGATCAAGTACGGCCAGAAATTGCTCCCTAAAGGTTCTGTGTCGACATTTTATTTCCTAGTTAGTTAAACTACCTAATATATTTAATCTATTTTGTTATTTTGAGCCAATGTTTTAAACGTGTTCAATCTCGCAATATTTAGACTATCAGAATTCTGAATTTGGTGGTTCTTCGAACTCTTTGTTAGTTAGTATAAAGGTAAGGAATATTCAGTGTAACCTAATTAGCAGTAATATTCCAATACACATAGCAAAAAAGAAAACATGTTAAACTAAATCTGTGATAATCAAATTAGGCACCGAAATCCTATAGTGTCGTTTTCACTCTCTGTGTCACGGAACCCTTAAAAGTGACACACGAGTTGGTGTATTATCAAATTAGATCTCCAAAGGAACAGGGAAAACCCCTTTTATTTCTATTTAATCATTAATCAACTGACTTACTTAGTGTCTACCCAATTTTGGATACCATTCTAATCAATGCTAATCATTCTACGAATCACAAAGCAAGGACAGATGAGTTGAAATCATTATCTCAATTTCAAGAGAAATCACATATTTTATGTTTATTAATTAAATTTTTGATCATCACGTAACATGTGTATGCGTCGTAATTATTAATGTCATCTCTACGGACTTAATCAACATCATCATCTTTCTGCCCTTCTCCCATGTTACTTGGGGCAGTGCAACATGTTTTCTTCATCCATTCTCCACTGTCAACCGTCACGCTATCATTCACTCCCTTCTCTTTCTCTTTTTTCCTATTCCTCTCTTTCTCTACGGACTTATGATCTTGTTAAATTGAAATTCTATCAACTAATTACATAATTTCCGCTGTTGAAGATGGGCCTCCTCTCAGCCATGTTGCTAATAATGGTTGACGTCGTGTAACGGTCGAAAGACAGATTACAGAAGCTTTTGTTTTATTAATTTGAGTGATTTTATGTAAGGTAGATGTAAAATTCTCTGAATTTGTGGTATCAAAATACTAGCACAGTGCGGAAGTAGGCAAGTTAGCCATATCCTCTCAAGAAGCACAAAATCTTTATTCTATGTGACCTTTTGTTTTTAATATTGTAAGTCATACATACTGCATACTGAAATGTGCTGTTAAAAATTAATGATCCCCCAATTTCGTTTCATATGAGTAAGCAAATGTTTATGGAGTCAAGTCCGACACCAAACTTTAAGTTAGATAGCGATCCGTTTCAAAAATTCTATTACGGAACACAAAAAAAAAAAACTTATTAGTTATTCGAAACAGAAAACAGAAGTTTGGACAAGATAATAAAATATAAATTATCTTGTACACACGACGACATGTATCAAGCTATATTTCCAGTTTTAACTGACCTTGCATTGTATAGGCTTTTCGTACAATGAGAAGTCAGCTTGTACTGGAAATATATAGCTTGATATTTCACCATGCGTACTATGAGTTACTGTGAACAATAATAATAAAAACACAAAAAAATACAAAAACAGTCGTTGGTTTGTTCACAGATAATGCTATGAGCTGAATAGCCGTTTTCAGGCGATTCCAAGTTGATTAGATACTTATAAAATAATAACTTATTTATGACAGAAAGGTACAGAAATTCATGTGAAGGTGACCGTACGAGGATGTAAAACCACCGAACCTATTTCTACAACGAAGCATATCAATCACAGAAACATTGGGTCTAATAAGTTAGCTACGCTTCGGAAAAACAAACTATGACTTGTAATAGATTAACGCATGGGGAAGTATCACAATGTGCTAATTTTTCGAAAACTGAGTTTGAGTCGTAAGCATGCTTGTTGAGCCTATGATTTTAGATTCCATATCATGGAATAAAACAATTCCAGTAAGTTGTATCTAGTAGGTAGAAGAGCCCACCATCGTACCTAATCACCAAACGCAGTTTCGTGTACCTAGTATTTTGTGTTCAATTTTCTTATCAGAAACTAGTGGCCGTTCAAGTGAACACAAGTCAATAATCAAAATTCAAAGTCATTTAGTCAAACTAGGCTGAGAATCAGCACTTTTGAACGTCAAAATAACATAAGACAGTCCCCCAAAGCGCCCGCCCTTCACCACTTCCTAGTGCTTTAGCTGGGAAGAAGAAGCGGCGCATCTCGCAAAAAACTTCCCAGCAGGCTGTCTGATCAGTTAGAAGAACTTGATTCTATACAATAGTAAGTAATTAACATATCGAAACACAAAACATCACATTAAATTATTTGCCATATGTTAGCTAGCACACGCCAATATACCAACACATTGAAAACTGTACCTACACTGTACAACTGTGCACACAAATCGAGCAGCGGGCTGGTGATTTAACTCGGCCACCAAACCACTGTCTACTAGCTAGAGTTAGTCACCTAATACGTAAACTATGGGAAAATACAGGAGGAAAGTACTTCTTGGCCGGAACCCAGGACATAAACTCTGCCCTATGATGCGTTAGGGAAATAGTAATTGTTAACAGTAAAATGAGCAACTGCGGCTATTAATAGAAATGATAACATAGATATACTAATTTACATAATAATACCTTGTAGCCGTCTGATCAGTGTCTACAAGTTTCCTGCTGTCTGTCGTATTAATACGTCATTCTACATCTTACCCACTCAGATCGTTTTCTTGGTATTGCAGTTGTTATTAAAGGTAAATTGCACGAGAACATTAATGACATCATCCGACGAGCTCTTGGCACCGTCGAAGTTCCAGCTGTATTAGAACCTAATGGCTTGGCACGCGACGATGGCAAGAGACCGGACAGCATGTTTTTTGTTCCGTGGAAGGTGAGTAGGCCTTTAATGTGGGACGCAACATGTATCGAACTGGCCCCGCTGCTGCAGTTCCGGAAAACCTCAAGCGGTGAAAGTATAATAACCTTATTGGTAATTATGTTTTGGAGCCGTTTGGGGTTGAAACCCTCGGGCCGTGGGGTCCCAGTGCCCATGTTTTGATCAACGAAATCTCCAAACGCCTTTTTGACACTTCCCGTGACCCAAGGGCTGGCTTTTACGTTGGCCAGAGTGGCAATGCCACCAGACTCTTGGGTATATTACCAGTCGACAGCGATACAGAGGAATTTTTCGAAGCCATATTTTAGTTTGTTAATAGTCAAGTTAGGTTATTATATTTTTCGGCGTCGAGTCGACGATGAAGTACCTGGGACTCGTCCTCGACAGCCGGTGGAACTTCGTCGAGCATTTCCGACGTTTGGCTCCCAGACTGCAGCGGGCCGGGGCTGCTTTGAAGCGGCTCTTGCCCAACCTGGGGGGGCCAAACGCCTCCTGCCGGAGGCTCTACGCGGGGGTCGTGCGGTCCATGGCCCTTTACGGGGCACCGGTGTGGGCGCGTTCATTGAGGCTCCGGCCAGCCCGCCGGTTGAACGCGTCCCAAAGGGTCATGGCCATCCGGATGGTACGGGGATACCGCACGGTCTCCTGCGAGGCGGCGAGCCTCCTTGCCGGATTGCCGCCGTGGGATCTGGAGGCAAAGGTCCTCGCGCACGTTTGGGAGTGGCGCGAGGAGGCGAAACGCCGGGGCGTAACTCCGCTGCCGCGAGAAATCACGGCACAGCGGACAGAGCTCCGGCGGGATCTCATGGCGGCATGGAGAGTGCGATTGTCGCAACCCAGCGCAGGGCACGCCACAATTGCGGCGGTAAGACCCCTCTTTGAGGAGTGGCTTGAGAGGCGCCACGGCGTCCTCACCTTCCGCCTGACGCAGGTCCTCACCGGACATGGCTGTTTCGGGAGGTTCCTGTTTCGTATAAGGCGGGAGGAAACGCCCGGGTGTTATCATTGCATGGATCGACCGGAGGACACGGTGGAGCATACGGTGGAGGTCTGCCCGGCTTGGGCGGAGCACCGCCGTGTCCTCGTGGCGGCGATCGGCGGCGGCGACCTCTCGCGTCCGGCCCTGGTTCAGGCCATGGTACGGAGCGAGAGGGAATGGGAAGCCGTCACCTCCTTCTGCGAAGCAGTAATGCTCGCGAAGGAGGAGGCGGAGCGCGAAAGGGAGAGGCAATCTCTGCGCCCTCGCGCCCCTAGCCGCCGCAGGAGGAGGAGACACCCTGGGCGTCGGGAGTCGATTGCCGACTCCCGGCCACCGTAGGCGCGGGCTTGCGGACGGCGAGCAATGGGCAGCTTGCCGTCCGGCAAGGACCAGGCCCGGGTCGACGGCGCGTCGTGTTCCACGCGCGCCTCAAACAGATGTCAGCAAATCTGACGGGGTCCGATAGGACCGATGCCTGCCGGGGCTGCGGATTGTTCGAAAGAGTTACCGTGGCCCTGGCGCACAGGCAACTGAAGGAACACGGGTGGGTTTTAGTCAGTAAGAGTCTGACACGCCCTTCCGCTCCGCCCAGAGCGGGAGAGGTCATTTGATGATTTCCCACCCAAAAAAAAAAAAAAAAAAAAAAAAAAAAAAAAAAAAAAAAAGGTTATTATATTTTAGTTGTAAATACTGTAATTAATATTATAAAGAAAAGATACGAAAAAAAAATCTTTATAATTACAAAATATCCGTCATTAAATACTCCGGCATTTCAAGCAATCAATCATTACATTATAGAAAAATATCTGCCTCTTTGATCTAGTGGTGGCAAGCTACTGCTAAGTTTGAGGTCTTGGGTTCGATTCCCAGTTCAACCAAAGTGTTGTAGGGTTTTTCCATTAGGAATTTCTTAGTTGCAGCCCGGAGCCTAGATTGGTGCCCGGTGGAGGACAATAGGCTCGCTCCCTATTACTTGGGACTTAAACATAACTGGTGAAATATGGGTGTACTATAGGTACACCTCTGCCTTACCCTTCAAGGATTATTAGCGTGATTGAATATTATGTTATAAACAAAACATCAACAAAACACGATGTGTAGGTATTATTTTGCACCCAGAACTCATCAGTAATGTGAAGTCCCATGTAGAAGAGGGAACCTATGATTATTAACCGGGTACAAATCTGGTCCAAGCTTAGAATTTCCTTATGGAAAAACCCAATAAAACTACACAGCCCCGGTCAACCGAGCAGTCGCGTTTGAGATCATCTAGACCTATGACGCAGTACCGTGACCGTAGCGTGACCTCCGCGGTTACAACCTACTTTTATATTTAATGTCTGGTCATCAATCGTTTTAATGAGAATTTTTCAAACTTGGACGTTGACATGCAAAACATTTCGTGAATATAGAAAAAAAATCAGTTGCGGAAAAATATAAATCGGGAGCAGTCGATTTCCATAATTTTTCAGTTTTTTTTTTTTATCCTGATGGAGCCCTATAAGCCCTATACTGACTCTAATTCCGTATCGAATTGATTCAAAAGTTTTACGGTCAACAAGGTCGCCAGACTAATAGTGCACGACATTTCTTCTAATCTGTTACGTATGTTTCCTCATCTACTCTCTCAGCGGAAGTCTTAGCCTTTTCTCTGATGTAACATTCTATTTTATTTGTCTTATGTGTAGAACCAATTGAAAAGGGCTGTTTTCAGCGCTTTTCCGGGTACCAGACTATTTACCAGGCTTGCGGTTCTTTGGTGTCGCTTTTGCCAGCCGCATAGAATCCCTGAAGTTCGACACCGGCAAGCCCTCTTTGATCCACGACACGTGATTGTCGTACCGTTTGGATTCGAAGAAATGTCGTGCACTAATAATGCGAGGCATTTCTTCGAATCGTGTGGCGACTTGATTGACTGTAAAAAAACTTTTGAATCAGTTCGATACGGTATTAGCGTTAGTACTAGGGCTCGGGCTTGGGCTAGTGGTGGTGAGTAGTAGTGTAGAATTGGGGTTCCTGGATCAGGAGATCCAGGAACCCGCAATTCTACATTTGAAAATGGGTTATCTATCGATCAATCAATCAATTCAATTTCAACCATCATTCAGTACATTCGAAAAAAAAAATATGGTCTACATTTCGCCTCAGTTATGTTTAAGTCCCGTGTAATACAGGGGCAGCCTATTAATAACTACAGGACACAAATCCGATGAGAAATCGGATAATGGGATCGAACTCAAGACCTCATGCTCAGCTGTCATCATTCCACTATTCAAGTGTGCATATTTAGGGTAACAGTAATACGCAGTGCCTACTCTATACTATACGACACGACGCGGCAGGGCATTGAATATGGAATGCTCTCATGTTGCCCGCCGCTGCCTTATATAGCGCAGTGACTATTTACGCTAAACTGTTCTATTAAGTACTTCATATTGTATAAGGTAGAAATAAAATGAACCATTTTTTTTTTTTCAGTATTATTTTAATTTTAAACATAACAATTTAATTAAGTATGACATTTTACATAGTTGCTTGCCGATCTATTACTTCATACATTTATACAATTATATTTTACAGAACGGTACTTAATTTTATTTAATCTATGGTTTTGGATCGATTTCATCCTGAATTCTCGCTATTAATTCTCTCGTACTGGAATAAATATCATCAAATAATATGGTTTTGACTACATGCTGAACACACACATCAGCTTCACAATTACACATCGGCTGTTCGGATTTTGGATAACTGTCCGTGTCGTAAATTTCAATCTTGATTATTTTTGTCCCGCCAGTGACAGGTTTCTTTATATATTGAAAAAACGTTTGATCTGTTTTTGGTCTCTTACGAGCAAGACCTAGCGTTTTCTGTCCAGATGTTTGTTGAACTGCTGGTCGATTCATAGGCACAAAATTGAAAAGATCTTCCGAGTCCTGAAAAAACAAAAAATAAAAATGAACTGCTTAAATAAGTCTCAAATCTTAATATATATTTTTTTATAAATACTGACAGTGGTGTACCAGACACCTATACTGAATAATGATTACCTATTAACGCTTTTATTTTTATTGTTAGTTATAATAGGTACCAACTGTTAAAGAAAAATATTATTAACACTTACCGACATTACACTATAATAACGTTCTACCCACTCGTGAGGAGTCACATGCAGAAATTGAATGATCCATTTTAAGGTTTTTTTCCATTTATATTATAATTTAATTTTAATCAATAGAGTTCAAAGTCGTACGTTTTTGTTAGATGTTGATATCCCAGACAAAAATGGTATGGTGAAATTGAAACCTCAAGACACCATGGCGCCAAACATTGTATTGTTTATCGTAAGTACATATTGATAAAATAAATACTGCTGTACGTTTGTTCACTGTACTTTTTTCATACATTTTATTGAGAAGATACGGCAGGCAAAATCATCGTATGTAAGTAGTATGTCATTGTAAGTGACGTTGCAAAGGTGTAATTCTTTATATGGAGACGGACCAGAACAAAATAGTAAATCGACATACTATTGTTACGCTTGGGTTTGCCTGCTATTATTAATATTATTCTTCAAACTGAATAAAAAAAGATATTGTTTATGCTAGTTTTTAGTTTATTTATAAAGTAACGTAGGCAGGTACATCTATATGGTGGAATTGAACACAAGATTTACTAAATCGATATGTGATGTGGTTTACAAACTCAAAAAGTTTTAAAATTAATTATGGGTACCTAAGCACCCCGTTTGTATGTTTGTTACTCAAAGTTGTATACAAAACTGGTAGAACAGATTTTGATGAAATTTTGCACACAGATAGTTTATAATCTGTATGTGCACCTACCTATCTTTCCGATACCCATTTAAAAGGAGGAGACAAATCCAACTGTAATAATAGTATGTGGTTGAGGAACAATTATGTTTTAGTTCTACAATGCATTATCATCGATTTATATTTTATGTCCTATGCGATGTACATAAAGTTGAAATTACGTGATCACAATATGTTACCAAGTAATTTTTCTGCAACTTAAACATATTTCATATTTGGGTGGTGCATCTGACAAAGCATTTTAGTTACACGTGCCCTAATCCTTAAATGGAATACCATCACGCGGATTTACTACTATTTAAGAGCTAACCTGAAGAAGCTGGGTCATAAGAATTCCTCTGCTAAAGGCAGTCACATCTTAACTTCAACCTACCTCAGAAAAATCTATCTGCTAAAATGTAAGTACTTACCCATATTTTTTTTAAAGTTAAATATATTTTTTTGCAACAAATTACTCGTTTTTTATTAGAATTTCTAATTAATGCATTTCTTTCTAAGTTCATATTTCACTATTCAATTGTTTTAGTATTCTTTCAATCAAGTATACACGCAATTAATAAATTTATATTTTATTTATTTCTTAGCATTCAATCATTCAATTATTACATTCATCCAATTGTTAGATTAGTCAATTCATAATTGTTGACTTATTCTTTGATTTCTTATTTTACAGGTCCAAGAACACAGCCGACCATCTATTCCCATCGGACGACGAATCGCAGAGTGACACACCAGTGAAAGCCAAGCTGAAGGTGGTTAAAAAGCGTAAACCAGCGTCAACGAGCAGCTCGCAACCGTCCACCAGTAAGAAACATAAGATTCACCCCATCACCCCTGCGACCAAGGCTACAGCCCGTGAGCTGTTTGGGAGTGACAGCGATGACGACGCGCTTGACGTTAGTGGGGAGAAGAAGCCTCCTCCTATTTACTCCTACATTACGAGGAGATTGGCAAACGGCTTTTCCCGCCAAATGGATGAACAGAAGAAAGGTGCGTTCTACATTGAAGTTAAAATTTATAAGGCCGATGAGATAGAGCGTGTACATCCCGTAAATAGATGGCGTCATTCTATCATCACCATTAAAAATAAAGCTGATGAAGATTCAGAGTCCTGGAATCATATGAATGCGTTTATCGCAACTACTAGAAAAGAGTTCAAAAAATGTCCTCCAACATTTATAAGCTCCTATCAATAAAATAATCAAATTGTATTACTTTTACCATATAAGTACATATTCACTGCTCATTAATGTAATCCATATAAATATTTCATTGTAACATTTATAATGTTAAACTATCCATATTAATTTTACAACTTTATGTAATCGATTAATTCTATTAGCTATTAAACTATGTAATGTGTATAACAATCGTTATTTTTTTTTTGTTTCCAGTTCAGCCTGTTGATCACATCTCGAAAAGTTCTAATGTTATTATTAATAATGATACAAGCCAATTTGATATCTCAGAACAAGAATATGATACGAATGTTTATGAACCTAATTGTTTATCAAAGACTATTCATTGTGACAAATGTAAACTTGAGATTCCAGAACATAAATACAGATACCATAAAAGAACGAATATCCATAAATCGAATTGTTTAATGAAATCAAGGTTTGAAAATGTTGAAATTATAGCGACAGCTTTTAAGAATAGAATTATGACTTATCGCTTAAACCCATCCATAGAAGATGAGAACCTCATACCAGAGGCGTTCTTAGATGATAAGCGACAATATATCTCAGAAATTATTAAGTTTTTACTGTCGAAAAATACCTCTATCAAAGTTAACTTTGAACTGTTTGCTTATTTTATATTACCTAAATCAAATGAGCAGCAGTTAAAGTCATTTAATACGAAATATGAAATTATATACAATAGTACTGATTTTAATAAGATATACTCAAATTTAATAGAAGTATTTAAAAGAAAACTTACTGAATTCGAGCATTGTGAATCTGGATGGTCATTTGTTTCCATAAGTCATTTGGAAATAAATATAAATAAATATTGCCCATTGCGGGGTGGTACTTATTTAGACCTACCTGATGTTATTAAAAATACAAAAAGTTGTTTGAATATACAGAATAATGATGAGTATTGTTTTTTGTGGAGTATAGTCGCAGCGTTACATCCAGCGAAAAATAATGTCTGCAGGACGAACTCCTATCCACATTTTAGTTCAATATTTAGGCTAGAAGGGGTTTCATTACCACCTTCACTTGGCGATATCAAGTTATTTGAAAAGAATAACAGTGAGTTAAGTATTAATGTTTACGGATTAAATGAATACTATACTGTAACTGGCCCTCTTTATGTGACGAGCGGTAAGAAAGATAAACATATTAACTTACTGTATTTTGAAAAAAACAACAAAGGTCATTACTGTTTAATTAAAAACCTTTTACGTTTAGTGCGACGACAAGTTTCACACCATAAAGGTCGAATGTATTTATGTGAGACTTGCTTGCAGTTTTTTACCTCCGAAACAAAGTATAATTCTCATAGTTGCTCCAAAATTTTAACCATACTACCTAACAAAAACAGTGGATTACAGTTCAAAAATTATGAACGAAAGCAAAAAATTAATTTTGTTATATACGCTGATTTTGAAAGTATATTAATGGACTATGAAATAGAGCAGAGTGATAAAAATACGATAAAGAAGAAACTACATCAACCGTCTTGTTTTGCATTTTATGTGTGTTGCTCACATGACAGCAGTTTAAATAAATATGTTACATATAGAGGGCCTAACTGTGTGGAAGTATTCGTTAAAAAATTGATAGGAGAAGCGAAATTGATTCATAGAATTTTGATGACAAAGAAAGCAATGCGTTCTATGACAAGAGAGCAAATTTATAATTATAGTAAAGCAACTACATGCCATATTTGTAATCATTTATTATTTGATGATAAAGTTTGTGGTCATGATCACATTACATCTGAGTACAGAGGCGCAGCACATTCGCATTGTAATTTAATTTATAGAGTGTGCCCCTTTATACCTATTATATTTCACAACTTAGCTGGCTATGATTCTCATATATTTATAACAGAATTATCAAAGTATGATGGTGAAATAAAAGTTATAGCAGAAACTAAAGAAAAATATTTAACTATAACAAAAATAATAAATACAGGGAAAGGATGTAAACCAATACAGATAAAATTCATAGACTCGTTTAAATTTCTTAGTTCAAGTCTTGAGAATCTATGCAAAAGTTTAACTGAGAATGATTTTATTCATTTATCGTCACATTTCCCAGACATAAAACAATTCAATTTACTGCAAAGGAAAGGCATATTTCCGTATGAATACATCTGTTCATGGCAAAAATACAATGAAAAACAACTGCCTGCTAAAGATAATTTTTATAACACTTTACAAATGAAACATATAACCGATGCTGAATATCAACATGCTCAGACTGTGTGGAAATATTTTAATATAAGTTCTCTCGGTGAATATACAGACTTGTATTTAAAGTGTGATGTACTATTATTATGTGATATATTTGAAAATTTCAGAAACATTTGTCTTCAGCATTATAAACTCGATCCTGCATATTATGTAACTTCACCTGGATTGAGTTGGGATGCTATGCTACTTTATACAGGCGTGCAGTTAGAATTGATTCATGATTTGGAAATTTATGAAATGTTGGAGAAAGGAATACGTGGAGGATTAGCTCAATGTTCTCACCGATATGCTAAAGCCAATAATATTTATTTGCCTCAATTTGATCACTCAAAACCATCAACATATTTAACATATTTGGATTGTAATAACCTTTACGGATATGCTATGACGAAAAAATTACCGATATCAGGATTTAAATTCATAACAAATAATGATTTGAAAAAGTTTAACGTACTTAATGTTCCTGATGATGGGGAGTACGGATACATTTTAGAAGTAGATTTAGCGTATCCAGATCATTTACACAATTTACATAGTGACTTACCTTTCGCTCCCGAGAAATTCATACCTATTGGAGGGAAAACTCAAAAACTAATTGCAAATTTATATGATAAATATAAGTACATCATTCATTTCGTTCATTTAAAAGAATGTATTAAAAATGGTCTTGTGTTGAAAAAAATTCACAGGATTATTTGTTTTAAACAAGATTTTTTTTTGAAAAAGTACATAGACTTGAATACAAGATTACGGCAAGCAGCTTCAACATCATTTGAAAGAGATTTTTTCAAACTTTTAAATAACTCCATATTTGGTAAAACAATAGAAAATAAACGTAAGCATGTTGACGTAAAATTAGTCACCAAATGGACTGACACTTCAAATAAAACGAATAAATTAATTGGTGCTGAGAAATTAATCACAAAACCTAATTTAAAAAGTGTTTCTATATTTAATGAAAATTTTATAGCTATACAGCTGAGTCCTGAAAAACTCTTTTTAGATAGACCAATATATATTGGATTTGCAGTACTAGAATACTCTAAGCAACATGTATATAACTTTCATTATAATTTCATTAAGAAAAAATATGGTAGTAAAGCTAAATTGTGTTACACTGATACAGATAGCTTGTTATATTTAATACATACTGAAGACTTTTATAAAGATATGTGTGATAATTTGTCGGAATTTGATACAAGTAATTTTGAAACTAATAATCATTACAGTATTCCTAAGGTAAATAAAAGAATTCCCGGTTTGTTTAAAGATGAATTAGGAGGAGACCCAATCACTGAATTTATAGGTTTAAGAGCAAAACTGTACTGTATTAAATCATTAAATACACAAATTAATAAAGCTAAAGGCGTGTCTAAACCTATTACAAGATGTTTAAAGCTACATAACTATAAGGAGGTTTTATTTAAAAACTTAACACTTAAGCGTAAAATGAATATGATTAAATCAATGAAACATGTGCTTTACTCACAAGAAGTAAATAAAGTAGTCTTGAACAGAATAGATGATAAAAGGCAAATTGTATCAAATCAAATTGAGACTGTTCCTTGGGGGCATTGTAATTACATATGTTAACTTGTTTTATATATAAATGTTCTTTGATAATTAAATCATACGTTGTATATTTTTTATTATTACAAATAAAAAAATATTCACAATACTTGACTTTCATTTGTTTTCTTAAGTACCTAATACCAGTAGCTTTCACTTATTTTATTTCTTTAATTAAGATTTTTAAATTTGTATTAATAAAACACAGTTTATAAAGTATTTTTTACTATATTGAACCACTGAACTTAAATATACACAACAAACTAAATACAATACACTATTACAATACTATAAACGAAATAGACACAAACTTACACAGACCTAATAAATAACATTTTAAATCCATATTAAGAAGTCGAACTTAACTTTTTAACTATTTTACTCACTAAATGCTCAGTTTCACATGTGATATCATCATAATCACTTTTCACTAAATACTGTACATTCACGCTTGCACTGTCTGGTTCAGTGTCTATTTCATCCATGGGGCGACCGTCCAAATCATGTATAATTATTTTTATTAGTTGGCGAGCATGCCCTGGATCTTTACGTATGATAAAGGATGTGTTTTTAAAAGATTTTGATTTAGTTTTTTTCATCTTCTTCTTCTGTTTTTGTTCTTCTATTTTTTGCTGTTGACTCTCTTCACACACACTTGCTGCTACTTCAGCAAACCAACTCTCTTTATCTTGAGCATAGTAAAAAGGATTTATAACTGGATCGGGGGTCAAATTCTGAAAAAATAAAGTTTTATTTTGCGTTATTACTTATTAAACAGCACCAACTATGAATTTAATTGATAATAGGAAAACTAACTTAGATACTTACGTTACACTGAGAGTTAATATTATCTAAAACGGGACTGTAGGATGATGAGCGTGACATGATGCTGTAAAAAAGAGTATGCATTATTTATTTTTTATTAGATCAAATAATTAAATAATAAACTTAAAAATATTTACCTTGACAATGTCCTAATAAACGAAAGCGATACGAAACGACTTACTTATGGAAAAGAGGGCAGCAAAGTGAAGTGATTGCTTATTTTATAATAAGTACACCTCAGATTACATTTATAAATTTGAACGATGAGAATAGCATCTTTCTTGTACTCAACACAAGTTTCGACTTGTTAGTTAAACAAGTATATATGTGCATGTTAGGTAGTTTTTTAATTAATAGGTAAGATGAAGTTGATTAAGCAACCCATATCCCTCAATGTTAGTAATATAAAATTAAGTGACTGCGTTCATCACATCAGACATAGCGCTTTATTACCGAATACCATTCGCTGTATAATATGTGGTCCATCAAACTGTGGTAAAACAAATGTTATGATTAGTTTACTGATGCATCAAAATGGGCTCAAATTTAGAAATCTTTATCTCTACTCTAAAACTACTTTTCAACCAAAATACCGTTTCCTGACTGAAGTTTTGAAAAGAGTACCGCAGATTAACTTCTACGAGTTCAGTGACGATAAAGATGTAATTTCTCCGAGTGAAGCTTTAACGAATTCTGTATTTGTTTTCGATGATGTTGCGTGTGAAAATCAAGTAAATATCCGCAATTATTTTTGTATGGGTAGGCATAAACAAATCGATTGTTTCTATTTATCTCAAACCTATTCAAAAATTCCAAAACAATTGCTACGTGACAATGTTAATTTTCTTATTATATTCAAGCAAGATGATGTGAATTTAAAACATATTTATGATGAGCATGTTAGTTCCGATTTGCAATGGAAAGAGTTCAAGAACATTTGTCAAACTGTTTGGGATAAACCTTATAATTTTCTACTTATTAATAAAGAATCGTCATTAAATAATGGAAGGTACCGACAGAACTTTGATATTTTTTTTAAATTTGACTGACTATTTTACATATAAGTAATAATATGAAAGAAACAAATTCAGTATAGTTTGTTCTTTAGCTGAACGTAGTTGTTTTAATATAATATGGAGAAAAATATTAAAATAGAATTAATGAAGTCTGTAGACTCCATAAAGAATAAAATAAAACAGATGAAGGAACAGGAACACTCAATAAACTTGTCACTCGATAAAATGCTAAAACCTGTCACAGATCCCCTTAAAACTCTAGTTGATTCGAATGTAAATAATATGGAAAAAATTAAACATTTAGAAAATACAACACTCACTAGTTCCGGAGATATTGAATTGGATGACATTAATACTAGCTCATCTACAAAGTTTGAGGACTGTTACGAACCAAAACTTAACTCTACACAATTGGTTAAAAAGTCTCCTAAAATAAAATTACCAGATGATTTAGAAATTTCATTAGAGGTTCCTGATATCTATGATATTCATGATGGTTTAAATGTACCGTTTGGAATAAGAAGTGAAAACAAAATTTTATTAATGGGAAATTCAATAGTATCATTTTCTAAAATTGATAGTTTGAATAACGATAGCGACATTTTGATTAAAATCGATGATAAATCTTACAATTTGACTCCTGGCCTGAAAGAACTTTTACTTCGAAAGAAACCTGATTTAAAATTAATATCCAGCAAAGATAAACTTGTATACAAGGATATATTGCATTATACAAATGCTCATAAAAGAGACTTCAATCCTAAAGGGCAAATAAAAGGTGATAAAGGAATAAAATATCGCGAAATAATCAGACCATTCTTTTCCGAAGCGTCAAACGATAATATTCACACTAAACTTGGAGGAAATTTACCAAAGTTAAAGAAATACAAAAACAATACTGACCTGGTATATTGGGACGACCCCAACGAATTGGTTGAGAGACTGAAACTATTAGTTGCTTCAAGAGATGCTGGCAATACAAACCATGATAATGAAATTTTATCTATAATAGAAGAATTAAAAGAAGCTGACATAATTAAAGAATAAATAGTAGCACTAACACGGTTTCCTTTCAGTATCATTGCTGGATTCAAGCCAAATGTTTATATACTGAATTCTGATCATGAGTAAAGTCGATGTGGTAAACGAAATTCATAAAAATGCAAGGGTAAACTTTCCACGAAGACATGTTATTATGAAAGATATAGATGACCTTTGGCAAGCAGACTTAATTGATATGCAATCAATTTCTAAAGAAAATAAAAAATACAGATTTATTCTTACTGTTATTGACACATTTTCGAAATTCGCATGGACTTTTCCTTTGAAAAGTAAAACTAAAGATGATGTATGCAACTCTTTCAAGATTTTGTTGGATAAAGGACGTGTCCCCAAAAATCTGCAAACTGATAATGGAACAGAATTTTATAATAATAAATTCCAAAAACTTATGAAATCTTATTATATAAACCATTATTCAACTTTCTCAACAAAAAAGGCATCAATAGTTGAGCGATTTATCAGGACATTGAAATCTAAACTGTATAAGGAATTCAGTTTAAAAGGTGACTATAACTGGTTAAACAATACCCTTAATAATGTTATTTACAAATACAATCACACCTATCATCGGACTATTGATGAAATCCCCGCAAACGTGGATAATACTAATAAAGAACGCATATTATTCAGATATGTCAGGTTGATGAAATCCAATAGTATAAAAAGCAAATTTAAAATTGGTGATTATGTACGTATCAGTAAGTACAAAGGAACATTTGAAAAAGGATATACCCCCAACTGGTCGACAGAAATATTTAAAATTCGAAAAATACAATATACAACTCCTATCACCTACTTAATTGAAGATGCGATTAGAAACCAACCCATTTTAGGTGCGTTTTATGTACAAGAGCTGCAAAAGACAAAACATCCTAATTTATATCTAGTCGAGAAAGTTCTTAGAAGTAAAGGAAATAGGGTTTTAGTAAAATGGTTAGGTTTGTCTTCTTCTGAAAACAGTTGGATTGACAAATCGAATATTTATTAAGTGTTTAACCCATGATGCATCAGTCTTATGATGGGTATTGGAGAGAGCAGTCTTCTCAACTGGCTTATAAATAATTTACCATCTGAATTACATTTACCAGGATACAATTATTGCGGACCTGGCACTAAATTAATTAAAAGGCTTACACGCAAAGATAAAGGCATTAATAAATTGGACGAATATTGCAAAGAACACGACATTGCCTATAACAAGTCTTCAAACTTAAAGGATCGCCACAAGGCAGATTTAGTTTTGTTAAATATGGCTAAAGAGCGAGCTCTTGCCTCAGATGCTAGTGTTGGGGAAAAACTGGCAGCACGTTTAGTAAGCAGCGCTATGTCAACAAAAATTAAAACTGGTTCTGGCCTAAAAAAATGTAGCAAAAAGTGTTCTCCAAAAATTATATCTGGAAAAGGGATGAAAAATAAATTTAAAAATGTTATTAACAAAACAAAAAGACGTATAAAAAAATTAAAACCAAAATGCAGAAAAGTGGCGACAGAATTAGCCATGGCTGCTACCAGAGAATTAGCTAATGATTCATCTATTAAACTTCCTCGTGTTATTTCTATACCGAAATCTGGTGGAGTATTACCTTTGATTCCTATTTTTGCTGGTTTATCGGCGGCAGGCGCCCTAGCAGGTGGTGCAGCTGGTATTGCTAAAACCATAAATGAATTCAAGACGGCAAAAAAGTTGTATGCTGAATCGAAGAGGCATACTGAAAAGATGGAGGCTCTCTGCATCGGAAAAGGACTTCACCTTAAACCACATAAAGATGGGCTCGGAATTTTCGTATCGAAAGAAAAAAACTAAAATATCGGCTGCCTAAACGAGCCTTGAGTAATTTGGACATTTTGAAGTATGGAAACAATATTCCCTATTTTAGAGGTGTCTTTATGAGAGATGAGCTCCCTAAATACCCTTTTAAAAAAGAATGTGGAGTTATTAATTTAGATAGCTCTAAAAATCCTGGTTCTCATTGGGTAGCCTATGTAAAATACAATGATTATGTTGAGTATTTTGACAGTTATCTTAAACCTCCAAAGGAATTTATAAAATATGTGGGTCCCGAAGTTCACTATAATTATGATAATATTCAACGTGATCATCCTTTCAATTGTGGACATCTTTGTTTAAATTTTTTGAAGAATTTTTGGTATAGTGAAAGAATAAAATGAACAGAATCTTGCAATAGAGTTCAGTATACAAGCATGTCTACTACGGTTACCATCTCTGGAAATAAATCGGAACTGGTTACATACTTTCAACCAGCACTACATTTATCTGACCAATACGAGTGCGGTTTGCTATACTTTTCAGTATTAAATTCAAGACCAAATATTCCCATTAATAACAGCAGTCTGTCTGTGATCAGAATCGAATGTGATCTTGTTCACGGTTCGTACTGCAACGGATTACCAACTCATTTCATTCATGAATTTGTATCTGATACTGCTCTAAGTCATCAGTTTATGGAATTACCACAAAACGTTATTTACTATCCAGTAAACAAAAATATAATTTCATCTATATCTGTTAGGATTGTTGATCAATTTGGTAACTGTATAAACTTTGGAGAAGAATATATTCAATTACGTCTTCATTTAAGAAAAACAAAATGATAGTATACTATAAAAACACCCCCGTGAAAACAAAACGTCTTAGTTCTTCTACGATTGCCAAAGTGCAGAGACGTAAGAAAAAAGTTAAGAAATTGACTGAACCAAACAAAGATTTTCTTAAAGCCCTAGGATTTAAAGTATGAATATACTACAGATTACTGAATCACCGCACTTCGACACTTCGATTGAAAGTTATGAAGTCCATTCATATAATCCCTACAATAACAGCTTTAGAGAAAACGATGAAATCAGAATCCCCATCCACCAGCAAGACATATACGTGCTACCATCAGCCAGTTCAATTTACATCGAAGGTCAAGCAAAGCTCTTCGGAAAAGATGGGAATCCAATCAAGAAAACTGTTACGTTCACTAATAACCCTGTTATGTCTTTGTTTCAAGACATCAGGTACGAAATAAATGGTATTGAAATAGACCGTATAAAAAATTCAGGAATAACGTCAACAATAAAATCATACATCTCATTAAATGAAGCAGAAAATAAAGTTGCTGCCCTATGGGGTTGGAGTTTAGAGGGATTTCAAAGTGATGGACATTTTAGTGCTATGATACCATTAAATAAGGTTTTAGGGTTTGCAGAGGATTACAATAAAATAGTGATAAATTGCAAACATGAACTTATATTGAACAGAAGTAACACTAACTTAAATAGTGTTCTTCTTACTGATGATATTGCTCATTTTCAAATAGACATACAAAGAGTTCAGTGGAGGGTGCCACACATAAAAGTATCGGACCGAGAACGACTGACACTTTTAAAACATTTAGAAAGAGATAAACCTATTCAGATGGCGTTTAGAAATTGGGATTTATATGAGTATCCGTTATTACCTAAAACCACAAAGCATTCTTGGTCAGTTAAAACTGCTTCACAATTGGAAAAACCCAGATATGTCATTTTTTGTTTACAAACTAATCGAAAAAATAATAAAACTAAAGACAGTTCAGTATTCGATCACTGTGAAGTTACAAACGTTACGCTCTTTTTGAATTCACAATATTATCCATATGAACCTTTATGTTTAAAGTTTTCTGAGAACAAATACAGTATATTATACGAAATGTTTGTGAAATTTCGTCAGTCGTATTACAACTGTCCAGTAGACCCGTTGCTTGGCGTAAAGGAGTTCAAAGAAAAAGCCCCTCTCTTTATCTTAGACTGCTCAAGACAAAACGATAACCTAAAAACAGGTCCGGTGGACGTGAGGTTGGAGATTGAATGTTCTACAGCAATACCAGATAAGACGACTGCATATTGTTTGATTATAAACGATCGACTTGTGGAATACAAACCTCTCAGCAACATTGTGCGCAGGTTATCATGACTGCCATTGTAGATGTTCAAGGTTTTAAAACAGAAACAAATGAATTTATCGTTAAGGAAATTGCTGTATTATGTAATAAAAAAATTCAAGTGTTTTTAATTAAACCACCATTTCCATTTTACGATTTGACGAAAGCAGAAAAACGGCAAGTCAGTTGGATTGAACGTAATAGAAAGATATACTGGAGTGAAGGATTCGTATCTTACTCAAATCATCAGAATTTGATTGTAGATATTTTAAGAGATAAAAGTGTTTACACCAAAGGTTTAGAAAAAGTGTTATGGTTAAAAAATATTTTGAATAATAATAATAATTATGTAAATAATTTAGAAGATGAAGGTTGTCCTAATTTATTAAGCTTGTACGATAAATATGAACATTCTCATGATGTGTATAGTTGTATTTATCATGACACAGTATGTGCTTTAAAAAATGTAATATGTTTAAATAAATGGTGTATGGATAATAAATATTTGTGTTAAATATTTTCTTGTTTATTTTTTTCAAAATTGGGTATTAAGTATCAGTTTCCTATCCCTACTAATCCCGTTCAATGATGTTCCCGTGTTATAAGTTGCTGGTAACAGATGTGCGATGTCATTACACTTTTATAATTATCTGCATCAAGACCTAGGAAGTGAGTAAACAGAACATGTCTCCAAATAAATACAATCCTCGATATGACATGTATAATGTGTATAAAATGCGTGAATTTTCATTTAGTCAATACTGGGCAACGGCTGATTCAAGGAGAAGATTAGTGATGGAAATGGCTGACGCTGGATTTTTTTACTGTGGAAATAGTGTAAATGATAAAGCAGCATGTTTCTCATGTGGAGGTGTTATAGAAGATTGGGAGATTTACGACGATCCTTGGATGCAACATGCCATACAGTTTCCTCAATGTTATTATTTGAACGCTGTGAAAGGAAAATATTATATTAATAAGTGTCTGAAACAGTTACTCTATTGAATTCAGAATTAATCTATTTGTGCCTTCATATTATTGACGCGGTATATACCACAGCATTCGACTTCGTTGCAGTGTGAAGGTTCGATCACAGACTAGTAAGTAGTGTATGATTGGGGGGTTTTGAATCTGGTTGAAATTGGGTGTTTCTGGATCTAATCTGATCTGATCTGATCCAGAAACCCTAAATTGATTGATTAATCGATGGATAACCCATTTTCAAGTGTGGAATTGCGGGTTCCTGGATCTCCTGATCCAGGAACCCCAATTCTACACTACTGTGGTGGTTTGGTTAGATTGCGTTTATAATTGTGTATAAACTTAGAATCGTGTGATTAGTTAATGTAATTAGGATAAAAATAGTAAATAAGCATTGGAAATCTTAGTTAGGTGGGCTATATAGTTTGAAATATATAGTTTTTAATGCGTCCAGGTACCTTAGACCGAGACCTAGCCCTGTACCTAACATTCAGACACTTAGTCCATAAGAAAAGCCTACTTAACTGAGATAAAAAACCACGAAATACCTGAGTGAACGCAGGTACGTGGTTAAAATAAGATCAGTCACTAGTTCCGAAGAAATAGTCACTTACGGAGTAGGGCAGGGTAGCGTGCTCGGGCCGCCGCTGTTCCTCATTTATATAAACACCCTATGTAACATGAGTATCGAAGGTGCCCACATTTTCTCTTATGCTGATGATACAGCAATTGTTTTCTCGGGAGAAACATGGGACAGCGTCGGTCGCTTCGCCGAACGTGGTCTGTCTACAGTAGCTACCTGGCTCGATCAGAACCTTTTAACTTTGAATATTTCAAACACCAATTACATCTGCTTTTCTATATTTAACCGTGCCCAGCCATCACAAGATCTTCAGATTAAAATCCATACCTGCTCCAGCTCTACTAACACCACCTGCTCTTGTTTAAAAATCAACAAAGTATCCAGTACTAAATACCTTGGTGTTATGCTTGATCAAAGGCTATCGTGGCACTTGCACCTAAAACTAATAATGAACAGAGTGAGGAAAATGATTTGGTCTTTCAAATCTCTTCGACATGTGGCTACTAAGGATCTTATCCAGCAAATGTATGTCTCCCTGGGTCAGTCTATACTTACGTACTGTTTGCCAATCTGGGGCGGAGCATCTAAAATAAAGTTTTTGGAGCTGGAGAGGGTACAGAGAGCTTTACTAAAAGTCATGTACTTCAAACCGATTAGATTCCCCACGGAAAGTTTATACTTAACCTCAAACCTTTTGTCTGTCAGGAAACTCTATGTCCTGCAGATTACATTAAAAAAACACAAATCTCTTCCCTACATTACTTCCAAGACACATTCTAGGAGAAAGAATAAAGTAGCTGAAGATTGTCCAGTGAATACTACATTTACTACAAGGCAATTTATTAAACAATCCCCCGTATATATAACGCTCTCAATGAACAATGTGCCATCTACTCTATGACATACCATGACTGCCAAAAAACACTAACTGAATGGCTCAAGAGCAAAAGTTACGAAGAAATCGAAGATATCCTACACAAGATCACATAACTAGGAAACAAATATAACTTGTACACATATACACACCACACACCCCCACGGTACACAAACCACATTTATCTTACACACATGCCCACTACATCCCGACACCCGCACAAGCACACACACACA
Organism: Dryobotodes eremita; assembly: GCA_917490735.1. Taxonomy (NCBI): domain Eukaryota; kingdom Metazoa; phylum Arthropoda; class Insecta; order Lepidoptera; family Noctuidae; genus Dryobotodes; species Dryobotodes eremita. Next base: position 10,062,704 of record OU823257.1, read on the forward strand.
CACACTCGCACACAAACGAACCCACACACAAACTCATAAACATATTCTACACCCAGTGCCCTTACTAATATAATAATGGGTTATAAAATGTTAATTAGTTTTAATTGAATCTTTTGGCTTATTTCTCACACATTTGTAGAATTATTGTAAACTGGAGGAGCGGAACCACCTAATACAAGCAAATCTATGCTTAAATTAAAAGATGACTCCAAACATATTTATTGAAATAAACATATTTATTTTTTATTTTATTTTTATAACGAATCGTATTATTATTTATGTAAAATTGGTCTATTCGACACGTATGCAGAGGCGCTTCACATCCTGAAAAACACGAGTATAGTATTTTTAGATATTAGATTTTTGTATGTCGACAGACCAGCCTAAGAGCTATGTATGTAACATTGTAATTCGTTTTGTAACTTTTATATATGTAATTTAGCAAGTAAGACAGTTTTCTGTTAAAAAAGTTAGTTTTTAGTCATGTAAACTGTAATATCTCATTTGTAAATTTAGATACAGTAAATTTTATACTTTTAATAGACAGATAATACTGTAAACAATCGAAAAGTAGGGAAACATCACACATAACTTGTGTATTTCGACGTATTTAACTACAAAATGCCGTGTAGTCATAGTAAAAATAAAGTCTAATAAAGTTCAAATTAAAGAAGCAAATCAAGGTCCTCGTCAAGGTAAAGATTGGCCGTATTTGAGCAAGCATGCAATTTTTACTATTCGTAGTCATAAATAAGTTATCTACATGGCTTAATATAGTATCTAGTATACCACTAGAAATCCCGAACAGACCCATAAGTGCTTCCTTAAATTACTTGTAAATTATTCTGTGTTATTATTTCTTCAAACATACCCGTGCCCGTGTAGACTTGAGGATATAGTTACAAATTGAGCAAATATCTGTAACCTATCGGTATAGGACGTCAGCGCCGCTAGGACAGTGCCTATCCTCATGCCGTAAGAATCTGGTTAGGTATACAACGACAAACCAACGAATGCCTTCGTATTTTTTTGTATTTTAATTATCATTGTTCACAGTAACTCATAGTACAAGATAATTTCTATTGTATTATCTTGTCTAAACTTTTGTTTCCTGTTTCAAATAACCCATAAGTTTGATTATTTTTTTTGGGTTCCGTAATAGAATTTGTGAAACGGATCGCCTTCTATAGTAGGGTTTGGTATCGGACTTGAATCCATAAACATTTGCTTATTCATATGAAACGAAATTAAGGGGACCATTCATTTTTTAACGGCACTTGTCAGTATGACTTACAACATTAAAAACAAATGGTCAGATAGAATCAAGATTTTGTGTTTCTTGAGAGGATAAGGCTAATTTGCCTACTTCCGCACTATATTAGTATTTTGATACCACAAATTCAGAGAAGTTTACATCTACCTTACAGGTATGTACCTACCTAAAAATCATTCAAATGAATAGAAGAAAAGCTTCTGTAATCTGTCTTTCAACCGTTACAAGACGTCAACCATTTTCGGCAACATGGCTGAGAGGAAGCCTATCTTCAACAGCGGAAATTACCTAATTCGTTGATAGAGTTTCAATTAAACAAGATCATAAGCCCATAGAGAAAGAGAGGAATAGGAAAAAAGAAAGAGAAGGGAGTGAATGATAGCGTGACGGTTGACAGGAGAGAATGGAAGAAGAAAACGTGTTGCGCTGCCCCAAGTAACATGGGAGAAGGGCAGAGAGATGATGATGTTGATTAAGTCCGTAGAGATGATATTAATAATTACGACGCATACACATGTTACGTGATGATCAAAAATTGAATTAATAAACATAAAATGTATGATTTCTCTTGAAATTGAGATAATGATTTCAACTCATCTGTCCTTGCTTTGTGATTCGTAGAATAATTTGCATTGATAAGATTGGTTTTTTAAAATTGGGTAGACACTAATTAAGTCAGTTGATTGATGATTAAATGGAAATAAAAGGGGTATTCTCTGTTCCTTTGGAGATCTAATTTGATAATACACCAACTCGTGTGTCACTTTTAAGGATTCCGTGACACAGAGAGTGAAAAGGACACTGTAGGATTTCGGTGCCTAATTTGATTATCATAGATTTAGTTTAACATGTTTTCTTTTTTGTTGTGTGTATTGGAATATTACTGCTAATTAGTTTATACAGAATATTCCTTACCTTTACACTAACTAATGAAGAGTTCGAAGAACCACCAAATTCAAAATACTGATAGTCTATCGAAGTTAAACACGTTTCAAACACCGGCTCATTATACTTAAATAGTTTAGTTAGTTTAACTAATTAGGAAATAAAATGAAACAGAACAGAACACAGAACCTTTAGTGAGCCATTTCTGGCCGTACTTGACCGGTTTTTTACAATGCAGCAGTCGAAGTCGTCACCAAATGATTTACCGGTGTCCGTCGTCCTCCGGGGAACATTAGTATACGTAATGTAAGAGATGCGTCAACAATAAACTGGCCCTTACACGTATATATAAAAACACGAGCTGCGGAGGACTCACAATCATTCGTTATCTGGCCAGCGGTCGTTCAACACATCAAAAGTACAAAAATGTATTCAAATATGTGCGTGAAGATTGCCGTATGCCTGGCTCTAGTTGCCTGCATCGACAGCCATGTGATCAAACACCACAAAGTGCCGTTATCACCGGAGGGCATAATTGTGGAAATTACAGTGAAGAACAAGGGTGATGGGCAAGTTGTGTCTTCAATGAAGATCGATATCAACGAGAAAGACAAGAAAGTTTTGATGTCGATGGGAGAACCTGCAAGTGGAGTGCCAGTGGACGTTGGTGGATCAACAACGGAGTTTGTGCCTAGCATCGGGAGCCGCCACAGCATCCGAGTGGGCTCCTGTCCACTAGGCTACACACGACGAGGTGGATTCTGTTTCCCCGATGACGACTACTAAGCTACAGGATCCTCACCGGAAGTGATCTCTTTTTTAGTGTTCACCCGTGTTAAGAAACTATAAATGTGATATCTCCTCTGTGTTATTTATTTATTAAAAGTCATTGTTTAAAATGTTAAACTGTTTTCTTTATTTTAGTGTTCTTTAAAAATCGAACCAGTGGATAGTGTCATGGTATGTGAAACGTTTTAAAAAAAACACCGCTGTTTTCGTTTATTGCATCTGCAACGAACTACTATGCAAAATTAATAAGGAAAGTAGGCAACTATTTCGCTTTTAGAAACGATTAGGTAAACACGAGTTGCCTTGGCTAACTTGGAAGTCTCTAAAGAGATTCTATAACCGGGTTGGCCGAAGCAAATAAAACCTGTTCAGGTGGAGAACAGGACGAAGATTCATAGACGACTCCGCCTTGAAGTGTAAATGTGTTGCTGTTCCACAAACGATGGGACAGTTAATACCATGTCCTGCGTGTGCTGTCAGCTGCACCTCTGCAGACCAATTCAGCTTGCAAGATTTGGCCTGAACATACATACATACATACAAACACTGCATGTTAAATAAAATCTTGTAAAAAATAGTGTGGCTTTGAAAGACAAAATGGTTTATAATATTAACGGTTGCATATTAGAAAATCAAAACTTTCTCGAGCAAATTTCAAAAGAACAATAAACGAAATAACAAAATTTAAATGACCAAATGTTTTATTTAGAAAAAATTTAAAATCCCAATGTATGTGACGTCAAATGAACGACTGATCAAAAGTTGCTAGATGTAATTTTAAAATATCAAATCATTACTAATCAAATTACAACAAAACAACAAAACATTTCTGCGAGCAACTTGGAATTAGCGCTCGCCGGCCGCTACCGCGGCACCGCTCGCTACGCTCGCTCGGCTCGCGCGCGGTTGGTCACAGTTTTAACCTAACCTAACCTATTTCACCCAGTTCAAAATTACGAATCATACAATCTGCGGCAGAAATGTTTTTACCATTGTCTAATTATCCACTCGCAGGCAAATTTTATGATTCGTCATTTTGAACTGAGTGAAATAGGTTAGGTTAGGTTAAAACTGTGACCAACCGCGCGCGAGCCGAGCGAGCGTAGCGAGCGTTGTCGCGGCAGCGGCCGGCGAGCGCTACTTCCAAGTTGCTCGCATAAATCATAACTAATCAAATTTTATAATTACAAATGATTTCTTATTAAGAATTATTAATTTAAATGTGGGTATACTTATATTTTTACCTTTTTCAGTTAATCCATTTGATAATTAATAATTTATCCAGTAATCCATTTTGACCTTTAAACCATTTCGTCAATAGTGTAATAAATAATTTAAACATTGATATTCCAGACTTTGGTCAGCTGAACTTTTAATCAAATGACCATCGTTATTTTAAACTTTGTTTATTTGTCTGTTGTACTTTTGAAATTTGCTCGAGAAAGTTTTGATTTTCTAATATGCAACCATATTAACAGTATGCATAAAATTAAGTAGGTACAAAAATCAAAGTAGGTACCTATGTTAAGCAGGTACATTTTATTGTTAGAAATAATACCTATTTGACATCAAAGTGACCAGTTCGATAAAACGCCAATTTCATATGTAAGGACCTATAAAATTACTAACTTATGGACGGACGGACAGACGGACATAGCGAAACTATAAGGTTTCCTTCCTTATTTTACTATTTCACGAACGTAAGTTAAGTATCTAATACTAAAACAAAAGTACGAACCAAATTATAAGGAAGACGAACAATAATACAGGCGGTAGGTAAACCATAAGAATAATAAATAATAATTCTTATGGGAAAACCTTACCTATCGCCATCTTAGTTATATTAACTATCTCGTAGCTGAATAATACTGTAATAAGTATTAAAAATGTGTAGGTATAGGTAGATAAGATATTTACCTGATAAGATCCTTAGGATATACAAAAACAGAAATCTCCTTGATTTTCCTACCATTATTTGTACCCACAGTACAACAGTTTGGCATCATCAACAATAAAAAAAAAATTAAAAACAACGTCCGCGTCATATTGCTGCCGGTGGCACACTTTGACTCTGTCCGCTTGCTGAGCTGGCTCCAACCGGTTTGTACCAGCGCGGGCGCCGGTGCACGCCCCGCGCGCCTTGGCGGTGACAGGTCACGCACACATAGCAGTGCGTGTAGTAGTTTACCCGCGCACGGTATTAGTTTGAAGCTTTCATTCTGCTCGGTTTTTTTATCATATGCACAGACTATATAGATATACTACATAGTTCATATGCTACCTACTACGTTCCAAAGTGCAGCAGTCCGCCAGCGTCCAGGGAACTACCACTTTTATCTATTATGTTACCTTTTATATTTTAATGGTAGTCTACCATTAACCGTGACTCTTTTCATCAAATTTTTATTAGGGCGTCCCTCCCCCCCTCTAAATGCTAAACTGCTGGCTTGAAAAATCTGGAAAAATTCACGATGATAGTGCATTTCATGAACTTTAAAGGAAAATTATAGCGCTTAAGATAACTTTAGTTTAGCAGTAATAGTCATTGAACTTGGGTGTTGGATAATTTTGTACCAAATACAAAATCCTTAGCATTAATCCTTTAAAGTGACTAAGATGAAGTAGTTGTTTATTTATAACGGGTAAAGACTTGCATTAAGAAACAAAATATGAAATAAAAAAACTAAAAAACCCATAATAAATTATCATAAGTTTTACAATACTGCCACTAGATGGCGCTTTACCAACGGGTTACGTTTTCATTCGAGTACCTATAGAAATCACAAACGAACTTTGTTAAATTTTCAAATTACAGGTTTGTGAATTGAAATAATAACTTGGCAGCAATCGTACTCTTATTTTTTAGCTTTAGGAGGAAGAACGTGGTTAACGTGGTTTGGTGACCTGTAATACAGGTTTTTATTTAAACCTACTTCAGGCACCAGTCTCTCACAAAGTTAGCTCCTTGTTCGTGCACTATTGTCAAACACTAGCATTAAGTACATAACTTGTGTAGAGAAAATAAACGTCTTAATTTGATTTGATTTTTGATTATTAGTTAATGTCTAATTGTCTAATCTGTTTAAATAATTATCTTCGAAAATCAACATTTTGTCATTAGTTTAGTATCGCTATTCGACAACAGATGGCGTTGTGTCGTGACGTCACTTTTGTAGATCGCGGTGTTAAGATTTTCTTGCAAGGATGACCTCCGTGGTTACATTACGTGTAAAAGTTTTGTTTTACTCTGGACACCCTTGTTGTTGCTGTTATAACCATTAACTCCCTAATATCTTTACCATTACTTATATTCAGAATAAAGAACAACAGAATCGTACTATATTGTGATAACGGGCTACTACGGAACCCTACACTGTGCGTGGCCCGACACGCAATTGGCAGTTTATTTTTATTTTTATGATAGTCTACTCAAACTCGAAGCATTTATCCTAACTCCTAACTATATATATATATATATATACATATATATATATATATATATATATATATATATATATATATATATATATATATATATATAATATTATAAATGCGAAAGTAAGTTTGTTTGTTTGTTTGTTACCTTTTCACGCCTAAACTACTGAACCGATCATCCTGAAATTTTGCATATACGTTGTCAGGTGTAACAGAAACGGACATAGAGTACCTTTCATCCCGAAAAAATGTACTGTTCCCGAGAAAAACAACAATAACGTTCTTATAATAATAGATGGCGCCACGTGTCTTTCGAATCATGATTGAATTATATTATTATAGAAACTTTAGCAGTGTGTTTTTTTAAATTTTTTGTTTAAATTCCTAATACATTTTGTGAGTCTAGAGCATATATGGGCAACAGCCGGCCCGCGGGCCGGATCCGGCCCGCTGTAAGATATGATCCGGCCCGCGAGACATTTTGAAAAAACCCAATAAAAAATATATTACTTTAGGTACTTATACTCACGGGAGTGACAGTGATACTCACTCTTTGATAATCGCCGCCACTCGGCTTGCTCGATCAAATTTTTTGAGGTTTGCCGCTTCACGGGCGACACATCAAAAGATTTATTGCTTCTCAATTATTCTAAACTAGTTTATTCCAGATTATTCCTTACTTTTGCCTTTATAAGCGGGTGGATGGCTCGAATGTTAGTTCAGTTCTATTTGAGCTACCGAGGTGATAACTTGGACAAGCGATATCCTAGCGAACTGGTCGAGCCGTCAACTTGCTTTGTGAGTTTGTGTGCATCTTGAGTGGTTACTAACTGTAGTTTGTTATTAAGTTTATTGAACGAAAAGTAAACAAAAATGATGTCTGGTGGAAAGAAACGAAAAGTAGATACAGAGGGTCGCCAGTTTCAAGAAAAATGGACTGAAGAATTATTTTTTATCTTGCACAATGGCAAGCCTATTTGTTTGCTGTGTAATGAATCCATTTCAGTAAGGAAAGAATTCAATATAAAGAGGCATTACTCAACTAAGCATGCTACGCTGGACTCACTGACAGGACAATTAAGAACAGACAAAATCCAGAAGCTTACCGCAAATTTGGAAAAACAGCAACAAATGTTTCATAAACAAAGAACACAACTTGATAATGTTGTGAAAGCTAGTTTTATAGTTAGCTCAAAATTGACAAAGGCATTAAAACCATTTGCCGAAGGATAATTTATCAAGGAGTGTATGTTAGAAGTTTGCAGTATTTTGTGTCCTGAAAAGAAAAATGAATTTGAAAAAATTCGTTTGTCAAGACGAACTGTTGTTCGACGTATAGAAATGATGGCTAATGATATGAAAACAACATTGACTGACCGTATGGCTGGTTTTGAATCATTTTCCATAGCATTAGACGAGAGCACCGATTTGTCTGACACAGCTCAACTGGCTATATTTATTCGAGGTGTTGATAAGGAGTTCACTGTTACTGATTAATTGCTTGCTTTACAGCCGCTTAAAGGAACCACTACAGGAGAGGATATTTTTATTGAAGTTCAAAAGGTATTCACAAGTTTTGGTTTGCCATGGTCAAAATTAATTGGAGTATGCACTGATGGTGCACCTTCTATGGTCGGCTTACGTAAAGGTTTCATCAGAATTTTGAATGAAAAAGCAACAGAATTAAATGTGCAAAAAGATGATTTGATAGTCCTTCATTGCATTATCCACCAACAGAACTTGTGTTCTAAGTCCATTCGACTCCAGAATTTTATGAATGTGGTAGTAAAAACCATCAACTTTATTCGATCCCGAGGGCTTAACCATCGTCAGTTCAAGGCGTTTTTGGATGAAATATCAGCTGAATATAACGACGTAACATATTATTGTGAAGTCAGATGGCTGAGCAAAGGAAAAATGTTGAAACGGTTTTACGAGCTTAGAAATGAGATAGCAGACTTTATGAAAATAAAAGATAAACCACTGTCTGAATTAAGTGACCCAAAATGGATATGTGACTTAGCATTTCTGGTCGATCTTACAGGCTATTTGAATGATTTAAATTTGAAACTTCAAAAACAAGGACAGTTAGTAAATGATTTGTACAGCCATTTGAAAGCGTTTCAGATCAAACTACGCTTGTGGGAGTCACAGATGCTGTCGGGTAACAGTTACCATTTCAACACGCTCTCTGCGTATGAAAATATTGCTTATGCTCAATATGCTGAAGAACTCAAGTTACTGTCGGAACAATTTTCGAACAGATTTAGCGACTTCAAAAACATGGAAGACTGTTTCAGTTTATTTGCTACTCCTACAAAATGTACGAGTAATTGTACAAAATGCTCCAATACACTTACAAATGCAGTTGATCGGGATTCAAGAAAACTCACTCCTAAAATCCAAATTTGAAGACGTAGAGTTGTGCGATTTCTACAAAAAAATACCTAGAAGAAGACAATTTTCCGCAGCTTAGAAAATTCGCAAGAAGATTGATTTGTGCGTATGGCAGTACTTATAAATGCGAACAGTTCTTTTCATTGATGAAAGTTAATAAATCAACACATCGTTGACTGACGATAAATTGGGAAATTCTTTACGTCTTTGTATCAGTGGAATTAATCCAAATATCGATGGATTAGTTTCCCAAATTCAAGCTCAAGGGTCTCATTGATTTCGGTGTATGTAACTTTCGTAGTTTGTAACAATTGCAAATTTAACGATTTAATTATAATGTACCATTTTTTTAATTTCATTTTGTTATTTTAATAAATTGTACTATAATAACATTGTCGTATTATATCATGTCTAATATCTATCGAAAAAATATTATCACTACTTTAAAATGCACTAAGTACTTTTAAACGCGGCCCGCGAACGTATTTGCACGCTAAAGTTTGGCCCTCAACATGACAAAGGTTGCCCATACCTGGTCTAGAGTGTCGATAAACCGGTTTTTCATCCTCATAACTATAATTCCCCGACAACCCGAATTGATTGTCAAATTCTAAATTAACGCGAGCGAAGCCGCGGGCAAAAGCTAGTTTCTAATAAACCTATTACAGGCACTTTTGAATTGTCAAGGGGTCGGTCAGTCAGAAAAATTAAGCTAGTTGCCCATTTTAAAACGTCGTAGGTACCTATTGAGAAGAACTGGCTAGAAACTCCATGGACACTCTTTTAAAAAAAATAACGTTACAAAAAAAAAAATTTGGTTATATCATTCATGTTGAAATTATACATGTGAGAACGATGTAAAAAGACATGCACGTTAAAAGCGTCCGTAATAAAAACGATAACAAAAAAAAAACAATTCAAATTAAAATAAGCCGTGGCAGCTAAGAGATGACCAGTCCCTACTGACGGCGGCGGCGCCCGTTCACAAACATGACGTATGGATCAGCACCATTAGGCTCATCCATTTTGAAGAGAACTTAATGATCCAACACACACAACATTCAAGTCAATGAAAGACGATCCTAGTAAATGGTAGCTTTATAGTAGATACATAGTGCTCACACATGTGCTATGCAACTATACATTACCATTAGCCGTGACTGTTTTTATCGGGATAACTTAGGTAATCTTTATGAGATAACATTCATTTAAAATTTTACGTATTTTAGTGGTTACTAGCCTAAAAAGCGATTGCAATCGATTACCTAGTTTGTAAACCAGCGTACCAAAGATTTACTACATAATATAATTTACCTCAAGTTTTCTCGGATTATTTTTACCTATTCCGCAACTGTGTTTTTATAATATTTTAATTTATTATACTTAATTTTGGATTTGATTTTTGTTAATAATAAATTTTACATGTTCAATAGGGCGAATCTCCTTTTTTATTTCGCTACACTACGTACCAATACACTAAAGTCCAGTCGCCAGCAGGTCAAGCTACACGAAACTGTCAAATTTCTCCAAACGATTTTAAACGTTAAAATGTTAAAGTTAAGTTCAAAATCGAATGAGAAAATCTGACAGTTTGTGGTAACTTGATGTGTTGGCGTCTCTACAAAAAGAAACACCTAAGTGCTTCCTCAATATATCGGCCTATCATTATCCCTCTAGAATGAAAAGGCCTTCTTGCATATGGAGAGAGAACGGTCATTAGTCACCGCGATTGCTCACTTTGCTCATTGCGTAATGACGATTTAAGGCCAAGGTCCAGGATTCCTCCTACAAAAATATTATAAGACAACATAACATCATACCTGTATTCCCCGAGGAGTTAGTCAGAGGTGCACCTTATAATACACCCACATTTCTCCAGTTATGTTTAAGTCCCATATTATAGAAGGCTAACCTATTGCCATTAACTGGGCACAAATCCAGACTCCGGGTTACTACTGAGACATTCCTGATCGTAAAACCCAATAACACTTTGCCCAATCCGGGAGTCAAACAAACAAGATTTGACTACTCTAAAAAGAAAGGTCGAAACAAAGTTAAATTGTTACTAACGCTATGTATTCGGTCTTTAAATAAAAGATTTCTATCCTATTATATTACATCGCAAAATACCGATTCTTTAGACTTACCACCAACTAAACGCCGCAAAGAATATTGTGAAAAAGACCATTTTATTTTAGATTCGCAACTGCAATTAATTAATAATAAAATTTCTTTGGGCCATTTTTTGGAAAAAAATCGTTATAATAAATCCTATTGATTATATATTAAATTATGTATTTTTCTTAATTACTTGACTGTGCTGATCATCAGTTGGAGCATCGGACCTTATGGTCCCCGTGCTTCACCCAGGTGGAAAACCTAGGTGAAGCACGGGTCTGGAAACTATATTACTCGTGTTGTGCGATTGACTGTTCCTACCTACCTACTTACTTACCACAAAGGGAACAGTGCAGCTGGTGATTGATAAACTGCGACAGATAGACGCAATCGAATACTGTTTAATAATTACGCGGTTTTTAATAGGAAATGGAAGACTGCTGATAATTTGCAATAGATAATATATAATAAGCACTGGCCTAAACTTTGTTTATGATAACAACAGTTGTACTGGACATTATTTGATGTATTTAAATGTAAACACTAAACATATAATTAAATGCAGACGTATTTCCAAATATCTCGTTTACGGAAATTGGTAGTTACCGCTTCTTCTTCTTAGCGTGTCAATGGCAATCTAAATGGACTCGGCCCAGGATTCAGCTACGTTTTTGGTACCATCACTAGCATACATCAGTTTCTGTAACGAACAGCTGACAGGACATACAGGACATGCTTTTAAGTGTCCCATCGTTTCTGGAACAGCAACACATTTTCACTTCAAGATGGAGTCGTCTATGAATCTCCATCTGAACAGGTTTTCTTTGCTTCGGACAACCTGGGTCCGGAGTCTGTTTAAAGACTTTAACCAGGTTAACCAAGACAACTCGTGTTTACCTAATCGTTTCTAAAAGTGAAATAGTTGCCTACTTTTCTTATTAATTTGGCATAGTAATTCGTTGAAGATGAAATAAACGAAAATAGCGGTTTTTAAAAGCTTCCTTTACCGTGACACTATCTACTGATTCGAATTGTAAAGAACACAAAAATAAAGAAATCAGGTTAAAATTTTAAGCAATGACTTTTAATTAATAAATAACACTGAGAGGAGATATCACATTTCTAGTCTTTTATCACGGGTGAACACTAAAAAAGGGATCACTTCAGGTGAGGGTCCAGTAGCTTAGTAGTCGTCATCGGGGAAACAGAATCCACCTCGTCGTGTGTAGCCTAGTGGACAGGAGCCCACTCGGATGCTGTGGCGGCTCCCGATGCTAGGCACAAACTCCGTTGTCGATCCACCAACGTCCACTGGCACTCCACTTGCAGGTTCTCCCATCGACATCAAAACTTTCTTGTCTTTCTCGTTGATATCGATCTTCATTGAAGACACAACTTGCCCGTCACCCTTGTTCTTCACTGTAATTTCCAGAATCATGCCCTCTGGTGATAACGGCACTTCGTGGTATTTGATCACATGGCTGTCGATGCAGGCGACTAGAGCCAGGCATACGGCAATCTTCACGCACATATTTGAATACATTTTTGTATTTTTGATGTGTTGAACGACCGCTGGCCAGATAACGAATGATTGTGAGTCCTCCGCAGCTCGTGTTTTTATATATACGTGTAAGGGCCAGTTTATTGTTGACGCATCTCTTACATTACGCATTAGTTTGCATAATGTAAGAGATGCGTCAACTGAACTAAACAAATGAAATCAGTTGATTGGTGATACAATGGAAATGTCTACGCAATTTTGGAAACCAATCTTATCAATGCAAATCATTCTACGAATCACAAAGCAAGGACGGATGGGTTGAAATCATTATCACGCCTGTATTCCCCGAGGAGTTAGGCAGAGGTGCACCTATAGTACACCCAAATTTCTCCAGTTATGTTTAAGTCCCATATAATAGGGGGCTAACCTATTGCCAACAACCGGGCACAAATCTAAACTCCGAGTTGCTACTGAGAAATCCCTGATGGTAAAACCCAATAACACTTTGCCCGACCTGGGATTCAAACCCAGGACTTCATGGTCAGCAGTTGCGCTTGCGACCATTAGTCCAACGAGGATTTATAAGACAAGTTAACGCAGGAAAATCCCGTTTTATGTACGTACGCACAGGATGACTTCATGTATGTGTCATTTCATTTGAAAGATTGATAACTGTTTTTTTTAACGTCTTAACGTTAAAAAAATACCAGTTGTATTTGTATTCACAGGAATATCTAAAATTCTAATAAGTATATAAAATATTTAACTGAAAATCTATGATTTTTATCTCGAAACTTGGTTATACTGTGATACTTAGGCCCACTTGCATCGCCAATCACTAAACACGTTTAGCTTTAAACGAGTTTAAAACAAAATTCTGTTTCTGTCAAATGTTTGAAGATGACAGAGATAGACTGATGTTTAAAGCTCGTTTAGCAATTGGCGGTGCAAGTGGGTCTTAGTAACAATTACTTAAAATGTTATGCAACGTCAATATTTAGTTGTAATATTGAAATTTCAAAACATTTTTTAGTATACCTATTGGCTATTACATAATATAACATAAACATCGCGCCTATTTCCCATGAAGGGTTAGGAAAAGGCGCACCTATGGTATACCTATTACTGCCGCTAAATTGGCCTAGCGCCGTGTCATGGGATGGCAATGCAGCAGTAACCACAATTAGTATCAACAATCTCTATCTACTGTTTGAAAAATATAACATTTTAACTGAGAAAGAAAAAGGTTTCAGGAAAGATAAAACTATTAACATGACTGTCTTCGATTTCTTGGATAAAGTCATCACAAATGTTGACAGCAGAATACCTGTGTGTTCCGTATATTGCGATATGACCCAAGCCTTCGATTACGTGGATCATAAGATTTTGCTTGAGAAGTTAGAGGCTTATGGAATTCGAAGAACCATATTAAAATTGATAGAATCATATTTAATAAATAGGAATAAATATGTAGAAATTTCGAAGATAGATCCAAAGACTAAATCCGAATTAATATTTAGATCAAATAAACGTTTAATTAAGTATGGCGTAGCACGGGGAGGGTGCTAGGTCCCCCGTTATTTTTAATTTATATCAATGATTTACCAAAGGTAACCATTCATCATATGTCACTATTTGTTGACGACAGCACCGTTACTATTAATAATACTAATGACTTACAATTAGAAAATGAAATCAACAAAACTATCCAATCAATAATCACATGGCTAGATAATAATAATCTTAGGATAAATATTGACAAAACAAAATTAATGTTGTTCAGTCAGCGACCGAAGGCATCTAATATTATTATATATATTAATACTCATATAATATATTAATTATTAGTGAAATCCAAATGATTAATAGAGACACTGACATGAAGGACACATCGGAAGAAAAATCAAACCATTTTTTTCTATAACTATCTGACAATAATGCATGAAAATATCGCAGGATTGATTAATAAATCAGACCAATTACTATTGCACCTACATGAACTTAAAAACGACATAGACATTATTTGTGTAACCGAACACTTCATGGAAATTGGATATGAAGGTTTCCTCACCATACCTAACTATAGATTGGCAGCTTGTTACTCCAGGGACACAAAAAGGGGAGGAGCATGCATATTGGTAAAAAATGACCACCAATATACAGAGCTTAACGAAATCAAGAAACTTTCAGTGCAGGGAATTTTCGAGTGCTGTGCAATCGAATTAACACAGCATAACGTTATTATTGTATTTATTTATAGGATACCTAAATCAAATTACCTTGACACGTTTTATTCGAAATTAAACATTCTTCTACCAAAAATATGTTACAAAGCGCGCAAAAATGTTATACTATGTGGTGACTTTAACATTAATACTTAAAAAAAAAGAGATAGAACTTCTCAGGAATTTAGTAATTACTTATTAAGCTATAACTTAAAATTACAAATTGATGAGCCTACCAGATTACAAAGCAAGACATGCATAGATAATTTTGCGCACAATTTTCCACGAAAATGCAATCATAAAATAATGGATTTTAACATGTCAGATCACACAGCCCAAATTTTAAAGATTCCTGTTAAGAAAACTTGTATAATAAATAGTTGGAATATTACAACGCGTGACTACAGTCACAATAACTTGATTAAATTCAGAACATGCTTAAATTCTCTATCTTTTTGCGATGTTTATCAAGCCGTTGATCCAAATGTAGCGTACGATAAGTTTATGGAAATATTCCAGCTGTTTTATAATTTATGTTTCCCCTTAGTTAATAAAAAGATTAAGTCAAAAAGGAATCTGAATTGGTTGACATCCGGTATCAAACGTTGTAGCAAAAATAAACGACAACTTCTTTGGCATTTAAGAGCAAAACCAAATATTAATAACCTGACAAAACTTAAAAATTATTCACAAAGACTTAAGAAAATAATAAGATTGACACAAAAGGCAAAAAATAATCACAAGATAATGACATCAACTAATAAATCGAAGGACACATGGAAAATTATAAATGAAAACAGATATTGTCTTCCACGTGAATATATAACAGAAATACGTAGTAATGGTACTACATTAACAAACCCCAATGATATAGCGAACGCATTTAACAATCACTTCGTAGAGCAAGCAGAATTACTTTCAAAAGCCTCAAAATCTGTTAATTGTAAGAGTCCAAATATATGCAACAGTTCAATATTCTTGGCTGCGACTACGCCTAATGAAGTGTATCGGATAATACAAGATCTGAAAAATAAAGTTAGCATAGGTTATGATGAGATCTCAACAAAAGTATTAAAATTCGTTTCCCAAGTGATATCAGGTCCCATTTTTCACATAATTAATTTAAGTATTTGCTCTGGAATCTATCCTGATAGATTAAAGCCCACGATAATTAAGCCTCTATTTAAGAAAGGTGATAAGATTGACATTAATAACTACCGACCAATTGCGCTTATACCGGTAATATCAAAAATATTTGAGAAAATTAGTTATAACTGTATGTATTCCTTCTTCACCAAACACAACATCTCAGTAAAGGAACATAAAGGTTTTAGAAAAAACAAATCCATAAACTTGGCCATATATGATTTCCTTAATATTATAATGCCAGATATCGATCAAAGAATTCCCACTAGCGCTATATTTATGGACATGACGAAAGCCTTTGATCTAGTCGATCATAATATTTTGTTAGGAAAACTAAGTGCTTACGGAATAAGGGGAAACGCACTTTCTCTTATAAAATCCTACCTTGACAATAGAACACAGTGTACGGAAGTTAGACGAATTTGCAAAAAAGATAAAAAAGAATACAAATACATTTCAGCAAAACGTAAAGTCACATTTGGCGTGCCACAAGGCAGCGTATTGGGCCCACCATTGTTTTTAGTGTATATAAATGACTTTCCAAAACACGTCACTTTTCCTATGGTTCTTTTTGCCGATGACAGCACTTTAATTATTAGGCATGATGATTTAAATAGAAACTATGAAAGTAACATAAAAAATGCACTACAACAGTCTATTGCTTGGCTTGAACAAAATAATTTAATTCTTAATTTAAATAAAACTAAAATCATGCAGTTTCGACAAAGAATTACCACTCCTGACATCAATCTATCTGTTAATAATAATATAATTGAAGAAGTAGGACATATAATAGGTCTTTACCTATGAAATTGCCGTTTTGTATGAAAAAATTTAAACGAATTTTTTTCATGAATTTTTTATTTGTATTAATCGAAGTAATCACCCATGCAATCAATGCATCTTTGCCATCGCAGTGGCAGTTTATTGATGCCCTTCTTAAAGAAATCAGCTGGACGGGAGGCAACAAATTCTTCAAAGGCATTTTGTACTGCCTCTCGGGTATTAAATTTTTTTCCCGCCAAGAAGTTATCCAAATTCTGGAAAAAGTAGTAGTCTGTAGGCGCAAGGTCTGGTGAGTAGGGCGGATGACGGAGAGCTTCCAACCCCAGTTCTTGCAACTTGGAGACCGTCTGCTGTGCAGTATGAGGTCGCGCGTTGTCGTGCAGGAGCAGCGGAGACGAGCGATTGACCAATGCTGGTTGGAGATGCGCCAGCTTCTCCATCATTGTGTTCAGTTCTTCACAGTACACATCTGCAGTAATGCTCACCCCGTTTGGTAAGAAGCTGTGATGAATCACACCGGCGCTAGACCACCAAACAGTGACCATCACTTTTCTAAGGGTAAGTTTTCGTTTAGGGCATTGTTTAGGTGCTGAACCAGGATCCAACCAACTTGCTGAGCGCTTACGGTTATCAAACAGAATCCATTTTTCATCGCAGGTAACAATGCGGTTCAAAATTCCTTCATTTGTGTGTCTGTTGAGCAGTGCAAGGCACGTCTCGACGCGTACTTCGCGCTGGCGATCATTGAGTTCGTGGGGCACCCATTTGTCAAGCTTTTTTACCTTGCCAATTTGACGCAAATGGACCAATATTGTTTTGACGCTAACGTCGAAAGCTGCTGCTAATTCAGCCGTAGATTGTGTATCATCAGCTTCCACAATCGCCTTTAATTCGTCATTGTCGACCAAAGTCTTCGGACGACCGCGAGGTTCATTTTTCAGGTCGAAATTTCCAGAACGGAAGCGAGCAAACCAATAACAGGTGGTGCGTTGGTTTGTAGAGTTAGCTCCGTAAACGTCGTTGATGTTGCGTGCCGCTTGTGCCGCGTTGCTGCCACGACGGTACTCATATTCCATAATTACTCGAATTTTTAACGTATCCATGATGACGAAAAAGATTGAAATGCGATGAAAATGTAACACTAATCAATAAAGAAATGACTACTTTTAGAAAAAAAAATCCATGTTTTTAAAATAAAATTAATTTGAAATTAGAATTCATAGCCAAACAAAAATTATTTTGATTTGAAATGGCCAGTACTGCAGAACGGCAATTTCATAGGTAAAGACCTAATAAAATTTTTAGGATTGACAATAGACTCTAAACTGACGTGGAAAGAGCATGCGTCGATCCTAATTACAAAATTGACCAGGTTTGCCTTTGCTCTTTATAAATTCAGCAAAAAAGTAAATCAGGCGGCTGTCATAACCGCGTATTATGGTTACGTAGATTCCATATTACGTTACGGAGTCATTTTCTGGGCAAATTCCTGTGAAAAACTTGAAATTTTTAAAGCGCAAAAGAGGTGCATTATGTCCATATGCAATCTTAAATCAACAGAAAGTTGCAAACCGCATTTTATCTCCTTAAAACTACTAACGTTACCTTGTCTTTACATATACGAGACCGCTTTGTTCGTAAAGAAAAACGATGATTTGTTTAAAAAAGGTTCAGAACAAAGCTATCGATCCATAAGACCAAAATATCGACACGAATTAGTCCTATGACGTTCAAATACCGCCCTTATGCACAAGAGCATACTTTGCATGGCTCCAAAAATTTTTAATAAGCTACCAAATGACATAAAAGATTTACACTTGACACAATTTAAACGTAAACTAAATAATTTTTTAATAGACAAATGCTACTACGAGTATACCATTGACGAATTCCTAGTTGACAAAATTTCATGTGACTGACCATTTTATGAATTTATGTTTTAATGTAATATTTAATTATATCTTTTATTTTAAGTTCTATAGATATGATTTTTTTTCATTATGGTTAATGTAATGTTTAACTTAATTTCTAATATTGTAATTTAACAATGCATGCCTTAATAGGGTAGATTTTTGAGCTACTATAAAATATTTATAAGATCCTGTTATATCACCAAAAATCGCATGAATAAAAAACTTTGACTTTGACTTTGACTTTAATATGTTAATAGAACACGGTAGCAAAATTATTGAAAACGTAGGTACTATCAAATTTTTAGGTTTAAATATAGATCAAAGGCTGGATTGGAAAGTACACACAGAGGAATTAAGCAAAAGAATAAGCAAATCTGCTAATGCTCTTTATAAACTGTCTTCGATCTTAGGTACCGACGCGTTACTCACTGCATATCATGGCACCGTTGGCTCAATCTTAAGATACGGGATTATATTTTGGGGCAAGGGCAACTCGTGTAATAGAGAACTAATCTTCAAGTTAAAGAAAAGGTGTGTCAGAGCGATGTGTGGACTAATATGTACTGATACGTGTAAGCCATATTTCATCAAAAATAAAATATTAACACTCCCGTCATTATACATTTTCGAGGTTGCGATCTTTGTTAAAACAAACCCAAAACTATTCAAGTAGATATCAGATACTAATACCCGAAGTCAACGGGATTATAGTAGATTATGTGTAAGAAAGTTCAATACAGCACTGACGCATAAAAGTGTGTTCTGCATGGCGCCAAATATATTCAATCACATTCCGCCACACATTAAAGAATTGAATGTTAACTTATTTAAGAAAAACTTAAGAACTTTCTAATTCAAAAAGCCTATTATAGTATTTCCGAGTTTTTAACTGACAAAGTACTGATATAGTTTTATTTTTTATTTGCATTTTATTTTAACATTTTAATTATTATAATTTTTCATTTTTTATTAATTGTTGGTGTTATGTACAATATTCAAGTAAATTAATCTGACTCGTGTGAAATAAGATGTAATATTTTTCTATTTTTTATTCCTAATTACTTTCCCTTTTGACTGGCAAATTTTTATTTTGTTATACATTTCTATGACGAGTTGATCACACTATCCTGTAGTATATTAATTATTATAATTTGATTGATTAAGTTTTTATATATGTTTTATATGTTTTGATATATTGATTTTCTTTGAATAATGGACAAATTTGTTTGATGTTTATATTCTAATGTAATAAAAATAACCAACCTGTTTATATTTGTACGCCGTTAAGGCAAAACATGACTGTGCTATAATTTTTATGTAACATCTTGCATGCCATGTGTGTGTATACTTATGCTTTGGACAAATAAATGATCTATTCTATTCTATTCTATTCTATCATGTGGACTGTCGGACTGCAACTCCAGTCGCTGTGACGATGGTTCTTCATGCATTCTTAGACCTCAAAATATAACATTTTTTATTGTCTTTGGTTGACTTGAATCGTATCTACGAAGTAGAATTCCAACCAGGACTTACCTATTCAACTATGAGGAAACTCATGTTAAGGAACTCAATGACAAATTGTAGTCCATTCTTAGGTACCTACCATAGTTTTTCCCTTTCCAGGTACTTATGTAGCCCGTATCATAGACGGGTGGCGTAGTTTCCTAACCGCATACCTTCCTATTTTCCGTAGTACGTAGTAATAACATTCCGGAGTAGTTTCAGTACTTATTTAAATTCTTATAACAAGAATTAAGTAGGTATATTTTGTAGTGACAGTGACGACGCTCTAAAATGTCGAACTTTTTCTAACCTACTTATTTCGCAGCAAGTTTGATTCAAAAGGATTCGACACTATTCAATTTTTTGGGTGACATTCTGAACTCTACATTTTTATTTTAAAAGCTCTATCACGAGGATGAATCTACATAGTCACGTGGTAAGGAAGAGCCACTCTACAACGAACAAATGACAGTAGGTGCACCAAAGTAAGAAAGAAATCTATCCGGTAGTTTTAGCGTGATGCTGGAACATACATTCAAACAAACAGATAAACAGAAAAAAAAAAATCTGCTCTAGTATCAAAGAATTGAAAAAATAAATGTTTTTCAGCACAACAAAAAAACAGTTTCGACTTCGCTACGATTTTATTATATCTATAGATAACCGCATCCATAAGTTACGGACCATTAAAAGCAGAAGATTCTACACAGTCGGCTTACGAAACATGAAGAAGAGGCACATTTGGCAACAAACAAATACAGTTGTATTTCACAATGAAGTTTTAATCATGCCTAATGCAGCTTCAGCCATCGACATCTCCACTTTCTTGTCCTTTTCGTTAAAATCGATCTTCATTGTCGACAGAGGGTGACGCGGGTCCCTCTTTGCTTCTCACTGTAATCTCCACAGTCATGCCTGCCGCTGACAGAGGCAGTGTGCGATGTTTCAACACGTAACCGTCGATACTGACGATCGTGCCAGGTACAGAGCGATCTTCACGCACATACTTGAATACATAATTGTATTTATTAATGTGGTGAACGACCGCAGGCCAGTTGAGGAGTGTGCTCGGTTCTGCTTATACCGTTTAATGACGTAAACTGAAAATATTATGTTATTTTTTCCCCTTTACTGCACATTGCACATATAGCTAGTTCTACTTTCGTCACAGCGATTGGGTTGAGTTAATCACTCTGTATGTTATTAACCGTAGGTATACGAGTTCGGAAACGCTCCCGATTGGTCCCGAACACACGAACCTCCGCCGCCGCCGCCTGGCTCGGTAGTGGATCCCACTGGACCAATAACGACATAAGACAACCCAAATTGATATTATGTTACCCATCATTATGTGTGTGTGATAAATGATAAATTATTTTATTTCTACACGTCGAAAAACTAGATGAGGTCGGCGTTTCCTGTTTGACTATTCTGATAAGAAAGGCCACAAACTCAGAGGTCACAGTCTCTTTTAAAGTCCAGACATAATCTTAGTCAGATCATGTGAAGACCATGTAGATTTGTGTCTGAAACGGTCTTTTGAGGAAAAACCACACAGATTGAGTGGGAGAGAGGAAGACATAATTAAAAGTGTTGGATAAAAATCTCATAATTATAACAATGCCAATTAATCTTTCATATTAAGCGCACAAATTTATTATCTAACCTTTATAAAATCCAAGTAAGAAAATACGTTTTTAAGTTTTATGATAGCCAAAGTCAAAGTTTCGCGCAAAACGTCTGTGTTTACATTTTAATTTTTCTCAAAAAATTACTACACATATATGAGATACAATTTAAAATGTGATAAATATTATTTAAAATATTTTTAACAGCTATAAAATGCCCAGATCTTAACGTAATATTTATTACCACTATTCAATTTATGTTCAAAATTGCTGACGACAATTGATTATTTTTATTGTAATGATGTGGGAAAGCGATTATGCCAAACGACTTTTTTGTAATCCTTTCCCCACACACCATATTCATAAAACGTTCATACACAGTTAATAACCAGTAACCACTCTGACACTAACAGCTTGCTAATTAAGTGGATATCAGTACCCATACTTACATATAGTTTTCATCCACTTTCTAAAAACTCATTATCCTCGACAACGATCTGGTGTTCTAATTTTATTTGGTTTATTCCATTTTATATGTGGCAACTGGTGTAATTATTACATTACCTGAAATAAATGGTTTTGTTATTATTATTTATACGTAACCGCCACAAACGGGGCAACTAATTAATATGTTAATACTCATCCCACTATTTTTTTTTAAATTTTTATCCTCAAGGTTTTAACTTGATTAAATCACAGAAAATAAATCATTAGGAATTTTAACAAAAGAATCATTATCAATAAAATTAAGGCTTATTCTGAATAAAACAATATTCATAATAAAGTGATAACAATGTCTTGACTCAAATTATTGCAAACCACGAAAAGTTCGTTTCCCTGTCAATCTAGGCTCGTTTCGCACAACTCCGACAAGTGACGCTCAACCGGCGGGCGTTTGGCAACTGACGAGTCGGACACGTTAGGTGGTGTAAATAGTAGTGGGATTCTGTGGGACACCGAATATCATGTTTGTAATCGTTTGGTGGTAATGGGCAACTTTTAATTTTTAACCCGTTAGAACCAACCCCGCTATCCCTACTTAGAGACATTCATAATAAATAAAATATAGGAGATAGTTGTTTTTGTTCGGGGTTTAGGCCCACCAAAAATTGTGGTGTCTATTAATGAAACGCATTTTGATTTTTCCTTATGATCTCTAGATTATAGTGGTAATAATAATTATACTTCGTCTAACGGGAATACTGAGAAATATGACCATAACCTAAAAATTCACTAAGTTGTATTGTTTAGTGATTTGGTTGGCCTCATCGGTATTATAACTTAGTAAAATAGTGGATTGTTCAGTAATAAATTGTAGGAACACAGGCTGCTATGAAAGGTTCATGGAAAAAAAACACATATGTAACAAAACATTTTTATTACTGTAAGTCTAAGTAGGTAAGATAAACATAATGTGTGCACAACAGCCGACAGTACCAACGTCTGCCCACCAAACAGTTGCAACAGTATCCAACAAGAGTAGCCCTAGTGTTAGAAATTGATGTTTTAGGTACCTACCTAAATAATACACCTGAAAAATAATTTAGATTTGTGTAAGAAAATAAGCGTGTTCTAATATTATTATTGTTCTCTTTGGTGTGTAGGAATCCACTGCATAATAATATTCTTTTCCGCTGAGTCCAAGGGCACAGTATGCGTTTGGTATGCAGATCGACATGGAATGTAAATATTCCTGTATTCAAATCTCCATAGTGATTAAAAAGTTTGAATACTTTCTTATATTATCAATACGCACTTTCCACAAACTGCACTTAGATGGTTTCACTAAAACAAGCAAAAAATCCATCCATTCACATGTTACCCCTCATCTGCAGCAGTCTCGGACAATGTCTTCGCCAGAGATATATCGATGGTCTTCGCACATTGCGTTGAAATCTTACTGAAGAATTAACACAACATCCTTTTGGAGTAAATGCTGTACATTTTTTTGAAGATACCATATTCATTATAATCCTTCAATTAGAAACAGGAAAACAGAAATATCAATTTCATGCAATTCGGAAGAAAAAGAAAGAAGAAATAAAACTCAAACTCGAAGCATTTATTTCAAATAACCCAATTACAGGCACTTTTGAATTGTCAAGGGGTCGGTCAGTCACAAAGATGAAGCTTGTTGCCCATTCCAAAGCGTAGTAGGTACCTATGGAGAAGAACGGGCAAGAAAATCCATGGACACTATTTGAAATCAAAATATGGTTACAAAATATTGGTTACATCATTCATGTTGAAATTATGCATGTGAGAACGATGCAGAACGTTAAAAGCGTCCGTAATAAAGAAACAAAAACAATTCAAATATTAAATTAAAATAAGCCGTGGCAGCCAAGAGATGACCAGTCCCCACCGACGGCGCCCGTTCACGAACATGACGTATGGATCAGCACCATTTAGCTCAACCATTTTGAAGGGAACTTAATGACCCAACACACACGCCACCACCAGCGAGACATTTGAGTGAGCATGACATACTCTCAGCCGCCAGGGCACATTCAAGTCAATGAAAGACAAACCTAGAAAATGGTAGCTTTATAGTAGGTACATAGTACTCACACATGTGTTATGCAATTATACAATACTAAAAGATTGAATTTATACAATGAAAGACAGTTTTTACAATCTTCAGTATGATAATCTAAAATGAATGTTGTTGTCACTTGACACTTTTCTTTCGGACATGTCAGACAGTGATGCAGCTCGATTTAATTTAACTACCGAGTTAAATTAAATCGAGCCTATATTTTATTTATTCGAGCACCGGCTCGAATAAATAAAATATAGGCTTGAGTTCATTTTCGCTCGGAATGCCACTAGATGTAGTCGAGACTAAAAAAATATCACCAACAGTGCCACGCTAGTTGACTGTAATTCTTCATTCTATAATTCAATACGTAGGTAGGTAGGTAATAAACCACGGAATAGATCTATTTCGTGAAATAAACCGTCAAAATACTGTGATGTATCCGTACACCACCATATTTAATAACAATTAAAAATAATTTAATTGACACAATACATTAGGAATAAGAGTGAAAATAAATGTTTTGTGGGTTTGGTTAAGTTCGGGTTTGAATAGCGCAGTCATTGTCTAGTGCTGTCAGTTGATAACGTGTAATTTGTCACTTAAATCGTCATCGCACGGTGATCGCACCGTCATTGATCGTCAGTGAAATGTGAGTAGGAGCAAACGCTCTTCGGAAAGTCAAACAAAGCCGATCTTAGCGGAATATCACTGATTAAAACCCCAATGCACTAATATTTAACGGTTGCTGGTACTGAATCATAGTATGATTCTTTCCTTAGTTTGTTTTTGTGTGCGTTTCAAACGTGGGAAGTTGCTGGGAACCTCCCTCTAGTACTATATCTACTTTAGATTCAATTTGAATTGAGTTATTGAATTACATAGTCGGGATAATCGAGTGCCTGACCCGGGCTAATTACGTAACACACTAACAGTAGGAATGAGTTTCATTTTGACAGTTACAACAACATCCATTGCGTTATTTACGTTGTTGAGACGACAATTTTTTCGAACATATGAAGCAATGAATTAGCAATAGGCTTTTAAATGATTCAGATTGTGATAGATAGCGTGTTACGTAATTAGGGTGCGTATGTGACTGAATAACAACACTGGAGTCTAACTGACAAGCAACCAAAAACTACATTCCGTTTCAAGTTAACTTTTATACCACTTTACAGGATAAGCAAGCTTAAAATAAGATTAAACACAGATGTATCAAACATATTCAGTTCGATTCGGACTGTAAATATGTACATAATATTTTTTTCATTAAATCGTTTTGATTGCATTTATAACATTGACGACCAGAACTGGAATTGAATCAATTGAATGCGTTATCAAAATATTATCTTTTTATTACAATTTCGTGATTCCGGTTTGAGTTCATAAAACAAATCGACCATTTTAAATGATAAATTGGTTACTTTTTTTTAGGTACAATACGATTAGTAGACGTTACAATACAGAGGAGGACAAAAAAACTATGTCTTTTTCGCGATTATCCTTCTTTTCAATCGAGTAGAAGTCTACCGTTCTATTTTTATTCTCAACAGAACGGAGACAGTATATGCGTATGAGTAAAGATGTGTTGGTAGGTGTATTTGGTGCGTCATTTTTTTTTTGCCTGAATTGTCTCTCGGCAAGACAAAGGTTAAGATTCTAGTTCTTCGCTGATTTAGTGTACATTGTTTTATTTTTTATAAACTACATCTATATCTACGGAAAGCTAGGAGGAAAATTTAGGTAGCCAGGTTTACGAATTGTGAGGAAAAGGCACACATTCTGACACACTTAAGAATAAATAAAAGACAGTCGTATGTCACATTCATAATGAAGTTTTATTAATCAACAAAGTAGAAGCACGTATCACAGTGTTTGTCACATAGCTTGGGTAGTTCTTAGTCTAGTAGGTAGTTGGGTACACATAAATTACCATGAGGAGTGGAACCACTAGGGCACGATCCGACCACCACACTGAAACGGCTTTCCAGAGTCGGGACTTCGTTGTTTGCCTTGGAGAGATGGCTCAGCACTCCTGATGGAGCTTCAGCCATCGAAGTCTCCACTTTCTTGTCCTTTGCGTTGATATCAATCTTCATTGTCGACAGAGGGTGACGCGGGTCTTCCTTGCTTCTGACTGTAATCTCCACAGTCATGCCTTCCGCTGACAGAGGCAGTGTGCGATGTTTCAACACGTGACCGTCGATGCTGACGATCAGAGCCAGGCACAAAGCGATCTTCACGC
Organism: Dryobotodes eremita; assembly: GCA_917490735.1. NCBI lineage: Eukaryota > Metazoa > Arthropoda > Insecta > Lepidoptera > Noctuidae > Dryobotodes > Dryobotodes eremita. The sequence goes on from OU823257.1 coordinate 10,089,093, forward strand.
ACATATTTGAATACATGATTGTATTTATTAATGTGGTGAACGACCGCAGGCCAGTTAAGGAGTGTGCTTGGTGCTGCTACAGCAGGACTTTATATACCGTTTAATGACGCAAGCTGGAAATACTTGGTTAAAGTTTTTAACATTTATTACGCATATGCCTAGTTCTATTTTCGTCATACTTCACAACAATTAAGTGAATCACTATGTATGTTATTAATTGACTCATTATTGTCCATAGAGGATTAGTGACAAGTGTTTTACAATTCTTTAATCGTTTACGTATCTCCATATTCTACCATTTACGCAATGTATCTCGTCATTACCAATATAGTGGCGCTTTTAGCCCATTTATACGGAAAATATTCTACGTTGCGACCTGCAGCAAATCGTACCTCTTTTTTTTGGGACGCTGAACTATTCTTAATAACTGCAACTCCTGAAAGCCAGAGTGTTCAATGACGACCACCAAAAAAGTAGCGAGATAAGTACCTATGAAGGAAAATGTAACTAGCAACGTAAATAATCTAAATAGAACATAAAAGAAAACCATCGTTTCCATAAACATAATTATTCAGATATAAAATGTTTTAAGGAAGCGTTTTTTTAAAGCCTAATGTGCAATTTACTAATTAAATAATTTACTTAGTATCTTTTTAGGGTTCCTTAGCCAAATGGCATAAACGGAACCATTATAATTTCGTCACATCCGTCTGTCCGTCCGTCCGGATGTCACACAGCCTTACTCAGAGACTATTTGCACTATATCGATGGAAATTAGAAAGATGGTGAATTCTGTGCACCGCTAAACAACGGTGTATAAAAATTACGAAAAATCTATTAGGGGACTCTCCCCATACATGTAACTGAGGTATGAAAACAATCATTCAATGCTCATAGAAACATGAAATACGTTTATTTGCCGTGAGACAAAGAAAGAAAGGACACAAACCCAAAACAAACAAGTTCGAGGAAAATATGCGTCACATCCACACCATAAGCGCGTAGGGTATCGATGGATCCCATAATTAATAGGAATATGATGTTGCTAAGTAACTTTTCTATTTAAGTCAATATTTTTTGAGATATGGGATATTTTGGTTACAAACGCGCTAATAACTTTGTTTATCATAGTATTCGTCAAATACTATGAAACACAAACTTATTTTTGCGGTCGATAAAATCAATACTGTGCATGCGTAAATATTCATCCCAACAACGTACCCTTCACTGTGCGTGGTCCGACATGCACTTGGCTGGTTTTTATAAGTAGCTAAGGTTCATGTACATGATTATCATAGAAGTTCATGTAATAATGTTGTTACTGGCACTATTTAGGCACATTGTGAAATAATTAGCTTACAGTATTATACGGGAATTTGGTGTAGGCCAGACACAGAGGCCAGATAATGCATAGGAATACTATCCGTTGCAGGAATGCAATATACATAAATATATAAAAAAACATTGATTTTTGGGTAAAAAATTATTGAAGCAGGAATCTCCTTATTTTTTTTATTATATACTGTTAAGGCTCCCACAGACAGGCAGGACGCGACAGCGCTACACAAAGGCGCCGCTCGTAGGGCGACACGCGGTGCCTTTGTATCGGGCGTCGCGTCGCGCCAGTGTGTACGAGCCTTTACGCCACTGGGCGGCCACAACATATTAACGATACCTGAATCATCATTTCTTATTCATCATCTCTTTCATCAAGGGCATTCACCTCCACCAGTTCTTCCCATACGTTAATTCATTAAACCAAAAAAAAATAGTAATTGGAACCAGATCTGATATCGTGAAAAAAAAAGACCAGCTGTTTCATAAAAATTTGCAGATATGTAGTCAGTTAGTCGGGCTTTTTGTATGGAATAGCCGTGTTTTTTTCTTTGCAGGATTTCAAATTTGGTTCCATATTTAAACAAATTTGTTCAGTTTCTTGAGTCTACATGCTCCTTAGTAACGCTAGACCATACCTCAGCAACAGAAAATTGAGGAAAACCAACCACCATCTTTGTTAGGGTATCAAAACAAGAGTATATAGTTAACATGATTTATAGTGAAGTGACATAATTTAAAAAAAAATATAATTTCTATGCATGTATTTGGTACCCAATTCAAAATCAATTCTTGTTCTTCCAATTTTTGTTAATATTACCTACTGTAGCGAAATAAAAAATAATTCACCACATAAAGACGTATAATTTATAATTGATTAAAAAAAACACGTGTGGCAATCGGGGACTGCCGCGGTAAAGCTATTGCATAGCATTTTTTATCAACTTATGCAATTATAATTTTTTAATTATGCAGTATTTTTATTTCTTTGATATTAATTCAAGTACAGTCGTACCATATACATACACGTTAAGCGAACGCTCGGCCGAGCTACATGGTAGGCGGAGTGGGGGGTGTTAGGTTTTATTTTCGTTACGGAATTTCTTGATTCGGTCGCCGCGCTCAAAGCCCGCGATAAAAGCTATGCAATAGCTTAAAAATACACCGAAAATAAAAAAGTGAAAAAATTAATATATTTTTTTTTAAATTGCCGATATGGTTGTCGAGAATTTTTATAAAAAAAGAGAATTACACGAGGAAAACTTAGACGCCCAAGATCGTTAATACCTTTTTATTATTGTTTTACGCTATACATCCTAAAGACCTTATTACAATCGGTATTCTAAGGACGCGCACGTTAAATATAAGGTTTCTAGGAAATATATTCTTTCATAGACGGCGCTGAGTTACACCGTGGTCATAATACGATCTTAAATTAAGAGGTAAAATGCTCGAGTTTAGGATAATAAAAATATAAATATCTGGAACATCCACCAATCGGCGTGTGCCGCCGCCTTCAAGACAGGATCACGAAGTATAGTTGTGTAGTCTCGATACAGGCCGAGGGATTAATTCACTATGACTCAGCTAGACTAGACATTTATCCCGGGCGATGAGACCGAAATTCGGCTTGATAAACACGGTCAATACCGTTTTGTCGAAGATAGGATTCTTATTGCTATAAAACACTCCAAGCAAAGCGTTCAGTGAACGTTCCCAAAATAACGGAATAACTAATAACTGCATTGGATAATCCGAGTGATTATCGTTAAATTGACTTCATTATTGTATTTCACTAGGGGAATTTTGGCTTATATTGGTCTAATCAAAAAATCCACCAACCATTTGGGTCTACGAAATTTTCTGCCATGACATCCATCGTAAGATATCTTTGCTTGTCAATCGCAAAAGTTCTAAATTTAAAAAAAATCATGAACTTGTCTAATTGCCGGTTAAGTAAAGCTTGAAGCAGGTTGAATATGTTTTAACCGAAGGAGGTATAATACAAAAAAAATGCAGGTATACAATACTGCACTACGCACAAACGGTAGGTAAATAAATATACAGCAATGACTGCTTTTTCTTGCACCAGAGCACCACAACCTCAGCAAAGTATCCATAATGAAGTGAGCTGGGTTTGAACTCCTAGTGGTGTTCCTCCAGGTTCCTTGATAGGGTACAGGTTCCTTGTTCGTTGCTTTTTATCATTTATGTGAGTGACATTGACTCGTGTTTCCAAAACTAAAATTTACTTTGTTTTGCTGATGATATGAAGATATTTTCTGCAATATCATTAGATGATGACATGGATGCGCGATTGGATGATTATTGCTTGATTAACAAACTAGATTTGAACCCTGTTAAATGTTCAATAATATAGTTTAGCAGAAAACGCGTCTCCCTCTCTACAACTTATAAACTTACAACAACAATTTATACTTAAATACATCTACAAGTGTCCACTGTCACCGTAGCCAAATATTTAAACCCGTTTTGTGGAGACAAAGGTTAAATTGTTCGTAGGTCAATAAACGTCGAACAATAAAAAAGTTACTAATGCGTACAAGTACTTTCTGTGACGGTGGCAAAATATTTAGTTGCTGCGACAATAAATTTCCGACAAAGTTTTTACTGTGGCTTTGTTGACTATTTCTTTTTCTGAGAGTGATCGTCACTGTCAATTCAGGGGTTGCAGTGGTGGAGAATAGTATGGCGGGCTAGACCCATAATTCATTGTTAATTAGCATAAAGAACTCCACATACAAGATATTCTTGCTAGCGTTAATATAGCCCACTGTGCTCTGAAAAGAGCCAGACTGTCACACAGCTATGAAAGACAGAAACGATTGTACAGAACCGAACTTCTAAAATTCGATGTGGCATATTACCTACCGCTTACTGTACAGTGGAAATACTTAAAAAACATTCGAAGAAACGCGCGAAAAAAATATTTTTCGCGACTAACCTTTGCAATCGAGTAGGGGTCTACCGTTCAATTTTGAACGGCAACGGAACAGTAAAGGTAGAATATGCGTTTGGGGTAAGATGTTTTTGGTGTTGGTGTGTGTTTTTGGTGAGTCATTTTATTTTTAAAAAGGTTAAGGTTTGTAATTATTCACTCATTTTTTAGTATGTCATTGTTTTTTTTTTTATACTACATCCATAACTAAGGAAAGCTAGAAGGAAGATCTATGTAACCAGGTTTACGAATTATGAGGAATTTGCACACATACTGACACATTTAAAAAAAACAAAAGACAGTCGTATTGCATATTCACAATGAAGTTTTATTAATCAACAAAGTAGAAGCATATTGTATCACAGTGTTTTCCAGATAGTTTGGGTAGTTCTTAGTCCAGTAGGTGGTTGGCAACACACACATTACCGTAAAGAGTGTAGCCCTTAGAACACCGTCCGAGAACCAAACCGTTGCGGCTTCCCAGAGTCGGCACACTGTTGTTTGCCTTGGAGAGATTTTTCAGCACTCCTGATGGAGCTTCAGCCATCGAAATCTCCACTTTCTTGTCCTTTTCGTTGATATCGATCTTCATTGTCGACAGAGGGTGACGCGGGTCTTCCTTGCTTCTCACTGTAATCTCCACAGTCATTCCTTCCGCTGACAGAGGCAGCGTGGGATTTTTCAACACGTAACCGTCGATGCTGACGATCAGAGCCAGGCACAGAGCGATTTTCACGCACATATTTGAATACATGGTTGTATTTATTAATGTGGTGAACGACCGCAGGCCAGTTGAAGAGTGTGCTTGGTCCTGCTTAAGCAGGTCTTTTTATAGGTAGTATTTAATGACGCAAACTGGATACAATTTGTTACATTTTTATTTCCCCTAACTACGTAAATTATACATATTTCCTCATATGGACCGCTGTTGAGTGAATCATTACTTACATTCAGATAGAGGTTACAGTTGCAGTGACAAATGTTAAAATTCTTTAAACCTAATCCTTGACGAGAAACGTCTATTTTGAAATTTCACACAATGTGGGCTGTCAATATGCGAAAATTAAAGTTATGACGAATCGTTGCTGAGCCGTGTCTTTTTCAGCAGCAAAATGATTTAAGAAAACATTTTTTAAGCCCGTCCTGTGCACTGAAATGTGAAAGATATTAATTTCTAGGGGATAGAAGGGCTATTATATCACACATTGCACACTTAAAAGAAGTGTAATAAAACAAGCTTATTTTATCAAGAAACACCACGCTCCTGATTACAACAGGATATCTTTTTCATGGGTAGGTAATATAATATTAAGTCGAAAACATTTATATTTTAGATGGTATTTAAGCCGCAGATGGATTGTCGAATCCGCTGTTTTACATAACCGCTAGTTGTTTTACAAAACTGCTCCGTTATATAAAACAGCTGAACGACGTTTAGCGATTTTTCATAATTGCTGAACTTTAACAAGCAGAATTTTACAAACGTTTTAGCATTTATCAATGCAGCGGGTCAACGATTAGAGGATTAGGTTATGCCATATCTCGTATTTATGTAAACTTAAAAAATATTCACGGATTATCTGCTATCATGAATAAAGGTAGCCTACTACAATCAGACAGTTGATTATGGAATAAACAGGTTAGTCCATATTGCAGTGTTAGGTATTTTTTCAGTCTTCAGCTGTAAACTTGTAAGTACCTACCAAATTGTAGCAATTTACCACTAAGTAATGAAAATAAAGTTGTGTTTACATAAATGCGGTATTCGGACAACAATTGACATTCCATTACTTCGGAAACAATAGGTACCATACTCTTTCCTGGACCAATTTTGACATTAGGCAGAAATATGATGCGTCGCTCCCAAGCTCATAAAAAACAGAGTTCTGTGAATAACAAAAAGTCACAACTTGGTTTTTAGAATAAGAGTACCTAAGTAGCTTAACCAAATAAAATAATTGAACTTTTTGACATCGATACGCTGAGAAGACGTCTACATGTATTTTTTTTAACAAATGGTCGTATTCTAAATTCACTGATTATAACTTACCAGAATGGAGATCAAGAGAGGAGTGGGTAGGATCAACATCACACTACAATCTTTTTATGGGCATTAACAAAACACAGTGACCGTGTGTATTAGTGCCTCCAAAAAGTTGAATCATGTACCTACGTGAACATTTGGGAAATATTTTCTTTGGATAATACACTTTGGACATTTTTGGAGCTCCATTTTGCCCATGACGGTTACTACGCGTCATTGAGGCATTTGGAAAACTAACAAAGATGAACTACTACGTCCCACTCGCACCGCCAATCACTAACTAAACACGTTTAGCGCTAAAACATCATTCTGTCTCTGTCATCTTCAAACATTTGACAGAAATCATGAAATGATAATTATGTTTTAAACTCGTTTATCGATAAACATCTTTAGTGATTGTCGGTGCATGCGAGCCTTAAGAGCGGGTAGTAACCAAAATTGCCTATCTTCAATTACATTTTTCATGAAATTCATAAGACTTAGGTATAAAATAAAAATAATATGAGTAACTACATGATATATTGAAACTTTTTATGTAACAGAAACACAATACGTTAAAATTTTCTCGATAAAATAACATCACGAAGTTACCCCTAATTTTCACGTTTTTTCAATTTGTACTTAATATGCTAATGACTAATAGGATAATTTTTTAATGATTATCTGTATCAAGACAAGGCGAAAAAAAATTGTGCAGGCATTTTTTGAAATTCCTTTTATTTTTGGTATTATTACGACTACAAGCTTTAAGCACTTACAACGTTTTTACTTCGTGGAAGAAGTCATCTTCCGTCGCACGTTGCGGGAACTTCAAGCATATTTTTGTTTCACAAATCAGTCGCCGTCGCTCTGTTGAGACGAGAGGGCTGCGCTTGAATTTTCTGCTGCTCTGCGATTTAATTTATTTGCGTAAATAATATTTTCGTAATTTATCACATTGTTGGAATGAAACTGTGAAATACAAAACATGAAAAAATCACTAAAACCACTTCCGAAACGATTATTAAAATCGTTAAGAATTGATAAACTAAATAAATACCACAGTTAAACTATAAAATAAAAATATTATAATAATTCAATGTTGATATTTGAAAACTCAAGATGACATACAATTATTTGACAGATTTTTGACTGGTATAGTACAACTAGCGCCATTGTTCTCCACTTCAGTCAATTTTCTTGCGGAGAAAATTTACAACATAGAGTTCGTGCTGGAGATTTTAGATCTTATTACTATTAAGTAAATAACCAAATTCGTTTACTCCCACTTTCATTGACAAACTTCGTGTAAGAGTAACCTTAGACGACCCATTTCAAGCGACTTTTGACCAACCCCCAAATCAAGTTGATTCTCGAAATTTAACATATAGGTAAGTAGGTTATTGGTATAATAATATTATTGGAGTTTACAAAATAAATAAATCGGAAAACTAATTAGGGTTTATTGCGGACACAAGTACGAAACGGTGTGCACGGGACATGACAGTTTTCATACGGATAGTGTTCTCATGACTAGATCCCTTCTTATGGCGGGGATGAGTAAAGACTGTGACGGATCACAATGTTTGGGACTGTCGGCTTGCTTTTCAAAGCTAAAGTTTCAACAGTTACAAAAGAGGAACCTAATAAACTTTCTACTTTCTTTGGCACCCATATAAATAGATGCCAATTATTTTGTCGGTAAAGCCGACTAATGTACCCTAGTTATTTGTTCCGAAATTGGCCTGTTTTTCACATATGTTTTCGGCGAGGACTTTTTTCTACTCGCGCTCCGCGCAGGATAGGTTTTCAAGACACATGCCAGTAGACTTTGCACAATACAGTGCAAAATCCACCATACCAATATAATTTTTTACTTGGTAACACTGTTGCTAATTGAATTTGCACGATCCTGCAATGCAATATCCACGATATAACATTATATTTTTTTAACTTGGTTAACACTGGTTTCCACGAAGACGTCGTGACGTCCAACTTGTAGAAGGCCCTAAATAAAATTTGGTTACATTGGAATTTGAACTTTGTCACGCCAGCATTGAGTTTCTAGTTCCAAAACATGACTATGATCTAAGATTATGAATTCAAGCTTAGCGTATAGTATAGGCAAAATAAACAGATGTTTTACCTACTGAAGAATTTAATTGAAAATAAAGGGAGTGACAATGGTCATACTTCGTTTAAATATTTTAATTGAAAAACCATTCGATGTACCTATTTGTGTTGTAAGACCTTGCTTCTTGCCAAAAAATCATGATTCTAGGTCAACGGGATGTATCATATCGATTTTAATTTATTTGCGAATGTTTATTTTCTTATTTTATTGACATTTTTGTTCAATTGATTTCTTTTTCTCAAAGTAAAAAAGCGAAAGGTAAGTGATGCGATTATAATTATACGCTTTTATATCATCAAAAAAGCAATTTTGTCGAAATTGTTTTCACCATCATGTATGTAGTATCATGAGTATGTAGTATTATAGTACTTTGATGGAAGTGCTTTGCTTTTTAGAGTTCGGTACCTCAAAAGAAAAAATCGAAACCCTTATGGGATCACTTTGTTATCCATCTATCTGACCGCTTATCTCAGGAATGCGTGGGGGTATCAAGTTGAAATTGATATCAAATACTTAGATAAACGGTCCTTTGGAGCTGTAAAAAAAAACGAGCTTCTAAGACGTTGACTTAGTATCTTGGCATAAATTGCCATTCATTTCGCATATCTTGACACTCGCAAATAAATTAAAACCCATAAGAAACATGTCGTTGACCTAGAATCATGAAATTTGACAAGAAGCAAGGTACAGGAATAGGTACAGGAAAGTATCTGAACATTGTTCAATTGTAGTTATGTTACATAATGTATGGAACAATATTTTTACAACTACAACGTTAGGTTTGTGTTTCAATTCAGAATCGAAAATTTATAGGCCGTATCTTGAAGTAACATTTAGTCTTTATTTAATTTAAGTCAGTCTAATCTCCAATCTAACATCCCACCAGCATCGGTAACAGATTCACGGACATACAATAATATTTAATAATATACCTACTTGTACACATAAGTAAATTGAATAAAACAGTTTCATCTGATTATTTTGCGTATACACACTACACACAAGATTCAAATTCAAATGCCTAAATATACGCCGGGCGAAAAGTTTCTGCTGGCGGGAAGCGATTGTGTTTTGTTTTTGTCGTGTTTGATGAGAGGGGTAGGCAAAGAGGCGCGGGTGAAACTTGATTTTTTTCTGTCTTGCTGCGCCCTCTTAATCAGTAGTCAACATACTTGCCAATATTATTCATTGATACAATGAGTGACTTCAGGTAGAACTGATGTCTAGTCTACTGAAAACTCATTCGTTGTTTAAAAAATCTGGAGACTGTTGTGGACTGAACTTGTTGAATTCAAACATTAACATAATTACTGAATTGTAATGGTGAATGCACTCTGTCATTACAGTAAACAAATGACATTGAATCCAATCACAATACATTTTTAAGCACGGGCCATAGTGCTCTGTCAATTACAACACTGTGGTGGTAAAGTGGTCAATTGTTTAGATCATTTTAAGTACAAGTAAAATAATGTAAACAATAAAGGGTTGTTTGTAACAAGCATTTTAATGAATAAATAACAGTGGAAGTACATCCATATTATCAAATGATTTCAAAGCATCGAAGAAAGTGTCCATTTGTTTAAGCATCGTCCGTGGGGAAGCAGAATCCAGCACGATCCACCATTCTCTTCGGGTAAGGGCCTACTCGGATCCCAATGCGGTCTTACAAATTCGGCACAACATGGACAATGTTGCGGAATTGTGTCGGCGCTCCTGATGGAGTATCAGCAGTTATAATCACCACTGTCTTGTCCTTTTCGTTGATGTCCACCCTCGTTGTCGACAGAGGGTGACGCGGGTCCTCCTTGCTTCTCACTGTAATCTCCACACAGTCATGCCTTCCGCTGACAGAGGCAGTGTGCGATGTTTCAACACGTAACCGTCGATGCTGACGACCAGAGCCAGGCACAGAGCGATCTTCACGCACATAATTATTTGAATACATGATTGTGTATCTTTTAATGTGTTGAAGGACAGCCGCGCTAGCCTGTTGAAGAATATGCTTATTTCCTTCGAAAATAAACTTTATATGCTATTACAGCATGAGTGGAATTAGTGCGTATACTATATACTAACAGTACCCGAAATAGATCGTTAAGTATATTCAATGAATCAATAAGGACTAATTTTGTAATGCATTATTATGTTTCTATATAAATTAATGTTATTATTTTGTAAAGCCTTTTGTGCTTCACAGAAGGGAAATACCCGCATTTCACTGTTTCGATACCCCTTGAAGTAATATATGCAAATAAAATACCTATACTAAGTGCAAACTGGTTTTTCAGTGCTGGTCATGGGCCTTTTCATCGCTGTCTTGTCTGCTAATTTTGCTAAGGAACGAGTTTTGGGTCTTATTTCTTCAATCCCAAAAGCCTACCTACATAGATAATTAGGTATTTCAAATTGAATAACTAATCCGTTTTACATTTAATAAACGAATTGGACAATATTGGAAAGGACAATAGTGAGGAGACAACAAAACATTCATCGAAGGAAACGTCAAAAGATAGTTTTCAATAGAAATAACAAAATATTGTACAATATGTTAGAAAGTACCTAACTACGTTGCTGCAAAATAGGTTCTGCCATAATTCTGCCTGACTCAAATTAATGTTGGAGCCCTTAATAATTCTAATATTTACTCTTAGCATTTAGGAATTCCAAATAACAAAACATAAAATAAGTACCTATAATATAACTGGCCGATAATCTATATTTTTTTTTCTATAAATATACCTAACAGGTTCCATACCTCGAAAAGCACGTTGGTTCCAGCTGTCATTCGTAGATATTTGTCAGTTGTTACGGATAGGTGCCTGAAAAGCAGACAACCAGTCTTACCAAGGGGCATCGTGTTACCCAGTATAAGGGTTGTGGAGGTCAGATAGGCAGGCGCTCCATGTAAAATACTAGTATTCAACTGCACCCGGTTATACTGGAAGGTGACCCCAAAATAGTTGGAATAAGCTAAACAGATGATGATTAACATAACAGGTACCTAACAAAACATAACATCACGCCTTGTTCGCGGAAGGGTTGGGCAGACGTGTACCTATAGTAGGACCGGTACCTAATTCTTGAAAAAATATGTATCTAGGTTCATCAGTTATTATATATAGATATTTTTCACATTTTTCTTATTTATTTGAATGTATCGGCATTTTGTTTTTGTTTTGATCGTTTGTTTGTTGTCATTTGCCAGTGTCGCAACACAGAGCAATGTGTATGGTCTTTGGTCTCTGGCATCAAGCAATAGACAAAATTATGAAACTTTTGTAACATGAATACGAGGCTTTTGGCTATTTTGTATGTCTCTAAATTAATGTCGTTCATTTGTTAGGTGCGTTTTGTTTGTGCAGAATAAACTATTTTTCTTTCTTTCTTTCTTAATGTGTTAGACGCAGAGAAATTGACATCTTGTTAGACAGTATGTAGGTAACACCTATTTCGAGGCTCTTAGAGTCTTCTTATTAATAACTAGCACTTCGTCCGCGTATATTTCGTATTTTCCGCTACAAAATGAACACCCCTTCACCACGTTTTTTGAAAATGTTAGATTATCTTCTTATCTAAAAGTATTTGGGTCCAATTTCAAGTTGAGTTGATGGAAACTTATTTTTCATATCACCTTTTCACCCCGAAAGTGGGTGAGTTTTGAAAAATCGTTTGTGAGGTTTCTATTATTTGACCTATATGTTTTTCGCACCAATTTTTGAGTCATTCAAGTCACACAATAAAATCCACCCTCTAATATTTACTACCCATTTTCACTCCATTAGGGGTTATTTACGAGAAACCCTTATATATGTTATTATTTATTTTGGGCCTTAAGTATAAATACCGAGTTTCGAGTTAATTGGACCACGCGTTAAAATTCTTCCATACAAGCTTTAACACCCCCTAATCTCTATTTAGAGGCTAATTTAAAAAAACAAAAATTACTTACTTTATTATTTACTTAGATAAGTATTCGTGACAAGTTTCAAGTTTACTAACTCAAGGAATAAGATTTTTCATACAAACCAAATCCCAATTTTTCACCCCCTTAAAGATCGAATTTCCAAAAACTACTTCTTAGTGCTCCCTTAAATTATAAAAGGAAGCCGTGTGCCAAATTCCACGTTCCTAGTGCCAGTAGTTTCGGCTGTGCGTTGATATGTCAGTAGGTTTCTCCATTTATATTAGGTCTTTACCTATGAAATTGCCGTTCTGCAGTACTGGCCATTTCAAATCAAAATAATTTTTGTTTGGCTATGAATTCTAATTTCAAATTAATTTTATTTTAAAAACATGGATTTTTTTTTCTAAAAGTAGTCATTTCTTTATTGATTAGTGTTACATTTTCATCGCATTTCAATCTTTTTCGTCATCATGGATACGTTAAAAATTCGAGTAATTATGGAATATGAGTACCGTCGTGGCAGCAACGCGGCACAAGCGGCACGCAACATCAACGACGTTTACGGAGCTAACTCTACAAACCAACGCACCACCTGTTATTGGTTTGCTCGCTTCCGTTCTGGAAATTTCGACCTGAAAAATGAACCTCGCGGTCGTCCGAAGACTTTGGTCGACAATGACGAATTAAAGGCGATTGTGGAAGCTGATGATACACAATCTACGGCTGAATTAGCAGCAGCTTTCGACGTTAGCGTCAAAACAATATTGGTCCATTTGCGTCAAATTGGCAAGGTAAAAAAGCTTGACAAATGGGTGCCCCACGAACTCAATGATCGCCAGCGCGAAGTACGCGTCGAGACGTGCCTTGCACTGCTCAACAGACACACAAATGAAGGAATTTTGAACCGCATTGTTACCTGCGATGAAAAATGGATTCTGTTTGATAACCGTAAGCGCTCAGCAAGTTGGTTGGATCCTGGTTCAGCACCTAAACAATGCCCTAAACGAAAACTTACCCCTAGAAAAGTGATGGTCACTGTTTGGTGGTCTAGCGCCGGTGTGATTCATCACAGCTTCTTACCAAACGGGGTGAGCATTACTGCAGATGTGTACTGTGAAGAACTGAACACAATGATGGAGAAGCTGGCGCATCTCCAACCAGCATTGGTCAATCGCTCGTCTCCGCTGCTCCTGCACGACAACGCGCGACCTCATACTGCACAGCAGACGGTCTCCAAGTTGCAAGAACTGGGGTTGGAAGCTCTCCGTCATCCGCCCTACTCACCAGACCTTGCGCCTACAGACTACTACTTTTTCCAGAATTTGGATAACTTCTTGGCGGGAAAAAAATTTAATACCCGAGAGGCAGTACAAAATGCCTTTGAAGAATTTGTTGCCTCCCGTCCAGCTGATTTCTTTAAGAAGGGCATCAATAAACTGCCACTGCGATGGCAAAGATGCATTGATTGCATGGGTGATTACTTCGATTAATACAAATAAAAAATTCATGAAAAAAATTCGTTTAAATTTTTTCATACAAAACGGCAATTTCATAGGTAAAGACCTATTATATAGAATAGAATAAAGTAACGACCCTCCCCTGATACGCACGGTTTTTACTACTTGAAAAATCATTGAAATTTCTTTGTTATATGAAAGTTTAATATTAATCTACAAACCTTACATCTTGGTCAAAATGTATGGCTTGGCTGTTCCATTGAAATATTGTATAACATAACATTAAAGACCAGTGGCTTAATTTCCTACCATATGCCCATAGGAGTGTCTTTGCGACAGCCGCGAAACGGCCAAGCCGTACATTTTGACCAAGATGTAAAGTTTGTAGAGTTCGGCCTTGTAGAATTAGGGGCTTGGCCTTGTAGTTAGGGGCTTGGCTGTTCATTAGATCTGATAACTTTTAACTGTGAAAGCGTTATTTAATCCTTGGCAACCTACTTTACATGCAATGTTTTTCGTGGGTGTATTATACATATAAACCTTCCGAAATAAATACTGTAAATGATGATGAAAAGCGCATCAAAATCCGTTGTGTACCTAGTTTAGAAGTATAACACGGTCACATAGACACAAAAAGCGACATTAATTTACAATATGTATAAATATTGACCAGTTACGTCATGAAACTCATGATGCACGTAAATAAACAAGATATGTAGGTACAGTACTTAATTATAGGATTCATATTGTAAGCATTATTCAATAAATTATGGCTGGACGTAATCCGGGATGTTGTTTTCATTGCCTTAAGTCAGAATCAGGTCATAAGTACCATTCTGTACTTACCCACCTATTAATAGATTATTTATTTTTAAGTAGGTATATAACATAGAAAGTATAGGTACCTACTTTAAACTTTCGACCCGTTTCAGTGGGTCAGCAGGATCTTTACAAAACCTTATCAAAAACTGCGTTATAAAAAAAAGTCCGCCCGCCGCAGCGGTCTGTCTGAACGCGATAAACTCAAAAACTGCTGAACGGATTTTTATACGGTTTTCACCAATGGACGGAGTGATTTGTATTTTGTGTAAATTGGCTAAAATATGACGATGATTGTTGAAGATGTCGGAAAAAGTCACGCCGACTTCCGACTTTATTGTCTTGCGCCGCGTAAACCAATAGTTATATGAAAACCCCGGTAAATTCCTGGTAGACCCGGTAGTATGTTCCCATGGGATTTTCCGACATCCATGCGGGCGAAGCCGTAGGCAAAAGCTAAATAATAATTAACTAGTAATTAATTAATTAGTATCTACTAAATAATTAGGATTACCGAACCGACAGGAAAAGACAAGATTATGACTTTCTCGGTCGAGGAAAACGTTTAGACAAAAAAAAAATGTAGGTAACGATATTTTTACATTTTTTTTGTTCTTTCCCCATTTAGTTTTCTACATCAAGCACTTAAAGTAGGTCCCAAAGTGACATTAGCTTCATGAAGCTCTTCCATACCTAGCTTAGAATCGTCAACAATGAGGTAATTGGCTTCAGTCTTTAATCACAAATTGTAAAGATACGTTACAAGCTTTATACCACAAAAAAAACACTAAAATCTTTCACATTTAGAATAAGTTCCAAATTCGTAAAACGAACAGAAATACTCATTCGAACGTTAGAAAAATAGTGGAACAGATTGAACAGTCCATCAAAAAGGATGTCACAGCACTACAGTTTGTCAATATTTGTGATGCAACTTTTATTACATAGACTGTGCTGCCATCAAAGTGACTTCGAACAACACCACTCAAAGCGTTATTCATTGAGCAGATATTTTCCAAACTTGCTTTTATTTTTGTTGACTCATACAGGAAAAACTGCATCCTCTTAGGTATGCGGCGTGTTTACTTGCCTTAGTAAATACACTTTACTACCATAACAGTAAATAAACAGTGTTAGCAAAATATTGTGTTTATCCTCATGAATTGAGTAGAGTTATGTTATTCTGTAATAAGTCAAAGAAAATTCTTTACAGTAAAATAAACTGCCCTCAGTTGTTAAGTAAGTTAAATTTTAACCTACCCTATAAATATCTGCGTCACCCTACCAAACTGTTTCGTCCTCCATTCCACAAAACTCTTTCAGGGTCTAACTCCCCATGCAGCTCCAAGACTTTGCAGACTTATAAATAATTGTGATGGAGGGACTGATATTTGTTGCACTGCAACACAAACATTCAAGTTGAACAAGTCCAACACTTGAATTTTTAACGCTTCAAAAATTCTAGCGTTGGCACTTGAATTTTTGAGTTGGAAGTCCACCAAAATATGTAACTAACTACTATACAACGCATTACCCCAACCATTGACAGGCGTCATGTTCGTGAACGAGCGCCGACAGTTGAGGTTGGTCATCTCTCAACAGCCAAGGCTTATTTTTAATCTTATATTTTGAATTGTTTCTTAATTTTTAGGGTTCCGGACCCAAAGGGTAAAACGGTACCCTATTACTAAGACTCCGCTGTCCGTTCGTCTGTCTGTCTGTCTGTCACCAGGCTATATCTCATGAACCGTGATAGTTAAACACTTGAAATTTTCACAGATGATGTATTTCTGTTGCCGCTATAACAACAAATACTAAAAAACAGAATAAAATAAATATTTAAGGGGGCTCCCATACAACAGACATGATTTTTTTGGAGTTATTACCTATAGATAATGGAACGGAACCCTTCGTGCGCGAGTCCGTCTCGCACTTGGCCGGTATTTTTTTCCATTGTTCTCACATATAGAAGCAACAAGAATCATGTACCCAGGACTTTATAATATCTTGATTTAAAAGAGTGTCCTTGGAGTTTCCTGCCCGTTCTGCTCCACAGAGATCCACGTTTTGGAATGGGCAACTAGCTTCAACTTTCTGACTAACTGACCGACTCTTTGACAGTTAAAAAGTGCCTGTAAATGGTTTAATTATTGAAATAAATGCTTTGAGTTTAAGTTTGAATTGTCCTGATAAAAATTTGTAAAAATGATGTGTAATTTCTGTTCATATGTTGTGTTCATATAGGCTTGTGTTAACTTGTTGAACAGTGTAACAATTGTAGGCAGACCAATAAAAAAAAATAAAAAAAATAGTGTCACTATTGCTAAGTTATTACCAAGCTAGGAGCGTGCAAAAACGTCATAGTAATTGAAATTATTAGTTTTAATTACTTTATAATACGTCTAGGGTTTACGTGAGTCATCAAAGTTGCCTGAGATGAGCATTGTGGAGAGGAATTGTTACATTTATTTATAGACTATGGTGTAATATTACTAACAGTATTCGCTTGGGAGGATACCCCCGCCACCAGCGGTATACTTGGAAGTCTACATAATGTTGCATCACACTTACAGACCTAAAGCATTTTTATAAAATAATTAAATATATTCCACTACAATTTAAAACCAGCCACAAGGCAATAACTAAAGTTGCGTCACCGATTCCCCGATGCGTATCTAGTGCTTAAGCAATTATTGCGGGTTCCTAGGCAACCGATATGTAACAAAATTTTCAGGCTATGAGCTTGCCTTAAAAGAAAGTGTCAAAAATATCGATTTCGAAGCTTACGGGTTGCCTACTGAGAAATTAGAGATGAAACAGGAGTGGTTGGTTAGGGATCTGCTTACGCAAGACATTACCAAATTAAGATCTGCTAAACTTGACTTTAGTGAAAACGGGCATTAGGCATTCTTTGTTGTCTTTGATATACCTAATGATGTTTTTGCATGCTCTGTCTATCGCTTAATTTTGTGGACTTGGCTTATATGTTGGCTTGTGTTTATTGGTTGAATAGTGTAACTATTGTAGATAGACCAATAAATAAATAGGCTAGTGTAGTTAAAGGTTCACCAAACAAGCGTTGCACGCAAAAACCTTACCTACCGTAACCATAGTTTTCCCCAAGCCGAAATTCAACCTAAACCATGACTCGCATCCTGGGTTCCCAACATGGCTATTGTAGTATTTATTTCAAGGAAAAATCAAACATTCTATTACATTTTGTTAAAACAAAACAAAAGAACGTTTAGTTATGAGGAACATCGATTGAGTCCACGTGGGTTCGATCGGGTCCCCAGTAGTCTCGATAAATATGAAATACGGACTCAGATTATAGCAATAAATATTGCTGAAAATATGCTGCGTATCATAATAGCTACTCGACCTACGACCCCCGGAGATTGCCTTTATATAATATACTCGAATCATGTTGTAAAACTATTACTCGTAATATAGAACGGGATGAGTACGGGGACACTCTCATATTTTATTAACAGGACTCTTTGTGAATCTGATATTGTTTTTCGAATTAACTTACCTACCTACTTAAGGCTCCCACAAACAGGCGCGACGCGATAGCGCGACGCGACAGCGCGACGCGACTCTAGTAGATGGAAATTGTTCTACAAGTCGCGTCGCGCTGTGGCGTCGTGCCTGTCTGCGGGAGCCTTAAGTAGGTAGATAAGTTTATTCGAAAAACAATATCAGGGAGTCTTTACTCGTTCAAAAATATGGTTTGTTATATGTGTACAGGGTAATCTAATAGTGACGGAGCGGACAGGAGCGACGAGACTGTACGTGGGTACGTGGGTGCAATTATTATATTTTGTGATGGGATTTTCTATTTTTTTAGGTATCCCTTTGGAAAAATGATGTAGAATCATACATTGTAAGAACAGGTTAAGGCGTATCCTCAGCTATAGCCCACCAAATTCAAATTTTCATTGAGTTTTTCCAAATTGCAGCTCAGTTTTACGTCGTATGTTGATTAAAATTCGATTTGCGACTGTAGGAATGATATATTTACTGAATAATATTCATCATTTACATATCAATCGTTAATCTTTGGAAATGTGTTCCACCTTAGAATGTTGCATTTCGAAATTTCGCATTTTAATCAACATACGACGTAAAACAGAGCTGCAATTGGAAAAAAACCAAAGAAAATCTGAATTCGGCGGGCTATAGCTGAGGATTCGCCTTAAGTAGGTACTTACCTTGTTATTTTCTATTAGTAGAAGCACATATGCTTGGTACAATACATTACCTACCTACATTACTCATACTACGTCAATTGATAATGAAACCAGACAGCATGACTGCATTGTAATATCTACAACTCAATATCTCTTCCTCTGACGACACTGGTGCGATTTGCGTGTACAGTGTGCATGTGTCATAATAACAAATCATAATAATAAATCCTGTATTTTATACCTATAAAAATTGGTCAGGCAGGGGCCATAGTCTTCCCACAGTTCTTTATAACCAGTTCACTTTAGTCACCCAAACCCATAATCCAATATCTTTGTTTCCATATCCTGCAATAGTCCTACACCAAGGGGGGGTTGTCCTTTAGTGCACTTGCATAGTGCGAACAGGAATAATCGTCGGTTGGTGACTCATTTCATTCAAAATCAAAAACCCGACTGCGTAAAAAGTGAACTTTAAAAAAGATGGAAATAAGATGACATATTTTTGTCTTCCAATTCCAAGCCACACCCAATCTCATGTAGTCAGTCGGAAGCAATAGGTATTTATTGTTAATAAAATTAAAGTAAAAAACCTTTTTAAAAACAAGCTTTTATTGAACTAAAAAGTACGAAATAAAACTTACGTTAACATAAAACTTTAATATTTTCTTAGAAGCTTGCGGCTTATCTTAAAGTGTAAGAAGGACGTTCACGCCTCAAGCTTTTAAGAAAATATTAAAGTTTTATGTAAACGTAAGTTTTATTTAGTACTTTTTCGTTCAATAAAAGCTTGTTTTTAAAGAGGTTTTTTACTTCAATTTTATTTTGTACCTTTTAGCATTAGAATTTCTATAGATAACCGTTCAATCACCTTCTCTTGAAAAGTACTTGTAAAGACAAATCCAAAGAACCCAAACGCGCCTTTACCCAAGTCATGGTGAAAAACCATTCGAGTTGCACTATCCAAGTCATGCCACACTTTAGAACGGGCTATTATTATAATTTAATGAATACTTACACAACATTTCGTGCCTGTGCTGTTGACCTCTGAGGAGTTCTCGTGTATGGGAGCCAGTTCTGGGTGCAGCAGCCAGATCATGGTAAAATTTAGAACGAGCAATCATAATTGTATGCGTATATAAAATTTTGTGTCTCTGCTATTGACCGTTGAGGAGTTCTTTCGACTGGAGCCAATCCTGGGTGCAGCAGCCAGGTTATGGTGGACTTTAGAAGGAACTAACATAATTAAACGCGTATATTAAATGTCATGTCTGCACCGTTGACCGCTAAGGAGATCCTTCGTCTGGAGCCAATTCTGAGTGTAGAATAACAGGTCATTAATCATAAAAATGCATTGTCTACAAAACAGAAACAACGTGTGAAATTTCAACTCCGTAGGATAAGAGGAAGTGGTTTTTTTTCAGCTTGCAAGATTCCACCCGGACAAACATACATACATTGCAAGTTAAATACAAGCTTGTAAAAAGATGCCTCCGACTGCATGAGATTGTGTGTGGGGTTAGAGACAAAAATATGTCATCTTATTTCCATCTTTTTTAAAGTTCACTTTTTACGCAGTCGCGTTTTTTTTGAATTTTTAGATTACTTAACGTTTTTTTATTTTACACTTTTTAGTTAGGATTATTTTTCTTTGACTGTATTAAGTACCGAACGCTGAATGTAATGGTTGTTTCAATTATCTTTCAAAGCAGTAAGTAACATTCTGGGTTTGCCACTAGATTTCATGAATTACTAGCGACCCGCCCCGGCTTCGCACGGGTTGCGGTACTTATCTACGGCGTACCCTACCTACCTACCCTACCTACCTACCCTACCTACCTACCCTACCTACCTACCCTACCTACCTACCCTACCTACCTACCCTACCTACCTACCCTACCTACCTACCCTACCTACCTACCCTACCTACCTACCCTACCTACCTACCCTACCTACCTACCCTACCTACCTACCCTACCTACCTACCCTACCTACCTACCCTACCTACCTACCTACCCTACCTACCTACCCTACCTACCTACCCTACCTACCTACCTACCCTACCTACCTACCTACCCTACCTACCCTACCTACCTACCCTACCTACCTACTCTACCTACCTACCTACCCTACCTACCTACCTACCCTACCTACCTACCTACCCTACCTACCTACCTACCCTACCTACCTACCTACCCTACCTACCTACCTACCTCCCTAACTCCCTACCCTACCTACCAAAAAAAAAAAAAATAAAAAAAAAAATAAAAAAAAAATAGATGTTGGCCGATTCTCATAGATACCGGATAAGCACAAAAAATTTCATCAAAATCGGTTAAGCCGTTTCGGAGGAGTATGGCAACGAAAACTGTGACACGAGAATTTTATATATTAGGTCTTTACCTATGAAATTGCCGTTCTGCAGTACTGGCCATTTCAAATCAAAATAATTTTTGTTTGGCTATGAATTCTAATTTCAAATTAATTTTATTTTAAAAACATGGATTTTTTTTTCTAAAAGTAGTCATTTCTTTATTGATTAGTGTTACATTTTCATCGCATTTCAATCTTTTTCGTCATCATGGATACGTTAAAAATTCGAGTAATTATGGAATATGAGTACCGTCGTGGCAGCAACGCGGCACAAGCGGCACGCAACATCAACGACGTTTACGGAGCTAACTCTACAAACCAACGCACCACCTGTTATTGGTTTGCTCGCTTCCGTTCTGGAAATTTCGACCTGAAAAATGAACCTCGCGGTCGTCCGAAGACTTTGGTCGACAATGACGAATTAAAGGCGATTGTGGAAGCTGATGATACACAATCTACGGCTGAATTAGCAGCAGCTTTCGACGTTAGCGTCAAAACAATATTGGTCCATTTGCGTCAAATTGGCAAGGTAAAAAAGCTTGACAAATGGGTGCCCCACGAACTCAATGATCGCCAGCGCGAAGTACGCGTCGAGACGTGCCTTGCACTGCTCAACAGACACACAAATGAAGGAATTTTGAACCGCATTGTTACCTGCGATGAAAAATGGATTCTGTTTGATAACCGTAAGCGCTCAGCAAGTTGGTTGGATCCTGGTTCAGCACCTAAACAATGCCCTAAACGAAAACTTACCCCTAGAAAAGTGATGGTCACTGTTTGGTGGTCTAGCGCCGGTGTGATTCATCACAGCTTCTTACCAAACGGGGTGAGCATTACTGCAGATGTGTACTGTGAAGAACTGAACACAATGATGGAGAAGCTGGCGCATCTCCAACCAGCATTGGTCAATCGCTCGTCTCCGCTGCTCCTGCACGACAACGCGCGACCTCATACTGCACAGCAGACGGTCTCCAAGTTGCAAGAACTGGGGTTGGAAGCTCTCCGTCATCCGCCCTACTCACCAGACCTTGCGCCTACAGACTACTACTTTTTCCAGAATTTGGATAACTTCTTGGCGGGAAAAAAATTTAATACCCGAGAGGCAGTACAAAATGCCTTTGAAGAATTTGTTGCCTCCCGTCCAGCTGATTTCTTTAAGAAGGGCATCAATAAACTGCCACTGCGATGGCAAAGATGCATTGATTGCATGGGTGATTACTTCGATTAATACAAATAAAAAATTCATGAAAAAAATTCGTTTAAATTTTTTCATACAAAACGGCAATTTCATAGGTAAAGACCTATTAGTTCGTCGACTTAATTTTTTATCTTTTTCACAATATGGCGTCTGGTTATCGCCGTATTGAATGTTGATTACTGTCATGACGTCTTTACTGCCGTCCACTAACTAAAAGGCCGTTAAGCCACAGTTGGTCGTTTTTCACTTTGTAATGTAGTCTTATACAACTTTCGATGCTCTATATTTTAGTGTAAGAATCATTTTTCTATGATTTATAGATTTAGAGATACAATAAATACTATAAAGCAGTTAAGGTATTGTTAGCGGCCTTATAGTGCAGTATATTATGTAAAAATGATAAAAATTGCATAGCTAAAAGTTAGAAAATGAATTTAAATAAAATGTGATTAATATAAATGAATGAAATATATCACATATTGTGCAAAAACACTATGCCTACGTATATAACTTGCAACCTTGTTCCTAGGTAGCATACTTTTCAAGAGACATCAATTGCCACTTATTTTTGCGTTTTCTCGAAAACTACTTTTTGCACTTCGCTGCCTTTTAGTTGGTGCACGGCAGTTTATTGACACTCACAAGATAAAGACAAATCGATTGAAGTAAGAATCATCAAAATCGGGCCACGCGATTGGTCTCAAGAGCATACATATACAGGCTGATAAACACATTACCCTCCTTTGCGTCGCGCAGTCGGGTAAAAACGTTTATGGCTCAATTTACACCGCCGCGGAATGGAATGGAAGCGACTTTTTTTAACAAAGCATAATTAACTTTATGTCAATAGTGTAACGTACAAACTAGATACGAGCCAAATAACAGGTCGCGAGTCTTCTGGAGAATTCTCACGCATCCTCAGAAATCCCCGCATATAATTTCATTGCAAAAAGTCGCTTCCATTCCATTCCACGGCGGTGTAAATTGAGCCTAAAGGGCCTCTGCGAGTTAGCTTCGGCCCCAAGTACACCTTCTAAAGTTCCGGGCCCCAGGGTCCCGAGAAATGTCAATAATAATAATCCATTTATTTTCAGACGACAGAGGTTTACAGATAAATACCATAACCAAACATATCTAAATACCTTAACATACATAATGTAATTACAAACAAAACTTATGTTAACTTATGTTATAACATAAGTCATAAGACTATGTTAGTAGCGCTTTACTTGGCACTAGCTTAACTTTGTGCTGAAGCTTATAGAATAGAAAACTTTTATTTCATAGGGTTAGTAAAAAAGTTACATAACTTCTAGTGTTAGTAGATTACAGACACAGATCAACATAGTACAATAAAAAATCAGCTTGGAGCTGCATCCACCTCCGCAACATCGGGGAATCCCAACGATCTGTGAATACACTGAGAATACTGTTGGTGCCGCGGCCGCCGCAAACACGCGTCATCACTCATCAGGGATGTACATCTATTCCTAATAATGACGGCAAAACCATCCGTAAACACCCCTGACGCAGTACTACGCCACGGCAGCCGCAGCAGCACTCTCAGTGCATTATTATATTGAAAACGTAGGTCGCTGTAAGCCCGCTAAGTAAAGTTGACCCACAGGCTGCACGTGTAGAAGGACTGACAGTAAGCTTTGAAAACCGTTACTTTAACTGGCTTCGTACATCGTGCAAACTTGCGGGCCAGCATATTACAACAGATATGAATGTACTCTGAGAATAATATCTGGCACCCGCACTTTGGGCTAATCTTTAGGTATAGTCTGATCTATAAAGCTGCGAAATTATTCTGGCCATCATGTTGAATATGCAGAAATTCAACATGGTTACCATAATTAAGTAATTATATTTCTATTACGTAGGTAGGTACACGCTGTAGTGTATGAGATTGATAAGTAAAGTGCTTATAATTGAACTAATTATTATTCCTAAGCAAAAGGAATCGAAGTAGGTACCGGGTAGGAATTGTTTGCATACGTCACCGAGTATTTCTTTATGGGACTTTTCCTTTAGATATTTGTTTTATTTTACAGCTCATATTTGTATGACGCATAATATGCGAAAAGCTTAAATAATGATTTGTTATTCATTACTAACCTATAAACATGACAAATTTTGACCTGTCACGCACGACGAGTCACACGGGGACCCTTTATATAAGCCCCTTAATAAGGTATGATATTTATTAGCAATATTATCAGGTAAGTACATACCTATTTTGTAACTGTTGAAGCCATTCCTGAACGAGATTAATAGTGTCAACGACGAACACGGGCGCGCGGGGTGGCGCGTTCGCTGTCATTGCATTGACAGCCACTGCACGAGATTTGGACCTTTTTCTTCTCTTTCGTCAGTTTCTATATTGTAATCATTTTAATACATATATTAAACCAAATTGTCCAAGCAAACGATGCATTTTATTAAGTGGAGTGGCCTACTATAAATCAATCAATCATTTGGTGACCCCGACGTGATCCGACCTAAGAAAAGTACGAAAGTTTCGTCGCAACGGTTGGTCATTCGAACTTCGAATTACAAAGGAACGAACAAACCTCGAGAAACTAGCCAGCCAGCAGCTGCAGCCATCATTTCCGAGGGAAGTGCATCCTATCTTTCTATTTTTATCCTTCCTATATGTGCTTTAATTTGCGTAGACATCGTTGGTAACTCCGATGACTATCAAAAGTACGTTACCGCAATTTGAAATAGGTATCCACTTATGTGTAAAACTTTGTAAATTGCGGCTTAAACCACATACATTCTACAAAACAGTGTTAATTTTGCTGTTCTTAATTGTGTTATTCAATTTATAACCCATTTTTAACGATTTTCATAAGATTTGTGTTTTTAACAATCTACCCACTAGCACTCGAAACATAAGTGTTTATAGTGTCGAGTTCTTGCTCACACCTTATTAATCCCAATTCAAGGTATTTCCCTTTCACGTACTATTTATTATACAACAACACATTCTTACACAAGTTACTGATGATTTCAGATGCACTCTGGGAGTAGGCTTGCGAGATATTTGGCAATAAAGCCGCTGTGTGTCGATCCGTGCATTCCAACTAGCACCGTGTCGATCACCGTGCGACCGTGCGCGATCGCATCGCGCCGACGTGACGTCGGCCGCCAAACCGGTTTGTTATCTTCGCAAGGAGAATCGTAACGTACTTATTCATTGTTTATTTCTATTATTATAGTAACAGTAAATTTGTAATAGTTGTGTTTACGTGTTTGCACCAGCATCATGTTGGATTTAAAAGATTTAATTAAACAGAGAGGCAACATCAGAGCTCGTCTAACATTATTTGAAAAATATATAGAATCAAGCAAGTTAGATATTAAAGAATTACCTCTAAGACTAAATAAGTTACGAGATCTGTCTTGCACCTTTGATGATATTCAATCGCAAATTGAAATGTTGGATGAAGACTCGGATAAACAAATTAGTGAGCGTGAAATTACAGAAAATATATTCTTCAAGTGGATTGCTAAAGCACAGTCTATATTGGACAACTTTGAGAAAGATTATGGCAAAATTGAGTCCTCGTCCAATTCAATATCCAAAATATCACATGGTTTAAAACTACCACCAATTAAGATTGCAACATTTAATGGTGATTCAACTAAGTGGCTTTCCTTTAGGGATATATCCTCGTGAGACCTAGACACATATTGGGTTCACTAGGCATTAAAACCGAACAGTCCATTTAAATGGACAAAATTTTTATAGTGCTTAAGTCCCGAGTTTTGTTGTTGAAAATTTGACATGTTAGAGTTATTGGTTTGAAGTGAGACTTTCAGGGCATAGTTATGATAGTATATAGATGCCGTTTTATATAAAAAAATTAGTCAATAATTTGTCCGCCAGAATGACCTTTAGGTTGCAATGACTATAAATTAATGTAAGTAAAATAATATTTTTATTTTGCAAAATTTCTTTATTTTCACTTTTCCTTAGAAATAATCAACATAATTTTTATATCAGTCTCTACTGTTACAAAAATCACCTTTTCAGAGATCAAGTTATAATCAAATCAAATCAAATTACAAAAATCACCTTTTGAGAGATCAAATTTCAATTGTTATTACACAATTATTTATTAACTTTTCTAATATAATTTTAAAATGGTCCTCTACATTAAATCGACTTATTTTTCTCCTTTTTTTTAGGAATGGAAATCCTTAAAACAATTTCTGTGTCTGGTGAAACACAGGTGGACATTGCACTTAGTGCAAAAGACATTTGTTTTCATTCTATGACAACGTTTGCATCTTTGAGAGTCCGACATAATCGGCAGGTGCTTGGCACCTTTTTTTCTCAATCTTTCCGATGGAATTTTGAAAGAGCTTGGACGTCCTCTACCTCTAGGCTGTTCACGATCTTCATAAGCCTCACCTTCTTCCGAAGTGCCAGATACATCTGTTGCTGAATAAGCTTCGATCAAGTTTTCTCCAAGTTCTAGTTTGAAATCTCTTAATTGGTTAATTTTATTGGCTGGAACTCGTTCTGCTCTTTTGTGTTTTTTGTAGAGGAGCCACGAGTTAGAAAGGGCAAGGTCAACCATATGACTGAAGACACGCTGCGTCCATTTTTGTGTACGATACCGATTAGGGCACACTGACAACAGTCTATCGGCTAAGTCGACTCCACCCATGTATTCATTGTAAGCTTTAATAACCATGGGTCTTGATACTTGTAAATAGGATCTTTCTACTTTGCTCCATCTTTTGCACAAATCCATGGGTTCTTTGGCATGTATTGTTGATAACAAAGTAACTCCTTTATTGTCATACCACTTAGTCAAAGCCAAATCACCTTCTCTAGTTGCTAAAACTTGTGTTGTTCCTCTTCCTTCATTTTTCATTTCTCTGTCTTGTTTTAGCTTATTACATGCCACTGTTGGAATCCTATTTTTCATTATTGTGCCCGCACAAAGCAAGTTTTTCAGCAATAGTTCTTTCGCGAGTGGAATTGTGGTAAAATACCTATCGAAGTATAATTTATGACCGGGTACTAGATCTTCTGTTAAATTGAGTACAGCTTTCATGCCGAGACCAAAATTTGTATTATCATATTCTGGATATGTGGTTTGTCCTTGATAAATGTCTAAATTACAGACCATACCGTCAGGATTTGCAAGTACAAAGGCCTTTAAGCCTGTTGGATTGGGTTTTCCAGGGACGTACTGTTTAATCCCACATTGTCCAGTGAAGGGTACAATCATCTCATCTATTGATAGATGTTCTTGTTTTGATTGCATCTTGCATCCTTTCACAATCTTTTCAATCAATGGGCGGACTTTCCATAGTTTGTCTTTAGTACGTTCTTCTCGGCTAACATCATCGTCATAGACGAACTTCAGCGAATTTCTCAGCTGGAAAAATCTATCTCGCGGCATATTGTCTGCGATCGAGGCGACTCGATATTTTTTTTCCCAGTACATTCTAAGTTTGGGATAATTGATACCAGCCATAACCATAGTGATACCTAAATATATGTAAAGTTCCGACTCCATGAGGTACAGATTTCTGCCAAATGTTAAAAGATGCGTCTGATTAGATTTTTCCACGATCAATATAATTAAATCGTGATCAATGTATTGCCTGAAATAATCGAAATGATCGGCAAAGTTACTGGGATCAACTTCTGGATAAGCAGGTTGAGTAAACGGAATGTATGGTGGCATAAAATTAGTTTCTGTCCATTCTTCTGATATTTGAGTATCCTCCAATCTTCGAGTTGATGAGCCTCCACGAGTAAGAACACGACGAAATCGTCTTGGTAATCCGCCTCGAGTCCGCGGTCTTCCTCTTGGCCTTGACGATAACTCCGAGAGAGGTATATCATCATTAGAAGAATCCGAACCGGAGGTTGAGTGTACATCAACATTAACTGACTCTCCTATTTCCTCTTCTTCCTCTATTTCAGAGTCTGATAGCCTATCTAAAATTGCGTCCTCAATATCGCGATCACGCAAAGCTGAAAAAACAAAACACAGCAAGGATAAGCCAAAAGCATGCCTGCCCGCCCCAGTACCGGTATTTTATAGCAAATCTCGTTAGAAATGAAAATTTGTTAAGGGAAATGATGAAAAACAAAATTTGTTATTAAAAATAATTATAAGAACTAAAACCGATAGTACGTTAGAATAGACAAATTATTATAGCATCATATATCTTTTAATTTTACAATGGAAAACACAAAATTAATGAATTGTTATATTCAATAATGATTTCTCAAAATTTTTATGTAAAAAAAACATACAAAAATGTAAAAGATTGCAACAAAATAAAGCGATTTACTCACCGCGTGCACGGAGACCTGCCATAACGCTGCACACTTTCACTATTTTGACATCTATCATGAACTGCCACTTGTCAAAATAAATGACAATCCGTTCACAATTCTTTCGTCCGGAAATTGGTAGAAATAGCTAAAGATTTTAGCATAATTTAATAAAAATATGAATGATTTCGTAATATGTCCATTTAAACGGCTAGCAGGCTTTAATACGAACTCATCCCGTAAAAGCTCTGGGTTTGAGTCGCCATCTTTATTTTGGGTATTTAAAGGGCGCGTCGGCCTCACGAGGATATACTTATCGCTAATTCATAACAATGAAAATATTGATGATGTAAATAAGTTTCACTATTTAAAATCTTACCTAGAGGGCGCTGCCTCTACAGTCATTAGCTCTGTGTCTATGTCATCAGACAACTATTCAATCGCTTGGGATTTACTTTGCCAGCGATATGATAACAAACGTCTTTTAATTAATGAACACATTAAGTGTTTGTTCTCAATTGAATCCTTACATAAGGAATCCGATGTCGGTATACACAATTTAATTGATTCCTTATCTAAAAATCTAAGTGCGTTGAATTTACTAGGGGAACCCACTGATCAGTGGGACACACTTATTATTTATCTGGCTTCAACAAAATTAGACTATATAACTGCCAGAAAATGGGAGGAATTTAGGAGTGACAGGGAGTCTCCAACTCTGGAACAATTTTATTATTTTCTTCGTAAACGAGCTACAGTTATGGAAACAGTTAATGTTGGTAGGGTTGTTAAAAATGAAAAACGTCACAGTTTACCCAAAACAAAATCATTTATTTCATCTGCTGTTGATTCCTCTTC
Organism: Dryobotodes eremita; assembly: GCA_917490735.1. Classification (NCBI taxonomy): domain Eukaryota; kingdom Metazoa; phylum Arthropoda; class Insecta; order Lepidoptera; family Noctuidae; genus Dryobotodes; species Dryobotodes eremita. The sequence goes on from OU823257.1 coordinate 10,118,662, forward strand.
CAGTAAAAAACAGTGTGTTTTCTGTAAACAAGATCATAAGTTGTATGAGTGTACTAAACTTAAATCTCTTCCTGTTGAGGAACGAATTTCACAAATTGCATTGTTAAAGGTATGCAGCAACTGTTTACAGGGAGGTCATAAGGCATTCCAGTGTGGGCTAAGTGGCTGTAGAATATGCCGGAGAAGGCACAACACTCTCCTACACAAACAACCTCCTGTACAAAATACACAACAGAATGAACAGCCATCATCTACTTCTACATCTAGTACTACATCTACTGGTGATAATAATTCCAAAAAAATTGAAACTAACTTACCTGTAGTTGCTTCTGCTGCAGCATCTGGTCCCTCCACTTCCATTTCGATGTCTGCTGTCTCCACCAATCAAGCTCTTCTGTCCACTGCATTGGTCAAGGTGACGGTCGATGGCAAATCATATATTTTGAGGGCTTTACTGGACTGTGGCAGTCAAACATCTTTCATCAGTGAGAAAGCTCAGAAAATGATTGGTACCTGTAAAGAAAAAGACTATTATCATTGTGTTTCTGGTTTGGGCAATACAGTAATAAATGTTACAGAGCATTGCAACATAGAAATACATTCTATGCACAAATCGTTCAGCAGGCCTGTCAAATGTTTTGTTTTACCTCAAATTACTGATAGTTTACCCCATACTGCAGTTTGTGTACAAGAATTAAACATTCCTAGTAACATCCAACTTGCTGACCCTAAGTTTTATTTACCAGCCGACATCGATTTATTGTTAGGCGCCGATGTATTTTGGGGCCTGATTCAAACGGCTAGAGTTAGTTTGGGTTCACAACGACCAATACTACAAAAAACTCACCTAGGGTGGATAGTGGCTGGTCCCACGGGGGGAAGCTACTACAATAGTAATAAGAAAAAATTACATTGTCATTTTTCGCAAGGAATTAAAGATCAATTAGCTAAGTTCTGGGAACTCGAAGATATTCCTTCAAACATTGACCACGATGGTAACGATTGCGAGAAGTTATTTAACGACACTACATTTCGCCTTAGTGATGGCAGATTTTGTGTTAAAATTCCGCTTAAGGATTCTATAGACATGTTAGGTGATTCGTACAGCATGGCTGAAAAAAGATTGTTTCAACTTGAGAGAAAATTTAAAAACAAACCAACTTTGAAACAACATTATTGTGATTTTATTCGCGAGTATGAAAGTTTAGGTCATATGACTCAATTAAGCAGTAAACCTGTATTTGGTTGTTATTTCCCACATCATGCAGTAATACGAGAAACTAGTGAGACTACTAAACTACGTGTTGTTTTCGACGCCTCAGCAAATACATCTACCGGTGTATCGTTCAATGACATACAACATGTCGGACCAGTAGTGCAGGATGACCTCTTTTCAATTCTGTTGAGGTACAGACAATATCGGTATGTGGTTTCTGCAGATGTGGAAAAAATGTACCGCCAAATATTGGTGGATCCAAGTCAGCGAATGTTGCAACAGATTTTATGGCGCGAAGATCCGTCAGAACCGATTAAGATTTTTCAATTAAAGACCGTGACATACGGAACGGCTTCGGCTCCATTCTTAAGTACAAGGTGTTTGGTACAGCTCGCCAAGGAATGTAAGGATGATAAAATAGCAAACATCATAAAAAGGGACTTCTATGTCGACGATTTCCTTTCAGGAGCTGAAACTGAAAGGGAGTTACAGAGTATTATAGAGTCAGTAACTGCAATTCTCAATTCAGCTTGCCTTCCTCTACGGAAATGGCGTACCAACTCACCATCCGCAATTCATGACGCTTCAAACCCTTCATCAATAAAAAACTTAGATTTAAGCTCTCAAACTTCAAGTGTGTTAGGATTGAAGTGGGACCCGGCCCAAGATGTCTTCCGTTTTTCAGTTGACATACAATGTGAAAAGGTCGCAACTAAACGCTCCATTTTGTCCAACTCAGCTAAGTTATTCGACCCATTGGGTTTATTGGGTTTATGTACTATTGTTCCAAAAATAATACTACAAAAACTATGGCTATCGAATTTAGATTGGGATGAACCTGTAGATAATGCAATACAAAAGGAATGGACAAGCTTTTTAAGTAATTTGGGAACTCTCTCAAAAATTGAAATTCCTAGATATGTTCTCATTAGCGAACCAATAATAATCGAGCTTCACTCATTCTCAGATGCTTCCCAAGTTGCCTATGCCTCTGCAATTTATCTCCGCTCGGTTAACAGTTCCGGGCATACTCTAGTTAGATTACTTTGCGCTAAAACTAAGGTTGCACCAGTAAAATCTGCAACCATACCTAGACTCGAGCTATGTGGTGCCTTGCTTTCCGCACGCCTGAGTAATAAGGTTTTAAAAGCGCTACGTTGTAAAATTGACTCAGTTTTTCACTGGACGGATTCAACAGTGGTCCTGGGTTGGTTGTCTACTCAGGCTTGTAATCTGAATACATTTGTGTCGAATCGTGTCAGTGAAATACAAGAATTGACTAAGTCAGACACTTGGAGACATGTTCCTGGCAATATAAATCCTGCAGATCTAGCGTCTAGAGGACTAAATCCTAAGTCGATTCATTTAGCTAAACTTTGGTGGGAGGGTCCATTGTTTTTATCTGAGGACTCAAGTAAGTGGCCTCAGACTATTAATAGCAAAAGTATTCCCGAGTTGCCTGAAGTTAAACTTAATAAAAAGGTAACTACAATTACATTGCAGTCTACAGCAGCTCGTCCTAGACTGGTAGATTTTGAAAGAATTTCCAGTTTTACCACTCTGCAAAGATCTATAGCCTATGTCCTACGTTACATAAATTACAAGCGATATAAACAGGCCAAGGTTACAACTGGTCCATTCACACCTGGTGAATTGGATGCTGCTTTAAATGTTTTAATAAAACAACATCAAGATGAATGTTTTCCTAATGAGATTAAATTAATTAAAAATAAGCGTGACTTACCGTCGAAATCCAATTTATTATCTCTTAGTCCATTCCTCAATGATAATGGCATACTCTGTGTAGGCGGCCGCATCCAAAATTCTAATGAAACCTGCAATAAAAAACATCCGATATTATTAGACACTAATCACAATTTTACAAAATTATTATTTATTCATTACCATAAAAAACTATTACATGGCGGACCTCAACTGTTGCTCAACGATTTAAGAAATAAATATTGGCCCTTGAAAGGTAGAATATTAGCCAGAAGAACTGTGAACAATTGTAAGTTGTGTAGAATCATAAAAGCTAAAAGCGTTAATCCTATAATGGGAAACTTACCTGCTTCAAGAGTTACTCCTAGTCTTCCGTTCCAGGTAAGCGGTGTTGATTTTGCCGGACCGTTCTACATTACCGATCGTAAAGGTCGTGGTTGTAAAATCACAAAGTGTTACATGTGTCTTTTCGTCTGCTTCAGCACAAAGGCTGTACATTTAGAGGTAGCAAGTGACCTCACTTCCGATGTTTTTATTTTGTGTTTGAGGCGTTTTATATCCCGCAGAGGAAGGCCCTTAGAATTGTACTGCGATAACGGGACAAATTTTGTTGGTGCAAACAATGAATTAGCAAGGTTTCTAAAATTAAGCAATGAATGCGTTACCGGTTTTGCTGCCGACGAAGGCATTACATTTAAGTTTTCGCCAGCTTACTCTCCCCACTTTGGTGGGCTTTGGGAGGCAGGCGTTAAGTCCGCTAAGTACCATACGACTAGGATTTTAGGTGATAAACATCTTACGTTTGAGGAGTTATCAACGTTGTTTGTGCAAATTGAGGCAATCCTGAATTCACGTCCGTTGAGCCCCCTATCATCTGATCCTAATGACCTGAATCCTTTGACACCCGCGCACTTCCTGATCGGTAGGCCATTAACTTCGATCCCATCGGAAGCCTTAGTCAACGAAAACACCAACAGACTTGACAGATACCGACGTCTAGATCAAATGCGGCAACATTTCTGGGAACGTTGGAGAAACGAATACCTGAGCGAATTGCAGCAAAAACACAAATGGCGTATCTCGCAAAGAGGACTCCAGGAAGGCGACTTAGTCATTATCAAGGAATCAAACATCCCGCCGTTGAAATGGCGTATGGCGCGGATCAGTAAGCTGTATCGCGGGACTGATGGAGCAGCACGAGTGGCGGACGTCTACACGTCAAAGGGCACTTTCCGTCGAGCTGTCCATAACCTTTGCTCTCTACCTGAGACGACTTCAGCCGCAGAACCTCGAAACCCTAAGGAGTTCGAGGGGGGGGAAGATGTTGAAGCCATTCCTGAACGAGATTAATAGTGTCAACGACGAACACGGGCGCGCGGGGTGGCGCGTTCGCTGTCATTGCATTGACAGCCACTGCACGAGATTTGGACCTTTTTCTTCTCTTTCGTCAGTTTCTATATTGTAATCATTTTAATACATATATTAAACCAAATTGTCCAAGCAAACGATGCATTTTATTAAGTGGAGTGGCCTACTATAAATCAATCAATCAGTAACGAATACCTACAATTTATACAAAAATAATGTAATGTTTATTTTCCTGATATTTACTGCAGTTGATATCGCTATATTCATGAATGAGTTTATTTTTACATTACCTAGTATTAAATTATCCTTGATGATTAATTCGTTCTGTATTTGATTTGATCTGCGATAGTGGAGCCATTTATGTCAAAATACCTACTTAGGTTTGGTCTAGTTTTACTTTCCACAAATATTTTGCTGTGCAACGTACCTAGGTACCTACCTATATTTTTCTACGATGATGATATTATGAAGAACTGGTTTTGAAAAAGGAAGAATCTTCGGAGTAATTTATATGTATCAGATAGTGAGATGCGATATATTTCTGATCATCACATTTATTAGTAAGTAAAATTAGGAAATATTTTGAATAGATACTTATGGTATCCCTCCAGGCAGTCGCTCCATGAAAATACTGTTATCCAGCCGCAGTTATGCATCCGGTTAGACTGGAAGCCGACCCCAATGTAGTTGGGAAAAGACTAGGCAGATGATACTTATGTAATCCCTGTATCCTATAATAAAACCCGTTGACCAGGGCCGGCAGTCTCGACATAGATAGCGACAAAAATCGGTCGTTAAGTCTAATCTATGTCAAATTTCTTTAATAGATTTTCAACCTTATGCTTTCGAAATAAAGTTGAAAATCTATTAAAGGAATTTGACAACGATACAACTTAGCGACGGATTTTTGTCGCTATCTAATGTCGAGACTGCAGGGCCAGCTCTTCCTGCCAACCGCCGTTAAGTCTCATGGTGTTTCAATAGATAGACTTGCTATTGTAAAGTGTCGCAGAATACAACGGTTTTTATAATACCGTGCCGATTGTCTGGAGCAAATAGTCTTATTTAAAAAGATGACATACCGTGCCGACTGCCACGAGCAAATAGTCTTATTTAAAAAGATGTCATACCGTACCGACTACCCTGAGCAAATAGTCTTATTTAAAAAGATGTCATACCGTGCCAACTGCCACGAGCCAATAGTCTTATTTAAAAAGATGTCATACCGTGCCGACTACCCTGAGCAAATAGTCTTATTTAAAAAGATGTCATACCGTACCGACTACCCTGAGCAAATAGTCTTATTTAAAAAGATGTCATACCGTGCCAACTGCCACGAGCCAATAGTCTTATTTAAAAAGATGACATACCGTGCCGACTGCCACGAGCAAATAGTCTTATTTAAAAAGATGTCATACCGTACCGACTACCCTGAGCAAATAGTTTTATTTAAAAAGATGTCATACCGTGCCGACTGCCACGAGCCAATAGTCTTATTTAAAAAGATGTCATACCGTGCCGACTGCCACGAGCCAATAGTCTTACGTATTTAAAAAGATGTCATACCGTGCCGACTGCCACGAGCAAATAGTCTTATTTAAAAGATAAGGGTTTGAATGGGTAATCTTCCGTCTCTCAAGATGGATAGGTACCTACTTCGGTAATTTTCCGAAGCAACTTGTGGGAAGTCATCTGTGTAATAATAGAAACCGTCGTCCTTTTGTTAGGTACAACCACAAATTTTTCCAACCACGGGCGACCATTTTACAGCAGGAATTTAACTCTTCGTCCTTTAGTCATGCTTCTGGCCAAATATAACTAAATGTTGGCACTTATCTACTTGCATATTACGCGAAACTGATTATAGTGACGCATTGTGTCGTTGTTCTTTTATCAGCTGACGCAGAGAATCGCGAAACTTTAACAGTTTTGCAAAAATATGCGAGTTTTTCCTCAGATTGAGGACGGTACACGGTACCTACGTACCTACCATATGTAATGCAGCCGATAGGATATAAAGGTTTAAATAAAATAAAAAGTTACAAATAAGTAATGGCGGGTAAAAGCATGTTCCCTTCCACGTACAACCCGTCAGACTACAAAGCAAGAGTGAAAAGGAATTTATTTATTTATTCACTATTTTCTATAGGTACACACATATTGACTTCACTAACAAACACTGTGATTACCACCCAATCTATATAAACGGCATGCAAGTGCCTTATGCTAATAAAGTCAAATACCTTGGCATAACCCTTGACGCCAAACTGTGTTGGAAATCCCACGTCAAAAAGAAAAAACAGGAACTCGACATACGTTATAAAAGTATGTATTGGTTACTCGGAAGGAAATCCTGCCTATCAATACATAATAAAATTATATTATACAAGCATATTCTTATGCCAATTTGGACGTATGGCATTCAACTTTGGGGCTGTACTAAACGAAGTAACGTAAAAATAATCATGGTTTTTAAACAATTCCAAAATAAAGTACTCTGGGATGCTGTAAATGCATCATGGTACATTAGAAATAACGACCACCGCGAACTTAAAATGGAACTCGTCACCACCGTCATCCAAAAATGTGCTGAAGCCCACGAACACAGACTTCATCGACATGTGAATGTCGAGGTAATTCAGCTGCTAGACAACACGGACAAAGTACAGAGAACTAAACCATTTGAGTTCGTGTATAAATAGTGAATGAATAATATATAACAAAGTGTTTTTATTAATTATCAGACTCTAAGAAAGTGCCACGGAACTGCGTGAAAGTGCAAATTGACACTATTCTTAATTGTAATGTAAACGTATAATAATAAGTTAAAAATAAGTTGCTGATTCTATCAGGCTAAATTGTAATAAATTATTAAGAACTTTAGTTCTTATTAATAAAGGGAAAAGAAAATATTTACTATGACATTTATTTAATTACTGACTACTAGATACTTCTTGACATTGAAAAACTAAATGGTTAAAATGATTTTCCAATTAATAATTTTGTAATATTTATTGTTATTCAGCTTGGTATTTTGATAGTAGACTGTTAATTTATGAGTAAAATTTTGCATGCCCAAGCGACGACGGCAGAGCATGGAGAACATTATCAAAACATGTATAACATCTATACCCCTACCCATGTTGGCAAAAAATAAATGATTTGATTTGGCATCTTCTGGGCTTGCTCGTTCCATCATAGACCTCATCCATCTCTTTCCACCAGGCGAGATCGAGGTCAAGAGCTGGCCCATTTCGCAATAAAAAATAAAGTAACAAAAAATGACAATTCCCCTTTATTTTGGGGCTTTTTTTCAGTATTTCCAAACGATGTTTATGGGTTTCTCCGAAGACTAAAATCTAAAATATTTATGGGGATACTTACATGTCATATTTTATCTTCGAAAATAAATAGGTAGGTATATTTACTTATTTTAAGAAATTCTGAGGCAGCATGGAACTCTGGCGGCCTACTCTCGAAGTCCGTCAACGAAAATACAGACCCGTCCGAAAGTAGTTTGAAACATTGGCCTGAACCCTACACCCGATTAATTAACTTTTTCGGACAGGTAAAAACAAATCGAGAGTAGGGACAACTGTTACATCGTGGTGTCATTCATTCTTAGGTCGGGCCCCAAACTGATCTTATGTCCGTAGGTGATACGGAACAGGAAACGCCCGTGACGTCGGCCGAAACTACGGATTTCGTGCTTAGAGAGTTGACACCCTGAAACGTATCAAAGTCAAAGTCAAATCATGTATTTCAAATAGGCACATAAAAGGCACTTTTGAACGTCAAATTTTACAAAAAAATAGAATTGATACTAGTTGCCCCTTCAAAAAGGTAGTTTCGTATGGAGAAGAATGGGCAAGAAACTCCACCGTTACTCTTTTAAAATGTTTTACAATATTATGTAGGTTCACATTAATTATATAATTATATGTGAAGACGATGCACCTAGAATAAAATTACTATACCACAATGGGTAAAAATAATTACATATAAAGCTATGACAGGTAAATTAATTATGTGATAGATACATGGTGCTCACATATTTACAAATATTGAAAAGAAGATGATTTTTCCTAAATTTTAACAAGTAATAATTTTATGTGTGAGTTAAAGTAGTCACGTAATGTTTAAATCAATGTCATAAAAATTATAAATTATACAATTAAATTAGCAACCAGTTTGATTTTGTCTAGACTCTAGATTGTCCTATGGAGCAGGACCAGCATGTTTCCAAGCAATATTATATAGGATACAATCCTCTAATTTGTAATATGCTGGTTTACAAAGTGTACTTTTAATGAGTTTTAAATTTTCTTTCATTTAATTGCGATTTATCACAAGGTATTTTGTTGTAACATTTAACACAGTACCCCATAAAAGATGTATGTATTTTAGATAATATAAAAATGGTTGATCTATTTTACCTTTATTTCCAGTATTAAAATTACGTCTATCACTTATTTTATTAAAAAGATGTAGATTTTTTCTTACATATAATATTTTCATAAATGAATTGCCAAGGCACCGTCATAATATTAATATTTTTAAATAGTTTCCGAAGAGATTCGCGACGACGTAGATTTTAAGTGGCCCTGACAGCTCTCTTTTGCATAATGAAAATAAATTCAATGTCAGCAGTCCGACCCCACAGTAAAATGCCATATGACATAGTACTGTGGAAATAGCTAAAATAGACCAAACGCACGGTTTCTACATCTGTTAACTGTCTTATCTTCCTAACAGCATAAGCGCCGAGAGAGATGCCAGAAATGTTATATAGGGTCCCCATTGTAATTTCTCGTCTAGCGTGATTCCCAGGAAAACGGTCTAATTAATAAATTCTAGTTTTTCTCCATTCAATATGATGTCTGCTCATTCTAATGCATTTGTTTTTTTTTTCATTTAGTATCAAATTATTTACCATAAACCAATCTTAGACCGGAAGAATAGAGTTATTTACGTCGTCAAGATTTTGTGACCGTCGATCTACTTTAAAAATCAATGATGTGTCATCTGCAAATAACATCATCTCCGGTTGATTCTGCAGTAATTGGGGTAAATCATTAATGTAAACTAAAAAGAGGAATGTACCCAATATCGAACCTTGAGGAACGCCAATTGTTATTTCAGACTCTAATGAGTTCATGCCGTTTACTTGAACCTTAGCCTTTCTATATTTCAGGTATGATCTTAGCAGATCAAGAGCTGTATTCCTAATCCCATAGTGTTCTAGTATCAGCAGAAGTGTCTTATGGTTTACGCAATCGAACGCCTTAGAGAGGTCGCAAAAGATTCCAATGGCATCTTGTGCTTCTTTCCAGGCGTTAAAAATGTTCTTTGTTAGGGTGATACCAGCGTCAGTCGTACAAAGCCCTTTGGTGAAACCGTACTGATGTTCATGAAAGATGGAATTTTTAGTAAAGTGACGTAACATTTCATTAAGCATTACTTTTCAAACACCTTACTGAGAACTGGCAGAATTGACACAGACCTATAGTTGTTGGGTTCTTTACTACCACCGGATTTGAACAATAGAACTACGTTACTGTGTTTCATAAAATCCGGAAAGACTCCTTGGTCTACACTGGTGTTAAATGTGAAAGCTAAATAGGGTGCAATGGTTTCGATGAGAGATCTACAGACTTTTACAGACATTCCCCAGAGATCCTCTGTTGATTTAATTTTAAGATCTTTAAGAGCTTTTATAACAGCTTGGAGGTTTTTATGCTGAAACCTAAACTTCAAAGGCCATGCCTTTACAATATTTTTAGTAAGGCAGCAGAAAGCGCGGGTGAGGAATTTAAAGGTTCAGTAGTTTTAAGGGGAATATTAGTAAAGAAGATTTCGAATTCCTCAGCTATTTCTACATCTGAGTTGAATTGTAATCTAATTTAATTTGTACAGCCTCTAAATTCATTTCTGTATTACGCTGTTTTTTTTTCTGAATGTTTAATTATTTATTATTTGCCAGGTAGTTTTTATTTTATCATCAGCTGATTTTATTTCATTGCTAATATAGAGAGCTTTTGCTATTTTGCACACACTTTTAAAAGTTTTTAAATATTTTGCAACATACTAATGAAAGCTTGTATTATTCATATGTAGCTTATGGTATGACAACAAATAACCTGTATTTATGCAAACTGTTTCTTTAGAGCGCTGACCGTTCTAACTGTTGTTTAATTCAAACAATACAGTGTCGATAAGTGGGTAGATACATGTTTCACACAGATTTTTCGGATAATATTCGTACCTGTATAAGAATTTTTTTAGCTTTTTCAACTTCATCTTTCTGAATGACAGACTCTTTTGGCAATTCAAAAGTGCCTGTAAATGGTTTAATTGAAATAATTGCTTTGAGTCTGTGAATCTAGTTTATAACCTCATTCATTCGACGGTTTTTTTCTTTAGGTAACTAGGTATTGTATGTTAGTCATAAGTACATTGACACCTATAACTTTGGGTATTCCGCGGATCCCGTTGAACCAGCTAGTCAAGGTCAATAACCTCACATGACGTGGCGACTTGGATTTTTCCAGTGACGATTTTTTTAAACCTTTAGACCTAATATGATATAAACAATAGCGAAATTTACAGGCGACTAATAAATATCATGATGATGCATGACTCCTACGGTTTCAGACGTTAGTAGTCCACGTGGCGCTGACTTTGCATCTTTGAAATATACAGCGTGTATCAGAAAGGTACGTTCAAATTTAAGAGTGTGGTACAGATCATCAAACTGAACAATTTTCTCCGTGGGACCAACATCGAAATCGCGAAAAAATTATCAACTATCACATAACAAACTTCAATACTTATTCGACCCAAATTTATGGGACAGCAGTTTTTTTTTTCGCGTTTATTATGTTGGTCCCGTAGAGAAAGTTATTCGGTTTGTTGGTCTGTACCACACTCTTTAATTTGATCACACCTTAATTTTTTTTTATTTCTTTTTTGTGTGGGAAATCATCAAATGACCTCTCTCTGGGCGGAGCGGAATGGCGTGTTAGACTCTTACTGACTAAAACCCACCCGTGTTCCTTCAGTTGCCTGTGCGCCAGGGCCACGGGAACTCTTTCGAACAATCCGCGACCCCGGCAGGGATTTGATCACACCTTGCCACACTCTTCTGCTTCTATAGAGCAAATTGCCTATGTTGCTGAATTAAGACATCGATCCATGCGAGGAATCTTTGAAGTACATTAATTTTGCTCAATAAAATTTAATACCTAAAGCTATTATTCGTTCATTGCGTAATACCTTCGTTAGCAAGTGCTATACGTTGACGTCACAATTTCAGCAATGTAAAATAAATAATCAATAGTCAATTATATAGCAAGCGACGTGGTCAAGGAAAATTAGGAGCAAAAACATTAATTAATTAGCTTCTTATTCTGAGAATAGATACTACAGTATATGTGCGGTCTTAGGTAACAATTTGCTTAATTAATGTATAAGTAGGTATAGTTGACACCATAACTTGTTTACCAGAAGTGACATTCTATCAGCGATAAAGTTTATGTCAATTCTGTTGAAAGTCGTTGTAGAAATACGGAAAGCTTTGAAAGCGATTAACCATTTTGTAGGCCCTATATGACATTGACAGGTTGTTGGTAAACGTGTGAAATTTTCATAACAATTGTCAGAAATTGTTTTAACAAAATAAGATGGCTCCGTCTTTCAGATTTTGGCCACGCGTAAAAGAACCTTGTAGCGTTGTAAGTGAAGTTTCAATTGACTATGAATTGTTGTCAAAACTGATAGTGGCTCGTGGCTAAAGTAATAACAGCCGCACAGGTCCATCGATAAGGTTAAGCTACGCTTGCCGCGGTTGCTCCGTGGATGGGTGACTATGTTTAACATACCCAGTCCCCTCCGTGCCTCGGCAGGCACGTTTAGCCGTTGGTCTCGGCTGTCAGTTTTGGATCGTTGACAGTCGTTACGGATCGTCAGAAGCCCGAAATTCTGACAACCAGTATTACCAAGGGGTATCGTATTACCCAGTTACTGGGTGGTGGAGTTTAGATAGGCAGTCGCTCCATGTAAAATACTGGTAGTCAGCTGCATCCGGTTAGACTGGAAGCCGACCCCAACATAGTTGGGAAAATATTAGGCAGATGATGATGTTGTCAAAAGTGATAAAGTAATTACGAGGTCGACTATTCCTACATACTTGGCGATCTTGAACGTGTACCTACCAATCCACATGGCAGATGATACAAAGATTTTTTTGAAAATTCATCTACATCTTTACAATTAACAAAAAATCTATCAACGCAATTTTTGTCATCACTCCTGGATGCCCCCAAAATTCGGACATTGGTATGGGTGTACATACTACCCATAGTAAGTACAGCGGCATTGTGACAGTTAAGTGTACCTATCTAACAAATTAACTTATAGATTGAGATTGATATCTGATCCCTACTTCGCAAACGAAGAATTCTATAACCACGCAGGAGACCTTGCCAGGCAGGCCTCACCTCAACATTCCACCTAAGAACTTTCATATCAAATATTCTGAAAAATTCTTAGGTGGAACAAATTTCCAAAGTTTGACGATTGATATGAAATTGATGATTATTATATCATCCCTACAGTCGCGAATAGCATTTTGATCAACATACGACGTAAAACGGAGCTGCAATTTGAAAAAAACCTAAGAAAATTTGAATTTGGCGGGCTACCGCTAAGAATCCCCCTTAACCTAAGGACCTTTACGTATTGAATTTAAAAAGTTGAACGAACGATAGAAATATAACTGGAATATCCTAACCTTCACTTTACTGCTCTAAATATTTTACCTTGTAATGTTATTTAACTGGAAATAACGTCATTATTTAAGGAAACGTACGTCAAACGAGAAATTAAACCTTATTTGCGTACATTAGAAATGTATTCCTTCCTTAAAATTTGGGTTTCAGCTGAATAGCCGTTCTCATTTTCCTGTAGGTACATAATCATGAATTAAATAAAGTCGATATTATAAATAATTGGTAGTTATAGTATGGATCCCGTAGTGCTCAGTGTAGTGTGTTTTGATACCTATTTCAAGTTTAAATTAAAGTCCGTGTGTCTCTCTCCCCAAGTATAACAGTACCTACGTATTTGTATAAGTTCAATATGATGACCAAAACAGGGTTTTGTTGCTTCGTTGTCTTCATTTTAGCATCCCTTAATAGGTACCAATTTGATTTCTTTCTTCTATTATTCGTATCAATAAATTTGCTTTCTGTTTAGGTTTCGCTTAATGAAACACCTTGTTGTATACCTAATATGTTCGATGTTCTACGAACCACTTTAAAAAATTCTGCGCCTGTTTATAATGCATTCTGTCCTTTTCCATATTTTGCTCCAGTGGTCGGTGTTCAGTTCTCGGTGCAACTGTGACTCGTGGTGGTCAACAAGATGGTCCTCTTATCCTTACACCCTTAATTGAACATGGAAGAGCTAGAACAGCCAAAAAACTATCTGAAGTAGACCCGAGTCTGTTCGCTGGCATCAACAGTCACGCTGCGTACTTCACTGTTGACAAAATTCGTAAATGGAATCTGTTCTTCTGGTATTTTCCCGCGCAGGGAGTTAATCTTAAAAGTACACCGTTGGTTATCTGGCTGCAAGGAGGGCCCGGTGCTTCTTCATTATTTGGCTTGTTTGGAGAAATAGGACCTTTACAAGTTATCAATGGATCAGGTAGCACTTATATTCACTAACTTATTTTCTCCTATCAATTGTCTCTACGCTCACTACCTACTGTAATTATTGAGCGGCCACCTGTTGCTCAATATTTAGGCCGAGACATAAGGATGTCCTATATCTGGATAATACTTTAGTATTACGACGTAGATGCAACAATGAATCAACTATCAATTAGGTTTTCATTAATTTGTTGATAAGTTACATACATATATGTTTTTTATAGTTCAAAAAATGAATATCACATGGGGTTCCAGTTACTCGCTTCTGTTCATCGACAATCCAGTCGGAACTGGCTTTAGCTTCAGCGAGGGAGGAGATTACGTCACCAATGAACATACAGTGAGTACCTTATGATATTTTGGGGATCACCTATGGACTGACCTACGTCCTGACTAACTATGGACCATTTTAAACAATAATTGCTCTTTTCTCTCGCAGGTGGGCCGGTGTCTGCTAAGCTTCAAATTCAATCCAACAATTTCTTCAAGTGTTCCCGGAATTAAGAAAAGCACCTCTATTCATAGCTGGTGAATCGTACGCTGGCAAATATATTCCCGCTTTTGGACATTACATACATCACAGTAAAGATTATTTAAAGCCGATTAATTTGAAAGTCAGTGAAATGATAACATTATTGAATTTTAGTTCTCATTTCATGTGAAATAAGAATTAACCAGTCTTTTATGTAGGGCCTGTCTATCGGCGATGGGTGGATAGATCCACCGACAATGCTGCACTTCTCTAAATGGGCGCTACAAATGGGCCTCATAGACCACAAACAAGCGGAATATATAAACAAGCTGGAATCAGAGGCTAGACAGAACTGGAGAAAACATAATGTCTCCGCTTATATAGAGGTCAGGGGGTCTAAAAAGGCCGCTTTGGCAGAATCATAATAGGATAATATTATGAATCATAATAGAAATCGTAAAATGGTCAGAAACTGACAATTCATAATATTATCTGCGTACAATTCATATCACGCAATTCACCTGTTTGACAGTTTTGTATGGAGATTCGTAAAATGGTCCACATATTATGAATTGATTTAATGAAGTTTAATGTCAATTAGCAGAATCATAAGAAGTTAGTCAAGAGCAACATCTTACAAATCATTTTGAAGATTTTATAAAGAAATATCGAAATAATGGCAGATTTAGCCCTTTATGAAAATTTCCTTAAGCACGCGCGTGTTATGGAGACAATTTTATATCACCGACGCTGTGCATCTCTTTGGAAAATGGAAATAGCATTTGAAATGCCGGACCTCGAGTTTGTTGGTTTATAAAAGCTAAATAAAACTGTAGAAGGAACCTACCATGCAGGACTAAAAGTGCGTGCACACATCTATTATAAACAAAGGGAACCTATCATTAACACGCTTTGTTTCAGGTTTTACCAGAAGTTTAGAATGCTTATTGCCTGGTGTTTTGGGCTGTATTGATGGCAGTCACATTGCTATTGTTAGGCCTGCAGAAAATGAGGAGAGATTTTTTAACCAATAACTCCATTAATGCTCAAATTGTGAGTACCTACCCGGTACCAATTGTCTTTGCTGACATTATTATATATTTAATGTTACTTCCCACATGGAACATGGGCCTTATTGCATGGGACTTAAACATAACTGACGAAATGTGTGTGTATTAAAGGTACACCTCTGCCTAACCCTTCTAAGTAGGTGTAATATTATGTTATCTTACTTTACTTTTACTAAAATTTTATTGGGTACCTATAAAACGTGCCTACGTGCCTATAAAAGGGGACATGCATAATACCTATTACTAAAATAATACAATAGTGATAAGAAAAATATTTTACTCAACAAATTTCTGCCTATATTATTAAAAAACTCTAGTAATAATCAAATAATGAAACAGAAACATAATAATGGATGTGTTTTTTTTTTTAAGGTTTGCGACTCTCATTTGAATATTAAAAGTTTCGATGCTAGCCACAGAGGGGCAAATCATGGCTCCTTGTCCATGAATCACCATCCACTTGGAACAACTCCATCAGGCTGAAAACGAAAAGTCAAATCATTAGTCAATAATTAACATAACTTTTAAATAAAATGAAATTGTAAACATCACTGTTTAATTTGAGTCTAATTATTATTAATTTAATTTGGGCCGCGGGCGCAGTTTCAGGCCTTAGAGGATAACCTAAATTATCCCCTAAGGTTTGAAACTGCGCCCGCGACGGGTTAATATACCTACTTCATTTTCTTCTTGCATGTACAAAAAATTCATACTTTACCTCTATGATACACCAATATGCGATAGATATCTTTCGGCTGCATCAACAACCCTCCCAAGGTTCAGACTGCGCTATTAAATGGTTCGCACTAGCAGTAGCCATACCAGCTGCAGCACGTTGTATCTCCACCTGAGATAAAACTCTCCGAGCTTCATGTAGTGGAGCCAGTGGGCGACCTAAAATACGTAATATAAATTACATAATCGTTTTCAAGTCTTAACTGCAATATGAATAGCTTCAGGGTTAGAAAATTCCACTTACTGCGGTATCATGCTTGCCGAGTTCGATGAGTCAGGGGCACTGTTGTAGCATCGGCCGGGGTAGGGCTTGGTGCTGACACACGAGTCTGGCCAGATTTTGGGGCTGCAGTGATCTCAATAAGGCGCTCAACACCGGTAGAGCTCCCACTTTCAATGTACAAAGTATGTTCCATTGTTAAATATATTCCATTGTGCCCCAGAGACTCTAGCTGCACGCCTTCCCATTCCTGAAAATATTACGTACATTTGAATAATTTTTTGCACAGTAATAAAATTAAATATTCATCTAATAAGTATACACACACTTACTTTGTATTAAAAACGAACCAACTCGCACGAATACTCAAGTTTTAAAATCAAATAGTATAATATTAATTTATAATACACGTCTTGTTGATGTTTGATGTTGACAATAGTTGACATAACTCAAGGGATAAACTAAAAACTCCTTTGTACGCGTTACCAGCCTATAAAGTTTTTGTTGTTTCTAGTTTCCCTTTTCAGGCTTCATCTGCGGTCTTTTTAACAGTTTTATAAGTATATTATAAAGAAATAACACTTTAACTGTAGAAATAATTCTTAAAAAAACAATTTTATTAATAAAAACTTTAAATAAAAATTTACCTGTAAAATTACGGTCTTAATTTTTTTCATGCGGCAATATTAACGCCTTATATGATTCTGATATGAATTGAATTGAGTGTGATTCAGCTAATATGTGTCAACATTTTACGTCAAATTAGAGGAATTGCTAATGATCTGCCGGGAATTCATTAAATTAATCACTTTTAGAGGAATTGCTTAATGTGGCCTTTTTAGGCCCCCAGTAGACTTAAATATTATATTATATTCACTATATTACGGTTTGCATGACAAAAAGCACGAAGTGTCCAAAAATGTTTAATTTTGTTTTATTTAAAGTTACTTGGGTTTATTGTGCACATAGTTTTTGTAACATTAATCATAATCCCTACTTTTGGCAATAACATTTTACACCTGAATATATTTTTATGACCCAGAGTTTTTACTACCTATATTTTCTTACCTTCTTCATTACAGAATGCATCCAAAGCTTTAGAAATGCTTTTTACTGTTGTACCCGTTGATATATATAATTACATAAATGGTGAGGCTACTAAGTTCACTTCGCCATTTATTATTTCAATAGAAACATTTTTAAACAAGCCTGAAGTCCAAAACGCACTTCACGTCAAAGAGAAGAAGTTTTCTATATTTAATATGATTGTATACGATTGGTTACAAAGTGATGAATATCAGACCGTCAAACCTTGGCTAGAGGAATTGGTGGAGCATTATGGAGTCTTGTGTTACAAGTAAGTTTTGAGAAGATTCTGTAGATGTTCTATAATCAGTAAGATCAAGTCTCATGGTCTGAAAACCATACTGAATCCACTTCTTATTGACCTCCAGCGGGCAGCTAGACTTGGTGGTACCCTACGCGCTGTCAGTTCGTACATACAGAAGCCTGAAGTGGTCCGGAAGACAAGAGTACCTCGACGCTTACAGAGAATTTGTCTACGACGAAGAAAATAGTTCAAATATTAATTCGTGAGTTAATCGCATACATACATATATTATTTTTAAGGAAATGTCGGCAAGAGTAATCAACCACCCGACTAAAACGATGATAAATGAACATATGTGGACTTTGGGAGCCTAGCTGCAACTAATAATTGCAAAAGCTTTCTGAATTTGTAGATGATTAAAATACCTACTTACCTGTAATTTTATCACTAGCCATATGCTTGAAATTGGAATACAGTAGTGTTGCTTGGCAGTATCAACAGGTAAATCCTGCTTTTAGAAAGATTAGAGCTCTCCTAACTACTACTGCTAATGAATAGGTATGTGTAGTTAAAAGTATTTTAGACGAGACTTGGGAAGGGGAAGGGACTCCCACTTATGCTTTTCATCCAACTAATGGGTGATGTCGGTGACTGTTTCAGTTTTGTGAAGACGAGCGGTAACTTCATGGAGGCGATGGTGGTCGGCGCGGGACACATGGTGCCCGCAGACAAGCCACGCGCTGCCAAGCAGATCATCGACAAGTTTATCAACAAACACAAATAAATCAATACGACTGTGTAAAGAAGAAAACCAGGCATTTGACGTTCCGTAAAATCTTTATTATTGTAAGAAGAAAAATCTTTCACACAATATAAGTAATTCACTCATAATTAATATTAGATCGTCATTAACTGTCGCATAAATAATGAACTAGTCTACTTATTCTCATCCAAATTTACCTTATCAATGCCGCCTCTAGCAGTGGCCGCTGATAAAATATGTTTCATTAAAACTGTGCTTGTATTCAAACTTGTGTTATTCATCTGAATGTTAATTCGCTACATTATGTTTTGCATCATTCAACGTTTCTCGTACATTGCGTTGTGACCCAGCCCAAACCTCGTAAACAAAAATTAATATAGACAAACAGTAACCGCTAATAAGTATCATAAATACATAATAAAAATTTGCCAGTGACAGTGGCACATGTTCAGGTCGGTAATGAGATTTACATTTCAACCACTCTCGGAAATATATATCATTAGCATACTTCTTCATGATGCCTGTTGTCATTACCTGAAGAGTAAATTTATCCAAATGCGGAATCAGAACGGAGCCACGGCGCAAAAGTACAGTTCTGTATATGCTATTATAAGGTTCCTTCAACTGGTACATTTCCATTTTGCATTGGTCGTCAGTTAGCTGCCATTTATATACCTTATAATGAAAATCCGAAATAATAGTATAGAGAGACTTTTGTGGAGAGTTTTTGACCTTCATCAAACAATCAAATCTAGTTCCACAATCCGAGTGCACATTAAATTCACCATGATGCTGCCATTCAGTAAATAAAACTACTTGATGATTCTCTAAATCCTCTGGTTCTTTCGGTTCATAACCACGGACCGGCTGAGTTGTCACACTGCACAAGTTTGCCTGGATTGCGTAAGGAATTATAAACGATGTAAACAATAGACTCGAGAAAATTAGTTTCTGGGGCCATCCAGATACTGTTCGCCTAACAGTATTTTTATTCAATAAATAACCAAATACAACAAGAATATTGTAGGAAACATCTTTTCGTGTACGAAATATTGATAAAAATATAGCCATCACGCTGAAAATTACGAACAGGAGGCTGACTACAATACAGGTCTGAGAAGACTGATATAAAACTGCAACCCATTGTTCTACATAATCAGAGTGAGCAACTATATAAATCATGTAATCTATTAACATTGGGTAACTGTAGGAAACGTTTCCAACATAATTATAAGAGTTAATCGCGCATCCTCCCACAACTCCTTCAAATTCGTTGTTCGAGACTTTATTTACCATGATCTGTGTCAAGTTATTCATGAGTTTTCCATATTTGTCAACTTTTCCAAATTCGTGTAAATCAATTCTCATTTCGAATTGCTTCTCAAACAATGTCATGAAATATTGTTCAGTTCCTTTGATACTTGTGTCGAAGTTCATGAACGGCCATAGGTTACGTGTTATGAATTTATATCGGCAGTTACGAATACTTCCCTTGTATAAAACTGGCAAATTCTTCTCAGAACGGTAATCAGAGCACCATGACGAAAACGTTAGATGACCGGATTTCAAACAATAACCAGGTTTTGTAAAATTATACTTGTGTATAGCGTAGTCTTCACCATCACGTGATATTAATGAAACATTATAAAAAATATTGTATGCATGAAGTAGATCGGTAATGTCATGTAAACTGTAATTCTTATAACTTTGCAGGATAATGATGAATCTTGCTGCTGGATTCCAAAATTTATCCGAGATGACTTTACTTAACCCTCGTTCTAATTCTTGATAATCTCCACTCATCACAATATAAATCACATTATAAATATTTCCGGGCTCCCAAAAGAATTTTCTTGAAACAAATCGTGCTCCTTGCACGTTATGGAGGGCTGATAAGTTTAAATCATTATTCACATTCATGACAGTAATGTCCATTAAGTGATATTTCTTCTTGTAATCAATGCCTTGTAACATTTTTACGACACAACTGGTGAGATTTTTTCCATTATCTTGTTCAGTTTTAAAAAAAGCCCTAGCACTGACCAAAGCCCAGAGAATGTAGAAAATTACTGTTTTCATTTTTAGACGCGAATTAACGAACAGCTTGTTTGTAGTATGTTCCTTCTGATACCATATTGAATAAATGAAATTGTGGCACTATTTTGATTTTTAATGTGTTATTGAAACATTAATCATATTGGTTCTTTTTACCAGCAGTGAATGAATTATTATTGTAAAAACCCTAAATGCTTTCAATTCATCGAATGGAAACACCGTTTTACGAATTAAACACAATAGGCACATATTGCTATTTAAACAATCAGTTGATAAATGGATCCCTTTTTTGTTGGCACACGCACATATTATGTACAAATTTCAGGAGTTGGGTTACCCAAATTTAACACATCTATCTATCGATCTACTGATATAAATAAAAATGAATTAATGCTATTAGACGGTAAGCGCATCACTTCAGAACGGCAGGACCGATTTGGCTACTTATGCTTTGGCTTAGGGAAAGGAAAAATGGAAAAGTTTCCCGGAAAATTGGAAAAACTGAAAGTCCTTTTTTGTGTGGGATTTTTATATTATGAACTATTTATTTGTTTGGACAGAACAAGTTCTGACGGGTCAGCTAGTATTTTTTATTATTATGACTCAGTTACTCCATTGCAATATACATAATAAAAATTTATTGTCGTCTAAGCACGTTTTAATCTGTCGAAGAGTAAAGCTATTCAACCGATCATTGGGTGGTATCTTCCTATTCGACCGTAACTAATTGTACTAAATGCTATGGCGCAATTTTCTGTTCGTCTATTTGAAATGTTTTCGTGTTTAAACTACTAACATTCTTATCTTAACCTCATAACGCTCTTGGGTCACATCACAAGTGACCGCACTGGACATTTAAATGTGCTCCACTGCTCACAGCTAAACGCGTGATTACTCGTGCACCGAGTACCTTTACGGAAATGGCGTTCAACAGGATTTATATCTACTATAAAAAGACACACAGACTACCCTTGAAAAATATCTATCAATGAGATTGCTGGTTCAAATTGAAGAATCCAACAAAATCAATAATTATTTAAGTAACTTATAAAATAATGGAATAGTACTTTGTCTTCCATTTTATTGCAGCCCTCGAAAACCAAACGCAAATACTCTGATGTCAAGGTAATTTACCCTGACCTCAAAATGCTTGAAGTGAAGACCCTGGCTTTAAACTAAGTATGTAACGAGATTCGATACATCTGCTTTTTCGCCTAATTAAGATAGCAGCACTTTTCCAATTAGTAGTTTTCTCTGGAAAAGCTACTTATGTGTATAATTTGTAATGTATTCCTACTAACTCCGTATTTTTATAGTTTACTTTTTGTTTTTATATTTAACTGTCGACAGCCCTGTATTACAGTAAGACCTCCGCCCTTTGAGACGGGTTTACGGGATGGTCGTAGTTTGGCGGTTTATATGACATTGTGGAGAAGAAAATAATAGACATTTGTCGTGCTGTAAAATCTTTATTGGTGAAAGAAGCTACAGAAGTGTATCACATTAATCATTCATCGATAATTAGTGCCAACGGATATCACACTATACATAGTAAAATGAAGTCACTTAGTCTAATTATTCCCATGAAACGATGCGTAGGTACCTAATCAGTAAGTGTTTAAAGTTGATGTTTTTATTAAAACTGTGCTTGAATTGAAGCAGGTGAAGAAAATCATCAGAATATTAATCCACAACACGCACGCTTTTTTCGCATAGTTAAGAGTTTCCTCGTGTGAGTACCTTCCGTTGTGATCCAGCCCAAACCTCGTAAATAAAAATCACTAAAGACAAACAGTAACCAACAATAAGTATCATAAAAACATAATAAAAATTTGACAGTGACAGTGGCACGTGTTCAGGTCGGTAACGAGATTTACACTTTAACCACTCCTGGTAATATATTTCTGTAGCGATCTTTTTCATGACACCTGTAGTCGATAACTGAAGTACAAACTGATCCAAATATGGTTTCAAAACAGAGCCACGACGTAACAATATGGTTCTATATATGCTAGTGTAAGGTTCCTTCAACCGATAAGTTGACAGTTTGCATTGATCGTCGGTCAAATGCCATTGATAAAGTAGATAATGAGCATCTGAAATTAAAGTATAAAGACACCTGTGTGGATAATTCTTAACCTCCATTAAACAATTAAGTCTAGTTCCACAATCACTGTGCCCATCAAATTCA
The DNA here is from genome assembly GCA_917490735.1 of Dryobotodes eremita. NCBI lineage: Eukaryota > Metazoa > Arthropoda > Insecta > Lepidoptera > Noctuidae > Dryobotodes > Dryobotodes eremita. Next base: position 10,141,517 of record OU823257.1, read on the forward strand.
CTGCGATGCTGCCAGTCACTATATAAAACTGCATGATAATTCTTTAAATCCTCTGGTTCTTTCGGTTCATAACCACGGACCGGCTGAGTTGTCACACTGCACAAGTTTGCTTGGATTGCGTAAGGAATTATAAACGCTGTAAACAATAGACTCGAGAAAATGAGTGTCTGTGGCCATCCAGATACTGTACGTGTAACAGAATTTTTATTCAATAAATATCCAAATACAATAAGAATGTTGTAAGAAACATCTATTCCCGTACTAAATATTGATAAAAACGTAGCCGCCACACTGAAAATTACAAACAAGAGGCTAATTACTATACAAGTACTATGAGACTGATATAAAACTGCAACCCATTGCTCTACATAGTCAGAGTGAGCAACTATATAAAACATGTGATCTATGAACAATGGGTAACAGTATGAAATGTTCCCATGATTCTCCCGCGAGTTAATAGCGAATCCTGCCATCGCTCCTTCAAATTCGTTGTTCATGACTTTTTGTACCATGATCATTGTGTAGTTATTCAAGAGTTTTCCATAATTGTCTACTTTACCAAATTCTTGTAACTCAAGTTTCACACCGAATTGCTTCTCAAACAATGAAAAGAAATGTTGTTCAGATCCTTTGGTGCTTGTGTCGAAGTTCGTGAACGGCCATAAATTACGTGTAATGAATTTATATCGGCAGTTACCGATACTTCCCTCGTATAAGAGAGGTAAATTCTTCTCAGAGCGGTAATCAGAGCACCATGACCAAAACGTTAGATGACCGGATTTCAAACAATAACCAGGTTTTGTAAAATTATACTTGTGTATAGCGTAATCTTCACCATCCCGTGATATTAATGAAACATTATACAAAATATTGTATGCATGAAGTAGATCGGTAATGTCACGTAAACTGTAATTCTCGTAGTTTTGCAGGACAATGATGAATCTTGCTGCTGGATTCCAAAATTTATCTGAGATGACTTTACTTAGCCCATGCTGTAACTCTTGATAATCTTTACTCATCACGATATAAATTTTATTGCTAATATTTCCTGGCTCCCAAAAGAATCTTCTTGAAACAAATCGTGCACCTTCCACGTTATGGAGGGCTGATAATTTTAAATCATTTTTCATATTCATGACTGTTATGTCCATGAAGTTGCTGTATTTTTTATAATCAATATTTGCCACTAATTTTATAACACAACTGGTGAGACTTATATCATGATCTTGCTCAGATGTTATTATGGCACTTACACTTACCAAAATGCATAAAATATTTAAAATTATTGTTTTCATTCTCAGACACAAATTAATCGAGCAGTTTATTGGTAGTCTGTTCCTTCGTATTCTGATTCTTTATATTGAATAAACGAAACTGAGGCACTATTGTAATTTTGACTGTATCATTTAAAACATTAATCATATTGGTTCTTTTTACCAGCAGTCAATGAATTACCATTGTTATAACCCTTAATGCTCTCAATTCATCGAATGAAATATTGAAACACCATTTTATGAGTTAGGCACAATAAGCGCCTTTTGCTATTAAATCGATTAGTAAATAAATCAACAGCTTTTTTTGTGTTGACACACGCTCATACATATCTAAGATTCTGGCTACCCAAATTAAACACACATTTTTACAATAATTACTCACCTACCTCAAAACAATTAAGAATTAACAATTTCAATTTCATTCGGAAATAATCGGTTGAAGTACACTGAACGAGACACAATTGGAGTTTTATTGTTATTACGCATTATTGTAACTTAATCTATTGGACATTTTTATTGATTATATTTTAAATTTATTTTGATATGCGTGTAATTAATATTGACTTCATTACTAATGTGAAAGTTTCCATAATTCTACCACCTTATGATATCTTAAAAGTTAAAGTAATGCAAAAAAAAATGTTAATCCTACTAATCCTACTATCCTACTAATATTATAATTGTGAAAGTGTGGATGTTAGGATGTTTGTTACTAAATCACGCTAAAACGGCTGAACGGCTTTGGATAAAATTTGGCACGTGGGTAGACTATGACGTGGATTAGGACAAAGGATACTTTTTATCCCGATATTCCCACGGGATCGAGATTTCTACGGGTGAAACCGCGGGGCGCAGCTAGTTAATAATATTTGTACGCCTCTGGGCATAACATAGAGGATCTACAAATCTGTAACATCTCGCACTCTGTTGTAATTTGACCTATGTTTACAAATAAAGCACTCTGATTCTGATTCTGAAACGCCTATGGACGTTTTGACCCTCAAAGTCCAATAATTGACAGTCACTAAATAGGCGAGCCATTCAGACGATTGTTGGGTCGTATCTACCTCTTCATCATCTACCTAGCCTTTTCAAAACTATGTCAGGTTCGGCTTCCAGTCCAACCGGATGCAGCTAAATACCAGTAATTTACATGAAGCGACTGCCTATCTGACCTTCACAACCCAGTTACTGGGTAATACGATACCCCTTGGTAAGATTGGACGTGAGACTTTCGGCCTTCTGACTACCCGTAACGACTGTCACAGATCTACAAATGACAGCCGGGGCCAACGTTTTAATGTGCTTTGCGAGGCACGGAGGAGTCGGATATGTCATGGATGGTCACCCATCCACGGACCGACCTCAGCAAGTGTAGATTAACATTCGATTGACCCGTGTCGGCTGTTATTATTTAGCCACGAGCCGCACGTGGTGGTCTTCTACATACTCGGCCGTAATTAAATGTATTAAATGTTAAGGCGCAATTAGGATAGTCTATTTGAAATGTTTTCATGTTTAAACTACTAGGTTTGAACCTGGGAAAGGTGCTAGGTACCTACTCTTATCTTTAAACCTCAACGTTCTTGGGTCACAAGTGACCCACCTGATATTTAAAGCCTTCAAGCACCATTGGGCCACATGTGCTTCACTGCTCACAGCTATAACGCGCGATAATCTGCGCACCGAAGTCCTTGACGAAATTTGACGTTTGACAGCGTTAGGCTTGACCGGTTATAGTAAAAAGTCACCCGGATCACCCTTGACGAAGTCTGTCAATCAGATCTATGGTTCAAATTGCAGAATTGAACGAAATCAACAAAATGCTGTTAGAATGTATAAAATAATGGAGTAGACTGTATGTTTTTCCCTTTGCTTCGACCCACGAAAACCAAAAGCAAATATTCTGATGTCAAAGTCTTAAGGGCTACCTTGACATCAAAATGCTTGAAGTGAAGACCCCGGCTGTAACGAGATTAGTTACAACATTTGGTTTTTCGCCAAATTTTGATAACAGCAGTTTTCAAATTAGTAATTTTGTCTGGGAAAAACTCGTTGTGAAAAAGATGTATAAGTTGTAATTTATACCTACTAACTCAGTATTTATGTAGTTTACTATAAACGTAGCCGCCACACTGAACATTACACACAGGAGGCTAATTACTATACAAGTATTATGAGACTGATATAAAATTGCAACCCATTGCTCTACATAGTCAGAGTGAGCAACTACATAACACATGTGATCTAATAAAAAGAAACTGGACAAGTGCGAGTTGAACTCGCATGGAGCGGGTGCCGTACGATAAATATGCTACCCACCAATGCATCAATGCTTTATTATTTCTGCGCACATTGCGTAGTGCCCATCGTCCAGCCCAAACTTCGTAAACAAATATTATTATAGACAAACAGTAACCATCATCATCCGTCGTCCGTCATCGTCATCGGTCGTCGTATCATCGTATCCGTATTTTTTAGTTTTAAGGTGTATTTTTGTTGCTGCAATGCCAATAAACGCATTTTTCTTTCTTTCTTTCTTTCTTTAACCGCGGATGAGCATCATAAATACATAATAAAAGTTTTCCAGTGATAGCGGCACGTTTTCAGATCGGTAACAAGATTTATTCTTCAACCGCTCTCAGAAATATATATCCGAAGCATGCTTGTTCAGGACACCTGTTGTTTTAAACTGAAGTATAAAACGATTCAAATCGTGTATCAACACAAAGCCATTGCGTAAATAAATTGTTCTGTATATGCTCAAATAAGGTTCCTTCGACCTATACATTGCCATATTGCAGTGATCGTCAGCCAGCAGCCATTGACAAACCATATAGTAATCATTTGAAATAAAAGTAAGTACAGAGAGATGTTTTCTAATGATATTTAAGGCGCCGCCACCCCGAGGAAAACCTTGCGATAGTGCGTTATTCAGAGTCTAATAACTCATTAATTAAAAGTAATAAACTAAGTAAATCTAAAAGCACATGATTAATGTTCGATATTCTACTTCACGTTCTTATTTTTGTTATGTGTTATAAATACATTTAAAATCTCCTTATAAAAAAGTGACTAAAATTATTGATTGCAAGCATCTTTTGCTAAAGGTGACGTTCTAATAATTTTAGGATTACACTAATGGGTAGATAATTTAAAAATCTAAATAATTCACGTTTTATTTCATTTCAAAAGATCACTAGTCTTTTTTATTAAATAAATCACACAATTTTTGTGAATTCTATGATAAATAGGCGTGCGCAGGGAGCGGGAAAGAGCGAGACTCAGCGACAGAACAGAGAAGGACCGAACGCTCAAGGTCGTTTGGTCAGGGAAGCGCCTTAACCATTTATTTTTTATTTTTATATTTCCACAATCCCAATGCCCTTCAAATTCAAAGCGACGACGCTGCCAATCAGCGTAACACAGCTGTACGTGTGTAAAACAGCTTGATATATTTTTTTAATCTTTTTGCTCTTTTGTTTCATAACCACGGACTGGCCGAGTAGTCTCGCTGAACAAATTTCCCTGGATTGCGTAAAGAATTATAAACGATGCTAAAAATAGACTCGAAAACAATAGTGTCTGTGGCCATCCAGATACTGTTCGCCTAACAGTATTTTTATTCAACAAATATCCAAATACAATAAGAGCATTGCGTGAAACATCTTTTCGTGGAGCAAATATTGATAACAATGTAGCCGCCATAGAAAAAATTACGAACAAGAAACCGATTATAACATAAGTAAAACTGCAACCAATTGTCCTACATAATTGGCATGAGCAACTAAATAAAACATGTGATCTATTGTTATTGGGTAACTGTGTGAAATGTTACCAAAATACAACGAAGTGATCTCGTATCCTCCTAAAACACCTTCATCTTCGTTGTTCACGACTTTTTGTAACAAAAACAGTGTTGAGTTACTAATGATTCGAGTTTCCAATATTTTATCAACGTTGGCCAATTATTGTAAATCAATTTTCACTCCGAATTGCTTCTCAAACAATGAAAAGAAATGAACGGCCATAAATTACGTGTTATGAATTTATATCGGCAGCTACGAATACTTCCCTTGTATAAGAGAGGTAAATTTTTCTCAGTGTGGTAATCAGAGCACCATGACTAAAACGTTAGATGACCGGATTTCAAACAAAAACCAGGTTTTGTAAAATTATACTTGTATAAAGCGTAATCATCACCGTCACGTGATATTAACGAAACTTTATAAAATAAATTGTATTCATGAAGTAGATCGGTAATGTAATGTAACCTGTACCTACTTCTCTTAAGGGGCTGACAACAGCTAAAGCGCGGTCACTGTCGGACTGCATAGAAAAGAAAGAGAAGCGCGATGACACAACGCTGGTAAATTATTGCAAAATATGAAGTAATTATCTATTTACAAAAAATCTATTGATTGGACTAAAATATTAAAACACTATTACGTTATATGTTGCTTATAGAATAATCTGACAAAAAATCAGAATAATTTAATGCATCGTAATATGGTTTTTAATCGTTAAAAGAATTTTTTAGAGATATCTTCGTGATTTTTTTCTATCGTATCAAATTAGTTGTATTATCTTTTCAACACACTATTTAACTAGCTTATATCCTGAAGAATATCCTATATTTTTCTGATTTTGCTTACTGCAGTGAATCATATACTTTCAGGCATTATAAAACTTTCGTTTAGGTCCTGCACCCTAATTACGTAACACACTGTCTATTACAATCTGAATCATTTTGAAGCCTATTGCTAAACCATTGCTTCATATGTTAGAAAAATTTGTCTGCTCAACGACGTAAATAACGCAATGAATGTTGTTGAACTGTCAAAATGAAACCCATTCTTTCTGTTAGTGTGTTACGTAATTACCCCTCTGTAGTCCCCTTAACTTTACAAAACAATGATGAATCTTGCTGCTGGATTCCAAAATGTATCAGAGATGACTTTGCTTAACCCGTGCTTTAATTCTTGATAATTTTCACTCATCACGACGTAAATCACATTACTAATATTTCCGGGTTCCCAAAAGAATCTTCTTGAAACAAATCGTGCACCTTGCACGTTATGGAGGGCTGATAATTTTAGATCATCATTCACATTTATGACAGTAATGTCCATTAAGTGGTAATACTTCTTGTAATCAATATCTTCTACGATTTTCACGACACAACTGGTGAGACTTTGAACATTATCTTGCTTAGTTTTTAATAGAGCACTAAACAAAATGCAAAACATAGTAAAAATAATCGATTCCATTTTTAGCCACGAACTAGTCCAGCAATACAGGTTCGTAGTTTGTACGTTAACCCCTTTGTTTATAAACGTTGCTTAAAGTTAAGTAGTAATTAGCGACTGTTGCCCCACCCCCCCTTTTTATTTTTTGGCTCGGAAGTCATCAAATGACCTCTACCGCTCTGGGCGGAGCGGAAGGGCATGTCAGACTCTTACTGACTAAAACCCACCCGTGTTCCTTCAGTTGCCTGTGCGCCAGGGCCACGTGCGGTAACTCTTTCGAACAATCCGCGACCCCGGCAGGCATCGGTCCTATCGGACCCCGTCAATGGTGCTGAAATCTCTTTGAGGCGCGCGTGGAACACGACGCGCCGTCGACCCGGGCCTGGTCCTTCCCGGACGGAGAGCTGCCCATTGCTCGCCGTCCGCAAGCCCGCGCTTACGGTGGCCGGGAGTCGGGAGTCGACTCCCGACACCCAGGGTGTCTCCTCCTGCGGTGACTAGGGGCGCGAGGGCGCAGTGATTGCCTCTCCCTCTCGCGCTCTGCCTCCTCCTTCGCGAGCATTACTGCTTCGCAGAAGGAGGTGACGGCTTCCCATTCCCTCTCGCTCCGTACCATGGCCTGAACCAGGGCCGGACGCGAGAGGTCGCCGCCGCCGATCGCCGCCACGAGGACACGGCGGTGCTCCGCCCAAGCCGTACAGACCTCCACCGTATGCTCCACCGTGTCCTCCGGTCGATCCACACAATGATAACACCCGGGCGTTTCCTCCTGCCTTATCCGAAACAGGAACGTCCCGAAACAGCCATGTCCGGTGAGGACCTGCGTGGAAGGTGAGGACGCCGTGACGCCTCTCAAGCCACTCCTCAAAGAGGGAACTTGCCGCCGCAATTGTGGCGTGCCCTGTTTACCCCCCCCCCCTAAGTTTCTAAGAAAGAATAAAAGAAAAGAAATAGTAGGTATATACATATAAATTAGTTTAGGTAGGTACTGAAACGGCTAATTAATCATTCCCTTTATCAGAAATCTCTTTATTGCAGTCACCAAATTATCATTGTTAAATCCTATAATGGTCCTAAATCGCCGTCGACGAATGAAATGATAAAGACCATTAATAGGTATGTAAGTTAGTGGTAAGTTACGCATAATACGAACATTACTATTATAATGAAGAATAGTAATATAAATACATTTTAATGCAAGTGTGCAAAGTTTGTCATTGCACTTGAGGTGAGATTAAATGGAGCTGAGAGTACAGTTTCAACACACTTCCAAAGGAAAAATAAATCAAAGGATAATGACCGCTCGCCTACATTGGCATACCCTAACCAAAACGATCATGTACATAAACTACACATGGTGTATTTTAAAGCTCATTTGACCTACATTTTGAATTAAGTCCCCGTTTCCCGGGGGCACAGTAGTGCCCCCGCCAAGACGAGCCAAGCGAAGCGCAAGGGCACTACCTACCTTTTCTCGAAGTGTTTCGTCGTTTTTGGAACCCTCATAGAGGTGGTTCCCGATGTATCAGATAGTTTATATTCTCAGGATATGATGTCAATAATAGACTAATTAAACATACAAAGTCTTAATTGAATAGCTAGATTAATTAATTTAATTTGATAATTTAATTTGATTGATTAATTAATTAATTAGCTAGATCTAATACTTTAGATTTTATTGATATCTAAAATACACCGATTTCGTCACTGACACACTCACTGACACACTGATGATCATCAAAATGTTTGGCTACTTCCTGAAGTGCTAGAAAGCCGAAATTTGGTATGTAAACAAAGTTCAGTATACAAAAAAACACTACCGTGCCCCCAGATAAACTTATAACTTTCGCCCCCATCCCCTAAAATTGGGGGGGGGTGGAAGTTTGAATGAGACTTTCACCAATTTTATGAATTAGGACATGAAAGTTTACACGGGACTGTAGACAGTAACTAAAAACCCTATTAATAAGTACTTACCAGAACCTCCGCCTCAGTCAAGAGTTTCATGGTAGGTCTCAGTTATTTACGCCCTTTGACGACGAGGTGAGCAAATCGATTGTAAGTACTTAATTAATACGATAAGATATAAATACTAAAGTTAGGTACATAATTAAAATAATTGTATTAACCGGCACTGCTGATGTGCAAAAATACACCCCAAAAAAAGAAGAAAAAAAAAAACACTAAAAAGACTGCCTAGCAACTTACAAAAAGAACTGAAATCCCACCAAAAACATTTCATGTAAAATGTTGCCAAGACGACCACATAAGGTTTGCCTTGTGAAAAATAATAATAATAAAATTTATTCGCAATAAACATGTGTATACATACACACACACGTAGGTGCATATATGTAGGATGACAAAATATAAACAAAGTAGTTGTGCTTAATACATGTTTGCCAAACGTCATGGCATGCAAATCTTTAGAAAAATTGAATTCAAATTATTTAATTTCCAAATAATTATAATTAACAGAATATACATCTTTATATAAATTTTAATTTTATTTAAGTAGAATAAACATGTCACAGTCCAATTAGTAATAAAAGATCATTATAATATGTCACAATTATAAAAAAGAAGTACAAATAATAGTCAAAAAATCATAATAACAAGTTACAATTATAATTAATAAAATGAGAATGAATTCAATTTGGTAACTTATCTGCTATAAAATCGGTTAATGAATAATAACATTTATCCACAAGTAATTTTGTAAGGCATTTTTTAAATTTATGTAACGGTTGCTCTCTTATACGAGTACTGTGGGGTATTTTATTATAAACAGTGGGTGCCATACAAATCACTCCCTTTTTTAACAGTGCTGTATTATATGCACCTGTGTACAATAGACTCTTATACTGGGATCTCATAATGTTATTTCTTTTCCTGACGTCATTTAAATATGGAAATAATTGTTTATTTGTTTTGACGAATATAGCCAATTCTAAAATACACAGACATGGAAACGTTAACAGTTTATTCGTTTTAAAGACAGAGATACAACTATCCGTTATTTTTAGACCAAATATGGCTCTAAGGCAACGCTGACATTTAAAAATGCTTTCCCTTTCGCTGCAATTGCCCCAGAATATTATACCAAACCTTAAGACCGACACAACCAGACCATGATAAGCCACTAGTAGTGATTTAGAGTTATTTTTTTTCGACATATTGTGTAAAGCATAAGCGGAAGAGTTTATTTTTTTGCAAATCTCTTCAGCGTGAGCTTTCCAAGTTAGTTGGCTGTCAATTAAAATTCCCAAAAATTTCGCCACATTTACTCTGTCTACCATCTGTCCATTGTAGTTTATGTTCATGTCTTCAGAATTAATTCTCTGGTAAAAGTGCATAATTTTTGTTTTTTGTACATTTATGACTAGGTTGTTGTTAATAAGCCAATTTACAACTGTATCAAGCGTTTTGTTGATGTCACTTTCATATGACTCTCTGTTACGGCATTCTATTATTAATGTGCTGTCGTCAGCAAATAGTACCATGGGCTGGGCTGTTTGACGTGGGAGGTCATTGATGTACAATAAAAATAACAAGGGTCCGAGCACGCTGCCTTGCGGAACTCCATATTTTATTTCTCTAGTAGTTTATTTATATTTTAATTCATATTTAGTTTTTAGGCAAATTTTAGATATCTCTGTATATTGTTTTCGGCCGCTAATATAAGTTTTTATTAAATTAAGTGCATTTCCTCGTATTCCGTATGCGTAGAGTTTTCCGAAAAGAGTCTCGTGATCCACCCAATCAAACTCTTTCGACATATCCGTGTAAATTGCACATATTGGTATTTTAGCATCTACATTTGGCATTATTTTACTTATGAAGTCAAATATTGTTGTGTTTATATTTTTGTTTTTTCTAAAGCCATATTGCTCCATACACAATATATTATATTTCGATAATAATTTATAAATATATTCATAAATATTATTTTCTATAACTTTAGAAAACACGGGTATCAAAGCAATAGGTTCTTCTTCTTCTTCAATAGGGTCTTCTTTGCATTTCTTTTTATAAATTGGTTTGATTACAGTTGTTTTAAGGCGTTCAGGAAATATTCCGCTGTAAATACTTAGGTTAATAACATGGCTCAAAGGACCGGCTATGCTGCAAGAAGCAAATTGAATTACTTTAGTTGAGATATTGTCATAACCAACGCTTTTCTTATTTTCCAAAGATTTTATTATGCGTATGACATCCTCGGGTGTAGTTGGGGACATGAATATTGAGTGGGGGTAATTGATTAAACTGATGATATTTTCCGACTCATGTTTTAATTTATTTACAGTTTGGTCTACAAAAAAAATATTAAATGATTCTGCTATTTCAATAGGATCTGCCAATATTATACCGTGTTTCTTTATTTGAGAAATAGGTTCACAAATAGTTTTAGTCTTATTTATAATTTGCCAGGTTGTTTTTTATTTATTTTTTGAATTATTGATTAAGTGATTGTTTTGTGCTTTCTACGTCAGTTTTACAATGTTTTTAAATCTTTTTGAATAAGTTATAAACGTATTTTTATTTTCTGTTGTCGGTTGAAGTATATGTTTCCAGACTAACTGCCGCTTTCTTTTACTGCAAATTCGTATGCTTCGTGATACCCAGTTTATCTTTTTTTCGGATTTCATTGTTACTATTTTGTACGGGAAGCATAAGTCATAAAGGAGTGTAAATATCTCAAGGAAGTCATCGTAAGCTTTATTAGGGTCCTCTGAGCTATATACGTCAGAAAATGTTAAACTTTGTAAGTGTTCTTTGAATTTGATGAGATTTTCTGGGGACGTATCTCGTAATTTTGTTTTCCATGTTTTTATTTTACAAAACCTACTTACTTTAAATTTTATAATTTGAGCTGTATGGTCAGATAACCCGAAGTCCATGACCTCACATTTACATGTGTGTTTAGAGTTGTGGGCAAAGTTATCCAAGCAAGTATTACTAATAAGACGGGTTGGTTCATTAATTCCTAATTTTAGGCTGTAGTTCAAAAGAAAGCATTTAAAGTCATTTGTTATTCTATTATTTTTCAAAATGTCTATGTTAAAGTCTCCACATAAAATAATTCGCTTATTAGGTTTAGTACACATATTTCTTAAGATAGCATCTAAATTTTCGTAAAATTTATTCAAGTTAGCTAGTTTAGGCGGTCTATACACACATATAATAATTGTCTTTTGATAAGTAAGCTCAATGGCACAACATTCTATGATTCCTTCTATCGAGAATCTCATTACATCTGGGAGTGCTGTAAATTCATACCCCTTTTTTACCAATATACATGCGCCACCGCGTTTAATACTTTTCCTTGCATAACAAGCTGCGAGTTTATAGTTTGGCAAACACAACACGTTTTCCTGACCAGACACAATGAAGTGCTCGGTTATACAAATAACGTCTATACTTATTTGTTTGGCTAATAATTCTTGAACAATTACAGTTAGTAAATCCGACTTGTTTATAAGTCCGGCAATATTTTGATGCATTACATATATATAATCAAAGAAAAAAATCAGTACATGAAGTCGAGGTGTTTGGATTATTATTATTTACTTCAAGCGGCGATGCGGTATTTGTAACCAAAAATAATAAATTTTGAAAAATATTTCTCATGCCTCTGTTGTTCAATTTTCCGCTGTACTTAGAGAACATGGTGAAGTCATAATATACGTCTAGATTAGAGTCAAGCACTGTCACGTAATCGAACGTTTGGAGATCTAAATCAAGCAAATTATTAAATGTTTCTATGCGCCAATTGAAATTGCGCAAATTGAATTGAAAAAGATATCAGATCTCATGTAGAGCCAAGCTTCTGAATCTACACGGCCTACAACTACCGACCCTTACTTCACAAATTCTACATATCAGTAAAAATGTATGGCTTGGCTGTTTCGTTACTTACTTCAGAAAATAAATATTCGCATCACCTCCACGACGGTAGCGAAACGGCGAAGCCATACATTTTACTGATATGTAGAATTTGTGAAGTTAGGGTCGGTAGAGTTAGGCCGTGTAGATTCAGAAGCTTGGCTCTCCATGAGATCTGATATCTCTTTCACAAGGCAAACCTTATGTGGTCGTCTTGGCAACATTTTACATGAAATGTTTTTGGTGGGATTTTATTTAAAGCAGCAGGTTTTTGTTCATTCGAGAATAAAACACTACTTTTTCTAGCACAAAACTTATTACTCACACGTCAAAAAACTAATAGTAGTATTCATTTTCTGTCAGGCGTTTCTACACACAATTACTTCACTATCTAACTTCGATTAAAATAACAATAACGGGGACCTAGTAAGGCTTGATTAAACTAGTAAAATAAATACTAAGGGGTTTATTTATAAACGTTGCTTAAAGTTAAGTGACGTTTAAACGTCAAAAAAGTATGGTTAAACAGTCGCTAATCATTACTTAACTTTAAAGCAACGTTTATGAATAAACCCCTTTAGCTTGTGTTACTCGGAACTAGCCTGTCTGACAGTAGCTCAAACCTTATAATGCACCAAAACTTGGGTGAGAACTATGTACCTACATTTTTGAAACCGGAGAATTAGGCTGCCTTTCCATCACAGAATTCTGAGGTCGCTAAGCAGAGAAGCCGAGCTACGAAACTGTGTTTTTTTTCCACCAGGGTTAATAGAGGTGTAGCGTAACGGATAATGACGCGGTCTAACAGGCCGCGACAGGCGTTGCTGCGCCTCGCCTGTCGAGTGTCGCGGCCCATGCCGAGCATTAGCACGGCATAATTGTCGGCCTAGTGCGGCCTGTTGGCCGCTATTCCAACATGTCAAGTGATACCGAGCGCATGGCTGCGTGTGCAGCGGCTGTGGTTTTATTTAGTAGTCACCATTAATTTGATAAACAAAGCAAAAAGAAACGCGCCCGTACAGGCCGCAACAGGAGCCCGCGCGTGCCGCGCCTCGCTGCGCCTTTGAACGCGGGGTGGCCCCATATAAATTATTTGATACGAGTATCCTATATTGATTGATTATCCCATATAAAACGGGGTGGTCCCATATAAATTGTATTAAGTTTGCTTTAGTAGTTTTTCAGTTAACTTCAACAATACGTATTTTTTCCACTTAGTGTATATTGATAATAATGTTACGAATATAATAATAATGTCAATATATATATACATATATATATTGTTATATTGGTTTACGAATTTGTGTGAGGTAGGCACCACAACTAAAAAGTGAAAAATAAAAACATTTTTACAAAAAGAAAAACAACGGGCTTCCAAAGAAAAACACTACAATGTGAAAAATTACTTTAATTTCGAAAGTCGGTTGCAAAAAACGAAAATACTAACCAAAGACACCGACTTCCGAAATAAAAGTAATTTTTCAATTTCCTATAGCTTTCCTAAAGAATTGGGCTATAAACTTCGAAAAGATTTTTTCAAGTCCGACTGGTAGTTCCAAAGCTTTAGGCTTTCAAACAAACCAACAAACAAACTGTTCAGTTTTATTATTAGTATAGATTAGTATAAATGGATATACCTACATTATATTATATCTATGTTATAGAGCAATCAAAAATTACAACTTAATTTTGCTTGTTTCTTGTTCGCGAAGGTTGTTACGTGATAAATTATTTTAAAATATAAACAAATTCTTACATTATATAAGAGCATACAGTACTGCAAAAATACTGAATAATTATGTATGCACCTACACTGTATATATGTGTATGTATACTTAGTTTTTGTCTATACCAAAGCCACAGACAACTTAGCCCCGTAGACACCGCATAGGAGGGCAACCGCGCTTGCCAAGCATTAGCTCTACGGCCTCATATGTGATGGCCACGCCCCCAACTCGTCTAGGAAGCGCCAGTCAGTCCGTTACTGAATGTTGACGTGTTTTAGTTATTGTTCTGAGGTTTTAAAAATCGAAAAGAATATTCAAAATGCCGTATTGTGCAGTGAAATGGTGCGGAAAATGTAGCAAAACTTCGAGGTTACACAAAGACGGCATTACATTTCACCGATAAGTTATTTAAAAGCATAAAATAATTACAAAATTTAATTTAACGACATTATTTGAATACGAAACAAATGCAAAGGTGAATAGCGCTCGTTGATGTCTTTTGGAAAATCTCTTTCTTTCACGTTTTAATTTATATGTGACTATCTCGCTCTATCATCGGTAACAGTTTACTAGTGATGATGAATCGATAACAAATCTACAAATAAAATATCGATATGTTACCACAAACATAAAACAAATAAATAATCATTATTTTATTTTAAAGGTTTCCAAAATGCCTAGACTTAAAGAAAATTTGTATAAGCTGTACAAAACGAGAAGAAAATTGTTGTCCCACTACAAAATAATAGTTTTATATGTTCCCGTCATTTTACTACGGATTGCTTTGAACTCAAAAAGAAACGACGAATTTTATTTATTACTGCTGTACCAACTTTGGTAGGTCACTTTTCAATATTGTCAGATGTTATCGACTTTAGTTACCTTATTCCCGAAATATTTTGGCACTAATTAATACACTCAGTGCATGGAATTTGGCGCAAACGTGGCACGTGCTTCTCCAAAACTATTCTCTGTATGATGCAAAAAATATTTCCTGAATTAAATATACCTACCTAGATATAAGTAAGTACTTACTAGGTATAACGAATTATTATACGTAATATCTCTGTAATAGATAAATAAATCTAAGTACTTACAAATGTTGCTTATCGATAAAAATATCGAGTCTCATACCAACCCTAAGCCGTCCTATGAGTCATGTGACGTATGACATGTGACATTGAAATAGCCAATCACAGCTCTCTTTGCACCTCGGCCCCCCCTGACTTTTGGCGATAGTATATTTGAACAAAATGTTCTTAATGAGGTGTCTACGGGGCTAAGTTGTCTGTGAC
Source organism: Dryobotodes eremita (assembly GCA_917490735.1). NCBI lineage: Eukaryota > Metazoa > Arthropoda > Insecta > Lepidoptera > Noctuidae > Dryobotodes > Dryobotodes eremita. The sequence continues at coordinate 10,156,948 of OU823257.1, forward strand.
CAAAGCCAAACCCAAAGCATACTTTATAAAAGTCTGTCACTCGAATTTTGACGCTTTTGACTTTTGTTTGACAGCTTAACCAAAAGTCCATCGATCGGTTTTCTGAATATAATTTGTCGCATTTTGACCATACAACTCAAAATGATATCTCTTTCACTCGCGTTGTAAGCATATTATACTATCCTGTTGTCAATGAACCGATTCACTGCGATTATACTGAAACGCGACCTGTGAATCGAAATGTTCCCGAAAATCAAATAAAAACTATGATCTCATAATTATTTAAATGTGAAGAAGTACTGTTATTTCCTATTCTATTCTATTTTTTAATCGTTTTAATGTTACCTACTTAAAGTTGTACCGTGCAATTCTATAACATCGAAGGAGCAATGCAGCAGTCACCTTTCGAAAATATATTCAATATTATAGGTGGAATAACGGAAGGGAATGAGAAACCAATGAAACATGGGTTCTATAACGCCTTTGCCCTATTTATATTAGCAGTGTGTTGTGTCGCAGTGTATGTACTGTTTCTTATTTTAGAGCCCTTCTTTAAGCCTCTGTTTTGGGCGCTGCTAGTGGGTTCTTTACTCCATCCATTTAAATATAAACTCTCTAAGAAGCTAAAATCATGGTTCGAAGATCTAGAGAAGTCCAACACATCAGTGGTAGTTGGTTTGATGGTGATACCTGTGAATGTGGTTAACTTTGCTTCGGACACTGTTGGACAGCAGTTCATAGATCACTATAAGGTAAGTCTTATTATTTTACAAGCCCAAGCATTGACGCTCGAAATAAGCAACTTTGTGTTATACATGGTTGTGGTTCAATATATGTGAGAGGAGAATATTGATTAATTTTTAGTGATTGTTAGTGTATCAGTATTTCAAAGAGAGACTCGTTGCGAGTCTTTCTTTGAAATACTGAAGCCTTTGGCCTTTACGTGCCTCTATGAGCCCCAAATGTATAAGTCATTTTATTGACCGAGCGAGTGTGATGTGTCTCCATTTCAACTTGGGCAAAAATGCTTTTGTATGGCCGAATGTCTGCCCTCATCCACAGGTCGCATTTCTCAACAGATTTTCGTGAAATTTTGTGAGCCAGTTCGATAATTATATGAAAAAAAAATATAATTATTTCGTGCTCTTTGCGTGCGCTTTTTGTTTTAAGGTGAACATTTATTCAGTTTTAAGCTGTGCAAAGACAGACTCGCGAGGTCTACAGCTCACAGAGCCACTAGTTCTTAATATTGGCCAAACCCCCTAATAAACTGTGTGCTAACAGAGCACTAAATACCATGTTATCAAATTCCATCCTTAAAACCACTAAATTAGCACAGACTTTTCCTAGTCTATCTGCTTCAAGAATACACCCATGCATTTAAAGATATTGGCTCATAATATGGCATGTATAGGTACCTACAGTTATCATCACTGGTAAATCCAATGTATGATATACAGAAAGCCTGCACTATTTATTTAAGTAAACGCATATAAAACCAATCAATATTAGGCCAGGTACTACTAAGATGAGTTTCATTTTTAGGCAAATAACTAAAATTCTATATCAATAAAGGATAAAAATTAAAACTAATATTATTAATAATTATTTATTAATATTTATTGAAACTTATTTTTCAATCTACTTTACTATTTATTATATTTTCATCTGGGATCTTTCCAGAGAATTAAATGCTATACCTAGTCACATTACGGCATCATTGGCCTTGAATGAATTTATACCAGTATTGTTGAAATGCAATCACCGTGTAAAATCTGATAAAATAGGTAAACAATGAATGACATTAAATAATATTTTAGTGTCACCTTGTGCACTTCTAACATCAAATAATTCTCTTCACAGTAATTTGCATTTGCTGAAATAAAATATAATGGAACCAAAAACGGTTATCACGCATCTGTGCCTCTAAGTAAAATGTAAAATTTAGGCCCCGGGACTTGGGACCCAGCTCGCCTAAAGGCCCCAATTATCCAGCTACCCTGACCAGGTAGCTTGCCTGCCTGACGGAGGATCGAGCTCGCTTCGCTTGCCCCTGCATTATAGTTTCTCTTATTTCTTCTGCTTTTCTGCATGACAAAGCAACTCCTACTTTTGTTTTAAATTGTCAAAAGTAATATAACCTTTCCGGGGCGTGGTGCAAAAAATTGTGGAGCTCTCGTCGCTCGCTATTGCATGTTATATGTTTTTCTTCACAATTTTGAGAGCAGTGGTGATGAAGTAATTTACACAAAAGTAAAGCGTCTTCTTCTTCTTTATGGATTCTGGTTTCCGCACTTAGTCCTTCATATGGACCATTGTGCGTGGGCCAAGGCTGCCGTCGGTGGTTATTCCAACCAAGTAAAGCGTCTGTCTGGGTTTAAACCTACAACCTACAACTCGTAAATCTCGGCCTTTACCACATTGCCACCCTACTGGGCCACCATTGCTCCAAAATTTCCTGGAGATGCAAGCAAGAACAATATTGTATCAAGTACTTCTATAATATTTTTACTTACACTATATTTTTTTTCATTCCAGACTGTTATAGGGTTGTTGTCTGCGATATTTGTGTTACCATGGATGTACAACTCGGTTCCACGGAGTTTTGTCTGCCTTTTCTGGCAGCTGAGCAGTTTCATCAGTTTCTCTACCACCTTGCTAATCAGTGTCTGCAGCTCTTATATTGTAAGTTTATAATAATTTTAATTATAAATAAAATATGTAGTTATAGTTGTAGTAGTATATAGTTTTGTATTTAATTACTTTTAAAATTTTTATCTACCCGAATGTTTCATCTAAATGACCTAATATACAATACTAAATAAACTCTATTTATTTAGTTTGTTTAAAAATCTGCCAATGTATGCGAAATGATTGGTTCTTAACCCTCCAATTCAGCTTACTTAAAATCAGGTTTCTTACACCGCAAAGGGAAGGTTTGAGCTGTGCTAAATCTCACGGGCCAGCCAATCCATTACTTTTTGAACCACAGAACACTCCTGGTTTTCAGCAAAATGTTGTCTCGTCTCATTTTGATTTGGTGTGCTTTCCAGACGTTAACAATATTCTTAGCATACGTCATCAGCGTGTACATCCTGTGGACGCCGCAGAGGGAGACTGCCTTCCGACTGACGTCACAGCTGCTGTGGCTAGTCATCTCGAGCTTTATAGCAAGCCTCACGGGATCCCTGCAAGTGTACACTTTTGTATTCCTCCAAGCAATCTGCATCACTGGTTTTGCTTTAGAAGTGATTGATGTCCATAAGAAGCTATTGGAAAAAGGTAAGTTTCTATGTCTGTAAATGATGATTATTAAATCAATAGAACTTATTAAAAAGTCAGTCAAGAAAACGGTTGGAATCTCCAAAATAATTAATCTAATACATTACTTTGCAGATTCCAACCCTTTTCTCAAAGAATACAAATTATAATATTAATAAGTAAACATAGGTTATTTTTTAAACTAACTACCAATCACAATTCATATTTTATTACAGATCCAGAAGCTTCAGTGTTATTAGCATTACATAAAGCCATTAAAAATGACCAAGAAACTGACAAGAAGTTAGAAGATAACCCCGAAGAGGAAACCCACATAGAATCCAGTGAACAAGAAAGTACTCCAGAAAAAGACACTCCGTCCCCTGTGACTCCGGAAACCATAGTGAAAAGGGGAAGCTGGGCAGCCAACGAGACCGTCCAAAGCTCCCCACGACACCCAAAATTGCTATTCAAAACGAGAACATTATCCGCATTACCTTTATCGAATCCGAAAATTAAATGCGATACCCGATTCTTAGCTGCCTTTAAGCAAAGGTCGCTAGACGAAAACTATATGAAGAATAACTTCGACAATGATGAGGAAACTGCGTTATATTTCAAGCTGTTGTTCTTCGGATGCCTGTGTATGCTTGTTTGGAAGCATATCTGGTTGTTGCCTGTGACTTTGTTTTTCTTGGCCATACATGTGGTGAAGAGGCTGTTGGACTACTTCGGTGTTTGGCTGTTCTTTGAGAACCATTATAACAATGTCATGGGAAAAGTGAAGAACTGGTGGAGAACCAGGTAAGTGGGATTATAACTAAGACTAAGTTTAGTAATTACAAAATGTTCACTGAACCTTTTACTTGAAAGGCAGATGAAATTTCTTATTCAGAAACTAGGAATTGATATACCTTCGGTAACAATTCACGAAATGCAGGCGAAATTGACCCTTATAAATCTGGATTTTAATTACTCCCTTGTACTTATCGGCTACTATTTACCAGGCAATCAGCATTGCTCCCAGCACATGTCCGCGGTCTAGGCAAAATGGCCTCCCTCTGCAACGCGAGCTTCAGAGACATGGCTTACAGCTCCGTGGACACAGTGTCCACCTGCATCGTCATCGTGGGACTTATCCTGTTCCTGACCGTCGCAATTGTCTTCATATTTATACAGGTAACTGATTGAATTTTCTATCTAGTTTTTAATTTCGATTGTACGATTAACTTAACATCCTTTTCATGATATTGAATATGTTTTCAGCTCAAAATGCCAACTTTTATTACAAAATATGCACAGCGGCTTCTTTAAGTCTGCCTCTGTAATCTGCGTCCGTAGTTTAGTCAAATATTTTTATGACTTTTAAATAGTAATTCTAAAATCAACTTCATTAACACAGGCATAAAGTTGATATTTGTTTAAATGGAAATAACTTCAATTGGAAACAAGGATTTGTTTAGACCTTACATAATTATTTTGGCTTAGGTCAGTATCTTGAAGTGCATTGAATCCTTTTATCATTATTCCAGATATACTCAGAAGCGATAGTGGTAGTCCAGTTAAGTGGTAGTCTGTTGAACAGTACGTACGTACAGAATAGTGAGTTGCACGCGTACCTCCCTGAAGGTTGGGAGGAGAAACTCGACTCACTCATCGACAACGCTTACACTTATGGGAGGGAAGGAATCTCGACTGCGGTCAGTATCTTACTTAACCATCTATTATGTTAAATGCCAGTCGACTATTGGGAAAAGCGTCCCACACAATATTAACCACAAATTAGTCCTAATTAATGTCAAATATTTTTTACAAACAAATTTAAACTAATAATGAAATAATTATGTTTTTTAATTAACATTATTTCCTTTTCTGCTTCCATACGGATATAATAAAGATTGATCAAATTGTAAGTGTCCATTTGGTAAAAACTATACAGAGTGGGAGAAAAGCACGGATTAGTTTGGATCATGCAAATAATACAATTCTGCTTATCTCATTATCATTTTCAATGGTTCTTTAACACATCGATTTATGAAATCTCTTCTTGAAATAGCGGTTCAGCATGAAAATCAAAAACTTATAACTACTATTATTACGGTTTGAAATATCTCACCAAACATTTTGCAACACGCTGAAAACACGACTAGAAAAAATCTTCTTGTTGTAAATCTTTCTTGGTATTAAAAACAGGTGAAAAGCATCCTAAAAGAAGGTGACCCGGAGAAGATATTCCGCGTTGAACAACAACTGTTAGAGTTGTGGGACCGAGTGTACCAAAGCTGGGTGTCAGGCCACTTCGCTTCTGTGGGACCTCAGGTGGACGGCTCCGCCATACAGGACTCGTGGGAAAATCTCGTCAACGACGTGTCCAATACTCCCGGTAATACTTAATTACAATGAAGAAGTTGTACCGAGTTGACCAAGTGTATCAGAGCTAGAAGTCAAGGCAATTTTTTTGTTCATTGAATAAAGTTCTGTTTCAAAATTATTAGGGGTTTTTGGGGCCGAGTGTACCAGAACTAGAAGTCGAACCACTTTTTGTTAGTTGAAAAACAGTTATTTCGAAATTACTAAGGTTGTGGGACCAAGTGTATCAGAGCTAGAAGTGGAGCCGCTTTGTTAATTGAAAATAACTCTGTTTCGAAATGATTAGGGTGGTAGGACCAAGTGTACCAGATCCAGAAGTTGAGCCGCTTTGTTAATTCAAAAACAGCTCTGCTTCAATAAATCACCACTGTCCCACATTCTTTACCTATTTTTCGCGTTCTGGCTTCATAAAAAAAACCATAACCTAATTATTAGGAATCGCTAACTTGTTCATCTTGGTTCTCTCAGGTATGTTCGACTATTCTGGCATAGTGACGTGGGTGCAAGCAAACGTCGGTACTTTGAGTGCCATTGCGACTAGCATCTGGGCTCCTCTGGCGAGCAACGTGTCCCTATTGGCTGGATCGGTCGGCGCATTTACGTCGCTACTACTGTGTGGCGGCAGTGCGCTTATTAACATGTTCATTAACTTGGTAAGTTATCAACAGTCTAGGCCTGGTGGCAAGCAGGGGTTTCAAGGTTCCATCCCTAGGAAAAGCAAAGTTTTATTAGATTTAGTTCAGTATAAGCCAGGGGTTTATGTTCGTGCGTGGCAAAAGGCTTGCCTTACATTGGACTTAAATCATAACGTGCAAAATGTAGGTGTCTTTTACTTCTGCATACCCCATTAGCGGTTACAGGCGTGATATAACTTTATTATATCGAACGTTAAAGTATATAATACCCTACCTTATTAATCAACTGCCTAAATCACTAAGGGAAAAAATTACTCAGAAAAATATAAAATACATATTAAAGCATCATTTTTTGAAAATTGCGAGTGCCTAAGATATATATTATATCTTGGGAATTCATATTTTCAAACATACACACTAATAGTTAAACACACACACACACACATAAATAGTTTAAAACATACACAATAAAGGAAACATAATACCGAACAATAATATAAGAATACAAAAAGAAAAAAAAAATATTGCTACATGTCACTAAAAACATACTTTTGGGAACAACCTGTATTAATTCGAAAACATTCCTCCACCACTTTTATTGTAAGGACGGACGGTCAGGTTGGTCACCGATGTTCGCTCGTTGCTATTAGATAATGTTTTGCTTAAATACCCGTTATAAAGTTATTTATTGTTTCTTTCTTTACTAAGTACCTTCTTAGGTGGTTTTGATGCTCTAAATTATGTAGTCGATGACTTTGGTGCACGGTAAAACTCTAATGAGTTTATGTTGGCACCAACTTAAATATATAATATGTATATGTACTACTGAATAAATAAATAATATATTTTAAATTTTTCCATCAGGTGGTGTTTTTCACGACACTATTCTATTTACTGGCGTCAAGCAACGCTCTGTACAAACCAGTGGAAGCGATCACTCAGGTGCAACCTAACTTCGGACCGCGACTCGGCATCGCTCTCTCCGTGGCTATCAATCAGGTAAGTTTTTTAAATAAACCGAACTTGTATAATGTTCAAAGATGATAGTAGTACAGGAAAAATAAAATATTAAATTGCCTTTTATTTTGGACCTTAAGTCAATATTTACAGCTTTATTTGCATCATCCTTTCATGGCTCTAATAGAATCAGAGTTAGTCCGAAATTGAGTTAATAAGACGAATCATTGTTTCACTTTCGTTCAAGCGTATAGCTATTGGGACGAACAGAGTCACTTACAAAGGCATGTTTTAACGACGCAATTCTTCAATTGTTTAATATGTTTGGTTCTAATTTGTTATCAATAAGGTTATCGTTTATGATTCAAATGACTAAAATTGTAGCTCAGTGATAAAAAATAGTTTTTTCTACCCTAATGTGATAATAAAAACTGCGCATAAACATGTTTTCCACTTATTATTTATTCACATTTTTCTAAAACTAACTGGCCGATTCAAATATTACAAATCTTAAAAGCCAAATAATCTTGGATGAAACCAATGCAAGGGCTAAGTAATTCTTTAGAATGGGGCAATAGAATTTATAACTGCCTAGGCATTTGTAGGTATTTGTGTGTTCCTTAGCTTACACGTACAAACTGATTTATTGATCTACTTTGTAAAGCAAAAAGAAAGTAAGAAAATACGTTTATTTGCGGTAAACATGACGCGGACAAAAACACAAACACAAAAAAAATAACAAGTTAGGGGAAAATATGCGTCACATCCACACAAAACGGCAATTGCTCAGTATACACACACACGCACACCCTCACACATCACTAACACACACACGCACACCCTCACACATCACTAACACAAACACGCACACCCTCACACATCACTAACACACACACGCACACCTTCACACATCACTAACACACACACGCACACGCTCACACATCACTAACACACACACTACTACATCATACACTAACGGACACAGTTTAAATACACGTGAAAATTGTCTGGTACACACTGTGTCTACGTCTCATCCAACTCTCCTGTCGCAGGTCTTCTGGAAGAAATTTCTAATGAAATAAGCAGTATCTTTGCGGCTCTTCTATCTTTATGTATTTTTCTCTATTAAATGTTTTGTGTGTAGGTACATACTCTACATAAATAAATAAAAGAGTAACAAAACCAGAACAGCTGCGGTGTCAATGTATCTGTTCTTTCCAGGTGTTCAGAGCATCATTCAAAATGGCGTTGTTCTACGGCCTGTGGACGTGGCTCGTGCACAACCTGTTTGGGGCCAAAGTTGTGTACTTACCTTCTGGTAAGACCACCACGTTTGAACTTATTTAGTCATAAAAGTTTGTTATTGGGTATCCACATTTTTTTATCTTGCCTTGAACTTTTGTCGTCGCTGAAGGTTATCAATCAACTAGCGACCCGCCCCTGCTTTGCGCGGTTTTAACGACTTGACAAAACGTCGAGTTTTCTTTATTATATGTAAGTTTGAAATGCAGGGTGGCAGGGATGTCGACGCGCAACCTGTTATCATGGATTCAGTTTATGATTCTAAACCCCACGCGTCGAATTTTATCGTCGGTTATTTAAAAAAAAATACTGTTCCATACATTTTGACCGTGTAGGTATTGCACCTACGAATATTTTCTACGCTAGGGGGTCTAAAATCACGAGCTGAATTCATGGTTACAGTTTCCGCGTCGATGTTCCCGCCACCCTGTATATGTTAATTGCACACATAAACCTTCTGGAATAAATTCTCAAAATGATAGTGAAAACCGCATCAAAATTCGTTGCGTAGCTTAGAAGAACAACGAGGTCACACAGACAGACACGAAGAGTGACTTTAATTTATAATATGTATAGAAGCAAAGAAGTGCCTGTTAGTAGGTTACGAATATTGTGCCATCAAATTAAAAACCGTCATCAAACGATCACGACTTAAATAGGCTCGTATTAATAATTCAAAAGAATTATAAAAATGATATGATACTTATTTTTTTACTATAATTTTCCTTATGTGACAAGAACTTACGACGTAATGACCTCATGACAAGATCTCTATTGGAGGTCAAAACTAACCAGGTCAATTCCGAAATAAATATCTATACGAGTACTTACGCGTAAAACCGTAAACATTAATATATACATAGATATGAAGACTTACGAAGGATCTGGGTAATGAAAAAAATTTGAGATCTAGGAACTGTTAACAGACCCCAGGAATCAGAGGCTTACAAGATATACGATACACTGGATAGAAGACTGTAACCTGTGGAAAAATTATACATAGGAAAAAAATAGCCCTAAAAGTGTGGAGTTCTTATTAAAACTTGATCCTTGTAACATGTCCTTGTTATCTAAAGGCCAGCGACAGCGTACAATTTAATTTTAGGTGCATATCAACAAACATGACCTAAGTACCTATAAAATTACAAGAGCCGATAAAGCTCGCAGATATTTAGTTACCGAGTCTCGTTATGTACGTTTAACATCGTTATAAATTAAGGTATCGTTAGTCTCCTAAAATTTAGGGGTTGACTTTGCTACTATTATATGACGTGTAATCGTACACGTGTCCCTTAACAAGTGTTAGATTATATCTCGCACACGAACACGAATTGTTTCAATTAGCCGCCAAATCACTACGGATGTTATATTGATAATAATTAAAAAAACAACCCAGGCAAGTCAATAAACTTTCTGATAAAAATTCATGAATGTGTGGACGTCGCGTTAGCGGAGAATTATCTCGGGATGATGTTCACTCGCGAACGTGTATTTTAACTGCGCGCGCCTTTTTGTGCAAATCGGTGATTGTGAGGGAAAACATGTGTTTGTGATGGCCCACGGGAATATTGTGCTGTTCGCTGTATTGGTGCATTCCGCTCTGAGCGTCAGGATCAACTTTACGAGCTGCCAAGACCCGGAGTGGGCCTGTGTCAATAACGTGCCTAATGAATTGGTTTACAGCTGTAGCATAAGAACCAATGTGAGTATTTATTGCCTTGATTTTTTTTTAATAGTTTGTAAAACTGAGTTTGCTCGCAGATTTGACATGTAAGAACTGTGTTAAATATTAAAAAGAAAACTAAGATTCCAGATTTCGTTTTTCAGAAACTCTTCTTAATCGAAAAACTATTCCGAACTCATTATCTGAAATAACTAGTCCTAAGAGTCAATCTGTGAGACCTAATGTAGCTATTTATTTTGTTCTAGGACTACATAATACATCTGAAGGACTACTACACTGACCACATAACGAGGCTCACTGTTCAGAACTGCAAAGATTTACGAGTAGTCCTCGACTGTCCGATACTGCAGCGAACTTCACAACTACAACGATTCAAAGTCAAAGACTGCGATAGACTCGAGTTCGTGTCGTTGGCACCCACCTCACTTCTCCAAACACCGCCTGAAGTCACCATAGACAATGTCAAAGAAGTAATCTCCTTACCAAGAAACATTTTCAAGTCCCCAAGTACTGCAACAGAATTAAAATGCCTGGGAGCCGCAACATTGAAAAAAATCCGAGTGACTAACAGTAAAATAAACTCAATAAACAATAAAGCGATTTATAATGTGACTGGTATAAAAAGTATTGAATTTGATAACGTTACAATAACAGACGTACGTAATCAAGCCATAGAAGCGATTATGGGCACTGACTCGATATTCACTATCACTAACAGTAGGATTGAAAACTTAGAACTTAAAGGAATCACAGTAGAGACTACATCAGCTACGGTATCCGAAAGTATATTCAACGATATTATCGACGGTGCAGTAAACATTACTGCAGATAATTTACACATTGTTGGCAACAAATTCAAAGAAATACGCGCAAATGGTCTTGTACTTAAATCTGTCAACACGGATATAACACAAAATGAGATCACTAAACTCGAAACCAATGCCCTAAACAGCGTCAAGTGTCTCAGAAAAAGAAGCAATAAGAAACAATTCAATTTCGTCGGGAACAGAATTGAAAACGTTGAACCTCACTCAATAACATTCGATTACGCTAGTTGCAAAACGACCGGGACTACAGTCACCTTTTCCAGCAACAAAATGGACTGTAAATGTCGAAACATTGGTTTTCTAAACAGCTACAGTGAACTGAACAACATGATTTTGGACACTTCGAATAACAACACTTGTTTATTCGCGCCGTGTACGCTGCCTCTCGACGTTGTGAAGATTCTACAAGAGAGCGACATGTGTCAGCTGAGTCTCGACCCGCAAGTGATGTGTCTGTTGTACAGTGACAAACACAACAACGAGGTGACGACAGATGAGGACGTCACGGAGCCAGCCCCCACGTTCTACTTGATACGTCAGGCCAACTCGCCGAACGGTGACGCGAGCGCCGCCATGACGGCAGTAGACAAGGACGACCTTCTTAAAGACACGCACTTGAATATGACTAACAGAACCGCTATCAAAGTTGTGTTCGATTCATCTAAAGATTTTGTCGAAACTCTTCGAAGTACGAGCTCGTCACGGAAAAGGCCTGCAGAGGAACCGAAGTCGCCTCCGGAAGAATACATAAACCGCTGCGTCGGTGCGCAATGCCGAAACAACGTCGCTTATGACAAACAAAAAGCTTTAGACTTCTACAAATACGTGTACGCACAACTGCGGCCGCCGCGACAAAATGATATTAATAAAAAGAAAACTTAATTATTGTTGATGATGTAGTAAATTAATAAATATTATTTCACCACTTATCGTTTCAATTGACCTGTGTGAGTAGTATCTCCAAATATTGTAACATTGTATTTATGCGTGTATTCTGTTTTCTACCTGATTGTGGTATGACCCAACTTTTAGAGTTTGTTATGTATCTGTTAGTATGGTTAATAACTCTTGCGTAATAATATTATCATTAGGATTCAAGCAATTCCGTTATAGGATTTATAAATAACAAACCAGCATAATTATTATTTATGTCCTTCTCTCTGCTTTAAAACACCATGTTGATTCTTCGAGCATTTGGTATTCTGTTGCAGTATTAGCAGCGGTGTTAGGCGCGGCTCCGTTCCTGGGTCCCTACTTAGCTGGTATACCGGCAGCATTGGACGTGTGGCTACAGGGTCGACCAATGGCAGCATTACTTCTACCCATAGCACAGGCTGCTCCAATAGCCTTCCTCGACGCCGCTGTTTACGCTGAGATTAAAGAGTAAGTGTACTTTGTTCTTAGATACTCTGTATTGATACGGGGATTTGCGCCACGTGTAAAGAACGTTTTTTTTTTTCGTATGTGTGTTTTCGTTTTACCGCGAGGGCCAGTTTGAGGTGGCGCGGGAAAAGAGTATCTGGAAGGATTTGGGAAAGGCCTTTGCTGAGCAATGGGACAGTATAAGCTAAAAAATAAATAAGTGTGTTGTGTTAATTTATAATGAACCACCTTCAGGTCACGGACGGTTAAAATTACTGATACTGTAGGGTCTGATCTATTTATAAGTATGCTGTTGCGTCATTTATGACTTATTTATAGATCAGATCTTTAATTTTCTTTGACGTGGATAAACACCAAAATGGCATGCCCGTAAAAAAAAATTTTTTTCCATTTATTTCCAGTGGCGGACACCCCTATGTGACAGGTCTTGCCATAGCCGGCGGTATATTCTACTTGGGCCCCGAGGGCGCCATCCTGGGCCCCCTGCTACTGTGCTGCCTCATGGTGGTCCTCAACCTGTCCTCCACATTCCTGAGGGACACGCCCTCCGAGGAGAGAGCAGCCCTGCACTCGCGCGTCAGGTAAATCTGCGGTTTATACGAGGAATCAGTCTTATGCTTGTCCTTGATAGAACAATTTATTTATTTTAATCTTAAAGATGCTGCCTATAGGATTCTAAACATAATGCAGGATTTTCCCCATCAAGGGTACATTATCGGTCGTAATGCAGCCACTGGTTTTCACAAACAGCAGGCTTAGCATGACGTTTTCTATTTCTTGGAAGAATAGACATAGCTATTTCTATACAAACTGATATTTCGTTTCTCCATTTTTGACATCGCACCGTAAAAATCCTTCTACAATCTGTCATTTTGTTTTTCTTTTCTACCGATCGTTGTCTAGGTCTTTTTTTATGTAGACTCAGAAAAAAGTTTTCTATTCCAAACTGTCAAAATCACACTGACAACTGAAAGTTGTCTAAGGTAGTGAAGACAATTTGATTTTGTAAGCGCCGTGCTAAAGGCAGGAGAAAACTTTTTACTCGACGGCCACAAAGTATAAAAATGGAATGGAAAAATTGAATTTTTCACTTTTTGTATGGAACATGTGAAAAATTATTACCTACATGTTGAGTTTTAGGGGTTTAAGAGCTTTATAAAGGGGGTCGAAATTTTCAATATTTTAGCGATAAGACACTACATTATCAATATATAAGCAAAATAAAATAAAAACGTGGATAAACTACTGAATTCCGTAAAAAGTGCAGTTGACTCTTTCTACTTTGCTGTTTACGTCGTACTGTCTACACGGAACGTCATTTTCGTCTATTCTTCCGTCGACAAAACGGTGCTCGTGCTAAGCCTGCTGAATTCTGTCATGCGAAATCCAATGCATAAATCTAAGAAGATATGCTTTAATTTTGTTCTATCGTGGACGTAGCTCTTGTATAAACTTATTTTCATTCGATGTGTGTACGGAATGAGGACTGATTCCTTCGTTCATCGAGTTTTGAATGCGTTATGCGTTTCCCCCATTTTGGAATTTGAGATTTTGTCAATAAATTGTAATCAACTGCATACTGACGAGTGGTTGTTATAAAATATACTGCTGGACTTATTTCCGAGTATAAATATAAATAATAAATCTTGTATGTAACTATTAAAAGTATATCGTGCCTCTTTAAATAATATTATGGACCTGCTTCACACTTGCCAAGTAAAAATAAGCCTTAGGGCATAGCCCAAACTGATCATATTTGTGCCCTATATTCATGTATAAGATTTAAGTAATTCTCTTTGAAAAGGTCGTAAGTTCAACAGTATATTGACAGCTAAGCTGTTCCCTACATTTAATTTGTGTGTAAAACCATTATGTTCCTTTAAAGTGTGCTAGTTAAATTCCTTATTTAAATTCTAAATCTTCCTCTGTTTTGTACGTATTTTTGCACAAAATACTTAATAATTACCTCTTGTACCTATGTGTTAATCATTTGATATAATTAGTGGACCTTAAGTAGTACTGTTCACTTATGACTTTCTCTGATGTTTTGTTAATTTAGGTCGTTATTGGGATGTTTTTAAGATAAGGTGTGTATCTATCGCAAAAGTGGTTGCTTACTATTTTCTTTTGTGCACCGTACTTTTATAGTCTTTGAAGCACCATTAGTTCTTAAAAGTGATACAAGTTATAAAATGTTTCTAAAAATCAATCATTTAAAAAAGACTAATAAAATACCAAAAAATAATGCTTGCTCTCTATGCTCCTGTGGTAAGTATCTACTGAATTATGCACGTTTAAAACCTTTTTTATAAGCTTTTGTAGCATGCAATCGTATTTTTCTATTATATCAACACAAGAGGCACTTGTCCACCAAAATAACCACACAAAACTGAATCGATCTAGTTTAGTTTTCATCCGTCATCTTTACCATGGAGGACAGATGCCTCTTCACATATTATATTTATGGACTTATCATCTACTCTACTCTATGCCACTCTCTATCTAGACTATCTAAATACTTTATTTATGTATTTGTGGTGGATGTCAATTATAATAATCTTAACAAATTAGATACAATCTTTAAGACACAATTTTTATACAGTATATGTTTAACCTACCGAATAATAATTATCTAATAACTTCTATACTTATTTTATTATTTATGTATTAATATAATTGTACCTGCTATAATAAATGGATGTTTGTTTACAGGTTCGGTGCTTATATCTGATGGGCTTGCATGGACCACTAACTTGTAACGAGGTCATCCCATTTGTCAATTGATATAAGCAATATAACGAGTGTAAAAAGACCCTTGACGAAGCCAAGAGTCACATATTGTTCCCGTCATTGTTATTGTTTCTTTTTTGTCCTGGACCATACCTGGGAACCGACTGATTATGGAGGTATTAAAGGTGTAACTTTTGGTATTGAAAACAAGGTTGAAATTAAAATAAAACCTCCAACATCCGACGCCCCGTTCTATGCACATGTAGGCACAGTCTATCGTGTGCTTTACAATGCGCGCCTACAGCTAACAGCGACTTTCCATACCAAAAATAATAGTCGTTCCTTAGCTATTACATGTGCTCAATGTTACTTGGTCTGATAAACGGTTTGCATAGATTTCAGTTCGGGAGTCTTTTTACACCCTGTATGTAACAGTTGAACACCAAATGTCAAGAATAACTTCATACACTCATTCTATATGTACTACGGGACAAATTGAATGGACACCGAACTCAATACGAAATTAAAATATACTGAAAGTAAATACTCTGTTATTAGAAATAGAAATAAAAACCTTTTACTCGGGATTGAAACGAAATGGATTTGCAATTCATAATGTTTGTCTATGGTTCCTAAAGTTTGTTCGCTCGTTAAGCTTATAAACACACGTAGAAGCTTCGCTTTATCCACGTAGAAAAAAGGCGAAAAAGACAAGAAAGGTGTTCAATTTAATTTGTCAACTCATGTATAATTTGTAATAATAATTATATTATCATTAACTAGCGACAAAAATCGCACGCAAATATTATTATTATTAGCCACTCACTAAGGCCGCGTTCGCACCAAAACGTATAATCGGCCGCCGACTGTGAGCGTCTAGTTCGAAATGAATGTAGAAACAACTTCAGCTGATTGTCCGTTGTTTTTCATACATTCTCACTTTTGGCGACTAAACGATTGGTGTGAACGGGGCCAAAAGGCTGTGTCCATACAAATGCCAAAGAGAAGCTAATGACAATCTCTCTAGGAACAATTATTGCATGATGCAAACTGCCGTTAAATGTGCTGTTATGCTATATATAATATTGTGTATGTATTTAAATACTATGCCATGGGCAACACAAACCTTCGCTTTCTGAAAGCCCAATCAAGTCCTTGATAAGTTAATCTCACGTTAGCTGAGTGATTGATCGAAACAACAACAGCCGAACACGAGATTTAACAACAGATTAAATTCTAAAGGCTATCAAAAACCGGGTATTAGGGTAAGTTCGTGTTATACCGGGACCGTAACTAGTGCAGACGACATTCAATGCTCAATAATTCACATGTCGATAAGATACAAATATCATATTGATATATGATATGATATTTTATGCAGATGTAATGTCCCTGTATTCTGCGTGCTTGCCATAAAGAAATTCAAAAATATTATTTTTTATTTTAATGTTAATATTTATGAATGTTATTTATTTAGTTGTGTATCATCTTTATCAGTGTTTATTCTTGGCTTTGTGTTTATTTACATATTTATTAACATTTCGCGTCTCAAAAGTAAACTTAATATTTTCTGGAAATTGTGACGTTCTACATATAAAGTTGTAAACACTTTTAATGTTATTAAGTTAGATATTTTGTCCGCCTCATTTCCTTTGACGACATCAATGCAATGCAGTGCAAATACGTTGACCACTTCGAAAGTGGAACTGTATTAGTCAGTAGGGATTTATTCAGAGATTTTTAATATATTATACATATGTATTTATGTATGTTTATGAAGTGATAGTGTTAGAAGTACCTAAGTATTAACTTATATTTACTGCAACAACGATTAAATAGTTAATAAATAAAACGAATTCATATTTGATCTGTAAATATCCTAAACTAGTATTTCTTACTAAAAGAGGGTAGTGTAAATGTTTTTCTTTATAATTTAATTCTGGTTCTGTTTGTAATATTTTTGAGATTTGTATTACTTCGATAAATATTGTTAAATAGAATAAAATTATGTCAAAACCAGGTTTTAAATATTATCATTTTATTATATTATAGTGACTGAAATGATATTCGCTTCCCTAGTCGTAATATTTATTGTCACTTGTGCTGTTACATGGTGAAATTGAAATGAAAATATGCTCAACATACTGTGCTGAAATAAAAAGTCTTCCGTTCAATGCAGTTGCATGACAGTGCAATGGCCAAATGGAATATAATTTATGTATATTCTACGACGTTTAATATTAATTCCAATTTCACAGTGTACGCTTTACTAGTGAACGCTATAAAATATGTGAGCGTGTTTCACCACAGTCTTCGAATCTCACTACCTTGATCGCTTCTATTCGCTTAGAAATACTTAATTTAAAAATATGTTTATTTATTATAACATGTATAATAACTTTATTTTCGTACTTGCTTATATGTAAACGGGTTTCAAAAGAATGAAAAAAATGAACACGATAAACAAACTCCCTTTTGAAAGAAAAAGTGTTAAGCTATAGTTACTCATGAATTACCTACTTGTAACATGATACACAAAGTATTAATATTAATAACACAAACAAGGAAATCAATTAAAATTAAGCAAAAGTGGTGAAACAGGCCCCTAATGTGATGGTTGATTTGTAAAAATGGTGCTTTTTGGAGTATACTAGGTCATCTCGAAACGAGTCTCCGTTTGCAATAAGTTTTGTAATGGCCTTATATAAGGTAAGGGCCCTTATTTTATTATAACGCTATAGATGTTTATAATCGACGTTTTTTTATTAATTAGGTCTCAAATTTTTGTATATTTTGTATGGTTTTAACGTTAACAGCAGTGTTTTGTTAGTTGGAAGGTATTTACTCATGCTATTTATACGCCTGGACGGTTAGATAACTTAAATGTAAACAATATGAGGGTAGTTATAATTTTGTCACAAACACTGGTAAACAATTTCTAATAAACAATTCGTACAAATATGGTATTGAACTGCAATAGGCTAACAATTTTGTCTCAGCAAAAGTTATCCTCCCTAAAATCCCAATTGTATATAAATCCAGTCTTACAACCCAGTGTTCAAAATCTTATGATATTATGAATCTAATGATCTCCACTGAAATTCTAGCTACCCATTTCAACTTTTAATATAAATCTATAAACTATACTACAGTCTATAATAATAAATATAAAAAATAATAATTGTAAAGTATTGATACGCAAAAGAATATAAGCAAAGCCCTTACCAGTTCGTTAAGAACCGTCCAAAGATTAATTTAGATGCATCATTGTACTATATTGTATTGCAGGTATTTATAATTAGTTTGTAATTACAGCAAGCATATTCGCATTGTTAACTAAAAACTTATAAAATAATATATTAATTTGCTTTTTAATCAATCTTTTATTTATTATACCTACTGCCTAATATAAACGAATTATATGTTAAAAATATTCAGTATAAAAGAACCGGCCTTACTGACTAGCAGGATACAGGCGCGGTCCCGGGGGGTCAAGGGAGTCATAACCCCCCCCCCCCCCCCAAATAATTCGAGCTGTCGAGAGCCTGCATGATTTACATGTCTTACAAGTAAAAACTGTACTTGAGCCACAGTGACTCCGATGGGAATATGCGAAACATTATGTAGAAAAGCCTGTTATAAAAATAGAGAATATAGGGTGCAAGAGCAAGCGAAGCAAACTCGGGAATTTTGGCATCACTACGCTCGTACGTAAGGTTCAAAAGGCTAAATTTAACGTCGCATTTCAAAACCTAAACTGCTGTAAAACAAGTTTAACCTTTTCTTCATAATTCGACAAAGTAAATTCCGTTTCTGAAATTCTCTTTATTTGAAAAAAAAAACTTATTTTTTTTTGTTTTTTACTTTCTTCTTTGACATAATCTTCACATTATTTTGACATTATATACCTCTAATTCTTATTTCAACTCTTTAGTTATGGCTTTTGTAAACAGGATTTTAATTCAGATTTGTTACAGTTGTAATGGCAATCATGTCATTTGTTTTAAATAGACTTTTATTTTGTATAGATTCTTCTATATTTTGTGAATGTGAGAACGTTGTGGGCCTAACTTGTAGACTGTAGATTAGTAAACCTTTATATATATATATATATATTTTTTTTTTTTTTTTTTTATTTTGTTGAGTACCGGTTACTTTTTCTCAGGCTTACACTGTGCTCCCATTATCAACACTGTAATTTGAAACATTGTAAGAGCCCCTTATTTTTAAAAGAGTAACCGTGGAGTTTCTTGCCGGCTCTTCTCCATAGGAAACAACCAGTTGGAACCGCGCACCTAGCTTCTGACGTTTCATAAGTGCCCATGTTGGTTTATGTGAAATAAAATATTTTGGTTTTGATTTTTTTTATTCTGTATAATGGTCAAAAGAAAACAGAACCTATTCGGGGTGCTAAAATTTACAAGCTCGCTCTTGCATTCCACATTCTCTTGATTCTTGCTTTTTTTCAGAAGGCGACCAAGCAAGTAATTCCTAGTTCTTTTAGAATGACCAAAATAAAATATAAACTATCCGAGAGTACAAAATTTTCGAGCTCGCTTCGCTCGCTCTTGCATTCTACATTCTCATAATTGCTTAGCCGTTACTGCATAAGTCGACAATATAACTCTTATTGAAAATGTAAATCAAACCTAACCTATCCGACACAGGTTGTTAAAATTTTTGAGCTAGCTTTGCTCGCTCTTCTCACCCTACCTAATTTACCGTTCTAATACCTACTATTTGTAAAAACTATAGTTGCGACCCTGAATAGCATTAGTAATGTTGAGCTGGAGATTTACCTCCCTAAAAATATGGCATGTATTTAATCGAACCTCAAATAATTCCCATTTTGCTTTGTTCAAAATATTATTGAAAACTTTATATAATGATTGCCCCTCTTTGTGTACCTGAAATAATTCCTATTTTGGGGCCTCAAAATACTAAATAGCACAATAGCACATTTATAAAAACAAGTGTACACTATATTTTAGTGTTCCGTACTTCAAAAGGGAAAACGGAACCCTTATAGGATCACTTTGTTGTCCGTCTGTCTGTCAAGAACCTTTATCTCGGGAACGCGTGGAGGTATCGAGTTGAAATTAAAAGCACATACTCAGGTCCACAGTCCCTTGATGATGTGAAAAAATATTAAGTTATCGTAAAAAAAATAAACGGCCGTTTATGCCGCAAAAAACGTATATTTCGACACTCTCAAGGGAATCAAAATTTATAGGGTACTTTCCGTTGACCTAGAACTATGAAATTTGGCAAGTAATATCGTCTTATACTACAAGTACAGGGAAAAATCTGAAAACTAGTCATATGTAATTAAATCATAAAAAATATAGTATTTATTTAAAGTACGTAATCAATCATCGAGGTTAAACAACGGTATGCACGGTCATAATTGTATGGGTGACCAAATCTTTTTGTAGATTTTTTAAAACTTTTACTAATTTGTACAGAAGAGAAAAATCTGAAAGCTTTATATTTTTAATTAAATCCCAAAAAAAACAGGGTCTTTATGCACGGAACGGGGGTCCAAATTTTGAAGTGAGTTAACCGTGTCATGTAGGGTATCGTATGAAAGGGCTTCATTGGCACAAGCTTAAACAGATTTTTAATTATTTTTGATGTTTTTGATTTATGACGAAGAATGAAAAAAATAAATAGCTTTTTCCTCTTTTATATGTGTGTATCTATTATACAATATGTAGGTACCTAATAACTTTGGTGTATGTAGTATCTAACAGTTTGCACTGTTATGCGTACTTACTTAGTCCTTTTTTCATTTTGTAATTAAACATAATCCTAAATAGTTACTTAAGTTTCTTGTACCTAGTAGTATTATACATATTATATTTTAATAGGATATTAAACAAACATAGGTCACATTCAGTTCACGTAGAAAGCAGTCAACAAACGTTAATACAGCCCTAGATTCAATTACTTTGTATGTTAAGCAGCTAACAATAAATTATTAGTACATAGGTAGGTACTTATTTATTACCTTACTAGCAGCGTAAATATTTAAAATCGGTTGAGTATGTACCTACCTACTTTTTAGAGTTAAATCCTTACAAACAAAACTCAAATATTCCCTCTTTATAATAATATGGAAGAAGAAAACACAATAATAAATAAGTCTTCTATCTACAAATTTGTATGGAACCCTCGGTGGGCGAGTCCGACTCGCACTTTTCCGGTATTTTATTTTTTAAATTAGGCCTCCCTATTCCACTGAAATTGAACTTTTGGGCATCATTAGAAGCTTAAAAAGTTTTAAGAGGTTCATTAATTTAAAAAGCGTACATTATTAGAAGGACAAAAAGTTTTTAGAAGATCATTTAACTATTTCCCTAAAAGTATTACTCGGCACTCATGGTGACCCCCCAAAATCTTGGGCTGCGACCGCGGCTGGCAGGACTAGGGGCTCATAGCACCGAGCTGCCACATATTTTATTTGACTAAAATCAGTCTTATGCTAAAGTGACTAAAGTTGAAATTGAAATTTTGGGTCCGCTTCGATGCCAAACTTTAAATTTTGTAGTGATTACAAAATTAATAAAACAACGTATACTTATCACTTTCCTTATATTATGTATTCAGGTTAGGTAACTACTTGATAACGAGTTTTGATTGTGCAAAAGGTGGTTTTTGTTGCTGCTGATCAGTTGTAATAATATTGCGCTTTGATTGACTTCTGTAAAACTTGTGTTGATACGTGTTTCTCACATACGAATTTAATGACGCTTTGTGGTTCTGTTACAATGACTCCATTTTCTTCGAATCTACCCTCAATGTCAGTTTCCAGCCATAAAAACATCACTACGGTATCAACTCTGATATTTATAGTATATTCTAGATTTTCATGCTGTCTTCTCATAACTACATTTGCCACTGTTATCTGAAAAAAATAGAGATGACCTTAAAGTAAATGATCACACGTCTTTTTCTCCACAAAAATATAAAATAAGTACAAGAAGCATTTTCGTCTGGACAAAAAATAAGTGATATTTGTCAGATGTTTCGGAATGAAAATATGGGGTATAACACCACGCAAATTCATTACAATTCGCTGTTCTGCATTATATAGGTACCTCTCTACGACTCAATAAAACTGACCTGGACATTCGGTTTCCTCAAACCCACCGCTGACTTCAAAGGCACCGGAAATACATAATTTGGCGGTGACTTTACACCAGCTGCTTGCAAGGAGAACTTAATAAATATTTGTTCTTTTCTGTAGTCCAAAAAGCTGATTTTAATATTCTTTTGTAATATCGAGCTCAGCGGTTCTGCATTCGCAGAAAATTGTTTGGTACTGATTGGTGCGGGGCTGCTCCAATTATAAAAGTCTACAGTAATCATGGCGTCGATTATCGGCACAAATCTGTCGTTTATGAGGTAAACATCTATGTCATCGGATGGGAATAAGCGAGGTGACACGAGAACTGGCGCGAAGAATGATTTTGCAAAGTAATGCAGCATTTTCCATTTGCCACCGTATTCTGAAAATGTAAAATGTACAAGATTAAGGTTTCTGTAGCGTGTTGTAAGTACAATTAATGGCACAACAGTAAGGTACTTCATCGTTTTGGTGGTTACTCTAATCTCTAATCTACTAATCTCAAATGGTTGTAGTTGTGACTCACCAATACCAGACCACGAGGGCGCTTGCCACACATCGTTTAGTTGCCAGTACAGAGCGCCCATTGTGTACCAATTAGCTTGATCTTGTCGATATACCTCGGTCTCAGCCTTTATCGCCATCGCTTGGGATATCTAGAAATTATTTTGAGGATATAGCGAACAAACCAATCACCTGTGGTATCAATCCAGAGCTTCCAGAAACAATTGCTCATTGTTTTCCTCCCATGAGATAATTATACAATTGTGCAGTTAAATAGGTACCTAAGTAAAAGTAACAAAACTGAGAAAAACAAAAATAATTACCTGACTATAAAACACGAACTTCTCAAAATACTTCGGATCGTCTGCAGCTAATTCCAAGCGACTTGCCATTTGCGTATGTATGAAACTGTAGCCGTTTGGGCTATGCTGTCTATGTTTAGAATATTCACTCTGCAAACTAAAATCTTCTTCATTTTTCGTCGCAGTTTTCATGGTTTTGAGCGACGGAAGTGATTGGAAGCCGTACTCAGACGCGAACCTCGTTTTGGGGTACGTCATCATGTTCCAGCTGTCGGCTAAGTAGTTGTAGTAGTGCGTGTCTCCGTAATGAGGATCGTACGGATTGGCAGCTATGTAGTCCTCTTTTTCCGATTCTGCGCCATTCGATGGGCTGGAAACTAAGTATCGCCTCCCCGGATCCAAGTTCTCGACGATTGGTTTTATTGTTTCTACGTACAGTTTGATATATTCAGCTTTATATTTGTCAAAAGAGTCCCTAGTGCCGTACCAGTTACCTCTTAGCGCGACTTCGTTCTCGTTGTTACCAGCCCAGACAGCTATAGAGGGATGATACTGGAGCCGTAATACATTTTGCTCTATTTCATCCTCAACCGTGCTGAAATTAGAAAATATTTACCTCTTATTATTATTTACTAAACACTGTTTGTGAAACCCTCACTAGGTCACGAATAGCCTACTATATACCTACTACCTATCTGTAGAGTCTTTCGTAACTTTTGGACAATTTGGTAATCTAAAGTCAAGGGACATAAGTGTTAGCTCACCTAATAAATTCACTATCAGTAGGATACATAGAGCACGCGAAGAGGAAGTCTTGCCAGATGAGAATACCGAGTTGATCGCACTTCTCGTAAAAGTAGTCAGACTCGTAGACGCCTCCCCCCCAAACACGTAGCATCCCCATGTGTGTGTCACGAGCAGCCGTTAACAGGTTGTCAACTAGAACAAACAATAGTTTTACCTTGGGGAGTTCGTGTCTCCACAGTAAGACAGTGTTCAGGAGCAGGGCTATTCTACACCGCCCTTGCATTAATTTGAAGCTATTGTGTGTACTATGTGTATTAGAAGCAAGACCCAACGGGGGTATGGTTCTCAAGCCATTATAATGTGTATTTGATAAGGTCCCGTTGACGATATTAATGTGTACCTTTACCTTAACTAAATACAGTAGGTACAAGCCAAGAACTCCTTAAGGCGGAAGTGTCAGGGTAGCCCGCAAAATTCATATTGTCTTACATTTTTTTTTTTTTTTGCAGGTCGGTTGTATCGGTCAGGTTGTATGTTGATCTAAATATGATTCGCGGCCTTATCAAACATTTATTTATAGAATTATAATCATAAAAATCATGAATACAACTCTCTAAATTCATATTATCGTACAAACCCTATATGACTATTTCCTGAAATTATGACATTTGAGGCCAATTCTAACTTATTAAAGAGTTTTATTACTGATTCTAATGATTATAATTCTGTAAAGCCTTGTTACGGTCGCGAATCATATTTTAACCCACATACAACCTTACACTGACCTGCAAATTGCAAAAACGTAAGTATATTTGAATTTCGCGGGCTATCTTAGCGCATCCCCTTTAAGGAAGCACTTCGCTAAACTCGTCAACGTCGTTCCAATGGAAGAAAAATCCTGTAGGTATACAGCGTGGCAGGGACATGGACGCGCATACTGTTACCATGAATTCAGCACATTATTCTAGTCCCCCTAGCGTAGAAATTTTCGTCAATTATCAAAAAAAATAATTGCTTTTTCATAGAACATTGCAATGGCTACGCGGTCAAAATGTATGGAACAACATTTTTTTTTTTAAATAACCGATAAAAAAGTTAACGTAGGGGGTTCACAATCATGTGCAAAATTCATGGTTTCAGTTTCCGTGTCGATGTCCCCTGCCACCCTGTATAATATTATGGCACAGATTAGATTACGTATGTATAGAGAAATAAATTGTTGTTGATCTTGTTACATACCAACATCTCTCTGACTTTCGCCCAGTTCCGGGAGAATATTTGACGGTATCCAGTTTGACCCCTTCATGAAAAGAGGGTAGCCGTTTATCTTAAAATAAAATGTGAGACCTTTTCCTGCGGTCTCGTTACCTGTAAGTAACTTTGATTAATGCTACCAGTTTGTAAGTTTTTAACCATGTTAGAGCAAGGCTGACGAAATCTACTACACGAGTTTGAAATTCAGAAGTATACCTAGCTAAGTAAACAAATGCAAATAAAGCCATCAAATAATCGTTCTCACCGAAAATCTCCGCGGCATCAGATTCAATTAGCTCCACAGTTCGGAATCCCACCCTGACGGTTTTATGTGACGGCTCATCCTGGTGCTCATCCGGAGTCAGGAGTACATTCAACTCGTACAGAGGCTGCTCTCCATAACCATTCGGCCACCATAGTCTGATTTGGTTCTGTGGCACATAAAATAAAATGTAATCAAGGGTGTTTTCCCGATTTATAAAACCTTATCCAAAAACTTAAAACGATATCATTTCAAAGAAAAAGCAAGATTGTAAAACGTCGTTGCATCTTACAAGACAATTAGTTACGATCTTCAACTCGAAACATACCTGAATTGTTTAATTTGAGGTTGAATCATTTCATTATCAGATGCAGGTACTAGTGCAGTGCAGATTCGCAAATTTTTTTTTGTTTGTGTTTCTTTGAACTGGATGTTTTAACAGAAATAAGCTAAGAAGACAGACCAGACATAGGAACCTTACGTTATTTTCTTACCTCACTGACATTCATGCTGATGTCTACGACAAGATTTCCGTCTCCTTCACTAGTTCCATTAACATGTGTCCATGTCTTCAGGGTCTGCTTTCCTTCCACTTGTAGAGAAGCACTCAACACTCCAGTAATTTGTGTTCTTTTCTGGCTCGTCTCTAAGTATACTTTTATGTCTAACTTCCAATCGGTTCCTACTTTGCTAGCGTGTGTTGTCACTGATCTTATAATTGCCCCATTGTACAGTTCGATGTAGACTGGCTTCCTGAAATAGCATTTTTTCAAAGTAAATTCAAACTAGATTTTTGTATCTTATATGTGCTCAAAGATTCTAAGAATTTGGATTATTGGTATTGGTAGATATAGTCGACCTCATACTTGATTGACCACCTTTATTTTTTTTTTGGCTGGGATTTCAAGAAAAGGTAACTCTTTCGAACAATCCGCAACCCCGGCAGGCATCGGTCCTATCGGACCCCGTCAATGGTGCTGACATCTCTTTTGATTTACCACCCTACGGTGGAATTTCACTTGCAAGGCACAAACGTCAAAGACTATTTGTCTATGTGACAGCTAGATAGTTTTAATCTTAGGACGAATTTCATCAATGAAACAACTCGATCAGCACATCTAAACCGCGTTCAATACCAGTTGTCAGTGTCAATATTCCCCATTCACACTGACAACTGGTATTGAACGCAGTTTAGATGTGCTGATCCCGTTCTGTTTCATTGGTGAAATCAGCCCTTATTGAAGTTTCAATTTACAGTGTATGTATTACGAGGTCGACTACACAATGGTATTTCGGAACTACGTCTTGCACCTCGCGGTTTCACCAAAAGGCCAGACTAACAGATCGGGCCTACATGAGGCTAGTGCCCGGTGTATTGGCATATCCCCGCCCCGTTATTGAAAATAACCCAGAACAAACGGAGTAATTCCGTTACACACTAACAGCCTTACTAATAAAGATTTACACACGACGTATACCGGAGTTATAACGTTTACTCTACTAATAAAAGATATTTGACAGTTCAGTTGTATACATCTGGTATACCGGGAGTTTTTATTGTATGAGAAATTACACAACTGTTATTCAGTCCTCAACCCTTGTTTAGTGAGCGTGTAACCGTAGTAGCCGTACATCTGGCGGGCTATTGTACTAACTTTTAAGAACGTTCGCATTCAAATCTCAGTCTCAAGGATGGATTATTTTGTTATTTTTGATGAAATGGATCGTGAAGAACTACCAAAAAAACGAAAATGTTACAAAAATCGTTTCGATCCTTTTACTATTAACGAGACAGACTTTTAACCAACAGTCTAATACGAATGTATGTCGAAGAGTGGCTAACGCTTTGGCAAATAAAGCGGCACAATTTATACGCATGCCTGGGACTCTTGAAGAGCAAGAACAAGTAGTTTCTGGATTTAGAAATATTTGTGGCTTCAGAAATGTGATTGGTGCTATAAAAAAAACACCACACACACACACCCGCACGATCGATTGCACACATATTTAAATTGGGACACTAGTTTGACATTTGAAAGGTGCGTTCTTAAATGACAAACAAAGTATGTTTAATGTTTTCTTTCAGTTTACCTTAAAAAAACGTACAATTATTTTTAAATAAATTTCGAAACAACATTTTGGACAGAATTTGTAGTATTTATTAAAAATAAACATTTTTTATGCTGTTTACAAGGTTTTCTAAATGTCTCTACAATTTGGTCATCAAGTTTCAAAACGTTTCCAAAGAATGTTGCCAGTGACTTTTGTTATAACGAATTTATAACTATACAATGCTTACACACCCATTATTGGTAAAGGGAGTGTGTAACTCTTATCCATAGCTTATACAATGTATAAGTAAACAGTTGTTAACCGAGTGTTTTAAATATTTTTATTAGTAAGGCTGTAACAGTAGGAATGCCTTTCATTTTGACAGTTCAACAAAATCCATTACGTTATTTACTTTGTTCAGCAGACAGATTTTTGAACTTACAGCGTGACGCTACAATGGCGACATTAATTTAACACATGGGTAGAGCTAGTGGCCAGTAACAATAAAAAATATAATAAGAAAGTTTTTGTATTAATTTAATCATTTTTTTGCAATTTGGTTTAATTTCAATATGGGTGTATTTCTGAAATAAAAATTATTTGATTTGATTTGATTAATGCTGAAATGAACCTTTATGGCGCAGCCGTGAGGCACACACTGTTGTTGTTAACACTTGTTTTTTTTTTTTTTGTATGTTGTGTTTCACGAATAGTTTTTATTATTACTGGCCACTAGCCCTACCCATGTGTTAAATAAACGTCGCCATTGTAGCGCCACGCTATATAAAGCAATGGATAAGCAATATCCTTCAAAATTATTCAGATTCTGATTAATAGTGTGTTACGCAATTAGGGTGCTGTAATGTTCCGTGTCCATAAATAACATTGTGTGCTAAAATAGCTTAACATCTCATGTAACCAAACTATCACAAGTTGCTAAAATGCAGTGACAGAAAAATTCGATTATTTGTGCAATGTATAGATAATATTGATATCTTAATACGAATATTGTGACATAAAAAGACGTCCTCAAGTGGTAGAATAAAGGCCGGGCTTATCATGTTTGTGTAACTACACTACTATATGTTTACAAACACCTTATTCTTACATAACATCACGCCAGTCTTCCCGAAGGATTAGGCAGAGGTGCACTTACAGTACAGAC
Organism: Dryobotodes eremita; assembly: GCA_917490735.1. Lineage (NCBI taxonomy): Eukaryota > Metazoa > Arthropoda > Insecta > Lepidoptera > Noctuidae > Dryobotodes > Dryobotodes eremita. Next base: position 10,185,512 of record OU823257.1, read on the forward strand.
ACATTTCGCAAGTTATTTTTAAGTCCCATGTAATAGGGAGCGAAACTATTACCATCAAACGGTCACAAATTCAGACTCCGGGCTGCTACTGAGAAATTCCAGATGGAAATACCCAATATCACTTTGCCCGACCCGGAAATCGAAACCAGGACTTCATGCGCAGGAGTAGCGCTTGCGACCACTAGACCAATGAGGCAGTCTAATCTAGTCGAGGGCGACCACTTTTTCTTAGCCTACTTTAATGTATGATGAGGCGTGAAGCAAGCCTTTTACCAAATGCCAACTGAAGGAAAAGCGGGTCCCCAGTCCCAGCTGAAGGAAGCCTGCATCTTCCTGATCTGGTTCACGTGGCACTCTCCGTTGTACACCTCGGGCACACACGTGGGCGCCGCAAACACCTTGTTAGAGCGGATGTTCGCTGTTACCACCGGCGATAGGAAAGACACTTTTAATTCGTTCTCTCCTGCCTGCAACGTGATTGGAATCTGGGTGGTAACTGGTAACACAGATGTATATCATATACTACTTTATTCCTACTCTACTCTACTACTACTACTACTTTATTCCTAGTATATATTAATGACCTGTGCAGCTTAACACTCCAAAATGGTGTCATAATGTCTTATGCAGATGACACAGCTCTATTGTTTTCAGACAAGTCTCGAGAGGAGGTGTATAAACAAGCCCAGAACGGTTTTAATATAGTGTCTAATTGGCTACATGAAAATCTCCTAACACTAAATGCAGAAAAAACTAAACACATTTTATTCACTATGAGAAATACTAACCTGCCAACTACTAACATAAACATTTATGCGCATAAGTGCGGCAAGTACGCTGACAATGCATGTAATTGTCCTACTTTAGCAAAAGCCGATCATATGAAATATCTTGGTGTGACGATTGACACAAATCTGAACTTCCGTAAACACATTGATTTATTATGCACTCGAATGCGTAAATTAATATACATTTTTAAGAATTTACGATATATAACGGACTACAAATTAATTAAACAGGTCTATTTAGCTTTGTGTCAATCCATTCTTACATATTGCATAACTTCATGGGGAGGGGCTGCAAAAACAATCCTACTACCATTAGAACGTGCGCAGAGAGCTATCCTTAAGGTAGCCACCTTTCGCCCATTTAGATTTCCCACATACGAGCTTTATACGGCATGTAAGGTTTTAACTGTGCGTCAACTATTTATATTAAAGATAGTATTACACCAGCATAGCAATCTCCCTTATACCCCCATACCTATACATAAGAGAAGAAAAGACTTAGTTTGCATAAAGCCTCAAACTAGACATACTTTTATAAATAAATTTTATGGTTTTTTAGGTCCGTTCTTATATAATAAAATCAATAAGTCTCTAAGTATATATAGTGTAAATTGTAAAAAATGTAGTGAAATGTTAAGTGAATACTTAGCGACATTAAATTACTTAGACACTGAAAAATTGCTAGAAATCATGCAATAAGTTTGTTAATGTTAAGGCAATTTTTATTTAATAATATAATTATTATGTATCAATGCTAGCTCTATGTACATTAATTTAATAGTCCAATAAAACACTCAGCGTTGTTACGTGAAGGCCTGAAACACAGGTTTGAATAAACCTACATCAGGCAGGTCGCTATTGTTTTCCATTAGGCCTTTATCCAATATATTATATAAGTTATACCTACACTAGATTTATTTTAGGCATAGTTTAATATTTGCTTAATAATTTTAATATGTAACTCTGTACTGATGTCACTTCTATGTAATTTATATGTGAACTTATGAATAAAGTATTTATTATTATATATATATAAAATACAGCAAATCTGGTCTTTATTTGAATTTTTAGGTACTTGATTAGAAAGGCAAACTACTTAACTGGACGCAATTAAACTATTAATGTGTTTGTTATCTTAAAACGCTCTAAAAAATATTGCTGATACGTGTTGATGGTGCGGGGCATTTATTTATTTGTTTTAACTTTATGCAACATAAAAGATACAAAGCTGGACGTGAAGCATGTGCAAGTAGGTACACCCCGAACTTGATGGTCATGATAGCAGGTAAAGTGCTGTGGGGTTTTATAAGGTGCGCGTTTCAATGGCGGAGCCACGGCGTTATTAAAAAAAAACTATGCCAAGATTTTGTAAAATATTGTAAAAGTTTATTCCCAAAACCATAAATTTGTCAAAGCTATGGTTAAAAAGTTAAAAGGGTTTGAACGTGGCCGCGCCATTGAAACATGGAGAACCGCGCGGCCACGGAGATCTTTAAAACTAAGCGTTACAGAGACCTGAAATTTAGGTAAATAACAGATTGAATTTGTAAAAATATAGAAAAAAATCCTAGTTTTATATTTTAGGAGCTATAGTACGGTGATTATCTATCGAAGCAAGTAAGTATCGCGCGAGTTTTTTTTTTTGCAAAATACACCTACTAATATGTAGAACTACCGATAACAGGCAAACACATTTATTTTTATAATTAAAACCTTCAATACGGTTTGAATGTTTCGATAGGGACCCGACCATGGCTTATTGTTTACAGAAATTTCGTACGCGAGTTCACTTTGGTACCAAGCTTGTGAATAACAAATCCAATAGTTACTACAAGGCGTAAATGTAAAGAAAATTCCTCCTGTCATAATAACAAAAAAACTTAAAAATAAAAAACTGGAACTAAACTATACTAAACCTAGGGTATTTTGTGGTATTTTTATAAATTTTTACAAATGCAAATCTGGGTTTTACAAAAAACTTCACGACTTCTGCGATGCTTTTTCAGCGAGGTGTCGGCGATAACGTGCTTTTCATCGTTTCAATGGCGCGGCCATGGGGTTTTAATGCTTGGCTATTTTCCTCGATCTTTCCAAGGCATTTGACACTGTGTCTGTTCCCCACCTTTTATCTAAGCTGGAAGCTACGGGCATTCGCGGGCATACCTTAAAAATTTTCCAGGATTACCTGTGTGATAGAAGCCAATGCGTCAAAATAAATAACGTTACTAGTGACGCTAAATCATTGAGTTACGGCGTTCCTCAGGGCTCAATTTTGGGTCCCACCCTCTTTCTTATTTATATTAATAATTTATGCAAAATGTCTCTAACGAACTGTTCAATTTATACTTACGCAGATGATACGGCCTTGCTTCTTCACGGTAACGACTGGCCTGAAACAGTAAAATACGCGGAACTTGCTCTAAATTCAGTGATGAAATGGCTATCAAATAACATCCTTACCTTAAATCTTAAGAAAACAGTTTACTTACCTTTCTCCTTACTATCCACTAACCTCCCATCACCGGATACAATGGCGCTTAGAGCTCATACCTGCTCACTCGGTCTATCCTCTTCACAATGCGGCTGTCCACAACTCACAAGGTGTAAGTCAGTCAAGTATCTCGGAGTCTGTGTGGATAGTTCTTTGAGCTGGAAACCTCACCTTAGCAATCTCACATCGCGAGTCCGCAAGTGTATATTTATTTTCAAAAAACTAAGGCACTCCGCGGACTCCCGTACCATTAAAACTGTTTATTATGCCCTGTGTCAAAGTATAATAAACTACTGCATCACAGTGTGGGGTGGGGCCCCTAAGACAACCCTACTGCCTCTGGAACGAGCACAGAGAGCTGTCCTCAAGGTTATGAGCTTGAAGCCGTTTAGATATCCCACATCGGCTCTCTACACCGAATGTCAGGTCCTCACTGCGAGACAGCTCTTTGTTCTTGGCACCATTCTGCGCAAACATCCCTCTGTTATATACAAGCCGAATGCTGCTAAAAAGCGTAGAGGCTTCGAGGTATGCTCAACTCGCGGATGTAGAACAGCCGTTGCTCAGCGTCATTATGATATTCTGTCCAACCATTTATATAACAAAATAAACAAAGTGTGCACCATAGCTCCCATGTGCCATAATGGATGTAAGACCAAAGTCACAAAGTGGCTACTAACAATGAGTTACGATAAGACTGAAGATTTACTTCATGTATCAATCGCTTAACCTTTAATTAGTTAATAAATTCATATATTTATAATTACATTTACACAGACTTTTATACACACAAGTTTTCACCATATTTTATCTCTCTCTCAATACATAAACAAACACATTCCCCCACATAGGTACTTTTACAAACACATAATAACGTGCTTTTTCTAGTAGTAAGTAGTTTTCTTAATAATATTATACTGTGCTCGTCATACAACTACTGTTAAATGTTCAAATTATAGGCGAGGACGCTGGCACCCTAAACACAAGTTAAATCTTACTCTGGGTGCCAGAGTTCATCGAAAACACTCTTTATAGTTAGTTGTTACCCTGCATAGTGTTTAGCTAAGTGTTTATGTACAATGGAAGATAATAAAAAACTTTTCTTTTCTTTCTTTCTTTCTTCTTTAGTCTTACAGGTCCTAAAATATATATCTAGGATTTTTTTCTATATTTTTACAACTTCAATCTGTTATTTACCTAAATTCCAGGTCTCTGCAACGCTTAGTTTTAAAGATCTCCGTGGCCGCGCGGTTCTCCGCGTTTCAATGGCGCGGCCACCTTCAAACCCTTATAACTTTTTAACCATAACTTTGACAAATTTATGGTTTTGGGAATCAAATTTTTACAAAGTCTTGACCTCGTTTTTTTTTAATATCGCCGTGGCCGCGCGATCCTTGCCTTCGAAACGCGCACTTTAAGGCTCCCACAGACAGGCGCGACGCGACAGCACTACACAAAGGCGCCGCGCCGTCGCGTCGCGCCTGTGTGCACGAACCTTTATAAGTAAGACGTTTTTTGAGAAACCGCAATTTCTTTCGTGAGTATAATTATAATATATATATACTATTTATATCTTAAACACGATAGTTAATTTATTAGTTGGTAAAAAAAAATGTATTTGTAAATCTAGCGATTATTATTGTCACTGTTATTTATCCCATAGTTAATCTGTGAACAATGTTGTGGGCCGCAATATTGTCTATAAGTATATTGGTTCATATTTCATGTTTTATATTGTAGCTGTTTGTTGTTTATTTATTAAAACTTCATGCACAAGTAAAAAAAATACTGTACAAAGGAGGACTTAATGCCTGAGGCATTTTCTACCAGTCAAACTTAGGGTGATGCAGAGACTAAAAATGGCAGGTGCAATATACGGGATACATAGCTCGGAAATAACTATAAAATACAAGAATAAATATTAATACATAAATACTAATACATATCCATCATACACATGCATTACAAATTCATTGTTCCTTATCAATAAAATAAAATAGTGGCCTTTAGAAGTTACCTCCTAAATCAACATGAAATTGCAAGCCTAACGCTGTAGTTCTTGAAAAATCAAAGGAAATTACAAGTTTTTAGGTAGGTACCTAAATCTTACCTGAAGTTTATCCTTGACATTGTAAACGTATCGCACGAACATATTATTGGCCGCCCCTACAGGTTGGTGGTCGTTCAGCATTATGTACGCTGCTGTGTCCAACCCCTCGAACACCAAGTGTATAACTCTGGCCTCCAAGTCTTCACGTGACACTGAAAATTATATTTATTTATGTATATCATCTCACTCAACCCACGTGACTGAATCCTGATAAAGCACTAGTAGTAGGTACCAGAGCAGATACTTATTTTTGTATTACTTACCTAAGTACTACATAATATATAATAATTTATCTACAAAAATAAGAATATACAACGTCAAATTAAATTAGCTAGTGAAACTGCAGACGTGATGATTATCGATATTTAAAAACAATAAAATAAAAAGATTTGATGTTTTTTTGTGGTCAACGACCGCTGGTACTGTTGTTACTTGAAGTATGAGTTGAGAAAAGATGTTTTATCGTGTTTAGATAACGATACTAATCACGTATTTAAAGTTTACACAAAAAAAAACAGATTTTCAAGTGAATGCACTAACAGCGGTCGACCACAAAAAAAAACATCTAAGTAATTTATTTTTTGTTTCATTATCTTTATAATTATATTGATATCCATCACGACTGCGGAGTTTCACTAGCTAATTTAATTAGTCCCTGTATTATGTTCGAATTACTTAGCCCAAACAAAAAATAACGGCTAATAATAATCTCGGCTGTATTTCCTGAAGGCAGCACAACGTTTTAAGGATAATGTCTGCCAGAGTAGCAGTTCATCAAGGACACTGCTGCTTCATTTTGAGTTCTCTTGACAAAAGGCTGCCACATTTACTCGATAATTCTAAATGTGAAATGAAATGTAGCTATTGGTAACCAATAATTGGCACCTGATAAATATTGTGATGTAGTTATGGATACCACCAGCAGGGTAATTGCGTCAGTAGGAATGGCTTTCATTTTTAAAGTTCTACAACATCCATTGCGTTATTTGCGTTGTTGACCAGACAAATTTTGCGAATATATGAAGCAATGGATTAGCTATATCCTTCAAAATGGTTCAGATTGTGATTGATAGTGTGTTAATTAGGGTCCAGTTCAGGGGCGTGTTGACCAGACCGAGGTAAATACTTAGATATTGGCTGATACAGAGATGCAGATATGAAAGACGATGCCGCTGTTGTTTGCTTTGCCTGACAGGGCAATATGAATGATTGAGTAATGATTATGCTGGGCAGACCAAATAAATCGGTATTGGTCAGTCGTCAGGAGGACCTTAAAAACACGAGACAGACTGGATGAATAAGGTTCTGAACCGGATGTTTTGGCACAGCTTGGGAGCGGAGAGGCGTATGTCCAACAGTGGACTACGAAGGTGATCAGTAGAATAGTAAGTAAAAATATAATATAGGTACCATTAAACTTGGCTATGTATGCCCATGTGTCGTAAGCCACCCACCGCGTGCGCACGTCATTGTCTTCTAAAAGGATGTCTCCAATCAAGCCGTTCGCCAGCAAGTCCGAATACACACCGCCCGGTACTGTCGCGTTGCCCGCCACAGCTTTAAAACAACAACACTGGTATTTTATTTTTGTGGTTAGATATAAATTGTGTTAACAGCTTTCCTGTTATATTCGGGACATCGGCGTGTAGACAGAGGTCCGTGATGACAGCAATGGTCGAGTTCAAAACAAGTATTTCATCATTTTTATTACCTAGGTAGTAAATTTGGAAAGTAGTAACTATATCTCTAAATACAACCACGCATTCCGGACCCAAGTACGGGTACAAAAAGCTTATTAAAACATTCACATGTAGATATTAGATTCACAGATTCGTAGAATTAAGTTAAAAAAAGTCGAATATTGCATGTAGGTAATCAATTCTTGAATATTAAGCTATTTCTAGACTTGATTTTACTATGTTACAAAATAATGCCACAATATTATATTGTAAAGTTTCCTTATCACACCGGTTAAGTACCTACTTATTCAAATAAATTAATGACCAGTTTTGGTCAGAGTTGTAATTAAAACATTTTAAATAATACCAACGGGCAACGTTATAAGAACAAAACCAAGGATAAATAATGTAAACTTACTGTTATTCATGTTCACAAAAGTCCACGAGACATTTTCACTAGACGATAAATCAATATTTTTTGCGTTTACTATCGATAGCACGGAGCACAACAAAACAAACGTCTTCATGATGCAAACAAATGTTTGTACTGTTTGTGGACACTGCGAGATAAATTTAAGTTCAGCGCTAATCACTATCGATCGCTTGTCGTTGTCTCTATTATAATGATGTGGCCCGTTTACTTAATAGCTGCTATCGATGATAACAATAAACTATACGTATTAGTAGGTAAAATACTTGACTGACGCGGTACACACGGTCATTACAAATATTTCTTGTATGAGTTTTCCTATAATAGCTGGTTGATAGGTATTCAAGCGTAACGAAACATATTATTTTCACTTAGTTAGTTTACCTTTGATGAATAGATTTCTTTTAATCAGTGTGAACATTGTACTTGCATTTTCATTACTTATTAAGTTTTAATAGATTTATTAATTTACTGGAGACCGACCGTGCTTATAGGTAGGTAACTACTTTCTGCTTACGCGTAAACGGCTGAGCGATTTTGGATGACATTTTGTAAGTAGGACACCGATAGACCATTTTCTGGCTGGGATAATACAAAGAATAATTTTTGGCCTACAAGGTAAATACGTAATTACAATCGCAATGCCATTCATTTTGACAGTTCAACAACATTCATTGCGTTATTTATGTTGTCGAGCAGACGAATTTTTCAAACAAATGAAGCAATGTATTAGGAATTTCCTTGAAAATCCTTTGGATTGGCATTGAAAGTGTGTTACGCAATTGGGGTGCAGGTTACATTTATGAAATAATTGCTCTACGAAATTAATAATTAAGTAATCAGAACTATATTTAAAATAATAAATCGAACAATGGACATCACTAAAAGCGAGCGATTATGATCAACGTTCGCGATGGCATCGATTGCCCTGCTGTTTGTGCATCAATAATCTCGAGTTTCATCACATGACATGCCTTATACCTACTGTATACACACGCTAACATCATTGATATGAATGACACAGTCCACACAGTGCGACTTCGCTTTTTTGCTTACATCCAAATGTTGGTTTCGTGGAAGAAGCAGTACAAAAATGCTGAAATTATGAAATGCACGTGCCTTTGTGAACCACAGTAACGTTCCTGCCAGCTGCCATATGAAAGAAGCATAAAGTTTATGTCATGACTGCTTACTTTTAAAGGGGACTAAGAAGCTAAACCTAGTGAGTACTGCCGGTGCCAAGTTCTCCCGTTGCTTCACATTATGAGAAATGGTACCATTCCTATAATTTCACTAAGAATGCGTCGTTGTGAATTATGGACGGTGCTATAGCTATAGTATGAGTCACCATAGACACAAAAATCGCGTTAGGTCGCAAAAAAATGCACTGTACCTACTGATTTTTTGGGATGTTGTTAGTACAAATACTATAGAGGTATGAGGAACAGGGTGTAAAGTTCACTCTTCATCATCAGCCTACAGCAGTCCACTGCTGGACATAGGCCTCTCCAATTGCACGCCATTTAGCTCTATTTCCGGGAACTCTCATCCAGCTGCTACCAGCCACCCTGCGAAGATCGATGCTCCACCTAGCCTGAGGGCGTCGTACCTTACGTTTGCCGATTCGCGGTCTCCAATCAAGAACACGTCCACCCCAACGGTCATCGGTTCTACGTGTAATATGGCCGGCCCACTGCCACTTCAGCTTGCTTATTCTGTGAGCTATATCAACAACTTTGGTTCTCTGCCGGATCACCTCATTCCAGATTCTATCCCTCAGAGAGACTCCAAGCATAGCTGGTTCCATAGCTCGCTGTGCGACCTTGAATTTATGGACCAGCCGTATCGTGAGTGTCCACGTTTCGGCTCCGTAAGTCATAACGGGCAGGACGCACTGATTGAAGACTTTGGTTTTTAGGCTCTGCGGAATACGTGACGAGAAGACTCGACGAAGCTTCCCAAACGCTGCCCAGCCCAGCCGAATTCTTCTGTTTGCCTCCTCAAAGTTGTTCTTACCAAACTGCAGAGTTTGCCCGAGATAAACGTATTCTCGAACAACTTTGAGAGCACCGCCATTGATAGCAATCGATCCCGGAGTGACGTGTTCGTTGAACATAACCTGGGTTTTGTCCAAATTCATCCGTAGAACAATGCATACAGAAGAATTAACTAGGCCGTCCAGCATCTGCTGCAAGTCATGCAGCGATTCAGCCAATATGACGATGTCATCTGCAAATCTCAAGTGTGAGATGTACTCGCCGTTGATGTCAATACCGCGTTCTTCCCAGTTCAGCGTCTTAACCACATCCACCAATACGTTACAGAACAATTTCGGGGAAATAACGTCCCCTTGTCTCACCCCTCGACGTAGGAGGTTATGTTCAGTTTGCTGGTCCTGAGTTTGGACGGTCATTGGCGTGTTTTCATAAAGACATCTCAGCACTTGGATGTATCGGCAGTCGACTTGGCAACGCTGCAGAGACTCCAAAACAGACCAGGTCTCGATAGAGTCAAAAGCCTTCTCATAGTCCACAAACGCAAGACACAGGAGTCGATTATACTCTTCGGACTTCTGTATAATTTGCCGCACTGGGTGGATGTGGTGTATTGTGCTGTATCCTCCTCGAAATCCGGCCTGCTCCGGTGGCTGAAACTCGTCGAGTCTTCGCGCTAGACGATTCGTGACGACTCTTGAAAACAACTTGTATACGTGGCTTAGGAGCGAAATGGGTCTGTAATTCTTTAAAAGGGTTTTGTCAACCTTTTTAAAGAAAAGTACGACCACGCTCCTTCGCCACGCTTCCGGAGTTCTCCCAGAGAACAAGACAGAGTTGAAGAGCTCCAGAAGCTCTTTCAATATAGAATTTCCTCCCGCTTTTAGGAGCTCGGTCGTAATTCCGTCTTCACCAGGGGCTTTTCCATTTTTGAGCTGTTTAAGAGCCGCCTCGATTTCGTCTCGGCTGACTTCTGGCAGGTCTTCCGTGAAATGGCGGGTCAAGGTGGCTCTAGAATCCTCATTTTCGGGATCAGGTCAAGATGCATGCGATGCGTACAATCGGCCGTAGAAGTTTTCGACTTCCGAAAGGATGTCCGGCTTCGAAACGACGATATTCCCACTCTATTTGGTCAACTTCAATCCCTTAATATATGCTTTTTATCCGTTATGATGAAGTCTATATCATTTTTCGTCATAGTGTCGGGACTTCGCCACGTCCACTTCCTTTGAGGGTGTTTCTTAAAGAAGGAATTCATCAAGAAAAGCTCCTCCTTTTCAAGGAAGTTGACTAGCATTTGCCCCCTATGATTTCTGCTGCCAAACCCGTAGGCTCCTACTACCGATTCGTTGCAATCCTGTACTCCCACTTTAGCGTTAAAATCCCCCATGAGAACGCTGTAGTGGGCCTTAGTGGTGGAATGCAAGACTTTGGAGATGTCCTCGAAGGTTTCCTCCACTTCGTCATCCGTGTGTGCCGAGGTCGATGCGTAAACCTGAACAACCTTGAGGCTATACCTCTCGGTTAGCTTCACTATGAGGTACGCTACCCTGTTCGAGACACTGGAGACTTCCACAACGCTGTCACAAAGGGATTTGTTTACCAGGAACCGGACTCCGCCTTGGGATAGCTGATAACCCTCTCGAAAATACAAAAGGTGGCCCATTTCAAGGGTTATTGTGTCCTCCCCCTCTCTTCGGACTTCAGTCATCCCAAGAATATTCCACTTTATTTTTCCGAGCTCTTGTTCTAGCTGCACTAGGTGTTCGTCGAGCCGTAACGTGCGTCCGTTATACGTCGCCAAGGTCAGTCGGGTTTGGCAGCCTTTCGTAACACGGGGATTCTTCGCACCCCCTACCTTGCCGTTACCGTGACTGCCGCCAAAATCAGGAATAGCAACGCGGCCGGGAACTGGGGGCCGTGGTTTATTTTGGCTTGCCATTAAAGTTTTTGCCCATAATCGCCACGCTGGGCATGCGGGTTGGCGACCGCAGATCACAGCTTCTGGCACTAGTGACGCTGCTGCCCGTCACTAGTCTGCGCCATTTAACTGCGAAGTTTTATTTTAAAATGTTTATACCGCCATTTGTCGGTTGTCAGAGCCTCGTTTGTTATTCAGCAGGGTGCACCACGAGCAGGTGAGGTTGACTTTAGGCACTGAGAAGGTAAGTGTGCTCCCTTACACACCTTCACGTTCACTCTTACCTCCATACAAAAGGGAGGATCCTCCGACCAGACGGGTGTCGTGTCTGGTGGGCAACTGCCCGACGTTTGATGTCGGGACGTTGTATATATGCTAGTTGCGCGGTAAACTCTGCTTGCGCGATGCAGGATTTTGCGTGACGTCCGTGTGACATGTAGCTCGCATGTTGTGATGTAGATACCGCTACAATTCCAATAGTGTAAAACCAAGTTTACAGCTTCGAAATACCTAGTGCATGGTATTCGAAAAATTCGAACTTCCCGCAATTTTTGACTTATAACTTCTAGAAAGTGCGTCCTACGGAAAAACCATCAATACATTTTTAAAACGTTAACCCATAAATAATTTTTCGATAATCCCTAATGTCCAGTATTTATTTTAATTAGTAATTATTGTAATATTCTGTCTCATATCGATACAAAAAAACTAATTTTGGATGATATGCCTAATAAATGTAACAAATCAGCCGGTTTATCACACCTTTTGCCTGTGTACCGTATTCGGTACACGGACTTGTCGAGTTGAAGCAGCGTGTACCATGGACTTGGGAACGACAAATTATATTTAAAATAAACCTTTTTTTAATTCATATTCTTGTTTATTGTCACTATTTGATAGTAAAAACGTACTGTCTTTAATGTTTTTTGAAGTTATAAATAAAGCCATTTCTACTATTTAACAGTTGTTTTTAATTTTTTCCACTACCATGTATAAAAATAAATGTGCAATGTTTTACGTTTTTTCTATTCGTTGGTGTCCGTCTCTATTTGATAGTAAAAACGTACTGTCTTCAATGTTTTTCTGAAGTTATAAATAAAGCCATTTCTACTATTTAACAGTTGTTTTTAAGTTTTTCCACCACCATGTATAAAAATAAATGTGCAATGTTTTACGTTTTTTCTATTCGTTGGTGTCCGTCTCTATTTGATAGTAAAAACGTACTGTCTTCAATGTTTTTCAGAAGTTATAAATAAAGCCATTTCTACTATTTAACAGTTGTTGTTAAATTTTTCCACTACCATATAGAAAAATAAATATACCATGTTTTACGTTTTTTCTATTCATTGGTGTCCTATTGACAAGTACTGACAAATAGAGCAACTTGACTCACAAGTCCATGAAGTTAGAGCTCATAGAAAGATACAGAGGCGCGAGTACCATTTACGGTACACAGACGTGAGGGACCAACGCGGCGTGTACTGGATTCGGTACACTGGACAGCTATCGTGTTAAAGTACACAAAATTTGATACAATTTGACTGCAGTCATAGATCTGTAGGACCAAAAGAACCCGAGATACAGCACTTCAAACAGTGGCCATTTTTCCAAAAAAGTTTATAATTGTAGTTTTTCCGAGCAGGATATCGGTTAAAATACTCATTCTTCGGGGAAAGCAATGACTGATGAAGTGGTAAAGTAGTTATTTAGCTTTAATTTAAGCATAAGCGGAATCCTGTACTACCAATAAGTAGTACCAATACTGCCTCATTGTTTGGACAGCATTGGAAAAGAGCGAGGAGTACGACCACGTCATAATCTGTTTTGTCCGATCTGCTGCCAACGCCAAAGTCCACCTCGCTCGTCTGCCCCCAACCGAAGAGGCTGCAGCCCAACATTTCTACAAAATGTTAATGGTACGGCTCGGAAGACTGCTAAAACCATAATTTTGAACTTTTTGTGAAAAATGGCCAATGTTTGAAGTTCTGTATGTTTCAAACTCAAACTCAAAGCATTTATTTCAATTAAACCATTTACAGGCACTTTTGAATTGTCAAAGAGTCGGTCAGTTAGTCAAAAAGTTGAAGCTAGTTGCCCATTCCAAAACGTAGATCTCTATGGAGAAGAACGGGCAAGAAACTCCAAGGACACTCTTTTTAAATCAAGATATTACAAAATCCTGGGTACATTATTCGTGTTGCTTCTATATGCGAGAACAATGAAAAAAATATATAAAGAAACAATTCAAAATATAAGATTAATAATAAAAATGTTCTATTAAATTAAAACTGCATACCTACGCGTGTAATTTTTTGCGACCTACGATATTTTAAATGACTGGACTAGCGTCATCTCTCTCTCACCCACGAAAACTTAGGTCTCTAATACATCATTCTTCTTCACCAGTGCGGCATCTAAAACGCGACGATTGGAAATCGTAGTTGATGAAATATTTTGGCTTGGCCTCCATTACATTTCCCTTTATTTCCTACTTTTATAATGGCCATGTGGAAAGTATACCTAGCCATACCCACTTTAAGCCAATCTCTTCGACGTTCAGAGCGCCTTTAAAGAATGACTGAGCAATATGACCTTCTGTCCCTTCTTTGCCGTTCAAATACAACCTTCCAACCTGAGTAGGGTAGACCGGAGGGGTATTTGCGTAACACACTAACTGTAGGAATGGCTTACATGTTGACAGTTCAACAACATTCATTGCGTTATGTACGTTGTTGAGCACACAAATTTTTGAACATATGAAGCAATGGATTAGCAATAGGCTTCAAAATGATTCAAATTGTGATTGATATTGAATTGTGTTACGCAATTAGGGTGTGGGGCTGATTGACTAACTTTTCACTTATTGGTCTATATTATTGACACTATTAGCCTAATAAAATAATTAACATCTGTCTAAAAAATTATTAGTTCACTGGTTTTTGCAGAACAAGAAATCTAAAGAAAACCTAAAAAACTTAAGTGTGAAATAATTTTATTGTCTAAAATTTACTAGATATTAGTAGGTATGTACCTACTCGTACTGTAGGAGAAAGTATAATAATCTTGATAAAATAAAAAGGGTAGTATTTAAACGCAAATCAAAAAAAATACTTGTTGTATCCAAAACTAATCCGAATTCCAATCAAAATTACTGATTGCAAAGCAAAATACTCAACTCATAATATTAATAAATTACCAACAATTTATATTCGTGGCGCACCGCTATCTATCTACTAGGCGACGCCTCCTATTTCCGAATGGCAATAATAATATTAAGGCGTAGTCGACGGAGCCTCGCTTCGCGGGGCTCCAACTTCTGGGTGGTTTAAAAAAAATAACCTAACCTGTCCAAGTCACGGTGCCCCAAGTCCCGAGCTCGCTTCGCACGCTCTTGCATCCTAAAATCTCCTAGTACAGTAATATTGCATTTTGTACCAATCCCGAGTGAGAGTATTATGTATGTACGCTCTGGGTAGTTTGCTGTGCAGTCAGTATTAATGATGGAAATAAATTGATAGGTGATTATTTATTTGATGTGCAATTTAATAATATCCCGAATAGCAATTTTTATAAAAACAGATCTAATTTAGACGTATTGTTTTTAAATTCAGTAGTGTTTTTTTTTAGTTATATACCTACCCACTTACCTACACAGACTACATAGAGATACTACGTATGCTCACCTACTGCGAGCTTCTCACCCATAGAGTATAATAACTATATATGGAATTCTCACCTTTGTGCTGTCATTCGTGGCAGAATATTATCTAGAAATACAGAAATACATGGACGACATTTAATGTGATATATCTGCTTATCTATTAAAGCATGCAAATAGAGAAATCATGCCTAAAGACAATTCAACAACTATAAGAGTCCCGTTGTTTAAAGAATACAGATTGATTGAAAAATGTGAAACCGAAATCAATGGAGCGTGGAAAGGTACCGAATTTTGTTTAAAAACACTATTACCGAGACCTAGATCAAAGAACAGGCTTAGGCACGTGTTCCACCGCCGACGATTAGCGATAAACGAGTAAAGCTAGCAAATAGAAACGAGTAGCCGCGCAACGAGCAGCGAGTGTGTAGTTCGGATAGTTTTGCCGCTGGGCTATGAGCGAGAGCGCGAGTATGATCAGTAGAATGACTGACTTGTCACTTACTGGTATGCGTATGTAGGTAATAAGCGAGAGTCTCTCAGCGAGTGTTCTGCCCGCCAAGCGAAGGTCGCTAAGCGAGTTTCTTTTTTTTTTTTTAGATACATTGCCCCACACTAGGAATTTCTTCTGTATTGTGGGTGCGTTTACAAACATTTAAAACTCACATACACAAACAGCCAGACCCGGAACAACTACTTGTAAGTCATACAAATATTTGTTCCGTGCGGGAATCGAACCCGCGACACGCTGCGCAGCAGTCAATCGCTTAACCACTGCGCCAACCGTGCCGTCAACATTTCACACATTTCATTTTCTTTGCTAGTGAAGAGAGCGTTACTCGCCGGCAGTGTGAACAGTCAGCGATCAACTGTTAATATCTCTTTTACTGATATGGGACCTACATCTGTTACACGTTTCTTTAGCGAGAAAATAGTCGATAGCTAGTCGCTTCATTGTCGGCGGTGGGACAGGTGCCTTACGCAACGTCTTAGGAAACAAGACGTGGTATGCCTATTGATGTTCACAACATTATGGCGTCTATTTAAGAATCCCGTGTGCCTCTCTGAACGACTTTGGCCCGATAAAGTCTAGATAAGCTTCTTGGCGTCTATCATCATCAACCTCATCATTGTTGCCAAAAAGACATAAGCCTCCCACAAGTGTTACCATAATGTGGGAGCAGCTAAATGGGTCGACGACCTCAAAAAGACGGCTAAGACAGACTGGATGCGGTAGGCGGAGGATCGGGTTTTATGGCGCTACTTGGGAGAGGCCTGGGTATGTCCACGACTACGATAGGCTTATCTGGTTTGATTGATTGAGTTAAGCCCCGTGGGCTAACCAGAGATTTAAATCTTTAGAGTTTACGCGAAGAAAACATGGTATTTTTCAGGTGCCCATCTGCTTCTTTTCTTCCTGGCGTTCGTGTTTGGTTCGTTCTGCACATTTTGCTTCCACATGCTGATGTACTTGTTTGATGAGAAGTGTGTGCTGTTTCCAAAGCTCCTGTCTCTCACGTCGCTCAAACACAACGTCATATATGAGTTCATACCTGCCAGCAAGGAAATCGGATATAGTAAGGGTTAAATTATAATTAGGTATTACTCAGCCTGTAGGTATTTTGTCCATTGCAAGATGGTTGACTGACAGACAGATTACGCATGTGCGGGTAATGCTTTAGATTGTTGTATCATAGCTGTTTGTATCACTGAAGATAATGTGAAAGTCACACATTAAGAAAGGATTTTAAGAAACTCACCCCTAAAGGGACTTCAACGGGTTGTTGAATTTTTCTCGAACTTAGTTACCCATATGCAACAGCTAGATAGGTAGGATAGAAAGGTTACCGATTCTGACTTTTTTCAGTGCCAGTGGATTTCCTCAGCACTCAATGGGTTGAGAAGAGCACGTGTTCTCTCCCGACGTATGTGCCGCTGGTGTCGGGCATCTTCGGCCTCGTGTGGACCACCATGTTCCTCATGTGTTCCACCGGGAGCAGGACTCTCACCGGGTGATGTATTACTTCTATTTTTCACTTATACAGAAGTTTACACGCACATTTTGCGAGTTTTGTTTAAGTCATGTACCTAATAGGGCGAGTTAGGGAGTAGGGAAGCTTCTGCCATGTCCTGTAGTGGGACAATAACAGCTTTTAATAATAAATAATAGAGGGCGAGCCCATTGCCAATTGGGCATAAATCCTGTTTTCCGACTTGTTCCGTTCTGTCAATCGAAACTCATGACCTGGCAGTCGATCTTGCGACCACTTGACTAGACCAACGATGCAGTCCAATACTCCCTCAAAATACCTATATACGTAGGATGGTTTCTTCGTCTACCTACGTGTCTCTTATTTGAAAATTCTAGATACTTATGTACACACAGCTTCATCAATTAGGTACCCAAGTGAAGGCATGCATGTTAAAAATCGACATACCTCGCTGAATAACAGCTTTTTGTATTTTTACAAAAACATTTTATAATGAGTATATCGACAAGCAACGATCCAGATAAATATTTAAGTAATGTTTGTATTCGTCTAGTTAACCCGGAGGTTTTAAGATCGCTTGAAGCGGTCAGTCAAAGCGGATATGATTAGAGATACAATTCCCAGAAAGTAGTCATCTTTTTGACATTACAAACTTAATGTTTTTCAATGTATGTTCTTTTTTCCTACTTTATTTTGAAATATTTATTACAAATATTCCACAAAAAAAACAACTAGTAAATAAAGTCAATATCCTTTTACCTAATATTTTTTATTTATTGCTGGGTACATCATATCACAAACATAAGCATTTTATTAGAACTAGAAAAACTTTAATAAAATAACTAGTGTCCGACCGAAGGTTCAGTTTCTGTTTCGACCAAAAAATCAGGTTTCGGCCGCAGTTTCGGTTTCGGCCAAAATGTGACCCGACCGAAACTGGCATATGGCGTTCGTCAGCAGTCGGTTTTGATAGAATACGAACGACTGACAGATAGACAGATAGCGTAGACTTAATAATTCAATCCTATTTTCACCCTTTTAGTATAAAAAACAAAAAAATAAGTGTTTACTTATAAATAGAAGTAATTTAGGTTCTTAGCAAACAGACATGTTGCTTTGAGTATCAGCGAGTAGGGATTTATTCGCTTTCTGGAAGATTCATACAAGCTCTAAGGATAACAGCAGATGCATCTTAGCGACTCTTGAGTTCGAGAGCGATTACTTCGACTCTACATCGCGTTTTGGCGACTTGTTCCGTTTGAGTAGGTACGGTTTAAAAAATGTCGTTTTCTAACGATGCCGACGTGACGATTTGGAATCTTTCAGGAAAAAATATGGGGGAGACCTTTGCCCAGCAGTGGGACAACATAGGTTAACTGAAGAAAAAAAACGATGCTGAATTGTTCGACGGAAAGATAAAGCATTGCCGCTAGGTATATCCAGCACCCTAATTGCGTAACACACTATCTATCACAATCTAAATCATTTTGCAGGTTTTAATAGGCATTGCTTCATATGTTCGAAAAATTTGTCTGCTCAGCAATGTAAATAACGCAATGAATGTTGTTGAACTGTCAAAATGAAAGCTATTCCTACTGTCAGTGTGTTACGCAAGTACCCTGCAGCTTTCGAAAAGCGATTGAATCGCTGATTGCTAATGCTAAAATTATGCGGTGTTTAGAGTTGAATCGAACATCTGAAACATTAGTAAATCGCTAATCGCAAATGCTAACAGTAGTAGCATATCTACTAAGGCCCTAATTTAAGTTAGGATTCATTTTCCAATCGTCACTTTGAAACTTTGACATTTTTGACACAAAATCTGGCAAAAGTATTTTTTTTCTTTGGATAAAAGAACTTGCAAAATCTGTCCTTAATTAAATTATTTGTAACAAATCTACAAAAAACGACTGGTTTCAGAAAATAATGTCAATTTAACTAACTTTTTCTTAACTTCATAAGTTTCTGTTTCGATTGCATCCGAACCTAGAAGAGGAGCCGAAGGTTCGGTTACGATTTCGGTTTCGGCTGTAAATCGTGTTTCGGTCGGACACTAAAAATAACTTGATAAGAATCGTAGTTTGTAACTTGACTAATGTTGCCTTTAAACCATACTAAGTTAATAAAATGAATGCATACTCTTAAAAATATAACAACCATCAATTAGAGAGAGACCGAATGTTAAAGGAGAACGGACGATAGTCTACACGGTCAAATTAAATTGGCTAACGAAACTTCGCAGACGTGATGGGTATCCAAACACGACAAAACTAAAATAAAAATAAAAAATGTATGTTTATTTTTTTGGGGTCAATGATCGCTGGAAGTTTTGTTACTTGAAGTAGGAGTTGAGAAATGTTTTATCGTGTTGAGATACCAATACCAATCACGAATGTTAAGTTTACACAAAAAAAATGATTTTTTAAACTGATTTTCAAGTGAATACACTAACAGTGGTCGATAACCCCACAAAAACAATCACCGAATTATTTTCTTTTAAGCTATTGCAAAGCTTTTATCGCGGGCTTTGAGCGCGGCGACCGAATCAAGAAATTCCGTAACGAAAATAAAACCTAACACCCCCCACTCCGCCTACCATGTAGATCGGCCGAGCGTTCGCTTAACGTGTATGTATATGGTACAACCGCACTTGAATTAATATCAAAGAAAAAAAATACTGCATAAATAAAAAATAAATAAATAATTATAATTGCATAAGTTGATAAAAAATGCTATGCAATAGCTTTACCGCCGCAGTCCCCGAGTGCCACACGTGTTTTTTTTTTTTGTTTTATCATGTTTAGATATCGATACCCACCACGTCTGCGGAGTTTCGTTAGCTAATTTAATTTAACCCTGTATAATAAATACATCGCAATCGCAACGAGCTCGCGAGCTCGCTGACTAGTGATGCGTTGGTTCGAATCCAACTGAAGCCATGCTCTTTTTGAAAGTATCGTTATCATAGTCGTAACAAATTCATTGTTATAGCAGTATAATATGTTTTTAAACTTGAACGGTCACCACATATGACGCTGTATGTACCTGCTCAATAATACGAGTATTCAGCTCAATTTAAATTACACTTACTCTACCTAATTATTAATTTGTCAAGTGTCCCTCCAGTTTGCAACGGCCGTGGCGAGTTCTACCGCCTGTATTCTTGTTCTCGCTAGCGATGGGTAGTCTCTGCATCTACTCATCGGTGGTCACACATGCCGGCTTGCACGATCTCTGCCACAAACTTGGCGAAATTACTGGCAGTCCCACGTATGTACTACAGTAACAATTAAATATTATCGATATCTGTGCTACCGAGTATCTTGAGAGGATAACAGAACAGCATCTACAAACGACAAATGGTGAAACCCCACTGCTCAACTGCTGTGTAGATACCTCTACCTCGGCATAATTATACAAGTGCAGTTCGTTTTGATCTGAAAGAAGATAAGAGTTAGCGCATGCTCATGAACGGTAAGAGAAATGGATCGTTTAGCAAAATGTCCGTAGATATATTCAAATCACAGCTGTTATTCTTTATTAGGCGTATGAAATGGTTATTTCATAACACGTGAAATCTACCTGACTGTACTGTCAATGTTTTTCCTCAGCTGCACGTATACGGTGAACGTAGCGACCCTGACGTACGAGCGTCGCATCCGCGGCGTGTACCAAGCCACGCGGCTCACCATCCTCTCCGCCTGGCTACATACGGCTTGTTGGCTGCTGTCAGCATTGTTGACTCTGGTGCGCGTGCTTCTGGCCGTAGACTTTCTACTAGTTCGAGTTTCTGTCGAACTGCATGGAGACATTGAAAAAATTATGGTTGGTTTAGTATTTAATACATTTTCCAATACAAATGCATGTCAGCCCTGGACAGGCACTAAAAAGTATCTACACAGGGAAACATCAACCTGCGACGTTATGTAGTTTAGCGTATTATTTCTGTTGTTAACTCATACGCAGTATTTATGTTCGTTTAAGTATGGTATGCTTAACAACTAAAACGGCGCATCCCTGCTTAGCACGGGTTGCCGGGTGAAACGGCAACATGTCAAAACATCGAGATCTCTATGCTGTATGCTACATCCAAGTTAAATATTAACAGTGTTCTCGAACCTACCGATTTATCGGTATTTATACCGATATGGGCTCTGTGCTACCGAAATACCGAAATATAACGAATTTTCTACGATTTCTGGATATACATGGAAATTCTCCCGATTTCTCTACCGATTTTACACTTTTCAGTTGGCAACCCTTTTCATTTATGTTTAATTTAATGTTACGGACGGGGAAGCCCTCAATAGTAAGTATGGGCCTAGTGCAGAATGTTCCATATATTTTGGGGAATACCCTTGTTCCTACAACTTGTTGTCTTACAACTCGATGTTATAAGGGGCTTCCCGCTAGGGAATTTACCTGTAACCAGTCTAGTCTATATAAACAGGAATTCGGTTTTATTTTTTTCATTAATTTTCTTAACTTTGAAGAGATAGTAGAGTACTTATCCTAAAGAGTGCGTGAGAAGACCATTCAGTTAAAATGTCGCCTGACGAGGAGCCAAGCACAAGTGCGAGTGTAAGAAGACAAAAATATCTACAATATTATAGAAAAGAATGGGAAAAAGAATTTCCAGGCTGGCTGCAAGATAGTCGTAAAGGCGAAAGCTATGCCTATTGTAAGAGTTGTGATAAAGATATCAACATCACATCAGGAAAAGACGCTTTAAAGAAACATAGTTCTTCACAAACACACTCAGTATCATCAAAGAATATAAAATCTTAACCGAAGATATCATCATTTACTGTGACCAAAACTCAAAAAACTGATACACTGGTTAAGCAAGGTAATTTCTTTTTAATTATTTGTTAGGTACTATTTAGATTGTTATATTATTTTGTTTTCTAGTTATCGATAAATGGAAGCAGTGGATATAATTAGACCCTAATCGCTACTAGATATACCTACATAATTTTTAATTCTAAATTTTAATTTCAGGTGAAATAAGATTAGCCTCGTTTGTTGCTGAACACAATCTACCATTCACTATTATGGAGCACCTACCGAAGCTGATGCAAGCCGTTTGTCCTGATTCAAAAATTGGCAAAGAAATCAAATGTTCTTCGACGAAAACTCACGACATAATTGATCATATTATAGGTAAAGAAAGTTTCGATAATTTATGTGAAGATCTGCGGCAAACTAAGTTTTCGCTTATTATTGACGAGTCCACTGATCTTAGTACAACCAAACACTTGTGCTTAGTCGTGAGATATGCGAAAATGAATCGTATTAAAGATTGTTTTTTAGCTCTTATTCCATTAGAAGAAGCTAATGCAGCAACCTTATTTGAACACATAGTAAACTTTTTTAGCAGCAATGATATTCCATATCAAAATAATCTAATAGGGTTTGCATCTGATGGGGCAAACGTAATGATGGGACGTAATAATTCTGTTGTAACATTGCTGCAAAATGAAATTCCCAACATTTTTATACTTAAATGCACCTGCCATTCGTTTCATCTTTGCGCGTCATATTATGCTTGTACCAAATTGCCACGCTTTATAGAGGATCTAGTAAGGGACATTTACAACTACTTTTCTTCTAGTCCAAAAAGAGTAGCAGAGTTTAAAAACTTTCAAATGTTTTGCGACTTAAAAGTACATAGAATACTTCACCCCTCTCAAACACGCTGGTTATCAGTACATGCAGCAGTGAAGAGAATATTGGAACAACTCTCTGCTCTAAAACTATTTTTTATAGACCAAATCTCTAATAATGATCATCTTTTAGCTGCAGAACATATATTACAAAAGCTCCAAGATCCCACTACGGTATTATTTTTGGAATTTTTAGATTTTGTATTACCATTATTTACCGATTTAAATAAAGAAATGCAAGCAGAACACCCGAAAATTCATACTTTATATGAAAAAATAACTGGATCATTAAAAACTATATTTGATTGTTTTTTTAAAAAGAGAATATTTAACTAGCACACCAATCGAAAATGTTGATTTTAAAAATCCTAGAAATTTTATGGATATTGACGCCGTATACTATGGTGCTGCTGCGTCTAATACACTACTAAGTAGTTCAGAAAATCTAAACGCAGATCAAGTAAATTTGTTTAAATGCAGATGCCTAGATTTTTATATCGAAGCTTGTAAGCAAATAACCACGCGGTTTCCATTGAAAAATAATCCAATAAAGGGTTTAGACATAATTGACCCAAAAAATGTTAAAATTGGCAATACCTCTTCGATAGTTCCTATGAGTAGGCTTTTTCCCAATATTGTTCAGAGCAATGATTTCCAGGAAATTGATACAGAGTGGCGCATTTTAAGAAATTGTGAACAAATCAAAACACTTCCTGATGATGTAGAACTATTTTGGGATGAAGTAAGTTTACTAAAGCGTGGCGATGAAACTCAAATGTTTCCTTTGTTATCTAATTTCATCTTTAATATTTTATCACTTCCCCATTCATCCGCTAACGTTGAACGCATATTTTCACATATTAATCTTTTGAAAACAAAACAGCGAAATAGGCTGTCTACTGAATCAATCACTGGTCTATTACACGCAAAACGACTCTTTAATACAGCTAACTGTTATGACTTTGAAATCAACTCGAAGATGACCGCGGCTATGGCCAAAGAATATTGGTATAAAAATGATTATATAAATTAGTCTGTAAGTGATTGTATATAAATTAGTCTGTAAGTTTTTGTTTTCAAGTGGTTTTCAATAAATAAACGAATTTGATTGGATACTGTTTGTTTTTTGTCAAATACCGATTTTGGGTACAAATATACCGATTTTAGCTGGCAACTCTACCGATCTTGCTCTATGACGTTCGAGACCACTGAATATTAAGGTTAAAACACGTTAGATAAGAGCATTAATTCCAGACGGTTTATTTGTATAAACACATAAACCCTTAAAACCTTCCTAACTTTAGCCTGATTTACACGATGCAAGTTTCTGGAACGTTAAAGAGCAACAATTGTATGCCATAAAGCACGTACAATTATTGCCATTCAATAATCGCAAGCAAATGCTTACAAGAGTGCGATTTCAACAAAATGGCATACAATAATTGAACGCTAGTTTTGCCATATAATACAGGATCAAATTAAATTAGCTAGCGAAACTTTACAGACGTGATGGGTACCGATATCTAAACACGAAAAATTTAAATGATTTGATGCTTTTTTGGGGTCAACGACCGCTGCGAGTGTTATTTTGAAGTATGAATTAAGAAAATCTGTTTTATTTTGTTTTATCGTGTTTAGATATCGATACCAATCACGTCTATGAAGTTTAAAAAAACCTGATACTATAAGTGACTGCACTAAATGCAGACAATGACCCCACAACAAATTCATATTTTTTTTTTTGATTATGTTTATATATCGATACCTATCACATCTGCGGAGTTTCGCTAGCTAATTTAATTTGACCCTGTATATTGTATGCGGCTTCTGCTTACACCAAGGCATTATATTGTAAGGCGATTGTTACAATACAAGCCGTGTGTCTGATGAGATTTCCCTCCGGCAACTTCTCTTTAAGGAGCCTAAAGGCAAATTTTCATTGGTCGATAGAGCTCGTATGCGGGCTGCGGGAGATTTCTGTAACGCATGCCGTAGCACCCGTATTTAGGGAACCGCTTTCATTAGTCAATAGGGCCCGCATGTAGGGTTCTGGATATTTTTGTAAAGCATGCTATGGGGCCTGTATTCGGGGAACCGTTTTCATTACTAGATAGGGAACGATTGCGGCATACGGAGAACCTGCACCTCACGTTTGGTGTGGAACCTCCGCACGCTTTTTTCCGACCGGTAAACATTGGTTGTTACGCCCGCTACGGGGATTCCCCGCGGACGGTGTACTGACCGTGTAATTGACTTATGACTTTCATTAGTCACTACCCCGACTGCGGGGAGTCGCTGCATGCTGTATATCGACCGTGTTATCGACTAATTAAAATAAGCCATTAGGGAAGAGTTATCAAAAAACGCTAATACAGCTAACTTTTACTTATAAATAGAAGCGTAAACGCCAAATTCCAAGTTTCTAACTTTAAGAAATTACGAACTTTCATACAAACTTTCATCCTCTTTAACCCTCTGTGGTGATGAATTTCAAAAAAATCGATGATGCAACTAACTTTTACTTATGGACACAAGTCCGTGCTTACAAACTTCCAAGTTTCAACTTTTAAAAATTGCGAACGTTCATACAAAATTTCATCCCATATGTAAGCCTTTCAGGAGATGAATTTTCAAATATGCTTCTTCAGTGCTCACCTTCGTTATAAAAAGAACTATTGCAAGATTTCATGCTTCTAGACCTACTGTTTTAGGTAGTGCTTTATCAGTCAGTGAATTACTGAATTTAAGATTTTTATTTAGTAAATTATATTTTATGTGTACAGCATAAATAGAAAAAAACCTGTTCTAACACGTCTAGTTTCTTCCTATCTCTTACAAAACTAAGGAATTATTACAAAAATTTATAAATACATCATGTAAGTACCTACTATTCTCATGACTCGAAAAAGAAAAGAATTCCACTAGATCCCTTAAGGCTTCTACAAACAGGCGCGACAGGCGACGCGAAACGCACGCGATACAAAGGCACCGCTCGTCGCGCGACAGGCGGTGCCTTTGTGTCACGTGCGATTCGCGTCGCGTGTCGCGCCTGTTTGTATGAGCCTTAAACGTAAAAACTACAACAGTTTTTCCCTTGCGGGGTAAGACTGGCACAAGTCGGCACAACCTTATCCTACGTGCTGATCACACCATTACCAGTTTTGAACGGTAACTTGCCCCATATTCAGTAACAATTGTACGTATTGTTCAGACGGTGCCAATAAATTACTGATTCAGTTTTATGGTATGCCACTGGTTATAAACTTGCACCGTGTAAATGGGACTTAAATGATGGTGAAAATCGCAACATAATCCATTGTATAGTTTAGAAGATTTAAGTGGTGACACAGACAGACACGAAAAGCGACTTTGTTTTATACTATGTAGACATAGACATTGACAATGACAAAAAAAGAAAGACGATGTTTCCCGAGGTCTTATCCATAATCTACAATATTAGTTTTAGTATATGCGAAACCCGAAACACGTGTCTAGTATTTTTATGTAAAGAATCTATTTACAAAATTTCAAAACTGTATCATGAAAAATCACAAAGTTATAAGCTTGTAATATTACCTGGTTGTCCGTACAAAAACATGGTCACCACGCGGCGCCAACGCACCGCACGCGCCTCCCGCGTCGTCTCGCGCTCACTGATAATAATTTGGCAGTAGGTATCTAACCGTACGGCGATTGGATTGTAATTATCCGGTAAGAACATTTTCCATCACACTTGCAGGCTTTGGACTGTCGTAATGGTCTAGTGTAGGTAGATATTATTATGTACTTTATTCGTAAATGCAGCCGTAAGTGATAAAATGTTGTCAATGCGATTTGTTGCACCTTATGCCAAACACTTAAAGTTAAAAGTGGATAAAAACTGTTAAATATACCATTACTTAACACAGCAGGCTGTAGGTTTGTTGGCCATGTAGTCCAAAATTCCGTCTTGGACTGTGGTAGGAATTCGACTCACTCCTCTATCGACTGCTGTCGGAGGCCGAAAGGTACCGTAGTCCCTAGATTTTTGCGTGGCGGAAAGCATTGTGTTTCACGATACTCTGATGCCGAATTGCTCCTCGTACCGCCGCACTGCCAGGGATACGTTATCGCCACACATCGCTAGTGTACGTACCATTTCTGTGTACTGGACGTTTGTGTATGAGACAGACATGGTTATACGATACTTTTTACATAAGATAGGTACACGGTACACGATCAACCGAAAGACAACTGTAAGGCCCACGGCGGCCGTGCAATCGGAAGACGTATTGTAACTGAAAGGGAGCGTGACACGTGCGCATCAACCTGTAGCGTCCGGGCGACTGAAGGGGTTGTTTTACCCCCGCCCCGCTGTGCGCCCACGCCCAGTGCCGCAATGACCTGTCGTGACCTGTGTTGTGCGCGTATGATTGCGGATAGGTACTTAGTGTCGCTCGGTGTCTAACTTGTAACTTTTTTTAAACATTTTGCGACAAAATATAACATGGTTTAAAAATGATTGGAATCGATTCAGTTACTTATTCTGAACAAACTATATTCAGGTTTCGCATATACTAAAACTAATGTTGTATAATATTTATATTTTTTTATATTATAAATGCGGAAGTAAGTAACGCTGTCTGTCTGTTATCTTTTCACGCCGTAACGGCTGATCGGATTACGATGAAATTTGGTACACAGTACACCCCATTGACATAAAGGTACCAGTAGTAGGTACGTTCCCGTGGGATAATTTCCGACCTCTAAGCGAGCGAAGCCGCGGGCAAAAGCTAGTAGACTATAAAATCCGTCATCCTCCATACTTTGCAAAACATAAACAGATGTTATCAATAAGTAGTAACACATTTTTTCGCCATTTAGGAGAAAAACGAGGTCCAAATTAGAACTGTCTCGCCTGAGACATGGAAGAACACGCGAATCGAATGTGCAAGCGACTCAATGAGCGCACAAAAAGTACACAAAATAGATGATTATGAAGATGTATTAACTGAGTTGATGGAACAAGGAGCTGATGTAATTTATTTGGCAAACCGCAGAATGGAACCTTCTGAACTATCGTTACTCCCTGAAGAGAGGAGAAGAATAGCTCGAAAAGAGGCAATTAAACATGTCCCTAAAGATAAGGCATTTATTGTCATTCTGATATATGACTTTATCGACAATTTACTTTTGCATGATCTTTCCGATCCACAGTTGGCAGAAAGTGCCACTTCGGCTGCCTCCGTTAGTGTAGATAGCCATACGACAATAATACCTACAAGGCAATTGGGACGAGAAAACATTTCCATCCATTTAGACGACGAAGTCGAAGTTAAACCAGCTCCTACCAAAGTTGACAGCATTCAATTTCATCAGGCTAGAAGACGTAGTAGGAAAATGAAATTAAGGGATCAAACAAGTCCCAAACCTTCAACTTCGCAACCAACGGGTGAAGACGATGCCGGCTCGGTGATAGCTACACCAGCACAAATAAGAAAAAAATCAATTTTGAAGACGGTCGGTGTCCAGACGGACAAATATAAGAAAAGTTTACATGTCCGACTATCAGACACGAATGACCTTGAAATCGAATCAGACGACGACTTTGAAACTCCAAATTCAGCGAATAAGAAAGACGTTGATAAAGAGACACAGACAAAGCAAAAAGAAAAACAAGACTGATCTTGCAACCTTTTTATTTCGTTGTCTACGTAGGTTACCTATAATAATAATATTAAAGGGCAGCATGTGGCAAACTGTTGAGCAGTAGCGAACCCACGCACCCTATCCCCCGGGAGTAGTCTTGTTCCTCATCTCTGGCTTGCCTTTATTGGCCGGCTGGAGTGAACATTGACGAGGAACAGAGCTCCCACCTCTTTCTTGTTTTTACTGGCCGGCTTGAGTGGAGATTCGCAAGAGCAAACGTGCTCGGAGGAAGCAAGTATTTCAGTAAGTGTTGGTAGGGATCTTGACCATCTTCCGGGCTCTGGGATTGTTCTGATAGCCGTGGAATACCTCTCCATTCCTGAAGCACCTCAGGACATGTTGCCCCTTTTGTCGCTACGTCACTATGTGCTAGCGACAGTTCCCGGGGGCCCATTATTGAGTGTATAAGTCACCCCCTGCCATTTTATCTGTGTATTGTAAGTATATAAAACATTGATCAGCCAGGGGCTATAGTCTTTCCATAGTTTTAGGTAACCAGTCCACTTTAGCTACCCAAACCATACCACCATATCCTGTAATAGTTCTGAACCAACCAGGAGTTGTCCTTGGGTACACTTGCATTGTGCATACAGGGATAATCGTCGGTTGGTGCCCCCTTATTATTTAAATTGTTAAAGGGACCTCTGCGAGTTGGCTGCGGCCCCTCGTACGCCTTCCAAAGGTCCGGGACCCGACAGTCCCGACATATGTCAAAGATATTTTTAAAATAATAATAATAATATATTCTTTATTTCTAGTAACTATGAATCATAATAGTCTATTAGCTGTGTACGTAGTTTCATAACATAATTTATTTATGTACAGTAGTAAAATACATAGATAAAAGACATAACTTTTGAGTATAAGACCTGCACCCTAATTGTGTAACACACTATCTATCAAAATCTGAACCATTTTGAAGCCTATTGCTAATCCATTGTTCGAAAAATTTGTCTGCTCAACGAATGTTATTGAAATTACAAAATGAAAGCTATTCCTACTGTTAGTGTGTTACGCAACTACCCCGCCGTAGTGCACACACGTTTTTTTTTGCCGTAAAAAACTGCGTTTGATTCGCCGTATGTAAGCACGTTCTCAGTGTTCTATGGATCACTAATGGAAGTATGTTGACAGACACGGCGGCACTACAGCACGGCGCCGGAGCCGTAGACCATACAACTGATCGATGGTTAGCCGTAGCATATACAAGCTCACACGATTAGACTGCTTTTCCACCTGAGACGTGCTATGCTGCGTGGTAGCTGTCCGAGGAAGATGCGCAGCTCTAGCTATGCACCATCGACAGTAGGGAAGACGTACTCGTACTCTGCTCTGCACATCACTCGCGCATCTATAACTCCCATCCATAGCACGCATCCTTCCATATAAAAAACATAGCTTAGTTGAACCCGTTTCCACCAGTGCTATGCTATGTGGACCAATGAATATGATTGGTGGATATCAAACGCATCCATAGCAACGTAGCGCAGCACATCTCTGGTGAAAAACCAGCCTTACACAGCGGTGCGCTTAGTGCGCCGTACCGTATAGAAACCGTGTCGTGTACAACGGCGGGGTAATTACGTAACACACTAACAGTAGGAATGGGTTTCATTTTAACAGTGCAACAACATTCATCGCGTTATTTACGTTGTTGAGCAGACAATTTTTTCGAACATATGAAGCAATAGATTAGCAATAGGCTTCAAAATGATTCAGATTGTGATAGATAGTGTGTTCCGTAATTAGGGTGCAGGCCTAAAGGTAGGTACTGCTTATTTCTTGAGAAATTTATTCCAGCATTAAAATATTAAATAATTATAATAATTAATGCAAGTTTTACCTACCTACTATTTTTATTCGAGCATAAGGATGATTCATGCTAAACCTATATAGCCGAGTTACGTAAATAATCGAAATAGAACTTCCGCAAAACGTTCCTCATTTTATCCACACTACCACCGACACTAAATTAGTATAGTCATACTCAGGGTGGTACCAACCTATGCATAACCTTTTTTGTTGCCATACCAATAACAGCCGTCGACCGATACGAAATAGTAGGAGTAAGTAGGATATTATACCGAGCCCTTATGGGAATAATCCTATACAGCTCAGGTTAGGTTAGGATATTTATGGCCCGAGGTGGCCGCGCGTAGTGTTCCACGCGCGCCCCTCTTGGACGTTGCGGGGGGAGTCAAACACCTCACTCCCCCCGCTCGACCGGACGGGGCCCGCTGAGGCGAGCCGGCACCAGACGGGGGTTGCGGAAGATTCGTACGTTCCCGCGACCCCCGGCGCAGGTCTGGTGTGAGATGGAACACCGGGGTGGTTTTTAGTCAGTAAGAGTCTGACAGGCCCCTCTGCCCCCCCAGTGCGGAGGACATCCATGAGGATTTTCCACCCAGGAAAAAAAAAAGAAGGATAATTATGGTACTTATAAATAAATAATCGGAATTAAACCCAAAAAAAAATACGAGCAAAAATCTGGTTTCATAATATCTTGCACGATGTTTTTAATTAGGTACATGCTGGGTGGATCTAAATAAGACACTGTCGTAAGAGAACTCACAAAATACAAGTAGATAAGTTAACACTCCATTTTTTATTTAAAAATCTATATTATTATTATTATATATCTTCCATCCTATTCTATACAAATATAGATCTACATATTATATATCACAATTTCTTCCATACTTATTGACTTACAAACAAAAGTCAACTACACTATTAACTAAAATAATAATAAAATACCTACAGCTAAAAGGTTTGATATAATCGGAATATCCAATCAGTCAATAAGAGAATAATACATTATTATTCTATTCACTGGAACGCTCAAAACATACCTACATAGGTATATTGATTCGGCAATTCCATCAACTTGTAACTTTATTCAAATATTTTGGTCCTTATATTCGATTTCTTAGAACAGAGCTGCATTCCGCGTATATAATACATAGGCGACCTAGATGGCGCACAAACGGAATTACCACTTTGGCGCTTCAGGGCCAGTCGTTACACTCAAAACCTGCATGGCGCACAGCCAGTAGGCACTTCTATTCACGGTAATTTGAGGTCGAGTGTGTAGAAAATTTTATGGTTTAGTATAGGTAGTCCGTGAAATGTTCAACGAAAGCAACCTATAATTAACAGAAATTCTACTCTGCCAAGGTTCTACGCCACCCAGTTGTAAGTGGAATGTTCTTTGCGGTCTCCTTGTCCCACTAATCGATTACAGACGTAGAAACTCTTCGTTCAATATTCCTCACTAGGGCTGGTCAGATATTGCTTGCTCTTGCACTCATTGTATCTCCGTCACCGTCGATGTCCACACAAGTACCTGTGCATAAAAAGGCTTCTTTAAAATTATGACGCGAACAAAAGTGCCCGCTTGTCTGTCTTCAAAGCAAAGGTGAATAGGCATCTATTGGGCACGCTCGTACCCAATAGATGCCTATTCACATCAGGCGTGATCGAGGACAAGAGCAGGCATACAGCAATAAAAATAATAAGACATTGGACAAAAGTGGTCCTCGTGTCCAGCAGGCAACACTAACGGGACCTATGTAACTGAATAGGCTAATAAATTACCCTGTCTGCTGTCGCACAGTCGGGTACCTAATAACGAGTAATTTCGTAGAAATAATCTATCCGTAAAAATTTATAGCTGAATAGAAATTATTATTTCTTCAAATATTTTAGTATAAACAGCTCAATTGATCAAGAAAACAAAAAAAATAGATTTGTCTTAACACCACGAGTGACGCTGACCAAATATATTTTGAATAAATTAGAGAAAAAATGGCGTTTTCTATGGGATTTTCGGGTATAATAATATAAAACTATAAAGTTCACAGACTTAATGGGTACTTATTGACATCGAAACAGGATAAAACAAAAAAAAAACAGATTTTCTCAACTCATACTTCAAGTAGGTACACTACAACCGGTCGTTGACCCCCATACAAGTATAATATTAATATCAAATAGTTTTTTCCCTGACACTTATGCGGAGTTTCGCTAACTAATATAATTTGACCCTGTATGCTCAAATCTAATTTAGAGAAGTTACGTACCGGTACCTACGTTTTCTAAGCGTCCAGTCTTCTTAGCTTGAGCCACACTCCCCCTTGAGCTGCGTATACAAGTGAAGAATTCTTCATCTTCATCGGCACCTCTGTTCTATCATCTAGTATCAGTTCGTACTTGTGCAGCACTTTAATCAACGCCATCTTCGACTGAATATATCCTTGCCTTATACCTAGAATCGAAAGTGTTGACGAACATTATTATTCGTTTTTCATAATGAAACCACACAACATGCCTGTAATCCCCGAAGGATTAGGCAGAGGTAAGGAGAGAGGGAGAGGGGAGGGAAAGTTAGGTTTATAATCAAAGGTTATTATGAAATGTGGCTGTACGATTGGTACACCTCTGCCTAACCATTCGGTGAAACAAAGCGTAATGTTACGTTTATGTGTTGTTATGAATAATTTATGTATAGCGTCAAGTCTTCCTTATTTCTGTAAAAACAGTCTACTAGGATTGTACGATTATCACCTTCTATAAACTTATTACCTATCACTCATAAATATGTTTTTGAACACAAAACATTGTGTGGACAACATCACCCAAACTCTCTTAAATAAACCAGTAACAAGAGGAAAATCGTCAGTAGCTCAGACTGCTAATAGCAATGTTGGAATGGCTTGAACTCTTCATGTATTTTTGTTATTGCTTACTTTTTTTCACACAATTACAAATAAATGTGTTGGTATTTATTGTGTATTTCTATCAGAATGTAATATACAATATTGCTATTATATTTAAAAGCTCAGTCCAAATTACCACGTGCGAAGATGTAATGTTAAATTGCGCGAAGTAGTGTCGATGACACGCTTGCTATGCAGCCAGTACAAGTACTAGCAGGTCAAGAACAACGCCAATAGGTGCACACCTCTATTGATGTTAATATTATCTACATTAATTGCACAATCAATAAATCTATAGATAATACAAAGAGATGCTTTTTTCTTTGCAAACGTCTGTATGAAATAATCTCAGAAACTACTTAGCTTGCACCCTAATTGCGTAACACACTATCAGTCACAATCTGAATCATTCTGAAGCCTATTGCTAATCCAATGCTTCATATGTTCGCTCGCAAAAATTTGTCTGCTCAACAACGTAAATAACGTAATGAATGTTGTTGAACTGTCAAAATGAAAGCCATTCCTACTGTTAGTGTGTTACGCAATTACCCCGCTGTTCTGAATATGATTTTTAGTATACCGAAATTAAAGTTCGCACCCCAAATTACGATATTTAAATCACATCAAAATTTAAAGGCAATAAAGCATTTATATTTTAGTATAAGGGATGTATGTTGGGCTATAGGTACATGTTGTCGCTATGCAGTCGGTATTACCAAACCATTTCCCATTTGTTGGAGTGTCCAAAGTGTCCATACCTACACCTGCATTTCTGAGGACCTAAAAGACGCCACTAATGCCACTCGTCTAACATAATAAAATATATTTTTTTTGCCATCGACTCGAAAAGGAGGTAATTATTTAATCAATAATAAAATTAGATTGAAGCGAGGAAGATCCACTTGTTTGCCACAAACGTCTG
Source organism: Dryobotodes eremita (assembly GCA_917490735.1). Lineage (NCBI taxonomy): Eukaryota > Metazoa > Arthropoda > Insecta > Lepidoptera > Noctuidae > Dryobotodes > Dryobotodes eremita. Next base: position 10,219,568 of record OU823257.1, read on the forward strand.
AATAAGCAAAAAAAAATATGAAATAGAGAAAAATTTACACGAACAGCTTTACCTATTATCGAACATCTTAATGACTGTGTTGTTAAAGCGTAAATGACGATGAAGAAGGAGACGGAATTACGTTTCTGACGCAATTAATAAAACTAATATTAACAGCTGATAGAATCATTTAGCCACATCATTGGAGGTCGCTAGACTGCTACTCATAAGACGTAAGCATGGTAGGTATATATACTAATACCTATTGATATTTGTTTGAGCAATCGTACTTAATAAATACGACCTAGACCCAAGTTAGATATTCTGTGCCCAAAGCTAATAACCGCTCTTCAGCGGTTATTAGCTTTGAGTTTTTGAGATGACAATGGTTTGGCACAGGTCTAACCATTGTCATATCCAGAGAGACACAAATTGTTAGGCCAGAGGGTCAGAGGTGGTTTCCAACGTAATTATAATCAAATTCTTACCTAAACATTTCTTTGGTCCTTCCCCAAATGGCATCCAGTGACACGGGTGCAACTTTGCCTTTTTCTCGGGTGAAAATCTTTCGGGGTCAAATATCTCTGGTTCAGGAAATATATCGGGGTCCATGTGTATTGCGTGTATAGGAATGAACACCATGGTGCCTTTTTCTATGACCAGGTCACTGTTGGGCAGTTTATAGTCCTTGTTGCATCTTCTGAATAGAGCGCGCATCGATGGATGCATCCGCATCGTTTCTGGATTGTGAACAATAAATACATATTTCGATCAAAATGTCAATGTGAATTGAAAATCAGGGTGCGTCATGGGCCAATGGCCTGAAGTCGATGCCTCTAGTTTTTAAACAAGACGGTCATATATAAATTTAGTGCCGTCTCGCTTAGAAAAATATTATTTAAATTATTTTATTTCAAGTATGTGTTGCAGCAATATCTTAACCTTAACCTAGTCATAAATGTTGTGTACAAATGGGCCTTTTGGCAGATTCAACTTTAAACAATTTGGTTTCTGAATGACTGATCAACAAAGCAGCTATTGAATCAGTTTTCAAATCTCATTCAACATAGCTTTCATCATCGATATACAGGTGGATTTTTGAGACGGGACAGTAAGGGCTGGTAGGTACCTGAACCGTTGTTGCTACAGGAGATAAGGTTAGTCTCCTAAACTTAACTTGTGAGAAATTTTGATCTGCATCCACAGATTTTGAAAAAAAATACAGTCAGCAAGAAACTGGGCAATTTTCCCAAAAACATTTTTTGATTCCTATCAATCCCGTTTCTTAAAAAGATCAAAAAACTATAGGACCAACTGAATTTTGAGTACTAGAAAAGTCAGAAATCGCAAAAATCTTTTCCCATACATTTCCTAGAAAATGAGAACACATATTTTATTTTTTTATGATGGATAGACTGACTGCTACAACGAAAACCGGCCGAAAATAAACAAATAAAATTTTAACTTCGAATTTCGAACGAATACGAATCATTATTTTATTTGATTTAAAAATAAAATCTTGATAGTGTGATGCATGCGGCCTCCCTAAGAGTGCATGCATGCGGCTTCTAACATTCGCTGACAAAAAATACCTCAAATAAAGAATGTTTAAGACATGTAAAAGCTTATTTTATAAATAATGAAAACCCGTCAGCTAATTTGGAGTGAATCAATTACCCGATGCGTCAAGTGCCAACCAGACAGGTTATTGTAAGTCTTGTAAGGATCTCCTTGGTGGTTCCTTGCAGAAGCGATAATACGCTTCTACAAGGGATTAACTTGCAATCATATTTAACATAAAATTTTAATTTTTACGTTGTTATGTATACGTAACCACAATAGAACTTGAGACTCCAACAAATTTACTAGACCAGTGGTAGCCTAGTGGTAACGGCCCCGACTTACGAGTTGTAGGTCGTGGGTTCGAACCCAGGCAGACGCTTCACTTTGTGTAAATAATTTCATCACCACTGAAAATGGCGAAGGAAAACATCGTGAAGAAGCCGGCATGTCTTAGAACCAAAAATTCGAAGACATATGACATCTACCAACCCGCACTGGGCCCGCGTGGTAAATTACAAGCCACTCCCTTTCGAAGTCAGGAAGCCTGTGTCCCAGCCGTGGGAACATTTATAGGCTGATTATACTACTAATCAGGCTTTCAGAGTTTAAACCGTGAGACGTATTTTGTTTTAAATAGGCTGTTCAATTAATGGTCAAATTATGTAACAGTGACGCTTACCGTCCAAAACCATATTTAAATAAACCATCTCGTTTTGTGCTTCATACGTGCACTCGCCTCCATGATTGGCAAGTACCGTGTCTACCTCCTGTCTCGCCCTGGCTTGGATGTGAGGGTTCAGGGCCAGCTGATAAGCCGCGAACTGGCCGGTGGTGGCCGATGTCTCGTAGCCAGCAATCATGTACAACATGGTGTTTGCAGCCACATCAGTCATCGTAAACGGGAAATTCGTTTTCGTATATTTCACTTCGCCTGAAATGTTAAATTATTTGGTCTTTATAAATTTGTTTTCTATTATTATTGAGTTTTTCTTTTAATTTCATTGGGTTTTTCCATATGGAATTGTGCCCGGTTGATGGCCATAGTCTCACCTCGTATTACATGGGACTTTTAAACATAATTGGCGAAATGTGGGTGCACTATAGGTACACCTCTGTCTAACCCTTCGGAGAATACAGGCGTGATGTTATGTTATGTTGTTATTCATGTTTGATCTTAGTATTCCAGTGAGGTCAACAACTTAGAACACATAAATGCACGGTTACATGATCGTAGTGTAGGTGCCAAAATAATTGCTTAAGTAAATGGTGTTAATCGGTTTTTTCATCATGTTGTTTATATTTAACTAGGCACTGGCATACTAACTAGGTTACTCTTACAAAATAAATGTTTAGTAAGTAAATGAATGTTCAATGCAGCTATCTCACCTACGTACCTTGTTCATCGACTACATGCCCATTCTTTAATTCAATAAGCGTCTGCAAGAAGTCGTTCCGCGTCAAAGAATGCTTCTGCCGGTGTTCGACTGTCCTTTTAACAATGCCACAGAAAAAGTTTTCTATTTTGGAGCTGATTCGTCTGATCTTTAAGCTATCAAACGTGTCTGGCGCGAAAAACGCAAACGCTCGGATGAGTCTCCTAAAAAATTAAACAGCGTTAATAAACTGAGTATTTATAAGCTTTCTCTTGCTTGTTTCTTCTGCTTAGTATAGGCATCTAACGCTTTTGTTGCTTTTGACCTTTAATGAATTTGATCAAGTGCAGAATTAATTTGAATCGTGAGGAAATTATATCTTCCATCAGTACCTATGTTCGTTTTCATACGTCCTTATGCTAATATCTGACGATATCGTTGTGTTTGCTTAGACAAGGTCTATTCTTTTAAAGTTATTACAATGTCCTTAATCTACTTAGCGATTTGGTAACCAAACATCGCACGTTGTGAAATAGTTTGCGGTTTACCTGGCAGGAAACACATATGCTCAGGTTTAATTTATAAGCATAATCATCACAGAACACTATTATCAATGATCTTACTAAGTTAATTAAAATATGACACAAATTTTGTTTTTATAGCTTATTAACGAATTGCACTTACCAGTAATGAGATTGATGATCAAAGTATTCATGTCCTCTTATATAAAATTCCGATTTTGGATTTATAAAACCATTACATTCAACACCAAAACCAACATTTCCAATAATCTCCATCGCATATTTTGAATAAAACTCGGTGAAATTAACAGTTTTTTCCTTAGAATGTGACACATCTACATAACTCAAAGCTTGTTTCGCTATATCCTCAACAATCGGATACATAGTCTTCAGTTTTCCAGGAGTGAAGGTCGGAGTCATCTTCAGTCGCAGGCTTTTCCATCGCTTCCCGAAAATGTTGAACAGATTCGCCGCTAACGGGTCACCCACTCCACCGGCATACGTGCCCCGCGATTGGAAGCTGTCGAAGTCTTTGATCAGCATTAGCTTCGCTATGTCTGGATCATGTATAGACAGCACCGGTTGGTGGAATGAGTACATGCCAATGTAAGGTAAATGTTTATATTTGAAGTAATTATCGTAGTAGGGCTGGAAAAACTGTTCCTTTCTTTTGATCACTTTTTTAATATTCCCAAAAATAAACTCTGGTTTCGGCCCGGTAACACCTCTTTTTGACCAGTACGTAAACTTATAACGGAACCACAGAAATGTATAAATAATAGCGACCGTAGCAAATATTATTGTTTGGGGATGAAACACTTGAGTTATTAAAAAAGACATTTTCACACACAAAACAAGTTAACAAATCACACAACACAACCGAATCAACTTTATTATTATGTTTTTTTATATTTGGAAATTAGCTTAATATTCATAGTTTTCCTAGTATAGTTTTCCTAGTATTTACTTAAATCTCTCTATTGACGTTATTCGCTTGCGCTCACACATTGTCAATGACCAGTGTGGCTCTCATAGCTAAGGCAGTTTACTGTGGACTTGACTATTTCATAATGTTGTCTACTATTTTACGGCAGGGTCACAGATCTTTCGATTGCAATGAACTTGAATTGGACTAATCCTCGGTCAGTCGTCAGTTGTTGCAACTTGCCTAGCTGTGTTAATTAATATGAATTTATGTAAGTTGACCACCTCAATTTATATAACAGTAAATGCATAACGTGTGGATGTAATATAATGTAATTTTGTTTAATTAAGACAATACGCAATTTTATTTTACTATCATTTAATTTTATTACAAAAATACATAATCGATAAATACTGAAAACTTTTATACTTATTTCTAAACACACAATATCCATGACATTACTTATGAGCTAAATCCAAAGAACTATCCGTATTCTCGCTCTCTGCTTCCACGACCTTTCTTCTTAACTGTACTAAATGCTGTAGATACTCCTTGGGTCTTCGTGCCGTTGTTTCAACACAGTGATTTTTCATACCTCCTTTGTAGTTAGTTACATAATTTTCATATTTATTAACCGCCTCCTCCAGGTTACCACAAGAGTCCAGTAATTTCCTTTCTAAACTTTGAAATTCGCTTATATCATCGTGATCATAATCATTATTACGATTGCAATATGGATTGCTATCATAATATGGTTTGCGTCGTCTATTTTTATATTCATCATTTTCCGTATCTCTACTATCGCTGGAACTAAAATCCCTTACATTTTGACGTGTGTGTTCATTCGAAAACCCTACTTCGTTTCCGTCAGGTTCTAATCCCAAAAAATCATGAACAACCCTCGCTTTCGTTGTTTTGTACTTAGTGCTCTTGTATACTGGAACGTAATTCGATCTCTTTAAACTTCCCATTGTTCTGCTACTACCCTTTTTCCAAATAAAAGAATCTGTTTCCAGTTTACTAGATTCTGTTGAATCAGAATATATACTCTCATAGTCTTTGTCTACTGGAAAATCTTTCTCAGATATTGTCATATCAGAAGCAGTTTCAGTATCATTCTTTGTATTATCATTATTTTCACTCTCCTTGCTGATTTCCGAAGCAATTGCAACGGTTTGATCTATTTTGGTGTCTTTAAATGTAACGATCCTTTTAGTATCTCTTTCTTTTGGCGGTGATAATACAATATTGTAAGGATAAATATTTTCATTGCGTCCCAATATCATATTTTTTATATCATTAGAATTAACTTTTCGTACAGAATTGGGACTCACTCTTGGTAGTGTAAAATCATGTGTATCTGGGAATTCCTCCATATCTTTAATGTAATCGGTAGATTTTCCATCATTAGCATTTCGAATTATAAAAGGGACTTGTTCATCTTCTGCTACATTAACTATAACACTAATTTCATCTTCTCTTATATCAATAATATTTTGTGGGTCGATTGTACTATGGTTTGTCAACAAATCTGGAGTAGCAGTTGCAACGCTTGACTTACTGTTTGATGTGTTTAAATTTTCTGAATTATCATCAGAACTTTGAGATTCTGCATCTACAGGGTACACCTGTGATATATTTATGCTTATAACTGGTGCAGTAGAACATTCTTCAGTATAATTACGATTCTCTTTACTACAGACGTGCTTTGATAATAATGAGCGTTTTCTTCTTCTAGGTGGGGCTACAACTAGCGTTTGAGTGCATCGTTCGTTTTTTGTCACAACATCAGTCATCACAAAGGAATTTTTGTATAGCACTCTTTTAGTTTCTGTGGAAATGTCAATAGAATCAAGTGATCCCGTAGGCCCTACGGCTATTTCTTTACAACGCGGGGTCATTGGGACTGTCTCAGTAGCTACATCTCGGTAAAATGTATGAGAAAGTGTATTTCTAGAAATATATGAATAAAGATCTGCTTGTACATCAATTGCTTGATCTTTTACTCTAGTTGCGGTTATTCTTGTTTGCGTATGCGCTGGTATGCCAATTCTTCTTTTATTGCGAATAGCTTTCTGACTTAACTCCATTAGTCTTTGGCGTGCATTTGTGCAAATTTTTAGCTCACTAAGTGGCTCTATTATCTTTCTGTCAACCATTGACTCTACTTTAGAAACTGCAGTTTCTTCCTTCTTTTTCAGTTTTGTGTATAGTCTTTCAGTAACAGATGCTACAATTTCTGCTCTCTGGTTCTCGTGAAGAATAGTTATATGAGGAACTTTGAGTTTTTCCGTACTTGGTACATCATTTAATTTTATCGGCGCTTCGCTTTGAGTTGGTAGAGTATTTGCCAAATTGTTACTTTGGCCTGGCACAGACATCTCATTATTAGCTAAAACTTCTTGAGATCTGAATTGTCTTTTTTTGTGTCTAAGAGGAGCTGTCACTTTAAGATCATCCCCGCTGCTAGCTCTTTCCAGAGCAGGTCCAAATAATTTGTCCATTTCTTTATTAATTTCGCTTGCAATTGTTGAGTTCTTGTCTATCGTGTTGATGACATCCGAACTCCCGCTAGCTACTGATGAAGCGGTTGACTCAGAATTGGTCGCGTCTGGTTTTGGACGCGTTAAATTCATAATGTTGCCTATGTTTGCTGCTTTACTTAAATTACTAGATTGTAAATCATGTTCATTTGCTCGCAATGTCCAATGTTCGTCATCAAATAATATTTTTCCAGTTTCCGGTATCTGCAAGTGTTAAAATTACATTAATATAATTAATTGAAGTTTGCAGACTGTTGTATATTTTAATTTGATACTCTTACTGACATATCGGATATGGTTCCTAGTGAGTTCAGAAATAAGTTGATTGAGCTCTGCCTGTAATGCAGCTCGTGAGGCGACGTGAGAGCCGCAGCTGACGGCGCGCGGTGTGGGCAGCTGGCGAGCTCGGGCAGCCCAGCGGAGCGTCGAGGCTGACTCGCCGTAACAGGCCACACTAGGTGAAACAGCTGTATAGGATTTGAAATGAAAAACTAGCTTTTAGGAGATATTAATTTCATTGTCCTCGCCTTTCAATTCAAATTGAATTATCGATAGATGCTCGTAAAATGAACACTTGACAAACATTCCATTAAAAAAGAAGCATTGATTCTAGGTCAGGACAGCCTTCAACACTAAATCTCTGCTTGAACTGACATAATCACGAATACTAATTTACATTTGATGTGTGTCAAGGCTTTATCTCATAAGAGCTATAATCATAGACCTCGAGCTTACCTAACATTCTAATTAAACAAAACTGTGTTGCAATTCGTTTAATAATATTAGTTATACTTACTAGCTATGATAAACGTGCTGGCGCCGCCCGTGAAGCAATCTTTTAGTAGCCAAGTGAGAGCTGAATCACGGTATGGGACGAACCTCCCGCGTGTAGCACCCCCACCGACTAGCAAATAGAAATTAACTCGATAATATGATTATTTAATATGAATATTAATCAGTTAGGTATTATTTCATAGATGAAAAATAATATATAAAAAAACAACATCAAGCCTCGTGCATAGGTCTATCTCTTTTCTTCTTTTGACATAGCCGCATGCGTCGCCATCATAGGCATTGCAAATTACCAAATTACTACGTGACTATTCCATTATCACCCTACTACTAACTCGCAAAAACTGTACAAGCACTTCGACATATATTTTTTTTCAAAAAAACATTAAGTCTATTATTATTTGAATGTGCCACAAATAGCACAGAACTGGTGCTCTGAGACAGTAAAAGTACTCTTTCAGAGTGGAGGCGAGCGCGGGTGCTAGCGCGGGCGCGTGTAAATCAAAATGTGTGTAGACGCTAGTTGCGTTCACAGTGCTCCCGCGAGGCGCGCGTCTGCATGAGGCGGGCGCGGGCGCGGGTGGCGCGGGTGTTTCTAATGGCTCAGTCCTCCTGTATCGTTTACAGTAAAATAGCGTCTATTAGGTGACTGCGAATGTGGTTCTAAACCATTTTGATTCACCCGCCGAAGCGTCGTCATGGATATCAATACGGAAGAATTTATATCTGCAGTACAACATCGCACTGCTATTTGGCAAAGCAAACATCGGCAACATTTAAACTTCATATAAGTATTGCAATTTCCATTTCAAGTATGAATTTTCGATAAATAAAATCAAATCGTCATCCATGTCTTCTAACTGCGCAGCAAAGTTTAAGAACAACCAAAACACACGCGCAATGAGACTCATATCTCGTTCGGCACCGCGCACCCGCTATATTGCAGTCTGATTGACCACGACGGGGTCGCGTCAGGCCAAGTAAGAGATGGCGGGACGTACTGGATAGGTTCTATCCCAACTGGAAGGAAGGAGTGGAGGGAGACCTTTCCCAAGGCAGCGCAGGCTAAAAATACAAAAAATGGCACAAACACAGACTTACCAAGTGCAGAGATGACGTTGCTAAGTGCAACCAATGACTTATTTATATTAGCGCCTTCCTTCTGCCGGCCACCGCCACAGCCCTCCCAACTAGCTTTCTCACTAGACAGGAAATACAGAAATTTTATAAAATGGCATCGCTTGAGCTATCCTTGCTTAACATTCCCTTAACACTACTGAGCCTCTTGGGGCTGGGAGTACCTAAAGAATGTGGGAGCAGTTTTCGGACCTCCAGCTTAGATCCTACATCATCAAAACCCTTTGGAGGAGCTTAGTAGAGGTTATTTAGTACCCACAAAGTCCTAAGTCATCCCGGAACGGATCCCAAAGAGAATGTCCCCATGAAAAAAGGTTCAGAGAAAGGCATTCGGCTGCGCGAGCGTGTCCCATACACACTTTAGCGTAAGGCAGCCACAACACCTCGGAAAGAGTCCGACATGGATCGACTGTCGGGTTCATCGACTCTACCGAGTCGAGAATAGATGAGAAAATCCTCACGATAAAAAGGTTGAAAACTATGTGGATAAATACTAACTTAAGCATGCCTTGTAAATTAACTGTTTGATGGCATGGATGCCGAAAATAAATTAATGGAAATAATACTGACATCATTCATAATCTTTTCGTTACTAACTTAGTTATGACTAATAAATTGAATAAGTATTTTGTTAGAATACTATTGTAGGGCTTCTTCAATCCACAGGTAAGCACATCGAAGCGTAACTTACTCGAAGGATTAGGGACATTTGTCTGCAATTCTTTGATCTTGTAAAACGTGAAGTTTACTCACACCTGTATTCACGTAAGCGGTGGGTAGAGCAGTGGGTAAGCTGCACCTACAATAGATACCTTTATCAAATGCAGAAGCGATCCCATTTCTATCAGATGGCAGTTACAAAATCTAGACGAAGGGCTTAAACTTGTTTTTATAAACATAAAATAAAATATAAAAATTTATTTCATATTTTTTTACCGAACCTATGTGGATAAAGGTACCTACGTGTGCTGATAACCCTGCGCTGGTGTAACACAAAGATGTTCTTCAAATTCAATGAAAATGGCGCCGCTGCCTAGGCAATATTTTTACATTAACGAAACACAATTTATTATTTATTGCTACACACTCTTACGTAATCTGTTGTTGAAATCAGTAAGAACATATTTTTTAATTGCTATTTATTACATAAAAATACTAGCAGGTACGTCTGTAATATTGCGTGTACATAAGTATGAATATTGGAGATATTGCATAACATATTAATGCCTATGTAAGTAAACCTTGTCCAGAATTTGTGTCAAAACTCATAATCATGCTTAGGGAATTCTCACGTCTACCTACACTTTATTTCCTGTTTACCATCAAACCGTCTAAATCAGTACCCTAATTGCGTAACACACTATCAATCACAATCTGAGGGTTTAGAAAAATGAAGAATTCCTAATCCATTGCTTCATAAGTTTTAAAAATTCATTTGCTCAACAACGTAAATATCGCAATGAACGTGGCTGAACTGTGAAAATGAGAATGCATTGCGATTTACGTACGTACGTATTTATGTGTGTTACGCAATTACTCTATTTTTTTACATAGAGATCAGCAGGGTAATGCAATGCTTTTCATTTTGACTGTTCAACAACGTTCATTGAGTAATTTACGTTGTCGAGCAGACTAACTTTTCAAACCTATGAAGTAATCCTATGAAGTTTGAGTTTCCTTAAAAATCCTTCGGATTGCGATTAGAAGTGTGTTACGCAATTGGGTCGTAGAAATTCCGCATCGAAAATCCACTCTGATGGTCTCTAGTCGCATAAAAGTCATACCAAAATACATTATGGATAACCCTAGACCTCCATTCTGTGATATCCCTGACCCGCATTATTTATTATATCTGATTTGGTTGAAAATTTGTCATAATAACTAATTTAGCTATTTAGCTTTTGCGCAACGTGGATTCGACTTCTATAAAAGCCACTTTTAATGGCTAGGTACATTTGAAATTATTATCATTATTCTCGATCTGGGTGTCGGGTGGTCTGCAATATTTATGAATTGTGAGATTTGGCAGCTGTAAACGTGTCTTCGATACCAAAGAAATGGGAGCGACAGGCTTCTTAAAGAATGACAAATGAGATGATTTTTATTGTGCGTGTACCTTCCAGCTAAATCAGCAAGGTGCAGTGTAGCATGAGGTGTGGCGATTTCTAGCAGTGCGTGCGATCGTGATGAGGTAGCGTTGCGTCGAGTAGCGGCAGTGCGGCGCCGTCGAGCCCCTTCGGCGACCAGCGTCAGGAGAGCGTCGGCGTCCTGGACCAACACTCGGCGAAGATCTGCTCACGTGTAATGAGATGATGCGGCTTTATGTACAAAGCTTAAGCACAGAGTTCTACAGTAGCCAACCGACCAGCCCCTGCTTCGCACAGTTTTTACGACTGTGCAAAACATCGAGATTTCATTAATTTATGAGTCTGATATTAGTGTGTTACACACATAAACCATTGATGGTGAAACCGCAATAAAATCCATTGTGAAGTTTAGAAGATCTAAAGGGTCACACAGACAAACACGAAAAGTGACTTTATTTTATATATAGGCATAGATAGATGGCACAGGTGGCTCACTGGGCGCTCCTATCATGAGAAACCACTTTATTAAGCTTCTATTCAAGCAAAACAAGTTATCGAAACCGTGAGCACTGTTTCCCGTGTACGGCATACCTATTGATAAAACATTAAACTATGTAAAACTAAAGATTGGTCAAACCACGGGTGACGTTCAAGCTCTGCTAGAATGTTCTCGATTTCGTTCGAATGGAACACAAGGTAAATTGCAAAAAATGCCATTGCATTCTATGTAGAATCAATTTGATGAGGTACTTGAGATGAATAACTTTACTACGCTAGGCGCAGTCATTGGAGTTAGAAAAGTTATGCAAGCAAACTGTATCTAAGAATATCTAAACTTACTCTGCACGTAGGGTCCTCTAGAAGGATGCTCGCGCACACGTAAGTCCTTGCGCGCGTTGCCTCTGCGCCGGGGCAGCGAGTGGCAGGGCGGGAGGGGCACTTCACCGGACAACAAGTCGTGCACCCGCTCGTTATATATCTCCAGGAAACTGCAACACATTATATATTACACTGATTTGCTCGGGAATTCAAGATTTTACATGAAACGGTAAATATTCTTCCTCTCTGAAGTCAGGACCAGCGGGGTAATTGCGTAACACACTGATAGTAGGAATGTTTTTCATTTTGACAGTTCATCAACATTCATTGCGATAATTACGTTGTTGAGCAGACATATTTTTCGAACATATGAAGTAATAGTAAGAAAAAAAAGAAAGAAAATACGTTTATTTGCGGTAAACATGACGCAAAGAAAAACACACAAATACAAAAAAGAACGAGTTGGGGAAAAATATGCGCCACATCCACGCAAAACGGCAATCGCTCAGCATAATGCTACGACCCTATGCGAGACGGAGCCCCAGCGCTGGTTTTCAGCGATAGCCGGCGTTGAGGTGTTGACGTCATCCAGTGCAGCATACGAAAATGTGCAATGGATTGTCAATAAGCTTCAAAATGATTCAGATTGTGATAGTTGTGTTACGCAATTAGGGTACATGCCCCAAAAAGATTCTGCGACGTAATAGACTACTTACATAACATAACTTGGCGTTATGACTATGAGCTGACTGGACGTAGGTATAGCATTTCCACAAATAAAAGCAAAATATGGCCCAGCGGGGGGAAATCAGAAATTTCTTAAGCCGGGTCCCATGCGCTTGTTTTACCCTGGCCTACACACGAAGACAGCTACACGAAACATTAGGTGTACGTATGTAGTGTGTAGGGGAAACAGGAGATCCTGCTTTATAGGTAGGTAGTCAAATAAATAAACATAATAATTTGTATTTATTTAATTTAAATTGTTTCATTACACATCTATTTTAAAGTAATTTTCGAGAATTTTCAGCAAAACGGTTTATGACGTCTCCGGTGAAAGAATTGCCCATCTGTTTCAAGTTTTTTATGTACACTGAGCATAGCTTAGCATAACATTTACTTTGTAAAATAGGATATAATTTCAATTATTGTGAATGTAAAGACGATGTCGATCATTGTTTTTGTGTTTTCTTCTCAGTTTTAATCATGGTCTGGCAGTTTGAGTAATTTATATGCAGCCTACCGAACTGTCCTTTCTTTGGTATTGTTTGTCGAATCGTTAGGCTCCTTACGTTCTGAGTTGAGCTGCACGATTACTGGCAAATGCGTGCACTCAATCTGTGTGGGTTTGCCTCAAAATACCATTTCAGACACAAATCTACATGGTCTTCACTTGATCTGACCAATATTATGTCTGGACTTTAAAAGAGACTGTGACCTGAGTTTGTTTCAGCCTTTCTTCTCAGAATAGCCAGATAGGAAACGCCGACCTCATGTAGTTTTTATTATTTATTGTATTTTTAGGAAAATTTACAGCTAAACAGATACAGTATGTAATAGTTTAAACAAAATATGGCCTATTACAAGTTTCTACATATCCCACTAGTTAATATTATCAATATGAAAGTTTGTGAGGATGGATGGATGGATCGATGGATGGATGTTTGTTACTCTTTTACGCAAAAACTACTGAAGGGATTTTGATGAAACTTTACAGTATTATTGTTTCTACTATACATCAGAATAACATGTAGGCTATAATTTATAACGATATTGATTTAATTGGCCAAATTACAACGATAAGTGTCAAGTACGTCGTGAAAAATTCGGCGGTGTCGGGATTTCCGCGTGCAGTGCATAAACCGTTGGAGTTACACGAAAAAAAAATGGTAGGATTGTGTCTATGAAAAAGATCTAAAATAACGATATAATAATTTTTTGTTAGAGTTCAATTTGTTAGCTTAAAACGATAATAAACAAGCGCATGATGGAGAGTAAAAGTGACTTCGGGGCAAATGAGAAAAAATACCTGTGTTTTTTCTTTTGTCACTTACAATTATTTATATAAAAAAATATTTAAACAAATTATGCTGAAAATTGTTATTCTACAAAACGTACTGCACAAATCGATTCTACGGTAAAAATTAAGACGAAAACCTGTATATAAATTTTTGTTATAATTCAATTTGTTGTTCAATTGTTTATTACCATTTTACGCTATGAAATTGAACTCTGACAAAAAATGTTTATACGTATAGGTTTTCGTCATATTTTTTTCCGTACAATCGATTGGTGCAGTCCGTTTTGCAAAATAACAATTTTCAGCATAATTTGATTAAATATAATTTATTATAAATGACAAAAGAAAAATCACGGGTATTTTTTTTATTTGCCTGTGAATAGCGTAGTTAGTTTACTGCTGCCTCGCACAGTTTTTTCCTGGGCCTTAATGGGTTAAATTAATTCTTATCAAAATAAATACTTTTATCACATCTGGTACTTAAAATAGATAAACTTTGTCTTTTACACTATACAATAAGTAATTTGGGCGAATAGTTTACAAGTTATGACGATGTGGAAGCGCTGCTGAAACGCGCCAGTGAGCTACCCCATGAGTTTCTAAACTCTTTGGAGCTATCCGGGGTGCCATCCCATAAGCTGGAATTAAAGGTAGGTATACCCATTTTGTTAATGCGCAACCTTGACGCACGGAAATTATGCAACGGGACTAAATTGCGAGTCATTGAACTAGGAAAGCATATTGTGAAGGCCACAATTTTAACGGAGAAGCTAAGGGAGACAATGTGCATATAGCACGCATGCCAATTATAGCCTTACTTACCATTTAATTATAAACGTCTCCAGTTCCCCTTGAAAGTTGCATTTTTAATGACTATCAATAAATCACAGGGTCACCTTAAAGGTAGCCGTAATACATTTGGGCACGGCTGTTTTTCCCACGGTCAGCTCTACGTAGCTTGTGCACGTGTTTCGAAGTCGCAAAATCTGCATATTTTCGCTGAACGAATTAAATCTTTTAATATAATTTATAGGAGTGTATTGCAGTAAGTAGAAAAGGTCCAAAAACAGATAATAATAAAAGTCTACGTGGACGAAGTCGCTGGTAAAATTTTAATTTATGCATTTGGTAAGAAATAAGAAATTATTTGTTTGAGCGGTTTCGGAAAATCATTCCCAAGGGATAAATTTAAAATTCACGTGATTATTGCAATTTTTGTGTACTTCTTTTTAAGATATTTTAAGGAATTGGAAATATAGTCAGAAATCGTATCTTGTGGTATTATTTATTTTAGTATTTATTTCATTTAAATCGGTCCGCTAACTTGAAAAGTTATTACTATTTGAAGCTATAAAATAACTAACATGTAGGTAATACGTGGTCAATAGTGGCGCTAGAGTGTTTTTCACGATCCCCTTGGATAATTTCCGACATCCACTCGGGCAAAGCTGCGGGCAGAAGCTAGTAGTATTAAATCATATGAACAAAACAGAAAATTGATAATAGACTATAAAAAACACAAAACAGAAAAATTACTATTTACGCTCGAAGAAGCCATTAGATAAAATTTTCTTCAATTTATCAACACTATTATTGAAAATGTCGATATCAGCTTCCTGGCAGGTTGCGTTGTACATACGACTCGCTCTCACCATGTACGAGTTCTGTCTGTACGTAGGGGCTACCACTGAGGTGTGCAATAAATGAGGTCTACGCAAGAACACAGACGGCACTCGCAGCCCGATCTTGTGTAACAACTCTGTCACACCAGTTGTTCCATTGGCAATCTTAAAAAGAAACAAAAGATCCGATATTTTTCGCCTTTCGTAAAGTGGAAGGATATGAAATTTATTGCAACGGTAGGTATAATTCGCTGAAAATTATTTAGACCGACCGACCTGCTCTCAATACGATTTATGAAGACATTATAATTGGGGTTTCAGACCTGAGAGGCACACTCCTAATGACTTCGAACAGAGGAACAGTATAATATTTTAATAGTCTTTATATTTCTGAACTCAGAAGACACCCGGAGAATTAAACCCAGTGCTTTTGATGCTTTCTTGAATAAATTGCCTGTGTGTGCATCAAAGAGGAGCTTAGCGTCAAAGGTAACTCCCAGATCCCTAATAGTGCTGACCCTATTTATCCAAAAGCATGTAGTCATGGACGATCCGGATAGGTTTCCGTGTAAAGGAGCAAACATAACACTTGGAAATATTCATATCCAACTTATTATTAATACAATAGTCTTGAAAATTATTAAGGTATGTCTGTAATAGATGAGCATCTGCCACGGTATTTATTCGTCTCATTATCTTCATGTCACCAACATATAGCAACATTTTGAGTACCGGAACGAAGAAGAGATATCGTTGATAAAAATATTAAACAACAGTGGCCCTAGCAAGGATCCTTGGGGAACCCCTGAAGGGACATTCATAGGCATAGAGCAGTATCCATTCAGAACTATAATCTGACATCTGTTCTCCACATAGGACTGAACACCGGTAAAGATCGCCCCTGATGCCAACCGATAAAAGTTTCCGCAACAGGATCACATGATCTATACAATCAAAACACTCACTGTAGTCGGTATATATAACATCGACTTGGGACCTCTGTGACATACAGTCGGAGAGGTAGTCGCTACAGACAATGAGATTAGACGAGGTCGGCCGACCCCTCACGAAGCCGTGCTGGCTCTCACTTAAACTGTGCTTGAGTGCTGAAGAAACCAGTGCGTGCACAATTTTCTCCAGCATTTGAGCAAACACACACAGCTTCGAAATAGGTCGGTAATTCTCGACCAATGTCCTTGACCCTATTTTGTGTATTTTTGTTATATATGCCGACTTCCATATCTTAGGCATCACGCCAGTAGCAAGAAATTTTTCAAATAGGATGGAAAGAGGCACAGAAAGATCCTTGGCGCAGTTGACGATGAATATGGGCGAGATGTCATCTGGACCCGCAGATTTTTTTAATTCCACCCGTTTAAGCAGCCTATAAAATATGATTGCGTGTAAAAGTGTTTGTACAAACCTACTTACAGAAATAAAATGATTTATCATACAAATCCCATTTAACCTGTAGGTACGTAGGTATACAAGACCAGGGGGGCAAGGCAGGCGCCCATGTCTGTACCTATTCCAATCCAACCCTTTTTCAAGCCATTAAAAAACATACCTACTTAGATTCGTGTATAACGCACAGCTGGACAAATTTTTTGATAAGTTTAATGAATATTCACTGTGAATCTAATCAAATTGTGCTCCTTAACTAATATTTTGATAAACAATAGTAAGACAAATGTTTATTTGTAACAAGATAACTGAACTTGTGTGCGAGTTAACGTGAGTTAGTCACGAGTCACGACCAAACTAATTGCCTGCTAATAAATCATCCCGCAATTTACAAAGTTCAACTGTATTTTGAACTCAGTTTTAACTTTTAACTATGTGGAAATTAATTGGACGGAGTTATTTTCTACGGTAGGTAATGAAGGTATCGCAATATGGGAATAAGCAAATTAAGTTTTTCGTTGTTTCATTAGTAGGTTGGGCCTAAGTTTGAATACCTTAACGGTTTTAAGATTTTATACTGATTATATATGAAACCAGATAACTTTCTTTCGACTACAAAACAAAAAGCGTAGCTACCATACGACTATACCTCTGGGAAGGTACCAGAATTAACGAAAATTTTCACATTTTCCGCGAAATAATTCTCAGATAATTTATTCTTCAAAAGATAATCTAAACTTTTTAAGTGGTAGGTATCTAAGCTCCGTTTTTCCATTATTTTGTAAACTGTTTGTGTGTAATAATCTGTTATTACGGTGGGAATGAAACAGTTCAAAGTACGGAGATATTACCAACGTGGGACGGCGCCGCAGACCATCAGACACCTCGCACAGTGTGATACAGGCGTAATAAAACAACTCGCCACCGCAAAGCCAACATAGAAAATATAGAAATACACGAGTTCTACTAAACCGTAGCAAGCAACTTATATTCTAACATAATATCGTGTCTGTCTCTGATTCACCGAAGGGGTAGGGTTTTCGGTAAAGCAATAGCAACTATGTCTACTGATGCCAGTATTATAATGATGCTTTGTGACTGATGCTTTGTATTTTCTTATCTATGCTAGTTATCAACCAGTCAGCAATGTCAGCACATTAAGGTGAATCCTCAGCTGTAGCCCGCCAAAATCAAATTTTCTTTGGTTTTTTCCAAATTGCAGCTCTGTTTTACGTCGTATCTTGATCAAAATGCGATTCGCGACTGTAGGAATGATATATTTACTGAATAATAATCATGAATTTCATGTCGATAGTCAAACTTTGGAAATTTGTTCCACCTAAGATTTTTCCGAATATTTCATATGAACATTTTTAGGTGGAACAAATTTCCAAAGTTTGAAAATCGATACAGCTAAGGAGCCCGTTATGATTTCACCAATGAAAAAACGCGATCAGCTCATCTTCATTTAGATCTTCAAATAATATGAGTGGCCTGCTTTCTTAGGCAAACTAAGACTCCCTACATTGGATATTACCCATTGATTATTTTGATCAAGAGCTGTCAGTGTCAATATTCCATAACAAAGAAGACAATGACACCATAAAGTTTTTCGTCTTTAAATTGATTTTGATAACTGTTATTAAATTTACCTACCTACTTACGAGTACCTATGCATTTTAATTGACTATCATGCGCTTAATATTTTTTACTATAATAGTAATAATAACGATGTAGGTAGGTACTGCTAACTTAAAAGCAATGTCAGTAAAAAATTATAAACACCGTATATATTGTGCCTATACTAATGGTAAAACCGAAAATTAGTGAGTTTTCACAGAAAACTCCAAAAGTCACGTTCAACAGCTCAGTCGTCATCCGTCAGAAGAAGCCAAAATAAAACTTTTTTTATTTTACTTTTACATAATACAGTAATCGACCAATTGCATTAGTATTATATTATTATAAGGAGACTCAATACGAACAAGTAATGCAGATTTTTCCAAGTATCATGTGAAACTAAAAGAATTTGCGGGAAACGTTCGAAAAAGAAGTTGAATTACACGTTAGTTATGAAAAGCACCTGCAATCAATTTAATTTACACTGTGTAGATATTATATTTACCTCACATATATTCCTAAGCCACTCACTATACAACGTTCGATGTCGAGTAGGGCGGGCGGGAGACAATCGACGCGACTGCGGACAGGGCGCGACTCACGACCATTCGGAGGACTGAAGCCTTACTGACGACTGCCACTGAAAATATTAGTTGCGTACCCTTCACCCTAGCTATAACTCAGTAATAGTTCTACCACACGTTAAATCGCAAAATAAACTAAGTCTCACTGTTTGTATTGTGTGTTCAAATCGCGAAAGTTTAAAAAGGTTTATAAATTAATTCCACAAAACTCAATTTACATGACTCATACCTACCTACATATTATTATGTCTATTGTTTAAACCGCGAACTTTTGAAACTTTGCCACAAAACGAAATAGGTAGATAGGTACTTAATCCCAAAATAGCAAAACATTGCTTCTCTTAAGACAACTTTGAAAATGTCAAATGTGACTAATTAATTAGTCACAACATCTGTAACCGTTGGATAGCAAAATAACGTTCTCTGTTACATAGAGAGAAGAATAGACCATCGTGCATTGCTAGTTACATCTGCTCGCAGAGAGTGAGTTACTTACATTGGACGCCAGTCTCTCACAAAGGATCATATTATATGTATTGTTGTCGAAACGCTTGTCTCTATGTTTATAAATATGTGAACCTTTGTGAAGAGAGAAAATAAAGATATTATTATTATTGTTTTTATATGTTAACATAGCTCGGGCTCATGATATCCCGGTCCTTTGGAAGGCGTACGAGGGGCCGAAGCCAACTCGCAGAGGCCCCTTAGACAATTTTAAATGGAATGAGGCACCAACCGACGTTACTATTATTATTATTATTATTGCGCATACGCGGTTGCTACGCCGAGCTTACGCGACTGCTACGCCGAGCCTACGCGGCTACTACGCCGAGCCTACGCGGCTGCTACACCGAGCCTACGCAGCTGCTACGCCGAGCTTACGCGACTGCTACGCTACGCCTTCGTGACTGTTACGGCAAGCCTACGCGGCTGCTACGCCGAGCTTACGCAGCTATTACGCCAACGACAAGCCTACGAAGAGCCTACGCTGGCTGACTCCATGCTGTGCCTATGTTGAGCTTACGCTAAGCCAATGCTGAGCTGTCGCCGAGCCTACACAGAACCTTCACTAAGAGTATGAAGTGCGTACGCAAGTTTTACGCAGCTTCAACGAAGCGTCAACGCCTGCAGTATTTATCGGTTTTTATAAATTAATTGGTTTGTGTTGGTATGTTTTTGTTAAAACAAATGTAACCTTATTATAAATATTATTTTTAATAATAAATAAATAGTTCAACGCCTAATGAAACTACTCTTAGTTTCAGTTCACCTACTGCCGATAACCGGTTTACTTTGTAAGTACGTACCTATAAGTGCTTTCTTTCCAGGATAATAAACCAACCCGCGATATTGACTCTTTTTCTAATGTCTCAGAATATTCAATACTTACCACGCTGCAATCTTCAACAAAAACAAACAATACCTTTCCAATAACTCTTGTATACGTAACACGAACACATGTACATATCGTGTAGGGAGATATTTGCGCAGATAAAGCCATCATCGCAGGGTGTTAAAGGCTCGCGTGTCGTTTCAGCCTTGAGGTCAGGAAGCCACGGTGCCTCTCTTTATTATCATTCAAACTTAATCGAATACAACCAACAATATATTACGCGAGTGTTGGAAAAACAATCGTAAAAAGTTTTCAACACGCGCTAGACTAATCAATTCAAAAGTTAATTCACACCGTCTCGAAAATGACCGCGGCAGATATCTACAAATCTTATAGGGACTTAATTTTACAGTAGGTACACTATGGACTTATTCAGAGATTACGTCATGTCCTAGGGTGAATTGCATCTATCTGATTACTAATATACTTCTACACAATTCCAAAGTGTCTGCAAATTATTCGAGTCTGCTAGAAATTGTTTCTGATGAAAAGTCTATTCTGTTGAAAATTTACTTTTCATCCTGTTTTCATTCAGGTTTTCAAAGCGTGTATTTAAGTACTAGCAGATTCCCGGCATGTGCTACTACGATAAAACAATGCATTAGGCACATACGGTCCATTCATGAAGTTATTTTTTTTCCCTTTGTGGAAAAGAAGTATCTTCGCATCATTGCCTTTCTAATAAAACCGGTTTTAGGGCACATCGGTTGGATGGTTTCAAAGTCCATAATGGACATAGGTAGAAACTTTTTTTTTGTTTTATACATACATATATAAGGTGTATCTATTCATACACGAAATATCTGAAGGGGTCATTGTACTCATTATTATGAACAACTATTACTACAGGACAAAACGTGAAATCGCAAAACAAAAATCTGCGGTGCCATACATTTTGACAAGTTCTGCGAACATAAATGTAGAGAGCAGCTGATTTTTTTATCGAGATTTCAGGTTTGGTCCCATAGTAAAAGTTGTTTGTAGTGATGAATACAATTACCCCTTAAGAGATTTCGTGTATGAATAGATATACCTTATATAGATAATTAAATAGTGGCAAGGACTATCTACTAACGGTCCTACCTTGTCAGTAAATAGTCTTTTAGATCAGATAAGGGGCTCATTGCTGTCTCATCGATAAAGTCAATCGGAGGACATACCTAATGCAGTGTACCTTTGCACTCAAATCTGATTAAGTAGTAGCAAAAGTATAATATTATGTTACTGCAAGGGACAACTTTTACAACTGATCGTATTTATAGTATTTATCTATATTCCTGATAGTATTTATCCATACTAATCCTAACTAATATTATAAATGCGAAAGTAAGTTTGTTTGTTTGTTTGTTACCTTTTCACGCCTAAACCACTGAACCGATCATCCTGAAATATTGCATATACGTTGTCAGGTGCACAGAAACGGACATAGGGTACCTTGCATCCCGAAAAAAAGTACTGTTCCCGAGGAAAACAATAATAACGTTCTTACGATCATAGATGGCGCCACGTGTCTTCCAATCATGATTGAATTATAACCCGAATTATAAATATAAATGAAAATATAAATTATGAAATAATATAAAATGTATAATACGGCAAAAGCTAGTATTATACATTTTAAAGTAACTCCGTCTGTATGTTACCTTTTCACGCCTAAACCACTGAACGAATTTCGATAAAATTTGGCAAGGAGATAGATGGCATCCTGGGAAAGGACATAGGCTACTTTTTGCCCCGGTGGCACGTTCTCGTGGGCTGATTTCCGGCATCCACGCGGGCGAAGCCGCGGGCAGAAGATAGTAATATATTATGAGAGGCACAAAAGTTTCATATGCCACCCAACTTTCGATTATGAAAGTTGCGTCAAAGTTGGGATGTGTTATGTAGAAAGCCTACAGAGGTGTCAATGCAAAGACGGAATGATTCACACTGATGTATTCGATGCTTGCGCTTAATATGTGTCGCAGCCACATCTACTTATAGCTAAGTACATACATAACACTTTTCCCCCTTCCCGAAACAGGAAATAAAAAGTTACCGTAGGAGGAAAAAATAAAAAAAAATATTAATAGTACTTCTTGTAGTCTATGATAGGTCTGTTTCTACGAACACGACCTGGCGCTGGCGTATAGGAGTCATCATCATCAACTCGTGCCGGCTGAGGGGTACTGAACTCAGGGCTCGCCGGTACAGAGACGCTTGATGGCGTTCCAGGTGCCCCAGGCGAACCTGGTGACATAGGTGATATCTCTGTTGTATTGTCAGTACTGGCATCATCATGTCTTAAAGTTACACTGGAGGGTGCGTCTGTGGTGATGGTTGGTGAATTTTCTATTGCCGGTAACACATTACTCGTACTGCTGCTCTCTGGGTTTGTCTCTTCTTGAGTTAAAGTTGCATCCCACACATCAGTTATAATGTCGTCGGCAACATTGTTTCCTTTATAAGAATGGAGCTGGTTTTTATGTCTCATTATGTTCTTATTACTTCCATGTAAATTTAATTTGTACGTTACTTTTCCTATTTTACTAACTATGGTTCCTTTTGCCCAGCTAAATTTTCTGTTGTTTGAAAATTGTTTGAACCATACTGTATCACCAATCGCGTAATCTTTGTGTGGTTTGCCACCGTAGTTATTAACCTGTGAGCACTGTTTCCGTTCGATTAATGCCGATAACTCCGATGACAAGGAAGGGTTAAGTACTGTTTTTGAAATTAAATCTAAACGTGAACGTAACTTGCGGCCAAAAACTAATTCAGCTGGAGTAGTCTCAGTGGTGCCATTCACAGAGTTGCGGTAGTCAAATAGGTATTTAGACAGTCGATTTTGTAAATCCTCCTTACAACTGGATACTGAAAAGGAGTTTATACCTTTTTTAATTATTTTTACAAATGATTCTGCTTGACCATTGCTCATTGCATGGTAAACAGGCGAAAATAAGTGAGATATTCCATTCAACTTACAAAATTTTTCAAATTCCTGTGATGCAAATGAAGTTCCGTTATCAGTCACTATTGTATTGGGTATTCCAAACCTTGACATAAAATCACTAAGCTTAGTTATAACTGCCTTAGTTGTTATATTATTGTTCATCACATAGCACTCAACCCACTTGGAATATGCATCCACTATTACCAAGAACATTTGATTGCACATAGGGCCTAAGAAATCCATGTGAATTCTGTGGAATGCATTCGGCGGGTGTGGCCAAGGTGAGAGCGGCGCGCGTGGCGGAGAAGGCCGTAACTGTGCACAAACTTCACATGCACTAGCCAATTTTTCCAAGGCTCCATCAATGCCCGGAAACCAAAATCGAGCCCTAGACTCGGCTTTCATTTTAACTATTCCGAAATGTGAACTGTGGAGTTCGTTTAATATTTTACTTCGCAATGTTTTTGGTATTATTACTTTATGGCCTCGCAATAGAATTCTATTTTCTAATGATATTTGCATGCGACATAAAAAATATGGTTTGAGTAAATCATCCGTTATATTGCGGGGCCAACCATTTTGAACAAAGTTGCTTACCATCTTAAGAACCGAATCCTTTTCAGTCTCGATCTCTAATTCCCGTGCAGTAACAGGTAAACAACCATCTATAGCAAAATTCACATACGCGGCTTTCTCCCTCACACTATGCGCACACACCTGCCGCTGCTCTGACTCACTAACAGAGCTATTTCTCTGTATTGCACGTGATAAGAAGTCAGCTGCGTTTTGTACACTGCTAATAAACTCAATTTCATAATTATATGCGCTCAAAAATATTGCATAACGTTGCAATCGATTTGCCGATACTTCAGGTATACCACGGCTTGGCTTAAATATAATCGTTAATGGCTTATGGTCTGTTCGTAAGGTGAATGGTTTTGGTCTACCATAAAGATATTGATGATATTTTCTAACACCAAAAATTATCGCCGTTGCTTCCTTTTGAATTTGCGAATATTTCTTTTCGGCTACAGTCAGTGCGCGCGACGCGTAGGAAACCGGTTGTTCTATGCCGTTACTACCTATTTGTGATAATATTGCACCTAAACCAACAGGGGACGCATCTACGGTCAAAAAAATTTGAGCATTGTTATCAAAATGTGCGAGAACCTTATCGGAAGACAATATCTTTTTAATGCTGCTGAAAGCTGAACTCTGCTGTGAACCCCAGTGCCATTTGTTGCCTTTTTTTAATAGCTCATGTAATGGACTCAATATAGAAGACGCATTCGGAGTAAAATTTCTGTAGTAATTAATCAAACCCAAAAATGATTGTAATTCACTTACATTTTTTGGTACAGCTGCTTGCAATATAGCATCAACTTTAAGTGGATTCTTTCTAATACCCTTTTTATCTATGATATAACCTAGATAGGATATTTCTTTTTGGAAAAAAACGCATTTGTCCTTTTTTAATGTAAAACCGGCGTCTTGCAATCGTTTTAACACTTCATTCAGCCGATTCATGTGCTCAAATCTATTAGATCCAGTAATGCAAATATCATCTTGAAAAACTAATACCCCCTCCATATTACCCATAATGGTTTCAATGACCCTTTGAAAAATTGATGGGGCGCTAGCTAAACCAAATATAAGGCGAGTGTGATTAAACAAACCCCGGGGAGTGTTAATGCAGGTGATGATTTGAGAGTTTTCATGAATTTTCAGTTGATTGTAGGCCATTGATAAGTCTAGTTTACTGAATTCTTCCCCACCATGTAGTTTGGTAAACAGTTCTTGCGCAGTTGGAAATGGATATTTTTCTACATGTAATTGTTTATTTATTGTTGCCGAGTAATCAGCACATATGCGAACACTACCATCGCGCTTAAGAACAGGCACTATCGGTGACGCATACTCCGAATAAGAAACCGGTTTTAAAATACCCAGCGAGACCAATCTGTCCAATTCTTTGTTTACCTTATCTCTTAACGCGAAAGGCACTGGGCGTGATTTGAAAAACACTGGCTTTGCATCTGATTTAAGGGGTAATGTAATTTCGAATTTAGTAAAACAACCTAGTTCATCTGAGAATACATTCGGATATGCCTTAACTAGTTCTTGTAATAGGTTATCAGCATCATTAATATTGTTACAATAGCCGAGTGTGGATACAAGACGTAATTCAAATGCACGCATAAAATCACGACCGAGGAGGGGAGGGCCACCATTGCGAATAACATAAACAGGCAATCTGATTGTACGACCTTGGTATGAGATGTTCAATAACATACACCCTGTAACTAACATTTTAGTGCTTGTATACGTCAACAATTTTTTTGTAGGTGCTGTTAACGGAACTTCAGAGAAAGTGCTTTTGTATAAGTTTTCAGAAATAACAGAAACAGGAGAACCGCTGTCTATTTCACATTTTATGCTTTGACCCTCCAGACTCACAGTTTCTGTCAATGGCACTTCATTGAAACAGTTAATATTTAAAAGTAACTCACCATCATCTCCCTCGTCATCGGCATTACCTTGCTCAAAGTGATTCACTTTATTTTTCGTACACATTTTACGCAGATGACCTTTACGATTGCACAATTTACACGAATAGTTTGAAAAACGACACTCTGATGATTTGTGATTCTTGTAACCACACACCGAACATTTTTCATTACGCTGATCCTTTGATGACGCGGTCGATGCTTTGGTGTCAGTGTTACCACCTTGACTTATTTTGAAGACTGCGTCATGGTTTCCATCGGTGTTTCCTGTTGGTGCAACCGCGGCGCCTGCGCGCGCGCACCTGGCACTTTCAGCTAGGTCCACGGCTTTACTCAGCGTCAAGTCATTAATTTCTTTGGCAAAGAGTTTGTCTCGCTCATGCCCTGGTAACATGCCCATGACGAACTTGTCTAAAAGATAATCCTCCAAATTCCTGAATGCGCAGTAAGTAGCAAGGCCACGTAACCTTGCAGCCCACTGCGAGTGCGTCTCACCCGGTTGCTGCACAGCCGTGTAAAACTTATGCCTTTCTGCAAACCCGCAGCGCTTCGGCTCAAAATGGTCATCCAAGATTTTCAAGATATCGTTAAAGTTCTTCGTATCCAAGTCTTCGGGCAAGGCGAGGTTACACGCTAGTTGGTACGTGTTCTCCGTGAGTGCGCTCAACAAAACCGCTTTTCTCTTTACTCCAGCTTTATCATTATCCTCGCCAATGCTATTGGCAATGAACCATTGCTGAAGCCGCCCCTTATAAAGCTTCCAGTCTTGAATGTGGTGATCAAAATTGGATACAGCTCCCAATATTGTATTTACACCGAACATTTTTTAATATATTTATAAATGTGGGTAATCGTCGCCAATGTTATGTAGAAAGCCTACAGAGGTGTCAATGCAAAGACGGAATGATTCACACTGATGTATTCGATGCTTGCGCTTAATATGTGTCGCAGCCACATCTACTTATAGCTAAGTACATACATAACAGGATGCAAAAGTTGTACGAGTAAGTACCTACAGCTTTAATCGGCAAAGATATAGAAAAGAACACACTATATATTTTACTATAAAGGAAACGCAGAAAATGTCATTATAATGGTACCTACGATCATTTATTGTGAAAAAATCTACGCCGATGAAGTAATGACGCGACACCCATTTCATTTTGACAATCGCATCGCGTGCCTGCCACCTATGGCTTCTTCACACGACATGCATAAACGATAGAAACAATTTACTTGCCGAAACCAAACTGCTTTTGGAATAGACGTAAAAGCAACAAAGATTACCTACGGTAAACAATGGGTTCTGAAAATGTTAGCATGAACACAACAAAAGATTTTACCGACATCGTTTAGACTGTAGACAATGGTACCGATTCTCTTGTCACAAAATTCTCTAAACTAGACTAAAAATCACTAAAATTTTGTTTATTCCTGTGAAGTGAAGATTTCCCAAACTGAAATAGACTAAAGTGACACAACTTAACTATATCTTAGTTTGACAGCACTAAGATGGCACTGAGTTAGTAATTTAGTGAAAATGGCAATTTTGCTATTCTGAATTGGACGTTTTTCACCAAAAATTTTGGTTGTCTACTAAATCTGGCTATTTTTAATCGCGATTAAAAAGATGTGGAATAAAATTAGTTATCATAAACTAAAATTCATCACAACACCTCGACTTCAGGTACTGTATCTGTTTTTAATTTTATTTTGTTTATATCTCGAAAATGGCGCGTCCTATGGCAAAATAATGAAAACTTTCGACCCCCTTTAAAAACACTTAAACCCCTAAAACTCTACATGCAGGTAATAATTTTTCATATGTACCATACAAAAAGTGAAAATTTCCATATAAAAAGCGCAAGCGCACCACCGGCTCTAAAAAAAAATCACGGGGTAGGGCAAACAAGTACCACGTAGAGTCGTGATTGTCAAATTTAATTTTGGTTACGTCAATTTCTTTTTTTAAATTTAGGGTTATTTTTTGCAGAATAGCTTTAAGATTCTCATAGCCAAAAATAAGGAATTTTAGTGATAGTTCAGTTAGTTTAGTACGGTGTACAAGAGAATCGGCACCACTGCCTGGCTTGGGCACAGGACAACATACGAAAGTAATAAAAGCAACTGTTTCAAATCAAAACAATTAGATGTTGTACTTCGTCTAAAAATTCAAATGTATATTCTCGTCATCATAATGTATATTCTTATCATCAAATGTATATTCTTATCATAGATCCATTTAGATTACATCCACCAAGTGTGAGATTACCTCACACAGAACACCTGCCATTTGCATTCTTAGAAGGTGCTTGCATTTGAATATGTGAACTATTGTGGTTGGACGAAGGACCATGAATAAGAACGTACGCAAACTTTCACCTAAGGACCAACCAGCACCCTAATTGCGTAACACACTATCAATCACAATTTGAATAATTTTGAAACCTATTGCTAATCCATTGCTTCATATGTTGGAAAAAATTGTCTGCTCAATAACGTAAATAACGAAATACATGTTTTTGAACTGTCAAAATGAAAGCTATTCCTACTGTCAGTGTGTTACGCAATTACCCCGCTGTACCTTGCGTAATTCCTAAATTTTACTATTAGTGGTATATCAGCTGGTATGCTCAAGTTGCTCAACAGGTATAATTATACAATGTCAAGTAGATATTGAAATGTACCTATAGTTACCTGATTGTAAAATCAACCGGTTGCTGTTCATACAATGCCTTGCAGAGCCGCGGGATCAGTCCAGGCTGCGCTTCTGTGCCCATCATGGTATGCGTCTTGCCCGTCGCACTCTGGCCATACGCCAGCACACATGCTGAACACCCTCTGGAGACACTGGCTATGACTTCCTGGCCGATGGCTTCGAACACCTAGCATGTGTAAATACGAATATTTTACTACTCACCAATTTCAATCAAGGAAAAGTAGTTGAATAAATGGATAGAGACATAAATTATGACAATTCTGATAAAAACTGTGATTTCACTTACCATTTCAATACAGGTTCTATTTAGGTAACTGCATTTCTTAGTTTTATTTTCTCACTACTTATACAATAGGTGAAATTCATTCTTTTGAAATGCAAAAGCCGGGTACACCAGACCCCTAGTTATCTTTTTAGTTACACTTAGTTAGTTACACTGACCTTTTCCTGCGATGCGTAAGATGGCTGCGTGATTGAGCAGTAGCTATCGAAGGTGTAATCGGCATAATATTGACGAGTCCGCTCGCGACTGTCGCCTGCGCCTGACACGCTTACCTAGGCAAATATTTCGTTAAGATAAATAACTATAACACTCATTACAGGAAACCGCTCGCTGTACATAATGTAGAGTGTAGGTACACATTTGCCGTCCGGTAAGGACCAGGCCCGGGTCGACGGCGCGTCGTGTTCCACGCGCGCCTCAAAGAGATGTCAGCACAATTGACGGGGTCAGATAGGACCGATGCCTGCCGGGGCTGCGGATTGTTCGAAAGAGTTACCGTGGCCCTGGCGCACAGGCAACTGAAGGAACACGGGTGGGTTTTAGTCAGTAAGAGTCTGACACGCCCTTCCGCTCCGCCCAGAGCGGGAGAGGTCATTTGATGATTTCCCACCCAAAAAAAAAAAAAAAGGTTCACATTTTTAGAAACTCTTTCTTTAATATTTACGTGGTAATTATTTCGATATTCTTCGCAACTTAACATCTAGGACAAATACCTACCTACCTACACAGGTTACATTTTCTAGAGAAAGCCTTAAAGAGCCGTTAACCATTATTAAGTATAAAACGATGTGAACAATCGTCTGATCAATCAATTATTCTGCTATTCTTAACTCGATCTGCACTATTTGTTAAAAAAAACAAAAGAACGTACTAACGTAGGTATGCACCAATCTTTACATGCATATTTTGAGAAGTTATTTTCGGATGGCAATGATCCAGCTTTCTTTGCCCGGAAAGACTATTAAATGTGTGCATTTTATGCTAAGTAGGTACGTATGCTGTAGTCTCCCGCAGACAGGTGCGTCGCGACTCTTGTAGAACAATTTCCATGAAGTTTTCATAGAAATTGTTCTACTAGAGTCGCGTCGCGCCTGTTTGTGGGAGCCTTTATGGTATTATCTGATCTTGTGAACAATACGACCACGACCCATGCATTTTATGTGGTCGTTGCCCAGGATTTCGTGAAGGTCAGCCCGAGATCCAAAGCTTGGGGGGTCAACTTGGTCTAATTTCCTATCCTACAGTTTCAAATCTATACAAATAAATAAAATTGAAGTGTCTGTTTGTAATGTCAAAATAACAGCTTTTTACTAAATGCATATGAAAATACGGGACTTATAACAAAATACCATTTTTTTTTTATTTGTGTCTCTCTGTCTGTCTGTTTGTTCCGGGTAATCTCCGAAACGCCTAGACCGATTTTGACGGGGCTTGAGTATCTGAGCATGGCTTTTGTTATGCCGCCTTTTATTTTGGCTACGGCAAAATTGTCTTATTAGAAATAAACTTAATCCTGCTCATTTACGACATAAGGGCCAAGGGATTTTTATTAACACCCACTTTAAGTACATAATTACATAAATTTCATTATCTGATTTGTCTACAGAATACCTATCAATAAAAATCTATACATCTTCTTTACAAATATACATATACAAATAAATAAAATTGAAGTGTCTGTTTGTAATGTCAAAATAACAGCTTTTTACTAAATGCATATGAAAGTATACATATAAGGGACTTATAACAAAATACCATATTTTTTTTTAAATTATCTGTCTGTTTGTTCCGGGTAATCTCCGAAATGGCTGGACCAATTTTGACGGGACTTTCACTGGCATATAGCTGATGTTATAAGGAGTAACATAGGCTACTTTTTGTACCGGCAGCACGGTCTCGTTCGATAATTTCAGACATCCACGCGGGCGAAGCCGCGGGCAGCAGCTAGTGTACCAATAACAAAAGTAAATCAGATACCTACTTGCCTACTACCTATTCTGTGTTCAGCGTGGATGATATTGAGGGTTAGGGACGCTTGTTCTTTTTTTTTAATCCTTACTCTTTTCATTTAATTATGGTTATTATGACATATGTAGCATGTAATGCTTTTTTCTCAAACATGCTTGGAAATTCGAGCATTATATTGACAACCTTCTTCGAGTTAAATCTGAAATGTACGTAACACACTATCTATCACAATCTGAAACATTTTGAAGCCTATTGCTAATCCATTGCTTCATATGTTCGAAAAATTTGTCTGCTCAACAACGTAAATAACGCAATGAATGGTGTTGAACTGTCAAAATGAAACCCATTCCTACTGATAATGTGTTACGTAATTACCCCGCAGGCATTGATGGACTCACATACCTATGTGTACCTCAGCTTCGCCTCGGTCCACATTTTCACATTCGTCCATCAATGCCTCTGTTGTCGGCCGCTGTAGTAATGTACTATTTAAAGCCAAGGTGCATTAAGATAAATCGAAAGTTGGTAAAATTTTACGATTATTGATTGTAAATCTCACGCAGGTAAGTAATCAGCACGATATGCAAAAACAAACCGCCCAAGTGCGAGTCGAACTCGCATACGAAGGGTTCCGTACCACAAAGCATAAAACGCCGAAAGAAACACGTTTCTTGTATGGATTAAATTTTTTACTTTATTTATTTTTATTATTTGTTGTTATAGCGACAATATAAATACACACTCTATAAAAATTTCAACTGCCTACCTATTACGGGTCATGAGATACCTACAGCCCGCTGACCGACAGACGGACGGATTGCGGAGGCTTAAAAGTAGGGTTCCGTTGGCACCCTTTGACTATGGAACCACAAAAAACGTCCATAAACATAAAATTAACAGTGTAAGTAGGTATTTATACACCTAAGTTACAAATAGGTAGTTAATTATAGTAAAAATCGTGTAGGTACTTACTTTGATATTGGTAATTGTAACTGTATTATTATCTACAACGTTTACAACTGGAACACAATCCTTCTCTGACCTTAGTTCCCTGTAAAAGAAATACCTTCGTCAATAAAAATAAAATTGTATAAACCCAAAAAATTTAATAAATACGCATAAAACTTACTTTTCAGTAAAGGGCCTAACTCTTATCGCTAGTTTTACATTAGACATACTGTATTAATTTAAAGTTATGTTACATTATTATTATTTACATTTATTTTGTGAATGCCAGTCGGTTTTCACGCACTTTATTGTCTGTTACTGTTCGTTAAGTTTCAAATTTTTAAGTACCAAACTGTACCTACTAATTTACCTACGCAACGACAAGACGATAGTGAAAGCTAGAACTATAATGAACAGTTTTCGAAAGTCCCGTGTTGTTGGACAAAGTTATTTTGAGACCGACGCACCCTTCCTGTAGCTCATAAACACAAGGAAAGCATAATTAACTTAAAAATAGATCTTGCTCCTCTTTGTATCCACCTACCATAACTACCGCTAAAGTAGGTACATATTATCTTCCTACATACTGATAAATAAGTTAATAGATAGGTACTGTAGTATTCATAAATTACAACTAATCAATTAAATCAAAGCAATGAGCACAGTAACAGGAAACTTATTCGGCTACGTGAAAAGAATAAAGATCCAACGCATCCATCTCATTCTTATCTTATTAAATGCAATCTGTTCGTATTCTTATCTTTATCATTTCACGTAGGTTTATTATTATGAATATTTTGTATTCTTTGGTTATCGCTAGTTATCAAACCTCCATACAAATCTCGCTCAGCAACACGATTTTTGGAAAAATCGAAAATCGCCCTTATCTGTCACTGTCAATATTGTTATTTTTTTTGCCATTGGCATCACTAGCTGGCAGTGTTGCTAACCCGTACGATGATTAAGGGGGCGTACGATAATTTGACCTATCAGACGATAGCGTTTGTCTGTCTAAAGTACGATAATTATGAGGTTTGAATAAAAATTGCTTTATCGAGATTAAAATAATGAAATCACTTAGTTCTTTCTATGTTACTTGAAGATAAGTAGGAAACTTGTACTAATAATTAATAACAAAGAGCGTGTGTAAGGTGTAACAGAGTGTGGGTACTCCCACTGTCTCTTGAACTCGTGACGAGAGTAGTCGTCCTGCCCAAATTGTCGTGATATGCACTGTTAAAATATCGCGGTACGATGACTGTCGTCGGCAAAAATTCACAGCAATGCGATTTCAAACTTTCTCGTTGTATTGTTTCGTTAAAAAATAGTGTAAAAGTGAGAAACGGTAGTCGTCTAAACACAAAAGATAACAAAATCGTCACTACATATTCAAAGCTATAAGAAAACATTGTTTACAGTTTGTAATGCTGGTGCTTGACTGTAATATTAAAGTCAATGTCATTTTTATCAATCTGGTACATAATCAAGATCAGTGGCAGCGGGTTACACAAATATTTAAAAATAAAGACGAAAAAAAAATATTACTGGATATTTTTTTTATTATATCCGATTATATTGTTCGCACAAAGACATATGCGAGGTGCGAGGTCAGCTAAAACTGGAAATGCTTAGCTTGATACGTCGTCGTGTGCATACGATAATAATTTTGTTGTTAAAACGATAATTTCGACGTAGAAATTCGATAATTTGAACTTTTGGATTTGGCAACACTGCCAGCGCGCCGCGGAGACATTTTGAAGAAAAAAGATAGTGTTGCTGGCGGATCAGTCTTTTTGATTTGTGTTTGTTGTTTTTAGTGCGCATTGCTGAAATAATAAATATAACGTATCAATATACTCACGCAGAAAGGTACAGTTAGATTTTTTTTCAAACTCAAAGTAGGTACTATACTTTTCGTAAACAAATTGTGCAAAACAAGTGTTACACGGATTACTTTTATGAAATATTTTCGTCGTATTATTGAGAGCACATTAAACAGTATTAGCTATGTGTCCCTAAGATAACCCTCTGACCAAGTTTTCTATTTAAAAAGCAAATTCACAAAAAAATTTAACTATTTATCCAATTCCTTCCAAAATAAAAATTGTTGTTCAAAACTTCAATGCATACATGCTAATTAATGAACCCAGCGGACTGCCAGAGGTTATTTAAAGATAGGAAAAAGGAATACTAAGATTACATTCAATTTTCACATCAGTTTTAGAATCTTCATTGCTATTGCATTAATACAAATATTCTAAATCAAACATACCGCAAGGAGAGAGATTATTAAGGCCATTGTTTTATTTTAATTTGAGTTTCCTACACAAATTACAGAACAGAATTGGTTATTTAACTTCTAGTATTTAACCTGGCCTCATGTTATCTACTTCTCTTTTATTTCATATGTAAAAAAACTACACTTATGAATATTGTATTGTGTTCAAAGATTAACATCTCTTGAATTAACATAAAAATACCATGTCACATTGAGTTGAACTTTTAACAATCTATTGATCATTCTTTGTTCCGCTGTTCAAGATGCTGGTACGTAGGCTAGCGAGGTCCTTGTGGAACACGGTACGTGTGGAGAAGAGGCTACTTGCTTCAGAGCCTTTGAAACCACAGACTGAAGAAAAGGAGGGGGTAGATCCTATTCAGGTGAGTCTTTAATTGTTTCATTGGATTGGATTTGGAGGATTGTGAGCGCTGTAACCCTATGACAATTGAGTGAGATTTAACATGTTACCTGTGTAGCTAGGATTATGGGCACCACCCCTTCCGTGTAATCACAAATGTAGGTTTTAAGTTGCAATCGTTTTTAAATTGATGATAGAATATTGGTCACCCCAACAAAAAAGGCATCTGGCTTTAATTTTTTTTTTATTTATTTGGTTCAATGCTCATATGTGTATGTCGATAAAAAGTAATAAGCTCCCATGAGTATGAATTTAAATAAGCACGCACTTACTCATGCACGTCCAATATGAGACTCAAAATGTACCATTGATGGGTCATGCACTGTTAAATACTCACATTCTATTATTCTTTACCATAGCTTTCACTTCTACTATTTAGGAATATACAAAGTATAGAAAATAGTTTGTTTTTATTTTATTATAACAAGGAGGTAATCCATTCCTATTTGAAGCAGTTACTTTGTTGTTATCTTCACACATACTTAAAATTACTAAAAACAGTGAAATGTAAAAATATCAGTTTACATTTTAACATTTTAATATTTAAAAACCACAATTACAATGTAATTATTATGTCATTTTACATGAAAAACAAAAAAGATGCAGCTCAACTACTATTTTCATATTATTCACACTGATAAAGTAAATTATAGAAATTTAATGACCGGCTATTACATTTGTTTATTTTCAGTTGGAGGCTCTAGACAAGGACATATGTCTATTAGTTGATGAGAAAGATAACTTCCTTGGGACAGCTACTAAAAGAGAATGCCATAAAGTAGACGATGATGGCAAAGTACTGCTGCACCGTGCCTTCAGTGTATTTCTGTTCAACAAGAGAGGAGACATGCTCCTGCAGAGAAGGGCTAGCCAAAAAGTAATTAAACCTTTTCACTATAATTGAATTACAATGTGTTAAAATCCACACTAATATTATAAATGCGAAAGTTACTCTGTCTGTCAGAGACCTAAATCTAGTTATCATAATCTGCAAATAAAGATATGAATTTATGAATAATACCTTTTCACACTTTAACGGCTGAATAGATTTTGGTGCAATTTGGCACACAGGTTGACCATGACCTGGGTTATGACATAGAATACTTTCATCCCTGTAATATTTTCCTGTAGGATAGTTTCCGACCTCCACACGGGCGAGGTCGCGAGCAAAAGCTAGTCATACTTACAAGTTCAAGGTCATAGACTTCTCGGGGAAAGTAGCTGTGATAAAAGTTTGAAGAGTTGAATCCCAGCATCCAATATTCCCTTCAAAAATATTTTCCGTCGTTAATAGTTGCCTTCAAACAACACTTTGTCTAAACGGACTTTGACCCTGCCCAATCGTCGTCGGTTTCAGTGTGTTAAATGCTGACATTATTATATATGTAGGTCCCATGAAAAAGTCCTGTCCTTTTCTGGGTTGTGTTTAACATTACCTTGTGGGTAAATTTTCTTCATTGTTGAGGTGTCAAGAGTATCAAACAAAAGACACACTTTCAGATTTTTTATCTTTGTTACCTACCTAAATACTTTAACGCATGATCTAAAAAAACAAGGTCTGGCACTCCGAGAGTAACACAAGCTTACGTCACTATCCAGTTGCCACTTTATTGCAACAAAACAAGAAGTATGGAAACATTTTCAGTCACCATTCTGTTAAAAAATATATATCAAGCATTTAAATTGTCATTTCGTTTTTCTAATCAAACGAAACAATTCAATTTACACAAATACCAACGTAATTATTAGTTAAAACCTCATTGTTTTATCGGATGCGCTCAGGTAATAGAGGCGTTTGGGGAGTTATTATTACAGACTACTGGTAACACAGCGATGATGACGTAGGCTTGTGTCTCCCACGTGACCACTGTGTCTCGGAATGCTATACCTGGCGAAGTATATTATTTTACCATGCTTTAACGCACAATTTACATCTAAAGTTTAGGACATATACATATATATAATAAGTTCTATATGACATTTTTCAGGTAACATACCCTGATTACTACACAAACGCGTGTTGCAGCCATCCACTGTACATAGACGAGAAGGCTGAAGACGTTGTCACGGCGGCACGACGCAGGCTCAATTACGAATTAGGCATTCCTTTAGACCAGGTATTTGCTTAAGCATTGTCTATATTATCACTGAGATCATTTGAAGACTACGGTAATTGTAAATGATAAATGATTTTATTTCTGTAAGTAGGTTTCTACAAACACTTTTACACGTCAATCGTATTTTTTAAACTAGCTGACGTCGGCGTTTCCTATCTGACTACTCTGAGAAGAAAGGCCGAAACAAACTCAGAGGTCACAATCTCTTTTAAAGTCCAGACATAATCTTGATCAGGTCATGCGAAGACCATGCAGATTGGTATCTGAAATGGTCTTTTGAGGAAAGAACCACACAGATTGAGTGGACCTGTCCAGTCAGTGCACGCATTTGTCAGTAATCGTGCCGCTCGACTCAGGAAGTCAGGACTTAAGGAGCTCAACGATTCGACGAACTATACCAAAGAAAGGACATTTGGGTAGGCCGCATAAACTACTTAAACTGCCAGACCAAGAATAAAACTGAAAAGAAATGACCCACATAGTCCTCATATTCACAATAATGAAAATAATATAATACTTTTTACAGTAAATATTCATGTCTAAAAAGAGTTAGCAAACTAAAATCAACATTCACTGTGTAAATTTATTGGAGCAGCTCAATCCCAAGCCTTTTTGTCCTCAATATTGTCTTTCACAGTATAATAGGCTTTCTGGCATCATTTCCGCTTTATAAAAGATTTGAATTTATTAAAGCTTAGATCTTGAATGTGGCTAGGAAGTTTATTATAAAAACGTATACATTGGCATGTAAAGGAGCCACCAATTGAGCCTGGTTGTAGGAACAAGAAATTTGTGTTTGTTCCTAGTATTTATATTGTGGATATCACTGTATTTTTTAAACAGATTATTATTTTTATGTGCATACAAAAGATTTTCATAAATATACTGAGAAGACACAGTAACAATATTAATATCTTTAAATTTATCTTTGAGGGAGTGTCTGGGACTTAATTTATAAATTGAACGAATTGCCCTTTTTTGTAAAACAAAAATTATCTGAATATCGGCGGCATTTCCCCACAACAAAATACCGTACGACATCACACTATGGAAATAACTAAAGTATACTAAACGGGCAGTCTCTAAATCAGTTAAATCACGAATTTTTCTAACGGCGTATGCTGCAGAGCTAAGCTTTTTCGACAATTAGTCTATATGGGGGCCCCATTGAAGCTTGGCATCCAAAGTTATGCCTAAGAATACTGTGGTATCTTCGGGTAAACGCGGTCGGCGTACAGTAACGTGTTCTTTTTCTTTTCTAATGGTGCCAATACAGTAAATTTGCTAGATGGAAGACAACAAAACCAATCTAATCTTATATCATATAATTATAAATATATATACGTAGTCGGGCCATAAGCTCTGTCACATGGGTAAAATTTCGAATTTAGAATGCAAGCCGAGGAAAATATTATGGGCATTCGAAATTTGAATATTTAAAGAAAATATAAACAAAGGGTTTCTGGAATTGTGTTCATTTTCTAAAATGGAGTGGACGCGCAAAGAAGACAGAGTCGCAGTAAATGCATTGCATCGTTGCGGTCGGGCGCCAACTGAGATTTTCAAACTGCTGAAAAATTTGGAAATTCCACTGAGATTTATTTATCGTACTATCAAACGATTCAGGGAAGATTCAAGATTAGAAGATAAACAAAGGAGCGGTCGACCTCGTACAGTTCGGACTCCAGCGGTCATCAAAGCAGTGAAGGCGCGAATCCAACGAAATCCTGTCCGCAAGCAAAAAATGTTGGCTCTGCAGATGGGACTAAGCAGAACTACTTTTAAAAGGGTGTTAAATGAAGACCTAGGACTGCGTGCTTATAGAAAAATAACAGCACATCTTCTTAACGCACGGCTGAAGAAAATCAGACTCGAAAGAAGCCGGGTTTTGTTAAGGCGGTACGCGGGAAAAAAATACCGCGAAATACTTTTCTCAGACGAAAAATTTTTTTATGTTGAGGAGAGTTTCAACAAACAAAATGATAAAGTGTATGCACACTCTAGTGAAGAAGCGAGCAGACGTGTGCCACGTGTTCAGCGTGGTCATCACCCTTCGGCATTCATGGTTTGGCTTGGGGTGTCCTATTTGGGTCCAACGGAGGTGTTTTTTTGTGAAAAAGGAATGAAAACCAGTGCCCTCGTATATCAAAACACAGTCCTAACAAACATTGTGGAACCTCTTTCACAAAAAAATGTTCGAAAACAGGTACTGGGTATTCCAGCAGGATTCTGCGCCGGCTCATAAGGCGAAAAGTACCCAAAACTGGCTCACGACCCGTGGAATCGACTTTATCAGACGTGATGATTGGCCCTCATCCAGTCCAGACTTGGATCCCTTGGATTACAAAATATGGCAGCACTTAGAGGAGAAGGTCTGCGCTAAACCTCATCGCAACTTTGAGTCACTAAAAGCATCCCTGATTAAAGTAGTCGCCGATATTGACATGAACGTCGTGCGTGCTTTGATTGATGACTGGCCTTGCAGATTGAAGGCTTGTATCGAAGCAAGAGGAGGACATTTCGAATAATTTTAATGTGGTTTAAATCTGTATTTTATACCCTTTCATTTGATATATAAATAGTTGTAGTGCGTAAATAATTGTTTCATTTATTTAACTTTCCATATGTGACAAAACTTATGACCAGACTACGTAATAATAAATATATATAATTATAAATTAAAGTCGCTTTTCGTCTGACTGTGTGACTGCGTTGTTCTTCTTAACTACGTCACGGATTTA
The DNA here is from genome assembly GCA_917490735.1 of Dryobotodes eremita. Lineage (NCBI taxonomy): Eukaryota > Metazoa > Arthropoda > Insecta > Lepidoptera > Noctuidae > Dryobotodes > Dryobotodes eremita. The sequence continues at coordinate 10,258,864 of OU823257.1, forward strand.
GATGCGATTTTTACCATTCTTTAGAAAATGTATTCCGTAAGGTTTATGTATCCGCAACAAATTCCGATTTATTGTGTTCCATTTTGCAAGGTTACTGTTTTGTCACCTTAAATTCGACATAAGAAAAGAAAGAATCATATAGAAGCGTAATTTATTACAATAAAGAAATCTGGATGTTTGTCAAGTCGGAAAAACCGTGCGAAACAGGGGTGGGTCGATTTATAAATAAAATTGTAGGTGAAACATTGTACAACTGCATAAACATTAACTGCTTGCTACCCAGATGGACCCGGAGCTGTTCACGTTCATGACGCGCGTGCACTACCACGACCCCGGCGACGGCGTTTGGGGCGAGCACGAAATCGACCACATCCTCTTCTTCCAGAGCGACGTCAAGGTCAAGCCCAACTCCAACGAGATATCCGAGTACTGCTTTGTGCCTAAGGCTGAGTTTAACGCGTAAGTGTGAGAATTACTGACCCATCCAACAGTCTGTGAGTGCGGTGCTTCTGATCAGACCATTTCCCGCTTGCTGGAGTGTCCTAAGTGCCCGTTCACTTGCATCTTTGATTATCTAAAGAATGCCACTGAAGCCGCAATCAACGTGGCCTCCTACTGGGCTCAAACAATATAATAATAATATTCAATCAAAGTACCGTCGGTCGACCCGAAAAGATGAAGAAGAACGGGTAAGTTACACATTACATTGCGCCGGTATTCGCTGAAGGTGTAGGCAGACCAAGTAATCTTTAAAAAAGTTTCGATGATAACAGTGGCCTACGACACGGTAGAAGTGGCATATAGATCTCAGGGCCGGCAGTCTCGACATTAGATAGCGACAAAAATCTGTCGCTAAGTCGTATCGATGTCAAATTCCTTTAATAGATTTTCAACTTTACTTCCTTAGCATAAGGTTGAAAATCTATTAAAGAAATTTGACATCGATTGGACTTAACGACCGATTTTTGTCGCTATCTATATCGAGACTGCCGGTCCAGGCCTGTTTTCCCCGAACCGAAGGGGATGGCAGTGATTGACAGCCAGATTTCGCCAGTGATGTTCAAGTCCCTTGTATTAAAGGGCGAGCCTTTTGCCAACGCGTGTAGTATCTATTCTAAACTACTATTTATGACGTCATCTATGTCTACTAGCTTCTGCCAGCGACGTCCGCGTCACCCGTCGCATCGCATCGCGCGCCCGCGTTGTTACCTCGTTTTCGCTTAGCGTTATTTCTGACTTTTTTCTTTTTCCTCAGCTCCAACGGGTCGTAGCATGATGTTAATTAGCTTATAACCTTCCTCAAGAAGAATTTTACAAATCCGAATAGTTCCAGAGATTAGCGCGTTCAAACAAAAAAATTATTCGGCTTTATTATTAATATAGAAATAGATATAAATAAAAATTAAATGCTGTTCTTTGGTAACCGCATCACTTGAGAATGGCTGGACCGATTTGGCTATTTTTGTTTTAAAATGTTCATAATAGTCCGAATTAAGTTTATACGGAAAGAAAAATTGGAAATTTTGCCCGGAAAATTCGGGAAAAACTTATTGAAATTTGGACATGACAGCTTCTGTCAGATCAGCTAGTATTGATTATAAAATATGATTAACATGTAGTCTGTATAAAGAGATGCCTGATATAATACCAATTCTCTACTACATCACTGTCAATGATTTATTGAACAAAATAGGTGCTAAAAGATCATCAAACCAGTTGGATCAGCCAGGAGCGCGATGGTTTCATGACATGAGAGAAAATGTTGATTCATTAAGGCTCGTGCACACTGGCGCGACGCGATAGTGAGGCACAACGGCACCGCTCGTCACGCGACACGCGGTACCTTTGCGTCTCGCTGTCGCGTCGCGCCTGTTTGCGGGGAGCCTTTAAATGGAACGTAGATTGTGATTCTGTTACGGACGAGCACTGGCGGCATTATTGATTGGCAAGGATCGGTGGACAGTCGCGCGAGTACGCGATCGTAGTGCGTATACCCGATCGTCGCGTTCATGTCACTTTTTGTTCGGTGAACTTGAACGTGTGGTCGCGCCGCCAGAGGGCGCTTTCCGTTTTCCGCTTTTAAATAGGATGCGGCCGACATATTCGTGCGATCAATCAAGTCGCTTTTGTACGTCATAATTCATACAAACGATCGCGTTGATCCATACTTAGCTTATACTATTTTTTTTTCATCAGGTTCTTACCGACTCTGGAAGGTCCCATCACGCCCTGGTTCAACATGATTCGCCGACACCGGCTGAAGCTCTGGTGGGACAACCTACATCGCCTTAAGGAACTGACGGAACCCGAAAAGATACAGAAGTTCATGAATGAAAGTAAATAAGTCAATACGCCGCCTTATAGTAGCTATAGACGATTAAAAATCGTTTTAACTTATACCAGACGAGAATGAAAAACAATGTTTTTTTTTTTAATGCCGTTTTATAAATATGGCATACATTCTAATGTAGCTAGGTTCTAAAGTAATAGGTATCTATTATGTTAAGGCTCCTTCAAACAAGCGCGAATCGCACGCGACACAAAGGCACCGCTCGTCGCGCTACAGGCGGTGCCTTTATGTCGCGTGCGATCCGCGTCGCGTGTCGCGCCTGTATGCAAGAGCCTTTATTGTTTAGTTTGGTACTACCTCCTATGCATCAATAATTTTATTACACTATGCTTTTAGTACTTATGTTAGTTTTGCGAGAAGAATAAAATAAAATAAATAATCGCTCGCTCTCCTTTTATTTCTATTATTTTGTTAATCAAAGTATCATAAAGCTGTGTAGATAGTTGATTATTCTATTAATAAAGATGGGTCCTTGCAAAAAAAATATTATTTTCAGAGAAAACCCCTAAATGAAACCACATTATGCTCTGTACAATTTCTATAAATGCAACAATTAATATTATATTTATTATTGAAATTGAAATGAATCCATGTTTTATTTGACCATATTCATTTTTTTATTTAGCTTCAGGTTCAAATTTTAACATGAAGGGAGGTTTGCTATCTGCAAAGGGTTATTTCATTTATGTACCCCAAAAAATCTAACCTAGGTGGATACGCGAAAATGTATGTCTGAGAATCCACCTACATACACAGTAGGAACGGCGCGGGTGGCGGGAGCGGATGCGGGAAGAGCGGAACACGCATATTCCTACTCGTGAACACAGTCTATATAAAATGTACTCTGCACAGTACTTCGCGGGGCGTCTCAGCGTAAACACGTACAGTACAACTATTTCCTTAATGTCCCTCGGGAATCATTGCATTTCCGAATACAAACGAATGCTAATTTCCATGTCCATAAAATTATTAGATTTATCGTATATAATAATTTGAATTCAGAACTAAATACTTTATTGTTTGTTACGTCAAAACAAAACAACAATAATAAAATATTAGGTCTTTACCTATGAAATTGCCGTTCTGCAGTACTGGCCATTTCAAATCAAAATAATTTTTGTTTGGCTATGAATTCTAATTTCAAATTAATTTTATTTTAAAAACATGGATTTTTTTTTCTAAAAGTAGTCATTTCTTTATTGATTAGTGTTACATTTTCATCGCATTTCAATCTTTTTCGTCATCATGGATACGTTAAAAATTCGAGTAATTATGGAATATGAGTACCGTCGTGGCAGCAACGCGGCACAAGCGGCACGCAACATCAACGACGTTTACGGAGCTAACTCTACAAACCAACGCACCACCTGTTATTGGTTTGCTCGCTTCCGTTCTGGAAATTTCGACCTGAAAAATGAACCTCGCGGTCGTCCGAAGACTTTGGTCGACAATGACGAATTAAAGGCGATTGTGGAAGCTGATGATACACAATCTACGGCTGAATTAGCAGCAGCTTTCGACGTTAGCGTCAAAACAATATTGGTCCATTTGCGTCAAATTGGCAAGGTAAAAAAGCATGACAAATGGGTGCCCCACGAACTCAATGATCGCCAGCGCGAAGTACGCGTCGAGACGTGCCTTGCACTGCTCAACGGACACACAAATGAAGGAATTTTGAACCGCATTGTTACCTGCGATGAAAAATGGATTCTGTTTGATAACCGTAAGCGCTCAGCAAGTTGGTTGGATCCTGGTTCAGCACCTAAACAATGCCCTAAACGAAAACTTACCCCTAGAAAAGTGATGGTCACTGTTTGGTGGTCTAGCGCCGGTGTGATTCATCACAGCTTCTTACCAAACGGGGTGAGCATTACTGCAGATGTGTACTGTGAAGAACTGAACACAATGATGGAGAAGCTGGCGCATCTCCAACCAGCATTGGTCAATCGCTCGTCTCCGCTGCTCCTGCACGACAACGCGCGACCTCATACTGCACAGCAGACGGTCTCCAAGTTGCAAGAACTGGGGTTGGAAGCTCTCCGTCATCCGCCCTACTCACCAGACCTTGCGCCTACAGACTACTACTTTTTCCAGAATTTGGATAACTTCTTGGCGGGAAAAAAATTTAATACCCGAGAGGCAGTACAAAATGCCTTTGAAGAATTTGTTGCCTCCCGTCCAGCTGATTTCTTTAAGAAGGGCATCAATAAACTGCCACTGCGATGGCAAAGATGCATTGATTGCATGGGTGATTACTTCGATTAACAAATAAAAAATTCATGAAAAAAATTCGTTTAAATTTTTTCATACAAAACGGCAATTTCATAGGTAAAGACCTATTACTTAATTGTGAATTCAAATTATTATCCACGAAAAACTTCTGCTGACCTGGTCAGCAGAAGTTTTTGATCAGGAGTATGCAGGCCAGCTCGAAGTCCCGCCCTCAATCTAACAGAGCACATCTGGGATGTTCTGAAGCGACGTGTAAGATCTGTGCTGCTTGTTCTGAAAAACATGGGAGCTAAAGAATGGAATTGCAGCGGAGTGGGAACGTATTCCACAAGAAAACATTAGAATTAATATCCTTAATAACTTGTCCAGACGAATGCAAGCTGGTATTTTGGCAAGTCTTACTTATTAACCGACTTCAAAAAAAGGAGGAGGTTCTCAATTCGCCGGAATCTCTTTTTTATATATGTTCACCGATTACTCGCAGACGCCTGAATCGATTTCGAAAATTATTTTATTGTTTCAAAGGGTATACTTCCCAGGTGATCCCATTGTCATCAGGTCAGGTTCTGATGGAGTGAGTTTGGAGAAATCGAGGGAACTCTTAAAATATTATAGGCACATCTATAGTGATTTGGGTATTTTTTTATAGTAACTCGTGCATTTGCTCTTGGAAAACGCTATTTGGTGAAGTGGAACTGATGATGAAGCCACCGGAACTACTCAATAATAAGTATTTCACGGGTTGCGAATCAATTACTTTTATGTTTGCTAAGCAATTTATGCTCGTCACAATGCATATGGTGAATTGGAGCTGATGGTGAAGTACCAGAAGAACTCCTCAGCAATTAATGTCCCTGCATTCGGAAAAGCAATATTTTGTAAAAGGTGATGAGCAGTTAACATTAGGCTATTGTTACTTAGATAAATTAAAAACCGACCCACACAAAAAAAGCGAGTTATAATTTTTTCCTAAAATTTTATTACATAGCAGGTAGTGGTACCTATTGGAATTTGTGTGGGGTAGGTACCACAACTAAAAAGTGAAAAATAAAAACTTATTATATAGATATTATATAAATGATTTTTCATTGATTTAATCGATATTTAATAACGAAATTAACAGAAACTACTCTCTGCATACTAATTTACAAGATTCTGAGGATTCAGCCTACTTAGAACAATCAAAATAACTTAAGCGGTTATATACAGTTAGACGGCCGGAAAAAAGTGAATTTTCCAGAATTTTTTCTGAGAAAACTTTTAAATTTATTGATCCAAAAATTTATACACATATTATGGTATCTTTTAACTGTATTTTAAGACTTAGTACTAGTAAAAATATTTATTTGAAAACGAGCTACAGCTGATCTCCAGGAGCTCCTCTCAAAAAAGACGTTTTGCGGTGACCACTATATCTCGGAACTGAATCATCTGAAATTAAAAAACCAAACAGATTTCGTTAAAATAATGTTAAATCTAGTAATTAATCGAAGGAATAAGCAAAATAATTTTTTTTGACAAAATGGCGGTTTCTCAAAAAAAAAAATCGATTCTTCACCGAAATTTCGCCCTTAACTTGTTTATAAAAAAAAAAATATTTATCGGAGAGAAAAAATCTTCGATTAATTACTAAAAAATATATTTAAGAAGGTCGTGTTAAAATTTGAGACTAATCGGTTTAGCCGTTTTCGAGTAATGTTGGTCACCGACTTTGAAAACACCATTTTGAGAAAAACGCGTTTAAAGTTTGGAATGCACTTTACATGGGATAAAAAAAAAAAATTTTTAACTTACATGGAGTTGTCTATTCCAGGATCATATAATACACCCTCCGCCGATTCAGCAGCTTCTAATAACTCAAGCTGATGTTGTCTGCGAGCCATTCTTCCATCTCGGGTGCTGTCATGCGCTCTGAGATCGGAAATGCTCACGCGCTTCTCATCTTCTTTTTCGGCATATGAATGCGCATTGGGCCCAAGTGTAATTCCTATTGCATTCATATAATACTCACAAGTACTCACAAGTTTACTGCTTGGCTTTGTTGTTTATACTGACTACCACTCTTAAATATTTTCCAGTTTGGGGATAGAAAAATACAAATTTACATTTCAAGTATAGCAAAACACTAACATACTGTTGCTTTACACATCTAAATACATTAGAAGGGAGAATTTACAATAGGCAGGTGCATAAAAGGGATAGCGTTCCAGGTAGGCGCTGCCGCTCCGACCTTGTACTTCCAAGCACTCTGAAACGCCTTTTCAAATTTGCTTGTAACTTTGAAAATATTCACCGGAACGATATGAAATTTTCTGTGTGTATTCTTAAATATATGTAGGTACATTAAGAAAAAAAAAAAAAAAAAACGATTTTTTGAAAATTCTAACTGTATATAACCCCTTAAGGTACCAATGAAATAGGCAGGTTATTTGCTTAGAGCCGTTTTTTTTTCTAAAAAGTTTTTGAGTCACTTGTCAGTGCCAAACAAATATCCTAAGTTATTTTCCTTAAAATAAAGTCGAAAATAAATAACCTGAGACGCGCACCTAAATCCACTTTGATGCGCTCTCGAGCTCGTTTTTAGGGTTCCGTACCCAAAGGGTAAAAACGGGACCGTATTACTAAGACTTCACTGTCTATCAGTCCGTCTGTCTGTCACCAGGCTGTATCTCAAGAACCGCGATAGCTAGACAGTTGAAATTTTCACAAATTATGTATTTCTGTTGCCGCTATAACAACAAATACTAAAAACAAAATTAAATAAATATTTAAGGGGAACTCCCATACAACAAACGCGATTTTTTTGCCCTTTTTTGCTCTATATCAATAATGGCAACAGGTAGGCACTTGAAATATGTACAAAATACTCAGTTGTATTTTTACTTTAATAATAAAAATAAAATAAATATTTAAGGGGAGCTCCCATACAAAAAACGCCATTTCTTGCCTATTTTTGCTCGATATCCATAAATGGTAACAGGTAGGCACCTAATTTGTGTACCTGCTGTTGTTTACCTAGTCAATGGTACGGAACTCTTCGTGCGCGAGTCCGACTCGCACTTGGCCGGTTTTTTTAGTTTATTTATTTTTACGTTTAGATGCCGATGTATACGTTTTTTTTAATAAACTTCCTAGCCACATTCAAGATATAAGCCTTAATAAATTCAAATCTTTTTTAAAGCGGAAACTATGCCAGAAAGCCTAATTCAAATTCAAATTCATTTATTTGCGAGAATGTAGGTTTACAATGTATGATCTTAAAACTATAATGGCATGGTATAATAAACTGCGAAAGACTAATTGAGGACAAAAAGGCTTGGGATTGAGCTGCTCCAATCAATTTACAGAATGTTAATTTTGTTAATTTTATTTTGCTATTTTTAGACATAAATATTTACTGTAAAAGTATTACCTATATTATTTAAATTATTGTGAATGTGAGGACTATGTGGGTCATTGTTTCAGTTTAATCATGGTCTGGCAGTTTTCGTAATTTATGCGGCCTACCCAAATGTCCTTTCTTTAGTATTGTTCGTTGAATCGTTGAGCTCATAAGTTTTGAGTTGAGCTGCACGGTTACTGAGAAACGCGTGCATTGACTGGACTGGACTTTAAATATTTGTAAATATGTGAGGACCATGTATATATCACATAATTAATTTACTTGTCATTGCATTATATTTAATGCTTTTTACCTATTGTGGTAAGTATAGTAATTTTATTCTAGGTGCATCGTCTTCATAATTATATAATTAATGTATACCTACCTATATAATAATGTAAAACATTTTTAAAAGAGTACCTAACGGTGGAGTTTCTTGCCCATTCTTCTCCATACGAAACTACCTTTTGGAAGGGGCAACTAGAATCAATTCTATTTTCTTGTAAATGTTGACGTTGAAAAGTGCCATAAACGTGCCTATTTGAGATAAATGATTTGACTTTTGACTTTTTTTGAAAGAGACTGTGACCTATGAGTTTGTTTCGGCCTTTCTTTTCAGAGTAGTCAGATAAAAAAATATGAATGACGTGTAAAAGTGTTTGTACAAACCTACTTACAGAAATAAAATCTCTTATCTAAGAAGCGGGTTCCCGGCAGGGATTGAAAACCGGTACGCATTTGAGTTCTGGTTTTTCATTTTGGTTCTTAAAAAGGTTCTCCTTTTAGGTACGGTTCCGATTCAGGTTCCAGTTTGGTTCTGGTTCCATAATACCTTTACCGGTTCCGCACCTTCCGATTTAAAGGTCCTCTAAGCAAGAACTACCACAAGTACCACATGATCTACCAAAGCAAATGTGCCCCTCTCCCCTCTCACAATAAGTTTCACCTCTTCACCCGCCGCTCCGGCGGCGGCGGCCTCCCGTAGGAACCTCGCCGCTATGGTACACACGGCTACATATCAAGTTCTACATTTCCTGTATAAGCTGACCTCTCATTGTACGGAAAAGCCGTGTGTACAAAGCTTCGTCCTGCGCTGAGCGGTATTGTATGAACTCGTTTGAACTCGCTTTGAAGAAGAACTGGTAAAATAAAGGTTCCAAATTAGGTTCCTGTTCCGGTTCGGATTCTAGTAACGGAACCACTAAATACCGGCTCTTTACCGGTATTTTAGGAACTTTTTCCATCCCTGGCCCTGCAGTCTCGACATTAGATAGCGACAATAATCTGTCGGTAAGTCGTAACGATGTCAAATTCCTTTAATAGATTTTCAACTTTATTTCCAAAGTGTAAGGTTGAAAATCTATTAAAGTTTGGCATCGATACGACGTAGCGACAGATTTTTGTCGCTATTCATGTCGAGACTGCATGGCCTGGTTCCCGGTACTGACAAGTCTGTTCCGATCGGTGCGCATAAATTAGTCTCGTGTGCTGTGCTGCACAATAATGAAACAGCTAAAACATGTAACCGTTTCTTTCCGAAGTTCAACCTGCAGCTATCTGTACCGAAAACACGCACACATGTATTAGTCGGGCCCGAAAACACGCTTCTTTATGAAACCCCTAAAATACTAACAATATTTATTGTTTGTTGGTACAAATAAGTTTTACCTATTTAACAAATAAATATTCCAACCAAAACATTGTAGTTAAGTAAAAATAAGTTAGCTTACGTATCATAAGTTAGCAATCGTAATTCATTCTGAAGGTGAACAATAAAAATTCTATACATTGTAAGGAATTATCATAATGATGTAAAAATATGGTTTTTATTTTTTGTCAACTAAACTCTATAAATACATTTTCCGACAAAATTTTCGGCATTTTAGTCGGCTTCCTTTTAAAATATGTTGGGTCTGACTATTAGAACAACTTACAACAGTGGTCGAAAGCTGTGGAATACTTCGAACGTGGACAGAAAGTTTGTTTGTATCAACGCTGCAATGAACCAATCTACGGACACCAAAGAAATAACGGACGTGCAGGTAGGTAGATCTTATACATGTCGATTAGTCTTAGCAAGTACCCAGATCGCGGGTCATTTTCGCAGAACCCAAGCTTATTTATTCAGAGGGAATGGTCATTAGATTATACATGTTGCGCTGACGCCAAATAAATTGGGAAAAGGGCAAGAGAATGATGAGACAGCATAAATGATTATCAGGAAGTTAAAGAAGTTAAAAATCAAGAAAGAGAGAGTCAAGTGTAAATATCTTGGCCACATACTTACCCCTGATCTCAGGGACGACGATGACATTGAACGGGCGCGGAGGGCCTTGTCGGTTAGAGCGAACATGCTGGCTCCCAGGTTTGCTCGTTGTTCAGTAAGCGTTAAAATTACTCTTTTCAGAGCGTACTGCACTACGTTTTACACGAGCAGCCTGTAGGCTAGATATACTCTAAAATCGTACAGTGCCCTCCGCGTGCAGTACAACAACGCGTTCAGGGTGCTGTTGAGGCTGCCCCGTTATTGCAGCGCATCAGGCATGTTCGGGGACGCACATGTGGATTGTTCCTTTGCCACAATGCGTTAGCGCTGAGCGTCCCTGGTGCGTGGGGTCTGGGGCGACAACAACAGTAGGTATCCTGTCTCTAATTTCGAGCAGGCTGGATTATCCGCACGTGAGTCGCTGCTGCGCCATTTCTCATGGAATAGTAACATTTTATTTTACTAACATACCTACGGTGTAAGGCGTACGTAAGTACGATGTATCGGCAAGCGTAGTGTGGGACGCCCCCCAACTAGATGGACCGACGACCTCAAAAAAGTGGCTGGGACAGACTGGATGCAGAAGGCGGAGGACAGGGTGTTATGGCGCAGCATGGGAGAGGCCTATGTCCAGCAGTGGACTGCGATAGGCTGAGTTGATTGAACATACGATAAGTTTTACTAACAAATGAGTCATGGTTACTTGAAATAAATTGAATTATTATTATTATTATTAAACGCCCACGGCGAAAAGTAAGTGTTCAACCATATTACACTCTCGGTTTAACAGCTGTTAAGAAACAGGCACCATTTTGGTATAAATATGTACCTATCACTAATGTAGGTACGTACGTATTTCTTTACAGTCAGCATCATTGGACAACGATATGTGCCTGTTGGTGGACGAGAACGATAACATCGTCGGAACTGCCACCAAGAGGGAATGCCACAGAGTCGGTCCCAACGGCAAGACGCCACTGCACAGAGCCTTCAGTGTGCTGATGTTCAACTCAGCGGGAGAACTACTCGTCCAGAAGAGAGCTGCTCAAAAAGTAACTCAGCTTACTCATACTGTTATTTGAAACAAAAAAATGGTTAACCCTGGACAACTGTGCTAATTCATATTAGGTACAAGCAAGGCAAGGTACTGGGCAAAATTTCGACGTCACTTGCCGTCCTAATTAAAGCAAGCAAGCAGGTAGCGAGACTGTCAAGGACCCTAGATATACTTATTTTACTAAACTCCATGTTCGTATGTTCTTCTTTAATCTAGGTAACGTATCCGAATGCCTTCACAAACACATGCTGCAGTCACCCATTGCTTACCAACGGTGTGCCAGAAGACGTCACGACCGCCGCTATACGCAGACTTAACGAAGAACTGGGGATACCAGAATATCAGGTAAGAGATTCAAAATATGATTCGAAGGAAAAAATGTTTGCACCCAAAAATCAGCTTTTAATCCAATCTTACTTAAGTAAGGCTCACCTTACATAGACTGCGTTGCGGGAATCTGCTGGATGCAAGCATCGTAGAACCCAGTCCTTGTGGCGATTCTTTAGTGATCTATGATAAGGGTGACGAATAGCCGACTAGCCATGTCGATGCGAAAAATACGAACAACGTCGACCAGCCAGCGGGGTAATTGCGTAACGCACTTACAGTAGGAATAGCTTTCATTTTGACAGTTCAACAACATTCATTGCGTTATTTAGATTGTTGAGCAGACAAACTTTTCAAACATATGAAGAAATTGATTAGCAATACGCTTCATAATGATTCTGATTGTGATAGATAGTGTGTTACGCAATTAGGGTCAAGGAATCATTTTGAGAGGAAATTTGTTCAAAATCCCATGTAGGTAGGTTATCCGTGCACGGAATTACTGTCAAAAGCGTTACAGACGGACTTATGTTTCCAGCTAAACCGTGAGGATTTCACATTCATATCTCGGTTCATATACGAGGATCCTGGTGACGGCGTGTGGGGAGAATACGAATTGGACCATGTACTCATCTTGAGAAGCGACGCATCAGTGAAGCCCAACCCTAACGAAATTGATGACGTTAAATATATCCCTAGAGACAAGATGGACAGGTACGAATAGATCAGTTTATTTTAATTAGGTTAGGAGCCCAATACGCCAGTACCTACCTAACTATCCCTTTTGCCTGTCCATTTAATTAAGTAGCTAGGTACCTACTTACTGGGGACCGTACCTAGCTAAGTATAGCTAAAACTTCCCTGGGAACTGCTAAATCCATTATTGTTCCGTTGCAAACAACGGTCTCAACACTTCCCTACAACACTGGGAACTTAATTAGTAACAATTGCAAGCTCCTGAAAACCGTTTGCACCACGACTAAGTGTGTTTTGATTAGTTTCATAGAAACTCTCAAGGACCCTGTGACGCCATGGTTCCGCCTGATACACCATCATATGCTGCCGTACTGGTGGGACAACCTTCACCGCCTCAAGGAGATCGCCGAGCCGGAGCTGATACAGTCATTTGTAAATCATGAGTAATTTTGTATGTTTTTTAATGAACCAAACGAACTTTAGTTGAGTTGGTAGGTAGCTACATATCTACTTAAATGCAAACTCATTTTTTAAGTGGTTAAGTACTTATGTACAAACTTATATTATAATATTATTTAAGAAGATGTAACTGCGTACTTAGGTACCTATAATAAATCGATTAGCTATAAAAAACCAGTCATTTATTTTAAGGACTTTGAATTTCCTCACCTACACCACCCAAAATCAAAATATCGTCGTTGTCGTTTTTCATCTTCGAAATATACCCCAAGTTCAGGTAGGTAGATATAGCAGGTACCTACCAAACACTTAATCAAGCCAAATGTGACATAAAAAAACAATAGTAACTTCTGATAACTTTTTCATACCAGCGCGAGCGGTGGCGCACCTTGGGCTGTTGGCTCCACTACCCCTCAACTGACTGGCAATCGGGGTCCTCCGGGACGGGGGCCTCGGGAACGGGGTACTCAGGAAATAACCCATTATTTTTACCAGATGAGTGGTGTTTGATGTGTAGGTATATGTTTCGACTCGCTCACCTGCGAGTTCTGCGACTTAACAAGCCATTACATTGTTAAACTCATTCATAAATTGGCTTCAGCAGCTCATCCGAGCTGTTTCCATCCGACGCTGATGACGTCACATATCGTTTCTTCCCGCGTCTGTACGACACAGATACCCAATGCAAGGTTCGCGCTTGACGGAACTTCCTCTTTTTGAACACTTTCTTTCTGATTGGGTTCTTCGGTGGTTCAGTGTCAGTTATGGAGCGAAGGAGGTAAGCTTTGCAGGTGATCTGGTTGTCAACGTGCAGGCCGCCCCTGTAGGCTGTGTGAAGATACCGCCCTGCTATTACTTGTATTATCTGTTCAAAAGGAAGTTGAATTTTGTCAGGAAGCAGATTACACTCACGGACTAAACAAGTTATGAAAAAAAAAACAAAACATTGCTTTATTATTACAGACAAATACCTACTTATAAATCTCCAATAGGTAGGTACTTCCTCATATTTCATAGCGTAATGATTATAATATTTATAATATATCTAAGCAATAGGTAAAATATTTCCTCATGAATTTTAATGGTAGATGTTTATAGATAACTTAACAATACTTAACCATTGCTATTATTATGAGAGCCATTACGGCATTGAACCGCCAAGAGACTAACATCATTTCACTGATCAGTTTCTCCTCACAGCCGGCGTCCCATATTGTCAATTGTGTCTGCAAATATAAGAAGTGTTTTAATAATATCCCGTTGCTGGGTAAAGGCCTTCACTTTCTGGTGCCAAACTTTATGGGCAACAAATGACGTTTTTACGTCCATATCCGCGCTACAACTGCAAACATGCCAAAAGCAGCAATAAAACGAGATAAATTATCACTAACCCCAGGATTATACTTGTAAATAGTGCCCTTTTGAGTAACTCCGTGGTGTATACAAGGATACAGTTCATCTGTGGAGCAACAGCTGTACGGGACGTTGTCTGATACGAACTTGTGGTTTGAACTGTTGAAATGATCGTACCATTACTAAGTATAAGTACTAAGGCACATAATTATTAGACTCGCGCTGTTCTAAGTCGTATCGCCCGTCGGGCTGGATTAAGTATATATACATAGGAAAACTACCATCAACTTCATCTACCTGCAATTTGCCAGCCTAAACCATAAGCCACCAGAGACCATTCTGATCATAAAGTACGTGGCGAATTCACTTATGGGTTGACTTATCACTCGTTGAGATTAAATACCTACCGATAATTTCAGCCTTAAAGATAACCCACCAGTGGACACTGGTGGATATTTCTAAGAGTGACCTCCTCCAAGAAGCGCCGCACTCAACATAATATTTCTAACCATTATCGCAGAAACATTGTATTGCATAGTAACAAAGTTTTAAGCTACTAACAACGTTTTCGAGTCCATATGTTCCCCATTCATATACCAGGGGATGTAGAACCACTCCTGGAAATTGACTCGACCGCAGCAATGGAACCTAGTCTGCAGTCTGTCTATAGCCACCTTTGATGGCAGATGGCTTGAGTATCTGAGCATGGCTTTTGTTATGCCGCCTTTTATTTTGGCTACAGCAAAATTGTCTTATTAGAAATAGAGAAACTTAATCCTGCTCATTTATGACATAAAGGCCAAGGGATTTTTTATTAATACCTACTTTAAGTACATAATTACATAAGAACAGAATACCTATCAATAGAAATATTCTATAAGATTGATTTATAATAAACATGAGTGTGTTACCTCGTATTATAGTAGACTGAAGTCCAGAATAAAACATAATTGCGAGGAAAATGATGATCATTATTATAAGCGCCCAAACGTAGTAGAAGAGGCCGTTTGTGACGTCATATTCTCTCTTTGGTAAACCAGCTTTGAATAACTGATACAAACCGTACAGCTGGTGAACAAAAAATATACTGGATCTGAATAGAAACGAAATCAGCGTATTCTCACTATGGTAACATAAAACCTTTAGAAGTTTAGTCATTTTCACATTACGATCTCGCCCCGTCCGTCACCACCACACAGAACGGTTACGCATTGCGTCCGGAGGACTTCGTCGAGTTTGATTTATGGTAGAGTAGGAGCAATCCATTTGAGTAAAGCTCATTTATATCTTACTTCACGGTAAAACTGTATCTAAATACCTACTCCATGTTATTCGAATCAGAATGGAATAATTTCTAATAAACAGATGTTCACTAAGGTTCAATGATTCAATCAAGACAAGTGTACTAAACTACAAAGTGAGACTCAAAATAATATAAAGTGTGGGAGGAATATGAAAACTTTACTTTTAACATACTTATGCAAGTAGGTATACTTTTGTATGAAAATACCTCTATAACGACTGCAATAATAGAGCCACAAGCTATAATAACAGGTATAGCATTTCCATCCGGCCAACACACGAGATCCAACAAAGTTCCCTCTTCACTACGAATTCCTTCTGATGTGTTGACTAACCATATCAGATAGAATATTACTACAGGCATGCATGCCATCATAAGCATCCTTATATTGTTGAAAGAAGCCCACGTTAAATACATCTTTGTTTGATTATTATGTCGTTAATTTGGAAACAGAGGACTTAGCACGTAAGTTTTAAATGGTTTTAGGTTTATTTTGATGTCAAAATTGACATCCTCTTGCCAAAGATCGTTTTCAGAGATACATAATCCCACTACCTACTACTCTCTATAAGGAAAAGAAGGGAAGAAGAAGAAGGCCCATGGATTTCGTTACTTACTTATTTATTGCCGAAATTAAGAAAGAAAGCATGGCACGCTATGAGAACACTATTTAAAACACCATTTGTGCTGCTAGCGCCAATAGTGGTACATACTGGTAACATTTGGCAGAAGTGAAATAATCGAACGCACCCCAGCCAGCACTAGCATGACCATTATAGAAACGGGTTTTGTCGACGGAAGAATCGACAAAAATGACGTTCCGTGAAGACAGTATGACGGCAGCAAAGTAGAAAGAGTCAACTGCACTTTTTACGAAATTCAGTAGTTTGTTCACGTTTTTCTTTTATTTTGCTAATATCTCGAAAATGGTGTGTCCTATCGCAAAAATAATGAAAATTTCGACCCCCTTTATGAGACCATTTAAACCCTAAAACTAAACATGTAGGTAATACTTTTTCACATTTTCCATTCAAAAACTAACTACTAACTAAAAAAATTCCATGTTTCCATTCCATTTTTATACTTTGCGGCCGTCGAGTAAAAAGTTTTCAACTGTCTTTAGCATGGCGATTACAAAGTCAAATTGTCTTCACTACCTTAGACAACTGACAGTTGTCAGTGTGATTTTGACGTTTGGGATAGAAAACTTTCTTCTGAAATAGTCTACATATAAAAAGACCTAGACAACGATCGGTAAAACGAAAGACAAAATGACGGATTTTAGAAGGATTTTTACGGTGCGAAATCAAAAATAGAGAAACGAAATGTCACTTTTTATGGAAATAGCTATGTCTTGTCTTCCAAGAAACAGAAACCGTCATGCTACGCCTGCTGGTCCCCAGCGACTATGTCAGCAGTAGCACGCGTAGCATGACCACGATAGAAACGGGTTTTGTCGACGGAAGAATAGACAAAATGACAGATTTCTAAAGACATCATTATCATTCATTTTTCTACAATCTGTCATTTTGTCTATTCTTCCGTCGACAAACAAAACCCTTCTACGTGGTCATGCTACAGGTATGTCAGTAAAAAAAGTAACAAGCCACAAGAAAAAAAAAATGTCAGTGACAGAGCGACATTTTAGGCTACATTCCGAATTACGCCATAATCGCTCACAGCGCCAACATCAACCATTTGCGTTCCGATTTAGATATCACGATTATGACAGCTGAGAGCTTTCAACAAATCCGAACACTCGTGAACGCGCTCACAGTGCTCGCTCAACATCAACCCCAAACCTTGTACAAGAAAGTAAGACAGACTGGATATTTTTTTGAAAATGAGGTTCTACGCATTGGCGCTTCTGTTTTGTTGGTTGAGATGTATGAGACCAAAGATACGACTCAAAACAACTTGACAGAACTACGGACAACTGTAATTTTTGACAGCGCTCACGATGATATTAATTTATGGCATGGTCGGCGTTATCGCAAGATGGCGCATGTCATGATGTCATCTATGACGATTCACGGGACATCGCTATCCCGCTTATGCTAATTCGGAACGGGTGTAAGCACGCTCAATCGTTTACAGTGCAATTCGGAACGTATCCTAAATTGTTTGTTGCTGTATCTGTCAGCTGTCACTGTCAGTCAATGAATAATCAGCTTAGTGCTAGCAATTAGCGATAAAACAAAATATGTGTGAAAAATAAATTCCAAATCGGAAAAGAACCAAGTCTATTTTTGTTAAATTTTTCTTTTTTTTTCTTTTTAGTGACAACACGATTACATAAAAGTGGTATTAGTTACTATGAACGAACAAAGTTGTCGTAAACTATGGGTGATAAAGTTTTGTTTAAAAGTTGTCTATCCAAAGTACAACTACTACTGCTTCCTCGTTTTCCTCTCGATAAAGTATAGAATTTGGTGCCAAAGGAGGAATTCTAATCGAAAAGCCATGGATTGTTTTGAAGTGAAAACTATTCCATTACATCTAGTTAAATCACTCATAAAAGAAAGATTGGATGATAACTTGCCAGTGCTCATGAATAAATGCATAATAATATCCAAAGAACAATTTATCCAGCTAGGTAGTGAGAACTTATTCTACCTAGACAATGGAGTACTTTGGGTAGCATTAAAGTTAACTCCAGATGAGAGAAGAAAGCACCAAGAGAAGAAAAATAGCAGCAAAGAAATACAATTTAATCTTCACTTTATGACTTCTGAGTTACACAAAAAGCTCTGGGCTAACACAAAACAAAATGTTGTTGATAATATAAGAATAGTACCCATAGTTGGATCTAAACATGTCTCAGAAAATATAGCATTTACTAATGAAAATGAATTTTATAACATAACTTCATGTTTTGGTTTAAATATTTGTAAGGACATCAGTGTGACATTCCACCCGGTGCCCAATTTAGATAGCTCACCCAAAATAGCAGCAGCAGCTGAAGTGAGCCTCATAGTAAACGACTATGACTTAGCCAATGACTTCATCAAAGAAGTTTTAAATAATCATTTTGAAACACCTAAGTTAGTGAGCACTTATGACATATTTAGCATAGACCTCACACCAGATATGACTGCAAAGTATCATTATAAGTATTTAGACTTAGTGCAATCAACCGGAAGACTTTATTTCAAATGTAAGAAGCTGTTAAGTGATGTTGCTGAAATTAATAATGAACCTAAGGACAATGTAGTGCACACATTCTTCATAGTTAAAGGTGTAACTCAGCTAACTCTAGGAGAAAATGTACACAGTCTAAAGCCAAAGGATGAGTTCTTTAAACCACAGCTAAATAAAAGCTTGAATAATATGCTGTATCTGTGCCCTACAGGACTGAAACAAAAATTTAATCAGATACAAGACACAATCCACCCATTTTTGACTGGAGAAATGAGTAAAGTATCTATTGAATAATCTATTTTAATTCACTTTTATCATAATATTTAAAAATAAAAGGCTTAATATCATTAATTTGTAACATTTCAGATGAACTCTTGTCCTCAATGTCAACCCCTATTATTCCGATGCTGCTCCTCACTGGCTCAACTGGATCTGGCAGACATCTGCTTATCAAAATATTAGCTAAATACAATGGTGAGTTTATAAAAGCCATTAAGCCACACTACAACAACATGCAAACATAACCCAAAGCACCCATAATTTTTTTGGAGATGATAAAATATCCTCCTGTATTAATATTAAAAAGAATCTGTTTGTGCCTGGCGTCATCGAATTGTCGAATTTCATACAAAAATTGCATCTAAATTTCCGAATTTCCCAGACGATTTAAAAAAAAAAAAACATACATACCTTGTTCTAACAACAAAAAAGGAATTAGCCAAAAAGGTGCAGCCTCTTTGAAGTGATGTGTGCACAAACATTTTTGTGAATTGATTTTTATAAAAAAGAAACATTGTTATTTGCCAAATCAATATAACAACCTTGCCTTACCTCCTTTTTTTATTTATATAGATAGATAAACCAAGGCCAACCTATTCCAACATCCACAATAATACCAGCCTATTATTGTCCCACTGCTGGGCAAAGGCCTCTTCTCATACAGAGAAAGCACAAGTATTGATCACAATGCATGCTCAATAGAAGTTGACGATAACCATTTTACATGCTTAATATTATAAATGCACAAGCAACCCTGTCTATCTGTTACTTGTTCACACCTTAGCCCAATGAAATTTGCCACACAAGTAGACCATGACCTGGGTTAGTTACAGGATACTTTTTTTTTTGTTTTGCATGTTTCCCCACACTAGGAACTTCTCCTGTATTGTGGGTGTGTTTACAAACATTCAAATTCACATACACAAACAGCTAGACCGGGGACAAGTACTTGTAGGTCATACAAATATTTATTCCGTGCGGGAATCGAACCCGCGACACGCAGCGCAGCAGTCAATCGCTTAACCACTGCGCCAACCGTGCCGTCAAAACTCGTACTCGTACTCGTCGTACTTTTATCCCAGTATAGTATGTTTCTTTGGATAATTTCCAACCTTTATGTGGGCAAAGACGCGGGCAAAAGCTAGTATTATTATAAAAGAACTGAATGATTGTTTCCAGGCTTGAACTCCCTCCCAGTAGACTGCAATGCTCTCCAGAGTTCTACTGCTAAACAAACTGAGAGCAAGATCAACTCCACAGTACAGAAGGCGAAAGCAGCTGCCCCTGTTATTGTGGTGCTGGATAACTTCGAGGTATGGGAGTACATATATTGTTTAAAGTCAACTATAGCACAAGCATCTATTCATTGTGGCTGTATTTAATAGATAAATATTTAATATTCATTAGGCAAGGTTAAATGCTTTCCACATCTCTCTCTATGATGCCTGAGCTGGCCAATTTTCTGGACTCATCTCGTTCATCAGGAAGTTTCTCTGTGTAAACAGCGGCGATGCCGCTTGAATTCGGGCACCCGCTTTGTGACGACCTTGGCCCTTGACAATGTTGGGTTGCCTAGTTTTCGCCATCCTTCGTCATGTTCATCGTAAACCTTTCATCTTCTAGGTATTTGCAGTGGACCCCGAAAACAACGAAGACTGTAGAGTTTTAGAATACTTTATGAACACCATTACAGATTTGTACCAAAACTATACCAAATATCCAATCATATTCATTGCAATAACAGAGAGACAGGACTTAAAGCCAAATATGTTAAGAATGTTCCTAGAGAAGATCCACATACCTAGACTAAATGTTCAGCGAAGATACGAAATGCTGGAGTGGTTCGCGACTGTGATGCAGTTAAATATAGATGGGGAAGAACTGCTGTCGCCAAACCAATTGAGCACTGATAAAGAACTAGTGTGCCTAGGTAAATCTTCAAGAGACGTCTTGCAGAGGGTAGCTGCGAAAACAGAGACGTTTCTATACGGAGACTTGGACACTCTACTTCATTTTGCAATAAGAGAGTCTTATTTGAAACAGCACAATAGTTACAACCAGCTACCGCCGGTGCCTGACTTGCATTTAGTTCAAGAGGAAGACTTCAACTCTGCTCTAGGTGAGCTCTTTAGCTAAGTCTCTCAATAATTAGCTTTTTCTTAGCTTAGATTAAACTAAACATTGATTTAAAATGACATTTATTACTAAACAGAGTCCATTCGAGGCCTTCAAAGTCAACATTTGGATGCTCCTAAAATACCGAAGGTGTACTGGGAAGACATCGGTGGTCTAGAGAAGCTGAAGAAAGAGCTGTTGAAGACTATAGAATTCCCTATAAAATATCCACATTTATTCAAAAATTCCAGCTTGAAAAGATCAGGTCAGAAATTAATTTAAAGTAGTGGTGAAAGAAAATTATATTTTTTACCTTAGATATTTACAGCCTACCTATATCTTTCTAATTCTGTTGTAGGTATACTGCTCTACGGCCCTCCAGGTTGCGGCAAGACCCTCGTTGCTAAAGCAGTGAGCACAGAACTCAATGTTAGCTTCCTGAGCGTCAAGGGGCCAGAGCTACTCAACATGTATATTGGACAGTCTGAAGAAAATGTTAGGAAAGGTGAGTAAAAGAGGTGAGTAAAAACTCACGTGACACAACCTATTTAAAGTTTATAACTCATTGTTTCCTTAAACAAATATCAACTTTACCTTCGTGTGAATTAAGTTGATATCAGGATGGTTAATACTGTTGAGGTCACAAAAATGTTATAATTGGAGCAGAAATAAAACTCTGTAGGTATTAAATTTGCTTTTCCGAAATTACTTAAACTTGAAAGAAAATTGCTACATACCATAACATAAAATAAGCCTTAATATTTCAGTATTCGAGGCGGCGCGCGCTTCATCGCCTTGCATAGTTTTTCTGGACGAGCTGGACGCGCTAGCCCCGCGGCGGGGCGCGGCCGGCGACTCCGGCGGAGCCAGCGACCGCGTCGTCAGCCAACTGCTGGCCGAGCTCGACGGCGTCAGCAGCGAGGAAGGTTGGTTAAGCATTGGGCTCAATTATTGGGTGAACATTGGACCAGTATAAGACAGATATAACAGTGTTCCGGTTTTTGGCGGTGTACCGGGTTCTAAAGTT
Source organism: Dryobotodes eremita (assembly GCA_917490735.1). NCBI lineage: Eukaryota > Metazoa > Arthropoda > Insecta > Lepidoptera > Noctuidae > Dryobotodes > Dryobotodes eremita. The sequence goes on from OU823257.1 coordinate 10,280,851, forward strand.
GTATTCAAGGTGGAGCGATTTTTAGACACTGTATAATTTAGATGTAGTCTAGAAACTATTGCAGGTTAATTAATTACTTGCAATACAGTAATTACGGCAGACCAGCGACAGTTCTACAGACTGCTCAGTGTAGTTTGCTTCAGAACCTTAATTGTGTGAGCCCGACTCGGTCTTGGCCGGTTTTTTTTTATATATCTCTTACAATTTCGTGTTCTTGTTATAGTGTCTTGGGCATGGTAGGTAATTAATTACCATAATTCCTCACCGGAAGTAATACTTACTTTGCAAGTCAAAATAGCATTTTTTTGGTTTTGCCCATACAATACAGTGTCGATTGATATGCATCATCCAAGATGTGCGACAGAACCAAGAGTTCGTAGGTCAGGGACAGATCTCGATCTCTGATGTTATCATTCTACATACATAAACTAACGCCTTTTTCTCATGGGGGTAGGCAGAAACTGCAGAAGGCCACAGGCCATCTGCTACGATCCTTAATATAATCTTAACGACACTATAAACTAAATAGATTAACGATTAAATTTGCGATATTCAAATATTGTCCCTTACGGCATTACAATTTACATCTGGCTGTCTAACCCAAGTCTGAATTTAAATTATTCCAGATGCAGATACATCGAGTTTCGTTTTCATAATGGGTGCGACAAATCGCCCCGACTTATTGGAGCAATCGCTGCTGCGTCCCGGTCGTCTCGATAAGCTCATATACGTGGGGCCCTACTGCGGCTTGCGAGAGAAAACCTGCGTGCTCCAAGCACTTTGTAGAAAGTTAGTATTCGTGCTACGCTAATTTAGTTCTTATAACTCAAAACGATGCATTCCTATTTGCAGTATGGCAAAAAATGGCCGTCCATTTGTATACTGTCGTCGTCATGTATAATGTCTAAGGCAAATTGATGACGCTTCTGATAGCATCTATTTCATCCAGAGTCATATGTTAGGGTAACCATGATTATTAACAAGTTCGGCAGTTAAAAGTGAGCAGTACACAAAACAAAAATCTTTCATATGAAATATTTAAATGGGTAATTAAAAAAATATCAAGCATTAAAATGGCTTAACGGGCAGTAACATGTGGGCAGATAACAAATCGGAATTAGTCGCTAAGAAATCTAACTTGGAAGTAGCGCTCGCTGGTCGCTGCCGCGGTACCGCTCGCTGGGCTCGCTCGGCTCGCGCGTGGTTGTTCACAGTTCCTAGCTTTTTTTTTATCTAACCTAATCTAACTCATTTGGTCGGGGTGCCCTGGCTTAGTTACTGCGCTCAATTCGGCTCGCCCGTGGGTGGTCACAGTTCCAACCGAACCTATGAACTGCCGAACTATTTACCTAACTACCCATTCCAACATTCTTACTGTCCATTTGATCGAAGCTGTCCATACAAATCTATTACATTACTTGAGTATTTTTTGTACTGACATTGTAAGATGAAATAACAGACCAATTCTATTTTTATTACTGTTAATGTTTTACTGTCACACTAATTTATCAACCACCGAAAAGTAAAATGACTGCCCGTAATTTTTTATCTGATCATGACACAACACAACCTGACACTGACCTGCAAATTGCACAAAACGTTAGAAAATTTTAATTTCGCGGGCAACCTGGCGCTTCCCCCTTAAGATTCAAAATAACACTCTCTGAAAGTCATTACCAGTGACCATTTCGGTGAAGCAAAAAAGGCTTTCAGCTTTCTTCTCATACAAAAGAGTCTATGTTACTGTTATTTTCGTATCTGCAGTTACAAGTTACGTGACGAGGTGGATCTGGAGTCGGTAGCGGCGGCCTTACCGGACAGTTGCACGGGAGCTGACCTGCTGCAAGTGGTGTCAACCGCGAGGTCTGCCGCCGTCCGCGCGCTGGTCGCCAAACTGCATGCTGGTAACTTATTTTATTCTGTTCGGGAACTTTACACCTAACTTATTTAATATGTTCTTAAAAATATGAAATTGAAAGCCATTTACAAGTTACCGCTGATTAACTTATTTTATACTTATGTTGATAATCTTAATTAATCTTGTCTTCGAGTTCGCAACTTCGCATTGAGCGTATTGGACTGGGAGAGTGATGGTATTAAAAGGTCGAGCAATTTTCAAACACAATCCATTCCCACATCTCGGCAACATGTTAACTTTTAAAACTGTTCAACAAAACTCCGAACGCAAGTAAATTAATATTTATTGCTATTGTGACTAAGATCAATACTGCACACCTTAAATCTTATGACGTGTGCTGCAATCATTATCCACCTATGGCCCGGTGACGGCGAAGCCGTCAGCGAGAAAAAAAAGATAGATCTTGTCAATTTTCATAGTGATTTCGTTAGTTCCAATATAAAGCCAAAGCGTCAGATAAATTTGCTGCTATATTATATTATTCATTCTGTAAGATGACCGTATACAGTCCTTTAACAGTTCTTCTAATCTTAGATTTTGAATCACTATCAAAATCAGTGACCTTTATTCTCGTTATAATAAGGTTGCTGCCACTGACAAGTCGATCAAAATCACAGTGATCTTTATTCTCGTTAAGATAAGATTGCTATTAGCTTGTTGCCATTGACAAATCTGTCAAGATCACAGTGATCTTTATTCTCTTTACAATAAGGTTGCTGCTGTAAAATGTCTGTGTGTGTTCGTCCGTCTGTGTGTGTCTGTCCATCTGTGTGTGTCTGTCCATCTGTGTGTGTCCGTCCGTCTGTGTGTGTCCGTTTGACGACACGGTTGGCGCAGTGGTTAAGCGATTGACTGCTGCGCCGCGTTTCGCGGGTTCGATTCCCGCACGGAACAATATTTTGTATGACCTACAAGTAGTTGTTTCGGGTCTGGCTGTTTGTGTATGTGAGTTTGAATGTTTGTAAACGCACCCACAATACCGGAGAAATTCCTAGTGTGGGGCAACGTTTTTATTTAAAAAGAAAGAAAAAGAAAAAGTGTATCCACCTCATTTACAAAACGACCTCATTCATAATTTTGGCAAAGCGTAGTTTATATTAAATGCAAGCAAATATAATATAGAACTTTTGGTGCTTGACCTTATAATTGTTTGACTGGACATACGGTATAGGTAGAATTTCATCACAAAACGCCATATACAAAGGCACCCTAAAGGCCCAGCTTTATTTTTTATGTTGAGCTCCAATGGGCGTTTTTATATTTTCTAACGTGACCTTCGACCAATTTTTGATTGAAAAAGTGACGGTATTATCGTGGACGTTCACGGCATCGCGATAACAAAGTGAAGTAAAATGTATAGAAATATATGAATTCGCTTTAAAATTTCCGTCCACGATAACGTTATAACGTGCACGTACCTATATCAATACATTTTATGGACGTAAACGTCCACGATAATATCGTCACGTTAGAAATTATAAAAGCACACATTCGCGCAACATTGCATGAAAACGGGACATTAGCAAGTTGCCAGCCACATTCCATGTTGCCAGGATCGTGTTTCCCGCTACACAAAAGCATATTACCGAAACTGTTGCGTAACTTTGTTCTTTGTTTAAAAAAAATAATCTTTCCCCACTTTGTTCGGTGATTCATTCTTTCTCCCTCTCAGCCTTACAACAGGGCCAATAGGGCCGAAATATACCATAGTAGTAAAAAAAAAATGTGTTTGTTTCAGGTGCAGTGAAAGAGAGTGAATTAAGTCCTAATTCGGTTATCCTCGGAGTTTCTGAATTACTGCATGGAGTGGAAACATTCCGATCGTCAGTCACTGAAGAAGAGTTATCGTACTACGAATCATTGAAGTCACAAATGTAGCACCTATTATAAATCTAGTCTTACATTATTTATAACATTACGCCTGTATTTTTGGTAGGGGTAGGCAGAGGCACATATAACACCTACATTTCGTCTTTTATATAAATACCTAAATAAATAAATTATTGGCTTTAAACACTGTAATGTACCTAAAAGTAGAAATATTGTTCATATTTATTATTATTGCAATAGGTGAACCATGGACTGAGGTAAAAGAAATGGGAGCTTCTATAAAGGCTAAAGGTTTTTTATTTAAGTAGTTTTTTTTTGTTCTTACGACCATTCCTTGCTTAGCATGTTTTTTTTACAACATGACAAAACATCGATTTCTTTATTATATTTAAGTTTAATATTAATTTATAAAGCTGTAAACCTTCCGGAATAAATTCTCTAAATGATGCTGAAAACCGTCGGCAACCAGTCGGTTCCCAGGTATAGTATAATACAAAAACTGGTATTGCAATGACGGGAAAAACAATTAACAACAAGAAGAATGTAGTATTATTCTTTATTAGCGTACGTAAAATAAACTCACGCCTTCTTCCCATGGAGGTAGCAGAAACTACAGAACGCCACCTGCTACGATCCTTACATACTGCTTTTGCCTCGTTTACGTTCATACATCTGGTCATACACGCACCGTTACGAGTACTACTCACCTTACCTTTGAATTATTTTACCTTTAAAATATTAGCGTAATGAATCAAAATTACATTCTGAAACAAATATCTAACTCATCGTGGTTCTTTCTTGTGTTCTCGGAAGTAAATGTTCGTTTACCGACAGCGAAGGCTTTCATTTATACATTAATAGCTTCTGCCCGTGGCTTCGCCCGCGTGGTAGTCGAAAATTATTCCACGGGAACGTGCTACCGGGACAAAAAGTAGCCTATGTCCTTCCCCAGGATGCCATCTATCTCCTTGCCAAATTTTATCAAAATCCGTTTAGTGGTTTAGGCGTAAAAAGATAACATACAGACAGAGTTACTTTCGAATTTATAATTTAGTATAGATACATATTGTATAATATATTACTAGCTTCTGCCCGCGACTTCGTCCGCGTGATATTGCTTGATCCCCCAACACACGCTATTACATTACTTCGTTTTCGCTTAGCGATTTTTCTTAATTTTTAGGATTCCGTAGTCAACAACGAACCCTTATAGTTTCGCCATGCATGTTCGTACGTCCGCTGTCCGCAGCTTAGCTCAGAGACTCTTAGTACTAGAAAGCTGTAATTTGGCTTGGGTATACATATTAGTCACGCCGACAAAGTGGTAAAATAAAAACTTGAATATTTTTTTTTTTTTAGGGTACGTCGTCTACACGTAAAGTGGGGTTGTTTTCTTTCTCGTCTACCCCATTGGGTGTCGTTGAAAAGGTCTTTCAAAAATATGGCGGGTTTGTAAAGACAATTTTTCGATAGATCCGTTTGTGAAATATTAAGCTTTAAAGTGCTAATTTTTGTTAGTCAAGTGTGTCCCTGACAGCTAAATGGTTGTTTTTGAATATGTGAAAAAATTCACGGTAGTAGTATATCTAACGAAGTTAAAAAGAAAACTATCACAGCTAAGTAGGCTTTACATGTTAACGAGTAATAGTCGACCAACTTACACTTGCAGTTGGAACGTATGGGAGAACATGTTTTTCAACTACAATGTTAAGTTTGTTCTTGGGATAAATTCACCCCAACTACAGAACCCTTCATTGTGGCTGTCCCGACACGCACTTCGCCGGGTTTTTTCTTTTTACTCGGTTCCTAAGAGTCCTAGCGTGATGCTGAATAGCATAACGCCTTCTTCATGAATTTCTAACAAATGCAGAAATATTTTTTCTAATCCGACTAGTCTTTTGGACAAACTCTTTTGCGAAAATGTATGGCAAAAAGAAAAAATGTACTTATATATAGTGACAGCTAGCTATCAAATTATTGGACTGTTGATAGTCGTGATATCTGGGAGCTTACTATTCTCTCTATATAAAATGTACTCTGTGCTTACTATGAGCTTTTAAAAAAACATTTAATTTCCAGTCAGTTCAAAAGCAGGCCTGCTTCTAAATTGCTATCCTACTAATATTATAAATGTGAAAGTTTGTGAGGATGGATGGATAGATGTTTGTTACTCTTTCACGCAAAAACTACTGAACGGATTTGGATGGAATTTGGAATACAGATAGTTTATAACCTGGATTAAGACGTAGGATACTGTTTATCCCGGTAGTACGTTCCCGTGGGATAATTTACAAAATCCACGCGGGCGAAGCCGCGGGCACAGGCTAGTATTATAAATGTGAAAGTTTGTGAGGATGGATGGATAGATGTTTGTTACTCTTTCACGCAAAAACTACTGAACGGATTTGGATGGAATTTGGAATACAGATAGTTTATAACCTGGATTAACACTTAGGATACTTTTTATCCCGGTGGTACGTTCCTGTGGGATAATTTTCGACCTCCATGCGGGCGAAGCTGTGGGCAAAAGCTAGTTTCTAATAATCGTACTATGTATGACAGTAGGTACTAAAGGTGAACGACTATTAAACGAAGTTGAATGGTAATGCTTATCTGTGGCCTGCTCTGTTTTTTATTATGTAGGAGGTAACGTTCAAAAACATAAATTTTATTATATTTTCTGATGATAATGATGATACTGATGCATCATTGGGCCAATAGGGATAGAAACTGTCACTTCAAAGAGTATAATAATATTATTGTAGTATATAGATAGTCGTGACACCCAATGGCTTAGTGGCCAAGAGCCTCGACCAACACCTCTTTTTTTTGGGTGGGAAATCATCAAATGACTTCTCCCGCTCTGGGCGGAGCGGAAGGGCGTGTCAGACTCTTACTGACTAAAACCCACCCGTGTTCCTTCAGTTGCCTATGCGTCAGGGCCACGGTAACTCTTTCAAACAATCGGCGACCCCGGCAGGCATCGGCCCTATCGGACCCCGTCAATGGTGCTGACATCTCTTTTAGGCGCGCGTGAAACACGACGTGCCGTCGACCCGGGCCTGGTCCTTACCGGACGGCGAGCTGCCCATTGCTCGCTGTCTGCAAGCCCGCGCCTACGGTGGCCGGGAGTCGGCTACCGACTCCCGACGCCCAGGGTGTCTCCTCCTGCGGCGACTAGGGGCGTGAGGGTGCAACGATTGCCTCACCCTCATGCGCTCCGCCTCCTTCGCGAGCATTACTGCTTCGCAGAAGGAGGTGACGGCTTCCCATTCCCTCTCGCTCCGTACCATGGGCTGGACCAGGGCCGGACGCGAGAGATCACCGCCACGAGGACGCGGCGGTGCTCCGCCCAAGCCGGGCAGACCTCCACCGTATGCTCCACCGTGTCCTCCGGTCGATCCACACAATGATAACAACCGGGCGTTTCCTCCCGCCTTATCCGAAACAGGAACCTCCCGAAACAGCCGTGTCCGGTGAGGACCTGCGTCAGGCGGAAGGTGAGGACACCGTGGTGCCTCTCAAGCCACTCCTCAAAGAGGGGACTTACCGCCGCAATGGCGGCGTGCCTAGCCTCGACCAACACCTGAGGAGGCTCTCGTTGGGCAGCTGCACCCTAATTGCGTAACACACTATCAATCATAATCTGAATCATTTTGAAGCCTATTGCATGCATAATCAATTGCTTCATAAGTTCGAAAAATTTGTCTGCTCCACAACGTAAATAAAGCAATGAATGTTGTTGAACTGTCAAAATGAAAGCCATTCCTAGTGTTAATGTGTTACGCAATTACCCCCTAGATCAAGGGCTTGATTCAGAAAGCGGTAGGTACTTCTGGTGGCTCGCATTGTTAGGAGGTTCCTCTCTCTGAAGCCCTGTTCCCGATACCGGTGGGCTAATACTTTTTTATATTTTTATATGTTTTATATTCTAATATTAAAAAACATAATTTATATACCTACTTAATAATAATTTGTGTCACTTGCTCACTTCAGGAGGCTAACCATGAGCTCTTATATATAAATGTACTCTGTGAGCAGGACAGAAGTTGCACTGCCCTGCTTTTTTGTAATATGACATCTTATTAGCAGGCCTGCAGCAGTCTTCTTGCGTTGACGTTAGGAAAACGCGTAGGAAAACCGTTTACCTTTTTTTGTATGACTTTTCATACCAGCAGCAAAACTACCAAAAACTACTGTTGAACGCCTGTAACGTCAAAATAAACCATCTTGAAAAAGTTAAGTACTAATAAACAAGATTTTTTCAACATTGGTTTGTAATTCGAGGATCGAGGTAAGCTGTTGTGAGGACCCACTAAAAATGTTGTTTATTCAATGAGGTTGTGAAGTGGTATAAAAAAGAATAACATGAGTGCAAACACATTTTTATTTTTTCCCTAATTTTGTAGATGTGTGATGAGTACGAAATATTTAAATATTTGGATAGTGAATATCGAATAGAAAAAAGAAACCGACGGCGTCCCACTAGGGAAATAAACAACCCTTTTGAAATGAATTATAGAGAATTTATGAATCAATATAGGTAAGGGCGTATAATATAACCTATTATAGAAATCAATAACTATCACTTGGTATGAACAATGTAAACTAAATTCACACTACTATACGTTTTTTTTTTTAACAATAAACCAACCATCAATTCCTTGTACAGTTGCCAGCACATCAAGTTACCACAATCTGTCAAATTTTTTCATTCGATTTTAAACTTAAATTTCAACACATTAAAGTTTAAAATCGTTTGGAGAATTTTTCAATTTCGTGCAGCTTTACCTGGCGACTGTACATACTACAAAAAGACCAAATCATAATCGCTCAAAATTTGTTATGTATACATGCAGTGACTTTAGGGACTCACTGGCGATTTCAAAATCTCACGTCCACACAGATTTTCGAGAAAATCTGTGTGTGGATGTGAGATTTTGAAATCGCTGCGTGTGTGTGTACCTAGCATTATGGAATTTAGTGTTGTATTCGTTTTGGAACGTTCCTGATCCCGACTGCCATTTAAGTTTTAATCATTTTCTGGCTGAACACTAGGGCCCGTTGTTTAATCAGTAATCAAACATACTAATAGTTAAAATGCGTTAGTTAAACTAACAATTAGTTAAAAATGACATATGTATGTTGTTTGACAAATGGTTAAGCTAACTATAGTTTAAAAAAAATACAATTTGCTATAAAAGTAACCATGCGCAGACAGAGTAGTTAAACTGTAACTATTGTCAAGTGGCTAATTGTTAAATTGACTAATGGTCATTTTTAACTATCCTAGTCAAACATACTAATAGTTAAAATGCGTTAGTTAAACTAACAATTTGTTAAAAATTACATACCGTTGTTAGACAAATGGTTAAGCTAACTAAAGTAAAAAAAATATATCAATTTGCTATGAAAGTTGATAAAGTTATATTTGCTATGCGCAGACAGAGTTGTTAAACTTTGACAGCTATTGACTATTGTCAAGTGACCAACTGTTAAATTGACTTTTAGTCATGTTTAACTATGTATCAAACAATGGGCCCTTAGACCTACATATCATATATAATTTACGGATGCTGCCAAACTTTCCCCGACGCGACGGGTTGCGTTGGAATAGGTACTTATCATACTCAATATAACATCAAACAAACAAAAACCACATTTGGAGACTTCTGTTTATACGGGGGAATGTGTCGGCATTTTAAAAGCAATATATTCGTGTTATAAAGTTTAAAAAAACTATTACTACTATTTTTACTGTTTCTCAAAGTGCTGTTAAAGTTAGGTGGTGAGGATATAGGCAAACAGTTATTAAGAGAAACGAGTAAAAGTATATTGATATTGATATCTTAATAAAGAAAAAACGAATTTAATTGGAATGACATTTATCAACAGTAAGTATTGCCAGGTAACACAACCATAGAGTACTAATAAAGAGTATGCATTCTCAATAAATCCGCTTTCGAACACAAATTGCAGTTTCCTATCATTTATTTATTATGAGAATTTGCGTTCAGAACCATCTCTGAGGGTAATACCTAATACACTGCAATTTGCGAGGATTCCGTTCCATGGCAATGAAGTGGCGGATACATTCGCCCGTGATGCGGTGCAGTGTCGGGACTTAGTTCCATATACTAATTTTTGCTGTGATCTCGTGAGGTTACCATGCAAAGACTTTTCTTCGGGACACCTGGAAGGTAGCTTGGGATATCGGAAGTAAATCGAAGGGTCGTTATTTTTCACTTATTCAACCAGAAATTCCGGAAAAACTACGGTTTGACAAGATGGAGACCTCCATTCTGATATGGATGAGACTGGGTGATGTCTGCTCTCCAGTAAATTTTGCTAAACTTCATAAAATCGACGACCCCAGTTGCCTGTGTGGCGTAGACGTAGGCGACTTAGATCACATTTTGTTCTCTTGTTCTTAATATAACCGTTCAACTTTTTTTTTTGTAACTTCTTGTCCCTCCGTACGTCTTTTCCTACCTCGATACTTTCTTTACTTTGTACAAATAGCTTTCCTGTATATAAATGCACAGTCCCATTTTTTTTTTCGTTATTCTATTTAGCTCATTATTCAATATGATATCACTGTTATAAATACTGATCCTATAGATTTAACTATCCTATCCTAAATTCCATTATAATAAATTATAAATAATAATATTTTCGTTTCCGTACCTTTATTTTCTTCGTACTAAAAAAACTAAACGTGACATTGGCTGAATACACAAAACGTGCGTAGAAAAAAAAAATGTCAGAACAGTTTTATTCATAGACAATATTCTCCAACCTTCTTTCCGGTTTCAAGATGGTGAGTGAATAAGCTGTCGCTTTATTATTTTAGATTTTCATTGATAAAATCGTGATTATTGCGCCTCCATGAACGATTATTATAAAAAATGAACGCTTAAATATCAAGTGACTAGATATCGATTAATTTTCGTTTTAACAAGTAACTTATTGTTGAGAAGTTGGGATGGGGGGACCTCGTGGCGAAGCTTGTTGTCAACAATGTTTTTGTAATTTCAGCCGCCCAAAAAGGACACTAAAGCTTCGGCTAAGCAGCCCCAGAAAACACAGAAGAAAAAGGAAGGATCCGGTGGCGGTAAAGCCAAGAAGAAGGTAAATAATTTGCGAACCTCAAAAAGATAGGTTATGTGTGCGTGTGACAGTGAATGCCTAAGTACTCCCTTACAGTGAATAATAAGTGGATTAATCTCAAACTACTATGCCTGATGTGTGATTATAATCGACGCCTATTACAACTGAGTTATCAAGGAACTGAATGTGTCACCAGAATCCAGGACAACAAAATTATTATACTTATCCAAAAATCACGATTAGAGGAAACTTAAAGTAGTTTCATTGCAGGTGTATCGCCAAGTGATTATACTTCTAAACTTGAACTCTGTGAGAGTAAATTTACTGATATATTGAGGCTGATGGCATCACCTTGTACCCTGAACCATGTACATGGGGATGGAAGTCCATACATTAGGTACTACTAACGTATTTTTTCCACCTTGCAGAAGTGGTCCAAAGGAAAGGTCCGTGACAAGTTGAACAACCAGGTGTTGTTTGACAAGCCCACATATGAGAAACTGTACAAGGAAGTGCCCCAGTACAAGCTGATCACACCTGCTGTTGTCTCTGAAAGGTTGAAGGTCCGAGGCTCGCTCGCAAGAAGGGCACTCATCGAGCTTAGAGAAAAAGGTATGGTTATTTTACCTTAATAAGTTTTTTGCCCAACCATTGGGAATTTGAGCTTGTCAAATTATTTATAGACAAAGTAACACACTTTTTTAAGCAAACACGACTTACAAATTTTTCCAAGCACATGCCAGTAGCTTAAACTTGTATTAAATTAATGTTAATAACATAATTGTTATACACAGGGTTACATTTTTTCTACTCGTTTCAATTCTTGAGTGGCAGAAGACAGTGCCAGTCTGGACACTGACTCAGAATCTAAGCTTTGTTTTAATTATTGCAATAAAAATTGAGAAATTGATATTTATGCAAAGTTTTTTTTTAAGTTGTCACCAGAAGTGAAAACATGTTGCAAGTAGGATTTTTTGTTTGTCATTCATTTGGTCAACTAATAATTCTATGATATTTTCACTAATTATAAACCCACATCTGCTCATCAATTGTAAAATATATTGAAATCAATAAGGATTGTTTAAAATTTAGATAATTTTAAAGAAATCAAAATATTATGATGAACATTTTTACTGGATAAACCATGACAGTTACAAACTGATATATTGAGTCTGAACTTCTTTTGTAAATCATAAAATACCTTAAGTGTATGCAACATGTATTTGATACTTTTCATTTTGTTGTTTCAGGTTTAATCAAACAGGTAGTTCAGCATCATGGCCAGGTGATCTACACGAGGGCCACCAAGGGTGATGACCCCGTTGCATAAGATTATGTATAAGTAAAAAACAATAAAAAAAATAACAAAACAATTATGTTTCATATATTTATAATTCCTCCTCTTGTAAATTTACACACTAAACAGAAGATAAATTGGACCGGCATAGAGAAATAATATACATATTTTACAAAAAAAATATTAGACCTTGTATACTTAGTAAGCAATGTTTCATTGTAAATTAACTTTGTATTTCTCATCAAGCTCGATGATGGCAAACTTAGCGGTAGGATAGTGATCGCGCATGCGATCCTTAAAACTAGCCGCGTGCTCCTCATTCGCTGTCTCGACCACCACATTGGCCTGAAATCAGCACAAGTTATCATGATGCATGCTGATTATATATAACAAAGTTAATGCTTTCTCCCCAGACAAATTTACACTGCTAAACATGAGCCTCAAAATAATCCTACTTGGTGAGTGGTTGTTAGAAAATATATCCTAATCACCAAGCTTGGTAACAGAGATAATGTCCAAGAGGATCAGTTTTAACAGACTTAAAAAAAAATTAGGAGGTTCTCAGTTCGTTGGAACCTTTATTTTTAAATGTATGTTCTCTGATTACTCGAAGACTGCTGGACCGCTTTGAAAAAATATTTTTCCAACATAATAGCTTCCTCCTCTTAAGCCTGAGTGCCATAAAAAGTGTAATACCGAGTTCACACGGTTTGAGTTCAGTTGATCAACTGCTTCCAAAAGCGATTTGAACCATCTGAACACTTCCAATCAAATTGAATTTCACATACAAAGTATTTTTGTTGAACAAAAATAGTTGTTCACTAAAATCAAACCGTGTTAACCCGGTGTACCTAAGGGATTACGTCTTGAGAATGGGTATCAACACTCCTTGTGTCCTAGTAAGTAACCATTTACTGCGATGATCAGCCCAGTTGCCAAGTGTAGCGATAGTGGCAATATTTCTTATTGATGAGAAAGCCGCAGCTGAATTATTATTTATTTGACACAGCTTGTTCGCCTTTTTAATCGACTGCCCCAGAAGGAAGAAGTTTTTAAAACTTATAAAAGGGTAGCCTATTTGCCGGACACCACAATAAATAAGACGATGGAAATCGGATGCCTTAATCCTGCTTGATTTTCAAGGCCAGTTTAATGGCGATTGCCGCCAATGCAGATAACAAATTGACTTGTTGCATACAAACATTTGAACAGGATTTTCCAAAAGTACATTATTAACATAAATACCCAAGTGGTTCCGACATCGCTGTGCAACCACATCTGCTCTGTGACCAAGCTCTTGAGCACGGCGCTCTCATCGGATATAATCTTGGCGAGTTGTTCGAGCCCGCCATGGTGGTCAGGGACCGGCACTGCGAACCTCATCAGCCGCCCACTAGAGCCAAGGCCGCGCTGAATGTTGCGCGCAAGCCGCCCGGAGTCGATGTTACCACCGCTTACAATGCACACAGCCCTGTATGAAATGAAATTGTAATCATCATTTCAGATTTTACTATTCCGTAGGTACCTACTATGTAGTAGGTACCGTAGTATCAACTGTGGTCCATCTTGTCTGCTGGATGCCAGCCACAAAATGTGGGCCCATAAACTAGGTACATAATTTATAAGACCTAGATAGGTAGAAAAAGTAGTCTAAATAAAAATAACAATAATGAATTTGCATACCTTCTCCCCCTGAGCTCAGGCACTAGTCCTTGCATGACAGCGGCAATGGCGCACACGCCGGCTCCGTCCGCCACAAGCCGCTCGCGCTCCAGCATCGAGATCAATGCCCGAGCTATGAACAGCTCATCTACTACCAACTGCAATGTCGAAAATATGTCTAAAATAATGGTCGGTTACCTTACCCATACTTGCAGTGTAGGTACCTAAGCCCAAGTTAAGTGACAGTTCTTTAACGACTGATGAACCTAAAAAGCGTAGGTAAACCGAGGCAGGAAAAGACAATGTAAAGCTGATACGATATGAAGAAAGTAGTGCCTCACCATCCTGTCAAGCCTGCCTTTAATAGTTGAGAATGCGTTAACCCCGACAATGGAGGCGCTGATGCCGTCTGCCAGGTTGGGCACCACGTTCACTGGGACTGGTCGCCCCGCTTGAAGCGCCTTCATCATCTTCGGCACCTTTGAACACTCAGCTCCCTGAAATTGTGGTAAAGGTTTCAATATGCAAACAAGCAGCATTCTGTTGAAAAACGACAAGTCCACTGCTGGGCATAGCTTCCCTCCCCCAATAATCGCTACAGCGACCACAAACAATCCTGTGCTTCTCTCATTCGGCGAATTTCCAAGATCGTCACCAGATCTTTGTTCCACCTTGTGGAGGCCTACTCAGGCTGCAGCAGTTCGTACCTATTCATCTTTGGAGTCAAATCAAGTGAATATTCTCTTAGCTGCTAGTTCCCTATAGTTGTGGTAACTATAGGAAACTAGCAGTAGACTCATATGAATGGATACTATGAAGCTAACATAAACGAGGCAGGAACACTTGAGTTTCTTGCAGGCGACGAGCACGCTTGCCAGCAGCCCGCCGGCCCCCACTGGTACGATCACAGCGTCTGCTTCAGGCAGCTGCGTGATGATCTCGATGCCCACCGTGCCCAGACCCGCCATTACCAACGGATCGTCCGTACTGAAAGGACATTAGTGGGTAAGTATGCAAAGTAATAATTGATTTTAAAAAACCCTGTCAAGATGGTTAGGTAAATAAATAAAAATGAATAATACCTAATAAACTGATAGTTGGTCACTACAGTCGCGAAAGTATAAGAAAAACCGGCCAGAGTGTCGGACCACGCACAATGAAGGGCTCCGTAGTTGGGATGAATTTATATAAAAAACAACCCTAACATTGTAATTGATAAACATGTTCTCCCATATATCGATATAAGTAGGCGCCACGGTAAATTCTCCAACTACAAATATAAGATCGTAATCGCCAAAATAAAAGTAAGTAATAAAACTACAAATGAACGATTTTCGGACTTTTTCCTTTTTAATGTGCTGGAAGACCTTGCTTCTTGCCAAATTACATAATTCTAGGTCAACGGGAAGTACCCTATTAACTTTGGATTTATTTGCAAGTGTCAAAATATGTCGCAGATGAAGGGATATAATTATAGCCATATTTTTTATTGCGTTGACTTAGAAGCTTGATTTTGAGCTCCAAGGGACCGTAGACTTACGTATTTGATATTAAGTCATTTAAAGTTGATACCTCCACTCTTTCCTAATAAAAAGGGTCTTGACAGACTGACAGACAAACATACGGACATCGAAGTGATTCTATATAAGGGTTCCGTTTTTTCCTTTTGAGGTACGGAACCCTAAAAAAAAACAAATCGGTTTCATAGTTTTCCAATTCTTTACAAACATGTGGATCTGCTCGCCGTTAATAAGGCACATCGAGTTTTAGAAAAGAACTTGCTCTTTGTCACTTGTGCGCCAGCGACAGTCTATTTCTAAAGCTCGGTGTGTGATATACTGATATAATATTATCATATAACGCCCGGGTACTGAAAGCTGTTTACTCGAGTAGTATCTGGTTGCTGTCCTGCTGCACTTTGCGCGCATACTTGACAGCGTCATCGAGCGAATCTCCGCATAACACCACGTCGGCGCCGAGCTCGGAGCAGCGCTGCGCATGCGCGGGCGGCGTGCGCTCCGGCATCACCACCGTCACCTGCGCATATGCAGGGAACTGTCACAGGCGGATGGAATAAACTAAACCCCTTATTTATAAAGGTTGCTAAAAGTTAAGTAATGATTAGCGTCTGCTTAACCGTACATTATTTTATGTTTAACCGTCTCATAACTTAAAAAAGCAACGTTTACCTATAAATAAGGAGGTTAATTTTTAGCAACGGATTGTCAAGCCTGCCTTTAGCCCTGATGATAAGTTCTGCCAAGAGTTCTGCCAGTGATTACAACATCGACATTTTGAAGAGAAGTAAACTGTCAGCCGAATCGAGTGTATTCTTTTAAATTTTATATATATATATATATTGCTTTGAGACAACCAACTCGGGCTGCGAGCCAAACATGCCTAGATAATTTTGCGCATAATTTTAACAAGCGTCGTTGCAGATCAGAAGTATTGGATTTCGCGCTATCCAATCACGCAGCACAACCTGTTAAAGTGAAAGTAAAAAAAAGGATGTTCTTAAATAATATAGCAAAAGTACACGAGACTACAGTCAGGTAAATATAGAAAAATTCAAAACAACAAAAAACTGTTTTATTGAAACTTTAGTGTGCGTGTGTGTTGTGCCTTTAGGGTTGTGTGTACGGAGAGAAATCAAATGCTGCGGAGATCTATTATTACTTTAATACTGTTCCAATTATTCTACGAATTATGTTTCCCCAGCAAAATGATTACCATTAAGACTAAAAAACCAACTTGGGTATCACGTGGGATAAAGTTGTGTAGTAAAAACAAACGGAAGCTTCTATGGGAATATAGGTTAAAACCAAGTCAAGCTAATAGAGATAAATTCAAAAGATATTCAAAATTACTCAAACGAATTATGAATCAAACTCAGAAAGCACAAAATAATTACAATATTAAAACATCTAATAACAAGTCTAAGACTACGTGGCAAATAATTAATAAGAGTAAATACAATGCCCCGAAAAACTCAATTTCTTGCATCAAATTTGAAAGTAAAGACATCACACACCCAAAGGACATTGCTAATACATTTAATAATTATTTTATAGACAAAATACTAGACATAACCATTAACGCGGGAACAAACTCAACGTCATTAATTCTTGGCAGAGCACAGTCTATGTTTATGGCTCTGTCTATAGAATAGAATAGAATAGAATAGAATACTCTTTATTATGTACACCATAAAAAATAACAAATATAAATGTAGACATTTTACACAGGGTGACACAATGGGCGGTCTTATCGCTAAAAGCGATCTTTTACAGACAACCTTTGGATGGATTCAAGGGAGAAGGGGAGACAATAATGCAGGTAGTCAGTGGTGTACCATTTACATATACAACAAATACATACATACATAAAACATATACTTATCTACATATAATATATACAATAATAAACATGAAACAAGAGCAAGGAAACTAAATGTAATGATGATGTTTAAGGAGAGAGGAAGTGTTTTTTAACCATAATTTTAAAAGTGGACAAAGATTGAGCACGCCTTATCGACTCGGGCAAGGCATTCCATAACCGTACTGCTTGAACTGTAAAAGACTAAATATCTATGTCTATGCCCTATGACAGACTAAATATTATACTTAATGAAGCTAAAAAACACGAACAGCGTTGGCTACGATGGTATTGCCACAAAAATTTTGAAAGTAGTTGCATTTGAAATATGTACTCATTTGTGTTTCATTAATCTTTGTATAAGTGCAGGTATATTTCCTGATGCATTAAAGAAGTCTATAGTGAAACCGCTATATAAGAAAGATAATCACGAATTAATGATAAACTACAGACCTATAGCGCTTGTACCAGTTTTGTCTAAGGTATTCTAAAAATATATATATGGTGAAATGAATACCTATTTAGAAAAATATAATATAACTAATACAAAACGGATTTCGTAAAAATAAAAGTATAAATTTGGTTATTTATGAGTTTTTACATATTGTCATGCTAAATGTAGATAAGAGAACACCAGTCTGTGCCATGTTCTGTGACATGACACAGGCCTTTGACTGCGTCCATTATAATTCCCCGGTAGAGAAACTTTGAAGCCTATGATGTTAGAGGTAACGTTTTAGAATTAATTAAATCATATCTTCATAACCGTAAACAAGTTACAGAAATCAGTACAATAAATAAAAAAGTTAACGAGAAGAAACTTCTAGATCAGAGGATCGCGAAGTTATGTACGGAGTACCTCAAAGCAGTGTATTGGGGCCTCCGTTGTTCACCCTGTATATAAATGACTTGCCTAAAGTAACTGAACAACCGATGACACTTTTTGCTGACGATTGCACTATGACAATAGCTTGTAATGACATAAACACATATGAACATGACATTAATAATTCACTAATATCTATTATAAATTGGTTAAATGATAATAATTAATTAAAAAAAGACTAACGTAATGCACTGTAGACAACGTACACAAATAATCAAAAAACTTAATATTCAATTCGATAATATAAATATCAATGAAGCTGACACAACAAAATTTCTAGGACTAATAATAGATTCTAGATTGAATTGGAAACATCAAATAGAGGCATTTAGTAAAAAGTTGCGTAGTGCAGCCTACGCTCTGAAACAGCTTTCTGTGGTTCTCAACACAGGTGCGCTAATTACTGCTTGCTATGGTTTAGCCGAACCAATTCTTAGATATGGAGTCATCTTTTGGGGGAATAGCACGGACAATGAAATAGCGTTTCGGACACAGAAAAGGAGCATTAGATCGATGTTTAGACTGCAAACAACGGACAGCTGTAAATCTTATTTTATCGAACGAAAGATATTGACATTGCCTTCATTATATATCCTGGAAACAGTAATGTTCATTAAATCGAAATACTCATTTATTTCAGCTTTTGTCTGATGCTGTCCCTAGAAATAGACGTGATCATTTCAAACTCTGTTGTCACGGCGCTAAAACCACTCTTATGCTTAAGAGCATCTTTTGCATGGGTCTGACCATCTTTAATAAATTGCCCAAATCATGGAGAACATTAACTATATCTGCTCTTAAAAATAAATTGAAGAGTTTACTAACTGAAAGAGCATATTACAGAATAGCAGAGTTTACGAAAGGGGACAATTTTTCTTCGTTTTCGAGATGACGATGTTGTATTTTATTGACATGTTATTATTGTGATCTATTGTATTTTTGTGGAATAATTGTAATTTGGAATTGAAATTTTAATGACAGTAATTCATATTTTTTATTGACTAATTTATTTAATGACTACATTGACATTTAATTTTATCTAAAAAATATGCTTGCTGAATTGTAATGATACCTAACCTTTAATGAATAATGATGATTTAATAAGTACCTACATAATTTCTATAATGTAATTTTGATGAATATTATCACGGTTTATGCACCATCTCTTCCTACCAATTTGTACGCCACGATATGCGGCTGAACATGTTAGAACTTTTCTGTATCTTTATTATATTGCATGCAATGTATCATGTACACCATGTTTAAACAAATCAAATTTTACTTACTTACTTACAAGAGTGTATGGCGTCCTTGAGGAAGAAGGATTGCATTTGATTTAGCTACTGCTTGTAAAGTTTGTAGTTTTATACCCACTTAATTTCAAGAACGACCTAGTTTGTAATTTCGAAAAGTACCCAATTTACTATACCCTCGGTGTCTAAGTAGGTACTTACTAGGTTTTCAATGAGACCACGAAGTTATAATATATTTACTTCGCGAATGAGTCTTAATAATATTAAGGTCACACATACTTACCGGCACGCCGAGAGTACCGCCGTGGTATGCCGTACCCAGCGCCATGTTGGCTTGGGATGGCACTATCACGCCGCGCTCGACGCCCTGAACGCCATACGACAGCAACGCATTGCGGACGCCACGCTCTGCGCAACTTCGGTTCAATGGCAAAATAATAATAAACAGACATAAATTTGCTATTACAGTAACTAGGCAAGGGTCTGATATAAGGATTTTACTTGCGACAACGTTTATGCGGGTACCCAATGATGGATTTAACGATTCTCACAGTTACGCTGCCAAAGCTCTGTGGCAGATGAACCAGTCTGCTACGAGACTACGACCGACCCGCGTGTCTTCTCATAGGCTACGTCAGCTACACGTACGTAGCTATGAAACCGACCCCGCCACGTGCTGCTTCTCGTGGGTGGGCGTGGCCAGCTACGCTGTAGCAAGGAAACCGACCCGCTACGTCCGCCAGGCGCCGTTTCTCGAAGGCTACGCCAGCTACGCTGTAGCAGAAAACCAGGCGCTCCTCGGACCATTTTGGGGTGCTTTCCGCTTGAAATCATTTGCAGTTCTGACATTGCGCTGCGTTTAACGTTGAAGCATGTTCCCTTGGACATTTCCTGTTAATAGGACGAGCCAACGAGCGCATCCATCTATGAAGTCGGTTGAAAATTGTCTAATTTTAAACGAACATCGTGTGTTAGCATATTATTTGCCCAAAATAAGCCCATGCTTACCTGCCAGTATACTGTAAATTCTCACATTTCAAATATATATTATAGTCCATATATTTACTGATTTTTGCCTCCTGAAACCATAAAAGCTTGGTCATTATGCATATTAGGTACACTTAACAGTCATTTTAATGAGTTATTTATGGGTTTCATAAGGTTTTAATATGTAAATTGGGTTCATAATATGGTTTTATAAAAAAAAAATGTCAATTCCCGATAGTAGTCTACTAACGCAAAGTGGTGTGTGTATGATCCCTCCTTCGATCTTTTCTGCAGCTTGTTTGATTTCATTGAATGATAAAACGTGCGGATGGTCATTCGTGTCGGGCAAATCATTCTGAAAATAAACTCTCATCAAAATACTTTTGCCTTTGACCGATGTTTTGGTTTACGCACTGTACAATAATCACCATTTTCTTTATTGTCTTCTACATGTAACAGGAATTTAGAATTTATGTACTGAGCTGTAAGCCTGTATTATTTCCTCATGCTTTCAGTAATTCACTATCTACGTTAATTCATGTTGACCTGTTGACATAATGTTACATGACATCATAGATAGATAGGTAATACACTATAATACAGCATGACATTCCTTGACGCTTTGACGTGACACAACTTTTGGCAGAAGATCACAGAAGATGCGATGTAGTTTTATACGAAGAAGGATTGTTAAATATGTAGGTACCCAAGAAGTCGCAGTCTTGCAGTCCATTATTTGTAATTTTTTGTAAAAAAGCAGGACCACGGAGCAGGACGAAGAAAAGAAAAGATTTATATTAGATAGAAACTAAATATTTTATTGTAATTTTTATCAGAATGTAAAAGTGAGCATGATTACAGGCACGGGTACGAAACTGAACCAAAACAGATCAAACTATAACATAATAAAGTGGGAATGTGGATAGTCCTTCACCAACTTCTTTTCCAAGTCCTTGGCGTGGTGAAAGTCACTTGTTTCAATCAGCATGTTCACCTGGAAGTACAATATTTTATTTTATTTTATACTAGCTGCCCGGCGCGACTTCGCGTTGTGGCCTACACCGACTCTACCCCTAAAACTTCGCGAGCGTATGCAGAAAAACTCACCAAGGTTCATCAAAATCGGTCCAGGCCTTTCGGTGTCCATAGAGGACAAACAAACAAACATTGATTTTTATATAGATAGAATAAAAAAGATAGATATAAGATAGATAGATAGATAGATAGAAGATAGATATTTGGGAAAATAAACGGTTACACATTACACAAAATCTGAGCTACAGAGTGAGTAAATGACCCACAATATTTTTCACATATTATAAAGCCAAGTTATAAAACTAATGCGCTTACAATTAGATAGTTACAAAAAAAAAAATACTTAAGTAATGGGTTAATTATAAAACTAAACAGGCATTCAAAATAAAAACAAAAACAAGAAATTATAAAGACCCAGTCTAAGAGATAAGAATTATTACGGAGCAATATCCAAAACAGTTTCACGATAATAATATACCTACATTAGTAAAGTCTGGCTTTGGCTGAAATGGCTATAACACGGCCAATTGACGTAGGGTATCAACTTGCTAAACATTGTTACCTATAACTATATTACAATTTTCAAGATAATATTTACATAATTTAAAAGCTAACAGCCTTAAAATAATGATAATAATATGTTCAAGTATAAGTCCAAAAAAGAAGGGGAAAGGGCATAAAAAATCGTCCGCATCACTGTCAGCAGGAAAAGTGCCCAAAAGGCTGGCAGCATCACCACGTTGTGTGGCGATGTTGATTCTTTAGCGAAAAAATAGGCTAAAGAAAAAAAACAAATTAATTTCCCTGACTGTACCTCATTGTGAAAGGCACATGAATTGGAGTTACACCTAAGTTGAACTCTCACTGCTGAGGAAAGCGAACACGAAGACAAAAACTACGTAGGTACCAGTGGCGAAAGTTCCATACAACTCGATTCCTACCGGCTTCCCTTTGAAAAATGGCACAGTAAGTATTCTATAGACAAATAATATAATCACATTAAAGATATGTCCTCCGGCTTACCTCTTACATAAATTGACCATTCACTACTAGTAGGTACGTCTATAGAATACAATCTACGTACAATCCTTTCAACAAATTACCAAAATAAGTGAAAGAACATACAGAAACAGTAAAAATATCTCGTCTCATCCAAGCCCGTTCAGGCACGAAGCTCTTAACATCAGCACCGATATCCATGACCTTGGCCAGTAGCTTGGCCATGGCGCCGGGCACGTCCGGCAGCGTTACGCTGAACTTGACCAGCCGCCCCTCGGCCGCCATGCCGCGGTCGATCACCCGAGACATGCGGCTGCTGTTGATGTTGCCGCCCGACAACACACACACAATGCTGCAACAAACATCAAACAATCAAAATCCGCGTCAGTAGGTAGATAATATAAGTACGTACAGTACCTACTTGTTCGCCCTCGCAGAAAAAGTTTCCACCACAAGTCGCAAAGTTCAACAATCGCCTTGCTAACTCTATGCTAAATCTGTGGCCAGTGGCCTCGATATTGAACCTTATAAGTCGACAGGAACGACAGGTCTTAGTTAAATAGTCATCCCACTATTTATTACTTTCTGGATAGTGGTCCCGAAAGTAATACTTAAAGAGAAATCGCAAACACATTTTAAAAACCAGTGGACAACGACTTTATCTTCTCTATAGAAGGTACCTACTGTGAAAACATCAAAAAACTAAAAAGTAGGTATGGTACCTACGGCTTTTATGGCAACCCAGACAGGTGCTTTACTTTGTGTAAATAAATTTATCACCGCTGCTTTCAAAACGGTGAACGTGAGGAAACCGGCATGTCCTAGAACCAAAAATTCGAAGACATGTGACATGTGACCCACACTGGGCCCGCGTGATGGATTACAGCCCACTCCCTCTCGAAGAGAGGAGGCCTGTGTCCCAGCTGTGGGAACATTATTGGCTGATTATGTTGATGGTACGGCTTTTCGCCACCTGTTCGGACTTGCGTTTCGTCTGGTTTCGCCGCAATTTTACTAAGAAATTTTGTTATTGAAAGTTTTTCATTTTCACCCATTAATTTTTTCATTCATAATTCACAGGGTGTACGATGTTAGTCCCATGGAGAACGTTGTTCAGTTGGATGATCTGTACTACACCCTTAAATTTGACCACACCTTTCTGACACAACCTGTATATCTGCATTTTGCGAAGTTTGACCAGTTGAGGAGATATGGATGTGCGACTTGACGGTGCATTGCTTACTTCTTGCCGCGTAGCTCTGGTACTTTTCCCGCCATGACCGCGGCGACAGGGCACGCCGCCGCCCCTTCGACCACCATCTTCTCTCGCTCCAGAATGTTGATCATCGCACGCGAAATCCACACTTCATCAACCGTTATCTATAAATATTTGAGATGTTTGTTACTATTGTTTGATAAATGTCCGCTACATTGGTATAGGTACATTAGGTAGGTACTGTAAAGGTTGTCTGCATAAGTCAACCTTATGTTGTGCAGGCTGGTAGTGAAATAACTCTAGTTATATTCGAACAATCACGTTTAGAACAAGCTTTCAAATGGTTTAAAATAGTTTTTGTTTTAGAAAGAAAAAAATTGTGCTAGGCCCGTCAGTGTAAAACGCATAAATCGTGGTATAAATGAAATCATTGGGTATAAATAATAATCAAATATATTATATAACGTGTTTCTTTTTCCACTACGTCCCCGTAGATAGTTATAAATACTATTACAGTACGCAGCATTAGCCAAACAATGTTTAGGTTCTGTTGGATATAGGCACCCCCCACACTGCTGTTATGCCAATTGGTATTTTAACGATCCTAATGTTTATATTTTATGTAGCTATAACACAAGGATCATGTCATATACCCGTGCAAGTGATTATTTTTTTTTAAATAGGATATGTGAATATTCAGACAAACCATTCTATCCAGGTATCCCTTGATAATGTTGAAAGCGTTTTGACTGGCGACGCCGCTGCAGAGGCTGTCAGCAATAGTCGGTTTCTGCTGAACCATGACTGGCTTCTTTTCTAGGAGCGCTCTAGTCATTGTAGGAACAGCCGAACATTCTACGCCCTATCAACAAATCTGCGTGAATCGTCAAAGGAGAATGCTCATCAAGTATGAAAAAAAACCCAGAGCAAACAGATACAGGATGCAGCTCAGAATTTCAGTGATATTTAATTATATAATTCTGTAAATATTTCACTATAAGTTTCGATGGCTAAATGTGTGATATTGCTATTTGTTTTTCACCAGGGGTGTCTTTTTTTCTCTAAGATTTCTTCGATTTGGGTATATCCGACGACATAAATACATACATACAAACATACACTCACTCCCATAATCCCATAGGAGTAGGCAGAGACTGCAGATTGTCAAAATCAACTATCCACCCCATAGATATCGTGATCCACCCACAGCCTACTTTTCGCCGCTTTTCTGCGAGACTCAGCGTGATAAGTGGCGAACTCTGTCGCCGCCGTTTGAATGTTAAGTCTCATCTACGAGTAAGTCTCTTAGTTGACTTTTATGACACGTCGAGAAGGAGTTGGTGCTATTCGTAACCGACATCACACGGCTGAAATAAATAAATACATATATATACACGATATAAATACATTATTCAATACTGTTATTACACTTCCATCACCATTAGGTAAAGATTAAAGTAACAATACTGAAAAACAACGTATGCAGCAGCATTTAATTTTTATTTATATAGTTCTTTTTTATTATTTAAAATGAGTCAATGGTGATTGTGGTTGTGAAAGTGCAATAACACTATTGAATAATGCATTTATATCGTGTATATATATATGTCGTCACAGGACGTCGAGGAGGGGTCATGCTTCCGTCCTCTGACATTGTTGTGGGCTGTTTGTGGATCTCAGGCAATTAAAAGATGATAACAGGTTCTTACACTTAGTTTATGTACACTTAGTTCATAGAGTTACACAAATCACAATTAACAACTATTGTCCTAATTAATGTTGTCCATTAATAATAAGAATAGAAATAAAATAATAAAACTTTGGATGAATATCTGTGCGCACGCGCCTCATGAACGTGTGACAGTTCCTAGGGCTGAAGGGTAACTGGCGCTTCTGTTGTTTCCCGCGGTCTCGTCCTCCGGTCCTTAGACTCCGTCATAGCGCACCGACTGCATAGAGTACTTCAGTCGGCAACACTGTATTTCATGCGACATATATATGTATTTATTTAAGCCGTGTGGTGTCGGCCTACGTACCTACTACACTTTGGAATGAGCAACTAGCTTCAGTTTTCTGACTGAACGACCCCTTGATAATTCAAATTGCCTGTAATTGGTTTATTTGAAATAAATGTTTTGAGTTTGAGTCGGTTACGAATTGCACCAACGCCTTTTACTCGACATGTCATAAAAGTTGACTAAGAGACATAGATGAGACTTAACATTCAAACGGCGGGCGGCGACAGAGATCGTCACTCATCACGCTGAGTCTCGCAGAAAAGCGGCGAAAAGTGGGCTGTGGATAGCGGATTTAGACAATCTGCAGTCTCTGCCTACTCCTATGGGATCATGGGCGTGAGTATATGTATGTATGTATGTATTTATATCGTCGGGTATACTCAAATCGAAGATATATTGAAGAAAAAAATATCACCCCTGGTGCAAAACAAATAGCACAATATCACACATTTAGCCATCGAATCTTATAGTGAAATATTTACTCAATGATATCACTAAATATCACTAAAATTCTGAGCTACATCCTGTATCTGTTCGCTCTGGGTTTTTTTTTAAGCATTCTCCTTTGAATATAACTTTTTTTTTAAATAGGAAGAAATAGGAAGTATGTATGGGACAGTTGGATGCAAGGATGGACGGAAAGTTGGAATTCGTAATCAGACCCATAAGTTAAGTTCTAAAGGTGTAGGGGAAAGGAAGGAAAGACGGCCTCTGCAGGTACAAAGGTCCATCCAAATAATCTTGAAAGGAGTAACGCCATCTCTGAATGACTGGTGTCATTAGGAAGCGTTTCATGGTCCCTCTCTTGGTCAGCGTACCTATTCAACACCGCCGGCCACATGAACACCGTTTTAGCAAGGAAAGTTTGTTTTTCCATGTTTTGATAATCAGGTTGGCGATTATCAATCGACCTACAGTTCGCTTGATTGGCTCATGGTAATGTTCTGGTGGTCTCTCTATGCCAAATGAATTGTGATTGAACTAATATCAAACTATGTGGACGATAGCAATAGGTACGCATTAACCAGAACTTAAGTGTTGATGTGGTTAATGTCAACAGGCAAACCAGACCAGACAAAAATCTTTTTACAAAAAGAAACAACCGACTTCCAAAAAAAGACTAAAAAACGTGAAAAATTACTTTAATTTCGGAAGTCGGTGGCCAAAAACGAAAATACACAACCAAAGACACCGACTTCCGACATTAAAGTTATTTTTCACGTTTTAGTTGTGGTACCTACCTATCCCACATACATTCGTATACTACTACTTGATATGTAAATAAATCTAAGAAAGGGGAAGCAAGAACGAAGAGTGATAAAAGAGATTTAAAATAAGAAAAGGGACAGTTTATCCGATGATGAAAACTTGTTTTCAGAATCGCGTGGGGGATAGATTCAATGTCCTTGTCCAGCATTGCTATTCTGTAACAATCTCACCGTGAAAACTTAGGTGAAGTGAGCGTGGAGTGAGCTGTCAGTGTCATCCCACTGACTCTAGGGATCAATGGGGGCTATTTTATTTATAAAACTAATGTTTAGACACTTAAGTACTAGCTTTGAAATAATATAGAATGATCAATAGAATTAGCATAAAAAATATGATCAAAATCTCGATCATGATTGTAAATGTAATGCTTGATCACCAGTGGGATGACACTGACAGCTCACTCTATGCTCACTTCACCTAAGTTTTCACGGTGAGATTTTTACAGAATTGAGCGGCAGATATTCGTTTATGGGTACCTACATTGTCCTTGCGGTGGTTGTGACGAAGATTATGATGAAGTATTGTTTCTCTGTGAACAGATTGTTCTGACATCTTTTTATTAAAGTCCATTTTGCCTTCCTGTGTGGTCCGTTTTGCCTCGCTTATGAAGTTAAACGAACCAATTTGAGTTTTAAGAAATCATCTAATATCTTAATTTTATTATCTATGAATATATTTAAGTCTGATTAATAAGTAACGTAGAATATCATCTAGTTCTAGTTCTTCGTTAGTTTATTGATCAGTTTAACTCTCGAAAATGTTGAACAAAACTAATAGTTTTAGGCGCTTTTATGCACTGATAGTTGCATGCCATACTTTAAACAGCACAAAATATTAACACTACCTAGTCTGTACATAATGGAGGTAGCTGTGTTTGTGAAGTTGAACCCAAATCGTTTTAAACGTTTGGCTGACGTAGTACCACGTAATAGACACGACAATAGCCAAGTGTGTTCCATCCCGCCAAAACAGCACTAATGCGCTAGAGTGTTTACTACATGGCTCCGGCCATTTATAATAAATTACCTAAGCAATGGAAAGAATTTCCGGTATCATTGTTTCAAAACAGGCTCCGAAGCTTTTTAACGCATAAAGCATACTATAATGTCAGCGAATTCCTTACTGAGAAAGAATTTTGTATAAGTATTGTGTAGTGTTTTTGTTAAGAATTTTGTTTAAATAAATTGTGTTAGTGATCTATATAAGTTGTGATTTAAAACTCTTCAATGTATCTTAAAATTGCCTTTATTGTTTTAGCGTCAAACTATAACTTATGCATGCCTACTGGTAAAATATGGCTGAACCTATCTGTTATAAATTTATCACCATGTACTGTATCTATATTTGCAAAATAAACGACTTACTTCTACATTAGTTCTTGCTTAAGTGGTCCGTTCTGCCTTTCCTTCCCCTACCGACTAGTCTAAGAATATGTAGTTAGCATAGTATTATCAATTTATCATACGTATATCAAGCAATTGGGCTTAAGGCTCTTGATAGCTAGCACGAGCCCCGCCACGAGCCCGCCGCTGCCCACAGGACACAAGATAGCGTCCATGTTCTCCAGTTGAGTCAGCAATTCCAGTCCCAACGTGCCGTAACCCGCAATTAAGTCCAATCGGTCCGACCTACGAACGAACCCAAACCCATTGAAATTGACCCATTAACGAATCAAAACAGAAATGTATGTTATACCTGCCTACCTAAAGGCTGGACGTAGAGGTAGGTACACCGACGTCGGCGTCGCGTCGCGGTCGTGCGTAAATATGCTGACGATTTTATGGACTTGCATAGTGCCGGATGGTCAGCGAGCGCGAGTCCATAAGAATCGAGAGCATTCATTCATTCACTATTTCCGGCCGACCTTAACTAGGTAACTCAATATACTAAACAGAATATAGGTATATTATTACCTTCATATGGGTAATCGCGTCTCCTTACTTCTACTCTCAGGTGAACACGGTAAAGAATAGAAGTAGACACCTTTGTATGTCAGATAAATCGCATGGCTTCGGCCGACCAAGTTTTGTCTACTTCGGTTTGCAACAATTTTATTAGGTAGTTACTCAATTCTATAATAGAGGGGGGCGAAAGACATCAAAATGGCACAGAGACCTGCTTATTATTTATAAAATATGAGAATATGGTTTACCCGTGCACGTAAGTTGAGCCGATTTCATCACAATAAGTGAGGGCATGCAGGCTGGCATCATTGCGGTCATTGCCGTGAACCTTCACAATTGCAAAGTTCTCCTTGAATTGATGTTTATCAACGAGAGGACAATCCTTAGGTACAATCACGTTGATGGGCACTGATTGTCGAAATCCATAGTACGTCATAGCGCTTACGAAGTTTCGGCCTCCTGACACAGTGCACCCTTTGCTCTTATCTGAAGGCGACATGCTGGAGAGAACGTTACAAGCTCCGCGCGCTTTAAAACTACAATTTATGTAATAAAAAGACAAGTTTTATTAATAAAGCATGTGTCGTTGTTGCCTTTCGATTAATTACTAACTATTTTTATACGTACCTTCCTGTATTTTGTAAATTTTCGCATTTCAAAATAACATTGCAAAATGATCTTCCCACATGTTTTGCTTCCTAAAAATACGTTTTTATGTTATTGGCACATTATTAGCTTCATCGGAATTACCATCGTGTTGATCGGTCCACATTCCTGACGTGACCCTGACGACTGCATGGTAGATGGTTATTATTAAACTAGCTTCTGCCCGTGGCTTCGCCCGCTTGGAGGTCGAAAATTACCCCACGGGGACGTGCTAATGGGATAAAAGTATCCTATGTCCTAACTCAGGTCATGGCCTATCCGTAACCTATATTTCATCCAAATCCAACCGTTTAAGCGTGATAAAGTAACAGACAGACAGGCAGATAATAAACGCTACCTAAAATTACTTCAAGATACGGAATCTGACTAAATTCCAATTCCTTAAATATTTAGAGGCATGAGGAACAGGGTGTAGAGTTCACTCATCCTCAATAGAAAAGGGAGGACCTTCCGAGCAGACGGGTGTCGTGTCTGGTGGGCAACTACCCGACGATTGATATCGGGAAGTCTTATAAGTATATGTTGATCGCGCGGTAAACTCTGCTTGCGCGATGCAGGATTTGTGTGACGTCAGGTCTTTGATGCCGCCACAAATCTTAAAAAAGTGGTAAATAAAAATTTCAATTATCGTGTGAATTTAAAAATCAGCCCCTATTTTACCAAACGCTGAAACACGTAATTTACGACTACCTATTTGTCCTCCACAACCCAGTAACTGGGTAATACGATACCCCTTGGTAAGACTGGTTGTCAGACTTTCGGGTTTCTGTTGACCCGTAAAGACTCTCAAATATCCACGAATGACAGCCGGGACTAACGGCTGAGCGTGCTTTCCGAGGCACGGAGGAGTCTCGGTATGTAAAGATGGTCATCCATCGACAGACCAACCCTGGCAAGCGTAAATTACATGGTGGATCGATCCCTGCGGCTGCTATATATTACTTAGCCACGACCCACGAGCTCCTCACATGTACTTACTTATAATATAACATCACGTGTTGTTTCTCCGAAGAGTTGGGCAGAGGTGTACCTGTAGTACATCCACATTTCGCCAGTTATGTTTTAAGTCCCATGTAATAGGGTGCGAGCCTATTGCCATCAACCGGGCACACATCCAGACACCGGGCTGCTAGTGAGAAATTCCTGTTGGAAAAACCCAATAATACTTTACCCGACCTGGGATCGAACCCAGGACCTCATGCTCAGCAGTAGCGCTTGCGACCGCTACTTACTTACTACTTACTTAATGGAAATATTAGTTCATAGTAATATCAGTTACATATTTGATACATCTTGATACCTTGGATGAAATTGGGCACCGGTGCCGACAATGATTCATTAAATCTATTTATAGACATAAGTATACTGGCATTATTAATGTCGCATATCACGAGCCAACGCGAAAATCGGGATGACATATATTACAGATACACCTCTACCTCAGAATAATCCTATTTGACTCTGTTCGGGGATGATTTTGGAAAAACTGTCATACACGTGTCTCATAATTTTAATTGAAGAGTATGTGTATCAATTTTCGAGTCAATCGACACAGAGAATAAAAAGTTTCACAGAAAATTCAACCCCCTATTTCACCCTCTTAGGGGTGGAAATTCGAAAAACCCTTTCTTAGTGAATACTTACTCTTCCTAAAGAACATACTTTCCAAATTTCATGTCTCTAGGATTAGCGGTTTAGGCTGTGCGTTGATATATAAGTCAGGACTTTGAATTTTTATATACCTATAGATGATTAAGCTACGAGCAGAGTTACCGGGAAATACGAGAAGGCTTGCCCAACAAGACAAGATGACTAAGGAATTACCTCTTTATTGAATTTTCTTATAAGCAAAGTGCAGCAGACAGTGCATGGTGACAGTTCAGTGCAGTCGTGGTGATGGTGGTGGTGACAGTGTATGGGCAGTGGACTATGCACTAGGCCGATAATAAAAACGATATGAACTCACAATGACTGGTGTGGAGACAACGTACTTCTTGATACGATTTTGTGCATCTTGTATGTCTTGTAGTTTTAATTTAATTTTGTTTGGCGTATCCGTTATTGGTTTTTTATCAACTTCCTGTAGAACAGTTAACATTTAGGTATGTACGAAAGGCTTTTGGGTTCTGGTAAAATAGACTTATAGACAAATCTTTTTCTAGCATACCAATCTAATAGGCGAAATTATTAAGGAATTATGCAATAAAGACTAGCAGTGCTCTAATAACGCTAATTATGTAGGTACCTAGTTCTAACAACTGACTGCCAAAGAAAGTCACTATCTGTAGGTAGGTAGTTATTACCTCTGCCAGCAGTAGTTACGTCTATGCTGGCCCAGAAGGAGAAAGCCGAGAGAGATAGTGAGGCGGCTGATACCGCTCGAAAAAAAGGCATCGAAGAGTCAAACGTCTCGACGACGCCTCACATGCCGAAACCCCGCTTGCATCACTCAAGCAGGCGGGACTTTGGGGGTCGCGGGCGCTTAGAGTGGGGACTCTATCCGCCCATCGAGTGACCTCAGGGAAGACGGCGCACAGTGGTCACGTGCTGCCTTGCACACTTGCATAGTTAGGTTTCGGGGAGACCCCTTTACAGTCTCCCCAGGAATGTGCCCTAATAGGCGTTGCACTAAGGGGGTTTGGGATCGGTCTTTTGAGAAGTCACGATGCCCCCTTCCATGTGTAGGTAGTGGCTAGCTGGGTGGTATTAGTGAGATAAAAATCCTACATTCCCCGGTCTTATCCCCAAAGACCGAGCGCCTTTTGAAGGTCTCCACCAAAAAACAAAAAAAAAACTCCTTATGCAGTGGAACCAGAATTTATTGTTCTATTGCCCGTCTGGGGGGCCGAGGTGCTGGTCTAGGTCGCTGCTGCCTTTTGGTATTTGGTCGCTAATTGCTTGAACGATTAGAGAGGTACCTTGTATATGTATGTAGGTATCTGTATATAGGTCCGTCAGGTCTGAACAATAGGTCTACGATCCAGACCTATTGCTCAGACTTTTAGAGAGTTCTATTCACAATATACAAGATTCGTCTTTTTAAAAGACAACTTCGCTATCCAAAATATTGCATAATCCTCGAAGATATGTAACTACTTACCTCAGGCTCTTCATAATGGGGTCCATATTCTTTTGGAAAACTATCGCCGGGGATATTGCACGTTAGAGACGATGCAGTTTGTTCAGATTGAGCTACTTGAGGCATTTTTATTGAGGACTCTCTCCAATACTATTGTAAAAAATCATATAAAATTGATGTTATTTTATAATATCTAACTTCATTTAGTTTACAGTCTCGTTTTAATTTTGCATATTATATTTATTTTTCTACTTTATCATAATGAACAGACATAAATCGATGTTTTTGAACAATGCAATTTTCCTGTATTTATTTATAGTGTATTATCTATGTTATGAATGCAATTTATTGTCATATGACCACAGAACACTATTACTCCTAGCGGATGACATCCTAATGTCAATAACTGACAAATAGCTTTACCAAGACGTACCCTTTCGGTTATTTTATTTTTATACAGTACGGGCAAAACTTTATGAACTCTCGGAAGTTGCAACCACTGGCTGCGCAGTATGCATAATATAGGTTTCCGAGGGAACTCTCTCACTCTCACTCAACTGTACCATGCGCGCTTTCGTTCTTGGGCCTACGTTCAGAGGGCTCATAAAGTTTTGCGCGAACTATACCTCTGGCAGCAGCAACCCACCCAGTGTTGCCGTTTTAGCATTTTTAATGCTAAATTTGGCATATTTTCACCGTAGTTAGCATGTTAAATTTGAACTTAGCATATTGCATTATTTTAGCACTTTTAGGGCTCCGTAGCTCAAAAGGAAAAGCGGAACCCTAATAGGATCACTTCGTTGTCCGTCTGTCAAGACCCCCTATTCCCGGAAACGCATGGGAGGTATAATCATCTTCATCGCAAGTTAAAATTAATATCTAATACTTGTGTCTGCGGTCCCTTGAAGCTGTAAAAATATCAAGCTTCTAAATCAACGCAATACGGCCATTTGAGCCATATTTTCTAACATTTTGCAGGGGAATCAAAACCCATAGGGTACTTTCGATAGACCTAAAATCATCAAATTCGGCAAAAAGGAAGGTACACAAGGAAGCACAAGTAAAGGAAAAAACTACGAAAAACCGTAAATTTGTAGTTGGATCTCTATACCCACAAGTTTTTACGGAACCCTCGGTGCCTGAGTCCGACTCGCACTTGGCTGGTTTTTGTTTGCCAAGCAACCTAGAGGTTTTAAAGTGTAATTTTATAATAACAACGAAACAAATGTTATTTTGGACTATCGTCTATGGCAACACATTATAGGGAAATCTTAAGCATCGTTCAGAAATATCACTTTGTACGTCTAAGCGATCGCTCGGTGTAATTTCTGGACGCGGCCCAAGGGGGATTTCCCGATTATTATACTCGATTGTTTATGTTTCAAATCAAATGTTCGGTCAGGGTCACTAGTTACTAAGTTACGCTTGACTTAGACAACGGAAAGTGATTGCGCAAATACATTTTGACAGTTTTTTTTTTGTGTTGTTTATATATGTTTGGTGAGAATCATGCCCCCCAAATATTCACAACATTATCGTGTAGAATGGGAACAGATGACGGAGTTTAAGGATTGGCTGTCACCAGTCCAAGATGATGCCACTAAAGCTTACTGCAAATATTGTAAGTGTAACATTATTGCAAAATTATATTGTTTAAAACAACATATTTCTACTACTAAACATGTCAAGTCGGCTGAGCCCATGAAAAGTCAAACAAAAAATATTTTTTCTAAAATTCAAACCCGCCTCGATACTCAAAAGGCGGAGGGCAATCTTGCACTTTTTATTTGCGAGCATACTGCAATTTTAACGGTGGATCACCTATCGGATATGTGCAAAAATACATTTTCTGATAGTAGAAGTACAGAGAACATGAAGTTACACAGAACAAAATGCACTAATATTATAAATAATATCTTGGCACCGCACTTTGTATCTGAATTGATAAAAGGTATGGGAGATGCAAAGTTTAGCATATTAATAGACGAATCTACAGACATATCAGTCACAAAAATTCTCGGTATATCAATTCGATACTATAGCCAGACGAAAAAAAAAATTATAGCAACATTCTTAGGTTTGGTTGAAATTGAGAACGGGACAGCCATTGCCATAGTCAATGGCATAAAAACCCTATTTACATTATTAAATATAAATATAAGAAATTTAATAGGAATTGGAACCGACAATGCTACTTCTATGACTGGTGTCAACAACGGGGTTCACAGCCTTCTGAAATCTGAAACTGGCAATAATAATCTAGTATTAGTGCGGTGCC
Source organism: Dryobotodes eremita (assembly GCA_917490735.1). NCBI lineage: Eukaryota > Metazoa > Arthropoda > Insecta > Lepidoptera > Noctuidae > Dryobotodes > Dryobotodes eremita. The sequence goes on from OU823257.1 coordinate 10,315,636, forward strand.
TATGTCATTCTTTACAGTTCGCTGTTACTCATGCGTCTGAAGACACTCTACCACGAAATATCGAGTTCATGATCCGAGAAACTCACAACAGGTTTAGCCATTCTTCTAATAGACAATTGTTTTACAAGGAACTATATAAAACTATAAATTGTGGCAAAGAACCTTTAAAAATTACTCAAATGTGTAATACCAGGTGGTTGTCCATTGAACCTGCTGTCCGTAGAATAGTAGATCAATGGTTAGAACTGAAAACCCATTTTGAAATCGTGAAACAAAAAGAAAACTGTTACATGGCAGAAATGCTGTACTCTATGTACAATAATCCCATCAATCATCTGCACCTACTATATTTGTTATCAATTTTGGATGAAGTACAAAAAGTGAATAAGCATTTTGAAAGCAATGACAGAGACCCGACCAAACTTTTAAATGATTTGGTTGAATTGGTTGAGTCGGTGGCAAGACGAATTTTGATGCCAACAGCATCCGCCAGAGTAAATATTTTGACAGCTGATAACATCACCAGTTATCTGGATCCATCTCCATACATGGGTTTCAGTGTTGAAAGTCGAATTACTGAATACCAACTTTCTTCAGAATCAGTTCAGAATCTACGACATCGTTGTAAACAATTTACATTGAAGCTCGTCCAGGAAATGCGATCAAGGTTGCCAGGAAATATACAAATATTAAGAAAAATGAACATGTTATCTGTACGGGAAACTTTAAAAGTAATCAAACCAGAAATTGTTGACATTGCTCAAGAGTTTGGTTATAACGCTGTCGATATAGAGCGTATTGTGGTGCAATGGCGAAACATTAGTCACATAGACTGGAAAAACAAAAATTCGACGATAGAGTTCTGGTCAGAGGTCTTTGAGTACAAAGACTGTGCCGATAACAATCCATTTCATGAGTTGGCATCTTTAGTAATGTCCATCCTTTCTCTTCCACACTCCAATGCAGAAGTAGAGAGAGTATTTAGCCAAATGAATGTGGTTAAAACTAAACTGAGGAATCGGATGTCGTTAACCACATTAAACTCAATTCTGCATGTCAGATATGGACTCCGAAGATCAGGAAAATTTTGTCATTCCTATAATATTCCTGATGACGTTCTGAAACGCATTAAGGGTGTTAAAGAACATGCAGTGACTGATGAAAGTGGGCCGTCAACGTCACAACAAGAGGAACCTGTTGATGACCTTCAGGTATTCTTCGAATTAGAAGACTAAGATTTTGTTTTCTTTTTAATAAATACTTAAAATTAAATTGGCATTTTATTTAGTACTTTCTAAAATTTATTTAGCATTTTTTAGCATTTTTCCGGCGAACATTTAGCATTTTTCTAAATTATAAAACGGCAACACCCCACCCAACTGCAACCTTATTACGACCAGCCCCTGCAGTCTCGACATTAGACAGCGACAAAAATCGGTCGCTAATTCGTATCGTTGTCAAATTCCTTTAATAGACTTTCAACTTTATTTTCAAAGCATTAGGTTGAAAATGTATTAAAGAAATTTGACATCGGTTAGACTTAACGAACCTTATGCTTTGGAAATCAAGTTGAAAATCTATTAAAGTCTATTAAAATCTATTAAATTAAGAATTTGACATCGATACGACTTAGCGACAGATTTTTGTCGCTATCTAATGTCGAGACTGCAGGCCCTGGCCTTGTTCAAAGATCACTGTGATTTTGACAGACTTGTCAGCAACCACAATGTAACGAAATGATTGTAAAAGGATCTTGGGGCACTTGAATGACATTAACAGGGGGATGTGGATGGTTATTTTATTGAAAAAACAAGATGGCGGCGTTAGTTCCGATTTTTGCCACATGCCAATAGATCCTTGAACAGTTGTAAAGATCACCGCAGCAGTGATGCAAAATTAGAGATAGAAAAAAAGGTGTGCTTAATAATTGTTCTATATATCATCACATCCGGGAAGGAATATGCTGAATTATAAGTCAACAGATATACACACAGACACAGATAGATATTTAGGGGCAACTGGTTATACTGAAACTAGTCAAGAAAAAGCAAAGAAGTAATGATTATTTGGGGTTGATGACTAAGGATATATCTGTGTGAAGCACCTTTTGTATAAGTACTAGGGAGCAAATAAATGTAAAACACAATGAAAAATTACAAAATTGACTTGTGCTTCACTTAATAACTAACTGTAACAATATTCAATATGAATGTATCATTGCATTAATGCAATTTAAGTTGCTATTAAAGATTTATGTTCCAAAGAACATAACTGGATTAAAGGAATTAACTCACTAAACGAGTTTTGATTGCAATTATGTTTTACATTCTCTTCAACATTCAACATAATTACACTTCATGATGTTAATGTCCGGTGATTGGTTTAGTTACACGCAGTTACTTCATATCAGCAACTGAGGCAAGACTAGTACTTTAAAGGCAACTTCAAAATGGAGAAGTATCTACGAAATCCATCGGTATGTATTAATTACATAAATGTTTTTGTGGTTCATTAAGTGATTACTGTAAAATAACAATGCATTTATAAAGTTAAATTGTTAAACTTTTAATAGTATTAATTTACAAACTAATTGATAGCTAATGCATCATTCTGAGCTTCTTGTGCCAACTGTACTTGTAAATTGAGCAGTTTATTCTTCAGCACCACTATACCCATGAGGACAATGTTTTCTGGTTTGAGTGCACCTGATGACTCCACATTATAGAAGAATTTGTTTGGCTTTGCCTCCCAATTAAAGTCAGCTTCATACTGATCTTCATCAAGCTCGGTATGTTCACTTTTTGGCCACTCATCAGGTTTAGGAAACAATGTATGTCTCATAATATTGTCAGGGTCATACTCAAAGGAAACACCGGCAGTTGGGTTCCATTTTGCATGTTCCTTGCCAAATCCTTTCTTGGCATATGCTCTCAACTTTAACTCCTGACCTTTACGTAGTTTTATGATTAAAATCTCATCAGTCTCACCATAGTCGGCCTGGTCCTCATCCCTGTGTCTTGACGTCACTGGCACCACTCTCGGATCGCTTGATTTTAGATCTGCCGTAGTGACGTGTCTTGTTTGTTCTCCTGTACATTTTACGTCCAGTGTAAACTCTACGCTGCATTCTGAACAGAAATCAGCACACATACAATCTCGCGAGTACCGAATTTTATCAACCACATCATCTGATATAAGTGGAATGAGACCTATGCGATGAGCCAGAAATTCGTCGCTAAGCACGGTGGAATTAGCCTCTAGCTGTACCCAATCAATAGCCATCGTCGGTGTTTCTGCTATAAACACACGTCTCATACTATTAGCGACGCTGAGCTCGGTGTCTTCAACGACGAACTTAACATTGTCGTCTGTTAGTTCTGTAATGTGTACAGAAGGCTGATTGGCATACGGCATCTTCGTTTGTAAACTTTAACGTGTGCCTGAGAATATTATACGATGCGAGCTCTATATTGTTGTTTTTAATTTAATTAATAAAAAAAAACAACAAGCTAACCTCGCAACGCCGTAGCTTCAATCTGACATTGACAGACGATTGATTGACATTTTTTTATTTTTTTTTATTAATATTTTTATGGCCTGGTTGCTAAGACCTTTTAGCCAAGTCTTTAGTTTATTTAATTTCCTTCACTCAATTTCTTCGAAAGTGTTTTTAATATATTTATATATTGCTCGATAACAAGTCTTATTTATTAATAATTCTGTCAAGCGGCGGGAGGTATTATTTAGCACAACACTTTCACTACACAATTCACTTAAATCACTCGCTAAAATCAATCTTTGGTTTGGGCTTGATAATTTTGGTTTCCACTTTTCCAGGTACAAACTTGATACAAAGAACAAAGAATACTTAGCTAGGTACTTATTTTTCATATTTCTTGACAACGATTTCCATTATTTACAATTATTTTTTATTTTTGTTTTATTTTCCTTCATGTTATTCCCGCCATTTCCCCCCCCCCCCTTTCTTTTTCTGATTGACATTAATAAAGCCGAGTCCACAGATTAAATTAACTCACAGAGTAAACTGAATAAAAACATCGGCACCAAATTGGGATAAAAAGTGCCACATGCAGACGCTATAAGAATTTGACAGGTAGCTATCACCAACCATAATTTTTTTGAAAACAAGCGACTTCTTTTACGCATAATTAATATACCCCGTTGCGCAGCTGTTGACTGTTAAAAAACGGGGACCCATGCAAGACCCATCTATTTGCCAAAGATGTTAAAAGACGAAAACTGAGGGAGAATGACATCCGAAAAAAAATTGGAAACCCGCTATTTCGTCGAGACTTTTTTGGGACTTTTATGGGAGAAATTCGTATACAGGTGATGCTCCCAAGATAACTTAATTAATCTGTTTTCATGACCTACATACAGACAGTTGTGGTATGATATTACGTAGATGATAGCAAAGGTATGTGTGTTTATATTTATATTATCATATTAGATCAAAATTAACATCTCTGAAGTTTTTCAGTCAGAAAGATCATCCTCGACTTGGTTTTCAACTCCGATCAGGCAATTCCTGTCGTACTATTCCAGACTTTACAAAAAAAAAAAAAAACTTTAAAGTCATCAAACATAAGCTATAAATTACAAAATGTTCATATTTTATTTACTTTTCCACTACAGCTGCTTTTTTACCAGTGGAAGACGCTTCCCTTTTCTTTAGCTCTTCTTTTAACAGTGCTACACTCCAAATCGCATACATATTTATCTACTTTTAATTTAATTTGTGATCGATACAAAAGTAAACATAAACAAAACAATGGCTGCTTGTAGACGGTGAACAGTGCTGCCACCTATGAAGAGCTTCCAGCTTTGAACCCTATTGCTATAGAGGAAAATAGGACAAAAATAATATTTCTATTGTTCTTCTAATGAGCAAACTAAAAAACATTTTGAATTAGTTTTAAACCTAGTGGCCTCAACTTGGTCAGCCATTTTGACCTTTTTTTCAAAATGGCGTCGTACGATAATACCTATATATTTAGATATAGGACATAAAGAGGAACAAAAAATGTCCATAACATGATATCTTAAAGTGTCACATTACCGAAATAAATAGAGTTATAGATAGCTTGAGTGAGTTCAATTATTAAAAACATGAATTAACGCTAAACACTGCTTCGTCAGATGATGAATGATGTGTTACAATATTTACAATTATGATTATTACTTCAGCTATTTAATCACTTTGAAATATTATTATTAAGTAAGTACCTATTTAAGGTGACAGGACTTAGAAAGAAATAATCTATGGAATAAAAACATTTTGACTTTGCCTTGCAACAACTCCATTTTTGACTACTTCGTAAAACACCACGATATGATGACTTTTTGCTCGTCTGAGAGTTGTGGAATTATAATTTAAAACTTACTACAATTGTAGCGCTACCCGAAAAAAGCATAATGGAGTCTGTTGTTCAATATCAGCTGATGATAGATAAAGAAAGCAATAGACTCAACAGCTAAGTGTGAGTCATATACATAAATAAATCATCCCTACATATATTTGGTTGCGAAAGGGAAGGCTTCGAAAAAAAAACATAAACTAGTAATAAGTATGACCATCTGAGACAACTGTACGACAAAGGATTATGCATTCTAATCAAGCACTTCAAATCAGTTAAGGTTTCTACTTAAAGAGGTAAAAATCTAATACACTTTACAATGATTTTAAATTAGTTTTTGTTAAGATAATCACATCACATTACATTTTCAACAGAAAAAGCGCTTTGTAGCTTAAGTTGCCCGCTTTTAATATAAACGAAACGAAAATATTTGCGCTAATCATGGCCATTTTTTACTTTAATTATATATGTAATGTGACAGTTTAGGACATTACATCACAGGACATTTTTTTGACCCCCTATCTATACATACACTAGCTGCCCGCCCCGGCTTCGCACGGGTTGCGGTACTTATCTACGGCGTACCCTACCTACCTACCCTACCTACCTACCTACCTACCCTACCTACCTACCTACCCTACCTACCCTACCTACCTACCCTACCTACCTACCCTACCTACCCTACCTACCTACCCTACCTACCTACTCTACCTACCTACCTACCCTACCTACCTACCTACCCTACCTACCTACCCTACCTACCTACCTACCTCCCTAACTCCCTACCGTACCTACCAAAAAAAAAAAAAAAAAAAAAATAGATGTTGGCCGATTCTCATAGATACCGGATAAGCACAAAAAATTTCATCAAAATCGGTTAAGCCGTTTCGGAGGAGTATGGCAACGAAAACTGTGACACGAGAATTTTATATATTAGATATACATTTTGATTATTTTGAACAATAATCAAAATGGCGAACCGGAACGACGACGCCAGTCTCCTTACAAAAAAGTTCGATCTCCTTTGAGTCGTCACGGGACGCGTGGCAGATCTAAAACAACGAAACTATTTTGTATAAAAAATATGCATGAGAGGATGGTTTATTAGAGGAAATAAATATGGCACTACCACAAACAAATTATTCAGTTTTTTTTAAATGAAAATAAATTGTTAAAAGGCATGCGCTCAGTGATATACTTATGTTTAATACTTACGTTTTTTGCAATTTGCAGGTCACTGTCAGGTTGTATGTTGATTAAAATATGATTCGCGGCCGTAACAAACATGGCTTTACAGAATTAGAATCAGGAATACAACTCCGTAAGTTAGAATTGGCCTCAAATGTCATGATTTCATGAAATTGTCATTCAATAGGGTAGAATAGAATACTTTTTATTATGTTCCTACACCATGATAATTACTATTAGGGTAATATAAACTTAGAGAGATGTATTGATGATTTTTATGATTATAATTCTATAAATAATTATTTAATACGGTCGCGAATCACATTTAGATCAACATACAACTTGCTACTGACCTGCAAATTGCAAAAAACGTAAGAAAATATGAATTTCGCAGGCTACCTTGGGGCATTCCCCTAAATAAAAAAAATACATATTAACAATAATTTCATAACTATTTGAGAGTCGCAGAGTTACGAGTTTCAGTATAGTATAAAGCACTCTATGGTTACGAGCGCGGGACGACGCTGTTAGCGTGGCGACCGCGACGACGCCAACAGCAAGATGTTTCACATAAAAAAAGTTTTAATTTCTGTAGATAAAAAAGTATAACGTAAACTCTGGCCTAACGAGCGCCAGGGTTTTGTTATTGGCAGGCCAGTATACTTAGTTATATTGTTATTTATTGTCCCAAATATGATTCGCGAACGTAACGAAAATGTATTTATAGAATTATAATCATTATCATCATCAATACTACTCTCAAGAACATCATGAGTTTATACGGCTGACATTGCATGCGCGTTATTTTCGATTTAGAAATAAATCTACTAAGACTGTATAAAAATTATCCGGACATCTCTATCTCTATAGCAAAAATTACGAATGCGTTCAGAAATACCTAAGTTATAATAACCTGCGTTCTGTTAAGCAAAAGTTGTATTTTATAAGACAATTTTTTTAATTTTATTTCCCCTGCTTCTAAAAATAATTAACGATGTCCAATGATTACATTAATAATGGACTTCATTTTGGTAATAGTCTCATCTCGGTACTTAACAAATTATTATTTGCCTAGTCCAAAATTGCTATATTTCTTTATCTTCATAATAAATCAAGTTTTTTTCCTTCGAATATTTTCATTTGACGACAGGGTTACGATAATGAGGACAAAACCAAGTAATTAGGCCTTTTACGAACAACAATAGCAAAACCCTTATCAATATACTTGACGAAAATTAAACAAATGATAAACCACTCATTTTCGAAGTGCGCGTCTTCGTAGTCGGTCGAAATTGGATAGCTTAATTGTGAATAGTTTGATTAAAACAATTAATATACACAGATAAATGGAGCATTATACGTTTGAACTCACAGTAAGTGCCAACTTACTTATAAGTGTTAGGTGCCGGGCACCTAGTGGCCCAGTACGTCGATAGACGAGGCATATTCCATCACGAGCATAGTTTCACCTTTAACCCTTATCTTATAATAATTAGTGCTTATAGAAGCGATAACGTCTCGAAACACTCACTCCTCTGTAAGAAGCCAAGGGGAATCGATGCCTAGCGGGGGTTTAGATTTAATAATGTTATAGTGATGTATTCGAATATGTTGTTCCAGACGGTTGAGTATGATCCGATGTGCGATAAGGAGAAGCCACAAAAAATTTCATTTGAAGATGTGTCGGCAGCGGCTTACAGAATTCAGAGTGAGATCGTGAAAACGCCATGCGTGGTGAGTTGAATTTTGATTGCTTACGTACCTACTCGCTTGTTACATTTTCAAAAAATTCAAAAGTAATTTTCCCGCGAAAAGTCCTGAAAGTTGCTATCCCAGTTGTACCTATCGTAGGTACATAAATATATTTCATATTTTCATTCGCATTAAAAGAAATCTCATAATTTCCTTCTTCATTTAATTTTGTGACTGTACCTACCTATCTACTTATTGATATTGTTAAACATCTTTCTAGTCCTTTTACTGAATTAAATGGTACCTAATGACATAATGTGTGTATTTCAGAAATCTCACATGTCTACAACTTTTGGGATGGACATTTATTTAAAAAATGATTTCCTTCAACACACTGGGAGGTAAGTACATTTTAGAAACAGATTATACAGCGTGTATCAGAAATGTGTGGTCAGATTTAAGGCTGTCCCGTACCAAACTTTAACACCTACCCGACTCACATTTATGTATGTTACGGCTGACAATTTTTTCGCGATTACGATTTTGGTCCCACGCAGAAGTCGCAGAAGTCGTTCAGTTTGATGGTCTGTACCACATCCTTAAATTGACCAGACCATTTTGATACATCGTGTATAATAGGTACGTTTATGTCACGAAGCATCGTTGGTCCAAATTTTTTGTAATGTCCGCGCACATTGTCTCTGTGTTGGTACTTCGGTAGGTACAAGGAGGCTGCTCGGCCAGTAGGTCCTGAGCGTTCCCGAGCTTACGCACCCAGAAACGTTTCGGACCGACGTTGTTTCGTGAGATAAACATACAGGTAACCGCACATCAGTAGTAACACTAGACTTGCACTACGAACATCGCCCATTCTGCTTTTTATAGCTGCAGTTATTGTCAGTGTTACCACTGATGTAACGTTGAAAAGGTATCTTTTTTTAATTTTAATTTTGTTTTTTAACACCAAACTTAGGTAGACATACGTTATGCTAATGAGCAGAGATCGGAATAGGTAGAGTTTATTTACCTAAACTTCGAGGAAGGAAGTAATATAGAGTGGATAATACCTAATCTAAAATCCCGGAATAGTTATAATCACGTTTAAATTCCGGGATTTAAAAACCACGAATTATTTATTCGACTTTATTTATAGTTACAAATTATTGATTTGAAAAATCATATAATTTTTTTTAGGGTTCCGTACTGAAAACTAAAGTTCCACAACACTGATTTACGCACATTCGCACTCAATCGAATGTTACTAAAACCGCCACCACTTTCCGTTCTTGGGCTCGATAACCAAATATCTGTAAAACAAAATGTATGTAAGTCGAAGAACAAATTTTAATAAACCAGCCAACTTAATTTTATTTTACCTACATAAAACAAAACACTTGAATTTGACACAATTTTAGTACGTAACCCAAAAAAATGTTATTTATGATTCCTCAAATCTATAATTTGTAACTATAAATAAAGTCCAATAAATAATTCGTGATTATTAAATCCCGGGATTAAAATGACATTATCATCATTCAGTTATTTTAGAGGAGGTATTATAATTATCCACTCTATGTTACTTACCTCGAAGATTAGGTAAATATACTCTACCTATTTAGATCTCTGGTAATGAGTCATAAAATGTAAAAATTGTACCTATAATAAATCGAGAGGAGGTATCTGAATATGCGACCGTAGTTAGGTATAGTAGGTATCTACCTTTTTTGCCGCAACTTATAACTTACCTAATGCATGAACTTTACTAGTAGTTACCTAACTTTTAACGGTTTTCATTTAATGCAGTTTCAAAGAACGCGGTGCGAGAAACGCCCTGTTGTTACTATCAAAGGATAACAAAACCCGCGGCGTAATTTCCGCATCCCTCGGTAACCACTCGCAGGCGTTAAGTTATCATGCGAACAAACTCAACATCCCTGCTACCGTCGTGATGCCGAACGTGGCTCCGATCATGAAGATAGAAAAGTGCCGCTCTTTTGGAGCCAACGTCATCATACACGGACACGACATGAAGGAAGCTAAATACCACGCCATGAGTATGGCCCAAGATAACTCACTTACTTACATCAACGGGTGAGTTCAGTCACTTTTTATTAATTTTATAGGTCTTTGAAAAACCTAGCATCTTAGTTCATATTGTGGAATGCAATAAATATGTATATTGAGTATTTTCACCCTAACCTGTAATACTTGTTGTGACAGCTACGACCACCCCCACATCATGGCGGGGCAGGGCACGGTGGGGCTGGAGATCATTGAGCAGGTGCCGGAGGTAGACGCCGTGCTCGTGCCGGTAGGCGGCGGCGGGCTGCTTGCTGGCGTCGCCACCGCCATCAAACACCTCAAGCCGCACGTTCTTATCTACGTGAGAGTTTTTTCCTTTCTTATTCTGTCTCCTTTATGTAAAAAGAAAAAAAAATTAAGAGGTATTATATTCCGAATTTGAACTTACAAATAAAGTTTAGCTCGCCTTCAACTAAAACTCTTAATTTTTTTTTGTATTTTCGCTGCGAACAAACAGCGAGCCCTTTTAATTTTATAAATTACTAGCTTTAGTCAGCGGCTTTGCCTGCGTGAATGTCCGAATTATCCCACACGAACGTACTACGGGGATACAAAATAGGAAGGTATACTGTTCCCTGTTTGTAGATATGTGAGCACCATATATCTATTACATAATTAATTTACCTGTCGTTGCTTTATATTTAATTCTTTTACCTATTGTGGTATAGTACATTTGTTCTAGGTGCATCGTCTTTATATATAATTAATGTATACATAATATTGTAAAACCTTTTAAGAGTAACGGTGGAGTTTCTTGCCCATTCTTCTCCATACGAAACTACTTTTTCGAAGGGGCAACTAGAATCAATTCTATTTTCATGTAAATTTTGACGTTCAAAAGTGCCTTTAATGTGTCCTAATCCAAATTATTCGTAGGATTTGGATGAAAGGCACTCGGCCTTTCATCCAAATACTATCCAATATCCAAATACTACGTCATTGTTTAGCGGAGCACAGAATACACCTTCCTGTCCAATTCACATCGAAAGTAAAATAGCTGTCTGACATCCGGATGGACAGACGGACAGACTGACAGACGAACATGATGAAATTATAGGGTCAGGCAGGGTAAATATAAGACACCCAACTTTTCGGATAAAAATAAGACATAATTGTAATTCCGTAGAAAGAGATCGAAATAAAACCTTACTGAATAAAAAAATATGCTTTATGTGTACTCTTTTAAGACACCCATTTATAAGCTTGTTACTCATTGGGTTGAATACCAAAACAATTGGCGAGAAAATTTTACATTGGGCACTACGAACTTTCCGTTTACATCCTCTCATACAGGCGTGCGCGGCCCCCATCCCCGCCCGCCACCGGTATTCCTTGTGAATCGTACTTGCGCGCGAGGGCGGCAGTTTTAGTATACGTGGAGTCGTTTATCAGGGAACTTGCGTTGCATGCCGGGTAAAAAATGAGACGCGCATTGGGGAAATATAAGACAGTATGTAGTATAATATTAAGACAGCTGATATTAATTGTGTATCAAGATGTCTCGCAAATGTGTGCCAAAACACAAAAGTTATAGTGACTCAAAGCTGCGAGAAGCGTTACAGTACGAAAGTGTCATTTATCAATTATCATACAGAGAAGCTGAAACGAAGTATAAAATTGATAAAACGTTGTTATGGAGGAAAATTCACAATTTAAACACAAATAAACAAGAAAGGATGACAGTTTTGAGCAAAGAAGCAGAAGCAGATTTAGCAGATAAAATTAAATGAAGGCTACATGGGGACAGGCGCTAACCAAGACCGAAATAAAGTCAATTGTGCATACTTGCGTTGTTCTAAAATAAGTTAAAAAAAATGCTTAATTCTGTATCAGGTTTTGTATTTTTTCGTCTTATAAATTGTCATCAGTAGGCAGATAAGTTTAATTGTAGCATTAAATTGCAGATTGCTGCTATGATTACCAAATAATTTAAACCAAAAAGAAATTACATGCAAGTAGAGTTAAGTATGTTTTTTTTTAAGTTTAAAATTTCTTAACAACTGTTTGTTGAATTTAACAAAAGTTTTCGTATTTTATTTAACCCCATTGTCTTGTTATTACCCCAGTACCTATTTTTGACTTCTGTGTCTTAAATTTCCCCCATTATTGAGGAAAAAACTTAAACACATACTTTGTACACAAAACTATACATCAGATATCATATCTCTTCATATATCCTTCTTTCATTTAATGCTATGATGTGAAAGATACCAATGGATAGTATAATATTTTTTTTCTAAGACGCTTTAATGGCATCAAAAGTGAAAAGTTTGGTTTTTCGTCTCATATTTACCTCGCTTGACCCTAAAGGTTCTGTTTTTGCCATTTGGCTACGGAACTCTAAAAACTTTAAAATGTAAAAGTACCTATTACTTAACTAAGTTTCAAAATTTAAGACAAATGTATCTACAGATCTAGATGTAGTCCATTTAATACAAAGGTTATCTGAGGTCTGAGGCTAAGTCCTATCTATTTCTAGATTATATATTAATGGTCCAATGTTTTTGGTACAAAGGGGGTCTGTCAAAATGCCAGGAAATTGATCATCTCGTTATGATCTATTCATTAATTAATTTACAGTTTAGCTCGGTCGAATCACTGTCTCCTAAGATACAGGTCACCCCTAGTTTAGGAGACAGGATTTAATTGTTGGTTCATATAGACAGTTATTTTATTTTATTTTATTTTTTTCTACCCTTGTGTCCATTGTTAGTTGAATAAGTCTTAGCATGTAACTATTATACAACCTGTGTCTATGTATATCTCTCTGGATAAATAAACTTATTATTATTTATTATTATTATGGCCATGGACAGAATTCGACCTCGTATTAGATTTATATAAAATAAATAGTTTACGAAATATAACCGACTGCTCACAAAACGGTACATTCCACTTGAACCAAAAATTCGAAAGTCCACCAAAAGTGGAATGTGGCCCATTCCCTCTCAGAGAGAAGAGTGCAGACTCGGTACATACTAGTGGGTGACAGCATACCGATTGGTGACCAAGACCAAGTTATGCTTATTTAGAAATAGCTGTTAGAAGAAATCTGCTAAAATAACTCCAGCTAGCGAAAATTATTATGAGTTTTGATGAGCCCAGTTTATGACCCTTTCAGAATTAATTTTATCACTTGTATATTCGCGTACAGCTTCGTCATCGTATAATTTAGTATATACCTTCGCGCCTCCCCCAACTTTCTTCTAAAATCACTACGCCCCTCCTTGTCTCAGCGAACAGTAGGTAATAAATATCTCGATCGCCAGTCTGTGTGTCTCTACATACAGGTCACTGCTACCGGGTGGCTTCAGGGTGGTTAGCATCAAGATATATATATTTTTAACCAAGAACATTAAGTAGACATAATAAACATACTTACACTTAATTTTTAGAGCCGCCGCATCCCCTACGGGTCACTCTACGCCCCCCAAGGCACCCCACTGGTTGGCAACCCATTTTTTTTAGCGGTCGTATCCCCCCCATTAATCATCACAAACTATCAATTTATTTTTTGTTTTGTCATCTTTAGATATCGATCGATACTAGGGTTTCTTTCCCGGGTTGCCAATCCCGGGATACGGTTACACGAGAAAACCATCGGTCCCATTTTCGGCAATTTTTTGTCAGGGATTCCCGACCTTCAGGAATGAGATCAAACTTTACAGGCCTAATCCGATTCTGGCAGTCCAGAAAATGAGCTTAACTTAGTAGAATTTGGTGAAAATACTGTTACAAAGTTTTTGATTTGAGTTTTTGTAATTTTAAATTTATAAGTAATAAAAAATAAGTTTCATGAAATAAATAATTCGTCATTTTATCCCACACCCACCGTCGGTGTTGGTCAGCTTCGCTGCGTCACGCGTCCGTCGTTTGACCATTCGTAAAGCAGCATTGTTAGCTGCATTATGTAACTCAAAACCCACAGAATCCTCTTTCAAAGGTAATAGTGCATATTTTTTAAAATTGCCAATTCCCGGGAGTTTCCCGTATTCGCAGTTTTTGTTCCCGGTTCCGGGATCGAACCCGGGAATTGAGAAACCCTAATCGATACCCATCACGTCGGCGGAGTTTCCCTAATTAAGTTTCACCTTTATTACGCTGTAAATAAAAATTACCTATTCCGTTGTCCATCAAAACATAAAATTTCAAAAACTAGGTAGACTATGTATTTAACAACTCCGAGCTGCATCCTCATTGCGTAACACACTATCTATCATACCCTGAATCATTTTGTAGCCTATCGGTTCATAAGTTCGAAAAATTTGTCTCCTCAACAACGTAAATAACGCCATGAATGTTGTTGAACTGTCAAAATGAAAGCTATTCCTACTCTTAGTGTGTTACGCAATTACTTCGCTGGACTAGGACTTGTTGTGTGTAACAAGCTCATTGCTTAGTCTTAGTCTATCTATTTCTTTCAACTTATTTTTTATTTCTAAGACTAAACACAAATAACTGCTGTAGGTAACCCGTAATTATCTCAACACTTTCGTTTCTTTGTGAAGAGGCACTACGCAAATAAACGAAGTCAAAGGTCACACAGATAAACAAATATTGGCCCAAATTTTTTCTTATCGCGTAGTTTGTTTATTAGCTTATTTTGTAATTAGTTCTAATGTCTTGTTTACCTATATTGCTTTGATTAGGAAAACCCGGAATCTGAGAATCAATAGATCAATGAAAGGTAGTAGCTCACTATTGATCCGAGATTCTGGGTTTTCCTGACTGATAACCAGAGATCGGATATTCGGATGCATATTTACCAAAAGCTCATTTTAGCTTATGAAAGTATCGAAGCGGCTTCCTAAGTATATTATTTTTGTAAAAAAATCCCGGGATGCCAGGAACACCGGGAATGCTTAACTAATCGGCGGGGTAATTACGTAATAAACTAACAGTAGGAATGGGTTTCATTTTGACAGTTCCACAACATTCATTACGTTATTTACGTTGTTGAGCAGACAAATTTGTCGAACATATGAAGCTATGGATTAGCAATAGGCTTCAAAATGATTCAGATTGAGATAGATAGTGTGTTACGTAATTAGGGTGCTGGTGTAGGTATAGTATGGAACCGACTTCTAATAAATTATTTATTTAAAAAGAAACCCCGGGATTCTTGGATTGCATAACTGTTCAGATGCATAATTATTTAAAACTAATGTTTAACCCTCCACGCAAATATGTGTATGTAGGGTGTAAGAGGAGAGGTGGTGTGTTAGATAAAACAAAAAAAAAAACAAAAATTATTCGATACAAAAGCGCATTCAATATTAGCCAACATCTCAACTTTAGGTGAATATGCATCCGAATATCAGATCTCTGCTAATAACAGGGATAACCTATACCTTGGCTATACCTATGTAATAGGATAGTAGATAGATAGCGTAATTATTATGTAAACATTTGCACCTACCTATAATGAAATGGTAAGACTTTGCAAAGTGCTCTACCTAGCCTACCTAATACCAGCGGGTTAATTACGTAACACAGTAACAGTAGGAATGGGTTTCATTTTGACAGTTCAACAACATTCATTGCGTTATTTACTTTGTTGAGCAGAGAAATTTTTCGAATATATGAAGCAATGGAATAGCAATAGGCTTCAAAATGATTCAGATTGTGATAGATAGTGTGTTACGTAATTAGAGTGCTGTATCTAATTATGTTCTTATTAGATAGGGTCATTTAAAACACAATTAGGATTCTGTAGTTTAGTTTGACGAACGATGCTAAGTATAAACGCATTAACATTACGCAATGCGGTTATCTTTTTACTTGGACTCAAATTATAAACAACAGATTAGTCGTCTCCAGTCTTGTTCATACCCCTCCTAAGTAGTTTTCACCGATACCAATCATATGATATGAATGATACCCAAATGACATTGACATCACATCGTCGACAAAGAGTAGGTATTGCCGAGAGAAGATGTTAGCGCACAGCCGCAACGCGACGGCAATGTTTTGTCCATAAAAACAACTCGCAACCTAACTAAAATAGGTCTATTTCAGCATTAACTACACAAATCAAAACTGTCTAGGGCTCAAGGTACTAAAAAAAAAATTGCCCTATTGAAATTAAATAAAAATATGTGATTAAATAAAATATTAAAGTATTTATTTATTTAAAGATTACCAACGAGATACATTACAATTATCTATTACAATAATACAACTTGTATAATAAATTATGTTATGTAATGCACACTCAATTACAGGTAACCACAGCTTACACATTTGACATTATCGAGTACACATGCTCTGAATACATAATTAAATTAAGAATACATTAAAAAGAACAATATACATGCTAGTAAGTATAAAGGACTGACATGCTATTTTATATTGCACCAATACGTTGCAATAAAACCCAGCATTAACTTGATTTTCAGTATTGTGTCTGAATCTGAATGAATTAATAAATAAAAAAAAAAATATAGGAAAGCAAAAGTTTAAAAGTTGAATTATAAATTAAATGAAAACTGAAAAAAAAATGAAAAGTGATTTTATAAATTATTGGAATGATATGTCAAATTCGTCAAATGTCCTCTAGCTAAAAGTGCATAATTTATTTTTAAAAGTGTTATGACTGTCATGATTCATAACATTCTTAGGTTTGTGGCATTAAATAATTTGGTAGCCCTCGTAAGGGGAGAGTTGTCAAGTTGGTTATGGGCAAAGGTTGTCTGAAGAGATTTTAGGTGGTATGTGACCGTGGTAAACTTGCTAGGAACATTAATACATATTTTGGATAGTAGGACAGTATGTGTAGATCAATGAAGGACTCTCTGCTTCTGCATTAATAAATACTTTTCGCGATTTTTGCTTATGCTGGATTTTTCAGCTTAGTTAATGCTGACATTCAAATGTGATAAAAAGATAAATATAAAAGTATTTAAAGGTTTTTATTGCGTAAAATAAACAATTAGTAGTCTGTATTTCCGCAGCTAACGCGTATAACATGCATACTCAATATGAGTTCATCCAAATCACGTTGCGGAATAGCCGCCCACGTCCGTTGTAACAGGCGAAAAAGATTTTCTGGTTGTGTACGGCACCCATATTTGTGCAGAGCTTTTCGAAGCATATCCCATACGTGCTTAATGGGATTCAAGTCTAGCGATTGAGCAGGCCATAGTAAGACGTTGATATTAGCTGCGGCAAGTGTGTTTACAACGACTCTGGCAGTGTGTGGACGTGCATTATCATACATAAACAGAAATGAGGCACCGAATTGAGTCCGCAAAGGAATGACAACATCTGATACGATCGTTTCTGCGTAGATCTGTTCATTGAAATTGCCTCTGATCCAAATCAGTTCGGTTCTTCCGCCGATCCAAATAACCGCCCATATCATGATTGTTCCACCACTGTATGCATGGACTTCCTGGCATGATTTTAAATGTTCTTGGCGTCCAGGGGTTCTCCAATACCGTGTACGACTAGTATCTTGCCTCATACCAAAGCGAGATTGCTCAGAAAAACACACAAAACGCCACTCTTCTTCTGCCCAATTTCTGTGTTCACGATCCCATTGTAAACGGGCTTAACGATTGCGGGGCTCAATGCTCGGTACACGTAGCGGCCTTCGGGAACGGAGATTGCCTTCATGCAAGCGATTTCTTATGGTTTGAATGCTTATTAACATCCCTGAAGAGCTATGAAGCTTCGTATCCAATATCATGGCGGTCATTGTACGATTTTTTCGAGCAGTAATTTCTATGTAACGATCTTGTCTGCGTGTGTGTGATGCGAGCTCGTCCTCCATGTCGCTCTGCCAAGCTGCCAATGATGCGGTAACGTATCCAATACACTCTGCGAAATAAAAAATATTGTTACAGCGTTTTTGTAAAATCTTCCCCAAGGGGGTAAAATAGGGAATGATTTTAAAATTCACATGATTATTCAAAAATTTTGCTCCTCTTTTTAAGAGATTTAAGGAATTGGAAATGTAGTCGGAACCCGTATCTTGAGGTATTATTTATTTTAGTATTTATTTAATTTAAATCGGTCCACCCGCATAAAAGTTATTACAATTTGAAATTATACAATAACTTAGCTAAGTAATAATATATGTAGATAATACGTGGTCAATGACGATGCTAGAGTATTACAAATTAATGACATGAAAGAATGAATTAGTTCGACATTTCGAATCATAAAAACCTTTTTAATAAAAATAAATAAAGATTATTTGAATTTGTTATCTGTCTGTCTGTTACCTTTTTACGCTTTAACCTTTAAATAAACCTAATTGCTGAAACGGTTAATTGAAACACGCGGACGCTAGTGTGATGTCTTATCATAAGCTTTGTTTTCTGTCGTGTCGACTGGTTACCAACGAGTCTATGAGTGGTTTCAAACTCAAGGCGGACCAGCCATCAACGGATAGACCGCGGAAAGTACATTTATCACACATGCACGAGCCCAGCTTAAAGTCTGGAAACTGTCCGTAAATTTTTTAATGCTGTTTTCCAGGGCGTGGAGACGGAGAAATGTCCCAGCATGCAGTGCGCGATAAAGCACGATGAGCCGATGAGCGTGGAGATCAGGTCCACGCTGGCTGACGGCCTGGCTGTGCCCACTGTCGGGTACAACGCCTTCGCCACAGTCAAGTGCAATGTCGACAGAATGGTAAGTGTCTAAAGTTTTCCCCGTGTAATACCACTTGCTACTTCAAGTGTTCATGGTCGCATTTATTGTATAACCCCGAAAATTACCGGCTCCAGCAGTAACATTCTAGCACCCCGCCTCGGATATGCAAGGTAGATGAAAAGGTTGTATTTTATTTTTACTTAGATAATTATGAATGGCCAAAGTGGCCTTGGCCAAATATTTTTCATGAGTTGAAGAAAATAGTACAACTGTACATACACCCGCGTATTTTAATATGTATCGGGTGTGTGTGTGTTTTTATATGTATGTGTAGGGGAAAAAGATGATTCGTATATTATAGGTATAAAGTTGTAGTTAAATCTCTTTGGCTGTACGGTTTGTATCAAGGCTGGTTTTGATACCATTAAATAGAATGACATTATTAAAACGGAAAAATAAAAAGTAAAAACGATAGAATAAAATAGAATAATATTTATTTGGTTAAAACCATGGTATAAAAAGATGGTAAAATACATAAAAAAATAAAAAGAGCATAAATGTTTTTGCTTAACAGTCATAACCGTACAAATTTTCAATACTCAATACTCAGTCATATAATTGCATTCCACAAGTATATTTAATATTTATTTTCGAAGAAGTCTTTGACACTATAAAAACTATGACTACACAACCATTCACGCCATTTGTTTTTGAATAATCTCATATTTAGTGTCTTGAGATTACTTGGTATCAAGATAAAGATAAATTTATTTGTATACGTACACACATAGATATACCACTTTTATTACATTTAGCTAGTCCCCCAAGGATATCAAGTACGAGCCTGTGGGGGTCTCGTCGGTTACGAGGATATAACTGATCTGCAGTACTAAATAATTCCTTATGCTTCCTCACAAACATACATGTTTCGTATATGTAAAGAGACGGTAGCGGCAACAGGCCCAGCATTTTAAATATCGGCCTTACAGAATTCGTCAGGTCGAAGCCGGTATATTGCTCTGATGCATTTTTTTTGTGTGCGATAAATGCTCTATTTTGATCTGTGTTATTACCCTACTTTATCAAGCCATAGCGGAGCACCGATTCAACGTATGCATGGTAGGACGTTATTGCCGTTTTAACGTTTGTTATATTTCTGACTTCTTTAAGTGCATATATATACGAACTTATTTATTAGTTTGGAGCCGGTACGAATATGTGCTTGCCAATTTGTCTTGATCTAAAGTTACGCCTAGAAATTTAGTTTGCGTTACTTCATAAATTTTATGTACTTATATTCATTTTAACATTGTATTTAGCATGATTTGATTTATTAAATTGTATATATACTGATTTTTTTAGATTCATTTATAAATTATTTCTATTAAGACATTCAATTAGATTTTCAATAGTGTTATTAATATCAGTCTCATGATCGTCAATCGTGTTATTATTGAGAGGTTTTATTTGAGAAACTACAATGTAATGAACATGCTATTTAATTGATCATTATTAGATTTTATGAGGATATTTCCTTAAATCATTGTACGGCGTCAAAAATTGGTCTTTTAAATATAGTTCATTATTCAAGGGATGCATCCAAATTTTTTTTGCTACTGCTAATAATTTTGCGGAACCCATCGTACCTACGTCCGCGCTGCGCGACGAATCAGTTCAAAGTGATTTTGTAACGCTCGTTCGGACACTATCGAACGCGGGAAAAAAATCACGCTAGACATTTTTATTCCGCCGCAGTTTTATTAGGTCCGGGCGTCCGTAGAAAACTGGGCTAAGAGTAGCACAAAGTTGGTTCAAGCGTTATCAGTCCGGGAATATTGATGTCAAAGCTGCAGCTCGCTCTGGTCGCCCTATTACGGATAAAAACGATGCCATTTTTGAAAAAGTGGAGCAAGGTCGACATATTAGTAGTTAAGATATAGCTGAAGAGTTAGGGGTTGACCTCAAAACAGTTTTGACCCTTTTCAAAAAGCCTGAGTAAACAAAAAAGCTCGATATTTGCGTGCCACACGAGCTCTTAGTCTTGAATTTGTATTTAAAAAAAAATAAAAAATTGGGGGGCTTAGTCCTGCTGAGACAATAATTGCGGGGTCTCGGGAACTCCCAGGCCCGATGGAATCGGCTCAAGTGCAGGCAAAAGTTTTCTTGTCTTCTCCCAGGACAAAGTGGAACCCATCCGGATGTGTTATGATAAGAAGTAATTTTATCTATCAGTTAATGAAAACCTTACGATTACGCATTAGCTTTAGCATAAATATACTTATTGCGTTTCTGGCTTGCGTCAGTTATTTATGCGTCAATCGGCGACGTATTTTATTTTTGTATAAACAAAAAACCGAATCGTATTTAATCACGTAACTTTATCGCGTTACCCATTGTTAATAAAATCCGTATTGTGTTGATAATTTATAATTATTTTTGGAAGTACCTACCTAATGCTTTTCAATGTATTCTTATCGTCCTATTTAACAGTCTGTTTTCTAAGTGGTTTTGTTTTTAGTGTGGATGACAGTGGACATTTATTTTAATGTACTTAGGTATTGCTAATGCACCTAACCGATTGTGGTTATTGCTTGACAGATCACTGTGAACGAGGACTGGATCGCTCGCGCCATCTTGCGCCTGATCGAGCAGGAGAAGTACGTGGTAGAGGGAGGGGGAGCAGTCGGCGTCGCCGCCATCATGGCAGGACTCGTGCCTGAGCTGGCCGGCAAGAAGTTAGTGCTTTTAATTATGAGCGCTTCTTATAAAACAAGAAAACCATCTGCAGCTTATGTTATGTTTCAGGGTGGTGTGTATTCTGTCAGGCGGTAACATCGACACGACGATCCTGGGCCGGTGTCTGGAGCGAGGCCTGGCCGCGGAGCAGCGTCTCGTGAAGTTCAAGGTGACGGTGAGCGACCGGCCCGGCGGCATCGCGGAGCTCTGCAAGCTCATTTCCTCGACAGGCGTCTCCATCAAAGACATCATGCAAGAGCGCGCATGGGTTCATGGTGATATTTTCAGTGTCCGGGTAAAGATCTACTTCTTAGTTTGATTTCTTATAACTATTCATTGGTTGACTTAGATCGACTTTAAGCAGATTCAGAAAAGCTGAAGGATATGATGAATTTTTTTTTATAGGTGAAAGTGGTGTGCGAAACCCGTGGTCCTGAGCACTTGGAGGAGCTGCGCGGAGTGATCGCTACCACGTACCGGGAGTGGGACTTCGCGGGCGAGTACGACGCCTACCCACGCCGGAACAGCACCGATTCCCTGGACGAAGTGTCACACTAACTGATTCAGACTGATTGACTTACGTAGTGCAGCTAATGTACTGCAACTATTTACTAATATTAATGGCTGGTGGCAGTGCCTCGGGCCGGTGCGGTGTAGAGGTGTAAAGGTTATATAAATAGACTTAGAGCTTGATTTGCCAGAAAACACAATCCTGATTAATCAGGCCCAGTTCAAGTCCAAACTGTGCCTTTAGAACAAGTAGAACTTAGTGGTTACGAAGCAGGTACTCGAGAGACGAAAAGAGTGGTTGGAATGACAAATAACAATCCTAGGAGAATGATGATGCCAAAGCGTGCGTCTTATAGTTTCCTGCGTCATAGTGTTATGTTGGTGTCTGAAGTGAACTGTTATTTTACCTATTCTATTTAAAACCGTACAAAAGATATTTATTGATTACCAAAATAAGTATCGATATACAAAATGATCGATTTTCCCATTTGTTTCCTTTGTTTATTTTAAAGATATTTAGGTTTTAAGATATTTGTAAGGGTTTTTCACTTATTATCTGTGATAGGTATGAAGATTAATGTTTTGATGACATCATTAAGCTATTTTTAACAGACTTCAATAAAGTTGGAGGTTCTCAATTAGACTGTATTTTTTTTTTATGTGTGTTGCTTCAGAACTATTTTTACGTGAACCGATTTTGATGATTATTTTTTATTTGAAAACTGCAAAAACCTGAAAAAAAAATATTTAAAAAAAAAAAAAAAACAACTGACTTCCAATAAAAACACTACAAAGAGAAAAATAACTTTAATTTCGGAAGTCAGTGGCAAAAAACGAAAATACAAAACCAAAGACACCGAGTTCCGAAAT
The DNA here is from genome assembly GCA_917490735.1 of Dryobotodes eremita. NCBI lineage: Eukaryota > Metazoa > Arthropoda > Insecta > Lepidoptera > Noctuidae > Dryobotodes > Dryobotodes eremita. The sequence continues at coordinate 10,338,693 of OU823257.1, forward strand.
TAAAGTTATTTTCCACTTTCTAGTGTTTTTTTTTTGTAAGCCGGTTTTTTTTTTGTATAAAAGTTAATTACTTAACGTGTTGTATAAATAAGTATACCGTTTGTAGGTTAATAAACCTATAATAATAATAATACCAGCCTATTATTGTCCCAATGCAAGACAGAACCCTGTGCACATTCCCTGCGTCATTATAATTATTTCGAGATTTTAGAGGAGGTATTATCCACTCTATGTTACTTCCTTCCTCGAAGTTTAGGTAAATAAACTCTCCCGATTCCGATCTCTGATAATTAGTATTACAGTATATCGGCAAACATATATAATTATATATATAAATATATAAATTGCAATACTCTGTGAAGATATTGGCAAAAAATTCGCGTAGATGATGTACGATCAGAGCTCTACATTACCTGAAGCCTCTTACAAAGAAGAAGAGCGGAAGAGGGGTTAAGGTATGCCTGTGGGGTATGCAGGTCACTGACTGTACCTATCTACCCAACCCTATTGTATTGTACTGTATAACGGGCTGGTATCCGCAACTCCACATCGAAGCACGTATTATGAGTAGGTAAAACCGGGATAGATGCCGCAGTGGGATAGATGCCTCATTTTCAAAAAACCTAACTTCCCAAATTCGCAACTATGAATTAATAGTATAAGTAGGAGCCGCAGTCACCCCGCACCTCAGTTGCCCCCTAGCTGTCGTACGGTGAGGACGCGTTTCGCTCGTGTGTGCAATCATCTCCGCGGCGAACTTCACGAACACGTCAAAGATTTAAAGGTTAGTATTTGCCATTGTATAACTTTATAAGTAGTAATACATTCCATTATATTTTTTATTACATCAATGTACTGGTTCATTAAGTGTTCATCTGGGTGTTAATAGTTGCACTTTTGTTTTTAATTTATTTAAAAAATACTTTGGCATCTATCCCTATCATAAAGGATAGTTGCCCTGATTTTTCGAGGTATAGGTGCCCTTAGGGGCATCTATCCCTCCATACACTATAATGGTGTCAGTGCATACTTTAAAAATATTTTTGTGTTTTTTTATCGATATTTTTATGTTTTTCCGTATTTTTATATTTGGACTCTTTACTTGTAGCAGAACCATGCCACGAAAATACAAAAGAAAGGAAGGAGTACGAGCTCGAGTATGTTCTTGGACTGTAGAACAACTACAATCAGCTTTCGATGAAATGGACAAAAAAACCGTGGGGATAAATGAAATATCCCGACAATTTGGGATTCCATCGAGAACATTGCGAAGACGTTATGCTGCTAAAAATACAACAAAGTTGACATTGGGTATGTATTAACGATCATGTAATACAGGATATTACCTACAAGCTTTTATTTAATTCCAATGGATTTATTAATAAACTATTTTTTCTTTAGGAAAACATCCTGTCTTGGATTTTGAAAACGAGAAAAGGCTAGTAAAGCACATTCTAAAGCTTGGAGATGCTGGATTTCCCCCAAACAGACAAGCCATACGCATGTTAGCTTATCAATTTGCTGAAAAGCTGGAACTAAAACATAATTTTGACCAGGAAAATGAAATGGCTGGAGGTGCATGGTTCAAAAGTTTTATTGAACGAAATCCGGAACTGTCTATCAGACAAGCTGAAGGTTTGTCTGTGGCTAGAGCTAAAGGTCTTAGTAGAGAAGAAGTAAATAACTTCTATGATCTTTTGATTAAAGTCCTGACTGACAATGATTTGTTGGACAAACCGGAAAGGATATACAATATGGATGAATCCGGAATTCAGCTAAATAATAAACCCGGAAAAGTCGTAGCAAAAAAAGGTGCAAAAGTCGTCAATTCAGTCACATCTGCCGAGAAAGGTGAAACAATGACAATCGTTGGTTGTTGCAATGCAATTGGTAATTTCCTTCCACCAGTTCTTATAATAAAAGGTGTGAATAAAAAATCTGAATTCGAGGATGGACTTCCAATAGGCTCAAAAGTGTATATGAATAAAAAGTCAGCATATATTAACACTGCACTTTTCTATAAATGGCTAACAGAACATTTAATACCTTTGAAGCCGCATAGCAAGATTCTGCTTATTTTAGACGGTCACTCGTCACATTCAACTGCGCCGAACATGCTGCAAGCTGCTGCTGATAACGACATAATTTTACTATGTTTACCTAGTCACACAACTTCAGCTTTACAGCCTTTGGATAGATCTGTATTTGGGCCATTTAAAACCTACTTCAATCATGAAACTAACCAATTTATGCGCTTGCATCCAAATAAAAAGATAAGCCGTTACAATGCTGGAAGGCTTATACGCAATGCTTGGATTCGCGCTGCCACTCCTGCAAATGCTCTTGGTGGCTTTAGAGGTAGCGGGATTTACCCAGTTGACCCAAATGCTTTGCCAGATACTACATTCCTGATATCAGATACTGCACTGGGTAGTGAAGATCCTGGCACTTCTCGTACGCCTGATCAAGTTGTAGGACGAACGTCAACCACCCAGCCTCAGACATCTTATTCATTAGATTGCCATCCAGAGCTTGTTAATGTCTCGGAAAATATAGAATCTCGTGAGCCTATTGCGGTCGAACAAAGAACAGAAAATTCTGTATCTCAAATTTCTGCTTCTATAGTTTGTCGACTAGAGCTGGACAATCAAAAACAAAATATTTCAATTCCAAATCCGATACGGACTTCAATTGACAGAGAATCTCCTAGTCTTTTAATCGATTCCGAGCTTTTAGAGGATATTAGTATTGTTGACATTGGTGATTCTACAATTGCAGAGATTTTAGGTACCGATATAGAACAAGAAACACCTTTTGACATTGGTGATTCTAAAACTGCAGAGATTTTAGGTACCGATATAGAACAAGAAACACCTTCAAAAATTCTAATAGATGCATCACCCATACCAAAAATTCCTTTGACCATCGCTAAGAGGGCGAAACAATCAGCAGATATTTTGAATTCAAAAGAAAATATAAAACAAAAGAAGGATGTGGCTGAAAGAAAGGAAAAACAAATAAAAACTAAGTTAGATAAGAAAAACAAGACTGAAACTACCAAAGAGAAAAGAGAACTTAAGAAATCTAAAAAAGGAACCACTAACAAAGAACAAGACGACAAAAATAAACAAAAACGTAAACATTATTTTAGTGAAAACGACGATGACGACCTAACTGATTTGGGTGATAAAGAAAATGATAATTACTTAAAAGTAAACCAGAACCGAACATCACTAAAAAGACAAATTATTTACAGTAGCAGCGAAGATGAAGACACTCCACCTAACTATGAAATGAAAGGAAAGAAAACTAAAGGTTTGCCCGTAAAGAATACTAAGAGAGATGGAAAGGATAACCCTAAAGATACAAATAAAGATAACTGCATAGAATGTTTTGAAAACTATGAAAATACGAAGTCTAAATCAGATTGGATTCAATGTGTGATGTGTCAGAACTGGTTACATGAAACTTGTACACTTTTCAGAAATTTTTGCTCAAGATGTGGAAAACTGAAAGCACTATCCGGTTCAACTACATTTAAGTAGGATTAGGAATGATCTCTTTATTGTGTTATTTTAATTTTATGAAAAAATTGATTATGCATGTTGACACTTAATAATTAATATACATAATAACAACTAAGAATTCATATTTTGGTTGAACAAATGTTTTTTAAATTTTATTATGTTTGTTTGTGTCGTATTAGAATTATTTTATAACGATAACAATTAAATATTTAAAAAAAAAAATGTTTTTCATAATTCGACCTCATATTTGGTTGGGATTTTCGTTTACACAGTATAAGGAACATCTATCCCGCACTGCAGGCATCTATCCTTCTTAGTATTTTAATGGTGGGGCAACTATCCATACAGGTAGGCATCTATCCTCAAAAAAAGTGTTCCACAAAAAGCTAAATACTGCAAAATGTATTGTTGATAGGTCAAATAATAATAATTATAATTCAACATAAATGATTAAACTAGCTACACTCATAGAAATTAGTCATATAAAATTAATATTTTTTAAATAAGAAGGCTTTTTCAAAAAGTGGGGCATCTATCCCGGTTTTACCCTACGGCCTACCTTTACATACATATACGTGACAACTCAGTACCTACCTCTTAAGAGTCGTATTGCAAAAAACGCTAGAAATCATAGATTGTTTTGCTATTTTTGGCGTCCTACATTTTACTACCTACCTAATAGCTACGTTGTTTAAATTTTTGTTGGTGGTAAGTACGTGGTAACTGACAGTTTTGCTCATGTTGTAGGGCAATAATATTGTACAATATTAATAACATGGGTAATTTTTCACTGTGTTGTGTGCTTGTGTTACGAAATTACGTAGATAACTACTCTAATCAAGAATGCTTAAGTGACTATAGTTTTATTATGCATGGCTCGCAGAGATTACGAGGTGCACAATAAATCATTGTTTCTAACGATCGATCGTAATCAATGGTCACTCATCCGCTCGGGTGAACTAAGCTCTCTTATTAGCTTAATTCAGCAAACGATTAAGTGATAAGTGAACCTGGTGTCAACAATCCCAAGGCAGCGGGCAAGCGCAGGCGGCGGCATTTACCATGAAAGGTTTGCCATGCCATGGTAGCCCGAGAAGTTCATTTCTTTCGTTTTCTGCAAATTGCAGCGCTTATATTTTCACGAAATATTCATATTTGCAGCAAATATTATTTCGAGAGCTATCTATAGGTACCTATTGATGATTAAAATTTAAATGATTATAATTTAGTATTTTTATATTTATTGCCGCGTAATGAATTTTGATCAACATACAACGTAAAAAAGCACTGCAATTTGCAGAAACCTTAAGAAATTTGAAATGATTATAATATAGTAATTATTTTATTATAATTCCCGAGTATAGCTCAAAATTTGCAAAAAAAATACCGAACTGTCCTAGGTTTCTAAAGCTGGAAATTCGATTTTAATACAGTTATTAAATTTTACAGGAATATTATAATTATTTGCGAGACTGTTATAATGTCTGAACAATAAAAAACAAAACACAAAATTAATACAACCGTATTGCGGCCCTCCTCCTTTTTTTTGAAGTCGGTTAAAAAATAAATGCTTACGTACGTGCTTATACGCTTAAGTGTCACGAAGTGCCTTTTGACTTATGCAGTATTGATCTTTTATCAAAAGAACAGTGTTAATGATCGTCATCCCTTCGCAATCGCAGCATGGCTTCTTTGATATTAAGTAGTTAAGTCACGCCCTTTCTAGCCACACATTAAAATATCATCTTTCTAGCCATACTTATAGATATCATCTTTCACGCAATTCATCCATTATTGCTTCTGTCATCCCCTACTTAAAACGCCATCCACATTCAAACTAAAAACCTTTCCCAGAACGATGTTCTCGACAAAAAAAAAACGTTTAATTTGTAAGTTAATATAACATACCTTCGGAATTAATTAATAAACTAAAAATAATAATATCCTAACTTAACTAAAACTGTTAACAAACTAAAATATGGCATGGCGAAATTACTCCGCATCGCTGTCAACTTGTTATGTACCCAAGAGTTATGTAACGTTATATGGCAATGCTTAGCCTCTGGCCAAGGTAAAAGCCAGACCTTGGGACACGGGAAGTGTCAACCAGCCGTTTGGATATTTCTTTGAACAGGCCATGAGCACTCGGAACCCAGAGCCCGAGGGTTTCAACTCCAAACGGCTCGAAAATATAAATTACCGATAATATAAATTACCGATATACTTATTACCAGTCGTTTAAGTATCGATTGAAACATTAGCATTAAGATAAAAACGCGATCTCAAATTTTGTGTCTTTATATTTTATTAGACCAGAAAAAAAACATGACAAGATTTTTAAGCTATTGCATAGCTTTTATCGCGAGCTTTCAGCGCGGCGACCGAATCAAGAAATACCGTAACGAAAATAAAACCTAACACCCCCCACTCCGCCTACCATGTAGCTCGGCCGAGCGTTCGCTTAACGTGTATGTATATGGTACGACTGTACTTGAATTAATATCAAAGAAAAAAAAATACTGCATAAATAAAAAAATAATAAATAATTATAATTGCATAAGTTGATAAAAAATGCTATGCAATAGCTTTACCGCGGCAGTCCCCGAGTGCCATACGTGTTTTTTTTATGGTAGCACATATTGCACACAAAGAAGTTTGCATACTCAGATTTTAGTACAGGTTGTATGCATTAACTTTATAACCTTCTCTCAATGTAGTCCCATAATATCCACAAGCTTACCAAGCCTAGGTCTGGGTAACGGCTTGGTGAGAAGTTCCGCTAATTAAAGCTCGCTTGTTACCTTCTTCATTAGCAGGTCTCTTACGAAGAAGTGACATGTACGAATGTAATTAGTGCGTCTGTGAAGCTCTGGATTCTCAGCTAACTTTATTGCTGCTTCGTTATCCACTAGTAACGTAGGAAAACCCTTAAGTTGTAAGAGACTTCCTTTGAGCCGTGTCAACCATACACATTCTCTCGCACCTTCACTGGCGGCGATCACTTCAGCTTCCGTTGTCGAAATAGCAACACTTTGTTGTCCCTGACTCATCCAGGAGTTGGTCGTCCGGCATACAGGCAAAGTACTCCAGAAGTTGATCTTCCAGTTCCAATATCGCCTGCGTGGTCGGCGTTGCTGTATGACTCTATAATTCCAACTTTATTGTTCGTTTTATACATAATGCTGTGATTTAGTGTGTACTTCAGGCTTAGCACGAGCACCGTTTTGTCGACCGGAAGAATAGACAAAAATGACGTTCCGTGAAGACAGTACGAAAAGAGCTGAGAGAATCGAATCACAGTACGAGAAAAGCTGAGAGAATCGAATCACCTAGTCTAAGATTTTATCTAATATGTTATTCGTAACCAGTAGTAACGCAGTACTTTCCATCCCATACCTACTCAGATAACTTTTTGTATGCTCCATCAAAGCCACCGCAGAAGCAGCACCAACATCACCGCCCTCATTTACAGAGTTATTCGGTTTTTAAGATTTTAATTGAATAATGGACATTATTATTTATAAAAGGCCGTACATGTCCCGTAACAGAGTAGACATGCGGTACTTCCATTGTATCCAGTTATTTCTATCAAGCTTACTTACCTGTATTTTACTTAGCTCCATTCTTAGTTTCCAGCAAATATTTAAGTGAATTTAAAGGGGCCCATAACCTATTACGAGTCGTTTAGTCTCGATTTCAACATTATCAGTAAGATAAAAACGCGATCTCAAATTCGGTGTCTTTTTATTTTATTTAACCAGACAGGAGACACCACCACAGAACATAAATATATACTCTTAGGGAGGCAACCACAGAGTACTTTTATATATGGAGAAACGTCTACAAAAAAAACATGACTAGGTATTTTTATGGTGACACACATTGCACTCAAAGAAGTTTGAATACTCAGATTTTGGTACAGGTTGCATGAATTAACTTTATCAATACTTTCGCTGCTTGAGGTTTTCTGCAGCCGAAGCAGTAGTGTCAAAACAAGACGCCGAGCCAGGAAGATGGGATGGCGCAAGAGTATCGACACACGTTGCGCCCCACACTAATAGCCTACCCGCCTTACATGGAAATAAAGACATGCCATCAAGTCTCTTGCCATATTGTCGCGTGCCAAGCCTTTGGGTTCTAATACAGTAGAACGCCGACAGTGACAAGAACTCGTCGAATGATATCGTTAATATTCGCGTGCCGCGCTAAGCGACCCGCACTTTGGCTGCAAGGTCGGCCCTGTTGACAACTTCGCTACAGTACAACTTCGTAGTACCTATTTGAAAAGCAACTCCAAACTGGGTGAAAAAGGGCAGTCAAGTTTTTAGGTTGGGATTTTACTGCTTACTTCGATTAACTCGAAAATTGGAAAAGAACCAAACCATTTTTAAAAAATCAACCCCTGTTGGGGTGAAAATAGGGAAATATAGTTTAAAAGAAAGAAAGAAAATACATTTATTTGCGGTAAACATGACGCAAAGAAAAAACAAACACAAAAAAGAATGAGTTGGCGGAAAATATGCGTCACATTCACGCAAAACGGCAATCGCTCAGCATAATGCTACGACCCTATGCGAGACAGAGCCCCAGCGCTGGTTTTCAGCGATAGCAGACGCTGACGTGATGACGTCAACCAGTGCAGCATACGAAAATTAAAAATAAACATTAAAATCCTACTAATATCCTACTAATATTATAAATGTGAAAGTGTGGATGTTTGGATGTTTGTTACTCGATCACGCTAAAACGGCTGAACGGATTTGGATAAAATTTGGCACATGGGTAGACTATGACCTGGATTAGGACATAGGATACCTTTTATTCCGATATTCCCACGGGATCGAGATTTCTGCGGGTGAAACGGCGGGGCGCAGCTAGTAAGAAATAAAATAATTACACTATTTTTTGTAAACCTAGTTCAAAATGTATATAAACATAATATTTATAAATTGGTAACATTCCGGGCAACGATTCATGCGCCGCCGGGCTTTAATGATCTGTGCGCGCAGCTGTCATAAAACTATAGGTTTGACATTTTGATTTATTGATTAAGTAATAAATATTATAAAACATGGCGCATTATGTAATGAATGTTATGATAGAATTTTATTAAACACCAAAGGAGGAGTTTGTATGAAATATTTTAATTCCGTCGACTTCGAAACTTGCAACTTGGCCCAAATACTTATCTAGGTAAAGAATAAAGACCGTGAAGATAAATTTTCCAAAATCACCCTTTAAATGGGGTGGAAGGGGTGTTCAAGTTCGTAAGAGAAAGTACAAAATCCGCGTGGAGGAAGTCGTGGGCGAAACGCTAGTAAGTGGTTCATACAAAACGCACGTCGCGCGTCGATCGCGTATTTACTCGCGGGACGCTAGCTTTCGGTTAGGATACGGGGGAAGAGCTGCGAAAATCGAAATGAACAGGCGTTTGTACGCGGAGCAGCAGTATTATGTACTACCACATGCATGTCATGTCAAGTCGAACATCTTTAGCAAAAAATGTCACCTTTTTAAATTAAATTCAAACAGCCAACCTCATTCATGCAAACCTTCTTTTTTGTCTTAAAAACACGCTGAGCAACCAAACAGAAATAAAAATAAAGTGAAAATTAAATTGTCAAGCAGAACACGCATAATGTAGGCATTTTCAGTGTTTTTTAAATTAATCAATCCGTTCATATTTCAGACACAATGAAAAATGTATAGTAATGTAAACTAATGTAGCGGATAAATAAAATAAAATAACTCCAGAAAAACAGTAAAACCTCGAACATGAATCCAAAAGACGTAAGTAATTCTCAAAGAAGTTTTATAGTAGTCAAAGTGCGGATTTCGTCTTGCCTTTAGGTCAAAATCAAAATATTTTATTTCACATAAACCTACATACATGGGCACTTATGAAACGTCAGAAGCAAAGAGCACGATTCCAATTGGTCGTTTCCAATGGAAAAGAGCCGGCAAGAAACTCCAGGGTTACTCTTTTAAAAATAATTGGCTTTTACAATGTTTTCAAATTACAGTGTTAATAGGTAGGTATGGGAGGACAGTGTAGGCCTGTCAACAAGTACCAGGGATTTAACAATATAGAAAATGGTCTACAAATCTAGTCTACAAGTTAGGCCTACAACGTTCTCACGTTCACAAATTAAAGAAGAATCTATATTAAAGATAAATAAATAATAAAAATAAAACCTTAGGTAAATCAAGTGACATGATTGCCATTACAACTGTAACAAATCTGAATTAAAATCCTGTCTACAAAACCCATTAGTAAAGAATTGGAGGTATATAATGTCAAATAATGAGAAGAATATATCAAAGAAGAAAGCAAAAAAAGTTTTATTTATTTTTATTAATCAGGAGCAGTTAATAGTAATTTACATAGTGATGCCGTAGTCGTAAGGAAGTAGGGGAAAGGTAGGTAAGATGGACCCTGCAGGTACAAAGTTCCATCTAAATAATTTTGATAGGAATCTTCAGAGAGCTTCCTCATGATACAACTTATTCAGGGATGGTGCAAACTTAACGCCGTCGTCCACATTAGCACTGTTTTAGCAAGGAAAGTTTGTTTTTTCATGTTCTGATGTGAAATTGACGCATTTCAATTGATCTACAGTTTGTTTTGGCTTAAGATTGATTGATGTTCTGGTGGTCTCTGTATGCAAAGTGACTTATGATTGAACTAACATCAAATGATGTGAAAAATAGCAATATGTACGCATTTATCAGAAAAAGAGTTAATGTGGTGTATGTCATAAGGCAAAACGGGCCCATGCAGAACGGACCGGAGCAGTATGAAGAGATCTAAAATAAAAATAAAAATTGTTAATTGGTATTGACAGGTGACATTAGTAGACCAAGAACATCTTAGATAGGGAAAACACGAAAGAATAGTTATGGAAGAGAATTATAAAAAGAAAATTGACAGTTACCCGACAATGGAAACTTGTTTTTTTTTTTTTTAATCAATTGTTGATAGGTTCTATGTCCAGATTTTCGCTTATGCTTATACTGTGCTTGCGCTGGCTGTGTCGAAGATGATGATGAGGCAGTGTTATTCTGTGAACAAAATGTTCTGGCAGCTTTTTCATTCGAACCGATTTTGTCTGCGCGTGAAGTCCGTTGTGCCTCGCTTATGAAGGTATAACGGACCAAATTAAGCTTTCAAGAAATCATCTAATATCTTAACTGTTCAAGAATATATTTAAGTTTAATTTATAAGTCGCGTAGAGTAAATGTTGTTGATTAGTCTAACTCCCGAAAATTTTTAATAAAACGCACAGTTTTATTTCTACATTAGTACCTACTTTCTTGCTTAAGTGGTTCGTTCTGCCTTCCCTTCCCTTACGTTTTACAATGCCTAAAGCCGGCGCAAGCCAGACTTAACTTCACACATTTGACAACTTGTTTGAAGAAGAGTGGCAAACGGCAAAATAGAGGGCACACGACATGCCCATTTTATAGTGCATAGGTACCTATACCTACTAAGTTAAACCTGTACCCTAATTACGTAACACACATCTATCACAATCTGAATCATTTTGAAGCCTATTGCTAATCGATTGCTTCATGTGTACGAAAAATTTAACAGCTCAACAACGTAAATAACGCAATGAATGTTGTTGAACTGTCAAAATGAAACCCATTCCTACTGTTAGTGTTTCACGTAATTACCCCGCTGGTCACTGCCGCACCAAGATTACAATAATAGCAAAACAATATAAAAGGACTCATGAATATTAACAACCTTTGCTTTGGGACCAAGTCCGAAATATACCGATCTGGTCATCGAAAAACAAAATTGGTACGGTATTTCATTAAAAAAAATGCAATACCCAATCAAGATTTTTTGCACTATTTCATACAATTAACAATAAAGTTTGTTTAAATAAAGCATCTAAACATGTTTAGGATCCCGAATATGATGAGTGGTGTGATCCAGACAATCCACGTAGGATAAGATATGAAGATGTACTAGCTGCTTCAAAACGAATATTAGGTCAGATTGTTCGCACACCACTACAGGTACCTACTCATTTACTTACACACGTAAAATCTTTGGGTAGAATAGAAAAGCACAAAATGACTTGAAAGTTGAATTGTAGGTGCAAAATAAATAATGTATTGCATTTTTATTTTCATAGAAAGCTCACATGTCGAAGAAACTGGGTATGGAGTTATATCTGAAAGAGGAATTCTTACAGGTCACAGGATGGTAAACTTTACAATTATTAAATAAACGAAGTATTTTATCAATAATAGGTAAACGCTAAATAAAGTGCCTACCGCGAGGTTGTAATTCAAAACTTATTTTTAACATTATTAGGGAGGTCGCCACGGCGACTTTCTAGAGCGATTCAGTCGCAAAAAGACCGCGATACAGTTGCGATACTGTCGCTGGTCGTATACGTTCGCCCACGTAATAAGCTATCGATACAATCGTGCGTTATAGTGCCTACCTACCTGTGAATGCCTGTTGACGCTGCAGTTGTAAGATGGACTCGGTCGAGACAACGTTGGTCGCGTTGTCTTTGTTGCTGCTTTTACGGAAGCAGCCACAGCGTGGGCATGGGCAACGTAAATATTGGGGTTACCCATATAATAGATTTCAATAAAGGTTATGTGGTGGCCATTATTAAAAAACGTTTCAAAAACTAATAAAGTATAAGGAAAAATTTAGAAAATGTTATAGAATGTCATATTCAACATTTCGCTCTTTTTACCAGATGTCGCCCGAAACAGTCGCGCGTTACTAGCGATACGGAATCGATAGAGTCGCGCGTTTGCATCGATGCAGAAGCGATACTATATCACTATTGAATCGCTTCTGTCGCGCGTTGCAAATGCGACAAACGGCCAAACGTAGCGATGCAGACGTGCGTTGATAAAACGCGCTACGGAATCGCTACAAAAAGTCGCCGTGGGAGACCTCCCTTACGCGACGTCCAACGTGGGCGATTCAACGCGAACGCGATTGCGAAGCGATGAGATGCGGTTTACGCGAATTCAAGGCGACGCGGCAGTTCAGTCCTACGTGCGCGCGAAGTCGTCAGCCGTCTTGGCATGCTGGACAAATAATCATTTAATAAAGTATTAATTGTCGTAAAATTGTATCAGACATAGTTTTTAAGAAAAATGGTTGGGAATTTTTTTATTGGGCAAATGCGTCAAATTTTTTTAACCACCACACCCCAAGAGTTCGCGCGAAAATATCAAACCAACTGATCGCGTCCGCTTCGCTTCGCACCGTACCCACGTGCGGTGCGACACAATTAAACTCTATAGCGGTGTCCTACGTGACTAGGGTTACCATATGGAAAATTGAAAAGTCCTGACAAAAAGCCTGATTTCTATAGAAAAGTCCTGAGATTCTGTCGCAAAGGTAATTAACGACGACGCATTTTTTTTATCACTTAATTATGTGAAAGAAATGCGTTGTGCTGTGATAGGTACATACTATCCAAAGAAGATTATATTTTTGTTAATGTTGATTGAAACTTACCAATAAAAAAAAACCGAATAACTAGATAGAGATACTTTATTTTATAAAAATATCGTAAAATCCAGAGATTCCCAAGATTTCCCTCAATCCGGTCGCAATCCTGTCATGTGACTAAAAATCCTGAGATCTCAGGACAAATCCTGAGATATGGTAACCCTATACGTGACCAACCGTCACGTAGGACACCGCAATAGAGTTTAATTGTTTGTTCAATCCGCGCCGCTTCGCTTCGCTATCGTATTCGCGTTGAATCGTCCACGTTGGACACCGCGATAAGTATTTATTTCCGTGTCTAAGTATTATTATTTTATTAAGTACTTAAAGGCGGCTACTCGTCTAGGAGGCGCCAACACTATCAACTCGAATCACCAAAGAACCGTAACCTAGCGTTATTTTTTTCCTTTTTATTCGTGTGAGCACGAAGAAAATGGCGAAACTAGTTGAAAATACGCAGCCACACTTTAGTCGTCAAGCAATCTAACTTGCGTCGAAATTACTCTTATCCGGCTACACACGTGAGTAGTGTCAGTGACTGGGCTAGAAAGCAAGAAAAAAAACTCCCTGCCTGCCAATTATGCCATTTAGTAAATAGCCTCTGCTTGGCGAACGAGAAACGATTGCCCCTGCGGAAGTCCAGGGGCACATAGAGTGACCGCCTTTAAGTACATATAAAAAAAACATACATTTATTTACATATTTAGTTATAATTTCGTAAATAACACCATTACAGCTAAAATATGCCAATGGTAAGCATAACTTAGAGAAAAAATAACTACCGCTAACAAGAAAACAAAGATATTTTATATAAATTTTCAATACACTTCAGTGCTACTTGTGTGAACCTCGGCTGACTGCTGTGAAATATATCTAACTCAGTAGATAAATACTATGTGATACCAGCTATGTGACAGACTACAGAAGCGCATCGAATTCACGAACTATATCTATACTCACCTGTTCAATGTTACATACTTATGTATATCGGCCGGTTACTAGAACACTGTTTAAATTATAATATATTTAACAGAGTTTTTATAGTTTCAAGGAACGCGGAGTATGCAACACTTTATCATTGCTAAGCGACGAACAAAAGAAATTAGGCGTATTATCTGCTAGTACTGGAAATCACGCCTGCGCTATGACCTACCACGCCACTCGGTTGGGTATACCCTGTGTGGTTGTCATGCCTTTGCATGCACCTATTAACAAAGTCAACAAAGCAGAAAGACCAGGCGGAAAAATAATATTACACGGTTCGACATTGGCCGAAACAAAACTTTTTGCTATGACCAAAGCAAAAGAAAAAAGGATGTTGTACGTTAATGGGTAAGGCTCAATCAATAGAATCTTGTTCTTTTTCAAATACTTAGGGAATACTGCTACTGTACTGCTGCTGCTGTTGCTACTTATTCCTAACAAAGAAGATTCAATTTAACAATACTTCATCATTAGTAAACTTATATATATATTTGCAGTTACGATCACCCGAATATTATAGAAGGCCAGGGCACGATTGGTATTGAAGTTATAGAACAACTGCCTTCTGTGGATGCGGTGTTGGTACCGTGCGGGGGCGGCAGTCTCCTAACGGGTATTGCTGTAGCTGTGAAACATCTCAAACCTGACGCTGAGGTTTATGTGAGTTATCATCTGATCATTATGTATACTTGTTCATTTATTTATTAAACACCTGAATGAGGTCTTAGAACATAACTTGAACCGTAACATCGTAATCCGCATTTTTTCAGGGTATTGTAACAGACCATACAAACAGTATGGTAGAGGCACTTAGGAAGAATGAACGGGTATTTCTTAACTTAGATCCGTCACTTGCTGATGGATTGTCTGTTAATAAAGTCGGAGTCAATACGTTCTTTAACCTTAAAGGAGTTGTCGATAAAATGGTAAGCAAAGTAAACAATCGAAAAGCGAGCTTATGTTTTTTTCTGACATACTGTGTCAAGTTCTAAATGTTTTTTTTATAGGTTGTAGTAAGAGAAGATTGGGTGGCTCGTGCGATTATGCACATTATTGAAGAAGAAAAGGTCGTAGTAGAAGGAGCCGGGGCAGTTGGCATCGCAGCTATTTTGGCTGGCTTGTTCCCTAACCTTAAAGGCAAAAAGTAAGTGCTGATAACTGAATTTAACAAACTCGCTAGCTCTCTGGACTAGAGCCCCGCCTGCTTCTAGGGGTAATTCCGTCATCACGGTAATGTCGTATTTGTAAAGGCATGTAACCACTGAAATACCCCGGTATCTAAAAGTTGCACCGTCTCTAAACAGTATTTAATTTTATTGTATGCCACAGGCAAGAAACGTTCATCGTGTAAATACAGTTTAAAACTGACTCCGACTCATTAGTCCGACTCTCTAACTTCTATCTCTCAGTTAGCTATGCCAACCAAAAATCAAGAGTTTGAGTGATGTCCTGTCAATCCTACAATAGACTAGCTCTAATAAATAAATATGTTTCAGAGTGGTTGCAGTCTGCTCTGGGGGTAATATCGACACGACTACCTTATCGCGCGCGCTAGAACGAGGCATGGCAGCAGAGGGTCGGCTTGTGAAGTTCAAGGTGACGGTGTCGGACCGTCCCGGCGGACTGGCCGACCTGTGCAGCATGCTGGCCAACATCGGCGTCACCATGCGGGACTGCGTGCCGGAGCGAGCCTGGGTCAAAGGAGATGTCTTCAGCGTTCAAGTAAGTGTTTAAATGAATCATCATTCATCACAATTTTAAATTTCTTATGGTTTTTCCTGACCAGTTTCTAGTACTTAGGTACTTAACTACAGAAACATCTTTGTTGCAGTTAAAAGTGATTGTTGAAACCAGAGGATGGGAACATACCAAAGACTTGGTAGAGTTAATCAAGAAACACTATAAAGAATATTTCTTTCAAGAAATGGGCGAGAAGACCGATAAAACCGCGGGAACGAAACGCGGCCCGTGCCTTGCGCCGAACCCTATGTGCATGCAGAAGTAGATATATGTACGACCAACAATTGTGCCATTTCTACCCCGTCTCATTATCGTACAATCAAAATAACAGTTGTAACTTCATTGGATTTTGTTTTATTTCGCTATTAAAAGTTCGTAGCCGCCGCGCCGGTAGAGACATACGTACGTTCTTTTCCGCGTGATTTCGCCGATCTGCTCGGAAGCCGGTTACACCTCCACGCGTAGTCCGCCATTTTGTTGCGGACTTGCGGTTCAATCATGGGCTCAAAACGGAACATTATTCTAGGACGCTTCTATACACAACTTTCTATGTCCTTCTATTTGGAGCTAATACGTATAAATTCTGGGCATTGGACGCGAACATGATACATATAGCGGGCCATGGGAAAAGCATGGCTTTTCCAAATGCACCCCTGCTACCTGCAAAGCCTTCGCTTTATTAATTGTAATAGCAAAACTTAGTTTCATTGGAAACTGGAGTCTTTTAAATTGAAGTAGTAGGTCAGTGGGGATTACAGCAGACAGCTCCGACGGGATCTCATGGCGGCATGGAGACTGCGCTGTCACAACCCAATTCTGGGCACGCCATAATCGCAGCGGTAAGTCCTCACCTTACGCCTGACGCAGGTACTCACCGGA
The DNA here is from genome assembly GCA_917490735.1 of Dryobotodes eremita. NCBI lineage: Eukaryota > Metazoa > Arthropoda > Insecta > Lepidoptera > Noctuidae > Dryobotodes > Dryobotodes eremita. The sequence continues at coordinate 10,355,322 of OU823257.1, forward strand.
CATGGCTGTTTCGGGAGGTTCCTGTTTCGGATAAGGCGGGAGGAAACGCCCGGGTGTTATCATTGTTAGGATCGACCGGAGGACACGGTGGAGCATACGATGGAGGTCTGCCCGGCTTGGGCGGAGCACCGCCGTGTCATCGTGGTAGCGATTGCTGGCGGCGATCTCTCGCGTCCGGCCCTGGTCCAGGCCATGGTACGGAGCGAGAAGGAATGGGAAGCCGTCACCTCCTTCTGCGAAGCAGCAATGATCGTAAAGGAGGAGGCGGAGCGCGTGAGGGCTAGGCAATCGTTGCGCCCTCACGCCCCTAGTCAGCCCCGACATTTAGTCAGTTGTTAAAATCATCAAAATGGAAGCAGCGTATAACTTTATTTACGAAGATCAAAATGTTTTGGGAATTTTGGACGACTTGGACGATTTAGCACGACCTCCAAATTTTTTTTAAATAACGGCGGCACTATTTTGCAGAATACGATGAAGTGGATTTTCGCACAAGATTTCGCTTTTCGAAACAATGGCCTTGGATGTGTTGTATTTGATTGAAAATAAGCTTGAATTTTCATCAGGTCGGGAAGTAAAATATCTGTAAACTACGTACGAGTACCTATCCACCCCGTGTGTCAGTACATAATTGGCACCTTTTCAACCTTTTTTTGCTGCCGTTGTGACAGCATCCTTTTTTCTTTTCTTTTCTTTTATTCTTCGAAATCAAGCTAAATAATTTTTTTTTTCATTCGATAAGAAATGAGGACAACGTTCACGAGTTTTCTTACTGTTACACATTATTATTCTTACAATAGAAAAACACCACGACTGACCACGAACACAAACGTTCAAAACGATAACAAACAAAATTATAAAAATTACAGTTTACAAACCGATTCAAACTTTATGGCGACATGAAGTTTGACGCGTACTAAACTAGTAATATTTATTTACCGACAAAATTAAATGTTAAAAGAACACACTCATAGTTCACTACACACCTGACATTTTAATTTAGTTGTATTATTTAACGAGAGTCTATACTATACGGCTAGCTAAAAAATTATGCATTGTCAGTGAACATTTACATGTGACATTGCGACTTTTTATTTTGGTTGATTTGACAACTGACCGATATAAGAGTGAAAGATACATGACTCACTTTCCACCCGTCGAAGACCCTGATTATCGTCTGCCTCCCGTCACTCCAGACGAAGCGCACGACCATAAAAGGGCTTCTCGCTCGGAAAGCCCCCGGTTCGGACGGTATCACCAATAAGGTGTACAAACTCCTCCCCGCCCCTCTCATAATGGATAACATCTTCCCATAAGCGTAAAGAGGCCATCGTTATAGGCATCCCCAATCCAGGCAAGCTCTTGAGCTCTGATCAGTCTAGTTACCGTCCCATTAGTCTGCTCAATGTTCTCGGGGCAAAATCTACGAGAGGCTTATTTATAAGCGTCTCAAAGACTATGCTGAAGCAAAGAGCCTCCCCAACGAGCAGTTTGGATTCCGTACCCAACACTCATGCATCCAACAGGTCCACAGTATCGTAGAGCACTTAAGCTTCAGGCTTCAGCGTAACACGACGACGGGCGTGCTCTTCGACATAGCAAAAGCAGTCGTCAAAGTCTGGCACAACGGCTTGTTATACAAGCTGTACCAATTCAGTGTGCCAGATCGTCTCGTACTCATACTACGTGAGTTTTTGTCGAATCGCACTTTTCGCTATCGTATCGAGCGTGCACTCTCGTCCCCTTACCCTATTCGCGCAGGTGCCCCTCAGGGCTCCGTGCTATCCCCCCTAATTTTCACGCTGTTCACCGGCGACATCACTAAAAGTAAAATGGCATAGTGAGCTCTATTCACCGACGACACTGCCATCTACTATACGGGTCGCAGTCATGACACTATCGCTCGCACTCTCCAAACCTCCGCAAACGTCTTAAGCGCTTGGTTCCGGAAATGAAGAGTCGAGGTCAACTCCGATAACAGTCAGGCGGTCCTCTTTTCGAGATGCGTCGATTCGCCCCCCCCTCCCCCCTCCAGTCCGATCACTATGTATGGCAAGCTGATCCCTTGGGGGAAGCGAGCTAAATACCTAGGTATGATCCTCGACCAAGGTGGTCGAGGATCATACCTAGGTATTTATATATATTTTCACCTTCAGTGAGCACATAATTATGGCTCGTTCGCGCGCCGCCTTCGCTCTCGGTAGACTCCACTGCCTATGAATCGCCCGCAGTAAATTGTCTCCCAAATGCAAATTGCGCATCTACACCGCAGTCATCCGTTCCATCATGACTTGTGCCTGCATTCTATTTGCCCACGCAAAGCCCCGCCATCTTCAAAGATGCAGACCCTTCAGAACTGTTTCCTCAGAAAGGTTACGGGAGCGCCCTTCCATGTCCGAAATGTGAATAGACCTTCGAATGCCCACCATCCAACAGTTCATGAAACGCCTTTCAAAGCGTTTCTTCGACTGCGGCATAAAACACCCCAATCCCCTGATTAAAGCAGCCGCCTGCTACACTCCCTCCCGCATTAGTAAGATTCGCCGCCCGAGGCATACCTTAGTCGACCCCCGACGACGCCACTACCCTCCTCGAAGAGAGTAATGAGGCCACCAGTACCTTAAAGATACATAAACATAGACCGACGTCCTTTCATCATAGCCGCCGAGGCCCGCCGCGACGCCCCCATCCACGTCCCCCCGACTATTGCTCGAGCCAGCCCGCGCCGCTGAGCCTGTAGCTTTAAATTCGTCCCCTAATAATAATAATTCTGATCCAGCCTGTCCCTTGCTGTCCTCTCCCTGCGATGCCCTAAGCCGAGAATCGTACCGCGCAGGGGGTGCCTTTAGGCTGTTGTCGTTGTCGTCTAGTTTGTAAGTTTTTTAAGCCCTGGGTGGGGGCCTTATTGGCCTGCGAGAAGACAATCACAATAAAAAAATAAAAAATGCTCATTCACTTAACGTGGTATGGTGTGTGTGTCTTTTTCTTAATGTGGTGTTATTTTTATTTGGTGGAACGTAAATACCATTTACATCGACACCCAGGATGGGCTTTATACGAAAGATCTCCTCAGCGGTCAACAGCATAGGCACGAAATGTTATATAAGTACTCATTACATTCTGATGATTACCCATTCTAAAGTATGGCATGACTTGAATAGTGCAACTCGGACGGCTTAACACTGACTTGTGTAAAGTCGTGTTTGGGTTCGTTGGATTTGTCTTCACAAGTACTTTTCTAGAGAAGGTAGAACGGATATTTAAACAAATTCTAATGCTAAAAAGTACAAAATATAATGTGAGTAAAAACCTTTATAAAAACAAGCTAGGCTAAAAACAAGGCGGCTTATTTTAATGAAGACATTCACGCCTCAACCTTTTAAGAAAATATTAAAGTTCTATGTTAACGTAAGTTTTATGTAGTACTTATACGTTCATTAAAAGCTTGTTTTGAAAAAGGCTTTTACTAAAATTTTATTAAAGCTACTTATTTATATTATATCTAAGTACCCGCATTGATTGATTAATATTACACGGTCCAATTTGCGTGCGGGGAAGGCATGGTAAATTAGTTTATTACAAGCAGTTTGTTAGTGCTTATTACTGCATTAATTATTCTGTGTAAACCATTAAGGAACCATTTCTCTAATCACTCTTCTTAATAACCTTTATCTCCTTTAATTGGGTTCTCATGAAAGTCATATTTTGTATCGACAATACAGTCCATGTGTGAATCATATTATTATAAGTCTAACGAAACCAGTAACCTTAACATAATGAGAACAATTCTTTTTCTTATATTGAAATCAACCTGTATGTCAGGAGGTGCAAATTTGGCGCACCATGTGCCTTAGCACTAAATACAGCTCTTGGTATGCGTATTATGATAGTAAAGACCACAACTTTAAACATGACCAGCACCCTAATTGCATAACACACTATCAATCATAATCTGAATAATTTTGATGCCTATTGCTTATCCATTGCTAGTGCATCTCCACCACTTTTGTTGTAAGGATGGACGCGATGTTCGCTCGTTGGTATATAATATATAATAATGTTTTGCTTAAATACCCGTTATAATGTTGTTTGTTGTTTCTTTTTTTACTAAGTACCTTCTTAGGTGGTTTTGATGTTCCACATTATGTAGTCGATGACTTTGGTGCACGGTAACACTCTAATGAGTTTATGTTGGCACCGACTTAAATATATAAAATGTATATGTACTACTGAATAAATAAATAAATAAAATATGTTCGAAAAGTTTGTCTGCTCAACAACGTAAATAACGCAATGAATGTCTCAATCCACTTTTTTAAACATGTTACATTTTTAAAGCACATACATTCGAATGATACACACAACTAAATATATTACTATACATTCTATAATCATTAAATACTTTTGTGCAATGTATGATTAATTCATTCAATTCATATTCAGCACCGTAACCGTAGTAACACATTTATACCTTTTGTTTGTATATAAATAAATGCTAAAAAATCTTATTAATGTAGGTATTTTTGAATGGATAAAAAGTGATAATTAGGCGTTTCTAGATGCAACAACAACAACAAGCAACAAGATCAGTCAAGATCTGATCTAAAAACACCAATTATCAACTAGGTAATCCTGCCCTCATTGCCCTAGGGCACAGCTGTTTATGTCCTGATTAACTACTTAGCTCTATAAAGGTACCTATAGCGTAATGATAATCGTTGAAGAGGTTAAATCTGTAAACATCTGCAATATTTATTTATTTATTTAAACTTCTCGCACACAATAATATACAAAGGCGGACTGAATGCCTTAGGCATTCTCAACCAGTCAACCAAGGGTGGTGTAGAGATAAGGGCAGGTGCTCTGCTTAACAGGCGTTACTAATAATAAAAAACATTAAAAAGATAACATTATTCCATAATATCCTCCTCTTTTCACAGTTTGCGGTAAACTGTAGAACGTACACACAGTTAATTAGGTGTATATTATTAGGAAACCTCCGGAGCACACACACATTTAAGGTGAGTGGGGGGAAGATGAAAAACGGGGTAACACAAAAAGTTGTCCATAACGCCAGACTTAATGTAGTTTTTGCAGTGATGGCAACATTATTAAGATCGCCATTTTGTTACGTCGCACATCTCAGTCAGCGTTTGCCGTTTTGAGTTAATGGTTGTGTGAAAAACGCAAATGTCTGCGCCGTGACTTTTACGCAAATTAATGGAGTTTTTTAATCTTACCCCGTGTCCTGTAACTTTACTTACGAGGTGGGTACGAATGTTTTATTGGAATATCTACTCATTATTTTTAATTCTTAGTTGTGTTATTACATCCAAATATGGATATTTTTCGTATTTTAGGATTTATTTAAATTTTCCATCTTTACCCACCAATATTTGACGGGGTAAGAAGAACATATAAAAGTTTCGACCTTACCCCGATTTCAAAAGTCATACTAATAGACAGATGTTCTCAAACTGTTGTGATAAGATAAGTATACAAAATAAAATAATAGGTACCTACCCTTTTATGATTTTATGATGTTCTTATAGAATATCGGTTGTGCAAATTTTGAATTAATTAATTTTGTATATACTTAAGTGATTAGTGATTACATACTGTCTTTGAAATATTTAATTAGAATAAAATTATTGTTTTGTTTCAGCCAATATAACGGATGCACAGTAATAAACTGTCAGCGAGACAAATTCGGCCATTTATATCTAGAAGTACTTACAAATATTATTATTATAAATACCAACTTAGGACTACCGAATGACTATTCAATAAATGCATTTTGCCAATTCAGAATCACCATGTCACGTAACTACGTCCGGAAACCTCTACGCGCAACTTCCTACACTCGTGACGATGTTGCTAACACCATAGAGTAAGTAAAACGGAAGGAATTTACATTATACGGCGCGGCAAAACATTACAATATACCTATTGCTACTCTTCAAACTCTCTGTTTTGTAATATCTTAATATTAGGATAGAGTAAAATAAAAATATATATGTGATTGATAGCGATGTTTTATTTTCAGTATAACCTAAAGCAATTAAAGTGGAAAGTTTGAGAACCTCTATGTTAATCGCCCCCGGTTGGAGTAAGATTGAAATATAAAAAAATACAAAAATATTATATCTTTGTTAACTAAAGGTATTTTGACACTTCAGGCAGTTCTCAGTTTTTATCGCACTTCAAATTATAGACTAGTGACGACCAACAGCGTCTGATAATCATTTGAACGATTTTAGAAACTATTTAGATCTTTCCCCATCACCCTTTCGTCTTCCCCCTGTTTCATTCTCGTGATAAAAACATTTTATTTAATTTTTTTTAATGCTTTGGAACAGATTTAACAGGATGTTATCAATATGATAGAAAAATATACTCTTTGCTCTTTACTCAATACAAATAAATTTTTAGCATAAGCTAATATGAACTGTTCTACAAGACTTCAAATACAACACTGCTCATCTCATCAAAAAACCGTTCGATCTTGCCCCCACTCACCTTATACTATACATAATTATAATAAAATCGTGGCTAAGTCAAAGCTGTACAGAGACTTTTTTTAAAGTAAGTTCTGGAAACGATTCTTCAAGATCTGGGAATGATTCAAATGACATTTTTTTTAAATGTTCAATAGTTCACCACGCAAAAACTACCGAATAGATTTTGTTAAAATTTTGCATTGATATTTCCTATAAGTCTGGTCAGTCTGTAGGCTATAAATTATCACATTGCTTTATGTTCGTATTCTTACATATTCGTAGTATACGAACTTAGAGGAATATTGCTCATCCCGCATGGCAAATAGCGTACCTAATAATTTCTGTACTGAAGTATGTATGAAATATCTCAGTATCAGCCTGTAGTATTAGGTATAATTGTGTATTATAATTCATCTGACAATTTTTATTTTTAAACCTTTGACATTTGTAGTATTCCGAATTCATTTTATTTTTTGAGTATAATAAGTTTGTAATGTTATTTTAATAATTAGTTAATTAGATTACCAATCATATAAATATTTGCACACCTTATTGGGTAATGATACAGAGTACTTATATTTATTTGTAACATCTATTAATACCTACCTGTTTTAAGCAAATAAATAAGGTGAGTGGGGGCAAGATCGAACGGTTTTTTGATGAGATGAGCAGTGTTGTATTTGAAGTCTTGTAGAACAGTTCATATTAGCTTATGCTAAAAATTTATTTGTATTGAGTAAAGAGCAGAGTATATTTTTCTATCATATTGATAACATCCTGTTAAATCTGTTCCAAAGCATTAAAAAAAATTAAATAAAATGTTTTTATCACGAGAATGAAACAGGGGGAAGACGAAAGGGTGATGGGGAAAGATCTAAATAGTTTCTAAAATCGTTCAAATGATTATCAGACGCTGTTGGTCGTCACTAGTCTATGGTTTGAAGTGCGATAAAAACTGAGAACTGCCTGAAGTGTCAAAATACCTTTAGTTAACAAAGATAGAATATTTTTGTATTTTTTTATATTTCAATCTTACCCCAACCGGGGGAGATTGACATAGCGGTTCTCAAACTTTCCACTTTAATTGCTTAAGGTTATACTGAAAATAAAACATCGCTATCAATCACATATATATTTTTATTTTACTCTATCCTAATACCAAGATATTACAAAACAGAGAGTTTGAAGAGTAGCAATAGGTATATTGTAATGTTTTGCCGCGCCGTATAATGTCAATTCCTTCCGTTTTACTTACTCTATGGTGTTAGCAACATCGTCACGAGCGTAGGAAGTTGCGCGTAGAGGTTTCCGGACGTAGTTACGTGACATGGTGATTCTGAATTGGCAAAATTCATTTATTGAATAGTCATTCAGTAGTCCTAAGTTGGTATTTATAATAATAATATTTGTAAGTACTTCTAGATATAAATGGCCGAATTTGTCTCGCTGACAGTTTATTACTGTGCATCCGTTATATTGGCTGAAACAAAACAATAATTTTATTCTAATTAAATATTTCAAAGACAGTATGTAATCACTAATCACTTATACACAAAATTAATTAATTCAAAATTTGCACAACCAATATTCTATAAGAACATCATAAAATCATAAAAGGGTAGGTACCTATTATTTTATTTTGTATACTTATCTTATCACAACAGTTTGAGAACATCTGTCTATTAGTATGACTTTTGAAAACGGGGTAAGGTCGAAACTTTTATATGTTCTTCTTACCCCGTCAAATATTGGTGGGTAAAGATGGAAAATTGAAATAAATCCTAAAATACGAAAAATATCCATATTTGAATGTAATAACACAACTAAGAATTAAAAATAATGAGTAGATATTCCAATAAAACATTCGTACCCTCCTCGTAAGTAAAGTTACAGGACACGGGGTAAGATTAAAACACTCGATTAATTTGCGTAAAAGTCACTGCGCAGACATTTGCATTTTTCACACAACCATTAACTCAAAGCGGCAAACGCTGACTAAGATGTGCGACGTAACAAAATGGCGATCTTAATAATGTTGCCATCACTGCAAAAACTGCATTAAGTCTGGCGTTATAGACAACTTTTTGTGTTACCCCGTTTTTCATCTTCCCCCCACTCACCTTAATTTGATTTGATTTGTAGTCTGAATTTGTGTCCGGTTGATGGCAATAGACTCAGCCCGTATTAAATGGGACTTAAACATAACTGGCGAAATGTGGGTGTACTATAGGTACCTCTTCCTAACCCTTTTGACTTGACTGTACAAATAAGCACCAGTAAAAAAAACTTTTTCACAAATAAAACAACCGACTTCAAAAAAAAGCACAAAAAAATGTGAACAATTATTTTAATTTCGGAAGTCGGTGGTCAAAAACGAAAATATACAACCAAAGACACCGACTTCCGAAATTAAAATAATTGTTCACATTTTTTTGTTTTTTTTTAGGAAGTCGGTTGCTTTTTTGTAAAAAAGTTTTTATTTTTCACTTTTTAGTTGTGGTACATACCCCACACACATTCGTATATCACTACTTGATAAGTAAATAACCGTGACAGGAAATTATTATAACATCATCAATCTAGACTAAGTGGAAAAAATACGCATTATTAAGGGGATCTCAGAAAAATTCGGCCATTTTCATGTTCTATAAAGTATACCTTAGTGTTACGTAAAAAATATCAAATAAATATATGTTGTAACATGGTTTCAGTTTATTAATGTGACTATAAGATAAATATATAAAACTTTCTAATTATAGAGAAATAATTATTTACCTAGACTCCTTTTCGCGTACAAAAATCGTATAGGATTCCTAATTGTACTACTTACAGTCGTGAAACATTTTTATATTAGTTAAGAATCATGTACTTAATAATCTGACAATGGAGTATTTTTTATTATGTGCAGTATTTTATTAGAAAATCGTAAAAATATAATTCCTGGTGCGCGGGTCTGCGCGCGGGTGACGGGCGGCAGACGGCCAGAGGCCTTTGTACGGTGAACCTGTGTCGCTCTCGATCGCGCGCTGCTCCCGCTTACACGCAAATTTATTTAGTTTTATCATTGGAATATCTGTTGTTTATCTAGTTTAGTTTTTTTGTGTTATATTATTTAGTGTTAGTGCGGAAAATAACAGTGACAGGACACATTTTTAGTGATAAATATTGATTAAAATAAGCGAAAGGACGTATTTTAGGTTATGTGTCAGTGTAATTAATAGTGACAGGACACCTCATCAGTTTTATTTATCGTGTGCCAGTGTGCATTGTACGTTATCAATTATCATCATGCCTAAGGTATCAAAATCAAAAAGAGTTCGTCAAAACCATTGGGCAACATACTTGAAAGATAGCCGGTGAGTACATACCTACATATTCAATAAAAATATTATTTCTAATTATGTATACTAATGTTTCGTACTGTTTAATTATACTCTGTAGTTCCTATTGATAAAAGGAGACCGAAAGGTATTTTATTTTCGGTCAAATTGTCCACAAAAGCAGTACACTAATTTGCTACACCAAAGCGAGTGCTAAATGGCGCACCCGGAGTACGCCAGGTTTTCGAACATGACTCAACAAGTTTGATTCCGCACAGTCGCTATTTTTTTCTTTTCTCTTAATAATATTTGTAATTATCATATTCACTTTAATTTTAATCGCATTTTTTTTTTTCAGGAAACCGCGCAAGTTTTAGCATGATAACCAAAGCGAAAATTCAGATCAAAACTTGGTGCTCCGGGTTGATCCTGTTGCTAAGTAAGTGAAATAGACTCCTCTTTGATTAGAGCCCACCTTCATTTTCTGCATTTATTATTATAATATATTTTTTTCTCTAAGAAAACAATTAGATCGTTCCGCATTAGTTGAAATTCATCAGAACTCGGAAAATGCACTACAAAATTTGAATCTTCCAGTTGGACTTTCGCGGTAAGTGACAAAATAATACCTATATTTTTCAGTTTCATCACTCATAGACTAGGAGCTCATGTCGTTTACTTTTTCAATCTTTTCATTACAATTTTTAGTATCATTATCTTATCTCCACTTCGAGGTTGAATTATAAACTAGGAGCCCATGCCTTTTTTTTCAATCTTTCCTTGTTTGTTACTAGTATCTACAGAAAGTAATAATTTCCAGTAAATTTCTACAACCTGTTAGATAATAACGCAAAATGACTCGGGTGGTAGGAAGTTCTATTTATGAAATTAAATAAGTTTTTTCTATGACTTTCAGGAGTTTTAGGAAAAAAATAATACTTACGTTAGTTCTGTTGTAATACAGTCGCTTTTTAATGAAATTTTATGTATTGCTTTTCAGAGATACTTACAAAGAACTGCAAGAACAACCAAATGAAATTGTTATCAAGGTTAACACAGAAGAATCTGACAATCAGGATGAGGTGCTTATTCAGTTATATAGGAAACCACTTAAATCCCGGTCTACTAAGTTCTTTTCTCAATGGTATTGGTGTATTTACTTCAGAACAATGATATTTTTATTTTTTCTGTTTCAGTTATTGATAACTACTGAAAAAGAAAAGAATATTGAAGAAAAATACATTGGAAGGAGAATCGTAAACGTATCTCACTTTACAAATAAATTACTTGAATTATGTAATCACGGTCCTTTGGGATGCTCAGCAAATGAGATTATATTAACAGGCGAAAAACAAAATGGTCTAATGTCAAAATTTTCATTTAAATGTAAAATGTGTAATACAAATTTTATTATAAATAACGACAACTGCGAAGACAATAGTTTAAACTTGAATGTCTGTGCAGTTGCGGGTACTGTTGCAACAGGTTGCGGTCGTTCCCAAATGGACGAATTTTTTTCCGCTATGGATATGCCTTCCTTAACCGACCATGTTTATGACCTAAATCACGAATTAATAGGCAAACATTGGGAGAAAGTATTAATTCAAAATATGAAAGAAGCTGGACAACGTGAAAAAGAAATAGCTACAGCAGAGGGAAAAGTAACCGAAGATGGTTATGGGGACGGAGATGTTATAGTTGACGGGTGTTGGAGCAAAAGATCATATAAATAAAATTATTCGGCTCTTTCTGGTGCTGCTGCCATTATTGGTAAAAATACCGGACAGATTTTATATATAGGCATAAAAAATAAATTTTGTCAAGTCTGTGCAACAACATCAACAGATCAAGAGCCTAAAACGCACATTTGCTTTAAAAATTATAGTGGGCCATCTACAGGAATGGAGAGTACGATTCTTGTAGAAGGTTTCAAAAAATCTGTTGAACAACATGGCCTTATATATGGCAGATTGATTTCTGACGGGGACGCAAGCACATATTCAAAAATTTTAGAAGTGCGGCCTTACCAAAATAAAACCGTCGAAAAAATAGAATGCTGAAATCACCTCTTACGCAACTTACGCAACAAGCTGCAAGCACTATCAACAGAAACGAAATATCTGTTAAAGCATCGTAAATCCGTAACAAAGAAGGCGATTTTGGCAATCTGTTGCAGTATAATAAAGGCAATTAAGCAATATAAAAATAATTCTGATGTCGAACTCCTATTTGACGATGTTTTACGGTGCCATACGCATGCATTCGGTGACCATACTAAATGCAAGGCATATTTTTGCACTAAAGTTGGAGAGGTGGACAAAAATAAAGTGTCAGATGGCTTTCTCACAAGTGCTCTGTGGCAGCGCATAAATTTTATTGTGCAAAGCTTAGCTGCGCATTCACGGAGCTTAATCCATAACGTTGACAGTAACCGCGTCGAAAATTTTCACAGTGTTGTCGCGAAGTATGTAGGGGGGAAAAGAATTAATTTTTCCAAACAGAATTATTATTCGTTACGAGTCCATGCGGCGGCAGTAGCCTTTAATGCAAAAAAGACAATATCAAGGCTTTACAAATCGATAAACGGTGGTACAAGCCCCACAGGAAAATTACAAAAAATCGAAGAGAAGAGAATTAAGAAAAACGCTTACAACAAAATTCAAAAAAGGCAAAAACCAAGAAAGCGTTTATTTCAAACTTCAGGATCAGGAAAAACAGACAAAGAGTATGGAGAAGGGTGCATCAAACCGGACATGGACGAGGAATCTTATAATAAAGTTAAAGAAGCTTTTTTAAATAACTTGAAGGAAACAGATGAAGAAATGGACAAAATACAAAAAAACACAATACTCCAAAGCGACAGTGGTGAGTGGCTCGAGCTTCGACGCTCTCTACTGACCGCCTCAAACTTCGGAAAAATTATAAAGCGAAGACCAAATACAAGTTGCGTAAATACCGTGAAAGAATTTTTGTATAAAGGAAATTTGGGTCACGTGGCATCGATCAAACATGGCCGAGAAAATGAAAGAAAGGTCATCATTCAACTGAGCGCTCAAATAAATCAAGAAATCGAACGATGTGGCCTTTTTATCGACAGGAATCTTCCTTTCCTTGGTGCCACACCCGATGGGCTGTGTGGTGACGATTCAGTTGTGGAAGTCAAGTGCACATTAACGGCATATAAAATGGGACTAAACGAAGCAATTGAAAAAAAAAAGTTACTTTTTGGAAAACTAATAAAAACGGAGAAATAGAAGTCAACAAAACTCATAATTGGTTCTATCAAATCCAAGGCCAACTACATATAACGCAACGAAAAAAATGTATATTTGCTGTTTGGGCTAATGAAAACGAATGTTTGAGAGTTGAGATTGTCGAAAGAGATGATCATTTTTGGAAACAAAAAATGGAAGAAAAGTTGACGACTTTTTACATGGACTGCTTACTTCCAGAGTTGGTTGACCCTCGTCATCCACGGAATTTGCAAATACGAGATCCGGACTACATACAAAAATCAATTGAATATAAAAAACAAAAAATAAAAATGGCTAACGAAAAATCTAATAAATAATTTAATTTGTTTATTATTATAAAATTATTTTGCCAAGTCTAATAAAGGTTATATCAGGTTAGGTATCGGGGTATCGGGGTATCGGGTTAAGTTATCTTAAACAAATAAATGTATTATTTATCAGATTTTTCATTAGCCATTTTTGTTACAAATTAAATTATTTAGTAAGTTGTGTAACTTTTCTTCCATTTTTTGTCTAGATCGTAAATCTATAAGTCAAAATTATTTTATAATCTCAATAACATTTTAAGAGAAAGCCTTGTTTGTACCTATATAATTGATGTCGTAATATAGTAATTCTACAACAGTTTTTTTATGAGTGAATAAAAGATAATTGATATATCCAAATACATTTTGTTTCATTCACACATATATTACTTATAGTACAAAGTACCTACCGGTCAAAATTTATATAATTTTGGAGCCTATTTAGGCTCCAAAATTCTTCTTGTCGTGTCGAACATTTGTTCGACACGACAAGAAGAAGAATTAAATAATAATTGTTGTATCTACCAATAATTAAGTATGATCACAAAATGTACGCAAGCTCCTGGACTTTTGACATTTACGTAATACACTTGGGAGCAAATAAATCGAGCCACTTCCTTTTTCACGCATTATGGTAATTATTTTTGGTATTAAGGAACGCATCGATTCGAAACATATATCGCCTAAAAGGGTATTTAATAACCTTTACAATGAGGGTAGTTAGTTGTCAAAATTTCATTTTTATTAAAGTTTAAAGGGTAGAATAAAATTATCGCATTTAATTTGCTTATGACATTTTTATTGTACTCTGTTAAGAAAAGATTAAATTTGAGGTTTTTGTTAATCATACCCATATTACTTGTTATTGTTGTCTTTATCTGTGTCTGTGTAATCAAAATAACCTGATAAAATGGATACTACACCGACGGAAGCTGCCCAAGTTGTAGCTTTACTTGAGGTTGGACACGGACAACGTGAAGTGGCACGCAGACTTCATTTGAGTCGTTCAAAGGTACAGCGGGTATACCGCAGGTATCTGGAGACTGGTGCTTTTGTTCGGCGACCTGGAACTGGCCGACCACGGGCAACAACAGAACGTGACGACCGCTTTATTGCAACCAATTCGTTGCGCGACCGTGGACTTAATGCTGTTCAGCTACAGCAAGCGTTACGTGACGTTCGAGGAGTCGCAATCAGTAGGTGGACAGTGAGACGAAGACTAAAAGAACGAAATTTAAAATCACACAAACCAGCAACTGGCCCAAAATTGACTGTAGCTCATCGCCGATCTCGCTTGGAGTTTGCCCGAGAACACATTAATTGGACGTTAGAAGACTGGAGGTCAGTTTTGTTTTCTGACGAGTCAAGAATCTGTCTTTTTAGCAATGACGGGAGAAACCGAGTGTATAGACGTCCTGGTGAAAGATTTGCCCAATGTTGCATTCGAGAAACGGTGAGTTTTGGTGGTGGTTCTTGTATGGTGTGGGGAGGAATTTCTCTAGACGGAAAAACGGAACTTGTCTTCGTCGACCCCGCCAACGATGGCAGTGGTAGACGTGGATTAACAGCTGACCGATACATAACTGACATTCTTGAAAACCACGTAATGCCGTATGCTGGTTTTGTCGGAGAAAATTTCTTGTTTATGCATGACAATGCGAGACCTCATACCGCGCAGATCGTTACGGAATACTTGTCTGCGATCGGGATTCAACAAATGGTATGGCCAGCACGAAGTCCCGATTTGAACCCGATCGAACACCTATGGGACGAGCTAAAACGGAGAGTCCGAGCCAGGGTTCCCGCTGTTTCATCCATTCCCGAGCTTAAAGTCGCTGTGCTTGAAGAGTGGGAGAACATACCACAATATGTCATCGTAACGCTGATCAGATCGATGACTAATAGGCTACAAGAATGTATCAGGGCCCGGGGGGGTAATACCAGTTATTAAGAATATTTTTTTTGCAATAATTTTGTTTTTTATTGTTTTTATGGACTGTTTTAGCCCTACTAAATTTTCTATCAAAATTACCATTTTTCTTGCAGAGCCAATAATTTATCATTCAATAAGGTTATTATTCAATAATTTACCCTCATTGTAAAGGTTATTAACTAAACTTTTAGGCGATATATAGTTCGAATTGATACGTTCCATATTACCAAAAATATTTACCATTTTACGTGAAAAAAGGTAGTGGCTCGATTTATTTGCTCCCAAGTGTACTTACTAGGTGAAGTACGAGTAGGTGGGGTGTGGGGAGGACTAAACGCTCAAGGTCAGTGAGAAGGGTGACCCTCTTAAGGATAAGTCAAAAACTACTGATAACAACATAACTTTTTTCTGGGTGAACCGAACCGAGACAGGTTCTCGGTTCGGTTCACCCAGAAAAAAGTTATGTGCCAACAAACATTAAAAAAAAACAGAAAAAAAGAACAGTCGAATTGAGAACCTCCTCCTTTTTTTGAAGTCAATTAAAAACATAGATAAATACAAAGCACTGCATGTTCGTTGCATAAAATGTACTCTGTGGTGCGCCGGTCGTAGTGCTGGCAGCGCAGGTGCGGCGATTCCGTGCTCTGTGGTACAAAGACGATAATGTCAAGTGATGTCAAGTACAATGTTGGCTTTCAATATGTTTTGAAAATACGTTTCCCAATCCCTTTGTTACAATCAATATGCAAAATTACTAGTGTGGAATCGTAAAACATAAAAACAAAAAAATATAATTTAAGAATATGGCCAAACCTAAAGATGTAAGTTTATTTCGAAAACTCTTTTTAATTTCAAACAAGGTCCATCTTAATTGTGCACGTACCCCATGGCACCTAGCCTATTCGGTGGGGTTTGAATAAGTGGCTAGCGTGCAGACCATCAGAATAAGTCGCGTACCTAGGTGCTATTCTGACCCTCTAACTTTACAGACTAGCTTTGGTTGAACTTAACTGAAAAACAATACCAGCAGAAAATCCGTTATGTACTTTAGTAGTCAAAATCAATTGCACAATACTAAGTATATATTTATAAAAAATTTAAATATTTTTTTAGGATCCAGAATACGATGAGTTCTGTGATCCAGATCATCCAATTAAGATCACATTCGAAGGGATATTAGAAGCATCACGACGTATGACAGGCTTCATTAATCGGACACAATGCCCGGTAGGTACGTGATACCTTTATAGATTTTGTTAAAGTAAGAATAATATTCATTAAAAGAATATAACACGGGCGACTACACTAAGGCTTCGTGAACATCAAAGCTGGCTCTAAAACCCCGAACCGAGAAATATTGCGTACTAGCTATACTTTCCCTGAAGAACTACTGAGCCCAAACGGCCCAGAATCTGAAAGATCCTAACTTGAACTGAGTAAACCCTTAGGGCCCCTTTACACGTACCTCAACCACAACTCATCGCAGCGACAAAATGTGGGCAAGCAGTGGTTATGTTTTAATAATGTCGCTGCAGCTTCTTGCAGTTGCGTTGTAATAAATCCAAAATCAAAACAAATAATCGCCACAACGTTGTATTTCCGATGTGGCGCTCCGTTGTGGCGCTGGTGGTTGCGTTGTTGCTGCGACGTGGTTGGTATCGCCGACATGGTTGATTTTGACGGAAAAATGTGGTCCGTGCGAATAAACTGTTCATTTTCATCAAATTAGCGCCCGACCACGTCTGTCGTTGTGGTGTCGTTGTGGTACGTCTGGACTGGCCCTTAGGCCACCCGTGCTCTTATCAAAAGTGTCCTGAAAAGTAATCAGCTAGTTGTGATAACGAACTTGCGCTAAAAACTACATCAATATATTAGCCAGTACCTACTGGTGACAAAAGCAGTGCAGGTATTTCCAGTCGGGAACGGGAAGTAGCCGGCATTTCTAGTCGTGGTGACTGACGGGACTTAAGGAAATGCACATTTTATGCATATTTTTTACTTAGCTACCTAAGTAAATAGTATCTTGAGACCAACTATGTTTTTAATATACGCACACCTAGATAAAAGAGTAGCACCACTCAAAATACTTACCTCTTTTTTCAGGAACAGCATAAAACGTTTTACTCGTTTTCTGTTTGACCGGTTTAAAGTTATTGTTGTATGATATTGTTTATTATTTTACTAAGATATTAATTTGCTCAATTAATATACAACATCATACAGATTCCTATAATCGCAATAACTCGATATTGGATTACTTTGTCTTTGCCACCCTTTATCTAGGTGTGCGATATATATCTATGCAATCTTAAAATTCCGAATTGTGACATATTAACTTATGATGACATGTCTCTGTTATCACACGGAGAGGACTGGATTTCTTGCCAAAAACATTCAAAAAATGGACTGCGGTTCGTAATGCAATGGCTCTCTACGAGTAACAACTTGCTAACCCATAATATAGAAAAAACAAAATGTATCTGTTTTTATATTCCGAACTCCCCTGAGCCATCCGAAGCCACCAATACACTCAAAGCTCACATCTGTGCGGTGCCAGCAGACTGTTTCTGCTTGTCATTGTCACGAGTGAGCAATATTAAATATCTCGGGGAGTTTCTAGACGAACGACTCGACTGGCGTCCACAAATTGAAGCTCTCACTGGTCGCATCAAAAAACTAATGTACATTTGTAAGAATCTGAGACACAGCGCCGATGCTTCACCGATCTACATGGTCCACACTTCCCTATGTCAGTCAATGTTTATTTATTGCGTACCCGTATGGTGTGGAACCTATAAAACTCTCTTTCTTGTGCTGGAAACGGCCCAGAGAGGAATTTCAAAGATACATTTTAATGCGCGGTTTTACTCAACAGCCAAACTATATGCCGAATGTCAAGTCATGACTGAGAGGCAATTATATATTTAAAAAAGGGGAATTATTAACCGGGCGAATAAATAATATATGGATGACTGTTAATTAGATACTTTAAAACAAACCGAGCGGCGTTAAATTATGTTTGAGAAAAATTTATTTAACTGGCGATAATTATGAATTATTAAAATTCGTAAAATGAGCTACTAGAGCAGTGGGAAAAAGTTAATCTAAGCTATCAACTAATATTCCAAGTGTCCGAATTGAATACTAAATTGGGCGAAAAAAATACTACTACTACAATTACCAGTGTACCAATCGAGTGAGTTTGAGAGTGAAGTGCAAAATCAAGTAACGAATCATTTGGGTTGGTTAGGTTAGAACCGTGACTATTAACGCGCGAAGGCGAGCGAGCGAAGCGACCATGCCGCGGCAGCGGCCGCCGAGCACCAGATCCCCTCTATTGTTGGTGACTCTATTAAGGCACTCTCACTTATAATTTTAAAACACCTCGATTAGGATATAACGCAGCACTCTTGGAATAAAATATATGCCAGATGTTGAATATAATGTGAGCTGCAAAATTGTTACTCAAATAGAAATTTGTTCGCTTAAGAATTATTATACTGATGGTTTTAAATAACTCGTACCTCAAATTCATATCTTTAAGTCGCCGTTTTCAATATTTTTGTCCGCCCTCACTCTGTCGCCCACTTAGTATTTCGGTACATAATCAGTATTTTTGACACCCTAAGTTTGATTTATATTCGATCGTTTAAATACTACCCTTTTAAAAACAGTACTTCGGAGGCATTCGCTACTACCACTGCATGACAAAACCAATAAAAACGCTCAGGTGCAGTTGTTAGCCCTGGAGTACCTTGCAGAACAGCTTCCGCTAGTAGGCCATTTGACGCAGTAAGCTCGAGACTGTATAATACAGTCAACAAATCCACCAATATTTACAGCTTAACTAAACGAGAGGTTAAACATAAATTAAGTAATTGGTTGCAAACTTTAGATTATACTCAAACTGAAATAAATGTTTCTAACTATAAAAAAGTAAAACAAAATTTTTGTCGATGTGAAGGTATATATTTATTATTTATTTAAAAAAAAAACCCCTATTAATTTATTATCTTATTCTTTATTTTGTAGTCTTAGATAATGTAGATACTATAATTTTTTTCTCAATGTATATGTCGATATTAAGTATATTTACTGTTAAGTGTTGGAAGTCAATTCCTAGGCTATAAGGTTGTGTCTATGTAAGTCCTGCATCCTAAAAGCCACCAACCCCCAAAATACAAGCTTGACTTAGTTTGGGAGTTGGTAGATCATCGATTATGTGTTGCTGTTGACATAATTTATACTTTAATTTCACTAAATAGCGGGCTCACATGTCGGAGAAGCTGGGAATGGAATTATATATGAAACAGGAGTTCCTACAGTACACAGGATGGTAATAAACAAACTTATTTAGCTCACCCAGTCACTCACTTTTCACTGTAAACAGACAACGCGTCTTGAACGTAGCATAGCTACGCCGTAGCGCGCTGTGCTACGCTGCTACGAGAGCACGCCACGCGTACACCGGTCGTCCGGCATTCGGTAGGGACACCTACAATTTCTTTCACATAGAATCCAACGGCAACGGTGACGCTATTACAAATTCCAAAGGATAAAAACTCCAGTGATGCAAGTGATGATAAAATTGAACGAAAAAAATCAATTGAATATCTTATCGAGATAATTTAGTATAAAAGGCCTATAAAAAACCGTGAGATGCTATTGTAATGCCTCACCATAATAACATTATAAAATCTTAAGTTTCAAGGAGCGCGGAGTACGCAATACTATGATGATGCTAAGCGAGGATCAAAAAAGATTTGGTGTGGCAACTGCCAGTTCTGGCAACCACGGCACTGCTGTGATCTACAATGCTGCTCAACTAGGCATACCGAGTGTAGTCGTCATGCCGCTGAAGGCCGCTTTAGCTAAGAGAAACAATGCAGAGAGACATGGCGGACAGGTCATATTGTATGGTAACAACATGGCGGAGGCAAAACGACATGCTATGACTATAGCTAAAGAAAAGAAAATGATGTTTATTAACGGGTAATGTTGTCACAGAAAGCTTTGCTTTGCTTTGTATTCAAACACATTCTTAGACTTAAATAAACACCAAACCAAAATACAAGAGATTGAAATAAATAAAAACTTTCAGTTTCGATCACCCAAACGTAATAGAAGGTCAGGGCACCGTTGGTATTGAGATAATAGATCAAGTGCCTAACGTGGATGCCGTGTTGGTACCGTGCGGGGGCGGCAGTCTCCTGGCTGGAGTAGCCATAGCTGTGAAACATCTCAAACCTGACACTGAAATTTATGTGAGTTTCTTAATACATATTTTTTATTATTAACGGTCAGCTAATGCATTTTGAACACCATGTAAACGAGCTTGTAGTGTGCCGATGCGTCGTCAACCTTAGAGAATTTAAAATATCCATAATACTATGTACCAATCTGAAATTTCAATACGTAATTACGTACGTACATACGGGCCGTAGCATAGTATGTACTTGCCTGGTCCCTGCAGTCGAACCCTTTCACAGTGAGCTCGAATACAGTTACTACTGCAAAAAACCTTATTCATATTGTTTAATTAAGTTTTCACCACTGAAACGTTGTTCTAAATACAGGGAATCGAAACAGACAAAACTTGCAGTATGGCGGAGGCATTCAAGAAAAACGAACGCGTCTTCTTGCCAATAGAGTCAACGATTGCTGATGGATTAAGTGTCAATAAAGTAGGAGTAAACACTTTTTTTAACCTCAAAGGGCTCCTCAACAAAATGGTAAGTTCATTAAATTCGTTTTACTAACAAGCTTCTCTCGGACATCACTCCATTTCTAGCAGAAATTATTTTGAAGATGGAACGTGGCTGCGGAAATATTCTACAATCATTTGTTCGCTTGTACAGCTTGTAAGCGCCAACTAAGTCACGTTATATCTTTTCCAAAATAAAATTGACCAGTTTTCGGAACGCGAGAGTGCCCAACGTTACGACGGTGATCTTTACGTTTCATTACCGGAACTTATTGTTCATACTTTGAATTGGATGTCATCTCCGCTTATAAGAAACGTCCGGATATTATTATTTACCTTGCTCTTGTATCACGAAGATGAAAACCGTGGTAAATATTACGGCAGTTTTCGCTGGCTCAACGCTTTAGATTGTTTTAATAAGCTTTTATTAGGTGGTTGTTCCAGAAGACTGGGTGGCGCGTGCGATTATGCATGTCATTGAAGAAGAAAAGTTTACTATAGAAGGCGCCGGGGCAGTAGGTATAGCTGCTCTAATGTGCGGCCTGTTCCCTAACTTAAAAGGCAAAAGGCGAGCATCACTCTATTTGTACTATTTTCTATTTACATCATACCATAACTTGTGTACCCGTGTACCTGTATATAATGCGTGCCTACTTTGCCCCAAAACTAAATCAATTATTCTTTGTCCGAGCGTGGTGTTCTCTACAACTTCAATTATACTCGCGCCTCATCCTCGAGATTAGTAATTTACACATGTAGTTTTTACGCTAGTTGTCACCACCCATGCACTTAATTGAGAAAAAAAATATTATATTAAACTTCCCTTTATATATGGCAATTTAATTTGACATACCCTCAAAAGCATTTTTTTTTTATATTTGTGGGTACCTCGTCCAGTTCCGCTCTCAGACAATGTCACCAATCATTCGCATTCTAATGCTCAACCACTCAACATCTATTTCGCGTCTTCGCACAGTTTGTTATAAAAATGCCGAAATGTAAGAATTCTAGGTCTTGCGAAGAAGACATTAACCATTACAAAAATAAGATAAGAAAGTTAGAACGCAAGATTCATGATAGACAAATTAGTGCTTCGGAAAGTGTATCAGACTTGGAGGAAGCTGTTTTTCTACACGATGAAGATATTGGAGCAGGTACTTACCTACTTACTCATTCTACAGTGATAACAATTTTCTTACCGCCCTGTTTACGTATATACGTACGAGTATTTAAGTTATTTTAATGCAACCTGAACAGTCACTGGGGCTGTCAACGCATTTAAAATACGGTTGGCGTTCCTTCCGCTGAGGATTGTTACCTAACCTAATAATTACTATGACTATGACTAATCTACAAACAATAATTAAGTACTAAGCTAAAATTTCAATGCTTTATAAAAAGATAAAAGATTATGATCATAAAAATTTGTCATGGACTTATTTAAGTCCACTTTTTTAATGTTTTTAAATACGTTATTTAACTTACGTTTTCAAAATTAAATTATCATATCTATAATAATTTTCGGACACCGCACCAGATGATTGGTTATTAGAATGGCCACCTGAGGATAAAACAGTTCAGAAAGAAAAAACTTGAAACAAATTGATTTTCAGAATCAATTTGTTTCAAGTTTTTTCTTAGTACCGAAACCAAATGGCAAGATGCGCTTTATTTCAAACTTAAAAAACCTTAACAAATTCGTTAACACAGATCATTTTAAGTTAGAGTATTTAAGAACGTCATTAAAAATTGTAACGTATAATTGTCAAATGGCGTCAATTGACCTCAAAGACGCATATTTCTTAATTAAAATATTTAAAATGCATAAAGAATCTCGAAAATATGTAAGATTCTATTTAGAGGGTAAATTATTCGAATTTAATGTTTTGCCATTTGGGTTAAGTACAGCCCCATACGTTTTGACAAAAATATTTAAAATTATTGCGCTCCGCAGGCCTTCTTCCACTGTTGATTTAGACGATTGGTACTAACATAGATATAACTAAAAGATTATTAACTTCACTTGGTTTCATTATTAATGTAGAAAAAAGTGCACTTTTTCCCTCGACCAAATGCAGATTCTTAGGTATGACTATAGATTCACACGAGTTTCAGATTAGTTTACCAACGGACAAAATGTTTCGAATTAAAGCGCAACTTGTATCGTTTTCAAAATTAAAGCGTTGTAAAATTAGGACTTTTGCTCAGTTATTAGACTTATTAGTTTCTTCTTGTCCAGCGATCGAATACGGATGGCTGCACACTAAAGAAATGGAAAAATATTTAAAATATCAAGTCATGTTGATTATAACAAATCCATGAATTTACCTGAATCACTACAACCTGACTTTGACTGGTGGCTAAATAAAATAGAACATTCTGTCCATCGAATAAAAGTTGATGTTTACCAAGTTGAGATTTTTTATGACGCCTCAATGACAAGTGGGGGGCCGCCTGTGAAGGAAGGTCTGCGAGCGGGCAGTGGTCGAAAACCGAACGAGAACGACAAATAAATTATTTAGAGCTGCTTGCCGCATTTATTGCATTAAAAGTTTTTGCTAAAAACCTTTTTAATTGCCAAATATTACTACGCGTTGACAATTCAACAGCAGTAGCATATATAAATAAAATGGTAGGTATACAATACCCTCATCTCACAAATATAACTCGTGATATTTGGAACTGATGCGAAAGCAAAAAGCTTTTCGTCCTTGTCTCGTACATAAAATCTAGTGATAATATTATTTCAGATTACGAATCACGAAGAACTCATCCTGACATAGAATGGGAGCTGTCCGATTGGGCCTTTGACAGTCTCACGCGCGCATTCGGTCATTAAAAAAATTAATTGTTTGTTAGTCATATGTATACGAGTAACACATGTACCACATACATATCCTGGCACCGAGACCCAGACGCATTCGTGATAGACTCGTTTACGGTTTCATGGGCAAATTATGTTTTCTATGCATTTCCGCCATTTTCAGTCATACTTAAAACTCTTAGAAAAATAATAACAGACAAAGCACGGGGTATCAAGGTCGTACCTTTTTGGCCAACACAGTCATGGTACCCCGTGTTTAGATCCCTCCTTATTTCGGAGCCTGTTACATTTCCACCTAAAAGCCATGCCTTACTGTCTCATTCCAGCTCCCGTCGGTTACACGAGTCCATTACCCTCGTGGCAGGCATATTATACGTGACGCATTTTCAAGGAGAAACATACCACAATCATCATTTGATATAATGTTAGCATCATTAGTAACTCCATGAAACAATACGACGTTTACTTCAAGAAATGGTGGGACTTCTTTTTTTGTCTTTCTTCTCTTCTTCTTTCTCTTTTTTAACTTTCTCTCCCGCTCTGGGCGGAGCGGAAGGGCGTGTCAGACTCTGACTAAAACCCACCCGTGTTCCTACAGTTGCCTGTGTGCCAGGGCCACGGTAACTCTTTCGAACAATCCGCGACCCCGGCAGGCATCGGCCCTATCGGACCCCGTCAATTATGCTGACATCTCTTTGAGGCGCGCGTAGAACACGACACACCGTCGACCCGGGCCTGGTCCTTACTGGACGGCGAACTGTACCGGACGGCGAGCTGATGCTGTAAAATTAATTCGTTAAATGTTTGTGACACTTCTGTACCCACAGTAATATCCTTTTTAACCCAACTCTTAAATGACGATTGCCAATATGGTATACTCAATTCATGCAGATCGGCTCTTTTGCCTGGTACAGAGCCCGGTACTAATTAGTGAAGATTCCTCAAAGGGGTTTTTAGACTAAAGCCACCAAGACCTAAATATGAAGGTACAGTAGCGGCCATAAGTCCAGTAGCAGTTACAAAAATCTATCGCATCAAAACAAGTCGTACTTACGACCTTTTTCTATAACAAACATTCTGCACACATACACGATCTCGTATATCGCACTCTTTCATTATTATCTAGTCAGAAAGAGTGCAACATAATGATCATTTGCCTTAGTGACAAGCCTATCATGTCACGACGACGTATTAAGATACTGCTATTTAATTTCAATGAGAAAAATATGTGTCTGTGTGGCTTAGCGGTTAACGTTTTGACATAGTCCGCACGTTGTAGCCTGCGTTCGAACCCCAGTGATATTACACTTTTTGTGTTTTAATTATGAATTCTGAACATCTACGATAAGTTAGACACGATGAGATGTGTATTAGTTGAACTTATTATTAACAAAAAAGAAAAAAATTAGGGTGAATGTGAAACAAAATAAACTACTTGATTGAATAAAGTAACGAAGTTGTTGGTAGGTGAACTTTGTTACGAGCGTTTGTGTTATTATTGCGATTAGCGTGTTGTTTGAATATCTTTAATCAAGATGCAAGCAAATATTAGTATTGATGCCAGGGCAAATATTGTAGCTTTGCGTAAAAATGGGCTTAATATTTCTCAAATTTCAACTGAAACCGGCTTATGTGTAAGTTATTTTTAAAGATTATAATTATGATGATAGTTGTGGTGTATGATTTTCTTATTAAATAAATCGCTAGTTGCAAGTGTGTAATAAAAATTATATTTTCGTTTTTTAGAGAAATACTGTGAGCCGTTGGATAAAGAGGTTTGAGGAAGAAGATAGTCTGAAGAGTCGTGTAAGAAGTAGAAGGCCGCCGCTTATTAACTCGATTCAGCGACGTTTCATGGTGGAAGAATATGAAAAAAATGGTTTCATTCCAACTAGAATGTTTGCAGATCAATTTGATACATCATTGCGAACTGTTCGCCGTGCACTCCATGCTGAAGGCTTACATCATCGGAAACCAGCTAAAAAACCATTTTTGACACAAAAACACAAGGAGGAACGACTACGTTTTGCTCGGGAATATTTAGATTTTAACTGGGAGAGGACCATATTTTCTGACGAGAAGACTTTCAAATCATGCCAAAAAGGAAGACTTCATTTATGGCGAAAAGACAATACTCGCTGGTCTGAGAAAAACATTATTCCGAATACACAGTCAGGTAGCATAAGTGTGAATATGTGGGGGTGGATTAGTGCACAAGGGCCGGGCGAGTTGGAATTCATACCTACGCATGCCAACAGCTCTAATTACGTCGAAGTTTTAAGTGACATAATGCTACCTACTGTGCGTAATGTTTACCCATCGGAAGACTTTAGTGAACTACATTTTGTTCAAGATAATTGTCCAATACATCGTGCCAGTGTTGTAAAAGAGTGGTTTAGTCAGCATGGATTCCGTGGCCAGCACGATCCCCTGATCTAAACCCCATCGAAAATATGTGGGGTTTAATGGTTCAAAGATGGGAAGCACGAGATGAGAGGTGTCCTGAGCAGCTTAAATCCCATTGCATTCAATTGTGGGATGATTTACGTGGCACAAATATATGTGCAAACATTGGGGCCTCCATGCGTCGACGTCTGCTTAGCTGCATTGACAATAATGGAGGTCATACCAAATATTGATACGTTGTTTTTTACAGGGGATGTGCTGGTCGCACGCAAATACGCATACGTAAGTTAGTTTATGATTGTAAGATTGGGGTTAAGCTTCAATCTTCTTTTCTCTTTGAGAAAATGAATAATTAAGCTATAATCTCAATACTTAAAGTTAAAAGCATAAGAATAATTGTATTTTCATATCAACAAACTTGATACAAATTTTGGTTTTTCAACTTATTATAATAATATAAATAAATGTTTCTTCAAATTACCTACCCACTATTATTTTATTTCAACCTAAAATATTATTCACTTTTGTAATTTTCTTCGTTCTTCTTAATTCTTATCGTATCAATTTTAACTATATATAACGAAATATATAAATAATATTAATATCACATATAAAGTAAGTATATAAGATTACTTATATATAATAATATAAACAATATTCATATATATAAAGTATATAAATATTACTTATTATAAAAACTATATAAAAAAATCATTTAACTATTAAAAATATATATATATATATATTTGTTGTTTATAATCAAAAAGTAACGAATAATAACAAAATCGATCTAGCCAACCGAGTGGGGTTCGAACTGACAGGCACTCGAATCCAAGTCCTACATTGCTGCACTTAACTACATGAACTGGTTATATTGTGTTTAAATTTTCGCTTCAGTTTCGGATTGACTCGGTGCGAACACTAATGTGAAGAAAACAAAAGTATATTGTTATCTTTGTCTAGTATTGACCCCACACACTATCACCTCGTAGTTATACCTGTATGACAAGTAAATGTTTGCGTTGAAATCACTCACACATGTATTTATACGCGCAGTACCGTGCAGGCGAATACGATCGTTGATGTGCTACTGGACTTATGGCCCCTGACTGTACCTGGGATACCAACCTAGTTTTGGATTTGAGTTCATTGCATCCTAATGAGGAATTAACCTTAGATAAACTAAGAAATAAAACCATTACTTTACTGGCTCTGTCAACCGCACACTGAGTCCAAACTCTCTCGAAGATAAAAGTTAGCAACGTGCAAAACCTTTATCAGCGTATCAGAATTAAAATCTCCGACATTATAAAGACTTCTAGACCGGGATTTCAACAACCTATTATTCATTTACCCTTCTTTATTGATACAAAATCCATATGCCCAGCCACTACATTACTGTGTTACATAGAACGCACCGCATTATTAAGAACATCTGACGATTTATTTGTTGGAATTAGGAAACCTCACAAACCAGTGGGAACCCAAACGCTTAGCCGCTGGATAAAGCAAACACTCAGTGAGTGTAGGGTCGACACGAGCGTGTTCAGTGCACACAGCACGAGACATGCAGGATCATCGCGCGCGCACTCACTGGGCGTTAGCCTAGATACTATCCGCAAAACGGTAGGCTGGAGTAGGAATTCCAAAACGTTTGCAAAATTTTATCAGAGAGTTATTATTAATGATGATAGTACTACCTTAGCAGAATCAATAATCAACCAACATTCTTAATTAATTTATTGTGATTATACATAATTGTCTACAGCTAACTGTGATAGCTATTATAAAAAGAATTATTCCTTAGTTAGTTACTTTATATGTATTTATTTGTTTGTGATTCATTTTACCTTTGAGTATAGTAATCTAGTACTCAAAGAAACCGCCTAATTATTGTTAATCCTAGAAGTACAAACTTGTTCTGTTTATGATTGTACCAAAATAATAAATAATAAAATCATTTTTATATTTACGAATAACAGTATGATATGAGATGATATTCCCAAAATACTCTCAAATTCTACATGTGTAAATAACTAATCTCGAGGACGAGACGCGACTATAATTAATGATTAAACGAACTTACCAGTACGTGAAGTTCTATCATAATTATACGAGCGCCGAGTCCTAAGAGATTAGTAATCCCACCCTCCCAGTGCTGTACGTACATACACACCCCAAATTATCTATAGTGTCTCGAAAATACATCAATGAACCAAAGGATATTTTACTCCAAACTAAATGATTGGTGACATCGTCTGAGAGCGAAACAGGACGAGGTACCGACAAGTACAAAAAAAAATTTTTTTTGTGGGTATGTCAAATTGAATTGCCATAATTATATAAAGGGAAGTTTAATATAATATATTTTTTTCTCAACTAAGTGCATGAGTGGTGACAACTAGCGTATCTACATGTATATAATCTCGAGGACGAGGCACGAGTATAATTATGATAGAACTTCACGTACAGGTAAGTTCGTGTAATCATTAATTTTATGTTATGGATTCGTTTGTTTTATCCAACCTGTAAATAGAGCTCTGAATATATTTTTAAGTTTACCTACACAATTACCTGCCTCCGAAAAATTTTAACTATTCGCAAAGCTAATGATTGAATCGATCGAATTTTGGATAATTATTTATTTTCAGAGTTGTAGTCATCATTTCCGGGGGCAATATCGACCCGACGACGTTAGGGCGCGCCCTTGATAGAGGCATGGCGGCGGAAGGGCGGCTCGTGAAATTCAAAGTGTCGGTGTCGGACCGGCCCGGCGGGCTGGCCGAGTTATGCAGCAGGCTTGCTGGCATCGGCGTCACGCTGCGGGACTGTGTGCCGGAGCGAGCCTGCGTTGGCCTAAGCGTTTTAAATCATCAGGCAAGAAATTTCGCTGATAATAATTGATTGCCCAGTCGCTGTAGCGTTGTGTATGGATAGGGCTGACTTCAGTCCGGGCGGGGTTTTAAAATGTGTCCAAAAACTTTTTATCAGGGGAATCTCAATTAATTAAAAGATAACAATTAAATTACATCAAATCTTAGTTAAAAAATTATTCGTAATTGCAAACCGTTTCTAAGCCTGCTCCGGCACTACAAAATAGCCTGCACTGCACTACACAGCGCCGGTCACTCACTCAGTCGCACGTACGACGTAGGTACGTAATTCGCAAGATGTCGCCACTTCGATATGGCATTCATTCACGACATTCTACATTCGTTTACGAGCACACCTATTAGAATAAATTTGTTTTAAACCCCCGACTTATAAAAAGGGGTGTTATAAGTTTGACGGCAGTGACGTTTTGCGTTTTTGTTCTCTTTCAATGGTCCTAATGCGTAGTTGACTTTGAGATGGAGAACGTAATCTGATGATGGAACAGGTGGGGATCACAGGAACTCGGCCTTATAGGTAAATCGTTGACCAACCGAGTTTGGACCCGTTGAATTGATTGATCTAGGTGAGTAGTTAGTAGACAGACGATGAAAATGATAGGAGGATATAGGCAAGAACGTTGTTTAGCCAGAAGATGTTAGATTTTGTATCGTAGACTCTGACTTCCACTCGTTCAAAGCAATAAGCTACTTATATTATTTTATAGTTAATTAAAGCGGCACAAAACCAATTACAATAATTACCATAGACACATATGTTAAAAAGGTACCTACATAAAACCGTCAAGTATGTTATACTTTCTCTCACAGAACACAAGGCATATATACGCATAATTTTACTCCATTCATCCGCAACCACCTCACGTTCAAGGTTGGCAGTCAGAAGGGCGTTGAGCATGTTTAAAGTACGACTTACGGTTTTTTCAATCATTGTTATATCCAATAGTAAAATTATAATAAGCAATGATATAAATAATCAAATTGTTGTGTTTCATAGTAAAACTTGCATTGTACAGTTATGATGACCAGCACCCTAATTGCGTAACACACTATCAATCACAATCTGAATCATTTTGAAGCCTATAGCTAATCCATTGCTTCATATGTTCGAAAAATTTGTCTGCTCAACAACGTAAATAACGCAATAAATGTTGTTGAACTGTCAAAATGAAAGCCATTCCTGCTTGTTACGCAATTACCCAGCAGGAGTTTTTTTTTTAATTAGCAATAATAACTTTTTCGCGTTTGGATTCACGTATTCTCATTCATTCAATATTTCACAGTATGAACTTACTTTTACGGGGGATTCCAGGAAAAAACTCAATTCGACCGAAATGTCCGTGGTCGATAAATTTGGTGGTGGCAGCCCTAGTTGTGGACAATGAACAACTTCAGTTTACAATGTAACCTCAAATAGAGTTCGCATCGATGATATACACTCGGCGTCACAAAAATCGCACCTCTTTAAGAATTCCCTTCAAAGTCATTTTAACCCTATTAATCAACGGTAGACATACTCGTATGCCTATAAGGTATCATTGGAATGGCAATTTATTTAAATTTCACAATAAATCAATAGATTTGGTTTTTTGTTTACCAGGGAATAAAAAAAGCAAGCTAATGCAAATGATTAAAAAGTTTAATTTAATTTTATCAGCAAAAATTGCAACAAAGTCCATAAAAACAACTTAAAACCTAGTGTTACCCCCCCTAGCCCTGATGACTGCTTCCATGCGTTCTCTCATGGACCTAATTAATGTGACAACAGTCTCTTGAGGAATGTTGTCCCATTCTGCAACGACGGCATCTTGGAGGTCTTGGAGAGTGGTAGGGGCAGGATCACGTGCCCGTACTCGCCGTTTCAGTTCATCCAAAAGTGCTCAATAGGGTTCAGGTCTGGACTACGCGCCGGCCAGCGCATAACAGGGATCCCAACTTCTTGCAGGTAGTCACTTACAATTAATGCGGTGTGACAGCGGGCGTTATTGTGCATTAACGTGAACCCACTGCCAACAAAACCCGCATAAGGGACAACCTGCTCCTCTAAGATCTCTGTTATGTACCGATGAGCAGTCAGCGACCCTTGCCCGCGAGCACTTCCAGTCCGAGAAACACACACAAGGTTCGTTTTGCCGTCGATTGACATGCCGCCCCAGAACATGCACGAGCCACCCCCGTATTCCACTGTCTCTTGAATACAGGCTTGTGCGAATCGTTCCCCTTGCCTCCTGTACACTCTTCTACGCCTGTCGTTGCAGAAAAGACACACCCTCGTCTCATCCGAGAAGAGCACAGCTCTCCATTGGTTTATTGTCCAATCCACATGATCACGGGCAAATTGCAACCGGTCTCTCCTATGCTGTGCAGTCAATGTTGGCCCTGTAGCAGCCCCGTGAGCTGCAATTTTCTTCTCCCGCATTCTTCTTCTAATCGTGGAGACGCTTACAGAAGTTCTGCGAGCTGATCGCAGTTGTTGTTGCAGCTCAACAGCATTGGAGAACCGATTACGTAAAGACGTCGAAACAATGAAGCGATCATCTCTTTCGGATGTGCACCGTTGTCTTCCAGATCCACGTCTTAAGATATAGCCACCAGTCTCTTGGAAGCGTTGGAACACTCGTCGAACGGAAAAGCGACTTAAGTTCAGTTGCCGAGCAACATCACATTGCCGCATCCCTGATTGCAGTAATGCAATGACTTGAGCGGCTTCATCTGCAGTGGTATCCATTTTCTGGGGTATTTTCTTGCTGTAGCTGTTCACGTGTGTTCACTTCAAAGGTTGGATAGCGAATGACCAAAATTTTTGTTTTTTAGTTTTGACCACTGGGGGTCGTGGCTACTTAACCGGACTGTACCCACATTTAACCCGGGTCGCCCTTTTTATACCCTTGTAGGGAGGTGCAATTAGTGGCCGTTGTAATGCGTATTTTGACAACATTTTTTTTAACGTTACGTGCTAATGAGATCTGTTGTGTTTAGGAATTCTAACTAATGTTAATTTAAAGGTCGTTAAATATACTTTCATGATGAAAAAAACGAACTCGCCTAATTGTTTGGAGTGTGGGGTCGTGGAAGACTTACATCACTTATTGGTGGATTGTGTTAGATATGAGTCTCAAAGAAATGATCTGTTTGGGGTCTTGAAGTTGAACCGACTTGATATGGGCATATTTCATAGAATTTTGTCTCAACCAAATGGTGATGATGCGAAGAGCCTGTTCAAGTTCATGGCCCAAATGTAATCTTTAGCAGTGTGTATGTTTAGGGTACGATGGGACTGGCATACGCATTGACGTTATAAAAGTTCCTAATTAAATAAAGAATAAAAAAAATAAAAAAAAATATATACTTTCAATTGATACTAATATTAATTAGGTTTAATGTATTCGTTGATGGCGGGACATGCTTGAAACTTATTTTCGGAGAGGTGCGATTTTTGTGACGCCGAGTGTAGTTCGGCGTAATGTGGTTCCATTTATGCAAATTGACGCACCAGAAACCGTAGCTTAAAAATTATTCATTTGAACGAAATTCATGTACCCCTACCTAAGTACTGTAAGTACTATCACACGCCGCTGTGCGCGGCTCGATTGGCGCGCGATAACAAACTAAAAGAATGATTTCAATAGCAGCAACAGTAAAACAAACATTTAATGTTTCAGTTCAAAATAGTTTGTGAAACAAGAGGATGGGACCATACTAAGCAGATGGTGGACCTAATCAAGAAAAACTATAAAGACTATCTCTTCCAAGATTTGAACGGCAAGGCTGACAAGCCTTCGACAAGAGGCCGCAGCCCATGCCTCGCACCAAACCCTGTGTGCATGCAGTAGTGAACTCATAATACGTATTTTCAATAATAATAATATCTTATGACTGTCACAGTACGTATTACGCTTATTTTTAACCCTATATGTCAGATTTTGTCAATAAAATAATTCAATGAGGCATTTTATTTGTTTTGATTGATCTTTCAAGCACTTAAATACATAAGTTGAACCAATCGTAAGTATTTTTATGAAATGGTTAGCTACAAATCTTCTTACTCTGAATGACAATAAAGCCATGTTCATTTGTTTTCCCATCACCAGCAATCAGGCCACAACCCACGGTCAACCCCTAACATATATTGCTCTTCACGCTTACAGTTGCATAAACACTAGCACAGAATAGATATATAGTAAGTACTGGCCCTAGTTCTGAGTCTAATTGTGGCTGCCCTCAACCAGAAGACACCCAGACTATGAAATATCTTGGTGTAGTACTTAATTGACCGTGACCTTAAATGGCATCAGGCTCTGTCGAGGCGGCCCTAAGAAAGCTTTTACCTATATAAATTCTAAATGATTTTTTTTCTGTAAGTAGGTTTGTGCAAACACTTTTACACGCCAAACTTATTTTATAACTAGATGAGGTCGGCGTTTCC
The DNA here is from genome assembly GCA_917490735.1 of Dryobotodes eremita. Taxonomy (NCBI): domain Eukaryota; kingdom Metazoa; phylum Arthropoda; class Insecta; order Lepidoptera; family Noctuidae; genus Dryobotodes; species Dryobotodes eremita. The sequence goes on from OU823257.1 coordinate 10,388,885, forward strand.
TATCTGACTACTTTGAGAAGAAAGGCCGAAACAAACTCTGAGGTCACAGTCTCTTTTAAAGTCCAGAAATAATCTTGGTCAGATCATATGAAGATCACGTAGATTTGTGTCTGAAATTGTCTTTGAGGAAAAACCACACAGAATGAGTGGACCTGTCCAGTCAGTGCACGCATTTGTCAGTAATCGTGCAGTTCAACTCAAAACTTAAGGAGCTCAACGATTCGACGAATAATACCAAAGAAAGGACATTTGGGTAGGCCGCATAAATTACTCAAACTGCCAGACCATGATTAAAACTAAAAAGGAAGAAAAAAAAACAATGACCCTCATAGTCTTTACATTCACAATAATTAAAATAATATACTATTTTACAAAGTAAATATTCATGTCAATATATTTACAAAATTCATCAATGTCAATGGGTAGGTATATAAAAATCCGGAAATAATCTTGGTCAGATCAATATAATTATGTTTGTGGACTCTGTGATCTTAATGAACGTATATTTTGCTGAGTCAGCGCTAGGGTATGGCCTGACGGTCTGGGGTGGGGCTCACAAAACAATGATGTTGCGGGTTGAAAGAGCTCAGAAAGCTGTTTTGTAAGGCCTTGCTGTTTTGAAACCAATCCGCTTTCCTACGACTTCACTTTACTCTCTAGGAGCTTTACGATTTAGTAGTAGACGCAGTTCTGATAGTTTGCGCAAAGGGATCTAAGATACTAAGTGTTTGATTAACGCCTTGTACAACTGTAGCTGCACGAAGCCATTTTACCTTATATGAGCTCAAAAAGATACGACGGAGACGGCACGTCTCTCTAGTTATCTTCAGCCATATTTTAACTACTGTGGGCGTACTATGGGAAGTGTTGGTTATTGCGCAATAGAAAAACCGTTTGCAGTTCAAATCAAATTATAATTTACGAACAAATTAATCACACTAGCGAATTACACACTGTAGGTGCACGACACAACTATACGGAATGCGCAACAGTTTCTAAACGTGTTCACTGCTTGACCGCCACCGACCAAGTCTGCTTTAACTCGGGTCGAGCGTTATTTTTTAGACTCTGTCGAGTGCCGCCTAGTGGCGCTGGCGTCCCGGTTATATAAAATTTACTCTGTGGTCCCGATTAGTCAAAGTCAAACGATTGATTTAACGTATTTCCGACGGATACGTAGTGGATACACGAGAAATAGAATTAATAAAAATATCAACATCTATTCTGTTACAAGAAATGAATGCAAGGAAAAGCTCGACATTTGGCTAAAATCTAGAACAACCTATCCTCTCACGAGGAGACATGCGTTGGTAGCTGCGCCAGTTTTATGTTTTGTACTCGCAGCGATTTTAGTCGACGGCGGCTCGCTGGCGATTTCAAAATCTCACGTCCATACACAGATTTTGACAGTAGATTTGTTGCTAGCGATTTCATGTGGTGGACGTGAGATTTCTATCGGCGGCGATAGCAAAATGGCAAAACATAAGATATTCCAGCATCCTAATTGCGTAACACACTATCTATCACTATCTGAATCATTTTGAAGCCTATTGCTAATGCATTACATGATATATTCGAAAAATTTGTCTGCTCAACAACGTAAATAACGCAATGAATGTTGTTGAACTGTCAAAATGAAAGCTATTCCTACTATTAGTGTGTTACCTACGCAATTACCCCGCTGAACTTATATTCCTTTCATGCGTTCAAATTTTTAGATTTCAATACACTTATGGATCCTTAGAATATGCATTTTACATACTTCCATATAATCTATACTTTTGTACTAATATGTACATACTTCCATACTATACATATCCATACTTCCATACATACTAATATGATAAATGCGAATGTAACTCTGTCCGTCTGTCCTTTCGGCTGAACCGATTTGGATAACAGGTATAACGATAAATGATGACCTGGGTTAGAACATAGGATACCTACTTTTTATCCCAGCAGTACCTTCCCGTGCGAACTCCACGCGGACGAAGCCAAGTGCAAAAGCTAGTTCTTTCTATATCACAGAGATTTAAGTAAGTACTTAGTTTAGATTTGTATGGTTTTATCTTGGAGATTTACAACCAAGGAGCTTAAATATAGTACATACTTATTCCATGTTTACAACACAGGTTTACAACTTCATTTACTGTATTTAAAAATCTGTGGTATTGTGACCATGTGACCGCAGACCGTCACGGACCTGACAATGTGACATCATCGTAGACAATATGGATGGTGACATGGGGCAATAAGGGCAGTGGTATTGCGCCAACAGCTGCTCTAGTGGCTGTTCTATAATGTAGAGTGGTAACCAATGCAATGTGTAGGTAATATAATTTGAACTCGAACCGTAACAGTTGGACCGGATTCGTCAAAATGACCTTGCTTACATATAACTAACACATAAGATTTACCTACCAATATGCCCAGAGAACCACTCCCACCTCCGACGCCCCCAGACTGTAAGGACACTCTGGGTTTATCACCGGCGGCGCTCACTAAGCGTGAATTGAATATTGCATCCGCTTGGTGTCCAGAAAGTTCTGTAAGTTACTGTTTTAACATTCTTGTTGTCTAGATAAGTATCAGCAATTAGTCATATTCCACTGACTCCCAGTTCTTCGCCCTTAGCCTCTAGTAGTACTGGTACAGAGAATCGTAGTCCAGTCACTTTAGCAAAAAAAGGGGTCAACCTCGGAATGAGAGATGATAAGCTGTATTTTCGTATATACCTTCGTTTTGGCGTTCTAAAAGTTTTCTCAAAAGTTTCATACAATCTCGTGTCTGCGTCATAAGTTTTTCAAGGTCAATGGTAAAAAAAAACGGTTTTTCGTGATTATTTAGGTTTCTATAGCTCCAATGATGTTGACATTTTTTATAAAAATTGTAGAGCATAAAATTTGCGACGGATTTTGTTCCAATCATTTTTTCATGCGCTCAACCGTTTTTGAGATAGAGGGCGGAGAGCGCGCAGCGCTCAGCCATAAATACTGATATGCAAGGTCAACCAGGAATCACGGTGAATAATACCTTGTACTTATATAGTTATTAAATCATTAAAATATCATTAACAATGAACAATTTGTATTATTAAAGTTTATTAGTTAATACATTGGAAAATGGAGTACGCATCTTACTAGCGATATACAATGCTCCTAAATCTGACGAAAATATCGATCATCTTCGATATACTCAGTTCGTTAAATCTACGAAGCTCCATAAACCTGTCAAATTGTCAAATCTTCCACCGACAAGTGCAGCAGCCTATCAGCATATAAACCGTGTCTATTGCCAAGTTCAAAATTGGTTTGGGCATGATTTAGAACCCCAGGAATGGGGTTGGGTGCTGCAAAATTAATTCCTGGAGCCAATGACAACAATATTATCACCAGATCTAGATGAATTACTTAATACTTTATTATGTAATTATAAGAATGGATGTGGTCCACGCTGCGGGTACAGAAAATCTCGGGGTTGCAATGCACTTTAATTAGCTTGTGGCCAGTGTAATGGGCAAGCTTGCCTCAATGCTGTTTCATTGCAAAGCGACCCCGAGGAAGACAGTAAATTTGACCTGGAAATTCTAGAATGCCTGGAAACAACGATTGAGGACACCGAAGATGATGATAATAAAACAAAAAATTTCAAACGCCCGGAAGATGACGACGATGAATAAGAAGAAAATTAATACTTTTGTTCTTTAAATCATAAAAAGTTTGAAAATATTCATTTCACTCCAATTTAAATTGTAATGAAAATACAGCTGCTGAATAAAGATAAAATTAAAATATACATGGTATTATTCACCGAGATTCACAGTTGACCTTGCATATCAGTATGTATGGCTGAGCGCTGCGCACTCTCCGCCCTGTATCTCAAAAACGGTTGAGCGCATGAAAAAATGATTGGAACAAAATCCGTCGCAAATTTTATGCTCTACAATTTTTATAAAAAATGTCAACATCATTGGAGATATAGAAACCTAAATAATCGCGAAAAACCGTTTTTTTACCATTAACCTTGAAAAACTTATGACACAGACACGAGATTATATGAAACTTTTGAGACAACTTTTAGAACACCATAATGAAAGTGTATACGAAAATTCAGCTTATTATCTCTCATTCCGAGGTTGATCGCTAATTTGACTGGACTAATCGTTCTACTTGTCGCATTCTATATTCTAGCACACTGCATGAGACACGAATTCACCCATTACCCCTTGTTATCGAGACTGTTTTCAGCTACCGATGGTTTTTCGCCACATTTCCCGAGAGATATAAAGGCAAGCTGGGTCGATGATATACGTTTGTCTGTCAGAAAGACCTGAATAAGTAGGAAATAAAGGGAAAGGGATGCTTATGTCCTGCTGAGGTACTAAAAACCAGTACCTAGAAAGATCTGCAAATAGTTACCTTAGTATTCCTCGCTCGCTTGAATGCCAACTGGCATAGGTAGTTATTACCAACTACTTATGTACGCGCGCCCTAAGTCATCGTAGATGTGGCGACCGTGTAGGTATTTATTATGAGAGTCAACTCTATGGAACTAGCCAAAAAACCACGTCGAATTGTTAAAGTTTTCTTAGTTATCTTCTAAGTAGGTAAGTAGTTACTGTATTTCCCATTTGCTAGGTCAAATTTCTCAGCTTTTATATTTTATTTTTTTATATATCATTTCGTTAAATCATTACAGCCAACTAATTAGGTACCTACTTAAATAGTTTAAAATAAAACATTATTACTTAGACTTGAAGAATATACCAATACATTTACTTTTCCAGAAACCACCGGACCCTGAATATGACCGATATAGCGATCCAAAACACCCTAAAAGTATACACTATAACCATGTCATGAATGCAAATGAAATATTGAAAAGCATTGTTCCCGCTACTCCTCTCTTGGTGATTATTTGTACTTATACCTCTTTCATGGTTGGCGTTGAGGGGTTTGTCTACCAATATGTACCAAAATCCCATATTGGGTCTGTTGAAGCCAAAAAAAAAATCCTTCTTATAGTCTAAAAGCCTCGTACTCAAATGAATTAATCTATAAAATGTTTAAGATTGTCATTATGAGAGCATTTCGGTCGTTTCCTATATCCGCCCCTTCCTGCCATAATTATTGAGAGGCGACATATTTCTACGAAGGTTACTTCGCTTGATAGAACGACTGAAATCACATATTTATAATTACGTGCGCGTGCGCGCAATTTCTGGAACTTTTATAACCGCCATAATGTAGAGCTGCTAATACTGCAACCTACAACTTTGACTGAACATTATTCGTGAGTGAAGAGCAGTGATCTCGTGCCGAAGAAAACACAGGCTAATGAAGCCACGTGGAGCCAGCTAGCTAAACAGCCGACACCAGTATTCCAGGTCAATCCTTACTCCCTTCCTCAGCGACGAATGTTCTCTTTGAAAGCGTCACGTAATTAGTCATGAACCCGCGCACAATACCTAAAATCACCGCAAACGTAATATTAGCACTAGATAATTAACCCTCCAGGGTCATTGGGATCACACGGTCGTCCGGATTTCTGTCTATAAACCAGGAACGATTTCGGTGAGCCGTCCTAAAAAGCGTTTACGATAAACTTTTTGCAAATGGCATTCCAGGGTTGTGAGCTCTAATATTCCAATATTCCTTTTCTGCCTATAGGTAACATAATAAATCATATAATATGTAACACACCACATAAATGTATTACAATTTATTTTCAGAAATCAAAAATTTGTAAAAAATTTGAAATGGTTCTATATTTTAAAGTAGAGACTAGGCATCCAACTGGAAGGTATTTATTTCTTTGTATATAAACAATGTACGAATGTACTTATGCTTTAATTGATTTTATATATTGAACTTTTTTCATTGTTCACATTTTATTTACTTGAACAGTTTCCACGAACGATCGGCAATATATGTGTTACGTAAATTAAGTTCAAAACAGCGCAAAGATGGTGTTTTCACGGCGTCAGTTGGAAATTGGGCTATGGTACGTAAATATACCGATATGAGTAGCTGTACATTTCAGAATAGATTCGCATTATGTCTACTGAAAATGGTTCTTTTGTATGAAAATTAAAAAAACAAAAAAAGTCGTGAGTTAACATCATTATTCTCCTTTCTGATGATCCATGGTCGGAGTAGTGTCCCTGGAGTTTCTTGCCCGTCCTTCTCTATAGTAACCTACTTAGCTTTGGAACGGGCAGCTTCAGCATTTTGACAGACCGACTCCTAGACAATTCAAAAGAGCGTGTAATTGGTTTAATTGTAATAAATGCTTTGAGTTTTGAGTTTTGATCTTAAGGTGAATCCTCAGTTGTAGCCAGCCAAATTCAAATTTTCTTTGGTTTTTTGCAAATTGTAGCCCTGTTTTAAATCGTACGTTGATCAAAATGCGATGCGATTGAATAATAATCGTCAATTTCATATCAATCGCAAACTTTGGAAATTTATTCCACCTAAGAACTTTCATATGAAATATTCTGAAAAATTATTGAAATGAAATTGATAATTATTATTCAATAAATATATCATTCCTATAGTCGCGAATCGCTTTTTGATCAACATACAACGTAAAACAGAGCTGCAATTTGCAAAAACCAAAGAAAATTTGAATTTGGCGAAGTACAAATGAGGATTCACCTTAATACAATGACTCATTTTCAATACACAGAATGCGAATCGATGCTGACTGATGTAATTTCACCCTTAGATTGCATTAAAGATTGCAGTAGGCTTTGAAAGCCGGTAAAAAAATTCGGCACTCTTTTAATTGAAGTTATGTTTTTCTGCGTACAGGCATTAGCACATCAAGGGCATCTACAGAAAGTCCAAGTGACTGTGGTACTCCCCGCGGGCACCAGTTCATTCGTCGTGACCCAGTGCCAAAGTTACGGGGCCACGGTTGTGCTCTATGGGAACAACATCGACGAAGCTAAGACACACGCTTTTAAACTAATAGCTGACCAAGGCCGCGTTGGTACCTACTTGAATGGGTAATGAGATGACGTATTAGCAATATTTTTGATTTATTAATCCATGCTTGGCCCCTCTTTGAGGAGTGGCTTGAGAGGCGCCACGGCGTCCTCACCTTCCGCCTGACGCAGGTCCTCACCGGACATGGCTGTTTCGGGAGGTTCCTATTTCGTATAAGGCGGGAGGAAACGCCCGGGTGTTATCATTGCGTGGATCGACCGGAGGACACGGTGGAGCATACGGTGGAGGTCTGCCCGGCTTGGGCGGAGCACCGCCGTGTCCTCGTGGCGGCGATCGGCGGCGGCGACCTCTCGCGTCCGGCCCTGGTTCACGCCATGGTACGGAGCGAGAGGGAATGGGAAGCCGTCACCTCCTTCTGCGAAGCAGTAATGCTCGCGAAGGAGGAGGCGGAGCGCGAGAGGGAGAGGCAATCTCTACGCCCTCGCGCCCCTAGCCGCCGCAGGAGGAGGAGACACCCTGGGCGTCGGGAGTCGGTTGCCGACTCCCGGCCACCGTAGGCGCGGGCTTGCGGATGGCGAGCAACGGGCAGCTCGCCGTCCGGTAAGGACCAGGCCCGGGTCGACGGCGCGTCGTGTTCCACGCGCGCCTCAAAGAGATGTCAGCACCATTGACGGGGTCCGATAAGACCGATGCCTGCCGGGGCTGCGGATTGTTCGAAAGAGTTACCGTGGCCCTGGCGCACAGGCAACTGAAGGAACACGGGTGGGTTTTAGTCAGTAAGAGACTGACACGCCCTTCCGCTCCGCCCAGACCGGGAGACGTCATTTGATGATTTCCCAATCAAAAAAAAAAAAAAAAAAATTGCTTGGCGCATCGCTTGTCCTAGTTATGTTCTGATAATAATATAGGGTGATTTCTTTATCTAGCCAGTATCGGTAAGTTCATTACAATTACATTACATTAAAACGCTGAAACTAATGCGAAAACCCGGAACTACGAGCTTAATTTTAAAGATAATAAAAGTGCCACTAAAATTTATACAATAATAGTAGATTATGCACCAAGGGGATAAAACAGTGTCTTATGGCGTGGGCCGTATTGAATCCCACTCGTAACGAAAGTTCCTAGTGTCAACTCCTGAGCGGAGCGAGGGAGTGAAGACAAGAATCCTGAGTGCAGCGAGGGATTCAAGCTCGCCCAAGACGAAGGCACGTTTATCCCCGAGGAGGATACTCTACTTTTCACACCATCTATGAGACTAAAAAGCAATAGCAGGTACTAGAATCGAAGTATTTATCAAAATTACAATTACAGTTAGTAGACCTATTTGAAACAATTAAAAGTTAAAGGTAATGTTTGATACAATAGACATGTTGTGGAAAGACAAAGTTATGTTTTAATTCGGTACATTTATTGAAGTGGAAGTAAAGTTTATTTGCGTATTGCTGCTGAGTAAAGTTTCAGAAACTTAGGTCTGCTGATGATCATTGTGGATCGTGAAAGTTGGTAAAGATGGTGCTTGAGGCAGTGGGTGAGATGAATAGTGTTTTAATGTGGATGGCAGCGGTGACAAAGGTTTCCAATGATTTTTTATCGAAGGTCTTTTTAGTTTGATGTTGTCACCAATGCGGCAGCTAATTTTATCCTTATTCTGTATAATATTTTTAATGTAGCCCTCCGCTACTACATCAGATTTCCATCCACCGTGTCTTTTAATCTGAGTCATGTCTGCTCTTGAATTTGCCAATAGAGTAGCCGATGTTCTCCTGAAACAATGGCCCGTGTAGAGCTCGGCATTTGTCAATATCAGGTATTTCGCAATTTCTTTCAGCATGGTGCTGATCTTATTTTTGCCAATGACTTACCTGGTGCACTTGCCGTTATCATAAGCTACGAAAAATGTGTTAGTGTTTATATTAGAGGGGCGTAGAGCTTGGTACTTTTCGACAATTCTTATATATTCTCCACGGACTACGAATGACCGTTCTTTCTTAGATTTTGTACTTTTTTTTTGACATTGTTACATTCATTTTTGACATTACGACATTTTGGCTTGTCGAAACATTACGCAAAGCTTTAACAGATTTACACAAGCGGTCGATGCATGAGCACCGGTCGCTAGTAAGTATAAGTAAGTTTGTAGCTATTTTAGTTTCTAGACATTCAATCATTAGGTTGGTATTTACTTTTGTGGCAAGAAAGCTGAGATCTGCATTTAGAAACGTTTTCACATTTTGAGCTGTGAAAGCTTTTGATTTCTTAGACGATGTACTTCCGATTTCCTTTTTACAAATGCTAGTATTTTAGTGTATGTATTAATTTGAATATTATGTTTAATGATTATTGTTGACCTGAGCATCGAATAGATGCACCATAGGCTACTTGACTTCTTTGTTCATGATAATTGCTGGAACTAGACTAAAAGCACTGATTCAGATACAGACTTGACGCCTTTTATAGATCTTCATTTGTAAAAATCATCGTAGGCTTTCATGTAATATTCCTTGGACTTTTCTGGGAGTAAATTGTTAGCAAGGTTATTGGCTTTGGTCGCAAGTCTTTGGCGGCGATCGCTTTGCTCGCAATACATTGCGTGCTCATAAATTATGTTTTTTTAACCGGTCATTTGCGAGATGAATGACTACCGTAATTTTTGACCGAGAGAGCGCAAAGCGCGAGCGAAGCGTCTCCGTTTCAGCTTGGACAAAAATGCTTTTGTATGTCCGGATGTCGGGCTGTTCTCCTCTACAGGTCGCATTTCTCAACCGATTCTCGTGGATTCAATTATATGGAATTTTTTGACAGTTCAGTTTTTCGAAATTTTTCAAATTGGCGAGGATTTGGGGTTTGAAAACGTAAAAAAAAAACATATTTCAGCCATTTCGCGCTCTTTGCGCGCGCTTTTTTTTTAAGGATTTTGTTTTAAGGTGCGCGGTGAACATTTATTCAGTTTTAAGCTATGCAAGGACAAACTCGCGAGGTCTACAGCTCACAGAGCCCCTAGTGGCATTAGGTGTAACCTTTACACGACGACGTTTGCGCGTCGATGTCCCTACCACCCTTTATAGGCTATACTACCTGTACACCTATTACCTACTGAGTAAGCAATACTTTTATTTTATACCATCATGTAATGCACCAGTACCTACATTATATACCGATGTGTACAAATAAATAAATTAGAATTTGAACATTAAAAAAAATAGATATGCCAATAACAATTTTATTTTCAATTTAAATGGCTTCTTATCTTTAAAATTTAGCCCATGGTTCCTTTCAGCGTTTTTCTCTAGGACCAGTGCAAGTGGGGTAATTGCGTAACATACATAAAATGTCAATTGATCGCAATTCCTTTCATTTTGACAGTTCAACCACGTTCATTGCGTTATTTACGTTATTGAACGGACGAATTTTTCAAACCTATGAAGCAATAGATTAGGAATTCCCATCTAAATCTTTTAATTGTGATTACAAGTGTTTTATGCAATTAAGGTTCTTTCAAATAGGCGCGACACGCGACGCGACACAAAGGCACCGCGTGTCGCGCGGCGAGCGATGCGGTTGAGTCGCGGGCGAATCGCGTCGCGTGTCGCGCGATAGGGTGCTGGTTCATAAAATCTACCGACACTGGCTTGAATCAAATGTTGTATTTAAAATACAAAAAAGAAAAGTTACTTGAGCTTATTAATTAAAAAGTTGGCCTTTCAGATATGACCATCCTAATGTGATAGCTGGAGCAGGGTGTATTGGGGTTGAAATATTAGAGCAATTACCTGAGACGGACGCCATCCTCGTCCCTATCGGCGGTGGGGGACTGATAGCAGGCATAGCCACAGTTGTCAAACACATTAAACCAGCCGTTCTGATATACGTAAAATTATTTTCTTTCTCATAATTTAACTAAAATCAAAACATCATACGTGACTTTGCATAGAAAAGAAATAGTACATTTCGATGCAAGAGTGTAATGTAATGTGCTGTAATTGTATCACACCGAACACCACCGATAACCTCTTGATTTCTGCTTAATACTTTTATAATTTCATGCATGACTGGTATTAATTAATTCGTCTTATAATTATTAAACTTACTCTGTTGGCAGGGAATAGAAGCAGGTAAAAGCTGCAGTTTTGCTAAGGCCCTAGATAACGAGAGACCCTACAGGACTGCAGCTGAGAGGAGTTTAGCGGCTTCACTTACTGTGCCGAAAGCCGGTGACAACGCATTCCACACAGCACGGTCACTTATCGACAAAATAGTGTGTCTCACTTTACGTACCTACCTATTATACTTAAGCCCGTTTTCACTGAAACTACGTGACAATTAAAAAATGCTTAGTAAAAGCGCACTGTTGGATTTGGAAAATTCAACAGTGGTGTTTTTAGTGGCGGCCCTGGGGGTTCCAAAAGCTCCTTTAAACAGGCCCGAATCGCACATAACACAAAGGCACCGCTCGTCGCGCGACAGCCGGTGCCTTTGTGTCGCGTGCGATTCGCGCCTGTTTGTAGGAGCCTTAACTCGGAAATCTCAGAATTAGATGACTCAAAATTGAATGTGTTTTGTACATGAAATAATAAAAAGTAGGTACATATTTGTTTTGCAATATGTTTTTTTTTGTAAGTAATGTTTTTCTCTGAGAAATTATGTAGGTAAGTAAATCGTTATTCAGTAACAATGGACATGGGCAAACATCAACAGAAGAGTGAAATGGCTGTGTAACATCGGGACCGACTGACAGACGGACAGATGGATAGTCGGACATGCCAAAATTATAAGGGCTTTCATTTTTGCCGTTCCGTTACGAAACCCTAAAAATGGTCGCAAAGACGTGTTTTATGTCAAATAGTATAGAATTAGCCCAACTTTCTTCAAAAATTACAATTTAATTTATGAATTGGCTCTGATTTGCCTAAAAAACATGATATAATAGTTTTACACAAATATATTTAGACTCATCTAATTCCGAGGTTTATGCACTATAAGACCTAACGGGCCCGTACCTCCTATTTTTTTAGGTAAGTTCCTACATTTAGGTACGGCGTAGTGTTAGTAAAAACGGGCATATATATAAGTTTTACCCATGGTCTAAGTTTAACCCGGCCGACACGAAATTGAGTTGTAGAAAGAGAAAGAGACAGTTACTGTTTGAGAGATGAGATCTAAAAAGCCGATGTTTTTCTAACACTCGATGTCCTATTATTAACGGCTGATTTCTGTTCACATAAAATCCTGTTGAATAGCTTCAAGTGTTGATGATATATGATATGATATGAATACAACATAATGACCTAAGGTATTGATCCACGACGACTGGACGGCACGAGCGATTTTGCATTTACTAGAAGAGGAAAACATAGTAGCAGAAGGCGCAGGCGCAATCAGTCTAGGCGCCCTCTTGTGCATACCTAACATACTTCCAGAGTTACACGGCAAAACGTAAGTTGAATATTAATTTTATTTAAACATTGTACACTCCTTGGCACAGAGGTGGGTCATTATAGGTCAATACCCACCACGACAAGCGAAACATAAACACACAGGTGGATCGGTCCATCGATAGCGACAGCCCGAACAGACACTATTTAGCATCACCGGCCATTTATAATCTCAATCTATTTTCTTTAAATATATAAAATCTTTTTTACAAAAAAAACAACCGGTTTCCAAAAAAACACAAAAATGTGAAAAAATACTTTTATTTCGGAAGTCGGTGTCTTTGGTTTTGTATTTTCGTTTTTTGCCACCGACTTCCGAAATTAAAGTAATTTTTCACATATTGGTGTTTTTTTTTTTTGAAATCGATTGTTTTTTTTTTTGGAAGTCGGTTGTTTTTTTTGGAAAAAAAGTTTTTAATTTTCACTTTTTAGTTGTGGTACCTACCCCACACAAATTCGTATACCACTACTTGACATGTAAATAACAATGACAGGAAATGATTAAAACATCATCAATACACGGGGACATTTGAATCACAGTTTTGCTAGAACAAACGTTGTTCAGACCATGGTCTGGATGGTCTGGTACCATTCTATACCATCAAATATTTTATTAAAACAAACTAAACTAGGCGTTCTCAAATTAGTCTTATGTTACTCAAACGTGTTCAAACAGTAACCGTAACATCAAAGTATTTATCGCGGTAGCGAGCGATATGGCATTCAAAAGAGTTAGGCTCCTTCAAACAGGCGTGACACGCGACGCGACACAAAGACACTGCCTATCGCGCGACGCGGTGCCTTTGTGTCGCGTGCGATTCGCGTCGGGTGTCGCGTCTGTTTGAAGGAGCCTTTATGAGGAGTCCACGTGGACTGCAATGATGTCCAGCCAATGCGGTTCGAAATGCAAACAAAACATTAGCCAATGACATGCAATCGCGCGAAGTACGGCTCCGCCCATTTCTTTTGTTGACTGTCGCTGGCCGCCTGAGCCGCCCGGGCGGTAGCCAGTCTACCGAAATCTCTCAAGCGACCGACGCATATGCATCCGATGTATTTACATCACAGGCACGCATCTCGCGTTTTTTTGTGAAAATGAGTTCTAACTATTCGAATGTGGAGTGGTTGGATATGGAGCGCTTTTACGCAATTGCTGGTGACAATCTGGCGGAAGGTAGGCCCATGTACTCTCAACCAGATCATTTAGCGGCGCTGCGCAGAGGAGGGATCTTGAACCCGCAGATTCCAGCACCTGCTACAATACTGGCAGCTACACAGTGACTACTGGATCACAGCCAATTAAATTACTTAACTTCAGCTAGAATTTCTGACATTCCTAAGCCCGATGAGTATGAAGGGAAAATTAAGAGTCAATGTTGTCTCGGTGCCCGCGGAGCTAACCCGGTTTTATGGTAAGTTTTTTGTCTTGTTCCTGTAATATCCCAATAAATATACAATACCTAATAATGTCGCGTTAGATACAATAGGTACCCGTACCTACAGGAAAGAATTAAAACCATGTCTGATAGTACCTACCGTACGTTCGCACATAGAACAAAATGATAAAATTAGAGGTCAGCCACCGCCCACGACGCGACGTCGCGCGTCGTCGGTGCGGTGCGTCGCATCGTGCAATCGTGCATAGCCAGAAAATACCTACCAAAGTTTACCATAGCCAAACCCATACCAAGCCATAAAAATGTGTTTTAAAGTAGCCACTTACCAGTGATAAAATACCTACCGAAGTTAACTTTTAACTTTGCTATTTTCTAGCAAGACTACAAAAATAAATTCTTACAAAATTTCGTTTATGGAGTGTACATTTCCCTGTAAACAATGCTGTGCCCCGTGCGTGAGCCGCGCGCCACGCCGCAACTAGGTACTTTGAGAAGCGAGCGCCGCAACTAGGTACTTTGAGACGCGAGCGCCGCAGTGTCTGTGTTGTAGGGAGTAACGATAATCCCGACTTTTTTAACTTTGTCTTTTTTGTGTTTTTTCAAAAACCAACGACGTTTTTTTTTATTGGATGCTATAGAATGATAGTAGACCATGGTCTGAACAACGTTTGTTCTAGCCAAACTGTGATTCAAATGTCACAGTGTATATTATATAAATGGAAAAAATACGCATTATTAAGGATAACTCAAAAACTACTGGTCAGATCTTGATCAAATTTATGCGAGACCACATGAGAAGCATCAGCTTCTAAATAAAAACGTAATCATCAAAATCGGTTCATCTAGAAAAAAGTTCTGAGGCAAAATTGAGAACCTCCTCCTTTTTTTTAAGTCGGTTAAAAGCGAAATACCTGTCACTCACTAACTAATCGCGAAATCTCAAGAACTATTAAACCTAATACAAACTTGAAATTTGACAAGTAGGTACTTACCTACTTTAGTTATTTATACGGTGTTAGTCCCTCTAGGGCAGGATTTTTAGAAATTCCTCTCCTAGAGGGGTCAAAAGTTGCATGGAAATCCGTCATTTTCAAAGAAGCATGAAGTTAACCAGGTTTCTGGTTAGAAGTTAACATCCACATGACTTTTCGATTTTGGAAATTTCATCCCTAAGGGAAACTATAGGGAAATAGGGAATGAAAGTTTGTATACATTGAGGGTCTAGGCTCTATCTCCGAAGTTCTTCATCAGGTCCTCACTAAATTAATATGAGACCACAATTAAAGTATATTCTTTCAAATAAAAAAAATACCATATCAATATATCAAATGCGAAAGTAAGTAAGTAACTCTTTCTATCTGTCAGTTACCTTTTCACGCCCAAACCACAGAACGGATCATGAAATTTGGCCTGGGACCTGGAGAATGACATAGGCCACATACTTTTCATCCTGAATATTTGTGTTGAAAATGATAAAATACAAAATACACGTAGACGAAGTCGCGGGCAACAGCCAGCAGAAATATAAATAAAAGCAAACTTTTTACGTTCCTTCCTATGTTGCTGAGTAAGTAGGTAGGTACGCATATTACGAGTATAAGTACACGATGGATTTTTGAGATATGGCAGTAAGGGCAAGTACCTTAACCGTGATAGCTAGACGATAGATAGACTGTCCCTTTTTGAGTAATTGCTGCCTGCAATCACAGATTTTCGGAAAATTGTACAGTCAGCTAGAAAAAAGTCAATTCTCACGTTTTCTTTTTATGATACGAACCGATGCAAATTTTTTACAAGGTTTAAAAATCTCTTCTGAACCAACATAGCTTACGAGTAGGTACTAGAAAAGCCACAAATTGCAAAAACACTTTTTTCATATTTGATTGTGCTATCGCAATAATCCGTCTTTTAGGGTGGTCTTAGATCTGACGGAAGATGCGTCGCGTATCGTAGGTCGCGTAACGCCGGAACGTAAATAATAAAACATTCAACTTTACACACTAAGCCGACGCGACGATGCGTTAGTGCGTCGAGCTTACGAAAGAAGGCGAAGTTAGTTACGCCCGACGCATCTTCCGTCAGATGTGCGATCACTCTTAAAAATGATGCAGTACCTAAAAGTTTTTGAACGGGAAATATGAATCCTATTGCGAATGTTACGCAATTATGTAGCAGTAGAAGATAAATTGAGTGAACACTGTCTACAGGGTGGTGTGTATCGTGTCTGGAGGCAATATAGATTTATGGCATTTACAACGTGCTATTGTACACGGAAAGGCAGCTGAAGGTCGTATTTTCACAATGAGCGTAAGAACCAATTCATCAAACTACATAGTAGAATAAAAATGTTTGATCTTCTACTTAAAATATACATACATCTGGTTATAGATACGTGTGGTGCCAGGAAATGATATTATACGAAACAACATTTTAAAACTGATGAAATACATGCAATGCAATGTGATACATTCTGGACTGGAACGAGATTGGCTTGAAGAAAATAAATTACTTGATAGCTACGTAAGATGGGCTCACCCGAATACTCTACTAATATTTTATTCCGAATTTCGATGTCCCGGTTTTCGAAAGTCCGAATTTCATAATACCTAAGAATATCTATTATTAAAAATCACGAAATTTATTTTACCGAAAGTCGTAAATGCTATTTGTTTGTTTTCCGATTTTCATACGTTCGAAGAATCAAATGCTCGATGGGTTCTCGTTCCGAAAAACAACATTCCGATTTTCAATACATCGAATAAACTGCTAAAATTAGGATTCTGATTCAATTAATATAATATTGAGTCCTATAAGTTCAAAATCTATAAGTAACGTTTAATTTAATTTAAAAACGTCTTTGTTGTTATCAATATTTGTGTATTAATATATATTTCTTTTGCTTTTTTCTTCTCCTTATATACAGGGTGGGGACGACGTTACAACAATAAATTAAACTGGGTATTTCTAATGCCGTTCCCAGTGTACATACGAAAATTTAATCAAATATATCCAATAGTTTAGTCACTAGAGCTAGTCAAAGATTGGCACAACTCATAGTCGGACCATCACTATTATTTAGTTTGTTTGAAAAAATCACTTTTTTAATTTCGTTGCTAGAATTTATTTGAAGGTTCCAAAATATTCTTATGTATTAGTATTGCCAATGTTTTCATTTATTGTCGTATTGTTGTCTCCACATTGTATACTGACATGCGTCGGTTACCATCTACTATTATTGAATCTTTTGAGTTAGGTTAGGTTAGAACAGTGGCCATTAAAGCGCGAAGGTGAGCGAGCGAAACGAACGTGCCGCGGCAGCGGCCGCCGAGTCACAGATTAGGAGCCGAGTGCCAGATCCCCTCTATTGTTGGTGAATCATTTGGTTTAGGTTAGGTTATCATACAGTTTATTTCGGAATTCTAATTAATCCGTACTTTAATAACCGGAATCCGTATTTTTGATGTTTCGAATTATCATTAAGTCGAACTTTTTGTTATTCGATCTATTGAAACTCAGTATTTTGAGAATAGGTTAGGAATATTGAAAATATTGGAATTATAAAAATACGATGAATGATAAATTGGAGTTGTTATATCAGGAATTTGAACCATTCGAAATTATGGAAATCGGCATTTTGAAATTCGTATTTGTGTCTGACGGAATAAAGTTTTTCGTATTTATGTAGTGTATCCACGTAAAATACCTCCCACTGAAATACATAATTATAATGCTGTTACGTTACAACCTAGGTATCTACTTAATTATAATGCTATTATGTTACATTTGACAAGACGTACATTCCGTACCGTACAGCAGTGGGCGTTTGGCCCACATTAATATCAATAATATCTACATCCCAAGCCGATTTCAGCTACGGTGGTCAGTGACTATTTAAATTTTTAACGACTTATGCTCAGTCCCTATAAACAAAAATGATTCGTTTTGCTTACTAATGGTAGCATTTTTTATTGCCAAACTGGGCATATAAATAGATTCGAAAGCAAATTTTACCTGTGATAGCTACTTCCATATGGGAGGGTCTACTATACAAAGCTATGAGGTATTTGCTTCATTATTGGTAAAGATACAAGAGTCTTAATTTTAACCAATAACGGTCCGTAAATTATAGGAATCGGCCATTATAGGCACACATTTCTGTAGCGCTGGAGCTCTGAAAGATGATTGGGTGAGTTTAGACCAAGCTGAGTGCAATGTTTCAGAAAACAGTAAAATTCGGCATAAAGTCCTCAGCCACTAAACTTGAATTTATTAAGCATAGGTTGAATACCTATGCTTAATAAATTCAAGTTTCAAGAGATTATACGAGCCGATGATAGTTTTACAAGACTCAAATCGATTACATTCCTTATCTAGAAGAAACCCATCTCAACGGATCCTTGTTTATAATATCTTAGGGCGAATTCCACCAAACTCTAATACCTAGAATAAGTCTTATCCTGAGAATCAATTTTGAATTTTTGACAATTTTTCCATACTAGAAATGTCAGACGTCAATTTTATTCCACGGATAAAAGATATATGACTTTGGTAAAATCAGCCCTTCGCGGTATATGTATTATGGCGCTCGCTCAGCGGGAGCATTCGCCTGTAATGTAAGCTGCTCTGCATGTTGCTCTGAGGCTGCAGCTAAAGAGCTGCAGCTGTTGCTTTACTCGCTTTTAACATGCGACCTTGCCGTGTTACTTCTACCTAAAACCTGTGCTGCTAGTTTCAATGATCTCTCTCCACTACCTATACTCCATTTGAAATAAGATTAGAAATTTAAATATACCTTTTTTACAGTCCGTGCAACTGATTTTGACTTCTATTCCGTAGGCATAAGGATGGCATTAAAAGCAAAAACGTGGGTACAATACCAACTGTTTACTGCAGCTGCCATTTGCCATGCCATCAACGCAATAGAAGTCAAAATCGGTTGAAGGGACTGTAAAAAAGGTTTATTTAAATTTCTAATCTTATTTCAAATGGACTATAACGGTTGACGGCCTGCGCAGTCAACTTGCAAAGCCCTTGCCGTTACAGTGGAATCTTAGATTGTTACATTACAGGCGAATGCTCTCGGTGAGGGAGCGCGTTTACGTTACGTATGTATCTTTTTTGTACAGATAACCGTTATTTGTGAAACCAGAAATGTCAAGCAATCACATGCGTTAAAAAATCTTATAGATAAGTTCTTTCCCAACACCTGCGAGTTTACGGACGACACCTTCAAAGCAAAAACCAGATGCGTGTGCTTCCCAAACCTTTTATACTGATAAAAAACAATAACATTAATTATTGTAGGTTTTAGAGGAGACCGGAGCAACAACTAACGAAAGATATATGTTTAGTTGTAACTTCGAAATTATTCGTATTTTATTATTCTGGAGCCCGGCCTCCTATGTAACGATGTAATTATGATATAATTGACGTTTAGTAAAATTGCAATAGTTATACATGATTACATGAATGTTGCATTAGCGAGTGCTGTTTAGTGATTTTTTTTTTTTTTTGAGAAGACCTTTATTTATTTACCTATTGAAATTAAAACATAGCTTTACTACCAACTTGTTTTTTTTATTTGTTTTTAGCCCCATATTAATAGTCTTCACCGGGAATCATCACGAACGACAGAACGATTGTGCCGTAGTACCTGTATTAGGATTGTAAAAAGCAAGGTCTGAAGTTCGAATGCATAAGTAGTACACACGACTACATATTAAGCTATACATTTCCAGCATTAGCTGACCTCGCATTGTATAGGCTTTTCGTACAATGAGAAGTCAGCTTATACTGGAAATGTATAGCTTGGTATGTCGTCGTGCGTACCCAGCTGTTTCCCAAGAAAAGCTGATTTCCACTTCGGGAATGATCGTCTATCTTCGAAAACACGAACGCGCGATGATGAGATCTAATATAGAGCTGTTACAACCATGGAAGTACTTCTCTATGCAATTCCAAAAAAGTATCAGAACTTTTGAGTGGTAACAGATGGCGGTCTTCGACCGGAGTAAATAGCCCGACGGAGAGAAAACTGCATACAAACGCGCAGATATTATGTAAGTGCATTACGAGAAAGTACTACGACGTAGCGCGGCAGTAAACAAGTTAAAAGCTTTGCCTTTGTAGGGGGTTACTCTGTGGCACGACGATGTTCGTATTCCATCTTCGTCGTACTTAGGTTACCTATCATATGTTCGAAAAAGATTTGAGCGAATTTCATTTCACCTAAAACTTTTCAACTGGTTCCGTTTTTTTTTTACTTCACCGAAGTCACGTCTGCCACTGTATCAGTTGACCTTTTATCAATTCGATATTTTTCGTTACTCCGACGTTTCATTTGGTCGAAAAAAAATTGCCGAAGGTACACTTAGCCGAAATAACATTTGTTCGAAGTACGAGCATTCATTATACCACTGTTTTAATTACCAAGCAAGGATGCTTGCTTCAAGCATGCAGCGTGCAAGTAAGCATGCAGCGTGCAAACAAGCACGCAACATGCAAGTAGGCATGCAACATGCAGCAAGCATTGTTTCTGTCACGACTCCGGAGCGGCCCTGCGGGGTTTGGGCGGCCTCACGCGAGCTTATCGTCGCAGATGGTTTTAACGCTCACCACCGCAGCTTCGGCTTGCTAGCCGGCTAAGCCGGCATGGCCGGCGGGCCTTCAAACCACCTGCTCCTCAACTCGCGTGCCGCCCCACCCCTCCGCGCCTACACGGGCTTAAATTACACTCTAGGGGATGCGCTAAGGTAGCCCGCGAAATTCAAATTTTCTTACTTTTTTTGCAATTTGCTGGTCAGTATCAGGTCGTATGTTTATATAAGTAATATTCGCGGCCGTATCACGTAAGTATCTATTTATAGAATTATAATCATAAAAATCATCAATACATCTCTCTAAGTAATACCCTATTGAATGACTATTTCATGAAATCATGACATTAGAGAGCAATTCTAACTTAAGGAGTTGCATTACTGATTCTAATGATTATATTTCTGTAAAGCCATGTTTGTTACGGCCGCGAACCATATTTTAATCAACACACAACCACACAGTGACCTCCAAATTGCAAAAATAAGTATTTTAGAATTTCGCGGGCTAGCTTAGCGCACCCGCCTTGACTTTATTTATTTTAAAATTATTAGTTAGGATTTTTTTCTCTCACTGTATTATGTAACGGTTTAGGTAACGATCGTTTAAATTATCTTTCAAAACAGTAACATTCTGGGTTTGTCACTCGATTTTAAGAATTATATTAAATTATATTATAGGCAATTATTATTTTTCATACGTCATTGCCTGTGATACGATTATATAAGAACTTTATCACAGCTTTATTATAAGTTGTGAAAATGTAAGTGAGAATGGTTGCTAACCAACATTAAATCGTTAAGAGATCCTAAATGGTCATTCAAAATGAAAAATTATTAAAGAAAACTAAAAATGCTTTTTATAGACCTACTAGCGACCCTCCCCGGCATCGCCCGGGTAGCAAAGCATAATATAATATAGCCTATGTCACCCGGAGATACAGTAGCTTCCCAACAGTGAAAGAATTTTTGAAATCGGTTCAGTAGTTTCGGAGCCTATTCAATACAAACAAACAATCGTATATTTTCTCTTTATAATATTATTTCACTGTATTTCGTTTATTACAAAATAAATTTAGGTTATACCTTAGCCTCAGCAACACGTGGTGGTTATGCTATCAAATTGTAGCTTGTATGAAACGTTTGTATTTTTAACAAAGCGCCATCTATTGAATACTTACTCAATCCAGTCAACACATATCGCCATCTGTTAGAATCGGTTGGAGCTAACAGATAATTGTGACTGTCAAATAATAGACAAATAATTTGCAATAAAATAATATTGCGACTATAAATTGAGATGTAAGCTATCCTATCTTTCAAGTTGAATTAAATTGCACAGGGTGTGCAAATGAAATTTAATCGCGGAAAAACTACGTGACACGTAATTTTTATATTATATAATATAATAATAATAATAATATTTATTCATAAAATTACAAGGTATTAAAAATTTCACAGTTTTGCTTAAATGTAAATTATATTCCTAAGATTTACGTGCCTGAACTAGGTAATCCTGTGTTTCAGGCGAAAAGTGCCAAAATAGTCATAAAATAAATAAAATAATGTAAAAGTTGACAATAGACAAATAAATTATACTAATGTTGAATAGCTTAACTCTTAGTTTCTAAATTTGATATATACTTATCGTAGGTGAGTATACGTAATATTTACTTTAACACAGTTAATAAATTTTCTGTATCTTCGTAAGACATTTTTTGGAGAGCCTCCTTGAGAATTCTCTTACAATTTGTGTAGTTCAGGGAGTAAATGTTTGCTTTTGCATTTAGTCTATTATAGAGAAGAGGACCGAGGTACAGGTAAAATTTGGATATAAAAGCATGTTTTGTTCTATTTTGCGGGCAGACTATATCTTTACGTCTTTTTTTAGAATGTTCAGTGCTGTAGGGTAGAGCTGTGTGTTGTTTTAATACAATGCCCATTATAAATAGTTGCCGAACTGTTAATACTTCACAAGATTTGTATAGGAGGTTGGTAGGAAAAAGGAAAGGGCGGAAAGTAGACACTTTGAGAATCGCCCTCTGAGGTCTCTCGATGGTTAGTAACATTGTTTTACCCGCTCCACCCCATGTAGTAATACAGTAAGATAATATCGATTGACATAGTGCAAAGTAAAGTTGTCTAACTATTTTTGGGTCAGCGATATAGCGTAACTTTTTAAAAACAAATATCAACTTGCGAATTCTATTATTTAAAGCTTCTATATGTTGTTTGAACGAAAGTGTTTCATCTATTATGATACCAAGGTATTTTGTTATATTTGCCATTTTAATTTTGGGACAAACACATTGGTTACCTGTAGGCATTGAGCAGTAATGAGCATATAATGTTGTGGTACTAGTTGATGTTTGCTTGCGCATCGAAAACTTAATGTAATTTGTCTAGTCTGCATTTAATGTTAGTAAGTTACTTTGAAGCCATTTGTTAACAACATTGAATCCGTGTTGCGCAAACTTGTAGACATTTTTTTCTGAGTCAGCCGAAAAAAGAAGGGCAGTGTCGTCAGCATATGAAACAATTTGTCCATGATTTAGATTTACATTACGAAGATCGTTTATATTTATCAAAAATAGTGTAGGCCCTAAAATACTTCCTTGGGGACAGGACGTGTTTTTTTCATCATCGCTGAGAACATTACCAATCCTTACACATTGGGTACGGTCCTCTAGATAGCTCTTAAATAGTTTCAGCTGGATGCCTCTGATACCTATGGCTTCAAGCTTGTGCAACAGAATAGGAATAGAAACCGTGTCAAAAGCTTTGGCAAGGTCCAGAAAGATTCCTACCGTGTGGTTACCTTTATCAAGTTCTTGTGCTAGATAGTCAGTCAGATGGTGGACGGCAGCGTCTGTTGACATTTTAGGCCTAAATCCAAACTGCCGTTTAGATAAGATTAATTTATCTTCCAAGTATTTGTAAAGTCTTTTATTTATAATTTTTTCTAATATTTTAGACATAGAAGGCAGTAAGGAAATAGGTCTATAATTTGTCACTTGATCTTTACTGCCTGATTTATAAACAGGGACAATAACAGCTTTTTTTAGGCACTCGGGAAAAATACCTTTAGATAAACATTTTTGGAAAATATAAGTTAATGGCGGTACCAAAATGTGCCTGAACTGTTTAATAATTTTACTTGAAATGTTATCCCAGCCAACCGCACAGTCGTCCTTTAAAGTCATAATTATTGTTTTTACTTCAGTCTCGTCAGTGTCCAGCAACGCAAAGGAAGATAAAATAGTGCTACACGTAAATGGTGTGCTTGTTAGATATTGTGATTGGCCTTGAACTTTTTCAGCTAAACACTTCCCAATATTAACAAAAAAAATATTTACAATATTGGCTGATGTTAACTGTGATAAGTGTGCTTGTAATAAACCTGAAGATGACTGATTTTGTTTCGAGTTATACGTTACACTTTTAATAAAATTCCATATTTTTTTACTATTAGTACCAGCCTCTTCTAGCGCAATTTTATCGTAGTTTCTTTTTACTTTTTTAGAAGATCATTACAAAAGTTACGATATCGTTTATACGACTGTTGCAAAATTAAATTATCTGGATTAGATTTGGCTTTCATATGCAATTTATCTCTATTTCTCATACAGCGAATGAGTCCTGTCGTGATCCATGGTTTTATGTTGTAGTTTTTGTTATTTAGCCGAGATATGACCGTGTTCTTCTGAATTGCATGTTGTACATTTTTTATTAGGTACAACATACAAAACTGCGTATCAGCGGAAAAATAGACTGGGTCAAAGTCGATATTACGTAAGTCTTCTTCAAGTTTATTTACATTTAGACTAGAAATGGTGCGAGTGACTACTTTTGGTAATTTACAATTTAAAATAAGTAGGGTAGCACTGTGATCGGTTATTGTTGAATTGGTCACAAGGGCTAGTGCAGGGAAATTCGACTTGAATATTATATGGTCCAAACAGGAGCCACTTTGATGTGTAGGAAGCGTGTGCGCGGGAAGCAAACCATGGAAGGCGCATAAGTTAAGGTATTCCTCAGCGGATGCGTCAGCGCTTTCTGGAATAATATTGATGTTAATATCTCCAATTAAAATGATATTTTTGAAAGATGATAGGTTCTGCAAGGTGTCGTGTAGTGAGTCTGTGAAATTGTTTATATTTCTAAAAGAGGGGGGTCGATATAAGGCTAGTATCGCTAAATCTGACCCAATTTTAATTAACAATCTATTGCAGTCGAGCATATTAGGTTCCTCGACAGACACATTTAGATGATTTCTTGCATAAACTATCACCCCATCGTTCTGATTGTAGTTTATATTACTTTTATACATATTATATCCCGGAATTAGTGGTATGTTATACTGTTTGGAAAGCCAACATTCTGTTAAGACGATAACGTCACAGTTTATGTCTAGACGTTGTAGAAAAATGGAAAAATTGTCGAAATTCTTAAAAATACTGCGAATATTTTGTGTTAGTATGGTTAGTGGACTAGTGTGTGAGGAGAGATATTGCTTACAGTGTTCAACGTCACAAATATGGGATTCAGATACAGAGAAATGATCTATGTCATTAATTAAATTATTAATCATAATTATAACTATAAAAACAATAACAAGGACCAGAAAAATACGTAATTAGCGGCGCTCTTAGGCGCCTCCATAATCAACAGAATTTATGTACCTCTTTTCAGCCATTATTTTCGCTGGACAGTCAGCAGCGCTTGTCTTATGATTGCTCGGCTTTTTAAAGTGCAAGCAAGTAGCGCATTTTGGTTCCTCAGCCTTCTTTGTGCATTCCTTGATGGAATGACCCTGATCACCACAGTGGCCACAGGTATAGGTAGTCTCCCGACAAGATTTGGCCGCATGTCCGTACTGCTGGCACTTATAACAGCGTGTGACTAGAGTAAAGTCTCTCACAGGGCATGACGACCAATTTACAAACACTCTGTCTTTAGATATCAGGGCTTTACGTATGTCTGCAGATACTTCTATTATATAATTGCAAGTTTCAGCGTCCTTCTTACCTGACTTATGGCTTAACTTAATGGAGCTCAAAAAGGTCTCGAGTTTGCAACCCTGAAGGGTCTCGGCTAGATTCTGGTGAAACAAACAAGTGAAAACTTCCATCTCTTGCATGGATGAGGGCACTCCGATAACTACTACTCTAGGCTTCCTTTTTGGGGGCTCGTCTACTGTAAGGCCTGAATTTGATAGCTGCATCGATTTTTTCACCTTCTCAATATCGTCCTTTGTTTCAGTGCTGATAATGACACCGCCATTTTTTGTCTTACGAAGTCCTCTTACCTGAAGTTTCATTTGCTCAGGGCATATCATTTTTTGGACAAGTGTTTTTGTCTCCTCACTCGACTTCAATTTGTCGTTAGGGTATATGGCCACTGAGCTTAAATTTATCGGCTGTATAAAATTGTTGGTACCTTTTTTAACCATGTCAGAAAAGGAAGTTCCCGTAACTGGTTTAACTGAAGCTCTGATTGACAGCCTAAGGTCTTGCAGTTGCTGCGACAGATCAATTTGGTCTTCGAGTGTTTGGACGGTGGAGTGGGTCTGGAGGGCTCTCATCTTAAGAGACTGATAATGAACGGCCATCTGGGATGTGCCGTGACTAACTTTCCGGCATAGGGTACTAATACGCAGTTTTTGCTCCATGTTTAATTTGCCCTCTGATGAAATAGAGCACACTTCATTAAGGCACTGCTCAATGGACGACATCCAGTTCTGGATTTCCGGCGTTGGTATGACTTCCATCTTACCCTCTTCTCTTTTGCTGGGCGATTGAGGATCACGTGCGGGTGCGGGCTCGGGTGCAGGTGCACCTGCAGGTGCGGGTGAGGCACAAGGCACAGGTGTAGGAGGTGGGCTCCGAACACATCTGCCACCCCGGCTGAATGGACTGGTTTCCATTGTGATACAAGATATTTACTTTATATCACTTATACACATTTTCACATAAACGATTTACACGTATCATGCCTACGTATGACACAGTTTGCTTTACTACCGGCTATTTGGTAAAACTAGGTCACGATTCAGCAAGTGTTTATTTATTTATTTTAATAAAATCTTCGACACGTCTGTTCACAACAAAGTTTCAAATGATTCAACAATACCCCACTTGACATAGTTCGTTGACTTAAATTCTTTTCTTTTTCACAATACGCCACAAAAGAACAAAACATACATACATAGGCTGATAAAACACATTACCCTCCGTTGCGACACGCAGTCAGGTAAAAAAAATAAGAATAGTGACAGCTAGCTGTCAAATTCTTGGACTAGTGATAGTACGACATCTGAAGAGAGCAAGTGGCAATTTTTATCCCTATTGTAGAAGTAAGCTGACGACGTTAGTTCCAATTTTGGTCGCACACCAAAATAACCTTGTTTCGTTATAAAAAAAAGTCTGACGTTTACATCTTGTCAGTTAGTCAGAAAACAACATCGAGAAATCGAGAGACAACAGCACAGTCATGTAATAAGCTGCTCTATGTTTCTCTAAATTCCAAAATTCATAACAAAAAACTAAAAATAGTTTCATACAAACCATCCTTCCCTGCTATACACAAATCACCATGAGTCGGAGATATGTAAGTGCAACATAAGACGTTATTTAAATATTTTTGCTCAAATGATTTATCTGCTGTATTGTTCTTGGATGAAACCTGGCTCTGCTAAAATTGTGCTTAATTTGTTTTTTACATTATTAAACTCACGCCTCTTTTACCCGAAAGGTTAGGCAGGGTGTGATTTATGAAACTTAACTTTTAGGAAGATTTTGACGAATCTTGTGACCCGGAATGTCCCAAGATAATCAAGTATGAAGATGTTTTAGAAGCAGCACAAAGAATACGGCCATACGTTATCAACACGCCTGTCATGGTGAGTTTAAAGTTATGCAAGGAAAGCAAGGATTCGCAGATTGGAAAGATTTTCTAAATATACCAAAACTCTTTTTAGGGTTCCGTAGTTCAAAATTAAAAAATATAATAAAAATCTCGTCGAATGCATAACCTCGTCCTTTTTTTGAAGGAGGTTAAAAACGGAACCGTTATAGGATCATTTGGTTGTCCGTATGTCCGTCTGACGAGACCCCTTTGTCAGGAACGGGTTGAGTTATAAAGTTAAAATATTAGTTTTTGCGATTACTAACTTACATTTGAAGTTGCAGCATCAACCGTGATGTAGAACGAAGTATGGGAGAAATTTTTTTTCAACCTCAAAGTTATGTATGTTTGTCCTTCAATCCGGAATTAGAAATTCAAAGGCAGTATCTTGAAGTAACATTTAGTCTTTATTTAATTCAAATCGGTCTACTTTCCACACCATCATGATTATTTTTTCAATTTAAAGATAAGTTCATCCATTTTTTTAAAACATAGGCGCCCTTTTTTATTAATTTTAATAATAATCTAATTAACTAACAAACTATTGAAATTAAAATATAATAGGTAACCTAACCTAGCTAAAACTATTCAAAAATTAAAATATGGCGTCGGAAAATTCGTCTGCATCGCTGTCAACTGGTAATGTACCCAAGAAACTGGCGGTATTTCCACGTTGTATGGCAGTGCTTCGCCTTTGGGCAAGGTAAAAGCCAGCCCGTGGGTCACGGGAAGTGTCAACCAGCCGATTGGAGATTTCGTTGAACAAACGATGAGCACTCGGACCGCATGGCCCGAGTGTTTCAACCCGCAACAGCTAGAAAATATAATTGCTGATAAGGTTATTATACTTTCGCCGTTTGAGGTTTTCCGCAGCCGCGGTAGCAGCGCCAGCACAGCGCGCCGAGCCAGGAACATGAGATGGCGCAAGAGTATCGACATACATTGTGACCCACACTAAAGGCCTATCCACCCTCCATGGAAATAAACACATGCCGTCCGGTCTCTTGCCATCGTCGCGTGCCAAGCCGTTAGGTTCTAATACAGTTTGTCCTTAAATCTGGAACTGGAAATTCATAGGCCGTGTAACGTGAGTGAAGCCGCAGGCAACCGGGCAAATTTGAGACGGAACCCTCAGTGCGCAAATCCTACTCGCACTTGTCCGGTTGTTTTACGAGGTACGTCCTGCCTACTGCCAAACCTAATTGCAGAATTATTTTTCAGGTAGCAAACACCCAGAAAGAGTTTGGTATAGGCATACATTATAAATTGGAATTCATGCAAAAATCTGGCAGGTACGTATCTAACAGCCCTTTCTCATACCTACCTAATATTATAAAATATGTAAAAGCCTGTACGGTTGTGCATTAGGACGTTTGTTATAAGGTAGCCCGGGAAATACAAATTTTCTTACGTTTTTTGGAATTTGCAAGTCTGTGTTAGGTTATATACTTAATTATCAAAATTGTATTATACTTAATGATCAAAATTGTATATTTACAAAATTATTGATTAAAGAAAGAAAGAAAGAAAGTACATTTATTTAGCACAGACTACAAAGCACACAATACAACAAATACAAGTAAAAAAGAAAAATAAAACATTAACACACATCACATACAAACATACATCATTAGAATCATCAATACATCTTTCTAAGTAAGAAATGGCCTGGAATGTCATGATTTCATGAAATTATCATTCAATATGAGAGTGATTTGGCCTTAGGGCCCGATCACACGTACCACAACCACACTACAACCACAACTACACCACACCCACAACTACACCACAACCACAACCACACCACATCGACAACACATGGACGGGCACTAATTTGCATGCAAATTAATAGTTTATTCACACGGACCTTATTTGACAGTCAAAATCAACCGTGCGGGCGATACCGATCACATCAAGGCGACGCGACGACGCACTATGGGACCAAACAGTATTTTCCATCTCAAAAATGGTTTTGTCGAAAGTCGTAAATCCATAGATTGTTTTATGGTTTTATACTCTCAAAGGATGGAACTTACGAATAAATAACAAAATATAAAGTTTTACGTTTATAAAATGAACCTCAAACATTGGGCATAAATATTTTCATGCCAATTAAATTAGGTACCGTTAAGGAAGTTCAACACAAAATTATTCGGAAGTTTTCCAAGGAAACATATTAGTGTTATCCATCATTAGATAGCTTAGAATATTCACTTTGCAACCACGTTCAGTTTTTGTAAGAAAATATTTTTATTTAATTTTATAATATTTTTAGTGAAGTAAAGAAAATTTAGTTTTTGTTAATTTCAATTGGAGTTTTCCTTGTTGCCGAAAGCAGCCGGTGTCAAGTTAATCACTCTATTAGAGACCTTATCTATTCAGTAATATGAGGATTAAAAAAAAACCTGCGCGATTTTTGCGCCAGAGGTGATTTTGAAGCAATAATGCCAATCGGGGAAAAAAAATCCTCGAAAATGACTGTTCTTCTTTTTTATTATGAAATATTATATTTACTTATTATCTTTTGATGCCTATCTTGTTTTTTTCTATTTCTATGATAGAAGCATACATTTACAAATTAATAGACTGCTACTATATTTGAAAGAATCTTCCCATGGCACTTTTGTTTGGGGTGGTCACCTTAACCACAAGTATGATAAACTATATTGCTGCGGAAGTTCTATTTATCTGTTGTGGTAATTAATAACAATCAGTACTGATTACACTATTTCGATGAGAACTCTCATAATCAATTGTCCCATGGTTTTTGCACAAGGCACTAAAATATTAGTCCTTTATACTCCCGTGTTTCAGCATACGATTCATCAGTGTTCAGATACTTCTTTTCAATAACAATTAACGCACAAAAAACATATATTATCTAACAATGAGTGAATTCGTTTGTGTTCGACGCGATCTTTGTGATCAAATAATAAAAGGGAAAAGTACTTCAGACCTCAAAAAATATTTATTGGACAACTTTCAATTATCGGAAACTGACGTTAATACTGTAATAGAGAGTATCCAAAAAAATCTAACATCAAGTTGCAACCAGAAATGGACCAAAGCTCAAAGAAAGCCAGACAGGTTCGAGAGCCTATACTCAAATTGGTTAAATGGTGAGTTTAAAGTATCATTGAATTCTTGTAGTACCTCAACCACTGAAAATTCTGATTTGAATACTTCTGGTGATCGTGGAAGACCAACAAAACCATATGACGAATGCTCGGAAAACACAAAGAAACGAAAAAATATGGAGCTGGTCCAGGAGTATGAAATGGGACATGTCCGTAACGCTTATGTGCAGGTTTACGATCCATAGGGGAAAATTACGAAGCGTCGATTGTGACTATTATCAGAAATAAGGAAAAAGAAGAGAAAAAAGTTATTCTACAAAACATACTCAATCCAGATAATGCACTTTCCTTTACAAAAGAGGAGGCATTGAGTATATGTATTGAAACAGATTTAACCAAAGCACAATATGCGTACCTAAGAAAAAGGCTTGCTGATAAGAATTTTAAGTTCCGTATTGCCTTCATATCAAACACTAAGTGAAGCAAAAAAGGCTTGCTATCCGCCTGCATCCAGCATTACGGTGACAAATATAAGCGCAAAAATCAAACTGCAAGATCTCTTAGACCATACAGTCTGCCGTATTATTAAGATAAAGTCAGGATCGACTTACAGTCGTCTCAAGCTGTTCACTAAATGGGAATGTGATGGATCCTCCGGGCAAAGTGAGTATAAACAAACTCAACCGAAAGAAAACGAACAAATATCGGACGCTAATTTATTTATAGTCTCCCTGTACCACTGCGACTAGTAGACGAAGAAACTTCTACGGTTATATGGAAAAACTGTACTTGCTCATCTGTTAGATATTGCAGACCAATTTCATTAGAATTTGCAAAAGAAACTCCCGAAAAAACTACAGCGGTTGTCAGTGAAATTGAAGCCAAAATTAATCAATTGATTCCAACTCTTGTGTCAATAGAAGACAAAGTCATCGAAGTTAAACATCAACTGTTTATGACACTGATTGATGGGAAAGTTGCTCAAGTGTTGACGAACACATCATCCAGTGCTACCTGCACTGTTTGTGGAGTAACTCCCAGACAAATGAATGATCTTTTAAAAGTTACAACGAGAGTTGAAAATGAAAATGCAT
Organism: Dryobotodes eremita; assembly: GCA_917490735.1. Classification (NCBI taxonomy): domain Eukaryota; kingdom Metazoa; phylum Arthropoda; class Insecta; order Lepidoptera; family Noctuidae; genus Dryobotodes; species Dryobotodes eremita. The sequence continues at coordinate 10,420,337 of OU823257.1, forward strand.
TTAAATACGGATTGTCGGCACTACACGCATGGATAAGATTTATGGAAATGATCCTCCATGTTTCTTACAATTTAGGTTTTGAGAAGTGGTCTGCAACAACTCCAGAAAACAAGCAACTTAAAGAAGACAAGAAAAAATATGTCCAAAAACGTTTCCGAGAAGTGCTTGGTTTGCACATTGATAAACCACGTTAAGGTTCCGGTAATAGCAATGACGGTAATACGGCAAGGAGATTTTTCCAAAATTACCAATATTCTGCAGAGATAACCGGAATTGATGAAGAATTAATCAAGAGACTATATGTAATTCTTCAAACTATGTCATCGGGATTCCCTATAAACGCAGAAAAATTCGGCCAGTATACATTGATAACCGCGCAATTATATGTAAGCAAATATAACTGGTACTACATGCCATCTTCACTACTACTGTCACTTATACATGGTGCTAAAATAATAGAGCATTATAGAGCAGTTTTGCCTATAGGACAGTTATCCGATGATGCCCAGGAAGCCCGAAATAAAGATTACAAGAAATATAGGTTACATCACGCTAGGAAGTGTTCCAGATCAGCAACAAACGAAGACGTTCTGCATATTTCGTTATATACATCTAATCCTTATATATTTAGCTTAAATAAACCATGTTTTCTAATATCCAAAGAATTGTTTGACGAAGCTAAAGAATTGTTGGAAATAGAAAGTGATGAATAGGATAAGCGCCAAAAAAAATTTTTTTTTGACATGTAACTGTTTTTTTAATAATAATAATTTAGTTTTAAACTTATTTTAAGCATACGTGTAACTTTTATTGCTATTTTAATATAACTGTATAATTTTTGGTATGAAATTTCGTATAACTTTATATTTGTTTTTTTTTTTTTTAAATGATGATGTATGATTTATTTTATTGCCTAGATATTCACAAATACGTGAAAAAAAATTCAAGCAGATAAATCACAAAACAACAGAGTTATCGATTTTTGAGATGGAAAATACCGGTTGGTACCATAGTGCGACGTCGTGGCCACAACGCAACCACCAGCGAGACCGCGCTCTAGCGACCGGACACATCGCAAACACTACGATCTGTCTGTCTGCAAACACTAGCCACAACGTAACCACATCACAACTACTAGCGACAACGCAACTGCAAGAAGTTGCAGCGACACTATTCAGACGTAACCACTGCTTGCCCACATTTTGTGTCTGCGATGTGGTCCGTGTGAATTGGGCCTTAGACAGTTGTATTGATGAGTTTAATAATTATAATTCAGTAAATACATACTTGTTACGGTCGTGGCTGACGTGCAACTTGCAAAATACGTAAGAAAATTTGAATTTCTGAAGATACCCTAGAGCATTCGCCTTACCAACTAAACGGATTTAAAATTACACTGGCTAGCGTTAGGACATAGGATCAGTGCCGTAACTAGGGCGGTGCAAGCGGTGCCCGGGCACAGGGCACAGACCCTGGACGGGCGCAGAAATGACAAGTTTTGGGTCATGGATGGTAGTTAGTAGCATACGTAAAATATTTATCGCATAATAAGGTTGTACACGCGCCCTTCTATCAGCAGCTAATATAATATATTCTTCAACTTACTCTTAATACTGTTAAAAAAAAACTCGTAATATAAAGTCAAGCCAAGTTCAAAGTAAAAGGAACTGGCGACGCAGCAGCCGTGTGTGAGCGTTACACGAACCATTTGGAGCCACTTTTGACCCCTTAATAACTCAAAATCCATTTAACATAAATACATGAAATTTGGTTTATTTATTAAATCCCCTGAGATTAACTAGAAACCCAAATTTCATACATATAGCTCTAACGGTTATAGCAATATTGACGTCGAAAAATCGTCATTCTTATCAGACTGTCTGACATATAGATCAAAAACCTTACCCACTTACAGATGATCTAGAAAGTTGAAATTTTGCGTCCAGCTGGGTAATTTTGTGTATAAAAAGGAAAATATCAGAAAACAGTGAATTTTCATGATTTGAAATATTTTCCAAACAATCGATTTTTATTAAACCCTTTCGAAATTATAATAACAACAAGAACTTTTTCTTTCACAGGCGAATAGGTTCAATGATGAAAGGTCGCTTTATCATTTTATATTACCAGATTACTGACCGACCGAGCGCGAAGCGCGAGCGAAGCGTCTCTGTTTCAGCTTGGGCAAAAATGCTTTCGTATGTCCGGATGTCGGGCTGTTCTCCTCTACAGGTCGCATTTCTCAACCGACTCTCGTGAAATTTTGTGAGCACATTCGAGAATCATATGATATATTTTTTTGCCAACACAGTTTTCGAAATTTTTCAAAATGCCGGAAATAATTAGGGTTGATAACGTAAAAAAACATATTTCAGCCATTTCGCGCTCTGTGCGCGCGCTTTTTGATTTAAGGTGCGCGGTGAACATTTATTCAGTTTTAAGCTATGCAAAGATAGACTAGCGAGGTGTACAGCTCACAATTAATATTGTGAATGTGAAGACTATGTGGGTCATTGTTGCTTTTTTTTTCCTTCTCAGTTAGTTTTAATCATGGTCTGGCAGTTTGAGTAATTTTTGTGGCCTACCCAAATGTCCTTTCTTTGGTATTGTTCGTCGAATCGTTCAGTGCCTTAAGTTCTGAGTTGAGCTGCACAATTACTGACAAATGCATGCACTGACTGGACAGGTCCACTCAATCTGTGTGGTTTTTCCTCAAAAGACCATTGCAGACACATCTATTGGTCTTCACATGATCTGAGCAAGATTATGTCTAGACTTTAAAAGAGACTGTGACCTCTGAGTTTGTTTCGGCCTTTCTTCTCACAGTAGTCAGATAGGAAACGCCGACCTCATCTAGTTTTTAAAATATGATTGACGTGTAAAAGTGTTTTTAATAAAAACCTACCTACAAAAATAAAATCATTTATCACAGAGCCCCTAGTTTATAAAACTTAGACAATCAATAATAACACAAACTGCAACTAGCAGCGCCGGCTCAGCGATCTGACATCATTGCGAAGAATTGTAACAATTGTGTTACGAAAGAAATACATTCTTACACATTCTGTGATTAACAAGAGCCCAGATTCGATTCCTGTTGTCTATAAACGTTTAATAGACACTTTGAAAATGTACATAATCACTACAAAAAATTTAGGTTTACGTAAGGTAGGATTCATCAGCATATTTAGTACGAACGCAAGCTAATCGGAATGCAGATTGTTGGAAAACACTTAGTCTTCCGGCACATACATTAGGTATACCTTACTTATCCTATTTGCTTAACTTATTGCATTTACCTACATACATGATGAGACGATGGTCGTGTGCGAGGCCCATGTGGCCCATTACCTACTTAGTTTTAATCATTATTCATTTTCTGCAAAATATTACTAGAAATTCCTACATAAACTGAAAAGGCCGGGGGGCCTCATTTTGTTTTTCCGCCCGTGCCCTCGACTGTCTTAGTCCGCCAGTGCAAGTACCTATACCTAAACAAAAAAACTTGTTTTTGGATGGTAGGTATATTTATTTACATACTCTTTGTCAATTTTATTGTCAAACCGGGTAAGATATTTTTTTTTTATGGGGCGCCTAACATGCTAGTTACGGCACTGCATAGGATACTTGATTTGATCAACGTAATACGTTAGAAGTAGCTCTTAAAATACACATTCATTACAGTTTCAAGGAAAGGGGCTCTTTGAATGTTCTACAACTCTTGCCGCCTGACAAGAAAAAGCTCGGTGTAGTCATTGCTTCAACAGGTAATGAGGCCATCAGTCTGTGCTATCACGCAGCAAAGATGGGCATCCCGGTCATTGTGGTTATGCCCATTACACTGGCCATCGACAAGATGCAAAGATGTCATGGGTATGGAGCGAAGGTTGTTGTGCAGGGAACAAACATGATGGAATCTCAAAAATATGCTCGAGCTCTGGCAAGAGACAAGGGACTTACTTATATTAATGGGTATGTATATATATACATATATATGTTTACGTTCACGATAGCTTCATCACTACATACAATGGCCTTCAAAACTTAGTACTTTTAAAATTGCAATAACTTTTTAGGTTTATTTTCGAAATAAAAAGGATTACAAAACTAATTTAAGTTTTTATATAAAAACTTTATAGTCGATAACCTTCTTTTAAGGAATGGCTGAAAAAAACTTTATAAACAGAAACACTCCTTTTCAAATTGCTGTCTTACTTTTGACTTTTTAAGCTATTGCATAGCTTTTATCGCGGGCTTTGAGCGCGGCGACCGAATCAAGAAATTCCGTAACGAAAATAAAACCTAACACCCCCCACTCCGCCTATCATGTAGCTCGGCCGAGCGTTCGCTTAACGTGTATGTATATGGTACGACTGTACTTGAATTAATATCAAAGAAAAAAAAATACTGCTTAAATAAAAAAATAATAAATAATTATAGTTGCATAAGTTGATAAAAAATGCTATGCAATGCTTTACCGCGGCAGTCCCCGAGTGCCACACGTGTTTATTTTGTTTCTGTTTTCGTTTTCACATTTATTTCTTGATCGATGCATTTTGATTCAAAAGCAACGTATCTACAGCATGTAAACTTTACTTATCATGCCTCTTTCACCTGAAGAATATTATGCAAGAATCATGGCGTTTTTGGAACCAGGCGAAAAAAAAAAGAAAATTTAAAAAATTAATATTCATTTCTTTTGCGTTTATTTTGTGTTATCGTGACACAAAAGTAACACAAGTGGTGATATGGGGGTTAAAAAACCAAAAAAAAATACATCAGCGTGCGCACTTTTTGTTTTAAGGTGCGCGATGAACATTTATTCAGTGTTAAGCTATGCAAAGACAGACTCGTGAGGTCTACAGGTCATAGAGCCACTAGTAAATTTGTGTTCAGTTCAATAGATTTTGTACGTACAATCTGTATTTTAAACTGACACAATTTAACTAACAGAAAGATTGACATTCTTATTATTAAAAAGACTAACAAGCGATGCCATAGTCAACATTTATTTTAAAAATCGCTTCATCATCGCTATCACCAAACATCTCACTAAAGTCTTTTTTATAATTAATAATTTTGTAATTTTTTTTCAAATCGTATAATTTATAATTTACATTTGAAATAATAGTGACTTTGGGCGTATTTGGTTTGTTAGTGTCAGTATTAAAATAAGTCGGGTTTTGAAGATTGCGTTATAATCAGTTTTGGCGATTAGTCCATCATTATCAATATCACTGGTCTCGGAATCAGACGAATAAATCAATTTTCTTTTTTTTTGTCAGACATGGTTTCCCCTTTTTTTTCAGCAAGCTTTAAAGAAAAGCAATAACAAAATCCGTTTATTATAACCCTGAAGACGCAGTGACTGAATTCGAAAGGGCTGTGGTAGAGAACCCCAGGTAGCACTTCCCACCAGGCAAGATCGAAAGATTCTTCCTTTTCTATGGAGGAGTGGTACCTAAACCTTCTCTAAGAGACACATTATTGTTTTCTGACATGCTCACGAACGAAGTCGCGGGCACAGCTAGTATAAGTATAAAAATCAATTTCTGTTCGTTAGTCTCGCTAAAAGTCAAAAACGGCTTAACCGATTTGTATTCTTTTTGTTTTTTTCGCTCTTGTGTATAGAATAGAATAGAATAGATTTATTTATTTGCAATGAATGTAGGTACATATTGTTAGGTGTTACAAAGTTTTATGGTTCCTTGTACATTCTACCTTAATTGGCATGCAAATTTACATTTTAAAAGAATTTAATAAAACTTATCATCTAAGAATTCTTGTACTGAATAATAACACTTGTGCAAAAGTAATTCCGTAACAAGCTTTTTAAATTTAGTTAGTGGTTGTTCCTTGACATTATTTGGTAATTTATTATAAACGAGTGGTGCCATATAAATAACACTTTTTCTTAAAAGTGCAGTCTTAAAGACACCCGTGCTTAAAAGATTTTTATATTGGGACCAATACTTATTGTTCTATTTCGAGTTTCTTTCAAGGTGGTAAACTGGTGAGAATTCGTTTTAACAAATATACATAATTCCAATATATAAAGACATGGGAAGGTTAACAGTTTATGAGACTGAAATATAGGTAGACAGCTGTCAGTTACTTTTAGGGCAAACATAGCTCTGATGCAGCGTTTTTGAGCTTTAAAAATACTTACTTTCTCGCTACAGTTGCCCCAGAATATTACACCAAACCTTAAAAGTGAAACAACCAGTCCGTGGTAGGCAACCAACACGCTAGACAGGTCCACTTTTTTGGACAAATTGTGCAGCATGAAAGCAGATGTACTCAATCTCTTACAAATACTCTCTGCTTGAGCCTTCCAAGTGAGTTGGCTATCAATTAATATACCCAAAAACTTTGCAACATCCACTGTGCCAACGGCTTGACCATTGTGGTTTGTATTCATGTTATTAGGGGCGATTCTTTGGAAAAAATGCATAACTTTAGTCTTTTGAAGATTTATTATTAAATTATTATGGTTTAGCCAATTTATTAGAGAACCGAGTGTGTTATTAATATCTTGTTCATAATTTTGTTTATTGGTACATTTTATCAAAGACGTACTGTCATCGGCGAATAATACCATTGGATTTGGATGGTGTAAAAAAGGCATTGCAATGCATTGTATTATATATATATTTGTATTCTTGTTTGATGTACATCTATGTGACTTGTGTGAAGTACAATCAACACTATTCTAAGTTTTAAAATAATTGTCACGTAAAAAATTAAGCTAGATTAAAATTGCTTATTAGTGTTAAAGGCTAGATTGTAATTAATTATTAAGAACCTGACTATTTTTAATATAGGATAAAAATAAAAAGAATGAAAAAGCTGCGTTTATGTAATAATAATAATTTTGTTCATATAGGTAATAAAGAATCCGATATTGTAATCTGAAATTATTTTATCTTATAATTAATATTTATCTAAGCCTCTGTAGCTTATGTACAACTCCAAAATACGGGTTCCACGGATGCTGCTTACATAATCTCGTCTGTCGAAGGGTTTCGGCAGAAAAAACCTTGGCAGACTTATATATTCTTGAAGTGAGGGTTCATACCTACTGACTGGAGTTGGTCTCATACTAGTTTCAGATGGGTATATTTAGGGGTCCCGATGGTCACCTTTGAGAGCATCTGCCAAGCACTTCCGGAAAAAAAAATAGTGGCAGTTTTCGATTTTCTGTATCTACCAGTAAACTCCTAACTAATGCCATATCAGTTATTGCGGTATCAGATGTGTAAAATACGCCCCTTTTTTCGCACGGGAATTTACAGTTTTTTTTTTCTACTTTCGGCACTTTCGGGTTTGGCAGACTATTACATTTGCACTTAGCATCACTTTTATGGGAAGTCATTGTGCATTTCATCGCGGTATCAAGTAGGTACGAAATTTTGCAGTCGGCTCGATTTTTCGGTCGATTTTTTTTTAAGTGTTGCATATTTAAATTCTATATTAGCATGTTTTTGCATGTGCTTGAATGAACAAATCTTCGCGCTGTGTTGGAACCAGCAGCAACACTGACCACACCGCGCCCTTGTCGACGTCCGCTGTCGCGCCAGCCGCCGCGCCCTTAGCGGCTGCCTACACCGCGCACGCCAACTGCATCGACCTGCACCAATCCCGAAGAACCAGCACCACGCATCTCCAATAAACGTCGATGATCTATTGAAATTTGGTCAACCTGGACAATTTTAACAGCTTTTTCCAACGTCAGGTCCTATGCTCTCAATAACCGATCTCTTGCTCCAGTACTCTGGATCCCATAAATAATACGGTCGCGAATCAAAAAAAAAATCTCAAAATCTCTTCAAAAAATTTTAAGTTACAATTTTTGCTCAATAATCGCAATGCCGTATTGATTCTCCTACTTCCTGACCGCTTGTAAAAAATTATACCTTGCTAATGTTATATTATGTTTGACTCCAAAATATTCATCCAATTTCGTTGTTTCGTATTCATCAAAAATATTTAATAATTAAAAAAATAACAATAGTGTAATGAAATATAAGTTTGGATGACAACTGCTTTAATGTCATATTTAAACATAGACAATACACAACACCTTCTCCTTAAATAAGATAAAACAGTAATAAAAAACAAACTTTAAATCCGTTAATTCCACTTAAATAAGATAAAATAATAATCGTAAACTAACTCAAAATAAATCAACTCTACATTACTGTGAATGTGAGTAGCATGCAGGCTACATTGAATACATGATTATTATTTTAATATTGTGAATGTGAAGACTATGTGGGTCATTGTTGCTTTTTTTTGTCCTCAGTTAATTTTAATTATGGTCTGGCAGTTTGAGTAATTTTTGTGGCCTACCCAAATGTCCTTTCTTTGGTATTGTTCGTCGATCGTTGAGCTCCTTAAGTTCTGAGTTGAGCTGCACGATTACTGACAAATTCGTGCACTGACTGGACAGATCCACTCAATCTGTGTGGTTTTTCCTCAAAAGACCATTTCAGACACAAATCTAGATGGCCTTCACATGATCAGACCAAGATTATGTCTGGACTTTAAAAGAGACTGTGACCTCTGAGTTTGTTTCGGCCTTTCTTTTCAGAGTAGTCAGATAGGAAACGCCGACCTAATCTAGTTTTTAAAATATAATTGACGTGTAAAAGTGATTGTTCAACCCTACTTACAGAAATAAAATCATTTATCATTTATTATAAAAATACGTATGCACATAGTTAAGTCTTACTAAGTGTATGAGGTGGCGAGTAAGATGTCGATACATTTATTTTTTCAAATCAAATCAAATCATTTATTTGCTGATCAAGGGTATACAGTGGTGTTAACATAACATGTGATAACGTTCTCCTTGATCTACTTTACTGGCATGCAAATTTTACATATGTTTTATTTAATATTCACAAACAAATTCGTGCTTAGTACATGTAAGTAGGTACATGCATCAACATAAAATTAGTAATATTAACATTCATAACAATATTATATAGTAAAAATTAAATAGTTCCAATGATAAAATTCAAATAATAAATAATAGCACAATTTTATAATACAAACGAAATAATCAAAGAAGTCATATATTTTTGAGTATAAGTCAAATAATTAAATACATTTCATAAGGGCTATGTCAATACTGGTTTTTTTTACAATATATCCATCATGTGTACAATAATAAAATAATAGAAATATTTCAATCTCGTGTGAATTTGTATTTTCTAGTCACATTATTTACCTTCGAGAATTTCACTGATTTTATAATAAGTTTTACTGACTAGAAAGTGATGCAACTGTTTTTTTCAAAGATTTTAGTAAGCACTTGGCACTTAATCATCATCCCTATCATCCCCAGAGAAATACTCATCATCAATATCAGACAAATTATTGTCTGCAGGATCCTTCACAGCCCTTATCAAATGTCGACTATTACGACGATAGATACCTTTTGTTTCTAAGTATATAAGAATGTGGTGTCGACGCTTTTCCTATTATTTTGCCACGAATTCTTTTATTTGTGTTTTCTAACATTATAACTTCGTCGCCTAAATTCAACTCAGGTAACGGTTTACAATGCTGATCATAAAAAGTTTTAATTTTTAAATAATAATTATATAATTAAATAATATTTTTTTTTATAATATTTCAAATATTTTACCGCTGTCACCATGTAGTGTAATGAAATATAAGTCTGGATGACAACTGCTTTAATGTCATAATTAAACATATACAATACACAACAGATAGAATAAGAATTGAGTACATAAGAGAAAGTCCGAAAGGCACCGGTGACTGAAAAGTTGCGAAATGGGTTATCATAGACATGTGATGTAGATGAATGAAGAAAATGTCATGATGAAAGTTTTGGATACGAATTTGGATGGCTAAAAGAGTAGAGGAAGATCGAAGAAACGATGGATGGACTGTGTGAAACATGATGTGGCTAAAAAAGGGGTAACGACTAATAGAGAAGTATGGAACAACATGTTGCGCTGACCCCAAATAAATTGGGATAAGGAGAAGAGAATGTTAATGACAGATGTTACGTGCTAAAACTTTTGAATAATATTTCCATTCTGTACCTAAATCCCCAAAGTCATGATATCTTTACTTAGGAACAACACGGTGGCCTACTCGCCTCTGAAGTATGAAAGAGTCGACCCTTGTACACATGTGACTGTTTCTAAATTACCTTACCCCAGGCTAGGCTGATTAAATATTCGTTTTGCCTAGATATGTTATGATTACTGTCATGGTCGGTTTCCCCTGAATATAAGTACAATGCAGTAAAAAACAAAAAAAATACACTCTGTAATTGTTATCCATTTTAAAATCGGTTTATTTTTACTTTCTCAGGCGCGACCATCCACATGTACTCGCCGGGTATGGGTCCATAGCAGTAGAAATTTTGGAAACCACGCCGTTTCTGGACGCTATAATTGTGCCAGTGGGCACTGGAGGATTAGTTGCTGCCATAGCTACCGTAATGAAGCACCAGAAACCTTCAGTTCTTATTTATGTAAGTTCTGTAGCTATTGTAGTTAGTTTAGGTACTTTACAAATATACTTACCATTAAACTTTCCCCTTACCAATTCCCTCAATAATTTACCGTGTGGTTGTGCCTACTAAACGTTAACTATTTTTCTCGCAGGGTGTCCAACCAGAGCTGGCGCCGACGTTTTTCACCTCTTTGGAAAACGAAGAACCCATCCTATTACCAACACAATCAAACGTCGCCGATGCTATTACTTTCAGTACCATCGGCTGTAATGCTTTTGCCACCGCAAAGCCACTTCTAGACAAAATGGTAAGTAATTCAAAGTACTTATTTTATTTCAAATAGGCACGGCATTTTAAACGTTAAAATTTACAAGAAAATAAAATTGATTCTAGATTCTCTTCCAAAAGGTGGTTTCGTATGGGGAATATTGGGCACGAAACTCCATAGTTACTCTTTTAAAATGTTTTAATTTTTCTGTATACTCACATTATTATGTGAAGACGATGTACTTAATGTTCATGTAACCCGACTAAACGTGCAAGTGGGCCTTAATGTTCTAGGTGAACTAAGTAAGAATCTTAGGTTTAGCTACCTTACACTTATAATTATTATGAATCTATCTATATAGGTACTTAAATAAAAATGAAATGTTTTTCGTTGAGAACTACTTGAGAACTAGACCGATTTGGTTATTTTTATTTTAAAATGTTCGTAATAGGTAGTGCGAATTAGAATTTTATGAAGAAAACAAATTTAAAAGTTTCTTGACAAATTTGAACATTCGGGAAAACGGAAAGTTCTATTTCAATTTCAACTCCCCTAGAAGAATTGAAATTAAGACAGCACAACGTCTGTCAGTATTGAATAAAATAAAGACGGAAGTCATGAGTGTTATTCAACATTTTGTCTTTTAAAGCTCCTAGTGAAAGAGGACTGGATCACCCGCGCAATGCTACATTTATCAGAAAGAGAAAAGTTTATAGTGGAAGGAGCTGGAGCTTGTACACTGGCGGCTATCATTGGAAACCTTGTTCCAGAACTGAAATCAAAGAAGTATGTATAACGTCCTGAGTAGCAACTTGTCTATAACAGTCTCTGAAATGTTACTCCTTTTTTGATGAAACTGCTTGAAGCTTGAGGTTATTTCATTCTTGACTACAGAGACCTACCGCCTAACGCTTAACTGAGACGGTTTCTGAGGCAGCTGCGCGGTACGGGAGGGGTGAGATTTGATATGACAGTTAGGTCAAGTTGCGCACGAGATAGTTTCAACAAGATTTTTCTGTCGATATCCAGTTACAAAACCTACTCATAAATTTTATTGTTTAGCCATCTATGGCATTAAATATTTGCGCCTCCATTTAACGATGTAGTGGCGTTCTATCATTTTTTAGGATCACTTTGTTGTCCGTCTGTCTGTCTGTCCGTCTATCCGTCCGTCAGTCAAGACCCTTTATCTCGGGAACAATAAGAGGTGAGCAAGCAATTGAGAGAATAAAGAACATGTACTAAAGTTACCTGATCAGTCTTCGCAAAGAGCTCCTCTTCATGCGGAGCAATATTCCTTAACTGCTCCTCATTGAACACCATCACATTAAAAAGCAGCAGCAGTATAGAATGCGACGTAGTAGCCGTAGGTTGTAGGAAGTGTATGGTGCTGATGGTAGCATCAACTTGAGGCATTACGGAGACTAAGTGGTTGATTACACGGGTCATGTTGATGACTGGAAGGAGGTCCCAGTAGTATATGGTGTTCTCGTTGCGGTCTTCTTTGGGAGGTGCCTGAAAATATTCATGCAAATGTGTTAAGGCATAATTATGTAGATGTTTAAGCTATAATTGCTTATTAAGCTATATTGCATGCTATATAGCTAATATTGTTTAACAGAAATATAAAACAATAGCTTCTGCCTGTGACTCCGTCCGCATGATATTTCTTGTTCCCCCAAGCCATCCTGTCGCTTCGCATCACCTGCCCATACTTTCACTTCGTTTTCGCTTAGCGTTCTTTCAAACTTTTTTTTTTTGCTTGGCTCCTAAGGGTCACAGCGTGAAGCCTATAGCCTTCGTCAAGAATTGGGCTATCAAATTCTAAAAGAATATTTCTAATCCAACCAGTAGTTCCAGAGTTTACCCCCTACATACAAACTTATAAACAAATTTTACCTCTTTTCTCGCGTGGGGGTATCGAGTTAAAATTAAAACCATATACTCAGGTCTACAGTCCCTTGAAGCTGTGAAAAAATCAAACTTAATGTAAAAAGTTAACGTAAAAAAAAAGATACGGCCGTTTATGCCGCAAAAAACGTATATTTCGACACTCTCAAGGGAATCAAAATTTATAGGGTACTTTCCGATGACCTAGAACTATGAAATTTGGCAAGTAATATCGTCTTGTACTACAAGTACAGAGAAAAATCTGAAAACTATACATTTTTAATTAGATCATAAAAAATATAGTCTTTATTTAAAGTACCTACGTAATCAATCATCGAGGTTAAACAACGGTATGCGCGGTCATAATTGTATGGGTGACAAATCATTTTGTCGATTTTTTTAAACTTTTTCCCAATTTGTACAGAAGAGAAAAATCTGTAAAGCCATGTATTTTTAATTAAATTAAGGAACGGGTCCAAATTTTTAAGTAAGTTAAGCGTGTCAGACGTGGGTATCGTATGAAAGGACTTCATTGGCACAAGCTTAAACAGATTTTTATTTTTATATGTAGGTATATTTTTATGTTTTCGATTTATGACGAAGATTGTAAAAATATCTTATCCCTCTTTTATATGTATAGTACCTAATAACTTTGGTGTATGTAGTACCTAACAGTTTGCACTGTTAAGCGTACTTACTTAGTCCTTTTTTTTAAATTTTATAATTGTACACAATCCTAAATAGTACCTTAACTACCTACTTAAGTGTCTTGTACCTAGTAGTACTATACATATTATATTTTAATAGGATATTAAACAAACATACGTCACATTCAGTTCACGTAGAAAGCAGACAACAAACGTTAATACAGCCCTAGATTCAATTACTTTGTATGTTAAGCATCTGACAATAAATTAGTACATAGGTAGGTACTTATTATACACTAGCAGCGCAAATATTTAAAATCGGTTGAGTGTGTACCTACTTTTTAGAGGTAAATCCTTACAAACAAAACTCAAATCTTCCTTCTTTATAATAATAATATAAAAGTAGATAGATATAGATAAATAATATTAAATATAATTTAGGTATGAACTGTTAGTATAATCACAATTCCACTTATAAAAAACACAATAATATAAGTTATTATAGGTTTTGGAAACTTAATTTCGGGAAAAGCTCGAAAAAAACTGCGAGACTCGATACCTGAACAATTTGTAACAATTATGTACCTACCTACAAATTTATACGGAACCCTCGGTGGGCGAGTTCGACTCGCACTTTTCTGGTTTTTACTAATGGATGGGCTTTTCTTTCGGTAACCTTATTTTTGCAGTACCTAACTGATGCATAATTTATATCCATAAGTTGAGAACTAAATCTTCTATCCAAAATGGTCTTAGTTTATTGATCGTGATAATTTCTTTTATAAACATTATAAATTACTTATTCGTTTAGCTCTTAATCGCAGGACTCATTTTTGTGACTTCAACCTTGTATGCATTTAACTCACAGCGACCGTAAAATTCGTCCTGACAGCTCTTGCGTCACACACGTCACCACTCCACTTCCACATCGCACACTTAGGTAGGTACTTCAGGAACCGCCTTAGTTATACTGTGGGCCTATAGTGGAAAACTTTAATTTCCAACTATTTTGCTTTGTGTTTTACAAATATTGTGATGTTGATACCATTACGTGCTATGCGGCAGACGGCACAGGCGAACGACTAAGTATTGTTTATTTTCTTCTTCTCATTTCAATACTATAAGTGCATCATGTATAATTCTTTTATAGTGTGGTCTGCGTACTAACTGGAGGAAATGTTGATAACATCATGTTGGTTCGTTGTTTGGAAAGAGGATTAGCTGCCGAAGGGCGTTTAGTGAAGTTTAGAGTAAGAACCTACAATATTGAATCATAACTTATATTATACAAACAAAATAACGGTGATTTAAACACGTTTTTCGTAAACTTTTACCCGATGATCTTGTTAACAGGTTGGTATAAGGAACGACGCTCTATCTAAATCTACGTTAATGTCACTGATCGCAGCCGGAGGCTACAATATTCATCGTCACTTTCAAGACAACGCGTGGACAGACGGTCCGGAATACTTTGTGGAGGTAAATTTAGATTAGATCTTAAAACTGTTAGACTGAATGACTAATTATTGGGTAGGTACTCCCAAGAACTTAAGGTCAATCCTCAGCTGTAGCCCGCCCTACGGTGGACGCCATTATGCGCGTGCGAGCCCTCATGACGGGGGATGCTGTGGCCAGGGGTGGCGTTGGCGTCGTCTTGGCGGTATCTCTAGACATTGCCAATGCCTTCAATACCCAGCCCTGGAGTTGCATCTGTGGTGTAGTCGAGGCCTATCTGACGGATAGGGCCGTTATTTACCCCGGTCACCAGGGAGAATGGAACCAGCGAGAGATGTCGTGCGGTGTCCCACAGGGATCGGTCCTGGGCCCGCATCTGTGGGACATCGGGTACGACTGGGTGCTGCGCGCCGACCTCCCTAGCGGCGTCAGCGTGGTGTGCTACGCTGACGCTGGTCTTGGCGCAGGGGAGGTCGCACCAGGCGGCGGCCGAGTTAATTACACGCGAAGTTGCAACAATCGTTGAGAGGATCCGGCAATAGGGACTCGAGGTGGCCTTGCACAAGTCCGAGGCCATGTATTTTCATGGTCCTCGGAACGCGCTACTGCCAGGTTCCCAAATAACGGTAGGAGGGGTTCACATCGGCGTCGAGTCGACGATGAAGTACCTGGGACTCGTCCTCGACAGCCGTTGGAACTTCGTGGAGCATTTCCGACGTTTGGCTCCCAAACAGGAGCGGGCCGGGGCTGCCTTGAAGCAGCTCCTGCCCAATCTAGGGGGTCCAAACGCCTCCTACCGGAGGCTCTACGCGGAGGTCATGCAGTCCATGGCCCTTAACGGGGTACCGGTGTGGGCGCGTTCATTGAGGGGCCGCCGGTCATGGCCATCCGGCTGGTCCGGGGATACCGCACGGTCTCCTGCGAGGCGGCGAGCCTCCTTGCCGGATTGCCGCCATGGGATCTGGAGGCAAAGGTCCTCGCGTACATTTGGGAGTGGCGCGAGGTGGCGAAACGCCGGGGCATAACTCCGCTGCCGCGAGAAATCGTGGCACAGCGGACAGAGCTCCAGCGGGATCTCATGGCGTCATGGAGAGTGAAACTGTCGTAACCCAGCGCAGGGCACGCCACAATTTTAGCGGTAAGTCCCCTCTTTGAGGAGTGGCTTGAGAGGCGCCACGGCGTCCTCGCCTTCCGCCTGACGCAGGTCCTCACCTCACCGGACATGTCTGTTTCGGGAGGTTCCTGTTTCGGATAAAGCGGGAGGAAACGCCCGGGTGTTATCATTGTGTGGATCGAACGCAGGACCGGTGGAGCATACGGTGGAGGTCTGCCCGGCTTGGGCGGAGCACCGCCGTGTCCTCGTGGCGGCAATCGGCGGCGGCCATCTCTCGCGTACGGGCCTGGTTCAGGCCATGGTACGGAGCGAGAGGGAATGGGAAGCCGTCACCTCCTTCTGCGAAGTAGTAATGCTCGCGAAGGAGGAGGCAGAGCGCGTGAGGCAGAGGCAATCGTTGCGCACTCACGCCCCCAGTCGCCGCAGGAGAAGACACCCTGGGCGTCGGGAGTCGACTCCCGACTCCGCGGGCTTGCGGACGGCGAGCAATGAACAGCTCACCGTCCGGTAAGGAGCTGGCCCAGGTCGATGGCGCGTGCCCTCATCTCAGGAGTAGGCAGTTACCTCTCGCTGCCGGCCTTGTGAATGCGATGGTCGGCGGCGAGGAGTCCTGGGACGCGATGGTATCCTTCTGCGAAACAGTGATCTTCCAGAAGGAGGCTGCGGAAAGGGAGCGAGAGATCTCATCCTCTCACCCGGCCCGCAGCAGGCGCACCGGGCGTCGGCGGAGGGCGGACAACGCCCTCTTCCAGCCCCCCTAAATGGGTCCAGGGGCGACAGACTCGGAGACGTCCGTCGCCCCCCATACATCAGGACCCGAGGTGGCGGCGCGTAGTGTTCCACGCGCGCCCCTCTTAGACGTCGCGGGGGGAGTCAAACACCTCACTCCCCCCGCTCGATCGGACGGGGCCCGCAGAGGCGGGCCGGCACCGGCCGGGGGTTGCGGAAGATTTGTACGTTCCTGCGACCCCCGGCGTAGGTGTGAGACGGAACACCGGGGTGGTTTTTAGTCAGTAAGAGTCTGACAGACCCCTCCGCCCCCCCAGGGCGGAGGACATCCATGAGGATTTTCCACACCGGAACAAAAAAAAAAAAAAAAAATGGTCGACGGCGCGTCGTGTTCCACGCGCACCTCAAAGAGATGTCAGCACCACTGACGGAGTCCGACAGGACCGATGCCTGCCGGGGCTGCGGATTGTTCGAAAGAGTTACCGTGGCCCTGGCGCACAGGCAACTGAAGGAACACGGGTGGGTTTTAGTCAGTAAGAGTCTGACACGCCCTTCCGCTCCGCCCAGAGCGGGAGAGGTCATTTGATGATTTCCCACCCAAAAAAAAAAAAAAGAAGGATTACCTAGTTGATAATAGGGGTTTTTAGATGGAGCCTGAACTGGAGTTTGTCTTCTTGCGATTCTCTTTCCTAGTCCATTTACCGTAGTCCAATTTCCGGATGAGTCATCGTCCCTGTCTTTTTTCTCCCAAAATTATATTCATCACCTTCTATACTTCCCTTCTCTAGTTGTGTAGGCACCTCCATAACCAAATATGTTGTATCCTCTGAGTCTTCCCTTTGTGTATCATTACATTCATCTATCAATACGCCATTGCGTGAGTTATTCATAATTTATTAGATCGAACGGCCAACCGGCCGAGCGCGTCGGCTCGGCTACGATCGAAGAAGTTCTTATCGCAAAACCGGTAATTAGCGTATATATTAATTTTAATACTCGTACACCCGACTAATTTTCCCAAGGCGCAAATCGAAACTGCATCTTAGATTATTTTAGTAAAATTACCCATAAATCACTATCGCTCAGACATTTTTTGCAACTTAGTGTATTTCAGGAGCCAAGCCAGGGGTCCGTCACATTCTGATCTCGCTTAATCCTAAAACTAAATTTGGGCCATCTTTGGATATATCGACCTGACTGAAAGGGAAAATTTATGAAATTATCCTCCTTTTTCAGATGAAAATTGTATGCGAGACGAAGGGTTTGGCACATGCTCTGGAATTGAAGAGGACCATAGAAAAAGCCTATCCATGCACTTCCGTATTCGAAAATGAACCATTTAACGACAAGCGGACATGTCCGTGTTATATCAAAAAAATCACTTAAAACATTATCTAGTACTTTCCTAACTAGTTTAAATGTCATAGGAGCCTTCGTTTCCTACTTCCTTACAAAATGAACAGTCAAAACCTATGAATAATTTAAGTTTACAAATATATTGTACATTATGATTGGGCGTTTTATTACATTTCGGTACTTGTCTACCACTAGGTACCACTACTAACTTACCTTGACTTTTTTTAAAGCGACTGCATAAAAGGGTCTGTACCGACCGACTTAATTAAAATAAAAAGCAGTTTTCCTTGAACGTGTTATGAGACTATGCTAAAATGACACAGTGGTCCCGCTGTCGCTTTTACTCGTAATTACATTGTAGGTAATCATAGGTAACTTCTCACCTTTGGAATGTTATTTTGCCTGCTACATCACCCCGGGCCGTCGATAAAGACTTGTGGTCAACACACACATCAGCTCGGCAAAGGATCGGTAAAAATAGCCTCAACTCGAGCCGTTCAGCATTCTTTCTATCATAATGCAATGCACACTATTGATTGTAACGGCATCGACGCGCCTTGGAATCAGCTAGTATAGGTACCTACGACTCCTACGAGCTACGGTTAGTGATCACTGATCACTGGTCATCAACTCGCAGTCCCCAGCTACGTCGCCGTCGCGTCGCACAGTGGGCTGAAAATTGAGTTTCATAGACATAGGGATTGCGAATTCGTCGTTTTATTTAATTAGAATCGCTTAAGAAAACCTTGATCTTGACACACAGTTGATATGACGTCATAGAACATAGTAGAAGAAACACGTAATTTTTTTTTGAAAATCTTTTATGGTGGTAATCATAAAATCATTAATATCTCGGCTATCGATTGCGTGCGCAAAGATTTGCTTTCACATAGTTATTTTCTTATTTTTTTTGTACATTTTTGATGTATTTCACTTCAATGGAGCATGTGCGATAACAGAGAAAAAAATGTTTTTCATTATTAATTATATTTCTTCTTATTAAGACGGTTATACTTGGGTTTAGTTACTCATTTGAATAATATTACAGAGAAATCACAGCACAATAGCCTAGCTAAGCGGCTTTTCTTTTTCTAATCAATTTTGAAACTAGCAGGCAATGAGCAGCTTAAAATTAAAAGATGTAATATTTCCTTAATTTGTTGACAAGAGATATGTCATTTTATCAATAACTCAACCTTTTAGTCCATAACAATTATAGATAATTTTAATGAATAATTAATCATTAAGAAGTAGGTAAGTACCTAATGTGGTCACTCAGTAACTTATTATTATAATAGGGGTCGTTAGACTGGTCGCTAATCATTATCTAGAATCACAAGATACAGGGTCGTCAAACCTAGGGGCTAATACATTCTTAAAATAAAATATTACTGATTAGTAACAAACATAATCTTAATAAATAATAACAAAATATAAAAATAGTAAACAAGTTAGTAACGAATATTAATTGAATTCTTAAATAGCTAGTCACAATCACTACATTCTGATTCCGTTTCAGATTCGGAACCTAATTGAGTTAAATCGCAAAATTCAATATCGGGTTTGTGCAGGTTATCCAAAACATCCAAAGTTTCAGCGAAGAGAGTTTTTCTTTTCTTTGCACCCATCATTGGTCTGACTGAAGAAATGAAAAGGTCTGCAGTGAGAAGAAGCATGCACAGCACATTGTCCGCTCATTTTTCTCGAATAATCACATCGAAATCTTCGAAAGTCCTTATTGCGAGCCTCGAATGCTTCTTCTGAAAGACTCCCAATTGGTACTATTGCGTTACTAGCAATAATGTCAGCTCCATGTACTAGTAACTTGTGTACAGTTGAACTCATATAGTGCCATATATAGAGTTCGAAATATCTCGCTGTCGTAATGGAGTACCCTCAAAATTTTTGAATATTCAATGTGTTCTGATGTAATTGCTTGTAAAATAACGGCAAATCTTTGGATCAATTCTTCGTCCAGACCAGTAATGGCTGCTGTTTTATTAGGAAACTCAAATAATCTAACTTTAACTTTGTTAAAATTGGTAATTTCTGAAGGTTTTGCCAAACATTGGTAGCAAGATGCACTGGATCGGGCATCAGACATGTAAGTGCAAATCTTGCCATCGATCATGGTCATCTTAAGGTCATTGTAAACCTTGTTATTTCCGCAGTCTGTAGATTTCAGCACCTTTATTTCTTCCATCATACTTTTCAAATGCTCATTGACAACAAGATTGCTCTCTTTCATTAAGCTAAATTGCACAGGTCGACAAAAAGATGACGAACAGGGTTTCGGGTTTTACCATATGGTGTCATTGTCATTGGTTAGTTTCAATGGAACTAATGATGTCATGAAGATACTAGAATTATTATTTTCACCGTCCATTTCCTGTATGTATCTGCTCTAGCTTGACGCACCGTCAAAACCCCACTTGGATACTAAAATGAAATGCTTATATTCTACGCACTCAGGTAAACTTTCAAAGATCCTTTTGACGGTTAGATCTAGTAGACCTTGAAGGGAAATCTTCGCTGATGAATCCGTCACTGTGAATGTTTCCTTGGGAGGATAACATTTTGATTTCGCATGTTGAACTTTGTAGTAGGATGAGTACAAGTCTTTTACACCTGCACGTATGGTGGTTTTCCTAAATGACATATATTGCCACTTAGACAATCTCAACGATAGAAATAAACCAAGTGCCTTCTCAGGTGTAAAAACTTCCTTGGCAGATGATTTATGCACAAAATTATTGAATTTATCAGCAGCTTCTGGATTTTACAACATAAATTCGATTGCTGAAGCGATATTCTCGCGACCTTCTTGTCTCATCTTTATGATAGTAGCGTGTGCTAATTCACTGGACTCCCGATTTTCTTGGCTTTCAATTCTCCTCCTTTTCTGCTTCCTCCCCAGATCTTCAAATGGATTGCGACTTTTTACCGTTCTTTTTCTCATCGTTCCGATTGATACTGATGTAGAAGATTGAGGATATATGGATATTGTATTTGATTCTGAAACCACAACGTCTGAGGCTACAGGTACTTCTGCACAACTAGGCCAATCAATATTAGACTGAAACTAGTTTTCGTGTTCCTTCAAAATACAATCCAGTTTTCTAGAGGCTTGCTTCTACTTCCTCATAAAAGTTTGTATAAACCTTTGGCAATATTCTTTTAATGTTAGGCTATCTTCATCGGAGAGATTTAAGTTCAAACGAGAAACCACAGTATTAAATAATGCAAAGCTGTCACTGTACTTCCCCGATATTTTCAAAATCTAGGTAAGTAACAACGTTCCGTTTTTTGCAAATACAATTTCCCTCTTAACGCAAGAAAGAATCAATGTGAACTAAATAATTGTTTCCAAAACTATCCTTTAAATACCATTTATCTGTAGTGAACTATTTAGATAAACCCAAATGATAATAACTCGATAAGCACCTGCATAATGAGCCTATGGGTTCTTATTCTAGAGAATGATTAGCGACCAGCCTAACGACCCTTATTATAATAATAAGTTACTGAGTGACCACATTAGGTACTTACTTATTAATGATTAATTATTCATTAAAATTATCTATAATTGTTATAGGCTAAAAGGCTCAACAAATTAAGGAAATATTATACCTTTTAATTTTAAGCTGGTCTTAGCCTGCTAGTTTTAAAATTGATTTTAAAAAAGCCGCTTGTGATGGCCTAGGCTATTGTGCTGTTATTTCTCTGTTATATTATTCAATTGAAGAACTAAACCCATGTACAACCGTTTTAATAAGGAGAAATAAAATTAATAATGAAAAAAAAATTTTGCTCTGATATCGCGCATGCTCCATGAAGTGAAAAATACATCAGAAATTTACAAAAAAATAGGAGAATAACTGTGTGAAAGCAAATCTTTGCGCACGCAATCGATAGCCGAGATATTAATCATTTACGATCATCACCATACTGGTTTTTCGAAGAAAAAAACAAAAGTGTATCTTCCACTATGTTCTATGACGTCATATCAAGTGTGTGCCTTGGAATCGCTTAAGAAAACCTTGATCTTGATCAAGGTATAAGCGATTCCAATAAAAAAAAACTGGCCAAGTGCGATTCGGACTCACGCACGAAGGGTTCCGTACCATTATCTATAAAAACGGCAAAAATATCATGTCTGTTGTATGGGAGCCCCCTTAAATATTTGTTTTTGTTTTTGTGTTTGTTGTTATAGCGGCAACAGAAATACGTCATCCGTGAAAATTTCAACTGTCTAACTATCACTGTTCATGAGATACAGCCTGGTGACACGGACAGACAAACGAACGAACAGCGGAGGCTTAGTAATAGGGTCCCGTTTTAGCCTTTGGGTACAGAACCCTAAAAACGACGAATTCGAAAAAAAAACCCTTGTCTATGAAACTCAGTTTTCAACCCACTGTGCGCCGTCGGGGCGTCGCCGTCGTCGTCCCGGCTACATCGCGCATGTATTGAGTTTATTTTTTTATGGATGATCCTAACATCAGTGGACACAGTACTACTTAAAAATATAAATGTACGTAGGTACCTACTGATTGGATTAACGTATCAAACCTCGACTAATGAGACGCAAACTTCTGAGTAAATGTGTTCTGTGGGCGCAAATAATAAAAGTAACGAGGGTAATAAGGTATAGGAAACTATGTTTTGGAATTAGCAATTCCTTTCTCTTTTTTTCTACGTAATTTTGACTAAAAATATGCCAAATTATTGATCTGAAAACTTAAATGGTAGGTAGCTACCTAATAAATTGTAATAAATGATCTGGCTTTATCTAATGGGAGCCGCAGCGGGTCGCGAAAGGTTAAATTGTAGGTAGGTACCTAATATACCCAACCAATAACAAGTTATCTTACCGTGTCCATTTTTTTTTTAATAAGTCAATACCTACGAAGTATTGCGCAAATGCTTTCAATTATTGCCATTTGTAAATTGAGAGTATGTTGTACTTACCACAATAGTAGATACAGCAGTTGCAGGAGACTTCATATTTTAGGAGATATAAAAAAAAGCATTGTTTTGACCTTAATGAAATATTTTAATGCATACTTTTGCACTCTTTACATCACTGAATACATTCAAAATAGGTACATAAGTTGGTGTAAATATTTTTATTGATATTGTCTGCGATAACTTGTTATTACACTTAAAAAGAAATCAACTTAGCTAAAAATTTTGTCCATAAATGAAGCCATTCTGAGATCCCTCTTGCTCAGTCCCTTGACATCATGAGAAGACAATGTAACCTGTAATAAGATATATTTTAATTTTTTGAATCCAATTAAATTCTGTAAAGTCTGTAATTGGTTTATTTGAAATAAATGCTTTGAATTTGAGTTATAGGTTTCATTTTTTATTACAATATTGCTAGGTTCATTTCATATGGATTGACTCACTCAGGACCATTCCAATGTATAATTTATTGGATTCTATTGTGAATAAGCAATATAAATAAATAATAAATATGTATTCTACAAAAAATATTGTTGCTTCACAAAATAAAGAACCAAAACTCATTAAGATTACATACCTACTTGCACATTGTTACACTAACAGTAACCAGTAAATTACAAACAAAAAATGACATTGAACTCAATCTTGATTGTAAATTATAATAAAATTGTAAATGAATATTTAATTGATTTAATCAAATTACTGCTTACTTGAACTTTATTATAAACATTAAACCACTCAGGATGGTGATCCATTTTCTCAGCCAGCAGTGCCACTCTACTCATAAAGCCAAAGGCCTGATTGAAGTCCTTGAATTGAAACTCTTTCTCAATAGCATCCCTGTTGCTTTGCACTTTCCAACCAGACTGTAACAGTGGCTGCAACTGTGCATCGCGATCTTCTTGAGTCAATTTGTCTGCCTACAAAACAATAACCGTATGAGTAAAATAAATTCGCATCGACAAAGTACCTAAGTAATTACAGTATTTGACATACCATTTTCCTTCTACTGGGCGAGGTCGACGAAACACTAGCGTATCGCGCGGCGGACCGACTGGCATTAAGCGCAGGCTTCGTCCCTGCGGGGTGAAAGTGTATCGCTATAAAGCGAATACTGTTCAAAATTCGATCTGTGAACATTGGTGTCAATAGATAGCGGCAACAAACAATTAAATGCGTTGTGATCAGTATTTGTTTGTCCTTATAAGTAGTCTGAATCTAGATCCTGACGAGTTTCAATTAACAAATGGTTTTTTCTCTCATGTAGATAGAGGTTTTTATTTTCTTTATTTCATCAACATTCCATAGTACCCGCTTGAACATCTGAAACTGACAATGACATCCATCTTTCAAAATTAGATTGACAAGCTTGAAACAAGTCTGACAGCAGCAGCCATGGAATTAGTATGTACTATATAACAAAAATTATAATTCTAATTATAATAAAAGTTATGGTTTCCTAGAAGAGCAGAGCCTGATGGCCATAGTGACGGCTGTCATGAAGATGATGATAGCGAAGAGATGGAAATCGTTAGATTCGCCATATCGCGTCAAAAGATAGTCGCGTATCTGTTTAGTTTTGATACACAATGACGCAGTGACGACTTGATTGTCATGGAAACGCTATTTAATAGTATGTGAGCTCACTCTTCTCAGTACGGACACTTTTTCGCGACGGTGAGAGCAAATCTAGCAATTGAAATCTTTGGGGCAGCGAGATTTGACTTAATGTCAATAACTGGTGTAAATCATTTACCGGTATGTCATTTCCAGGAAATCACAGATTTTCATGACGACCTTTATATGACGGAACAGCTTTTTAGGAAAACAAAGCTATAGTCATGCAGATTACGTGTAGGGTTGCCAACTATACTGTTTAAAACAGTATCATACTGTTTTTCACTACATTATACTTTTTACAGTTGAACAAAAATAAAGTATACAAAATACTGTTTTCAGTATCAAAATGCTGTCTAAAACTATAAATGTTAGACTTAGATGAAAACAATAAAAAATTTAGAAGGAAATAATGTAACTATTTTAGATGTTTATAACATTATGTCTGGTTTAAAGACTGAGCCAATAATATAGAAAATAGTAATTTAAATATTATAGATAATTACTTGCCCAGCTTCTGTAATTGTTGCGCACATTTTTTTAAATTTGTTGCACTTATAATTTCTTAGTTATTTCACAAAAACATTTCCTGCTGGGGTAACGTTACCGCAGCCAGACAATTTTATAGTGGGAATATTTAAATAAATATTAGCTATATAATTAGTCGTCTAGACGAGGCAAATGTTGTAACTTATTTTGTATTTCTTCTTTCTTCGGCTGCGAAATTATTCGCGATCCTGCTGGAGTAACGTTAGTGGTTTTACTGGATCTGTGAAACGGTTAAGCGGATTCTTATCTTCTTTTGTACATGACTTCTTAAGAATTAGTTTTAATTAGTTGTGCAATAAAAAAACAAAAATAATGTACCGTTCAAAGGTTATTTAATTAAATATAAAAACACTTCGATAGGTCCTAACACTTTAAATAAGAGCTCCAAAGGCTTCCTTTAAACGTTATTTTGTAGCTTGTAACTGCCTTCAAATGTATGTGAAGTTTCATTAGTATTCTGTCAGTAATTAATAAATCATAATGAAATTCAGTTCTCCACGTTCACGGTCACAATGCGCGCGGAGTTATTTGGCCACCGATAAACCTGTATGTGGATATATCAACTGAATGATATAGCAATAATTAGTTGCGTAGTTCATTTTTATACTTGTAACATTTCAGCGTAGTACATACATACAATGATTAACGAGATAATAAAATAAAAGTCATTTGTAAGTGCAAGACCGTGGTAACCCGACCTTAGGTGAGAATCCTAGAAAGAACACTATATTATATTGTAGTCTTTTTTTAGATGGTTACAAAAAAGCGACCGCGTAGTACATTATGCTATCTTCGAAAATATGTAGGATAGCGTTACAAGTTTAGTACAGATGTGTACACAAGTGTTAAAAAATTCTACATGTTTCTTAAAGAATTTTTATTTGGACGTTAATGCGTGGCTTAAATTGAAGGGGATGGTGGGGTATTTGTTCGCTCGCTCACTAGACCCCGCCATCCCGTTCAAACCTAACCTGTCCGAGCCGGGGTGCCCCAAGTCTCAAGCTTATCCGTGTAGGTGAAGTAATTGAAGTAAGTGAAGTAACGTAAAGTAAGTAAGTTTTACGTTTCGTTTGAAATATCGGCAATAATCGGTAAATTATTGTAAGTGTTAATATAGATAGCACTAATTTAAATCAGTGAAATTATGTAATATAATGAAATATACATAAAAAGTATCTAAATCACTAAATATACGTATTTATTTCATCATTATATGAAGCGAAACATTTTAGAGCGTTGACCTTATGTAAAACGAAACGTTCAATGGCAAGACAAAACGTCAAAAGTAACAAAATATTGGTAAATTTCTACGATTTTGTTTCTTTTTTTTCTCGTAAACCATTTATCTCCGCAACTTAAAATTTTACGTGGAAGCTTCTAATAATATGACCTTTCTATAATAAAAATATGGACTCCCAACTCGACGGCTCATAAATTAAAACTTAGCCCTTTTAATTTATTATTTATTTATTTATTAAAACTTCATGCAAAAGTTAAAAAAAAAAATAGTATAATAGTAATCATTTCGATTGGGTTCTCGTTTATATTCGTAAAATTATAAATAAAACTACGTAAACGTATAAATATCTTTTATCGATAGAACAATACCCTCATCACTACTTTTTACTGTATATTTCGTTATAATTATATATTTATAGCTTGGCACTGGGCAAGCCATCGTGTCCTGTGTACGTTTGCGTTGAAAAGTTTAGAAAGCGGGCGGCCGCGGCGTTAAAAATCCTCTGGTAAAATACGAAATCCACACGGACTAAGCCACAGGTGAAG
This sequence comes from Dryobotodes eremita, assembly GCA_917490735.1. Lineage (NCBI taxonomy): Eukaryota > Metazoa > Arthropoda > Insecta > Lepidoptera > Noctuidae > Dryobotodes > Dryobotodes eremita. Next base: position 10,447,216 of record OU823257.1, read on the forward strand.
TGCTAGTCTACTTAATAAAAATCTTAAATTTATTCATTCACTAACAGACAATGTACAGCCTAAACTGCTAGATCTAGAAGCATGAAATGCACAAGAATTCTATGTAGCGAAAAAGAGTGCTATACATAGAAGGGTTTAAAAAAAAATCCTTATAAAAGTTAAATTATTATGGGATGTAAGTTTGTAAAGAAGTTCCTATTTTTTGTTGACGATTGGTAATCCCATTGGGCGCACAGTTTTATAATAAAAAGAACATATTTTATTATCATAGTTGTTTTAATTTGAAATGCTCTGAATACCATTTGAAGTAATAACAAATTCTATCATGCAATGAGGTAAATGCGGAGCAAATACTACAAGTAGTTCTCTAATATATGTTTCATGTTTACAAGTAAATAGCTGATTTCTGCATTTTAGCAGCTGTTTTGCATCATATGTTTTTAAAGTCTTCTTTAACATAAGCCTAGTGGTGACCATGTTAGACCATGCCAGACCCAGGGATGGCAATACATTAGATGAATCTTCAAAGGAAGCTGTAACTTGGTTTATACAGAGAATGGCTAAGTTGAATTCTTGTGCCAATGTTGTCAATACAGTAGCAATTTCTCTTAAGTCTTCTGCTCTCTTCACATAATTAGTACTTTCACATCTATAAGGTGCTGCAATGGAATCAATTACTATAAGAGATAAGTCGTGCTGTTGTAACAGCTTAGGTAACCTAACACTTACACAAGACAGCAAATCTTTTGCCTCGGTTATATGTTCTACAAAGACATTTTTTCCATAGTCAATTTTGGAGTTGAACTGGGGAAGATTCATTTTCATTTCCTCAAATCTTTTAGTTGGAAATATATCCTCAGTACAAATATAAACACACCCATGGGCCCAATTATTTAGGGATATTTGTAAGGCTAACTGGGTCTTTCCACTTGCGCTTTCGCCAAAAACCTCTGTTATTGTACCTTTTTGAAGACCACCATTCAATAGATTATCTATGCCAATACACCCTGTAGATATTCGGAGTTTATTCGTGTTTATTTTCTTCAAATCATTGGCCGTTGTAATAATTGGACATATGTTATCAGTGACAATATTTTTTAGTAGCACGATATCATCAAAACTTAAGTTTGTAGATTTCTTGATATCCCAAATAGAATGAATAATTATTTGTTTAATCGTGGATATTCCAGCTCTGTCTATTACTTCATATATGTTAGGAGGTAATAAATGTTTTAATGTCATCATGATAAAATATTAAACTATTTTTGTGATAAGTTTCCAAACAAGTTTTCACTTTTCAGCACGCACGCTATGAAAAATAAGTCTATCACAACAACAAACAAACAAATACGTTTTAGTGACAGTGACAGCTAACTTGACCAAAGAGTATTTATTTCATACTCTTTGGACTTGACTGGTACACACGGCTACACATCAAGCTATGCATTTCCAGTTGACGCTGATCTTGCACTGTACGGAAATCCTATACAATGCGAGATCAGCTTATACTGGAAATGTATAGCTTGATGTGTAGCCGTGTGTACACACTTGACTTTTGACATGTTATAAACCTATGTACACACGGGGACATATCAAGCTATACCTTCCAGTTTTAGCTGACATTACATTGTACAGGCTTTACGAAACGTGACATTAGCTGAATGTACAAACCGTGCGAAGCCACAAGAAAAAAAAAAAAACGAGAAGTCAGCATTATACTTAACTTGATATGTGGTCATGCGTACAAGGATTTTCTTAAAAGAAGAAGACTCCGTCTCACGAAAGACGTCCCGCGGCAACAAGTGGACCAAATTATTATTATTTAGTCTCAGATCAAGTATGTACAAAAATATTTTTTTAATAGATCTGAGTATTTATATTTGTATATTTTTCAGCATTCCGACAACCCACCTTTCTGATTGTGTATTTTACTAACCAGTGCCTGTAATATGATGTTGAAATAAATAAACATTGATGTCTCCGACGCACGCCTATAGCGCCGCCGCGTCTGCAGAACTTCTTTCAAGTTCTTTCGTGGAGCGAACTCTAGCGCGTGATCACAATCGGGACTAACACAGTAGCGTGCGTCGTCTTGTAGATTCATAAAATTTCGCAAAAAGAATAAAATAAACACGTGTTGCACTCGGGGACTGCCGCGGTAAAGCTATTGCATCGCATTTTTTATCAACTTATGCAATTATAATTATTTATTTATTTTTTATTTATGTAGTATTTTTTTTTCTTTGATATTAATTCAAGTACAGTCGTACCATATACATACACGTTAAGCGAATGCTCGGCCGAGCTACATGGTAGGCGGAGTGGCGGGTATTAGGTTTTATTTTCGTTACGGAATTTCTTGATTCGGTCGCCGCGCTCAAAGCCCGGGATAAAAGCTATGCAATAGCTTAAAAAAAAAGTTTGCTAACAACTACGTTTGAATATTTTTTTACAGGGAAGCTGTAAAAATGTTATTCAAGTGGCTCAACGCCGCTTATGCCCAGATGCCCAGCCGCGATTGACGTGGCCATGGTATAATAATATACTTCGCCAGGTATAGCATTCCGAGACACAGTGGTCACGTGGGTGACACAAGCTTACGTCATCACCGCTGTGTTACCAGTAGTGTGTCATAATAATTCCCCAACCGCCTTTATTACCTGTGCGAATCCGATAAATCAATGAAGTTTTAACTAACAATTACATCGGTATAAGTTTAAATTGAATTGTTTCGTTTGATTAGAAAAACAAAACGACAATTTAAATGCTTGATATATGTTTTTTAACAGAATGGTGACTGAAAATGTTTCCATACTTCTTGTTTTGTTGCAATAAAGTGGCAACTGGATAGTGACGTAAGCTTGTGTCACTCTCGGGGTGCCAGACCTTGTTTTTTTAGACCATGGGCGTGGCCACCTACCGGACCCAACTCATCAAAAATAATAAAATATTTTTACTTTTGCGATCGACTCGAAAAAAAAAAGCGCCTAAAGATCCGATAGAAGTATAAAGTTATTACGCCGAATCCACAATAATCGAGTTAAAATACAGAGGGTGCATCCTTGAAATCATGCACATCAATTTGATGGCTGTGTCAATTTGTTTGACATTGACAATTTGACATAATTCATATTTCCATTAGTTCATTACTCTATTGTTGATGACTTTACTTCGTGTTCATAATTCCAAGCTACTTAGTCTGTAATTCCTTGTTAACTCATGAGACTAGTACGTCTGTGCTCGTAACATTTCAAATTTTTGTACGTCGAAAAATGTCTTGTAATTCCTGTACAAAACCGTTTTCATTGCTTCGTAAAGAGGTATATTTATTAACATCAAAATTAAATCCGGCGCCGCCGGCGGTGGCCCTGGAAGAGGTGGCGAGACGACCTATATGCGTACTGCAAGGGTTGGATCGAGGTGGCTCTAGAAAAGGATGCCTGGAAGGATTTGGGGGAGACCTTTGCTCAGCAGTGAAATAGTGTAGGAAGGCTAAATTAAAAAAATAACTAAATTATATAAATATCTACCTTTTCACGCCATCTATCCATCCCAGCTTAATTAGTATTGTGTATTAAAGTTGTAAGATGTTTTCAGAGAGGATGTCCCAGTTGCGGCTTCAGCTATTGCTCCAAATGTTTGGACAGCAAAATGTTTTTATCAAAACTCAACGCTGAAACTAAGGTCAGGCCAAATGAACACATGCAGTGGAACCTTAATTATACAGGCATATTATGGTTGTCCAAAGTCAACCAAATGATTTGAATACATAAAATTCTTTCATATAGAACATTCCTTCCACATCATATATAATTCAGTAGCTTGAAGTTTTTCTGCTAACAATGAATTTTGTTCTACTAAGCAGACCCAAGAATAATGTCAGGAATCCAGTTTATAATCTGGATTGTCAAGGTTTTGCGGTTTTATAAAGTATGAGTCAATAACTTCTACTACTCTGGTTGATGAAGTACTTCATTGTTTTAGGTATGTGCAAAATGTAAAAACAATAATTCAAGACCGAATGAGCCTAAAAATGTTGAAGCACCTGACGCATATTACAGGTAAAGAAAATTTGAATTTAGGTAAAAACATTTTAATCACATACATACCTTCCATAATTATGAATATATTTATCTCATAAATATATTCATAATTATTATATTATGTTGTAGTAAAATGTCTGGTGTATTTTAGGAGATTAGGTGCCACTGACCAAAAACAACCAGTTAATTCTGACAGTAATGCAGGGACAAAAGATCAACTAATATTAGAAAGGCTAGAAAAGTTAAAAGAAGGCAGAAATGTAACTCCTTCATCAACAACAGATGAACATATCACAACTCGTCTTCAGAATATCAAAGGTGAAACTCCTTCTACTTCAGATGCTGAGATATATTCAAGACTGGCGAAATTAAAAGGAGTGCCCATTGAAGTTGTTACCACTAAGGTAGGTAACTTGGGTTTTTTTTTAAATCACATAATGGATAGCTTGGAAGCCAAGTGAACCAACTAACATTCTGGCCAAATTTTAGTTATGTACATTTTGGCTCTTAATAATCCATTATAAATGGGATTATAGAACAGTCGCACAGGTCGATTGATCAGGTTAAGCTACTCTTGCCGCAGTCGGTCCGTGGATGAGTGACCATCTTTACATACCGAGACTCCGTGCGCCTCAAAAAGCACGTTAATCCATTGGCCCTGGCTGTCATTCTTGGATCTTTGACAGTCATTATGGGTCATCAGAAGTCTGACAACCAGTCTTACCAAGGAGTATCGCATTACCCAGTAACTGGGTTGTGGAGATCAGATAGACAGTCACTCCATGTAAAATACTGGTATTTAGCTGCATCCAGTTAGATTGGAAGCCGACCCCAACAAAGTTTGGAAAAGGCTAGACAGGTGATGATGATAGAAATGCTAAAAATAAAATAAGCATAAATTTTGGCCAAAATATTAGTTTGTTCACTTGGCTTCCAAGCTGTCCAAATTTATATAAATGCCATTTGATCCGTCTGTCTTCTTCACTTGCTCTTTTTTGTTATTTTTCCTTTTATTTTTTATGCTTTAGCCAGTATTACCACCACCAGACACAAGGACAGAACAAGAGCAAGCAAATGACCTGATAAAGCAATACATGGAGCAAACTAACATCGATACTAAATACACAGATGAGTTTGATGGTCTTATCAATGATATAGAGGCCCGTATGCAAAAACTTAAAGGATCTAACGCAGGCTCACAAGGTACTACAACAATTCAAAAGAGTGATGACTCGGATGATGAAGAAGCCACTGTCAAAAAAATTGTTGAAAAGGTATATTTAGTTGTCCAAATATAGAGCTACTAACTAGCTCTGTATTTAGAAATAAATAATTATTATTTTAACCAATTCCGTAGTTTGACTAGGATTCTTTTTATTTTAGATAAAGGCTGAGGCGTCTTTGGAGGGTGACACAATTACAACATCTGATGAACTGCCTTTTTGTGAAATATGCAATGAAGATGCGAGGATGAGGTGCTTAGGCTGCAAGTATTTGTTTTGTAAGAGATGCTTTTTAGAACACAGAGACGATGATGATGGCTGTAATAGGTTTGAACCCTATGAAGCTCCAAAGGTTTCATAATTTAAGACATAATTATTTAATTAAGTTCCTTCAGCAATTAAATGCTTTGATTATATTTTAACACTATTACACTTTCTATTATACTATCTGATTTCAAAAATTCTTTCACTATTAAAAACTTAAAAGATACGCTGCTGAATGCTATAGGTAATGTTTAATGGTATATTTGATTTTATGCGGACGAAGTCGCAGGCAGAACCTACATAGTTTAATATAATCTGAGATTAGCTATGTATGTATATTTAATTTATGAAATAAAATTTTGGAATAATGTTTAGGTACGTTTTATTTTCTTATTCTCAAATTCCTCTATAATGTTGGGGATGTGTTTAATAAGCTCCTCTTCTGGTTGTTTGTATTCATTTTCAATCCAAATGTCTTTGAGCTTATTTATAATGGGACCATACATTCTGCCCGGTGGGACGCCAGCATCTTTCAACATTTTACCACTAATGGGGAACTTTGGCACTACCCATTCATTAAATTGCTTTAAAAGCACATCGTCTCCTCTGTACTTCAATACTTCTTTAACATACTCAATTGCATCCTTTTGTTTTATCTTGGTGTTTAAAACTAGTTTTTCATATGGTCTGAAATATCAAAACAATCTTTTGAAATCAATTATATGACATTAAAACGTATTTTAAAGATACGAGGAACAGAGTGGTAAGTTTCTCATCGTCCATTGAAAAGGGAGGATCCTCCGACCAGACAGATGTCTTAATCTAGGTTATGGTCTACTATGTGTCAAAATTTCAACAAAATCAGTGAAGGCAAAGGTAACAGACAGACAGTTACTTTCGCATTTATAATATAAGTATAGATAATGACAACTCACAATAATGGCCTGGTGGCTATTTTGTCTCCTCTGTGTTCTACTAGGAAGTAGGCAAGGTCTCTATCATAGCCTGAAAACTTGAGTCTGCTGTACAATTCTGTCACCTCATCCAGGTCTATTAGAAGAGCTGCTAGGTAACTTATTGGGTGCAACTGTAGATGATCAGCTCTTTTTAACACTCTGTCTAATTCTTCAACATTAGGAGATGCTGGTAAACCTGCATTAAATAATTATTTGTGGAATAGAATATTACCAATACAATCAAGAGTACTAACAATATATTCATAAATATTAATTTTTATAAAACATTTACCTATGTATTTTCCAACTCCCACATCAATCATTGTCTTCAAAAGGCTTCCTGCAAAATTTCCTTGAAGCATTTTCTTTAGTTCCACCCAAATTCTTTCTCCTGATATATTTTGTAGCCCCATAACATTTTCTTTTAAAACTTTAAGTGTGTTTTCATCATGATTATTAGGTTTATCTGCTATCTTCCCATAAAAACGAAAATATCTCAATATCCTCAGGTAATCCTCTTTGACCCTTCTATCAGCATCACCAACAAAGACTATTCTGCGCTTTTGTAAATCTTCATATCCAAAGAAATAGTCATACACAGACCCATCAAAACCTAAAAAATAAAGTTTATTAACATAATAAACAGGTTTTAACAAATAAGTTGTATGTGTTTGTGAAATTAGGAATAATATGAATAAGTATATCTCCACCTAAAAACATGGAATTGATTGTGAGATCCCTTCTGTTGGCATCTAGTTTCCAGTCTGTAGTGAACTCAACTTCAGCATGGCGTCCATCAGTGACTATGTCTATCCTAAGTGTAGTTACTTCAAAGCTCTCTTTATCATGGATTCGTGCTGTAATAGTGCCATGCTTTTCACCATTAGCATTGATCATTCTTATGTTTTCAGCAGTGAACATATCTTTCATTTGTTTTGGTGTTGCTGTAGTAGCAAAATCAAGGTCTTTTGGACTCTGGCCCATTAATAGATCCCTGTAAATGTGTACATTATATAAAAATAATGTATTAGAACAGATAGCAATACCTGTAGTATTGCTAACATAACACACAATAATCGCTGCAATAAACAATGATTAAATGCCAGGAACAATGCAACAGCAAACAAATCAATCTAGGACAGTAATGATTGTCAGGAAGATGTGAATCATACTGTCCTAGGTTAAATAATTATTTATGTTATGTACTGTTTGAATACCTAGATTAACTACCTTACTGCACCACCAGCTACCCGTATTTCATATTTGTATTTGTCAAATAAATTCTTGAGCTCTGTAACTTCAGGAGTGAATATGCTTTTGAATTCTGCTGATTCTAACTTCAGCACAACTGGATTTTCTCGACATTTTAATTCCTGGTCCATTTTGGAGCGAATCCTGCGTCTCAAAATTGTATTGTTATTGTATGTTACGTATGCCTAAAAGTTGTATAAAAAATTAATGAAAATATATCCTCCGGAGTCTTCTGACCGAATTTCGGTCACAGTGGCCAATCTCAACAGAAACAGTACGCAACAAGTATGGAGGAGATAGTATAGTGAATTGGGTGTGCAAATACAGTTGCACTCTTCCCATTCTCACATAGTTCAATGGGACGTTAAATCCTACTCGACCGGAGCCAGATCAGGCGCAGGACCGACTGCTTCAAGTGCTTTCCGAGGGACGGAGGTGCCATATCACCGACTTCAAAAAATCAAAACTCCAAGCTGCTTCTAAGCAAATTACTCTCGGAAAAATAACACTACCTAACTAGCAATTGAACCCAGGACCCTACGCTCAGCAGTCACGGTTACGACCATGAGACCAACGGGGCTATATAAAGAGTCAGTGAGGCAGAAGACTTACATCCACCAAAACGCAAACAAAACAGTTAAAATCTATCTTCACTAGAACATAACCTATTAAAATTGGTTTCAAGTAAATATTGAATTACCCTTTTCTGAATGTTTCTACCAAACTTAAATATTCCTAAACAAATGGTGTGCATAACGCTATCAAAAACTAGTTTAATTACGAATATTCCTGGATCATTATCACAAACTTTTATTCAAATAATTTGTCATTTTATTAACATCTGACAACAGACATAATCAGACAGCATTGCCAGATATGATTTCTCAAATTTCCCCAGATTTCAAATTATTTTTCCCCAAAATTATACATTTTTCAGAATAAACCCTAAACTTGATTTGGCGGAATTAACAAAAAAAAATACACAATACACAACGCTGTTTCCCCAGCAGCATTTTTATATGATAGAACTTCAGCCCCAAACTCTTCAGCCGATTCAGTTTTACTCCACGGTTCAAGAGGGAGTATTCTCCACTCTTGTAAGGATATGTAAAATAGATAGATATTTCATTCTAAGTCAACCCCAAATTTCGCCAAGATCATTTTTTTCTCCAAAAATTTCACCAATGATATCACTTCCCCTAATTTTCTCCAAATATAAAATTTTTCCCCAAAATTGCGAAAAAATAGCCAATCTGGCAACGCTGTAATTAGACGTCATGTCATGTTGTTTTTTTCCTCTTTGGCAACTGAGCCGATGTCGACTATTGTGCCAGCGTCATGTAGTGACGGCAGTGCAGCAAGATGAGCCGTCGAATTATGTATTTTGTGTTAAGACAGGTTTTTGTTAGTTAACATAGTATTTTTTTTTCTTGTTATATCTATATTGTGTTTAGATTTATCTTGTTCTGTTCAATGTTCATGTCAAGCCATGATGACAGATGACCACAGAATATATATACCAACATCTTCCAAGACTCAGTTTCAGACTCCGTGGCCCTGGCCCACAGGCAACTGAAGGAACACGGGTGGGTTTTAGTCAGTAAGAGTCTGACACGCCCTTCCGCTACGCCCAGAGCGGGAGAAGTAATTTGATGACTTCCCAATAAAATAAAATAGACTTCCCAGAGTAGTTTAATCTTTGCTCATTACATATTATTTATGTAGCCTTTTCCCAACTATGTAGGCTTCTAGTCACGAACCAGTTGCAGCTAAATACCAGTATTTTACATGGAGCGACTGCCTATCTGACCTCCACAGCCCAGTTACTGGGTAACACGGCACCCTTTGGTAAGACTCAACTGGTTTTCACTTTCGGACCTCTGTGTGTAACTACCCATAACGACTGTAAAACATCTACAAATGACAGCCGGGACCAACGGTTTAATTCCGAGACACGGAGAGGCAAGGAACAATTATACTCACCTAGATCTCTGTATGTTATGGATAGTCACCCATCCACAGTCCAACCTCGGCAAGCGTTGCTTACCCTTGAAGATCGAACCGTAACACGACCCCATCTTCCGACTCTAGCGGCACTAGCGCTCCAATATTTGGATTTGATCCAAAAAACTACTTTTCGCGCGAGATTTTAAACTGACGCTAATATTATAGTAAGATAAATTTATGTATCATGAAAACAAAGCGAAATTCTAGCATATAAATAGTATCTAACTGTTTTTTCCTTTTGCTTTCGTGATACATACATATTTACGGAAAGGAATTTCGAATAAAACCAAGTACTAAGCGTTTTTTTTAATTATTTTTTTTCGGTTTTAGCTTTTATCGAAGCTTCGTCGGTAAACGCTCTATTTTTTACGCGAGGAAAAAGAAAGGAGGTGCTCAAGTCGACGGGTGTATTTGTTTTTTTTTTTTAAGTAAGACCACGTTTAATTTCTTACGGAATTGATTTTGACGATTCTTTTATTATTGGTAAGGGTGTACCTAGAAGTAGGTCTCATTTAAAATTGAAAATAAAATCCACTACTAATAAGGGTATAAAAATAGGAGTTGATTGATTTTTTACCCTCACTTGTGAACCGATTCTGTTGAAACTCGGCACACATAATAATTATGTAGGTAGTTCTAATGACACTACAACATAATAGAGACCTGGAGTTGATCTGATGATGGAGACGGAAGACAGTCGAGAGAGCTCGTCAACAGTTTACAGCAGCTACATGCATCGTGTTTTATTTTATTCATGTTGATGAGGACTTTAGACCCAGCTGGGGCATGATTATCATCGTGGGTCTGATGATGAGACGGAAGGCTGTTGAGGAAAGTTCTTATTTGAAAAGGAAACTGAAAGCGAAAAATAAATAAAAATCCTTTTAGTCTCACTAAGCTCCAGGACTGACAGAGACGGACATGACGAATTTCGATTCCGTTTAACTTTAAAAAGGATACACTCTTCTAGCCATAGATATACTGTGTCTACGCTTCTAGCAGACGGCATTGTTGGGATTCGTGTAGTAGGACTTTTAAAAACTCGGGCGAAACCCTGCAGTGGCTTTACTAAGTTTTAGAGAGTGTTTTCGATTTTTTAGTTTTGTAACAATGTTGAGCCTTAGGGTCAAATTTATAAAAGACCAACGTATAGTATATATACTAAAAATAAATAAAAACAGAAGTAGGTGTCCACCTTTATTGGTTAAAATACAGTTCAATAATTAAAGTTGACTTATGGCATAGCTAAAACTAGTGTTATTTGCCACCCATTAAACTATTCATCCCACTGGAGCCTTGCTGCAGCTGTCTCATCATGTTGTGAAGACCGGTCATGCCACCCATCTGCTGTAAGATTCGTGGGTCCATCATCTTTGCCATTTGTTGGTTAAGCTTAACCATCTGAGTTTGGTTTACATTCTTTGCCATGTCACCTCCTTTGAATAATCCTTTGATACCTCCCATCTTTTTCACAACCGCTGCAAACTTAGTGTACTGAGCAATTAAATCCTTTACATCCCTTTCTGTGACGCCGGCGCCTTGTGCCACTCGCGTGATCCTGGTGGGTTGTTTTGAAAAAAGTTTGGCGCCATCGCGGTGGTCTAGTTCTCCTTCATTCATGGAGTCCATTATAGTCATAAGACGCTTCAGTTTAGCCATTGATTCTTGTTCGCTACCTTTTGACATTAGATCTTGCGAAAACCCAGGAATCATGCCCTGTAATAAAAATGTATGTTAGGTTTCTCTGCACCAATAACTATGACTCATATTGATGAATCCAAATTGTAAACTAGCTTACCATAATTTGTGAGAAGGGTCCCATTTTCATGATGTTTTGAAATTGTTCATACATGGCACGCAATGTGAACTGTCCATGTTTAAGTTTTTCGAGTAATTCATCATTATCATCAAGTTTGAGCTCATTTACTTTATCCAAAAGACCCTCAATATCTCCCATGCCAAGCAGTTTGTTGATAAAAGGTTTGGTTTTGAACGGTTCCAAGTCATCAATGTGTTCTCCAGTACCTATGAAGATGATAGGACTTTCTGTAGCAGCTACACTGAAATAGAGGAAAAACAAAAGAATGTAATAATTAGCATAACAAAAGAACCCTCTGGAAAAGTTAAGAGTTTAAATGACAATGGGCAAAAGTGATCCAAATGTCCATCACTAACGAGACCTATGTAACTGAATAGGCTATTAAATATGGAGATATTTTAATTCGGAAACCCATTTAAAAAAATCTGTCAATAAAAAGTTATAGCTAAATGAAAATTATTATTTATTAAATTTATTATATACCTACATTTATACAATTAAAAGAAGAGGTATCATAAGGTTTTTTAAAAAACTGGACGGTTTTCGCCATCATTAAGTATACTTCGTTGTATAATTTTATCACTTTTTTGTGTGTATCAAAAGAAAGGGCTCAACAAGATGATTCCAAAAATAGAACTCTCTAAAATAATAAAAAAGTGAGAAACCACATTCTTATATTCCGTAGTAGGTCAAGCAAGACAAATCGCATGAGACCTCATTTGTTAGAATCAGTCAAGCCGTTAGGCTAAACTGATTGAAAAAAAATCAACTTTTCACTCACAGATTTTTTATGGGTGTGTTAGTACAAGTTATTTCTTATTTAATAGACTATTCAGTGCATGGGCGCCGGGAGCGGGGTGTAAGAGGGTGCACATGCACCTACCTGGCTTCAAAAATAAAATATAGGTATAAAAACATTCAGAACTAAAAAACATATCCGAAAACCTATTTGAGGCGAGATCCTAAAATTTTCGAGTACGCTTAGCTCGCTTTAGCATTCTGCACTCTCTCAATTCTAAAGCTTATGTGCATTAGGTAACAAAGTACCGAACTCCTATTTCTGTAAATGTAATCGACCCTAGGCGAGATGCAAAAATTATAGCGCTCGCTTTGCACGCTCTTGCATTCTACATTATCTTAGTTCAAATGATAACCTAACTTATCCGAGGTGAAGTACAAAAACAATTGAGCTCGCTCCATGGAGCTGAAGATGCACCCCCCTGAAAATAAACTTGCCGGCTCCCATGATTCAGGTGATAAGTCTCGTTAGTGGAACATACAGTGGTACATTACCATAGTGGTGGTATTATTAGTGGTACATTTGGACCAAGTCCCACACATTTTTGCCCGAAGTTCTTTGTATTGATGATCAACTTAAATGTTTCTCAAAAAACCGGCCAAGTGCGAGTCGGACTCGCACACGAAGGGTGGCACGAAGGTGACAGTCACACAATATTTAAAAAAAACACGTTTCTTGTATGGGGACTGGGGACCCCCTTTAGTTTTTAACATTATTTTATTTTAATTATTTGTTTTTAATAGCATAATTAAGGTTGGACATGTTCCAATGATATGGAAAATATCATAGATAATCATGATTCCGAAGCCTGGCATACCCCCACATCTTGTGTCTTCTTACAGACCAATTAGTCTACTACCAAATTTATCGAAATTGTTTGATCTTACGAAGGCTATAACACAAATACTTAACGAAAACGATCTCATCCCTCAATATCAGTTTAGCGTCAGAATTAGCCATTCGACTATAGAACAAGTTCACCCAGTTGTCAACAAAATAAGAGAAGCTCTCGAGAAAAATCAGTTCTGCTCTGCTGTCTTTCGCGACGTACAACAAGTATTCGATACATTTTGGCACTTAGGCCTGCTTTTCAAAATGAAGCACCAACTTCCACATAATTTTTTACCTTCTCTCTAAATCGTATTTAGAAGATAGAATATTTAGAGTTAAATCAATGACACCTACTCTGCCTTTCAAGATATAAAAGCCGGGGTGCCGCAAGGTTACATATTGGCTCCTACTCTATATCTTATGTACACTGCAGATATACCCACAACAGATAATATACTATCTGCCACATTCGCTGATGACACCGCATCACTTTACAACCCTGAAAACCCCAGTGTAGCGTCCTTGGCTCTACAGAGTCACCTTAACAAAGTCAACAAATTAATGGAAAAGTGGTGCATCAAGGCTAGCTCCAACAAATCAGTGCATGTCACTTTTACTTTGAGAAAAGACAACTGCTCCCCAACTAAACTTGGAAACAATGTTTTACCCCATCAAGATTTGACAAAATACTTAGACATGCACCTTGATAGGAAGCAAACATGGAAAACTAATATTAAAAAAAAAACGCGACGTATTAAATATACGGCTCAGAAACCTAAACTGAAGATCGCACGTCAGCAAGCAAAATGGTATGAACATAATTATGGCATTGAGTTATCAGCAAAAAAAACTCCAATGTGGAGATTGTACAACGGTTCCAAAATAAAGGACTCAAAATTATAACTAATGCACCTCTATTTATAAGAACCAGTGAATTGCATGAGTATACAGAAATGAAAACAGTTAAGGAGGAAATCGAACACAGAGCAAAAGCATACAAATTTAATTAATTTAATTTAATTTATTTTTCAAAAACTCTGATAACAGAGATCCGTAGTGTTAGTAAAGTACCTTATACCTAGTGTTAGTATATACATAAATTAAAATACATTTAGGGTATGAGTCACTTTGTAAAAAAGACGAAACCAGTTTCTCAACCGGTCATCCTCTCCACAAAATGCCTCCTAAAAGGGGAAAACACATTCTCACTCACTGTTTTCAGAATGCTGTTGCCACTGGCCCGGGTTCTAGCTGCCAAAACCGCTACAAAGACCGCATAAAAGCACATACACCCTAGTAACAGCGTTATGTAAACCAATAAATGACAAAAGACTCAAAAGACAACACATATGGGACATAGATCACAAAAAATAAAACAAATATAAAAAAAACTTAAAAAAACAAGAAACAAATGACTCCAAAAAAAAAACACTAAGAACGGGAAAATAACTTTAATTTCGGGAGTCGTTGTCTTTGGTTTTGTGTTTTCATTTATTGGCACTGACTTCCGAAATTAAAGTTATTTTTCACTTTATAGTGTTTTTTTTTTGGAAGTCGGTTGTTTTTCTTTTAAGTTTTTATGTTTCACTTTTTAGTTGTGGTACCTACCCCACACAAATTCGTATACCACTACTTGTTATGTAAAAAACAGTGACAGGAAGTTATTAAAACATCATCTATATATGCTTAGCGGAAAAAAATACGCATTATTAAGGATAACTCAAAAACTTCTTGTCAGATCTTGATGAAAATTATATGGGACCACATGAGAAGCACCAGCTTTCAAATAAACAAAGAATCATCAAAATCGGTTTACATAGAAAAAAGATCCGAGGTATCTCACATAAAAAAAATACAGTCGAATTGAGAACCTCCTTCTTTTTTTGAAGTTGGTTAAAAAGACAGCTTCCTCACTGGAGGAGTAGTTCTCGCATGTTTATAAACTCCCACAACAAATATGTTAAGGGCTTGTGAAGCCGATCGCAAGAGGTATAATACATTAACAAAAAAATGTATGCTTTATTTTATTTTTGTTATAGCAGCAATAGAACACACTGTGAAAATTTCCACTATCTACCTATTACGGTTCATGAGATAAGATTTAATAAGATTCTGTTGGCAGCACCCTTTGGGTATAGAACCCTAAAAAGACCATCTTTCGATTTACAGATTGTTCCAATCATACAAGGTGATAAAATACTCACGCTGATAATGCACCACCACCCTTAGCATGGCCATCCAACTTGGTGATGATGACTGAACCAATGTCTACTTTGTCTTTGAAGGCTCTAGCTTGGGCCTCGCAAGCCTGACCAATTGTCGCGTCCATCACGAATATTATGTTGTCTGGTTTCTGTATAAAGACAAAATTAGTTAAAGAGCTATTAAGTCTAGAAAGTATAGGGTTACATAGAACAAGCATCTTTGAAATAAATCATATTATTAATACTGAATTCCTAAATTAGACATGTCATCAACTGCATTTGTTGATAAGAATAAATCTCTCACTTGTATTAAAAATATACTACAAGAACTCACAATAGCATTAGCAACAGCCAACATCTCCTCAAACAATGACTCTTCCTGTTTGTGACGACCACTCGTATCCACTATAATCATCTCAAATCCTTCTTTCTTGAACATTTCCACACCAGTGGTTGCTATAACTACCGGATCTACTTCTGTGTAACTGTGAACAGAAACATACACCAGTGTACAGATTTCTATAACATAAATAAAGTACTTTATAACTGCTTGTGTTGGACTAGGCCGCTCAGTTTTGTTAGACGGGTAGCAAAGCATAATAAAATATAGCCTATGTCACCTGGAGATAGTGTAGCTTCCCAACAGTGAAAGAATTTTTGAAATCGGTTCAGTAGTTTCGGAGCCTATTCAAAACAAACAATCATATCTTTTCTCTTTATAAAACTATCCTATCTTTCAAGTTGGATCAAATTGCACATGGTGTGCAAATCAAATTTAAAATCGGTTCAGTAGTTTAGGAGTCCATCGCGGACAAACACCGCGACACGTAATTTTTATATATATAAAGATGAGGAACAGGGTGTAAAGTTCACTCATACTCTATAGAAAAGGGAGAATCCTCCGACCAGACGGGTGTATTGTCTGGTGGGCAACTGCCTGACGTTTGATGTTGGGACGTTGTATATATGCTAGTTGCACGGTACACTATGCTTGCGCGATGCAGGATTTTGTATGACGTCAGTGTGCCGCGTAGCTCGCATGTGACGTTGTAGATGCCGCTACAGACATAATCACAGGTATGGAATGGATGACCAGTGGCCTGATTATCAGGAGAGAAGTATAAATAACAAGTTCAAAGACACAAAGGTCACTGCAGGGATGGGGTAACAGTTGCCAATTTACTCTTTGTCTTTGAGGAATTTAAACTATTAATTTGATAAAAACAAAAGTAAGTAAAGTAAACCAACCTTCCGTAAAATGGTATCCTGGCCTTAGTACAATTCTGTTTGACCTGATCGTAGGCACCAGCTCTGAAGGTGTCAGCACATACCAGAGATGACTTCCAGTTTTTCCTCAAGTAGTGATATGCCAGTTTTGTACATGTTGTGGTCTTACCAGAACCCTGGAGGCCTACAAACATGATGATGTTGGGTTTGCCTTTGATCGGTTGGTATGGTTTTACACCAGGGTCTACTAGCTGAAAACAACATTTTTTATACACTGAATACTTTATGCTGAATTAACTGTGTAATTGATTACTATGAAACACTTGATTTGAATAATAAATATATGGGCTCTGTCACACGGTAATTTTACTTAGCTGTAGTGCATAAGGTCCAAAAAAAAGAAAAATAATTGTATTTTCTTCAAAAGTCCATACTAATAATATTATAAATGCGAAAGTAACTCTGTCTATCTTTTACCTTTTCATGCCTTAACGGCTAAACGGATTTGGATGAATTTGGCACAAGGATAAACCATGACCTGGGTTAGGACATAGGATACTTTTTATCCGGGCGTTACATTCCTGTGGTATATTTCCGACCTCTATGCGGGCGAAGACGCAGGCCAAAGCTAGTGTGTTTATAAGCAAACCAAATGTGTGTGTCTTCAAACATACAGTTCAATTATAAAATAGAACATTGTTATTTTAGAAGCTTTGGTGGGTACTCCACTACTGATAGTTGTTTCTCCACCATAATTACACAATTTATGGCACTTATCATATTTTTAGCACACTAATTAGTAAAGTTGCAATTCAAACAGTGGTTTCTATTGGAAAAGTAAATCAATATTGGGTACTGTCAAAGTAAATAGGGAAGTAGGGGTGAATCGGAACAAAACTTTAAAAGGGATTTTAACATTGAAATAATATAATTTGTTGCCATCAAGGGCACTTAATCGTTAATTATAATACAGTAAACACAATGTGTGTCCTTTTTGGCAACAAACTATATTATGTCAATGTTAATACCTTTTAAAGTTTTGTTCCGATTCACCCCTGCATTCCTATTCACCCCGTTTGATGGTAATCAACAGATTAATTTCTTGCAAATGACTATCATCCATTTATTTACATACATTATTAATTTAACAGTACACAAATGGCACAAGTACAGTCTGTGGGTGTTATGTTAAGTATTTTAGGTAGAGTAAGAGAATATAATATTAATCCTACCTTGACAAGTTCTTTGAACACAGCTGACTGTATCATCCGTCGCTTGTTGAGACCACCAGCCATCTCATCAAAATCAATGACTGCTCTGACATTCTCTCGAAGATTCTTAACTAAACGAATGTTGACATCAGCTTCCAAAAGAGCAGCGCATATTTGTTTTAGCATAGAATTTAATACCTGTAAGTGAATAAGTAATTACTATAAACTGAGTACCCAACAGACATCAAAATTGATTAACGTATTTATTAAAAACATACATCTTCATTGATGATTGTTGCTCTGCTTAAGGACTGCAAAGCAGTAGTTATTTTACGACCTAAATCTGCTAAAACCATCTTGAAAACTAGTCAAAGGTGGCTGCAATGTAAAGAATTCTGCCAAATTCGTTTGGCATCAGCTGTTAAGAGAAAGTATTTGTTTTTAACGAAAATGGACACTGTATATTAAATACTTCAGATACATTTTAAGAAATCATTGTTTATAATGTAATAATTAAATTCACGTTTCAAACAATTTGTTTCAAATTCACAACACCACTTTGGAAGTATTTAGTAGTCCATTCCACAATCCACAAAAATGATAAAATGACATGAGGCGTACACGACGAGCAAACACGTCAAAAGTTAAATTGTCAGCACAGATTGTCAGATAAATACGTTTAGATCTCTGTAATGTAAGGTTTAACTGATATCTGATTTTAGAGTATATTCTCTAAAGTAGCTAATATGATTGTGAAAAAAGCGCCATAGTTTCTATCTAAGTAATTTTTGTTTCATGTTTTAATGCAAATAACAAATAATTACACATTACATCAATTTGCATAAAAATAAATAAAACGTAGCTTCGGTACTAACACCAAAAATGCCATTTGCTTCACTTTTTTTTTAATTTTTTTTTATTAATATTTTTATGGCCTGGTTGCTAAGACCTTTTAGCCAATCATTTGCTTCACTCAATCCCACAGACCACAGATTACAATATTTCTTGTTTTAGTTACTGCGTCACTATCTAGTAGCTAGTAGAAATTAAATCACAAAAACGATTGTTTTTGTGATTTGATTTAATGGAATCTGTCCAATATTAAATTTTGCGACGCGACGTTAGCGCTTCGCGCATAGCCAGAACTAAAGTAGTCATAGCCCTGTCCCAGACACTCACAGAACAGCCAGGCCAGCCCAACCAAAGTAACCCTTTTTCACCCTTGCAATGCCATTGAAACGTCTGTCATCTGTAGTCAAACAAAGTCCTAAGTTTTTATCTGTGGCTCAAATTCCGCTTTGTAATCATCGGTTTGTGAAGTCATTGATTTTGAGAGAATAAAGTTGAGAAGTATAATTTAGTGTATTGGAATTAAAATAGGAATATAAAATAAAATGGTAACGAACAACTTTTCGTAGCTTTCATTAAATAATTACCAGCAATGCTAGCTCTTGCTATCATCGAGTTCACTATACCATTTTTTTTTATTAGGGTCAGAACCAATCTGGTGGTGGAAGCGGCGGAGACAAGAAAGATGACAAGGATAAGAAGAAGAAATACGAACCTCCAATCCCGACTAGGGTAGGTAAGAAGAAGCGCAAGGCAAAGGGACCTGATGCCGCCTTGAAACTGCCTCAAGTGACACCACATACAAGGTGTAGGCTGAAACTGTTAAAATTAGAAAGAATCAAGGATTATCTTCTCATGGAGGAGGAATTCATTCGCAACCAGGAAAGACTGAAGCCACAGGAGGAAAAGATTGAAGAAGAAAGGTCGAAGGTGATATATTTATTTTCTTTGAGGTTACACAATTGCTCTCTATATTTCTGTTTCTTTCTTTCTTTCAGTCACTTTATAAAACATTTGTTATCATCTGTGAGAATATAAACAACAAACAACGTGTTAACAAGTTTTGCTATCCCACACAAAGAAATTCTATGTTGGGAATTCATTCAGGAAATCAGAAGCCAATAATTAATAAAAATACTTACTTTTAACCCAATTGTAAAGAAGGCTTCTTTTTACAGTATTGTTGCTTTTCTATTCTTTCTTTGCAAAAAATGATGCCTCTAAACTAAAGAATTATTTTGAAGAACATGTTTGTATAAATAAATTGATATGTTTAATGTGAAAATACCAATATTCCAAAAATTTCTCAATAATCTTGTCAGGTGGATGACCTTAGAGGGACACCAATGTCCGTAGGCAACTTGGAGGAGATCATAGATGATAACCATGCTATAGTGTCCACATCAGTTGGCAGTGAGCACTACGTCAGCATCCTCTCCTTTGTTGACAAGGACCAGCTGGAGCCTGGCTGCTCAGTGCTGTTGAACCATAAGGTAACTCAATAAAGAAATAAATAAATTATGCTTATCCAACACAGTCACAAGTCAATCACTAACTGCTGAAATAAATGCTATATCATGACCATGAAATCATCCTGTGAATGTAAAATAGACTTCTCATGACTATTGTATTGAATAGTCTATAGTTCTACACAAATTGTCATAAACAACCACGTCTTCACTATATTCCCAGCTTTAGTCCCACTACATAGTGAGTTGGGCTTTCCTCCGTTTTTCAAAGATAGTTTATCTATGGGCTTGTGTGATTTATTTATTTATTGAGACAAGAATGCATTTTTTCCTATTATTTAGCAAAACTTTCAAGAAATTATTAATCTTCAGCTATTTCATTAAAGACTAAATTTTATTTTATGAAAATACAATATTGTCAATAAGTAAATCAAAGGCAAAATGAACCATATTTTCGAGAGCACAAATTGATGATACTATTAACAGGTGCTGTGACTGACACTCATGATCACACACACCTTTTTCAATTATGTTTTAGCACTCTCCCAATTAGATAAAAAATTGACAAAACGGGTTTTTTTTCTTGCATGGAGCCTTAATATTGCAACTGCTAAATGTGAGAAAACAGATACCATACTACGTTGTCGTATAGGCCGCAATATCAACGTATAGCTGAAACTGTAATTCATTGAATGGATAAGCAGTATTTTCATAATTTGTAAGCTGTCACAGGTGCCTTTATATAGTGACACTGGTTTAAATATGTTTTCTTTAGGTCCATGCTGTGGTAGGGGTACTAGGTGATGATACAGATCCCATGGTGTCTGTAATGAAGCTAGAAAAGGCTCCGCAGGAGACATATGCTGATATTGGAGGACTTGATACTCAGATACAGGAAATTAAGGTGGGAAAAAAAATATTGTTTTAAACTGTCTCACTAATTTCTTTATTTATGATTTGGTTGTTCAAAAACAACTAATGAAATCTATTATAAAATTGCAGGTAATTGTTACCAAACATAGTAAAGTATTTACAACTTAACTAATTATATTATTTTAGGAATCTGTGGAGTTGCCACTTACTCATCCTGAGTACTATGAGGAGATGGGTATCAAGCCTCCTAAGGGTGTGATCCTCTATGGTCCACCTGGAACTGGCAAGACTTTGTTAGCTAAAGCTGTTGCTAACCAGACCTCTGCTACATTTCTGCGAGTTGTTGGCTCGGAGCTTATCCAGAAATATTTGGTATGTATTTCCTGGTTATTTCTCATAACCAGTGACTTGCTAAAATAACGAATAATGTGGTACAGACCGTGTGGTCTAACATGAGCTTTGCATTTGTGTGCGTATAGTGTAGGTGTGACGTCGGCCTAGAGCGCGACGCGTCCTTTGCTTGGTTTAAACCAGTTTATACTGCTTTTTTGCAATCGGCCTGACCCGCGGTGCATTCCTCGCGCGACGCAACTCCGCCGCGCACTTCACACAAATGCAAAGCTCAGCTTAGACCTCGCGGACTGTACTCAAGTTATCTTCATAAGTTCTCCATTAAAAAATATTGATTTGTGCAGGGAGATGGCCCCAAATTGGTGCGCGAGCTGTTTAGGGTGGCTGAAGAACATGCACCATCAATTGTTTTCATTGACGAAATTGATGCTGTAGGCACAAAACGGTAAGGCATTAAATATTCTTAATTACTGATTAAATTATGTCAAAAGAACTATTCTAACAAATTATAATTTGACAGTTATGATTCCAACTCTGGTGGTGAGAGAGAAATCCAAAGAACTATGTTGGAGTTGCTCAATCAACTTGATGGATTCGATTCACGAGGTGATGTTAAAGTAAGTAGGATATAACTCTGAAGGCAAATTGTTTTATATGCATAATTCTAGTATAATGCCAAGGTTCAGTTTTTTGAATATAGTTCAACAACAAGAAATTGAAAAGCTGTTCATGCAGAAAAATTATTATACTAACATAGTGTTTAATTTGCAGGTTATCATGGCTACTAATCGTATAGAAACCTTAGATCCGGCTTTGATTCGCCCTGGTCGTATAGACAGAAAAATCGAATTTCCGTTGCCTGATGAGAAGACCAAAAGAAGAATCTTCACCATTCACACATCAAGAATGACTCTGGCTGATGATGTCAACTTGTCTGAACTTATCATGTCGAAAGATGATCTCTCTGGTGCTGATATTAAGGTAGAAATTATTCCTGTTTTTGTCTCTGTAACACACATGTTAATGATTTATGACGCATCTTGATTGAGATTCCAGTATGTTTCAATAGCAAAGTAATAGAACAATAATTGACATGATAGAAGTTTTAAGTCTTATTATGTAATTATATTTTCCTAAATTTCATAAATTCAATGCAAAAGTTCCTGACCCGTTAAAAAAAACCGGATAAAACAGAACATAGTTTTTAACTACTTTAAAAGTACAAACACAATGGTTATTATGTTTTTAGGCTATTTGTACCGAAGCGGGTTTAATGGCGCTACGAGAACGCCGCATGAAAGTAACAAATGAAGATTTCAAGAAATCAAAGGAAAGTGTCTTATACCGCAAGAAGGAAGGCACGCCCGAAGGACTTTACCTATAAACAATTTACATAGTTGTTTAATTATTATTTTTCATCTGTCTTCATATATTTTCTGCATAAATAAAATGTGTCGTATTATTAGATGAATTGCATTTATCTTCATCCATTCTAGTGTCTGATCTACTTAAAAGGCCGACCCACAACGAAGCGATGCGGCGCACAGTGGAACGAATGTATGGGAGAGGTTGGGGATAGGCATTTCCGAGAAAAAAAAGTCTAATTTGAAAAACGAATAATATCATCGTATTTAGAAAGAAGAATAAATGCTGTTAAAATGTGTTCCTTGCGAAGCATGACTGGTGTGACTATGAATGATAGGCTGAAGAATGATATGATAAGGCAACGGTGCGGTTTAAAAAAAAGATGTAGTGACAAGAATTGAAAAGGGTATGCTTAGATGGTTTGGTCATGTTGAGAGGATGAATGAAGGGCGACTAACAAAAGGCAGATGTGAGTGGAAACGCCGGGAGGGGACGCCTTAGGAAGACATAGTGACCTTATTGGTGATGTTCTTCAGAAAGGTCAGGTGCGTAGTACTCGCAACCGGGGCGTGCGTGTATGACCAGATGTATGAACGTAATCGAGGCAAAAGGAGTATGTATGTATTGTAGCAGGTGGCGTTCTGTAGTTTCTGCCTACCCTCATGGGAAGAAGGCGTGAGTTTATGTTTATGTGGATCATCGTATTTAGTTGTCAAATGCCTTCAAAACTTGTGCTGACAAATATCTATTTCTCGTATTCCTGAAGTTATTTGAGAACATGTGAAATTTTACAACTTATTAAAAAAAAATTTACAAAAAAAACACTAGCAAGTGAAAAATAACTTTAATTTCGGAACTCGGCGTCTTTGATTTTGTATTTTCGTTTTTTGCCACCGACTTCCGAAATTAAAGTAATTTTTCACTTAGTATTTTTTTTTTTTTATTTTTCACTTTTTAGGTGTGGTACCTAGGTACCCCACACAAATTCGTATACCACTACTTGATAGGTAAATAACAGTGACAGGAAATTATTACAACATCATCAATATATGTATATTAAGTTGAAAAAATACGCATTATTAAGGATAACTCAAAAACTACTGGTCAGATCAAAATATGAGAACACATGAGAAGCACCAGCTTTCAAATAAAAAAGATCATCAAAATCAGTTACCTAGAAAAAATTTCTGAGGTAACACATAAAAAAGAAAATACAGTCAAATTGAGAACCTCCTCCTTTTTTGAAGTCGGTTAAAAATTACTTTATCGAGCAATCTGCCGTCTGATTCCGGCTTCGTTTCAAGTTGTGGTCTTTTATAACACACACAAAGAGCTTAATTTAGTGCTAAGACACATGGTGCGCCAAAAGTGCACCTTCTGATATGTAGGGTGATGTACTTGCTTTCTGAATCGAGCTATTTGCCTCCTGCGGGGTAATTACGTAACACACTAACAGTAGGAATGGGTTTCATTTTGACAGTGCAACAACATTCATTGCGTTATTTACGTTGTTGAGGCTTCAAAATGATTCAGATTGTGATAGATAGTGTGTTACGTAATTAGGGTGCTGAATCTGGTCGTATGGAAAAAGTGGAATAACCTTACTATACTTACTTAATTAAATCTGGAAATACCCCTTGATCTACACATAAATTAAATATTAAAGCTAAATATGCCTCAATAACAGATAGACAAACTTTAGTAGACATGCGGACATGCCTAAAAAGGCCACATTAAGCAATTCCTCTAAAAGTATTCGGTAATTTTGATTGCTTAGAATGCCTTTACAACGACCAAAGTTTATATGTTTAAAAAAATCCATAGGACAGGCTGAAAATCAATAGCAAGTGTGAGGGCGAGGAATTTAAAGTGTCTGTAGTTTTAATTGGATTAAAAGTAAAGAAAGTTGCAAATTCCTGAGCAACTCGCTAATGAGACCGCGGGAAGTGCCCAATGTGTAATCAGTAAGATGCCTTTTGTTTCTGTTCGTTTCATTGTTAATAATATTTTCCAAGCTGTCTTTATTTTATTGTTTGCTGATTTAACCTTGTTGCTAATGAATGAAGCTTTAGCTGCTTTGTAGATATTTTTAAAAGTTTTAGAGTAAGTAGCAACATATTATTTAAAATTTCCGTGTTAATATACGGCATTAGGCCATACAGTTCAAATAATAAAATGCGTGAGTGTCATAGAACACTCGGTTGGAACGAAGTTCCTTAGTATATTTAGAACATCCATAGAACAACGATTACCATAAAAAGGGTTATATTGAGTCAACCTTAAAAGATAGACAAATCCTGTCGCGGATATTTTTTTAGAACTTTTAGAGGGGAAAAAATCCGTTATACATGATTTTTACGTAATTTTAACCGTTTACGCAGCACACGGAACGCAAAATTTCAAAAGGAGTCATATTTTCCTGTTTTTGCAACGTTCTTCATTTATGCTCCGCTCCTATTGGTCGTAGCGTGATGTTATATATCTTAAAGCCTTTCTCGATAAATGGACTATCCAACACAAAAATATTTTTTCAATTCCAACCAGTAAGTAGTTCCTGACATTAGCGCTTCCAAAAGGTCGTGACGGAAAATTCTTACACATTTTTTTCGCCTTGCCCCCATCCGCCAAGGCCGTACCGCGCGATAAGGAAATTCGTTCCAATACATCAGTATAATCATCAATATAAAGTATTTTCATTACATCAGCTGTGTCGATTTGTCCTGCTTTTCTAAGCGCCCTTTCAGCCGAAAACACGATTTCAGCGCTGCTGTTGCTGCTACCACTACATCCAATAGCACTTTCAGTGCGTCTTCTTTTCTGCCGGTTACCAAGATCCTCAAAGCATTTACGAGGACTAGGAGTTGTACATCTGATTTAGCCGGGGAAATCATGTGCTCGATATCTTCCCTAACATTTTCTGTAGAAGGGTCTACATTTTCGTTTTGTTTTGTTGGAAATTCTGGCCACTGAATTGCATCTTGCAGCCACCCTTCGTATTTCTTACGGAACTTGTCCGTGCTTCTTCCAGATTGTGTCCATTTTGCAAAAATGCTTTAGCAAAATCGACGACACTAATTTTTTAAAGTTGATTCGGAACTATTACAGAGTTGTAGAGAACTATTCTCTTTTAAAACACTGAACAAGTAGTTATATAGTCGCGTAAATCTTGTGCGCGTGCACATAAAGCAACGTAAAGATCAAGATTCGTAGCAAAATTTGGAAAATTCATTTCGAGATCGTGACCATAGTGATTTTAAAGCAACAAAGTGACTTATTTGTACCATATTCAGGTACCCTCATTGATTGATTAATATTACACGGTCCTATTTGCTGATGAGGCAAGGTAAATTAGTTTATTACAAGCAGTTTGTTAGTGCTCATTACTGCATTAGTTATTATGTGTAAACCATTAGTAACCATGTCCCTAATCACTTCTCTTAATAACCTTTATCTCCTTTAATTGGGTTTTTAAACAAAAATGACGTTCAGTGTAGACAGTACGACGCGACGGCAGCAAAGTAGAAAGAGTCAACTGCACTTTTTACGAAATTGACTCTTTTAAATAATTCGACTCAGAATTCTTTGTTTTGTCATAGGATTTATTTTTCTGTTTGATTTTAATTTTTTACTGATATTAAGACGAATACAAAAAAAAAATCCCGAAGTGTCGAAGATCCGTATTTCGGAACAAAAATATATTACAGTAATAATGGCCTTAACCATTTTCTTGGTAAACTCTAATAACTAAATGATGTAAAATAGGAGAAGATAGCTTTGTGCTTATATTAATTATCACAGTTTTGCGTTCAAAACACTCTCCTGTAAAATCATGATTTTGTAGATAACCGTTTGTGGCCGTCGAGTAGAAAGTTTTCTACTGTCTTTAGCATGGTGATTACAAAATCAAATTTTCTTTACTACCTTAGTTATCTATCAGTAGTCAGTGTGATTTTGACAGTTTGGGATAGAAAACTTTCTTCTTATATAGACTACATAAAAAGGACCTAGACAAAGATCGTTAGAAACGAAAGACAAAATGACAGATTATTAAAGGATTTCTACGGTGCGATGTCAAAAATGGAGAAGGGAAATGTCACTTTGTATAGAAAGAGCTGTGCCTATTCTTCGTAGAAATAGAAAGCGTCATGCTAAGCCTGCAGATGCTGGATGGTCCTCGGAACGCGCCACTGTCGGGTTCCCAAATAACGGTAGGAGGGGTTCACATCGGCGTCGAGTCGACGATGAAGTACCTGGGACTCGTCCTCGACAGCCGGTGGAACTTCGTCGAGCACTTCCGACGTTTGGCTCCCAGACTGCAGCGGGCCGGGGCTGCTTTGAAGCGGCTCTTGCCCAATCTGGGGGGGCCAAACGCCTCCTGCCGGAGGCTCTACGCGGGGGTCGTGCGGTCCATGGCCCTTTACGGGGCACCGGTGTGGGCGCTTTCGCTAAGGCTCCGGCCAGCCCGCCGGTTGAAAGCGTCCCAAAGGGTCATGGCCATCCGGATGGTACGGGGATACCGCACGGTCTCCTGCGAGGCGGCGAGCCTCCTTGCCGGATTGCCGCCGTGGGATCTGGAGGCAAAGGTCCTCGCGCACGTTTGGGAGTGGCGCGAGGAGGCGAAACGCCGGGGCGTAACTCCGCTGCCGCGAGTAATCACGGCACAGCGGACAGAGCTCCGGCGGGATCTCATGGCGGCATGGAGAGTGCGACTGTCGCAACCCAGCGCAGGGCACGCCACAATTGCGGCGGTAAGACCCCTCTTTGAGGAGTGGCTTGAGAGGCGCCACGGCGTCCTCACCTTCCGCCTGACGCAGGTCCTCACCGGACATGGCTGTTTCGGGAGGTTCCTGTTTCGGATAAGGCGGGAGGAAACGCCCGGGTGTTACCATTGTGTGGATCGACCGGAGGACACGGTGGAGCATACGGTGGAGGTCTGCCCGGCTTGGGCGGAGCACCGCCGTGTCCTCGTGGCGGCGATCGGCGGCGGCGACCTCTCGCGTCCGGCCCTGGTTCAGGCCATGGTACGGAGCGAGAGGGAATGGGAAGCCGTCACCTCCTTCTGCGAAGCAGTAATGCTCGCGAAGGAGGAGGCGGAGCGCGAGAGGGAGAGGCAATCACTGCGCCCTCGCGCCCCTAGCCGCCGCAGGAGGAGGAGACACCCTGGGCGTCGGGAGTCGATTGCCGACTCCCGGCCACCGTAGGCGCGGGCTTGCGGACGGCGAGCAATGGGCAGCTCGCCGTCCGGTAAGGACCAGGCCCGGGTCGACGGCGCGTCGTGTTCCACGCGCGCCTCAAAGAGATGTCAGCAAAATTGACGGGGTCCGATAGGACCGATGCCTGCCGGGGCTGCGGATTGTTCGAAAGAGTTACCGTGGCCCTGGCGCACAGGCAACTGAAGGAACACGGGTGGGTTTTAGTCAGTAAGAGTCTGACACGCCCTTCCGCTCCGCCCAGAGCGGGAGAGGTCATTTGATGATTTCCCACCCAAAAAAAAAAAAAAAAAAAAAAAAAAAAAAAAAAAAAAAAAAAAAGCCTGCTGCTGCGATTCTTACAATTCCATTCACAGTTATTTTACCTCTGACTGCAGCAACTCAATAGCAACAATAATGTTACGATTAATGAGATCATTGTGAATCTGACAGACTTGTCAATGGCAGCAATCCAACAGCATCCTTATTGCGACGGGATTAAAGATCACTGTGATTTTGACAGTGATGCAAACTCAGACGTAAAATGATCTGTGAAATGTGAACGGACTATACTTACTTCTCCTGGTTATAATTCGTTTAGAGGAAACGCTGCAAAATTGTAACTTTTATTGTAGAAAAAGGTTTAGTGGTAAATGAAAAAACTATATAGTCTTGAAGTTCACATTTTTGAATGTTTCACGTCTATTGCGTGTGACCTGCAAACGTTTGTTTTTAACGCTCGTTCTGCACGGACAAAAATCGCGCTAAGCGTTTTTATTACGTCCGTGGGCACATAGGCTCACTTCGTGATCGAACTTACACCATGGAATTAGTATGTACTATATTGTGATATTTTTCAGTGACTGCATGCACTGTTGAGAGGTATTTTATGGATCGAAAAGATAACACGTATTTCATATTGAAAGATATATTTCGTATTGACAAGGCAGGAATGAAAAACAAATAGAATGTTATAAAAAGTAAAGATTCTGAGAAAACCTCCTTTAACATCCTCCCTTTTTCGACAATCTTTATCGTATAAGTCCCATCATTCCTGAAATTAGTTCCAGTCTAGGTTTATGCACAGGTTTAGTCAAAATATCAGCACATTGGTATTCTGTAGGAACATACTTCACTTGAAGTTCTTTTTCAGTAACTAATTCCCTAACATAAAAATGTCTAATGGAAATGTGCTTTGTTCGACGATGTAGCTCTGGGTTTTGTGAAAGCTTTATAGCAGCATCGTTATCGACTTGTAACGTAGGGACTTCTATCAAAGTAGTAATTTCATTGAAAAGTCTCGTCAGCCAAACAATCTCACGAGCCGCTTCACTAGCCGCGACAAGTTCTGCTTCGGTACTTGAAATAGCTACAGAAGTCTGTTTACGACTTGCCCAAGAGATTACTCCTCCTGCATACATGCATAAGATTCCAGAAGTAGAGTGTCCTGTATCAAAATCTCCGCCATGATCAGAATCACTAAAGCATTCTAAGATTCCAGTTTTGTATCCTTTTTTGTACACAATTGCTGTATCTAGGGTTCCCTGAATGTAGCGAAGTATGCGTTTAACCTTGTTAACATCTTCTAAAGAGGGATTTGTAATTTTTCTGGATACGACACTAATAGCGTATGATATGTCTGGTCGAGTACCTGTCATTAAATAAGCTAGCGCACCAACGGCTTCACGATAAGGAAATTTAATCTCATTCTCCTTTTCTGAGCATGGTTGTGCTTCTTTGATGATTGGAGTACTAACGGATTTACACTCACTCATTCCAAAGCGCTCCAGTATCCTTTTAGCATAGTGTTTCTGAGAGACTTTGATGGAACCATCGTTGTTGTTGAAGATTTCCAAACCCAGAAAGTAAGAGGCTGGTTTTGTGGTTATCTTGAACTTTCGTTTCAATTCTCCCAAAAACTTTTCAGATTCCTTTGGGTTCGTTGAAGCTATTAGACCGTCATCAACATAGAGTCCAAGAATTATTTTGTTGTTTAGTCGGTTTCTAATGAACAAACATGGATCTGTGTCACATTGTTTGAATCCTAAAACTTTCAAATAATCAACAATACATTTGTTCCAACATCTTGGAGCTTGTTTGAGACCATATAAACTTCTCTTCAACTTACATACTTTAGTCGTATCATCACTGTATCCTTCTGGTTGATTCATGTAGATATCTTCATCTAATGAACCATTCAAAAATGCAGTCGCTACATCAAATTGTCTGAGGATTAATCCTTCATTTGCAGCAATGCTAAGAATCGATCTTATTGTGGCCATTCTAGCAACCTGACTAAATGTGTCACTATAATCAACTCCTTTATTTTGTGTGTAGCCTCTTGCTACTAATCTTGCCTTATATTTGTCAAGGCTTCCATCAGCATTGGTTTTCACTTTGAACACCCACTTACAAGAAATCAGTTTTCTGTCTTTAGGTTTATCCACCAAAATCCAAGTTTTATTCTCTTTTAGAGATTTTAGTTCGCTATCCATTGCTTTTAACCATTCCGCTTTCTGAGGACTTTTCATTGCTTCTTTGTATGATTTGGGTTCATCAAAATCACTAACAATAGTAGACATAATAAAATCTTCAAATCGTTGTGGTGGTCGCAATGCCGATCTATCTCTTAGTATCCTTGTCACAGAATTTTCTTGTTCGTCATCATCACCATCATTTAAATCAACATCTGATGATTCAGGCGTAATATAGGACTCATTAGATTCTTTTTCATTTCTACTAGGTTCATCCGATATCGTAGGCAAATTGGGAATTGTTTCTTCAAACCTCGCAGCATCATTCAATGTTTGAGGCACACCTGAAATAGTTGCGTCTGGTAAAATATCCTCCCTTGCATCTAACATTGGATGATTTTCTCTAGTTTTAGGAAAATGAACCTCCATCTCGACCATTGGACTTTTTCCTTTTGTTTCAGAGACATCTGACTCCAATCCAATAGATCTTATAACTGACTCGTTAAATATTACGTCTCTTGACCGTATCAATGTTGGATTCGATTTATTGTCTAAGCTCAGTAACCGATAACCATCATCACCATCATAACCAATGAGAATACATTTTTGAGCTTTTCTGGACATTTTCGTTCTCTTTTCTTTTGGAACATGAGCATAACATTCAGTGCCAATAATTCTCAAATGTTTGATTGAGGGCTTCTTTGTAAACCATAACTCAAATGGTGATTTTCCTTCTATAGAAGTCGGTCCAGTTCTGTTCAGAACATAAGCAGCGGTGTTGACAAGTTCAGACCAACAGGAGAGTGGAAGTACTTCGTGAGCGTGCATCAAAGTACGAGCAGCTTCTACCAAAGTTCTGTTTTCTCTCTCACTACACCCGTTTTGTTCCGGCGTATAAGGCATTGTTAAACGGTGTTGGATGCCATGATCAATGAGAATTTTCTTCACAGCATGATTTTGGAATTCTCCTCCGTTATCACTGAGAATTGTCTTTATAATATGACCAGTAGTCTTTGTCTCGTTTATCATTTCAACAAGTTTATCCTTCACTTCAGACTTGTGCTTGATGTAGTAAACATGACGATACTTACTGAAATCATCTTTAAATAATACAAAATAACGAAATTTTCTGAATGAATTGGGAAATGGACCACATACATCAGTGTGAATGATCTCTCCTGGTGCTTTAGCTCTCTCTCTTGTTCCAAATTTATGTCTATGTGTTTTACCAAACACACATCCTGTACATAATTCGGAATCGAGTTTTACTTTTATACCAAGTTCCTTTTCAATCAATTCTTTCACGTGTCTTTTATTCTGGTGAGCAAATCTTTCGTGATAGAGTTGTAAAATATTTTTTGTTGACAGTAAGTTCAATTCAGGAGATGAATTTATAATAGTCTTTACATTTAATTTGTAGAGTCCTCCATTCTTGACTCTTGTGCCAATTAAATTAATTTTTCCATCAACTGTCAATTGACAAAATTCTCTTTCAGACATGAAGACACTTTTCTCAAGTTTATCTTGAGCAGCAAGTACGGAAAATAAGTTTTTATTTATTGCTGGAACATACCATACATCACACAGTCTTATATTTTGTGTCTGACCTCGAACGTCAGCTATCAAATCAACTGTACCTTTACCAATAGCTTGAATTGTTGAGCCATTTGCTGTTGTTACTGTTTGATTATTGCTGAAATGTTGAAAGCTGGAAAATATGTCGTTTCGACAGGTGACATGACTTGTAGCACCATTATCAACAAACCAACTGTCAAGATCTTCTTCAATAATACTAGCAACCTCATTTGTATCAACTTCCATCAATGACAGGGTCAAATTGGTATTGTTAGCTTGACTTGTCGATGGTACATGTGTTTTAGGAGGTTTCCCGTCCGATATCCACTTGCGACATTTTTTAACTTTGTGTCCATAGAGTCCGCAATATCCACACTTGTTTTTGTTCTTAGACTTATTTTGTACGACTAGAGCTTGTGCATTAGTATTACCAGTATAATCTTCTTTGGTCAAAAGTGAACGCTCGTAAGCACATACTTGTGCTGTCAGATTGTCTATATTTCGATCTTTTCTTGACATCAACATCCAACTGGACTTGAAAGTGAAGTAGTTCTCGTCGGGTAAAGTTTCCAAGATCTTGCAGATTAATAATATCTCTGGAAGGTCATATTTCGTTTCACCTTTTTGGAGTTCCACTTTCAATTCATGCCATATATTTTTCAGTTTGGATATATGCATTGACATGTCGTGTGAGGGATCTTTTTTATAGCCAAAGAAACTGTAGCATAGTGAATAGCTTTTGTCTTCAGATGTTCCATTGAACAAAGTGTGCAATTCATCCCAAACCTGTTTGGCTGTTGAGAATCTCATGACCTTTTGTAAAGTGGCATCCGACATATTAGCCATCAAAATAAGCATCGCCGTACTATCTATCTTATGATATGATTCTAAAGTATTTACATAATTTGCTTTAACGTCTGCAGTTGCTGTAGTAGCTGGTTGTTTAGGTTCTATAAGTTTTCCATTTATAGCGTCCAACCCGCCAGGAGTACCCCTTAAAAGCAACAGTACTTTGCAGCGCCATGTTGACCAATTTTCTTTTCCTTCTAAACGACCGATATCAATTTTGCAACTCGTAGTCGAAGTCGACATTTTGACAGGCCTTCGTTAGAATTTATTTGAAAATTTAGTTATGTATTTTCTTGCAAATTATTTTTTTTAAACTTACTTGCTTCGTTATTCAATCGTTTCCAATGTAACTAAACGCTCTGCTACCATGTTGAGAGGTATTTTATGGATCGAAAAGATAACACGTATTTCATATTGAAAGATATATTTCGTATTGACAAGGCAGGAATGAAAAACAAATAGAATGTTATAAAAAGTAAAGATTCTGAGAAAACCTCCTTTAACATGCACCGGCTCCTCCAAGGCCATCGCCTGCCAAGGTTGAGTTAAATAAAAACCCTCGCCGTGCGTCGCCGCGCTGACATGTGGAAAGACACGCGTTGATAAATTCCTTTGCCTGGCTGCCTGGCGTTTGCCTTGCTGCACTTACACCTGTGTTATGCTCTTGTGCCGGTGCCAATTGAAAAATCGGCCTTTGGCACAGAGCTAATTGAAAAATCGGCCTTTGGCACAGAGCTCTCAGAGTTGTAAATTACTAAGATCGAAGATCTAGTCGGGTTCGATTGATTTTTCAAGTGAAATCGGACTTTACGAATTTTACTAATCTGTGGTACAAAAGTGCATCACTATTCTAAACATAGGGTTGCTTTGAGTCACAGTACAGCTTTGAGTACTGTGAAAGAGTAGGTACTTCATTTTGACTTCATTCATTGCTTTCGAAACTGTTTGATACGCGTAGGACGTAAGCAAAAAGCTTTGTTATATTGAATACCCAACCGGCGTTATAGCTCTAATATACAGTGTTCAACATAATGTCTGTAATCCAAAGAATACTTGAATGAGTGACAACGGCAGCGAAACAGAGGAGGCGACTGAGTACACGGCACTCATGGACGGCCACATCGCTGAAGCCCGCCCCGATCGGGTGATTGCGGAACGTATAGCGAAAAAACGAAAGACTAAATCTGATAATCAGCGCTCGTATGGCGTAAGTAAATGAAACTACACTTTATTTATATTCAGACGACTGCTTCTGTTGGTACAATTAACATAAGCTATGACTAAACCATCATTCAACACCCTCTATCTAATCTGTTTGAAAAATATTTAGTACTCTGTAGGCTTGTGGTGCCAATGATTCACTCTAATTGATTGCTTCGTGGTACACTTACATATTCATAGGAATCACAAAGTTTGGATTGTACTGCTTTCATAAAATGACACATTTTAACTTTTTGTTGAAAATAGTTTCAATAGTGGTATTGTTTGTAAACTAAAATGCAGAAGAATCTAAGAACATAAGACAGTATCTCCATATAGTGTGATATAAGACATATCTGCTTAAGTTTTGGAAACCCATGTTGGTTCAATCTAAAAGAATTAAAAATTGTATTGTATTATAAGAGTATTTTGGTTGTTGCCATATATTATAAAAAGTACCTACTTGATTGTTGATCACTCAATTAGAGTGGAAGCTACAACTCCAGATACAACAGGAGGCCCTACAAACTACATTCATAATAATTACCTATTAAATATTTTAATATTTCAAAATGAATAATTATTTGAAACTGCTAGAATATAGTAGCCATCAGGAAAAAGGACCAAGCTACAGCAAGAGTAACCCAAACATTATGTGGTTCTTTTTAACACTTAACAAATGAAAAGGGTTTCATATTGCTTCTGACCTCATGTAACATTAACACAAAACCCAGTTATATGGTATTAAAACACGTGTTTTTCACTGTGTTTAATTAATTCTTGTTTTCTTGTTCAGAGTGTTGAGGGGATTCCAAGCAGTGGGTCAGGGGCAGGTAGCAGTTCGGCACCCAACATGCCTCCCCAGCCACCTCCCGCAGAGCCACAATTAGAAGAGCTTGAACTCAAATATGGTGCCCGCCATGTCATCAAACTGTTTGTGCCTGTCACGCTGTGCATGCTCGTTGTTGTCGCAACTATATCTTCAATTAATTTTTATTCAGTTAAAGATGTATATTTGTAAGTATTAATCCACCTGAAACAAACATAATGAACAGTTAATACACATTTTCCTCCGTGGCATTCAATTGCAAATTGTAATTTGATTTCTGATTGGGCAATAAATTAATGTCCCCACATCATCCAGAGAAGACGCGATTTGAGGGCCTTAAATTACATCATCCAGAGACGTTGTGATTGAGGGTCTCAAATTGAAACAGTGATCTATTTTCCAATGTGTAGAATTGCACATGTGCTATTTAGCTTTAAAATACCTAACTTAGTATGTATAAATATTTCAGAGCCTACACACCATTTCATGAGGAAAGTCCATATGCAGTGACAAAAGTATGGAATGCTCTGGCCAACTCATTGATCCTGTTAAGTGTGATTGCCTTAATGACCGTGTTGCTCATAGTACTGTACAAGAAGAGATGTTACAAAATCATCCACGGGTGGCTCATACTGTCATCACTCATGCTGCTGTTCTTGTTCTCATATTTATATATTGAGTGAGTATCAATCTTTGTTTAATTAAACCTAGGATTTCTCTAAAATTTATTAAAGCATAATAATAATATAATCTCCAATTTAGAAATTAAAATTAGTAATTTTCCTTGTGGTGTTTTTGCAAACAATGTCTGTTAAAAATGTTTGTTTGTCATTGTTTCTTGTTAACATAAAGTGTTACATGCTTCAATCATCTTTGATAAGTCTGCAGATGGAAGTATCCATCATTATTATGATATTTGCTCTAGATTTAAAAAATCATTGATTTTTATTATTAATCCTTATTACCCAAGCTAGAGTCTAGGTTTTATATTGTTAATCCTGTGGTGAATAATTATTACTTTGGACTCCCTGGACTCCAGGGTAATAAGGATTAGCAATAACTAACCAACCAAGTCAAGGGCCTAGACAACTGCTGGGCACAGAACATCAATAACCATTGATCAAATCAAGGCAAAATATCTTAACACTATTACAATTTGGCTTGGATAATATTTGGACATTTGTGAGGATATTTAGAACTGCCATCCGACTTGGAGTGAAGTGCACCAGTCTTTGCACACATTTCTGCACTATATTATCTATCTACTGAGTTTAGCCGCCGCTCCGTGACCGAAATATGGTCAGGAGGATATTACATTAATGCAGTTGAAATATTTTGCCATTAACAAGAAATTATTCCTTTCCAAAAAGTTTTATCCCATAGCCTAATAGAAACCAATCGTCACACGATCGTCGCTATCATTTATTCTTTGTAATTAAATAAGGACACGAGTTTAATTTCACAAAAAAAAAAATCAATCATAATTAATAACATATGCACATGTTCAGGGAAGCGCTGAGAGCGTACAACATACCGATGGACTACATAACTCTGTTATTTGGAATGTGGAACTTCGGCGTGGTCGGCATGATCGTGATCCATTGGAAGGGTCCGCTGAGGCTGCAGCAAGCCTACCTGATCTTCATTGCGGCGCTGATGGCGCTTGTCTTCATCAAGTATCTCCCCGAATGGACCACGTGGGCCGTTCTTGCTGTTATATCTATTTGGGGTAAGTATAATATAAATATAATCCACTTAAAATATAAAAAACAAAAATACATAAGATTCTTTTTCAGAATTTGATCCATACCAGCAGCACTTATTGGGATAATAATAAAAGTATTTTATTACGTCATGAAACTAAATTTTAATGCAGTTTTCGTTTTCTCCAAAATTGAGTTCATGACTCCTTTCACCTCTTATCTCAATTAATCATAGTTATTGCTTTTGCCCTGAAGTTCTATTTCAAAACGAATCTTTTGTTTCAGACTTAATAGCTGTGTTAACACCAAAGGGACCATTGAGAATACTTGTAGAAACAGCACAAGAGCGAAACGAACCAATATTCCCAGCTTTAATTTATTCATGTGAGTATTGATCACAGTTCTGTTCAAATATTTACCAGCAGTTTGCTGAACTGGGGTCCTGAAACTGGACTGAAAATGTGGGGCATTCAAATTATTACTGACACTGGTAGGAGTTTCTAAAGTAAAGTAATATATAATTCAATAGATCCAAATATTTTAACCAAATAGTCATATTTTATGAAGTTGTTGTTTTTAATCTAGCTATTATATCTTTTCGTATTTTTTTACGTGTACTATTTCATGCACGATAACTTATCTTAGTCCATGCTCTGAAAGCATAATGAACAAATAATGATAGACTACCTGCAGTATTTTCTTCTCCCTTCGGATGGATTCATCCGAAGGTTGTCTTTAAAAGATCGCTGTTAGTGATCAGACCGCCCGTTTTGTCACCCTATGTTACATTTCTACATTTATATCCGTAATTTTTATGGTGTACGTAACAGTACATAATAAAGAGTATGCTCTCTTTGTATGTTTTCAGCGACAGTGATGTACTGCCTGGCGGCGGCGGGTCCGGGCGGCGCGGCCGAGACTGCGCAGCCGGCGCAGGCGGCGCGGGAAGGTGAGCCGCGCGCGCGCGAGCTGCGTCCTCTCAACCCGCACGGTCCGTTGTCCCGCATCCCACTTATCCCATACGCTGTCATCCACACTGTCATCAATAGAGCGCTACAATATTATTGTACACTTTGAATAAAGTACGACATAATGCGCTCTCCATAAATTTCATGGCAACCGCTCCGTTTATAGGGTTCCGTAGTTAAAAAATATATGTATGTGATGAAAATTTTTTCGATTCAAGGATCCATTTGCTAATTTTAACATAATATTAACTATCACAGCTAAATAGGATCTACAAGTTAACAAATAAAAGTCGACCAACTTATAATAGTACTTGAAAAAATACAAACTTATTTTTGCGGACGATAATATCAATACTGTGCATGCATAAGTATTCATACCAACTACGGAGCCCTTCACTGGGCATGGCGCAAGTGGCCGGTTTTTTGTATCAAACTTCACAATGCTTCTTAATTAACTCTTTTTAATTAATCTTGCCAATGCTTAGTTTCTTACGTTTTTATTTTTAGCCAAAGAGTGACGACCGGCTTAATTTCTTATATATTTTTATTGTTTATCACAAAACAACAAATGAACAACGTGAACAAATTTTTTCGTAATAATAAACAATTACGATTATCGATATGGTGGCGACGATATGTCGCCACCCTCGCTGGTAACTGCCAGCTGTCTGTCTGTTTAATATTTTCAAGGATGCACACACTACATAACCTTGCCGCTACACCTAATTTCCATTTTTTTTTTTTTAATATACTCAGTTTTACCCTTTCCTTATCTGCAGGAAAACGGTGTACGCCTTTTTTAATTATAATTCAGCTATTTAGAAAGAAAAAAAAAGGCGTTTATTGGCACAAATACAAATAAACCACTTTAGAAGTAAGTAATAATAATGAAAAACTTATTCAGTGCTCTACATTGACTACATTCATGAATTATATTGAATAATTAAACTATTATTTAAATAATACGTACAAAATGTATGATGTTTGATAACACCAGCGACTATGCGACACCCAGCGGGATAAATTGGTAGTGTCTATGTCTATCCCTATTGCGTAACACTCGGGAATCAATATTCTTTGCATTCTGATTACCATTATTTTTGTTGTCGAGCACTGGATTTCGTTGTATTAAAATAAAAAAGGATTGTCATTCCGGCTGTGTTACGCATAGTTATGAAAATATTCCGATCCTCTAAAAACTTGTTGACATTCTCATGATGCACGGTTTTAAAAATCAATGAACGTCTTTTTAATTTTTTGGCTTTTTCTCACAGTTCGTCGCACAAGCTAAGCTAAGTTAAGTTACCTCGACCAAACGGGTTAGGCTAGGTTAGAACTGCGACCAAACACGCGCGAGCCGAATTGGTCGCAGTAACTAAGCTAGGGCACTCGGACCAACTACGTGCGAGGTGAGCGAGAGCTACATCCAAGTTGATAACAGTTACTTGGCTATTTAGTATTTCTAGGACCTCAAAATAGGAATTATTTGAGGTTGACAAAGAGAGGCGCATTCATTATATTGGAGTGTTCAATAATATTTTTAGGCAAGCAAAATGGGAATTATTTGATATTCGATTAAATGCGTGCCTAATGAAAACGAGTGTCGTGTTCAGGTGGTCGGGAGGGCTCGGCGGGCGGGGCGGGTGGCGACGCAGGCGGGGCGGGCGGCGACGCGGCCGGCTTCGACTCGGCGTGGCGCGCGCGCGCACAGCAGCAGCGGCGCCTGCGCGTGGACAGCTCGCAGGGCGCGGAGCCGGCGCGCTACACCACGCGCGTGGAGCGCGCCGCGCCGCACGCGCAGGCGCCGCCCGGGGCTGACGACGAAGAAAGTGAGTCCACGTTAGCCCAGGGAGCACGGCCGATTTTTTACGCGACGTTTTTTATGTCCTACTGGATTTAGAACACTCGGTGTTGAGCCGAGCATTGAGAATCCAACAGAGTACATCCTAGCGCGTCAAAAAAACAAACTGGTGGTTTATCCACACTGCGCGCAAAAAAATCTGCTGTGGATACGAGGGCTTATTCTGATTGTTTTTGGGTTCCGCAGCCAAGTGGCAAAAGCGGAACCCTTATAATTTCGTCGTCTGTTCGTCCGTTTGTAAGTGACACTGCCATTTTATTTGGTGGCTATTGGCACTATAACGATAAAATTTGGAAGGAAAGTTTAATCTATGAACAGC
Organism: Dryobotodes eremita; assembly: GCA_917490735.1. Classification (NCBI taxonomy): domain Eukaryota; kingdom Metazoa; phylum Arthropoda; class Insecta; order Lepidoptera; family Noctuidae; genus Dryobotodes; species Dryobotodes eremita. Next base: position 10,486,925 of record OU823257.1, read on the forward strand.
TAAACAATCGGGTAGAGAAATTACGAAAAAAGTATATATTAGAGGTGGCACTAGCTCAACCGAGGAATGAAAAAAAAAAAACTAAGCGTGTGGGATATTGCTGGATCCCAAAATAAAAATATTATGATGTTTCTAAGTGACTTTTATTTAAGTCAACAGATGGTGAGATATGCGCTTCTAGAGTCGCAAAAAATGTGTGTACCTCTCGTTGTAAAATTCTGAAGTAGTACTTAAAAACTGTTTAAAAAAAAAAACAACCGGTTTCCAAAAAAAACACAAAAAAAGTGAAAAATAACTATTTACGCATGCACAGTATTGATTTTATCGATCGAGAAACTAAGTTTGTATTTCATAGTATTTCTCTAAAAAAAGGTGAAAAACAAAGTTATTTCTGCGTATGTAACCGAAAATATCAAATATATAAAAATGAAAACCTTGACTTATATGGCAAAGTCACTTGGAAACATAACAATCTTTTTATCCGACTGCGCGACAGCATAGCGATTCTTGATAGGATTTAAAGAATACCACATAGGAACACATAGATACACGTGAAAACATAACCCGTCTTTCGTTTTTTCTCCAAAGCATCTTAACGGCTGGATGGATTTTAATCCTTGAGGTGTTATCGACTCGTCTAGGTCGCGGGATGGTTATCCGCATTATTTATATAAAATCAAAATTATTTTAGACGGCAAATGTTTTTCTTAATTTCACTACACCATTGTTTAGCGGTGCACAGAATACCTATACCTTCTTTCCAATTTTCATCGATAGAGTACAAATGGTCTCCTCGTAAAATGGCTGTGAGACAGACGGACATGCCGAAATTATTAGGATTCCGTTTTCTCCATTTGGCTGCGGAATCTTAAAAAGGCAAACTTGTTTCATCAAACTGTAACTAATTTGTATGATTGGTGGTTAATTGTCAGAGGGCGTGAAGCTCGGGCTGGGCGACTTCATATTCTACAGCGTGTTGGTCGGCAAGGCCAGCTCGTACGGAGACTGGAACACAACTCTCGCATGTTTCGTAGCTATATTAATTGTGAGTATTTTTACAGATAATAAGTCACTACGACTATATTATTACAGCGTTCACTTGTCTGCCTATTACAGAAGGCTTGATTCAAAATCTTCTTTGAACCTAGCTCTGATTATCATTCGTTGCTGTCCGATAAGTAGATTGGGTGCAGCCGATGTAACCCGCCCAATTCGCCTCAATCATAAAGTTGACTGATTTCGTTTTGTTTTCTGTTTTGTCAACAGGGCTTGTGCCTGACTCTTCTTCTACTAGCGATACTCAAGAAAGCGCTGCCGGCGCTCCCCATCTCAATAACATTTGGTTTAATATTCTACTTCGCGACGAGATGCGTCGTCAAACCGTTTGCGGACGTGCTCGCGGCAGAGCAAGTGTTCATATAGCAACCGCCTTATTTGCTCACTAAGTAATATGAGAAGACTTGTACATGACTAGATGTACGGTGGAAATAAATCACACTGTTACGGTATGCCTTACACATAACAAAATGATGTTTTAACAGATTGTAGGGCTCAGATGCCAATTTTGATTACAAAGTTCCGAAATGTACGGAGGATCGACTAATACAGGTATAAAAATTGTTGCGTTCAAGTTGAAATAATAATTGTAGATATTAGGAGATAGCGCGGAAAAGTGAATTGAATATTTAATGCAATAAATTGAATTAGACATCAATAGTGTTAATATTTTCAATGTACATAGTAATATTTATTGAAAATAAAAAAGTATTATGAATAAGATATGTAACAGTTCTTATATTTCTTCTTTTTGATCTCTCTTATTTGGCAGAACCATGAAATGCCATTACTTTTTAGATGGAAAGCTATTCAAGCTTAGAACGCCTTTTAAAACATTTTTTATAAGTATAAAAGTTTGCATCTGTTGCGAACATTTTAGATATAGTTGACATTTAACATTCCATTAAGTAACGCGTTGTGCATCATTTTGTATAAGTAATTATGCTTTCTTGCATCTGTAACCTTTTGTGTTGTAACAATTTATGAAGAATGGAGTGATAAAGTGCGTGGGGCATTTAACGAGCGGACATTGGTTCGAACACTGCTTATATCGAAACGAAGTTCGCCCTTTTTGCACAGAGATGACTTTACGCGAACGATTTACATTACAAGGTCAAATTTAATTAGCTAGCGAAACTGCAGACGTTGTGGGTATCGATACCTAAACATAATAAACTCAAATATCCGAGTAACTCCAAAAAGTCGATACAAGCATGGAAAGGCATTTCTGCGCATTGAACACTCTAGGCCAGTTACAGTGCTTCACCAACAAACAGTTTGTAGCATTCAGTGCTCTGTTGACCCATAAATATTGCAAACTGTATGTACAGCAGTTTACACAATGGACGTATACATACGATCGGTGCAGCACTGGACGCGCTCATTATTTTCATAGCGCGTCGGTCGACCGGCGTACGCACCGACGGTCGGTGAAGCACTGTAACCGGCTTTATAACGATTGTCATATTGTGTCTATTGACTATAGGAGCCTGGTGTTGTGCATTTTCGTCCTTGCCGCGACGCGACGTTCCAACGATAAAGCAAGTATCGATTAATTCATAAAAGACGAATCTATTCCCCACTGCCCGCATACGTCAATTGTGTGAATGTGATTCATAGTAGGAACACGCTTATTATCACTCCGTGCCCACTTACTCTGTGGACTGTGACCTATTTTATGACTATAATGTAAACATATTATTCATAATATTTTCCCTAACAAAAATAAAATAAAATGAAATGAAACAATTACGATTGTTGTATTATTTTTGGAATTATTGTGTGTAAGATATTATCTTTAAATAAAACTTTATAACTATAATTTCATTATATTTATCATAATCCATGTTATCTTAAGAATACTGGCCACATTTTTCGTTTTGCACCACTGCCAAATATACAATCAAATATCGCCGGCGTCGTCGATAAGGGCCTCTGCCTATGCACACGTCGTTTTTCTTTAGGGTGTCGAAGAGGTTTATCGATTAAAAGGCACACCGAGCGATGCAAGGACCTCACCAAGTCGCCACGCCCTAGACTCAATTCACAACGAGAAAGCAGCGACCGGCAGCGTTGAACCACATGAATAAAAATATTAATTATTAATTTAGTCGAACTCTGCAAGTAATTTCGCCAAGAGAAGGCGCGCGGACGCGGTCTTGCGCCATGCATTGAGACAGTGTACATTCTACATCCAACAGGAAAAATTGCAGGATGCCGCCATCGGCCGCCCGCATCTGCATAAACAGCTGTTTTTAGACAACCATCATTTTTATTCTAACTTTGCCGTAAGTACCTATTTACATTACAAGGAGATTGTGTACCTACCTTTAAACCTAGGTAAACTGTTGATGACCCAATATAACCATGTGATAATTTTATTAATACCATGGATATAGAATTAATACTGATTGTTTTATTTTATTTAGCACAAGCTTTTGCTGGTGGATGTCGGATATTATCTCACGGAAACTATAATACGTATAAAAAACAAAATTATTATAATAAATAACAAAGGAAAAACAGTAGCAATTTCAACTACAGAGTAAGATAATGAATGCTCTTTCACCATTCGTTTAAAAGCTATCAATGACTGAGCAAGTCTCACAGCATAAATCTTGAAATCTAGGTGATCCTATTTCCGTTAATGCGAACCCACAAGCACTTACCTGGTCATCATCAGACCTTCAGAATGTATCGGGTGGTTATTGAGCGCCCGTGCTCAATAAGATAAATGATGAAAGCTAGGTCATCCTAACTATTTCCGTTACTGAGAATGAGAACCGATAAGCACTTACCTGGTCATCATTAGACCTTTAGAAGGTATCATGTAGTAGTACCCGTGCGGCTAAAGCTAGGTCATTAGGCAAAGTGCATCATTTATTACAAAATAAATATTTAAAATTATGATCTACTAGCTTTAGCCCGCGGCATTGCCCGCGTGAAGTTCGGAAATTATCCCACGGCAACGTACTACCAGGATAAAAAGTATCCTACATGTTAATCCGGGTTATAAACTATCTGTGTTCCAAATTCCATCCAAATCTGTGCAGTACTTTTTGCGTGAAAGAGTAACAAACAAACATCCATCCATCCTCACAAACTTTCACATTTATAATATTAGTAGGAATGCTGGTACAACAATCCTACAAAATGTAAATAAATCTCTCAGAGAGCGAATAAAATGGCAAAACAATAACTCTGCGACACATCTGAGAGTTCATTTTATTGTAGTATGGTCATTTGTCGGTAGATGGCACCAAAGTAATAAATACCATTACAGAGATCAAGGTCATCGATTTATCATCCCGCTATACCTTTACGGCGCTAAGCAGTCAATCATCATCATCATGCATGACATTTTATTAATTATAAGAGCGGCTATTTTAGTCAACTTTCAACAAAGCAAATAGCAAACATTAAGTTTGATTCCCAACAATTAATATTGTGCTTTTTTGTTATACCTACTAATAACATGGACGCACGCACGACACCATTATCAAGCTATGCATTTACACTATAAACTGACTTCTCATTGTACGAAAAGCCTATACAATGTGATGTCAGCTAAAACTGGAAAGTATAGCTTGATAAAAATGTCGTCGTGTCGTGCGTACAATAAAAAAAGTCGGACAGATTCTCGCTAACAAAAAACTGTGTCACTCAGGTCAGTCAGCTCGCTGTGTACGTACGGCCAGCACACATTCACACATTAGTCTGCCATTAGGCGCGCAAACGTCAACATAGTCAACCAACGCGACTACGCGGCGAAATAATATAAAAATACAGCATGTCTTGTGTGGTGAAATGGTGTAAAAACCGTAGTGATCGGAAGAAAAAAAATCCAGGAATCACGTTTCATAGGTAAATGAATAATTCAGTCACTTAGTTCCCGATTTTTACATTAAAATCAATCTTCACTCACCAGAACAAAAGAATTCATCACAAAGCCAGTGTTGCCAATATTCACGTGTGCAAATTACCCTTAGTATAGGAAATTTATAGTTTTTTATTAAATTCAAATTATTTAGGTCTTTCATTACTAGGTATTTTATTTTATATTCTTTTTACTAGATTTTCTAAAGAAAATGAAGTATGGAGGAATGATTGGATTCAAATAATTAGAAATTGTAACGGTGAAAACGATTGGATTCCAAACAAATACAGTGTCATTTGCAGTATACATTTTGAAGCTAATGACTTATATACAACTAAAGGAGGACTCCGGCGTGTTGTTACATACGCAGTACCTCAAAAGGTAAATTAACAATCTAAGCTAACATGGCATTTATTTTGTAACTTCGAAACTTTTTCTTATACTTATTGAAATTTTTTGAAACATTTCCTCGTACTTTTTTGACAAATCTATATAGACTTATTAGGCCCACTTGCACGTTCAATCCTAAATAACTCGGAGTTATCAGCTAACTCAGGGTTAATCAAATAATTCATCTTGCGCCACAAAGAGTTACACGTAAACCTAGAGTTAAACTTGTAAATATTAAACCCACCGATGTGGGAGAGTTAAGTCGCTAAACTCTGGATTAGAGTTAGTAATTTCAAAATAAGTTGACGTTATAAGGTACCTGATTTAGCTGTTAACTCCGAGTTATTTAGGATAATTCATGAACGCGCAAGTGGGCCCAACCCGAATAAACGCGCAAGTGGGCCCTAGTGTCGTTACATTCAAAAATGTTGGTCCAAAATGACATTCCATCTCCAATGCGTTATTTGTTTTAGTTTTTATTTGAACCAGCACAAATGGCAGAGGAACAACTTGCTGCTGTACCCTATATTCCCATTTCTTCACAAGAGGTGCGTAGTAAAATAAACGAATATTATTGTCGATGAAATTAGTCTAATTAATTATTTATTTATACAGGGTGGCAGGGACATCGTCGCGCAACCGGTTACCATGAATTCAGTAAATGATTCTGAACGCCCCGTGGTTTGACATTTTTGTCGGTCATAAAAAAAGAGCTTTTTCACACATTTTGATCGCGTAGGTATTGCACATTTTCTATGATACAGCAGATTTTTTTTTTATAACCGGGCAAAAATTTTCAACGCAGGGTTTTCAGAATCATGTACTAAATTCATGGTACTCGTAACAGGTTGCGCGTCGATATCTCTGCTACCTTGTATTATGTATTCGATAGTGATAAAGTTTGTACAGAAATTCCTGATAAATGTATATTTTTGCACGGTTGATATTTTTATAGAGCACATCAGTGACTGCGCCAGCACTTGAACATCCTGGTTCTTCAACTATGATTCTAAAGCGGGAGTACCTACTTTCTGAACACGATATTTCCAATGCTTCACGAGAGGTGTGTATCAAATTTAACAAGTTACACTTGTACATTTCATTAGGGTACAGAAAAAGTAATTATTTAAATAACTTGTAGTTTTTTTAATATGTATTATTCTTTTAGAGTTTATCAGTGATTGGGACAAAAGCACTTGAACAGCCTGATACCTCAACTCTCGTTTTTCAAGAAGAACAACCTGCCGAACCAAATATTTACAGTATTAAACAAGAGGTGGGTAATGTTTTAGTTTTTATTTGAGCCAGCACACATGGCAGAGGAACAACCTGCTGCTGTACCCTATATTCCCATTGCTTCACAATAGGTACGTAGTAAAATAAATGAATATTATTGTCGATGAAATTAGTTAAATTAATTATATATTTATACAAGATGGCAAGGACACCGTCGCGCAACCTGTTACCTTGGATTTAGTACATGATTCTGAAAACGCAGGGGTTTCAGAATCATGTACTAAATCCAAGGTAACAGGTTGCGCGTCGATGTCCCTGCTACCTTGTATTATGTATTCGAGAGTGATAAAGTTTGTACAAAAATTCCTGATAAATGTATATTTTTGCACTGTTGATATTTTTTTAGAGCACATCAGTGACTGTGCCAGCACTAGAACATCCTGGTTCCTCAACTATGATTCTAAAGCAAGAGTACCTACCTGCTGAACATAATATTTCTAATGCTTCACGAGAGGTGTGTATCAAATTTAATAAGTTACACTTGTACATTTCATTGGGGTACAGAAAAGTAATTATTTTAAATAACTTGTATTTTTTTATACGTATTATTCTTTTAGAATTTATCAGTGATTGGGACAAAAGCACTTGAACAGCCTGATACCTTAACTCTCGTTTTTCAAGAAGAACAACCTGCCGAACCAATTATTTACAGTATTAAACAAGAGGTGGGTAATGTTTTAGTTTTTATTTGAGCCAGCACACATGGCAGAGGAACAACCTGCTGCTGTACCCTATATTACCATTGCTTCACAAGACGTACTTAGTAAAATAAATGAATATTATTGTTAGTGAAATTAGTTTAGTAATTATATATTTATACAGGGTGGCAGGGACACTTTCGCGCAACCGGTTACCATGGATTCAGTACATGATCCTGTACGCCCCCTGGTTTGAAATGTTTGTCGGTTATAAACACGAGTTTTTTCATACATTTTGATCGCGTAGGTATTGCAGTTTTCTATGACACAGCAGGTTTTTTATTTTTTGATAACCGACCAAAAATGTTCAACGCAGGAGTTTCAGAATCATGTACTAAATTCATGGTAACAGGTTGCGCGTCGATGTTTCTGCTACCTTGTATTATGTATTCGATAGTGATAAAGTTTGTACAGAAATTCCTGATAAATGTATATTTTTGCACTGTTGATATTTTTTAGAGCACATCAGTGACTGCGCTAGCACTTGAACATCCTGGTTCCTCAACTATGATTCTAAAGCAAGAGTACCTACCTGCTGAACATAATATTTCCAATGCTTCACGAGAGGTGTGTATCAAATTTAATAAGTTACACTTGTACATTTAATCAGGGTACAGAAAAAGTAATTACTTAATTAACTTGTATTTTTTTAATATGTATAGTTCTTTTAGAGTTTATCAGTGATTGGGACAAAAGCACTTGAACAGCCTGATACCTCAACTCTCGTTTTTCAAGAAGAACAACCTGCCGAACCAAATATTTACAGTATTAAACAAGAGGTGGGTAATGTTTTAGTTTGTATTTGAGCCAGCACACATGGCAGAGGAACAACCTGCTGCTACACCCTATATTCCCATTGCTTCACAAGAGGTACGTAGTAAAATAAATGAATATTATTGTCGATTAAATTAGTTTAATTAATTATATATTTATACAAGATGGCAGGGACACCATCGCGCAACCGGTTACCATGGATTTAGTACATGATTCTGATCGCCCCCTGCGCTGACATTTTTGTCGGTTATAAAAAAGTGCCTTTTCATACATTTTGACCGCGTGGCTATTGCACTTTTTTATGATACAGCAGATATTTTATTTTGATAACCGACCAAAAGTTTTCAATGCAGGGGTTTCAGAATCACGTACTAAAGCCAAGGTAACAGGTTGCGCGTCGATGTTTCTGCTACCTTGTATTATGTATTCGAGAGTGATAAAGTTTGTACCGAAATTCCTGATATATGTATATTTTTGCACTGTTGATATTTTTTTTAGAGCACATCAGTGACTGTGCCAGCACTAGAACATCCTGGTTCCTCAACTATGATTCTAAAGCAAGAGTACCTACCTGCTGAACATAATATTTCCAATGCTTCACGAGAGGTGTGTATCAAATTTAATAAGTTACACTTGTACATTTCATTAGGGTACAGAAAAGTAATTATTTAAATAACTTGTATTTTTTTTTATACGTATTATTATTTTAGAGTTTATCAGTGATTGGGACAAAAGCACTTGAACAGCCTGATACCTTAACTCTCGTTTTTCAAGAAGAACAACCTGCCGAACCAATTATTTATAGTATTAAACAAGAGGTGGGTAATGTTTTAGTTTTTATTTGAGCCAGCACACATGGCAGAGGAACAACCTGCTGCTGTACCCTATATTCCCATAGCTTCACAAGACGCACTTAGTAAAATAAATGAATATTATTGTCAGTGAAATTAGTTTAATTTATTATATATTTATACAGGGTGGCAGGGACACCTTCGCGCAACCGGTTACCATGGATTCAGCACATGATTCTGAACGCCCCCCGGTTTGAAATTTTTGTCGGTTATAAAAAAGAGTTTTTTTCATACATTTTGATCGCGTAGGTATTGCAGTTTTCTATGACACAGCAGTTTTTTTTTTTTTTTTGATAACCGGGCAAAAATTTTTAACACAGGGTTTTCAGAAACATGTACTAAATTCATGGTAACAGGTTGCGCGTCGATGTTTCTGCTACCTTGTATTATGTATTTGATAGTGATAAAGTTTCTACAGAAATTCCTGATAAATGTATATTTTTGCACTGTTGATATTTTTTAGAGCACATCAGTGACTGCGCTAGCACTTGAACAAACTGGTTCCTCAACTATGATTCTAAAGCGAGAGTACCTACCTGCTGAAAATAATATTTCCAATGCTTCACGAGAGGTGTGTACCAAATTTAATAAGTTACACTTGTACATTTCATTAGGGTTCAGAAGAGTAATTATATATATATATATATATATATATAACTTGTAATGTTTTAAAGATGTATAATTCTTTTAGAGTATATCAGCGATTGGGACAAAAGCACTTGAACAGCCTGATACCTCAACTCTCGTTTTTCGAGAGGAACAACTTGCCGAACCAAATATTTCCAATATTAAACAGGTGGGTAATAAAATAACGGAATTCAAATCAGAACTTATTATTCGAAACCGTATTATTTTGTTGGAAAAACTAGAATTGAAAATATTTTTGAACCCCTATTGTTATTAATATTAGATATGTTTTTCGTTAGAATTCTTCTGAAATTGGAGCAGATGAAGAACAAGTACTATCCATACTTTACACTCCAAGGAAATGGAGTTTGAAACGAAGTCTCATCAAGAAACAAGAAATCATCAAGAAACAAAAAAGGGAAATAAAAACATTAAAGCAAAAAGTCAAACGACTTCAAAATAGGAATAAATCCGTAAAAGAGATTTTAAAATCCCTTAAATATAATAATTACGTTGATACTGAAACATTCAATAGATTAAAGGAAAACATGGTTATTGTAGACTTGTTTAACAATCTCAATAGAAAAAAACTAAAAAAGAATATTAAATATACACCTGCTATAAAAAAGTTTTGTGTGACACTGAACTATTATGCTCCAAAAGCGTATGACTACGTGAGACAAACTTTCGATACATGCCTTCCACATCGTAAGACTCTATCTAAGTGGTATGGCCATATAAAAGGAGATCCAGAGTTTACTGAGGAATCCTTTCAGGTCTTATCTTCTTCTATAATAAAAGAAGAAACTGACTGACATCAACGCACAGCTGAAACTACTGGGACTAGGAACGTGAAATTTTGCACACAGCTTTGTTTTAAAACGTAGGGAAGCACTAAGAAGGGTTTTTGGGAAATTCGACCTTTAAGGGGGTGAAAATGTGGGTTTTTTTTGTATGAAAAATCTTATTCCTTGGGTTAATAAACTTGAAACTTACCAATATTTGCCTAAGTAGGTAAATAATAAAGACTATGTTCTCGTTTTTTAAACAACTCCTCATCGAGAATTTAGGGCGAGTTAAAGTTAGTAAGGAAAAGTTTTACGCGCTGTCGGATTAACTTAAAACTCGGTACTAATAAAACAAAAAATAAAAGAGTATGTGTTCCAGGGTTTTACAAACATCAACTCCTGACGGGGAGGAAAAGGATAATAAGGTTTAAGGGGTGGATAAAATTATTGTTTAAGTCATACAATGGAAACGTAGCAAACGCGTTTCTTAAAACAAACCGGCCCTGTCGTGAAAGGTAGGACACAGTTTATTTGAAAAATCTTATTCCTTTTATCTATAAATTTAAAAATTGGTCCGAATACTTTATTCTCTAAATAAACGATAAAGATCGTGTACTTAAATCTTCGAAAACTGCCGTTCAGGAGGGGGGGGGGGGATGATACAAGTTTTTGTGGAAAGTACGAATTTCCACGCGGACGTAGTTGCGACCAATGTGCTACATTTAACGATTTCGTTTCACCACATCTCAAAATTAGAGGGAATTTCAAGAACCTCTCAAAGTAAAAGACATTATTATAAACAGTAAAATTTTAAACTATTAAAATATTTTCAATTATTAACTGTGTTTTAATGGCATATATTTTCATAGGGAGCTTTGTTCTTTACCATTAACCTTTTCAAATGGTTGTCTGCTGAATTTGTCTTAAAATAAAGCAATAATAAATGGGTAAATTTGGCTAACATGACAATGGCAACCCTAAATTCATTTACTCAAATAAAATAGTAGCCGCCATTACGGGACACAGTTTTGTCATAGCGGTAGTTCCGTCCGACTTTCTGTCATTGGTTATAATAAAAATAAATATCTATGGGTTCAATTTCCCGTGTGTTATATTGTTCGTCGTTCAAATGTATTAGTCAGTAATCACGATCAGTTTTGTGCCATTAGGTAGTATTGGTATGCTGGAACACAGGCGTTCATTAATTCACTAGAAACAAATAACTTCGCAAGCAATGGGAAATTGCTACTGTAGGCTGCGGGTGTCGACTAGAGATGGGTTGTAACAGCTTAAGGGGGATACGCTAAGGTAGACCGCGACATTCAAAATTTCTGAGGTTTTTAGCAATTTGCAGGTCAGTATCAGCGGGGTAATTACGTAACATACTAACATAGGAATGGATTTCATTTTGACAGTTCAAGAACATTCATTGCGTTATTTACGTCGGTGAGCAGACAAATTTTTCAAACATAATATGTAGCAATGGATTAACAATAGGCTTCAAAATGATTCAGATTGTGATAGATAATGTGTCACATAATTAGGGTGCAGGTTGTATGTTGATCTAAATATGATTCGCGGCTGTATCAAATATTTATTTATAGAATTAAAATCATAAAAATCATCAATACATCTCTCTAAGTTCATAATACCCTACTGAATGACTATTTCATGAAATCATGACATTTGAGGCCAATTCTAACTTAAGGAGTTGTATTGCTAATTCTAATGATTGTAATTCTGTAAAGCCATATTTGGTACGGCCGCGAATCATATTTTAATCAACATATAACCGGACAGTGACCTGCAAATTTAAAAAACGTAAATATTTTTGAATTTCGCGGGCTACCTTAGCGCATCCCCTTTAAACACGATATCTGTTATCACTGTTACTGTTACACAAAAATAACAGATCCAAATATCTGTTATTAAATAACAGCGTGTTAATTTTTGTTCGTACGATAAATACGTATTTAAATCATAATAAATAGCTTTTTTATTTCTTTTCGTTTGAAGTCGCCAATCGTATCCGAAGTATTGACTAGGAATGACGGGGTAATGTGAAATTATAGAATTACGTTTATTTATTAACTTTTTTAGTAATTAATAAAGAAGAGAGAGAAATTGATAACCTTGCTATATTCCTTCCTTTGTGTGAGTGTGTATGTACGTAACGGCCGCGGTAACAATATGTTTGGGGACTGATATAGTGAAATAACAGTGACAGCCTTTGAGGGTCTGTTATTTTAAGTAACAGATAAGTTATGTAGGAACAACTGTTATTTTTAAATATCTGTTATTTCTATCGGTTACGATAAATAGGACTCACCCCTATTGTCGACGTCAACAAGTTGCTTCTCACATGCCCACATATATATAATGTAATCTGTGCATGCCCACATGGAGAAATGCATGGTATAATAATATGTTTTTTTAGACCATGGACAAATGTACGTCGCTTGCTCCGGCGTCACCAGTCCTGACTCTTCATTTTTTGGCTGCTGAGACCAAAACTACAAACGTAATACGGGAAAGTTTTATAAAAATGTGGGTGTTAGTTTAGTATATTATTGTAGCGGTGTCTTACGAGTTCTACGCGAACGAAGTCGCGCGCAGAAGCTAGTAGTAAACAAAATAGACTTCCAGTTGCTATAGAACTAACCGCTTCGCGGCCGCTCCGTCCCCGCGTCGGTCGCGCGTTTAACGCAACAAAAACTCGCTGTAAACGCAATGCTGCTGTTTTCAAGTCTAGCAAGGCAGATAATGCGCCGTCGACACCGCGTTTAGACCCCAACTGTCTGATACATGGATTTAAATTCAGATTATATGGAAAACAATCCGTAGTTAGATATTAGGAAAATATTGGAAAGTTCGGTGGTTAGGATTTTTTTTTGTCTGGTAGCTCTGACAAAGGTAAGCCCTCTTGAACACCTCGTCCAGAAAACGGCGTCGCGAGTAGCCCACTAAAGTCAACTCTGCGGGCTCGAAATGCGGCGGCAAAGTGAGGCGGGGTTATCACGGTCGCTTCTTTTGTGCGCGTCACTTCAAAATGCTATACCTACTTACCTACTTTTGTTTACGTCGCTGCCGATGCCGCTCCGCTGCACGCTGCCGCCGCCGCCGTCGCTCGGCAGTCATTAATTTCCTGGTCGCAGTTTTAGTGTTAAGAAAATGAAACAAACATACTTTAGTGCGGTCGTCCACATCATATGACTATAATTGTGATAAATGTTATTTTTTTTATATTTATCAGCGGTGGACTCGCGCAGACGCGCCGCCGCCGCCGCGCCGGCGACCGTAATGTTGTCTTTTGGGACGGAAATATAGGTACATTAAAAAGGATTACGTAAAAATGAAAACGGTTTAATATATAAATGTACAATATTTGTAATAAAAATATACTTTTTAAATTGCTTACACGACAAATATTGCTCAGTTATACAAGTCGTAAATGATATAACTGAAAAGTTTTCTAAGGGGTAATAGTAGTCATCATTATGTACAACTTTTAATATGAGACCAACTCAGAAATCGTGAAAAAAAAAAGCTGCTCCATACATTTGCGTTCACAAAAGTCGACAAAGCGTAGGAAATAGCAGATTTTTTTTCCACAAAATTAAGTCTGCTTACATAGTAAAAGTTGTTCATAATGATGAGTACAATGACCCCTTAAGAGGTTTTTCGTTATTTCAGTTACACTTGTATTTATTTTGGATGAAACATTATAAATGTACTTGTTACTATGTATGAAATATTACTTTATTTATTGCTTTAACACTAAGCTGAAACAGACACCATGACACCATCTTAGAAATATTTTTTGTTCTCTCGTTCTTTGGAAATCCTCCAACTACACATTCTTCATAAAATGCATTCTGTTGTAGCAATATTCCCAATTGCAGCTTCAGGTAGTATTTTCTGGCATGCAACGATAGAATCTCTATTATTTTGTAAATAATCTTTAAATGAATAAACATTCATAATGTTATCCAAATTATTGCACTAATTGGTGACTGGTAACTAACTATCGGAGTAACGATAAACGGCACAACATGTAACAAGTGAAGTGATTATAATAGGTACAACGATTTGCACTAAAACATTAATTATTTATAAAAAAAAAATAAGATTATTCATAACAGTTTACGCATAATTAAAAGGTATATTATCTTTTTGATTTGAACTTATCTGAAGTGAACGTAATTTTTGTGATGTTCTTAACATAACATTATATTTTTATAATACATAATTTATAAATTGGTCCAATTTGATAAATTTAAACTAAACTCGTACTTATATCACAATCAAAATAAATAAAACGCCAAAAAGAATATGTCTAGACCTTAACTTTATACCACTAATACTAAATATTTTAAGAATTGGAATAATAACAGTGCAAAAACTATTTACCTACAGTGTTGTGATTTTCGCAACTGTACTATTAAGGTGGGATCAGACGAGCGTAACCAAACGAATAAAAGTGTAATACTAATTTGTGTCGAGTGCGGCGTATTGTTTCAAAAATTCTTCGTTTTATTTTGAGCAAAGCAAAATATGCAAATCAGGCTAGGTTAAGCTCTGTCCCACCTTTACAATACCAATTAATAAAACACATTTTGTATGAACTAGTTTACAACATTGCGAAGATTCTATTTTCTATCAGGTCTATTATGTTACAAAAGGAATAAAATTGGAATGACTTTAAAACGATTTAGAACAAACATACCACTAATCACGAGCAAGTAAATGCAGCTTGAAGGTCTTATCAAATTATTAAATACAATGTAAAATACCTACAACCAATGTTCAAGTTTCCCTTCATAATTTGTTCCTTTGAGAGAGATCTTTAAACTATTACATTGAATACAACCACATATACTTTCTAATTAGCCACGTGGATCTCAGCAGGACCATCTCTTTTAATCACTTTTAATGTTTCCTTAGTCGGCTTAGCGGTGTCCGACGGAATTTCCTCCTTAATTGGTTTGGGTTTAATTTCAGCAGTTTTAGGAGCATCTTGTTTGACTGCTGGTTGAACTTTCTTGGGTGCTTCATTTTTCGTTTCTGTTGGTTTCGTTTTCGGAGGGGGAGGGGTAGTTTTCTCAGCCGGCTTTGGAGGGGGTGTTGTTTTTACTTCAGGTGTAGGAGCAGTAGCTTTGGGTTCAGTTTTTGTTGGTGCTTTTGTAGGCTCTGTTTTTTTTGCAGCAGGTGCAGGTTTGGGTGGTGATGGCGCCGGCGGTGCTTGCTGGGGCGCCTTCGCCTCCGCGTTTGGCTTTGTAGCGGCAGGCTTAGCTTGCTGCGGTGGCTTTTGTGCTTCTGGTTTCGCTACTTTTGGCGCTTCTTTCACTACTGGTTTCGCTACTTTTGGCGCTTCTTTCTCTACTGGTTTCGCTACTTTTGGCGCTTCTTTCTCTACTGGTTTCGCTACTTTTGGCGCTTCTTTTTCTACTGGTTTCGCTACTTTTGGCGCTTCTTTCTCTACTGGTTTAGTTGCCGTTTTAGGTTTTTGCTCAACTTTAGGTTTGGATTCCACCTTCGGCTTTTCCTCTACCTTAGCTTTAGGTTTTTCTTCAGTCTTCTTGATAGGTTCATGCTGGACGGGTTTAGCTTTTTGTGCATTCTTCTCAACCTTAGGAGCTTCCGACTTTTTAGTCGATTCAAATGCTTTTTTCAAAGCAGGAGGGGCAGGTACTGTTCCGACGAAATCTTGTAGATGTGGACTGCCTGTATAGAGTTTGTTGTTGAACACAATAGCATCACTAACGTGGCCTAAGGTTCTATCTGTGTTATAATATCCAGCTACAATGTTTCCATCCCAATCCATTTGCAGTACTCCAGACAAGGCTGGGGTTAAGCCGGATAGAGTTTTAAAGTGCCCAACCTGTAAAGGAGTTGAACATAATTTAATTAAATTAAAGATTTTGCAATCAACACCAAACCAGGTATATAGGCTATTTTCATTTAAAGTGTCAAGCTACAGACCAGGTATGAATAGTAAGTAGTAAGTTTCTTGTTTGTTTAATGGAATGTATATGTATGATATCACAACAATTTTTCAGCAGTAGCATATAATTAATAGTAAGTAAATCTATTCAGTTTTACAATTGAAAGCCTTCTTTTACTTAAAATTTTAAACTATACTTACAAAGTATACAATCTCTTCAAACACAATATGTGGGTAAATGGTGTTAAGATATTCGAAGGGTATTTCAACGAGTCTGTGTAGACGCGCAACCAGCTTCCTGACGAGTGGCGTGGCGGCCAGCAGATGTGTGAGGGGAGCTCGGTCCTCTTCGAACACGGTGTACAGCGCTACCAACAGGCCGGAGCCGTCGGGCAGCGCGCGCGAGTTGTCGGGGACGCCTGTTTGTACAGATGGACAGAACGCGTCAATTTAACACTTTCAAACGCTTGGAGCATGGTGACGGTTCGTGCAACCACTATATAAAACACCTGTGTCAATGATGATGTAATGAATTACCTAAATTATTTTCAGCATTCGCTAGTTTTAATAGTAACTTTTGCAGTCATGTATTCTATTACTATTTCCATTTTTGCTACGATAATATTTAGCACAAAATGTTACGGTCAAAATATATACGTGAGTGATATCAACTTTAGAATAGAACCCGGAGCACGGATGTGCGTCTTTGAATCAGGGAAAGCTGGACAGATGCTGGAAGTGTACTACCAGGTGTTGGACGGACAACATGGGGATCTCGATATTACGTTTGAAGTAACCGACCCTAACGAAGTTAAACTTGTGACGGATTTTAAAAGTTCCGAAAATTCAATCATCATGAATTTGGAAGTGGATGGAGATTACGCCTTCTGTATGGACAACACGTATAGTTTAATGAACTCCAAACTCGTATTTTTATATGTCCTTGTAGAAGACAAAGATGCAACAGGTGAAGTTGAAGCAGCAGTGACGGTCGAGGATGCCGAGGATGCCGAGGATGCTAAACAAAAAGAAATGCTGGAGTGGCAGGGAATCGATGAAAATGGCCAAGCGTATTACGTGGAAGTGGCTCCAATGGCAGATTCTTTATCTCTTACTTTAGGGCACGTGGTGAAGTCGCGACGTCTGCTTAACATTTATGCTGCGAGCAAGTCGCGGGACAGTTACATGGCGTTTGAAGACACATTTATTGTAGATGTGTGGTCCAGCTTTCAGATAAGTTTAATGTTTGTTGTTGGTATCTTGCAAGTTTATATGATTAAGAAATTATTCAATAGCCCTCGTAATGGATACAAAAGCATTTATTAAATATTTTATTAAAAAACCAACCAATAAAGTACTTTGATAAACATTGCATAATATTTTTGTATTTTTATTTAAATACAAGCTTCTGCCCACGACTTCGTCTGCGTGACATTTCTTGTTCCCCCGACCCACCCAGTCGCATCGCAACTTTCTTAAAAAAAATCCGTAAGAACCTTCTACAAAGTAAAAGAGAACTTTAAAAAAAAAAATGGATGAAATCGGAAAAGTCGTTCTCAAGTTATGGCGTGACAAAGGGAAATAGGGATTCATTTTTATATACATAGGAAACATGTCAAACAGTCTGATCTTAGAATTATGATGATATTAATCAACTGCAGGGTCACCAAGCATTTTATAGCATCAGGTCAAAATTTGCCATTCGTAGTTCAGCAGATTTTCCTTAAATTTGTGAAATATTTAAACAATTAAAAATATGATTACCTGGTAAACCATCAACAAAAACTTCTGATTGTCCTTTTTTAGGTCCACTGATATAATATTTCATAATTCTGGCACGGGAACTCTCAGAGACCAGTACAAAGTCTTTGTTAGGAGACAGAACCACACCATTCGGGAACCATAAGTCATCGAGAAGAACTTTACTTTGGTTCTTGGCGGCATCATAATGGAACAATCTAAAAATAAAATTGTAAACATTTATGAATCATTCTTATCACTATGAAACAACAAAATATTAAGTAAAAGGTATAATGATATCTCATATTACCTTCCTGTAGGGTCAGTCATAAGTGATATTGCACCATCCTTCAAGTGAAAGTCACTGGAAGAGTCTGTCCAGTACAAGTCTCCATTCTTCGCCAATGCAATACAGTTGAACAGTTTAGGTAGGCGCTTCTCAATCTCCACTCTGGGCGAGACTAGCAGCTGCTTCTTGTTCGTCTTCAGGTTTATCTTCCAGATGCCATGGTAAGCATCAGCTACATACAGGGATTCGTCTTTTTCATCTATTTCGATCCCAAGGGGTCTACCACAAATATGCTCATGGACAAGTCCACCTGAAATAAATATTTTTTATACACATAATGGATGGGATTTAAAAAAATATAGATATAAAATTTTGTTATTAACATTAGGTTGTTATTTTGAATACCTTTCTATGGAAATGAATATTTATTCAAATATGCAATCAACTGTGGGGTAATTTCGTAACACACAGTAGGAATGGGTTTCATTTTGACAGTTCAACAACATTCATTGTGTTATTTACGTTGTTGAGCTGACAAGTTTTTCGAACATGAAGCAATGGATTAGCAATAGGCTTCAAAATGATTCAGATTGTGACAGATAGTATGTTATGTAACTAGGGTGCTGGTATTGAACCCTGGGTTAAGAAATTGAATACAATAGTAAAAATGCATCAAAAACAAAAACCAAAAATCGCAGACACAAAGAAAATCATATAATATTACTTTGTAAGACATGGCTTATTGGCACACAGATGTATAATGTATTTTTATTTACTTTACTAAAAATTAATATTGCGAAAGACTAGGAAGCTGTTTGCTCATGCATGAATGCATCCATGGCTGTCGCTCGGTTGGCTGCTGTCCACATATCATTGCTAGCTTATGAACTAAACCTAAAGAACTGGTGAAAAGTGGGTATGTAGTTTAAGTACTTACCTAGGGTTAGATAGAGGACTGCCTAACCCTTTAGAGAATATTAGCATGATGTTATGTTTTGTTAATAGATGTTGGTATTTCAATACATTAAGAAGAATTATGCTACTTGACCCATAAGAATGCAAAAAACACAAAAAGTCCCATGAACAAATAAATATGCTTAATATCTCAATACTCTAATCAGTCACAATAATGCACTTCATTCTAGCATTACCAGACATCCAAACCTTTAAGATAACATATGAATCTTCTTAGACTGCCATTATGTAATTTTTCTTCAGTCAGGTTCCAGTGCTCTTTTGAGTTAAAAATAAACCATAGTCTCGTCGAAGGTACATTTCTTCCAAGAGACAAAAATATTGTCCCGTTGGTGTCCTGTTTTGACCTATAAGTATTTGGCACTAAACAAGCCAACTCAACCCTCAACTACACTGAAATCTCTAGCATTATAGTGAAGAAGTAGTCATGCTTCTTTACACATTGAGACCTACTGTTGTTTTCCAAGTTCCGTGCGGACAGAGTTGCAGCCACTAACTAGTCTTATAATAAAGAAATTAGTATTTAAACAAAATTACTCACTGCATGGTTGTCCTACAGTAGTCACAAACGTTACATGACCTTCGGGTGACAGTTTGACAATTTCTCCAGTTGCAAGACTAGTGTACAGTTCACCTTTAAATATTTGGAAAGCTTCAGGTCCTAACAGTTTTCCACTGTATGATCTCCCAGCATTATTTAAGGCACTATTTATGGCTAGTGGACCAACTCTTGGTAGTACTGGTGATACCCTAAAAATAGCCACAATTTGATATAAGATTCTCATTGGAAAATTGAAACAATGTTCATTAATAAAACACAAAATTTGGAAAATGTAACTCATATTATTATAATATTTACTCACTCAATGCTGGTAAACTTTGTGTATGGAGGCAAATTAGGAATAACAGTAATTATGGTTACAATCAAAGCCAAATACAAAGATAGCTTTATGATTGTCTTTATTAACTTCTTTACAGCATTAAATATGAACCCCATCGTGAAAGTAGATACCTGAAAAGTAAGATAATTCTGTAACCTGTTATGGTGCAATATATCTGAAGATTTTACATACTTTTGGGATGGAACCTTTTTCAAAAGTTGCATCAATGATCAGAAAGTTTTGGTCAAAAGGTAAAAACACTTGTAGGAGTAGTAATTTGGTACTATACAGTGTTATACAACTCGTACACCTGCACATATTGACCACAAACAGCAGCGCTGTGACAAGTACAAAATAAAAAGAGATCCAGAAAAAGAATTGAGATTTACTTTATTAGGAATAATTCGATATTTTTTTTTTTGAAAGTACCTACCTAGAACTTTTGGGAAATATGTGAATTATCTTGTTGCGCCCTACAGCGTACGTGTATAACTAGTCAAGGGAAGAAAGTAATGATTGCCTCAAATACGACTAACGTATAATTATTATTTGGATATTTTATTGTTTGGTATGCTTAAAAAAAAAAACGCCAACATGCAAACGTCAACGTGGCTGTGATGTAGTAAAATTATATGAAGTACTAAGGTACTAGCAAATCATAATTTTCAAGTCTACTTTAGATCGAAATAACTCCAATCTATTGAATTAAACTGTCTATATATTATAGGACGAGCAATGTCAAGTACCTATCGACATACCGATTATGTGTTCGACAAATATTAGCTACTGCTGCTGTTGTAATAGCTAGCCGCGAACTTGTTGATATTTTTTTAAGCCTAAACAAGACAAAAAAAAACAATAATGAAATATTTACCTTAGCTAACAAATCACCTGTAAAAGCCACGAATTAATTCCCCATTCATAAATCGTATAATAACTTAACTGTCAAGTCAACCACTGGCAAAGTGCCGTACGAACGAAGAACGAACGAAAGAAACTAATTAAAAAAATAACTCGATTACTCAACAGACTCGACTCCTCGACTAAGTGTCAACGCCAAACGCCAACTGAACTTCAATTGATTCGACTCTCCGTTTGCAGAATTTTATTATAATCGATTGTCGTAAAATAAAGAGAAAAAAAAAATTGTCAAGAAATACGCAGTACGTACCTTTGTACCCAAAAGTTACATGTGAATTCTCAATAGTTTAAATCTCCTTGCACACCCTTTGCTATATTCCAAGTACAATACGGCCGATGAATCATGGCCGGTCTGAACATAGGCTCTTCGAACTTTCGCGAAGGTTCTCTCACTCACACTCGCCGCATGTCACTATAATATGGTTACTACAAAATGTTATTATGTAGTCTTCTGCGCAAAGTTCGAACCGGCCGGTCCGGGTTGGAATACAATACGACCGATAAATTATTATCGGTCTTATTGTATTCCAACCCTATAATATTCAAGTCGTAATATCTTGCAAACTAATAAAATAAAAGATTATAATATGACTTATTCGATTACAAATAATCGAATGCAGGCATCACTACTTTACTAAATTGTTGAACACGTCAATGTCATGGACGTCATCGACGTCATAGTACGCGGTCGTTGGCAATATTTCGTGAGTTCATTGATCTCACTGAGTATTGGCCCTTTGAATAGCCTTCATTCGAAGAACGCAATACAAACTGTTTGGAATCGATTTTTATATCATAGTCATAATCGTTTTTATTATAATAGGTACGAGAGCCCATGACCATTTTTGCCTTATTATTTTATGACCAAAACCGTATAAAATCGATAGATTTGGTTATTCTGAATTCAAAAATCCTAATTTGATAAATTTTCCGCGTCACGTCTGACAAAACCGCATTTTCAAATATGTCAAAAAATAAAACTAACTTTTTCATAGCATTCTATGTCTGATTTTCAGAATGTAGTTGAACTTTAGTGGATAAAGATGTCTGTGAGTTGAACGACAGATTTTAGATTCGGAAAACACAATTTTCAGACAGCAGTAGCGTAGAATCTGCGCGGAAATTAAAAATGAGGCAAGAAATAAAAAACTGTAGGAAACCGTCTGAAAATCTTGTTTTCAAGTGAACATTGATCAGTTGATTCGAATAAAAAAAAAAAGAAAGTGTGAGCATTTTTGTTGAAACCATAGTAAACCTGTTTAAAAATGTTACCGATTGTTAACATAGCATTTCGTCTGAAAACTGTTGGACATGATGAAAAATGTTGCCCAGATGTGGAAAAAAATTGTATTAGACAAATTTTCGATACTCAGAAATTATAAAAAAATTGTTTGGGGCGTATTTACTTACGATTAATAAAGAGCTAATACCCGAAACCATCGCACTGAAGGACTTTTTTAATTAATTGGACAATAGGAAACTGGCATAACGTTTGAAAAATACTTTTTATTGAAAAATTTCATAATTTTTAAACATTGTCGGACTCACCATCGTTGTCGTGAGGGATAAGAGCGTATCAATCATCGCGCGTTTTCCGGGCGACTCCGAAACGTACTTTTCGTTTTTAAAATCATAGATGACATTTGAAATGTCTAAAAACAGTTTTTTTAGTAATCTCAGAAGTCATAAAAAAGACTTAAAAAAAAGCACGTGTGGCACTCGGGGACTGCCGCGGTAAAGCTATTACATAGCATTTTTATCAACTTATACAATTATAATTATTTATTTATTTTTTATTTATGCAGTATTTTTTTTCTTTGATATTAATTCAAGTACAGGTGTACCATATACATACACGTTAAGCGAACGCTCGGCCGAGCTACATGGTAGGCGGAGTGGGGGGTGTTAGGTATTATTTTCGTTACGGAATTTCTTGATTCGGTCGCCGCGCTCAAAGCCCGCGATAAAAGCTATGCAATAAGCTTAAAAATACCAGGTTGCTGTGAGACAAGTTGGTTACATTTAGTGTAATTTTTTTAAAAGCAGGCTCATTTGACGCACAACAAGTCTGAAAACAAAGTTATTCATAATAAAATGACGAAACCTATGTAGATTTTTAATATCAGATATATTGTGATAAAAGCGTCTGACAATTTTTTTTTTACATAACAGAAATGGGTCCCCATATAACGTAGACGTTTCTGACCAATACTGCTCACCGAGTCGAGTTCAAAATTATCAAAACTAACGATTTTACAGAGTATTGGCAGTAAAACGATGTGATATGGTTTTGGTCGTGGGTTCTCGGACTATTATGTAGTGCTACAAACACACGCACCGCATTTAGTCGCCGGCGACTCGCTAACGATTTCAAATCTCACGTTCCGTCAAATAATGGGTATAAAAACTGCCACTGGCTCACTTCCGATGTCGCTACAATCCAGTGCCAGTGGTCAGCTGTCACTATCTGTTCTATATTTTGTTTGTACACAAGCGACCTCTTTTACGCACAATTAATAAATATGCCCGTTGCGCAGCAAGCGCGTGTCCACCGTTGTGGGCACGGTGGGCATGCCCACAACCCTCGATAGGCTGACGTACAACAGGACACACACATTGTGAGCGTGAGTGAGCATATAGCCTTAGCAAAGGAGATTGGGCAAAAGTGGTTTATTGTACGAATAGCAATTAGGTTTTGATATTTATGTAAAGTATATTTTTCTCAAAATTGCCGGGTCTGATTATCCCTACACAAATCGAAACTATGTCGCTTTTAGTCTATAGACCACTTCCCATGTTAATACGCCCATTCTCCTTTAGAGATTAACTGATGCCGTATCGTGCGGGAATGTAACGTGTAAGTACACCCACATTAGACGACTAGACGATACTTACTTTATAATTATTAATTCATTTATTGATATAAAACATCTATAGCCGCGGGTAAAACTAACTGTTGGCGTGGCGAGGCATGTCGGGGCGACGCCTCGCCACGCTATATTTTCTATATAAAAAAGAAATTTTTAAAAACCCCCGACACAATAACCTATAAAAAGTAAAAAATAAAATTTCTGGGCCTGGTCCTTTAACTTTAATATTTAAATACTTAATTAGTAATATTTTGTGATTCAAGCGTCGCACGGTGGATCGAAAATCGGCTGTAGAAGACATAGGATCTCGATTTCTTAAATGTTATTTTTTTTGCTGGAAATGACTTCTGCTGATCATTACTTTGTACAAAAATGACACCCGAGTTAATTCTGCCCAAAAACGAAGGAAATATATTTTTTTTACGAAAAATTTGTATGAAGCTAGTATGAAAAATCGAATTATCTCCTAAACGGCATGTTTAACCGTAATATCCTTGGAGGTGGTCATAGTGCTAATTATTTATGATTTTTTGGTTGCCGATTTGACGAAAAATTTAATGCCGTTTTTTTTTAAAAAATCGTCAAAATATTTTTATTTATTTTTACATGTAAAACGATCCCTTTTAGTGTCCAAGTTAAAAAGTTCGATATGTTATTAACCCAAATATTAAGAACACACAAAACAAGAAAAATTAAATAAAAAAATTGCTGTTTTTTGACACATTTTTATTAATTTAAATAAAAAAAGATTATCAAACTCTTATTTAAGTAACATATAAAGTTATATTATATACAAAATAATTTAATTTAAGGAATTAATACTAAGCATTTGTAAAATAAAGTAAAATAAATAAAAAAAAAGACAAAATATCATTAAATATTACAAAAAAAAACCCAAACAGACTCAAATACAAATTTACAAATAAGTACATATATAATTTTTTTACAAATTTTCCTTATCACTCTCGTTGTCAGACTCCAATTCTGAGTCAGCATCCAGATTGGATATATCCAAAAACTCGAACTCAGTTTCCTGAAATTGAATTAAGTCGAGAGTTTCAGCAAAAAAGCTCTGCTTTTTCTTGGCATCTAACTTAGGCCTTTGTGCACTTAGCAAAGGATCCGAAGAAACAACAAGCATATTTAAAATGTCTTGATTGGAATCCTGCCTGCTTCTTTTCCGCGAATGATGTTCTCGAAACCTCCTAAAATCTTTGTTTCGAGACTCTGAGGCTTCTTCCGAGAGAGTCCCAATCGGCACAATATTATTTTTCTCAATTATGTCAGCCCCATGGATTAATAATTTATGAACGGTTGACGACATGTAGTACCAGTCGTATAATAATACGTACTTTTCTGCTGTTTTGCGGGCATAATCTCTAAATTTTATTATATCGACCTGCTCTCTAGATGTAATTGCTTGTAAAATTACAGCAAATCTTTTGATGAGGTCTTCATCCAAACCGGTTATAGCTGCGGTTTTATTAGGAAACTCAAAGAATTTTCTTGCAGTATTCCCGTCATTGGTGGTTCCCGAGCCTTGTTTTACTATATCAATCAACAGATTGAGCTCATCTTTGAATTTATTTTGAATTATTTTCTTCCTTGTCTGTAGCATTTCTTTGTGCTCATCACTTCTCGCTGCCCACCGTTTGAAGTCGAGCCTGTATGCAATGTGTAACAGACATTCCATACAATTTATACGGGCGTGTAGGGATGACAAGCCAAATTCATACAGGTCAGAACACACAATTTTTGATGTTACAGCATCTAAGCGGTTCATTTCTGTAGGCTTTACTAAGCACAGGTAGCACGATGCATTTGATCTAGCTTCAGAAAGGTAAGTGCAAACTTTAGCGTCGATCATCGTCATCATTGGTTCATGAGTCACCCTATTATTATTATTGCACTCTGTGGGGATAAGGGCCTCAATTTCTTCATCCATTTGTTTTTTCAGCTCAAGGACAACTGCTTCACTCTCCTTTACAAAAGTAAACTGAACTGGACGACAATACAAAACTGAGCATGGTTTTGGGTTCGTCCATAAGATGTTGTCTCCATCTGTCAGTTTAAGTGGCACCAAGGAGGTCATGAAAATGCTCGAGTCATCTTCCTCACCCTCCATTTTCTGCTTGTATCGGCTTCGGTTAGAAGCACCATCAAATCCCCACTTGGATATCAGTTTCAACTGCTTGTTATGCTCTTCCTTAGAAAGGCTTTGAAGGATTCTTGTAACTGTGATATCAAGTAAAGCTTGAAGTGTAATCCTAGCCGATGAATCAGTAACTGTCACTGATTGCTTCGGAGGGTAGCAATCAAGCTTAGTTTGTTGCACTTTATAGTAAGATGGATAAATATCCTTAGCACCTTCCCGAATGGCAGCCTCTCGCAACGTAATATATTGCCACTTTGAGAGTTTTAGCGAAAGAAGCAATCCAAGCGCCTTTTCTGACGTAAATATGATTGTTTTCGCTGGTTTCTTAAGCGTTTCATTTAATTTAGCGGCTGCTTCAGGATTTTTCATCATGTATTCGATGACAGAGTTTTGTCTATTTTTTTATTTATTTTACTTTATTTTACAAATGCTTAGTATTAATTCCTTAAATTAAATTATTTTGTACATAATATAACTTTATATGTTACTTAAATAAGAGTTTGATAATCTTTTTTTATTTAAATTAATAAAAATGTGTCAAAAAACAGCAATTTTTTTATTTAATTTTTCTTGTTTTGTGTGTGCTTAATATTTGGGTTAATAACATATCGAACTTTTTAACTTGGACACTAAAAGGGATCGTTTTACATGTAAAAATAAATAAAAATATTTTGACGATTTTTTAAAAAAAAAACGGCATTAAATTTTTCGTCAAATCGGCAACCAAAAAATCATAAATAATTAGCACTATGACCACCTCCAAGGATATTACGGTTAAACATGCCGTTTAGGAGATAATTCGATTTTTCATACTAGCTTCATACAAATTTTTCGTAAAAAAAATATATTTCCTTCGTTTTTGGGCAGAATTAACTCGGGTGTCATTTTTGTACATAGTAATGATCAGCAGAAGTCATTTCCAGCAAAAAAAATAACATTTAAGAAATCGAGATCCTATGTCTTCTACAGCCGATTTTCGATCCACCGTGCGTCGTCGAGACGGGGGACCGCATACGGTGACGAAGGGCGCCGATCAGAAAGGGATAGATTGATCCTATATTTGGGATTGAGGATTGTCACCGTATTAGGTCCCCCGACTTGACGACGCTTGAATCACAAAATATTACTAATTAAGTATTTAAATATTAAAGTTAAAGGACCAGGCCCAGAAATTATATTTTTTACTTTTTATAGGTTTTTGTGCCGCGGGTTTCTAAAATTTTTAATTTTATTTTCATTGTTCTATTATATAAATTAACAAATTAAAATCAATTTACACAATATTAACATTACATTAGATTTAATAATTTACAATAAAATTAAAATCAAAATTGTGATAGCATAATTATGTCGTAAACAACTTTATCTATTGAATATTTGCAATCATTAAATAGCATTTTGATTCTGCACAAAATGTTATATGTTACATTTATAGTGTATTTAGACTTATTTTTCATTCGGGATTCGGTTGTATACCACATTTACGCAAATAAACGATTTCCGTTATTTTAATTTTATTGAAAAAGGCCGGGTTTCGAACTAAGTTATAAACGTCAACTTCGAAAAAGATACGTACCATAGATTAAAAAGTTCGCTCTTTTCATGTGTAGAATCCGCCATTTTGGACGTGTTCCTTACTGCGGTGTAGCGCAAGAACTAAACAGTTTGCACAATGGGTCACGCTAACATTTGGTATTCTCATCCTCGCAGATACGGCCAGGGCTCCCGCTCATGGTATGAATTCTTAGAAAGTGTATTTTCACAAGGAAATTTTCTTGGTTAGAACACGTGTTTGAAGTGTTGCTCTGCATGTTTCAGCCGCGCCTGCTCCAACAGACACGGTCTCATCCGTAAGTACGGTCTGAACATCTGCCGACAGTGCTTCAGAGAATACGCTCACGACATTGGTTTCAAGAAGGTATGTACCCATGTGAACTATTTATTCATGGTTGTTTTGGTTTTGGAAATAGACTTTATTAAGTAGGTAACGTTTAGCCATTTAATCAAATAATCCACTACATACCTACAAGGTATATTAGCACCTGTTTTTGAATGAGTAGCATATCGTCGGCCTTATTCGTTAACCTGCTAAGTCAATTTTTTGGCAAAATTTGCATTTTATACTAGTTAAAAACTTCAATCTAATATCTACCGTATCATTTAAGTAATAACTGCGATATTAGCCAAAAAAGGTGACAAATGCTATGCCCGAAAAACTGCTTTCTGACCAGTCAATCTCCACAACGCAAAGCTACTAAATCCTGTTGGGACCTCAGTTTTGTACTGACAACGTTAAATATTTTGATTAGATACTGATTGAATTCGTTTTACTGCACAATTCATTCATCTGTACACTGTACTCAATTTAAATAAAAAACTGCTAAGTCCTCGAGCAAATTGAAACTTCACCTCGACAAACTGCTAAATAATTGTTTTTCAAAATTTTATAAAATGTGTATAAGTTATGCTGTTAGATATATTGTTAAAATATCAAGAAAAATTATAGAAACCAATGGCATTTTCAGAATTTTGACTGCTAAATTAATAGAGATATTATTCAGATTTTTCTTTGTCCTGTAAACTAATTATGTCAAAATGGACTTAGCAGATTAATGAATTAGGCCGACGATATCATACTTCTTTTTCGTAGACCCATCACAATGTTGTCCATTTAACCCAAAGGTTGACTGGTCGACAATATGTTGCAGCATTTGGTTCCCCTGAGTAAATGTACCATTACGAATTTCAAATAAATAAATGATTATTTAAGTATAATTTCTTACTCAATATATTTTATTGCATTCTATTATGTGAACTTTGGGGTAGTCGATTTACGAAGACCTGATCATTGTGAACCCTGTTGGGCACAGCAAAGTAGGAGAGAGGAAGTGGCCTTTAATTTGACTACTGTCTAGGGTATGGTAAATTTTGCTAATGGTTGCTTGTAAATATTTATCATAGAGAAAATCCAGATATGACCTATACTATTCAACTACCGGACAACTGTTAAGGGAAACTTGAGACGACATACCAACTAAACCCAAAAACAAAATTCGAACAATACTTTATATTAGTATCACAATTTGCTCTGTGCATATAAATTCAATACTGGACAACTGCCCAGCAGTCAAATAGTACAGAGGGGAGGTTATGTTTAAAGTTACCTTACAGAGAATATTGACAAACAGAAATTTGTCAAAATTAACCATACTTTTATTTATGATATTAGGACTTCAAATATAAAACATTAACATCAAAACTAAATTCTTATGATTACGAAGGATGTGCAACCTAAAACAATCATCTTACATATTTAGTACTAGTGTCCCTAATTAGCTGTCCACCACTGCATTTATGTTACTTCTGCATGGGATGGTAGGACTCACTGCTCCTATATTGGAAAGACGCAAACCATCCGCAAAATAAGATAATGGAGCGTGCAATATCTCCTGGTGGTTGCTGTTGTGGTCACACGGTGCACGTTATGAAACCACAATTTATGATAAAACAGACATGATTATTAACATTGTTCAATGTTCATAATTTTATTAGTGGAATATTAAATATTAATTTTATCCAGTCTGTAGAACTCCTAATTAACATATTTCTTTCTTTTGTTTCAGCTTGATTAAAATGTTTGGCAAATAAACTTTAAATTAAGTAAATAAACTTGTTTTAATGTTCAACACACTACAGTTCCTGAATAATAATGATTTTGTCACTACACTTCCAGAGTAAATCAGTCATGTAAAACAAAAAACCCATAACGAGAAAACAGCATTGAATCCCATAAATAAATATTTTAGGTACATACCTTTTTTGATCATTTATTTATTAACCACATTAATAACAGAACAGTTTATTGCCATAAATTAAACAAAATGGAAACTATACAAACATTATTTTATTTTACAAAACTGTACAAAACTGTACAAAAGTATAAAAGAACTAAAACACTAAAATCACAATAATATTACTCTATTTATTTGCATTTGCTTGCACCTGACGCAGGTTGACTAATGTGGATCCAACTGTCTGAAAAATAAATACACCAAGAGTAAGTGGAAATGCATAAGTAGAACTAGGTTTCTGTTGGGTCTAGTAGGTGCTAAGTGCGATAATTTAATTTTGACAGGCATATGAATCTTTGACCAGTTTTTGTATGACTCTCAAACCCCATGATGTAACCTGTAAGTAGTTTTGTCTACCTGTCCTACTCCGGCAAGTAATGCTAGAAGGCTGCGCTGTGGTGGTCTGCAGTGTTTCTTGCCGCCCTCTGCGCAACACAAGTTTGGGAAGCAGTCCACGCTGGAGTTGCACTTCTGACGGAACAGGTCGTATTGAGGAGGAGGCGTGCACTGCAAGTATTGCTCAAACATCCGCACAGCTGAAACATAAAATTATGATAGTCGTGAAGTTGGTATTAGCCGTAGTAGGTAAAACAACTTAAAGTTCAGTGATAAATGCTTTTCTTTTCACCAATTTTCGCAAAGAGGTTCAGTCCCGATCATCTGGCTTCTCAAAAATTGGTAATATTTTAGGTGTTATTATTGGAGTCACAATTTCATGGTTTGCCCGATAAGTGAAATGGTCACCCACAAATGTTTACTTACGTCCGTCAATTTGGTTGGCGATGGGCACGAGATCGAGTCGAGCCCGGGCAGTACGGCAGTAGGAGCGTGTGCCATCAGGGCAGCAGATCCGCGGCCAGCAGTCCGAATCGGCCTTGCAAGTTTGTACTTCAAACAGTAGTTCGCCGAGCGGCGCCGATGGACATTCACGAGGAATCACACCCAACAAAGCTGCAATATGGAGATAGCAGATGATAAGTATAATAGTTAAAATCACGCCTGTTTTATTTGAAGAGGTACCTAGTCAGACGTGTAAACTTAGTACACCCACACATTTCGCCAGTAAGTCCCATGTAATATGGCGACAGCCTTTTAATTACCATGAACAAATCCAGGCTCCGGGCTGCAACTGAGAATTTCCATAAGCAAAAACCACGGAAAAATGCCCACAATAACTTTGCCCGACCAACAGGGATCGAAGCCGGCAGCTACGCTCAGCAGTCGCGCTTGCGAACACTGGACTAACGCAGAGTAGAAATAATATACTTTTGGGACTAACGAGGTATTCAAGTCGGGTACAATATTACACCAACTGCCGTGTTCAATTTCCAAAAAGTCTAGGAATTGAGGGTCCTACAAAGACAGCGTGTTTCACTCATCTAGCGATGTTAACGAGATAGGGTGCTTGTCTAAAGATACGGACCGTTCGATTCGGCTAAGGTTCGTTTAGAGGGAACGCTGCAAAATGGTAGTTTATCTATATTAACGTTTTAGAGGACTCCGATATAGTGTTTACAAAGCAAGTTTATTCGAAATAAGTAAAACATAATACCTACTTATGTACTACATTATTTTATAGAATTAACACTGTTTTACTTTTTGAATTAACCGGTATATATTTTATAGTAGCACTTAAGTTTGGATACGAATTCCCTTAATAATAATTTATTTTACCACTTGAAACATTTTCTACCATAAAAGTTACAATTTTGTAGCGTTCCCACTAAACGAACCTACAGTCCAATTCGATAGCGAATCGAGCGGTCGTTAGTAGCTGTGGGTCGGTAGGTACTGTTATGTACCTACAGAATTACAGATCAACCCACGAGTGCCCAGTATGATAAAATGTAGTCGGTACCGCCAAATTTCAACCTGTGTATAAGCGAGCGCATACCTACTGAAAGTAGGGGACTATTTTATCCGCACCGATCGGTACCGAATACCGATCCATTCCGACTTGTCCGGTATGCAAGCACCCTTACTCGGGATCATGGTGTAAGCAGATCTTTAGATACAGTCGACCACACATCGGCATCGGCGCAGTACCTAACACAGACGTTGAGCTGACTAAGCGTCAATAGAATAAGAGGCCAGCATAGTACTGGTTCTGTTATCACTGATGTGCGGCCTACTGTTCTTACCTGCCTGCACTATTGCACGCGTAGCATGACCACCATAGAAACGGGTGTAGCATGACCGCCCTAAAGACGGGTTTTGTCGACGGAACAATAGACAAAACTCCAGATTGTAGAAACATTTCTTTAGAAATCTGACATTTTGTCTATTCTGCTGTCGGTTCTATCATAGATCACTTTAAATACAGGAGTTTCTATGGTGGTCGTGCTACGCGTGCTGATGTAACCGACATGTTTATAGGTACAGTCGCCAGCACATCAGTTACAATAAACTGTCAGATTTTCTCATTTGATTTTGAACGTAACCACCATCACTTTAAGTTTTAAAATTGTTTGGAGTAAGGAGAATGCTCATCAAGTATGAAAAAAAACCAGAGCGAACAGATACAGGATGTATCTCAGAATTTTAGTGATATTTAATGATATTCTGTAAATATTTCAATTAAAGATTCGATGACTAAATGTGTCATATTGCTATTTGTTTTTAATCAGGCTTTTTTTAATTCTTTCAGATATCTTCTATTTGGGTATACTCGACGATATAAATACAAACATACATGCCTATAATCCCATATGAGTAGGCAGAGACTACAGATTGTCGAAATGAATTATCCACAGCCCACTTTTCGCTGCTTTTCTGCGAGGCTCAGTGTGATGGGGAGCGAACTCTATCGCCGCCCTTAGAATGTTAAGCCTCTTAGTCGACCTTTACAACAAGCCGAGAAGAAGGCGTTGGAGCTACTTAATTCGTAACCGACACCATATAGCTTAAATAAATAAATACATAATTAACTATATTATATTATTAATTATACATAGGTATATACACGATATAAATACATTATTAAATAGTGTTATTACACGTCCATGGCCATTGGGTAAAGATTAAAGTAACAATATTATACTGAAAAACAACAAAAAATCTTACTAAATACACCTACTGTCTATTTTAAAAATAAATAGAATACAATATTTATTTATTTATTTATTTATAATGAAAACTATTGACTTTTAAACATAATAGAGACAACAGAATTCTTACAGACTGCAATGACCCAGTGGTCATAGAAGTTGGCCCAACTGCAATGACCCAACGGTCATAGTAGTTGTCCCAATTGCAAATGTTTGTTTGATTGATCTGTCTGTTGTGTTCTATTATTTTCATTTTAATCTTATACTAACTGTACAAAAACATTCCTGGTAATATCCTTAAGGCATTAGTAAAAACCGCATCAAACAAGCAGCATTTAATTTTTACTTACATAGTTTTTATTTTTATTTAAAATGGGTTAATGGTGATTGTGGTCGTGAAAGTATAATAATACTATTGAATAATGTATTTATGTCGTGTATATGTATGTATTTATTTATTTAAGCCGTGTGGTGTCGGTTACAAATAGCACCAACGGTTTATCGATGGGTCGTAAAAGTAGACTAAAAGACTTGGATGAGACTTAACAATCAAATGGGGATGACAGAGTTCACCACTCATCACGCTGAGTCTCGCAGAAAAGCGGCGAAAGTGGGCTGTGGATACTTGATTTAGACAATCTGCAGTCCCTGCCTACTCCTATGGGATTATGGGCGTGATTATATGTATGTAAGTATTTATATCGTCGGTTATACCTAAATCGAAGATATATCAAAGAAAAATAATCACCGCTGATGAAAAACAAATAGCACAATATCACATATTTAGCCATCGCATCGTGTAGTGAAATATTTACAGAATTATATCACTGAATATCACTAACATTCTGAGCTACAATCTGCATCTGTTCCCTCTGGGTTTTTTTTTGAGCATTCTCCTTTGACAGTTTCGTGTAGCTTGACCTGCTGGCGACTGTACATGATGCTTATAGGTACTTAATAAAAATCAAACATGCTGCTAAAATAGGCCTCACTTAGGTAGGTAGGTACCTTAATTGCGTCGCAAAAATCTATAACGCCGCAATGCGTGCAGCGCGGTGCACAGGCACATTCATTTTTCTCAGGTCAACTTGTAAACCGGTATGAATTTACGTAATTTGCTGCATGGTTATTACTTAAAGTAGTTATAAGAGGTACAAAAAAAAAAACATACGTTGGTGTGGTTTGGGTGCCGAGGTAGGCCGCGGCGCCGGAACACCTTTCACGCAGCGTCCCTCACAGCACACTTGGTCAGGCCCGCTGGTCGCTCTGCATTGGGAGTTTTTCTCGCACGGGATTGGGAACAGCACCACAGGCGCTTGTCCAGATTTTGGGCACACCAGTTTCTGCGTCTTGCCTGCGCTCGAATAATCCACTTTAGACTCGTAAACGGATACAGAGTTGTGTGAGCGTGAATAAGTTACGTCAGCTGGTATGGTATTGCCTAAGAACAAGATTATGAGTCTAGTTCATTAACAAAACAAAGCCTTTGTTGTCTAGTAGCGGCATTTATCTTTCTATGTTCTAGATATTATTTTGGTAAATCAAATCAAAAAGTCAATTAAGTAGTGGGGGTGGGTTATAATCAGATAGGCCTGTTATATACAAAGTAAGATTGCAATTTATTTAAAAAAACAAAGATCAATGGTTTTTTTATTGTTTTATTTTGTCATATTATTATTTGCTTAAAAGACTTTTTGAACGCAAAAGCTAAGTAAAGTAGGTATCTAGTAGGTAAGTAGTTGAAATGACGAGCACAACTAAAAAGTATGTCTAGATATCACACGCATCAGGTAGGTATTTTAATTTTGATAACACAAAAAAAATTGTCGAAATTAGTCGGCCACTGATTCCAAAGTTATAAGGGTTTATAGATGGCCGATCTGGGGAGCGCCTACCCCAGCTTGGCAAATTTGAATGTCAAAAGCTAAGGCACCTAGTGAAGATCTGTTTTCTCCCAAATTTAATCGCTAATTAGTCGGAATTAGTCGCTAAATATCAGAATCTGTCGGTCACTGGTTCAAAAGTTATAAGCGTTTCTAGGTGGCCGACCTGGAGAGAATCTCCCCAGCTTCGCCACATTTATATCTCAAAAAACTAGGGCACCTAGCGAAAATCTGTTTTCTCTCAAATTTTGTCGCTAATTAGTCGCAATTTTTTTTTTGTTTAATTCTGTTATTTGGCGACAAATTTCGACTAATTAGCGATTAATTTTTTGAGTTATCAAAATTAAAATCCCTGATAGTGGCCATGCCAGTTTCAGTCACACGTAGATTTTTATAAACTTTTTCAAAGTTAGGTAGGTACTTAGAAAGTCGGCTATTTTTTTCCTAATATAAGTGAAAACGGACAATAGTGTAAGCCGCTTAGTTTACCTAAAAGTTACTAAGGTTTTGTTGCGTAAAAATTCCGGTTAGCCACGTCCTTTAATTTCAAGAAAGCAGTGACAGCCTTGATCGCTTATTAAGGTTTTCACGACAAAGCCAATTCAATTCAACAGAATTGGATTAGAATTCAATTCCATTCTATCGTTTTTAAAATTATTATGATACCTAATTAAGGAAACAATCATTATTACCTACTTACAATGCAAATATTTAATTAAACAAAACAATTCCACAGTCGGCTGTGCATGTCTTAAATATTTAACTAGGTTCCTGTAAGTGTGGCGATCCAATTAGGTATATACCTTCTTATATTCATAATTGATACCATCCTTGAAATTATTTCACTTGTCGGTATTTTTTAGGCTCAAACACAGATTATGGAAAAATAATATAGGTAATAGTTACCTACATAAAATAACATCGGTACATCACGCCTGTAATCCCTGAAGGATTAGGCAGAGGCGTACCTGTTGTAGGTACGCCCAAATTTCACCCGTTATGTACCTACATATACTTAGCTATATATATATACAGTCTTGTCGCAGTTTTTTTACCTCTAATTTTGTATCACTGTCAAAATCACAGTGATCTCTAAAGTCGTTGCAGTAATTGTTGCTGCCATTGACAAAGGTTGCTGTTGGGTTGCTGACATTGACAAGTGTGTCAAAATCATAGTGATCTTGACAGTGGTAACCATAGAAATATAAAAAAACAGGGTAACAGTAAGGTTCCTATTGGGTTGCTGCGGTCAGAGGTACAATAACTGTGAAAGGACTGGTAGTAATTAAGCAATTATAGGTACTCACTAATCTTTACTGGTGCGCTGACTTGCGTAGTGGCTTGCGGTATCTGTAGGGGCAATAGCTGCAAGAAGGGGCGCGGGGCTTCGGTCGTGGTCGTGGTCGTCGGGCGCGGCGTCGTGGTGGTCGTCGTGGTCGTGGTCGAGCTGGTGGTACTCGGAGCAGATGTAGTAGTCGAAGTAGTGGTGGTGGTGGTGGTGGTACTCGTTGTGCTACTAGAGGTGCTAGTGCTTGTGCTGCTGGTCGTGCTGGGGCTTGAACTACTCGGCGCCACTACGCTAGCCGTTATCTGGGTCATTCTACAATGGAAACCACCATGGATACTAGATGATATGATGATGTTGTGTGGACAATGGCGTAGCTAGCAGGACACATAGGGTACACAGTAGGCTCATGGCTCAAAATGCAAGGGTTCTGCCTTGAGTTTGGTGTGCAAAGAAACTGCCGCAGTTTAAAACTTTTTGAAAGTTATTTAGCATGTCGGCTGTTTTTTTTAGTAGGTAGGGATCCACCAAGTTACGCCACTGTTTTAAAGTTCTAATGAAGTGATTCAGCGATGTAGTCTATGATGA
This sequence comes from Dryobotodes eremita, assembly GCA_917490735.1. Taxonomy (NCBI): domain Eukaryota; kingdom Metazoa; phylum Arthropoda; class Insecta; order Lepidoptera; family Noctuidae; genus Dryobotodes; species Dryobotodes eremita. Next base: position 10,523,711 of record OU823257.1, read on the forward strand.
CATGATGATGATGACTATGCATAATGTGTTAATGTATCTGATCGATAAACTTATTTCTAATCCTACTGATTGCGTAAAAGCGATGCTGATGTGCCACTTTTTCATATTAAAAATATAAAGTGAATGTTGGTAGTTTTTATGACAAATCGGTTCTCTTGCGTTATAGCTCCCCGGTAGCGCCTACTTGCATTTTTAATTTAAGATCAGAGCCTATAGCACGAACGCCTGACGTAAACCTAACATAAATTCAAACGCTGTTAAGTAATAATTAGGTACCTACCGAAATGTAAGTTAAAAAACTCTACTTCAACCACAATAACACTACACACTAACTACATAAGTATAGGACCTAACTGTATTAAGTAGGTATATCAGCAGCAACATTTCAGACTGCACAGGTTTATTTCATTTACCCAAACAAGTTAAGGACTAAGGTTAAGTTAAGAACTTTTTCCTGTGACTACAACGGTTAAGGTACCTGCCCTTACTGCCCCGTCTCAAAAATGTACCTCGTGGGCCCGTGGAGGTGTAGATTCTGGTGCTCGCAACGCAAGTGCGTTTGGTCTCTACTTCTATATTTAATATAGTGGAATGATACTCAAAGTGGTGTACAGGGTGCTTAGAAGCTGGACGCATAGCCTTAAGGGGTGAAAGTTGACACCATTTAGAGCATTTTGAGCCATAAATTTCTTAGACGAAGTCGGTTTTATTTTTATTTTGGACTGCTATTTCTAGGTTTTTTTTAGGTTTAAAGGTATAGCAGTTATAAATAAAAAAACGGACTTCGTCTCAGACATGTGTAGCTGAAAATTCGCTAAATGGTGTCAACTATCAGCTCACCCAGCACCCAGCTTCCAAACACCCTGTATATCTACCCCCAGGGTTCGACGATGACCTGTAAGGGGTCCATGGGAGAAAAAAATAATAATTAGTAGACCGTGAGATGTAAACGGAGGTCCACGATAATGGATCTCATTTAAGCAGGTCGTGAGTTTAATAGAGGGCTATAGAACGGAGTATTCTGGGTATCAAACTAACAGATCGGGTTAGGATTACCTACGATCATCTATTCCTTCAGAAAGATAACTGGACTTGGAAAGTTGCCACGCTAAAATGGAATTATGCTGGGCACATCTGCCGCATGTCAGACGACCAATGGGCCAAACTTACGACCCAATGAGTCCCTTTTAATGGCAAGCGACATCGCGGCAGGCCCAGACGCAGATAGCGGGATGAGCTGGATTCCTTCAATAAGAACAGCGGGGTAATTACGTAACACACTAACAGTAGGAATGGGTTTCATTTTGGCAGTTCAACAACATTCATTCAGTTTTTTCCGTTGTTGAGCAGACAAATTTTTCGAACATATGAAGCAATGGATTTACAATAGGCTTCAAAATGATTCAGATTGTGATAGATAGTGTGTTATGTAATTAGGGTGCTGGTCCTTAGCAGCTCTAAACAGAGAGAAGTGAAAAGAGAGTAGAGAGGCCTTTGCTCTGAAGTGGGACATCACAAGTTTTTCATATAATAATACTAGCGACCCGCCCCGGCTTCGCCTGGGTAGCAAAGCATAATATAATATAGCCTATGTCACCCGGAGATAGTGTAGCTTCCCAACAGTCAAAGAATTTTTGAAATCGGTTCAGTAGTTTCGGAGCATATTCAATACAAACAAACAATCATATCTTTTCTCTTTATTAAATGTAGCTTATATGAAACGTTTGTATTTTTAACATAGCGCCATCTATTGAATACTTACTCAATGCAGTCAACAGATATCGCCATCTGTTAAAATCGTTTGGAGCTAACAGATAATTGTGACTGTCAAATAATAGACAAGTAATTTTCAATAAAATAATATTGCGACTATAAATTGAGATGTAAGCTATCCTATCTTTCAAGCTGGATCAAATTGCACACGGTGTGCAAATCAAATTTAAAATCGGTTCAGTACTTTAGGAGTCCGTCGCGGACAATCAACGTGACACGTAATTTTTATATATATAAAGATAAAGATTAATGGAATAACCCACATAATACACGATGATTTGTTGCTTAGTTTTTACCTAAAAATGTATTGTAACAAACAGACCGACGACGATAGTAGATACTATTGTAGGTACTGTCTTAGGTTTTGTAAACAAAATTATTTTCGCAATTTAATAATATTAGTAGCAATTTAGTATAATTAGGGTGGCAGGGACATCGACGTGCAACGTGCAACCTGTTACCATGGATTCAGTACATGATTCTGAACCCCCCTTTAAAATTTTTCGTAGGTTATTTAAATAAAAATTGCTGTTCCATACCTTTTGACCGCGTTGGTAACTTTTGTAGGAAACAGCTATTTTTTATTTTAAACTAGCTTTTGCCCGCGGCTTCGCTCGCGTTAACTTAGACTTCGACTATCAATTCGGGTTATAATTCAATCATGATCGGAAGACACGTGGCGCCATCTATTATCATAAGAACGTTATTGTTGTTTTCCTCGGGAACAATACTTTTTTTCGGGATGAATGGTACCCTATGTCCGTTTCTGTACACCTGACAACGTATATGCAAAATTTCAGGATGATCGGTTCAGTGGTTTAGGCGTGAAAAGGTAACAAACAAACAAACAAACTTACTTTCGCATTTATAATATTAGTTAGGAAGTTAGGATTAGGATAACCGATGAAAAATTTCAACGCAGGGGTTTCAGAATCATTTACTAATCAAGGGTTAGGGGTTGTGCGTCGATGTCCCTGTCACCCCGTATCTAATTAAATTGTGTAAGTAATTTACTAGGATATTCGCTATGTGGTCGCAATATACTTTGAACTTGTAGACACTTAACACCATACCCGCGTACGCGTAGTAGAAGTTCTTGTCTGAGACATTCGCAAAGAAATTAAGTAGGTACTTACATAACATGTTATTTTAATATTATTTTTCGCTCTACCCCTCACTACTTTTATAGTCAAAAACACATTTGAAGTAGATACATTTGCACAAAATGCAGTATAAGCTGGGGTCTACAAAAAACCGAGAAAAACATGGCAAGTGGTCTACGAAACAAAAAAGTTTGGGTACTTCTGAATAACTCGATCAACAGGCAAATAATGAATGAAAATAAACGATTTACTTTCAAACTGAATTGGAGAGACTGAAACTGAATTGCAGATCGTATAAGGGTTGCCATCCGTCCGGGTTTCCCCGGATTTGTCCTAGTTTAGAGGGCATCCGGGGAGCGGCCGGGCGGGGCTTCATTTGTAGTCCGGGTTTAAAAACATAAAGAAGATAATAATTTTTGAGATCAAAGAGTTACCTTAAAAATTATAAGACTGAATACTAAAATGATCTCAGTACTTTTAATATTTTTGTTCAAAAAATTAATTCAATTTTGTTAGGTTTAATATTTTAATAAGGTTTTGTTTTCATAACAGATTATATTAATAATTTGTGTTTTATTTTAAGAATAAAAAAAATTGTAACTGATTATTAAAAAAAAGTTGTAATAAACTGTAATAAGATTCTGCTTTGTTAGGTACATTTAAAATGATGATAAGAGATGACTAAATTTAATTTTAAGGTCTGAAAATCAATAAAAAGGTGATGTAATGAATTTTTCAACTGTTTTTTATTACACTGACTATGTTTAAAAAAACCTGTTGACATGTCCGGGTTTTGGGCTCTACAATCCGGGGATTTCACGCGTCTTGTCCTGGTTGCCAAATTTTAGAGATGGCAACCCTCGTACCTATATCTACATAATATACATATTTAATGAAGTATTTATCTTCGCAACAATAATGAAATGGTTAAAATACTAGACAGCTTGCGCTTTGTTTCAAAATGTTTTACGAAAGAGCTGAGACTCGAGCTACTCGTGAGTTTGGCCATAACATTACAATATATAGGTAATTATGCAATATTCAGAGATGTGCACAGAGTCATAATCATAATAAAGCGAAGGTAAGTAATTAAAACGGTAAGGTAAATAAACCACATACCCACATCTAGGGTTTCCAACCGTACTTTTCCGTAAAAACAGTATTCAGTATACCTGCTGTTTTTCACTCAAAAATACCGTAAAAACAGTATTCAGTATACCTACTGTTTTTCACTCACAAATACCGTAAAAACAGTATTCAGTATACCTACTATTTTTCACTCAAAAATACTGTTTATTGATCACCAAAAATAAACGGTATGATTATACTGTTTTCACTGATATCCAGAGTTAAACTTCAGTAACAAGTTTCATCTTTGTAGTTAAGTACTACGAAGAACATCATGCATGCACGGGAATGGGCGCGGTGGTTCAGCTTGACTTAATTTCAGAATGAAATTGTTAATGTCTCGAATTTGCGGGACATAGTAAATAGGTACTACTATGTGTAGGTACTATTTATTTCCTAATTTATGTTATAGATATTTTGTATTAAAGTACCGGCCTTTCTATTTTTCGTTTTGTTTTTTGTGTTTGTCAGCGGAAATTTGTAACTGGCCTTCATTTTCATATTGCTTAAGAACACTGTAGGTATAAGTTAGCTGTAAGTTTCCCGAATAGAATAGAATAAAATATTTAGTTCTGCCACCTCAGTATTCGTAGTGCGCTTTCATGCTAAGTGGCGGGACGACAGAAATAGAGCTTCAATACATTTAATAAAAACATTGCTCCTCGTCTAATAAAACCTTTAAAATTGGTGCTAAATTTATGAGTTGCGCGAGTAGCAATAATTAATTATGTATCTATTTAAAACATAAAAATATAGTTAAAATACTGTTTAGTTTTCCCAAATACTGTTTATTTTCCCACTTTGACCAAAAAGTTGGCAACCCTACCCACATCACTAGTCAGAGCTACACATGACATGATGTGGTAACTCATAATAACTTTACCTGCGTCACTACATAGGCAGTGAAGGGCGGACGTTTTGGGGGACTGCCTTGTGTATTTTTTTAGCCTAGTTTGAATAAATGCCTTTTGATTTTGCAGTGATTCAGACTTACATGGATTTATTTGAGAATGGGAAAGCGATAGTGATTTATTCACAGATAGGTCTGTGTCAAAGTGTTTACAGACGTGTTAAAAATTAATGTAATTTACATAAAATAAGTATTTTAAACCTAATGTCCTAGAAAGTTACTGGAGTATGTATGAAAATCGAGATTAGCCTTCAAAATAAAACAAAGCAGTGCAAAATAGCTAGCCAAGCGTGAGTCCGTCTTGCGTGGTAAATGTTCCGTGCCATACCTACAATAATAGTTAACCTATGAAATAAGTAACTAAGCCTTGTTTCTAGCAATACTAGAGAAGTAGGTAGCTACCCATTTACAATTTTACAGTACCTACCTATACCTAAAACTAAGCAATATGCACGGTCACCAAAAGTGATAAGTAACCAGGGTCGTTGGATATAGTTGAAGTTTAGTAAGAAGCCGATGGATGTTTTCGAATAAACTTTAACTTAATTAATATAAAACAAACAGTTAATTTATCAAATTAAATTTCATTCGATAACATCCATCGGTTTCATACTAAACTTCAACTATATCCGACGACCCTGGTCACTTATCACTTTTGGTGACTGTACCTATAGAATAGGGTTGCCATAGAAGCAAAAATAGTGTGGGTAGAGATCAAAAATGAATTTTCATAAGACAAATAGGTAAACTTGATATTATAATCTACTTAATTAAACGTATAAACAACATAATATGTTCTTAAAACAAAGTTAAATTATGACAAAATCAACATCACATAGATAAATCAGTACCTGATGGTTAACAATTGTTGGCACATTATAATTAAAACCAAAATTAAATAATGAGAAAATGAACATAAACGTAAAATATGAAGAAAAACAATGCGTGTAGGTACGTCGTGGAACACTCGGTTGGAACGAAGTTCCTTTCGTAGTATATTTAGAACATCCATAGAACAATGATTACCATAAAAAAGGGTTATATTGAATCAACCTTAAAAGATAGACATATGACGTCGCGTATTTTTTTTTAGAATTTTTAAAGCGGAACGATTCCGTCATACATGCTTTTTGCGTAACTTTTACCGTATACGCAGCGCACGCAACGGAAGCTCTCAAAAGAAATCATTTCTTCCCGTTTATGCACCATTTTTATTTATGCTCCTCTCCTATTGTTCCTAGCGTGATGTTATATAGCCTAAAACCTTCCTCGATAAATGGACTATCCAACACAAGATTTTTTCAATTCCAACCATTAGTTCCTGAGATTTACGCGTTCAATCAAACAAACAAATAAAGAAAGGATAATGACGGAAAATTCTTACACTTTTTTTCGCCTAGCCCCCATACTCCAAGTACGTACCGTGCGATAAGGAACTTCGTTCCAAAAAATCAAGCGATCGACAAAATTTGTTTATGCCTACCCAGCGCTACTTTTCTGTGCCCATTCGCATTTTTCTGATGTTCCGGCTTTTTGGACCAACTGTTTCTAGTTTTAACGTAATTATAAAATTCAATGCATGACATTTTATAATTATAAATGCACTGTATCATGCTCTCAACTGACCCCACAGCGAGCTGGTTTCTTTCCTTCGTCCACTGTGAGGAGATCAAGGGAAACACCCGCTCCACATGAGCATTGTGGCCTGGGATCGCAAAAAGATACTGGCACAATTTAAGAAGATTACTTTTTCTTTCCGTTTCTTCGGTGATATTAAAAAATATTTCCATTTATCTTGCACATTTTTACATTTCCATTCATTTGACAATGACATGCATGCCCATTTAGGTACCTAGTTCTGCGGGGTAGTTACGTAACACGCTAATGGTAGGAATGGGTTTCATTTTGACAGTTCAACAACATTCATTGCGTTATTTACGTTGTTGAGCGCACAAATTTTTCGAATATATGAAGCAATGGATTAGCAATAGGCTTCAAAATGATTCAGATTGTGATAGATAGTGTGTTACGTAATAAGGGTGCTGTTTTCCACCGACAAAACTATGGTTTTCAAACCGGGGACACCGGGACACCACGCTTCAAACTGGGACATGTCCCGGCGTACCGGGACGTATGGCAACCCTAATATAGAAGACACCTACGGCCCTGAGGGCCCTGTTTAATTTTATTTGGACTCAATCAAATAGATATAGCCCAATACATAACAGTTATTACCTACTAAGAACTAGGATACAAATAATGTAAGTGAGTAGGCTGTATATTTATCTATAAATTTGTGGTACGGCAAGTGTCAGAAACTCAGAACCTCAGCACATGGGCATTGTGTTGTTAAAAATTAAATAGATACGGCCAGCAACTAGATTCGATAAATACTTACTTCAGTTTTTTGAAATCTTAATTATTATGCAAATCATTTAATTCAAATCTGAACAAAAGTCAAAGAATATTAGTATAAGCTATTGTTAGGTATATATACGAAATACTGACAAGCTGCAGTTTATCTAAATATTTTGTGTCAGTTTTGATGATGTGTACAAATGTGACATGTTTTATTTATTTTTCTTGCTGAACGCAACTAAAGCTATCGTTTGATTGCTGGTAGACAGAAAGTCGGCGAACATATTTTTTTTAGATTTGTTGATAATTTGTGATTTGAATTTGTATGGCACGGAATTATCTGTAAGTTCTATTGAAGCAGTAGACGTGTAAAGCATCGCCTAAATAAATTACCAAAAATACCGGCTTTGTAAGTTTGTTGTTGATATTGAATCGAATTGAAGATGAAAGAGTTTTTATATACAAATAAGAAACAATACTAACTGTTGTTGTTGGATTGCAGCTGATGGGTTGACACCTTTCGTGCAGAAGCCTTTGCAGCAGAGGTGCTGGTTGCTCATAACCCGACACTCAGAATTCTTCCGGCATGGCAGTGGGAACAGGTCCAGCCAGCCACTACTCGTGCGCACTGCAGGGCACACCACTGATTGGCTGTCGACTGAGGAGTAATACATCATTATACAATAAATACTAAGGTAGGTACAATCAGTCTCAAAAAGATGTACAGTCGCCAGCAGGTCACGCTACACGAAACTGTCAAATTTCTCGAAAAGAAAAAAAAAAGAAAATTTTGAAGGTTAACTTCAAAATCGAATGAGAAAATCTGACAGTTTGTGGTAACTTGATGTGCTGGCGACTGTACTTATACATCAACAAGTTTTTTTTTTTTAAAGTATAGTATTGCAGTTTATTTAAATGAAAAAATTACAGATTCTACAAATAATATTAATAGTATGTACAACTAAATAACAATCAATAAAAGAAAGAAAGAAGGAAATGAATCATAGGGCATCAAAAATTCGTCCGTATCGCTATCGACAGGAAAAGTGCCCAAAAGGCTGGCAGCATTGCCACGTTGTACAGCGATGCTAATTCTTTGGCCAAAAAATAGGCCAGCCCTCTGGTCACGTGAAGAGTCGACCAACCGCTTAGCGATGTCTCCGAAAATGCATTTAACTTATTCATTTATTTAATTTCGCCTTCACCTGATTACGAATAGTTTTTCGAACGCACGAGTCAATTTTACAGTTGAACAAAAGTAATTAAAATAAAGTTGATTTTGGATTTTTTTGTCGTTCACTAAAAGAGGTGCAATCATTATATTACAGTGTTCAATCATATTTTTGGGAGCGCAAAATGGTAATTATTAGAGATTTTGATTAAATACATGCCAAAAATTAAGTCGTCTATTCCGATTGTACACCTCAAAGTTGCTCACCACAGGTACACGTAAGGCCCTGTCCTAATAGGAAGCGATCGTCGCTTCATGCGAATACACGATTTCGTCGTAATCATAATCGGCAAACCCGAACGTGTCATTGCACCAACAGCCTTCGGCCGCGTCCTATCGTCCCGCGAATACTCGATCGTCGCGTCGTTTATATGTCACCTTTCGTTCGGTGAACCTGAACGCGTGGTCGCGCCTGCACTGGGCCCTTTCCGGTTTTCCGAACAAAACGTGACAACGATCGTGTATTCGCGCGATGATCGGTTTTAAATAAGACGCGGGGTTCCGATTCGCCGAACAAATGGTCGCGAAGATCGCGATCGCTTATTCGCGTGACGATAGCTTTATATTTGGACAGGGTTTAACTCAGCTTTATTTTCGTTTTTTATTAGGGTGAAACTGAAGAACCCCTTTTAATTCAGGGATCACTCCGTAACGAAAGTCCTAATTAAATTACCTATACAGAGTGAATTCTTGTGACGGTGCAGCAAGGGCAGGTTATAGCTACAATAAAATGTTCTTAGGAGACCTGCACCCTAATTGCGTAACACACTATCAATCATAATCTGAATCATTTTGAAGCCTATTGCTTCATAAGTTCGAAAACTTTGTGCGCTCAACAACGTAAATAACGCAATGAATGTTGTTGAACTCTCAAAATGAAAGCCATTCCTACTGTTAGTGTGTTACGCAATTACCCCGCAGGCCTTAACTTTTTGAGTACCTATGTAATTACAAACTGCATTCACAATTACGTTGAAAATAAAAAATAATGAGCCCTCGCGGGACGCCTGGCAGATGTGAAACATAGAAACTAATTTGTATAGAAAATATTGCGTGGCGACGCGTAGCCACGGCATGCGTCACCACGCCAACAATCGGTTTTACCCGCGACTATAGATGTTTCACATTAAAAAAAAGTGGGATTTAACTTTTTCTAGCTGAGTGTACCATATTTCTAAATCTGTGAATAATGAATAGGAACGTTTTCATATAGCTACAACGGTTAAGGTGCCTGCCCTTATTGCCCCGTCTCAAAAATCCACTCTGTATGCCTAGTATACCTACACCATCTCTGTCGTGCGCTCTTATTTTCAAGCATGAAGTTTTTAGATGATTATTTTTTTTTGGCTACCCCAAAATCATAGGTAATCATAGTTACCAACAGTGCGGCCGACGAGAGAATGCGTTCTTGACACCTCTCAGTTTCATAGACCAACGAATACGTGTTTGGCGAATTTGATCTTTATCAGTTACTAGAATTTTCGCACTGACAGGTGTCAAGAACGCATTTTGTCGACAGTCGGACTGTAGTTTTAAAATGTATTCCACGATGTGAACCAGGTAGTAAGTATGTATCTACCTACCAAGAGTGTAACAGTACTTTCAGATTTCTTCCTGGCCCTTTCTTGCTTAAAGATAGATTTGCACCTTTTTCCATAAATGGTGATAGGTAATATGAGTTTACGAAAAAGCCAGGCAGGAAAAAGAAATAAGTCCTCTACACGTCTCAACCCGTCCTCAACCTTTTTATTGACACTGACCGAAGAGTACTAATAATATGACACTGACTTAACGTCAAATTAGAAATCATGTTTTCCAATTTGAAATTTATGACCTAATTAAACTTGGTGATACTGAAAAAGTACCTTTGAACCATAGCTACTTAAAGAAATCTTTAACCTATTAAAGATTTAACTTAGATCGATCAAAATGGTTATCACAGATGATGTGAAGCTTCCCGAGTTTGAGGATCTGAAAACAGATGAAGTTAATATGTCGACTGCAACTCTTATTAGTGCCGCTCCTTACATCGGCAAGCTGTGCGAGGGCATCAACAATGAGTTCGTACTCTGTCGCCAGGAGCTGGACGACCCTCGACCATGCCTCAACCTTGGCAAGCAGGTAACTTCTTGTGCGATGCAAGTTCTCAGAAGGATTAAGAATGAATGCCTCGATGAATTCAAACAATATGTTCATTGTGTGGACAAAAGCTCAGGGAATTACACTTTCAGGCACTGCCGTAAAACACAGAAAGTTTTCGATGAGTGCATGGAGAACAAGCTGAGTGTGTCACGACCTGACTTCGGATATTTCTGCCGCGGCCGAGTGCATTCCAGCACGTCGACGGCGCCGCCGGGGCCTCCCTGTCCGTGCCACCCGAAGGTGGAAGACCCCACGCCCGGCTTGCCGGACTGCAAGCCTCGATTGCCGCCACGATTCGGCGGTCGATTATATTGGACCACGGAATAATGATTTTGAGAGAACGTTATTTTATTGATTATGAATATAAAATGTATTGATTGTGAATTTAATCTATACGGTAGCATTATCATGGGATAGGTATATACTTATTTTTTTTCTTGTGGTATTAATCGCGAACTAACTTATTAAAGGTTTCGTGCAGTCACTATAATACGGTATTATTATTCTGGAAAACATGCAGTGTTTCTTAGCTCTTCGGCTAGTCCATGCTAATACAATGTAGCGTATGGTGGCGTTTTATCACAAGGTGTGCATCGATCACTATTAGTGATCGAAGGAGGTTTGTATGTTGCGAGTTCTCCTGGATTTTATCATAAGGGATGTATGTTGAGAGGTCTCCTCGATTTGCATGAACTTCCTAATTCCTGTTCAGTAATACCCCGCTTAGGCGACTTCGCACAGAGCGAATTCGTTATACCTAACACGATTTTTTAAATTAGCGTTAATTTATCCAGCTTTAAGGCTCCCACAGAAAGGCGCGACGCGACAGCGCTACACAAAGGCGCCGCTCGTCGCGCGACACGCGGTGCCTTTGTGTCGGGCGTCGCGTCGCGCCAGTGTGTACGAGCCTTTACGCGGACACATTAGCGCGCTTCGTGTCGTGATTCCGTTAGCTACTAAAAACCGCAGAAAAAGCCGCAATTTAACATGTATTAGGTTAAATAGCGGCTTTTTGGAGCAAGTTGGAGTGTTATGTCACCTAAGTCTTTCACGCGCCTATATAAGTTTGAGGATGATTGTGTCTAACACCTTCTTTAGTTCTTATTTTCTTGATCTGCTATATTTCTGACTGCCGGCGACTCAATACAACATACTTACAATAATATCTACTTCACGGAAAGAAAAAAATCAGTTCCGTGACCTACCCTACATGTCAATAAAAGCTAGTAAAGACCTACAAGTGTGTCAGGTTTTTATGCTGCCAAACCGATGTCAGATATTTTCGATCAAAACGAGGTATGAGAGGTATCACATTCTTCTGAATACTTAGATATACCTTATTTATGACGCAAGACAGGTCCATTAAATATTGCATTGACAATATTTTTGAAGCCGCTGTATAGCATCCTAAATTTTGGCGGATTTGGTGTCGCTTGATTACCAGAGCTTCGTTGTCACCTATTGTTGCCACTTGTTGACCTGCATAATCCACAAAATGATCACATGTTTTCTATCGTTCATTAATGGATGAATTTATGCTCGTGATTGTAACTAGTAAATAATAAGTAATAGGTAACCCCGAGTTTTATCATTTTATCTTTTATAATCTTCTATTCTATAATCTATTCTTCTTATACAATTTGTTTTAAAGAATAAACAGGCATATTTGACTGGCTCAGGGCGCCGGGAGCGGTGTGCAAGAGAGTGCACTTGCACCTCCCTGGCTTCAAAATAAATTATGTGTTAAAACATGCAGAACTAAAAAATATTCGAATACACTAATAGAACACTTAACCTATTCGAGGCGAGATCCAAAAGTTTTCGATTCTGCAATCTCTCAATTCGACAGCTTTTGAGCATTAGTCAACAAAGTACCAAACTCCTATTTCCGAAAATCGAATCGACCTTAGGCGGGGTGCTAACATTATCGAGCTTGCTTTGCTTGCTCTTGCATCCTACTACATGCATTCTCCTAGGTAATTGTTAAGCTTTCTACTTAAGTCGACTAAGTTACTCCTTGTATTAATGAACAAACGATAACCTAACAGATGAAGTGCAAAAATGGTCGAGCTCGCTTTTTAGAGCTGAAGGTGCACCCCCCTGAAAATAAACTTGCCGGCGCCCATGAGTCTGACTGATGTGACTATCAACGCACAACCCAAACTACTAGGGACTAGGAACATTGTTTTTTTTTTTTTGTGATTGGCCTCTCGCAGGTCAACCTAGGAGGTTGTCGGCTGTTTAACCGGTCAAGTCTGTGGTTGACCTAATAAATTAAGGCCCCCAGCCAGGGCTTACAAGACTTACAAACTAGGCGACAATACGCTAAGGGCACCCCTGCGGAGTACGAGCCTCGGCTTAGGGCGTCGGTGAGAGAGGGCAGCAAGGGACAGGCTGGATCGGAATTATAATTTTTAGGGGACGAATTTAAAGCTACAGGCTCAGAGGCGCGGGTTGGGTCGAGCTAGGGTCGGAGTGGATGTGGATTGGAGCGTTGCGGCGGGCCTCGGCGGCGAGGACGGAAGGACGGCGGTCTGTGTTTGTGTATATTTAAAATACTGGTGGCCTTACTGCTCTCCTGGAGGAGGGTAGTGATGTCGTCGGGGTTGACTAAGGTATGCCTCGGGCGGCGAAACTTACTAATGCGGGAATGAGTGTAGCAGGCGGCTGCTTTAATCAGGGGGAAGGGGTGTTTTATGCCGCAGTCGAAGAAACCCTTTGAAAGGCGTTTCGTAAACTGTAGGATGGTGGGCATTCGAAGGTCTAAGTGAAGATTCACATTTCGGACATAGAAGGGCGCTCCCGTAACCTTTCTGAGGAAGCGGTTCTATAGGGTCTGCATCTTATGAAGATGGCGGGGCTTTGCATGTGCAAATACAACGCAGGCATAGGTCATGATGGGACGGATGACTGCGGTGTAGATGCGCAATTTGCGTCTGAGAGACAATTTACTGCGGGCGGTTAACAGGGAGTGAAGTCTACCGAGAGCGAAGGCGGCGCGAGTTAATGAAACTGATCAACCAGGAGTGTATAAATGCAGTTTAATGATTTATAAGTATACAAGTTGTTATATGGCTAATATCAGGTAGGTAATGAACACTATTCCATGGCACGCAGGCCTTTTATACTCTTACAATCAGTGTCTAACAGGAAGATTCATTATATTTACATAAGAAGTTACATTCAATATTTGTACTTGCAATATGTTATCTTAATTAGTTATAAATAATTCTATTTTCCTGTTGTGGACTTTGTTCGGGTACTGTTATCAGCAGCGGAGGATTCCGGTGAGATAAGTGTTCTTGACTCTCCTCTCCCAGCGTTGAGCGTTTTCGTGTGAGTCTTCGAAAAGCGTGATAAGCGATGAGTAAGAGACTTAGGATGCCTAGAGTGGTATATATTCCAATTGAAACGTTAGTCACTTTGTTATCAGTGAGCTGATGTTTTTTAAGCATTTTTAGTTGCTGTTCAATATCTTCATCTGTTGTTGGAATATTAACAGGATACTCGTTAATTATATTGTCAGTCTTTGTTTTATATATTTCAAGTTCCGTCGTTTTTTCTTGATGGATACACTCTGTATTATCTTCTAAATAGGATCCTTTGATTATCTTCTCACTTGATGTACATTGGTCGATGACACTTTCTTCTAGATCCCAATATTGGTAGTGGATTGTACTGGATATTTTAAGAGAATATCTGAGAGGGCAGTAGATGAGCAGAGTATTACATTGATTACTTTGTTTTAACACAGTTTGTTTTAAACATTCACATACTGGTTCTGCTTTACAAATTTGTTGGGAACAGCTAAGAGCTTTATACACTTGATCTTTACGAGTGAGATATTGGCTTGTTATAATATTTGGTAGATAACAATGTTCCTTTTTCTTTTCAATAGGTGCTAGTAAATATACTAACTGATATTTATTCTTAGATATAATGGGTATAGGCAGTTGGAATATCATAATATTATCACTAATGGCTACATGGGGTATTAGGATAGATTCTAACTTTAAAGGATCTTTTAGGATATTAATTGAATTTGGAATCTTCTTAATACTTTCTAATAAGTGAAGTTGATCTACAATAGAAGGATGCAGTATGTCATGTTGTGCAAAGACATATGCTTCTGTTAGTTGAATACACATATCTTTTAAGCTTTCTAATCCAAATAATAATTCTGAGGCTAGCTTTTCTTCTATATTTTTACTGGAATATTTATTAATTAAAATATTAATATGTTGAGAGATATTTTTTAACTTCATGTTCATATTATCTAATATGTTGGTAGTAATACTGAATTTTTTATCGATATTAATTAAATCGTTATTATCGAGGTTTCCAGTGATTGCTTTTACTATTGAGCCTAATCCGTCGATTAATCCTCGTTTATTTGTCGTGTTACTTCTTGTCTTTGTATTTCAGGTAGTCGATACGATCGTTGATAAACTGGTTCATTTTTTAATAATATAACTCTATGTTTAATATGGTCAAAGGAAGTATCGGCTGCTGTTTCCGCAAAGGTTTCGTCACACTTTGATAAGATTTGTTCTAAAGTTTGGTTATCTTCCAAATAGAACAAAGGAATGGAATTTTTCTTTGTTGTTAGTGTATTTGTTCCGGGTGATATAGATAATTGAAGCTGAGTCATAGCGTCCCATCCTAATAGATAATCATAATTATTTGAAAAAGGAAGTAAGTAGAATTCTAGTTCTACATTATTTGGGCCAAAAATATGTTGCAATGGGGGAAGGATTATTTTTCCTGTATGTCGTGTTATTTGATGTGTAGTCTGTACAGTAAAGGGTTCAGGTACATATTTTGCATAACCCTGGTCTAAATAATCTTGTGCTATACGCGGGTTGATAAAAGAACGTGCACTACCTGTGTCTATTAGCATTTTTTCGTCATATTCCGGTATTAATACGTAGGGAAGTTGGTTTCCTATTTGATGAAAGTTTATGTGGATAATTTGGTTACTTGATCCGGAGGAAAATCCTCATTTGGATCTTCAGAAACTGTAGGTTCTTCTGAAAAATATGTCTGTTGATACATATTTTCACAAAATTGCATAAAATTATCATATTCATCTTCTTCGGTTGATTCTATGTTAAACATATTTTCACGTGAACGTTTTAATGGTGGTCTGTCAGTTACAGTTCGCATGGTGACATCTTCATTTCTTTGAGGTGGAAAATGTTGGGGATAATTTGGTTTTGTCTGTTGGGGCTTAAAGTCATTTTGTAGTCTTTGTCTAAATGAGAACGGTGAAGGTGGATATGCGTGTCTTTGAGGTGGTCTCCATTGTTTAAATGGTTGTTGACTCCACGGGTGTTTTGATTGTTGTTCATTAAACGGGTGTTTAGGTTGTTGTTGATTAAACGATTGGTTTATTTGGTTACGTTGTGAAGGCCAATTTGAAGTTGAAAGTTTATGAGATTCTTGAACGACCTTTTGTTTTCTTGTAATTCGATATCCTTCTCTATCTAGTCTTCTAGCTTTATCACAAACGTCAAGGTATTTATCCATTTTACACAAATCCTCATATAAAGGTGGTAAGAATTTTAAAATTGTTTGTCTAGCCAAATGTTCTAAAATAACCGATGCTCCTTTAATTTGAGCGTCTCCTTCGTTAACTATCTCGTCTAGTTCGTGTATTAGTGGTACAAGTCGATCAGTAGAGGGTTGAATATTTTGGATTTCCGCAATTATATCTTCAATTTTAACTTGCCATCTACCATATCGTTGTAATAATAAAGTTTTTATTTCTTTCCAAGAAAAATCATGCTTTCCGCGGTATACGGTATTTGCTGCTTCTCCTGATAATCTAGATAAAACTAAATTAACCTTAGTTGTTTCATCTCCAGTATTAGTTTGAAAAAATCTCTCACATGCCCTAATAAATCCGTTCAAATCTCGTTCACTACCTATTCCACAGAATATAGGGATAGGAATGTGTCGGGTTTCTACTTGGGGTGAGGTAGGTAATACAAGAGGGTTCATTTTTTGTTGTTTGATTAAAGGTTTGCCTGAAGGTGTTAATGCCAGTTTTCTCACTTGTAAAAATCAAAGTGTACTTACATTTGTATGATGGTGAAGAGGGTTACTACTCCTAGCTTCATGGGATATATTTGGGATCGAGTCGGCTTGAAGCTTCGTCGTACGTCCGCTTTATTCCAATGAGCTTCCAAACTGCTGCGTGATTCTCTGTTGCTCGTAGTAGATGTCTTGAAGATCCGCTTGTCAGGGGCAGTCTTGATCGAAGGGTTTCGATAGGCTGACCAAACTGCTGCGTGATTCTCCGTTGCTCGTACAGTAGATGCCTTGAGGATCCGCTTATCAGGGGAAGTCTTGATCGAAGGGTTCGATAGGCTGCTGCGTATACTTTGATATGGTCAAGGTCACGATCAGCCCCTCACTTGGGCGCCAGTTAATGAAACTGATCAACCAGGAGTGTATAAATGCAGTTTAATGATTTATAAGTATACAAGTTGTTATATGGCTAATATCAGGTAGGTAATGAACACTATTCCATGGCACGCAGGCCTTTTATACTCTTACAATCAGTGTCTAACAGGAAGATTCATTATATTTACATAAGAAGTTACATTCAATATTTGTACTTGCAATATGTTATCTTAATTAGTTATAAATAATTCTATTTTCCTGTTGTGGACTTTGTTCGGGTACTGTTATCAGCAGCGGAGGATTCCGGTGAGATAAGTGTTCTTGACTCGCGCGAATGAGCCATCCTTATGTGTAAGGTGGTGGTCGAGGATCACACTGAGGTATTTAGCTCGCTTCTTCCAAGGTATCGGCTGGCCATACGTATAGTGATCGGACTGGGATTGAATTTTGCTCACATGGCTTCCTTTTATAGACATAATGTAGGCGAGCACTAAGGAGGGGTTTTTGGACAAAAGAGGGTGAAAGCGGGGGTTTTTTGTCTGTATGAAAAATCTTTGAAACTTTCCTACGATACTAATCTAGGTAATTAAATAATAAACTACAACGGGAAGAAAACCCTTAACGTGCGGTCTGATTATAACACGAAACTAGGTTGGTATTAGATAGGCAAAAGTATTAATAAATAAATACTTACCTTTGCCCAAAAATTAAAAATTTGTTAAGAGTTCCTGAGTTTCCTGAAAATCGACCCCTAACGGAGCAAAAAATAATAAAATCATCACGCATATCGATGTTTTTAGGGTAGACTTTTACTGCTTGGCTTATTATTTTTTAACTCGAAAATTGAGATAGGTACCTAGTCATGAAAATATCCCATAGATACCTTTGTCGTTGACTTATACCGGTCGTATATTTCGCTGAATGCGTGCTATGGATGTCTGTGACTGACGTCTACTATATTTGAATGGCTTGCAATTACTCGGATAACTGACTACCTACTTGGGTACAATAATTATACAATAATAGTGTAAAGTAAGCAGGCGTGTCGGAGAGTGGCGCGGACTACGGCGGCTAAGGTCCGGCATTCGGCGCAGCTGCTGCATCGTTGAAGGCCGACGAAAATGCACCGTTAAGTGGGTCAAACACCTCTACCTAATTGGACAGATAAGTAGCTAATATAATATACCTATAGCTACACTACATCATGTGCGTGTCTATAATTCATCATCAATGGTAGCCACTAATTGCACACGACTTGCGATGGGAAAAATTAATTGTACATTCTGGCTAAAGATTTTCTAAAGCCTCTTGTTTTCCTCGCAAAGCGGAAAGTAGCCACGTGGCCACTAGCCACAGAACGAGAGCAATGTTATTTATGAGTTTTGTAGCGGTTTCTGCCACCGGAAAGCGATGGTTTGATAAATTTGTTTGTTAGTTTTGTTTAGATTTGCTGAACCTTAGGGACTGTGTGCAAAAAAGCATTTTAACGGTACTTTAATACGTATCCCGGACTTACTACCTAATTACTAATACCTAGGTGCATGACACAGAGTCTTAAGCTAAGCATAGACTTACGCTTCGACCTGTGGTCAAAATACCTATACGAACAGCAGTGCTATTCTCTAAGGATACAGCCTTGCGCGCAGCGCTGCCGCAGCGACGAAACACGTTTCGCCGCTGTTTCAGATCGAACCATAAGTTTGCGGTTAGGCATCTGACATCCGAGTGACGTAACTTGTAACAGTATCTCTAGTTTACAAAAGGTATCTGACTAACAAAAGGTAAGATCATCACTGTCTAGTTAGGGCAAATCGGAGACGACAGACGGCAGTTTGAGATTAGGTTCGACACAATGGGTGGATGTTGATGAATCAAAAGATTGATTCCTTTCCCTGTTGATAGAGCTCCCTCAAAACAAAAACAATCATGTAAAAATAAAGCTGCGGGAAGAGCCACCTCTACGGAGTCATTTTTCTCTAGTTATACATATCTAGAGACTAATGACTATGTAGAGACTTCTACAGAAGTCGTTCATCCCTCATTTTAAGCATTAACAGATCAGTCCATAATTTTCCCACCGCTGGGACACAGACAGCTGAGACGGGCCTCCTCTAGGCCGTGGGCCGTATCTACTCGTGATTCACCACACGGACTTCGTACGGTTCCTGTGCTTATACAAATAAAACCAAGGGGAAAAAATACACAGCATTAAGGATAACTCAAAATCTACTAGTCAGAACTTGATCAAATTTAAATGGGACCACATGTGAAGCACCAGCTTTCAAATAAAAAAATAATCATCCAAATCGGTTCTTCCAGAAAAAAGTTATGAGCTAACATAAAAAAAATACAGTCGAATTGAGAACCTCCTCCTTTTTTGAAGTCGGTTAACAAACGCCTGCGCTATGCTTCATACAAAATTTATTCACACAATTATTGTCAGAGGTCAATTAATGCACGTGGATTCTTCAGTCTTTCTTTTCTGAAGTGGCTTCATTGAAGCTTATGGCTCAATTCGTGACTCCAGTAGGTATGTAGTTATAGATACAGTCAAGCACACATCTGCGGTAACACTTGCACTATTCAATTCACCCTTACTGCTACGATTTAAAGGCGCTACGCTATCAATGTCATATTGTTACCGTTGATGTGCGGTTGACCTTATAAACACTCCAGGACATATTTGAGAGCAAGTTTCATTATTATGCTATCCTATGCTATCTGTTTATGCAGTCCGGATACCGTTGTAATATTAGTAATAGACATAACTACAACATACTTTCACTCCTTATGTGTTGCTTACGTCATCGTCAGTCTCTTTCAATCAACTCTTGAATAAAAAGCCTCGAAGTTTAACTCTAGGTAAACAGCACCCTAATTGTGTAATATACTATCAATCACAATCTGAATAATTTGGAAGGATATTGCTAATCCATTGCTTCATATGTTGGATAAATTTGTCTGCTCAACAACGTAAATAACGCAATGAATGCTGTTGAACTGTCAAAATGAAACCCAAGGTAATGTATTCTGTTCTAAAATTTAATTTAAGTAATTGCGAAATAGTGTATAAGTACCGACAGTGTACCTATAACCCACAAATTAGTCGAGCTTCTTGAAAAAATATCCACAACAAGTTTTCACTAACAGCCTTGAAATATAATTTATTAAGTAGGTGACTGGCCTACTAACTAGGTTTTGTTAATTCTTTTAAACTGATTTAAAATACCCGATGGTGCAACCTTTTGTTATTTCACCTCCACAAATTTTGAATAACCAAGATTTATTTTAAAAAACTGTTTTTGTGATCATTCAATACCACTATGAAGATAAAAAAAGAAGTTGAAGTGGCAAGATGTAATTCCAACCTGTTAAAGTGAGGCTACCTCAAAGGAACAGTAGCAGGGTGTGGATGTGGTGGAGCTATGTCGCAAACTGTACTCCACCGCCTATCCTGCCCTCTGTGTCCCAAAACATTCAGTCAAAGTGACCTCTGCGCTGCTACTGAGGACGCCATGGAGGTGGCGAAGTTTTGGGCCAACAAGATCTGAAATACAGTCATGCTAGCGACACGAAGAAGAAGAAGACTATAAAGTATAAAGATTTGGTGGCAGCTATGCCAACCGAATACCGTCTGTATGGTAGAAGGATACCATATATTCGTGAAGGATACGTACAGCCTTTTGTGTCAGTACTTTTGTGTTGTCGTCATTTTTCAAATTCTTTCCTTTATCAACCTATTTAGTTCTACACATATTACCTTTTGAAACTACGGCACTGAGCAGATACCTACCTACCTACTTGATAACAAAGATCAAAATAGCATACCTAAACCTTTGGCATATTTAGTTGACATCTACGCAAAACTTTTTAATGGCCTACTCATTTTATGAAATACTAGCTTCTGCTCGCGTCTTCGACCGCGTGGGTGTCGAAAATTATCGCACGGGAACGTGCTACCGGAACAAAAAGCCTATGTCCTTCCCCAGGATGCCATCTATTTCCTTGCCAAAGAACAATGGCGAATTCTTATTTGAAATAAAATTGAACGTCTAAAAGAGACACTTATACGACAGTTTACACGATTATATGCGGTTTGTCTATTTTGACTTGGTAAAATTAACCGCCTGTAGGCGTAACGTCATATCAAACACGCAAAAAAAAATACTCCTGTGGCCGTGATGTTAGTGAAAGTGTTAAGGTTTAAACATTTAAAACTTGTTTTCGTGAAAAAATTTAAAGTGGAACTTTGTCCTTCAATATCTCCGTACCTAACCAAAAGGTTCTCAGGCATGTTCTTATACAAAAAAAAATCACAATGACGTGCAGTACAAGTGTCTCACGGCTTCGTTTAGCATCCTTTTACACAATGCGCAGACATGACGACTATATTTTTGGCTGTAACTATACATAAATAGTGCATGTTATTGAAGCTGTACATTCAAGATTAGATTTAGATTAAAAATAATTATTGTTACGAGGTATAGGTACCTTTCAAATTAGCATCTGATATTATACACAACTTTGTGTTGGGCAAACATTTATTTCCATCTGCCTAAACATGAAAACAGGAAGTTTCAATTTGTCAATATCATTGCACTTTTCTACCCAATATCACCCAAATTGCTGTTATCTACACCAGCACCCTAATTACGTGTGTGTTACGTAATTACCCCGCTGGGTTCACTCCCTATAATGGAGCTGTATTGTTATGTAGCCGTAATCAACTACCTACCTAATCAATTAATTGTCTGTTGAAATTACCTACATAACAAAGACATCCTTACTTAATATGCGCACTAGCGCATTAAGTGATAAACCTGAAAAGATAGTTTTAGGGGAGAGATAAATAATAGTAGATTATGCACTAAGTGGATAAATCAGTGTTTTAATGTCGCGGGATCTATTTTGAATCCTAAACGCAACGAAGGATTCTAGGGCTACTGAGCGCAGCGAGGGAGCTCTTAGTTAACTCCTGAGCGAAGCGACCTGACTTGAGTTACGACTAGAATCCTGAGTGCAGCGAGGGATTCAAGCTCCCGAAGCTTTATCCCCGAGGAGAATATTCTACTTTTCCCACCTACTGCGAATTAATAAAAAATTATTCGATTATCGAATTAAGAAGTACTTTATGACACTGTTAAATAACCGGGGAATACCCAGTTATGTGCAGTTTCAAACACTATTCACCCGACTACGTGAGTCTTTGCTATCACGTAGTCGGGTAAATAGAATAATAGTAGATTATGCACCAAGGGGATGAAGCAGTGTCTTATGTCGCGGGCGTCGCCGCCCCGTAATTAGAAATAATTCAATAGAATTCCGAGCGTAACGAGGATAAGCGCGAGGGATTTAAGCTTGCCCATGACGAAGGCACGTTTATCCCCGAGGAGGTTACTTTTCACACCATCTACGAGACAATAAAAAAGGTAATGTTTGATACATTGGACCAGTTGTGGAAAGAAAAAGTTATGTTTTTATTAGGTACATTTATTGCAGTGGGGGTAGAGTTTTTTGCGTATTTCTGTTGAGTAAAGTTTCAGAAACTTGGGTATGCTGAGGATCATTTTGGATCGTGAAAATTGATGAAGGTGGTTTTTGAGGCAGCGGGCTAGATGAATAGTGTTTTGAAGTGGATGGTTGCGGTGACAAAGGTGTCCAAGGATCAGTTATCGAGGATGTTGTCACCAATGCGGCTGCTTATTTTATCCTTACTCTGTATACAATGTTCAATGTAGCCCTCTGCTAGTACATCAGATTCGCCACCGTGTCTTTTAATCTGGGTCATGTCCGCTCCTGAATCCGCCAATAGAGTAGCCGATGTTCTTCTGAAACATGGCCTGTGTAGAGCTTGGCAATTGTAAATTTCAGGTATTTCGCAATTTGTTTCGGCATGGTGCTGATCTTATTTTTGCCAATGACTTGCCTGGTGCACTTGCCATGCCATTATTATAAGCTACGAAAAATATGTTAGTGTTTATATTAGAGGGGCGCGGGCGACAGCTCGGTACTTTTCGACAATTCTTACGTATTCTCCACGGACTACGAATGACCGTTCTGTCTTTGATTTTGTATCTGGCAAATTTACCAGCAAGGAATCTGAATGTTTTTCGATATCTGCGATTTTAATGTTTAAGAGTTCATTTCCCCGACAACTGCCATTCACTTCAAAAATTAAGGCCACCTGTAACAAAAATAAACAGATAGGTTATTAAGTAGGAAGGTAAGTTACGTACTTTAATATATATTAATTCTTATGTATCACAAGTTATACACTTTCATAGATTTGATTGACACATATGATTTTAATAATAGGCATATAAACCTAAAGAAGGTTTACAATAATAGTTAACTTGGATAGAGCGCAGAAATCTTAACATTTTGGCTTTGCGAAACATCACACAAATCTTCAATAGATCGCACACAAGCGATCGATCCATGAGCGGGTCGCTAGTAAGTATGAGTTTAGTAAGCATGTAGCTATTTTAGTTACTAAAAATTCAATCATTAGCTGGGTACTTACTTTTATGGCAATAAAGCTGTTGTCAGGGGCTTCTTTTAGAAACGTTTCCACATTTTGAACTGTGAAAACTTTTGATTTCTTAGCACGGTGTCCTTCTGATGTTCTTTTAAAAAATGCAACTGGGTAATTTGGTGTATGAATTAGTTTGAATATTATGTTTAATACTTATTGTTGACTTGAGCATCGAATAGATGCACCATAAGCTATTTGACTTCTTTGGACATGATAAATGCTGGAAGTAGTCCAAAAGCACTGATTCAGATACAGACGTGACGCCTTTTATAGTTTTCCATTTGTAAAATTCGTCGTAGGCTTTCATGTACGATTCCTTGGACTTTTTTGAAAGTAGATTGTTGGCAATGCCAATGGCTTCGGATTTAATGTACTCCGGAGTCAAATCACTATCGTTACTCGACATTTTTGTGACAATTTGTAGTTTAATATTGTTGTTTAACAGCAAAGCGATTGGCCGTAGTCACGACTTGTTTTAGTTAGTGTTCAATTGTTTTTAATTTGTATTCTACTCTCGGTGGCCGGTTCAATTTCCAAAAATTTTTTTTTTATGGCACGTTTCTGTTGTATATGCATGGGATTAGTATTTTCTATGGAAAATGTTTGTAATGCGATTTTTACTTAAGGTCCCAATATTCCAATTTTAAATCACATAACCAGCGGGTCTGAATAATGAAATTCAGTACAATATTAATGCCCGGCTAGATGCGGCTTTAGTGACTTACTTTAGGTTAGATTTGCATGACATATTATAATATGACATTTTCGAGCAGGTGGTGTAAAAATGTTTTTCATGCGTACGTATCCATAGTAATATTATAAATGCGAAAGTAACTCTGTCTGTATGTTTCCTTTTCACACTTAACCACTGAATGGATTTCGATAAAATTATGCGAGGAGATAGATGGCATCCTGGGAAAGGACATAGGTTACTTTTTGTTCCGCTAGCACGTTCCTGTGGAATAATTTCCTACATCCACGCGGGCGAAACCGCGGGCTAGTCTAAGTATGTATCTTTGTATGTTGAATTCTTAAAATATACCCGGAACTGCCCCGAAGCATCCTAGCGGCCGGATGGATTTGAATTCATAAGGTCTATCGACTCGTCTGGGTCGCGCGAAGGTTATAGGCTAGGTTTTGCTTTAATAAAATCAAAATGGCGGATTTAAGATGTCAAGAAAGGCCTCCAAAAAATATATAATCGCCATTATTATGTGGGGTATGAAAATAAAGGGCTTGACGAGACGATTCCAAAAATATAACACAATAAAGTTTTTTTTTAAATATATATTTATGTCGTGGAAAACGATATCGTTTAATTAAATGGTTGCTCATTTGATTATTGTAGTACCAAGGAAGTGGTAAACACCGTGACGTCAGTTGTTATTGTAACGGCGGCACGCGGACAGAGTCGTGTTGGAGAGTGGGGTTGGTGCAGAGTTCACTTTGAATTCGGACACCAACCGGGTCACTCGACCAGAACGAAAGTGACGGTTTACCCAGTTAATCTTGTGGATTGTAAAGTAATTAAACGTGATTATTAAAGTGATGTATTGTTATTCAACTATTGCATTAGAGTTATTATTTTCTATTACCTAGACTATGAACCCTGTACCACTTAATCAAGATGATGATGACGCTATCGCTCAGCCATCGCTGGCGCCGTCATATATATCAAAAGTTTTTGATTTTAAAAATCTAAACTCGTGCAATTTTATAAAAACAAAGAATATCATATTCGCTTATATAATGCAAGCATATTCGTCATCGTCAATAGGGCGTCAGCCCAAATCCAACATTCGAACGCGCCACAGCAACCGATAATTTTGTTCGTCGACGGCAAATAAAACCTATGAAGTGAGAACTCTTTTGATCGAGCAGCTAGCTACATTATACAAATAAAGTCTTTTTTTGTAAAAAAAATCCTATTCTCTCAGTTGAGGTTCCAAATTCAAATACTACTACTAACGGGTCATAATGAAATTCAGTACAAAATTAATTATTAATGCCCAGCTAGAGCTTAGGGCAAAGAGTATAATAATAATACTTATGTTGGCATATGGCTTTTTAAATGACTTGCTATATGTTAGGTTTGCATGAAATATAATTTGACGTTCCGAGCAAGGTGGTGTGAAAATAAACAAGTAGTATAAATGCGAAAGTAACTCGGTCTGTCTAATACCTTTTTACAAGCTTTTATGCAACTTGCAATGTTTTTATGTATGTTCGGGACAAATCTTGCAAGCTGAATTAAAACCATTTCCTCGTATCCTACGGAGTTGAAACTTCACACGTTGATTCTGTTTCGAACACAATGCATTTTTATGATGCATGACCTGATTCTACACCCAGGATTGGCTCCAGACGAAGGAACTCCTTAACGGTCAACGGTACAGTCATGAAATATAGTATACGCATTTAATTATGTTAGTTCGTTCTAAAGTTTACCATGATCTGGCTGCTGCACCCAGGATTGGCTCCATACGAGAGATCTCGGCGGTCAACAGCACAGGCACGAAATTTTGTATAAGTACCTACTCATTCAATTATGATACCCCGTTCTAAAGTATGGCATGACTTGGATAATGCAACTCGGATGGCTTCATACCATGACTTGTGTAAAGGTGTGTTTGGGTTCGTTGGATTTGTAATTAAAGAAATTGTAATGCTAAAAAGTACAAAATAAAATGTAAGTAAAAACCTTTTCAAAAACAAGCTTATAATTAACTAAAAAGTACATATTTATAAAACTTAAGTTAATA
Organism: Dryobotodes eremita; assembly: GCA_917490735.1. Classification (NCBI taxonomy): domain Eukaryota; kingdom Metazoa; phylum Arthropoda; class Insecta; order Lepidoptera; family Noctuidae; genus Dryobotodes; species Dryobotodes eremita. Next base: position 10,550,061 of record OU823257.1, read on the forward strand.
TAGAACTTTAATATTTTCTTAAAAGCTTGAGGCGTGAACGCCCTTCTTACACTTAAGGATAAGCTACTTACTCAGCCCTAATTTATTTGACCCTGGCCCCATGGATATTAAAAAAAAATTTTTTTTGCTTTCTTCTTGTTTCACCACTTTCTAAACTTTAAAGCGTAATTTTTATAAAAAATGGGTAAAACAGGCAATTTTCTTGATTTTTTTTAAAATCTTTAATGTTGGCAGATTCTTATAAAATTATTGCTTTATTTAGATGTTAGCTAGAAAAAAAGTTACGAGTCCTCAAACTTACAGAAAGATGTAAAAAATACTTAAATCTTAATATTAAATTGAATTTAAAAAAAAATTGCACGGTCCAAATAAATTGGGCTGAGTAAGTAGCAGATGACCCCACCTATCCACCATTTTCGTATGTTCAACTTTCTGCCAAACACCCTGTATATATACAGGATGGGAAGTAGCCTATGTCCTTCTCTAGGTCCCAGACTAGACTACTCATCTGTGATCATCCGTCCACAATGACCGGTTCAGTGGTTTAGGCGTGGAAAGGGAACAGACAGCAGAGTTAATTTCTCATTTATAATATTAATATGAATTTTGTTGCGCTAGTATCTTGACTAGATGAGATAGAGATAGAGAGAGCGCTAACTGTACCGTGTGGCCGTGATGATTGAAAGGTTTGTGAGGTGCTGTGCTGATGCTAAACCATTCATTCCTACATAAGAAACTTTTAATTTTTCTAGGGAAGAATTTACAAAGCAACAACGCAAAATGCATCGCATTCTCTTTGTTCTTCAAGCAATGAGAATATGATGTGTTACTTAGTTGCTTGGCCGGTTTATACCTAACTTAATCACTTTCCAGTTTAAGACTATCTCCAGCGGAAGACAAAGTAAAAATCTACCTTAGAAGGTGCTCGCTAACAATACTTTACAGTTAGGGGGATTTCAGTTACCTAGCTTTTTAGGTGCAAGATGCATCTGACATTGGTCCACCAGACAGCCACATCCGTGTCTCTGACCCACCTGTTTAGTGACCAGCTGACCCAGTGACTTTATCGAAATGTACATTGGACTACTTATTAAATATTATTTAACTTTAGCATACTAATATCGTCAACTCGCCACAAGTTCTCAATTGTAGATGAATGGGGAGGTTGTGTCCTCTCGCTCCCTTTCTACCGTCTCTTTTGCAACCATTACTTCCTCACCAAAGGAGGCGACGGGGCGTCACACGTGTTCTCGCTCCTCTGACCATGGACTGGACTACGACCGGAAGCGAGAGGTTTTCTGTACCAGGTAAATACCACTCGTAGTAAATGCGCGGTACATACTGCTATCGAACAGACAATAAGTAGGTAGTTAGCCCAGCCGAAATGAATTATTTAATGACACTTGTTTCAAAGGCCTCACGTGCTTGCTTGACAAGAACACAAGAAAACATTGTACTTACATACATTTTGATGAAAATGCTCACGTTTTTCAAAACATTTGTATAGAAGAAAAAAAAGGGAATATTTTGTAACAAATATTTGTGGAAAATCACTTGCGGTCACGGACTTTTTTTATAGTCCGTGCTTGCGGGTATCTTTTTTTCGTGTTCCTTGCTTTCGCATTTTGAAAGAGAGGCGCTGAGTCACTGACTCTGCGCCGCTAAACAGCCTAATAAATTTAATGAATAAAATATAAACGCGGCAGAAAATAAAATAAATATGTAGGTACTGATTATTTTTATTTATAGAATACTAATTAAATAATTTGATGAAACAAATATTTCATCAAACTACATATTTAGCATATGATTTTATTTATTTACACACAACATTTTTAGGCATAACAGCATGAAGGTTATTTGCTGTTTAAAAAAATCGCCCTGTCTAATTAGTACCTTGTACATATTTTAGGTCAAATTAAATTAGCTGTACATAATTATACTGACTCTTTTATACATATATTACATTGTACCTACTTATCTGTCTGTGGTGTACTTTCCTGTACTAGTGCGGGAATGCAAAGTATTATACAAATCACGCGTGTTAATAGTTATTTATGGTAAAGTGCGGTAAGTTGGTTTTTACAAAGGAGTAGACTCGCCTCGAGTTTACCATAGTCACGAGTTTGTAATACCAATTTCCGCGCGTGTGTCATACAACGTTTTTCCACAGATTTGCGAGAAAACAGTACAATATTAATATCGGATTCCTCGCTTGAACTCATATTATTATTTTGTTTATCAGTCGGAAAGACTCAACAATCTTAGACGATTCTAATATGAAAATGGCGCCACGTGTTCGTGGTGAAAATTAGAACTGCATCTTTCGTATCATTTTTTTCTTTAGTTTTAACTTTTAAAGTAAGACAAATTATTGAGCAAAAGCGCTTCAAAGGAGGTTCGATTACTCAACTTATTTATTCTCGTAATGTGAAACTCCTTGGTGGAATTCTTATAGATTATTTATGGAAATTAAAAAAAAAACCGTAAAGGTTACGCACGGCGCCTGTTTTTTATATTTCTATGCGCGGCGCTTTACAACGGAGTATGCGGTAAAACAGGTACGTAGGTGAGAGTACCTATTTTACCGCACATTCCGTTGTATGGTGCGTAATATTTTACTTGTGAACAAAATTCGAGGCTTCGTAAATGCATTTTTTGAGCAAATGAGTGGAAAAAATTAAAAAAATCGAGCCGTTTGGGATTGAAACCCACGGCCGTGTTACGAACACGGCCCGTGGGTTTCAATCCTTTCCATCCTTGCAATATTTCTTTATATAGAAAACTCGAAACGTTTGGTTGACACTTCACCTCACTCAAGGGCTGGCTTTTACCTTGACAACGTGGTAATGCTGCCAGTCTTTTGGACACATGGTAATGTACCCAAAATAAAGTTCCGACGTAGTTTGTTGTTATGTTTAGTTAAATATAATAAGTTAAGATATTTTATTGTTTTTTTTTTTTATATATTTTTAAAGTGATATATATTTAAAGTGGGTAAGTATGAGTAGGTAAGTAGTTAGTTAATTAAGTATAAGTAGTTTAAGTACATGAAAAATGAAGTGCCCACATTACCTAATAAATTATTACACCCTGTATATTCGCCCACTCTTCATACATGTTTAAAATACAGTCAGCAAAAGATTCTATTATTTGCTCGTTTATTTTTAATTATTCAACATACAACTATTCGAAGCCTACTTAGGTAGGTAGGTACGGTACACGTTAAGGCTCGTGCACACTGGCGCGACGCGACGCCCGACACAAAGGCACAGCGTGTCGCGCGACTAGCGGCGCCTTTGTGTAGCGCTGTCGCGTCGCGCCTGTCTGTGGGAGTCTTTACAGCCACTTCGGAGTGTAGGTAGGTTAGTATCTATGTGTCTGAAAAGAGTCGTTGGTGCGAAAGCAAGTGCGACGACTCTTTGTAACAATAGCTCATAAAGTGCCTATACATTATTGAATGGTAGAAATAAATTAAGTAAGTATTTAAGTAACATAGGTAATGTCGGAAAGAAGGAAGCTTGAAATAAGTATCTACCTAGATATTTATTGTAGTTTGTGTTACGTGAAAGGTATTTCTGGACATCAAAAGAAATTGTTGCAGTAGGTAGGTATAATTACTAATATAATTATTAAGTATGACATAAAATGTTTACTGACAAGAAAATGGTACAGACAGTAGTCGTAGATTTGTACCTACCTACCTCTATACCTAACACTTTCTTGCTAAATAGTGAACGTTTTATTTTATGAGATCAATAAAAAGTAAGAAATAAAGTAGTGATGCATTCTACTAATAGAGTAAAAGAATCAAATATTTACCTGAATTTATATATCCGATAGTGAGCACCGCCAACAACGTCAAAACATTAAACGAGTGCATTTTGATGCAATTTAATTATATTTAGATGCACATATGAATTAATTTAGTAAAAGTTATCAATATACTAATCACAATTAATATTATGATGGCACTGTAGTGAGCGGGTGTTTGTTTGTCGAGGTAGAGTACTGCCCGTCGCAGCTGGCGGTAAGGTGGCCACTGATGCTGGCGAACGGCGCTTGACTCTCGTCATGTTGCATAAGTACCGGCCACAGTTGATACAGATTATCATTTGGGGGACACCAGTACCTACCTACTTTCGCTACTTACCTACATTTATTTTATTTCAGTAGATAATATTTGAAAGAGTCGTTCTCCTTGTCAGCAAATATTATAAAAAGCACTACAGTTTGCTTATGAATATATTAATTAATTTATGAACGCACAACCTGCGTAAGTTGTGTAACATGTCCGGGCTTAGAGAACACGTTGACACTACGAGCTAATTCCAAAGCCTAAGTTCGTAACAAGTTACCTACCTATGCTCTGATTACAAAACATGTTTATACTGCATACGTTGGTTATATTCCCTGTAAGTAGATATTCCCTTAAATTATTTATTTTATGAAAGTTGGATTAATATCTGGATTAAAAAAAAAAAAAACATTTCATTTCATTATTTGTTCATTGCAAAATTTGGCGCAGTTTTTGTATCTACATATTTTTAAAGGGTGTCACATTCTGACATGTAACTGTGGTCACATCGACTGCATATTATGCCTAAATGCTAAAGTAGGTACTTATGCTCAGTTGACCTAGAAAGACTAACAATATGACCATAATATTTCGCCCTCCTCACTATAAATCGGCAGTAAAAGGTATTATGATCGAAGTGATGTAAGCCAAATTTAATTTAAGAAAAAAAACCAGGTCAACACCTTCAATAGCGCCCGCGTGTGACGTATGCACGTGGAGTCAAAGACAGTCATGTCCGTTTCAATTTCCTTATGAAGTAGCGAAATAACTTGCACAGGTCAATCCGTTATCTATAACATCTTTGGAACTAGTACGAAGAGGTGTCATCAGGTATCAGCTGTTGTAGTAATGGCTGCTAGCATCCGTGTAATCCATCCATACTAATATAATAATTTCGAAAGTAACTCTGTCTGTATGTTACCTATTCACGCCTAAACGCCTGAACGGATTTCGATAAAATTTGCATCCTGGGAAAGGACAGAGGCTACTTTAAATCACGGTAGCACGTTCCCGTGGATAATTGTCGTCATCCACGCGGGCGAAGTCGAGAGCAGTAACTAGTAAAGAAATAAACCGGACCAGTTCGAGTAGAACTCGCGCCCACAGGGTTCCGTATAAAAGTTGTGCTCGGATGCCCAGCGGTTTCACGGCCTAAGTATGATTTTTTAAATTCCAGATCGAAGGACAAACATAACTTACAGTTGAATAAAACTTTTGGTAGAGTGGAGTGAAAATGTTCTTCCAAACATTGTTCTACGTTAAGGTCACAGGTCATGGTCGATGCTCAAACTGCAAATGTAAGTTTGTAATCGCAAAAACTAATATTTTTATGTAAGTTATGTAGATAAGATAAGATGTCACTTGACCCCTGGCTAAGATCTAAACGCTCAAGCGACACGCGTCTTGCGACTGCGACTCCGGAGAAAAGATGTTGTTTAGAGCATGCCCACGACTGCCACGAGTCACCGCGACGCGACTTGCGGAGCACGACGGATGGAAACAGGTGACGCGCGCGCGTATCGCTTGACGCAAGTCGCGTCGTAAGTCGCCTCGATCGAGGCAAAGAATGCTGCCCGTAGTTCGTGACTACGGGTTCTTGCGACAGCGACTGCGGAGAAAACAAATTAAAGAAGTTGTTTACAGCATGCCATGAGCCCACGAATCAGCGCGACGCGACGGCGGCGGTGACGCGGCGAAGGTTTGGGGCATCATACTCGCGCGCGTGTTTACAAATGCTACTTCATGCCAACACTTGCACGGGGTTGTCAGTTGTGCTAAAGAAGCTTTCGGGCAGAAATGTTTAAATTTGAGCTACTTATGCTTCTTTGACCCAAAACAATGACATGTTGAAGCGAAGAAGGGAATGTGTTTTGTTTGTACTTAAGCGTGTTTACAAATGCTTCTTTATGCCAACACTCGCACGAGTGATGTGCTAAAGACTTTTGGCAGATAAATTGCATATACGAGCTACCAACACATGAGCAGTATTGAGGCGAAGAAGAAAATGCGTAATTTTTGTACGGAAACGTGTTATCAAATCTTTCTTCTTGCCAACACAAGTAGGAGGTTGTGCTAAAGAAGCTTTTGGGCAAATAAGTTGTAAGTAGGAGCTACTTAGGTAAGTGGGTGTAAGTATGGTACCTACGATAGTAGGCTACAGATATGTGGCCTACTATCCAGCGAGAATCGGCGGGAATGCAAAGTAAACGGCCTGGGTGTTCAATACACTGCATTGTGAACCTAAAATCGATGCTAATAAGAGCCAGTTCAAGAGCAAGTAGGTATTTTGAAAAGAAGTTTAGGTCGTCCCGCGGCGAGATGGCTAGACCACATTGTTGCCATCGGGGGTCCAACCTGCACCCTAATTACGTAACACACTATCTATCACAATCTGAATCATTTTGAAGCCTATTGCTAATCCATTGCTTCTTATGTTCGAAAAATTTGTCTGCTCAACAACGTAAATAACGCAATGAATATTGTTGAACTGTCAAAATGAAACCCATTCTTACTGTTAGTGTGTTACGTAATTACCCCTCTGGATAATATAGGTACGTCTATGTATTTTTTTTTCCTTTTCAGTTTACTTCAATTTTCACCTTATTTGAATGTACTTCTTTCGTGGCTCCGTTTCTACTAAAAGGTAAAGTTTATTTACACATACAATGGATCTGCAAACTGCAAATTCCTAATATTTCTGTTTGTGTTTACCCCTTCATATAAGTCTTAACAAAATGCATGTGATTGTGATAGTGGGTTCACAACACTGTCGACTACTTCCAGAGTGAAACGGACTGCGGATCGACCTTACGACCTCTGGCACCAGTTTGCGCGGTGGTGTAGTGAGCTATGACCGCTTACTTTGAGTCTGTCTGCATGTCACGGCCATTCAGTCAACGACTTTGGGTACTCTATCGACTTGCAATTCGACATAGTTGCAGAAGTCATTAACTCACCTATCCAATTTTTAGTTAGTTGAGTCACTGCATGCTTTAATTTTCTTAAGGTAGGTAGACATGTTGTTATTTGATTGTGTTGGTAAAATCAGGCACGTGCACGCCGCATATAGGTGCAAGTTGTCATTACGTAGGTGCAGCGCCGGCCCTAGCCTTTGATCAGAATAGAGTGAGATCGTCTTTCAGCGCCCGTGTCATAGCTAGCATATTAATGCTTCTAGATCCCGAAAAAAGAATCTTTGTACCTACGCCCTTATGGTTCCCGGGTGCCTTATATGCACGAAAGGCATCTGTAACGTGATTTGATATCGTTAATAGTATTTTTGACGAAAATGTTATTGTTGAATCGAAATACTTTTAACGTTATGTAACGCTTTATACCGCTATTTATCATAACGTTATGAAGCCCTGATTTTAGTTGTGTACAAAAGAGTTGTCACCCATGTAATTTTACAAGAAACGCTGTTTACGGACTAGGTTCAAGGCTATTCTAGCCGCTCCAAACAGTCAGATTTAGCTTAATCTGCGGATTAATCTAGAGGCAATCTATGGATTTTTCAGGGTCACTACGGATTTTTTAAATCTCATATGACAACACTGCTCCCGCGTCTCTCAAAAAGCGCTATCAAAATATTTTGTGCTGGAAGTTGATTTTCGCATTTGTCTTTTTGGCGCCCCTTCCCATCTGGCGCCTAGAGCGACCGCTCCTCTCGCTCTACCCCAGGCCATTTATGCAATGAAGAATACGAAACCCTTGATTGTCGTCAATGTAGTAACTGTTTACTGTTTAGAAAACACAGAATAGATAATTGTTGTAGGTATATTCAGAAATTGAAATTATAAGTACATAAATTACAACTTACATCTAATTAATTAACCTAACCTAACAAAAACTATGAACAAACTAAAAAATTGGTAGCTAGGTACCTTAATGAGAGATTATGCCGAGAGCACAGGCAGCACGGCGTCAGCACCAGTTTCTAGTATAAATATGATAGCATCCTGCGGGGTAATTGCGTAACACACATAAATTAACAATTAATCGCAATGGGTTTCATTTTGACAGTTCATCCACGTTCATTGCTATAATTACGTTGTTGAGCAGACGGATTTTTCAAACTTATAAAACAATGGATTAGCATACTTCATTATAAGTTTAATTCATTAGCCAAATTTGGCCATTTCTATAATATTTAAGGCCATTTTTTTTAAATAAGGTGATCATATATTTAGTTGACCATTAAAAAAACTGTCAAATTTACGTTTAGGTCATCGATTTATAAAATAAAACTAGTTTTGAAAAAATTGCGAAATTGTCGGACTTCAATGGCACGTCGGATAAGACCGTATAATGGGAAAAAAACATAAATAGACGGTTTACACGAATATAGACAATGTGTATGTGTATGTATTTCAACAACATTTCCATGTGTGCTGTCAATTTTTTTACTAAAGGCTCCAATCGGCATAAATTGCAAAAAGAAGCGTTTGTCGGGTAAGTCCGGTATAGTTCGCCATTCTGGGCTAAAAAACAATTTCAACACTTTAAAAAAAGCAATTTTTGTGGTAAATCAGCTTTTAGTTATATAATATTTTCAGGTAGATATTTAGAAAATAGAAGTCATGGTACCTTTACATAATTACGAAAAACTGAGACGCATCTCGTAAATCTACTGACAGAATTTGACAATAATTAAGTAAAAAAATATTGAGATAACCTCTATATGTAACAAATAGATAATTAATGTAAAATAACCAAAAATTGATTAAAATAAAAAATATTATTGTTTCAGCTTTGGTAGTGGTAGAAGTGGGTACTTCTAAGTATGTGGGTAACTGGGTAGTTACCCACATACTTTTTTACTTAAGGCGATACCGTTGTTTGCATAGTCCCGTAGCCTTCTCTCTTTCTGCCGCATAAAAAATTCGATCACTAGAGCAAGTAATATGGCTAGCCAGCACACAAAATAGTATTATTTTTAATCATAATCAATTACAAGTAAAGGACAAATATGGTAGAAAACAGCACTCAATGCAATACGAATCACTTATAAATTAATTTATAAAATTTGCTTAGGCGTAAAAGGTGTATGACATCTGGAATCGGCGAAGACCGGATATGCCGATCTTTACCTCCAAGAACTACACGGACTGTCCCACTATTGCACTTTGAGATTAGGCTTTTGTTCACCAGATGTAACTTCGTAAAAATGTGTTCCATTCTATTATAAAATAATAATTAGGTAAAGATATTGTTCATTAATTAGCTTACCTATACAAAAACTTTAGAAAAGCACTTTAATTTTTTTTCCCGCAGCGTGGTGCTGCTGGTCGTAACGATAACCTGACTAAATTTTAAATGTCATTTTTTCAATTTGTGCCTTAAATAGCGCCACCTGTGTAAATTTATTGAAACTAGAACAGTTTTACGTTTTTGTATCTTGGGTTGTCATCTTTGTAGCTATTCAGAATTCGTCGTAATTCTTACTGTACAGTACAGTCTTACCTTCCAGCAGGCTAGCATGACGCTTTCTATTTCTTGGAAGAATAGACATAGCTAAGTCTGTATAAAGTGACATTTCGTATCTCCATTTTTGACATCGCACCGTAAAATCCTTCTACAATCTGTCATTTTGTCTTTCGTTTCTACCGATAGTTGTCTAGGTCAACCCAACGCCAATGCCCTGCATTCCCGCTCAACAACGGTATCGTCTTTAAGGTCGTCAGCAACGACATGTCCAAGGTATTTGAACTGGTGTACCAGACGAATCGAGACATCGTTAATTTTAATATGTGGTACATTTTCTGGACACTTCTTGCCAACAGCCTTAAAGACCATGAGTTCTGACTTATTTACATTATAAAGTAACCCAAGGCCGGCAGCGTAGTACTCACACATCTTAACTAATTTTATGAGTGTACTGCAAAATTTAGAGAGAATTTAAATACTTAGCCTATGTCATCCCGCATCTGAACTATTATTACGAATATATTAATACCTCATTCATCAAAATCGGTTCTGTAGTTTAGGGGCTACGGTGAAACATTTAAATACAAATATACACACATCACACATCTATACATACATAGACTGCTTAAATCATAACCTTTCCTTATGGCTTTGCCGTAGTCGGGTATAAATGACGTTTTAAACAGGATGACACTGTTTGTACACCGCTCAAAGTCAACGGGTCGTCAACGAGAAACGTGATTATTCGAACAGAACGTGACGCCCCAGGTGGTGTGCACTGTGTGGCTGTGCTGAACACGCGCATCGGCCATAGCAAATGTTTGTGTAGTTACTTCGACGCCGCGCGCCGTCTTCTTTTTTCATTGACGCCCCGTTGATGGTGCCGGTGGACAAACTGCCTAACACCTACGGATAACCATTGATCTGTAGTGAGTCCCTCTTCCACAATGTGGCAGTAGTATTCACAGTCAGTTGTGTTTGTACGGTACGATATGGTAAAAAAATTGGAAATGATAATCATCTTCCTACAACTGCCAAAGTAAAATATTAACATAAATAATGATTTACCTAGCTTGGGTATTTATTTTTTAGGATTAGTTTTAATATTAAAAAACGTTGTCATTAACAACTGTAAAAAATATGTCGTAATAGTTTTTGTGTTGCTAGAGAGACTGGCTTAAAGTTGATGATTTTTTTTTTCTTCAGAATTTGATCTTGTAACAAGCAAATAGATTTTTGATGGATAAATACCTATATATTTCTGCGTTTTTTTTTTCTTCATAAAAGCCGTTAATGATTGTAAGTAACCTACAAACAACCATATGCTTTCCACCTGTAATTTTCAGGAGAAAGACTTTTGACATGATTCACGTATCTATCTGTTTATTACTTGTTTGGTAAATGAAAATTAAAGCACTTTCAAGATCGACTTTTCGTATTGTGGTTGTACTTTATAGTACATACTAATTCCATGGGCATCTGTTGTGTTTATGTCATTTGTCAAAGTGTCAATGATGACAACTTTAACAGTTTTAGCACTTTGTTGTTGTACCATACAAACGCAACACAAAGTGCACGTGTTTATCTATCTCAAATTAATTACATCATAAATAAAACGTAAAATGCCACAATTAGACGAGAAACCGCGTGTCCTTCTAGAAGAGTTTCGTGTAAAGGTAAATTCTTCCAAGCATTATGTTCCACTACAAATACTTAACCGTAATTTGATGGGGTTTTTAATTTAGTGGGTACTTAGATTACTATTGAGCAAACAGTAGGAATAAAATGTAATTTATTAGGCTATAGATCTGAGTGTAAAACAGTCCAAATGATTCATGAAAAATACCATACCAAGAAAGTCGAAAATACGGCCTCATCAATACTTATCATTGTTGTTTGTAACCTCTAATTCCTCTAATTTATTGCAGAATGCACCTAACGATTACGGTATGGCTGACGAAAAGTGGAACTTTAAAAAGTTCGCAAAGAAGTTTCGGATAGTTATCGTGCGAATGGACAATTTCGAAATGGAATTTGACTTAATTGGCATACAGCCTGCATTTGCCAATGCATTTCGTAGGTTGATGTTGAGTGAAGTCCCAAGCATGGCTATTGAGAAAGTGATGATAAGAAACAATACTTCAATTATTCAGGATGAAGTGTTGGCACACAGATTAGGACTGATTCCCCTCAAAGCAGACCCAAGATTGTTTGAATATCGCCCTGAAGGTAAGCACAGTTTATTTTTCTTTCATTAAGTGTAGTCAGCCTTGCTACCTCGTCATTGCTGCACCACCCTAAACTTAAATATCAACTGCACGTCTTATGCTGGGTCCACACCAACAGTCAACGTCAAAGCACATCATCGCCATAAATAACGCCCTAATTATCCTAATAATTACGAGATACATTGAGTGGCCACACTTGAATGGTAAACATCAATGCTCATTTAATTGGTGCTAATGTTCCATCCTTGAATTTCAAGATGAACATTGCCGCTGTTGCACTGTGTTTAATGAGTGTCAATTTTTATTATATGAATATATTACAAACTTAAATGTGGCCGCCTCAACACACTCACTCACTCACAATCATTCTCGCATTAAATCTCTTTGTTGTGCCAAAAATATTGCCACCTGAGTTATAGCCTAACATCAAACTGCAATGTGAATGCCCTGCTCAAATTATTGCAATAAGTGCTGGCTACACCTACTGTTAACGACCATCATCACAATAATCAATGGGGTATCCCGTTGGTGTGGTCCCAGCATTTAAAGGTCCATTTTTGTTTTAAGACCTTTCTGACAGTTGGATACTTTCAACCTCAGTGAAGTTTCAATATTCTGGCAGTTTTCGTCTACTATACTTGTTTGTTTTTCTAGATTAATATTTGTGTTTTGGCTTACAGATGCAAGAGAGGGGACTGAGTTTAACACTTTAGAGTTTTCAGTGAAAGTTAAGTGCACTTTAAATAAATCACAACCAAAGGACTCTTATAGGGCTGAGGATTTATATGAAAATCATAGTGGTAAGTGTTTATCTCATTCACTGTTCACAGTAATAGGAAACAAACAGTGGAAAATAATTGGCAACTGTGATTATAATATAATATGTATTTATTTTTTATTAACATCCCAATTGTTATGTAAAAATAGTCATAATTATAAATTGAAAACTAAGTAACATAACATCACATCACACCTGTTTTCCTGAAGGGTTAGGGAGAGGTGTTCATAACTAAATAATGTTTATTTATTTTTCAGTTTATTCATCACAAATAAAATGGCAACCTATTGGAAATCAAGCTTCAGTCCATAAAGAAGCAGACATTGGCCCTGTGCATGGAGACATTCTTGTGTCGAAGATGAGGCCAGGACATGAGCTGGATCTAAGCCTTGTTGCTGTCAAGGGCATCGGCGGAGACCATGCTAAGTTTTCCCCTGTTGGTAAGTAATTCAATCACCAGTAATTTCCTAAAAAAAAATTGAAGAAATGATCAAACCAAAACTGTAAACATGTTACTGGACATAAAAAGAAAATGAATAAACAAGCTGTGTTTGTGTTTTTGATGTAACTGATCTGATTTTCACATCATTACGTATACCATAATAATATATTAATAAGTTATTTCTTCAGCTACCGCATCATACCGCCTATTACCTGAAGTAACACTGACGCGTGAAGTGCGCGGCAGTGAAGCATCGTTGCTACAAAGTTGCTTTGCGCCAGGAGTGATCAGCTTGGACTCGGAAGGGCGGGCTTATGTACGAGACGCCAGATATGACACTTGCAGCAGAAATGTTTACAGATACGACGAAATAAAAGATGCCGTCATATTGAGCAGAGTGCGAGACCATTTTATATGTATGTATTCTTAAAAATCCATTATTTTATTTAGATTGTTTAAGTTGTATACAGAGTGGCAGGGACATCAACGCGCAATCTGTTACCAAGGATTAAGTTCAAGTTTCTAAACTCCCCCTGAGTTGAAATACATATTTCGTTGGTTATTTAAAAAAAAATATTGCTGTTCTTTCAATTTTGACCGCGTAGGTATAGCATTTTTCTATGAAACAGGTATTTTTTTTTTGATAATTTACTTAAAATTTCTATATTAGGGGGTCTAGAACCATGTGCTGAATTCATGGTTTCGATTTGCGCGTCGATGTCCCTGTCACCCTGTATAGATAGAAGAAGCATGTGTACAACGGGCTGGTGTCTTCAACTCCACGTCCAATCGCGTATTTTGCATACGGTTGACGCATGTGTAGTACGATTCAAACTTAATGGCGGGTGTGAAATGCGCTATTCGCTGCGCAGTACCTCACCCTCACCCCCACTGACACGTTACTTGGTTACTGCGCAGAGACTCGCCTCATGTTCCGAGCCACCGTTAAGTTTGAGTCGTACTATAAAAAAGATGCGAAAAGCACAGGACCAGTCGATGTGTCGACGCTTGGGATAGGTCAATGTCCAGCAGTACATTTTTTTCTGGCTGAAATAAACTTCTAATATTGTGTTGAATATTATCTGAGATATTAAAACATCTTTTATTGCAGTTAATGTGGAGTCTGTTGGAGCCATGCAGCCTAATGTGATATTTGTAGAAGCTGTTAAAATATTACGGGACAAATGTAAATCATTTTTGGATGAATTGAATAAATTTAATTAACTTTCTATTCCATTTTCTTTTTGCGTGTTGAAATGCTCATGGATGTCCTCCGCTCTGGAGCAGCAGGCGATGGGGTCTGTCAGATTCTTACTGACTAAAACCACACGGTGTTCTTCAACTACCTTTGGCCAGGGTGCCGGAGCAATACCGCAGTTTGACACGCTCCCCCAGCCAGACACAGGCCTACATGACTATCGTGCGGACCCCGTCACCCTCTGCGGCCATTACTACGTTCCTCCTGAGAGGAGCGCGCGGAACGCGTCGCCGCCGTCTCAGGTCTGTTCAGGCGACAAACTTACCAAGTCTGTCACCCCCAGGCGCCCTATGGCGGCTGGAGATCGTTGCGCGCCCTCGGGTGCCCGGTGCATATGCTGCGGATACGGAAGGTTTTAAAATAAAAAACTTAAAACTCCTACATCGATATCGTTATCGAGTATGGTACATCACTCAGTATGACCGCTTTTCTAGGAAACCGTAGCTTTATCACTTTTATCTAATGGTAGGTACACACGTAGCGACTTAAATCTCCGGCGATTCACCAGAGATTTCAAAATCAAACGTCGTCACAGATTTTGACACCGCTAGCGACAAATCGGCTGTTGTGTGACGTGAAGTTATGAAATCGCCAGCGACTAAAGTCGCTGCGATAGTACAGTCACAAGGATAAATACTGTTACTTACATTTACGCAAGATTAAAAAATGATTTCCTTACGTATTAATATAAATTTCATGGTGTTATGAACATAGTATTTACTAAACCGTACTACTATGATAATAGTACTTTTTTTTAGAGAAAACCGCTTTTAAATTGTGCATAACTATGAAGTATTTATTTATACTAGTGACTGTACCTAGCACAAGCAAAGTTAAATTATAACTCTTTGTATTTCGGAAATACAAGGCGTTTCTTGCATTTATTATTAACATGCATAATGATTTATGACTATTACCTAAAAACTTAACGATTTTCTTCTATATTGATGATTTATTGATTATTATTTTAAATATACCTATTTTAATTACATAAATATAAGTAAGCTAACAAACTGAAAATAATAATAATATGTTCATGTTTATTCGTTCGCATCATGGTCTAAAAAACAAGGTCTGGCATTCCGGGAGTGACACATGCTTACGTCACTATCCAGTTGCCACTTTATTGCAACAAAACACGAATTATGGAAACATTTTCAGTCACCATTCTGTTAAAAAATGTATTTACAGCATTTAAAGTGTCGTTTCGTTTTTTTTTTTCTAATCAAATGAAACAATTCAATTTAAACATATACCAACGTAATTGTTAGTTAAAACCTCTTTGATGTATCGGATTCGCACAGGTAATAAAGGCGGTTCGGGAGTTATTATTAGACACTACTGGTAACACAGCGGTGATGACGTAGGCTTGTGTGTCCCTGTGTCTCGGAATGCTATACGTGGCGAAGTATATTATTATACCATGGTTCGCATCGTGTTAACAGGAAAAATACCCAAAAGGCTGGCAACACTGCATTTTTGGCCAAAAAATATTCCAACCTTTTGGTCACGTGAAGAGTCGACCAACCGCTTGGTGATGTTTTTAAGATCAAATATGCTCTAATTATAATAATAATTTAGTATCGCGTATTGAACTTTTATTAACATACAACGTAAAACCGCGCACAAATCGCAAAAAAAAAACAAAATTACATGGTTGTATCATGTTTCCGCTTTTGCCTACGCGCCAAAGCATTTTTGTACAACTTTATTACATAAACTCACGCCTTTTCCCATGATGGTAGGCAATCCCAGTCGCCAGCGATCAAAGTTGCTGCGTGTGTACTTAGCATTAGTTACCATAGTAACCAATGTTATGAACGAAATAATTAAAATCATCCTGACAAAGTGCTCGACACATAGTTGTTATTCTTGATTTCAGTGGATTTTTGTGCCAGTTTAATATTTTAAATACTTCTGGAAGTATTGATAACTGTTTAATACTTTTTTTTTACTTTGAAATAGCATTATGAACTATGGAAAAAGAATTAGCTTCAGATGTTATCAAATCAACGCAAATATCCTTAGGAAAATATGTAAAGCGCCCGCCGTTAAGTGAAAAATTACTAAAGAAACCACCTTTTCGATTTTTGCACGACATTTTTACTACGGTAAGTTAGTGTAGATACATAATTATATGTGAAAGTTCTTAGCCTTCTATACTTGCGACGTCTAATCTAACACCATCTAGTGTGTCCCGACAAGCAACTTTAATTTATAATGTGTGTCTAACTAATTAAAGGAAGGTTATATTAAATTTAAGGTAATTTGTAGGTAAATAGGTCAACTTAGGTTCATCAAAAGATGGTCCTACGTCACGTACATAGGCGCGTGGTACCTACGTCTTTTCTTTCACGAAGATGGCTTTCATTGAATATAGTCAAAGGCGATGTTTTAACTACTTTACGTTACGGCAAATATATTCTATTTTTAGTGCTGAATGTACAAAATATAATATTTTGAGAAATTCATATTCTGGCAAAAGTTAGAAAAGCATATTTTGGGAATATCATATCATATCATCGTTCCCACCATATGATTCATATGTTGGGAAAGAACGAAGATAATCCTGAGTTGAGTAGGTATGGTACCTGAGTCTAACGTTAAGAATAAGAAAGAATAAGAATATTTTTATTGTATAAGAAATTACAATCGAATGCGTTGATTCCTGGAACTCACACTAGGATTAACAAAACCAGTAAGTAGGTACCTATACAAGCCTTATTACACTACGCGATATTCAGGGACCCTTTCCCTAAATCGAGATGGTGTAATAAGAGAAAGGGAAACGATTAACATCATCAAAAAAAAAAAACATCATCTACATTATAAAAAAACATCACCTAAATATCGCGGCCTAAATAATAAATGTCGTGTAGTGTAATAGGGGTTGTAGCTGGCCACTTATTCTATTGAAAGTCCGTACTACGCTAGGCCAGCTCAAAGTCAAAAGGTAAGATACACAGACCGCACTCTGACTTTAATAAGTAAGCGTCTCAACTCGCATACGAATGAGCACTCTTTTTGTTTATCATAAATGTTTATATTCGAATGAAACGTTTGCTCACATTCACTTTATGAACATTATCTGCATTAGTATAAGAGTCATATTCGTATGGTAAAGTGCGATCTGTGAATTTCGACCAGTGTTACTATCGACTTGCGGTCGACTGTATGTAATGTACGTCACCGACCTTCTACACGAACAAACACGAGCATAAAAATATTACTATTGATAGTTCGGCAATAATATCTGATTTCATTATTCATTAATTAATATCTGTTCTCAAAAAGACAGCAAATACCTATAGTTAGTGTGATCTTTATAAGCAATATTTATTTATTTTATTGAGATTTGTATTATCAGTAGGTATTTCCCATATAAATGTCCCCCTACTATTATGGTCAACTCTCCCATAAGTTCGGAAGATTGGAACCAAAACCGATTTAAAAAAAAAATATTTTCTGTTAAGTTAGTTGATCAGTAGTAGGTACTTTGACATTAGAAAATGGTAAGTACCTACCTATCTATCAAAGCTGCGTATACGTTCTTGAGCTGTCTAGTTTGAAATCATAGTTATAATTTTATAGCAACACTAGCTTTTGCGCATGGCTTCGCCCGCGTGGAGATCAGAAATTATCCCACAGGAACGTACTAGCGGGATAAAAATTATCCTACGTGTTAATCCAGGTTATAAGCTATCTGTGTTCCAAATTCAATCCAAATCCGTTCAGTAGTTTTTGCGTTAAAGAGTAACAAACATCAATCCATCCATCCTCACAAACTTTCACATTTATATTATAATATTAGTAGGATATTAACACTTTGAAGGACACTAAACGCCCATAGGCGTATTAACTAAGTAAGTATAAGTTCAGTGTCCTAAGACGTGTGTGTAACTAAAAGGTTCAACCAATGGTAATACATCATTGGGTTCAACTCTCCCGGACTCCCCGTTGTCTTTGCTGATCGTAGGTAGGTACCTACCTATAATAATATAGAGGTATGAGGAACAGGGTGTAAAGTTCACTCACACCTCCATAGAAATGGGAGGATCCTCCGACCAGACGGGTCTTGTGTCTGGTGGGCAACTGCCCAACGGTTGATGTCGGGATGTTGTATATATGCTAGTTGCGCGGTAAACTCTGCTTGCGCGATGCAGGATTTTGCGTGACGTCAGTATGACGCGTAGCTCGCATGTGGCGTTAGTAGATGCCGCTACAATAATATGAAGTTTTATTAACTAGGTACCAACTTATTCAAAAATTTCAGGTTTTGAAAACAACCGGATTTTTTGGAAATTTGTTTGATGAAGATGAATTGATATCAGAAAATGTAAAAGACAGAGATAGTAAAATATCATTTCTTAACAAAGTGATAATTGTTTTGAGTAAGTTTATTTAACAAATAACTGCCATTAAGTATATAAATTGCTAAAAGTGCTATTAATACTTATGCTTATACCTTTAACACGTTAACAGGTTTAACTACAGGAAAGTCACTGGCTGCAAAACCATCTAAAATAGTTGCAGGTCAAGAACCCGAAAAAACTAATGAATTACTCCAATGTTTGGCTAAAGCACTCGATGAAAAATTATCGTCGGAAGACGCTGTAAAAAAATATAAAGAAAGTTCAAAGTCAGCTCAAATATCTGAAACTAAGAGCAAGGAGCCAATCAAAACAACAAAGAAAGCAACAGACCCTAAAAAGTTAACATCACGAAGCAGCGAAAAGTTGGGTACTCAAAGAAATGATGTTACACGATCTACAACCAAGCAAGATAAAGAAAAGGCAAATGATGTTAAATCAAAAAGAAAAGAAAATGCATCGGTCAAATCTGAACCGCAGAACCTCAAGAAAATACAACAATCGAAAACAATCAATGCGAAAAACGGAAAGTCCAATAATAAGGAAAAAAAAGATCTGCCTAAAGACGATAACATACAAACTCGGAGTAAAAATATATCATCTAATTCTATCGATAGAGAAAAAGGGCACAATACTTTAAACAAAGCTCAAAGCCAGGAGTCTGACACAACCGTAAGAGAAGAAGACCAAGTAAGAAGAAACATAAATGTTGACCAAGTTGTAACTCCTAGAATGGATCAGGATGACGAAGGAAAACTTAACAGCTCCTATACCATAGCCGAAAATGAGTTGAACTCATCGTCATCTTCAAATGATTTAAATGAAATCACAAATAACAATAAACAAGATCAAATAAATTCGCAAGATATAAATATAAATAAGGAAACAGCATTTATTGATGTTGAACACCAAAATCAAACAAATAGCGAACTTAATGATGAAATAAAGTTAAAAAGCTTGGATTTAGATGTAAATATTCAAGGAAAACCATATACCCATACCACACAAGCTTTTATCGAACCCGAAAATATAAAAGACCCTGTGACTTTAGGCAAGGTTCCAATGACCAGTACAAGTGAATCAAAAATTCCTCGACCACCAAGCGTAAGACCTTCATCTTCTAGACCGGGAGCTCCACGAATGCGAGAAAAACTTGACAACGTTATAAAAGATTCAGATAATTTACTCTTAGGTAAAGTCAACATAATCATAGAAAATACCCAGAATGAAGAGGTTCGTAGAAAATATAACTCACGTAGGTACAAAAATTGTATGGTTATAAAGTTGTTGGTTTTACATTTACATTTAAATTGCAGGAAGAAGAAGCAAGTCTCTTAGTAATAGAACAACATGTTCACCAAGACCAGCAAGAACTGCAACTGTCATCAAACGAACACGGACATCTAGTTCAACAGATTTTAGACTCCCAGAAAGAGATGTCTCAAATAACAGGAAAAACAGAGATTGTATGTATTCATTCATTAATTTATTTACTAGCGAACCGCCCCTGTTTCGCACGGTTTTTACGACTTGCCAAAACATCGAGATTTCTTTATTATAGGTAACTTTAATATACTCTAAATGATGGTGACAACTGCATCAAAATCCGTTGCGTAGTTTAGAAGAACAACGCGGTCACACATACAGGCACGAAAAGCGACTTTATTATTTTTATTGTGCTTGTGTAGTTATAGACAGAGCTGCAACTTTTCGAGCATGCTCGAGCAAAATTCGTGCGCGAATACTCAGCGGACGCAATGGATGTTCGTGGATCCACACGCGCGCGATCGTACCATGTCGCGTATGTTCGCGTGCACGCTATCGCCACCATAGAATGATAAAATAACTTACAGAATACTCAATTATGAATTTGAAAACCCTCCTTAGACTGGAGCTTTGTTTCTGAGTCTGTATTTACCTACTGTCCTGCGACGTCGACTGTTCGCAAGCATCGACGCGGGCACGCTCGAGCGTGCTCTCGACGGCCCGCGTGGTTTCGAGGAACATACGCGCGTGCATGCCACATGGAACTATATCTTGACGCTATTTTCAAATCTATGTCATTTGAGTTCATTATCAATTAATCAATGTAAACTGCTCGAGCATCTTGCTGTTCTATCTGCGCTGACCCTAACTCCTAGCAATGTAAGTAGATCCCTACCTGCGCTTAACTGTAGGTACGCGCAGACAGAAGTTGATATTTCAGTTAACCATTTGATAATTTTATTTGCAGGAGTGGCAATTCGGAGCTCAGAAAGCTAGAGAGGCGATGAACCAAGAAATCGAACACCTTCGATTTAATATACAAGCTTTGTCTCGGGTAGCGAATCCCTTGGGAAAATTATTAGATCACATCCAAGAAGATGTAGAAGTGATGCGTCAGGAACTCCATCAATGGTCAAATATTTACGACGACGTTACAAAAGAGATGCTAAAACAAAAGACGTTAGTGTTTTCGCTTTAGCACAATAGAATAGAATATAATATAATAGAATACTCTTTATTATGTACACCATAAAATTACACAACAACACAACCTTCAACACACAATCAATACAATACAATCTTCTTCTTGAGTCGATGGTAAAATAACCTAATCGCTATCCCTTGATTACAATAATTCATTTGTTCTTATTGAGTCTGTTTCACGGAAAGATACGTTAACAGTTCAAAATATTCCTAGAACATTAATCAGGGCCGTTTAAATTATTATTGATTGAAGTTGCGAATTCGCTTACCTAGCATCTTCAAGGGGTTACCTCCCTTGTATTTTAATATGTGTTCATGTATGTATATATGTACGTACTAGCTTTTGCCCGCGACTTCGCCCGCGTGGATGTACTGAACATACTACCGGGATAAAAAGTATCCTACATGTTAATCCAGGTTATAAACTATCTCTGTTCCAAATTCCATCCAAATCCGTTTAGCAGTATTTGCGTGAAAGAGTAACAAATATCCATCCATCCATCCATCCTCACAAACTTTCACATTAATTAATAATATTAGTAGCATTAGTAGGATAGGATGTACACGTACGTACAGGGTGGCGATTTAATTACCTGCATCCGTCAGGGGACTGATTTTACGAATCGCATGTGAGTTTCATCGCGAAAGTTGTTTAGTATGACGGGTAGGATCACCCCTTGGCGGATGCACAGGACTAAATCGCCACCTATTTCGTATTTAAAATGTTCGGAAATGTAAGGCTCCGTTCACAATCACGGGCGATGCGATTTGCGTCAAACGGCACGCGCGCACGACTGGATGCCTGCCACGATCTATCAGTGGCGACGCGACGACGCCGACGCACGCGACGGTGACTTCTCTGACCGCGCTCACCGGTCGCACAGACGTGGCCGCGCCGCACTGTTAGCTAGTACATTGATTCACTCGCGCGCCACATCGCTCGTCGTGTTTCCGTCGCGCAAGGAATACGTGCAGAGACTCGTGGCATGCCCTAAACAACTTCTTTCATTTGTTTTCTCAACAGTCACTGTCGCAAAACGCGTGTCGCTTGAGCATGTAGGTTGTGGCCAAGGGGTACCTAACACCACCATCATTTTATCTTTCAGCCTGAACGAAGACTCGCTGACGCCGTTCCATACTAAATTAAAACAAATAGAAAGGGACATAGAAGAGAAGCATGATAAAATTAACGATCTTAAGATATTGATACACAAAAATGCTTTTAGAATTGAAAAGTTGCTTACGAGTGGGAGTGTGCAATAACAATATTATGTAGATTTGATATTTGCAATAAATTTAATCCAACTGATACTTTTTAATTTATTTCAATAAATCAATAATTACTTTCATTAATTATACCTATTTTTGGTTCCGGGACGTGAGAAACTTTAGACGTTAGTACTAAAATTTCGCAATACCAAGTTTTTACCGCTTGTTCCCAACGAGTCACACCTCAACGGGTAACAGTGTGACCGGTTGGGAATTAATTTTAAAAATAATCCCAACCAGTCATACTGTTACTCGTTGGGAAGTAGCGCTCGCCGGCCGCTGCCGCGGCACCGCTCGCTACGCTCGCTCGGCTCGCGCGCGGTTGGTCACAGTTTTAACCTAACCTAACCTATTTCACCCAATTCACGCAGAAATGTTTTTACCATTGGCTAATTATCCACTCGCAGGCAAATTGCGCTTGTTCCCAACGAGTCACACCTCAACGGGTAACAGTGTGACCGGTTGGGAATTAATTTTAAAAATAATCCCAACGAGTCACACTGTTACCCGTTGAGGTGTGACTTGTTGGGAACAAGCCGTTTTTACTAGTATGCCGACGACGTCAAGGTATACATATCCATTCGACAAACAAATGATTGCATTCTGCTGCAACAAGATTTGGACCGACTATCCTGTTATTGCCAGGAAAATAAGTTGCAACTTGCAACTAAGTTTACCTAAATGTAACTTCATAAATTTCACAAAAAATAAAACTAAAATAAACTATACATACACGATGTGCAATGCCCTCTGCTAAAGTAGACTTTATTCGTGATCTCGGTGTTCTTGATTCTAAGCTTTGCTTGGACCTACACATAGGAAAGATTGCAACTTTACGGATTTGTAATGCGATCAACAGTCGATTTTAAAAAGCCTTCTTCCTATATTTACTTGTGTAAGTCTCTAGTGCACTCTCAACTGAAGTATGCCGCTGCCGTGTCCGTCTGGAGTCCATACTACAAAAAGTATGTTGAAATTATTGAGTGTGTTCAAATTCCTGCGTACCATGCATTGTAGATGCCATGGATATTATTTGCCTTACCAAGATTTGCTTGGAAAGTATAAGCTCGCAACACTTGAAAATAGACGAAGGTAATTAGAAGCCATGAATCTATATAATATTGTTAGAAATAAATTTGACTGCATTGAACTGTCCAATATATTGTTATGTTATGCGGTTCCTAGGACAGTCCACAACTCAGGCGTAAGGTGCGCGCGCGCTGGCAGATTATTTTCGGTGAGCACCTGCAAGTTTGCGTTCGCCAGGTCGCAGAATAGTCGATTCCTACAATAGGACTTTCGAACACATAGATATTTTTGCATGTGCTCCCTATAAGTTCAAAATCTTAAAGGTTCGGAGCTATTAACCCTAACTCCAAACCTTGTCAGCATCAGAAGTAGGTACTTATACAAAAAAAAAATGTTTTATTTAAGCTTGAATTTTTACGTAATAAAATTAACGCGCCTTGTGCCGCTTTTGGCAAACCTATCTATAATTTTATCGACATCAACTGGGACATCCCTGTGGATATGTAGGAGTGCAAGTCCGCAAAGCCGCTCCTCTCCTGTCGCGTACGCAGTCATGTTTTTAAGCATCATCTTGATGAAAAAATTACGTGTTCAGCGTTTTCAGAAATTCAACCCAAGAGTATCAAAATTTTCATTTTTAAGAACTTATGTTCATTTCAAGGTGGACGTGGTTACGAGGTGGGTTGCTTGCTAGTGATCCTAAGTATGGGCATGTTTGTTATATCTTTGTATAATAAGAATAACTGAGAAGTAGAAATTAATCTGTTTTAAAGAATTATTTCTGTTTCCTGTTATACCTACCTACTGTATGCTGTGTAAAAGTGCACCTGAATTGAATCGAAAAGTTGAGTCGGAAGTATGGTATACCTGGATCTTTTGCAGGCGGCTATGGCCCTCATGCAGCCCCCCCCCCCCCCCCCCCGTATCCGCCAATATGTTAATAAGGGGGCGTCCATTAATTACGTGGGGCAAATTTGGCAATTATTCGATCCCCCTCCCTCTCCCCTTGGTGAGATGTCTTGCGATTTTGCTTGAACCCCTCCCCCTCCCGCGAATCTCACGTGAGATATATTTCAAAATATGTATTTTTTGTGTGAATAAGTTAATCGGTGCTTTATTGCGTTGTATTTATTTAAAGAAAAACATAATTTGTTTATTATTTAAGACTACTAAGAACGTAGTCTAGAATCACAGTGAGAAAATCGAACAATAAAATACTTAAATAGGAACGACTTAAATACGTAAAAGAATATTCACTCTTAATTCAGTCCACGGGGATTCATGTTTGGTCTCTGAAACCAACATGTCCATGTGATGTTCAGTAAAAATCATCTGCTCATTCAACCTCGCTCTGATTTAGCCACTCTAAACCGTTGTGACTTGAATACAGAAGCTCAGCAGCTAGTGAGAAACATGTTTTACTTAATTTACCTAACTTTCTCGCAATTAACATGGTTTTTCACGGAAAAATAAATACGTCATATTTGCCGCGACCCCCCCCCCCTTCTCCCCCACGTGAGATTGGGTGAGATTCGGCTGGACCCCCTCCCACTCCTTAACGCCTCACGTAATTAATGGAAGCTCCTTAACGGCCTGACCACAACCTTGCCGCTATCAGCGATAGCTTAGCGCGGGGCGGCGAGCGGTAAACAGATATATACAAAAACCGGCCAAGTGCGAGTCAGACTCACGCACGAAGGGTTCCGTACCATTATCTATAAAAACGGCAAAAAAATCATGTCTGTTGTATGGGAGACCCCTTAAATATTTATTTTATTGTTTTTTAGTATTTGTTGTTATAGCGGCAACAGAAATACATCATCTGTGAAAATTTCAAATGTCTAACTATCACGGTTCATGAGATACAGCCTGGTGACAGACGGACAGACAAATGGCCGGACAGCGGAGTCTTGGTAATAGAGTCCCGTTTTACCCGGGGTACGGAACCCTAAAAATGTATGAATCATGCCACGTAGCACCGCTCGCAGCGGCAACACTAGCGGTATTTGCCGAGCGGTTCGCAGTAGCGGCGTGCGGCGCGGGGCGCGGCTTATCAGCCCCGGATCTAGAATTTTTTCGAGGCGGGGCAAAACCAGTCCGCCGGCGTCGCTGCGCATCACTCGCCCACGATATTACTTATTTTTCGCTTAGCGTTCTTTCTGACTTTTTTTCTTACTGCTCGGTTTCTAAGGGTGGTAATGTGATGTTAAATAACCTATAACCTTCTTCAAGAATTGGGCTATCAAATCCAATTTTTTTTTCCAAATCCTACTGCTAGTTCCAGAGGTTAGCGCGTTCAAACAAAAAAGCTCTTCAACATATTAGCAGAAGATTAGAATAAAAATTTTACTCTTTGAGCCTTTTGTTCTGCAAAAAAATCGATGGGCTGGTCATAATTAACCTGATTGTCATGATTTTCGATTGCTAAGACCACACCCGACTTATGCAGAAAAGCTTAACACCAAATGAAACAATCTAGACTGCACGACCGAGCGAAGCGAGCGCGAAAATTTTATCACTTTGCCTCAGTAAGTTAGATTTTTTAAGTCCGAAAAGGCTGTAAGACCGAGCAAAGCGAGCTCGAATTTTGTGCCAGAAACATATTAGTATAATTGTATCGATCGATAATGTTCCAATCCAACAGATGCGCCAGCGCTGTGGTAAAAAATTAAAGCAAATTGTGTCGCCTTTGCACATAAAGGAGTCGAAAAGGGCGGGACGCCCGGCGCCCCCGTTACGCGAAGTAAAATTTCTAAAATAAAGGATTTGTTCCGTAAATTTTTGGCCACAGAGGTGACAGAGGCGCTGATCCTCCTCTGGTTCACCGAAGCATAGATCTGTTGCAAGAGATGGAAAGCTAAGCTTTTTATATCGCCAAATAAAAGTGGAGCATGTGCTTTAAAGACGGAGAGTTCCTGGCAGATTTTAAATGCTCCGCTCGCAACCTCGCAACCCGCACCGTGTGACGATCTATGCCTCCGTTAATCACGTAGTGATTTCCTCAGTGTGCCACCCGCAGAGAAAGATAATAAGTGCACTTGTCTGCTATGCTTGAATTTGCCGCTCCCTGAAGATGGCGCCCGGGGCATGCGCCCCGGCTTGCCCCCCCTAGATCTGGGGCTGCGGCCGAGTGGTTGAGAGTGTTGAGACGCCACGACTCAGAGCGGTACGGACAGCGGCAGACTCAGCGGCGGCTTGACGATTAAAATATTTTAGACGATTTCGTAGCGGAAAATGAACTCCGAAGCATTTATTACAGAAATTTTAAATCGACCTCCTAATATAGGCCGATAGAAAAGTTGTTAATTGAGTAATATGTACTTGGGTTGGATTATTTACAAAGTAATTTATGTACTGATCGCGTATTGCCGGTAACGCTACTGAGCTACGTGGCATCACGACAACGCCCCGCCTGCCGACACTGCGCCGCTTGCCGTTAAGCCAAAAGTCGTGGCCAGGCTGTAAATGTGTCCCGGGTGGAGACCAGCAGGCAACGGGTGCGGGGGCACCCTTGCCTGTATTGCACAGGCCTCCACCAGTGTCGGACGGGAGTGGCCAGGTGTTCCCGGCCATTCCCGTAGCCCCCCAGCCTGGGGGGCATGCGGGGCCCGCCAGCTAGGCGGGCAAGCGCCGGGAGGGTTGTGGATGTAAAGGCTGAGCCGGTTTCCCATGGCCCTCCCACCAAGGCGATGTGGGAACACCGCTGAGTTTTAGTGGGTATACTGTCATTCGGACAGGAGTCCCACATACCCCGTCTCGTCCCTCGACGAGCGGAAGTGCATAAAGCATTTCTCAGAGACAAAAAAAAAAAAAAAAAGGCTGTAAATGTGTTCCATTCAAATAGCCTCTTGATTTCAATAGGTACCAATACTCGTATCTCTATCAGTAATATATCTAGAAATATGTAAAATAAGGGTAATCGGCTCTCATACCTATTTGTGCGAGTGAGGAAGAAAGCACAATTAGGTAAGATGAGTAGTGGGGTATGTTCGCGTACTTACCAATATTGGATATTATAATAGGTACTGGTATTTTCGATACCGGTATCAAGCCTTGGTTCCGATTTATGATGTTTTATTATGAAAATTGATTATCATGGGATTATACACCCAGTTTTATAATTCACCAATGACTAGATAGATCTGTAAGACCTATGTACCGTATAGGTACCACGTAGGTCCATTAGTAAAGGCTGAATCAAGTTTAAGCAGGCTAAGGGTGTAGCCGCACAAACTTGAGGTTTTAGCCGTAAGCCAAGGTACGCATGGACGTAAAAATATCGCGGCGGGATAATTGAGCGAGCTGAGCGTTGAGCGTGCATCCCAGCGCGTCGAAAAAACACACTGTTTGCACACACACATTTATTTCAAATAAACCAATAAATGATAAATGATTTTATTTCTGTAAGTAGGTTTGAGCAAACACTTTTACACGTCAATCATATTTTAAAAACTAGATGAGGTCGGCGTTTCCTATCTGACTACTCTGAGAAGAAAGGCCGAAACAAACTCAGAAGAGGTCAAGAGGTCACAGTCTCTTTTAACAGGCACTTTTGAATTGTCAAAGGGTCGGTCAGTCGGAAAAATGAAGTTAGTTGCCCATTCCAAAGCGTAGTAGGTACCTATGGAGAAAAACTGGCAAGAAACTCCATGAACAACTACCTTAAATCAAAATATGGTTACAAAATATTGATTACCTACATCATTCATGTTGAAATTATGCATGTGAGAACCATGCAGAACGTTAAAAGCGTCCGTAATTAAAAGACAAAACCAATTCAAATATTAAATTAAATTAAAATGAGCCGTGGCAGCAAAGAAATGACCAGTCTCTACTGACGGCGCCCCATGGATTAGCACCATTCAGCTCAACCATTTTGAAGGGAACTTAATGATCCAACACACACGTCACCACCAGCGCGACATTTCAGGGAGCATGACATACTCTCAGCCGCCAGGGCAAATTCAAGTCAATGAAAGACAAACCTGGTAAATGGCATGGTATAATAATACACTTCGCCAGGTATAGCATTCCGAGACACAGTGGTCACGTGGGTGACACAAGCCTACGTCATCACCGCTGTGTTACCAGTAGTGCGTCATAATAACTCCCCAACCGCCTTTATTACCTGTGCGAATCCGATAAATCAATGAAGTTTTAACTAACAATTACGTCGGTATAAGTTTGACTTCAATTGTTTCGTTTGATTAGAAAAACAAAACGACAATTTAAATGCTTGATATATTTTTTTAACAGAATGGTGACTGAAAATGTTGCCATAATTCGTGTTTTGTTGCAATAAAGTGGCAACTGGATAGTGACGTAAGCTTATGTCACTCTCGGAGTGCCAGACCTTGTTTTTTTAGACCATGGTAAATGGTAGCTTTACAGTAGGTACCTACATAGTACTCACACTCGGCGCTCATTCGCACACTCTCCAACTCTCGGCGCTAAGAAGAGCGTTGAAAATCCAGTGCGCGATAAAATCCCGCCGTGATATTTTTACGTCCGTGCGACCTTCGGCTAACAGTTATGTAGGTTTTAGGTAAAATCTACAGGTTAGGTACATTTTCTTAGGAAAAGTTAAATCTATAGGAAGGTTAACTTGGATATAAATTAAAAGACGGAAGAAGTATCTGTCTAAAAGTGTACCGTATTGTCTAAGAATAAATACATTTTTGAATAATACTAGCTTAATTAAATTTCATACAAACTAGAGCACTTTCAGCTTTCATGAGTGAATATCGAGCTGCTTGTAGTCGAAGTTCGTCGACCCGGACATCAAACACTCTGCACGACCACAGTATAAATAAAATTGTGGCACAACTCTGGTGTTTTGTAGGTAGCCCGTGAAACTCAAAGGAGACCGGGCAAAAGTAATCTATGGACCAATACTTAGCAATACGGTTTTCTTTATTTGTGGAGGGA
Source organism: Dryobotodes eremita (assembly GCA_917490735.1). NCBI lineage: Eukaryota > Metazoa > Arthropoda > Insecta > Lepidoptera > Noctuidae > Dryobotodes > Dryobotodes eremita. The sequence continues at coordinate 10,579,337 of OU823257.1, forward strand.
TACCTCATCTTTATCTACCCTTGTCCAAAGGGGCATCAAAATCTGACCTGAATTTTGAGAAATATATGCTTTTATGATACACAAGGTCAATATTCGTTCGGGTAGTAAGGGCAGGTGCCGCAGGAAAACATTCTTAAGAGTATGTCCTTAACTTCTAAACATTTTGTTTTGTTATTTAAATGGACGAACAAAAAAAGTCGGACGGAACTCCGCTATGAGTCTATGACAAAACTGAGTCTCATTTATGTGTGTGTGTGTGTGTACCGCGTACAGCGGCCTGTGTACGAACAGCGAGCTGGCCGACTTGAGTGACACAGTTTTTTGTTAGCGAGAATCTGTCGGAGTTTTTTTGTTCGTCTATGGTTTTTACAAAGTGTTGCGAATTTCAAAATAAAAACCATTCTGTTCAGTCAACTTTTTTAATGTACGTAGATAATTATTCATTTATTCCGACTCTACCTCACCTTTCAGAGAAAACACGCATGATGTTGTGTGTTATGTTATTTATTTATTTACATATGAAGCATTTCCCTAATGTGCTTCCAGTTGTCTAACACGTACAGTAAGCTAAACTATTAGATACTCAAATACACTTAGGTTCACATCTACAACTACATCAAGGGTTCATCAATATATCAAAAATCAAGTGGTTTAATGGTGCTCCGTCAACGGGAGCATTCGCCTGTAATTTAACTAACCAAGATTCGATTTTGAGCATTACTTACGTTATAAATAAACGCTCCCTCACCGGGAGCATTTGCCTGTATTGTAACAATCCAAGATTCGATTTGAGTATTACGTTACAATACTGCTTCACTGACTTACGAACATTTGTCGCTGCCGTCTAGGTTATTGAGCGTTAAGGCTCGTACACACTGGCGCGACGCGACGCCCGACACAAAGGCACCGCGTGTCGCGCGAAGAGCGGCGCCTTTGTGTAGCGCTGTCGCGTCGCACCTGTCTGTGGGAGCCTTTATGCGTCGCGACACGGTCCTTACAAGTGGTGCGCATTTATGTCACAAATTGTATCACGGATGCGCCCACTCACGAGTCACGTTGCGCACTGTAATGCTCGGTTCTCCTCAATCACTCATGATATATATATAGTTATTATACTCTTTGCACTGATGTAATGCTCTGTTACGTTACAGGCGAATGCTCCTGATGACGGAGCGCCAGACGTTAGTTGCCACATCACGCGACGTCGCGTGTAGCGGCCTGTTACGGCCTGGGCCCTGTTTAATAAACGTTACAATCCGACAATTTTGTAGATAAGTGTGTAATTTGTAAAGTTGTATGACAAGTGCTGTCTAATAAACCTTACAATTATGGTTTTTTTTTACAAGTAAAAACATTACAAATATTACCATTATAAATGCTGTTTAATAAACGTTTACATGTGCAGAAAACGCCTGTAGATTTCGATGACAATATTGTGTCTACAAATTTGTAATTGTAAGTTACAAATTACATAAAATATAAGTTTCTGTTGAAGTTTCTTAAACCGAGGGTAGGTTTCAAATATCGTAGAATTTTAAAATATTAAAAATTTGGTTTACAGAGTACTTTTCTATTTGTTTGATTCACAACGAAAGTCATGGAGCACAATAACAACATCACAATTCTGTCTCTAATATATCAGAATAAAGATGTTTTATTAGACGGAATAAAGATGTTTTATTAGAACCATTGTTTTATGTACAATAATTCAATTTCTTCACTCATTAAATTGAGGTACAAAATTGTTAAGTTCTGACACAAGGCGAGTCAACCTGTCGGAATTGTTCTACAATTTACAAAATATGTGAATTTGTAATTACAATTATGCGTTTAATAAAACAGTTTTCCTTACAAGTATGTAAATTGTCACCTGTAAAGAGAAAATGTTTATTAATTAGAAATATGTAAAACTGTAGCCTGTACAATTTCACAATTTTGTTAGTTTTCCACCATGGTAAATTTTTTAGTTGTATTATTTATTAAACAGAAACTTGTAGATTTGTAACTTGTAAAATACAATTACAATTTACAATTTGTAACATTTATTAAACAGGGCCCTTGACACATCACCACGGCGCAGCGCCGCCACCGTCAAACGGCACAGCGTCGTACCACGCCACGGCGTCGTGTACGGCGTGCCACGCCGCCAGCTCACGGCGCACCCGCTCGGCAGTAGATGTTTGGCTGTCGCAAAGTTCGTACGTGTTAGTGCAAGACTTTTTTGTCCTAATAATCCTCAGTTCTCTGTGGCCAGCCATATTTTTTTTTGTATTAACACGTAAGAACTTTGCGACAGCGCAACATCTACTGCCGAGCGGGTGCGCCGTGAGCCGACGCGGAGGTACACGACGCCGTGGTGCGGTACGACGTCATGCCGTTTCACGGTGGCGCCGCCGCGCCGTGCTGCCCTTATGCTGTGGCCGTTCACGCGACGTCGCGTTATGGTGCCTTACAATTATATGTATACGATCCATAAAATAGCGGCCGCAGCGTATTGGGTTTTTTCTTTTGGTCACTAAGGAAAGGAATTACCTATTTATTAGTGGGCGTGGCCTGAGGGTAGCCATCTTGCAATGACGAATGAATGAATTTTGATCGCGCTCGCTAGTGCGCTCCATGCAACTGCGCGGTGTAGGTGTGTTTTTGTTTATATTATATTATGTGTTGTTTCTCGGCTATTTTCGTTTTGTTTGGACAAAAACTTTGTGATTTTATAATGAGTAACAATCCAAGATCGTTAAAAGGTCAGCAAAACCCAGTACATCGCGAGTTTCGGTAAGAAACCGACTAAAAAGTTCGGAAATGAAGGAATTATTACAGGAGTCAGACGAAGATGTTTATGCAGAGAGTGATGTAGATGATATAGACTACATAGCCGACAAAGGTGATGAAAGTTCAAAGTCTGAAGGAGATGAGGAGGTGGAGGCTGTGGCTGAACATCGTCTCGCTGCGTCCAGTGATCGGACTCCAATGTCGCGTCGATCGTCGGAGTCCTTACCATCTGCGCTTTCCGGCCAACTACAGCCCCAGCCTACCCAGATCCCAGAGACGACACCGACTGTGCCTCAGCAGCCATCCAGGGTAGCATCTACGACATATTGGACTACCGATTCTAGTTCGTTGAGAGACTTTTCTTTTACCAAGGCAAATACTACTTACTGCTCTACTTTTACTACTTACTTGTGCCACCGCCAGACAATCCTAGAGAGTACCTATGTTGATTTATTTCTCACTGAGGATTACCTACAAAAAATCGTTGTTGCACTAATAGAAATGCAGAAAACATGAAGAATTCTTCGCAGCATCGCAAGTTTCGTATTACGAATTGGAAACCACTAACTATAGATGAATTGAGAACATTTATTGGTTTACTTTACCACACCGGCACAGCGAAAATGAAACGCTTGTTTGATTACTGGAAATCTCATCGATTAGGTATATAAGTCAGTTTTCTCTGAATATGTGTCGAGAAACAGGTTCCAACTTATTTCGCGATGCCTACATATTGTGTAGAAGGTGACGACTCTGCCCGCATGAATAAATGCAAAATAATAATAAATACCTTCAATGATACAATGGACAGGATTTAATATTCCGGTAGAAATTTGTCCTAAGACGAATCTATGATTTTATTTCGTGGCCACCTGATCTTTCGGTAATACATGAAAGGAAAGAAACACAAATACGGAATAAAACTTTATGTACTGGCAGAACTAAATGGAACTATTACAGAAGTTCATGTTTTAGCCAATATAATGGATGATACTTCTGGCAAAGGAAACACAAAAAAAAATGTAGTAAAGTTGTTGCAATATTATTTGGATTCCGGCCACGCTGTCTTTGGATTTCAATAAAAGCTAGGTACAGCTTAGCTACCTACCAAATTATTGGACAGGAATACTTAGTGCACTGGCACACTGAACAAGAAACCCAAAGATAATCCATTAGAAGTGATTTCCAAGAAACTAAAAAAGGTGAAAGTACATCACGTTATCGTAACGGTGTTCATATAGGAAAATGGAAGGACAAGAGAGAACTAAATTTCATCTCATCCCAATTCGCGGATCAAATGCAGGAAGTTACCAACAAACGCGGCAATGTTGTTATGAAACCTTTAGTTGTCCTACAATATAATCAAAACATGTCAGCCGTAGACCTACAAGACCAAATACTCAGCGTGAAAATATTCATACATGTTCTAATTATGAGTACGATGAATGCTCGAGTACTCTACAACAAATTCTCAGGCAACCCTAGCTTATCGTTATTTACGATTTTAGAGAACAAGTAATTGAGTCATTTTTGCCTGAACGTCAAGTAGAGCCACAAGTGTCGCAGGCGTCGCCGTCGCAGCAAAATAAAAACCACAGACTGACTAAATAAAAAAAAAACTAAAGAGCGTTCTTTTAGCACTGCTGGAAAAGCTACTGTAACGGCCAAAAAGGATTGTAGAAATCCTTATTCAAATAAAAAAGGGTAAATACTACTATGGAATGCAAGCAATGCCCTAATTATCCTCCGTTTTGTATTGATGGTTTTTTTTTTTACCTGCACAAGTTTGCTGGTTTTTCTAACAATAAGTGAAAATAGTAAAGTGTATTTCCAAATTTTTATTCTTAGTTAGTCTAAAATTTGATTGTTACTCCTATGTTATACAGGGTGTCCCAGAACTCAACGTCAAGCTGAAACGGGGCGACAGGATTGATTGTAAACATCATGAGAAAAATCAGAAAAAAAAATCAAAATAAAATTTAAATTAAGAACCTACCAAGAGCTTGTGCGAATAAAAAACATTTTAACTGAGTAAAATGGGTTAGCAAAAATCGGGTTACTTGAGGTTTTTATTTTTTACTCGTTTTTTTTAATATGAAACTAACAAGTATTTTACCATTTTACAATCCTGATTAAATGCGCCAACTTTTAATGGCACTTGCCAAGGCACTCCAGTATATTTTTTTTAAAGGAGGGCCTTTCAAAGTCGACAAATTTTGAAAATTTTAAATTCATAGTTTAACAAAGTCTTAATTCTAGGAAACTTGGGGCAATTGTGTCATTATTTTTGACTGTGATTCTTAGAAATTTTATTTAGGGTTACGGTTCCAAAGTTTAAATGAACAAAAATAATAAAAATTAACCACAATAACCGAAAAATGGTTACAGATTGACCAAATTTTTAGGTTTTTCTTAAATGCCCATAATTTTCAAACTGCATGGGATAGATTTTTTTTCTGATTTTTCTCATGATGTTTACAATCAATCCTGTCGCCCCGTTTCGGCTTGACGTTGAGTTCTGGGACACCCTGTATATTTTGCATGTAACGAAGTAGAAGCATAAGGCATAGATTTTCTTACTTTTAAATAACCCATAAAACAAAAAACAAAAATTGATCTAGCAATAAATATTACACAATTAAACTTTAATACCAGAACAACAAAAACATAAAGGAGATGTTTAATTTTGGGCTACCACTATGCACACTACACAGGTAAATAGGAAAAAAATAAGGGATTTTCATAAAAATACTAAAACGAATATTTGAAGAAGAGTACAGGCGTACAAAAATGATCATTTGGGAGTTTTTTTTAATACGATAACCCTATTTTTAGGTTAGCCATGACAGTTGTGTTTGACGTGACGTTTGACGACTTGGACAGTTTTAAGTTTCGTGGAAGTGACGTCTTTCTTTGCTTTGACTTTGAATGGACTGGTTTCGGAGATTTTTGTAATTGTTTTGTTTTGCGACCCAGTTTACTACTAAGGACATAGATTGATTGCTTCTCTGTTGACCCCAGCTTTGTTATATGGTTTCTGATTCACCAGTGATTATTGCTGCCGCAATCGAGTAGAATATCCTGTAGTCTTATATTATTATTATAACGAAACCCAAGTGTTTTCGGAATTCGTGTGTTGTTTTTTATCGTTGATACTACATAGACACGTCAATCAAATGTCATTGTCAAAATGACATTTCGCATATTACTGATCCACCATATTTATGTTGTGTTGCTCTCCTTGACAAAGTTAATTTGAATGTACATTGAAACGAAGTAAAATAATAGAAAATTAACATTAAAAAAACATTTACTATATTGTATAGCGATATTTACATATAGTGTACATAGTGCTAGCTCAGGCTACATACGTTTCTGGAACATCTCCTTTTGAAAAAAAAAATATCGATTAAATATATCGTAATTCAAATCATACACACCCTACTTAATGCGCAGAATTTTCAATCGAGGAATTTATCAATGAATTCGTAGCGCGATCCTATTCTTTCAACCCGGCCGATAGGTACTCGCCGCACTTGCCGTCGGACTCTGATTTCCTTTCGGCGCACGAGCCACTCACGGTTCCCTACAAAATGGTTGAGCTGGATGGTGCTGATCCACGCGTCATGTTCGTGAACGGGCGCCGTCAGTTGAGACTGGTCATCTCTTAACTGCCACGGCTTATTTTTATTATTAATCTTATATTTTGAATTGTTTCTTTATATATTTTTTTTCATTGTTCTCGCATATAGAAGCAACAAGAATTATGTACCCAGGATTTTGTAATATCTTGATTTAAAAAGAGTGTCCTTATAGTTTCTTGCCCGTTCTTCTCCATAGAGATCTACGTTTTGGAATGGCAACTAGCTTCAACTTTCTGACTAACTGACCGACTCTTTGACAGTTCAAAAGTGCCTGTAAATGGTTTAATTGAAATAAATGCTTTGAGTTTGAGTTTGAGTTCACGCATCCTCGCCCGCCCGCGTCCCGCGCGCTCCCGCTCTCTTCAGTCACCTGCGATTAGACACGACGTAACGTCGCGTTGTTTAAGTTTCCACGTGTGCATCGGCCGCCTGGTGATAGTTATCTTAAACATGTACGAATATTCAAATGTAGCGTACTTAGCAATGGTGCGATTTTGTATCTTGTCTGGTGAAAACTAAGACGGTGCGAGGCAAATGTACGAAGAAGAAGAACACCTACAGTCCATGCGAAGGAACGGTATCCCTGCTCCTCAAATTCCCAGCACTGCTCAAATATTACGGACGTATTCAGCGGTTAATTGATCATGGGCAATTCCGGCTACCCAGTCATGCCAGACCCTTTCCAAAGACACCCGAGGAGGAGCACTCGGCAAGCTCGTCGATTTGGCGTAAGCCGGTATATGGTGTGGAAGCTACTTCATTCAATGGACATGCATCCATACCATTTCTCCTGCATGCAAGCTTTGTATGCACCGGACCCCGGATCCCGCATGGAGTTTTGCCACTGGCTGCAGAACCATGCGGAGGCTAACATCTTGTGGAGCGACGAATCCATATTTACCCGCGTTGGTATTTACAACGTACACAACGAACACTGGCGAAGCATTCTTAACCCACACAAAGTTAAAGAACATGCACTTCAAGTTTGTTTCAGTGTCAATGTTTTGGCAGCGATAATTCACAATCGCATAACTGGTCCAGTTTGGATCGATGGGCGATTGACGGGAATAACGTATCTACAAATGATACGTTACGTCATAGACACCATTTGGAAGACGTTCCTCTGCTCTATCTGCGAGACATGTATTTCCAGCACGACGATGTCCAGCGGGGTAGTTACGTAACACACAACAGTAGGAATGGGTTTCATTTTGACAGTTCAACAACATTCATTGCGTTATTTACGTTGATGAGCAGACAAACTTTTCTAACATATGAAGCAATGGATTAGCAATAGGCTTAAAATGATTTAGATTGTGATAGATAGTGTGTTACGTAATTAGGGTGCTGCTCACGAACGATTTGTGCGCGTATCTCGATAGCGAAATCAGTGACAAGTGGATGGGTCTCGGTGGCCCTGTAAACTGGCCGCAGAGATCAAAAGACCTAACACCCCTTGACATTTATTTGTGGGCCGAACTAAAACGTTTAGTGTATATCGAAGAAGCTCAAAGTGTTAGTAATTTAAAACAGCGAATAATAGACGCTTTTAATGTTTAAAAAGTAATAGGGACACGCTTCGAATTTTATCAAACAATTTGCAAAGACACGGTGGACATTTTGAACAATTACTGAGATATCGATAAAAAGGTACCTAATTTTTTTGTAAATAGCAATAATTTTGTAATCAATCAGTGTAATTTGTAAATAAGTTGATTTCGATCTTTTAAGTATGCATAGCATGTTTTGGTATAAGAATGAAATAAAAAATAAAAAACATTTTATCAATTTACTATGAAAAAAGTTAAAATTTAACATGTAACTACTCAACTACAGCATATTAGACGGTCCTAAGCCCGCAAAAGTATTGAGGAATGATCGAAATCACAAAATAATAATCTAAATTCTAAACTAACGGATCACCTCAATCTTGGATGATTTAGTTAATGATGGGAAATTGCACTGGCGTTTACAAATCCATCCATTAATTAATTGAATGATTTGTTTTGATTGCTTGCATAATAAACACCAATTAAGTACCTGATTTAAAATCTCCTTCGCCTTATCCTTCATAACCTCACTTTACGTCAGATTTCTCAATAAAATTAAAATTTAATAACGTTATTCTAACGAATATTGTAGGAAAAAGTGGATACTTATTAAATTTATCAAGTTAAAACCATGGCATAATAATATACTTCGCCAGGTATAGCATTCCGAGACAGTGGTCACGTGGGAGACACAAGCCTACGTCATAACCGCTGTATTACCAGTAGTGTAACAATAACTCCTCAATCGCCTTTATTACCTGTGCGAATCCGATAAAACAAAGAGGTTTTAACTAACAATTACGTTGGTATTATGTTTAAATTGAATTGATTAATTTGATTAGAAAAACGAAACGACCGACAGTTTAAATGCTTTAGATATACGGTTTAACATTAAAAAAAAAAGGTTTGTTATGTCTTAGTTTATTAGTAAGTGGGATATTAATGTTATCTTGTTGATTTTGAAAACGTTTTAAACCCAATAATACCATGCGCGCGACCCCTTGAAAGATATAAGCGTCTCGCTCGCACGTACAACTTTCATTCATGCGCGATCGCAGCCTACGCAGTTTACTATCTCCTATTTTGGCTATTATTCGTTTTACGCACGGGCCGTAGGATGGATAGTTTCATGATTTTTTAAGGATATTCGGAACTGTTATAATCTCAATGGTACTAAGCAAATATTCTCATGTATGGCTTCTGTTCCACTTACAAAACACACCATAATATTTACCAGACGGTAAAAAAATCATCCGGTATTCATCTGTTCCATCATAACTCCCCGGAGTCACACGTAATCAGTACGATTTATGCCTTAATTACATAACATATTAATTTAGTAATGACGTGTGACTCCGGCTATACGAAAACCGATATTATTTTGTTACGAGTCTTCTCTAAACCTTTTTAGTTGGCGTTTTTGTCGTAGTTGAGTTTTAGTTTTTACCCGAATGCAACGAAAGGGTTATGTTTTTCGCGCGTATCTTGTATGTATGTAATATTCTTTATTGCCTCATGTCTTTGAAACCTCGTAGACGGATTTATATAACAAAGACATCGTAAGATACGTCTTGACCGCCGAAGTGTTCTTAGATAAGTTTAAAAAAAAACAAACATGGCGGCTGTGAGATGCCATTGTATGGAGTGAAAAAAAAAATAAGTTGTTTCGAATACCTACTGCATTATGGGTATCAAATAAAAGGGCTCATCGTAAGCTTTTAAAAAAAGTATATTATGATCATGACCGCAATACTAAATAAAAAAGATATCAATGAAATAAAAAGAAAACAAAAAAGCCCGCCTGCATAAAAAGACAATCAATGTAAAATAAACTAAAAAGACCGAAACAAGACCAAAAATTCAATAATAATAAAAACCCAACGAAAGAAATCGAAACAAGATCCAACATTAACGGCAACTTTAAAACATATCGATGGTAGTCCTTTTAAATTTTATGCAGCATGATAAGATAACATGCAGTCGGAGGCATAGAATTGAATGATAAGTTAAATCATTTAAGGGTTTATTCATAAACGTTGCTTAAAGTTAAATGACGTTTAAACGTCAAAAATGTATGGTTAAACAGTCGCTAATCATTACTTAACTTTAAGCAACGTTTATGAATAAACCCCTTAATGTCACTATAAGTATGCCTCCGAATGTGTGTTATCATTATCATGCTGCATTCAATTTTGAAGGACTACCATCGATATGTTTTAAAGTTGATGTTAATGTTTGATCTTGTTTCGATTTCTTTCGTTGGCTTTTTAGGGTTACGTATCCAAAGGGTAAAAACGGGACCCTATTACTAAGACGTCGCTGTCTGTCCGTCCGTCTGTCTGTCACTAGGCTGTATCTCAAGAACCGCGATAGCTAGACAGTTGAAATTTTCACAAATTATGTTTTTCTGTTGCCGCTATAACAACAAATACTAAAAACAAAATAAAAGAAATATTTAAGGGGCTCCCATACAACAAACATGGATTATTTACCTTTTTAATGGATAATGGTACGGAACCCTTCGTGTGCGAGTCCGACTCGCACTTGGCCGATTTTTATTATTATTGAATTTTTGGCCTTGTGTCGGTCCTTTCAGTTTATTTTACATTGATTGTCGTTTTATGCATGCGGGTATTTACGTTTTTTTTTTTTAACTAGTTTTGTTTTGTCCACGTTAGTTCTTACGAAATGTATGGGTTCATGTAAATTCAAAAAGTATATTTTCCTCAAAATTGCGGGGTCCTATTTTGATGCCCCTTTGCACAAGAGTACCTATCTATAGATGAGGTATCCCTACACAATTATGAAAACCGTATCGCTATTCGTCCACAGACGACTTCTCATACAAACTCGCCCAGTCTCAGAACCATAAATACAGGTAGAATTAGCCTCAAATATAATTTACATGATATTGTCATTTAATCGGGCAATTTTAACTTTGATATTTGGATTGATGATTTTAATGATACTTCTTTAAATAAGTACATAATTATTTGTAACGAGCGTATATAACTTTTATAAAAAACAAAAACATGTTACCTTTTAGAAAAGATTGAGGTGCTGCACATTTTGATAAAGATGATTCAGAAAAACAGGGTCAACACATTCATAGAAGGGATACATAAACATAAGCTAAAAGCCCGTTACAATTTGTTGGATGTCGGATCCCTATTTTGTAATCAGATATCGCCGCCTTAAAAGTACATACCTCTACCTGCCGAAATGAAATTCAGTTGGAGGTTGTTGGGCCTGACATCCGAAAAATATGAACAACGGGATACAAACGTTCTGACACTAGACACTTGACATTTTGTCGGGTTCTATCCTACACCCGACAATTAGGAACGAGCCGATACGCGACATTAGCACTTCGTCGAATACGGTATTAAACATGCTGTTATATTTGCGCAAATTCACGTTACATGGGAATGTTTTACTCTAGTTTGTATTGCGCCACAACATTAAAGATGACCAAAACACATTATAAATAATCAATATTGTAGGATATTATTCTAATTCTATAATAATAATTATACTTACAGACAAAGGCCACTTTCGCACTTACGCGGCGGCCAAGTGCGTAACCTACGAACGTAGGTTACAACTTGGCCGCCGCGTTTTGGAAAACACGCGGTTGTCATCCATCACCTTACTTTACTTACGTTTCAACCGACTTCAAAATAAGGAGGAGGCTACGCTTTTTGTTTCATGTATGTACACCGATTTTCGAGCATGCAGTGCGCCGCGCGTTCATGCAGTCTGCAGTTGTTCCTCAATGAGCAAATCGCCTAGTTGTGGCGGGGCAAGTGCGAAAGAGGCCTGAGTAAGGGCTCTTTAATACAAAAGAAAAAATCACTTGAGCTCTTCCTTAGCTATCAACAATAAAAACATCACTAAAAGGCTGGTTGCATTACCACTACCACATCATGACAGTGCAGATTTTCGCCCGTCAGGTGATGCAATGCAATACCCTTGTATAACAGGAGAGTGGATACTACAGTAGTTTTGAAATGGTTCTTGTGCCATTTGAACAGTTTCCACAATAATCGTGATACTCTGCCAATAGCTGATTAGAATTAGTAAGGTTGCTTTTTCTTGAACCCAAATTTTTAGGATAACTTGCGGATAGAACTCTAAGCGAAAAATACACAGTAGAGCTTTGTCTTGTTTGTTTAGAGTGCTTAAAAGCATTCAATTTTTGTTATTATTATTACTGTAGGTTTATTTGCATACATATTTTTAATCAATATTGTAGAAAGAACTGCTTTAGATCTGCTATTGTTCTGCAGTAGTTATATAAAGTTTTGTAAAAATCAGTCTTTCACCTAAATCAAGAACTGTTCTTATCCACTTCCTAAGTTACACAGATGAAACACAAAACAGTATTTTTTAAATTTTTGGTTGTTGAAAGTATACAAAAAAAAAAGCACAGAACAGATTAATATGGCGGTGCTTGGGGGAGGGCTATGTCTAGCAGTGGACGTCTATCAGCTGAATTGATGTTGATGATGATACAAAAAAAATATATTTTTGAGGAATGTCTCCTTTCCTAATAAATTACATATAAATTGATACTTAACATAACATTATGGTTCTGCATCATTTTTATTATTGTTGTCACTATTTTCCTTTCCACGGTCTATTTCTTGTTCATTTCTTGATCGTTTTAGTATAACGGAAGCATGCTCCATCACCAAGACAAGTCTGTGTTGACCCTCCAATCGTTCTAAACAACCTTTGCAAATTGTTTTAGGCAATGGATCTGACTTTGACACCTGAAATTTAAACTTCACATTTAATAGGTAAATTAGCCAAAAAACTTTAGGTAAGATGCAAGGAATAAACAGATTATTATATATTTTAATAAGAACATGATGAATCAATCTTAGACCAACTATTTTCCGACACCACCAAAACCAATAATAAAGGTAATAAATCACCATACTTCTTCTACCCATTGCTGGATTAATCTTAAATCTATTATTAGTCATAAGATCTCGAATTTCTCATAAGTTTCTGGTTGTTTTAGATAATGACTATTATTGTATTTCGAGCGCTCATGCCAGAACATTGAAATCTAAAAAAAATGAATGCTTGGTACCTACACATATAATCAGCAACCTAACAATACACAGAATGATGAAAACTCTTGTATAAGATATTAAAAAAAAACGTTTTTCTCAATCTACTTACATTTATTGAAAGATATTTGCTAATTTTCTCGGATACGAGCAAGCGTGTGCCTTCTTCGCCATAAATATGAAGAACAACTCGATGCATTTCGGAACATAGTCGACATATAAAGCCCGTCAAAACAGCTCTATCTAAACTTCCCATGATGTTGGAGTAATTCCCGTGACGGATTAAATTAGGTAGTTCTGGTAATTTTCAACTTTTAATGGTTCAGTAACGATATTAGCGATATTTTGATGATCAAACACAGTTTCGTAAACAGGTACTTCTTTGATATTATGAATGAATGTAACAATTGTGACAGTTGAAAAACTGACATGACATACAGTCCGACATGGATCTGAAATAACACAATAGATTATCAAACTAAAACGCTCCAGTGAAACGGTTTGATGCAACCATAGACTTAGAGAATGGACTGAATGTTCCTTATTCAGTTATATATTGAATACAGACTGAAAAGTACAAGAGAGACAAAGTGAATGTACGACTACGATGTGCGGCCAGTAGTTGTCTCCTTCTAGAATTCTGATTGATCCGTAGACAGAGTATTCTATCTGTCTACGGATTGATCCAATGATGTTCTGACTTTAGTGTATATGTCGTAGGATAATTTGATACTTCGAATCTTCGCGGAAATCCTAGGGGTTTTGCGAAAACGCGGATAATTAGACATAGGCGAAAAATTATCAAATCTTACTGGACAAAGTCAGGATTTTTGCGAAAATACTCGTTATTATAGCAATATTGCGAAACGAAACGCTGGCTGTTATGAAATAAGAACGCTGATTGGTCGGTCAGCGCGTTCAATAAGAGATCGTCTCTGATTGGTTGACGTCTTAAATGTCAATCATTTGTTGCCGCACGTTATTTGTTTACGTTTGTGTCTGAGTTAAATTGCAGAAGTGTTTTGTTTTTTATCGTAAATAGTGTACCTACTTGGACTTAAATAAAGTGGTAAATAAAAGTGCTACACGGATGTACATAGTGTCATATATCATAAAAGTCTTAGTCAACCACTCAACAACAACAATGCTTTCGAGATTGGTTTAGCGGTGTTTTGTTTGTCATTGTGTTAAAAGTGGACTATAAAATTGGACTTGAACTAAGAAACGGTGTGAATAGGAGGTTTGGTCTAGGAACCAATTAGAAGTCAGCCAGCAAAATTGTAGCCAATCAGTGTTGAGCACATCAAATCTTACTATAGTAACGAGTATTTTCGCAAAAATCCTGACTTTGTCCAGTAAGATTTGATAATTTTTCGCCTATGTCTAATTATCCGCGTTTTCGCAAAACCCCTAGGATTTCCGCGAAGATTCGAAGTATCAAATTATCCTACGACATATATACTTCCATGCTTGTATAGTATCAGTATAATCTTTGTTTAATCGATAAATACAATCAAATAAAGCTATCAAGACTTAGTTCGCCTTAAATACAAAATAATCATAGTGGTTATGAATAAACAAATGTAAACATGAAGGTTGAAGAAATGAATGATAAGATAAAGAACCTCACTGACAATTATATTATGAATGGGTCAATGAAATATTGAAAGGACATTCAAAAGAAACAGAAATCGACTCTTAATCAAATCTTTTATTGTTTAGCATTGTGTATTTATGAGCCATACACTCAAAAAGTATTTGTACTTTCTGCGATGACATGCACTAACAGAGCCAACGAAGTTTTCCAAATGTCGGCCGATCCCAAAATATCAAATGATACTCACGGTGTGAGTACAAGCCACAGTACAAGCTTCAATAATTGGAGCTTTTGTTCTCATGCCGTCAAACATGAACAGTAATATTCTTTTATAGCTGCTCTACCCTCTATGTTAGGGCTAAACAAAATAGAAGTATTATATATTCTGTTTGCTACGTGCCGTGATAAAATGCGCCCTCTGAGCAGCATGCATCCGTCAATTCTGATTCCATAATTAATCAGTCATTCTTGGACTTTCATTTACACTTACTTCTATTGTGTATACACCATTTCTTATATGCTCACGTAGGAACGTGCGAGTTTGATATGGTATGTTCCTAAACTAAACAATATGATATCTTCCTCTGTAAGTACAGGAAAATTCATATCGATGGGATCGTCTGTTAATGTCACGAATGACTCTCGCTGTCGGTTAATATTTTGTTCTGTTATAACTTCCTAATCTATTAGGAACATGCATTCTTTTGTTAATTATCTCCACGTAAGTGTCAGCGTGGACGCTGTCTGTTAAAGCGTCTTTAAATAAGTTCAGAAGAGCTTCAGCTATAGGAAAGACAATAAATAGGCTCGGGGGAGGCTTTTATTAAAAACTTGATTTCTGAATATTTTAGTCTCTCTTGAACCAACCGTTGATGACTTCAATGACCCATCGTACAATTGTTATTTTCCCTCGATTCATTTGCCTCCTCGTTGGATAATCGAGTCGCACGTCGATCTTTAGATGGTGGCATATGGGCTTCATACCCGTGTTCTTCTTAGTTGGGAATAGCATCCCTAAAGCCCAGATCTAATACGAACCCGTCTTCTACATGCGGTAAATAATGTATTGGCGCATGCCGTTCATCCATAATCTGATTGATTATTGTCGCATCAGATGCGATAGCGGCTTGAGGACCAGTTATGTCCACAATATGACCATCTAAACATACTATAAGAAAAGGTTTCAGTAAGTTTTTATACTTGTTCAGACTATATCTATTTTTAAAAAAAAGGAAATTCTTGCTTTTCTGTATATAAATGTATGTTCCATCAGAAGGTAATATAGCTTTTGATTCAGTTTCATTACCAAATAATCCAGATGGTACGGTGAGATTGCGCCTTATTATTTCATCGCGACTGATGTGATCTAATCCTAAATGCCGGGGTACGAAGTCTGTTGTCAGGCACTCGCATGCTATTTTTTTTTTTTTTTTTTTGTTTTCTCTGGCTTTAGTGTAGACTGACGCGATTCTCAGTCGTAATTATTATTAAGCTATTGCATAGCTTTTATCGCGGGCTTTGAGCGCGGCGACCGAATCAAGAAATTCCGTAACGAAAATTAAACCTAACACCCCCCACTCCGCCTACCATGTAGCTCGGCCGAGCGTTCGCTTAACGTGTATGTATATGGTACGACTGTACTTGAATTAATATCAAAGAAAAAAAATACTGCATAAATAAAAAAATATAATTGCAGAAGTTGAAAAAAAATTCTATGTAATAGCTTTACCGCGGCAGTCCCCGAGTGCCACACTTGTTTTTTTTTTATTTTTAAGCATGTATTGTGTGCTCAAAAAAATATTTCTTCATAAAAATAATTGTTATGTTTCTATCTTTAAGGATAAATAACTTTTTCCCTTATTCACACATTTACTGCCATACAGTAAAATTATATACTTATTTTTTACGCTCTTTCATTTGATATATGAGAAAAAGTGCTACAAGGGTGGGGACGCTTTTTCCCAATGTTCTTTTACATTTAATTCATTCGTTTCATTTCGTGTTCATTCATGAGTTTGGTTTTATTTCAATATTTCGTTATTTTCGGTGATTTCAATATTAAAAATCAAGTATTTGACATGGAAAGTATCAAAATTTTAAACCTTAAATATTTCAAAATGATTTCGGCAGAGTCTAGGATCTTTCGGGAAAAGGTGGACTCTAATTTCGGAGTACGTAGGAACACAACAACGCATCATTTTCGCAAAAATAAAATACAACCACCTCACGCCTTATATTATTACTTTGTGTTGGGAATTAGCTATGACAGCGCCATTTTGACAGTTGCCTTCTTCATTCCATGCACTGTTTTTCTACTTGGTCTGTGCCAAACAGTGCCAAGTCTGTTCAGCTGTGCAACGAGTAGTATCTATAGTGCCACAAACTTATCTGGCCTGGTGATGGTGGCGCTGCTAGTAAACTAAGAATGACAGACCTTGTCACTTTGCATAGTGATTTCGTTAGTTCCAATTTAGGGAGGATGCGCTCAGGTAGCACGCAAAATTCAAAATACTTACGTTTTTAGCAATTTGTAGGTCACTGTCAGGTTCTATGTTGATTAAAATATGATTCGCGACCGTAACAAATATGGCTTTACAGAATTATTATCATTAGAATCAGCAATACAACTCCTTAAGTTAGAATTGTCCTCAAATGTCATGACTTCATGAAATAGTCACTTAATAGGGTAATATGAACTTAGTGAGAAGTATTGATGATTTTTATGATTACAATTCTATAAATAAATGATAGACAACCTGGTAGTGACCTGCAAATTGCAAAAAACGTATGAAAATTTGAATTTCGCGGGCTACTTTGGCGGCCCATTCCCCTGAAGCCACCGGGCCCGTTAGCTGTACTTTATGTAGTCTGTGTCGGTGAGCAGTGTGAGCCACAGACGACATAGAGATACTAAGTAAGACTATGTTTATGGTGTGAGATAATGTGGACGCGTAGCAGAGCTGTCTACGTGTGGACAAGTTATATGCTCTGTTGTGTGCAACACAGAATATATATACCCTGACGGCGTACTGACGACGGGGTGTGCAGCAATGAACATTTACTGTGCAGTCCATATATATAATGTACTCTGTGGTGCAGTCAACACAGAATAATCTCTTGGCACTTGGCAGTCACGTACAAGTTGTTTGTCAAATTGTTGCCATATACAAAATTTTGGCGTGGGTATTTTCAAGTGAATGTAGAAATAGTAATTATGAAATCTATTTAGTAAAAGTAATACAATACAGTAATTGTGAAAGGGTTTCAAATTTTTTATTATTGTGTTTAGTTTAGCTCGTTATGAAAGAGCTAATGTAACATGTGTTCCCTCTGTGGACTAGACCTAGAGTTGGCAAGGCAACCCAATTCCATAATGTCACTAAAATGTATGTACGTGGCGCTTAGTCCAAGAAGTTTCGAGCGCCTGAGTGAAAAGAATATCAAATTTTGTAAATGTGAACTCATTGCACATCTATAGTTTTGATAAACAACAATCTATTTCTAAAGAATAAATGTAAACAATAATGACTGTAACATCAATTTTTTTATTAAAATGCCACCCAAACGAAAGAAGTTAGGACGACCGCCTGGGCCCAAAAATAAGAAAAGGAAAACGTCTAATAAAAATCTTGTGAAAAAGAATTCATGTTCTGTTGTGATACCGAAGAAGGAAAAGGAAATATCTTCTCCTAAAGAAATTGAATACGTCTGTAATGTTTGCAATAAGAATTTCGAAACAGGAAAGGAGCTAATAATACATCATAAACGTTGTCGCGCTTTAGAATACAATGAAATGGTTTTCTCGAAGGTAAACAAAGTATATTATTTGACTAAACTTACTTTTACATTCAGTGACCATAAGAAATTGATTAGTAGGCGTTCGATATCGGTATTGTTGATGCAAAACAAAATGTGGGTGTTTGTTTTAAATAACTTCTCATAATGTAGCATTTTTGAATAGCCAAATGAGAATATATGAAGCAATTAAATTTAGACACTTAATTACTTAGTTTTATTGCAAACATTGACTGCTTGGTTCATGATGCACAGCTAAACAAATTTTATGTAAATGCTCAACACCACAAAAACCATTAACAAAGAGTTGAAATTGGGCATTTCAGTCAGAACTAGCTAGTGTAGTGGCCATTAAAAAAATGATGGTATTGATGTCTTAGTAAAACTTAACCAACGCCTAGTCTCATAATCTGTTGAATTTTCATTGCAGGCAGCATTCAGTTGTAAAGAATGTCCCAAAAAGTTCACATTTAAGAAAAGCTTCACAGAGCATCTTCGGACAGAACACTCCAAGCTACCTGACAGTGTTTCTTGTGATCTGTGCAGTGTCTGTTGTCCAGATAAAAAAACTTTGATTGATCACATCAAGAATGTTCATGAGAGAGACATTTTTTCATGTCCACACTGCAAGCGAACATTCGTTCGGCGCTCACATGTGCTTCGGCATATGGCGCAGAGTGGATGTGATGGACAAGGAATTGCCTCATATTCTTGCGAAGTAAGTTTTCTGTTCTATTATCTATTAAACATTTTATAATACCCAAAATTTGTGTTAAAGGGGGCGACTAGTATTACATACTGGATTACTCCTGTTAGAAGTTGATTAGGTTGCTCTTGTGAGTGGTGCTTGATATCTTATCCTCCGTTTATACGTTGGCCCAACATGCGCCAATATAAGCCACAGAATGTCTATATTACAACAATAAGTTTACGCAAATGACAGTAGTTCAATGTTCTGATAATAGTTTAAGTATACTGTGGCGTACATTGGCTTACGTTGACCCTACGTGTAGAGGAGGCTTTAGAGAAACTTAGTTATTTAAACTAAGCCAATAATTTTTGTGTGATCAAAAATATGAAAGCGGAGCACTTTGCTATTAAGGCTGGGCTTATACTTCCCGGGCCAATCATGTTCTTACCCTGTTGCAGAGGAGGATGCAGCTTCATATTGACTCCCCCCTCCCCTCATATTATTTATGAATTTGAATTTTATTTGATTGGAATGTTGAGTATAATTTAATTTAATGTAATGAAATGGACTATTTTTTAAGTAAATGCATTATAATTATTCTCCACAGATTTGCAATGCCAAATTTTCCAGAAAAGACAATTTAATGGTCCACATAAGGTTGCAGCATATAATAAAGAATGCTTTCCATTGCAAGCACTGTCTATACTCTACGAAGAACTTTTCTAAATTGGTTAACCATTGGCACAAGCAACATGCAGGTAATATCATTTTTATGTTTTTATTCAGTCTCTTGGAATTAATGATACTTTAAAAGCGTAAACTGCGAAGATTATTTTAATTAACTTTGTACTTAATTGAAGACACTTTAATTTATGAGCAGCATCACAGATTGTAAATTAATTCAATAAGCATTGTGTCATAATAAGGAATTGTTAATTTTTTTATAATTTTGCCTTCATTTAATATAAAAACTGGTTTCTAAACACACATGTGGAAAACATATGTTATAACAAGACAACAATTTTGTAACAGACACCCCTGATCAATATCAGTGTCACCACTGTAGCAAGTGGACCAGCTCTCGAGCCGCCATGACCAAACACCTTGAAATACACGGCGAGAAGAAGTTTGCATGTGATGTGGTAATGTTCCTCGTGTACTTAATTTTATTTTTTATAAGGCCTTCCTAGTGCATGGTTCGAATGAATCAGGTTGAATCTAGCTTAACACTTTCTTTGTGTTCAGAAAGCCTATTCTGGTAATTGAAATCGTCCAAAATCTAGTTGCAATCTCATCTCAGCGACCTTGTAATGTCAAAAAATTACGAAAATTAGAGGTATTATTGACAGATTGAGACTAAAGCCTGTATTACAGAACCTTACTCAAGCAAGACTCAAGCATTACTTAAAAGTAGTTTAGACCAATTTGATTGGTTGAAACTCGTTTTAGGTAATGCTTGAGTCTTGAGTGAGGTTTGTGGGACTAAGGGTACATTCCGAATTATGCCATAATCCCTCACAGCTATCACATCAATAATTTGGGTTACGATTTAGGGTGCGTTCCGAATTGCACTGTTATCGATTTGAGCGTGCTTACACCCGTTCCAAATTAGCGTGAGCGCGATAACGATGTCCCGTGAATCGTCATAGATGGCGTGACCTGCGCCATTTGCGATAACGCCGACCATGCCTTTTATTAATATCATCGTGAGCACTGTCAAAAATTACAGTTGTGCGTTGTGTTGTTGAGTTGTATTGAGTCGCATCTTTGGTCTCATATATCTCAACCAACAAAACAGAACTGCCAATGCGGTGAACTTCCGTTTTCAAAAAAATATCCAGTCGGTCTTTCTTTCTTGTGCAAGGTTTGGAGTTGACGTTGAGTGAGCACTGTGAGCGCGTTCATGAGCCTTCCGAATGAGGGCTATCGCGCTTGAGTTCGCCGTTAGAGGTGCTAGTGTAAAGTAAGGTCTCTAGATGTCAAAATATGTACTGAACGTTCACTGTTTGCGGGATTTTTCCTCACAGATTTTAACGAATGATTCATAATAACTGTAATTGTTGGGCCATTCTTGATTAATTATGGTTTAAGATTTTAAGTAAAAAGTTAGGATCTAATTTGGTAGCACTTGAAGGCAGAAAAAGCTTTGTCTGCTTCATGTTTGCCAATTTTAGGAACATTATAATCTAAAAATTCATTTGAAGTTTTTAAATGTAATAAATTAAACATACTGTACATAAGGGTACTTAAACATATCCAAAACGTCAAATAAAAGTACTGCAACAGGACCTTACTCGACAGTGGCGCCAACTGGTGAGCACAATAACGATAGCCCTCATTGTGGACAGATATCAGTTGTCATAATCTTGATGTCATTACAGTGCAATTCGGAACGTATCCTAAGATTAGAATACAAATTTTCTTAAAAATATCCCTCTGGTATGTTTAGACATACCAGAGGGATATTTTTAAGAAAATTTGTATATCTAATCATATTTAGATATCAAAATATACTAGAACTAAATAATTATTACTTTACAAAATTTAAAAAATGGTTTATTAATATTAAAGCTGTAAATTATTTGTTTACTGCTGTCATGGCATTAGGAGTTAAAAGGTAAGTGAAATATCGGTTAAATTAATTAATTGTCATCAGGGTCCATCCTCAACCTACATAAAACAAAAAAAAAAAAAAGTTTGTAATATCAACAGAGGAACCAATATTTTTGGCTGATTACTATCCTCAGAAGAAAGCGAACACCTAAAAATGACCCAGGCCCGGCGCAAAAAAAACATCTCAGCCTTTTGTATATTTTATGTGCAAAATTTTTTGATAGGTGTGATTGCTGCCGGATGTAGCTAACATGAAAATAATTGCCATGCTATTATTTTCAGGCACTAATTTAAAGATACAATATATTTTGCACAAAAATGATTGAAAATGTTAATAGATTGTTGTGAATCATACAGAATAGTGTATAATAAATGTTTGAAAAAAAATATATGAAAAGATGAAGTGTAGTGTGCTTAAAAACTGGCTTTCTAGTTTTAACGCACGTGATTCACGAATAAAAACAAGATTATTATAGCATTAATCGTTTATTTTATTTTTTTACAGCAATTAAAGTTCTATATTTATTAATACTTCGTCTAAGAAGGCAGTAGGTTGCTGTATCTCATCAAAATTATGGCGGACCCAGACAATATAGTACAAAACGCTTATGACATGAGTGCAACTTCCAAGTGTCCTGCGGCCGTGTATGCACGAACAATACTATTGCTTGATCGCACTTCTTCCTTGTCTTTCGCAGTCATTTAATATATACTTATAGTATGTTTTGCTTCTTACATGCCTTGACTGAATTTTGCATGTGATCAGTGTATTATTCTGTTTATTATTGAACCGTAAATGTTTCGTTTGTCTTCTTCTTCTTCTTTATGGGTTCTGGTTTCCGCACTTAGTCCTTCATATGGACCATTGTGCGTGGGCCAAGGCGGCCGTTGGTGGTTATTCCAACCAGCCCACATCCCTCCAGAAGTCAATAATGTCTCCTGGTCTGCTCTGTGTAGGATCTGGGTGCCCCGACGGTTTGTGTCCTAATTTGGGTGACGCCTGTACATTCAAAGAGCACATGCGCAACGGTTTCCTCAGCCTCTATGCAAGCCCTGCATAGAGGACTGTCCGTTATGCCTATTGTGTGGAAGTGTTTGTTTAGTGGGCAGTGTCCCGTGATGGTCCCCGTCACCAGGCGCAGGCCGTTCCTGTCAAGACGTAATAAACGTCTGGTTAGCTTGCTATCTAAAGATGGCATAGTTTCCCTCGACTGCCTACAGCCTGGTGTCGAGTTCCACCAGCTCTCCGCTTGTGTGTGGGTGAACTCCTGTAGCCACCTGCGTAGCTGGTTGAAAGGGATGGGCACGATGGGTTCGGGTCCACAGACTGGCGCGCTGGATGCTCTTCCAGCCAGTTCATCAGCTGCGTCGTTACCCAGTGATCCACTGTGTCCTTTTATCCATTGCAGTGTCACTGTGTTGCGATTAGATACCAGGACTCGTTCTAGAGCAATGTGACATTCTAGTGTTATACTCGAGGTAATATATTTTCTCCCCAAGGACTGGAGGACTGAGGCGCTATCGGACAGTATACGTATATGGGTGTCCGTAACTCTCCTGGCCTCTATGGCGTACACCGCTAGTATGATGCCCACACACTCCGCCTGGTAGACGGTGTTGAACATTCCCAGCGGGCTTGATATGTTTATGTTGAGATCGTGCGAGAAAACTCCGACTCCGGTTCCGGAGTCGGTCTTTGATCCGTCGGTGTATACTCTCAGCTCTTTTGAGCCTGAGTGGTCACACCGTTCTTCTGTGAGTATTATGTTGTAATGCTTTTGAAAGTAGTGTAGTTTCGGGGATTTGTCGCAGGGTGATGCCATCATTGGTTGTCGTTTGATCGCGTCCTCCTTTATGCGTATGTGCTTGACTCTAGAGTCTTTGCTTAGAGTCCCTGATAAATGGAGCCTAAAGGTAGCCAGGGCGGCCTCCTCCCGCACGATAAGGTGTAGAGGCGGCATCCCCTCCTCCAGGCCGCAGTGGGTGTAGTCCTCATGCAGCTAGTGATTGCTACACATGCTAACCGCTGCAGTTTTTCGAGATCTCTTTTGGGCTGTGCTCAGGTCTGTCCTGGGCCACCAGACTAGTGAGCCGTATGTGATAATTGGTCGGATAACTGTGGTATATAGCCAGTAAGTGACCGTGGGGCTAATCCCCCAATTCCTGCCAAGCATTCGCTTGTACTGCCACAGGGATATCGTGGCTTTTGTGGTAATGTAGTTAGTGTGTTTTGCCCAGTTCAGCTGTTTGTCCAAATAGATTCCCAGGTATTTGGTTTCGGTTGATAGGCTTAGGGTAGTTCCAAAGAATCGTGGTAGTTGAAGTGTCGTCATTTTCCTCTTTTTTGTGAAGAGAATTAGTTCGGTTTTTGTGGGGTTCACTGATAGCTGGTGTTTATTGCACCAGTCCTCTACTATTTTCAACGCTTGGCGCATGAGGTTGCATAGAATATTTGCGTGGGTGCCATTTACTATTATAGTTAGGTCATCGGCGTAACCTACGGTGAAGTAGCCCTTGTCGTTTAGTGTTTTGATGAGGCTGTCTACAACCAGGTTCCATAGAAGCGGTGAGAGGACGCACCCTTGTGGGCAGCCCTTCGCGACAATGGCCCTTGTAGTGTCATTTACTGTGACTTGTACAGCTCTCAGTTTGAGCATATTGGTGATCCACCCGCTCAGAGTCGGGTCTATGTTGTGTCTGTCGAGGGCGATGTTGATGCTATTAAACATGGTTTTGTCAAAGGCACCTTCAATGTCAATGAAGGCGGCCAGTGCTGAGCATTTGTGGTCCACTGCGCATTCAACTTTGGATACCACGCTGTGTAGCGCGGATTCCGTTGATCTGCTTGTGGAGTACGCATGCTGTTGTTTGTGAAGTGGTTTTGCCCGAACAGGTCCGTCTCGGATGTGCCTGTCGCTGAGTCTCTCAAGGGTTTTCAGTAGAAAGGATGTAAGGCTTATAGGCCTATAGGCCTTGGGTTGTGTATAGTCGGATTTGCCAGGTTTGGGTATGAAAATTACTTTCACTTCGCGCCATGCTAGTGGTATGTATCTGAGTGCTATGCAGGCGCGATAGATCTCCACCAGGCATGGTGTCAGGAGATCAATCCCCCATTGTAGTAGGACTGGGAAGATGCCATCCAGCCCTGCGGATTTATAGGGCTGAAAGGTGTTAATAGCCCACTTTATCCTGTCTTCTGTTACTATACTGTGGGCTCTAAACCAGTCTTGACACGTTGGGGTCCATTCTGGTTCAGCCTCCCACGCTCTGTCCTCTAGGAGTTTACAGTCTGGGAAGTGAGTCTCGAGAAGGACTTTGCTGGTTTCATGGTCAGTTAGCGTGTATGATTTATCTGGTTTTTCCAGCGCGCCAAGGGTACGGTCCTGATCTGTTGATAGGATTTTCCTTACCCTTGCAGCTTCGTTGTTGTTCTCGATGGATTCACAGAATTTCCGCCATGCTGTTCTTCTGGCGATTCTGATTTGCTTTTTATATATATATATTGGGTATCTTTATATAGGTCCCAGTCTTCCGGGAGTCTAGTGTTTTTGGCTCTGTTGAATTGCATACGTATTGCATTTCTGAGTTTACCAAGTTCAGCGTTCCACCAGGGGTTCCTGTCGCTGGTGGTTTTAGGCGCCCTTAGTTTGCAGCATGCATGGTATGCTTCGGTTAGGTACTCTGATAGTTTTGTCACAGTGTATTCGAGCTGTACAGGGTCTCTTATGGTTACTTGTGATAGGTGCCTGGCTAGTAGAGAGGCTAGAAGGCTTTTATACCCGGGTACATTGGTGCGCCGCGGGTTTCGTCTAGGTACGGGTTTTCTTGTGTTGGTATTTAGTGTTAAGCGGATCCTTCTATGGTCTGAGCAAGAAGGCTCGTCCGATACGTGCCGGTTTGTGATGAGGTTTGTCGCGTTTTCTGTTGCAAACGTTAGGTCTATGATTGTTTGGCCTCGGACTGTTACCCAAGTGGGTTCAGAGCCTCGGTTTACAATGTTAAGGTTAGTAGAGAATAAATAGGTGGATAGTACCTCTCCTCTGGGGTTCGGTGTGACGCTGCCCCAGAGCGGGTGGTGGGCGTTGGAGTCGGTGCAGACGATTAGGTCCAGTTTGGCGCGCTCGCAGTGCTGTACCAGGTCGGCCATCGGTTTCGTTTGTCTGTAACACTCTATTTCGCAAACTCCGGTCCTGTTTATGTGCTCGCTATAATGGGAGCGCGCTAACTTTACGTGGTATGTTCCCACCGATATCAAAATTAGTTCTTCGAAAGAAAGCAGGGGGAAATCCGTCAAGTGCTGGTTATCAGCTTCCAGCCTTTCAAATGCGACTCTGGCGATTTATGTTATTTTGTAGTACGCGGTACGTAGCAGATTTGGTTTATGTAGATTTAGTAAGACGGCAATAGTCGTCTAGTCGATATCGGTTTTATTGTGCATCCGCATCGGAGAGGCTGTGATTTTTATAGAACGACGCGTTATAGTTACCAACACTGTAAATGTAATTGTTTTAATATTCATTGCAATGTTTTTAAAGTGTATTTTTTTAGTAGTTTCTTTTTTAATAATTTTGCTTTTTTTATGATCAATAATTATCTATAAATATTTTCAGTAATTTTTTATAAAAAAATACATTGTATCTTTAAAGCTGTGCCTGAAAATAATAACATGGTATTTCTTTTCATGTTAGCCACTTCTAGCGGCAATCACACCTACCAAAAAAAATTGCACATAAAATATACATAAGGCTGAGATAAGTTTCTTTTGCGCCGGGCCTGGGGTAATTTTGTATGGAGCTTGGGTGATCTCCTTTCAATGATTAACTACTGAGCACCATGCTTAAATGGTCTAAATTTAAAAAAGGGTATTTATTTAGCTGGCTGGTTAGTTATCTCGATTATTGAGGGCCATTACAAATAAAAATAATTTTGGCGAAAATAATGTTGGTTGTAATGCGTGCGTGATTTTGTAGTGCGGCTACAGCACCTTCACAATCGAGGTGATGCGTCGCCACGCGCTCACGCACGTGGAAGACAAGCCATACAAGTGCGCGTTGTGCAACAAGTCGTACATCCAGCGCGTGCAGCTGCAGCGCCACCTCGAGAAGCACACCGGCAATCTATGCACCAAGTGTGGCGCAACCTTCTCCGGAAGAGCCAGGTATCATCTGTATTTCATCTCGTTCTCAACATATTGACTGAATGTCTGCCTTAGCAATGTTGTATATTGATTTAGCTCCAAGTAGCTATATCAGCCATTGTTCAGTATACAGAGTCAAGATTAAAAAAAAACGATTTACTTGTAGTTAATAATAATACTTTCAGGTTGCTGATTCACATGAGAGAACATATGGGATTAGAGAAGTTATTTTGTCCCCTGACAACATGTGCATACTCAACAAAAGAATTCATCAGTGAGGCCAGTTTGGATAATCATTTGAAAGTGCATTTAGAAGATAAGCGTAAGTGTATATACTCTCAATTATTGCCAAAAAATTTAAAAGAAAGCTAATCATTGACATTTGTCTTTTCAAACATTACTGCCAGATATTAATGCTTCCGGTGCGATGTCACATATTTTTGCAATAGGTATGAGCGGCACTAATTGTGATATAGAAGAAAACTGCTCAAAACAATGTCACATATTCTTGCAATAGGTATAAGCGGCACTGAATGCGATATGGAAGAAAACAGCTCGCAAAATTATACGATCAGATGTTTATGCTGCCAATGTGAAATCAGATATTTTTTTTACAACAAGGTAGTGTGTGTTTAGTGAAGGGGCGTGCAACTTTAAATTAGACGATGTCTATCACATTCTTCTGAACTGAACTAGTAGGCAGATATTTATAACGCAAGACATGGCCGATATTTATGCATTTTGAGAGGTGACACATATTTCTGAAGCCAATGCGGTATCCTATATTTTCACGTTGATGTCTCGTCAGATAGTTCACGTGTTTCTTCGCTGTCATATATATCTGCCGCTACTTGTATGTATGTACCTTCCACAGCAGATGACCACATTATATCTGCTGTCTTCTTGAGAACAGCATAGCTATTCACAATCATTCGATACGCTTCCCTGCCGAATCGAACATCAATCGGTGTTATCGAAGAAGTTCTCTAAATGCTGTTTACAAATCCGAAACCCGAAAATTTTGAGTGTTTGAGGGGACTAGGCAAATCAGGTAACCGAAAATGTGTAATTTTCGATTCGGAAGCCTATCGAATGGTTGGGAATAGCTATGCTGATATTAATGAATTAATCATGAAATCGGATGTTATCGTCGAACTGTCCATAGTAATATATTTATGCTCGTGACTGTAAGTTACACTGAGTTGAGAATTTTCAATAAAATTCAATCAGACAGAGTCAATAGTTAAGTAATCTCATAAATTTTTTGTTGTAAGCCTGTTCGGCCGTAGTCGATATGACCTGATAGGAAAATTGTCTGATCCTATCAGTGTTTGTTTGTTGTCAATTGTAGACAATTGTCGTTGTATACCAGAAAATCGTTTAATTTTTTTATGTTTATGTTATTTTCAAGTACGGAACACTAACCCCCTTAATAATAAACGCGGAGTAAAGTTACACCCAGTTTATACCTCAGATTAACCAAATATTTTCCGAGGGTAAGCGACGGATCACTTTAATCAGAGTCTGTTAATAGGGGGGTAACATTTTTGTTAGGTTAAGGCCCAGTTTCTTGATCGAATCTTATCGCAAAATAAATGAGACAAATTGTCAAGCGCGTGTAAACTGCTTCGATTGTCTGTTTGTAAATCATTTAACCAATCACAGCAGTTTCTATAAACTCACCAACTCCTTCTCAACGGCAAACCACCAAAACGTTTAAGCAGAATCCCCAAAACAAACAACTGCACAACCACCAATGAGTCTGCGTGTGATCCATTGATACTAACGGATATCGTCCTAACAATACAACGGCTGAGCTCTGGTAAGGCCTCCGGTGTGGACGATATATCAGTCGAACAGATTAAACATCTGGGCATCTTACATGGACATCTCGGCGCCTAACATTCACCACGTCCATCTTCTCAAGACCTGCGAACAACTGGAATGGCATTTTATTTCTCCTCTGGTGAATATGCCTTTCCAGTATGAAGCCGATCTGCTCACGCTAAATTACCTAGTGGATACAGCTTTAAATGACGCATTTTACTACCGTACTGTACCGATTATTCCTGGTTGCTTAAAAACGACCCCGTTGCGATTGCTGTATCTATTGACTGGAAGACACTGACAGAAATTCCCAGGACTGTAGCCAGCATCGAGAGGGCGAAACTATAGGATTACCCACGCCACCCAATGCACAAATATAAATAAGCCAGTGCCCCAGAGGCTTAAAATCCGCAAAAGTTTTCGTGGGTGCGTCAGTCCAGCTGATCGCAACCCCTCCTCACAAAGATGTTATCTATGGCAAGAACTGCTTAAGCTTTCTGATTTCTATATTCAACTATCAGAGAGCCGGGCACAAGTTACCGTGGCCAACTTGGAAATCCTTGAATAGACTTCGTACCCAAGTAGGCCGCAGCAAGGGCAACCTCCACAAGTGGGGTTCATGTACGGCTCAGATCTCCGATGCGTATGTGGCGTCTCTCCACAGACAATGGCTCACCTTCCATCTTGCGCCGCATGCCCTGTCACCTGCACACGCGAGGACCTAATGGCTGCGTCAATAAACGGTATTCGCGTTATTGAATTTTGGGCCGTACAAATTTAAAAAGCTATTTATAATATTATATTTTTTCGTGGTATTTCTGCTATCGACACTAAGAAGAAGCAGTTTACGCGCGCTTGACAATTTGTCACATTAATTTTCGTTTGAGAAACTAGCTGTAAGTTTATTTGACGTAATGTTTGCAGCGTTCAGTTGTGAGGTGTGCGCCAAGAAGTTCCACTCGGAGGTAAACCTGCGGCGCCACCTGGAGACGCACACGCTCGACCGGCCGCGGCGCTGCATGTACTGCGTGTCGGCGCGTGCCTACGTGCGTGGCGAGCAGCTTATCCGGCACGTGCGCAAGCACCACCCCGCCATCTTCAAGGGACACCTGCAGCACGTGCGCTCTGTGCTCGTGAGTCTCCCGTGATGTGTTATGCAGTCGTGGAGTAAACATTATTCCAAAAAATCGAACGCACGTGACTTCCACGAACACGCCTTTATCCCAGCTGCGGGAACATTACATTATTATAGACTGATTTTTCTATGCTAATGACAATAGTGTCAATCCCACATTTATTTTTCTTTCTAGGGCTCCAATAATTCAATGGAAAGAGTGAAGAAGTCTGAAATAGAATCAATACTGAACCTGTTAGATGTGGAGTCGGATCGTATTCTGCAAGGCTATAGCGGGGCTGGCGTGCTCTACGGCGGCATGCAAGACGACCAGAGCAGTTCCAGTAGTGAAGTCCAGAATAAGGTAAACTAATAATACAATACTCTTTCTTCATCATCATCTGCTTAGCCCTTTCCCAATTATGTTGGGGTCAGCTTCCAGTCTTACCAGATGCAACTGAATATCGGTATTTATATGGAGCGACTGCCTATTTGACCTCCACAACCCAGTTAACGGGTTATAGAATACCTGTTGGCAAGTCTGGTTGTATTGGTACCTAATTCATTGAGTAATAAACACTATTTTATATTCCAGAAAGGAAATTTGGCCCTAATGTCAGAGGACGAGCTCACAGAGAATTTGAAAATGTTACTTTCACAGCTTATTGATGAGGAGACCCTCGATTTGTTTGGTTGGCCCGATGAAAGCGTAGACGTGGTATGTTCTTCTATACGTTATACTTATTACTTATGCGATACTGAGGATTCTACATATAAACTTCTTACTGGACCGTTTTACACAGATATTAGAAAAAGTCATCGAGCAGTGTGGTGCGAAACCCGCGGACCGCGAGAAATGGACGCGAGTGCAACGCCTGCGCGAAAACTCCAAGCACTTGTTCTTATACGTGATCGAAGACAAGAACATCGCGCGCATGCTCGATACACACACTATAGATCAAATCGTCAAACATATTCTCAAACAAGTCAGCGCAGATGACACCGAGGAAAGTATCTAGTTTAAGTTGATACTTAATGCCTAATAGGTATGGTTCACACCCGAAAAGCACGCCGAAGCAAGCGCAAGCGCAGTGCAGCAATTGCGCAGGCTGTAACTCGATTCAAACTCTTTGGATGCATACATCCCGCGCTATGCAGGTCCCTAAAATATTAAATTAATGTTTTCATATTATTATTATGAATACATTAATGTTTTATTTATTTCATTTACAATATTATATCAATTACATTTACATTTTTTTTTTAAACATTATAAAATTGTGGTCCACCGGTGTCAGGAACAGGGTTCAAGCTACCGGTGGTTAGGGCTCCAGAGACAGGAACTCCCTCATGATGCCTGCTGTATCGAGTTATTTAATTAATTATTAATATTTCTAATGTAATATTAATCATTAACTTAAAAAATATTATAAATTTGTGCAAAATAGTGAGTTGGCATTCTTTCATTCTGGTCAGATTGGCTTTTCATCACGTGCGGTGTGCGGTGTGAACCGTACTTTACAATCTGTTTCTTCAGAAACCATTTTTAAATGTCATAACAAATTTTCAATTATATTTTACGGCAAAATTTTATTGATTTGAAATAGGCTTCTTAAAGCTGATGGTATCTTTATATGGGCATCATTTGTTGCAATTAAAGCTTAGTTGTAAATGAAAGTAAAATGTTATTATGGATACGTAAAATTTTATTTTAGGTTTATAAGTAAAACTAAAGACATTTATACGGTTTTTAAAATATAATTATTATTGTTATACATAATTATATAAGCAAAAGAGACGTCAATAAAATATTATACAATCAGATCAGAATTACTGTAAGGTAGTACATAAGTTTATTTCCTTTAGGAGCGTGCATACTAAAAGTTGGCAACGTCGCAAATAGCTGTCAATAATTTACCTGTTTTTATTAATTGGTTAATATTACTTTCTGGAAATATGAAATATCGCTCTATAGTGCACTGAAATATTATATAATCATTCTGAAAGTTGTTGTGGTTTAGTTAAGTATTTGACAGCTATTTGCGACGCGACGTTGCCAGCTTTCAGAATGCACAGCCCGGGCTGTACACAAAATAAACCCATTTAAGTCAATTTTGTTACCAAATTGCGAGAAACCTAAAAGTAATTTAAATATAGGTCTGTTTTATTGTAGAAGTAAAGATTTTCGGGCGAGCTACCAGTCCAGTCACAACACCTGTTATTAATGTCACTTTCGCGCTCTT
The DNA here is from genome assembly GCA_917490735.1 of Dryobotodes eremita. Taxonomy (NCBI): domain Eukaryota; kingdom Metazoa; phylum Arthropoda; class Insecta; order Lepidoptera; family Noctuidae; genus Dryobotodes; species Dryobotodes eremita. Next base: position 10,611,401 of record OU823257.1, read on the forward strand.
GAAATATATTCATATATTTAATTTCGCCTTGGGACGTAATGAAGACATTGTACATACATACATAAGCTCATGCCTTCTTCCCATGGGGTAGGCAGAAACTACAGAACGCCACCTGAAGACATTGTATTTTCATTTGTTTTTGTTTTTTAATGTTAGCTGAAGATTAATGTGTGATTTTGAAATTTCTTGAAAAGTTGTGCTAAATAATAGAATAAAAAAATACATTTGCGACAGGAATTTTCTCAAAAATTACGTTATTTCAACATTTTTATTTTCTGCAGAGTTAATAAAATTGACCAAAATGAGTCGATTTCTTGTACGGCCTCTTAACTAGTACCTACCTTTACTATTAGAAATAAAATATTTCCTCTGATCAAATCTTATTGTTGCCAATTTTGTAATTATTAAATCTTTAGATAATGTTTTGTTAATTAAGCTCCAACATGTATCATTATTCCTGATAAAAACAATAGACACATCAAAAAGAAAAATGCAATTATTTGCACATCATATTAGTTTGTACTTACACATATAATATTCAACAAAATGTATACTATTATTAGTATCATTATAATACTTGTATAATTTGTGGTAATATATAATTAGGAATTGTATCAGCATATTCTTAGTATTTCATTGTTACTGAGGTATTTAGTGTTGACAATGTGAAACTACCACTATTCTATTCTTTAAACGTTTTGTTATCTTACCTTTTATTAGTATGAGTATGATGATATAGATATTAGTGAAATTGTCGCTCTAAAGTTTATGAAATATTAAAGAAGTTTACTTTTAATTTCAGTTGAACTTACTTCCTGTTAGTCGATGATGATGGATCAGATCAAATCAGTAACAACAATGGTTTTTGCCAAATTTCCGAAATTCGTCGCTAAATATAGATAGGGAGTCAGAGCCTGTTCCTGGCAAACAAGCTATTTTGGAAGTAAACTGATTTTAGCTGGAGCTTCGATCACCAAGGGATACAACTACATTATAAGTTATAACATCAGTCCGCTTCAACTTGCGTTGCATCTGAACATGCGCCACAGTGGGCAACTCGTGCACCTAGAGTATTCTAGAGACACAATGAAACACATGTGTCACCACGTCCTATAACTTTTAAATAACTAGATCAATTGGTGCTTTTCCGTCCAGCTACAAATTAGATCAACGTTAGAGCCCCAATTACTTACGCACATATAATTTTCCATGTAAGATACTTAATGGTGTAACATGCATGATCATTGACGGGCCGAAAATAGATTTCTTATTTCGGCCGAAAACTAAATTCGGCCCGATTTGCGTTTTCAGGCCGATAATCAAAAACGAAAAAAAAATGCTTTTTTGTTTTCAGCATTTTCTGAGTTATTGTGCTTCCAAGTTGTTGTGACTTTTTTTTCTCTAAGCTGATTAATTATGAGTATATATTTGCCGGCACTTGAATTTTATTCGGCCAAGGCAGCAAATCTTTCTTTGCCGAAATAAAAAATTCTGAAAATGGTTGCTATATCGGCCAGAAATTGGCGAAAACCGAAAACGAAATTCAGTCGGACTCTAAAATTATTACTGTTTACGTTATAGCGTTATGACTTTATAAATACCGTTATATTTTACAACATTATTTTACTCTGTTTCTATTCACAATTAACGTACGTCGGCATTTGATACTAAGCTTTTATGATGACAAGAACCACGGATTTAGAATTAAACTAAGAAATATTTTATATAGAATCTTCCAGAAAATGTTATGTTTGTGTCATTTTAAGAAATTGGTTAAGTACTAATTAATTTTGTTTTGATTATTGCACCAATGTGAAAATTATTGTATAATTCGTTGTAGTTAAAACTGAAAAATAATCATGGGACAACTCTCACACCCATCCCATATGTCGCCGATTTCTCTTCGTAAGAACTGTGCACGTAGAAGTACCTTTAACATACAGAATGAAAAACAAAAATTCACTTGTTGGACACTATGCAACAGTTAACTTAAACATAACTCGCTCCCGTAAAGCGTTCATTTAGTTTATCTTAACTTATAGAAAAACGATCAAGTGATGAACTTGATGATAATGATTAAGCACTCCCAATAGATCACCATTTCAAAGGTGTCTCTTACTGCATAATTAATGAAATAATTGCTTTGCTTCGGTGACCGTACCTACTACCTACTAAGCTTTTAGGTACCACCGTGAGCTATTCTCGTGAAAAGCTATTTTTAAGGCTATGATTTAAATGGTCAGCTATATATTGAGGTTTTAGTCAGCTTCAAACTGTTTTCTGCCAGCAGGTTTAGTCAATTGACGCTGTAAGTGGCAGTAGTGGCCAGCAAGAATAACAACATTGATCAGTAAATATAATGTCATATTGGGGCAACTCTATTTATTGAGACCTATTTCGATGTAGCACAGTTCTAACCTAACCTAACCAATTTGGCCGGGGTGCCCTAACCATTGGGTGCTAAGTAATCTTGCTGACCAAGTAATTATTTTTTATTACATAAGTATGACCTTTTTATTTTGCAAACACATACATACCTAACAAGCTGACCAAAGGTGTGTAGGTAGGTGGTTCTTTGCGCCTGTTTTTTGTTACTGCCTATAAAAACATAGTAGGTAGGTATAAATCATAGTGTGTTTTTATAGGCTTTTAAATGTAGGTATACAGCTATGGGTAATAGCGCAGTTTATTTTAATTTTATTTTGATAAACATTAATATTTTACTAAGTAAGTGGATAAGGTCGGTTATGTCAACACAAAATAAAAGTTTAATTATAATCGATGTGAGTTTTATTTCGGCCTCAAACCTACACCCAGTTTTTGGAACGAAAATGCGTCAAATCCACGGGTCTAATTTCAAACTAACCGCGTGTCTAACCAGGGGCCCCGCGACGAAAGTAAGCAAAAATTCTTAAAATATCCAAAACCTCAAATTCTTATTGATAAGAGGCCCGTATTGAATGGATACCTAATGAAAATAATGATAAATGGACGTAATTCGAATATGGCTCACAAAGGCTTCAAGTACTGACGGTATCTAAATCTCAAGTTCTGACATTCATTTAGTAAAAATATCACACACAACCTATCTGAGTAAGAATGCCAATGTTCGATCTTGCTTCACTAGCTCTTGCATTCTCTTAGTATAATCGCAATAAAAATTAACCTATCGCTGTTCAGAATGCTTCAACTTTTCGCTCTTCAATGAATGCTAAGATACTTTAATTTTCTAGCTCTCGCTGCTCGCTCTTGTATTCTCTTAGAAGGGACACAATGACCGCTTAACCTCTCTAGTCACGAAGCTATTTTATTTATTTTGTAAAATAACAATACCCTCCTATTGAGCGTCGCTGCAGTCAGGAAGGGGCCTAAGAGCCCCAACAAATTATGATATAGGGCCCCTTTAGGACTAGCTACGCCACTGTGTCTAACCCTACGTCCTAAACGAAAGCGACTATCTCGCGAATACTGAGGAACGAATAATAATGAGGTACTTAGCTACATACGCAACTTGATTGATCGCGTCAGTAGGTACAATGATATTAGAAGTACAAAGAGGTAGATCGCTTACTTAGAGTGCACGCAAAATAAGTCTGCGCGTGGCCGAAATAGAAATGATGGTTTGCCGCTATCTCGACGTTTACGAGAGTGCTGTGTCCCGTGTTGTATAAGTACTTAAATAAATAATGGGTGTGCATTAACCCAGCCAGATGTCAAATATTTGAGTGTATTAAATAATAATTAGTAGGTATATCAGCTTCTGTAATTGTAGCGTAGATGTTTAAATTTTTAGTTCATTTAGTTTTTTAGTTATTTGACAAAAACAGTTCTGGCTGGGGTAGCGTTACCGTAGCGTGAAGTTTTGTTTATTAATGGTACCTATATTGAAATCAATTTTAGCTACATAATTAGTTCGTTGGATGAGATAAATGTTGCGACGTAATTTGTATTTCTATCTTTAATACTTGCAAATATACCTATTCAAGATCCTGCTGGGGTAACTTTTACGTGTTTGCTGAATCTCTGAAACGGTTAAGCGCACTTTTATAATTTTTTGCACAATACTTCTTATGAATTTGTTTATCAATAGAAAAAACGAAAATATTTCACCGCTTAGAAGTTATTTAGGTAAATAGAAATAAAATATTATGCATTAATCGGTCCTAGCATGGTCTAAAAAACAAGGTCTGACCATGGTCTAAAAAAACAAGGTCTGGCACTCCGAGAGTGACACAAGCTTACGTCACTATCCAGTTGCAACTTTATTGCAACAAAACAAGAACTAGGGATTTTTTTTTGTCACCGTTCTGTTAAAAAAAATATATCAAGCATTTAAATTGTCGTTTTGTTTTTCTAATCAAACGAAACAATTCAATTTAAACTTATACCGACGTAATTGTTAGTTAAAACCTCATTGATTTATCGTATTCGCACAGCTAATAAAGGCGGTTGGGGAGTTATTATGACACACTACTGGTAACACAGCGGTGATGACGTAGGCTTGTGTCACCCACCTGACCACTGTGTCTCGGAATGCTATACCTGGCGAAGTATATTATTATACCATGGGTCTGACATTCCGAGAGTGACACATGCTTACGTCACTATCCAGTTGCCACTTTATTGCAACAAAACAAGAAGTATGGAAACATTTTTAGTCACCATTCTGTTAAAAAATATATATAAAGCATTTAAATTGTCCTTTCATTTTCTAATCAAACGAAACAATTCGATTTAAACAAATACCAACGTAATTGTCAGCTAAAACCTCGACTGTTTTATCAGATTCGCACAGGTAATAAAGGCAGTTGGGGAGTTATTATTACACACTACTGGTAACACAGCGGTGATGACGTAGGCTTGTGTCTCCCACGTGACCACTGTATCTCGGAATGCTATACCTGGCGAAGTATATTATTATACCATGGGTCCTAGCACTTCGAATAGGAGCTTTAAAGACTTAATTGCAACGTTATGTTATAGCTTATAACTGCCTACAAATGCTTATGAAGTTTTATTAGTATCCTGTAGGTATCTAACTAATTATTAAAATATGATGAAATTTAAATTCAGTTCGGACTATGATGCGTAGCGGAGTTATTTAACCACGAGTTTTTTTTGGATTTTAACCCTTTCACGAGCGTTGGCAAAATATTTGCCACGGCGGTATTTTGAATCTGGCGCGTAATCGAATTGGCAGAATAATATTTTTAATCTACGTACATAAAAATTACACAAACAAATATATTGCTATTGCCACACCCCATAAAAGTAAATTAGGGATATCAAGGAGGAGGAACTGTTCAGAAATATTTTGTAGGGGGCCTCTAACTACGTCAACACTCATTAAATCAAAAAAAGTCTACGTTGCCCGTTAAAGGGTTAAAGTGAATTTTGAAAAAAAAAATTGACCCATGGGCTGGCTTTTACCTTGGCCAGATGCTAAGCATTGCCATACAACGTGGCAATGCCGCCAGTCTCTTGGGTACATTACCAGTCGACAGCGATGTGGAGGAATTTATTGACGCCATTTTTTAGTTTGTTAATAGTGAATATTATATCAATAATTAGTAAGTTCGTATTTTTATATTAGTTGAATCTTATACCGGTAACTTTTCAAGGTAGGTAGGTAACACAATAATTAACGAAATAATCGTAAAATAGACATTATGAAGTATGTGACCGCGGTAACCCAACCAAGCTTGACCTGCTGGCGACTGTACTTACAAATTACAATGTATTATTATAGCCTCAAGGCCACCCTAGCGTACACAATTACACGTGTCCCCTGCCCGGATCGCTTCTTACATTGAATTTATATGGGGCACATGTGTATTTTTTCTTGAACTTATCGTTTATTTTGAGGAAAATTACTTTTCAAAGAATAGGGCAACTATTCACGAATAATCGGATGTAGTTACTAAGTCCATGGTATCCGATGATATCCAATGAAAACAAAGGACATTGACATATCTCAATGAATAATGACTGACATTCACTTCATTGGCATTGAAAAAAGTGAATGGATAGAGTGACTAGGAAGGAATTGAATGAAAGTTTAGGGAAGTAGTATGGTATTGTAAAATGTAAATCTAATTAGTATCTGTATTGCGTTTGCGTGATACGTGCACAGCTGATACTGATACCGTGGTCGGAGGTACAGAGCTATAAAAATTGTTTTATTTGAAAGTTTAAAATTACTTGTTACATACAATCACACGGAACGGAGAACATTGGAATATTGTGGAAAAATGACGACAAATGTTCCTCTTGTTGTGAGACTATTGGCTTCTTCAGTATCAGTGGCCAACAGGGCTGGAAAAATTGTTCGTGATGTTATGAGTAAAGGAGAACTGGGAATAGTGGAAAAGGTTTGTTGTTTGGTTGATATGTAGTAGGTACTAAAGGCAATATAAATCACGTCTTACGTTAAAAAGGAAGTTATAAAGAAAACAATAAGTTTATTGGGGCCAAAGTTCACAAATTAAATAATTACATAAAGAGTATTTTTTGACTTGTTGAGTAATTATGGAACATTTAAACTAACAGAAACTTCTATTTCAGGGTAAAGATGACTATCAAACAGAAGCTGACCGATCTGCTCAGCGTTGTATTGTTGCATCACTTGCAGCACAGTATCCTAATGTGAATATAATTGGTGAAGAGGATGGCACTGATAATGAGGTAAATAATTTAAGGATTAAAACAAACCTCATCAGTTTTGACATATTTTATGCACACTTAGGTACCTGGTACTGATTAATGAGACACAATTTATTATAAAATAATGATCTATCTATTGATACCACAGTCGACACAAATGTAAAAACTTTTACTAAACTGTGTTTAAGTTTTTTCAAAAAACAAAATGTTTCTAAGAAGTTACATTATTATGTCAGGGTCCTGAGTTAAAGAACTTTGATTTCAGTAATAGATTTTCTTTTCTGTGTTAGAGGTAATTGCAAATAAATGCATTTAATCAGTTGTGGTGCAAGCGGGCCTTGAGGTATAATACATACATAATAAACTTTTTTGACTGTGTTAAACTTGTGTTACCTGTATGTCTCACCACCTAGATATTTTTGAATTTCATGTTATGTAGGTGATTTAAACTGGTTAAATTTTGGTTAAGTTTTTATCTGTAATTTAATTGTTATTGTTCTATGGAATCAATATAAAGGAGAATGTACAATGGGCCCAAATGTCAAATAAAAATATACCTTTGTAATGAACTTTGATGTGCAATCTGTTACCATGATATAAATTTTTTATTTGGTATAAAATTCATCATAAAAATTTAATGCATCGATTTGCTGTGCAACTGCACAACTCTACATGATCCTAATGTAGTTCCTTTGAAACTTGCTAGATGGCACTGATATAAAACACCTAGAGATATTGTTAATATTTATAAGGCCCAGCTGTATTTTAAAGCAATTTCAAAAGGATAAATATCCGTCATAATTTAATACTTAAATTAACCAGGTTTTTTCTAACTATCATTTGGTGTTACACCCTAGGTGGTGGGCCTCAAGCCACTAACAAGCTGATTGTTTAGTTTATTGTACTATAAACAGCTCTCATTTTTAGACATATTATATTAAATTGAGAGCTGTGTATTTCCTGAGAGTCAAGGATAAAAAAAACATCTCTTAGTTGTATTGTGAATGGCACTTCAATCCACACAGCTCAGTCAGGTAGAAATTGTATTTTATTTATAGTATTATAGAGTAAAATATGTATTTGTCACTTTAGGGTGATGTTGCCAGTGACTGGTTAATATCTGAAGCAGACAAAGATGTGTTATCTTTGGAGTGCCCTGTTGACCTTCAGAGTGTCAAAGAGGAGGACATAGTTATCTGGGTTGATCCTCTTGATGGCACTTCTGAGTACACTCAAGGTAAACCCTGTTTTTATTTTATACATAGTCAGTTTCATTTCAGAAACTAGAGTCTGACCGCCGTAAGCGCCCTACCGCGGAAGTATTCTAGTTCATGTAAGAGACGCGATTACGGCGGTCGGCGTGTAGGCACCACAACACTAAGTTGTAGTGTTTCTCTTGAAAATTATATTTAAATTTTCAACTTTACACCTTCATAAGTCATACCAACACCCTTCTGTTGTAACATGCATTGTCATAATGAAATCTATACTTAAATGTTTGAAATTATTTATTACAAGTATGTAAAATAATTCTAGGTGCACTAATGTTGAAGAGAGATCCATGGGAAAGATGGAAAATGTACATAACTCATCCTTTTATAAGTGTGAAGTGGTATTTAAGTTTGCTCCAATCACATTATGGTAAATTGAAGATTTGCATAGGTTTTTGAGCTTTTGTTTTTAGAATGCACTGTAGTACTTAGTATGGACACAGTGGAACATGGTCAAGAAATTCATTTTAATGTATGTATTGTACAAATTAATCATATAAAATTACCCTAACCAATGTAATAATTTAACTAACTTGATATTTTATGTTCTTATTTCTGACTGTAAAGAAAACCTGATTTCATGTTCTAATTACTTCCTATAGATACCTACTTTTAAATAATAATTGAAACCGAAAAAATTGCATGTTGCATGGGTGTTGGAATGAATTTATTATAAAAAATAATGTATAAATTGTTACAGGATTTCTTGAACATGTGACTGTTTTGATTGGCATATCAGTCAATGAGAAACCAGTGGCTGGTGTAATTCATCAGCCATATTACAAAACCATCTTGGGAGGGAAGAAGATAATAGGCAGAACTATATGGGGGCTACAGGAAGTAGGTGTGGGAGGGTTCACCCCTGCACCTCCACCTGACTCCCTCATCATTACTACCACCAGGAGTCATTCCAATCCACTGGTTGAGAAGGCATTGCAAGTCATGAATGCAGCACAGATACTTAGAGTCGGTGGTGCAGGTTATAAGGTGTGAATTTGGCTGTTTTTAATTAAAATTGTACATTTTGATACAAATTCTCATGCGTTTCAAACGTTTTTCAATACACTTGCTAGGCAAAATTACATCATCACATCACAAAACATAATATTTTGTAACAATTATTTGTACATAATGGCTTGCGGATTTTGTTTTCCTGCGCCGTGCCATCGCGTTTTGAAGGATAGGCACCGACTCGAAGCCGCGCAACGGTCTTATATATTAAAAATATTAAATCCGGCCAAGTACGTGTCGGACCACGCACAGTGATTCAGGGTTTCGTAGTCGGGATGAATATTTACGCAAGCAAGATATTGATTTTTTTCTACAGCAAAAATAAGTTTGTACTTCATAGTATTTCCCAAAGAAACTGAAAAACAGTAGTTATTTATTCGGTTATGAACGAAAATATCTCAATCTCATAAAGTACATGACGCGTGACGTATCATTGAAAGTGTTTTTTAAGTTCTACCAACTTAATTCTTTTAGAAATTTTCATTGTGTTGTTGAGAAGTAAGAGGGGAGTTTTGACAAGTTTTTTACTGTTACAAGACTTGTCGAAAACACGTATCACAATACCTGTAAATGAGGGATATAAAGGGTTCCGTTTTTCCTTTTGTTTACAGAACCCTAAAAACTGATTATTTTTGTATAGGTACATATAGAACAAAAACAAAGAATTTCATAAACTATTAAGTATACATACCTATTTATCATATTTTATTCATTGACACAATTCATATGCTCAAAAAATGTTTAGGCATAAAAAGGCATGAAGGCTCTTTCTGTGATTTAAAATAAGCGCACATCTCTGATTAGTAATAGTTATCTGTGGCGCACTTTGACCAACTCGTGCATTGTGAACCTAAAACCGGTGCAATAAGGGCCACTTTAAAAGCAGTTATTGTATTAATTATTAAATTTTGCGCATTTATGCAAATACACTACACAAGGAGTCATTAACAACAATTACTTTTATAGGTTTTGCAACTACTAGAAGGCAAGGCGTCAGTTTATGTGTTTGCCAGTCCTGGCTGCAAGAAATGGGACACGTGTGCACCAGAAGCAGTCCTGTCAGCCGCCGGAGGCAAACTGACAGACATTCTTGGCGACTTCTACAAATACGGCAAGGCAGAGTTGCACCCAAATAAAACCGGAGTGTTGGCGGCCGTTTCTAAAGACCTACACAGTTACGCACTGAACAGAATACCGCAAGAGTTAAAAGATACACTTGCTAATAAATAGCAATATTCTGTAAAATAATTTAATGACAGTAAAAGCTGATGAGATCAAATGTAAATAAAACCATTTTGATTCCCTTGAAATTGTTATATATTTAAAAAAAAAACAACAATATAATTAAATTAAAATAAATTCTTAACATAAATTGACTATATTTTGTTACTTGAAAATTGTATATTATTATGAGGTATTGTGAACCAATACTTTGGGTTATTAAAGCTTGCTTTTATACTTTTGCAACATTTTTCTTAATTCCCTCCTGAGGATTTTACCAGAGGCGTTCTTAGGTATATCTTTGAGAAATATCACTCCGCCTCGTAGATGTTTCGCTGGTGACACCTGATAAAAAAATTCTTATCTTAATACTTTGCACTAATATTTTTTGGTAAATGTTCTCGATAACGAGAATAATGTTCATATCTCGTACATGTAAAACACATAACATCACGCCTGTAATCCCTGAAGTGTTAGGCAGAGGTGTTATGTCATGATTAAGTTCCATGTAATAAATAGGGGGCCAAAAACCATTATAAGTATTTCATTGTTTGTTGCTAGCAATAATATAGAATGAAAAAAAAAATCGTGTTGCGCCGACCCCAAGTACCATGGGACAAGAGCAGGAAGATGACGAGTCCTCTTCACCGCGCTGACTGACGCTTTCAACTTAAGTAATAATGCACAGAACAGTTACTGAAGTTGATTCCCTCATTTTGGTTTGATAAGACCACAGAGCACGGAATCGCCGCGCCGGCAGCGGCCGCTGAGACGTCTCCGTGCTCTGGGAATAAGACTTATCCAAATTCTTAGAACAATGCCGATAAATTTATGATGTTACATAGGTTAGTGAAAAAAAAACTGAAAATACCCGTGAAAGCTTATGTAAAATGGGTGAAGCAGTACTAATATTCAAACAACATTAATACCTTGGACGCAACGAATTCGACAAGGTCTTTTTCTGTGACTTTTGAGTTTGGCTGCGCTACCACAAACGCTAGCGGCAGTTCTCCGGCGGCCTCGTCCGGCAAGCCCACCACACCCGCATCGGCCACCCCGCTGTGCTGCAGGAGAAGCGCTTCTAGTTCCGCAGGCGCTACCTAGACAAACATTCACGATTTTATAGACTATCACTTTGGTCCAGGAATAAATTATTCTACGGAAAACTCGGTTTTGGTAGAAAATAAAACATGAGTTTTTTGTTTTACATTAAGTTTGTACTTAATTTAGGTGCAAATAAGATACAGAGTCCTTGACGAACAACGAATGTAGTTCGGTCACAAAATCTAAACATTTCGCGGTAAAAGTTTGTACAGCACAGTACCGATAAATAGACCGCTCCTAAGAGGCATTCTCTATATTCTAACTTTACCTGGAATCCTTTATATTTGATGAGTTCTTTTAGTCTGTCCACAATATAGAAATAACCGTCGGTGTCATAGTAGCCGATGTCTCCAGTTCTAAGGTAGCCTTCGATGTCAAGTAGCTCGTCGCTGGCGGCGCGATCGCCCATGTAGCCTTTCATACGCAATGGGGATTTGATCCAAAGTTCACCTTCTTGGCCCGCTCCTAACTTTTTCCCATTTTCGATATCAATAACCTGAAAAATAATGCATCAAACAATCAATGATTTTTCTTTTATATAATATAAAATGAATAGATTCCGCTCTATTCTCTCTTTGTTGCACACCAAATAACGGAACACAGAAACATGATGAAATAAATAAATTCGATAGAAAATATGTCACATTGTGATTTAGAAAAGTTCCGCTTTGTATGTAGTGTACGTACTACATACTTTGTTCCAAAACAATTTGATGAAAATGTGAACAAATAGGATAGGGGCCAGAAAACGTATGTGGATGTCAATTTGTAGTGCCACTTTAGTGTGGTCCCTTTAGCTCTTTTAATGCATAGGTAACCTTCGGAATTAGATGACCCTTAGGGCCCATATTACTCACAAATTTTGCGATTTGATCATTCTAATTTTCCTCTTCTAGATCTCAGACCCTTGGTACACATGTGTAGGTGTGGTACTCACTAACCGTTTAAATTAGTCAAGCAATCGCAATTTGCAATTTGTCCTCCGATCATCTTCAAACCGTCACGGTGCAGTGAAAATATCGTGATTATATTAAAAGTAATTTTACAAGGAATAATAAAAATGGTCAGAAAATGGCCGTCATTGACGTCCTCCGAAGTTCTTCATTAACTAATATTAGGCATTAGAAGCATCTAAGAGCTGTGTACATTTGTTCTAAAGACATGAAAGGTAAAGCTGTCATTGTGACCGTACTAAAGAATGCAAGAGCAAGAGCGAGCGAAGCGAGCTCAAAACTTGAGCACCCTGAGTTACGAGTAGATAAGGGTTTGATTTTTTGTGTGCTTTTACTAAATTAATGCGTGAGCTTGAGAATTGGACCGCGCATGTAGCTTAAATAGTTAAATTAAGTAGTAGTTAAATACTAGTTAATTTTTATATTTTCATTGGGTATTCACTCATTACAGGCCTCGCATTGATCTATAAGAATTTGAGGTTTTGCATATTATTTTACGGTTTACATTGATACGGCTGTTTTGGCTGTAGCTACTCCCCTGAATTTAATAATGTTATTCAAACAATAATTTTTGGCAAAAGTGGTGATATAAAGTTGAAACCTTCGAAATACAGATGCACGTGTTACTAATTTTATTCCCTTTAGTGACTGACGGCGCGGCGGCGTAAAACTTTAACCTGAACAGGGTTGTTTACATTTTCAGCTATTAGTTTTGGAACAGACTATAGACCACTGACCACTGTCACTCTGCCTCTAGTCCAGTACCTAGTCTCCAAAAGTTCGCTGGTGTTTAGTTAACGAGTGAAGGAAGTGTAGGTACCTTGACACTCATGCCAGGTGCAGGCGTTCCACAGGAGCCCACCTTCTCGCCACTTGTCAGGTCCACCAGGCAAGCCATTGTTACTTCTGTCAAACCATATCCTTGTTTAATAAAGTCGATGCCTGTCCTGCAAATTAGTTACAGTTAAGTATACAAACGAGTTACCGTTACGCTTCTACTTTCGCCCGGTAGGCAACCAGACAGTTATTAGAAAAAAATCTTAAAGGTAGTTAGAAAGAATCTACGTTACTTAAATAAAACAATAATTCACTAAATATTTTAGCGAAATAACTATGATTTATATCTTCAAATCAATAAATAAAATCAAATAAATAACACATTATTAATCTCTTCGCTTTAAACGAAACAAATCACAGTGCAGACTTAATTCTCGATGACTTGTGTATAAACGAACATTACCGTTCATGATAACCCTTTTTTAGTTTTTTGTTAATGTCATCTCGCAGGTCCACCGGTGGGTGTCTTAATAAATTAAGGCTTCCAGCCAAGGCGTAAAACTTATAAACTAAGCGACTACACCCTTAGCGAGTAGTCGCTTAGTCTATAAGTGTGGTACGGACCTCGGCTTAGGCGTCGCTGGAAGAAGACAGCAAGGGACAGGCTGGATTGGATCGTGGTTAATTAGGAACGAATTTAAAGCTACAGGCTCAGCACCGCGGGCTGGCTCGAGCAAGGGTTGGGGCGGGCATGGATGGGGCGTCGCGGCGGGTCTCGGCGGCGCGGACGGAATGACGGCGGCGGTCTGTGTTTGTGCTTGCGAACGATACTAGTACCACTACTACTCTCCTGGCCCTGCAGTCTCGACATTAGACAGCGACAAAAATCGGTCACTAAGTCGTATCGTTGTCAAATTCCTTTAATAGATTTTCAACTTTATTTTGAAAACAAGGTTGAAAATCTATTAAAGAAATTTGACATCGATTAGACTTAACGACCGATTTTTGTCGTTATATTTGTCGAGACTGCAGAACCTGAAGGAGGATTATTGCGTCATCGGGAATGGTGAGAGTATGCCTCGGTCTGCGAATCTTACTAATGCGGGAGGGAGTGTATCGGGCGGCCGCCGCAATCAGGGAATTAGGGCGTTTTGTAGCTGTCGAAGAAACGCGTTGAGGCCCGTTTCATGAATTGCTGAGTGGTGGGCATCCTTTTTAAACCCCCGACGTATACCTACTTATAGTATACCTACTCGTATTTATATAGAGGGGTGTTGAAAGTTTAACGGCAGTGTTGTTATGTGTATCTGTGTGTTTTGCTGTGGCATCGTAGTTCTCAAACGGGGCGTCCGTTTTTTAAACGCGGTTTTTTTATTCATTAGAAGGCTTGTCTTATCGGGTTTGTTCATGAAAATCTGTTTCGCCATTTTGAAGGTAATCATCGTTTTTCTGATTGGTGTAGGGATCTCTTCCAATATTAATAATTTATTTCACTGGCATTCGTCCGATCGACTTGAAATGTGGTAAGCTATAGGTACAATATTTTGTTAACACTGCAATCCTGGTGGTAATCTTTAACCTGATGCTGCAGCCAAGAAAGTCTGCGAAATAACCAACTCCTCAACAACTTACAGTAGACATATCGTCATTGCATCGTGGTGGTATCGTGCTCTCTCGTGACGTAGGTGGACTCGCTTCGCTCGCTCGTTTTAAGAGTTGGTTTAGCTTGTCTTGCTCGCTTTGTTTGCTCATTGCTTAAATAAGCGCGCTTTGCTCAGTCGTGTAGTCTGTTAGCTCGATTCTCTCAGTCTTCACGAAACTATTCTCGTTACTCAGGGCTGGGTTAAGTAATCCCATCGTTAAGTCAGCTTAGCTTGATGTGAATGTGACCTTTCATTAGTTGGGACAGACAAGCTTGTCGTGATAGTGGCTGGCAATGTGCTAGCGCCGACTAAAGATTTTTAGGGAACTCTTCTTGCTAAGTTAGGTTAGGTTAAAGCTGTGACCAAACGTTTTCATGAAACCAAACTGATAAATAAATATTACCTTTCCGAAACTGCTTTCTGAATATCCTTTGATAACGGTGCAGCCCCGCACCAAACCTCAACTAATGACGACAGATCATATTTTAAAACCAGAGGATGTTTCGCGAGGAACACAGCCAGGGGTGGCACAATTGTTGTCATATTTATCTGAAAATGATTAAATATTTTTGAATACGTTACGCTTAACAAGCTGATGTTGTGAATAAGTATAACATTTAAAAAAAGTAAATACGAGAACTTAAGTAATTAAGCCGCGCCGGCGCACTTGTAGAACTTAAGCTTTGCTGGGCAACAAAGCACGGCGTGGGCGCTAAAATAAATCTATCGCGTGTATCGTACGTGACGCGTGTCCATTTTTGGTAAGAAATGCGTCTACGTGCGGATTGATTTATACCTAGCTCATAGCATCGCGCCGTCGAGCTAAGTCAAGAGGTAACACTGACCTTTTTGGAGATGTTGGTATGTCAGATCCAGGGCAGTGCTTGCAACTGGTACACATAATTATGAAAAAATGAATGAATACAGAAGAGGCGTGAAGTTCCTAGGTAGGTAAGGATTGCAGCATAAATGGCTTTCTGTTGAGTCTGCCTGCCTTCTTGGGAGAATGATGTGATGATATGAACGAAATACAACTATAATGTTAGAACAAAAATATTAAAAGCAATACATTGAGATCATAATAATTATGAGTATGTAAATGTGGCTCATATAGGTAGTTGTATCAAAACAAATAAAAATACTTACTTTGTAATTTTGAATTGTTTCCAAGTACTGTTGTTCATCAAAACGAATTAAAAATACAATTTTTATATTCATTGCCATTACAGCAAATGTTGTTATGAAGCCATAAGCATGGAACCAAGGTATTAGTGATAAACCAGTTACTATGCCATTCTTTTTTTGAGTCTGTACATAGTCAAAGTAGTACCTAGGACAACAAAACCAATGTGTAAATAGATTAAGAAGTTCATCATACAGTTTCATAATTAGTATGACCTACTAGGCATTTGGAATATTGGAAGCATTAAAGGTTTAGTGAACTTAGTTAATTAACAACAGACTGACAGTAATATTGATACGGCGACTCAAAAAAATTATGATTTTTTTCGTGAACAAATGTGAGTCTAGCTTAACTATTATGCATCAAAATATAGCCGGGGCATTAAACAAGCGTGATGATATATCGTTTGCCATATTGGAATTAGTAAATGAGGAAATTAGCGTAGATGTCTTGTGTCTTACTGAAACATTCTTGCTTGGAGGGACGGAAAAAAACTTTCGCCTTAAAGGCTTCACGACAGCAGCATACTATTCGAGGAAAACATCTAAAAGGGGGGGCGTCTCTATTCTCATAAAAAATGACATTGAATTTAAAGTTATACAGGAAACACAAAAAATAAGTGAAACATGTGTGTTTGAATGTTGTAGTTTGGAGCTCATTAAATATGGTATAATATTAATTTGTCTTTATAGAACACCTTCATCGAATGTTACAATTTTTCTTAATAAACTAGACACTCTTTTAAGAACTCTCTGTCGTAATACAAGAAAGCAAATTATTGTGTGTGGAGATACTAATATAGATATTTTAAAACAATCTAAAGAAAGTAGAGAATATAATTACTTGTTAAATACGTACAACATAAAACATGTTATCTTAATGCCTACTCGAGTAACAGAAATGACACAAACTTGTATTGATCACATCGCAACAAGTGTTGAAAAAGGTTGTGCAAAAGTACACGACTTGGGTTTATCAGACCACTCAGCCCAAACCTATTCCTGGCCTGTTACAAAGAGGAAGCAGCCGGTTCTAAAATGGTGGTATGAACTTAAACGAGATTATAGTGAAGAAAATAAGGATAAGTTTTTAAAATCAATTTCATGTTTGTCTTTTAGTGACGTATTTGAAGAAACTTTAACGAATGAAGCATTCCGTAAATTTTTCGAAACATTTTCACTATTTTATAACTTGTGTTTTCCTACCATTCGCATAAAGGTTACTAATAAATCATTGAATAAATTAAATTGGCTTACTAAAGGAATAAAAGTAAGTTGTAAAAGTAAAAGCCAGTTCCACTATAAACTGAAGCATAAAAATAATGAACCTCATAGAAAGAGGTACAAAAACTATTGTAATTTATTGAAAAAATGCATTTCAATGTCACGGAAAAGTAATAATACAAATTACATCAATAAAGCTCAAAATAAGTGTAAGGCCGCATGGAATGTGATAAAAAAACATACTGACACAGATATAAAGAATACATGTATCTCAAAAATTACTATTAACAACATTGATTATGTAAATCCTGACTCTATTGCAAATAATTTTAACAATTTTTTCATTAACACTGTTACCAGGAATAGCCCGGCCAGTTCAGAACATTCTGGTTTAAATCATATAGAAAATATTGAATCAATCGGCAATTCTATATTTCTGTGCCCATTGGATTGTAGTGACTTAAAAAAAATTGTGATGTCTCTAAATGATTCCAAGGCGAGTGGTTATGATGAAATTCGCACTGACATTGTGAAATTATCTGTAAATATAATTCTGGAACCACTTTTATATGTTATCAACCTTTCACTAGAACAAGGAATATTTCCCGATATATTAAAGAGATCAGTTGTGAAACCATTATATAAAAGAGGGGACAAAACTCAAATGGATAATTACAGACCCGTTACATTAATACCTATATTTTCCAAAATTTTTGAAAAAGTATTTCATAATAAATTGTCAAATTTCATAGAAAAACACAACATTATAAGTGATGAACAGAATGGTTTTCGCAAAAATAGAAGCACCTCTTTAGCAGCCTTTCAATTAATAAAGTCAATAACGGACTCTATTGATAGCAAAATTCCTGTCTCAGTGCTGTTTATGGATATGAGCAAGGCGTTTGATCATGTCAGTCATGACCGCTTATTAGATAAAGTTTTCAGATACGGAGTCAGAGGAAAAGCGTACGACTGGCTGGAGTCATACCTATCTAATAGAGTACAGGCGGTCGAAATATCAAGTTACAATGCTCTATCTAAAACGAGAGAGTTATTCCAGTCTTCATTTTTGTTGAATCGTTATGGCGTCCCACAAGGCAGTATTCTAGGTCCACCATTGTTCTTGCTCTACATAAACGATTTTCCAACTATTTTGAACCATAAATGTGTATTGTTTGCGGACGATACTACTATTATATTGAAGGGCAACGACAAAAATACTTACGAGCAGGAAATAAACACGGCCCTCCAAACTTCTATAGAATGGCTTGAAACGAACAATTTAAAGGTAAATATTTGTAAAACAAAATTTATGCAGTTTCATACATACCGAACAAAACCTTTGAACCTAAATGTAGCATATAAAGGGGTCTCCTTAACAGAAACTGACTCAGTAAAATTTCTTGGGATAACTTTGGATAAATTTTGTTCTTGGAAAAAC
Organism: Dryobotodes eremita; assembly: GCA_917490735.1. NCBI lineage: Eukaryota > Metazoa > Arthropoda > Insecta > Lepidoptera > Noctuidae > Dryobotodes > Dryobotodes eremita. The sequence continues at coordinate 10,629,891 of OU823257.1, forward strand.
CATGTAAATGACATTTGCGGTAGAATAAATAGTTTTGTCTACCCTCTGAGACGTATTAGCTGCGAAATCTCTCGAGACGCCGCAATCACTGCATACCACGGCTATATTTCCTCCATTTTGCGATATGGTATCGTTCTTTGGGGTCGCTGTGTGGAAATTGATCAAGCATTCGTGATGCAAAAAAAATGTTTAAGGGCTATATTTGGGCTGAAACAAATAGATTCTTGTCGCCCTTTCTTTAGAAAATATAAGATACTTACATTACCGTGCATCTATATCTTGGAATCATGTCTATTTGTTTTCAAGCATAAGAATCTTTTTCAGCAGGCGACAAGCTACTATGCCCCTCGATCTCATAATACTAATAAGTTGTATCAGCCCAAGACGAATCTCACACTTACGTCCAACAACAGCTATATTATGTGCATCAAATTGTATAATAGAATTCCAAATACATTAAAGACACTTCCATTTTTAAAATTTAAGCGTATTTTAACAAAAATACTCATTGATAAGTGCTTCTATAATGTACTTGAGTTTTTGGATTATAAGTTATGAATTTTGTAGCTTGTAGTATAATGTCATTTAATTAATTTAATATAATTTACTAATCGCATGCATTATTCAAGTAATTTAATTTATTTATTAAAATAATTAATGTAATAAGTACCTAAATATATTATGTAAAATTTGCACGCCGAAATTAAAGGCATAATAAGAGATCGTTAATTTATCATAAGAACTTTCTGTACCTTATTTATGCAAATAAATGATTTTTGATTTTTTTTGATTTTGAAGACATTGTAATATTTGTATTGTATCAACATTAAATTAAATGCAGGTTTCTGTAGGTACTCTTGCAACCAATATTTTTTTAACATTGTCAATTCTAAGCAAAATCATCGAACATTAATTGATGGAGCCATAAACATTTTGAATTGAATTGATAAATGTATTTTCAATCTTTTGGCTCAAAGACTTCACTCATTCTAAACACCCGTGATGCATAATTACCAAACAAAGCCTTCAAAATATTGTGAAGAAATAGTTTTCTGACCAGTTGAGTGACTTACTTCATGTGTGCAGACAATGTGAGGAAATTGATATGATTTAGTTCTACACCCTTTGGTAAGCCAGTTGTTCCAGAGGAGCACATCACGGCAACTGTGTCTTCCACTCCATTCACATCAGTCAATATAAAGTCATCCACATTCACATGATCCTTTATCAGGCTATCGTACATTATACAATCAGGAACAACATCAAACTCGCCCAACATTATAAGTTTGCAAGGATAAGATAGTTCTTGGCAGCAATCATAGATGTTCTGTGATGTGATTGGTGAAATAAAGATGAATTTTGGTTTTGTTATTTTTAGTAAATGGGATATTTCACCTGAAACAAAAACAAAAATCTAATGGACTATCGCATAATCACGGAACGTTCCGTGTTTAAAATATATTTTTTGCCTGAGAATTTTAATTTTTTCATTAATAATCGGTTTATCGGCCTTAAAAAATTGCACAAAATCATCTCAACCCCTAAGTTTTTAAAGCTTGTGAGTTGCTGAGTCTAAAGCTTGTGAGTTGATTAACTTGTGTGAGTCCAACTCACTCTTGGCCGATTTTTTACATGATAACACTGAATAAGTTTAGTTTAGCAAAACTGCATAGGTATAAGTTTTGCATTTTATAACTTACTAGTTTCTGCCCGCGACTTCGTCCACGGTTTTTTTTTTAAACTTTTGTTTCTGTAACCTTCACGTAAGTGCTACTAATAAGTTGACAAAGATTTATATCGCAATCGGATTAACGGTATGGCAGCGCATAAAATACGAACAAACATTGATTTTTATATATTAGAAGAAGATAGAAGATTATTATTTCATGTTGTTTTCTTTTGTGTATAACAAGATCTTCCATAAATACGCACATTCCTACTTACCCGGTGTGTATGTGATGTTGAGTGTCGACAACACTCCTCCGCAGTACATAACAGCCAGTGCTGCTACTACAAACTCAAATCTGTTCTCACTGCTCAGCCCCACGAGATCACCTTTCTTCAATCCTAGCTTACGTAGACTTACTGCAAGGTTCACACTGTTTTGAAGAATATACCTATATGTTACAGATTCTCCAGTCTCTGCACTTATCTAAAATGGAAAATTATTAATGATATACATTATGCAGTAAACACGGTGACATTTGAATCACAGTTTTGCTAGAACAAACGTTGTTCAGACCACGGTCTACTACCATTCTATAGCATCCAATAAAAAAAAAGTCATTGGTTTTCGAAAAAACACCAACAATTCAAAGTTAAAAAAGTCGGGATTATCGTTACTCCCTACAACACAGACACTGCGGCGCTCGCGTCTCAAAGTAGTTGGACACAGCATTGTTTACAGGGAAATGTACACTAGATAAACGAAATTTAGTAAGAACTTATTTTGGAACGTCTTACTAGAAAATACCAAACTTAAAAGTTAACTTCAGTAGGTATTTTATCACTAATAAGTGGCTATTTTAAAACAGATTTTTATGGCTTGGTATGTCTTTGGCTATGGTAAACTTTGGTAGGTATTTTCTGGCTATACACGATTGCACGACGCGACGCACCGCACCGACGCGCGACGTCGCTGGCGGCGAGGTGGCTGACCTCTAATTTCATCATTTTCTTCTAGGTGCGAACTTACGGTAGGTACTATCAGACATGGTTTTAATTCTTCCTTGTAAGTACGGGTACCTATTGTATCTAACGTGACATTATTAGGTATTATTTATTTATTGGCATATTACAGGAACAAGTCTAAAAACTTACCACAAAGCTGTGTTAGCTCCGTGGGCACCAAGACAACAGTGACTCCAATTTTCCCTTTATTCTTATCGGGCTTAGGACCATCAGAAATTCTAGCTGAAGTTAATTTAATTGGCCGTGATCCAGTAGCCGCTGTGTAGCTACCAGTATTGTAGAAGGGGACCTCGAACCCGCAGATTCCCACATCTAGTGGGAATCTGCGGGTTCGAGATCCCTCCCCTGTGCAGCGCCGCTAAATGATCTGGTTGAGAGTACATCCGCCTACCTTCCGCCAGATTGTCACCAGTAATTACGTAAAAACGCACCATATCCAACCACTCCACATTCGAATAGTTAGACCTCATTTTTAAAAAAAACCGCGCGGTGCGTGCCTGTGACGTAAATACATCGGATGCATATGCGTCGCTGGGTCGAGAGATTTTGGTAGACTGGCTACCGCCCGGGCGGCTCAGGCGGCCCGCGGCAGTCAATAAAAGAAATAGGCGGAGCGGTACTTTGCGCGATTGCATGTCATTGGCTAAGATTCATTAGTATTTCGGCCCGCATTGGCCGGACATCCTTGTAGTCCACATGGACTCCTCATAACTCTTTTGAATGCCTTATCGCTACCGCGATGAGTACTTTGATGTTACGGTTAATGTTTGACTACAATTGTTAATGTTTGAGCAACATAAGACTAATTAGAGAAAGCCTTGTTTAGTTTGTTTTAACTAGTCAGGCCCGAGGTGGCCCGCTAGAGGGCCAAAACAATAGATAATCAATTGTGTCTCATTAACGATTCTTGATGAGTTAATAACATATGTGATGCTATAGAATGGTAGTAGACCATGGTCTGAACAATATTTGTTCTAGCAAAATTGTGATTCAAATGTTACCGTGTATGTGCCAACTTTCATGGTGATTGGGCAAACGGTTTCAAAGTCTATTAGTCTCAACAGATTTACATACATACATGGTGGCCCATGAACACAAGTCCAACAAAAAAAATATTGATGTCTGTCCCCGCACGCTTTCTAGAACACCCCCAAAGAATGTTCATTATTTATAGTTTAGGAGTTCAACAGTTTTATTATTTTTTTGGGTAATTTTCACCTAACTCAAATTTTCTCATTTCTTTGACCCATTTATTGATAACATTTTTTTAAATAATAAATCCTTAGAATAGGGTTGATAAAAATACAATCTTTCTAATCATCATCAAGTGACTAAAACTTAGCTCCCAAGGGGAAAGGATGACAGCAATATTTGCCTAAAAATGTACCGAGGTAAATTTTGTGGCAAAAAATACCCTACATTGCCCTGGATAACATTGCATTTATATATTTTTATAATATGCACACCTGGGGAAGAGAAAAATAATCTTTAAAAGGCTAAAGCTAGTACTTAATACGTAAGATCCTGACCCTGTATTATTGTAAGCCATACCTACTATGTCACGAACTCCTGACCTTACCTAACAGACCATTTCATTTATGTTTGGAACAGATGATCGGATAATATTTTGGTAGTGCCAAAGGTTCATTGATAACTTTAACAATATAATGTATATGTCATCTATTACTTATTTTGTAACAACTATGTGTGAGACTTAGGTTTGGAGACTTATCTTACCTCTCTCATCATCTTTTTCTGTTGTTGACTAACATTTTAATGAATAAATAATGAAAAGTTTGCACTTACTAAGGCTACATTATCACCACCATTTTTCAGTTGGTCAAACAGGAATTGTCCATATGATAAATGCGCTGGAATGCTTCGTTCTTCAGGCCCCGACACCACATTATTATGGACAGTTACCGGCATTTTTATGACAACTTGTAAAGTATTCACAATAACGCTACCTACTTCAGAAAATGTTCACTTGGAAAGAACAAACCCGAGGTTTGTTATCAAAAATAATTATAATCTTATCGAGCAGGTATAGGTATGTATAATCCTAGTATCTCTTTAATTTGATTAGCAATGGATTAGACTTTGGATGGAGTTATTAAAAATAAAATAATAGAGTTTCAGGTTATTTTACCAAAACAGTCACATGTCAATGTCAGTGTCACATCACGTGCACAGAACACTATTACTCCTAGCGCAAGAGTGATTGATGTGACATGCATGCATCAGGATCATGGAATTAGTATGTACTGTTTAGTAGCATGCACAGACTATGCATGTCGAAAAGTTTGTGAAAAAACGTAACCCTCTGGGGCAGTCGGGTAAAAATAGATGTAGATTGCCGTCAGCGTATGCCAAGAAATAGATCTTAGAGTGCGCGCAAAATAAGTCTGTGCGTGACCGAAACCGGAAATAATCGTTTGCCGCCATCCATCTCGACGTTTATATCAGGGGTCAAGAAAGTGTGCTGTGTTTTCCTAAGTAAATAATCTTATTATGCTGAAAGTATTAAAAGTTCTGGCAGGGATACAGTCTTGAAGGTTAAACACGCGCGCAGACTTATTTTGCGCGCACTCTAGTTGTTATTCGGACAGTTCTTTTTTCTATTTTGCTTTCTTGTTTTTCCCGAGTATATTAATTAGTAGACGAGTAAACACAGGTAGAGTGTATTAGTTAACAGGTGACTGTCAAAGATAATCGCTATATTTTAAGGGTGTACACTTACAGCTAATAGCATTCTCATAAAAGTAGTATGTACCTACTTACAATCTTTATACAGTACTATAGGTATCACTCTTTCTATAAAGTGCTACAAGTTTCTTCTGTTGGGTGGCCACTATCGGAACTAACGCCACCATCTTGTTTTTTCAAGACATTTCCTAAAACAATTGCACAAATGTTTACAAACAGCACCGCCAGTCAAGTCATTCGTGCGCCAAAAGATCATTTTAGCAGTCTATAGCTATACAAGGATCTTTTGGCGCGTGGCTAGTAGGTACTAAGCTCCTTGGTTTACGTCCTAGACGAATTTGCACGAAGTAATCTGTAAGAAATGTCCTTCAACCTGCCAACACACGCTATCAGTTAACAATACCTATACATAGATTATTGTTTGATGAAACTCCACCGATAGGTAAGAGCTTTATTGATTACGTTCCGTTACCAAGCAATGAGAAACAATATCGTCGGAATGATTGTAGAGGAGCTCACAAACGAGCGACGAACCAAGTCGATCAGTCGACGACTGACACTTGAAGTCGGCGATCGTCCCACGGGATCGTGCTACCAGGATAAATAGGACTTACCCTATCATCTAAATCCATTCAGCCGTTAAAGCGTGAAAAGGTAACAGAAAGACAGATAGATAAAAATGCAAATAAACTTATTAAACAGGTTTTTATAATTCTACTTAAAAATAACAATAATTCATTTTAATATTATCTTATCATCATTAATTTGAAATATATACCGTAGCGCCGCCATTAATCACGTATTACTAGCCAAGTTATTTTATGACTTCAAATTGTAATAACTTTTAAGCAGATGGACCGATTTAAAAATGGAATAAATACTAAAATAAATAATACCTCAAGATACGGGTTCTGACTATATTTCCAATTCCTTATATCTCATCAAAAGAGGTAGGTACAATATGTTTTCAATAATCATGTGAATTTTTAAGTCGTCCTCTATTTTACCGCCTTTTTTTTTTTTTTGGGTGGGACATCCACCCGTGTTCCTTCAATTGCCTGTGCGCCAGGGCCACGGTAACTCTGCCTTGGGGATGATTTTACAAAAACGCTGAAACATTTTTTTTTTAATCTTACCAAAAGCATCAATTTTGATTTTCATATCCCTAACTTAAGAAATGCTAAGTTTCCCATACAAACTTTTATCCTGTATATCACACCCTTTTAGACAAAAAGTAGCATATGTCCTTCCCTAGGATGCCATCTATCTCCTTGTCAAATGTGGGGCTTGCGGGCTCTTGAGCTCAAGGTCTGTACCGGTAGTTTATTTTGCCGAAATAGGTCTAGGTTGAGGAGCCAGATCAAGAGAGATACTGAAACTGGCAGGGCAGCATGTGGCGAGCTGTTGGGTAGTAGCGATCCCACGGACCGTACCTCCCGGGAGAAGTCTTGGTCCTGACCTCTGGCTTGCTTTTTTTGGCCGGCTGGAGTCAACAATGACGAGGAGCACAGCTCCCACCTCTTTCTTGCTTTTATTGGCCGGCTTGAGTGGAGATTCGCAAGAGCAAACGTGCTCGGAGGAAGGAAGTATTCCAGTAAGATGCTGGTAGGGCTATTCACCGTTCTCCCGGGATTGTCCTAATAGCCGTGGAATACCTCTCCAATCCTCATAAGCACCTCAGGACATGTTGCCCCCTTGTCGCTACGACACTATGTGCTAGCGACCGTTTACGGGGCCCATTATTGAGTGCGCAAATCACCCCCTACAATTTTATCTGTGTATTTTATATAAAACATTAGTCAGGCAGGGGCCATAGTCTTTCCATAGTCCTAGATAACCAGTCCACTTAAGCTACCCAAATCTATAGTCCAATAACTTTGTTTCCATATCCTGCAATAGTCTTACACCAACCGGGAGTTGTCCTTGGGTGCATTTGTGTAGTCCGAACAGGAATATTATCGGCGGTTGGTGCCTCATTTCATGAAAAACTTATAACGGGCCTCTGCGAGTTGGCTTCGGCCTCTCATACGCCTTCCAAAGATCCGGGATCCCAGAGTCCCGAGAAATGTCAAGAGACGTAAAAAATAGAAAATACCTTAACCTAAACTTACATATTTTCATATAAACAAAACTTGTGTTCATAAAAAGGCTTAAGACTATGTTAGTAGCATTTCACTTTGCACTAGCTTGACTTTGTGCTGTCCAATGGAACTTGTCCGCGGAAGCGACGGAACACCACGTCCTGCGGCCAAAAGTGTTCTCCATGATGACGGGCAGATAACAGTTCGGTACACGCACGACGAACGCCTTGAAGTTGACGTTCCGGTCCGATTCCAGTAACTGCACCCTGGGCGTGTACCTCGTCTTTTGGCGCACGTACTCCACGATGTCCTGGCGTGTCATGTGTGTGATGTGATGTGTGATGAATTGATGATATTAGTATGGATGTGTAAACATGTGGACATGTTAAGTTTCTGCTAGTAATAACTTAGCAACAGTAATATTTATGTAGGTAGGTACATATCTACCCACATAAATATTATTGTTTGAACGATGTGTGATGTGTCACATCAAAGAGTGTAAATGGATGCAAGGTAACCTACCCCGCCTTTACAATAACGATGACGATGCGATGAAGATCGCTTTCAGCGATAAGACCGTTCATTGTGTCACCCTATGTAAAATTTCTACATTTATATCTGTAATTTTTATGGTGTACATTAATAAAGAGATATTCTATTCTATTCTTAGCACGGACCACGATGCACAAGCGTCAAGTACTACACATATTATATAATGCTCTGTGACTGCACAGTTGTGTATTTTTTCACGTATGGTAGGTTAACGCAGGTACAGTTAAGTACTATATACGTACATTCAACCGGAAATCGATGGTAACAATTAGTAGTAGTAAGAGCGGATTTCGTAGTACAAGAAGTGGTACAATTGATGTGCAGCTGACAGTTGATCGTTAACGTGGCCGAATTTTGAATTAAAAATATTGTTTCCACAAAATGTATGTAGATATAGATTTAAATAAAACACTTTTGAAATTGTACTTGTCGCATTAAATTAAAGTAAGTGTTTTTAAGCGACTGTTGTTGTAGGTATCTAGGTACAATCGCCAGCAGGTCAAGCTACACGAAACTGTAAAATTTCTCCAAACGATTTTAAATCTTAAAATGTTGACAGTTAAGTTCAAATTATTGAATTATCTCATAAGTAAATGCTACTACTCGACTAATGATTTTATGAATGAAAAGTAGACTTAAATATTAGGAATTATCTGTATTATTCTCTTCTTATTATCTCTTTGACTCAATTCAATCCTTTTGACATTTCTTTTACTAACATTTGACTAATTTGCAATTTGAATGTTATCCTAATTCATTTAATTCAATGTGATATCTGAGAATCTAACCAACACCCGAAAATGTATTTATACGCCGGAAACGGCAGAATATTGTGAACTATAAAAATTATGTAACATCTCTGTAACAATATTCTGACAAATAAATGGACTATTACTATTACTTTAAAATCGAATGAGAAAATCTGACAGGTTGTGGAAACTTAATGTGCTGGCGACTGTACCTAAATTAGGCCTACTATACTAAGTAAAATTAAGCAAAGATTTTTTCCTGAAATCGAACCTCATGGTCCGATGAAGATAATCAATTATAGGTGCCGATTCTCTTGTACATCGAACTAAACTATCACTAAAATTCCGTAGGTTCTTTGGCTATGAGAATCTTAAAGCTATTCTCCAAAATATATCTCTAAATTTAGAAATAATTTTGACGCAACTAAAATTTTATTTGACAATCGCGACTCCACGTCGCCGTCGTACTTGTTTGCTCTACCCCGTGATTTTTTTTAGAGCCGGAGGCGCGCTTGGCGGGCAGCCTCGACGTGTTTTATGGAATTTTTGACTTTTTGTACGGAAAATATGAAAAATGATTACCAACATGTAGAGTTTTAGGGATGTAAGGGGTTTAAACCCCTAAATATACAATAAGAAATAAATTTCGCCCCCCTTAATAACGGGGGTCGAAATTTTTATTATTTTTGGGTTGCGACACACCATTTTCGAGATATAAGCAAAAAAAAAAGATAGGTACAGTATTGTTTTTGCACGTGAAGTCAAGGTGATGTGGTGAATTTTTGTTCATGGCAACAAATTTTATTCCACACCTTTATCGCGATTAAAAATAGTCAGATTTAATTAGACAACCAAAATTTTTGGTGAAAAACGTCAAATTCAGAATAGCAAAATTGTCATTTTCACTAAATTACTAACTCAGTGCAATCTTAGTGCTGTCAAACTAAAATATAGTTAAGTTGTGTCACTTAAGTCTATTTCAGAATGAGAAATCGTCGTTTGACAGGAATAAACTAAATTTTAGTGATTTTTAGTCTAGTTTAGAGAATTTTAGAATATTGGAAAATTGGACAAGTGAATCGGCACCATTGGTGCCGATTCTCTTTTCACTAAATTCTCTAAACTATACTTTGCTATTCTGAATTTGACGTTTTTCACCAAAAATTTTGGTTGTCTAACTAAATCGGACTATTTTTAATCGCGATTAAAAAGGTGTGGAATAAAAATTGTTTCTATGAACAAAAATTCACCACAACACCTTGACTTCAGGTGCAAAAACAATACTGTACCTATCTTTTATTTCTTTTTTTTTGCTTATATCTCGAAAATGGTGTGTCGCATCGCAAAAATAATAAGAATTTCGACCCCCTTCATAAAACCCTTAACCCCTAAAACTCTACATGTAGGTAATAATTTTTCATATTTTCCATACAAAAAGTGAAACATTCCATAAAAAAACACGTTGAGGCTGCCCCCTATGCGCGCCTCCCGGCTCTAAAAAAAATTCACAGGATAGGGCAAACAAGTACCATGTGGTGTCGCGATTGTCAAATTAAATCTTAGTTGCGTCAAAATTATTTTTAAATTTGGAGATATTTTTTTGCAGAATAGCTTTAAGATTCTCATAGCCAAAAGTAAGGAATTTTAGTGATAGTTTAGTTAGTTTAGTTCGGTGTACAAGAGAATTGGCACCATTATCTATTTTATCAAATTTTTTAATCTTTAATAGATCCTAGTTAACAATAGGGCTGGTAAGATATGTAAAGCCCCATATTGAAAAAAAAATGGTACATTACAGAAAATAAATAGATACCTACTTAGGGTACAATTTGTTGACAACAAAGTTGTTATTTATATGAAGAAAAATATTTGCCTACCAGAGTTTAGGTAGGCATTAAGGATAATTTATAATTATAGTGATATCAAATGAATCATGTAATTAAATTCAAGTCATGCTAAGTTTTCAAATAGCTTGAATTTAATAAAATTAAAACCCTTTACGAATGGTGATACTTACATGTAGGTTGGTACCTAGGTATGTAGGTACCTATGTACATAGGTACATACTTTGCTTGTGACTATAGAGCAGTGGTTCTTAACCGGTGGTCCGCGGACCACTGGTGGTCCCTGGAAGCACCCGAAGTGGTCCGCGAAGCCATCCAAAAGATATTAACTAGTGACAATGAGTCGACACAACGACGTGTCGTGCGAGTTGAGAACCTAGCCGGGTCGAGGTGGGCGCCACAAAAATAAAAATACTGTTGGCTTTGAACAATTTTATGCGTGTTTTATTTATAGATAGAACAAACCTTTAAAAAAAAAAAAACAACATATTTTATTTCACATAAACCAACATGGGCACTTATGAAACGTCAGAAGCTAGGTGCACGGTTCCAATTGGTTGTTTCCTATGGAGAAGAGCCGGCAAAAAACTCCACGGTTACTCTTTTAAAAATAAGGGGCTGTTACAATGTTCCAAATTACAGTGTTGATAATGGGACGACAGTGTAGGCCTTTATTCATTTACATTTACTGTAGTACCTCCAAACAGTTGGTGGTCCATGGCAAGACAGAAATTTTGTCAAATGGGCCCTCATTACTAAAAGGTTAAGAACCACTGCTATAGAGTCACAAGCAAAGTTACTATGGACTGGTCGGCAATAATATCTGGGGGCCTAGGCAATATCCCTTTTCTGTAAGCGTTAACGCCAACGGAAAATCAAATCGTATGGAGTTGACATTTGTTTACCACGTGACATTACGTATCTTTTCCGCAGGTAATGTCATTGCCATACAGTTTGACGTTAGCGTCTACGCGTCTAGCGTTAACGCTATCAGAAAAGTTTTTGTCTAGGCCTACTGATTTCATAATTCATCCGTTACTTAGTATCTGCCGTCAAAATGTCGGCAAATATGTGTATGTGATCATTGGTGGGAGGCATAATTAATTATACAAATGGCAGCATATTTATGATCTGTCTATCTGACGAGATAAGCTACGCCAAAATATAAGATGCCATCATCTTGACGACATATATTAATGAATGAATCAGTTGTATTGCAGAGCTTTCCAAAGTAATATATTTACGCTTGTGACTGTACGTCTTCCACACCTTGGGCACTTAAATAGATACTTATTGTGGTTTTACTCCACCTACAACAAAAAAATCGTATTGGACTTTTTCTTGTACACTCCATGAAGTGTACTTCAGTTTCACAGCATCCTCTGGAGTGGTAACAAAAGCAGTCTATGCTGGCCTCTTGTTCTATTGAAACTCCGTAGGTATCTGCTGCGCCAGGCCAGCTCAGTCCGTGTTATTGACGTGCGGCCTGCAGTATCTACTTACACTACCAGCTACCTGAAAATCATAAAAATGAAAAAATATTGTAGCACAGTCCAACACAGCCCTGTAGAGTGCGTGCAAAATAATTCTGCGTGCGGCGGAAATCGGTTATAATTGCCGCCATCTCGACGTTTATAAATATCAGTTATCAAGAGAGTATGTTGTGTCCCATGTTTTCCAAAGTAAATAATCACCATTATTATGTCGAAATTGATTAAAAGTGCGGGCAGGGATATAGTCTCGAAGGTCAAACACGCGCGCAGACATATCTTGCGCGCATACATACATATCTTGGCCTCAGCTCACTTACAATAGTTTTTAACTGTACCCGACGGACTTAATAATTTTATTTCGTGACGGGTGACTTAGCACCTTGTTGATAAACAGCAGTTTATGCTTCGTTGTCTAGTGAGTCGGTTCAGTCGGTGTCGTGCATCTATTAGTTCCAGTGAATAACACATTAATAATACACAATGATAATAAACAAAGTAGTTTCCACCGGTCCGGCGTTAAGTGTGCCTAGTCACTTGTCTTTCGGTCAGTATGCGATTGATAAATTAAGACAACATTGCGAAGGAGAAGATGCTGTTGCTGTCGTAAGTTGAATACTTAATTATATACTTGTTTTTTTTACACACTGGTGTAGACTTTGGCCTGTGTTGTATTGTTGTCCTTGATAAATATAAATAAAACATAAAACTGTTTATTTTAAGCAGTTTTAAACTGTTTATTTTAAACAGTTTTATGCTAAAAATAGAGGCGAACGCAGATAGGTACCTAAATATGGCATTTATGATAATGAGCAACGAGATAAAAAACTATACCTACAAATCAAATTTTAATATGGCTTGTGTATTCATATTCGTTTATTTGCGTTCCACAAGGTAAAAAAAGATGTTAACATAAGGCTTAGAGCTAAGAACCGTTGTAGACCCTGTTAGGGCACAGCAAAAGGTATTGTTTGTTACTTAACTAACATATTTATTAAAGTTAAGAATCTAAATCGTAGTAACAAACATTTCTAAATTAAAATTATACATAAAAAAACGAGCAATTCAATTCGGATAAAAAAGTAAATAACAATAATATAAATAATAACTTAATTAGTCAGCTATTTTCATAAAATACTTACTATTTTTATATTTAGTTAAAGTTATATCTCTAGGTAGTTATTACAAACACTTATTTAACAAGAGACCATAATATATTTTGTTTATAAGTTTACAAATAAATTATTACAAGGAAAAGAGCTCATATTTTGTTTATAGGTTTCCAAATAAATTATTAAAAGGAAAAGAGATCAGTTTTACGTGTATACGTACGTTATGTATCGTTTTACGTATAACTATACCATGTTGGTATTTATGCCAGTTACCTATTATAGTTATTTTATTACGCGTTTAGGTACAAGTATAACAGATTTATTTAGGTTTATTTTATAATGCTTATCATGTACTTAATATGTATGGATAATATCGATTTCAGAAAATGTTTGAACTAAATATTATGTCTATTGTAAAAAACGATTCGCTATAATGTTATTATTTTAATCATATTACAACGCGGCAACGGTTATTCTTTTCAAATTTAACCATTTTTTTTTGTAATTACTTTCGACATCATCAGAGTACCTATAATACAGGCATACTTTTAGAAAATCTTGTGGGTGCTCATTCTCATGCCCTTTTTATTTTTTTTTGGGTGTGAAATCATCAAATGACTTCTTCCGCTCTGGGCGGAGCGGAAGGACGTGTCAGACTCTTACTGACTAAAACCCACCCATGTTCCTTCAGTTGCCTGTGCGCCAGGGCCACGGTAACTCTTTCGAACAATCCGCGACCCCGGCAGTCATTCTCATGCCTGAATTGGTGTACTTTTTTTATGGACTGCTTAATCCCAAAAATCGCATCTAAATCCGTCCAGTAAAACTCATGTTCAGCGAATAGACAGGCACCGTCTTCACCCTTAAGAACTTACCTACTAGTTAATTAAGTTTATAAAACATGGATTGAAGAAAATCTACGATGCAAGAGCGAGCGAAGCGAGCTCCACACAAATAGCACCCCGGTTAACCTAACGACGGCGACTGACGTGACGTGATTTTAAAGAGAGATCGGACAAAGCCGATTGACTGATCAGTTTTGATGTCTTTGCTCATGGGTGCTTCGCCTCCATTATTTACCTCTCGTGGGTGCTGGAGCCCCCGAGCATCCACGGAGTTGGTGCCCCTGCTATAATATATATTGTCGGTTGGATATCTACACAAGGTAAAAGTCACAATCGCCGTGACTTCTCGACCTCATTAGATCAGCGGTGCTATTATTTAAGGATACAGCCTTGCGCGCAGCGCTGCCGCAGCTACGAAACAAGGTGTTTCGCCGCTCTTTCGCCGCTGCGGCAGCGCTGTTCGCAAGGCTGTATCCTTAGAGAATAGCATCGCAGAATAGGTATAGGCTATACAAAAGGAATACTAGACGATCGAACTTGGAGAAATGAATGCCAATCGCTGCTAATGGATTTGAGTAATTCCACAGATCAATGGCGACACCGATCAAAAGATATCGTACAGGCAGATATTACAAGAGACTGTGAATGTGGCGACGGGGCTCAAGAGGCTAGGGATGAGGCGTGGCGATGTGGTGGCTCTGTGCAGTGAGAACAGGGATGAGTTCATCCCCACCGCGCTCGCTGTGCTGTGCTGCGGCGCCACCGTCACCACACTGAACGTTATGTACACTAGAGGTAAAGCGATAGTCTTTTAACTTTTCACTTAGGTGCTTACTGCTCCAAATTTCGTGAATGAAACAGACTTTGTCAATGATGTGGTGTGGCAGCCATTTGCGTCTTCTATAAGACGAGCACAAAAAAACACCATAATATATGTATTCTGCCGTTTCTTCTATACAATACCTACCGCAATAGAAACAAAATAGATAATAGCATAATCAGCCTATAATGTTCCTACTGCTGGGACACAGGCCTCCTCTCTTCGAGAGGGTGTGGGCTGCAATCTACCACGCGGGTCCAGTGCGGCTTGGTGGATGTCACATGTCTTCGATTTTTTGGTTCTACGACATGCCGGTTTCCTCACGATGTTTTCCTTCACTGTTTTGAGAGCAATGGTGATGAAATTAGTTACATTAAGTAGTTTCTAATAAATTATTTTCTAAATCTTGATATTTTTTTTACCAATAAGTACAGAATTATGTCAAATGATTACCGACCGACACAACAAACAAAGGTGGGTCTGTACCGAGATCGGGTAGATAATTTATATCTACTTCTAGCTACTTGTATAGTGTATCTTTATTTCTGCACGACCGATAGCTATAGCACCGTACCTACTTTATAATACTGTGGCTGTAGTTAATATCAATATGTTATATTGACAAAAGTAATTTAGCAACCAGTTTGATTTTGTCTAGATTCAAGAATATTCTAGATTGTGTTATATATGTGCAGGACCAGCAGGTTTCCAGGCATATATTTTCCAAGCATATTAGGTATACTTATAGTCGTAATCTGTCGTAACAAGTTCAGCTGCTGTAGGGTAGGTAATATAATAACAGTCCTCCAGACTGAATTAAGGCTCCTACACACTGGCGCGATGCGACGCTCGACACAAAGGCACCGCGTGTCGCGCGACGAGCGGCGCCTTGTGTAGCGCTGTCGCGTCGCGCTGTCTGTGGGAGCCTTTACGGCCATGACGGCCAATCTCAGCGAAGACATACTTATAGTCATCGCAGGATATAATTATTATTATTATTCCTGCCGGAGGCTCTACGCGGGGGTCGTGCGGTCCATGGCCCTTTACGGGGCACCGGTGTGGGCGCGTTCGTTAAGGCTCCGGCCAGCCCGCCGGTTGAACGCGTCCCAAAGGGTCATGGCCATCCGGATGGTACGAGGATACCGCACGGTCTCCTGCGAAGCGGCGAGCCTCCTTGCCGGATTGCCGCCGTGGGATCTGGAGGCAAAGGTCCTCGCGCACGTCTGGGAGTGGCGCGAGGAGGCGAAACGCCGGGGCGTAACTCCGCTGCCGCGAGAAATCGCGGCACAGCGGATAGAGCTCCGGCGGGATCTCATGGCGGCATGGAGAGTGCGACTGTCGCAACCCAGCGCAGGGCACGCCACAATTGCGGCGGTAAGACCCCTCTTTGAGGAGTGGCTTGAGAGGCGCCACGGCGTCCTCACCTTCCGCCTGACGCAGGTCCTCACCGGACATGGATGTTTCGGGAGGTTCCTGTTTCGAATAAGGCGGGAGGAAACGCCCGGGTGTTACCATTGTGTGGATCGACCGGAGGACACGGTGGAGCATACGGTGGAGGTCTGCCCGGCTTGGGCGGAGCACCGCCGTGTCCTCGTGGCGGCGATCGGCGGCGGTGACCTCTCGCGTCCGGCACTGGTTCAGGCCATGGTACGGAGCGAGAGGGAATGGGAAGCCGTCACCTCCTTCTGCGAAGCAGTAATGCTCGCGAAGGAGGAGGCGGAGCGCGAGAGGGAGAGGCAATCTCTACGCCCTCGCGCCCCTAGCCGCCGCAGGAGGAGGAGACACCCTGGGCGTCGGGAGTCGATTGCCGACTCCCGGCCACCGTAGGCGCGGGCTTGCGGACGGCGAGCAATGGGCAGCTCGCCGTCCGGTAAGGACCAGGCCCGGGTCGACGGCGCGTCGTGTTCCACGCGCGCCTCAAAGAGATGTCAGCACCATTGACGGGGTCCGATAGGACCGATGCCTGCCGGGGTCGCGGATTGTTCGAAAGAGTTACCGTGGCCCTGGCGCACAGGCAACTGAAGGAACACGGGTGGGTTTTAGTCAGTAAGAGTCTGACACGCCCTTCCGCTCCGCCCAGAGCGGGAGACGTCATTTGATGATTTCCCACCAAAAAAAAAAAAAAAAAAAAAAAAAAAGGATATAATTATTATAGTCACAGATTAGGTTATAGTGCTCAAAACTACTTATCTGCCTATTTGGTGCACCAACTAAAGTAGGGTCATTCAGTCATTCTAAATACTTAATGTCCGTTTGTTTTAGATGAAATGACGCACGTGCTAAATATATCACGACCAAAAATTATTTTCGCCTCTGAAGTGGGACTCAAACGAAATTTGGAAACTATAAAAACAGTGCCGAGTATCGAGAAAATTATACAATTAAATGGCAAACCGATTGTGACCGGTGTCATTGAGTACAAACGTGTGGGAGTACAGGTGAACCCGAACGAGTACGAAGCAGAAGAAGTTCAAGGCTGGTCCGACGTCGCCTACATCCTGTACTCTTCAGGAACAACAGGCTTGCCCAAGGGAGTCATGCTCACACACCTCAACATATTATACTCCGCTTCCCATTTTGAGTAATTATCAAATAGTTTGTTTATTAATTTTTCAGGGAATCTCTCCTTTTGTGCAACTGCCCGCGACTTCGTCCGCATGAAATTGCACACAAAACATCCGATGCCACTCGGCAATATTGTTGCTTCTCATTAGTGAAACAATTTTCAGAATCGGATCAGGAGTTTCGAAGATTACCCCCTCCATACAAATTCACAAATTTTACCTCTTTAAGGCTCCTTCAAACAGGCGCGACACGCGACGCGACACAAAGGCACCGCGTTTCGCGCGACGAGCGGTGCCTTTGTGTGTTTGAAGGAGCCTTAATTGATTATAGATAAGTAAGTAGATATACAGGGTCTGAAAAGACTCATCACATAGCCTTCAACTACGCATTCTGTGCATCAAACTAAATAACATAGCACAAAAATAATTGCCGGGAAACGAATTTTATTCTTGATGTGAATAATCGCTGTTTACGGTAGTGCGCAACGTATCGCGCACACAACCCTGTGCTTATGGGTGCATGTACAGTCACAAGCACTAATATGTCAACACTTGGCAATTTTCAATAGCGATTTTTTCGCGAAATATCGAATGCAACGTTGAAATGCGACATATTGCATAAAACTATAGGTTCGAAAATACTATGTTCGTAACAACATAAAATTTCATTTAAAAAATTAAGGAGCAAATCACTTTTGAATTTAGCCAAGTGTATACATATTTATGCTTGTGACTGTACCGGTACAGGGGTTGTATGTATTAAAAGTTATGTATGACATTAAAAACTTGTTTTCGTAAAAATACGTCAGTAAAAGTTGTAATTTTGACCTTCAATATCTCCGTAACCAGAAAGTTCCCAGCTATAGTCCAGTACAAAAAAAATGATTACAATGACGTAGAGTACAAGTGACTTTCGGTTTCTTTAAGTGTCTTTTTACACCTGTTATTAAGTACCTATCGGTAAAGGTTTACCTAAAGATAAAAATATGCAGCCAACGTTCAGTAAGGACAGGTAATTAACGTTGTAGATCACAGATTGTGTCATGCATGACTTAGCATTATAATTAAACTAGGTTTTGCCCGTAGCTTCGCCCGCGTGCATGTTTTTATATAACTCTATTGGTTAATGCGGCTCACGCTAATAAAGCTCCCAGTCTGCATGATTTTTTCCGACATCTTCAATAATCATCGTCATATTTTAGCCAATTCACACAAAACCTTAATGAATTATACATCTTAACCTTGCTCAAGTCATGAATCCCTCCGTCCTTTGGTGAAAACCGTATGAAAATCCGTTCTGTAGTTTTTGAGTTTATCGCGTTCAGGTAGACAGACAGACGCGGCAGGGGGACTTTGCTTTATAATATGTAGTGATCGTAACTTTTCAGATCCGACCCCCACTTGAAGGATACCATATTACTGACCATAGTGCCATGGTACCACGCCTACGGGCTAATGTCGACCATCAACTATATCTTAGTAAAGAAGAAGCTGGTGTACTTGAATGGATTCAATCCTCTGAAATATCTAGGCGCTATACAGAATTACAAAGTAAGTAAAACTCAAACCAAAAACTGTAAACAAAGTAAGTAAGTAAGTTCCTAAACTAGGCATGAGATTGCTCAAATGATTGATCAATAAATAACTCCGAAAGAAACTCACAGACTGGATGTGGGTATATTCTATAATGCTTTATTGAAATATTAAACTTGTAGGTGACCTTTCTGGTAGCGGTCCCCCCGATCGTGGTGTTCTTGGGAAAAGCGCCTATAGTAGAGAAGTTTGACTTGTCTTCCATCATTACTGTCTGGTGTGGGGCTGCCCCACTGTCCTCGGAAACTATCACACTGGCTTTGAAGCGGTAAGCACCCATACTTGAATATCTCAAGTAACTATAGATACACTTAAGTGTCAGAAGTGGTGAGTCTGCTGTGAGCCGGAGTCTTCAGGATCAAGAGGTATTTCTGCTACAGCTACACTTAGTAGGGTGTAAGGAATTTTGTCTGAACACGCAACAAGCAACCCCTTGCTTGTAAATACCCGATCGATAAAGGTAAAAAAATCATAGTTATAATGTCCTTAGCCTTACCCAACATGAATTTGAGTCATTTAAATTTTATTTTTTTCACTTACAGTATGAAAAATTGCAAAGGCATTTTCCAAGCGTACGGAATGACCGAGACTTCGCTGGTAGCCACCAAGGACATCGATGATGAGAAAGTTTTGAGAAAACCGGGAAGCGGTGGCTATCCTATTTATGGCGTGAAGGCAAAAGTAAGTTTTATAAGAGTCTTCCTATTTAATTTTGTTGAATATTAGAAGAATTTGTTCATGACATTAAGAGGATTTCTAGAACCGGATTAACATTAGTTACGGAAGTAAGAGTTGGACATGTTGAGTTAGATTGTGACGGTCCGGCCGGTACTCGATGACTGGCTCGTTGGAGGCACGGCTCCCTGTCATTTAGGGCGACGCAGCTGCTCTCAGGACACGGCAGCTTCGGGAGGTACCTGCATCTCATAGGCAGGGAGCCAGACGCTCGGTGTCATCACTGCGTCCATTGCCGGGAGGATACGGCGTGGCATACGCTTGCAGAGTGTGCAGCTTGGGAGGAGCCACGCCGTGACCTCGTTTCGGGAGTGGGAAGCGACCTGTCGCTGCCGGCTGTGATTCACTCTGGTCGGCGGCGCAGCGTCGTGGGACGCAGTGATCTCCTTCTGCGATAATGTCATATCGCAGAAGGAGGCAGCGGAAAGGGAGAGAGAGATGTCGAGTGCTCTCCCGGCCCGCAGCAGGCGCACCGGGCGTCGGCAGAGGGCAGATAATGCCCTCTTCCGGCCCCCTTAAATGGGTCCAGGGACGGCGGACTCGGGGACGTCCGCCGCCCCCTATCATATAAGGCCCGAGGTGGCGGTGCGTAATGTTCCACGCGCGCTTCTCTTAGACGTCGCGGGGGGAGTTAAACACCTCACTCCCCCCGCTTGACCAGACGGGGCCCGCAGAGGCGGGCCGGCACTAGTCGGGGGTTACGTTGAAGAGTGCATAAGTGTCCCCGTAGCCCCCAGTGCAAGTGTGCGAGGGGACACGGGGTGGTTTTAGTCAGTAGAAGTCTGACAGACCCCTTCGCCCGCCCCAGGGCGGAGGACATCAATGAGGATTTACACGCCGTTAACAAAAAAAAAAAAAAAATTGTGGGTACTTACCTATCGCACTATTGTAAAATGTGAATTACTTATTATTAGATAATATTGAAATCAGTAGGTACGGAAAGTATTCCGATGATTGTAATATTGTATTTAATTTTAACCTTATTACAGGTTGTTGATATAGATAGTCGTAAAAGGCTGGGCCCTAACGAAAACGGAGAGATCTGCCTAAAAGGACCTATAATTATGAAGGGGTACGCTGGGGACGAGGCCGCTACCCGCTCTATGTTTGATGAGGAGGGCTTCATGAAGACTGGAGACGTCGGCTACTACGACAAAGATGGCTGCTTCTTCATAGTGGACCGACTTAAAGAACTCATTAAATATAAGGGTCATCAGGTAAATAAGTAAACTTTTAAGTTTTATCTTTATACTAGCTTCTACCCGTGGCTTCGCCCGCGTGGATGTCGGAAATTATCCCACGGGAATGTGCTACAGGGACAAAACTATGTTATTCCTTATAACAACAGCTATCTGCCAGTAAAAGTCCCGTCAATATCGATCCAGCCGTTTCGGAGATTAACCGGAACAAACAGACAGACGGACAAACATTTAAAAATAGTTTTATCGATATATGTACTGTATATACTTTCATACGCATTTATTAAAAAGTTGTTATTTTGACATTACAAACAGACACTTCAATTTTATTTATTTGTGTAGATTGCTTGATGATAATACACTCGCGGACTAAGAATGCGGGTCAGTACAAAAAACTAAAATTACTCGTTAGCAGCATGAATGAAACTGTATGATAATTTACCAATTAATAAAACAATACCAAATGTTGGAAACATTATTAATTTAATTGTCAAAATTACATAAAAAACAAAATATCAATAATTTTTACGTTGATAAAATAATGGTTGGTATCTCACATACAACACAAACGAACTATAAAACAAAATTAATATTTTGTATTGCCTCCACGGGCTCTCCTCACAGCTGCCAGGCGATTGGACATGCTGTTTATATGCGATGTTGCGGGATATTGGTACATTCTTCCACTAACGCATGTTTTAAGTTTCGAAGTGTAGCTAGGGCGGGGTTTCAATTTCTTACATACCTCCCAAGCTCGTCCCAGGCGTGTTCAATTGGATTCAGGTCCAGGCTCCTCGCCGGCCAGTCCATGCGATTGATGCCAACGTCTAGAAAATACTCATTTACAGTTTCAGCTGCGCCATGTATGTGGGCTGGCGTTGTCATGCATGAATATTGAATTTTTTCCCATATTAATTAAATATGGGCTGACTTGGTCATTAAGAATTTCTTCAACATATCTTGCACTAGTTAGCGTACCATTGCCTATCTCCTAATCCTAACTCCGTGCGACTCTCTGAAGAGATTCCAGCCCAAACCATAATAGTTCCACTGCCGAACGGCACTTTTTCCTCAAAACAAGCTGGAATAAAACGTTCCCCTGGGCGTCGGTAGACTCTTCGCCGCCCATCATGTGCATATAGCATAAATCTGGATTCGTCAGAAAATATTACTCTTGCCCATTCTTCGTCTCCCCATTGTGTGTGTTCGTGGGCGTAACGTAATCTTGCTACCCGATGTTCCCTTTCAAGTTTTGGACCATTTGCGGATCTACGAGTATGTGGGGTTGAATTTACTTCAATGAGCCGCCGCCTTACAGTCCGCTCGCTTACGTCGTCTCTACGGGTCTCCCGAAGTTGATTTGTTACTTCAACTGCCGTGAGGTGCCGATTTCGAAGCATGGTCGTAACAATAAATCGATCCTCTCGAGCCGTAGTACACTCGGTCTGCCGGTTCCTGGTCTTTTTATGTTCTGTCCAGTTTCTCGAAAACGTTGGACGACTCCGCTACACTGTAGCAAATGACACGCCTATTGTTCTTGCTGTACTTCGCTAACTTCTGCCTTCTTCTAACATAGTGACGATACGTGTACATTCTTCTGGTGTTAGCGACATGATAGTAATTCAATAATGATGGTGAAACACGACAATGACCGCCTTTTATCATTTTGATTCGACAGATTGAAAACAAATGTGAGAAAACAAGCAAAAGTAGAACCGCCGCAAATTGAATTTATTTCCAAATTCGAGGTTTTTAAAATTTTAACTTTTTGTGTTAAATTATGTTGTAGATCATTTAAGGTTTTATTTTATATGATATTAAAATTCTCTGTTATAATATAAAGTTAGTTTCAAATATGTACCATTATTAATTTGCACGTTACTGGAATTTTCGTCATCGACCCGTATTGTTTGACTGTAAGTGTAGATTAAATTCGTCTATCGATCCGAAATCCCCTGCAATATTTCATGAGTCTTATCTAAATTCGTGCTGACTGCTAAGATATATGGTAGTTCAACGGCACAAATATTCTTATAATTTCTACGATTTGCGGATAACTTAATTTCTAATCATAGGTAATATTACATAAGATAACTTAAGTGGCATTTTCCGTAGTGAAAACTTTTATAGGTAATAGCTGTTGCCTGTGGCTTCGCCCGCGTCGATGTCGGAAATTATGCCACGGGAACGTGCTACCGGGACATAACTAGCCTATGTTACTCCTTATAACACCAGCTATCTGCTAGTGAAAGTCCCTTCAAAATAGGTCCAGCCGTTTCGGAGGTTAGCCGGAACAAACAGACAAAGAGATAAAAAAAAACAAAACATAAATACCGTATATAAGTACTTTCATATGCACGTAGTAAAAAGCTGTTACTTTGGCATTACAAACAGACACTTCGTTGTATTTATTTCTATAGATTTAAAATAAAAAGTGGAAAACAAGAAGTGTGGTGGTACGCTTCCATACATCTTTGTTCAATTAAGGTATTAGGTAGGTACCTACATCATGATTTGCTATGTCCATATGCACAAGATAAACCTATTATGTAGGTCGTCGGGATTTACCGTTCGTCTTTCTTTAGCTAGCATTAATTGCAATGTAAATCTTATCTCATTGTTATAAATTATAATGATTGCCGTAAGTTTGATTAAACTATCGGCAATCGCTCTAATTTACCTTACCTTACCGAGATACCTTAAAGAGGTAGGACATTCACGAACGACGTAAAACCATTAGTAATGACTTACTATGGTTTTACGTCGATCATGAATGTCCTACCTTAACCTTTCTCTACTTCTTCACCAACCTGGGTGTGTGGCGCACTTCTGCCTTAAGGTTCATTAGAAAACCAGCGTCAGGCAGCATCTGTCTGACATTAATGCTGAAATTGACCTTTTTGGCGCAGCCGTGAGAAACACACTGTTGTTGTCAAAACATTAACTTTTTTTTATTCTGTGTTTCACGAACTGTTGCCAAATAAGTATTATTCTTTCTCTCAGGTTGCGCCGGCGGCGGTGGAGAGCGTAGTGCTAGGGCACGCGGCCGTGGCGGAGTGCGGCGTGGTGGGCGCGCCCGACGAGGCCGCGGGCGAGCTGGCCACTGCCTTCGTCGTCAAGAAGCCAGGCGCCACCCTCACCGAGAAGGAGCTGCTGGAATTCACTGCTGCTCGGGTAAGTTTATGTTTTCCTAGTGACATATATACATATATATCGACGTAAAAAGCTTAGCAACTCTCTAAGAAATTCGCTTGCAAAACACCATCCAAATGAATAATTAAGTGAGTACCGAAAGAAATGTTTCCGTTCGAAATTATTGCCTGGTTGGTCTAGTCTTCGCAAATGTAACTGCTGAGCCTGTGGTTCTGGGTTCGATTTCCAATTCGGGTAAAAGTGTTAACGAGTTTTTCAGTCAGAACCTTGTCAGTAGCAGAGTGGGGTACCTATAGATTTGTGCCCGGTCAGTTGCAACATGCTCGCTCTACTGGGTCTTAATCTTAACAGTGAAATATGGGTCCACTATACCTACAGGCTGTGTTATATCAATACCTATGTATGTTTACAATGTTAAAATGTTCGATGTTATATAAGAATCATGTTCATCAGCTGTCTTCAGTGTCGCGACTGCATGGCGGAGTGATATTCGTCGACGATATACCAAAGAACCCATCCGGGAAGATCCTGCGCAGAGCACTCAGACAGAAACTACAGGAGAGGCAGAAAAGCAAATTGTAAATACTTTAGTTTTATGTTGTGGTGGTTAACACATTCTTGGTTTACGGGTAAGCAAGACCATAAAAGTCAAAGCCACTAAATTAAAATTATACCTAATTATATATTTTTATTTTATTATTTGGGGAGGCCTATGTCCAGCAGTGGACGTCTTTCGGCTGAAATGATGATGATAATGAAGTATCTTTAGAGATCCAAACGTCAAAAGAAAAAAACGGAACCCCTAAAGGATCATTTTGTTGTCCATTTGTCGGGTAGAAATATCAAGTTGAAATTGCAACGGGAAGTACCTTACACTTTTCTATTACTATAGATTAAGAATTTTTCTTTTTGTATTGTTATAACGTTGGGATTATAATCTTACTTCTAAACAAAGTAAACTGGTTTTCTTTCCTGTCCAAGTGATTAAAAATATCTTCAACATACTAATGAAAGTGTGTCCCTTATCCCTTACCGTTTATCCTACTATTTATATACTGTTGTATACTGTTGCATACTGTGTTTGTATACTGTTTATAAGCACAGTGGCGTAACTGGGTAGTCAAAAGCCCGTGCGAAGAAGTAATTGGGTCCTCGTCACCCCCCATCTCACAGGCGTAATTGTTTTTCCGAACTCATTTAAGTAGATGTATCTACTTAAATGAGTTCGGAAAAACATATTGTCCAAAGAGGACCATTTTGGTTTAAGTAGGTCTACTTAAACCAAAATGGTCCTCTTTGGACAATATGTAAAAGGGACTTCTGTATGGACCCATTAATTGATATATCGGATAACATAGTTATCAATTATCATCTACATAGCACCTTCGCTGCCATATGTGGGCCCCTGTTTTACGTCACCAGCGCGGGATTGGCACTGTACTGTGTACTTCATAGGCAGTGGCGGATTTGCCCTAAGGCCCAGTAGGCCCGGGCCTAGGGCGGCCAGATATTAGGAGCGGCCAATCATGACAAAAAAATCACTGATGATAACAAGAAATAACTCAAAGTACCTAAATATTCTAAAGGCTCGCGCACATTATGGCGGGCCGCATTGCATCGCATCGTATAACAACAATCATACATTTTATGTATAAAATATAGATATGTTACATATGTATAATGTAATGTATAATAAAATATAATTTAAGTTATTATTTCGTACATATTTAATATAAGTGATTTAGGAAGAATATTTTTATACGCGCGAGCCTTAAAAACACTCGCGCTCGTGTTCGGGAGTTTCTTTAAGGTGGAAGCGTCAGGGTAGCCTGCGAAATTCAATTTTTCTTAAGTTTTTTTGTTATTTGCAGGTCAGTGTCAGGTTGTATGTTGATCTAAATATGACTCGACTTCGATAAAAGTAGGCAATAAAGTAAATTCATTATGTAGTCTATATTTATACCAAGGTCTATATGATGGGTGCTGAGAAAGGGGCGGCTGGTACTTACTACATGGCCTAAGGGGCCTAGGGCGGCCGAGACTGCAAATCCGCCACTGTTCATAGGTATAAGAAAGAAGGAGATATGCCCGGTAGTTGAAAATATGTCGGAAGCCGGTGTCTCCAGTTTGCCCCTACCTCGCGCCACTACTACACATGCAGTTCAGCAAAAGCAATAGATACGAAGTCGAGCACACACTCGCAATTCATAAATCAGAACGTACTACACAATCAATTTTAAACCTTATCTCGTCAAGCACAGCGTGCATTTACCATGCACCGTGCAACTTACTCACACAGAAACGTTTGTCGTTTTTTTTTATCTTGTGGCTTTGCACGACGTTTGTCGTTATCGTTGCTTGTGCAAAAGCAAATACGTCATAGCGTATTGAAACAGTGGGTATTGTGAAACCGTTTTAACGCTTCCAAACGGATTAAAACGGTCGACCAATTGAAAAATAAACTATAATAGCAACATATTAGCATAAGTCACCTCCCGTAGCAAACGCCCGCGCAATGCCGACTCTCCGCAAGACGGTTCTAGCTACCATACCCCCCAAGTTAATGAACAGGACCTCTGCATCTCGAAATCATTAGCAGATCAGACTGCCCTAATGACTACACTTATATCCGACGTTGTAGAAATAAAGTCCCAAAACTTGGCCATTCAGGCAACAAACATCGCAATTCAAAATTCGAACGAAGAGATTATTCTATCCATGAGTTTCCTCAACACGAAGTTTGAAGATATGAAGAATGAGATAGAAGAACTAAAAAAAACACGAGATGCCCAGCAAAGACACATTGACCATCTAGAAAAAAGATTATCGACCAACAGCTCAAATCACGCTCACCTGGCGTCGAAATCCGTAATATGCCTGTTGCCGACTCCGAAACTTGTGCCAGTCTATCAAGGACAGTAATCAGAATTAGCGAGGGTTTGGGAACTCCTATCAGTGACTCCAATATTCGAGATGTGTACCGCCTACCCGGAAAACCCTCTAATACCAACTCCCCGCGCCCTATAATTGCCGAATTTGTTGCCGTGAGTACTAAGCAAACTGTCGTATCGGCAGTGCGATCATTCAGTAAGGGCAGGTCTAAAGACTAGAAACTTAACACCTCTCACGTCGTAATGCCCGGGAAGCGGCAACCTTTTTATATCGCTGAGCAGCTGCCTTTAAGTGCAAGGAAACTTTACCATCAAGCCCGGGAATTTGCATCAAGGCACGCGAACAAATTTTGCTGGGTTTCCAATGGCAACATTTTCTTGAGGAAGCTGGAAGCAAGCATATTCTGATTGGTTCTGATCAGTCTCTTCAAGCTCTCAAATCTAAATGACTATATCATCAATTGTAACTTCTTGCGCATAACATTTTGGTTCTTCTCCAATATCTCCTAAACACAATTATCTCAACTTTACACTTAAATTTTAGATTACATATTTTACACATCCACACTACTTCACCTAACAACAAACACAAACTTCTCTCAATATACACCGTAACACTTTTCCCACGTTGCATACTTAAAGTTCTATGTATCTATAAGGCTCGAACTCCGTTGCTCTCTCTCCATCTACAAGCCTTTTTCTTTATTTTCCTGTCTTGTTGTGTATCCATAACTAAAAATGGCGAACATAAATGACATCATACAAGAAATTGACGCATCTACATGTATAGGTTCCTCCTTCAAAGGCGTACCTGAAGACCGTCTACGGTATGTTATCCCATCAACTCTTGGTAACTTTAATCTACTTCATGTAAATATCCGCAGTGTCAATAAAAAATTTGACCATGTACAGCTTCTAATTAATCAAACAAAAATCACTTATGACGTTGTGATTCTCACTGAATGCTGGCTCAGTAAGGTCACCTCTTTACCAGTTCTGGACGGGTTTTAGGCTCACTCTACCATCTCTAACTGCAATCAAAATGACGGCATTATTGTATACACCAGATTTGGTTTGCAAAGTTTTGTGCGGGAACCAGAATTTGGAGGAGGTAATTGTCTGCTATGTGAATATAGGTAACAACAAATTACCACATATATCGTACATAGTGTATCGTATCGTACATGTGTCGTATATCGTTCACCATCACTTAACTCTAAGAGTAACTTTAACTCCTTTCTATCTAATCTAGACAGTCTATATAATAGTATCTCTCGCTACTCTAACATCGCTCTTATGGGTAACATGAACTTCGACCTGAGTCCAACCAACAGAAATGACAGAACACTATCATAAACAAACATAAACCGCGGACAAGTCCCTCCGAGTTGTTGGAATTGAAAGGTGATCATATGTCTTCAATTAACGAGGTGTGTCACTTCTTTACTTCCATAGGAAGCGACCTAGTAGATAAAATCACATCACATCACAGCATCATGCTACTAACACGCCAATTACACACCATTCCCACTCATACCGTAATAGTCCCCAACCCTCACAGGTTAATTCCCTTGGTATTTTCGATGTTTGTGAATCTGAAGTTGAGTCCCTCATCCTCCAGCTACGCGACAGGAGTGCCGTGGGCTGGGATGGTCTGTCACCTCTGCTGTTGAAATGTTCTCGACATGTTTTGAACCCATAACTTTCATATGTAACCTATCCCTCAGAACAGGCGTATTCCCTGATGCTACTGTACAAGGACGGGGAAAAAAACTGCGTTACCAACTACAGGCCTATCTCGGTACTGTCGGCTCTTTCTAAGGTCCTAGAAAGGATTCTAAACAAACAACTAAAGCACTTCCTTGATAAATACCATATTATCTCCGACAACCAGTACGGCTTCAGGCTAAGGCTGTCAACAGAAGATGCTGTACTGGAACTCACGAAATTGGGTGCTGCAAACTTGGACAGCAAAACGAAATGTCTCGGAATTTTTCTGGACCATTCAAAGGTAATTGACACAGTTTCTGTTCCCAACCTCATCTCAAATCTGGAAGTCATAGTTGTGCGGGGTATTACACTAGATATCTTACGGACCTACCGTACAAACCGAAAACAGTGCGTCAAGATAGATACTTACCTGAGTGATGAGGAAATCATATCCTTCGACGTTCTCCAGGGAAGCATACTAGGCCCAACCCTATTCCAAATTTACGTCAACGATCTGTGTAATATGAACCTTCTAAATTGCAATATTTACGCCTACGCTGACGATACTGCACTCCTAGTCCGTGGTTCAACCTGGGTTATGGTAAAGGCAAATGCGGAAGCTGCAATGTCTAAAATAATGATATGGCTAAACTTAACCTGCTCACGCTAAACCTAAATAAAACCTCTTACATTCCTTTCGGGTTAAGACGTGGTAATACTCCTGTGGCATGATTCCAACCGATAAAGGCACGGCACAAGGTTCGATTCTTGGGCCGACCGAATACTTACTGTACGTGAATGACATGTGTAACCTTTTTACGGAAGGCTCCGTGTACCAATTTGCTGACGACACATGTTTGGTTGCCGCACACAAAGACATACGTGAGGCACAGAGAGTGATGCAGAGTAATTTCGACCTCTTATGTAAGTGGGCTCACGACGGTAGTCTTGTAATTAATGAAAAAAAAAAAAAACTATTGTATATACACTCGCCTTGCCTGACGGCGTCTTGTGTACCTTTTGTTGTTGCCCATGAGCATCTGTGTCTTCACCGGCCGATCACAGTGTGTAGTTGCCAGAAATTAGAGTTGGTGACTCAACACATGTATCTTGGTGTGATAATAGATAGTAATTTCCACTGGCGGCCGCACATTGCTCATGTATGTAATAAGCTTAGGTCTATATCGGCAAAGTTATCGATACTTAAGTATAAACTACCCTATAGAACACTTAGAACATTGTATTTGGCACTGGCCCACTCTGTAATTAATTACGGCCTAAGTAGCTACGGGCGTACATACAAGACTTACGTCGAGGACATTTACAAGTTACAGTTACGCATTTTAAAAACGATTGTATCCACAAGAATAAAACATGAACCCCAAGATAATGACACAGGCTTATTTTAAGTAGTGCCAAGTTGTAAATGTCTTTGACAAGGTACGTTCACGTGTTAAAAGTGAGAATTACCATAATTTAAGTCATATTCGTAAATACGAAAGACTAAAGTCATTGCTTTGTTTGACCTACTTACCCACATTTATCGAACCTAAATCTAATAATGTTTATGGAGCGCGGACGTCGGAATGCATGCTACCGTCGTATATGAATGATTTACCTATGGAGATATGTAATGTAATAAACGCAAAGAATTGTTCAAAGGTATTAAAAAAATATTTCTAGATTGCAGTGCGATCTAGAAGAAAAAAAAAAA
Organism: Dryobotodes eremita; assembly: GCA_917490735.1. Lineage (NCBI taxonomy): Eukaryota > Metazoa > Arthropoda > Insecta > Lepidoptera > Noctuidae > Dryobotodes > Dryobotodes eremita. The sequence continues at coordinate 10,660,340 of OU823257.1, forward strand.
CTATGTACCTACTAAATTGTTCATAATTTTATGTGTAATTGGCACCGAGCCGTGTCTGGCCATACCATCCGCGATGGTTTGTGTGGTATTTATAAACGTGCAACATATGCTGTAAACAGTTTTATTGATTAATAAACAAAAAAGAAAAGAAGATCTATTCGTCTAAATCCACATTTTCAAGTCCCTCAGAGATTCTGCCGACAGTACCTCAGCCAATCTATACCCGGGTACTGTATTACGGCATGGGGTGGAGCCGCTAAAACCTTTTTCCTTAGAATAGAAAGAGCACAGAGAGCAATACTAAAAGTAATGACTATAAAACCTTTTAGATATCCAACATCTGACCTCTATGCCGGTTGTAAAGTGCTAACAGAGCGGCAGCTCTTTGTGTTAAAGGCAATATTAAGGATACATAAGTACCTGCCACCTCCGGAGCGGAACAAACACACTCAAATATTACCCAGTACCCTGCACAGAACCACTTTTGCTCGGCACCAATTTTAAATTTTTTGTTCAAATCTGTACAATAAAATCAATAATAAAATTAAAATAATGGATCTTAACTCCCACAACTTGAAAAACAAACTGACTGAATGGCTACTGCTAAAAGACTACTCATTCACGGAGTCTGTACTAACATTCATAGAATAATCCCAAAAATAGTCATTACACTACCCGACTCATGCTCAATACACTATCACTCATTCATACTGCATACACTTACTCACTCTCTCTCACGCACACCCTTAGAGGTACGCACACACTCCCATATTCACCACTCATACATTTACACATATTTGTGTTCACTCACTCACTTACACTCAAACACATTTACACACCGGCACACAAATTATTAAATGTATTACATAACGAACCTCGCGCTAAACACCCTGGCTGCTGCTATACCTACATGACTAACCACCCTGTATGGCGTCGTAACACTGTCTCCTAAGATACAGGACTACCTAGTTTAGGAGACAGGGTTACATGATCTGTGTAGATTTATGTAGAATATACCATGTTATTTTGTACATCTGCTCTTGTGTATCATGAATCTTGTGTATCATGAATCTTGTGTGTTTCATGATAAAGATTATTATTATTATTCCTTTATTTCATTATATACATACGAGTATAAATTATATTTTTAAATATTAGAATATAAAAAAATTAAAAAAAAAAAAAAAATTGCCCACTGTTATCGGGAACAGGTTCTAAGCTACCGGGGGTCAGGGCTCTCGAGAGAGGAACGTCCTAACAATGCCAGGCGTGTCCAGAAGTACCGCCTTCTGAATCAAGCCCTTGATCCAGCTGCCCAACGAGAGCCTCCTCAGGTGTTAATCCATTAGCTGTTACGACTTTCGGTACAATGATCGTTGAGTCTACGTCCCACATGTCGACAACCTCGCGTGCTAAGTCAAGATACTTGATTTGTAAATTTTTCTCGGCTTTCACGAGGTTGCCGTCATGCGAGATAGTTATGTCAACGATCATTGCGCGCCGCTCTATTCGGTCTACCACCACTATATCAGGCTTATTGGCAACAATAGTCCTGTTAGTGATGGTGGATCGACCCCAGTACAACGTGATATTTCCATTTTCGAGAACTGGGTCGGGCATATACCTGTAGTACGGCACTTCCGATTCCACAAAGCTGTATTTCAGAGCAAGTTGCTGATGAATACTTCTGGCTACAAGGTTGTGTCTATGCAAGTATTCTTCGTTAGCTAGACGAGAACAGCCAGAGATAATACGTCTGATTGATTCCCCCGGGCGGTGGCATGCCCGACAGATGTCAACCGTGCCGTCTTTCACAATAAATCTCCGGTAATTGTTCGTCATCATAACTTCGTCCATAATTGCACAGACAAAACCTTCGGTTTCCCCAAAGAGGTCACCGAAACGTAGTCAGGCTACGGACGCTAGTAAATCTACATCGGGTCCATATAGGGCCCGGAAAAAGCGTTCGTGAAGCTCCTTACTCTGCCATACCTCCATGCGATCATTTGTTTCAAGCACTACTGGCTTGCACCAGTTCTCTTTAGCCAAGGAGAGCGGGGTGAAGCCCTTGTCCATCGCGAACACATCTCAATGCATCCCCACTTTCGTTTCTAGGAAATATTCCCTGAGACTGTATATCTCGCGATTGTGAAGGGTCTTAGCATTTAAAAAGTCTCCACCTCCACACTTTCGTGGGATATACAGCCTCATTACCGATGACCGTGGGTGATGCATTCGATTTGCAGTTAGCAGCGTCCGGACCCTCCTATCCAGGGTGTCGACTTGTCGAGTTCGGTCTGGATCTAGTTGAGTATGCCGAAAGAGTACATCAGAACCGGCATGACCCAACCGTTGAAGGCGCGCACCTTGGTTCCGCCTGATAGAAGACTATTAATGTATGTGGCACCGAGTCATATGCCTTCTTGTAATCCATCCAACATACATTTTGAGAGGCTGACATGATGAAGTTGGTGTCTATATGTTTGTTAATTCGAGCTCTCAAAATGGATGTAAGAACTTTATAGACCGTTGGTAAACACGTGATCGGCCTATAATTTTTGGGTTCCGCGGTGCTACCTGATTTATGGAGCAGGTGGGTAACTCCTGTCGTTAGGAACTGGGGTAGCGCATAAGACTCCAAAGCAGTCTGGTACTGAACTGCCAAGCAAGTGTGCGACCTTAAAAACCATTTGATCCAAAAGTTGTGCAGCCCGTCCAGCCCTGGAGACTTCCAGTTAGGCAACAGACGGAGCGCACGAGCCACATCTTGGGGGCAGATGGTAATAGACCCTATTTCTGGTATTGGATCGCAGGTTCGCTCTACTTCCCGAGCCCAATCACCCTCGGTGTGACTGACAGGCACCGACCAGATACTGCGCCAAATTGCTGTCAAAGTTCGTTTTTATTTTGTATGTTCGGTAAATCATAAAATTGGGCGATAGTTTCACAAATCGGTCAAGCAAATCAACGGAGTGGACTTTGGTTGCTTTGCATTTGGCAATTTTTTTTTTATCTCTAGGGGGTCAGCTGCCCTCCCTGCCCTTCCTTGGCGGCGCCATTGATTCAAACATTACAAACTAGAATTTTAAATCATTATGTGACTTTACAGCTGAAGAGGAATAATTTCAACAAACTTTTGGAGGGCACTGTATACAGGCTGGATTTTTGAGACGAGGCAGTAAGGATAAAAATCTGTGAATGCAGATCAAAATGTCTCAAACAGTTAAGGTCGGTCTCTTAAGAACGTTTATCTGTAGCTACAACGGATAAGGTATATGCCCTTACTGCCCCATCTCAAAAATCCACCCTGTACACAGGATGGATTTTAACCAACTTACTTTTTTACGATGGAAAGACCGGCCGCTACAAAAGTCAAAAGACGCAAAAAGGTTTTGTCATACGTGGGGTATACTGAATGTTTTGTATAACTCATAAATATAATAATTTATATGTAAAATAAATATTTATTGCTTTTCAAAGTATTCTCCATAACATTTTAAACACTTTTTCATTCGTTCAAACCATTTATAAAAACACAAGGACCATTGGTCTGAGGGCATGTTTAATCACGTGCTGGTTGAAAGCTATCACGGCCTCTTCTAGCCCCGTAAATGTCAATCCTCTCATCAAATCTTTGATTTTTGGGAACATAAAGAAATCGCATGGTGTTAGGTCTGGACTATGTGCGGAATGGGTCACGAGCTCTACCTTTCCAGAAGCCAAAAATGACTTTGTCTTATTCGCGGTGTGACATTGTCATGGTGCAATAGGATGCGACTTCTTGGTCGTTTTTCCCTAACTTTTTCAAAGACACTGGGCAATCAAATGGTGGTGTACCACTTAGTATTAACTGTCTTTTTTTCAAATAACTTCTCCCGCTCTGGGCGGGGCGGGAGGGCGTATCAAACTCTGACTGACTAAATCCCACCCGTGTTCCTTCAGTTGCCTGTGCGCCAGGGACACGGTAACTCTTTCGAACAATCCGCGAACCCGGCAGGCATCGGCCCTATCGGACCCCGTCATTTAGTGCTGACATCTTTTTGAGGCGCGCCTGGAGCACCACGCGCCGTTGACCCAGGTCTAGTCCTTACCAGACGGCGAGCTACCCATTGCTCGCCATCCGCAAAGCCGCGCCTATGGTGGCCGGGAATAGGCTATTGATTACCAACGCCCAGGGTGTCTCAACCTATTTTTTTTTTTTTTTGTTCCCGGGTGGAAAATCCTCATAGATGTCCTCCGCCCTGGGGGGGGCGGAGGGGTCTGTCAGACTCTTACTGACTAAAAACCACCCCGGTGTTCCGTCTCACACCTACGCCGGGGGTCGCGGGAACGTACAAATCTTCCGCAACCCCCGGCCGGTGCCGGCCCGCCTCTGCGGGCCCCGTCCGGTCGAGCGGGGGGAGTAAGGTGTTTGACTCCCACCGCGACGTCTAAGAGGGGCGCGCGTGGAACACTACGCGTCGCCACCTCGGGTCCTGATATATGGGGAGCGACGGACGTCCCCGAGTCCGTCGTCCCTGGACCCATTTAGGGGGGCTGGAAGAGGGCGTTGTCCGCTCTCCGCCGACGCCCGGTGCGCCTGCTGCGGGCCGGGTGAGAGGATGAGATCTCTCGCTCCCTTTCCGCAGCCTCCTTCTGCGAGATGACTGTTTCGCAGAAGGATTCCACCGCGTCCCAGGACTCCACGCCGCCGACCATCGCATTCACAACGGCCGGCAGCGAGAGGTCACTGCCTACTCCTGAGATGAGGGCACGGCGCGGCTCCTCCCAAGCGGCACACTCTGCCAGCGTATGCCGCGCCGTGTCCTCCCGGCAGTCGACGCAGTGGTGACACCGGGCGTCCGGCTCCCTGTTTATGCGACACAGGTACTTCCCGAAGCAACTGTGCCCTGAGAGCACCTGCGTCACCCGAAACGACAGGGAGCCGTGCCTCCTCCCGAGCCTGCGCCCCAGCCGCGCCCAACAACTTGGGCGCCAGCTGCCGGAAGTGGGGGCCGAAATCCCACCGACTGTCGAGCACTAACCCCAGGTACTTCATGGTGGGCTCGACAGCAATTCGAACCCCCCCCCCACCACAATGTGGGATCCGGATGGTGGCGCCCGCCGGGGACCATGAAAGGGTGTCTCCACCTGCGGCGACTAGGGGCGTGAGGGCGCAACGATTGCCTCACCCTCACGCGCTCCGCCTCCTCCTTTGCGAGCATTCCTGCTTCGCAGAAGGAGGTGACGGCTTCCCATGCCCTCTCGCTCCGTACCATGGCCTGGACCATGGCCGGACGCTAGAGATCGCTGCCACGAGGACACGGCGGTGCTCCGCCCTAGCCGGGCAGATCTCCACCGTATGCTCCACTGTGTCCTCCGGCCGAACCACACGATGGTAACACCCGGGCGTTTCCTCCCGCCTTATCTGAAACAGGAACCTCCCGAAACAGCCATGTCCGGTGAGGACCTGCGTCGGGCGGAAGGTGAGGACGCCGCACGGTGGATCGAAAATCGGCTGTAGAAGACATAGGATCTCGATTTCTTAAATGTTATTTTTTTTGCTGGAAATGACTTCTGCTGATCATTACTATGTACAAAAATGACACCAGAGTTAATTCTGCCCAAAAACGAAGGAAATATATTTTTTTTACGAAAAATTTGTATGAAGCTAGTATGAAAAATCGAATTATCTCCTAAACGGCATGTTTAACCGTAATATCCTTGGAGGTGGTCATAGTGCTAATTATTTATGATTTTTTGGTTGCCGATTTGACGAAAAATTTAATGCCATTTTTTTAAAAAAATCGTCAAAATATTTTTATTTATTTTTACATGTAAAACGATCCCTTTTAGTGTCCAAGTTAAAAAGTTCGATATGTTATTAACCCAAATATTAAGAACACATAAAACAAGAAAAATTAAATAAAAAAATTGCTGTTTTTTGACACATTTTTATTAATTTAAATAAAAAAAGATTATCAAACTCTTATTTAAGTAACATATAAAGTTATATTATATACAAAATAATTTAATTTAAGGAATTAATACTAAGCATTTGTAAAATAAAGTAAAATAAATAAAAAAAAAGACAAAATATCATTAAATATTACAAAAAAAAAAACCCAAACAGACTCAAATACAAATTTACAAATAAGTACATATATAATTTTTTTACAAATTTTCCTTATCACTCTCGTTGTCAGACTCCAATTCTGAGTCAGCATCCAGATTGGATATATCCAAAAACTCGAACTCAGTTTCCTGAAATTGAATTAAGTCGAGAGTTTCAGCAAAAAAGCTCTGCTTTTTCTTGGCATCTAACTTAGGCCTTTGTGCACTTAGCAAAGGATCCGAAGAAACAACAAGCATATTTAAAATGTCTTGATTGGAATCCTGCCTGCTTCTTTTCCGCGAATGATGTTCTCGAAACCTCCTAAAATCTTTGTTTCGAGACTCTGAGGCTTCTTCCGAGAGAGTCCCAATCGGCACAATATTATTTTTCTCAATTATGTCAGCCCCATGGATTAATAATTTATGAACGGTTGACGACATGTAGTACCAGTCGTATAATAATACGTACTTTTCTGCTGTTTTGCGGGCATAATCTCTAAATTTTATTATATCGACCTGCTCTCCAGATGTAATTGCTTGTAAAATTACAGCAAATCTTTTGATGAGGTCTTCATCCAAACCGGTTATAGCTGCGGTTTTATTAGGAAACTCAAAGAATTTTCTTGCAGTATTCCCGTCATCGGTGGTTCCCGAGCCTTGTTTTACTATATCAATCAACAGATTGAGCTCATCTTTGAATTTATTTTGAATTATTTTCTTCCTTGTCTGTAGCATTTCTTTGTGCTCATCACTTCTCGCTGCCCACCGTTTGAAGTCGAGCCTGTATGCAATGTGTAACAGACATTCCATACAATTTATACGGGCGTGTAGGGATGACAAGCCAAATTCATACAGGTCAGAACACACAATTTTTGATGTTACAGCATCTAAGCGGTTCATTTCTGTAGGCTTTGCTAAGCACAGGTAGCACGATGCATTTGATCTAGCTTCAGAAAGGTAAGTGCAAACTTTAGCGTCGATCATCGTCATCATTAGTTCATTAGTCACCCTATTATTATTATTGCACTCTGTGGGGATAAGGGCCTCAATTTCTTCATCCATTTGTTTTTTCAGCTCAAGGACAACTGCTTCACTCTCCTTTACAAAAGTAAACTGAACTGGACGACAATACAAAACTGAGCATGGTTTTGGGTTCGTCCATAAGATGTTGTCTCCATCTGTCAGTTTGAGTGGCACCAAGGAGGTCATGAAAATGCTCGAGTCATCTTCCTCACCCTCCATTTTCTGCTTGTATCGGCTTTGGTTAGAAGCACCATCAAATCCCCACTTGGATATCAGCTTCAACTGCTTGTTATGCTCTTCCTTAGAAAGGCTTTGAAGGATTCTTGTAACTGTGATATCAAGTAAAGCTTGAAGTGTAATCCTAGCCGATGAATCAGTAACTGTCACTGATTGCTTCGGAGGGTAGCAATCAAGCTTAGTTTGTTGCACTTTATAGTAAGATGGACAAATATCCTTAGCACCTTCCCGAATGGCAGCCTCTCGCAACGTAATATATTGCCACTTTGAGAGTTTTAGCGAAAGAAGCAATCCAAGCGCCTTTTCTGACGTAAATATGATTGTTTTCGCTGGTTTCTTAAGCGTTTCATTTAATTTAGCGGCTGCTTCAGGATTTTTCATCATGTATTCGATGACAGAGGCGATATCTCCATGCCCTTCTTCTTTTAAACGTGCTGCAGCTGCATATGCCAATTCACTGGAATCTTCGCCTGTGTGTTCATCAGATCTTCTCTTTTTTTGTTTACTTCCCAGATCTTCGAATGGTTTACGGGATCTTTTCGTCATTGTTCCAATGGACGTTGATGTCGACGGTTCTGGAGAGACTGAGGGCGCTCTTGGTATCTCATCAACACTTGGTTCTTGATTAACTAAAGTTTGCACAAAACTCGGCCAATCAATATTTGCTCCCAACCAATTCTCGTACTTTCTCCTGAAATTATCAAGGAATCGGTTGGATTTCTGCCACCTTTGTAAAGCGGCTCGCGTAAATCTCCGACAAAATTCTTTGAGAACAACACGATCTTCGTCAGACAGGCAATCGCCTATGCGGGATACAACTGCACTGAACAATACTTCATGATCAAATGAAGTACTCTCACTTCGTAGAAGAACAAACAAGTCTAAATTCGTGATTAAACTTTCCATTCTAAGATTTTATAGTCGCAGATTTAGTGTTAGCAGTTACACAGTTGTGAACAAACTAAATTATAAAACTAAACTTTAGCCCTTTTATTGAAAAACGCCAATAATTAGGTAACTACCCTCATTAGTTATCTTCTCATTAGCTAATGAAAATTTATAATTGTCACTAACTATTCTTAGAACTCATAGCACTGCTAATTAACAAATTAGCTTACTTATCAGGAAAAGTTGAATGTAATCCATAGTTGGTATTGTCGTGAGATATTGAAAATCATTAAATCACCTATAAAGACTCATTAGAAGACCTAATCAGTGTAGTTACTTAATCACTTCTTTTCGGACTCATTAGAAGAGTAAACAATTGGTAATTTGGTTGTATGAAAAGTTTTAAAACTCATGATGTGTTGATAAATATCTAGCTCAAGCATAGTTGTCTACGTGTGGGTGTACTATAAACCTCTGCCAACTCCTTCGGAAATATAGGAGTGATGCTATTTTATGTTACATGTAGTTAAAAGTCCGTGTTCTTCAACATAAACACTAAAAGGAATCGTTTCATATGAAAAAACAAATGAAAATATTTTGACGATTTTTAAAAAAAACGGCATGAAATTTTTCGTCAAATCCGCAACCAAAAAATTATAAATAATTAGCACTATGACCACCTCCAAGGATATTACGGTTAAACATGCCGTTTAGGAGATAATTCGATTTTTCATACTAGCTCCATACATTTTTTTCTTATAAAAATTATAACTCTTCCATTTGTGCACACATTTACTTCATATGACATTTTATAGAACAGTAATGATCAGCAGAAGTCATTTCCAGCAAAAAAAATAACATTTAAGAAATCGAGATCCTATGTCTTCTACAGCCGATTTTCGATCCACCGTGCGCCGTGGCGCCTCTCAAGCTACTCCTCAAAGAGGGACTTACCGGCGCAATTGTTGCGTGCCCAAAGCCCTGGGGTCTAGCTGAGCATTAATATTGTACTGAATTTCATTATGACCCGCTGGTCATTAATGTGATTTGAATAACGAACATTGGACCCTCAAGTAAAAATCGCATACAAACATTTTCCATAGTACATACTAATACCATACATTGACCATTGACACCTGCAATAAAAAAAAAATCGGGAATTGCACTGGCCACCGACAGTAAAATACAAATTAAAAAAAAATAGAACTAATAAAAAAAGGCGCGAATACTGCAAATTGCTTTGCTGTTGGACAACAAATTAAACTACAAATTCTCACAAAAATGTCGAGTGACGATAGTGATTTTTCTCCAGAGTACATTAAATCCGAAGCCAATGCATTGCCAAAAATCTATTCCTCGAGAAGTCTAAGGAATCTTACATGAAAGCCTATGACGATTTTTACAAATGGAAAAGTATGAAAGGCCGAGTCTGTATCTGAATCAGTGATTTTAGTCTACTTCCAGCAATGAGGTTATATAATACTAGAGGAGCAACGTCCTACTAACAATTTCAAAAAAACGTAACCACTTACGAGTTTAAAGTCGTAGCTTTGAAACGGATACATAAATATATCAATCTGTCAAAATAATCTATGTTTGTCTAATTTCTTCTACCGTCAAACTAATTACGTTGGAATGAGACAAGACATTGCTATCGGAAAAATGGCCAGGGTTGCCAATGATCAACATAATTTCCCCAGAATTAGTTATGGTAGTTATTGAATCAATTATTATGAAAGGTTGTATTATGGAACTACCAATAGATTAAAGATTTATAGAAATTGACAAGGATTAGGTACCTATAAAAGAATAAAAGAAACAAATGCGTCAACGTAAATATTATATTTAAAAACTATAAAGATGTCAAATTACTTTTGTTTGAAATGGAATGATATCATAAATTAGAATTACAGGAATATACATTCGTCATTCACTAAACTCCCAACAATCTGGCAAAATCAAATTCGTTTTTACTGGTAGCACTGATGGCAAAAGCAATCTTTGATAAATTTATTTCGTCTCGTAATGTTTTTTTGGATAATCTGAAGAAAATTTAGCAAATTTACTTGTGAAATGTAACACCACTTGCTTTATTAATTTTTTCAGACCGTGACATACAAATTTTAACAGCTTATTTTACCATTTTTATATTTTTTATTGCTAAGCAATTGCTCACTTGACGTCAAGCTGACAACTGAAGTCAGATATGCCTGTGGACATATACGAAGTGCTAACACGTCGGCGCCGTACACTGCTGATCTAGTCCTATAAAACATCATTGACTTCCAGCATCTATCATGTACAAAGAAGTCAAGTAGCCTATGGTGCATCTATTCGATGCTCAGCTCAACAATAAGCATTAAACATAATATTTAAATTAATACATAAAACAAATTACTGGCATTTTTAAAAAGGAAATCGTAATGACATCGTGCTAAGTAATCAACAAGTTTTCACAGCTCAAAATGTGGAAACGTTTCTAAATTATTGAATTTTACGCCCCTGACCTCAGCTTTCTTGCCACAAAAGTAGGTAGGTACTTATCTAGTGATTGAATTTTTAGAAACTACCTGAATAGCTGCATACTTATTTATACTTACTAGCGACCCGCTCATGCATCGATCATTTGTGTACGATCTACTGAAGCGTTGTGTAATGTTTCAGTATTTCTTCAGTTTCTGTGTCTAATAATAATAATAATAATAATAATAATTTTATTATCAGGCTACTAAGGCCCATAGATAAAATACACAAAATAACATCAAATAACAATAAACTAATACATAATTTAAAACCATTTAAAACTAAAACTATACACGTAATGTTGTCGGCGTCGTGTTTCGCTGCGAGGTGTCGCGTAACCGTCCTCGGAAACGTCGATATACGACACCCTTCGGCCAAAAGTCCTCCTTCATGCAGGTCTGCAGATGTTGGGTTGGAACTCGTACCACAAAAGATTTAAAGTTGATGTTATGGCGCGATTCCAACCTTTCGACCCTCAGAGTCCAGTTGGTCTTCACTTTCAAATACTGCACCACTTCTTCAGTTGTAGTGGAGTGATGCAGACGTGAAATGTACAGCTGCGTCGTAGGCACAGCAGGACGCAGCAGCATGTTGGGTCCACTCGGTGCGGTACCGCACAAGTTACGAGAACAGGGCTTCTTCTTCTTCCTTTCTACTTTAGTGAAGCCCTCCTCATCAACTTGTGTCGTTTTTGGCACGGAGCTAAGGACCGCAGTCAGGGCAGGTTGACCACCCTCTTTCCGTATTTCCCCTTTTCTGGTTTGTCGCTTAGGCTGCGACGCATCAGATTTTCCGCTGGTGACGATAGCAGCATAGGCACGTTTTGGGGTCGACGTACCTACGCGTGACGTATCCGCAGCCGGTGTTGCGGCGCGGGTGACGACGGCGGCGGGCGGCGCTTGCTCAGCGTTATCGGCAGCTGATGACGCACTTGTGTTCGCCGATTCAAAACTGCCGATGGTTGCATTTTGCGCCCCTCGACGTGTATTCACCTTTGAGGCCTCAGGGGACCCAAATACCGAACCAACGTCGCGCAATAACGCTATTTCTGCACGTAGTTCGGTATTGGTTTTTTCTGATATCTCCATTCTGGACTGCATCTTGGTCATCTCCGCTTTCAAGGTAGTGATGTCCTTTAGCAGCCGTGTAACGTCGACGTGATCGAAAGTGACGGGAGGCAGTTTACTTAGCTCCTTCGCCACGAAATCTGGCACGTCGTCCGGGTCAGTCTTCTTCAACATATCGAGGATATCCTGAAGACTCTTCTCGGTTCCATCTCTGCGCCGAGAGGGCATCTGGTCCAATTTTCCAAGAGACTGGAACAGTAACAGCTTTCCGCTGCTGATGTCGTCCTCCTTGAAGTTGGACCTGCATATCTGCAGGATGCTCACCTCGTCCATGTAGTCGATGGCATGGACTAGGAATGCCAGCAATTCATTCACTATAAGTTTTTTTGAACTCATTGTGATTTCGGGCAGCGGCTACGGCCGCGCAACACGCGAATAAAATTCGTACCGTGCACAGTGGAAACACGTCCGTGTTCGAACGCGCATCGCACTGCACACTAATAAAATACCAATGAATATTTTTGTGAATAAATAAACTATTTTAGGTTACATATGATAAATCAATCATCAAATTTATCATCATTTCATAAAATTATATATTTTTCACTACATATTAAAGTCAATTTGCATATTCAAAACATTATTTTGATTTTATTGTATTTTTTAAATAGGCTGTTCAGCGGTTTTGCCAGTTATCTACACCTGCGTGGCTCACGGAAAAAACAAAACCAGCGCGCCATTTTTCATAAATATTTGTTAACATTTTCGTTGTGTGGTTAATTGTTATCAAAAATTTTGACTTCACGTAGGAAGAAGAGCACTAGGTAGATTTGACCCCGCTGCAAATAATAATCAAGGAAGGGCCACGGCCCATTTACAACATTCATCCAACTCATAGGGAAATATTTCATCATTGCCTACAGTTACCCAAGAAAATGAAAATAACGAAATTATTAATATTAACAATACCATAACACAAACTGTAAAAATGCCAACAAAAATTACTGTTCGGTATCATTTTGAGAATTGTACTGTCACTAATTGTTTCCATAATTATAAGTTAATAACAATACAAGTCTGTTTTCTTCCTCGCAAGTGTATTGAAAAACGTCGTATGAAACGCGTGCGCATTGATCATTATCATTACACACTAATGTACTATTATCTGTATGGAATTAATAATTTATTACGTGACGGGTGACTTGCTTAAACAGCAGTTTATGCTTCGTTGTCTAGTGAGTCGGTGCAGTCGGTGTCGTTGTGCATTTATTAGTTCCAGTGAATAACACATTAATAATACAGAATGATAATAAACAAAGTAGTTTCCACCGGTCTGGCGTTAAGTGTGCCTAGTCACTTGTCTTTCGGTCAGTATGCGATAGACAAATTGAGACAACATTGCGAAGCAGAAGATGCTGTTGCTGTCGTAAGTTAAATACTGAATTACTTACTTGATGTTTTTTAAACACAGGCGTAACTTTGGCCTGTGTTGTATTGTTGTCCTTGACCCCAAGTAGGTACCTACAACAGATTTAATTAAGTTTACCTATTTTATATTGCTCATCATGTAATACAGTGAATTACAGTGGTTCCTAACCTTTTCGATCTGACATCATTATGACTTAGCTAGGGAAACTGATTTACCCCCCCTTCTCCCTCATGCTACCAATGAATTACGCAATGAATATAGTACCTACATATCTTAGAATAATAACGTATAGAAGCCGCGTCTAGAACAAAACACGAGCGACATCGTGTGTCCACTTAATTTTCTTTGTGTTCGTGAGCCAAATGTGTCCACGTTCCTCAAACGCACGCAAATACAGATTTCAGTGATACCATTACCTGGCCGTTACCCACAAAAGAATGAAAAACGAACTACTGTGTTGCTGGATAAAATCAAGACAAGTATTTTATGTTATCAGAAACTGGATAAGGTGAAGTTGATATTTCATGTAATATGACATATTTTTACGGAAGGTAAAATTAAATTAAAGTATTTAAAAATAAAAGGAAATAAATTAAACATTAATCGCATGAAGAATAGGATATCGTTCAATGCGTTTAGAATGTTTGATGTGTGATATTATAGGCATGTATTAATTGCTGACATGTAAACAAATCGGGTTTGATATCAATAAATAGCAAGTGTTGCATATTTTAATAGGAAAGTATGATTGAGAAAATTACAAAAGTGAAAAACATGTTAATCAATAATATTGTAATCTTTATTTTACCACTCTTCGAACCAACATTTTATGCTTATCTTTTAAAAACCTTGCGGTTGCAACTGTAGTAGGTACATAAAAAACTTTTTTTTTTGCTAAACTAATATAAGAACAAAATTGAAAGGAATGAGGGTATTTTTTTCCTTACAAATAGCAACACTGTATTGTGATAAGCTAGGTTATTAGAATTTTTGTTTGATGATCGATTTACGTAAAAATAATGTTTAAATTGCTTACTATACTTGTGAAATGTAATTTGATCATATATTTTTTGTTTTCCTGAAGTGCTATGAAATCCCTTAACGCTACAAACTGTCATTTTCAATTATTTTAAATTATTTACTCGTGAGCTGTGCTCGTGACCTTGAGTACATACTGACGGCTCGCTGAGAGGAGTTAGCCACTATGGCTAAGTTTTAGCTGCCTCACTTTTTGCACTCGTACTAGGTTTCTATGCGTTATTATTCTAAGGTACATATAAATACAAATTGACCTTATTAGAGATAAAAATTGCACAAAAATATTGAGTAAGTTCTTACAATCACATTACCTATAGGTATACCTATACCTACATATAATCTTTACAGAATTTACTAAACCGAACTACGGACTAGAAAAAAAGAAGGACTCCGCGCCATACATATCGAAAGTGAAGCACCGTACCGATCTGTCTGCGTGATTTGAGGGATACCAGATGAATGGAAATTTCCCCACGGTTTACTGTTTATTCATTCATTTATATAAAGCGATATAAGAAGTCCACTTACACATTTTTTATTGTAATTACAAACATATACTTAGTTGAAACTTAAATGAATGACAAGAAAAACGCTGCTGCAGTAAGTGCGTAATTCTCTGTAGTAATGTGGGCAAATTACCTATAAGAAAGATAGGGTGGATAGAGTGGATGGGGTAGGTAGGCTAGGCTGAACCTGATTTTTTTTATGAATTTTTTAAATGTGTACAGGACAACGTCTGTCGGGTCAGCAAGTAGAAAATAAAACATAAATATTTACTCAAATGATTTAATCACAATTTTTACAACACACAAATACACTCACTAACCCGCACGGCTTTCTTATCAATCGAAGAAACATTAAAAAAGTAAGATTCAAATCCGTTCAAATTTAAGAACCATCGCCAATTAATGATACAAAGCCTTTACAGAAAACCGTACCTAAATCGGCAAATCCATTTTAGAGTTAAATGGGAACATTCGTGTGCATGAACCAACAAAAAACAAACAACCTCTCACCCTAAACGCATATAGGTACGTGCTCCGTTCCGTCGTGAGTGAATGCTTAAAAAATAGACTAAAATCCGTTATGCTGGGTTAATTTTTATATACCTGCCTTTTACTGTTAACTGACCCTGCTATATTCTAATTAGGTAATATGATGAAATCCATGGCTAAATATTTTATATTCAATACTTACAAAAAAATTACAAAGAACACAAAAAAAATACCCATTTATTTTCCGACAACACTAATACGTCTTTTTAGGTTTTGTGTTCCAATAGTAATGATTTTAAAATGTCAAAAATACAATAAATCAACCAGTTATATACGTGTCTTAATTGTGATACTTATGTTATTCCTTGACACTTTTTCTGTGATGTAGAAATATTTTTACATCATTTCACAACACAAGAAGACATTATTTTATTTTATTAGTTTGACGTAAACAGTACCTACTTGATGACGCCGTAGTGCCGCGTAATGGCGGCCGGTCGGCACCTTATGATGTAAATGTGTGCGTGAGGCAATGAAGTTTTATAAATAGACGCATCATACACGAACATTGGTGCATTAAGCTCTCGACACTCGTCCTGAACGGTCGTGCTTTACGCTCCCCCGTTCATGACTCAGTGGCGCTAGCCTAATTCTTCTCGTTACGTTTACGTAACGCCCTCGCAGCCGCCCCGGCTGTATTCGATCATCGATCGATTAATTAATTAATTTTAATTAATCAATCGCTTCTGATCAATTATAAAAATTGCCTTTTTCAAGGCAGGTTCTACTGTTTCTTTAACGTGCGCGTTTGTGTGAGTAGCTTCACTAGGCCCCTTCCGGGCAAAACCACAGTTTCGTGGTCCTCGGTGGATACCTTACGGTGCCAACGAAACCGAGTGGGGTGTTGACCCAATCACACCCGCCGAACCCCTTCAGGGCTAGGCAGTCAGTTGGACGGGTCCCAGAGTTAACCGGCCTTGGGGGATCTCCTAGTCGGCTCTGGTGACAGTTTTCCTTTCACAGCTACTCACCTAGTGTCTTTAGGGTGTGTCTACACCCTTCGCGCTAGACTGTCAGGGCCCCGTTCGCACATTAAGATTGGCGACGGGTATACAAGCTTAGGGCTCACCCATAGGCACTCAACCTCCCTGTCTATACCCGACAGGGAGGGTGTGACACATCCCCGGGCATTTCCACCCGGGGAGCTAGGCATAGGGAAGATAGGAGGGAACCTTCTGTTCCGCCATCCCCCATTAGCAACCCCCCCGCACCCCCAATCATGGGGGACGCTCTAATTCTAACCTTTTTTAAGGAAATCCTATTCAAGGATCCTGATTTCCTCGCCAAATATGGCGCCCGTTTCGCTGCTATGCAGCCCCCCACCCCCTGTCCCTCCGACACTCCAGCCATCGCTAGCTTTAGCGATGCTCTAGAACCCCCCTCCCCTCCGTGCTCTATGCCCGTCATAGACTCGGAGGATTCGTCAGGTCCCATGGACACTGAAGTAGCCTCCATCAAACGCCCGGTCACTCCGTATCCTTATGGTACGGAGCCCCAATTCTCCTCAGCCTCCTCCTCCGAGGATGACGGTTTCCAGACCGTCACCTCCGCCGCTAAGAGGAAGAAGAACGTAGTCTCTTCTTCCCAGGCAGGGAAAACCCCCAAGATAGGCTCCCCCGCCGCCCCCGCGACACCGACCCCCGTTGTCCCCGCCCCGACCGCGCGCCCCGCTCCCTCCGCCGCCGCGTCAACCCCCCCCACCCTGTCTAAGGCTTCCGATGGCCAATCCAAACAGGCCCCCTCTCCGCCCCCCGTGTTCATTCAGGACAAGGGGAAGTGGACCGTCGTGTCCAAATGGTGCGTCGATCTCCGGATCGGCTTCACCAGTGCCCGTGCCACAGAGCAGGGCATAAAAGTCCAAGTCCCTAACTCTTCCGATTATAGGGCTCTCACGAAACTCCTCCGAGATAGGGGAGTTTCATTCCATACTTACTCCCTTCCGGAGGACCGACAGACCCGCGTGGTCATAAATCGCATCCCTAAAGAGATCGCGACCTCTGATATAAAAGACGACCTTCTGTCGCAAAACGTCCCCGTCGCGGAAGTGCACCGCATGCACCGCGCCCGAAGCGGAGAGGCATACAATATGATCCTTGTTGTATGCCCCGCCGTCGAGGGACACCACCCGATTTTCACTATAAAGTCGATTTGTAGCCTTACTGGATTCGATATCCAGAAGCCGCGCAAAACTGGCATCGTCGGTCAATGCCACCGGTGCCAACTCTATGGCCATTCCCAGCGGAATTGTCATGCGACACCCAGGTGCGTCAAGTGCCTGGGCGAGCACGGCACTTCTGACTGCTCCCGCCCCAAAGACAGAACTTTGTGCACGGAGCCACCCAGCTGCGTGCTCTGCGGGAACTCCGGGCACCCAGCCAACTACCGTGGCTGTCCCAAAGCCCCCAAATCGACCGCCCCTAAGCTGACGAAGCGTACCGACGCCCGTCAGCAAAGGGAAGCTCCCCCCTCTCAACTTCCCGAGCGACTGAGTCCCCAAAGACCCAGTCCTTGGCATCTCCTGCACCACCAACAGGCCTTCCCGGCCTTGGGGCGCTACCAACAACCTCCCCCTCCTCCCATCCCTCCGCTGATGGACCCCCGAATCCGTGCTCACGCACCCGCGCCCGCGCCCGCGCCCGCGCCCGTGCCCGCGCCCCCTCGCGCTAACCCACCCCCGGCTCCTAAAGCCGCTCCCCCCGCGCCGGTCGCACCCCGCCCGCCCGCACCCACTCCTCCAGTGGTCGGGCCTAACCCACTAGACGCGTTCAATGTGATCTCGAGCACATTCCTCGTCTTCCTCACCCCTCGCGCCCGAAAGATGGCTAGCGAAATCGTCACAGCAAGAAATTCCTGTGACCTTTTCGCTATCCAGCAAATATACAATGCGTATCCGGAGATAACGCAAACCCTGATGACCTTCTCCAACCAACCTAAAATCAATTAATGGATAAAGGAATCATTGCGCGTATTAAACCCCGATCCCTCAGACTGGGGTATTTCAATGCCAATGGCATCATAGGTCAGCGTGACGAAATCGCGACCTTCCTCCGCGATCACAATATAGACGTCCTCCTCGTACAGGAGACGTTCCTTAAACCCCATCACCGTAGGCCGTCCATCGCAAACTATCGCGTAGTCCGCAACGACAGGATTCGGTGTCACCGGGGCGGTACCCTGATCTACTACAGGGCTTCGCTCTATTGCATCCCAATAGACCCCCCTCCCCTCTCACGATTAGAAGTGTCTATATGTCGACTAGGCATGACGGGTCACCAGCCGATCACTCTGGTGTCGGCTTACCTCCCCCCCACCAATACCTCAGAGAACTTTCAATTACTGACTGACGACCTGACCCTCCTGCTCGGCTTGAGTGACTCCGTTATCATAGCGGGCGATCTCAATGCCAAGCACACCGCATGGAATAGTGCCGTAATCTCTACCCGAGGGAGACACTTGTTCGACCTCAGTCCTCTTCTTAACTTCGACGTCATCGCCCCGATGACCCCCACCCACTTCCCCGCTAACGTTGACCACACCCCTGACGTGCTAGATGTAGCACTCCTAAAGAATATCAACCTACGGTTGGCCTCTATGGAAGTGCTACAAGAGCTAGACTCTGACCACCGACCAGTCGTAATGAGACTAGCCCCTCGCATAGGTCTCCCCGACCCCGACCAACCCCCCCTCACGAGAGTGGTAACGGACTGGAGGTTAGTAAGCGAACGCCTGAAAGCCAACACGTCCCCCCACTTAGACTCTATCCCCGACCTCTTCGACTCAGTCGCAGACACGACGGCCGCGATCGGCTCGTTCACAGAACACGTACAATCCGTCCTGAACGATTGTTCAAGGGAAGTTCCAGCGATAGATGACTATCGCTGGAAATTGCCGGACGATGTACGTGAGCTGTTGACCGAGAAGAACGCGGCCGTCCGTGCGTACAGCAACTTTCCCTGCTCCGCGAACCGAACCCACATGCGCTACTTGCAGCGAACTGTAAGGAACCGCGTGGCGGAAGTACGTAACGCGGGCTGGGACAAGATGCTGAGCGAACTCGAGCCCACCCACCTGGCATTCTGGGAACTTCAGAGGAAACTCAAATCCCGAGAAGTAGCCCCCATGCCCCCCCTGACCCGCCCTGACGGCACCGTCGCCTTCGACGATGCCGACAAGGCCGAATGCCTCGCCGATAGTCTAGAGGCCCAATGCTCGCCCAGCACTCAACCAGTAGACCAGGCCCACCTCTCTGAGGTGGAAGCCGAAGTCGAAAGGAGAGCTTCCCTCCCCCCCGTAGAAGACCCCGAGTTTCCTCTGCCTCCCGTCACTCCCGACGAAGTGCACGATCTCATAAAGGGTCTAAAGCCCCGCAAAGCCCCCGGTTCGGACGGTATCACCAATAGGGTGATACAGCTCCTCCCCGCCCATCTGATCATGCTCATGACCACCATCTTCAATGGTGCCATGAGCAATAACATCTTCCCCCAATCGTGGAAACAGGCCACTGTCATTGGTATTCCCAAGCCAGGCAAGCCCAAGTCCGCTCCCTCCAGCTACCGTCCCATCAGTCTGCTCAACGTCCTCGGCAAAATCTATGAGAGGCTTATTTATAAGCGTCTCAGAGACTACGCCGAGACGAAGGGCCTCATTCCCAACGAGCAGTTCGGTTTTCGAACCCAGCACTCGTGCGTGCAACAGGTCCACCGGATCATCGAACACATAAGCGTCGGTTTCCAACGCGGTTCTTTGACCGGTGCCGTGTTTTTCGATATAGCGAAAGCGTTCGACAAAGTCTGGCACGACGGCTTATTATATAAGCTGTACAAACTTAAAGTGCCAGATCGTCTCGTGCTCATCTTACGAGACTTTTTGTCGAATCGCACGTTTCGCTATCGCATCGAAGGAGCGCTATCCTCCCCCCGCCCAATCCGCGCCGGAGTCCCTCAGGGCTCCGTGCTCGCCCCCCTCATTTTCACGCTATTCACCAGCGATATCCCCAAAAGTAGAAAGGCTCAGTTGGCTCTGTTCGCAGACGATACGGCCATTTACTACACCGGCTTCGGCCACGACTCGATCTCTCGCATTCTCCAAACCTCAGTCAACCAGCTCGGTGACTGGTTTAGGAAGTGGAGAATCGAAGTCAATCCCGATAAGAGTCAAGCGGTGTTCTTTTCGAAACCGCGACTCAGACCCCTCCTTCCCCGTCCGCTGACCATGTACGGCAAGCCTATCCCTTGGGAGAAGCGAGCCAAATACTTGGGCGTCGTCCTAGACCAGCACCTCTCCTTCTCGGAGCACATAAAGCAGGCGCGCTCGCGCGCCGCTTTCGCTCTCGGTAGGCTCCACTCCGTCCTGAATGCACGCAGCAAATTGTCACTTAGGTGCAAATTGCGCATTTACACAGCGTGCATTCGCCCCATCATGACCTATGCGAGCGTAGTATTCGCACAAGCGAAGCCCCACCACATCCATAGGATGCAGACCCTCCAAAACCGGTTCCTCCGCAGGGCGACCGGTGCCCCTTGGTTCGTTCGGAACGAAAGTCTCCATCTCGATCTTAAAATCCCGACCATCAGTCAGTTCATGAAACGCCTATCCAAGCGTTTCTTCGACTCCGCCGCCACTCACCGCAACCCTCTGGTTGTCGCGGCCGCCAGCTATGTCCCCTCCCGAATTAGTCATACCCGCCGTCCCCGGCATGTCCTAGTCGACCCCGATGACCCCATAACCCTCCTCCAGGAGAGCAGTAGGGCCACAAGTACAGTGCACAAACACAGACCGCCATCGTTCCGACCTCGCCGACGAGGTCCCACGCGACGACCCCCCCGCATCCGTTCCCCCCGTCCCCAGTCCGATGAGGCCTCAGCCCGCGCCGTAGCTGAGCCTGTAGCTTTAAACTCCCCGTTTAATAATCATGATACCATAAACACTTTGATCCAGCCCGTCCCCAATATCGCGCTGCCCTCTCCCGATGACGCCCTAAGCCGAGGTCCGTACCCCACAGGGGGTGCCCTTAGCGTGCGGTCATCTATCATTTAAGTTTTAGTTTTAAATTTTTCCGCTCCTGGCTGGAGGCCTTTTAGAGTAAAATCCGAAAGGCAACCACAGGACAGACCGGTTAAGCAGCCACGACCCCCAGTGGTCAAAACTGCGAGTTGCCAAAAAAAAAAAAAAAAAAAAAAAAAAAACGAACATTGGTGCACTCAAAAACAGCGTAAGTCATGAATGTAACTGCGTACCTAGTACATACAATCATACAGTGCGCGAAGAAAAGGAAAGACCCATACCAATACCAGCACCCTAATTACGTAACACACTATCTATCACTATCTGAATCATTTTGAATCCATTACTTCATATGTTCGAAAAATGTATCTGCTCAACAACGTAAATAACGCAATGAAAGTTGTTGAACTGTCAAAATGAAACCCATTCCTACTGATAGTGTGTTACGTAATTAACCGGCTGTTATTAAAAAGAAATGAACATACATATTTAGTTACGTCACTAGCTGCTGCATGTTCATTGGGGCGTGCGCGTGGGTCACAGCAGTCAGAGGATTTTGGAGAAAACTGAACACTAAATTTTACTCGTGTTGACAGTTTAAACATTAGGAGTTTTTGAAGCAATAAAAAATAATCGGAACTGTAGTAGGTACCTTAACAACAATAACATGACAATTAACATGACAATTTGAATATAAAATCTTTTATTTTCAAAGTAAATAATATAAACATAAACAATTAATTATTTCATTGTTGGCATCCAATCGTCATCACTCCTTTGAGTCCTAATTATCTTTAACCATTTTTCCCTTATCAGTCTGTCTTTAGGCAATCTAAAATAAAAGTAAAACAAGTAATATTCTTAACACATGTAATTACATGAAGGATTAGATGACATGATTTTATATCAAACATGTATATTAAAAAAAAATACCCCTAAAGGCTGTATTAAAAAGACTGCTGTCTGCCCCGAATTGCCCCCTGCGAATTGCCCCACCCTCCCCTGCTCGCGGAAAAATGGCGGTAAAACTACAAAACGAAAACATTTTTGTTATAATAAAAAAAATACAGTACTTACCTACTTACGCATGAAGTGAGACGTTTATCTTTTCTCTCACAGTAGTAGTCTAATTTGTACATCGTCTATATAAGACACAGGAAGGCATTTTCTTCACAAATAATTGCTGAGAATTGCGAGTAATAGTGACTTGTAGCCGCGTCACTGGATGGTACCGTGACTAATGTCAAGTCGGGCAATTGCCTTGCTTTTTATCTTGCCAATATTGAGGGCGGGTAACGCATCTAATGGTAATACATCATTGGCGTAAGGCATCTATAAACAAACGGTCTCAATCTCTCGGTCTGAATCAATACTTATAGTGGCTTCACTTTCGCTATGCGTGGCGCGGAGTCCTTCTTTTTTTTTCTTGTTCGGGAACCTAACATTAAAAAACTTGCGATCGCAAAATTTTTAGTGTGAAGGTTGGAACTGTTTCGCATTCGCAAGTTTTCGAATGTTAGGTTTTGTTTCACTTAAAGCGCATCTCAAGTCATGTGCCACATTGAGACGGTTTCTTACCTTTGTTTTTAGTGTCCCTAAAGTTGAAAAACCACTCTCACCTCTGTAAGAAGTAGCCCCGCCGTCCGCCGCGCACTCGGCGCCGACGTAGGTACATCGTACTCGTACAATTCGTATACACCGTACGTAATTGACGTAAGTACTTTTTGCGCGCTATATTAGAAGCGCGGCTCCGATTTGTCATTTGATTACACAGCTAGAGCATGAAATGCACCGGTGAGCTAGATTCGGTCTTATTGGTCTAATCTTTGTTACAATTATGTTACCTCAGCAGCTTATTACCCCCGCAGTTACCAGTTTACCAGTTTTACCCATGCAGGGGTAATTAACCCTGCGGGGTAATTGCGTAACACACTAACAGTAGGAATAGCTTTCATTTGACAATTCAACAACATTCATTGCGTTATTTACGTTGGTGAGCAGACAAATTTTTCGAACATGTGAAGCAATGGATTAGCAATATGCAGTTAGGATGCAGGTTAGGAACCGTGGATGTAATATGTATGGATAATATGGATTTCAGAGATAGTTTGTAAGTAATTAGGTATTTTTGTAAAAAACGATCCACTATAATTTTATTATTGTAATCATATTACAATGGTTATTTTTTTTAAACCTTAGCAAAATTTTGTTTTGTAATAACTGCTGATATCATCAGAGTACCTATAGTACCCCTGGACGTCGACTTTTAGAAAACCTTGTGGGTGCTCATTCTCATGCTGACTTGGGATTCATATTTTTTATGGGCTGCTTAATCCCTAAAATCGCATCTAAATCCGTCCAGTAAAACTCATGTTCAGCGAACAGACAGGCACCGTCTTCACCCTTAAGAACTTACCTACTAATTAATTAAGTTTATAAAATATGGATTGAAGAAAATCTACGATGCAGGAGCAAGCGAAGCGAGCTCCACACAAATAGCACCCGGTTAACCTAACGACGCGCGACGGCGACGTGACGTGATTTTAAAGAGAGATCGAACAAAGCCGATTGACTGATCAGTTTTGATGTCTATGCTCATTGGTGATTCGTCTCCATTATTTACCTCTCGTGGGTGCTGGAGCCCCCGAGCATCCACAGAGTCGGCGCCCCTGCTATAATATATTTTGTCGGTTGAATACTTACACAAGGTAAAAGTCTCAATCACCCTGACTTCTCAACCTTATTAGATCAGAATAGGTATAAGCTATACAAAAGGTATACTAGACGATCAAACTTGGAGAAATTAATGCCAAATGGCTGCTAATGGATTGAGTAATATCCACAGATCAATGGCGACACCGATCAAAAGATATCGTACAGGCAGATATTACAAGAGACTGTGAATGTGGCGACGGGGCTCAAGAGGCTAGGGGTGAGGCGTGGCGATGTGGTGGCTCTGTGCAGTGAGAACAGGGATGAGTTCATCCCCACCGCGCTCGCTGTGCTGTGCTGCGGCGCCACCGTCACCACACTGAACGTTATGTACACTAGAGGTAAAGCCATATTCATTTAACTTTTCACTTAGGTGCTTACTGCTCCAAATCCGTGAATGAAACAGAGTTTGTCAATGATGTGGTGTGGCAGCCATTTTCGTCTTCTATAAGACGAGCACAGAAAAATATAACACCACAATATATGTATTCTGCCGACTCTTCTATACAATACCTACCTCAATAGAAACAAAACAGGTAGGTAATACTCGTAGCATAATCAGCCTATAATGTTCCCACAGCTGAGACAGGCCTCTTATCTTCGAGAGGGAGTGGGCTGCAATCTACCACGCGGGTCAAGTGCGGGTTGGTGGATGTCACATGTCTTCGAATTTTTGGTTCCAGGACATGCCGGTTTCCTCACGATGTTTTCCTGCACCGTTTTAAGAGCAGTGGTGATGAAATTATTTACACAAAGTAGTTTCTAATAAATTATTTTATATCTCTTGATATTTTCTTTACCAATAAGTACAGAACTATGGCAAATTAGATTACCGACCGAGACAACAAACAAAGGTAGAACTGTACCGAGATCGGGTAAATAATTTATATCTACTACCAGCTCCTAGTAACTAATAAGTGTATCTTTATTTCTGCACTTAACGACCGATAGCTATAGCACAGTACTTTATAATACTGTGGTCTGTGGATATAGTTAATATCAATATTATGATATATTATTTAAGTAATTTAGCAACCTGTTTGACTCTGTCTAGATAAGATATATTTATTTGTAAAAACACGTGTAGGTTTGTATTGTTTCACGTTTTACAATCAGTTGGAACGATTAAAAATCATGTATCAACATGTTTTTGCCTAGAAAGGCGTACAAATACAATAATAATATAATTCAAAGTACAAAAATCATAAAGTTACATTAAATTAATGATAAAAATATCTAAAGTACATCATTTAAATAGTCGTCAACATAATAGTAGCATTTATTTATTAAAAGTTTCTTCATGCTTTTAATAAAACTATTAATATTCAAATCTTTGTGTGCGTTTGGTATCTTGTTGTATAATTTTGGGGCCATGCAGAATACACTCTTACGCATGAGAGCTGTTTTAGCACTATGTGAACGAAGTCACCGGTATTACGTTGACTTCTTTCGGAACCATCTGAAGACCTTGGAAACAGTTGGGGATTCTTTTTAACAAATAATATCGTTTCTAATATGTACAAGGAAAGAAGTGAGAGAATTTGATATTAAATGAAACATGGTTTGCAAGAGTTATCCAGAAAATATGCCGTATCTAAGTATCGCTGCAACAAGTCCGTGATAGGCAGTAAGCAATGTATCCGTATTTACGATCATGGCGAGTTTATTCAATGCGTAGGAAGAACTACTAATTTTCTTACTAATTTCTTCAGTGTGATCTTTCCAATCAAGTTTTTTGTCAATGGTTAGTCCAAGGTATTTGGCATTACCAACTCTACATAATGGCGTGATATTAATGTCATTTCTTACTGGTATTCATTCAATAAAATGCAAGATTTTTGTTTTATTTAAATTAATTTTTAGATTATTATTAACTAACCAGTAATTTATAGAAGCCAAATCATTATTAATGTCAAGTTCATAGTTGTCAGTTTTCTTACATGTTATTATGACTGTGCTATATCATCTGCAAAAAGAGTCATTGGATGCTCAATAGATTTCGGAAAGTCATTTATATATATGACGGAGAAGGTATGTCTCTCTCGTTATTATCAGCCATATTTTAACTACTTTGGGCGTACTATGGGAAGTGTTGGTTATTGCGCAATAGAAAACCGTTTGCAGTTCAAATCAAATCATAATTAAGGAAAAAATTAATCACACTAGCGAATCACACACTGTAGGTACACGACACAACTATACGGAACGCGCGACAGTTTCTAAACGTGTTCACTGCTTAACCGCCAACAACAAACTCTGATTTCACTCTGGTCAAGCGTCATGTTATAGAATCTGTCGAGCGCCACCTGGTGGCGCTGGCGTCTCGATTAGTCAAAGTCAAACGATTGATTTAACGTATTTCCGACGTATATGATAAATAATAATGGTTCCAGAATGCTTCCCTGGGGTACACCAAATTTCACTATACGTTCTTGAGACAAATAAGTACTCGCTTTTTTGGTACGATCTATTTTTGAGATTGCTGTGATTTGTCTTCTATTAGACATATAGGATTCAATTAATTTAAGCACTTTGCCTTTAACTCCATATGTGTCAAGTTTATTAATTAAAATAGTGTAGTCAACGTAGTCAAATGCTGGTGTCATATCGCATAGCACAGCGAAAGTGGGAGTCTTTTCATCCATCCGTAACATGACAGTGTGTAGAAAATCATAGACTGCCATATTGATTGTCTATTTTGTCTGAAGCCTTTTTGCTCACTACAAACTCACACTCTAGACTCTAGAATATTCTAAATTGTCTTATATGCAGGTACAGTGTGTTTCCAGGCATATTTTTTCCAAGCATATTAGTTATACTTATAGTCGTAATATCTAGTTACAAGATCAGCTGCTGTAGGGTAGGTAATATAATAGTAGTCCTCCAGATTGAATTTCGGCCATTATAGCCAATCTCAGCGGTGACACATAGTCATCGACGCGGGAGATAATTTATTATTATAGTGCTCGAGTGTGTAGGTAAAGTGAACCGTGATGTTTTATTTATTTTAACTACTTATCTGCCTTATTTGGTGCACCAACTAAAGTAGGGTCATTCACTCATTCTAAATACTTAATGTTTGTTTTAGATGAAATGACGCACGTGCTAAATATATCACGACCAAAAATTATTTTCGCCTCTGAAGTGGGACTCAAACGAAATTTGGAAACCATAAAAACAGTGCCGAGTATCGAGAAAATTATACAATTAAATGGCAAACCGATTGTGACCGGTGTCATTGAGTACAAAAGTGTGGGAGTACAGGTGAACCCGAACGAGTACGAAGCAGAAGAAGTTCAAGGCTGGTCCGACGTCGCCTACATCCTGTACTCTTCAGGAACAACAGGCTTGCCCAAGGGAGTCATGCTCACACACCTCAACGTATTATACTCCGCTTCCAGTTTTGAGTAATTATCAAATAGTTTGTTGATAAATTTTTCAGGGAAACTCTCCTTTTGTGCAACTGCCCGCGACTTCGTCCGCATGAAATTGCACATAAAACATCCGATGACACTCGGCAATATTGTTGCTTCTCATTAGTGAAACAATTTTCAGAATCGGATCAGGAGTTTCAAAGATTACCCCCTCTATACAAATTCACAAATTTTACCTCTTTAAGGCTCCTTCAAACAGGCGCGACACGCGACGCGACACAAAGGCACCGTGAATCGCACGACGAGCGGTGCCTTTGTGTGTTTGCAGGAGCCTTAATTGATATTATAATCAATAAATGTTTATCGATAGGTACTTAATATATCTACTTACTATACTACTTAATATATACTATACTACTTAATATATCGAATTATAGATAGGTAAGTACCTAAAGATCTACCTAAAGATAAAATCGAGATCGATAAGGATTTACCTAGAGATAAAAATTATGCAGCCAACGTTTAGTAAGTACAGGTGATTAACGTTGTAGATCGCAGATTGTGTCATGCATGACTTAGCATTATAATTAAACTAGCTTTTGCTAGCGGCTTCGTCCGCGTGCATGTTTTCTTATAACTCTATTGGTTTACGCGGCGTACGCTAATAAAGCTTCTAGTCGGCATGATTTTTTCCAACATCTTCAACAATCATCGTCATACGAGTATTTCAGCTAATTCACACAAAACCGTAATGAATTATACACCTTAACCTTCCTCAAGTCATGAATCACTCCGTTCATTGGTAAAAACCGTATGAAAGTCGGTTCGGTAATTTTTAAGTTTATCGCATTCAGACAGACACAGACGCGGCAGGGGGACTTTGTTTTATAATATGTGGCCATTTTAATTTTTCAGATCCGAGACCCACTTGCAAGATGCCATATTACTGACCATAGTGCCATGGTACCACGCCTACGGCCTCATGTCGACCGTCAACTATATCTTAGTAAAGATGAAGCTAGTGTACTTGAATGGATTCAATCCGCTGAAATATCTAGGCGCAATACAGAATTACAAAGTAACTACTACTTTCTAAACTCGGCATGAGATTGCCACTTTTAATCAATATACAGGGTGTTTGGTGCACCGTGTGCCAAATTGAAATGGTCGACTGAAGGGGCCATCTGCTATCCTTTCAGACCCCTTAACACCTCTAATGTCCTGTAGATTTTTTTTATCGATTCTTTTTGTGTTACAAAAAAAGATCCAAATTTTACATTCACAATACTTTAAAAAAAAGTATAAGGTGTAGACTCAGAATTTTAATTTTGTTGAGATGTGTATTGTTTTAGAGTACTTTTAAATTCAAAATTAGTGACATTAGTCATCTACTTTTTTTTTATTTACACGCAAAGGTAAAACTTAAATTAAAGCTGTACATGTTACAACCGTTTACATGGCTACAAAAAAAAAAAAAGCGACCGGGGTCTTCCAACTCCCTTATTAATTCTCTAGTCTATCTTCTTGCTAATGATGTACCACACGCCATAAAAATCTTTTAACAACTTTGTGAATTCGCTAGAATTGTGAATCGAGTCACATAAGGTTAATATTCAAAATTATGATTTAAAAAAGTATTTTTGCTTAAATGATACCTGACAAACCTATTAAATCTGTTATCTCATTCTTATAAGGTAAAATCTGTCTCGTATCTCTATCTTTTCGTGGGATTTACTTGAAATAAAAAAAAACAAAATTGCATTTTTAACATTTGTTTCATAATTTTTTGAAATCCTGTTCAAATTGTTTCCCTCTGCTGCGAATGCAGGCCCGACATCTGTTTCGTATTTCGACAGTTGTTGTACGAAGTCGTATTTCCTCCTTAATGGTATTGAATGCCGTTTCTATGCGTTGGACTAGTACCTCCCTAGTTGGAACCTCCGTGGCGTATACCAGCTCTTTGGCACGTCCCCAGACATAAAATTCTAACGGAGTTAGGTCTGGGTAACGTGGCGGCCAAGGAATAGGGCCATCGCGCCCAATCCACGCATTGGGGAACACATTGTCGAGATATTCCCTCACAGTCAAACGCCAATGCGCGGGACAGAAGTCATTCTGGAATACTATGGGTACACGTTCATTAAATACGGGCACCTCGGCCACTAATTCAGGCAGGTTGCATTTTGAAGTAATTCCAAGTAGTCATCACCATTGAGATTATCGGGCAGGTAATGCGGTCCAATTACCTGATTCCCAATCACTCCTGCCCAAACGAAGGTTTACCTTCTATGAAAAGATTTCAGTCTTTTAACACGTGGGTTTTCCGTTTTCGTTGTCCAGTGGTGCAAATTATGTAAATTGAGAATCCCATCTTTGGTAAATTTGGATTCATCCGACCACAGTATTCTTTTAAGAAAATCAGGATCTTCCACATCCGTGTGTAAAAGAAACCGACAAACAGCCACTCGTCTGTCAAAGTCGCCACCCTCAAGACATGCAACAAAAAAAAAACTCTTTTAAATTCTTCTTGAGCAGTGATTGCACAAGAATATTTTTAAGGACCCTGATCGCGACGATAATTCGTGGTGGAGCAAATGAAAATATAGTGGACTGTATATTATGAAGAAGTATAATGACATAAAAAATAAATTAATACGGTAAAAAAAACAAGAATTCAAAATTATAAATTATTAGGATGTTAATAAAATGCGCAAGCGCAGCCGTGCGTGGATGCGCACAACAGCTGACTGGTGTGGTGCGGGGGCCCGCGCTCCGCCGTCGTCGGCCGGCTGACTCCCCGCTGTCCCCGCGCCCCTCGTACACGGCCGCCTGTGTGCGGCGATGTTGAGAAGAGCGGTCTCAACAGACCCGCTGTACGGGCTAACAGATTCACTACCTGGAAGTGACCTCATACCATACCCATTACCTGCTAAATAAAGGCAACGTCAAACAAGGCGTGTACGGGTTTAAAGTTAGTTTAAAATTACGTACCTTGCACCGGAGTGTAGTGGAATGGATGCTTTTCGTTTTGACGAAAGACTTTCCACACTTTCCATATTGAAAGATCAAGATGTGATGCCACATTTCTAATGCTTCTTGTAGGGTCTTCCTCAAAAAGTGCCAGTATTCTCTCGTCAACTTCAACATTATGTCGCACAATATGGCACCTTGGTTCATTAAAAGTGACACTGCCAGTCTCGCGTATGCGTCGGTATGTGTCTTGGAAGACTCTGCGGCCAGGTAATCGTCTACCAGGAAAGCGTTCCTGGTAAAGTCGTTGCGCTGCACGAGCGACACCATGGGCGCCTCCATAAGCCATCATGATGTCCGCATATTCTTCGTTAGAGAATGTCGCCATTGAACAACAAAAAAATCAACAAAGTTTAACAATAACACCAAAAGTTAAAAAAAACGCAACAAGAACCAACAAAACTCAACGAAAATAAAGTAACAATACGAAAGAATCGCGGAGTACGGTGAACTAGCAAACACGTTAGGTAGCAAAGGCAGTTATGTCTCGACTAAGAAAATGACGGATCGGCGGCAGTGCGTGATTTGTTCAAACCGATTTACGCTATGCAAGAAAGAGATAGAAGATAGATTTTACTGCGTAAGAGTGAGAAAACAATTTTTACCTGTTTCTCAAGTAACAGTTACGCAATAACATTTTTTTCATTCGAATTTGGAATATAGTCTTATGTGACTCGATTCACAATTCTAGCGAATTCACAAAGTTGTTAAAAGATTTTTATGGCATGTGGTACATCATTAGCAATAAGATAGACTAGAGGATTAATGAGGGAGTTGGAAGATTCCGGTCGCTTTTGTTTTTTTTTTATAGCCAAGTAAACGGCTGTAACATGTACAGCTTTAATTTAAGTTTTACCTTTGCGAGTAAATTAAAAAAAAAACTAGATGACTAATGTCACTAATTTTGTATTTAAAAGTACTCTAAAACAAACACATCTAAATAAATTAAAATTCAGAGTCTATGTCTTATACTTTTTTAAAAGGGCAATGCCCATCACCCATACAAAAAAATACCTATAATGAACAACAATGAAATAAAACCCAAATTGCACTACAAATCGTAGGAAACCCAAAACAATTTCAATAATTATCAAAAAACTAGGTAGAAGCCAGTTCCAAATATTTTTTCTACTATATAGGTTAAGTCAAGGTTAAGGATTAATATGCAATAATTAAACAACAAAAAAGCATTTAAATGTTTTATTCATCATTAAAAAAAAAATATCATCAAGAAATGCAGGAGGATAGATATTGGATTGCTACTGGGCCCATGCTAAGTACCATACATAGTATGGTACTACGACGACGACCATACATAGTATGGTACTTAGCAAACCATCCAGCACCTTGTCGATCACTGTAGCCAATGAGATGGGTCTGTAGTTGTTCCCGTCGGAGGCATCGCCCGTCTTATTTTTAATAATTGGAATTACTGTGGTCTTCATAAGCTCCTGGGGTAAATTTGAATGTCCTAAGCACAAATTGTAGAACATGACCAACACCCTGGGAAAATGAGCACCTGCATGCTGCAAATGCTCGATGTTGAGGTCATCGTGCCCTGGAGACTTACCTCGAGTCATGCTCTTAATAACCTGAGCGACTTCTTTTATTACAAACCTGAACCGCACTTCATCCTTTACCTCAGCATCAAGCACCTGCCGCACATCTGGTAAGGTAGACTCAACCTTAAAACGTTCCGTAAACAAGTCGGCAATCAGCTGGGGCTCATTTCTACCCTCAACACACGTAGGCACACACAAACCAGCTTCCAGTTTCTTGGTATGCTTCCAAAAACGCTTGAAGTCCTTATCCTTGTGGTGTGTGGCTAAGATATCCATTTTAATGTGCTCCACGTTGCCTTGCCCCCACTTGAGCTTAGACTTAAAGCGCTTTCTGGTTTCACACATCGTAACATAAATATCACCAGACTTGGGTTTATCATGCAGCAACCAAGTCTGGAAGCTGCTTCGTGCTTCCAGATGAGCCTTTTGTGCATGTCTATTCCATCCAATAACATATTTCTGCTGCTTGTGCTTTCTCAGTCTATTACTACTACGCGCAGCCACCGTCAAAGCACTAACAATACTGTTATATAGCTCATCAATAATTGCGTAATGACAACCGTTACAAAATAAAGCAGGTTCAAGTCCGTCGTCAAAAAGCCAAGTCGTCGTCCGTGTTCAAAAATGGGTATCGTGTGCAGAAGTGTAATCAAAATCCTTAATAAATGGCCACAGTCGTTGTTAAATATCATAAAAAGCAATCCGTAATTCCGCAAAAATATGAATCAAGTAATATAAAAGGTACATATACGGATATCAAGTTAAATATTTTAATGATCATTATATTTTTACCCTAGATAAACAAACGTGAGAATTATTTCATTACGAGTATACATAATACATTCTAAATAGAACTATAAACTATTAGTAGTTTCTGTCTATTTCAGGCATTTTTCGGGCGTTCCCCTTTGTATTTGAATGCAAAATTTGGGTCTTTTTTTTGTAAAATAATGAAAGTCGATAAAAATATTCCACAGGGCATGAGACGTGTTAAGAGGTCTGAAAGGCTAGCAGATGACCCCTTCAGTCGACCATTTCAATTTGGCACACGATGCACCAAACAACCTGTATAACTCCGATAGAAACTCACAAACTGGATGTGGGTATGTTTTACAACACTTTATTGAAAAATTTAACCTGTAGGTGACCTTTCTGGCAGCGGCCCCCCCTATCGTGGTGTTCCTGGGAAAGGCGCCTATAGTAGAGAAGTTTGACTTGTCTTCCATCATCACTGTCTGGTGTGGGGCTGCCCCATTGTCCACGGAAACTATCACACTAGCTTTGAAGCGGTAAGCACCCATACTTGAATATCCTAACTCCTAACTAATATTATAAATGCGAAAGTAAGTTTGTTTGTTTGTTACCTTTTCACGCCTAAACCACTGAACCGATCATCCTTAAAGTTTGCATATACGTCGTCCGGTGTACAGAAACGGACATAGGGTACCTTTCATCCCGAAAAAAAGTACTGTTCCCGAGGAAAACAACAATAACGTTATTATGATAATAGATGGCGCCACGTGTCTTTCGAATCATGATTGAATTATATTATTGTAAAACCATAGTAGTGTGTTAAGAGTTTATTTTTATTTTTTATTTAAGTACTTAATACATTTTGTGAGTATAGAGTGTCGATAGACCGGTTTTTCATCCTCCTAACTATAATTCCCTGAACGACCCGAATTGATTGTCAAATTCTAAATTAACGCGAGCGAAGCCGCGGGCAAAAGCTAGTCTCACATAACTATAGGTACACTTAGTGTCAGAAGTGCTGAGTCTGCTGTGACGGCATTGTAGTCTTCAGGATTAAGAGATTTTACTGCTACAGCTACACTTAGTAGGCTGTAAGGAATCTTGTCTGAACCCACAACAAGCAACCCCTTGCTTTTAACTAGGTACCCGATCGATAAAGGTAAAATAATCATAATTATAATGTAGTAAAAATAGAGGAGTTTACTAGCTCTGAAGAAACAATTTCGTACGGCGTCGGGCAGGGGAGTGTCCGACATTGTTCCTGATCCATATTAACATTATGCAATATGAGTATTGATGGGGGTCGCATTTTCACATACGCGGATGATACCGCCATAGTCTTTGCTGACAAGACTTGGGCAAAAGTTAGATCAGCCGAAACTGGCGTGTCAAAGATTGCAGATTGACTCAATCGCAACCTCCTCACGCTAAATGCCTCCAGGTCCAATACATAACACATCGTTTAATAAGTCCCGAGACTAACTTGGAGATGGCGCATATATTAAAAACTCTTTTGATTTTTGGAAAGTACTGGCCATCAAATGACATGTGTAATTTTTTTTTGAAAATCGAACTTTAATATATCGAGTTACAGACATATAAGTGACGCTACTTTTGTAATTCCGAAAAATGGAAAAAAAATTAGTTTCGTGTGTTGATAATAAATTTTTGTATTAGGAAAAAACACCGTTCAAGCACAACAGTGACTTATAAAGTGTTATCCGGAATCTGCTCCGTTTTTTTTTTTTTTTTTTTTTTTTTGTTCCGGGTCGGAAAATCCTCATGGATGTCCCCCGCCCTGGGGGGGCGGAGGGGTCTGTCAGACTCTTACTGACTAAAAACCACCCCGGTGTTCTGTCTCACACCTACGCCGGGGGTCGCGGGAACGTACAAATCTTCCGCAACCCCCGGCCGGTGCCGGCCCGCATCTGCGGGCCCCGTCCGGTCCAGCGGGGGGAGTGAGGTGTTTGACTCCCCCCGCGACGTCTAAGAGGGGCGCGCGTGGAACACTACGCGCCGCCACCTCGGGTCCTGATGTATGGGGGGCGACGGACGTCCCCGAGTCCATCGCCCCTGGACCCATTTAGGGGGGCTGGAAGAGGGCGTTGTCCGCCCTCCGCCGACGCCCGGTGCGCCTGCTGCGGGCCGGGTGAGAGGATGAGATCTCTCGCTCCCTTTCCGCAGCCTCCTTCTGCGAGATGACTGTTTCGCAGAAGGATAACACCGCGTCCCAGGACTCCTCGCCGCCGACCATCGCATTCACAACGGCCGGCAGCGAGAGGTCACTGCCTACTCCTGAGATGAGGGCACGGCGCGGCTCCTCCCAAGCGGCACACTCTGCCAGCGTATGCCGCGCCGTGTCCGCTCCGTCTAAGCCAACCATTTGTCGTGGGTATGCTGATTTCAAACGCGGTCTTATGGACACAAATGATGTTGAACGCTCTGGTCGTCCAAATGAATCAACAAAACATCAACCAAGTCCTGAAAATCGTTAAGGAAGATCGGAAGGTAAAAGTGCGCGAGATTGCTGAGACAGTGAAGATTTCAACTGGTAGTGCTTTTACTTTTTTTTCATCAAAATTTGGCCTTAGAATAGTTTTTTTCCAAATGGGTGCCGCGTTTGCTAACAATTACGCTGTTTGGCACTGTTTAATAGAAATAAAAAGGATTTTTTACATACGTATGTGACAATAGATAAAACATGGATTATCATTTCACTCCGGAATCCAATCGGCAGTCAGCAGAGTAGAGATCGCCTGGTGAAACCCGGCCGAAGCGGCCTAAGACACAAAAATCTGCCGGCAAGGTTACGGCCTCTATATTTTGGGATGCGCATGGAATACACTTCATCGACTACCTTGATAAGGGGATAAATATAAATAGCGAATATTATATGAGATTATTGAAGCGATTAAAGTACGAAATCGCGGAAAAATCGAACTCAAATGAATAAAAATAATATGATGTTTCACCACGACAATGCGTCGTGTCACGAGTCCATTATAACGATGGCCAAACTAGAGGAATTGGGCTTTGAAATACTTCTCCAACCACCTTATTCTCCAGATCTGGCCCCAGTGATTACTGGCTGTTTGCAGACTTAAAAATGCTCCAGGGCAAGAAATTTGACTCGAATGGTGAAGTAATCGCAGCAACGGAGGCTTATTTTGAAGCGAAAGATAAATCGTTCTACACACATGGAATAGAAAAGTAAGAAACGCGTTGGAGGGTATGGCAGTTGAAGGAAACTACGTTGATGAATAATTTTTTTTTTTATCAAAAAACGTTGTTTTAGTATTTAGTATCGAGATTTATTGAACCACGTAATATGCTTCACCAAGTATGCACACACTCAACCTCCACTCGAATTCAAAATTAATATCCACTGCTGTCCAAACCCTCCAATACCTGACTGCTCTTGTGCAAAGATTGACAGGTTACAATATACTAAATACCTGGACATCATGATTGACCAGCGACTGTCCTGGCTAATGCATACTGAACTGATAATGAAAACGGCTAGGAAATTAATATGAACTTTTAAAACATTGCAACACGTTGCCTCAAAAAATCTTCTGCAGAAAGTCTACACACATAAAAAAAAAGTTTGCGATCAGTTTGAAAATCGAAATCTTTTTGTTACGGTAGACGATATTATAATTTCTTCTTCTTTTTAGATTCTTTACATTAATATATAGAATTAGAATATAAAACAAAAAACAAATTCAATTGTTTTTGCATATAAAAATAAACTCAATCCAAGTTTACGCTCATTCAGAAATCTGGCTTAGTACATTTTAACGGTTGTATAATATTTCTTCAAGGAAAGTTGTTATTGATAAAATGTCAAGAGATTGAGAAAGATTATCAGAATTATTACGAGCAAGAATTGTAACTTTGAGGGAAGAAGGATATTCCACGAGAGAAATAGCACGCAGAGTTGCTGTATCCCAATCGTGTCGTGGCCACGTTGCAGAGTTACCACGGCATGGATAATTTAGCTGACCGACTCCGCAGTGGTCGCCTAACTGTTCTGACTGCTGCTCAGAAGCGCTACATCAGATTGCTGGCAGCACGTGACCCAACAGTCAACGCCACTAAAATAAAAAACAGAAGTACGGGCCGCCTATGGACTTGAAATTAGCACTCAGACCATTGGGAATTGCTTACACCAGGCTGGACTACGAGCACCGAGGTCTTGGCGAGCACCTCTGAATTCACGGCAACGTCAGCGATGAAGATTGCAGTGGGCAAGGCTCCGGCAAAATGAAGAAGATGAGGAGGAAAACATTTGGCAAAACTGTCTCTTCGTTGACGAATCGCGAATCAGCACTCATCAAGATAACCGACGTGTCCGTGTCTGGAAAAGACCTCCAGAGACTCTGAAAGCAAAAGAACTGCCACTGGAACCGTTCAGCAAGGCGGGAAATCGGTGTTCTTTTGGGGTGGAATTATGATTGGAGCTAGAAAGCTTTTAATCTCGTATCGAGGCTCCATGACGGCAGGTAGGTACAAAACAGTTGCTATTGATGGAATTGTTAGACCATTCCGAGTAAACCATGGGCACGAATTCGTACTGGTCGATGATAATGCGCCCGCACATCGACCTCAACGAATCAATGCTGCTCTCCGAGAATACGACATCACGAGGTTAGACTGGCCTGCCGGTTCGCCTGACTTAAACCCAATAGAGCACGCGTGGGATGCTCTTAAGCGAGCTGTTTGGAACCGGCAGCCAACTCCCCAGACAGTGCCAGAGATCAGGGAAGCCGCTATTCAAGAATGGGATCGGTTACCGGAAGAAATGCTGGATAGCTTGATCCTCGGCATGCCCAGGAAGATCCTCGCATGTGTGCGAGCCAGGGGAGGAGTAATATTGTATTAAATAAAAACCTTCTATTAATAAATTGTTGTATAAGTTTGGTTAAACAATCTTTCTGTTACATTTGGATTGAATTACTTAATTTTTGTTATTAGAAAATAAAAACAAAGTTTAATTTTTTTTATTTCAAACAGTGTATTTCTATTTAAAATAAGATATAACGTAAACATTTTTTCTTGACAAAGTTCATTTAAAAAAATATATTAGCTTTTGCTAGTGATCACAAACTTGATGTGTGTACGTATCATTGGCCGTATCGATAATTACATACTGTATGTTCGTCATGCTTTTTTTTTTTGGGTTGGGCAATCATCAAATGACCTCTCCCGCTCTGGGCGGAGAGGAAGGGCGTGTCAGACTCTTACTGACTAAAACCCACCCGTGTTCCTTCAGTTGCCTGTGCGCCAGGGCCACGGTAACTCTTTCGAACAATCCGCAGCCCCGGCAGGCATCGGTCCTATCGAACCACGTCAATTGTGCTGACATCTCTTTGAGGCGCGCGTGGAACAGGACGCGCCGTCGACCCGGGCCTGGTCCTTACCGGATGGCGAGCTGCCCATTGCTCGTCGTCCGCAAGCCCGCGCCTACGGTGGCTGGGAGTCGGCAATCGACTCCCGACGCCCAGGATGTCTCCTCCTGCGGCGACTAGGGGCGCGAGGGCGCAGTGATTGCCTCTCCCTCTCGCGCACCGCCTCCTTCTTCGCGAGCATTACTGCTTCGCAGAAGGAGGTGACGTGACTACGATGCGGGATCCAGACGGTGACGCCCGCCGGGGACCATGAAACACCATCGCCTCCGATTTGTCGAGGGCCACCTCCAGGCCGAGGCGCCGTATGCGGCTCACCGTCTGTGAGACCGCAGCCGTCGTCAGCAACTCTGTCTCCCTGTAAGAATTCCCCCGGGCCGTGACCAGCGTGTCGACAGCGTAGCACGCCATGTCGACGCCCGGTTGGAGTTCGCCCCTCAGCACCCAGTCGTACCTGATGTTCCACAGAAGCGGGCCCAGGACCGAGCCCTGTGGACCACCACTCGACATGTGGCGCTGGTTGACGCCATCGCGTCCAACGTAGGTGACACACCTCTCCGCCAAATAAGCCCCAACGATACGGCGGAGGTAGAGAGGCACCCGATGGTAACGCAGTGCCTCGTGAATACAACTCCAGGGCAGGGTGTTGAAGGCGTTGGAGATGTCCAAGGACACCGCCACCACCACCCCACCCCGGGACACCGTTTCCTCCGCCAGGACTCTCACCCGCGATATAGCGTGTATGGTGGAGCGCCCATGCCTGAAGCCGAACTAGCTCTCGTCCAGGTCCAGCCCTTCTCTGCACAAGTGACCAACGAGGCGGGCTGCGAGTATCCGCTCCAGCAGCTTACCCACCTCGTCAGCAGCACTATGGGCCGGTACGCGGACGTCGAGTCCGCAGGGCGCCCCACCTTCCTGAGCAGGACCAGACGACCGGTTTTCCACAAAGAGTGGGAAACTGGCCCTGCTCGAGGCACGCTGTGTAGAGTCCTCTCAGCTGGGGCTCCAGCTCCTTCAGAGCGAGAGCTAATGCTCGGCCGTGGTTCCCGTCGGGCCCCGGAGCCACGTTCTTGGCCCGGAGCCGCATCACGAGAGCCCTCATCTCTGGAGCCAAGTCACCTAACACAAGCATCTCCAACTCATGTGTGTAAAGCATTTTATATTATAATTACAATTTTGCATTTTTTTATCTCCTTAGCCTAACCCAAGATGAATTTGACTCATTTAAATTTTTTTTTTTCACTTGCAGTATGAAAAATTGCAAAGGCATTTTCCAAGCGTACGGAATGACCGAGACGTCACTGGCAGCCACCAAGGACATCGATGATGAGAAGATTTCGAGAAAACCGGGAAGCGGTGGCTATCCTCTTTTTGGCGTGAGGGCAAAAGTAAGTTTCATAAGAGTCTTCCTATTTAATTTTGTTGAATATTAGAAGAATTTGTTCCAAGACATTAAGAGGATTTCTAGAACCGGATTAATATTAGTTACGGAAGTAAGAGTTCGACATGTTGAGTTAGATTGTGCGTACTTACCTATCGTACTATTGAAGCGTAATTTTTAGGCAGCGCGGCTGAAAATCATATCTTAAACTAAACGTATACTCGTAATAAAGTTATTTTTTTTTAAGAAAGTAGGGTACATATATTGATCAAGCCGTAAATATTTTAATAGAAAACATATTAGTAGTTAGAGAAAAAAAAAAGGTTATTTAGCATTATTCTAAGTTTGGTGGCGCGTCCGCAATCTGTTTTTCTGGGAATTACCACCGCTTAAACGAAACTGCACTAGTTGACTAGAAATAAATAATTTTATTTGAATTCAGTATTAAATTAGTTTTTCTATCTGATGACAGGTTTAATCTTATATTTAGTGCAAAACTTTATCCTAGAGAAAATCGAAAATGACTGTACCCCGAGATATTTTAAATTATGAAGGTGTAATGAAATCATTAAGTGGCTCGTATAGAATAAATCCAGAAGGACGACACTACCATCGTTCATTTCGTTGAGACATGTCCCAAGTAACAAAAGGTTCTATAACCAAGGCGTTTTATCACCAAAGAGTGATATAGTAGGCCTTTAACGGTAACCATTGTGAATGCTTGTACTATAACGGTTTATAACAAAGCGTTTTGGTTCTATAAGATTAAAGAGCATTTAAGTTCTATTATTTAGCTCTTACAACGCTTACAGGACCATACAAAAGAATCTTTAAAGTGTTGCACTGTAATAGAAATGAGAAAAACGATTTTGGTACTATTTAGTACTATAGACAACCTTACTGACACTTTTATGTATCTATTTTGCTCTAATAATGCGTCAAAATAATTTTTACAGTACTAGGATTGTAGCAGTATCGAAAACACTATTACAGGATCAATTTGCACTATAAAAGTACCTTACACAACCATTACGTAACCGTTTAGCTTCGTAAAAGCTCCCTCAACATCGCTACTGGGCTAGTTCTGTAAAAATCATGAAAACTCTTCTATAGTACTAAATAGTACCATAGCGACTCCTGGCGCAATTGCTAAATAACTTACAATTCAAATAGCTCTAAAAGTGAGTTGGTGTTACTGCTACGAAACTAAAGCGTGACATAAAAACATTAAAATGAATCATTAATGGGCTAATTGGATCTTTAATAGCTTTTCAGTAACAATTACATCACAAGTATTTCTTAATGTCGATTGTTTATTTACAGAGATCTGGTTAAAGTTTTAAGTAAAGGTTTAATAATGGATTTAAGATCGCTGCGTCGGTATAAAGACAGTGGTATTTATAAAAAAAAAGGTAAAGAAACGATATATACAAGCATTATCATCAATACAACAGGCTCATGTTCAAAATGCAAATACTGGTCAAGCGGGTCCAGAAAATATAGCACATGGTTCTGCACAAACTATTTGTTTTAAATCACAACAGGGCTGTAGTATTAATGTTCCTTTTGCTCAAGGTAGTAATAAGGATGAAGAATATGACAGTGAGAGCACCTCTCTTCAAAGTTCCCAAACATCGGAATGTTCAGAGGAGGAAAGCAATGACCAATTATGCAGTGACCTAAGAAGATGGTGCGTCACTTACAATATACCTCATCAAGCTATCAAAAGATTGATAGAAATAATAGACACGCGCATTCCCAATGTGTTACCAAAAGATCCAAGGACGTGCTTTGAGCGTAAACAGCGGACTGGCGATGACACGCCGCTGTGCGCCGCGCGCAACCGTCACACGCTTGCAACCGCCATGCGGGAAAGAGAGAGAGCAGTATACCTTATTCGGTGTAACGTAGCGGTAGGTACGCGACGGAACGCGCTTTTTTTGGACGACTCGTAAGTCTTTAGATTGCTACAACTACAATCCCAAATTATGCCCTAGTGTGTATTTAATGCAACTCCATGCAAATAAATTTATTTTGACTACACTATATTTGGACAAGGACCCCTAATTAATTTTCGGTGAAAAGATGGCCGCTATTTTCTGCCGCGATAGCACATTAGCAGCATGGCTGGAGCCAATGTGTACTATAGGATCCGATTCGGGACAAGTCGTTAATTTTATTAATTAAAATTTAATTAAAACACGAAAATAATGAGGGCGCATTGCAAATTTGAAATTAGCATAATGATTTAATCGATACAATTATTTTCGCAAGTGCAAGTTATGGCAGAGTTGCGTTATGTCCTTTTATTACAATGATACGTTAGGCAACAATGGCCAATGACATGAATCATAACTTACCGATATTTTTTGTTTTCTTGAGAAAACACGACTGACACAACACGAACAAAAATAGTGAACAATATAAGTGTCAAGAAAGATCTCTCAAATCGTTTACAGTGCAAAATAGCACTTTAAACATGTTTTGGTTACTTTTATAGTGCAAATTCATGACATTATTGCACTTGTGGCACTATTTTAGTACTAAAACTCGTTTCACTACACTTTTACATCTAAACTATCGAGTTGATGTATCACCGTGAGAGCCTTTATGTAATGTTTATAGAATAAATCAGTGATAAAACTCGGGCCTATTTGGGGTTTTGTAAACATTTACAACACCATTATAGTACTAATTATGGAGCCTTTTAGCACGCTCCAAAACGTTCTCAGGACTTTTATAGTACCAATTTTTGTTACTTGGGGTGCTCCCGCACAGCAGTTACAGATGTGTGCCATCCTGTTGCGATTTCCCGCTAAAAACGTAACTAAGTCTATTCCTAGTAATCGGACAGAAAACCTGCAATTTTGGTGTTAAGGTTTTAAAACGTTTTATAACTAAGTCGGTGTTGCAAAATATTTTTATAATAAAAAGGTTTGATATGCTTTCAAAATGATATAAATTAAATTTTTATATTAAACAAGACTCTAATTGTCGTGGTGCAATTTTGGTGATTATGGGTATTTTACAAATCACCAAAATTGCTTAGTTACACAAAAAATACTTTTAAGAGCTACGTACCTGAAAGAAAAACGAAACAATTAACCGTAATAAGTTAACTCGTTTTGGAAGTATAGTAGATATATGATACGAATACTCGAGTAGCTTGAGAGTGATGAAGAAACGGAAACTTGTATAATTCTGCACTAGTAATTCCTTAAGTTACCTCGTAATCGGATAAATAGTATTATACAAACGCATACAAACGAACAAATATTTATTTTTATACATATACTAATTAGATTAAAGTGTGAGCAAAATTTAAATCCTTATTACTTAGGTTATCAATTGGTTAAAAAAAAATAAGTTAGGTATTATTTGTATATTAGCATGACAAAAAAAAAGGCGTCGGGAGTCGATTGCCGACTCCCGGCCCCCGTAGGCGCGGGCTTGCGGTATGGACCAGGCCCGGGTCGACGGCGCGTCGTGTTCCACGCGCGCCTCAAAGAGATGTCAGCACAATTGACGGGGTCCGATAGGACCGATGCCTACCGGGGCTGCGGATTGTTCGAAAGAGTTACCGTGGCCCTGGCGTATAGAGGTATGAGGAACAGGGTGTAAAGCTCACTCATACTCTATAGAAAAGGGAGGATCCTCCGACCAGACGGGTCTTGTGTCTGGTGGGCAACTGCCCAACGGTTGATGTCAGGATGTTGTATATATGCTAGTTGCGCGGTAAACTCTGCTTGCGCGATGCAGGATTTTGCGTGACGTCAGTATGACGCGTAGCTCGCATGTGGCGTTTGTAGATGCCGCTACAGGCGCATAGGCCACTGAAGGAACACGGGTGGGTTTTAGTCCATAAGAGTCTGACACGCCCTTCCGCTCCGCCCAGAGCGGGAGAGGTCATTTGATGATATACCAACCAAAAAAAAAAAAAGCATGACAAAAAAAAAACAAAGTTGACACACGCGGAATGCTTGGAGGGGAAAAGGATGGCAGAAAGGTGGAATTATCTTAATTTTTTTAAATGTATCTTATTACCTATGACTTTTAACATAACATGTTAAAAAAAATATTTTAAAAATATTATAAATGATCATAATGATGATAGAGGAGGTGATTTCAATTTTTTATAATTTAAAGACTGAAGAATTGACTAGACCGGAAAATAGGAAAGTTCTAATTGTAGATTGTTGTATTTTTTTATTGAGCTCAATAAGTTATTATTTTAATAAAACATTCACTATAAAAAGGCTTTTATTGTTATTTTATTTATAAATCGGCGTAGAGAAACAGTTTTGGTGTCACATATCAATTTTTGTGTCTTACCAATTCTGGTGTCGACAATATCTTAGAAGCTTTCAGGATTAAATAAATTTCTCTTACATTTTATGTAACGGAATACGTATTTCTTGCAAATCAACATCTTATATTATAAAAAAAATCAGAAACTAATTTTTCCAACCAAATTAGGTAATAAATCGTAGTTGTTGAAATTCACTCGTACAGCAGGTATTCCGATGATGGTAATATTGTATTTAATTTTAACCTCTATTACAGGTTGTCGATATAGATAGTCGTAAAAGGCTGGGCCCTAACGAAAATGGAGAGATCTGCCTAAAAGGACCTATAATTATGAAGGGGTACGCTGGGGACGAGGCCGCTACCCGCTCTATGTTTGATGAGGAGGGCTTCATGAAGACTGGAGACGTCGGCTACTACGACGAAGATGGCTGCTTCTTCATAGTGGACCGACTTAAAGAACTCATTAAATATAAGGGTCATCAGGTAAATAAGTAAACTTTAAGTTTTATCTTTATACTAGCTTCTACCCGTGGCTTCGCCCGCGTGGATGTCGGAAATTATCCCACGGGAATGTGCTA
The DNA here is from genome assembly GCA_917490735.1 of Dryobotodes eremita. Lineage (NCBI taxonomy): Eukaryota > Metazoa > Arthropoda > Insecta > Lepidoptera > Noctuidae > Dryobotodes > Dryobotodes eremita. Next base: position 10,704,802 of record OU823257.1, read on the forward strand.
CAGGGACAAAACTAGTTTATGTTACACCTTATAACATCAGCTATTTGCCAGTGAAAGTCCCGTCAATATCGATACAGCCGTTTCGGAGATTAGCCGGAACAAACAGACAGACAAACGTTTAAAAATAGTTTTATTGATATAAGTACTGTATACACTTTCATACGCATTTATTAAAAAGTTGTTATTTTGACATTACAAACAGACACTTCAGTTTTATTTATTTGTGTAGATTGCTAAATGATAATACACTCGCGTACAAAGAATGCGGGTCAGTAAGAAAAAATAAAATTCCTTACTCTTAAAATAATAGAGCTAGCGGCATGAATTAGACTGTATGATAATTTACCAATTAATAAAACAATAACAAATGTTGGAAACATTATTAGTTTAATTGTCAAAATTACATAAAAAAACAAAATAAGTATCAATAATTTTTACGTTGTTAAAATAATGGTTGGTATCTCACATGCAACACAAAAACGAACTTTAAAACAAAATTAATACTTTGTATTGCCTCGACGGGCTCTTCTCACAGCTGCCAGGCGATTGGACATGCTGTTTATTAAGTTCCATATGCGATGTTGCGGGATATTGGTACATTCTTTCACTAACGCATGTTTCAGGTTTCGAAGTGTAGCTGGGGCGGGGTTTCGATTTCTTACATACCTCCCAAGCTCGTACCAGGCGTGTTCCATTGGATTCAGGTCCAGGCTCCTTGCGGGCCAGTCCATGCGATTGATGCCAACGTCCTGAAAATACTCATTTACAGTTTAAGCTGTGTGTGGCCTTGTTTTTTTTGGGTGGGAAATCATCAAATGACCTCTCCCGCTCTGGGCGGAGCGGAACGGCGTGTCTGATTAATGCTGAAATTTACCTTTTTGGCGCAGACGTGAGGCACACACTGTTGTTTTCAAAACATTACTTTCACTTTTTTTTTATATTGTGTTTCACGAACTGTTGTCAAATAAGTATTATTCTTTCTCTCAGGTTGCGCCGGCGGCGGTGGAGAGCATAGTGCTAGGGCACGCGGCCGTGGCGGAGTGCGGCGTGGTGGGCGCGCCCGACGAGGCCGCGGGCGAGCTGGCCACTGCCTTCGTCGTCAAGAAGCCAGGCGCCACCCTCACCGAAAAGGAGCTGCTGGAATTCACTGCAGCTCGGGTAAGTTTATGTTTGTCCTAGTGACATATATACATATATATATATATCGACGTAAAAAGCTTAGCAACTCTCAAAGAAATTCGCCCGCAAAATACCATCCAAATGAATAATTGAGTGAGTACCTATAGAAATGTTTCCGTTTGAAATTATTGCCTGGTTGGTCTAGTAATCGCAAATGTAACTGCTGAAGCTGTGGTTCTGGGTTCGATTTCCAATTCGGGTAATAGTGTTAACGAGTTTTTCAGTCAGAACCTTGTCAGAAGCAGAGTGGGGTGCCTATAGATTTGTGCCCGGTCAATTGCAACATGCTCGCTCTACTTGGGTTTTAATCATAACAGTGAAATATGGGTTCACTATACCTACAGGCTGTTTTATATCAATACCTATGTATGTTTACAATGTAAAAATATTCGATGTTACATAAGAATCATGTTCATCAGCTGTCTTCAGTGTCGCGACTGCATGGCGGAGTGATATTCGTCGACGATATACCAAAGAACCCATCCGGGAAGATCCTGCGCAGAGCACTCAGACAGAAACTACTGGAGAGGCAGAAAAGCAAATTGTAAATACTTTAGTTTTATGTTGTGGTGGTTAACATATTCTTGGTTTACGGGTAAGCAAGACCATTAAAGTCAAAGTCATTAAATTAAAATTATACCTAATCATATATTTTTTTTTTATTATTTGGGGGAGGCCTATGTCCAGCAGTGGACGTCTTTCGGCTGAAATGATGATGATAATAATGAAGTATTTTTAGAGATCCGAACCACAAAAGAAAAAAACAGAACTCTTATAGGATCACTTTGTTGTCCGTTTTTTGGGTAGAAGTATCAAGTAGAAATTGCGAATACTTCCCTGTTACTAAAGATTAAGAATTTTTATTTTTGTATTTTTGTTTTTGCGTTGTGATTATAATCTTACTTATAAACAAAGTAAACTCATTTTTCTTTCCTCTCCAAGTGAATAAAAAATATCGTCAACATACTTGAAAGTGTGTCCCTTATCCCTTACCATATCCTACTATTTATAAATAAGCACAGTGGCGTAACTGGGTAGTCAAAACCCCTGGTGCGAAGAAAAAATTGGGTCCTCGTCATCCCCTATCTCACCAACGCTGCAACGTAATTGTTTTTCCGAACTCATGTGAGTAGGTAGTAGGTACCTATACCTACTTAAACCAAAATTGTCTTCTTTGGGCAATATTTAAAAGGCATTTCTGTATGGAACCTTTAATTGATATATCGGATAACATAATTATCATCTACATACCACCGTCGCTGCCATATGTGGGCACCCGTTTTTCGTCGCCAGCGCGGGATTGGCAGTGTACTTACTATGAAAACCGTGGATTCTAGAGCAAGCGAAGCGAGCTTAGTAATTTATGCACACTACCTCGTACCTATAGGGTAGGCCTTGTACACACTTTTATCATTTTGGTGTATCTGATACAATGGAAAGACCAGCCGCTACAAAAGTCAGAAGTCGCAAAAAGCTTTTCTCATCCAGGTTTGAATGTTCTAAATTATTTGAGGTAATATTTTTCTCAGATTTTCAGAAATCACATGCAAGCAACAAACTCAAGCAAATAAAATTATAACGCGTATTCGTTCGAAATTCGAAGTTTAAATTAAATTGTTTTGTTCATTTTCGGCTTATAGTCTTTATTGTAGTGGCGTGATTTAAGTATATACATATAGATCATCTAATTCTATAACAACTAAGTAGATGATATTATGCATATTGGTCCATAAATATCTAAAAACTACCCTGTGTACAAAGATACTTACGGGACAAAAATTATCATCATGCAAAAACTAGAAGTTTCATACGCGCAACCTGTTATCTTGCTGAACACCCCTGCGTTGAAATTTTTCGTCAGTTATTAAAAAATAAAATTGCTGTTATTGCACTTTTCTTTTTACCTATATCATACCTATTATGCTACGTAGAGCTGGTGCGTAGGAAATACTTTATAATTGCTCTTTGAGCACGTCCATTTCTCAGCACATTGACACAAAGCTAAATAAATCTGTTTGACTAATTGTATCGTCGGCTTTTTTACGTTACGTAGTGCTACAAGGATATTTTGGCACCTGAAGGACATTGACAGGGGGCGTTGGTGGTAAACATTAGCGAAATTTAATAGAGAAAACAAGATGGCGGCGTTAGTTCCGATTTTGTCCACGCGCCAAAAAACCCTTGTAGCGCTATAGATTAGCTGCTAAGCTAGGATTTCTTAGAAGAGCGGTGGCCGCCATATAACGTCTGTATTTTACTGGCGAATGACGTCACTGATACGTTATTTATGAAAGTTAGTTTGTGAGTTTTCCTAGAGAGCGTTTTTTGACACCGTAAAGTCAAACCCTGCTGCCATCATTTTCATGACAGCTATCACCGCGGCCGTTATTTGGCGACCACCGCTCTTCTAGAAAACCGTAGCTTTAGCAGCATTGGAACAAACTTTAAAACCCCCAGACTCTGCAGAGCTTTTTCGAACACCCCTGAAAAATAATTTATTACAATAAAAATAAAAACATTGTTTTCATTTTCATATATTTTTTAAATTCTTAAATCAAGCTTGCTTGTGATTTATTGTTAAATAGGTTATTTAACAAAAATTGACAATCGACGTACTAAAAAGGTCACAGCGAGCATTCGCGAATTTGTTTTGCGATAATTCATTACGCAAGCTTTTGTTAGGAAACGAATTCATTACGAAAAAAAATCATTCGTTGTCCAAACACAAAAAACAAATTTTAATAATTTTAGCTGTGCTCCCTATGAAACTATTATAATTATTTTCATAGGCTTGTGTTATATAAATCGGGGTCAACCTATATTATCCAGATATCCTAATATAAGTAGTAAGTAATCAATTATCTACCAATGTAAATTGTGGAGTATTGTGAAAAAATAAATTCACCATCCCCCGACGACGCTAGCTTGTCCATTACAGGGATGATTGATTGCTGAGCATGGAACAATAGAGGCGAGCACAATATATTATACAGTTCCCAAGGTACCGGGCAACGCAACGATCCAATTATGTATAATGGATTAACTCCCAGCGCTCTCGTCGGCGGCGTAAGGGACCATTCATGCACAGTACGAACTAAGTAAGTACCTAGTCGGCTATACTGGCGAAGTAAGCAATACTAATTAGTAGTTACACCAGATTCGACACAAGAAGTTCAGCGCGTTTTTCTTGAGTTGTCGGGACATTCGGCAACAGGCCCGAGACTTACCTTATCGGCTATTTTTATTCTCGGGAATGTGGATATTCTCCTTTTTGTATATTTGTAAATTACTAGCTCTTCGCCCGCAACTTTGTTCGCGCTGATTTCGTGCTTTCTTCTGCGAACTTCAACAGCATCTATCAAGGGTAGTTTTAATCATAACGATCTTTATTATTTACCCAGATAAGTATTTGTGCCAAGCTTCATGTTTCTAATCTGAAAAAATAAAACGATTTGTCATACAAGTTGAATTCCCCCTTTTCACACCTTCAGGTTGATTTTTAAAATCGTTTTGTATGTTTCCTTTGTTTGACCCTTAGATTATTTATACCAATTTTCGAGTTAATCGAAGCAAGCTGTAAAATTCTCCGTATTTTTATTATTAAGTACACCTTTTCATCCAGTTATAGGTTGATTTTCGAGAAGTCCAAAAACACGTTATTCTTAATTGTTTGTCAAAAACAAGTAAAAGGTAATAAGTTTCAAATTAATTGAACCGCGCGTTAAGTGTTTGATGGGTGGTTTTGAAAAACTAATAATATCAAACCTTATTATTTATTTAAGTACATAAGTATTCATACAGTATTTTCATCTCCGAAGCAACGCGCGCTTTACTTGTGGTAATCAAGTGTACAATCACGCTGTATATGTTTGCGTGAAAACGAGTAGCGTCAGCACATAACACACAAACGCACTCACACACACACTTCCGACTTCGCTATTATCTCGGACGGTACCGAGAGCTCCTGAGTCGTGCGCTTACACGCACATTCACAGCGTGTTTGTACACTTGATTACCACAAGTAAAGCGCGCGTCGCTTCGTGTGATAAAAATACTATACCAAGTTTTTAAACCTAAGGAATAACATTTTTCATACAAACGAAATCCTCCTTTTACATCTTCTTAGGGGTAGAATTACTAAAAATCTTATCTTAGTGAATTCCTACGCTACAAAAAGAATGTAACCGTCCACATTTCGAGTTTCTAACCTAAGCTGATAGGGCTGGGCGATGATGTATCAGTTTGGACACTTGCCTTTTAGGTAGGCAATATACAATGTGGCTACACATTGATACTATATTAAGGAACAAAGATTGTAGTAAATGAAATGAATTCTTGGCGATGTATATTTCGAAGGCAGATTGTATAATTCGTCATTATACATACGGCGCCGTCCATTTGCATACTGTAGCCGTTATGTATAATGACGTAGGCAAAAGGTATAACGCCTAGGCATTATGTAAAAGTACTTGAAACACAATTGATGATTCCAGGTCGTATACTTAATGGCTAGGCGTACTAAACAAAACAACAAAAATGGCGTCGAGTAGTTCAAGTGTTTCCGAAAATAAAGATGAAAACAAGTTCGTGCCGGAAACAAGTGATTTTAAAGACATTTAGTATAAACAATTGAACAATTTATTATTACGAATCTCAAACGGAATCATAAAAAAAACCGTGGACTAGAGAAAAAGTTTTGGAGGTCATCCCGTAATACACGCTCAAGTGTCCACGCAAACTGGCGTTCGGCGGACCCCTGCTAATTAATAAAGGGTAATATTTTTTTAAAACTTATAATTATATACTTACAATTTAAACATTAGGGAGGTTATTATAATCAGTTGAAAAAAAAAATAAAAACCCACGACACAAACAAAACCCTCTCAAAAGTTAAAAAATAATATGTGTTGGTCCTTTAAGTTTAATATAAGTTGTAGGTAATATTCTGATCAAAGCATAGTCGCGTCGGGGGACGGCTAATGCAAATAGGAACTTCATAGCAGTTATCTTTCTACAATAGTACCTACCTATACATTCATTATTGCTGGGCTTTCATTAGCCGGCCCCCAACGCGACGATGTGTAGCGGTATCTACGAGTACATCGCCAAATGCGAGCTACACGTCACACTGACGTCACGCAAAATTCTGCATCGCACAAGCAGAGTTTACCGCGCAACTAGCATAAATACAACTTCCCGACATCAAACGTAGGGCAGTTGCCCACCAGACACGACACCTGTCTGGTCGGAAGATCGTCCCTTTTCCATAGAGTATGAGCGAACTTTACACCCTGTTCCTCATACCTCTATAGATGCTTCGATCAAAATATTACCTACAACTTGTAATAAACTTAAAGGGCCATTACATATTATTTTTTTTACTTTTAGGAGGGTTTTGTTTGGATCGGGATTTATTAAATTTTACTTTAATTTCCTGCTTAAACTTAATATACTAACAATAGAAAGGCTATGATCAGCACGTGCTTCACTTAAATATGCGCAGCTGTACGTATATCTTCCACAGTGAAGCTAGTTACTAATGTATCCTCATTTCTCTTTGCTACTCCATCACCAGACCCTAATCACCATCTATCTATAATCTAATGATTGAGACCATTTCAATGAGCCCAAACTAGATACTTCTGCCGTATATGTTGGTGAGGCAGTTGGGAATCATGCAAATTCTAGGTGATGCTGCAGCATCAGTTCAAAGTTACTACCTATGTGCTTCTAATATCATTGAAGTAATAGAATATCAAATTTCGACTCGATCAGACCTGTGGAAGATGCTCACATCCCTTCATCAAGAAGAAAAGAGCTGATCATATTCAAACGGCTGAACATATTTTCTTAAATCATAGCTAAGAACACTCGATTAAGTCACTTTTGGAACAAAACAAAAAAAAAACAAAATCGGTTCAGCCGTTTGGGAGCTACGATGGCGCAAACAGACACACGGACAAAGATACAGTCACGTTAAACTTATAACACCCCTCTGTTTCTTTCGGGGGTTAAAAAATTACGGGCAGTCATTTTATTTTGCGGCGGTTGGTAAATTAGTGTGACAATAATAAAAAGAAAATTGATCGGTTATTACATATCAGAACAAAAAATACTCAAATAATGTTAGTAATAAATGAATGGGCAGTAAAAATGTTGGAATGGGCAGGTTTGGCTGTACACAGGTTCGCTTGGAAATGTGACCAACCACGCGCGAGCCATATTGGTCGCAGTAACTAAGCCAACTGGATATGGTTTGGTTATAGAACTGTGAACAACCGCGCACGAGCGGAGCCAGCGAAGCGAGCTGAGCGGTGCCGCGGCAGCGGCCGGCGAGCGCTACTTCCAAGTTAGATCTCTTAGCAACAAAACCCGATTTGTTACCTGCCCACACATAACTGCCCGTTAAGCCATTTTACTGCTTAGTATTTATTGAATTGACTAATTTTTATTTAGTTTACTGCCGAACTTGTTAATAATCATGGTGAACATTTTTTTTTGGGTTGGAAATCATCAAATAACTTCTCCCGCTCCGGGCGGAGCGGGAGGGCGTGTCAGACTTTTACTGACTAAATCCCAACCGTGTTCCTTCAGTTGCCTGTGCGCCAGAGCCACGGTAACTCTTTCGAACAATCCGCGACCCCGGCAGGCATCGGCCCTATCGCACCCCGTCAATTATTGCTGACATCTCTTTGAGGCGCGCGTGGAACACAACGCGCCGTCGACCCGGGCCTGGTCCTTACCGGACGGCAAACTACCCGTTGCTCGCCGTCCGCAAGCCCGCACCTACGGTGGCCGGGAATCGGCTATCGAGTCCCGACGCCCAGGGTGTCTCCTCCTGCGGTGACTTGGGGCGTAAGGGCGCAACGCTTGCCTCACCCTCACGAAGCTCGGCCTCCTCCTTCGCGAGCATTACTGCTTCGCAGAAGAAAGTGACGGCGTCCCATGCCCTCTCGCTCCGTACCATGGCCTGGACCAAGGCCGGACGCGAGAGCTCGCCGCCGCCGATCGCCGCCACGACGACACGGCGGTGCTTCGCCCAAGCCAGGCAGAGCTCCACCTTATGCTCCACAGTGTCCTCCGGTTGATCCACACAGTGGTAACATCCGGGCGTTTCCAATCGCCTTATACGAAACAGGTACCTCCCGAAACAGCCATGTCCGGTGAGGACCTACGTCAGGCGGAAGGTGAGGGCGCCGTGGCGCCTCTAAATCCACTCCTTAAAGAGGAGACTTACCGCCGCAATTTTGGCGTTCCCAATCATGGTTACCCGAACATATGACTCTTGACGAAATGGCTGCGATCAAGAGCGTCATCAATTTGCTTGGGCTTATACATAACGGCGACAGTATGCAAACAATGGCGCCGTATGTATAATGAGGAATCATATAATCTGCCTGTAAGGCTGATTGTAGAAGCGAGCTATAATAGTAGAAATGCTCTACAAGCATCTTTTGTTATCGTAATGATTGACGGGGTAACTTTGTCGGTAAGCATTAATGACATTGTCACAGAAATTATATTGAAAAAAACGGTCGAAGTGCTTGTACCGTTCGTTGTATATCGAAATTAAGTTAGATATATGACGTGTGTTTAATTCGTCACTTACCAAGAGTTAGACAAATCTTGGAATTCACCGGATTCACGGGAATATTGATATTGGCGCTCCATCAAGACGTAAAAATGTGTATCATCGGCTAACTCGGCGTTTGAAACACCTAGGTACCTACTTATTTTCTGTTCGTACCAACATTTTTATTTTAGCGTAATGTTAACTAATTCCAAGTGTGATACTTTATCATTGCATTTCTACATTATATAAATAGGTAGGGCAATAGTATTGTGAGAATAATTGATTGCACTCGGACCACATATCTAGAATATCTATCTTACACTGAAACTCAAAGCACATAGTTCAATTAAACTATTTACAATCACTTTTGAATTGTCAAGGAGTTGGTCAGTCAGAAATATGAAACTAGTTGCCCATTCCAAAGCGAAGTAAGTATCTTTGGACAAGCCCGGGCAAAAATCTCCATGAACACTCTTTTAAATTAGGTATATTCTTACAAGTATATTAGTTACATCATTAATGTTACTTACATAAATTATTCGGTAAGAGCACTTACGGACTGGATTTAAGCATACCTACATAGGTACCCACATTGTGAGCGTTCCTGTCGATCCTCTGTAGGTAAGTTCCTACTTAAAAGTGTAACATAAAAATGACATACAAGATAGTACAGACAGATAGGAACGTATTTAACTTCCTACCTAGGTATAAAATGGTAAATTCGTGTGTCGGTGGTTGGTAGGTACCATTCGTAAATCTGTGACGAGTGTCAGTGTAGTTGATCGGCTCGGCGAATAGCGCGGAAGTCAGCGGACAGCGGCGCACCGCGAGTGGCGAGTGGCGGCCGGACAGCGCTCGAGCGCCGCACAGCCGCACTCAACCGACCGCGGACACTACACGCGCCAGTCGCGAACACGGCTGTCTTATTTTTTCGCTGATTATCTCTCGAACATGTAGTTAGCGACAGTAGGATGTCGGTGTGTGGTCAAAGTGGTCAGGCGGAGGAGGACAGCGCGACGGAGGAGGTAACTCCCGCTGCGCCGTCGGCGACGCGGGACATATACAAACAGAAGCCGGCCAGCAAGGTGGTGCGCGTTTTGACGGTGCTGGCGTACCTGTTGTCGGTGTCTCTGGCAGCTATCCTGCTGTCCGTGTACTACATCTGCGTGTGGCGCTCGCCCGAGCTGCCGCTGGAGGTGGGCGAGGGAGAAGCGAGCGCACGGCTCGGCAACCGCACGCACTACCAGCGCCATCACCACAAGGAGCACGCGGCATCGCCCACCGAAAACACCTATGGTAAGCTAGCACGCTTAAAGCTTAACATTTGTTTCCGAGTTGAGTTGGTATCTTATTAATTCAGATCAGCAGATAAAACGTTAGTATAAAGGAAAAAAATATTGAACTGTAAGTACTTAGTTCAATATTTTTTTCATTATTTTTGTTCCATACTTAATAAATATTTTAATCTGCTCGCATTTCTCGGTAGGATAATAAACAATTTTTTTTTCTTATTCTGGAAATAAAATGATCACTTAAAACTTAAACATGCTTAACATTAAATAGATACTTGACAAACATTAATACTGCGGCTTGCCTATAATTCGTTAAAATAAAACAAAAGTTTTTATAATAATATTGCGGCGTGGCTCGGTGGAATCCTCCAGAGATATAGCGAAACAATGGCGCGGTTTCAATTAATTACTTAATTGGGTAAATTCACTACAATTACTTAAGTGTAAGGGATCGCCGCCAGAGTGTTGCACCCTCCACACGTTGGACTATCATACACAGGACCAATAAGAATTAAGCTATTTCATATTTCTTATAGCAGTAACTAAATCAACAAGTACCTACACTTGTATGTTCTCGAATGTTTGATTAGGCCATGTGGTCCTCAACTAAAAATAAACCCCATCACAAGCCGTGGCAGCCAGTTGGTTAAATAATATCAGGTGTGTTCGTTTTTCAATACAGTCTGTAGATCATGTGCAAGAGATGTTATGCTAGACGCGCTCTATATAGTCTTAATAAGTTTAATCACCGCGTACCATTAATTGTAGCTTTATTTCGCGAGCCGAGCGAACTATGAATCGAAAATATAGAGTTGCCACCCTACAGAGCTCAGAGAGAGGGGAGAGGGAAGCAACACGTAACACTGGATGTTTAAATTCGGCAACGAGCAGTCTCTTATAGTCTCTAATCTACTATCCCGTGACCGAAGATTAATTATCACATCATAAAAGGTAATTAGTTTAAACCTTTAACTGGTGTAAAAAGTGACGTAACGAAGCCGAGAGTCACTTAAATTGTTCTTCCCGTCATTGTGATCAGTTAGATCAGTTAGGTTGTGGCCATTACTGGGAACCTTCTGCGGGGTAATTACGTAACACACTAACAGTAGGAATGGGTTTCATTTTGACAGTTCAACAACGTTCATTGCGTTATTTACGTTGTTGAGCAGACAAATTTTACGAACATATGAAGCAATGGATTAGCAATAGGCTTCAAAATGATTCAGATTGTGATAGATAGTGTGTTACGTAATTAGGGTGCTGGTTACGGAAATATTATTAAAGCATAAAGTTCAATTACTTTGACGTTTTTTTACGTAAACAAGTTTTAAATGTTATAACTAAACTTGAAATACACCCACGATCCCTCTACCGCATGCACCCATAAGCACAATGTTTTGCGTGCGTTACATTGCGCGCTGTCAAATAATTTAAAGGGTGTAAAAAGCCAAAAAGCCGTCAACTACACATTTTGTACGTCAAAACATAGTACAGAAATACCTACTTAATTTCTGGGAAACTATTATTATTTTTATTGTGAAAAATTGCTGTTTAGGTACGGATGTAAACAGAGCTATTTTACACTCTGTAATTTTTTTGATCTTTACACGTGTGTAACGTTTCTACAGACATTGTCAGTTTTTTAAACTAATGTACGAAATAAAATAGTTGCATTGATAGGTCTTGTTCCTGCATGGAAACAATTTGAGTACTAATCACGGTGCATCAAACAAACCATTTGGGCCATCAGATTATCACAAAATTAAACGATGCAAAACTAATTTCGAATAGACCTAGGTTTTCGTGCAAACCAGCATTTAATGGCTACACTTTAAATAAAGGGATTACCCTTTATTTAAAGTGTATTGACTTCCTACACCTACAATTTAAACCTTCCACGATGGGAAGTTTAAGAAGAATACTTAAATTATATTTTATCACATGAAATAAGGAAATCAAACTATAATTACTCGAGCAGCTGAACATAAGACATAAGGACTTTTTGCAAATTGGGCATTGAGTTTATTTTCGAGCATTGCACGCAACGCATACAGACCTACGTAATTTTGTGTGCTCAAACATAAATATCTGTTCGGTAAAAGTACCGTCAAAAAATGGACTTTACGATAAATCTTCAAAATAAACAATTTACGCTGGCTTCGGTAAATCTCAAGGAAGACTTATTTGTCTAAATCGTTTCCCAATTTTACGAGCACTGTCCAGTTTCACTTTGATTTAGGTCCCTTTTTATTGATGAAATGATGACGTTAAGATATCTTTACGTGCTTATTTAATCTACAGCTCTGGAACCATCGTACAACATCCGTATATTATTAGGTTTTACACGAAGGGTTTCCTGTAATCCAATTAGCTTAACCCAATTGTGTCCAAAACTGAACATCAATTACCTCATTCTGTTGACTTTATTGGTTTTGGGAATATTTACGTGTTTATCTATGTACCCAATACAACTTCGGTTTGGCATTTTTAACTGTTTGCTATTTACTATTGTTGAGTATGTTCAATATGTTAATCATCAATCTTAAGTGGTGGAGTTTCTTGCCCATTCTTCTCCATACGAAACTACCTTTTGGAAGGGGCAACTAGAATCAATTCTATTTTTTTTTTAATTTTGACGTTCAAAAGTGCCTTTTATGTGCCTATTTGAAATAAATGATTTGACTTTGACTTTGACTTTAAGAGGTTGATCCCTCTTGCATGTTTTATCTTACAGCCACTTCAAATAAAGAACGAGGTCGGGTCTATTCCGAATTTAGGAAAGATAACTAATAAGATACTGCTAACCTTTTCCTTTATATTGATTGGGAAAACTCCAAATTGTATAATACTTTCAGCTCAAACAGATGCGGCTACTTTAAAAGCGCCTTGTTAAGTTGCAGTTTCCGTGGACATTGGAACTGTTGATTGAAATACATATTGTAACCGTTTGATTACTCTGTTACCGTTTGAAAATATTTTTTACGAAAGACTAAAATCTTGATCTTGCTACACTGTGGCGGTTAAGGTTTTGTGGTTGAAAACTATTTACATATACCTAAATACGGTTACGAATGTAACTTCTTTGGTCGCGCTTAACCGATACGTTCCTTCCCCGAATCCCCACAAATACTGTGATCCTTTTATCCTCGTCGGTCGGTTCGATTACAAGATCGTTTCGAAGGTTCCGAGATACGCGTTATACTTACTAAAGTTATGTTATTGAAGGAAACAATAAAACGTTGAGTTGGCCCTTCCAATATCGTACGGAAAATTATTAACATCATCATTTGTGCGAGTTAATAGGTCGAATGGTTTTGATATCAGAAGAACTCGTACGTACGAACGTCTACGCTCATACTGCATTGACGTGACGTGTGACCGGCACCCTAATTACGTAACACACTATTTAACGCAATCTGAATCATTTTGAAGCCTATTGCTTATCCATTGCTTCATTGTTCGAAAAATTTGTCTGCTCAACAACGTAAATAACGCAATGAATGTTGTTGAACTGTCAAAATGAAACCCATTCCTACTGTTAGTGTGTTACGCAATTACCCCGCGAATCTAGACGAAGGCGCGGGCGTTGGTGCCGAAAACGGGTACGAATCCTGACCTCCTCCTTCTTTTTTAAACGGTTAAATAAATTAATAATATTGCAATAGGTATGTAGATAAGATAAAGCTGCAAAAAAAAGAGTAAATATAAAACTGTTAGACTGTGCTACGCCACGGCTACGCGGGGCCTATGGCAGCGTAGAGGCTAGCAGCCTACGGCGGCGTAGCTACGACTGGCCTAAGGCGGCTTAGTGGCCCCGGGCCTACGCAGCTACGCATGGCATTCCATTCGGAGCGATTCTTTTACTACAATCGCTATCGCTTTTGCTAATGTTTCCATCATACGAATCGAAAACTAGCGATAACGCTTGTCAAAAATTGTCACTTGGCTACGCATCTCTATGGAAGTAATCGTTCGAAGCTGTCGATTCGTTTCATAGAATCGAATGATGTTAACATTGTCTAGCTAATTTCTATTCGTTGACCTGTGATCACGTAACATTTCGATAGCTTATGTCAACCCCATACTTTTTTTGGCTTTTCTACTAGCGTCATCGCTAATCGAATGTTTCTTTGTCTAAACCCTCTGGTCTACGCTGCTGCGGTGGCGTAGCAGCGCCTGGCCTACGGCAACGTAGTCCTCATCTGGCCTACAGCGGCTTTTGGGCGGTTGATAAATAGTTCAAGTAAAGTCATTTGAAAAAGTATCTCAACAATGCGTAAAACTATTATCTTTATATATATAATTCTACTGTACGTGTGTATGTCACTGAACTCCTCCTAAACGGCTGGACCGATTTTGATGAAAATTTTAATATGTGTTTGTGTGGGTCCCTGGATGGTTTAGATTCACAATTGGACCCGATAAAGTAGTGTTTTATAAAATTATTTAAAAAGAACAAGAGAATCAAATCAAATACGTTTATCCGTAAAACCTAAAGTATCACAAAATAATACGGACATGAAAACGGGTCAAGTGCGTGTCGGACCACGCACAATAAAGAGTTCCCTAGTCGGGATGAACGACACATGCACAATATTGATTTTATTGACAGCTAATTAAGTTTGTATTTCAAAGAAAATGTGAAAAACAAAGTTATTTATGCTGTTGTAACTGAAAATATTCCATATCAAAAAGAAGTGAACGTATTTTTAAGTCCTATACGTATAGTTGAAAACTAAGGACACATTTTTTGTGACTTGAAAAGCGCTTATATCTGCAACTATTGACTTAAATAATTAAATAAACCGGCCAAGTGCGAGTGAGACTCGCACACGAAGGGTTCCGTACCACCGTACAATATTTAACACTTAATTTTTTTTAAACACATTTCTTGTATAGGGTCTCCCTTTAATTTTTAACTCATTTTTTTTTATTTGTTGTTATAGCGGCCATAAAATACACACTGTGAAAATTTCAACTGTCTACCTATTACGGTTCATGTGATACAGACCGCTGACACAGACGGACGGACGGACAGCGGAGGCTTAGTAATAGGGACCCGTTGGCACCCTTTGGGTACGGAACCCTAAAAAGTGTCTTAAAAATATCATAATCTTTTTAATTATGGGATCCCCTCGCCAGGCGGTACGGCGTGGCATGGCACGGCAAAGGCTTTTCTTATAAGTGATCGTATTGTAATATTTGTAATACCTTATATTTCGTTGATATTGTCGCAAGGACACTTAAGCATTTTTCATCCCTCGGCAACATGTATGGGGAGGCCCATCCCTAATTAGTTTTTTTTTGTAATTTCACTTCATCATTCTTTAGTTAGCGGTTTATAGAATACTTCTTCCTTCCAAATTACATCGATGTACGTAGTGCCGTAGTGCTCATTGTCTCCGATTAAAATGGTTGTGGGACATAAGGACAGACGGAACGAAATTATATGGGTTCCGATTTTGCCATTTTGCTATGGGACTATGTGTGTGAGACTGTGTGGTGATAGAATCATGGATTGTTTCATTACAGGCGAATGCTCCCGGTGAGGGAACGCCTTTACGTACAAAAGCATGCGTAACGAATGTTCGAAAACAAATTAGCGATGCGAATGCCCGCGGTGAGTACCAGCTACTGTACTTTGTAATTGAGCGAAACCAAATAAAACGGATAATTGATGACCACTCTTTACCTAACTGTGGTTAATGAAGAACGCCCTCGTTGGTCAAGTGGTCGCATGCGCTACTGCGGAGTATGAGGTCCTGAGTTCGATTCCAAGATCGGGTAAATTATTATTGTAAGTTAATCATAAAGTAACGTTGCTTCATACTGCGTGGGTTGGAGCGACCTATTAACTTAATTAAGTAAAAAATAAACGTCATCGAATGCAGTGCGATATAACATGTTTAGCACGAACCAGTCGGAAGCTGCGCGAACGATCGTAGCACTGCTGCAGAGAGCTAAGAATGTAGCGAATAACTATCGGAATTTGAACCCCCTTAAAACATGATACATGCCCACTGAAGACAATAAACAATGTTTATACTTTGGCCTCTTACGAATTTTACGGTACATTTTCTATTTATATTATATTTTATGAGTAGTTTCATTCTACATCCATCGCTCATCACATTATTGTTGTGGTTGAAAACAACAAATAACATAAAACAGATTTTGATGTCTGTTTGCATCCACTCACAAGAAAATTGCGGCCGGATGACGCATTTTTCAGCACAATAGAGCTATTGCAAAAAATAAGAGAAGTCTTGCAAATTATTGATCTCGCTGGTGGCGGCTGGCGGCAGGCAGCGGGCGGCGGCGCGGCGCGCGGCACACGCGGGCCCGCCGCCGTCGCGCCGCACGCCCCGCGCCACGCGCCCTTCGCCAAACTTCACGCTGTCACAATAACGTATTCACCATTCTCATAAATTAACTTCGTTACCTCGTCATTAT
This sequence comes from Dryobotodes eremita, assembly GCA_917490735.1. Lineage (NCBI taxonomy): Eukaryota > Metazoa > Arthropoda > Insecta > Lepidoptera > Noctuidae > Dryobotodes > Dryobotodes eremita. The sequence goes on from OU823257.1 coordinate 10,721,299, forward strand.
TCTCGCTCTCATTCGAAACAAATAACGAGGTGTAACCCTCTTCAACCGGCACGGTCGTGTGTGACTTCGTTTTAATGATGTATTTGAACTAACACAGTGGCAGCTACTTTTTCAACAAGTTGTATTATTATATTCCATAGTAAAATAAAACTGAAAATAAAACAATGCTCGTTAGCTAAATGAAAACAATGAAAGTTCAGGGACGATTCTATGACAGACGATTCGCGATCGTATGGCTACGTCAGGGGAACTGGAATAGATTTACGTATACCGAGCGTGAAATTAAAGGATAAACAAATGAATTCCGAAGCGGGCGCCATAATAATGAAACAGCAGTCGGCATCAGGAGGTGTCAAGCGGCAGACACGGTCGGCGTGACCCGGCACGGTAACTCGGCCGCGGCGCATCAGGAGAACTGGGCCATATCAATAAGCGTGTCCCAGTTACCTGGATTTGTCGCGTGCGGTGCGGCAGTGCTGAGTGGCGGTGCAAGATGTCGGGCAAGTCGTGTGCTTCGGGCAGCGTGCGCTCGGTGGGCGGCTCCGTGCGGCTGGGCACGGCCAGTGGGCACGAGGTGGTGCTGGACGCGCTCTACGAGCAGCGCAAGCGCGACAAGAAGAGCGTGCGCGTGCTCACCGTCATCGTGTACGTGTTCTGCGTGTCGCTGGCTGCCATCATGCTCTCGCTGTACTACGTGTTCTTCTGGGAGCCCAAGGACGCGCAGTACGCGCAACGCAAGGTGTTTCACACAGTAGAGAAGCAAACCAGCACCACACCAATGCCTACATGCTTTATGCCCCTCACCGGTACGTCACACCACCGACACGCTTCCTTCTTATTCCTACCACACTCGTGTTTCAAGTAAACATGGACTCGTACAGATACGTATACGAGATATTCCAATTAATCGTTGTTGTACTTATATAACGTGTGAGCGTGCATTCCTGTGCTTTGTACCAAACTTAACAATAACCCGTCATGACACGATTAACCTTTATCTAGCGCTTTTAAGTAACGATAACTAATAACAAGTATCTTTGTAGGTACCTAGTTCTAACCACGGACCAAGCAGCATCAGAAACTGCAGGTCGACCAACACCATCACTATCACTTTTTGTGTTACGTTTCCCCAACCTGCGGGTTAATTGCGTAACCCACTAACAGTAGGAATGGCTTTCATTTTGACAGTTCAACAATATTAATTGCGTTGTTTATCTTGTTGAGCAGACAAATTATTCGAATATATGAAGCAATGGATTAGCAATATCCTTCAAAATGATTCAGATTGTGATTGACAGTGTGTTACACAATTAGGGGCTTTAGCCGACATTGCATATCTGGGAGCAGTTTCATAACGTTCTGTCGAACAGCAGCTAATTCCAGTAAAATCGCTGATATTGGCATACGATTTAATCTGTTTATACTATGGATAATACCTACATAATATATAATAAATATACTATTCTATTTTCTTATGCTAAGTAGTTGCAAATATAAAGCTCTAAGTAAGCATTACATTATTAGATGCGCTTATTTTTGGAACTTAAAATAATTACAATCTTACATGACCCAAAAAATTATGGATCTGGACAAAACTTGTAATTGGGGCTGATTTATAATGAAGCGTGTCATAATACCTGTCTGAATTTTTTCAGCCATTCGTGCTAAGACAAATTTCGCAATGTGAGGTAGTATTTATTTTTTATTTTTCGTGGTGATAGCGCGCGGGTTGAGTGGAGAAGGAGCTCTTCACGGGGTGATGAATTGATGAGTAAATATAAATCCATTGTTGGCATTTTGTTCAGTAGGTATAGGATACGCTAAAGCTGTTATAAGATGATGAAGCGTTTATTGCTACGATTGATAATAATAAAACGTTAAATCATCGTGATGTATGATGATGATGATGATGATCTATGTAAAATACGCTTTGTACGAAATTAAAATCAATAAATAAAATCAATCTGCCTAGACTTTTCACAACTATTTTGGGGTCAGCTTTCAGTCTAACCGAATATCAGTATTTTACATGGAGCGACTGCCCATCTGACCTCCTCAACCCAGTTACTGGGTAACACGATACCCCTTGGTAAGTCTGGTTGTCAGACTTTTGGATTTCTGACTACCAAACCTCCTGACCCTGAACCTGACTTCTGATCTTCGATGCCTGTCAAAGATCTACGAATAAAAGCCGGGACCAATGGCTTATCGTGCTTACTGAGGCACGGAGGGATATCGATATTTAATGGATGGTCACCCATCCACGAGCGACCGCAACAACGATCGACCCCTGCGGCTGTTATCATTTAGCCACGAGCCCCTCAAATACAATGTAACAAATACAATTTAAAAATAAAATATTTATGTATAGAATGTAGTCGCATGAATAGTCGCCTACTTACCTAGTTGTGTTTAATGGCAATCTCGAGAAACGGTAGATTTAAGTAGGTACTAGATATTTTCGTAAAATAAAATCACAGAATACCTCTGGACATCTTCAATTGAGAGAAGCTCAAACGTTACTGCCTTAGACTACAGATTCGATACTTGTTGACAGGCCTACACTGTTTTCCCACACCTATTAACACTAATTTGAAAACATTGTAAAAGCCAATTATTTTTAAAAGAGTAACCATGGAGTTTCTTGCCGGCTCTTCTCCATAGGAAACGACCAATTGGAACCGTGCACCTAGCTTCTGACGTTTCATAGGTAAATAAATGCCTATGCAGCTTTATGTGAAATAAAATATTTTGATTTTGATTGCGTGCTCTAATTCAAACGAATAAGTATTCCAAGCACAAATATGACTATCAACAATAAGCAAAATTCAAAAGGGATTTTCTCGTAGAATAACGATTAAGAAGTAGACCTATTTAATAATAGTATGGGATCCAAAATACTATGTTCGTAATGTACATAACAAAATAAAATTACAATAAATACAATAGAACTGTAGCCCTGACCCCGGAATTGGAATAAGGGCGAGAGAGTATGTAAATACTAGCTTCTGACCGCGACTTCGTTCGCATGGTAGTCGTAAGACACCACAATATACTAAAATAACCGCCACATTTTTATAAAACTTCCCTGTATACTACGTTTGTAGTTTTGGTCTCAATAGCCAAAATATAAAGAGAGTCAAGACCGGTGACGCGCGGGAGCAAGCGACGTACAGTTGACCGTGTGAGAATGCAGCTCGTCTTGGATCGACACCCGCAGCCGCAGCCTTCAGTAGCAATTTCCTATTGCTTTGCGAAGTTTTTAGTTTTTTGTGAATTATTGAACGACTGCGTTCCTACCTAATATACTACCTACAACACTGATACACTGACAATTGCATTCTTACAGATTATTCCTGACGATTAGCTATCACTAAAATAATTTAACAGTGGATTGTAAAAAGACGGGATTTCTCATTAAAAGTCACCTAACCATAGATGTTATTTTTTATTATAACCATAGAGATAAGAGAAGAGGATTAAACTTTATGTTTTTCTGTGTAAAGTCGCCAGCACATTAAGTTACCACAAACTGTCAGATATTTTCATTCGATTTTGAGCTTAACCTTAAACATTTTAAGGTTTAAAATCGTTTGGAGAAATTTGACAGTTTCGTGTAGCTTGACCTGCTGGCGCCTGTACATTATAAGAATTATCAAATTATCAGTATTACAAAATGTAAAAAAAGAAGCACAAAATATATCAACTGTTGGGAATCGAACTTAGGTTTGCAAAGCAGTCTCCGAACCGCTAAGCTATTTACTTTGTTGTAAGTTGACTACAATAACCGTTGTTTAAATTTCATGATTAACTGCTTAGCTTTCGTAAAGGTCTTACACTTAATCATTTAAAAGGTTAAGGCTGTAACTATCTGCTATATTCTTTCCCTAATCAGCCCGTTTTGCATTTTGCGTTTTTTGACTTTTCAAGTTCTCAAACCTCAGTTGGCCCCATAAACTTTTTACAGATTTTTGTTTTTTCAAAATTTTTGATGCACATAAAAATTATCTCAAAAATCCATCCTGTATATGTCATAACTAGGACTTCGCCCGCGACTTAGTCCATGTAGATTTCGTATTATTCCATACAAAATTTAACAACCCCTCCAGCTCTTTTAAACGATACCTATTTTTCGAAAATGTAAAAGTAAAAAAAAAGTAAAAAGTAGTAGTAGTAGTAAAGTAGTATAAAAGTATTCGGGTCAATTTTCAAGTTGATGATCAATGGAAAATATGTTTCATATAAACCGTATCCGAAGGGGCCTTTTCACCGTATCCGGGGAGTTTTGAATGAGGAATAAGATTTTACATACAAACAAAATCAGTTCACCCCATAATGTCTTGTTGATATATCAGTCAGTCAGTGAGTTTCTCCTTTTATATACAGGCTGGCAGGGACATCGACGCGCATACTGAATCCATGGAGTCAGTACATATGATTCTGAACACCCCTGCATCGAAATTTATTTTTACTGAACCGGCAAAAAAAATCAACGAAGGGATTCAGGATTATGGAGGTATGAGGAACAGGGTGTAAAGATCACTTATACCTCCATAGAAAAGGGAGGATCTACCGACCAGACGGGTGTTGTGTCTGGTGGGCAAGTGACTAACGTTTGATGTCGGGACGTTGTATACATGCTAGTTGCGCGGTAAACTCTGCTTGCGCGAAGCAGGATTTTGCGTGACGTCAGTGTGACGCGTAGCTCGCATGTGCCGATATAGATGCCGCTACATCACTCCCACCGGAGACCGCAGGTCGATAGTGGGCTGAGTCGTGTATCAGATAACGCTTGCCAGGGCCAGTTAAGGTTCCAGTGAGTCGGAACCGGGTACCGCATAGTTCACAGTGAGTCGGAACTGTCTGCAGTGATGCCCCAGTGAGGCGCGGTGGCGCTGCGTTATGCTCCAGTGCGTCAGATGTGGTACAGGGCCGGGTTGAGGCTGACTGCTGGCGTCGACCAGGGGAAGGTTTAAAGGGCTCTGCTTGTTGACCGGCCGAAAGTGCAGTGTGCTGTGCCAAGGTTGCTGATGAGGCTGAAGGTGACCACCAAGTATGCGCTCGCGCTGCATTCTGGTGGTCAGAATACCCGTAGAAGCTGAGGGTGCTGGCTGGCTGTGTGACTCGCCACTCGAGAATGTACTGAATCTATGGTCACAGATTGCGCATCGATCTCGGGATGTCAGCCTGTTTATAGATTGACTGCTTAGCTCCATAAAGGTACCGTGATGATAATCATTTAAAAGGTTAAATCTGTAACTATCTGTAATATTCCAACCTGTTGGCTTGTCTTTTTAATAGCGTGATAATTTATAACCTACTAGCTTCTGCCCGCGGCTTCGCCCGCGTGGATGTCGGAAATTATCCCACGGGAACGTTCTACCGGGATAAATAGTATCCTCTCATCCAAATCCATTCAGCCGTTAAAATGTGAAAAGCTAGTAGACAGACAGATAATAAATGCAAAAAACCTTTTTTCTATTTTTGTCAAACAGGTTTTTATGATTAAAATGTCTCACTTCAAAATAATAGGGTTTCAGTAGGGTTTTATTTTATTTAATAAAATAAAATAAAATAAAAATAAAATAATTCACAAAGTTCGCCAAGTTTCATGAAGGTGTAAGATTTTTCATGTAAACGAATTAAGCCCCCTTGACCCCCGTAAAGGTCGATTTTCGCAAAAGGGTCATTTTCAAAATTTTTGTACATTTTGTTGTGTGAAAACGTCCACGTGAATATTGACCAGAAATAACACATTGAAGCAATCAAATTAGTATTATTTTCCTTGAACAACATTTTCTCCAGATGGGTTTCGACATTTCAGATCAAAATAATAGGTAATTATATAAAAAAAAGGTGTTAACTAGTTTGGTGTCATAATATTTCCATACATTAACCCTGTGTCTCTAAGCACGAGCGCGTTACAAAAAGTTTCATAAAAAAGAAACTCCTCACATATTTACTTGTTTTCATTACGCAATATTTTTATGACTTTAATTGTGATGTTAAGAATATAAAATATAAATAAATAACCTATTGCATAATAATAATAACATCCTTTCAATATCTGTCTTCCATTTCATTCAATTTTGTTATTCGTTTTTGTTACACCGATATCGGTAGATATTTGACGTTATCAACTATCAACATTCTCAATTTAAAACCGTCCAGTCAGATGACAATAGAACGTCAGTCCGCCATTCTGACAAAGGGTTCCACCGACAAGAAAAGTGTGTTTGTTCCTGTGCACTGCATTTTCAACAAAAAACCATTCATTTTGGTTGTACACCAGTAAATACCACGGTAAGTCTCTCTCTTATTATTTTTGCGTAAATGTTAAGATTAACTATGACCAACTTCGAAACAGAAGCTGGATAAATCCAATAAGATTATTTCTAACCTTAAAACATTAGAGGTTGTAATTCAATCTCATGGTTGATTTCATTTTCGTAACGATTTGTTACGTTTTTTTGTTGCTTATCAAAAATGATGTAACAAAAATGAGATAAAGCCGATTCATACGGAACTATTTTTTATATTTTTAAATATACTTACATTGTATTATTTTTTAAATATCCTCTTGACCGTTAAGCGACGTAAAAAGTAATTGGAACGAAGTACTTTAACGCGGCTTGCGGTAGGAGTATACTGGCAGAAATCGTCACGCGAAAAAGCGTTCATACTTACGACTGTCTTTCTCTAATTCGAAAGAAAGAGAGAGAGAGCGAGAAAATGTGAATTTGGTCAAAATGAAAACCCAAGATCGGGGCTGCGAAAAATTTCACAGTTTTCGCATAGTAAAAGTCTGTTGCTCATTTTCACGAGTAACTACTATGTTCTGTAAAAGTCTGTCAAGGTATTCTGATTACGCCAATAATAATTAATATCATTTATTTTTATTAAAATGTAATAATTAACATTATTATTATTAATCTCTAAAAAAACATAATTGTATGAGAAGTAAAAGAACATTTCACAAATTTTTTATGTTACACGATAGTTTCTAAAGTTTAAGACTTATTGTAGTAGGCCACTGTTGATTATCTTTCCCTACCTAGTGACTTGTGTAATATAGATACTAAGTATGTTTTATTTTATTTGTTTTACTAGCCTTTTCAAAATAAAAGTTTTGCTACAAAATAATTCGCTTCACCATTATTTTTGTAATAACTTATATAAGGTTATTACTAATTTTCAACTCTATGTTCCTCGACAAAATGTTTATTTTGACTGGGCTAGATATTTTAATAAGTAATTAAATAAATGTTAAGGACCATAAGAAATACACTATTTTGAGACTGATTTTATGTGACTAATTCAACAGACTCATTATATTATTAATAATTGATTAAGAAGTGATTTCGTTGTTTTAATGATCTTATGTGAAACAGCCCTAATATTTCGTTTTTGTTATTTCTTTGTTACGTTATTCATTTTTGTAACGGTATTAGTTTTTGTTTCATTTTTGTAACTGTACAATAAATTTGAAAATGACCCAAAATCCTTTCTTAGTACACCCCTTAATTTTTAACTAACATTACTGTTTTATCTTGTTTTTATAACCTCCAGTTATGTCCACAACGTATGTGAAGTATTCCCAAAAAAAATACTGGTTTTCTGAACTGATATTGCAAGTAACTGCGGTCATTGACCCCAAAGAAAATCCTCAATAAATCAATTTTGTTTTTGTTTTTCATTTTAAGATATCTACACCCATGGCCTCATGTCTGCTGAGTTTCGCTAGCTAATTAAATTTGACATTGCATAAAGATTTTAATTAATTTTAATAACAAAAAATTTAAGCGGCGTGGAGGATTCAAACATTGACGAACATAAGTGTAGTTCGAAATAAAACATTAAACAAAGATTATTTTAATAAACAATTTTATCGATTCTTTACTCGGTAATAACTTCATAAAAATCGTTAATAGCTTCATAGCCGTTGCTATGGGGTTAGTTTTAGCAGGTGGTTCAGGTAAATTAAATGTTAAGCAAAATGATTATCTACCAACTTAAATTGTCCGAATAAAGGCTCGTACACACGGGCGCGACGCGACGCCCGACACAAAGGCACCGCGTGTCGCGCGACGAGCGGCGCCTTTGTGTAGCGCTATCGCGTCGCGCCTGTCTGTGGGAGCTTTTATCAAATCACAACTATCATTTCTTTGACAGTTTTATGAAATGGCAATAAAACGGCAAAGTGACGTAGGGTGTCAATTTGCTTAATTTTTCTTCATCAAAATTGCGACAAAGTCAAATTAGGGGGCGTCCAATAATTACGTGAGGCGTTTAGAGGGGGACGGGGTCGAGCCGATCCTCGGCCAATTTCACGAGGGTGAGACCGGTCTCGGCAAATATCACGTTTTATTTTTTTACCTTGATACAGTGTAACATTACGAGAAAACTGGATTAAATCAAGTAAAAATGTTTCTCCACTAAAATATGGCTAAATCTTAGATAATAATATTTATCGCGGTTATGCGAACGCCACAAAGTGGCACAGTGGCCCCTCGAGTCCTCGATTGTTTAGCCGCCTGTTGGTTCCAATAGTCACTCTTGAGACCATACATGAGTCTCCGTGACCTGAATTAAAATGAATATTCTTTTACGAATTTTAGTAGTTTCTACTTAAGTATTTTATTGTTCGATTTTCTCACTGTGATTCTAGACACTTAGAAGTCTTAAATACTTACTACTCTCAACTAGTCTTAAATAAAAAGAATCAAGCAAATTATGTTTTTAACCGACTTCAAAAAAGGAGGGAGGGAGGGTGTTTTCGTTTTTTTTGTTAGTTGTTTTTCTACTATTTAGATTAAAAATACGCATTTAGAAAAATCTCACGTAGGATAAGGGAAGGGGAGGGGGTAAAGCACAATCTCACGAAATCTCACCCAAGGGAGAGGGGGGTCGAAAAATCGCCAAAATCGCCTCACGTATTTAAGGATGCCCCGTTATGTCACGCAAACCTAACCTAAAGAAAGTCATTAAAGCCTAGGTCTAGCCGGGCATTAATATTGTACTGAATTTCATTATTTAAACCCGCTGGTCATTATTGTGATTTGAATTTGGAATATAATAATAAAAATCGCATACAAACATTTTCCATAGTACATACTAATCGAAACCGAAATCGCACTGGCCACCGAGAGTAGAATACAGATTTAAAAAAATAGAACACAAATTAAACAAGGCGTGAATATTGCAAATCGCTGTGCTGTTAAACAACAAATTTAACTACAAATTCTCAAAAAGATGTCGAGTGACGATAGCGATTTGACTCCGGAGTACTTAAATCCGACGCCACATTGCCAACAATCTACTCCCAGAAAAGTCCAAGGAATCGTACATGAAAGCGTATGACGATTTTTACAAACGGAAAAGTATAAAAGGCGTCACATCTGTATCTGAATCAGTGCTTTTAATCTACTTCCACCATTTATCATGTAAAAAGAAATCAAATAGCCTATGATGCATCTATTCGATGCTCAGCTCAACAATAAACATTGAACATAATATTCAAATTAATAGATACACCAAATTACTGGTTTAAAAAAAAAAAGAAAATCGGAAGGACATCATGCTAAGAAAACAAAACTTTTCACAGCTGTAAATGTGGAAACGTTTCTAAATGAAGCCCTTAATCACAGCTTTCTTGCCACAAAAGTAAGTACCTACCTAATGATACAATTTTTAATATCTAAAATAGCTACATACTGTCGACAAAATGTTACGCAGTTTGGCAGACTAGAACTAGTGTTATTGTTGATACAGATTTTGAATGAATAAAAAAATAAAAAATACATACTAGCGACCCGCTCAAGCATCGATCGCTCGTGTGCGATCTATTGAAGCGTTGCGTAATGTTTTGACAAGCCAAAATGTCAAGATTTCTGCGTTCTATCCAAGTTAAATATTATTGAAAACCTTCGTTAGGTTTATGTGTCTATTATTACAATTATATGTGTCCATCAAATCTAAGAAAGTCTATAACTTGTAATTCATAAGAATTAATATATATTAGGTCTTTACCTATGAAATTGCCGTTCTGCAGTACTGGCCATTTCAAATCAAAATAATTTTTGTTTGGCTATGAATTCTAATTTCAAATTAATTTTATTTTAAAAACATGGATTTTTTTTTCTAAAAGTAGTCATTTCTTTATTGATTAGTGTTACATTTTCATCGCATTTCAATCTTTTTCGTCATCATGGATACGTTAAAAATTCGAGTAATTATGGAATATGAGTACCGTCGTGGCAGCAACGCGGCACAAGCGGCACGCAACATCAACGACGTTTACGGAGCTAACTCTACAAACCAACGCACCACCTGTTATTGGTTTGCTCGCTTCCGTTCTGGAAATTTCGACCTGAAAAATGAACCTCGCGGTCGTCCGAAGACTTTGGTCGACAATGACGAATTAAAGGCGATTGTGGAAGCTGATGATACACAATCTACGGCTGAATTAGCAGCAGCTTTCGACGTTAGCGTCAAAACAATATTGGTCCATTTGCGTCAAATTGGCAAGGTAAAAAAGCTTGACAAATGGGTGCCCCACGAACTCAATGATCGCCAGCGCGAAGTACGCGTCGAGACGTGCCTTGCACTGCTCAACAGACACACAAATGAAGGAATTTTGAACCGCATTGTTACCTGCGATGAAAAATGGATTCTGTTTGATAACCGTAAGCGCTCAGCAAGTTGGTTGGATCCTGGTTCAGCACCTAAACAATGCCCTAAACGAAAACTTACCCCTAGAAAAGTGATGGTCACTGTTTGGTGGTCTAGCGCCGGTGTGATTCATCACAGCTTCTTACCAAACGGGGTGAGCATTACTGCAGATGTGTACTGTGAAGAACTGAACACAATGATGGAGAAGCTGGCGCATCTCCAACCAGCATTGGTCAATCGCTCGTCTCCGCTGCTCCTGCACGACAACGCGCGACCTCATACTGCACAGCAGACGGTCTCCAAGTTGCAAGAACTGGGGTTGGAAGCTCTCCGTCATCCGCCCTACTCACCAGACCTTGCGCCTACAGACTACTACTTTTTCCAGAATTTGGATAACTTCTTGGCGGGAAAAAAATTTAATACCCGAGAGGCAGTACAAAATGCCTTTGAAGAATTTGTTGCCTCCCGTCCAGCTGATTTCTTTAAGAAGGGCATCAATAAACTGCCACTGCGATGGCAAAGATGCATTGATTGCATGGGTGATTACTTCGATTAATACAAATAAAAAATTCATGAAAAAAATTCGTTTAAATTTTTTCATACAAAACGGCAATTTCATAGGTAAAGACCTATTATTAAAGTACGTAACTTACAAACCTACCTGTCTATTTTTGTAACAGATGGCCTTGATTTTTAGAGCGAATGGCGCTTGTCGTGGATATTAACTCGTAAACATTAAAATCGAAGATATCGAAAAACATTCAGATTTGTTGCTAATACATTTGCCAGACACAAAATCAACGAAAGAACGGTAATTCGTAGTCCGTGGAGAATACGTAAGAATTGTCGAAAAGTATAAGCCTACGCCCCTAATATAAACACTAACAGATTTTTCGCAGCTTATAATAATGGCAAGTGCACCAGGCAAGTCATTGGCAAAAATAAGATCAGCACCATGCCGAAAGAAATTGCCAAATACCTGAAATTGACAAATGCCGAACTCTACAAGGGCCTTGTTTCAGGAGAACATCGGCTAATCTATTGGCGGATTCGGGAGCAGACATGACCCAGATTAAAAGACACACAGACACACACGGTGGGTGAATCGGATGTACTAGCGGAGGGCTACATTGAAAATTCTATACAGAATAAGGATAAAATAAGCAGCCGCATTAGTGACAACATCAAACTAAAAACACCGTCGATAATTGATCCATGGACACCTTTGTCACCGCAACTATCCACATCAAAACACTATTCATCTAGCCCGTTGCCTCAAGCACCACCTTCACCAACTTGCACGATCCAAAATGATCCTCAGCAGACCCAAGTTTCTGAAACTTCACTCAACAGCAATACGCAAATAAACTTTACCTCCACTTCAATAAATGTAGGTACCGAATACTCGTTAATACATAACTTTGTCTTTCCACAACTGGCCTAATGTATCAAACATTATCTTTAACTTGTAATTGTTTTAAATTTTAGTTTTAATAAATATTTCGATTCTAGTACACACTATTGCTTTTTATTGTCTCGTAGATGGTGTGAAAAGTACAGTATCCTCCTCGGCGATAAACGTGCCTTCATCTTGGACGAGCTTAAATCAGTCGCTGCGCTCAGGATTCTTGTCTTAACTCCCTGACTTTGCTCGGGAGTTAACTCAAAACCCCCTCGCTCAGCTCGCTCCTCTCGGGAACACTGGAATCCTTCGTTACGTTCGGGATTCAATACGGCGCCCGGGACATAAGACACTGCTTTATCCCCTTGGTGCATAATCCACTATTATTCACGACGCTATTAATAATAATAAAGATATAATTACATCTCGACAGAATGTAGGAGACTACAGAATTTTATGTTTGTCTGTCTAAGCTTTCGATATTTTTACGGCAAAACTCGCAGAATTAACGACAGTTTAATCACGTCGTTAATAAACGCATTAATAGACTTTAAAGCATGTTCCAAGCCAACTCATTTGTATCAAAGTACCTACTATTCTCATTCAGGTACGTATTATTACAGAAATACTTTTTTTATGTTTACCTATATCGGGATCTTATGGTCCTTTGGAAGGCGTACGTGGGGCCGAAGCCAGCTCGCATAGGCCCCTTAAATAATTTTAAATAGAATGAGGCACCAACCGACGATAACGACAACCCCCAGTTGGTGCAGGACTATTGCAGAACCTGAAACACAAAATATTGGGCTATGGGTTTGGGTGGCTATACTGGTTTGGTTACCTAGAACTATGGAAAGACTTTGTTCCCTGCCGGACCAATGATAATATGATATCCACGGATAAAATGGCTGGGGGAGACTTGCACACTCAATAATGGGCCACCGAACACTGTCGCTCGCACATAGTGATGTAGCAACAAGGGGGCAACATGTTCTGAGGTGCTTGAGAAGTGAAGACGTATACCACGGCTATCAGGACAATACCGGAAGTACGGTTAAGATCCCTAACAGCATCTTACTGGAATACTTCCTTAATCCGAGCACGTTTGCTCTTGCGAATATCCACTCAAGCCGGCCAATAAAGGCAAAAAAGATGTTGGAGCTCAGTTCCTCGTCAGTGTTCACTCTAGCTGGTCAATAAATGCAAGCCAGAAATGAGGAACGAGACTTCTACCGGGGATAGGGTCTATGGAGTTGCTATTGCCCAAGAGCTCGCACATGCTGCCCTGCGGGTTTATGTACCTATCTCTTTTGGTCTTTCTCCTAGATCTGTTTCGGCAAAGTAAACTCTACCAGCACAGACCTAGAGTTCATAGGAGCGCGTAAATCCGACACGACATCAACGTAGAGATACGGCGGTGGGGTATTTATTTATATTATTAGTTTAAAATTGACAAGTGTAAAAAATTAAAACCTGTTTTTAAAGTTCTCCAGGAATGTAAGTTAAAACGTTATTTTTAACTTTCAAGTTGCATACTTTCTATTTTACGTAGTGTATACTACGTGTAGTGGTAGGTAATTCCGAACTCAGAAAAATGGCTCCAAATGGAACGAGGTGGCAATTATAGCATGCAAACAGCTGAAACAGCCAGACAAAAGATGGCAGAAAATGAATTATGCCCAGAGACCAAATGAACTATTGATTGTTGACCATTTTATTCAAAGTCAAAGTCAAAGTCAAAGTCAAAGTTTTTATTTGTAAAACATAGGTGGGTGTAAAAACAGGTGTTGTAAATAAAATATGTATACGTACACTATGTTTTGCCGTTGACGGCGTACAAAAATCAATAAAGTAGGTATCTAAACTTAGGTAGGTATGTAACAGAATTAAATTTCGTTAAAATTAAATGACATAAAACTTATGTTAAAACCAAGTTAACAATTACGCATACAAAATTTGTACAAAATTAAATTATTAGAATAACATCATATTAAACATTTTATTATATATTTAGAGGGTGACAAATATAACATAATCAGCATTTAACTATCTCTAACTCTTAATGCACATATTTATCCTAATAATTTGTATTATCGTTTAGATATTCATTAACTGAATACTGTTTGACCAATTTAAACTTAGAGAGCTGATTGATAATTTTCATAACTATTTTTGTGCGGCTGCCTGCTACTGCAAAAACTAATTACGAAAACGAGTGTGGGGTGCGAGGGAGGGTGTACACGTCAGTCGGCGCGGAACGTTCCACAGGTTTTTCGATTGGGTACGTTCTGAAAAAAATGTAGGTAATCCAAATATCACAAGTGTAAAATTTATGAATATTGGAACTACGATATTACTGCTCCCAATTGTGGAATTGAATCGCAATATTTCTTCCGGAACAAATAACTCCGAAAGAGTTATGGAATTCCGGAATGCATGCCCTAATTACCACCACAGATGTGTGGCCTACTTTTCCTACTTACATTTTAAAAAGAGCATCTTTGCAATGTAGATATCTGAATATACCTTCACAGGTGTAGATAATCTCAGCTAGCGACGATTGTTGGAGTTGGTTTCCAGTCTAACTGGATGCAGCTGAAATATCAGTATTTAACATGGAGCGACTGCTAATCTTACCTCCACAACCCAGTTACTGGGTAACACGATACCCTTTGGTAAGACTGGTTGTCAGACTTTCGGGCTTCTGACTATACCCGTAAAGATTTTTAAAGATCCACGAATGTCAGCCGGGTGGGACCAACTGCTTAACGTGGTTTTCAAGACACGGAGGGGTCTCGGTATGTTATGGATGGTCATCCATCCACGGACCGGCCTCGGCAAACGATCTGATGGCTGTTATTATTTAGCCACGAGCCCCTCTATTTTTTTTTAAACATGTTTGTTTAGTCCCTGACAATAACCTGTCGGTAGGTATTAAGGAGGTACCTTACCGGTACCGTAGATACCTACATTATATCCTGCCGCATCCCAGGTTAGGTAGTGAAGACGCTACGCAATAGAGGATAAACGACGGAATTGACAACAAATCTCAATTCCTGCGAGTACAACAAAGACGATCGAATTATGATGTACCACGAAGCGATGTACCTAATAAGTATTTTATGTAGGAACTTTCGACGCGGACGGATATTTGAGTGTTCGTGCAAGCGCCTACAGCAGTCGCTCTAAATATAGATGTTTGTAGTCACAATAACTCGCACTCGGTTATTCACTGATCATGTTTATAACATATAAATCACAAAACGGTTTCTGCCGAATTGCCCAGAATAGCGCACTGCATAACGAGCATCGAGTAAGTGGAGGAACGTGTACTCGGGCGAATACGGCCGCTCTCGAGCAGCGAAAAGCGAGAGTTTGCCAATGTTGCTAGATATAATATTATTTATGTTACATAGCTGAAGTTAGGTATTGTGAAGAATGTTGGAAGATATAATGCGTAATATCAAATAAAATTAGCTAGCGAAACTCCGCAGACGTGATGGGTATCGATATTTAAACATGACCCAGTATAACACCAGCGGGGAGAGCACAGACGTAACCAAGACGTTTGTGACAACACATGATAAATTATGTCATAATTATGTCATGTCTTACTATTTGTCTTAAATGCTAGCATGGGTCAACTATGAGGCGCGACCGCGCGACAAATCTTTCAACAGCAAATTAAAAACTTTTTTACAAAAAAAAACAACTGACTTCCAAAAAAAAACACAAAAAAACGTGAAAAATAACTTTAATTTCGGAAGTCGGTGCACGAAAAATAAAATATACACCCAAAGACACTGACTTCCGAAATTAAAGTTATTTTTCACGTTTTTTTGTGTTTTTTTTTGGAAGTCGGTTGTCTTTTTGTAAAAAAGTTTTTAATTTACAGTGTCACACTATGAAGTCAACAACAAGAAAGATACGTCACGCGGTCGCGCCTCATGGTTGACCCGTGCTAGCATTTAAGACAAATTGTAAGACATGATATAATTATGACATAATTTATCATGTCTTGTCACAAACGTCTTGGTTACGCCTGTGCTCTCCCCGCTAGTGTTATACTAGGTCATTTTTAGGTATCGATAGGTACCCATCACGTCTGCGGAGTTTCGCTAGCAAATTTTATTTGATATTACGCATTATATCTTCCAACATTCTTCACAATAGGTACCTAACTTCAGCTATGTAACATAAATAATATTATATCTAGCAACATTGGCAAACTCTCACTTTTCGCTGCTCGAGAGCGGCCGTTGCTTTTTTGTAAAAAGTTTTTATTTTTCACTTTTTAGTTGTGGTATTACCCCACACACATTCGTATACCACTACTTGATGTGTAAATAACCGTGACAGGAAATAATTATAACATCATCAATATAAACTAAGTGGAAAAAATACGCATTATGAAGGATAACTCAAAAACTACTGGTCAGTACTTGATCAAATTTAAATGGGACCACATGTGAAGCACCAGCTTTCAAATAAAAAAGAATCATCCAAATCGGTTCACCCAGAAACAAGTTCTGAGCTAACACACATAAAAAAGAAAAAAATATATATATACATATACAGTCGAATTGAGAACCTCCTTCTTTTTTTGAAGTCGGTTAAAAAATTCAAATGTCTATGACCATCTGAATATGCGACCAAATAAAATAATAAATACGTCTAAAACAGTGCAGTTCATACAGTTAAGTTAAACAACTTTTTAATTTTGTTGGAAACTAATTCATTTATAACACACGCATGAATTTCGTTTTGTATGTTTGCTTTGATAATTTGATAATTTTGTGCAAAAGTTGTATTTTTTAATTATGACAAGCTTTTATTTAACTAGCAATGTTTGTAACTATGTATGTATGTTAGTTTGTTTAGGTCAAATGTTGCAACTGAACAACGTATGGTTAGTTAAGTGGTGACGTCATTCCAAATCCAATTTGGCGGACTCCCCAAGATGGCGGACTAGTTATTTTGTATACACCCCCATAATATGGGTATCTATTTAAAAGGGTTTGCTGAGAAGAATACGAAAAAAAGGAACATGCCCAGAGAAAACTAAAAAATTTGTTAAAAAGCATTTTTTTAAACAATATTTTATTTAAATGCTCTAAAAAGAAGAAAATAAACTTTAAAATAAATCAAACCCATCAATTTATTACATTATACAATATAAGTGACATAAAAGTTTGTCGCGAGATTTACCTGTGTAGATAAACAAGAATACTTACAATATTATGTAACTTGATCTTGACAAAAGTAATTCTAAGAATAAATGTATGTATATAAATATATATTGTTTTATCAATTTTCAAAACTTATCAGCACCTCCGACGTGATAATTTTTTCATAATCACTGTCAAAATGTGACATTTGTGGCAAAATGGGTGCGCCCAGAATAGCAAATAAGACATAATTGAGTCCCAACTAAACGTCAAGAAGTTAAGCCATAAGTCAAGAAATTATCTCACGCCGCCATGCTAGCATTTAAGACAAAACGGTTTTATCGCACAAACTGTGATAAAATGTGTGACTCAAGCCATGTCACAGCAGGCCGTGCTCGCCCCGCAGCACATAGGGAATTATATCCGGGGACAGAATCGTAGTAGGTACGTAGCTCGTATTTTCAATTTGTCTGCCCAAAAGCGTCTTTAGCACAATCCCAAATAAGTGTTGGCATAATGAAGCATTTACATAAACACGCAACTCGCACATATAATCGGATGTTTAAAAAATATATCCATCTTGTAAACCAGAAGTCTACAAGATAAGTCCCACAACCCACAACGGTCTACAAAACATCAATCTAACATCAGGCACGTTACATCTGCAATATTCTATGAATCTGAGTTCAGATAAAATAAACATCATGTTCTAATAATAGGTCCGTACCATACGAAATTCACACACTGAGCATTTTCTAAATATTTAGAAGACGTTGTTTGTTTGTACCTACATATTTTTTCCTGTATCAGTGTACCTACCTAGGTGCAAATGTAAATAATGACATCTCCACTACATATACAGTGTCTCTCCAAAAGTTAGTGGAAGATTGTGGTATTTTTGAGTACTGGTACAGGTACCAGACTAATTTTGTAAGATGGGGAGGTTGCCTGTCTGATCCTTATCAATTAGAGTGTGGAGTTAGGCAGGGGTGACTGAGCTCTCCTATGTTATTTAATATATATGTAAGAGAGCTGGTTCGTGAGCTCAACAACACCTGTGTAGGTTGCTCCGTTGATGGTCATATCACAGATTAGGAGTCATATAGTCAACAACATTAGTTACGCCGATGACATGGTGTTGTTGAGCCCATCGATAAGTGCCCTGCGTAGGCTCTTAGGTGTGTGTGAGGCATATGCTGAAACACATGGATTGACGTATAACGTCAAAAAAAGCGAATTGCTGATGTTTCGGGCGGGGCAAATGAATCCTTCATATGTACCGCCCGTGACACTAGGCGGGGTTGCGCTAAGATGAATCTCTGTTTCTGTACTTCGGAAATGTTCTGAATGAGAACCTGACTGATGACCTAGACGTGTAATATGCTAGCTCGCGGGTTTGCCAGGTGTTCAAAGGCAGTCAAAGCAACATTGTTTAGGGCCTTCTGCCAATCTTTTTATACCTGCAGCCTGTGGGCTAGCTGCACGCAGCGGGTCGTGAGTGCTCTGAGAGTTCAGTATAACAATGCCTTCAAGGTGCTGATGGGACTGCCACGCTATTGCAGTGGATGCAGTGGGATGTTTGCAGAATCACAAGTAGATGGCTGTTCAAGTTCATATGAACATATAGTTACTTTATAGTTTTATACTTAGTTAAATTTAGTAACCATTGCCAATTTGATTTTTTTTATTTCTTATGTTACATCTCTAGTTTCATAAAATGGCAACATTTAACGCATTTCATTTCGAACAATGGCTATTATGCCATAATTAGAAAAAGAACAGCATCGTTGATGCGCAGAGTGAGAGACAGTCCTAACGGCTACCTGAGGGTCATTGCAGAACATGTTGAGAGTCCTATCTGGAGGCACTGGATTCGCCTACATATAGGATAATTATTATAGTTTGTTTTTGTATGTGTGTATTACTGACATAGTTCTAAGTTTCAGTGTATTACTAACACTCTATGGACAATAGTCTGAAATAAATTATAATTATTATTTATTATTACTTCACCTGTAATGGCGGTAATGTACCTAAATATTTTATTTTAAAGTAGGTATTGGATAAGCCTGTCTATATTGATAGACCGAGGAAATAGGAATGATGTGATATGGCAAAGTTGTCGTTTAAAAGAAGATGTATGAAAGATGATGGTGTAATAATAATAATATAATTGCATAGCACATGTGTGAGTACTATGTACCTACTATAAAGCTACCATTTACTAGGTTTCTCTTTCATTGACTTGAATGTGCCCTGGTGGCTGAGAGTATGTCATGCTCACTCAAATGTATCGGTGGTGGTGGCGTGTGTGTTGGATTATTAAGTTCCCTTCAAAATGGTTGAGCAGAATGGTGCTGATCCATACGTCATGTTCGTGAACGGGCGCAGTCAGTAGGGACTGGTCATCTCTTAGCTGCCACGGCTTATTTTAATTTAATTTAATATTTGAATTGTTTTTGTCTTTTTATTACGGACGCTTTTAACGTTCTGCATCGTTGTCACATGCATAATTTCAACATAAATGATGTAACCAATATTTTGTAACCATATTTTGATTTAAAAGAGTGTCCATGGAGTTTCTTGCCCGTTCTTATCCATAGGTACCTACTACGCTTTGGAATTGGCAACCAGCTTCACCTTTCTGACTGACCGACCCCTTGACAATTCAAAAGTGCCTGTAATTGGTTTATTTGAAATAAATGCTTTGAGATTTGAGTTTTTTTTTTTTACTTTTTTAAATCATACATTTAAGTGCATATTATGGGTAATAATTTCCTCCTGCCGGGGTCCCGGATTGTTCGAAAGAGTTACCGTGGCCCTGGCGCACAGGCAACTGAAGGAACACGGGTGGGTTTTAGTCAGTAAGAGTGACACGCCCTTCCGCTCCGCCCAGGGCGGGAGAGGTCATTTGATGATTACCCCCCAATAAAAATAAAAAATGTGTAATAATTTCCTGAAATGAAATTATTATTATTATTTAATTATTAGGTACTATTCCTAGGTGCTCTTATTTTATTTAAGATAACATATCACGCCTGTTTCTCCTCGAAAGGTCAGGCAGAGGCTTACCTACGTAGAAACGACCATATTTCGCCAGTTATGTTTATTTAATTCCCATGTAATAGGGGGCGAGCCAAATCGCCATCAACCGGGCACAAATCAGACTCAGGGCTGCTATTGAGAAATTCCTAATTGAAAAAAAAACTATAACACTGCCCATCCTGGGAATCGAATCCAGACCTCATGCTCAGCAGTCGTGCTTGCGACCACTGGACTAACGAGGCAGCCATTTTCTTTATGGGTAATAATAACAGTGTAATGATTGGAAAAACGGACGTTTAGTCAGTTTAAGGTGAATTCTCAGCTGTAGCCCGCCAAATTCAAATTTTCTTTAGTTTTTTGCAAATTGTAGCTCTGTTTTACGTCGTATGTTCATCGAAATGCGATTCGCGACTGTAATGATATATTTACTGACTAATAATCATCAATTTCATATCAATCGTCAAAATTAAGAAATTTGTTCCATCTAAAAAATTGTCAGATTATTTAATTAATATTGTGGTTTATAAAACAGGGCCAATGTAGTCTCGTGATGACCTCTCTATACTAAAAATAAGCGAAGGTATTAATGAAAAATGTATTTTCCTAGGAGGAGGCGATACCACAGTGAATGGCGACATCATTCACTCAACGCCGGAGAACACCACCGGTGACTTTAATGAAGACAGCGTCACGGAGCCCAGCTCAGAGGCTGCTCCCAGCACGACCGCCCTGCCTGACACCACGCCGGCACTCAACGGGTCTTCAGCGTTCAGAAACAACGACACGGACAGCGTCACATGACGCTTGCTCACTCGTAAACTAAAAAACTTGACTAAGAAAACGTGAAGTTTACACAGCATCCTCGATACCAATAGTGGTCATATTGCGACAGCAGAACTTACTAATCAGTTATTCCATAGGCTCTTTTGAGCCAACCCCATGTAATGCTAGTTTTCTTACATCGATTGGTAACCCTTCCCGATTTGGTGCAGTGACCATCGGTGTCGCGCTTGTGAAAAGCTATTTTATAAGTCCTATGATACTATTTACATCAATAGTTTTAATAACATAACCGGCCGGTAGGAATGTAAGTAACGAATGGCCGATTCCTAAAACATTCTGCCGATGTTGACGTCAAAACTGTTATCGAAGCATAGTTTTCATAACTTGGCGAAATGTTTCATCATTTAGAAACAATTCCCTATAAAATCATTCCAAAAAACCAGTGGGACTTCTCAAAATGTCACGCTACCAAGAAACGATCCGTTATTGTATTTAGGAATCGGGCATTGGTCTAATTTAGTATTTAATTACAAACATTATTATGGCGCCAGTGACATCGGAAAGCTGAACTGAAATACTAATCTGTAAGATTGGTGAGTGAAGAATCTGCTTAGATTTAAATACTAATAGAAAATATTATAATGTAATGGCTACGTTTATCTTCTTGGGCGACAGAAAAATCATTTCATTCTGGAAATGCCGGTAGGTAGTTACAGACGACAAAAGTCGATTAACACTTCAGTTTTTTAAATCTTAATTACTGAACTACTTAAGTGTTTAAATAAATTGTAACAGGAATAAAAATTAAAAGAATATTAACTCTTAGTTATTATTCGAAAATATAATGCTGAAATACAAATAATACAATATAAGACGTAGGTATCCAATAATTTATGTAAATTTAGATGATGTGTAAAATTAGCAATGTAAATCGACTCTTGTTGTTGACCGTACCTACAAAATACATCGTTACAATAGGTACCTACTCAAACCTTTGAATGCCCAATGATGTCGCTTTCAATGAGTCGTGTGAATTAAGTAATTATCTATACCTAAGAACGACAACAGTACAGAACTAAGTTCACACCCCGTTGCACAAATGTCACTTTCGTGGACTGATGCAGTTGCTACAGTAATGACATTAAGCTTTGTTTATAGGGTTAATGGGAATAACTACGAGTATCTTTATCCTTATGCCTTAAAGGCTCCCACAGATAGGCGCGACGCGACTGCGCTACACAAAGGCGCCGCTCGTCGCGCGACACGCGATGCCTTTGTGTCGGGCGTCGCGTCGCGCCAGTGTGTACGAGCCTTTACCAGTGTCTCTTGCGAACAAATTACCTACTTAGAATGTGCATATACCTTGGTTCACAAACTGCAAAGTAAGCTAGCCATTACAGTTAGATAGAGTAATTTAGTTAGGTAGGTATTTATTAAAACATAATTATATTATTGTTTAGGTAGTGTTCAGTGGCTTAGTGAGATTTGGATCATGTACTTATGTGTAGCTTAGCTGTGTATTAGAGATATTAGAGAAATGCCTAATATTATTTTCTTAATTAGACTAAGGTAGGTATCAACTTGGTATATATGTCACCGTACTAGCTTCTGCTCGCGATTTCGTCCGCGTGAAATTTCGGCCCCCGACACACCGCGTCGTATCCCATCGCCCGCCGGCGCCAATACTTCGTTTTCGCTTAGCGTGCTCTTCGACTTTTCTTTCATTTTTTTATATTTTTTTATTTTAGCTCTGCTCCTAACGGTTGCAGCGTGATTTTAAATAGTCTAGAACGTTCCTCAAGAATTGGGCTATCAAATGCATTTTTTTTATCCGACTTGTAGTTCTAGAGATTAGCGCGTTCAAACAAACAAACAAACAAAGTCTTCAGCTTTATTATTAGTACAGATCTCGCGAGATTGTAAACTGTTGATAAATTGTAAACTGTATCATACTGCTTATATAATAATGTACTAACTTTCAATAGTTAATAATCTATCCATGTCAAACCGTCAAATTGTGAACGAACCTGCACTTACCGACAGGTTTCTCAATCTGTCCGATTTTATCACCCTTAAAATTGTGAACCGTCCCTGATTTGTCGGTCTTGGCAGTAGCCGAATTGGTCGCAGTCACTAAGCCCGGGCACCCCGACCAAATGGGTTAGGTTAGGATAGAACTGGGACCATAGATATCCGAGAGATATGCCTTTACTCTATATTTGCTCAAGTTTATGTGTCGCCACCTTTTCCCCACTCCTGAAACTCTCACATAAACAAAAGAAATAGATACGGCACACATGATGCATTCTTCGCACACAAACAAAAAAATATGCGTAACACTTTTGTGCTATTTTATTGCACATATGCTCAAAAGGGGCGGGCACTAGAAAGTATAGATACAGTCACTGAATGCACACATGTAACTCTAGCATCAACTAGGGAAGAGAGGTTGGTATAAATATGTGATCGATAAAAATATCGATGAATACCGACTGCAAAAAGAGGTGTTTTTTGGACGTATTTGGTACCGTTCTTTTTTTCTGCTTTTCCATGTGGAATATTAAAAGACCAATAACAACAAATCAAGTAAAAATATAATATTTTCGTTTGCGAATAACATTTAAGTAATTCAGTTCCTTCAGTTTCTCCCTTACTCAGCCCCGGATTTCGATTTTTTTCGAGGCGGGGCAAAAACTGCAATCTGCCGCTCCCCGCCCCGCCAATCCTTTAACGTTTTACATGAATCCTTATTTATTTAAATATACATGGACATGTCGAACAATTATTTAGGATAGGACAGGACATATTTGAAATAAATCGTGAGATTATAGCATACTAGCTTCTGTACGCGACTTCGTCCGCGTGAAACTTCGGCCCCCGACCCACCGCGTCGTTGCGCATCACTCGCCCATGATATTACTTCCTTTTCGCTTAGCGTTCTTTCTGACCTTTTTTCTTACTGCTCGGTTTCTAGGGTAAGGTTTCTACCTTCTTCAAGAATTGGGCTATCAAATGCAATAAGATTTTTTCAAATCCGACTGCTTGTTCCAGAGATTAGCGCGTTCAAACAAAAAAAACTCTTTAGCTTTATTATTAGCAGAAGATTAGAATAAAATTTTTACTCTTTGAGCCTTTTGTTTTGCAAAAAAATCGATGGCATTTTCATAATTAATCTGATTGTCATGATTTTTGATTGCTAAGATCACACCCGACTTATGCAGAAAAGCTTAACACCAATTAAAGCAATCTAGAATGCACCAGCGAGCGGAGCGAGCGCGAAAATTTTAGCACTGCCTCAAATAAGTTAGATTTTGTAACTCCGAAAAGTTTTAAGAATTAAGAGTCGCTAGGCTATAAGAACGAGCAAAGCGAGCTCGAATATTTTGCCAGAAACATATTAGGTAAATTTTATCGATCGATAATGCTCCAATCCAACGGCTGCGCCAGCGCTCTGTGGTAAAAACTTAAAGGAAATCGTGTCGCCTTTCCGCATAAAGGCGGCGAAATGGGCGGGACGCCCGGCGCCCTCGCTAGGCGATGTAAATTTTCTAAAATAAAGGATTTGTTCCTTAAATTTTTCGCCACAGAGGTGACAGAAGCGCTCATCCTCCTCAGGTTCGCCACGGCATAGATCTGTTGCAAGAGATGGAAAGCTAACCTTTTTGTATCGCCAAATAAAAATGGAGCATGTGTTTTAAAAACAGAGAGTTTCTGGTAGAATTCAACTGCTCCGCCCGCAACCCGCTCGCACCGTTTGACGATCTATGCCTACGCTAATCACGTAGTGATTTTGTCAGTGTGCCACTCGCAGAGAAAGATAATAAGTGCTGCGCATCTCACTTATCGCAGAGTTGCGGTGCGCTGAGTGGTGCACTTGTTTGCCACGCTTAAATTTGCCTTTCCCCCCTAGATCCGGGGCTGCCCTTACTTAAAATTAAAACTGTTCAACTATCGCACATAAAAGAACAATTAAAATAGGTACTTATTGAACATAATTTAGTTGTTACATTCTTAGCCAAAAAATGTAAGCAAATATCAATATGTTATTCCATCACACATTTTGTCACTTGGATAATATTATTATCCATCGGGGTCTTGCTCAAACTGGTGAAAATCAGTCGATGAGAAAATATTTGTATCGACAAAGTGTCTAAGAGCTTTTGGGACTAGCAACGTCTTTATGGACTTTGAAGTCACTTGAAATTACCAACCAATTATTTTCTCTGCATTTTGCATCTACCTATTTATGTTCAATTTCTGGATCTATCGGGAAACTGATATAAAATGTATTAATTCTCGTTTAAGATTCTTAATACAATTTCTTATTAGAGCAACTAACAATTATCGATATCCATATCTCAGTGCTGCGCACCACTAATGCATCGTTTTGACATGCGTCAGTCAGTAGGCAAAGGCTGTCGCATGTCAAAAATATTTCACAACTAGATAATTTGTAAAATACTTAACCCTTTATAGGACGGCTCATACAAAGTGGCCAGTAAACTGGACACTCACTTCAAGGTCGTTATCTCATAGATTTTTATTTATATATTGAACCTTATGAACATTTACGACCCGCGTTAGAGCACACTGGCCCGTCAACTAGCCAGCGTTCAAGTTCGCCGCGCGACATTTTAAATTCGCGCCTTTTTTCAAGATGGCCTGTGAACTGGCCACCGTGCACCCGCGCAGGAACATTTGTTGTCATCGCGCGTGTACGTTACGTGTTTACAAGTTTTATGGTGAACAAAAATCATGTCTTCTTTGAAAAGGTAAGTGAAACTATTCCTTTATAGTATATACTTCGATGTTATGTGCAAATGTAATCGAGGATAATAAGAAAAACATATATTATTTGCGATTGAATACAAACCGGTGTGTTGAAAAAATGTAACCTAAGAATTGCCTACCTAACTTTGAGATGTTGTATTGAGTATTTATTTTCGAGTAATCCCCATGAACCATATTGTTTTACAACAGGTATATAAGCATGTGTTATGATATTGTAATAAATTTGCGATAAACAATCTTGTTCGGTAGTTGTAACCTATTATTATGTACGTTTGGGGATTTTTTTGGCGGTTTTTTTGCAGGTGTGTGGGTACTTATGAAATTCGTAATGTAATAGTTACACATTGTAATTTTCTCATTGTTTTAGACACACATACACTTATCGGGAGTTGGAGTCACTAGACGAGGACCAATGGAATGACTTCGTGGGTTTACTGATGACCAGGCCACACAATCAGACATCGGTGGTGATTCTGATGCTGATGATTGTTTCGACGAAAGTTTTAGTACCAGCACCGTGAGCATACGTAGTCAAAATCTGAAGGAGGAATCAAAAAGGAGTAAACTGGCTGATGAGCTTATAGGAGAGACGAAAAAACCTTTGCTTCCTTTTCGAGAAAATGAAGAGAGCGATCATAAGCTTATGAAATCATCTAAGAAAAATTTGCGTAGATATAGATACTGCAGTACCACGTCTAATCCAAAGAGAAGTGTCTATGAATGTGTTCAATGTGATGTAGCCTTATGTGTAGAATGTTTTGTACCATTCCATAATGAAGGACAAATTAAAAAACGTAGATGATCATTCAATTAATAAAATAAATATTTGATTGTGATAAGAAAAATTAAAAATGAAGTTTTGTTTCAGAAGAAATATGTTATGTTAATTCTATTATTATTAAAGGCTGATTAGGAAATACATTTTTTTATTATTATTATCGTCTTTTCCTAAAAATAAAATAGATTTCATTAGTGTCCATTTTACTGGCCAGTGATATTGCTGTGATGGTTAGTGACGCAGAACGTTCAATGGCCAGTTTACTGGCCGTATGATTTTCATGATTTTCTCGAAAAACAGAGATTTTCAGGTCTTTTTTCAAGAACATGTCATTATGATTTACGGCACAGAATATATATTTATCACAAAATATTAAGAATTAAAAAAAAAGTTAGGGTGTGCGTTAAAGGGTTAAATATTATAATTAATGCAGTGATTTTTTAGTTACCGGTGGTAAGACAAACCACTTGTACTAAGGTTTGTTGTAATTGTGCTATATTTTCACACAAGGACGGAACAATTCGGCATTTCGTAAAAATACGAAATCACACTACACGTTCCGAGGCAAACATATGACTAAACGGTGCTCACTGCAGTCACGCGTATTTAAGGTTAGTTCAACCCAACGGAGGCGACATGCGCCACGCCTCCAAGCCATATCCCTCGATATCCGTGACTGGGACCAACCGCGCGCGAGCCGACCGAGCGAAGCGAGCGATGCCGCGGCAGCGACCGGCACCTGCTATCTACTTCCAAGTTGGTCGCAGTTAGTTGGCTATTTAGTATTAGCGCAAGGTGCAATCTGTCGCATACAAGTTTGATACCAGTTCACAATTGGTCGGTTTGCCATGGACAAATTATAAACTATCGACAAATAATGCGTTAAATTGTATATGGTTTGTTGCAGTTCACAATAAAGTTTTTCGATAATTTAAAATCTCGTGAGATAAATTATAAATTAACGATGGTCATAATTATACGGTGACATATCTATTTTACCTATAAAATCATGAAACTATTTTTGTTTTTAAAATTAATCTTTGTTATAAGTGTGTGTACCTAGTCGTTTTCTTTGGGCAATGTATGTGTGTTATCGTATCGTGTATCTATTAAAATGTTTTTGATAATAATAAAATGACTTTTTTATAATTATTCCCTTATTACCCTTGATAAAATTTACCTAGGTACTCAGGCACTGTATGTAGATCTGTAAGTGAATTCCTCAGAGTATACGCAAGCAAGTTGCATAATTATCGTTCTACACAGGCGTGGTCCCAGAGGTACACGGGAGTCATGCCGGGGCCCCCCGAAATATTTGAAGATGTCGAGAACCTATATGATTGAGATTTCATTGTTTTACAAATCAATTTGAACCATACCTACAATTACAGGTAATAAATAACGGCGAATCAAAATCGGAATTTCGAAAGGCTGAGGTTAAAGGCTCCCACACAAAGGCACTGCTCGTCGCGCGACACGCGGTACCTTTCTGTCGCGCTGTCGCGGCGCGCCAGTGTGTCAGAGCCTTAACGCTAAATTCCGAAACTCAAACATTTCTATATATTATATGTATGAATAGGTTTCAATGTACATTAACACAATTTTATTATTGTCATAATCCGACCAATGCATCTTAACAAAGTAGGTAGGTACAGAAAAGTAGTACTCTGAAGTCGCAATCGCAACACACCGTGTCGATAAATCCAAGCGATTAAACTGTGCTAACTGATTCGTTACAGTTTCATTGAACGCATACATGTGAGAAATCGAAATAGATCTCAGATCCATCGAGCGTATAACGAAACTGTAACAGATCTAAGCTTCGGTGCTCTGCTGGAATAATAATTTTGTTGCCGCTTCAGACGAGCGAGGGAAAATGTTTGTGCGGAGAGGTAGGCAAATCGCTAATGTATCTACACCAACTCAACCACATGACACGAGCTTAAAATGTCTCACAAAAACCTCAAGTCCTTTTAATGATATACCTAATATGTAAACCTCAGGATTATTCGGGAGTGAGGGTAATATTAGGTACTAGCTTCCGCCCGCGACTTCGTTCGCGTAGAAGTTGTAAGACACCACAATATACTAAATTAACAGCCACGTTTTTTTAAAAATTTCCTGTAAGCTACGTTTGTAGTTTTGGTCTCAGCAGCCAAATTAAGAAGAGAGTCAGTACTGGTGACGCAGGAGCAAGCGACGCGGCGACGCACAGTGGGCTGAAAATCGACTTTCACAGACATAAATAATACTTTTTTCCCAAATGTCCACTTTTATGGCCTAAAAATGTTTTGGAAGACTAAGTACATGCCTAAAAACATCGAGATTATGGAATAGAATTGCAAACAACGAACACAGATTTTATTCTTTATAAGTTACTATGGAGCTGGCATGAAAAAGTCTTATATCCCCGCTCTGGAAAATTCTGTGTGCGTTGATTGTAATGCTATTCCATAATGTTGATGTTTTTAGCCATGTATTTAGTCTTCCAAAACATTTTCATAAAAGTGGACATTAAGAAAAAAAAGGATTATATGTCTATGAGTCGATTTTCAGCCCACTGTGCGACGCGACGTACAGTGATCCGTGTGAGAAGCAGCTCGTCCTGAGGTCGACACTCGCAGCCTTCAGTAGTAATTTCCAGTTTTTCAGTAGTAAGTAAGTAGAAGTTTTTCGTTTTTAGCGTTTTTGAACGCCTGCGTTCCTACCTAATGCCACAACACTGATACACTGACTGATGCATTCTTACAGATTATTCCTGACGAACAGCTATCTATCACTAAAATAATATCATAGGTAACATTAGGAATTAAACACACGGGATTTCTCACTAACAGTAACCTAACCAAATTTTTATTATAACCAAAAATTACAGAAGAGGTCTTAACTTAATGTTTAACAGTGTACGTTCTAAAAACTACCTATCATATAAATTTAATATAACAAAATGTAAAAAAGCAGCATAAAAAATATCAATTGTTAGCAATCGAACATAGGTTTGCAAAGCAGTCGTCGAACTTTTAAGCTATTTGTTTTGTTGAAAGTTGACTAAAATAGCCGTTCTTATATTATAGTAGGGCTCAATTTCTGCTCGATTATTGCGACCAATTTTATACGGAATAAATTTAATTTCTAGTGGTTGTTTAACTTTCAATAATCATGAATGTGAGGAGTCAGTCGCCGCACCTAAGGGGGAATCCAAAGTTATAGCAAGTCAAAGTTGTAACAAAACTTATTAAAAAAAAAACATTTCATACCGCGCCAAAACCCTAAGGGAGGATTTTAGGATCATCTTAAACCAAAAAAAAAATTGTCAGCTGCATGGAAGTGAGGGGGAATATTATAAGTCAGGCGCGTAAAGGAACATGATTGTTGCGTTGGCACATCAGGCTAAATTCGGAACTGGGTAATAAGGCAAACGTGTCAAAGGATCCTTCAAAATTGAGGTCATGGTTCCTTTGACCAATTTGTCCTACTAACCAGAGTTCCGAATTTAGCCCTGATGTGCCATCGCAACAATCATGTTCATTTCCGTGACTGATATAAGTATATTCCCCCTACTTCCATTCCATGCAGCTGATCATTTTTCTTGGGTTAAAGTTGTACCCTAAAACCGTCCCATAAGGTTTCGCGCGTTAGAAATGACTACCTATTTTTTTTTTTGTATTTTTTTTCAACTTTGACATGCTCTAACTTTAGACTGCCCCACTACTCGAGCAGCTGACGCTCAGATACCTTTAACACGAAGGAAAAATATTTTTGGTATGATTTTCAGGCGGTAAAAAAATTACTTTTTAAACTAACGCCATCGCCTACGCCTGTACTATTATGTCATGATTAACTGGATGATAATCATTTAAAAGGTTAAATCTGTAACTATCCGCTATATTCCTAGCTTCTTAAAATAAGCTTCTGCTCGAGACTTCGTCCGCATGAAAAGGGTTCGAACATTTTTATATGGAAGCTGGCATATCCACCCGCAGCCATTTTTTTTTTTCCTAGTTTCCGTGCAAAATGAAAGTAGTTTAAATGGGTACAGGGACGCTTAGACAAACAAAAAATGATAAGCAACATGCTACCCAACGTGACACTTTATGTCACGTTTCCGATATACGAGGGTCATTCAATAAATACTTAGCCTACAAAAAGTAAACGAAAATTTTGGAAAAGTGGCAATTTATTTTTCAACATAGTCTCCTTTTAGTTCGATACACTTAGCCCAGCGCTGCTCCAACTTTTTTAACCCGTCCGAAAAATAGTTTTTGTCAAACTCTGCAAAATAGGCCTCCGTGGCGGCGATGACCTCCTCATTCGATCCATATCTATTCCCGGCGAGTGATTTTTTCAGATTAGGAAACAGAAAGAAGTCACAAGGGGCCAAATCTGGAGAATACGGTGGATGGGGCAGCAATTCGTAGCGTAATTCGACCAATTTGGCCATGGCAACGGCAGACGTGTGAACCGGTGCGTTGTCGTGGTGAAACAGCACTTTTTTCTTCGCCAGATGGGGTCGTTTTTTCTTTAATTCGGCGTCGAATCGGCCTAATAAATCGGCATAGTAAAGCCCTGTAATTGTTTTACCCTTCTCGAGGTAATCGATGTAGATCACACCTTGTGAATCCCAGAAAACGGTGGCCATAACTTTTCCGGCCGATTTTACAGTTTTCGCCTTCTTTGGAGCACGTTCCCCGGTCTGGATCCATTGTTTTGATTGCTCCTTGGTCTCTGGTGTGTACCAGTGGATCCAGGTTTCATCGACGGTCACAAAACGACGCAAAAACTCCGCTGGATTCATCTTAAACAGCGCCAAACACGTCTCCGATGTGGTCTCACGGTTGCGCTTGTTTTCTGGTGTGAGTAAACGCGGCACCCATCGCGCCGACAGCTTTCTCATGCCGAGTTCCTCGTGAAGAATATGATGCACTGTTCCTTCTGAAATGCCTACAGTCTCAGCTAGCTCCCGAACCTTCAATCGGCGATCTGCCAATACGAGATCATGGATTTTTTTAATGTTTTCCTCCGTAGCAGCTGTTTTCGGTGCACCTGGACGTGGTTCATCAAAAACCGACGTACGGCCACGTGCAAACTCGTTGAACCAATTCTTGACGGTGGCCATCGATGGAGAAGAGTCACCGTACACAGCATCCAAGCGCTCTTTGATTTCGATGCGCGTTTTCCCTTCCAAAAATAGGAATCGAATCACCGAACGATATTGCTCTTTTTCCATTTTTGTAAAACCGATCGACACGTTCGCTTCCATAAGTTGTCAAATTAAAACAAATGAAGGGATTGGAATGAAAATTTGAAAAAAGAATTAAAAAAGAATGTGCTACACTGTGGTAAAACTCTTTTGAAACTACAGCGCCCTCTGGCGATGAGGCTAGGTACTTATTGAATGCACCTCGTATTATTTGAAGGTAAACATCGCATTATGAGATCTATGAAAATCATTAAAAATGCAGTAATTACGTGTGATACGCATTCTATTGTGAATAAACAATAGTTTCTAGGTTGATTTTACTATTTATTAGAGGACAATATAAAGACTCCTGCACACAGGCGCGACACAAAGGCACCGACTGTCGCGCGACGAGCAGTGCCTCTATGTCGCGAGCGATTCGCGTCGCGTGTCGCGCCTGTTTGAAGGAGCCTTAAATATTTGCAAGAGAAAGTTAAAAAGTTCGAGTTACATACCTACCTACTTTGATAAAACAACGTTTGCGATTTATAAATAACTTAATTAATAAAAGTAGATTTTTCGTGCAAATAATTAGTTTATTATATATTTAGAAAAACTCTCTAAGGTCATATTACCCTATTGAATGACTATTTCATGAAATCATGACATTTGAGGCCAATTATAACTTATGTAGTTGTATTACTGATTCTAACGTTTATAATTTTCTGTAAATCCATACTTGTTACGGTACGGTCGCGAATCATAATTTTAATCAACATACAACCTGACACAGCTGCAAATTACAAAAAACGTAAGTAAATTTTAATTTTGCGGGCTACCTTACCGCATCCCCCCTTAGAACCGATGTAGAAGTACCTACTTACTTAATTTGATTTTAGCTCCCTTCTAACACGTGCGTCAGTAGCAATCCATCAATTTTGGGGCCACTCGCCGGAAAAACCAAATGCTCGCTGTTGAAGACGTGTTACAGAAAAGGTCATAAAACTGACCGATAAGGTATAAAAATAAAATACAGAATTATTATAGTATTTACAATTTATGAATGAGAATGTGTGTTATCATTTTTCTCCCGTGACGTACATGTGGACGTGGTTGTCGGAGCGTAACATGCGCGCGACGCGGCCACAGCCGAGCAGCGCGGCCACTCGGCCGAGGTCGTACTGACAGAACAGCACCGTCACCGTCATGTTGCACTCGCTGCCACCGAACTTGTTCTGGTTCATCTCCTGTGGACACAGGCAATCAGTCTATTACAGCAAAACTAACATATTTGATCGACAGTTTCGAGGCTTCAGAATGCATCACTTTTATCAAACGCCCTCTGCTGCTGCGGCTGGCACTCTGGCAGAGACAATATTTGAAACTAGTATTTTTGTTTTATTAATTCAAAAGTGTGTATGTTCGTTTGTCCTTCTTTCACGCAGCAACAGAGCATCGGATCAAGGTATTTTTTTTGCATAGATAAGTATAGCTTATTATTAGGGGCTGGAGAGTGAGTGATATAGGCTACTTTTTACCGGAGAAATGCGAGGGTCCTGAATCTCCATGCGGGTAAAACCACGGGGCACAGATAGTAAGATCCAAAACTACGTATGATCTCACCTGCATTAAACTACACATTTCCGAGAAGAAGTGTGGGTACGTAGGCGGCTGATAAAATATGATATGTCGTATGCCCTTTATCCTGAACCTCCTGAAGAAATGGACTCGTTCTGAATACAGCAAAAAGTGGGCTTCTGTGTGGAAAAACATGTCTCTTGCACGCGCGATTTTTGCATCCTGTAATGATTTAAAACCAGTTAATTACAGAGCGAAAAAAAAAAACAGACAATAAGCAGTGACCGGATTAGGTACCTAGTGCAATTTAGGGTCAACTTCCGCAAACTATATCATTAGTATCAATAAGCCGACGAAAATCCCAGAATACGGATAATTAGTTGCTTCGAAGAAATTTTCAAGTTTATTAACAACAATAGGGCGGAAAGCTTTAATTGCGCCATCCATGGCCAGTCTAGTTACGCATTTTTGAGAAAATGCAAACTTGAATTCAAATAATTATGTCAGTTACTAAAATTGACCCACTTAATCACACTTAATCAATATTACAACATAGTATAACCCGTACATGAATTCGCTATTCCCTGAACACCGGGATAATATGGCTTATCTATATTCTGATAATGTCATTAATTCCCCGTAATTGCACCTCAAAATCCGATCACTGACTATAAAAGATTTATTTAGGCATTTTAACAATATAATTATATCCCCTATAATACAAGTTTATATTGCTATGAGCTCATAGACTCACCTTAGAATATTCACAAATCTGAACAAATCCAATGTCTTCTTTTTTGAAGTAGTTCCTTAACTGCACATAATCAAAGTAGCTCGGGACATAGATGAGTGTGTGGCTCATAAGCGTGTCGCGTTGTTTCGGTAGTATCTCCTTGATAAAGTACTGGAACCTGGCCTCCACTGACTCTAGAGGGTTAGCTGCTGCAAATCTACAATATGGTAAAGAATATTTTTACTTAAAGAATATATAAATGTGAGAAATTGATTTGGGTAAAAAAACTAGTAAGATCATGTCTGTCTAAAACACGAGTGTACTGAAATGTATACATTTTAATGTGAAAAAAGTTTTCACCTGTGGAAGATCTGAGGCACTTGTACCAACACCTGTTGTATACTGCCAACTTCAGCAGGATTCTCAATTAAGATTTTTCCTGCATAGTTGTGACATTTCTTATTTATCACAGACTTTATTTCTGGCAATGCTACAGACGAGAATATAAGTGTTTGTCTGCAAAATAAAAAAATTATAACTTTAGAATAATTATTAATTGGTTCACATGTTAAATACTGCATATATGTATGTTGATGCAAATAAATAATTTAGTCTGACTTAAAAGACGAGTATAAATAAACCAACCTGTAATATTTAGACCATCCATTAACAGCCCAAGACCTGACTCTAGAGAAGTCAGTGCCATGAGTTTTCTTCGGCTGCAAATGGAAATGATCGAGGACATGCAGCAAATGATCCCAGTTCTGCATGAGGAAGACATCAGTCTGATCCATCACCAGTACTTCTATCGAGGCCAGGAAGTCGAAGTCGCGGTCTTCCTCGCCTTCCGCGCCTACTATCATGCGCAGACCCAGTGGTGACGTCACTATGATGTCTGAAGAGTAGAAGTCTGTATACAGCTGTGATAAAATGTTTTAATATGTTATAAATTAGGAAAATTTTTACTTTCTAGCTATATAATGTATTAATCTGAATAGGTTTTTAGGTATGTGAGGGCAACATACCTTGAGAGTTTTCTTTGTAACTGTCATGCCAAGTCTGAATGTGTCTTCGGTGTTTCCACTAAACATGAGCTCATAGTCTTCAGGCTTGGGATTCTTCCGGGGCATTATCAGTTCACCACCTGTGAAGTCTTCTTCAAACCTCTTTTTATTTACTACTTCCCCTGCTTCTTTAGGTACCAGAATATCAATCAAGGTTTTGACAATTCTATAAGCAGTATCTTTAAATGGTACCATAATAAGAACCTGCAAAAATTATGAAATTAGTGTAATTCCTAATATTCATTAGCTTAATAGACTAGCAACAGCATATACATACATATAAACATTCAACATTGGCTTACAATAGTATGCAGGTAAGGTATTACTGCAAATAATTTAAACTTTCAAAAAAAAAAAAAATTTTTTACTGATGTTTTTAGAATGGTTCAATATAACCGTACCTTAGAAATAGTGTTAAAGCAACCATAGTGATACCTATTAAAATCTCAACCTATAAAGGCTGGGTTAGCCAGCCAACATACTAAACACAATACACATTGTTTTGCTTTACATACCTTCGGCCTCACCAAGCCCTGATCGCGATATTCATCAGACAAGTCATTCTTCTTGGAGAGTTTAGCATTGTGATGCAGAATCTTGGCTCTAGTTTTCAACATGTGATTTACTACATGTAGGCAATATGTATATCGAATTTCATCAGCATTGCTGAATGATCTTTCAGGATAATATAGATCTTGATAGTTATTAAAAATTGAAAACAGTTCCTTTTGCAATGGTGTGAACACTTCGGTAAGTTCTGAGTCCCTTTTTATTAAATTGGTTTTATTAGCTGATACTATATTGCCATGTATTTGAGATTTTATATGTAACTGCTGGAAATCAATTTTATTTATCAATGTAGGCACTGTTCCCATTGCCACATAAGTATTTTCTTCTAATATTGAAACTTTTGGTTTAACTTTTTTAGAAAGTGTCTCTATAGGCTTTGGTATAACTACGGATAGGTTCCCTAAAACTGGCCAGGTTTTGTTTGTGATCTCCACAGTTGGTGGAGTGTTAGTGAAAGAGACTAGTAATTCATCTCCTAGGTCATGCTGCAGATGTCTTGTGAATGGATCATCGGACATATTTTCTTCTTCAGTTTCCATTTCATGATCTATGGGCACCTGCAAAATATACACATTTTAAGTTCTTAACACAATGAATGAGTCATATATATGTAGAGTAAATATAAATAGCTGGAAAATTTAATATTTACTCTTTACTCAAAACATTTTATAGATGTATCTCAGCAGTGATAAATCAGGTTGTTTGGCGAAATTAAATAATCTATTAATTAAACATTTTCTGCCCACCTTTCAATGTTACATTTGGCAATTATACAAAAATATTACTTTGCTGTGCCCACCTGCATCCCTAATGATCATGTATTTGTACAACATACCTAGGTTCACATAGTGGAATGCGATAAATATAATTATTGAGTATCTCATTACCTCAACATCCTCTTCCCCACTTGTACTTTCTTGGTCATCCAGCATGTGACTATGTGCGTGCTCTGCTTCATTCGTGTCCACCGCCTCGTCATCTAAGTCATTACTACTACTGCTGTCTTCATCACTTTCTGCTACTGGTCTTCTCTTTTTGTTACTAAAACAGGACAACAACTGATCGTATGCGTCTTCCTCTTCCCCCTCACTTTCAGAATATTTTACTCGCTGCCGTAGTTTCTCGTCCAATTTTCTTTTCTTCTCCAATTCTTCACCGATCTTTTGCGCATTTTTGTATCTATTAAAAATTGCTTTCTTGTTTACAATTCTTTCTTCTGCCGCCTTTTTCTTCTTTTTTGTCGTAGGCTTAAATGTACCTTTCTTTTTACCAAAGAACTTTTTGCTTTTTTTCATATTGCTTCTTCAATTATTAACTACGGTAGCAATGTAAATTGAAATAATGTGTTTGTTTATTTAGTGGTTCAGTTACAGTACGTAAACGATTTCACTCACACGTTTCACTTGACATTTTGAGAACCAAAACATAACCTCTAAAACAATCAGTCAATGTTGCAAGTAAGATTTTAAAAAACATGAGTCTTGCCAGCTAAAAAACGTGAGCATTTTTTTACACTAGTGCTCATATTTATGTATATACTTTTTATTTAAAAAAAAACCTGTATATATACTGGGTGTCCCGTAAATAATGGATCAAACGTAACGGCTAGGTAGCTTACCTGTAGGCCTAGACAAAAACTTTTCTGATAGCGTTAACGCCAGACGCTAACGTCAAAATGTATGGCAATGACATTACCTCCGGAAAAGATACGTAATGTCACGTGGTAAGCAAATGTCAACTCCATACAATTTGCATTTCCGTTGGCGTTAACGCTTACAGAAAAGGGATTTTGTCTAGGCCCCCTGATTTCCAAACAACTAATTTGAACCGTTTAACCCAGCGGCCAGCTCTAAAATTACATTGTGTTGAAATTAAGTGCCATCCATGTCATTTTGACAGTGACAGCTGTAAGCAGCCCACAGAACATATATACCAGCCTGACAGCAGGTCGAATAGAATCGCTGAATCTTGCGTTGTTTTATTTACAATTCTATAATTTTCCGCATGTTTTATGTGTTCCCGTACGTTGGACCCGTAACTCTGAACTATAACTACACAAATGTCGGAATATAATGAAAATATATCGAGAAAGACATGGTCCCGCACGATACAACCAGTCACGAAGGTCAACAATACAACGAATTTCGTGTATTTTCATAGATGAATCTTATTTAACATTCCAATTATATAATATTCTAGATTGGTTACATGGATGGCGCATCTGACGGTCAAACTGCTGTGTTCCAAGAAAGTTTCAATGTAGGCTACAAACAAGGCTTTACTTTTGCTTTAGAATTAGGCTTCAGTGAAGCTCTCTCGAGGTAACTAGATATAAATTAATAATAAATATCTGATTGTTCAGTAAGAATCCTGTAAAACAATTTTTATGGGATTTCAGTGTACACCAAACAGGGGCTGGCTTACCTCGTTTAGAAGACCAACGTAGAATTAACTGTCAGATTTGTACAAATGCTGTAAAGGCTCAAGAAAATATTGGCAATTTATACAACATCCAACAGGAGAAGAACACCGAGTATTTATTAAGATGTAACAAAGATGGGTAGTCTTTTTGATACGACTTTCAACTTTACATGTGCTTATTATTAGAAACTTGTGTAATGATCAGCTTCTCAACACTCCTGCATACCTATCCTACAAAAAGGCAGTGAAACAATATTTTAACTATGAAATCAATCATTATAAATAAACCTTGTTAAGAAAGCCTGTGGTTCTTGTTTTCATGTCAATGAAATGAGAGCATTAAGAGTGTTCATAATATTTAAATAATAAGATGTAAATAAACAAGTAACAAGTAATTAAGAAACTTAAACAGGATAAGTATTCTTATAGATAAATTTTATTTTATAGAGATATTTCAGACTGTGATATTATTAAATTATTCTGTTTGAAATAAACATACATGGTTAAAAATTATAATCTTGGTTTCTTTTCCGGTGGTGGCTTCATATTTTCCTGTTTGATTTCAGTTTTGATGTCTGCATGTCCTTGTAAACCTCCATTAGTCATGTCTGAGCTGCTTGGGTCTACAGGTTCTTGTTTTATTGTTATATTATTTACATTCCCATCTGCAGCTTTGTCACTTTTGTCATTTGAATTTTCTGTTTTAACTGTGACACCGTTTGTCTGGAAATTTTGAATATTATAATAAAATATGATACTTTATTTGCTTATTAGACTAGCTTAAAACATTGCAGCTATGGAATGGATAGAATGACAAGTAAGTAGCATGAGAAGCCATAATCGTATCTACTACAGTAGGGCGTTATTTATCGAAACTTATTAGGGGACATGGGTGTTCAGAAAACCAATTTATTCCAAGAAAATCATATAATTATGTAATATATTTGAATCTTTTTTATTTATCACAATTATTGTAAGTGCTGAGCGAAGGAGACGAGTGGGTGAATGCGAGTGAGAGAGGGCAAATTAACCCATTAGATTCCGTACCAAACGAAATAAAATGAAATAATAATTTTATTCCATTT
Organism: Dryobotodes eremita; assembly: GCA_917490735.1. Classification (NCBI taxonomy): domain Eukaryota; kingdom Metazoa; phylum Arthropoda; class Insecta; order Lepidoptera; family Noctuidae; genus Dryobotodes; species Dryobotodes eremita. Next base: position 10,760,567 of record OU823257.1, read on the forward strand.
ACATACAATGTAATTTAATGACTATGGTACTAGCAGTTTGGTTAAACGGTTGTTCGGTTGACTGAATTTCGGATTAATCAACACTACGGTATATTAATTATGTAGAAAATCACTTACTTGGCTGGGTGCCTGTGTGACGGGCAGTGGGAACTGTCTCACAAGCTCAGCCAGCAACATGTCCACCCTCTGTCGCTGGAATAGTGTGGATGGTTCTTCTTTAGGAGTGCTGCTTACATCCTTTGATGAGGTCTGACCAGTACTGTATGGACTTAGCCCTGGAATGTAAAAGATTTGGAAAATCCAAAAGTGTGCACCTCATAATCTCATTCAATTCTATAAAAATTAACAAAAAATTTAGAGAAAAGAGAATTAATTGATTAAAAGAGAGGATGAGATGTAATATCTAGCTACTCAGCAATGTTTTTCTGAATTTATTATTCTACAGGTTTACTTATGAAAAAGTTGAAAAGTAACATTAAAAAAAAACTACATTGAATTAGACCATGATTTTCGAAAGGACTTAGTTTTCGATAATACTGAAGCGTTTAAAAAAACGGACTCGATTAGTTAAGTTTAACGGATGTTATCATGACCACGCCACCTACACGGACGTCCACAGAATATATTTTTTTTAATTTTAAATAAGTAACAGTGTCTTTTGAAAGTAACATGAGTGTTGAAAATAGTGTTTTTCTTGACGTTTGTGTGTGAATATTATTCTTCAAGTGCGATATGAAGTAAATAGACATTTTTAGCTCAAGGAATTACTTGTTCTTTGTAAGGCCAGAGTAAAGCACTACCTCACGCGCTTCCATTATGAGGCGTGCAATATATAGCAATTATGCCGGCAGTTTTACTGGATTAGTCTAATAGGCAGAGACTGGTTCATGTACTCTTGAAGCAACTCTTATTATGTGTTGGCACCAGAAAACATTGAACATGCAAAGTTTTTGAAACTCTGCATATGAAACAAATCAAACAACTTGTTTTGTTGAATTTGCATTTGCACTACATGAAACAGTCATTTATTTGACAGATTTCAAGTTAACTTGTTGGCTGAGTTTGCACTGTCTAAAAAAAGCAACAGTGGGAACAAATACATACCTGATTTAGATGCTTTGAAATCCCACCAGTATCCTTTACTGGGATGATATCTTGAGTATGACATAGTTTCTTCAAACGAACATTGTAGGTGATGGACGGCAGACAGCTATAAAACATAATCACATCAGGTCCTCAATTATACTGCCGTAATCCTTGGAAAATGCTTCATCAAAGATGACCTAAGCATTAATTCTTTTTTGTGTTTGTATGTTTTTTTTTTGCGTCATGTTTACTGCAAATAAATGATTTTCTTTCTTTCTTTTTCTTAGGTTTGCCAATTCAATTACATTTTTCAGATTCCATAGAAATCTGTAGCCTAGTCAAATAATCAATCTATGCTAGACCTAGAGTCCTAGACTGAAAATTGGTGGATGTGGGGCAATGGCAGAGCTTTCCGAGTGGATTACAAAAAAACAAAGTCATAAAATGTATAAAAAATATGTTACTTTTCTACTATATGATTCAAATAGCATACCAATCTAGAGTTAAGAACACTAGCTAGGTCAGGAGCCTGATACACAATCCCAGCAATGATGTAGTAGTCAGCTAGAGGTATAGCCTGTGTGGGACTATGTCTGTGCTGCTTCCGAATCACATACAGGATTGGATCCTGCACATGCAGCAAAATATATTCTAGTCCCGTCATGTTTCTGTAACACATTCAAATTGATTAAAGTGATTTTATACCTGTAAAGTATTAAAATTATTATTTAATCCATTGAAAATGTAGTGGACAGTATATTTGTTACTGTTTATTACCCTTATTGAAATAAAATATAATAGAAGGAAACAAACTGAATATAACCCGATGATGGTTGAACAGTTAGTGTCCATAATGTCAAAATGGGAAGATACTTACTGAAGTTGATCCATACTGAGACGCTGCATCTTAACAATTTCGTTATTACATGTACGGTCGAAAAACGGATTTGATCTTTCAGAAAAATAGTCCATAATATTAGAGGGGCTAAGCAGAGGTATCCATGCAGAATCGTGCCACGAGAGACCCAAAGGGTTTTCATTTGCTATTGGTAAATTGCCAATCCTTCCGGGCATCATTTTGTTTGATTTTGATATAAGCCGCTGTCTTCTATAGGTTTCATAAAATACTAATAAGGATTTTTTTTAATTATGTGTTTTGATTGGTTTCCTATTTGTTTTCATACGAACTAAGACGAATGAAATAAACTCACATTACACTGAACTCAGACAGATTTACACATGGATTCACAATTTTATTGTTCTAAAGTATAGTAATAGAATTGTAAATTCACAACATTCATAATCCGTATCAAAACGTTGACCGTATCCTAATCGACTCGACTCCCGACTCCGTAATTCCGTATTTCTTAGCTTTGCTTGACACTTGACAGCATGTCAAGTGTGTCTGTGCTTGACAGTTCGAAGCAAAATAATGTTACCATATTAAAACTATAGTGTTGGGCCAGTGGGCCTACATCTATATAATTGATTGTTCAGATTGAGTTGATGATCCCGACCAATCACCATGTTCGGCAAGCCGATCCCTTGCAAGAAGCGAACCAAATATCTAGGTGTGATCCTCGATGAACACCTCTTGTTCTCAGAGCACCTGAAGAAGGCTCGTTTTTGTGCCACTTTCACTCTCGGTCGACTCCACTTCGTTATCAATGCACGTAGCAAATTGTCACTCAAGTGCAAATTGCGCATTTACACAGCGTGCATTCGCCCAATCATGACTTATACTTGTGCAGTTTTCGGAGACCCAAATCCCCACCACATCCATAGGATGCAGACTCTCCAAAACCGTATGCTCCGTAAGGCTACGGGATCCCCTTGGTTCTTCCGAAACGAAATCCTCTACCTTGAACTCAAAATCCCTACTATCCATCAACTCATGAAACGCAACTCCAACCGTTTCTATGATATCGCCACCAAACATCGCAACCTTCTGGTTGTCGACGCCGCAAGTTATACACTAAACCAGCCACCACTAAGCTCATATTTCTCGAATAATTGGTAAGTGAGAGAGCTACGATGACTTACAAGATGATAGTTAAGAAGAGTCAAACGTATATATGCGCAAAAATAAGTCCTATCAAACTTTATTTTGATTATATAAGTAACTTTTATCATTAGAACACTAATGGCAACAGTTATAACTGGAGTTGGATCAATATATAAATCATCAAAACCATTTTGGGTTGTTTCATTTTTGCATAGATGTGTCCATTTCAAAGATAACGATGCATAATGATAGATAAAATTTGATGTACTTAGATTATGAATACGGAAATTACACACGTTCATGTACTTAGGACGTACTAAGTTCCCACATTTGATTTTGCAGAAGCTGTTGTAAGCCTCTTAAGCGAACGCTCGGCCGAACTACATGGTATGCGGAGTGGGGGGTGTTAGGTTTTATTTTCGTTACGGAATTTCTTGATTCGGTCGCCGCGCTCAAAGCCCGCGATAAAAGCTATGCAATAGCTTAAAAACTATTGATTGAATTAAAAAAATAAAACACTATTACGTTAATATGTTGCTTGTAGAATAATCTGACAAAAAATCAGAATGATTTAATGCGTAGTATGGTTTTTAATAGTTATAAGAAATTTTTAGAGGTATCTTCGTGATTTTTTTCTATCGTATCGAATTAGTTGTATTATGTTTTCAACACACTATCTAATTAGCAAATATCCTGAAGAATAACATATATTTTTCTGATTTTGTTTATTGCAGTGGATCATATACTTTTAGGCATTATAAAACTTACATTTAGGTCCTGTAGTCCTCTTAACGTGTATTTATATGGTACGACTGTACTTGAATTAATATCAAAAAAAATAATACAATAATGTTATATTGAAGGTTTAAGTTACCCAGATTGACTGTACTGCATAAATAAAAATAATTATAATTGCATAAGTTGATAAAAAATGCTATGCAATAGCTTTACCGCGGCAGTCCCCGAGTGCCACACGTGTTATTTTTTTTGTAAATAGATAATTGTTTCGTATTTTTCAATAAATTACCAGATTGATTGATTGATTGATTGATATTCATTCGTCACAAATATGCGGTCCGGCGCCGGTGCGGCTCCGGCATCATGTATACGAAGCCTTAGAATTTGGGTCTATGACAGAAGAATTTTGTTTGTTTGTAATTTGAGGTTAGATCAGTGATTACTTTTTTAGTGGCAGACGAAATCAAGGATTTGTTTATTGACATTTATCAAAATATCAACTCTATTCAATATAATAAAATAATTTGTGCTTCATGTGTGTTAGCCAAAAAATAATGATATAATTATATAGATAAAACATGTCAATCGTTCTTGGCACACCTTGCTTTAATTGTTTCAAGTGCTATATCTTCTTAAATTAACCACAGGTTATCAGGAATTTGCCCGAGGTAGAGCTCAGAACAGATTTAGCTCAGTAAACTATACGCATGACATAATAAAGTATTCAGCAAGAAAATCATTCAAGCCCTAAAAATGGAGAACCGAATCAGATGTTTTGAAGAAATTGCTGCTGAAATTTTTGATACAGAGAATGTAGTGACCGATTCGTCTTCTGATCAGGTAAATGTAATGAGTCGTATTTTCATGAAATATCATCATGTACTTTGTAAATATTCTGCCCTCCAAATCAGAAATAATTTAGCTGCCTTCATATTTTTCTATTAGAAATTGTAACTCATCTTGGCTCACTAAAATCCCAATAAAATGGGACCTTTGCTGATAGCTGATTTTATTTCTGTAAGTAGGTTTGTACAAACACTAAGTCAAAAATAAATTATTTTTAAACTAGATGAGTTTGGCGTTTTCAAACTGACTACTCTGACAAGAAAGACCAAAACAAACTCAGAGGTCACACTCTCTTTTTAAAGTCAAAACATAATCTTGGTCAAAGCATGTGGGTACCATGAAGATTAGTCTCTGAAATGGTCTTTTAGGAAAGAACCAAAGAGATTTGAGTAGCCCTGTCCAGTCAGTGCACATATTTGTCAGTAAACATATTTGGGGTAGGCTGCATAAAGTACTCAAAGACTTAACATAATGAAAAAAAATACCCACATAGTCCTCACATTCACAATAATAATATAGTAAGTAATACTTTACCAAGTAAATATTCATATAATTTTGTATATTATACAAACTTGTAATCATTAAAATCATCAATACAACCCTCTAAGTTCCTAGAACCCTATTGATTGATATTGCCATTCAATAGGATTATTATGAACTTAGAGGGTTGTATTGATGATTTTAATGATTATAAGACTTGTTATGGTCGCAAATCATATTTTGTTCAGACATACAACCTGACACTGACCTGGAATTGCAATTTTTTTTTAAATATTGCAACTTCGTGGGCAACCTGGTGCTTCCCCCTTAAAACTAAAACTGTTTAAAGTATATAATATGTTGCATAAATACAGTTGGAAATTATCTAATAAATAAAATAAATAAATATATAATCATGGCAAATTGGTTACAATTTTTTAAAATAATAATTTATAATTTACAGGTTGATGTTGAGACAATGATATTAAAAATTTACAAACAGTTTGAGAAAAATGCTGAAATTGAACCAGAAATCCCTGTAGTGAGAAAAAGAGTTCATAGTCAATTGCTAAAAGATTGTCTGGGTTCTTTACCACAGAGTTATGAATGCTTGGATGCAAGTAGAACATGGATAGTCTACTGGGTCTTGCACTCGTTGTGGCTACTTAATGATATGCCTGATGCAGAAACATTATCTGATGTAGTCAAGTTTTTGACACTATGCCAGCATGAGGAAGGTGGGTATGGTGGCGGCCCAGGACAGTATCCTCATCTTGGAACTACTTATGCTGCTGTAAATGCTCTTAGCATTATAGCCACTGAGGAAGCGTACAACTCCCTGGACAGAAGCAGTTTACAAAAGTTTTTATGGACTGTGAAAGATGTTGATGGATCATTTGCCCTACACAAGGGTGGGGAGCGAGATATACGAGGTGCCTACTGTGCCGTCAGTATAGCCAAAATAACAAATACATACACTGATGCCTTATTTGACAAAACAGCAGAATGGATAGTCAGCTGTCAGACATATGAAGGTGGATTTGCTGGGTGCCCGGGCATGGAGGCCCATGGAGGATATGCATTTTGTGGGATTGCATCTTTGGCATTGTTGAATAAAACACAGCTTTGTGATATTGATGCACTATTGAGGTGGTGTGTAAATCGTCAGATGCGAGTAGAAGGTGGCTTCCAAGGAAGAACTAATAAGTTGGTGGATGGATGTTATTCATTTTGGCAAGGAGCTGCATTTCCAATAATCAGTGCTATTCTTTCCCAAGGTAATTTTCTTTATAGATTATGTTTCATGATAATCTTATGTCATTATTATTCCGTCAAGCAATTACCTATAGAAGCTGTCTCCCCGTCAGCACTGAATCTACAATTTATTTTTAGGGTTCCATAGCTAAATGACAGAAACAGAACCCTTGTGATTTTGTCGTAACGATCTGTCCGTATGTTTCATAGCTATTTTACTCGCAGAGAGTGCCAATGCAAGAGCATTGGCACTATATCAATGAAATTTGGAAGGAAGGGGAATTCTATGAACTAACAATACGCAAAATACACTTGGACGTGGAGATGCGGACAGGAGCTCGTTATACTATACTATTCTATTACCGGCTATATAACAGGCGCGTTCGCAGCCTAAGATTTTGCAGGGGTAACAATGGGTACCAAGAAAAAAAAAATTGTGTTGGCGCTCGCCAGTACTCATGTAACTATGGGGTAAATTCAGTGCACATAATGGCACATATTTTATGCACGTGGGATACTCTTGATCCCATAATTAAAAGGTTATGATGTTTCTAAGTTTTTTGTCATGCCACTAGGTATAGTCATTCTGCCCTCTAACTTTTCAACTACGGTGGAGAATTCGGAACAAATTAAGTTGATAGAACTTAAAAACACTTTCAAATAAAGTTTTGAAGATACTTTGTGTAGTTTTTCTGAAATGGCATATTTACGTTTATATCCGCTGTACATTGCTGTTTATAAAATCAATATTGTGCATGGAACCCTTCACTGTGCGTAGTCCGACTGCCCGACACCGCCGCCGCGCCGCGCCGGTACGATTTTTGTTGTTTCGAGTACAACCTTTTTTACGACACTCTCGCGTCTATACTATGTAGACTAGTTAGCTTTTTTAACCCGACTAATGTGCTGTAGGTTAAAAATAATCGGAATTTTAATGAAAATGTTGCGATATTACTATTCCCCACTTTTCGTACTATTACTCACATACAAATTATTTATTTTCAGAAAATAAAGAACTAATTGAAACAGTGCTTTTTAATCAAGGTGCCTTACAAGAGTATATAATTATATGTTGTCAAGCCTTACCTGGTGGTGGTTTTATTGATAAACCTGGCAAGTAAGTATCCTTATTTTAATTTTTCCATGGACGTATAAAAAATAGCGGTGTCTAGATTTGTACCCGTTTGATGGCAGTAAGCTCGCCCCCTATTACATGGGACTTAAACATAACTAGCGAAATGGTGGGGGAAAATGTAGGTACAAGTCTGCCAAACCCTTCGGGGATTACAGGCGTGATGTTATGTAAATAAATAAACTAGGAGGCCAGCTTATACTGATACTGTTACCACTGACGTGCGGCCTACTGTATATACGTACGTACACATTCACACACCTAGTGAGACAATTGGCCGCCGTTACGCCACAAAAGTCGTCTCAAGAAGTGGTTGTCTAAAGGCCTATTTAGATAAAAGCGATATAGCTCTCGCGCTCGCTAGCGATACTACTACTACTACTGCTGGTCCAAAGTAACTAACCAGCGGGCCTAGACAAAGTAACATTCGATTACCGATGACGCTAGTAGAAAAACCAAAAAATGTATGGGGTTGACAAGCTATCGAAATGTCAGGTGATTATAGGTCAACGAATAGAAATTAGATAGGCATTTGATGCTGATTCTCTTGTCACAAAATTCTCTTAACTAGACTAAAAATCACTAAAATTTAGTTTATTCCTGTCAAACGACGATTTCCCATTCTGAAATAGACTAAAGTGAGACAACTTAACTATATTTTAGTTTGACAGCACTAAAATGGCACTGAGTTATTAGTTTAGTGAAAATGGCAATTTAGCTATTCTGAATTTGACGTTTTTAACTTAAAATTTTGGCTGTCTAACTAAATCTGGCTATTTATAATCGCGATTAAAAAGGTGTGGAATAAAATTAGTTGTCATGAACTAAAATTCTGGTACTGTATCTTTTTTTATTTTATTTTGCTTATATCTCCAAAACGGTTTATCCTATCGCGAAAATAATGAAAATTCTATAAAAAATAAATAAACCCATAAAACTCTACATGTAGATAAAAAAAAAAAATCCGTACAAAAAGTAAAAAATTCCATATAAAACACGTCGAGGCTGCCCATTCGTAACTCCGGCTCTAAAAAAAAACACAGGGTAGGGCAAACAAGTACCACGTGGAGTCGCGATTGTCAAATTAAATTTTAATTGCGTCAAAATTATTTTTAAATTTAAAGATATTATTTGCAGAATAGCTTTACGATTCTCATAGCCAAAAGTAAGGAATTTTAGTGATAGTTTAGTTAGTTTAGATCTGTTTACAAGAGAATCGGCACCTAACATCATTCGATTCAATGAAACGAATCGACAACGTCGAACGATTGCTTCCTTAGAGATGCATAGCCAAGTGGCACTTTTTGACGAGCGTTATCGCTAGTTTTCGTTTCGTACGCTGGAAATATTAGCGAAAGCGATAGCTATTGTAGAAAAAGAATTACTCCGAAGCGAATGCCATTTGTCTAGGCCCTCAGAGCCGGCTGTCTCAACACAGGTAGCGACGCTATCGCAAACTACCGATCGCTAAATCGAGAATTGCATTTTGATCAGCATACGACGAGCACCTTCGCCACAAACTAAGCAATGTAAATCTATACAATATTTTGCAACCTTATTTTGATTTAAAAGAGTATCCGTGGAGTTTCTTGCCCGTTCTTCTCTATAGGTACCTACTACGATTTGGAATGGGCAACTAGCTTCATCTTTCTGACCGACCGACCCCTTGACAATTCAAAAGTGCCTATAATTGGTTTATTTGAAATAAATGCTTTAAGTTCGAACTCAGAGTAAGTGGTAAAATTTGTTTGTTTGTAAGTGTATATGTAGGGGGTAATCTCTGGAACAGCAGTCGAATTTAAAAAAAAAAAATGCATTTGATAGCCAATTCTTATGGAAGGCTATAGGCTATTTAACATCATGCTAGGACCCTTACGAGACGAGCCAAAATAAAAAATATCGGAAAGCAGCACTTTCGTACTCAATATTAATATCTGTATCTATTTTACTGTGTGTACATAAATAAATAAAGAACGCATAGCGAAAACGCAGTAATAACGCGGGCAGGCGATGCGATGCGACAAGATGGGTCGGGGGAACAAGAAATTTCACGCAAGTAAAGTCGCGGGCAGACGCTTTTATCTACACTCGGCGTCACAAAAATCGCACCTCCCCGAAAATAAGTTTCAAGCATGTCCCGCCATCAACGAATACATTAAACCTAATTAATATTAGTATCAATTGAAAGTATATTTAACGACCTTTAAAATAACATTAGTTAGAATTCCTAAACACAACAGATCTCATTAGCACGTAACGTTAAAAATAATGTTGTCAAAATTCGCATTACAACGGCCACTAATTGCACCTCCCTACAAGGGTATAAAAAGGGCTACCCGGGTTAAATGTGGGTCAGTCAGTTCATGAAATGCCTATCCAAGCGTTTCTTCGACTCCGCCGCCACTCACCGCAACCCTCTGGTTGTCACGGCCGCCCGTTATGCCCCCTCCCGAATCAGTCATACCCGCCGTCCCCGGCATGTCCTAGTCGACCCCGATGACCCCATAACCCTCCTCCAGGAGAGCAGTAGGGCCACCAGTACATTGCACAAACACAGACCGCCATCGTTCCGACCTCGCCGACGAGGTCCCACGCGACGACCCCCTCCGTAACCGTTCCCCCCGTCCCCAGTCCGAGGAGGCCTCAGCCCGCGCCGTAGCTGAGCCTGTAGCTTTAAATTCCCCGAATAATAATCAAGAAATTATAAACCTCTCGATCCAGCCTGTCCCCACTCGCTGCCCTCTCTCAGTGACGCCCTAAGCCGAGGTCCGTACCCCACAGGGGGTGCCCTTAGCGTGCGGTCATTTAAATTATAAGTTTAGCATTAAAAATTCCGCTCCTGGCTGGAGGCTTTTTTGAGTAAAATCCTAAAGGCACCCACAGGACAGTCCGGCTAAGAAGCCACGACCCCCAGTGGTCAAAACTACGAGCAGATATTCCAAAAAAAAAAAAATGTGGGTCATTCGCTATCCAACCTTTGAAGTGAACACACGTGAACAGCTACAGCAAGAAAATACCCCAGAAAATGGATACCACTGCAGATGAAGCCGCTCAAGTCATTGCATTACTGCAATCAGGGATGCGGCAATGTGATGTTGCTCGGCAACTGAACTTAAGTCGCTTTTCCGTTCGACGAGTGTTCCAACGCTTCCAAGAGACTGGTGGCTATATCCGAAGACGTAGATCTGGAAGACAACGGTGCACATCCGAAAGAGACGATTGCTTCATTGTTTCGACGTCTTTACGTAATCGGTTCTCCAATGCTGTTGAGCTGCAACAACAACTGCGATCAGCTCGCAGAACTTCTGTAAGCGTCTCCACGGTTAGAAGAAGAATGCGGGAGAAGAAAATTGCAGCTCACAGGGCTGCTACAGGGCCAAAATTGACTGCACAGCATAGGAGAGACCGGTTGCAATTTGCCCGTGACCATGTGGATTGGACAATAGACCAATGGAGAACTGTGCTCTTCTCGGATGAAACGAGGGTGTGTCTTTTCTGCAACGACAGGCGTAGAAGAGTGTACAGGAGGCAAGGGGAACGATTCGCACAAGCCTGTATTCAAGAGAGTAGAATACGGGGGTGGCTCGTGCATGTTCTGGGGCGTTCACACAGACAACAATTCCTGTTTAAATAACACTTCACAAAATCACAATAGAAGAAAACAAGAATAAAATTAATTACGTAAAAATGCAATATGAGCCGCGTGTTAGAAGGGTAGGGGGGGGGAGCTTTAAACCTAACCCCTTTATTTATAAACGTTGCTTAAAGTTAAGTAGTAATTAGCGACTGTTTAACCATACATTTTGATGTTTAAACGCCTCTTAACTTTAAGCAACGTTTATAAATAAACCCCCTTTGTGTATTGCTTGGTTTATCTGGTGGGTCATCGTTAGGATGTGTAAAGCAATTATATTTTTAAATGCTGGAAGTAAATAAATACAGACAAGACAAACTTCAGGTGGTACTACAAGTAGGTATTAATTATATCGTAACCTTTTGTTTCAGGCATAGAGATATATATCACACTTGTTATGCCCTGAGCGGACTGTCAGTGGCGCAACACGGCACTGGAGCTGGGGACCCGTACGTAGTTGGCAGACCCAGCAATGAACTCAACAGAATACATCCCCTGTACAATGTGGCACCACATCTTGCCTACAATGCTGTTCATTACTTCATCAGGCATCCACCACCAGTGAAGGACAAAAATTAATTTTGTGTCTGAACAGTCTCAATATTGCACCATTGTTTTGCTTTACCTATGCCTTGGTATACATATAATTTTTTCCATGTGTTGAATATGTGGATAGTTGTATATTTGTATAATCATCCTAAATTATTATATGAAGCTTTAATAATGTTCATCTACCCTCATATCAGAAAGTTCTCATTATAAAATAAAAAATAGTATCATAATGTCAGGCTTTATCCATGTGAAATTCAAACAGTTTATGAAACTGTTGCATAAAATAAAAAGCATTGTTTTGTTAAGGAAAGTGTGTTATATATAATACTTATAATAATAAAACTTTCCTGGAGTGTGCTAAAATAAAGTATGCCATTAAGATACTTCCTTTGAATTCATAATAAGAACGCTAAAAGATAAAGTTTAAAAAAAGGTAGATAAAATTTTTAGTTACAATATACAGGTTGACTTTGAAAACATGCGACAAAATTTAAGGTGGTGTTCTACCCATCCATATGAACAACTTTTACTATGGGACCAACTTAGAATTCTCAAAAAAGAATTCGACCTACTTAAACAAAATGGTCCAATCGGGTATGTACCTTTATACAGGAAAATCTTTTTTTTTGTGAATTCTAAGTTGGTCCCTTAGTAAAAGTTGTTCATATTGATGGGTAGAACACCACCTTAAATTTTGTCGGATGTTTTCAAAGTCAGGCTGTATATGTAATGCTTAATTTTTTTTTTTTTTTTTCTATTGTTCAGTTTCCAACGATTCTAATATTATCTGTGGCGCGTATGTTCCCGGTGGAATGTTGAATTTGGGCGCCATAATAACGATAACAATTATTATTGTGTTTTTGTTAAAATTGCATGAATTTAGATAACGTAGTGTATGAAACTGCACATAACTAGGTATCAAACGCTAGTGCTGTATAGACGTGCACCCGTGTCAAAACCCGTTTTGGAATAGTTTCATAAAGTACTAGTAGACTCAATTTATATTGCCGCGGGAATTGAAGCGATTTCTCGTAACGAAATTGTACATAGCATAATGAAATGTATAGTCGAGTGCAATCAGACCAAAGAATCATCATCACCTGCCTAGCCTTTTTCCAACTATGTTGCGGTCGTCTTCCATTCGAACCGAATGGTGTTATGGTGTACATAATAAAGAGTATTCTATTCTATTCTGAATATCAGTATTTTACATGGAGCGACTCGGACCAAAGAATAGGTAGGTACTCAAAAAGTGGGACGAAGTTTATAGTGGTTGGATTTTCATGAGATTTTTTTGCTGAGTTCCTAGAAGCGCAATATAATAAAGTAAGCAGTATTACGTCTTCATACAAATCGGCCGAACTGACGCTCTTCGAAATCTCGGTGTACATCAGTACCTATTCAACAGTTGCGCGTGCTCCGCAGTTACGTAAGAACGCGGACGGCGCGAGACGCTCCCACGCGTTTTATATTTACGTGAAATATGGCACGAAACTATCGACTGTATTGTTCAGGGTATGGCTGTTTGAATTCATCAATATCGAAACCAGAAATAACATTTTTGATGTGAAACATTTATAGCAGCGGGTAAACCCGATTGTTGCCAGTCGCCGTTATATTTCTGTACAAAATAGTTTCGATGTTTCACATCTGTCAGGCGTCCCGCGACGACTCAATTTTATTTTTTTAAATTTTGCAGCTCAGTTGGAAACGTAAGCCTATAAAGAATTACATTATTTTTAACCGACTTCTTAAAAAGGAGGATTTCAATTCGTCTGTATTTTGTATACATATGTTGCGCGATATCTGGCAATTATTGTGGATGGATTCCTAAAATTCTTTTTTTTTATGGATAGGGTATGCCTCCGGGGTGGCCCCAAATAAATTTGATTAAGTTTGCTTGGGTAGTTTTTCAGTTAGCTTCAATAATTCGTTTCGTTTTCCACTTACCTGTATTGATGATGACCCAAGAGACAATCAGTGGGCAACCCTAGTGCGTGTTAATCTACCGACCGGCCGTAGGTAATTATTTCAAAGACACTGCCGAGACATACTACTGCTTACTTTCTTATATTGTGCTAGAGGTGAGAAAAGTTTTGAAAAATTTCTACGCCGACGAGAAATATTCAGAGATACTTACTAGCTAAATATTAATCATTATTTTACATATCATGCCACATTCGATAGCTGATAAAAGCAGGATGGTTTTAGCCTTATTCTTTAAGGTCGAGTGTCATAGAAACTTGAGAAAAAAAAATGCTGTTTTATATCTACTTTGGCTACTTTGCCTTCCAAAAGTTCAAAATAGTATTCTGGGGATTAGGAGGCATAGCACAGGCTGCTCCACCACAACGCCATTTAATCCTTGAATTCGAGACCATAAGGTCTGAAGACCGATTTGCAACACAGAACAAAAAAAAAAAAACTCGGCTAGTGTGGCAATCACGTAGCGTACCTGCAAACTATAAACCGGCAACTTCATTCGTGACAGTCCCACGGTCCCAGCGGGCAGCGAGTGAATAACAAATTACGCGCAAGGAATTGCGTTTTTATGGATCAGTCTGCAGATTTCTCTATGAATATTTCGTCATTTACTTCCGCTGAACGAATTTTCACGCATACAATGATATTAAATATAAGAATTGCAAAAATATTATATAAATAACAAGATACGTGCTGACGACGCTGGCCGTTATAAGTACCTATACATTTTGCTGACATTAACATAAGTTCATTATGCTTTGTATAATTTAGTTACAAATGATATCATCTCTCCAATAAAAAATAAAACGGGGTTATGAAATTAATGTAAGTTTTCCCATTTTTGTAGAAATTCATAGCACTCATGTATGGTCTGTTCCAAAAGTATCATGAAAGTGTAATCAAACCCTGTTCTAAATTCTTAATCACTCAATAAAGGGAATTAGACATTTAGCATAGGTATTTTGATCTTTACCAGCTACACCATCGGTAAGGGTAATAGAGGGACGCAGTGGATGCCAAAATGGTGAACATAATCCACATTTTGCGCGTGGCTGAGTTCAAGTGGAAACTTAGGTACCTACATAGATTTATGTGGGATCATAAATCTATATACCTGCCTAAGTTACATCCGAAGAAGCAGAAGCCCATCATTCTCCAGAGATGATTCATTTCTATTTTATTAAATAAGTATATAGAATGGAAATATTATAAACACTGCATTTTGTTATGCTATAATTTATTTCGTCGTCTTTGATATAATAAAAATGTAACTATAACAGGATATTTCTCTTTAACCTTAATCATATCTGTAATACATAAGAAACCTATACATATTTTTATAGAAAACAAATAAGTATGCAACTTTAACAATTTGTGTGATGAAGAAAAACTTTAAAGAGCTATACAAAAGCAATATATATTTGGTAATAGTTGATGTACCATTGTTTCAATTCACACCAACACAAATTCCTCAGATTCAATGTCTGTATCACTGTCTTGGATATTTGGAGTCACCCAGTTTTGCTCTGTTTCATAGATAGAGTATCTAACATTTGGAAAATTCATAACATTACTACAAGAGCCACTGTTTAGAGTGAATATAGGATACTCTAAATTAGTAGTAACTCCCTGGGGGACTAGGAATGATTGTATTATATTAATATAAGTTTCCAAATCATGCTGTGTTGCCAGGTAAAAGCCTATACAACATGAAGGATCCATTTTACTAAGAGGCATTTTTCTTGGAGATCGACAATGAAATGACTGTAAGGAAAAGTTAGGTTGCCATACATCAACCATTTCCTGACAGTAATGGGGATCTAAATGGATAAGTCTATCATCTTGGTAACCCACAAAGTACAGTGAGTGTTTGGGTCGTCCTCCAATAATTCCTATGCAGAAGTCTAATGTAAGCAGTGATGTAAGGCAAGGGCCATAAATAGGATTAAATTTATCAGAACCCAACTTTACAGGTACTAAAAGAATGAGTGATTTCCAAGAACCATTTGGTAAACGACATAGTGAAAATACATCTTGAATATAAATAGTTGAATCTTGAGCAACATAAACTTCCAAATTATCAAATTCATAATTTTCCTTTGAAGCAGCCGCCATGACTGCTTTCAAGCAGTGTGCAACAGACGCAGGGCCATACCAGTCTCCTGGTTTCTTTCCCAGTGCTTCTCCCAGACTCACCATCTGGTGTATAGATAGAGGACTGTTAACCGATGACTTGTCACCAAACCATTTAATTATCATGCGGTGTAGACAATCCTCTTGGAATTCTCTGGCATTTTGTATAGCTTTCTCTGGAGACCACCTCCAAGTCCGCCCAAGAAAGTGAGTCACTAAAGCTTGGGCCAACAACATTTGTCCACTTCGGAGCATGCAACCCCAACCGCAGTCAGTGGTAAACGACGAACCAGACATAGTCGGAAATTCTCTTCTGTAGGTCATCCAAATTTTGCTGATGAAATCAGATTTAAAACCTTCAATACCTTCACCATATATCTGCTCAATTGGCTGGTGTGCAGTTGCTTCTGTACCCATTTCTGTAGAAGATTCTAATGAACCAGTCGGACTTAGTTTACGATGGTAGCATCGTCCTAGCAGCCATACTGGTGACTCCTTTGAAAAGCTGGTTTTCAATTTGACGGTCCATCCAAACTTCACGTTATTCCACATGGATAGGAGGCGGGATTCAACTTTACCTTTAAGATCGAGTAGGTCCTCCGAACCATCGCGAGCATTTGAACCCGCAGCTTTATTTCTATCAAGATTTATCCCCGATGCATTTTGCGTGATACCGTTCTCAGATGGTTTCAGTTCAGAGTTATGTGCAACAATGCTACTAGAGCCGTTCATCATATTACATTTGCATTTTACCTACTGTTATTGTTGGAATTATCCAATATTTATTGACTAGTCAGCAGTACGTTTTATCTTTATCTGAAGAAGGTTCAGTCCCCATCTTCAATAAATTATTGCAGTCTTAAGATTACAGTATTTGCACTGAACTGTTTAATGTACTAACAGCACATCTGTTTAAGTTTATAAATAAAATTAATGCTTTTCTCGTAAACTATGAATAAAAACATTACGAGTGTGAAAGAAGTACACACGCACGATCACTGACAATGTATCTTACGCTCAACATGCAATGACAATCATGTCAAATTGACCCACACTCCACAGATGTTCTTTTTAAGGGACAGCTGTCAGAAACCATAAAATTAGTACGTCATATTTAGCATAGGCTGAAATAAAGGATAGTTTATACTAATTCCATAGCTGAAATCTACGGATTACATTTTTGTCAGTGGTTCTGTTGTCTGTGCATGTCTTTTGTAAATTTTTTCCCTCTTGTAATTGGTAATGTTTATATTCCTATATTCATAACAGTGAGCTAGTGACACATTGGACACATTGATCGCTATTAACGGACTTGATTGGTATTTTGACGGGGCATAAAAAGAAATAGGAAGATAGAGTCACAGAGTACATTTTATACATGGATAGAGTATCAGAAGTCGCTAAATAATGACTGAAACGAAATCACAAAATATAATGAAGATAGAAGAATATAACGCTATTGTCGAAGACTTCAATAAACTTACATCATACAGCCGCAAATCTGAAAATGAACTGAAAAAGAAGTATAAACAGTGAGTATCCTGGAGTGTACTAATTTTATATTTCAAAATATTGTACACAATCAAGATTTAAATTAAATTACATTTACAGGTTACCATCATCTACTTTGGGCAGCATAATATCTTTATTAGTACAGAGATCCATGAAACACAGTTACAGGAAATCTCCACAAATTTCCAGTAAATATCATGAATTTTATGAAGGATTAATGCGGGACAAGAGTAAGGAAAATGTCATTTTACAGTAAGTGTAATATTATAATCCTACTTTATAATCAAACCTACTTACTTTTAAAATCAAAATAAGAACTTAAACATTATAACTTTTCTACAAACAGGCTCTCAGATTGTCAAGGAATTAGTCCTGCATTGTTTGCGAGATCACTTTTACAAAGTGTGTACTCCGATTCATCATTAGCTAAAAAATGCATCAAAGATACAACTTTGATTGAGGAGAAGGACTTAGCTTACCAAGTGTTCATGGTATGTTCAAATTATTTTACTCAAAAACTTAATTGTAGAAGTTCCTATTAACCATGGTCTCAAAAAACAAGGTCTGGCATTCCGGGAGTGACACATGCTTACGTCACTATCCAGTTGCCACTTTATTGCAACAAAACACGAATTATGGAAACATTTTCAGTCACCATTCTGTTAAAAAATATATTTCTAGCATTTAAATTGTTGTTTCGTTTTTCTAATCATGTGAAACAATTCAATTTAAACATATACCAACGTAATTGTTAGTTAAAACCTCATTGTTTTATCAGATTCGCACAGGTAATAATGGCGGTTGGGGAGTTATTATTACACACTACTGCTAACACAGCGGTGATGACGTAGGCTTGTGCCACCCTGTGTCTCGGAATGCTATACCTGGCGAAGTATATTATTATACCATGCTATTAATCATGTTGTACTATTTTTTTAAGTAATTGAATCAAATGGCAGCATTGTTATGAATCAAAAGCATTATAAAAGACGATGGGCAAAAGTGGTCCTAATTTTCTCCACTAATGAGACCATTACTTAATAGTCTATTAAATAAGGAGTCATTTTTATTAACACAATCATAATAAAAATCATAAAGAAAAGTTACAGCTGAATGGAAATTAATATTTATTCATTTATTTTAGAACTGTTTTTAGTCCGCAACTTGTCTGCATGTTTTTTTTTTTTATCATGCAATATATCCTATGACGCTCGGCAATACTGTATCCTCCCATTAGTGAAAGATGTTTTGGAATTGGATCTGTAGGTCCAAAGATTACCCCTACATACAAACTCACTTTATAATTTTAATACAGATAAACAGATTAATTCATTTAAAAAAAAATTAGATATCATGAGAATTTCTCATGATACACATACTATGTGAAGCTGACCACATGTATTCTGAAAAAAAAAGCCTAATGGTGTTTTAAAAAAAAAAGTAATAGTTTCTCCTTACCTGATGGACAGTTCAATGACATAAGTCTTGTTAGTGGTGGACGTTTGGAACAACCCCAATACATTTTTGCCCAATGTCCTTTCTATGTTTCAGGGTATTATGAATGATAACCAGTATGGTCCCTATGCAGATATAATAAAACAGTAAGCTTTGAATAATTTATTATCATTGAAAATATTTTTTGTTAACTGAAGTACCTATGTTTTCATCAACTATTGAAAACGCTGTGTTTTGATACATGCAGTAATATTTGTTTTAATTTCAGGTCTATAGGGTTAGAGTATGAGTTAAGATTAGAAAGAGAATTAAGACTAATGAACATCACATTTTCTGATGAAAGTGTTCTGCGGTCACGAGGTTATGACAAAACACCAGATTTCAAGTTAGATGTACCTATTGCTGTTGATGGATTCATTGTCAACTGGGTTGAAAGTAAAGCTCTCTTTGGAGATGAAGAAAATCACTCTGGATATCTAAAAGAACAACTTCTATGCTATTGGAACAGATTTGGACCTGGGCTAGTCATATACTGGTTTGGATACTTAGAAACCTTGGATTCCACTCCTGAAGTAAATAGCATGTTTATATTACGCACTAGTTTTCCAGAGAAAACAAGTATTACCCAGTATAAAATGGATATTTGATATTAAAAATAATAAAGAACTTGAAAATTTAAAAGTATTTCATTTCAGATTTTGTTGAAAAGAAAATAAATTATTGTTCGTTTTGATGAGCAAAACATCACCATCTGCGAACACTGTCTTAAACTGATTAAGTAGGTAGATACATGGTCTAAAAAAACAAGGTCTGGCATTCCGAGAGTGACACATGCTTACGTCACTATCCAGTTGCCACTTTATTGCAACAAAACACGAATTATGGAAACATTTTCAGTCACCATTCTGTTAAAAAAATATATTTAAAGCATTTAAATTGTCGTTTCGTTTTTTTACTAAAACAATTCAATTTATATACAGGGTGTCCCGTAAATAATGGATCAAACGTAACGGGTAGTCAGCTCACCTGATTTCCAACAACTAATTTGAAAAGTTTTTTATTATTTTCAATTTTGGTCTTTTCACGGTGAAAAAAAATCTTTTCCATTTAAGTTTTTTTTTCTAAGGCAAATTAAACTTTATTTATAAAAATGGTATCCTATTACATTATTAAGCTATTCAGAAATGTTTAACAAAAATCATACCTAAAAATGTTATCATTTGCAGCGATAGCATTAAAAAAACGGAATTCTGGTAAAAAAAATGGTGAAATTCGAGAAAAATTATGTCTTCAATAAAAAAAATATATTATTGCGGTTTTTTTTAAACTATTCAAATTAGTTGTTGGCAATCAAGTGAGCTAGCTTCCTGTTACGTTTGATCCATTATTTACGGGACACCCTGTATATACCAGCATAGTTGATAGTTAAAACCTCATTGTTTTATCGGATTCGCTCAGGTAATAAAGGCGGCTGGGGAGTTATTATGACACACTACTGGTACCACAGCGGTGATGACGTAGGCTTGTGTCACCCACGTGACCACTGTCTCGGAATGCCATACCTGGCGAAGTATATTATTATACCATGGGTAGACACAAAAAAAAAAACAGGGTAGGTTTTTGAGACGGGGCGGTAAGGGTAAGTTCCTTAACCAATGTATCTACAGGAAGGTCTAGGAAACTGTGCTTAACTTTTTTTTACTTTGATCTGAATTCACAAATAAAAAAAATAACCGATTTCTTTTTATTGCTGTCGGCCTTTTAAGGATCAAATACTATTGGACCAACTCAGGTTTGAATACTAGAAAACTCAGAAAAGCAAAAAAAAAACTTTTTCCATACAATTCGTAGAAAGTGAGACTCCCCAAAAGTCCAATATCCATATATAATGGGTAAAATAAATTATAGACATCTAGAACATAAGAATTACGAATGCGTTCAGAAATAACATATATTATCCTGCGTTCTGATAAGCAGAAGATGTATTTTTAAAGACGATTATCTATTATTTCCCCTGCAATTAAAAATAAATTAATAATATCCAATGGTTACATTAACAATTATTTTGGTAGGGAATAATCTCATCTCGGTAACAAATCCTGTTGTTCTTTAGTCCAAAATGGCCATTGTTCTTTGCAAAGCGACAATTCTGAAATAAATCTAGTTGATGGAGGTTTTTGTATAAATATTATAGGTACGAAAAATGAATCTATATCTCGTAACTAGCCCAGTTATTGAAAAATTCGCAACATCCTTTACAAGTCGCAAAAAAACAACTCGATCGAAGATGTTCTTCCTGAATGAAAAGCTTCAGATGTAGATCTAGCACTGATCTAATATGATAGATAATACACTCAAGGGCACATTTAACCGTCCACCTATCTCAAATTCCATATCGTTTGTTTATGTTCACTTACGCTTTTACTAATATGCGCAATTTGATAAGTGGTTATATCGGCAATAAACAAAACAATCATACTAGCATTTTGTTTACTACTGTAATCTATATTCAACAATAATCAGTTTAGTCGAAATTGTTTAGTCTCGCCGCTCGTTTTGTGCGAAGGATACATTTGTTTTAAAACGTTGTGATACCATTTCTTCGAATGAAACCAAGGTGTGTGGGTGCCGTGTTTTAATTTACACCGAAAAAATTTCTACTGGACGCAGCTGGAGCAGCCAGGGCTGTGGCACTTGCAGACGCTGGGTTTAGCCAGTGTCGGATTGGACGAATGCTTGGATATCCAGGAACCACACTATACAAGATACTATCCGGCGTTACAGAGAGAGCGGTTCCTACACAAAAACGCCAAGGCAAGGTCGTAGAAGGTGTACATCAGAGAGAGAGATGATCGTTACATCGTTTCGAACGTTCTTCGAAATCGTTTCACAACGGCTTCTGAAGCTCGTAACCGCTTGTTTGAGAACAATAAGAAGAAGTTTAGCAGAGACGCATCTGATAGCATTTCGACCAGTTCGAGTCCCAGAACTGACCACAACTCACAGAAGAGCGAGACTTGGATTTGCTTGAGAACATTTAAATTGGGCTTCGGAACAATGGAAGGCAGTTCTCTTCTCTGACAAATCAAGAATCGCTTTACGAGGTCCTGATGGACGTCAGCGCGTGTATAGACGCCGCGGTGAAAAGTTTGGTGAATGTGCTGTGGTTGAAACAGTGGGCTACAAGGGAAGCTTGATAATGGTGTGAGGTGGGTTTTGTTACAACAACCGTACAGAGTTAGTCAGTCGTCTTCGATAGAGGCAGCGTTAATGCTCGCAGGTACGTGAGAGAAGTCCTAGAACCAAATGTGATTCCGTTTGCGCCATTCATTGGCAATAATTTTGTTTATTTGTTGATTTTGTATTCTGTTTGTTGTATAAATTCATGGACCCTTGGATTTCTTTTAACCGACTTCCAAAAAGGAGGAAGTTATATGTTTGACTGTATGTATATTAACCGATTTCTCCGTCAATTGTGGACCGATTTTGAAAATTATTTATTTGTTTGATAGGGTATGCTCTCGAGGTGGTCCCATTGTCACCAAGTTAGAATCTGATAAGGGCATCCCATGGAAATCGAGGGAAATCTTCAAATTTGATATGCACACTTACCTATAACGATTTCGGTATTTTTTTATAGTAGTAACTCGTGCATTTGCTCTCGGAAAGCACCATTCGGTGAAGTGGAACTGATAATGAAGACCAGAGGTGGCTACCGGAACTTCTCAATAATAAGTATTTCACGGGTTGCGATTCCATTAGGTACTTTAATATGATTGCTAAGCAATTTATGCTCATCACAATGCATATGGTGAAATGGGCATTTCACTGACTGTGACGAGGTAGTAGGTACTCAACGCCTCGTCTGTTGGGGTACAGCGCGTTATAGCGTCTCGTAGACTTGTTAAATAGCACCTGATAATCCAAGCGATGAACGGAGTGACGAACCGCACCCGTCGACCTCACACGGCAACAAATCCGTGGGGACTGGACCGGTCGGAACTTCGTCAGCAGCAGATGATGATGAACACAGGCGGACAGTTAGATGGGTGGGTAAAACCAAAATTTGGCCTAATAAAGAAAAAATCCTGGGAACAGGCAGACGATCGATGTTTACAAATTATTGCTTCATGACGAAAACTTTGATAATATTTGACTAAAGAAAATTAGCATTTGCTAGTACCTATATGATTTTAAATAGATCCTTTGCTTTTAAACATAAATAAAAAATGAATTGTTCAGGAATTACAACCTCCCTAAGAGTATATCAAAAAGTATAATAACTATAAAAGGAGTAGGTATATATGTTCTGTGAATCCGTACTCTGTCTACGTGTGAATCCAACCAAATGTACTCTGTGAATCCAACGGCTGAATGACGCTTAGAGTTTTTTTTTCTAAGGTTTTTTGAAAATCGTCGATTTGAATCTTTGAAAAAATTAAGAATAAACGAGCTGACCAATTGACACGTAAAAAGTATTTAATCGCTTTGTGACCAAAAAGTATGTAACAGCAGGAATAATACTGGATCACCCTCTTTCCAGCAACTCTCTATGAGTAACATCACTAAAATCAGGAACATCACCAAAGGACTGTTAACATGAAAAGGAGGAAGGCATCACTATAAGAGTGACAAAACTATAGAAGAGTGTGGATTGAATGTGGGAGTGACAGTTAAGAATAAGAGGAGAGAAAAAAAGGAAATAAATATATTAACCTATCAATAAACTAACTTAAACTAGTAGATAAGGTACATAAACCTAACAAGCAGCATCGAAATGCAGCAGATACAGAATAAATACGAAAGTCGACTTTCGACTTGGACGTTATCCGTGCAAGCTCCAAGTGCGTTCAACAAATTTAAGAGTAACTAAAGACGCAAAAACGAGAGACTAATAATTTAAAACTAACCTAACCAAAATTAGTTAAAACCTAGGGAATAAATCAACTTGGATGTACCTAACTAAACTATTTAAACCCTGGGGATGTCCTAAATATATATATGTATACCAGAACTAATAATAAAATACGACTTCAGTCAAAAATACGACTTGGGTAAAAGAAACGAGTAAAGTCAAAATAACGACATCAAATATAGTAGTAACGTAGGTCAAAGTAAGCTTTTAGTCAAAGTAACGACTTAAGTCAAAGTAGCGACATAAGTGAAAGTATCGACTTAAGTCCAAATAGTGACTAAAAACTTAACTCAAAGTAGCTACTTACGTCTATGTAACGATTAAAGTATTAAAAAAAAACACGTGTGGCACTCGGGGACTGCCGCAGTAAAGCTATTGCATAGCATTTTTTATCAACTTATGCAATTATAATTATTTATTTATTAATTTACGCAGTATTTTTTTTTCTTTGATATTAATTCAAGTACAGTCGTACCATATACATACACGTTAAGCGAACGCTCGGCCGAGCTACATGGTAGGCAGAGTGGGGGGTGTTAGGTTTTATTTTCGTTACGGAATTTCTTGATTCGGTCGCCGCGCTCAAAGCCCGCGATAAAAGCTATGCAATAGCTTAAAAACACGTGTGGCACTCGGGGACTGCCGCGGTAAAGCTATTGCATAGCATTTTTTATCATCTTATATATATATAATCAGTTTATTTCAGACAAGGCATCCATAATAGTGTTAGTAAATGCTTAAGAGCTATGTTAGTAAAACACAAAAAATAAAATTATAAACATCAATCAAAATCATATTTAGTTGGACACATGGAGTGCAATCCAGTGCCCAAGAAAAGGACTGTCTAGACGGCCTGCTATTACTTTTAGAATGCTGTTGGAGCTTGCTCGGATACGGTGCAATATGGAGGCCGCTCTCTTTCTCATGATGGCATGAAAGCCATCAATCTTAGCCTCCATAAACATGCCAGACGCACTACAGCATCTCGATAGCCCCAACAGCATCCTGAAGGCGTTATTATATTGAACACGAAGGGCATTGAGTGCCCGCTGAGTACAGCTGACCCACAGGGTACACGAATAAAACGATTGACAGTATGCCCGGAACATTGTGCACTTTACCTCCTTCGGGCACCGTTTAAACCTGCGAGCCAGCATGTTCCCACGGACAGCCAACGCCCTTCGTTCCCTCTCAACGTCCAAGTCATCAGCGAGGTCCTCCGTGACCCAGTGACCCAAGTACTAAACCTGCGTCGCTCTGTTAAGCGGTACACTATTTAGTGTAACAGATGGAACGGTGGTGATTTTAACATTCCGCGGTAGGAATACCAACAACTCGCTTTTGTTCGCATTGTACCTGAGCCCATGAGCCACGGCGTACTCCTCACATCTCACAAGTCACAGTCACAAGTTTCCGTATCCCGCTAATTGAAGGACTGCAATTATAATTATTTATGATTTTTTTATTTATGCAGTTTTTTTTTTCTTTGATATTAATTCAAGTACAGTCGTACCATATACATACACGTTAAGCGAACGCTCGGCCGAGCTACATGGTAGACGGAGTGGGGGGTGTTAGGTTTTATTTTCGTTACGGAATTTCTTCATCCGGTCGCCGCGCTCAAAGCCCGCGATAAAAGCTATGCAATAGCTTAAAAAGTAAGAACATAATAATACAAAAGAGAGTGTTAAGAATTGACAATAAAAGTGGAAAAGTTTAGTAACACCTCATTTTGTTCTACAATTTCACATTATCGACCAAAATCAATCGACAATGTACCGACACTAAACACTAAAAGTAATAGGCGTGAGCAAAAAGGTGTAAGTACACAGAGGCGACTAAAGTCACTGCATGTATAGCTAGCATAATGGCTGTCGTATTAACTAATGGAAAATTTATTTTACGGATTTTCTGCCTTTCTTTGCAAAATAACTATTAGTCACATGAACGCATTTTTAATAGTAGGAAAAAGAAAGATGTAATTTCAAGTTAGTTCCATATTTTGCCCACCCACACATTTTGTTACCCATGTCGGGCTGTAGATTTCTTAACTATTATTATAATAAAGATATTTTTTTTTTGTATCTTTCTTTGTAATGCATAAACTGAAAAAATACTTAACCGATTTTTTAAGTTCTAGCACCTCTAGAATGCTACATTTTCAGCGACTGACTGGGGTTGTATTTTTTTTGTATATTGTCGTGTCATACGACGTCCACGCGGACGACGCGGCGACGTCGCGGGCAGAAGCTATAATTTATATTTTACTTTATTGCCACGACTTTACCAATATAACTACGAAACCGCAGCCGTCTGTAAGTATGTATATTTTGATGTGAAACATCTATTGACGCGCTTTGAGCTTATGACCGATCTGTATGCCATGCATGACGGAAAACGCCATCACGCGCTCTTATGCCGCCATGCCACTTAACTATTAATTTTGTTGTTTCACATATGCCAGGAATCCCGCGACGACCACATTGTTTTACTAGTCTGTGTATAAATTATCTTCTTTTTTTTAAATACGATTTCCTAGAACAGCGGTGGCCGCCACAAAGCGTCTGCAATTTAGTAGTTAATAACGTCAATGAAACGTTTTTGACACCGCATAGTCAAACCACGCTGCCCAAAAATTTATATTTCTAGATTTGTCTTTAGTTCTCACCGCACATAATCACGTGAAAAAGTGTCCATAATGAGAAGAGTGAGCTCACATATTAATATATAGCGCTTCAATGACATTCAAGTCAAGTCACTGCGTCGCCGTCGTGGTTTGTTATAGGTGTCATAACGAAACAGAAATAACTATCTTTTGACGCGGTAGGGCGATTCCAACGATTTAAATCTTTGCCGCTGCCATCATTTTCATGACAGCCGTCACTGCGGCCCATAGTTGACTTTATTTTCACGATATTTTCCTTAGGTGCGACCACCATTGTCATAGGAAACCGTTGCTTTACGGAAAGTTATAACAACGTTCACGGAATATCAAAATTCTTGTTGGCAATACCGCAGACAATAATTGTCATTGTCACTTGTCAATCTTATCGCCTAACGCAGAAAGTCAAAGAACATTAATTGGTACTGACTTGCTTGATGACCTTGTGCATACCTATTTAATATTAAATTTGCGTTATCCGATCTGACTGCATAATCAAATAGACAAAATTTTGCTTACTTACAATGGTTGTAGGAGCATTTCCAATTGCAAAACTAGGCGCTTTGTTGATAAAGCAGATAAGTAAACCTATCGCAAATGCTTGCAAAGAACGAGCTAAACATCATCCGTTTTTCAGGACTTATGTCTGTATGCCTCCTGCTCAATGTAAGTGTTGATATTGTTTATTTACGCCAAAATAATTATATCACAGAATGCTGCTATCCCTGACTAAAACAGGATTCTCTGTCTCTTCCTGGCGATGTCGTAACAGTTAGGAAAACGTTTGCAAATGAAAAGTAGCTGCACTTTCCAAGATCATCATGATTACTCTGATAATACAAAATTTGTTTACTCAAAAGTTAAGCTGACGGTAATTGAAAATAAGGTGTATTTTTTCAGTCTATAATTGGTGTGAAGTAAAAGCTAAAATGTGGATTTTAAATTTGGGTAGACCAGTTAACATACCCGTTCTCAGTCAAGAAATGGCGATAGAGCTAGGAGCAAATCTTCTTGGCGAATCATTGATATTTACCATAGGAGCGGCCATATTATTGTTTGAATATAACAGGTAAGCACGGCTAGTTTTAAAAATCTAGCATAAATTTAAATATGATATTTTATAGTATAATTTGAACAGGAAACTGGTGGACTGAGTTCATCAGCAAGGCGAAATTTTAATCAATACTAGTTTTGAGTCCATAATATTTGGCTGTTACTTGGTAATTATATATTTGGGTATTCAAAATGTTATTTGCTGTGTGTATGTACTATGTAACTGTATAACTTAATTAAGGTTTTTGGTATCTTTTATTTTAAATTAATTAATTATTGTATGTGTAAGTAGTGGCAATATTTGCTTATTTCGAGAGTTTAGGATTATCAGTATTTATTATTTCAGGGTTGCTCTTTTTAAGTTCTTGGTCCACTGCAACCATATCAAGGTGTATGTTTTTTTTTCAGACAAAGTAAAAAGGAAACTGCCAAAGAAGCCAAGAAGGAAGAGGAAATGAAGCACATTTTTGATACCATAACTGATCTGTACTTTACTGTTCAGACACAACAAACCCAATTGAGAGAAATGGAGAGGATTATTTATTCAATAAGTATGTATTTTATCTGCAGTTGTTGGTATTTTTAAACCTTATGAAACACTACTGATATAAAAGTCATTTACATAAATTAATTACTTTCAGGTGGGGAGAAACCAACAATTCCTCCGCCTGTGTTAAAGGAGCCCCCTGTGCTGATAACTCCTCCAACAACAACACAACCTCCTACTCCAGAAGCACCAAAGCCTCAAAATGTGAATCATCAGGACACTTATTATGATAGTGTAATAGTGACTGCTACCCCATACCCTAACAAAGGATTGATTTTGCAGTCTCTTAACTATATCCAGATGGATGCCTTCAGTTCCCTGTTTCCCAACAACAGTAATAATAATGATGTACTTGAGAAAACAAATACATCCACAGAAGAAAAAGCATTTAATCCCAAAAGGGAGCCAGCAATACTCTCATCAGCTTTGTATAATATAGAAAATAATTTTAGAAGTTTGTTTTGAAGCCTGTGATAAGTAATATATATTGTTGCTGCTTAGCAGCATGTAAAAGTGGATTTAATTAGTAATGTTGTTACCAGTTTTTGATGAGTTTTTATTTCGATTTGCTGAATCATACAGTAAAAGAATTAGCAAAAGATGACTTCTTGTGAATGATACTCCTAGTATTGTGTTGGAAAATAATTCAGCTTGTACTTAAGATATGTAATAGATTGCACCACAAAAATACTGTGATGGTACTGGTTATTTTATCAGTTAATTAATACAAGAACTCAAGTCTATATAGTTTTTTTTTTACAACCTTGTCTGTATATTTATGTTGAATATGCTTTACATAGGTGGTTCTGAAATTGTATTTATTCAATGTTTGTCTTTTTGAATATGTTTAAGATTAAGTAGGTACTTCAATTTATTTAACTGTTGAATACTTGTAAAGTAGGTATTAGGAAATAATTAAGCACAGGTAAATGTTATATATTTTATTATTCTAACCACTCTTTCATATAAGTACAATCTTGTGGTGTAATAAGTCCAGTAGAAGCACATTTATGTATGAGTGGACAGACTCCACATGGCACTTGTACTAGCCCTGGTGCAGGTATAAGAGGGTCTATAGCACGATACACTTTGCTCCCATCAGGGTACACACTGCTCTCTGCCTTACCATCATAGACCAAAGTATTCAGTATTGTAATTACATCTTCTACATCAAGTTCAACCTGAAACAAAAACACATTGTCACAACCTTATTTCATTCAAGCTGTGTTATATACAAGTCATACAGTCAGCAACATATACATTTTATAATGTAAAAAAATAACAGAAGTGACAGTGAACAGTAGACTGCGCATCGGTGGTAACCAATCGCTTGACCAAGCAAGCCAAGCATATTAAGTTTTAAATATTTAATAGTATATGAAGTGTGCTATTAGAGGTTTTGTTACCACAGATGTGTGGCCTACTACGCAATGGTATTAATAGGTCGAGCAGTTTTCAAACACATTTAATTCCCTCATTGTGGCAACAGTTACCTTTTAAAAGTGTTCAACTAAAACTATGAACGCAAGGAAAATTAATGGTTATTTCTATTGTAACTAAGATCAATATTGCACACCTTAAATCTTATGTTGTGTGGTGCAATCATTGTCACTGTCTTTATAAGTATTGTTTGTTGGTATGTTTTTTTTTTTTTTTTTTAAGATGGCATCTTTGACCAATTCCTTTCAGGGCAATTTTGCTCCACTTTCTGTAAGAAGGCCATATACCATCTGTATTTTGTAATAAATGCAAAATTTAGAACTTAAGGTGCTCGACCTTATAATTCTTTGATTGCACATGCATATTTTAGAACATAAAAGAAGAAACACATTTATGTCACTGACTGTAGTACTCACAAACTCGCAATGCTTGAAATGTAATATAATTTACATAATATTGTAAGTATAGTCTGTTCCAAAACTATCTGATGATAATGTTAACAAATTGAATAGAAAACATACCTGTTGATACCAATTTGTAGTGCCACTTACAAATTGAGTGCTTTGATTTGACTATTTAAATACTTAAACCCAAAATTATAATATAATTAATTATTAGTATAATTTTGGGTTTTGATTTGTCAATTACTTACAATATTTATTAAAACAATAATTGTTGGGAAAGTGGTGAGAAATAAGGTTGAAACCTTCTCAATATATGAATACAATAATGATATATGAATGTGTAAATAATTCTTTTTGGTGAGTAATTGCAAATTTAACCTGAACATGGTTTGTTTACATTTTCAGCAGATGCTTTTGGAATAGACCATAAGCATTAACTAATATGCATTTTTTTGTCTGATTCGAAATATCCTATTTAGAATGTGCAAGAGTATTTTGTTGCTTTAAATCTAATATTCGTTTAGTGATAATATACTCCTTATGTATAATATATTTATAACATTTAGATTACTAATAAAAATAAGCTGATATTTATTGAGTGACTTACTTTACTTATTCCTAGATCAGTGATATACTTTTGTACTTCAGCAGCTGTGGCATAAGACTGAGTCCTGCCTACAATTGGGCCACGTGCATTGTTTTTCATTTTATCGGATCTTTGACTCAGGAACCTATGACATTGGACATTAAGGATGTCCACAAATTCTGATTCAAAGTCTTGATCTTGATACCATGCTCCTCCTGATATAGATCTGTCTGGTTCCAAGTTGTAAAGCATATACACTTTTTTCTTAGAAGCCTAAAAGATAATTATTCTTGTTAGCATATATGCGCACGGAACATGTATATTTGACTACAATACAGCAATAAATTCTTTAAGCAAAAATTTTGTATATCTAATGAGGTAACTTTCCCAGTCTGCTTCCAAAAAATTATCCAATAGTTTAGTAAAGATAGTCCAAGAGATAGTAAGGTAGTTTAGTGGTAGTCTAGTCAAATATTGTCAAAGCTCATAGTCGGCCCATCAGTACTCATTTGATTGAAAAAATCACTTTTTTATTTCTGTGTTAATATTTATCTGATAGTTGTAAGATACTTCTTTGTACCAGTATTGCCTGTCTTTTCATTTATTGCCGTATTATCGTCTCCACATTGTATAGTTGTAATTAACTCACATTAACACATTTTACAGCCTTGATAAGTTTCTTGCTTTCAAGATTTTTCAATACTTTAGTTAGTTGTGTGTTAGCCAGGTTAGACCGGACTCTGATGTCTCTTATCCATATACCCTTGTTTCCAGCTTCTTCTATTAAATTAAAAACAACTTTTTCTTCATTGTCAGCTCCTTTTACTGCTTGCTTACTTGTTTGAGTTTTTAACCTGAATTATAATATGCTAATAGTGATCCTGCACAACGAGTAAAAAAGTAATTTATCGCAGATAAAAACAGTATTATGAGATCTAGTAACAATAGCCTTACCTATAGACTAAAACACCATTTTGATTAAATAAATCAAAATATTCTTGCTGCAATAGTTCATTGATTGCAGGTACAAGTTCAGCAGAAGATACTTCAGGAATTGCCGCTGTTATATCTTTATGTGAAATGCCCTTTGGATTTTTCTTTGCTACGTTTAATATTTTCTCTTTTAAGGGGTCTTCCGATTTTGCACTCATTTTATTAATAAATTTACTCTGTGATGAAAGGACAGAATGAAAGATATGTAAATTGAAATAACAAGAATGAAGTCTATTTATGAGTGAGTCTACATGTTCTGTCACTGTGAATGAAGTAGTCACAGATAACTATATAATAGTGGTGCCACCAGCATAGAGTATAGCAAAGAGTACTATAAGTTACACAGGTAGAGAATATTAATGCCTCCACTCCATAGAATATAATATACCCGTATAAGAGCCAGCCTCTCACAGACAGATTCCTAATAGTCATAGATAAACTGTTATATAGTGACTCTGCACAGATCACTAGAGGGATTCTATTGGATTCTACAGACGGTCCCATAGATTCTACACTACAGCTTGTCTAGGTCTACACCATAGATAGTACACTCTATTAATGTATTGTACAGTCGCCAGCAGGTCAAGTATGTCTGTGACTACCGCCGGACCACAAACGCCAATCGCTTCCATATTTAGTAAATAATTAGTACTCAATTGGTACTATTTAGTACTTGAACAACAAAATTGCTACCTTAGTAGTTTTCGAGAAAATCATCTTTGAAGGTGGTCCGGTGGTAGTCACGCTCCCTTCAGCAGAATTACCAAGACCGCCGAAAAACCGGGCATGCTCGAGCTATTCTAAGTATACAAATAATTAGTACCGTTATTATGTTAAGTATTCATTTAGTAATAAAAACAGAACTGAAATATTTGTATTTACATGTAAATCATTTGAAGTTTGATAGTTTCGTGTAGCTTGAGCTGCTGGCGACTGTACAATACTATTAAGTTTCATGGCTGGCATGGCAACATAAACAGGGTAGATTCTTGAGATGGGGCCGTAAGGGCAGGTACCTTAACCGTTGTAGCTACAGGTTAACGATCTTAAGAGAGGGTACTTAATTCTTGAAAAAATTGGATGCAAGCAAGAAGATAGGCAATTTTTACAAAATCTTTTTTTGAAGTCAGTTGATCCTGTTTCTTATAAGGATCAAAAAACTCTATCGGAACATTTAAGGTTTGAGTACTAGAAAAGGCAATTTTTGCAGAGCTCATACAAATTTTTTTGGAAGTTTTAGATGTTATTTGACAATTGTTGTACTAGCGACATCAATGCCTGAGTTGTCAGTTTTCTTCGCCGTTAAACGTAGACAGTTAGTTACTATGTCTACGTCGATAAACAAAAAAACAATTACTTTGACAGATTAACATTTCTACCAACATTAGAGCCAAATAATGATGTTGGTTGTAGTCATTGTAATGTCATGCATGTCAAATGTCAGTAGCCTCCGAAAAATGTATGCTACTGTTTTGTTGTGAGTAATAATAACAGCAAAAATATGAAAAAGTTATCACTTAGAGTAATGTTTTTGCTAATATTGAGTTGCTTCACTGTTTTATACTTGTATTCTAAAGTAATTAGTAATAAAATAAAGCATTCTACCGTCAACAGGCCTCTGTCCACCGCGTAAGTATAAACTTTGTGATGATTCTATCGTGTATTTATTGTCATATTGTGGTCTTAGGGACTTTACTCAACAAATATTGATGAATTAATTTACAGGGTATTTAACAACAAGGAGACTAAAGAGATAGAAAGGGTAGTGTTATCTTTTGTAGTTTGCGACTCAAGATTCAACGAGTCTTTGAATGTGGTTAAGTCTGTGTTGCTGTTTACAAAAGTTCGTGTACACTTTGTAATATTCGCCGACGATAGCCTGAGACCAAGATTTAATAAAACTTTATCAAGATGGAGGCAGTTAACAAAGAACCAATTGGAATTTGAAGTTCATGAAGTTAGCTTTCCTGAAGAGCATGAACAGGACTGGATGAACCTATTTAGTAAATGTGCAGCTCAGCGATTGTTTATTCCCGTAAGAAACTTCATGATATGTTGCAAAATAATTTAGATTTAGTTTTGATAAGTTTTTGTGAAAACATTAGATAGTTAACAGCTTAATATACCTACAGGGTGGAAAGTTGTAGCGGGCCCTTGAGGTGGATTACCCTAAATATGGATGGCACCAAGTTTTAGTAAAAGGGAACATATTTTTTTTTCTAAAGTTACTAGAACTGCATTCAAACATTTTTGAAAAGTATTTGCCTGAACTGGAAGTTGAACCAACTCAAATGCCAATTGATAGGGTCAAGCATAAGGATAAAATCTGTGTAATAAACATTGCATGTTAAATTGAAGGAAGATCATGAAATCTAAATAAAGAAAAAAAAAGGTTTTTACAAAAAAATACTGTCTTCCAAAAAATACTACACTATGTATACTACTGAACACTATGTCATTTAGGAGCAAGCGCAGGTTTATTACTCACTCGCACTGCAGTATTTATGGCCAGCGAGGGTTCTATAGACTGCTCGGTGTAGTCCTGTTTGGGTTGGAACCATACGCAGAAATGCAGGAGGCGTTTACTCCATAAAAACTTATTCTTCAGTTTTCTCCCTAGATAATGTCACGCAAACAAATATTTTTTTACCATATTATAATCAATATCTACCACTGCCATGTTCGTATGTTTTGTTTTTATCCATGAATTAATTATTAAAATAACTATAAACCTTTAAATTTATTGAAATTGTCCAGTTATAACAATGTAATGTAAAATTTTTTTTGGGGTACAATATTATGATTTTGTTTACTTTGCATAGGATTAATCAGTCCAAGCTGCAGTTGTTTCTTTCGCGCTCCATAACTGGGAACTTTGCAGGAAAGGATAGCAATAGATTAGTTACAAACCAATTCTTTCACTGCCCGCCTTTCCTCTTAAATGTGTGAGTCCGACACATCCTTGGCCTGTTTTATGCATTTTTGCATTTTCGCAAAAAGGAAGCCAAAGGACTTAAAAAAATATCTAATGCTGTTTTACTTAGATACTTTTAAAAATAATGGTAATGTTGGTGTTGGTATTTTTCAAATAATATTTCCTTTTGAGTAATTGGGTAGCTTCAATGTCTATTAATATTTAAGAAACACTCCCTCCAGGGCCCGCTTCAACTTTCTACCCTGTATAATAGAGCTGACACAACATAAGAATAACTTGTAAGAATTTTTATTAATACAAAATTACTTTATTTCAGAAACTAATACCTCACATTGATGCTATGATATATGTGGACGCAGACACTTTGTTCTTGGGTCCTGTGGAAGAGCTCTGGCATTTTTTCACACAGTTCAATATATCGCAAATATCTGCTATGTCCCTAGAAGATGATAACCCAAATGTTTCTTGGTATCCAAGATTTGCAAAACATCCCTTTTATGGCAAATATGGTAAGAGTACATTTCTTTTCTATGCATACACAACATTTAATTAACCAACACCACCACCACCATCACACCTGTATTCGCTGAAGGGTTGGGCAGAGGTGTATAGTAACACCCACATTTCGTTAGTTATGCTTAAGTCCCATGTAATACAAAATACCTTGTGATATATTGCAAAATGAAAGAAAATTTAAAACTGATATTAAAAGTACACTTTGTAAACAAGAATATTACAAATTAGAGGATTATATCCTAGATAAAAATGCTTGGAAACATGCTGATCCTGCTCCATAGGACAATCTAGACTCTAGACAAAATCAAACTGATTGCTAATTTAATTGTATAATTTATAATTTTTTGTGACATTGGTTTTACATTCCGTAAGTAACTCACACACACACACAAAATCATCTACTATTCAATATTTGTAAATAGGTGAGCACCATGTATCTATCACATAATTAATTTACCTGTCATTGCTTTATACATATTTAATTCTTTTTACCTATTGTGATATAGTAATTTTATTATGGGTGCATTGTCTTCATATATAATTTCACATATAATATAATTAAGGTCTACAAAATATTGTAAAACATTTAAAAAAGAAACGGTGGTGTTTCTTGCTCATTCTGTTCCATACAAAACTACCTTTTGGAAGGGGCAACTAGAATCAACTCTATTTTCTTGTAAATTTGAATGTTCAAAGTGCCTTTTATGTGCCTATTTGAAATAAATGATTTGTCTTTGACTTAGGAGGTGAGCCTATTTAAAACATTAATTGAACGCCCACTATGTAGACAAGCATACAAGTTGGATGATCATATCATAGATAAAAATGCTTGGCTTACTGCTGGTCCTGTTCCACAGCCACTTGGGTTCACTAGTTAAAATTTTAATGTTTGGAAGAGATGCTTCCCTTTTATTTTTTCTGACATTACTGGACTGGTCATCTCTTAACTGCCACGGCTTATTTTTAATCTTATATTTTGAATTGTTTCATTTTTTTTTTAAACATTGTTCTCACATATAGAAGAAACAAGAATAATGTACCCAGGATTTTGGAATATCTAGATTTAAAATAGGGTCTTTGGAGTTTCTTGCCTGTTCTTCTCCATAGAGATCTACGTTTTGGATTGGGCAATTCTAGCTTCAAGTTTCTGACTAACTGACCGGCTCTTTGACAGTTCAAAAGTGCCTGTAAATGATTTAATTAAAATAAATTATTGCCAACCTTGCACAAATCCTGACTCAGGGCTGCTACTGAGGGCACGCCACAATTGCGGCGGTATGTCCCATCTTTGAGGAGTGGCTTGAGAGGCCCCACGGCGTCCTCACCTTCCGCCTGACGCAGGTCCTCACCGGACATGGCTCTTTCGGGAGGTTCCTGTTTGGAATAAGGCGGGAGGAAACGCCCGGGTTTTACCATTGTGTGGGTCGACCGGAGGACACGGTGGAGCATACGGTGGAGGTCTGCCCGGCTTGGGCGGAGCACCGCCGTGTCCTCGTGGCGGCGATCGGCGGCGGCGACCTCTCGCGTCCGGCCCTGGTTCAGGCCATGGTACGGAGCGAGAGGGAATAGGAAGCCGTCACCTCCTTCTGCGAAGCAGTAATGCTTGCGAAGGAGGAGGCGGAGCGCGTGATGGAGAGGCAATCGCTGCGCCCTCGCGCCCCTTGTCGCCGCAGGAGGAGACACACTGGGCGTCGGGAGTCGATTGCCGAGTCCCGGCCACCGTAGGGGCGGGCTTGCGGACGGCGAGCAATGGGCAGCTCGCCGTCCGGTAAGGACTAGGCGCGAGTCGACGGCGCGTCGTGTTCCACGCGCGCCTCAAAGAGATGTCAGCATAATTGACGGGGTTCGGTAGGGCCGATGCCTGTCGGGGTCGCGGTTTGTGTGGCCCTGGCGCACAGGCAACTGAAGGAACACGGGTGGGTTTTAGTCAGTAAGAGTCTGACACGCCTTTCCGCTCCGCCCAGAGCGGGAGAGGTCATTTGATGATTTCCCACCCAAAAAAAAAAGGGCTGCTACTGAGAAATACGAAAAAAAAGAAATATCCTTGTTTGTATTATATTGTAAATCATCATGTCCCTGCCCTAATCCCAATTTAGGTATTTGGGGTTGGCGCAGCACATCTTTTTTAGGGTTCCGTAGCCAAATGGCAACAACGGAACCCTTATAAACTTCTTCATATCTGTCTGTCCATCCTTCCGGATGTCTCACAGCTATTTTACTCGAGAGTATTAGCACTATGCTGGTGTAGTAAAATAACAAAAAATAATAATAAGGGGTGGCAGTCTCCATACATGTAACAGAGGGATAAAAAATAATTCAATGCACATAAGCGTGTGCAGTACTGTTGGATCTCAAAATTAAAAAGATTATGATTAACACGCTTTTATTAGCTTCACTTGTAACTAACTAACAAACAATATAATAACATCTTAGAAGTCATATTTAACCTACTTCTAACTGTCGTATCGAAATGAAACTTTGTATGTATATGTAGTTCGGATGACAAAATTATAATTTGGTATCTTGGAGCTGGTAGGTGTATAGTGGAATTCTTCAGTAACTACTAGTAAACCGCTGGAGTTTGGGCTCATATGATTCGTTTTGACGAAACCAATAGATTGGGTTTGGTAACGAGGGTCTCATGATGGAGCCAAGAGGTGATGGTGGGACTCTTCAGTGGCTCCTAGTAAACCACTCAAGTCATAGCGTCGTTGACTTTAGACTTATTAACTAAATGAAGAATATTCTAGACTAAACAGTAAAAATAAAAAACATGTAGTTTAAAAAAAGCAAAAAACACGCTTTTATAATTTTTTGTGCGTGATAAAAGCGTGTTTTTTATTTCTAAGTAAAGAAATAACATTGTTTTTCATAGTTTTCAGGTTTAAAGACATTTATTCTCAAAAAGAAAAATACTATTAAAGACATACCATGAAAACAAACTTATTTTTGCGGTCAATGAAATCAATAAATACTGAGCATGCGACTTACAATTTCAATGCATTCCTTCCAGGGCTAGATAGTGTGACCCGTTTATAACATTTAAGCACCCCAAGTAGTCTATGCGGCATTTCATGGGGTTCGCGAAAATCCAAGTTTGGTGTTTCTGAAAATTTCCCAAAGTTCGTCATTCAATTAAATTTTTCTCTAAACTCTCAAATTCCATGACCATCAATATTATTTAATTTGTTAGTGAATACCTTAACAAAGCTTTTGACTTTACAAAGTGTTCTAAAACATCAAACAGTTAAAAGATACAACAAGAATTGAATTAACTAAAAATACCATTTACAGATTTACTTTCATGAACTTGGACACCTTTATCTCATTTACTATGACATGAAGCGTAGCAATTACAATAACATCTTTATTTAATTAGCTATCGAAAGAGAATTCTTGAAATATTAGTTGAGTGATAATCAAATAATTTAACCGTTAGTTTGACCAATATGACGACCTGGAAGGAATACGTTGAATTACAAGTCGCCCTATATATTGATCCCGACTACGGAACCCTTCACAGTGTTTGGTTCGACACGCACTTGACCGGTTTTTTACCAAACATCCCTAGTAATTGTCATCTCAAAATTAACTTCACCTCTTGTTTGTACTAAATGCTTTCCCAAAATGAGTAACACCCATAGATATCCGAGTAACACCAAAGTACAAATAGAAGGTTTATGTGGCAGAAAAATTAAATTTCTTTTAATTTAAAACTTAACTGTTGGGTTGCAATGAGAATCAATTTAGACTAGTTTTCTCTTTATTGCAGGTCTCAACTCAGGTGTGATGTTAATGAACTTGACAAGGATGCGGTCATTTGGCTGGGTGGACTACGTCACTCCAATCATGCTGAAATGGAAGCACTACATACCATGGGGTGATCAGGTATGCTGTCTAGCTAATCAGACACAATGGTGGTGAACTATCAGCGTTTAAACCGTCCTGTGTTTCTTAAATCTATGCTGTGGTCCCTAGAACGAAATCGTGTGACGCAATCTGCTGTTTAACAGTTTTACGACTTGCTGTGAGTGTTTCCACAGTTGAAGTCGGCTCCGGGAGTCTGTAAAAAAATCTGCTGTTCCCTATATTTTGTCGCGTTTTGCGAACATAAATGTATGGAGCATTTAAAAAAAATCGGTGAATATAGTTAGCAATCACTCTAAAAAATCCTAAGAACGTTTTCATGTAGCTACAACGGTTAAGGTACCTAACTTCATCCCCACATTACTTATGCTGTGCAGGCAACTAGCTATAGCTGTAGAATGTGAGAGCGAGCGAAGCGAGCACTAAAATTGTAGCACCCGCTCGTGTAGGTTTGATTTTCTTTTGATCATTCAAACAGTAATCCAATAGGAATTACTTTTTCGACTTGGCAGAAAAGCTTAGGTGTCAGTTATGTTTGGAACTTATGTTATTATTTCAAACGTTACACACCCGGTTAATTTGTAGGGTGTGTAATGTTTGAAATAATTAACAAAAGTTCTAATGATCATACAACCTAATTTCATTTAATATTCATTTTTGTTATATAACGATGGAATGATATAATGAATTATTGATATAATTTCATTTTACTTAATTTTATATGGTATAATGAACATTTTCTATAATGGACATTTGAATTAATATTTAATTAGCATAATATTCAGTTACTATAATATTCCAAATTTATAATTAACGTTTAATATAATTTAGAAACGCCTACTTTGTTTTGTATATTTTTGCAAAAACTGATTAGATTTGAAATCGTTATCATTGTCGTCGTCGTCATTATTTGGGTTAGGTTAGGTTAGAACAGTGACCATTAACGCGCGAA
Organism: Dryobotodes eremita; assembly: GCA_917490735.1. NCBI lineage: Eukaryota > Metazoa > Arthropoda > Insecta > Lepidoptera > Noctuidae > Dryobotodes > Dryobotodes eremita. The sequence continues at coordinate 10,800,247 of OU823257.1, forward strand.
GGCGAGCGAGCGAGGCGAGCGAGCGAAGCGAGCGTGCCACTGCAGCGGCCCCCGAGCGCCAGATCCCCACTATTTTTTGGTGAATCATTTGGGTTAGATGAGGTTATAACAGTATGAAGATTCCTGATATTTACTTATTCTTTACAGAATTTTGGCTGAAAATGAGTAAATATGAAAATTAGGTCAACTGAACGTTATATAAAAAGAGCATTATAGAAATTGAAAATTATATGAAATTAAGGTTATACTAAATGTTATTAGAGCAAAAGAAGGTTATATTAAATATAAAATTAGATGACATGAAATTAGGTTTATTGTTTTTATAGCATATGAAAATTATATCATGTGAACGTTATTTCAAGTAATATTATATCAGTCATATAAATTTTATTTCTTCATGTTTTTGTATACGCCCATTGGGGGTCACCGTGACTATAATACCTACAGTTTTAAGGTATTGTACTCTTACATAAAACAAGTAAGTCATACAATCTCTCGACAGCTTAAATTATTACCATTTGAGGGGCGACACGACTCCCGTGACCCGGCCAGGACCACGCCTGTCTTATGTTATAGGGGCTATAAACCTATATATAAAATTTTATTTTTTGCGCAGGACATTATAAACATAATATTTCACTACCACGAGCGGGCAGTGCACGTGTTGTCGTGCCGCTACAACTACCGCTCGGATCAGTGCATGTACGGGGACGCGTGCGCAGACGCCACGGCGCGCGGCATCTACTTGCTGCACGGCAGCCGCAAAGCTTTCCACAATGACAAGCAGCCAGCCTTTCAGGTAACCACGTTGCTTTATTCTCTTTGTCAATAATTAGACACGTTAGTTCTCGGTCATATTACGCATTCGTTTGTGATAATGGCGACTCATACAAATTACTGCCAACGAATAAATTACATGTTGACTGACACAAAATTTAAATAATACAGGTTGGCAGGGACATCGCCCTGTTACCATGGATTCAGTACATGATTCTGAACGCCCCTGAGTTGAAATTTTACGTAGATTATTTAAAAAAAAAATGCTGTTCCATATTTTTTGATCACGTTGGTGTTGACTTTTCTATGAAAGAGCCGATTTTTTTATGTGTTACATCTTCCCTCTCGCTTTCCCGCAATCTGTCGGACTGATTTCGTGAAAAGGGACGGAAGTGTGTAACAGCAAGCCGGAGAAGCGCGCGCTATTTGATTTGACCAATGAGTGCCCGCGGTGGTACAGTTGGCCGTCAGATGGTATCCACTCATTTTCCGAGAAGTTGGTACTGGCAGCCAACAGCGTGTGCGTGTGTGTAACAAGAAAGAGAAAGGGATATAGAGAAGGAGAACCAGCTGTGCGCTTAACCTACAGTGTTGTGTATAAAGTGTGCTGTTATACAGGATGGATTTTTGTGATGGGGTAGCAAGGGCAGCTACCTTAACCGTTGTAGCTGCAGGAAAACGGTCTTAAGAGATTTTCCTTAACTTTTTGAGAAATTTTGATTTCATTCACAGATTTTGAAAAAAAATTACAGTCTGCAGGAAATTGGGAAATTTTCACAAAATCTTTTTTTTATGCCAAAGGATTATGTTTCATATGAGGATCAAAAACTTCTATTGGACCGACTGAGATTTGAGTACTAGGCAAGTCAGAAATCGCAAAAAAAAACTTTTCCCATACATTTCGTAGGAAATGAGACGACAACTTACTTTTACTATGGATAGACTAACCGCTACAATGAAGATTGGCCGAAAATAAACAAAAAAAAAATAATTAAACTTCGAATGTCGAACGAATTAATACGCGTCGTAATTTAATTTGATTTAAAAACAGAATCGAGATACTTTGTTGCCTGGTTGCTTATGACTTCCGAAATTTTGTGACAAAAATGGCCTCTGAAGATGAAGATGGCGCACCGCCATACAACAGCCGCCAAGCCCGTTCTAATTTGAACCGGCAATTTGGGAGGCAGTGGATTGGAACATAATTATGGTCTTATACCGAGGCCACCTCGCAGTACTGATCTCACGTCTCTTGATATTTTTATGCGGGGCTATTAAAAAAACTGGCCAAGTGCGAGTCGGACTCGCTCACGAAGGGTTCCGTACCATTACCTATAAAAACGGCAAACAAATCATGTCTGTTGTATAGGAGCCCCCCTTAAATATTTATTTTATTTTGTTTTTAGTATTTGTTGTTATAGCGGCAACAGAAATACATAATTTGTGAAAATTTCAACTATCTAGCTATCGCGGTTCTTGAGATACAGCCTGGTGACAGACAGATGGACGGACAGACAGCAAAGTCTTAGTAATAGGGTCCCGACCTGACATGACCTTTATAAAAAGAAATACGACAGTGTTCAGGAACTCAAAGATTCACTTACCACGATTCTCTATGGCATTCATCCTTTCACATTATCAGCCGCTCTATAGTAAAGAGAGTAAACCTATGCCTACGTCAAAACGGCTACCATTTTGAGCATCTCATATATTATAACACAAAAAAGTAAAGGTTCTAGGTGAGTCCAAATGTAAAATTTCAAGTTTTTAATAATAAGGTGATATAATACATAAAGTAGAAGTTATTATTTTTTATTTGTTTTTTGATTATACTTTTTTGTAGCTGTCGGTTTATCGATGGTAAAACAGTCAGTTGTAGTCTCATTTCCTACGAAATGTATGGGAAGTTTTTTGTGATTTCTGACTTCTCTAGTACTCAAACCTCAGTTGGTCCAATAGAGGTTTTTGATCCTTATATGAAACATGATCGATTTGCATAAAAAAAAAGATTTGGGAAAATTGCCCATTTTCCTGCTGACTCTACATTTTTGTTAAAATCTATGAATGCAAATCAAAATTTCTAGAAAAGTTAAGGCAAGTCTCCTAAGACCGTTTTCCTGTTTTCCCGTTTTCCCGTTTTCCTGCTACAACGGTTAATGTAGCTAGCTGCCCTTGCTGCCCCATATCAAAAATTCACCCTGTATAAACTAATTTATGTGTGTATTAATAAATGTATTTACTTTTGGTAATGTGTCTGAAAAAAAAAGTACAGATAATTGGTAAAAAAAAATTGAGGTTAATTTATGTCGCTGCGCAATGGGAAAAGCTTCCGTATTTTTTTTTTGTTATAATGTAAAACATCGCACTAAGCAATTAATGAAGCATTGTGCTTTTTTTTAATATCTTCATAAATGATGAAGTTATGATAGTTTTACCTCCGCTAGTTTGATAGTCGCCGCCGCCGCTGTCTCCGCCCTCCTCCAAATTGATAAAAAATAACTGTCTTCAATAAAAAATTGCATTACTCCTAGTGTTAATTAAATAAAATAAAATTTTCATTAAAAATAATTATTCTTAGCTACGAAAAATCATTTCAAATAATACCAGAATATTTTTTTTCAGGATATAATGTTAATGTTGCTTATTACCAAGGTCAGATGTCAGATGTTACACATCATATGCGACTATTGTAAGGCTCGCTCGTTGTTTTTGATAACCTACGAAAAATTTCTAAGCTAGGGGGTCCAGAATCATGTGCTGAATTCATGGTTACAATTTGTGCGTCGATGTCCCTGCCAACCTGTAATTGAAAAATTGTACCTGTAATTCAAAACTGAAATTGAAATTGAAATTGTGTATTGAAATAATTGATGTACACAAATGTTTACAATATTAGGGCCTTAAACTAAAGGTATATTATAATTTGATTCTACCTGAACTAGGAATAAACCTGTATCTCAGTTATCTCACTCAAGGTATACATACAATAAAAAATATCTAAAATTCCTTAAACAAATACTTAGTAAATTACTTATCTGGCTATAAACTATGGTTGCTGCCATAATAGTCCAAACTTGGCTGATGGATTGGTGATCTCAAGTAAAGCTGATAGTAGGTCCCGGTTGCCTTTCTCTTAGGTGATCTAAGTACCTATTACGTGATCGACACCAATGAGGAAACAGGGGACGTCTATTCTCTGCCGCCCGGTATTGTAATGGACATTAATTTATGCTGTAAAATGTATTGTTTCAGGCAATTTATCGCGCGATAGATGAATACGTGGTCGGGACTGACCCTTCGAAGTATGTACTTACAAATATGGATCAATATTTCTCCCAGGCTCCCACGTCTAACTGCGGCAGTTTGAAGGACGCTTTCCTTAAAGTACCGACCAGAACGTTTAGTAATTTATATCCAGCGCCAGACAGATAGCATCACATCCTGTAGGATGAGTGTGGTGAGATATATCTGAATATCAGGGTTTTATTTTGTAAGAGCTTTATTAGCATGGATGTCGGAAAACGGCAACACTACCATACTATAGCTTTCACCTTTTACGTGTAACGTCAGTACAAACCATTTCGAGTTATTTTCTCTTTCACATTGTTTTTATGAGAATTTAACATCGACATAATGTTTTGAAACTACTCAACCGATTTAGATAGAACATGCTTCAGTTTTTAAGTTAAGCTAGCCGCTATACAATTCTTTATATCAGCAGCTATACAAACGGACAGAGGGACAGACAGTCCGACATAAATCCCAATTATTACTGAATCGTGATGATTTTGCTTTATCCTAGTTTTTACTATCCAATTTTTCTCAATCAATGTATCAAGATCAATGTCAGACCTAAATTAATTAATTAATTATAAATACACGTTTTCGCTGTTCTTAATATGATACTCAACTCAACTCAACTCAAAGCATTTATTTCAAATATCCCAATTACAGGGACTTTTGAACTGTCAAGGGGTCGGTCAGTCAGAAAGATGAAGCTAGCTGCCTATTCCAAAGCGTAGTAGGTACCTATGGAGAAGAACGGGCAAGAAACTCCACGGACACTCTTTTAAATCAAAATATGTTACAAAAAATTAGTTACATCATTCATGTTGAAATTATACATGTGAGAACGATGTAGAAAGACGAGCGTCAGTAATAAAAAAGATAAAAACAAAATAAAAAAACCATTCAGAAATTAAAAATATGCCGTGGCAGCTAAGAGATAACCAGTCCCTACTGACGGCGCCCCTTCACAAACATGACGTATGGATCAGCACCATTCAGCTCAACCATTTTGTAGGGAACTTAATGATCCAACACACACGCCACTACCAGCGAGACATTTGAGTGAGCTTGACATAGGTACTCTCAGCCGCCAGGGCTCATTCAAGCCAATGAAAGACGAATCTAGTAAATGTTAGCTTTATAGTAGGTACATAGTGCTTACACATGTGCTATCTATGCAATTATACAATACTAAGAGATTGAAGTTATACAATGCAAAGATAGTTTTTACAATGTTCAGAAGCTCCCAACAATATTCCTGAATGCTAATCAATTAGTTTATGCGCCCCTGTGGAGCAGGACCGGTGTTGAGCCAAGCATCTTTGTCAGCGATGTAATCCCCGAACTTATAATATGCTTGGCTGCATAGTGTGTGTTTTATACAAGATTTAAATTTCGTTTCATTCAGTTGTAGTATGTGGGGAGGTATTTTATTGTAACATTTTAAACAGTACCCCATGAAGGATGAGTCTACTTTAGCCAGTCTGAAACCTGGTTGAACTAATTAGTCCCTCAATACTCAATTAAGCTTGCTTCGTCGCTCATGACTATTGTAAAAACTCTGCCATGAGCGGGTCGAATGTAGTTCCTACCTTTACAAGTTTATTAATAACCAGACATCAAACGCGTCATGTTCTCGCGCTTGTTTCTCACACAACCAGTTTTTTATCCTTTTGACCGACATCCTATGACTAATTTTATGCCACCATTTATTTTAATAAAAATCCTACTGATCTATAGCAAAAAACAAATGAACATGACTAAGCATTAAAACCAAAACATCTTAATTCATTCGAATTATTATTAATATAATGTTTTAAAATACAGTTTATACTTAATTTGTTTACAAGGCGATGAAATAAAAAAATATAATTAATTTACAATATCCGCCTTGCATAAAAATTTACTAGATGTGTTATCAAGGTTAATTTTAGAATTCTTGGCCTAAGGTCGGCACTGTTGCCTTGTATAAGTGCACCCACAAAAGGACAACAAACTTTACAATCAAAACTAACTAATCAAACTTTACAAATCGGAGCAGAAAGTTTTATATAAAATAGAATAATTAATAGAAACAAGTAAGGTTTGTTTGTTTCAATTTATGTATTTCCATTTTTTGTAGATTTGAAATAGTAGGAAGCAACAATAAAAAAAATCTAATTCTAACCCAACTTAAAAAATAATAGGTTAGCCTTTTGGCTAACCTGTTATTTTTTCATATTAGTTTAGTGCATATTTTTATGCACTTTAAGTTTGGCTGATTCAAGGTAGACTAGTACTTTAAGGGTCACCCGTTACCCGTATCAGTAGTTTGTTGGGGTTCAACCAATAATTCACAAAGACATGTAAAATTTAATTAAGTACAGATAGTAGGAAGCTCGAGCTTTCACTGGCTGGATGTGGTGTCATGTGTACCTACTGTTTATATAGCTTATTGTTAAATTTTAATTTACTCGTAAGTATCCTTTTTTTCTTTGTATATAGGTTTTAACAAATACAAAAGTATTAAAACTGCCTCATATCATTAAGTAGTGTTTGTAATAAAAATTAATTTTATAATGTACAATTATAAATTTTGTAATATTTATAAAAATGTATTGTTTTCTTTATTTCCGTAATTTTAGAATATGTGATTATTTAATTAATAAGGCAAAACACGAGCTTACTGCTCATGAACAAAGGAACCAGAAATATCAACTTGGTAAACTAATCTATTACTGTGGGAAATTAAAACTGGATTTTAATGAAGCCAGTGTGTTTACTTACAACTAGCTTCTGCCCGCGGCTTCGCCCGCGTGGACGTGTGGATGTCATAAATTATCCCACGGGAAACTGCTACCGGGACAAAGGTAGCCTATGTCCTTTCCTAGGTTTCCAAATATCCCCTTGCCAGATTTTATCGAAATCCGTTCTGTGGTTTAGGCTTGAAAAGGTAACATACAGACAGATTTACTTTCGAATTTACAATATTAGTAGGTATGGATATATATTAAAGTTTTCGATGAAAGAAGTATGCACAATGCACAGTCGGCCAAGTGATCTTTCGATTCAGTAATTATTTCCTAACAATATAGAATTCGCTATGGTTTAAAGATTAAACAAATTAATAATGCATGAATAAAATAGCTACAATTTGGAACTGTTGACTACGCAGATGATAGCCCAGTCTCGTAAAGATACCAGTCCAGTGCAAGAGCCAGCAGATAGAGGAAATAGCTTATCTAAGGGCCCGTTGTTTGATCTGTAGTCAAACATACTAATAGTTAAAATACGTTAGTTAAACTAACAATTTGTTAAAAATGACAGAAGTATGTTGTTTGACACATGGTTAAGCTAACTGTTAAAAAAAGAAACAATTTGCTATAAAAGTTAACTATGCGCAGATAGAGTAGTTAAACTTTGACAGCTATTGACTATTGTCAAGTGACTAATTGTTAAATTGACTAATGGTCATGTTTAACTATGTATCAAACGGGCCCTTAGAGAGGCCATGGTGGAGCGAATGATTTTAAACTTAAATATCGTTTCCCTGAGCTCTCATTTTGCTGAGCCATCGTAAAATACTCTCTTGCTGCACTTGACACGGTGGACCGCATAGCAAAAAGGCTCATAGGCGACGAGGCGCTGGTGGCCAAGCTTCACAGCCTGGCTCATCGGCGAAAGATTGCTTGCCTGCCGGTCGGAGAGTGTATGCAGTAGCTCCACGACCTGATTCTGATTCCACCTTTTTCCTTTCACTACCGGACTTTCAGATGTACCTACTCCCTCCGGACTTCCGGACGGACGGACGTACTACCAACTTACGGAGACAATGAAAACTGGAAAGGAGATGTATTCTATGCACCGCTAAACAATGGTGTAGTGAAATTAAGATTTAAAAAAGTAAGGGCGGCTCTCCCCATAAATGTAACCGAGGGATGACAAAAAAACAACGCACATAGTGTGACGTTGCAAAATCAATAAATAACGCAACAGGTAGCGACATCTTGTGTCAGGCATTGGCATGGCTGTCAGCGTGTTCTTTATAACACTAGAGAAATTATGTCATGTAAATTATATACAAGAGTATTAGTTAATTTAAATAAATAAACATAGAGACATAATTTCCCACATTTTATTTAAAACAATGCCTAAGAAATGGGAAATAACCAATAGACAAGAATTCTATTTAGTCTATGGTAGTGGAAGCTTCTCGAAGGTTTGTGACATTGATCCGGCATGGGGAAGACCCGCAACGTGTGTGACACGATATGAATAGGATTTGGAAGAGGGACTTAGTTCTGGAGGAACATACTGTACCCAAATAACCCGATGAGTTTCTGATAAGTCCCATTCGAAGCTGAATCCGGTGAGTGTTCAACCGTATTCTTTGTTCATGCGGAATGGCGTGGCTCGTACATGTGATTTCTGACACGAGTATATTGTTACAGGTCTGGCTGTTTATGCTAGCCTTTTTTCTCGTGTATCTCTAATAAATATTGACACGTGATGCTTTGGAGTAGCCCCGTGGTCTGATGATTGGAATGGATCCGGGTGCAGGCAACCTTTGAGGTGTGGTCATCCGTGTGACAGGAAGGCTTTACTTAACCGATATCGGTGATGAGGGAAGTTCGCCGCTCCAGGTAACGAAGCGTCATTATTTACCCGTAGGCCACTTAACGTGCAAACACAGGGGTATACTGTGTTTGATGCCAAGGGTCGTAGTCCTGTCAAGTGAAGGGATTAGTACTGAGAGATCACTGAGAATAATCGATAAGGTAGCGATTTAGTCTATGAGAGAGTTAGGCCTATTGTATGGACTGGGTGATGAGACCAGTTGCCATAAAGTGTTGTGTCGCGGATTGTTTAGCATAATCTTATGTTCCCGTTGTTAGCACAACCTTGATAGGTAGGTACTTGTATGATTGAGCTAGTATCTATTAAGTGGTTCATCTCACGGACTCGCTATAGCGACTCTGAGTTATTGTAATAGTCTCATTGCAGGTTAACACACCAATACAACTAGACCCGAGACTGGTTGTACTGGTGTGGAAGCCCAGGTGTATGGGGGAAGGTATGTGGCCAGCCACATTCAATATTGTGAACCTTCAATTGTAAGTTATTGTAATAAACATTGCATGGCGCCCAAAGGTATATAATTGTTTAATTGTATAAGGTGAACAAATTAATAGCAGGTATCTCTCTCTCTCAATTCTCTCAGTCTTTCACTTGGCGGGATTATGTATTAGAAAAAAAGGCTAGCATAAACAGCCAGACCTGTAACAATATACTCGTGTCAGAAATCACATGTACGAGCCACGCCATTCCGCATGAACAAAGAATACGTTTGAACACTCACCGGATTCAGCTTCGAATGGGACTTATCAGAAACTCATCGGGTTATTTGGGTACAGTCTGTTCCTCCAGAACTAAGTCCCTCTTCCAAATCCTATTCATATCGTGTCACACACGTTGCGGGTCTTCCCCATGCCGGATCAATGTCACAAACCTTCGAGAAGCTTCCACTACCATAGACTAAATAGAATTCTTGTCTATTGGTTATTTCCCATTTCTTAGGCATTGTTTTAAATAAAATGTGGGAAATTATGTCTCTATGTTTATTTATTTAAATTCTCGAAGCAAAAGCACAACGGTATAGGTACGGTACGCGTACGTGTGTGTCGTATTGTTGGATCCCGCATGATTAAGGCGGAACCTTCAGGGTAGCCCGCGAAATACAAATTTACGTTTTTTTGCAATTTGCAGGTCAGGTTGTATTTTGATTAAAATATGATTCGCGACTGTAACAAATATGGCTTTACAGAATTATAATCATTAGAATCAGCAATACATCTCTCTAAGTTCATATTATTGTATTGAATGACTATTTCATGAAATCATGACATTTGACGCCAATTCTAACTTAAGGTATTGCAATTTTTTTTTGCCAAATTTCAAATTTCCATGCAAAATTTTATCGAAATTCGTTCAATGGCTTAGGCGTGAAAAGGTAACATACATATAGAGTTACTTTCGAATTTATAATATTACTAGCTGCTCCCCGCGGTTTCACCCCCAGCGGTATGAAATATACTTTACGACATATTCTCAGATCTACCAAATTTACACATAAAATTTCATAAAAACAGCGGTCAAGCTGTTTCGGAGGATTTTGATAACAAACACTGTGACACGAGATTTTGATATATTAGAAGATGAACATATATAATATAGTATGGATTAGTATGGATTTATTTCAATTGAATCGTTCCATCTGCTTAAAGTTTATTACAATTTGAAGTTATAAAATAACTTAGCTAATATGTAGGTAGGTACCCAACAAGCAAAGTAATCTTATAACAAAATATGATAAGTCTGTTAACACTTATAAGATTCTTATAAGTGCATTGGTGTAGACTATTTTACTTATAGTAGCATTTCACAAGCCTTAATTTACTCAGGAGCATTTGCTTCTATAACTTAGTCTTATAGTAAATACAAGTATAACTTATAGAACAGTTATAAGACTCATATACTTATAAATGCATTTCACAAGACTAAATATACTCAAGAGCATTGGTTGCTATAACTAAGTCCTATAGCTACTACAAGATTAACGTATAGGACAGTTATAGGATACATTTACTTTTAACATACTTAGCTGAGATCCTTATAAGTATTTGGCATTATCGTCTTGTTGAAGTCTCTTATATGATTGTTAGCATGTTACGAATACGCTATGAGAGCAAACATGCTTACAAACTACTGGACCAAGTACTTTGTAAGTAAACGTCAGCCATTTTGGCAACTTATTGTTTGTCATCTCATAGTCAAGTGCAACAGATTATGTAATGGAGGGTTCCATCAAAAATAATATTGTACCTGTTGAGTGCTATTCTAATCATGAAGAACAGGAAGAAAAGGTCATGAGGAAGAATATGATTCAGAAATAAAAGAAAGCACAGAGTCTGAAAAGAATCATGAATTACTTCATTACTTTATACAAAGCTGGGCTATAAAATTGAATATAATGCATTTGGCACCAAATGAACTATCAGTAATATTATACGAAAGAATTAAAAACATTCTACCCAAAGATGCACGAACTTTGTTAAAATCAAATAAAAGTCTTGTAAACTTGCATAAACAGTTGACGGACGAAAACATAATCAAAGCTTAGTCGCCCATATCGAGCCAGATTTAACGGGTGAACTTGATAAACAATTCATGAGGAACCCTAATTTGTTTTAAAATGGAGGAGAAGTGATAGTTACCAAAACTGTAATAAGTACTAATTTGCTTATAGTGATTCTATAAAGTACTCAATGCAGAGCATTTATAAAACATGGCGAATATTCACAAGAATCATTGAAATTAAATTTTAACAACAACTTCACAATGTTCAATTTTGCTCTGGGCGTTAAGAAAAAAACAATATGCGGTATATAGGGTGACTGGTAATTAGTGACCGATATTTAAACACATGATTGTACTCATCATAATAAACAACTTTCCCAAAGAAACAATTTTTTTTTTTTGAACTTGCTCTTTTCGGCAATCACCCCAATAGAATATTGAGTAAGTACATAACAATAATGATACACCATCAGCTGTAATTTAATTTAGTTACATACAAACAAAAAAAATGAATCCTCTTTTACCATGCATTATTTTTTTTCCATTAATTTATCAAAGGACCGCGCGCGCGCTATCAGCTGTGAGTTGCTTGACCCCGTTCTGTCTCGTGATACATGTAGCTACCTACTACCGTACCGTGTAACAACAATGCGAAGGGCAGAGCGCGCACGTGACTCGCGACCGCACATCGTCGACGGAGACGCCACCGTCCGCCGCGGAACCCAGCATCCGTGTACCTACCTAGATAGTGTACATGTTCAGGTTGTTGCTAAGTTAACAACAAATTATACAAAAAAACGCCGTGTTTAACTGTACTCCACTATTAATATCCAACGTAAGGCTGGCTAACAAGGCGCGGGCCGTCTTACGCTATCAGCTGTTATTTCCTTGACCGGTAACCCCGTTCTGTCTCATGTATGTAAGTAAGTAGCGGTAGCGTATCCCCGCCACGCGCCGCGCCTTGCGCTCCTGTGACGCAAACACAAACAGTCACCCCCGGAAGCGCGTCGCTTACGCATGTTGTAAATTGAATCGCTCGCACAAAATAACTTTAACAATGCGCGGTGTCGAGTATCGAGTCAGGTAGTGAGTAGTGGCGTCCAAACCACCTATAAACATCGTGTACATAACAGAATAAACGTAAGTCCTGAAAATAGTTTGTTTAGAAAAAAATAATACATTTGTGGTAGCGCGCGCACGTAAAGTACCTACGGAAATACCTACTAGTTAATTATTCCCTTCTCACCGTCCCGCAAACGGATAAACGTTCATTCACATCTACCAGCACGCAGCGTGTTCAGCACGCGCGCACGTAACGTTGCAGACACACCAAATACACTCGTAGGTGTTCATGCCTACTGGCACACGGCCGACAGACACTCACAAACGTGTGTATTATTATTATTATTCTATCTACGATCACTTGATCACTCAAATCGTAAGAAAACTAACTAATTCGGGTGTAATTGGGTTATTTTTTCATTATTCATATTGCTGGTGCGTTTCGCATTCATATAAAAGCGAGATGCATAAGGTCGCCGCCGGCGGCTGTATTAAAGGAGTAGGTCTTTCAGGCACGCCGCCACACCACCTCCACCACCGCCGACCGCTCCGCGTGTTTATGCCATCCACTCCGCACCACCGTCGTCGTCGGCGGACTCAACGCCATTACCTACACTTTTTTGTGGGAATTCTGACGAATCGTTTGTTCATTACTTTAGTAATGCGGGTGAATAGAACTCGCATTTATCGCAGTGAAGTGACATACCTACACTGCGTACGTAAACGGCCACGCGGCCGCCGCACCGCGGATTTGCGTCGGCGTTGCGTTGTGTCGGTCGGCGGCACAGGCCTCCACGGCTGACGAAGCACGTTAGTGTGGGCGCTCCGGCCTACTGTACTGACTGTTACACGACACGATAAATCGCGGGCGAGTGCGAAGTCACTGTTGTTTTAATAAATAAATAAGTGCGATCCCCTATACAGTTTTGTCATTTCGTTGATTATTTATTAATAGGTACCTATAGTAACTACTACTTACTACAACTCTAGCAATACAGAATGGGGTCAAAAAACTATCATGTGATAGTGTCGTGACTACTTTTACCGGGATCGCCTCCGATCCCTAGATAGGTATTTCGTAGTTACGCGGCCATACGTTGCATCTTAAAAGTGGAGTACCTACTGTTAAACACGGCGTTTTTTTGTATAATTTGTTGTTAACTTAGCAACAACCTGAACATGTACACTATCTAGGTAGGTACACGGATGCTGGGTTCCGCGGCGGACGGTGGCGTCTCCGTCGACGATGTGCGGTCGCGAGTCACGTGCGCGCTCTGCCCTTCGCATTGTTGTTACACGGTACGGTAGTAGGTAGCTACATGTATCACGAGACAGAACGGGGTCAACAACTCACAGCTGATAGCGCGCGCGCGGTCCGTTGTTAAATTAATGAAAAAAAATAATGCGTGGTAAAAGAGGATTCATTTTTTTTGTTTATATGTAACTAAATTAAATTACAGCTGATGGTGTATCATTCTTGTTATGTACTCAATATTCTATTGGGGTGATTGGCGACAAGTGCTAGTTAAAAACAAAAAAAAAATTGTTTCTTTGGGAAAGTTGTTTATTATGATGAGTACAATCATGTGTTTAAATATCGGTCACTAATTACCAGTCACCCTATATATTCACAGTAAATTTTACTTCCCCACCAGTTTCCACACTATATTCACAACGTAACTAGCTATATTAAAAACGAATGAATAGTAATGGAATTATTTATATTAGTAAGGAATATAAAAAAAAACTCAAACACAAAACACGTGCACGTTACAGTTTATACCTATATAACGTACTTATAACAAATAACCAAGTATGTTACAAGCGCATTATAAAATTGATAGGTTTCATAAGATACTATACTCAGAGCGTTATAGAAGCACTAGTGCCTGTAACTGCATAGGCTAAGATTATTATAGTAACTATTGTTTTTCGTCAAGTATATTATATGAGTTAATGACTTTATCCAAGTTCATTGTAAGATCGTTACAGAAATATATGCTCCTATATTTGCGCCCAAATCCTTGTTTGTAGCATACTTCAATTATTTTATAAGTGCATGAAAAAATAGTCTTGAGAACGTTATAAGTACTGATTTTGCTAGTTGGGTAGGTACCTAATAATAAATTAAATTATATCATTTTATTTCGGACAACTTAAAAGATCCAAAAATTGTTAGTAACAGCACAGATTAGGACAGATAGTTCACTCGTTCGTGGTAACGCGCTAACGTACCTACGGCTCGCGTTCACCCGGGCGAACAAAATCCAGTCGGTTGCCACGCGCCTGTTCGAGAGTACGTACCGCACCCGCGCCTACTCGTATAATAATGGCTAAATCTCGTGCATAATGCAGTGTAGACGGCTGTCAAAATTAAACGACCAACAAAAGTTTTTTTTTTAAGCTATTGCATAGCTTTTATCGCGGGCTGTGAGCGCGGCGACCGAATCAAGAAATTCCGTAACGAAAATAAAACCTAACACCCCCCACTCCGCCTACCATGTAGCTCGGCCGAGCGTTCGCTCCGCCTACCATGTAGCTCGGCCGAGCGTTCGCTTAACGTGTATGTATATGGTACGACTGTACGAAGCTCGCACGGATCGAGACGAGCTGCTCCGAAATCGGACAAATACGTAAGCAGATTGGACGGCACGGTTGGCGCAGTGGTTAAGCGATTGACTGCTGCGCTGCGTGTCGCGGGTTCGATTCCCGCACGGAACAAATATTTGTATGACCTACAAGTAGTTGTTCCGGGTCTGGCTGTTTGTGTATGTGAGTTTTAAATGTTTGTAAACGCACCCACAATACAGGAGAAATTCCTAGTGTGGGGCAACGTTTAAAAAAAAAAAAGAAAAAAAAAAAGAAAAAAAAAAGAAAAGAAAAGAAAGATTGCATAAGTTGATAAAAAATGCTATGCAATAGCTTTACCGCGGCAGTCCCCGAGTGCCACACGTGTTTTTTAATTACCTGAGGAGGACAATTTAGTATAATATGCTTTACCTAATTAAAGCTTAAAATAAAAGCTTTACCTTTTATGGAGGACTAAAAGTTCCGCCAGAATCGTTTATAAATTATATAAAATAATTAGAAAAATTATGTTTAAATAATTTTGAAAAAAAACATTATCTAGCCGACCAGGAAGCACCCTCTAAAGGAAGCGAAATTTACACATTTATGTACATGTTTTCCTAAGGAGTACTTGTTAAAGTTATTTGTTAGATTTAGAATTTTTACGACGATTAGATTTAATAATCGAAATCTAAGGGAGAGTAAAAAGTTTATTGACAATTATGTTAAAGTGAGGCTTTTGTGATTTTCAATAATACAAAACAATATTTTCAATGCACAAAAAAAAAAAAACGATTTTTAGTCACCCATTCTTTTGTGTAATATTTTTTTAGCATAGACAGCCCTAGCGTTGCGTTCAATGAGGCACGTGATCGTCCGACATCATGGAAGACGACGTAGTAGATACTCTCGGGCGTCCGCGTAAGGTACATTTTAGCGCGCCCGACCGCCTGTAATATTTTTGGAGGTAATTATAGCGTTAGGTATTATCTTTTTCTATGGAGCGAACTATCTGTAATAATCTGTGGTAATAGGTTTGCACTTAAAACACTATTGTTAGTAACTTAAAACTAAAGACGAACTAATGAGAAGACCACCCATCAAGTAGACACAATGAGAAATGGAAACTAGGGTATAAGTCATCTCACATATTGCCTTATTAGGGCGGAGGGAGTGTCTGCTGCCACAGCCTTCAGGATGCTATTGTAGTTGCGCCTCTTATTCTGCTGAAGAGTGAGGCCGTTTTTTTTGCGGATGATGGCATGGAATCCGTCGATATGGGTTACCGCGAATATTTCTGACGCACTGCAAAAGCGAGGCAGTCGCAACAGCATCCTAAAAACATTCAACAGACCTATTCGAGTATTTGACCCAAAGATTACCGTTGTAAAAACTCTTAACAATATGTTTTAAAAAGCGTAACCTTTACTTGGTCAGTACACCGAGGAAATCTTCGTGCCAACTTATTACTCCTTATTGCCAGAGCCCTAAGCTCCCTCTCTATGTCACCATGGTCACTGAGGTCGACGGTAAGAAAATTCCCAAAATATTAAACTTAGTGACCCTACGTATTGGCGTACCGTTTATGGCAAGTACGAGTGTACTTTTCCGGAATCTACCAGCGACCCCAAAGACCATGTATTCACATTTTTTTTGCATTATAGTAGTAAGTAGTAAGTAAGTAAATCATTTATTTGCGTAAAACATGGTATACATTGATGTTAATATTATTACAGTAGCTCAACATGTTTCGCTAAGATATAACATAGCATGCAAAAATTTATATTTTGACAAAAGGAATCAACATCTCACATCCATAAAATCTTTTAAACTGTAGAAATTACATTCAATAAGCCACTTGTGTAATTCTGTCTTAAATTTTCTCGAGTTCAATATTTTAAGGCGACTTGGTATTTTGTTATAAATACGTACGCACATTGCAAGGCAGTTTTTGTTGTATTTCGCAAGTCTTGGCAAATCACTTAATACCAGTTTATGAGGATCTCGTCTGTTTCTGGGATTTACATCATTTGCTGATTTAAATAAATGTTTGTTGTTAACTACAAATATACACACCTCATTTAAATACAGACATGGTAGAGGTAGCAGACCAAACCTCTTGAACATTGGTCTACATGAGTCATCAGGATATTCAGGATGAGGCATCAGGATATATATCAGTTCATGTGCAGCAGCGTAGGTCTCACATACATTTAGTAACTCCACGATCGTTCCCGGCCACGAGCCCAGCAGCACCATGTTATCCTGATGTTGTTGCAACTAACACCATTTATCCTGCATCCGACACGCATGTCATTAACATATAGATTGAAGAGCCGGGGAGACGACAAACCACCCTGCCTCACCCTGCACTTCAACCCATATGATTCAGAGAGCCTATTAGACCATTTTACTCTGGCTACGATACCAAAACTGCAATACACTGAGCAGTTCCTCCGGTATACTCCTACTCCTCAATTTACTCCAAAGCACGTCATAAGAAACGAGATCGAAAGCCTTGGAGAGATCAAGGAAGAGTAATACGTGGGCAATGGCGACTCTAGCTAGACTATTTCAAATAATGATGATATTAAAATGAATTATTATTATAGACATTTAGAATCATAAAAACCTGTTTAATAAAAATAAATGTTATTAGCTGTCGGTCTGTTACATTACCCTTTGATGCTTTAACGGCTGAATGGATTTGGATGATAGGGTACTATTTATCCCAGTAGCACGTTCCTGTGGGATAATTTCCGACATCCACGCGGGCGAAGCCGCGGGCAGGAGCTAGTGAACTATATTTTCAAAAACGCAAAGTATTGAAACTTTTAACGGTGCTGCGACTGACACGAAAAGTTTTGCGCCACGAAAATTGTATTTAAATAGGTACCTATATTTAAACTATTTTTAGCTCTCTCACAATTAGATTAGAAATTGACAAAAGGAAGTATTTTTCGTTCACGGACTCTTCTAATAGTCGGTACGGGAGTGATACTGCAGCTCCTCCACACGGACTAGACGCCTCGGGGCGTGTAACCGACAAGCTTATCATTGAAAATCATCAACATTAAAATTTGTAAATTTTTTGTTAGTGTTTTTATTCTGTACAAAAGAAGTTTTACCAAAGTATTTATTTTATCTCAACCATTGTGATCATACATTAATTGAGCTATCGCGCTTCTCGAATTAGTGTGCAGTTTCGAGGTATATAAACAGATCGTCGCTACGCTACGCCACATTCAGAGCTGCCGCACGTCCTTGTTAGATGTGCATGATATAACTTGCAAAGAAACTTGTCTAAATTTCGGCCCATTAACGTTTTAGTATTCCTTTTTGTGGTAACTTCAAACAATTTTTGAAATGAATATCTATTTTAAAGTGTGGTTCGTCGCAGCAATTCTTACAATAGTCTTGACAACATTATGTAGTGGTAATGTAACACCTTTGGAGCAGTGCCCAGGTATGACACACAGACATACCTAATAAGCCTACCTATTGCCTTTTTTTGTTGCGTGTTGGCAGTACAATTATTTAGATATCATCATCTTAGTGCCCTTGTCCCATGTTACTCGGCGTCTGCGCAACACGTTTAATTTTTCCATTCTCCTCTGTCAACCGTCACGCCATCATCCACTTCCTTTTCTATCATATCATTCATTTATTTTATTTATTGTAAACATAATTAGTCCAGCCAAATCGCTTATTTTATTCGCACCTACGCCACTATAATTATAATAGGTTTATTCCTTTATACAATATACTTATAACTTTTTAAATAATCAAGTAATCAAAACACAATCAACACATCAACGAACAAGAACGTTTCCCAATAGAAAAATTTACTGTAAAGTACATAATTTAACGGGCACTTACATAATTTCACTCCGCGCATAACACTTTGTCACAACACCAATTTATCTCGTCTGCTTGACCTCCGTATGTCACTGCAGGGATCCAGCAGAATATCAGCGTCAGGTATATTTGCCTGCACATGCTGAGCTGGACTCCCATTTGCTGCAACCTTGAGACGCACACCGCAACTTGTACCTATATTCGTTATTTGTTTTGAAGTCATGGTGTAAATAATGGTGGCAATGGTGTCATATTTCTTTAAGTATGTTTTCCTTTTTGTATGTTGGCACCTTGTTTTTTATATTTATATTCATGTAATTTGCTATCATTTATTGTGCTTTTGTGTGTTGTACTATGTCTTTTGTGTGCACTGAATAAATGATTTATCCATCTATCTATCTATCTATTTCTCACACAATCCATCCATGTTTTCTTTAGCCTTCCTCTCCCTCTCCATCTAACAACATTTATGTTTATTACTTTTTTGGTCACATGCGTTTCCTCTCTTCTTAGTGCCCCATTATTTGGATAACGCTTTTATCATTTTGAATAAGTTGCCGGCCTTAGTAAACTATAACTTGTTCTGGTAACTAGTTAGGTCAATTCTTTTTTATTTTGGTTGGAAGTTTTTTTGGCTTCCGTAATGTTGGTTGTTTTTTAGCCCAGCAACAGCGTAGGTAATAATGAGTATACATACATTAAAACCAGTTCTATAATCCTTCTGTGATGATCGCAGAGAATCGCACTTACTTTCTGGTTCTGGCTTAAGACATTTATTTCTCTAACGAATACATTATCATATATCATTTATCAGATAAATACAGGTTGACTTAATGTAAGTTAATAACAAGATCATCTTTAATATTTGTATACTTTTCTTAATATGCCTTGTACTTGAACTGAACTGAACCTTGAACTGTAATGTTCTTTTTTTGATGAATCAACGTCTTTAAATCAAAGCACCTACCTACTGGACTAACGAAGGCTTCTGTATTTTTTCAGGGGAATCTTTTGAGGGTCTACAGGATAGGATTCATGTGATACCGTGCCGGAAAACTCGCTGCAATTTGCACAAGAACACCAATGTCACCGTCACAATACAATTCACTGCGGGTGAGTACTTACGGTACTGCCTACGTGCCCGCTTCTACAGTATTTTTTTTCATCTTATGTTACGTGTATGGGGAATTCCACCCCTAATTATTTTTTTAGTAATTTCACTACACCATTGTTTTGCGGTGCACAGAATACACGTCCTTTCCAGTTTTATTGATATGGCTGTTTAATTTCGTCATGCCATTCTGTCCGTCCGTCTGAACAAAAACAGTCGCGGTGTCGTGCGGGCTGCGGGACACCCGGTTGGAACGAAGTTCTTTAATAATTCGTTCACATTTGAGTTGGTTCGATTCCCGGTTTAGGCAAGCGACTTTTCTAAAATGTCTGAATGCAGTTTTACGAACTTTTCAAAAAAACCTAATGCTTCCTTTAAATATTGGTACTATCTATATTTTGAGCACTTTCCCTCCAGGGCCCGCTTCAACTTTCCACCCTGTATACCTTCTTACCCACTGGATACAGAAAGAATAGATAATAGTAAGGTACTGATATTGGGTCTGTTTGTTTGTAAGATTTGTGTCAGACTAACATTCAATTAAGAAATCATTGGATTCAAGTAGGTTCGTTCTGTTAAACATCATAGTGGTGTTTCTACTTATAAGCCTTACAGCTTACGTGCCCACAAAAGAATGCTTTGGAATCTAAAATTTTATTTTGTGTGCATGTAAGCCACTCCTTCTCACATTAGTTGGTTAGTGCTCTCCCACTGGGAGTCTTGAGTTTTAACGGTTCATGGTCTTTGTGTTTTTAGAGAAAGAAGTAAAATCGTTGAAAAATTTCGTGTCTGCAAACATCGGAGGGATACAACTCCCGTTCATTGGCGTAGACGGCGTGGACGCGTGCCCGCAAGTGATGCGCGCAGACACGGGCGAGTCCGTGTCGTGCCCGCTGCCCGCCGGCCACGACTATATCTACACCAACGTGTTCCCCGTGCTGGAAGTGTACCCTACGCTCAGCACACGAGTACATTGGAGTCTCAATGAGGGTAAAAAAAGCCTAATATGCTTCGAGCTACCTGTAAGCATTACTTCTGGCGCAAAGAAAAATTAGTTGGCGCTCGTCGGTTTAGAGCGGAATATAATATTTATTCGAAGCTATAAATATTATAGGTTTATGGATGATTATTAAATTAAATTAAACACATTTGTAAAATATTATTACATTTAATTAATTGTAATGGCAATTAAAACAAAGTAAAAACCTTCTCCTTTGTCATTCCTCCTTACATAGAAACTTACACCTACTTTATTAAGTACTACAACATAGGACATACAACGGTATAAGGATATTTTGGCGCGTGGCCAAAATTGGAACTTGGTTTTTTCAAGTAATTTCTGTTTCAATTTCACAAAATGTTTACCAACAACACCGTGTCACTGTTATTCAGGCGCCAACACATCCTTGTAGCACTCTATCTGTGTATAAATTAACAATAGCTTTCCAGTTCGATAATGAAGGAACGAAACAACGCAAGCATTTTACTAAAATGAAACACTGAATATTGATCTAAATAGATACATCTTCGTTCCCTTGAGCATGACTGAAATTATAATAATCTGTCTAGAAAAGTGAGCACTGCATTGGTATTCTGGTGGTTGTTTCATATGAAAGGTTAGGTATGTAAAGTTATACAAAATTATACAATTCGCGCGGGTACCTCAAAGCAGATTAATTCTACTGCATCATTACTTTTATCCTTCAATCCCCAATGGACCGTCACTGGGATCGAAGGGTAGAATGAGAGCACAGGGAAAGTATCTTTATAGGTATATTTAATGCCTGCTTTGAGCGGGCATGAGGCTTTTTCGTCGTTCTCCAAGAAGAGCTTCCCACAGATGGATTCGCCGTCCACTCCCACGAACGGTAAAGGGATGCCTAAGACCTCCGCAATGACGTTGTTCTTGATATCGGCAATATCGTGTCCTGTAAAAGTAAACAAGCTCTCATCGATATGCATTTCAGGAAAAGAGTAGCCGCTGCATTTTTCCATCTTTAATAGCATAAATTAGGTATGTTATGGATAGTCCGAATCTAGAACGGCAATAGCCGAACAACGTCTTGCACTTTTATTTTAGACTAGCTTCTGTCCGCGACTTCGTTCGCGTGGAAGAGACACCACAATATACTAAAATAACAGTCATATTTTTTTGAAACTTCCCGTTCGTAGTTTTAGTCTTAGCAGCCAACATATAGAGTCAGGACTGGTGAACCGGGAGCAAGCGACGTACAGTTGTCCGTGGGAGAAGCAGCTCGTCCTGAGGTCGACACCCGCAGCCTTCAGTAGCAATTTCCCATTGCTTGTTCAGTTTTTCGTTTTTAGTGAATTAATGAACGCCTGCGTTCCTACGTTTATTTATAGTACCTGATGGCACAAAACTCACTGACTGATTGTTGCATTCTTACAGATTATTCCTGACGAACAGCTATCACAAAAAATAATATAACAGTAGATTGTAAACACACGGGATTCCCTAATAACCTAACCAAGTAACCACATATTTATCTTTATTATAACCATAGATTCGCTCGTCTTTATAATAGGGTACAACATCGGTTAGGCGATATTTACACATTGACGAAGTTGCGCTGAAAGCGAAACTATCAAATTAGTTGCTGAATTTGTCTTACTACGATACAGAAAATATATTAATGATCACCTCATGAATACCTCCCTCAATACTCATTCATGTAATTATTGAGTCACTTTAACTTACGCATTTAGGTTGAATTAATCAATGTTTATGAGGAACTTTGGCTCCTGAGATACAAGTATCTTTTTACTTAGTTCAGGAGCCAGCTGTCCAAGTTGTTTTCTGACCTTGTACAATCATGATTGTGCATATTTAGCATGATTAGCTTTAAGTATGTGTTTTTCTCGTTCTTGTACAATAAACTTCTTATTATTATTATTGCAGATGACAAAAGAGGCCTAAACTTAATGTGTTTCAGTGTACGTTCTACGCATTATCACATACTTAATAGTACTTCTTACAAAATGTAAAAAATCTTTAAAAAAAAAAAACACGTTTCTGACTGACTGACTGATTTAAATTTCGTTTTATTCAGTTGGATTATGTGGACAGGTATTTTATTGTAACATTTTAAACAGTACCCCATGAGGGATAAGTCTACTTTAGCCAGTCTGCAACATGGTTGAACTAATTAGTCCCTCAATACTCAATTAAGCTCACTTCGTCGCTCATGTCATGACTATTGTAGAAACTGTTTGCCATGAGCGTGTCGAATGTAGTTCCTACCTTTACAAGTTTATTAATAACCAGATATCCAACGCGTCATGTTCTCGCGCTTGTTTCGCACACAACCAGTTTTTTAACCTTTTGACCGACATCTTACGACAATTTTTTTGCCATCCAGCGGTTCATTATTTTAATTCAAATCCTACAGATATATAGCAAAAGAAAAAAAAAAAAATATGACTGAGCATTAAAACTAAGTAAAACATCTTAATTCATTCGAATTATTATTAATAGAGGTTTTAAAATACAGTTTATACTTAACTTGTTGACAAGGTGATGAAATAAACAAATTATAATTAATTTACAATATCCGGCTTGCATAAAAATTTACTAGATGTGTTATCAAAGTTAATTTTAGAATTGTTGGCCATTTTTTTTGTTGGGTCGGAAATCGTCAAATGGCCTTTCCCGCTCTGGGCGGAGCGCAAGGGCGTGTCAGACGCTTACTGACTAGAACCCACTCGTGTTCCTTCAGTTGCCTGTACGCCAGGGCCACGGTAACTCTTTCGAACAATCCGCGACCCCGGCAGGCACCGGCCCTTACGGACCCCGTCAATGATGCTGACATCTCTTTGAGGCGCGCGTAGAATTCGACGCGCCGTCGTCGACCCGCGCTTGGTCCTTACTGGACGGCGAGCTGCCCATTGCCTGCCGTCTGCAAGCCCGCACCTACGGTGGTCGGGAGTCGGCAATCGACTCCCGACGTCCAGGGTGTCTACTCCTGCGACGACTAGGGGCGTGAGGGCGCAACGATTGCCTCTCCCTCACGCGCTGCGCCTCCTCCTTCGCAAGCATGACTGCTTCGCAGAAGGAGGTGACGGCCATTGCCTCTCGTTCCGTACCATGGCCTGAACCAGGGCCGGATGCGAGAGATCGCTGCCGCCGATCGCCGCTACGAGGACACGGCGGTGCTTCGCCCAACCGCTACGCTGCCGCGATTTCTCGCGGCAGTGGAGTTACGCCCCGGCCTTTCGCCTCCTCGCGCCACTCCCAAATTTGAGCGAGGACTTTTGCCTCCAGATCCCATGGCGGCAATCCGGTAAGGAGGTTCGCCGCCTCGCAGGAAACCGTGCGGTATCCCCGGACCAGCCGGATGGCCATGACCCTCTGGGATGCGTTCAACCGGCGAGTTGGCCGGCGCCTCAATGTATGCGCCCATACCGGTGCCCCGTAAAGGGCCATGGACCGCACGACCTCCGCGTAGAGCCTCCGGCAGCAGGCGTTTGGACCCCCAGCAGGACCCGCTTCAAGGCAGCCCCGGCCTGCTCCAGTCTGGGAGCCAAACGTCGGAAATGCTCCACGAAATTCCACCAGCTGTCGAGAACGAGGCCAGGTCCTTCATCGTCGACTCGACGCCGATGTGAACCCCTCCTACCGTTATTTGGGAACCCGACAATGGTGCGTTCCGAGGACCATGAAAACACATGGCCTCGGACTTGTGCAGGGCCACCTCCATTCCCAATCGCCGGATCCTCTCAACGACTGTCGCAACCCGGCGTGTCATTAATTCGGCCGCCGCCTGGTGCGACCTGCCCTGCGCCAGGACCAGCTTGTCGTCAGCGTAACAAACGACGCTGACGCCACTAGGTCGGCAGAATTCTTGGCCTAAGGTCGGCACTGTTGCTTTGTATAAGTGCACCCACACAAGGACAACAAACTTTACAAATCAAAACTAACTAATCAAACTTTACAAATCGAAGCAGAGAGATTTATATAAAATAGAATATTTAACAGAAACAAGTAAGGTTTGTTTGTTTCAATTTATGTATTTCCATTATTTTGTAGATTTGAAATAGTAGGAAGCAAAAATAAAAAAAAAACAACCAACTTTAAAAATAACAAGTTATTGCATATAATTATGAACTTTAAGATTGGCTGATTCAAGGTAGACTATTAGTTTAAGGGTCACCCGTACCACTAGTTTGTTGGGTAATCATTCACAAAGACATTTAAAATTCAATTAAGTACAGATAGTAGGAAGCTCGAGCTTTCACTGGTTGTATATGGTGTCATGTGTACCTACTGTTTTAGCTTATTGTTAAATTTTAATTTACTCGTAAGTATCCTTTTTATCTTTGTACCTATAACAAATACAAAAGTATTAAAACTGCCTCATGTCATTAAATAGTGTTTGTAATAAGAAATAATGTTATAATATGTAATAAATATGTTATAATGTTGTAAAGTACAATTATAAATTTTATAAAAATGTATTGTTCTCTTTATTTCCGTAATTTTAGAATATGTGATCATTTAATTAATAAGGCAAAACGCGAACATACTGCTCATGAACAAAGGAACCAGAAATAACAACTTGGTAAACTAATCTATTACCTACTGTGGGAAATTAAAAATGTATTTTTAAGGTGTAGTCCTTTTTGCCGAGAGCTTCCAACTTTTCATTGTGTCTCTTCGATTCAGTCAATAACATTTAAGCCATCTTGAATTAATGTATGATTTTATTAATACCAGTTGCACCACCACCACGACCTGCTAAAGATCCCACCACAGATAATCCCGCAAAAATCGGAATCAAAGGCAATACTCCACCAGTTTTTGGTTTAGGAATAACACGAGGAAGTTTAATATATGAATCATTAGCAAATTTTTTGGCAGCGGCTATAGCTAATTCTATTGCCACTTTCTTGGATTTCGGTTTTAATTTTTTGATATGTCTCTTCGTTTTGCTAATAACATTTTTAAGTTATTTTTTAAATCCTTTTCCAGATTTAATTTTAGGAGAAAACATTTTGCTGTCTTTTTTTGGCCCAAAACCAGTTTTAATTTTTGCTGACAGCGCTGCTTACTGAGCGCACTGCCAGTTATTCCCTTACACTTGTATCTGAGGCCAGTGTTCGTTCTTTAGCCATAATTAACAAAACTAAATCTGCCTTGTAGCGATCGTTTAAGTTTGAAGACTTGTGATAGGCAATGTCGTGTCGTTTGCAATATTCGTCTAATGTATTAACACCTTTGTCTCCACGTGTAAGCCTTTTAATTAATTTAGTGCCAGGCCCACAATGATTATATCCTGGTATATGTAATTCAAGTGGTAAATGATTTATAATCCAATTGAGAAGACTCTCTCTTCAATACACATCATAAGACTGATACATTTTGAACTGAACAATTAATAATAATAAGTATTCGATTTAACCATATGTTTTCAGAAGAAGGCAAACCTAACCATTTTACTAAAACTGTCTCCTTTACTTTTAAGAACTTTCTCAACTAGATATAAATTAGGATGATTTGTCTTTTGAAGCTCTTGTTAGTAAAATACTCCTAAAATAGGCTGACCTCTGATTGTATTTTCAATTAAGTAGGTAATAGGAGTTGTATTTTGTATTTTCCGAATTTTAAATATTTCCGTCGACCAGTTGGGGGTATACCCTTTTTCAAATGTTCCTTTGTACTTACTGATACGTACATAATCTCCCACTTTATACTTGCTTTTTATTCTTTTATTTTTTACCTACCTTAAATACCTTTCTAATATACGCTTTTGATTAATGTTATCGACATAAGCAGGAATTTCATTCATTGTCCGATGGTAAGTGTGATTGTATTTACTTATAAATAACATCATCAAGGGACATCTACCCAATTATAGTTGCCTTTTAAACTAAATTCCTTGTACAGTTTAGATTTCAATGTTCTGATAAATCGTTCAACTATTGAAGCCTTTTTTTGTTGAGAAGGTTGAATACGAGTAGTGGTTAATATGATTAGATTTCATAAGATTTTGAAATGTATTATTATAAAATTCTGTTCCATTATCCGTTTGAAGATTTTTCGAAACACGCCCTGTAGCCAACAAAATTTTGAATGAGTTACATACATCATCTTTAGTTTTACTTTTCAGAGGAAAGGCCCAAGCATATTTCGAAAAAGTATCGATAACGGTAAGAATAAATCTGTAATTTTTTATTCTCTTTTCAAATTGATTGCATATCAATTAAGTCTACTTGCCACAAGTCATCTATATCTTTCGTAATAACATGTCTTTGTGGAAAGTTCGCCCTCGCATTTTTATGAATTTCGTTTACCACGTCAGCTTTGCTCATGTTCAGAATTCAGTACATTTGTCTTGGATCAATCTATAAAACTGAATGAAAGGCATATTATTACAACTATTTATTCTTTAATTATGTCAGCTTCTTTTAATTCTTCAATTATCAACAAAATTTCATTGTCATGGTTTGTATTGCTAGCATCTCTTGAAGCAACTAATAGTTTCTATCTCTCAACTAATTCGTTAGGATCATCCCAATATACAAAGTCAGTGTTGTTTTTGTATTTTTTTAGTGTTGGTAAGTTTCCTCCAAGTTTAGTGTGATCAAGTTTATCATCGTTTGACGATTCGGAAAACAGTGGTTTGATTATTTCACGATATTTTATTCTTTTATCATCTCTTATTTGTCCATTAGGATTATAATCTCTTTTATGAGCATTTGTAGAATACAATATATCCTTATAGACAAGTTTGTCTTCACCCGAAATTAATTTAAAATCAGGTGGTAGGTACATTAGAATCAACTAGGGTTTGCAGTGGATCTGTGACAGGTTTTAGCTTTTATTGAGTGACAAGTTCATAGAGTGTTCCTGGTTCTTAATTTGTTTAATTTTATTTTTTATAGAGTCTACAGACTTCATTAATTCTATTTTAATATTTTTCTCTACGTTGTAACAACTGTGTGCAACTGAGGAACAAATGATACTACTATTGTTTTTTATTTACTTATATTTATATAAAATAAGAAAAATTAAAAAAAAAACAAAATTCTGCCTATACCTTCTATTATTTAATGGTGACCATTAATAAGAAGGAATTTATATGGATTACTCCAAACAGTTTTACACATATATTTGAACTCATTCCATGGTAGATCGGAGTTGGCAAGTTCTCCATAGATATGCTTTAAGTTTACATCATCTTGTTTAAATATTATAAGAACATTAGCATTATCACGTAACAACTGTTTTGGAATTTTGGAGTAGGTTTGCGATAAGTAAAAACAATCAGTTTGTTTATGTCTACCCATAGAGAAATAATTGCGGATATTTATTTGTTTTTCACACACAACATCATCAAATATAAATACAGAATTCGGTAAAGCTTCACTGGTAGATATGACTTCTTTATTATCATTGAATTCATTGAAGTTAATCTGAGTTACTCTTCTTAATACTTCACTTAAGAAACGATACTCGTATTTTGGTTGGAAAGTAGTTTTCGAATAAAGATAAAGATTTTTAAATTTAAAACCATTCTCATGCAATAATAAACTGATCATAACGTTTGTTTTGCCACAGTTTGAGGGTTCACATATTACGCAACGAATCGTAATAGGCAATAAAGCACTGTGTCTAATCTGAAGAACAGAGTCATTGAAATTAATATTTTTTACGTTCAGGGATATGGGTTGTTTGATCAATTTCATCTAGCCTATTATTTATTTTCATTTTCATTATTTACTATCCTTTGTATATGAATATGCGAGCACGGTATTCAAACAATAGGTTTGGACCTGTGTTGCTATCCTTTGTCTCGAATTGGACATAAATGAAACCCCCGGATATTTTTATACTTGTATTTCGACACAGAATAGGTTTTACAATAATTTTTGGGTGGAGCGATCAACGTTGTGCAAAATGAATATAATATAAAAGGTAGTGTGGGGTACTCTATAAAAACTAAGAAAAAAAGTAAACTCCTAACTATTTACAGCGTATCATATGAACTAAAGATTGTTGCTATGAATGTAGCACTAGGCACCAACATCCTTCATATATTTATATGTATCTAAATATTAGTTAACTATAGGTATGTGTAAATAGTAGGTATATTATTATAATCCTAAAATAGATTTGAACTGGAATTTCTTATGCACAGCATATGAGACTTATATGGGTATGTAACTTTATTCCTTTATTATGAATATTATATATTATCCAACAACAAGTTTAGACTTGTATTATTGAGTTTGTATTTACATAGTTCTAGATAATAATAAGTACCTATGGTAAGTATAACTTTATTCCTATCATAGCAAACCAAAACAGTTTCAATATAGCTAAGCAAGTGCATAGTTTAGTTTACTCTAATAAGTAAGATCGGTACAACCTGCCAATTCAATTAAATTACTTACGAATTACAATTGAATTCAATCTTTAAGGAAAGTGTTTCTATAATTAAGTACGGTTTATCATCAATACTTAAAGATTTTAATTTATATCTAACTACTTTTTCTTTTTTACAGAATTATGTCCGTCTCCCCATCATATAGTCATGCGGAGAGTGCTTTTTTGCGGTATGTATTTAATTTATCTTTATTTGAAGAATTTTGTAACTTGGTTATGTTATAATTATATTATTTTTATTACAGGAAACGTATAGGTAATGATCCAAATTATGGTCTAAAAAAACAAGGTCTGGCACTCCGAGAGTGACACAAGCTTACGTCACTATCCAGTTGCCACTTAATTGCAACAAAACAAGATATGGAAACATTTTCAGTAACCATTCTGTTAAAAAATATATATCAAGCATTTAAAATGTCGTTTTGTTTTTCTAATCAAACGAAACAATTCAATTTAAACTTATACCGACATAATTGTTAGTTAAAACCTCATTGATTTATCGGATTCGCACAGGTAATAAAGGCGGCTGGGGAGTTATTATGACACACTACTGGTAACACAGCAGTGATGACGTAGGCTTGTGTCACCCACGTGACCACTGTGTCTTGGAATGCTATACCTGGCGAAGTATATTATTATACCATGATCCAAATGATATCTACGCCCAAGCAGCACATTAGCAGAAATTACATCCATAAACAAGCTATATTACAGTTAAAGGCACTTATGTAGCTATACTAACGGATAAAACGATTCTTGAGACTGTATGAGGGGTGATCTCCACACTGTTAAACAGCACAGCTGACTAATGGCTGTATAATGGAGAAAAAAACAAAATAATGAATTTTAGTAGAATTTGAAAGAACTATTGTCCAGCCTTTGGCTACATATAATGCTGCTAGCTGATTAAGAATACTAAAGCGTGTAAACGGCTGCTTAACGCGATAAAGTCACACCTCTTCTAAGCTGTGAGCTGTATTAGAGAATCAAATTTTGCCATTGGCTTTTTTATTGTGTACACTCATTTTATTATAATGCTACCTCAATGAGCTTAATAGTAGCTGATTAAAAGCATTTAAGACTGCACGAGCTATAAATTAGTGTAGCCTTACTCCACTTTAATTCCACAGCTTATAGTATAAATATTAGCCATTTTACAGCCTCTAGAATTATTGAAGAATAAACAGATTAGTTGTGCTATGATAACGTCAATTTTGTCATAACCTCGCAACGCGACTTAATTAATTATCGTGCGAGAACAAAATACAATTTAAAATGAATACGGTTAAACCATGGAAAAAAAGGAAAAGAACTGGTGCAGTTAAAAATAAACTTGCAAAAGAATACAATAAGCAAAGGAGCAAGGATAGTGAAAATCTCCTTCATTTATCTAGCTACAGCCAAGTGCCGGTGTCGATTAAAAATGAGGGTTCCGGACACATAGATTTTGTTACCACCAATAATCGCAGTTCCGTACAATTAATGGATTCGGTCATTGATCTTTCTAAAGAAATTATTGAAAGTAGAAATAGTGAAAGTTTTGAATCAAACCAGACATATGAAGATGAGGGAGAAAATATTTATATGAAAAACATTTTATTTAAAGAAAATATAAAAGAATGGGCATTAGGCCAGCTGCCATAGCGTTGTAGTCAATGATATTGTCTAATTTATTTATTTCCCCATCATCCGGGTAATCTGACGGGTAACATGACACTTAATTCTTTTTCTGCATTGTTATATGTTGCAATGGATGACCGTTTCACTATGCATTGCATTTTTGTCCAGTCTGTATGAGGCTTTGAATATTCTAGTTTATTCAATTTCGAACTGATATTTTTAATAGGCCATCTCAACCATCCATCCTTTTCCCAAGCACTTGGTATGATAGATAATTTTTCTTTCCCTCTTTCTATTGTCTTCACTATTTTGAACGGCATTTCTATTTTCTGAAAACAATAGTAACTACTTAGCAATAACATTCGCATCTTTACCTACTACGTCACAAGTAAAAGATATTAATACGCAGATTTAGTATTTGTGCCATTAAGTAAAACACTCTTTAGTCTTAAAATATTCACACCTATCACAAAAATATGTACATTATTATTAATTGATAAATTATAAAACAAACTAAGTTATTCTTCGTTCGCGTGATTAAATTGCAGAAGTCGTACGTGGTCGCAATCCACCAGACGACTAAAAAATTAAATATATTTCGTAAACATTAAAGAAACAATAATAATACCTGCGGTGCGTGGCGCGTAAAGGGTAACTATAGATAGAGATACGGTGAAGATTTGTCAAAAACTGGCTAACGCAAGTTTGAATAACATCTTTCAAATCGTAGAATCTAAATGGGACCTTATTTCCTACGCAACAAAGTATATTTTACAATGATTTTTGATCAATATGATTGGTTAAATTTGAATGGCGCTAACCAAACCTTCGCATCGTAACCGATGCGACAACCCAAATTCGCTTCATCTCTTTCACACGTCCGGGAGAACGTAAAGTTGAACAGAGCGGAGGTGAATATTTAGCTAGGTTGGCTGATGTTTTAGATTTCAAAAATCGGAATACCTTTTTACTTTATACTATGTATTTCTAAGCAACACGACAATTAATCGTTCGCTAGTTTGGCATAACAGGCCCGAATAAGTAGGATCACATAATCAAGTGTAGTATCTAAGCTACTACAGTACGAAATGTCCGAAATGGTTTTCTATCAAGATTAGAGATCCCTAAGACGCTGTTGTATACTCTCAATTTACTCCTTTCACCAGTCATTATAATAACTGAAAACCATTGTACAGCTAGCGTACAGTTTTCAGTTAATTAATAGACTTAAATATGTCCATTGAACAGAAAAGAGAGGGTCAAGGGAAGTTCGTTAGAATTATTGCTGGATAACAAATTAACGCCATTTTGATGTAAACAAGCCGATTACATATGAAAAATCCACTGATATCTGTTAAATGTTCATGATATTTCAGAGCTATTAAAGTAAAAACACATTATTTCAGTGTTACAAATAGCTATTAATACTCATTAACTGGAAAAAAAATAGTAAAAATCCATGAATAATTCGTACACCGTATTTATTTTGAATATATTTGATTGTAAAACTATATTATTTCGATGGCGCGTGTAATATTTGATAATGTCACCTATATATATTAACAGTAAAGTGGCACCCGCAGTACAATTTACCGATAGAGATACAAAACAAACGTGAAAAATTACCTATCTTAAATTAGAAATTATTATTGGTCCACAGAAATAGTTAGATCGCCTTGACGTAACACTTGCACTGCACAAATAGTTTTTTGTTGCTATTTCTTTGAAGATTTAACAATAGCCGTTACTAAGCCATAAACCATCTTTTGGCTGCGTAAGAGAATTAAAGAAGCTGGATAGTGGCCTATTGACCGCTGGCTAAGCCATTGTACAGCCCATGTACAGCTCTTACAATGCTCTGGACAGCTGTTAACAAGCTACTATAATGCTCGGGGCTGGTTAATTTGGGGCCAAATTTAGAATTATAAGAGCTGTGTAGTTGGGTATACAGTCCTTGTACAGAAAGCATAACAGCTTCGAGTTTAAAAAACATCTGTTGTCCAGTGACTATACAGCTATGTGTGCTGCTTGGGCGCTCTTGGAAATCCATTTCTATTTGCGCAAGACGCATAATACATAATACATACTTATAACGCAGAAGCAGAACTAGCAAATCAGGAGCATGTAAATGAAAAAAAGGAAGAAGAGAAATCTGTGAACAGTAAAGACCTGCTGTGCTATTCTCTAAGGATACAGCCTAGCGCGCAGCGCTGCCGCAGCGACGAAACACGTTGTTTTGCCGCTGTTTCGTCGCTGCGGCAGCGCTGTTCGCAAAGCTGTATCCTTAGAGAATAGCACCGCTGATTAAAAGAATTAAATCTAATGTTAATAACAAGGTCATAAAAAAGTCTCTTACACAGCCTTCATCATATGTCATTCGGAAGGAGACGAGAAAAACCTCATCATTTGATTAAAATAAATATTTATAATCTTAGATGTGCTATAGATAAAAATTATGAAATTGATAATGATGTTAGTGATAGGCGATTAACACACTGCCCCGCATGATGCAGCGTAGTGCGTGGATGCGTGTTCTTCCGTTGCTTGTAAGTACCTCCGTTTGTATAGAAAACACGCACAGTCCAACACACAGAAAATGCATCCACGCGCGTTCATGCGGATCACGCGCATACACGCGGAGAAACATGCACCCCCGCGCGTAGGTGTGGGGCGAGACGCAAGGTATGGCACACCGAATCCCGCAGTGCCGCGCGTGATTTTGTATGGGCTTGACGTGTGTTTGAAAATGGAACTGAAGAAATGAGTCAGAGCCGCCGTGAATCCATAAAACGCAACTACGTGCGTGAGTGCGTAAAAAACCAGCACGATGATGCAGATCTGCACTCCCGCAAGTACGCGCGTAGGTGCGTTGACACGCAACATGCAGCGTGATGCGTGGCAGTGTGTTAATCGCCATAGCGCTGACGTAAGCGTCCAGTACCTTGTAAAAGATGATTATAATGATATTTTGGATGAAACTGAGCATCTGGTCGGCAAAGTAGTGAAAAAAATTTGTAATAAGCAGTGGTAAATGTGTGTATGTATAATATGAACCTAAAATGTAATGTAATGTTTGAGAGAAAAAGAGTTTGTTTTGTGATGTTTATAAGTTAAAACAAATACTATTATGTAATTATTTTAATAAAGATTACTTATGATTTTTGTTTATTTTAATTTTAATTTTCTTTTTTTTGTATTTTTAAGTGTTTTTCATGTACGAATGTGAAAGTTTAATCTATTTATTTCATCACAAAAAAATACAATAATGTCTAATTTCTAGATTTTATAAAAATATTCTCTTAATAATAATTATATTCGTATTATCTTTATACTATATTCTTTAATTACAATATAAAATGAAATTATCAATTCTAGTAAAATCATAATACAATGATTATAGTTTAGAGATTAAAATATAGTACTGTACCTTGGTACCAAGGTAAAATAGACGCTTTTTTTTTTATTTGACGTTTCTCATCATTTCCATCGAGTACCACTTTATTGATGCTCTGTGTGTAGGATTTATGATTTTTTGATCCTAGAACATAACAAACATGGGGTATCTATAATTTGCATTATAATTTAGTACATTTTTATATTTCTCTATGGTAAATTTTTTGGAGACAATTTTTTTTATTCCTTTAGCTTTTTTCACCATAGAACTTAAGGTATTAATACAATACAACTTAGCTCTTAAATCAATAAACTCTGAAATTACATCCCCGCCCATCTAATCTTTGAAAAATCCGGCGGGGTAATTACGTAACACACTAACAGTAGGAATGGGTTTCATTTTGAAAGTTCAACAACATTCATTGCGTTATTTACGTTGTTGAACTGAAAAGTTTTTCGAACACATGATGCAATGGATTAGCAATAGGCTTCAAAATGATTCAGATTGTGATACGTAATTAGGGTGCGGGTATTTGTTTATTTGAATGCGGAACTCCATAAATATTAATTGTTTTAAAATTACTTTTATCGAAGGGTTGAATA
Source organism: Dryobotodes eremita (assembly GCA_917490735.1). NCBI lineage: Eukaryota > Metazoa > Arthropoda > Insecta > Lepidoptera > Noctuidae > Dryobotodes > Dryobotodes eremita. Next base: position 10,835,049 of record OU823257.1, read on the forward strand.
TAATTTTAAATATCTTTATAGAAATTTTCTGTGTGTATTAAATATACAGACTATCGGTATCGGTATAACATAGTTTAATTTTATCTGATTCTAGAAATATTCTTTTCATTACTGAATAATGAAAATTATGTAAATGTTTCTATGCTAGTTCTGGTATAGTAAAGCCCACAAATTGGTCGATCTAAAACAACTTTTGCAGGCTGTAATTGAATAGCTACAAGGCTTTCAGAAATGATAGCTAGAATTTTGAAATTAGGAGCACCTATATATTTTTCAGCACCGCAAATCTTATTGGTTTTGTTAAAGCTATCTTTCCATACATTAACTAGCTTCACATTAACTTGCTTTCTTTTATTTTCAACAGCTTTTCCAAATATTGAATTAATTATTATTTATTTATTTTATTATTTATGTACGCACAGTAAAATAGATACAGATGCGGCATATTAATATGGAGTACATGGGTACTGCTTATTTCTTAAGAAATTTCTTCCAGCAGATCTGCGAAAGGAGGAAAGAAAAAGAAAAAATCTTTAAAAAAAAATCTCTTTCAAAGTCTGATGTGGCCTTTTGTCTAAGTGTTGTATTTAGAGATATATATGGTTATAAAACATTTTTTGGGCTAAATGCTAAAACTCAATGAACTTTCAACAACACAATACCGTTTTGTAAACATTCTTGCAAGTGTAAATAATGTATAACATAAGTACTTATATTTATCTTAAAGATTGGCCACTAATTTAGTACTTTTACTAGCGTATGGGAAAGGCGGAATTATTTTTTCTGCTGCAAATGGAAGATCAGAATTTTCGTCATGTATAGTAGGAGGATAGTGAATATCTCAATATGGTCATTGCGGGCACATCTGTTTCTACAAATATGACATGTTTCAGCAACACTGAAAGACTTGAGTTCGTCTTCCGTTAATGGTAAGATGTTTCTGTACACAGAGAAAATTTCATACAATCTTTGTGCATCGTTAACAATTGATTCTACAAACATTTTTGAACAATTTGGGCCACGATAAGAAACTAAGTTACTTAATTCAGGGTTACACTCACAATAATTGTAATAAGCAAAGCAAGTCGCTTCGTGATTTTGAATATTTTCAGTGAATTTACTTTTACTTTTATCTGAATATTCCCGTAATAAGCTTTCAAAATCTCCGTAAATGACAATTGGAACTCTTTGAGTTTTTTTTATAATTTGAAAAACTAAGTTTACTGTTCTCTTCTGGAAGAATTGTAGGTATGCGTTCTACCACAATTATGATTATTTAATTTTTCATGTATCAAAGTACAAAAAACATTATTCACATAGATTAATCTTAGATTTATGCTTTGTGAGTTGGCTGTGAACGATTTTTGTAGAATATTTAAACAAGCAAAAATAGCTCTTACCTTTGTTGCTAATAAATAATAAGTTTACATGAATAAGCTTTCGACTCATAGTCTTGTATAAGGGCCCAGTAACAGAATTATTTTTTCCCAAACCATAAACATTCACACTTATATTTATATTATTCTTTTCAAACCATTTTATATCCTCAAATGTGGGAGGAAAAGACATACCAGTTGTGTTTAATATCTTATAATAATGAGGATAAGACGAAACTTTCTTAGGATTACTCTTAGCTGGATACATATGAGCTATAACGCACCAAAGAAAACAGTGATTGTCCGTATTTAGAATATAAAGACATGCTTTTGTTTTTTGAATTATCTGTGGTAGTGAAATGAAATTTCCAGCTCTCAAGGGATTATATTTAGCAACATTCATCTCTAAATGACTAACTTCCTCGATAGTCCAACCAGATTATGATAATTCAAACTCTGAACATTTACCCATCAACTTCTCTACACATTCTTTAAATAAAGTCATGATGTCTGTACAGACATCATGATGACTGAATATACTATATATATTCTATACTGAATCAGAGTACTCTGATTCAGTATAGAATATATAACACCCATAGCCAGACATAAATTAACAAATTAACAATAATGATAAATTAATAAGACCAATTAAAATAAAATCAAACATCAAATATAATAAAATAAAAATAAAAACACGTGTGGCACTCAGGGACTGCCGCGGTAAAGTTATTGCATAGAATTTTTTATCAACTTATGCAATTATAATTATTTATTTATTTTTTATTTATGCAGTATTTTTTTTTCTTTGATATTAATTCAAGTACAGTCGTACCATATACGTACCATACACGTTAAGCGAACGCTCGGCCGAGCTACATGGTAGGCGGAGTGGGGGGTGTTAGGTTTTATTTTCGTTACGGAATTTCTTGATTCGGTCGCCGCGCACAAAGCCCGCGATAAAAGCTATGCCATAGCTTAAAAATAAATAGAATCAAATGAAAATAACTTATGTAAAAATCGAAAAATAAATCAAATAAAATGAAATCAAAATTAATAATCAAACCAATAAAATTAATCCGACACTGGTGCAGCAACATTTCTGCTGCAACAATGCCGAGTGAATAGGCAGTCCTGCCTTCCCGCAATCATCGCCAGTACGATGTTGGGGTTGGGGCTAATCCGAACCCTGTGCACGCGACGCGCTTGCGCATGGTCGCGTGAAAGCAATCGGTGCGTGCCTCTGCGAACATACCCGAGGCGCTGCAGTATCGGGGTAGTCCCATTACCGCCCTGAACGCGTTATTGTATTGGACGCGGATGGCGCTGTAACTTCTATTAGAGTAGTGAGCCCACAGACTGCATGAGTACAGTGATGTACAGTACGCTCTAAACAGCGTAGCTTTAACCTCATTAGAGCACCGCGCAAATCTGCGGGCGATCATGTTCGCTCTAACTGACAACGCCCTCCGCTCCCGTTCCATGTCTGCGTGATCCTTGAGGTCGACAGTCAAAACATGCCCCAAGTATGTAAACTGGTCAACCCTTTTCAAAGGAACCCCATTGAGTCTGACCGGAGGTATGCTTCCCGGACATTTCGCACTGGCGGTCTCAAAAATCATACAATGGCTCTTCTTTACATTATACAATAAATCTGAATTTTAGAGCTCAGAGTTTACTGGTTTGCTGCTGAATGGGTCAAAAATAAAACAATTAAGATTCAAGTAAGCAGTGTATGATTTGCTGAGTTTCAGAATTCTAGGTGTTAAGTCTGAATTTTAGAGCTCAGAATTTTAGGTCTTTGAATTTCAGAGTTTCAGAGCTTACTGGTTTACTGATGAAAGCTAATTATTAAACACAATAAAATATAACATAATATAGGTATAGCATAGTTAATTTAAATATTTGATGGATATAATATCGGTTTTATATTCGCATTCTCGTCTTTGGCAGCAGTAACGACTTTGCTAATAGCTTTCCACACGTCACACTGTTGTAATCATGCGCTGAGCGAAGTGTGAAAACTGCTCGCTTCCAACGGTTGGCAGCAAGCGTCTCTGCTTCCAAGCTGTTGTAGACACTTTGTTCAATAAAGAACTTGCCATGCCGTGTCGGATCACGCTGCAGGCTGTACCCGGAGCGTATACGCCGTGAGAGGTAGCTCTGTAATGCGTCAGCTCAGACTGGCTGGTCCCGCTCGTCCTGAAACAGTATAATGAAACAATTTAATATAAATATCCTCTACTATTCTCAGTATTTAATATTCTAAGGCACAACTGAGTCCCGATTATTATATGAATATCTATAACAATCGTTACTAGTGCTGTATGTCTGAAAACAGGGTTAACCTCAAGATATCGTTATACCCTAAATAATTTAAACTTCAGAAGCCAGATAGCACAATCGTTTTGTGTAAAATACATAAAAGAAAATTTTATCACATTTGATTGAGTCCCGTACGGTATATCGAATTACCCTTGAACGATATAACTGTCTACAGAAAGCATGGTTCACCGACGAACGGTAATACGAGAAAACTATTAGTCGATACCATTATTTAGCGACAGCACGTTTCGCCGAATAACGCTACATAGAATGAATGGTTGGCCGATACCAAGATTTGCCGATGTCATGGTTCGCCGGAACACGCTTGAACTAAATAATCCTTTATCGATAGCAGTTTGCATCGAAAACACCTTTTCTTACACCGCCTATCCAAAATAATTGTCTTAATGCAATCAAAACGCGGCGCTAGTGTACTAATTGTGGATGGATATTCATATCACCTCAACAAAAGATTGGACGACAAATATTACTGGAGATGTACGTTGAAAAGTTCTAAAGGTTGTGGTGCTACTGTGCCAACAATATTTTGCACAAATGAACATTCGATTTTAAATCAAAACAATGAACATGGGCATCTGCCAGAGCCAGAAAAGCGGTTACAGATGAGCTTTAATGCAAAGATAAAAGAAATTGCAAACAATTCAATGGACTCTCCATCACAAATTGTTAATCGCTGCTTGCAAGATGTGCCAACTACGAGTGCTGCTCAATTGCCTAGCAAAGCAGCAGCAAGAATGATTGTTCAGCGCATTAGAAGTAAAGGCGAGCCATCGATTCCAAAAACGATTGATGAATTTAAAGTACCAGAGTGTCTTTGTGACCTTGACCAACAACAGTTTTTAATTGGTCACTATACAAATGAAGGTGAGAGCGTAGTCGTATTTTGTACTAAAGAAAATTTTAAACGATTAATGAGTGCACAATGCTGGGTAATGGACGGAACATTTTCGACATGCCCGAATCCATTTACTCAAGTATATTCAATACATGTTTTAGTTGGAACTGAACGGGGCACAAGCAAATTTTTACCATTAGTGTTTGCCCTATTATCGCACAAGACTGAAACCTGTTACATAATATTATTTGAAATATTAAATAGGTATGGGGTCAATACCTTTAATACTAATTTGTCTCCAGAAAACATACTGACTGATTTCGAAATTGCGGTGATAAATGCTGTGAGAAAACAATTTCCAAACTGTGCACACAGACTGTGTCTGTTTCATCTCACGCAAAGCCTTTGGCGGCATGTACAGGCGGAAGGGTTGGCAAAGCGCTATGGTACTGATTTCGTATTTGCACATAAAATCAGACATTTATTTGCTTTAGCATTTTTGGAACCAGAAGAGATACCGGAGGCCTTCGAGCAAGTAAAAAACTTAGTATTGCCAACTGAAGCCGAAGGATTGGCACAATGGTTCAATAAGTATTATGTATCTGGAGTATTTACAAAAAAATCTGGCCCAGGGACGAAGTTAATTCTGAGCAAAAATCCACCATTGTTCCCACCAGCTATGTGGTCAGTGTCTAATCGTACTTATTCTATTCCGAAAACACAAAATGCTCTGGAATCATGGCATAACCGGTGGAACACACTTTTAAATCGCAAGAAGTGGAATGTCTCCAACACTATTAAGGAGTTTGCTAAAGAACAAAAATATACCGACTGCGAAATCGAGCGCATCACTGCATCTGAGCCAATGCCAAAGCGTCGTCGTTCGTCGCAGATTGAATATGAAAAGAGACTAGAAAAGCACTTGTCCCTAAAGAGTGAGATGAGCATAGAAAGTTTCTTAGGTGGGCTAGCTCACATCATGTACATCAAAAATCATTAATATAACACATAACTGGTAGATTTTTTTTTTCAAAATTGATTGTTTTCTAACATGTTTTTTATGATTGTGCAGTTTGCAACCTTTATTTTTGTGATTTACCATTTAATTATAAAAATAATCAAATTTGCTATTTTATTATTTTCTTTACATTTATTTTTATTGAATTACTAAGACAAACGCATGAAAATAGCAGTTAATGCAATTTAATCGATGTCTGTCAAAATTGTCCAAGCGAGAAACTAAAGACAATTATTTTGGATAGGCGGTGTAAGAAAAGGTGTTTTCGATGCAAACTGCTATCGATAAAGGATTATTTAGTTCAAGCGTGTTCCGGCGAACCATGACATCGGCAAATCTTGGTATCGGCCAACCATTCATTCTATGTAGCGTTATTCGGCGAAACGTGCTGTCGCTAAATAATGGTATCGACTAATAGTTTTCTCGTATTACCGTTCGTCGGTGAACCATGCTTTCTGTAGACAGTTATATCGTTCAAGGGTAATTCGATATACCGTACGGGACTCCATTTGATTAGGTTGGAAATCGAAGGTTGAGTTCGAACAATCAAAATAATTTTGATCAATATACATAAGTCAATAAGATCGAAACGTTTTAACTGGAAACTTATTCCTATGTTTATGACTTATCTCAGAATCCGAAAAAACAAACTGGGTTTTTTCGAGTAGGAAATCGCACTATCTCGGTTTCTGAATCATCGGACAAGTTGCATTGAGCTGTGATTGTAGCTTTTTTCTTAGATTTTTTAGGTTTGGTTTTATTAGAGGCTTTTCTTTTCTTCCCCTTCTTTCGGTCATCGTCACATGGAGTAGCTTGCAATGTAGCCTCCCCGTCGGAGTCAAATGGATTTCAGATGATCTAAAAGGTAAAAAAATAAATATAATATAAGTACCTATTGGTTGCAATTCCAAATATTATGCTTTTACCAAAACGAACTCAGGTACTGCTGGACCATTAGGTATACCTACTATTAAATTCCAGATTAAAATATCATCATTTTTGTATGCTTAACACATTCATATAAAAAAACATATTTTAAACCTAGGAATCGGGTGATAATTATATTATAAATATGAAGATGTTTGTTACTCAATCATGTATAAACAGCTTAAGGGGCCGTGCACGAAATCCACGCATTTTGATCAATTTTGTTCATTGTTTGTGAGAAAGGGAAAAAGCATTTAAATAAAATTATTTGTGATTTGAAAAGTCGACTTCTTTTTTTGAAAGGGATTTTTCAAATAAGTTTAGTAGGTAATCATGGAAAATCACTAATAAACGCAGCAAGTTTTCCGAAAAATTACGCAAGATTCTGAGATTGATGTTTGATCATCTTTTTACAAGAAACTACTTTTGATTTTGATTACTAAAAAATATCATCAACATTATTATATGCTCTACTTGCACGTGTATGGACCACTTTTTTCAATTTTCGTACAAAATATAGCAGAAAAATAATGTTGAAAAAGCCTTTTTTTTTTTAAACCGTGTCAGTATTGTATTTTTCATATTATTTAACAAACCATTTTAAGAAATTTAAAAATTACACATTAGTCTTCAGCTATCTTTGAAATAAAATCTAAATTTTATCTTATGATAATACAATGTCTTCATAAAGGAAATCAATGGCGAAATAAACTATATTTTCGAGAGCGCGAACATGATGAAACTATTAACTGATGCCGTCACTGACACGAATGGTTTAGCGCCATGAAAACTGTATTTTTGTAATCATACAGACTTAATGTTTCAATTATTTCCAGCTTTCTAACAATTAGATAAGAGATTGACAAAATAGGGATTTTGTCGAGCACGGAGTCTTAACAAATTTGGATAAAATTCAATGCATAGGTAGATTTGATCCCGATAAATTAAGTAATTTCTTTAGGATACGAGAGAAACTGCGGTCAACTGCTAGTAAAATCATAACATAAATTCATGACGTGAGACGGGTTACACAGAAAAAAAATATAAATGGATGAAAAAAATTTTTTTTACAAAAAAAACAACCGGCTTCCAAAACACTTTTAGTTGTGGTACCTACACCACACACATTCGTATAGCACTACTTGATATGTAAATACCCGTGACAGGAAATTATTAAAACATCATCAATATAAACTAAGTGGAAAAAATACGCAGTATTAAGGATAACTCAAAAACTACTGGTCAGAACTAGACCAAAATAAAATGGGACCATACGTGAAACACCAGCTTTCAAATAAGAATCATCCAAATCGGTTCACCCAGAAAAAAGTACTGAGCTAACCAAAATAAAAACAGTCGAATTGAGAACCTCCTCCTTTTTTTGAAGTTGGTTAAAAATAGAAAAGGTCTTTTAGGTGAATTAGGAATCGAACCCAAAACATTATGTTCTGCAGCCTGGCGTTTTGCCATAGGAACCAGTCCCTTATAAAATATTTTATAATACATAATGAAAATACATACATACTTACTGCTGGAAAACACAACTAGACACAACACAACACAACTTACTATGATAATGCACTATGAAGGAATGACACAGCAATTTCTGCACAAATTTTTTTTTTTTTTTGTGGAATGGCAACTCGCAGTTTTGACCACTGGGGGTCGTGGCTGCTTAACCGGACTGTCCTGTGGTTGCCTTTTGGATTTTACTCTAAAGGGCCTCCAGCCAGGAGCGGAAAAATTTAAACTAAACTTACAAGTTAGATGACCGCACGCTAAGGGCACCCCCTGTGGGGTACGGACCTCGGCTTAGGGCGTCATCGAGAGAGGGCAGCGCGATATTGGGGACGGGCTGGATCGAAGGGTTTATAATATCATGATTATTAATCGGGGAATTTAAAGCTACAGGCTCAGCTACGGCGCGGGCTGAGGCCTCATCGGACTGGGTCTGGACAAACTATTCGGAGAACGCTTATATACCGATATAAATTAAGGTAGAGTTCATATTAACTATTGCAAACACTATTAATATTTTTTCGCGCAATCATATGCACTTATAGAGGTATGAGGAACAGGGTGTAAAGTTCACTCATACTCTATGGAAAAGTGAGGATCCTCCGACCAGACGGGCGTTGTGTCTGGTGGGCAACTGCCCGACGATTGATGTCGGGATGTTGTATATATGCTAGTTGCGCGGTAAACTCTGCTTGCGCGATGCAGGATCTTGCGTGACGTCATTGTGACGTGTAGCTCGCATGTGGCGATGTAAATACCGCTACACACTCATTAAATAAAGTCTAATTTTGTTTATCCATGTATCGGCACTATGCACACAGGCATCGATTCCCTTTTTGGACGACGGACGGCGACCCGATGCGATGGCGCGGACACCTGAGACGAAATTATAAAAAGGAAGCTGTATGTACTTTATCCACCTAATACTGATCTGTAAGAGTGTCACATTGAAATGGTTATCACTGGATCTTAACCCTTTAACGGGCAGTACGAAGTACGTAGATTTTTTAGTTTTAATGAGTGTTGACGTAGTTAGAGGCCCCCCTACAAAACATTTCTGAACAATTCCTCCCCCTAGATATCCCTATTTACTTTTATAGGGGGTGGCAATATATTTGTTTTGTAATTTTTATGTACGTAGATTAAAAATATTAGTCTGCCAAATAGATTACGCGCCAGATTCAAAATACCGCTGTGGCAAATATTTTGCCAACGCTCGTGAAAGGGTTAAAACGAAAAGCCAAAATAATATGACCTCTGATAATTTTTCTTAACCCTTAGCCACCTGACGTGTTTTTCAGTTACACTACTACCTGACGTCGGTCCTGGAGACCGCTTGCGTATTTTCCATGTTTAATAACCATTATTTAAAATATTACATTAAATAAAAGTCACAACTGTAATTTCATTATATTTTTATTCATTATAAGATTTTAAATTAAGCAAAAGTATGCATTTACTTGTCAAGAATCAACACATAACATAATTATATAAATTTTAGCAAAAAATCTAGGAATATTGAAAATCTGAGATCTTAGTAGGAAATTTCACTACAACTCAATAGTTTTTACTTATTTACGACAAGTTCAATACATAATCTCTAACTTAAAATAATTTTCGGCACGATTAAGGCACAATTATTACAAAATTACAACCCACAAACTTTCACTAGTTGCGACGACAATTATAAGCACATTTTTTGGCTGCATTCAATACAAATCGGATTCTTACATGCAAAACACATACAAGTTGTTTTGCATTTTTTCTTAGGGTCACAGGTTTAACATGGCTTGGTCAGGTTCCATCGGTGGCATAGTGTTGTTTTCATTTTCAATAGGTTGAAGCTCAGACCCGTCACCTTCTATTTCTGATTCGAACACTCGCCCTCAATGATGCGATCCACTGCAACATCTTCTATGTCAGTGCAATCTTCATCCGGAAGTTCTGGTACACTCAGGTTTTCCGAATCTAAATCAGCTTCCTCTAGCCATCATAGTACGTTTGATTCAGACATTATAAATCAAGAAAAACAAAAAATATACAGTATAACCAAACTAACGTAACTACCTGACGTCGGTCTCACGGACCGCACACGAAATATAAATTACCAATAATGTTTAATACGCGAAGGTCTGGAGCTGCTGAGCGTATGGGGCGTACTGGTGGGGGAGGGGAAAAAGTACACGGACAAACAATTGCGTCACGTGCATAGTAACGGAATAATTTGAAAAACAAAATCTCCAGAGTCTCTGAGACCGGCGTCAGGTGGTTAAGGGTTAATATTATACTATGCAAAACATTATATTGAAAAACGGGTTAATTATATTGAAAAGTCAACATTCCAATCTATTCCATTTAAAACTTACCTTACTTACTTACATAGGTACATTAATTTGATTACATTAGTTAGAGCTGTGGTGGCTCAGAGGTAACGATGGTAACTTATGAGTTGCAGGTCGTGGTTTCGAACCCAGGCAGGGACTTTACTTTTTGTAATTTATTTCACCACCACTGCTCTTAAAACTGTGAAGGAAAACATCGTGAGGAAACCGGCATGTCCTAGTACCAAAAACTCGAAGACATGTGACATCCACCAAATCGCACTGGGCCCGCGGGGTGGATTACGACTCACTCCCTCTTAGAGAGAGGAGGCCTGTGTCCCAGCAATGGGAACAAAGGGTGATTATTCCAATTTGCATTAACAAAAAAAAATCCGATGCGCGGGCATCGAACCCGAACACATTGGCTATTAAATAAACTATGCCTAATAGTTCACTTGTGATGTAGCGAGGTGAGCCAATGCGCCAAACATGTCGACAAAGAGCCAATAACATTTTGGACCACTTTCCAACATCATACCTCAATGGGTTAAGTAGAGATGTGTACACCCACAGTTCACACATCGAAGTGTTACAAAAAAAATATGGAGAATGTAAATTATTACATACTCCATTTTTTTCGACTCTAGGGCGGAGCATTGATTCATGCTCCGCCCTAGAGTCGAACCTCATGCTTGGTAGTCACAATAGTGCTACCGCTAGACCTGAGAGGCAAACGAGCATCTAAATTCTATCTAATTAATCTTTTTGTTTTTTTTTTTTCAAAAATCCTGTTTTCATATCATTTCATTTCATATACCGATTACATCGACTGCCTAAGTCGATTTAATCAGCATAGATAATCCTGTCTTAAAATAATCAATAACCGTCTATCGTCTATAAACGTGAACATGCGAATTTAGAAACTTCAACATCGTAGAATGAAATACAATATTCAATCTGTATCGATGACGGCAAAAATAATTGGGGGTTTTGTATCACACAGATTCAATCTGTTGTCAACTGTAACGCAGCCCGACGGCAAAAAAGGATTGGGCTTTTGTGTCACGCAGTTCGAGCGAAACCAAGAACACGTGACACAGGAGCCCCAATTCTACACTACTTGTATGAAACCATTGGAGGGTTACAACTTCCGTTAATCGACGTAGACGGCGCGGACGCGTGCCCGCACGTGAAGCGCGCAAACACGGACGAGTACGTGTCGTGCCCGCTGCCCGCCGGCCGCGACTACATCTACACCAACGTGTACCCCGTGCTGGCTGTGTACAACGTGCTCGTGCTCGTGCTCAACACACGAGTACATTGGAGCCTCAATGAGGGTAAAAAAAGCCTAATATGCTTCGAGGTACCTGCAGCCATTACTTCTGGTTCTGGCCCAAAGACAAATTAGTTCGCGCTCGTCGATTTAGAGCGGAATATAATAGCTTCGAGGTTTATAGATGATGATTAAATTAAACACATTTGTAAAATATTATTACATTTAATTTATTAATTGTAATGGCAATTAAAACAAAGTAAAAACCTTCTCCTTTGTCATTATTCCTCCTTACATAAAAACTTACACCTACTTTATTAAGTACTACAACATAGGACATACAACGGTATAAGGATATTTTGGCGCGTGGCCAAAATTGGAACTAATGTTCTTGGTTTTTTCAAGTAATTTCTGTTTAAATTTTACAAAATGTTTACCAACAACACCGTGTCACTGTTATTCAGGCGCCGAAACATCCTTGTAGCACTCTGTCTGTGTATAAATTAACAATAGCTTTCCAGTTCGATAATGAAGGAACGAAACAACGCAAGCATTTTCCTAAAATGAAACACTGAATATTGATCTAAATAGATACATCTGCGTTCCCTTGAGCATGACTGAAATTATAATAATCTGTCTAGAAAAGTGAGCACTGCATTGGTATTCTGGTGGTTGTTTCATATGAAAGGTTAGGTATGTAAAGTTATACAAAATTATACAATTCGCGCGGGTACCTCAAAGCAGATTAATTCTACTGCATCATTACTTTTATCCTTCAACCCCCAATGGACCGTCACTGGGATCGAAGGGTAGAATGAGAGCACAGGAAAAGTATCTTTATAGGTATATTTAATGCCTGCTTTGAGCGGGCATGAGGCTTTTTCGTCGTTCTCCAAGAAGAGCTTCCCACAGATGGATTCGCCGTCCACTCCCACGAACGGTAAAGGGATGCCTAAGACCTCCGCAATGACGTTGTTCTTGATATCGGCAATATCGTGTCCTGTAAAAGTAAACAAGCTCTCATCGACATGCATTTCAAAAAAGAGTAGCCGCTGCATTTTTCCATCTTTAATAGCATAAATTAGGTATCGCTTATTAGCAACAAGGGTGACATAACTAAAAAATATGCAATTTTGGGTTAACTATACAGGTGGACGCAGCAAATTGTATTATTTTTGCTGCATAAACGACGTTACGCTAAAGCCTAAAAATGTGGGAGCTAGAAAGATGTGAGTTTATGATTCGTCGCACTCTTTCCACTACCTTTGAATTTTTAAGTCATCATTATAATATCCAAAAATTGCTCTTTTTGAAATATGTCCAGCTTCTCGCAAATAAGCAGTATGTTATGGATAGTCCGAATCTAAAAATAGCAATAGCCGAACAAAGTCTTGCACTTTTATTTTAAACTAGCTTTTGTCCGGGACTTCGTTCGCGTGGAAGTCGTAAGAAACCACAATATTTTAAAATAAAAGCCATATTTTTTTTAAACTTCCCGTTCGTTGTTTTAGTCTTAACAGCCAACATATAAAGATTATCTGTGGGAGAAGCAGCTAGTCCTGAGCTCAACACCCGCAGCCTTCAGTAGCATTTTCCCACTGCTTGTTCGGTTTTTCGTTTTTAGTGAATTAATGATCGCCTGCGTTCCTCCGTATAGTACCTTTTTTGGGTGGGAAATCATCAAATGACTGCTCCCGCTCTGGGCGGAGCGGGAGGGCGTGTCAGACTCTTACTGACTAAAACCCACCCGTGTTCCTTCAGTTGCCTGTGCGCCAGGGCCACGGTAACTCTTTCGAATCCGCGACCCCGGCAGGCATCAGCCCTATCGAACCCCGTCAATGGTGCTGATATCTCTTTGAGGCGCGCGTGGAACACGACGCGCCGTCGACGCGGGCCTGGTCCTTACCGGACGGCGAGCTGCCCAGTGTTCGCCGTCCGAAAGCCCGCGCCTACGGTGGCCGGGAATCGGCTATCGACTCCCGACGCCCAGGGTGTCTCTTCCTGCGGCGACTAGGGGCGTGAGGGAGCAACGATTGCCTCTCCCCCACGCCCTCCGCCTCCTCCTTCGCGAGCATTACTGGTTCGCAGAAGGAGGTGACGGCTTCCCATTCCCTTTTACTCCGTACCATGGCCTGGACCATGGCCGGATGCGAGAGATCGCCGCCACCGATCGCCACCACGAGGACACGGCGGTGCTCCGCCCAAGCCGGGAAGACCACCACCGTATGCTCCACCATGTCCTCCGGTCGATCCACACAATGGTAACACCCGGGCGTTTCCTCCCGCCTTATCCGAAACAGGAACCCTCGAAACAGCATTCTCCGGTGAGGACCTGCGTCCGGCGGAAGGTGAGGACGCCATGGCGCCTCTTAAGCCACTCCTCAAAGAGGGGCTTTACCGCCGCAATTGTGGCGTGCCCTGCGCTGGGTTGCGACAGTCGCACTCTCCATGCCGCCATGAGATCCCGCCGGAGCTCTGTCCGCTGTGCTGCGATTTCTCGCGGCAGTGGAGTTACGCCCCGGCGTTTCGCCTCCTTGCGCCACTCCCAAATGTGCACGAGGACTTTTGCCTTCAGATTCCATGGCGACAATCCGGCAAGGAAGTGCGCCGCCTCGTAGGAGACCGTGCGGTGTCCCCGGACCAGCCGGATGGCCATGACCCTTTGGGACGCGTTCAACCGGCGGGCTGGTCGGCGCCTCAATGAAGGCGCCCATACCGGTGCCCCCTAAAGGGCTATGGACCGCACGACCCTCGCGTAGAGCCTCCGGGAGGAGGCATTTGGACCCCTTAGATTCGGCAGGAGCCGCTTCAAGGCAGCCCCAGCCCGCTCCAGTCTGGAAGCCAAATGACGGAAATGCGATGTCAACCCCTCCTACCGTTATTTGGGAACCCGACAGTGGCGCAATCCGAGGACCATGAAAACACATGGTCTCGGACTTGTGCAAGGCCACCTTGAGTCCCAATTGCTGGATCCTCTCGACGATTGTCGCAACCCCGCGTGTCATTAGTTCGGCCGCCGCCTGGTGCGACCTCCCCTGCGCCAAGACCAGCGTGTCGTCAGCGTAGCACACAACGGTGACGCCACTATGGAGGTCGGCGCGCGGCACCCAGTCGTACCCGATGTCCCACAGATGCGGCCCCAGGACCGATCCCTGTGGGACACCCCACGACATCTCTCGCTGGTTCCACTCTCCCTGGTGTCTGGGGTAAATGACGGCCCTGTCCGTCAGATAGACATCGACCACACGACGGAGGAAGGTCGGCATCCGGTGATACCGGAGTGCCTCCCTGATGCAACTCCAGGGCAGGGTATTGAAGGCATTGGCGATGTCTAGAGACACCGCCAAGACGACCCCACCCCGGGCCACAGCATCCCCCGTCGTGAAGGCTCACACGCGCATGATGGCGTCCACCGTAGAGCGCCCCCTGCGGAAACCAAACTGGTTCTCCGCCAAATCCGGCCCCACCCGCACCAGCCGCCCGAAGAGGCGGTCTGCAATGACTCTTTCAAAGAGCTTGCCCACCTCGTCGAGCAGTACGGGGGGCCGGTAAGCGGACGGAGAGTCCGCTGGGCGCCCCGGCTTCTTAACGAGGACCAGTTTCCCTGTCTTCCAACGAAGTGGAAACTGGCCCCCCTCCAAGCATGTGCTTAGGAGCCCTCTTAGTCGAGGCCTGAGAGCCTCCAAGGCCAGGACCCAGGCTTTTCCAGGTAAGCCGTCGGGTTCTGGGGCGGTATTTTTGGCACTCAGCCTACGTACCGCCACTCTCAACTCTACCTCGGTCACCTCAGGAGCACTGTCGTCATCGGTTATGTGGTCCACAGTGGGCACCGCAGGAGACAGAGCCATGGGTGGGGGAGAATGCTCCCTTCGCGCCCCTCGCGAAGGGAACAGAGCGCTTACCACGCCCTTCTCAATGCCGCTCGATGCGTCGACTCGACGCCGATGTGAATCCCTCCTACTGTTATTTGGGAACCCGACAGTGGCGCGTTCCGAGAACCATGAAAACACATGGCCTCGGACTTGTGCAGGGCCTAAACAACAAACACACACAAACAAACAAACACGAAACACAACACACAAATACAATTCGAAATTCGGATTTTTGGAATTCGGGGTTACAAATTCGAAATGCAATTGAACGCCCGCGCCAGGATGCCACACAGTGGGCTGAAAATCGCCTTTCATAGACATTAGAGACTTGAATTTTGAAGGGTCCTTTTTTTTGGATTCTGTTGATCATTACTATATTATAAAATTTCGTATGTGGTGGTACAAATGAAGGAGTAATAATTTTTTTAAGAAAAATTTGTATGGCGCTGACATGAAAAATGATGCTATCTCTGGAATCATAAGGTTAGCCATTATATCCTTACATACACATATAGTACTATTTATTTGTAATTTTTTGACATACTTCGTATTGCATTTACGATTTTTTAATTAAAAATCCTCAAAAATTTTAAAAATATATATTTATGTTGATGATTCATTTGAATGCTTAAATGCTTTAAATATAACTATGTCAAGTCTAGTTTAAAATATTTTTTTATACCATAGGCCAAAACATCCTAAGAAATCACAAAAGTTCGTTTTTAACCACTTTAATTCCAAGGTGTAACCACTACATCTACGAATAAACCAGGCTCGTGGTTAAGTGTCGGTTTTTATGGTCCGCACTCTCAAGTAAAAAGTGAAATATTCTTTCAATTAACCCCAGTTTACTAACCCCCCTAAATCGAGGGTTAATCATATTTAGTGAATTGTTTTTTTGATTTTAGGTTTCTTTTTTACTCTTACACACGCTGTCTACATCACTTTATCTTCTTTCCTTTTTTTTGAGATTTATTTAGAAATAAGAATCACATTTGTACATACTTTTTTGTTTTTTCTTCTTGTCTGTTTATATAATCATAATATATAGGTACATAAATGGTTAAATAAATACATAAATAAGATTAGATTTCTTTGACAACTTTAAACAGAAATAGGAGTTGCTTTATCGACTTAAAGCAGAAGAAATAAGAGAAACTATAATGCAGGAGCAAGCGCAGCGAGCTCGATCCCCCGTCAGCCAGGCAAGCTACCTGGTCGGGTTAGCTGGATGGGTCCCTAGGCCGGGGTCTTGCAGGCTTAGGCGGAAATCCAGGGCTGGCTGTAACTCATACTATGTGTCTATGTCTAAAACTCCATGTGCCAATTTGACCAATGGCCGCGTACTGTTGGTAATAAATACTGTAGAGGCGGTAACTGACATGGTTGTAGCATGCAACTTCAGCGACTCCGTTATAAGTAGAGTGCACAAAAATACGAGACAAAAATTGATTTATATTTAGAAGGCTGAAAAATCACTAGGGGTAGTGTCCGACCGAAACAGGATTTTCAGCCGAAACCGAAACCGAAACCGAATCTTCGGTCTTGGTCCCAGTTTCGGCCGAAACCGAAACTCATTTGAATTTTTATAGCATGTTAAATCTATTGTATTTTCACGCATATATAGACAGTTAACACGTGTAAAATAATAAAATGCAACAATTAAAGTATGTTACAAAAATAGTTCTTTATTTGTAAAATTAACAATTTAAATAAAAAAAACACCATCAACATATTTGTCAAACTTTTTCAAAAATCTACCTTAGAATAATCTTAATGATTAGATAACTTGTGTGGTTATTTTCTAATGAGATCTAGTATTTAACTTAGTATTTAAAGAATTATCTTACCATTATAATTAATTATCAGTGATAATTAATATTTATCAGTCTCAATAAAGATGAGTATATTTTGTACGACAATCAAGTACTTTTACGATCACGATCGCGGCGGCTAGCGAACTCAACTGGCAATCACGTTCAATGCGCGACAATTCATGAACACCTAGTTTCGGCGGGGCCGAAGGTTCGGCCAATTATTTGCCGAAACCGAAACTGTGGCCGAAACTAGATTTTTTGGCCGAAACTAGCCGAAATCGAAACCGAAACCGAACCTTCGGTCGGTCCTTAACTAGGAGTCAGTTTAGCTGACAAGCGAAGATATGTTATAACAAAAATATATAAAAATGTAATAAACGTAGAACCGTTTATAGAAATAATTATGAAAGCTATTCGACAAACCTTTGTTTAATTTATTCATCTTTGGTACCTACCGTGACGTCGTAGACAGTTCACAGTACCTCCGTAGGTACCTATAACTTGATCTTATGCCATGTCGGAAGTGGTCGTAGCATAGCTATCGTAGTCACGACCACACGGCAATCTCAATTACATTTTCCTCTTGTCATGAACAATCTTTTAATGTTTCGTACATTTATTGCAGTCGGTACCTACTCTTGGTAGTCATTGTTTGAATTATATATCCTGTTTGGTCTACGTAATATTGTAGTAGGTAATAATAACCAAGGCTTTTTTAATAATCACGGTAGGTACTTACCTACCTACTTGTTTTCCGAAATCATACCTACCAACAGAGAACAAAAAGCGACAGATTGGAATAAATAGGTAGTTAAGTATATTTTATTCTTCACTCCATCGGTTTTCTTAAATTGTAGCACAAAAAGTTGTGTAGTTACCAATGCCAAATGCGTGTGAGTGTAAAGACTGAAATTTTAGTCAAATCAACAGACTACACAACGCAATGTAATAAAAATTTTAATTTAATCGGAATCTTTCTGAGGTGGGCCAATACTTGCTATAGATTTCAAATATCCATCGGGAATTATAAAGCAAGGTCAGGTACCTGGTGTGAAGGTAATTGAAACGCTTGGATTGGTGCCTTTCTTGAGACGGCAGGGAGTTTTCTTGCATGGTGTCAGTTGCACATTTTCACTCAGGTTTTCGTAGGATTTGCCTGTAAATACAACAGAATACACTATAGCATTGTCCTTAAGTTTGTTATTATGTGTGGGTTATATGCAGTCGGGGGCATACAATTTAATGATAAGTTAAAACATTTAATGTCACTTTATGTAGGCCTCCGACTGTGTCATATCATGCTGCATTAAAATTTGAAGGATGTTTGGTCTTGTTTCGATATATTTCGTTGGCTTTTTATTACGAGTATGATTGAATTTTTGATCTTGTTTCGGTCCTTTTCGTTGATTTTGCATTGATTATATTTTTATGCAGGCGGGTGTTTTTTTTATACTTGGCTTATTGGCATCCATAAGTAGGTACGTTTTCCGACCCATTTGATTACAATTTCATCAAAAAGGTACTTTTGTAATAGAATACCTAATAGGTACATATAGTAAATATTATCTTCCTTTTGTTTTACAAAATACTTTAATTAGCTGTAGCCGCGCCATGCAATTTTTCGGGATAAAAAGGCGCTACATAAAGGCGCGGCGGGCACCGCGGCGCGGCGCGGGGCGGAGTGAAAATGGACAAACCACCTGCAATATTATACCAATCCAGCGAAGGTAGATGCCGAAGCTCGCCGATCGGCACAATTAATGAAAGCCGAATATATTATTGTGTAGTAATTGCTTCGGGTCGGTTTTGTAATTCAACAAATGCCGAAACGAATGTGCCGACCTGAACAAGGTGTGAAGCACGCATTATCAAAACAAAATAAATTAGGAAACCAAAACCATTAATCATTCAACTTTAAGTTCAAATGCCTTTCAAAAGTTTAACACCACATTTTTAGGGTTCCGTAGCCAAATTGCAAAAGCGGAACTCTTACAATTTCGGCATGCCCGACTGTCCGTCCGTCCGTATGTTACACAGCCATTTTACTCGGGGACTACTTGCACTACCTACTAATACCGATGAATGAAAAAATGTGAGTAAAAACCTTTTTAAAAACAAGCTTGTAATGAACTAAAAAGTACTAAATAAAACTTACGTGAACATAGAACTTTAATACTTTCTTAAAAGCTTGTTGTGGCTTATCTTAAACTGTAAGAAGGACGTTCACGCCTCAAGCTTTTAAGAGAATATTAAAGTTCATGTTAACATAAGTTTTATTTAGTACTTTTTAGTTCATTAAAAGCTTGTTTTAGAAAGATTTTTACTTACATTTTATTTTGTACTTTTTAGCATTAGAATTTGTTTAAATATCCGTTCTATCACCTTCTCTTGAAAGGTACTTCAAATCGAACGAACCCAAACACGCCTTTACACAAGTCATGGTGTGAAGCCATCCGAGTTGCACTATCCAAGTCATGCCATACTTTAGAACGGGCTATCATAATTGTATGCGTATATAAAATTGTGTGTCTCTGCTGTTGACCGTTGAGGAGTTCCCTCGACTGGAGCCAATCCTCGGTACAGCAGCCAGGTCATGGTGGACTTTAGAAGGAACTAACCATAATTAAATACGTAGGTATATTCAATTTTCGTGTCTGACCGTTAAGGAGTTCCTTCGTCTGGAGCCAATCCTGTACCCTAATTACGTAACACACAATCTATTACAATCTGAATCATTTTGAAGCCAATAGGCACATGAAGCAATGGATTAGCGATAGCTAATCCATTGCTTCATGTGTACGAAAAATTTAACAGCTCAACAACGTAAATAACGCAATGAATGTTGTTGAACTGTCAAAATGAAACCCATTCCTACTGTTAGTGTGTTACGTAATTACCCCGCTGGGTGTAGAATCAAGTCATGCATCATAAAAACGCATTGTCATCGAAACAAAATCAATGTGTGAAATTTCAAATCCGTAGAACAAGAGGAAGTGGTTTTATTTCAGCTTGCAGGATTTGGCCAGAACATACATACATACAAACATTGCAAGATAAATAAAAGTTTGTAAAAAAAACAATCCACATATGCGTATTGGTGGACCCCTTATGTTAAAAGATTATGATGTTTGTTTGTTTGTTGTTTATGCAGTGACTTTGCTATTCAATAGTTTTTGAAATAATTACGGTATATTTCCGGTTGTAAGTGCGGAAATATTTTGAAATACTATGAAATATAATCTTATTTTTGCGGCCGAAAAAATCAATACTGTGCGTGCGTAGTATTCATCCCGACTCCGGAACCCTTCATTGTGAGTGGTCCGGCACCCACTTGGCCGGTTTTTAACACAATTAAATTAATTATAATAATGTAACTCTAAACTAAAGGTCCATGTACACGCGGCTACATATCAAGCTATAATACACTTCCAGTGTAAGCTGACCTCTCATTGTACCGAAATCCTATACAATGCGAGATCAGCTTATACTGGAATGTATAGCTTGATATGTAGCCGTGTGTACCAACTTGCGATGAGTTTTATTCAATATTTTCTTGATTGTGCGCTTTTATCGTTTCTAATGTGGCGATATTATCGTGAACGTCCACGTTCACGTCCATACACGTTCAAATGTATGGAAATACGTGGATGTTATAACGTAAAGGCTCCCGCAGACAGGGACGACGCAACAGCGCGACGCACGGTGGGCTGAAAGTCACCTTTCATAGACATAGAGACTTGAAATTTGAAGGGTCCTTTTTTTGGCTAGAAAGGGATTCTGCTGATCATTACTATAGTATAAAATTTCGTATGAGGCATTTCGTATGAGTATGAGTTTCGTATGAGATTTTTAATAAAAAAAAATCGCAAATGGTGCCGCAATACGAAGTATGTCAAAAAATTACAAATAAATAGTACTATATCAGTGTGTAAGAATATAATGGCCAACCCTATGATTCCAGAGATAGCCTCCTTTTTCATGTCAGCGCCATACAATTTTTTCTTAAAAAAATTATTACTCCTTCATTTGTACACGCGATTGCCTAATACGAAATTTTGTAGTATAGTTATGATCAACAGAGCCCACCGTGCGACGCGACTCTTGTAGAACAATTTCCATGAAGTTTTTATAGAAATTGTTCTACTAGAGTCGCGTTGCGCCTGTTTGTGGGAGCCTTAATCGTGGAAGGATTAAAAAGCGTCTTCATATACTCGTATCTATACATGTTAATTCCGTGTGTTTAGTGTTATCGTGATGCCGCATGCCGTGACGTGGACGTCCACGATGATATCGTCACGTTAGAAATTTGCAGATGAACGCGTTTACTTCAATGTAGTAAAGCATCAATATAGGTAGTCAACGCGTTTATTATTGACATTACACACACATAACATTGTGGCTGAACTTGCCCATCTCATTATTGTTCAATCGAAGTCAAACACAGCTCCACTGTGTAACCCTAGCCTCTCTATTACAATGCTAGATAATTATATTGGACGTATTTACGGTTAGTGCACACTGTAGGCACAGCAAAATGCTCGAGCAATTTTTTATATAAGTAGGTAACTAACCATTTTCCAACTACTTATGTATTTAAGAATTAACACATTGTGAATTTGTGTAAATAATCAAGACTTCAATGCAAAATTTGGAAACAGGGAACTTCTTGTGTGTAACCTTCGTCTAACTTAACATTGAACATAAAATAATTCCATATCGTGTTATGATTGTTATGAACCAATGAAACGACCGGAATTAATGCTTGCAATTTATTCTTAAAATCTGTAGACTCATCTTTGACGCGTAACTGAAATAAAAGTTAAATTTAAAATTAAGAATACCCCCGACAGAAACAAAAATCGCTGAACAGATTTTCGCCTTTTTTAGCCGACTGACTCTCGGTCTAGTCGCCTTTAAAAAAAACCCCCGAAAGCATCCCCTGTCTTGTAAACTATTGAAGTCAAAGATGATGATGTTTCTGACATCATCATCTTTTTAATTGTGGGATCCAACGATAACTCACACTATGTGCATGATTTTTTTTTTTCATTCCTCTGTTACGTGTATGGGGAGTGAAAAAGCATTTTTTTTTTTTAATATGTGTGTTTCACTACACCATTGTTTAGCGGTGCATAGAATACCCTTTATTTCCAAATTTCATCGATATAGTGCCAATAGTCCCCGAGTAAAATGGCTGTGTCATCCGGACGGACGGACAGACGGACATGACGAAATTATAAAGGTTCCATTTTTTTCCATTTGGCTACGGAGCCCCAAACAACCGGCAAATAACGAGGCGGACTCGCACACCGAGGGTTATATTATGTACGTTGGCTTGGCAGGAATATTTATTCTATTTTCAAAGTTTTAAATTTTTATGGGCCCGGTTTGTGTGCTTTTTGTTGATTTCTAAAAAACTGCTAGTTAGAGACATCCTTTTATTTGTCGGGCACTTAATGTAATTATTTAAATATTTACAGAAACCTCGATCAACTAGATTTATTGCAGACTAGCTGTTGTTGTTGTTGACTTCATCTGCGTGTATTTTGTATAGTATCATATTTTTATGCAAATATCGAGGATAAAAAGTAAACATATGCCCTTCTCCAGGTCCAAGGCTACCTATCTGTCAAACATAATGATCGGCTCAGTGGTGATGGTAAAGTCGTAAAGGCAGACAGGCGCGACGCGACGGTGCGACATGATTTTACTAACAGACCGACAGAATTATATTTATACTTTCGCATTTATATTATTAGATGAATAAAATTTTCCTAAAACGAGCGGTTTGTCAGAGATACGAGCTTTTTTCGGGTAAGGCTCCCACAGACAGGCGCGACGCGACAGCGCTACACAAAGGCGCCGCTAGTCGCGCGATACGAGGTGCCTTTGTGTCGGGCGTCGCGTCGCGCCAGTGTGTACGAGCCTTTAACCTACAGGTTAATCGTAGGTACGTGTTTGATTTCCCGTTTTTTTTGTTCATAAAACCACAAGTCAGACCTACCCACGAGGACCTACCTATGACTATAGGTAGGTGGGTAGTTGTGTACCTACTTACCAAAATCGTGACGTACCGCGACCATCACCAAAACAATGCCATTCTCAAAACGTATTTAAAACAAATTGTTGTTTTCAAAAAGGATTTTCCCATCTGGATAATTTTATTTCACAGATGAAACTCATAGAATAATGTTTTTTTCTATAACAAAGCGTCAAATCGCCGGGCAAATAAGACGTGTGTATGCGCAGCGAGTCGCAGACTTCATGATCAGACTGTTAGTCGGTGTAAAATAAAATATGTAATGAATTTAAATAACCAAATGTTCGACGGAACGGCCAGACAGACCATAGTTATCTGAAGCGCCTTTGTGAATTTAGTCAATAATACTGCAGTCGTAATCGATAAGGAAGTTTAAAAATACATATTATAATCACGTATGCACGTCGATATATTTATATTATCAAGCTATACATTTCCAGTATACTGGACTTGATATATCGTCGTGTGTACACGTGCCTTCATTTTAATAGATATTACTTGATTCAATCAGTGAACCATATTCACATCATATTCCCTTTGAGGGTCAAAGATCTACCTACATTGTAACATCGGGTGACGGGTCTCTCAACACTGAGCACGCTGCATACATCTGCCGTAGTGTGTTTTCATTTTGTGCTGTCCACTAATGTTCGTCAAGTTCATCTAGGTACGTACCTAGCTAATTACCCCTAGGATGCACGCACGCGATGACGTGATTGCGTAGGTACTATGTTAGTTAGATAGACAGGTAGGTACACACGGCTACAAATCAAGCTATACATTTCCAGTATAAGCTGATCTCGCATTGTAAAGGATTTCAGTACAATGAGAGTCCAGCTTATACTAGAAACGTATAGCTTCATATGTAGCCGTGTGTAGGTACTTACTCAGTAAAATTCTTGATAGTATAGCTGCTGCTGTGACAAATATAATTTTCTACTACGTTCATCTTTTTATTTCAATTGCGTGCGACTTATTGCTAAACTTAAACAAGTCAATACTTAGTAGGTTAATAGATACTAATACCTACTTTATTATGGAGAAACTTGTATTGTTTATTCATTAAAGTAGACGAGTAGAACTAATGCAACGTAAATTATTAGAAGAGTTTCGGTTTCTAAACAAGTATTAAATAATACAGTTACACGGTAGGCCACCGCAGTAAGGGTTCCGTTCATACCACGAAAACGTACCTTTACCTTTTAAAAAAGATACAGCCCGTGAGTCACTGAGTCACCTACAGATAGGGTTGCCATTTTGCCAACCATACTTTATAATAACGTATTCTACTTTATTTTCGGTAAATATACTTTATACTTTTGCATAAAAATAAAGTATGCGAAAATAATTTATTTCTAAAATTTACTGTAATGCGTAAAACAAAACACTTATATGGCTAATTTAATTACTGAACTATGTTTCGATTATACTGATCAGTAAAAAAAGAAAATCTATTAATAAAAAAAATTCAAAGAAAAATATTGTTGACACATGGCAATATCGGTCTGACACCTAGCTTAACAATTTTTTTTTTCTGCCACTTCAGCTTTCACTAAGAGTTTTTTCGGTAACGGATCTGTTGTAGTGACAAGAAGAGAGAAACAGATCGTCCATAAAAATGATTTATTAATTTATTTAAATGTAAATTGTGGTTAAGGCAACAAAAAATTGTTAGCTTTTGCTTTAAAGCACCAATAAATTTTAAAAATACTTTTTTTTCTGTCATATACTTTTTTACCCTATTCAAAGAATTTGATACGTTATTTTTCTCAAAGAAAGTTGGCAACCCTACCTACAGACACACAAGCGGGGCGGCCAGGGGGGGCGGCGGCGGCAGCGGCTTGCTGCGTAGTAGGCTTGGTAATAGTAATAGGACAGATTGACCATATATGTATACATATTTTAGTCTTTGGATTGGGCATCCTCTAGGTACGGAACCATAAAGATATGCCCAAACAGGGTATCTAGTATAAGGCTCGAATCATTGTCGAATTGCGTAGCTGCAGCACTAAATTGTTTTTCTCTACAACCATGTTATTAACCGTTTCCTCAGAGGATCCCATATTAAGCCAAATGGTTGTATACGTAATGAAAATATGTATGTAGCTTACTTAAAATATTAAGTAGGTACATTAAGTACTTAAGGCTAGTACACACTGGCGCGACGCGACGCCCGACACAAAGGCACCGCCTGTCGCGCGACGACCGGCGCCTTTGTGTAGCGCTGTCGCGTCGCGCCTGTCTGTGGGAGCCTTTACTTCAAAAAAACAGACGTATCTTACTATCAATTCTTCTAGAGTCTAGATCTGTTCATACATAATTATAACAACACTGATAAAACATGTTAACGTGGCGACTTCGTGATATCGTTCGCTAATATTTCTCAGCCAACTATTTTGCAAATACGGTCAGTGATAGAACCATGTTTCTGCAAAAAACTATTGCCCGAGGTCTCTTTTCTTACCCAAGTGCAAAGTGGGTTATATTTTGTTAACCGTTATATCCGCAGTTAGTTCAAAATACCGCAATAAGCCCTTCACTGCCATTAGAATCTCAATTAATTGCATGCTGCAATGTACTAGATAGCCATGACCGTGGACGCGCATGTACTCAGTGAGTAATCAGCGTTCGCATTATCCGCATAGGGTTAACTTGGGTAATTAAGTGATACAACTAATTCCGTGATAATATGTTTTGAATCTAATACTAAACTATATGAGACTATTTCATACTTTTAAAATAAACCTTATGACCAAGCAATAAGTCTTCTATTCGTATGTAAAAATCTGGTTCAGTCGAATAAGCGAGATAGTAACAATCCTCATTTTTTTCACTCAACTCAACGCTCGTACACACTGGCGCGACGCGACGCCCGACACAAAGGCACCGCGTGTCGCGCGACGAGCGGCGCCTTTGTGTAGCGCTGTCGCGTCGCGCCTGTCTGTGGGAGCCTTCACCGTTTTGTTTATCGTGCGGCCATTGAAGTTGTGATGCGTCTTAATTAATCGAATTTTAATAGAAACAGTGAATTGATTTCAACAAAACTTATACATAATAGTGAGTTAAACTTGAACTTTGTGCTGGAGTATTAATGATTAGCCAATAACGCATAGTTTTGAAATAATTCCTTATTTTATTCACTGGAAAAGTAAACGATTTTACAAGTTGTGAATTGAAGACGGCCACGGAATTAACCAAGGTAATTTTAAAGGTGTGATTATTAATAGCAAAAGAATAGAGATTAATGTTTTTTAAATCAAAGGAGCGGTTTGAGTTCAATTACAGACCATTTTTCAATTATTTTATCATGGAATAGGTACTATACTTAGGCAGGTATTACGTTTTTTGTTTCAGATTACGGAGGTTGACAATACAAATAAAATAAAACCGATAATACAATGAAACAACATTGAAAGCTGCCGTTGATAACGTATTACTAGGAAATATGACTGTATACAGAGCATCTATGGAATTTTTTGTGTGATATTTGCAGTACAATCAAGAAACAGGAAGTGATGATGATTTTTGAGTATTTGACTACTTCGAATAAATTCTGTTTGATTGTATAACTGACGATAAAAAATCTGCCTTTAGTTTAGTTATGCTCTATTTTCTTATTCCGTGATATAAAAATTATTACGTCTCATGTAATTCGTGACACCGTAATTAGGTAAGTATGTATCAGGGAGTTAGGGTGGCTGTCACTTAATTACCAAAGAGAACTATGTCTAATAAAACACATAAAATTTTATGTGTATTTGTGTTATTTATCACGTCGATGGATAAAACTATTTACGAAAGTCTGATTTATGTTCCTAATGAAAATAAAAAGTTATTCTCATAAGTTAACTGTATATTTTATTTCTTAATTGTGTTTTACCACGTAATTAGATGCGGTCGCCCTAATAACGCGTCCTAATCGGCCTGATCGATTTTGCCCGCGGATTTGCCTGCGTGGAGGTCGGAAATTTTTCCACGGGAAAAAAAAAACTTAAAAAAAAAACAAAAAAACAATTCTTTTTTACGTGGCAAACATCGAATTCCGTTCAGCCGTTGAAGCGTGAAAAGGTAACAGACAGAGACACAGAGTTACTTCCGCATTTTTATATTAGTATGGATAGATTCTCCCACAAATTATCGTGTAGGGTACCTCTCTAAGTCCAATTTTATTTCTATAAGTTAATCACTTAAAGGGTCCCGCAGACAGGCGCCACGCGTCGCCGCGTCGCGGTCGGAGCGACGCGATTCTGGTAGAAGAACTACCATGAAGTTATCATAGAAATTGATCTACTAGAGTCGCGTCGCGCTGTCGCGTCGCGCCTGTCTGCGGGAGTCTTAAATTGTTAAAGATACGATAGGTACCTATATAACCTATGTGTCTTTAACTATTTAAGTTCATGTTGAATTGAATACAAAATGAGATGTAAAACTAAATACTTTGGCGGCCTTGTTTCTATCGTCAAGTCTGTTAATATACATCAAGTAATTATCCTTTTTTAAATGCATCTAACCCAAATTCAAAGGTCAGATATCATTATTATCACAGAGCAGCACAGATACAACTAACTTACTACAGCAATCACGGACCTACTGGCGATGATTGCGGGATGTCTGGACACCCACTTTATTCGGCATTGTTCCAGAAATATCAGACATGGTGCTGTACCAGTGTCGGACAGAAAGTGTTCATTATAATTATTTTGTTGATTTTATTTTCATTTGCTTTATTTTGATTTGATGTTTGGCAATGGGTGTCAATTATTTGGCGAAGAGCATTTATAATTATAATGTCAAAATTATTTGATTTTATTTATTGATTTAAAAATATGAATTAAGTAAGTATATAAAAGTGAATGATCGTTTTATTTTATGAAGCTTTTATCCAATTAATGTTAGTTTTTTTTTCTGGTTACCGTCCGGTTGCCTATTCTAACTTAGAGAGTGGTATTGATGATTTTAATGCGGTAATTTATACCTATTCGTTACGGGCGCGTCTACCTTATCACATTATCATACAACACTGATACCGAGCTGCAAATTGCAAAAAAAAAAAAAAAATTTGAGCTTCCTAAGCGCTTTCTCCTTATCCTTCGGCGGCTCTGAACATGATGCAAGTCGCTGCGCAGTAACCAGTATACGTGTCAGCGGGGGTGAAGTACTGCGCAGCGTATAGCGCACTTCACAGCCGCCATTATTTTGAATCGTACTATACAGGCTGTTAATAAAAACAACTTCCTACACAAAACTCGATTGACAACAAATATTACACGAAAAGATTTTTTCTTGAATTGATCGAAAAAAACGATTTAGCTTGTGAGTGACCTTTGCCGTTGTGTTTGTAGCGGCATCTACAACGCCACATGCGAGCTACGCGTCAGACTGACGTCACACAAAATCCTGCATCGCGCAAGCAGAGTTTACCGCGCAACTAGCATATATACAACGTCCCGACATCAATCGTCGGGCAGTTGCCCACCAGACACAACACCCGTCTGGTCGGAGGATCCTCCCTTTTCTATGGAGGTTTGAGTGAACTTTACACCCTGTTCCTCATACCTCTATATGTTTATTATTGCTTTTCTGAGTTGACAAGTGCCTAAGGTTACCATACTACCTACAGATGATTGTAATGGTGGAATTATTTCCGAACCGGTTAGTTAATAAAAACAGGTACATACATATCTCCTCATGTGGCTGCACTGAGTTGCCTTAGAACGATTTAAGCCTTGCCTTAGAAAGATTTTATTTTAACAATTTAAGGCTCCCACAGACACGCGCGTCACGAGTCTGCCTCTAGTAGAAAAGTATCTATGAGGTTATCATAGAAATTGTTCTACCAGAGTCGCGACATTCCCGAGATTTGCTACTTTTACTCTAATATAGTGCTGCGTGTGTTACTAGATTCTTAGTTGGCTATTTATTTCTGCATTCAGTTTAAACTTGAAATCACGATTTGTCATTATACAGGTACAGGTACTTAATTGAAATAACTGAAAACCTTTAAAGGGCCCATTGTACACATCATTTCGAACAACTATTAATGTGGGGCCAACCCTGGAAACGCGATCGTATCATCGTACCGATGAACACTTTGCTGTGAGAATTATTATTATGAGTGTTTGTTAGAAGGCGAAAGAAAGAAAAAAAAATATATTGATACGCACAGGAAATACAAACAATAAAAAAGGAGCATTTAAACCCAACAAAATTAACATCAAACAAAATAATAAACAAACACACTCGCAGGAGTTTATTAAGGTACAAATAAGTATAATAAACAGGGTGGTCCGTTATAAAGGGACAGTGAAGAACTGAGAATAAAGGTAAAACTGTTAGAGTTATCAGGTTGTTATTTTTTAAAGAGTAACCGTGGAGTTTCTTGGCGGCTCTTCTCCATAGGAAACGACCAATTGGAACCGTGCACCTAGCTTCTGACGTTTCATAAGTGCCTATGTAATGTAGGTTTAAGGTCCCCACAAACAGGCGCGTCGCGCTGCCGTGTCGCGCCTGTCTGTGGGAGCCTTTATGTGAAATAAAATATTTTGATTTGATTTGTTGGAGTGGGCGTCGATGTTAGGCCCCTCGCCCACGGTGACATTTTGTAACGATGCTAGCGCGCGTTTTGTGAACGCGCTTCTGCATCGCTACTATCGCGCGTTAGTCGCGTTTGCAACGTGCGACAGAAACGATGCAAACGCGCGGCTGTATCGATACACATGCGCGACTGTATCGATGCAAACGCGCGACCGTTTCTGACGACATCGGGGAACGAAGTGTGAAGAACGGAGGGAGGGGTGCTGGGGAATGTGTGAAAGTGTGAAAGTCGCCGTGGGCGACCTTCTGTGTCGATGCTGAATCGCGTTTGCATCGCGACTGAAGTGCGACAGCATCGCGACGGTAGCGATACAGAATCTGGACGAAGGTACACATGCGCGACAGCATCGCTACAAAAAGTCGCCGTGGGCGAGGCCTCTTAGAGTTAAGAAACCCATACAAGACTCGGGCATCGAATCCGGTTATTTTCTTTCAAAATAGAATAATGTTTTATGGAGATACCTTATCTTAATAGTTTCAGATTTGTCAAATAATTTATCTCATCGGATCACTCCCTTTACAATTATGACTTATTTCGAAGAATGAGAGAAACAGAATCCTTATTCAATCTTTCTTCCAGCTGTTTTACAACGTACTAAAAAGGACCATAAAACATTTTCTATCTGGGTCTGGGCCGGTAGTCTCGACATAGATACCGACAAAAATCTGTCCCTAAGTCGTATCGATGTCAAATTCCTTTAATAGATTTTCAACTTTATTTGCAAAGTATAAGGTTGAAAATCTATTAAAGGAATTTGACAACGATACGACTTAGCGACCGATTTTTGTCGCTGTCTAATGTCGAGACTGCAGGGCCTGGGCAGTGGGCATGGGTATCGAGATTGCTTATTTCATTAAGTACCTAAGTGCATACTCGTAAAGTTGAAGTTAAACCACCCACACGATGGCAATACAATCCGACAGAACATGATTGGTTTCGAAGTTTACAGTGGTCGGATTCTCATGGGACTTTTTTTGAGTTCATAAACGAAAGGAGAAAAAAAACGACGACGTCTGTTATTATTTGAACACTAGAATGAACAAAAATTATTTCGTAAATGCCAGGCAATCGATGTAAATATTAAGGAATCGATCAATCTGCCGAGCCTTTTCCCAACTATATGGGTTTGGCTTCCAGTCTAACCGGATGCAGCTGAATACCAGTATAGATAATAATAATAAATAATAATAATAAATATTTCTTTATTGACATAAATATTTTATACTAAAGTAGTGAGGCCCTGACTCCTGCGCTAGGTATATGGAGATGGATGGTAGATGGAGCATGTAGCGACTGCCTATCTGACCTCCACAACCCACTGTCTGGGTGGCAGACTGGTTGTCAGACTTTCGGGCTTCTGACGACCCGTAACGAGTGTCTACGACAGATAGCCGGGACCAACAACTTAACTTGCTTTCCGAGGCACGGAGGGGTCTCGGTATGTAAAAATGGTCACCCATCCACGGGCCAACCTTGGCAATCGTAGCTTAACTTGATCTATCGACCCGCGCGGCTGTTATTACTTGTTCCCAAAATGTTTATATGAAACTCAACTAAAGATTATCCTTAAAACATCATCATTTTATCAGCTATTCAAAGAAGTGAAACTATAAAAATATGCAGTTAAATATTAATTATGATATGACTGACAAAGGAAGAAGGGGGCTACTGTTAAAATTACAAAATGATATTTAATTAATTAATTAAATTATCCATGTAGGTAAGCTTTTAACTTTTCTCTCCTCTCCTCCAGAAACTTACCAAAAAAAGTCCCATGAAAATCCGACCACTATAAACTTCACTTCATTTAAGTCCGACTCTATGTGAGATAGTAATATTTCCTGTAAATTATTGACACGGTGCAAAGAGCTATAACTAAATAAGACAAATTATAGCCAATGGACACGTTAATGTGACATCACTTTACTAATTTAAGTACCTACCTACACTGTAAAAAATTACTGGTTCTTACTTATGTCATATACACTTAACAGTGTGTGTAAATTGTATATTATATAATAAGGGAACCTACATATTAAAACTACTTTATTAATCGGAGTTTTTTTTGGATAAGTACCTACCTAATAATTTGGTAACCGTAACTAACAAACAAAGCAAATAGGTAGGTAGGTACTTTTTGTTTTTTAACAAATGTTTGTGGTAGATATCGAAAATTAATCATCTGAGTAGGTAATTGATCCTGTAAGATTTACACAAGATTCATTAAAAGAAAACTAAACTTACACACAGTTACAGTTACGTGCCACAATGTTACGACTGTACAAAGCAAAGTATAGGTCACGTTGATATTAATATCAATTCAAACAAGTTGTCAGTGTTCACACGTCTTGAACACGAAGCTAGTTAATCTTAATATAGGTACCTACTTTGGTCTAGTATTGTTTATAATTTATTGTTATAACATGAGATAATTACATGGCTTGAAGACATTGCACTGACTAATGGAGACTTTAAAGAGTAGGTAGATAGATAGTTACAATATTTCGCAAGGGCCATGTCCGCAAAAACGCGACATCTTGCACTCAGCTGCCCTACATCTTACTGACTTTTTGTTTAAACAGTAAAACACATTCTCACACATTGCTTGTTTTGACAGAAATACGTGCCGATAAAATGATACTGTTTACATTAAATTGTTCTTTTGTTTAGTTAAGTACCCAAACAATTAATATGAATGAATGAATTAAATAGGTACTTAAGTACCTTTAAAGTAATTGATTTATCAGCCTTATTGTTAACTCATCAAAAGTCGTAGCTGAATGTTGTTACTAATGTACAATTATGATTGTAAATAACAGGTATTTTTAACATTTTTATTGAGTTTTACTGACCTCAACTCTCTAAACATCGGGCATCGCATTGCAATACGCTATGGCAATACACAATTATTAGCAAATACAATGTTTTCTGCGAACGCCAAACGAAACGAAAGCGGGTCGTGTTCTAACATAACGGGCTTATGTAAAAGGGAGTATTACCTGGACATTGCCGCACGTCGGTGGCGACAGCGGAGGCCGCGAACACGGCGAAGCACACGACAACACGGAGAGCGACCATTGTTTCGTCTGGCGAGTGCCCCAGTCTTGCGTCTAGTGAGAAGATGTCTGTCGGTGCGCGCCGGTCAGTGGTCACGCTCGGAGAGCAGATAGGTATAATACTTGACGGAGCACACTACACAACAATTCAACGCTTGCGTCGCCGCCGACTGACTCCTCGTGTATGACACAGTGTGAAACAAGTTCGCTATGATCGCGCTTGCCAATATACGGAGTGGTGGTCGCGTGCTGCTATATAGCTGCAGTGCTGCCTTAAAGGATTTATGAGTTATGCAGCTGATGTTGGGATAACAGAAAGTTTATTGTTAAAAATAAATAAATCATGTGAGTTATGAGGCTTTGTTTCGTGTCGATTCGCAGAAAATGTCCCTAATATTTCAATAACTTCGAGTTATCTACCGATAATAACCTTGTGTAGGTTTAAATGCAGGTAGGTAAGTACCGAACATATAACAACAGAGCTTATTTATTTCATCACTAGCTTCTGCCCGCGATTTCGTTTGCGTGGAAGTTGGAAGACACCACAATACATTAAAATAACAGCCACATTTTGATAAAACTTCCCAGTATACTGGTCTACCCTATAAAGTAGAACTTTTTATGTTATAATATTATTTTGCATAACAGCGGATGAGCGGATAGCATGAACTTCATTTCGCAGAAAATCGTTTGGCAAACATTCAAAACTCATAATTTTGTAAGTCAGAATACTTTAGTCATAAATTTCATATCCATAATAATTTAAAAGTAGAACCATCATATCGCAGAAAGTTTACAGTTAGAATCATCTTTTGGCATACATTTAATATCCATAACAATTATCTTTATGCATGTATCATCCTATCACTCAATAAAACAGTTGATTCATTGATTGTGAACATAATATTATTATGCGGTTTTTATTTCCCTGTAAGAAGCATGCAAACATGCAAATAACCATACACCATGCAAGCAGCAAGCATGTAAGTAAGCATACAACATCCAAGCGAGCATGTAATATGCAGCAGGCATGGTTTCTGTCACGGCTCCGGCGCTGCGGGTCACAGACTCGCCTCCGCAGTTTGGGCTAAGCCGGCCAGCCTCAGCTCGCGGGCCACCTTGATCTTCCGCACCTATGCGGGTAACGAAGGGTTAAATTACATTCTAGGGGTAGGGCAGACAAGACTATATGGAGTCTGTTTTGTAGCGATTCGTTTGCGTCACCAAAAGTTTGTAGCACAACATATTGACTGTTTTAGACAATATTTTAATTTTAATTTTAATTTAAGGTTAAGAATGTTATTTTATAGATATGGCAATATGCCTAATAAAATCATTCCAAATGAAATTCTGCCACCTTCATAGTATGCCAAGTGAAATTGTACCAAATAATCGTCGCTCTAAAAAAACGTTATGCTAAACGAAATTATGCGGAATTTTAACTTTGCCAAAGGTAAGTATTTTAATTATGCCAAATAAAATTTTGCCATCTTAAAAATATGCCATTGAAAATTCGGACATATAAAACTTTCAGCCAAACAATATTTATATTAAATAATTTTTATGCCTTAATAATATTCGTTTAAAGAAGATTATGCCAAGTTAGGCTTCGTCCCAACTGATCCCTAGTCCCAACTCGCCCGGTCCGTATATATCTACCTACATGTATAGCTAGATGACACAAAAGTACTGATGGTAAGAAAAGTGCTTGTATGGTTTGTATTTTTTTTTATTCAGTCATCATCATAAACCACAGTTTTTACAATAATTCAAGCCCTCTGTTAAAAAAATCAGTCTGTATATAAAATAATTCAAACTATCGTCTAAGAAATCACAGTTTTTAGAATAATTAAAGCTTTCTGTTAAAAAATCACAGTCTTATATAAAATAATTTAAACTATCGCTTATGAAATCACAGTTTGTACAATAATTAAAACTGCTACAAAATCAGTCTGTGTATAAAATAATGTAAACTATCTTCTAAGAAATCACAGTTTGTGCAATAATTAAAGCTATATTTTATTTTAAACAGTAAGTGGAGACTTATTTAAATATTTACTGAGTTCTTTTAAAAAGTCATGGATTGACATTGCTTTTTCTTCGTACGCCCTTGTCAGTTAAGCAATTCTGACGACTTTTGCCCACTGCGGTTATTGAATTTTATGACTCTTGTTCGAACACGTGCAGGCTTAGGCTTTTTGTAAAATTTCTAGGAATTGATTATTTAATAATTGATAACTACCTACCTACTTATTTCCACGGAATCTAAGTAGGTTATTTTGTTAAAAAATATATAGCAAAAGATCAAGAGCAAAATTTGGACGTAAAAGTATTTATTTTCTACATCGTAGCACTTTTCCGACAAACTGTACCCTTACAGCTAATAGGCATATAAAAAATCTGGTAAGTTGGGACTAGGGATCAGTAGGGCCGAAGCCGTGTGTTATGCCAAATAAATTTAGGAGCATCAAGATTCTGGAAATGCAAATGTCAATGTATCAGTGTTGTGCCATTAAATAGTATATGCAGGACCGCAGGCGATTATTAATTCACTACAAACGAAAAAATTCGCAAGCAATGGGAAATTGCTGCTGAAGGTTGCGGGTGTCGCTGTTGACATCAGACCAGCTACTTCTCACACGGAATACTTTACATCGCTTGCTCGAGCGTAGTCCTGACTCTCTGTATATTTTGGCTGCGGATACCGCAACTACAAACGTAAACCGCAGCTTCGGCTTGCTGGCCGGCTTGCCAACGACAAGCTCGCGTGGGATTCCGGAGCCGTGACAGAAACCATGCCTGCTGCATGTTGCATGCTCGCTTGCATGCTGCACGCTTGCTGCATGCATGGTGTATGGTTGTTTGTATGTTTGCATGCTTCTTACAGGGAAATAAAAACCACATAATAATATTATGTTCACAATCAACTGTTTTATTGAGTGATAGGATAATACGAGTACATGCAATAAGATAATTATTATGGATATGAAATGTATGCCAAAAGATGATTCTAACTGTAAACTTTCTGAGATATGGTAGTTCTGTCTTTTAATGACTATCGTTATGAAATGTATGCCAAAAGACGATTCTGACTGTGAACTTTCTGCGATATGATGGTTCTACTTTTTATTTATTAAGGATATGAAATTTATGACTAAAGTATTCTGACTTACAATATTATGAATTTTGAATGTATGATAAATGAGTATTTGCCAAACGATTTTCTGCGAAATGAAGTTTATGCTATCTGTTATTATGCAAAATAATATTATGACATAAAATGTTCTGCTATAAAGGGGTAGACCCGTAAGCAATATAGTGTATACTAGGTAGGTATTATATTTACTATATTAAGATACAAGCGTAGTGCAAAAATACTGTCTTTGTGTCTATATCATGAACCATTCTGATTACCTATGTCATCGTTCTCTTATCCTTAGGTACCTACTTATTCCATTTTACTTGGGGTCGGCGGAATCTTTTTGATTACCTATGTAAGCAGAACCTTTAATAAAGTATCTAGATAAATAAATCAGTTTTTTTTTTTTTTATGACTGCTGGCTGTCAGGATGTGCAGGAGACGCCATGGGCGTCGGGAGTCGATAGCCGATTCCGGGCCACCGTAGGCGCGGGCTCGCAGATGGCCAGCATTGGGTAGCTCGCCG
Organism: Dryobotodes eremita; assembly: GCA_917490735.1. Lineage (NCBI taxonomy): Eukaryota > Metazoa > Arthropoda > Insecta > Lepidoptera > Noctuidae > Dryobotodes > Dryobotodes eremita. The sequence continues at coordinate 10,871,708 of OU823257.1, forward strand.
TCCGGTAGGGATCAGGCCCAGGTCTATGGCGCGTTGTTTTTCACGCGCGCCTCAAAGAGATGTCAGCACTCACTGACGGGGTCTGTTAGGGCCAATGCCTGCCAGGGTCTTGGGTTTGTCCGAAAGGGTTACCGTGGCCCTGGCACACACTCAGGCAACTGAAGGAACACGGCTGCGTTTTAGTCAGTAAAAGTCAGACACGCTCTGGAGCAGTTATATATATGATGATTTCCCAAACAAAAAAAAAAAATTATGTCATTGATATTTAATTAAAATCTGTTTTTTATTTATCTTAGTTGACGTTGGTTCGCTACTGTCGGAAGGGTCGGGTGTCAACGCTGATCGGATCGTGCTGTAGAAGCCTTCTTTATATACTCTCGCATAAGCCTCTGGAGACGACTCTGTGTCTGCACTGTCACCCGGTAACACAACACCTGCTTTCCCTCTTCATTTTTTATCCGCCAATACAGATAGCCACGCTGGTTCTGTGAATAAAATAGGGTTTACAGCATAACAGTTATTTCAGGTTAGGTACCTTCTTAGCTACGAGGAAAGCACCTAAACTAATATTTCCAGCCTACATATCTACCAAGAAATATTTTCACTTAGTAGGTAGGCCCTACCGTAAGACTATCATACAATGTGCTAATCCTAGACTAGACTTAAGGTGCTAATTTGCAATTATAAAATTAAAATAAGGAAAGAAAGTGATGGAGATTTCTCGGTAAATCGTGACTTTTGCACATCACCTTGCCACCATTTTGCACAGTACTAGGAAGTGCTGAAGGGCGGGCGTTTTGTGGGACTACTGTCTTACGTAATTTTGACGTTCAAAAAGTGCTGATTCGCAGCCTAGTTTGAATAAATGACTTTTGATTTTACCGCATCGTGGGGCTTATTTCACTTTGCCGGTCGGGGGGTCGGAGTAGGTAAGGTAGGTTCTAATTGCAAGTTGCAATGATTATTTGAGTAGGTACGTACATCTAGCTGTATAAATACCCACAGTGCACTTTATGGTTTTCGACTCATTGAATAATTTACGGTACTAACGACATATGACGTAGTAGACTTACGCCTCAGATCGCAAAACGTTTTTGGAAATAGTCCTCGATCTTGTGAAACCTCTTTAGACTAGAACAATATCGTTCGATTTTGCGTTAATCATCATTATCAGCCTACAGTAGTCTACTGGCTGCTGCTGGACATAGCGTCTCCAATCGCACGCTATTTTGATTCTCCGTAACTCTCAATCAGATATCCAGCCACCCTAGAAGATCGTAGGTCCAGCTAACCTGTGGGCGTCCTACCTTATGTTTGCTGATTTGCGGTCTCCACTTAAGAAGACTATCTATCCCCGACTACCACAAAGATCATCTGTTCTACGGCTAATAGGTCCGGCCCAGTTGCTACTTCAGCTTGCTTATTCTGTGAGCTATGTTTCAACTTAGGTTCTCTGTCGGATCACGTCGTTTCGGGGTCGATACCTGAGTGAGACTCCAAGCACACCCCTTTCCATAGCTCGCTGAGCGACCTTGAACTTGTGGCCCAGCCGCACCGTGAGAGTTCCACGTCTCGGCCCCGTCAGGTACTACAACGCACTGATTGAAGGTTCTGCTCTGTAGAATACGAGTAGGTGACGAGAAAACTCGATGAAATTCCCAAACGCCGCCCAGCCCAGCTGAATTCTTCTGTTAGCGTCCCACTCCGTTCTTACCACACTGCAAAGTTTGCCCGAAGTGAACGTACTCACGAACAACCTTGGGAGCGCCGCCATTGACAACAATCGATTCCCAAAATAACGCGACGTGTTCGTTGAACATAACCTGGGTTTTGCCCAATTTTATCCGCAGACCGATACGTATAGAAGAAACAATGATAAAGGCTGTCTGGCATCTGCTATACAATACTCAATACTCAATTCTTTAGCTTTCTTTTCCTTTTTTTTTTATTTTTTTTACTTTTTTATTTTTTTATTTTTTCTTTTTCTTTTTAATACCTTCATGACTTGCAATCAGGGCTTGGAACCGGTACCAAAAGATCAGGATGGATACCGGTACTCCACCCAACAAGTACCGGTACCAAATTTAGGTACCCGGCGCGTACCACAAATCGCATACGAGGAACCTCGTACGGTTGGCAACTTTGAAGTTATTTTTGTAATGCCTATTAACTATCGTTTTTACTTACTATATCTGTTTTCTCACTCTAACTTACGGAAATATTTGCTTCGTACCAGTTTTTTTGTACCCAGTATCGATACTGATTAGGAAAACCAATAGTACAAGTAGGTACTACGTCTGGTACTAGTACTAATAGTACAGGTTTTTCTCTGGTACCAGTATCACACCAAGGCCAATGGCACGGGTTCCCAAAAATACCGGTATTTCAAGCCCTGCTTGCTTGCAATCATGCAGAGATCCAGCCAGTAAGACGATTTTATGTCATCTACAAAGTCTCAATTTTGCTTTAAGGGGGATGCACTAAAGTAACCCGCGAAATTCAAATTTTCTGACGTTTTTTGCAATTTGCAGGTCAGTGTGAGATTGTGTGTTGATTAAAATATGACTCGGGACCGTAACAAATATGGCTTTACAGACTTATAATCATTAGAAGCAGCAATACAACTCTTTAAGTTAGAATTGCCTCAAATGTCAAGATTTCATTAAATAGTCGTTCAATAGGGTAATATGAACATATAGAGATGTATTGATGAGTTTTGTGATTATAAATCTATAAATACATATTTGTTCATATTAGATCATAATGAAATGAATCATATTTAGATCAATATACAACCTGATACCTGTACATTGCAACAACCGTAAGAAAATTTGAATTTCGCGGGCTACCCTGGCCCTTAACGCACACAGGTATCTCCGTAAGTTCCTTAACCTAACACAATCAGGTGAAAAACTCAATAAGTAACAATGGCCCGACCTGGATGATCAAATCCTGGGATCTATTACAATAGGTACCAAAAAAGGCAGACAAAACTCAATAAAAGTACTTATGATAAATAAATATTTACCAATGCGATACTTTTGGGCACCGACATCACGCTGGTGAGGGAAGTCATAGTGTCCGTGGTCATCACTGGACAGTCGTAGATCCCGCAGCGTTCTAATAATAAATAAAAACAAAACATCATTTTCTATTTGGATCAAAGTCTATTATAGAGTTAGGAATACCTAGTACGGTCTGAACTCTACATTATCTGACCCTTCCTACAAAGAAGCAGAGGGAAGAGGGTCAAAGTCAAAGTCAAATCATATATTTCAAATATGCACATAAAAGGCCCGTTTGAACGTCAAAATATACAAGAAAATATAATTGATTCTAGTTGCCCCTTCCAAAAGGTAGTTTCGTATGGAGAAGAATGAGCAAGAAACTCCATCGTTACTATGTTTAACAAAATTTTGTATTAATGAATTACATGATTCTAAGTGACGACGATACACCTAGAATAAAATTACTACCTATACCACAATAGGTAATGAGGGGTCGGGTTATGCAAGTCACTGACTAGGTAGCTAGGCTGCGAATGACAGGTAGCCTAGGCTGCGAAGATTAGGTAGCCTACGCTGCGAATGACTAGGTAGCCTAGACTGCGAATGACTAGGTAGCCTAGACTGCAAATGAAATGGATTTCATGATGGATAGGATCGGCAGATATATTGTTACACACCTTCGCCAATCGCGAGCAACACAATATTTTACTCGTGTATATCGTGTATATGAGCATTTGAGACTGTTCTTAACTTTTTAAGTCATTGCTAAAACGCTACCTTGTTGAAATGGCCTTTACATTCACCTCACAAGTGATTTATAATAATCACTAAGTAGACACCATTTATAAGTAGATTGAAGTTACTTCTCGGTACAGTAGGCCGCACGTCAATGAGTAGTAATATCTATTCCGTGTCAGTGGTAACACCACAGTATATGTAGATAATAGTACCTACTGTAATACTTTGACATTGAGCTGGCCAAGCGTGGGCCAGTTTATAGTGGTTTTTAGAGTTCCGTACCCAAGGGCTAAAATGGGACCCTATTACTAAAACTCCGCTGTCCGTCCGTCTGTCACCAGGCTGTAGCTCATGAATCGTGATAGTTAGACAGTTGAAATTTTCACAGATGATGTATTTCTGTTGCCGCTATAACAACAAATACTAAAAAAACAGAATAAAATAAATATTTAAGGAGGCTCGCATACAACAGACATGATTTTTTTGCCGTTTTATTAGATAACGGTACGCAACCCTTCGTGCGCGAGTCCGACTCGCACTTTGCCGGTTTGTTATTTTATCACCTTGCTACTGACGTGCGACCCTCCGTACCTCAGATTAAAGAATAAAAATAAGAACCTATATCTTACGCGAATGCGTCATTAGCATAATACAGCTTTTTCTATACGTACTGCAGTATTATTCATGCCGTTGAATATGCATTTATGTATACAGGATGGATTTTTGAGAAGGGGCAGCAAGGGCAGCTACCTTAACCGTTGTAGCTACAGGAAAACGGTCTTAAGAGACATTTCTTAACTTTTTGATTTGCATTCACTGATTTTGAAAAAAAAAATGCAGTCAGCAGGAAAATAGGCAATTTTCAGAAAAACTTTTTTTTATGCCAATCGATCATGTCTCATTTAAGGAACAAAAACCTTTATTGGACCAACTGAGGTTTGAATACTAGAAAAGTCAGAAATCGCAAAAAACTTTTCCCATACATTTCGTAGGAAATGAGACTTCAAGTTACTTTTTACTATGGTTAGACTAACCACTACAATGAAGATTGGCCGAAACTAAACAAAAAAAAAATTCAAAGTGATGTATTGCCATTTCGATAGTTTTAATGAAAGTATCAAACCTTGTGCTTTCTTTGGTGAAAATAGAGGTGAAGAAAGTGGTTTCTTAATCAATTCCTTAATTTTTGCCGCTACTTCTGGATTTTTAAGCATATATTCAATAACAGATGCAATATCCTCACGACCACCTTGTTTAAAAAGTGCTGTAGCTGAATATGCTAATTCAATAGGTTCTTCTCCTTTATGTTCGTCAGATCGTCTCTTCTTCTGCTCGTTACCTAGATCTTCAAACGGCTTTCGAGACCTTTTTGTCATCGTTGAAGTCGATGTCATCGTTGACGTCGATGGAACAGGTTCAGCACAAATATTGTCACTTATTGGTTCTTGAATGAACAAATCGGTTTGCACGCAGTTTGTCCAGTCAATATTTGCCTGAACCCAATTACTTTATCACGTCTAAAAATTTCACTTTTGCGGTGGGTTCGTAACCATCTCTTTTGAAATGCCCGTGTGAACCTTCGACAAAATTCCTTTAGGGTAACACTGTCTTCATCAGAAAGGCTAGAACCCAGTCGAATAACAACTGAATTGAACAATATTTCATGATCGAAGGAAGAAGTATCCTGGTTCGTCCGAATAACAAACAAATCTAAGTTTGTAATTATACTTTCCATTATTCACAATCACTGAGACCATTATACCCTAATTATTTTATGTGTATCCCTTTAACTAGTTAATTCATTAGGTACATAAGTATTTAGTTATATGAGGTGGTTACCTCAATCAGTTCATTAGCTAATGAGAACTTGATCATTAGAGGAGATTACATTCAAAAGGTAATCCATAATTACCATGTCATTTGAATTTAGTAAAACGAACTTTTGTGATTTCTAAGACCGTTTTGGCCAATAGCATAAAAATAAATTAAACGAGACTTGGCATACTCATATTTAAAGCATCTAAGCATATTTTTTTGAATTTTTGAGGATTTTTAAGCTATAGAAATTCCGTAACGAAAATAAAACCTAACACCCCCCACTCCGCCTACCATGTAGCTCGGCCGAGCGTTCGCTTAACGTGTATGTATATGGTACGACTGTACTTGAATTAATATCAAAGAAAAAAAAAATACTGCATAAATAAAAAATAAATAAATAATTATAATTGCATAAGTTGATAAAAAATGCTATGCAATAGCTTTACCGCGGCAGTCCCCGAGTGCCACACGTGTTTTTTTATTAAAAAATCGCAAATGGTGCCGCAATACGAAGGTCAAAAAATTACAAATAAAGGCTCCAACAGACAGGCGCGACGCGACAGCGCTACACAAAGGCGCCGCTCGTCGCGCGACACGCGGTGCCTTTGTGTCGGGCGTCGCGTCGCGCCAGTGTGTACGAGCCTTTAATAGCACTATATCTGTGTGTAAGGATATAATGGCCAAACTTATGATTCTAGAGATAGCTTCATTTTCCATGGTAGCGCCATACAATTTTTTCTTAAAAAAGTTTATAATTCCTTCATTTGTACACGCAATTGCCTCATACGAAATTTTATAGTATAGTTATGATCAGCAGAATCCATTTCTAGCCAAAAAAAGGACCCTTCCAAATTCAAGTCTCTATGTCTTTGAAAGGTGATTTTCGGCCCACAGTGCGTCCCCAGGAACCTTTTCTTTCGCTAAGCATTCTTTGAATTTCGACTACCTTACTTTCAAATCTATTGATTAGTCTCTAATATTGTATAAACTATTGTAAAATACCTGATGTACTGAAAACTTAAACCTATTCCGTATCTTTTGGGATAATACGTAAATAGCGACGCGAATCTCAGTTGTGATTGCAATCGAACTAGATAAGTACTTGTGGGAGCTTATTTACTTAAGATAAATTTCAACTTCTCTACTTTGTGTCATTAAATTGTTTCTACTTCCTAGTTAATCTCCTCATATCAACGACTGGACCTGTCTAATTTGTATCATATATTTTTTTAGGTATTTTTTTTTGCTATTCAGGTATAGAGGTATGAGGAACAGGGTGTAAAGCTCACTCATACTCTATGGAAAAATGGAGGATCCTCCGACCAGACGGGTGTTGTGTCTGGTGGGCAACTGCCCGACGATTGATGTCGGGAGGCTCCTTGTTGTACATATGCTAGTTGCGCGGTAAACTCTGCTTGCGCGATGTAGGATTTTGCGTGACGTCAGTGTGACGTATAGCTCGCATGTGGCGTTTTGTAGATGCCGCTACACAGGAATAAATATTATACGCGTATTTGTGGTGAAGAAGTGTTTTATTTTTACGACATTACGTCGGGGTTCGAACCCCCGGCGTTCTAGCCTACATCGCCGCTACATTCTGGCAGTCCTACGTACGCTTTTCACTACAGTAGGTACATAGGACCTACGTGGGCTAATGAAGAAATAAACTAGTCTGCAGACTGTAGGATAAATCCTCCTCCTCCTCCTCGCTTCCTTGACATTTTTATTTACAAGCAGTTTTTGCTTGAGACTCGATGATCTGAATCATGCTTTTAGAATAAGATCTGAATGTCATTTATCTGTTTTGTTTATGTTAAAAATAAAGAAATTTAAAACAGCTTGCAAGCAACACCAAACGGTTTAACCACAAAGCTTTAAGCACTAACAAACTGCAAAGCACAAAGCAATAGCCCCAGCTGGGGTTACCATATGGAAAATTTAAAAGTCCTGACATAAAGCCTGATTTCTATAGAAAAGTCCTGAGGTTTTGTCGCAAACGTAATTAACGATGACGCATTTTGTTTCACATGATTATGTGAAAAAAATGCGTTGTGCTCTGATATTATCCAAAGATTATATTTTTGTTTATGTTGATTATAATTTACCAATAAAAAGAACTGAAAAGTCTAGATAGAAACGCTTTATTTTATTAAAAAATCACAAAATCCTGAGATTCCTGAGATTTCCCTCAATCCGGCCGCAATCCTGTCAGGAGCCTAAAAATCCTGAGATCTCAGGAAAAATCCTGAGATATGGTAACCCTTGCTTCAGCCATCTACCAATCTGGATGTTAGGATAGGAACGTCGCGATCGCGCGTCGCCTCGCCGACATCGTTACCTAAGCTAAGTACGTTCGTCAGAAACAGTTTACGGTACGCTGGATAATAATAATACTAAAAAAAAACACGTGTGGCACTCGGGGACTGTCGCGGTAAAGCTATTGCATGGCATTTTTTATCAACTTATGCAATTATAATTATTTATTTATTTTTTATTAATGCAGTATTTTTTTTTTCTTTGATATTAATTCAAGTACAGCCGTACCATATACATACACGTTAAGCGAACGCTTGGCCGAGCTACATGGTAGGCGAAGTGGGGGTGTTTGGTTTTATTTTCGTTACGGAATTTCTTGATTCGGTCGCCGCGCTCAAAGCCCGCGATAAAAGCTATGCAATAGCTTAATAACCTATGCGATCCCCGTCCTTATATATTCTTTTGGCATAATGAGCTGGGACAAAACGGAACTTAAAAACCTACAACGCATCATTAACACCAGTTTGACCAAATATAGAAAACACCACCCTCGATTTTGCGTACAGCGACTAACACTTCCCAGTAAAGGAGGACGAGGAATAATAGATATAACGAACCTACACAATAAACAAATCAGTACCCTTAGAAAATATTTTACCACAAAAAGCACAACCTCTACCCTACACAAAGCTATAGTTTATAATGATCGAAAACTAACCCCGCTAAACTTGTTCGACAAAACTACTCAAATTAACGAGAAACAGACTGATATACAAACTAAAATATCGGAATGGACTCAAAAGTCACTCCATGGAAGACATCGCCAAGACCTTCGCCAACCTAACGTCGACAAGTTAGCGTCGAACGCATGGCTCAGGCGCAGCATCCAGCGCGTCAGTCTGTGGACCCGAACCCATCGTGCCCATCCCCTTCAACCAGCTACAGAGATGGTTACAGGAGTACACCCACATACAAGCGGAGACCTGGTGGACCTCGACAACAGGCTGCAGGCAGTTCAAGAATGCCATGCCATCCTTGGATGGCAAGTTAACCAGACGCTTATTACGTCTGGACAGGAACGGCCTGCGCCTGGTGACGGGGACCATCACGGGACACTGCTCGCTAAACAAACACTTTCACACAATAGGCATAACGGACAGTCCTCTGTGCAGGGCTTGCATGGAGGCTGAGGAAACCGTAGCGCATGTGCTCTTCGAATGCACAGGCGTCACCCAGATTAGGTCACAAACCCTCGGGGCACCCACATCCTACACAGATGCTCTCAACAGACCAGGAGACATCATCAACTTCTGGAGGGAGGTGGGCTGGTTGGAATAACCACCGATGGCCGCCATGGCCCACGCACAATGGTCCACTTGAAGGACTAAGTGCGGAAACCAAAACCCTAAAGAAGAAGAAGATGGCTCAGGCGCGGAGATTTATTCCCTGAGACCGAAGGGTTCATGACAGCAATTCAAGACTAAATTATTGTAATTATAATAATTATTTATTACCGTAACTATCAAAAGCACATCATGCAAGTCCCTCTTTTAACAGACATTTGTAGGCGATGTCATAGCTCCTCTGAAACTATTCAACACATTAATGGAGCATGCAAGGCAATAGTTCAGACTGACTATAAACACAGGCACGATCAAATAGCAAACATAATTCATCAAAAACTTGCCATTAAATATAAATTAATTACTACACCTCCTGTACCTTACTACAAATATACTCCAGAAACTGTTCTAGAAAACACAACATACAAGCTATACTTTGATCGAGCCATCCTCACAGACAGAACAACACATTTTAATAGACCAGACATAACGTTACTAAATAAAATTAATAAAACCGCGCAGATTATTGACATACTCGTAGCAGTACCAAACACACACAACCTACAAAACACTATAGGTAGCAGAAAAGCTGTCAAAATATATAGACTTAAAAATAGAAATAAGTCGAATGTGGCAGTTAGGTAGCGTTGCCATTATTCCTGTAGTACTTTCAACCACGGGTGTCATCCCAAACAAATGCATCAATCTTCAAAAACGCTGCACGTAGCCTCCCTCTACCTATCAAACCCTACAGAAAGCTGCTATCCTGAACACTTGCAGAATTGTCCGGAAATTCCTGCAGAACGACAATGATGCACAAATAGCACACGTACAAACATCATTCACCACTGCAACACAGAGTCAAAACATAATATTATCACGCCGCATATTATCATCAACTATCTTTTGATGGGTGTAGCACTTGGCTTTGGCTCGTGATACCCTAAAAAACCCGCAGATCAGTGTCGAGATACAAAAATGTATACCAACAAATAATAATAATATTTATTCATGAAATTACAAGGCATAAAAATTTTAACAGTTTTGCTTATATTCCTAAGACTTACGTGCCTGAACTAGGTAATCCTATGTTTCAGGCGAAAAATGCTAAGATAGTCTTATAAAATTAATAAATAATCAAAAAGTTGACAATTGACAAATAAATTATACTTATGTTGAGTTTAGTTTCTAAATTTGATATATAATCATCGTAGGTGAGGATACATATTTACTTTAACACAGTTAACAAATTCTCTATCTTCGTAAGACATACTTTGGAGAGCCTCCTTGAGAATTCTCTTACAATTTGTGTAGTTCAGGGAGTATATGTTTGCTTTCGCATTTAGTCTATTATAGAGGAGAAGACCGAGGTACAGGTAAAATTTGTATATAAAAGCATGTTTTGTTGTATTTTGTGCGCAGACTATATCTTTACGTCTTTTATTACAATGTTCAGTGCTGTAGGGTAGAGCTGTGTGTTGTTTTAATACAATGCCCATTATAAATAGACATAGTACTTATTTTGTAAAACTGTATTTTTTAACGTGTACAACAATGCTTTGTTTTTGAGTAAATAAACATTATTATTATTTCGTTCATTTATTTCGATACATATAAGATACATTTATAAATATTTTTATAAAAACATTTAAAATTATAAAAAATAGTGGTCCGCCGGTATCGGGAGCAGGGTCCAAGCTACCGGTGGTTAGGACTCCAGAGAGAGGAACCTCCTCAAGATGCGAGCCGTATCGAGGAGTACTGCCTTCTGGATCAGGGCCTTGATCCAACCGCCTAACGACAGCCTCGAGAGATGTTGATCGAGGCTTTCGGCCATCAGGCCTTTGGCCAATACGACAATCAGCACAATAATAGCCGAGCTCACATTCCACATGTCAACAATCTCGTGTGCTAAGTCGAGATATTTAATTTGTTTCTCTTTCTCAGCTTTCACGAGGTTCTCGTCATGCAGAATGGTACTATCGATAATAATTGTGCGCGCCGCTAATCGATCTATCACCACTATATCAGGCTTATTAGCGACAATAGTCCTGTCAGTAATGATAGACCGACCCCAGTACAACGTGATATGATCATTTTTGAACTGGGTCGGGCACATACTTGTAGTATGGTACCTCAGAATCCACTAGTTTATATTTCAAAGCAAGTTGCTGGTGAATAATCCTAGCTACTTGGTTATGCCTGTGCAAGTACTTGCCATTAGCTAGACAAGAACAACCAGAGATAATATGTCTGATGGACTCACCCGGACGATGGCATGCCCGACACACGTCAACCGTCCCATCTTTCATAATATGTCTCCGGTAGTTATTCGTCAAAATATCTTCGTCCATAATTGCACGACGAAACCTTCAGTTTCCCCGAAAAGATCACCAAAACGTAGCCAGGATACGCAGGCTAAGAAATCTACACCGGGCCCATGAATAGCCCGATAGAAGCGTCCGTGAAGCTCCTTGGTTTACCATACCTTCTTGCGGCCATCGGTAGTAAGTACCACAGGTTTGCGCCAGTTCTCTTTAGCCATGGAGAGCGGGGTGAGCGCTTGTCCACTGCTACCACATCACGGTGCATACCCACTTCGGCTTTTAAAAATATTCCCTGAGACTGCACACTGCGCGGTTGTGGAGGGTCTTTGCATTTAAAAAGCCTCGACTCCCGCACGTCCGCGGTATGTATAGTCTCATTACCGATGATCGTGGGTGATGTATCGGGTTTGCGGTCCGCAGTGTACGGACCCTCCTATCCAGGGCGTCGAATTCAGTCTGAGTCCATTTGAGTATGCCGAAAGAGTACATCAAAACCGGCATGACCCAACCGTTGAAGGCGCGCACCTTGTTTCCGCCTGAAAGAATACTAATTAATACTTTCTTCAGGCGACCAAAGAAGCGCCCCTTCAACGATTGCTTCATGTCAGCAACGTTGATGCCTAAAGCTTCCGACATACCTAAATACTTATAGCTTTCGGATTAGAAGAGGGATCTAAGGTGTATGGAATCTGAAAGTTGAATTCCCTGGGATTCCATAATTCACCTCGCTTTACATGCATGACTGCACATTTGTCCACACCAAATTCCATCTTGATGGCGCTACTGAAAGTTTCAGTTACCTTCAGTAGCACCATCAGTTGCAATTTGTTGGGGGCAAAGAGTTTCAAGTCATCCATGTAGAGGAGATGAGATATGACCTGACCACCTCTCCTCAACCGATAGCCTAGACCTGAATCCTCAAGTAGTGTGCTTAGAGGATTCAGGGCTAAGCAGAACCAAAGTGAACTCAAACTGTCGCCCTGAAATATTCCCCGTTTAATCCATACAGGTTCATCGCTCCCCTGGATCTGTCGACATCCTGGATAGCGCAGAACCGTTCTCCATTGCCCCATACACGATCTAAAGAAGGTGCGTAGAGTTGTCATCTATCTTGTACAACTCCAGCACCCTTATGAGCCATGTATGTGGCATCGAGTCGTAGGCCTTCTTATAATCTATCCAGCATGTCGACAGATCCTTGCGGGATTGACGAACCTGTTGGCTTATGCAAGCCATATCGATGAGGAGTAGCTCCATAGTACCGCGGGACCCGTTCCTACATCCATTTTGAGAGGCTGGCATAATCAAGTTACTTTAAATGTGCGTACTAATTTTCGCTCTCAAAATGGATGTAAGAAGTTTATAGACCGTCGACAAACACGTGATCGCTCTATAATTCTTGGGATCCGTGGGACTACCTGACTTGTGGAGTAGGTAGGTATCGCCTGTGGTTAGAAACTGCGGAAGCGACCCGTACTCTTAGGATGACTGGAACTGAGATGCCAGGGAAATGTGTGAACCAATTAGCCATTTCAACCAAAAGTTATGTAATCCGTCCGGTCTCGGTGACTTTCAATTCGGTAACGGACGGACTGCTCTGGCGACGTCTAATGGCGTAATTAGGACTGCTTCCATTTCTGGTACAGTTTCACACGCTCGCCCGACATCCCGTATCCAGCCAGCCTCAGCGTGACAGACGGGCACTGACCAGATGCTGCGCCGGAATGTACTCGTGGCGGCATCATCCGGGCGGCACTCGTCCGTCACGTTTTGTTCAGGTCGCTCTCAAGCTCTATACACCCATCTCTCATCGCTCTGGAACATGTGATTCTGTGTGTACCGATTAACCCGCCGCTTATACCGCCGAATACGGCTCGCCCATGCACAAACTTTCTGTTTCAGGAAGTCGATGCGCTCTGTGACACGGGACATGTATTCTCGAGGGCTGATTCCAGTCCCCGAGAATGCCCCCTTACATAGAGCATCACTCGTGGTCGTGTATTGTCCTCCCTGAAGCAGTATAGTTTGCCAATGAGTACTCTGGCCCCATCGATACGACGATCCTACAATGCCGGGCTAGTACGGCTGGTTTTGGTTGAGTAGCCCCGTCACAGTTTGGAAACTTCACGTTAGCTAAACGACATGCCACAACAGCCGCTCAATACAGGATAAAATGTGTATTAACGGAATCCTCACTGCTCTCAAACACATTCTTAAGCTGCGAGTCCAGGGCACACACCAGTGCCTTATATTTTTATGCATAGGCAGGCGTGGTAATCGGTGTCTAAATTCGGTCGGAGTGGATCTGTACTCACGAAATGCATCCTCCAGTGCGCTCCTCAATCGGGCGTTGCACTGGCTACTTACTGAAGCAACCCTATCATCTTCCACTTGTACACTATGATTAGACCGCGGCGGTATTTCATAAGTGGTTGATGCTTGTACCGCGGTTTGTGCCGGACTCAAGACGATATGGTTGCTCAGCTTTGAGCGCAGCCTATCAAGTGCGGCATTCGTCCAACCTATGACTACGTTGGATGACCCGCACCTGATCCGACAATCGCTGGGCCGAGACGTTGACGGTTGGCTCTAGTTCCTGAAATAGAGACAGCATCCTACCACGGTACGCAGTGAGGTTAGTTCCCCCTTCTGTAGACCTGTAATATGCGCGCATGACGTTCTCGTTCATAGACTGAGTCGATCTCATGCGCTGCACATAACCACTGGCAGCGGGGACCCGGTTTGGGGCCGGATGGCCCCTAAGTCCCAAGCTCCTCGGTGGTCGGCCTCTCCCCTGCCGACATACAGGTGTTGGCGACGTCGGCGGAGAAAAATACTCCTCGCTCGAGCTCGACGCAACTACCGCGGCCGGTGTCGTCACAGCGCTCATAGTTGTACTGGATACCGGCGACGGTGAGGCGGAGCTGAGCGAAGAGTCCGGAGGTAGTGGGCGTGCTCGTGTTGTAGCTGATCTCGACAACATTGTAACATTTTCTTTTATTATTATTATTATTATAAATAGTTGCCGAACTGTTAATACTGCACAAGATTTGTATAGGAGGTTGGTAAGAAAAAGGAAAGGGCGGAAAGTAGACACTTTAAGAATCGCCTTCTGAGCTCTCTCGATGGGTAGTAACCTTATTTGACCCGCTTCACCCCATGTGGTAATACAGTAAATTAATATCGATTGACATAGAGCAAAGTAAACTTGTCTAACTATTTTTGGGTCAGCAATATAGCGTAACTTTTTTAAAACAAATATAAACTTGCGAATTCTATTATTTAAAGCTTCTATATGTTATTTGAACGAAAGTGTTTCATCTATTATGACACCAATAAACTTTTTTATATTTGCCATTTTAATACTGGGACAAACACATTGGTTATCTGTGGGAATTGAGCAATAATGAGCATACAATGTTGTGGTACTAGTTGATGTTTGGTTGCGCATCGAAAACTTAATGTAATTTGTTTTGTCTGCATTTAATGTTAGTGAATTACGTTGAAGCCATTTATTAACAACATTGAATCCGTGTTGCGTAAGCTTGTAGACATATTTTTCTGTGTTAGCCAGAAAAAGAAGGGCAGTGTCGTCAGCATAAGAAAGAATTTGGCCGTGATTTAGATTTAGATTACAAAGATCGTTTATATATATATCAAAAATAGGGTAGGCCCTAAAACACTTTCTTGGGGAACTCCGAAGGACATGTTTTTTCATAATCGGTGAGAACATTACCACATTGGGTACGGTCCTCTAGATAGCTCTTAAATAGTTTCAGCTGAGTGCCTCTGATATCTACCGCAACAAAATAGGAATAGAAACCGTGTCAAAAGCTTTGGAAAGGTCCAGGAAGATTCCTACAGTGTAGTTACGTTTATCAAGTTCTTGTGCTAGATAGTAAGTCAGATGATGGACGGCATCGTCTGTTGACATTTTAGGCCTAAATCCAAACCGCCGTTTAGATAAAATTAATTTATCCTCCAAGTACTTATATAGCCGTTTATTTATATTTTTTTCTAATATTTTAGACATAGAAGGCAGTAAGGAAATAGGTCTATAATTTTTCACTTGATCTTTACTGCCTGATTTATAAAAATTAATCAAAATAAACTTACCGTAATAAAATCAAAATAAACTTACCGGGACTAACTTGCGTTCTCAAGTTAAGATGATTTATATGGATCACAACATTTTGGTCAAGGTTTCGAGACACGAAATCTGCAATAAAATTATGGATCAGTGTTAAATATTGTCTCTGTAGGTAAATGAAAATAATTAGCATAGAGGCAGGTACACTGGTACAATAGACCTCTCGTCGGTGGTACGTAAGACTTTGATCTTGAGCTTCCCTAGTGTAGTACGGAGTTTCTATAGCATGCGAGGACAGCCGATATTGGTTTTGTTACCACAGACGTGCAGCCTACTGTTCCTACGTAAAAAAAATGTTTCAGTCGGTTCCAAAGCCTCTATAATTTGTAGGCAGTAGGTAGTTCGCGGATCTTTCCATGGGAAGTTTATGAGGTTTTGTTGGCAAATTCGTTGCGATTCGGTTGTGAACGAAAGATAATAAGCAGAATAGGTAATTTCAGTGTCTTAGGCCGAATAACTGTGCAGCTGTCAATCGTGAAAAGTGCGTGTCGTGCTTTTACACTACAAACTTCAGTAAACTCACCGGCATAAAAGTCCAAGCTGACAAGCATGTCTTCGCCAACCGTGACGAAACACGGAATATCATCGTCACACCCTTGAATGTTCACAGCCGACAACTCGTAAGCCGACCCTGTTGAAATTTACATAATTAAGTAGATACCTATATAAATTACTTCGCATTTCTGAGAAGCACAGTGATCATTGTGTCAGGTTTTTTAAGATTTTCGTAAACTCATTACCATTGTAACTAGTAGATGTAATAAATGCGTTTTACATTTGAGATAAAACGCATTTATTTTATCAACTACCGCCTTCTGGTTCAAATAACGTATCGATCGGCGGGCGACGCGTGACGGTGCGCGTGTCACTTGGTTTATTTAAACGATGAATGTTTTCATCACTCTGATAACTTTATGTATGCAGACGACTTAAAATTTGTCAAAATTGTTAAATCTAATGATGATGCCTCTGCACTACCGAGCGATCTAGAAAGGTTGGTACAATGGTGTCAAACCAACAAGATGCATCTAAATCCGAGTAAATTTTATCATATCAAATTCACGCGAAAACATTTTCTAATAGACCAAGATTACTATATTGAAGGAGTAAAAATTGTGGAACTGGATACAATAAGAGACGTAGGTGTTATGTTTGACCGGAAATTAACTTTTATTCCACAGATAGACAATATAATAAAAAGGTCCTCAAAAATGCTGGGATTTGTCATAAGGAATTCCAAATAGTTTAGGTGTTGTAAAACTAAAATTGTGCTTTACAATTGCTTAATACGAAGCGTATTTAGAATATTGTAGCGTGATCTGGCGTCTACACTATGCCACACACTCGTTGCGTCTAGAACGTGTTCAAAGCGTTTTCTATGGCATCTGGCGTTCTCTTGCGGAATAACTAGAAAAGTACGCTCGTACAGTAACAGACTGAAACATTTTAAAATGGTTTCGCTAGACAATCGCCGACGCATTAATGACGCAATGTTTGTTTGCAAAGTAATGCACCACAAAATTGATTGCCCACAAATATTGCCACCTTTAATTTCCGTGCCTCCTCAAGAATTCCTCGCAGTGCAATAACACCACTCTGCCCGCCACAGAGAAGAACAGTTCTAGGCGCCAATTCCGCCTATGCGAGGTTGTGCAGGGTTGTAAATAGCTGCAGTGATTAAATCGATTTGCACTTTGAAAGCTTGGGCAAATTGAGAGCCAAGTTTCTTAAGTGCCTACCTTCCTAAATAGATCAATCGGCCTTTCATTGCTTCGCTTAGAAGGAGACGTGTTTAAGTACCTTATATTGTTAATTTAATTAGTTAGACCTTTAGATAAGTAATTTAAAACTAGATTAATGTTATAAATTTATGTACAACTTCTTTATGCATGCGGAGTTTACCTGTAAGTGATTGTTGCACTGTTGCATATACATTTTGCATGTTACCTTTAGGATACATCCAATGTAAACAATCGTTGTTGAACCAATAAATAAATAAATAAAAAATTAAACGGCCGTGCGCAGCTCACAGCGGACAACAACAGAAAATCTTACGTTAAAAAAAAATACGAGTGACGGCACTAATGGCGAAAAAACACAATCATCACACAAAAAGGAATTCACAGCCTGGGCCATAAAGTTATTGATGGACCTTATAAAGGCCATCAGGCAGGGCCAAGACTTGGAGACGGTCATCCTCGACGATCTAGCCAACCTGTTGACGCTCTAATAAGCCGTGGAGGGTGATTCACTAGAACGACCACGGCCTACGGGATAAGGTCGGCCCCCTCCGCCACCTCAGGGAACACAACATCGAAGTTGCGCTTATAAGCGAGTCGCTCCTTGGACCCGAGGACAGGATTAGGTTCCCGGGATATCTCGTTCACAGGAAGGATGAAAGGTCGGCTCAAATGCGATACCGTGGTCTGGCAATACTAGTGAGACGAAGAGTCGTCACATAGTCGGCGAGGGTAGAGACATTCGTAGCGCGTGCTACAACCTGCCCGCGACCCACTTGGACTTGACCGAGCTGGGGGCCTTGTTAGAAAACAGCACACCACAAGCCGCCATCCTCGCCGGTGATTTAAATTTTAAACACCCACACCACACCGTGGAACTCGTTCGTGGAGACAGCTCTTAGCGGACGCGGAAGCTTCGGCTATACCGTTTCCGGCCCAGAGACGCCTACCTACTACCCGGACGCTATACGGTACATGCCTGACGTGCTGGACATCGTAGTCCACCGAGGGCTACACTGCCAGATCACGCAACAAGTGATAGACGACGAGCTACAATCGGACCACGCACCTGTACTCGTCGTCTTATAGGGAATGCCGGCTCGACTAAAGACCATAGCGCCACGCCGATCAACGGACTGGACAAAGTTTGTAGAGAAAGTAGAGACCGTCACGCCAACTGAGCCTATAGCCACTTCCGCGGACGTGGACCAGACGGCGGATGACCTCACTGCTTGCATCAAAAGTGTCTTCGAAACAACGACAACGATGCAGCCGCAGGGGAGAGTGCCATTTCCGCCCCTGCCGGCGCTCATCAACGTGATGATCGCCGTGAAGAGGTGCCTTCGCAAGCAGTGGCAATAGTTGAGAAGCCTTACTCTCAAAAGGCAACTAACCGTCTCACGGAGAAGGTTAAGGCCAATCTCAAGGCGCATACCGCCACGAGCTGGGCAGACCGAATTGACGTCACGACGGACAGTTGGCTGTCCGTCCACAAATTCTGCGGCCAACTATCGAATACCCCAGCACCGATGCGTCCGCTGCTTAACAGCGACGGGGCGCTCAAATATCTAGCGGAAGACCGGTCGGAGGTCTTTGCCGAACACCTGATGCGTCAGTTCCGCCCCAACCCGACCAACGACATCGATCATGTAGCAGCAGTCCAGAAACACCTGGGAGACAACTTCGCTACGCCGATAGCTCCCGCTGAAAAACCTCCTTCTGGCCTGGCGCAGCCAGACGCGCCAACCTTAGGACGAAGCCCAGAAATGCCCCCAGTGCTGACGGTACCACCAATACAGCGCTGCCCCACCTGCCATACCATATGGTAGCGGCACTGGCGCGCCTTTTCATGGCGATACTGCGCATGGGTCCTTTACAGCCTCGTGGAAGGAAGCGCGCATCATCATGCTGCCCAAGGCGGGAAAGAAAATCCTGAATCCGGAGACCTATTGGCTGATCACTCTGGTGCCGTCAATCTCTAAGGTGTTTGAAGCACTCCTGCTGCGACATCTGCAGCCTCACATCGCGCCACGATCAACTAAAGCAGTTTGAGTTCCGGGTGGAGCATAACACGACGCTCCAGTCGTCGAGGGTACTGCACCATCTCGCAGTTGCGCTCAACTAGAAGGAGTACTCGGTGGCAGTATTCCTCGACATGGAGAAGGCCTTCGACCATGTGTGGCACGACGGTCTTATAAGATCGCCACGTCGGACGCGCCCCGTCGCGTTGTAAAGGTGGTCTCTACTTTGTCTCCAACAGGCAGGACTTTCAGGGTGGCGGTCGACGGAGCGCTGTCAGGCACCACACCATTTAAATGATTGATTGATAATTCTTCGGGGGTTAAAAAATAAGATCGTTTCAATCAATATCAATGTTTAAGGTAAGTACCTACTTTCCCTCCAGGAGCCCCGTCTATAATTTCCATCCTGTATCTACAGGGTGGCAAGGACATCGACGCACAAACTCTAACCATGAATTCAGCACATGATTCTAGACCCCCTAGTATAGAAAATTTTAATCGGTTATCAAAAAAAAATCTGCTGTCTCATAGAAAAGTGCAATACTACGCGGTCAAAATGTATGGAACAGCAAATATTTTTTAATAACCGATTTAAAAATTTAACGCAGTGGTGTTCAGTATCATGTACTAAATCCATGGTAACAGGTTGTGCGTCGATGTTCCTGCCACCCTGTATAGCTATCACTTGACTTGGTAGGTGGGACAATATAAACACAGTTTACCTGAAGGCTGAAGGTTTTACAGAACAAACCATAGTAGGCGTACCTACCACAGTGTGCCGTGCTGTAGTATTGAAGATATAAGTAAAGATTAGGTAGGTATAGGTGGGTAAGTCTAAAATTCATAACCTCTCTCGTTACGCAGTCGATATTAAATTATATCAGCTGATATCAATTGAAAACCAATTTAATTCACCAAAAATTATCAGGAGCACAGTGTTATCTACACAATTATATACGGGTTTACCTATACAGCCTCGATAAAATTAAGAATAGGTACTAATCAACAGATTTCCTTTCACAATCGCAACTTATTGGCACACTCATTTCCGAAGACCCGGTAATTAGAATTAGGTTAAAAATCAATTTTAGTTTATTGGACTTTAATAAGTAGACGTTGTAGCTACTTAGATAAGATAAAAATAATAAATAATTAAACATCTTAGATTGAACAAGATAAGATTGTACACGTTTCTATTTTTGTTAGATTTAGGTACCTACTACCTAAGTAGGTACTGCCTACCCACCTACTCTAGTTACTTCGATATTTTTAGTAAATAAAAAAACAAATCGGAATGAAGGTTTTATTTTGAGGAGGTTCTCATGTCGACGCGTATAATTTTTTTAGGGCCTGCGGTCGTGGCCGTCGTACTTCGTGAGTCCTTCGCATGAACGTGGCAGACAGGCCCAAGAAAACGCCTCTCAAAGGGAACATCGGCTGTAAAAGGTGACGGGGTCCACTAGAACATCAGACGGCTGGCGGGTCAATCAATACCTACCTAACTACCTACCTGCCGAGCAGAGATGTAACTTAACTAAGATACAAGTATTTGAAATACAGATACAAGATGCAAAATACGTATTTTCATCTTGTAACTATAAAACTATTTTTAAATTAATTTCGTATCTTGTATTTAAATACCTTTTGTTTGGTATCTTAGTATTTTGTAGATACTATGTTTGCTAAAATACTTTTAGTAATAGACAACTGATTCTATTGTGACATCTTAGGTGACATTAATTTTAAATGTCAATGTTATCGTAGATGAAACTGAACGCGCCATTGAATCTTTAGTCTGAGGCCAAATTGATCGATGGCGTGGCAATTCTTCCTTTGTACAAAATGTCATCGGCTATGCCCCTTGACTCGTGTCATTTTTAATTATTCCGCATAATAGTCTGTTTGAGGGAAACATGTAAAAGTTTGGTCGGTCGGTCGGGATTTACTGTAAAAGTTGTACAAGTTTCTACAATGAGTCTTTTCTTGAGCCTTGACCTTCGCGATCAACGCGATTTACATGTAAAAAAATTAACTTTCACCAAAAATTAACTTGTTTTTTATAAAAGTATTTTATCTATAAAAAGTATTTAAAAGATACGTATTTTATATCTAGTATTTCAGGTACCATTCCAGAAAGTTATTTGCATCTGGTATCTGAAATACTTAATTTAAAAGTATTCTGCTTTTTGTATTCCAGATACTTTATTTAAAGTATCTTGTACATCACTGCTGCCGAGGAGTCAACGGAAATGCCCAAGTGCTCCAATGCCCTGGCCGGGATTAAGTAAGAACAACGTGAGGTTAATTTTAGTCGGTATCAAAGTCTGACAGACCCGTCCGCCCGGGCGGAAGACGTCAGTGAGGGTTTCCAAACGAAAAAAAGGGGAGCGCGCGGTCAAACACACACAAGTAGCACTATTTTTTGCCAATGCCTACATATTAACTAAAGTAGTAAAGTCTTTTGAAATCCTTGTTTCTTAATGATGTTATTTCCACCTAAATATCAACGTTATGCCCGTGTAAGTTCTAAGATAAGGTGACATCAGAATTACTAGTAAGTATTATTGAAAAAGTCTTAAAAAAAATTGAAGTTGCAGCGCAAACTTTGTGTGGTATTATAGGTAGGTATATATATGTATATATATATATATAATAATAAAATAACTTTATTTCGGGTGGCATAGACCCATAGAAACCTTAATCTAGTACATTTTTATTTGACATGTCTTGCTACACCTACACAAGATATGACCCACTGATTTTGAAAGGGACAGTCAAAACGTACAGCTATTGCGTTCAGAATGCCGTTGTTGCTACCCCGTGTACGGCCCAGCAGGGCAGCTGCTTTTTTGCGCATGATGGCCTGGAAACCATCAGTGCGCGCTTCAGCAAACATCCCAGACGCGCTGAACCGCCACGGCAGAACCAGCAACATCCTGAACGCAATATTGTACTGAGTGCGCAGGGCTCTGTAGGCTCGCTGCGTATATCTCACCCACAGGCCACTTGAGTAGAAGGACTGGCAATAAGCTTTGAACAGCGTAACCTTCACTTCTCTCGTGCATCGTGTGAACTTGCGTGTGAGCATATTAGCTCTCACCGCCAGAGCCCTGCGCTCCCGTTCCATATCCTCATCGTCTCTGAGGTCATCTGTCATAATGTGACCCAGATATTTAAAAGCTTGAACCTGCTTTAGGGCTATTCCATTGAGAAATACAGGAGGCACATGGGTAGGCTGTTGTTTGCCTGATTTAAATACTAAAATTTCACTCTTTTTAGAGTTATATTGTAACCCATGTGCCTCCGCGTACTTCTCACAAATAGACACAAGTTTCCTTAGCCCGCTTATAGAGGGGCTCAGCAGCACCATATCGTCTGCATAGCTAATATTGTTAAAACAAGTGTCATCAATGTGGCAGCCGACATGTGTGCTACTGAGCCCCTCGACAAGCTGGTTCACATAAATGTTAAACAATAGAGGTGAGCTTAAACCACCTTGCCTAACGCCACATTCCAATTTGTACTCATCCGACAGCGCCCCTGCCCACCTCACCTGGTTTTTCTGGTTTGCATACCAATACCTCAGGAGAGAAATGTCAGATGAGTCCCCCGTCCTATTTTTAAAATAGGTACCACAATAGTACGCATGAGCGGCTCCGGTAGGTACGAATGAGACGTACAAAAATTCTAAAACATTGACAACACACGCGGCAAATGAACACCAGCATATTTAAAATGTTCTATGCTGAGGCCGTCATGACCGGGCGATTTTCCACGTTGCATGTGGTTTATTATATTTCTGATACTCTTAGCAGAAAAGAATGTCTTACGCTCAGTCATGACGCCACCTGCATCGTGATCATAACTCGCTGACCACGGACCCAGGGACGACGCGATTGTGAACTGCTCCTCAAACATGCCAGCAATAATTTTGTGATCGCTCACGCCGTCGACGCTCACCGGGAGACTTGTTTTCACATTTGATCGGTTAAATTTTTTCCAAAAATCTTTGAATTTTTTTATCGAATGGTTCGAGGCATATTCATTTTTAATTGTTCTTGTCGGTCTTGGCATGATTTTAACTTGGATTTAAACACTTTTCGTGTGTCTATCATTCCATCATACACTATACGGGCTAGTACCCACATTTTAAATGTTGTGCGAGCGTCTCGATGCGCATCGGCGACGTAGACATTCCACCCAGTTATATGAAAAGACTTGGTTCTAATCTTTTTACAACGATATGTTTTCATTGCAGCCTCCGAAAATACAGATTTTTTTTTAGTATACAACTCATTAATAATTACGTAATGATCTAAATTACGGCATATAGAATCACAACACTGTCCTAATGCTAATGGAAAGTCTATTGCTAGAAGTTTAGAATTACATAATTCTAGATATTTATGAATTTGATTAGGCTGTCTTTCTCCCCAAATTACCTGCCGCCTAAGATCGTTTTTATTTAAATTATATTCATATTTAACATTAAGTTTATACAAATAACATTCTATTATAAGTGGGAAGTGGTCAGACCAGTACACATCTTCTTGAACCCATACTTTATTAATGGTGGAAACTGCAGATTGTATTGTAATGCAATGATCCAACCACTTCGCGCACCCATGAGCTTCACTACGAAACGTATAGGTACCAGACTGTAACCCCAACATATGTACATCCGCACAACACCATGTGTTATCGTTACAAAAAGCAACTAATTCATTAAAGAATAATTCGTTCGGGTGCGCATTAAAGTCTCCTAACACATAAAATGCCTCAGTTCCACATCTTTGTTTCTTTCATTCCAATCACAGACTGTATCGTACTAAGACAGTCTGTAAATACCGATAAATTATCACGACTGTTTGTTGGCATATAAACACTAAGAATGACTATGTTTCTATTACTCACGATTATCTTTATCCCTGTCACACGAACGGACACTGAACGGACACGAACTAATCACAGACACTGAACGGAACACACTTTTTCGCCATAATATCGCGACACCACTGTACGGGCGACCCCTGAATAAACCCGCTGACGTTTCCACGGCAGAGGTTCCCGTCGCACTGAACTCCTCGTGGATAGTACCCAGCACAGGTAACTCGTGTGGTAGGAGCCACGTCTCCTGTAGTTCCACCACATCAGCAGTCGTGCACAGGGCTTTAACACCTTCCCAGGATCTCTTGACAGACTTACAATTATCCTAACTTCCTAACTTCCTAATCCTAACTTCCTAACTAATATTATAAATGCGAAAGTAAGTTTGTTTGTTTGTTTGTTACCTTTTCACGCCTAAACCACTGAACAGATCATCCTGAAATTTTGCATATACGTTGTCAGGTGTACAGAAACGGACATAGGGTACCTTTCATCCCGAAAAAATGTACTGTTCCCGAGGAAAACAACAATAACGTTCTTATGATAATAGATGGCGCCACGTGTCTTCCGATCGTGATTGAATTATAACCCGAATTGATAGTCAGTCTAAATTAACGCGAGCGAAGCCGCGGGCAAAAGCTAGTAACTAATAAGTTTACTGGAACATCTAGTTTCTTCTTTGTCCATTTAAATATTTATTTATATATATAGGTTGTTTTAAAAAAAAACACACATTTGTTTACATGATTGGAAATCAAATCGCGAACGCAGTAGGTACTGCGTAAGTATAATTGTTCTAGAATAGTCATACTTAATGGATTAAAGTAAAGACATGACGAATCATAACAAAACCGATACGGTTTGGAATCGCAGCAACGTCATAAAAGTGAGATTGTGATATTTAATGAATCAGTAATATTTAATGAATCAGTGATATTTAATAACTTTTTGTCGTTATAAGTAAGTAAGTAGTACTTTCTTACTGCTAATTGCCACTGTACGGTCAAAAATCTAATGATAAGTAACGACGGCATTTTTCAATTTTTGCTCAATTATTTGAAGGATCTCTAAGAACGGATTAGTAAACCTCCCACCAAAATTCGCTGTGATTACCTAACTAATCAAATCACAGCTAATATTGATAAAAAATAAGTTGTACCTACTTAATTACAACAATTTTCACAGCACTCGACAATGTAAAATTTTAAGTAATTGAAACCTAACCTAAAGTAAGTCATTAAAGCCGGGGTCTAGCCGGGCATCAATAATGTACTGAATTTCATTATGTCCCGCTGGTCATTAATGTGATTTGAATTTGGAACATTGGGACCTCAAGTAAAAATCGCAAACAAACATTTTCCGTGCTTATAATCCCATGCATTATATCATTGAGACCAACACTAAAAAAAAAAAATTCGAATATCGAACAGGTCACCGACATCGCGACAGTAGAAAACAAATAAAACCGTCTCTGGATCTACCTAACCGATTTTGAAGATTCTTTTACTAATAGAAAGCCACGTTATTTGTGAGTGTTATAGGCTATATATTAACCCGAAAAATTAAAAAGACTTTTTCGTGGTAGTCGGATTTGCAAAGTCGGAGAAAAAACGGTCGAACGAAAATGTTTCTTACGAACGCTGCCTTAACGATGAGAGCTTTATAATTGAGTTCTAGAGAACAGTTGTAGAGCTTGACAATGCCTACAAAAAAGTCAGCGACACAGCATATGTCTAAGTTTTATATTTTAGTCACAAAAAGTAGTATTTTATATTAAAAAGATATTTAAATCGTTAGGTCATGTTTATTGGTTATATTAACAACAATTATGAATTCTTATCAAAATAAGTAAATTTATCGTCTCAAGTGTTTAAAACAAAAGACTTTTCCCTTTGACTGCATATCATTTGGACGAATGGCTAAAGAGATAATACGACATAGGTATGGAACCGCGAGCGACCGTGTCGTAATCTATTGAGTGATATTTCTATTAGACGGTTTTTTTTTATATACAACACGTCAATCTATTTATTTAGATAAAATTCGTTTTTACAGTATGTTTTTTGGTAGCATAGTTTAAAAGATAATTAAAGATATCAATCAAATCAAATCATTTCATTCACTCATTTGAAACCCGATAATATAGCTAAATTGGCATGCAAAAATATACATATGTATGTATATTTTTGCATGCCAATTTGGCAGTAAAAGTATAACCCTCCTTTTGGCAGTCAGGAAATAAATCATAGCACTCAGTACTAATCGAACCACAGTCACAAGTAAAAATGTTTATCGCCCAACGAACTGGGCACGGGTCAGCTAGTATGTATATCTATATTATCACTAGCGACCCGCCCCGGCTTCGCCCGGGTAGCAAAGCATAATATAATATAGCCTATGTCACCCGGAGATAGTGCAGCTTCCCAACAGTGAAATAATTTTTTAAATCGGTTCAGTAGTTTCGGAGCCTATTCAATACAAAGAAACAATCATATCTTTTCTCTTTATAATATTATTTCACTGTATTTCGTTTATTACAAAATATATTTAGGTTATACCTTAGCCTCAGCAACACGTGGTGGTTATGCTATTAAATTGTGGCTTATATGAAACGTTTGTATTTTTAACATAGCGCCATCTATTGAATACTTACTCAATCCAGTCAACAGATATCGCCATCTGTTAGAATCGTTTGGAGCTAACAGATAATTGTGACTGTCAAATAATAGACAAATAATTTGCAATAAAATAATATTGCGACTTAAGATTGAAATGTAAGCTTATCTTTCAAGTTGGATCAAATCGCACACGGTGGGCGAATCAAATTTAAAATCGGTTCAGTAGTTTAGGAGTCCATCACGGACAAACAACGTGACACGTAATTTTTATACATATAAAGATAAGAGTTTTTCAATAGTAAGTAGGTATCTAGTAGTCATTCTGAAACAACTTAATTTACACAAGCATAATTTGGAAACAAGGACTTGAATATACTTTAATTAGGTACTAAGTAGGAAATAAGTAATAATACCTAATAATGTTTTACCTAACTTCTAGACAGTTATTTTCATTACCAATGAGATGATCGAAATCACGTGCGGGCTTGAAATGCTTCATACAACCCTGAAACTTTGTAACAATAACTATGTGTAGGTCGGTGGGTAAGTTAGAGTCTATAATAATGTGCCATATCAAGCTATACATTTCCAGTTTTATATGACCTCGCATTGTGTAGGCTTTTGCGTACAATGAGAAGTCAGCTTATACTGGAAATGTATAGTTTGATATGTCGTCGTGCGTGCAAGGCGTTCATTGAGAAATTAATATCTAGAAATAAGTAAGTAGGTAAGTACATAAACATAGGTGCGTTGCTAATTTCTAGTAATGCACACTGTGATGCTTATAGAGGTGTAAAACAGTTTGTCTGCACACAGGGGTGCCGACTCCGTGGGTGCTCAGGGGCTCCAGCACCCACAAGAGGTAAATAGTGGGGGCGGAGCACCCATGAGACATCAAAACTGATCAAACAATCAGCTTTTTCCGATCTCTCTTTAAAATCACGATAAGATTTTAAACCCGGATGCTAATATTGTGGAGCTCGCTTCGCTCGCTTTTGCATCGTAGATTTTCTTCAATCCGTATTTTAAAAACTTAATTAATTAGTAAGTCCGGTGCCCGTCTGTTCGCTGAACATGAGTTTTACTGGACGGATTTAGATGCGATTTTAGGGATTAAGCAGGCCATAAAAAGAGAACCCCAAGTCGGGCATGAGAATGGGCTCCCACAAGGTTTTCTAAAAGTTGGCGCCCCTGTCTAGAACAACATGCCTGCCTATAAGCTTGCTCTTCAAGTATACCTACTTGCAACAAGTTTATTATTATAATAAACACAATAGAACAAGAATAGCTTATCTTATAATGAGCATAGGCGGAAGATTAGACGAATTAAAATAGGATATGATTCGCTTACCACAGTCATGAAATGTGACAGTTCCGAGCACGCTCACAAAAACC
Organism: Dryobotodes eremita; assembly: GCA_917490735.1. Lineage (NCBI taxonomy): Eukaryota > Metazoa > Arthropoda > Insecta > Lepidoptera > Noctuidae > Dryobotodes > Dryobotodes eremita. The sequence goes on from OU823257.1 coordinate 10,900,008, forward strand.
AGCTGCAGCAAAATGTACACTTTATACATATTTAATTCTTTAATTTCTAAATCACTGTGATATTCAATCAAGTTGAATGAAAGTTTAGCTACTGTGCTAAATGATATATCAGCCACGGGCAGGCCCAGTGATTATCGGCTCTGATAACATTGTAATGGGCCCGAATAGGAGTTCAGCTGCATTGGACAAAGGTGATTACGATTACCCTTAATTAATTAAATTGTATGTACTTATGTAGCTAGCTACCATTCACGTCACTATGATAACATGGCAAAATTCCTGATTGGATTCTATGCACTGCTGCAGTTGGTACAAAAACTTTCATGTAACGCAGCAGCTTAGAGTAGGTACCTAATGAGACTGTATTGTTTTCGTATCTAGTAAACAATACGCATAACAACGATAGACAGGGAATTCCTGGTAATTGTCTGCACTTATCCCTTAACCGCGTATTATGGCTACGTGGATTCCATATTACGTTACGGAGTCATTTTCTGGGCAAATTCCTATGAAAAACTTGAAGTTTTTAAAGCACAAAAGAGGTGCATTAGGTCCCTATGAAATCTTAAATCAACAGAAAGTTGCAAACCGCATTTTATCTCCTTTAAAACTACTAACGTTACCTTGTCTTTACATATACGAGACCGCTTTGTTCGTAAAGAAAAACGGTGATTTGTTTAAAAAAAGGTTTAGTACAAAGATATCGATCCTTAACGACATGAATTATGCCTAAGACGTTCAAAAACCGCCTTTATGCACAGGAGCATATCTTGCATGACTCCAATTAATAAGCTACCAAATGACATAAAAGATTTAGACTTGAAACAATTTAAACGTAAACTAAATAAATTTTTGATAGATCCATTGACGAATTCCTAGTTGACAAAATTTCATGTGACTGACCATTTTATGTATTTATGTTTTAATGTAATATTCATATACATATGTCTATTAATTTATTACAATATATTATATCTTGTATTTTAAGTTCTATAGATATTAATTACTTCATTATAATGTTTAACTTAATTTCTAATATTGTAATTTAACAATGCGTGCCTTAATAGGGTAGATTTTTGAGCTACTAAGTAGTTATAAAATATTTTTAAGATCCGGTTGTATCACCAAAATTCGCATTAATAAAAATCTTTGACTTTGACTTAGGTTTTATTCAACAGCTAACTCCCCCATATGGAAGTATTCTTAGTTTTTCCTTACAATCGTCCGACCACCTACCTACGACTTGACTTGAAGCATTCCTCATGCAAACACAATCGAAATTTTTTGTAGGTACTTGCTTAGTGGGGTTGCGCCGAGATCAACGAAGTTTCCCAAAACAAAAAATATTTTTGGGACCGTGTGGTTACAGTAGACCACATGTCTATGACAAAAAAAAATACTTTGTGACAGCATGATTGTATTTCTTATCAGTTTGGGCGGTTTTCGTATAGTTTAAGTATTATTAATTACTGAAGTGCGATTGACCGTACTGTACCGATTATGAAGGTGATTATCACTAGGTAGACATTGGTACACTGCCTACGTGTGAATTAATTGTTATCGCGTTTTGTCCGTTTCCGTTTTCTGCCTCCGAGATGACTCAGATGCTAGAAGATCTTAGCATGGCTAGCCTAGAGGTCGGACTTGGTATGAATAGGTATGTTAAAAAGACCAAGTTGATGACGAACAGCGTACCTACATCGTAGGATCATTCCTGGAAGAGCTATTGGGTCATGAGATAGATCTTATGAAGGGAAATCTTCCTCCGTCCTTTAAGAGAAGACTCGTCGACGTGTGTATTCTTCCCATCCTCACATATGATGTCAAAAAATACGGCTTTAAGTAGCAAAGCTCACTTCTTATCGTGCTGAGCGACTTTGAATTTGTGAGTTTATAATTTAGGTTTTAGCTTTATGACCTATCTGACTGTCAGAGTTTACGGCACGGTCCGACGGCGGTGGCGGGGTAATTGCGTAACACACTAACAGTAGGAATGGCTTTTATGGTGACAGTTCAACTAAATTCATTGCGTTATTTACGTTGTTGAGCAGACAACATTTATCGAACATATGACGCAATGGATTAACAATATCCTTCAAAATGATCCAGATTTTGATTGATAGTGTGTTACGCAATTAGGGTGCGGATGTTAAAACAAGTATGACTTGAATCTGTCAAGTTTCAGTGAAATACTACATACCACCACATACTATACGGGATCGGCAGACCTTCGGAGTCGAAGGCGCCTGGGAGGAAGGGGCATGATATGAAATAATCACAATCTGCCGCCTGCCGTGCCCTTAGCACAGTAGAGCTAGTTATGAAGATTTTGAACTGTTGAACTAATGACAATCGCGGAACATACATGGATGAGTATTATCTAAGGTCCTCCATCACCCTGATTCCGATAGGTAATCCACCATCCGTAGTCTAATGGTTGGTCTACACTTCTTTAGATTTGGTGCGCGGGAAAACTCTAATGAGTTTATGTTGGCACCAACTTAAATATATAAAATGTATGTGTACTACTGAATAAATAAATTCGCTTCGCCCGCGTGGATGTCGGAAATTATGCCACGGTAACGCGCTACTGAGACAAAAAGTAGTCTATGTTACTTTTTCTAACAGCAGCTATCTGTCAGTGAAAGTCTTGTCAAAATCGGTCCAGTCGTTTCGGAGATTAGCCGGAACAAACAGGCAGACAAAATTAAAAACAAAGTGTTTTTATTTTTTATAACCTACGGTATCTATCTATATACTTTCTTAAGCATTAAGTAAAAAGCTTTTATTTTGACATTACAACAGAGAACAGACACTTAAATTTTATTTATTTGTATAGATTGAAGTCGTTTTTCGCATCTGACTGTGACTTTGAGGTTTTCACCATCATGTTGGGAATTGATTCCGGTAGGTTGTTTAATACATTTAATCGTTAATATTAAACTTATACAATTCACAGTTCACACGTCTTGCCAAGTGGAATCTACATCGAAGGGTCGCTTCTCGAAGTTGTGAAGGAGTATGTCTACCTAGGGCAAGTCATCCAGCTCGGTAGACCCAACTTTGAGAAAGAAGCCGACAGAAGGATCCAGTTGGGTTGGGCAGCGTTTGGAAAACTTCGTCAAGTCTTCTCGTCAGCTATCCCGCATTGTTTGAAGACCAAGGTCGTCAACCAGTGTATCCTGCCCGTTGTGACATAGGTACGGTGCCGAAACGTGGACACTGACAGGCGCGCTGGTCCACAAATTCGAGGTTGCTCCGCGCGCTACGGAGCGGGCTATGCTCGGAGTTTCCTTGAAGGATAAAATCAGGAATTAAGTTATTCGGAATAGAACCGGAGTAACCGACATAGCTTGCAGAGTAAGCAAACTGAAGTGGCAGTGGACTAGCCATGTTTGTCGAAGGACCGATGGCCGGTGGAGCAGACGAGTTCTAGAGTGGAGACTGCGTATCGGCAAGCGTAGTGTGGGACGCCCCCCAGCTACTCGTAGATGGACTGACGACCTTAAGAAGGTAGCTGGGAGAGACTGGATGCGGCAGGCAGAGGACAGGGTCTTGTGTTGCAGTCTGGGAGAGGCCTATGTCTAGCAGTGGACTGCGATAGGCTGAGTTGATGATTGATTAAAGTTTTATATCGGGTGTAAAAAAGACACTTACTGAAACCGAGAATCAGGCCGTTAGTCTACCGCCACATCAACGGGCCGTCAACGAGAACGAGATGACCGCGCCGAAGTAGCGAAACATAAGTTTTACTATTTACAATGGCCGCGTGTCCACCGCACACCACCACTCTTGCCAAGGTCGCGGATTGTTCGAAAGAGTTACCGTGGCCCTGGCACACAGGCAACTGAAGGAACACGGGTGGGTTTTAGTCAGTAAAAGTCTGATACGCCCTCCCACTCCGCTCAGAGCGGGAGAAGTTATTTGATGATTTTACACCCAAAAAAAAAAAGACACCACTGACACGGCACGTTCGGTTCGAATAATCTCGTTTTTCGTTGACGTTGTGCGGTGAACAGTGTCACTTGTACTCCCCGTTATTGTGCGCTTTTATAATTTCTAACGGTACGATATTATCGTGCACGTCCACGTACACGTCCATAAAATGTATGGAAATATCTACACGTGCACGTTATAACGTTATCGTGGACGGAAATTTAAAAGCGTCTTCGTACATTTCCATACATTTTACTTCCCTGTGTTATCGTGACGTTAAAAATTATAAAAGTGCACAATATGATATTTATTTTGTACTGGACCAACCTGGGAACCTTTGGAGATCCTGAAGACATTGATGGTCAACTTTTTTTTTTACTTTTTTGTCGTCTATTAGTTTATTAATGTTACAATGTAAATTTAAATATTACGTTAACAGCTCGAAGGCGCTGCAGGTAAACATTTGAAGGGAAAAAACAAGATAGTGGCGCTAGTTCCGATTTTGGTCACACGCCAAAAGATCCTTATACAGCAGTAAATAGTAGTACTTACTAATTCCATGAGTGCAATTTGTTTGCAATTTCTCATCTCAGTATATGAATGTAGTCTGTTGTGGTTTGCAAGAGTATATATATTCTGTGGTGGGTCGTTTGTTTGTCAACCAATAACGATGCGTTGATTGCGCTGCGATCCTGTGAAATAATAAAATAAGAAATCGTATGACTGTATAAAAACCTAATAAAAATTGTTCACAAAATGTTTAAAAAATCATTATGTGGTTTCAGCTTGATTACCGAGAAAAGTAGACTGAAACTATATTTGAGGTTATCTCATAAAACCAGCAGACAAATAAAGGAGAAACCGCCTCCAAAACTGTCTGCAGATGTCGTCAACTACATAAACAGTACACCTGACTACAGTGACATTAAAGACAAAGTGCCCAACGCTCTTCTTAAAAAGTATAAAACCCCTGAAAGCATGTATCTGATAAACAAGAAAACTGCTAAAGCAATAGTAAACACAATCAAGGATAGAATAAACAACAACTCTCCCTTAATAGAAGTTAATCCTGGATTTGGCTTCCTGAGTCAGGAATTATTACTATGTCAAAATAATCCTATTTATATGTACGAAATGTCAAGCCAGTTCTCAACACATTTGAGTGTAATTATGTTCTTTATTAAGTTATTATCCTAGCACACTCAATATCACTTGATAACACTAATATTCTATTATATTTAAAATATCAATTTTTTAAACATCTATCTATTAAGCTTATTAAAATATCTATTCTCAGAAACTGCAAGATGAATATCCAGGTAGAGTAACAGTGAAATTAGCAGATTTCTTTGGCATGTGGAAATTGGCTTTTAAAGACAAAATAGACCAAGGAAACAGAATTGAAGAACTACTGGGAGATCTTTGCACAGATGATAAAGGTTTGAATGTATTATTTGTGTTAATTAACTGAGAAAAGGTTCCCACCTTTTCCAAAACCAGCTCTTAACCAAAAATATTCCTCTAATCTGGAAACATACATTCATTATAACCACTTCAATACTTTATAGAAGACTACAATGATAAAGTTAGAAGGTAATAAAAATTAATGTTTTGAAGTCCTGCTGAAAATAAAATGACTGTATTCACAGTGTTCTAATAAGATTAAAGTTCCTTTTTTTTTTCAGATAGAGTTGTTAAAATAATTGGATCAATGCCTGGATTGTCTTTTGTTAAACATTTAATCAACAACATCATATTTCACAATTCAACTAATCAACTTGGGAAACCAGATCTATTCATCATTATGCCAGGCCACCACTATGAAGTAAGTATACATTTTAATTTGAATATGATATATTCATTTAATTGTTTAAGAGTATAATTTTATTAACTCATTAATCAATCCTTTAGTTTCTTACAGATAATGAGGTGCAGTTAAAAAAACACAGATCAATACCAGCATTATTTCTGATGCTTTTTAATCATAAAGTACTGACAAGTGTGCCAAAAGTTCACTTTTTGCCATGGACACATAAACCAGATAGCAAAAAAACTAATATGGTTGGTATAGTTATATATGCTGAAAAAATTAAACACCAGTTTGATGATGCCAAACTTAAATTCAAAATCTTAGATAATATCTAGTTTTGAAAATGCAAATAGAATCATTAGTAATAATACATGACAAAGTTCAAATTCCATTGCAGCCACTTTAGGTTCTTTTCGCTACAAATGTTTGCTCAAAAATGTTTAAGTAAATGTCAAATAAATGTTTCAGATGGATGATCACAGGCTTCTACTAGTAAACATCACACAAAAAGACAAGTTGCCTTGTCCATCGGAATATTTACCACTGCTATGGTATTTCTTCAAACCACACATGTTTTCTAAAACAACAAGGGTTATACCAATGTTAGAGTAAGCAATCAATGCCAAACTTTAATTTTAGACTAAGATTTATTATAAAAAAGAGGAATCTATACATATAATAAAATAGTAACAAAGTCAATACTGTACATTTAAAAACAAAAGTAATTGCTACGAGGTGTGGGAATGAGTCTGATACTGAAAATATAGTTTTTAGAATTTTTGTTCTGTATGTCTGAATGTATGTTCCGGATTGGCGCAGAAACGGCTGAACGGATTTGGATGAAATTTGACACACAGTTAGTTTATAACCTGGATTAACACACACAAGTACCCTTTATTTTGAATCCCGTAGTAGTTTCCCGTAGGATATTTCCCCACTACCACGCGGGCGAAGCCGCGGGTAAAGTAAATATATAATTGTTTTACTAGGCAAGAGTTTTGTGTTTTATATGTGGCAATTTATTTCAGACAATGGATACCTGGTTGCGGTGTATGGCTAATAACAGGTCAAGATCCTCCTGATACAAACAAAGAATTAGCACCTAATAAAGACGACGCCCAATTACCTCATATGACCATATTCACCGAATTCGGAGATTTAAATCTACAACAAAAATTAACTGTGTTCAAGAAGTGAGTAATAGAGGCTGCTGGCTGAGCTGGCTCGATTATTTTGTTATTAGATTTCAGTATTTAGTTGAGATTTGAGAGCGAATCATTTAAAAGGCCATAAAGACGCGTTTTGTTACTTCTTCAAATAAAGTCGCTTTTAGTGTGTCTGTGTGACCACGTTGTTTCATCTAAAGTACACAAGTTACATACAAACTCAATGTTTTGTCGAGTTGTAAAAACCGTGCGAAGCTGGGCGGGTCGCTAGTTGAAAGTATAAAAGTAGTAAGATCCAAGCCTCTATCTAGGCAGAATTGCTGTGCAGTTAGAATTACAGCCTTACAAAGCTCATTAAATTCAATACTCTGTTGCTAACTGTGGAGACTTGTGAATGGCTTGTCATGAATCACCTCACTATTACTTCTGTAATGATAGTTAATATAATAAAATAAATTATGTCTAGGTGATGGGAGCATTGTAGTAATAATATATAAAGAGCACGTCCTATGGCCACTCATCAAAGAGACGGCACGGCAAGGGATATTTAGGCGACAATTAAGGTACAATTCCGAAGGCGACGGCCGCAAGACTGCAGCGGCTAAGCCGCCCAACAACAATGACTGACTACAGCGACACTACTGTTAAAAACGCTTCTGTTGACGGCAACATTGTCGCCTGCTGCTGCGGTCGAGGGGCGACTGCACACCAGTATTGCTATCAGCGGCTGTTACTAATGCTGGGGCCACACCAACGGGACACGCCGTTGATTATCGCGATGACGGCCGCTACCCGTAGGTGTAGCCAGCAATTATCGCGATAATTTGACAAGGGTATTTACATTGCCGTTTGACGTTAGGCGATAACTCGGGTGGCATTATTTTTAGCACATCAAAGATATTTAACACGAGAATTACTGTATTGAAGCGGCCACACTATGTTTGTCATTGTGCATTCATGTCATTTAAGAAAGGAACATTAGCGACAATTAAATGAGCATTGACGTTGACCGTTCCATGTGTCGACTCAATTTATCGCGTTAATTATCAGAATAATTAGCGCGTGGTTTATGGCGATGATGGGCCATGGATGATGATGACGTTGACCGTTGGTGTGGCCCCAGCATTACAGAATGATTAATTGACAAATAACTTTCGGGAAATTGAAGAAGAGAAGTGCAGCAGCCGTCGACGTTGTTACTTACGTCGTGTTCGCAATTTAAACTGCAGCGGCACGGCAGTCTGTCGTCGCCTTCGGAATGTACCATTACAATAATTTAAACAAAGACTTACCGATTTGTCACCCCAAAGCTTCCTTGTTTCCAATTGACAATATTTATTTTTATCCAACTGGGAATTAGGTTGATTCCATAATGAAAAATATTGAAAATGTCATACAAATATTAAGTTGTAGCCTGTAAATCATGTAATAATTACTGAACAATCATTCAAAATTTAATTGTTTATTTGTTTCAGGTTCATATCTTGGCCAGAGTTCGAGCAATGTCAGTTTAGAGTTACAATGGAAAATAATTTACCGAAATTCTTTACACACAACGATGATGACGACAAAGAAGGTATAGGTACTCATATAGAAGATATAGAGCACTCAGATGCGGAAAATTAAACATGACATGTTTCAATAACAGTAAATAAAACCACAGTTTAGAAGGATATAAGTCTCATTATTTACACTTTATTAAACAATCAGCTCTTTGACTGCTACAACCAATCGTTTACAGTATAAACAAGAAAAATTAATAAGTTACATTGGTCTTTAAAAGTAAGTAATTAAATAATTCATAGAAATATTATCTGAAAAATTAAATATTCTAAATAAAATATTTACTTACGTTTTTCTTGACATTTAAATACGGACAAAAATATACTAAGTACCAAGAACTGATGGTTCACTTGTTGTATTTAAAATGCTTAATTTAACATACTTTCTGATATCCAGTAGGTAAGGTAATCGTCTATTTTACATACAATCATATTTATTGCCTCACTCGAAATACAGCCTAAATATTTACCAGTTTTGGTATAAAATTATGATATAATTGATATATCGATGCTTTAACAAACAAAATAAAAATTCTTCATGTAATCATATACACTTCTAAATAAATTTACAATTTATACATAAGTAATTCACATTATATACAAATACTATAAATCAATTAGCACTTTTACAATAACATATTGCTTTTACTGGCTTACATTTTTGTAATAACACATAACTTATTTCAATCGCACAAATGAAAACTTATTGTTAAACAATTTAAAACAATTAAGGACGGGACTTGATACAAACTTGCACACTATGACAATTTAAATTATACCTTATATTATTACGATACATCCTGTCCATCGACATCGTATCATTTATTTGAATTAATGATCCTTTCTCTAGTCATATTGTGCAAGTGCTAATGTAACAGCTAATAATGGGTACGAATACCTACTTATACTACAAATCTAGTGCAAAACCAATTACAATAAATTCTGACTTTTAATAAATACTTTAAAAATATTACAAATTATTATATATACACCACCACCCTATTTACATAATTATAATTTTATGTAATACTTATTAAATTAAGTACAGTTCTAATAAATTATGAGAACAATCATTGTGTTTGTGTTGTTATAAGTTTTGGAAATGTTTATCGTTATATGTCTTGTGAGGGTGGGATTTGGGAGTTATGTAATTTAATGTCGGAATATCAACAGGCGTCTGGTTATTTTTCATCGATAATTTGTTCTGCACAGTTTTATGGATATTTGAGTTAGTGTGAACATTTAAACTTATTGTATTTAAACCGTTTTGGGGCTTCACACTTGGGCTCGATATAAAGTCTGTCCATTCGTCGTCTTCCACAAAGACTGGTGGTTTCTTGAGCTGAGAAGTTTGTTGTTTAGGTTTGCTCGATACAAAGTCGCCCCATACATCATCATCTGCCGATTGGTTACCTACTGAGTTTTTTTGTGTGTGAACTGGTGATGCACCCTTACTGAGACCACTGACACTTAAATCACTTTTCAATGACTGTAGAGTTTCAACAGGATTGAATCTCGAGAGATCCTGCAAGTCTATACCAGGACTTGGCCAGTTTATTTGTGAATAACTTTCTAAAGATAAAGGTTGCAATATTTGACCCGTTGTTCGTTGAATTTGCGTGTTTATTGCGCTGAAATTAGCGGGTGTAGGCTGCAGAAGACTTGTTTGTATCTGTGTGCTTGAAGATAACGAACTGCTCGTATTAGAATTGTAACTTACATTGTGTGTTAATGCTTCGTTTGGTCTTGGCATAGTCGTAAATGATATGGAATCTGACTTTATATTGTTACTTTTCGGAGATGCATAATCAAAGTTTGTCGGTTGGCCCAATGGCATTTGAATAATTGAATTTCCAAAAGTGTTGGTCTTAAAGTCGTTCTGTGCACCTTTTGAGGGCATTGCTGATTGGAATGTTTCAAAATCGTCATCAAAACCCTCATTTTCAGGCTTTGCCAATTCTTTAAAAGCTTTAGTTTTCTCTTGGAGATCATTCAAATATTCCGACGTGATGGCGTTGTTTGTCTGTACTTCGGATTCTGGGTGCTGTATTATAGCACTGTCTTGTTTTTCAGTTGGCTGTGATGATGATACGAAGTCGGTGAAATCATCATATGCAGCTTTAACTTCACCAGGATCAGGCCAATTTAGTGTAGGCATCGAGGGCTCTACTTTAATGGGTTGCAATAGCTGCGTTTGGTACGCAATGCTAGGTTGAGGTAACGCATTAACAGTCGTAGCCGTCTCAAGATTCTTTTCCTCTGGTATTTTAGATTGGCTTACTAAACTTGGCAAGGACCTCGAGTCGGATTTGCTCTTGAAATCTTGGAATTCCCAGTATTCACTATCATCTGTGTTAGCTTCAACTACACTATTAGTATTTAGCCTAAGAGGGTCGTCTGTTGGATTGTTACAATCCGTTACGACCGGTTGTGGCAAGAGAACTGTTGGACCGGGTTCATAATGGATTGTTTTAGACCTAGGTATTTCAGAGTCAGTTGGCGTAAAAATATGGGTATCGGGTAAGTTTATTTGTCGTATTGGCTGTACACTTAGTGTACTTGAATATATCTTCTCAGACTTAGTGGACATTGCAGCTTCAAAGACATCTAAATCTGTTGGTCTTGGCGGTATGGTGGTACTTTCGTGTTCTGTGTTACAAGCTGAAACAGGTAATTACAGAATGAAATGAATTTTCAGTGTCTTGTAGCTACACAAGAGGATTAGAATGATTAAAGTATTATTTTGAAAGTGTTAGTGCGCACTACTGCAGTACTTCTAGAGTTTCATGTTAAATAAAATACTGTTAGTCGAGAAGAATGGTCCGATCACTTATCTGTGACAATGGTAATATAATCACTCTCACCAATGGTATCTATATTGTTTCCAGCCCAAATTACAACTTGCCCCTTGCCCATCCCATCCCTACGAGTCAAAGCACGCAAGGCCATCACGTGTTGCATGCGCTTACTTGACGCAATAAGAAGTGCTACAAATGTGATGCACACAATGAATTCTTTCTCATGTTTTATCGCACAAATGCTCCATTGCATCAATAAGTGCTGTTCATCTGTGCGGTTTTTGTCATGTGCCAGTCCAAGATTAGTTTAACTGCATAAGTGTTTCCATAGATTGTATTATACTATGAACCAGAAAACGTCTGATTGGGTAAATAATTAAATACTAAGTCTTACCAACAGTTCTGGAGTCCTGTGTTAAAGATCAGTCAACTTACCATGAGATAGTAACTCAGATATCTTGAGGGTAGAATGGTTATGAGCCATTTGGTCTAGGGTGGCCATAAGGTGTTCTAGGTCAAGGAGAAGGGCTTCGGCATAGGTGACTATTGGAATAGGATGAAGCAGATAATTTACAGGTGGATGTTATTGATCCAAGTGCAAGACATGCAAAAGAATTACCATGGTGAGTATATTATGACAAGCTCTGTTAATTTGTTCAAGTATTCACAATATTTTGGTTCAATAACAATATACAAACAATTATTATTAGTATTTTTCTGGCATTTCAACTGGACTGTGCATGACTTGCGTGTTTTTTTTCTGAGTTGCATAATGTGCCAATTACATAATGTTAATTGAGGTTGATTTACTGTTATTTTGTTAGTAATTAATAAAAGCACAGATTACAGTAACTTACATTCTTGTCCGTCTGAAGTGAAAGGGTCGGACCATGTGGTGGGCTTGCTTGCTACTTTGTCAACAACTGGTTCACTTTGACTGACATTAGATGGAGTAGAAGCTTGTTTCTGTGGTTGAAGAGGCGCAACACTTAAGTTTGCTGCATACTTAGGCATGTGGCTACTCCATTTTGGTCCAAAAAGCTGAAAGATATATGCCACAGTACATATTAAAAACTGTAATTAATACTCTATCATAAACTTTAAAACACCTAAACTGACCAACATTTTTCTTTTAATGAGATGTTATAATGTTGTCTCACTTTAACTCAACCCAAAACTTCTGGACTGAATTTGAGGTGCATTGATTGACTTCGATCTATGTTATAATTTTAAAGACATTTCAGAAACTTTTTTTGAATGGTTGGAAAGGATCAGAAACTCAGGTACAGTATGTTCAAAAATAAACAACAAAATAAGATGTTTTTTTATTATTTTGCTGTAAGCCACCCAAACACAATAAAATAAATAAGATGTTTAGTTGCAAAAGGTTCAACTAATATCTATAAACATGTATCTTTCTAAGGTGTACTTAATGCAGAAACTTGTACTGACAGTGTCACCTTAAGGAACAAGTTTTTGATGTTCTCAAGATATTGTTCCTTCACAATCTCTATCTAGTGCGCATTCTAAGGATATCTATAAATATATCTAAGTATGTAAGTGGAGTCCACTTGTCCGCACTTAAGACTCTCATTCAGTCCATTGTGTGGAGTGAGTCCTAGCTGACATAGCCAGCCTAGCTCCGCCCAGAAGCACAGGAGCTTCTGGAGGCCCCACAGGCTTCACGGAGCGACCTCACGGTTCCGAGGATTTGTTCTCGTTGGGATGCCACAGCCTCACACTCCAGGATGACATGGGGTTCTGATTCGTCGGCGGTAAAGCAACCTCTACAGAGTGGCCCGTCTGTGCTCCTACATTCAACGTTTGTTTAAGGGGCAGTTAGAGACTAACTACACTTATTCAGCTCAATTCAGTCCTCGTCCATAGAAAACACAATTTTTGTATGGAGATGTGTACGCACCCGGAAAGCTGAACGGATACGTACGCATCTCCATACAAAACTGGTGTTTTCTATGGACAAAAACTGAATTGACCTGAATAAGTGTAGTTAGTCCCTTACCTGTAATTATTGTCCCTATCATTATTCTGAAGTTGTTTCTGTTTAGGCTAGGAAGTCGCTTAGACAGTCGCGGGCATAATATCAGTATAAACATTTTTGACTGCCTACAGTCAATTGCCCGCGACTTTCTGTTAATCTCTGGCCAATCCATGTACGAAACTGTGAGATTGGTAAGAGGGGGGGGGGAGTGGGTGCGGGCCTAACACTACCATCTCGGAACCTCCATACTTAATATTATAAATGCGAAAATAAATCTGTCTGTCTGTTGTTCTGACTGTCTGTTACCTTTTCATGCTGAACGGATTTAGATGAAATGCACAGCTGCAACTAGTGGGACTTGAACATTAAATTTTGCACAAGTTTGTCATTATTAGTTTACCAAAACTACTCCGCAAAGGGGGTTTAGGGGTGTAAAAGTTTGTATGGAATAATCCTAACGCACAGTTCGGCTAGATAGCAAAGTAAGAATGATTGGTACTAAGGTTTTTTTAAAAAACAACCTCTAATGGGGGCAAAAAGGGGGTTATTAAGTTTATAGGGGAAGATTTTTACAGTGTAGCTTAATTAAATCAAAAATTGGTATAAATAATCTTGATTCTGACTCTTATTCCCAAAGGACAAAGATTTTTCATATTACAATCATAATCATTAATTTACGAAAACTACCATTTTAAAGGGATGTTGTTTGTAGGGGAAAATATGAAATCCACGCGAACGTAGTGCTAGTTTGGTAATAATAATTATTGAAAATAACTTACAATGTTTCTGGAGTCTATACATAAAGCTTTTAGTAGTGTTTTTTGTCCTAATGAATTATTCCAGTTCACAATATATGGTTGTCTTTCATCAGTTTCCATCAAATGACCCCATGTTTCACTTAGCAATGATTCTAGCTTCCCCTCAAACTCTACATCAGGTTCTGATATTTCTTCAATAAATACTGCAGTTAATACTTTAGTAATGCTTTCCATGATATGATGTTCATTATCAGTTGATTGTAAATTAAGAACTGATAATTCCTGACATTCTTCTTCCTGGACTTCACTTGATTCTGTTTTTATAGCTGAAGATTGGAAATCATCAAAGTCCCCAAAATCATCATCTTCTAAATTATTATCTTCTTTTACTTGATTCTCAAGTTGATAATTATCGGTCATAGGTCTAGTTTCTAATTGTGGTGAATCCTGTGAGTGCAATTTGTTTTCTTCAAAGTTGGCTCTGAAGTTACCAAAATCTATTTCATTGGTGTCATTATTTTCCCATGGATTGGAACTGTCAACAACACTAGTAATATTATTTTCAGTGTTGGCAAATTTAAAATCATTGAAATCTCCAAAATCATCTTCTACCACATTTTCATTTGTTTGAATGTCAAAAGGCTCCAAGGATTGTTGAACATTTTCTGGAAAGTCATTTGAATTTTGTGAAGAACATTCTCTTACTGTGGGCTCATTTATATCAATAGAGGATTCAGCATCTTTCTCTTTCAAATGACTGAGGTCAAGATCTTCTGCAATAGTCTCATGTTTAGCATTAATATCAATAGATTGGTCAACAATTACCTCATCTGAATCTATGTGCAATTCCTTTAAGGCAACAGATGGGTCAATCACATTTTCATAAGGTGATGTATTATTACTATCCTCTTGACTACTATTATTAGAATTACATGGAATGTTTAAGTCTTTTAAACTATCAGTATTCAGGTCACTACTTTCATTTTCATCACTGTTTTCAACAATATTAGTAACAATTTCTTCATCTAGTTTTAAATTTAAATCTTCAATATTTATGTCTTCTTCACATTTTAATTTATTTTCATTAATATCATTGGTTTCAAACTCATCATGGCTAACACTACTTTGTTCTGTATCTTTAGTATGTTCATACTCCTTGAATAAATCTTTATGTACCCCAGTGTCCATACTTTTTGTTATATCTGGATCTTTAATTTCAAGTGGTTTGTTATCAGATTGATAATGGTTATATGAAGAAAAGTTGCCATAGTTGTAATCATTGTTTTCATCATCATCATCCTCTTGTGATACTGAAACAATTAAATTATCACAAATAACAATAAGTTAGGTATTGGTAATAAACTACTAACACTAATCCTCGACAGCAACAATTGCACACAACAATGAGAACCAAATGAAACTTTCTAGAACTTCCTCTATTTTTTTATAGTTAATTTCACATTAAATGAGTTCCAAATAATGTAGGATTGATCAAATATTTTTAGTATTACCACCAATTTATTACAGGCCATTGTTATTGTATGACTGAACCCCATTACTCACACAAGAAGTAAGCTATTGTACAGGCAACATTAACAACTTGATTTTATGTTTTAAGCATATCATCATTAAATACAAGACAAATACTAACAACTGTATGATAAATCGAAATCCCCAGGATCCTTATCGTCTTCACACTGGTCGGGTGGTGGAGGAGTACTGCAAACGAGTGGAGGAATCGACATTCTTGGACAAAAAGATTAAATCAAGGATTTATTGTGACACTTTTAATTACATTAGAATATTAAACTTGATAAAACTGGCACACTGCTATATATACTTTTTACATAATATCGAAGACTATTGTATTATGATTATTATATGGAATTAAGACAGCTGTTCAGTAATTGACAAAAATTTGCTACGATGAAATGCAACTGATTCAAGAAAGCTGACATCTGTCTGTCATTGGGAACAACTCCGAACAACCATTTTAATTTTCGTTCAAGAACGCTGACTAGAAGTTTTTTGAAACCCGACGATATTCTCGTTAGTATTAAAATAAGTTTTTTTTTATTAGCATTGTAAAACATCTCTCGTTTAGACAGACAAATGATTCGAATTCAATCATTCAGATTGGCAGCAGATTGATGGATTGAACTGATACCTCATTGATCGTCTTTTGGTCTTGTCTTGTTAAAATCATGCTTGTTACTTTAGACTGAGTGTTTTAGATTGTTGTTGCTACCAAGTGTTCCCATTTTGGCCACGCACCAATAGAATCTTGTAGCGTTGTCAATATGATATATACAGTGTGTATCTGAAAGGTGTGGTCACTTTCTTCATGGGACCAACATCGTAATCGAGAAACAATTATCAGCTGTCCCATACAAAACTTCATTACCTACTCGATCCAAATGTACGGCTGATTATTTTTCGCAATAACAATGTTGGTCCCTTAAGAGGGCCCTTCCCAATCCATCTATCGTCAACGCGAGCATGATTGAATAGCTTGTTGTTTCATCCAACGCAATGTTTGAAAAAGAAGCAAGAGTGAGAACACGATAACATCAAACGAAAATTGGCGCGCAAAGATTTCACAAAACTTGTTCCAGGAAATACGTGTTTTTGAAAAAGCCTTACAAGTTTTTGGAAAAAACGTTTGTCATTTAGAATCTCCATTACATTTGCGAGGTTTCTATGAAGATGTTTTCTTTACTTTTACAATTTATGAGTACATTATGAACGGTCAAAGATCAGGTAAAATTTATGCAATAAAGTATATTTTTGGAGGCTTATACTGAATTTGGTTCTCCAACTTTAGATTTTTTACTTGCATAGAAACCTAGATGAAGTGCACAAGTTACCTATTAGTTCCAAAATTTCGATGAAAGATGTGTTACAACGCTATAATCACGTACGAGCGTTTGTATGAAAATTATGACGGGTTGGCCGCACTTAAAGAAAGTTGTTCAGTTTGATGGTCCGTACCGTACCTTAAGTACCTTTAAAAACTACACCTTTTTCTGTTACACGCTGTGAATAATGTCGTAGTCCATCCACAGATCAAGTACGTAACTAAAGTAAGACTGTGTAGTTACTTTACTAAATTCTAGCTGTAGTCTGTGGTCGGTGCCCGGTTTGTTCTGCCGTGTCTCCGGTCTCGTCGTCTGAAAAAGAAAAGTTGAAAGCAAAAAGATTTTACGTTTTATCAATTGCCTTCGTTTATCTAGTGACGTTAGGTATAAATTGGTGACAAAATAATTAAAATAATTGAGTATTTGCTTGCATAAAGGGCGGACTTTATTAAGTACAGGTAAATACACTTTATCTTATCGTTGAACCATTAATGAGCGTGATAAATGGTGGCTATTGGTTTTTGTATTTCAATTACTGGTTGTAAATCTTTATATCTCGTTAATAGATATGATATAAATATTAGATAAGCGTTCCTGTAGGTACTGGATGTCCCAATTTGGATTCCTACTTTTACATTAACATCAGTTTCGTTACTTTTGAGCGAAAGGACTGTCAATAACCTTTGACATGTGTCATTGCTTACGTGTCAGCTCATACCTTCATTTTGTTTGTGAGAATATTTTCAAGTAAATTAGTGAAAAACTACTTACCGTTAGCTCATTGCTATTGCTAGCGCTACTTTACCAATATTTTCTCTGGACAGTGGTTCGTATACGTTTGCAAATGTCTCATAAACACTCTGTACTATTCGCCGTTATGAATGTGCCGCTAGAATCGTAGATGATGAATGAAATACATTATAATAAATATTGAAAGATGAATTATTACGCTAGCGGATTACTGTGGTGTGGATCCTCATAAAGGGTAAAAAATCTGATAAGATTTTAACTTAGAATAATTAGATTGTTCGTTATTTTGATCAAGGATAGGCGAGTGCGGCAGATCCAATGGAGCTGCAGGCATTGCTCGTGCTGTGTGGGGTGGGGGTGGCCGGACTCGCTATGCTTCTCCTCATGGGGCTATTCTCAACCTCGGGCACCAGCTATGAGGAGGCTATTGCACAACAACGCAGAGCCACCACTGAACTACTTGCTCTTGCTGAAAGCAAAAACAAACCCAAAAAGAAGGAGAAGAAAGCTAACAAAAAGGTGATACATATTTAAATTTTGTTTTATCAATGAGACTCCCAAGATTGGGATAAATGAAAGGAATACAGGAAGGTCTTTGTCCAGCAATTCAACATTCAGGCTAATATTATATTAATGACTGCTTGAGTCTAAAAGGACTGAATGAAATGAATAGTGGGTCAGTACTTTCAAGAAGTGAATTGGCTGATAGAAAATTATTTACTTAATTATAATTTTAAACAGCAATATAGAATCATTGTTAAAATAAGGGTTATAAAGTTAGATGATCCCAAACTGAAATTTTTGAAATAATAATAGTTTTTAATTACATTATAACAAGTGAGTTACCTATAACAGCAAGGTGACTTAGGAATTCCACCTTTGTGACAATTGGTGCATATATTGCACACCTAGATAAAGGGTGGCACAAGTCAAAATAATCCAAAATCAAGTTCTTGCGATTATTGGAATTTGTATGATGGGGTATATTATTTTTATCAAACCACAGTTTTTCAAATTTAAGACCTAGTGCATGAGAAATTGTAGCCTTTCCACTTCTTTTTTTTTGTAATTAAGATATATTAAGATTAAGAACAACATCATAAGAGTAACATCAATTCGAGGTAAATCAGAGTTAGCATACAATCAAAGAAAATGTGTAAAGCCCGATAGAATATTCTTTTTATGCCAAAAATCTTGATAATCTTACACTGGTATTATCATAACAGTAATGACATTAAAATAATGATCATGGTATTTTAGTTAGCAAAGAAGGAAAAGAACAAGGATAGTGCAGTGGTGACAGGCAGCGAGCAGGAGAGTGAGGCACCAGCTGAGAGCGGAGTGGAAGATGATGTGATGCCAGCTCCTAAGGGACATGTTGAGTTTAATCCAGCAGTAGTTGTTGATGCACCCAGAGATACACCAAATGTTAAGGTAAGCTCCTTTGTTTGACATTTAAATTTAGGACACAAAAAATGTGATTACTGCTATAGGCCTACTGTTTAACTGAGCTGGTGCTGGAGGTAGCTGCATGGTGCAGGAGTGTCAGCTGGCGAATGACATAGCTCCCGCAATGCGTCACCACAACACGCACCACGCAGTCACCTCAGACCCCATCTGAATTAAGCAGTGGGCCTGCAGCTAGTAGCTTGTCTTATTATAATATGTGGACTCCTATTGGTAAATCAGAGAACAGTGGTGGCCCAGTTCTTCTTCCTTACCAATGTGGCTTCAGGAATGTACTGACTGAATTTAATATATACATACCATACCATATCTCTATCCATCCTGCAAATATTTCTTATTGCACTTATCTTTTTATTAACTTTAGAGATAAACATCTTTTAAACAAATCCATTGAATTTCTTGTGAAACAATTTTAAAATCCATAGTATCTACCAATTGCTGAATTGGCAACATTGCATGATGGGATGCATAACAACAGCATAGAAGTTTTTATCATGTTATTTATAAATAATATGTTATCTTAAAAATGTATGTTTTTAAAAGATAATGTTCCAAGTTATCAAAATCATATGAAGAATACATTGGTTTTGAATTAATTGTATACATTTTGTTATATGAAGGACCTTTACAATGTTATATTTTGAAATAGTCTTGTTTCACTTGACTAATTCCCTACTAATGAAGTTTAGGTATGCTATTAATTTGTAGGGTTCTATTGAGAAGGTTTGTTTTTATTTGTAAAAGACTTGCATGTTGGGAAATTATTCTAATTGATTTTAAACATAGAAACAAAGGAAAAGATTCCTAATACAATTAATTGAATTTCTTCACTTATTTAAAGCTATTTTGTAAAACCTTGCTTGGGATTAAGTATAAACTCTGTAGTATTCTGCATCTTCTTTGTGGGTTTGGGCTATATTAAAAATTGATGAAAACTGGAATGCAATAGGATGGGTGAATGCTGGTAAGTAGATTAAACCAATGGTAGATTGGATGAGTCGGATCCACTACAGTACGATACTGTTTGTGCAGATCCGCAAACGCGGCAAGGACCCTAAAGTAAAGCCGATACTGATAAACAAAGAGGATCCGAGTTGCTTTAGCGATCCCAGCGCGGTGCCAGACTCCACCACCACCACTGTCGCCAACCACTTTGAGGAAATGCATCCCAAAGATGATTTTGAATTGATGCATTCATCACTGGTAGCGGAAAAAGTGAGTCTACACCTACGAACGTTATATGTGTCGGCGATTTTGTGTCTATGTGTGTGTCTGTTAACTTGTGACGCGTTATTGTAGTTGAGTAGAGAGCATAATAAAGCATTCATTGATTCATCCGTTTTAGAAGTTGTACAATATGATAAGTTTAGACTTCTGACTTCTGCAAAATACGTTAAAAGTACCAGTAAACAGAAATTAATTATTAGAATTTGTAACCTAGTTCGCATGGCTTTAGTACCAACTATCACTGAACTGAATTCTTAGTTGCATTAATGCGGACTCATTTTCATTATTTACATCATTAACACGTGTCAGAGTCGTATTCTCGGCTCCGTCTATCTTTATATCAATGTTTTATGTCGTGTCGTGGCTTCATTGTAAACCTTTCATATCACTGTCGATGCACGCGTGTTCTTAAGCATGCTTTGATACAATGTAACAATCGTTAGTATGTATGTTCTGCTGATAGCATGTTATTTATTATAGACATAACAATGCGATAGCGTAATATAAAATATTTTTAGGCTCCAGAGAAAGTGGAAGAAGTAGTGGAGAAGAGGGATAACAAACCAGCAAAGGCAGCTAAAAGTGCCAAGGTTGTTGCCAAGCCCCCTGCGCCAGTTGAAGTCGCTAAGGAAGAAGTTACTCGTGAGCGGCACAACAGTGGCGAAGCGGCGAAGGATCAGCGCAAGGGTATATCCATATTATATTATAAAAATCGTAAAATACCCCTTTAACATAAAATCACAAAGCCATAGACTAGATGATAGAATAGATTCCAAGACTTCCATTACGAACTCTACTTTGCACTCAATTGAGTATGAATAAAATGATGAATATAAATTATCACAGTTAGCATCTAGATCCCTAGGATGTAATGTCAGTAAACTTTAGGCAAGAAGACTGAGAAGAAGCTTGTCGAAGAAGTGCCGGAGGTGGTCCGCGAGGAGGTGGTGCCGCCGCTGAACGCGCCGCAGCCCAGCGAGCTGACCACTGACAAGCTGCTGCGGCAAGCGCTGGCCAACGCGCCGCCGCCCGCCTCTTCCCCGCCCCCCAAGAACAAGAAGAAGAAACCAGAGCCCAATGTACTCTCGCTTATGGGTGAGTGTTGTTTTTCTACTATTATTTCAGTGCAGTTTTGTAAAATGCTGAGCTAGCACCACTAGTGTGGCAAGCAATGGCTTGCATCCGCGATTCAAAACTAGCCAAGGAAATTTAGACATTTTGTGCGAGTGTTTATGGTACACCCACCAAGGAGGCAATGATAAATAAAATTTGGTATCTGTTTGCTTTCTATAAGTTAGTATTAACAACCATAATTCGCTAAGAAGTGAAGTTTCGGTCCAGTCAAACTCAACCGCACATCGTAATAGTTTTATTTCGTATCAGTAAGGGTGTGCTTAGTTGAAGTGTCCAGCAGAATTTTGATGCGACGTTGTGGTCAGTAGCGGGCGACAGCGGCGGCGTGAACGTGGGCGAGCTGGTGCGCGTGGTGCGCGACGCGTCTCTGTCGCGCACGGAGATACAGATCCTGACCGACGCGCTGCTCAACAAGCATCACGATCCGCTGCCCGAGCACTCCGAATGGACTGAGGTATGTACTTGTTACGTATTGCCTTCTGAAGTATAATTGCATAGCACATGTGTGAGTACTATGTACCTACTATAAAGCTACCATTTTCTAGGTTTGTCTTTCATTGACTTGAATGTGCCCTGGCGGCTGAGAGTTTGTCATGCTCACTCAAATGTCTCGCTGGTGGTGGCGTGTGTGTTGGATCATTAAGTTCCCTTCAAAATGGTTGAGCTAAATGGTGCTGATCCATACGTCATGTTCGTGAACGGGCGCCGTCAGTGGGGACTGGTCATTTCTTGGCTGCCACGGCTTATTTTAATTTAATATTGGAATTGTTGTCGTCTCTTTATTACGGACGCTTTTAACGTTCTGCATCGTTCTCACATGCATAATTTCAACATGAATGATGTAACCAATAATTTGTAACCATATTTTGATTTAAAAGAGTGTCCATGGAGTTTCTTGCCCGTTCTTCTCCATAGGTACCTACTACGCTTTGGAATGGGCAACTAGCTTCATCTTTCTGACTGACCGACCCCTTGACAATTCAAAAGTGCCTGTAATTGGTTTATTTGAAATAAATGCTTTGAGTTTGAGTTTGAGTTTGAAGCTTTGTTGCCGTTCTGGAAACCGTCCACTCCTTGATGGCAACAAAGACAGATTATCCACTAAGGGGATAAAGCAATGTCTTACGTCACAGGCTTTATATTGAATCCCGAGCGTAGCAAAGTATTCTAGTGTTCCCGAGCGCAGCAAGAGATTCCTAGTTAAGTCTAGAATCTTGAGTGCAGCGAAGGATTTAAGCTCGCCCAAGACGAAGACACCTTTATCCCAGAAGAGAATACTCTACTTTTCGTACTTTCTGCAAGGTGATAAAAAATCATTCGATTTTCCTTAGTTTATTTTTTTAACTTTGTATAATATGTATATTTTGTTGCATAATGAGGGATATAAACACTGTCGAGGTTTTTAATAGTACCTATCCCATGAGTGTTTTAATACCTAGTTACATGCAGTTTCATACACTACTTTATCTACTCTCATACATTGTGATTGAACCTACTAAATAAAAGATCAAAGTTTCCCACGAAATTTAGTACAACAAAACGTATGAATGGCGCCAAAACCCAGCACATCACCGCGCATGCGCTAAAGCGGGCACTGCCACAGACAAGTACAAGAAAGACACAAAAAGTGACTGAAGTGATTTTTCTTGCCAAGACAAGAAAAATTGGAATCATAACTTTTTTGTACTGCTATAAAAATAGCGCGCCCAGCATATGCGTTCCATCAGAAAAAAAGTAATTAATGGAAACTCCTTGGTGATATTAACTTCTTGGATTTGTCCTGTATGTATGTACCTATGCCTGTATCGTAATGGTAAAAAAATTGTTTTTATCATTATTTTGTTATAGAAAAATTGTACATGATTCTGTTTTTAAATTTCGATATTGTGTTTAAAAAGTAGGTCAATATAAACTCGTTTTGAAGTTTATGATATGAGAGTACCTAGATAAAATACATAACAGTGTCACGCCTGTGTTCCCCAAAAGCAGCAGCATGCAGAGGTGTTTATTACGACCATACCCATTCCGCCGGTTACGTATAAATGCCAAGTAACAGGGGGGCAAGCCCAAACAAGTTGAAGCTAAGGAAAAAAAAAATGCACAAAAGATTGAGAAGTTGATTTGGTTAAGCTAACTTTCAGCAAACTGCTAGAATTTGGTAGCAAAAGTTTAAAAAAACAACCGCATTTAAAGACAAAACGTTAACGTACAGGTTATAAAAATCGATCAACGGGTTAGGCAGAGGTGTACACCCACATTTCGCTAGTTATGTTTAACTTGTGTATTCAACGTCATAAATTATGATTAAAGTCGGTTCTTGATAACCTTCTAATATATTGTTATGATAAGTCAAATATTATCACTATTTATTGCCTAAGACAATAAAGGTCAAGCAATAATCTTACATAATATTTAAAAGAAATTATAACTAAGATTTTATCTCATTACATGGCTCGAAAGGAGTGGTGAATGTTTATACTTAATTAAAAAACGATTTTACACTATTCTGTTACAATGTAGGTATAGCAGGATGAGGGTCGGGTGACCACGAGATGGGCACTTACTTATTGATTCGACGTTGCTCAGCCATCTGCCATTGTGTGAATATATGCAGGACTCATGCCCGGAACTATCGTATTGCCGCTCGAGCGTGTCATGACAAAGAGGCTTGCGTCTTGTGAATTTGCATGCTCTTGAATGTTGGATGTTAAGTTTTATTTTACTATTTGACGATCCCATTAAAATATCGTTAATAAAGGCGAGCGAACAAACAAAAATACTTTAGTTACGTCGTCTCTTTTGTGACACAAAAATATGTTTGAAAGGGTTAACAGCTATAGCAACTGTTTATTTTGAAATACTTATTTGTATAATTATGTTTCTCTCAGGGTCCCAACGACCCCATACAGAAGCTGAAGAAGCAGTTGGCTGACAAGGAGAAGGCTCTCGCCGACGAAATCGAGGCCTCGCAGGCACTGCACGCTAAACTTAAGGAACTCAGGTACAATACAGAAGGAATTGTGCTAATAGTTGTAGCATCATCATTGATCACCAGTGGTACTATCAATATCTTAAACTATGTTGTCAGATTATCTTATTTTGTTTAAGGGTTCTGACTTATAGGCTTAGTAATATGGTTATCGTCTCGGAAACTTTCGCGTACCAACTGCAAAACCTTAATACTTACATCGTGTGCAAAATTCATCAGATGACCCACAAAGTGTGTACATTGCTCCTCACTAACTTGATAACATATAGTGTTGTGGGCATTCTCTAAAGCTACAGGACAATTCATCTTAGAAAAAGCCTTTGAAGCAATTCTTATCTAACCGAGTTGTAACAAAATGGAATAGGCTCCCGGTAAATGTTGTGATTGCTCCCACACTGAACTGAGAATTTAAGAATCGACTGGACAGATTTAAGACACGCATCAGCTGATTAGCTGCTAGTGTGTCTGTTCTGTGTACAGATAAACTAAAAAAGGTATGCTCTTTAGTAATTTTCGTTTTTCCGACGTTAACAAGTTTTTTGGAATTGCATAGAATTGTTAATTTATGATTTAATAATCGTGGTAATACAAAAAGGACTTCCATGCTTGTAACTGCTCTACTTTAAATGGCTCAACATCTCGCGTTCGTAATCCCGAACATAAGCGATGATTTCCGAAGCGCATACTTTCATGGGGGAATCTGTACACTGTAGTGTATCCGCGCTCAAGGACCTCGGTCACTGTGTTGTGTGTGGCAGGACTACGCTGAACGCGGAGCGCATGCGCGCGGCGGCGGCGGCGCGCGGCGGCGAGCAGGCGGCGGCGGCGGCGCGCGCCGAGCTGCACGCGCAGGCGGCGCGCGCGCAGCGCCTGCTGGACGACAACCACCAGCTGGCGCAGGAGAAACTCATGGTTAGCTTTTGTACCCATCACATCTGTGAAGTTTCGCCGATTGAATTTAAAAGTTTTTGTCTCGACGATCCTTTCTTGGAGAACCTTTTCTTGTATTATTCGTTATGTAACGTGTCGGTGCTTGTGTAGCTGCAGGCCAAGCTGGGCGTGGAGGGCGAGGCGCAGGCCGCGCGCGTTCAGATGGAGCTGCACATCCAGAGACTGTCCGAGGTGAGCCACACGCTTTATTATAAGCTTTAATGAGAATTGTATTAGCACAAAAAGTTACTATGTTTGCGTGCAGGCGGAGGCAGCGTTGGTCGCGCAGCTGACGGCGCTGCAGGCGGAGCTGAACGTGCACGCGCTGGAGGCGGGGCAGCTGCGCATGGAGGCCGGCGCGGCGCGCGACGCCTGCGCCATGGCACAGCAGCACGCCGCCGACCTGGCGCAGCAGCTGCAGGTACCTGTACAACTAACTAACAACTAGCTACACTCACCGCAACACCGACACTCTCCTGTCTACGCAAAGACCCAAATCTATTCATGTTTCCCTCGTTTTATGTGTTAACGACAGTGTGGGTTCCTAGTAGTGCGGCATGATTCACGTGTAGATTGTTGTGCAGGACGCCAACCGCGCGTGCAGCGAGCTGGAGCAGCAGCGGCAGTGCGCCGCGCTCGGCGAGCAGCGCGCCGCGCAGGAGCTGCGCCAGGCGCAGGAACGACTCGCAGGTCAATTAACAACTTTTACAAGCAGGACGTATAAAAAGGATGGACGGACTTCCGCTTAAAAAACTCTGAGGCATTATGACAATGTTGTTTTTGCAAGTGACTAGATTTTTTAAATTTATTATTTTTCAACCTTTTAGTGTGTTATGTTTTTGGAATCGCCTCCTTGAGTAATCAATTCACGAATACATTCACAAACACAAAACAAAAATACATATAAAAAACAACCCTTTAAATAACAGATAACACTGGTCTTGTGGTCAACGTTTTGTGTTCCAAAATTGATTCATTTCGTATAAGTTTTTGTGGTTAATCTGGAAGTACTTAATATTATAAATTCGAAAGTGACTCTGTCCAAATTAAATTTGATTATAATAATTAAATGAGCTTGCCCGCCCAGTCTATATTGAGTACCTCACTGGAAAAATTTGTCTGGTTCAAGTAAAGGAACCGAACACAATGTTTTCAGCCATGGCAGAGCTTCAAAATGATGTGCAGAGATTGGCGAGCCGCGCCCAGACTGCAGAGAGCAATCTTGAGATACTAAAGGAGGAGTCTGAAAAACAAAAACAACAGGTAAATAACAACCAAGCTAACAGTGTTCAATTCAAAACTTTATCTTTCGGGGTTGTCTTTTGTGATAATTTGTGATTTCGTATTTTAATTGAGATTTTGATACACCAGACTTTTCTTATTTTCTTGTTTATTAAAAGTTGCTATTCCACCGTTTATTTAGTGTCTTATGTTTGCTCAGTTGTCAAATGAAATCGCGTCACTACATGAACAGCTGGCCGCGCGAGAGACTGAGTTAATTGAAATTAAACAGTTGAAAGCAGCGCCTGCGCAAAATGGACTGCCTTCTAATGATCAACTTAAGGTTAGTATTTATATTATTACTGTGGATTGTTACTACATTATATTGAGTAATTACTTATTTCATGGCCATCTTTGCTATTGTGATCGATTGGTCCCTTTAATTAAAGGCATGTAATCGAACCTCTAACAATCCCAATTTTGCGCTACTAATAATATTATTGAACACTTTTATAATATTTGCGCATCTTTTAGTGAACGACAAAAATTTCCAACGTCATCCTTATTTTAATCACTTTGATCAACGGTTTAATTGACTTGTACGTCCGAAAAAATAACCGGTCGCCTACAGTTGAACCTTTATAAAATCAGAAGCGATCTGTGGAATTAGTAACTCCAAACCTATTTTGGTCCAGTGTAAAAATATGAAATGTGCATTATACTATGTTAGAATTTCAACCCTTTAAACTGAGCTACTTATAAAAAATTAAAAAAACATTTTTGGTGACGAACCCATCGTCATGTCAAAGTAAAATGGTTCTTTTTTCTGGGGGGTTTGAAATAAAATTTTAAGATTGAGTACGCGATAAATTCTAAATTTTTCTTCAAGGGCGTCGTTTTCATGGTTTTCGAAGGTGCTAAAGTCGATAGTGAGGTCGAAATGAAAATCCAAGAGGCGGCTGCGAAAATTTAATTTTTTTTTGTCATGTGTGTCATTTTCATGGTTTTAATTTTATAAACCATACATAACCATGGATTGTTTTGGCAATTATTAGCAGATCTGTTTAAGAAGGCAGATTAGATATAAAGAGTTAAAAACAGTTTAAAAGAAGCGTACACAGTTTATTAGAATATCAATTGAAAATCAATTAGTTTAATAGCACCGCGTAATAAAAAGAGCACAGTGAGAATTTTCCGCTGACCAATTTTAAAAGTTCAGATAGTTTATAAAAGAACAATAATTAGAAAGATGCGCAATAATTAAAAAAGATCCTCATTTAAATATTTCCCGTCTAGTAGATTTTCGTCGGGGGTGTTTTATCGTCATGATATATCGATACCCATAACGTCTGCGGAGTTTCGCTAGCTTATTTAATTTGATCCTGTATTAGCCTTTTGTCCGTTACGTCGGTCGTAAGTATAAAGTGCGTTGTTGTCAGGCGGCGGAGCTGGCGAAAGTGGAGAGTATAGTGGAGTCGCTGCGAGACGAGCTGGCGGCGGCGCAGCGCGGTGCGCGTGAGCAACGCGAGCAGGTCGCGCGCCTGCACGAACAGCTGCGCGCCTACCAGGACAAGAACAATGTGAGCCCGGCCACTACTACATCATTCATACTATACTAATACCAACTTACTCTACAGCTCATTATTACAATAACTTCGCGCCAGTAGCAGTGACCAGTGATAAATCGTATATTTTAACCTATATTTTTAACGATCATTAAAAAAGAATGCAAATTATTTGATTTTCTTAAATGTAAAAGGATAATTTTAATCTTGAGCGTCCTTCAATTCTTATACTTAGGATTGGCCTAAATACTTTTTTCACGAATGTCACGATACACGAATTTTAAATGTCATTTTTCCATCCTTCTACTTTAAAATGATTTCTTTTTATAGTCTTAAAGTAACAACGCATGGTTTTATAGTAAAACATAACTTTTGAATCTATTTATCTTATCTTTAACCTAATTAATGAAGCTACTTGACTCGTTCCGCATAGGAATTGCGAACTAAAAACTGGAAAGTAATGGAGGCGTTACAATCTGCCGAAAAGTCTCTTCACACGAAAGCGGCAAGTGCGATGCCGGCCCAAGACTCACTGCGCGTAAGTGCCCGCTTTATCTACTGTACAGTACATACACCAGGCGACCTATGTGCAATGTTACCGTGTACACTCGCATGTACCATCTTCGGCCGGCTTCGCTTTGTTGTTCATATTTGTTGCTAACATATTTATGCACTTCCTATAGTTTGAAAATATTAGATAATCAATTAATGCTATTTATATTATTTTCAATTATATAAATTCCTATGATTTAGAATGAACAACTTTAGGTATTACCGTGAACACCAAATGTCGTGCAGTTTTGGTTTTTATGGAAACAATTTCACATTTATCTGTTCTTGAATCTTTATTTTGTTCTAACTGAACTATTTCAATAGTCGTTTATGTCGTAGAACTTAAATGTTAAATGGCCTTTGGTTAGCACATTTTCGAACAGTTGTGTTTGTTGTAACAGGAGGCCATCGCAAAAGCACAAGAGGCCCAGTACAACGAAGTGGCAAGCGTGTTGCGGGAGGTATGTCCGGAGGTGGCGCCGAGCGGCGGCGCGGGGCGCGCGTGGCTGCACAGCTTCGCGGGCAACGTGGCCGCGCACCTCGCGCGCGCCGCGCCGCCTGCGCACGCGCCGCCACCCGCTAGCGACGAGCGGCTCCAGGACTTGATCCAGCAGAACGACCAGTCACAGAGTCTCGTCGAGAAGTACAAAAGGATCATTGACGATACTGTAAGTTTTGGGACTACACGCTTATCTCAGCGCACTTCGCATATGTCTCATAGGTTCACAACCCTGAAAAATAATGCCAAACCGTCTTGTATGAAACAGGAAGGAGTATTAAGCCGCCTGCAGCAGAATGTAACGTTAGAGGAGCAGAGGTGGGCGCAACAGTTGGCTGAAAAGCAACGCGAACTAGATGATCTCAGGCAACGCACCGTTTTGCAGGTATTTTGTGAACTATATTATATAATTATACAATCTATTCATAACTGTAAAGAAAACTACGCACTTGCGCTCAGTTATTTAAAAAAAAATAGTTTTGCATAGTATCTTTGCCATCGACTTTGCGGCGTCCAACCGCATGCGGGTACATGAAATTGTTTCATCTTGTTTTCTGTGTTCCAATATCTACCGTTCTAAAAGCATCAATCTATTCATTCTATTCATACACGAAATATTTTAAGAGGTACACGTATAGCTGATACAGAACCTATAGACGCGAAAAAATGTTTTTCAGTCGCGGGCAA
This sequence comes from Dryobotodes eremita, assembly GCA_917490735.1. Taxonomy (NCBI): domain Eukaryota; kingdom Metazoa; phylum Arthropoda; class Insecta; order Lepidoptera; family Noctuidae; genus Dryobotodes; species Dryobotodes eremita. The sequence continues at coordinate 10,929,916 of OU823257.1, forward strand.
AAACTGGTACTTTATACTTATTCTGCTAAAGTGCTGATGGCGTAACATAATTACATTGCAATTTACTATTTTACGTAGGAACCTCTGGCGTTCGCATACTCCTGCATAGAAAAGTCATTGCCTGCTATCGTAGAGGAGGTACTTACAGATAACAGTGATCGTTGTGTTTGCACTGTGTGTGCTTTTGTGTTCCTATGTCGAGGTCACAGAGACCTTAGCGGGAGATCTTTTGTTTGTATGACTTTTTTTTTTTTGGGTGGGAAATCATCAAATGACCTCTCCCACTCTGGGCGGAGCGGAAGGGCGTGTCAGACTTTTACTGACTAAAACCCACCCGTGTTCCTTCAGTTGCCTGCGCGCCAGGGCCACGGTAACTGTTTCGAACAATCCGCGACCCCGGCAGTTGTTTGTATGACTTGACTTTCTGATCCAATGAATATATTTTATACTTTGTTGAATAACCGCGTGAAACAGCAAAACCGCGGGTGTTCATAACAAATTTAATAAGACATGGTGAAATTACTTTTCAGGGATTGAATACATCCATGATCTTAATAAATATGATTATTTAAATTCATAGAAAAAATAAAAGAGTTATTTCAATGCTCATGATCTGCTTTCCCTCCAGCAACTACTCTACATTTAATAAACTTGAAATCTAGAGGATTAAAGCATGGGAAGGAAACATGAAAAAATAATTATTCTGTTTAAATGCAAACTTTTCATCTATCGGCAGTGGGTCCTATCCTTTTCATTACTTGTTCAGATGAACATTTTGTTTTTCTCCTATTATGATTGTCGAACAATGTTACTGCGCATACACTGGTGATGGTGCGAATATATTATTAAAAACATATTCACTATTTACTGAATTTCCCACAGATGCAAAATAAAATCGACTCGTTACAAGAGGAGCTGCATCAGGCAAAAACATCCATTCACAACCACACGTTTGCTGATGCAGAACGAAATGCCGAGGTTTGTTGGGCTAATATTATTGCCATGAAGTGTCAGATAAGAGAGCAACGTTTTAAGATTTTATTACGTTCGTTAGGGTGTAAGGGACATCGACACGCAAACTTACCATGAATTTAGTGCATGATTCTAAACCCACCAGAGTTCAAATTTCTCGTAGGTTATTTAAAAAAAAACTGCTGTTACACATACATTTTGACCGTGTAGGTATTGCACTTGTATGAAACAGCTGATTCTTTTTTATAACCAATGACACATTTTTGCGCTGGGGATCTAGAAACATGTGCAGAATTCATGGTAACAGTTCACAGTATTAAATACACGGCGTAAGCGCCGTGTATTTAATAAAATATTAACGTGTTTTTATTAATTTCTGTTTACAGGAAAGACTTATGGCTGGTTTGTCAGACAAACACAACGTAGACGTTAGCAACGGACCATTACAGGTAAATATTATTTTGACAAAAAATGTAAAAGTAGTTGTGGTAGACAGTTACGAGTTCTTACAATTTTGTGCTTAACTTATAGTGAGCATAGTACTCAAATCTGCATTAATAAAACTACCTGCTATTATGTTGTATCACAGGTGGGGCTCGAAGAAAAATAACAAGAGGCAAGCGTTTTTGACGTAGTATCGAGGTGTCATTCCTGTCCAGTGCGTGTGCTCGCGCACAGGTAACATAGATAGCGCAGACGCCGCCGCCGCGCTGCCGCTCAGATCGATGTTACTATTAATCGATATCGATAAATATATTATTAGGGACTCGCAAACTAATGTTCGGAATGTAAAGTTACTGCGTTAATCATACTCGACAACATGTAATCGCAATATCGTCCATTCAAGTAATTACGCAACTTGATATAAATTGCACCAGAGTAATATTGACGTTTGTGTTTTAGGGCGAATTTCACCAAACTTTTATACCTAGAATAGAAATCATAACCTGAGAATAAATTTTGAATTTTTGACAGTTTTCTGTACTAGAACTGTCAGACGTCAATTCTATTCCACGGTTAAAAGATATCTGACTTTGGTAAAATCAGCCCTTAGTAGTGTGTGCTTTACAATAAATAAGTACGTAAGTACTCTTCAAGCACTTCCCAATTTTATTAAATATGCAATTATTAGTTTAATTTACATTTATAATTTAACATTTCAATTGATTATCATTGATTATTGAGTAGTGTTAACCAGGCAGCATGTTTTGGCAGCAATGAAGGTTCTAAAATGATAAATTGCATCTCAGATTCATTTATATGTATGCCAACTAGAATATTAAATAGCCCATTAGGAAGTGGCAGCGTAGAAATGTAATAATAGATTTTCTAATCGACACATAAGAAACAAAGATGAAGTTTAATATTTAAATTAATTTTGAAAAGGCTGAGACATTAGGGTCTTCAATCTTACGTTTTTCCTATTCGACCACAAGATGCTGCCTCGCGTTGACACATTTGTTATAAAACACTGTGGCACATGAATGTTTAGAAATGTGGTGCAACAATAATTATTATTATTATTGATTGGGAGGATAAATGACACGTACAAATACATTATAATGAGTTACTGTTAGCCTGCATCATCCCACTGCTGGGCGATGCAGGAGAAAAATAACAAGAGGCAAATGTTTGTGACGTAATATCGAGGTGTCATTGCTGTCCTGTGCGTCTGCGCTCGCGCACGCATCGGACAGGAATGACACATCGATACTACGTCACAAACGTTTGCCTCTTGTTATTTTTCATTATAATGAGTAAATTATTTTAAAACTATTCCATTTCATATTATTTTGCGAGGCCTAGATTCTTAACAAATTGTATCAGTGATTTTTGGGACTGTATAGGCAATACGATAATTTTATAACTAGTACTATTTGAACTACTTTGTATCGAATTGAATCATCGATACAATCAATCTATTTATGTGTCTGATTAAAAGATATTATTTAAATATTATCAGTAAATATTTAATTGTGATGTGAAATAAAATCAATTCTTTGTGACAATGCAGCAATATTGATGATCTTGAAAATTACTATTTTATTTATACAACTACCTAGTTAGCTTATAAATTATATAAAAATAAAGTGTAAATTATGGCAACAAATATATTATTGTGACATGCGATTGTATAATGCATAAAATTCCCATTTACCTAATTCTGATATACCCTATTTCTTATTTGCCGAATTAACAATTTTCTATTCTTAATAATTTTAAGGAATGTTATTTACTCTTTAGAATTATATTATTATTTATAATTTTTTTTTTATCTAGCGCATAATCATTTTGTCAGTGCCTTAGGGTAAGATTTGAATTAGAAATGCTGACTGTTTTATTTCTAGTAATAAATAAATCAAATGCTTGTTAAAGATAAGATCTAGTTTGAAGTTATTTTGTATTATTTCAATAGACTACAACGCGTATAGTGGATCACTGTGTCAAATGTTCTGAATATACAGTAGAACGCCGGAACGCCCGCATCCACGAATGGTTTGGTTCTGCGTTTTCGTTTTAACTATGAACCTCGTTTTGCGATATTCGTTGTGATGCCGGCTTCACAGCTGTCGTTTGCCGGCCTATGTAAAAATGTATGTTTAAGCAAGCATCCAGAACCGCGTATATTTAAAGAAATCGCAGCTACCGAATCCGTGGATGCGAAGGGTCACCTGTTAGAGAAGTAATAATAATATTATGAAATCTAATTGTATAATACGTAAGCCACTTTGTATGATAAATAGAAAGACATCAAATAAACTATTTCCTAATTTCTTGAATTTATTATTTTCAACATTAAGTTACATCCAGACAGAGGCATGCGCCGCAAATGTTCTTTTTTTATGTTTGGCTGCCTCAGGCTGACGCATCTTACATATATATGAATTCATTTGCGGGGCATGCCTCGCTCTATCTGGATGTACCTTAGGTAAGTTCTTACATTCGTCGGAATTGGGCGTAACGAGTTCGAGTCCTAGGGTACTGTGGTCTTTCGTATAAACTTTTCTCTTAATTATTCTGATACTACAAATTGAACCCTCATCTTGTCTTTGTTTCCGAGTCTAGCGGGGTAATTACGTAACAGACTAACGGTAGGAATGGGTTTCACTTTGACAGTTCAACAACATTCATTGTGTTATTTGTTGAGCAGACAAATTTTTCGAACTTACGAAGCAATGGATTAGCAATAGGCTTCAAAATGATCCAGATTGTGATAGTGTGATACGTAATTTAGGGAGCAGGGATCGAAAAATCCTTTTACGTACTGATGAATGCAATTGCAAACTTTGTAAAGTCAAAGCGGCGATTGCAATAGTTCACGGTTTTTTTTCAATATCATCGACAAATCGAGGAATAACGGAACTAGGTTCGATTTATCTTAGTTCCGTTCTTTCTGATAACGGAACGGAAGAGTGCGTTACGAACGAACCAATAACGTATAACTTTAGTACAAATTTTCTTGCTTTTAAATATTGCTTGAACAAGCAGTTTGAGTTCATATTAAAAGGCATTGCAGTAAAATGGTTTTAAGACGATGTCAGTCGTGTTATCGTGTAAGTGGTTTGAAGTTAGGCTAGTCGTACCTATGTGTAAAAGCTAGAGTCCGTCCCACGAAAGAAGTCCCGCGGCAATAAGTGGAACTAATTATTATTATTATTTTATAGTTAGCAGCATTCCTACAACAACCCTCCTACCTTACACAATGCATTTTATTAACCAGTGCCTGTAATATGATGTTGAGATCAATATAATTATAAGTAAATAAAAATGTATGTCTCCGTTACATGCTTGTAGCGCCGCCGTATCTGCGGGACTTGTTTCGTGGGACAGACTACGATAATACTTCCTACTTCAACTTGAACTTCTATTCAAGCACAGAACATATTATATACCCTGATATTCATGTTTTCATTACTAATCTGTGGATGTAAAATGATGCAGCGTGTCATTGCGTGGCTGCCAAATTGTATAATTAGATACAAATTCTGTATAATTTGATCATAAATACGTATTGTTTGTATATCAGATTGCCTTTTATAATTGGATATAAGAAGAGGAATTCGAATTTTAAAATAAGCCGTATGTTATTTACTGGCTGCTTTTCGGTAGTCACCAACATATTTTGCTAAAAATAAACGTCGTTTACCGTTATTTTACAATTATACTGTAAGTGTGCTTCGTCATTTACTTCGTACTTATTTTTGTTTCTTGTTCTTTTATAAACAGGGTTTTTTCTTCAGGTATAATTATTTTTGTATAATTTCTGGGACCCAGCCGTATAATATAAGTCTCAAGTCGGAAATCATTGTCAAGAAATATGAAAATAAGTACCTAAAATAGCTAAATATTTTTTGTTCTTTATAATAGGTCTTTACTTATGAAATTGCCGTTTTGTATGAAAAAATTTAAACGAATTTTTTTCATGAATTTTTTATTTGTATTAATCGAAGTAATCACCCATGCAATCAATGCATCTTTGCCATCGCAGTGGCAGTTTATTGATGCCCTTCTTAAAGAAATCAGCTGGACGGGAGGCAACAAATTCTTCAAAGGCATTTTGTACTGCCTCTCGGGTATTAAATTTTTTTCCCGCCAAGAAGTTATCCAAATTCTGGAAAAAGTAGTAGTCTGTAGGCTCAAGGTCTGGTGAGTAGGGCGGATGACGGAGAGCTTCCAACCCCAGTTCTTGCAACTTGGAGACCGTCTGCTGTGCAGTATGAGGTCGCGCGTTGTCGTGCAGGAGCAGCGGAGACGAGCGATTGACCAATGCTGGTTGGAGATGCGCCAGCTTCTCCATCATTGTGTTCAGTTCTTCACAGTACACATCTGCAGTAATGCTCACCCCGTTTGGTAAGAAGCTGTGATGAATCACACCGGCGCTAGACCACCAAACAGTGACCATCACTTTTCTAGGGGTAAGTTTTCGTTTAGGGCATTGTTTAGGTGCTGAACCAGGATCCAACCAACTTGCTGAGCGCTTATGGTTATCAAACAGAATCCATTTTTCATCGCAGGTAACAATGCGGTTCAAAATTCCTTCATTTGTGTGTCTGTTGAGCAGTGCAAGGCACGTCTCGACGCGTACTTCGCGCTGGCGATCATTGAGTTCGTGGGGCACCCATTTGTCAAGCTTTTTTACCTTGCCAATTTGACGCAAATGGACCAATATTGTTTTGACGCTAACGTCGAAAGCTGCTGCTAATTCAGCCGTAGATTGTGTATCATCAGCTTCCACAATCGCCTTTAATTCGTCATTGTCGACCAAAGTCTTCGGACGACCGCGAGGTTCATTTTTCAGGTCGAAATTTCCAGAACGGAAGCGAGCAAACCAATAACAGGTGGTGCGTTGGTTTGTAGAGTTAGCTCCGTAAACGTCGTTGATGTTGCGTGCCGCTTGTGCCGCGTTGCTGCCACGACGGTACTCATATTCCATAATTACTCGAATTTTTAACGTATCCATGATGACGAAAAAGATTGAAATGCGATGAAAATGTAACACTAATCAATAAAGAAATGACTACTTTTAGAAAAAAAAATCCATGTTTTTAAAATAAAATTAATTTGAAATTAGAATTCATAGCCAAACAAAAATTATTTTGATTTAAAATGGCCAGTACTGCAGAACGGCAATTTCATAGGTAAAGACCTAATATCAAGTTTTTACCTTGAAAAGTGGAAACCTAAATTATCAAGCCCAAACAAAGCGAGTGAATTAAGTGAATTGTGTAGTGAAAGTGTTGTGCTAAATAATACCTCCCGCCGCTTGACAGAATTATTAAAAAATAAGACTTGTTATCGAGCAATATATAAATATATTAAAAACACTTTCGAAGAAATTTAGTGAAGGAAATTAAATAAACTAAAGACTTGGCTAAAAGGTCTTAACAACCAGGCCATAAAATACTTATAAAAAAATAAAAATAAAAATGTCAATGACTGACAAAATATACAAATGTCAATGTCAATTGCACATTGTTGTGAAATTGACTGGTTATTCATATACAATTGTTATTAAATCACTGGATTTATAAACTATAGCAATGTCAGAGGCGGCCGTCAAAAACATTGACAATGCTTGCGAAACTGCTGAAGAATTTACCAAAATATTTTATAAGCAGGTAGATAATAACCGGCATTTATCATCGAAACTATATTTGGACACTGGGCTGCTGGTTTGGAACGGCAATGGAATTAACGGTAATGACAAGATCCAGAAATTCCTAATGGATCTCCCAGCTAGTAATCATGTGCTCAAGACATTAGATGCACAACCCATATCAGAGAATCTGGTGTCAAACAAGTTGACATACCTCATTCAGGCTTGTGGAGATGTAACCTACCAAAATGACGATAGCAAGAAACCCTTTCAACAAACGTTTGTTATAGTTGCTGTGGACGGAAAATGGAAAATTGCATCAGATTGTTTCAGATTGCAAGTTCCATATAACAGTTAATTATGTGAATTGTACTATAAAGGTATGTTCCAGGTGTTTTTGTATTGTTTTTTATTAATACATTTTTGTAAGGCAGATATTATATATTATTATAATATTATATGACGATATCACATACATCTATATTTTGACACAGCAATCATCAACAGAATGTGGATTTATGTGCACAATGCATGGAATTGGAGTGTGGGTCCTATTGTGATTATTTTTAATATTACTATAAATCACAATAGTACCTAGACTATACTTGGTCTCCTGTGCAGTAGGTTGGAATCCAGGGAATTATAGTTTTACATAGTGTCAATTTAATTGTCTGACAAAAAATAACATCGAATGTCCATTAGCTAGTCAGGCCCGAGGTGGCCTGCTAGAGGGCCAAAACAATAGATAATCAACTGTGTCTCATTAACGATGGTTGGTGAGTTAATATATCTCCAGGCCATATAAAAAACTAGCTATATACCGTGCCCTGCCGTTTCACCCCCTTTGAATTTTTTCATTTTGACTTTTTTCTTGGCTACTAAGGATTGTAGCATGATGTTAAATAGCCTTATAACCTTCCTCAAGAGTTGGGCTATCAAATGCAAAAGAGAACAAATCAGGCTGGTAGTTCCAGAGGTTAGCGTGTTCAAACAAACAAAAAAACAAACAAACACTTCAGCTTTATTATATTAGAATAGATACTTATGTTTATATTGCACACTAGCAGCAAAAACTTAAACGATTTAACAGTCATGTAACACACTTTTTGTTATGTTATTGTCAAAAATATATAATGTAGGCCAATCCTACATATCCATTTGGACTTATTCAAACATTGATGCACTATGGCTATTCCTTTTACTGCATAAGTTGGACAAAATATGATATGGGGTTTTACTTAATAAAACAAATGTCTTTATTTTAAGATATTTAATAATTAATGTTCATTATTTACAAGTTTTTTTTTACAAATTAATAGTAAGCATAACCTAGTGTATCCAAGATACACTAGGTTTGCTGTTGTAAGAAATTAACAAACGGCATGGTATATATTCAGGAATTACCTGAAATAATCATTTCAAACCACCTAGCTACATCAATATCTTTATATTCGTAAAACATGGGAAAGACATGCCATATAATGGTTTTTATTTTGCCTGTAATATTTTAATTTATAGGTTTATAATTGTTATTATTTAATTTTCAGATGCTGGACAGAGATACTTATACATAAATTCAAAAATGATAAGTTAGATAAGTAACAGTAATGCACATAATTTATGCTATCAAAACATAAGAATAAATGATGTGGCAATAAAAGGCAAGTTGTGCATATATTTTAATAAGCAACTCGGAGAAAAAGTTCTTAATCTCTGGAAGTAATTAAGCATGAAAAACAATCTTTATGCAACAACAAGAAACTGTTTGCCAGAGTGTACCTACAGGATAGAAATAATCTACTGTACCACAATACAAAAGAACACATTTTTATACTGTTATTATTCTAAATTTAAATTTAGTATAAACAATACCTCAATAAATGTCATGATTAAAATAATTAATTAAACCTACATTTGGAAATTTTTGTTTTTTTTTCCTGAAACTAATTATACTTACAATAATAAATACTTGGTTAATTGTGTATAATTGGAATGTCAGTTAGGTATTTGGTTGCAATTCATGAGTATTACACTCATGAATTGCAACAAAGTTTAGAATTTAGAATAAGAACCTAAAACTGCCTTGCAGTTGGGACAGGTGTGCTGAGCCTCCTTGAAAATGTTTGTGAGGTATGGTATTGCAGCCAAACAACAAAGACAACACCAACTGAAAAAGAAAAAAAAAAAAAGTTTCAAGTTCGTTTCTTATTTTTTATTTTGTAATGTATACCTATAGTTTTTAAAAACAAAGGAGAATGGCAGAATAATAGGTGACAAAAATGATTGCGTCTAGAAATGTCTTAAATATAAAAAGACTTTAATTATTTTTCTATGATTTTTCAAATAAAAATGTATTTTATATAAAGCCACAGTAAAAACATACATTTTTAAGACAATCAAATGACTTTTACACCATCCAAGTGTTGCAATGTAATAGATTTATTCAATTTCGTCTAACTTTTAAAACCACCAAAATAACACACAAAATACAAAATATATTTTTGAAATAACTATACTATCGGTACTAATAAAACTGTTTTTTTTTTCCAAAAACACGTTTTTTGAAAAGAATTTCTTTTTTTCTCTTTTATTACATTGACCGTCAAAGAAATCTTCTAGGCCTCGGTACTTTTGTGCAATACAAGTAGAAATCCCAGCGATGTATATACTTATCATTTTGTTAGTACACAGTACACCTACAGTTTGACGGACTGACAATTGAAGGTTCAAAAAATACAATCATTACCTAATATTAACGGAAATAATATTTTAAAATGCTCAACTCTAGATAATTAGGTATGTTATGTTGAGAATTCAATAGGATAGCAACAGAAAACCACTAATTGTATGAATTTCTTCAAGTGACATAAGACATAACCTAAAAAAGTTCAAATCTATATATCTTTTTTTTGGAGCCCTGTCAGGACATAATTCTTAAACAAAGTTATTCAGGGTCTGAAGCTTAACATTTTAATATATTTTTGACATGTAGACGCTACCATTTCTTCTCACCTATTTTAATGTATGAAAGCCTGCCATTGTTCTTTGTGTTGTTTGTTTTACAGGACTAAAACAACTTTAACAACAAATAAAACAAGTTTAATAAAACTAACTTACCAAGACATTCCACAAACAAAGCCAGCCAGCATGTGAGTTTTATTCGTACTTGAATATGTAACATCAGTTACAATTCGTTCATCACATTTAGGGCAGTTGAAGAGCGTCGGAGAATGCTTCAGCGGAAGGTGTACGATAACAGATCGAGTTGTTGGCTGATGAGTAATTGGCGGATTACTCACTGGCACAGGCGGCACATAATTGTATGTCGCGTCGTATGACGGAGGCGGTTCTCTGTGGTATATCCTATCGCCTTTTACTTCTCTATCTCCTTGAAACTCTGCTCTGCCGATATCACTTTGAGCTGGATTCACACTACTGTTCATATCCATGTTAGGAAAATGTAATGATACTAAAACATTTTATGTCGCATGAGTACAGTACTTATTGATTATGATTATACACTAAAAATTTACCTTGTTATCTTTAGTGATTGCTGCTATCTTATCTATCAGACCTGATATTATAGTAGGTACTAAAGAATGGACTATGTTATGTATGGCTTTTTGTTTTCGAATTCGTAATCCAATTCACTAGCGAATCTTGTTTATTTTAGTTAGGTATGTAGGTACCTACCTAAAACACGCATTTGAGCCCTGGGGTCAAAATAAATTAGATCGGTCTGTATCACTGGTCCGTATAGAATACAGTTCTTTCTGTATTCTGAGGTTCTAAGTCTGTTTAAAACATCTGCAAAAGATGTGGGAGACCCGAGGGTTTCTGTTTTAATTTGGGTGACGCCGTCGCCAGTGGATTGAAAGAGCACATGCGCAAAGGTTTCCTCCTGCATGGTCGGTTATGTCTATTGTGTGGAAATGTTTTTTTAACGAGCAGTGTCCCGCGATGGTCACCGCCACCAGACGCAGGCCGTCCCTGTCCAGGCGTAATAAGCGCCTGGTTAGCCTGCTATCCAAGGATGGCATAGCTTCATTGGACTGCCTGCAGCCCCGTGTCGAGGTCCACCAGCCCTCCGCTTGTGTGGGCAAACATTCGGTTCCCTTCAAAATGGTTGAGCTAAATAGTGCTGATCCATGCGCCATGTTTGTGAACGGACGCTGTCAGTTGGGACTGGTGCGTCTCTTAGCTGCCATAACTATTTTTAAGTAGATATATCCTACTTAATAATTAATAATATAATATTATAAATGTGAAAGTGTGGATGTTTGGATGTTTGTTACTCAATCACGCTAAAACGGCTGAACGGATTTGGATAAAATTTGGCACATGGGTAGACTATGACCTGGATTAGGACATAGGATACTTTTTATCCCGATATTCCCACGGGGTCGAGATTTCTGCGGGTGTAACCGCGGGGCGCAGCTAGTATATATATATATTTTAATTGTTTACTATGGACGCTTTTGCACGTCTTTCTACATCGTTCTCACAATGTACCTATAATTTCAACTTGAATAATGTACCTAACCAATATAGTAACCGTGGAGTTTTTTGCCGGCTGTTCTCCATAGGAAACGACCGATTGGAACCACTTCTGACGTTTCATAAGTGCCCATGTAGGTTTATGTGAAATAAAATATTTTGATTTTGATCAATCCATTAAGCCATCTATTGATCATAAATAGTATTTCTGTGACTGATTATGATTCCAAACTTTGGAACACTAGGTCTAACCTGGGAATCGAACCCAGTAAGTACTTAGGAAAAATATACATATACCTACCGTCTTATTCATAATAAAGCCATTCGCTTCACAAACCTATTTTAGCTACGGCACTGTTTTGTCCCTTTCTGTCAAACTTAATTTTAACTTGACAGAATAGGACAAAACAGTTCGATAGCTAAATAAAATAGTTTTATGAAGCGAATGGCTATATTATGAATAAGACTGATAGTTTTTTATTACATTGCCCTTAATATTGAAATTACCCTTAAAATTTAAATACCTACTACGTGAAAATAAAACAAAATAAGTTTACAGTATAAATACCTTAATTTATATTTTGTAAACAGTGAATGAAGAACATATACAATAGGTTTTCATAACATTACTTACCCCTTAAAAATGGATTACTTTTATTAACTAAAATTATTTTGCATTTAAAACTAAATAGATATTGATAACATACATCCAATAAAAAAACATTTACGAATTTATTACGTTTTGCAGCAACTACATAATATTATTTTGTTATATTTCACGGTTTAAACAATCTTAGTAATTCAGTCTAATTTCAGTCACAATGTTAACTGTTAATGTGTAGAATGAATTGCCGTTTACTGTCTTTCATCTAATCAAAAAATTAAAATGATTTCAGCAATTTTTTTTTTTAAATGGGTAAGTACTAAAATAGACCATATTTTAAAATGGATGGAATGCATTTTATAACTTGCAAAGTACTATTGACCGAACCTCGCAAAACAAAATCGATATGATGTTATTTTAATGGTACTAATCATTTTGTGAAGACTTTATAGTATTCTTAAAGATGTGAACAATTGTGTGTTAATATCTTGTTCGATAGTTACTTAAGGTGCATATTGTCTATAAATGTTGGCTAACCAAGTTACTGCGTCAACCGCGTTCAAAATGGAGGTAGAAGCAATAGAGGTCATAATTTAATGTTTTGTAAATTATTTAAGTATGTACATCCTCCTACATCCGCCGGTCTGGCACAAATTGCACATTAATTTTGGCGTTAAAAAAAACGAATTCAACGAGTAGCTACAATAATGTGATTCAGTTCCAAAAGTTATTGCTACCAAGTTACTGCGTCAACCGCGTTCAAAATGGAGGTAGAAGCAAGAGAGGTCATAATTTAATGTTTTGTAAATTATTTAAAAATGTATCCCTTTCATTTTATATAGGCCGTCCACTGCGTTAGGCGGATTGGACGTTCTTTTACGGATTTGTTTTTGGTGAAAGCAAGAGCATCGAAATTTTTTACAGAAGCCGCGTCCGTGCCGGGAGTCAGCCGCGGACGTCCGCTATTGCAGTGTACGGCCTAAGACATCTGAATATTAAAACATTATTTATTTTATAAAGAGCCTTATTTCTGTTTAATTTGATGCAAATTCATAAGAGTAAATGGATTAATTTATTGCTTATTATGCACAACTTCACCTGCATCCTAAACAATTGTTGTGTACTGAGAATAAATAGTTGCATTGCTATTCCTAATACACTTTTAACACTGCAGGTGAAGTACCTTGTGCAATATTGTGAATCAACATTTATATATTTTTATATTAGTCATACATAGTTGAGAATTCACAAGCATTAAGAATCGAAAAGACAAATAATATAACCACTAGCAATTAGGGACGCATGGCTTTTACAGTGGAGTTGATGGCACCATAATTGCTTCTTACACATTTTTTTTTACATTTTCGTTTTCAATAATTATGAAGCTGCAATCTTAATAGGACAGCATGGTAGTAGTGCCTTCACCCAATTAACACTTGCTACTTTTACCAATGAAAGTATTGCAATTGGGGCAGTAGTGCTCAGCATCCTTGAAGGTATCAAAGCAGTATGGGACGAGGCCAAGACAGCAAAGAGAGCAAACCCTGAAAAACACAAGTAGAATTGTTAGCAGATTAAAGTAGATAGCGGATTTGGCAAATGGGCTAATCTACCTTGAGCAAGTGTGGTGATCAGTGCTTTTGTCTTCTCTGTATGAGAAGAAGCCTTTGCCTTTTCTGTATGAAAAGAGGCTTTTGCCCTGCAGTGGGACAATAATAGGCTAATATTATTTTTATAATCTATTTGAGTCAGAGGGTCATCTTTTGTACTTACAAATGGACAACATACATATCATTATTTTGTCAAGGTACAGGTAACAAAAATCTTTTTAAGTGGTCTTTTATTCTATTAAAACTCCTAGAAAACTATAGGTCAAAGTGTTACCACTGATGTGCAGCCAACTGTACTATACTAGCACTTGATTAGCTGCTGTGGTAAAGCTTATGAGAGGTCATGTCCAGCAGTGGTTGTATTTTAGTTGAATCATGATAATGAAGAAGGTAGTTATGTGCGACGGCTGTGGCTGTTGCGGTGGCTTCTGCCAGGGATGCTGCTGCCTTTGCATCACAATCTACACATGCTGTACAAAGATTTTTTTGTGGCACCGAGTGGCACCTCTTCGTGCAGACAAGCCATGGTGTCTCTGTCGGAGATGGCCATGACCAACATCGATGTTTGTGTTTGTGTCTCCGATGCTTGTCTTCAAAGTATGCATTCCTATGCTGTTTTGTGGAAATAAACTAATATAAATAAGTCTACTTACATAGTAATGACACATATGGATCCGGCCACTAAATGTGTGTGCCAGGCTGTTGTGTATGTAACTCTTGTTGTGACAATTTTTCCACAGTTGAAGCAATTAATTGTTGTTGGTTCAGTTCCGACTGCGGGCGGGAGAACGATCCCCATGGGCATAGGAGGCTGCGGCGGCACCATGTCACCCGCCTGAGGCTGAGTGTTCGTTACTGTGATAGTGGGGTGCGGGTATACCCCAGGCGCTGTATATTGCTTAGGCTGCGGGTATGGGCCGGCTACGGCCGTAAACGGCTCGCCTCCAGGCGCCACGAAGCCGTATTGTGGATTACCCACTACAGCTGAATAAGGAGGTGGAAGATCTTCAGGCGCTGAAGCCACTACACCTGGTCCTGCTATATTCGCCATTGTTTCCTTTTTTATTTTTCCAACTTGAAGATATTTATGTGCCAGACGTAGAGGTCAAATTAATCAATAAGTTAAAGCCACTTAATTACTCGGAAACTAAAATTTATTAAAGTTCTTTATTACAAGAAATAGATAAAACTTAATAACATGACGTCATATGTCAATGTCACCCTGTCACTCCTTCCTGTCAGGTGCTTGCCGTGCTTTAAAAACACTAGAATGAAAAACAAAGCGAACAAAGCACTTCATTCGTTGCCCAAAATACCGATCGTTCGGATATTCATACCAACAAGCAAGTTCTAAATATAATAGTAAAGGAGAATGTTCATTAGGAATTTAAAAAAAACTCAGAGCGAACAGATACAGAATGTAGCTCAGAATTTTAGTGATATTGAATGATATCATTCTGTAAATATTTCACTATAAGATTCGATGGCCAAATGTGTAATATTGCTATTTGTTATTCAACAAGGTTGCTTTTTTTTTTGTTAAGATATTTTCGATATGGGTATACTCGACGATATAAGTACATACATACATATACTCACGCCCATAATCCCATAGGAGTAGGCAGAGAGTGCAGATTGTCAAAAAAACTATCTAGAGCCTTCTTTTCGCCGCTTTTCTGTGAGACTCGGCGTGATGAGGGCGTTGGTGCTATTCGTAACCGACACCACACGGCTTAAATAAATACATATATATAAACGATATAAATAGGTACATTACACTAGGTAAAGATTAAAGTAACAATACTGAAAAACAACATACTCATTGCATGTAAAAAATACACAAAAATTCTTACTAAATACACCTACTGTGTATTTAAAAAATAAACATAATACAAAATTTATTTATTTATTTGTTGACTTTTAGACATAATAAAGATAACAGAATTCTTACAGACTGCAATGACCCAGCGGTCATAGTAGTTGATCCAACTGCAAATATTTGTTTGATTGATCTGTCAGTCTGTTGTTCTACTAACTGTGCAAAAACATTTATAGTAATATCGTTAAGGCATTAGTAAAAACCTAATCAAAATCAGTCTAGCCGTTCTCAAGTGATGCGCCTACAGACGAGCAGCATTTAATTATTTATTTATATAGATTTTATATGATTTAAAATGGGTCAGTGGTGATAGTGGTCGTAAAATGGTAATAACACTATTGAATAATGTATTTATATCGTGTATGACGGCAGAAGGTCCGACATCTTAAATGAAAGTAAGAATATAGCAGAAATCAACTTTTATTATCACAGCTTAATAATTATTAATCACTATATTAATAATTCAAATTAGATTCCTAATGATTTTATTTTAATTCAGACTGCAATTGAGTATCTAAGCGCTACAACATGTGCACCGGGCCGAGCCTGCAACAAGAATGATCACAATGAATTTATATGCTACAGTCAATGCTAGTGGCGCAATCAGCGAAAAACCGTAACCGTAATTCTTGAAGTTATTATATTATTAGAGTTTTTTAAAGCTTGGAGTAGTGACGATTTTGTTACGTTCAGACGACTACCGTTTCTAGCTATTTCCAATGTTTCGTGACAAAATCAAGAAAAAAAAACTTGAGAATTATCACTACCGATGACAGTAAGTGTGACGCGGTATTTATGAATTAAGCATGCACAAACAATGCATGCCGAGACAATTTGAATAGGACAACTATTCTTCGCCATGAGTTTACGACACAGTTGGGACACTCACAGACTCACTTACACATGCTCTTTGTTATAAATTATTAGTATAAGTCTTATATTTATCATAAAACAACATAGCAAGAAGTAAATGATTTAAGTCATACTCATTGTAGCAATTTTTATTCGGACCCCAAGATTAGCGTACGTTCAACATATTTTAGATAATATATGCTATCGTACATAGTATCATAAGCTAAAATAATTATCATACGCCCCCATAATAATCTTACGGGCTGGCAACACAGACAGGCGCCTGAATGACATTGATAGAGGGGCGTTGTTAGTAAACATCGTAGTAAACAGTAAACATTGTGGTGTAGTATCTCTATGTAGTCAGTGCAGAAATTGAATGATGACGACGATACTTACAATTTTTCGCAACGCGCCACAGCGTCTGTCTACGCGCCACAGTAATCTTGTATTTATAGTTTATTATCTATGGTAATCTTGTAGCGTTGTAAATGTCTAAATACTTGTTAGTTATAATTATTTACTTTAATATACGGATAAATAGGAGAAGGTCCATTATGTATGGACCAAAAACCCAGTAATCGATACGAACAACGTACATTCCAATAGATTGCGTATGTAAGGAATGCGCGATTCGACTACCTTGAAACTTAGCACAAATACAAAGCAAAGAAAATAATGTAGTTTGCCATCATAAGTTTTTCAAAACTACCTCCAAGAAGAAAAAAATGGAGGTGGGGTTGAAGCTTGTGTAAAACATTCTCAAAGCGCGATTCGACTAACTCGAAACGCAGAAAGCGCAGCCCAGCGCGTTATCCACTGATAAACACGCGAACACGCGTCACACGGCGTCTTTTATAGATCGCTGTGTGACCTGCGCGGTTGTACTGTAGCGGTTTTAACCTGGATGGCTTTCTCAAACGTAGTAGGTATACGACACGAGAGCTCTTCCTAAGTTGTATGTTGATAACACAAATTCTAAAGAGGTAACAGCTGATCCATTACGCTTCCTTAGCTCGAACTTAATTTTGTCCAATGTCCGCAATACTTAATTTTTAGTTATTTCTGCAAGAGGAACTACCTTCCATAGCGAGACTCTTGAATCACTTATGGCACCGTAGCAGCTTCTTGCATACCGTCGCGTCGCGTCGTGTAACTAAAAGCTCCCACAGACAGGCGCGACGCGACAGCGCTACACAAAGGCGCCGATCATCGGGCGACACGCGGTGCCTTTTTGTCGGGCGTTGCGTCGCGACAGTGTATACGAGCCTTAATCCGGAAGGCTCGGAGGTTCTGAATCGCGACCGCGCTCTGTCATATAAGTATCTATACTTAAGTACAGCAGATAACACATGTTGTAAAAAGTAACTACGGTCAGCATCACAAGTTACAGAAACATTATGTCTATAGGTAATTAAGTAACACACCAACAGTAGGAATGGGTTTCATTTTGACAGTTCAACAACATCCATTGCGTTATTTACGTTGTTGAGCAGACAAATTTTTCGAACTTAAGAAGTAATGGATTAGTAATAGGGTTTAAAATGATTCCGATTGTGATAGATAGTGTGTTACATAATTAGGGTGCTGCGGGGTAATTACGTAACACGCTAACAGTAGGAATGGGTTTCATTTTGGCAGTTCAACAACATTCATTGAATTATTTACGTTGTTGAGCAGACAATTTTTTCCAAAATATGAAGCAATGGGCTTAAAAATGATTCAGATTGTGATAGATAATGTGTTACGTAATTAGGGTGCAGGGTCTATAGGTACTCAATTTTTATAACGATGGGATTGGTTATTACTTTATAATACCTCTGAAGAATTATTTTATACTTTATAGATATAAAATAATTCTCCTACGATTAAATACTTACTAAGTAATTAAAACCAATGCTTACCTACTTAGCCATTAAAAACCGCTTAGCAAGTAGTCTACTTTACATATATTACAGGTTCTATTCAATTAACTTGTAAGTCAACTCTTGTAAAAGTTAAATAAGTACCTTGACTTTTCAGCTGCACAACACTTTTATTTCATGTAATAATAATAATCGTTTATTGGGAACAAAAAACCAACACATTCGAAGACAAACAATGTTAAACGATGATTGCTGCAATAGTTTAAGCTGTGGCGCAGCTAGCAACGCCCGACTCCTAGTGAGAGGACCGAGGGTAGCTTGTTCCAAGACTAATACTTAACCAAGGGATTTTAACAAATATAGAAAAGAAAATGATATACTAATACATTTTGAGATAAGTGCTTTGTGTGTGAGTACCTAATGTTGAGTAAGGGAAGGTGGCGGTGTGTGTTGTGTGTGTGTTTTCCGAGATGTTAAGTTTTTTTGTTGCATCATAAGTAAATGATTTTAGTAAAATGTCGAGCTTTCTTACATTCATTTCTGGTAACAGAAGAAGCTATTTTTATTTATTCTATTATATATTTTTGAGCTCATGTAGGTAAAATGACGACGTGCTGCTACGGTTGTACGAGGCGTTACATCACAAACTCGATCAGAACGGCGTCTATTGCTGGTGTGACTGTACCCGGCGGACCCCAGCCTGATAAAATTTTCGTTTTTTCCTAATTATGCTAATATTAGTATTAAGATCGGCTTTCCTTTGAGGGAAAGGGAACACGCCCCCCCAGCCGCGTGTTCCTGTAGGGCTCGACACCAAACTTGGGCACCCTCCCACCATTATAAGAAATGAATTCCCATAAACTAGACTGCCTTGTCCCGACTTAGAAAGCTAGGGGACAAGGAGGGGACACAAGGTGATGTTAATATTGGGAATTCACAGTTAGGAAATATAAGTATTATAATTATAAATATGTGAAGCTAAGAAGACGAGTGGGTATACAAACGTATATAATATATGATTAAGTACTCGTATTATAAATGTCGTAACGCCGTCGTCTCCCTTCTCGCAGGTGAGCGCTAATATCTGCAATCGTTTTGATAATATGAAGGGGTAAAAGGATCGTTACGCTTGCACTTACATTAATCATTTATAGCTACGTTAATTTATGTGTTTACAATGTACCCACTTTAGTGAGACCGGGAACCGTTTTACAACGTCTGCCTCATTATACGTGTCCTGCTAGACCTAACGCATAGAACCTCTGCGGACACTAGTACGATTCTAATAGAACACGTTTCCTATGCACTAAATAAATGTCTTACTCAATCCTAAAGACAGAGTACTGCGAAGTTCAACTGCCATTGAGTGAGACAAGTGTTGATTAGTACTAAACGCGTACTAATGTTATTGACACCCTTACGGCGGCCTAGCCCCTTTTTACTAAGATAATAGAAAACTAGTACAAGCGTACCGTAGACTCAGTCTGTAGCAAAACTCAATGCGATCGTACTTGGTGCACACCGAAGTGGTATTTCGTCACTTCACATTTCCTTAATCTTCCCCATTGAGAGAATGCAGTGCGGTTTTCACCGCAAAAGCATCCATATTGACGTGTCTCGATAAATAGTGTCGATTTAGTAAATGGCATACCATAGCCGGTTGTAGATTTTTATCGAGATACGGTCCCTAGCGTTCTTAGAACGACTACCAATCCAGGTTGTGATTCTATTTGAGGCCTAACCCGCTCCCTGGATATGTGCATGTACGAAGCCTCACGCAAAGTGTTCTGTGGCCAGACCTTTTTGGAAGCAGTAATCATCACTAACATTTGGTTAATTCATAATGTAATTAGAAATCGGCTTTATAGCCTAGTTTGGTTTAGATGAACTGTATTTACGGTTCTGCCTTCCATATGTGGTGCGTCGGTTAAGGGTCAACAATTGTCAAGAGTCAGGAGCGTTGGTGCTCATTGTCAAGTTTAGCGGTAGGCCTTCTCCGTTTCCCTATAACCAAACGCAAGTGACAAAATCTGTCAAGGTACGGATTAGGAGGTGGTCACTTAATACAAGAGAAAACAGCTTTAATTATAAACTACGATACTAAATATTAAAGTTGACACTTACCAAATATCTCCTTGGAGGGAATTATACTTACGGAATACTGCACGTATTACCAGTTTCACCTCGGGCACAACTCACTGAACTCAATTGTCTAGCGTACACTACGTCGTTCGATATCTAACGTGGTCTTTAACCCACTATCAACTTAATAAGTAATGCTCGGTCCCTTACTGTCGTAATGGACTGGCATTCCTTAGGTCTCCTAACTTAACTACCCTGGACTCTAGTGTCTGTCGCCTCTCGCGATCCTGATTCAAACTCCTAGACTATCGTGTCTATCACTTCCCGCGGTGCTAACTCGACTCCCAGAGTATCGTGTCTATCACTTCCCGCGGTGCTAAGTCAACTCCTAGAGTATCGTGTCTATCACTTCCCGCGGTGCTAAGTCGACTCCTAGAGTATCGTGTCTATCACTTCCCGCGGTGCTAAGTCGACTCCTAGAGTATCGTGTCTATCACTTCCCGCGGTGCTAAGTCGACTCCTAGAGTATCGTGTCTATCACTTCCCGCGGTGCTAAGTCGACTCCTAGAGTATCGTGTCTATCACTTCCCGCGGTGCTAAGTCGACTCCTAGAGTATCGTGTCTATCACTTCCCGCGGTGCTAAGTCGACTGCCATACCATTCGTTTCTTTTCATCTTCTAACATCCCCATCACTACACCAGCCTCCAGTTTTTTTGTAACATAAACCCAAATTCTCGAAAGTTCGCAGAATACGTTTCTGTAGAATTCCTCCTTTGTTTCAAGGGTTCGTTTGGTATCAAGTTTTGGCGGCCAGATGTCAATATTCGCTTTCTTTCTTTAGAAATAGTTGAATTATTGCATCCTAACTGACGTCAAATATTGCTCTTCGACTAATGGCTGGCATAAGTGCCACCCATTATACAATTTCAAGGATGTAAGTGTTTTGTTATTAATTAGGGTAACATGTCAAACTGACAGATCATAAAATAGAGATTTAATGTGTCTCTAAGAGTCCCGAAATCGTGGGAAAGTTTTAAAACAAATATAATATTTTGTTATTAATTAGGAATAGGTGACAGACAGTCACATTCCCCCCTCTGAAAATCAGACGCGTGACGTAGAACAGCGGATGAGCTTTCACAATAGGTGGAGCAATGCCTTTATAAAAAAGTGTTATAGAATATATACCCACAGCTACGCTATGTTCATCTTATCAAGGAATTATACTCGTTCCAGTTGGAACTTGAATCCAATAAGATTATAGTAAGATGCAATCTCTGCTATAATTTAGTTCTGTTTCGCAGAAGCATCTTCAATCAATGCGTTATAATTGCTCTATGATATTTGAAGTTAATCTTCTTAAAAGTACTCTTGTCATATCATTCAGGTTAAAGTACCTCGCTTCAAATAAGTTCCGAGAACCTGTGCATGCTTACAATGTAGTTTTACATACCAGGGTCTCATTAAAGAGTATTTGTGCTATCGAGCCACGCTACCTGCGGTGCTCCCTCGTTCTAAACTCAGCCTATAGCAGTTGCCGCTGGACAGAGGCCTTTCCTTATGCACCTCAACGCTGAGTCAGCTTAGTCAGCTGCCCGCAATCTTATCCAATAGCAGCTGAAATAGTCGGCACATAAACATGTTAGAGTTTATTCCAATAAGACGCCGCCCTCTTCTGATTCTAAGAGGTTAGAGCAGTTTTGAAATCCAATAAGAGTTGGGAAGTTATACTGTTTAGAAAATATAGGTCTCCTAGACTGTGCAAACAATTATTGCCTCAGTATGACAAAAGATTGTCATTTCTCCCTCCTATTATAAAATGGAGCAGCTGAAACAGTCTGCACATAAACATAGTATAGTTTATTCCAATAAGATATTATAGTTTACGCCGCCCCCCTCTGATTCTAAGAGGTTAGAGCAGTTTTGTTATCCTATAAGAATTGGGACGTTACATGCTGATTAGAAAATATGGATAGGTATCCTGGACTATATAAACAATTATTGCCTTAGTGTGACAAAAGATTGGCAATTTCCTATTATAAAATGGAGTAGCTGAATTAGTCAGCATATGAACATATTAATATTAAATGAGATAACAAAAATTATACCGCGTAGTAACGGGTAACTGAAGTGCCTAATAAAAGTAAAACTTAGCTTCGTAACAGGAGTCACGCTACAGCCACTGCTGTTGGAGGCAGCCGATGTCAGCTGATTTCGAGGAAACTCCAAACTAAGCGCAATGCACAAACCAAAGGTTTAGACATAGCGTACCCAGTAGCAGCCAAGTGAAGATTTAAATATCCTGGAATTTGAAATAAGGCCAAACGAGTATCTATTCAATTATACGACATACGTCTCCGAATTTCTGAAAGTGGAAAATAATTATATTTACTCCTTATGATGATAGTTAATGTACCATCTTGGTAAATTAATTGTCATTTTACAAACTTCACGCTTCGTAGGTCTTACTAATATTATTTGGTTTACCCATAATAAGGGTATGTCTTATACCTAAGTTCACTCCACACACATATACCTAAATCTCAAACGCACTTGACACATTCCACATTCACAAGCTGTCAGATACAAAACCCACGTTTGCAGGGAGTCGAACCCATTATTGCAGTAGCACAAGAGCCCAAAGCCCTACTATCAATACTATTTATGCGGGGATTGAACCCACAAGCCGTGACACAGGAATCCAAGTACTCATCAACCATCAACATCAACATCGTCCGGGAATTCAACCCGCTACCAGCTGTTGAAGAATTCAACCAATATTATCAAGCCATTACCTAATTAAAACATAAGTTATCGTAGCCGTTGTAACTCTTGTCGTCTCTAATAATGTATAGTTCCTTAAAATTACGTTGTGTTATTGTTTACGTTGTGTTATTGTTTACGTTGTGTTATTGTAGTAGTAACCCATATGTAGTTCTTTCTCGTTGCACTGAAATGAATCAGTACATTTAATGACGAGAATCCTGGTCACGGTGCCACATGTGACTGTACCCGGCGGACCCCAGCCTGATAAAATTTTCGTTTTTTCCTAATTATGCTAATATTAGTATTAAGATCGGCTTTCCTTTGAGGGAAAGGGAACACGCCCCCCCAGCCGCGTGTTCCTGTAGGGCTCGACACCAAACTTGGGCACCCTCCCACCATTATAAGAAATGAATTCCCATAAACTAGACTGCCTTGTCCCGACTTAGAAAGCTAGGGGACAAGGAGGGGACACAAGGTGATGTTAATATTGGGAATTCACAGTTAGGAAATATAAGTATTATAATTATAAATATGTGAAGCTAAGAAGACGAGTGGGTATACAAACGTATATAATATATGATTAAGTACTCGTATTATAAATGTCGTAACGCCGTCGTCTCCCTTCTCGCAGGTGAGCGCTAATATCTGCAATCGTTTTGATAATATGAAGGGGTAAAAGGATCGTTACGCTTGCACTTACATTAATCATTTATAGCTACGTTAATTTATGTGTTTACAATGTACCCACTTTAGTGAGACCGGGAACCGTTTTACAACGTCTGCCTCATTATACGTGTCCTGCTAGACCTAACGCATAGAACCTCTGCGGACACTAGTACGATTCTAATAGAACACGTTTCCTATGCACTAAATAAATGTCTTACTCAATCCTAAAGACAGAGTACTGCGAAGTTCAACTGCCATTGAGTGAGACAAGTGTTGATTAGTACTAAACGCGTACTAATGTTATTGACACCCTTACGGCGGCCTAGCCCCTTTTTACTAAGATAATAGAAAACTAGTACAAGCGTACCGTAGACTCAGTCTGTAGCAAAACTCAATGCGATCGTACTTGGTGCACACCGAAGTGGTATTTCGTCACTTCACATTTCCTTAATCTTCCCCATTGAGAGAATGCAGTGCGGTTTTCACCGCAAAAGCATCCATATTGACGTGTCTCGATAAATAGTGTCGATTTAGTAAATGGCATACCATAGCCGGTTGTAGATTTTTATCGAGATACGGTCCCTAGCGTTCTTAGAACGACTACCAATCCAGGTTGTGATTCTATTTGAGGCCTAACCCGCTCCCTGGCTATGTGCATGTACGAAGCCTCACGCAAAGTGTTCTGTGGCCAGACCTTTTTGGAAGCAGTAATCATCACTAACATTTGGTTAATTCATAATGTAATTAGAAATCGGCTTTATAGCCTAGTTTGGTTTAGATGAACTGTATTTACGGTTCTGCCTTCCATATGTGGTGCGTCGGTTAAGGGTCAACAATTGTCAAGAGTCAGGAGCGTTGGTGCTCATTGTCAAGTTTAGCGGTAGGCCTTCTCCGTTTCCCTATAACCAAACGCAAGTGACAAAATCTGTCAAGGTACGGATTAGGAGGTGGTCACTTAATACAAGAGAAAACAGCTTTAATTATAAACTACGATACTAAATATTAAAGTTGACACTTACCAAATATCTCCTTGGAGGGAATTATACTTACGGAATACTGCACGTATTACCAGTTTCACCTCGGGCACAACTCACTGAACTCAATTGTCTAGCGTACACTACGTCGTTCGATATCTAACGTGGTCTTTAACCCACTATCAACTTAATAAGTAATGCTCGGTCCCTTACTGTCGTAATGGACTGGCATTCCTTAGGTCTCCTAACTTAACTACCCTGGACTCTAGTGTCTGTCGCCTCTCGCGATCCTGATTCAAACTCCTAGACTATCGTGTCTATCACTTCCCGCGGTGCTAACTCGACTCCCAGAGTATCGTGTCTATCACTTCCCGCGGTGCTAAGTCAACTCCTAGAGTATCGTGTCTATCACTTCCCGCGGTGCTAAGTCGACTCCTAGAGTATCGTGTCTATCACTTCCCGCGGTGCTAAGTCGACTCCTAGAGTATCGTGTCTATCACTTCCCGCGGTGCTAAGTCGACTCCTAGAGTATCGTGTCTATCACTTCCCGCGGTGCTAAGTCGACTCCTAGAGTATCGTGTCTATCACTTCCCGCGGTGCTAAGTCGACTCCTAGAGTATCGTGTCTATCACTTCCCGCGGTGCTAAGTCGACTGCCATACCATTCGTTTCTTTTCATCTTCTAACATCCCCATCACTACACCAGCCTCCAGTTTTTTTGTAACATAAACCCAAATTCTCGAAAGTTCGCAGAATACGTTTCTGTAGAATTCCTCCTTTGTTTCAAGGGTTCGTTTGGTATCAAGTTTTGGCGGCCAGATGTCAATAATCGCTTTCTTTCTTTAGAAATAGTTGAATTATTGCATCCTAACTGACGTCAAATATTGCTCTTCGACTAATGGCTGGCATAAGTGCCACCCATTATACAATTTCAAGGATGTAAGTGTTTTGTTATTAATTAGGGTAACATGTCAAACTGACAGATCATAAAATAGAGATTTAATGTGTCTCTAAGAGTCCCGAAATCGTGGGAAAGTTTTAAAACAAATATAATATTTTGTTATTAATTAGGAATAGGTGACAGACAGTCACACTGGTTCATAATACAGCTGGGTATGCTTACGGAGTACTGCTTGAGAAATGAACAACTGTCTGACTGTTAGGACCTGGCAGTGAGAGTAAAGTGATATCGTAGGAAAGCGGATTGGTTTCCTCGCAAGGACCTTCAAAACTGCTCTCTGAGCTCTTTCAATCCGCAACATTGTTGTTCTGTGCGCACCACCCCGAACCGTCAGGCAATAACCTAACACTGACTGAGCAAGTACACAATATATGCTAATTAAGGTCTTAAAATCCGCTGACCCTCTAAGTTTCTTAAAAATATACTAAAGTTTTTTCAGGCGTGCCACGACAGAGCCAATTTGCTGATGCCATTTAAGGTAACAGTCAACTATAACACCAAGATATTTAGTAGTCTGGGAGCCTTCTAGTTGAGGGCAGCCACAGTTTGAGTCAGAACTTGGGTTTATACAAGAGTGAGCGTAGGACAATAGGTGTTAGGGGTTGACCTGACTTATTTAAGGAAAAACAGATGAACTTACTTTTATTGACATTCAAAGTAAGAAGATTTGTGGCTAACCATTTCATGATAATAAATACTAAGGGCTAGTTCAGCGTTTTTAGAAGTTTCCTTCCAATCGCAGCCATGAATTATTAGAGCCGTATCATCTGCGTACGTAAGTTACTATTTTGCAGCTAGGGAGAGATAAACGTAATGGAAAAGCAGTTTAGAATCCTGGAAGATACAAAACCACTTTGGTTAGACTGGTTGGCAACCAGCTCAACATATTAGGGAAGAAACGCTGAAAGATGATGTGTTAAAAGATGATGTGTTAAAACTTGAAAAACCTTTGTAAATCATTCGAATATTGCTAGAAACTTCACATGCAAAGTAACCTCATTTGGTACATAGCTTGCTTTTAAAAACAGTGCCCAAAAATGTGTACTGGATAACATAGATCCTCAGATATGTAGCGCCGGTGGTGGTGGGTGTTGGGTAACAGTTCTCAGGCCTGTTACGACGACACAGCGGCGGCGGCGGCGCGGGCGCGGCCAGTGAAGTGAACGTACCTGAGACCCGCGCGCGCATACACCGCTGTTGAATATTGACGAAATTTCAACAACACACTTTAGCCTACTATTTCGTTTATACAAAGTTTTTAAAGCAATCGACCCTGTTAAAGGAGCTATTAAGAACTCCAGTTGTAATAATAGTGCTGTGTCTGAGTGCGATTGTTTGAGCGGAATTGCCGCTTTTATGTAAGCATAATATTTGGGTAATTATTATTGAGTAACCATCTTGTGTCGTTAATTACCTAACTGATGTGAATATTTATTACGGATTGTTACTTTGCCGGCACAATTAGTCATACAAAATAACAACAATTTGAGAAGGTACCTACTAGGTCCCTACCTATACTTAAACATTATGTAGTTTGATACTGTATGAATGTAAGTACCTACTGAGCTTAGGTAGGTACTTCAATCCACTGGGTACTAGGTACCTGGTGTATACTTATCAAATTATTCATTAACTAGCTGTGGTCGTGACTCTGCTCGCTTGAAAAGTACTTAGGACTCTAGTTGCCTAACACTAATATAGGTACCTACAGAGTACCTATAGGTACTTCGGCTTATTCCGTTTCGCCACCCTAAAACAGCCACCCTGGGGTGTATACTCGGAAACGCGTGTTCATCTGCCCACTCCAGACGGGGTGGATAATCGGAATTCACTTTTGATTGTTCTTCCAACTTTTTACCCAAAGTACAGTCATCATGAACAATACAACAGTAAAATATACTCATACACTTTAATAAATTATTAATTAATGTTTAATAACCACAAACATAAACAAAAATGATATTGCGTATTGAATATAAATCATATTAAACTTCCTCGTTTTAAATAATATTAATAAACAATTAAAAAATTCTGCAGTAAGTCCAGGAAGTGACCAACACTAATTTCATTATTATTTATTTTGCATTATACAATACCTACTCCAATAAAACTATAATTAAAATTATGTCACATGGAATGATAGGTAATTAAAAACGATTTCAGTTTTGACATTTCAAAGAAGAACTATGCATGTATTTTTATAGGTACTTATATTTTATAGGTATCTTGGGCCAGTTTCTATCATGTTTCTCTAAATGACTGTACACAGCCGAGGAAGAAAACCTGAAGAAAAATAATATACGAACTCCGATTATTCACCCCGTCTGGGGTGGACTGATGAACACGCGTTTCCGAGTATCCACCCCAGGGTGGCTGTTTAAGGGTGGACAAACGGAATAACCCGGTATTTCAGATCTACTTTTCAAGCCAGCAAGTCACGGGCACAGCCCTTCTTTTTGCTGTAATATCTTAACGAAATCTGTTCAGAGAGTACCAAACGGACAGACAGTCAATTATAGTCAGAGATAAGGGTCAACAGATGTAACCATATCATCATGAGACAGCAATTTTTTTTGTATAAAACTTAGTTTTAATGCTAGATATAAAAATAAAAGATAGGAAACCGAAAAGTTCTGCTTTCGGATGTCTCGTGTGAAAAACCCAGTTACACCATTTAATATTTATATCCAATAGGTAATAGTCATCCTCGTATTTGGTTTACCATCATAAGGTGAACTGTCATTTGCACGTCATAAAACGACAAGGTCTATTTGTCTATGTGATAGTTGGATGATGTCAACCCTATGGCCCGTTGTTTGATCAGTAGTCAAACATACTAATAGTTAAAATACGTTAGTTTAACTAACAATTTGTTATAAATGACAGAAGTATGTTGTTTGACAAACGGTTAGGCTAACTACATTAAAAAAAAAATACAGTTTTCTATAAAAGTTATCCACGCGCAGACAGAAGTTTCAATTCACTGGGAATTCTCTCGCTAAAAGTGATAACGATGTCGACCATGTATCAATAACATATCTGGCAAAACATACAGGTTGGCAGGAACATTGACGCGAAAACTGAAACCATGAATTCAGTACATGATTCTAAACCTGCACCCTAATTACGTAACACACTATCTATCACAATCTGAATCATTTTGAAGCCTATTGCTAATCGCTAATAATGTGATATGCAATAAAGATTTGAATTTGAATAATCCATTGCTCCATTTGTTCGAAAATTTTGTCTGCTCAACAACGTAAATAACGCAATGAATGTTGTTGAACTATCAAAATGAAACCCATTCCTACTGTTAGTGTCTTACGTAATTACCCCGCTGGGGTAGCGCAGAAATTTTTAGTCGGTAATAAAAAAAAAATACTTTTTCATAGAAAAGTGCAATACCTACGCGGTCAAAATGTATGGCAGACCTATATTTTTTTTTAATAACCGGAAAATATTTCAACGCAGGGGATTCGGAATCATGTACTGAATCCATGGTATCAGTTTGCGCGTCGATGTCCCTGCCACCCTGTATAATAATAGAGCGTTGATAATAAAATATCAGTTTTTATTTTAGTTTGTTTTTGTGTTTAGACATGCAAATTAACTTTTCAACACATTTGCTCAAAAACTGCATTTATGAAGCCTGTATACATTGTTTGAAAGTAAAAAATTACACACCATACAAAGTAACGTTCGGTAAAATAGGTACTCTCACTTAATTACCTGTTTTACCGCATACTCCGTTGCATAGCGCCGCGCCGTACTGCGTATCCTTTACGGTTTTTTTTTTATTTGCATAAAAAGTATATAAGAATTCCACCAAGGAGTTTTACATTACGAGAATAAATAAGCTGAATAATCATACCTCCTTGGAAGCGCTTTTGCTCAATACGTTTGGCTCACTTTAATACTAAAGGGAAAATGAGACGAAAGATGCAGTTCTAATTTTCACCACGCGCACGTGGCGCCATTTACAATTCGCGCCTTTTTCTTATTAGAAACGTCAAAGATTGTTGCAACTTTCCGACTGATCTTTATAAATAAAATAATAATATGAGTTTAAGTGAGGAATCCGATATTAATATTGCACTGTTTTCTCAGAAAGTGTTGAAAAACGTTGTATGACACACGTGCGGAAATTTGTACTTATTTACAAACTCGTGACTATAGTAAGTAAGCCCTCGACTTCGTCTCGGGCTTACATTCGTCTACTCGTTCGAAAAAAACAACTTATCGCACTAGTATCATAAATAACTATTTTGTTATCTGTTTTGTTGCAGCGCATGCTAGCCATTACGAAATAAAATAATAAGCTTTGGTTGGCAAAGCTGTCTGAATATTGAAGAGCAGAGAAAGTAGGGAAGTATCTCCCTTATCAGGCATAAGTTGCGCATACTTAATTATTCATTGGTAGTTTCACGTGTAAATAGATAATTATTAAGTTGCAGACCAGAGGGGCGATTCCCGTAATTTTAACAACGTTCACAGTGTAATCAAAGTCTCAATCTGTCATAAATAAATACTTCTAGTTTCCCCACATTTTCGACAAGTTTTTGACATTGATTGTCTTGCCTAGATTTTGAACGTTTTTTATTAGGAAAGTTGGTCTCATGTTACGAAATTCTGTTACAGGGAAGCGAATCGTACCTATTTATTAATTAATAGATAAGTAGTAGATATCATCCTGTTGGCGAACCATCTGGTGAATACAACATAACATAAACATAACATCCCGCTTGTAATCCCAGAAGGGTTTGGCAGAGGAGTACCTATAGTACACCCACGAACACGACATCTACACACGTATTGTATTACGTTGCATCTCATACAATTTGCGAGTACATTATGAATATCTGAAGCGTATCGTGATCAGTTTATAAACCAGGAACTATGTGATCATGTCAGATAGTGTGGGAGGTGACATGATACGATCACACCAGTGTTACGCACGCTTGTCTCAGGGAAGCTTAGCCTCGACTGCGGAACGAACTAGCTGCCAACACGCACGTAGCCGCAGGTGCATTCGATTTGTCATCATGATAGGTGCTAGGAGACCTTAACTTTATTTAACTTTATGTTAGCCAAAGCTTACAAATTGCTAAAGCTAAAAAATTATAGCTCTACTAAAGCTATAATGTTGATTTTGACTTAATTTGTAAAGCGTTACAAAATATTTTAGCTGCGCATTAGATTAGAGGTAGTGTAGCAGGTGGCGTTCTGTAGTTTCGCCTACCCCTATTCTTCTATTTCTGCCACGCCTTGTCCCATAGCTTAGAATAACAATAAATTCATTTACTTAGTTTCTAGTACCTAATACCCAGTTTTTACGTAATTTACAGTACTTCCACGGTTAGACTTTCACAAAACTCACCAAAGGAATGACTGATTTTGAAAGTTACAATAATAGTAATTTAGAAGATTATTATCGTAGCATCTTTAACCATTTCGACGAGCTATAAGGTAACAATAGTCCCGCCTTCGTAGCAATACCGTCTACTTCCTGCATTTAGGGATGTTATTCTCTGGTGATGTAAATGTAACTGCTTCTGAAATAACTATATACTCTCAAACGTTGTGTAACTTTGTTCCGGGGTTCTGATCTTATTTAAGTATATGCATTACTGCCTTGTTGTGTTTCGAGTTTATTAAGTGCTTGAATGTTGTACATTCCGCTAGGACCCTAATTGTATGTCAAATCAAAACTGTTTTGTTGTGAAAGGCAACTGTTCGCGCTGGATGAGTAGTGTTGTTTTCAACACTTTAATAGCGGTCCAAAAGTGGAGATACACCCCTTAACTTATAAACGCTGCTTAATATTAAGTAATTTAAACGCCTCTTAACTTTAAGCCACGTTTATGAACAAACCCCCTATTGCTTAACACAGCTAGGTACGCGTTATATTAATATACTACTCAATAAAATTGTACTGTTAATTGGTGATCATAAAATAATTCCATTTCAATTCAATAGGTAAACTATAATTCTAAATACAACTAAAGTTTGTAAACTAAAGTAACTTTGTTATTTAATATGTGAGTCATATTATATTTTATGTAAGTACATGCATGACTCTTACTTTGTATCTTTATGAAATACCATGCGCATGTCGTGAAAATTACTTATAAAATAACCCGACATGGCAATTTTTTTTTTAACGTCACGTATCCTATAACCAGCGGTAATTCAAAACGCTTCCAACGATACCTCATTTGTCAAATTATGATAAGTAGTTTGAAAGTTATGAGGCAACAGATGAACATACATACATACGTACCGGTCAGAATCATAACCCTCCTTTTTGCTTCGCCGTAATCGGATAAAAAACATCATTGTTAACACTCGAAGTCGTTGATGTCTTTTCTATGGCGAATATTGAAAAATCGTTTTATTTTTTCTGATTGTAGTTTTTCGTTACGTTGTTGTATTAGTTGTAATTGCTTGCTGGTCGATAGCTGGTAGCTCGATCCATAAACGTCTGCTTCAGACAAATCGAAGGTATTCGGCTTTGATTTAAATGATAAATTAAAAAAGATTTTATTTCTCTAAGTAGGTTTTTGTACAAACACTTTTACGCGACTCGATAACGGCGGCGCCGGTATCGAGTCGCAACTAGAGCCTCGTGTACCATGCGCCGGCGGCGGCGGCGCCGAGCCGAGCGCAACGCTCTCGATATTATTCAATTTCCACTTTCACTCACAAGTCACAATTCCCTACGTGTTAATCATGCACGTGCTCAAAAGACCATTTCAGACACCAATGTATATGGTCCTCAAAGATTGTCCGAATTTTCGTATACACATTGACATTGATGAATCTTACATATACAATGACATGAGTTATTTACTTTGTAAAGTATTATATTATTTTAATGATTGTGACTGTGCGGACTATGTGGACTATGTGGGTCATTGCTTTTTTGTTTTTTTTTCTCAATTAGTTTTAATCATGATCTGGCAGTTTAAGTAATTTATGCGGCCTACCCAAATGTCGTTTCTCTGGTATTGTACGTCGAATCGTTGAGCTCCTCAAGTTCTCAGTTGAGCTGCCGATTACTGACGAATGCGTGCATTGACTGGACCGGTCCACTTAATCTGTGTGGTTCTTTCCTCCAAAGACCATTTGGGACACAACTTTACATGGTCTTCACATGATCTGACCAAGATTATGTCTGGACTTTAAAAGAGACTGTGACCTCTGAGTTTGTTTCGGCCTTTCTTCTTAGAGTAATCAGATAGGAAACGCCGACCTCATTCATCTAGTTTTAAAAATATGATTGACGTGTAAAAGTGTTTGTACAAAAACCTACTTACAGAAATAAAACCTTTTTTAATTTATAATTTAAATCAAAGCCGAATACCTTCGATTTGTCTGAAGCAGACGTTTATGGATCGAGCTACCAGCTATTCACCAGCAAGCAATTACTACCAATACAACGATGTAACGAAAAACTACTATCAGAAAAAAAAACAATTTTTCAAAAAAATATTCGCCATAGAAAAGACATCAACGACATCAAGTGCTTGCAATGATTTTTTTTACCTGACTACGGCAAAACAAAAAGGAGGGTTATTATTTCGACCAGTACGTATGTATGTGTGTTCATCTGTTGCCTCTTAACTTCCAAACTACTTATCATAATTTGACATATGAGGTATCGTTGGAAGCGTTTTCAATTACCGCTGGTCATAGGCTATGTGACGTCAAAAAAAAAAGCATGGCATGTCGGGTTATTTTATAAATAATTTCCACGACATGCGTACGGTATTTCATAAAGATACAAAGTAAGAGCCATGCATGTAATTATATAAAATATAATATGACTCACATATTAAATAACAAAAAGTATGTACTGTACCTTGGGGCCTAATTGTAGGCAGGGTTGATACGTCTTTACACCTACCTACTGTGCGCCGACACCGTGCGGGCGCACGGCAGTACAGTCACGAGCACTAATGTGTCAACACTTGGCAACTTTCAATTGCGATTTTTTTGTGAAATAACGAATGCAACGTTCAAATACGACATATTACCTAAACCTATTGTTTCGAAAATACTATGTTCGTAATAACATAAACTTTCATAAAAAAAATTAAGGAGAAAATCGATTTTGAATTTATCCAAGTGTATACATATTTATGCTCGTGACTGTACTTCTGTTGTAAATATTTTTTGTTTGTTTTTTTATTAATAGGGAATAGTTTCGCACATAAAGTACTTAAATTATTTGGAATGCTCTTTTATTTGAATTGGCGCATTGGCAGCGTGCATATGCAGCGCGGATCATTTTGGATCCCGTACGTTTCATACGCAGCTAATGAGCTAAGTGAGCTTACCTCGTTAGTGATACAATTACAAGTTAGAGATAGTTTGGTATTAGTGTTCGACAGTCAAGCTCAATTAACGGTAGAAGTGCTTATCCTACTATTTTAGTTTATCTTTACATCGTTTTTCGTTTATTGTGGAGTTTAAGCGATAAATAAAGAGAAAAATATAAAAATCACATAAACTAACATAGATGTATACAATATACCACGGATATCTATGCAATATACTATAGATAATTTAAGTACTTACTACCTAATTAAACTAACTTGTTACTTAATTATTACTACCTTGTTATAATTACAAAGTGTGCCTGCCTACCTGTGTAAATTGCAGCATGTTACATGACTGAATTATAAAATTACTAGCTGCGCCCCGCGGTTTAAATATACTTTACGACCTATTCTCAGACCTACCGAATATACACAAAAAAAATCATAAAAATCGGTCAAGCCGTTTCTGAAGAGTTCAATAACAATTACTGTGACACGAGATTTTTATATACACTTGGGAGCAAATAAATCGAGCCACTACCTTTTTTCACGTAAAATGGTAAATATTTTTGGTAATATGGAACGTATCAATTCGAACTATATATCGCCTAAAAGTTTAGTTAATAACCTTTACAATGAGGGTAAATTATTGAATAATAACCTTATTGAATGATAAATTATTGGCTCTGCAAGAAAAATGGTAATTTTGATAGAAAATTTAGTAGGGCTAAAACAGTCCATAAAAACAATAAAAAACAAAATTATTGCAAAAAAAATATTCTTAATAACTGGTATTACCCCCCCGGGCCCTGATACATTCTTGTAGCCTATTAGTCATCGATCTGATCAGCGTTACGATGACATATTGTGGTATGTTCTCCCACTCTTCAAGCACAGCGACTTTAAGCTCGGGAATGGATGAAACAGCGGGAACCCTGGCTCGGACTCTCCGTTTTAGCTCGTCCCATAGGTGTTCGATCGGGTTCAAATCGGGACTTCGTGCTGGCCATACCATTTGTTGAATCCCGATCGCAGACAAGTATTCCGTAACGATCTGCGCGGTATGAGGTCTCGCATTGTCATGCATAAACAAGAAATTTTCTCCGACAAAACCAGCATACGGCATTACGTGGTTTTCAAGAATGTCAGTTATGTATCGGTCAGCTGTTAATCCACGTCTACCACTGCCATCGTTGGCGGGGTCGACGAAGACAAGTTCCGTTTTTCCGTCTAGAGAAATTCCTCCCCACACCATACAAGAACCACCACCAAAACTCACCGTTTCTCGAATGCAACATTGGGCAAATCTTTCACCAGGACGTCTATACACTCGGTTTCTCCCGTCATTGCTAAAAAGACAGATTCTTGACTCGTCAGAAAACAAAACTGACCTCCAGTCTTCTAACGTCCAATTAATGTGTTCTCGAGCAAACTCCAAGCGAGATCGGCGATGAGCTACAGTCAATTTTGGGCCAGTTGCTGGTTTGTGTGATGTTAAATTTCGTTCTTTTAGTCTTCGTCTCACTGTCCACCTACTGATTGCGACTCCTCGAACGTCACGTAACGCTTGCTGTAGCTGAACAGCATTAAGTCCACGGTCGCGCAACGAATTGGTTGCAATAAAGCGGTCGTCACGTTCTGTTGTTGCCCGTGGTCGGCCAGTTCCAGGTCGCCGAACAAAAGCACCAGTCTCCAGATACCTGCGGTATACCCGCTGTACCTTTGAACGACTCAAATGAAGTCTGCGTGCCACTTCACGTTGTCCGTGTCCAACCTCAAGTAAAGCTACAACTTGGGCAGCTTCCGTCGGTGTAGTATCCATTTTATCAGGTTATTTTGATTACACAGACACAGATAAAGACAACAATAACAAGTAATATGGGTATGATTAACAAAAACCTCAAATTTAATCTTTTCTTAACAGAGTACAATAAAAATGTCATAAGCAAATTAAATGCGATAATTTTATTCTACCCTTTAAACTTTAATAAAAATGAAATTTTGACAACTAACTACCCTCATTGTAAAGGTTATTAAATACCCTTTTAGGCGATATATGTTTCGAATCGATGCGTTCCTTAATACCAAAAATAATTACCATAATGCGTGAAAAAGGAAGTGGCTCGATTTATTTGCTCCCAAGTGTATAAAAATATTGCTTTTTCTTATAATTATAATTAAGAATAATATTTGAGCCTCGATATTCGTTCGGCATATTATTAGATGGTGTAACTGGAAAACTACAGAAACAGCGGATTTGTGTATTTAGTCTAGAAGACTGTAAACCCAAAATAGTAACCACAAAAAGTGATAAAAGATAAACAATGCCTCGATAGGCGGTGGACGGAGTGACAGTATCAAGTGTTGGTGACAGCAGTGCTAAGTGAACCGGAAGGGCAGTGACGATGCGCATGCGGTGCTGGCGCGCCGTGGTGCTATGCGCGTGCGCACTCGTGGTGCGCAGCGACGCCCTACCACCCGCCACCCTGGGCGATGTCGTCGCCAACGCCGCCACCAGCCTCAACTCCATGAAGGTAAAGGTTGCTTGCTCTTTTATATAATTCGGCTAAATACAAAGTAATAAACATTTCCAATTGGGATTTTATTTCTAAGTCATTCATTTATACCACTAATACTCATTTATCAAAATGAGGCCTTTTGTGTTTAAAAGAAAATAGGAGCTGGACATCAAGTTTTACAGGATTTTATATAGATATGAATATGATGGATGGTCACACTGGTCACCTTTTTACAAGCTTACGTAGGTTTGATGAATGTCCGTAGAGGGGTCTGTTGGTCAATCCGTTCGTTCCTCCAGCAAAATGATTTGTTCATACAGTTGCCTTAGTCACCATTTATTTTGTTTGCTCTAAGTTTATCTAACTATAAGACAAACTCCTCAAAAAACTTGCAATGCATGCTAAAAAAATTGTATCCAATTCTATACTGTTACATTATTTTAACCGTGTTGATGTAATTGACCAAAAATGTTTTTGTAATACCTAGCATGCGTTGCTACATATCACTTAACACTTTCATGGATATTGAGATAAACTCGATATTCTGAAAATTACGCAAAAAAAAACTCATACGAAATAATACCACGCCTATAGCTGGCCAGTCGTAAAAAACAAGTCAAGGTACCTGTAATATGACACTAGAAAAAAAATTGTGAGTACAGTACGACACTGGATCACATGGCTTCTTGTTAATGTACGTAAATTTACACGGCTACAGGCGGTTTGTCTGTTTTGACTTAGTAAAATTAACAGCCTGCGGGCGTAGCGTCATATCAAACACGAAAAAACGCTTGTGGGCGCAACGTCATGTCAAACACTAAGAAAAAATACGCCTCTGGCCGTGACGTCAGTGAAAGTGTTAAAAACAATTACATAAAGTAGGTTAGAGATTAGTTCATGAAATATCAATAATAAATTGATAAGGGGTTGAGGGTAACGCCAGAAGCCAGCAAGTGGTAACGACGCTGACTTACTGTCCTCGCGCCTCGTGGGCTCGGACGTGATGAGTTTGAAAGTGGCGGTCGACTTTTTGTTTGGTAAAGTCTGGCTTATTTACCAGCAGAGGGTAAAGGTTACCTACGAATATGTATTTTTAATTTTACCATTCCAATTTCATTCAAAGCATTACAAAGCTAAGACAGCCGTACATGATGAGGTACGGTTACCAAATGTGATAAGTAACCAGGGTCGTGGGATATAGTTGAAGTTTAGTAAGAAACCGATGGATATTTTCGAATAAAATTTAACTAAATTAATAGAAATAAACAGCTCATTTATCAAATTCAATTTCATTTGAAAACATCCATCGGTTTCTTAATAAACTTTAACTATATCGACGACCCTGGTTACTTATCTCTTTAGGTGACTGTACAGTACCAGTAATTGCCTTT
Source organism: Dryobotodes eremita (assembly GCA_917490735.1). Classification (NCBI taxonomy): domain Eukaryota; kingdom Metazoa; phylum Arthropoda; class Insecta; order Lepidoptera; family Noctuidae; genus Dryobotodes; species Dryobotodes eremita. The sequence goes on from OU823257.1 coordinate 10,967,975, forward strand.
TCATTCGAAAGGAACACATAAAATGAAATACAATTGTCTCAGTTGTCAAAACCGAAACAGGCCGTGAAATAGTGTTGGTTTTTGAAACCCCTGAATGGCAACAGTTAGAACAGCATGTTAAGACATGATAACCCAGATTAAGGCACACAATATAAGTCGACAGTCGATGGGACTGTGTGTGTTACGAAACACGTCCCATCTTATTAATCTCCCACAAAGGTCTTGCGTTGCTTACGTATTCAACCTTGCTCTGCAATAGAAAAGTTGCGTTTTTCAAACTGTGCACGTTATGTTACAACAGTGCGTTGCGCTATCATCCAGGGAATGTCCTAAACATCAGAAGTGAAGCAACGAGGAGTGTGCCGCATTCATACGGTCCCCATTATGCACTTCACATGTGATGTAACTCAAGTATCATCACCTTTGAAATGATACATTTTTGTTTGAAAATTGCATGCATTGCATGATTTTTACTTATGGGAATTGCTTAATTTAGTACTAAGAAAGATGCAGGTTAATATGGCACAAAGGCTTGACGAAATTTCGGCATCGACAGTCTCTTTCTAATTAGTTGGCACGAAGTCTTATTTTCCCAGGCTAACTTGTCCTTTATATGGTTCCGTAGTCAAATGTAAAAACGGAAACCTTATAATTTCGTCATGTCCGTCGGTATGTGCGTCCAAATGTTGCACAGCCATTTTACACGGAGACTATTGGCACTACATCGATGAAATGAAGGAAGGTGAACCGCTAAACTGGTGTGAAGATGTCAAGAAAAAATTAATAAGGCGTGGGACTCCCCAACCCCCATACACGAAGCTGAGAAAAGCCGGATGATGAAAAAAAAACAATGCCCATAAGGTTATTGATGGATCCCAACTAAAAAGATTACGATGTTTGTACTAAACTTTTTTATTAACAAAAATAACTTTGCTTTCATATTTAATTTTATTTGTGAAATATTATGAAAAACAATTTTTTTCTGTTGATAAATGCAATATTGTGCACGTGTAAATATTAAACCTGACTACGGAACCCACTTCTCTGTGCGTGGTTCACTTGGCCGGATTTTTGTTACACAATCCAGTGCCTACATGCAACATGGACTGGTGATATAAGTGATACCTTTACCTCACTTCACTCACCTTCTCAAATTGGTTGGTTTAGGTACCTAGTTAACTAAAGGTTAGCAACAAACTCACTTGATTCATTTTAAAATCATTTTATTTATTGAACTGGGCTTAAAGCATAAATACCGAAATTTTACCAAAGCCTATTGAATATGTAAGCCATGTGAATACACATACACTTTTAACGAAGTTATTTTAGGTTATTCATATTATAATTAGGCGTTTTATATGAAAACGTCAAAAGTTTCACATGAAAACCGTTTTGTTTTGTATATGGCATCTCGTAGTTGACCTTGAGAGGTCGTGACTACTTAGCCGGTCTATCCTGTGGCTGCCTTAAGTGAACTCAAAGCCTCCAGGCAGGGGTGAATTTCTTATATTACTAAGCGACTGCACGCTAAGGACACCCCTTGTGCATGGGGTACGGACCTCGGCTTAGGGCGTCGCTGGGAGGCTGAGTGCCAAAAATACTGCCCCAGGACCCGACGGCTTACCTGGAAAAGCCTGGGTCCTGGCCTTGGAGGCTCTCGGGCCTCGACTAAGAAGGCATGCTTGGAGGAGGGCCAGTTCCCATTTCGTTGGATTCGGGGAAACTGGTCCTCATTAAGAAGCCGGACCGACCAGCGGACTCTCCGTCCGCTTACCGGCCCATCCTGCTGCTCGACGAGATGGGCAAGCTCTTTGAAAGAGTCATTGCAGACCGCCTCGTCGGGCGGCTAGTGCGGGTGGGGCCAGATTTGGCGGAGAGCCAGTTTGGTTTCCGCAGGAGGCGCTCTACCGTAGACGCCATCATGCGCGTGCAACCCCTCACGACGGGGGATGCTGTAGCCCGGAGCGGGGTCGTCTTGGCGGTGTCTATAAACATCGCCAATGCCTTTAATACCCTGCCCTGGAGTTGCATCAGGGAGGCACTCCGGTATCACCGGATGACGACCTACCTCTGTCGTGTGGTCGAGGCCTATCTGACGGACAGGGCCGTCATTTACTCCGGTCACCAGGGAGAATGGAACTGGCGAGAGATGTCGTGCGGTGTCCAACAGGGATCGGTTCTGGGGCCGCATCTGTGGAACATCGGGTACGACTGGGTGCTGCGCGCCGACCTCCCTAGCGGCGTCAGCGTCGTTTGATTACTGAGTGGGAGATAAACAGCTAATATAGAATGATTATACATATAGTAGATTGTCACATTAATGGAGGTTTTATCAATGCTTCTGTTTCATCATAATCTAGCGACAAAAGGAAATCTTTGGTATCGAGTTTGCATTGATGTGCGTTCAATGTATGGATGCTAAATTTTGTGTGTAGTTTACTATAAAGCAAAGAGCTCAAGACTGGGAAGTGACGTCTTGCGAAAGCCGAGTTAACTTGTAATTTGGAACAAGCGGGAATGGGCCTTCGTCTCTGAGTGAAACTAGTGGTTTCGAGAGGTGGTGGAAGAGTAGAGTGTTTACGCATAATTACGCGGAGAACAAACGACTGCCTAACAGTTAAAACATTATACTCCCGATATAGTTGATGAGTTGGATAACGGCGAGGCTTGCCCAAAAGAACCTTAATTACAGCACGTTGTGCACTCTCCACTTCTATAATAGTAGTCTTTGAAGCCCTACCCCAGGCGGAGATGCAGTAGCCCACAATTGAGTCACAAAGCGCACTGTAAACCATCCTAAAGGTATCAATGTGAGCCGACAGTCTTAGTTTTTTGAACACAAATATAAGCTTCGTAATGCGAGATGACAGGGATTCCAGATGTATTTTCCACGATAGACAAGCGTCAAGTTGCAGTCCGAGATATTTTACAACAGGAACTCTGCTCTCGGTAGAACAGGTACAGTTGTAATCTTGGATGTGACATTGATGAACTTTGACCGTGATTGATTTTCTGCCGGTTGGGTAGAGGGACGAGAACTGAACGTGACCAATTTGGTTTTTTCGACATTTAAGGTAAGGCTATTTTTGGCTAACTAAAAGGTAATTGGCCTCAGGACTGATTCCGCGATATCTGTAGCCGCCTACCAGTCGTGCCCGTATATAACAATTGCCGTGTCATCAGCATAGGACACTACATGTGCACATGGGTGGGAGAGCTCGCAAAGCTCATTCACGTAGATGGAGGAGAGAAGAGGACTGATCAGACCTCCCTGTGGCCCACCGAACTCCACCGACTCGTCCCCACCCACATGATCACCCACCTGGACACGTTGAGTTCGGCCGGAAAGGAAGCTCTCGAATATTCTGAGAGCAAAACCACGCACCCCATTCGATTCCAGCTTAGATAGGAGGATAGGGACAGAGACAGTGTCAAATGCCTTAGAGAGGTCTAGGAATAATCCTAGACACTTAAATTTTTTGTCAATTTTGTCTACAATACAATTGAGTAAAGAGGACACAGCGTCTTCTGTGGATAAGCCCTTTCGAAATCCGAATTGATTTTTCGAGATAAATTTATAATAGGTCTTTACCTATGAAATTGCCGTTTTGTATGAAAAAATTTAAACGAATTTTTTTCATGAATTTTTTATTTGTATTAATCGAAGTAATCACCCATGCAATCAATGCATCTTTGCCATCGCAGTGGCAGTTTATTGATGCCCTTCTTAAAGAAATCAGCTGGACGGGAGGCAACAAATTCTTCAAAGGCATTTTGTACTGCCTCTCGGGTTTAAAATTTTTTTCCCGCCAAGAAGTTATCCAAATTCTGGAAAAAGTAGTAGTCTGTAGGCGCAAGGTCTGGTGAGTAGGGCGGATGACGGAGAGCTTCCAACCCCAGTTCTTGTAACTTGGAGACCGTCTGCTGTGCAGTATGAGGTCGCGCGTTGTCGTGCAGGAGCAGCGGAGACGAGCGATTGACCAATGCTGGTTGGAGATGCGCCAGCTTCTCCATCATTGTGTTCAGTTCTTCACAGTACACATCTGCAGTAATGCTCACCCCGTTTGGTAAGAAGCTGTGATGAATCACACCGGCGCTAGACCACCAAACAGTGACCATCACTTTTCTAGGGGTAAGTTTTCGTTTAGGGCATTGTTTAGGTGCTGAACCAGGATCCAACCAACTTGCTGAGCGCTTACGGTTATCAAACAGAATCCATTTTTCATCGCAGGTAACAATGCGGTTCAAAATTCCTTCATTTGTGTGTCTGTTGAGCAGTGCAAGGCACGTCTCGACGCGTACTTCGCGCTGGCGATCATTGAGTTCGTGGGGCACCCATTTGTCAAGCTTTTTTACCTTGCCAATTTGACGCAAATGGACCAATATTGTTTTGACGCTAACGTCGAAAGCTGCTGCTAATTCAGCCGTAGATTGTGTATCATCAGCTTCCACAATCGCCTTTAATTCGTCATTGTCGACCAAAGTCTTCGGACGACCGCGAGGTTCATTTTTCAGGTCGAAATTTCCAGAACGGAAGCGAGCAAACCAATAACAGGTGGTGCGTTGGTTTGTAGAGTTAGCTCCGTAAACGTCGTTGATGTTGCGTGCCGCTTGTGCCGCGTTGCTGCCACGACGGTACTCATATTCCATAATTACTCGAATTTTTAACGTATCCATGATGACGAAAAAGATTGAAATGCGATGAAAATGTAACACTAATCAATAAAGAAATGACTACTTTTAGAAAAAAAAATCCATGTTTTTAAAATAAAATTAATTTGAAATTAGAATTCATAGCCAAACAAAAATTATTTTGATTTGAAATGGCCAGTACTGCAGAACGGCAATTTCATAGGTAAAGACCTAATATTTAGTTACATAGTTGTTAAGGTTTTTGTAAAGTATTTTTTCTAAGATTTTTGAGATGACTGGTAGTACCGATATTGGACGGTAATTATTGACACTGCCTCTGTCACCGGATTTGTATAAAGGGTGGACCAAGGCTTTTTTTAGGGCATCTGGGAATATGCTCAAGTAGTTAAAAAAAGTTACATCTACGAAGAGTAGTTCAAGAATAAATGATAAAGTTTAACATACTTACATATAATGGGAAACTATCGTAAAAACCGAAAATATATTTAATTTTGTTATAAGTAACTTATTTTTAATCAAGAAAGTTCTATCATCTATAAAAAACCCTTTTTACGATTTGTTTACCTTTAGTTAATTACCTAAACCAATGGAGTATAGTTACATTGCAGATAGCGAAACATTATTATAAGATCTGTCCTGTCGAAGGTAGGAAGTGATTGGACGCCGGCTACTATTAGTTCTTACTCGGATACCATTAGCTTCAAAGCATTATTTAAGGGGACTACAGGACCTAAATGTAAGTTTTATAATGCCTAAAAGTATATGATCCACTGCAGTAAAAAAAATCAGAAATATATATAATATTCTTCAGGATATTTTCTAATTAGATAGTGTGTTGAAAACATAATACAACTAATTTGATACGATAGAAAAAAATCACGAAGATACCTCTAAAAATTTCTTATAACGATTAAAAACCATACTACTATACTTTAAATCATTCTGATTTTTGTCAGATTATTCTACAAGCATTATACTAACGTAATAGTGTTTTAATTTTTTAATCCAATCAATAGATTTTTCGTAAATTGATAACTGCTTCATATTTTGCAATAAATTACGAGCGTTGTGTCATCGCGCATCTCTTTCTTTTCTATGCAGTCCGACAGTGACCGCGCTTTAGCTGTTGTAAGCCTCTTAAGGACAATTTCAAAATAGATTAACCGCAATACATCTAGCAAATGTTTTCTTGAGTTTTCTGTAATATCTTTAATACTGTAATGTACATGCCACGCAGGTGATTGCAATATATTTTAGGTTAATCTTTGTGCTGCAAATACTAACTCAGTTGTCGTTTTATTTCATGTAATGTAGTGTAATGACTTCCTATCGATTACGTAGAATTTAGTACAGCGGGGTAATTGCATAACTCACTAACAGTAGAAATGGTTTTCATTTTGACAGTTCAACAACATTCATTGCGTTATTTACTTTGCACACAAATTTTTCGAAAATAGGAAGCAATGGATTAGCAATATCCTTCAAAATGGTTCAGATTGTGATTGATAGTGTATTACGCAATTAGGGTGCTGGTATGAATGTAGCAGAATAGAATAGTATAGAATAGAATACTCTTTATTATGTACACCATAAGAATTACAGATATAAATGTAGAAATTTTACATAGGGTGACACAATGGGCGGTCTTATCGTTAAAAGCGATCTTTTACAGACAACCTTTGGATGGATTAAAGGGAGAAGAACAGACACAATAACGCAGGAGACGCGGGATGGGGTAGCAGATTGCTTTATGTTTACAAAAACGCATATTAGCTGTCACTTAAGAGCGGGTAGTAACCAAAATTGCCTATCTTCAATTTAATTTTTCATGAAATTCATAAGACTTATGTATAAAATAAAAATAATATGAGTAACTACATGATATTTTGAAACTTTTTGTGGAACAGAAACACAATACGTTAAAATTTTCTCGATAAAATAACATCACGAAGTTACCCCTAATTTTCACGTTTTTTCAATTTGTACTTAATAAGCTAATGACTAATAGGATCATTTTTTAATGATTATCTGTATCAAGACAAGGCGAAAAAAATTGTGCAGGCATTTTTTGAAATTCATTTTATTTTTGGTATTATTACGACTACAAGCTTTAAGCACTTACGATGTTTTTAGTTCGTGGAAGAAGTCATCTTCCGTCGCACGTTGCGGGAACTTCAAGCATATTTTTGTTTCACAAATCAGTCGCCGTCGCTCTGTTGAGACGAGAGGACTGCGCTTGAATTTTCTGCTGCTCTGCGATTTAATTTATTTGCGTAAATAATATTTTCGTAATTTATCATATTGTTGGAACGAAAGTGTGAAATACAAAACATGAAAAAATCACTAAAACCACTTCCGAAACGATTACTAAAATCGCTAAGAATTGATAAACTAAATAAATACCACGGCTAAACTATAAAATAAAATTATCATAATAATTCAATGTTGATATTTGAAAACTCAAAATTACATACAATTATTTGACAGATTTTTGACTGGTATAGTACAACTAGCGCCATTGTTCTGCATTTCGGTCAATTTTCTTGCGGAGAAAATTTACAACATACGAGTTCGTGCTGGAGATTTTAGATCTTATTACTATTACATAAAGAACCAAATTCGTTTATTCCTACTTTCGTTGACAAACTTAGTGTAATGGTAACCTTAGACGACCCATTTCGAGCGACTTTTGACCAACCCCCGAATCAAGTTGAAACTCGAAATTTAACATATAGGTAGGTTATTGTTATAATAATATTATTGGAGTTTACAAAATAAATAAATCGGAAAACTAAAATAGGGTTTATTGCGGACACAAGTACGAAACGGTGTGCACGGGACATGACATTTTTCATACGGATAGTGTTCTCGTGACTAGATCCCTTTTTATGGTGGGGATGAGTAAAGATTGTGACGGATCATAATGTTTGGGACTGTGGGCTTGCTTTTCAAAGTTTCAACAGTTACAAAAGAGGAACCTAATAAACTTTCGACTTTCTTTGGCACCCATATAAATAGATGCCAAATATTTTGTCGGTAAAGCCGACTAATGTACCCTAGTTATTTGTTCGGAAATTGGCCTGTTTTTCACAAATGTTTTCGGCGAGGACTTTTTTCTACTCGCGCTCCGCGCAGGTTAGGTTTTCATGACACGTGCCATTTGACTTTGCAGAATACAGTGCAAAATCCAACATACCAATATTATTTTTTACTTGGTAACACTGTTGCTAATTGACTTTGCACGATCCTGCAAAGCAATATCCACGATATACCATAATATTTTTTTACTTGGTTAACACTGCTTTCCACGAAGACGTCGCGAGGTCCAACTTGTACAAGGCCCTAAATAAAATTTGGTTACATTGGAATTTGAACTTTGTCACGCCAGCATTGAGTTTCTAGTTCCAAAACATGACTATGATCTAAGATTCTGAATTCAAGCTTAGCGTACAGTATAGGTAAAATTAACAGATGTTTTACCTACTAAAGAATTTCATTGAAAATAAAGGGACTGGACAATGATCACACTTCGTTTAAATATTGTAATTGAAAAACCATTCGAGGTACCTATTTGTGCTGTGAGACCTTGCTTCTTGCCAAATTTCACGATTCTGGGTCAACGGGATGTATCATATGGATTATAATATATTTGCGAGTGTTTATTTTCTTAGATTATTGACATTTTTGTTCAATTGATTTCATTTTCTCAAAGTAAAAAAGCGGAAGGTAAGTGATGCGATTATAATCGTACGCTTTTATATCGTCAAAAAAGCAATTTTATCGAAATTGTTTTCACCATCATGTAGGTAGTATCATGAGTATGTAGTATTATAGTACTTTGATGGAAGTGCTTTGCTTTTTAGAGTTCAGTACCTCAAAAGAAAAAATCGAAACCCTTATGGGATCACTTTGTTATCCATCTATCTGACCACTTTTCTCAGGAATGCGTGGCGGGTATCAAGTTGAAATTGATATCAAATACTTAGATAAACGGTTCTTTGAAGCTATAAAAAAAACGAGCTACTAAGACGTTGACTTAGTATCTTGGCATAAATTGCCATTCATTTCGCATATCTTGACACTCGCAAATAAATTAAAACCCATAAGATACATGTCGTTGACCTAGAATCATGAAATTTGACAAGAAGCAAGGTCTCACAGCACAAATAGGTACGGGAAAGTATCTGAAAATCGTTCAATTTTAGTTATGTTACATCATGCATGGAACAATATTTTTTTAACTACAACGTTAGGTTTGTCTTTCAATTCGGAATCGAAAATTTATAGGCCGTATCTTGAAGTAACATTTAGTCTTTATTTCATTTAAGTCGGTCTACTCTCCAATCTAACATCCCACCAGCATCGGTAACAGATTCACGGACATACAATAATATTGAATAATATACCTACTTGTACACAGCAATCATACATAGGTACAAAATAGTTTCATCTGATTATTTTGCGTATACACACTACACACAAGATTCAAATTCAAATGCCTAAATATACGCCGGGCGAAAAGTTTCTGCTGGCGGGAAGTGATTGTGTTTTGTTTTTGTCGTGTTTGATGAGAGGGGTAGGCAAAGAGGCGCGGGTGAAACTTGATTTTTTTCTGTCTTGCTGCGCGCTCTTTCATAACAGTCAAAGCTTGCATTTCCTACCTTTCTATGGACAGTTCAGCCCATCACTGTTTGCACCTAAATATGAGCCTCTAGACTACAACAGTAGATTTTTCTTTTCTCCACAATTGAGTACCTAAAGTGTCATAGCGTTTTACCACGTACGTACGTTCGTTCCTTACCTTTCAAGTGAAGTCATACTTTTCTTTTTACAAGAAAAGTATGATTTCACTTACTTACTTTTCCGTTATCGCGTCAATAACCGGTGATAAAAAGCCAACTGCCTCATTGGCCTAGTGCTCGCATCGCTACTGTTGAGCAAGCGGTCCCTTTTTTTTTGTTTTCGGGGGGAAACCTTCAAAAGGCACCCGATCTCTAGGGATAGAGGTCGGGGAGTGTGATGGGATTTTTACCGCACTAAAACCACCCCGGTGATCACCATCAGCACATAGAGGGGACCCGGTTCCTGAGCAAGAGGTCCTGGGTTCGATTCCCAGGTCGGGTATAGTGTTATTTTGGGTTTTTCTATAAGGAATTTCTCAGTAGCAGCCTTGAATCTTGATTTGTGCCCGGTTGATGGCAATAAGGTCACCCCGATTACATGGGCGAATTGTGGGTGTATTTACTTACACGTGTGTCTGCCTAACCCTTCGGGGAATTACAAGCGCCATGTTATGTTAAAAGCCAATGTAGTTGCCTCTTGCTACACTTGCACCCTAATTGCCTATCAGTCACAATCTGAATCATTTTGAAGGATATTGCTAATCCATTGCTTGATATGTTCGAAAAAATTGTCTGCTCAACAACGTAAACAACGCAATAAATGTTGTTGAACTGTCAAAATGAAACCCGTTCCTACTGTTAGGGGGTTTCGCAATTACCCCGCTGTATTGGCAGAGATTAAGAAGCCTCGGTGACTCACACAGCACGTCCATTCGTATGTTTTTATAGAGTCTAGAGCGGCTATTATAACATTATTTATGAATTGAATTACACGGAACACTTCAATCATTACCATATAATCACTCATGTCGTTAAGAATCACTTTATGGCTGACATTTTCGCAACACTGCGCCCGCGCGCCCTGGCCGACATCCACGATGCTATATTGGATTATTATACGAAAGTCAATGTTCTTCGGCTTACTCAGGTCGCGAGCAATCGACTCCGAATTACATAACTCAGGTAACTACTACAGGCGTTATGTAATTATTGTTTTTTGCGATTTCATTCCTAATATGAATTCATTAGGCACTTAGCGAACTAAGTATTATTAATTCGGATGTTTATTGACGGCATCGTTCAGGGATAGGTACTAAATACTTTTTTAAATTTAATTTCACCACAAGTATAACCATACCGTCACCGCTGCAGTGAAAACCTCGTGTACATTCACGAGGTTTTCACGTAATAATAATAATAAAAAAATAAACGTTAATTTACAGGGGAACATAAAAACTGTCTGATAAATGACCGTCATTAACGTTCTCCGAGGTTCTCATTACATCAATAGAAGGCATTAGAAGCATTTTAGAGCTGTGCGCGTTTTTTCTAAATATGCGTTCGTGGTTTTCTACACAACAAATAAATAAAAAACAAAACCAATAAACTTATCTTTGCGAGGTTTTCACTGCAGGACGACAATACGTAAGTTTCGCCACGAGAGGATTTATCCTTTATGGATAAATTCAAGGTGTTCAAGGGGCGTATGTTTTATTTTTATTAATGAATTCAGGTACCGTCAGCCACAATAACCGATTGACACTTCGGGTTTTTTTAATCTTATTTATTGAGCCGAATATTTTATTAAAATCAGAACAGAATTAAAATTAAAAGAATAATAGGTCTTTAGGCTAATTATTTGAAATGATGTATCGAATAATTTTGTGGCGATTATTTAATGTTTAAAAGTAGAAGTATTATTAAGTATTAATCGACTTTTGTCGCTGATCGTACCAAGAAAATATTAAGTACGATAAGCCCGATTACGAATCTTGCAGAAAAAATAAACGTATTCACAACGTGTCATCTCTTTATTGTTTAATTAACATAAATCACCTGACACAAGAAGTTGTATTAAGAACTGCACAAATTGCAGTAGCTGTCGAAAAAAATTAGTCCCTGAATTTATTTATAACCGTGTATATTATATAAATTGCTTGTCGTCAGATAGTATATTATTTTTATAGTACGTACACCTTGACATTTTAACAATTTATGAACCTACTTACTTGATTGTAACTCGCTGTTGTACGCAGTAAAACGAAACGCACGTTGGTTGCCCAACACTATTTATTATTTGTTTATTGTCCTTCAATTACGAATATTGCAAAAGTCTTCCAGCACACTAATTACGTAACACACTATCTATCACAATCTGAATCATTTTGAAGCCTATTTCTAATCCATTGCTTCATATGTTCGAAAAATTTGTCGGTTCAACAACGTAAATAACGCAATGAGTGTAGTTGAACTGTCAAAATGAAACCCATTCCTACTGTTAGTGTGTTACGTAATTACCCCGCTGATCTTCAATGAAGCATCCATTCAATTTTAGCATTCGCAGGTTGAGCAACAGTGACCCTCTGCTTAATGTTACATGTTACGAAACATTGCAAAACATCAAGAAGCATCGTTTCAGGTATCTTTGTTCGAATCGGAGAACGTGCTGCCAGATTTAACTTTTCAACCGACTTCAAAAAAAGGAGGAGGTTCTCAATTCGACTGTATTTTTTTTTAATGTGTGTTAGCTCAGAACTTTTTTCTGGGCTAACCGATTTGGATGATTCTTCTTTTATTTGAAAGCTGGTGCTTCACATGTGGTCCCATTTAAATTTGATCAAGTACTGACCAGTAGTTTTTGAGTTATCCTTAATAATGCGTATTTTTTTCCACAGTTTATATTGATGATGTTATAATAATTTCCTGTCACGGTTATTTACATATCAAGTAGTGGTATACAAATGTGTGTGGGGTAGGTACCACAACTAAAAAGTGAAAAATATAAACTTTTTTACAAAACAACAACCGACTTCCAAAAAAAACACAAAAAAACGTGAAAAATAACTTTAATTTCGGAAGTCGGTGCCCAAAAACGAAAATACACAACTAAAGACACCGACTTCCGAAATTAAAGTTATTTTTCTCGTATTTTTGTGTTTTTTTTTTGGACGTCGGTTGTTTTTTAGTAAAATGTTTTTTCTCCTTATTTTTTTTATTTATTACTTTTGCTTATTTAGTAAGGATAGTAAATGCTCTACCTTTAAGGCAGTTTTAAGTCCCTACTGAAGTATTTACATAAGCAAATATCATCTTTCTTTCCAATACAACATTAATTATCGGAATTAAAAATGTAGAAATGTGGTCATATCTTAGACATGACATTACCTATGAAATACCTACATAGTTTATGTAGTATTTGGAGCGTGGTTAGAGGCCGCCGCGGTCCCTGGGCCGCCATGTCTATTCTGCCATCTGTTACTACATTGTGGCAAAATGTTACATTCTAATAGGTCATTAATACTAACAATGTTTATTATTTGCAGCTTTAAGTGAAGTTATTGTTTAATCAACAGGTAATAAGTAGTGAACCTACATAATATATGAGTTGGGTAATGTACAGTTACCAAAAGAGATAAATAACCAGGGTCGTCGGATACAGTAAAATTTTAGTAAGAAAACAATAGTTTTTTAATGAAATTTAATTCGATAAGTGACTTGTTGGTTTTTGTTCTATTAATTAAATTAAATTTTATTCGAAAACATTCATCGGTTTCGTACTAAACTTTAGCTGTATCGACGTCTCTGGTTACTTATCTCTTTTGGTGACTGTACCTAAGTTATATGAGCAAATTAGTGCGTCGTAATAGTGAACTATGTTACTATTATAGTTAATTAATTTTATGTAACACTGTGCTGATAGGAATGACAAGACAACTAGTTATTATAACAAATACTGGTCGATCACGCTTGGCCGATCCGAAGGGAAAGTAGGAAGATATGGAAATGAGCTTCCACTTCCTTACCTAAGAATGGGTCCGCGGTTACCGCCAAAGACCACCTCCTCTTTCCGTGGTCGTCATCGTGACTAGGGAGAAAGGCAAATAAGAAATTTCTTAGATTTGATCCCTTCTTACTTAGATCCTAACTACTGCTAATAAAGAACTAACACAGCTGCACTGAACTGCATTAGCAGGGGAGGTTGTCAGAGTAATAATGATATCGTGATGTGACGGTTATGTCATCACGCAAAGCAAAGTCTATGATCGTTAATAGGTCATTTGACTAGTGAGTGACTGCTTATGTCAATAGCACACATTTCAATGACATTTTATGCATTGACGATTGGAGAATCATTCGATCTGCAGGAGCATGAATATACATTTTCACTCCTCTTGCTCAAAAACTCCGTCATTGTAGGGTACCAGAGGGTCTACTCTTTAAGCACTAAATCCAGAGTTTCGGCCGACGTTGCGGGCGTTTCCTACTCCGTATCACCTACGGACATAATATTAGTATGGGGCCCCACCTAAGAATGAATGACACCACGACAGTGACAGTTGTCCCTACTCCCGATATGTTTTTATCTGTACGAAAAACTTAATTAATCGGGTGTAGGGTTCACTCCAAAGCTTCAAACTACTTTCGGATGGGCCCACATCTTCTTTGACGGACTTAGAGAGAGGCCCCCAGAGCGGGGATAAAATAGCATATTTTCCTCTAGGGGAAAAAAGTTTCTTTTTCAAATTTTTGTCTGTTACCAACGAGCCTACAAAAACGAAAAAGTCTTTATTCATAACTAGAATAATTATGAATAAAGACTAAACTTATTACTTTTTCATAAAAAAGAAGAACATTTTATTTTTGAAAATCGAACTAAAAGCGGCAATCTCTTCGGTAGAATGCGTGCATTGCGTTGCAGCTACAGAAGAAATTAAAAAAAGTAAACTATTTAATATTGTCACTATTACAGAAATAATTATAAATGTCCGAGGATTTAAGCGCCGCTCCACAGTGGTCCTGAGCTAAGCTACGCACGTGTGCTTCGCGTTGAATGAATGTAGGCGGGATAGTCCACTGCGGCCCATGGCCAAGCACGCTACGCACTAAACAAATGCTGGCAAACACGTGAACCGCGCAGCTAACGTCTTAAGGCTCCCACAAACAGGCGCGACGCGACAGCACAAATCAAAGGCACCGCTCGTCGCGCGACACACGGTGCCTTTGTGTCGCACTGTCACGTCGCGCCAGTGTGCACGAGCCTTTATACCTCAACGTGCACATCCTGCGTTGCAGTAGACGGCGCGTGTTATTTCGCTACACCAACCGCATTTTTGATTAATCCACCAACCAATAAACCTCCGCGTTACTTACGCTACTGTTATAAACTTATAATACACGTATACCCCACGTTAGCCCACATTTGTCTGTGTTCAGCACAATTATTAACATTCTCGGAAGTTCGTGTTAATTTTTATCATTTACTCGGTTGCATAACATAACTGACATGATATTTATTGCCTACGTTGCGTGTCATTTCGCTGTAGTTAGACGGGCGCGGGGTTTGCGTGCGGTCCGTAGGTGGAGCATGTGGGGTGTCAATGATCACAGAAAGCATTTAAACTTTACTAAAATTGGTATAATAACTTAATGACTATGTTTAAACACACGCAGCGGTGCGAAAATTATTCAAATTATAGTTATTATGGAGGTAGGAGTTTTGACATCTGCTGCATGCTCTTTGAAAGTCATTAAATTGGTTTTCAAGTATGGTCAGGGGCATGATAGTCGCTTTTGGTCACTTTTGGCGTTGTAGTCCTGTCCTGCTTGATCAGAGTACATTTTTTTTAGCAGAAGGAAAGCATTTCTAGCAATAACCATAGCGTATAAAGCAATATTGCGTTCAGGGTGTTGATGGGATTGCCGCGCTACTGCAGTGCTTCCGTAAAATTCGCAGAGGCCGGAAAATATGGCTTTTACGCCATCATGCGCAAGCGATGCAGCTCCACCATGTGCAGGATACGTGCCAGCGCTAACAGTATCCTGAAAACTATTGCAGATAGGTGGGACAGCCTCATACTAGGACATTGTATGGATACTCCTCCGTGCCACTGTGGCGTAGTAATAAATAGTTTGTTGTTTCTCTTAGTTGTTAGTACTAACACTACTTTCTAAGTTGTTTGTATACGAACCAAATGGGCTTAATGGGTCTAAAATAAAAGTTTTTTTTATAGCCATTCTTAGAAGTGGTGTGGGATGTTATATTTTAAAATTATACATTTCATCAGGTGACGGGGGCATGGCGTCGCCTGTCGAGCACGGTCAGCGAATCCGTGGGTCTGAAGCACGCACTGCGGCGGCTGCAGGCGGTGCCAGCGCGCGCGGCGCGGCTGGTGCACGTGCTGGTTGACCGCATGCGCGTCGGCGGTGGCCCGCTCGTGTCCACGCAGCTCGGAGCGCTGCGCGGGCGCAAGCTCGTCACCAGAACTACTGCGCAGACGCCCTACTACAGCTTTAAGGGTATTAGGTAGGAAATTACAAATGTTCACCTACAGAAAAAAAAGAGTTGCTTTTGGGTTAAAAGTATGCGGATATTCCAACATTTTAGCGTTAAGACTCAGCTTATCTAATTGAGTAATTATTACCTTAAAGGTACGCCCAGCCACCCCGCGGATCGCTTCGGTTCCGGCCGCCGGCGCCCCTGGAGCCGTGGTCTGGAGTACGAGATGCACTGGAGGAGGGCACCGTGTGCCCACATAGGTTCATGCTCTTTGACACCTACAAGGGCGACGAGGATTGTCTGTTCCTCAACGTGTACACTCCGGCACTACCTGATAAAATGTCTGGGTAAGGCAACGTCACAAGTCACAATTAAACATCGCATGCAGAGTTATGATTAAACTCGAGGTTTTTGCGAAGGTACGGAGGGTTCAATTTAACTATAGTGTTAATTATGCAACTTTAAAGCGATTGAGGGTAGATAATTAGATAAGTACCTAGGTACCTAGACTTTTAATCAAATAATTTGATGCCGGTCACTGCTTTGGCTGAATACTCCGGGGGATAAAATAAAACCCCGGTTTCGTGATAATCCTGCAATATACCGTATCTTATTTTATAGCTCAGTGGTACCACGACACCAATTATATTCCATAAAAGCACTTGAGTATAATGAGACGGGATACCCCAAACGCCCCCGTCATCTAATCACTTTCGCTGACTAATGAGACCCAGATGAAAGAGTGACGTTGGTTGAATCATCAACTAGCGAGACAAACGGAAAAAACTGACACCAGAAATGGAGGCTGCCGTGTAACGTCATTGGTGGGAACTTTGCGGTTCAATTGCGGGAAAGCTTAGCTTAGTGACTAAGGGGCCACACTCAGTATTTCGCCAATCTGGCTTTATTGGCGAAAAAACTAACATTTTTCGCTCGCAAAAGCTTTTACTTACTTTGTGTCCTGGGGGAGTTAGCTTAATCTCAATTTTTGTTGTCAGGTACAATCCAAAGTTAGCAGTGATGGTCTGGATCCACGGCGGGGCGTTTGCTATGGGTTCTGGCAACGCGTTCCTGTATGGTCCTGACCACCTCGTTGGCGCAGGAGTGGTGCTGGTCACGCTCAACTATAGGCTCGGCGCGCTGGGCTTCTTGAGCCTCGAAAATGATGAAGTTTCAGGGAATATGGGTCTTAAGGTAGCATTTCTGAAGAATCTTTGACTTCTTGTTATTAAACTACAACAAATCCTTCATTGAAATGATGTTAGTGAAGATTCACGTTAACCATAGTGTTACTATAGGATTACAGGTTGCAGGCTAGAAAATAGTAGTTTATACTTACTTTCATAATTTTTCACAACGTCTTTACTAACACTTTCAAAGTTCGTTCTGTAATTTTTGCGCAACTGTGTTCACCGGGCGGTTTGTTAACGTGTAAACTCGTATTGACAGTGATATTTACATGCGTTATATTTTAGTCGTAGTAGTGAAAACATTAAGTATAACAATGTAAGAACGAATAATTGACAGGTATACGCACGGTTTCGTAATTCTCGGTCATGGTCTGTTACACATTCCAGCCAAGTTCGAATCAATCTTTTGGCGCAAGATACAACAAACATATATTATAGAAATAAAATTAATAATACTAGGCCTAATTTAAAGCATAAATAAAAAACGTATTATTATTGTTCATAAATTCGTCATTACAATAATCCAAAAATCTGCGTGATTACTCTGCCCTTTTAAAACTTTCTCTAATCGCTAAATACCTACTCTATTATTTAATAACGCAAACAGTCGCAGATAATATTGTATAATGAATATATTAGAATAAGATTGATACCCTGTCAATTTTTAGTTCGCTAATTATTTACAACACAACAGATTGTTGTTAGGTAACATTAATTACCGCGATTCGGCTCCTATTGCACAGGCGTTTTGCGGGCGATGACGTTACTCGTGGTCGGAGCTCACGCTCGAATCACGCGCACGTGGCTTGCTCGCAAGTGTATGTGATATGATAATGGCCTAATAGATTAATGTTGTGTAAAGGATCAGGTGATGGCTCTGAAGTGGGTGCGGGACAACATCGAGGCGTTCGGCGGTGACCGCGGGCGCGTCACCATCTTCGGCGAGTCGGCCGGCGCTGCCTCCGTACATTTGCACATGCTGTCGCCTGCCTCCCAGGTTTGTAAATTCCAAATGTGTTCGCTACCGTACGTTCGGGTACCGAACGTAAGTAATTAACATGCATATTTACATTACCTACTGCCGACATCCTTGACACACCGCGTTGTTTCCTGCAAATTATAATTTTGGATAATCTTCCGGAGGCTTCCGTAGGAGGCGTCTGGGATTTCAGAGTTATGATCGGCAACTCTAATCACATGCATCTTCAACGTATGATATAATAAAAAATGGTAAGTTAGATGCCAGGCATTGTAATAAAACCCGTAAGTACGACGAAATAACCGAGTTACCGTGGCCCTGGCGCACAGGCAACTGAACGAACACGGGTGGGTTTTAGTCAGTAAGAGTCTGACACGCCCTCCCGCTCCGCCCAGAGCGGGAGAGGTCATTTGATGAATTATCACCCAAAAAAAAAAGTATGACGAAATAATATGTAAATGTACAATACCTTGGTAATTGGCACATGCCCATGTAAAAGCGGATTACGGACATTACATAAATGCCCGGATGATGATTCAGGCTGCAGGTTGCATCCCTGACACACTTTTATAAATTATGTGACGACGATAACATAAAAATACTATAAATTGTAAGCAAGAGCTGACTCATTTATTTTGTTGTTGTAAAGAAGAGTTCTATGTTATTGTTTATCCTGCTACGTAGACGTAGGTAGAAGTAAGGATACGTCAGTGTACTTAACCCCGGTGCATAATTTGTTGCATGTTGTACCTATAAGGATATATTATTATAACATATGACGCAGTCGTTGAGAACGAGCAAAAAAAAACTAAATAGCCATTCAGGAAACTTGTGAGGAAAATGCAGGAAAATAGAGTACGAATTGTGCTGTTTGACTGAAAAATCTGTGGGTTCTTCGAATATTAAGTAGGTAAGTATTTCCTGCCTCATTGGTCTAGTGCTCGCAAGTGCTACTGCATGGTGTCCTGAGTTAGATTCTCAGGTTGGGCAAAATGTTAAGTATTCGTTTTTCCAGCAGGAATTTCTCAAAAGCAGCCCGGAGTTTGCATTTGTGCCCGGTTGATGGCAATAGGCTCGCCCCCTATTACATGGGACTTAAACTTAACTGGCGAAATGTGGGTGTGCTAATAGATACACTTTTGCCTAACCTTTCGGGATTACAGGCGTGATGTTATGTAAAGTATTTTTTGTTTAATCCTTGAAAAACATTACTGTAAACACAGGGTTTCCACACTTTCCACTCTATATTTACAAACCAAATATCCCATCACAGCTGCTTTTTTAAGATTAGTAAACTACGAGTGAGACGCTACGAGCCCTACGAGTAACAGACAGGAGCATACCTATCACATGCTCATGCTGTCATCCTGTTGCGACAAACATGATTTTTTTAAGGGAGCACACAACCAAGTCAGTTACGCACGGGCGATTATTTGACGCGACGATTTTTTATCGCGCACTGGATTTTCGAGTCTCGGTGTCTAGCCGAGCATTGAGAATCCAACAGAGTACATTCCAGCACGTGAAAAAATCACAGTTAGGTTTTCAACTCTCGGCGCTAAGCAGTGCTTTGAAGATCGCCCGTGGGTACGAAGGCTAAAACTGTGTATCTGGCAGGGTTTGTTCCACGCTGCCATTGCGCAGAGCGGCGTGGCGGTGGCCCCGTGGGCGCTGGCGCAGGAACCTCGGGCACGCGCCTTCGAGCTCGGCAGGGAGCTCGGCATCGACACAAACAGCACTGCTGAACTGTTGGGTAAGTATTTGACTTTAATACCTACACGCTAAGAGCGACGTTGGTTGAATCTTGATTTAATCGAATAAGCTTGATTAAGTACATTATTTTAATCCATTTATTTTATTACTGAACTACTGTTATGTGACAAAGTGTAATGTTGTCTACGGCGGCAGGCTACCTCCGCGCGACGCCGAGCGAGCTACTGGTGAAGGCGGGTGCCCGGCTGTCGAGCGCGCCAGGCCGTTCCGTCGACTTGCAGAGCACCGTGGCGCTGCCCTTCCTGCCCACGCTGGAGCCCGACGCCGCTGACGCCTTTCTCACCCGCCCCCCCGCAGACACCCTGCCCGGTGCCGACGTGCCCTTCCTCACTGGGTACAACGCACAAGAAGGCATTATTCTATTCCGACGTGAGTACTTATCACTCATAACTTCTTGTGTCGAAAATCTATGAATGGTACAATACAATGTGATTGTGAGTAAAGGAGAATCTTAGCCTAATGTAAAAATACGGTAGGTTTACAAATAGCTAGGAAGGCAAAATACCTGAAAATATCCACAAAGTGGCCTACAAATAGCGATACGGATGATTGCGTCGGCAACAATAGTACATAAATAATAATAAACATTCAGAACCGTTGCGTTCCGAACCGACAAAAGAAGCAAGTAAAGAGATTATTCGAACATTCTGAGACGATACTCAATTTAGTCATACTCCTGAAACTTAGGTACTGCTTCATGACATAGATCATTGTGGTAGCAGACGAGCCTTCGAAGATCACAAGCCATTACAGGACCGAAACTGCATTAAGAAATCCTCATAGAGGGAAGCAATGGCAATACCCATTTAGTTACCAAGCTGAGCTTCGCATTTGTTGGCATGTGTAGGTATAGAACTTAATATGGCTGCAAACCATAAAGTAGCGCATTCGGAAATACCTGATATGCAGGGCCGATATGTGTATATATATATTTATTATGTTGCTAAATTTGATACGGGCCATTCACACTGGTGACGGCAAGCAATCTAATAGAGGCTAATAGCTATGAAGGCGACTTAATAAATCCTTGGCGATATGTTGCAATCCGGGTGAACGGACCTTAATGCGCTCTCGGGCCCTTTCGCTTTGACAAAATACTGCCATAACACTTTCAATTATGATTTTTTATGAATGTGGTTCTTTTGAAATCGACGCTTATGAACTTTAATTTATCTAGCTGTTGTTCTGGAAATATCGGTACTTAGTGGCACCATGCCGTTTAGGGATTGCATTAAAATATGCAAAAGATGAAGGTGACCTTCATCTACTCAATCGTACTAAACCCATTTGCAAGAAAAACAGGCAATTGTAATTTTCCCCCCGTGCGCGTCTGTCTAAAATACAATACGAAAAAGGTTTTATTCATTTGTAATTATGTTATTGTGTGTGGTAGATTTTAAAATCCGGCCAAGTGCGTGTCGGACCACGCACAATGAAGGTCCAAGAACAACCTTAACATTGTAGTTGAAAAACATGTTCTGTCATACATTCCAACTGCAAATGTGAGTTGGTCGACTATTACTCGTTAACTTGTTACTACTTAGCTGTGATAATTTTCCTTTTAACTTCGTTATAATAATGTTTATACAGTAGAATACAAAGAATAAAAATAAAACTTGTATAAAAAACTCGTAACATATAACATCACTTGTTTCCCCGAAAGGTAGGGCAGAGGAGCACCTATAGTAGACACATATTTCATCCAGTTATGTTTAAGTTCCATGTAATAGGGGGCGAGCTTATTGCCATGAACTGGCCACAAATCCAGACTCCGGGCTGCTACTGAGAAATTTCAGATAGAAAAACCCAACTAATTTTTCACATGTATACGAGTATATCCTAAAACAACATCTCCACACTTGACTCTAACAAAAATGAGCAATTTAAAGCTTAATATTTTCCAAACGGATTCTTGAATCGATAAATGGTTTCCACACAGCCGCAATATTTTTGAACGGCCTATCCAACGATACCCCCACACCATGGGATAGATGAGAATAAAGTAGAGGAGGTATGGTAACGTATAAAAAAAAACAACCTTTTATTTTACCACTTATCGTCGACGTTATTACGTAGGTACGAGTATACGCATGCCAAAATACAGCTTTCTAGTACTAAGAGTCTCTAAGCTAAGCCGCGGTAGAGTGGTAAAATACCATTTTTTTCTGAAGTAGGTTTTTTTAGGAGTAAGTACGAAAATAAAAATATGATAAGGTAATTATCGTTAAATATTATGTTGATATTATTTTTTTTTTTTATATGTTAACATAGCTCGGGGTCATGAGATCCCGGTCCTTTGGAAGGCGTACAAGGGGCCGAAGCCAACTCGCAGAGGCCCCTTAAACAATTTTAAATGGAATGAGGCACCTACCGACGATTATCCCTGTATGCACTGTGCAAGTGCACCCAAGGACAAGCCCCTGTTGGTGTTGGCCTATTGCAGGATATGGAAACAAAACAAAATTTACCAAGAACTATGGAACGGCTATGGGCCCTGCCTGACCAATGTTTTATATATAAAATACACGGATAAAATGGCAGGGGGTGACTTGCACACTTAATAATGGGCCCCCGGAAACTGTCGCTAGCACATAGTGACGTAGCGACAAGGAGGCAACACTTCCTGAGGTGCTTGAGGAGTGGAGAGGTATTCCACGGCTATCAGAACAATCCCAGAGCCCGGAAGATGGTCAAGATCCCTACCAGCACTTACTGAAATACTTCCTTCCTCCGAGCACGTTTGCTCTTGCGAATCTCCACTCAAGCCAGCTAATAAAGGCAAGAAAGAGGTGCGAGCTCTGTTCCTCGTCATTGTTCACTCCAGCCGGCCGATAAAGGCAAGCCAGAGGTGAGGAACAAGACTTCTCCCGGGAAACAGGGCCCGTAGGGTCGCTACTGCCCAACAGCTCGCCACATGCTGCCCTGCGGGTTCCTGTATCTCTCTTGGTCTGGCTCCTCACCCTAGACCTGTTTCAGCAAAGTAAACTCTACCGGTACAAACCTAGAGTTCAGGAGCGCGCTAGCCCCACCACGACGTCAACGTAGAGATACGGCGGTGGGGTTATTATTTAATTTTTATTTTTTTTTAAATAAGGAAATATCATTAGTTTACTATAAAAGCTCCTTGTTGACTACGGAATCCTAAAAAGTTAGTACCAAATTAAAATTTAAGATAGGCATTGAGATGAGTGAAAGAAAATATAACTGTTCAAACTTCATATTGTGGCGCGAATTGTTGGAAGCCTAGATCACTTTTACATAATGATTGCTAAATTGTCTCATTTCCTTGACGTTTTTAAGTCCAGATACCGGATTGATTTAGCCTTTTTCAAAATGGTTGATAAGACGATAACATCCAGCAAAATTATAGCCCTGCTTGAGGAAAGTTGTACTCTATGTTACGTGTCCCAGAGGCTAAACCTGAGTCGTTCGGCAGTCCGGAGGACTTGTCAGCGATAGCAAGAGACTGGATCTGTCTGTCTGATTCTAGAAGATAACCATGCACCGAATCACGAGGCTTCCTGTTGAGTCAATCGTTGAGGAATCGCAAATCTTCATGTGTCGACCTCAAGAAGAACAAGGGGAACGCATTGCAGACGTGTGCTTTGAAGACACGACCCCTTATGGCTCCGTTATGTTTTGGGCAGCGATAAATTCATCGGACCGTAGTGGAGTTCTCTTCATAGAAAATGGCTTATTGAATGTACACCGGTACTTACATATCGTAGGTCCTAATTCCTCACGTACAACCTGCATTAAAACTGCCCTTGGAGACTATTCCATTTTTTTATGGATGACAACGCTCGCGCCCGCCGTTCTGGCGATTTGAATGGGCGTATACAGGGTCAAATTAAATTTGCCAGTGAAACTCTGCAGACACGATGGGCATCGATGTCTAAACATGATAAAATTAAAAATATAAATATTTGATGTTTTTTTTGGGGTCAACGACCGCTGGTATTGTTGTTACTTGAAGTATGAGTTGAGAAATCTATTTTCTTTTGTTTTATCGTGTTGAGATATCGAAACTCATCACGTCTGTGAAGTTTAAACACAAATACACCGGTTGCTTTTTACTGATATTTCAAGTGACTACACTTTTTGCGGTTAATGACTTCATAAAGAACCATCATTTTTTTTTTAGTTTTATCATATTTTGATATCCATCTTCAGAGTTTCGCTAGCTAATTTAATTTGAACCTGTATATGCATGAGGTCGGAATTCGTCGTTTAGATTTGCCAGCTCGAAGTCCTGACCTCAATCCAATAGAGCACATCTGGGATGTTCTGAAGCAACGAGTAAGATCAATGCCGCCCGCTCTGCTAAAAGGGAGATAAGGAATTGTAATTGCCGCGGAGTGGGAACGTATTCCACAAGAAACCATTAGGAATATCCTCGATAGCATGCCAAGACGAATGCAAGCTGCCATTTTATGAAGAGGGAGCCACAATCGTTAAAAACTTAAAAAAAAATGTCTTTACTTTGGAAAATCCGTCTGTGTTTGTTTTTTACTTACAGAGGATAATAATGATGTAAAAGTCCAAACAGTCATCAGTATACCTACTGTACTACTGACTGTTTGGACTTGATATAACATTTATCAATGAATTAATCGAAATTTTATGACGAAATTGACAGAAACTACTCTCTATACAAGATTCAGAGGATACAGGCTACTTAGAATAATGCAAAATGCAATAGGACCAAAGCAATAGGTTATTTGCTAAGGTACTTACATGTATTTTTTTTGCAAAAGATTTTATAAATAAGATATTGTGTCAGAGCATCAGAGCATGGGCAGAACACAGACATTTGACGTAAAATAAAATACCCTGATAGAATCTTAATATCGTCATAGATGTGTCATTGCGATGTTAAAATGAGATAAACATTTCAAACTGTTTGCTTATGCTGTAGGTATTATGTCATGTCACCTTTGAACGGTTTACTCGTCTTTAGTTTTCTACGATTTCTACGAACCTAATTTCTACGAACCTAATTTCTACGCACCTAATTTCTACGAACCTAATTTCTACGAACCTAATTTCCCTGTTTCCTGTTTGTCATTTTTCTGTTGGCGACGCTTTAGATTAAATGGTTACTTACGACAGAAGATTTTCTAGAAAATTCACGACTCATCTGCTATTGAAAGTTTCTTTAAAATATTCCTTTGCGTCATCTCGTTTTACAGTACTTAACTTACGGACAATACGCACGCAAAAACATCTATTGGTCATCATCAATATAACACCTAATAACGCTACCATTAGAAATATATTGTACACCTAAGCTCTACGTGACAGGCAGATATACAAATAGACACTGTTTAAAAAAGAACAAGTAACATAGAGTAAAAAGTAGAACACGTAGGTAATATTGACAAAAGCCATTTAACATTGGCAGTAATAATTGAGTGAAAGACGTAAGTTATTTCGATGATGTAAACTAACGTTACATAATGTTCTAACTGCATTCAAAGAAACCGCCAACAAGCTGACCGTAGTTGGACCGAGTCGTTACTCGTATTTACATAATAAAGAACACATGTGATGCTCTGTGCCACTTTCCCACAAGCTTGACAATAACATTAACAATATCCTGCTTCCATGACGCGTTTGGCGTATAACTTTACGGCCGGATACTCAAACCGAATCGCTGTTATGTGTCATGCCGACACTGTCACATTAGGAGCATTACAGCAACAGATACAATTTTTTAATCGCGGACTCTGTGTTATTTTTATTAAAATAAAAAACTCAATCTTTGAATGATTCACGGGTTGATATTATTTAGAGCTCCTAGATATTGCCCTATCAGTTTTCAACGGATTCCCTATACCTAAAGCTGCACTCAGATGGAGACATAATCTGCATAGCCGTTTCAAATTGCTCTTTAACGCAGGTGTTTACGTTAATTTCAAAACCAAATGCATTGGAATTTCATTCAAGGAAACATATCTATTTGAAATCAGTCATCCCGGTAAATAATAATTAATTAATTAAGAAAAGGAAAACCACGTTTTAAGTTAAACTTACAAGCCATGAATGACATACCGTACACCCCAACACATACACCACCCCTCCCCCCACACACACACTCACACGCGTGGGCACCCTACACATCACGAGAAAATTAAAGCCCCAATCACTATATCTAAAGTCAAATAAATATTTTTGTATTTTATTATTATAATCATTATATCTAAAATTTTATTTTATTTGATTTAGTTTAATTGTCAGACATAAATGTATACTCAACCTACTTGTTTTCAAAGTATCATGAGGTTGTATCAAATAGCATAATTTTAATAATAATAATAATAATTGTTGATTGTTTGTTGTATTGAATAGGCTCCGAAACTACTGTATAATAATATATCTTTATATATATAAAAATTACGTGTCACGTTGTTTGTCCGCGATAGACTCATAAACTACTGACACGATTTTATATTTGATTTGCGCACCGTGTGCAATTTGATCCAACTTGAAAGATAGGATAGCTTACATCTCAATTTATAGTTACAATAATATTTTATTGCAAATTATTTGTCTATTATTTGACAGTCACAACTATCTGTTAGCTCCAAACGATTCTAACAGATGGCGATATCTGTTGACTGGATTGAGTAAGTATTCAATAGATGGCGCTATGTTAAAAATACAAACGTTTTATATAAGCTACAATTTAATAGCATAACCACCACGTGTTGCTGAGGCTAAGGTATAACCTAAATTTATTTTGTAATAAATGAAATACAGTGAAATAATATTATAAAGAGAAAAGATACGATTGTTTGTTTGTATTGAATAGGCTCCAAAACTGCTGAACCGATTTCAAAAATTCTTTCACTGTTGGGAAGCTACACTATCTCCGGGTGACATAGGCTATATTATATTATGCTTTGCTACCCAGGCGAGGCCGGGGCGGGTCGCTAGTAGTTTGTAAATTTTTCCTACAGTGGCTTCGTATATAAAGTTCAGTTTTGTTTGCGTCAGGCATCAAAGTCTAAGTCATGAATAATGGGTCATACTCAGAAAAAGTGTACATTTTAAATTTGTAACTAAACTGATAGGTAACGATACTGAGGATCTCTGTCACGAAACTGATGTCATAAGGTATAGTACACATGGAGCGATAGCTACAATATAATGGCGTCTCTCTCTATCCAACTCTACTGATATTTAAATGCCATATAAACGAATGATTAAACCGATTACAATGCTAAACTTTACAAGCACAGGCATTTAAAATTGATACTTACAACCGAGTGACAGAACAAATGTTATATTAAATGTGTAAACTAAGCTTTACAATCTCTCAGTTTCTTAACGTTACGAAATATAACGAAACTGGACAAAAGCTGAGAAATTATAACCTCATAAATTATTTCCATTAAAACAACATGTTGTATCTATGAGAACTAGGTGTATTTGTAAATATGTAGAGCGAAACTATCATTACTGGATAAATTAGTACTAGATAAACAAATTTTTACTTAAGGTAACTGTCGTTAATCACCCTAAGATTTTTTGTACAAAAACCACTTTCAGCAAGAACACAAAATGGCCTCGTTGTCTAATGACTTTCACAGATGCTAACGTGTAACTGCCAGAATATTAAATAATACAGTGCCAGCCTTTAAAGCAATGTGTTCAGAATAATTTTTCGTTACTGAACCTAGTAACGAAATTTTAGATTTCTGGGGCATGTTTATATGGCTGTAAAATATGATTTTACTTTTGAAAACTACATTATTAAAGGCACACATATTATAGATAAGCTTAATAAAAGTAAGAAAATTACAACCAAGCTCAAAAATACGGATAAAAACTGGTAACAACGAGCTTCGGAAGACAGACAAGTATCAATTGGGACATTAATAAAATGTTTATTATGGCAAGTTGCAACTTATGTTTGAAAAATTATTGCTTCAATTTTGTTAATGAAAGTATAAATAAAACCAAAAATTTACTGCCTAGACCTCTATAATTCGATAAAAATGTAAAAGTATGCATTTCTTTAGATAATATATTTTCAAATTGGTAACGAATTCATGGGACATAAAAAATCTCCATATGTACATATTTTCTGCGAATGACCCTAATATCAAATCGTCCGCGTTCGGTGATTATTCAACGTCTGGCTTATTATTCAGTTTCGAAATGTTGATGATTGCAGGTCTCCAACGGTACCCGAAGTTGCTAAGCGAGTTGGAGCAGGAGTTCCGGCGCGTGGTGCCTCCCGCGCTCCTCGGACATAATGACACCCTCACTGACAAGATATCTGACGCCATCAGAGCATTCTACTTCCAGCAGAAACCCATCGAAAACAGGAATATTGACAGCCTTATTGACGTAAGATTATAGAAGACATGTTGCAGCATTTGCAAATGTTCCAGTTTCTTAGCCAAACAATGCAATAAGTATTGATAAACCCAAAACCCCAAAATTTGAAAAAAGTGCCGGAGTTCACCGTCATGAATTCACTTATCCTGAAAATGATAGATAGATTATAGATAGTTCCAGACTCAATGCTCATGCAATGCTGAACCGATGAACATTCGAACAAGTGCCTTTATCCACCTTTTGTAATATGTAATTCGAAGTAATTTCTAGGTATCTAATTATGTATGTGTTTTCTCATTAGTTATTCACAGATGTGATGTTCCTGCGGCCAGTTTTGGAGACGGTCCGCCAGCAAGTAGCGAGTAATCGTACGAGCCCTACATACTTGTACCGGTTTGCGTTCGACGGAGCCCTGGGGCTCTTCAAGCGCATGCTGGGCATCACGCACGCCGGCGCCTGTCACGGCGATGAAATGGGATACCTTTTCTATTTCTCAAGGCTAAACTACAGGTTGGATGATGATTCGCCCGAGCTAGCAGTCTCACGGCGCATGCTCCAAATGTGGACGAACTTTGCCAAGACCGGGTAAGCGCCAACTGTTTCAAGATACCTTGTAATATACATAAGTACTGCATCTACACGATCACGATATGCGCATTTTCCACAACCAGTAATGTTGCAGGCGTTTTCACTAAAATACAACTCTTTAATTTCTACCTATTTATTGTTCGAGAGAAAGATATTTTACATGGTCCATGAATACCTTTAAAGCGCAGAGCAACAACCTACCTTCTGATATAATATATAACGTATACAAGTAACCTACCTACTGCTATCACGCTAGTTGATTACATACTTATCCCACAGATTACTCGTTATCTGCTAATTCGATACAACATAATGATGAATTGTTTTAATCTGTAAACACCGTGCAATGATACCGATATGATTTCAAGGAAAAACAAAGACACTAAATGCAGTAGATTTTCATAGGGTTTTTTTTATCCTAATGAGACAATAATTTTGCAAAATAGGCCGAACATTCCTAGCAAATTCTAGGAGTTACTTTATATTCGTTTGCATCGATATGTTTCAGGAATCCAACACCTACTGTAGACTACGAGTCAGTGGTGGACTTTAACTGGCCTCAAGTCAACGACACAGAACACATCAGCTATCTCAACATCGACGGGAACTTCACCGTGCAGGTGGACCCCGAGGCCAAGAGAGCCAAGTTCTGGAACTGGCTGTACGACAACTACGCAGCCAAGGCAGGGACAGACACCACCACCAATACCACTTCAGTTAACGAGTGACAAAGTACAATTTTGTGATAAGTGAATCAAGGTGTTTAGACACTGTTACTGCCAGTTGACTATAATAAACTTACTGCTAATCACCAAGTGCCAAGTTATGAAAAGAAACTTTTAGTGACCCTGTTGACAGCATAATATGTGATCTCAGAAACTGGCGGCAAATACTTAGTGAATGTCTATCAAAACTGAGGCTTAATTAATATCATGAACGAGTCTATCCATTTTGTGTTTGTTTCATTGGTGAATTATGTTTTTCATAGAGGCTTATTCCAATTCTGAAGAGGGAAATGGAAAATTTGCTACTCCACTAACTCTTAACTGCGATGTAAATAATAAATATTTAAGTATTTTTATATTGTCCGTTTTGTAATTTTAAGATGTCTTAACTCCAGCTAAGTTACCATATTTCTATAATAATAAAATATATAATTTAAGCGATTGTTTGAATACAGTGATAAATCGAAACCTATCAATGAAAGACCCCATGCTGAATCTGACAACTTAGTGTCTCTTTTTTTTCTAAACGGAGACTATCGTCGAGGATTTCCACACATCAAGAAAACGTAATAAAATAACACCACGGGGAAAATTGAATCTGAAATGATTCAGTACGTATAATTGTTAAATTTGTATGATTTCCCTATACGTCATAGAATCCTTTACCAAACAACTTTAAGACATATATATAATAGCACTGGGGCTAAGGAAGATCAGTCTGAAAGTGCACCCAGTGCTTTATACGCCTTTGCGTCAGCTTTGCAATAAAGTTAAATAACTGTACTGCACCAAAATGTATAAGAAGGTCAGCAACTTAGTGAGCATCAGGAGGCGGTTCGATACTGAGGAACCACAGAATGACTATACTTCGAGGTAAGTTACCTTTCGTCTGACGAGAACTTAGCATTGGGTCGAGGATCTACTCGTTAACCTAAAAATACAAGTAACAGTAACTGTGTACCTACGGTTTTTTAAAGTCAAACTTCAGAGGAATATTAAAAAGAGTAAAACTCTGTAGTTATCCACTTTTTCACCGCTAACTGGTTTTTGCCTATCACGGAGTGGAAGCCTGTATCCCAGCAGTGGAAACTGGGCTGATAATAGTTTATTCTTATACTTTCTCTTTCAGTGAAATAGCTGACTGCAAGGTGTACAACAGCATTTTGGAATTAGTGGGGAACACACCCCTTGTTAAACTGGACAAGTTGCCGAAAGACCATGGACTGCAGTGTGAAGTTTGTAAGTGCAGTGATTTTGTTTGAACATTTTTATTAAATAACTAGCGACCCGCCCCTGCTATGCAAGGTTTATACGACTTGATAAATTATCGAGATTTATTTATTATATGTAAGTTTAATAACATAAACCTCCCGGAATAAATTCTCAAAATGATGGTGAAAACCGCATCAAAATCCGTTGCGTAGTTCAGAAGAACAACACGGTCACATAGACAGACATTAAAAACGGTTTTTATTCATTTAAAATATACGTATAGAAAATATAGATATATATATATATAATATAGCTGCCCGATCAAACAGAATCATTACAAGATCAACCAAAACGGGTATGTTTTGTAACATACCGACTGTTTTAATTTTCAGACGCTAAATGCGAATTCATGAATCCTGGTGGCTCTATAAAGGATAGAATCTCCTTAGCAATGATCCAGGATGCAAGAAAGAGGGGCCTTGTGGATGGCCACACTGAATTTGTGGAAGCTACTTCGGGAAACACCGGCATCGGAATTGCGCTCAAAACTGCACTTATGGGTAAATATAATGTTTAATTCCTTAAAGATTCCTATGTCGTTATGTTAAATACATTAAATGGGATGAACTGATTGACTAGGAGTAATAATGTTGGGATGGCCGAATAAAAGTATCGCAAGTCTTGTGTTTTGAACAAGGCCACTCATATTTGTGTAGGTTTTACGACCATAAAAACGCAAAATGATTTCAATCGTCGTACGAATCTGATAATCTCATCAATCACATATATTTTACAACTAATTAATCATTATAATGTTTCCTTTCCAGGAAATAAATGTATTATTGTAACTCAAGATAAGAACTCATCGGAAAAGGTAAACACCATGCGTTTGTTGGGGGCCGAAGTGATCCAAACCAAAAATGGGGAGCTAGAAATCTCGATCGCCCGCCAGCTGAAAGACGAAAACCCTGACACGATGGTGATGTTGAATCAGGTAACTTTTTTATATATTTGGGGTTCGGATGATATTATTAAGGACGTTCAAAATTCAATCAAATGAACAATTTTATTTTTTTTGGTGGTTGGGAATTCGTCAAATGACGTCTCCCGCTTTGGGTGGAGCGGGAGGGCATGTCAGACTCTTACTGACTATAACCCACCCGTGTTCCTTCAGTTGCCTGTGCGCCAGGGCCACGGTAACTCTTTCGATTTCGAACAATCAGCGACCCTGGCAGGCAACAGCTCTACCGGAATAATGAACAACTACAGTACCGATCGATTAAAGAGTAATTAGTTAAGTCTATACTTGTAACCCTTCAATTCCAGTTTGACAATGACGTTAACCCGAGGACTCACTTCGAGAATACAGGTGCAGAGATAGTGTCCGCACTGGGTGACGTAGACGTGGTGGTGCTCGGCGCCGGCACCGGCGGCACCATGACCGGGGTCGGCAAGAAGTTGAAGCAGAAGAATTCCAAGTGCATACTAGTTGCGGCTGAGCCCGAAGGGTCTACCTTGTTTAACAAGAATGTAAAACCCCATTCGTTTCTGGTAAATACCTAAATAGTTCAGTCGTAAAATAATTTTTTTGTTTGAATAATTACATTATAAATTTATCATTTAACAGTGTTCTGCTCCTTTTTACCCAATTTTGCTCGACATTCGACATATGTAGTTTAAATAATCGATTTTAATGTTTTTAGGTGGAAGGAATCGGAGGAACCTGGGCGCCAGTTGTCCTGGATAAGTCAGTAGTTGACCATGTCGAAGTAGTCACTGATCAAGAAGCCTTCTTGATGTCCAGGGAGCTATCGAGAAAGGAGGGATTGTTATGTGGTGATTATCTATTAATAATAACGCATTTAACCGCTTAATAATTGGGTCAAACGATATCTTTGGTATTTCCATGCCATAACTTTTATATATCGACGTTGTTATCAACGCGTGATAATCTATAAGGTCATAAAAGCAAGACGATTGCATTATACTTTAAAACAAGCCTGTATGACGGAGTCGCCGTCGTTAATTGACCATTTTTTTTTTATAGCATATCATTAAGAAGTAAAAGACGATAGGTAGGCATATAGACAGTATGGCAGCTAACAGCTAAATAGCCCTAATTAAAATACATCGCTAAACGATCGTGATCCCGTTCCCGTGATCCCGATCAGTGATCCTAATTCCTAATAAGCTCCTATATTATTTTCTTGATGAAATGTACTTGGTAGTAACGTAATAAAGCGATTGCCAGGTGGAAGCAGTGGATCGGCCATGTGTGCAGCTATCAAGGCTGTAAAGGCATTGAACATCGGCGCCGGCAAGCGCGTGGTGGTCATCCTACCCGATGGCATCCGTAACTACATGTCCAAGTTCGTTAGCGACCAGTGGATGGAGGCACACCGCTTCATGGAACCCCCAGCACATACCATGAAGTATGTTTTATTATTTTGAAAAACCGACATAGTTTTAATAAAGCCGGATTTACATTGCGAAACTATACTTGCGGGAACTTAGTTATTGATTGATAGTTTCACGGGTAAATAGATTTTTTTTTACACGTGAAACTATCAATGAATAACTAAGTTTGCGCATCTACTTTCGTAATGCAAATCCGACTTAATAACTCTGCATACGGTTAAAGACAGCCTAATGGCGAGAAAATTGTCCCGAAAAAAATAATAACATCAGTACATCACAACAGTGGAAGGTTTAATACGTACAGTTGCCAGCAGGTCAAACTACACGAAACTGTCAAATTCCTCCAAACGATTTTAAACCTTAAAATGTTGATAGTTAAGTTCAAAATCGAATTAAAAAATCTGACAGTTTGTGGTAACTTCATACGCTGGCGACTGTACATCAATCAGCCTTGATTTTGTCAGTTCACTATTGGATAGCAATCAATTAAAGTTTAAATTGTTCTAAACATTGTGATCATTTCAGATGGTGGAAACATCCGATTAGCGAATTAGTCTTGGACCGCACTTATCCCAAGTTGAATAAAGACTGCACATGCCAGCAGGCTCTGGAGGCTATGAAGTCAAACAACGTGAACATTGCCGTCATCGTCGATAACATAGGGTAACTGTACTCATTAATTCCTCTTCTGAGACTATACATTCAAATCGGTGAAACGGATTGAGATACAGTAGAACTTAAATAAATTTTTGGCAATATTTAAGTAACATAAAACCCTTAATTTTAGACACTTCGTGGGCGCTGTTTCGAAGGACAGCCTTCGCAACAGAGCCACGAATCCCACAAAGTTGCCCGGCGAGGACTGTGTGGAGTATGACTTCGAAGACGTGGTCACCGACCACCTCGACAAGCACGTCTACACGCTAGCTGACAACGCGGAGAAAGGAAAGCCAACTATCGGTCTTCTGTCTCGTATTTTGGACATCACTCCCTATGTGATCATCGGAAAAGAAGGTTATGACATCAGCGGTAAGCAACTAGATATACACAAATGATTTCTTCTACAAATGCAAGCTACTTTTAGGGGGACTACTCGTAGCACAGGGTGAAGACAGGGGGAACTATTTTACTTTCATCATATATCCAATACAGTAAAGTTAAGGCCTCATCAAAACATCACTGTATTGGATAGACGATGATGAGGTTGTATGCTTAAAGCCTTAGCCAGTGCAAGTCATAAAACAGTTTTCAGATTTTTTTCGTCATACAATCATCATACTAACGGAATCATGATTGTTTCAGCCTTCTTCGTACCAAGTGGAGTCGTGACGGGAGATGACGTGCTCGACTACATACACGAGCACAGCCAACCTTGCAACGGAAAATAACGGAATTGACTGTAACGCCGACTTTGACATAATTACGAGTATTGTAATGTTATAGACGGTTTTATATAGCTGTTTTATTAACTCACTAATATTTTTTGTCACACTTTTTAACCAGTATTAAAATGATTAATTTATTAAAACAAAAAAGTTTTTAATTCGTATCTTTTTTCTCCCATAACCCACTTGTACTCTGTACTTTGCCGATCTATTCCGTAAAAATATCAACGTGAACATTTTGGTGAAGTGATCTGTCATTAGTATTAGTAAAAGCTTACTTCAACCTCACTTTTCCTAAGTTTTCGCAGTGAGATTTTTACAGAATATATCGGCTAATGTGGTACTAAGTGTACCATTCTTTCAAGTCGACCACATTAGTGTTTTGGTTGATATTACCTAGATCAAAAATCTGTGTACCGCATCCTGTCGGAACTTACCTCCTGCGAACGCGTTACAAACTTACCAGTTGGGGCGATAGGTAGATAAATTACGCAGAAAATCAACGTCAGATGAGAACTAAAGCGGCGGCGACCTCTCGCGTCCGGCCCTGGTTCAGGCCATGGTACGGAGCGAGAGGGAATGGGAAGCCGTCACCTCCTTCTGCGAAGCAGTAATGCTCGCGAAGGAGGAGGCGGAGCGCGAAAGGGAGAGGCAATCTCTGCGCCCTCACGCCCCTAGCCGCCGCAGGAGGAGGAGACACCCTGGGCGTCGGGAGTCGATTGCCGACTCGACGGACGGCGGGCAATGGGCAGCTCGCCGTGCGGTAAGGACCAGGCCCGGGTCGACGGCGCGTCGTGTTCCACGCGCGCCTCAAAGAGATGTCAGCACCATTGACGGGGTCCGATAGGACCGATGCCTGCCGGGGTCGCGGATAGTTCGAAAGAGTTACCGTGGCTCTGGCGCACAGGCAACTGAACGAACACGGGTGGGTTTTAGTCAGTAAGAGTCTGACACGCCCTTCCGCTCCGCCCAGAGCGGGAGAGGTCATTTGTAGATTTCCCATCAAAAAAAAAAAAAAAAAAACTAAAAACAGGAACAGCCAATCTAACCACAATTACAGTATGGTTAGAGGAGGATGCACAGAACACTATATACCCTGGGGAAGATGTCTAAAGACCAAGACCATTGAAAAATTCAGAGGGAAACTTGTACCCAAAAGCAGGCGATAATGGAAAAAAGAATAAAAGTGGAAGGCAGGACAAATATAATGGTCATATAATAGTCAAGTTTTTGTTCGTGTAGATTACTGTTATTTATTTTTTAACAAGCTGTATGTCATTGCCACTGTATAACAAAGTAGCAGTATTACGTCTCCATACTAAACGGCCTAAACGACGCATTCGAAATCTCGGTGTACATCAGTATTCAACAAACGCGCGTGCGCCGCAGTTACGTACGGAGGCGGGCAGTGTAAGACACTTCCACACATTTATTTACGTGTAATATGGCACGAAGTTATTGACTGTATTGTTCAGTGTGTGAATATTAAATTCTACAATATCAAACCAGATATATGTATATATTTGTAATTACCAACCCAGTCGGCAAGGTGTAAAAATAAGATTATGATAAGTTTAATTCATTTCTGTGCTATGCAGGTATTTTTATATTAATAAACTAGCTTTTGCCCGCGGCTTCGCTCGCGTTATTTTAGAATTTGGCAATCAATTCGGGTTGTTCAGAGAATTATAGTTAGGAGGATGGAAAACCGGTCTATCGACACTCTAGACTCACAAAATGTATTAGGTACTTAAATAAAAAATAAAAAAAAACACGTGTGGCACTCGGGGACTGCCGCGGTAAAGCTATTGCATAGCATTATTTATCAACTTATGCAATTATAATTATTTATTTATTTTTTATTTATGCAGTATTTCTTTTTCTTTGATATTAATTCAAGTACAGTCGTACCACATACATACACGTTAAGCGAACGCTCGGCCGAGCTAAATGGTAGGCGGAGTGGGGGGTGTTAGGTTTTATTTTCGTTACGGAATTTCTTGATTCGGTCGCCGCGCTCAAAGCCCGCGATAAAAGCTATGCAATGGCTTAAAACTCGTTAACACACTACTAAAGTTTCTACAATAATATAATTCAATCATGATTCGAAAGACACGTGGCGCCATCTATTATCATAAGAACGTTATTGTTGTTTTCCTAGGGAAAAGTACTATTTTTCGGGATGAAAGGTACCCTATGTCCGTTTCTGTACACCTGACAACGTATATGCAAAATATCAGGATGATCGGTTCAGTGGTTTAGGCGTGAAAAGGTAACAAACAAACTTACTTTCGCATTTATAATATTAGTTAGGAAGTTAGGATAGGATAGTTAGGATGAAGCGTAGCGAGCATAACTTCCATTAAGTAGATGAGTATCTCTCTTTTTCCATGCGATCGATGCTCCAGTGAAGGAATAAAATATAATTAGGTATACATACTAGTTTCTGTTCGCGGCTTTGACCGCGTGGATTTCGTTCTGTCACAGGTCTTCATCGTGCGTTCCGCGATTAAAAACACGTTCGTGAAATCTAAACTATTTATTCCATATTCATCCAAATGATTTGGTGTAAAATGCAATTCTTATCTGCATAAAATTTCCCTGACTATCTAATATATAAAATTCTCGTGTCACAGTTTTCGTTGCCATACTCCTCCGAAACGGCTTAACCGATTTTGATGAAATTTTTTGTGCTTATCCGGTATCTATGAGAATCGGCCAACATCTACTTTTTTTTTTTTTTTTTTTTTTTTTTTTTTTTTTTTTTTTTTTTTTTTTTTTTTTTGGTAGGTAGGGTAGGGAGTTAGGGAGGTAGGTAGGTAGGTAGGGTAGGTAGGTAGGTAGGGTAGGTAGGTAGGTAGGGTAGGTAGGTAGGGTAGGTAGGTAGGGTAGGTAGGTAGGGTAGGTAGGGTAGGTAGGTAGGTAGGTAGGGTAGGTAGGTAGGTAGGGTAGGTAGGTAGGTAGGGTAGGTAGGTAGGTAGGGTAGGTAGGTAGGGTAGGTAGGTAGGGTAGGTAGGTAGGTAGGGTAGGTAGGCAGGTAGGGTAGGTAGGTAGGGTAGGTAGGTAGGGTAGGTAGGTAGGTAGGTAGGGTAGGTAGGTAGGGTAGGTAGGTAGGGTAGGTAGGTAGGGTACGCCGTAGATAAGTACCGCAACCCGTGCGAGGCCGGGGCGGGCAGCTAGTAAGTAAATATATTTCGATAGGGATTTAACATAACCTACTTAACCCTAGACTAATTAACATTATTTTTTATACAACTCTATCATATTTTATCAATTTGTTAATTTACCTGAGCATTTAGATATATGTCATCAAGGACTTTTAAATAGGCCTTTTTATGTAACTTTTCTTTAGAAAATATTTTATTTTTGAACCCAAATAAAAAAAATAAAAAAAACAACCAAAACCAGCCGTACCAGCCTGGCAGTGCAGGATCCAGCGTCGTATCGATGGGGCCAGGGTACTCATCGGCAAACTATACTTCTTCAGAGAGGGCAATACACGACCACGAGTGATGCGCTTTGTAAGGCGGGCATTCTCGGGGACTGGAATCAGCCCTAGAGAATACATGTCCCGTGTCACAGAGCGCATCGACTTCCTGAAGCAGAAAGTTTGTGCATGGCGAGTCGTATTCGGCGGTATAAGCGGCGGGTTGATCGGTACACACAGAATCGCATGTTCCAGAGCGATGAAAGATGGGTGTATAGAACTTGGGAGCGATCTGAACAAAATGTGACCGACGAGTGCCGCCCGGATGATGCCGCCACGAGTACATTCTGGCGCAGCATCTGGTCAGTGCCGGTCTGTCACTCTGAGGCCAGCTGGATACTGGATGTCGGGCGAGCGTGTGAAAGTGTACCAGAAATGGAAGCAGTTCTAATTACGCCATTAGACGTCGCCAGAGCAGTCCGTCCGTTACCGAATTGGAAATCACCGGGACCGGACGGATTGCACAACTTTTGTTTGAAATGGCTAATTAGTTCACACGCCCGCCTGGCATCTCAGTTCCAGTCAATTTTAGAGTCTGGGTCGCTTCCGCAGTTTCTAACAACAGGCGTTACCCACCTGCTACACAAGTCAGGTAGTCTCACGGATCCCAAGAATTATAGACCGATCACGTGTTTGTCGACGGTCTATAAACTTCTTACATCCATTTTGAGAGCGAAAATTAATACGCACATTGAAAGTAACTCGATTATGTCTACCTCTCAAAATGGATGTCGGAACGGGTCTCGCAGTAAGTACTAAGGAGCTACTCCTCATCGATATGGCCATAAGCCAACAGGTTCGTCGATCCCGCAAGGATCTGTCGACATGCTGGATAGATTATAAGAAGGCCTATGACTCGGTGCCACATACATGGCTCATGAGGGTGCTGGAGTTGTACAAGGTAGATACAACTCTACGCACCTTCCTTAGGTCATGTATGGGGCAATGGAGAACGGTTCTTCGCTATCCAGGGTGTCGACAGATCCAGGACAGCGATGAGCCTGTATGGATTAAACGGGGAATATTTCAGGGCGACAGTTTGAGTCCACTTTGGTTCTGCTTAGCCCTGAATCCTTTAAGCTCACTACTTGAGGATTCAGGACTAGGCTATCGGTTGAAGAGCGGTGGTCAGGTCATATCTCACCTCCTCTACATGGATGACTTGAAACTCTTTGCCCCCAACAAATTGCAACTGCTGAAGCTACTGAAGGTAACTGAAACTTTTAGTAGCACCATCAGTATGGAATTTGGTGTGGACAAATGTGCAGTCATGCATATAAAGCGAGGTGAGATTACGGAATCCGAGGGAATTCAAATTTCGGATTCCATACACCTTAGATCTCTCTCCTCATCCGAAAGATATAAGTATTTGGGTATGTCAGAAGCGTTAGGCATCAACGTTGCTGACATGAAGCAATCGTTGAAGGAGCGCTTGTTTGGTCGCCTGAGGAAGGTATTAAGTAGTCTTCTTTCAGGCGGAAACAAGGTGCGCGCCTTCAACGGTTGGGTCATGCCGGTTTTGATGTACTCTTTCGGCATACTCAAATGGACTCAGACCGAACTCGACGCCCTGGATAGGAAAGTCCGTACATTGCTGACCGCAAACCGGATGCATCACCCACGATCATCAGTAATGAGACTGTACATACCGCGGAAGTGCGGGGGTCGAGGCTTTTTAAATGCGAAGACCCTCCATAACCGCGAAGTGTGCAGTCTCAGGCAATATCTTTTAAATTCCGAAGTGGGTATGCACCGTGATGTGGTTGCAGTGGACAAGGGACTCACCCCGCTCTCCATGGCTAAAGAGAACTGGCGCAAACCTGTAGTACTTACTACCGATGACCGCAAGGAGATATGGCAAAACAAGAAGCTTCACGGGCGCTTCTATCGGGC
Source organism: Dryobotodes eremita (assembly GCA_917490735.1). Taxonomy (NCBI): domain Eukaryota; kingdom Metazoa; phylum Arthropoda; class Insecta; order Lepidoptera; family Noctuidae; genus Dryobotodes; species Dryobotodes eremita. The sequence continues at coordinate 11,007,745 of OU823257.1, forward strand.
TCTTCATGAGCCCGGTGTAGATTTCGTAGCGTCCGTATCCTGGCTACGTTTTGGTGACCTTTTCGGGGAAACTGAAGGTTTCGTCTGTGCAATTATGGACGAAGTTATCTTGACGAATAACTACCGGAGACAAGAAGGATGGGACGGTTGACGTGTGTCGGGCATGCCATCGTCCGGGTGAGTCCATCAGACATATTATCTCTGGTTGTTCTCGTCTAGCTAACGGCGAGTATTTGCACAGGCATAACCAAGTAGCCAGGATTATTCACCAGCAACTTGCTTTGAAATATAAATTAGTGTATTCTGAGGTACCGTATTACAAGTATGTGCCCGACCCAGTTCTCGAAAATTACCATATCAAGTTGTACTGGGATCGATCTATCATTACTGACAGGACTATTGTCGCCAATAAGCCTGATATAGTGGTGATAGATCGTTTAGCGCGTCGCACAATGATTGTCGATATTACCATTCCGCATGACGAGAACCTCGTGAAAGCCGAGAAAGAGAAACAAATTAAATATCTCGACTTAGCACACGAGGTTGTTGACATGTGGAATTTTAACTCGGCTATCATTGTGCCGATTGTCGTATTAGCCAATGGCCTGATGGCCGAAAGCCTCGACCAGCATCTCTCGAGGCTCTCGTTAGACGGTTGGATCAAGAGCCTGATCCAGAAGGCAGTACTCCTCGATACGGCTCGCATTGTGAGGAGGTTCCTATCTCTGGAGTCCTAACCACCGGTAGCTTGGACCCTGCTCTCGATACCGGCGGACCACTATTTTTTATATTTTTAAATGTTTTTTTTTATGTTTTTATAAAAATATTTAAAAATGTATTTAATAAGTATATAAATAAATAAATGACATAATAATAAATTCTTTAATCAAGCAACAATGACTCAATGTGTTAGTAAAGTTAAGAGCTACGTTAGTTATTTTATTTACATTTATTTCATCCCATTGGAGATGGCACTACTGCTAGCGATCATCTTCAGGATATTGTTGGAGCTGGCCCATACTCTGCGCACCAGGGAGGCACACCTCATCCGTATCGTTGCGTAAAAGCGATTTATGTGTGTGTCCGCGAACATTCCCGATGCGCTACAGAAACGGGGCAGCCCCACCAATACCCTGAAAGCGTTGTTGTATTGGACACGAAGGGCGTTGTACGAACGTTGGGTATACCTAGCCTACAGGCTGCACGTGTAAAAACTTGTGCAATAAGCTCGAAAGAGAGTAATTTTTACTTTAAGTGAGCAGCGTGCAAACCTGCGAGCTAGCATGTTCGCCCGTACCGGCAACGCCCTCCGCTCCCGCTCAATATCGAGTCCATCGTTGAGGTCCGGGGTCAATATATGACCAAGATATTTAAACTTAAATACTCTTTGTAGTGGAGTCCTATTAAGTAATACAAGTAGCACATAACCCGGACTACCCTACCTATTTAGCAAACAAACCTACCACCACAAGCTACCAGATTTGTGAAAAACATTTTAATATAAAGGACAAAACATACTACCTAAAACAATTCGCAAGGTTTTATAAAATAATGCTCTCCCATCATTAAATTTTCTGGACTTAAAAAGTACAGTTACCACTCAAGAGACAAAGTCAGTGGCCACCCCTAGTGCGTGTTTATCTACCGAGCGGCCATAGGTAAATATGTCAAGGCCACTGCCGAGACGTAATACTGCTTACTTATAAACTGTGTCATTTCTTTAATTTCATAATCATGAAGATAAAGACGTGAATGAGTAACCAATAATGGAAAGTTGTATTACTTTTATTCCTATATAAATATTTTCATTAATAAAAATAATAAGACTTAATAATATTTAATTTAACTTTATAGCGGAAAATGAAATCTGAAAATGGATTTAATGATTATTGGTTAAATAATACATTTTATTAATAAAATGGGTAGGTACCTAAGTTACATATAACGATAGGTTGTGCCAAGAGGGTATCAGTCTGTAGTCCTGCATTCGACTTTATTGCTGCATCAGAAATTCAGAATGTACAAGATGGCAAGTAACCTTGTGAGCATCAGAAGACGTTCTGGAAAGGAACCCCAGAATGTTCGTAATTTGGGGTAAGTTCAAGTAATTATTCACTTTCATCACGTGGATCTCTAATCAATAATTGAATGAGACTTTTCAACTGCCTCTAAGATGAGCAGCGAGAGAGCGTTTGCGAGAGCAAGCAATAATATAATAATCATAATCTAAATTGTATACTATCAACAGAGGAAAATTTGAAAACAAAGTCTACAACAGCATTTTGGAATTAGTGGGAAACACGCCTCTTGTTAAACTGAACAAGGTGCCAAAGGACCATGGCGTACAGTGTGAAATCTGTGAGTTACATCAAATGTTTAATAGCAAGAAAATATGTAGAGTCTTGATTTATCATCATCACATCAGATTGAGTACAGGTATAAAGAAACCAATGGAGAATTACCTGACAACGTTTTTATTTTTAGACGCCAAATGTGAATTCTTGAATCCAAGCGGCTCCATAAAAGATAGAGTCGCTTTGGGGATGATTCAGGAAGCAAGGCAGAAGGGAATTGTAGACGATCACACTGAATATGTGGAAGCTACATCAGGAAACACTGGTATCGGGATTGCGTTCAATGCTGCACTGACAGGTAATGCTTACGATTTGAAATTGCTCAGAGTCCCTCTTCGCAGAAGAACTGGTGTGGCTAAAAAGAATAGTTAACATAAGTACAAAATATAGAAAACCAAAGAACGAGAAAAAGAAAATTACAATATTATTTTTTCAAAGCCACCTAATCTAATGACACCTAATGTGTCACTCACTTATTTTGTGTCTTAATTATGACAAAACATACCGCACCCCCTATTTATGTAAACACCTATGTTTCACAAATAAACTGATTGATTGATGGATTGAAATAGTGAATAACACTGAATATCACTGAAGCCTTCGGGGAAACAAGGCATGATAATGTTATTATGTTACGACTAAACTTAATATTTATCTGATCTCTTATTCTAGAAAATAAATGCATCATTGTAACAGAAGATAAAAACTCATCTGAAAAGGTGAACACTATTAATTTGCTGGGAGCCGAAGTGATCCAAACTAAAAATAAAGATTTGGAATTTTCAATCGCTCGCCAACTTAAAGATGAAAATCCTAACACAGTGGTAATGTTGAATCAGGTAAGTCAGTTACATGTAAATAAAACATTTACCGCTAAGTAGTACAGGTAATACACATGCTGGAAAATATTGCTCGATGTAATCTCCAAACGACCGACACTTTATGTAGTAAATAAGCAATAACTATTACAACTACATATGTATTACTTATTTTACTACAAAACGTTCAATTTCAGTTCGACAATCCTGTTAACCCAAGAACTCACTATGAGATTACTGCAGAGGAGATACTAACCGCACTGAGTGATGTAGACGTGGTGGTGATGGGGACGGGCACCGGCGGCACCATGACCGGGATTGGCAAGAAGTTGAAGGAGAAGAACCCCAAGTGCATCGTGGTAGCGCCCGAGCCCGACGGCTCCATCATGCACAACACGACGGGGAAATCCCATCCGTTTTTGGTAGATAAATATAATTTCCTAATATAAAAAAGAACCTACAGCATTATTATTTTCTTATTGAACCATAGAATCTTTATGCTCTTTTGTCCTCGCACGAGCATCGTATGCAATGTGTTCTTTATCTAGAAAGTTAATAGCTATGAAAAGTCACATTCGTTATCCTGGATGTCAAACAATTTTCATGTATTTCATATAGGCACTCGTGCAGTGGAAAGAATCATGAGGAATAATTCTAGCTGGAAGACTAGAAGTTCACCTTACAGTGGTTGTGAATGCTGCTTTATCGAATTCGGTTATTTTTCTAGGTGGAAGGAATCGGCGGGTCGTTTATACCTATAGTATGTGACGAATCATTGGTTGACCACTTCGAAGTAGTCACCGATCAAGAAGCATTCTTGATGTCCAGGGAACTCGCGAAAAAGGAAGGATTGCTATGCGGTGACTATCTATTAATTACGCATTTATTTGATGAATTATTTAAATCTAATCTTATCAGTAGGCCGGTATCTTTGTTAGTACTTCCTGTACCTTTTAATGGTCAACATTGTATGTACTCAAATCGTGACTAATCGTGACGATACCGACCTTCGACCTTTTTTGTTTTTATTGTATTGTTTATCAGCGGAAAATTGTAAATGGCCTTCAATTTCATATTTTTTAAGAACAGTGTAATAGATAGCTGTATGTTTCCCGAACAGAATAAAATAAATTACATAAAATACTGCAGCTACCCCTCCTCTTGCCCATATTGTAGGTACTTAGTAACGTTATGTTTGTCAATATTATGTAAACCAGGCGGAAGTAGTGGATCGGCCATGGCTGCAGCTATCAAAGCGGTGAAGACACTGAACATCGGCGCCGGCAAGCGCGTGGTGGTCATCCTACCCGACGGCATCCGTAACTACATGTCCAAGTTCGTTAGCGACCAGTGGATGGAAGCATACCGCTTCATAGAACCTCCAGAACATTCCATGAAGTAAGTTACTGAACTTGTATTTCAAGCTCCTCAGGAGCTCTTCTTGTTAACATGGCCAAAACACAGGTCAATAGCGTACCCAATAACTCCCACGACGATGGCAAGAGACCGGACGGCATATTTTTATTTCCATGGAAGGTGGGTAGGCCTTTAGTGTGTGACGCAACATGTGTCGATACTCTTGCGCCATCCCATCTTCCTGGCTTGGCGTGCTGTGCTGGCGCCGCCGCTGCTGCGGCTGCAGAAAACCTTAAACGGCGAAAGTATAATAACCTTATCCGTAATTATATTTTCGAGCCGTTTGGGGTTGAAACCCTCAGGCCGTGGGATCCGAGTGCCCAGGTTTTGTTCAACGAAATCTCCAAAGGCCTGCTTGCCACTTCCCGTGACCCAAGGGCTTGCTTTTACATTGGCTAAAGGCTAAGCATTGCCATACAACGTGGCAATGCCGCTAGTCTCTTGGGTACATTAGCAGTCGACAGCGATGCGGAGGAATTTTTCGACGCCATAGTCGTCATAGCTTATGATCCCCGGCAGGCGCCACCGCTCGGATCCCACATAGTGGTCGAGGGCGTTCGAATCGCTGTCGAGCCCACCATGAAGTACCTGAGGTTGGTGCTCGACAGCCGATGAGATTTCAGCCCCCATTACCGGCGGCTGGCGCCCAAGTTGTTGGGCGCAACTCTGCTTCCCAATCTGGGGGGCCCGAGCGCCGCTTGTAGGCGACTCTACGTGGGGATAGCGTGATCGATGGCCATTTACGGGATTCCGATCTGCGCGGCTAACCTGACGGCCGATAGCATCTCTGAGCGATGGCCGTCAGAGTCATCAGAGGATACCGCACGATCTCCTACGAGGCGGCTTGTGCACTGGCCGGATCCCCGTCCTGGGACCTGGAGTCGAAGGTGCTCGCGTCATTATACCAGTGGCGCGAGGAAGCGCGGGCGCGGGGCGAATTACTGATGCAGCGTCATATGGACCAGTGTCGGTCGCAGCTTCGTGAGGTCCTGGTGGCGGAATGGCGGAACAGGCTCTCATGCCCCAACGCCGGCCTCGTCACGATCGCAGCGGTCCGGCCAGTGCTCGACCTTTGGCTCGGGAGGAGGCACAGCTCCCTGTCGTTTCGGGTGACACAGGTGCTCTCGGGGCATGGTTGCTTCGGGAAGTACCTGTGTCGCATAAACAGGGAGCCGGACAGCCGGTCTCACCACTGCGTCGACTGCCGGAAGGACACGGCGCGGCACACTCTACCAGCGTGTGCCGCGCTTGAGAGGAGCCGCGCCTTGCCCTCATCTCAGGAGTACCCGTAGTGAATGTGATGGTCGGTGGCGAGGATTACTGGGACGCCGTGGTATCCTTATGCGAAACAGTAATCTCGCAAAAGGAGGCTGCGGAAAGGGAACGAGAGATCTCATCCTCTCACCCGGCCCGCAGCAGGCGCACCGGGCGTCGGCGGAGGGCGAACATCGCCCTCTTCCAGCCCCCCTAAATGGGTCCAGGGGCGACGGACTCCCCCGAGTGCGTCGCCTCCCGTACATCGGGACACAAGGAGGCGGCGCGTAATGTTCCACGTTCGTCCCTCTTAGACGTCGCGGAGGGAGTCAAACACCTCACTTCCCCCGCTCGACCAGACGGGGCTGCAGATGCGGGCCGGCACCAGCTGGGGGTTGCGGAAGAATCGTATGTTCCCGCAACCCCCGGCGTAGGTGTGAGATGGAACACCGGGTGGTTTTTAGTCAGTAAGAGTCTGACAGACCCCTCCGCTCCCCCAGGGCGGAGGACATTCATGAGAACATTCAAACCCGGAACAAAAAAAAAGGTTATAACACCTAAGTGCTAAGTTTGTTACATTTCCCAATCCCATATTTGGCCCTGCTCTAAGTACAACGTGCACGCATCGTTCTAACATGTTCATAGACGAAAATTGTATAAACACTATTTGTTTTTATTTTTAGATGGTGGAAGAAACAGATTACTGAAATAGGTTTGAGTCGCACTTATCCCAAGCTGAATAAAGATAGCACGTGCGAGCAAGCCCTCCAAGCTATGAAGACCAACAACGTGAATATTGCTGTCATAGTTGACAATGTCGGGTAACTATCCTAAATTTATTCGTCTGAGGTGCAACATTTCATCGAAATCCGTTTAGCCGTTTAGACGGCGGCGGCGCGCTGTGGGCTGTAAATCGAGCTTCATATGCATTTAAATTCTTTTCGCTTTTTTTTTTTTTTTTTGCTTACAATATGTTTCTAATGACTTCAACAGTCATGAATATCGAAAGGAATATCATTTCATAGGTAAACTAAATAATAAAAATGAACATTTTGTGTGGCGCGGGCGCCAAGGTAATAAATCCAAATATTTTCAAAACCGCTGTCTCAACTGTTATATCCTTACAGATGGCTGTTCTACAAATTATTTGAAAGTATTTGGTGTATTTTATATAATGGTGGCAACACGGTTTTTTTTATAAAAAATGTAGACGCTACATAAAAAAATCTTTGAACAAAAATTTGTACTTACATCCGAACCAATAGGTTTATAAACTTGAAATTTTGCAGAGGTGTCTATATTTTAGAGAAACACGAAATTAAGAAATATGAAATATTTATTTACTATAAAAGTATTATATTTATTTTCATTATTGTGAATATGAGGACTATGTGGGTCATTTTTTTTCTCATTTAATTTTAATCATGATCTGGCAGTTTGAGAAATTTATGCGGCCTACCCAAAAGTCCTTTCGTTGGTATTGTTCGTCGAATCGTTGAGTTATTCCTGAGTCGAGCTACACGATTACTGACAAATGCGTGCACTGACTGGACAGGTCCACTCAATCTGTGTGGTTCTTTCCTCAAAAGACCATTTCAGATACCAATCTACATGGTCTTCACATGATCTGACCAAGATTATGTCTGGACTTTAAAAGATACTGTGACCTCTAAGTTTGTTTCGGCCTTTCTTCTCAGAGTAGTCAGATAGGAAACGCATCTAGTTTAAAAAAATATGATTGACGTGTGAAAGTGTTTGTTCAAACCTCCTTACAGAAATAAAATCTATTATCATTTATCACTTATGTTCAATGACATCGAGAAAAAAAAATTAAGTGATAATTTAAGTACGCATTCTAAGAACCCGTTTTTAACACTGTACTGTATTGGACCTATTAGGAATTATCTAATTACCCAAATAATATAATTACCTTAATTTTGATGACATAAATTACTGTAGTTAGTACCTAATTATTAGTAGGTATTATGACATTAATAAGGGTTGTTAATAGTAAGTAGAACAGTTAATTAGTAGACTTGCAGTGATTTTACACGCAGTTATCTCAATAGTATCGCAGTTATGCCAATCAGGCCGACAATGTCGACTTTCGTAGATTTAGGGAACACAATTCGCGAAAGAAAAGCAGACAAAATTCGAATGAGGATATCCTCAACATGTTACTTCTTTCATCAGACCCAGTTATTTCTGCAACAAGACCCAAGATGAGTTCGAAAATAAAGCAAGAGCTTTGCAACGCGACCCTGGGTTTGTTGAAACTTCAGGAGAGTGATTTCGAATTTTTTGATGTTTCTCATTTAGATCCTGAGTCAGTCAGATTCTGATTCTGATAAAGATTTTGAAAACTAATTTAAATATATATCTATGTATGTATATCTTATTATATAAATGTATACTTATATGTATATATATATTAATTAGTTACCTAACAGTAATAAAAAAAACATAACAGTAATAATTTGTTTTAATATTTCTTAATTTTGATAATGTGTTTCTATAAAATACAGACATCTCTCTGCAACATTTCAAGTTTATAAAACTATTGGTTCGGATGGAAGTACAAATTTTAGTTCACCCATTTTTTTATATATATATTTTTATTTTTTATGAAAAACCGCAGTTGTCACCGTTATATATCTAATAAAATACACCAAAAATGGCAAATAATTTGTAGAACAGCCACCTGTAAGGATATAACAGTTAAGACAGCGGTTTTGAAGATATTTGGATTTATTAGTTTGACACCATACAACATTTTATTTTGATGTTTTTAATAGTTTAGATATTCCTTATTTATTTTCATGACTGCTGAAGGTATTAGAAGTTTATCACAAGCAAAAAAATAAAATAAAAGCGAAAATAATTGAAATGCGTATGAAGCTCGATTTACCGCCCATAGTGCGGCGTGAAAAGGTAACAGACAGACTGACTGAATTACTTTCGCATTTATAAGTAATATTAGGGAAGGAAGGAAGGCAGTATGGATTCTGTCGGTTCTAGTATTTTTTTTTAAGTGATGAGGTTGCTTGCTTATGTTCAAAAAATCTAAACAGACTTTATTTAATTAGAAACTGTCGAAACACTCTGATAACCTACCAAAGTACCTTATTTTAGTGGAATCGCCATTCAGCTAATCAGACCTTGCAATTGCAGACAATCTGACTTAGAAGACTATATAAAAATTACACCATTATTTTTTTAGACACTTTGTGGGTGCTCTTTCCAAGGACAACCTGCGCAACCGAGCGACGAATCCCACGAAGTTGCCCGGGCAAGATTCTGAGAACTTTGACTTCCAAGACGTGGTCTTTGACAACCTCGACAAACACGTTTACACGTTGGCTGAAAACGCAGAAGCAGGAAATCCTACGGTCGGTCTTCTGTCCCGGATACTGGACATCACTCCCTACGTGATCATCGGAAAAGAAGGGTACGCCATTAACCGTGGCGATAGTGGTATGTAAACGAGAAATAATTACATACCTACCTACATAAAAAAAACATCAATGAAGACTGTGAACTTATACTGACTCACACAACTCAAACAACTCATCGACGCATTATTGTTGCTTTCTGCTGGACTGTCTAACTATCGTAGATAAGTTCTTAAGTACATAAACAAACTTATCTTACAATACCCTGTGTAAATATAGTTATCCACTGATAACATGAAAAACAATAATATAAATACCAGTTTCTATTCAATGGCGGATTGCTAATATATTTAGATGGTTTCTTTTCGAAAATAGCAGCGTGCGTAGGTAAATCTTTAACCACTTGCTCATCAGGAGCTAAAATAACTTCAGCTCCAAGGATCTAGCGGTCCATTCCTTGTTATAATATTACCCTTATAGGGATCCCTGGACCCAATATAAGAACTCTTCCAATTTTAAAATTTTTGCCTGCCTCAATGCTTACTTTACAACCATATATAGTGATATATAGTTTATTCGAAATTCTTTATTTATTTCAGATTTCTTCATTCCCAGTGGCGTGGTGACGGGGGATGACGTCCTCGACTACATACACAAGCACAGCCAACCTTAGAACTTGATGCGAACGCGATCCTGACCATTTACTTCCGACTTTGCAGAGTCGATTACGACTATAGAATTTTACACCATGATGATGTTTATACTTATACTTACCTATTTATTATTAATCAGTATTAAATAATTGCATTAATTGAAAAATAAGTGTTCCATTCATTTAATAATTGTAGCTTCAGTAATAGGTACAATCAGCCCCAAAAAGATGTGTATGTTACCAGCCAAACCCGAATTCAGGCCAAACTAGATTGTCTTGGGCTAAACTAGTATATTCTGACACGCGTAGGATAAACGGGTTTGGCCTAAATACTTTAGGTTTAACTAGTTTGGCCTAGGCTAAACTGATGAATCGTTGCAAGTGACAAAATAAACACAGGCTAAACTGAGTCAATTAATGGTGTAAATTAAAAGGCAATTATTTAGATGAACAATATTTATTCAAACATATATAGTCTTATTTAATTATAAAAAAAACAGTATTGACTAGAAGTGACACAAAACCTTACACAAAACTATAACTAACATAAAAATAAAGCTAATCAGTGCATAATTATAAAAATATTTTTTAGAGTCAAACTAAAATTAAAAAGGTACTTATTTGTACAACTTATTCCTCCTGACCGAAACATGCCCCATATGTTGGTATGTCCGAAGTGTCCATATACATCTGCAATTTTGAGGATCTAAAAACGCTACTGATGCCGCGATTGGCGTAGCCATCTACTGAGCTCAACTCATTTAATAATGTACCATCGACTCGAAAAGAAGAAGTGCATACATGTAAAATAATGATTTTTTTATCTGGGGGCATGGTAGTGCCCCCGCCAAGATAAGCCAAAAATAAAAAGCAAGCAACTACCTACCTTTTCTCTAAGCGTTTCGTCGTATTTTCAAACCCTCATAGCTTCGGCCTGGACAATGCTAGATAACTGAAATTCTCAGGTTAAGATTTAGTTAGCTGACTTATAAAACACACTAATTATTTGTCTAGCTTTATACTTCGAATATTATTAATACCTAAAATACGTCAATTTCGTCACTGACTGACTGACTCACTCACTCATCAAAACATCGAGAGCACTTCCCGAAGTCCTAGAAAGCGGAAATTTGGTGTGCTGGCTAGGCTTAGCAAACAAAAAACCAAAAAAAAAATAAGATTTTTTTAACTTTCACCCTCCAACCCCCTTAAAGGCAGTTGCAAGTCTGCATTTCTCTTTCTCTTATGGACAATAGGTATAATCATAAATAGAGCACCCATTTTTTTTTTTGGGTGGGAAGTCATCAAATGGCTTCTCCCGCTCTGGGCGGAGCGGAAAGGCGTGTCAGACTCTTACTGACTAAAATCCAGTATTCCTTCAGTTGCCTGTGCGCCAGGACCACAGTAACTCTTTCGAACAATCCGCGACCCCGGCAGAAATAGAGCACCTTACAAAAAGAAATGAAATCCCACCAAAAACATTTCATGTAAAATAAGTTGCCAAAACTCACATAACGCTTTCACTATTAAAAAGTTATCACAGATCTAATGTACAGCCAAGCCCCTAACTCTATAAGGTAGGCCTTATAGTAACTCTATAAGGCCTAATTCTACAAACCTTACATCTCGGTCAAAATGTATGACTTGGCTTAACCAACGACGTAATTTCTTACCATATGCCCATAGGAGTATCTATGCGACGGCCGCGAAACTGCCAAGCCATACTTACGTATTAGCATTTGGAATGTACGGGAGAACATGTTTTTCAACAGAATGTTAAGTTTGTGCTATGGATAAATGATCTTGGGATAAAAAAATCGGGTGGGGCTGTGTCGGGGCAAACGCTCGTTGGTTCAGCGTGAAAGTCTATGTCAGCGGATAAAATATCGGGTGGGGCTGTGTCGGGGCAAACGCTGGTTGGTTCAGCGTGAAACGTCTATGTCAGCGGATAAAATATCGGGTGGGGCTGTGTCGGGGCAAACGCTGGTTGGTTCAGCGTGAAACGTCTATGTCAGCAGATAAAATATCGGGTGGGGCTGTGTCGGGGCAAACGCTGGTTGGTTCAACGTGAAACGTCTATGTCAGCGGATAAAATATCGGGTGGGGCTGTGTCGGGGCAAACGCTGGTTGGTTCAGCGCGAAACGTCTATGTCAGCGGATAAAATATCGGGTGGGGTTGTGTCGGGGCAAACGCTGGTTGGTTCAGCGTGAAACGTCTATGTCAGCGTATAAAATATCGAGTGGGGCTGTGTCGGGGCAAACGCTGGTTGGTTCAGCGTGAAACGTCTCTGTCAGCGTATAAAATATCGGGTGGGGCTGTGTCGGGGCAAACGCTGGTTGGTTCAGCGTTAAACGTCTATGTCAGCGTACAAAATATCGGGTGGGGCTGTGTCGAGGCAAACGCTGGTTGGTTCAGCGTTAAACGTCTATGTCAGCGAGTTGCTTTTAGTGTAAAAAAAAAGTATAAATGATAAATGATTTTATTTCTTTAAGTAGGTTTGAACAAACACTTTTACACGTCAATCATATTATAAAAAGTAGATGAGGTCGGCGTTTTCTATCTGACTACTATGAGAAGAAAGGCCGAAACAAACTCAGAGGTCACAGTCTCTTTTAAAGTCCAGACATAATCTTGGTCAGATCATGTGAAGACCATGTAGATTTGTGTCTGAAATGGTCTTTTGAGGAAAAACCACACAGATTGAGTGGACCTGTCCAGACAATGCACGTATTTGTCAGTAATGGTGCAGCTCAACTCAGGCTCAACGATTAGACGAACAATACCAAAGAAAGGACATTTGGATAGGCCACAAAAATTACTCAAACTGCCAGACCATGATTAATATAAACTGAGGAGAGAAAAAAAGCAACAATGATCCACATAGTCTTCACATTCACAATATTAAAATAATAATCATGTATTCAATGTAGCCTGCATGCTACTCACATTCACAGACAGTTTTCTCTTTATTATATAGTACAAAACCAACACTGAATTGTACCATAATATTTATTTCGGTTAATATTGGACGACAATTTTGTTTAACATTGGTCTGAGCGAAGTCAAAACTGCAAAGAATATTATTGAAAAAACGTAATTGCTACGAGGTTTGTGAACTGTAATGCCATAAAAAAAGATTTTGTTGTATAGATGTTTAGTACGAAATGTTTACAATGTTTAGGTAAAATGTATACTATGTTTTGTACCTATACGGTGGATACAATGTTATGGAACAACGGTTGTAGACATTAAAATGGTTCCTTGTCCGTGTATACATCTTTTTGGGGCTGACTGTAAAATATAGAACATGGGTGTGACTCTTGACTTCGACATTATAAGAAATCAATTTACTTATACTTAGGTACTACGTTATAATCCGTGACAAATAACCTGTTAACCCTGAAAACGTTTAGATGAAGGCTATGGATAAAGGTTACAAAATATGAGATGCGTAGAAACATGTTTCATTAAACCTATAGTACAAGACTTGTCATTTTAATTGACTGTTTACTCCTGGCACGTTATGTTAGGAAGTGGATACTAACGTGCATGGCAATTAAAATATGCATTTAATTGAAGCAGTTACTTTCAAACCTATGATTAAGTGCATCTTGCTTAGACCATCATGTGATAGAGTACCACGTGACTATGTGACCATATTTTAGTTATATAAAATACGCTAACAGACACACACACGCATTGCTATTGATATTTTCTTTAATGTCCTATTGAACATATGGAGTGCTATTTAATTATTTCTATAAATAAAAGTAAACGGAGCATGTTAATAAATCAAAGTTAATAACTGTAGTAGCGATAGTAAGGTATACATTGATCCCCGCGATAAGAAATACATTATTATCGACGTTTTGATTTGTGATAAAAAAATACATTATCGAACATAAGTAATGCTATAAAATGAAACGTTCATGTTCATAATATATAAGTCCCAACACGTCCTTGCACTTAGCAAGTCTCTTAGTGTTCGTTCTGTCTTGAAGATCAACAAACACGGATTTCCACAATGAACGTCAGCCACAACGAACGGTGAGTTATGATGAGTTATTATTTTTTGAGCTTTTGTAAGCTAGACTACCAGATTTTTTTTATTAATAATAAAAAAAAATCTGGTGGAGTTTGGTGGTGGTTTTAATTAAAACCTTAGAAAGTAAAGCTGAATACGTTTAAGTGAGAATGCAAGGAAATCATCATCCCTTAATTTTATTTTTATCAAAATATTTAATTGCAATCTGTTTTTAAGACGTGATAATTTTATTAGACCCTTTTACCGCAACTCGGTACTTTTCCTAGGATGATGTAACTTTTTCATAATAATTATATAGACTGCCAAGAGGTAGTTTTTTTTGTTTTACCTTCTTGACTATCTGAAACCTGGTATCAGCAGACTGTGTTAAAATATTTGATTGAAATATTGTTTCGCAGAGGGAAAAAAATATACGACAACATACTCCAGTGTATCGGCCACACACCTTTAGTGAGGTTAAATCGAATACCTCAAAGTTATGGGCTGGAATGTGAGATATGTAAGTACTATAAATAAAAATATTAAATATTGAAAACTTTAAAATCATTATACAAGACCGTCTTTTAATTTTGTTTTTATTCATATGTAACGTCTTAAAACGATCGTGTATAATACCCATTTACCTAAATGATGTTCGTTGTTAGTACCACCTCTCAAATGAACCCTGACACTGCAAAAACTGTTATTGTTTCCATTTAAATCGGTATGTATTGTATTTTTGTGTTGCAAAGCCGACTTTTAAGTAATTTAGAACAGTATATTATTATACTTGGAGGGGTTTATTTATAAACGTTGCTTAAAGTTAAGAGGCGTTTAAATATAAAAAGTGTATGGTTAAATAGTCGCTTAATCACTACTTAACTTTAAGCATCGTTTATAAATAAAGGTGGTAATGTTGTAAAAAGTTTGGATAGATTATCGGAATTCAATTTACGTTACTGTTTGAAAAAATAATACTTTCTCAGTGAAATATGATGTAAAAGCTGTGTTAAGCTAAATATCTATTTTATAATCTTCCCTATATAATCGCTTCGCTTGTGATAACAATATTTATTAACCTCATGTGCATTGATAGCTATCTTTAAATCAGTACCTAATATTTATCCACAGCAGCCTTGTAATATGAAAGTTATCTTTGTCGTCAGAATGGTGATAAGTATAGGTAAATACACGATGCGTGTTTAGCAAATTAATACAATTTTACGTAAGTAATGAATGAGTATGCCATTGAGGTACATTCGCAACAACAATACAAACATACGCAAGTAGTTATAATAAGAATTCAAGGTTTCATAAAATAAATATACAGGTTGATTCATTAAGATGGGTCCGTGTGGAAAAATAAAAAAACATTAGAGGTAGAGGTAGAGAAAGTTCTTAGAAACCAAATCAGAAAAATTTACTTAAAATCGAAGATTTAAAAAGAAACAATTATTGTTTTAGGACTGACTACAAAAGTTGCGGAGCTGTTACACTAGTGAAAGCCTTTCTATAATGTAGACACGGGTTTCGTTAGAACTAATTTGTCTGTACGTTTCAGATTTGTCCGTAGGTACTGACTGACCCATCTCAATTAATCATAGACTAAATAACTTCCTATTTTTTAAGTTTTATGTCACTGTACACTTAAAAGCATTTTTAATTTTTGTACATGTGATTAGGCTTCCACGCCTACGTGGTGTTTTCGTAGCTTCAATGCCTAAATGCGTACACGGCGTCTCCGTAGCTTGCTACGCGGCGTGTCCGTAGCTTGCTACGCAGCGTCTCCGTAGTTTTAACAACGGTTACTTCGTAAAGAGCAAGGAAATGTTTATTTCTTTCAGATTAAATCCTTATTGTAGTTAGTAATAATCTGACAGCTATGTTAGAAACACACATAGGAAAACATTTTACATAACGACATCTATGACGGATGACTCCAACAATGCCTTTCTGTTTTCCTAGATGCAAAATGCGAATTTATGAACCCAGGAGGGTCGATAAAGGATCGTATTTCGTATACCATGGTACAAGAAGCGGAACATGCTGGCCTCGCTAAAACTGGCACCAGGTTCGTTGAGCCAACGTCTGGCAATACGGGCATTGGAGTGTCCCTCACAGCTGCGGTTTGCGGTAACTATAATTTCTTCATCTTCATGTATGTATAAAACTCAGCATATTATCAACAGTAGAACGCCTAAGATCTAGTAGACTTATCACTCACACTCCATTTTCAACTTAGTAGCAAGTAGGTAAGCAGGAGTAATGCGTGTGATTTCCGACAGCAATAGATATTAATCTCCACCCTGCAAGTGTGCGCAATCATCTAATAAGATAATACATAATTCATACTAAAATTATAAATTCGAAAGTAACTCTGTTTGCATGTTACTTTTTCACAAACTACCGAACCGATTTCTATGAAATTTGGCATGGAGGTAGATGGCATCCTGGGGAAGGACATACTACTTTTCGTCCCGGTAGCACGTTTCCGTGGGATAATTTCAGACTTACACGCGGGCGAAGCAGCGAGCAGAAGCTTTATGATATTAACATCTAGGTCTCAGCGATTTTCAGGGATCAAAAATCTCACTGATTACATATATATAAATATAAAACTAGCTAACCGGACAGACGTTGTCCTGTTTGCGAGAACTCAACCGCAGTGCCACCTATAGGGTCCAATTGTGAATCTAAACCATCCAGGAACCCACACAAACACACATTAAAAATTTCATCAAAATCGGTCCAGCCGTTTAGGAGGAGTTCAGTGACATACACACGTACAGTAGAATTATATATATAAAGATAAACAAGTACCTAGACATGACGGTTAAAGTTATGTATTTTCAGGATATGGATGCACCATCGTCACTCCAGATAAGAACTCCGATGAGAAAATGAGCACGATGAGTCTGCTAGGTTCGGAGATCATCCAGACTCCGGCCATGGCCCACCACGATGATCCTGACAGCTTTGTGTCGGTCACCAAACGGTTACTAGAAGCAAATCCGCAGGCAATTTCTATGAATCAGGTTAGTTGCTTAATATCACTTCAAGTACCTACATTTAAAATAGGTACATTCGACTCCACCTGATACATCTAAATCATAATGATTGGGGCTGATTACCGACAATGGTGCCAAACATTTAATAAAATTCGAATCAATTAAATACAACCTTGAAATCTATATGTCGCAGTAAGATGGTTGATATACTTATAAGAAAAACATTATTACGTTTCGTATAAATCATAAATATTGTTTAGGTAGGTACCTATAGAATAAGTGTGTCTGCACAAGTTTACATAAAAACAGTGGCGGACTGTGGATGTATCATTAGGAACGACTGATACCGAAGTCACTTTTCGATAAACAAGTTGCTGTTATTTTTATATCAATATATTGATAATAACTTTTAACAACATGGTTAAACATACATTTTAATAGGCTTTAATGCTACATACAAGATAAGATAATCATATATTTGGACTTCTATTGATAATTTAACTATGGTCCGTTAGAACTACCCATTCGAAACTTCCTAGCTGTAGACATATAATTAGGAACGGGTAAAATGACTTCATTTATTAAACGATATCAGAAGTTATGTACTTAATGAAATTAACAATACTTATTAAATAGGCTTTACCACTGCTTACAAAACTAATCATTAATATTTGTAGGATGACCCTTGCTTATAATAGAATAGAATATAATAATCTTTAAGGCTCGCGCAGACAGGCGGCGCGACAGCGCTACACGAAGGCGTCGCTCGTCGCGCGACACGCGGTGCCTTTGTGTCGGGCGTCGCGTCGCGCCTGTGTTCACAAGCCTTTATAATAACTGCTCTGTAGCGACGGGGCATGGTCTTTTTTTTTACAGGTTTCAACAGACATTATAGTGCTCCAAGATTCGACACAGGCATCATACAGTTCATTCAAATTACTCGCCCTTTTAGCAGCCACTCTCTTCTTTACTTCTCTCCATAGATTTTAGATCGGATTATGATCTGGGTTGTTTGCAGGCCAAAAAGAACTCTAATGTTTACTGCTTGTTGGCAACAAACTATATTATTTCAATGTTAAAATCCCTTTTAAAGTTTCGTCCCGATTCACCCCTGCATCCCTATTCACCACGTTTGACGGTACTTTTGAAATACAGTCAATTCACGATAAATTGATTTTTATAGGGAAGTGCAATTATTTTTATTATTGAGTATTTATTATTAAAACCTACTAATACAGCTATGTGGTTCAAAGTTGTTATCTGTAAGTTGATATAAAAGTAAAAGCATCTTGTTTATGCAAAAGTGACTTCGGTATAAGTCGTTCCTAATTATACTCGTATGTCCACAACTGTACATACATATTATTATAATAAAATATATTATTATAATAATATTATAATAAAGCTGTAGAGTTTGTTTTATTTGAACACAAAAAATATTTTTGCATTCTTCAGGGAGGTTGCCTTTGGAGACGAGCAAATAAAAAAAAGAATGATCGCTAACTGAAAAACAAGTAATTTAATAAATTTAATAAATAGCGCGAGCGGGCGACGCGCTATGCAAGTCGCAGGCAGAAACTATTAAATAATACAAAAAAAGTCCAAACCTAGAAATTGCTTGTAATCGTATTGCTCGGATATTATTCGTTGATTTCATTTTAGTACTCAAACGAAGTGAATCCTCTGACACACTACGAGCACACGGCAGAGGAGATCCTGGACGCTCTGGGCACCGTGGACATGTTCGTGATGGGCTCCGGCACCGGCGGGACCGTCACCGGCGTGGGCCGCAAGCTCAAGGAGAAGTGCCCCGACTGCATCATTGTCACCGTGGACCCTCAAGGCTCCATCATTTTTGGTGAAGGCAATCCGGTCTTATACTTTGTAAGTTTTATTATTTCTACATAGGTACCCAGGTAGCACTGTTTCTGACAGACTTGCTTCTTGCAAGTTTACCTAGGTAACTATAAAACTAGCAATTAACACAACGTTTATATTCCTCGCCAATCGATTCGAATCGCGTCTATTATAAAACTTACTTAGCTTTATTGGGACCGTATTTAGATAGTATAGCATACAAATACTATTGCATGTAGCTATATAAATATAAGATTTACCAGAATTTTAAAATTGTGTTTGAATGTGTCGATAGCAGATTGATATGATTATATTTCCAGGTCGAAGGAATTGGTGGAGACTTTGTGCCGGAAGTGTTAGATAAATCAGTCATCGACAAGGTTGTGAAGCCTAACGATTACCAGTCCTTCAACATGTCAAGAGAGATTATCAGAAAAGAAGGATTATTATGCGGTAAGTAAAGTATTGAGAACGTATGTTAGCGCCTGTCATTTTAATTCATTGCGTTTTCTCAAGAATGAACATTCCCATTCCGAACCTTAAAAAAACCTAAATTCATAAATATTGACAGGCTCCTTCACCCACATAACATTTTCAGGTGGAAGCAGCGGGGCAATAACATATTCAGCCATTCAAGCTGCAAAAGAGTACAAACTCGGTCCCGGTAAGAAAGTAGTGGTAATCCTTCCCGACGGCATCCGCAACTACATGACGAAGTTCGTGAGTGATCAGTGGATGGAGGCCAATTTGTTCATGGAACCTCCTAAACGCGACTTCCTGTAAGTTTTTTTTTTTTCAACCTCTCATATTCTTTTTCCACAGTCAGGAGTCCTCTTTCTTTATTGAAACTGTAATTTAAATCTCAGGACATAATAGTATACATTCTCACTTCTGACCTGTTATTATTTTAAGATTAATGAAGTTTAACTCTTCTGAAATGTTTCAGCTGGTGGAACAGGTGTATTTCAAATTTAAAAATCATCCGTTCGGTGCCGACTGTTAAAGAGAGTAACTCTTGCCTGGACGCTCTAGCCGCTATGGGATCTGACAACACAGTAGCCTTCGTTGTCAATGATGATGGGTTAGTATTTAAATAATCCATACGACTATTGTAGTCTAAACAAAGAGTTTTTTTTTTTTTGTATATATGTTTGTCAAACTTTCGCGCTAAAACGGCTGAACGGATTTAGATGAAATTTGGCACACAAGTAGACCATGACCTGGATTAGGACATAGAATACTTTTAATCCCGATATTTCTACGGGATCGTGACTTATGCGGGTGAAACCGCGGGGCACAGCTAGTTTAATATAAATTCAGTACGAAAAAGAGCAATACGCTCATTCCCTACATGGGGGACTGTGTCTACCCCGTCGGGGAATACATGCGTGATGTATATTATTATGTTGTTATGTTAGAAATAAGGTGTTTAACTAAACTTTAACGAAGATGGATAACGGTCCCATACAAGCTCGGCCCAGGCTGGACACAAATAAACCCTGAGGAGTTTTCGTTGTGTGGCTAAAACCAAACTGCAAAAAAGGCAGTTTTAGAAAAATAATATTATAATATGTATTATGAAGCTATACTAGTGTTTCATAGCCTTGTTTATTTATTTTTGTCGTAAATCGAATGATTGATGAATCAAAATAATAATCTTTTAAATTTAAATTAGTACCTATTCCCTAAAGTCACAAAGTAACGAAAGTTGTAGTGGGATTTTAAATATTATCAGTTACTTTTAAATATAATTAACTCTTTCTATGCTGGGCCGATCTTTATCCATGCCTTTTCTTGTAAATGGAAAAATATTATATTAGGTCAGGGAAAGTTCTTTCATATTTTATATACAAATTCAAGACTAAGAGCTCGTGTGGCACCCAAATATCGAGCTGTTTTTTATACCCAGACTTTTTTTAAATGGGTCAAAACTGTTTTGTGATCAACCCCTAACTCTTCATCTATGTCGTAAATTCTAATATGCCGATCTTGCTACATTTTTTCTAATATGGCATCGACTTAATCCGTAACAGGTCGACCAGAACGAGCTGCATCTTTGACATCAAAATTCCCGGACTGAAAACGCTTGAACCAACTTGAACCAACTGACGTCCATAACCACGCGTCACATTTTTTGTCGCGGTTATTTTGAAATAAAACTTCAAAATAATGTATCGAGTTTCATCGTTAGATTCACTCGTTTTCGCGGACAGAAAGACTATTGAAAAATGGCGGGAAATCGTTTATACTTTTTATTTTTCTGTTTTAAAATGTCATCTATTTAATAGTATCAAAACCAGCCAGACACCAACAGTACAGCCAAAGAGATGTTACTACAATTTTATACCTATAAAATACGAAAAAACATTTTCACCGACCTATCTATTATACTCCGCGTTAGTTTTTGTTACGTTTTGCGTTAGGTTATTATTTATTGGAAATATTCCTAACTAAACTTACTTTTTTAGCTTCCTGAAAGGCGTCGTTAGTAAAGATAATTTACGATCTGAAGCCACAAATCCAAAAAAGAAGGGTAATCTCGATTTCAACGATGTAGTCAGCAAGTATGTGATGAAAACCCATTACAAGATTGCAGAAAACAAAGGAAACCCTACAGTTGGGCTAGCGGCAAGAATATTAGACATAGCACCATTCGCGGTGGTCGTGGAAGAGTATGTTAATGGCAACAATAACGGCCCAGGTGAATATGAACGTTTGTTTTAACCCTTGTTCTACAGGTTAGGATTCCTGCAATACCTAGGTTTGTAAGTATGCTGCTGCGATATACGACTACGTGGCAGTTGTTTTTCGTGGAGTTTGAGCAACATGATAAAATTAATCTATTGTTGCTAAACAATTAGGAAGTTAAATAAATAGGTACCTACTTAGGTACTAACTTAATAAACCTATGTTACATAATTTTGAACTGCTACTTATGAATAAAGGATATATCTTATACTTAAGGTAAATAGGTAACTTAAATGCCTACAGAGTAGTCTAGTCTATGCGGAAAAAACTCTGAATAAATACAACATGTACCTATTATTAATGATCTCAATTGTAATACTGCACACGCACTTCGTTCACACATCTTAATTAGTACATAGGTGCTTGTTTACTCTCATTTGGATTATACCTATACATATATTCTGGAACGTGAGAGGCCATTGCTCAGCGGTGGGTGAAGTCGGGTTGTAGATGACGATGATGATCCTGGTACATGCACCCTATATACCATTCACCAGTTTTTGAGTTGAGGAGCGGGGCATTGGTTACGAAATTACTTAGGTGCACGTGAGTGATTGGAGCTTAAAACTCCACCCATGAGCACCAACTGCAAAGCAATAGTTTTATTTTAAAATAAATATTACCTAAGTAACTTGTAAATATGAAGGGAACGTCATCAGCATCTATATATGCCGATATGTCAGGAAATATACCTACCATCCTTCTTCAGTAGGTAACAGCTGATGTAACATATGTTAATTACTTTAATTACAAAGCAATACAAACTAGTATCACGTAGGCAACGAGGTACCTAAGCCTGACACACACTGTACTGTGTAAGGAAAACAAAGATATAAAATGATTTACATTTCCTACAATGCAACAGTACGATATTAGTCGCACACAACTAATATCGTAGGTACTATTGCATAGTATATTATTCGTACATACGTATTCGGAAACATGAATACTGCCGAAGCTTGTAGAGCTTCGAAACTTGTAAAGCTTCGAATATGTATGAATAATTTACCAACAAATAACCGGCCGTCGCACCTCGTTGTCTTGTCAATCACCAAGCTTTGATACTTACTTACTTTACTTATTTGGAATTTCAACAATTTTTTTTTTTTTTTATCTATAAGTTTTTCGTCACTTAATAAACTAAACTATCTCCCATTTCAATTTTCAGGCTTTATACCAAAAGGCATCATTACTTCTGAAATCGTTTTGGACTACATCATTGAACATCAGCGCCATATTTAAGCAAACAAGAATTATTATTAAGTTACGATTACTATTAAAGTTACAAAATAATACTTACTAAGTACTTATAATAAAATATATTTATTAATTCAAATAAAATTCCTTTGTTTTATTAACTATACCTTAACCTTGCACTTAGGGAGACCACCTGGGAAATTGCGTAACACACTAACAGTAGGAATGGCTTTCATTTTGACAGTTCAACAACATTAGTTGCGTTTTGTATGTTGTTGTGCAGACAAATTTGTCGAACATATGAAGCAATGGTTTAGCAATATCCTTCAAAATGATTAAGATTGTGATTGATAGTGTGTTATGCAATTAGGGTGCTGGTTCTATAGTAACCAATATAAAATGTACTCTGCGATAGTAACACACAGCTACTGCTAATACACCACCTTATATGCCTTGCGTGCGATTGATGTGGTGTTAGGTACACACATATCTCTATGCTATATTTATAGTCTTCGTCTTAGGGGAAAGTACGAAATCCGTGCTTTCGTACTTTCCCCTGCGAACTTCAACACCCTCTATACGGAAGTTTTAGAAAATTGATCATCACGATCTCTATTATTTCCCTAAAGAAGTATTTAGGCCAAGGTTCTAAACCAAAGGAGTAAGATCTTTCATACCAACTGCATTCCTCCTTTTCATCCCGACAGGGATTGATTTTTAAATAAAATTTAAGTAAAAACCTTTTTAAAAACAAGCTATTAATGAACTCAAAAGTACAAAATAAAACTTACGTAAACATAGAAATTTTACATGTTCTTAAAAGCTTGAGGCGTGAACGTCCTTCTACATTTAAAGATTAGCCTCATGCTTTTAAGAAAATATTAAATTACAAGCTTGTTTTATAAAAGATTTTTTAAATTAATTATCTTGTTCTCAACTTTTTATTTTTGTCTTTTCTGTACATTTCTGATAAATGCATCATTATTGCATGGTGTTATGTCTGTTAATTTCGAACTACACTTGGGAGCAAATAAATCGAGCCACTTCCTTTTTCACGCATTATGGTAATTATTTTTGGTATTAAGGAACGCATCGATTCGAAACATATATCGCCTAAAAGGGTATTTAATAACCTTTACAATGAGGGTAGTTAGTTGTCAAAATTTCATTTTTATTAAAGTTTAAAGGGTAGAATAAAATTATCGCATTTAATTTGCTTATGACATTTTTATTGTACTCTGTTAAGAAAAGATTAAATTTGAGGTTTTTGTTAATCATACCCATATTACTTGTTATTGTTGTCTTTATCTGTGTCTGTGTAATCAAAATAACCTGATAAAATGGATACTACACCGACGGAAGCTGCCCAAGTTGTAGCTTTACTTGAGGTTGGACACGGACAACGTGAAGTGGCACGCAGACTTCATTTGAGTCGTTCAAAGGTACAGCGGGTATACCGCAGGTATCTGGAGACTGGTGCTTTTGTTCGGCGACCTGGAACTGGCCGACCACGGGCAACAACAGAACGTGACGACCGCTTTATTGCAACCAATTCGTTGCGCGACCGTGGACTTAATGCTGTTCAGCTACAGCAAGCGTTACGTGACGTTCGAGGAGTCGCAATCAGTAGGTGGACAGTGAGACGAAGACTAAAAGAACGAAATTTAACATCACACAAACCAGCAACTGGCCCAAAATTGACTGTAGCTCATCGCCGATCTCGATTGGAGTTTGCTCGAGAACACATTAATTGGACGTTAGAAGACTGGAGGTCAGTTTTGTTTTCTGACGAGTCAAGAATCTGTCTTTTTAGCAATGACGGGAGAAACCGAGTGTATAGACGTCCTGGTGAAAGATTTGCCCAATGTTGCATTCGAGAAACGGTGAGTTTTGGTGGTGGTTCTTGTATGGTGTGGGGAGGAATTTCTCTAGACGGAAAAACGGAACTTGTCTTCGTCGACCCCGCCAACGATGGCAGTGGTAGACGTGGATTAACAGCTGACCGATACATAACTGACATTCTTGAAAACCACGTAATGCCGTATGCTGGTTTTGTCGGAGAAAATTTCTTGTTTATGCATGACAATGCGAGACCTCATACCGCGCAGATCGTTACGGAATACTTGTCTGCGATCGGGATTCAACAAATGGTATGGCCAGCACGAAGTCCCGATTTGAACCCGATCGAACACCTATGGGACGAGCTAAAACGGAGAGTCCGAGCCAGGGTTCCCGCTGTTTCATCCATTCCCGAGCTTAAAGTCGCTGTGCTTGAAGAGTGGGAGAACATACCACAATATGTCATCGTAACGCTGATCAGATCGATGACTAATAGGCTACAAGAATGTATCAGGGCCCGGGGGGGTAATACCAGTTATTAAGAATATTTTTTTTGCAATAATTTTGTTTTTTATTGTTTTTATGGACTGTTTTAGCCCTACTAAATTTTCTATCAAAATTACCATTTTTCTTGCAGAGCCAATAATTTATCATTCAATAAGGTTATTATTCAATAATTTACCCTCATTGTAAAGGTTATTAACTAAACTTTTAGGCGATATATAGTTCGAATTGATACGTTCCATATTACCAAAAATATTTACCATTTTACGTGAAAAAAGGTAGTGGCTCGATTTATTTGCTCCCAAGTGTATATAATACTTCTATGAGAAGGCCTTCTAAAGATTTAACTCGACTAAGGGAAACTTAGCCTTCCCAGCACCGAAAATTTTAGGGCCTACATATACCACAGCGTGATCCACTGTGCTGCCTTGCATCTTATGCACAGTGGAAGCGCAGCAGAGCACCATAGGCAACATTCTTCGCTCGGCAATGTTGTAAACTTGTAACTGTATTTGGCCTGGAATTAAACAGATTTTAGTTGAATAATGTGAATGCCGTCGTTACCAAAGTCTACCTGGACTGATGGTATGTCTGTATTGAAAAGCTGTGATCGCCGAAAGCCAGGCTAGATTATTTTGGTTGCGTATTCAATTGCACCGTTCACTAATCCTTTCGTTATGTCTATATTAGACCGCAACATGAGCTTGGCGCCTTCAAATATTTCGAGTTGTTTGGAGAGTCCTCCTGTTTTATTCATATCTGTTGGTATGATGTTATCCATGTTTGCGGTATCTGATTTCCTTGTCGCACCTGCAGGCCTGTAATTTTGAATATGCTTTTCCCACGTGCTCGGAAGTGTTCAACAACAGTTTGACTATAAATGATAAATGATTTTATTTCTGTAAGTAGGTTTGTACAAACACTTTTACACGTCAATCATATTTTTTAAACTAGATGAGGTTGCGTTTCCTATCTGACTACTCTGAGAAGAAAGGCCGAAACAAACTCAGAAGTCACAGACTCTTTTAAAGTCCAGATATAATCTTGGTCAGATTATGTGAAGACTATGTAGATTAGTGTCTGAAATGGTCTTTTGAAGAAAGACAGATTGACTGGACCTGTCTAGTCAGTGGACGCATTTGTCAGTAATCGTGCACCTCAACTCGGAACTATGATGATGATGAACTCGGCTATGATTATGTGCCTGCACTTGAGCATTTGTTGCATAAATTCGTAAATCCTTTTCAATTGCGAAATCACCGGTAAAATCTGTACTTACTATTCTCATAAGTATTGAAAAGCTCGAAGCTCACAATTCTCAGTGCATTTAGCACGTCTATAATTTCTGTGTTCCCCTGCTGGCACATATTCTCAGTTTTAATTCTATTGAAGAGAAAAGATGCCAAAGATTTGTTGCTGGCAGCAGCCGCTCCGGCTGGTGAAATTTCTCCGTAGATTAGGACTTATTAGTGTAGCTTTTACGATATTAACAAGCACCATCGCGCAACATTGCATACCAGAATACAATTCAAATGCTTGCTCATTTCCCTAATGCCATGAAGCACGCATAATACGAGACGTGTCACTAATTGAAACAAATGCATTATTATCATCTTCTATAAATCTTTCACTATCCAATTGTGGTTCAGTTATGCGAATCAAATCTTATTCCATTAGCTGTCCATTGTGACCTATAATTACGTCTTTATACAAAGGATTGTTTGTAACCAGCCATTGCAAAGCTTCGTAAACTCTAGATCGTGACAGAAAATTCGCGTGTGATACTTAAATTTTTCAGATGTTCGGAGACAACAACCATTCCGATACCGTTCGTAAATCGAGGAAGCATGTTGTGACTTTTTGTTATTTCGAATATGTCTTGCGCAAAAAGAACAGCTTGTCCTGGAAATCCGTATTGTCCGAACATTCCTACAAATACAATTTTTGTGAACGGTATAATCCTTGAAAGTAACTGCTGTTCAAGTTGAGTCTGATTATTAAAATACGCTTTTGAAGGCGGTGCATTATTGTTCCTTCAAAGTACGCATGTGCGTTTTGCGTTTTTTGTTTAAAAAAACGCACAACGCTACATACTTACCTCAAGAAGTGGCATGCAACACAACCCTACTACTGTGCCATCGTTGCAACAACCATTTGTTGCAACGATGGCACAGTAGTAGGGTTGTGTTGTGTTTGTTAAATTCACTCTTTAATTGATGACTTGGTTAAGATTGCATCTTTTAGTACCTACAGATCATATTCGATTACAATATGTATTTATAGATTTTAGAAAGATTTCAGTGTTGATACTAATGTCTCGTCTAACTTGTGACTTAAGTATTCTAGCTTTTTCATTTCGAACTTGGCGTTGCTCGGGAGTCTCAGCGGCTCTTACTTGGGCCATTTGTTCTCGTGCATGTTCATTTCGAATTTGACGTTGTTCGGGAGTTTCAGCGGCTCTTACTTGGGACATATGTTAATATACGTGTGCATTTCGATTTTGACGTTGTTCGGGAGTTTCAGCGGCTCTTACTTGGGACATAAGTTAATGTGCGTGTGCAATTCGAATTTGACGTTGTTCGGGAGTTTCAGCGACTCTTATTTGGGACATGTGTTCTCGCGCGTTTAATTCTGTGAGTCTCAACTGCGAACTATAGTTCGTTAAGCAGTTATTAAAATAGACAATTAAGTGAGTATTGCGTTATAAATGTGTTTCCGTTGCTCTAATCTGCGATTTGCGTTTTCTATTATTAATTCATCTAATTTATGTATGTAATTCTGTCTCATCGTTTAAAAGCTTAATTTTTTTTTCTAATTGAGATTAGCGTATTATTATAGTTACTAAAATCCGTTTTTTTTTAATACTTTTTGTAACTACTATGGATACTTTTTAGTAAATTTCGTCATATAAAAAGGGAATAGTTTTACATTTCGGTCAAAAGATGAAAATCTTCTGTCAAGACGTATCCCTATATAATCCTACAACGGGTTTGAACCCAAATTACAGAATATATATACTCGCCCAAATCAGTAAAATTTCTGTCATACTTCTGAGTGGAATCAATCCAAATAACGTTATTATGGAGAAAAGACGTTATTTGAGCCGATAAGAAATGATCAGAGCCAGAAGAATGTCAGAATGTTGAAATCTGGTTCTCGGCAATGTGCTGTGGCAATCGCTCTGGGCACTACGCCGAGTGTTATAAGTCGACTTTGGACACGTTACCGCATCACTGGCAGCTTAGCAGAGCGACATGGACGACGAGCTCGCATCACCACACGCAGACAAGATCGTTACATACAAGAGACTGCTCGACGAAATCGTACAATGACCGCGATGATGTTGGTTACGAGGCTTCATAGCTCTTCAGGGATGTTAATATGAGATCAAACCATATGAAATCGCTTGCCTGAAGTCAATCTCCGTTCCCGAAGGCCGCTACGTGTGCCACCTTTTGAGCCCCGCAATCGCAGAGCCCGTTTACAATGGGCTCGTGAACACAGAGATTGGGCAAAAGAAGACTGGCATTTTGTGTGTTTTATAACGAATGTCGCTTTGGTATGAGGCCAAATACTAGGCGTTCACGGTATTGGAGGACCCTGCACCCTAATTACATAACACACTATCTATCACAATCTGAATCATTTTGAAGCCTATTGCTAATCCATTGCTTCATAAATGTCCGAAAAATTAGTCTGCTCAACAACATATGAAACCCATTACTACTGCTAGTGTGTTACGTAATAATCCCGCTGGACGCCAAGAACGTTTAAAATCATGCCAGGAAGTCCATGCATGCAGTGGTGGAACAACCATGATATGAGCGGGTATTTGGATCGGCGGAAGAACCGAACTGATTTGGATCAGAGGCAATCTCAATGCACAGATTTACGCGGAAACGATTGTATCAGATGTTGTCATTCGTTTGCGGACCTAATTTTGTGCTTCATTTCTGCTTATGCATGATAATGCACGTCCACACACTGCCAGTCGTTGTAAACACACTTGCCGCAGCTAATATCAACGTCCTACCATGGCCTGCTCAATTGCCAGACTTGAATCCCATTGAGCACGCATGGGATATGCGTCAAAGAAGAGCTCTGCCAAATATGGATGCCATACACACACCAGAAAATCTTTTTCGCCTGTTACATCGGATGTGGGCGGCCATTCCGCAACGTGATTTGGATGAACTCATATTGAGTATCGCTGCGATTGTGTTATACGTGTTTACGGCGGAAATACATACTACTAATTGTTTATTTTACGCAATAAAAACCTTTAAAAACTTTGATTTTATCTTTTTATCACATTTTAATGTCAGGATTAACTAAGGTGAAAAATCCAGTATGAAAAATCGCGAAAAGTCTTTATTGATGCAAAAGCAGAGAGTACTGCGTCGATCTACACATACGAAAATATTTTATTTAATCAATATAGATGGACATTCTTTTTTTAATACTTTGATTCCTAGACACTTGATGTGTGTATATCTCCCTTATTAATATTACAGGATAGCACAAGGACAGGCTAGTAAAGTGAAGTGCTACTAACATAGTTTTAAGTAATATTTATTAACATAAGTTTTAGTTTTATTATGTGATTTTTTGTTATTTTGTAATTTGTGTATTTTATCTATGAGCCTCAGTTGCCTGACCTACGCCTGACAATAAAGGAATTATTTTTATTATACTCTTTGACACGACCATATTGACAAGATGCCGTCATGTTGATGTTAATTTCGCGTCTGCGGAAGTTGTAGATGGCTCTGACAGCCCTCTTTTACAGAATAAAGAAAACATCAATATCTGCAGCCCGTCCCCATGGCAAACTGATGACGTTGACATGCCGATTAATTGCCGATTAATTTTTCAGTAAGTAAGTAAATGATATAAATTATTTATATATACTAAAAAAAGAAACGGACCCAATATTGAGCCCTGCGGTACACCCATTTTGACTTTTAGACCCAATGAATTCACACCGGATATTTGAACTTGCTGCAGTCTATCATTAAAATATGATTTTACTAAGCAAGTTTACCCAGACCATCGTGCTAAAGTTTCAAGGGCAGTGTATCGTGATTAACGCAATAAAATGCCTTGGATAGGTCGCAAAAGATGCTTATTGCATCCTGTGCCTCTTCCCATGCGTTAAAGATCTGATTTAATAAGGTGACACCGGCGTCGGTTGTACAACGTCCTTTGGTGAAACCACACTGTTGATCATGTAGGATGTTGTTACGATTAAAATGATTGACCATTTGATTAACATAATTTTTCAAACTACTTGCTGCAAACCGGCAAACCTGATACGGGTCCATAATATAATTAGTGTCTTTGCTGTTCCCAGATTTAAAAAGTGGAATATCCCTTGACCTTACACAGAAATTAACTATAAAAGCTAAATAGGGTGCAATTGTCTCAATAATGGATTGACAAACTTAAGTAGACATATCCCACAGATCTTCGGTCTTTACAACGACCACAGGGTGTACATGTTTATGTATAAAGGAGTCGTTAGATTTAGTGAAGGCCCACAATTTCTTTGTCATATTCATACATCACTATAATACAGTACGTCATATTTGCCTATTTAGGTCGTTTTGCGCCACACACCGTACGATGAGATGAAAATCAACGGCGCTAACTATCGCTTTGTATTGTCCTTTTTTTAATCTGAAAGCAAATCACATACGTTTTTGACGTTCTCTCATCACGCCCCACCTACTCAGCTATATACCTAGTTTTTGTGCTGAATATGCTTGCAAAAAAACCCACTGAGGTTCCCTACCAACAGCATAAAACACGAAATATTTCTGGCAGCGCCCTGCGTCGCTCGCCACCCAACGTGCCTTTAGAAAAAAATTATATTACTCCCTAGAGTAAAAATGTTCCATGATAGTGATGAAAAGTGGAAAATATGTTTGTCATACTGGCAACTGAGTACTAACGTCAATCATTAATGGGTACATTCCGAATTACGCCATAATCGCTCACAGCGCTCACATCAATAATTTGCGTTCGGATTTAAATATCACGATTATGACAGCTGAGAGCTGTCAACAATTCGGAACGCTCGTGAACGCGCTCACAGTGTTCGCTCAACGTCAACCCCAAACCATACACAAGAAAGAAAGACCGACTGAATATTTTTTGGAAAATGGAAGTTCAACGCAATGGCACTTGTGTTTTGTTGGTTGAGATGTTACAAGACCAAAGATGCGACTCAAAGCAACTGAACAGCACAACGCACTACTGTAATTTTTGACAGCACTCACGATGATGCTTGCATGCATGCATGGTCGCCGTTATCGCAAGATGGTGCATGTCATGACGTCATCTAGGACGATTCACGGGACATCGTTATCGCGCTCACGCTAATGGGGAAGGCAATAGACTTGTTCTTACTCGGTTATTCAACGGAGCGTTCCGATCTAGTACAATCTGTGAAATGTACTAATTCGGTCTTCAAGTACTATTAGTACACTGACTGAGTGAAGAGTTTTACGAGTGCTTGGACGGTATCACTAATTCAATTGTTTCACGAGCGCTCGTAAAAATAGAACTGTAATGTTTTACGTACTATTAAGTAGGTACATGCATTAGGTTATTTAGGAATGATGTATTTAAAAATCAAAATATTTACAAATTCCCGCTCGATCCGCTAATCGAGAATATGCCTGACCGACATCTTACCTCTTACCTTAGTGTACAAGTACAATAGTCTGTGGAACCAAATCCGAGTGATCGTTCGGACGGAACTTGATCGAAACGAAGTACTAAATGACCGAAGTACTATTAAGCCAACGGAATAGTTCATTCTAGTACAGTGTCATGAATTAATTCTTAAAAGTATATCGTACATGTACTACACAAGCCTAGATGGCAACTGTCAAAATGGCGCTGTCGTAGCTAGCTCCCAAAACAAGCTAATAATGTTAGGCGTGGGGTTTTTATTTAGTTTTGCAAAAAAGACTCTTTTTTGTGTTCCCAATGCTCAGAAACCGGAGTCTAGGATTTTCCAAAAGACCTAAACTTAGAAGATTGTGGCTTAAAGCTATTCGCAGATAATTATTTTAACTAAATAAAATTCGACGTTATGTTAGAAACATTTTGAAGAAAGTGATTATGAGGAAATAAGCAATATTTAAAGTTCTTAATTCTGACTCTTTTCATGTCGAATACATATTGATTTAAAATTACCGAAAATAACAAAATAGTGGAATAAAACCAAACTCATGAATGAACACGAAATGGAATGATGAACGAAATGTCAAATTTATTGGTAGGCCGTCTAGCTATGGACACGCCATCTACAATTAGCTTTGGCCGACCTTCCCCATTCGGAACAGATGTAAGCACGCTCTAATCGATTACAGTGCAATTCGGAACGTACCCAATGTTATGTTATATATATCTGTATTTCGTTCAGTATCAGTAAATTACACTGTAAATCAGTGTTGCCACCCGTACGAGGTTTCTCGTACATGTACGAGATTCAGAGGCCCTGGTACGAGGTACGAGCTTACATCCATCCTCGTACGATTTTGTACGAGATTTGTTGATACAATCATACTTTGGAACGCGCCTATAACTATACGCAATTAACGATGAGCGATGTGCGCGGTGATTGCAACATATGTTATACTTTCATATATTTGACTTTCCAGCGCTCCAGCCTTAGTCTTGCTTTCCTTTTTCTAAATTATGTAATTACAAAAAAAATTGAAAATTTGTTATATTTTATATAATAATTTTATTGTCGATTTTAATTTCGCTCTACTCCATGTCCACTATAGTAGGTACAGTCCGGATACAACATACAATATCCAAAGTAAAATTCCGGTTGTACGACTTGCCACCTGCGACCATGGACACTAGACTGTCCAGCGGTATGTAAAGTGTGTTTGTATGTACAACTTGTTCAAATTGCCCTGTAGTACTTTTTGACGAAATTGCTTTCCTTTGCTTTTTTAATTAGATGGTACCTATGTACGAGGTTATGTTGACAAAATACGAGACTTTAGACCATGTCTGTAAAAGGACACGCCGTCGGCGTCTGGCAACACTGCTGTAAATTATTTCTAATTCAGTTCAGCTGATTGTTATTTGACAGATTTGTGCAGTGGTCTGTGAGAGTGAGTCGAATGTTTAGACTTTTTTTTTTCAATTAAAAACCTGCTCGGAAACGGCGTGGCAAGCAGAGTAAATAAAGTGACTTGGTTTGTAATTAACATTTAACTAGAATCGTAATATTTATGCCAAGACAACACCTCTAATCTGTGTTGAAAGTTATCACCAGTTTTAAAGTCACGGTTCTGTATAAATTTAAACATTATTAAAATTCTTAGCATTCATATAAGATTGTACTTAAAGTTTTATAAACCAACAGGTTAAACTACTTGAAATATCTTTAAAATGTCTAACCATGTGGAGGTGAACAACACTACGGAAAATGTGGTGAGGAAATTTTTTAACCTCAAGGAAATGCCGCACATTGTAAGACCTCTGTAAGTATACATAACAACCTTGATATATTGTCGGTAGATCTAAGAATAATCTTAATAAGAACATGAAATCTAATGTTTCTTTAAATTTTTAGTGATAGAAATCAAAAAATTCATCCGGATATTCTAAATGTAATTGGTAATACTCCATTGGTGAAACTCTCGAAAATACCTAAAGAAGAAGGTATAAAATGTGATATGTGTGAGTAATTTTTTAAACATTTTATATACATTTTTGTGCTAGTGATGATTTAAGTTAAATGAATTTCCCATACAACTCAAAGATCTTTAAAAAAAAAATGTATAATCTATTTTGCTCAATGCAATGATTGTTTAAAAAAATAATTTAATTTGAATGATTCTGTTATCAGATGCAAAATGTGAGTTCTTAAACCCTGGAGGTTCCGTAAAGGACCGCATAGCTTACCGGATGGTAATTGACGCTGAACAGAAGGGTGTGCTGAAGCCTGGCAAGTCTGTTATTGTGGAGCCTACGTCTGGCAATACTGGCATTGGCCTGGCCCTCGCTTCTGCTGTTAGAGGTAAATAATTACTAATAATATTTACATAAGAGTACCTCAATTTCTGTAGACCATGTAAAACTCATGATGATACAACAATGAATACATATTTTACTTCTGTTGTATGCTATAGATTCAAGAAGAAACTAGAAACTCCCTTTATGTATTAGTAAATTAAAGTGAAATGTATTTAATAAGCTTACATCAATCTCTTCCAGGTTACAGGTGTATAATAGTATTACCAGAAAAAATGTCTGATGAGAAAGTGAACACATTAATAGCCTTAGGGGCTGAAATAATCCGAACTCCAACAGAAGCGGCGTGGGATGATCCAACTAGCAACATTATGGTGGCCAAAAGACTGGCCAAGGAGATCCCTGATGCAGTCCTTCTGGACCAAGTATGTGCTCAATCCATTAATAAATCTCACATTTCTTACCTATGAAATTATAATTGCAAACAGTATAAAAAACATATGGATGTATTTAGGCTTGCACCCTAATTCAAATGTTCTCATAGGTTCAAGAGGAATCTGGGCCAAAAGCTGGAGTTATCTTTTAAGGAAAGTGCGAACACCAAGCAATATTTGAATTGGTCAGTGTGGACTTTCCTGAGCTTTCCCCTTTCATTATATATAAGACGTTCATTCAACAGTCATTGTTTATATTTACATCAAATTGCATTCACCTATACAGTTACCAGTATGACACACAACCGCTTCAGCCCTCTACCAGGTTTTTGGTTTTTATTCATGATCCAGAATAATTAATGATAGGATTGTAAGTTGCATAACAAATTTAATGCTCAAAAACAACCGCTTTCACACTAATTTAAAGTTAGGCCATATTTTTTAGAGCAGTTCACTGACACTCATCATTATTCCAAGCCAAAGCAAGGATTTTTTATGTAACTTTCAGCGATACATTTTTTTAGTCATTCATAGGCCATTCGCTTTTTGATTTCACCTACGAGCGGAAAACGTGTGCGAGCCAGACGCAAATTTTAAAACAAAACACTGCCATAACTAATCCCATTGTCTAAGGGTGCAACCAGATCACGGTCGATCGATCGCGGCATGGTTGCACATTAATTAAACGTGTGGGATGTATAAGTTTTCAAATAATTGCAGTACAACAACCCCTGCAACCCGCTGGCGCACTTCGACGGCACGGCTGAGGAGATCCTGTGGTCTCTGGACGACGACGTAGACATGGTGGTGATGGGTGCCGGCACCAGCGGCACCATTTCCGGCGTGGGACACAAGATCAAGGAGCGCTGCCCGCAGTGCGTCGTCGTCGGCGTCGACCCTTACGGCTCCATACTCGCTCAGCCCGAGGAGCTCAACGAATCAGACGTGCAAGTGTACGAGGTAAATATTTTCTTTCATTATTTCTAGAAAAATACCTCTCCCGAGACTTTCCAGTAACATAGGAAGTGTTGGTAAACAGCCAGACCCAAAACAACTATTTGTTCCAGGCGGGAATCACACCTATGATCAATCAGTGCGCCAACCGTGCCTTGAATTATAACATATCATAAATAATTATTAATTATACATATATATCTAAATAATGCATGCGTCTAATGCAGCAATAATGG
The DNA here is from genome assembly GCA_917490735.1 of Dryobotodes eremita. Taxonomy (NCBI): domain Eukaryota; kingdom Metazoa; phylum Arthropoda; class Insecta; order Lepidoptera; family Noctuidae; genus Dryobotodes; species Dryobotodes eremita. The sequence continues at coordinate 11,043,439 of OU823257.1, forward strand.
CGATACATATGTGCGCTATAAATGAACTATTGCCGCGGCAGTCAACCTAATTAGAACTGCATCGTATCATACTTCCGTCCTGTATATGTCCTCGAAACAGTAACTAAAGAACTACATAAAAATATAATAGGTACGAAGCAGTAACTACCTGTACTTATTTGTTGAAAAACTAGAATATAGCTAGCATAATAATGTGTGTGATAACTTTCTTGTCATCTTCGTGTACAATACGTCAAGCTGTTCAATACAATAACAGGTTATTGATGTATATCACGTCCTATTGTTAATGTGTGTAATACAAGGTTACCGTGATACCATCTTAAAGAGCCTTTGAAGTGTTATTTCGACTAATCTCTAAATCATAATCAATTCAACACGGATGGCCTGCCATGCTATTTCCTTTATACATCAGCCGTGACCTGCCGCGCGACGTTGCACGGAGATCAAACAAAATACACTGATAATACGATATAATCCAGTGTTTTGGTTACACCACATGACGTTAGAGCTAATATCGGTTAATGTATGAAAAATATTTTTCATTCCACAAGTTTTATACTCTCTTACATCATCCAGACGCTCAACATTCGTTGTAAACATTTTATTATCAATATTATCTGTTATCAATATTTTATTCTATCACGATTTGCATGTTTATAAAATAGTCGTAAGAGCAATGATTATAATATTTGGATATTCAGACCCATGCACTAGTATAATATACGATGTATATAATATAGATATCCGATAGGTACTTACATTGCGAATTCGTGAATACATTTGTGTCCCTTGGTCGCTCCAATGAAATTTTCAACATCGTATGTAGATAATGCAAGAATAGAATAGATCTCGTAGCTACTTGATTTTATTTAAAAATTAAGAATGATTTTTTGCAGGAATGCTCTTATCTAGCCTTGTCTAGGTACTGCATATTCATATAATCGAGCTGTTATTAATTTTCCAAAGGTGGAAGGCATCGGTTACGACTTCCTGCCGGGCTCTCTCGACAGAAGTGTAATTGACAAATGGGTGAAGACCGAAGATCACACCTCGTTGGAAATGGCGCGTAGACTTATCAAAGACGAGGGATTACTATGTGGTGAGCTACTTATTTTTTACTTTCTCAGTTAGGTAGCTACCTACCGCCCGAACTATTTTCAAACGATTTACTTCTATCCCATCTAAATTAGAAATAAATATTCAGCTGATTCCTATATTGCTCAAAGTAGGTGCCTGAAGTCATTTGCTACACCTAAGGAATGTTGAAGAAAATGTTGAAGAACTAAGTTTCATAATCCTTGTTATATATATTTTTTATTATTTATTAATATCGATCATATGTGACAGGTGGAAGCAGTGGTTCTGCCATGTGGGGCGCCGTCCAAGCAGCAAAGTCTTTGAAGGAGGGCCAGAAGTGCGTGGTACTATTACCCGACAACATTCGCAACTACATGACTAAGTTCATATCCGACCAGTGGATGGAGGCGCGGAATTTCCAACCATTAGTCAAAAAGGAGAACCTTCCGTGAGTATTATTGTATTATTTCTTCCTTATAGGTAAGTACCTACGCACAATGTCAACTGTGCGTAGGTACTGAGACGTACCGCACCGTTGGTAACAGTTTGATCTTGAAAGCGTCTTTATTTCGTAGCAGTAAGGGCAGTTATCGTAATTCAAGTGTTCGTATTGATTTCCGGTTGATCGTACCTACGTCAAATAGTGATATTGACGTCCAGCTAGTTCCATTTACAAACCAAGAATTACTTGAAACTACATGGTTTCATCCAATCAAATGGCTTGAAACTAGTTTTAAGTAATGATTGAATCTTGAGTAATGTTCTGTAATACGGGCCTATTGTAAGTCAGAGCATAACGAATCTTACCGCCGCAATTGTGGCGTGCCCTGCGCTGGGTTGCGACAGTCGCACTCTCCATGCCGCCATGAGATACATTTTATCGGCCTAAGATCTATTCGTTTTCTAAAAGTAACCTTTTTATCAGAATGATATACCAGAACTAAATGCTGATAAGATTGTAGCAAAAACCTTATGAAAAAATATGATATGCGTGTTACAACTTATCTTAAAGATACGCTTAAATCAATTAATGCGTATGAGGAATAAAACCGACGAGAAAATCATATTATTCTTTTCAGTTTAGCAATAGCTCGATATATTGAAAAGACAAGTTATTTATTTACATCAGAACTGGCTTATCAGTTACTTGCAGATCACCCGTAAACCATTGATTTCGACCTTCCTTGTAGATAAACTGTAATCAATTTCGTTAAAATTACGTCATATTAAACTTAATCTTCATTTAATGTCAATAATTGCAAAATTATCTTCTGTGTCAATAAGTTATCGTGTTATTAAGAATTATAGCACATGTTAGCGATAACTTGGATATCGCTTGTAATAATAATAAGAAAAGTGTCGATATGTTCTAAATCTCTCAGGATACAGGTGCAGTTGCCCTCCCTCGGGAATCAACCAAACTGAGTCTAAAACTCTAAATTAGTTTTACAACCTGTAGTATCCGAATAGTAGTCATACCCGAAATGAGGGTACATTTTTGAGTTAAGGGAAAATAGGTGCCAAAGGTTTTTAAAATGCTTTCACGTATTGAGAAATCCTCCCTCCCTCAGAGAGAAATATTTGCCCCCCCTTGTGCGAAAACCTAGATCCGCGCCTGACACCTCTGCTTGTTGGATAGGCGCAAACATCTAAACGCTCCTACAAACAGGCGCGACATGCGACGCGACACAAAGGCACCGCCTGTCGGCCGACGAGCGGTGCCTTTGTGTCGCGAGCGATTCAAGTCACGTGTCGCGTCTGTTTGAAGGATCCTTAAACCGAAACATAGGTACTACTTGAATACTAAAGTGCAAGTATTACTATAGGTACAGTACCAATTTAAAAATTGCTATATAGCTTGACAAACGGTATGGAATGGGTCGAGTTACGAGTTCCGTCCTCCCTTATCTAGGTTCGATGATCGACCTGGTTCACATGGCTGCTTCTTATTAATAAAAATGCAATATTATTGTTTAAATTAAAGCCCGCCCTGATGAGTTTTCAGTGAGGTGCGATCAAGCGAGCTCTATGACTAACTGAGGAGTAGGCTTAAATTTAAATCTCGAAATAATTGATGATATACAGACAGCAATTGGGCCTATTCCATTTTAGTACGAAAATAACGAAAATCTAATAAACTATTTCACGGAAGCACCTGCTCTAGCCGGTCAAGGCACACTGCATGTCAACCTCTTTTCTATTTATATCTATACCCGACTGCCAAGAAGGGTTTGGTTATAATTTATGTTTGTAAACTTATTAGGTGGTGGAGTAAACCAGTGACGCAAGATATGGTGCAGTCTGTCAAGAGCGTGCCTCACAACAGCACGCCGACCGAAGCACTTGCCGCTCTCAAAGAAAGTCAATCATCACTGTTGACGGTTGTCAATGGTAAAGGGTAAGAAATAAGAATACATTCGCTTGTAAATCCGCAGCACGAGCTAGTGACGTGATAATGTACTGCCGTAATGCAAATAAAGAGCTAAAAACACCGGCTAAGTGCGTGTCCGACCACATTCACTGAACGGTTCCTTAGTTCGGATTATTGATTTTATAGACCGCAAAAATTTGTTTGTATTTCATAGTATTAGGTATATTAACATTTCGCAAATGGATCCCTCAATCGAAAAAATATTTGAAACATATTACGTGGTTCAATAAGTCCCGATACTAAATACTAAAACAAAGTTTTATAGATAAAAATATTTTTTATTCATCAACGTAGTCTCCTTCAACTGCGATACAGTCCCTCCAACGCTTTTCTAACTTTTCTATTCCACGTGTTTATAATCATTTATCTTTGGCTTCAAAATGAAACATGTTCAAGACGGATGTAATCCAGCGAGGACGCTCCCATCCGCAGATAAAGCGCGTGGATTACATCCGTTTAGCCGGCGGATTACATCTTACCAAAGGCAGTTGCGCTGCGGCAGACAGCGGGTGCGCATGTATGCGGGTGCAAAATGTCATCCGAAATTATAAGTGAATTGATCGATCTCTATAGAGATTTGATATGGGATATTATGTCTGAAACTTATAAAGATGCTAGTGAAAAGAGAAACGCTTGGGAGATATTACTCCAAAAGTACAAAGAGTTGGACAAAAATGCTAACGAAGCAAATGTCAAAAAGAAAATTAACACTTAAAAATTTGGTTACCATCGTGAAGCCAAAAATGGAAGTTGGTGCCTATCTACATCTAGAGGTTTCACAGTGAAGCTCGACCATGTTGGCGCTTGGTTGTGATCCGTGTAGCCGAAACACAATCCGCGGAGAGAAAATGAGAGATGGAAACCAAGCTCACATCAAGGTCACATCGGTTGGTAAGCTGGATTACATCCGTCTGGAACATGCTTGAAGTTTTTGTTATCTACCGTCGTGGGAACGATGTTTTCAATGAGCTAACTTTTAGCAAAGTCCCCTAGATTAGCCTGCGTTGCTGCGATTATTTCACCATTCGAGTCAAATTTCTTGCCCTGGAGCATTTTTTTTAGGTCTGCAAACAGCCCGTAATCACTGGGGGCCTGATCTGGATAATAATTGGTTGGGGAAGTAATTCGAAGCCCAATGCCTTTAGTTTGGCCATCGTTATCATGGACTTGTTGTGACACGACGCAATGTCCTGGTGAAAGATCACAATCTTTTTCTTCATTTTAGGTAGTTTTCCGCGATTTCGTGCTTTAATCGCTCCAATAATCCCATATAATATTCGCTATTTATATTTTTCCCCTTAACAAGGTAGTCGATGAAGAGTATTCCTTGGGCATCCCAAAATATAGAGGCCATAACCTTGCCGGCAGATTTTTGTGACATAAGCCGCTTCGGGCGGCTTACATCGGCCGCTCTCCACTCAGCTGACTGCCGATTAGATTCCGGAGTAAAATGGTGAATCTATGTTTCATCCATTGTCACATACCGACGTAAAAAATCAATTTTATTTTAATTAAACAATGACAAACAGCGCTCTTCACTGATACGTTGTTGCTTTTGGGCAATTGTTAGCAAACGCGGCACCCAATTGGAAAAAAGCTTTCTCATAGCCAAATTTTGATGGAAAAGTGAAAACACTACCAGTTGAAATCTTCACTTTCTCAGTTATCTCGCGCACTTTTACCTTCCGATCTTCCTTCACGATTTTCAGGACTCGGTTGATGTTTTATTGAGTCACTGCTTCATTTGGACGACCAGAGCGTTGAGCATAATTTGTTTCCATAAAATTTTTTTTTTGGGGTGGGAAATCATCAAATGACTTCTCCCGCTCTGGGCGGAGCGGGACGCCTTGTCAGACTCTTACTGACTAAAACCCACCCGTGTTCCTTCAGTTGCCTGTGCGCCTGTGCCACGCTAACTCTTTCGAACAATCCGCGACCCCGGCAGGCATCGGCCCTATCGGACCCCGTCAATTGTGCTGACATCTCTTTGAGGCGGTGTGATTAATATGTATGACCATGCCAAGTTACAGCTTTTATAGTAGCAAGAGTCTGCGAGTTATTTAAATAATAGGTCTTTACCTATGAAATTGCCGTTTTGTATGAAAAAATTTAAACGAATTTTTTTCATGAATTTTTTATTTGTATTAATCGAAGTAATCACCCATGCAATCAATGCATCTTTGCCATCGCAGTGGCAGTTTATTGATGCCCTTCTTAAAGAAATCAGCTGGACGGGAGGCAACAAATTCTTCAAAGGCATTTTGTACTGCCTCTCGGGTATTAATTTTTTTTCCCGCCAAGAAGTTATCCAAATTCTGGAAAAAGTAGTAGTCTGTAGGCGCAAGGTCTGGTGAGTAGGGCGGATGACGGAGAGCTTCCAACCCCAGTTCTTGCAACTTGGAGACCGTCTGCTGTGCAGTATGAGGTCGCGCGTTGTCGTGCAGGAGCAGCGGAGACGAGCGATTGACCAATGCTGGTTGGAGATGCGCCAGCTTCTCCATCATTGTGTTCAGTTCTTCACAGTACACATCTGCAGTAATGCTCACCCCGTTTGGTAAGAAGCTGTGATGAATCACACCGGCGCTAGACCACCAAACAGTGACCATCACTTTTCTAGGGGTAAGTTTTCGTTTAGGGCATTGTTTAGGTGCTGAACCAGGATCCAACCAACTTGCTGAGCGCTTACGGTTATCAAACAGAATCCATTTTTCATCGCAGGTAACAATACCGTTCAAAATTCCTTCATTTGTGTGTCTGTTGAGCAGTGCAAGGCACGTCTCGACGCGTACTTCGCGCTGGCGATCATTGAGTTCGTGGGGCACCCATTTGTCAAGCTTTTTTACCTTGCCAATTTGACGCAAATGGACCAATATTGTTTTGACGCTAACGTCGAAAGCTGCTGCTAATTCAGCCGTAGATTGTGTATCATCAGCTTCCACAATCGCCTTTAATTCGTCATTGTCGACCAAAGTCTTCGGACGACCGCGAGGTTCATTTTTCAGGTCGAAATTTCCAGAACGGAAGCGAGCAAACCAATAACAGGTGGTGCGTTGGTTTGTAGAGTTAGCTCCGTAAACGTCGTTGATGTTGCGTGCCGCTTGTGCCGCGTTGCTGCCACGACGGTACTCATATTCCATAATTACTCGAATTTTTAACGTATCCATGATGACGAAAAAGATTGAAATGCGATGAAAATGTAACACTAATCAATAAAGAAATGACTACTTTTAGAAAAAAAAATCCATGTTTTTAAAATAAAATTAATTTGAAATTAGAATTCATAGCCAAACAAAAATTATTTTGATTTGAAATGGCCAGTACTGCAGAACGGCAATTTCATAGGTAAAGACCTAATATAAAGGTATGACTTATAAAAATACGAAACTAAAAGGGTTCCTAGTTTACTGCGGAAACCAAAAAAGGTAGGCAAATCACCCACTCCGTAGGACGATTTGGGCTATTATGCTAATCAATCACCAAAAATCGAGCTCATGACTCTCTGACCACTTGTAATTATTTCTATTAGTTCCTATCATCTCAAAAATCCCAAAGGATATTACTAGGCTGACGGGATGTATCCGCGATTTATGTTTTCTTTTATAGAAAACTAGCTTTACCCCACCCGGCTTCGCACAGGTAGCACTAAGTATCTAAAACCTACCCTACCTACCTACCCACCTACCCTACCCACCTACCCTACCTACCTACTCTACCAAGCTAACCCGTCAGACGTTGTCCTGTCAAAATTTTTCCTTTGGGTTTTCCTATATTTTTTTTTTTTAATCTCCTCAGTAAAAATGTGGACAAAACTAAAAAAAAAACGGTCAAGCCGTTTCTGAGTTTTAGCGAGACTAACGAACAGTAATTCATTTTTATATATACAGATAGAATAGAATAGAATACTCTTTATTATGCACACCATAAAAATTACAGATATAAATGTAGAAATTTTACATAGGGTGACACAATGGGCGGTCTTATCGCTAAAAGCGATCTTTTACAGACAACCTTTGGATGGATTAAAGGGAGAAGGAGACAATACTGCAGGTAGTCAGTGGTGTAACATTTACATATACATTAAATTCATACTTACCATACATACATACATACATACATAAAACATATACTTATCTACAATAATAAACATGGAACAAGAGCAAGGAAACTATATGTAATGATGACGTTTAAGGAGAGAGGAAGTGTTTGATTGAGAGAGAAAATACCTCTCATCCAATTGATGTACAGATGAGGGTAGTACGATCTTGGTGGGTTCTACTATCTATGAATACTACTAGTACTATAATTTTCTCTGTAATGCTGTGTATGTAGATATACTTAAATAAATGGGCGTTTTTATAATTTCTAACGTGACGATATTATTGTTGACGTTCACGGTATCACGATAACACAGGAAAGTTCACACACACCAAACTTCCCTGTAAAACCGTTGCGATATTAATAATAATAATAATTGTTTATTTGGACCAAAACTCTTCCGCAATTCTGCAGAAGCGCCATACGTCCAAGGAATGCAAATTTTTAAAAACCAATTTATTGTAGACGTTAATATCAACGGTAAAATCGTGGACGTCGACGTCCACGATAACGGGGCGCGCAGAATTATAAAAACAAAAAATAAATTAATAAACCATAATTACAAATATAGTATTAAATACTCCAACTATGCAGAAAAAGAATATTTGACATCCTCTGTCAAAGAAAATATCAATCGCTATGTTTTACATTTACATCTGCCACAACAAAAACCCAAAAACAAACATGTTAAAATTCTCTGGTTTCGCTTTCAATTTTAGATGAGCGTATCTGATGTTTTTCTTCTTTTTGTGTCTATTATTATATACATTCCTAGTGGTAGTTTTCATAGCGCAACTTCAGGGCGAAGACCAGCGGACGCAATAACAAAAGTAGAAGCTAGTTTATGCCTATAACAGAGACTTATTCATGGTAATAGTCTTCACTCATCAAAGGTCATATCTATTTAATAGGCCCACTTAATTTTTTTAAGTAAAATTCATGTTAAAAGCATACATCGCTCTGTGAGTGTGGAATGAGGGTACCTCGGAACATATTTTCTTTTACTGCTCCAATAATAACACATTTCTTGATTTATACAAATACGTTCGTACTACCCTATACACATTGCACGCCCATATTATTGTGAGCTTCTTGGTACACGTGACCGACTTAAAACTATCTCCTGTCTCAGAATTATAGTTATTTGGTATATTATTATAACAAATTGTGTTATGTTTTAGATCTGTGATCGGTGTGTTCACGGCGGACAATGCCCGTCGACGACTAGCCAACCTGTCGGGCTCATTGTCGGAAGCTCTCGAAAAATTCACCATCAAAAAGTTTTACAAAGTAGACCTTGCCCACAAACCAACACTAGGATTAGTCTCACGTATGCTCGACATTGCCCCATACGTGGTCGTTGTTAAATCAGGTATGTATCTACTTAATCATAATCAAGTATCTAATTTTGTACTTGTCATTCATTTTGTACTTATGTGACATTCATTTTCAGGCACAGTGTACATTTTTCTTGCTTTTCTTTTAACCGCTCCTCGTCCCTAGTGACACTTGAACTACAAATACCACCTCCTTTGAAAATATGTAATAAAGGCGCCGTCAAAGTTATCATCGAGGTGTGGTTGACTGTGGGTACTCACCACACGACTGATCAGTGCGCACCCAGCACCTTCATTAGTACATTCTCACCACTCCTAGTGATTAATTCTGGCTAAATGCCATATTACAAAATGGTTAATGTTACAATAAGTCGGAAAGTTATTATGAATATTCTCAACCTTAAGTTCTGAGTTGAGCTCCACGATTACTGACAAATGCGTGCACTGACTGGACAGGCTCACTCAATCTGTGTGGTTCTTTCCTCAAAATACCGTTTCAGACACCAATCTACATGGCCTTGACATAATCTGACTAAGATTATGTCTGGACTTTAAAGAGACTGTGACCCCTGAGTTTGTTTCGGCCTTTCTTCTCAGAGTAGTCAGATAGGAAACGCCGACCTCATCTAGTTTTTAAAATATGATTGATAAAAGTGTTTGTACACACCTACTTACTTACAGAAATAAAATCATTTATCATTTCATTTATAACCATTATTTTATTTTACAGATGCATCGACGAAAACTCAGAGCTCAATTGGACTGTTCACTTCAGAAAATCTACTGATGAATATCTCCACAGAAACTAAATACATGAATGGAAGCTAAAACTTGTGAACAATGTTTACAAGACAACCACCTGATATTAAAAAACCGTGAAGTTTTTACATAAATATGCATTGACGTAAATTTAGCTTGAATCTAAATTCAAGCAAAGAATAATGTTGTTGATTGTGAACTAACATTTCATCTTCATAAACTGAACGAAAATATAATGCTGTTAAATGCTGCTGTTTGGCACCTCGAAATGTAAATTATTGTAAATAATTTTGGTACATTACCTAATAAATAGCTATTAATATTATTTTCAGTAATTAAATGATGGAAGCCCAAGATTGAACTTCACATCAAATTGATGATTTCCAAACGGGAAACTGATTAGTAATTAGACAGTATTATTTCAAGAATGTAATTTGTATACACATTCAAACAATTTAGTTTATAAAATATAAATTTCTTTCACAATCAAATTAAACAGCAGTTGATTTTATTGAGTCAAACCACAGGCCAAACATAAGGTGAAATATTATTTTAAGTTATAGCTGTAATCTTCTAAAATCTGGTAATAAATAATTATGTATTTTGATTGGTTTTGTTATTTTAACCCTTAAATGCATATTGTGCCGAAAACGGCACAACAACTTTAAGTTCAAATAGCCCGCCAAATAGTAAACTGTCATACTATTAGCTGTTGTATTTTTAATCTATTATCTATGAAAAAAAAAATACGAGAATATCAGCCTCTACCTGTCAAATTTTATCTGTCAAAGTATGACAGCAGTCAGAGTACTTAGCGCCAACCGAAGTTACGAAAGTTTTTTCGAAAAAAATAAACTGTCCGTTTATTATATTCTTTCAAGTAAAAATAATATTTTATCAGGTAAGCTCATCAAATATATGTGCTTATTATTATTTTACTTAAAATTTCAATAATGCGCTCGTAAAAACGCAAAAATATCTTTGTGCCGAAAACGACCCTTCATGCATATTTAGTACATTTTTTTCCCGCTAAGTGCCTACCTGTTCTAACACGTTTCAAATGTTTTATTTGTTACTTTGCTTTGCTGGGTGGTTGGTTATTGCATGTTGTTGTGTTGCTTTTCAGCTATGGATGACAAAAATATAGAAGAGATGCTTCGCATGCTAGAAAGTGGCGAAATTTCTGACGATCAGCTGGAATCCGACGGGGAAGACCTAGAATATTATCCGTCTCGTCAAGATCTTTTAGATGAGTTGGAAGAATCTCCTTTAGAAACATTCAATGGTAATGGTCAAGATATCGATCCAGCTATTGATCCTATTGATGCTATTGATCCTCCCGCAGTAACTGACAGTGACCCTCCAATAGTACGTAATATTTCAACTCCTGAAAGCGCTAATTATATGCCAAGTGGAGGTAGAAGTCTACTATGGAGAAAACGAAACCTGGTCTATTCTGAAGATAAAATAGCATTTTCAGGTTCTGAAGAATTATCTTCTAATATTTTGGAATTAGATACACCATATCAATTTTTTACGTACTTTTTCACTAATGAGTTCTTAGAGTCTATTGTTCAGGAATCAAACTTATATGCAACTCAGCAACAACCTAATAGATTAGAAACATACACAGTAGAAGACTTGCGAAAATATTTAGGGATTATCACTTTCATGTCTGTTTACCACTACCCCAATATTCGGTCATACTGGGGCAAATTTGGGTTCGGCCCAATACGAGATACCATGCCCGTGAACAAATTTGAAAAAATTAGAAGGGTATTGCATTTCAACGATAACTCAAAACATCTCCCAGTCGACCATCCAGACCACGACAAGTTACACAAATTGCGGCCTGTGATAACACATTTGAACGAAAAATTTTCTAGTGTTACGATTGACCAACGCTTGTCCATCGATGAACAGATGTGCGCAACAAAAATCGGACACTTTTTGAAGCAATATATGCCGAATAAGCCTCACAAATGGGGTTTCAAATTATTTGCCCTTTGCAGCTTACTCGGATATTCATATAATTTTATAATATACGCGGGTAAAGACAAGGATGACGAGAGACTGCCAAGTGAACCTGAAATAGGAGTTGTTGGACAAACTGTCATGAGGTTGCTCAGAGTGGTTCCTAAGCAAAAAAATCATATCGTATATTTCGATAATTATTATACATCTTTGCCCCTAATGTATCATTTGGCCACTGAAGGAATCCATTCTTTAGGAACCATACAGCGAAATCGTTTGGGCAAAACTTGTAAATTGCCTCATAAACAAGACGTAATGAAAAGTTCTATACCTCGAGGAACATATGAAGAATATGTCACAAATTTTGAAAATGTGGACATATCTGCAGTTTCGTGGAAGGACAATAAACAAGTTGTCCTGGCGTCCACTTACGTCGGTGCAGAACCTGTGGAAACAATCCATAGGTATGATAAAAAATTGAAACGAAAAATCGAAATTGCTTGCCCCAAACTCGTAAAAGAGTATAACGCTCATATGGGAGGCGTCGACCTGATGGATTCTCACCTTGGCAGGTATAGGATTCGCATCAAAAGCAGAAAATGGTACATGAGAATATTTTATCATCTGTTGGACCTGACCATCATCAATGCCTGGATTCTTTACAGAAAAGTTATGGGTCAAAGAGGGAAAGCCAGCAAAGATATCATGAATCTTGCAGACTTTCGTTCTGAATTAGCAGACACACTTTGCAAATATTCCACACCTATACCGAGGGGTCGTCCACGTTCTACATCAACTACAGCAGCTGGCCCGCCTCCCAAGATACGGAAAGGAAAGCCTTGTCAAGTTTTACCCCCAAACGACGTTATACTCGATGGCGTGGGCCATGAACAAATAAGGACACCTAATAGGATGAGATGTATGTTTCCAGCCTGCAATTTGAAGACTGTAATTATGTGTGCGAAATGTAAAGTTCATTTATGCGCTAAAAAAAGCAAAGACTGCTTCAATGACCTTCACAAAAAATAATAAACGAACTAATGCATGTAGTGCCGAAAACGGCACATGTTGATTTTTGGTAAAAATATACGTAAATACATAATACTGATTTTTTTTATTATTTTTCCTCGAATCTAAGCACAATATTCTATAAAATACATTTTTTCAAATATTAAAATAAAAGATCATGCATTTAAGGGTTAATTGTATTGTGTGGCATTTTTCTAGTTTTAAACTAATGCAGGGTGTGCACAGGCAGAACCAATACGTTTAAATATAAGAAATCAAATACATTTATTTGTGCTAAACAAGACACAAAGAAAAATTACTTTTTTACACAAAAACAACCGAATTTCAAAAAAACAATAAATAAAGTGAAGTCGGTGTTTTTGATTTTGTATTTTCGTTTTTTGCCACCGACTTCCGAAATTAAAGTTGAAGTCACTTTTTTTTGTTTTTTTATAAAAAAAAAGCACTTTGTTGTGGTACCTGCCCACACAAATTCGTATCCCACTATGTACTAGATATGTAAATAACAGTAACGGGAAATTATTAAAACATCATCAATATAAACTAAGTGGGAAAAAAATACGCAGAATACCTACTGCGTATTTTTAATAAAGGAAAACTCAAAAACTACTTGTCAGAACTTGATCAAATTTAGATGGGACCATATGAGAAGCACCAACTTTCAAATAAAAAAAGAATCATCCAAATCGGTTCACGTAGAAAAAAGTTCTGACTAACACACATTAAAAAAAAACATTCGATTTGTGAACCTTCTCATTTTTTTAAGTCGGTTAAAAACAATCACAAAAACAAGTTGGGGGGTAAATATGCATTATGTATATACAAGGTGGGGCAAAAGTACCTACCATTAGGTAAATTTGCCATAATTTTTGCTAATTGCATTATAATGTCATTGTGATTTGATACTTAAGTTATAGGAAAGAGAATTAACAATGCAATGGAGCGATACACACAGGCTACATTCCGAATTACGCCATAATCGCTCACAGCACTCACATCAATAATTTGCGTTCCGATTTAGATATCACGAATAAAAGAGCTGAGAGCTGTTATCAATTCGGAACGCTCGTGAACGCGCTCACAGTGCTCGCTCAACGTCAACCCCAAACCTTGCACAAGAAAGACCGAGTAGATATCGTTTTGAAAATGGAAGTTCTACACATTGGCACTTCTGTTTTGTTGGTTGAGATTGAAACCAAAGAAGCGACTCAAAACAAATCAACAGCACAACGGACAACTGTAATTTTTGACAGTGCTCACAATGATATTAATTTATGGCATGGTCGGCGTTATCGCAAGATGGCGCATGCGCATGTCGTGACGTCATCTATGACGATTCACGGGATATCACGCTAATTCGGAACGGGGTAAGCACGCTCAAATCGATTACAGTGCAATTCGGAACGTACCCACAGTCACACAGCTCAGCAATGATGGAGATTTTGTAACTCCAATTTCGGAGCCGTGTGATCTCCCGTTTTAGCGATTTGAACTGGTCAGCCAAATCGCCAGATCTGACGGCGCCAGACTTCTTTCTTTGAGGGTTTTTGAAATCTCGCATTTACCACAACAAACCACAAACCTTGCATCTTGAAAGCCAAAATTGAAGAAGAAATCACCAATCTGGAGGAGTTTTGCGAACAAAAATTCAAAATGTCATAAAACAAATGTACATCAACTCAGAAGGTTGACCAATAAATCATTTTTTTTTACTTAATGTCATAAATTTTACACCTTTAATAAGCTTTCCTTGTAAACAGAGCTCAATTTTTTTATTTTCCATCAATTTGCAGCCAATTCACATTATGAGATTTCTTTTGACCTACCTTGTAGATACCTACATATCTTAAATAATGATCTACTTTATGTTCTGACCGGTTCTATTTTTTGCAAATGCAATTGCCTTACTGTGAGAATTTATCAATCAAAATCTGCAATTAATACATTATGATGATGATTAGTTAGTCAGGCCCCAGGTGGTCCGCTAGAGGGCCACTACAATAGAAAATCAATTGTGTCTCATTCATTAGCGATGCTTGACTGATTTATGACTATGAATAGTAAAAAACTATGTTTGTGACACATTTTTATTATTATATTTATGGTGATGGAGAAGATTGTTTTGCATTTGCTGCAAGTATAGCTCCAGGTGCAGGATATGGTCTCATTTGATACAAGGAACCAGTAGCAGTCGAATCCACTCCTGTCTTAGCATGGGTATCTAGCCCAGAGGTCCAGCTCCCCCTTGATATATCAGAATAAGCTGCAGGGTCCATTGGATCTAAGTCATTGTCTTTAACCCGCAGTCTTTTATTCCTATGATGCACTAAATCTTTCTCTTTCTCTCGGCGCTCTTGTTTCTTCTCCTTGTGTTGTTGCTGTTGAGGTACTTCTTGGTCAGAAGCTTCACTGCTCTCATCACTTTCATCACCTTCCTTCAATAATCGCTCTTCGCGTAAATGTGCAGCACTTTCAGTGGGAGTTGCACGCGGGTGAGCAGGCGGCAGCCAACTAACCAAATTATTGTGAACATTCCAAAAATAATGCTGACCAAATCCCTCATCATATACTTCCTCCCAACCTGATGGCAAGGGCCACAGTTCCAATGCCTTTTTTTTATATTCCACATAGGTTTCGCTAGGAACTAACTTTCCAGTTTTCCATCTTTTCACACAATACTTCGAACACTCGTGGTAGATATTACTTTTATTTGGACAACTTTTATGACCTTTGATGGGGTCAACATTGACGCCCTCGATGCCTTCCCAAAAGTGTTCTTTATTAACACGGTCATCAAGTTTACTGTCATAATCTTCTGCAATGATTTCTTCACTGGCCTGTATAGGAGGAGTTTCATTGTTAGGGCCGGGATCTGCAGGTTTCGGTTTCAATAGTCCTCTTTTAGCTAGACGCGCGGCTAAAGCTGGTGGTAGCGGCATGGTACGAAAAGAAAAGAAATGATTTATTAAAAAATACTAACACGACGTTACTTCTTAGCAGTTCTTTGATTTGATTGTCATGGAATCGTATAATCTTGAATGTAATCTTTTAATTTGTATTTAGTGATCAGCTTAGGGACAATAATGACATTCATTCCACCTAGAGCTGTCAATGTCAATCACAGATTAAAAAAATTGTTGTTTTTTTGTGTTGCCAAGACGCACACTGCATTTTGCTTTAGGTTAGTAAGTTCGGTTCAATCTGTATGTACATAGTGTCAATCTCGTAGGTTAATCTAGAATTCACTTCCTTCAATCAATTTAATCTAACGAAGACCTTGGAGATTTACCTAGAGTTTGGACTTTTCAGTGAACTGGCTGCCACACTACAGTTTTATAGTACCTACATAATGCACAAAAGGTAGAGTACGTAAATTATAACAGTAGTACGTTGTGATGAAAGTCCCTGCAGGAACTATCGCTTGGCTAACTATTTCTGCCACCAAGCAGCGATGCCCCATACCGATTTAAAAAATATGACCGTCCTTACTACCGCTTGGCTAACTATTTCTGCCGCCAAACAGCGTTGCCCTATACCGATTTAAAAAATATGAGTGCCGCTTAAGACATTCATTTCAGTCATTTTGGGGATGGCAACGCACCTGCTAGAACTGGAGTATTGCAGATGTCCATACGTGGTGGTGATCACTTGACTATCCGACAGGCCGGCTCGCTCGTTTGCCACCCTAAAGTAGGTATCTGTAAAGTCATAATGTAAGGTCCTCGATCGCCCATCTAGTTTTGATAATATTCCAATGTGATTTACATTAAATAAGTATTTATTGTGTACGTCACTTGAAATCGGTCGCCACGAAATTCAATTTTTCATTGTTTTTGTTTATAATTTACAGGTCAGGACCAGGTTGTACGTTGACCAAAATATGATTCGCGACCGTAACATATGTGGCTTTACAGAATTGATAATCATTAGAATCAGCAATACAGCTTCTAATTTAATCTGCACGTTTTATTTTTATGTTTATTTTATTGTATTCTGTTTTTTTTTTAATATTGACATCTCTAAGACCACTATATTTTGAATTGAATTATTAATTGACACTTGTATAACTTAATGTACTATACCTCTAAATTTGTACGCCGTAAAGGCAAAACATGACTGTGACATAATTTATTGTAACATCTTGCATGCCTTGTGTGTGTATACTCGTGTTTTGGACAAATAAATGACTTACTTACTTACTTAAGTTAGTATTGACCACAAATGTCATGATTTCATGAAATAGTCATTCAATAGGGTAATATGAACATAGAGAGATGTATTGATGATTTTTACGATAATAATTCCATAAATAAATATTTGTTACGGTCGCGAATCATAGTTAGATCAACATACAAGCTGATATTGACCTGCAAATTGCAAAAAAAATCATTTGAATTTCGCGGGCTACCCTGACGCTTTCGCCATTGAGGGAAGTGACGTACCGGGCCACCCAGGCATAGATCTCCTTCCGGTGTAGTTTGCAGATGCTGGAATCCTTAGACCAGGAAAAAAATCGGGAAAAAATTGTAGTTCATATCACCGGTAATTTGCATTCGTTGCGGGTGGCAGCAAGCACAGTGTATGCGGCTTGTCAGTACAGCTCAGCTCCAGAATGGGTAAAAAACTGGGAAGTGCGAGTCGGATTTGGGCAGTCATTGTTCTGTACCACTAAAACGTTAATAGTTTTTTTACCCTATCTGTCATAATACCGGCTATAGTTACGCATATTCTTCGAAAAATTTACTGGCTAGCCATTACAGTTCTAAAAATACAGTCGTGTAACAGACAGACAGACGGTGGCGTAGGCTTAGTACTATGGTCGCGTTGTCACCCTTTGGATACAGAAGCTTAAAAAGGAATAATTATTATTATAAAAATTGAACAGTAAATCATATAATTGTTCCTACAAGCATTAAAATAATATATTTTATTAATAAATTTTGCTCTCTTCGTGCAATTTATCGTGCGAGTCCTATTATGTATAGAATAAAATAAGAAAATGTTCATTTTTTGAGTAATATTCGTCTGATTGCCATCAGAAACATGATTAATAAAACAAGAGTAGGCTTAAGGGTGCTTTATTATATATATATACTATTAATTTAAAGACGTAAATGTGTATTTTATAATTATTTGCGGTGGCAACATCTCGAACTTAATGGTCTATAATTGTCACTAAGAATGATTCCAAAGCAAGAAATACACCAGTACATTCTTGAATTCTGTAAAAAAAAAAACATTAAATTGAAACACAATATGAATACTATAAACACGGTGAACCTTTTTTGTTCAGCCCAAAATAGCCCTGTATTTAATTCCTAGTAGATGACTTTTTAATTGTTACTTTATTTATTTACACATAGGAATTTGTAAAAACGTCTATAAAGGCCACAAATCTAACGACAATGTAACACACAGTTTAACACATTTTCTTTGGTTGTGAAATCATCAAATAACTTCTCCCGCTCTTGGCGGAACGGGAGGGCGTGTCAGACTTTTACTGACTAAAACCCACCCGTGTTCCTTCAGTTGCCTGTGTGCCAGGGCTACCACGGTAACCCTTTCGGACAAACCCGCGACCCTAGCAGACAGTTTAACACCTGGTTTCTGAAAGGATCGACATAAAAATACAGTGATTGGATGTCTGAAATAACATAGCCGAATCCATCAATCAAAGCTTATTTTTAAGTTGCCTTTCAGGAACCGGATGCTGAATTATTTATAAAAAAAAAACAAAACAATTTTATCTACCTACATACCAAATACCTATAATTAATTAACTTCCATCTCCATTACATACGATCAACTACGATACAATAACCCTGCTGCATTACAAAGGCTACTACTCAATTACTATAAGTAGTACTACTTCTACTCTTCTTTTTTACTGACGTCATCTTTTTTCTTTATAGTTTTCGTTCATTTGTTTTGCCTAATAATTACGTAATGGCGATGCTTATACTACATTACTTGCTACTGATCGCTATCTACGTTACAAGGCAAGCAGCATCGATTTACTGAATAGCAGTTCATGCGACGGCCTTGATAGAACGGAAATAATTATCACCTGATAATAGATGTCTTCACTCACCACTGGCGACTGATGTGTCACTGCGCGACACCTTGGTAGGAAGCACGGCGTCGTGGAACTCTCCAGAGTGCATTAGAATCTGATCCGATGAATTATTATCTTCATTTGAAATGAAAGGAGTGACAACATCCATTTCATCAGAATTATTTTTTTCTACAGATTCTTTTTGTTGAATTGCTGGTGCTGCATTATCAGAAACGATCGTTTCTAATGTGATATTCTTAGCACGGGCTTCTTTACTACCTTCTTCTATGTTTGTACCTTCGTGCAAATCATCTTTTACAACTTTAATTTCTGCTTGATGCTCTTCCGTTATTTCATGATCATTAAGTGGCAATTCTTTCACGGAATCCACATCTTCGCTTAATTTTCCACTGTTATTACTTGGTGGGGATATAGATTGTATAGCATCTTCTCGTTTTAACTGCTTCCGCCTTTCACTTTTATCATAACCCAAAGGGTGCAAGTTGATAGACGATGGCGGGCTACTGTCTAGAGACAAGTCCATTGAAGTGATTAAACTTTCATCTCTGCTTAAATAATTACCTCCTTCGGGAACAATATGAATATTCAACACTGTTTTATTCTTATTTTGTTCATTGTCCATTTCTAGCGACGTAAGGGATGGTTCGTTGGAATTACTAGCAGCTAAAGAATTCGTAGAAATTGTTTTATTTGAATTAAGTTTATTTCTAACTAAGAAACCCCTAACATGGGCTTGGATGACAGTTGCTGCACTGGACATCGTTGAGGAGTCGTCAGTAGATAAAGAAAGAGACTTTTCTTCGTTTACTGTTTGCAATACTGTATCCATTCTTGTAATTCCATGTGGTCTTCTTTCGTTCAAGGAACCTGTAATAGGAAAATCGCATTCTCCCTGGAAGCCAAAATTCTCATTTTTAAGAACTAAACGTTAACTGAAAGAAAATCACATAAATATTATAAAAAAATTACTTACCTTATTTTTGTCAACTTCATTCATAAATATTGTTGCATCATTTACCGTGTCGTCGAAAGTAGAGGCTCTGCTTTTAAAAAGGAACGTCCGAAATACTTTCTGTATAGTTACTGCTGCTGTTTCCAAGTCCATGTTACTATCTTGATTATGAATTTGAGAAGTTACATCCAACTTTGTTGATATGTACTCATGACCACTGTAACCATTATCAGTTTTTTCTTTGTTGTTGTTTTCAATCAAATCAATATTATGAATTTGATTTTGTTGTTGCGTATTCTCTTGAAGCTCTTCACGCGCAGAAATTACGCCGTTTGTATCGGAATTATCTTTATTGCCTTCGGATAATTCAGCATTTTCAGGATAATTTTTAAAAGCGTTATGTTGCCTTAACTCGCCATTAGTGGATTCCTGTGTGATAAGTGTCACGACATCACTATCAGTGTTTTTTTCCAGGAGTGATTCCAGCATGTCTGAATTTATTTGTGGATCTTGTAGTTCCACCGTAGGCGATTCTTTATAAGAAATATCAAATGTGTTTGTTTCCTGAGGATCTTCTTTTCCGTTTACATTATCATCACCATTAGTCGTAAGTTCGACGTTACCTATAATATTTGACCCGTTCGTAAAATCGGCATCTATATAGTGCTGTATGCTTTCGGTATCATTTGACTGGGTTTCTTCTTTATTAAGTGGCAAATTGACATCGTCAATTTGAGTTTCGACAATGTTGTTAGGAATCACATTTGCTGCGTGTGTTACTGAGTTTTGATCATCTAAATCAGCGGTCTCCAACTCCAGTCCTTTATCTTGGTTTGGATTCATGGAATTAATTGGACTTGATAAATGTTGTTCAGGATCAGGAGAGAAACTTGACGAAGAGTTAAATGCCTGCAAAACACTAGCTTCCGCTACTAATTCTTGATCTCCCTGAATAGATTGTGTGTCAACATGCGCTATTTGTCCATCTACCATAGGTGCACGAAAATTATGTAACATTTCTACTTCAGTAGCAAGAGTGTCGGTCTTTGGTAGCGCGTTTAAAGTAGATTCTTGGGTAAGTATACTTTCACTTATTTCATTAGATGGTTTCGCCAAATTTATATCAATTTTTAACTCGTTTTCTGTAACCTCGTGTTCAGATTTTATATCATTTTTACAATCGTCATCATCTTTCGTTGCCAAATCTTTAATTTCTTGGTATTGAGGATCTTCACTTGGTGTAGACAACTCATGTGTTAATCCAGCCTCTGAGGAATTACCAAAATCTTGTTCATTCTGAGTAGGCTTTTTAAGAACATGAACTGCAGTAGGTTCTTGTGGAAGCATCGGTTGGTTATCATCTTTAATTGTTGGAGTATCCTTTATTTCAGGACACTTGCCTCTCTGTTGAATGAGTAAGTCGTTATTGTATTGTTTTCTTCGTTGTTCTGCCCGCTGCCGTACTTTTTCTTGGGCTTTGGCAATTTTTTCTTCCAATGTTAATGTTTTCTTTTGAACTGTAATGTTATTAAGCGCATTAATTAATAACATCTTAAAATCCTAATGTTTTTAAACGAGCCGTACAGGTTTGCAGTCATGAACTAAGTACTTGAGTTGCAATATAAATGTAACGATCGCTCAAGCAGTCAGCGTATTGGTTATGAATTCCCCTGAGCAGCATCTGACCACTCGTGCCAAAACGCAATGAAGCTATTAGTTCGTCATATATTGCATATTATTAAATTCTGATAAAATTTAAAAATAGTGGAATTGCAGGTAAGTTGCTTGTCATAAAGTTATAGGAAGTTGAGTAGTATGGGAAAAGGTTAAGTGCTATGATGGTGAGAAATTTAGATAGGCAGCATTATAAAAATGTTGTGGACTGAGTGTTTGGCTATTGCTAAAGTTGACAATTACTTTAATCGTTAGGGAAGAAGATTTTCCTGAGCTTCACGCAGCCATGTTTAGTAATAAAAAATGTATAACTTACGAGGGCCATCTCTTATTTCCAGCAGTTGTTGCACATGACCGGCACAGAACCCATAAATATCGACTGGATTGTTTTTCAACACTTCCCTTGTTAATCCTTCTATTAACTCCACCAGCCCCGAAGGCATCTTTGGTGGCGTCGACTTATAATATGCTCGGGAGCCAGTTAGCCTCATTGTTTTAAAGATTTATGTAATTGTTAATAACTTAGATACATAGACCATTAAAGGCACAATGTATGTAAACTAATTCGAGGGCGAATTATTTCACTTAGCACTTTAACTACTGCTTAGTGTGTAGTCCAGGCAGTGTAGAAAATAGAAATGAAAGTAATTGTGTGTACTATCAGCCCCAAACACCTTGAGCTTTAAATGTTTGGCCTGCGGTAGTCATAGTGATGTGTTAACTTGAACTTGATTTGTTGCGGTGTATCGATCGCACGGGGTTCATCGTACGCTCGTGTTCAATGACTTATTCGAAAGGTTCAACAGTCACGACCGTTAATATGAAATGTTAACTTTCAAAGGTTGGTTAAAACTTCAAGACCGTTTGATAACATAATCGTTTTTGAAAATGCAATTTTTTAAGCGTCTTAGAAAGTT
Organism: Dryobotodes eremita; assembly: GCA_917490735.1. Lineage (NCBI taxonomy): Eukaryota > Metazoa > Arthropoda > Insecta > Lepidoptera > Noctuidae > Dryobotodes > Dryobotodes eremita. The sequence continues at coordinate 11,065,760 of OU823257.1, forward strand.
TCTAATAGGGCCTCGATTTGAAATGAAAAACCGAGTAATGTGAAAATTTCTTGTGTATTTCCAATGTAGTTTACGCAACTGAGTAATCACTAGGGGAACGTTATCTCTGGAGGACAGTAGGTGAGACGGGCGAGCGAGGCCGGCGCTTACTACTAGCCGCCGCGGGGCGCCTACGCTTACATTATGTTTACTTAAAGAATTCAATTCATGTGAGTCAACTTTTTTATTTCCATACTGTGTTCTATAATAGTAATTTATATAAGATCATATATAATTTTTGCAATGTTAATACATTTTACATAACAAACATCTCCATAGTGTACACACATACACACGCAGTAGCGCTATGTCGCGGCGCGTATCGGTATATACAGAGGCGCGGACGCGTCCGGCACTGCGGCCCCTGGCCTGGCCGCGCCCGCAGCGCTCTACAAGTGATGATAGAAAAAATTAATTGCTACAATAATATCATACAAATTAATGACTATTCCCTTACAAATTATTATATCTACTTTTAGCATTGTTCTACTCCAATATAATCCAAATTAACTTTTTAGTTTTACCGAGCTGTATGCATGATACATGAATAGTCTCCAGTTCGCTCAGACCGATTTTGCCCAATTAAAGTGTTCCTCTCCCGCAGCTATGTATAGAAATCACACTGCTATAAATTTATAATAAATAAATGCCTATTTACACTATGTAACTATACAAAATGATAGTACGACGAAATTACATTATTGAATCGAGCATCTAATTTAAATGAAAATTTCATACAACGATCTACGGGCGCGGGCCGAGACGGCGAGGCCAGACGCGGGCCGCGCCGCGACGTCCCGCGTACACTAAACAAATTACATTTTTAATTTTTTCTTATTCATTTTTGTACAATCATATTCAGCCGAAAGCTGGGTGCCCGATTAATACATTTATCGGTGATCCGAAATGCGTTACAATCGATCATGCATCAATAATACATACAACTTTAACTTATTTAAACAATTTAACAATATTAAAAAATCCTAAAGTAAACTAGAGACCTATGTAAACGTATATAAAATAGTAATAATCATTATGACAGTGCATCGGGATGCGGACATATTAACATTTAGCACTATTAGTAATTTGTAGTCACACCGAACATGAGTCGATGCGGTCCGACGGCGCTCGCGAGCGAACCGAATCCACAGAGTCATCGGCACGACAGCGTATCCGGACGACCAACCGTTAGAGGTATTAAAAATTAATAACGTCATTAACAAAAATGTAATCGAATAGAAAATATCAATACATAGCTGAAAACAAATTCAATCGCATTATTCTAGGTCGTGGATGGAGGGTGTGGTCGCGACACTTGCTCATCACTTGGCGAGCGCCGGCGCGCCGCCCGCGGCCGCCTGCCGCTTGTGGCTGATCTCCAGCTCGCCCAGCCGCTTCCACAGCTCGTCGCGCTCCTTCTCGCGCTTTTTCTCTCTGCAACAACACAGCTCAGTTACAGGGGGCCCGCTCATATCAAACACTCCAACTCATGTTTAAACAAAATCTGTGTAGAATTAGAGTGAACAACAAAATCCGTTGATTTATTTGTTTGAAAAATTTATCTGTAAATCAACTAGATCAAAGTAATGTAAATCATTGAAAGCGACTGTCAAACGTGGTGTTACGCAATTAGCCTGCGGTTGCATTATTGACAATAACGTACTCCCAGCAATGTTCATTTTCATAGCAGTAAACGTCGATCGAAGCGTCACATTGTCATTGGTCCTGATTGACAGGTATTTTGTATGAAGGTACAGGTTAAACAACAAATTGTTAGGGGTGCCTGAATGGACTTAAAGGCCACTATTTAATGCAAAGTATGCAAGTACTTTACAAGAAGAGAAATAGGAATATACAAATAAACTTTTAAAATAAATAATGATGCACTCACTTCTGCCGTTCCGCCTTATAGCTAGCAGTGAGCTCATCGAAGAGCTTGGAATTCATCTCCATGAAAGTCTTGAGCACATTGTAGACGAGCGCCACTATGGTCTGATTCCAGTGCTCCTTACTGATCCGATACAGCGCGGGGAACATTATAGGCATTATCACGTGATTGTTTTCTTCCATCAGTGACATTATATATTCGTTGTTCCAAAAATAGAGTGCTCTTTCAGCCACCTGGAAGTAATTTTAATTAATTATTATTTTTATGAGCTTTACGACATCGCGGCCCCCTGTTCAACAGTACTGTACTCGAGTATAAATATCAAACAGCTACCAAAACTTCACTTGGAGAGTTTAAATATCGTTAAGTTCTTCAGGTTTGCAGAAATGCTTTTCATTATGCTGTTATAAGACCCACTCATTACTTCTTTTGAAGCACGGTAAGCAGGAAATACAAAATGCCCGTGCCACAATCGTATATTCATTTGCTTGTCCCAAAACCAACATTCATGCATCTCGTTTGTCACACTTACTATTAGGTACTAATATCGCCTGTATCCAGACAGTCGTCCTCAATTACAGTATTTTTATCTCATGAAGTGACGCGCGCTTTACTTGTGGTTACCAAGTGTACAAACACACTGTGAAAGTAAGTGTGAGCGCAGGAGCTCTCGATACCGTCCGAGACTATGGTAAAGTCGGAAGTGTATGCGTGAGTGTGTTATGTGCTAACGCTTCTGGTCTCCACGCACACATTCACGGCGTGTTTGTACAATTGGTTACCACTAGTAAAGCGCGCGTCGCTTCGTGAGATAAAAATACTATACTTTTAAATCAGCAAAATCACTACAAATCATAATAATCACTGTCGCGTATTCGCTAATAGACTATTTGACTGTATCTTTTTTATTTGATTTTTCGAAACCTAGAAAAATATTAAGCCACAGTAAAAAAAAATTGTTAAAATATCTAAAAACAATGGCGAAGTTCTAGCGTTTAAAAGTCTATGCTAGACAGAGCCAGCATTATTAGCATCTGACTTCACAACACAGGAATGCCCTAGTAACTTAGCGCCATTCAGCACAATGATCGTTTTGCGTGACAAGGATAGAAGAATAACTTCAAAATGGGTAACTTCTCCATGTTTCCACCGATGTTTCTTTTTTTGCAAATCTTTTTTTAGGAACGTCTTTAAAATAAGTATTAATTAATGTATATTTCTGATAGCAGTCAAATACTCTATTTACCTTGCAGAGGCTTACCATTATATGGTTTTAGTTGGGGCAGGTAAACGTCCTCCTGACTGAATTTTGGTCACGGTGGCCCCTTAATTACTATCACAACATCTTAAACTGCTAAATATACCCAAGTTTGGATGTCATCATCGGGAATATTTAGTAGATTGCAATTTAGGATTACTTTGTACTAAATATATCCATCCCAGCTAAGAAATACAGGATCAAATTGAATTAGCTAGCGAAACCCCGCAGGCGTGATGGGTATCGATTTCTAAACATGATAAAACAAACAAAAAAAAAGACCGTAGATTAGCTAGGTACTAAGTATTTACTTGAAATACTAGTTTCAAAACAGATAATTTTTTTGGGAAATTTCACACTTGACGTGATGGGTATCATAATCAAAACACGATAAAACAAAAAAAAATAACGATTTTCTCATCTCATACTTCAAGTAAGTACACTACTAGAAGTTGTTAACCCCAAAAAATCATTTTTTTTTTGTTTCGTCATGGTTGGATATCGATACACATCACGTCTGCGGAGTTTCGCTAGCTAATTTAATTTCACTCTGTATTTCTTAACTGAGCAACTGATGTTATTATCAGCTAAAGAATCTGCACCCACAAGCCATCATTATCATGAGTCACTTTTTTATGACGACTGATTGAGCAAAATTTAAAAAAGTTAAGAATCGTATGGAGTTTCACATCACTTCTGGATAAGTTCTGGCTATCTTATCCGGCACATACATATTCATTTATTTATTATAAAAAAGATATATATGCAAATATTGTTTAATTTATATCTGGCCACGTTAATCAAAAGAATATTTATCCTACAGTCACAAAAAAAAATTGACGCTTTGCAATGCTGTGTATTACTGAGTAAAAAATGTAACTTAAAAAATACAGTGCAGCTTGCGAAGTATCGAGCGGCCGAATTGCTGAGCGGATATCATTCGTCCGTGTAATAGTGTGTTCTGCTGTTTTGCGAGCAGTGGTGGCTCAGTGGTATCGGCCCTGACTTACGAGTTGTAGGTCGTGGGTTCAAACCCAAACAGGCGTTTTACTTTATGTAAATATAATTTAATCACCAATGCTCTCAAAACGGTGAATGAAAACATCGTGAGGAAACCCGATGTCCAAGAACTAAAATTTCGCAGACATGTGACATCTACCAACCCGCCTTGGGCCCGCGTGGTAGATTACAGCCCACTCCCTCTCGAAGAGAGAAGGCCTGTGGCCCAGCTGTGGGAACATCATAGGCTGATTCTGCTGTTTTGCAAGTTTTCTAAAAGGTTAATACTGCATAAAAATTGAAAGAGTGACGGCATGATTAAAATAAAATTCCTCTGGGGTGTCCTTCACCCTGAAGCAATATTATTAGTATTACCTACAAATGTATTATAATTAGATATCGACTTCTTTTATAGGTTTAGATAAACTATGAATATAAACTTTTTTTTCATGAATTATAAGAAAATACTCAAAAGTTTGCCTGATTAGCGAAAATATAATATTTTTTTAAATTTTGCTGTCATTTTTTTATAAAAAAAAAACAAGCTAATCTAACTAAACTAATCAAATACTCATTATTTTAAATGCATCGGTAACCTGCGTGTAATCCTTTAGAAATATGATGACTTTAAACTGTTCAAACTTAAAAATACGTAAAAGTGCACTTACCTGAAAATGTGGACTGGAAACACATTTAGCTATTTGTCTGAACAACGGTTCCTGTATTTTGACGAATTGAGCAGGCTCAATTACATCCAATATCTCCTCAATTTCGCCCAAAAACATCACCTGGAAAGTATAAGATTCTAAAATCCCTCATTCTGCACAAGATTAACATTGATAAAAATACAATGGTAAATGTTTACTAATAATAAAGCTGAAGAGTTTGTTTGTTTAAACGCGCTAATCCCTAGAACTTGGAAAGACGTACCAGGATTTAAAAAAAAATGCATTTTATAGCCCAGTTCCAACCCGACCCCAATATAGTTGGGCAAAGGCAGATGATGATGATTTTATAGACAAATTCTTGAGGAAGGTTGTAGGCTATTTAACATCACACTAAAACCCTTAGGAATCGAGCAAAAACAAAAAAACTCAGAAGGAACGCTAAACGAAAACTAAGTAATAGCGCAGGCGGTCGATGCGACGCGACGCGACGGGGTGGGTTGGAGCAACAAGAAATTTCACGACGACGAAGTCGCGGTCAGAAGCTAGTAAATGCATATGATACGGTATAATTACGAACATCGTTAGTCGTAAACATATATCTCGCGAGATTAAAAACTATCGAAAAATTGTGAACTGCAACAAACCATTTACAATTTAACGCATTATTTTTCGATAGTTTATAATCTGTCCATGGCAAACTGACAAATTGTGAACTGGTATCAAACTTGTATCCGACGGATCGCACCTTGCGCTAAAACTAAATAGCCAAGTAACTGCAAGCAACTTGGAAGTAGCGCTCGATGGTCGCTGCTGCGGCACCGCTCACTTCGCTCGCCTAGCTTGCGCGCAGTTTTCACAGTTCTAACCTACCCCATTTGGTCGGGGTGCCCTGGCCCAGCTACTGCGACCAATTCGGCTACCGCCAAGACCGACAAATCAGGGACGGTTCACAATTTTACGAGTAATAAAATCGGACAGGTTGTGAAACCTGTCAGTAAGTGCAGGTTCAATCACAATTTGACGGTTTGAAATGGATAAATTATAAACTTTCGATAATTGATACGTTATACTGTAAGCAGTATGGTACAGTTCCCAATTTATCATCAGTTTACAATCTCGCGAGATAGATTATGTGCTAACGATGTACACAATCATACTGTGACATATTTTTCGTATGCAGGATAAAGGTTGTATAGGTGAGTCCATAATTACCTCTTTTTGCGAACATGTTTTGGGCCAAAACTTGAGAAGACCACGCACAACATGCTCCGTAAGTGTGGCATCCTTCTCAAGAAATTGCACCACGCAATAGGCGAGCTGTGCATGGTACAGGGACAGGCACTTCACCTTGTGCAGTGGCAGCAGCACCTTTACCAGGAATTGTTTGTGCTCACTCTTCAATGGAAGGGCAAATCCATTGATTATACTGTAATGAGAAAAATAACATTCTGAATCTCAGAACAACGTAATAAAGTTAGTATTATCACGATATTTTGGCTAACTAAATATACCACAGACAAGCCTATGCCTACTGACCTTCCCAATATTTCCAAAAGTTCACCCACACCATTAAAATGTTCCGTTTCATAAACAAATCGTAGGAATATATTGTTAATCTGCTTTCGTATGAAGGCTCGCAACCCCAAGAACTTGCCGTAGATGCGATGCAGCACCGTTTTTAAGAAGTCGCGCTCACGCGGGTCTTCGGAATCAAACAAATCTAAAAGCTGCAAAACAAAAAGTATACTATTATGACACCGTATTAATTAAATAAACGAAAATCAAATCATCACAATAATATTTGCGGTCTTGACTCAGGACGTCCGATTCGCAAAACGTCCGGTTCATTTATTGCTTTAATATTTGAAATAGGTACCTACTAGATGTAAAAAAGTAACATTTGTTCAAACAGTAATTAATTTTCTCAAATATTCCGGAAATACAATAAATACAAGTAATAACACATGTTGAACATTCTTAAATCTGCTTTTATAAAAAAAAAAAAAAAAAAATTATAAGAGTTATTTGTATTAACCGATAGAATCCCGGTGGCCCTCTCTGTAGGGCCGGTATGTCGTAGAACAAGACAGTTCGTCAGTCCAAAAAAAAAAACACATACAGTGAAATGCTCAAATGACGATATTAGCCCTCATTTAGAAGCGATAATGATGATTATTTAACCGCACGACCGCGCGACCCTCTAGAGGGCCAGCGGGGCTTGACGATATGGGCGACATACCGGCCCTACAGAGGGCCACCGGGATTCTATCGGTTAACGATGTAGACTGAAAATTTAAAATTACAGATTATAAAAATGGAACAAAAATAAAAATAACGTGTGCGGTCCGAGGATCCCCGTCAGGAACGAAGTTCCTTACGCAATATTCGCACGTACACACACACTCGTATATCATAGAAAGAGACAGAGACAGAGAGAGAGAGAGAAAGTCGCATTAAGGGGGCATAACGCTTTTTCCTTACGTGACGATTTCAACCCGTCAACTTGTACTGCAAGCCGCGTTAAGAAACTTCATTCGAATAGCGCCTAAATATGATATACAAATATTACTTTTCACATTTTAAAGAAATAAATAAAAACCGGACGTTTTGCGAATCGGATATTCTGCGAATCGGACGTTTTGCAAATCGGACTTCTAAGAATAGGACTTTTATTTTAAACGTGGCGGTTTGCGAATCGGATGTTCTGCGCTACTACCATAATTGCATTTGTTCGGCTCTTCTTTTCCGGAACATATTTTGCAGATTAATAATTTATAAACATTGATTTGAGATGCATCTTGGAAGCCAACATCTAATCTTCATCTCTCAGATCCTGAAACGCTACAAACCTCGTTACGCAATGTAGATAACTTACTTTGCGTTGCATAGTTTGTATAGTTGTATTGTATAGTTATTGGACGTCACGCCATACTTCAGTATTGTTGGCAAGTATCAACCCCAGTTGCTCAAATTGTAAATCAGGTTTTGATTAGAGCACAATTCAAATCTTCAAAATGCTGCAAATAATTAATTTGCAGCATTTTGAAGTTGCCTAGGTTGACGTCAGTATAAATATAGTTATCTTCGATCAAGAATACACTGATTATTATAAAACGAAGGTCATATTCGTGCGTTTGTGGCGAAAGAAATAGGATTACAAGGGAATATCTGAGTTGGGAATAGATTACACATAACTACGTACGTGTACAAATGTAATAATGAGAAAATAATACATAACGGTGTGATGATGACACCTATCAGTTATCAGAAGTTTATCTCGAGTATATCTAGTCTTTTATAAACTTTTTTTGCCTACATGGATCAGCACTTTATGATTATGTCATATCCGGTAGATTTTATTCTTAAAGTCATTAACAAAATATTATTTAAAAAAACCTAACGATTAATAGTATGTATAGGACGACTATAGGTATTTGGACAACTTTTCGTTCATACCGAACCGACAATACACTATCACAGAAATTTCATATATATGTATATCACATATAATTTCGTATGTAAACAATCGGTGGCTGACTATACGATTGACGTGATCGCGGCCTTATCATGTCCCTGCACGATGCCCGATATTACCGAAATGAGCGGTTTTTCGTGCGACAAAGGAGTATGCAAAGTATCTTAAGAAACAGTTGAGTTTTTACCCACTAAAGTCGGTCCTGCCACAACTCAACTCGAAAGCATTTATTTCAAATAAACCAATTACAGGCACTTTTGAATTGTCAAGGGGTCGATCGGTCCCAAAGATGAAGCTAGTTGCCCAATCCAAAGCGTAGTAGGTGCCTTTGGAGAAGAACGGGCAAGAAACTCCACAGACACTCTTTTAAATCAAAATATGGTTACAAAATACTTGGTACATCATTCATGTTGAAATTATGCATGTAAGAACGACGCAGAACGTTAAAAGCGTTCGTAATAAAAAGATAAAAACGATTCAAAAATTTAATTAAAATAAGCCATGGCAGCTAAGAGATGACCAGTATCTACTGACGGCGCCCGTTCACGAACACGACGCACGGATTAGCACCATTCAGCTCAACTATTTTGAAGAGAGCTAAATGATCCAACACATGCGTCACCATCAGCGAGACATTCGTGTGAGCATGACATATTCTCAGCCACCAGGACACATTCAAATCAATGGCAGATGTACCCAGTAAATGGTAGCTTTATAGTATGTACATATTACTCACATGTGCTATGTACAAAAGTATGTACTTACTTATTTCGGTAAATATCACCGGTAGCGCGAGCAGCAGTATTGGTTGAATATAAATTTGGTATTAATCTAAGCGCGTACTACGACTTTAATCGTTGCGATTTTCAAACTGTGAAATTAAATCGCAAAAGAAAAAAAAAATTCAAGCGAATTCTCAAGCGATTTTTTACCGCAGTGCGCGGACAATAGTATATTGGTATTATTCAGAGATTTGTGATTATTATCCGCAACGATTAAAATTCGTAGTGCGAGCTTAGCCTTAGACTTAACGCAGAATTTACATTTTCAGCATAGTTTAGAATTGTAATCACTGAATGTCAAGTGAGACAATAGGCTCGCTCTTTCTTAATAAAACTCTTTTTGGAAACTTCTGCCGAACTCATCTTTTTTTTTTTTTTTTTTTTTTTTGGGTGGGAAATCATCAAATGACGTCTCCCGCTCTGGGCGGAGCGGAAGGGCGTGTCAGACTCTTACTGACTAAAACCCACCCGTGTTCCTTCAGTTGCCTGTGCGCCAGGGCCACGGTAACTCTTTCGAACAATCCGCAGCCCCGGCAGGCATCGGTCCTATCGGACCCCGTCAATTTTGCTGACATCTCTTTGAGGCGCGCGTGGAACACGACGCGCCGTCGACCCGGGCCTGGTCCTTACCGGACGGCGAGCTGCCCATTGCTCGCCGTCCGCAAGCCCGCGCCTACGGTGGCCGGGAGTCGGCAATCGACTCCCGACGCCCAGGGTGTCTCCTCCTCCTGCGGCGGCTAGGGGCGCGAGGGCGCAGTGATTGCCTCTCCCTCTCGCGCTCCGCCTCCTCCTTCGCGAGCATTACTGCTTCGCAGAAGGAGGTGACGGCTTCCCATTCCCTCTCGCTCCGTACCATGGCCTGAACCAGGGCCGGACGCGAGAGGTCGCCGCCGCCGATCGCCGCCACGAGGACACGGCGGTGTTCCGCCCAAGCCGGGCAGACCTCCACCGTATGCTCCACCGTGTCCTCCGGTCGATCCACACAATGGTAACACCCGGGCGTTTCCTCCCGCCTTATCCGAAACAGGAACCTCCCGAAACAGCCATGTCCGGTGAGGACCTGCGTCAGGCGGAAGGTGAGGACGCCGTGGCGCCTCTCAAGCCACTCCTCAAAGAGGGGTCTTACCGCCGCAATTGTGGCGTGCCCTTGCCGAACTCATCTAAGAGTGGTGTGACTTAATTACATATTTAAACAAATATTTACCTGCAATACAAATTTTTGGTCAATGACTTTCTTGCCAATAGTAGGCTGAAAATCAGTTGACTCAAGGAAGCGCAGGAAGAATTCGTAGACTAGTTGAAGATGCGGCCACGAGGCCTCCAAAGTCGGATCATCTTCTTCAGGATCAAAATCAGGATTTTCACTTGGCGGTAGAGTGCGGAATAAATTGGCCGATATCTGCGACAGAATAGATAATATTTATTATTCATTAGGCGTATTCAAAAGCAGTGTACATTGAGAGCTTATTTTTAACGGCCTGCCAAAATGTACGTAATTAAAAATCACCACTAGACTGTACTTGGTACGGAGCCTTGATTACACAACATATCGAGTACGGAGGCGAGACAGAGCACTTCGGCCACGCTCGGTAGGTATGTCTACTGAACACTGTCTTGGTCTTGGTGGGTGTAATCAATGCATTACTAGGACTAAGGTGGCCGGCATTCGAAAAACTGAGCGTGCCGTCATGCTTATGCGTTATGACTTATTAATAGAACATCTGACTACCCAACTTCTGGAAATTCAGCAGCAATTTAGATTATCATTGATGTATGGTTTCTGCGACCACCACTTCTTTTGACTCAAGCGCTCATCCTAGCCTGTTGGTGCTGCTGTTGGTCCTAGCATTGTTCTGTTGTCACCACTCGCACTTTATGTACTAAACCGTCTTTAGCAGGCTAGGACGCGTTTGAGTAAAAAAAAGTGGTAGCAGCAGAAACCACAAATCATATCAGTGCGCAAGCACGCACGATGATTACGCGCATTTATTGGGTGGCACCCGTGGTTATGGTGGTCAAAATCTTATAAAAAACTGTTACAAACTCAAAACCTAATGAATTTAACTATGCTAAATATAGGTACCTAGTTTTGAAGACTATTCTCTTTATCAATAAATAGACTGAACCGACTGCTAAACTTTATTATAACATGGGAATTTGGGATTGTATACTTTTAACATAACAGCCTATTTCTGGGTGGTAGATTTAGGTACAGGTTTGTGGTACACCTGTACCTAAGTCTCTGGGGTCTACAAACATGGTTCAATGTTATGATGTTTATCTATATTCCATCTTTCCAGATTATTTTCACACAAAAGGTCAGGAATTCTAGAAGGTAATAACAGAACACAAATCAATCGTGATGAGTGTCGTTATATTTGAAACTTTTAGCGAGCTTTAAAACTACTCCAGTTTTAAAGCTATCGCTAAAAGTAAAGGTTTTCATTTTGTTAGAGTGAGTAGGTTCTGCGACATAATAGACTTGAATATCTTTTTATATGCAGACCCATACATTGCTGTGTGGGTTAGGATGAAATCATAATATCACGCAAGGATTAACTTTTTTCTGTATTTCTAACATTTTGTCTCTTAAAGGCGTCATTCTCTAGCTAGGGCGAGAAGTACGCTCATAATCTTCCGCACTTAATCGCATCGAAAGCGCTTTTACGTGGGAATGGACTTCTCGCTTTAGTGAATTGCACATCTAAGATACAGAAAGGGAAGCGTTAGGGGTACCTATATGGAAATGCTGATCTGTGCGTGTAAAAGACCATGACTAAAATGTATCGAGCACTGATACCTTTTTATTTCTTAGTGGCCATGAATGAAACTTTAATAATTAGGTAAGTACAATATAACTTTATTTTACTTTCAATATAACTGATTTACCACGATACAACATTACTAACGAAATGTTGTATCGTGGTAAATCATAAAAATCAGTCTGAACTGAATTATACGAGTAAACATGCAGGGTGATTTTCGAGCTCCCACATAAGGGTTAAATCGAAAAAAATATTGGTAGCAGGACAAAATAGGATGACCTCAATTTTACAGGAAATGAAAACTGCATTTTTTATTTTTGAAAAAGCTTGGCCTGAGCCAGGGATCGTACGCGATCACTTATGCAAAAAAAAAAGGATCCTGTATTTTTGTACTGAGCAAGTGTTGCTGACAAGGATCAAATACTGCAAAAGAATAATATATAACGGGTAGAATCCAAAGAAGTGCAGGAGTTCTCTTTTCAACATTAATGAAAACGGTAAAAAAAAAAAAAAAATTGCCATTCCCTTGAATTGACACTGTCAATGTCACATTATTAATGCGGTGTGACATGTAATGAAGATGGCTGAACGTGATTCTTTACGATGAAATATAAAATACTGAGTCGATGAAGCAGATTCTTTCGTGCAATGAGCAGACTAAAATAGCCCTAAAGGTGACGAACATATTTTCGATGCGATTGTACATAATTGGAGTCGAGATAGGTGGCAAGTGATTTGTAATGATCATAGTAATTAAATCGTGAAAGATAATCGCTGAGAAATTGCGAGTTGTGATGTTTTCGTCTCGTATTGACACAAATTAAAAATATAGCTAATGCTGTGGTAAAAAAAAATAACCAGTCAGCAAGGTAGCAGGCCTGACTGCCCAGGGTGCGCCGTACGTCAAGTACCGCCACCTGTGGAGGCAATACTAATGCACCTTTAAGCTAATACTTGATTACTGACTGGTTATAGATGTTCAGGAAATGGTAATAATGAGTGATTGTAGAAAGCATGCATTAATGTCGATTATGGAATAATCAATACGTACAGGCTGAATTTTTGAGATGGTCTCAGTAAGGCCAAGTACTTCAACCGTTGTAGCTACGGGAAAACGTTCTGAGGAGACTATATCCTTTTTAGAGTAAATGCTAACTCCATTCACAGAATTTGGAAAAGCGGCCAAGTGTGAGTCGGGCTTGCACACGAAGGGTTCCATACCACTGTATAATATTTAACGCATTTTATTACGGTTCAAAAGATACAGTCCTATGACAGACGGACGGACGGACGGACAGCGGAGCCTTAGTAATAGGGTCCCTTTGGGTATGGAACCCTAAAAATGGTACTGCCACGTAGAAAAACGTCAGTACTCACGTTTTATTTTTATGGTGCCAATCGATGCAGTTTCATATAAGGATTAAAAGAGTCTCGTAGACCAACTAAGGTAAGATTACTAGAAAAGCCACAAATCGCAAATAACTTTTCCTATACTATATATTTCATAACCAATTAAGATAATAAATTAAATGAAATCATAAAAGTAGTTACACTTTTCTTTAGAAAAAGGTACTGACCGCTATCACCACATCATAGACGCAATCATACACCCCTTGATTTTCCATTGGGTGACATAAAAAAAAAATTGTTTGATAAAAATATGGTTCTTATTTTGAAATTCACAATGCTTTGTCAATAAGATAATTATCTTTTTATTAGTATTAGCATGCTGTAAAAGTCCATGGATAAGATGATTCATCACTACACAATGTATGGAATCAGATTGTCGCAATTTGTGGCTTTTCTAGTACTCTAACCTATGTTAGTCCAAGAAGAGTCTTTTAATCCTTACGTAACTGCATTGATTGGTATCATAAAAATAAAACGTGAGAATTCACGCTTTCTAGCTGACTGTGTAATTTTTCCAAAATCTGTGAATGCCATTTATAATTACTCAAAAAGTTAAGCAGTCTCCTAAAAATGATTTCCTGTAGCTACAACAGTTAAGGTAGCCCTTGCTGCCCCATTTCAAAAATCCACTTTGTATAGACTGAGCCGACCTATTATTGCAAGATTCTGTGGTTTCAGTCTATTTTCATTTAAGTGTGTATGCTAATCCATTTAACAACTGGCAAATAGGCCACATTGAGCCCTATTTGATTAATATTGACATTAGTATTATATTGAGTTATTTATCCATAACAAATTAGTTTAGTAGATACTGTCAACTGCAAGTACATAATACCAAATTTGGCATTGACATGGCCTTTAAGTTGTAGCAGTACGGTTTTCGTAGTTCAAATATTACCCCTGACTGATGACTGTACTTAGCATTTTACTTGATCTACACACCTTTCATCTTTATTATATTTGATTTAATTATTATATTCTGTAATGATCAAGAGGGCTCGGCTTACACTTACCATTTTAATAATCTCTGGGTAAACAGGTTCAGTAAGCACTCCACGTCCTCCAGTGATGTACTCTACAAGCTCATTGAGGGTGGCACGCTTTATCTCCTTCCCCTTCAGATCAGCAACCGGATCCATGAAATCAAATGCCACACAGCATTGTCGCAGCTTACGGATGAATAACTCCTCTTGCTCACTGCTTGGAACATCTGAAAACAATTGCATTAGTATGAGCATTGTATATTTTAAATTTGTACTTTGTAGCTAAAAGGATAAACCAACTATATTGCAAAATTTATATTTATCCTATTGTTTTCCCACAGTAAATGCCCAAGGAGAGTCTAATTAGAATATACAGGGTGGCAGGGATGTCTAATTAGAATATACAGGATGGCAGGGACATCGACATGCAAACTGTAACCATGAATTCAGCAAATGTTTCTAGTCTCCCTACTGTAAAAATGTGCTGTTTCATAGAAAAGTGCAATACCTACACGGGCAAAATGTATGGAACAGGTTTTTTTTAAAATAACCAACAGAACATTTCAAACCAGGGGCGTTCAGAATCATGTACTGAAGCCATGGTAACAGTTTGCGCGTCGATGTAACTGCCATCCTGTATTCTCTAGTAGATTATTTATACTTTTAATAATAATAAATTTAATTTGCATTTTTTAGCTACATAATTATAACTTTGTAAATAATAAATCAATCTGATAAAAATAACTAATAATGAAAGCTCTGATATATTCTTGTGTTTGAAATGGTTTTAGGTCAATGAGGCATGGAACTTCACAGCCCCTTTTGCTTCCCAGTCTGATGGGTCTTCTTTGCCTTAAAAATAACTAATATGTAATCATTAATTGAACACAAGAATGCTAATAATGTATTATCTGATAAACACTATCTACAGCAGGCTCTCATTAGAAATGAGAACTCAATATATATCCTTCAATCCACAACATACTAATGGGTCAGATTCCATAGTTTTTATTATCAGCTATCAAATAAATACCTGTTTTTATAAATAGTTGCAAGATCTGGCAAGTCTGTTCATGTCTAATTGTAAATTACATAAAATAGTAATGTACCTACATATACTATGTATGTAATAGAATGTCTGGCCTAATCCAATAGCAACGCAAAAGCCATCTTTTTAAATTACATAAAATAGTAATGTACCTACATATACTATGTATGTAATAGAATGTCTGGCCTAATCCAATAGCAAGGCAAAAGCCATATTTTTATCTAATCCCTTTTATATATAGTTAGCTAGTAAGCAGCGAGCCCCTTTCAGAGAAGTCAGGTCCATATTACTCTCCCTAAGGGAGTATTTTGTCAGTTTGACATTCATTTTGTGGGGCCCGTCTAAAATCATCATGCAACAGAAAGATTCAAGATGTAATAATATTACACAATACTTTTCTAAAATGCATTAAATTAAAAATATTTTTTTATTTAAGTTACACTTATAAAATCAAAAACCTTTTTATTTTAATTATATTTAAATAAGTTTTGAATCAAGGGATTCAATAAATGCAGAATCAATTTGGAATAGGTATGTTGTTTAGGTACACTAAGAAATATGAGATCCAAATAACAAAATAAATAGAAGCTAATTTAATTATCATATTCATGCATAATGGGATTTACAAGTAACACATACATTTATTCAATTGACCACGAATAAGGTATATACATTTTTGACACAGAACCTACTTCATATTGTGGCAGAAGTCAGGAGAACAGTAGTCTGACAATACTTCATGACTGTGTAATATCTTCCATAAATAACATTTATTAACTCCTTCAAAAGTTATACAAAATTTCAGTGTATGATTTTTGTCATAACATTGTAAATTATGTTTCCTCTGTATCCCAAGTCAACATTTTCTTTATGTAAACAAGATTTTATTCCTAACCTATTTACATAGTTCAACAAAAATCAAGGCAAAAGTTCAATGAACTAGCAAAATTAGAATGAAATTTGTATAATATGCAAAGTTTTAAGTATGTACCTAGTAAAATTGCAAAGAGAACGGAAGATACGCGTAAAAATTGGATAAAGTTAATTGGACCCACCTTTGAGCAAGGGCAGTGCCTGAAGCTCAACATCTTGCGTGTTGCGGTATCGAGAGGAGCCCTGAGACTTCTTGGTTTTTTTCTTCAGCGACCGCTTGGCGAAAGGGTCAATTCTGTCCACAAAAGTTCCCGAAGACATTTTGGTAATATAAAAGTGTCCCAAATGACGATAGGTAGACGACGATCAATGCGAAAATTGTTTTGTTTCAAGCAGAGTCATGATCTGGCCCAGTCCACGAGACGAACGCGCACTTTCCGTAGGATGCACAATATTAGAGCCTAAACAAACAATTCTTCGTCACACATGACGGTAATGGAGTGGTCACACTCAGGCCATTCTTTATACACTTCAAGATTCCACAACAGTTACGTAATTTTAAACCGTCTCTATCACTAAAATGACACAAATACAGAAAAGAATAATTTGATTCACAAATTTAGATTTATTTTCTGAGGCGTGTCACGAATAGCAGAAGGCAGAAGTCGCATATACATACAAGCCTCGTGTAATATCAGCCGGTCAGTCAATGACAATATATTTTCTAACAATAATCGCAAGAGATTTTTTAAGTTTTGCTTGTAATAACGCGTAAAACAGCGAATCAAAACGGTTATCGTCTTTCCTGGACGTAATCGGAAACTATAGCGGTGATGACACGGAGCAAAACTTAACACCAAAAATCTATCACCGTATTCTCGCCATCGCTCACCATCCGTTTCGACTCTAAAACAGGGCGCATTTTAACGCTATACACGAGATTATTTTAGAATGTTGCACTTTCACAAGACTAATCCAACGTATATGCGACTTTTTTCACAACGAGAAGCGATCAATTTACAAAATTTGTAACTAAAAGATTAACATCACTGGTTTGCTGCGAAAACGCTACACTCATACAAAAGTACCTATTTCTGAAAATAGATGGAGATAGAAAATGTTCAGTTAATCAGTCCTAATACTTTTTATTGAATTCGTCAATATCTGTCGTAACAAATTAAATTTTAATAAATTCCGTAGTAAAATACGTCATAAGCATCTCTAATATATGCAGAATGTACAAAACTTTTGTTTAAAAAATAAAAAGCTACGAAAATGTTTATACGTGTTCCGGTTGTAAAACGGAGCAAATGTACAGATAATAAATAATTTAAAAAAAAGTAGACAATAGACTGAGTCCTTTAGAAGGAAGTAAAAAGAAGGTAGAGAAAGAAATAATACACAATATTTCTATACCACACGAAATAAATAAAAAACTATCGATATGTATGTTCAAACGCTGTTCAAATAAATAATGTTCTAATAGTTTAAAAAAATTCGAGTTTTAACACTACCTAACGTCTTTCCTTTTAACATGGTGTCATGTGTGCACACAGTGTGTGCACGGTATTTCGAAACCATGCAAGCAGAACTTTCCGAATCGATCGCTGCGATTGAAAAAGGCTTGGCTTTGGTTTCTAGCGACAAATACGGAATGCATGTGGTGCGTGGTGCATGAAGCATGCATACATACATTACACACCATATGTCGATGTCGTACGAAGGGACGTCGCATGCGCTTGAGAAATAAAAGCAAGAAACCGATTTCCGGCACCCCTTTACGAACACACAGCAACCCCAGAAGAACCGTAACCAGGTCATGCAAGTAATCTAAGAACAATCGTTTACGGTGAGAAAAGAGTTGTGGGAAAAAGCAACAGCCACTACTACCCAACTTCGTTCAACTTCAGGAGCATCTGTCATCCAGACATGTCCTCAATCTAGCAAAATGGAGGATTAGAGATACTTCTGAGTGAGGACCTAAAAACACTACTGATGTCGCGATTAACGTGTCCACCTAAAGTACCGATGAAATTGAATACAATTTGTTTCTTATATCTATCTATCTTATATATATGTGAAACAAAGTCGCTTAGTAGTTGAACCTTTAGGTACAGTCGACCGCACATTGCGCGTCGGTGGTAACAATTTGACCTTGAGCTGTCCTAGCGCACTACGAAGTTTCAATAGAATAAGACGCCAGCTTACACCCACTGACGAGTGGCCTACTGTAAGGTTATTTTGTACTTTAACAAGTCCATAAGATACTTGTCACTGGTTGAGCCTGCGCTGTATTCTCACTAATCTCATCACTCATTAGTAGTAGATAGATAGGTCCCTAACTAGTGAAGCCCTATGGTATGTACGTCTGTGATGCATACCATTAGCCAGCTATACGCACTCGCTCAATCGCGCGTGAAACAATCGTGCCTGAAAGAGCTCGCGCTTAAAGATGTTGAACGGAACGTGTTGACTCTGTCCTTAGTGCCCCTTGACACGTATGAGTTCACTAGAAATAGAAAAACATAATAACAAATTATTGTATCAAGTTACTGCTGGTTTCCCTTATTTATTTAATAACTCAATGTATATTTTATAGTAGCATTTAGGATATGTTACGAAATACCTAAAGCTATGCACAATATACGATTACTTGCGATTTTTAAACTGTGAAAATAATTGCTAACGAAAATAATTTTTCAAGAGAATTCTCAAGCGACTTTTTACCGCAGTGTGCGATCTCTAGTTTATTGGTATTGTTCACAGAATTGTGATTATTGTGATTATTATCCGCAAAGATTAAAATTCGTAATGCGGGTTTAGCTTTATACCAATAATTAATTTGCCACATATATATTTTCTACTATAAAAGCTACTATTTTGTAGCGTTCCCTTTACACGAACCTTAACAATCCAATTCGATAGCGAATCGAGAGTTTGTGAATAGCTATGGTTTTTGTCGGTCTATTTTATTTTTTGTTGGTTCAAGTCCCAGCTGAGGCATGCAAGCTTCCTAAAATGTAATTTATAATGTCTGAATGCTGTTTAAAGTATTGTTTTCTATGAGCACAAAGTATAGAGGCCTGTTATAAGTATGTTCTAACTTTATATTATGATTGGCTCATTGGCTCTATGCTAACGTTTTCTTCTATCTTCTATGTTCTCTATAGTATATTATTCAGCTTTGGAGGAAAGTAGCTTTCTAATGATTTTCCTCGAATATTACTAAATTATCGGCTTATTTATTAAATATTAAGTGTTGGTTTACGTTATAAAGACATTTGAAATTTGAGTGCTTTGTGAAATATAGAAACATTAAGATACTGTGGGTCGTTGGAAAAGGGTAATTAATTTAGAAAGCAACATGGAAGCGCTGACAGTTCCGCCATGAATGCAAAATAAATAGAAATTGTGAAGGTTTGAAACTCATATATTTATTTATTGTTTTTCATACGAACACCTATTGTCTGATATGGACATAAAAACAAGACATGACGTAACTATTATGATTTCAATTGCGCCTCTCAAACTTGCTCACAATACAAAGTCACATCGGAAGAAAGTCTCCCGCATTTGTTGGTTCTTGCTTAGATGTTCATTACAGTACTTACTATCTATTGATTTCAATTTTTGAGTTGTCACAGGACAAACTTGTTACTGTTGTTTAAATGAAAAATAAATAACGATTTAACGAATGGAGAATGTATCGATTTTTCTTTACGTTTTCTTTATATTTTTTTTCAGAAGCTGGACGTCACTCGGACAGTTTAGAAACTTCACGATGTTGAGAGGTGGGCGTGGAGGCCGTCACAGTCCGGAGCTGTACCCTCACACGCTGAAGTGCTCCAACGCCAGTGACACTAGTTCTGCATACAGTGGAAGTGACACAATGACCTCAGTACATAGCTCTCTTGACATGGATATGGAGGTAGACCTTTCAGGTCTCCTTGAGTCCATTGTTGACTCTGATGAGGAGGAAGATTTAGAAGAAAGCATGGACAGCCTGACAGTTCGTGATGCTGTTCGAGAATGTCTTGAAAAGGATCCAAGTGAACGAACTGATGAGGATATAGAAATACTCTTGGAGTTCACTCAACATTTGAAAGCATTCACAAATATGACATTGACAGTGCGTCGGGCATTATGTGTTGTCATGGTGTTCGCAGTAGTCGAGAAAGCTGGGACAGTAGTTATGAATGATGGAGAAGAACATGACTCCTGGTCTGTCCTCATTAATGGACATGTTAGTATTGAGCACCAAAGTGGTGAAGTAGAGCACCTGAATGTTGGTGACAGCTTTGGGATGGCTGAAGCTACACTTGAGAAATTATATCATAAAGGTGTAATGACAACAAAATGTGATGACTGTCAGTTTGTTTGCATTACACAGACTGACTATTATCGAATACTACATCAAGGGGAAGAAAATATAAGAAGACATGAAAATGAGAATGGTGTAGTAGTGCTGGTTACAGAATATAGAGGAGCGGCTGGAGAGTCGGGACGACAACATGGCCATGTTGTTATCCGTGGAACTCCAGATCAATTAATGTTACAACTCATTGAGGATAACTCACGTGATTCTACATATGTTGAAGATTTTCTGCTGACACATAGAACATTCATTGAAAGTCCTTTAGTTGTAGCAAAACAACTTCTAGCTTGGTTCTCTGAACCATCTGTGAGAGACAAGGTTACTCGTGTGGTGCTGCTTTGGGTCAACAATCATTTTACTGACTTTGAAACTGACTCAACCATGATGGAATTTCTTGAGAACTTTGAAATTGCCTTAGAGCGTGAAAAAATGGAAAGTCAATTGAGGCTGTTAAACATAGCTTGTTCAGCTAAAGCTAGAACACGAAGTGTTACTTTATCTCGTCCTACAAGAGATGAACCTTTAAACTTCACAATATTGGGTGGATATGAAAGAGGTTATGGAATATTTATATTTAAAGTAGAAAAGCATTCAAAGGCTGAGGATGTTGGATTAAAAAGAGGAGACCAAGTTTTAGAAGTTAATGGTCAATCCTTTCAGCATGTGAGTCATGCGAAAGCAATGGAAATAATCACAGGATCAACACATTTAAGCATCACAGTAAAAAGTAATTTATTAGCTTTTAAACAAATGTTGTTAATGCCAGAAAATTCTCCAAGGCAGAGAGGCTGCTCTAATAGAGTTCACTGGCACACTGATCCTAGAGCCAGACTATCTACTGCAGAACTACTCAATGATGATCCTTTAACATTAACCCCGGTGTTTCAATCTCCCACCAAGAAACCACAGCAGTTGAGCATTAAGAAAGAACCTCAGAAAGGCTTCATGACATTGGGACCTAAGAGAAAATTACAAAAAGCTTTAATGAAAATGAATCTTCTTCCTAAAAATACAATTACTGATGGTTTACCTACTGATGACAGTATTCTTTCAAACTCAGAATCCTTAAACAAAGCAAATACCAGTACTTCTTTTTATAACTCACATAGTAATCCTGATTTAATATCTATATGTTATGATGAATATCAATCCTCTGATTATCCTGAACATGTACTCAAAGTATACAAATCTGATCAAACTTGCAAATATTTGTTGGTACACAAAGAGACAACAGCAAGAGAAGTTGTAATGTTGACTTTGCAGGAATTTGGCATCACTGATCCCAGTTCTAACTTTTCACTTTGTGAAGTGTCCGTTGCTCAGGGTGGTATTATAAAACAACACCGCTTGCCTGACCAGTTGCAAAATCTTGCAGAAAGGATTGGTCTCAGCTCTAGGTATTACCTAAAAACCAATGGAATTACTGAGAATTTAGTACCTGATGAAATGGCACCAGAACTTTTAAGAGAGAGTGTAGTTCATTTTCTACAATTAAATGCAGTTGAGGTTGCTGTGCAACTAACATTACAAGATTTTTGTATCTTTCGACAAATTGAAAGTACTGAGTATGTTGATGATCTCTTTGAGCTGAAAAGTAGGTATGGCACACCAATGTTATCGCAATTTGCCGAACTCGTTAACAAAGAAATGTTTTGGGTTGTCACAGAAGTTGTTAATGAACAGACTCTTGCACGACGACAAAAAATTATAAAGCAGTTTATTAAAGTTGCACGCCATTGTAAAGAGTGTAAAAACTTTAATTCCATGTTTGCTATAATATCGGGATTGGGGCATGGTGCAGTGTCAAGATTAAGGATGACTTGGGAAAAACTACCGACAAAGTATTTAAAATTGTTCACTGATTTGCAAATGCTGATGGATCCTTCAAGGAACATGTCTAAGTATAGACAGCTTGTTACTACAGAGCAAGGCAGATCGCCAGTTATACCATTTTATCCAGTGGTTAAAAAAGATCTTACCTTTATACATTTAGGCAATGACACTAAAGTTGAAGGCATGGTCAATTTTGAAAAGTTGCGAATGATTGCTAAAGAAGTTCGCACACTTACAAATATGTGTAGTGCTCCTTATGACCTTCTTACCTTACTGGAGTTAGGCAAGCAGCCACCATCAAATGCTATGGTTGCTTTAAACCAACTTACTACTGGAGGAGTACAGCAAGGTCAAGTGACAGTAAAAAGAAGGAAAAAATCTTCAAATGTACCAAACCCTAAAAAAATGTTTGAGGAAGCACAAATGGTTCGACGTGTAAAGGCATATTTAAATCAAATGCATGTCGAAACTGATGAAGAACGTCTTCACAGTTTATCTCTAGAATGTGAGGGAGCTGGGCCAGCTCCTGCCATCCCACGACGTCGACACCCATCACCATCTTTATCTACAACAAGCAGTGCTTCATCAGCCAGTGAGAGTAAAAAAAGCTTTGCAGGTAATAAGTTTGGTACTGCATCTCCTCAAGCAGTGAGGAAACTGCTGGCTCTATCAGAACCAGCTAAAACAAGGCCACATCAACCTCGGCCGCCACCACCGGGACCATCGCCTTGTTCGCATCGCCGCGATGGACCGGGCCCTGGTATTTGTTGTCCTCGAACAGCACATGAGAGATCCCACTCTGATACGCCTACACCACTCCCAGTCGATCTATCGGCAGAGAGTAGTAGTGTTACATCATTAGTAAACTTGCCACTACGAAAGACCGGGTCAGCAACGTCGAGTGACAGTGGGCACGGCTCTTGCACAGCAGCGACCTGCGCGCGGCCAGTGCCGCCGCCGCGCATGCCGCAGGCGCCCTACACTCTAGCCGCCCAAGTGGCGCGGCTCGAGCGGCTCAGTCGAGCGCATTCTCACGAGGGCGTCACGCGCCCTTATGACTATTATCACGATACGCCTGATGATGACGACGACGATCAACAAGTATCAGCTGTTTAAAAATTTAAATACTCTTACTAATTGTCTATTTATATAGTTCCCTGTTTTGTAATCTCACATGATAAATAGAAAGCACGAGTTATGTGACTTCATTTAATATATTATTAAAAATCATGTATGTACCCTTTACAAACTAAGTCTAAAGACTGTATAATTATGTTAAGAAATGTGCTAGTGTTATGTAAAATTCCATATTATAAGATCCTAATTATTAATTACAATCATTTGACCCACCAGTTTCCAGTTTTATCTAGAGATGTTTGATGTATACCAATAATAGGTGTACTATTTTATTATAATGTTGGTATATCTACATTCCGTTATTTGTATATTATTATAATAATAGTTTTCATTATTTATAATTGTGAAACTTAGACCAAATAATAATTAATGTACCTTTTAACATTTATAATTGAGAATAATTTTGTTGTAGTATGTATTTTGTGGTAGCTTTGTGGACCAATAATGGGTTTGAATGTGGTTTCTCATGGTCGTATCAAATTCTGTTAATATCATGATTTTTAATTATTATTATAATTGTAAATAATAAAAATATATTAATTAAACTCATTACATTTTTTATTCATAAAATTAATCACAATAAAAAACAAAATATTTGTCAAATCAACTGACTGATTTAAATTGTGCAAGATAGTCCAGTTCCAACGGATGTAAATTCGGAGCAGGAATGACGAGGCTATGGAGCGGCGCCCCGAGGTCAAAGCTTCGCATTGCATCGAGTGACATTACTGCTATCTGCTGGTCAGTAGCTCCAACTCGAGAAAGCCCAACTGCTGTGTTATTTTTGCTAATTCCTGTTGAAAACAGAAAAAACGTTATGTTAATACCGATGAGTTAGTCTAACTTTAAATATTTTAACTTTAATTGTTATTACAAAAGAATATGTGTAGTAGGTACACTCAGCGACATTATAATTATCAAGTAGAGACCAACCGAAGTTTCGGTTTTGGCCAATTGTGGCCGAATATTCAGCTCTAACGAAACTAGCATTCAAGAGCTGACAGTTATGATACATAACTACAGTTTCATTGGTCTACATCACGGGTTCTACACCGAATGTAACCTAGGCGGGGTGCTAAAAAATTCTAGCTTGCATTCTATATTCTCTTAATTCACCTGTGCCTTTCCAGACAGAAATAAAGAGTTCGGTACCTAATTTGTCGCCTTATGCAGAAAAGCTGAAGAATTAAAAGAATGTAGAATGCAAGAGCAAGTTTTGCGAACTCTCTCTTACATTATGCATTCTCATCATTATAGTTTTTCTGCATAACTCGACAAAGTAACTCCTATTTCTGTTTGAATGATCAAAAGAAAATCTAGCCTATACAAGGCGATGAGAAAAATTGCCGCAAAAGTCTATCCATCATAAAAAAGTTAGTTGGGAGTCTCATTTCCTAATATGGGAAAAGTTTTCTGACTTTTCTAGTACCCAAACCCCAGATGGTCCCATAGTTTTTTGACCCTTATAAGAAACAGGATCGATTGGAATCAAAAAATGATTTGTAAAAAAAGTTAAGAACAGTCTCATAAAATCGTTTTCCTGAATCTACAGCGGTTAAGGCGGAACCTTCAGGGTAGCCCGCGTAATTCAAATTTTCTTACGTTTTTTGCAATTTGCAGGTCACTGTCAGGTTGTATTTTGATTAAAATATGTTTCGCGACCGTAACAAATATGGCTTTACAGAATTATAATCATTAGAATCAGCAATACATCTCTTTCAGTTCATATTACTGTATTGAATGACTATTTCATGAAATCATGACATTTGACGCCAATTTTAACTTAAGGAGTCGACTCGAAATTTTGACGTACAAAAGTGCCTTTTAATGGCTTACTTGAAATAAATTATTTGACTTTGAACATGGACGAACAGATTAAGTGGAACGGATTCTTGCTAACAAAAAATTGTGTCATTCAAGTCGGCCAGCTCGCTGTACGTACAGACCGGCACACACATGCACACATTGCAAACGGCAACACACACATAAATATTCACATAAACGGGACTCAGTTGTCTCAGCGGGGTTCCGTTCGACTTTTTTTATTCGTCCATGACTTTGAAGCACATTGTTAATGTATGCAATGTAAATTAATGATATCCAATTATTACTATTAGATATCATTCGTTTATTTTTAAAAGCACGGGAAATAATAGAATCGTCTTCAATAATACAACTTCTGATTTCAGAACGCAGGATAACATATTATTTCTGAACGCATTCGTAATTTTTACGTTCATAGAGATGTCCATGTTTTTTCTCAAGTCTTAGTCGATGTTATTCAAAATAAAGTCATTTATTCAAACTAGGCTGAGAATCAGCACTTTTTGTAAGTCAAAATCCATCCTGTATAACTTAAGCAAAAAATATTAAAATGAAAATTTTCATATTTTTTACCCGACTGCAAGGAAAGGGTTTTGTTTTTCGCGCGTATCTTGTATGTATGTTATATTCTTTATTACCTCATATCTTTCAAACCGCTAGACGGATTTATATAATAAAGACATCGTTAGATACGTCTTGATCGCCCATGTGTTCTTAGATAAGTTAAAAAAAAAAACAAACACGGCGGCTGTGAGATGCCAATGTTGGAGTGAAAAAATAAAAGTTGTAAGCATTTAAAAAAAGTATAGCATGGGCATGCCCGTAATACTAAATATAAAAAAAGACATCAATAAAAAAATTATCAAAAAATCCCGCCTGCATAAAAAGACAATCAATGTAAAATCAACTAAAAGGACCAAAATAAGATCAAAAATTCAATAATTATAAAAAGTCAACGAAAGAAATCGAAAGAAGATCAAACATTAACGGCAAATTTAAAACATATCGATGGTAGTCGTTCAAAATTGTATGCAGCATGATAACATGCATCGGAAGCATAGAATTAAATGATAAATGAAATCATTTAATGTCACTATAAGCATGCCTCCGACTCGACTGTGTGATAACATGCTGCACAAATTTTTTAAGGACTACCATCGATATGTTTTAAAATTTGCGGTTAATGTTTGATCTTGTTTCGATTTCTTTCGTTGGCTTTTTATTATTATTGAATTTTTGATCTTGTTTTTTTATTATTATTGAATTTTTGATCTTGTTTTGGTCCTTTTAGTTGATTTTACATTGATTGTCTTTTTATGCTGGCGGGTTTTTTTTTGCTAGTAATCGTCTACCAAACGCACCGCGAGTCTTAGTAGGTATTTTAACAAACGGACGGTGTGGGGCCCGCGGTGAAATTGCGTAACACTCTAACAGTACGTAAGAATGGCCTTAATTTTGACATTTCAACAACATTCATTGCGTTATTTACGTTGTTGAGCAGACAAATTTTTCGAACATATAAAGCAATAGATTGAGAATATTCTTCAAACTGATTCAGATTCCGATTGATAGTGTGTTACGCAATTAGGGTGCAGTTCGTACTGGAAATGTGTAGCTTGAGATGTCGCCGCGTGTACTATCACTTACTATCAACAAATGCCACTCCACTGAGCCCACCCAACCATAGTAGCGCATAACCTAACCTGTGTCTGAATTAGTTTCAATTATGTTCACCAATTGCTCTGCTGCTTCTTTCACGGACATAAATTTCGGCTCCATGTACTGGCGGATTTTCTTTGTTAATGAATCTTCAGTAGGTTCTTTTACCTTGATATCTGAAATAAAATGAGAAGTTGAGAATAAAAATTTATTAATATTTTATTACCACATTTAATATCATATTGCATTATGTATATTAAAAAATAAATTAATAAACTGTTTTCACAAACGTATATTTTTCCTACTCTTTATTGTTGTATAGCTGCATTAGACAATCCCTTTAGAATTGAAATATTATCTTTAAAGGTGTTTATTACATTTGTATGAATTTTTGTCACTGAATACGATAGGCACTTCTTTTTAATAACCTAATACATAACTGTACGCCACCGGTACAATACGATAGATCAATAGATTTATCGCCTACTCAAGCATAACTGCAATGTTGAATAAGAGTTTTGCTTTATTTATTTGTCAGGCATTAAAAATATTGTTAAACAACACTTTTGTCTATATCTTTATTGCCGTGATAGTTAAAGTATTATCGTGGTAAAACATTGAGAGAAGCAAACGGGAAGTAATTAATGGCCACCGTGAATCTCAATAATTCTATTATCAGGGTTTTTTTTTTTTTTTTCTAGAATACCCTGGAAGCAATTGTTTGAGAATAGGAAGCAAATAGCAGCAATAGGGAAGCAATTATTGGACATAAATTCAACGTTAAATACGCCTATCCTGACGGAGACGGTATGGAGGTGTTCAAACAAATAATAAAAGTTGATTGATTACCTACATAATTTTCACCTGTGAACCAATTCTGTTCGAAGTTGGCACACATATGTAGTTCTGACACTACAACATCATAGAGACCTGAATTGATGATGGGGATGGAAGCCAGATGCGAGAACTCCTCAAAAGTGTACACCAGCCTACATCGTGTTTGGGCTTATTTCATTCATTTCGATAAGACCTCTAAAGGTCTAAACCTAGCTGGGGTATGACTGTCATTGTGGGTCTGATGATGGAGACGGAAGGCTACCAGAAATTCCTAAATGGTACAAAATCGAAAATAGATACATTTAGGGCCAGTCATCTCAGGAAAGCATTTCATGTTAGCATTCAGGCTGCCTATCCATGCTAGGCTTTTTTGGCTGATATCCAGTACTTACATAAATAAATTATTGTTATTACTTGCCTAATAAACAAAGGGTGTGTAAGTTTCTTGAGAAATTTGCAACAATTTTCTCAAAGAAACTATCTGGTTTCCATGTATCCGTCCAGTAAGGTATTGAAACCGTTTCTCCAAAATTATACAACTGTAATCCACAACAGCTTACAGCATTCATTATTGAAGCATTATGAATAATCTGAAAAGTTAATAATTAAATTATTGAGTTACTGTTGTTACTTAATTACTGTCCTTATTTACAAATATCTGACACTGAGGTTTGCTGGTAGAGAACCCAATTCTGGGTTAAGTACATTAGCTATAGTTATTATAACTTTGTTTTTGTAAGTAATCTATAAGTACAATAAAGAATAAGTTGTAGTAATAAATGAGAAAACTGCCTACAGATTGTGAGCTAGGTAAACATTAGACTCAGGAAATAATTAATTACTACTGTTGTAGAACTGATGTGTGCCAGAACTGGAAATGATTTGGACCAAATCAATATTGTACATACATTGCATGTTTTTTTTTTGTCAAATATTTAATGACCACAACACAAGCTGGTTACAAGCAGCTCATTAAATTTTGCTACCTGTGTTTTTACGCCAAATTGTTTAGCCCGCAGCAACATATCAGTGTGGGTTGTGGCTCCCAAAGGGTCACCAACAACCAGCAAGGCGACTTCAGCATTCTTAGCTTCTAATAAAATATCATCAATTGCACCCTCACATAATTCACGGTCTGCTAGCACCAATGGTCGACCATAATAATCTTCCTGAAATTATAATGTGTCGTACAATAAAACCAGACTGCATCTTTTATAAGTAATCACACACAAATTTTGATGTCGGTACGCCATTAATTACGGTATTTAAATATTTACCAAAATATCTTTTCCAACAGTGAGTATTGAAGTATAACCTTCCAACAAAACTTTGTCACATTTTCGAACAATTTCCAAGCCTTTTACAGTAATGTCTTTGGCGTCACCTAATCCTAAACCTATTAAATAGAACATTATTTGATAAAATAGTGATTACTTAAACAAAATTCAAGTGGAGCACCATTTGCCGGTTCACGATTTACTTTGTAAATTATTGATGTTTTGTGAACGTGATTTCGTGCCAAAAGAACAGTCAAGTTGCCTTGCCTTACTGCAGCAGTGACAGTGACACTTGGGTGACACCTTGGTGACACTATAATAGTAACAGTACTGACAAATCTGACAGTACCATCACAGAACATAATATTATTAAAATCTACTACAACTTATTTATACCGTCACATGACATAATACTGTTGACAGAGCTGTCGACCCTGACCACCCCCAACTCAGTTAACCCAGTGGGTTTCCAATCCATTAAAAAATCAAATGTGACTATTAAATAAAAAAGATGTTGAACGGTTTAAAGTTAAAAGTTTACGGCTTGTAAAAGAAAGAGGTACATATAGGAAAAAAAGGGTTCCTGGTATCTCGTATTTACCCGACTACGGCATAGCCAAAGGAGGGTTATGATTTTTTAACAGGCTATTATGTTTCTATGTATGTCATATACTCGTATATTGACTAACGAGCATGAACGCAATTATTTAAAATTACGTCCCTCGGTATAGCTCGGTATGAGTGATCAAAGCTCGGATCGAAATCACTGATCAAAATGAAAACTATGTGATTAAAATGCTCTTGTCGGGGCAACGAAAGTATGAATGTTATGTATCAGCGGTTTTTTGTGTAAAATAGATGGTGCGATCGCTACTGTAGGCACCTCTGCCTATGCCTACTGGGTTTGTCACGTGAGTTACTGCGACACTATGTGTTAAATATAGACACTGATTGATTATCTACTGTAGAATATTTATTTATTCCCGAAGTCCCAGGTACGAAAATGAGGACACGGATCGGCCAGCGCGCAGTAACTGACGATCGCACCACACACATCTCTTTCACACTACAAACCGCTGACACATACGATTCATACTTATGTACATTGTCCCCCTTTTTTTTTTTTTTTTGGGTGGGAAATCATCAAATGACGTCTCCCGCTCCCGCCCTGAGCGGAAGGGCGTGTCAGACTCCTACTGACTAAAACCCACCCGTGTTCCTTCAGTTGCCTGTGCGCCAGGGCCACGGTAACTCTTTCGAACAATCCGCAGCCCCGGCACTCTTATTAGTAGAATGAAGTTTAATACAAGGAGCTCAAATAAATGTTTGTAGTATGCACCTAAGATGGAATTTTATTTCATGTATCAAGAAATAAAACGCAACTTATTATTTACACTAGGTACTAAATTAAATGACTAAATAAATATACAAAAAACAAAAGAACACTTATTGCGTCGAAGTACTCGTCCGCGTCTCATCCGGAAACGAGCCCAGAAGACTGGCAGCATTGCCACGTTGAATGGTTAAAGAACGAGCCAGCCCTCTGGTCACGTAAAGTGTCGACCAGTCGTAGTCGGTAAGAAATTTCTTAAAAAGGAGACGCGCACTCGGGCTACATGACCCGAGCGTTTCGACCCCAAACGGCTCAAAACTGTAGTTATCCATAAGTTTAGAGTATTTGCGCCGCTTGAGGGTCTCAACAGAGCAGCGGTTCAAGCATAGCCAGCCATGCTTGGAACATGAGATGGCGCAAGGGTGTCGACACAGGTTGCGTCCCACACCAGAGGCCTACCCACCGGCCAAGGCAACAACGTTATGCCGTCTGGTTCTAATACCGCTGGTATGCTGGCGGTGACAAGGGCTTGACGAATAATATCGTTGATGCTGCGTGATGTGCTATGCGACCTGCGCTCCTACAGCAGGACAGGCCATGGCGCCCGAGATTGTCGACTGCTTCACCGCAGTGACACCGATGCGGAGCAACACAAGGTGCGTCCAAGCGGAGACAGGTAGCGAGCCGAAACGATGAGTCATCCATCATAGTGCAGTGGTGGAGACTGGATCGCCCAAGACACAAGCCTGACTGCTACTCTCCCACAGCCAGCAGACGGGCACGCCCAACAGTATTAAGTGACGTGTTTACCACGGTATTCCGTATAAATAACACTGCAGAGCGGCACGTCCCACTGTCTCTGGGAGGATGGGTTGTCGGGCAAATCTGTGTTGCGACAAGCCATTTTCCAAGCGTTCAACGCACGGTCAAACACGGTATCTCAAAATCGACCAGAAAGAAAGATAAAAGTTTTCACAACTTAACAACAGCCTATCGCAGTCCACTGCTGGACATAAGTCTCTCCCAGGCTGCCCCACAGCACTCTGTCCTCCGCCTTCCGCATCCAGGTTGTCCCAGCCACTTTCTTAAGGTCGTCAGTCTATCTAGACGGGGGGCGTCTTACGCTACGCTTGCCGATACGCGATCTTCACTCCAGCGGGGTAATTACGTAACACACTAACAGTAGGAATGGGTTTCATTTTGACAGTTCAACAACATTCATTGCGTTATTTACGTTGTTGAGCAGACACATTTTTCGAACATATGAAGCAATGGATTAGCAATAGGCTTCAAAATTATTCAGATTGTGATAGATAGTGTGTTACGTAATTAGGGTGCAGGACTTGTCTGCTCCATCGGCCATCGGTCCTTCGACAAACATGGCCACTTCAGTTTGCTTATTCTGCGCGCTATGTCGGTAACTCTAGATCTTTTCCGGATAATTACATTTTTGATTTTATCGTTAAAATGTTATTAGTACATACTAATTCCGTGGTTCAATGTCACGTTAATTGTTGTTATTGTCAACGTCACTATTCGTTTTAATGTAATATCTGTGGCATTCTTCTGTGATTATTAGTCAGAAATGATATTGTTTGATTTAATTTTATTAATGTTATTTGTTTGAAATCATACGTATATTATGCAAAAAATTCGATGATTATGTTTTACGATTGTTATAAATTAAAATCATGATATCTAGAAAAGGTCAAAAAGCTGTTAACGAGGGTGTGGTTGGAAAATATATAAAGAAAGATACTCCTCCAGATTTACCTAGTAAGTTTGCCCTCACTGGAATCCTATGTTAACAATACTTTCTTCAAGACTTGTTTCCGTTGTATTCAAATAATTGAATTGAACTCTATATAATCGTTATCGTTGAAAGTGTGCACTTACTTTCTTTTTCCTTCAGTTATAAATGTGTGGACAACTGGTCACAATAAAAGGCCTCGAAGTCAGCCTTTCGGCGCGAATGATGCCGTCTCGCAAAGCCATGAGAATAAATTTGGCAAGGCACAAACTATGAGTGGACATGCAGGAAAATATACACCCAGTGAGTCAGTACCAAATTTAGCACACAGGTAATAAATAGCAAATAATTTTGTAATTTATGATAACATGTTTATGTATATTGCTCCACTTTGTTTCTTATAATCATTTTGTTGCAGGTTTGCCAGTTTATCCACTAGTGATACAGCTAGTACATCAAACAGCTACAACTCTCAATATCTCTTAGATTCAAATGTGGTAATATTATATTTTTAGGAATGTGTTGCAGAATGTTGACTAAATATTTTTAAACAATTTTTTTGTTTTATAGGCTTCTCATACAACTTTAAATGAAAGAGATGACTCATTTAGCAGGCAAACTAGCTACAGGTATTACAGGCAGCAACAAGAAGATCCAATATATCAGAATCAACAACAGGTATCTACATTAACCTATCAAGTGTCAACAAATGGGAAACAATTAATGATTTATTCTTGTGAGACACCCACCTAAGTTTTGTTTTGCTTTGTGAATTAAATCAACAAGTAAACATCATAACAAGTGAAATCAAAATGATGTAATCCATAGCTGGGCATCATTAATCAAATAGTTATATTCGTTAATTGCTAAAAAGTTAACTTTGTTAAATGTTAAAGCGTTACATGTCAGAGGATCTAACAGATCTGACTCGTGATAGAAATTGCATTTTATATGTAGTAGTCTTAGAATAATAACGCATATTCTAAGGTCTTAGAGTTAGTGATTTACTTTAAAAAAAATGTTGGTATGGGCTATGGAAGTTTAGGTATGACATGAAAAGTCAATAAAAGAAGGGTGTATCATTAGTTTGTAATAATATTTACTTAGAGATTATCAGAACGTGTTTTTCGAGGCGCAGCGCAGTACGCGCGGTGTACTTTTGGCAAATTGTAGGTACTTAATGAACGATTAACGGACTTATGGAAAGTTAAAGGAAGTTAATGAGTCCGTTAACAATTTTTAAAGTTAACTGTAAAGTTAATCCATTACTGAAAATGTGTACTTCGTTAATTAACGATTAACGGTCTTGTGCCCAGGTTTGATGTAATCGAACCTCTAATAAATTTACATTTTGCGCTCCTAAAATATTACTGAACATTAATATAATGATTGCACCTCTTGTTGTGAACCTCAAATAATTCGTGTTTTGGGTTCCTGGAAATACTGAATAGCCAAGTAACCGCGACCAACTTGTATGTAGCGGTCGGCGGCCGCTGCCGTGGCTCCGCTCGATCGAGACGCGAGCGTTTGGTCACAGTTCTAATCTAACTTATCCCGCTTGGTCGGGGTACTCTAGCTTAGGTACTGGCACCAATTGTAAAAAAAGAATGAAAGCCAGAAAGTCAAAAAAGGAGGCTCCGTTATTAAAAAAGTATGCATCATAAGAAGAGCAAAAAGTTTTTAGAGGTTCATTAATTTAAAAAAGTATCCAACATTAGAAGGTCAATAAGTTTTATGAGGTGCACTTAAATACATATTTCACTATTAATATGGTGCATTGACAGCTCAGCACTAATCTCAAGCTCAAAATCGAACTACTAAACTGATTATTTCCTTACCACTTACTAGGTTCAACAGCAAAAACAACAACAATATGGATCAAGGGAATCCAGCATGCCAAGATTGTCTTCCAATATGAGCTTAACACCAAGACTGCATTCCCCGTCTCCACATTCATTACGTCTTCAAAATTATACA
This sequence comes from Dryobotodes eremita, assembly GCA_917490735.1. NCBI lineage: Eukaryota > Metazoa > Arthropoda > Insecta > Lepidoptera > Noctuidae > Dryobotodes > Dryobotodes eremita. The sequence goes on from OU823257.1 coordinate 11,099,950, forward strand.
GACTGTAAGTTTTGTACTATTATATTATGAACTAGCACATGGCCTGTGATTTTGTCCACATGGGTTTCATACTTTCCTCTAAAAGTTTTAACACCCCTTTGAAAAGGCAGGTTTCATGAAATAATGTTTACGATCTTTATCATTTATTTAGATTATAAAACTATTCCGACCAAATTAAAGTTTACAGAACAAAGGAGTAAATTTTGCAAATAAACTGTGTCTTACCTTTTCACCACGACAGCACTTGTTTTAAAAAAATCGTTAGGTGCGATTCCATTATATGACTTCAATATTATTTATACCCATTTTCGAGTTAGTTGAAGCAAGCAGTAAAATGCAACCCTTAAACTTTTTACCCATTTCCATTCCATTAGGGGCTTCCGGTATTTTTGAAAACCTTAAAACAAGTATTTTTTTATTTTATAATTACTTATTAGTATCGAGTTTCGAATGAATACGACCGCGTGTTAAATTTTTTACTTACTAAATTTCTCACCCACTAAACCCTTCGTGAGGGGTAGTTTAAAAAAACTAATAGTGCCAAGCTTCAAGTTTGTAGATCAAAGGAATAAAAAAATCATACAAACAAAGTCTCCCCATTTTACCCCGTTAAAGGACGAATTTCCAAAAACGCCTTAGTGATCGCCTACATTATAAAAGAAAGCCTTGTGCAAAACTTCACGTTCCTAGGCCCAGTGGTTTTGTAGCTAGTTTCCCCTTTTGATATTAATATAAGTAGCTTCTGCCCGCGACTTCGCCTGCATGAAATTTCTGGTACCCCCGACCCATCCCATCGCATCGCATCGCCTGCCCGCGCTATTACTTCGTTTTCGCTTAGCGTTCTTTCTGAGTTTTTTTTCTGGTTGTTAGGCTCGTCCCTTAGGAGCCGAGCAACCAGAAAAAAAAGTCCTAGCGTGATGTTAAATAGTCTATAGCCTTCCTCAAGAATTTGGCTATCAAATGCAAAAATATTTTTTGTAATCTGACTGGTAGTTCCAGAGATTACCCCTACATACAAACCTACAAACAAACAAATTTTACCTCTTTATAATATTAATATTACTAGACTAGCTTCTGCCTGCGGCTTCGCCCGTGTGGATGTCGGAAATTATCTCACGGGAACGTGCTACCGAGATAAATAGTATCCTATCATTCAAATCCATTCAGCCGTTAAATCGTGAAAAGGTAACAGTAACAGAAATACTTAATAAAAAATAAAAAATAATATGTTTTTGTGATTCTAAATGTCTAATTTAAGAATAATAATAATTCATTTAATTAATTTAATAGTATCATCATTAATTTGAAATACTCTAGCGTCGCCATTGACCACGTATTTATTACCTACTAACATATTAGCTAACTTTTAAGTGGGTGGATCGATTTAAATGAGGTAAACACTAAAATAAACAATACCTCAAGATACGGGTTCTGACTATATTTCCAATTGATTAAATCTCTTAAAAAGAGGTAGACAAATATTTAAAAAATCATGTGAATTTTAAATTCTTACCCTACTTGGCACCCTTGGGGGATGATTTTACAAAAACACTGAAATTAATATTTTTTTATTTCTTACTAAAAGCATAAATTTAATTTTTCATATCCCTAACTTAGAAATGCTAAGTTTCCCATACAAACTTTCATCCCCTATATAACCCCCTTTTAGGCTTATTTTTGAGACAAAAAGTAACCTTTATCCTTCCCCGGGATGCCATCTATCTTCTAGGCAGTTTTTTCGAAATCCGGTCAGTGTTCTAGGCGTGAAAAGGTAACATACAGAGTTACTTTCGAATTTATGATATTAGTATGGTTTATATTATAGATGATAATTATATTTCGAATATAGATTTAATTAAATATTTATATAACACTGTGACTGTACTCCTGTATTCCTGAAAGGTAGGCTACATGTCTTTAGTAATTGTCCTTTTTCCTAGGCTTATATTTTTCCTTCAAAATCCCTATTTGTAACCAGATTTAGGTATATAGCATAACTATGCAAGCCGGTTATCATCTATTTTTGCCTGTGCATAGAAAAATACTGAACTATCTTGTATATGTACTTGTTACATTTTTATGGTTGTAGCATACGCCACTGCAAGCCAGTCGTCACCAATATACTCAAATTGTGTGAGTACATCAGTTCTACCGTACAATAAATCCCATGGAAGTAAGATTATCCCTGGCTCTCAAGGTATGTAAAAACGTTCTGAAATATGACTTATGTTTATTTTTCACTTTTTTCTCTGGAATGTGATTCCACGAGGTATGGGAATTACCTACTTGGGAATGAACTGCTGACCTTGTGTATTTCAGTAAAGAAAGTCTAGTAACACATCAGTTTTTAACCGACTTCGAAAAGGAGGAGGTTCTTAATTCGTCTTTGTTTTTTTTTTAATTATCTGAACTCCATTAAAGTCGGAAATTATATTATATTGAAAGTACCTACGTAAAAAAAATCTTTACAAAATTAAATACTGATAAGTAGATCATTAAATAATTTTATGTCCATTTTTTGAGTTAAATAATTGTGAAATAACTGGTTAAGTGCATGTCGGACCACGCACAGTGAAGGGTACCGTAGTCGAGATTACTTGGAATGAATATTTACGCATGCTCAATATTGATTTTATTGACAGCAAAAATAAATTTGTATTTCATAGTAGGTAACTCAAAGAAATTGAAAAACAAAGTTATTTCTGCGGTTATAATCGAAAACATCCCATATACGAGGGCGGCACTGAAAATTTCGGGAATCAAGGAAATGACACAACATTACTATTTAAAAATGTATTTATTGCTTTTCGAAGTATTCTCCGCGAAATTTTACACATTTTTCCATACGATGGAACCAATCATTGAAGCAACCATTCCATTCGGAAGTTGGGGTCTCCAAAATAGCCGTTTTGTAGGCGTCCACAGCTTCTTCAGGTGATGAAAATCTCTGTCCACGCAATTTATTCTTTATTTTAGGGAAAGTATAGAAATCATTAGGGCTTAGGTCGGGGCTGTACGGCGGATGGTCTAACAATTCTATGTTTCTTGCTCTAAAAACTCTTTTGTTCTGTGCGCGGTGTGAGAACTCGCATTGTCGTGATGGAGGATGATGCGGCGGTTGCAGTTCTCTTTACGGAGTTCAGAAACGACCTGTGGCAAACAAATGCTAGCATACCATTCTGCATTAACCGTTCTCTGTCCCTCAAGAGGAATAGTCGTAACATGGCCGGTTTTGGAGACAAACGTGGCCACCATTTTTTTTGCAACACTCCGTGAACGAACAATTTTTGTTGGCTTTAACTCATTTTCGAACACCCAAACTCGTGACTGGTTTTTTGTTTCGGGTTCATACGCGTATAACCAGGATTCGTCACCTGATACGATGTTGTATACAGCATTTGAGGATCCTGCGTGGAATCTTTCGAGAGTTCTGACGCACCAAGTAACGGGAGCCGCTTTTTGCTCTTCACAGAGCGAATGCGGTATCCATCGGGAAAACAACTTTTTTACACCTAGTTGTTCATGCAAGATTATTTGTATTTGACTCATGCCAATGTCTAAAGTTGCCTGAATTTCGCGGTATGTCACATGTCGATCTTCCTCAATCAGCTTATGCACAGCAATCAACGTTTTCTTGGGTGACTGCAGTTTTTGAACGACCTTGACGGGGATCATCACTGAGCTTGACACGTCCACGTTGAAATTCAGCAAACCAGCGATAAATTGTGGTTTTGGATGGGGCTTCATCACCAAATGCAGAAATCATCCGGTCAACACACTGTTTTTGTGTTAAACCACTTCGAAAGTCATAATAAATCATCGCTCTTGAATTTTCTCGAGTCAATTCCATTTTCGCAACGACTAAACAAGTTTGACAAAACCTTGTGACAAGACCGAGAATCTTTTTTTAAATAAATAAATAAATGGTATTCGATTTTTAAAACCAAGGAGTTTTCAATTAAAAAGATTTTAATATGACAGGAACAGTGGAAATATTCCATTCCCGATACTTTTAGTGCAGCCCTCGTATCACAAGTTGTTCATCATCATAATTTCAGTCGATAGACGTCCACTGCTGGATATATCCCCAAGCTTCGCCGCTTCGACCGGTTCTGTGCTTCCCGCATCTAGCGGATTTCTGCGGCCTTCACAAGGTCATCGGTCCACCTTGTGGGAGGCCTTCCAACGCTACGTCTTCCGGTACGCAGTCGCCACTCCAGAACCTTTTGGCCCCATCGGCAATCTATTCTGCGAGCAATGTGCCCTGCCCACTGCCATTTAACTAAGGCAATTCTTCGGGCTATGTCGGATACCTTGGTTCTCCTACGGATCTGTTCATTTCTGATTCGATCACGTAGGGAAACTTCAAGCATAGCCATCTCCATTGCCCTTTGGGTGACTTTTAGCCTTCTAATAAGGCCCATTTTGAGCGACCACGTTTCCATAGGTCATCACTGGCTACACGCACTGGTCAAAGACTTTCTTCTTGAGACACTGCGGTATGTGCGACGGGAAGATATCGCGCAGCTTCCCGAACGCTGCACAGCCGAGTCGGATTCGACGATTGATCTCTTTCTCGAAATTGGACCTACCTTACTGGACAGTTTGTCCTAGGTAAACATACTCGTCCACAACTTCAAGTGTAGCATCTCCGATCTTAATGTACAAGTTGTTACTTTAGATAAATAAAACAAAACGCATAATGTAGATACATCATCGTTTAAATTTTGGTATCCATCAATACGCGCTTATGTGACATGTGACATTAAACAGGTATTTTTTTATCCCTTGGTTACGTATATGTATGGGTAGAGTCACCCATACTACACACAAATAATTATTATTTATTATGTAACTTGACTATACCACTGTTTAGTTCCGTTTGACTACGGAACCCTAAAAAAGAGTGTTAACCCACTTTTATTGGTTACCATATAAATATAGACAAAAAGAAATTGGAAGCCAGACCTAATCTGGCTTCCAATTTCTTTTTGTCTATGTTTAAAATTAATTTAACTAAATGGTAATTTATTAATATAAGCGAGTGTATTTAGCTGTAAAACCTAAATAAAAACCTGTTGTAGGTTCTGATGAGTGTGAGCTTCCGCTGCCTCCTGGATGGTCAGCAGACCGGACTCTTCGCGGGCGCCGGTACTATATGGACCACAACACGCAGACTACCCACTGGACCCACCCACTGGAAAGTGTGCCACAACCGTGGCAAAGAGTTTCCACACCGCACCATGGAGTTTATTACTTTAAGTAAGTTTATGGTTCTGATCTTCGTGAATATGATCAAGTAATCGAACATAAACCATTATCAATAACGCAACGCGCTAATTCATGATTCTGATTTAAAGAACCATTACTTTGTGATAAAAAATAAACTTAGTTGTAAGTTATAACTAGGTAGGGAATTCAGAAATTGATTTGATTTGCGCGTCGGATTTTAACTAACCAGATTTGTTAAATATATTGTTTTAAATTAGAGATGAAACATTTATCCGGCAACTGTCCGGTATCTGACACAAATTTTTGCTATCCGGTAGGATATCGGATAGTAGGTGATAGTGACAGTATTTCAATTCTTGTTGGCCCAAAACTTTGCCACTTCCACGGCGTCGTTGGTTGCACCGCAGAGGTCACTTTGACTATGAATGTGTGATACAATAAGTTTAAAAAAAAAACGAGCGAGCCTTACAGTAGTCGCAATGATATGTAACATCTCACCTTGGTAATAAGCATGATTGACATTATATATCCTGAATTATCAACTCATGATATTAAAACAGTACCTAGGTAATATCTCTTTCGTCTTGCTTGATACAGCTAGTATAAAGTCAAAACATCTAAGACTTTGTAAAACAATTTTGATTTTGTATAAAAATACATTGTTATGTTTCGTATAAATCATAAATATTGTTTAGGTAGGTACTTATAGAATAAGTGTGGCTGCACAAGTTTACATAAATACAGTTGTGGTCTGTGGACATATAATTACATAAATTACTGATACCAAAGTCACTTTTCGATAAACAAGTTGCTGTTATTTTTGTATTAATTTACTGATAATAACTTTTAACAACATGGTTAAACATACATTTTATTAGGCTTTAATACTACATACAAGATACGCATATATTTGGACTTCTATTGATAATTAAACTATGGTCCATTAGAACTACCCATTCGAAACTTCCTAGCTGTAGACAAATAATTAGGAACGGGTAAAATGATTTCATTTATTAAACGACATCAGAAGTTATGTAATGAAATTAATAATACTTATTAATTAATAAGCTTTACCGCTGCTTACAAACCTAAGCATTAATATTTGTAGGATGACCCTTGCATAAAATAACTGCTCTGTAGTGACGGGACATGTAATTTATTAATTTTACAGGTACATTTTACATTTATTTTTACAGGTTTCAACAGAAATTATAGTGCTCCAAGATTTGACGAAGGCATCATACAGTTCATTCAAATTACTCGCCCTTATATCAGCCACACTCTTTACTTCTCCCTATAGATTTTCGGATCGGATTAAAATGTAGGCTGTTTGCAGGCCAATCTAACACAGTGACTTGTTGATCACTAAGAAACTTTTGCACTGAATAAGCAGTGTGTTTGGTGTCGTTATCATGTTAAAATGTTCAAATTACAGGCAACGTCTTCTCTGCATAAGGAAGCATAGTCTCCTCCAATATTTGCCTGTATTGAAATTGTTCTAAAATGTCTTCAATCGTTTTAACATCCCCAAACTTTTATGTTTCCATGCTTTACTACTTTTTTCGTGAACTAAAGATTCAACGTATATTGTTTACCGTCAGAACCTATGATTAGGACTATTTATGTTCGTTTCGTCAGAAAATAATATATTTTTCCATTGACTTGCTCTCCAGTTGCCATAATTTCTAGCGAAATTTAATCTTGCGTTTCGGTGCACCTTCTTAAGAAGTGGTACTCTCCGGGCGATTATTCCAAATAACTTTGCATCCGTTAACAGTCTTCGTACTGTACGCGCTAAAACTCCTCCATTGCCAAAAACTGCCCTTCTTATAATTTCGGAACTCTTAAATGGATCAGTCTTCGCTGAACGAACAATCAAAGCATCTTCACGCGGTGTCTTATTTCTAGATTTAGGTTTTCGAAGAACATTATTGGTAGTGTTGAATTTCTTGACGTGATTTACAGCGTTATAAACCTTAGTTTTGGAGCACTCCATTAGGATCAGCAATCTTTTTGTTTGTGCAGAATAAACTATTTTTCTTTCTTTCTTTCTTTCTTTTTATACAACGAATCAAGTTCATACAGTGCTATAATCGTTTTACGGGTTAATGGATCACAACTTTCCTTTTTACAAATGATTTTGAAATAATTATGTTCTTTTGATTGAAAAAACGTAGGAGAAAGTAACCATAGGATAGGCGGGAAATCAATCAAATTTACCATTTGTTTTCAAAATTAAGAACATATTTTTTTGCGTTCTTAATGAAATTCAGTAAATTTACGATAAATTGATTTTTATAGAGAAGTGTAATTATTTTGATTGTCGAGTATGAATTATTAAAACCTACTGTTAAAGCTATTATTTTATTTATTTAAACATTTATGTACACACATATAAACAGACAGGAAGAAAGGAACAGAAAAATACGTATTCATAAAAACGTTACATGTACAAAGGTTTATGTGGTTCAAAGTTGTTATCTGTAAGTTGATACAAAAGTAAAAGCAACTTGTTTATCCAAAAGTGATTTCGTTATCAGTCGTTCCTAATTATATGTCCACAACTATACATATACAAAAGGTGGCGTTGATTTGATTTGGCAAGAGTCGCGACCGCTTCAGAGCGGCGGCAGCGACTATCAAACTAGCGGGGGTAAAATTATCATATCTTCATAAATGACAAAGTTATGATAATTGTGAGGAAATGTTTTTATTATATTTTAACACAAAGTCGTCACGAATGCTCTAGCAAGAAGACTCGACGAGTTCCGAGAATACCTACGTTAACCTCGGGAAATTTCTGCAGTTTGGTAAGAACAACTTTGAGAGGGAAGCTAACAGAAGAATTCAGCTGGGCTGGGCAGTGTTTGGAAAGCTTCGTTGAGTCTTCTCGTCGCTAATCCCACAGAGCCTAAAGACTAAGGTCTTTAATCAGCGAGTCCTGCCTGTTATGCTTATGACTTACGGAGCAGAAACGTGCACACTCACGGTACGGCTGGTCCATAAGTTCCAGGGCACTCAGCGAGCTATAGAACGAGCTGTACTTGGAATCTCTCTGAGGGATAAAATCCGTAACGAAGTGATCCGGTAGAGAATCATAGTTGTCGACATAGCTTACAGAATAAGCAAGCTGAAGTGGCAATGGGCCGGCCATATTAGCCGTAGAACCGATGAACGTCGGGTTAGACGTATACTTGAGTGGAGACCGCGAGTGGCTCCACCTAGCTTGAGGGCTTCCTACCTTTGTAGGACGCCCTCAAGCTAGGTGGAGCGACGATCTTCGCAGGGTGGCTGGTAGCAGCTGGATGAGAGTTGCCTAAAATCGAGCTGCGTGGCGTGCGATTGGAGAAATCTATATCCAGCAGTGGACTGCTGTAGGCTGATAATTATACATTTTCAATCGAGAGAATCGCTGTTTCGAATATAGGTCCAAGTTCAAAATTGCAATGGTCATGCAAACATTTAAGTCAAAATAAGATTTTTTGTATTTTCAAACTTAAATAGCAGCGGAAGGGGTAAAAGTAAATAATGTTGAGGGTGTTATTTCCCATAAGAGAATCTTATTTTTTTTCTGCTCGTCACAAAATGTTCGAAACCTGAATAATGTCCTTTAAAATGACTATTTAATTCGTATTTACTTATTAAAAATATCGGTACACCTAGAAAAAGCTTCTGAGGTAACACACATTTCCTTTTTTTGAACTGTTAAAAAGACAGTCCGAAGACAAATAAAACCACAAATCTTAGGCGACGGTAATTTAAAAATTATGAGATAAACTGTTTCTTAACGATTTTATTGAGGAGGAATCGCCAGGTAGCCCGCGAAATTCAAATTTTCTTACGTTAATTGCAATTTGCAGGTCAGTGTCAGGTTCTATGTTGAACAAAATATGATTTGCGACCGTAACAAGTATGTATTTACAAAATTATAATTATTAAAATCATCAATACAACCCTCGTAAGTTCATATAATCCTATTGAATGACAAATTCATAAAATATCAATCAATAGAATTATATAAACTTAGAGGATTGTATTGGTGATTTAAATGATTATAATTCTGTAAATACTCCTACTTATTGTACGGAATGCGATGCAATGTAGCAGTGTGTACAAGCCTCAGCTTCCCGCAACCGCGGGGTACTCGGAACGGGCTATGTATAGCCGGATATATAGCTCATAGTTAACCATCCGTTTCATTCAACACTATATAAAATTCATTATACTTGTTAATTTTACTGTTTTGTTACAGTGAAATAACTCACCAGACAACATACGCGCATCCTTGTTTAGTTGGCGGCTGCTATTTAGTCAGTCCGTATGTTCCTACTCTCGTGCCGCCTTATTTACTTGAAGAGATACCCCACTGGCTCATCGTTTACTCTAAAGGTACCATTTTCATGTACAGTCTTATCCAAAATGCGTTGAAAACTGACTAAGATATAAATGGCTTGACTGTACACTCAATTATTATTATTATACAATGCATGATGAGCTGAAAATTGTAAATTCTCTTTCAAATTGATGTGTCAGATTAGTCTGCTAAATAAATATCCTGCACCAGTCCCAAATAAATACTTTTCTTTCTCGCCTCGTGTGTGCTAGCCAGGAGTCACCAAATGGCAGGCCGCGGTCCGTCCCGGACCGCCAACAATTTTAGCTTGCACCAACTTTAGTCCACCATTCAGACAGATTGCTAGTAATCGTCTACCAAACGGACCGCGAGACATATTATTTAAGAATAAAGACCCCCACTTAAACGATTTGGTGATCCCTGTGCCAAGCTATATTTATTCCTCAGATAAAAGTTATCGGACTCTTGAAAAACCAGTCAATCCTGTTTTGTTTTACAGCTGATCAAGAACTTGACCACAAATTACGTTGGAACATGTTCAGACTGAGTGAGCTGGACTGCTACTCTGACATGCTGACGCGGCTCTACAAACAGGAGTTACAGCTTATTGTGATGAAGTATGAGCGCTATAGGTAAGAGTTTAATTATATATCTTAAGGCACTGACCGACGACTTACACACTATACTGAAGTCGTCTGCCAACACCCAATTGTTAAGTCGTTGTAAACGTTGGCATGTGTATAACAATATGCACTTGTAGAATTTGTGTACAAACTTCTATGATGTAGCAGTAGTTAGCACACAGCCATTGGTTTGATTGCTTGCTGTACATGAGGTTTCAAGCTGACTGGAAGTCTATACAGGGTGGTAGGGACATCGACGCGCAACCTGTTACCATGGATTCAGTACATGATTCTGGACCCCCCAGCATCGAAATTGTAGGACGGTTAATAAAATAAAAAAAATGCTGTTCTATACATTTTGACCGCATAGGTATATTGCACTTTTCTATGAAACAGCAGATATATATTTTTTTTGATAATCAACGAAAAAAATCTACACTAGAGGGTCTAGAATCATATGCTGAATTCATGGATTTAGATTGCGCGCCGATGTCCCTGCCACCCTGTATAGAAATAGTGCTTAATCTATCATCTATTTGAAGACCTATTGTTAGAAATGACTTGGTAAGTTGTAAAGACAGTCCACGGTACAGGGACATTCCGGCAGTCATTTACAACAGTATTGCTATGTCTCGTCCGTAAAGTGCTTTATTCAGTTATGTAATGTGCACTATGCTTCATCGACGACGTGCTTACGTAGGTATGCCGAACATGAGATCAAATCTTAGCTCAAGTTCAAATCTTCTTTTATCATGTTACAGGTCTGCCCTCTTGCAAGAAATCGAGAGGAGGCGACATGCCATTACATATCATGCACACTCCAATTGTTGATATTGTATAAGTTTGCCTAATTGTACTGTGATCTTACAAAAACAATATTCTAGACAGTTATATAATAACTAGAGTAAAAGTAAATTTAAACTTTAAGTGTAATATTAGTACCTACTAAGTAAAGTCTTTTTTAAATGAATTTGTTTATAACTAATTGATTGGTGCCTTAACATAAAATAAAATATATTTTTTCTTTATGCTTTTTATTAACTTTCAAAAATAATTCAAGTGCTACCTACTCAGGGGTTTATTTATAAACATTGATTAAAGTTAAGACAAATGTCAAAAATGTATGGTTAAACAGTTGCTAATCATTATTTAAGTAACTCTATGCAATGTTTATAAATAACGGGGTCAATCTATTCACTTAAAGTCTCTTTATCATGACTATTAACTGTTCTGTCACTTCTTACTCCTTGTCCATCTATAATATCATACTCATCAACTTGCGTAAGACCAGATATTCTGTAAACCTTTGCATTTTTAATACCTAATGTTTTCGCCCACGCTTCACCTGAAACAAATGAAACATTAAAATTACACTTGATACATATGAAAATTACGGATGGAACTATAAAAGGATTTCAACATTGAATTAATTAATACAGTCAAGCATCTAGAGGCCTTGTTGACATTATTTAGCATATAGAAAGAAAAGAAAGAAAAATAGTTTATTCTGCACGAACAAAACGCACCTTACAAATGTTACCATATACAATTTTTTGCAGTTATTATGCCAAAAACATTCCATTGCAGTTTAGAACATTATTCCAAATATTATGACCACTGTAAATAGCACAATATCTGACAGAATATTTTGGACGTAATTATGGAACACAAATGTTGTAAGAAATATTATAATGTACATGTATATTATCCTAACTATAATATTATAAATGCGAAAGTAAGTTTGTTTGTTTGTTACGCTTTTACGCTAAAACAACTGAATAGATTCGGACGAAATTTGGCACATGTGTAGACCATGACCTGTATGTACACTTTTCATCCTGGATCACAGACATGGGCAGCAGCTAGTAGCGAATATTTTCATCCACACAGACTTACTAATTTTATTACTTTGTAACATGTATACAGGACTTGAAATACTGGTGTTTTTGGGAACCGGTACCAGTATTTATATACCAGTCAGTACCTGGCTCTGGTTTGATACCTGTGCCACAGTAGTAGCTGTACTATTGGTATTTGTAATCAGTATCGGTAATGTACTAGTACCAAACAAATATTTCAATAAGTTAGAGTCGGAAAACATATAAGTAAAAAGGATAGTTAGTAGACATTGGAAAAATAACTTCAAGGTTGCCAGCCATAAGAGGTTCTTTGTACAAATATGAGATTTGTGGTACGCACTGTGAACCTGAATTTGGTACCGGTACTTGTAAGGTGGAGTACCAGTTCCCGTCTGGAACCAGTACCCAGGTACTGAAATGGCAAGAACCGCTAAGTACTGATACCGAACCTGTACTTTTGTACTGGTTCCAAGCCCTACTTGTATAGTATCTACTACTAGAGATATAAATGGATGTCTACAATCACAGACTACAATAGTATTCAAAACCCATGATCCTTAATCCTATACTTAATGGAAAGCAAAACATCCCTGTAGTGTTATGACAGTCTTGTTAAAGTTAGGTGGTTAAGATATAGAAAAACCAGTAATAAGAGAAACAAGAAACTATATTGATTTCTTAATATAATCCGAATGACTTTCATCAACAGTAAGTATTGCTACGCAACAACCATAAAGTACTAATACGGGAACATACCCATATGTGACCCGTTTAAAAAAAATACCCCCTCCCCTCTCGATGACCACCTGTAGTATATATGTCAAGACCCCCCTCCCCCTCTAGTTTTCATGTAGTAATTCATAAATATGTTTTTATTTGTATTTGTCTTGTTTCGTATTGCCTGCATTGACAAGGAATCCTTGTGACATTAAATAAACGCATTGTACAGCCGATCGTACACCGACATTATTGTATCGGCATGAACTCTCGTCGACTTGCTTGAAAACTGCACTGCATTGCAGTTTTAAATCAGGTGACTCCCGGCATATGTGCGTCAGTGTTGCCACCTGTGAATTTATAAAGCGCTAAACGCTGCGCGCCATATTTAAATATAGCTTGAAAAAGCGCGAGATTTCCCTAGAGGATACTGACTACGTGACGAAAACCTAAGAACCTTTTGAAGAAAAATAAAGTTTTGAAGACCCCTCCCCCTGAACGGGTCACATAGTATGGGTACATTCCCTAAGGAGTATGCATTCCTGAACAAGTCTACTTGGAAATTACCTGGTGGAGTAGAGTGCTCCTCGTCAGATTTGATACCATAATAGTGAGCCCAGTCAGCCTTTCCCTTGTAAACATTATATACCACTAAACCAAAAGCATTCCAAGCTAACAAGCCGTAGGCTATACTGAGTCGTTGTTTCCATAGTATTGCTGTATCTTCTGGAATTGGCTTGGTCCTTTTGCGCACAAACCGGTGCCACCACTTGTGAATCATTTCTTGCAATAGGTAGTATTCGTTTAGTTGTGTAACATTTTAAAACCTAATATTTTAGGTTAGAATAATTGCAGGACCGAATAAAGCACGAATGAGTAGGTACGTATCTAAGTAAAAATGTAAAATGTTTTTGAAACTGCTAATTTTTATGGTAGGTACTTGTAATCACAATTTATCATGGACTTTCAATTTACTACAATACAATTCTCTGTTTTTGACAATAATGACAACCGTGTCAAATGTGTCAATTTGTGTCTGACCCACAGAGTAATACTAAGTCTGATCCACGGACCGCTAGGAGTGGATGTATTCTGTGGACTCGACGTTACCTGGGTTGCCAGATGTGATATTTTATTTCTTCTTCCCGGAATGATTTTTCCTAAAATGGTTAAATGTTCTACCCAAAGGCAAAAAATTAGAGTGCGCGCTAAATAAGTCTGCGCGTGGCCGAAATCAGAAATAATCGTTTGCCGCCATCTCGACGTTTATATCAGGTGTTAAGAGAGTGTGCTGTGTTCAATGTTTTCCAAAATAAAATCGCCATCATTATGCCGAAAGTGATTAAAAGTGCTGGCAGTATAGTCTTGAAGTCAAAGACGTGCACAGACTTATCTTACGCACACTTTAGTAGTTATAGAGCAGTTAACCACATGAATATGAATAGTGAGTCAGATGTTGACATGTGTGATGAACTTTTGCCGTAATCTTACATGATACAAGACAGCGCCGTGTGAGCCATAGAGCACCTTTTATACAGGGTAGATTTTTGAAATGGGGCAGCAAGGGCAGCTACCTTAACCGTTGTAGCTACAGGAAAACGGTCTTAGGAGACTTTCCTTAACTTTTTGAGAAATTTTGATTGGTATTCAATTTTGGTATTCAACAAATTCAATTCAATTGGATTTTGAAAAAAATAAAAACAGTCATCAGGAAAATGGGCAATTTTCACTAAAACTTTTTATGCCAATTGATCATGTTTCTTAATTATTTCGTTAGTTTCGGTGATATCAATATTTTAAATCAAATATTTGACATGGAAAGTGTCACAATATTTTACCTTCAAATATTTCCTCGTAGTCACTTTCTTCAAAATAATTCCGACAGGAACTCGAAATCTGTTTACTTAAAAAATATCTCTACGAATAGCTTTAAACCACAATCTTCTAATTTTAGGATCTTTCGGGAAAAGGTGTACTCCAATTTCGGGGTACTTAGGTACACAACAACGCGTCATTTTAGCAAAAATAAAATAAAGCCCTATATTATTAGCTTGTGTTGGGAACTAGCTACGACAGCGCCATTTTGACAGTTGCCTTCCCCATTTAGACAACAAATATAATATTTATTCAGCTTTCCGCGTCTGAACGGATGTGTCCGAGTGGTGCTTGTAACGAGTGTCTTTTTTATGGACAAAACCTGAATTGAGCTGAGTAAGTGTAGTTAATTCCTTATACATTTTGTATTGTAGATTGGTTGTGAGTTAAAAATAAACTTAATTTTGTAAATGGTTTTATGTGGATTATTTAATATTTTTGAGAAATATAATTATAAACACATGCATAATCTCACGCCTTTTTCTTATGAAGGTACCTATGTAGAAACTACAGAACGCCACCTGGTACGATCCTGACTTACTTCTTTAACTGTATAAATAAAAGAAATAATAAAGTACTTACTAATTCCGTAGTCGGTATAAGAAGGTATAACTTACCCACAGACTACTTAGAGATACTTGAACTTACCTAATCTGTGCTCGAAATTTGTCACGAAGTTCAAAATAGGTATTTTGAAAAGCGAATTATTTTTATTACATTCAAATATATTTTTTACCATGCTTTCAGCGCGGGGGATCACTAAAAACAAAAGGATTTATCTTCTGTAAGTATTATAATTTATATCCATTTGAATAAGTAATTCAAAATATTAGGTAAAGAAAAGATAACTAAATTTCCAAAGACGTTGTCCATTATGTCGCGTTTATTTGACCACGAATTCCTTCGCGTCTACCCAACGCGATTGATGTTTGGTAGGCGCGTTGCTACCGCGTGGAGTTGTGGACTGCGCTGATATCGCAAAGTGCGCTTAAGCGGGTACAGTCAGCCTTAAAGAGATGTATACATCGACAAGAATTCATTTGATTGTTTACAATCTTTGTTCCATAATAGTACCAAATCACACGTACCACAACCACATCACATTGCAGCGACAAAATGTGGGCAAGCAGTGGTTACATGTGAATAGTGTCGCTACAGCTTCTTGCAGTTGCGTTATGGTTGCGTGGTGTTACTTTTGCCGCCGGTCAGTGGGTCGTCTTAGGGGCGGAGTAGTCGGAGTTGCAGTATACGCTTAGGGAAACTATGAGCACCAAGAAAAAAAAAATGGGTATATTTTTTGGGACAGTAACTTTTCAGAAAAAATAAAATCTTTAGTAAATCTACCAATTTTATTGCAGTATCGGGTTAACCTTGACCATAGAAACCATTTAGGTTCTCACGAGCATGGCCCTACGACGCACCTACACCTAGTTGGATAAACGGAATTTATATGCTTAGGTGCAAACGCATGTGCACCCTATGGTGCACATGCGTTTTCGCGAATCCACTTTAGGGTGGATAAACTGCCGCTCCCCTCCCTTAATCCGCCAGACACCTTCATCATCATCATTTTCTTGCCCATGACCCAATTATTCAAAAACCCGCTTTATTTTGGTCTAGGTCTATTAGTCTTTATTAGGGGTAAAAAGATTTTGGTCTGGCGACAATCCTATTGCTATCATTGTCACCCAGCCATTCAGCCACTCACACATTTTTACGTCCCTGCTTCTTTTAATAGACTTATTTAGTTGATCCAAATTTTACCGGAAAAAATTCACGGTTTGCTACACTGTAATACGTAATTGCTGAAAAAAAGAGATCGTGCTAACTTACGAAGGTCTTTTGAACCATAGGCGCCGGAAGCGAGGTGCAAGAGGGTGCACTTGCACCTCCCTGGCTTCAAAATAAAACAGGGTAAAATATTCAAAACTAAAAAAAAACTGAAAACGCCGTGAGCATCAAGATGATGGGATCAAGTCCCCCATTTAAAATGTATCTCGTTAAAGTGTTTGTACTACAATATTTACTATTTGTACCCCAAACAAGACATTTGTACCTCTAAAGGTAAAAGAAATATGTCAAGACGTCCCTGGTCCCGCCATTTTGACGTCAAAGTGGCGGGACCTTCTGGAAGTGTTACTCAGAGGTAGGTAATTCACAACCGAAGACTTAGTACTACATATGTAAAAGTATATACCAATATATAGGTACTCAATTTTCAATACAATTGTAAGTGCCAAATTGAAGTTATGTGATTAAAACGTTGGTCCCGACAATTTGATGATTTATGCTATCGCTGAAGTCATATGAAAATCGTTAGAGGTTGTGCAAAATCAAATGTGGAAACTTAGTACGTCCTAAGTACATGAACGTGTGTAATTTTCGTATTTATAATCTAAGTACATCAAAAGTTATCTATCATTCATTGTTGTCTTTGAGATGGATACATATCTATGCAGAAATGAAACAACCCAAAATGGTTTTGATAATTAAATATATACCGGATGAAATTTTTTACCGTCTGGAAAAAAAATTGGGTATAATAGGTGAACGGAGTAGAAGCCTATGGCACAGGAATCTCTTTTTTTTTTCTTGAAACTCTATATGGAATTACCCTATCAATAAATACTATTACTTATTTGTAGTAAACTTTCATATCAAAACAAAAATAAAAAAAAGCAAAAAAATCGACAAATATTGTAAAAACTCAACTTATAGGCATCCTACTCTACGCGCAGAAATTATCAATGAATTCGTAGCGACATTCAATCTTTTGATTGAAACGGACCGATCGGTAAATACATCATTATCTTTTCGCAGGCGCATCGCTCAAATGTCACCGCATGCGCACCCACACCCGCGCGCGCGCCCTTCGTTTACCATTCTTCCAATTCACAACCAGCCTTTATCAAACCTTCGAGGTATTGACGGTGAGGCAGCTTTTTACGCTACAAACAGTCCTCAGAATGCATAGTTCCTTAAAGTATAACCCCTCTGAATTTCTACAGAAGCGTAGGAAATATACAGTTGGTGTGGCTAGAGCGTGCCGCACTAAGTTTGCTCAAAGATTCTTCCCTTTTCTTGGTGGCCATCTTTACAACAAGATTAATCTAATCCTCAACACGTATCCGCTTACCAAACACAAATGTAAAACAACTGTTACAAATTGGCTCATGGACCTGGACTATGCTAATACCGAAAAGTTACTACTTGTCCAGAAATAACTAATTTGTTACGATACATACACATTTATACACCACACTACACTTCACAACACTCCTACATCGTACACAACACAACACTTATCATATCTCTCAAAATCGTCAAGCTGTAAATAAACCCTAACTATCTCAATAATATGTTATTATATTTTTACTTTTCTCTGTTTTTTTTTCACATGACTTAATTGTGGTCTAACTTTTTCAGTAGGTACTGATGTATCTTAGTTGTCCCTTATCTAAGTAAGAGTCCTTGTTATGTTCATTGGAAGAGATACAGGTAAGATACAGGTTTTTACCTAGTTTGGAAATCAGGAGTTCTTTTAGGTTAGAAGCCTGTTATATGTTATGTTCTTAGTATTGAAACTGTAGTAGGCTAAGTTCTGATTTTGTCCAATAAACGTTATTATTATTATTATATGAATTCAACGATAACATGAATCATCGAATTGGCGGGACCAATGTTTTAATCACATAACTTTAATTGGCACATACAATTGTATTGAAAATTGAGTACCTATATATTGGTATATACCTTTACATATCTAGTACTAAGTCTTCAGGTGTGAATTACCTGTCTCTTGAGTAGTGCTTCCAGATGGTCCCGCCACTTTGACGTCAAAGTGGCGGAACCAGGGACATCTTGACATACTTCCTTTACCTTTAGAGGTACAAATGTCTTGTTTAAGGTAAAAATAGTGCATATTGCAGCGTAGAACGTGCCGCTAGTACGCCGGGGAGTCGAACCCCGACGTGAGGTAGCTAAAAATCAAACACTCAAACCGCAAATACACGTAAAGTTTATTAGAATATTTAAAAAGAAACCGTAATACATCATAAGAAAAAAAGAAGGTAAATATAATATAGGAATTCGGTCGTTGAAATTGTATGAATATACTATGATAAAAGTTAAATAATTAGAACTTTGTTTTTGAGAGAAAATACTTAAAATATGCTACCGAATACAATCTGTGTTAAATGCGCTCTAATGACTAATTAGAAATTCGATTGCAATCGTAATGAATTCGTGTCGCTTTTTAAAGATCTATGAAAATGAGCGGAAGGTTATGGTTTTTCTTTACATAACTCATTCAGATAATTTGGATTTACACTAGGAGACCTGGAGACTAGAATTAGGTAAGGAGTTAAAATGACAGATAAGTTGATTCAGAACTAAAAAAATGTCTCTTGACGATGTAGTACTGTACGCCTCGTCTATTGGGATTCTTGCGCGTTATAGCGCCACATAATCAAGTTATTTAGCACCTGATGTCCCAGCTGACGTATGAGAGATGAACCATACTCGTCGACCTTACACGGCAACGGATCCGTGGTATCCGGATCGGTTGGAACTTCGGCAGCCGGCAGATGATGGATGAAGTCAGGCGAACGGTAAGGTGGATGGGTAAAGCCAAAAAAAGGTGGTCTTTCGATGAATCTAAGACAAAAGGAATTCTTCTTAGATAAAAGAACAAGGCGCAAATTAAAAAGAATACCGAACCAATGAAGGAAATACTTACCAAAAAAAATAGAAGAACAATCGTGGGAACGGGCAGATGATCGTTGATTCCAAATGAATGCTTCATAAGGGAAACTTCACGGTAGTACCTAAATCTAGCATTTGTTAAACATATTTGATAAATCCTTTGCTTTAATAACCAAATTCAAAATTCATGATTACATTTAGAATTCCAACGACAGAATGACGCTTTGAAAATTTTCTGAAAAGCTTGTTTGGAACAATTGTCGATTTATGAATCTTTCAAAAAAATTACGAATAATAACAAGCTGACCGATTGACGCGTAAAAAGTATTTAATCGATTTGTGAACAAAAAGTATGTAACAGCAGGAATAATACTGCAATATGTAGTACAAACACTTTAATGTGATACATTTTAAATTGGGGACTTGATTCCGTCATCTTGATGCTTACAAAACGCCAAATACAATGATAGAGAACTTAACGTATTCGAGGCCGGATCCTAAAATTTTCTCTCAATTTAGAATACCTAGCTTTTGTGCATTACTCGACAACCGAACATTACCGAACTCCTATTTCCAAAAGTCTAATCGACCCTAGGCGGGATGCAAATATTATCGAGCTTGCTTCGCTCGCTCTTGCATCCTCTGCCTATCTTAAATTTAAAGCTTCTTTGTATTAATCGATACAGTTAGTCCTCTTTCTGTATGAACGGACAAAATAAAATCTATTCTATTCGAGGTGAGATGTCAAAATTATTGAACTTGCTTCACTCGCTTTTGCATCCTACATTTTCTTAATTGTAAAATTTTCAGCATAATTCGACAAAGTTAGTCCTTGTATGAATAGAAAAACAAAGCGCAAAAATGATCGAGCTCGCTTCGTGGAGTTGAAGATGCAGCAACCTGTAAATAAACTTGCTGGCACCCGCGCCCATGTTTTCACCTATGTAGTTTTAATCTTTTACAAAGAAAATTTGAAAGTTAGCTGGATCATAAAATATACTTAGCTAATGCAGATATTTTTTTTCTTGACTCTGACATTTAGATGTAGTACAGTTTGGAGCTAGCGCTGGTTTATTCATTACACGCAATACAGTTATTACAGCAGGCCAGCGACCGTTCCACAAACTGCTCAGTGTAGTTTGGTTCAGATTGGACCTTAATTGTGCGAGCCAGACTCGCTCTTGGCCGGTTTCTTTTCTCATAGTAATTGCAGCATAATTTATGTATAGACATTACAACACTTATCTTCTTTAAAAAATGGACGTTTATTGATCGTGGGAATTAATTTTGCACTCTAAATGTCTTTACCATTATTTCTTTAAAACTAGGTATGTACAGTACCAAATTGCAATTTGAAAAAAAAAATTGCTGTTTCATACAAAACTGCAATACTAACACGATAAAAATGTATGGAACAGCAGATTTTGTACTACACATTTCATGAGTCCCTTCTTTTACCTGTCATACCTGACATATCTGCCAACCCATTTTTTCGGTATTTTCGGTTGCGGTATCCATCGGGAAAACAACTTTTTTACATCTAATTGTTCATGCAAGATTATTTGTATTTGACTCATGCCAATGTCTAAAGTTGCCTGAATTTCGCGGTATGTCACATGTCGATCTTCCTCAATCAGCTTACGCACAGCATCAACGTTTTCTTGGGTGACTGCAGTATTTGGACGACCTTGACGGGGATCATCACTGAGCTTGACACGTCCACGTTGAAATTCAGCAAACCAGCGATAAATTGTGGTTTTGGATGGAGCTTCATCACCAAATGCAGAAATCATCCGGTCAAAACACTGTTTTTGTGTTAAACCACTTCGAAAGTCATAATAAATCATCGCTCTTGAATTTTCTCGAGTCAATTCCATTTTCTCAACGACTAAACAAGTTTGACAAAACCTTGTGACAAGACCGAGAATCTTTTTTTAAATAAATAAATGGTATTCGATTTTTAAAACCAAGGAGTTTTCAATTAAAAAGATTTTAATATGACAGGAACAGTAGAAATATTCCATTCCCGATACTTTTAGTGCAGCCCTCGTAATGTTAAATAGGTAGGTACCTACCCTATTTTACTTTGATTAGATCTCAAAATTGCATTCATATTCTGATGGCTGATCGTAAACCAAGGTCGAAGGTCATTCGGCTGACTGTGTTCGCGTTTCATGGCGATATTTAGCTGACGTTATAACGTGGTACAAAGCGGCACCTGGTACAGCCGCTCCGCTTACACACTTGAGATACTTTACGCTGAAATAAGAAATAATATCTTTTATTTTGTAGGTATATTTGATAGGCTCATGTTTGACCATTTTTTCACATGGTGATGTTAAGTCCGCCTTCGGCTTTATGTACCACGTTCTGTGCATAAAGTATAAATAAATGTTAAAGCAAGCTGCAATGGTGCTTAACCTATATCCTTCCATTATGTTACGCCCTGGCTAGGTGTAGGTACCTATGGGTACCTACATCAGTTATAATCAAGTGTTCTAAGCTGTTTCCAAAAAATCGAGTTTCCAAATGTCTCAATCAAATCATGAAATCTGTCATTGATTAGGTGTCGACTGTTTCACCTCAGTCAACCACTACCTACCGCAACTGCAGTGAAGTCAGAAGTCAGAAAGAAAGAAGAAAGAAAATACCTTTAGGTACACAAGATAATATCTCTCTCAGATGGCCGGCACAATGTCGTGCAACTTTCTATCTCTGCGAGCTACGATAGTGATTGATTCTTTACCAAAAACATTTCGGTTTGAATGATATTTTTCAAAGGAAATCCAACGCTCTAGCAAGTTCCTAAAATTTGTTGTTGAACAAGAAATAGTCTCTTTCTAATTATGTAGTTTGCCCGACTCTAGCGCAGTTGTGTCCGCCCCAGTTTTAGGTTCTGGTCCCAATTACCTACCTTCTCGGAGCCGACCGAGCTACCGATACCTATACATAGGTATATATATAAGCTCCCAAGTTTAGTTATTAATTTTGTGGTTTAGTTATATAATAATTATGTACCTACCTCTATGTCTTTAAGATATTTATGTCATATTTTATAAGTTTTTGTTACCTGAAATAAATGGTATGTTATTTACTATGGTCGAATTCAAACTTTGTTATTATACTAATAAAAAAAAAATTGTGACTAAAGTTTTCCTACATAGTTGACAATCTCTGTACAATCCTCATCTATGCTTATTTTTATGTTTACCTGACGAACCTTCTCGAAGGTCGACACGGCACTGCTTTGTTTACATCGGTACCATGCGGGTCAACTCGACGCTGCTACGCTCTGTATTACTAATACATTGACTCTTATGGGGAAGTCAAACAAAAAGTAACGCGTGTAAAGCTAAATAATAAGGTGTCATTTAGTTCTATAGATGCAATAACTAAAGAATATTTTTTTCATGTCGTAGAGCTAAGTCGGACCGTATCAACGCTCTGAGAAAACAATATGACGCATTTCTGGAAGAAGATAAAAAACGAAAGGAACGGAATGATTTTATTTTGGGAAGGCTTGACAAAATGCGATACACCACCGCTTTGGTCCCAGTACGACATAAGGTGAGTACGAACTTTATAGAAACATTAATTTTAAAAATACCTTGGGAGCGATAATTATACGATGTTATCATGTAACTAAACGCTTTCAGCCCAGCGCCTTTGATACTCGTCCGGCAGTAGTCGATCGTCTGGGGTTTCAACCAGAGTTTTCGTCGGTTCGGGATTTCCAATCACCTATCACAAATCAAAGACAACTGTTCCCAGATATTCAAGTTAACAATAATGATGATACATATTTAATCCAGGAAATTAGTAAAAAATACATACTCATTCCGAAGTTGAGAACAACGTTCATGAAAAATTGCATAGGTAATGGGACAACTAATCAAAATCCTGAAAGGTTGCAAGAAATGCATCTCGATCAAGACACTGTCCCCATAAAAGATTTGAAACCGAATTCTCACGATAATACGGATTGGAAGAGTAAATATGAAATTTTAAACATATTAAAGAATGAAGAAAAGGGAAAGCCAACGGGAAGCTATCAAACCGGGTTTGTAGACCTTGAACAGAGTGTAACCAAGGAAAGTTCCCTCGGAAATAATCAAGACCAAGTTGCTATCAATTGTGATAATTACGTAAATACAGACGTACATGTTGAGACACCGAAAAAATATGTCAACGAGTTCCCCGAAAGAGATTTACCTGCAGATACAATACATTACGATTTACCCAAGGATAGTGAATATAGTCCTAATAATATAAATACAGTACGTGCGAGTGAGGATTTAGTTGCAAATGCAGATACATGCAAAAATGACAATATCTTCGTTGTCGACCAAACGGATGCTATTGGTGATCAATTACAAAACATTACATTAGAGTACAAACATTTAGAATCGCCCAATATTGACATTTCACGAGAGGTTACCAACTATCATGAACCACAACCTGAACTCGATGTTAATATGACATCGACGATTGCAGATGTTTGTTCAAAACAAATCGTACACATTAATGAGGAAAGTGTTAATATTCAAGATGAATACCCCGTTGAAGCTAGTTCTCTCATACATGGTCAAAATGTGTCTATTGAGCAACACGAGATCGCAGATTCAGAACAAGTAGTCTACGTTGATGGTAATGAAATAAGCCCGATGCAAGCTTTAAATTATGATGCGCCGTCAACACTTGACGTAAATGACAGCATTTTCGAAAATGAAAAGTCAGCTATAGTTAGCAACGATCAAGAATTCGCACCAAATATCGACGTCCAAATGAAAACTGATGCAACTGTTATTCCACAAGAACAAACATATCTAAATAGTAATACCGAAACAGCAGAAGTGGCAGACCCACCCGTCGTTGAAAATACAGAAAATCAAGTCAATATATCTGAATCCATCGAAGATTTTGATGCAGAGCAAAAGGAAATGTTCTATTCAGAACAAACTAATGAAAATTACCCCACTCAACAAGGTGACATGGAGCATCCTTTAGACTTTTCTCAAAATGAGCACTCACAAAATCAAGAATATGCTTATTATGAAAACACTGAAGCTGAAGCCTATCCTGGCGAATTAAATGATGAAGAGGTGACCCAACAATATGATCCAAGTTACGAACAGCAATATGCCGGTTTAAATCAAGGATCAGATCAGCAACAATACGATGATCAATACCAAGAGCCTGAAAGGTTTACTGACCAAGTCGAGCCACAGTTTGAAGTGCTGGAATATGAACAACAATTTGAAAGTCAGGGGGCAATTGAGGAAACTTTAGACGTTGAAGATGGTT
Organism: Dryobotodes eremita; assembly: GCA_917490735.1. Lineage (NCBI taxonomy): Eukaryota > Metazoa > Arthropoda > Insecta > Lepidoptera > Noctuidae > Dryobotodes > Dryobotodes eremita. The sequence goes on from OU823257.1 coordinate 11,124,618, forward strand.
ACACAGCGCCGATATCAGAGGCGCCAGCCATGGAGATGCCACCCGATGAGGAGCCAATTGAAACTGACAAGTCTGGTGACAAAACAGTACCTTAAGTGATACCCCATCCCGTGATAAACACATCGATATGAGTTATTAAAAGGCTTACTTACAGTATCGGCTTAACAGGGCGATTGTGATTTTTTTATTCAAACGAAGTTATAAAAGCGCCTACACAGGAACAGTTACTTACATGTTATGTTATGTTAAAGTAGAACAACATAAATCCTTCAAAAAGCTGTAAGTTTTGAATACTTATAATAATCCCTTTTAAAATTTCTTTGATGGATCGAAAACTAGTACATAATAATGTTTCCAAGCGGCGAGTTACGTTTATTCTTCAAATTATTGTAATTATTATTTTAGTAATGGGCGATACCTGGGTACCGATTGGTGATGGAGATATTGGTGGTCAAAATCTCAATAGTTGACGTGAAAACTTCTTTAGGCGCATTTTGCGCTCTTTCTGAACAGTAAATTCAACTGAATCGTCACGCTTGGGTCGGTGACACTGAGTCCGGTATACTCGGCTACAGTCGGTCGGTGACAGTGAATCGTGTTTACTCGGCGCTGAATCGCGTATACTCGGCTCCAGTCGTAAGTTTCACTTCTATCGTGTGGTCATAAGCAAACACACCCTCTTTTTTGTGAAGACGTGCTGCGCGCTTGGTTTAGGGCTTTCTTCTACCGTACAGCTATAGGTAGGTACTGACCAGTTAGAGCACCTATACTCGTAAGTCTGCACTTGTAGACTAGTAGTAAATTTTTGCTGTCATCCTGATTCAGCAAGACACCCGTGCTAAAGGCTAGGGGCTACTGAGTTTATTTTTCTTTTTGTTGTAGGTTAAATAACTAAACTGGCTGCTTGATAAGGCCTAATGCCTTATTTTGCTGCGTATCTAAAACATAGTCAAACCCATGTTAAGTGCTGTGATTGGCTGACTGAAATAACAACGCCCAATCAAGTAAGTTCACATGAGTTTGTCTGTTAAGCATTTTTTGACTTGATTATCCCTTCAAAAACCGAATGTTAATGTCTCACAGCTGGGTAAGGCCGCAGCTTTTCCTAATAATCCATATCCATACTTACAAATATTATAAACTAGCGACCCGCCCATGCTTCGCACGGTTTTTATGACTTGACAAATCGAGATTTCGTTATTATTATCTATGTATGTTTGTATTATACATATAAAACTTACGGAATTTATTGTCTAACTAAATGATGGTAAAAATCGCAACAAAATCCGCTGTGCAGTTTAGAAGAACAACGCGGTCACACCGATATATACGAAAAGCGACTTTTATTTATAAATATAGCTTCTGCCCGCGACTTAGTTCGCGTGGGAGTCGTAAGACAACACAATATACTAAAATAACAGCCACATTTTTATACATCTTCCCTGTATAATACTACGTTAGTAGTTATGGTCTTAGCAGCCAAAATATACAGAAACTCGGGACTGGTTACGCGGGAGCAAGCGACGTCTAGTTGTTCGTATGAGAAGCAGCTCGTCCTGAGGTCGACACCCGCAGTCTTCAGTAGCAATTTATAAGAAGCAGGATCGATTGGCATTAAAAAGGTACTTATTTATAAACAATGCCCATTTTCTTCCTGTCTGTACATTTTTTCATAATCTGTGAATGCAAATCAAAATATTTCAAAAAGTTAAGGAGTCCCATAAGACCGTTTTCTTATAGGGACTGACGTTTAATAAGTTATGCGTGCTGTGGTAGGGATTGCGCGGTAGAGGGAGTGCGAGGCAATGCGAGACGCATATAATATATTAATACACCATCATGGTGTATTGCTCGGTTCGCGTATGCACTTGCGCCACTCGCGGTCGCGGTCTTGTCCGAGCGGCCGAAGTGACAGTACTCCTAACGCAGTATTATTGGAAACAGTGACGGATATAGCAAAAACTCAAGGAGGGGCGCTAAAAGACATCTTGAGCTATGGGTGTTATAACTAATCACCAGAGATCGGAATAGGTAGAGTTTATTTACCTGAACTTCGAGGAGGGAAGTAACATAGAGTGGATAATAACTCCTCTAAAATCCCGGAATAATTAGAAGGACGTTTAAATCCCGGGATTTAAAAACGACGAAATATTTATTGGACTTTATTTAAGTTACAAATGATTGATTTGAAGAATCATATATATTTTTTAGGGTTACGTACGTACTAAAATTGTGTCAAATTCAAGTGTTTTGTTGTATGTAGGTAAAATAAAATTAAGTTGGGTGGTTTATTAACTTGTGCTTCGAATATATACCTACCATACATTTTGTTGTACAGATATTTGGTTATTCGTGCCCAGGAACAGGTAGCGGTGGCGCTTTCTATTAGGTATTTCAAAATATCTTTTGTCACACAACTAAATATGATATAATTTACTATCTCTTTTACATGCTGTAGGAGTGGCTATTTGTTATCTCTTTCTCTTTCGTGGTTTAATTTTATTTTCCTTACATAAAACAAAACACTTGAATTTGACACAATTTTAGTACCTACGTAACCCAAAAATATGTACCCAAGTATATGACGGAGAAGGTATGTGTCTCTCGTTATCATCAGTCATATTTTAACTACTATGGGCGTACTATGGGAAGTGTTGGTTATTGCGCAATAGAAAAACCGTTTGCAGTTCAAATCAAATTACTTATAATTTAAGAACAAATTAATCACACTAGCGAATCACACACTGTAGGTACACGACACAACTATACGGAATGCGCGACAGTTTCTAAACGTGTTCACTGCTTAACCGCAAACAACAAACTCGGCTTTAACATTTTTTTGTTTTATTAATAACCAACTTATATTTATAGTTTGCACCACACATACAAGTCTTCTCGCAGGTCAACCTAGGAGGTTGTCGGTTGCTTAGCAGAGCTTAAAAAACTCACAAACTAGGCGACAACACGCTTAGGGCACCCCCTGCGGGGTACGAGCCTCGGCTTAGAGTGTCGCTGTAAGAGGGTATCAAGAGACAGGCTGGATCGGAATTATTATTATTAGGGGACGAATTTAAAGCTATAGGCTCAGCGGCGCGGGCTGGCTCGAGCAAGGGTCGGGGTGGACATAGATTGGGGGCGTCGCGGCGAGGAAGAAAGGACGTCGGTCTGTGTTTATGTATCTGTAAGGTACTGGTGGCCTTACTACTCTCCTGGAGGACGGTAGTGGGGTCGACTAAGGTATGTCTCGGGTGGCGAATCTTAATAATTCGAGAGGGAGTGTAGCAGGCGGCTGCTTTAATCAGGGGGTTGGGGTGTTATATGCCGCAGTCGAAGAAACACTTTGAAAGGCGTTTCATGAACTGTTGGATGGTGTCGTGAACGGGCGCCGTCAGTAGGGACTGGTCATCTCTTAGCTGCCACGGCTTATTTTAATTTAATCTAATATTTGAATTGTTTTTGTCTCTTTATTACGGACGCTTTTAACGTTCTGCATTGTTCTCACATACATAATTTCAACATGAATTATGTAACCATATTGTTAAGCTATTGCATAGCTTTTATCGCGGGCTTTGAGCGCGGCGACCGAATCAAGAAATTCCGTAACGAAAATAAAACCTAACACCCCCCACTCCGCCTACCATGTAGCTCGGCCGAGCGTTCGCTTAACGTGTATGTATATGGTACGACTGTACTTGAATTAATGTCAAAGAAAAAAAAAAGTACTGCATAAATAAAAAAAATATTATAATTGCATAAGTTGATAAAAAATGCTATGCAATAGCTTTACCGCGGCAGTCCCCGAGTGCCACACGTGTATTTTTGATTTAAAAGAGTGTCGATGGAGTTTCTTGCCCGTCCTTCTCTATAGGTACCTACTACGCTTTGGAATGGGCAACTAGCTTCATCTTTCTGATTGACCGACCCCTTGACAATTCAAAAGTGCCTAATTGGTTTATTTGAAATAAATGGTTTGAGTTTTTGGGCATTAGAAGGTCTATGTGAAGATTCATATTTCGGACATAGAAGGGGGCTCCCGTAACCTTGCTGAGGAAACGGTTTTGAAGGGTCTGCATCTTATGAAGATGGCGGGGCTTTGCGTGTGTAAATACAACGCAGGTATAGGTCATGCTAAGACGGATGACTACGGCGTACATGCGCAATTTGAATTTGAGAGACAATTTACTGCGGGCGGTTAGGAAGTGGAGTCTACCGAGAGCGAAGGCGGCGCGCGAACGAGCCATCCATATGTGCTTACTGAAGGTAAGGTGGTGGTTAAGGATCACACCTAGGTATTTATCTCGCTTCTCCCAAGGGATTGTCTTGCCATAGATAATTATCGGACTGGTCTGATTTATCGCTGTTCAAGTATTATGTTATAGATTCTGTCGAGCGCCACCTGGTAGCGCTGGCGTCTCGATTAGTCAAAGTCAAACGACTGATTAAACTTATTTCCGACATATGTGATTCTTCAAATCAATAATTTGTAACTTTAAATAAAGTCCAATAAATAATTCGTGGTTTTTAAAACCCGAGATTTAAACGGCATTATAATTATTATTCCGTGATTTTAGAGGAGGTATTATCCACTCTACGTTACTATCTTCCTTGAAGTTTAGCTAAATAAACTCTACCTATTCCGATCTCTGCTAATAACTTAATAACAAAATAATCAAGTCAGAAGCATTTTTTTTTTAAATTATCACTGTTTAAACAATAAGACAATGCAATTGAATGTAATAAAAAAGTAACAATTTGAGTTCTCTTCTTTCCATGCGTTGATTTCAGTTGTTCGTAAATGTTACCTATTTGGAGTTCTGTAATCTTCTTTAAGAAACGACACTGTCAATCTCGCTCCATAGCGCGTGATAGAAGGGGATAGATAGTCTACGACGATTCACAGAAAATATTATAATTACATTTTGTTGTAATAAAATAATATTTAGTTAATATAAATATTTGTTGTTACCTATTATTGAACTATAATATCACTATTTGGTAGCATGATTTAATTTTTATTTCACAAACGCCAAACGTCAACGATGCACCGCACTTTTAGAATGACAATGTCATACTGATTTTGTTGAGGTTCCCGAACCAAGTTCAGTGGAACACAACCACAAGTGAAGATTTGGAGCGCTCAATCTAGTGCGTAGTAGGTACATATATTATAGATGCGTATTACGGAATATCTATTTAAAAAAACACGATAAATTTTCTTCATTTAATTTGCATTGCTTAATATTGTAAATTGCTTTGCTTACTGTTGTGTATTATTTTTATAATAATTATGCTGTTTGATTTTAATTATGTTTAGGTAAGACACGACCTTTAAGTTTTTTCTCTATATTTTTTAATAATTCAGATTCGCAATAAATGGAGTATTTAATTACATAAAACCTTTGTGTTATTTAAACCTCAAAAGTACAAGGAATAATGTTTATTTATTATTATCTCCCACTCGTCTAGAGCAACCGTGGTGATCAATGCTCGTGCCTTCTCAGTATGGGAAAGGTCTTTGCCCTGTAGTGGAATAATAATAGGCTGGCATTATTATAATAATTTTATTATATCTACTTACTACAAGAACACGGTACACCACATAATCCTATATTTATTGAGGCTGAGAAAATGTCTCCAATTCTGCTGCTTGTTCAGGAATGAGTGGTTCTTTAGGTTTCTTCCAATGGAATTCCTCCCATGGCAGCCTGTCGACACCTGAAGCCCAGTGGTAAATCCTACATCTTACATTTACTTTTTCCGATTTGTTGATCTGAAAATTTGAAAACTAATTAATAAACCACGAAGTTAATTCACACTGAATTGAGCTATGACCACTCTCAACATAGACTAACCAATTGCCTACGCAGGAGATATCACAATGCACAAAAGACTGGGCAAATGTGGTCCACCAGTTACAAAACCTATGTAACTTTGATGAGTAATATTTACTAAGTTAAGCATTTTTTTTTAAACTGTCTTTAAAAAGTTAAAAGTAGTTACGTAAATATTTTTTTTTAATAATCCATTAATATAAGCATAAACAGCAAGTATGATTTTTAAAAAGGGTCGACTGGGATTTATTTTGAGACCGTAATGAGGCTGGCCATAAATATAAAAAATAAAAAAAACGACACCTTGGCAGATTTTGGCCACTATTATAATACTTAAGGGGTATCCGCTTAGGTAGTTTTTGCAATTTGCAGGTCAGAGTCTGGTTATATGTTGATCAAAATATGATTCACGCACCAACCGTCACAAATGTATATTTACAGAGTTGTATTGATGATTTTAATGACTACAAGTCATCAAATCTCTCTTTCATGTAAGTCTTTAAGTTAGAATTGGCTATAAATGTCTTAATTTAATGAAATAGTCATTTAATAGGGCAATTTGAACTTGCGAGAGCTGTATTGATGATTTTTTGGTTATCGAAAAAGCTTCTGTCTGAGTCAGGAATCAAGCCCAACCCCTTTCGATTTTGGAGTAAAATAAAACTACAATTTTTATTTTTGAAAAACCTGTCTGAACCGGGAATCGAACCCATTTAAAAAAATAAACAGTTCCTTGGACTATCCCATAGTGTAGCTAGTATAGATCAAACTTTGTGACAAACCAAAGAAAATGACAATTTTTCAATTACATTTCGATAGACATAATAATTTAGTTATTATGTCGATCGAAATATAATAGGCGGCAGTATTTACTGATTGATGACTGTCTAAGCTATTTTGGTAGGAAATGACAATTCCCGTTACCGCATTCTGTGGTTCGCACTAAAACTGTCAGTTTTAAGCACTTTGTAAAATACTCACTGTAACGGTAATATAAAATTCTTTATCCTGCAATGATAGATCCGGTCCTTTAATTTGTACAGGAGGCATCTCAATTACGTGTTCGGGTACCACGAAGCCTGATTTTCTAAAAGAAGCAGTAATGTGCCAGGGCTCCAGTATCCATGGTTCTATTTTGTTCATGGTAATTTGTAAAATTGTGCGTGATAAGCAGCTAATAGTCTGAAAATAAAAATGATGATAAAACAAGATTAAACTTTAGTAAAGAAGCGAGACTGGCGAATTTCATTATTTCGAACGAAAGTACCTATTTCCCGAAAGGTGGTATAACGGAAGTGTAAAGTACATGCACATTTCGCCAGTAAAGCTGCGATCCTACTTAAAAAGCTAATAACCGGCCACAGATTCAGACTCCGGAAGTCTGGAACTGCGTACGCTACTGTGAATTCTTGGTTGGGCTCAGGGATCGAACCCAAAATCCATTCTTAGCTCAGCAGTAAGCTTGAGACCAAAACATCAACATAACAGCCCATAATGTTCTCACTGCTCAGAAACAGGCCAGTTCTTGGTGAGAGGGAGTGAGCCGTAATCTATCACGCAGGCCCAGTGCGTGGTGGTAATGTCATGTCTTCGAATTGTTGGTTCTAGGACATGCCGGTTTCCTCACGATGTTTTCCTTTACCGTTTTGAAAACAGTGATGATATAATTATTATATTAATAATTTTACACAAAGTGAAGCGCCTATCTGGGTTTGAACCTACGAGCTAGAACTCGTAAGGTGCGGCAGTAACCACTGGTCCACCACTACTTAACTGCAACACCATTTTAGTACGTGAGGTGCTGCTCAATTTTAGTGATGAGTTTTATACGGAACAAATTTAATTTCTAGAAGCTGTTTAATAACCGATAATTAACAAGATGAGAGTCGGCACCCGCACCCAAAGGGGAATCCAAAGTTGTAGAATGTCATCGTTATAATATTTTTTAAATAAAATAGTAATTTCATACCTCGCCAAATCCAAAACTCACAAAAAGGGAAAATTTATGTATGTCAGTCACGTAAATAAACATGTACCTAATTTTTATTTCAAGAATAAAGTCTATACTAATATTATAAAGAGGTAAAAGTTTGTGTGTAAGTTTGTATGTAGGGGATAATCTCTGGAACTACCAGTCGAATTTCAAAAAATCTTTTTGCATTTGATAGGAAGGCTATAGGCTATTTAACATCACGCTAAGACCCTTAGGAGACAGGAGGCAAAAATATAAAACTTTATTACAAAAAAATACAACCGTCTTCCAAAAAGACACTACAAAGTGAAAAATTACTTTAATTTCAGAAGTCGTTGTCTTTGGTTTTGTATTTTCGTTTTTTGCCACCAACTTTCGAAATTAAAGTTATTTTTCACTCCTAGCATTTATTTTGGAAGTAGTTTTTTTTTTAATAGATTTTTATATTTCAATTTTTGGTACAGTCGCCAGCCTGCAGGTCAGGGTACACGAAACTGACAAATTACTCCAAACGATTTTAAACCTTAAAATGTTGATGGTTAAGTTCACAATCGAAGGAGAAAATCTGACAGTTTGTGGTAACTTGATGTGCTGGCGACTGTACCTACCCCAAACAAATTCGTATACCTTTACTTGCTAAGTAAATAACATGATCCTTACTTATACGACAAAATCAACAAAATTATTAATATAATACATATCCACTTAATAAGACACTGTTATTTTTTTTTATTTTTTTTTTTCACTTTTAGTTGTGGTACCTCCCTCACACAAATTTGTATACCAACCACTACTTGCTATGTAAATAACAGTGACAGTAAGTTATTATAACATCATCAACAGACACTAAGTGGAAATAATACATATTATTGAAGCTAACTCAAAAATCACTCATCAGAACTTGACCATATGGGTTTATATGGGACCACCTTAAAAGTACCTATAATACCCTTTCAAACAAAAGAAGAATATTTCAAATCGTTTTATAAATGACGGAGTTCTGAGGATACAAACATTTTTTTACAATACAACCGCATTGATAACCTGCCCTTTTTTTGGGGTCGGTTAAAAAGTCAGAACGAACGTTAAGCGAAAACGAAGTAATAGCGCGGGTAGGCGATGCGATGCGACGGGGTGGGTCGGGGGTACCAGAAATAACACGCGGACTTAGTCGCGGGCAGAAGCTAGTCAATCATACATTATGAGCTTTATGCAGCTGAATTATTATACCTTTTTAATAATAAAAAAAAATCGTCAGCTCCATATCTAACGGGCGGGGAAAGACTGTCCGTTAAGGAAACGCAGATACTAACGACCCATCGAAAATCAGCAGGTATTACTGATCCATTCATTTAATTTGCATTATTTACGTTGCTGAAATGATTTTAGCTATATAAATTAGGGAAAACACGCGACAATTGACTATCTAGACTAGATTGTTACTTCATACCCATAAGCATTCAGCTGACGGCGATTCTTATTGTTGTTACAGTCAGTGCATTCCCGACCCCTCTTCTTTTTTGTAAGAGGGGTCAGGTAATGCAGAGCATTGAGCGTACATATTATTTTACGTAATACTAGCTTCTGCCCGCGGCTTCGCCCGCATTTTTGTCGGAAATTATCTCACAAGAACGTACTACCGGGATAAAAAGTAGCCTATGTCCTTCCCCAGGATGCCATCTATCTCTTTCTCAAATTTTTATCAAAATCCGTTCAGTCGTTTAGGCGTGAAAGGTACACACAAGAGTAATTTTCGAATTTTTATTATTAGTATGGATTAGGTAAGTTATACCCCAGTTTATGATACAGCTGTTAGGCAAGATCGTGTTTTGGTTTTGAATGTTATATTAGCCAATTAGCAAAACTGGAGGCCAATGAACAAAATTTTATAAATTATAATACATAATAATAAATCATAACAACCGAAATTCTATACTGCATTAAAGCTAAAAAAAATATCTGTGAATTTTGAGACGGGACTCTTAAGAAATCCTTAAGAAAAAAGATTTTACATAAAACACAAATGCAGTTTTTTTTTACTTCAAAATTGAGGTCATCATTCGTTTAACCACTTTCCCTTACTACCCATAGTTTCGAATTTAGCCCTGATGTGCCATTGGAAACCTCATGTTTATTACGCGACTGACATGTATTCCCCTCACTTCCATGCAACTATATTTTTTTGGGTTGAAGATGATCCTAAAAATCGTCCTTTAAGGTTTTATCGAGATATGAAATTATTTTTCTTTTAAGTTTATTTACAACTTGACATGGTCTAACTTAGGAATCCCCCACTTCTGGAGAAGCTGACTCTCAGATCCTTTGTGCACTAAAGGAAAAATATTATTAAATGTGATTTTCAGCTAGTATGAAATAACATGTTCAAACTAACACCACTGCTCGTACTATTTATGTTATGAATATGATATAGTGTTTTAAAATTGCAGTTATGAGCTACTTACCCTGTGTACGTAGGGCGAACTAAAGGTATCTTCAGCTTTAGGCTTGATTTCATAGGCTTTGTACTTCTCTAGGTTCTCTGGGCTGGCATAAACAGCTAATCCAGGAACGAGATAATCGCGATAAGCCTGGTGCGGGCGTAATGTGAGAATGTCACCTTCATTGCCAACACCTAGAAATTAATTACATGTGACAACGATTTGAAACTAACATCTTACCGTTAAGTCAATTGATGACGCTGTTCATGAATTCACTAACCATATTGTGACTAATGTTGACAGAAGAAGGAAGTGTGTAGCGGTGTTTCTCGACTTAGTCAAGACCTTTGACACGATCCCTATTCCATTATTATTACATAAACTCGAAAAAATTGGTGTTCCCGGTTCTTCCATTACAACTGCTCAAAGCCTACTAAAGCAACGGGTGAAAATTGACAACTGGACTAGTAACAAACTTTCTGTGCACTATGGCGTGCCGCAAGGCAGTATCCGGGGTCCTAGCCTTTTCCTTGTGTCAGCCTTAGCCTAGCCTTAGCCCACGTTCGCACGGACGTAAAAATATCGTGGCGTAATTTTATCGCACACTGAATTTTCAACGCTCTGCTTAGCGCCGAGAGTTGAAAATCCAACAGTGTATTTTTTCGACGCTGTGGGATGCACTTTGTTAGATTCTCAACCGTCGCTCGGCTCAAAACCGAGAGTTGAAAATCCAGTGCGCGATAAAATCCCGCCGCGATATTTTTACGTCCGTGCGAACGTGGGCTAAGGCTTTATGTACCTACATGACGCCGGAGCTGCACCGGCGCCAAACCGCATGTTTGTGTATGTATACGAATGAATATCGCGCATGTGCCGTAAAGCAACGATTAGGTCAGTAAAGAATTGCCAACGAAAAAGTTTTTACACTTATTCTGAGATATTCTAAAAATGTTGCTTCATAATTTCTTATTTCTTCAAAAAGCACGTGAAATTTAACTTACTACTTCTCTCAAGGCTCAAACAGTATGTACCCAAAATTGTCTCTTACTTCTATGAATTTGTATCTGTCTGCATTTATAAATGAAGTACTTACGTAACACTTTGTATTTTTTGGTTAAAGTTAACATCATAAGGTACCTATATCAATATTTAAATGAAAAGCAGATGTCTTGACAGTTTTGTTGGCAATGCTTTATTTGAACTGTGATTGTTGCTTTACTATTTAACTTGGCATCAATGCGGTGTACACGCGGTTCCAGTGTGGCGGCGATGTGTAATAATTATTAATTGTATAAACAAACATGCGGTCTGGCTCCGGTGCGGCTTTAGCGTCAAGTACAGGAAACACCTAACTACCTGAAACATTTATTTAGCAATACCATAATTTATGCAAAATAAGGCCATTCATAGTCATGTACCTAAGTATTATAATTATGTTCAACTAAGTTTCCTGCTTGAAGATAAAATGTGGCTAGAGCTAATGATTTAAGAAGTTGAAGAAAGTACTTGTGAAGTAACGTCACACAACAATGTGGTATATTATGGGGGGGGGGGGGCGGGGGGGAGAAACCAATGCAGCTTTTTCAGTTCTTAGAACCAAGCAATAGTTCTGCTACAAAATAACGTACAGTGACATAGCAAATCAAAAACAGGTAATAGTTTTCTTTTTCTCAATTTCCATTTTCATCCACAATTTTTAAATTATCATTAAATTCAGATAAATGTTTTATTGCATTTGAATTAAATTAAGTAGAATTTTTTTTTGTATAATTGAATAGCATACCATCAATGAATTGACTAAGAATCACTTTTACATCAGGTTTTTTTGTTACATTTGTATCTTCAACCAGGTCATATACAAAATGTCTGCCCCTCATCTTTGTTGGCCGACCACCCTTCTTGTGTAGGGGTAATGGATTTTTCCTTTTTAAAACAAATGTGTTCTGTAAAAAAAAAAAAAAAAGGATGAATACATATAAAATGTATAGAATAGAATACTCTTTATTATGTACACCATTAAAATTACAGATATAAATGTAGTCATTTTACACAGGGTGACACAATGGGCGGTCTTATCGCTAAAAGCGATCTTTTACAGACAACCTTTGGATGGATTCAAGGGAGAAGGAGAGACAATAATGCAGGTAGTCAGTGGTGTACCATTTACATACACAACAACCACATACATACATAAAACATATACTTATCTACATATAATATATACAATAATAAACATGAACCAAGAGCAAGGAAACTAAATGTAATGATGATGTTTAAGGAGAGAGGATGTGTTTTTAACCATAATTTTAAAAGTGGACAAAGATTGAGCACGCCTTATCGACTCGGGCAAGGCATTCCATAACCGTACTGCTTGAACTGTAAAAGACTTGTCATAAAAACTGGTGGAATGCATCGGCATCTCTAGTCTTTAGTATGTATTGCATATAAATTGTAAAAGTCAATTTACATTAGAACATATGCCTGGTTCACAAAAAAAAAACAAAAATTTGAGAATTTACCATAGCCATCCACATACTTAGTAAAATTACAACATGAGTAATTTCTATTCAAGTCCAGTACTTAAATTGGATTAGAACTTCTTATAGATCATTGGATCTGAGTACATTCCTAATGATTTTCTTGTCAGATGTATTTTATACCATCACTTTGAATGTAGGAGAGCTTCCATGAGTGTAGGTCGCAAAGAATGTAGGTCGGTATTAAGTATTCGTCCGGCACATTCTGCCACCTACTGCTTAATACACCAATATTTTCGTAAAGCTGGTGCCGAACTGCCGCTCCAAGAAAAGAAGAAGCCCAATTTACTGTAAATATTTACTTACCCTTGTTTGTTGATGAACTACATTGGTTCCAGAAGTAATAGTACTCCGAATTAATGAACGTAATCCCAACATAATTAAAGCTACAAATAAGAAATGGCAAAGTAGTATGTAAATATCTTTTTTATTTTACCAGTCTTGTCAGACAGATTGAGCTTTCGCAGAGAGGTTAGATTATCACATCACACACTCACACAAACACAGATTACACAGATGGCACAAAGGCCTATCAATAACACACCACAGATCACAAACTAATGATCATTGATCAACAGCAATCAGTCGGTCAAAACGTCATTATCATAAAATGTCATTATTTTATTTCCCCTCACCCACAGCCATCGATGTACACACGGCTACATATCAAGCTATATTTTTCCAGTATAAGCTGATCTCGCATTGTATAGGATTTCCCTACAATGAAAGGTCAGTTTATACTGGAAATGTAAAGCTTGATATGAAGCCGTGTGTACAATTAAGTATGATGATTTTAATGATTATAATTATGTAAATACATACTTGTTACGGTCATGCATTATATTTTGTTCAACATACAACCTGACACTGACCTCCAATTGCAAAAAATGTAAGAAAATTTGAATTTCGCGGACAACCTGGCGCTTCCCCTTATATAACTAGCACTTCGCCCGCGTGGATTTCGTACCTTCCCCTAAAAAAATGCTACCCCAAAAGGTAGTTTTCGAAAATTAATGATTACGATTTTAATTAGATAAGTTAGTATTCGGACCAAATTTCAAGATTATAGATCAAAGGAATAAGATTTTTCATATAAACTGTCCCGTTTAGACATTATCTTGCGCGCACTTTTAGCTTGGTGCTAGCATCTCCGCTAGGAGATTATACCATGGCTAGGAGTATATGTGTTCTGTGGGTAGCATTAGCATTCATTGATAGGGTTACGATATCGAAACGAAAGTATCGATACTGTAATCGATACCAGTATCGCATCAAAAGTATCGATACCAAGATAAGTATCGCAACAAAAGTATCGATACCAGTAGGTATCGATTACTTTTTGCGAAGTTTTATTCATATTGATTTTAAAGGAATAAAACAAGAATAATGGTACTTATAATAAATTTTTTTGGGGTTTCATAGCCAAATGGCAAAATCCAAACCCTTATGATTCGTCATATCCGTCCCTCCGTCCGTTCAGACACAGCTATTTAACTCGGAGACTTTTTGCAGTACGTATATAAAAAAAAACATGGAAATAACGTCTATTCTGTGCACCGTTAAACAATGGTGTAGTGAAATTACGACAAAAAACAAGAAGGGGTGGCTCTCGTCATACATGGTTCTCAAAAAATCAATACACATAAGTGTATCATTGGATCCCATAGGGAATTAAAAAGATTATGAGGTTTCTACGTGACTTTTTATTTAAGACAATAGTTTTTGTGGTATGGGTTCGTTTCGGTTACAAACGCATTGATAACTTTCTTTTTCATAGTTTTTTGTGAGAAATACTATAAAAGAAATACTTATTTTTGTGGTCGATAAAATCGATACTGTGCATGCGTAAATATTCATCCGAACTCTTCACTAAGCGTTGTCCGACACGCACTTGGCCTTTTTTTTATTCTTTGTTCCATAGCATCGATCAATATACCGGTGCGGTGTGCAAGTGGCGTTATGTGTATTAACTTATGGTTGAAATTCCTTGTCCTTGATAGTGGTGTGCTAAAGGGTATCGATTACATTTGAAAGTATCGATTCCTGGTGTAGTATCGGAAACAAAGTAATCGATTACAAAAATACTCGGTATCGAAACAAAAGTATCGATACCAATGAGTAATCGATTCTTTTTTCGTATCTCTATTCATTGATCATTCGCGAATCGTGATGTGTACGTGCTCTGTGGTATTCATTTCGTTTACTCGTTCTCGTTGATTTTAACGACTAGTATATAGTTATCTGTGGATTTTAATATAAAAAAAAATAGCTTGACTTGTGTGTGATGCATAAATTATTACGAACAGTTTTGTGGATTTAAACATTCTAACTTGATCAATAAGGCGTCATTGAAACCGGTGTTGTGTTTAAAACTCAACTGAAATGGATGATGAAGCTAGTTCCGATTTGCAGGTGATAATCAAAATGAAACATAGTATAATTTTATACTTCCATTCCATGAGGTTATAAAAAAGAGTTTGATGTTTTCTATCGCTTTGAACACAGTATTTAATTTATTTTTTCTTTCTTGTAGAAGTGTTTGTCCGATGGACCGATGGATACGGATGAAGGTCCTTTAATAAACGAGAATTCGAATGGACTATCACATTTGTTGACCGAGGGCGAGTTCAACAGTGTCGAGGCAGCGGTGGACGATACGTCGACATCGAACCAAGGTTTCCTCAATGCGGTGGAGCTGTCTGCGGGTAGCGTTGGCGACTACCTGGACAACAACACAGACGGGTTCAACACCGACCCGTTCGATGTGGGCGATAACGCGGTCAATTTCCCCAGCGACTCGCTCAATAACGTGCTCACCGACGGCGACTCGCTTCTTAGTGACACAGCATATAAGGCCACTTCTGATACTGATGGTGATGTTACAGAAAGTCAGAAGGCGACAGTGGACACTGACTTTGAAGTCCTTGAGACATCTGATGCTGGCTTTTCAATGCCAGCTGATGACATGACACAACCAAAAACAGATGACAGCGGTGACCATGTAGCTAAGGTGAAGGTGGAAGCTGAAGAAGAGGCAGAGGTTGAACATAGTGTAGAGTCTGATAGTACTCCTGCAAGTATTGAAATTGATGAGGTTTGTGTCTCATATTAAGTGCACTACCATTAAATGTTATGATTGCTTACAGTTGAACTAGACATACAAGACATTTCATGTGTTGTACAGAAACCTACCTACTAATACTTTGTCACAAATTTTGTTGAGATATTTATTGCATAATTTACATTACTTCAATATTCTGTCTTTTGTATTTACTAGCATGTGCCAGTAAAGAAGGATCCAACAGAAATCAAAGAAGAAGTACAAGAGGAAGAAGAAAAAGAGGTTGTTCCACAAGAAAAAAGTGATGTAAGTGTCTCAATGTTGATTTGTGCAAGCATGGGATTTCTTGTAATCAATACTTTAATGTTTACTCTTGTTTCAGACTGATAACATTACTACTGTAATAAAAACTGAAATTACTGATACAGTTGTAAAGGAAGAAAATGCTACTCCAACTAAGAAAGCTAACAAGGTAAGCTTAAAAAAGTTTAATATTAATTGCCCGTAATACCCATATTGCTTACCAAACATGAAGAGATTAATGAACTGCATTCTATTTAACTTTCTCTGTGCATCTGCCTAAAATAATTAAAGTATTAAAATTAATAAATCAACTTAAAGGTCAATGGGAGATGTTTTGGAATGTCATCATTAAGAGTCGGGCGCGACGTCGACTTTCGGTGTCTTTGTCCAGACCACAGAGCAGGAGACGCCTTGACGGTTGCTGCTAGAGGAAGCACTAACAAACAACACTTTCCATACAAATCGAGCATGTCACTGTTTATGCACACTACAACACAAGTGACGTGTAGAAACTGATGGCCTGAAGGCGGTCCGTGATAGAGGATGTGCGCCCAACGCACTTTCGACGTCTCGAATTTTATTTGTATTGCTGTCTAGGCGATTCCGTGCTCTGTGGCTTCGACACCGCGTGGATGCTTATGATATATTTACTGTCAGGCCCCAGAGATGCTTGGGGCTAAGTAATAACAGCGGTACGGGTCGATCGATCAGGTTAAGCTACGCTTGCCGCGGTCGGTCCGTGGATGGGTGACCATCTTACATACAGAGACCCCTCCATGTCTCGGAAAGCACGTTAAGCTGTTGGTCTGGCTGTCATTCGTGGAACTGACAGTCATTATGGGTCATCAGAACCCCGAAAGTCTGACAACCACTCTTACCAAGGGGTATAGTTACAAAGTAACTGGGTTGTGGAGGTCAGATAGGCAGTTCGTCCATGTAAAATATAGCGTATTTAGCTGCATCTGATTAGACTGGAAGCCGACCCCAAAAATAGTAGGGAAAAGGCCAGGCAGATAAGGCCCATATTTTGTCAGTATGTCCTCTAATCTGTTTGCAGGTGCATTTTACACTCATGGACAAATGGTACCTTACTCAAAGTAAAATTTTTGCCATACGTCTTATGGTTTCTTTTGTTTGTACATAAATATATGTATATCAATCAAAACAGCTACTTATTTAATATTAATTTGTTTATTTTCTTTATAAATTCTGCTTCTCAGTTTTTTTTTCTCAAATTATTAAAATTAACTTTAGCTTACATGCAACTTGAACTGTGCCAAAAGGATCTTTATCAATTTTTTTTTGTCAGAGTTTGAATTGCATATTAATAATACCAGCAATCAATAATCCTGTGAATGATACTTTGTGATGTGTAAGCGTACCTAATTATAATGCTAAGTAAGAATGATATGTTAACTTTCGATAAAAGGTGGGAAGTGCTGAAGAGACTGAAGTAGTGTCAGAAGATGAACTACCTGAGGTTCAGAAGCCAAGCATTAAAGATGCAGAGAATGTGTCAGATGATGAGCTGCCTGGTCCCAAGCCTGCAGAGCTTCCTGCTGACACTGAGGTACCATTATATCTTTCTATTTATATGTACTTGTTTTTGTATTGCTCACATTAGACATTTTGATCTTGAAAAAACAACCAAACGATTATTATTTTTTCTTCACCGATCATTCATCAATGTATAACACAATTTAATACTTCCCTGAATTCACACCTGGGCCTGCAGTCTCGACATTAGATAGCGACAAAAATCTGTCGCTAAGTCGTATCGATGTCAAATACCTTTAATAGATTTTCAACCTTATTTCCAAAGCATAAGGTTGAAAATCTATTACAGAAATTTGACAACGATTGGACTTAAAGACCGATTTTTGTCGCTATTCATGTCGAGACTGCAGGGCCTGGCAACATATTTTTAAATGCGATATTGTTTGTGTGGACTATTCTATAATTCATGGGTATCAATAGTGTCACGCTAGTTCAGCTGCGGTCGTGTTCGTTATAAGAGCCGCTCACTTCACTGAGCGGCTCACACCCCAGGCCCTGCAGTCTCGACATTAGATAGCGACAAAAATCTGTCGCTAAGTCGTATCGATGTCAAATTCCTATAATAGATTTTCAACTTTATTTCCAAAGCATAAGGTTGAAAATCTATTAAAGAAATTTGACATCGATACGACTTAGCGACAGATTTTTGTCGCTATTCATGTCGAGACTGCAGGGCCTGAGCGTGCTCGTGGTCGTCCGTGGCCGAGGCTTCAAACATTTGTGTGCTATATATATGTGTGCACTGTGCATTGATACAGCCGATGTCTCACGATGTGTTCCGATGTCTTCACAACCGTCTTATTCAAGACATTATGTATTGAAACTAAAATATTTATTTCAGGTTGTATCAGAAGATGAGCTCCCAGCTGCAAAGAAAGAGATTAAAGAATCACGAAAACGTAAAACTGAGGATGAACGAGATGGATACGATCCTGGCTCACCCACGTCTGAAAGTGAATCCTCCAACAAAAAACAAGCAGTTGCAAAGGTACTGAGATCAGTAATACCAATTATCTTTATACTTTAGTTTATTCATTTATTCACGACTTCCATTAGCATGACACGTGAAAAGTTGTTATTCGAGCGGTATAGCAAACATCGTATTAATAATATTGTTTGTTTTAATTCAGAATGGGGAAAGCAAACCAGTTCCGTCTGAGAAAAGGTCTTCAATTGATGAAAAACCAAAGAAGAAGACATTACCTGAGCTAGATAAATACTGGAAAGTCGTCAACGACGACCCTACTGATTTTACTGGCTGGACGTACTTGCTGCAATATGTTGATCAAGAGGTACAGGTGCTTAGTGTTTTCAAAAATATGTCTGTATTTTTTGCTAACGAATCATTACAATCGAGGCAGAAAACGGCTTCAATTAAAAGTTAAGAATAATATACATATTTCTCACAAAATGATGACAACTGTCGCTAATCTTATTGCTTTATGAAGCAATAAGAACTGAATTAATATTGACGATCGGCAAGGGCCAACTGATTGATGATAACAATATGTGCCGTATATTATGCAGGTAGAAGTACCTAACTGATGACGAATGTCAACCACTTTTACAGAGCGACGTGGAGGCGGCGCGCGAAGCGTACGACGCGTTTCTGTCGCACTACCCGTATTGTTACGGATACTGGAGGAAATATGCCGATTATGAAAAACGTAAAGGAAGTAAAAAGAAGTGCCTCGAAGTGAGTACTCACACTATCAAGTTGATGCATTGTTTATAATCTATTTAAATCACTTGGTGACTGGTTAGGCGGTAAACCCGATGATCAGTCGTATAATTATGTGCTTTAACACTTGGATTTTGAATTGTTTTAGCCATAACTGGTATTTTGCAATTATTTTTTTTCCCAACAGTGCTACGTGGTCAACGTTCGTAAGGCAAAGTCGTCCGTTCGCACCGGAGAGTTCTGTTACCATCACATAGATTTCGTTCTAGTGATTCATTTCTTGTGGTGTATATTTTGTATTTTAGTGCATATATTTATAATACTTTGTACATGCATGATGTATTGTAATACTTTTTCATGTATTTATATTTAAGTAAGTACTAAATGAATGGTGGATATAATTAAGATTAAGGTTAACTACCATGGTATCATGGAAAACGCAGCTGATCTTCATATTTAGCCATTGAATGGCGTTAGTAACGGAAGAGTGCGGCGAGGTCGTCGACAGCTGCGCCAGCGCTTCGATTGCGAACAGGTGTAATATACCCAGACAAACATTTTATATACTATAGATAGACACAAGCGAGACGTCGCGTCTCACCACATCGCGCTCTGTCGCACCCGCACCGCTCGCGCACCCGACACGCAACGTCTCGCTTACCCTATTCTAAATTATATGACACAATAATATGCTATTCAATATTCCCTTGCTTCATAGTGTTGCCGTGAGCATGGCGACGCTTACAGACATGTGGAACTTGTTTGATACACGTTCTTGTATTACAGGTTTTGGAAAGAGGCCTCAAAGCCATCCCACTATCGGTGGATCTATGGATACATTTTCTAAATCATATAAAGGCAACCAGAACTGAAGATCACGCCTTCATTAGAGCGCAGTATGAGAGGGCTATAGGTAAGCCATTCAATTTGGATTTATATAAAAAAATTCTGTCATGCCACTGTCGTCCAAAAAATCCGGACAAGGCAGCCAAGCATTATACACTATCAGCAATCTTGGTGTTCCACTATCATAGTATGGCTAAATTCGCTTGCATCCGGCTTTCAAACTTAGTGGCAGTACTATTCTAAAAGCAGCACGTTTGCTGAAATAAATTTTATGGATGTTGGCCGATTACATGCAAACTTGGCAATGGCAATTGTTACAACTTTAAAATAGTTTTTAAATTATTAAAATAAAACCTTAGAAAATACGTTTTCGTCACTATAGGCATTTAATAAAATACGTATATAGTTGGGAATGACATGACGGTTGATTCCCTAAGATATCAAGACTGCGTGACTTACATAAGATCTACTCGCCGGATTTTAAAACCAATGAGACTAGTGCCAAGGTAACTGCGGTAAGTGCGCCGTTTGAAGGATTTTGGAGAACAAGCAAATTAATAGAAGTTTGAACCTAAACTGAGCCCTGAAAGTAGTGGGAAATGGCTGTTGAGATACATTACAATACAATGTGTAACGTTGATATGTGAGTTGCGGTATATAACTTAAAGTATGTTATTTACAGACGCATGTGGCCTAGAGTTCCGCTCAGATCGCCTTTGGGAATCTTACATCAAGTGGGAGGCTGAGAACGGATCGGCTCTCAACGTCACCAATATTTATGATCGACTTTTGGCCACGCCCACACTTGGATATACTTCACATTTCGACAAGTTTGTACTATGTCATTTTTATGCTTCAATACTGTCGGTAATCAATATGAACTGTAAAGTTTTAGCCTACAAATTCTTTGCATTTACACGATTCTTATACTACTATTTTGTGTTGTCAATAGTTTATAATAGTTCGTGATTTTTAAAGCGTAAGGAAAATTATATAATTATTGTAAGAAATAACAGAGACAAATAAGAGCACTCTTTTATTGTTTTTTTTTTGTCCTGACACTCCTGTTAGAAAGCATTTGTGAGCTTATCGGTAAACCTTTATAAATATACTTTAGCTCATTAGTGGCTACCTGAGATGTTAATAGTAAATAAATATACGCCTATCCTCAGCTGGATTTTTAAATTGGATTTTACTTCCACGGCTTTAATCGGTAAACCCGCGTTATTCGTTATTTAAACGCACGGTATGTGTATCTTCTCGTATTTCTGTAAGTTGTATTTTTTTTGTTTTCTCGCTATGCAATGTTTGAAGTAGTGGGAAGCACTCCATTTCGCACCCCCACAAGTGTACCATGGCGAGCAAACCTTCAGGCAGACTAGCTAACCTTCGAAGTTAATTCTAAAGCGAAGTTTAGATTAGCAACAAAACCTGCAGAGCTTGCCGTGATTGTTTACACGGTAACAATTGCTCGCGGAGGTCAACTTCTGCAAGTTTCATTGCTAATTTAAACTTGGCTTAGTGCAGATTTTTGAGGGGTCAAATCTTAATTAGTATTTTTACATACAAAATTACATTACTAAAATTTTTAAACACACCTGCAGCCTGCACCTTATAAAACTCAGTACACAAATAGGCCCTGTGATTATTTTTATGAATACCTGCCATTCTATTCTGTAAAAATCTCACTTCACCTAAGTATTTACAGTGAGATTTTTACTAAATATACTGTTTATAGTGAAATGAGTGTGGTGATGTAAGGGTGGTTGTGTGCAGCTTCCAGGAGCACGTGATGTCGGAGCCCGTGGCGGGAGTGGTGTCGCGCGCGGAGCTGGTGCGCCTGCGCGGCGAGGTGCGCGACGCCGCCGGCGCCGCGCCGCAGCTCGACCTGCCGCCCGGCGAGGACGAGCCGCTCGACCACGTCGTACGTATCAATATATCAATACATATTTTAAATTAAAGTTGCTTTTGTGTCTGTCAATGACCGTGTTGTTCTTCTAAACTATGCAATGGATTTTGATGCGGTTTTCACCATCATTTAGACAATGTATTCCTGAAGGTTTTATTTGTACGTTTAATAATAATAATAGATCCCCACCGCCGTATCCCTACGTTGACGTCGTGTCGGGCTTGCGTGCTCCGAACTCTAGGTCTGTGACGGTAGAGTTCACTTTTCCGGAACAGGATTGTGGGGAGTCAAACCAAGAGAGATACAGAAACCCGCAGGGCAGCTTGTAGCGAGCTGTTGGCCAGTAGCGATCCCACGGACCCTATCTCCCGGGAGAAGTCTTGTTTCTCATCTCTGGCTTGCCTTTATTGACCGGCTGGAGTGGATATTCGTAAGAGCAAATGTGCTCGGAGAAAGGAAGTATTCCAGTACGTGCTGGTACGGATCTTGACCATCTTCCGGGCTCTGGGATTGTCCTGATAGCCGTGGAATACCTCTCCACTCCTCAAACACCTCAGGATAAGTTGCCCACCTTGTCGCTACGTCACTAAATGCTAGGCGACACTTTCCGGGGTCCCATTATTTAGTGTGCTAGCCACCTCATGCCATTTTTTTCCTTGTATAATAAAATATTGATCAGACAGGGGCCATAATCCTTCCATAGTTCTAAGTTAACAGTCCACTTTAGCCATCCAAACACATATTCCAATATCTTTGTTTCCATATCCTGCAATAGTCCTACTAGCTTTTTCTTTTTCTCGTGTTGATGACTCATATTTTGTCCGACCAGTACGTAGCGACCTGGACAGCTCTATTGTTTGCTTCATTTAAGTCCTGGAAGTTGCGGTGGGAGTGGGTCCTGGGTGGTGCGTTTTGAGTTGAATGACGAATTTATGTGCCTATAGACCAGTAAAAATCGATTTACATTCCCGCCTAAATCATAATAGGACGCACTGATTTCGTCACTATTTAAATACCCAAAGGTGTATTTTCATGTGGTGGCGGTCAGACGGCAGCGGTGTTTACTCTGTCGAAAACGCTCTATAAAAGGACAGCCGTCATTGTGGCCGTTATGTGACGGCACCGCTGTCTGTCAGGAAACTCAAGCTTCATGAGTGCGCTTGGCTAGCTGAAGATAGAAACAAGGCGCGACAGCCTAGTTACAGTCCGGCCGTCGAGAGAATGCGTTCCTGAGACCTGTCAATTTCAAACAAACGAATACATGTTTTGCGAATTTGATCTTTATTAGTTACTAGAATTCTTGCACTGACAGATGTCAGGAATGCATTCTCTCGACGGCCGGACTGTAACATTACAGGGTCAAATTAAATTACCTACCTAGCGAAACTCCGCAGACGTGATGGGTATCGATATCTAAACATGACGAAATAAAAAATAAATGATTATTTTTGGGTGTCTTCGACCGCTGTTGTTGTTGTTATTTGAACTATACTTATACTAGAAGAAAAAAAAATGTATTGTCATGTTTACATTTCTATACCCATCACGTCTGTGAAGTTTAAACAAATGAAACTGGTTTTTTAAACTAATGTTTCACGTGACTGTTGCGGTTGATGACTCCAAAAAACACATTTTTTTTTTATCAAGATACACATCCTTTTTTTTTTTAATTTATTTTTATTTGATAATGTTTAGATATTGATAGTTATAACGTCTGCGGAGTTTCGTTAGCTGATTCAATTTAACCCTGTAAACGTCAAAGACGAAAGCAAGCTCAGACTTCTTACGAAAATCTGGCTACCCGGATATTTCTATCAGTTACAGACGCACTATGCGCAAATATCCGAGCGGACATGGCATTTGACACAAGACACGGTGGTGTAGTTTGTATATATATTTGTTTCTAGTTCCATAATCGTGTTATTAACAAATTCAATATTGTACATGCCAAGCTGTAAGTTTTCCAGAAATTATAAAACAAAATACTAATTATACTATTGTCGCTTGTAACGCAGGCGTCCGAGGAAGAAGCGCAGGCGATCAAGGAGCGCATCATAGCGGCGCGACGCAAAGTGCACAAGACCACCGGAGAACAAGTCGCGGCTAGGTGGACCTTCGAAGAAGGCGTAAGTTCAATATGCATTATAATCATTAAAGCGAACGACCAGATTCGAATGGGAATTCACTGTAACGTTTATTTCTGTAAGTAGATCTACTTTACACGTCAATTTATTGGTCAACTTTAAAACCAGATGGCGCCGGCATTTTTTAACCGACTGATCTCTAAGAAGAAATGCCGAAACAAACTCTAGAGGTCACGGTCATTTTAGAGTCCAAACATTATATTATTAAGATATTATCTGAGTCTATCAATGCAAAGTTATGTCTGGAAGTGCATTTTGAATAAAGAGCATTTATGCACAATTGTCATACTGATACACTACGCTATCATCAACTCACGCCGGCCACACGCCGCTGCCGCCGCGCTGGGCGCACTTCTATCTAGCCTACATTAAATGTCATAAAAAATTAATTAGTTATGTCACATAAATATTAAAGTACAATGTCAATTTTAATTATAAAACGCATAGTAAAAATAGTTTATGCTTGACATTGGAGTAGCTTAATCACAAGCCTTTTTGTTCGTTCAAGTTATCTTTAACTTTATAGAAACCTTTTTGAAAGAGTTTCTAGTATTTAGTATTTAATAATTTTTTTAGTGTTTAATATTGAGACTCAGTTCTGTAGCATAGCGTGGGAGCTTGTTGTAGACAATTAACATTTTTTTTCAGAAATGGGCCTAGTTTTGGGAACAGTATGTACATTTTTGTTTATAGTATTTATGCTATGAATGTCGCAGTGTATAGGATATAGATTAATATTATTTTTTTTACATTAATAAGGTTCCCATATACATACTGAAATGCGACTATCTGTGTGTTTATTCCCTTAAATTTATCTGTCAGTGAATGCCTACTACTTAGGATATAAATTGCTCGAATGGCACGTGTCTGGAGCACATACAGGGTGTAAAAAGACCCATCACGTAGTCAACTACGAATTCTATACATCAAATTCTATATAACAAAGCACAAAATCATTGCTGGGAAACGATTTTATTTTTGGTGTAAAAATCGCAGTTTACGGTAGTGCGCAACGTAACACGCAAAACATTGTGCTTATGGATGTATGCAACAGTTGAAGGATCGTGGGGATATATTTAAAGTTGTGTTATAACCAGAGATCGGATATTCGGATTCATATTCACCTAAAGTTGAGATGTAGCCAACATCTATATGGAATGCGCTATTGTAACGAAAAACTCCCGCTAACGTCAGATTTTAGTGACCAAACCAGACCAAATCATAGTGATCGAAAGGTAGTAATTAAAGTTGTTGTAGGCGAGGTAATATTTATGCCCAATCAGGATATAGAACTTAATTTAATTTAAATGATAATTTTAATTTATGTTTTTTTTTTGTATTACTAACACACCACCCCTCCTTTTACACCCTACATACACATATTTGCATCGGGGGCTAAACATTGGTTTTAAATAAATATGCATCTGATTTTTTTTACAAATGAAATATTATAAGAAGCCACTTCCATACTTTCATAGCTAAAAATTAACTTTAGGTAAATATGCTTATTTACACTAAAAACTTATTTTCGTAAAAAAACGCCAGTAAAAGTTGGTATTTTGACCTACAATATCTCCGTGTTAACAGAAGGTTCCCAGGTATGGTCCGATACAATAAAATGATTACAATGACGGGGAGTACAAGTGACTCTCGGCTTCGTTAAGTGTCGGTTTACACCCATTAAATAGCCTCAATGTCGTCTGCACGTGGCATAACAAAATATCGTACGACATTACACTATGGATATAATTAAAATATACTCAACGAGTTGTTTTTAGATCAGTCAAATGACGGATTTTATTGACTGTAAATTTAGAGCTTAGTTGTTTCGACAATTTGGTTATATGTGGGCCCCACACTAGCTTCGAGTCCAAAGTAATACCCAAGAACACAGTGGTTTCCACAAGATCCAATTACGCCACTAGTACGCTAGTTTTTACCTGCTTAACCTTAGGTGTGAGAAATCTAATACATTAAGTATTTTTCTCGTTTAAAAGTAACTTTTAAAACTGAACCAATGCACTATTTCAGAGAAAACGTTATTTATATTGTCAGTAACTGTCTATTACCATTTAGGCTTAAATAAAAGTTATGTGTCATCTGCAAATAACATAATTTCACAATTGTTCTTTATTGTTGCAGTTACCAAAATTAGGAGTGTTCACAATTCTAGACATATAATATAAAGGCACTGCTACATTTTAGATCGTATTTTTCAGTGTCTACAAAATTCTTGTGTGTTATTTCAGATAAAACGTCCGTACTTCCATGTTAAACCGCTGGAGCGCTGTCAGCTCAAGAACTGGAAGTCGTACTTGGAATGGGAGAAGCAGCACGGGTCGCTGAAGAGAGCGCTCGTGTTGCATGAGCGCTGTCTCATAGCCTGCGCGCTGTACGAGGAGTTCTGGATGAGGGTATGTTACATGATTACTGTAGAATTAGATACACTTCTTAAAAGATTACCATTCTGATCATAATACGACCAAGTACAGAGCTGCTATTTTCAAAAGACGTAAGAAAATGTATATTTCCCTGCTTACCGTGACGGATAAATAACCCTTAGACAAAGCGACACCCCCAGGGAGTCTCAAAAGTAGATAATAAATTGTCACATTAGTCGACGATTGAGTCATTAACAGCGTGTGTTCCACAGCTTATAAAGTTCCTGGAAGAGCGCGTGGAGAGCAACCCGGAGCTGGTGAGCGTGGAGCGCGAGGTGCTGGAGCGCGCGTGTAGCGTGCACCATCTAGACAAGCCCGAACTACATCTGCACTGGGCACACTTCGAGGAGGCGCACGGCAACGCGGCGCGCGCAGCCGAGATCCTCGACCGCATCGAAAAGACTTGCCCTAACCTCGTGCAGATACAGTACAGGTACGTGTCTCTACTGGCCATAGTAGAAGATTTTCTATGTATGTGACAGTTGCTACAGCAACTGGTAGTCCTAAACAAAGATAAAAACGACTCTTCGTTATTAAACATCTGATGAGTAAGAGTTTTGCCACAATAATTGCATTTTTTTGTTAAATCCTTGTCATATTCACCGGGGTACAAAACGGTTGTCAAAAGACTCTTAAAAAAGCCGAGAGACACTACTTGTTCTCCCCGAAATGTAATGGACCGTATCTGGGAACGTTCTGGTTATGGAGATAGATATATCAGGCCAAATTTCGACTTTTTTGTTCAAAAAAACAAGTTTTGTAAATGTTATAACTTCATTTTACACACCCACAACACCTGTAGCGCTGCATGCACTCATAAGCCCAATTTTTTGTGTGCTTTACATTGTGCGCTGCCGTAAATAGCGAGTTTCCATACCAAAAGTAATTTCTCAGAAATATTTGTTCTCTGTTACTTAGTTTGATGGACAAAATACTACAGAATGCCTAAATAACGGCTATGTGGTGGGTCTTGTGTTACACCCTGTACAAACTATCTTATTTTAAGAGGGAGGTTTCCGAGCGTGAGAACTTATTTTAGAACCCACACATCGACATTTCTACTAGCACAGCTGCATCACACTGTGTAGTGCACACATACCGAAAAACAAAAGGGCACGCGTGCCCATAGTATTGGGTGTTGCATTAGTCGTGAACAAAGGGTCGGGTCACAGTGTAATCGGTTGCATAGTTTGATACTTAGAATAATTACAATAATATATTATTATTTACCGTGTTTTTTCGAATAAAATGATATTTTAGGTATATTAATGTTGAGAGAGAAGAAAAGGATGAAATGAAATCGAGATCACGTGTGATGAATTTGTAATGAAAAAAAAAATTGAAATTTACATATTTCAATTACTGGATAAAATAACAAATTAGTTTGATATTTTAAATTATATTATAAACATCATAGTAAGTACAAAAATGAATGGTTGATTAAATTATTTACTTTTATTTATTTTTTTGTGGCTTGGCGCTTGGTGCTTCTTACATCAGATAAAACATTTTCGCTGTTCCGTTTTTTTGAGTTTCTTTGAGCTTCTCGTTTTTTTATTGCCTCAATCAAATGACTGGGCTCCTTTATTTCCATTTCCCTGTCTAATCTCGAATCTATTATTTCCGGAAGCATACAATCAAGATAAAACTTTTTTAATTTATCTTCCATGCAATTTCTCCAAAATTCATCATCTTTTTTAATTGTTTCAACCTTCGTGTCCACGCTGGACCAAACCATAAAAATGCATTCATTTTTTTGGGTAATGTGCAGCTTTCCTTGGACCTGGTAATACCAGTCATGGTTTTTATTTATTACCAGGTCTCCTGTTTGATTTAATTTCCAGAAATTAATCTTTTTCATTTTAACGCCATCATCTATTGTCATTTTTGCACAGGAATATGGACACTTGATTTCCACAATTTTATCGTTTTCTAATAATCCGTCTGGACTAGCTCCTAAATATCCTAATTCTGGATCAACAAATAAGCCGCATTTTTTTATGACGCAGGGAGAGCCATCAACACTTCTTAGAACTGCTAATTGTTCCAGCGCGATATGTTCGTGATCTTTACCGTACTGAATTGATTTCACGTTGTCTAATTTTGCTCCACGAAGCAAACTTTTCACCAGAGGCCCGCATTTAATAAGGCCTCTTTTACAAATTTTTCCAAAACTAGAGGCAGTCAAGCGCTGTCTTCTTTCTTGAATCCATTCCATGGAATCCGATTGCAATATAGTTCTTCTTTCAAGAGCTTTTATTTCCACTTCTGTAAGATTCAGCTTTTTTAACTGTTCCGTTTTAGCAAAATCGTAATCAACTTCGTTTAAGTCTGGTTTTTGACAGAAATCACCATAATCCTTATCGACGCCATTATGTTTTTTCGTTGAAGAAAAAGTTGAATTTAGTCTGCGGCTAGATTTCGATTTCAACCGTATTTCCTTTTTCTTCAACTCAAGATGGCTTATAAATATGTTAGGTTTTTTGTGTATGATTTGATTGTATAAGTAGGTTTGTGGCTGCTTCGTGTTAAATGCCACAACGGACGTTGCACAACGAGCTGCATAAGATTGTCTAGTTGAGAAATTAATTCGTTTTCCTCCCACGAACTTTGCAATAACACTGTTAAAAACCTCCGCAATATTACTGTTGACTTTATAGATTAAGCTTTTAGCATTGTTGACTAATCTTGAGACAAGTTTCATTATTGCATTATAAAAGTTGCAAGATTTCATTTCCGGCACAAAGTTTTTATCAGTGCCAATATCACCATCTATATTTGTTGAATTCAGATGCTTGCAATAGTATGGCTTACAAGACTCGTGATTACCAAAAACATGATTTGGTCCATTTAATAAGTCAGTTTTGAGATCAATAACTTTTTGCTCAAACGTTTTTTCTGTTTGAGAATTATTATATTGGACGGCACCAGTTACTGATCGTCTTAAACGTAGAATGTTTTGAGATAAAATTTTGCGGAACTGTAAGGGTTGACTAGTATTTTTAGCTAGCTCATCCAGTTTCGTACAATAGTTCCGAAGTAAATGATTGGTGCATTCTATTTTCTCTACAACTATATTCGGATACGGATTAGCATCTAGTATACTTTTTTACGTACTTGAATCTCCATCAGCAATTAATTTAGAATACATGATGCCATACATTTCTAAAAAGTTTTTGAAACCTTCTGTTACTGCAAGAGCCTCCATTCCGCTAGAGGAACCAGAATAGTTTTTAAAGCAAACGTGTTCAGGGCAAGACATATTGCGATTCGCTGCTTTGGCACAGATAATGCAGAACTTATTTTTAACTGCCATGTACAACACTTTTTTAGTTCTGTAGCCAATTATCACAGCAGCACCCGATAAGGCCGTGTAGTTTTTTCTGTAGGATCTTTTAGACCAACACGCATCAGCTACTACTGTAATCATTGGTACTCCATTAGCGTCTACGTCCCCGTTTTGTACTGCCAATTCGTATTCCTCCTTTGCAGCATCTTCCATACACTTTTGTTTTGCTAATTCCCACAATTCACAAACCTTTGTATGACATTTAGCGTAAAGATTTTTAGACATACAAGGTATTCCAAGAGAAGCAGAAACCTGTTCTAATCCCGTATAACCAGCACCTATCGACATAAAACTAGATACAGCTGTCTCGTTAAGATTAAGATTATCACTGATTTCATTCTTACAGTTTTTCACTTTTAATTTTATATTGCACATCTTGCAGCGAAATGTGAATTCGGAATAGAAGCCTTTCTTTTGTTCTTTTAACAGTTGCAAATGACTGAAATCACAATCTAGCGGGGAATCGTGTTTGGAAATTTTCTGCAATTGCTCATAAAAGTACATAAAGTCAATTATTCTGTGTCCATCTAAATGAACCCCATCGTCTTCTTTTTGTGCTTCTTCGATGTTTAGTTCTGGCATATTCTCTTTCGACGGTACCTGAAACGTTATAATTGTATTAATTGGTATCCTTTTTAATGTAATATATTTGTAGTGCTACATTTAGGGTAGACATATAAACGATACAAGACTTACGTCTTCGATTACTGCATTATCTTGCAAGTTTTGAGTTTCCTGAAATGGAAGTCTTCGTAGCCTGAAACAATAATATTGGTCTCTTCATTCCATACTGGTACAAAAATAAGAATCTAAAGATAGGTAAAGGAAGTAAGTACTCACTTATTTTCAACGTCAATTTCACTGTCATTGCTTTTGATGTGACTTTTAGTAAGAGAAAATCTGAAAAATAAACACCAAAATTAAGAAAGGGAGGTTGAAAATCTTGATATGGTATGCCAAATTGCCAGAGTTAATAATAATAAAGAAATATGCTATATTATCATTTTAATTAATATAGAAACAATCTTTATCATTCCGGTGTGTAAGTACATACTTTCATCATTAAAATGTCATAAACCTGTTCAAGTCATTACCCTCCCTTTTCGCAGTCTGAAAACATAATATTTTCATAAAACAAGTATATCACAGGCTCTAGGAGGTAAGTGATGACACAAATATTCCACAAAGTATAAACAGAGAGGTACAGTCGACTGCACGTCTCTGGTTACTGGTTACACTTGCACTACGAAAACCGCTCTTATTGCTGCCACAGTGTAACTACTGACAGTGATTAATCGCTAATACATTTGACAGTACTTGAGAAATGTCGAAAATGTTGACACATAAAAAAAAAGCATAGGGCTGTCACATGAGTTATTATTTAATCATTTACTAGGCTGTTAGAAATCGGTTTAATTTTTTGTAAACTGCAAAAATAAATTTACGGGAAGCCATGATAGATTTGGTACTTAACTAAATAATTTGCATTAGTATTTTAATTTATTTTGATCACGTTTTGGCATCAGCGTGAAAATGTGCGAATTTTAATAGCCGCCATCTTGAATTTTCATTTTGATCCCCATTTTCTGCATCAGCACCCCCGAAAACCTTGAAAATGACACCAATGGCGAAAAACCCCTTGACACATACTTACAATCCCCCCATTATTAATTTGTAAACCAAACTCTATCGTTAACACTATTTCAATAACATTCAAAATCCCCCGACCCACTGTACAATTTCTCTGCGTAAGCGCTGTCGTCGACCGACAACCGACTGTGAGGTAGTTAAACTGCTACTAAATAATCATGGCGATGGCAAAGTCAAATTGTATCCAGAGACGCGCGGGGCGAGTGCACATTCACAGTTTATTAAAATCATAACATTTATCACCGTGTTATTTCATCGTCGGCTAAATTCTTATCTAAAATTAAATATAGGTTCTTTTTTATACTTACTGTGTTTTTTTAAATCTTCCTTTATTTTTTTTGTGAGAAAGGTAATTTTCTTTACGTTTTCCCATTTCTATCTGAAATTTTAACATGCAGAAAAATATATTAACAAGAAATCCAGTTATTATTAACGTGGTAAAATATAAAAAATCACTACCTACTTAGTAACAAAAACACATAAAACTCACCTACCTAGTTTATTTTATTGCTCGAAGAGTGAAGATTTGCACTGCGGTCACGACACTGGCGACCCACCCTTATGCCTTGTGTGTATGTGTGCGTTGACGTTTTGCTAGCTTGGCTCGAATTACAAACGGACGTGCTCTCACCTTGGATTCTAGGACGGCACTGAAGATTTTTCGCGCGCGTACTCGTATATAAAATAAATGACGGGAGAGTACCGCTCCATACTAAAATGTATGGGGAACGGAAAACAATTTGCGTAAAAAATCAATATTGTTTAGACGTAAATTACTGTAATTTGGTTTGACATAATTACAATAATAAAATGGTAGACGTCATATTCATACTTTCGTGTCAATATTTACCCAAAGAGATTTTTATAAATTCTTTTAAAATTAAGTAAATACTGCAAATAGAAAAGGTCGAATTCGATGTTTTTGGGAGATATTAACAATTTTTTTTCTCGATATTAACGATGATTTCGCAAATATCTCGCGGTGAAACTGTTGACACATCTATTTAGGTTCCTCCTTATTTTTTTTTTCTAAAATTCAATGAGGTGATTTTGAGAAATTTCAAAAACTGTAAGTGCCTTTTCTAGTGTTTCTTAAGGACTCTCCTCTTAAGACACTATATTATAATCTTTTTTATATCCAGACGCGTGAACCTTGAACGACGTCGGGGCGACTACGACAAGTGTGCTCAATTGTATGAGGGCTACATAGCGTCTGCGAAGAGCAAGGCGGTTGCGTCGGCGCTGGCCATCAAGTTCGCGCGCTTCCTGTTCCACGTGCGCGCGCAGCCCGGCGCCGCCCGCGCCGCGCTGGACGCCGCCGTGCTGCGCGACCCGCTCAACGCGCGCCTGCACGCGCAGCGCCTCGACCTCGCGCTGCACACGCCCGGCACGCCCTACGAGGAGCTCGATGGTACGACAACATGCTGCTTTAGACCCGATTACGGCAAAGCTAAAGGAGGGTTATGATTTTAACATGTATGCATGTTCATCTGTTCAGTCATAAATTCTAAACTACTCTTCGTACTTTGACAAACGAGGTATCTTTGGAAGCTTCATGTTGTTCCGCGGATAGGCTATATATATGACATTATATAAAATCCTATGGCATCTATAGCGGATCGAAAGTGTCACCCGAAAAAAATTATTAATGTTTTATATATCGTGTTGGGTATCTAATGAAAGGCCTTAAGCAGAACTTTCTAAAAATGTTTAAGTCATCTATAATTAAATCATAAATCGTACAGACCACGTGTGACTCCGGCTATATGAAAACAGATGCTCTTTTTCAATTCTTTTCAGAGGTGATGTCTTGTTTATACTTTTTTAGTTGGCGTTTTTGTCGTAGTTGGGTTTCAGTTTTTAGCTTTCTTTTTTCTCATAAACCTCGATTTATTTGTCACATCATGGGTGGCGGTGTGGTAGTCGGTCGGTTATTACCAGAGATCGGATATTTGGATGCATGTTTATCTAAAGTTAATTTTTAGCTGAGAAAGTATATAAGCGGCTTCTTAAAATATTTTTATTTTTGCAAAAAAGTCAGATGCATATTTATTTAAAATTTATGTTTAACCCCCGATGCAAATATGTGTCTGTATGGTGTAAGAGGAGAGGTGGCGTGTTAGTAAAACAAATTAAAATAATTATTTTGATTAAATTAAGTACTATATCCTGATTGGGCGTAAATATTACCTCGGCTACAGCAACTTCAATCACTACCTTTCGATCACTATGATTTGGTAGGGTTTGGTCACTGAAATCTGACGTTAGCGGGATTTTTCTAATACAAAAGCTCATATTAGCCAACTTCTCAACTTTAGGTGAATATGCATCCGAATATCCGATCTCTGGTTATTACAAACTACTTCCATCTCACCAGTTATGTTTAAGTCCTACTTAATAAGGGGCGACTCTATTGCCATCAACCAGGCACAAATCTAGACTCCAGGCTGCTATTGGGAAATTCCTGATGGAAAACCCAATAATACTGTACCCAACCTGGGAATCGAATCCAGGATCTCATACACAGCAGTAACGCTTGCGACCACTAGACTTAAGTATGTGTGTGATAATGATGTCGTTGTGCAGAGCTAGTGTCGTCGTACGGCAAGGAGGAGGGCGCGGAGCCGGAGACGTGCGCGATGCTGGCGTGGCGGCGCCGCGAGCTGGCGGAGGAGCTCGGCGGCGCGGCCGCGGCGCGTCAGGCGCACGCGCACGCGCGCGCTCTCGCCAAGCACTTACGCAAGCGCGCGCGCAAGGACAAGCACGACCCGCCGCCACCGCCCAAGTAAGCACTAGTTTTTTTTGAACCTTCCACTACTAATTTATTCAATCGTAAGGCCTATGTGTGTCATACAGTCCACCAACTAATGAATGAATGAATGAATGTACATTTGATTTTGTTTGTTGACCATTGTGTCCAGTGTGTTTACCATGCAATCTTTTTTACTTATTCCTTTGCCACCCTATTATGATTATATTGTTATTAGTAACACTACTGTATATTACCACAGTAGCACGTGCGTGGAGTCCGGCAAGAAGAAGGAGAGCGCAGCGGCCCCCGCGGGCAGCGCGGCGTCGCCGTCGTCGGGCGGCTACTACGCGGCGCCGGCGCAGGCCGCGCAGTCGTACGAGCAGCCGTACGCGCAGCCCTACCAGCCCGCCTGGGGCTACCAGCAGCCGCCCGGGCCCTACCAGCACCACCCGCACCCCTGGCCGCAGTACCCCAACTACTACTAATCGCACAGACACCATAACTATAATTATATTTTACTTTACTGACAAACGCGAGTCTATTCATTTAGGACTTTTGTTTCTGTACATACGATATTCTTCATGATATCGTCAAAGTAATAGACCACGAAGTTGACCCGTCTGTTTGCTAAACTTACGGTACCAAACCAGATAGAGTTTTGTTTGTCTAAATGAAAAAAGAAAAATAGCGATTTACAGGAAATGTTTATTTGACGTAAACATAATAACAAACATACATTACATATATTTTTAGGAAATAAATCTTATCTTCACAATCCAACATCTTATTATTTCGACGATCCATCAGTCTTCAATAATATTTTACCTTCCATTACAATCCATATCCTAATGTTATTAAAATATAATGAATGCCTTCGGCCTCGCTATTTACAATCCAATTTATGAGGTCAATAAGTCCATGGACATCCAAATGCATTTTTTCAATAAATATAATGCTGGCTGTACATTTACTATCATAGCACGCAACCGAGTGCTAACTACGGTTTAGTCATACCGAGCAACTTTTTAGGCGTAACCGTGTGTGTTAATGTGCCAACTTGATTACTATGTATACTTTAGAGTAATTTTATGTCATGGTAACAATCTTAAGATCATCCTTTTATAATAAAATTTCTCTTCCGCTAAGAAAATTAGAATCATTACACTACGAATCATTTAAAAAAATATCAAAATAAATTGATATCATTCTTGATTTACATGCATTGATCAATTTTATGTCCGGTACTTCTACATTATGTAAATGCCATTTAAAACTGATCATAATTTATTATTGACTATTCCGTCATTTGAGATTAAATAAATCCCTACCACCTACTTATTCCATTGCTAGAAAGTATGCTCACTTCGGTGTACGTATGTTTATTCTAAAACGAACAAACTCCGCTTCTTACTGCCCTGTTGGCCAGTTTTTGAATAATGTTGATCAGGCGCACGCGGCTTTTGCCGCCTTCACAGCTGAAAAAGAATAAATATAATATAATTTAAATTAGAAAGCGTTTGTACCTTTGTTATAATTAACAGTTCATAATAGACATAGCCATATTCAGCAGAGGACCTCATGGCCCGGCTACACGACGGCAATACGGTATAAGCAGCGGTACGGTTTAGTTTGTTATTTTGTGTATTTTATCTATGGGCTTCAGTTGCCTGACAATAAAGGAATTATTATTATTATTATAATTACGAGCAAACAGTTTCCTATGGTGTTGACGACACGTGTTTGTACATGCAAGTCTCTGCGTAGGCACGCAAGGTTACTAGCGACGTCCTTGTCGACTTGTCAGCGGTATATGATACTGTCAATGTCAAGCGACTATTTTCAAAACTGTCTGATATGACCGACGAATAGGGTTTTATTCGGGTACTGGGTGAGATGATACATAATCGATGTTACCAAGTTCTTTTAAACTCAGAAAGAAGCAGATGGAGATGACGAGAAGAATGGCCTGCCCCAGGGAAGTGTTTTGGCGCCCATTCTCTTCAACACCTATACTAAACAGGAATCTGATAATAGACACCCACTATCTGGCGCACAACTACCAATGTAACGGCTAAAAAGCAGACAGCTTCTTAAAATCGATAGCGTCTCTACCAGGAAACTCGACCGGCGGCGACCGTTGTCAACTATGGCACGATACCATTCCCCCTCCCACTTACTATCTACCACCAAAGGAGAATCTCCCTGCAGGGTGTGTCCTTTCGCGGTCCACTTGGAAGTCCCTGAACCGTCTCCGAACACAAGTGGAAAGATGTAACTCCAACCTGGTAATGTGGGGCTACCACGACCGAACGCAGCAGGGTGCGGATGTGGAGCTATGTCGCAAACTATGCTCCACCTTCTATCTTGCCCTCTGTGTCCCAAAACTTGCAGTCAAAGTGACCTCTGCGCTGCCATCGACGACGGTGTGGCAGTGGCGAGGTTTAAGGCCAACAAGATTGAGAAAATTCGTGCCAGCGACTCGAAGAAGAAGTCTCTGCGTGTAGCCGGGCTTTTAGCCTTATTTTAATGATGTTTGCCCAAAAATGTATGGGACAAGTATCTAGATATGTTTGACTGACCTTCCCTCTCCTTCCGGCGTAACTTCTTGCGTCGTCTGTCGATGGCCGCGAGCTCCGCTTTCACCGAGTGGTACGCTTTGCGCAGGTCAGCGAGTCGTGACGTCAGCACGTTGATGCGCGTCTGGCAGTCCCACGAAGGATCTGTTTTGATAATAAAGTGATAAGGAACTAGGAAATCTTAGCAGTTTTGTTTTTCACGAGATACGTTAAAAAAAAATCCCTGCAGGGCTAACATTACACACGCTACAATTGCTCACTCTCGCGTTGAAGATAAACATCCATTTCTGTTACTTATCTCGTTTTCTGACAGTGCTGCCGTTCAAAATACTCTACTAGTTCTGTCAAACTTGACGTTTTCTCGACAAACAAACCCTAACATGGCACCAAGTTATCTCGAATTTTTACAATTGATCATGAGATAATCAACGATATTTCTCTAATTTAGGCGTCCTTGATTTTGACGATGAGAAGAGTAGACAACATTATGATACAATAAATAAATCTCCAAAATAACATGGCAGTTTTATAATTATTCTTGTTTTAGTCATAATTTCATTATACAATACATTATTAATGAAAATACTTAGTTTTAAACTACTATCTATATTGGAATGAAGTTCCTTTCGGCCGTGAGAGAAACTGTGGCGGAGGGGAGCATCACTTTCAGTAATAACCAGTCACTTTGCCAATTATGATGATTAACGAAATCAAGAAAATTATGGCTGTATGGCAATACCCAACCTTCGCAACATAATTATTTATTAGGCCCTTGGGAAATGAACTGGCGATTTTAGTATTATAAATATATATATATATATATATATACAGGGTTACTGGTAACTCGACGTCTTCCTTGCAGGACGTCATAGTAGGGTTAAAATGCAAGGGCACGCCACAATTGCGGCGGTAAGACCCCTCTTTGAGGAGTGGCTTGAGAGGCGCCACGGCGTCCTCACCTTCCGCCTGACGCAGGTCCTCACCGGACATGGATGTTTCGGGAGGTTCCTGTTTCGAATAAGGCGGGAGGAAACGCCCGGGTGTTACCATTGTGTGGATCGACCGGAGGACACGGTGGAGCATACGGTGGAGGTCTGCCCGGCTTGGGCGGAGCACCGCCGTGTCCTCGTGGCGGCGATCGGCGGCGGCGACCTCTCGCGTCCGGCCCTGGTTCAGGCCATGGTACGGAGCGAGAGGGAATGGGAAGCCGTCACCTCCTTCTGCGAAGCAGTAATGCTCGCGAAGGAGGAGGCGGAGCGCGAGAGGGAGAGGCAATCTCTACGCCCTCGCGCCCCTAGCCGCCGCAGGAGGAGGAGACACCCTGGGCGTCGGGAGTCGATTGCCGACTCCCGGCCACCGTAGGCGCGGGCTTGCGGACGGCGAGCAATGGGCAGCTCGCCGTCCGGTAAGGACCAGGCCCGGGTCGACGGCGCGTCGTGTTCCACGCGCGCCTCAAAGAGATGTCAGCACCATTGACGGGGTCCGATAGGACCGATGCCTGCCGGGGTCGCGGATTGTTCGAAAGAGTTACCGTGGCCCTGGCGCACAGGCAACTGAAGGAACACGGGTGGGTTTTAGTCAGTAAGAGTCTGACACGCCCTTCCGCTCCGCCCAGAGCGGGAGACGTGATTTGATGATTTCCCACCCAAAAAAAAAAAAAAAAAAAAAAGGGTTAAAATGCAACAAATTAAGCCACCAATTGTTCTACCGAAAATCAGTAGTTTTTGAGTGATTTTATTTATTTATTTATTTATTTTATTATTTATGTACACACAGTAAAATAGATACAGATACGGCATATTAGTATTAAGTACAAAGGTACTGCTTATTTCTTAAGAAATTTCTTCCAGCAGACCTGCGAAAGGAGAAATGAAAAAGAAATGTAGACAATAGTGTGTGAGAACAAGAAGAGAAGAATTTGATTTGTGACGTCTTAAACTAGAATATTAAATATACTTACATATAATGCAAAATAAAAATAACATATACTCAAATAAATACATAATGCTAAAATAAATAAACGTATATATATAAATATATAAAATTCTCACAGTTAAAAGGAAAGGTAATGCTCTTTTACTCGGTATTTGAAATGAGAAATAGATTTTAAATCTCGAATGCTAGGCGGAAGTGAGTTCCACAATCTTACAGCATGAACAGAGAAGGAATAAGAATAGTAGCTGGTTTTATGAGGATGGGATTTAAGAAGGGATCTAAGATGTGATCTACACGGTGCGTCGCGAGGGCGTGCGTAAGAAAAACGCTCACGCAGATAGGAAGGATAAGATGGGTTGTGTAAGATGTTGAAGAGGAGACATAAAATCCGAGTGTTCCTGCGTAAGCGGATCGGGAGCCACTTGAGTTCCTTGCGAAGGTGAGAAACATGGTCATATTTTCGCAGACCGAAAACAAAGCGAATGCACAAGTTTTGCAAGCGCTCAAGCTTGTTTAATAGCTCCTCAGTAGCATCCAAGTAGCAGGCGTCGGCATAATCTATAATCGGCTGAATAAGTGTCTGTGCCAAAGAAATTTTAGTCTTCAAGGGCAGTAGACTTTGAAGGCATTTCAGCGAATGAAATGAAAAATGTACCTTTCGACTGACCTCATTGACCTGAGCACGCCACGAAAGATTGGAGTCGATAATTACACCCAAGTCTTTGGCTGTTTCGGTATAGTCAATTTGAACACCACCGAGATATAAAGGCATCAGAGATGCAACATCAGCCGCATTGCGAACGAATCTGCTGCCTATGATCATGGCCTGGGATTTAGAAGGGTTAACTTGCAAACCAAAAGACTGCGCCCAAGCACTGATACAGGCCAGGTCATGATTCATAGCAGCAATTGCAGAACCCGCGTCGGCTACAGTAAAATGTCGGTATAGCTGCAAGTCATCTGCGTAGAGATGGAAACTAGAAGAAATTACTCTGGTAACAAAGTTTATGAAAATTGAAAAAAGGAGAGGAGAGAGAACGCTACCCTGAGGAACGCCCTCCGTGAGGCTACACCAATCAGAGAAAGACTCCTCAAGGTGAACACACTGAGAGCGGCCCCGAAGATAAGAATTGAACCAGGCTAGGGAGGAAGAAGAGAAATTGATAGATGTGAGGATGCCTAGCAAAATGTCGAAATCCACTGAGTTAAAGGCGCTACTAAAGTCAAGCAATACAAGGACAGTAAGGGACTTATTCTCCATTGCCCAGCGGATGTCGTCAGTTACTTTCAGAAGCGCTGATACAGTACTGTGACCTGGGCGAAAACCGGATTGAAAAGGGGATATTATTGAGTTTGATGTCAAGAAAAATGATAATTGTCTATGAACTATGTGCTCAAAAACTTTAGAGAGAAATGGGAGAATAGAAATAGGTCTAAAGTGGGTTACTAAAGAAGGATCGTTAGTTTTAGGTAGAGGTATAATGTGAGCCTGTTTCCAAACTGACGGAAAGGAGCAAGAGGAAAATGAGTGATTAAAGATGTGAGTGAGAACAGGAAGTAAAGAGGGAAGGATAAGAGTTATCATTCTTGAACACAATTTATCATTACCGACAGCTGAAGAAGTAATCGCAAGTACAGATTTCTTGACGTCATCCTCAGTAACATCGCTAAGATTTTTTAATAAAGTAATGGCAAAAATTGCGAAAAATAAAATGTTTAATTAGTGATCTTTGCCAAAGTTTTAGGCATTTTAGATTTTTAAATATCAACAAAGATCTGCTACAGCATCAGCTACTATAATAACTTAAATTCCAGTATAGTCGCGCCGTAAATCATTTTTAAATTGGATTTTTCATAAAACAACTAAAAACCTTATTATCTTAAAAACTACTGAATTTCGGTAGAACATTTGGTGGCTTAATTTGTTGCATTTTAACCCTACTATGACGTTCTGCAAGGAATACGTCGAGTTACCAGTAACCCTGTATATTAACAACGTTTATTTTTGGTTATAATAGTGAAATCAACTCCAGCTGCATATTTATATGAACGCTAGTCCTTTTGGTAAGTGTGGTGATTAAGTCCGCCTTTGTAGGTTATTGTGTGCAAGAAGTTTAAATAAATAAATAAATAATAATAAATAACAAAATTAGCAATATCATGGGTTTTATGTATTATGTATATTTATGGTGATAGTTACAATGTCAACCTTCGCTTTGTCAAATTGTGACCGTCAGCTATTTGTCATTTGTGGTGATTATCTAGTGAGTACATTATGTGCCACTAATTTTCATTCCGTCATTTAGTATTTTAATTTCGGCATGCCAAAGAAAAACATTTTAATAGTAATCAAAAAAGTCGGTTACATAAATAAATAAATATAAATTAAAAGAGGTGGACGTAAAATTAATATAATAGATACTAATTCCATGCGTGAAATCGTTCGAATGAATGACCTCAAGCCGATGTTGCTATGATAAAAACTTGCGACATCTGTCTCTCGACAAGAGATAAAAAAATGTCAAAGTGCCTTTTTCAAGTTTACTCGAGCCTAACGGTCATATTAGGCATTGTCATTGGCATGATGTCAAAATCGTAGAAAAATTTCGAGAAATCAAGAAAAAGAGCGTTCTCGCGTTTGTCATGTTAGGTCTGCTGGTGTCCCAATTCTGAGTCTGCCCAAATACCCCAAATAATAATTAAAAAATAATAAATAATAAAATAATAATTTGAGAAAATTATAATAAATAAATAATAATTAAAAAAATAAATGGGGTTATATTATTAAATAATAATGTTGAGGTTTTGCTCCCCACAAATTTTCTAAATAATCCTGTGCCATCGTCGCCGCCGTATATTACCGAACGAATGGAGAACTTACCCAATTCAACGTAGAAGTTGTACTTGAGCGGCGGATGGTGCGTGTGATGTGCGTGATGCGTGTGATGCGCGTGGTGCGAGTGCGGCGCGTCGTCCGTGTCGCGGCGCGTGCGCCGCGTGCGGTGGCGCGCGCCCGCAGAGCTCTCCGACGCCTTGCGCGACCGGCCTCCGCCTGAATCAAATTATACATTACTAGCGATCAACCCCTGCTTTGCACTGTTTTTACGACATGACAAAACAACAAGAGTTCTCATTTTCTATATTTTATTTATGCTTAATATTAAAGTATTATACACGTAAACATTCCGAATTAAATTTTCTAAATGATGTTGAAAACCGCATCAAAATCCGTTGCGAAGTTTAGAAGAACAACGCGGTCGCACAGACAGACATGAAAAACGACTTTAATTTCTAATAATTATGTAGATATAGATTTTTCCGTTACTAGGACTATTCTTGATTCTATTTGCTATCTCGGAGACAAAGGAACACTGAAAGGTCTAGGAAGCAACGCTGCTTGGCATAGGCATGGTGTACTGTACTTTACACCTGTGCCTGACTGAATAAAGGCGTGTATTATGTTATAATAATTTAGAACATAACTGACCGTGTGCCTTTTCGACGTCGAGTCCGGCCGCATCGTTCACTCGCCCTTCGTCTTCGTCCTCCTTGCGTTCCGAAGGGCTGTCCCGCTCCGATATGTGGCGTTCCCTGTTGGATTCCAATATAAGACGTTATAGTTAACTGTGGTTATTGTGTAAAAAAAAAACATTAAAATATTGGCGTTAAAACTGTTTGTACATAGATTTTACGACGAAATTGTCTTGAATTGAATTGACACGTGTCAGGGTAGTAATAAATGGACATTAAAATATGAGATTAAAGGCTGATTATTAATGATCCAGTATTTTAATCCAGGACTCGCGTAGTGAATTATGGCCCACTCTCTCTCGCAAAAGAAGCCTGAGTCCCAGCAGTGGGAATGTTATAGGCTGATTATATTACATATTGCAGTATTTTAATCCAGTGCTGCTTGATCAGTCATTGGCTACTTAGCAGGTCCTCTATTCAATTCCAGTCTACATTGGTCAAACATCGATCTATGGTCTGTTTCAAAAGTATCTGATGAAAATGTAAACAAATGGATCGGAAAACGTACCTGTGGATGCCAATTTGTAGTGCCATTTACAAATTGAGTGGTTTATCAAAAAAAAAGACGTTTTTAATATGACAATTGGGGTTAACATTTTTACCTTAATTTTTGTTGATGATTCATCAATTACAATAACTTATCAAATTGTTGAAAAAAGTGATGAGATATAAAGTTGCAACCTTCTTAATACAGATGAATAGTGTTCGGTGTTTTCACCGAACACTTTAGTTTGCTATATCGGCGTGACGCGCTGAACTAATTTTATTACTTATTACAATAAATTTTATATTAGTTTCAGTACACTATTGTTTACCACGTTAGCCGGGTGTATTCAAACATTTCATCATCATTTCTTTGTAAATCATTTTAACATTAAGATCAGCTTGAGAGGTACTAATTCCTTTTAGTGAGTGGGTGCGAAGAATTTAACCTGGACAGGGTTTGTTTATACTTTCATCAGATACTTTTGGAACGGACATTAGTCTCGTTAGATTCAAGTGCTGGAATGAGATATTGGATTAATGTAAACCAGCTTTTATTAACTGCTTATTGTTACTAACAACATTATTTTACTTTGTTTATGTTACTTTAGGCGCATTGAACAGACACCTCCATATAACAAAAATAAATTTGTGATGGAAGGAATTCTGGTCCGCGGATCCTCCAGATCGAGTAGGTTACCTGCGCTGTGGTCACGTGCTGCCTTGCACACTTGCACAGTTTGGGTTTGGTG
Source organism: Dryobotodes eremita (assembly GCA_917490735.1). Classification (NCBI taxonomy): domain Eukaryota; kingdom Metazoa; phylum Arthropoda; class Insecta; order Lepidoptera; family Noctuidae; genus Dryobotodes; species Dryobotodes eremita. The sequence continues at coordinate 11,168,366 of OU823257.1, forward strand.
AGTCCACTTTACAGTTTCCCTCCCGGCCCCAGAAAACAAAAAAAATAGGGTACCTGTGCGGAGGCGACAGTTCGAGGCTACTGTCGGGCGTGGTGGGCGGCGTGTGGTCGGCCAGTGCGCGCCCGCTCGCCCAGCGCGCGCCCGCGGCGCACGCGCCGCCCGCCGGGCCCGCGCCCGCCGTGCCTGCGCCCGAGCGACGCTCTTCTGCACGGACAAAATAAAACGTGTAACGACCGTTTCAAAGGGTAAATGCTTTTATAAAATTAGTTAACACAATGTGCTTGTGTAAAGTTGCATTTAAATATCTATTCAAACTGCTAAAACTTTCTAAAACCTTCTAACATGTAAGCAACATATGAGGGGCGTTCAATGTATTCTCGGTATCGCGATCGGAATGAAAAAAGAAAACGTAAATTCAATTAAAATTATTTTTATTTTTCAATGTAATCCCCCATTACCAAAATGCATTTATTACATCTAGAAATTAACTTTTCAATACCCTGTAAAGATAACTTTCCTCTTTCACTGAAGAAAGCGCATTTCTATTGCCGCCTTGAGCTTTTCATCGTAAGAAAATCGTTTCCCACGAAGGTGTTTTTTCAAATTACGAAACATAATAATCACTTGGGGCTAGGTCCGGTTTATAGGGTTGGTGGTTAATTTTTTCGAAACCACAATCTCCCACAGCAGAGCCTTGGAAACACGCGCTGTGTGAAGAAGCAACACACCGGTGGTCAGTTTACCCCGTCTTTTTTCTTTAATCGCCTTCCGTAAATTTCATAAAGTGGATGCTTAGGACACTGCGTTTATGTTTTCACCTTTTTTGTGTACTCAATTAGCAAAATTCCCTTCGAGTCCTAAAACACGGTGGCCATGATTTTTCCGGCAGACGGCACGACTTTGAATTTCTTAGAGGGCCCAGTACCCTTCTTGTGCCTCTGCATGGACTGCTGCTTACTTTCAGTGACATAATGATGAATCCACGTTTCATCTCCAGTAATAATTCGATCGAAAATACTTCATGGAACTTCATTACAGAGCTCTAAAAACTCCCTACAGCACTTGATTCGCACTTTTTGAGGCGCCGTGAGCATTCGCGGCACCCGTCTTGCACTGACTTTTGAAGGGTAAAGAAGGTCATGAAAAATAGTGTGCACGGTACCAACGGAGAGATGGGTCATCTCTGCTATCATTTTTATCTTCATTCGGGCATCCTCCAGTATAAGCTTCTCAAGTTTTTTCACGTTTTCTTCCGTAGAGGCAGTAACCGCGCCGCCCAAGCGAGTGTCGTCTTCAATATTCTCTCTGCCCCTTTTAAATTCACTTGACCACTTTTGAACCGTAGGTAATGAAGGTGCAGAATCTTGGTAAACAGCCACCATCTCTTCGTGAATAGTTTTTTGACTTTTTCCTTGTTCGGTAAGGAATTTAATAACAGCGCGGTGCTCTATTTTCTTCAACATTGTCGCGTTAGACATTCCAGTTGTCGTTGACTAAGGATAACTAGCAAACTAATGATGACTTTATACCCTTAGATAATGTAATTAATTCATGAATTAGTCAAAATAGTAAATCATCATTAGTAAATCACAATATTACCGAGAATACATTGAACGCCCCTCGTATATTCAACCTTTCTGGCAGAGTAAGATAACTCATCCACACCATGCGTAGATGCTTGATTGAAGTAGAAAGAGCACAGAGAGCGCTTCCTAAAGTAACTTTAAAAATCCCTATCTGTTCTCTACTAACTTACTCTAACGTAAAACGAGAGTTCTCAGAGTCTGCTAGCTTTTCATTCTTTCTGCGTGCACAAAAACTCGCAAAAATATGAAAACAGACCTGACTACACATCAATCATAAGCAAAAGAAACTATAGAATGACAGCACCTCATTGCTAGCTAGACTCTCCTCAGCATACCCTCTCATTAATACGTACAATAAAGTCTACAAACTCTGCGAAATTAAAAATACTGCCTCAATCCGTTGCAAAAAATAAATAAAGAAAAGGTTGTATAACACTGGTTATGATGACTTGGAACAATTATTAAAAATACCCTGACCTGACACTGGTTCAAACGAAGCACAATGGGAACAAACACGCACACATACACACAAAATAATATATACCAGACCACACCTGAAATCACCTCTCTAGTCTCCACTCTGTAATTTGTACCCCGAGCCCCAAGATACAGACTAACTGTCTAGTTTGGGGCTCACTGGTAAACAATACTTTGTAACCTTGCTGTAGATAATATTTTAAGTTACTCAAGTCGTCTCAACTTGCATGTTAATCTGTGAGCCAGCTTACTGTATTACCTGGACAGTAAACGATTTTCTATTTCTAAAGCACGAACTGTGTAATTTTGGACGGAAGCGCTGCTTGAAAAGGAACATGTCAATTTAGCCTAGCTAATCCAGTGCGTTTAATGTTTTTTATTTCATTGATGTTTCACAAATCGGGCAATGCAATATAACTTACATACCACGATCACCTAAAAAAAAAAACACATAACGCTGCATGCCCTAAAATAGTGAACACAACATGCACAATCTATGAGCTAGTTAAAATTAATTATAAATAAGCTTATAAATAATATGCTGCCATTGAAGTAATTATTATTAGTCGAATGGTTGCACAGGCTCATCTTAATTTTATGTTTGGCTGATACTAAGGCTGATAATAATGTCAGTTCTCAAGTTCGCCACGTTCTAAAAGAACGTCTATGTGTCTGTACAAGTTTACCTTTGGTATGCTGGTGCGGCGGCGCCGACGCGAAGGGCATGTGCAGTCGCTGTCGCGGCGGCGCCGGCTCGGCGTCCGGCGCCGGCGAGCCGGGGATCGTCTCTTCGCACAGTAGTAGTGAGATGTTGCCGTCCTCGTCGCGTCCCTCTCTCACTTCGCGCATCTCCCGTCCTTCTCGCACCTCGCGCATCTCCCGTCCCTCTCGCACCTCGCGCATCTCGCGTCCCTCTCGCACCTCGCGTCCCTCTCGGACTTCTCTTCCCTCGCGCGCATCCCGAGCGTCCCGCGTCGGCAATGCTTCGCGTGGACCACCCGCCACTACAACACTCGCGCCTGTAAGCAGGTTGTGTAGTAAAGCCAATGCCAAATACCAAACCGATTTAGCAGCATGGGAAATCAAATTTCAGTACAGGCTATTTCCTGAATCGGAACAAAATATTGACAGGGAACATTTTTGTTCAGCCCAGAAAAATAAGTTAAATAAAAGGCAAACCAGCGAAATAAATCCTAGTTAAGATTTATCACCGGAATTACCTTTATGTAGGCATTAGAAATATTTATTGTGTGAAAAATCCATTACGGAATGCAGCGCTAAAAAAAATACTGTCAAAGGTCGCAAAAGTAAGACTTTGCAAATATAAAAAAAAAGGTTTTTACGCCAATTTATGTTATTACAAGTCGGTTACCGAACTCTGCACAAAATTATCTTAGGACCAATGGAAGAAAAGCTGTTTTATGTTCAAAAAAGCTATTCGATATACACACTCATATTTTTTGTCAAGTGAGGTATGTTTTAAATACCAATTTTGAACACTTACAATAAACGTTAACCGGCAAAAATATGCGGGGTGGCCCGTGAAAAAAGGTCCAAAGAAAATTTTTAGAAGCCGCGGGTTCGTAGAAGTTTTTAAAACTACTTAGGTTTCATTGCTACCCTTCATATTGTAAATAGAGAAATATACCATCTAAACCGTTTTGAAAACGTTAAGAAGTAATAAGAGAAGCAGACTAGAACGAGGAAGAAGAAAATGACCCAAAAATACTGTAATCTATCTATATAAATAAAAATGAAATGATGTTCGCTGGTAAGAGCATCACTTGATAACGGCTGAACCGATTTGGCAATTTTTTTGGTTTAAAATGTTCGTAATAGTCCGAATTAGGTTTTTACGGAAAGAAAAAAGAAAAATTGGAAATTTTGGAATTCGGGATAAACTGAACGTTATATTTTCTATGGATTTTTGTATACGTTATTGAAAGGACAGGACAACGTCTGTCGGATCAGCTAGTCATTCATAATTTATGGGTCAGGCCTACGATATCAAGTAAAGAAAAGCGCGTCTTTTACTCTACACTACCACTATTTCTAACTTTATGTATGTAAGAAAAAATCGACATCTTTTTAATAAAATAAGTGATAGACATAATTTTAATATTAGAAATAAAATTAAAATATAATGTTTTTCAGATTATCTAAAGTATATAAATCTGTTATGGGGTACTGTGTTACAACAAAATACCTTGTGATGTATTGCAATTAAATGTAAGAAAATTTAAAACTCATATTAAAAGTACACTTTGTAAACAAGCATATAACAAATTAGAGGATTATATCCCAGATAAGAATGCTTGGAAACATGCTGGTCCTGTTCCATAGCACAAAGTTGGTTCAAGCGTTTTCAGTCCGGGAATTAGATACAGCTGGCTCTGGTCGCCCTGTTACGGATAACCTCGATGGCATTTTTGGAAAAGTGGAGCAAAATCAGAATATTAATAGTTACGACATATCTGAAGAGTTAGGGGTTGAACACAAAACAGTTTTGATCCATTTGAAAAAGTCTGGGTATACAAAAAAAGGTCAATATTTGGGGGTGTCACGTGAGCTCTTAGTCTTGAATTTGTTTAAAAAATACGAAAGAACTTTTTTCCTGACCTAATATTTAGTTATTTTACCTATTGTGGTATAGTTATTATTTTTATTTTAGGTGCATCCACTTTACGTATAGTTATATAATTAATTATAATAAAATATTATAAAACATTGTAAAACAATAACGGTGGAGTTTCTTGCCAATTCTTCTCCATTTACGTTTTGGAAGGGCCAAATAGTTTTTTTTTTGTAAATTATCTTGAGGTTCAAAACTGTCTTTTATGTAACTATTTGAAATAAATGATTTGACTTTGTCTTTAACCCAATATTTCGAAGCTGTGTATCTCAAGGACCACTTACTGGTTCTAGATAAATCTTGTGTATGATTTTTTCGTGTAGAATTTCTTAAGGAATAAACTTTTGGATAAATTGACGTAAAAGTAATGCTTTAAGAGTTTATTGAAATAAATATATTTTCGTTGTAATATCTTTGACAGCATTTTTTTTCGTACATATATTCTATTGAGAATGTCTATTGAGACATTTCACGCAGTATTTCTAATGACTAAATAAAGATAATCCCAGAGAGAATTCATCAATCGTATTTTATTGGCAGAATATATCTTATCTTCCTGGGCTATGTTCACCCCTTTTATACCACACCACGCAATATCATTTTGTGAGAAAAATGTAGGTGTTAATGCAAGTAATGTAGTACATACTGTGTTTCCGCTCGTTCTTGCAGGCGTCCTCTAGCATGAGGAGCGACTCTCCCGCGCTCCACTCTCCGGGCGACTTGCCGGCGTGTAGCGCGCGCGCGCCCACCGTCATGCCGCTCACCGCACCCACACCCGCGCCGAGCGAGCCGAGCGACGCGAGCGATCCGAGCGACGCGAGCGACCCATGCTGCCCGTGTGTTGTGTGCGCAGGCGACGAGCGCTCGCCGCTGGCCCACTCGTCCACCACTAGTTTGTCGATTATCAACCTAAGAGCAAAGAAATATTTACTACTAAGTAAATTAGCCCTTAAACGAAGAGTAACTGTTTGCGTCTAACGATTATTGGTTTGTATAATTGTATTATTCGATGGTGTAGTATTTTTTGTAGATATGTTATAGGTATTTTGTGCCGACCTTTTTCGTATTTATTTTAGTGATTATCAGTGGAAACTTGTAAATGGCCTTAAAATTCATATGCTTTAAGAACATCTTGGATAAGCTAGCTGTAAATTTCCTGAACAGAACAAAATAAAATAACTTGCGGAAAGTGTACAAATGTTTTACCTCCTATCAGAGTCGTCGGAATCACTGGAGTCAGTGCGCTCGTCACTAGGGAAGGGCAGCGACACGGCGGCGGCGGCGGCGGCGGCCGACTGGTTGATCTGACTCGACAGCTTCTGTATGGTGTCGCTCAGCACCTTGTTGTTCTTGCCGGGCACGCTCAGCGGCAGCTCGGCCACGCTCTTGCGCCGCTCCAGGATGCTCAGCGGACTCTGCAGCCGAGGTGCGACCTCCTCGGGCTTCACCTTCTTAACGTCAAGTAAATCACGCTTCACGTCAACCAAGTTTGATGGCTCGCCAAATATCGTCTCAGAACTGACCGGCGGCGTCGCCCTCTTTATTGCCTCAGTCTTTACTAAAGGCTTCATCGTCTCTGGTTTTACGGTCCTATGTTCGGGAGATTTCGGGGACAATTTAGTTTCGGGTTTCATCGGTTTAATGGTGTCGGTTTTAGGCGTGATCGGGCGGTCGTCCATGGGTGGGGGAGACATAGAAAGTCTCTTGGCGCTGCTGATAGCTTTGAGCAATTTCTCCGCTATCTTGGGTCCCTCAGACTGCAGCAGAAACCCTGGAGGTGGTTCCGGCAGCACGTCGATCCTGGCGGGACTGTCCGGCTCCGATTTGTCTTCCTCTGTGTCAATCAAGGGGCTGGAAGGAGGCTGCAGCTTCAATAACGCAAGCTCAACCGGCACAGGGTCCAATTTCTTTTCAATTTTAATCTTGAGTGTATTTTCTTTGGGTTCCATGATAGTTTTAGCAAGAGAGAGAAGTTTCGAGGGCTCCTCGTTCTTTGGCTTCTCAATGTTTTCTACTTTATGATCTGATGTCGATGCCGCAGTGACTGTAATACTAGGCGTGGTGATTGTGTTCGCAGTAGTTTGTATATTCGTTTTAGCGGGTGATGTTTCTGGTTTGTTTGGTGGTGGAGGTGTTTTAGGCGGCTCGGGAATTTCATCTTTTGGCTGTTCTTTTACTTCTACTACTTCTTCTTTATCTGGTACTACAGGCTCCGGTTCGTTTGGTTCGTCTTTTACAGGAGTGTCTGGGGATTTAGGTTCCTCAACGACTGGTAATACTGGGCTCGGTTCTCTTGCTTCCTTTTTTATTGTTATATCTTCTGGTTCATCGTCCGAGGACTGCTCATCATCTGCTGGACTGTCTGGGGAGTCATCTATGAGTTCTCTCAACTTTGACACTTTGCTCTTTTTAGAGTATGTTTCTTGGTTTTTCGCCGGAGTAAAACCTTCAAAGGTCGGCCCGGAACTGCCGTCGCCTGGGAATGAATCGTCATCAAGTGAAAACAGTCCATCCTTGGAGTCGTCCTCGGGACTCTGGCGGCTCGCATCCCGGCTGGCGCCGAAGTCTCTAAACGGCGACAAGGAAGGAGATCTGAGGGATGACGGCCGTGGTCGCATCGGATCTTCTGAGATTTCTTCACTCAACGACTTGGACAGAGTAGACGTATATTTACTTGGTGAAATGTCATCGAAAATACGATGAGTGCGTTTCTTCTTTTCATCATGCAGTTCTAGTTCGAAGGGTTCTGGTTCTTTGAACTCGTACACGTCTTCGGCTTGTTTGTCTTGTTGCATGGGTTCGGTGGGAGGGCCGGCGGGGCCGGCAGGGGGCGAGTTGTCCATGTCTTCTTGTTTTGTGTCATCGGGCTCTTGTTTGACGGTGTGTAGTCCCTTGAGTTCGGAGCGTATCTCGTTGAGGTCGTAGTCGCGGCCCTGGTGACCGGCGTTAGGGCGCGTCTTCTTGGGCGGCGACACGGATGTGGGAGTGGACACGGTCCGCACCGGCCTCTTGCGGGCCTTGCTCGAACTACTGCTGTCACTTGACTTCACATCTTTAGACCTTGAAGGAGCTGTGGACAAGGAACATGTTATACTATAAACTGTTTCTTGGAAATGAGCTGGTATCATATTAAGTAGCCATAGGTTACTTTACTTTTTGAGCTCGATTTGTCATCTAACTTCTTAGGTGGCCTCTTGACATCGTCGTCACTTTCCGAGTCGCTGTCTGAATCCGATCGTGCCGATGATTCTGTAGGAAATAGTTACAATATCACTTGTGGTAATAATAGAACCACATTAGCAGATACCGTATTAGACAAAGTTAATCATTTGAAAAATTATGCATACCTTCGGTCCTCTTGCTCCTGACTCGCCTACTCATACCAGAGCCCTGAAAGAGGTATATGTTATAGATATAGGGAATTAAAAACAGTACTTAATTCTATTTTTATACAGTAGATCTTAGCATCGTATATTGATGCCATGTTATTTCAACACAATTACGTCTTACCGCTGCTAACGCAGTGGCTGAGCAAAAAGCGTACGATGGACATACGCTCAGAGGAAGACACTCCTATAGTCCGAGAAACATCTTTAAGAATGTAACGGTCGCGTTGCTTGCAAAAGGAAGATATCAGATCCCGTACATTTTCATGTTAAAGTTTGGCACATGACTTTTAAGCTTGATATAATCGAAACTTTTTATATGGCCACCTACGGAAAATGTCCGATGATCACCCGAACTATACAGTGTCAAGCTATTGTATTTGTTTACATCGATTTTATCATTAGAAATAATTGAAACAATAAACAGTGAAGTGCGTAAGGTACTTCATACTATGGTGCTCAAGTTTAAAGCAAAAACAACAGTAGTAACGACATGCTTACGTCAAAAAACCACTGTGTTTAGTTGGTGTACCGAACTGTATAGGTTAGTTTACGAGATATAATTTTGATACTTGTATGTTCTAAATTATATTTTATTTCAAATTGATAAGTTATGTTTATCTTATAAGCATTACTATGTAATAAATGGTTTATATGCAGATAATTTGGATATCGAAGTAAGCAATTATGGAAACCGTTAAAAAATTTGTTGCTTTAGAAGACGAAGACCTAATTAAAACCCAGTGACAGTATTTGGAGGAATTTTCAGTCGTCAAATAACTCCTGATGCGTAAATGTGGTAGGTTCGCAACTTTTGTAGAGAAAATAAATGTCAAACCATCCTCTTTATTATTCAGATAAAATTTATCTGACACTTAACAAGTAAATATAAAAAGCGTGGAGCGCTTTTTAGTTGTGTGTACTTTTAATTAATTTAAACAAAGCGCTCCACGCTTTTTGGTTTAATCATTGGATATAATTTTAGTGCGTGATAAAAGAGTTTATTTTTTTATTTTTTACTTTTTGGTCTAGTATATTCTTCCTTTGGTTAATAGTCTTAAGTCAACGAAGTTAGGACTTGAGCGGTTTACTAGGAGCCACTGAACAGTTTCTCTTGGCTCCATCATCAGACCCTCGTTACCAAGCCCAATCTATTGCAGTCGTCAAAACAAATCATATGAGCCCAAACTCGAGCAGTTTACTAGTAGCCACTGAAGAGTTCCACTATCCACCTTCTGGCTCCACCATCAGATCAGCTCTAAGATACCAAATTATAGTTTTACAAAGTTTCATTTCGATACGCCAATTAGAAGTAGGTTAAAATTGACTTCTAAGATTTTATTACATAGTTTGTTAGTTACCAGTGTAGCTAATAGAAGCGTGTTAAAAATAATATAATTATTATGTTTATAACAAAACATAATAATTATATTATTTTTTGCTAACTATCAAAATGATTTATTCCTACTATACTCAGTGATACCACATGCTTTCTTTTTTAATTTGCCGCTCTTTTTGGATCCACTTTTTTGAGATGAAGTCCAGTTCTATAGTGTTCGTATGATACCTTCTTGTTGCGCTGCTCATGCTGCGTGACGTTGAGCGCGATGCGCTGCGGCTTGATCCACTCGTCGTAGCGCGTGTTCCAGCCGGTGTAGTGCACGCGCAGCATGTCGCCCGTCGCCGTCTTGTCGATCACCTTGGCCTCATACGTCACCTGCGGTAGGAGGCAGCGATCAATCTACGTCATTTGACAACACAATGATCATTGAATTTAAACTTGTATTATAATTAATAAAAATTAGTTTATAAAAATAATAAGTGTTCGGTGTTAAAACACCGAAACCGAACATCTTAGCTTCCAATATCGGCGTCACACGCTGAACTATTTTTAATACTTATAAAAAAATGTTTTATATTCGATTCGTGCACTTGTGTCTACCGCGTTAGTCGGGTGTATTCAAACATTTCATCAACTTTTTAGTATAATTTTAACACTTCGAGAGTTAATAAATGGTACGCATAATCAGACTATAAAATTCCCATTGCTGGGGCACAGGTTTCCTCTCTGTGAGAGGGAGAAGGCTGTAATCTATCATGTGCGCCCAGTGCAGGTTGGTAGATGGCATGTTTTTTAATTTTTGGTTCTAGGACATGCCGGTTTCCTCACGATGTTTTAATTCACCGTTTTGAGAGCAGTGGTGATGAAATAATTTACACAAAATAAAGCGTATGTCAGGGTTCGAACCCACGACACACAACTCGTAAGTCGCGGCCGTTACCACTGGGCTACCACTGCTTTCAATAATAAATAGTGTTCAACATAAACTTTTTTTTTTCATCTCAAACACTCCGATACTTTGCTAAGTACCCTTACAATAAGACTTAAATAACTAAAATAAAAACAGTTGTTTGCTCCGTACTTTTACCTTAGATTCGGACTGGGTCGGTCCGTAGTACACTTTCAACTTGTCTCCCACTTGAGCTTTTACGTTTGATACTCCAGATCTCGGTGTTGGTTCATTTGTTGATGGCCTGGTAGTGTAAAAAGAAGGTTATGCACAGGATTGGATCAAATCGAGATTAGATGTTGTCACAAAGTTCGCTCTTCGAAATACAGTAATTTATTTACATATTTTCTTTTTTTCTCGCATTGTCTTGAAATACCAAATATAAGGTTAGTTACATTTAACCCGTCAAACGATAGCCTATTAGAAGTCGTTTGCATGTAAGCGCTCAACGGTTTTCACGATTATATAATGGCTGTTATAGATGATCCATGGATACAAAGATAAACTAGTAGGTGGCCAAAGCACAAAGTTACTCACTCTGTGTTCTTCCTCTTCCGCGGTCGTTTGCTGCTGTTCGAGGCGATCGTATTGCCGCTGCTGGCCGAGTTCGCGCTCTGACTGCGACGACTTTGCATCTTCTTTATGGGGCCACATCTATAAAATATACATGTAAATACGTTATGCTACCAATTATATCTAAACTGATATTATAAAGAGAAAATATTTGATATTTTGTATGTTTGTTTGTTACGCTTTCACGCTAAAACGGCTTAACGGATTTCGATGAAATTTGGCTCATGGGTAGACCATGACCTGTATTGGGACATAGGATACTTTTTATCCCGATATTCCCACGGGATCGAGACTTATGCAGGTGAAACCGCGGGGTGCAGCTAGTCTAATCTAAACCAATATTACTAAGAGGTAAAATTGTTTCTTTGTAAGAGGTACCTCTGGTATCCGCTTTCAAATTCTTTCTCTGATAGAAAGCTACACTATTGCAGAGTGGCATGCAATATGTTTTATATTATAGTTGACTTCCACGCGGAAGAAGTCGCGGGCAGAAGCTAGTGGCCAATATTTTAAGTATATGTAGCATTTATTATTTTAGGAAAAGATACACTGGATCTATATAAAAATTAATTCTGCACAAAAATAAGAATTGAGCCTTCTTGTCTTTTAGATTACTGATATAGTGGTTAGTATATACCTTGAAGCCCGTCCAGAGCTGTCGCTGTCAGTTGAAGCATGCGGTCGTCGAGACGCACGCGACGTCCCCGCACTCATACCTTCACCTGAAAAAACATGTACGTCATTGACCTATCGAACAAAAACTTTATCACACAACTAACGTGGCTCTGTTTTTGCTTTTATTCTCATGGGTATGCAAGTAAAAACCGCAACGTGTGTCACAAAATCTGACCAGCATGCGAGTACGGTCAACCCTGCACGACAGTAGTAACACTTTAACTACGAAAACTACCCTTTACGGCTACGAAATAAAGGCGCTGCCAATGTCGTTACTGTATATGTGACTTGACCTAACACAGGTTTTCGGCGAATGAAATACCCTGCCGAGCGTTTTAGGTTGGGCCAAAAGATTCCGCGTCATTTCTTAAAGTCCGTTACTTGGTTTTAGCCATATTGACAGCTATGGTCTAGCAGCTAGCTGATTTTACCTAAACAATAACGTAACATTTTTTTCCGATTCCAAAGCATCCAATAAAGAACAAATACTCAGGACGCTCGACGGGTTTCTAAGTTGAGTGTTACAACAGCCGCAAGAAAAGCCGGAGACTGATATAAATACTCCATCTACTCCATCCAAAACGTGTTCGACACCTTAAGGGCTATTTTTGTCTGTTCATTGCACGGTAGAATCTGTTTTATTGACTCAGCATTTATAATATATTACGTCGTAATGTCAATACTGCAGAATGGTATGCACCCATCTTGTTATACTCTGTCCACTAGGTTATTCGCAGTGATTGCAGCAACGTAACAATTCGATTATCGATTCGATATTAACACTTTAATTTGTATGAAGTATCGATTATCGATTTTTTGCTGTCGAATAAAAAATGGTGCAGTTTCTAGCCTGTGTTTATTATTATTAAATACAAATTAGCCGCTTCGTTGAATTCAATTTTGCAGGTTTTATAGCAAAAAAATGAAGTATCCACTTGTTTGTCGTATAAATTGTGCTGAAGAGTATACTCATAAATATGTTGTTTACTCCATATACATTTTTTTCTCATTTGTTGCCATTTTGTTTACATTTATTACTCGCAACGAGAGACCTGTGCTAGTCACAACTTTTCTGTATGCTCAGTTTTCCCCATTTTAAATACGTTGAGTTGAGTAATATGTATACACTTGGCTATATTCAAAAGCGATTTTCTCCATAATTTTTTAATGAAATTGTATGTTGTTAAGAAAATAGTATTTTCGAACCCATAGGTTTATGTAATATGTCGTATTTCCACGTTGTATTTTTTATTTCACAAAAAAATCGCTATTAAAAGTTGCCAAGTGTATATTAGTGCTTGTGACTGTACACTGTATTCCTCCGTGTTAACTTTGTGCGTGCGTAGAACTTTAGCGTTCGCAAGATGACAAGGATTCTTGTAATCAAATGACGCCTGAAAATTGGTCAAGTGTGGTGGATAGGACGATACGATTAATATTATCCGATTGGGAAAGAGATGTGACTTTCGACAATATAAGGACCAAGAACCGATCATAATAAATTTAGGACGACGACGAATAATAAATTGGTACGTATTTAAGTAAAATAAACTTGTAAATATGTGGTTGTTTAATTTTCGAAGCACAAAATCCGCAATATTAATACATTGGCTTCTTTTAAAAATATATAGGTATTAAGGATTGTTTGATTTTTATATTTTATTGATATTTGAGTGTATACAAGGTTTTTCGATACAGATTCACCTATCTGTAAATGATTATTTTCGATTTATATATAAGCGAATACATTCGTTCCCATCACTTAGTAAGATAGAATGTAACTATATTTAATATAACTATATCTTTTTTTTTGTAAAATCTGATTCATTTACGGTATTATAACGTCTGTAAGAAGTCACAAATAAGATAATTCAATAAGATGGGGCACTTTACATATTTATTTTACTACGCATTGTAAAGTTAACTTTTACGTAAGCTGGAACAGTTACGTTCTAAGGCAGCTGTCAAAAAGTGAATAACTCAGTGGACAGAGTTTAACAGTCATGTCAGACCCAAGTTAAAAATGTGACACCAACTATTTTTTTATTTACATTTAATAACATGGCCAGGCTAAGGGCTAAGGCTAAGTTGATGTCAACTCGACATTAGTCAAAGGTGTATGCTATTTTGATCTTTGTTTTCAAGTAACTAAATATAATTTTATATGCAAGTCTGCTCAGTGCCGTAGCTTAAAAAGGTATAATGTGTCCTGACTTGATAAAGGAAAAAATTTGAAAACTGACGAAGATATAAAAGACTATATTGTACTTACTCTTGGAAGACAAGGGCCGTCTCTTAGGCGTCCTCTTGTCGTGTCCTTCTGTCCTGACGGGCGTGGCGGTGCGTCCTTTGGACTGCGACCGAGGCTTCACCACCACTTTCTCTTTTTCCTCACTCGTGCTGGTCGACGCTGAGCTTTTCTCTTTTTCTTTGTCCTTTTCTTTATCTTTCTCTTTTTCTTTTTCCTTCTCTTTTTCTTTCTCCTTTTCTTTTATTTTCTCTTCTTTCTCCTTTTCTTTTGCTTTCTCTTCTTTCTCCTTTTCTTTTAATTTCTCTTCTTTTTCCTTTTCCTTTTCTTTTTCTTTCTCCCTCTCTTTTTCCTTCTCCCGTTCTTTTTCTTTTTCCTTTTCCTTTTCTCGTTCTTTCTCCTTGTCCACTCTGTTAATTTGATGAAATTATAAATCGGGGCGGGGGGGCACAAATTGGAGAGTGGAAATGATGCTATTGATGACAATAATCTGCGTTCAGAATTTTGCTTCCAATTTGCGCGATAACGGAAAAATAACTTTAGCGGGGCACATATAAAGTTTATTTTGCGCTACAACTTCAATAATTTTGTCATTTTCTATAGTAGTCATCTGCCCAACTAAGCGCAAAAGCGGTACCTCAATGAAAGCAAGTTTCGAGATAATTGAAGTTATGTAAAAATAGGTTTTTTTTAACTTTTTATATTGACTTTTTTGTTTTTTAAATAGAATTTATATATTATATTGGGTCTATTTGCTATCACAATAGTTAAAATATCAAAATTGTATGTGAATATACCTTATTCATGAGATACTGCTACACCGCTTAGTAATTATAGAATTAAAATTTGATTTACCGCTTTTTCGTTAGCTCTTCTCCTACATGTCAGTATCCAAAAAAAAGTGAATTTTGTGTCGAATAAAATATGTATTGTTTTAAAGAAAAAAATCAATCAAAGCATATTTATAAAGTATTTTATTATTCAAATTTATAATGGCATAAAAATATTTAAAAAAAAAAAACGGATTCTATGAAATCTAATCAAAAGTAGGGAGTTCTCTCCAAAAGGACGTTCTATATTGAGGTATAACATTTTGAAAAAAATTCAAAATATTTTCTTTTTTCCTTTGAGAAATGCCTTCCGGTGTAGTTTTCTTCTTCGGTGGTGGCAAAACTTGAGTTTTCAAAATTTTATTTTGTTTATGCTCGCAGTGATATGGTCTTTATTGAATGCGTCCAAACAACGCGTATTAAAATATACGGCTGTTTGCCTACGTAATATTGATATACCTCTAGGTAATACGGGCTGGTGTCCGCAACTCCACGTCAATGCGCGTATTTTGCGTACGGGATATACCTCTAATACCTTAGTGATTTAAGGTAAAACTGAGATAGGGAAATCTTTCTTAAGGTTTTGTTCATATGTTTTGAACAAGATAGCGTTAAAAGGCTTCGTTCATTAGATGCGTATTTTTTTAAGCTATCCGATGGCATAAAAATCAACTTTACGATATTTTTTGAGATACGGCTTTTGCGCTTAGTAGGGCAGTCATGCTGAATTAAACTTTATTTACATTGACGTAAAAAAAAATGTTAAGTGGAAATGTGAATTTGAAATAAGAATTTGAATAGGTTTTACATACTTGGGAGCAGTGACAATAAGCGGTTGGTTGTCAGCGCTATCCTCTCCGTCGCTGGTGCGAGCCTTCTCCTTAATTTTCTCTAGTTTCTCCATCTTCTCGTCTTTTTCACTTTTCTCACTCTTGTCTGTCTCACTTTTATCAGAATCTTTGTCTTTGCCCCGCTGCAACTGAAATAAGGTTCAGTTCAATAAAGGAGCGTAAGAGGTCATGTGCCATTTACATAAGTTTGTATTAGGACCGGCGCACATCTGGCGAAGTGTGGTTGTCACTGCCAAACAAATATCAATATTGTGTTCCTTTCAGTAAAATTTTGTGTTCGTAAGACGACTGTCTCGAAATGTCGTGATGGCCCAGTAGTTAAGGTCTCGCCTCTCATGCACGAGGTTGTGGGTTCAAATCCGGGCAAGCACCAATTTGAGTTTTTTTAATTCATATGTACGGTCACCAAAAGTGATAAGTGACCAGGGTCGTCGGATATAGTTGAAGTTTATTAAAAAAACGGGTGGATGTTTTAGAATAAAAAATTATTAAATTGATAGTAATCAAAAAGTTCATTTATCAAATTAAATTTCATTCAAAAACATCCCTCGGTTTCTTACTAAACTTCAACTATATCCGACGAACCTGGTTACTTATCCCTTTTGGCGACTGTACTTTCTGAGTTTATCTTGGACATTACTGACATCGGCGGAGGAAAAACATCGTGAGGAAACCTGGACTTAGTTATAGTTAGTATAAGTCTGAAATGCAAACCCGTCTTAAGTAAGCGTGGTGATTAATGCTCGTGCCTTCTCTGTATGACAAGTGGTCTTTGTCCTGCAGTGGGAAAATAAAAGGCTGGTATAATAATATTTACCCGTACCTGTGGAGTAGGTGGAGTGGGCGTGGAGCAGCTGGAGGCGGAGGACGAGGCGGGCGGCTGGCGGTCGCGGTCGCGGATGAGCGAGCGTCCGGCCGGCGGCGTGCGCGCGCCGCGCGGGTGCGCCACGAGCGTCACGCCTAGCTTGCGGTAGAAGTCCTCGTAGCTGTGCAGGAACCTGACAACACACACTCATAGAATTTCGACTAACGATACTAGCTGCAAAAAAATAACTCACAAATTCGTAAAAATATTGGAGTTTCATTTTTTTTTCTGTTTTGTTCGTGTGCCTTAACCTGGGTCTAATAAATTTATTTTCTTTCTTTGTATCACAGTGAGACTATAATATCAAACATACTACTCACGTAGTTTTGCCAGATTTTCAAAACTGCGGGCGTTTAGAGGGCTGTCTGTTGTAACTCATGACTTTCAAAAGGTGCTGATTTTTATCTTACTTGAAATATGACTAAACAACTAGCTAGCTATAGAACTTACTTCTTATAAGCCTGTTTACAAAGGTTAGTGATGCTTGTGGTGACCGGGTGGAAGCCCATCTTATCAGCAATGGTCTTCCACTGGTTTTGGTTTGTCACTCTGTTGTAGCCACCCAGCTTCTCCACAACCTGATATAGAACAACAAAACATAACATCACACTTGTAATCCACAAACAATAACAATTATAAATACAAATATTACAGAATAAAGTTACTTTTCTATCAAAATATTATCATCTCTTCACTTGTCTTAGGGCTGATCTTCAATAGTCAGATAACTTTAATCTGAAGAATAAATATTGCGCTTTGACAGCCTTTGTATAGATAATATATTATGTCGAACTGTCATTTTTACTCCAAGATAAAAGTTATCTGACTGTTGAATAATTGGTCCTTATACATAATTTATTCACTGAAATAAGAACATGTATTACAAAATTGAATAATGAGTTGTAAACATTATAAGATTGCCATGTAATAGTATGCATAATGTATTAGACAAGATGAAGATTGACAGGCATTTCCTTCCTATATCTAGGTTGGTTAATACATGGTTAGTTAAGATATACACTGCTTCTTCAGTAGATCTATTCCTCCTAAAGCCAAATTTGTTCTTTTCCAGGTAATTTATTTACTAGCCTTAGATTGATAGCTTTTTTCCAGGATTTTTGACAATGCAGGTAGGATTGATATTGGTCTATAGTTAGACAAGATATTTGTGTCTCCACCTTTGTGTATAGGACGCAAAACAGATTTTTTTATTGCTAGGGAAAGATGACGCCCTCGAGGTAGGCATTCAAGATGTATGTGGTTATTAAGTAGCAGCTCAACTAACGCTAATGAGACACAATCACTTGTCTATTGTTACCGAACTTAATTAGTTCGATCGACACATGAGGGGGTAGTCAACAAAATAGAAGCCTAAAGCAAAGCAGGTCTTAGACCGCCGTCGTGACGACTAATGGGCTCACGAACTTTGCCGCGGTCTCAAATCATCTCTTGCAATGATTCGACACCTCGATCTAGTGAGCCGCTGTGCTCCAAAAAGACCCGCGGGTAATCTATACCGAAAGCTTGTGGGTAGCCCGTCAATCAGGCGTTCAACAACGTAATAACCAACATAATTTTTTATTTTTTTAACAATACGGTTTTTCTTTATTTTTATTATATTTAATTGTATTCTTTTTATTTCTAATGAGTTTATGGCCGTAGGTGTGTCCGTGGCATCAAAGCGGGCCCTATCAGAACACCACCGTCGCGGTATTTATTTTTTAAATATCACAGCATTATGCTGAAATAGGAGCCAGGAGAATTTGGCCTTGTAAGGGTCTTTTTCTCCATTATTTTGTTAGTATTAAATGTTCCTTTGTTATTGTTTGTATTTCCTCCGAGTGCGTGTCCCAGATAAAATATTTTTATTTCTTTCTCTCTGATTTATACCGCTAGCGAATTGTAGAAAATAATAATAAAATGACATGACAAAACTTACTTTGAACAGTCTGTACAAGTCTATATCCTTGTTGGCGATGGTGGGGTTCCTGTTGAGAGGAGTCCCGCGTTCGTCCATGAACTTGTACAGCTGTGCCACGAAGTGGTCCTTCTCTTCGCGCGGCTCGTCATCTGAACTCTGAGAAAGAATGGTAATAATGGTTTTAGTAAGGAGTGAAGTCGTAGTGACCCAGTGGTTAAGGCCTCGTCTCTTATGCACGAGGTTGTGAATTCAAATCTGGCCAAGTACCAATGTAAATTGTTCAAATTATATGTACTTTCTAATTGTATCTTAGACATCACTGATATCGGTTAAGGTTAACGAAGTGAGAAAACCTGGACTTGTAATTAAGATAAGTCTGAAATCGCCAATCCGCCTTGAGCAAGCGTGGTGATTAATACTCGTGCCTTCTCTGTATGAGAAGATGTATGTATGTCCAGCAGCGGGTCAGTTATAGGCTAGTATTATAAAGAGTGATAAATCTGGAAGGGTCGGTTTATGTCGTCTTGAGGACAGTGAATACGAATACTTTACGCGGCCGTATGTGCCAGCTGTTCAATTATTTGGAATAACATTTTCTTTCTGTGAATTGCACTGCAACTGGTTGTTTGCTTATTTTGAATTAAGAATTTTTTTTACTCCTGTATTTCAAAACATAAACGGGAGTTCCACTTTAAGCTTCGCTGCGGCGCTGTCAGGGTCAAATTGTCACCATGAATAAACAAAATTTTGTAAATTTTTTATCTTGGATTTTCATAAGAAACAACGATTTTAGGGTTTAAAAAAATCTAAGTATACATAATTATAAATTAAAGTCGCTTTTCGTGTGTGTTTGTGTGACAGCGTTGTTTTTAAATTTCGCAACGGATTTTGTCTCGGTTTTCACCATCATTTAGAGAATTTTGTTCCAAAGTTTAATATCAATGTTTTACGTATATAATACATTACTATTAAACTTACATAATATATAAATACATACATTATAATAAAGAAATCTCAGTGTTTTGTCAAGTCATAAAAACCGTGCGAAGTAGGGGCGAGTCGCTAGTAATTAATAAAAAGAAGTTCCCGTTTCCAGGCTACATACGTCATCAGAGGTAATCCTAGGTTCATTGAAGAGGGAGTCCCTGTCCCAATGCGGCGGAAGCACGGCGTTGTTGAGGTACTGAAGTGCGGCGTCCACGCCCGCCCATTCGAGAGGCGCGCTGCCCTTGCGGAACTCACGCGCTTCCTTCTTCGGAACCGTGTAGCTGTTGACAACATTTTACAGGTTTAGTTTTTCAATAGACTAGTTGACAGTAAGAACAATACCTTAATAATTAATAATTTTGTATTGTAGAATGGTTGTGAGCTAAAAATTTTAAAAATCAACTTAATTTTGTACATGATTTTAGAATAATTCAAATTTTTGAGAAATAATTGCATAAAAATAAAGCAGTTTGTCACGTGACATCGGTAACATTGAACGTGGATCAGAGCGCGACACGTCAATTCTTGTATTTCAAATTGTAAAAACAAACTTTATGCGTCCGACATAAAGTTTCTTTCGCATTTACAATAGCCGCCCGCCATGACAGAATGCTCCGTTTTGACAATAAAAATTTAACGAAAAATTCGTTCTGTTAATGTTAATATTTTGCTGAAATATTCATATTTGAAGATAAAAACCACAAGGAACATTACAATTGGTTTCTAAAAATTGCCAACTAGCCTATTGTGAATAATAGATAAAAATATTCAAAAGATTCTAGGACCCCACTCTGATGAAAACTAAAACGGTTTCGCGCCTTACTTCCGTTACGTTACTTCTCTAGAACAGTTGCTAGACTATAAGGTTTGATTCTGAATTCTAAAATGCCACAAAAAAAGTTCTCAACAAACAAAAGTCCCCTATAGGCAAAATGTGATAACCAATAACACCTACTAACTAAAGATGTCGTGATGATCCGGTTGACTTTTTCAATTCATATGTACTTGTGAGTTTATTTTGGACATTACTGACATCGGTGAAGGGAAACATCGTGAGGAAACCTGGACTTAGAGTTAATATAAGTCTGAAATCGCAAACCCGTCTTGTGCAAGCGTGGTGATAAATGCATGTCCCTTTTCTGTATGACAAGAGGTCTTTGCCCTGCAGTGGGGCAATAAGAGACTGTATAACGGTGTACGAACTCCTCTGTCTTTACAGACCTCTGTGGCGAGCTGTCACTAACGTGGCAACCTGTTAAGAGGTGAGACACATTGTCACATATGACGGGAGGTTGCCAAGATGCCCCGACATGGGCACGTTGTGTTTGTAAAATGTATGGTGGAAAATATAAAAGTTCAAACCCTCAAGGGAAGCCTTTTCTATAACCTGACCCACCCTGACCATAGTTGGTATAATTTTAAGCAAAACTTGTTAGCCAATAATACTAACTATCTGCCATCTTTGAAGGAGCGCACGAGGTAGTCCTCCTTGACCTTGATCTGCGCGGTGGGCGCGACCACGAGCGCGGGGAAGGCGGGCTGGTGCGGGCGCCGGCGCTCCGCCCCGCCCCCCGCCTCCACCAGCACCACGCGCCCCACGTGCGGCTCCACGTCGGCCTTCACGCGCCGCCCCGAGCCCGAGCCTTCACTCTCATCAGACCTTACCAAACAAATTGATTACGAAAACAATACAATTACCCCTAACCAATACGATCGTTCACGCGAATAAGCGATCGTCGCGCTCTTTTATATGAATATGACAATGTCGCGCGATCAATCAAGTCGCGTACGTTCGTCATAATTCATACAAAAGATCGCGTCTATCGAGTACTCGCGCGACGATCGCTTTTGGTTAGGACGCGGGTTACCCAAAAACATCGTTCGCGCGAATACGCGATATTCGCGTTCATATGTCACTCATTTGTTCGGAAAACCTCGGAAGGCGCGGTCTCAACCACGCGTTCGGGTTCGCCGAACAAAATGAAAGCGACGATCGCATAATCGCGTGACGACCACGTTGGTTACGACGCGGCCTTAGGAATGAGCATGAAAGATGATGATTTTATATGAAAGATGAAGTCTGAAAAGGGTGCCGGTGACCGAGAAAAACAGTATCACGCCTATTGTCCCCAAAGGGGTAAGCAGAGATGTACAATACATCAACATTTCGCCAGTTATATTCAACTCCCATGTAATGGGGGCAAGGGCCAGCATTTTGACAAAGAAATTGTTTGAAAATCGGTTTTCATTTATGAGCTTGTGAGACAAGAAATGAGGGATATGTTGAAAGACAACTTCTGAGTATGAACGTGTAGAATTCAAACATACTCAAAACTTTTGTCATATGGATAGAAGACCAAAGAAACAATGGACTGTATAAAAGATGATAGAGGGGTGACTACCGATAATAGATGATGGCTGATTGAAGTTGATGGAAGAAGACAAGTTGCGAAAATCTATATTTTCTTTCTCTCTTCTAAAATTGCTTTTGATGTATGTCTGTATGACTGCGTTTTTCTTCTACACTACGCAACGGATTATGATGCAGATTTCACTATGAAGGTTTATGCGTATAATACCTAAATATTAAGCTTATTATAATACCTAAATAATTAGCTTTATAAAGAAAACCCAATGTTTTGTCAAGTCGTAAAACCGTGCGAACTAGTGGCGGGCCGCTATAGTCCAAAATAAATTGAGATAAGCGGGGTAATTGCGTGACACACTAACAGTAGGAATGGTTTTCATTTTGACAGTTCAACAACATTCATTGCGTTATTTACGTTGATGAGTAGACAAATTTTTCGAACATATGAAGCAATGGATTAGCAATAGGCTTCAAAATGGTTCAGATTGTGATTGATAGTGTATTACGCAATTAGGGTGCAGGGCAGGGGGATGGGAATGATGATGATGATAATGATGACGATTGGAAAACTAAACATAGGGCATTTCCCGATTGACTGTGATGTCATTGCAGCACAACCATCAATAACTTTAGAAGTTCTTATTATTTAGGATGTTATTTAATGTAGTCAGTTAAATAGATGGATTTAGAACATACTGTGCTCTTCCGCGCCTCCCTCTCCGTCCCGCTATGACAGGTGTAGAGAAGTGTTCCGGATGCGTCAGAGGTAGCTGGTCCAAAGTCTCACTCTCGTTGAAATGCCGCCCACTCTTGAGACACAACGCCGACCGTCGCAGCGTTGTTATATCTCCGTCGTCAAATACTAAAAAAGAATAAATATTAAATAGACTAAGGACTGATTTTTCAATTGTCACATAACTTATATCTTAAGAATAAATATTTATGGTGGTTTGATATATTTTCTATAGAAAAACCGTCAAACCGCAATTTTTTGGGTTACGTAGTAAAACCAGGAAGCCTTAAAAACATCGCCCCACAGACCAAATAAGTCATTGTTTGCTAGAATACTATTTATATTACAAACTGTCTCTATAGGTTTCTTGAAAAAGTTTTTCAACAATTTAAATGCACTCTGTTGACTTGATTTTTCCCTCATTGCCCAAGGATATGTTGGACAAGAATAGATCATGAGCTGCTGCAGCTGTTATTAAAAAAGATTGCCAAGAACAAATCAATCAGTTATTACAACAAGGTCAACATATCAAACTTTTTTGGCCAAAGAATCAGCATTGCCATATAAAATGGCAATGCTGCCAGCCTTTAGGGGCACTTTTCCTATTGACAGTCATGTAAACAATTTTTTTGATGTCCTATGATTAATTCCCCACCTTTGTTATATACTTGTACATATTATTATTTTAAAACTGTTCGCTCTTAAATTATGTAAATATTATTTTGGAAATTGGAACAAAATAGTCATTCTATTCCCCTTTTTGAAATCGTAAATTTTGAAATTAATGTGACATACCAACAGTGTACTGGCTACAATCTTGTATCTTTGTGATGACAGCTTCCATAGGGTCCTTCTTAGGGTCTTGCTTCACTTCCACTATGTTCCCAACTCGCAGGGTGCCTTTGATCACATCATCATTCACTGTGATAGAGCCACCTCCTGCTTTTAATGTCACCTAGGATCAAAAAGAAAATTCTAAGAACACAAAAAGTAATATTACATACATAAATTCATGCCTTCTTCCCATGTCTGTTTACTTATTTATTATTATAAACGGCACGTGTTTTTCAATTTTTTAAATATTTGTGATATATGTAGTATAATAATAATAACCCCACCGCCGAATCTCTTTGTTGACGTCGTAGTGGGGCTTGCGCGCTCCGAACTCTAGGTCTGTGCCAGTAGAGTTTATTTTGCCAGAACAGGTCTAGGGTGATGAGCCAGAACAGGTCTAGGGTGATGAGCCAGAACAGGTCTAGGGTGATGAGCCAGACCAAGAGAGATACAGAAACCCGCAGGGCAGCATATGGCAAGCTGTTGGGTAGTAGAAAGCCCACCGACACTATTTCCCTGGAAAAGTCTTGTTCCTCTCCTCTGGCTTGCCTTTATTGACCGGCTGGAGTGAACACTGTCGAGGAACACAGCTTCCACCACTTCTTTTCCTTTATTGGCCGGCTTGAGTGGAGATTCACAAGAAAAAAGGAAGAAGGAGGTATTCCAGTAAGTGCTGGTAGGGATCATAAGTATTTTCCGAGTTCTGGGATTATCCTGATAGCCATGGAATACCTCGCCACTCCTCAAGCATCTCAGGAAGTGTTGCCCCCTTGTTGCTACGTCACTATGTGCTAGTGATGGTTTCCGGGAGCCTATTATTGAGTGTGCAAGTGCAAGCAACCCCCTGCTATTTTATCTGCATATATATAAAACTTTATTAGGCAGGGGTCATAGTTCATGGTAACTAGTCCAGTTTAGCCACCCAAACCCATATTCCAATATCTTTTTTTCAATATCCTGCAATATTCCAACACCAACCGAGTGTTGTCTATGGGTGCACTTGCACAGTGCGTACATGCATAATCGCCGTTTTGTGCTCGATTTCCTTTACTTATAGAGTCTAATGGCCCTCTGCGAGTTGGCTTCAGTCCCTCATATGCCTACCAAAGGTCTGGGACCCTATGGTCCCAAGATTTGCTAAATAATATTAAATCCTCTTTATTTCCAAAACTTAATTTTAAACAAGAATAAATATTAAATAGATGGTATGCTACTGTACAAGTCACAGGAGGCCTATACCCAAGAGGGGTATAGGCTTCCTGTAGCTTTCTCCAACTGTTTCCATTTGTTTCTCTTTTTTGCTTGCTCCATCCAGTTTTTACCAGGTTACTTTTTGTATGTTGTGGTTTATTTTATCGTAATATGGTTTGGTATTTCCTTACCTTACACTTAATATTTCTTACAACTTTCTTTATCTTAGCTTCACAGAATGCGCCTTTATACTTTGCACTAACATCTGTACCCACTGGCAAGAATGGCGGGTCGTCACCCTGCTACAAAAGTAAACTCACATTAGTAAACCTATTAACAACACATTATTAACAATCACTGTTTTGTATTTGATGACTTACCATTTTATAGGATGCGTTTTTGGTTTAATATCTGCCAATTCTGGAACAAAGGTAATAGGTAACATTTGGTGAACTTATGATTTAAATAAAAATAAAGTTAATGGCTTCAGAAAAATAATAGGATGTGTCTGAGTTTCTTTATTCTTAATATTACCTACTACTACTTAAATTGCTGCTTAATTATATATAAGTCCTGGAATGCTAGATAATAATATGTGACACAGCAGGGTCAGTGTCGTCGTACTGATGAATTCCATGAAAAATGGATGGATACAAATAAATATTTTCGTTAAAGTATATTCAGCAGCTGTTACATACGGAGTTTACTTTGGAACTGAACTATAGTGGAAATACTATAGCGTCTGAATTGACATTGCGAATGGTCCAAATAATCATAACACGCAGTGACAACAAGCGTTGGATGAAAAAAGAAAGTAAATTGCGCGGCAAACAGCAGAAGATATGGTCCCTGTACCTTTCAATTGAAGAAGTTTGTGTAAAACTCCTTACCGTGAGTATTTAACACCACATTTAAATGTAACATAAGTAAAAGATGTTGAGAATTAGTAAAAATGCACTTGAAATTCAACATCCATCCATCTTTCTTCTTTCTCCTTTCGTGTCATTTGTGTTTTACTGACAAATGTGAATGTGACATTAGTAACTTAGTATTGCCAGATATTTAAAGCCACAGAACACTTTTACTCCTACAATCGATTTTCTGCGTTCAAGTGTTTTTCTTTTTTTAGGGTTGCTGACCCAATTTCAACTAAATACTGGTTATCTGTTTACATTTACTTATCTGTGGCAACAGGAATGACACAAATGAACATTGAACACGTCAAACAAAAATAGTTTTGTGTTTTACGAAGATACGAAATGATGTTTTGAAAATGTATTTATTGACAGTCTCACGATTTTGGAGTGCGTAGAAATTTCTCTAGTTGATTCGTATGAAAATTTTTGTGCATCGGCGAAACGCATTATTACCAAAATGAAGGCTTTACTAGCAACTGTGATCAGTCTTGGACTTACGACTGTGGTTATCGGCAATGCCTATTACCAGAAGAAACAGTTTTATCCTTCGATAGTTTATCTAACGAATTCCAATCCTAGCATGGCTGTAAGTAATATATCTTTCACATAATAAATTGTAGCCCAAAGTTTAACTGTGCATGGGCGCACCGCCATTGTATTTGATTTAACAATATTTTATAACATTATAAAATGTAAAACCTTAATTAATCTATAAGATAACCTTCTAGTGACATTATTCTTTACTAACAACAAACTTGAACTTGCAGGTAATGTATTTGCAAGCTTTTATACTAGTTTTACTAGTAGGAAAGCTGTTAAGGAAGATATTCTTTGGGCAGCTTCGTCCAGCGGAATTTGAGGTAAATGAATGAACTTCCTGCCCTTCGTTATCAGATGTAGGTACAAAAAGGCGGTACTTACTAAATACATTGTTTTTATTTCAGCATTTGATAGAAAGATCTTGGTATGCCATAACGGAGACCTGTTTGGCATTTACTGTGTTCAGAGATGATTTTAATCCAAAGTTTATTGCGCTGTTCACTCTCCTGTTGTTCCTCAAAGCATTCCATTGGCTCGCTGAAGACAGAGTAGACTATGTAAGTAATGGTTTCTATTAATAATGTAAGACAAAGAAACTAATTATAGTTAGTAATTAAGGGGCAATTAACTTCTGGTTCCTATGTAATGCCAGAAACATTATGAAATTGTTCAATTGTACCATTTTTGTCTTATTAGATTAACCAATTTTTGTTGAAACTTTGAATATTATAAATACAAATTTCTCTTAATAATATGCAATACACTATAGATGCAGGATGATCTAGGGTTAATTTTCCGCAGACACCATAATCTCAACCATGTGTTACAAAATAATTGTGATGCAGAACAATATCAATCATTCAATCTAAGAAAAAAATCATGATTATGTTTATCAATTGCATAACCAACATCAGTAAGTGTATAAAATGTTTTATGTGTGCACAGAAGTCAGTAATCTCCGTTACTATATCTTTTGTAAATCAAAATCTATAATAAATTAACCAAAAAATATGTGCTTGTCTAAATAACCTGTAACTTCACAATAAGTTCAAGAGGATAGTAGATAATAAAATGAATTATTAAGTGTTACTCAAAGACACGTCTGGTGGAAAAAATTACATTCATAACGATGATTAAAATGCTATTACATAGCTAGAAAATATTTCAGGGTTGAAAAATATACAAACTGAATTAAACAACAAATTGACAAATCTTTATTACATACACATCACACTTTCACTCTAAACATGTATTAACTACTCAGGCTCCAGGTAGCCTGCTAGCGGGCTATAATAATATAAAATCAATTGTGTCTCATTAGCAATGCTTAATCAGTTAAAGTCTATGGTTAACGTGATAACAAGAAAACTTTGATTATGTATCATTGCCATGAAATCTGTCAGATTTGAATATGCCTGAATCAATGCCTTAGTATTATTCTAGACTACTACCCTCTTTTAAAAAATGGGGGACTAAAGTTACCACCAGTATAACCATGCTGTTTACTCCATGATTTTGTTTTTATAAGAGAGCTAGACAATCAGCCTAAAACACCAGAAGAAAAGACAATGGGCAATTGTGATTCAAATATCCACTACTAACAATGGCTATGTAATTGAATAGTCTATTAAATCAGGAGTAAATTTTAATAGGATATCCATGAAAAAATATCTGTCGTAAAAAGTTATAGTAGTGGTGGTCATTTGGACCATACATACATTTTAGCCCAATGTCCTGTAACTTTATCTAACTTACATATTTTTATATTTGTTCAGATGGAGAGGAGTCCAGTAATTGGCTTGTTGTTCCATGTGAGGATATTGACCCTGTTGATGCTGCTGGCTCACGCAGACTTCTACTTCATCCACCATGCATACCAGTTCACTGCCTCCAAGGGACCTTCGGTTCAACTAGTCTTTGGCTTTGAGTACAGTATTTTAATAATAATGATCGTGAACATATTGATCAAGGTGAGTGTTTTGTTTACAATATTTATTACAAAATGAGCTTTGAGTATGCTTTTTAGTGACTTAAGGTAATCATTAGGCATAGCTTTGAAACATAATATGGAAAAGCCTCAACTGGAAAACCTAGTTGGTGGTGGTTGGTTGGTGGTTTTGCTCTGGTTGTATGCAACTATAGTACCTCCTCTTCAACTGTTTGTTTATAATTTATACCAATGTTGTAGCAAAAAATAACAATACTTTCAACTTTCAATCTATTTTTTATGCAACAACTCTTCTTTTGTCACTGGCCTTAAATTTATTTTACCTTTATATTTCTAGGTTATTGTTATGTCATAATAATTATTTATTTTTTCCGCAGTATGTTCTTCATGCCATCGACTCACGTTGGGAAGCCCCATGGGAGAGTAAAGCTGCGGTTCTTCTGTACACCGAGTTGGCTATCAACTTCCTCAAAGTTCTGCTTTACATTGGCTTTGTGGCCGTCATGGTCAGGATCTACACCTTGCCACTCTTTGCATTCCGACCCATGTATGAAACTATGAGGTGAGATAAAACAATATGTGTCAATATATTAAGTTGTTCTGGCTATATCAAGTCACCATTATATTGTTTAAAATCTACATAAAGGAATATATCAGATATTTCAGCAGGAGGTAGTTCTCATTGAAATCTGGAAATACTGGCCTAAAATTAGTTATTATAATTATATTGTTGTTGTAATATATATTTTGGAAAAAGAACAATAACAGTGATAGCACAGAAAATCAATCAATCTGGTTGAGTACTCAGCCCTAAGACAACAGTTACATACGACAACTTTACTGTGAAAACTGCATCGTAGCACTAATGGCAGGCAAAGTTAAAAAGTGGCGACTGTATCGCGATTCAATCGCTGCAAAAAGTTGCCGTACGTCCTTGCCCTAAATAAAAATTCTTTTTTTATAAGAAGGTAGCAGAAGGAGAGAGCAGTGGTAACGGCTGCGAATTTAGTTGTAGGTCGTAGTTTCGAACCCAGGCGGGCACTTAACTAGGCACGTAACTCTCAAATCTACGAAGAAAAAAATTGTGAGAACCAAAAAATCAAAGAAATGTGGCATCCACCAACCCACACTGCGGCCGCGTGGTTGGTTAGGGTCCACTCCCACTCCCAGGGAGGAGGCCCCCTGGAGGTACCCCACGATTTATTTGAAGTTTAGATTTATCACCAAATATGGTTATAATTATTTAAAAACTATAAATCAAATACTCTTGACTTCAAATTGGATTTTTATTTTTGTAATTAGCAGCCGGGTAAGCCATTCGTGTGTATAGGGCTTCATTTACACATTTCATAAGATTCCCAATTAGCATAGACTTAAACGGTGTCTGAGTAGCTTGTCGGGGCGTAGCCGGGGTCAGGTATAATAACGGCACCTGTGATTGCAGGAGTTTCAAGAAGGCGTACAATGACGTGGTTCTGTCGCGGCGCGCCATTCGGAACATGAACACTCTGTACCCGGACGCGACGCCCGCTGAACTTGCTGCCGCTGACAACGAGTGCATTATTTGCCGGGAGGAGATGCATACCGGTATGTACAGCTTCTTTTTATTATATTTGCCAAATCAGAGGATATGAAGGCAAGTAAGGTAAGTAGTCCCTTCTGAACTGAAGTTAGATAATGAATTCATGCGGTGCATTCCTTTCAGCATATGTAGTATTACATAATATACAGCGTGTATCAGAAAGGTGTGGTCATAATGTGGTACAGACCATCAAACTGACCAACTTTCTCCATGGGACCAACATCGTATTCGCCCCCTTTTAAATATGACCACACCTTCCTGATACATGCTGTATACATCCTAGAGTTTAGGTATCAGTTCTATTACTGTTCACATTCAAAAGATACCGAAACAATAAATGTTAATTGTTAATAGTTTATTACACAATCTTTTGCAAGGTGAGATTACATTATTGCCTGTGTTAAAACTTCATAGATAATTAATTAAGTAAAGCGATAAAATATAAACGTGACTTTCGTAATTTCTACCATCAGTTAGTTACGTCATAATTTCACGCAATCTTTTTCTTAATCATTCTGCATTCATGTAGTCCTGTAGAATATTATAGAAACAATATTTATAAAAAAATGCAGTTTTTATGTAGGTAGGTACTGTTCTCATAATTGCTAGTTATTGCTGAATTTTTAACATTCGTGTTGATAAAGCACAAGGTCGGTGAAACCTGAAACTTGTGTGGTTAAATTAAGACATAACAACGAATTCAACTTATACCGATGCGCGAGAGCAGATGACCTCGAGCAGCTGGTAGTACGAGTGATGTGTGTTTGTTTTGTAGCCATGTTCACGAAAACATGTTATTACTTTACCTTTTATTTTGTTTATTACTTGTTTATGTGGAGGACTTTATTGTATCTTGTATCATCAATAATCATAATATTCTTGTTGTTATAGCGACTAAATTGACAGTAATCGCGTGACACTGTTGGAATCAAAGTTCGGACTAAGTATATCTCATTTATTCTATAGTAAAAAAAAAACAAAACGTTTACAAAAAGTATACCACAGCAGAAATATTTCCGATACAATGGTTATTACTGCTTAAAAATATACTATGACTAATAATCATCATTGACAATTCGAACGTAATGATGATGTAATGATAGTTCGAACTTCGAAATCAGAATGTTAGGTTGCGACCTGCCCGAACTAGGCCTACTTAACTTGCGTATTGATACACTACAGGTGCGAAGAAATTGCCTTGCAATCACATATTCCACGCTGCGTGCCTGAGGCTGTGGTTCCAGCGGCAGCAGACGTGCCCGACGTGCCGGCTCAACGTGCTGCGCGCGCCGGCGCCGGACGCGGGTGGGGCGGCCGCGCCCGCGCCGCCTCCCGCGCCCGGCCCGGGCCTGGCTCCGCACGCCGCGCCCGCGCCGCCCGCTCCCGGACCTGTACCACCACCCTTCCCGAACATGCCGCCGCCGCCACGTTAGTACCTCCATAACATCTTTGATCAATCATATACAAAATGTGCGATTTGCCAACTTCACAGCTGAAGACTGCTTTTGGGAGACCAGCCAAGACAGTACAGTTGTCTATTGATGAAAGCACTTTCATGCACACTTAACTTAGTAATGAAGTTTTTCTATCTGTGTACCGCGAATCCAAGCAGCTTTATTACAGCGAATGAATTTCCCATAACATTGTATTCTAATACTATATCGTCTGTGATGCAGCCATGATGGCGTGGGGCATGCCTCCGCCGCCGCCGCCACGCCCCGCGACCCTCGCCAACCTGACCACGGCCGAGCTGCAACGTATGGAGGGCAATGAGCGCAGGAATATTGAGGCTCGACTACAGGTAATACTAATACAGTTCCATGCCTTGTGTAGTGCAAATATTACCTAAAATCAGGGATATTTTTTTTAACCCACTTTACTTTTTTAGTTACTCCGAGAAATTCAAGCCATGTTGGACGCGTCCGTGCTCCTAATGCAGCAGTATTCTACAGTCGTAGCTAATTTACCGCAGAACAACGCCACCGTGTCTACCCAAACGGAAACGTAAGTTATTCTTACAATTTTTATCTAATTTAATTTTCACAAATTTTGAAATTAAACTTCAGTGCAGCAAGATCGAGACTTGATGAGAATTTTAAATGGTGGATACTCCTGAAAATTGTCCATCCATCTATGGATTGCATCATGTTTTCAACTGAACCAAAAAATAAAATGTTATTCATATTCTACAGAAGAATAGAAGAGCTTACTAAGGAGGCTCCAGTACCGACGACGTCTCAAGTAAAAACGGAACCGGACGTAGTACCAACCACTTCGAGCTACAAGCAACCCTCGCCGATGCCCTCCACCAGCAAAACCATCGTCACGGACGACCTGAGTCCCATGCAACCCGACACCACGACCCCTATAGACACTAATAGGTAACTAATTTACAATAACTCCTGTTCATGAGCACATTTAAATGTTAGTAACTTCATTCGGGTGAATGGCTAAATAAGTATAAGCTTAATTTAGTGCAATGGAATAAAATAAAAGTAAAAAGAGGGATCAGAACCCTAGGCATAACATCATAAACTTTTAATTCCAGAGACAAGACTGATGTGGATGCGGCTGACGAACTGAGAAGACGTCGGTTGCAAAAATTCGCGATGGATAAATGAGCTTGTTTATATATTTTTGTTTCGATTCCCTGATGTACTATTATAATTTTAATGTACAAAGTGTTTCGGTATGTGTAAGCATTATCTATTCTAATCTGAAATAAATGTATTTATGTTCTTGTAAATATAATGGGATATACACATGAATACATTACAATCATACTTTGCTTTCGTATCGCATACTCCATAGTTTTGTTGTTTTATATTAGAAGCAACAGAGACTTAAATTAATTTGATTGAAGTTTAAATAATTTCTGAGAGTGTTGTGATTAAATAAAACAATTTTTTTACATTATCAATAATATATTATACTACACTAATAGGTAAACTTGGTGGCTTAGCAGTTATATAAAGCATTTATGTATCCATATACTTTCTTGTTATAGTTTTCTAAGACAGGCATGCCACTGAAATAGCGACTTGAGCCGTACAGTTGTAAGTTGTTCTTGCTGTACCAGACATTTTTAGTACCCTCAGTACCATCAACGTTTAGTGTATTCAATTCCAAAACACCAAAATGATATTTTTGACCATCTGTTTGTATACAATTTATGTATATCGGTTCTGGTAGGTCCTTTACATCCTCCTGCGAGATAAACATACAATATATTTATTAGTAACTTGTATAAATTAAATATTTGGAGAAAATGATGATAAAATAATGTGTTATTCATCTTCTGCCCATTTTGTATATTGGCTTCTAATGACCTTCTAACATCCCAGGATCAATCACCTAAGCATGTTGTTGGCAGTGGTTTTTATTGTCTCAGTCATTGTGGTTGCAGTTTGCTCCAATATTTTAGTGAACTTGTTTCCAGTTCAATCTAGGTTTTACTAACACTCAAACTCTCAGTAGATGAAATTGTTTCTGCATAATTTTTGTTATGTTCTATTTCAAATGCAGCCTGGTAAGTAATTGGAAATAAAATAAGTAGGTATATCGCCATAATGTAACATACCCCATGCAACTGCTTGGCATAAGCACTGGCCACAGTGAATGCGTGAGTCAGGGATCTCCCGAGGATCTGCTGCTGAGTGACCGGTGTCTCAAAGATGTTGTTCACTTCAGTTTCGTTGTAGTGCAGCCAGGTAGTGTGTGGGTGTCTCATACTGACGTTCGGACGGATTGCTGGAAAACATGTTTTTATTACATAATTTGTACAATACACTTTGTATATTTATGGCACCAAGTGAATGCTGTTCCTGGCTGCTTCAACTAAAAATATAGGAACAAATTCGGAGCATTTCCTTTGAAATCTTCCATTTATGTTAATAAATATTATTCTCTAAGGTACTTACGATATTTGCTTGTCTCATCATAGAAATGCTCTGGTGGCAATGTAACAGTGTGTTTGACAGGATATAGATTAGGGATCTCAGAAAACTGTACATCTTTCTCTACATCATGCTTAACAGGCTTGTTGCTGGTCACCAGAATATGAGAAATGTCTTGGAATTGAATCAATTCTTCTTCCTTTTCAAATACAGTTTGGCTTTCAACATCATTCACAACATACTTAGAAAGGGTGGCTTCACTGTCACTGCTCTTTTCCACCAGTTGTAGCAACTTGTTGGTAAGAATTTGACTGAAAAAAAAACCAGTGAATAGCTTATGTCTAGCAGTGGTATGCAGAATACATTGTAGGTTCAATGATTGATATTATCAACAAACACAAAGGCACCGAGTGTCGCGCGACGACCAGTGCCTTTGGGTCGCGCGCGATTTGCGTGGCGTGTCGCGCCTATTTGAAGGAGCCTCTAAAGAATGATTGACATTTTGGTTGTGTGTAATGGTACCAGACATACTCCAGGATAACAAGTTAGATATGAATAAGTTCAGTGGAGACTACATGCATAATTATGTACTCACTTCCTTCTTCTGTCTGTGATACCCAGTATCCTGGGGAAGTTATAAGCTGGTCTTTCTGGGTCTTTTATTTTAGGCAACTTTTTCTGTTCACAATCAAATACATTGGCAGATAAGATAGCCTTTTTAATATTTTCATGAATGGCTGAGGGTGCTGGCACTTGTGCAAACTCCTCGATGTTAGGTGGTAGTTTATTCTCAGCTACTATTGTCTTAGTGAGCACTTGGGCTTGAGCCATTCCTTCTAGGAGTACATTTGTACTTCGCAAAGTGTAGCATGGTTGCTCCTTGTAGTCAGGGTGATTTTGGTCCAATGGAATCTGACGTTCATATGGCCCTACGATATTAATTCTGTAATTAAACAAAGTATCTGTTTGAGTAACTTGCAAGGCTGTGGACAGATTAAATTAGCTATGAATTACGTAAAAATGCAGTTGCTGTGTAGGAAGTATCTTACCGTTCTGGTTTTTCCTGCTCCTCTTTAACGAATTCGAGAGCATCTTCAACTTTGATGCCTTTAGCTTTTAGTTGTTCCTCGATGCCAGTATCGATAGGTATGCGCTTTCCTTGGACCAACCAATGCTTCTTGAACATAAAATCAATATGTTGTCGATTTAGTACTTGTGATAGTCGCATTATTGTGATTTTCTTTATAGATTACTATAAAAATAATAAAATAACCTCAATCAATAACCTTACTTTTTTATCTGTCAATCTGACAGATGCTTCTAGATGTCAAACAAAATGAAGTATTTTAGTAACAGTTCTTAGCTAATGTCGTTCTTTAGTCGAATGTTCAGATAATCAAATTTGAATCTCAACTATTGGAAAAACTTCATAATTTTCTAGAATAAAGTGTTTTCAGAGGCTTAGGCGTACTTTTTGATTGGTTTGTTTAAATTTGGCAGCAAATCAACACCCACGAGCTTGGGAAATGTTTCTGTACTTCTCACATGAATAAAGTAACAATTAAAAAAATTGATGCTGCATCAATATTATAAAGATACTTTTATAAATATAAATTATTTAACAATTCGGTTTTACAAGAGTTTTACGTAAGAGTAGCGTTTTTTTGAGGAACCTACATCATCTGTGAAAATTTCAACTGTCTAACTATCACGGTTCATGAGTACAGCCTGGGTGACAGACGGACAGACAGACGAACGGACAGCGGAGTCTTAGTAATAGGGTCCCGTTTTATCCTTTGGGTCCGGAACCCTAAAAATGAGACTCAACGTGAAATCTTTAAGAGCACATGACAATAATTGAAATATAAATGAATAACGTAAATTAAATAATAAATCACTTGGATACATATGGATCCCACGAATCCTTTTGTTGCCCCCCTGATAACTTTAGCACCTCGGAAAGATGAGATTTTATTTTGATAGAGAAGTATCTTTGTCGACATATGCATAAGATTCTGAGAATTTAGAAAGAAAGAGTGAGCGAATTGAGCTCAAAAATTTTAGCACCCCACCTCGGATATGCTAGATATTTCTTGTTCCCATTCATGCAGATGTTATCGAAGTTAGTTACTTTGTCGACTTATGCTTGAGAATAATTAAGATATTTTAGAACGTAAGAGTAAGCGGAGCGAGCTCGAAACTGTTAGTGGGCCTCGGGTAGTTTAGATTTTCTTTTGGCCTTTCATACAGATAGAAATTAGTTTATCTAATTATTCATTAAAGCTAATTAAGAGAATTTAGGATGCAAGACCGAGCCAAATTAGCTCGAAAATTTTAGCTCCCGAGCTCGGACAGGGTAGATTTTCTTTTTACCATTCGTATAGATGATATTGAAGTTAGTTTGTCAACTTATGCATAAACGTTTCAGAATAATTAAGAGGTTTTATGATACAATAGCGAGTGCAGCGAGTTCGAAAACCCTGCCTCTGATGGTTGAGCTATGGAAGCCACGGGGCGGCAGACTAGAAGTTTATTGTGCTTGAATCAAGAAAATACAGAACGGCAGGGTTGAAGATAAGTATTGCAAGAAAATAAGGCAGGTAGCGAGGGGCGGGACGTGCCCTCTTGGCTATAGTTTAAATATGCAACTGTAGGTAATGCCTATTTCTGTCTGTATTATGTTTCGCAAACTGCCGATAGCTATACTTACTAACCTACCTAAAATATGAAATGATATCAAAAAAGTAAAGTTACTGGTTATTTAGTGAGTATGTCAGTTCCCATGAATAAGTATGGTGTATAGGGAAATAATTTTATGAAGATAGCACAAAAAGACAAGATGAGGCATTTATTTTAGTTAGGCTTTTCAATGATTAAATCAGAAAGGTGTCCGTTTGCAAAACTAGGTCTTCATGGAGAAGAAGGACAAGAAACAGTATTGAAGTCATTCTAAACATTTCAATAAATTATCATTATCTCAAAAACAATTAATTCTATATCTTAGATCATTCTTCAGAATAATAGCAACATCAACAACCTACCTTCATGTTGACAGGCAACATTGTAAAAGCCAACCGTGGAGTTTCTTGCCGGCTCTTCTCCATAGGCACCTAGGTTCTGTCGTTTCATAAGTGCCCATGTAGGATTATGTGAAACAAATTTTGATTTTGATATTGAAACTGATTATATATCCACCACCACCAGATAAACACGTGGTGATTTTATCTGGTGGATCTGGTTAAATTTTGGATATGATAATATCCAACATTTCAAACTGCTTGGACAAATATCCATTTTAGATCGTCCATACATATATTGACATATCCACAAACAATGAACATTTGAGAAGTGTACCTACCTTATCGTGGGTAAGTTGCGTGCTACGGTTGCGTCCTGAAATCTTGGAATCTCTTTTTGGATTATTTTTCGTAAATATTTCACAAACTAGACGTCCTAAGTGAAAAATAATGAACTTTTCTGAACGTTTCCCTCCCTTCGTGGTATAATACCCGTCGGGGATGTGAGATTAATATACTTAATGATGCTTAGTACTTATTACTACCTATGATTTTTAATTGATCTTGATCGTGAACTGTGTCAAAAGTTGTTGGATCTACAGTTTGCGTCACGTCAGTCTAACAATTTCTGATAAAGGTCTCATGTTCTCGACTTCGTGACAACTGTAAATACAACATATTTGTTCTTACGATACATTATCCCTACGTTCAAGAAATTGCTTCAGTATGGAGTTAGAAACACTGCTTCGGATTTTATTTGGATGGTAGGATCCTAAGAGTGGATTTTAACGGCAAGCGATTTTCGTGATCTATTTTCACTAAGCACCTAAGAATCCTCACCTAAGAGAATTCCGTAGGGCACAATTCTTGGCCCAAAAACGGGCGTAAAAGAGTTTGCGCCCGTTTTTGGGACACTATTTTCATAATTGTCCTTTAACGACGGTAAGTAGGTTATAGCTTTCTATAACCTACTTACCTTATTAACCCCCAAAATTAATAATGCGAACGAAATAAACTCGGGAATTTGGGCCCCGCTTGTCCGTTAGGTTCGAAGGGCTAAGGTTCCAAAAATCAAACGTTTCATAATACTTAGGTGCTGGTTACAGCACCTAAATATTATGAAACGTTGAATTTGCTATTAAGTTGAAGCTAGTTATAGCTTCTAATTAATAGCAAGTTCTCCTATTTCTATTTTAATGATCAAAAGAAAATCTTACCTTTCCGAAAAGGGATGCAAAAATGTTCGAGAGCCCTTACAATTTTTTATTCTTGATCTTTTCTGCATAAAGGCTCACGGCAGACAGGCGCGACGCGACAGCGCGACACAAAGGCGCCGCTCGTCGCGCGACCTGCGGTGCTTTTGTGTCGCGTCGCGTGTCGCGCCTGTTTGTAGGAGCCTTAACTTAACAAAATACAAACCTAACTAACTATTATTAGACAAAACTAACCACAACCAATCCGAGGTGCGGTGCTTAAATTTTTGTATTTTTTATCATATAGATATCATCTCGTTTATTTATATTCATAGTTATTAAATACATTTCTAAATAATTTTATAAAAAACATTAAAAACAAAAAATATATAGTGGTCCGCCGGTGTCGGGAGCAGGGTCCAAGCTACCGGTGGTTAGGGCTCCAGATACAGGAACCTACTCACGAAGCGAGCCGTATCGAAGAGTAGGTTTCTGAGTCAGGCCCTTGATCCAACCGTCTAACGAGAGCTTCAAGAGATGTTGATCGAGGTTTTCGGCCATCAGGCCATTGGCCGATACGAAAATCGGTACAATGACAGCCGAGCTCACATTCCACATGTCAACAACCTCGTGTGTTAATTCGAGATAATTAATTTGTTTCTCTTTCTCAGCTTTCACGAGGTTCTCGTCATGTGGAATGGTAACATCGAAAATTATTGTGCGGCGTGCTAATCGATCTATCACCACTTTACCAGGCATAGTGGCGACAATAGTTCTGTTAGTAATGATAGACAACGTGACATGGTCATTTTAAAGAACTAGGCCAGGCACCTACTTGTCATATGGTACCTCAGAATCCAAAAGTTTATATTTCAAAGCAAGTTGCTGGTGAATAATCCTGGTTACTTGGTAATGCCTGTGCAAGTACTCGCCGTTATCCAGACGAGAACAACCAGAGATAATATATGTCTGATGGACTTACCCGGACGGTAGCATGCCCGACACACGTCAGCCGTCCTGTCTTTCATAATCATATATTATTATTGTAATCCTGCCGGCGCTCATGGTGACCTCCTCCAACAATCTTGGGCTGCGACCGCGCCTGACTTGCAGATACTGACGATATGGGTACACACGGCTACATATCAAGCTATACATTTCCAGTATAAGCTGACCTCTCATTGTACGGAAATCCTATACAATGCGAGATCAGCTTACGGGCAATGTATAGCTTGATATGAAGCCGTATGTACCTACATCACAAACCCTCTAGCTGTAGATTTCGTTCACAACTTGCAGAAGCTCAACTGCCGTAGACTTCTCAAGTAGGAAGAGGAATAGAAGATACTATGATCTATTCTGCTGTAGATGTATGTACGGTCACTAAAAGAGATAAGTAACCAGGGCCGTCGGATATAGTTGAAGTTTAGTAAGAAACCGATGGATGTTTTCTAATAAAATTCAATATAATTAATAGAAAACAAAAAGTTAATTTATCAAATTAAATTACATTCGAAAACGTCCATCGGTTTCTTACTAAACTTCAATTATATCCGACGACCATGGTTACTTATCTCTTTTGGTGACTGTACCTACTAGCGAGTGGTAGTAGTATACCTTCTTACCATCCTTATTTATTATTATTAGGTATATTTGAGTGTTTTTAATGGAATTTAGATAGTTTATGGGGAAAAATATTTTATGAAAAGAAAAACATATTTATAATTTCGTAAATATATATATTTAATTTTATATCTTCCATCAATACATACAACGACACTTATACATTCAAAATTTAGCCGTAACTACTATAGGTCTCACTTACAATGGCTTCGCTTACAAGTAAACGTGTAGAGATATCTATTAGCACATAAAACAGGAGCAAAGTACAATACATTCGACTGTGGACTTTATTACTTAGGTAAAAGTGATCATTATATAGTCTAAGGTAAAAGTATCGTAAACAGTAAAAGAGTACCTATGTCAATCGGAGTCAGACCTATCAATTTGATAATACGGGGAAGACATCGTTTTACAATTCTGTTATATTTAAAAATCGAGCAAACAGCACCGTGTGAAAGTACCAAGATAAAAAAAAAAAACATTCACAAATCCTAACCTACCAACCGCATTGCACGAAACGAAAATCAAGTATCATATTGATGGAGGAGAGATATTTTACAAAATAAAACTTATCGACATATCTTCGGTGTACGCTAGGAGCTATAAAAATTGAAAATAATACCACTAATTTAATTTCATAACTAGTAAGACATTACAATCCCTTACCACGAGATCAGTGACAGTTGACGTCACCCGGTGTTGCGCGTTCACATTATGTGTTGGATACTCAAGTATATTTACGTACCTGCGTCGGAGTTTCATGTATAACTGTATAAGTAGTTTATTGCATGAATGGTAAGATGTAATTTTTGGAAAACACTGGTCGATAAAACAAGTTAAAATATCATAATCACTTCAAACAGGACACATTATGAGAAGTCCCTTTGGTAATTTTGTCATATCCTTACCAATTGGTGGGAATTTAGATTTAATAATCTTTGGACTAAAATCTCGGAATACAAAAATCGTTTTATGTCCGTCCTCATTCTGACTACTCATTATATTAATCGCATATTGCAACAATTTGCGAATTAAACATACAACACTTATCAACTACTATAATATAATACCTAATTATTTTATAAAGTAACAAAATTAACTTATATTTACAGTTATCATTAAAATTATAGTAAAATTTTACTATTTTAGCACTAAGTTTTGATTATCTCGCTGAATTCTGTTCCTTTGTGTTGTAGGAATTTAAATAAACTGATTTGTCGCAAAATTTGTGGACGCATACCTATCACATTGACACAGTAGACAACATAAGGGTGCTCCGTAATACTGCACTGAGTACAAACTGCGTGCTACGTGCGTCCAATACAATCAAAACGAATATTTGCAAACCCAAAATGAAATAACAAGTTTTCAATAAGGCACCATTGGTTACATGGGTACATAGTGTATGAATGTAAAATATAAGGTGAACAATAACATAGGACCTTCCGGTGTTAGCCTTCGTTAGTTGGTTAATATTAATTCCACTGGTGGCTGCGTATGAGATCAAATCCATTTTAATATTATGTAGTTCTAAAAATGAATATAAAATCTTAATGATTGTTACAGGCACTGGGCCTACAGTGTTAGCAATTAGCTTTTGAAAAATCACTTAGGTAGGTAAGTCTGGGGTGGAAAGATACCAGATCTTTCTTGAGTCATTTAGTACGATGTTTTTCGTACAGCAGGTGACAGTCTGTAGAATGCTGAAGATGTTTAGCTAATAGTACGTTGGGTTGGAGGTGTTCTGCGAAGGGGAGCGATGTGGAGGGAGGCGGCGCGAGCGCAGAGCTTGCTCAATCCTCGTCTTTCTTCTCCATTTTGGGTTCATACATTGCGTGCAGTTGTTCAGGTGATATACTGTAAAAAAAGGGATTTTGTTAGATATTTAAGAACATTAATTGCTATTCTCAATATGTGTTTCATAATAAAAGATACAAAGCCTATTGACTACTTGTAAGGACTGAAAGGACTCTTTATCAGTCCAGCTCATCTGAATTTTGATATCCATCTAAATGAGGATAAAAAACGATTATTCATCAAATTAGATATAATCGAGTTTCGCAGATCGATAGACCTGCTCGGGGACTTCTCAACAGCAGGGCAAGTATAACAGAACCATGTATAAGGAGTGTGAGTGAATTGACTTTCTTAAGTCAATGTCGTGATGGCCCAGTGGTTCAGGCCTTGCTTCTCATGCACGAGGTTGTGGGTTAAGATCCGGGGCAGTACCAATGTGACTTCCAATTCATATGTACTTTCTAAGTTTATTTTGGACATTACAAGGGGTGCCAGAGGATTATGTAATTATTAAGTACCTGTGATTTATGCAGTTAAAAAAAACAATATTGTCATAGTATTAACCTATCGCCTTAATGTAAATTGTAATTTGGAAATAAAGGTGTTATTATTATTTTTACGTCTCTGACATATCTCGAGACCCTGGGGTCCTGGAATTTTGGGAAACGCAATACGAGGGGCCGAAGCCAACTCAGAAGACACCTTTGCCCTGCAGTGGGATTGTAATAGGCTGGTATTGTTCTAAGTTACGCGAAACGCCGACAGGTAGGTACACAAAGCTGAATTACGCTACTTCATATTTCTGAGAGTAGCTTTGTAAACGGCAGGCCACGACAAAGGCATAATGTTCTCCTTTGGTGAACTAAGCCACATCTGTCAAAATGCAG
The DNA here is from genome assembly GCA_917490735.1 of Dryobotodes eremita. Classification (NCBI taxonomy): domain Eukaryota; kingdom Metazoa; phylum Arthropoda; class Insecta; order Lepidoptera; family Noctuidae; genus Dryobotodes; species Dryobotodes eremita. Next base: position 11,210,214 of record OU823257.1, read on the forward strand.
TTGACGTATTTTGGCCCTACCATATGACTATATCATGCATCAATCAACCTTCTGCCCTCAACCTGAATCGGTGCAATAATTCTGTCTCATTCATACATCTCTACCACCACAACCTTCTATCCATCTCTGTCGCAACTCGTGAATAAGTGGAATTTACCCTAACAAGCTCTGCAGGTCGCAGACGAAGCGGTAGACGTAGCGCTTGCCGGCCGTCTTGTGGATGATGTTCTTGTCATAGTAGTAGCGCAGGCCGCGGGACAGCTTCTCATAGTTCATCTTGGGCTTGTTCTTGCGGATGCCCCAGCGCCGAGCCACCTGTAATGAACGAATTTTTAGTATTTTGTTTGGAAGTAGGTGAACCTACCCCGCGGTAATAGGTTGGGTTGGAAGCTCTAAGAAAAACCTATATAGAATATTAGGTAAACAAAACTATGTTACGAGAGCTGGCTATGAATAATACTAAATCAGGAAGCTGTCAACAATTCTTCTTTAAGCACAACTTCGAAGGATTCGGTACATGGACAACGTGTTATTTACAATTTCATTTTTATTTTTGAGAAATGCAGTGGTTGCCCGGTGGTAACGGCCGTGACTTACGCGTTGTAGGTCGTGGGTTCGAAGTCAAGCAGGCACTTTACTTTGTGGTAATTATTTCATTACCACTGCTTTCAAAACGGTGAAGGAAAATCGTGAGAAAACCGGCATGCCTAAAATTCGACATGTGACATGTGACATCCGCCAACCCGCACTGGGCCGCGTGGTTGATAATGGCCCACTCCCTCTTATAGAGAGGAGGCCTGTGTCCCAGCAGTGGGCACATTATAGGCTGATTATGCTAAAATATTTCCGGCCCAACAGCAAGACTGTCAGTACTGCCGTCCGTACCAAAGAGCATTGCTGCTGCAACGAAATGACTACTTTACAACATAAACTTTTTATTATAAACTTATTCAGCCTTATGGCTTTAGAGAGCTATCAACAAAACTGCCGAAATACTATATAAAGAAAAAAATAAGATCTCACCTCATCAGGGTCAGTGAGTTTGAACTCCCATCCGTCGCCGGTCCACGAGATGAATCCCTGGCAACTCTTGTCGGTCAGCAGCTCCAGCAAGAACTGCCACAGTTGGATCGGCCCTGATCCTGTAAGCGTGCCACACAGTTGCTTTACGATATACGACTGATGAGGACTATTGAAGAGATGGACTGCAGAAAATGGCGGAGTAACGGAAATTGGTTACAGTGATGTTTCAAAGCAATTTAATTGAAACTAGGAAAATTAAAACGAGGGCAATAGGAATAGGAAAAACAGGCTGAATTGTTGACTCATTTAAAATCTTGACATAATTAGGAAAAGTTCAGGGTCACAGACACGGCGGACATATGGATGTTATAGTGCATTTTTAGTTTCTTATAACGACAACCGTAAACCTAATTTCGTAATTCCGTCCATGGTCATACATACCGGTGAAACAGGGTCCTGTGGCGGGGTAGGCGAGCTTGTCCTGCGGAATGAGCGCGTGCTGGTCAGTAGGCCACTCGTTCCACTCGGCGCAGGCACCACCATACTCCTGCACGTAGTTCTCGCCGTAACCCTCGCCGCCGTACCGACCGCCACCGCCTTGACCATCGGAAAGAAAACATGTTAAAACAAAAGTTTGGCACGAATGGTAGGAATATTCCCTAAAGAGCCTTTGCTGATTGGATTCCTGGGCCTAACTGTTGACTACTAGGTAAGTACTGTGGAAAAATCTTAAGATTGTTTTCGTCTCACAGAGAAGGTTAAGGTTTGTAAATCCATGAATTTGTGGTACGAGTCGTACATGTGTTCAAGTGCTTAAAAATTAAGCATCTCTCATTTAAGCATAACCATTCTTATAGGTCGTATATTATCTTTTGATGTTGATAATAATTTGACAAGACCGGAATAAAACGAACCGTTTGACTAACACCAATTAGTGCACTTCAGTGACGATGACAAGTAAAACTAAAAATACGAGAGTAATATGATCACCACTAAATAATAACCACATGAAAGATTCAATTCTGTTAACGACGTTGTTGAAACTGTACACCGCATCAATTAAAGTGACCAAGTCAGTTGTCTGCTGATCTCTCCTAATGAGAGAATGCCCATGTTTGTTTTTAATTACTTATGATTGTGTGATTTTATTACTGCGTTATTTTCTATTTTTGTGTACGAAGGGGTTTTGTAATATACTTGCAATGGGAAATTAGAATAAGCCGTTTTTCAAAATATCTAAAGAGTGGGATACCTATGGCTGTACGATTTAAAAAACTTCCGGATTTATCAAACTAAACTGATCTTTAGGGAGTTACTTTATGGACGAAACAAAAGCTTTGTGAGTGTTAACTGAAGGCATAGTATACAAACCAAAACAGGACCACTCTGTCCAAACAAAAAAAATAACCTGATCTTGTGCGTGAGTTCTTACGCTTGTTACGAATCCTGCCACTAGGACTTGAGAACAAAAGTCCCTACAGCTTTTTCAGACAAGAATAAATGACTCACCTCTTGGGTAAGGCTTGGTGTAAGGATGAGGCTGGTACTTTTGCTCGTGTGTGAGCAAGGGTTGCGAGTGCGCGTGCGCGTGGTGGTAGTACTCGTCGATGTAAGGCTGCGCAGGAGGCGCGGGGGGGCCGGGTGGGTACTCGGGGGGGTAGTACTCGTCCAGGGGGGAAGCTGCCGTTGGCGCCGCCGCAGACCCGCCGCTTGCCTCCGAGTAGCCGTAGGCGTTCGTCTCGCGAGGACCGCCAGTCGTGTAGCCGCCTGTAATAAACATTAGTAGTTTTAGCATATGAACAATGGCCAAGAATGAAGGACATTACGGGAGGTAAAGATACACGTTAAGCTAACCAGAACACCTGTAAACTTGTAGTAACAGTTCTACGTTGCACCTGACCATCCATTCAAAGTCTCATCCCCTAAAAGATAGGAGTAGCGTGGTAGAGATCAGTGCAGATGTAGAGCTTAGCCCTAGAGGCTGTATCATTCGCTATATCAGTCTGTTAACTGCTGCGATGGTTATTTAAGCAGCAACTCATGTCGTCTTACAAAATTTAATCATGTACCTATGTACTGTGACTGTGATATCTCAGTGAGACAAAATTTCCATTAAAAAAATCAGTACGGCATGCATATCGAGGCGTGTTGGCGGGCGCGGGGTACCGAAGCGCGTCGGTCGCGGTTCACGGCTCGCCCTTTGTTCTGCGCGTGCGCCGACGGACCCACACATACCCCCCCTCACACCGCACCCGCTCCCCGACACCCTCGCGCCACGTAGCCACGATACAACACCGACCATCGAATTGAGGTTTGAATTAATTTGCGAATGGCCTGTGATTGAACTAGGAAATTGATTTCGGAGAGCAAACTTGGAGAGTGCTCTGGCTGTTAGGTTGTAGACTTGAATCTAATGTAGCTTCAACTGTGTACTGTTAGCCACAGTTATTGACATTTGACTTGCATAAATATTATACACTGGATCATTAGATCAATGACGGCTCACTTGATCGTCTAGAAACCAAATCATATAATTTTACTTGGTTTGTAAGCAACTGTTTTATGGTCACTGTTGTATTAGGGTGTGTGTATCTCATGAGAAATAAAGGACGACTGCTACGAGCATTGTAGCAGATTTAGTCAATGAAGTTGTTGAAACAAAAACAATGTAAGTAAAGTACTGTAAGCCCAGAAAGGTGCTGGGCAAAGTCTAAACGGTTGTTAGTTATAACGGTTGTTTCTACAGGAAAAATAGGGTCTCGTTAATGTAGCCAGCATTAGCCCACGATGCGATAACATTCTCGTATTTTGAAATGAAAAATCACCGTTCACGCAGTCTGGCGGTGTGATCGAACAATTTAACAATAGGGTACGTTGCTAAGCATGTGTCTGTGTGTACGTTTACATGTGTAATGTGCGTATGTCTGTTTGTATGTAGATCTGTACTGCGGGGTCAGTAGTCGCTCATTGTCTGTCGTTTGACCGTCGATGTATCTCATCTCGTTATCATGAAGATTAAGTGGCATCTTTGATGCTGTAATAGTTATATCATTGCCAGTGACTTGGTTACGATTTGAAGTAGCATTCTTTACTGCCGTAGATTTTATTTCGGTAAGGCCCTAAGTCCGGACCTGATATGCCCTGTGTTTCAGGAGTTGGCGTTGAAATAGGAAGTAAATACCAGAATTGTGATAAAAGGAATCTATTTTTAACGCGTGGCATGCGGTACCTATGGGGAAACTACATTATTTAAGAGTTGCACTTATTTTAGCACTTTCCTTATAGGAACAGTTTGTTTCCTTATTGTTTTGCATACGATTTCCGCTTTGTTTGAATTCGTCCATTTTGCAGTATTTGAATTTAGGGAACTTACCAAATGCTGTGTTTAGTTTTTAAAGTACGATCTACACGTTAGAAACACATGGTACATTATATAGGTAGGTATTTATGTGCCCTATAAGGTATGAAGTAAAGATAAAGTCACGTAAATTAGGAAGTGTGTAAAGAGACAAGGAAAATGAAATGTCTGTCCATTCAGTAATTCCATAAATAAGTAGATATAAATAAATAGCACGTGTTTGAATGAATTTTAGTGAAGCCGTGAACAGTGGCTTTGTCGCGTGATGAACAGGGGCGCTCAATTGACGGACGATATGGTGACTGGTCAGTGCCCCATGACCATTTAGGTAGGTACCTATGTCGTAGGTAGGTATGTTAGTAAGTACAGTCGCGAGCATAAGTAGATACCGTACATTTGTGAAAGATTCAAAGCGATTTTCTCTTAAAGTACTGATAGATATTTTATGGTATTATGAACATAGTAATCGAATAATCGTATTGTGAAATGTGTATTATTTCATAATTGCAAAAAAAAAATCACGGGGTAAACGCTTTTGTATTTTGTGTAGGTAACTGTACGTTACTTATTTATGCTCGTGACTGTACATTGTGCGATGAAACTTTAGGTTGGTACCCGTGTACACAAGGCTACAAATCAAGCTATACATTTCAAGTATAAGCTGATCTCGCATTCTATAGGATTTCCGGACAATGAGAGGTCAGCTTATACTGGAAATTATAGCTTGATATGTAGCCGTGTGTTCCTAACCATGTGATTGTAAAACTTGAGGTCTTGACTATTCTGCTTAAAAAGGTGCTCAAAAACGATTTCGATAGGTAACTAAATTCGAGTTGCGATTTGTATGAATTCTGCAGGAAGGAAAGTAACGGACGTTTACCTATGTATTGTATGTATGTAGATATGAATCAATGCAAATATTATTAGTATTTATACATTTTTGAGTTAAGGCTTCTACAAACAAGCGTGACACGCAACGCAAATCGCACGCGACACAAAGGCACCGCTCGTCGTGCGATAGGCGGTGCCTTTGTGTCGTGTGCGATTCGCGTCGTGTGTCGCGCCTGTTTGTAGGAGCCTTTATCTATCCCTTATGTTGCACCTGCCATGTTTTCTCACTGCATCACTCTATGGTTGACGGGTAGATAATACCTCAGGCATTAAGTCCACCTTTGTACAGTATTTTCCTTGTGCTTAAAGTTTTAATAAATAAAATGAATAAAAAAATGCCATTTTGAGAATACCTAATCAGAAGAATGGCAGAGCAGCAGTTTAACAAAGCAGAAAAAAAATCAAAAATTCCCATAACTTCGTTCGATCTTTAAATAGGAAAATGTTTTCTTACTTTTACAAAAAATATTTTCATACGGGTGAAACTGTCAACTAAAAGTAGAATAGAAACGTTTTTTAACGAAACAAATGAAGCATCAGTGAGACAGTCGTGTTAACAAATCACGATGTGTCACTTTGGACAAATACAAGAATTTTAATGAAGCAATTGCTCCCTTGGCGAGTGAGGGAAAGGAATGGAACTATAAATTCTGGTGAGGAGGGAAATAGCTCCCTTAGGAGTGACCCGGCGACCTTCGAGGACTTTTGTTGGATTTTTGGACGTTTTTAGTTTGGATATTTTAGTTTAGTAGCTAATTAAAATGATCTGAATAATCTTTTCGCTGAAAAAGTTAAACCTGTCCACAGTTCCTCAATCTAAAATAACCTGATTATGAATGTCGTTAAAAACAATTATTTATTATCTAATTATTTCTTAATTATACACCTAATATTAATTTATTATTAATATCCGTCCGTTGCAACATCCGCATTTATTTTCAAGACTGCCATAAAGACAAAAAAATAAGAATAAGTCAAAGACGTTCGTCAATTCCTTTATAAAAATGTATGGAAAGAAAAGTACGTCAGTCACAGCATCACAGTTCGAGATCGAGTAGTGGGGCGTGGAGAGGGGCGGGTGCGGTGGCGCGGGGCGGGGCGAGCCAATCGGGCGCGGCCACGCCCCGCGCGCCAACGCTCGGGTCGAAAGGTCGCCGCTACACCGCGCCATTGGCTCGACTCTCAGATTTATTTCAGATAGAAACAAAAATGTAAGATCTTCGCAAGTCGCGCACTAATAATCCCAATCTGTAGGTAAACATTTTTTGTGTCTCAGTAAACTTCGTACACCTGTACTGATGTCTAGTAACTAGTCTAGGTATTGTGTTAGATGTATCGACGTGCCAATCTATACAGACTAAGGCAACTAATATGTCTCGTTTTCTCATAGGACTTTAAAAGCCTTATAAGTACAGATATCACAGCATGTTTAATGAGACCTACATTGTCTGAGAAGGTATTTTTCACATACCTTTATCAGATCATAAACACTCTACTCACCTACATCATTAGCATACCGCTCTAAATAGGAGTTGCATTAAAGGCGATATTTTAATTAAAAAGTAAGATTCATTCATTTGCCTGCAAGAGTAGGTTACGTAGGTACTTAAATGTGGCAAAAATAATCAAGATGAAAAAATAACTGCCACTATTATTATGATTGGGGAAAACGGCTGACTTCATGAGGAATGAGGAGACCTAACAGGAAAACTTGGTTTCTAATCAAATGTGGTACAAATCATACCTATAATACGCGTAACGTTTGTAGGTACGCGAAGAATTAATCTACGTAAGAGCAATAAAAACCACGAAATGTAGTTCCAAATAAAGTTAAAAGTCAGGATAAAGAAACCTGCATATCATAAACACACAAATTCAACTCATGCTATGCCTTTAAGTTAGATTTAAAATCCCTGCACATCATGAGACCTTAAACATATGACAAAGTCCAATGTATGAATTTGGATGGATGGATGAAAGAAGAGGCAGACCAAAGGAAAGATGAATGGATTGTGAAAAAGGTAATGGCTAGGAAGGAATTGAACACTGAGATGACAGCTAATGTAGTAAGGAATAAGAATAATGCGTCCCCAAACAAATTGGAATACTTAAGGGCAGCATGATAATCTTCAGCTATTAAATATGACAAAGAGTTTTAAGTATAAGTAAATATGAATGGTTAAAGATAAGAAGCAGACTAAAGAAAAGATAGATGGAAGTGGAATATGATGTCACAGTTAATAGAGATGTAAAGGATTTAGAAGAAAATATTTTGGGATAAAATCAGGAGGATGATCTTAAATACACTTACTTAGAACTGTAAGTAACTTTGTACGGCTATATTGATTTTGATAATAAAGTCAAGATCCCCGTTAAGATGGAAATTCACTAAATAGGAACTTGTAAGTATAGAGAGGTAGGGAAGGATAAGGGACCTACCATTAGATCAAATAATAAAACATAATTGACCAATCGAACTTAATTAAAAGGACAGTGAAGAGATCTTAAAGTTAGATGCTTAGTATAGTAATGTATGGAGAAGCAAAAGCAAAAGATGACAACGCATGACCTAGTGGTGTAGAGATGCATAGAAGTAGTTATTATGTATCTAAAACCAAGTGTTCCAGGAGATAACAATCGGATAAGTTAATGAGATAATTAATTGAGAACGGGCTACCAACCAAGTACTTATTTATAATTTCATCAAGAAAGCGGCTTTATATCTATCTTATTAATGAATTACAGGTAATGAGATAGAAACTTTAGTTCGATAGTAATTATGACGTGAGCACAGTATATGTATCTATACAAAGTAATATTAAGTACGAGTACTTCCTAAGATTTTCGCGTTTACGACAGTAACCTTAGACCTGGCGGCAGCTGCGACACGACTTGTCGCACTTTTTTACTTGTTATCTGCGACGAAATTCGAACCGCGAATACTTGGAATCGTTGTTTTTTGTCCTGACAAGCACGCGCTAAGCTGCCATATGGTGTCCCGACAGATGAGCAATAACGATGGTTTTGCAACCATATTTCGAAAGTTCATAACAGACCTTTATTCTTATTAGAATACCCGATACATTCTGGCTATTAAAATGTAAAGACACAAGAATCTTTTCATACAAAGTAGGAAAGCTACGTTTAAATTCAACGGTATTTAGCTGTAGCTGATTACATAAGTCCAGCACAAAGTGATCTACATTCAAACGTATTTTATAATAACGTGAAGACGCATATCGCGCCAATTCCCATTTGGGAACGGAAGTCGAAATATGAATTTTTAAAATTAGAATCAAATGCGGTGCGCAGGTGAGCGCTGTGACAAGCCACATTTGACGACAGCTCGCCGCCGCCCGGTGTTTTGACATAAATAATTTGGCCTCATTAATTAATTAAAAATGTAAATAGTAACAATTAAGGAACTTTTTAAGTTACTGTGATAAAGTTGATGAAAATACTTTAATTTTTACTTAAATTAATACTTTAATAGATGTTAACTGCATGAAATGTTGTCCCCTTTACTGTTTCTAAGCTGTGAAAACTCGACTAATGCATCTTGTTCTCTGATTTTTCAGCGTAGAATTAATGAATATGTATTATTATGTCACATTGAACACAGTGTAATTTACTAAGTTCCCGTTTTATAAACTTTGCTAGATTATTAGCAACCTATTTTAAAATAATTTTTATACATTTCAGAAATAGACAATCATTTAAGACAGGTGCACATTTGAAAATGACAATAATTTGTCAAATGAGGGACGGCTTGGAAAAATTGTGAACTGAAAATAATAGTGGGGAAAACTATATTATTCTTGGATAAGAGGAAATGGCTGTCAACAAGTGGTGTTTAAATCAAATTCAAAATTGGAACATCTTTCGGCAGGAAGCGTGAAATATTTTAAAGTCGCGATGTGTGAGCAATGACGTCGCGAACGAGATGTCCATTGTGTTTAATAAATATCTTATGAAAACTGTAGTTCTTCGACTGTGCAAATTATTATTTGAAAAATTATAATACCAAAGCGTTGTACACATTAAAACCAATTGCATAATGTGGGGTTTCCTATTGGTTTTTTACCACTTTTCATCAGGAGGGAAAGAAAATACTGAAAATATTGCAAAAGAGGGGGAATAAATTGCTGCTTACAAGATGTTAACATAATGTATAAGCGTGCGATACATAACAGCCCGCAAACGTGAGACGGTATAACAGCACATGACCTCAACTTGCGTTTAAAAATAAAGAACGACGCGAAATCGACTAACACCAGATCCACCGATATTTATTACCAATAAAATAACGTGTAGCGAGCCGATAATAATTACAAACACACTTTTTTACTTCACTATTTATACATTGATTTGAACAAAAAATATCGGAGTTTAGTTTTTAGTCACAAAAATAATTTGGGTTTTACAATAATATCCGGTGGGATATTATGTTTTTTTTTAATATTTATAATCTGTCGCAGCAGATGGCGACGTTGATTTTGACACAATTATAAAAATTCGGTCGTTACATTCATCAGGGGAATCTACTTTAAAATTCCACGCCCGTAGATATAAAATATAAATTGACTGACTAATAGGTCCACATGCCGATTATGCTTAAAGACTCGTAAACGATTCCTGGGAATCCGATAGTGGTTCAATAAAACCTTCGCACCGCTCGCGCTCGGCAAATCGTTCAGTTAATACATTGTCTAGACTTAATAAAACGTAGAGTCACCAAGCGATAGAACTGGCACGCTGCACATCAGTAGGTACCCTCTCTATTGTTATCTATAGAGCTGGAAGATCCTTCTAAGGAGCTGGATAGCTATATGGGTGTTTTTATAAATTTTCCCATTTCATTTTCATTTCATTCTGTTTTTCTTTCAAACAAGTTAGTAACTTGTAAAACCTTATTTTCCAGGACCAACTTTTATGTCTTCTAATGTTTTGAATATTCAGCTCGTGTCTTAAATAAGGCTTCATTCCATGTAGACAGTGTAATAGAAGGTTATGTAACTCTGTCAATCATTCAAGTAGCGACCTACAATCTTATTTTGCAATAAAGCTGCTAATGCTAATATCAAAAATGTCAAATCGCGTGCACTATGCCTTGTCTACGGTTGTCGGTAGTCGGTATGCGTGGCAGGTGCGCGGCCACCTGCGCACGCGCCGCCGGTCGTTACAAAAACCGTGCGCGAGCCACGAGGGGGGGTAGCACCACGTAAACACTCGCCGTCATACTTAGAACATAGCTGACATAAGGGAAGCCATTAAACCTGCCTTCGATATACGTTTAAAAACCGATTTAGTTGAGCCGGCATTTGGAGGAAATAAATATCGAATTACATTTATGAATAATTCAGATAGTTTATTTTTTTGCAATACTGCAATTTGCTAACGTCAATTTGACGTATGGTGTGATAATCAAGTAAAATCATAATAATGCAGATTAGTTCAGCAGGGTAACAAACCTCATCCTCATAAAGGCATAGGGCTTAACTACAAATAGCCCGTATTTCATGGCACAAAAATTAAACTAATGACACCGAAGAATAAGACACTACTCAAAAAACCTAAGTAATAGATTTAAAGCAAATAAATGTAGTGTGGTGTGGATAGTAGTGTGATAGACATAAAACTGCAGGCAGGATGTATCGGCGCTACAGACGACGGAAGTGGCGGCGCGGCCGCATCAATGGCGGCGACGTGACCTGCTCTGACGTCACGCCCATTCAGCTCTCAAACTTTGAAATAAATACGTGCTATATTTTGATTGCTAGATTCGCCAATTTATTTTGGAAACGTCCTGTGCTGCTGAGAATAGTTTAATGTGTTAATGAAACCTATCCAACAAATAAAACAGATCAGAGGAAAGCTAATTTTAATTAATACCTACTTACAGTCTTTCCCGAAAAGTGTGACCGTGTCTTGATACTAAAGAAAAAGTCAAAAACTTTTTGAAGTTTGATGAAAATCGACTTAAATATTGTAACTAAGCGCAACACTTTAGCCATAGATTATTTATTTATTTATTTATTTATTTTATTATTTATGTACACACAGTAAAATAGATACAGATACGGCATATTTATTTATTTATTCAGTAGTACACATACATATTATATATTTAAGTTGGTGCCAACATAAACTCATTAGAGTTTTACCATGCACCAAAGTTATCGCGATATTTCAGTAGTTTCAAGTTGGAGTGGGAAAATATCAAAAGTGGCAATTCAATATCGGTTATGGACTATGGTCCATAACCGATATTGAATTGAAATCGATTGGATAGTAACGTGTGTTTGCTCGTCAGCTTTTGTATGAGGCAAGGAAGCGGATATGTATGATGTCACATTCAGATTTCCTTGTTTTGTTAATGGCCAAACATCCCTTGTCCTGAATATTGTATCAGTTTTGAATGACTAGCATTTTGAATGATATTCGAATAGTATGATGTTTCCTTAACAAAGATTTGAATGAATTAAAGGTCTTAAATTGCTAAGCTGAAGTGAAAAACGAAGTACCTATCTATCGAAACTTTTGGTAAAATGCTGCTACAAGTTTTTTAAGGAAATGCCTGGATACATCACTGTGCTACAAATACAAAATGTGTAAATGTAAATTCTCATTCTATACTACATTGAATCCAATTTCTTAGAAAGTGTCGATTAGACTGAAAGCGTTTAAAAGTTGGTGTGGATTACGGCGGGCGGCGGCCGGAAGTAGCCATATTAATTTATGAATGGACCGAGCTACGTGACGTCACTGACGGCAACTGACGTCATCCGTCAAGCACATTGTTCTAATGGCGACCAGTATTCAGTTCGCGAAATGGAGGATTAAACTAGGAATGAATAAAATTATCCATACGACAAAAGAGCTCGTTAAGGTACACGATATGAATCTATTAATGCTCATTAAAATAAAAAAATCGGAAAAAACATAATATTTGATTTGTTAAAGTCGTTTTTGCGTACCATCAACTTTAATTAACTATCGATATTTCAAATTTTGTTGTTTAATATAAAAATATGGTCTACAGAGTTAACGAAGTAGATCGGGTAGTTTTTTTTCTGTATCTGCTAATGAATAAAGGCGGTTTATAGGTATTTGTGTAGGTAAGTGATAAACTTTGGTATCGTGCACATGTTTCTTAGGTCACGGGACAGCTGCGGGCGTTAGACAGGTGTTTCTAACGTGACAAGTTGTTTGTCGCCTCTGGACACAACACATGATAACATTATAATCATATCATCTAAGTAAGTAGTTCTTACTGTAAATTAGTCATAAATCGAGACATTTCCAGCTGATAGTGCTGAAAGATGGAACAAAATGAAACATTTATAGTCAGATAGTTTTATTTTTTACTTTGGCAATGATTTTACATGCATATTAAATAATTTTTCAAGATCGGCCTGGTTAAAGTGATTAGGTAAAAGGTGAGCTTTATATCTATTGAGCGATTACTTACATCATCCAAGTTAAGGGTGAAATAGCCTCTAAAATTCTACCTAAGTCAGGGGTGTGATTTCATCATCATTCATCATTTGAGTTGAAATATGGATTTATTTCATGTATTAAGTTAAGTATGTGATTAAAGTACAAAAAGCGGTTAATACACCTCCATTGCATTGAATTCCGGAACCAAATCCAAAGTTCAGGTTGAATTGACTTCTTCGGAAGTTAGCGCCGGAGCTTAGCTGCTTATCGCGAATTAGAGTTTTCAAGTTTCAAAAAATTGTTTGCATAATTATCCTAATAGGTACCACCGGTCTTTGATCATGGTTATGGAAATAAGACGTTCTTGAGACATTTCAAAAGTTTCCATAAACTTCAATAAAATCCTTAAATTTTAATCATGTTTCATCATATTGTGACATTTACGAAAGAATACAGCTATTTTTGATAAAAATCTGATTTACGATGGCAGCGACCTTTCAAATCTTTGTTTTTCGAGATTATAAATAAGTATTAAAGTGTCCGTCGGCTGGTTCAAATCGTGATTTCGATCACGTCAACTATGAGATTTGCGACGACCTGTAAAAGGAAGGAAGCGATTACTGAAAGGTGAGCGACCTGGACCGTTACCTCTAGAATGGTCACCATTTATGACCGACTACCATTTGTGAGAGCCATGGATGACAGCCGACACGCCTCGACATCGATTACATCTAAAGCTATTGTATGAATATTCATACTCCATACGTGTTGTGGTTTAGAAAATTATTATCTGATTTTCAATTAACCTTTACTCATGGCAAATTAAGCTCCATTTGGCTGTGAAATATATAATGGAGCTATAAATTATTGTTATAATTATAATATTTTCCAACATTAATGGGTGTGTGATTTCGTGTAAATATACTATATTAATTTTATGTGATCAATAAAAATAATTATAAACTGGATTTTCCTGTATTTGAACAAACGTTGTACAAGGGCGTACACAAACTTTGGATATCATTTAATAGTTAAGTAAGTTATAAGTAATATAAGTTTAAATATGAATTGCGTGGTACGTGCTAGGCTAGTCATTCTGTGGAGCACTTGATCGGGGCGTTAACAATGCTTTCACGTAATCTATGTATGCAAATGTAAGCTATGTGACAATACTGCAAAGCTTTTTATGCGCGTCACGCGGCGGAAGCCCGCGAGGTGCGCCCGCGCACCCCCGCCGCCGGATCCAAGATGGCGGCGGCGAAAGTGCTTCCGCTCCCAACTTGAGAGTTCTCAATGAAGCTCTGCTTATTTATAACGTAAATGTGTTTATGATTTAAATAAACGTAACGCTTTTATAAAGATGAGATTTGTCAGCGTCCGTTTACTTAGCTCATTTCCCGTCCTCGATGAATTAGTGAGTTTTTATGAAATCAGAAACATAGATCGGAAATCTTGAATAATTGTACGAATCGTTTTTTATATCCTTCGTAATAAATTGGCATCTGTATACGATAACGTGGTTTGGTAAAATTCGTTTACTTTATTTGTTGCTTTACAACTATGTAGGTAAGTAGGTACTTAATATTAAGAATACGTAACTATTAAGTATTTCTAAAATTAGAAAACTGTAATGTTATATAAATACAACAACGATATCGCATAAATAATTATATTTCAATAAAAGAAGCAATGTTTCGTGTTGTTGTATTAATAACAACATTTATTAACATGTGTAGGTATTGTGTTTTCTAATAATTACCGCAACCGCAGATATAATGAGTGCAGTTAAATGGTTTTTAATTATAATGGGACATATAAATTAACATAATTAATTTGCCACTAAAATTAAGTCTTTGAAATAAACCACTAACAATAAAGAATAAAAATGTATAGTATTTTTATTTCCAAAAAGAATAAACATTAATATCTATTGATATAATTAAAATGATGGCATGGCTTAGCGGGTCTCTTTATTAGTAATTTGTTTTATTTAAATATTTGAGAGGTAAAGGTGTTTGAGATCATGTGATTCAGGATAAAACTACTTACCTACGAGGAAATTTGTTACATATAAATTTCAGTTCACGCGTTTACGAACCTGTATTTAAAATGAATGAAGGATCTCCACATAGTGAATCCACGGTAGGATCATATGCCAGCCTGTTCTGCTCAGCATAGTGTAGCTTGCCTGTGTTGGGCACTGATTGTTCATAGCTCAGCCTGGCCACGCTCGCTAGAGCCTGTTCGTAATTTAGTCTCGTATTGTCCCTGTTCTCTGTTTCAGAGTACGGTTTGTTCACTTTAGCACTGTAGTCTGTGAAGTTGAGCTTGGTAAGCGAGGACATAGGGATGTCAAGGGGCGCCGCGCACGGCGGCACGGCGGCTTCGCGCGGCGCCTCCACCAGCAGCATGGCGGCCCGGGCACCGGCCCCGGCACACTCCACCACTGCTCACCAACACATTACACTCTAACACTGATTTAAAATTTTTGTGAATTATTATCAGCATAAAAAATATTTTCTTATAAATATTTCGGAATAAATAAAAATATTTAAAGTTATTGGTATATAAAGTTACTATTTATTATTATTTAAATATTTAAAAAACACTTCAAAAGCAAAAATCTTTTTTAAACAATTTTACAACGTTACTGAATGAATATGGACCGACGTAATATTATCGCGTTACTCGTGACGACTCCGAGCTTTTGTATGCGAGAGGCATTCGTAGCACCGTGTCGCGTCGCGCCTAATCTCCGACTGCAAGCTTTCGGGCGGATCGAGAGGGCGGCCGTGGAAAATGTGGCCCGAGTGTAGCCGAGTGCGAGCCGAGCGCGCCCGAAGCGCTACGAACTAACACGAGCCGCGACCTGTCGCGTCACCTGCTACAAGACCAACTGTTGCGCGACCGTTGATTTTTTTGCTAACCCTCCTGATGAGTATCACGAAAATTAGCACGGGCACCTTCTATCGAAATATACACGAACACAATACACAATCAGCTTTTGTGTGGGCCTTTGAACAATCTAAAAATAGAAGAGGTCAATTATTTACATATGCATGTGCAAAATATATTTCCATTCTAATTAATCTAGCCATGCAAATATAACAAATGAACGTTCAATAATAAATATTTCATTCTTATTATAACGTCGAGTTATTTTCCTGTTGGTTATCAATTAAGGAAAATTTAATCTAGAGCCGCTGAGCGCAGAACGAAAACAATGTATAGTCCCGTTTGTGGAGCACGTGAAATTGTTATCGTGGAACACAGCAGTTTTACAAGGATCGGTAAATATGGTCGAAGACTCGAATAAACGGTACCTACATGGTTTTTATTTTAGTGCGAACAATGCGTTGTAATTTATATTTTTCTTCACATAAAAAATACTTTGCAGGTTCCTAGTGTGGCTGTAGTAGCATTGTTTCGCGAAGATATTATAAAAACAAAATGATTAAATTGTCCGGACGATACACTAGACAGATAATGAACTAACATAATGTATAGTGACGCATCTAATTGTATTTTTTCAGTGGACACGTGAAAATGTTATATTGCAAAACAACTTGTGAATATAAAGTAGGTTGTAATGTACAGTAACTTATGGAAATTACTTTGAAGGAATCATTTAGTCTTAGATTTTTTAAGGTGCCCATTTTTTGCCACATTATTGATATACCTACATTACCTACATATTTCTTGTGAATTCGAATGTTCAGTAAATCAAGTCATATTCTTTCTTTTCTTGTAAAAATATGAACATAAATAAACTGCTGAAATTTCTTTTTTATTATTGAAACTAACGACCTTGAAACATTTTCTGTCAGGAAAATTCATATCAACTTTGAAAATTGAATTTTCTTATTCGGAAACGAACGCGGCAGTGACGTGTTACAACAAAAACAAAAGAGTAGGTAAAGATCACGTTAAACTTGAGAAAAAACAGTTGGATTGTTTCGCAAATTCAGTGTGTAAGGTAACGTCGTGTATCATAATTACGTTAAAATAATGACCATGACGCGTACGGCCTTGACTATGATTCTCATTCTCATTGTTTGATAGTGGCACGCGAGACGCAACACACTTGAATTTTAAATTTAGAATACTTACATTCGTGTCTATTGTATTGTAAGTCAGTGTTACTATTGTTGTAACCTAATAAGAACTTTAGCTTTTTTTTTTAATATCTTTGATGACATTCCTATTCGACGGCAAGTAATGGATATCCTAGATAGATGATGTTTAAGCTTGAGACCCTTATATCTAAACTAATGACAATGGCGTCGCGAATGAAACAGCGAATGACGAATGCATGAAAAAAGAGACCTGTATTGATATTTGAAGAGGCGTAGCAAATAAGTAAACTCTCCAGGATGTTGACAAAAGTTTCGCTTTACATGATCCTCGAGACAGATGCGTTAACAGACGATATGATAGAATACCATGCGATGGGAGGGCACGAGCTAGTGGGCTGGCCCAAATCTGGGTCAAGTTACAGGGGGTGGTACTAAGTTGGGTCACAAAAGGTAGTTGAGGGGCGAGGATCGCTCCGGGACATAATAGGCACCTGAGCACGTGTGCTACCGGATACGGGACGCTATTGTCTGCTGGAGGAAGCGATTTCGACGCCGTCGGAAGATCCGACGCCGATTTTTTGTTAGTATGCTATAACTAACAGCCACAAATATAATGGTTAGTGCGTGATAAGGGAGAAAAGTGACCATAAAGTGTTGTTGCCTAATTTGACAAGGAGACCACACAGTGTCACGACATTAATTGCGTCAAAGTTTGATTTAATGACGCTTGGTTTCATTCGATTATATTTTATGAACGCACACAAAATATGACGTTCAATATCTGAAAATTGGTTGACATGCCTTGAAAATTTAAACTCACATAACTGCCGTGTACGTTATTTTTAAGCGAAACCCGTATCACATAGCTCAGTGTCCTAACTTATTTAGAGGCACGTTTTCAAATAACTTACTTTCAAGTAGGTACATATAGGTTGCGTGAAACTGGGAGAATGAGTCTGTGGAGCGCGCACAACGCAATTAGCGAGACGAGAGCTCTCCGAGAGCGCCTTTCCACCGGGAAATAGCGCGGGAAATGAGTTTCCAATATTTGAATAAATGCAAAGGAAATAAACACGCGGTGGATATTGTGAGCGACGAACAATCTCCATCATGTAGGTAACACTGTGTATCAGGAAATGGAAACGCGGAGAATTGTGGCGATGTGCGCAAAAACTATATGAGACATTAGTGGCTGTGTTACTGCTATTTTAACACCGTTATTTTGTATGTGGACTTTTTTGACAGACTGCATCCGTCAATAAACTCGTTGAAGCGGTTGAAGCAAGTTATCATTGCCTTATTTGCCTTTGTTTTTTATTTGGACGTGCACTCAAGGAGTCGGCAACAAAAAAGAAAGAATTACGTATGACACCAGCGTAATATCGATCGCAAAAGCCCAAACAGATATTGATACAAGCCGCTGGCGGCAATCGATATTCACAAAGTAAACTCCCCATTCCCATCGCCGCTTTAAATTTAAAAATACAATTTACCGAGGAATTCCCTGCTTTGAATTACATTAAGTGTAAACAATAAAGCGTTAGCGAGCGTATCGGCCGCGGCAGGCGACGGAAGTGCCAGATAAACAATCTTTTTTAGATAAAAACACTGAAAACAGTCCATAAATCTGTACAGGCGGCACGGGAGCACTTCATCCAGAACTGTCAGAGACGTAGCGATGAGCTTCAACGACGACTACTAACGGTTGCATATAATTATACCGCTGCCGACGATTGACAACATAAAAAGGTTTTTCGGTAACGTCCCTAACCTTTGCACTAATTAAAAAGCAGCGCATCCGGCCCTGTCTGGCCCTGTCGATTATACAAACTGATTGAATTCTAATTTGGAATTCAATTTGTGTTCTCTATTAGTCCGAGTCTAAGGTTTTAAAATTTTTATTTCCGGCGAATTAGGGATACAATATATTATTTTGTGACATTCATTAAGTATAATTTGTTTTTATTTTATATTTGAAATAGCGGCTATTACGTTTAAAAGCAAATTTTACGAGATTGTGTTTGACGGCTATTATTTTGTGAGCTTGCATCGCCGCAGTTTTTGTCAACGATGAGCGGTGCGACGTTAGACGATGTTTCGTGGGTTGTGTTTTAAATTGGAGCGAGCCCGGGACGTCACTTCCGGTACCAATAATTTATTTCTCTCGGCCTCCGTCATGTGTCGCGATGGCGCGTGATACGACATTTATCCACGTTTATATTTGGAACGATTTCTGAGAACATTATGATTGTGACATATTCTTGTTTGAGCTGAGCTGCGACCTCGGAAATACATAGCTGTCCACATGTATTGATGTGTTCATATTATAATTCTAATAGCACACATATAATATAATAATCTGAAATAGCAATCTGTTCTATCTTCAGTAGCAGCTGTGGAATCCCAAAACCAGAATACTGATTCATCATGAATATGATTTTACTTAAATTATTTGTTGTTTTAAAGATGACACTATTATTAAATTATTTGTGATATGATACTATTATCATTGGAACAACAAATAAATTGATAAACTGACATGACAAGTCCTAAATAAGCATGGCAAAAACGGAGAAAAAAAAATGTTATCATGGGTTGAAAAGTATAATAAGCAATTAATGAACAGCGTGTGGTAGTGTTGTGACAGCCATATCTCACTCAGGGGCAGTAGTTGCGAAGGACAGCCGCCCACGCCGTCCGGCAGCCAGCGCACCCCGTCCCCTGCACCGCGCCCCCACCCCCCGCGGTACCCCTGCTGATGCTGATAACGTATCGGGGACACGTAACACATTATCGCAGAGCAGTCCATGCTTTGTGTGGAGAAGAAGTTTGGCACAATATATATTTTTTTGTGCATACTCGTATGATGTTCCTGCTCCCATGAAAAGCCTTGTCTTTTTAGTTTTTCCCCTTATACTGGGGAAAACCCTACATATTAATTTCAACAGGAACTTAATGTATAGACAGACTTGTGTCTGTATTAATAAAGGTTCCATGTGTTTTCTTTACTCAAAGTATTCTGGAGGAGCAATCAAGCGAGTCTTTTTCTTTTAATTTATTAATAAACTTCAGACATGTAATTTTCGTTATTAACATTCGACAGGCGTTTAGGTGTCATTAAAAACGTTGAGAAAAATGAGTGATTTATGTGATTTACTGCTCTCGGGGTGCAATCAAGGCTACCAAACGAGCCGGGGAGACAATTAAAATGCGCACCACCTAATAACGGATAATGAAGACTCAGCAAATATTTGTTTTTGCGGGGGATTCCTACAATGAGCGTACCACTGCCGCAAATAAGGCAATTAATTGAATTCGGCACATCAAAGGTGCCGCCGGCGGGCTTTGTCGGCGCCTCGAGACGCGCAAACTGCAGTAACCCAACACTTGTATAGAAGCTTGTCTACCGACACTATGGGAACAAGAAGGATTCGCGAAACTCCTTCGCTTGCCGCTATTCCCACACTTGCCGATTAGGATTGCCGAAAACACAAAAGCTAATGCAAAAAAAAAAACACCTGCAAATTGCTAAATTCATAGACATATCGATTTTCAAGAAAAAACTGAGTCAGCTTTAACATACATTTTTATTAATTCAATGAGTTTGAAATTATTCCCGAACAACTCGTAATCTAAAAAATATAAAACTGTGTGTTAAATTGTTATCTGAGTAAGTACGATTGTGTGAAAAAATTCCATGACTTATTTAAATACACCCACACATTTATGTTTATAGGCATTCAAATGTTATCAAGAGAATAACATGGAACATAAAAAATATCTAGATACATAAACCTACATACAATACGAGTATACAAACATAAGAAGTGGTTCCTATTGACTATCAGAAGATTAGACGCATTATTGTTAAGGATCGACGCATTTTATTAAAAGCTGAAACTTTTACAACGCCATGAATGTTTATCAATGCGTTTCGACGATATTAAAATAGCACTAAAATGAACGCGATAAGGGCAGCCTTTGAATATTAAAACCCTTTGTGACTGCACTGACCCCTCTTTATATTATACGAGTACAATAACATTGACAAGCAAATCAGATTTAGAATTTGAATCAAGGACACGTGGGATAGGTGAAGAAAAAGGCTTCATTGAAAGGGCATTTGGCAAGGGCCCTTATTAAGGGCTTATTGGAGGACAAGGGCCCCTTCAGGGTCTCCAAGCACCCCATCAAAGAAGTACCCTTGCTCTTTTCGTGTGCCAACCCTAGAGGGCTGATTTTTTTATTAACTTCTTACCTGCCTGCACTTGAATGGGTACTGAGGTGGGATTACATGTTTTTTTATTGTTATACAATGAATATGTTCTCTACGGTCTATTAGAGTCCGCTAAGTATAATTTTAAGTAAATACCGATCGTGCAAGTACGTTCGATTGCTAATAAAGTATTAAATAGAATATTGATGTGGTGTGATGACAGCGCTTTGAATGCTTACACCGTTGTATTATTAAATTAGTACAAATTACTGTACTTAAGGTCTTGTAATTTTGATGTCTTTACCTATGTGTGTTTTAAAACGTTGTTTGAGATATAAAGACTTTTGTCATCTTTAATTGTAATGTGTCATGAAAAATCTATCATTGATTGAAACAAAAAATATAAACAGTAAAACTTGAATGTCATTTAATTACTTTTGATGTGTATTATAACTGTCTTATTTTCTTCTTCTATTTTTTATTACATCCCTTATTCCTTTATAAAGTCCTTTGTACGAAATTTTCGTAGTTCGAAATTTGAAAAGCTTGCGCACGTGCGCAGGAGTGTGTATCGGGTTGCACCGGAAGTTCGCCAGTTGAAACACAATGGCGGCCGGATGTGGCTGCTCGAAACGACACGTATCTCTTTATTGATATCTTAGAAAGCTCAATATTTTTCTTGTCGACACTTAGAATTATTGACAGTTATGAAGTGAATGTAAATGATATTGATTTCTGATTCTAATGTCCTGATTGTATTGGTTTTTTGTACTATATAACAGGGTCTATGAAAGCTGGGGTAGGTCACTGCGCAGTATCAGATTGTTTGTGTTTTTTAATGTAACAATAGGCATGGAACAGCAATGTAGGGCATAAAATAGAGCTATAATATGTATCTGTTCCGTGCCAGCCATTTTAAACGAAGCTTGATACCCAGTTGCCCAGTATCTATTACTATTACTCCACAAGGGACATTCCCCACTCATACATTCCTACATTATTACCTACAGCGTTTATTAAACTATTACAAATGTTTAATACTCAAGCACGACTCACTCAATAAGATCACCCTATTATTTGTTGAAAACGGTAATTAAGCGTCGTAAATAGAAGAATTTATATTTTAATTACGTCTAACTGAGCCTATTACGTTAAAATCTGAGTTTGACATGATTTTCGATGCTGAAATATTTGCTTTTATATTAATGTTTGTTCAATAAAGAGCTGAATGGTTGTAGGGTAAGGCTATCAGGTCGGGGCGGGGCTTGTCGGGCTGATAAATCAGTGCGAGTCGCTTGCGAAGGACACCGCTGGCCGCCGGTAGTCGTCGCCATATTAACTGCTCATATCACTTTATAGTAATAAATTATTATGATTGGCTACCGCGTAATACTCCCGATATATTGCTCTGGTAACTCATAAATGTACGCTAATAAGGATGACTGTACCCACTGCGGTTTATTGCCGATACGACCAGTTGAATGATGCCGTATTATTTTAGGAAGCTTTTTGATTTCTGTTTGTTGTACTTACTTATAATTTATGTTCAACCGCATGTGTAATCAGCAGTTATCGGTATATAATAGATACAAGGATAAGTGTATGTGCACATCGAAGGAGTTCGTTACAGTCGAGCGCGTCGCATGTCGCGGCGACAACCGGCGCGTGCCCATGAATTTTTCAGAACATTAGAGATATTGTTTAAACTGTAAGCGATTTTGCAATGTTGTTCCGAGGCGTACGTCCGGCGATTAGTCGGCGAGTGCGCAACGCGAGGATGTGCCGGCGGGCAAGCGATCGCTGGCCCTTGCGACAGCGCGGATGCCACGAAATTGCACCAGCACAACATTAACCATATACCCACACGGTTTATTAATACAAGTGCAGTTGCAAAATATTGAATATATGCGATGTGTTTTTGTGCGCTAACCTTCAGCTTCGTCGGCCCACTTGCATTAGTTGGGCACGGTCGAGTTGACGCGAGGACACGCGAAACTCACCCGGTGTCGGGCGCATGCGCGAGGTGACGACACCCCATGCAGCCTTCATGCACTCTACTTATCATTACTGATACATTTCAGAAGATACGTATTGAGTCATTAAGAACAGCGAAACCTAATTAGGTAGGTAACGGTTGTAAAAGGCGGAAAAACGAAGAAAATTCTGAAAACATTTCTAACGACATTATCGTATAGACAACGCAATTGCTAATCTAATTTGTGAATTCGTGGCTATTACCTACGGATATGACTGCTGTCTAAAAGTCTTAACAAAATCGTTGAAGAGTTACGAAGCTAAAGAGAAAAAGAAAACTTAATTGAAAAAGGATAGTTCAGGAGCTCGCAAAAGCTAAAACTCACCACGCCACACCATGCCAGGGTCCAGGTCTGTGGAGTCCCTAGACCGGGAGCTCGGGTGCAAAAACATGGCTTAACCAGAATCCAAGCTCTCCATACTGTGTCACATGCACTCGAAACACTTAGCACTTATCCTACAGGATAGATACAACGAGAGAATCGACAAAGACTAAAACTAAACTAATAAAATAAATTGATAGTTATTAACTAAGGTTCAGGTAAATGATTCCCGACACTGAACTTTCAGGTATTAAGTGCGTGCAAGAATATTGTGAGTGATGAGTAAGAGCGTAGCAACTCAAGACTGAAGCGAGCCAAGCTGCGCACGCGCTACACCTCGTGGTAGGGGCGATTGGACAATCTACTCTTAGACGTACTTGCTATTATTTGATTTTAATTGATTATGTACTTTAACTAAGTTAGTTATCAGATCTAAAATATGTAATTTGAGTACAATATTTTTTTGTTAAGTTTATATTTCCCTTAGTAATGTAAAACCATTTTTTTATTCAGTTAGGTATACGAAAAATAGAGAAGTACCTACTAAGTTGGCTTAAGTAATTTTGTTTATAAACGTTCTTTGCGAAACTAAACGTCTTAAAATAGACGCAACATTTCATTGTTTCAGTACCGTCATTGCAATTTTAATGATCAAGTAATTTAGCTAACAGGGTGGGTCGTGATTTATGATACACCAAATTAACGTAGGATTCCCTGTCTGGCCTTGTTTTTTAATCACTTTACCAGTCTCATTGTCCTAACTTCAGTCCGACATTGCAAAAAATAATTCTAGGTTAAGTACAATTTATTCTTGCGTCATGCAAAAATGATAACTGTAATACAGCGTGTATCAGAAATGTGTGGTCATAATGTGTGGTCCTATTTAAGGGTGTGGTACATTTCATCACACTGAAAAAAAAAAACCTCCATTGGACCAACATCGTAATAACGAAAAAATAATCAGCTGTCCCATACATATGGGTCGATTAGTTATTGAGGTTTTGTATGGAACAACTGATTATTTTTTCGCGATCACGATATTAGTTACATGGAGAATGTTGTTCAGTTAGGTGGTCTGTACCACACTCTTAAACATGACCACACATTTCTGATACACGCTGTATATGTGTAGTTTTGCTTTAGAATCATCAAAATAATGTGCATACGAAGATGTCACGTTTGAAATTGTGGTACAAGGTGCAAGACGGGTTGTTAGACCTCGGTTCAGCTGAAAGAGAGCGGAAAAACAACGCCAAGGTCGGCATTGCGCCATACGCCCAGCCGACTGGAAACCGTGTGTGTGCTGATACTTACACGTTACTGTAAAACGTAGTTTTTTATCAACGATAGTGTTTTTATAATTGAGTTAACAAGTCGAAACGGTATCGGAGCAAGGTTCGCGATCGCAACAGCAAAAGTTTTGTGTTCGGAGGAGGGTTACTGTAAGCGTTTATGATGGTTTTTCTTTCGATTACATAAATTTTAATTAGTTTTCTTTAATTTAGTATTAGTAATTCTAATTTAAATGCGTCTAATAGAAGCATTCCAATTAGACTGATATTATAATTACAGTATTTACAATTAAAATATAATAACCTAACCTGACTAAAACTATTAACAGACTAAAATATGGCGTCGAAAGGTAATTATAGGTAAAGTTTGTACAGTGAAGCCACATTGCGACATGTTGAAGAATGTAAACATTGGTCATTGCTGGAATAAAATACTACGTAGTCCTAGATAGACCTACTTAAAAGTTTATCTACAGTATTTGCAACGGTTATCTGTATTTCATTAGTTAGTTATGCATCGGGATCTCCTTAACTTATTAAACTACGTAAAAGTTTTTCAGTTCTACCAAATGCATCTGAATATAGACTTTATCTATCATCGCCTATTTCCAAAACATGATAAAATATGCCGTACATCAATTAGTCGTGTAAATTAGTTGTCTAAATGTTTGAGGTGGTGACGAGACCACCCGTGCTAACGACGGCCAGAGGACATCTTGTCTCCTTAGTTAATTTATTATTTCAGTGGCCGAGCTCCGCGCTGCAGTCAAAACATCCCGCGCCGATGATTTACAACGCAATAAACACAACGTTTTATATCTAATGGAAATGAGCTTTTATCCGTGAGATTACGCAGCTACCCCGATTGTAAAATTTGATTAATTATCATTTACCGACGTATACCTAAAGATTGGTACAGTTACAACATTCGATGTGAATGAGACGTTTGGTAAAAGACCTTATTGGTGATGTGGACTTTCTGGTGGTTACAAAATCTACGCAGGAATCCCTATCGAGGAAAATTGCGTTTGATACGTATTGCTAAGACAATCTATAAGGTCTATTTTACCCTAAAACGCACACATACACCTATTTCGTACTAGAACAGTTATATAATTCGGCGTAATATATGTGACTGCGATCAGATTTATGTGCTGATTAACAGGTCGATGTGAAATGAGCCGAATTTCCACAATGTTGCGTGAAGTTAACTGTTTTTTTGTGTCAAAACAAATTAAATAATAGATCTAATCGTAATTCTAGTTGGTTTTATGGTTTTATCTTAAAATCGTGAAAAAAGATATAAATAAATAACTATTTGTAAGAATTGTAAGGCAGCTTTCGAAAACATTAGTTTTTGACCCGTAGTGACGTCAGTCTAGATCCTACTTCTCCAACTTTATTTTGCCCACGACCCAATTTGATTTTTTCTTCTAGAGCCCCCCAATTTTTTTTTACTTGTCATCCGTCGCGAATCTGAAACAGCTATTACCACGATTATATTTATTCGTGTCATCCATACTAATATTATATATTCCGAAGTAATTCTGTTTGTATCTTACTTTTTCACGCTAAATAAAACCACTAAACTGATTTCGATCAAATTTGGCAAGAAGATCGATGGCATCCTGGGGAATCGGATATCTATGCTGGGGAAGGACATAGGCAAATTTTTGTCCCGGTAGCACGTTTCCGTAGAATGATTTTTGACATCCACGCGGGCGAAGCAGCGGGCAGAAGCTAGTATTATATAGTCGTAAGATCCCATATCAACGTCTCCTAAATTTCTCTGGGTCTTGTACTGCCCCCCTGAAAGTCTCAAACTCCCACGAGGGGGGCGTTAGCGCCCATGATGAGAACCTATGTTCTAGATGGATTAGTCTTTAGGCCAGAAAAATCTTTATTTTATGTTAAAATTACACAGAATTGTACGGTTCGAGATACATCATACGCAAAGCGCAATAAGTAAAAAAGCCCTAAAGCCTGGTGCTAAAAATAATGAGAAAATATGTCCATTACTATATTAAAGAACTTGCAGAATCTCGACACATTCACATTATGTCATTACAAACAGTTTTCAACCATTACGTGTGAGTAAATGTACCGCGTAAATATACACTTGTCATAAACGTACGACATTGCCAATAAACACTGGCTGGGGTTCGAGCGCACCTAATTGTCGGGCTATCAGCTACTTGTAATGAAGCTCACTTTAGCGCAGTTAACACCACCCCCTTATCTCTACTAGGTACTTGATAGCCGCGTTTGTATTTTCACTTTTAAATAAAATAGAAATGAACAAACATAAGCGTACAACTGTTTATGATGTCCAATGTGGTTTTGGACTGTCTTATTAGACGGTAAATTTAGATTAAAATGTTAGTCAGGTGCATATTATTGTTCGACTCAATACAAAAAAAATGAACCAGGCGCCACAATACACTTCTACTATTTCGGAAAATATAGGCGTGATGATACTAGGAAATATTAATATAAATGGCGGATATCATAGATAACTTTATTTGAGTGTGATAAGAAATCGATAGTTTTGATCTTCGTAGCTGCTACGAAAATGGCGTAGCAACCGTAGACCTCTCGTAGACCAAACCTGCCCTATGCTACGCTTCATTTTAAATTCGCATTTCTCGTTCCCATTTTCTGCTTATCGTGTACTGAGATATATCGTAGATAAAAACTTAGTAATTATTAAAAAAAAAATCTTGGTTTGATCTTTTACCGGTTTAAAAAAAAAACTTATGTAGTGTTAATAAAAAGAAGTATGGGAACTTAAGCTTGTTCTAAACATGAACATTTTATGTTGCAATAGTTACAATTTTAGGTAAAGATTAAGAACGACTAAATAGTGTTTTGCAGGAAGGTCAAAACCTAGTTGCATGACACCGTGCGCCAAATGTAGGGTATCTAATTAAGGACACCATCAAATTAGCATGTGACTTTAAATGGTGGCATTATATTTCTTTCATCATATTCCACGACGAATCATAAACTTTAATATTTTCTTACCTTATGTCTCTATTTTCTTCTGTCTTTCTTTATTAAAAAATCTCATTTTCACCAGTCCTTGTCGCGACAATCGTGGCTATGCAATTTCGCTAGATTTTTGAGTTATTTCGGAACAGTTATTAAGGTGAACATAATGTTGTGACTTACCAGTATTGTTGTTGTTGTAGTGGTGCGCAGGCGGCGGTATGTACTCGGGCAGCTCGGGCAAGCAGACGTTGCTCTCGTACATATTCGGAGGCACGTTGGCCAGCAACGAGCGCTCCTTCTCCACATCTATACAACATTCTGTCGTTTGAGTCTAGCTGCCATTTTGCGGACGGCTATGTTTTGGTGAAGGGCATTTTAAGGAAGGGAAATTGAATTTAGCAAAAGAAGGAATAAAAGTAGAGTCCTTTTGAAAATAAGCGTATAATTTAACGCGTTTTGGTAATTGGAATGTGTATAATTTAAAATTAAGTCTGGAAAACCTAACTATTTGCATGACATCCTAAAACTTTCGAAATGTCGGTTTAGGAGAAGCCATTTCGAAAGTTTCTACATGTTTAATCTTTTGCCTCCTAATGCAGATTTCAATGTAGAAATAAGGTCATGTTTGGAAGTGGACAAAACTAAAATTGCGATAAGGGGTTAAATTGGAAACCGATGGAGGAAGCTTTTGTTGACTTAGTGGTTTCTATGTCACACATTACACAGTCACAACTTCAATACTATACGGATCAAATAAAAAAGCGTGCCGTTAGCGGTATACAATACCTACCTTTCTGCAAGATCTCGAGATGTTCCCAAAGAATATCGCCCATGAAGGCAGGTGCGCGAGCGACAAACTCCTCGCGACCCATGGCGCAGATGTCCTTGCCCTGGGTGCGGGCGAACTGCTGCAGGGCCACGCCTTCCAGGGAGAACTCCCGCGCAGCCCACCGCAGCCACGCTGCTACCGCCGCCTCGTTCCATTGGCGAGGATCTGAGGGAAAAGTGCCGGCTATAGTAGGGAAGGACTGTGGAACCTACCGACTAAGTTTTAACGTCATCTACGAAATTTGACTTAACAATAATTCAGCCATTGTGCTTATCGGATTATGATTTTAGACAAGTTTTCTGTGTCTATTTTGTTTGTCTGAAGCTCTTGTAGGTATAATATACCTGGTTAGAATGTATTGTCAACCATGAATATTTTTCTGAATTATTGACTGAAGTAAATTTAATAATTAATTAAATTACAAAGAAATGAATTAATTAAGGGAAACTAACTATTTCTTAATTAACATTGCAACGATCACAAACCACGATTATTCACTATTTCAAGAAAGTAATAAATATGTAGATTATTATAGATAGGGCTCAGATATGAAATCAGGCCGTCACTGGCCGTGATTGGCGCTCGCTATCAAGTAGTAAAGTGCACAATTGTAGCCGGATGGCCGGCAGGGCTGCAACATCGACAATTAGCAGGGCAGCGAACCGCCTGGTTGCCCAACAGCGGAACTTGCGCAGGCGCCGGAAGCAGCCCGACCTTGAAGCCCCAATGTATGCACCCAGCCGATTGTCTTTATAGCGGTGATAGAGGATTTCTAATGTTATGTTTCTATTTTTACTGTAGGTAATTTATTGTTTCTGAAGATATGGCTATAGGAAATATTGAATTATTAGTTTTAAAGGTTTGAAATATGTTTTAAAATAATAAGAAGTAACATCACATAACCTCACAGGGCAGAGGTGAATAGTCAGTGACCTGCATAATCCGACCCCTCTTCTTCTTTGTAAGAGGGGTCAGGAAAAGCACTGACCGTCCCTATTGTGCACCCACACTTCGCCAGTTACGTTTAAGTTCCATGAAATAGGGGGCGCGGCTTGTGCCATCAACCAGGCACAAATCTAGACTTCGGGCTGATGCCGAGACATCACTGATGGAAAAACCCAATAACACTTTGCCCGACCTGGCAATCGAACCCAGAACCTCATGCTCAGCAGTAGCGCTTACGACGACTAGACCATTGAGGCAGTCAAATAATGTAAAGGGAATATACACTACTTAACACTATCATTCCACAAAATACAGTACTTAACACTAATTCCACAAAATACAGTACTTAACACTAATTCCACAAAATACAGTACTTAACACTAATTGCACAAAATACAGTACTTAACACTACCATTGCACAAAATATAGTACTTAACATTATCGTTGCACAAAATACAGAACTTAACACTACCATTGTACAAAATACAGTACATAACACTACCATTGGAAAGCAAGTATTTCAAGCGAATAGGGTTGATCGCCTGGTAGAAAGAAGATCGATCAATTTAATCAGTGGTGCCCATTAAAGATTTTCTAATCGCTCCTAGCTAGGTTAGCTACGAGAAAAAGTCAATCGACACAAATAGAGTTATGTGTTACGATGTTATAAATTGCTCTTACACTCAGAACTTAAGTTTTTCCCTTGGAAGCGGGAGAGCTGTCTAATAATAAATAATTAGTTTAATTACAGCTTTTAGACGGTGGCCGTCGGGACATGACGTTTAATGTTTATGCCGTGGCTGTGTGGCCACGAGAACCGCGAAGACGTCGCTGGTAGTTCATTACTTTAAAGCGATTTAAAATGGCGACATCAAAGGGAAATGACAACATATTCAGTCGTGCGACAATAAAAATATGATTTACCATCGATGCTGTTGAAATATGACAAGTGAATACATGTAATGATATATTTCTTCATAAGAAGGTTGTAACTTTATTGTGAATTTTGTAACTGATTCGCTTTTCATTTTCATTGACATGATCTTAGAAACTAGTGATCTAAGATTTGATGTATTTTTAAATTATAACATACAATAACATCACGCCTGTATTCCCCGAAGGGTTAGGCAGAGGTGTACCTATAGTACACCCATATTCCCATATTTCACCAGTTATGTTTAAGTCCCATGTAACAGGGGGCGAGCCTATTGCCATAACCGGACACAAATCCAGACTCCGGGCTGCTACTGAGAAACTCCAGATGGAAAAACCCAATAACGCTTTGCCCAACCAGGGAATCAAACCCAGGACCTCATGCTCAGCAGGAGCACTTGTGACCACTAGACCAACGAGGCAGTTCACTTTGTAGTTTATATTTCTTTAAAAAAAGGAGATACTGAAATCCAAATAATAATAATAATAATACAATCTATCTATATATATAAAACACTAAAATTGTTTCTATCTATGTCCGTTATAGACTTTGAAACTATCCAACCGATGTGCTCCAAACCGGTTTTATTAGAAAGGCAATAATGCGAAGATGGTTTTAGTTTCTTTTTTTAATTACTTTTTTTAGCGTAGTAGCACACGCCGGGTATCCGCTAGTATCCTTATAAAATAATAACATAAAACAATATTGTCAATTCAGGGTTTAATGAATTGATTGTTCGATAGAGTTACCGTGGCCCTGGCGCACAGGCAACTGAAGGAACACGGGTGGGTTTTAGTCAGTAAGAGTCTGACAGGCCCTTCCGCTTCGCCCAGAGCGGGAGAGGTCATTTGATAATTTCCCAACCAAAAAAAAAGGGCTGAATGAAAAATATTGTTGGAGACTGGTTGGCCCAATTTAATCTATAGGGGCCATCGACGCGCAAACTGTTACCATGAATTAAGAAAATGATTCTAGATTCCCCCCCTAGTGTAGAAATTTTTCACCGGTTATCGAAAAAACTGCTTTTCATAGAAAAGTGCAATACCTACGCAGTCAAAATGTATAGAACAGCTATTTTTTTTTAATAACCTACGGGACATTGCAACGCAGGGGAGTTCAGAATCATATAGTGAATCCGCGGTAACAGATTGCACGTCGATGTCCCTGCCACCCTGTATACTTACCTATAGTACACCCATTTAATATTATAAAGAGGTAAAATTGGTGAGTTTGTATGTAAGGTGCAATCTTCAGAACTACTAATCCGAATTCGAAAATTCTTTCACTAATGCGTAGCTACAGTATTGCTGAGTGACATAGGGTATATATATGTATATACCTATATAGATATGTGGCGGGCAACTTGATTAACCGGGCAGTATTAATTTGGACCGATCATTATGAATAATCACCAAGAGCGTCGGTCAAATTGATGAATTTATTACTTTGGCCGGCCCATATGAATAATGTCCGACGGGCCGTGGTCCATTTAATAAATCAAAGTTTGATATAGCTTGAATTTATCACTTGGATCGGGCAATATGAATACTTCCCTACTTCTAGCGGGCAATATGATAAATTGAGCCGTGTCGTGCGACGTGCGTGAGGCGCACGTAGAGGGAGAGCAACTATAGTTCGCAGTGATACTTCTGAACGGTAATACGCGAGTACATTGAGTACACATATAAAAAAAAATTGCGATCAGTTTGAAAAATAGAAATCTGTTTTGTTACGGTAGACTGTATTATAATTTGTTCTTCTTTTTAGATTCTTTACTTAAAAATATAGAATTAGAATATAAAACAAAAAAACAAATTCAATTGATTTTTATAAAAGAAATTCAATCCAAGCTTACGCTCATTCAGAAATCTGACTTAGTCAATTTTAACGGATTATTGTATTTTTCAAGGAAAGTTGTTATTGATAAAATGCCAAGAGGATTATCAGAAGTTTTACGAGCAAGAATTGTAACTTTGAGGGAAGAAGGGTATTCCACGAGAGAAATAGCACGCAGAGTTGCTGTATCCCAATCCTGTGTCGTGCCCACGTTGTAGAGGTACCACGGCATGGATAATTTAGCTGACAGACCCCGCAGTGGTCGCCCCACTGTTCTGACTGCTGCTCAGAAGCGCTATATCAGATTGCTGGCAGCCCGTGACCCAACAATCAACGCCACTAAAATAAAAGCAGAAGTGCGGGCCGCCTCTGGCCTTGAAGTTAGCACTTAGACCATTCAGAATTGCTTACACCAAGCTGGACTATGAGCACGGAGGTCTTTGCGAGCACCTCTGAATTTACGGCAACGCCAGCGACGGAGATTGCAGTGGGCTAGGCTCCAGCAAAATGAAGAAGATGAGGAGGAAAACAGTTGACAAAACTGTCTCTTCGTTGACGAATCGCGAATCAGTACTCATCCAGATAAACGACGTGTCCGTGTCTGAGGAAGACCTGGAGACTCTGAAAGGTAAAGAACTGCCACTGGAACCGTTCAGCAAGGCGGGAAATTGGTGTCCTTTTGGGGGGGAATTATGATTGAAGCTAGAACGCCTTTGATCCCGTATCGAGGCTGCATGATATAATTATCGAAGAGGTAAATACTGATAATGAAAAGACCGCATCTTTACTGAACAAAGTACCAAGCAAAATTCGAGATGCTCGTGACGCAGCTAAAGTATGACTTGAAAAGCAAGCCGAAAAAATTTCAAATGCAAAATTTCCTGTTACAGAAATAGGCCAAAGCGTTCGAGTAAGGGTACCAGATGTAGAACGAGCCAAGACGGACAGTCGTAATATAATTGCTATCATTATGTCCGTGGTAAAAGAAAGCCTTTACAAGTTGGGAAACGTTTTTAAAAAAAAAAAAAAAAAAAACACAGTATTTTAAACCAACTGCACTTCAGATATGAATTTACTGTGTGTAAATAAAGTTCATTTCAATGGACGATGTTCCAAAAGTTGATCTAACTGTCAATTTTATGGGCAAGGCTTCCAAAATTGCAATTCTACTAGTGACTACAATTCAAAACAACGTAAATGCCATAAATCGAACATTCTTTGCAATTCAAAATGTCACAAAAACTCACGTTGCAAGAATAAATAATTCAAAATTCTTGCACAATCTTATCATTTCAAATATTTCAGTACGAATCAGTTGATTTTTCCTAGTCTGAAAGAATTACAAATTGCTAACAATTACTTACTAATTTTTAAAATGTTGTTCAAGTAATATTTTTATAATATACTAGCTGCGCCCCGCGGTTTCACCCGCAGAAATCTCGATCCCGTGGGAATATCGGGATGAAAAGTATCCTATGTCCTAATCCAGGTCATAGTCTACCCATGTGCCAAATTTTATCCAAATCCGTTCAGCCGTTTTAGCGTGATTGAGTAACAAACATCCACACTTTCACATTTATAATATTAGTAGGAAGTAGGATAGTAGGATTATGTTGAATAGTTTTACTTTGTACCTTCCTGTAAGAAGGAAGTTTAATTTCATATAATGAACAAAAACCCTAAAGATCATCTCTTTTATTACTTTGCTCAACATAGGGTGGTTATTATTCATACCAACCGGGTAAAGTGATTAGTAATGCAGTTTTAGTTACATTGCCTTCTTGATACGGCCATTATGTATACAGACCGGCCATTATTCATAGTGACCGGACTTCTCAAGTTGCCCGTAACATATATTTCCATGTCCATCAATTATTATATTTATCGTGTATAATAATTTGAATTCAGATCTAAGTACTTTATTGTTGTAACAATAAAGTACTTAGATCTGAATTCAAATTATTTAAATTAAGAAATTAGCATTCGTTTGTATTCGGAAATGCGATGATTCCCGACGGACATTAAGAAAATAGTTGTACTGTACAAATATATATTTTATATTAAAACAAGAATATTCACGCGGAAAAACTGCGGGCAGAAGTTAGTAGGTAGTCTAGAAACAACACATAATGAAAAAAAATATCAATCCTCTATTTACATAGGAAATAAATCGTGATTGGCTTAGCATCGGTTTCCTGCTACCACAAGTTAAATAACAAAATGTTTTGAAAATTAACTAATATAATTATATAGTTGCAGAGCTCATGTACATCAATTAAAGCCCACAGGTAGAACTAAACTACTCCAAAGTTAATGGAGCAATTGTATTAACAATCGATGGCAAGATAACGCCGCTTGCTGTCTCCTCGACTACAGGACGTTATTGTGGACGCTGGGATTAATTTTATTAAATGTTAAGATCTCAACACAGATAAAGTACTGGCTCTACGACTATAAAACTACAATGAACGAACTTTGAGTTGGGTTAAAGTTCCATTGCGTGTTTTTGTTCCAGTGTTGTAGAATTTGATGAGGAAATAATGCAGTGGATATTAAAAAGTTTTTTGTACGTAAGCCACTTGTTGGTGGTGAAATCTTTAGACAACAAATGTTTGTTTAACACATGTTGGAAGGCTACTTCTTTACGATAATTGCGTTACAGGTTTTTACTTATTTTTTTCTGTTAAGTAAATGATGGTAGCTTAGGTGTATATATTAGGTACATTTTGTGTATTTTACTTGTAGTTATGTTAGCCTTTTTTTCCTCAGTTACAAGCGCTTCTAAAATCCTAAATTATGAGAATTCAGGAACATCATCGTCATCTGCCTAGCTTTTATCCAACTATGTTGAGGTCGGATTCCAGTCTAACCGGATGCAGCTGAATACCAGTATTTTACATGGAGCGACTGCCTATCTGACCTCCACACCCCAGTTACTGGGTAACACGATACCCCTTGGTAAGTCTGGTTGTCAGACTTTCGGGGTTCTCACTACCCGTAACCGTAACATATTCAGGAACATCTCTTGCGTAAATGAATGCACATTTCTGTATCAGTCCATTCTCGTTCTTATTTCAAACTAGTTTAATTAGAATAAGAACGTTATTGCCAGTGTTACCAGTTCGCTACTTATCGTCCTCATGTGTACTAGCTGTGATAAGATCTTACCGTTATCTAAACTGATATTACAACAGGACTAAGGTGGTCCCCCCACACGATGCGAAGCTATGGCAGTACTTGCTACAATCTTAATGGTAGTAGGTGGCTACATATTTTTCAGCCTGAGGTAGATTGACAAGTAATCAAGTACTTTGTTTGACTGAAAACTTTTCTCAACTCTGTGTAAGAATCGCCTAAGTCCTGAATAATGACTTAAATTGATTATAAAGGTACACTTA
Source organism: Dryobotodes eremita (assembly GCA_917490735.1). Lineage (NCBI taxonomy): Eukaryota > Metazoa > Arthropoda > Insecta > Lepidoptera > Noctuidae > Dryobotodes > Dryobotodes eremita. The sequence continues at coordinate 11,245,800 of OU823257.1, forward strand.
ATATTCGATCTTCAACATTGTAAAAAAAATATTTCCATTCAAAGTACTTTAACATTTTATCAAACTGGGTTTTATGACTGAATTTATTACGTTGAACAATTAAAGAATCAAGTCGATTTGACAACACGTGTACAGCTGACGCACACAGCACTGTAGTTCTTTGATAACGAGCCATGTACACACTGTAATGGCGACGAGGAGTTATAGTTGTTCCGTCATTATATCACTTAAATTCATGTTCATTCAAAAGGGCACATAAAAGCTCGATCATTTAAAGTTTGGTAGTTGTTTTTCCCAATTTCATGATCAACATTCCACTAAATAGTTGTAATACGTTCACTAACTGAATTCATTGATAAAATATAATAATCATAAAAGATTTAGCAAGTGTTATTCACATCCTGCGCGTGATTTCGTGTTAGATGCGCGGGCGCACCGGAAGCGCGAATAGACGGGGCGCAGACGCACGCACTTCCGCCGCGCTAGGGCATCGAACCCGCCACCTGTCCACAATATGATCCTAGGCAAATACGATCCTAGGAATATCAATATGTTCTACACAGAGTACAATTTGCGCAACTAATTGAAAATCAGTAATTATTTATATATGGCAACTAAAAGGGTTTCAGGTGTGCAAGGAAAATGTTTTACCATATGCTCTTTGATATCGATTTTCGTTAAAATGTTAAGTAAGGAAAACGCTGGTCGTCAGTACCCACCAACAAAGGTGGAGGTGTGTGTCGCTGGCGGTCGCGACACGGCGACGCGTCCGTCACATTACCATATGCAAATGATACCTCGTATTTATACGCTTTGTCAACTGTACGCTAACAGTTTTTGCTTGTAACCAGTATACACTTAAATATTAAACAAGGGAAAAACAAGACGGCTATCACAACATTCTTACGCGCTAACGACTTCACTTTACCACTCGCTGACAAAAAGTGTGGCGATTATTTGTCGCGCTTGAACCACTACAGACCACACCAAACGACCTATTTGCACTTTAATTTAATGATTTTAAGCTTGATCATCTGCTAAGCGATTGAAGGGATTCCTACTGCAACTTGCGACTTAGTAACAGAAATTAATCATAATTTTATTAGCTTACTTAAGAGCAGGTGCATCATATTAAAATGAACTGATCGCATTAATAATAACATGCGATGATTTTTTTCCCTCCGTCTCTCAGATCTCGAGCGACTGAAGTCTAAAATTAATATTTATGTGGTTTTATTGCCTTTTCTTCCTGACCATAAAGTGCTATTGCTGAACGATCCCAAATGAAATGTCGGCGTTTACATTACTGTGAAATAAACCATTGCATTGGTATTTTCTTATTCGTCTACGGCTGAACACGACGAAATGTCTTTGTATGAAATTATCTAAGCATTTACTGAACGTTAAACGGTAATTAGAGTGTATTTTATAGCTCAACCTCCATCCAATGCTTACTTTAATTGTCTATAAACAAAAGTTAATTATTAGGACATAATGGAGTCGAAATTAGCAGTAAAAATGTAGCTATACTTGCTGAGTTTAAATACGTGAATTGTATGCATTACAATTTATTTATTTAATCGTATGGTAAGGCTATAATTTGCCATGGCGGCCAAGTTATGCAAACTCGTTTTTCAGGACATTTCTGCCAAGTGACTTCCATGTTCAGGTTCAACTTGATTACAGAAAAGTTATCATAAACACTTTATAAGTAGTTACCAAGAAATTGCCGAGTTGATGGCTATTCTGGCCCTAATATTCAAGTTATTTCACTGATTCTATTTCCATCGATTTGCCGTACCAATAAATGAATCGTCTTTCTTTCAAAATACCTTGAACTGATAAAGAACAGGTAATTTTATTTAAGGAAGGGAGTGTTACCTTTGGGTACGCCGAGGCGCAGTTGCTCCTTCTCCCAGGAGGCGAAGGTAGCTTTCAGCGCCTCGGCCATCTTCTTGTTGGTGCCCGGCGTGAGCGGCGGCACCTGCGACGGGATGTCTGCAACAAAACATAAAGAAATCTTTAAATTTATATTTTTATCATGAACATAACGCCGGTGCGGAACTACCTAAGGATTATGTAACTGTAAAATGTTGAAATTGTTACTTTAGCCATGTGAATATCAATCCCTAAAACACTTCGTTAGACAGGAACTTACTCTGATTTTTTTTCACTGCCACATCGTACGTAGAAGCTATATATTATTTTAATATGCTCCTTATAATCAGGTTTGTTCATGTGCATGGGTGCTCGATATGATCTGTTTGCAATGAGTTATTCATAAGCCTCAGGGTTATTTAAACCGTATCCACATAGATAAACGCCATAGCTTCACCGTATGTTTTATGTTGGAAGGTTTCGAACGTGGAAGCGAGTTCAATCTCTTGTCAACCAGGATCATTATCAATCGGATTAATTACTTTATCTACGGCATTTATACCGAGCACCGAAGAACAAATTAATAGCCAACTTTTTGAGACTTGATGGTTTCGAATAAAATAAATCAGAGATAAACAAGCAAGATTGAATTTGTTGCGCGTGTGTGCGTGAGCATCCGTGTGTAGTTCTTGTGCAGGTTTGTAGGCTTCATTCATAAGTGCGCCTGGTTTGTGCTGTAGGTGTGCGTGTTGGTGTTGGTGTGCGTGTGCTGCGCGCGCGCACCTGCCGACCAGTTCTGAGATGCGGAGATTTGTGCACCTCTCCCACGGTCGGTGCCCGCTCGGCCTCTGATCTGCTCTAGCTGAACCTCGTTCTGATATAATTTAAATTTTTCTCTGTGTTCGTCGTTTTAGTTTCAATTAGAGCCAAAGAATTTTGTGTTCCAATCACAATTAAGTAAAATAAGGCTCGAGACGTAGCTCGGCTCTTTGATGTTGTATAAATGCGGTGTCTGTTTCAATAGTGTCATGTTTTGATGTCTTTAAATGAGTTGAAAGAAATGTTCCGTATGAAGACTTGTCAGATCTATTATAAAACATGCAGTTAAATTGTGATATAAAATGTGTTTTTATTGCTTCATTTTCTTGTGGCTGACATGGAAACTTTGTATAAAGTTTTGAACAACTTCAGTTGACAAGATTAAAATCAAACGGCGCAGAAAATAACCTGAACAAAGTAACAATGGAGATTGCGGATTCTATTTTTGCCGTGGATAACATAAAGAGGTGTTCGATGGTGCAAGGTGGTCAGAGTCGCCCCGGTTGCGAATCACGCCTGCATTAATTGCACCACTCTCGCACAATGTGATTTACTCGCACTATATATCTCGCGCAGCTGCACTTGACTCACGATTATTGCGCACACGCATCTTTTTATATTAACGCTGTTACAATGAGATAGGAACTGCGTGCTTTGATTGCGTTGTTACGGAAATCTTTATCATTTTAGCTATTTCGCAATAATTTTGTTAAAGATTATTCATGACTTATTCCATCGATTAAGTTAAACTGTCAAAGTTGTTTACAGATATATTGTGAATTAGCTTCTGCCCGCGGTTTCGCCCGCGTGGATATCCGAAAATATTCCCACAGGAACATACTACCGGGACAAAAACTAGCATATGTTTCTCCTTATAACATCAGATATCTGCCAGTGCAGTCAACTTCAGTCCAGCCGTTACGAAGATTAACCAGAACAAAAATACCACAGCCAGACAAAAAAATAAAAAAAAAGGTTTGAAGACAGAAGATTTTTGTTGTAAGTACTGTACCTATATATGTACTTTCATATGAATTTAGTAAAAAGCTGTTATTTTGACATTACAAACAGACATTTCAATTTATTTATTTTGTACGTTTTTGCCTATATGTTTTGCCACACATTAAAATTGTTAAGAAAGAATATTTCTCGAACCACCACCACCACGTCGACAATTAGTTCTTGCAATGACTTCAAAAAAGTTCTCATTGCGTCTTGATGATTTTTTATTTACCTCAACGGATATTAATGTCTCGTTTAATTGAAGTATTTAAACTCATCTTTGTACATGCAACGTGCATTATACAATACGCTTTTTATGTTCATTGTAGTAATGATATTATATTACCAGTGTGTATAGAATATTGCATTTATCAGACACCTGCTCGTGCGATATATCCTCATTGATATAATACATGTAACTGATTGTGAGGCTCCTCGCTAACAAGCCTCCGGCCCTGAGTAATTGTAGAGAACTGATGGCTCTCTAATTCATATTTCTCTCAATGAAAACAAAAAAAAAAACAAGTCTTGTATTATATTTTTATATCATAAAGATCAAACCATTCCCAACTAATAAATGATATTACACATATTTCCACATCAAACAACTTGGTAAATAAAAAGTACATAATATTTAAACTTATGTTCTTTAAATTATTTTTAATGTAATAGAAAAGTCGTGTCATCAAAAAGTTTTAAAGAGAACTATTATGCACCGCCTCCGTGGTCGTTAACTCGAGTGTTGGGCTGGTACCAAAGTTGTTTTTTTTAAAGATGAAAAGAACATTAATTGTTTTTCACTGTTATAAAGTTTGCAGAATGTGAGTGTCATATGCGCTACTAAAACTCGCTGTCAGACATTCTAAAGAAATAATTTGATAACAAGTAATGACTAATTTGATGTTCTGATAAAAATATGTTACAAATAAACAGTTATTTCGTGTGAAATGTTCTTTAAATTTGCAGCAGTTTAAATCCGAAAGCTATCATCGCTCTGACGAAATAAATGTTCAGAGGGACGCTTGTTTATTTCATGTATTTTATAATAACTTAAATAAAGCTAATTGTAATTATCTGCGGAGGCTAATGCAAGAAGGTGGTGGTACGAATAACAGTCGTGCTTGGCATTAAGATCTGGAATGGTATTTTTGGCTGCACAAAAACTACGATGGCAAGACTTCCGTTTCCGTAATTAAAGTAATTAATCCCGAATGATTTCGGTTTAATTGTCGCGTAGTTTCCGATGAGCCCCATCCGTTGTACGATATTGTCACTAATAGCTTATAAGTAAGAATGAAAAAGCAAATTACTTAATTACCTATTGCAGTTAATTTATTTTAAGCAGAAGATTTTTTTTAATTAAAATATTGTTGGGTTTTTCCACTGGGGAATTCTCATTAGACGCTTGGAGTCTGGATTTGTGCCAGGTCAACTGCGAAACGTGGAAGTAGGTACTTACTAGTTTACACCTAGCCATTTTTTTTTCAACTTGTAAATAAATATAGTTATAAATTACCCAACTTTATTTACCTAATAATAGCACCACTTAACAATCTACAAAGTCATCGAGGTCTCCACAACATGTCGAACGTTCTTGGTATAGTTGCGGTGAAGAGAATCGTGAATGGCGTAGATAAGTGCACAAAGCACCGGAGATGCGCCGCGTGGCTCAGCCGTGCCCGAGGACAGGCCGCAACCTTCGTACTTTCAGAGTTTCGGCCGTATTTACTAATACCTGCTTTGTTTTTGAATTAGGAACTTTGCGTGATGGGTGTTGGTATGGAATTAGTATGTACTAAATAGGCTGTTGGTTTTTGAAACGGAAAATGGAAAAGCTCGTACTTTGGAAGTTTCGGAAATATTTACTACTTATTACCTGCTTTGTTTTTGAATTAGGAACTTTGCGTGATGGGTGTTGGTTTTTGAAAATAGAAATGCTTGCTTCTATGTGGCGAAATAGGTGTACTGTCAGGGCTGGTTGTAATATTCATAGAATATTGAATTTACAGCGTTTTTCGGAGTGTTTACAAAGAATATCTTAAATTATATTTCTATATCAAAGTTCAATTTCTACTCTGAAGTTAAAATTAAAAAACGATTCAAACTAAGAACACTTGGTAGAATTCTTTGTAAATTTGAACTTCATTTTATATCGTAAAGCAACTTAGAGAACATAACACTGGAGAAGCCTTACGAACAGTTAGAGCCTTACAACACTTTAAATATTTTTTTATAATATTTACAACATAACATAACATAACATCACGCCTTGTATCCCCAAAGGGTTCAGCAGAGGTGTACCTATAGTACACCCACGTTTCGCCAGTTATGTTTATAATATTTAGTCATGTTTTTATTGAAATTCAAAATCGTAACCTCATAATATGTTTTGATTTTTCATTCGATTCAGCCATGATTCTACATGGCATGAATCGAGTATTTTTGTCGTATTGCTTTGGTGACGTCACTGAATCTCGCTGCAGCTAGTGTTTATGTACATAAAGTTCAAAATATTTTTCTTTTGCAATCATTATGAAACTATACGTCAAATCAGGAGAATTGACATGTTCTCATTGATATGCGATTATGTCTTTTAGTTAAAGTACTATCGAGACTACCGAAGCGTTGAGGTCATGTTTGAAACCAAAATTGACATGTCTATAATTTCTTAATACGAATAAAGTAGTAATGTTTGTTGTTATTTTTTTTTTATGATTATATTTCCATTGTTAGAATGGAAATGTTTGGTTTTATAATTTGAAAATTAAATTTGATTGTTTTAACTTAACCTACTTAATATATTATTGAAATTATTATGAATTTTGTTACTTTTTTTTTAATTGTAGTTATCTTAAAATTTAAATTTAACTATGTTACGCATAAGCTGTTTTATTTCATGGATTCTGTCGAAATTCCGAATGAATATAAATATCGATAAAAAAAAAAACGATGGTACGGACTTCTCATTCCGGGCGAGCAGCTTTTGTTTTTTTTTGTAGTAGCTACCGCGTCCTCCGCTAAAAGTGACAGACTTTGTTGTTCAGAATATTGTGCTTATGTCTTCCCCAGTGTTATATACTGTGAGGGCGAATTTCACCAAACTTTTATACCTAGAATTAGTGTTACCCTGAGAATAAATTTTGAATTGTTGACAGTTTTTCCATACTTGAACTGTCAGACGTCAATTTTAATCCACGGATAAAACATATCTGACTTTGGTAAAATCAGCCCTAAGTAAAGCAATCAACAAATTCCCAGCACCGCAAAATAAAATTGTATAACAAGAACAATGCACGCAACAGGCCGCGTTTCTTTACAACTCCAACACATTTCACATTATGCTAATGTTCGGTGGTTTCACAGTAACAGGTGGCCGACAAGGGTTGTTCGAGGGGAAACCTAACCGACACTTGTTGCGTCGACTTGCGTCCAGCAATTCCGAACCAAGCACGTTGATAAACAAATGTAATGACTCCATTATGTCCCGTGTTTATCTAGACCGAGTGACTTGTAAACTACAATTATTTCCAGGTAATTTTATGTTCTAGGTAGGTTTATATACTAGATTGTTTTGGGAATAAAGTGAAGGGAACAGCTGCTTTGGATATGAGAATCAATCGACGAATTATTTTCAAATTATCTGCTTTTGCAATCACTGAATCTAATAATAGACATTTATTTTGTAGACTGTAAGGTCTCTCGTGATTTTGGACTTTACCGTATCTTGTAGGGGAAAATGAGGTGATGGATGATACATGAGTATGTTATGTGTTTCTTCATAGGCAAGAAATCTCTACCGCGGCGGCCACCACAATAGCGAGCCAGAACAAAAGCTCGCGCCATTTTTACCGAACCCATTGTTCACCGTTTGAACTTGGAACGTCGCGTGACGTAAACGGCGCGTGCGCTGTTTCGCATTCAAATCGCCTTCTTTTTGCTTATAATTATACTAAATATCATTGCAAAATGATCATTCTTACTAAAAGGCGCGGTTAAAGTACTACTTAGTAAGTAATTGCCGTATTTGTGAATGCAACCGTCAGTTTAGAAAGACTTCTTTGAAAAGGTTTGCTTTAACATTCTTTGAGTGCTTTACGAACCACCGTTCGTATTAAGTTAATGTCTCTTATTATGAGTAAAATAACACTTTGTGTCTAATCTTATTTGCCTCAAACCCTGCGACATATCTTTACAGTGGGAAGTCAATTATTGTTCGTAAGTATGCATTTTGAAAAATTGTTCATTTGCTTACCGATGTCACCCTCCCTGTCGTTGAAGCGTGGAGGAGGGTTATGCCATAATGCGGTAAAATTGTTATTGTTCAAACGGTTCCCTGCTCACTGACGCAGAAAATGAACGTTTTGCGTATGAGTTGTACTTTTATTTAATACATTAAAATTCGTTACGCTGTCCAACCGTTGCTCTATTTTAATAAATTGTAAGATTACTGCAGGGTCCAGGTAATTTTAAATTAACCATGCAAGGCAAAAGTAATAGGAGTTCATTATATTGTTTGAATGCACATTTGTTGTAAGTTGTAACATTCTTAGTACGATATCAGAGGTCCTCATCGTTTTTACCTTCCGAGGTGGAGAATATAACAATGCTCACTTATCTTTCAGTGATCTGTGGCTGCGTTGATCACGAACGTAGGCGACGGACCTATGCTCAATGACAGAGGCGGCGCGGCCGGCCGCTGCGCGCGCGCATCATCTCATTGAGCGCGCACCGGATGGGCCAATCAGCGGCGTGAATGGACGCCCCCGCGCTGCGCTGCTGCTGCTCCGCGTTATTAGCTCCCGTACTAGATGCCACTGTTTCTTTGTTATGCCCGTAAATTGTTATGACTTTTTATGGCCCAAAGAATGTGTTGAGTCGTAAATCCGTTGTTTGCCTCATTGATAGCGCTATTGTTCGTCGCATGAGAAAACGTGCGTCCTCAGCTACTGCATTTGGACCGGTCACATAGTTGAGCTTGTTAGCTCGGAGGTGACATGTCCGCTACTCGCTCGGACACCGGCGCAGACTCAGACGCGGTACGAGATGCTCATGCGCACGTTTACGTAATGTTTGAACGGAAGCGGGGTGGCTATTATTTTAGTTTATGGCGTTCAATTAAATAAATGTATTTTTGTATTCAATTAGCAGTTTGATTTGATGTTTTAGGTTGTCGAAGGATGCTTACATGGAGGTAAGAAACTCGTAAGCTCCTGGGGCTTGGCGGATGATTTAATACTTTTATCTCTTGTTGTTCCTCCGTGTTTGTTATCGTTAGCGTTCTACCACACTACGATGACTCCAAGTGATCAAACATGATCAATAGGCAGCACATTAACCGCAGCAGTCGTATGTCGGGGTCGATTAACAACCAGCCAGTTTGTATACAAACATTGTTTCCAGTTCTCAGACTATGAGCACGCAAGGTCTTTACTTTCAAGATCAGCAGAGCATACGAGGAGCTAGTCATAACTACGGTAATGGTTGGCCGAGTGTTGCTCAACAGAGCGGCTGTCTGTGCCCTAGCGAATAGCGGAGCCGGACACGCTGTGTTTCAAAATACAGTGATATTAAAGGAAATCGAGTTGCGATATGATGCGCTGTTGGATGTTCGGCCCTTTGGTTTATTGATTGTTAGTTTCATGGGCTTTGTAACTCAAAATGAGTTGTCTTCGGATATGTAGGACTGCCGTTAAAAGTAAGAAATAATCAATTCTGTTTCTCTCATAAATGTTCACCTTGAAAAGTGCCTTTTATGTGCCACATTAAAATAAATGATTCGACTTTGACTTTTACTCTACGACTGTATATCCCTAGACGAGAAACGTAACTCAAAGACAGCATGTTATTTTTGTAAATGGCAATTTCGCAAATTCTACCACAACCTGTACAGTCCAATATTCTGTAAATTTAGCAGTGCCATAGGTAATAATTTAGAAAATGAACGTTTTCATATTTTTCTTCGGTCACAGCGCGTTCACATTTGGGACAAGTGCACGCGAAACCGAGAGCGTTGCGCGGTTGCGTCACCAAAGCGAAGCGAGGATCACGCGCCATTTTTGTTACGATTCCTTCGACCACGATCCATATTTGAAATTTGACCGCTGTTGTGGAACAGTTGACTCTATGATTCGAATATTTTGGTCTACAATTTTTTTTATAATAGCGTTTATGGAAATATTTACAGGTCTTTGGTTAACTTGGTTGCCAGTGATATCTTACCTTTTGGCTTATTGAAAGCTTTCATCATGACTTTGATTCCCATGCCTGCGATGGCCGCCGTCGCCTTGATGGGTGGTCTGCTGCGGGCTCTTGAAGTCCGAATCACAACCCGCCAGCAGGCCGATATTATCTATAGTCCTTTTCACTTATATTTATATTTACAACGACTTTTTTTACACTATTTACTTAAAATTTAAATAAGATCAATAAATATCACACTGTTTCTGTTTTTAAAGTTTTTATCGTCAGTCTAAACACTCTTCGCTATTTTTCATTTTGGCGATGGTACTATTGTCACGTGACGAAGAAATAGTTCATTCTTATTTTAACACTGTTCATTGTTTTTTGTATTCATTTAACAGCACCTGTTAATAAAGAAATATTCCATGTAATTTTGTACTTGACTCCTATTTCTGCCGATTGAGATGAATACGTTAACTATTTGTAGAGGTAATAAATTAAAACAATGTTAGTTTTTATGTACAGCAATAGCTATAAATAATTGCTGAGTGGTAATTAAGAGATAAACGATAGCGCGGTTGTTTGATAATTGTTAAAACTACGGCTGACAGACTGGAGGAGGAGGTATAGAGGTACACAAATAGTGGCAAACATTCCCACAGGTGTGCGGAACGATCCGATGCAGGCGCTTCCGGCCCGGTACCCCACTTACCCCGAGTGGTTCCCACCCTCGCACCACCCCTGCCGCGTGTAACCCCACGACTGCAGCGGGGTTGTTCTCACGTAAACCACTAGCCCGAGACTGATCATTTTGCTAACTTAGTGTCGAACTGTCAAAGTCAATTTAGTAACAATATTAAGAAAGTTAGTATTCACTCTAGGCGAATGGGCCATAACTACAAGTTATGGTATTCATGTAAAGTTATATTCAAAACACTGTTTCGAAAACTAAATAAAATTCTGCCTCAGTTTTTATCTAAATTATAGTCAAAATATTATTAATGTTTAAAATGAGAGTCTATTTGTTTTTTCAGTAGGTACTTAACTATATTTTTTCCATCCTTTAAAGTTACAAATAAATTATCTACGTGTATGGTCAACCTGTTCAACATGTTGTGAACATTCGGTAGTTATAATGAACCATAATTGTCCATGCTTATTTCGTTGTGCGTGACCACGATATGGATACAATTACAATAATGTTGACTGTGAGAGCTGTAACGGAAAAACAAGAACAGGCCTTTTAACTACACTTTCTAACAACAAATACAATTTCAATATTAAATTGAAGTTGTTTTGTTTGAATATTCATTATTTCATAATTGATATCTACTTAACATCATGTGGGCATCGAACATAATTTAATCATGAAACAGCTAAATAATCATCCGATGTTTATGTTCTTAATATTCGTAGTCATAACACTTTAAAATAACCAATAACTGAGCGACACAAATTGATGAAATTGGTACTACAAACCCCATCGAAAGTACAAGGGTTAAGTACCAGTAAACATCTTCAATTCGCTTTATTAAAAAATGTTCCATGAAAAGGGGTTCTAACGCTTGTTATTTTATTAGAAAAAAAAAATGTATTGCCACAAGTGATTAATGGTAATCTGTTAAGACGCATTTCAATGAATTTATTTTCGGTTCACACGGTTATAGAGCATATTTATTTTTTGGTTATTTTGAGCTTATCTTTGGCACTCATTTATTTTTTATTTATAGATTATGCAGATAAGAACATAATTATAGAATTTATCGTATTTTTTTTGTTTTTCCAAAAACGATTCTCACGGTTAAAATATGGCAGTGATATACAAAAACCTAGTAGTATAACATCATTCTTTAGGTACATAGGTTTCAATACAATTGAAATAAGTAGTATTAGTCAATCAAACATACTTTAGTCATGATGGGGGCGACGAATTGTCTCTAATCAAAATCACATTTAGAAACATAACTGTCATGTTATTGGTCGAGGATTTTATTGGACAAATGACGCTGTATGAAATAATAAAACTGAACATGAAGTTTGAAGGGCACGACATTAAAATGTTGAAAGAATATTTAAATAATATGTTAGAGCGACTCAAAACTATATTACTTAGAAAATGTAAGAAGGTATAGTCGCATACCCATGTAATTCAATCAATCAAAAAGTATTATATGCCTATTAAAAGCTACTGCAATCCAGATCATTAAGTCCAATACTGGATAAAGCGAGAGAATTTCTATTGACGCTTGGGACGAGTCCTTTGTGTCCTAAGTAGTCCCATTCAATGAGTCTAGTTGCTCGACCAATATTGGAGGACAATAGTCAAGTAACGTGCTGCTCACAACGGGCGTAAAGCGAAATAATGTTTAATAGAGGTCAGTCCAGTTGTACGTCTATTGACTTCGTGATCTTTGGAATGATTTAGCAGGATAATGATGATGGAATGCATGGTTCGATGTAAATGGAGTTATAGAACTAAGTTGTTAGTGTGGATTAAACTAAATAAACAAAAATCTGAATAAATAACTAGTACATGTAAATATTACTATTTTTGATTAGCAAAAAAAACAAACAGAATCATTTTCGAGTGGTTTCACACTGCGTTTGTTCAGCGTAGGCCGCTACACCGCGTAGGCCCTTACGCCACGTGTAGGTGGCTACGCTGCGTAGGCTCCGCGTAGCAGCTGCGTTGACGCCATGTTGTTTGAAATAGTTTCATTTCATACAATACAATTATTAACAAGATGGATTCCGACGAGGAAATATTGCTATTGGCAATTCGGTATTACTTTTTTATTTCCTAAAGTTCCATCGAGGATTGTATAAGCAAGACCCTTTAATTGACTGTAACCCTTCTAATAATCTGTGCAGCACAATTGAGTGGGTGGGATAACTTCGTATCTATTACAGGGCAGTTAGTGCGTGCGTCTGTATGCCAGTGTGTCTGTGTGTCTATGTGTCTGTGCGGTTAATCGTGTGGTGTGAGCACAGATTGGCCGGGGCTCGGGTCAACTAACTCGATTGTCGCGCCCAATTTGTCACCCCACGCCTCAATGACACCAACCGCATTACATTTGTCTCTTATTTGTTACTAGATTACATTTTGATCACGTTCTATGACATTAGGCTCCCTTTGTTTGTCATTACGCCGCGTCCAATCGAAATACTAAATCATTTGGCAAATCTAATACAATTTCAAGTGACCGTCAAAAGTTAATATTGTTTCAGTCTATCGGGTAATTTTCGCTTATTCGAAGAAAAGATCACGTGTATAACTAGTGATAACAATGTTATAACAAAAGATGCAAAAGCGTAGGCGAGTAGCCGAGACCAATAACCTACATAAGTGCTAATGTACAATGTAACCGAATGTCGTGCGACACTAATTGATGGCTCTCGTCTAGCGGCATTCATGAAGCAAATATGTATTATTTCAGTTTTAGGTGTGCGGAATGAACCCGCGGTCAAATGGGGTCGCATCTTCGACCCCATCTTAATGGGAAAGTGGACACCCGCATATCTGGACCGATGATGCAGACGGACACTAATTCGGTTGTAGATTTTAATATTTCTAAATTAAGTGGATTTACGATAACTGCGGGGGACCAATCGTGCAATGTAACGGTCATTTGAGCAGATACTTGGTATTAAGTGAAGACTGAAGAGACAATTTCCGATGCAGTTTTAAATAAAAAGTAATAAAAGTAGTCTTTATGGGTTTCTTGACAGAAATGAGGCAAGAGAATTCATTTATTCAGCCACTAGCTACATTGTGATGCGTTCGAGAACTGGTTTGTTCCCGCGCCGCGTATCAATGCATGTTTTGATTTCGGCCAAAGTATTCGCGAGATTTTGCGCGGTTTTGCACGGATTGCGCGCGCATCAACAAACATGGCGACAATGGATGCTTCGGCGAATCGAGTGACGCGGGACGCACGATTCAAATGTGGAACAATGCGAGCTTGTATAACAAGAGCTAACAATTCGGCGGGTTGTTTATGTGAACAATAGCAATAGATTGTGCAGTTTGTGCGCAAGCTAGCGAGCTTTTATACTTTGTTTAGTGTTGCCACATAATAATGATCGTAACATTGTTAGCGTAAGCCTGAGTCAATATTAGCATGCGATCAGCGTAAATTCTTTCGGTTTATGTAATTTTGGTTTGTTGAATCTGTAAGTTGTTATGTTAGGCTGGTCGGGTATTGGTTTGTTCTGGCTGGCGTGTCGAGGTTGGGTCACGCGGGGCGCAAGTGATTTGACCTCCGACCGTTCAATTAAAACGTTATTACGGACTGACTCGCTCTGCTCCGACACATATTGTATCACTTTTGTTGGGACACACATATTTGTTTTAACTAGGAGCTAGGGTCAAATGGCTATGTCATGTAATGTAACTATTTCATTTTGTAGATATGAGTAAGTAGTGTAAATTTAACGTGTTTGTTTTAGTTTAATAATAGTTATTTTCAGCGTTTATGTTATTATTTTGTAATATTTTTTTGAACACGATGTAGTTATGTTGATAGACGTGGGCATTCAAGATAACAAATCATTTGTAGGTAAATTATTAATTTCGAGTTGAAATATTAAATAAGATGATAAGATTTACAAAATTGTACATTGTACATACATACATTGAAAAGAAGACAAATTAAAATACCTTGAGGAACACCAGTAAACACGTTGCGAAAAATATTTCTATTTTATCTATATATCTATCTATTTATCCATACTATTCCATACTAATATTATAAATTCGAAAGTAACACTATCTGTCTGTATGTTAATTACCTTTTCACGCTTAAACCACTGAACGGATTTCGATAAAATTTGGCAAGGATCTCCTTGCCAAAGTAGCCTATGACATAGGCTACTTTTTGTCTCAAAAATAATCCTAAAAAGGGGTGATATAGGGGATGAGAGTTTGTATGATAAACTTAGCATTTCTTAAATTTAAATTTATGCTCTTAGTACTTTGTTTTTTTTCTTTATTTATTTAAAGAGGGTTTTAACCTAGACAGATTATGCCATCCTCATCGTTATAAGTCGACATTACATATTACTACACACCTAAAAAATATATTTGCTTTTAGTACTTAATAAATAAAAAATGTATTTGTTTCAGCGTTTTTGTAAAATCATCACGCAAGGGGGTAAAATACTGTAAATAATCTTATTAAATTTTAAGGTGTGTACGCAGTTATAGACCGATACTATGAAGACTCAATGTAGGGAAGTTATTAAAATTGCTTAATTTGATTTAAAAAAAATGTTGCGACTACTTTTCCAAACTTGGCTACGTCGTGAACAACCTATAAATAACATGCATAACTCTACAGTCTACATAGGTATATAAAACATGAAAAGGTTTTTGCTTATTTAGAAATCTCCAAACTAATTAAGGTAAAATTCATTGCAACGACTTACTGTGAATGTGTTTCGAAATATGAAATTAAAGTCCAGTAGCGATGAGAAGGGTTATCTGTCGACAAATTAACGACACATTCCATAGCCGAAAATGATTTGGAGCGTTGGAATTTGGCAGCGCAGGCTGTGTGAGATAGGAGATTTTCCGGCACCTCTCTAATTATCGAGAAAAAATATAATTGTAGTACGGCTGTCATAAAACAGCTATGGTTTGGGCGACATTCTGTGGTGTGGGTGTCTTAGACACACGGTCGGGCGTGTGGATGCGAGGCGTGGGGCCGTGGGGCGGGCTCGGAGGCGATTGGCGAACGCCTCCCAACGCCCACGCACACGCGCACTGCGCGAGAAAAATCTTCGCGAGGAAAACTCCGCGAGTTCTATATTCTTAATGTTTGTTTACAACACGTGGGCGGCATAATAGTCGTTCGATGACTTGACTCAACAAAATGGCGACGGCGGTTTATGAACAGATTGGTCGACATTAAATAAATTTTCTTTAGATAAAAACAACAAATGCAACGAGTGCGAATAACAGTTTAATGTCCTAAAGCACCGAATAAATTAAACTGTTGAGGCATTCAGATAACATTGTTTTTTGTCTACACCACATTATGCTAAAACATAAAAAGCAAAAGTGTGTCATCGTACATTCAGCCTAATTTAAAACACAACGCAACTTGAGTACAATTAACTTTTAGGTATCGTAATAAAAATTCAAAATACAATCGCAAAATGTTCGTTTAGGAGAATAAAATATATAAACGCGTTAATTAGACATTCAAATGGATGCATTTTCAGTACTTTTGTATGTTAATTCATTTGGTTTAAGGTTAAGTTCAGTGTCGCAACCGCCATTTTATGTAACAGAATGTAGGCATTTATATTCATTTGGAGACAAACGTTTTTATGTTAAGTATTCCATAAATAAAGATACTTGTATATATTGGATGCAGAAGTTTTGATTGAAGAATAATAAACGTACGATATCCACAAGAAATGCAACAGAGTCCATCGAAATAATCAGACACATGCAATCGAAACTAAAATACTTTTCAGATGAAACAATAGTGAGGTAATTAACCCTTTAATTTATGAAAATTGCCACATTAATAAAAGTCAACATAAAAAATAAAGTCCGTTCACTTTTATGAACAATTGTTATACGGTAGATACAACACTATCATTTTAAATTTCGACGGCATCCTTTTGTTGTTTTACAGCCAGCCAGTTTGATGGGCAGAGCTATTAGGCCACACTGTTACATACTTTTATTAAAGTTACTCTATTCAGTAGCTAAAGAGTTACGATGCTCGTAAACTAATATGTCACTAAAAGCAGGAATACGGAAGAATTAATTTTAATGCTGATACCGGTGAGCTTCTTCGTTCGGATATCCATTTCGTCACTCGGAAAATTGGGTCGTCGCGGGCGCAGCGAAACGGGCGCTCAGTCTTTCACCAACATTAGTGACTATTAACATCGTGTTAACGCTCTGTTAAAAATATCAATCCTCATAAAACTACTGATTTATTTTGGATATTATAAAACTTAACTAATTGTATATTATTAATGACTTTGTTTTTTTTGTCTATCATTAGTCAAAGTTACTAATTTTTTTTACTTGACTCTGCTATATAAATGAACATATTCAATGGACACAGATGCTGAAAATTGAGAAGTGATTCTCGTTCAAATGATTTACACTCTAAAGAACATTGTTCATCCATCAAACCTATTATTATAAACAAGGTAGTATTGATTTAGTTAGTAAAAGTTTAAGTTTTCCTGAAAATTTCAGTTAGGTTTTTAAGTAATACTGTTATGAGACACGGTACTATAACAAAGAAATAAATTCAAATACAGTTCTGTTTGTTAGGAAAAAATACGAAAATGATAACAACAGTACCTACTTAGTTATGTGCTATCAATAATGTATGACCACTCTGTGGAGCAAATGTCACACTATCAATTGCCATTCATCACGAGACCTAACTTTGAGCTATCAATGAGGGATTAGGTATTGTTTCATTGTCAATATATTGACATGAATAAAAAAACTGATTAAATTTAAACATGGGCAATGTTTGTAATGTAATTTTTTTTCAAATCGATGTGCATTAAACTTCAAAAGAGTGCATGTACAGTGAAAAGTCACGGAAATAGCAAAATGGCAAAATCTACTTAGGTATACAAGTT
Source organism: Dryobotodes eremita (assembly GCA_917490735.1). Classification (NCBI taxonomy): domain Eukaryota; kingdom Metazoa; phylum Arthropoda; class Insecta; order Lepidoptera; family Noctuidae; genus Dryobotodes; species Dryobotodes eremita. Next base: position 11,263,302 of record OU823257.1, read on the forward strand.
TTCCAAATTTTCTTTGTTAAAAAAATACGTTTATTTCAGAAACTTGATACATTCCCATGAAATAAGGAATATCTAAAAACCAGCTTTGTCTTTTCGTTTGAATCTTCGCTTTTACAAATGGCATCTGCGACTTGATGACTTTTCGCTGTACAAAGACGATGTTTTCAAACCATTTGCTCATTTCGTTTTTAGAACTGCTAGTGAGGGGACCATTTGAATTTGAATGCTAAGCGTTCAGTTTAACGCTCCTTTGTGAGTCAGAGGGCACGGTTCGCTGGCTGCGAAAATTCGACGCATAGGTACATACACCTCGCGTTTCGGACGAGCGATGCGAAACCTTTTATGCATTGATATTTTAGGCAAGTACTTAGTGTTCTGAAATTGTAATTATTAAGAAATATTCTTAGTTGAGAAATCGATTATTCGACTTAATTGGGTAGCTCGTTATAAGTATTGATACCTAATTACAAGGAAAATGTTGAATTTTTCGGGTTATTGTGTAGAAGAAGTAGGTAATTGGATATATAATAATCACCTAGTGGGAATGTTACACCATAATTTGTTGGTGTTTTGGCATAGGTAGATATGTCATAGAAAATACGCCCTGTTGGGCGTATTAAATTATTATATTGACTTATGTTTAGTTTTTAATATTCTCATGAAGTGAATTATTGTATTCTTATGAGAATAAAGGTATTTCAAACCTCAAAATAGTGTTGAGCTCTACATTATATGGTAGCAAATAAAATTCTTCATTCACAAGCCGTGTGCCCGATGGGATTACCCAATGGCAAAAATGAAAAACTTCCATACAGACATACATCATCTTTTTAACCGCTTGAATTTTCTAAAATCCATTCTTAGTGCTCCCTGTCGTTATTATTTGAAAAATTTAATGCTTCTAGATCCAACGGTTAAGGCAATTTTTTTTTTTTATAAATAACTGCTATGCGTTGTCCGTCAGTGAACGAATGAATGTAAGGTTTTTATTGAGTAGAGTGGCACAATCGATTCTTAATTTGTACCTCGAATGCAAGACTGGAATTTGCAGTGGGTATTATGATACGAATGTTTTAGGTATTATAAAGATTATTAGGAGGATTAGGAGGTTAGGCAGATGTGAGTGGAAACGCCGGGAGGGGTCTTCCTAGGAGGACATATAGTGACCTTATTGGTGATGTTCTTCAGAAAGGTCAGGTGCGTAGTACTCGCAACCCGCATGCGAGTGTGACCAGATGTATGAACATAAACGAGGCAAAAGGAGTATGTAAGGATCGTAGCAGGTGGCGTTCTGTAGTTTCTGCCTACCCCCATGGGAAAAGGGTGTGAGTTTATGTAGGTGTGTATGTATGTAAAAGGATACTACTGTTATGGTCCAAATACTGATTTGATGCTTTACATACAGGGTGTAAAAATACCCATTACATAGCCGCCAACTATGCATTCTGTACATCAAACTAAGTAACATACCACAAAAATAATTGCTTGGAAACGAATATTATTTTTGGTGTGAAAAATCGCTGTTTATGGTAGTGCGCAACGTAACACGCAAAACATTGTGCTTACGGATGCATGCAACCGTACATCGGTCGTGGGGTTATTAAAAGTTGTGATATAATTCTAACATTGAAAACTTATTTCGTAAAAAAAACGTCAGTAAAAGTTGAAATTTTGACCTTGAATATCTCCGTAACCCCGGTTCCCAAGTATGGTCCAGTACAAAAAAAAAAATACAATGTCGGGAGTACAAGTGACTCTCGGCTTCGTTAAGTATCTTTATACATCCATTATGCTTACTAGAAGAACGAAATCAATCAATAAATGAGGTGATCGTGTACAAAACAGGACTGTATAAACATGATTATTTGAATTATGAGATGTTATAATAATAAAAAATCTAATGCAAAACGTCTCATGTTTGTCACGAATCAAATTCCATTGAACACCTTTTGAATGTTTTTTGTCAAAATTGGAGCATACGACGTTGAACATGCGCCGGCGCAAGCTATTGTGTATACTAATAGTAAGTATACAAGTTATTATAAGGTTTTTGGCGCGTGACTGGAACGTTCAAATGTTTACTTTGAGATGACGTAGGTACTTCTCTGGAACTGGCTTAAAATAAACCATTAATTTGTAATTAAATGTAATATCTATCGGAATTTGATTCTATAAAACAATATGATTTTGGAGATGTCATTGTCGCTTGCTACAACGCGACGTGCTACGAAGTACTCTATCGTTTCAGCAAAACTAAGTTTATAGTACATTGTCATGTGTTATTGTAATAATTAATAATATTTTATACAATGACAAGTATGGAACTATTGGAACTAAAGAAGTACTATTGGAACTATAGATATTAAGTTACAGTGAACTTCAATTTACATAACTGAAAAAATTAAGGTTCTAATCAAAATGTGCAATTGGCAAAAATAAACAAAACTGCCAGACATGTTATTTTTTCGCCCATCTTGTATGAAAGCCTCATCGGAAAGGTTTCTTTAGAGCAAAAAAGTGTAAAAAACCACAAGTAGGGGATTGTAGGACGGCTTCAAAATAAACACCTGTATCCGTTGCCGGGACACGGGGTTTTTGTGTTTCCCCGCAGTGTGTACACTGTACAGGTCCTTAGACCTGTAAAGTATGCACCTATAGTAACTGCCAAATCTTTGTTTGTGAAATGAACTTTAATTAGGCCTAAAGATCGTCTCTTGTTTTATTTTTAGTTTAAAATAGCTTTATCTAGAAAGACAAAAATAAATGATGTAATAAAAACAAATAAACAATAACAAATGAAGTTCTATTTAAAGTATGTCCACGTGAGAATATGTTTATCGAATGTAAGAGAAAATCATTAATAAAAGTTACTTGAAGTGCGAGTTGACATTGTAACCAAACCGGAATGGTACAATTGACAGTAGCTACTTACAAAGCGATAAAAATTACAAGTATTTTGTAAATTGTTATTTATAATCTGATAAGAACTATTTATAATCTAAATTTTATTCGTAGACACAACTGATCTTCACAGTATCTCAAATAAGTGTTTATTTAAATCAGGTAGACCCAATTCGAAGAACAAAGGTAATTCTTGCGAAGTTTTTTAGCCATGAATCGACCGAGCGTTCGTTATTGTACAATGTTAACCTTTCATTTGTAACTATCAATAGAACTAGCCAAAATATAACATTATTGCAACATTAACATAATCGCTGAAGCGTAGCTCTTAACTCAGACTAATCCAAGTGTGAATCATCGGGAATTTTCGATGCAAAACGGATTTCGTATGGAGCACGTAAATGAAAACACAACTAATTACTTAAAGGTACCCCAAATGGGTTCTGACGATGTTCTTATCTGGTTGCTATTGTTTAACACGCCTCTTTCATTCCCACGGTCGCGCGCAGGCGGCGCAGGCGACTGATAACGCGCCGTACCTGCGTCGTGGCGGCGGAGAAAACGCCTCGTGGAATTCTTACTATGTAAGTTAGCGGGAAAAGCGCTTGGAAATAAACTAATTGAAATCCCTACATGATTTATTAGGACCGCCGTAATAGTGCGCTTAATTGTTAACCTCTACCACTAGTTATGGTAGAAAGTCCTCCTTCACACGGAATGGCCTAAGTGATTTATGTTCAGCATTATATTAGAACTATTTCTCAACCACTTAGGTGCTAAGTGGCTACAACTGGTAGTTGAAAGTAGCTAATTATATTGCAAATTTCATAGGTGGTAAACGTAAAGTTGAAATATTATTATTTCGTAGCGTATTATTACACTGAAAGTTATTTATTCAGCAGGTGCAATATCTTCCAATTAGTGTAACAAATATTGTATATTTACTTCACAAATAATTAGAGCAAAACTAATAATATACTAAACAAATAATAATATTTGGCTTTGGTAGGTACATAGGTACATGGAGCTTTAACATTCTCATGAAATAGTCCCTGGAAGTTTGTTATCGCGGTTATTTTGTGTTTGTACTCAATTGATAGTGAACAATATAAACCGAATGTGGCTAACTATGTACTTAAACAATACATACAAAAAATATACAGTTTCGTATTCATCTCATGAGGTCAGAAATCGCATTGTTGAATTTAAATATTTAAATGGAACGGCATCAAACAAAGAGCAGGGCCGGGAGTCAAGTGCAAAATTCACAGCGGCCCACGTTCCTCGTAAGGACGGCTTATATGTACTAGGTATATGAGCCGAATCCATTATCCAATGACGTACACCAATTACCCATTTAATGCAATTTGGGCCATTTGTAAAGTTGTCCAGGCCGAGTTCTCGTACATTCCCGGCGACACTCACTCAAATGCACCAATTAAAGAAATCACTAGTGAGCTAACACTGTGTGGACACAGGTCGATCGTTCGCGGTCGTGTTTGGAACCGGTCATGTCAAAATTGGATTAGTATCCAGAGAGTAGAGTGGCAAGGTGTGCGCGCGCGTGCGTCGCTGTGGCCGGCGAGCGACTACTCGCAGCTGAATGGGCGCTCGGCGGAGGGGCGAAGCTCGCACCGTCTCACTCCCAGCGAGCTTACGAAAATCACCAATTGCGACTGTCCCCTCATTAAACGAGGTAATTTCACATTACAACGACACACTTGTAGTTTCGATACGCGTCGAGCCGGCGCCGCGGGTGCACTAGGTGGCTCGAGGTGACGTGAAAGAGTACGAGGTTTTTTTTAAGAGCTTCCGATCGAAGCTCCGGTACATCGTTAAGCATCCGGTGCCACCTGCTCGCACTCGAGAGGAGACTGTGCGTTAGAAGGAGATGAAGTGATCGATCAGAACGCGGACCGGATGGCGGACTCGGTTATGAATGAATCGGCCGTCCCGCTCTGGCCGGTACGCTTGCGTAACGCAGTCTCGCTCCAACGCAGGTTGTCGCCGTAGAGGAAGTGAAAGGGTCGGGGGGCGTAGTAAATATTGCGCTCCGAGTATCCGTCGGGAGTATTTTCTAAAGGGCCTCGGTTTTTGTGGCACCATAAAGTGCAGTCCACCGTCTTCATTCATAGATTTGCACACACGTAACACATAGAGCCGGTGCATTACTCAATGAATAGTAACGCTCATTAGAATTAATCTGCTAAAGCTTACAACCTATAATAATGAACAAACCATGTTCAACCAGGACGATTAAATAGTAATATCGGTCTCCTAAATTGCACAATAATGTTCTATAGCAGGCTACAGGTAGGCAGGAAGTGGTACAAATTGGCAGTAACATAGAGTACCTCAATTGATTCTTGACTATGACAAATGAATGAAACTAAGACAGGATGTTATGCAGGAGGCCTGTAGAGGGGCTTAATGAAGAACGACAGAGGTCCTTCATTGTTGAAGCAAGGACTTGAGAATAAGTCAAACTCATCAGTTTGAAGTGCGCTCAGTTTGTGTTGTTTGTAGGTGTGTCTCTGGCTCGCTGGTTCAGCCCGCGTGTTCATTGTTCGCGGTATTGTTATCTGCGGCGAGGTGCGCCCGCGCCGCGTCCCGTGTCAATGTTTGGTCGACATCGACACCACGTGGAGGCCCTTTGATCACGGCAAATATTTTGACATCAGCTTATACTGGGGTTTGGAGATCTTATGTCAAAAGTAACAGGTAAAAGGTAATGGATAAATCAAAGAATAGAGATCATACAATCTTTGATCAAAGAGATTAGGTTGACAAACGGACTTGAAGTTTTCGAGTAGATAAACAGGTTGTATTTCTTTTTAATATGCAAACAATATTAATTTCCCAAGATCTTCGCAACGTAAAGAACTATTTCTCTAGTAATATATCAGTGTCTAGTCCACTTAATACATAAGATAAAGATCACTAATTTATACCGGTTCCAATTCTACGCAATTAACATTTTTTTTCTCACTCCACATTGATTGGATCTAATAAATGGAAACTTTAAAATACGAAGTAAATTTTTATTGAATTATGGAACTGGTAACATACACAATCCTGACGTTATAATATATTATAATCTTTTCTTCGGTGGTTGAAAAACGCAACTTATTTCCAAAGGGTTTGCTCAAAACAAATAAAATGCTTACAATTGCCTTTCACTTAAACAAATAGAGGATGTGGTCGGTATTGTCATCATGGCTCGAATACTGAATCACAGACTTGTTGAGCGTATGTTTTGGACAACTTTAAGGCTCAACATTTTCTCCATATTGATATGTTTAGATGGGAAACACATAGAAAATTAAAGATATGAAACCTTTTTTCTATTATTTAACTCTACATAGGTAAGTATTTACAATGTTCGAAACATGTTCTACAAAAGATTTTCTTGTTCCAGAATAACGGAGTCGTAAAGGAGCTAGGTATGCTTAAAATAACTAAACAAATGTAGAAATTGACCGACAAATATCTACACTAACGTATTCGCATCAGCATACCACGTTCACAACAAAGAGGTAAACCATAAACAAAGGGTAAATCAGATCAGAGCATTAAGTTCAAGTGCTTCTCGCCACAAATCAATGGGATCCCATCGATGCATGTAACCTCTGAGCGCCAGGTGCTACGCGGGAAGTCGTCTCCCCTCCCGCCAGCCCCCCCCCCCGCACGATCCTCCACACACACACACACACATCACAAGAGGAAGTGCACACACACTGCGCAACACCTACATAGTGACGTAGAGATCAACGTGGCCGTGTGTTTCTGTAATTTATTAATGGCTTGCATTTGCGTATGCGCTGCTCGTTGCGCATGAAAAATGGCGGATATAAATATGAATTGAGTGGCCGCTAATTCAAAAGTATAGTCATTTAAAGCTCGTGTTGACGCCTGAAAAGAGCCGCCTTAAGAGCTTTTGACAACTTAGTTTAGTAGAGTATTTATTGCTAACAAAATTATATGAACATTCCGTGATTTTGGTTCACATACTTTACATGATGTTAATGACACATCTTGTTAAGTATCATATTTATTTTGTAATGCTGATAAAGTCTCGAATAAATGTTGATAATTTTCAGTTCGTTTTTATGTCGATTTTGCGAAGTAAGTAATTTTTTGGTAACAGTTTTTTCTCTAGGATGGTATCTATTATTAAAATAGATAGATTGCACATTTTGGAAGGCAATATAGACAAACAAGCTTATATTTACTTTTATTATTGAGAAATACGTTTACTTAAACATATCATATATCTAAGTAGTGACGTACTCGTACCTATCTGTTGATAGCTAAAAGTTAAGTCCATGTCGGTAAAGTGTTACTCATCGAAGGAATGCTTTTAAAAGTTCTTCTAACGTACAACATAGTATTGTGCTCGTTCACCACTCACAATAGAAATTATCAACAGGTAGCTAAGGCCTATACAATGTGTCCTTCCGGTATCCGATCTTAACACTCACTCCTCTAAAATAAACGCTATCGTCACAGCATAGAGCTGAAATTGAAACGTTACACAACAGTCAAATAGTTCTACGCTCAAAATATTGAAGTTGGAGACACTTCACAGTATTTTGAAAGTTACTATCCTCAATTTAAAGTTCAGTTTTACATAGCTGCATTGTTCAGTAAGGTTTTAGTCTAAGTTGCACTGCAGGGTTACCCACCATCCGGTGTAAGGTGATACCGTGGGGAAGTGAACACCATTTCGGGGAAAGATAACCCCTCTATCATATTAACATAATTAAACGTGTTAATTAATAAAACATTTGTATGAGTATTTAAGGTTAACATACAGTTACAATAATGTTGATCGTAATAATAAGATTCGCGTTTATGTCTTTTCAATGACGTTTCCGGTCTTGATTGAAGTGACTCTTTTGTTGAGTTTGTTAGTGAAGATAAGATGTTTTATTGACGAAATGGTATACTTTAGATATCATGAACCTGTTTTCAACATTTCTCATCCAAGTTGCTGTGTAATAAAATTATGATTAGGTCATTATTATTACCCAATAAATTCCCACAACGTAATCAATCATTCTACCTACTTACACTTACATTTATTTTGGAAGAAGTTTATATTATAAAATAATTACAAACCTTCAAATTAATGCAATAAAAAGTAAGTAGCTGTGACTCCAAATTTACATAAAGTACTTCTAAAAAAATCATTTAATAGACGCCAAGGTACAATCACGGCGAGAAACTATAACCATAACTCAAACGAGAATAATAAAGTACTCCCAAATACCTACGTGGTAGTATTATGAGAAAAATTACAGGCAACCGTATCTACTACATAAATCGTCCTGTATTAATTAAATATAATGGTTCACTGATACGTTTCTCTTTCCAACTCGCCACTGATCGGGAACTGGTTCTTTCTCCATCCATTAATTTATATTGCCCAAATTAAATTAACAAGAAATCTAAACATTATCTATGGAATATTAAACGTGTGTTGTTATCTCAGATTATTTCGTATTATCAACTTTTAAGTAAAACAAAAATAGAATATACGACTAATTCACGTCATGAAACCTATTATAAATAAACACAAACTTAGTACAAACTGTTCAGTTATCAATAATGCGAAGCTCTTACGAATGAAGACAGACTGGTACTCTTTATACAGGCAGCTCTTTGTGCGATTACTTACGGCGAGGTCTAGACTTAAATAAAAATAATCACAAACAGTCAATGTCGAACGGAACCATAAAAAGTTGAGTAAAAGGCGTCGAAAGAAGGCAGCGAATTTTGAAGCAAACCAGTTTAATGAGGGTCGAATTTAAATACGAAAATAAAGCGGTTCCCACGGAGTCGGTCGCGGGAACGGAAGCCTCGCGATGTCGCGGCGACGACCGACGCGACGCGGCGCGATTGCTCATATCGCGCGATCATCACTCGACGCCTGCGCACCGCCCTAGTGCACTGCAACCCGCAGCTCCAAGGTAGCAGAACAATATGAAGGGACAAACAAGGTTTTTTGCAAATTGAAGTTTTATTTAGATACAACTTTTCTTACGAAACTCTCGCTTTTGCGATATAACAAATGGAAATTACTTGGGTGTTTTAGATTTCCAGAAATACATTATTAAATAATACCTATTAAGAATTCTTGGGAAATTTTCAACGATCTTAATATGTATACGCATTTCCAGGTTTCCCCATGTGAGAACATTACGCACTTAAACATGTTATGGATAAACCGAGTCGGAGGTCGACGTAATTGAGCATAGATATGCGATCACTGCTCCCGTGAAATTGATTCGATTAATAATCGTATTTCTCGATTTTTTGTCGATATAATTTGTTACGGTAAGCGGTAATTTTATATTTTATGGCGCTCTGCAATCGGTAGCATTTTAGCCTCTGTTATTAATTATCTATATCGAAATACGATAATTATAGGAACTTGAAAAAACTTTTGGATATAAAAAAGAGACATCATAATTAAGGTGTCGTCCTGGCTTCTAAAGGTACGTTTCAAAAGTACTACATTATTTGTTAATTAATTAATATAACTACTGCTGAATCTCTGATGAAAAGAAGTTAATTGTAAATACAAGAACGATTACCTACAATCAAGTCTACATCTGTATAAACTACTTTTGATGTGCATCTGTAAATGTTTGTAATAGAACAGTTATTTTTCTCTTAACTATAGTTAAACATTCGTTTATCTCTTTAGCATTGACCTGTTCGTGGAAACATCGCAGAAAGACAATTTATTTATTTTTCGAAATATACAATGTGTAAACATGGGCCGAGGTCCGATCGTTGTTTGAGCTTGCTTTCGATAATGTCAACACGCCTCAACGGAACTTGCTCCAGCCGAGCCGAAGCCGCCTGGCGTTGTCGCCGTCGTCGTGTGCTTTACATAATCTACTTTTAAATCGTTTTCTACGTAGTTAACGACAAAGGAAATCTGCCTTCCGTTCATTCAAGCTCTCCAGTTCATTTTGCAATGATTTAACCGGGTAAATCACTGGTGCTGTAACGAAAAAGGCATGTCTTGTCTTATTAATTAAAATATAATAAGTTATTATTTCTGTGTAAGTTACACTATTACTGTGTTAATTTCAATTATTTATTTCTTACATGTGCTAACATCTGCGTTGATATAGCAACATGTCTATACGAGTGATGTATGAGTGTTCGTACAGCAATGTCGCAACATCGCGCTTCATTGAGCACGAGCGTTGTGAATGACATGCTTGCTGGCTAGATGGGCGAGGTTTGTTTGTCTTCAAAACTATGAATGGACCGGACCCGTTCTACTTTACTACGGACTCGGACGTATGTGCTCTGTCGCCTCAAGTTATCGTTGAAATAACTCGTCTTGCCTCGACGTGAATGTTCGACGAATTCGAATATTGATTCGGAAGTTATTGTAATGCTCTCAAAATAGCGTTCTCAGAACTATATTAGTTTACACCGAAATCTGTCTTTGATTTTAACGGAAGTTGATGATTCTTTGCAAATACAATATGCTGGACCGATGGATTCGCAGATTTATTGAATTACGACACAGTTCTCATTCGCATGGTAGGAATATCTTTGTTTTCTTTTTTGATAGTTGAATTGTATGCCTACTGTCTACTACATAACCGAGCCTTCTGAAATTAAGTTTTGCCTAAAAGTACTAACTACGTAGTGGCCATCATTTACAACAAAAATCCTTAAGTGACCAAAAACCGGGCCCTTTTTTACAAAGTATCGGCTGATATATTGTTCTACGCGTAGTGTAGAGTTAATAGGTACCTACGTTATGTACTATTTCCGTGAGTCATTCTTAAGATGTAGTATATTTCACAACACTAGCACTTCGTTGTAGGCACAACACCATAAGTCCAGTGTTTGCTGTGACAACATGTCGGAATCGCTGGAAAGCCTCAAAAAGCTCGTGACTCATAACAATATGTAATAATAAATGTCTACGAGGCAATAATAAAGGGCCAACTAACTATTGTTGTGAATAGATATCTGTCTACCTGTGTAGTTGGATAATGTTATCGGTTCTGGAATTCCAATTGATAACTAAGCAAGATAATGAATGGTGTGTGAAATTTGAAAAATTGTTGATTTGAGTACATTATTTGTTGATAAAATTGTCAAAGACCTTAACGTCTAAGGAAAAGGACTAAGAGAGAAAGAAAAACATTAAAATACTGACTATACTGGTAGAAAATCAAATGCGAGCAAAATCAGCTCATCACGGTCATAAAAACAGAAATAATTCTTTACTACATCTATACTGTTGAGGTAATATGAGGTATAATAGTGACTCCATAATTAATCCATATTAATATTATAATTATTCGAAAGTAACTCTGTCTGCTTGTTACATTTTCACGCCTAAACCACTGAAAGGGTTTCGATGAAATTTGGCAAGGAGATAAATAGCATCCTGGGGAAGGACATAGGCTACTTTTTTGACCCGGTAGCACGTTCTTGGGATAATTTCCGACATCCACGAGAGCGAAGCCGCGGGCAGAAGCTATTTATCAATAATGTCAATAGATTTTGCTTAATGAACTATCGTATCGTCAGCTATTGAGAATGTAATACTATCATACTAGTATAAAGGTCTTACAATTACTCGTTGACCTATTACACATTCGCATTTTTTTATTCACTGTCTATCTAGATCTCACTCACTCATCATCAGTAGTGTCGTAGTTTATCCTTAATATTATAAAGTGGTAAAATTTGTGAGTTTTTATGTAGGGGGTAATCTTCAGAACTACTAACGCGATTCAGAAAATTCTTTCACTATTGGGAAGGTACAGTATTGCCAAGTGTCAGTTTCAAAAGAAGAAATTTCACGCAGACGAAGTTCTACCTATGCTAGTTTAATCTCAACACCTTGTTATAAGTCTCTCTTCCCTTGACTATAGTAAATTGGTAAAGCTAGTATCTACCCATAAAGGACTGCATAGCTACGCTTCCAAACTACAATAAATTACCCTCTTAATGCATCACGATATGATGATATCCTCAGACGGTAAATCTTTATCAACATGGTGATCGCTTACCATAACTTCGGCTGCTTATACCATCGATTTGTTTTTACATAAAATTAGCTCTTCTACTTCCGTTATAGTCCGTTTTTTCATCGTTCCCTTGACATTACCAGAAACATTTGATACATCTATCAGAGATGAACAACATTTTATATTGTGTAACTTATTAACGTCTGCAGCGGTGGTATTTGAGCTTTTTTTTTAATTAAACGATGCTTCGTGAGGTAATATTTCTCAATGCATCTTAATTTAGAGAGTACGTAATATAGTTGCGCTTAAGTAGTTATCGAGATGTGGAGATAGAGAGGCTGACGGGTGGACGGAGGCATCTTCGATAGTATCTTGAGTTAGGGCTGATAGCATCGCCCCTGTCAGCCTCCGATGCACTGCCACGCATTCAATTGATTACCAATTAGTGGTACATGCGTCTTCACAGGAGCATTTATAAGTGACGTGAATAGTAGTCGGTTGGTTATTAAAGGTGACAGAACAGTTAACACGTGCAGGTTATAATTATAGTAAGCATAAGTGAGAAAGCTGGTATCAGAAAGGTTGACGCTGTGAAGGTGGTTCTAATTCAGAACGTTACATTCGACCGATAACCAGTCCCAATCGAAACCTACGTCTAGAGCGAAAAATAGAGTGTGTTTTTTTTTGTTCCAATAAATTATTGCATAGTAAATCATACATCCATAAAAATTATAACATCGCTGACAGAAACATAGATAACAAAATAAATTTAATATTTTCCTATTAGATAAATGTTCTCGTGGGAACGGATGAGTTCGCAGCTAATTAGTCAAAAGTCTTCTGATAAATTGATTGATCATAATTTTATGACCCTTCGTATATCTAGAGCATAATACGAGAGAACGCTAAAAGAACGCCACCTTGATTGTATATACCTTAATAAGGACACAAATCACAGGGGAACAAACGGCTTGATGGCCGCATAGAATCATAATTATGTTTTTCGAGTAGCTACACATTTAAATAGGCATAATAATCGGAGCGATGTGATTTCTGATTACTATCAGACGCGTGATCTGTGCGAGTAGTAGGCCGCACTCATTAACATACTCTTTCCATTAAATTCGATCGTTATTCTTTTCTAATCGCGGCCGGAGTGAGCTCGGTATCGCGGTCGACCGGTCTTCGGCGTTGCAACATTTTATATCTGATCTTGTCGATCGTTTTAAGCGCCATCGTGAGAACATGTACGGTTACCATTTTATTTTGTTCTACGTCCAAATTATCAGTGCGCATGTTTGAGCGCTCACGAACATAAAGAGAGTCGCTGTCGCCGGAGCGGTGGAGCGGCACTGCGACTGCCGGGCGTCGCGTCGCACCCATCAAGCAGCTTCAGTAAAAACACTCATTTGTGATAAACATAAATAGGTGCGGTTGCGGTACGTACTGAATAAATTTGATCGATTAACCGAGTTTTATTTATCTCATATCGCGTGAGAAAAGATAATGAACTAAATTGAAACGAGAAAGTTTAAACAACTATCTTTTGATTCTGTCGTCGTTACAAAATATGTGGTTAAACTCCGAATTGAATTACAGGCGATTACCGAAGATACGATCTTGTTATCAGGTGCCCGAAATCAGTTAGCGAGGGAAAAATGGCTTTACAGATTTTAAGGGGGCAATGCGCAGTAAATTGCGCAATTTGATAAAAGTTATACGTGCAATTAGCTGTGTGAGCAAAAACCGCAGACGTGAGCACACGTCCCGGTTCCGGGCCAGCTTGGCGGCGCGCGGCGATGCCAATGAGGGCCGCAGTAATGCCGCCGATGCCCATCTATCGGCCTGCACCGCACAAGGGCAAATCGACACGGCAATATACTTTTTTCAATACACTGATGAGCTTATTATTTGTTGTTATGTTCAATAAAGCGCGGAGGCATTTTTATGAACGATTCCAGCGACAGCCAAAGAAATGAAATAACGTGAATGGCGTTTGTATTGAAGATGCATTACAAATAGATAAGATCAGATATAAATCAGAATCATAGACGGTGTAAAAATAAATCGAGATTGCCAGGTGTAAAAAAATCTCTTCAAAGCTACTTTCTGCAAAAGCTGCTTTTGTGCAGACCATGAGTGAATGAACGTTTATGATAAAGACTCGTCTCACTAGGTGTACATATAAAGAAGACTCGACACTTTACGGTTAGCCGGACGCAGGAAACGTCCGGCGAAAAAAACCTGATATTCAGCATCTCCATAAGACACGGGAATCTTGCCTTCCGCTAATTATTTACGATATATTGCGTAACGGTGAAACGCCGGGAAGGAGACAGGAAAAAAACGTGCTCCACAGGATGCGAGACACACTCACCACCAGAGCACGTTAATCCATATCTAACCGTAACATGTTATCATAAAGTTCATAACGCTTTAGCGATTAGGATCGCTTGGTCACTTTTAGAATATCTTTATTCATATTTCGAACGATCTCGATAAAGCAGAAATGGACTTCGATCGATCACTGGCCGCGGGAAAAACTGGACTCTATGTCTTGCACAACACGATTGCATTTGGTTAGTTCTGCGGTTGGTCCACCATCGATCTGCTTATGCTGGCGGCGTAATTAAAGATACCATAGCAGGAACCAGGAAGAGTGTCGTACTATCTCAACAGTTAGCCGGAAATCGCTAGATCTGTGAGTTCATTCATAAATGAGAGGCCCGGCGCGACAATGTTGTATGACAGGTTGGCGCACCGAGCCATACTGACTTCTATTTATACCTTGTATAGACATACTTTGCCGGAGCAGCGAGCCTTAAATAATTAAACATGAATGAAACGCAGCACTTAATTGAGTAGAAACGTGAACAAACATTATGTCAACTAGCCCACGCTGTTTTAGTTTCCACGGCTAGGTTTTGTTTGGTCATCATGTATGGGTATAATGTTTGAAGGAAAACTTATGGCAGCCGAAATGTACGCGTCACTATGTGATAGGTGTTGTGGACATTATCAGAACCAGTTGAGTAAACAGGACGTTCTAAATTTAATTACCTACTGGACTGGTAATAGTGGTAATCACAAAACCACAAAATCATTTATTGCTATACATTTACATAAATAAAAAGCGAACATATCTTCTGTATAGAAAATTACAGCAACTTAGAGAACGTTAGAAAAAAAAAAAACGCCACTAAATCTGAAGACCGATCTGAAAACAACACTCATGTCTAAATCAATTTCTAGGCTACTCATACAAAGCACGATGAAAACAAACGAAGCACTATAATGTTTGTTGTTGAATATAGACAAAGAGTCATGACGAACAATTATCCCGAGCGAGACGTAGGGGCGTCGCCGTCGGGAGAACTCGGGAGCCGCCGGGGCAAAGGGCGAGGCTCTGATTGCTGTAATCGAGTTAAGACGAGTGGACATCTAAACAAAAAGAGTAGCACAATTAGCTGGCGTGGGCGCGCTTCCGCTAACAGGGCTGTGTAACGAACTTACTGAGATGGGTTTCATACAAAAAGTCAATTATAAACTGCGATAGAGCGGTTTTAAAATGTTTTGTTTATTTAGGCATCGGCTGGGGTGAAGTTAGGGGACAACTTTGTGAAATTGTTTCACTATAGATATATCATCGGTGTCGTTAAAGATGTACTTAGAGAGGATACCCATGATTAATTTCTAACGAGTTTATGTTAAAGCTAGATTAAGTGTAAGAAAGTTACTGATGACCCCGAGCCAAAGGTGGAAGCTAGAAACTAGAAACCATGACTCAAGCTTATAGCAAATTTAAACATAGGATCCCATTCATAAAATATAATAAACAAAACATAATACTAAATAGAGAGATCAAAATGAGTTCTAAGAATATAGGAGGACAGAAATACGTAGGGTTAGTCATGAGTTGTGTTCCATTAACAACATTAACTGAAGGACATGGCAGAGAGAAGCCAACAATTACACATTATGTACATTACAGTGGATGTGGGCGACGGAAGTGAAGCTAAGCGGCGCCTGAGCACACGTGAGGAGACCATTCACGAAATTGTACGAATTCTTCTGAAGTTTTGAAGTAAGGATGGAATTTTATAGCCTGAAAATTAATGGTATAATAACAATGGAGTTAAAAGATGTTGAAGGTTTAACTATACTAACAGATATGAAATGTTTTGGGAATGCTTTTTTGTCCAGATTGCTGTTCTTAACAGTAGTAACGAAACCGACGAAAGATACATATCGGAGTCTATTTTATGAAATGTATACTTAGCTCCAGATTATGTAATTTTGTAACATTTATTACTTTATCGATAGCGATTAATGTTTGCAGGACACTGGCACACTATTATTCCTGCGACAGGAAGTGCTCTGCCGGATGCGCGTATCTAGCTACCTTATCTATCCCATTCTCTTTATAAATTTGTCATACTCCACCATCTCGCTCTCTCAGAACTACTTTTGTCCTTTTTCTGCTCATGTAACTTGAATTATACTATCTTGTTCTCTCCAGTACCATTCCACTCGCGTGTTGCGTAATGAGGCGGTCAAATTTTACTTTGTATGTTGACCGTTATATTATTGCGGCGTCATGGAGCCGAGAGCCGACCACTCTCCGAACAGCTACTGTTTAATGATACGTCATTACAGAGCAACATCTCTACAGGTCATATTTTATAACAAAATATCCGATGTTGTATAAATTGTTATTTATATGTTCCGTTCTAAAAATATATAAATAATGACACAGTGGTATGGTTCGTGTAACGGCAACGGAGCAGAAGCTGTGGCCGCAACAAGAGCGGCTAGAAATCATCTCCACGTCCGGCCATTCCGCCAGTTGCAGCGTTTTAATTATTAATGAAACCGGCCGCCGCGGGAAAGCCGCACTACGGCCGGCGCCGCTTCCGCTCACAACGTTGCGCTTCATTCATAAAACCAAACATCTCTTACTAAACGTACTAACTCACATTATCATCCATTCCAATATCAACTCTAGCATTAAGCACAAAAAGTTCATTTTCCATCTTCAGCACAAGTGCAAGGGACATTCATGCATTACACAGGTTGCGCACAGAAATAGATATCGTAAAAAGTCGTAACTCAAAGCGAACGCATACGAAAGTGGTTTTTCCATCGATAGCAGAAAGTTGTTTTCCGCCTGAGGAAACGGTACCAATTAGACCTTATAAGGTGTTAACGTTCTCGGTTGATTTACTCGCTTGTCGTGAATGGGATGCGTTCTGTGGTCGGCGAGGTGCGAAGATCTAGTAATCGGTGAATGGAGTCACCGCGGTCCCATGGGCGGCCCGGGCGCTCCGCATCCATATCGACACACAGCTCGCCTAGCAACCGCCTGAAAAACACCATCTCCTCGCATTTCTTACAACATTCATTCCGAGAATCTAATCATTACATTTCTTTTATGGAAACTTGGTCGTAATGGAAACTGGAGATTGGTATGAGGTTGCTTCCAAGCGTCAAACTTATAAGGACATCCCTATAGACTAAAATTAAAAGAGAAATCGCCATCCTGCGTTACTCTGATAGTTATGATCGCACGTTTCACATTTCTGAGGCTAACGTCTTTTGCAAATCGTTGGACTATGTTGTTAGCAAATCGTGTTTTTAAATAATTGATATGCAGACTCAAAATTAGACATCGACTTCCGATTTCATAATTAGGATGTTTTGTAACAAACAACGAAGGAAGTCTAGTTGTCTTATAGTAGTTTGTTAACAGTGGCTGACCAATGTTTCGAAACCTAGCATGGTTTCGAAATATTGATCAGCCACTTTTGACTAGCCTGCGTATATAAGCCCGCACCTATATAATTATATATGCATGTTGATTGTAACAAAACTGCTTATCTTATGTAAGTAATAATATTTATTAGATATGTGTACGACGTTAGGTAAACTGGCTAGATTTACTGCATAGAGGGAAATAATTGATGCCGACCAGTCGTCTACAGTGCGACCAAGAGCTGGTCGTGTCTGCCTCATAGATTATACACTAAGGAGTTTGCCTCAGTGAGAAGCTGGTACGTAATAGAAAGTGCCGCTAGAGTTATATTTAGATCTTACCTTAGCTTAGGTACTTTATAGACTGTTATAAAATGAAAACTTATAGGGCATCATCACTTATAGAATTGATTAAAAATACATATGAGAAGAAGCTTCTGAAACTTTGTTCCGTCTGAAAAATCTTTATGTGTTTTACTGGTTGTTTAACTATGTTTTAGAACGTCAATGATGACACAACAAGCCTGCGTATTATTACATTGTTCACAAGCTGTAATTAACGAGCACTGGTATAGTATTACAGACAATTTTTCAGTCGCGGACGGTCATCGCAGCGTTTCTTGGAAATAATCGATGAGTTCCCATTCAAAATTTGGAGTATTTTGCAGGAACAAAAAGGTTTCGGTGCCACACAGTCTGCAGCCACAAAAGAGCGTCCTTTTTTACAAATTTGAAGGTACCTTAGAAATGCAACCTGCGATATTGCTATGCGAAATTCTGCCCTACAAAGACAGTTATTAAGTAGGATTTGTATTTTGAACTTCTTTTTCGCTATAATGAGAAATGTTTTTTTGTTACCTGGCGTACAATATGGTGGCACCGCTCACCGGATATAGTGGGATCGTCCATGAATGGCGCGGGATAAAAAAATCGTATTTACGATTATGCACGAGCGATTTGTCGCCGTCACCCGATACGATGCGCGGACGCCGCCTGGCGCGGCGCGGCGCGGCGTGATTATTGGATCACGTTACGCGGAAGATGTTGATAGAGGAAGCTTCACATAATTGTACTATTTTGCCCTTTATTGCATATTAAATGACAGTGTAATGAGAATAGACTATAGCAAGTTTCTTTTTTTTATTCGTTTGTCTGACAAAGTAACAAATCGTTTGTTTAATTCATACTTAGCATTTATATGGAAAAGCTTTAGGAGGGCACAAAACTAAGACAAAGCCGAGCATGCATACGTGATGTCAAATTAGTGTGGTATGTGTCTGAAGACCCAACACCGAATCTTTCAAGACTCGAATAAAATGATGTTTTAATTTAATAAATGCATAGCCATGCATTCGGAATAATTCATCTCAGTTTCATGTAAAAGACTCATTAGTGAGTGCAGCACGTCCATAAACAACGGTCATGTACCTGTCAATTACAATATTTTAAATTCAAACTTTGTCACATAATGCGCTTAATAAATGTCGTTGTACTGTCCAAAGAACAAATCGTATCTTTTTTTATTGTGTCGACTCAAGCAGACTCAGGCGCTAAAAGTAACAACAAGCTTTTAAGCGTTTTATAGCATAGACAACAAAAATTTACATGACCACATTATTTCATATTTTGTTTGTTCACAATAAAAGCGATATAAAGATCGGATATTTATTTATGAGATCGCTAGCAAAATACCTTGTCATATCATCACAATATCTCATTTAGGCACTTTCAACAAATCAACACATTACGCTTTCAAAATATTATGTGTGTCGCGTCGGCGCGGGCGCAGCTTTGGAACGCTCTCCAGTTTCAAGAAATGATCAATCATAAAGCGCGAGGTGATTTTTCACGAGGACGTCCTCGACGCGTTTTGTTTTCCCAAAACACAAAATTAAGCTTCACTAAGTTTTAAATATAGTTTTAAACGGCGAAAATAACTGACTGTTGAAATAATGCCTCTCTCACCTGCTGAGAGTTCGATATATCTCACTGTTTACGAAATCATTTGGCAAATACAACAGGATGTGTTTCGAAACTTATTTTTGAACTTTACTAATTAAATATTTATTCAGTAGCATTTAACAAGAAAAATTATATGCATTAATATATAGGCTGCTGTGCTAATTAACATAATCAATTTGAGTTTTTTTTTGCAAACACGTAGCGCTTCGAAACATGCTACGAAATATGAAGAAGAGTGATTGTTTTTAAAGATGTATTTTCTGCACCAAACTAAATTGTGTAATGTCAATGTGTGTTGTGTATTAGCTAAAATTTACAACTAAAAGTAACAGTTTCAACAACATAGCAACAAGAATCCTAACAGCTTACAAAATGTTTTAGCTTTGTAAGATGGCAATTCAACCGAAAATCAATGACGTCAAACAATTGGTTAGTCAAACATCGTCCTCAAATAAGCCAGTTGTATCTTAGCGCGTCGTACTTTATCTTAGTGTGTTCCAATGAGACGGAAATCTTCACCCGGCTAATGGCAGCTGGACCGAACTGACTGAGTGAATGAACCTATGACCGGTTTAGCCGTTTTCAATCCAGTTCATAACTACCAGTCACAAGATTGGATTATCCAAAACCATTTTGTATGGCTGTAAAACTATTTAGCGTTTTTATTGATAGTCTATGATCTTTTTTGTATGTGTTAATGGAAATATATTATATACCTTGACATCGTTGAGTCCTGACGTCTCGGATGATTTAGTATCCTTTGATACATACCTGAAACAATAAAAGATAATTTATGATTTGGAACAGTATTGAGATGAGATGTTAATTCACACGTGAAAACCCACCTTTAACTCGTTCGGAATTTGAATACGGCTCTAAAGTTCGAAATACAAAATGAGATTATTTTGCAAACCAGTTCTTGTAAAATGATATTATTTTACGTAGTTAACTATTGTAAAGATCATTATATATTCGATTATAAAAGAGATAATGTATGTACGATTATAATAAAAAGATATTGTCAGTGTCACCCCTTTTTACCGTTGGATTCGAGGGGTGATGATAACATAACCGTCATATTTTAGAGGAAGAGGCGTGGTCACCAAATGACTTCCAATGGGAGCATCAGTTGTTGACATTTGATACCAATTCTTTATATAACTTTGGACATGTGGTACAGATAAATAGGGAACAAAGTAAGGAACGTACTAAAACACGTTTTGGCGTGTATAAGGGATTTTTTGCACCCTTTTTAATAATGTTATTTTGTCCAAGGATACCTAAGATTTTTCTTTGTGCGTCGTAATAAGTAATATAGGTATGTCCAGGGTATGGGCAGCTGCGTACATTTGTGGGGTAACACTACCATATGCGACGTAGTGGCAAATTTTGAATATGGTTTTTTCAGATTGCTGTAATTTTTTTAAAGTTGATAGGACCGGTAACCGAAAATAGTGAATTCATAATTGTTTACACACTAGCTACTGCTAATGCTTTGTAATGCTTTTTAAAACCTTCTCCGGCGCGCACAAAACAGCTTACCAAAGTTTCATTGCAATCGGTCAAGCCATTTTCGAGTTTTTGCGAGACGAAAAACGCTTTTGCGAGAACGGCAAATGATTTTTATATATAAAGATTTTCTGTAGACAATTTTCAAAAGCTGTAAAATTATGCTATTAATCAGCTGATGGTTGGAACAGGTTTTCAGCCAGAACAGCCTCATAATCAAATTCATTATCCTAAGTTTTTTCTAGCTATATTTAAGTAGGTATTTGTTTTGGCTACTTATTACGTGGAACGATATAACCATGTTTTAGGAACAAACTCAGAAAGTCATGTGCTATACGGTCCTTCAAGTCTTTAACGTCTTCCACATTCACGCGAGATTATTATTGTAAGAAGTTAATATAGGTAGTATAATGTGATAGAAAGAGTTTCAATAATACTGATTCTTGTTTGGTTATTACGTCTCAGAAAACGTATATTTCCGTGTCTTCAGCGTGTTGGTAGTGACTGATGTCGATGTGACCATTTCCTCTGCCATCAATTTCAGTTGACAATCTTTAATTTTTATAGCTATTAATTAAAAATAATCAACAGTTCCGATGTCAATATTAGCGCAATAAATAGCAAGAAAATGGGATTTTAGTCAAACAATTAAACAATTTGTATACAGATGATGCTAGTATTTAACTTTCTGGTACTGTCGGTAAACTGCGAGCGAGTATTAAGTTTCCAAACCGAACAGAAACTAGTTATGCATATATGTATTTATATGCTCTTCCGGCTATCAATTTCGACACCAATACAACAAACCATTTCTCACGCCAATTTGCTATTGGTTGACACGTTGACAACTCCCAAGCACCACTCACCCAACAAAAATTAAACTATTTCCTAATTAAAACTATTAAAAAGTAAAGTCGGCGATACAGTCGCCTACTTCCGCATTGAGTTATTTGTGTCGGTTAACCCTTCACCGGCTATTAAGGGACTGTCGGGGTTAAATGAGACATTTTTCAAAGCGGCCCCGACCGTTCTGACGGGCTTAATGAGATGTCGCCACGAGTTATTTTCAGTCGTACACCGGTTTGAACTAGAAAAAAGAACACGAAAATGCTAGACATAATGAACCTTTCGGATCGGTAATTGAAAACAAAAAGTTGGTTTTGATGTGTGTGTGTGTTCGAGTATGTGTGTTGACTTACGACTTACTGTGTGCGTGTGTGTGTTTTGTGTTTCTTGAATGATTCGTAAGTGGAGCGTAGATATTAGTCGGATGATCGGCTCTGGGCCCACGTGTATGGTTCCGTGTCAAGCTCCATTGATTGCACGCTGACGATATCTAACAGTGTGTGACGACTGCCACTGCAATACAGGATTATTTATTGCAGCTGTTTTAGACATCGATTGATACAGTGAATTTATTATACGCGCGTTTCAAAACGAGACAACTTTAATTTCGTTAAATATATTTCATGATACATACACAAATATAGTCAATCTTGGCCATCAGAGTAATCTAATAAACTGGCGTCTCAATTTATGTTCCATCAATTTTATCTTTATTAATTTATCAGAATGAATGGAGCAGCGTGTTAATATAAAATATAAAAACAATATGAGTTATTAGTGCAACAACGCTATCTCCTACTGTTGCAGATGTAATCTGATGATGTGTAGCTTCTCACGAAACGACCAAGAACATGGCGGCTAGCTAATTAAGTACAATATTATAATCAATCCATTAACGATTGGGCAATACGATAATTTTGTAACCGCCGTATGTAAGGCACGTTCGACATAATTTATGATTGGCAGCTCCATTGATTTGGTTGTTGGGTTTTAGCGTGGCGTATATAATTTTGTGAAAAGTTATCGATGTAGGGAAAAGGACACGATAAAGAGGGCAAAAATTGGTATTGAAATAACAACGAACTAGACATACAGTTGTTTAATATTGGCCATATATTTCACAAAGAACTCAAGAGGAGCATCAACATCTTATCATTCACCAGTCGTAAGCGAGCAACGGAGACAAAATAATCGCACAACTTTAAATAGTCGCGTCAATAAAGTATGTTAGCCCTAAGACCATATACGTAAAAAGTATATGAGTTTGAAACAATATATAAACTTGAACAAATGCGTCTTCAGTATTCAGTAATCGCTTATGCATACAATAGTGCACAATCATAGTGATTTATTGTGCAAAATAAAATATAGCAACAATCAACATATTTCATTGTCAAGAGTTGTGAAAGCTGCAGGTTACGTCCAGTGTTAATTCACCCCTCAGACATTGAAATAATAGGATATTCAATCTAATATATAAAATTCTCGTGTCACAGTTTTCGTTGCCATACTCCTCCGAAACGGCTTAACCGATTTTGATGAAATTTTTTGTGCTTATCCGGTATCTATGAGAATCGGCAACCTCAATTTTTTTTTTTTTTTTTTTTGGTAGGTAGGATAGGGAGTTAGGGAGGTAGGTAGGTAGGTAGGTAGGGTAGGTAGGTAGGTAGGGTAGGTAGGTAGGTAGGTAGGGTAGGTAGGTAGGTAGGGTAGGTAGGTAGGGTAGGTAGGTAGGGTACGCCGTAGATAAGTACCGCAACCCGTGCGAAGCCGGGGCGGGCAGCTAGTAAGTATATAAAAGTCGTTCTTTTGAACTATAGAAAACATGTAAAGGAGACAGGAAACTGTCACTGAGGTACTAATTTAGCCGGCCTCGTGGTAAGTTTCAGCTTATCTCCGGCAAAGAACTTGTTTTGCACGCCGTGGGAAACACGCTTACACGCGCAATAATCTACCTTGTTTTATATATAGGGCTGCGCCACCGCAATGAGTAAACTACCGACCGAGTAATTTACCAATCGCGGCTTTCACATTCTGATTAAGATCATTTATCTCCTGCCTCAATACAGCTAATTCAACCTCTGTCATTATATACAATTAAGAGAGCCACTTGGGCTTAAATACCTCTATCAAATTCAATCGCTCCGTTTTTAAATTAGTTGTGATTTTCGGTGACGATAAAATATTATTGTGTGGTGGTAGCCCTATCTATAATCGCCGGTGGCAGCATCCCATTCATTGCCGTATGCATGTGTGTGCGCACATGTGTGTCCGTGTGCTCATACGCATATGCTCCGAGCTACCGTTACCGTATGGACTACGGATAAGTATCTATACCAAATTGTCTGTCTGTCGGCCGGCATGGACAAATGATGACCTCTTTTTTATACTCTCGTTGTAACACGATTGTAATCAAAAAGGTTATTAATAATGTTGCGATCTCAATAAAGAGTGTACTATAACGAATGGCTGGTACTAAAAAAGGAAGAAAAGAACAGTAGCTTGTCGTTGGTTTTACAATTCTATTTTTGTTTCGATGAATGAAGCTCTACAAAAGGTATTGTAAAAAGTTTGGAATGAAAAAGCTCTGTATGAGAGATGTATGTTTGGAGAGGACATTCGTTTTAATGCATTGCCGTGTCATCGGAGTAAAACGCAAATAAATTTTAAAAGCATTACGTATCCTGTGTGATAAATTACTTGAGTCGGTAGGCCATCAGTTACCCCTTTCAGTGCAACACTTTACTAACGTGGCTCTAACATACACCGCTCAACTTTATATTAGATGTGATGGCTCGGAAAACTGGGCTGGTTTTAATTGCTTCCATCAATATAAACCCGTGTTATTGAAATGAAACAACTTTTACTGTAGACACGTATCGCGTTTCATTTATCTCGACAATTTATATTTCCTCAAGTTTTGAGCACTTTTCACGTACAATCGGAAATAAAATGTTAAAAATATAACGTTAGATACCGTGCAAGTCAGGTTTTGGGTTTTATATTTTCGATTAAATGACTGAAGTAATCAGGTATATATCTGTCTTCCATATTATGTTGAAATACGTTGTAAATAAATGACGTTATATAGGAGCCATAAATTAAAATATTATAATTAGGCTAGGTTATAATGGTCTATATTTATTATTATTTAAGTCGTCGCCACATTCAATATTAAAATATACCATAACATTACCAAAACAAAAACTACTTTTGCTGACTAAGATTTTTTACTATGCAGCAAACAAAAACAATTTTCTCGGGCAACATAATTAATTTAAAGTGGGTTCTACGAGTAGATAATACAGCCTTAATGTACTGCGATCGTGGACGGTATCAATTTGTTCCCAATAGAAATAAACCGAAGTCTACACGAACTATATGAGCGGTCAACGACTCAACGAGTCGTAATCATATGTAATAACACCACAACTATGTGTTTTTACAAGCGAATTATGGACTGCAGTGTACAATGGGGTTTATAGACGAGTTTTTATTTGAACTGGACTTTTTATTTTTTATTTTTCTGGCGACGAGATTAATTGGCGTGGTATTTGCCATGTTCAAGAATAATAGGACTTTCTTGGTGGTAAAAAAATCTTTAGTAGTGTATTTGTGGCATAGGCAAGGGAATTAGGTACCTACCTACTAGCTTTTCAGGATCGGCATATTATGTCCATTCAACAGACATGATGCAAACCTGCAAAGGCATTACAAAACATTTGTTTTGCTATTTTATTGCAGCCAGTTCTCACATCCGTTATTTATAGGTAATATAAAAAATATTTAATTGCTATTGAATTATATTAATTGAATGAATCACACCGGTTATAATATCTAACTTGAAAATGGAAGTCGACACCAGATCAAGATAATATTTTGTCAAAATCATGAGATCCATAATCAGGTGTCGTAATTCAAACCTTAAGTCTATAAAAATAGCGTTTAAAACACAGCGTACGTGTGAACCATGTGTCTATTAGGTACATGAGTTTTTAGTCATTTATCAATGCATCGACCGACAAAATCTAAATATCACTTGAAATTATATGAGTCACGCGAAAACCAGCTTAAGATTATACTTAGACCGATTTGCATACTAATTATTGTAGTTCCTTTTGCTAATTCACAAAAAATTACGCTGTATCACTAAATTAGTTGTTTGTTATTAAATAATTATTTTTATAGGTTTTTAATTGATGCAGGATACATATGTTTTATCGTTTAAAGTAGATTTAAATGCAACATCCTTTTAAAGTTTATAAGTACTAGTAACTAAACAAATGAATGATTAAATATGAAAGATCCCCATGACTTTACAATCATTAATTATTATTTCTGGTTAACTTTCATAGGATTTTTATTTATTATTTTGTAAACACCCTAACAAAACTTTAATTAAAAAATCGAACTGTTTTTTTCTTTGTAATTTTCTTTCTGCAAGTCAGAATTCCGAATACTCGTAGTCTTCGAAATTCAAAAGTGATTAGAACAAAACTCGCTAATCGATGGCTTGTAGAGTTGCACTAAGTGATTTAGTAACGCCACTTCACGAATCGATTCTCGCGATTTAATTGCCAGCCACAGATTAATCGGTATACCCAATAAGTTTATCGAATTCGGTAGCCGATCTAATCTTTACACCATTTTGGGAAGTGTAAACGCACTTAGTTTTAATTGACCGTGAAGATTTTTGATTACTCTATTTATTATTTTTAGTTAGGCTGCTGATCACGTTATAGATTTCTACTAAACTACCGATTAGATGAACGTGTCACCACTTTCTAGCTTAAGTACAGTTCGCGCAAAACTTTATGAGCCCTCTGAACGTAGGCCCAAGAAGGAAACCGCGCAAGGTACAGTTGAGTGAGATTAAGAGACTTCCCTCGGACACCGATATTATGCATACTACGCAGCCACTCGCTGCAACTTCCGTGAGCTCATAAAGTTTTGCGCGAACTGTACTAGGAAGTGGTGACGGGCGGGCGTTTTAGGGGACTGTCTTATGTAATTTTAACGTTCAAAAAGTGTTGATACTCACCCTTATTTAAATAAATGACTTTTCATTTTATCCTATATCTACTTAATCGCCACTTTTTGCGAGGGGTTTGGTGATTTCAAGATCACCAGTGGATGCTGCTCCTCATTTCGTCACCCTAATTTCATAGTTTTACCAAGGTAAGCCTTAGACTTTCCTGATACAGTTAACATGACAGAGAGGATATACGCTTCTGTTATCTGAAACGATTTCCATGTTCTTAGATATTAAAGATTATTTATACTTATTAACATAAATAAATTAAATGGCGATGCATACACCGCCTCCCTCACACCTAACGACCGACCTATAACACGCTGTAAATTGATGTTTGTATAATAAACTACACTTTATTGTAAGTCTCCGTGTTTGTTTTTATGTAAGTACTAGCGCTTCGCCCGCGGCTTTGCCCGCGTGTCTATCAGACATTCTATATTTTTTAAATATAGGCTATGGACACTAAAGGATAGTAGGACGTAGCTTTGCATTAGCGAATTGATTTTTGTAATCAGATAAGTATTTCCGAAGATTACCTACCCCACAGATATCGACTACCCCCTATATACAAACTTACAAATTTTACCACTTTATAATATTAGTATAGATTATGCACGCCATTGCTTTGAACCATGGACAAACAAAAAAAGTCGGACATATTCTCGCTAACAAAAAACTGTGTCACTCAAGTCGGCCAGCTCGCTGTACGTACAGGCCGCTGTACGCACATTCACACTTTAGTCGGCCGCCGACGTGGGACGGTCGGCCGTTACGCGCGCAAACGGCAACACGCACACATAAATATATTCACAAATAAACGGGACTCAATTTTGTCTTAGCGGAGTTCCGTCCGACTTTTTTTTCGTTTATGCTTTGACCTAAACGTTTCAATACACAGCTACAGCCACATTGGCACTAAATTATAAGTATACGGCACGTTTAATTTCATGGACTAGGTACAAACTGTGGAATACTATGTTCCGGCAAGCCTATTGTCCACCTATCAGGTATTAAGAAAAGGCAGAATCAAAACTGTTATAAATATGTGGCTTCCACCTCCACGAAGCACGTATTTTATCTTCTTACACTAGGGCAGTATATTACACTGCTGTAAGGCTTTTAAGAACGTGCATTCTGAAAGCTGAAAACGTCTTAAATAGCTGTCAAATATTTACCTGTTTTAATTCATTTGTAAATATTTCTGTTTGGAAATATTAACTATTGCTCTATAGTGCACTAAAATATTAAATATGAATTGCAAAACTTTCACTGAATTAGCTGTTGAAACTGATTTAGGTGTAAAAGGGTATTAAGAAAATTTCCAAATACAATATTTACATGTAAAACTAAATCTTTAGTGTAAAGATAATAATTATTGGATTTCATTAATATTTTTTCATTTGTAATATATAGGTATAAATAATATAATAATAATAATAATGTAATATATACATATATATTTATATACTACAAATTAATCAAAACAGGCACCTAAGTAAAGACAGCTATTTGCGACGTTGCCAACTTTCGGAATGCATAGCCTTAAGAAATTCGATATTTTCTTTGACTCGAGTGTTTACTGTTTCTACATGATTTTTACTTCGTAATACGCGCGAAGCTATAAGATTTCTGAAACTCTTGGCAGGTTTCTGAATAATCTGTTGTCATTAGTAGAGCAACAACCAACAATATCACTCAACATGCGATTTGACAGCAGAGTTACAGATCCGGGGTTTGAAAAGGCTTTTAGAAATCAATAGTAAAGCTCATAAATAAAGCTCTCAAGCCCTTTAACAGCACAACAATGAATATAAATAAACCCTGCTTCTGTTTGATTTTCTATATTCAATTAAATTCATTTAAGTCTAAGTGAAACCGGGCATTTGTACTAGTGTTTAAATCTCGAGTAGATCATTGATCTCTATTGATCGAGAGATCGGCGCCGGCAGTGGGAGGAGGCTGCCTCGGAACACCTGCCGCCCTAGTACTGTGGACCAGTGTCTCAGACACACAGCCTTAAAACATCACAAATAACACACAACTCATACCAAATTACGCTCTATTAGAAAACATTTAAAGTCGAAATTCGTCTAGTAGTAAATTAATTTTGAGCTATTCTGGACCTAGTTTCGGTCGTACAGCCAACCTAGTCAGGGTACAAATCTTGTTCAGATAATCTCCAACTACTTTTACTATAGGGAATGAGTTACTGCCGCCGAGTTTAATAGAACCTTCACAATGCTATGTGATTTTATAACGATTGAAACCTCGATGCAGCCGACTTTACCCGTTATATGAAAATTCTAAGCTTCCTTAGTGGTGGCAAGGAGTTATGTCGGATTCAAGTAATATTTGTGTGATTTTGTTCGACAAACTAGACCCGGGTTCCGCATCACATCGTGCCTACGTGACATCGGAAACTAGTTGCAAGACATACTCTCCTTGGTTCTACGTCGATTATGGAACTGCCAAGAATATGTCATGGTCTTTGAAAACTCGACCTGAAAGCTTCCTATTGGTAAGGATGCGTGCGAAATTGAAAATATATTTAAGTTGGCTGAGTCGAAACGTCAAACAGACAAAGAATCAGACAGAAAAATAGAATAAAAATTCAAAAAAATATTTTCAATGCGTGTTCCTTTGTTCATCAAAGAAACTACTTATTAACTGAAATGAAAACTAGCAACAAAGCTTTTAAAAACTTTAAGGTTCAAATCTCATGCAAATATTCAAGTCAATACGAACTCATTTAATATTCCATTTGATTTTATTGTTATCTTTTACTCAAAATAAGACATATTGATTTAATATCTGGTTCAGGATGAATACCAAGTGTATTTAATTTAATTACGAGCTTCTGCCCGCGGCTTTGCCCGCGTGGATGTCAGAAATTATCGCACGGGAACGTCCTACTTGGACAAAAAATATCCTATGTCCTTTCCCAGGATGCCATCTATCTCCTTGCCCTATTTTAACGAAATCCGTTCAGTGGTTTTGGCGTGAAAAGGTAAGATATAGAGTTACTTTCGAATTTATAATATTAGTATGAATATCTGCAGACTTTCATTCTCCACGTACTTAGAGAAATTATTACAATCAGATTTGAGCACACAAATTCATTTAAGACAAATGCGAGATGAACAAAAACTTTTTATCGATAGATATAGATTTAGATAAGTATATATAAAATGTTAGACGTATGTATGTAATTATGGACCGGAAGGCGCTAGATTATTTTGCAATTCACATTAGGGAAATAATTATAATATTAACAAGACGGTAGCCTGTTTCTTGATCGGGTAAGGCTTTAACATGGCTTTCAATTGGATGAAGCTTGTTTTTTTCATATTTTATTTGTTATAAATATACATTTATCTTTTAGTTTAGAACGGGATACCTCGTCATCATAAATCATTGTTGGAATGAAGCTCATTACTCTGCTCACTTGACGAATGAGAGCTAGGCCAAAACGAGAGTAACATTTTGATTTTCAGGACACTTTCGTTGCTGAGTTGCTGAATAAACCGAATGGAACTTCGTCCCAACCGGGTGTCCCACGACACCTCGCGACTGTTTTTCTTTTAATGTATATGGCACCGTATAATTTTGAGCATCGTTAGTTTAGTAATCAATCTTGCGAGATTATAAACTATCGAAAAGTTGTGAACTGCAACAAACCATTTACAATTTAACGCATTATTTTTTTATAGTTTATAATCTGGCAAAACGAAAAATGTCACAAAAATGTGATAATGTGTTGTGAACTGGTCTCAAACTTGCATGCGACGGATCGCATCTTGTGCTAATATTAAATAGCCAAGTACCAACCAACCAACCAACTTGGAAATAGCGCTCGCCGGCCGCTGCCGCGACACCGCTCGCTTCGCTCACTCAGCTCGCACGCAGTTGGTCACAGTTCTAACCTAACCTACCTAACTAATTTGGTCGGGGTGCCCTGGCTTAGTTACTGCATCTAATTTGTCTGCCGCCAAGACCGACAAATCAGGGAAGGTTCATATGCGGATGATAAAATCGGACAGATTGTGAATCCTGTCGGTAAGTGCAGGTTCGTTCATAATTTGACGGCTTGGATTTGATTATAATTATAAACTATCGAAAATTAATACGTTATATTGTTAGCAGTATGGTAGGTACAGTTCACAATTTATCGAATCTCGCGAGATAGATTATAAACTAACGGTGTTCACAATCATATGTTGACATACTCGTATATATTCCATTTCTTTGAGAAATATTTTCCGGCTATAGGCTAACGAATTAAAACACGCTATATCTGAAATCCGGGCAAGTAGTTACCTATGTGACTTTTTAATTCATATGTACTTTTCGAGTTCATCTTGGACATTACTGACATCGGTGAAAGAAAACATCGTGAGGAAACCTGGACTTATAGTTAATATAAGTCTGAAATCGCCAATCCGTCTTAAGCAAGCGTGGTGATCAATGCTCGTGCCATCTCTGTATGAGAAGAGGACTTTGCCCTGCAGTGTGATAGTAATAGGCTGGTATTATTTATATTATGTAGGGATTCTGAACCCCCTTGCGTTGAAAATATTCGTCGGTTATTTAAAAAAAAGAAAAGCTCTGCCATACATTTTGACCGTGTAGGTATTGCACTTTTCTATGAAACAGTTGATTTTTCTTTTGATAACCTATGAACAATTTCTACGCTAGGGAGTCTAGAATTATGTGCTAAATTCATGGTTCTAGTTTGCGCGTTAATGTCCCTGCCACCCTATTGATCTGAAATCTGAATACCTATTAATATTGCCAGATTCCCTAAGTATCTTAAATACGTTTATTCAAACACATTCAAATTGAAAACCTCTTCCTTTAAGTCAGATAAAAACATGCAGAAGGAAATGAATAGTTTCAGAACATGTACAGTAAGCAACGGATATATTTATGCACTATCCAATTTATAAACATGCCATATTATTACCACACGAGGCTTTAGCAATATCAATACACATCCTATTGACATCGCATTTTATATGATTTATCTCAGAGGAAGAATACGTGAGAAATATAGTCAAAGGAGTACCAGTGTAGCATGGTATTTGATGGGTGATAATACCTACCCTACTTGCCAAAGACTGCATTCTTTCTAATTCAGTTATTAAGTTCTTTAATGGCAATAGGCTCGCCCCCGTAGCCCTGGCACAAACATAACTGGCGGAATGTGGGTGTACTATAGGTACACCTCTGCACAACCCTTCGGTGAATAAAGTCGTGATGTTATGTCAGATCTTTGGCCTGTTTAAAAAACTGTCTTTCCGGAGGTGGTGAAGACCTCCGGATAGGCTCTTTTCAAAAGATAAATTAGAAACTGAAACATAATGGCACGGACAGCGCCGCACAACCTGTTACCATGGATTCAGTACATGATTTTGAACAGCCTTGCGTTGAAATTTCTAGTAGGTTTAAAAAAAAATGCTCTGCCGTACATTTTGGCCATGTGGGTACCTATTGCATTTTTTTTTGAAGCAGCAGCTTTTTTTTTTTGATAACCGACGAACGTTTTTACACTAGGGTATCTAGAAGGATGTGCTTTTTTACACTAGGGTATCTAGAAGGATGTGCTTTTTTACACTAGGGTATCTAGAAGGATGTGCTTTTTGTCATGGTTTCTGTTTGCGTGTCGATGTCCCTGTCAGGCTGCCACCCTTTATTATGTATGAATATATCCGACCAGCAAGATGGACTGACGATCTTAAACTGCAACTGGATGTGGAAGGCGGAAGACAGGGTGTTGTGGCGCAGCCTGGGATAGGGATATGTCCAGCAGTGGATTGCGATAGACTGAGTTGTGGATGAATTTATTTGTCAGACAATTTAACCAGACCTTTTCCGAAAGAAGTGAAAAAAGGCCCTAATTTCTTCCACGTAGCAAAATATACTTGGCATAGGTAGGGCACTGGCAATAAATATAGAAGAAAAGTCAAGAGTCTGTATTTTAAATTCCTGTGTAAGTAAATACCTGTAAGAAATATGCGCCTCTGGGTAAAATACGGTATGCAAATAAATGCTTTAAACTGGTCGCGGGGATAATTATGAATAAACAGTGTTATTAGCTTATAACAGAGCAATAAATTTAATATTCATTACTTAAAATGAGGTGTGTCGTGAGAGTCTTTGTGACTCATGCAGTAGCTGCAATATACCTACATATACATAAGTATATTAAGATGTTTATCAGTGTTCAAGATTGTATACGACATTTTATTTGTATATAACCTTTTAGTTGATTGGTCAATAAATCATCATTTGATTCTATTGCAGACCTTGGTAGGTGTGTAGTAGCTATAATACATAATTCGTATAACCTAGAAAAGTAACCCCGCGTCCTAACCAAAAATATCGTTCGCGCGAATGCGCGATCGTTGCGTTCATACGTCACTCATTTGTGCGGAAAACCGGAAGGCACCCTCTGACTCGCGCGACGGTAGCGTTGGTTAGGACGCAGCCTTACAGTGCTTACCAGTTACTACCCAAAAATCTATTTTGAGAGTAGCTATTTTCTCTGAAAATTGCCTCAATCAACCAAAATCTCTTCAGTTCTTCATACATAACTGATCTATTATCCTTCAAATCCTGATACCAAAAGAGACGG
The DNA here is from genome assembly GCA_917490735.1 of Dryobotodes eremita. Classification (NCBI taxonomy): domain Eukaryota; kingdom Metazoa; phylum Arthropoda; class Insecta; order Lepidoptera; family Noctuidae; genus Dryobotodes; species Dryobotodes eremita. The sequence goes on from OU823257.1 coordinate 11,296,957, forward strand.
TTTATTTCCATGTATGTACCATTATTCATCACAACTACTTTCTATAAAGCCTAACTTACAACTAAAAAATTACTACTCATCCACAACAAAAGGTACAAATGAAATGGTAGCAATTTGTCGAGCAGTGCGCGCTCGTGGCGATGGGCCCCGAGATAACGATCATAATGACCAATGAGGCCACCACTCAAAACTTGCCACCGAAACTCTACCAATGCTACCATAGGTGACCACTATTTAAATATTATTTGAATGGCCTTCTAGATTTAAATGTTGCTGCGCTAATTTAGGATGGCTTGTACCACAAATGACTAAATGCGTTTAGCGTTAAATGCACTTAGCGATTAGTGATCCAAGCGGGGTTTAATCCTGAAGTTTTACGCACTGTAATCAATCAATTTGTAAAATTTAATTGAGTTTATGCTTTATCTTTGTATTAATTTGAAAAGATTTGTCGTTGAATTGACGATGCACTAATACAAAGGCTCATGTGGATGTCGGAATTGAGGGGTAATTATTTAGGTGCTACGTAGAATAATATTTCGTAGCAAGTGGCTACGAAGCTAGCATTTGAGTTACAAGAAGACAATTTCTTTTAAATTCACGTCTAAAACAAAGGTTCAAACTACTGTTTCGTCTTAGTTAAGTACTTCTTTGGCCAAACCCGGGTCCTAAATAGGTTATAAAAATCATTTAAATATCTAAATACACTTAGTTGCGCAAATTGTTACTTTTATTTTTGTACCATTTTCCAAGAATATTGGTTAAACGCGACGTATCGGTGGCTGATTAGTCGGGGCCAGGCTCGAACTCCGGACCTCTCGTTCCCCGAACGTGTCTGTGTAAGACGCGTGCGCAGCGTTTGAAGTATGCCGACAAACGCGCCGCGCTCTTATCTCGCGAGAGACCGATTTTTGTTCTAACAAAGTGACAATAATGGTCTTTGTGGTTGATAAATATAGATTTTTGTGTACTTCCTGAAAATGTATCGTGTAGGAGGTCATGAGTCGTGAGGCACCTCGGAGGAATGCTGTTCCTTCGCTTATTACTGTTAGAGCAATGACATTGCAGTTCTTTTGAGCTTTTTACGATCTGTCTTTGTTCTAGGATTGTTTTGGTAATGTTCTGTTCGGTTATTAGTTCACGATAGTATGAGTTATGTTCGCAATAGACAGACCAGCTGAAGAATTGCATTTGCAGAATGGCATTCAAGGAAATTCTGGGAAATGCTGTAAGAAAACGTGACAACGCGATGGGCTTACATTTATAATCGATACGAAAAAATGTTTTCCTTCAAGGAAAACATTTTTTTTTTCTATTATCATTTAATAACCAGAATGAAATCATTAACAAATAAAAGTCTCTATACGAGTATTATATGACCACTGTTGCACACATAACAGAAAATTCATACGACACATGCTCAAACATACAAAAGACAAACTAAAAAACCTTCGAGGCTCAAATCTAAACACTACAAGCATTTCAATGGAAAAAAGACCAGTTTACATTTACACAGAAGTGGGCTACTGTTGACAGGGAAGTTCTATTTTGACAGTAACGACAAGATGGCGGCCACGGGAGCTTGGAGCTTGTTATTTAATTAGAGCCACATTAATTTCGTAACAGCTACTTCCGCCCGCGGGGCGCGTCTAGATGTAGCTAAGGTTTTGTACTTACTACTTTTGAATTTTAATTTTTAATTTTAATCTGTGAGTAGTTAGTTTTTCTTATTTAAGAGAAGTCTGGACTTATAGGTAACCAATATTAATCTGAAATCGTCAACTAATCTTGAGCTAGTGTGGTGATCAATGCTCGTGCCTTTCCTGCACCAAAAGAGGCCTTTGTCTTGCAGTGGGTCAGATATAGGCTGGTATAATTAAGAAGTCTCAAGTCTGTCTAGAAGTTTACTTTGTTCCTAGGGATGAATGTGACCTGAAGATATTTCCAGAGTAGGAAAAGAGAAGGATGTCACATGTGGTCTTATAGGCTGGCGAATGCAATGAAGGCCAGTTTAATTATTGTTTGGTGGTTAATCAAAGAACGTTGACATATTTGAAAGGTTGTTTATTGTAGATATTTGAATCTTGAAACTCAAATTGGGACGAACCTTTGTCGATGTTAAGTGTAAACAGAAACTCTTACCTTATAAATGATCTTAGGACGAAGAGTCGGATAAAATTAAATGAGCAGTTTTGTCGTAATTAAATATAATAAAGTTGAAGACATAGTAAAGTGATTACGCTACTGAAATGTTGTAAAAACCAAGTCATTATCAGTCTTAAAGTTAACGCGATAAAAACAGTAATTAATTGTTTCCCAACTTTATGTTCAATACACCTATGTTTTATATTGGTTCATATCGTTTGATCGACGCACTTAGACCTTGCTATTTCAGCACTCCTGTGTAGGTACCTATTTTTATGTTTAACTAGAATAGTTGAAAGAATTGATTTAGTGCCTGTACTGATTTATACGGATTAGAAATCGTTGAAGCTTGGTTTATGAAACACTGGTGATACTAGCAGTGATAACTCATGCATTTTACCTACCTACTGATCAAAACTTGGCAGTTGTCGAATGTGTGAGTTGACCGAGCTGCGGAATAATTGGGTATTGTAAAACACTAACAATTGCAATGGTTTTTATTTTGACAATTCGACAACATTCATGATATACGTTTGGGGATGCTCGACTGTTCTGACCATATTATGCATGGCGATCGTCAACTTTCCCCCAGTAACCACCTGAAACCTGGGATTGGACTTAATCACTGCTGTTTCTTTGGTAAATTTTGAAGCTTTCACGTCTATATTAATGTTTAAGTGTTATTTACGGGGACTAGCAGACGAATTTTTCAAACATATGAAGCAATGGACTGGGTTATTTTTTCAAAACCCGTCGTTTCGATAAAAAAGAGTTACGCAATTGGAGAGCTGGTCAGGGTCACTAGTAAGTTGGTAACTTAACATATATGTAGTCGATTTGTGCACATTAAAATAAAAGTCTCGTCACATCGATCGGGCAAAGGGACATTAATGTTTAATGACGTAACATTATTATGCACTAAAATACTATTTATGTCTTATTATTTGATAGGGGATATAAAACACGCCTGACTACCGGTGTTACATTTTAATTACAGGTCGGTAAAGCTAGCCTTATTAGGAGGAAAAAATAAAACGCCTCGAGGACAGAAATTTATCGTTGAAAAAACAAGTTTAATCGTTGACTCGTGTGAAAAGCCTGTTGAAATAATAATATATGTATTAGGCTGTAAGAAACGTTATTTGTTAATATTAATATCCTGCAATAGTATATTTTTCTAAATATCTATCGCTATCTCTTAACTGCTTATTTTTATTTTTCATCTTATTTTTGAAATTGTTTCTTAATATTTTTTTACTTTGTTCTCACATGTAGAAGCAACAAGAATAATGTACCCAGGATTTTGTAATATCTTGATTTACAAAGAGTGTCCTTGGAGTTTCTTGCCCGTTCTTCTCCAATGAGATCTACGTTTTGGAATGGGCAACTAGCTTCAACTTTCTGACTAACTGACCGACTCTTTGACAAGTCAGATGTGACAAATACTTTGAGTTTGAGTTTGAGTAAATAGATTAATTTATAAAAATATGAAACCAGTCAGGAATTTTCATTTATCTTCTGAAATCCTTGATAATAAAAATCTGGTCTACCTACTGTTCCAGATTTAAGTACTAAGTGCAAAACCGACCAACTATATCGTTGATAACAACGTTTCAAACATATCACATAAATAAAAGCCTACTTTTCAAAGGACTAGAAGTAGGCAGGTACAAGAGAACATTGGAGGCCTATTGAGGGACTCGTGGTGTCGATTGCCTTTCATGTAACATCCAGATGTTAGTTTCTAGGTCACGTCACGCGTTGCGATAATGATGGCAAGGTCAACACGCCATTCTTTCAGTCTAAAATGGTCTTTTATGAAAGTACCTACGAGGATTTGGGCGTTCCCGATCTTTTAAATAAACTAAAGATTTATAGTCGTAGACCACCAAGAGATTTCCGAATATCGTTTTTGGACGTATTCTCGAGCGTCAAAAACAATTTCTCAAAAAAGTCTGAGCATCTTCTAAACTTTAGTCATTTTAAGCAAGACCAAAAATAGGCAAACTATTTTGCCTGTACTTGAAATTACACATAGCAATTAGTATTTCTGGTGTATAGAAAGCACAAAACATTTTAGCATAACAGTTATTTGGACATCAGTGTTCAGCTTTTAAGACTTCTGTTGGATGTTTCCGATACTTTCAGTCCAGGACTCATGAAATGCGTCCTTTGATGCAAGATCCAGATGTTTTGTAGGTCGCGCCCGCGCAGTACGTCGTTACAAGGTCACGCCGTGTGGCAACGCGTCCCTTTCCGCTCCAAAAAGCAGCCAAGTTATGCAAACTTCTTCATACTGTACACATACGCGACTGTACTTTGCACACCCTGTGTGTTTTTCTATTGTTTTTTTTTCATATATTTATAGCGATAAAACTGTGCCAATGATTAAACAAATATATTTTTTATATTGCAAATCCCTTAAATAATGATAAGGTATCTGTCGTCTGTTGACTGTGCATTTTCAGTACCTACCCAGTTTTAAAGAAACTTTACTCTCTAGATTTGTCAGTCCTGCCCACAAATTCAGGTATTTTCGTTGCCCCAATTATGGGTATGTAATGCAAAAATTACAGCCTCTTAGGCGAAATTCAGTTACTCCTTAAATTTAAAATAATGACGACGAGCATCACAGAAGACCGAATTTTGTGTTCATAAGTTTAATTGAGGTGAAGATAAAGTAATTTATTTTTGTCAGTGAATTGGTATGCTACTTCAATGTGAACAATTAGTCACATAATGGCCGTTTGTACCTATTTAAGTGTATTATACTGTCTTTTTCTGCGAAGTCTAAAAATCATTCCAAGAAGTGAAATAATAACGAACACGACTGATTTTAGGATCATAAAACGTTGACAAGAATCTAGCTCAACACTAGAACACCCGTTCTCCTCTGTTTATTTTTATAACTTTAGACAATTTTTATGTCCGTTTCATCATGATATGTATTAGCATCGGAAGCTGTTGTAATATAAAATAACTAGGCATTTCATTATAAATGTATAAATAACATGTCAACCCACAAAACGAAGGTAGGTATAACAAGCTTGAATAAAAACCACAACGAAACATTCACTGTGCGATATAATTAGTTTCACCATGTTTCATTATGACAGGCAGATAGAAAAAATCATAAGCCATAAAAAATTACAAGTGAACCGGAAATGCAGATCGTAGACGGAGCGCGCGCGGGCCGGACGTGCGCCCGCGCAACTGGGTCAGTTTATTTCTGTTTTGGCGGGAACCTGGCCGGAAGGGACGCCATTGTGGATGCGCCGGGAAGCCCGGAAAACAGCCGGATTTCTAGCTAGTGAAATTTTACACGGCGGGTTCTGTAAACTGTAGCCAAATCATTGTGTCGTAGATACATTGCGTCTCGGATTCGGCTTTTTTCTTTGGAAGTAAATGTAGCCGAACGGTTTTAAGAGCTAATTCTGTTGCGATTCTTAGATCTCCATTCATGAAAACGTAACTTTTCAGTCCCTTAATGTGTTCTGACAACAGGACGGAAACGAACGCACCCGTTTGTTTTTTCTCTAATTAAACCTTCAGAAACAAATTAATCGACCCGTGAAGTTGGTTTTCGTGTGAATTCGTAAGTATGGGGGTCATATTTACCCCAGTCCCCACATGATGTCGATGCGGGCGTTTGCAATAAACATTCTTCGCAAAGACTCGTAAGGACTCTCAATTAAAATTAATTAAAGACAATTTAGCAATCCCTGAAAATAAATGGTCGCTTGACAATAAACGAGATTTATTAATTGGTCAAAGTGGTACGCTTCGGCTAATGTCACATAAATATAGCTCGGAGTTCAGAATTGATAGTTAAAGACCAAATAAAAAATCAAGACAACGATGTCAACAGTGACGTTAGGCCGGTTTCGTATACATGTGTGCACTTAGTGAGGTGTAGTTTAGTTGAAAATTGGGTTGTAAATATGTGCGTGTGACCGTGTATGCACAGAGCAAGGTGTAGTTTTGCATGCTTCACTGTTGTTTGCAGCGCTGTCTTGATTTTTATTTGGTCTGAGGTTAAAGGTTTCTTGTTAGTTTGTAGTTTGTAATTTTGGAATAGTGAAATTGTTAGTGTTGCGTACCGAGGCGTGGCAGCAGGTGCGTGCCTCAGTTCCCACATTATCGGCTCCTCGGGATGCGATGGCATCAGTGCGATAATTTTATGGTTTTCATACTTCGTAATTTGATGCTACACCACCTCTTTGAGGAGAATTTTTCCCATATATGAAGTAAATTGCATAGTTTTATGTAGTGCCGCTATAGCATAAGATTTGAATGGCTTGGGTGTAATTTTCTGATATTCGAGATCTGCAAGAAATATTTACCAAGATCTGTTTTTATTTTAGTTTCTTTCACGGTCTCGGATGTCTCGTATTTAGGCCCAGTGGTAAAGGCCCCATGTACGAGGTTGTGGGTTCAAATCCGAGCAAATACCAATGTGACTTTTACAATTCATAAGGTACTTTCTGAGTTTATCTTGGACATTACTGACATCGGTGAATGAAAAACATCGTGAGGGAACCTGGACTTATCTTTATATATATAATTCTACTGTACGTGTGTATGTCACTGAACTCTTCCTAAACGGCTGGATCGATTTTGATGAATTTTTTTATGTGTGTTTGTGTGGGTCCCTGGATGCTTTAGATTCACAATTGGACCCGATAGGTGGCGGTGCGATCGAGTTCTAGCAAACAGGACAACGTCTGTCCGGTCAGCTAGTAGTTAATATAACTATGAAATCGCCCTTCTATCTTGAGCAAGCATGGTGATCAATGCTCGTGCCTTCTCTGTATGAGAATAGGCCTTTGCCCTGCAGTGTGACAATAACAGGTTGGCAAACATACGGATACTAAAATTTTACGAGTAGCCTATGACGTTTGGCAAGTTAACAACAAAAATGTTACCGCTAATCGTTTCTCAAACAGAGAAAAGCATTTGCGCAATGTTCCCTTGGGCATAATGAGTGAATATTTACTAACACTGATCACAATGCGATACGAGGCACAATATTGGCGGGCGCTGACGGCGATGTTCCGCGAAGCGCTCGGAGGAAATGTTACAACATCGTGCGTCACTGCAGCGCATACGCATCATGTGCACCACTGACGATGTGTTGCTTTGACTTATAGTGAAATGTGTTGGATATGAACAAATACTGTTATAATGACTTTAAAATTATTATTTCTTAGATATATCAGCGTTCTCTTCTTACTTAAATTGGTGAGACGTTTTCAGTTGATATCTAAACTGCATGCCGACTTGCATGATTTCTTGGCCTACTCAGGCCAAATAGGCAAAGTTGTTTTTTTTATCTTTTTAAGTATGATGAAGAAAAGAACACATTAACACAGAACGCTTTAACTCACACATAAAATTATAACTTGTTATTTTTTTTTAATTATCTATTTTTCACTTTTCACATATTTATATGTGAGCACCATGTATCTATCACATACTTGACGTAATTTACCTGGCATGGCTTTATATATCATTATTTTTACCTATTGTGGTATAGTAATTTTATTCTAGGTGCAGCGTCTTCATCAATGTCATATGCTTAATTAATGTTTACAAAATATTGTTAAAAGAGTAACGTTGGAGTTTCTTGCCCATTCTTCTCCACACGAAACTACCTTTTGGAAAGGGCAGCTAGAAAAATAAATCAAAAAGGAAAATTTTGTCGTTCAAAAGTGCCTTTTATGGGCCTATTTAAAATAAATGATTTGACTGACTTTGAACACACAACATTTTTTCTGTAAGTACCTATTAGAAGAACTACTAGTAGTACTAGTTGATTGTTATCGTAGGTACCAAGTCAAAACGGATTCGAAGGGCCTATAATATCCAACTAATCCATATAAGCCTATGATATCCAACTTATAACGGGACCCTTATTGTACCAGTTGTAAACAATATAAGCTAAGTTGACTTTTATAAAGGCTTCTTCAAAGAGGTGCGACACGCGACGCGAAACGTACGCAACACAAAGGTACCGCTCGTCGCGTGACAGGCAGTGCCTGTGTCGCGTCGCGCCTGCTTGAAAGAGACTTTACTGTCAATACCTGAATGAGTTACCATTTTAAACAAACATTTTAATATCTCCTTATAGATGATAAACTACCTAGACATATGTTTGGACTTGTTTAATGAGTTGCCACATGCAATAACAGCACGTAATTACGAAGCTTAATGAGAGCTTTTAGCGGGCAACACATTACTCTGATAGTGCGCACGCGATCTTCGGAAGCAAGAAAAGGTTAGTTGAGTACACATACTGGTATCATAAGGTCTTTTTTTTAAGAAATTCCTGAATTCCCTTTTTAAGAAATGACCTAGGACTAAAAGTTAACAGCTCCGCACGGCTTTCGTGATGATGGAGTTTTTCTTTTTTTGATATTTTAAAAGCTTGGTTCTGACCATAACCTCACCTGGTTGTAGGCGATGAGGCACACTTACTTACCAGGAATCAAATGGCTCACGATTTGTAGACTTAATAATATTGATCTTTAAGTACATAAATTATTAAGTGTTCTATGTCTGAACCAAAGGCTTGAACCAATTCTCCTTTAAAATCTGGGAGTTACCAATAAATCTAAATTGTTGACTCGGTTTCATTTTAAAACACGAATTATAGTATTTCCTTACATCCAATTCGAATGGAAACTATATTTTAGAGTTTTCAGTTATTTTTGTGTTACTTTTTAATTTAAAAACAACATAATCCCATCGATGTTTAATCATCCAATCGAATCAAATCGACGTATCACCCAAACGGATCTAGTTCTATTAATATAAACAGCTATAAATCGTATAGGACTCAATTGTACTTGTAACGGGTCGTTTAGTGTTCCGTAAAGTTTACGAGGCGTCGTTCGTCGCCCATAGAAAGCCATAGTGTTACAACAAACTAGATTTCGGCATTACAAGCCTTGCCACAATGGTAAATGGTGAAAATCGTGTCGAATCCTGAATGCGTTATTGTCTTAAGTTTTTAGTTTGTTTCTGCAACCTGGTTTCCTGTCTTTGTTGGATAATTTACACTGTATCTTTGCATTTGACTGGGTTTCAAGATAGTTTTTTTTTGCAGTTTAGCTATACTTACATATTTTTGTATTGGTAGCGTATTTAAATTAAAACCATAGGGTAGGTACCTATATAACTCGAAACACCATCATTGGTAATATTTGGCATTTGTATTACGTCACTGTTTAGTAAAAAAAAAAACCTTTTCTTTCAATAGGCACCTCTGCCTAACCTCTCGAGGAATACAGATATGAAGTTATGTTATGATTTCTTTTTAAACAAATACAAACGACACAAGACTTACGCTATGGACTCAATACCAATTACTTAGATTGCACTTACAGCTAAGCATAAGACAAATGGTACGCCAAGTTTAAAATTACAATTAAAACTACAGTTAGTCTTCAAACGAGGAGGTACCAGTAATTAGTGGTAGGTACCATCACTAGTGAACTTAACCGCGGCGTTTAGCAGGCAGCTCATTAACAATAAATTAATCAATGCTAAGCTTGCCCCGCCCCGGGGCCCGTTTTGACGCCTCTCAGAATCCCCTGTTACTGTAGAATTATCGGTGATATTATTTATGATCATAAATTGATATCATAATGTGATTTTGAAATGAATTCGCGCATTAATAGTTTTTGGCTCTAGTATTTCTTTTTAGAATTAATTATGAGCCTTTATTTCTTCTCGCCTTTAGAGAATTTACTTTAGCAGATATTTCTTTAATGAATCATATTTGCGTTCATAAGGCAAAAGTATAATTAGAATAATTATTATAGTATTCAAGTACCAATTCAAATGCTACTTCCGTTCGTGCATGTATTAGTTAATTGTTGTAACACAATATCCTTGGGTGTATTGTGTTACAAATATTCTTGAGGCTAACCGAGCTGTGTCTGAAAAAGGCTTTAAAGTCTACCAAAGCTTGAGTGTATCCAGTGAGGTAATTGCGTAACACACTAACAGTAGGGATGGTTTTCATTTTGACGGTTCAATAACATTCATAGCGTTATTTACGTTACTGAGCAGACACATTTTTCGAACATATGAAAGAATGGATTAGCAATAGGATTCAAAATACACATATATCAGATTGTGATTGATAGTGTGTTACGTAATTAGGGTGCTGGTATGAGTAATTATTCCTTCATATAAATATAAATAGAAAACTATAATTATGTAGTTAAAACAAGTTAAGGAGCTACTTAATATAATATTTTTTCGTTTCTAGTATTCTCAAATTGTTCTTGTTATTGAAATATAAATGGCGTACTTATTTCAATAAGTATTGCTCGTAATTTTATATCGATTTCAAAAGGCTATGAAATATGCCTGTTATAATTTGCGTTTATGAAAATGGCCCACGATATTGCTATTAATGGTTTATGATTTTCTGATTATCTGTATAATGAAATAACTATTTAAATAAAGATTGATTTTTCTTGAAGCCTACGCAAAATAAGAAGCTTAGCTTACCTTCTTTCCAAATTTCCACCAACTGCCTATTTGGCCACGGTAACAAGTATAGAAAATATGATTAAACTTACTTCTGCCCGCGGCTTCGCATGCGTGGATTTCGGAAATCATCCAACGGGAACGTTCTACCGGGATAAAAAATACCCTATCATTCAAATTCATTCCGCCGTTAAAGCGTGAAAAGGTAACAGACAGACAGATAATAAATGCAAATAACCTTTTTTATTTTATTAAACAGGTTTTATGATTCTCAATGTCTAATTTAAAAATATTAAATAATAATAATTAATTTTAATGTTATCATCATTAATTGTAATAGATTTTAAGCGGGTGGACCGATTTAAATGAAATAACTACTGAAATAAATAATACCTCAAGATACGGGTTTTGACTATATTTCCAATTCCTTAAATCTCTTAAAAATAAATACACAATTGTTTTAATAATTATGATAATTTTAAATTCATCCCCTATTTTACCCCCTTGGGGGATGGTTTTACAAAAACGCTGAAACAAATATTGTTTTATTTTTTACCAAAACCATAAATTTAAATTTTGAAGAAATGCTAACTTTCCCATAGAAACTTTCATCCCTTATGTTAATATGTATACCTATGTTTCACAAAAAACCTTTTATGATTTTTTATGATCTTATATCACCCCCTTTTAGGATTATTTTTGAGACAAAAAGTAGCCTATGTCCTTCACCAGGATGCCATCTGTCTCCTTGCCAAATTTTGTCTAAATCCGTTCTGCTGTTTAGGCGAGAAAAGGTAACATACAGACAGACAGAGTTACTTTTGAATTTATAATATTACTAGCTTTTGCCCGCGGCTTCGCTCGCGTTAATTTAGACTTTGACTATCAATTCGGGTTATAATTTAATCATGATCGGAAGACACGTGGCGCCATCTATTATGATAAGAACGTTATTGTTGTTTTCCTCGGGAACAGTATTTTTTTTCGGGATGAAAGGTACCCTATGTCCGTTTCTGTACACCTGACAACGTATATGAAAACTTCCAGGATGATTGGTTAAGTGGTTTAGGCGTGAAAAGGTAACAAACAAACAAACAAACTTACTTTCGCATTTATAATATTAGTTAGGATTAGGATTAGGATAGTTAGGAAGTTAGGAAGTTAGGATAGTTAGGATACGGGGTGGCAGGGCCATCGACGCGCAAACTGTAACTATGAATTTAGAACATGATTCTAGACGAAATAAAATCTGCTGTTTCATAGAAAAGTGCAATACCTACGCAGTGAAAATGTATGGAACTGCAATTCTTTTTTAAATAATCGACGAAAAATTTCAACGAAGGGGTTTCAGAATCATGTACTGAATCCATGGTAACAGCTTGCGCGTCGATGTCCCTGCCACCCTGTATAGTATACGGTATGGAAGTATGGATTGTGATCTAGTAAAACAACAGCTAATACACGCTATGTTGCTAGCCTCGGCGAGAAAAGAATTAAATAAAAAATAAATCACATCACCGTTGACATGAAAGATAGTATTAAAACCATTAGCTAGCTTTTACGCAAACTAAAGTTAGTGACCCGTTCGTCAGAAAGAGGTGTACTTTGTGTGCTGACATCAAAGGGAGAAACCTCCCTAGCGAGAGGCCCCGGAGGCCCCTCGACAGAGGAATTTAATTTTTGCTCCACTTTTATTGAACCCCGCTCGGTCAGTAGTAACTCACTTACTGTTAATTACTGTAAGGTTTTTAAAACTTGCTCAAACAGCGCAGTTTAGAGTATCGTGCTTTTAAAATTAATTGCTCCTTTATTGGCTTTTACGGAAAGTGGGGTTACTCAAGTTACGTGCTTGTGTCTTTAAAGTTTTTTTTAGCGAAGTGAATGCGTGACGCTAATTTTGTTAGCTTGTAACAACTATCAAATGACCATTCAGGGCCATGCCCATGGACTAGCTGCCCGAGAGTTCTGTTTCCGTACTCTAGGCAACTACTACTGGCTTTTTCAGAACTCTAAGTCCGAATAGAACCTAATCTAACTTATTAAAAACTGATTTTGCGCTAAATTGATAAACTTTCAAAATACAACTTCGAACAAGATCGATTGAAACTTGGAAGGACGTAATCGATACGGTTAACGATTTCCTTTCACTCTAAAATTTGACATGATTTTATTGAAAAATATAAAGCGAATAAACATTACCACATAATTATTTAAATCATTTATTATAATATAACATTACGACCGTCGGGAATAACGATCCTCTTCCTTCCTCCTTTTTAATAACAGCTATAAACTCTTTTACTAATCTTTTTTTTTAAATAATGAATGCCAAGTGCTAATACTCGTACTAACGGAGAGAAATTTCAACATTCATTCAACACTCAGTATCTTGCTAAAATTATTTTATTTTATTATTCTTTTTTTAATAGGCTCAGCCGGCGCCTGAGCAGGGTCACAAATCCTAGAGCCTTTTTATTGGAAAAGCGGAACTTTCTCAATAACGGACTCTACGGAGAGCAGTGTCCGTGTGTGCATTTTGAGTATTTATAGTAAAGCATGTGGAGGTGTGTGTGTGTGTGTGTTCAGGATCAGTGGCCGGCGCGCGCGCACCTGCCGCGCGGTTCCCACGCCTCGCCCCCCGCGCCGCACCCCCGCACTCGCCCGCACGTCACATCCACATAAACAACGGTCCGCAAACTCGAGCTTGTTTTGTTTTTTGACGACAACGTTCACCAATATTGTAGAATATAATTGTATTATTACCTCATTTAAATTTCAGATTAATTAATTGATAAAACTCTTTGAATATCCTAAGATTATTTTAATTTTCTAAAATATACTTATAGACAAATAAAATTGATAACCACAAAGAGAACCGTGCTATGAAAGCATTATACTTATTTTTAATGTGAATTAACGAGATAAATGATTATAAATATCCGGTTGATTAGAATTTATATCGCGATTCTATTTTTAGTTTTTACCCGTGTCACGGTAAAGATATATCTTTCCCGTGTCCGTGTGTTCACGCATTTCCGTTTTAATAGGTTCTATCTACTTATGTGTTTATTGAGAAAAAATCTCTCGAAGCGGAATTATTGGCTAAGAAGGAAGGTACATAAAATTACCTCGGTAGGTATAATTACCTAATGTTTGTTTACCTACCAATATTTTGATATTAATGTTCTTGTAAGTTTGTAGTTTAGTCCTACTTAATTGTTCCATATGAGTTGTGATTCATACGCAATACCAATGTTTTGTTTTGTTCCCATAAGTAAGTGGATCTAAGTATTCTATCATGCCTATCTCCTCGGACTTGCAAAGAAGGTTATAAGAATAGAGAAGCATAGAATGCCAGACTGAAGTCACAATGCTGCAATAATAACAGGTGACTGCGGGTTCTAGGTATAGCAATCGTTGCGGGTTCTATTCCGGCACGAAACAATTCATATTTTTCATAATTATGTCTAAAAAAAATCTTAACTTCTTCTTTTTTGAATTGCATTTTGTCTTTGAATCTCCACTACGCTGGAGATTTTTTATACGATGAAAGAAACGGGAATATAAAATTTGACATGAGTTAAGAATTGGTCTAGTTAAATAATAACTTACTTTACAAAATGTATCCTATACTCATCACTAATGTTTTTTGTTAAATCTATTGAATGAATTATTCATTCAATCGATTTAAAAAAAACTCTGACTGCACTGCCCTCTATCGCAAACCAATAACAACGATTAAATTTGAACGCCAACGCCATCTAGCGGCATTGTGAAGAACTACGATGCAAACCAGTCGCTTTATTATGTTCCTTGCTTTTCCACGCGGCGATAGATGGCGCTGTAGACAGAGCTTTTAAACATTTGATCGACGAAATCGTAGCACGTCGTAGCTGCGTAGGCGCGAGCTTTTCACCTTTGTTTACGATTTTTACAAATTTATTTTTTGTGGAGTTGCTAGTACATCGTTTTACTGAAATAGATTGGCCGTATGAAATTGTAACTAATTAGTTAACAAAGTAACTAATAATAAATAAAAAAATGCAATTTAATTGTATACCGTAAGGAGAAGAGACCGAGTTGAGTTTCAAGAAATGATTGTTTTCTTGTCAATTAGGTGTAAGGTACCGCAATTAATACTGATTGTTTTGTTGTGGAACCGTTTACTGGAGCATTATTTTATTTGGTAATATTTATCTCGTTCGTTAGTCGATATGCCAAAGAATTGAGCAATGTTTAAGACTTAGGAATTAGTTTCATAAGTTTTGTGATACATTAATTCAATCATTCGTGAACATAACTACTTTTTCTAGTTTTAGTTCTAATAAAATACCTTTACCTCTCGTTTCCGAGATAATTAGGGCTACACAGTATGTTTTAAACTGTGCTAAGTATGTTGGTAGTCATTTGCATCAACTTGGCAAGATTTCAAATGTCTTTGATATATCATAACGAGTCAGGAATGGATTTATAGTGGTATAAATCACATTTTAAGGCACAAACTTTGGAATAATGCAGAAATTTATTAGGTGCTTATACATAACAAGATTTGTAGAAATGTAATATAACAAAATCTGAAAAATAAAAATCTTGAGGCTATGTTTTTGAAAAATATTTTCAAGATTTTTTCACTAACTTACGAATCAATTCCGAATTTTTCACCATTTTCACTCGCAACTTTCTATCATTTACTTTTATGTGGGCATTTAGGTACTTAATGCCTTTACATAGGACATCAAAAATTCAGTACTTACATAAAATTAAAAAGATTAGGTAGGCTAAGGAACTAAGAGCTAGGTAGGTACCCAAGAGAATGCCGAATTGCGGATTATAGGTGGATGATACCGGGATGATAACAGATAGATACATAAGATATCATTTAATGATGTTATTCAAATCCGTTATTTTTGGATTCAGTTCGATTATATTGTTACACGTAATAGATAAATAAGAATAAATAATAACACCGATCCGGTAATAGATAGGTTCTTATCTAAAGATTTATGTAAACGTGGGATTATGACCGCTTGTGTGTTTCAGCACATAAATTACCTTTTTTTTAATAGTTTTTTTGTTCTCATCGATATCCTCCACCCTAAATACCTACTACTTATTATAGTTGACGTAGGTATTAGGTACCTACCTATTATTATTATTATTACATAGGTAGGTACTTAAAAATATACATAATATATTCACAAAGCTTCGATATCGGGTTGAAAAACCTTCAATGGAGGGCTACGTAATTTTTATTATTTAGTTGTTTAAAATATTATTTTATATGTGCGTACAGTGTCGAGATAGGAGATTAGTATGCAAAGTATACGATAGGCAGGCGTAGCGAGGTGACGAACAGGACATTAGGATGCGCACACGCATAGGACAACGTGCATCGCATGCGCCACTGTTTTTAAACATAATAAGTTTACAAAAATTAAAAAAAATGGCTCTTTACCTGGTGCTAGCGGTATCAAACTACTCATAACATTAACAACCATTTTATGAATGAATTTTATCAATATAATCATTTCCCATTCATTGTGACAGGACTGATAAACAATAATTCTTCCCTAATGTTCCTACGTATAGACTACAATAACGTTTATAATAATTAGATTTGACTAAATAATTATGTTGCTAGGCACATAATTATCTTATCTATTCAAATATTACGATTGGTGCACTCGTCCGTGATCAACGAATTCGATAAATTAGGTACTCGGTCGATACGATATCGTATCTTCATTGATAGTTCCTCTAGGATAGGATAGCAGCTATCTCATACTACTTAATACCATCTTGGGTATTCAAACATCGAATTTTTGGTGTCTGTCATGCTTGGCTTAGAAGGTCGCTGAATTAATATTAACAAGACATACATTAATTCCATTCCTCGATACGTTATTTTCGTCGTTCTTCGGCAACAGCGAACATATTACTAAAGATCTATTCAGTGCTCTAACTATTGAAGGACAACCAACTCTAATAGTGCCAACGGTCAGCGTTGGCGGACAAATAAAACAACATGTCTGCCGACTGGTCCGCTTGCGGTACCAGGCGCACATAAGTCTTTCAGAGCTTTCGCTGCCACCCGCGCCCATTCACCAGCCACTTTTATGAATGAAGCGAGTCTGTGTGCGCTGCGCACATCGTCATGCGCGGTACATGTGTGCGTCTACACGTGTTTATTTGAGCCAACATGGTAGGCATTCATGAGAATTTTCTTATGTCAACATCGACTCTGGCAGTACAGAAATAGTTCGTAGCTTTGTGCTCGCAAAGTTGCAAAGTACGCTTGCCATTCGTTTTAAATAATACGCCACAAGGTGGTCTGCTAAATTTTGCGTGCAAGTGCAAAACGTACAATGCAAAATGTAGTCTCTATTTCAGGTGTTAATTACAAAGCTTTGTGTGGCCACTGCGACTATTCATTGCACGTTTGTGTGTAGCTTTTAAAAGCTCTTAAAAGAAGCACAACTAGTAGGTAGGTTCCTAAGTACTCTCTATAATACTTAAATGTTATTTCAGTTACCGTGACAATTATATCCAACATCCGTTACCTTGATATAATTTTTCCCATAATTACACCCATCAAATAATAAATCAAATTAATTTGAACTTGTCACCATTGATTACAGTGCCCCCACATGACACGCAAGTGTAGCAAAACGACAATCCACATGTGTCGCGGCTATGTGAAAATATTACTAAATAACCATCTGCAAACCAAACTAGACTTTAACATAGAAAAAATAAAGGTGAAAGTAACATTTTTCTATAAAACCAGGTGACACTCGAAACTTGGTTTCAACTTGATCGAGCATAAAAAACCGCTTAGCACGCCATGATATAGAGTTACATTATAAAGACCATTTTTTTATTATCATTATACAAATCTACGATAAATTGCTATAAAGATTAAATATGTTGTTATGCACTAAAAACTATTAATATAATTGTACTTCTATGTTTTAGTGCTTAGAGAACAAAGTTGCGTTTGTTGAAAAAAAAACTGAGGTTGAATTTTGCAATGTTCAAAAATCCACCGGGGCATAAACACATAGTGTTTAATGCCAAACAACTAACAAATTTATTTGAAAACAGACAAACTAAGCGCAAACTAATGAATGAAATGACAGCCAACTATGTAAACCCGCCTAAAACTTAGCATTATGTTTGTAAACAAAATGTTAAATAATAATTGTTTTCCACGTAACCGAATGTAACTTTAGTAGTTATGCGAGTAAAGTATACACAGTTGCGTCGTAGTTTTGGCAACATCCTGTATATGGA
Organism: Dryobotodes eremita; assembly: GCA_917490735.1. NCBI lineage: Eukaryota > Metazoa > Arthropoda > Insecta > Lepidoptera > Noctuidae > Dryobotodes > Dryobotodes eremita. Next base: position 11,314,897 of record OU823257.1, read on the forward strand.
ACAACATGCGAGGGAAATGGACACCGCAACATCCGATCTTGAGGTGACCAAGACCCGACTGGTTTTTCGCATTTTTTTACTGCATTTTTATGGATTTATTTCGATTAAAACTAAACTTTTATTAATTTTTTAAAGCCAATATTTTATATTCAATTTGACAGTACGTCCCACTCATGAAACCACCATTGTTTCGTTTTATCATTAAAATGTGTGTATCAATATCGTTTAGACAATAGATATTGGTGGCTAAAGTTTGAAATAAAGGAGGAATTAGCATATTAGTTTTTAAATTCTTTAAAATAATGTCGCTGCTACGGATTTTACGCGTCATTTTATCATAAATTAAAAATAAATCACTTTTCCTGCTAGACAAACAAATAGTGCCAAAATATAGGTGTTACTGGGAGATTCCTAAGAATTTTATATGCAGGTTCTTTATTTGTTTAAATCGTAATTTTTTTAAATATGTCTTCGAAATCGTAGCAAAGGACAACTTAACCATAAAGTCATACAAAATTCAAACAAGAAAGGCCTTATTACACCCACTTCTACCCACAATAATAATATGTAAAGTAAACCACAACTATGTACACACTGTTTAGTGTTGCACAATACATAATAATTAGTAACATAACATTAAGCGGTACTCTGAATCACATCGGACGGCCATGCAGTTTGATAATGTCATACAAATTGTTCCCTTTGTATCATTCTATGGTTAGTTGGAACTCTGATAATAAATGATAACGAACCACCGACAATTTATAATTTCATTATAACTAATCATGCCCTCAATGTTTTTACAATGATATGTTTTATTTATAAGTCTTTTGCTTCGATACAAAATAATTTTAATATTTCCATAGACAGATGTTATTTTTACTTTTAGGTTTTTTACGAAGAGCGTGATCTACGTTGGCTCTTGTTACTAATTGCTTTGCGTACCTTATTTTAATGCTTAAAAATAAAAAAAACAACACGTTCAGGAACCAAGCTATTTATTTTTTCAGCCCCCCTTTTATTCATAACGTTATATTACTTCATATGAGTGACTTTTGAACTACGGTGGGCTTAACTAAAGAGTTGCTATATTATAGGTACATATAGTCTTATCTTCGAATAGGCACTAATTTAATAAACCTGTAATTTAATTTCATAAGTTGTACGGAAATACTCATTTCAGGGCGTAGCAGACAGAAAGACAGAATAATACCTATCTTTTAAAAACAATTTTATTTATAAATTAATTTATTATCAATATTAACACAAATTTTATTTTGTATAACAAAGAAAGGCCATTCGCAACAACCAACGTCGAGGGTGGTAATATTAATAACGATCGGCTAATAAACACAGTTTGAAACAGTAATCATTGCAACCAGTCGCTGCGACGCAACCAAGCCGCTCGGAACGATCAAGTTGCATTCATTCATTCAACCAATCACCATTCACCACTCATTCATAAAGCTTCAAAGCTTACTGAAGGAAAATCCTGGCTTAAAGTGCGCGCAAGATAAGTATGCGCGTGTGTTTGACTTTCAAGACTTATATCCCTGCCATCACTTTTAATCACTTTCGGCATAATGATGGCGATTATTTACTTTGGAAAACACGGAACACAGCATACTCTCTTGGCACCTGATATAAACGTCGAGATGGCGGCAAACGATAATTCCGATTTTAGCCGCGCGCAGACTTATTTTACGCGCACTCTAATAATAATAATTATTGTAATATTAATTTTGCGTGACCGATTTTCCCGGATAATTAGTTTTGTATTTCCGTTTTTAATTCATGATTAAAACCTTATACAAATACCTAATTTTATTGTTATTATTTTTTAATTGGTATGTACGTTACGAAAGATATAGTTGGTGTTTGCAATTTTGGTCTTGTTATGCGTAAGGAAAATCCGGTTTTACGTCAGGTTTATCAATGAAATGCTCCATTGAACGTAGTACATAACAGTAATCAGTATTGTTTATTTTTAATTGTTGATAAGGTCATGTACCTATTGGTACTAATCCAAGAAAATGTTGTGTTATATTTTATTTTCGTTGGAAATTAACTTAACATAGCATCACGCCTGTAGCCCGGAGGGTTTGGCAGAGGTGTGCTTGTTGGAAATTACAATGTACATAAAAATACCTACATAAGTACTTTTGAGAACATAACGCTTATGATGCACATACCTATGCACGAGTGGAATACTGTTTATCTTTAGGTATACTTATGTTTGGACAAATACCTATTCCTTGGAGCTACACTAAGCTTTTTCAAAATTAATTTGTTGGTTTCGCCGTTATCTGTCTACAAAATTACGATTTTTTTCAAATACAGAACTACCTATTTATTATTCACAGAAATGGGCGCCGGCCAGTTTGTTTTCATGGGGGTGCATCTTCAGCTCTACTAAGCGATCTCGATCTTTTTTGCACTTCACCTTGGATATGTTAGGTTATCGTTTGTCCATTCATACAAGAATGTAGGATGCCAGAGCGAGCAAAGCGAGTTCGATAATTTTTGCATCTCGCCTCGAATGGGATAAGTTTTATTTTGTCTATGCATTCAGAAAGAGGACTTAATGTGTCGATTTATATAAAGATGTTTAAGAATTAAGATAGAGTATGATTCACGAGTGAGTGAAGCAAGCTCCATAATGTTAGCACCCCGTCTACGGCTAGATTTTCGGAAATAAGAGTTCGGTACTTTGTTAACTAATGCACCAAAGCTTTAAAATTGAGAGGAAAATTTTAGGATCTCGCCTCGAATAACTGCTCCATTATTGTATTAGGCGTTTTTGGGTATTTTGTTTGTTCGGAATATTTTAACACCCTACATTTTGTTTTAAGCCAGGGGGTGCAAGTGCACTCTCTTGCACCCGCTCCGTGCGCCCATGTTCACAAAAGACTTAATCACAAAAAAACACATTAGTTACCCACTATTTATGCATCGGAGACAATTTGAATACATCGATTTACCTCACGTGTTCAGATATGTGATGTTCCCACGTTACAAACACAACACAGACAAACATACACGGAGAAACAATGGGCCCGTATGCGGCCCACCCTGTAGAGACGGCGCTATACCGGGGTCAATGCTCTCACACACTTAATTACGTGCAAATATGAAAGACCTTCTGATTAAGCACTTAATTGGGTCAAATTCATCTGTTAAGAAGTTCAGTCAATGACCAGGTTATAAACAGGTTTGTAGGTGATAAATGTCGCACTTTTTTCATGGAAATTTTTGTCAGACTAATGAGTTAGCCTATATGTTACGGCTGAATTACAGAAATACCTCCTATTCTTTCGAAAAAAAAAATAGGGCCAATATACTTGTGATTATTACCACCTACTGCGATGCGATGACATCTTTTAATCGTAGCGATTACGGTAATGTTTTCATGTCACATGACTATGAATGTTCACTGTTTCGTTCGTTTTTCCGGTTGATATCAAAATGATAAAATTTTAACCGGATTTTATTCACCAAATAAGGAGCAAAGCCTACATTCGTAAAACTTATTTGTAACGATTTGAAAGTAATGCCTGCCTTTATATTTTTCATTGTAAAGAAAATAACTTAGAGGGGACAGGTTCTTGTTGAACAAGCCAACTACACTTTTCTCAACCACGGCAACTCCCGCTACGCTACGCTACGCGGGTACGCTAGACCCTACAGTACAGATCCGACCACGATCAACCAGAAAAGCGCCAAAACAATGAAACTCGACAAATCCCGGAAAAGTGATTCACATTCAACTGTCTTGGACCATTTACACTATAAGACATTTGCACGACATTTACACTATAAGACATTTGCACGACATTTATAGGAACAAGTAGGCTAAGAATGCACGGAAGCTTCACCAATGATTTACGAACCGTTCCACATGCCCTGCAGTTTATCTCGACTAGATATATAATGCAGGAGGTTATGGACGTGGACTAATCTGAAAGTGCACCGAGGTAACGAGGATGCGGCGTATTATCCTATTCGGGCTTCACCTATTTATTAATACATGGTACTGTCAGCCTCAAAAGTACGTAGGTATACATCATCATTACTCTGGCGAATACTAATCGTGGAAATAATGATAAGAACTCTTGCCTTGAGACGGAGATCGTGATGAGTCTACACACTTTGTTCCATAATATTGTATCAATGTGTAGCCACAAAACATATGATACATTGAGTACTTAATCAAAGCGACACATTGATACTTTAAGGAACAAAGATTGAAGACATTTAAATTAATTAATTTCGGTGTGAGTATTATTTTGAGGCTGACTGTACATACACTATACCTCCCGTGCTACGTAACAAATGACTCAATTACTTTTGCTGTATATGGCATGGCCCCTTTATAAACATTGGAGAATAATTCTGATAATAGAATATTCCCAAACGCACTGAATACGACGAAAAGTGTCATTAAAAGATTTTAATTTAGATCATAAGGTTTGATTGGGATTTTCTTTTCAAAATAATTTACTTGTTAGTTTATTTGCCTCATTTTGCGTAAAACTCTCACATTATATTATTATTCGTACATTTTATCTTAATCTATGGTACAAGTAGGTTGACAGCCTAACCACTTATAAAGTGAATTAATTCATTAAAAACCAGCGGGGTCATTACGTAACACACTAACATTAAGAATGGCTTTCATTTTGACAGTTCAACAACATTCATTGCATTATTTACGTTGTTGAGCAAACAAATTTTTCGAACATACGAAGCAATGATTCAGATGTGATTGATAGTGTGTTACGCAATTAGGGTGCAGGAATGAACACCAATTATCAAGACTTCCATTCTAGAATGAACGTTGTAAATATTTAAATAACTGCTCATAATTTTCTCACCAGCCGGTATTCTGATGCTAAAATCTATATTTTTTCAAGGAAAATACAAATCATTTTTTTATTTTACTTATACGCTTTCAGTTATTTTCTAATGGATTGATTGCTGTGGAAACGCCGAGAGGGTCGCCCTAGAAGGACATATACTTAGTGACCTTATTGGTGATGTTCTTAAGAAAGGTCAGGTACGTATTACCTACTTGCAACTAGCGGCGTCCGTGTATGACCATGTATGAACATAAACGAAGCAAAACAAGCATGTAAGGATCGTAACTGGTGCCGTTCTGTAGTTTCTGCTTACCCCCTTGGGAAGAGGGCGTGAGTTTACGTATGTATTGAGGGTAACTAGAAATGTTGCTGCCCTTTGACCTTTTACTTACACCATAACTTGTTTTGTTTCGAATTATGGCAACATTGAATATGCAATGAACTTAGTGTAAATAGTGAAACTTGTTAAGTTATGGCTTACAAGGTTACTTATGTGCCGGGTCCCTACATCTATTCATTAAAGCATAGGTCTGCAGCAAGGGTCAATTCAGAAATACCTATATGATATATAATTTCGGTGACACCGAACATATGAGTTTTCTACTTTATACTTTGTTGCGTTCAGACGGAGATTTTTATTTCCGGAAAAGTCTGGACCAATAATCAGTATATGGAGTTAAGCAATTACTATCAACTTATAACCCTACACTACCTACCTACATAAGAAACTCCTTTCAAGAACTTTAATCAGAGATTGGTAGCCTACCTAAAGTCAAGAAATCAATTTTTCTTTCTCATGGCCACTCTGATCTGTGTAGATAAGTTTTAGTCACCTTAAAAAGTCCAACATCTCCTTGTCAACACTGAACTGTCCCTTCTCAAGGTGGCAGGCTGGTTGGTACCGCCATTTGTAATTGTTAGGCGCTGTCCAAACGTAGGACACCGAAAAACGCTCAGTTTTTTGTCGCACAGTTAGGCGTAATGGCACACATTACTCGTACAAGCCAGAAAAAAATAATTGTGTATTGTCAAATGTTCAAAGAAAAGACATATTCAAAAATATTTCAAAAAAAGTAAAAAAGTATCATGATAAAAAAATACATAAAACAGAGTTCAAAAATATATTTTTCGTCCCTTAATTCTCAAAATTTTGAGGGTAAACTGTCATATTTTATGTAATGATAATAAAGGGAATTCAATCAACTAAAGAAATACCTAAAAATAATTCCACTGAGCCGTGCATTATTTTTTAATTTAATTAAAACGGAATTTTTTTGTGATCATTCGATTTAACTAATATTAAATGCATTGTTGTTTTGAACTTATTTGTTGCCGCGATGTGCTATTGTCCATTACCTATAAATATGCTTCTCACCGTGCCTTAATCAACCACAATATCACAAAACTATTAGATGATATTAGTGATGTTCGTGGTTAGGTGTCCCTATATATTATCAATAATAATAATAATATCTTTATTTTCTCTCTTCACAAAGGTTCACATATTTATAAACATAGAGACAAGCGTTTCGACAACAATACATATAATATGATCCTTTGTGAGAGACTGGCGTCCATACTAATCCTAGTAGGGTATCCACCCTGTGTGACGGATCACCAGGCTCTCACCCCGAATTAAATATAATTAACATTGCAGTGGTAATTTTTATAAACTCTAAACAAATTAAATACTTATCGATGAAGTGAAAAAAAAAACAGATATGTTTAAATTGACTAAACAAAAAAAAAAACACAATATTGAATTTAAAAAAACATAGGTATAGTGTAATGTATGTGTAGTGTGCATGTGAAATGTAAGGAGACGTAGAATGATGATGTGAGTGTGAGTGCGTAGGATGTTTGTTACAGTCAAAAACCCGAAATTATCAATTAGCTGATAACTTATAAGACAGTAAGATAAAACGTATAACATCTTAGAAAGACACAAGAATCTGTCAATTCCGGCGGAGGTAAGGAAGTTAGCAACAAAGTGATCACAGGATGCTGCGCCGGAGACTGCAGACGTCGCCGACCCAGTTCCGCTCCTCAGTGATTTACCGGAGGGAGGAGATCGCCCCATCAAGCCAACCTTCCACTTCCACTGGATGCCGTTGTTACTCAGTTAGGCTAAACGATTGGCACGTCAACGACTTGGCTAAAGATTGTTGGATAAGTTTTCTGCGTGGGTGTGCGATTTTTGTAATTTGTACCGGATTTTTTGTCGTGTACCGAGTGTCTTTAAAAAATACGGGAAGCCTCATCATCATCTGCGTAGCTTTTTCTCAATTATGTTGGGGACAGCTTCCAGTCTTACCGGATGCAGCTGAATATACATGTATATAGTATATAGGTATATAGGCATAAATACTAGTATATAGGTTTTTACATTTGTACCTATCAATGTATTCTTTACCGAAGTCCGTTATTAATAGGCATGTTAAAAACCGAACGAAGACATAGTAGAAATGAGTGAATATCCTAAAATAATTGAAAAGTGTTCGCGGTAAACTTTTCTTATAAACAAACTAATAACGGACGATGACGGAATACTGACTGTTGGCCAAATTGGCGCAGAAACTGTAGCAGTTAATAATACAAGTTAATATTGCCAACCACTCTGTTATTTTAATTAACGTTAACGTCCACAAGCTCACGCTTGTGAATTCTTACCTAATAGCTACGTAAACAATGAAATGTAAACGCGGACTTAATACTTCATTGTATGATCAATTAGATCTTTTTGGATTTAAGCAGAATTGAATTTCTATTTTTGGCCTCCCAAAAGACCATGTTTATAACGAACACTATGAGGTAAGACCTAGGAATATATTGTCTTAAGAAAGACCTGCCACTATCAACAAAAAATCATTATGCATATTCCTCGATGTTTTAACTATAATCAATTGATATATGCATGAACATTCAGAAGAGTTTTCATAAATTTCAAGGAAACCGGAAGTCCTCAATGGCTTTTACTCAATTTATATCAACGTAAATACCACTCCGTCTTGGCAATAACGACCATTTTTCCATCACACCGGTTTTTCAACCTCGATGTCTATCAGAATTATGTAGGTACCTAATCTGCTTCCGTTCCCAATTTTCAAAGTTACTGATACCCTACCTACCTACCTATTATTAGGCTAAAATTAAATACATCACTAGAACAATTGACTTGGACTTACCTAGAGAAGCCTCGGGGTCCGACAGATCGGAGAGCGAAGGCACCTTCTGCATAGCGCGGGGCTCCTCGGCCTCTGGGGGTTCAGTTTTGATGCCGTCAGCGTTGCCGCCACCCTCATCACACTGAAAATACATACCCCGGTTAGGAATTATCTCTTCATAAACACTTTCACGTGGTAATTTTCATATCAAAAACTTTATAGTTACGGAGTTACGAATAGAGGATGGGCAGCAGTGTTTTTAGTTGCTTACAAAATACTGGAAAACTGCAAGAGAAACCCACCCGTTAGATTAAAGTTACAACCTAAGGCTGCTGACCCACTCAAAACTCAAAACTCAATGAATTTAATTGAATTAAACCATTTGCAGGCACTTTTGAATTGTCAAGGAGTCGGTCAGTTATTCGGAAAGTTGAAGGTAGTTGCCCATTCCAAAACGTAGATCTCTTTGGAGCAGAACGAACAAGAAATTTCAAAGAAGAACGGGCAAGAAACTCCAAAGAAGAACGGGCAAGAAACTCCAAAGAAGAACGGGCAAGAAACTCCTCCAATCGGTGTGTACCTCATCTGTTACGAGTCCAGAGCGAAGAAAGAAAGGCGTTTCTTAACTGAGATCACGCAAGGAACCAGTGTTGTACACGCAAGTATAGTTCTCAAGTTATTTCAAGTCCAATGTGATTCACGTTAGTCTGGGTACAGCTAATAACCAAAAATCGTTTAGCTTTTATTAATTTTCATTTGTTTTTCACTTTCAAGTTCGACTGAGATGATACGCAAGACAAAGTCTATGAAAAAAAAAACAGAAATACTTAAAAAGAATGACCTTAATTCGTCTCTCTACACAAATAACAGCCTTATCTTGTAGGGTACTCAACATAATGAAGTCATACACTTAAGTGAGCTCATCGCAAATCAACCTTATCACTAATAGATATTGAGATCTTAGAGATATTAATCATATCAGCATAATTATTATCTACACAAATCCTATAAAACATTTTGATATGACCAAAATATTTTGTTTTATATCTGATAAATTGTTGTGAATGTGGGAAAAACCGCTGCGAATCTTATAACTAAGTTTTATCGATTTTTATAGAACTTTCGTAATATTTGCATACATAAACGATTTTACTAGTGTGAGGATGAATTAACGACTAAGAAAAAGTATTTACAACGCAAATGTGTGTGGAAACGTCAGGAGTGGCGCCTTTGAATTACATTAGTAACCTTATTGGTGATGTTCTTCAGAAAGGTCAGGTGCGTAGTACTCGCAGCCGGCGTGCGTGTAAGACCAAATGTATGAAAGTACACGCAGCAAAAGGAGTATGTCAGAATCATAGAAGGTAGCGTTCTGTAGTTTCAGCCTACCCTCATTGGAAGAAGGCATGAGTTTATGTTTGTATTTACGACGCACCATCCTCTGGTTAAAAATAAAGTTACACCGAATAGTTTCAGGAAAAATCCACCGAGTCAGAAGGAGGTACTGAAGAGATTATTGAATCTAGTGTTTAATTTTTCAGATTTTCTATAGTCAACTTTAACAAACGGACTGTAATCTACAGTAACTCAATGTTAATAAAATCATCTTGATTCCAACTAAAGACTTAAATCATTGTATTGTCAAATCAATTCACCGTCAAGACAAATTCAAGTTTCACTTATCGACGAACGTTAGCAACTAAATGGCACAAATAAATCACATGCAGGCAAGACATCCGAATCACCAAGTAGGCTTTTAAAAACCTTGCAGTGTCCATCAAAAGAGGATATATTATTTTTTATAACATACAATGGTGGAAGAGCCGCGGTGATCACATCGGCATCACCACATTACATGAACGGGTATGCTATCCACACACCAGTCACTTCCGTTCGCTGTTCGGACATGCGACGCTTAAAAAAATATTCACAACACAATGGTTAAAGAGATCCTTTGATCTATGTTCATTCTTATTCAAAAGAATAAAGTCTATGCGATAAGAAATAAACTCTGAGCTAACGTCAAGGTTTCGAAACCAATGTATTTTTAAACGAGAATATATTGCTACTCGAAGTACGAGGTGGATATTGTGCATACTTAATTTTTACAAATATTTATAATAATTTTCACCCCTCATCTGAAACTTAATACAGTAAGGGAAATAATTTGTTAATCAAAACTACTTGTTATCCGTATATTTAAAATTTAACTACAAATTGACGTAGAGTGCCAATTTGCTTAACAATAAACCCTGACCGTACTTCACTACTGGATACTTGTCGGTGTAGCAATTTCCATTCTACTCCAGTTAATGCAAATTCTTTTAGTTGGTCATAGGCTTATTTTGATAGTCCCTTCAATTTCCAATTTTGTCTATGTCTATATTTTTATTTTCTCTTCTAAATTACACGGTGCCATGGAGGCAGTGTCAATTTGTACTTCAGTACTGGACACTTGCCGGTGTATCAATTTCCATTGTACCTACTCTATTTAATGCTAATTCTGTTAACTGCACCTAGGTCTCTACTTTCCTTTTTTTTCAATTTTCAATTTTCAGTCTGCCTGTATTATTATAATCTCTTCTAAATTATATGGTGCCGTTATACTAAACTCATCGTATAATATAAAAAAAAACGTTAAACCTACATTGAACACACTGTGCACACACCCTATTAATGGTTTCCATGTTATTTTCTTGAATTAGTTTCGAAATTATCTTATTTAATTTCTTTACGAATTATTTTTCTCATCTGCTTTTCTGGCCAGCACCAAATTTTCTGAATTCTGCACTGTCTTTAATGACGATAAGCCAACATGTTTGTTGAACAACATATTCTGAATTATCTCATCATCGACAAAATATCGATGGCTATCAAAGTTACCATGTAGAATAATCTTAATACTTTATCTATGATCGAGATCATTATGAGAAGCTAATTGGTCCTTCCATCGATTAATGACCTACATCAATAGTACCTATGCATAGGATATAAATAAAAATAAGTTGTATTTTTTATAATATTTTGCAATCATAACATGCTTTTAAAAAACGGTTAAAATAGGAGCCCACACTATAAGGCTCCGTCCAGTTTTCCAGGCTAAACATTAGCCGTGAAAATGTACCAAAAAGAAAGAGAAGCTCACTTTTAAAATAACAACACGTCAAAGTATCTTATTTATGCATTTAAGGTAACTATACACCTTTGCCTAACACACCCTTCGAAGTAAACAGGCGTGATTTTATATAACGTATGTAGTTTGACAATGGATTAGTAGCCTGTCACTAGTATAATTTTATTATTAGTTAACCATTTAAAACAACGACTACACCTGTCAAACACATTCTGAACAGACAGCTGTGTTGCTGGCGTGTTTGTTGCGCCACTTCTTCTTTCCAGCTAAAGCACTAGGAAGAAATGAAGGGCGGGCGTTTTGGGGGACTGTCTTATGTAATTTTGACGTTCAAAAAGGGCTGATTCTCAGCCTAGTTTGAATAATGATTTTTGTTATTTTTAATTATTTTTTCTACTTGGGCTGTTGTTCCCAAAAGTTTCGCAATAGATTGTACCTAAACCCAGCTTTTGAACGTATTTTTGTTCGTAAAAGGATGACATTCGCGTATCCCTCGCTGACCCTTCTCAATTGAATATCTCGTGGCCCATGACACAGCTCCTAATCACAAAGTATATCAATATGGTCCAATAAAAATGTCAAAATCGAATCAGCGTGTCCCCTCGGGCCAATCAACTTACGCTCCATACCGTTATGATGTGACTCTATGAGACCCTACTGTCATATTGCTATTTATGTATACAAACATCTTTATTTGTGCTACATATTTTATTATACTGGGAACATTTATTTTTCTAATGTGAACTGAAGTGCTTTTGGTTTCCTAGGAAAGCGGTTCAGTCATATTATAACGGCCGTCATTAAAATCTGTCATTTTAACCAATTTTTGACATTAAGGCGCGACGCGGCAGCGCGACACATCTCTAGTAGAATAATTTCTATGAAAACTTCATGGAAATAGTTCTACAAGAGTTGCCTTTCCGCGTGAGTTTTAAGGTGTCAAAAACGCTCTGCATTTGGACAGCCGTTAATGAGTGATTGTTCACCGCTATCTTAAGAAACCAAAGTTTAATTGATTGTAACAGAAAGTAATATATAATTTGTATAATAAAGTATATAATTTGTAATATAAACAATCCAATAAATATAATAAAACTAACAAGACGGGTGTTTCTAAGTGTTACTTGCGTGGTGGTCGAATGCGAGTTTCTGAATAAGTTCTAACAAGCACTTAGTTGCAAATAGACCAAAAGGAAAGGCTTTTCAACCAACGTTATAGACGCAATGTCTAATTTAAAACATAACGTAACGTTTACAGGAAATACGTTTTTGATTTTTCGAACAGGAAGTTCAATTTTCAAAAGGATTTTCAAATAACACAGACATTAGCGTCATAATAATCATTACTATAATTCAGAATGAAGCGCTTTAATTAGGTGGCACACAGGACAAAATCTTGACATCTTAACTGAATGCATATGGCAGAATAATGAATTCCTTGTCCATTGAGCCGTGCCTGTTGATTAACCCGTAAACATTCATGGTGTATTTTGGTTCGGTTCAAAGTGTGGGGTCGGGTCACCCCTATTTTGTCTTGGCACGTGATTACCGATATTGGGGGGCACGATCCCAATTCACTCGAACACCTCTTATTATCTGGCTGTCGATTGATGCGTGTCAAACTTGCTTTTTCTGCTCTTTATTAATGACAGATTATTCTCTTTTCAAAGTGATGTAAAAGGAAGATATTTTAGGGATCAAATTAAAATATTGTTAGTGACGCTTTAATTGTGAGTTAATTAATTAGGTAATTTAGGTTACCAAAAAGTAAGAGACTATTTTTTCCGTTGGATACAAAACCATTTAAAAAGGCCTCAGACAGATTAGAATTGTCTAGTTTTTTAAATCAAAGCGCTCGTGTCCGTTACACAGATAGTAAAGATTGTTTGCAGGAAAAGGGGACATTGAGTGCTAAATCACTGGAGCGTTCAAAGGGGACTGCATGACTATAAGGTTTTCCAATGGGTGGCGTCCTTGTGTGGCACATAGCTCGGGTCAAACTGACCACAAGACCTGCCGGTAGCCGCAACGGTCGACGTAGTAGGTAGCTGTTAGGTTAATTGATAAAAGAATGGTAATGGTAAAAGTATACAAGTACCATTATAAAAATGAAGTAAACTACTGATGCCATCTAAATAAATGGCATTGTTTAACTAGAAAACGTTATAGCTAAAGAAGCGAGCGAAAGAAGAAACTAAAAATACACAAAAAAATGTCAGTCCCTAAATAACCCGCACTTGAGCATAGTACAAAATATTTGTTACTTTTTAAACGTCTGTGAAAGACATAAACAGTCGATTCCAAAATCGAATGAAAAAAAAGTAAAATAGGGATGTGAATAACGTATGGTCGAGGTTAATTGACAATTTGTCACTCGTTTATCGTTAGAGAACGTGTGCGGTGTCGAGATCTTGTCTCCTTACATCAAGAGCCGCTACTTTTTAAACGTGCCCTGATTTATCTGGTGTTGTTGATCCCCCTTCTGATAAATTACCCTTCAAACGGCGTTAAAAAGTAAATTATTGGTAGATTAAATTGTGTTCTATTGTCAGTGAGAATGAATTATGAGGTTTTTTGTTGTTTAATTTTGGAACGACGATGTTTGGATGGAGTAAGTGCAGTAGTTAACGGTTTCTACTTTACGTAAGGTAGAGGCAACGCAGTTATAGCTATTTTAATATTCAGAAGAAATGTCAATTACAATGATATTGTGTTCTACTCTCCAGTTTAATGTTGAAAATCATTTTCATTGCAATTACACGATGTTTGTATCCTTTGGCCTCATCTGAAAGCAGTGGATAGACGTCTCTTAGATCTCTTTGTTTTTATTTTTTATGTAAGTAATTTTAAAATATTTGCAGTAGTATGCCACGTAATTTCACGGTAATTCAAATTCCAAATGCTCTACAAACGTTGACTCTTGAAACATTTATATTAACGTTATCTTATTCTTAATGAAAATTTATAACAACAGGTTCGGAAGTCAGTCGTATTCAAATTAGTCGCAAAACGCTAATGAAGCAGTTTCGGGCAAAAAGTAACCGATTATAGCTAAGTTAAACGTGTACAGTTACAACGTAACCGTTATTTACAAAACATTATTAACACATCAGGCTTTATCAACATTTTGCGGTACTCGTGACGATTTTCAAGGGAAATAATGTAATGTCGCAATCGACTGGAAAATGTTACTTGCTCTATTTATAATCTTAGACGTATTGATTGAGAAAATATTGAATGCATGTTAATCTGTGATGTATGTATATGAATCGATGGACTCAGAAAAATAATGGGTTGAAAAAATTTGGAACAAGAGACGAAGTAAACGTAATTCCACTACAGAATATCACGGAATTTCCACCAAATCTTGGCTATGTACCTATCAACTACCCTGCTTCCTATAGGCTGTTTAGAATGATGCAGCATCATACGCAAATGGCAAGTCAAGACATCTAAGTAGGGAAGGGAAAGCTTGAGGAAAAAGCTATTTTTATTCCTTTCCTGAAAGGTTACATCCCTACTTCAATTGATCTATACATCCTCAGAATATGATCCGATACTAATAACTTTACTTGCAACCAAAAAGATATAAATAATAATTACATGGAAAAATCACAACAAATATGTTATATCCTGCGAAGCGGACGTAACTAGCATAGTCCCTTTAATTAGTAGCCGGAAATCGCCTAGCTCTCCCTAATGAGACGCGCCCGGATAGGCCGGGTCATTTCTAATTATATTACTACATAAATAATTGTTCAGCATTGCATTTTTGCGACTAATTGTGAGAAGTTGTGTTTGACCGATCATGTAGGATTGAAGAACTAAACGTAACGGAAGAAAAGCCATGGAATTAGTATGTACTATAAACGAGAAAAACAAAACGTAAAAACTGAGAATAGTAATGTTTTGTTTTAGTTCCAATACCGGTGCCTTTGTGTCGCGTGCGATTCACGTCGCTTGTCGCGCCTGTTTGTAGGAGCCTTAAAATACAATCTCAGCCCGTTATCAAAGCAATCAGGTTTCAAGTTTTCTTAGGATTTTGTATACCTAATGATAAAGATGGTTCTTTGAAAAACTTGAGCCGACACAAAGTCTGCTATGATAAGGTTCAGAATTACTGAAAAACATGATTCTCCTAATTCACAGTTAGATTAATAAAATAATATTCCAGCTTAATAAAAAAGTATTCGATTCGAAATTTGAATTTGAATTCCTCTGTCTCAGTCATTTCAGAGATGGTTGTCAACAAGAGCATACGTAAATCACGTCAGCGATTATTCTTTATGGCCGCACTCACTGAATGAAGGTGTTAACGTCATAACACTTGACGGCCTCTTTATCTCACCCCTTTCGGTTATTAACTAGTCTTTCTTAATATGATTTAATGACAGCATCAGTTTATGAGTAGTCTTTAAATAAAAAATCTGGGGCGGCTGGGTGGTTTGCTCTCCTGTAATTTTCTTTTTGTATGATTTGAATTATATCGAAAATGTTTCTGTTAAATAAATACTTGATAAAATAGCATTAAGTAAACGTAAGTATGTAGTAACACTAGTAACCCGTACTTTAATAGTAATGTATAGCCCTTCCTTTATTTGGAATTGATTAAACCTTCAACGACCAAGTGTTCCTTCCCGACTATTATAATCACGTTTCGTATAATTATTCCCAACCAATTCGTCACCCGAACCCTCTCGAATAATCATTAAAATAATACAATACTCTGTAACCCATTCGTAAAAAGTTCCAACAGTTTTTCGTCGTACTCAGCTAATGTCGAAACTCATTAGTGCAGCTTAGCGTCAGTGTCACGGACAAGTTTAAAAATAAAAAGCGCGGGATCTTTGAAATAAGAACTCGAGTTTGTTTTCGATACTCCTTTCTTCTAGTCGTTGATTGATTCTTACCGTATGTATGAAATAAACTATTATAATGTTATTTTTGTTTGAGCTGAAAACCTGAATACTGGCAAACATAGGTATGAAAAGCTAATCGTCTTTGTAAATACATACCTACATTAATTATTTGCATGTTGTGTATGTCTAGCTCTTTTTCTGTAGTCTAGTTTTTGTTAATTATTATAAACAGAATGGGTTTCCTGAACACAAACGAGTACCTATTGTCCTTTGAACAATTTTTAATTTTCATTTGCTGGTTTCTTTTTATTTATTTTTCTTACCTTCTATAAATGTTGTACGTGAGTCGTTTATTTATTAACAATAATTATCTCTAGAACATAAAACGTAGACAGTGAAAGTACCTAAACGTACCTACCTACGAACAATATCCCATTAAAAGTAAACGCCAGTGCAAGTTGATCAGGGCGAGCACGGTCCAGTGGTCCGGAGCGACACATCCGGGGATGTTAGGACACCATAGTTTTACCCTCGTGACGAAGCTGACACTTAAGTATAGACAACAAATACCTTCATTTAAGGCAATTATGTACCTTTTATTATTACACGATATCTTCTCGATACCATAGAGAGGTTTTCTTCATATGAGTGGTTTTATAAAGATTATTTGACAAGGTGTAGTGTTCTATAATGTCATATCCGTAGATTTAATTTTACTTTTTCAATAAAAGAAATAGTTAAAACCCAAAACTTCTTTTTTCATACAATCAGTGAAATTAATTGTTAAGTAAATTGCCACCCTACGTCGATTTCATACAAATTGTAAAAGAATGACAGGTTATACAGACAATGTAAGCTGCTACTCAATCTGTATAACAATTTATTACCCTGATTTTACATTCGACTTCTTTGCAACCCTACTTATAAAAGCAGAAACAAAACACACTCGAACATAAAATATAAATTATTTTCCATGCTACTCTCTTAATCATACACATTACAAATGGGTTCCAAGGCCTGGTATACCGGTTTCTACGCCCAGCTAATTACAAAAACGCTACTGTTTTCATTTGAAAACAAAACCAGTCTATGCAGCTCAGAATAAGTTCTACTGATTATAGTGTTCTTTAGGAAACTTGTATGGAAACATGTTCGAGAGATGGACAGTTGGACACATTCATTAAGAAGATAACCGACCGGTGTGGTACACACGGCTACATATCAAGTTAGACAACCACAACAAACTAATTTGCAGTGTGACAGAAGTATTTTTTTTGTAACTTAACTTAGGATTTCACCACGAATAAACGCTTTATAATAAATAAATAAATTATACATTTCCAGTTTTAGCTGATCTCGCATTGTTTATGCTTTTCGCATAATGAGAAGTCAGCTTATACTGGAAATGTATAGCTTGATATGTAGTCGTGCGTACATTGTTACTTTTTAAGTAACCAGTTTCAACTTCCAAGTTCTAAACTAGGTAAAACTGTTTGTAAGCGGACAACTTACTATCGCGTGTTCGTGTCATGAATGTTTCATAAATGAAGTACCTATTACTTACTATATTTTTGTAATCAATTTGGACTAAGGTATCACCTAAATTGGCCCAAAGGCTCTAATTAGGCGTTTCCAATCTCAAATATTGAACTACAACTTTTTAGTAACCAGTTTCAGCTATTTCCAGCTATTCAGCTGTTCCAGTTCAGACGATTATCAGCACAAAATGTGTAGTGTTTTCCCTGAAAATGTAGTAGGTAGGTTGCATGTTAGTAGTTTTTTAGCATAACGTAAATAACTTGTGTGCAATTCAGCTTAAGCTAATAGCTAAGTACTGACTTACGAGTACTGCGAAGTGAAGGGCCACATCGTGAGGGAATGGTCAACAGGGTAACTTTTTTGTAGCGGTCGCAGCCAAATGAGAGCTGATGTAATACTTAGCTATGAACCGGGCAAATACGGTACTATTGACCGAAGTAACGCGTACGTGTGTACACGTCTTAATAAAAACAAGAAATACGGTTGTTATACTTGTTTGTCTTGTACACATTTGGTATTTCCCTTAATAAACTGATTTGATAGTCAATCTGCGAATTTTAATTTAAAATCGGTTGGTGTCGTTAACCTTTTTAATTTATTTTGTCGGAATCTGTCTACTGCTCGATATTTAGGTATTAATTATTTTAACTAGTTCAGTTAAAAGGAGAGAGACAGGATTAGAGTGGCCAGAGAGCAATGCAGCTTGAATGTGCCCTGGCGGCTGAGAGTATGGCATGCTCTCTCAAATGTCTCGCTGGTGGTGGTGTGTGTGTTGGATCATTAAGTTCCCTTCAAAATGGTTGACCTAAATGGTGCTGATCCATACGTCATGTTCGTGAACGGGCGCCGTCAGTAGGGACTGGATCTCTTAGCTGCCACGGCTTATTTTAATTTAATATTTGAATTGTTTTTGTCTCTTTATTACGGACGTTTTTAACGTCCTGCATCGTTCTCACATACATAATTTCAACATGAATGGTGTAACCAATATTTTGTAACCATGAAGTGTCCATGGAGTTTCTTGCCCGTTCTTCTCCATAGGTACCTACTACGCTTTGGAACGGGCAACTAGCTTCATCTTTCTGACTGACCGACCCCTTGACAATTCAAAAGTGCCTGTAATTGGTTTATTTGAAATGAATGCTTTTTTTTATAGATTCAGGAACGGAGAAGATTCGAGAGAAGGCCTTTGTCGATTGGCAAACAGACATAAAAAATATAAACAAATGTCAAATACGAGACTGAAGACTACACTTTATATTTGCCCGACCAAAAGGCTAATAAATAAAATAGATAAGTAGATCAGAATATTTCCAGTGTTTAAAGGCCCAACCTAGAAATCCTGATATACCTAGTAGTAGTAACAATAGTAAAATGGAAATGGATATAGACATAATAAATGGACATAATATTTGCTGTAACAGTTACACCAGATTTTCATTCAGGTAATTAATACTTATCTGATTATCTGGCACCAGCGGGGTAATTGCGTAACACACTAACAGTAGGAATGGCTTTAATTTTGCCAGTTCAACCACATTACTTGCGTTATTTACGTTGCTGAGCAGACGAATTTTTCGAACACATGAAGCAATGGATTAGCAATATTTATCAAAATAATTCAAATTGTTATTGATAGTGTGTTACGCAATTAGGGGAAAATTAGAAACAGAAATAAAATCGCGTTTGTTAACATTGTAAACGAAACCACATCGATATATGGGCCAGTGCCAACTCGAAACTTGCCGTGGCCAGTTTTCTAAAGAAAACCAATCACTTAGCATAAACGCTACAGCTTTTTCATGTCCATTCGGATTTCCTCTCATTACTTAATCAGTAGGAAGGGATCATTGATAAATATAAGCGCCTCAGCGTAGACTTTCTAAAGTATTTAAGTACTTACTCTTACTTTATTTAGTTGCACCTCAATTCCGGTGCTCGAAGTTCTCGGCACTTTCTGAGAGACTAGCTGCGCCCCGTGGTTTCACCCGCATTAGTCTCGATTCCGTAAGAATATCGGGGGGTGAAAGAGTAACAAACATACAAAAAATCAAATCTTGTCTCTTTTTTTAGTTTAGTTAATTATTTTACTGCCAATCACGTTGGGAAAACGTGACTGACGTTTGACCAAGATCATGGTCAGTGTCTGTCACTACTGATCATCGTGTCTTTTTAAGCTCCTGAAGCACCATGTTATTTTTCTTTTTATTGTTTTCATTTCGTTGTTAAATTCTACTTTCTTGGAGACTCTTTCTAAAAACGAAGTTTAGGCATGATTTTGTCAAGCTTCTACCTAATTAACAGGCAAATGGGTTCATAAATCTTTGAAAAAGCAACTTCTAAACGTATCGATGCAATCAATTTAATTTAGCTCAGTAGGTGAGCAAACAAACAATGGATTTTCACATACAGCATTGTTAGTTTGTTACCTATTTTCCCCACAAATTAATTAATAAGTGCATCATGCATCATCCTTCGTTGTTATTCTTGTGTGACATTTAAAAGTTTCTTAAATTGCACTTTGGCGGGCGACATTGAAGGTCTGTGAACTTTTAACATTTGACACAAGGCCGCTAAAATGAAACCTAAACGAATTCGAAACATATGTTTTTATGAATGAAACGCATCAATTATTGTTTATAGGCATTTCGTTGTTTCATGTGAATTCTGTTAAGGCAAGTTTGATTCCGGGAACATGAATACATCAAAGAACATTTTGTTTAACGTTAATAGTGTTTTTGAAAAGGTTTCAAGTACTGGATCAATCCTAACGGGTTTTCATAACTCTGCGAATGCAACCTTGTTGAGACTGGATCATTAAATGGGAGTAAGTGGAAAAAAGTGGTTGTGTGAGTGTAGCAACATCATTTTATTAATAGGTATGCTTACTTGCAAAAGTTCTAGATATGCTCTTTTAAAGAAAAGATAAACTGGAAAAAGAAAAGATAAAATAAGAAGTGACCACTGCAAGGTCACTTCTTATTGATGGTGAGATGCAAGCATGATACGGATGTTCGATTTTTGATGTATTTAATTCATGATTCTTTGACATTTTACAAATACAGGTACAAATCGGTACAGGAAAGGAAAGTTGGCTACATGAAAGCTACTTTTGTGTGGCTCTCTATCTTCTTAGCTTATGTGGATGAATGTCGCGTCCTGGAGTATAATTTTCTGAACTTTAACCAACGAAATTCTGACCTAACTGACAGATTAACTGTCAAAATTCACATCATTGTGGGTCTTATAACTGCCAGACAGACCTTTTTTCTATTAAAATTAAACGAAATAAGTTTCTTCCATCCGCTAACCCGCACTGGACCCACTCCCTCTCACAAAGAGGAGGCCTGTGTCCGAGCTTTTATTTCTATGGTCCCAGCAGTACGAACATTATAAGCTGATTATGCTTATGAGCTTTTCTAGCTAGTAACTATTGTAAAGCTAAAACAAAGTTTTAAATAAACATACCAGATCAAGTCTCAAGCTGAACGACACATGTTTGGTCGGCGGCGGCGCGACGGCCGGCGGCCCCTCGTAGAAGGCGGCCTCCTCAAGACCGTAGTCTGACTCGCTCTCGGCCCACTCCAGCTTCATATTGCTGGGGCTGTAACAAAAAGGATATGATTAGCAAATAAATCTTAAACATGCTGCCTGCCAACTAATATTATGGTCTTTAGGAGAGAAACAAGGGTTCCCAAGGTATTAGAGCGAGCTTTTTTAAGAGCTAGTCCCAGAAAGTCTACTAAACTATGTACAGCCCGATTCGGACTTTATGGCTGCTCTGAAGTGCGCTACTCGCTGCGCAGTACTTCACCTCTCAACCCCGCTGTAACGTGAATTTGTTACTGCGCAGCGATTCGCCTCATGTTCCTAGCCGCCATAAAGTTTGAATCGGGCAGAATCGGGCTGTAGTTCGCCTGTGACAGTCCACCTCAGTTTCTGCTGCCAATGAACATTGGTGTGTTCTGGTTTGTGGGTCCTGGTGCTGGTGACATTGAGGGTATTTTATGTGTCATTTCAATTTATTCACTACCACAAGTATCTACTACAACCAGACATCTTGGCGTTGCAGGTGTCTTTGGGTAGCCATAACCATTAAAAAATGCTCACTATTGCACTAATTGTAGTTCTGTTCAACCCGCCAATCTGCATTAATCAGAACCTAGGCCAGGCGGACCAATCGGTCCTATGCCTCCAATAACTCGTCATAAATCGGTTTACAAATATTAAAGAAAACAAATAAACATTTAAAGACCGATGAAGAAATAAATCTCCAAGAGCCATAAAACAAAATCGAAATAATATCCAAAGATCCAGCTTCAAAAATAATGTTTATTATTTGCCTATAAAATATACCTCGCGTCTCGCTACCGTTCACCCATCAACATTTATTTTTATGACTACCAGTTGATGCAACGTCGCTCCATCAAGCCCCGTAATAAGGCTTCGGTAACCGCAAGCAGGCCTACTATCGCCAATATTCGACTATCAATATCTTTCCGTCTTGCTCACACGCCATAAAGTGGAAAGAAATCGAGTAGTCGTCAAATTAGTCGAAGCCTGGATAAGGTATTGA
This sequence comes from Dryobotodes eremita, assembly GCA_917490735.1. Classification (NCBI taxonomy): domain Eukaryota; kingdom Metazoa; phylum Arthropoda; class Insecta; order Lepidoptera; family Noctuidae; genus Dryobotodes; species Dryobotodes eremita. The sequence continues at coordinate 11,337,027 of OU823257.1, forward strand.
ACCTGTTCCTTATATCGAGGTACCTACGCACTCTATCCGTCTTTTGTTTTTTGTGTAAACCTGCGTAGGAATCGTGGAGTTTTTCTTTTTTGGTGTTGTAAGGATGCTCTGAGTAGTCGAGTTGAGTTTTATAACCATTGAAGTTTGTTTTTTGTTTTCTGTCGAAGTGAATTAGGCAAGACAGCTGAGTTCCCTTTTTTAATACCTAAGGCTTTTTTTACTAAATAACGCTCTACAATAATGAATGAACTGCAGTAAAGGTGAATCCTCAGCTATAGCCCGCCAAATTCAAATTTTCTTTGGTTTGTTGCAATTTGCAGCTCTGTTTTACATCGTATGTTGATTAAAATGCGATTCGGGGCTGTAGGAATGGAATATTTACTGAATAATAATCATCAATTTTAAACTTTAGAAATTTATTCCATCTAAGTATCTTTCGTAATATTTCATATGAAAATTCACGAATCGCATTTTGATTAACATACGACGTTAAAGAGAGCTGAAATTTGAAAAAACCCAAAGAAAATTTGAATTTGGAGGGCTACGGCTGAGTATTCACCTTATGTCACAGTTAAGTCCATTCGTAATTTAAACAATAAATGCCAGAAAATTAATTCCTATCCGCAAAAAAATTTGTTTCGTACGACGAGGTTGAATTCGAAAATTAAAAACGATAAACAGCATCCCAAAAAGTTCCTTTATATTATTTTTAGTCTATGCCTTGTGGCGCTGTTCGTCGAATCGCCAGAACATTTTATACACTAAATGTGTCGTCAGAATTCGGCTCGTCTGAAGCCGGCAGCGGCGTCGTTACGGCTAATATCCGCCGGATACGGCACGATCTGACACCACCCGACATTATTGTCTTGTAATTGAAGCGGCGTGTCGATTTGTTCATTTGAATGTAGGGGTGGAAAAGGGGAAGCCGATAGATAGCCCCCGAGCTCTAATGTTCTGTCAAGTCACCAAAATTAGGACTCAGTGATTGAAGAGGATGCGTCTAGTCAATTGTTTGAAGTTTGAACTTAATTTATCAACTTGAATGGGGTGGAATGCTTTCTTGAATGTCTCCGTTTATCGGTTTTATGGTTACCCCAGGGTTGAATGGGGCTTCGGAGTATTTTCCCGCTTAAAGAAAAATCTATATTACCCTATATAATATATGATACACGTCTTGTACTGTCCAAAAATAACAATAATTCCTCCACAACATAAAAGCTAGGCTAATAATAATCATGAAGTCATAGTAACAACACCTGAATACCTACCAAGATTAAAATAACGATCTCCAAAGCAAATACACAGCACAATATGAACGCACAACTCCTCCTAACGGAGCAATTATGGATTTTATAGTTACACACTTTCTTCAATGCAAATTAATGACACTGAATCAAAAGCACGGCGAGAAAAACCGGACAAATACTCTAATTACCGACTTTTATTACCGGAAAAATTAATTAAGACCGAATATTACGCATCACAATACTAAATAATTCACGCCGACTAACAAGGCTCCGCGAATATCGTATGACCGTCCAAAATGACAATGTACGCGCTATCTAATCAGAACTGATAAATTATCAGTATATGTACATACGTAATAAGTAAAATAAATAGCGCATAATACCTACAAGCGATGTTGAAATCATGGGACGTCCCTTCTAGTTATTAGTACCTAATCAATCACACTCATTATAATTGCGTTCTTCTTCTTTTCGAGTCGATGGCAAAGGTAAAAAATATTGTGTTATAATGTGTTGTGTTGTGTATTGTGTTGTGTTGTGTTACTGGGCTCAACTTATCTAACATAACATAATTGCGTTACAAAAGTTAGACGCGTCAAATTTCTTATATATCTAACTGATTCATTTTGGCTCCAAGGGAGCCACATAAGTTGCGCAAATGCAAAATGAAGGTTGTCAACTTTTTAAGTATGCTCAAATATTACCTTCTAATTGTTATGTAGGTCGATAAATAAATCTAAAACATGAGGTTATAGCCCTTTTATGTAATTTTTTTAAATAACAAGACAGTGGTACAGAAGTTTGGGGAAAACTAGACGCTCTTGTAGCTGCGGGAACCCGTTCCAATATACACGAAGTCCCGAATTCAGAGCCAAAGTAGCAGGGTCTTGTATTAAAACAATATTCTCCGACATATGCAACCTGAGACCGTAGACACGCAATTTAGAATGAGGGTCTGACGTCTTCGATCGCGTGACCGATAATCTAATAATTTTCTACCTGATTTCATTAAATAAGCTTTTCTTTAACTTTTTATTCGTGATTTAAATATTTTGGGACATCTGGGGAATAATTTATTCTTTGACGATACTGTTATGTCCATTATGGGTTGAACACGTTTTGAATTCTCCAATCGTTTGGTAGATCTTAGTTTCGGATTCAGAGTTACTAAATGTTGCTTCGTACATAGACATTGATAAAATACACTATATACTACATATAAGAACAGCCGTCGTAGCTTTATCAGATGAAGAACAATAAAAAAACGCCCATAGATTATTGTCATCTTGATACAAATTGACAGTTATAATTTCAAATATAAAGAGCGCAAGTCGTGATTATTTTAAAATAAATTATCTTAATTATTAAAATAAAATTATGAAGAGAATAACAGCTAGTTCCATTAAATGGAAAGAACTTGAAAAGAGAGTGCCGCCTGAGGAACGAACCAACTTTTTTGCTTTTAAGGGGAAATCTGAGGCATATTTGCGCCGGTAATGTATATTTTGGTTGTACCTACTTTCGCTTGCTTAGCTTTCTGAGATTATTTCTTTATACACAAGTTAAAATAACCTCACAAAGGCTGCCTTAATGCCTTAGGCACAATCTCCCAGACTATATGATGCAGGGACAAAACATAGTATGCAACCTGATAGAAAATTAAGTACCTACCTATATTATAATGACCCATTATTAGCTGAGAATCTTGAATAGATATGCACAAAGAAATAAAAAACCCCAGTTGTTTCTGAAAGCCGTAAGTGTACCAAATTAGATTTATTATCACTTTACCCAGGGTTGTTGTAAAACTACATACCTACCTTGATCTCACTTTTATCAAAAGAATACATATTTAAAAAAGATGGTAATCAGTGCGCGCTACTTCTGCTTTTCAAACATGCTGCTATGTATCTCTGATCCATCTGCTGTCTCTGATCCATCTGCTATCTCTGATCCATCTGCTGTCTCTGATCCATCTGCTATCTCTGATCCATCTGCTGTCTCTGATCCATCTGCTATCTCTAATCCATCTGCTATCCAGATTCTGGCTAACCATTATGCTATCATCGGAACAGCTAACAAATTGTCAAGCGCGCGTTGACTGCTGTGATTGGTTGAATGATTTATCAACGGGCCATTCGCAGCAGTTTACGCGCGCTAGACAATTTGTCACATTAATTTTACGATAATATTTGTTCGAAAAACTGGCACATAGTCAACAGCGGATAGGTTCCAGCTAACATAGTAAAATTCTTTTGTAGCATGCTATCAAGCCCTGCGGATCCGCCAAAGATAGACTGGGAACAGTACAAGAAATTAGTCCCAGTACCGGGGCTTGTGGAAAAATTTCAGTCCGCGTATACATCTTTCCAAATCCCATACCCTGAAGATAAGCTTACGGCTTCAATCGAGAAACAGTGGACAGAACTGCAGCCGATAATCGCAAAGTATAGTGAAGCCCAAAAGGAGCAAATTGCAATGTGCGTACCAAATTGTATACAATATTTTGTTTAAATTTCTGTCAAGGCATGTTTTTACTTGTTGTTCAATTTATTTATTTATATATGGTCAATTGGCATCAAATATAATTTCCCTGACTTTGTTACGTAGGTAGTTATCTCAAAATAGGGAGCTTTATTTATAATTTAATCTTACTTAAATCTACTGATGTTTAATTATAACAGCATTGTAGTGTAGAAACGTTTAGTTGACAATCACAATGAAGTATCAAAAGCAAAGATTTCCATAAAAAAAACGTCTTTTTCCTACCACAGGGCGGAGAAAGAGATAGCAAGAATAAATGCTCTTCCAAAATACGAAGACATGACGATGGAGATGGTGCGTGACGCGTTTCCTGAGAGTGCACTGGATCCCGTGAACAATCCTACATTTTGGCCGCACACCGAAGAAGAGCAACTGGGCTATATTGACCCCACAGCTAGGGCAACCTAGGCAGAGAGCGGGAACGGAAGGCTTCCCTCACCCATGTCAATTAGAATTCAAGGCAAGACTTCTATCTTCATCGTCATGTCTCGCTGATTCTTAAATACATTTTTTTACATAAAAAATTGGTATTCATTGCTTCCATTTTGCTATGTTCATTCATATTCAGTTTATTCGATGAAATATTTAACGAATTTACGTATCTACGGAATTTATAAAATGTTTCTGAATAACCTTTTAAAGGTTTTCTTATTATATTGATCCCAATCATTTGTGAATGCGAGGAGCAAAACATTCTGACGGTGAACGGACGCCTCGCCTTAGGCCAAGTGCAAACATCGCGTGACTTACTATTTTTTGATTAGGGTTACTGGGCAGCCGATAATCTGCACAATTACTATCTCCACTGAAAACAGCATCTGGCAAATTAGGGGTGAACGCCTACTTATTCACATGACGAACTTTCATCAAAGTAGAATCGCGAGCTATGCTCCGGAATCTGTGCAGTTTGCCATTTCATCTTTCTCGCTTCGGCAACCCTGGGTGTGTCGCATTAAAGGGCTGCACTCCGTCTAAATATAGTGTCGTGTTCAGGGTCGCCGCGGATACAGCGGCCAACAAGTTGCGCGCGGCAAATTATGATTGATGATAAGTTTAGATTTCACCCAGACTTGTTTCACTTTAATTAACATTGGTAGGAGAATGTATCCGTAACACTATGCTAAGAACGATAGTTATTTTGGGATAACGGTTATTAATCTTTTTGTGGAGCGGCTGAATCTGAATAAAGCTGTGTTCAGATAAGCTGAATTTATGGTTTTCCTTTCACTTTTAAACATGATTGGTAGTGTTTTAAAGACCGAAGCTCTAAAGTATTTGGGTGTAAACGTTATTAAGATTATCACTGCGCTTTGTAAAATTGACTTAACCCGTACAAAAGCTTATATTATTGAATGAAGTTGGCGCGCCTGTGTGGGTGCGCAAGCGCAGTTGGTTGCATTTGACGCGCACTAACTGTTCCAGCCAGACGCCCGCGCCTCTTCCGAGAAAACTCGCTCTATACGATTTCATTACAACCGGCGCTATTATAAGTACGACGCCCAACTATATCGCAATTTGATAGCGAGTGCCGGAAAGAGATCTCGAATATAATTAGCACTATTGGTTGTTAAATCTCGCCTAGGTAATAATAGGTCTTGGACTACTGTACGGTACTAAGTAAGTAAGTTCCGATCATATCATTGTATATTAAACACATTGACAGACAGGATACACAATCCCGTCAAACATCCTCTAAATGTTTTACAAAGTCGCAGTCGCCCACTCAATAGTAGGAAACGAACTCTTTATTCTTGAAACAACAAACACTTTAGTTCCGTAAAATCGTTTAAAAAGTCCGTCGCGTGAGGATAGTTCTATAATTATAACTGTAACATCCCTTTCCGTTTCCTCGATGTTTGAGGACCGTCACCGATAATCGCGGATCAATCGCCACCCTGGACGGATATCCGAGTATCCGACTGAACGCGACACTAAGAAAATTAATCACGCAAGGATCAGAAGAAATCGTTCTAGGCCAATAAAAATGTTAATATCGGGAAACATAATTATGCTGCACGATTTTGCAGTTTCGTCTTGTCACAAACAGTTCCATCTAGCTCTAAGCTTCTTCATAAGTATGTGGAAGGTATGTTAATGCAAGCAAAAGCTCTCTTAACAGATCCGATCAGCACTAATACATCATCACGTCGTCATCACAGAACGTGATTCGCTTAGAAACAGCAATCAAATTGAGACACAGGTTGAGACCTACATTTCTAAGATAGACCGAGATTTTACGCGAAATATCCGGCATAGAGTAATAAAATCTTTAGAATCGAGACTTTCGTTTTCCAAAATACTTTGAAACCCATTAAAATAAACCGAATCGTAAAACAAACAATACAGATGAATGTAAATTAGCTGTAAATGTAATGGGGCTTTTCTTTTGCATGCTCGTTGGGAAATCTTTCGAGATTTTCGTTTTCTTTATTCTGTGTAGTGTACAATGAGTGAGTGTGTCGGCCATATGCTGCGTGGGTGGATGTGGAAGGGTGAGGAACGACCACCTGTTACTGGCTCGCTATATTTAGCAGCTATTCCTCCGTCTCTCCCGCCGTCTCACCCCTTCAGCCATTCATAACTCGGTGACTAATGTGTGAAACAGTATGTAAAATGCATTGCTTGCTTCTAACTCTAAAGCGCTGGGTACACTCGGTGCAATGTTTATCGGAAGCTTTTAGGGTTCCGTCATAACAGGAACTACTGTCACGTTGTTGTTCCGTATATCCGGCCCATAATTGCTTGATTGTAAGTGGATTGGTCGATGTTTAGGAAAATGAAGTGCATTTTCATAACTAGAACAGTTTCCACGTAATGCATTTATCATCACGTGTATAATCGTAGATTATGAACCGTTGTTCGCTGCGTTAAGATTACTCATATTAGCACGTGTGTAGCTGTAAAATTAAAATAAATTCAAACATGTGACTATCTCTGTGATTCTGAAACCGGGAACAGTGACGTTATAGAGCATTATGTTAATAACAATTTTACATTTGACCCGGATGATTACAATATAAAATAAAATGATCGTCCGTCTCCATGATTTTGTAGAAAATTAGAAATGTTTTTTTCTACAAAACTCATTCTAAAGATCTTAGCACAGTAACTGGATTACCTCCTGAAGATACTATTTTTCCAATAAACGCATGCACGTGTTTCTGTGACAAATAAACCTATTTTACTTTATTTCTTTCTTTGTTTCTTTCAGTATGAGACGCTACCTTTTTCTCCAGTTCGTCAACTTCTGTAAAATTTAAAAAAAGAAGTTCATGATACGAGTGACCGAAATGAGATGACGTTTCACTTTGACAGCTTTTGATTGAGATGCTAATTTTCAGGCACCATGATGCTATCTGTCAATATTTTTTAATACTACCTTATTAAAACCTAATATACCTATTTCTGTTCGCTGATGTTTGTTAAACGCAGATTCAAATCAGAAACCTTGCCCTACACCGTGGCGCGATGTGACACCCACTTGTAATGCAACACGAACTCACACAAAGGAATGCCGCTGAATAAACATTTTAAACAACTACTTGGCCTAATTTATTTGATACACCGATCTTTAAAATGTAGGTAGCTACTTAGGTACAAAATTAGCGAATCATTTTTGAATTGGTGACTATGGAAATGAGAGAAACTCTAGAGAATAAATCTATAAAGGATTTGCTCCAGCCTCCGTGAGAGAAAGAGCTGACTAAAACTCCCTCAGTGGCCGTCTTCAGCATTTTTAAGTCCTGAAATGGATTATCAAACGATTATTTACCGTTGTAATATGACTATATTATGTGAATACATTGGGTCAGATCATAAACCGCGGAGTAATCTAACTAACACACTGACAGTAGGAATGGCTTTCATTTTGACAGTTCAACAACATTTATTGCGTTAATTACGTTGTTGAGCAAACAAATTTTTCGAACTTATGATGCAATGGATTAGCAATAATCTTCAAAACGATTCAGATTGTGATTGATAGTGCGTTACGCAATGAGGGTGCTGAATCCGAGTATTCTACATGAAGTAGGTAGATATTTGTGAAAACTTTTTGAATCACAACTTGAACTTTTTGATCATAGAGCTAACACGGCAGAAGCCACATATTAATAAGAAGCTCTAAGAGCTGCCCTGTGCTTACAACAAGCTCTTATGAAGTATATTTTAAAAGCATAGAGTGCCTTTCATTCAGTCGATTCAAATAAACTTAAAACAAACGCCGACAAATAATATTGCTTTTGATCTGTTTTGTTGTTCTTATTTCAAGTTAGTTTTGAGAATCGAAGCTTTATAAACAAACTGCGTGGGAGTTGAAGGAATGCGTAAAGTATGAATCCGAATTAATTTAAGTTGAGAAGAGACTTGAGCCAAACGATGTAAGATAAAAGTATTTGACTTTGTAATGATGTGTTACTATTTGCATGTCTTATCAAAATGTCCAAGGATGAGTTTATTTTTAATTACTAATTAATTAGGTCTCCTACACATGGTTAATTGTCTTTATTATGTGTCGTGTCTTAAAATAGCCTAAGTAAGTAGTCCTGTGGTGGGCGTTGATAAAATAGTCTCAACTAGGTAAGTTTTTTCTTGTATTTAGCACTTGACTAACTGACAGTGTAAATTTAATTTTAAATCCATTATGATGTCAACTTGAAATCAAATCGGTATCTCAAGAATTCTCATCGTCAAATCCATGCATGCCGTAGATTTGCTTAGATACATCCCCCTTGAAAGCAAAATATACATACAGTTGACACGAGTCATAGCTAACAAACTGTTATGGAATATCCCAAAAGGTTGATAAAAACAAAGATAGGAGGCAAATTAAGACTTAACAAATAATTAAGATTAGATAGGTAATTATGTTTTGATATGTGTTCATGAACGTTTCTGGCATCTATTGGTACACTCACAAGGTGACGCTTATGGCCGCCCCAAACAAGTAATACCTAAGTAGCTCTACATTGTTTTATGTAAAAGGAAAACACAAGGAAAATGGTACTACAAAGTCATGAGGTTAATGGGAACCTCATACGATTTTTACGGCATGTTTTTGTGTCCGAGAATAGGCTCGACAGGGTACCAGAAAAATTTAAAAATTAATTAGGATGAGTTTGAAATTATCTGGAAGACATAACATGTCTGTCACCTACATGGAGCAACATTCTTAAAAAATACAAACAAGAGATGAATTTGTTATAGTAAAGACTCAGATAGAAATAGGGAATTATGATCGATTCTGTATAATGCATTTCATGAAACTATTCATTATCTGCGCAAGAGTTGTATGTGTAATGTATTTATGTATGGTCGTAGATAGATGGAGTTGGGTATCTACAGCGATATATTTAATAATATTTATATCAGAGAGTCGTCGACCCCAACACATGGGCGTGTGTGTGCATATTATGAATTGAAACAACTTAACAGCTAATTATATGGTTCAATCTATTTTACATGCGGTGACTTCCTAAATACAATACATTTTTCAGCCCTATGACGAAGTAGAGCGCAGACAGACCGATCTTTCTAACGACTCAATTGGTCAAGCCGTCAAAATATACAATGATAACATCATCACACAGTACATCTATGTATGTCGAGCCATAATATAAACGACGAAAAATGAGTAATCGGGATTAGGCGCGTTTGTTGTTGATCGTTACTAATTAATTCATAATTAAAAATTCTGTGCGCCCGCGCAGACGGCCGCGTCAACCAATTACGTTGCCCACGCGCATCATGTGAATGTGGACACTATAGCCTCATACATTGGGTTCATTTATGACGCGATAAGGGTTGTGAATGAAGGGCAAGAGACAGTTGTTTTATTTTGTGCTATATTTAGTACAGCGAGTGAATTGTTACTGTGCCAGCGCCGTACAGAGCGATATGTGGCGATTGGCATACTTGCACGTTATTTTACATATAAATAGATGCTTAATTATGTAATATATTGATGTAAAAGTATAATTAAGTTCTTTAATGATACCTACGTAAATTCTAACATCGATGCTAAATTAGTCATCTTCTAACTCCATCGTACTAGGAATGACAAAGAGCTAATATTTGTGACATAAGCGTGTGTATTTCGTTTACAGTCGTGCCGTTTGTGTTTGTGTGCAAGTAGTAAACGAGTGTGGTGAACATCTGTTATTATCGTTTTCCCAACCACAAAAATGTTTTCAAGATTTATTTCTCGCTAGTTTAGATTTCTGCCAGATAAACGGATTTTAGAGTTTTTTTTCGCGGATTCTGTTTCTGTTTTTAAATGGAATTACATTGTAGGTTCTTATGATTTATGCTAACGTAGTCTTTCTTTGTTGTGGCATTGCGTTGACTGCATTTAGTAAACATTTCGTTTTAATTACCTATGGTACATAATTTTGTATTGTTAAGCAATAGCTGAAGCGCTATTTAATATAATTCAAAATAAGTAGGTACAATGTATCTTCATTTATTTTTATTTGTTGCTTATAGCGGTCAAGTGATGCAGTTAGAGTTTGGCATTGTGAAGCCATTCCCAAATTATATTGCACCATATTAATCAATGGCTATTTATGGCGTTACAATAGCAAACACTGTGGTACGTAGGCAGGCGTAGGTACCTACCTATGCGAACATACCTTCAGACACAGACATCTCAAATCTCTCAAAAAGTTTGCCAAATCATCTATCGCTATTATAACTTCGTGTTTCAGATCCATATTCGCCATCGAGAAAGTGAGATCCGTTCCAAATTATGTCAGCGGGCGAGCGACGCGTCTACCTGCTCAGGGTTCGGTCCCGTTGCGTGCAAGGTGTACTGCACCCTACACGCACACTTATTGGCTACCACGCACACAGGCACAGCGTGCCCCTGCGCAGATGTCGCCCCCACGCCGCCCCCACCCCCGCCGACGCCCGATAGTACACCGAACCTCAGCTGCGCTAGCTCGTCAGATGTTGATCGACAGATTTTTTTGTTTACTGTGGGATAAAATGAGCGCCCGCGGCTGAGGAATTAGGTAGGGGACTAGGGGTAGATCATTTGCACATCTTTGACTAGTTCTGATATACTGGTTTTTCAAGTTGCCGCTGGCATTTTAACTGGCCTACGTGCAGCAACTGATCAAGTGGATTAACGAGACGAACTGTTTTTTGATGGCTACTTGAATGATCTAGTATTCTAACAAGATTATCTTGAAATCTATTGGCGGATAAAGCTATTCAATTTTCTATCTTTTGGGACTCACCAAAAAGTTGGGAATTCACAACAATAAGATTTGACGATAACCTTGTATTTGCGACTTCAACGAACTACCTAAATCTCTATTTTGCGAAAAAGTAAAATATCGAAGATTGAATGACAATAGTCACACGTCGGGAGCATTTGACCTTCAGGCGGCCAGATAACGCGCGGGTGGTGTCTGATAAAACGATAATGGCGCATTGCAGAGCTTGATTCCTCGAGGCACAGATAACTAGAAACATGGCTAATAGAATAGACTATCACATAACAATGTGATATAAATTCCATAATAAGATATCATAGATAACATGTTCCAACCGAGGCGCGATGGTTAAGTCAAGAGCGTCCACGTCCACTCTTGAGTTATAATAATAACTGATATGATAATTTAAAATCTTAGCAATCAGAAATTAATTGCTAAGATTTAAAATTATAATTGCTAAGTATTCAAGTACCTAGATGCCATTTTTGCTGATAATAGAGGCGTTAATAGGCAAAGCATATGCACAACGAAAACAAGAACAGAGCCACAGGTGGCACATTCCTGTTTAGAATGCAGTGGACACAACATCAACCGAATGCATTATACACCATCCTGTACTTGTTTCCCGTTCTGAAAATGTCAAACACTAGGCTATTTTGAAAACAGCAACAACATTTTTGAAGGTGACTAGTTATTCGATCGCGCAGAGAAGAATGTTGCAAACATAAACACTAACATCATCATTTGTAGCCTAAAGCAGTCTATTGCTGGAAATAGGTATTTTCTCGTGTACCTATTAGTAGGTGTCATGGCAGAAACATGGCTGTATAGAAAGGAGACCTATACCCAGCAGTGGCTGATTCCGGGCTGAATTGATGATGATTACTTTGAGGTCTGTTTAATCGCACGCCATTTAACTCGATCCTCGGTTTCTTTCATGCAGCTTGCGATCATCGCTTCATCTGAGGGCGTCCTCTCCATACGTTTGCCAATCCTTGGTCTCCGCGAACTTTAACATTTAACATGTAAAGCTGTGTCCACAGTCGTTTTTGCCACGTAAATTTCTCAGTCACGGTGTCTGGACTCTAGTCCATTAATACGCCAAAAATGTGGGCGCAGCTTACCTAATAGAGTGGCCATAACTTGTTCGAACAACCTTCACGGTTAGCTGAGGCATCACGTGTCAGATATTTCATTTCACCAATAACCATTACGGGATTTATGGCGATGCAACAGTAATCGATAACTGCCGCACTCCGTTGAAACACAAACAATGTGCCCCAATGTATTGGCAATTACATTCCGTTATTGTACTTGCCCTATACAAAATTTTACTGTTATCGATTATTATGGCGAAATTTTAAACCAAATTGTTAGATGGATTAGTTTTAGCTGGTATTGCCGCCTGTGAAAGGGGATTTCAAAAAGGTAACTTAACAATTAAAATTATATTGTGAACAACACCATCTATGTAGTGAGTACCTACTGAGTCTACAACGCAGTCACTGGACGCGTATTTTCAGTTCCTTCCAAGAAACCCTGGTTCCGAAAATAGTGGAAACTAAGCTAATGGTTCTACATACAGTCGAACTGTGCCAGACATGGATGAAAAGCTGAAACAGCTTAATTGAATGTAAAACTCCTCTCAGATTCCAACATTTTCGTTAAATAAGTACTCTTGGTAAGTAGTGGAGAAGGAAGACTGTTCCACTTTGACTATTCTTAGATTTATAATGCATCGAATCATTTCTCAGGAAGATAGGAAAAGGGGCGCAGTCTTTTTTTGTTCCGGAAATCGAGAAGGATCAATGGTTCAAAGATATGCTCAATGACGATGGCGGCCGGCAGTAGTCACAAGTCAAGGATATATTCTTGCGAACTGTATTGTATCAAAGTATTAAAATTTAAACAATGATGAGAATGTTATGATTAATATTTAATTCATATAAATTGTTTGAGAGAGAAATTGCTTCATGATCTGCTGGTCTACAGTCCACAATAGACACGATGGATGGATTGTGTGAAAGAGGATATGGCTAGAAAAGGGGTGATTACTGAGATGACGACTTATAGAGATGTATGGAAGACGAGACTTGTTGCGCCGATCTCATATAATTCGGGTAAGGGAGGGTAGGAAGATGTGGTCTACATTCTACACGACAAAAATTGGAGATGTGTGGACTTGTCATTAGAGTAAATCAGGCGCGGATCTAGGTTTTTGCTCAAGCGGGGGCAAATGTTTCTCTGAGAAAGGGGCCGTGATAGCCTTTTAAAAAAAACCTTCGGCACCTATTTTCTCTGAACTCAACAATGAGCCCCCCCTTTTCGAGGATGACTACGACTTATTTACATATATCTTAGAATACTGTATACAAAGTAAAAATACAGGTTATAAAACTAAGTTTATGTGTAATTTTGAGTTTTAGGCCCGTATTACAGAACCTCACTCACGACTCAAGCATTACTTAAAACTAGTTTACAGCCATTTGATTGGTTGAAACAAGTTTTAAGTAATGCTTGAGTCTTGAGTGAGATTCTGTAATACGGGACTTAGACTCCGTTTGGCCGAAGCCCACGGGGGGGCAACTACACCCGTTGCCCCCCCGTATCCGCGCCTGGAGTCAATTGGTACTTCTACAAACGAGCAGCGACAATAATTTTATTGAACTTGACACTAGTTGTTTTATTAAGGTGTTGGAATTTTATAGTATTTATTGCCATACTGCTCTGAGAACGAAACTTTAAACTAATGTTCTAAGGTACTTAGGTCATTACAAAGAACTATAGGTGAGAATTTTCATAAGATTGTTATAAGTTTGAAAGGTCTTTCTATTTCCGATTCGTTTAAGATTATTGGTAGATAATACTTAAGTAGGTAGGTATATCCAGTCTAAACCAATAAATAATTCTAAAAAGTGATATTATGTTCTAATCTGAATCTAGATACCAAAATAGTCTGTTGGGTTTTCCTGCATTCTTTTTGATAGGGGAATTACTTGATTTACCAATAACACGACATAATAATAACAAGAATGTGTTATTAACTTTATCAATAAATTATCTATACTAATTATTATAAATTCGAAAATAACTCTGTCTGTATGTTACCCTTTCTCGCCTAAACCACTGAACGTATTTCGATAAAATTTGGCAAGGAGATAAATGGCATCCTGGGGAAGGACATAGGCTACTTTTTTCCCGATAGCGCGTTCCCGCGGGATAATTTCCGACATCCACGCGGGCGAAGCCGCGGGAAGAAGCTCGTCAGATATAATTCAAGATGGGTGACGATACTTCACTACATATGCCGGAAAATTCTTGATTTTAAAGTGATTTTCATTTACGAACGACAGACCACGTGGTATTTAGAATAAGTAGATACGTTTTCTATCAAATCTTGTTCCTGCTAACGACTTCTGTAGATACTTCTATATTTGTTTCATGAATTTTTCTGTGATTAAATTTTAGTTGCTATGTGCTTAGAAACTTGCTTTGTTATTAGTTTTTAGTGCTGCTATGTATCAAGCAGTTTCACTGAGCCAAGGTTCGTAAAATATTAAGTGTTGTATTGCAAACTTTGTAGATAAATGGATGTAAAATATAATGTAATGTTGAGGTGAGTTTGTGTTTAAATTAGGTAAGTACTTGTTTGTGTAGTTTAATTAAATTGGTAACGTGCCTCATCTTTCGGCTCATATTCAAACAAATTGATGACAATGGGTTATGGGCAGTACAGTTTTTCGACGTAATTCTTACTTCTCTATAAAATAGGGCCGCGTAGTTTGGGTATGATGCACGTTTATACGAACTTATCTTGATTTCTTCATAATGTGAGTGTTCCACCTCGTGATATAAATTTTTACAGTGACGTCATTGTTTCTTTGCAATAGCTAGCCGTTTGATTAGGTTTGTCTTACTGTACGCGCGTAGGTATAACATGCATAATGAAATTATTGAAGCGACGACGTCTCACTGCCCAGGCGCAGCCGGCTAGGTAAACATGATCGTAAACTTTATGATTTATTGTTCTTTATCTTTTCGTCACCTTGCCATTGATAACGAAAACCTAATGATGAATATTAATTATTACGAAATTAAATGAAACATCGAGCAAGTGTGTGTTGGTAGAGAATTCCTAAACAGTTGTCTATAAATAGTGTGGCTATCGGCGCGACTGCAGACAAAAAGCTACCTCACAGAATCGCAAGTTGCACGAAGGTGTGGTCTGCGGTATCCGTCGATATGGTGCGCCATGCCATTAGCGGGATCGACTCGCGGCGAGACGAGTCCACTCGACTCGATACTCAGGTAGCGCCGGGATAAAAACGCCACTTGAAATGGAGCGGACGCGGCCCGGTCTCACCTAGATAACGCTTGCGATCGCTCGACAAAAAGAACAGACGTGCCAGCGATACATGGCGATACTTAGAAATTCTCAAAAAGACCTCATTGCGAAGTAAAGTGCGCACCGTCATATCGCCGTGAATCAGTCATCAGCTCGATCTAACTCTGCTCACAATGAGTCGCCCTAATCACCCATTCATACGGCACGCACGTTGATAATAATATAAATAGGCCCAAACGTCCAATGAATGAACTTATAACATGTAAATTCGTCGCTCACAAATCGCGACACAGCTCGGCGCGTAGGCGTCAGGGCTTGAATGAAAATAAACATATTCGGTGTAGTGCTTACCTCTCGATTTTAATGATTTTATCCAGATTAGCGGTATCGTCACAGCACTTGGTAAAATCGTTATCAATGTGTTGTTACACTGAACTTGTGGGCATGTCACTGTTATGAACGAGGGATGTATTCGCGACGCGTCGAGGGGCAGTACAGCGCGGCCGGCCGGTTGGATCGACACTGCGCTTGAACACAGGCGTAGGTGCGCCCGCGTCGCACGCACACACGCGCGTTCATTCAAATAACGTCGTTCCGAGGGGAGGGGAGAACTTATGAATGGACGTAGTGAAGCCATGTCGTATAGATACCGCTGATAAGGCGCTATGCAAGCATTATACAACATGATAGGAGCGAGCGGATCGCCTCGCTGTGTTACCGCTACCTAATCAACTAATCGTTATACATCCTACTTATCAGCGTAATACAATACTTTGCTTCATATTTCGACATTATAGAACAGATCTTACAAAATATACCTAGATTTCTAGCTTACTTGAATAGCACATTCAGCATTATTAGCTAAATAATGTTTAAACATTATTATCTTTAGAAACAAACAAATATTGATACGAGAGTAAGTAAATGAAAAATATAAAATTTAAATTTAAATATTTTTTAATACTTTAGAAACTTATAATGTTCTATTACTAATATACAAAGCAACAATATATCACTAGGATATGTAATACACGTATAAATACTTAAGTAAGCGATTGTCTATGACGTTACATCGTTCTGTCGATGGATAAACTATACATTCTGGTACAAAAGCCTTTTAATTCAGTCAATCGAGTATACAGAGGCTTATTCTTACCAACTTTTCTATCGTTACACAAAAATATAATAAGGTCTTACACAATACAGTAAAATATTTTAAAACGTGATCGTACTCGAGAATATGAAATAGTTTTAATGAAAGCCCACTCTGAACAAGCTAAAAAAACCTGTTTCATACATTTTGGATTGGGTAGGTACCGCATATTTTGTATGAAACCGTAGTTTTTTGTTTCCGATATTTCAGACCGCTCCGCAAATTTTGCATGAACAACTTTGAAACAGATATGGGGAAAAAGGCGTTAGTTTATTGAGCATATTCCTGAATACTATTACCCCTTAAAATAGCTTACACTTTTATTGTAAGACGTTCGTTTATAAAATCTTTAGTCATTTTTACGACAGTCCCTTGAGAAAACCGGATAGCTTGTGAGTTTTGTAGTCCGCCCGCAGTTGTATGAAGTTGTGTAGTATGGAATGGTCCAGTTCCGCCTGTGGCACAGAAAAATTGCAATTAATTGATGGTAATGGTAAGCTACGGTAACTATGCTTATTGGATCTACCGGTCATCTGTCTAAATGTAGGTAACCTTGAACTTCATTTAGGTATTAACAGGATATCCCGTGACTTAAATATCATAATCCATCCTTAATATCATAATATGATTGGACATAGGTAGACGATGACCAGGGTTAGGACATAGGATACTTTTTATCCCTATAGTACGTTTGCGTGAGGTAACTTCAGAAATATACGCGGGCGAAGCCGCGGGCAAAAGCTGGTGCCGTCAAACGGGGTGAATCGAGACGAAGCTTTAAAAGGGATTTTAACATTGAAATAACATAGTTTGTTGCCAAAAATGACTCTAATGCATTACTGTACCACACTGCATTACTGTACTGTACCACAATACTGTATTATAATTAATGATTAAGTGCCCTTGTTGGCGACAAACTATATTATTTCAATGTTAAAAAGTTTCGTCCCGATTCACCCCTGCATATCTATTCACCCCGTTTGACGGTACACACTATTAGTGAGTTTAGTACACTCATATTTTGTCTGTTATTAGGGGGCGAGCCTATTGCTACCATCCGGGCACAAATCCAGACTCCATGCTGGTACTAAGAAATTCATGACCAGTCTGAGTACCCCAAAAAAAATGGAGTAAGAGTTTACTCCATTTTTTTGGGGTAGGTGCAGTTTGTCTTCTTCTTCTGTACTACGACATTCCAAATGGAAAACCCCAATAACACTTTGGGGGATCGAACCCAACTCCGTGCTCAGAATCGCGCTAGAGCCACTAAAGCTAAACGAGGTAAATTACTGTTCGTTCATGTGGTACTACGGGTCGTGTGTCAAGTTGTAGGTACCCTTGAACTTTATATCGGTATTAGATACTACTAATACTACGTCCGCGACTTGTGATAATTGGCTATTATGGTGATAGTTTATATCATGAAGAGTGGCGCAATTAGGAAGGGGCCTATGACATGAATTGACTATGATAGCCTGAGTTGATGGATCGATGACTCAGTTTTAACATCTCTGCCAAAAAATTATTCCCACATCAATTTTATTATACATTCTACGAAGTTTAAAGAATAATTTATTTCCCAAGGCTTATTTTCAATATTATTTCTCATTGATTGTTACAGAACGAGATCATTGATACTGTTAACATATTAGTAGGTACTAGTTGCCGGAGCGATAGTAAGTAGGTGACTGACAATAGTTTACTACACAATAATAGATAAATAGATATCCCAAGATAAGTATGACATTCGGGAATCATCGTCTATCTTCGGAAATACGAACGCGCGGTGATATCTTATAAAGAGCTGTTACAACTATGGAAGTGCTTGCCTGTTTTGTATTGCCATGATTACAAAATTATAGATCAACAACTCTATGCAATTCCAATAATCTTTTTAAAATGTATGTGTGACAGATGATGATCTGCGACCGGAGTAGGTAATCCGACAGAGGGAAAACTTCATACAAACGCACAATGATAGGTGCACTAGTACAAAGCGCGGCAGTACAAAATTTAAATTTGTATTATTAATTCACTGGAGAAAACTGGCAGGTTTCAGTTGTTACTTTGTGAAATAATGGTGATCGTTTAGTAATTAAATGTAAGATGTGTATAATAAACTATGGAGTCTAAAATACATAAATATTATATTACCTCTATTAATGAAACATGTCAGTTTTCTCCAGTGAATTAAAAATACATCTATAGAAGCTTTGCCTCTGTAGGGGGTACTCTGTGGCGCGACGTTCGTGCTAATTCGGAAACGCGAAGATTACCGAAGCGCATGCCTTTTCTGGTTTACCTGCATATCCCTGCAGACTACATATATGTTTTGATAACTGAGTCCACAATTATCTACATTCATCAGTGATCATTTACTTATGATACTTATCACCAGTGAACAACGGAGGTTAAAAACAAAAATAAGCTACATTCAGAACAGGTTTACTATTTTATGAACGCTACTTTACTCTCAGAAATTACGTTACCACTCCACCTGCCACATTTTAATCTTATTTTTATGGTTCACATAGCACATATTTTACAGTTATGTACAGGAAATTGTGTGTACTAAAGCGAGAACAGGTGGTTTTTGACAGCAACTCGAGTTATAGAGAGATTTGATTTTGAAGACAAACTAGTGGTCTCCTTGAGCTGGCCTTCTTTCGAACGGATTTGCCAAAAATCGTAGACCGGGAAGAGTGGAAAGATGCAGGGGGCTTTTAACCTGCAGTGATAAGTCAATGATATCACTTTTGATTTATCATAGTAGTGTTTTGCAATGCGAAACGTTTGGGTAGCAGTTCTAATCAATGGGATTTCAAACCGCACCATCGGGTTCGAAATCGCATAATCGCAATCTCAAGTAAAGGTGGTTACTGGTAGAATATCGACGGTGAAGTATCAATATCTACTAATAACTAACATTTTAGCGATTTTCACTTTATTGCATATTCTTAGGTAACATATGAAAGACCTCGTATTTGCAAAGGTCTGAAATCATTATCACCATCACAAGCGTTTCCTAATATTTTTTAAATATAAGTAACTTTTTGATTCAAACGTTAAAACCCATAGAAATGAAAAGTTTTTTCGCCCCCTGTAAAATCATGATTTTGTAGTTATGGGATATTGATACTACACCGTCGATATATAGATTCCACTACCCAAGTTGGTACACATTTTATTTTATCTGCCATGCAAAAAGAGAGAAAGAGAGTATACTTAGGTAGGTTTCAAGCAGTGGTCAGTCCGTCTTTGGATCAACATGGATCCCAAACGAATGGCATGATTTCAATCCATTTTTTTACTTTCTACTCCACTTTATATCATAGTATAGAGGTATGAGGAACAGGGTGTAAAGTTCACTCATCCTTAATATAAAAGGAAGGACCCTCCGACCAGACGGGTGTCGTGTCTGGTGGGCAACTGCCCGACGTTTGATATCGGGACGTTGTATAATAGGTCTTTACCTATGAAATTGCCGTTTTGTATGAAAAAATTTAAACGAATTTTTTTCATGAATTTTTTATTTGTATTAATCGAAGTAATCACCCATGCAATCAATGCATCTTTGCCATCGCAGTGGCAGTTTATTGATGCCCTTCTTAAAGAAATCAGCTGGACGGGAGGCAACAAATTCTTCAAAGGCATTTTGTACTGCCTCTCGGGTATTAAATTTTTTTCCCGCCAAGAAGTTATCCAAATTCTGGAAAAAGTAGTAGTCTGTAGGCGCAAGGTCTGGTGAGTAGGGCGGATGACGGAGAGCTTCCAACCCCAGTTCTTGCAACTTGGAGACCGTCTGCTGTGCAGTATGAGGTCGCGCGTTGTCGTGCAGGAGCAGCGGAGACGAGCGATTGACCAATGCTGGTTGGAGATGCGCCAGCTTCTCCATCATTGTGTTCAGTTCTTCACAGTACACATCTGCAGTAATGTAATAAAAAAAATCCATGTTTTTAAAATAAAATTAATTTGAAATTAGAATTCATAGCCAAACAAAAATTATTTTGATTTGAAATGGCCAGTACTGCAGAACGGCAATTTCATAGGTAAAGACCTAATAGGTCTTTACCTATGAAACCTATGAGACCTAATAGGTCTTTACCTATGAAATTGCCGTTCTGCAGTACTGGCCATTTCAAATCAAAATAATTTTTGTTTGGCTATGAATTCTAATTTCAAATTAATTTTATTTTAAAAACATGGATTTTTTTTTCTAAAAGTAGTCATTTCTTTATTGATTAGTGTTACATTTTCATCGCATTTCAATCTTTTTCGTCATCATGGATACGTTAAAAATTCGAGTAATTATGGAATATGAGTACCGTCGTGGCAGCAACGCGGCACAAGCGGCACGCAACATCAACGACGTTTACGGAGCTAACTCTACAAACCAACGCACCACCTGTTATTGGTTTGCTCGCTTCCGTTCTGGAAATTTCGACCTGAAAAATGAACCTCGCGGTCGTCCGAAGACTTTGGTCGACAATGACGAATTAAAGGCGATTGTGGAAGCTGATGATACACAATCTACGGCTGAATTAGCAGCAGCTTTCGACGTTAGCGTCAAAACAATATTGGTCCATTTGCGTCAAATTGGCAAGGTAAAAAAGCTTGACAAATGGGTGCCCCACGAACTCAATGATCGCCAGCGCGAAGTACGCGTCGAGACGTGCCTTGCACTGCTCAACAGACACACAAATGAAGGAATTTTGAACCGCATTGTTACCTGCGATGAAAAATGGATTCTGTTTGATAACCGTAAGCGCTCAGCAAGTTGGTTGGATCCTGGTTCAGCACCTAAACAATGCCCTAAACGAAAACTTACCCCTAGAAAAGTGATGGTCACTGTTTGGTGGTCTAGCGCCGGTGTGATTCATCACAGCTTCTTACCAAACGGGGTGAGCATTACTGCAGATGTGTACTGTGAAGAACTGAACACAATGATGGAGAAGCTGGCGCATCTCCAACCAGCATTGGTCAATCGCTCGTCTCCGCTGCTCCTGCACGACAACGCGCGACCTCATACTGCACAGCAGACGGTCTCTAAGTTGCAAGAACTGGGGTTGGAAGCTCTCCGTCATCCGCCCTACTCACCAGACCTTGCGCCTACAGACTACTACTTTTTCCAGAATTTGGATAACTTCTTGGCGGGAAAAAAATTTAATACCCGAGAGGCAGTACAAAATGCCTTTGAAGAATTTGTTGCCTCCCGTCCAGCTGATTTCTTTAAGAAGGGCATCAATAAACTGCCACTGCGATGGCAAAGATGCATTGATTGCATGGGTGATTACTTCGATTAATACAAATAAAAAATTCATGAAAAAAATTCGTTTAAATTTTTTCATACAAAACGGCAATTTCATAGGTAAAGACCTATTATATGCTAGTCACGCGGTAAACTCTGTTTGTATGATGCAGGCATTTTTGTGACGTCGGTGTCATGCGTAATTCGCATGTGCCGATGTAGATGCCGCCACAATAGTAAAAGGTTAACTCACAAGCGTCTCTCCCTCGCAGACTTGATGCAGGTTCTCGGGCTTGACGAGCAGTAGGTTGCAGAGCGCGTGCAGGGCGTCGAACAGCGCGTGCGCGGGCGCCGGGGCAGCGCGCGCGCCGCGCCCGCAAGCTGCGCTGCGGTACTCTTTGACGTCGCAGATGGCTATCATTGCACCTAAACATAATGTAAGCAGTTACTAACTATTAAGTGCCGAGAGGAAAACATCGCCTATTTTAATACTATATCATCGACCTTCGGGATGGTACACTCTTGGACGGGATGGTACACTCTTGGACGGGTCGGCACATTCGATTCGGCAGTTTTTGTAGAACATTAAAGCAGACTCGTAGCAATTACTACACATATTCGGCTTTCATTTGATTCGTGCCAGTCTGCAAACTCCGTTCGGCACCTACTCTTGCTAAATCATGTTCGGGTAGGCTTGGCACAAACCGAGCTAAGCCGAACGGCCTTTTCCCGAACATATATCTTCTTGAATTCGATTTTACCATCCGGCTGTGCCGAATCGTGCCGACGCGAACAAGTGTGTAGCACGTCTTAAAAACGATGAGAAAGATGTCATTGAAATGGGTCGAAAGCGACAATGAAATAATGAGACTTAAATTTTTAACAAGTCACTTTTGAAATCATGGATGTAATGAGGAATTACAGTTTTCAGACAGAGATAACTGCAAACAGGATTGTTGAAAGGAAGTTTGAATCTCTGAATTTGGCTAACCCGAATTTTCTTAAGTCTTTAGAAGAAAGACTTTTCACATTTAAAATTTTTACAACCTCGTGTGCGTATCCGAGGCGCTAGGGACGACAGCGATATATCGATGTTTAAAATATCGATATTTTACTAAACGACGTTGCAGCAAAAAAATGACTAACTGCGCATACGCAGTTAGTCATTTTCTACGTAATAAAGTACATCAAAATACAACTCACCGGCAGAATTAAACTGGTAGTTGTGCAAATGCTCGTATATGACCCTGTGCAGTCTTACAGCCAGTTCTAAGGTGACCGCGTGGAGGTTGTCGCCGTCCAAGCCGCCGTGGATCTTGTCCATCACGTTGTTTAGGTACGACACCACTGCGAGACACGCCTGGTGATGTACCATAAGAGTTAGTTATTTGTGAAAAGTAGAGTACGATCGAAAACGAAACTCGCCCTGATTTGCATTTTCAGCCGACAATGGAAAACGAAGAAAATGTTCTTTATTTTTGTCGATAGGTTTTTGATCAGAAGATAAATACAGGGTTAATCTTCTAATCGTTGAATTAAACCGTTTAAACTTAAATTACACGAAAAATAATCTGTTATTTGTATATGCGAGAAAAGGCAATTTTTCAGTATTTTCTCAGTTTTTGTGTTTTAATTTGTTATAACGATGGATATTCTCTGAAAAAAAAAATTGTTAGTATTGTTTTGCCTGAACTATTTTTTTTTGGCCACAACCGAAACAATAATTGTTTTTCGACCGATAACAAAGAATAGCCGAAAATGGATATTTCTGCGAAAACGAAAATTCGGTCGGACTCTAGTGAAAAGTTACAAAGTTGTGAGAGTTATTAATTCTATTTAGATACCTACATATCCACTACATCTGTGAAATTTCGCCAATTAATTAAAAAATGCCAAGTCTTCAGTACCAGAGGCAAAGATGTGAGTTAAATATGATTGTACTTCATAAAGCCAATAAAAGGTACAGGTTACTTTATAGGGATAAGTCCCTTACAGCAATCGCAAAAAGAGGGTGCAATTGATTATACTTCTGGGTATTTCATCCCACAATACAGAATGACCTAAAACTCAGTTTTGTAAAACCACTTTTATTTAGTGCACAAGGTACACAAAATAAGACTAAGGGCCAGTTTCACCATACTATGTTTATTCTAAATGTCCCGTTATGCCATTTGAAGGCTTGTCTCATTACTAAAAATAGTCCGTCAAAATGCTTAGCATGGCTTTTAGTAACAGCAAGGTTTGGTGAAATTGGTGCTAAGACTAGGCTCAACTAATGTGTACATGTCCCTGTTAGGCCACAGCAAGTTAACTTTACCACAACATTTATGTAGATTAGGAACTCTACTTAATATATTACTAGCTGCGCCCCGCGGTTTCACTCGCATAAGTCTTGATCTCGTGGGTATATCTGGATAAAAAGTATCCTATGTCCTAATCCAGGTCATGGTCTACCCTTGTGTCAAATTTCATCCAAATCCGTTCAGTCGTTTTAGCGTGAGTGTTACAAACAAACGTATACAAAATGTCATCTTTTCTCTTTATAATATTATTATTTACACAAAGAGATAAAGTTTTTAAGTTTGGATGTAGGAGGTAACTTACCGATGAAGCAAGAGTATCGATATCTCCTTCCGGCTTAAAGTCAGTCTTCTTCTGCTCGGTCTGCAGATGCAGCTTGACCCAGCTCACAATAGCTACAATAGCTCGCTCCAGACCAGCATCCAGTTTGTTCTCAAGCTGTTCCATTATAGCCGTCTTCCTATGCATGCACTCATTCTGTCTTGATGATGAACTGAAATTACGTTGGAATATTAGAAAGGGGAGTTTTTGAGGTGCAACGCAGACCACCAATTTAGGGATACAACCAATTTGTCTTGCCGACTAATTTTAAAAGTTTTTTTAGGAATCTGTATTCATTTTTCTAACGACTCAAGGCAAACTCCATTGTGCACTCGTTTCGAATTAACGAAATGAACTTTTCCAATGTAGTAGACTTTCGTAGACCGTAACGGGTCCAAACCTTGGGCCCTATCCTCTGAGTCCGTCAACAAAGATACGGATCCGTCCGAAAGTAGTGCGGCTCTTAAAAGTGAACCCCACTCCCGATTAAATTAACTTTTCGGACGGGCAAATCATAACAACACATCGAGAGTAAGGACAACTTTCAAATCGTGTTGTCATTAATTTCTAGATCAGACCCCGAACTAATCTCACGTCCTCAAGTGATACGGAGTACGAACAGCCAGTAACTTCGGTCGATATTACGGACTTCGTGCTTAGGGAGTAGGCCCCCTTGGAGAAAGTTTGATAAATGTTTTATTTCTATAAATAGGTTTTAAAATACACTTTTACCCGTCAATAACAAATTATGTTTTAAAACTAGATGAGGTCGGCGTTTCCTTCAGACTATTCTGAGAAGAAACGCCGAAACATACTCAGAGGACACGATCGGGCCACCATTGTGGATACCTCAATTTGGACCTGATAGTGGTTGATGAGAGAAGAATGAGAGTAGTTGTTGCCTTTCTGTGGAGAGCTACAAGCAGCGGGGTAATTGCGTAACACATTAACAGTAGGAATGGCTTTCATTTTGACAGTTGAACAACATTAATTGCGTTGTTTACATTGTTGAGCAGACAAGTTTTTCGGACATATGAAGCAATGGATTAG
Source organism: Dryobotodes eremita (assembly GCA_917490735.1). Taxonomy (NCBI): domain Eukaryota; kingdom Metazoa; phylum Arthropoda; class Insecta; order Lepidoptera; family Noctuidae; genus Dryobotodes; species Dryobotodes eremita. The sequence goes on from OU823257.1 coordinate 11,362,453, forward strand.
TAATGGGCTTCAAAATGATGCAGATTGTGATAGATACTGATGTCTTATGCAATTAAGGTGCTGATATTTAGGGGGAAGACGATTGATGTTAGTCGGCCAGACGCGGACGACTTTTTTCACGACTCATGGGCATCTGCGCGCTTATGCAATGGGGTTGCTACTCCAACTACGTTTTACCTTCTTCGTTGTCTGGCGGAATTAATCCCAGTTGTTGCCAAAGGCCGGCTTCAAAATACAGGCAATTATTTTAAAAAGCAATAATATTAGGCTTTTATTATTAATAATAAAGATCTTTTTTGAATAAGTAAATTCATGTACACATCGCCTTAGATAGAGTTTTGTTCATATTTTAGAAACAATACTTACGTCATACAAGTAAGGACAGATTCTTGATAGTGTTCTTCAAACATTCTTACAATTTTGTTAGCCTGCTTCACAATGTCGAAGAAATAAATCTGAGAAATGTCCAAATATTATTACTTCCATCTTAGATTGTTGTAAGACCTTGCTTGTTGAGTAATACGTATACAGTTTATAGCACTTGTATTTTATAACTTCATGTAACAGTTGTTACTCGTGACTATTTTGAATTGATATTCTTTCGAGCATGTGTACATACATGTGTACATACATCAATCTGCCTAGCCATTTCCCAACTATGTCGGGGTCGGCTTCCAGTCTAACCGGATGCAGCTGAATACCAGTATTTTACGGAGCGACTGCTTATCTGACCTCTACAACCCTTTTTTTTTTGTGTGGGACATCATCAAATGACTTCTCTCACTCTGGGCGGAGCGGAAGAGCGTGTCAGACTCTTACTGACTAAAACCCACCCGTGTTTTCTTAGGTGTCTGTGCGCCAGGGCCACGGTAACTCTTTCGAACTATCCGCGACCCCGGCAGGCATCGGCCCTTTCGGATCCTGTCAATGATGCTGACATCGCTTTGAGGCGCGCGTGGAACACGACGCGTCGTCGACCCGGGCCTGGTCCTTACCGGACGGCGAGCTGCCCATTGCTCGCCGTCCGCAAGCCCGCTCCTACGGCAGTTGTTGGGAAACACTATCGTATCCCCCTTGGTAAGACTGGTTGTCAGACTTTCGGGCTTCTGACGACCCGTAATGGCTGTCAAAGATCAACGAATGACAGCCGGGACCAATGGCTTAACGCGCTTTCTGAGGTTCGGAGAAGTCTTGGTATGTAAAGATGGTCCCCCATCCACGGACCAACCGCGGCAAGCGTAGCTTAACCTGATCGGTCGACCCGTGCGACTGTTATTATTCAGTCATGAGCCCGGTTGTTACATACATGTGTTATCAAATAACATATTTACAAGTATCGTCATTATCCAGCCGAAAGATGTCTACAGGTGGACATAGACCTCCACCGAGTGTCGCCACATCGACCGGTTATGTGCTTCTCGCATCCAGCTGATCCCTGCGGCCTTCACAAGGTCATCGGTCCACCATGTGTGAGGCCTCCAATACCCGTAAACTTTTCTTGCTTTATATAATCGAGCGTCAGCAATTAGATAATACTTTTAAAAATAATAGCAGAACATTTATCAATTAGGCCAATTCACAAATTACACACTCAAAAAAAAAGTATGTAAATCAAAGCAGTGAGGTATCATAATTAGTTTGTTAAACTTAGATTGATCGCAAAAAGTACGGGAGTTCTGTCTATTACCTGGGGAGGGGACTTGCTCTCGGCGATGGGAATGGACTGGAGGCCCAAATCTAGCGCGTAGTCCACGTGGTCAATAAGTAGATGCTGGATCAACACTTCTAGTAGTGCCACAGTCGTACCCGACAACTCGTTTGCAGTGCACAGCTGTAAGTATAAAGTTATTATCACTTAAGGTCTTCAGGTTGTCAGGTCTTAAGGTCCTTTAAAACAGGCGGCACAATTCGAGATTCCTTACGTTTTATGCAAATTGTGTTGCTGTTTTACGCTGCGTGTTGATCAAAATTCAACAAGTGGCAATTATGATAAAATAATTAAGATTAAATTATAATCATTTAAAACATCAACATTCATCTCGAAATTATATTTGCTGGAAATCCTTATATTTTTACGTAATGGTCTTATTTTCATACATTTTGATCAACATACAACGTAAAAAATAAAGCAAATTACAAAAAAAAAATAAGAAATTTTGAATTTCGCGGGCTTTCCTGACGAGTCCCTCTTAAAGGGGGTGCGCTAAGTTAGCCCGCGAAATTCAAATTTACTTACGTTTTTTGCAATTAGTAGGTCAGTTTCAGGTTGTATGTTGATTAAAATATGTTTCGCGACTGTAACAAATATGGCTTTACAGAATTATAATCATTAGAATCAGCAATATGTTGCACAACATTCATCGTTCTCCTGCCCTGACCCCAATTTATTTTAGTATTTTTTTTTATAACACATGAACTCGGTTGATGGCAACATTGCATACAGTTTTTAGTGTGAAACATGTTGCTACAAACACATTGATGTTGCTGCAACAATGTTGCGCCACTTTTGTTTGCCATGAATATGGGTCTGTAAACTTAATGACGTATTCATTTTGGTCATCACCCGCTTCAAGGTCAAATGATATCGTAATAAATTCCTTTTGATTAGCAGATTGATCTTCACGTTTAAAATTCTCAAGCAGTCATTAGGTCAAGATAAATGTAATAAATAAAAATGTTTTCTCTCTCTTTAATTAAATATAATCTTAATTAATAAACATAAAACACTTCAACAGATAACGAGGTAGACGGACCGGCGTTTGCTAATCTGTTACGACAATAATGCTCCATTGTCTAAAGCTGCGTCCAGATAATATGTTCTTTTGTCTGTACCGTATCCGTGTCGCGATTCATGAACGCTAGTTTGGACGCTGTTCGGAACGCTAACGCGCTACGGCGGCGCCTCTGAATGCATCGAGGTACGCCCGATTCCTCGCCTCCAAACTAACTTTCTTGGAGTCTACTCACTAAGCACAAAATCCGTAGTTCCAGCCGACGTTACGGGTCTTTCCTACTCCGTATCACCTACGGACATAAGATTAGTTTGGGGCCCCACCTAAAAATGAATGACACCACGATGTGACCGTTGTCCCTTCTCCCGATGTGTTTTACCTGTTCGAAAAAGTTAATTAATTGGATGTAGGGTTCACTCCAAAGTTTCAAACTACTTTCGGACGGGCCCCCATCTTCGTTGGCAGACTTAGAGGGTAGGCACCTTGGACCGAGACGCGGATACGGAACGGAGGAACGTTACGGACAAAATAACATATCTGGACACAGCTTTAAAATTAGTAATTTTATTAAGAGCCCACTAGTAGATAGGTACGTCATTTTTCTTGGAACAAACAAATAGTTATTATGATTTCTAAGTTCAAGAGGAGACTGAATTTCGTCATAAACTTATCAAGAGTAAAAAGATTAAGTACCTAGACTCCTAGAGCGTTCGTTGTCGGTGCCGATAACATATTATTATTACGCTTGGTTTTCCCGAAGGGATGGGCTGAGGCATGTAGTATCTACAGTTCTACACCTTACATTACGGAAGTTATGATTAGGACAGCGGCTCTTGCCATCAATCGGGCTCGGACTCCGGGCTACTACTTAGAAATATCTAAAGAACACTGCCCGACCTGGGACTGAGTCGAACACAAGATACCACGTTCAGAAACCGCGCTTACGACCGCCAAACCAAGGAGGCACCATCATCATTCAGTCGAGCCGCGACGCTTCTCGCGTTCTGCAGACTCCCGCAACTGGCACCAGAAGGGCCATTCCCGTAATAGGGAATATTACGCAAAACTCTGGGTAGGGTGCGACACTAGCACAAACCGCCATGATGCATCATGTCATATTTATTAGTACCAAACAATTAGTGAAAACGTGTTAAATTGTAGTTATATTATTACTAGCTGCGCCCCGCGGTTTCAACCGCAGCTGTGTGAAATATACTTAAAAGCCATATTTTGATTTAAATTAGTGGCCATGGAGTTTCTTGCCCGTTCTTCTCCATAGGTACCTACTACGCTTTGGAATGGGCAACTAGCTTCATCTTTCTGACTGACCGACCCCTTGACAATTCAAAAGTGCCTGTAATTGGTTTATTTGAAATAAATGCTTTGAGTTGAGTTGAGTTTTGATTTTACGACTTATTCTCAGACCTACCAAATAATATAAAAATACACAAAATAAAAAATACACAAACAAACTCATAAAAATCGGTCAAGCCGTTTCGGAGGAGTTCGATAACAAACACTGGGACACGAGATTTTTATATATTAGATTATTCATGTATTAAAAAACCTGTACTGTGATATTATAGCATCCTACGGACATTTAAAAACTGTTTACGGTTTGTGCTAGTGCTGCACTCTGGCGGCAGAACATTGCAGTAATACTCCCTATTAAAAACGTTCGAAATCTAGTCGCAATCTCATCTTTTTCTCAATCTCGGCTTTTCCCAACTATGTTGGAGTCGGCTTCCAGTCTAACCGGATGCAGCCGAATACTAGTATTTTACATGGAATGACTGCCTATCTGACCTCTACATTTCAGTTACTGGATAATACGATACCCCTTGATAAGACTGGTTGTCAAACTTCCGGGCTTCTGACGACCCGTAACGACTGTCAAAGATCCACGAATGACAGCCGAGACCAATGCTGCCGCGCTAACGAAGAAAACAGTAACTCGATTTTGGACAATTTTGAGTTAATATATATTCGGAATCAGAGAATCGAAATCTATTAACTCTCTCTAAGTAACTTTTTATGAATCCATCCGGAACTGGGGATTTTCAGTAAGCAAGAATGCAGTAACTTATACTTACTTCACTATGAAAGTTCAAAAATTTGAGCGCGTTTTTCCCGGAAGCGTCAAATCGAGTTATTGTATTCTTCGTTAGGGCGGCAGAATGGCTTAACGTAATTTTCGAGGCACGGAGACGTCTTAGTATGTAAATATGGTCACCTATCCACGGACCAACCTCGGCAAGCATAGCTTAACCTGATCGATCCACCCCTGCGGTCGTTATTTCTAAGCCACAATTAATTTCAAAAATTTGTCACAAATGTATGAAAATTTGAGAAATGTTATGACGGTTTTTTTTTTGACAGATTGAGAGTGCGTAATGCGAACCTTCTTAAAAGTAAGGGAATTGCCCCTCTGGTCATCGGTCCACTTTAGAATGCAGTAAATAAAAACTTAAGTCTTAAAATTTAACTTACAGTCTTGCACCTCGTAAAAGAGGTCTTAGCATCGTTGATCATTTTCTGAACGAGTTGTTCGCTAAGAAACGTCTCCCCGCCGTAGTTCTCAATCTGCGCTATGTTGATATTCGCGCGGGTACCGATCACCGCTTGTATGTCGCGTCTCAGCTCTTGGAAACTGTTGGAAAGGAATATGGACTTTATTTCAGTACACGTGAGTGCGATTATCGCCTATAATCATTAAGAAAAAAACGAAATTGTATGGCGAAATTAAGGCTGAGAACGAAAACTTTCCTTAATTCACTATCCCCGAATTAATAAAGACGTCTATACATAGATAATAAAGGGAATCTGAAAATAAGTTTAGCACTTAATAACTACGTGTATTATAGTTACGAACTTCCAACTGAATCTTCAAAATCACGTTATTAGCCTACAGTTTCGGCCCGTATGATCATATACGCTTTTAATGTGTTGAATATCGCCTAAGCCTACACTTTCGGGCATATTATACACCCAGTTCCACTTCTTAACGAAGTATTTTATCTTTTTCCGCAACCTTAGTTTCTATTCCATACATTTTGTCGACGTAAGTGAACACAAATGTATGGAGCAGCAGATTTATTTTTCTGCAATTTCAGCATTGGCCTCATAGTAAAAACTCATAATGATGAGGATGTGGCGGCATCTACAACCCCACATGCAAACTACGCAACACACTGACGTCACGCAAAATCCTGCATCTCGCAAGCAGAGTTTACCGCGCAACTAGCAACCTCCGGACATCAATCGAAAGATCGATCGATGATGACGATCGATTATCATTGTTCGTTGATCATCGTCGTTCATCAATGAACTTTGAATGAACCCTTTTCAGGTTAAGGGTAAACAAAAGCAAGGCTTGTTTATGTGCAACTCACCCGCCACCCTGTATTTGTTTCTTAACATGCTGCTTCTCAGTATAATACGCGTTCAGTGCGTTAGACATGACAGCTTTCAGCCTTCGGGTCTCCATGGCCGCATAGCCATCGTTGGCGCCGGCCATCGCGCCGTTGACGAGCGCGTCTCGGCGAAGATCGCCGGTTGTCGTGTTCCCTTCGGCGGATACTAACCCCGCTTGAACTAACTCGTCACATACTCGTTGGGTACTGGAAAGTAACGTGTTTTGTTAGTTAAATAGTATTTTTGTGACAAGTCAGTAAAAATCTACAAATAGTATCAAACAATGTCAAAACCTACCTAGTATACATCTCGTACAAATTCTTCAAGTACTTCTCCACATCATTCTTATCAGCCAGCTTGGTCTGTATGTACTTCTGCAGCTTCAGGTGAAAGATGTTCAGCACAAACTTAGACATCACCTGGTCAGGGTTTGGGAACACGTTGCTAATGATGGTGTAGTTCTTCTTGCAAAGAGGTAACACTGCTGAGAATATATCCTTGCCGAGCAATGTGTTCTGAAAATCATATTAAAAATATCAATTGGAACGCCGCGCCGTGCCAAAACGGTTACATCTACATTACATTACTTCTCATCCCAACTTCGGCTACGGTAACAATATTTTTTTCGAATATAGGTTATAGCATTTTCATCTTACGAAGCGACGCGCGCTTTACTTGTGGTTACCAAATATACAAACACGCTGTGAATGTGTGTGTAAGAGCAGGCGCTCTCGGTACCGTCCGAGCCAATGGCGAAGTCGAAAATGTGTGTGTGTGTGTGCTACGTGCTGACGCTATACGTCTTCAACCACACATTCACAGCGTGTTTGTACACTTGGTACCACAAGCAAAGCGCGCATCGCTTCGTGAGATAAAAATACTGTACGCGCATATGCTCTGATATGACAAATATAATCTATCTTGGCAGTGAAGTGCACAGTGTGGACACGTTAGAATACTATTATGATGATGTGTAACATTTTGATGTACTCACCATTTGACTGGTCTCAATGAAAGCATCAACACACTGCGAGTATCCCTTAAAGTTCGTCATGATATTCGCTATTTCCTTCATCTTGGCCATATTGCCCTGGTTCTGGGCTTTCACAAACTCCTCAATAAGGTTCCTTTCGATCTCGTCATATTTAGCTTCTATTTTCTTTTTGGCAACCTCGAATTTGTCAGGCGGGAGCTCTTGAGCGATTGTGTGGAGCTTTTGTATGACATCTGCTGCTTCATTCAACTGGAATATTGATTTGAATGGTAAGTAGGCAAATATAAAAATGCAGCGATTTAGATCAACTTTGAAATATGAGTAAATATTAGAATATTTAATACACTTGTATGTGCAGTTATCAAGTTTTATCACCTCACTTGAGACTCACTCCGGTAATCATGCTCGAAGCCCCAAGATAAAAAAAAACTTTCTAGTTTGAGGCTCATTGGCAAACAATACTTTTTAACGTAGCTGTAGGCAATATTTGAAGCTACTCATGTTGTCTCAACCTGTAACCTATGTACCTGCTTACTGTATTACCTGGATAAAAAACAGTTAACATATTTTTTTCTTTTGTAAGGAATCACGCCGTGCCTGGAATCTTTCAATCTATGAATGGAAGAGATCTTGACCTCTGACATACAGGGTGATAAATTGGTTATGTGAATAAACAAGGTAACAGATAAACTCTCTGAATAAAGATGAATAAATATGTTCATGGGTCAGAGAGCTGTACAAGTCACAGTGAACGACACTACAAGGGCCATTGTAGCGAAAGGCTGCCCGCAAGGCGGAGTCCTCTCGCCGCTTCTATGGAACCTAGTCGTAGACAGCCTCATCAAAGAACTCAACAACAAAGGATACTTCACAGTAGGTTACGCCGACGATATAACTATAATAATAAATGGTACCCACGAAAACACCCTATGCGACCTCATGCGCCAAGCCTTGAAAATAGTAGAGGTCTGGTGCAATAAACACCAGCTATCAGTGAACCCCACAAAACCGAACTAATTCTCTTTACAAAAAGGAGTAAATTGACGGTACTCCAACTACCACGTTTCTTTGGAACTACCCTAAGCCTCTCAACCGAAACCAAATACCTGGGCATCTATTTGGACAAACAGCTGAACTGGGCAAAACATACTAACTACATTACTACAAAAGCCAGTATATCTCTGTGGCAATGCAAGCGAATGCTTGGCAGGAATTGGGGGATTAGCCCCAAGGTCACTTACTGGCTATATACCACAGTCATCCGACCAATTATCACATACGGCTCAATAGTCTGGTGGCCCAGGACAGATTTGACCACAGCCCAGAGAGACCTTGAAAAACTACAACGGTTTGCTTGTGTAGCAATCACTGGCTGCATGAGAACCACACTCACTGCGGCCCTACAGGCGATGCTTGGACTACCACCTCTGCACCTCATCGTGCAAGAGGAGGCCGCCCTGGCTACCTTTAGGCTGCATATATCAGGGACTCTAAGCAAAGACTGTAGAGTCAAGCACATACGCATCAGGGAAAATGCGATCAAACGACAACCGATGATGGCATCACCCTGTGACAAAGCCCCGAAACTACACTACTTCCAAAGGCATTACAACATAACACTTACAGAAGAACGTTGTGACCACTCAGGCCCGAGAGAGCTGAGAGTATACACCGACGGATCTAAGACCGACTCCGGAACCGGAGTCGGAGTTTTCTCGCACGACCTTAACATAAACATATCCAGCCCGCTAGGAAAGTTCAACACCGTCTACCAGGCGGAGTGTGTGGGCATCATAAAAGCGGTGCACGCCATAGAGGCCAGGAGAGTCACGGACACCCATATACGTATACTCTCCGACAACGCCTCAGTCCTCCAATCCCTGGGGAGAAAGTATATTACGTCGAGCATAACACTTGAATGTCACAATGCTCTGGAACGTGTAGCGGTATCTTATCGCAACACAGTTACACTGCAATGGATTAAAGGACACAGTGGATCACTGGGTAACGACGCAGCTGACGAGCTGGCCAGAAGAGCATCCAGCGCGTCAGTCTGTGGACCCGAACCCATCGCGCCCATCCCCTTCAACCAGCTACGAAGATGGTTACAGGAGTACACCCACACACAAGCTGAGACCTGGTGGACCTCGACAACAGGCTGCAGGCAGTCCAAGAATGCCATGCCATCCTTGGATGGCAAGTTAACCAGACGCCTATTACGTCTGGACAGGAACGGCCTGCGCCTGGTGACGGGGACCATCACGGGACACTGCTCACTAAACAAACACTTTCACACAATAGGCATAACGGACAGTCCTCTGTGCAGGGCTTGCATGGAGGCTGAGGAAACCGTAGCGCATGTGCTCTTCGAATGCACAGGCGTCACCCAGATTAGGTCACAAACCGTCGGGGCACCCAGATCCTACACAGATGTTCTCAACAGACCAGGAGACATCATCAACTTCTGGAGGGAGGTGGGCTGGTTGGAGTAACCACCGACGGCCGCCATGGCCCACGCACAATGGTCCACTTGAAGGACTAAGTGCGGAAACCAAAACCCCTAAAGAAGAAGAACCTTTGTACTTAATACTAATATGCCGAATCTGTATCTATTTTACTGTGTGTACATAAATAATAAAATAAATAAATAAATAAATAAATAAATAAGAAGAAGAAGAAGAAGATGTTCATGGGTCATGTAGCTCCAACGGAATATTATACAAAAGTTAAACAATCAGTACAGACCATACAGGGTCTGTCAGACTGAGAACCGGTTAATAAACCAGATAACAAAGTAGGATTCGTCCAGATTCCAAAAGGAAATTACTTCTCAAGTCACAATACAAGGTCAAATAAAATTTGCTGGTGAAACTTCAAGAAGAATAAAAGGCATTATTAAACACATAATTCCAAATAACTACTGCTGATTATAGACTCAACGGCTTGTGGTTTAATTTATATTTTTTTAATTTAATTTTGTTTATACAATCGTTACCCATCACATGTGTGAAGTTTTGTCAGCTAATTAAGGTTGACCTTGTGACATCAAACATACCTTGCTAGCATCATTGAACAAGTCAATCAGCACAGGTCCGGGGCTCAGGAAGTGCGACAGATGCGACAGTAAGTCCCGGGCTGCCGCAGCTCTCGCCCGCGGAGCTCGCGCCGCTCCAAGCTTCTCTCCCACGTCTAACGCACGCCCCCCGCAACGTGACATGCGCTCATCTAAAGCGCTAAATACACCTACACAATGCTGAAAAAAAAAAGTATTTTTCTGAATAACGAGCCATGTGTCCGATGGGATTTTCCATTAGTAAATATGACAAATTTTCAACCACTTTAGCAGGTGGAGTTTCAAAAGCCTTTATTAGTGCTCACAATTTGTTCATATGGATTATTCTCTTGTGCAAAATTTCATGCTCCTAGTTTTATCCACCAGTTTATTTAGGTGTTGTTTGTTAGTGAGTGAATTAATGAATGAATTTAAGATTTTTATTAAGTACAATAAAATTATGTCCCAATATATTTTTTTTACTTTTTGGTAGTGTAGATCACGCTCAAGTTAAGTAAATATTCTAACTTTGATAGGTCTCAAGACAAAAAACAACTATAATTTGGTGCACCTGTCTAAAAATCTGGCTGAATTGGTTTGAAAACATATTCGAAAGCCGCTACACAGCGTGCTACCCTTTTACTGATCCTTACATAACGTGATGATATTTATTAATAACTTAATAATATTTTCATAGAATGTTACTTACAGTGTGTTGATCCATGATTTCAGCCAATTTAGCACCATACAGTTTTTCTTCCTCCTGAACAGATTGTTCCAATCTAGCACATTTTCTTTCCTGCCTCTCTTGTAAAACCTGACAATTATACAAAATGTTATTTTATTCCACTAGAAAAGCTCAATGCTCATAGGTTGGTTTTGAGCTTTAGGCTAAATTACTTAATAAATACTATGCAGTTAGACAATCCAAATACAATACAGAAATTTTGAATTTTTCATAATAAAAATAAAATATGCAATAGTTTTCTCTATGTAAGTAAGTGGTGAATGCAATTGACCATAATAAAACATGTATACAAACCTTCAGATCTTGTATGGCTTGTGTAAAAATGTCATGTATCATTTCAGGATCAAATTGGTCATCCTTCAAACTGGACTCCTGCATACTCCTTCTTACCATCCTTTCCACAAATTCATCAGGATCGAATGGATCCTAGAAAACCACAATATATTTAAGATATGTATTTCACTTAGAATTAAGTGTCCATTGCAGAGAACTATCCTATTATCTTAGCAACAAAAATCAGCAAATATAAACTAGTAAGTACTTACTTGTTCTAACTCTTTTATATATTGGTTCATCATCTTGGCAGATTGATGTTAATTACAGTGAAAGATCTATTGGCTATCCTTTCATATTATTTTAAACAGTTTATCAACACAAAACGCCTACTTTTGAATATTTATATTAGACAAAAAAAAACTTTCTTAGCAATGACATAAATGACAACCAACACACCATGACATATTGACAGTGACAGGACTGACAGGACGGCAGCAGCAGTAGTAGTGGTGTACGATCCGATCCGATACTTTACAGTATCGATACATATTGTATATATTGAGTACATAATATATATATACTATTTTGAATATATACAGATACATGGTTGGATATGTACAAAAGTACCGTTATAGGAATTAATGGATCGTATCGTACCACATTGTCAACGCCTTTTTCATGGGACACGACTCGCTTGACAGACTCTAGTCGTGCGGTGGTAAATGGAAATCGCAGTATCCAAAAAAGAAGTGGATTTTAATGCAGGAGAAAAGACGCAGGAATAGACGTTCTGAGTCTCAGTTAGTTAGAGATAAGGCGCCCTGTATGCCTGGGAATAAAAGAGAATGCTCATCAAGTATGAAAAAACATCCCAGAGCAAACAGGTACAGGGTGTAGCTCAGAATTTTAGTGATATTGAATGATATCATTCTGTAAATATTTCACTATAAGATTCGATGGCTAAATGTGTGATAGGTATTGCGAAGATATATTAAAGAAAAAAATCACCCCTGATGAAAAACAAATAACACAATATCACACATTTAGCTATCGAATCTCATAGTGAAATATTTACAGAATGATATCACTAAAATTCTGAGCTACGTTCTGTATCTGTTCAATCTGGGTTTTTTTGGAGCATTCTCCTATAGGTCCGCAAGTGTGACAAGACCTCTTTTTCTTTCTAACTTTCACATATATACATCAGAGTACATACTTCTAACAATAAAAGAAAAAGTCATGGTACAGAAAATCAGAATGAAAACAGAAATAGAATATAATGCATCTAAATTTCTAAAATAATGGTTCCGAAAAGTAAACTAGACATGTTTTTGAGTGGCGAGTTATGGTCCGCCGCTATTACATGCAGACGTTTCAGACCTAACAAAAAGTCAGTCTCAGTCTTTTGACGTTTATGAATCCAAAAAGCCCTCTTAAATAAATTTTTTAAGGTTATTTTCATAACATACAACCATATAACTGCAAGAACATCAAGCAGTCTGATGAGGGTATAAAACAGCTTTGCAGTTGCGGACATGATCACGCTGCAAGAGACGTGGTTACAGCCTAATGAGCTACCGTATTTGATCAGCGTGCACGAAGATTTCGTAAGCACAGGAACGTCTGCTATGGACACGGTTGCCGGCATCACCAGAGGTTGTCCTTTCGGTGGAGTTGCGCTACTGTGGCTTAAGGCAGTTTTCCCGAGTGCTTCAGTGATTGCGTGTGCTAATCCGCGTATTGCGGCAATACACATATACAGTATAAATCACAATAATAAAATAGGTTCTTTTACGTGTTCACAGATTGTCCAAGTTGTATCAGTGCCTTAATAAGTGATAGTGATATCGAGTCTGTTTTTATTCTTGGTGACTTCAATGCGCACCCAGGTGAGCGTTTTTACCGTAAACTAATAGATTTCTCGATGGAGCAGGATTGGACTTGTGTAGACACTAGTAAGTTGCAACTGTCGTCAGGGACGTTCACATTTGTTAGCGAAGCTCACGGGTGCAGGCGATGACCCGACTACTGCGTTGTGACCAAATAATATACTACTCTCTAACGAGAGATTGACTGGTTGATTGTTTATCAGATGTGTTTGTAAAATACGATGTTTATTGGTCTGACCTTTTGCCGTTAGTTATTTATTGTAATATCTATGTTGTTAGGCAGAAAACTAATATAAATAAATGAATAATGTAATAAAATAAAATGGGGAGAGAGAAATGCACACCATGCATGCATGCATGAAATGTATCTCCTATGAAAATATGTGTAATTCAAAATTCACATTATCTAGCTTGCTTCGCTCGCTCTTGCATCCTAGTTTATCTTACTTCTAAAGCGTCTTTATAAATTTAAATCGCCACAGTTAGACCTTTTTCTGGATGCATGGACAAAATAAAACCTATCCCATTCGAGGCGAGATGCAAAAATTATCGAGCTCGCTTTATTCGCTCTTGCATCCTACATTTTCTTATTTGTTATGGTTTTCTGAATTAGGCAAAATTACTCCTTGTATGAATAGACAAACGATAACCTAACATATCCGAGGTGAAGTGCAAAAATTATCGAGCTCGATGCGTAGAGCTGAAGATGCACCCACTGAAAATAAACTTGCCGGCGCCCAATGACAAATGTGGCAACCTAGAAGTTGATTAGTTATTATTATGAGTATACAGGTTGGTAGATTTAAAATGTTTCGATAATCGCTTTTATCTTTCTTTGTTTGTACAAAAGAATTTTATTGTTATGAATCCCACGGGTGTTTTAAATCTACAGTGACGGCGTACAGTCACCAGCACATCAAGTTACCACAAACTGTCAGATTTCTCATTCGATTTTGAACTTAACCAATAACATTCTAAGGTTTAAAACCGTTTGGAGAAATTTGACAGTTTCGTCTAGCTTGACCTGCTGGCGACTGTACATAAGAATTCCAGAAAATTTTCCTTGACTCCTAGACGGATTAAGTACGATGCGATACAATTTATATCTGGAGGATTGGGTCGAAAACATTCGATACGGTCGAAACGTATCGTACATAAGTATGCAAGTATCGTGCATCCCTAGTGAGAGTATCAAATTGAATTTTCCATGGAATTAGCAAGTCCTTTATTGGAATTTTCTTAATCTGGAGGCACAGACAAAATGATATTCATGAGTGCACTAGTGGTGCACTACAATCTGCCCATGACTTTGTCCATAGACTAGAGCTACACAGAGTTCATCCGCGTGTTTTAAAACATGGCACTCGGCAGAAGCTTTGTTTTCTGTCAGTGAGTACCAGTTATTCATTTTATGATAACACCTTAAATTTAACTATACAGGTTGCCCTAATGCGATTGATAAGTACACTTATATGTAAATCTACATATTTTATTTGTAGTAAAATATACCCGGTACCTATAAACTACTACTAACTACTTACTTAAAACTATAAACTTTAGACCATTTAAATAAAATAAAGAAAGGGATGTGGCTGTGTCGTGGACACGGCCGTGTGTTTTACGTGAATACGTGAACTTAACGAGTAATATTTCCAGCGTTGATATAGAAGCGATTACATCATCGACTTGTATATACTCAGCCGCCCCAGCTGCAGATGTACTGGCGACGTCGTCGATCGGTTCGGACGCCTTTTATTTTACGTTCATATCGCTTCACTCTGTCTAATGGAGTTTTAAGGGTATCACTGGATTTCTCTTGAGAAGCCCTTTGCAACCGTATACGATCCCTATATTTTGACTTGACTTTTTGACGAGTGTATGCTGACATTATTGCAATTTTTACACTAATGTTTTATATACTCAATCGATAGATTTTGACGAGAGCTGACGATTACAACTCAAATGAGCGTCGTAGCGTCATCAAGTCAAAATTTATACAAACGTAAATTATGTAACACAGCGAAATTACCTCAAAATGGCAGCGCCTAAACCCAACACCCCGTGCGGTCCTTCACAGTCCTGACTCAACGTAGAAAAATCTTTGATTCTTTAGCTATCGAGTACTGTAATTATATTTTGGACGTAGATGATAGCTATGTAGCTGCAACACCAAACTGTATCCTCCGATTTTGTTATCATCAGTTTTTTCAATTGTCTCCCACTATGACAGCAAATTTAAAGACGTATTCACGTCAAAAAACAATGGGGATAAAAACCATAGAGTAGGTAATAAGTACTGCTACTTGCTTTCTTCATATCGTTACATTCGCTAGTCTCACTGATCACTGTCCACGAAAGAAGAAAATTATAGGAAGAAGCTCTGCTAAGAGAAAATTGGAAAGTCAGTAATTTTCCACTAGATCGGCTCTTTTACCGATGGTACCCAGTTTAAAAAAAAGTTACGATAAGATCATGTGCAAGTTGTAGTGACAAGAAAGTGATTCTATTGTCACTCTACAAGTCGCACACGATTTTAACGTAAAACTTGTAACGCTAAAGTTGATTAATTATTATTATGAGTATACAGGTTGGTACCTAGATTTAAAATGTTTTCGCTTTGCTTTCATTCGCTTTCGATTCGCTTTTATTATTGTTTATTTGTACAAAACAATAAGTAATATTACAACAGTGCTGCCATCGCACTGACGAGCTTTCAGTTTTTAACCTCATTTTCATTATTTCACCAAGACCTTTATTATCTTCAATGCTTGTTAATATTGTGCTTCAAACATAACTCTCAGTAGAAATATTAATAAATTAAGCTTTTAAGATTGATTATGTATATAATGTTCCCACTGCTGGGACACAGACTTCCTCTTTGCGAGAGGGAGTGGGTCGTATTAATTAATCCAACACGCGGGCCTAGTGCGGGTTGGTGCTTGTAAAAGTATACAGTTATAATATTCCGCTCGCTGCAATAATTCAAAATGAAAGTTCGCAGTATTGTTTGTGCTATGTAGATGAGTAGGAACCTACTAACGCTAGTGCTAAATTGTTGACGAATGCTAATAAGTACCTACACAGTGCACTACTATCTAATCCACCCAGGGCCGGATTAGAGGTCTGGAGCAAGGCCTCCAGACCTAAGGTCAAGGTTAAGGTCAAGACCAAGGGGTCTTGACCTTAATTTATCGAGAAACCAAGTAGATTATTTTAGCATTTAACAAAATAATCGAAAACGTGAATTATCTGAAATCAAAATTTAGTTTTAACAAACGGAACCTTCCGAGCTTTTTTCGCCGAAAAATCATTGATGATTTCGCTGAAATCCAGTTTCCGAAGTAAATCACTTTCAATGCTTAGGAGAGATAGCTTTGATAGACAGTTTTGTCCTATCGTGGTACGCAGCCTATTTTTTATAATTTTCATTTTTCAAAATGAGCGCTCTCCAATGCAATTCGACATCATCAAAACCAATGACATTCTTAATGCGATTTCGAGGTTTGGGAATGTACCCCTGAAATTTTGGTCTGCGAGAATTTGGTAGTAAAATAGCTCCAGAGATTGGTCCATAGTACTTTTTGTACACGTCAATGAAAGATACAAATTGGACCAACTCATTACCAAGACTAGGTTCTAAATTATCCTTGTACACTCACCAATGCCTCCGCTGCAGCGTGCTCTGCATCCATCTTCTAAATGTGATTAAGAAATCCAAATACGGCATTTCTAACCGTTGTTTTTTTCATATTTAAGAACAATATAATCATATTTGTACAAAGTACTATAGGTAAAGGTACAACAGCGAAATAAGAAATCAAAGGAAAAGTTGTTTACTCGTCGGAATTTGAAAGTTCTTTTTTTATCCGAAGTCTCTATTGTTGGGGTGTGAAGACCCCGGGGCTGTAGCCCTGGATGCCCTCCCTTAAATCCGGCCCTGGACGGATTGGTCTTTGCGTAGAGCGGTCAGTTCAAGGAACATATACTCACCTACTGGGTCAGTCGCGTAGGGTTCGATCCTACAGATAAAAAAAAATTATAGGGTTTGCCCATTATACTCTTTGATTTACCTATCGCATTGTCTCGACTTCGGATATGGGCCTTAATTTTAGCAGTTCACGGGTAGCACACGGTGACGGACCGGTGATCGAGAGCGTATACGTGCGACCGGTCGTTTTCTATTGCGACACCCCGTCATCCTCATTTTTTCTTTATTTCGGGAAATACTCAGGGATATTCTCCGTTTGGGGAGAACGGAGGGTTATGTCGCACTGCTACCGACTAAACCGCAACGGTTTCATCCACTACCATGATTGAGCGCCCTTAGACGCCTGGCTGCTCTTCTGGTGAGAGTGAGGTGATAGGTATGCTTTATCTCCCTCTCCGCCGCTTCCCTTGCATGCATGACCTCCTCGCATAAGAGGCGACAGCATCCCATGCGTTTTCGCTTCCTACCATAGACTGAACCACGGCCGGAAGCGACCCACTTATCCTCTTGGCATTATACCAAACCCATTTAATTACAAGTTGGTTCAGCATGTTTTCATCTTGGTATTGGTGCCGATTCTCTTTTACACCGAACTAAATTAACTAAACTATCACTAAAATTCCTTACTTTTGGCTATGAGAATCTTAGAGCTATGCTGCAAAAAAAAAAAAACGCTAGATTTAAAAATAATTTTGACGCAAGTAAAATTTAATTTGACAATCGCGACTCTACGTGGTACTTGTTTACTATACCCCGTGAATTTTTTTTAGAAGCGGAGGCTCGCGTGGTCGGCAGCTTCGACATGTTTTATATGGAATTTTCCACTTTTTGTATGGAAAATACGAAAAATTATTACCTACATGTAGAGTTTTAGAGGTTTAGGGATTACATAAAGGGGTCGAAATTTTCATTATTTTTGCGAACCATTTTCGAGATATAAGCAAAATAAAATAAAAAACGATACAATACCGTTTTTGCACTGAAGTCGAGGTGTTGTTGTGAATTTTAGTTCATGACAACTAATTTTATACCACACCTATTTAATGGCGATAAAAAATAGCCAGATTTAGTTAGACAACCAAAATTTTTGGTTAAAAACGTCAAATTCACAATAGAAAAATTGCCATTTTCA
Source organism: Dryobotodes eremita (assembly GCA_917490735.1). Classification (NCBI taxonomy): domain Eukaryota; kingdom Metazoa; phylum Arthropoda; class Insecta; order Lepidoptera; family Noctuidae; genus Dryobotodes; species Dryobotodes eremita. Next base: position 11,380,678 of record OU823257.1, read on the forward strand.
CTAAATTACTAACTCAGTGTCATCTTAGTGCTGTCAAACTAAAATATAGTTAGGTTTTGTCACTTCGGTTTGTGTCTATATCAGAATGGGAAATCGTCGTTTGACAGGAATAAACGAAATTTTAGTGATTTTTAGTCTAGTTTAGAGAATTTTGTGACAAGAGAATCGGCACCATTGTCTATTAGCAGTCACCCCTGTAGAAACTTACCTACCAGATGGTAGGTAAGTTCTAGCCATGTTATTTTTAACACAAGTTTCTTTGGTCTTCTCTTATGATAAAGTCCATCCAGATTCATACCAATCATACGGATCTTAACTAGGTAATACACTACTAGAAAAGTCGCTCATTCAAGCACAACACATATCAGGCGCTGCCTTTAAACTTACAGGTAGGTAGGTACTCGATTCTAATAATCTATACATAACCGTTATATAAACTAACTTTCCCATTCACCACACATGTATCCCTTTTAACATTGTCATTTTAACTTGTCAAATAAAATCTTTTTGTAAATTATATGATGTTGGCTTTTCTGAAAAAATATCATTTTAATTTTAGAAACAAAGGAAAAAAATGTCATAAATGTAGCAAATACGTCTTTTTGGAAGATTTCTTACTAGTGAAAGCGTTTTTTATATCCAAATTCTTTGTGATGTCGTAATATTTTAACAAAATTTTGTGCGTGCTATTGACGATTTATTATTATTATATTGTTTTACTCTCTTTCATGAGAGTTGTGTTGAAGGCTAATATCAATCGAAAAGCTAACACTTTGACAGGAGGATCACTGAAACCTTGGACATACGTGAGTAGTGAGATGTCCAATGTATCCTAAACGGGTTAGGATAAAGTCGATAGAGCTCAATGGCTGAGCGCCTCAGTCCTCGAAGCTCCGAGGTGAATGCCTTGGAACAACGAGGCTATCTCATCGGCAAGAAAATCGGGCAAGGATCATATGCCACTGTCCACCTGGCTGAGTACTGCGATGCATCCAGCCCAAAGCGGATGCACCTCGCGTGCAAGATATTCGATAAAGAAAAAGCACCTCGGGATTTTTTAGAAAAGTTTTTTCCTCGTGAACTTGATATACTTACTAAGATCGAGAATCCCCATATTATACAAGTGCACAGTATATTACAACGTGGACCGAGAGTGTTTATTTTTATGCGTTATGCTGACAACGGTGATCTGCTGGATTTTATAAAACGAAATGGAGTTGTGCCAGAAAACCAGGCAAAACTCTGGTTTAGACAAATGGCTAGTGGGCTGCAATACCTGCACAGCAAAAATATAGCGCACCGCGATCTGAAATGCGAGAACATTTTGTTATCAAGACGTTTCAACGTGAAGTTGGCGGATTTTGGATTCGCTAGATTTTGCACTGACGGCGATAATCGACGTGTACTCAGCCAGACGTACTGTGGGTCGGCTGCGTACGCCGCACCTGAGGTGGTAAGTGGCACGCCCTACAATCCAAAACTAGCTGATGTGTGGTCTCTCGGAATTATCCTCTACATAATGCTGAACGCTTCCATGCCGTTCGATGATTCGAACCTGCGCAAACTACTGAAGGACCAAATGTCGCGGAACTGGGTTTTTAGATCCAGAATCCGTGATACAGTGTCGGCAGCGGCCAAGTCTATCGTGCGGCACATTCTGGAGCCTGACATCACGCTTCGCCTCACGCTGGACCGGGTGCTTTCGCACGAATGGACCCGGCCGCGCAAGGACAAGAGCGCGAGTCTGATGGGGCGGTTGGTGCAGTCGGCCCCGTCGGCGCCGCACTCGCCCGGCAAGCGCGAGCACGACGAGGCCGGCACGTCGGCGGGCGCGCGCGTGTCCGGCGACCACCGTGAGACCGAGCGCGAGCGACACGACGACATCAACATGCGCTCACACGACTAACGCACCCTATACTTAATAAATAATAGTATTAACTATGTATCTATAATGTTTACGCAAAAAGTGTTAATAATCTTGAAATAGTTTTGACCTTCAAAAATTGAAAATTCACTTTATTATTTTGATTTTTTTTTACAATTGACGACTTAACTTTTGTTGGTCGGCAATAGTGAAAATAAAGTTTTTATATAAAATTACCATAATTCTGATTTCGTATTATTCAAGTATTATTTATTTGCTCGTATACAGTACCTACCTGAATATTTACATTAGCTACGGTAACCGGTAAAGATCTCCTTGAATATTTTGAATGCGTTTCGATTTTCGGTTTAAATAAATTTATTTCTCAAAGAACAAATTACAGTTCACTTAAAGAGAAACTTAACTTTATTAGCAATAGGTTGTAGTTTACATTACGAAGTTCAAGCCATCCAAGAAACTGAACACCATACTTACATTTATATAATATAGCAAGTATGTACTTAAGTCTAAATAAAATACAAAACAGTTCAAGCTAAGCTTAAGTGTCTAATATAAAAATAAACTAAACTTATGTGTCTAATATATAATTCCTTAAGCCTATTTTAAATGTTGGTATGCTTGTACATTCTCTGACTTTTTAGGTAGTTTATTGTATAGCCGGACCCCCTCATACGGTTTAGTTTTCCTGCCGCACAGGGTTCTCACTCTTGGTACTTCTAGGTCGTCTTGGTCTACGAGTCTTTTGTGTAAATGAAATATTTGTGTGTATGTTGCTCGGATCTTCCGGATAGTTATGTAAATACGTACATGATTATACGGAAGATATGTATACAATTGTTGTATGTTAAATAATTTTGTTTTTTTGTAGAGTAATTCTGTAGGAGTATAGTAGTAATAATTGAAGAGGACTTTGATGATTTTATTTTGTGTTCTTTGTAAGTGTTGTTGATTTGTTTTTGCAGCTCGTCCCCATGCTTGGACCAAATATTCCAGATGTGGCTTGACTAGCGTGTTGTAAATAGTATGTCTTAGCTTGTAGGGTACGCATTTTGCAATGTTATGTATGGCTCCGGTTAGTGGGAGTATTCGAGATCTTACGTAGTCAATATTTTCTTAATGATATTCTCCATCAGTTCCATACCCTGCTGTGTAGAAGTTTAGCACAGTAACCAACAACTCCAATAGGTATCATTACAACTGGATACCTTATGTAAAACGACAAACTGCTCGTAGTTGTATTAAAATACTAGCTTTTGCCCGCGGCTTCGCCCGCGTGGAGGTCGGAAATTATCCCACGGGAACGTAGTACCGGGATAAAAAGTATCCTACGTGTTAATCCAGGTTATAAACTATCTTTCTTCCAAATTCCATCCAAATCCGTTCGGTAGTTTTTGCGTGAAAGAGTAACAAACAAACATCCATCCATCCATCCTTACAAACTTTCACATTTATAATATTGGTAGGATAGGATATCTCCAGAGTTGACAATGGGCTGATGTACTGTATTTTGGGATAAGTGTATTGTTCATCCAAATCCGTTCGGTATGGCAAAAAATTGTGAAATGATTATGTACCTACTGGCAGAAGTGTTAATAAGTGTAGCCTAGGTAAATATTTATTAAACTAACAGCTTGACCCATAAAAGCACGGATACCTACCTATCTAGGTATGCTGTCGGTCTTGACTGTGACTCATACACAGAATATATATACCCCTAAAGGAGAACTCATATTTATTCCTTGGTTAAACAAGTAGGTATACTTATGTAGGAAAAGAAACAACACCTTATAAAGCGAAGGAAGACTGGCGCAGAGTCACTAACTCACCACCTACAGATCTCTGCTACTTAGAGCCTCGAACGAAAATTATAGCAAAAGTTACAACATAACATAACATCACGCCTTTATTTCCTGAAGGGTTAGGCAGACGTGTACCTATAGTTCACCCACATTTCACCAGTTATGTTTAATTCTCATGTAATAGGAGGCGAGCCTAGTGTATTCAACCGAACATAAAATCCAGACTCAGGGCTGCTACTGAGAAACTCCTAATGGAAGAACCCAGTAACAATTTGCCCGACCTGTGAATCGAACCCAAGACCTCATACGCAGCAGAACCGCTTGCAACCACTCGACCAATGAGGCAGTTGCATTGTCACATTTACACATTATCAAAATTGACTCAAAATGATTTAAGTAGTAAATTAGAATGAATGAATAGAATATAATAGAATTGAAGAAACCTACCACTTTAATTATCTTATTGGTGATGTTCTTCAGAAAAGTCAGGTGCGTAGTACTTGCAACCGGCGTGCGTGTATGACCAGCACCCTAATAACGTAACACACTATCTATCACGATCTGAATCATTTTGAAGCCTATTGCTAATCCATTGCTTCATATGTTCGAAATATTTGTCTGCTCAACAACGTAAATAACGGAATGAATGTTGTTGAACTGTCAAAATGAAACCCATTCCTACTGTTAGTGTGTTACGTAATTACCCCGCAGATGTACGAACGTAAGACAGACAAAAGGGTTATTTAAGGATTGTAGCAGGTGGCGTTCTGTAGTTTCTGCCTACCCCTATGGGAAGAAGGCGTGGTTTTATGTATGTATGTATGAATATTATTTATGGTTCCTACAGGTAGTTTACAAATTAAGCTGGTCACAATTAAAGGTCTCTGTAACATAGGTACTCGTGGGGTGAACAATAATATAATAGGAAAGTTCTTTAAATACCTCGGCGGGGTTAATGCGTAACACACATTTTGGCAGTTCAACAATATTCCTTGCGTTATTTACGTTGTTGAGCAGATACATTTTCCGAACTTATGAAGCAATGGATTAGCTATAGGCTTAAAAATGATTCAGATTGTGATTGATAATATGTTACGCAATTAGGGTGTCCGATTATAATTAAATATTTAACTCAATTTTTTTTTTAACTGCAGTTTTTATGAACTTGAATATTCTCGCTTCATAGAAAACCTACAGGGCGAATGTTATAAAGCTGCTTATCGCACTAGAATTTATTTTAATAACGTTTTAGATTATACTGGCTGACTCTCTCTTCAAAGGAAGGAGGAGGCTTGCGTCCCAGCTGTGGCAACATTCTTCGCTGATTATGTTAAAGTACAAAAACATGCGGTCTTGTTCTGTGGGCAACACGTAACTCTTTGGCAGTGCACAATAACATATAAGTGAACGAATGTACATACTTAATAAGTATTTATAGGTACCTTGCCTGAATTGAGAAACAAAAATAGGCCAAAAATAGAGCCTTGAGGTAAACTTCCTGTTTTAAACTAATTGAATCTCATAATGAATGATAGTGTAAGTCTACCTACACCATCTAGTTAACTACCTCACAGGTAGTAACATAGTATTTCCGTGGAGGGTCTACTTGTACCAATGGTATTAGCCTAGGAAATCAACTGTTCCCTACAATGTCGAGTTATGCTAACATAAATGTATGGAGCAGCGGATTATTTTTTCGCTATTTCATGCCAGGTCCAATAGTAAAAGTTATTCACAGTGATTTAGTTGACATACCTGAAAAACCTGCTAAGATGTAGTAACATCTTTTCAGTTTTTCAGGTATTTTAACTACATTCTGTATATTCCTCGTCGGTCAACGTCTGAAGCCGCACTAGAGGGTCACGCTAGCTTACTTGGTCGCGTTTTTAAATAAAGGTTAGCAATGTGACGAATATTCGTTTTATTTTATTTATTTTCTAATACCTACGGTCGACCGCACGTCGGCGATGACCACCAGCTGGCCTAGCGTTGTACGGAGCATCAATATAATGAGAGGCGAGCTTATACTGTTTTTTTAACACTAACGTGCAGCCTACTGTACCTATGAATAATAGCTTCTATACAAAACTTCCTGTCAAGGTTGTCCTTTCGAATACATTTTTTGGATGCCTTTCGATTTTCTCAATGATTTTCTCCATGTGCTCCATACTCTGCTACGAGGCAATTTCAGAGAGTAACCAACAACTCCATAAGGTATTGACATAAATGGAAACCTTATATGAAATAACAGAAGCAACACATCAGGCTGAAAATTTATGCCCACAGTTGACATGGGGCTGATGTACTCCACTCTGAAATACGTGTATCGCTGTTCCAAATGTGATTTCATTGGCTAAAAAATAAAGTGAAATAAATAGTTAATATATAATCAGAACTCAGAAGTCGGAGTACCTAGGTGATTAGTTATCGCACACACTTTGATGGGCACCCACAGAAAATAGTTATTTGGTCTATGGGTATACCCTACCCCTGACCACTAATCAACGGTCGTACGCACTTTCACATAAATGCTAAGGAAACAGTTAAGCTCACTTACCGTTATATTTAGTGTATAATGTGAGACGAGATTTGGAATAATATCGTTAACTGCGAATGATACTTCCTCGCCTTCCACATGGATACCTTCAGAAAAAATTTAAACTATTATTTTAGAATGTGTCTGAGGGTGGTCTGGGGTCGCTAGCGCTGAATATGGCTTCTGCCTGGCAAAGGATAGCTATAGTATAGTAGTATAGTCGCCTGAAACACAGGATTACCTAGTTCAGGCACAAATTATGGATGAACTTGACATAAATTTAAGAAAAACTGTATTTAACCTGATACCTTATATTTTTGAATATAATTTTTATTATTATTATTTTTATTATTATTATATAGTTTCGTGCGACGCACGCTTTGGTGTAAAAACCGTTTTGAGTGTCATGCAGCTCGCTAGATCGAAAACCATCGTGTCGAACGACACAGGACCGAATTATGTTGTTGCGACCTAACATTTTGAGTGACAGACAGATCAAAACATGTAAAACAAGTAGGTAGTTAATATATAAAAATTATACAAGATGGCAGGACCATCGACGCGCAAACTGTAACCATGAATTCAGGACATGATTCTAGACCCTGTGAGTAGACATTTTTCGTCGGTTAAAAAAAAAAAAAACTGCTGTTTCATAGAAAAGTGCATGGAACAACATTTTATTTGTATAATTGGTGAATAATTTCAACGCAAGGAGGTGCAAAATCATGTGCTGAATTCATGGTTACAGTTTGCCTGCAACCCTTTTCTTTTTGTGTGGGCTGGAAACAATTGACACTTTGTTGTGAACAGACGTGTCGAAGATTTTATTAAAATAAATAAATAATCACTTGCTGAATCGTTACCTGGTTTTACCAACTAACCGGTAGTAAAGCAAACTGTGTCATACGTAGGCATGACATGTGTACTTAAATCGTTTCTGTGATAATGTGTATAAGTGATATAAAGTACATAACTTGTATCACAATGGAAACCAGTCCTTTCAACCGTGGCGGCAGTTGTGTTCAGAGCCCACCTCCTACACCTGTGCCCTGTGCTTTACCCACACCTACAGGTGCACCTGCACCCGAGCCCGCACCTGACCCTCAACCGCCCAGCAAAAGAGAAGAGGGCAAGATGGAATCCTACCAACACCGGAAATCCAGAACTGGATGTCGTCCATTGAGCAGAGCCGTAATGAAATGTGCTCTATTTCATCAGAGGGCAAATTGAACATGGAGCAAAAACTGCGCACAAGTGCCCTATGCCGGAAAGTTAGTCACGCACATCGCAGATGGCTGTTCATTATCCGTCCCTTAAGATGAAAGCCCTCCAGACCGTCCAAACACTCGAAGACCAAAATTCTATAGTGCAGCAACAGCAAGACCTTAAGCTGTCAATCAGAGCTTCAATTAAACCAGTTACGGGAACTTCCTTTTCGGACAGGGCAAAAAAAGGTACAATTTTTTTTTTACAGCCGATAGATATAAGCTCTGTGACCATATACCCTAACCATAAACTGAATTCGAGGGAGGAGACCAAAACATTTGTCCAAAAAATTATTTGCCTCGAGCAAATGAAACTTCAGGTAAGAGGACTACGTAAGACGATAAATGGCGGTGTCATTATCAGCACAGAAACAAAGGACGATATTGAGAAGGTGAAAAAAGCGATGCAGCTATCAAATGCAGGCCTTACAGTAGACGAGCCCCGAAAAAGGAAGCATAAAGTAGTTGTTATCGGAGTGCCCTCATCCATGCAAGAGATGGAAGTTTTTACTTGTTTGTTCCACCAGAATATACCGAGACCCTTCAGGATTGCAGCCTCGGGACGTTTTTGAGCTCCATTAAGTTAAGCCATAAGTCAGGTAAGACGGACGCTGACACTTGCAATTAAATAATAGAAGTATCTGCAGACATACGTAAAGCCCTGATATCTAAAGACAGAGTGTTTGTAAATTGGTCGTCATGCTCTGAGAGAGACTTTGCTCTAGTCACACGCTGTTATAAGTGCCATCAGAACGGACATGCGGTCAAATCTTGTCGGGAAATCACCTATACCTGTGGTCACTGTAGTGATCAGGGTCACTCCATTAAGGAATGCACAAAGAAGGCTGAGGAACCAAAATGCGCCACTTGCTTGCACTTCAAAAATCCGAGCAATCGCAAGACAAGCGCTGCTGACTGACCAGCGAAGATAATGGCTGAAAAGAGGTACATAAATTCGGTTGATTATGGAGGCGCTTAAGAGCACCGCTAATTACGTAATTTTCTCGTTCTTGTTATTGTTTTTATAGTTATAATTATGATTAATAATTGAATTAATAGCATAGACAATTTCTCTGTATCTGAATCCCATGTTTGTGACGTTGAACACTGTAAGAAATATCTCTCCTCCCACAAAAATGTACAACATGCAATTCAGAAGAACACGGTCATATCTCGGCTAAATAACAAAAACTACAACATAAAACCATGCGTCACGACAGGACTCATTCGCTGTATGAAAAATAGAGATAAATTGCATATGAAAGCCAGATCTAATCCAGATAATTTAATTTTGCAAGAGTAGTATAAACGATATCGTAACTTTTGTAATGATCTTCTAAAAAAGTAAAAAGATACTACGATAAAATTGCGCTAGAAAAGGCTGGTACTAATAGTAAAAAAATCTGGAATTTTATTAAAAGTTTAACGTATAACTCCAAACAAAATCAGTCGTCTTCAGGTTTATTATAAGCACACTCGTCATATTTAACATCAGCCAACATTGCAATTTTTTTTGTTAATGTTGGAAAGTGTTTGGGTGAAAAAGTTCAGGGCCAATCACAATTATCTAATAAGCACACAATTACGTGTAGCACTATTTTATGATCCTTTGCGTTTCAACTGACGAGGCTGAAGTAGAAACGACAATTATGAGTTTAAAAGACGACTGTGCGGTTGGCTGGGATAACATTTCTAATAAAATTATTAAACAGTTCAGACACATTTTGGTACCGTCATTAACTTATATTTTCTAAAAATGTTTATCAACAGGTATTTTTCCCGAGTGCCTAAAAAAAGCTGTTATTGTATTGCAGGCAGTAAAGATCAAGTGACAAATTATAGCCCTATTTCCTTACTGCCTTCTATGTCTAAAATATTAGAAAAAGTTATAAATAAAAGGCTGTACAAATACTTGGAGGATAAATTAATTTTATCTAAATGGCAGTTTGGATTTAGGCCTAAAATGTCAACAGACGATGCCGTCCACCACCTGACTGACTATCTAGCACAAGAACTTGATAAAGGTAACCACACAGTAGGAATCTTTCTGGACCTTGCCAAAGCTTTTGACACGGTTACTATTCCTATTCTGTTGTACAAGCTTGAAGCCATAGGTATCAGAGGCACCCAGCTGAAACTATTTAAGAGCTATCTAGAGGACCGTACCCAATGTGTAAGGATTGGTAATGTTCTCAGCGTTGACGAAAAAAACACGTCCTTCGGAGTTCCCCAAGGAAGTATTTTAGGGCCTACACGATTTTTGATATATATAAACGATCTTTGTAATCTAAATCTAAATCGCGGCCAAATTGTTTCTTATGCTGCTCTTCTTTTTTCGGCTGACTCGGAAAAAAATCTAAAAGCTTGCGCAACACAGATTCAATGTTGTTAATGAATGGCTTCAACGTAATTCACTAACATTAAATGCAGGCAAAACAAATTACATTAAGTTTTCGATGCGCAAGCAAACGTTAACTAGTACCACAAGATTGCTCATTATTGCTCAATTCCACAGATAACCAATGTGTTTGTCCCAACATTAAAATGGCAAATATAAGAAAATACCTTGGTATCATAATAGATAAAACACTTTCGTTCAAACAACATGTAGAAGCTTTAAACAATAGTTACACCAGTTTACTTTGCTTTATGTCAATCGATATTAACTTACTGTATTACCACATGGGGTGGAGCGGTTAAAACAAGGTTACTAACCATCAAGAGAGCTCAGAGGGCGATTCTCAAGGTATCTACTTTCCGCCCTTTCCTGTTTCCTACTAACCTCCTATACAAATCTTGTAAAGTATTAACAGTTCGGCCACTATTTATAATGGACATTGTATTAAAATAAAACACAGCTCTACCCCACCAGAACTGAATATTCTTATAAAAGACGTAAAGACGTCTGCCCACAAAATACAACAAAACATGCTTTTTGTATCCACATTTTACCTGCACCTCGGTCCTTTCCTCTATAATAAACTAAACACGAAAGAAAACATTTACTCCCTGAACTACACAAATAGTAAGAGAATTCTCAAGGAGGCTCTCCAAAGTATGACTTATGAAGATACAGAGTGTTAAAGTAAATATGTATACTCACCTACGATAAGTATACATCAAATTTAGAAAATAAGACTTAAGCTACTCAACATAAGTATAATTTATTTGTCTATTGTCAACTTTTAGATTATTTATTAATTTTATAAGACTATCTTAGCACTTTTTACCTGAAACACAGGATAACCTAGCTCAGGCACGTAAGTCTTAGGAATATAATTTACATTTAAGCAAAACTGTTCTAATTTTTATATCTTGTAATTTTTAAATAAATATATTATTATTATCAAATAACTTCTCCCGCTCTGGGCAGAGCAGGTGGGCGTGTCAGACTTTTACTGACTAAAACTCACCCGTGTTCCTTCAGTTGCCTGTATGCCAGGGCCACGGTAACCCTTTCGGACAAACCCGCGACCTCAGCAGGCATCGGTCTTAACGGACCCTGTCCATGTGTGCTGACATCTCTTTGAGGTGCGCGTGGAACACAACGCGCAGTCGAACCGGGCCTGGTTCTTTCTTACCGGACGGCGAGCTGCCCATTGCTCGCCGTCCGCAAGCCAGCCACCGTAGGCGCGCTACGGTGGCCGGGAATCAGCTATCGACTCCCGACGCCCAGGGCGTCTCCTCCTGCGGCGACTATGGGTGTGAGGGAGCCACGATTGCCTCTCACTCACGCGCTCCGCCTCCTCCTTCGCGAGCATTACTGCTTTGCAAAAGGAGGTGACGGCTTCCAAAGCCCTCTCGCTCCGTACCATGACCTGGACCAGGGCCGGACGCGAGAGATCGCCGCCGCCGATCGCCTCCACGAGGACACGGCGGTGCTCCGCCCAAGCCGGGCAGACCTACACCATATGCACCACCGTGTCCTGCGGGCGATCCACACAGTTGTAACACCCGGGCATCTCCTCCCGCCTTATGCAAACCAGGAACCTCCCAAAACAACCATGTCCGGTGAGGACTTGCGTCAAGCGGAAGTTGAGGATGCCGTGGCGCCTCTCAATCCACTCCTCAAAGAGGGGACTTACCGCCGCAATTGTGGCGTGCCTAGTCAGTGCCACCCTGTATATAGGGTGGCGATTAAGTCACCTGCATCCGTCAAGGGGGTGATTCTACACGTCATTCTAAACAACTTTCGCTATGAACCTAAACCGGAGCTATTAAAAGAAATATACAATATTAGTTTTAGTATATGCGAAACCCGAAACACGTGTCTAGTATTTTTATGTAAAGAATCTATTTACAAAATTTCAAAACTGTATCATGAAAAATCACAAAGTTATAAGCTTGTTATATTACCTGGTTGTCCGTACAAAAACATGGTCACCACACGGCGCCAACACACCGCACGCGCCTCCCGCGTCGTCTCGCGCTCATTGATAATAATTTGGCAGTAGGTACCTAACCGTACGGCGATTGGATTGTAATTATCCGGTAATAACATTTTCCATCACACTTGCAGGCTTTGGACTGTCGTAATAGTCTAGTGTAGGTAGATATTATTATGTACTTTATTCGTAAATGCAGCCGTAAGTGATAAAATGTCGTCAATGCGATTTGTTGCACCTTATGCCAAACACTTAAAGTTTAAAGTGGATAAAAACTGTTAAATACCGCATTACTTAACACAGCAGACTGTAGGTTTGTTGGCCATGTAGTCCAAAATTCCGTCTTGGACTGTGGTAGGAATTCGACTCACTCCTCTATCGACTGCTGTCGGAGGCCGAAAGGTACCGTAGTCCCTAGATTTTTGCGTGGCGGAAAGCATTGTGTTTTCTGATACTCTGATGCCGAATTGCTCCTCGTACCGCCGCATTGCCAGCGATACGTTATCACCACACACCGCTAGTGTACGTACCATTTCTGTGTACTGGACGTTTGTGTATGAGAAAGACATGGTTACACGATACTTTTTAAATACGATTGGTATACGGTACACGATCAACCGAAAGACAACTGTAAGGCCCACGGCGGCCGCGCAATCTTGAAGGCGTATTGTAACTGAAAGGGAGCGTGACACATGCGCATCTACCTGTAGCGTCCGGGCGACTGAAGGGGTTGTTTTACCCCCGCCCCGCTGTGCGCCCGCTGTGTTGTGCGCGTATGATTGCGGATAGGTACTTAGTGTCGCTCGGTGTCCAACTTGTAACTTTTTTTAAATATTTTTGCGACAAAATATAACATGGTTTAAAAATTATTGGAATCGATTCAGTTACTTATTCTGAACAAACTATATTCAGGTTTCGCATATACTAAAACTAATGTTGTATATATAAGTATGCATCGAAATAGTCTTTCTACTGTTGCATTGGATATTGTTTTTTTATCACGAATCGAATATGAGTTTCGTAGCGAAACTTGTTTAAAATTACGTGTAAAATCACCCCCTTTACAGATGCAGGTGACTAAATCGCCCCCTGTATAAATCAAATACAGGATGAAACAACCCTTCAAAAAATATGTGTGTAATATGTGTGTAAAAATATGCGTGTGTTAAAATATGGATTTTGTCTGAAATAAATGTTTATTATTATTATTAAAAAACTCTCATCTGCGCTTTCTGTACATCAAACTTAGTAAGTTTATAACAAAAATATTTGCTGGGAAACTAATTTTATTTTTGGCGGTAGTGCGCAGTGTAACACACGTCAATTATTGTGCATTTGCAGGGATCGCGGGAGTGTTTAAAGTTAGCTTATAATTACTTATAACATTAAAAACGTGTTATCGTAAAAAAAAAACATTCAAAAAAATTGGAACTTTGACCTTCAACATCTCCGTTACCAGCAGGTTCCCAGGTATGGTCCAGTACAAAAAAAAAAACGATCATAATGACGGGAAGAACAAGTGACTGTCGGCTTCGTTGTGGATGTTTTTACACCCGTTCAAAAATCTATAGCGAAAGCTGTAGCTGGAGTCCTATGCCTATCTAAATACGTACATTTAAGTTATTTTAATTAAAACTAGGTAATATGGCGCTTCATGCATAAAGCCACAGACCTTGTTTACCACACATAGAAGTACACACGGCTACATATCAAGCTATACATTTCCAGTTTTAGCTGACCTCGCATTGTATATGCTTTTCTTTTCTATGCTTTGCTTATACTGGAAATGTATAGCTTGATATGTAGTCGTGCGTACCTATCTATAGGGATAGTAATAGATAGTAGAAAACTATATAATGATAATTCCCAAAATCAGATAATGTCGTGGTGGCACGAGGTTGTGGGTTCAAATCCGGACAAGTACCGCTGTGACTTTTTCAATTCATATGTACTTTCTACATCACGAGTACGACTCGGAAATCAGCTGTTCCCTACACTTTGTCGAGTTTTGCGAACATAAATGTATTGAGTAGCGAATAATTTTTTCGCGAGTTCATATTTGGTCCAGTAGTAAAAGTTATTCATAGTGATGTGGTTGACATACCAGAAAAACTTGACAAGATGTAGTAACATCTTTTTAGTCTTTCAGGTATTTTAACTAAATTCTGTATATTCCTGGTCGGTCAACGTCTGAAGCCGCACTACAGGGTCACGCTAGCTTAGTTGGTCGCGTCTTTAAATAAAGGTTAGCAATGTGACGAATATTCCTTTTATTTAATTTATTTTCTAATACCTACGGTCGACCGCACGTCGGTGATGACCATCAGCTGGCCTAGCGTAGTACGGAGCATCAACAGAATGAGAGGCCAGCTTATACTGGTTTGTTAACACCGACGTGCAGCCTACTGTACCTATGATATTTACAACAGCTTCTATACAACACTTCCTGTCAAGGATGGTCTTTCAAATACAGTTTTTGAATGCCTTTCGATTTTTTCAATGATTTTCTCCATGTGCTCCATACTCTGCTAAGAGGCAATTTCAGAGAGTAACCAACAACTCCATAAGGTATTGTCCTAAATGGAAACCTTATAAGAAATGACAGGAGCAGCTCATCAGGCTTAAAATTTATGTCCACAGTTGACACGGGGCTGATGTACTCCACTCTGAGATACGTGTATCGCTGCTCCAAATGTGATTTCATTGGCTAAAAAAAGGTGAAATAAGTAGTTAATATATAATCAGAACTCAGAAGTCGGAGTACCTAGGTGAATAGTTATAGCACACACTTTGAGGGGCACCCACAGAACATAGTTATTTGGTCTATGGGTATTTCTCAAGGAACATATACTCACCTACGGCGAGGTATACCTACCCTTAACCACTAATAACGGTACCTAAGTACTTTCACTTACATGCTAAGAAAACAGTTAAGCTCACTTACCGTCATATTTAGTGTATAAAATGGGACGAGATATGGAATAATATCGTTAACTGCGAATGATACTTCCTCGCCTTCCACATGGATACCTTCAGAATTTTTTTGAACTATTACATACTTTAGAATGTGTCTGAGGGTGGTCTGGCAAAGGATAGCTATAGTTTCGTGCGACGCACGCTTTGGTGCGAAAACCGTTTTGAGTGTCATGCAGCTCGCTAGATCGAAAACCATCGTGTCGAACGACACAGGACCGAATTACGTTGTTGCGACCTAACATTTTGAGTGACAGTCAGATCAAAACGTGTAAAACAAGTAGGTAGTTATTATTTGTGTATTTTATCTATGGGTCTCAGTTGCCTGACAATAAATGAATTAATATTAATATTATATAAAAATTATACAGGATGGCAGGGACAACGACGCGCAAACTGTAACCATGAATTTAGCACATGATTCAAGACCCTGTAGCGTAGAAATATTTCATCGGTTATAAAAAAAGAATCTGCTGTTTCATAGAAAAATGCATGGAACAGCAATTTTTTTTATAATCGGCGAATTATTTCAACGCAGGGGGGTTCAGAATCATGTGCTGAATTCATGGTTACAGTTTGCGCATCGATGTTCCTGCCACCTGTATACAGGGTGGCGATTAAGTCACCTGCATCCGTCAAAGGTGTGATTTTACACGTCATTCTAAACAACTTTCGGTATGAACCCATACCCGAATTATTAAAAAATAAACATACATGCATCGATATAGTCTCTACTGTTGTATGGGATGTTGATTTTGTTTTCGCGAATCGCATAATATGAGTTACCTAGCGAAAGTAGTTTAAAATGACGGATAAAATCACCCCTTTGACAGTTGCAGGTGACTAAATCGCCCACCTTTATAAATCAAATACAGGATGTAACAACCCGTCAAAAAACTGTCATCTACGCTTTCTGTACATCAAAACTTAGTAACTGTGCAAAAATAATTACTGCAACGTAACACACGCAAATTATTGTGTATTTGCAGGGATCGCGGGAGTATTTAAAGTTAGGTTATAATTACTTATAACATTTATAACGTGTTTTCGTAAAAAAAAAAAAACATTGAAAAGAAATTGGAACTTTGATCTTCAACATCTCCGTAACCAGCAGGTTCCCAGGCATGGACCAGTACAACAAAAAAAACGAACATAATGACGGGAAGAACAAGTGACTGTCTGCTTCGCTATGGATGTTTTTACACCCGTTCAAAAATCTATAGCGAAAGCTGTAGCTGGAGTCCTATGCCTATCTAAATACGTAAATTTAAGTTATTTTAATTAAAACTAATATGGTGCTTCATTCATGAAGCCACAGACCTTGTTTACCACACATAGAAGTACACACGGCTACGTATCAAGCTATACAATTCCAGTTTTAGCTGACCGCGCATTCTATAGGCTTTTCGTACACTGAGAAGTCAGCTTATACTGGAATGTATAGCTTGATATGTAGTCGTGCCTATAGGGATAGTAGTAGATATTAGAAAACTATATAATTATAATTCCCAAAATCACATAATGTCGTGGTGGCACGAGGTTGTGGGTTCAAATCCGGACAAGTACCGCTGGGACTTTTTCAATTCATATATACTTTCTACATCACGAGTACGACTAGGAAATCAGCTGTTCCCTACACTTTGTCGAGTTTTGCAAACATAAATGTATTGAGTAGCGAATAATTTTTTCGCGAGTTCATGTTTGGTCCAGTAGTAAAAGTTATTCATAGTGATGTAGTTGACATACCTGAAAAACCTGACAAGATGTAGTAACATCTTTTTAGTCTTTCAGGTATTTTAACTACATTCTGTATATTCCTGGTCGGTCAACGTCTGAAGCCGTACTAGAGGGTCACGTTAGCTTACTTGGTCGCGTCTTTAAATAAAGGTTAGCAATGTGACGAATATTCGTTTTATTTTATTTATTTTCTAATACCTACGGTCGACCGCACGTCGGTGATGACCATCAGCTGGCCTAGCGTAGTATGGAGCATCAACAGAATGAGAGGCCAGCTTATACTGGTTTGTTAACACCGACGTGCAGCCTACTGTACCTATGAATATTTACAACAGCTTCTATACAACACTTCCTGTCAAGAATGGTCTTTCAAATACTTTTTTTCGATGCCTTTCGATTTTCTCAATGATTTTCTCCATGTGCTCCATACTCTGCTACGAGGCAATTTCAGAGAGTAACCAACAACTCCATAAGGTATTGACATAAATGGAAACCTTATATGAAATAACAGAAGCAACTCATCAGGTTTAAAATGTATGGCCACAGTTGACATGGGGCTGATGTACTCCACTCTGAAATACGTGTATCGCTGTTCCAAATGTGATTTCATTGGCTAAAAAATAAGGTGAAATAAGTAGTTAAAATATAATCAGAACTCAGAAGTCGGAGTACCTGGGTAATTAGTTATCGCACACACTTTGAGGGGCACCCATAGAACATAGTTATTTGGTCTATCGGTATACCCTACCCCTGACCACTAATCAACGGTCGTACGAACTTTCACATAAATGCTAAGGAAACAGTTAAGCTCACTTACCGTTATATTTAGTGTATAATGTGAGACGAGATTTGGAATAATATCGTTAACTGCGAATGATACTTCCTCGCCTTCCACATGGATACCTTCAGAAAAATTTAAAACTATTATTTTAGAATGTGTCTGAGGGTGGTCTGGGGTCGCTAGCGCTGAATGGCAGAAGCCATCTTCTGCCTGGCAAAGGATAGCTATAGTTTCGTGCGACGCACGCTTTGGTGTGAAAACCGTTTTGAGTGTCATGCAGCTCGCTAGATCGAAAACCATCGTGTCGAACGACACAGGACCGAATTATGTTGTTGCGACGTAACATTTTGAGTGACAGACAGATCAAAACATGTAAAACAAGTAGGTAGGTAATATATAAAAATTATACAAGATGGCAGGACCATCGACGCGCAAACTGTAACCATGAATTCAGGACATGATTCTAGACCCTGTGAGTAGACATTTTTCGTCGGTTAAAAAAAAAAAAAACTGCTGTTTCATAGAAAAGTGCATGGAACAACATTTTATTTGTATAATTGGTGAATAATTTCAACGCAAGGAGGTGCAAAATCATGTGCTGAATTCATGGTTACAGTTTGCCTGCAACCCTTTTCTTTTTGTGTGGGCTGGAAACAATTGACACTTTGTTGTGAACAGACGTGTCGAAGATTTTATTAAAATAAATAAATAATCACTTGCTGAATCGTTACCTGGTTTTACCAACTAACCGGTAGTAAAGCAAACTGTGTCATACGTAGGCATGATATGTGTACTTAAATCGTTTCTGTGATAATGTGTATAAGTGATATAAAGTACATAACTTGTATCACAATGGAAACCAGTCCTTTCAGCCGTGGCGGCAGTTGTGTTCAGAGCCCACCTCCTACACCTGTGCCCTGTGCTTTACCCACACCTACAGGTGCACCTGCACCCGAGCCCGCACCTGACCCTCAACCGCCCAGCAAAAGAGAAGAGGGCAAGATGGAATCCTACCAACACCGGAAATCCAGAACTGGATGTCGTCCATTGAGCAGAGCCTTAATGAAATGTGCTCTATTTCATCAGAGGGCAAATTGAACATGGAGCAAAAACTGCGCACAAGTACCCTATGCCGGAAAGTTAGTCACGCACATCGCAGATGGCTGTTCATTATCCGTCCCTTAAGATGAAAGCCCTCCAGACCGTCCAAACACTCGAAGACCAAAATTCTATAGCGCAGCAACAGCAAGACCTTAAGCTGTCAATCAGAGCTTCAATTAAACCAGTTACGGGAACTTCCTTTTCGGACAGGGCAAAAAAAGGTGCAGTTTTTTTTTTACAGCCGATAGATATAAGCTCTGTGACCATATACCCTAACCATAAACTGAATTCGAGGGAGGAGACCAAAACATTTGTCCAAAAAATTATTTGCCTCGAGCAAATGAAACTTCAGGTAAGAGGACTACGTAAGACGATAAATGGCGGTGTCATTATCAGCACAGAAACAAAGGACGATATTGAGAAGGTGAAAAAAGCGATGCAGCTATCAAATGCAGGCCTTACAGTAGACGAGCCCCAAAAAAGGAAGCATAAAGTAGTTGTTATCGGAGTGCCCTCATCCATGCAAGAGATGGAAGTTTTTACTTGTTTGTTCCACCAGAATATACCGAGACCCTTCAGGATTGCAGCCTCGGGACGTTTTTGAGCTCCATTAAGTTAAGTCATAAGTCAGGTAAGACGGACGCTGACACTTGCAATTATATAATAGAAGTATCTGCAGACATACGTAAAGCCCTGATATCTAAAGACAGAGTGTTTGTAAATTGGTCGTCATGCTCTGAGAGAGACTTTGCTCTAGTCACACGCTGTTATAAGTGCCAGCAGAACGGACATGCGGTCAAATCTTGTCGGGAAATCACCTATACCTGTGGTCACTGTAGTGATCAGGGTCACTCCATTAAGGAATGCACAAAGAAGGCTGAGGAACCAAAATGCGCCACTTGCTTGCACTTCAAAAATCCGAGCAATCGCAAGACAAGCGCTGCTGACTGACCAGCGAAGATAATGGCTGAAAAGAGGTACATAAATTCGGTTGATTATGGAGGCGCTTAAGAGCACCGCTAATTACGTAATTTTCTCGTTATTGTTATTGTTTTTATAGTTATAATTATGATTAATAATTGAATTAATAACATAGACAATTTCTCTGTATCTGAATCCCATGTTTGTGACGTTGAACACTGTAAGCAATATCTCTCCTCCCACAAAAATGTACAACATGCAATTCAGAAGAACACGGTCATATCTCGGCTAAATAACAAAAACTACAACATAAAACCATGCGTCACGACAGGACTCATTCGCTGTATGAAAAATAGAGATAAATTGCATATGAAAGCCAGATCTAATCCAGATAATTTAATTTTGCAAGAGTAGTATAAACGATATCGTAACTTTTGTAGGTAACGTAAAGTAAAAAGATACTACGATAAAATTGCGCTAGAAAAGGCTGGTACTAATAGTAAAAAAATCTGGAATTTTATTAAAAGTTTAACGTATAACTCCAAACAAAATCAGTCGTCTTCAGGTTTATTATAAGCACACTCGTCATATTTAACATCAGCCAACATTGCAATTTTTTTTGTTAATGTTGGAAAGTGTTTGGGTGAAAAAGTTCAGGGCCAATCACAATTATCTAATAAGCACACAATTACGTGTAGCACTATTTTATGATCCTTTGCGTTTCAACTGACGAGGCTGAAGTAGAAACGACAATTATGAGTTTAAAAGACGACTGTGCGGTTGGCTGGGATAACATTTCTAATAAAATTATTAAACAGTTCAGACACATTTTGGTACCGTCATTAACTTATATTTTCTAAAAATGTTTATCAACAGGTATTTTTCCCGAGTGCCTAAAAAAAGCTGTTATTGTATTGCAGGCAGTAAAGATCAAGTGACAAATTATAGCCCTATTTCCTTACTGCCTTCTATGTCTAAAATATTAGAAAAAGTTATAAATAAAAGGCTGTACAAATACTTGGAGGATAAATTAATTTTATCTAAATGGCAGTTTGGATTTAGGCCTAAAATGTCAACAGACGATGCCGTCCACCACCTGACTGACTATCTAGCACAAGAACTTGATAAAGGTAACCACACAGTAGGAATCTTTCTGGACCTTGCCAAAGCTTTTGACACGGTTACTATTCCTATTCTGTTGTACAAGCTTGAAGCCATAGGTATCAGAGGCACCCAGCTGAAACTATTTAAGAGCTATCTAGAGGACCGTACCCAATGTGTAAGGATTGGTAATGTTCTCAGCGTTGACGAAAAAAACACGTCCTTCGGAGTTCCCCAAGGAAGTATTTTAGGGCCTACACGATTTTTGATATATATAAACGATCTTTGTAATCTAAATCTAAATCGCGGCCAAATTGTTTCTTATGCTGCTCTTCTTTTTTCGGCTGACTCGGAAAAAAATCTAAAAGCTTGCGCAACACAGATTCAATGTTGTTAATGAATGGCTTCAACGTAATTCACTAACATTAAATGCAGGCAAAACAAATTACATTAAGTTTTCGATGCGCAAGCAAACGTTAACTAGTACCACAAGATTGCTCATTATTGCTCAATTCCACAGATAACCAATGTGTTTGTCCCAACATTATAATGACAAATATAACAAAATACCTTGGTGTCATAATAGATAAAACACTTTCGTTCAAACAATATATAAAACAATAGAATTCGCAAGTTGATATATGTTTTTTAAAACGGGTTCCCTCTATCTGGCAGAATTTTGATGCTCCGAATTTTATTTGGCATAACCCACTTGGCATAATATTCTTTAAACGAATATATATATGGCATAAAAATCATTTAATATAATTATTGTTTGGCCGAATGTTTATATGTCCGAATTTACAAAGGCATACTTTTAAGATGGCAGAATTTTATTTGGCATAATTACTTTTGGCAAAGCTTAATTTCGCATAATTTCGTTTCACATAACGTTTATTTAGAGCGACGATTATTTGGAATAATTTCACTTGGCATATTAAGAAGATGGCAGAATATCATTTGGAATAATTTTAGTAGGCACAATTATTGTCATTTCTATAAAATGTAATGATAAATTCTTAACCTTAAATTAATATTAAAATATTGTCTTAAAAAGTCAATATGTTGTACTACAAAAGTTAGTGAAGTGACAGAACCGAATTGCTGCAAAACCGACTGCACGTAGTCTTGTCTGCCCTACCCCTAGAGTGTAATTTAAGCCCGCGTAGGCGCGGAGGAGCGAGGCGGCCCGCGAGCTAAGGAGCAGGTGGTTTTAACGCTCGCCGCCGCGGCTGAGGCTGGCCGGCGAAGCCGGCCAGCAAGCCGAAGCTGCTGTAGTGAGCGTTACAACCATCTGCGACGAGAAGCTTGCGTGGGACCGCCGGAGCCCCGCAGCGCCGGAGCCGTGACAGAAACCATGCCTGCTGCATGTTGCATGCTTGCTTGCATGCTTGCTTGCATGCTGCATGTTTGCTTGCATGCTGCATGCTTGCTTGCATGCTGCATGCATGGTGTGTGCTTTTTTGCATGTTTGCATTCTACATGCTTGATGCATACATGCATGGTGTGTGCTTTTTTGCATATTTGCATGCTACATGCTTGATGCATGCATGGTGTAAGCTTGTTTGCATGTTTGCATGCTTCTCTCATGCTTTATACAAAATTATTCTAACTATGAATTTTCCGTAATGTGATAGATGAGTCTTTCAATTATTATGGATATGAAAAGTATGCCAAAAGATGATTCTAACTGTAAAATTTCTTAGATATGATAGTTCTACCTTTTAATGATTATCGATATGAAATGTATGTATGCTAAAAGACGATTCTGACAGTGAACTTTCTGCAATATGATGGTTCTACTTTTTAATTATTATGGATATGAAATTTATGCCAAAAGACGATTCTGACAGTGATCTTTCTGCAATATGATGGTTCTACTTTTAATTATTATGGAAATGAAATTTATGCCTAAAGATGATTCTGACTTACAAAATTATGCGTTTTTAATGTATTATAAATGAGTGTATGCCAAACGATTTTCTGCGAAATGAAGTTTATGCTATGCGCTGTTATGCAAAATAATATTATGCATAAAAAGTTCTGCTATAAAGGGTAGACCCTTTTAAAACTTACTCTATATTGCTGACCCAAAAATAATTACACAGGTTTACTTTGCTTTATGTCAATCGATATTAACTTACTGTATTACCACATGGGGTGGAGCGGTTAAAACAAGGTTACTAACCATCAAGAGAGCTCAGAGGGTGATTCTCAAAGTGTCTACTTTCCGCCCTTTCCTTTTTCCTACTAACCTCCTATACAAATCTTGTGAAGTAATAACAGTTCGGCAACTATTTATAATGGGCATTGTATTAAAACAACACACAGCTCTACCCTACAGAACTGAACATTCTAATAAAAGAAGTAAAGATATAGTCTGCCCACAAAATACAACAAAACATGCTTTTTTATCCAAATTTTACCTGTACCTCGGTCCTTTCCTCTATAATAGACCTAAGACTAAACGCAAAAGCAAACATTTACTCCCTGAACTACACAAATTGTCTCAAGGAGGCTCTCCAAAGTATGTCCTACGAAGATAAAGATAAATGATAAATGATAAATGATGATAAATGATTTTATTTCTGTAAGTAGGTTTGTACAAACACTTTTACACGTCAATCATATTTTAAAAATAGATGAGGTCGGCGTTTCCTATCTGACTACTCTGAGAAGAAAGGCCGAAACAAACTCAGAGGTCACAGTCTCTTTTAAAGTCCAGACATAATCTTGGTCAGATCATGTGAAGACCGTGTAGATTTGAGTCTGAAATGGTAATTTTGAGGAAAAAATACCACACAGAATGAGTGGACCTGTCCAGTCAGTGCACGCATTTGTCAGTAATCGTGCAGCTCAACTCAAAACTTAAGGAGCTCAACGATTCGACGAACAATACCAAAGAGAGGACATTTGGGTAGGCCGCATTAATTAGTCAAACTGCCAGACTTTGATTAAAACTAATCAAGAAAGAAAAAAAAAAAAAAACAATGATCTACATAGTCTTCACATTCACAATAATTAAAATAATATACTATTTTACAAAGTAAATATTCATGTCAATATATTTATAAAAATTCATCAATGTCAACAGGTATAAAAAAATCCTGAAATAATCTTGGTCAGATCATTTGAGGACCATGTAAGATTGGTGTCTGAAATGGTCTTTTAAGGAAAGAACCATACAGATTTGAGTAGACCTGTCCAGTCAGTGCACGCATTTGTCAGTAATCGGGAAGCTCAACTCAGAACTTAAGGAGCTCAACCATTAGACGAACAATACCAAAGAAAGGACATTTGGGTAGGCCGCATAAAGCACTCAAACTGCCAGATCATCATTGAAACTACCTGAGAAAGTGAGAAAAAAAAAAATACTGACGCACATAGTCCTCACATTCACAATAATTTGATAATAAAGATAATAAAGTTATACTTCAGAAAGTAAATTGTCATGTCATTCTATATGTAATAATTATCAAATGTCAAAGTTTATGTAAAAAACAAATTAAAAAAATAGCAAAAATAAAAATAACAAAAAAAACATTCAGTATGCAAAAAATTGGAGCAACTCAATCCCAAGCCTTTTTGTCCTCAATATAATCTTTAACGGTATAAAAGGCTTTCTGGCACAACAAAAACACAAGAGAATTTATTAACTGTGTTAAAGTAAATACGTATACTCATCTACGATAAGTATACTTCAAATTTAGAAAATAAGAGTTAAGCTACTCAACATAAGTATAATATATTTGTCTATTGTCAACTTTTAGATTATTTATTAATTATATAAGACTATCTTAGCACTTTTCGCCTGAAACACAGAATAACCTAGTTCAGGCACGTAAGTCTTAGGAATATAATTTACGTTTAAGCAAAACTGTTCTAATTTTCATACATTGTAATTTTTAAATAAATATATTATTATTATCAAATACTTTCACCGGCTCTGGGCAGAGCAGGTGGGCGTGTCGGACTTTTACTGACTAAAACCCACCCGTGTTCCTTCAGTTGCCTGTATGCCAGGGCCACGGTAACCCTTTCGGACAAACCCGGGACCCCGTCAATGTTTGCTGACACCTCTTTGAGGTGCGCGTGGAACACAACGCGCCATCGACCCGGGCCTGGTCTTTACCGGACGGCGAGCTGCCCATTGCTCGCCGCCATAAGCCCGCGCCTACGATGGCCGTGAATTGGCTATCGACTCCCGACGCCCAGGGCGTCTCCTCCTGCGGCGACTAGGGGTGTGAGGGAGCCACGATTGCCTCTCACTCACGCGCTCCGCCTCCTCCTTCACGAGCATTACTGCTTTGCAGAACGAGGTGACGGCTTCCAATGCCTTCTCGCTCCGTACCATGGCCAGGACCAGGCCGGACGCGAGAGATCGCGCCGCCGATCGCCTCCACGAGGACACGGCGGTGGTCCGCCTAAGCCGGGCAGAGCTACACCGTATCCTCCGGTCGATCCACACAATGGTAACACCCGGGCGTTTCCTCCCGCCTTATGCAAACCAGGAATCTCCCGAAACAACCATGTCCGGTTAGGACTTGCGTCAAGCGGAAGGTGAGGATGCCGTGGCGCCTCTAGATCCACTCCTCAAAGAGGGGACTTACCGCCGCAATTGTGGCGTGCCTAGTCCCTGCCACCCTGTATATAGGGTGGCGATTAAGTCATCTGCATCCGTCAAGAGGGTGATTCTACACGTCATTCTAAACAACTTTCGCTATGAACCCAAACCGGAGCTATTAAAAGAAATATATATATAATTATGCATAGACATAGTCTTTCTACTGTGGCATTGGATATAGATTTTGTTTCACGAATGGAATAGGTATGAGTTTCGTAGCGAAACTTGTTTAAAATTACGTGTAAAATCACCCCCTTGACAGATGCAGGTGACTAAATCGCCCCCTGTATAAATCAAATACAGGTGAAACAACCCTTCAAAAAACTCTCATCTACGCTTTCTGTACATCAAACTTAGTAAGTTTGTGCAAAAATATTTGCTGGGAAACTAATTTTATTTTTGGTGTGAAAATTCGCTGTTAACGGTAGTGCGCAGCGTAACACGCCAATTATTGTGCATTTGCAGGGATCGCGAGAGTCTTTAAAGTTAGGTTATAATTACTTATAACATTTAAAACGTGTTTTCGTAAAAAAAAAAAACATTGAAAAGAAATTGGAACTTTGACCTTCAACATCTCCGTTACCAGTAGGTTCCCAGGTATGGCCCAGTACAAAAAAAATACGATCATAATGACGGGAAGAACAAGTGACTGTCGGCTTCGTTGTGGATGTTTTTACACCCGTTTAAATATCTATAGCGAAAGCTGTAGCTGGAGTCCTATGCCTATCTAAATACGTACATTTAAGTTATTTTAATTAAAACTAATATGGCGCTTCATTCATAAAGCCACAGACCTTGTTTACTACACATAGAAGTACACACGGGTAATATCAAGCTATACATTTCCAGTTTTAGCTGACCTCACATTGTATATGCTTTTCGTACAATGAGAAGTCTGCTTATACTGGAATGTATAGCTTGATATGTAGTCGTACGTACCTATCTATAGGGATAGTAGTAGATAGTAGAAAACTATATAATTATAATTCCCAAAATCACATAATGTCGTGGTGGCACGAGGTTGTGGGTTCAAATCCGGACAAGTACCGCTGGGACTTTTTCAATTCATATATACTTTCTACATCACGAGTACGACTAGGAAATCAGCTGTTCCCTACACTTTGTCGAGTTTTGCGAACATAAATGTATTGAGTAGCGAATAATTTTTTCGAGAGTTCATGTTTGGTCCAGTAGTAAAAGTTATTCATAGTGATGTGGTTGACATACCTGAAAAACCTGACAAGATGTAGTAAAATCTTTTTAGTCTTTCAGGTATTTTAACTACATTCTGTATATTCCTGGTCGGTCAACGTCTGAAGCCGCACTAGAGGGTCACGTTAGATTACTTGGTCGCGTCTTTAAATAAAGGTTAGCAATGTGACGAATATTCGTTTTATTTTATTTATTTTCTAATACCTACGGTCGACCGCACGTCGATGACGACCATCAGCTGGCCTAGCGTAGTACGGAGCATCAGCAGAATGAGAGGCCAGCTTATACTGGTTTGTTAACACCGACGTGCAGCCTACTGTACCTATGAATATTTACAACAGCTTCTATACAACACTTCCTGTCAAGGTTGTCCATTCAAATACATTTTTTGGATGCCTTTCGATTTTCTCAATGATTTTCTCCATGTGCTCCATACTCTGCTACGAGGTAATTTCAGAGAGTAACCAACAACTCCATAAGGTATTGTCCTAAATGGAAACCTTATAAGAAATGACAGAAGCAGCTCATCAGGCTTAAAATTTATGTCCACAGTTGACACGGGGCTGATGTACTCCACTCTGAGATACGTGTATCGCTGCTCCAAATGTGATTTCATTGGCTAAAAAAAGGTGAAATAAGTAGTTAATATATAATCAGAACTCAGAAGTCGGAGTACCTAGGTGAATAGTTATAGCACACACTTTGAGGGGCACCCACAGAACATAGTTATTTGGTCTATGGGTATACATCAAGGAACATATACTCACCTACGGCGAGGTATACCTACCCCTAACCACTAATAACGGTACCTAAGCACTGTCACTTACATGCTAAGAAAAAAGTTAAGCTCACTTACCGTCATATTTAGTGTATAAAATGGGACGAGATATGGAATAATATCGTTAACTGCGAATGATACTTCCTCGCCTTCCACATGGATACCTTCAGATTTTTTTTAAACTATTACATACTTTAGAATGTGTCTGAGGGTGGTCTGGGGTCGCTAGCGCTGAATATGCCTTCTGCCTGGCAAAGGATAGCTATAGTTTCGTGCGACTCACGCTTTGGTGCGAAAACCGTTTTGAGTGTCATGCAGCTCGCTAGATCGAAAACCATCGTGTCGAACGACACAGGACCGAATTACGTTGTTGCGACCTAACATTTTGAGTGACAGTCAGATCAAAACATGTAAAACAAGTACCGTAAAACGGGGTGAATAGGAACAGAGGGATGAATCGCAACGAAACTTTATAAGGGACTTTAACATTGAAATAATATAGTTTGTTGCCAAAAAGGACTCTAATGTGTTTACTGTATTATAATTAACGATTAAGTGCCCTTGTTGGCAACAAACTATATTATTTCATTGTTAAAATCCCTTTGACAGTTTCGTTCCGATTCACCCCTGCGTTCTTATTCACCCCGTTTTACCGGTAGGTAGTTATTATATAAAAATTATACAGGATGGCAGGGACAACGACGCGCAAACTGTAACCATGAATTTAGCACATGATTCAAGACCCTGTAGCGTAGAAATATTTCATCGGTTATAAAAAAAAAAATCTGCCGTTTCATAGAAAAATGCTTGGAACAGCAATTTTTTTTATAATCGGCGAATTATTTCAACGCAAGGAGGTTCAGAATCATGTGCTGAATTCATGGTTACAGTTTGCGCGTCGATGTTCCTGCCACCCTGTACACAGGGTGGCGATTAAGTCACCAGCATCCGTCAAGGGGGTGATTTTACACGTCATTCTAAACAACTTTCGCTATGAACCCATACCCGATTTATAAAAATTTATAAAACATACATGCTTCGAAATAGTCTGTCTACTGTTGTATTGGATTTTGATTTATTTTTTACGAATCGGATAATATGAGTTTCGTAGCGAAAGTTGTTTCATGTGACGGGTAAAATAACTCCCTTGATAGATGCAGGTGACTAAATCGCCCCCCCCTGTATAAATCAAATACAGGATGTAACAACCCGTCAAAAAACTCTCATCTACGCTTTCTGTACATCAAACTTAGTAAGTTTGTGCAAAAATATTTGCTGGGAAACTAATTTTATTTTTGGTGTGAAAATTCGCTGTTAACGGTAGTGCGCAGCGTAACACACGCAAATTATTGTACATTTGCAGGGATCGCGGGAGTATTTAAAGTTAGGGTATAATTACTTATAACATTTAAAATGCGTTTTCGTAAAAAAAAAAACATTTAAAGGAAATTGGAACTTTGACCTTCAACATCTCCGTAACCAGCAGGTTCCCAGGCATGGTCCAGTACAAAAAAAAAACGATCATAATGACGGGAAGAACAAGTGACTGTCGGCTTCGTTGTGGATGTTTTTACACCCGTTTAAATATCTATAGCGAAAGCTGTAGCTGGAGTCCTATGCCTATCGAAATACGTACATTTAAGTTATTTTAATTAAAACTAATATGGCGCTTCATTCATAAAGCCACAGACCTTGTTCCACACATAGAAGTACACACGACTACATATCAAGCTATACATTTCCAGTTTTAGCTGACCTCGCATTGTATATGCTTTTCGTACAATGAGAAGTCAGCTTATACCGGAAAAGTATAGCTTGATATGTAGTCGTGCTTACATATAGGGATATTTATCTAGAAAATTGTATATAAATCCCAAAACTCATAATGTCGCCATGTCGTGACGGCTCTAATGCACGAGATTGTGGGTTCAAATTCGGACAAGTACCGCTGTGACTTTTTCAATTCTTAAGTACTTTCTTCGGAGTTTATCTTGGACATTACTAATATCAGTGAAGGAAAAAATTGTGTGGAAACCTGGAATTATAGTTAAGGGGGTAAGCGCTAGGGTAACCCGCAAAATTCAAATTTTCTTACGCTTTTATCAATTTGCATGACTATTTCATGAAACAGTCATTCAGTGGGATTATATGAACTTAGGGGGTTATATTGATGATTTTAATGATTATAATTCTGATACATACTTGTTACGGTCGCGCGTCATATTTTGTTCAACATACAACCTGACACTGACCTGCAAATAGCAAAAAACGTAAGAAAATTTTAATTTCACGGGCTACTCGCCAACCCGTCTTGAGCAAGCTTGGTGATCAATGCTCGTGCCTTATCAGTATGAGAATATGCCTTTGCCCAACAGTGGGACAATAATAGGCTGGTTTTATTAATGTACAGTCGCCAGCAGGTCAAGCTACAAGAAACTGTCACATTTCTCCAAACGATTTTAAACCTTAAATGTTGAAGAATAAGTTCAAAACCGAATGAGATTTTTTTTATATTTTGTGGTAAATTGATGTGCTGGTTACTGTCGACTTTAGGCTAATTCACATAACGAGCCGATCGATTTCCAGCTAAGTTTGTGGCGATATCTATACCGCCACATATGAACTACAAATGACATCAGATTTATGTGATGTAGGTAGGGGTAGGCACATGTAGGTATAGAGACAGAAACCCAAAAACTGTTGCGCAGTTGCTCACCTGACACAATACCCGTCTAATCGGAGGATCCTCCTCCCTTTTCAATCGAGGATGAGGCACTTCCCACTTCTCATACCTACCTCTAAAAGTTTAAGATTAAGTGCTAAACCGTATTCTTGTAATCTTTGTACTGCGTGTACCAATAGAATGTATTTGACAGCATTAGAGTACATAAGCAAAACGCGTTGATTTGATTGAATACAACTTTTGAAAAGTTCTAATGAAAAACCGAACATTTGCAAAAAAAGCCCGGACGTTTTATTTTATAATTTTTCATAACTTAATTCTTTTTCTTCTAAAATAAGCTCCTTAATGCGAAAAGTCCCGAAAAATTACAAGGCTGGAGAAAGCCCAGACGGGGGCCGGGGGCCACAATTTCAAATTAGCTGGTTACGTCTTGACGAATGGTAACCCTAAGTGCAGCATGACTGCAACTGCAACTGAACGTCTTTAGTTACGTGCATCACGTTTCTACGACGCTCATGAAGGTTTTACTTATAATTTTATCATGGACCATTCGATTCCAAAACCTTAACATAGATTATTTGAATTAAGTATTTTTGATTTGGTAGATACTGACTTACCTACTTGTGTAATTTACATATTTTCACACACAACACTCTAACACTATGTAGATTCGAATAACGTTTTTCCCTCTACAGCTCAGTGAGTCGCAACGCAACAACATTCGATGCGGTGTCATTCGATACGGTTGATTTCGACGACTATTTCGATTCGACTTAAAGAGTTTTCGATCTAGCGAATTGCGTGCCACTCAAAACGTGATTCGAATCTACATAGAAGACCATAGGTAGAGTAGTATCGTCAAATTAATGATAATGAACAACTTGATCAGGTGTTTTCAACAGTAGGGCGTTTTTACTGTCATACGGATTGCTTACGTTCGCGGGTTTGGGGCCCTGCGACCGGCTTTCCCGCATAAATTCTATGTACTGTCACTGCTCATGCACCGGCTACGTAACACACTTTCAATCACAATCCGAGGTTTTTGAAGGAAACTCCTAATCCATAGCTTCATAGACTTGAAAAATTCGTCCGCTCAGCAATGAAAATAACGCAATGAATGTTGTTGAACTGTCAAAATTAAAGGCATTGCCATTGTAAGTGTATTATGCAGTTAGCCCGCGGATCGGGATCGCCTCAACCCGAATCGTACAGAGTTCTTTCTACGAAACTCCATACTACAACGCCCATAATCGGCACTCTAAAGGCATCGCCTCGCCTCGAGACTAGTGAAACGTATGCGGTTCCTCATCGTGGTCACACATAGCAACTTACTGTGCAATGGCCTTAAAACTCGTCGTCGTATCATCAACTTCTGAGTTTTACTGGTGATTTCTTTAGGGTAGTATTTAAACGCAAATCAAAAAATATCCTTTTTCTATGCAATAAGATTCCGAATTCCCATCAAAATTACTGATTGCACAGCAAAATATTCAACTCAAAATATCACTAAACACACTACAATTTATTTTCGCAGCGTACAGCGATTTTTCCTAAAGCAAAAGCTTTTTCATCAACGTCACGTTTTACCGAAATCTAGGGTAATCTAAATATAGGGTTAGGGTTAATAAGCTGGTCGACGGAGCCCCGCTTCGCGGGGCTCCTATTTCTGTCTAAAGGGTTTAAAGGAACCTAACCAACCGAACCTCGGGATGCCACTGACGTCGACCATCTAGGGTTAGTATTTTCGGGAACATTTAGGTATTGGATGGGAATAGAGCATTTTTACGACAAACGGCTGATCGGAGACAAATACATAATACTCACACGCTATGAATGTGAGTATTATGTATGTACGGTCTGGTTGATTTGCTGTGCAGTCAGTATTTAATTTGCTGTGCAGTCAGTATTTAAATGATGGAAATAAATTGATAGGTGATTATTTATTTGATGTGCAATTAATAATATCCCATTTCTTTAATATATAAGTAAAATAAATACGCACCATATTCAAAAAACGAAATATATGAATCAAGAGCAGTAGTGTTTGCAGCACTACATCCATTAAAAATAAACAGTTTTAATCCCAGGGTGTAATACAGAAAAATGCCGTACATTGTCTCCTACGAGCACTGTACTGATAAAACTTTCTGTGATTTGAAAATAATTGATTCAGACCATACAAAATTGCAATTAATATGGTAAATATACATAGGTACTTGCTGGCCTATGCTTGCCTACATTACGGTCTATCTAAACATACTTGGTAGATAGACCCTGTGGTGCAATTGCCTAACCCACATAATAGTCCTTCAGACTGAATTTCGGCTATGGCAGCCAATTTCAACGGAGACTAGCCATCCACGCGGGAGATATTATAGTGCACAAGTGCGTGCGCAGACACAGCTGCACTCTCTCTTCCCTCACTCTCATAGTCCGATGGGACGGCAATCCGCTACAACCGGAGAGAGATCAGGCGCAGGACCAACACCTAAATGTGCTTTCCAAGGGACGGGGGTATCTCACCGCCAACTTCCAAACTCGGGCTGTTACTGAGAAATTCACTTTAATCAACCTGGGAATCGAAACCAGGACCAGCCTCAACAGTCGCGTTTGCGGTCACGAGACCAAGGGCAGCTAAAGTAACACACATACAATGGCACTGCCTTTCATTTTGACAATTCAACAACATTCATTGCGTCAGACAAATTTTTAAAACATGAAGCATAGATTAGTAATTGCCTTCAAAATCTGATTGTGATTGAAAGTGTGTTACGTATTTAGGGTGTTGGGCTTGATTTTGTAATCGGGATATCTTGAGTAAATAAGTAGGTATTGCATTGTATCGGCTAGTGTCTCCAACTCCACACTCTCTGCAGCTCTGCAGCTCTGCAGCTCTCAATTTATGTTAGATTTTCCAAGATATTAATTGATGTACACTCGCTAGCAGGTCAAGCTACACGAAACTGTCAAATTTCTCCCAACGATTTTAAACCTTAAAATGTTGATGGGTACGTTCAAAATCGAATGAGAAAATCTGACAGTTTGTGGTAACTTGATGTGCTGGCGACTGTACCCATTTTTATTTTTTGGGTGTTACTTCATCAAATGACTTCTCCCGCTCTGGGCGGAGCGGAAGGGCGTGTCAGACTCTTACTGACTAAAACCCACCCGTGTTCCTTCAGTTGCCTGTGCTCCAGGGCCACGGTAACTCTTACGAACAATCCACGACCGCGACTGTCCTCTGAGATATCAATTCATGTAAAGAAACAAAATTAGGCCAAAAAATTGATCCCTAAGGTCACCTCTTGTTTTTTTTTACAAACAATCTTAAACAAATTGAATCTCACAAAAGGCAGTTACGTAGTATTTTTGTGGTGAATTTACTAACGCAGTTCCTCGGCTTCGAAAGACAACAATTGTCTAAGCCATAACCCAGAAACCCGACCTTTTTTATTTAGTTTCACTTGGACCGTCGGAATTTTTCTGATAGGATCCCAGTGTAATTAAATATTATTTCTACTTTTATTATGATTTGATCTCTATGTACAGTCAACAGCATATAAGTGGTAACAATTTGACATTGCCAGCGCCTTTATGTCGTAGCAGTAACGGTGATTTTCGTAGTGCAAGTATTGCCACTGATGACAGTGCTCTGTACCTATGTGCATTAAATCGTCCCCAAGTCAATTTGCTCATTATAATAAATAAACCGTGCGCGATGGGATTTCCCATTAACTAAAATTAGGAATTTTTGTACAAAATTTCATTCCCTATTTAACTCAATCTTTCAAAAAAAACCTTTAGGTCTTATTTTTGTTATTTACGGAAATTTTAGGGCCCATTCACATGTACCACAACCACACCACACCACAACCACAACATGTGGTTGGGCGCTAATTTGTGTGAAAAATTACACGTAACCACAGCTTGACCACACTTTGTCGCTGCGATGTGGTTTGGTTGTAGTACGTGTGAATGGGCCCTTACGCAAAATTCCATGCTTCCAGACCCAGCGGTTTAATAGGTTGTGCGTTGTCAGTCAGTGAGTGAATTTAAGATTCTTGTTATGGTAAATAAGTTTTAGGGATGGTATTCAAAGTAAAGAGGTATTTAAAGAACACATAGGTATATTTAAGCTGATAAAAAAAAATTGCAGCAGCGTTAAAGCTCCCGCAGACTGGCGCAACGCGACTCTTGTAAAACAATTTCCATGAAGTTTCATAGATAGATAGTTTTTGCGTCGCGCTGTCGCGTCGCGCCGGTTTGTGAGAGCCTTCATATAAATACAAAGTGGAAACGGTCACCGATTTGGAACCGTTGTGCAGGCTACGATTGGTGTGATGATGGCAGCATTGCCGAGGAAGCGGCTGTTGGGGTCCTGATTTCCTGAACCCCGGACGAAGGTACCCTGGGACGTGCATGCAGTAGGTAGGTACTCGTCGCCCAAGGTGAAGTGGGCTGAAGAAGTGCTGTCATACACTGCCGTCACCGCTTTGTTCACTGTGGGAGAGTTGATGAAGAATAGCTGGAAATATTATAGAAATGACAAACAGTAACCACGATCTTGAACACACGGATAAAACATGTATTTCCTATCTTCTCAAATGGACAAATTGGTATACAGGGTCAAATAAAATTGATTAGCGAAACTCCACAGTTTTAATGGGTATCAATACCTAAATAGGTAAGACAAAAAAAAATAAAATAATTGATGATATTTTTTTGGGATCAACGACCGCTGGTACTGTAGTTACCTGAAGTTTGGATTGAAACAATCTATATGTTAAAAGTATTTGTTTTTGTTTTATCGTGTAAGATATCGATACTCACCACGTCCCGTCAGCAGAGTTTCACTAACTAAACTAATTTGACCCCGTAGGTAACTACTAGAGCGGGCCCAGTTGTTCTGAAAACAGAGGAACCAATGGCCTAAGGCAGCCAGCTTGGATAGACTTTCAGCTATACTTAGGGCTAATTTCATCAATGAAACTGAACGCGACCAGCTTATCTAAACCGAGTTCAAGGGCTGTCAGTGTCATCATTGTTGTGGAATATTGACACTGACAGCTCGTGTCATCATTGTTGTGGAATATTGACACTGACAGCTCGTGTCATCATTGTTGTGGAATATTGACACTGACAGCTCGTGTCATCATTGTTGTGGAATATTGACACTGACAGCTCGTGTCATCATTGTTGTGGAATATTGACACTGACAGCTCGTGTCATCATTGTTGTGGAATATTGACACTGGCAGCTCTTGAATGCAATTTAGAAGTGCTGATCGCGTTCAGTTTCGTTGGTGAAATTGGCACTTAGCTAGTACCTACCCGTGGTCTAGGAAAGTTTATCATTAGATGCCTCGTTTAATTTAGTTTTCACCGCTGTCCGTCCGTCCGTCTGTCTGTCTGTCAGGGGGCTGTGTTTTATGAACCGTAATAGGTAGACAGTTGAAACTTTCACAGAATGCGTATTTCTATTTCTGCTACGTATAACAAAATAATAGAAAGAAAATAAATTAAATATTAAAGGGGGTCCCAATACAAGAAATATGTTTTTTTTTTAATGTGTGTTGTTAAATATTGTACGTTGGTTCAGTTTCCTTCGTGTGCGAGTCCGACTCGCACTTGGCCAGGTTTTTGTATTTCTTGTTCCCATTAGATTTATTTCATGATGTACAATCACCAAAAGAGATAAGTAACCAGGGTCGTCGGATATAGTTGAAGTTTACTAAGAAACCGATGGATGTTTTCGAATGAAATTTTATTTGATAAATGAACTTTTTTGCCTATTAATTTAAAAAAATATATTCGAAAACCTCCATCGGTTTCTTACTAAATTTCAACTATATCCGGCGACCCTGGATACTTATCTCTTTTGCTGACTGTACCTAGTAACTACTGTGAACTTGTAAATTACCATGTATAACTAGATATATATTAATTAGGTATAGGACCTATGCGTTTAAAAATGATTATACTTACTTGTTGATAGTCTCACGTTGTAGGTTGAATATAAGCGATTGGATTTGCATTTATCAAAAGAAACTAGGTGACAAGTTTGTCAAAGATGTGCTTGAATTAATTATTGCATTTGGATGGTCTCAGTGATCTCAATCTTTTTCTACGTTGAACTTTGAGAGAGTAGCCAACGATTCCATAAGGTATTTCTCTAAATGGAAACCGTATGTAGAAATCAAGCATGGCCGTGTCTGGATTATAATTTATTTCAACTGATGACATTGGGCTGTGATATTCCACTTTGAGATACGTGAATCCTTTATCAAAGTCTGGTCGTGCTGGCTAAAAAAGACAAACAAATATATATTGTAGGACGAGGATATCAAGATAAAACAACTCAGTGGCTACAACAATGAATTCATAAGATCCTAGTGCCTGCCTGCTCCGTCGAAGAATACGGACGTGATCAAGAGAGCAGAGGTACCTATCAAGGTACTTCTTACGAAAGTTTTGTGTAAATTGGCTGAAATATGAAGAAGATTGTTGAAGATGTCGGAGAAATCATGCCGACTGCAGGCGCCGCGTAAATCAATAGAGTTCTATGAAAACAACGTAGTAAAGGCTTCCGTAAACAGGCGCGACGCGACAGCGCGACACAAAGGCACCGCTCACCGCGTGACACGCGGTGCCTTTGTGTTGCGCTGTGACGTCGCGCCAGTGTTGTCGAGCACTTACGGAATTTTTCCTCTTAAAAAGATCTATTTCCGTCGGAGTATTTCCGACTTTCACGCGGGCGAAGCTGCGGGCAAAAGCTAGTATTTTATAAATAACCAGAACTTCGCCCGCGACTTCGTCCTCGCCGATTTCCCCGATGAGCTTGAACACCCCCTCTAATCCCTTTCAAGGGCAATTTTGGAAAATTAATTACGACTATATTTATATTTTACTTAAAGAAGTATTTGTGCCAAGTTTAAAGTTTCTAAATCAAAGGAATGTGGTTTTTTGAAAAATCGCTTAATAAGTTTCTATATTTGATTTTATTATTACAGTTGTAAACTCTATAATATATAATATAGCGAAATTGAAGGGACCGAGTATTTTATTGCGTTATAAAAAGTTTTCGTTAAACGGAGAGTAAAAGAAAACAATATAATTTAACGAATAAGTGGGTTTAATTTTGACTAAAAAAGTGAAAAAAAAAAAACATATTGAACAAAATTATAATCTGCTATCTTTGTTTGTCGCCAATACACAGTCTTTCTTTTACGGGCCATGTTTGCAATTCAACAACTTGAATGCAACTAAGATTAAGATACACAACCCATATCAATAAGACAATAGTAGGAAGTAAAGTAAGTAAACATGTGCTAGGCAATGGGGACTATCGTTTTTGTGCTCACCAGTTGGCGCCACTGTCAAGTAAGGTCCTGTTGCAGTACTTTAATTTGATGTTTTGGATATGTTTAAGTACCGTTATGTTCATATTATGTTTATTTTATTACATTTTAAAACTTCAAATGAATATTTAGATTATAATGTTTCTAAAATTGGCAAGCATGAAGCATCTTATTCTTCCTTTAAGTGCTACCAA
The DNA here is from genome assembly GCA_917490735.1 of Dryobotodes eremita. Classification (NCBI taxonomy): domain Eukaryota; kingdom Metazoa; phylum Arthropoda; class Insecta; order Lepidoptera; family Noctuidae; genus Dryobotodes; species Dryobotodes eremita. Next base: position 11,418,010 of record OU823257.1, read on the forward strand.
ATTAGATCCTAACTTTTTACTTAAAATCTGAAGCCATAATTAATCAAGAATGGCACAACCATTATAGCTATTATGAATCATTCGATAAAATCCGTGATAAAAAATCCCGCGAACAGTGAACGTTCAGTACATTTTCTGACATCTAGAGATCTACACTCTACACTAGCGCCTCTAACGGCGAACTCAAGCGCGATAGCCCTCATTACGACATACAAATGAACACATTTCTCAGAATTCCAATGTACAGTCACCAAAAGTGATAAGTAACTAGGGTCGTCGGATATAGTTGAAGTTTATTAAGAAACCGATGGATGTTTTCGATTAAAATTCAATTTAATTAATAGAAAACAAACAGTTCATTTATCAAATTAAATTACATTCGAAAACGACCATCGGTTCCTTACTAAACTTCAACTATATCGACGACCCCGGTTACTTATCTCTTTTAGTGACTGTATGTACGAAATATTTATGACTCTATCAGTATTGTGTTTAAAAGTCAGTAAAATGAATGTATATTGGGGTCTAATTAATGATGTATTGTTTCGCTATTGAGAGTGGTTGCTACGCTATAAAGACTGTTCCAATATAAGGGTAACAATGTATACCAAACGAACCGTAGCAATTTATACATTTTAAGGAGTTTTTCGTTAAATAGAAGTTCACTAAGTATAGAGAGTTTAATTTAAAATCTCCTAAAAACTTGAAACGATTTTACACCCTCTTTTCACACAGATAAGGATTGAATTTCGAAAAACCCAACTTACTCTGTTCTTTTATACAGCGTGTAGAAGAAATGTGTGGTCATATATTTAAGACTGTGGTACAGACTATGAAACTGCACTACTTTCTCCATGGGACCAACATTGTAATCGCGAAAAAATTATCAACCGTCCCATACATTTGGGTCGAGTAGGTGTTGGAGTTTGTATGGGACATCTGATTTTTTCTGATCTCAATATGTATTGACCAAAAGAACTCAATTGGATTTTTATTAAATCGATTTGGATTGCCGCCATCTAGTGTCTTACCTCGCCATCTTTTAATATATTTTTTTGTGGGAATATTAAAGCTCACTTACCATTACTTTTATCGTATAATCTTGTGTTAGCCTTGGTATCTCACCGTTTAATGCGAATGATGCTTCCTCTCCTGCGGTATGTAAACCTTTAAATAAAACTTTGAATTTAAGTAAGTCTAAAATGTGCGTCGGAATTAATAGTTATAGATAGGAATATTCGACTGGTTTGGTTGGATTCGCTAACGCACTCTAGAACTTCTCTTAGGGCCTTTTTGCTATCATACGGATTTGTGTCCGGGTGCGTGTCTGGATGCCTACTCAATGAAGATACGCGCGGGCTCGTCCGAGCGTAGTTCGATACTTCGGAATGAACTCTACTCCCGATTAATTAACTTTCTCTGACGGGAAAAAACATACCGGCCGTAAGGGCAGCTGTCAAATCGTGCTGTCATTCATTCTTAGTTCGGATTCCGAACTAACCTTATGTCCGAATGTGATACGGGGTAGGAAACGCCTATCAGTTCTGCCGAAACTACGGATCCCGTGCTTAGAGTGTAAAACCCTTGGGGTGTTGCGGAGAGTAACAGTCCGAAGTATTCGCGAAACATTCGGAAGTATCGAATAATATTCGGTATTATTCGCCGAGAAGAATAACAAGGAAAATATCTAGCTAAGTACAGTCACGAGCATACATATCTAATTGCATGATTCATCCATTAATACCTATATGACGGCAAATATATATGATTATTTGTGGAAGGCAAGCAGCACCCTATGTGACATCACACTATGTGACAAGTAGCAGCACACTATGTGACATCGAAAGAACGCCAAATCTATCTGGTGAGACAAGCGACGCCAAAATGATGCTGCATCGGCTTCAAAAATATGTGTCAATGCAACTTGCGTCATAAATACCTGCCTTCTCAGATAAATTCAGAAGAATGTGATACCTTGTTGTGATCGAAAACATCTGACATCACTTAGGCAGCATAACACTACATTTCCATAAATTATCGTTATCTCAAAGTAGTTAATTCTATCTCTGGGGCCATTTATAAGGAAAAGAACATGAATATCCCATTATACAATTTAACACTAGCGGCTCTAGCAATATTGGCTATAATATACCTACTTTACACAACAAAATAGTCCTCCAGACCATATTTCGGCCAAGGCGGCCCATCTCAACGGAGACTAGCCTTCGGCGCGGGAGATAGTTATAGTGCACAAGTGTTTGCGCAGACACAGGTGCACTCTCTCTTCCCTCACTCTTATAGTCCGATGGGATAGCACGCAAACTCCGGGCTGTTACTGAAAAAATCCTAATGGAAAAACCCAATAACACTTTGCCCGACCTGGGAATCGAACCCAGGTCCACACGCTCAGCACTCGCGCTTGCGACTACGAGACCAATGGGGCAATCAAACACAAGTCTTACACAACATAGTCATAATAAGCAATAATTTTAAGGTATACTATCAAATTACTTAACTTATGTGCACACTAGAACTAGCCAACTGATCCCCTACAGAGCAACTGACCCGATACTCTCAAGTGGTTGTAAGGGTCGCAAAGAATCGGTGTTGGGGCTTTATGGCCCCTTGCCGAGGGATTTTTCTCTCGGTCCCCAGTATTGGCGTCCCGTCGTAGGGTTTCCCTCCCGCTCCCATAGGAGGGGGTGGGAGTGCTTAATTGCACACTTAGTCGCTGAGGGGTTTACACTGACCCGATAATATCGTTACAATCCTTTTTATTTCCTATCAACGTCACTTTACATCAAACATAAAACGCCATTTTGAACCCCAGATCATCATACATTTTGGCTCTATAACTTCTGACACAGGGACTAATAAACAAATCTTATGTAGTGAAACAGTTTTAAAACACAAGGTGATTAAGCAGTTAAATAATTCCAGCACCCCAATTGCGTAACACACTTTCTTTCACAATCCGAAGGAAATTCCTAACCCATTGCTTCATAATATATCATTATGTTTGAAAAATTCGTAGGCTTGACAACGTAAATATAACGCAATTAATGATATCGAATTGTCAATATGGAAGGCTTTTAAATTGTTAGTGGGTTACGCAATTTCTCTGCTGATTTGTAATTCTTAGATAAAATTCAATAGAATATTAACATCGACTGACACTTTTGTACCAATCGTTTGATAAGCTTAATTTAATTAAAATAGCAATGTAAATCTAATATATACAGGGTGGCAGCTGTTACCATGGATCCAGTAGATACAGGAACCTAAGTAGAACCCAGCTTTGAAATTTTTCATCGCTTATTAAAAAAAATATCTGCTGTTTCCTACAAAAGTCAACTACCTATGCGGTCAAAATGTATGAAACAGCATTTAAAAAAAAAAATAACTTAACGAATATTTCAACGCAGGAGGTTTTAGACATTTACTGAATCCATAGGTTGTGCATCGATGTTCCAGTCACCCTATATATACCTACTACAAGTAGCATTAAATATTACGTAATCATTTTTCTATACTAATATTATAAAGAGGAAAGATTTGATTGTTTGTTTGTTTGCATTGAATAGGCTCCGAAACTGCTAGACCGATTTAAAAAATAATTTTACCGTACCTAAAATGTTGATAGTTAAGTTCAAAATCGAATGAGAAAATCTGACAGTTTGTGGTAACTTGATGTGCTACCGACTGTACATGCCCAAATTCAAACCCACAACGTAGTAACTATTATCTAATCTGCCATAACCTCGTGCATGAGCGGCGAGCGCTTAACCACTGGGCCATCAAAAATTTCATCAACGTAGGTTAGTAATTATGTAAATTAAATAGGTACCCACCATATTCAAAAGTCGATACATCATGAGTAAAGTTGGTACTGTCGTAGTCTTCAGCATTACATATAGTAAAAATATCTACAAACAGTAGAAGTGGTAGTAGTCTGTAATATGGTAGAATGCCATACATTGTATCTACGTGCACTTTATCACCGCTACCGTAACACAGTGCATGATGCACGTAATGATTCAAAAAAAGCAATTATAGAAAGCTATCAGTTATTACGATCCATGATTCGAGAATCATCGATTTAGATTCTTAAGAAATTGCAATGATATGCTATCTATTGTCTTTGATAATCTATGTATCATAACATAACAAAGGCTTCCGCTCGCGACTTTGTCCGCGTGGAAATTCGAAAAATAGTATATACTTTGGATCACCGTCAGTAATTAATTCACCATGGTATGAAGTTAAAATTCACGTAGATATGTTCACATGGTGACATATCAAGCTATACATTTCCAGTTTTAGCTGACCTCGCATTGTATAGGCTTTTCGTACACTGAGAAGTCAGCTTATACTGGAAATGTATAGCTTGATATGTCGTCTTGCGTACATAGGCAAAGATTGTCTATACTTCAACACAACTAGCAAAATTATCTCTTATAAACGTAGAATAACGTAAGTATTAGGTAAAAAAAATGGTGGTGTTGGTGGTGGTGGTGTTAGGTAATATTTTTCTTTCTTTCTTTTTCTTTTATAAAGGTTTTATTTACCGTCGTTGTTTTAGTGTTATTTGCCGAGGGACATTAAGAAAATAGTTGTACTGTAAGTAATATTCAACTAATTTTAGTTATGAGAACTTATTCATTATTGTCTAGCAAACATTCAGTGTGTTTTAGTAGGTACAATAAGAACCGATTAAAATAAAATATGAATTAATAGGTAGGAAGGCCTAGGTAATTTTGGTAAAAAATAAACGAAACTTTATAACTTAAAAAAAAAACTAGTAAATAAAAGAAGATTTTTTTAAATACTGTTCCCGTAATCAGCGCCCCAAAATCTATCCAACTCAATCATCAAAACTAAAAGGGGAAAACCATTGCAGGCCTGTGAAATTAATAATTCTGTTTCTGTCAACTGTCTGAAGATGGCAGAGACAGAATGATGTGTATAACTCGTTTAGCGCTAAACGTGTTTAGTAATTGGCGGTGCAAGTGGGTCTTAATAATTTATGGAAAGCCTATTGAAGTGGAAGTAGAGGGGCAGTGAGAGTTAATGATACTTGGGTTTATTCGGTATATAATTATGTAGGTATTCAAGATACAATGGTAAGTCAAAAGTTTAAAAAAGGCTTTATTTAATCTAACTAAAAGTCGATTAATTCCATTACAAAGCGGTAACGGTCACGGGCCCTGGCGTCCCGGATCTGCCATCGTTGCGCAGGCTATGATTGCAGTACTGGTACGTGGTGATCACAGCATTGCCGAGGAAGCGGCCAGTGGGGTCCTGACGTACCACGTGCATGTACTCGTCGCCCAAGGTGAACTGCACTTGAGGAGGTGCTGCCCAGTCACACACGGTCGTCACCCCTTTGTTCACTGTGGCTGGGTTCACGCAGAAAAGCTGGAAATAAAGTATGTCTTACTGAGGTAGGTATACATTAATTAGGTACATAGTGAAAACGAACATTAAGCTGAAAGTCCCGCAACCAAATTAATCAATTAGGTGCCTGAAGGAGGCAGTTGCGTTCTAAGATAATCTTAAAATCAAGCGAGCAGCTATGATAGACTAGAATCTATCATAGCTGCTCGCTTGATTTAATAATCTTGCAATGCCTCGCCTCATGCTGAATTTTTTCCTTTTTTTTCTTTTTGTTATGTTTTTTTTTTTTTTGTTACTTAAGTATGTTTGTGGTGTACAATACAGTATATATATCGGATGTTAAAAGACACTTAACGAAGCCGACAGTTATTTTTACTCTCCGTCATTGTAATTTTTTTTTTTGTACTGGACTATAACTTTTTTTTTGCCGGTAAATCATCAAATAATCCTGCTCTGGGCAGAGCAGGAAGGCGTGTCAGACTTTTACTGACTAAAACTCAACCGTGTTTCTTCAGTTGCCTGTATGCCAGGGCCACGGTAACCCTTTCGGACAAACCCGCGACCCCGGCAGGCATCGGTCCTAACGGACCCCGTCAATGTGAGCTGAAATCTCTTTGAGGTACGCGTGGAACACAACGCGCCGTCGAACCGGGCCTGGTCCTTACCGGACGGCGAGCTACCCATTGCTCGCCGTCCTTAAGCCCGCGCCTACGGTGGCCTGGAGTCGACTATCAACTCCCGACGCCCAGGGTGTCTCCTCCTGCGGCGACTAGGGGCGTGAGGGCGCAACGATTGTCTCACCCTCACGCGCTCCGCTTCCTCCTTCGCGAGCATTACTGCTTCGCAGAAGGAGGTGACGGCTTCCCATGCCCTCTCGCTCCGTACCATGGCCTGGACCAGGGCCAGACGCAAGAGATCGCCGCCGCCGATCGCCGCCACGAGGACACGGCGGTGTTCCGCCCAAGCCGGACAGACCTCCACCGTATCCTCCGGTCGATCCACACAATGGTAACACCCGGGCGTTTCCTCCCGCCTTATCCGAAACAGCCATGTCCGGTGAGGACCTGCGTCAGGCGGAAGGTGAGGATGCCGTGGCGCCTCTCAAGCCACTCCTCAAAGAGGGGACTTACCGCCGCAATTGTGGCGTGCCCAGCACTGGATTGCGGCAGACACACTCTCCATGCCGCTATGAGATCCCGCCAGAGCTCAGTCTGCTGTGCCGCGATTTCTCGCGGCAGCAGAGCACTGGACCAAACCTGGGAATCTTCCAGTTACGTTCATATTGAAGGTCAACATTTCATCTTTTACTGACGCTTTTCTTCGAAAACTAGTTTTTAATGTTATAAAAATTTTATACCCCCACGACCCCTGTAACGTTGCATGCACCCACAAGCACAATGTTTAGCGTGCGTTACGTTGCGCACTATGTGCTAAGCTATTTAGTTTGATGTACAGCATGTGATGGGTTTTTTACACCCTGTATAATTATATAACAATTAACAACCATTCGATACGCTTTCGTGCCGAATCGAACATCAATCCATATTTTCGAAGGAGTCCACTAAACGCTGTTCACAAATCCGTAACCCGAAAATTCTGGCAGTTAAAATCAAATAAACGACCTTTATTCTTTCGACAGTTATTTGCTGTCGAGGGCGAGGCAAATCAGGTAATCGAAAATGTGTAATTTTCGACACGGCGGCGGCCTGTCGAATGGTTGTGAATAGCTAAGCTGTTGTAAAATTTAGGTAGGCAATTCTACTACAGCATTCCAGTGGGTCCGATGGGTTACATAATAGATAAACCAGTTGATTTACTTAAATTATATCGCTTACTTGTTGATAGGCCTCATGTTGTCCAGGTTGAATATAAGCGATTGGATAATCGTACTTATACCTAGACGGGTAGTCCGTATCTGGAAAAGAAAATATTGGCATGAGTAGATAAGTAGTTACACAATAGGTACCTGTCGGTACGATAAATAAAAACCACGTTCTAATTTTAGTTATACAGGCTGTTTGGAAGCTGGGTGCAAAGTCTTAAGGGGTGAAGTGGCCTTAGGGGGGAGGGGGAGGGTTGGGGTGGGTAAGTGGTGTCAACTATCTAGTTGACACCATTTAGAGAATTTTGAGCCATACATTTCTTCTTCAGCCCCTTAAGGCTTTGCACCCAGCTTCCAAACACCCTGTAAAAGGGTTACAAGTCGGGAAATAAAAAATATTGTATAAGTTTTGCTGAAAATGAGCACTTTTAAACCTCAAAACGATCGCCTTTCGACACTTCTTAGGATTTTAACTATGAAGACGTGACGCAACAACTTCCCAGCGACTACGGTACCTAGTGAGGTTAGGGTTACCATATCTCAGGATTTGTCCTGAGATCTCAGGATTTTTAGGCTCCTGACAGGATTGCGGCCGGATTGAGGGAAATCTCGGGAATCTCAGGATTTTGCGTTTTTTGAATGAAATAGATAGAGTATCTCTATCTAGATTTTTAAGTTTTTTTTATTGGTAAGTTACAATCAACATAAGCAAAAATATAATCTTTTTTGGATAGTATCGCAGCACAAATCACAAATCAACGTAATTAAAATCAACATAAGGTGAGTGGGGGCACGATCGAACGGTTTTTTGATGAGATGAGCAGTGTTGTATTTGAAGTCTTGTAGAACAGTTCATATTAGCTTATGCTAAAAATTTATTTGTATTGAGTAAAGAGCAAAGAGTATATTTTTCTATCATATTGATAACATCCTGTTAAATCTGTTCCTAAGCATTAAAAAAAATTCAATAAAATGTTTTTATCACGAGAATGAAACAGGGGGAAGACGAAAAGGTGATGGGGAAAGATCGAAATAGTTTCTAAAATCGTTCAAATGATTATCAGACGCTGTTGGTCGTCACTAGTCTATAGTTTGAAGTGCGATAAAAACTGAGAACTGCCTCTTCAGGCAGTTCTCAGTTTTTAACTAAAGTTAAGTAAAGTTGTTAACTAAAGGTATTTTGACACTTCTGTCAAAATACCTTTAGTTAACAAAGATATAATATTTTTGTATTTTTTATTTTTCAATCTTACCCCAACCGGGGGAGATTGACATAGAGGTTCTCAAACTTTCCACTTTAATTGCTTAAGGTTATACTGAAAATAAAACATCGCTATCAATCACATATATATTTTTATTTTACTCTATCCTAATACCAAGATATTACAAAACAGAGAGTTTGAAGAGTAGCAATAGGTATATTGTAATGTTTTGCCACGCCGTATAATGTCAATTCCTTCCGTTTTACTTACTCTATGGTGTTAGCAACATCGTCATGAGTGTAGGAAGTTGCGCGTAAAGGTTTCCGGACGTAGTTACGTAATATGGTGATTCTGAATTGGCAAAATGCATTTATTGAATAGTCATTCGGTAGTCCTAAGTTGGTATTTATAATAATAATATTTGTAAGTACTTCTAGATATAAATGGTCCAGTTTCTCGCTGACAGTTTATTACTGTGCATCCGTTATATTGGCTGAAACAAAACAATAATTTTATTCTAATTAAATATTTCAAAGACAGTATGTAATCACTAATCAATTATACACAAAATTAATTAATTCAAAATTTGCACAACCGATATTCTATATGAACATCATAAAATCATAAAAGGGTAGGTACCTATTATTTTATTTTGTATACTTATCTTATCACAACAGTTTGAGAACATCTGTCTATTAGTATGACTTTTGAAAACGGGGTAAGGTCGAAACTTTTATATGTTCTTCTTACCCCGTCAAATATTGGTGGGTAAAGATGGAAAATTGAAATAAATCCTAAAATACGAAAAATATCCATATTTGAATGTAATAACACAACTAAGAATTAAAAATAATGGGTAGATATTCCAATAAAACATTCGTACCCATCTCGTAAGTAAAGTTACAGGACACGGGGTAAGATTAAAACACTCGATTAATTTGCGTAAAAGTCACTGCGCAGACATTTGCATTTTTCATACAACCATTAACTCAAAGCGGCAAACGCTGACTAAGATGTGCGACGTAACAAAATGGCGATCTTAATGTTGCCATCACTGCAAAAACTGCATTAAGTCTGGCGTTATGGACAACTTTTTGTGTTACCCCGTTTTTCATCTTCCCCCCACTCACCTTAATATTTAAAAAAAGATAATCTAATTTACCCACTTTGGTTTTAAGAATCAACTTTTATTAAGTACTTATGTAAATCGAACAAAATAATTATAATCAATACTTTCTCCTTAATCATCTTCATCATGAACGACGACGCATTTTTTTTTCACATAATCATGTGAAAAAAAAGTACGTCGTCGTTTATTACTAATTGGTTCTCTTTTTTTTTTGTTTATGTGAATTTATTCGAGAATGCTACTAATGCTAACATTGTTTTTAAGACCTTTGTTACTAACATTATATATGGACAATTTTTAATTATGTCTGAAATAAATGTATTTTTTTTTATTACTTTTGCGACAAAATCTCAGGAGTTTTCTACAAAAATCAGGCTTTTTGTCAGGACTTTTAAATTTTTCATATAGTAACTAGGGTTACCATATGAAAAATTATTGTGACTGAGGCGCTATTTTTAAGATATTTAGATAGTAGTATGTAGGTACCTACTCACCTTTTGTTATTTGCGTGCAATGAGGAGGCGTGCTCTGCTTTTTACCAGACCTTCTTAAATTACGGTGATGTCTAGTCTTTTTATACGAATCTACCAATACGCATAATAGTAAAACAAATAAAATCGAATAACGATTCATCTTGCCGAAATTAAAGTCACAAGTGGAGGAATATAAATACTTTATTAGCTTACATGGAGTACTTATCAGGAGTTAATTAAAATGATTCATCGGCCGTTACAATTAGGGTTCACTGTGAAATTATAATTAGTCCGACACCCAAGCGATACGACATCCTAAGTCGCAACGCATAAACTTCGGTCAACCATCGTCGCCGATGTTTGCGGTGTGACGTCACAATGCTTTTGTTTGTTGGCCTTATGAAACCTATAGATTATTGTAATACCTAGTGTACCTGCGCACGAAATGCCGCGAGAGCTCCGTCGACTGCCAGATCATCAGATAATTGTAGATGGATTGGTGGCCACACTGGCCGCACGCTCCGGAAGGATTCCGATCACATAAGTACCCAAACATGCGATGGATTGAAATCCTCAAGATAAAAGGAGGCATGGCGTCAAACCTGGCGTCGCGTCGCACCGTACTGGTAGAAGCGACGAGCATAGAAATGACGTGGACTGAGATGAAGAGTAAGCTCAAGACCGTTCGGGATGGAGGGTGACTAGGGACGCCCTCTGCCCTATCTAGGGGATTAAACGCTCCGCTCAGCGCCGAAAGTTGAAAATCCGCGCGTTTCTATTTAAGTGTCGCCGAGTGTACGTAACTGAAAACGAGCGTAAGTCAAGTACCTAAGAAATACCTACAGAATAAAATCATTTATCATTAAGTCAGTACCTACCTTCATTTTAATTTGGGCATATATCGCCCTCATCATCTGCTTAGCCTTATTCCAACTATGTTAGGGTCAGCTTCCAGTCTAACCGGATGCATAGCAGTATTTAACTTCGAGCGACTGCCTATCTGACCTCCACAACCCAGTTACTGGGTAATACGAGTAATAAGGCACACCTAGGTAAGAATGGTTGTCAGACTTTCGGCTTCCCGACGACTGTCAAAGATTTACGAATGACAAATGGGACCAACGGAGGCACGGAGAGGTCTCGGTATGTAAAAATGGTAACCCATCCATGGACCGACCGCGACAAGCGACCTTTTTTTTTTGGGTCGGAAATCATCAAATGACGTCTCCCGCTCTGGGCGGAGCGGAAGGGCGTGTTAGACTCTTACTGACTAAAACCCACCCGTGTTCCTTCAGTGGCCTGTGCGCCAGGGCCACGGTAACTCTTTCGAACAATCCGCAGCCCCGGCAGGCATCGGTCCTGTCGGACCCCGTCAATTTTGCTGACATCTCTTTGAGGCGCGCGTGGAACACGACGCGCCGTCGACCCGGGCCTGGTCCTTACCGGACGGCGAGCTGCCCATTGCTCGCCGTCCGCAAGCCCGCGCCTACGGTGGCCGGGAGTCGCCAATCGACTCCCGACGCCCAGGGTGTCTCCTCCTCCTGCGGCGGCTAGGGGCGCGAGGGCGCAGAGATTGCCTCTCCCTTTCGCGCTCCGCCTCCTCCTTCGCGAGCATTACTGCTTCGCAGAAGGAGGTGACGGCTTCCCATTCCCTCTCGCTCCGTACCATGGCCTGAACCAGGGCCGGACGCGAGAGGTCGCCGCCGCCGATCGCCGCCACGAGGACACGGCGGTGCTCCACCCAAGCCGGGCAAACCTCCACCGTATGCTCCACCGTGTCCTCCGGTCGATCCACACAATGGTAACACCCGGGCGTTTCCTCCCGCCTTATTCGAAACAGGAACCTCCCGAAACAGCCATTTCCGGTGAGGACCTGCGTCAGGCGGAAGGTGAGGACGCCGTGGCGCCTCTCAAGCCACTCCTCAAAGAGGGGTCTTACCGCCGCAATTGTGGCGTGCCCTGCGCTGGGTTGCGACAGTCGCACTCTCCATGCCGCCATGAGATCCCGCCGGAGCTCTATCCGCTGTGCCGCGATTTCTCGCAGCCGTTTAGCGACAAGCGACCTTAACGGCTGTAATAACTTAGCCTCGGGCCCCTCGACATTGATAGGCATATACCTACTTAACTAAGCGTAGTTACTGAACTAGTTTATGGAGGAAATAGAAATCACACACTTGTCAATACCTACGGAACCACTTCAGTTCGAGAATGTTCAAGATTGACTACAGGAAAATCGTTTTGTTATCAGAACACACTATGGTGGCAACACGTTAATTAATTTTATTCTCATAGTAAACAACTCGTGTATGTACCCAGGCACCTACTTATTTTCAAGGCCAGATTTATAACGGCAACTAACACTGTTTTATTATTCAGGGGGTTTGTAGATATCTAGCTGTATGGGGATTATTATCCCTAGTTTAACATTATCATGTATAATATGGCGTATAATATTTATCGTCGTTCTAGTTCCACGGAATAATAGGTGAAAATTACTTCTTATTATTAAATGCACATGCGCATGATCAAGATCCAATTTTCAACCATGTCATGTTGTTAACCAAAGCTATAAGCCAAAATTATTGTAATACGAGACTTAATTATTACAGTAAGCTCGAAAACATTATACTATAGAAAAGGCAGCATTTAAGTAAAACTGTGTTCTTTAGTGGCCAATAAAGCATTTTTCAACAAAGATTGATGATTTTAACAACTTTTTAATTTTACTACCTACCCTTCCTGCCTACCTACCCTTCCTGCCTACCTACCCTATATACAAGATACCCGACATGACACTATAAAAAAAAACAATTTTAAACAGGGAACACATTACCCACCTCTTGGGGTTCGTCCACAGTTGGGTAATAAATAATGTGGTCCCGGCATACTAACGCACATAGAATTTTCTAGAACAAAGTGTCATGCTTTGTTACGCCATAGTGGCCAGTAGACGAACTAAAATGAAAAATAGCTAGTTCAGTTACACTGTAATAATTCCTTTTACCGCTAGATGTATTTACAAATAATGGGCGGGTTTTCCATCGTAGCGTGTAGCCATCGCCGTACCTCGTCCCCTTATCACCCGCTTTCAGGCGACGCTTCTTTCTGAAGAGATTTTGCTTTGCGGCATCTCCGCTTCTTTCTATATTCCGTGAATAGTTCTATCTTATTTTTTAGCTGATTTGAGTTAGGACAACTACATTTTTCTATTCGTGATTCTTTACATTTTACAAGCTTTTATTTAATTTGCAATGTTTGTATGTATGTTCGGGACAAATCTTGCAAGCTGAATTAAAACCACTTCCTCTTATTCTACGGAGTTGAAATTTCACACGTTGATTCCGTTTTGAACACAATGTATTTTTATGGTGCATGACCTGATTCTACACCCAGGATTGGCCCAGACGAAATAACTCCTTAACGGTCAACAGCAGAGACACGAAATTTTATAAACGCATTTAATTATGGTAGTTCCTTCTAAAGTCCACCATGACTTGGCTGCTGCACCCAGGGTTGGCTCCAGTCGAGGGAACTCCTCAACGGTCAACAGCAGAGACACAAAAAATGTATATACAATGCATACAATTATAATAGCTCGTTCTAAAGTTTACCATGATCTGGCTGCTGCACCCAGGATTGGCTCCATATGAGTGATCTCCTCAGCGGTCAATAGCACAGGCACGAAATTTTGATTAAGTACTCATTCAACGATGATTGCCCGTTCTAAAGTAGGGGAGACTGGGTACGGTTGAAACAATTTTGCGTTGAACGTCCGTAGCACAGCCATTTTGAAACATAACAAACAACAAAACACTTAAAATGAGAGAATAGAGGATTATCTTCAAACACATCTCAGAATAAGAGGCTCAACTGCCATATTTACTAGATAGGAAGAGTTTAATAAAATAATATGCCACTGTTTCAACCGTACCCATACCAGGGGCGGTTGAAACAGTGATGGGGGTCACTTGAAACATAAAAAAATAAGTAATAAAAAATCAGTTTGTTTTTGTTTGTTTTTGTTTTTTCTTTTATCTTTCTTTTTATTTATTAATCTACAAGAAAGGACATAAAAAAAGCTCTTCTGCCCTGGTTTAAACTAAGAAATTAACACAAATAAGCAAAAATAACAAAAAAATCAAAAATCAGTCTTAACAATTAAATTAAATGATACTATAAGTTATAAGTATGGCATGACTTGGATAGTGCAACTCGGATGGCTTCATACCATGACTTGTGTGAAGGCGTGTTTCGGTTCGTTGGATTTGTCTTTACAAGTACCTTTCAAGAGAAGGTGGTAGAACGGGTATTTAAAGAAATTCTAATGCTAAAAAGTACAAAATAAAACTTACGTTAACATAGAATTTTAATATTTTTTTAAAAGCTTGAGGCGTGAACGTCCTCCTTACACTTTAAGATAAGTCGCAAGCTTAAGAGCGGGTAGTAACCAAATTGCTTGTCTTCAATTTGATTTTTCATGAAATTGATAAGACTTAGGTATAAAAATAAAAATAATTTGAGTAACTACACGATATTTTCAAACTTTTTGTGGAACAGAAACCAAAATGTTAACATTTTCTCGATAAAACAACATCATGAAGTTACCTCTAATTTTCACGTATTTTAAATTTGTACTAAATATGCTAATGACTAATAGGATAAAAATTTGATGATTATTTGTATTAATAAATGGCGAAAAAATTTGTGGAGGCACTTTTTGAAATTCCTCTTGTTTTTAGTTTTATTATGACTACAAGCTTAAAGCACTTCGGTACGACCATGGTATAATAATATACCTACTTCGCCAGGTATAGCATTCCGAGACAGTGGTCACGTGGGAGACACAAGCCTACGTCATCACCGCTGTTTTACTAGTAGTGTGTAATAATAACCGGCCGCCGCCTTTATTACCTGTGCGAATCCGATAAAACGATGAGGTTTTAACTAACAATTACATTGGTATATGTTTAAATTGAATTGTTTCATTTGATTAAAAAACGAAACCACAATTTAAATGTTTTATATTTCTTTTTTACAGAATGGTGACTGAAAAACTTCCGTAATTCGTGTTTTGTTGTGTCAGAATGTAAAGTTCAATAACAGGGTTGACAATATAGATGTATAATTAAATATAAATTGCTAAAATAAATACATGTAATAATCTAGTATGTTTGTGCTCATCGTAAAACGAAACGTGCGTCTGCAACAACAAACGCACATGTTGTGTGGGCGAGCACAGGCGGGCACACAGGGCGAGGGCTATACCACTGGGCCATCACAAAATTCATCAACGTAGGTTAGTCATCAGGTATGTAAATTATATAGGTAGAATCATGGTCTAAAAAAACAAGGTCTGGCACTCCGAGAGTGACACAAGCTTACGTCACTATCCAGTTGCCACTTTATTGCAACAAAACAAGAAGTATGGAAACATTTTCATTCACCGTTCTGTTAAAAAATATATACCAAGCATTTAAATTGTCGTTTTGTTTTTCTAATCAAATGAAACAATTCAATTTAAACTCATACCGACGTAATTGTTAGTTAAAACCTCATTGATTTATCGGATTCGCACAGGTAATAAAGGCGGTTGGGGAGTTATTATGACACACTACTGGTAACACAGCAGTGATGACGTAGGCTTGTGTCACCCACGTGACCACTGTGTCTCGGAATGCTATACCTGGCGAAGTATATTATTATACCATGGGTAGGATATATACCCACCATATTAAAAAATCGATATGTCTTGAGTACGGTTGACACCGTCGATGTAGCAGTCACGCCAGCACCACATATACTAAAAATATCTACAAACAGTGGCAGTAGTAGTAGTCTGTAATATGGTAGAATGCCATACATTGTATCTTCTACGTTCACTTTATCACTACTACCGTAACTACAGTGCATGTTCCCCGTAGCGATTCAAAACAAGCAATCATAGAACGCTATCAATCACGATCCATGATTCGAGAATCATCGGTTTAGACTCAAGAAATTGTAATCACATGCTATCTATTGCCTTTGATAACCTTTGTATCATAACATAATGTACTTACACTGGCTTCTGCTCGCGACTTTGTCCGCGTGGAAATTCGAAAAATAGTATTTACTTTGGATCACCGTCAGTAATTAATTCACCATGGTATGAAGTTAAAATCCACGTAGGTATGTAGATACACATGGTGACATATCAAGCTATACATTTCCAGTTTTAGCTGACTTCGCATTGTATAGGTTTTTCGTACAATGAGAAGTCAGCTTATACTGGAAATGTATAGCTTGAAATGTCGTCTTGCGTACATAGGCAAAGCGTGTCTATCCCTCAACCCAACTAGCAAAATTATGTGTTTTAAACGGTAGATTAACGTAGGTATCAATAGACATTACATTACATTGCAAACGCTAGCTAAACCTTAAGTATTACGGACCTTAAGTACAACTTAACACTACGGAATTTGTATATCTTAAAAAGATCTACAAAAAAATCCGCGATGGCATATGTCTATCTCCTAAGGATAACCCACAGTAATCATTTTTATCTTTTACATATTACAAAAAAAAATATGGGTTATTTACGAAGTTATTTTAAACAATACAGTATTAATCCTTATCCAATTAAATAAGTTAGATACTTTGTGCATTTAATGTAGATCAAAATTGCCCTTCACAGCATATCATTAAAATTAATATCTTAGAAGATATTAGAGATTTAAAATGTGGGGGCAGAGCGGCCGTCAGGCCGTACGCCCGTCCCGGGTGGCAGCGTCCGGCGGGCGCGGCGCGTGCATCTACTCGTAAATCAATCCAATATGTTACTAAATAGGTAGGTACATACCTACTTATAAATACTGGTTACAATCAAGCCACTTTCAGCACACAATTGGTGATTGTATGCTGAAAGTGACTTGATCGCTACCTTTATTTATATGTTTAGTAACATAATATTATTAATCACTCCACAGTAACAGCACGTTAATCCGACGACTGACGAAACACGAAGTTTGCCGAGGGACATTAAGAAAATAGTTGTACTGTAAATAATATTTAACAAATTTTAGTTATGAGAACTTATTCATTATTGTCTACTGCAACTATTCAGTGTGTTTTTTGTTTAATAAGAAGCGATTAAAACAAAATATTAATTAATAACTAGGAAGGCCTAGGTAATATTGGCAAAAAAGAAGTGATGCTATACAGGATGGATTTTTGAGATAGAGCAGCAAGGGCAGCTACCTTAACCGTTGTAGCTACAGGAAAACGGTCTTAGGAGACTTTTCTTAACTTTATGAGAAATTTTGATTTGCATTCGCAGATTTTGAAAAATATGTACAGTCAGCAGGAAAATGAGCAATTTGCACAAACATCTTTTTTTATGCCAATCGATCATGTTTCATATAGGTAAGGATCAAAAACCTCTATTGGACCGACTGAGGTTTAAGTTCTTGAAAAGTCAGAAATAGCAAAAAAAAAAAATCTTCAAAATACTTTTGCCGTAATCAGCGCCCCAAAATCTATCCAAATCAATCATCAAAACTGAAAGGGGAAAATCATTGCAGTGCTGTGAAATCAATAATTCGGTTTCTGTCAAATGTTTGAAGATGACAAAGACAGAATGATGTTTAAAACTCGTTTAGCGCTAAACGTTTTTAGTGATTGGCGGTGCAAGTGGGTCTTGATAATTTATGGAAAGCCAATTGAAGCGGAAGTAGAGGTGCCCCTCTACTACTGCCGTATTGCTGTACTGCCGTGAGAGTTGATGATACTTGGGTTTATTCGGTGTATAATTATGTAGGTATTCAAGAAACAATGGTAAGTTAAAAGTTATAAAAAAGCTTTATTTAATCTAACTAAAAGTCGATTAATTCAATTACAAAGCGGTAACGGTCACAGGCCCGGGCGTCTCGGATCTGCCATCGTTGCGCAGGCTATGATTGCAGTACTGGTACGTGGTGATCACAGCATTGCCGAGGAAGCGGCCAGTGGGGTCCTGACGTACCACGTGCATGTACTCGTCGCCCAAGGTGAACTGCACTTGAGGAGGTGCTGCCCAGTCACACACGGTCGTCACCCCTTTGTTCACTGTGGCTGGGTTCACGCAGAAAAGCTGGAAAAAATATATGTCTCACTCAGGTAGGTATACATTAATTAGGTTCATAGTGAAAACGAACATTAAGCTGACAGTCCCGCAACCAGATGAATCAATTAGGTGCCTGAAGGAGGCAGTTACTTTCTAAGATAATCTTAATAATTTTGCAGTGCGTCGCCTCATGCTGACTTAATAGTAAAGCCAGAGCCCATTGTGCATTTTGTAGTGTTTGATTTATTTATTGTTACTTAAGTATGTTTGTGGTGTACAATACAGTATATATAACGGGTGTAAAAAGACACTTAACGAAACCGAGAGTTATTTTTACTCCCCGTCATTGTCATTTTTTTTTGTACGAAACCTTACCTGGGACCCTAGTTACGTTCATATTGAAGGTTAAAAATTCAACTTTTACTGACGTTTTTTTACGAAAACTAGTTTTTAATGTTACAACACTTTTACACCCCCACGACCCCTGTAACGTTGCAGTGCATGCAACGTTACAGGGACCTGCGTCAGGCGGAATGAAGACGCCGTGGCGCCTCTCAAGCCACTTCTCAAAGAGAGCACTTGCTGCCGCAATCTTGGCGTGCCCAGCACTTGATTGCGACAGACGCTCTCTCAGTGCCGCCATGAGATCCCGCCGGAGCTCAGTCTGCTGTGCCGCGGTTTCTCGCGGCAGCGGAGCACTAGACCATAACTGGGAATCTTCCAGTTACGTTCATATTGACGGTCAAAATTTCAACTTTTACTGACGCTTTTCTTCGAAAACTTGTTTTTAATGATATAACACTTTTATACCCCCACGACCCCTGTAACGTTGCATGCACCCATAAGCACAATGTTTTGCGTGCGTTACGTTGCGCACTATGTGCTATGCTATTTAGTTTGATGTACAGAATGTGAGGGGTCTTTTTACACCCTATATCGAACATCAATCCATGTTTTCGAAGGAGTCCTCTAAACGCTGTTCACAAATCCATAACCCGAAAATTCTGGCAGTTAAAATCAAATAGACGACCTATATTCTTTCGACAGTTATTTGCTGTCGAGGGCGAGGCAGATCAGGTAATCGAAATTGTGTAATTTTCGACACGGCAGCCTGTCGCATGGTTGTGAATAGCTATGCTGTTGTAAAATTTAGGTAGGCAATTCTACTTCAGCATTCCAGTGGGTCCGATGGATTACATAACAGATAAACAAGTTGATTTACTTAAATTATATCGCTTACTTTTTGATAGGCCTCATGTTGTCCAGGTTTAATATAAGCCTTTGGATAATTGTACTTATACCTAGATGGGTAGTCCGAGTCTGGAAAAGAAAATATTGCTGTGAGTAGGTCTGAGACGAAGTCTATTTTTTATTATATTTAAGTGCCTTTAAAAAAAAAAAAAGAAATAGAAGTCAAAAATAAAAATAAAAAACCGATTTCGTCTAAGAAATGTATGGCTTAAAATGCTCTTAATGTTGTCAACTTTTACCCTCTTAAGGCTTTGCACCCAGGTTCCAACCATCCTGTAGAGGGTAGTTGGGAAATAAAAAAAATCGTTTAAGTCTTGCTGAAAATGAGCACTTTTAAACCTCAAAACGATCGCCTTTCGACACTTCTTAGGATTTTAACTATGAAGACGTGACGCAACAACTTCCCAGCAACTACGGTACCTACTGAGGTGCTATTTTTAAAATATTTTGATAGTATTACCTATGTAGGTACGTACTCACCTTTGATTACTTGCGTGCAATGAGGAGGCGTGCTCTGCTTTTTACCAGACCTTCTTGAATTATGGTGATGTCTAGTCTTTTTACACGAATCTACCAATACGCATAATAGTAAAACAAATAATATCGAATAACGATTCATCTTGCCGAAATTAAAGTCACAAGTGGAGGAATATAAATACTTTATTAGCTTTTATGAAGTACTTATCAAGAGTTAATTAAAATGGTTCATCGGCCGTTAGAATTAGGGTTCACTGTGAAATTATAATTAGTCCGACACCCAAGCGATGCGACATCGCAAGTCGCAACGCATAAATTTCGGTCATCCATCGTCGCCGATGTTTGCGGTGCGACGCCACAATGCTTTTGTTTGTCGGCCTTATGAAACCTATAGATTATTTTAATACCTAGTGTACCTGCGCACGAAATGCCGCGAGAGCTCAATCGACTGCCAGATCATCAGATAATTGGAGATGGATTAGTGGCCACACTGGCCACACGCTCCGGAAGGATTCGTGAACGTGAACGGTGAACGTTCGTGAACGGGCTCCGTCAGTTGAGACTGGTCATCTCTTAACTGCCATGGCTTATTTTTAACCGACTTCCAAAAAAGGAGGAGGTTCTCAATTCGGTTGTTTTTTTTTATGTTTGTTAGCTCAGAATTTTTTTCTGGGTGAACCGATTTTGATGATTCTTTTTTATTTAAAAGCTGGTGCTTCACATGTGGTCCCATTTAAATTTGATCAGGTTCTGACAAGTAGTTTTTGAGTTATCCTTAATACTGCGTATTTTTTCCACTTAGTTTATATTGATGATGTTTTAATAATTTCCTGTCACGGTTATTTACAAATCAAGTAGTGGTTTACGAATATGTGTGGGGCAGGTACCACAACTAAAAAGTGTAAAATAAAAATATTTTTACAAATAAAACACGCGACTTCCAAAAAAAAAACAGTAAAAAACGTAAAAATAACTTAAATTTCGGAAGTCGGTGGCCAAAAACGAAAATACACAATCAAAGACACCGACTTCCGAAAATAAAGTTATTTTTCACGATTTTGTATTTTTTTTGGAAGTTGGTTGATTTTTTGTAAAAATGTTTTTTTTATTATTAATGTTATATTTTGAATTGTTTCTTAATTTTTATATATACTATATTTTTTTAATTGTTCTTAGATATAGAAGCAATAAGAATAATGTGCCCAGGATTTTGTAATATCTTGATTTAAAAAGAGTGTCCTTGGACTTTCTTGCCCGTTCTTCTCCATAGAGATCTACGTTTTGGAATGGGCAACTAGCTTCAACTTTCTGACTAACTGACCGACTCTTTGACAATTCAAAAGTGCTTGTAAATGGTTTAATTGAAATAAATGCTTTGAGTTTGAATTTGATTCCGACAACATAAGTAGTACCCAAACATGCGATGGATTGCAATCCTCAAGAGCAAAGGAGGCATGGCGTCAAACCTGGCGTCGCGTCGCACCGTACTGGTAGAAGCGACGAGCATAGAAATGACGTGGACTGAGATAAAGAGTAATATCAAGACCGTTCGGGATGGAGGGTTACTAGGGACGCCCTCTGCCCTATCTAGGGGATTAAACGCTCCGCTGAGCGCCGAAAGTTGAAAATCCGCGCATTTCTATTTAAGTGTCGCCTAGTGTACGTAACTGAAAATGAGCGTAAGTCAAGTACCTAAGAAATACCTACAGAAATAAAACCATTTATCAATAAGTCAGTACCTACCTTCATTTTAATTTGGGCATATATCGACCTCATCATCTGCTTTGCCTTATCCCAATTATGTTAGGGTCAGCTTCCAGTCTAACAGGATGCAGCTGAATACCAGTATTTTACTTGGAGCGACTGCCTATCTGACCTCCACAACCCAGTTACTGGGTAATACGAGTAATACGACACACCTAGGTAAGACTGGTTGTCAGACTTTCGGGCTTCTGACGACCCGACGACTGTCAAAGATTCATGAACGACAGCCGGGACCAACGGAGGCACGGGGGGGTCTCGGTATGTAAAGACGGTCACCCATCCACGGACCGACTGCGACAAGCGACTTTAGTCGCTGTAATAACTTAGCCTCGGGCCCCTCGACATAGATAGGCATATACCTACCTATCTAAGCGTAGTTACTTAACTAGTTTTAAGGAGGAAATAGAAATCACTCACTTGTCAGTACCTAAGGAACCACTTCATTTCCATGATGTTTAAAATTGACTACAGGAAAATCGTTGTTATCAGGACACACCATGGTGGCAACACGTTAATTAAATGTATTCCCATAGTAAACAAGTCGTGTGTGTACCTAGGTACACACACGACTTGTTTACCTATTTATTTTCAAGGCCACATTTATAGCCGCAAATAGCACTTTTTTATTATTAAGGAGGTTTGTAGATATCTAGCTGTATGGGGTTTATTATCCTTAATTTAACATTGGTGCCGATTCTGTACACCAAACTAAACTAACTAAACGATCACTAACATTTTTTACTTTTGGATATTAGGATCATAAAGCTATTCTGCAAAAAAAATATCTGTTTTAAAAATAATTTTGATGCAACTAAAGTTTAATTTGACAATCGCGACTCCACGTGGTAAGTACTTGTTTGCCCATCCCCGTGATTTTTTTTAGAGCCGGAGCTGAGGCGCGGATGGGGCATCCCCGACGTGTTTTTTAGGGAATTTTTCACTTTTTGTACGAAAAATATGATAAATTATTACCTACATGTTGAAGTTTAGGGGTTTACGAGCTTTATAAAGGGGGTCGAAATTTTCATTGTTTTTGCGATAGGACACACCATTTTTGAGATATAAGCAAAATAAAAGAATTAAAAAAAAAGATACGGTACTGTTTTGAAGTCGATATGTTGTAGTGAATTTTAGTTCATGACAACTAATTTTATTCCACACCTTTTTAATCGCGATTAAAAATAGTCAGATGTAATTCACCCAAATTTTGGTTGTCTAATTAGACAACCAAAGTTTTGGGTGAAATACGCCAAATTCAAAATAGCTAAATTGCCAGTTTCACTAAATTACTAACTCAGTGCCATCTTAGTGCTGTCAAACTAAAATATAGTTAAGTTGTGTCACTTTAGTCTATTTCAGAATGGGAAATTGTCGTTTGACAGGAATAAATAAAAAAAATGTGCTTCTTTTGTCGCTTGCTTAGAGAAGTTTTGAAGTACCGATGAGTAATTAAAAACAGTTTTATTTTTTGTTTTATCGTGTTTAGATATCGATACCCACCAAATATCTGAAGTTTACACAAAAAAAAAACGGATTTTAAGGGTTCCGTACGTCCGAATGAAAAAACCAAACCCGCACAGATCACTGTCTGTCAGTTTATCTGTCTGTTTGTCACAGAAAATTTGCTCCGAATCTAATAGACCGATTAAGTGAAATTTACCTACACACATGAATGTATGTGACACAAACACGGAAGTGTATCGTAAATAAATGAATACTTACCTAATGATTAAAAGCAATGATTAAAAGGGTCACTTTTGGGAGGCAAATAAAATTTGCAAAAAGTTTTGCAAACTCTACCGTTTGAGATCAAATGAAAGGGCTTACTGTTGTTACTTACTTACTTTTTTAAATAGGTAATTTTATAATAAATATTTTTAAAGTTATATAAGCAAATAGATGAAAATTGACCATTCCCCCTACCTTATCTCCTAAACTACTAAGCTTAAAATGCAGAAAATAGTTGTAATAGATACTTACAGTGGATTACAGGCAAACCTATAAGAAGTCTATAGTCTTAAATTAACATGGTAAATCTCTTAATATTGTGCGTACACTTAGGTACATTTGCAGTTGGAATGTATTGGAGAACATGTTTTTTAAATACAATGTTAAGTTTGTTCTTGGGATAATTTCATCCCAGCTACGGAACCCTTCGTTGTGAGTGGTCCGACACACACTTGGCCGGTTTTCAACTGATATTTTAAGTAACTACGGTCGTTGACCCCAAAAAAAACCTAACTTTTTTTTGTTTTTTCATATTTCGATATCGATACCCATCACGTCTGTGGAGTTACGCTAACTAATTTAATTTGACTCTGTGTACCGGTCGTCTGGTCAGTTTGTGCCATTGATTATAATTTTGCCTTTATGGTACTAGGTAGGAACCTAGATATATCTACTTTGTTACCTTAGTTTGTTATGTATCACATATGGCGGGTAAAATATAGATAGGTAAGAAAACTAATTTAGTAAACAAGTTGAGTATATTTTGTCTTAGCTTCAGTCTTCAGTATTTACTTTAAAATAGCTAAGTAAGTATTTATGTATTTTTTGTATTCTCCTCCGTTTCTTCACATTCTTCATCTCCAGAGTTTTCATGTGAATCGTTGTGAATTACTACCATATCGTAAAAGAGCTCGGCGTGGAACAAAGCTGCTGTTTCAACTTCTATTTCAGCAGCTTCCACTAAATAAAATTAAAAAAACGTTAGGTAGGTAGGTACTTCCCAGAGACGTGCCCCAACAGGAGCTGCACAGAGGGGTTTCCGGATCGTTCTTTTGAGAGGTAACGGTGCCCACTTCCATGTGCAGATGGTCACCCGCGGGGTGGTTTTAGTGAGGTAAACATCCCTCACTCCCCGGTCTTATCCCCAAAGCCCGGGCACCTTTTGAAGGTAACGCAAAGAAAAAAAAAAATTTAGTTACCATGGACGCATAAAAACAGTCGAACGGAACTCCTCAAGACAAAACTTAGTCTCGTTTTTTAGGTGTGAATATATTTGTGTGAGTGTTGCCATTTGTGCGCGTAATGAATGGCCGACCGTTCGTCGGCCGATTAATGTGTGAATGTGTGCGTACAGCGAGCTGGCCGACTTGAGTTACACAGTTTTTTGTTAGCGAGAATCGCTCTGACTTTTTTTTGTTCGTCCATGGTAGGTACTTAGTTAGTCTAAAAACGGTATGACATGGTCTAAGAAATTAAGAATGTATTTCTAATGCTATGGCTACATTGTCGCGATAAGGCGAACACTTCGCGCGCTCTCTGTCTCGTAGGTACTGCGTTCGACGTCTCGCTGACGGACGCGCTATAAACAAAGAGCGCGTCGCTTTATCGCGACAATGTAGGTATATAAAATGTACTCTGTGAATGTAGGTACTGTAGAGGTTATCTGCATGTGTCAACCTTATGTTGACAGGCTGGTAATATATTATCGCTGGTTACTCTCGAACAGTCAAGCTAGTTTGAAATAAGCTTTGGAAGAAAAAGTGATGGTAGTTTTTTAGAGAAGTAGATCACAGAGTACATTTTATAAGTAGATAGGCAGGGCTAGGGCCTGCCGGTGTATTAGGAAAATTCCTTGACAAAATATTATGATCTAGTTAAACATTAAATATATGTACCTTATATCTTCTTCTCTATCTTGATATCTTATATCCATTCTGTTACGCCCCCACTTTTATATATTGAGAAAGGTACCTACCCGTAGCACCTTCCTCTCGTCGGTCATCAACATCGTCATCAGCCAATATATATTTCAATTTGACCCTCTATAGGGTCAAATTGAAATAGCTGGCGAAACTTCTCGGACGTAATGAGTATCCATAATCACATCATGACAAACAAAAATAAACTAAGTTCTATATAGATACCTACTTAGTTAGGACAGTTTTGAAAATCACACCTTTTTTTTTTTGGTTTAGCGTGATTTGATAAATAGAAGCGTAAGTACCTACCTACCCGTTGCCTACTAGGGATTGTAATCTCGAGTCGAGACTGGCAACTCGACATCTCGCGTGCTAAGTCTGGTGTCGAGATTGGCCATTGAAGATCTCGCCCTGCTATCAAGCGAAATCTCGGTTGGAGTGTAGCCTTGGGGACACTATGGAGCGAGGAATTATTTACCAATTTTTTTTTTGCTTAAATTTTCAAATTTTATTGCAGTATCGGGTTGACCTTGACCATAGAAACCATTTCGGTTCTGACAAGCATGGCCCTACGATGCACCGTTTCCGAGTTGGGAGCTTTGTTTTAATTTTTAATTTTTGAATAGCTCCTGGAACTAGCATAGGTACTAATGCCACATTCCCACGGCCGGTTAAGTGATATGCCGCGCCAGGCGTTGCTACGCCTGTCGAGGCCTGTCGCGGCCCGTACCGAGCATTCCCACCGCTGTGGATTTATTCAGTGGTCAAATTTTTGGGAACAAAGCACAAAGAAACGCGCCGTTACATGCCATACAGGCTGTGACAGGCGCCCCCGCGCCGCATTATGCCGCGCCGCACCAAGCCGCGCCTTTGAACTTAGCGACTCCCGACGGATAGGATGGGCGCGGGCGACGACAGGCGGTGGCCTGTCAGGTAGGCCTCATTGAATGCGACGGTTCCGATGACCTGTCGGCCTGGTCTGGTGCGGTCTGGCTTGTGAAATAGCGGGCCTTGGGCGTGGGTCCGTGGCATTAGTGTTCCAAGACGAACGAGATTTAAAAAAACGAGAGTGTTCTCCCAAGACTGAATTTTGAGATTCCATTCATTGCATTCCCTACACGTTTCTTAAACAATCTCTATTGTGTTGGAATCCACTGTCAGTCTAACTGGATGCTAGATGCAACCAAATGCTGCTTCTTTAACATAAATAATACAAAAAAAAGCAACCACATCCTTGAGACCAAGGTGAATGCGAATGGCACAATGTGGTGGAAACTTACTGCGTAAGTTCAATATAACTTCAACACTTTTCTTCATTCGGGCCATGTCAGATTCTACTTCATTTTGAACTTTTTCGTAGAAGTCTGGGCTGTTAACATCAATATTTTCAATATTATTTGGTTTTTCATCCATGTCTTGGAATAATTTAGTAATTAAAAAGCTATTGGAAACGTTTTTATTCTAACTTTCCCGCCAGTTAATGAAAAATTTAGAGACCCACAGAATCCACAGATATACCAAACTAAACTATCGACTATAACAAAGTTTTTGTTTTAACTTTTTTTTTTATATCTTTTATAATTTATAGAAAATAATCATTTCTCTAAATAAGTAATCTGGATAATATTCACAACATGTATTTTTGTAACTTTATAATAATTATAGCCTAATAGTGAAATTAAGATATCTAGCAACATTGTTAATTTATGGCGTTGGCTGTATAGCCCATACTTTCTTCAATACGTCTATGGAATATTAAAAAGTGAGGATCTTTGAATAGACAACTAAATTAAATTGTCAGGAAATGTTATTTCTGTTTCACTCCTCATACGAAAATCCCTATAGTGGTGTCGCACTGCACGTAAACGACGCGTTATTGAGTATCGGTTGCATTACCATAGATCTGTCATTGTCACGCCTGTTCACCTCAACTCAACTATTCATTTTGGTTTCTTTTGTGCAGACTAAAACGAATAAATAACGCGTGTTTTGGATAATTTTGTACTGGTGCATTTCACTCATGATTGTTTACTAATACTTGTGACCGTGCAGTTGATAAGAACTCATTAAAGATGATGAGTGACGACGATCGCGACATCGATATTGAAAGTGATGTAGGTGTTTTCCCGATTTGACAGTTCACTGGGTTTGTGCTGCATGTTTATTTTGCTACTGATAATATTTTTGCTCAATTCCAGGCTGAAAATGACTCGGACTCTCGTTCAAATGCCAGGAACAGTGTTGGGGGCAGCGGATACTACTCGCAGGTAAATTGTGTTGGTATCCATTTCAAAAGTACTTCAGATTTGTCAGTTATTAAGCAAACGAAACCTTGCATGTATTAGAATGAATGATTACAGAAACAAATTGATTCGTACACATCGTTTTTAGCAGAGATGTTGGCTGCAATGTGTACAATCAACGAAACTGCTGAATCGTGACACTCAGGGGAATCTTTAATGTTACAGGCAGAAAAAAGAGCACACCACAATGCATTGGAGAGAAAGAGAAGAGACCACATAAAGGACAGTTTTACATCACTAAGGGAATCAGTACCAGCTCTCCAGAATGAGAAAGTGGTATGTTCAAAAATTGTAAGCATTCACATTTTACATGTGGTATTGATCTTTATTTTTATAGTTTTTAAGTTTTGCATTACTAAATGGATGAATGGTGTAGGTAATATTTGTTGTTAGGTACCAAAAGTTGACTGAAAGTTCAATTAAGCTTAAGGGTATCTCACACTGTAAAGTTTTACTCTATCTTGTGAGCCTATCACAATGTTGCCATACATTTAGATCTGGTGAATCAATAATTAAATTTAGGAAATCAATTACTTAATTTTCAGTATTACAATTTTACAAGTATGTACCTGTTATTTGCTACTAGCAAATACTACTATATATATTACTAACACCTTTTCATCCATGAATGAAAGATGCTTATTTCTTAATAATTATTACAATTATGATGGATTTTGATAATACATAGTATGGCTCTCTTTTTTCGTGCTTATTATTATAGTACCTAATTGTTATCTTTTTTATCAAATAGTAATATTATCACTAAAATTATAGATGGTGAAAGTGCTGACATAAATAACTGCATGCTTGCTATATAAAACAATGTTCCTCAGAACGAGAGATGTTAAATAATTCAGAAAGTTATTGATCCACTTTCTATAAAAGTATAAACTTGTAATTTCCTATTTGACTTCGAAGATGTTTTGATTGTCAATTTATTATTGTTGTTACAGGCAAGTCGAGCACAAATATTAAAAAAAGCAGCTGAGTACATACAATTTATGAGAAGAAAAAACAATTCACACCAACAAGACATTGAGGACTTGAGGAGACAGAATAATATGCTTGAAACACAAAGTAAGTAATACTTATGATTTTTTTGTCTCCTTTTACTACCTGAGATTGATTGAAATGAAATGCCGATCCAAAGACTGAAATTGACTATCAATTTTAAAGAACTTAATATGTACTGGCTGTAACCATTCAAAATAAAAATATTTTAATTCACATAAACCAACATGGGCACTTATGAAACATCAGAAGCTAGGTGCATTTGATTGGGACTCGTAGCTAAGTGATAACAGCCACACGGGTTGATCGAAGGTTAATCTATGATGGCTGCGGTGACCATTCATTACATATCAAGACCCCGTTTGTGCCTTTGAAACCACATTAATCCGTAGGTCCCGGTTGTCATTTGTAGCTCTTTGTGTCTTTGTAGCCCAAAAGTCTCAGAACTAGTCTTACAAAAGGGTATTGTGTTACTTAGCAACTGGGTTGTGGAGGTCAGATAAGCAGACGATCCATGTAAAATACTGGTATTCAGCTGCATCTGGTTAGACTGGAGGCTGAAAAAGGCTAGGCAGATTGATTGTAACCCTTTGATTGTGTGGTGTACGGGCAATTAGAAAAATATAAAACAATGACCTCCAATTTATTTTATGTTTGACTATTATAGTACTATTTAGTTTTCAAATGCCCTTGTCTTGAATACAAGGTTAAATTTCAATGACAGACCAAAATCATGCAAGAATGATTGTATTATATTGACCCAATTTAATCCTTATGGACAGTATTTATAGGGTAGAGTTGAGTCATACAGCTCCCCTGTTTTAAAACATATGATTACCTTCTATTATTCATACAATCCTATTACACAACCCAAACTTTCTTTACAATAACCCAAATCAATATTCTTAATATGTACTTCCAAACATCAAATGTACATACTACACACATCATATGCACAGGTGACAAAGATATAACATAATATAATATCACACCTATATCCCCGAAGAGTTAGGCAGAGGTGTACCTATAGTACACCCACATTTTGCCAGTTATGTAGCATGTAACAGGGGCGAGCCTATTACCATCAACTGTTACTTGCTGACAGGCTTACACTGTCCTCCCATACCTATCAACACTGTAATTTGAAACATTGTAAAAGCCCCTTATTTTTAAAAGACTAACCGTGGAGTTTCTTGCCGGCTCTTAGGAAACAACCAATTGGAACCGTGCACCTAGCTTCTGACGTTTCATAAGTGCCCATGTAGGTTTATGTGAAATAAAATATTTTCATTTGATTTGATTTGAACCAAGCACTGTGAAATTTCTAATTATTTATTTTTATTTTAACATTGCCCCACACTAGGAATTTCTCTTGTATTGTGGGTGACATACACAATCAGCCAGACCCGGAACAATTACTTGTAGGTCATACAAATATTTGTTCCGTGCGGGAATCGAACTCGCGACACGCAGCGAAGCAGTCAATCGCTTAACCGCTGCGCCAACCGTGCCGACACATATATAAAAATCAATCATATACAATTATCACTGCTCAACCTGGGAATCGAAACCTGGACCTCATGCTCAGCAGTACCGCTTGTGACCACTAGGCTAATGAGGCAGTCATGATATTTAAAAAACCAACTACAAAGTGACATAGTTATTTAATACAACCCCATTTCTACAATCCTTATATTATTTTGTCTTCGCCTTAGTCACTTATTTCAAAACATTACTGTAATGCGGAATTTCAATAAACAAATTAATTCTTTCCCACTGTTGACCGCGATTGGATTTTGCTTCCCAAGCATAGGTAATACGGGCTGGTGTCCGCAACTCCACGTCAATGAGCGTATTTTGCATACTGGGCTTCCCAACCATGCATCTTACTTAATTCTCCGATTTTTTCATGCATTTGCAAAATATGTGAATGCAACTGCGGAGTAATTGCATAACACACTTACAATGGCAATTTATTTTGTTTTGAAAGTTCAACAATATTCACTGCGTCATTTACGTTGTTGAGCAGATTTTTTTTGTACATATGAAGCAATGGATTAGCAATAGGCTCCAAAATTATTCAGATTGTGATTGAAAGTGTGTTACTCAATTAGGGTACAGCGGGGTAATTACGTAACACACTAACAGTAGGAATGAGTTTCATTTTGACAGTTCAACAACATTCATTACGTTATTTACGTTGTTGAGCAGACAAATTTTTCCAACATAAGAAGCAATGGATTAGCAATAGGCTTCAAAATGATTCAGATTGTGATAGATGTGTGTTACGTAATTAGAGTGCTGGTGAATTTTTCAAAAATGTAACAATGGATTAGCAATATCCTTAATTATCTTTCGGTTTGTGATTGAAATTGTGATGCTAGGGTAAGCTTGAGGGTAGGTGCTGGTTTCTGAGCACCTTTTCAAAATAAAACATATTTCCTTTACAGTAAGAGCATTGGAAAAGGCTCGACAATCGGGCAACTATTCAGATGCCCACGAGTTGGGGCTTGGCGTCAAATCAGAAGGCGATTCACATGACACTGACAGTTCAGACGGAGAGGCAACCACGCGTAGGGTCAAAAAACTTAAGATCAACGGAGTCATGTCTAGTAATTAAGCAGGTTGTGAGATGAATTAGTCTTAGCTCATGATGACATAGACTTCATTGTTAACCAATAAGGCTGGAATTATATTCGTCAGCGCGGCCAGGCGGGTTGCCTGCTCTGGTGTAGTTCACAACGAATTACCTATGTGAGCTGCGGTGCTGCAGGCAATTTGTTGTGATAACGGGGTATAGAGGCGGCTCCGCCCAGTCTCGCGGCCAGTATAATTCAAGCCCCACAAACTACTTTGTTCTAATACATAATTATATTTTTGATACAGATGAAATGAAATTAGGTAACTTTAATGTGTAGCGTGTTAGTGTTTTGTCTATATTGTAATAATTATATGTATACACCGAATAGTTTTACCAATAAGATACTTTTAAACATAGTTATGTTATGTTTTCTGTACATAATAAATTAGGAATTTGGAAATGTATGTATTTAAACCGGCTGATAAATTTCAGCAACATGTACTCTAGTTTTCAATATTTTATTGCATTATGTTAAATGTAATGACAGAATAAATTATAATCATTATGAAATCGTGCAGACGTTTATAGATTCAGTTGGGTAATTTAAAATTCTAAATAGTCTAATGTCATATACAGTACACATTCTTAGGAGTTATTTTATGTAATTATTAATAATAATTATACATATATATTGGTTTATTTCTGTTGTAATAATGGCAATCATTGCTGAGAGTGATTCATCTTTCTAACACTTTGTAAGTATGTTCTTTGATAAATAATAATTATGCGATAAGTGAACTTTACATTGAATTTTCTTATTGATCTGTTTTTAATTACTTTTATTATGAAAAGATTATTTTTAAGTGAGAAACGATACATTTGTAATTTTAACTATATTATCATTGATTGATATTTAAATATTTTTAGCCTCTATGCAAATGTTTTCTATAACCATTTAACTATTTTGCCGCGCTAACGAAGA
The DNA here is from genome assembly GCA_917490735.1 of Dryobotodes eremita. NCBI lineage: Eukaryota > Metazoa > Arthropoda > Insecta > Lepidoptera > Noctuidae > Dryobotodes > Dryobotodes eremita. Next base: position 11,450,129 of record OU823257.1, read on the forward strand.
AAGCAATAACTCGATTTTGGACGATTTTGAGTTATAATATATTCGGAATCAGCGAATCGAAATATACTCTCTCTAAGTAACTTTTTATGAATCCTTCAGGAACTCGGGTTTTTCAGTAAGCAAGAATGCAATAACTTATATTTCACTATGAAAGTTCAAAACTTTGAGCGCGTTTTTCTCGGAAGCGTCAAAATCGAGTTATTGTATTCTTAGTTAGCGCGGCAGTATTGTAACGGCGGCGCTCCCTCACCGGGAGCCTTCGCCTGTAATGTAACACTCCAAGATTCCATTGTAACGGCTAGGACTATGCAAGTTGATTACGACGGCCGTCAACTGCTACGCCGTATTGAGAGATAATTGAAACCAGCAGGATAGGTTAATACATATTATAATGAAATAGTTCGAAGAAACACGGCTATGTCGCTGGTAAGGGTTACATGACAGGCGAATGCTCCTGGTGAGGGAGCGTCTTAAAATCGTTTTCCACAAATTTATGCAATTACCAACTGCACATGCAGCATTTTTGTTTTTTTTTATAACATTGTTGTTATGAGTATTTTTACAATTTTAATATAATATTTACCTAATAACCCGCATTCAGCAATGGACCACCATAAGTTGGGACACTAACATTAATTTGTAAAAATATAATTTTAATTATATTATTTTTTATTTATTTTATTTTATTTTATTTTTTATTTCATTAATTTTTTTCTCACTTGCAAAACTTTGGTAGCTTAGGGGTTGCACCATTAAGGCCCATTTACATAAAGCAATTTAATTTCCCAGTGAACGCAATAAGAAGAAGCAATAATAAAATTTGTAGTGTCTAAAGAATGTTTAGAGGGTAGTTTACTGGGCAATTAAGTGGTTTCGTGTAAATCGACCTTACTCTTTATGTACTTATCTACTGTCGAAAGACATTCAAAAATATATAGTTAAATAGAATAAGAAGTTGATTGATTGCTTTAATGATAAAATTTGATCATGTCCGATGCTAGTAATTACTTCAATAAGTTGATCGTGAGTGTACCAAAATATTTGTTTTAATTTCTATTAAAAAAAAAAGTATTTTAAATATTTTATTATATATTTTTTATGTTTTTTTGTTTTTCAATGAAATGGTCATACATTTCCGTATCTTGCTTTTGTAAGTACACACTACACTATCCATGATTGTAAGATAATTCAATATGAAGTGATAGATGTAAGTTTTAGTCTTCATGAACAATTAATTCGAATAAGATCGCGGTGCAAAAAATATGCACAATGTACACTAACAATGTACGTACATTTATACATAATGGATCTTGGCCTACGTTGCGTCGATCGGTATAGTTGATGCATTTCACGAGCGCGCGTAATTTCAATGACCTGAAAAAAGATCAAAAAACGCGCGAATTCGATTGCAACGACTTCAAAAATAAAGTGCAATATTTCGTGTGCTTAGTGAATTATCTTTTACGATAATATTATTTTTATATTTTGTCATTGCAAGTAAATGTTAGATAATAATATTTTTTAAATAAGTATAGAAAGATTAGAAAGTTATTTTTAAAGCTACGAAAATGTGTTTGTTCTTGAAGACTAAATAGTTTTAACGAAAAAAATATGCATAAATACTCTGTTAAAATTTTGCTTTTTACTTTTTTTACCCTAGACTGTTTAAAATATCAGAAGACAAGCAGATACTTAGTACTATCAGCAACGAAAGTCGATTAACACTTAAGTTTTTTAAGTCATAAATAGAAGACAGTGATGCCGATTCTCTTGTACACCGAACTAAACTAACTAAACTATCACTAAAATTCCTTACTTTTGGCTATGAGCACCTTAGAAGATATTCTGCAAAAAAAAAAAAACATAAATTTAAAAATAATTTTGACAACTAAAATCGAATTTGACAATCACGACTCCACGTGGAACCACGTTTGCCATACACCGTGAATTTTTTTTTTGTTGGAGCTGGATTCGTGGTGGGGGCAACCTCGACGTGTTTTATATGGATTTTTTCCCTTTTATATGGACAATACGAAAAATTATTACCTACATTTTTAGTTTAGGGGTTTATCGGTTCCATAAAGGGGGTCGAAATTTTCATTATCTTTGCGATAGGATACACCATTTTCGAGATATAAGCAAAATAAAAGAATAAAAAGATACAGTACTGTTTTTGCACCTGAAGTCGAGGTGTTGGTGTGAATTTAAGTTCATGACAACGAATTTTATTCTACACATTTTTAATTGCGATTAAAAATTGTCCGATTTAGTTAGACAATCAATATTTTAGGTGAAAACGTCAAATCACAGAATAGCAAAATTGCCATTTTCACTAAATGAATAACTCAGTGCCTCTTAGTGCTGTCAAACTAAAATATAGTTATGTCACTTCATTCTATTTCAGAATTGGAAATCGTCGTTTGACAGGAATAAACTAAATTTTGGTGATTTTTTGTCTAGTTTAGAGGCATTTGTGACAAGAGAATCTACACCAATGTTTAAATAGGTACATAGCATAAACTTTTACTAAATGATGATAGACAGGTTATCACATAAGCTTGCCTACGTTCATGAGATTATCTAAATGATACAATACTTACTTTTGCCCGCGGCTTCGTCCGCTTGGAGGTCGGGAATTATCCCACGGGTATGTACCGGGATAAAAAGTATCTTAACGAAATCGATGTTACGTCCGAATGTTCGTGCCTGGCTGCCCATCCTAGTGGCGTGAGGGATACCACCGGTTGTGTTCTAACCTAGGTCTTGGTTAGGGTTTCTCAATTCCCGGGTTTTTGACGTTTCCGGAACACGGAAACAAAAAAAAATGGCCAGGTTCGGGAATTAAAAAAAAAGATGCATTATTACCTATGAAAGAGGATTCTGTGGGTTTTGAGTTACATAATTATGCTGCTTTACGAATGGAAAATGGACCGATGTAGTGGGATAAAATGAAAAAAAATATAGGGGAGACTGGGTACGGTTGAAACAATTTTGCGTTGTACGCCCGTAGCACAGCCATTTTGAAACATAACAAACAACAAAACACTTAAAATGAGAGAATAGAGGATTATCTTCAAACACATCTCAGAATAAGAGGCTCAACTGCCATATTTACTAGATAGGAAGAGTTTAATAAAATAATGTGCCACTGTTTCAACCGTACCCATACCAGGGGCGGTTGAAACAGTGATGGGGGTCACTTGAAACATAAAAAAATAAGTAATAAAAAATCAGTTTCTTTTTGTTTTTTGTTTTTTCTTTCTTTTAATTTATTAATCAACAAGAAATAGTTAAATTCTAGTATGGCACCATTTTTATCAGTCTTAATAATTGTTTGCTGCCTGTATGGACACAAATGAACATAAAAATAGCTCTTCTGCCCTGGTTTAAACTAAGAAATTAACACAAATAAGCAAAAATAACAAAAAAAACAACAATCAGTCTTAACAATTAAATTAAATGATACTATAAGATTTTCATACCTCAAATTATCTGTAAGAACAAAAACAAGCTGAACAGCAGCTGCTGTCTATAACATAAAAAACACAATAAAAAATTGTAACAAAATAAAGGTTCTAATCAGATTCGCACCGACAATTCCACATTTCTCCTAATAAAAGAGCGAAACCACTCTTCTCCGGCGACCTCGTTTTCGATCCACGTAGGAGGTGTGTTTAAGTTATATTTGACAGCAAGCTCGAATGCTAATTTTCTTACTTCTTTGACCAAAGTATATATCCGCACAGCGGATCAAATATTTTGACAGTTTACATTCCTGGTCAGGGGTAAATACTCGGTTGTGGGCTACATACCCCATACTAACATCAGCCTGGTTACCTTCTTCGGTCGCTGCATCTCTTTTTTTCTTATATCGCAGAAGAGAAGAGTGGTGAACTCCGAACATCTCTGCAGCTTTTCGTAAAGAAGTCCCTTTTTTGACTTCTTCATATGCATTTTCGTAGTGAGTTATATCACACTCGCCTCTTGAAGTTTTTTTGATATGTTGTCTGGGCATCTACAATGAAAAAAGCAACGGTTATCTTTGTTTCAATCGTACCCACGATAATTGCTTCATCCGTCCCCATACCCCTCAACCGCTAATAAAACAAACATAGCGTCGAGACGAAACAACGTAAACAAAAACGAATCACGGTTTTCGAACCTTCAAAATCTAACAATAACGCAAAAAATCACTCAAAATGCAAATGCTAATATCAACAAAGTAATTTGAAAAAGAAAACAATAGAAAATACTTACTTTTTGTCGAAAAAATATAATAGGGTCCCCTGGAAACGTACACAGAGCGCGAAGTGCAACGCGTCACTATGATTCATGTCCGGACTCGCCGGCCGCGTCTCTCTCCCCTTGTACCCCTCACCACACCGCTAATAGTTTACGAGTTATTAGCGTTGCTTCAACCGTACCCTGCTGCAACCGTACCCAGTCTCCCCTAATTCATTTTTTATTAATTATAAAATTAATAAAAAACTTCGTAACAGTATTTTAAATTTTGAATAAAATAAGCCTTCGAACATGTTAAAGAATACCAACTTCTAATTTTTCTAGCGAAATTACCTGCTACCGAAAAAACTCTTCCACTCTCTGTGGATGTCGGTTTAGCAGATAACAAAATTAAAAACTTTTTACAAAAAAAGAAAACCAACCGACTTAAAAAAAAAGCAATATAAAGTGAAAACTAACTTTAATTTCGAAAGTCGGTGACAAAACAAAAAAATACAAAATTAAAGGCACCGACTTTCGAAATTGAAGTTATTTTTCATTAGGTAGTGTTTCTTTTGGAAGTCGGATTTCGGTTTAAAAAAATAATACAAATAAGAATTTGTATTATTTTTTAAATTGAAATCCGTTTATCTGTTAAGGCGTGATAAGCTATCAGACAGACACGAGATACTTTCGCATTTATATTATTAGTATGGAAATATCGATGTGCCCCACAAAGAACGGAGCCTCACGCCGCGCTGCACACTGGATTGAAAATCGCGTCTAGAAGACTTGAGAGTTTAAATTTTAAAGTATCGTTTTTTGGGCTTGAAATGGTTTCTATTTAGTATTAATATGGTCATTTGGCTAATTTTGGTAATTAAACCAACAAATTTGGGTAATTTGGCTTGAAAACTGAGGACTTTGGAGCGACGGTCTTCGCAGGGTGGCTGGTAGCAGCTGGATGAGAGTTGCCGAGACTCGAGTTGAAGCAGAATATCTCTGGAACTACAACATTTTAAAAGCTTGTTAAGCTTTTTAATTTTAAAATTTAAAATTTTAGTTCATCTTAAAAGCTAAGTTTTGGAAGCCTGAAAAATTGGCATATGGATCTAGCTAAAACCATGATTGTCATCGAAACTGTTCCCAAAGGGTACCATAAGTATTTATTTACTTGTTACTGCGTTTATTATTTATTTTCAAGGATAAAATTACCATACAGGTACAGTAACCACATATTCATAAAAAATATATCTCTGTTGTCTTTCAAAACTACTTATTATAAAAGATAAGAAAAAGATACAGACTTATTTTCGACGATTTTTTAAACAAAATGTGCAGTGTTAAAAAAATGGGCATAATAAAGAGCATTCTATTCTATTCTATTCTAGTGTTTCCGGGTATATGAAGTAAGTATTTCAAAAATTCTTAAATAATGAGTACTATGACCCTCTGTAAGGATATAACGGGAAACTTTGGAGTTCCCAACCAGATAACAATAAAATTGATTTAACTATCCACTAGATAAATCACCCTTCAGTTATTATATTTGACGGAGAAGGTCGTCGTCGTCGTCTCTCTCGTTATTATCGGCAATATTTTAACTACAGTGGGCGTACTATGGGAAGAGTTGGTTATTGCGCAACAGAAAAACCGTTTGCAGCTCAAATCAAATTATCATTTTACGAACAAATTCATCACACTTCTGAATCACACACTGTAGGTACACGACACAACTATACAGAACGCGCGACAGTTTCTAAACGTGTTCACTGCTTAACCGCCAACAACGAACTCACAGGTTACTAAATACTAGTCGGAGAACAAATTGCTATAACTCTGTCTGGTCTACTGTGTCGAGCGCCGCCTGGTGGCGCTAGCGTCCCGATTAGCCAAACGATTGATTTAACTTATTTCCGACACGGCTATCTTGCTCGCACACGTGTGTTAACCTGCAACCAAAAACTCAACAACAGTGCATGTTCGATTCGGCCAATTCTGACCATTTACGGCTTCCAACTTTGAAATCACAAAACTTTAATTATCAATCATTTTATTTAATAAAAACAATTCTTCTAAATAAATTAACTAAAGAAACTTTGATTAATCATAGCAAAAATCATCAACCAGATCCATGTACCATCGTTATCCACATTAACAATCGCCTTTTTCACTAAGAGCCTTAGACACCGGAAACCCACACACGAGTAAACCGCTCTAACGCCACGGCACCCATAGCCGACCAGCAATCGCATTGCTCTCACACATCCAGTGCATGGATCAAACCTTCACATTATGGTCTCTCCAGACCCCACTCTCCGCCAGAGATAGGTACACGCCCATTGCGCACCCATGGACTACTTGAGTTGCCTCAAGAGACACCGATTTCTACCGGGCTACGACTACGTAATAACTATTGGTAGAGTCGACTTTACTACGGCCGTTAGAGAATCCTACTCGCGTTCTTTCCATAACTTAGGCTTGCTAATCATCACTGTGATCACTATCTACTTCGACTGGTACATAACCTACTGGCGTCTTTCTGAACCTATCGTGAGCGTACTGGTGAGTTCGGTTAGAATTTAAAGCTTTTAACGTATAGCGATCATCATCCAAAACTTCCGCTACCTTAAACGGACCTCTAAACTTCCGATCTAACTTAGTCTGATTTCGCTAATTGTTAAGCTACTTAGGACTTCTTCCGTGCTGAATACAAGTGCTTAACCAATAGGTATCAGTCAACGCAGCAACGTTATTAACTCATTTGCCATTGAATTTGGCTGCACAACTCTTCTTTACTGACGAGAATTCAGCACCAGAATCGTAAACATAACAATACAGCTCACCTTTATGTCGTGGCTTGTATGACGTAAACATCCATTCGTCGTTCACTGCTTGCAGGACTCCACCATCCACTTGGCTGCACTGTTCGTGCACCGGACCGCGATATGTCCTGGTTTCCCACACTTGAAGTACACGAAGGGCTTCGCTGACGGCTGCGGAGCTGCTTGGCTCGATTCTTAAAGTCGCTCTACCTCGTTTCTTGGTATGCTATTTGCGATAGCAACGTTGATGCTGCTCCTATGAGCGCCTTACTGATGGCCACAACACGTTGACCACCCAGGGCCGAATTTAGGGGAGGGTATCCGGGGCTACAGCCCCGGGGCCTTCACAAAAGAGGGGCCCCCACAATAGAGACTTCGGAAAAAAAAATCTTTCATATTCCGACGAGTAAAGACTAGTACTCCTTTGTTTTGTAAAATGCTAGCGTTTAAGAACTCTTCTAATGTAACTCGAGGGGATTGGCGCTGTTAGTCGAAATACACGGTCCTCCTAGTTCGGCTCCAAATGCTAAAACACTTGTGTACTTTTGTTTTAACAAGGCAAAAAAAAAAACTTGTACAACTTTTCCTTTGATATTTTTTTTCGCGTTTTGCCTGTACCTATAGTACTTTGTTTGTACAAACATGATTATATTGTTCTTATCAATATGAAAAAAAAAACGCCGAAAGTGTCGAATTTGGATTTCTTAATCACATTGAGAACATGGATGCTGAAAATTTGCATGCTGCAGCAGAGGCATTGGTGAAAGTGTATCAGAATGCTGTAGAGCCTAGTCTTGGTAATGAGTTGGTTCAATTTGTATCTTTGATCGACGTGTACAAAAAGGACTATGGAAAATACCAATCTCCGGAGTTATTTTACTACCAAATTCTCGAAGACCAAAGTTTCAGAGCTACATTCCCAAACCTCGAAATCGCATTGAGAATGTATTTGGTTTTGATGGTGTCGAATTGCACTGGAGAGCGCTCATGTTCAAAAACAAAAATTACAAAAAATAGACTGTGAACCACGATGGGACAAAACCGTCTATCAAAGCTAACGCTCCTAAGCATTGAAAGTGATTTACTTCGGGAACTCAACTGGATTTCAACTGGATTTCATCAAGGATTTTTCGGCGAAAAAAGCTTGGAAGGTTCCGTTCGTTAACACTATGATTTCAGATAATTCTCGTTTTCGTTTTTATTTCAATATGTTTGTTAAAAGCTTAAAGAATCTACTTGATTTCACAATAATTAATTTATTGAAAAACTCGTGTGAACTTTTTTTTCATTTTGTTTGGAAAATAATTTGGGAGGGGGGGCTCCACTCCTTTGTTGCCCCAAGGCCTCCAGACCTCTAAATCCGGCCCTGTGACCACCTTGCAGTGAATTTTCAGCAAATCACAAGTCAGCTCAGCACCATAATCGCGCATCCGTATCTGCCTTGTCTGGGTCGAACTCGGCTAGCAGATCCACACGATTATTTGTTTTAGGCGCATGCAGAAAGCGCTCGCATGTTTACATTTTGTTGTTCTAACATGGCACGCCAACGGTCACTTGCAGCGTTTTTATTTTGCGCCTGAACCAACACTTAACACACTTCTGATGACGGACAAGGTACCTTTCTCTCGTTAACTTTTCGGCCATATTTTAACTATTGTGGGCGTACTATGGGAAGAGTTTGTTTTTGCGCAACAGAAAAACCGTTTGCAGTTCAAATCAAATTATCGTTTTACGAACAAACTAATCACACTAGCGAATCACACACTGTAGGTACCTACACGACACAAACATACAGAACGCGTGACAGTTTCTAAACGTGTTCACTGCTTAACCCCCAACAAGCAACAACAAACTACATTAAACAATGACATTCTCTACAACAAACTACATTAAACAATGATATTCTCTACTATGAAGTCAAGTCAGCCCCTTACACCACTTGAAATTCGTGCGCACACCTATACAAACTTACACGCAGACTATGGCTGTCAACAACTAGAAAATACCCCTGCAATTAAATACCTTGGAGTCACTCTTGATAGCAACCTGAAATGGAAGCAACATATTGCTTCAGCTGTAGCCCGTGTGAGAAAACTTATATATTTTTTTAAACAGCTCAGAGGCGCGGCCGATTTTAGCTGTTTATTAACCGTCTACTTTGCGCTCGCTCAGTCTGTTCTGGGGTATTGTCTAAAAGTCTGGGATGGGGCCGGTAAAACAGTGATGCTGCGGGTCGAACGAGCGCAGAGAGCTGTTTTGAAGGTGCTGGCAAGGAAATCGATCCGATATCTGACATCCTCTCTATATACCCTCTGCTAGGTCCTCACCGTCAGACAGCTATTTATCCTCCAAACTGTTATTCGCAAACACAGCCAACTTAACTTGAAATGGTGTTCTACACGCCGCTCGAATAGTGTTTGTAACACTGAGTCTCGTAGAACTGTAGCTGCAAGTCGCCACTACAAACACTTTAGTTCAAAAATTTACGAAACATGAAACAAAACCTTACACATCTACCCATTAATCAAGAGCAAATGCAAAATGGAACTTAACTCCTGGTTAAAATGTCAAAATTATGAAGAAACGGAGAAACTCGTGGAAGTGTAAAATACTCACCACTCACACACCTCAACAAAACCACACGCAACACATGCAACAAACACCACAAACACCCCTCGCACACTCATTAACTTTCACCCACACACCCATTCACCCTACACTCACCACATTAACTCAACCCAATTCATATGTCCTGTACTGTTATTTTTATCTTCTTATTTGCTCTTTTATTTTTTATTATTAACTAACAAATTCTAAATTAACTATATTAACTTTACCTATTAAGCACTTTTGCAAGGAACATCATTCCATTCTGTATCTGGAGAAGGGCGTTGTTAGCTGCGCTACAGTTTATACTTTTGCAGCTATCATCGTTTCACTTTTTGTACCTATTCGTGTGTTTATTGTCCAAAATATTTATTTAAACTCTGCTTTAACTCTGGTCAAGCGTTATGTTATAGACACTGTCTTGCGCCACCTGCTACTCTGGCTCCTGTGGCGCTGGCGTTTCGATTAATCAAAGTCAAACGATTGATTTAACGTATTTCCGACATATTAATCAAACTTACATTTTGGATTATAATCCATCAGAAAGCATAATTTTACACATAGAATATCCTTCTATTTGTTTGCCACATTTGCCAAGTGCAATCGTAAGTAACGTCCCAAAATGGATAACTTGGAATCAACTTTTTTAGTTTCTCGCAATATCTCGAAACTAGACGTCCTTAGTAAACCATAATAAAATTTTCATTCCCCTCTGTGTAACACCCCCTAGGATTTTGACTGCAGATTAATGTATGACTTTTAAATGACCTTCAAAGATTGTAGGGTTTACTGTTCGTGTCAAAGGATTTCTGAAAACTTCGTATGTATTGCGGTAGGCCACGTCCTAACAAAAAGTGCGGATCGCGCGTGCAAAAAAATAATCCCAAAATCTTTGCAATATTTTAAAACCATAAACAGCACTAGAGCAGTGTATTCTATGTATTTATTGATTGTGAGCAGATTGGCCCGCCTGCACTGCAAACGTAGCGGTTCTTTTGTTCATTTTCCTTTTGGTTCCGTTTCTGTTTGGACATCGGACGTTTTCCCTGTTATCTCAATATTTTCCCGACCGTTTTGCTGTGTTGTTTGTTCAGTCAGCTGTTTTCGATAGTTCGTTGATTTACTGCCCTAATTAAGCGCGGGATGTTTTTGTTATGTCCAAGGAGAGATATCTATTAATATGTCGATGGTTACTATACGTTATGCAATTGGTCCTGGCTGTCATTCCTACTTTTGACAGTCGTTACGGGCAGTCAGACGACCGAAAGTCTGGCAACCAGTTTACCAAGGGGTATTGTGTTGGAGAAAATCACCAACTACAGTCTTACATTTAAATCTAGGTAAAGAATATACGTTGCAGAATATATGCCTATCTATGTCGAGGGGCACGAGGCTAAGTTATTACAGCCGCGAAGGTCGCTTGGCGCGGTCGGTCCGTGGATGGGTTACCATCTTTACAAACCGAGACCCCTCCGTGCCTCCGTTGGTCCCGGCTGTCATTCGTGAATCTTTGACAGTCGTCGGAAAGCCGAAAGTCTGACAACCATTCTTACCTAGGTGTGTCGTATTACTCGTATTAGGTACCCAGTAACTGGATTGTGGAGGTCAGATAGGCAGTGGCTCCATGTAAAATACTGGTATTCAACTGCATCCGGTTAGATGATGATAATGGTTTAATATACAGGATGGTAATTTGAGATGAAGCAGTAAGGGCAGATAAATTAACCATTGTTAGAAGACCAATGGTGCAGTCAGCTAGATTAATGACAGTCACAAGTTTTACTTTTAGGATGTCAATCGTAGATACTTATAGTTAGGGGCAAAAGTGCTTAAAAATGTAGCTGGGACAGGATGTTGTGGCGCAGCCAGAGACAGGCCTATCTCCAGGAGTGGATTGTGATAGGCTGAGATGACATAGTAGGTACGTGGTCTAGGACATCAAGTTTCAGAAAACTTCAGCTTTGCAGAGTGACGGCACTGTCTCTCACACATAACTGATACCTGCAGGGTAACTGCGTAACACACTAACAATTGCTTTTTATTTTGGCAATTCGACAACATTCATTACGTTATTTATGTTGCCGGGAAGACGAATTTTTTGAACATATATATGAAGCAATGGATTAGGAGTTTCTTTCAAAACCCTTCGTATTGTGGAAGAAAGTGTGTTACGCAACTGGGTTGTGGTATGTGCCAAGTGTCAATCCTTTCCAAATCTGTGCCTTTACACAACGGCATGGTAGAGGTTCAGTCAGGGAAATTAATTGTACATACACCTGTCAAAGAATGATTGTTGTGATTTGAATATACGGCCAATTTAAGTTGGTGGTCAATTTGCTAAACAAATAATTTCCCTGACATTATTTATTGTACCTATGTTTTATTTTTTATCGATCAATGGAATACCTTTAGTACGGACCTATAAAGGTAATATACTTTAACCCATTTAAGCTGAACCGAAGCTTATTCGCAACAATTAAAATCCTATTCCTGGAAGTGTTTCTATTGTTTTAATTATTTTTACGATCGTTTCGCAGTACAAGGTCACAAGTACCGTGAACTGTTGGAAAAAATAAATCTTTTAAGACCCGCGCGGACTTTTAAAATGTAAAGGACCTAATTCCTTTATCTTTTAATTCTATTGCTGTTTTATTTGCATTTGGGTAGCACTTTATTCTGTACGTAGTATTAGTCCAAGCAGAACTTACCTACTTACCTAATATTAAGTATAAAGAGGTAAACTTTGTGAGTTTATATGCAGGGGGTACCTAATCTTCGGAACTACTGAGCCGATTTCGAAAATTCTATCACTATGGGAACCTGCCGAGTGCCAATAGCTTTATGTTAAAACAAGATATTTCACGCGGACGAAGTCGGGGGCATAAGCCATCACCTAATATTCTGATTAGTTTTAGTTAAAGGAGTCGGGAAACGTGTGGGTAGTTCGGCCTACGATTTGGCCGAAACGCTTTGGAGTTTAAAGTGTAAGTAGGTACCTACTCGCTATCTTCAAAATCTAGAGCGATTCAGTCAACAACATGGCCGAAATTATGACTTATGCAGGTGGAGGCACCAACTCATGGTAGGTAGGTAATCGGAATCAATTAAAAGAAATACTGTTAATAAAGGTACGTCTTACCAATTGATAGTTTATTGATAACCAATAGTTTACATATCACAATATGGGTTGTTTAAAATGAAAACGGATTACAATAGAAAATTTATAGAATTGTGCTTAAATTAAGTTTTAGTTAATCAAGAAATTAATTGAAAAATAAAACAAGCTACTGTTGCTTAGTATAAATCAATAAATTTAATTGTGAATTTTCATAACATTTTCGGTCTAAATGTTTCAAAATATATTATATTCAATGATATGTAATCAAGAAAGTTCTAGTTATATTACAATACATGCAAAGTTACATTACATACAAAGTTAGGTACAATAAGAAATAGATTTTAAAACGAAAATGTATAGCGAAATTCACGAATAAACAATGTTAGTTGATACAGTCATATTTAATTTTATTACACTGGTTTTCCGTGGTCCTCGCATTAAGGCCTTCAAATATATCCAGATAACATGTCGTCAATAGGATAACGTCTTACTTGCATCTGTGAGTTATCACAGAATTCACTAGTTTCTAAGAAGTCTGCACCTATGCAATCCGACAGCAATCTTTTCTCAGCATCGGCTGAAAAGAAAAAAGTTTTTAATACTGCAACAATTTTCCTGAACGGTTTGGAAATCAAATAAGAATCGGGAAGCCGGAACCTACCTACCTACATACTCACTTATACAAGAGTGGAAGGCAAAAGGTACTCTCATTCAGAAGTACCCTTGACCAACAGTGGGATATTAAAGTTAGAATTTAAAAAGTACTCACTCAAAAACTCCAGGGACGGTTCTTGGTCGTGGTTTTGTTGAAGAAAATCACATTCGTTCGTCAAGTTGCAATCACAGGGAAGCTCAACATTTTGTAGACTTGTCAGGTCCGATTGCGAATGGACTTGGCTATGACTATCCGATGGTACTTGCTGGGGTGGTACGATGGATGGCACCGCGATCAGCGAACGAGTCAGACGCTCAATCGAAGGAATCGATTGTGACTGTGCCGATAAAGTTGCTACGAACTTTGTCATCGACTCTTCGGAGCTTTGGGATTCAGAATTATAGATCTGATTGTACAATTCTGTTTGTAGTTCCATATGTGCTTGAGATTCGCCGTGATCCTGTTCTTCAGTTATTTTCTCTGGGAGCTGTTGTTGTTTTTCCGTCTGTACCAAATACTGCATATTGTTTTGATCTTGGTCACACACGATGTGTGGTGATACGGTGTGACCTCTCATCTCGATGCCTGAGTCCACTGAGAATGTTTCTGATCGGGTTTTCGTTCGTTTTTCTCGTTGGATATTTTCGGAACTTAGCTGCTCGGGACGCTTGCGTTTTGTTCTCTGTAACAAGTGAAAACACGTTTAATTACAAAAACAACAAAAAATATAATAAAACAGTTTATGTAATAGCTGATTTGCAATTAAAGAAGATCAAGTCGTAGGTAACAGTTAAGGAACGTACCTGTTTTCTCAAGTTGTAATTTTTTGCTTTTTGAGTTTTAGAACTCGTATCTGGCCCAGCTGTTTCCGTGTCCTGCATGACAAAAAAATATAATACGTAAATAAGACAGAAAGCGGACAAATATACAACAAAAGGGTTAATGTAGTTAGAACTTACAGTATTTCCATCGTCTAAAAGTTCTAAAGCAGCATCATCGAGACCCAAGCGATTTTGTAGTGTTGCAACTGAAAAGAAAAATAAACAAACATAAGAAAAAGAAAACAATTATTAGGTACTGTAAATAATATTAATTATTGTGAATATTATTAGTAGTAGAAGATACATACTTTGACCTTCCAAGTTTGCATTGATGCGTTCCAATTCTGTGATGTCCTCAGATTTATTTCTGTTCGTTCTCTGAATTCGATTGATCACCGTAGCCAGAAGAGCGGCGTTCGAGACCTATACATTAAAAAAAAATTGTATACACCGTAGATAAATTAATGATTAACAATATTAGGTAACTGATGATTACTTACGTTAGAATCACAATTAGCAGCTTCAATTAATTGCGACATGACTTCTGCTGTTTCAATGCGACGTTCTCTTTCGTACTGGGCATTGCGTGCGCGCCGTTGTTCCTGTAAACAACAACAAATATATTAAATTAACAAATGTATATTTATTAATGAATGATTTTAGTCTAGGGTGGAAAATGTAAGGTATAAATACGAACCCGTGAAAGAGGAATACGGTTCTTGCCAGCCGGTCTGCCTCGACGCCTTGGGATTTCTGATTCTTCCAATGTTTTTTTCTGAAATAACAATACATTTTAGATTAAAAACATACATTATTTTTAACGAAACAATACTCGGTGGAAGTTACAGTATCTATTTATTTACAATTCCTATTTATTTCCATTTCGCAATACGTACCTTTTCGTTCACCATTTTTGATACGTATCTATAATTCTTGATTTGAATAAATTTTATAATTATTATTTCAGAACTCCACCAGTCGAACTGCACTAATTACCGACAAACGAAGCAATGAGTACAATTTTTTTTAAACCCGTGTTTATATACTTACTTGCGCGTACGCAGGGATGCAACAAAAAGGGGCGGAGTCAACCTGTGGAAGCTCTGCTATAGGTCGACCGGGGATTATCCATTGTTCTAGGATATTGTTATTCATTTCTGGTTAAGCGTTAGAGCCAGTTTTGGGTATTTTTTATGATACAATAGGATTTAAAATGGCTTCTAATAAGTTTACAACTTGAAAAGTTAATTCGTAAGTGCTTATTGTAATAATTCCCGGCAGGTTTAAAAACCTTTGGCAGTTCGTAAGTATAGTAAGTATGTGTTACTGTGTAGTTTGAAATCTACCATTCGTTTACTGAACATATTACGGGTTTGCATTTATATGATGAGATAAGTATTATTACTTACCGGCAGATGGCATGAACTTCAACGCGACTACTGATCACACGTGTATTTGGAAAACTCATTTTCATAAAGTCAAAGTCAAATCATTTATTTCAAATAGGCACGTAAAAGGCACTTTTGAACGTCAAAATTTACTACAAGAAAATAGAATTGATTCTAGTTGCCCCTTCCAAAAGGTAGTTTCGTATGGAGAAGAATGGGCAAGAAACTTTACCGTTACTCTTTTAATATGTTTTACAATAATTATGTACACATTAATTATATGTGAAGACGATGCACCTAGAATGACGTTCCATGACGTTCCTTGTCGGAATTAACTTGTACCTACCCAGCCCACTGCTGCAACTCTATATTTTTTTCCTTTATTAATAGTAGTAGTATCCGCAACTCCACGTCCAAGCGCGTATTTTGCGTACGTCCTTTACTAATAATAATGACAATGATTTTGCATTTAATTTCGGTATTTCGGTTTTTTTAATTACTAGCTCGGGCGGGTAATTAAAAAAACCGGCCAAGTGCGTGTCGGACCACGCACAATTAAGGGTTCCGTAGTTGGGATTAGTTTATAGTAAAAACTTAACATTATAGTTGAAAAACAAATGTTTTGCCATACATCGATATACGTCATCGTCAATTCTCCACTGCAAAAGTAAGACGGTCATCACAAAAAAAAAAGTGATAATACTACAAATTAAAGATTTTCAGACTTTTTCCTTTACTTGTGCTGTGAGACCTTGCTTCTTGCCAAACTTCGTGATTCTAGGTCAACGAGAAAGTACCCTATAGGTTTTGATTTATTTGCGAGTATCAAAATATGTCGCATAAATGACCATATTTTTTTTTTGACTTAGAAGCTTGATTCTTTTAGAGCTCCAGGGGACCGTATAGCTACGTATTTGATATTAATTTCAACATGATTGGAGCTTGAACGCGTTTCGAAGTATTTTTCTAAAAATGGATTAACTATGAAAAAGTAAGACAAAAATATTAATAATTAATTGAATAAAAATATTCAATATCAATCAATTATAAAATTCACGAATCGTTCAATAAAGATTATAAAACAAATCGTAGCGATTCTGCTACGCCACGCTACGAGAGCCTACAGCGTGCTATGCGAACAGCGCCTATAGATGTAGGTTCATAGTTAAGACACCTGTCCCATCGACGGCGATTTACGAGAAGCGAGTATGTAGATCTGCACCCTAATTACGTAACACACTATCTATCACAATCTGAATCATTTTGAAGCCTATTGCTAATCCATTGCTTCATTTGTTCAAAAATTTGTCTGCTCAACAACGTAAATAACGCAATGAAAGTTGTTGAACTGTCAAAATTAGTGTATTACGTAATTACGCCGCTGATAACTAAAAACGAGTTGGCGCGCAACGAGCTGCAGCGAGTGCGCGACAGCGACGAGCGATTACTCGCTGGTACGAGTATATGTAGTATATGTGCCAAGCGTGAGTCTCTCAGCGAGTGTTTTGCCCGCCAAGCGAGCGTCGCAAAACGAGTAGGTACTGTCGCTGCAATAAACGATTACTCGGTGTGAACATTTAGGCCCGTATTACAGAACGTCACTCAATACTCAAGCATTACTTAGAACTAGATTCAAGCTATTTGATTGGTTGAAACTAGTTTTAAGTAATGCGAGTATTGAGTGACCTTCTGTAATACGGGACTTAATCAATCATCTATTAATATAAGTATCTCTTTTACTAACACGGGACCTACAATCTTTTGTACGTTTCTTGAGCTAGAAAATCGTTGACAGTTAGTCGCTTTCTTGTCGGCGGTAGGACAGCGGGGTCATTACGTAACACACTAACAGTAGGAATGGATTTCATTTTGACAGTTCAACAACATTCATTGCGTTATTTACGTTGTTGAGCAGACAAATTTTTCGAACATATGAAGCAATGGATTAGCAATAGGCTTCAAAATGATTCAGATTGTGATGTGTGATGTGATAAGGGTGCTGGTGTAAGTATGATGAAGTTTGAAAATGTCACTTATGTATTTCTGGCTTCCGACGCGCAAGAAACATCAACATAAGTATAGAATACACAGTTGTCATAGATAATCTAAACTTTACAACTAAGTACTACGACGAAATGATTGCTATCTCCTAATCCTCTGTCGGCTAATCCCTGTGATCTCTTTAGCACAACAATAGGACACTAATCTATTTAATGACGTTAGAAATAAAGTTATTGATTCCTCCTAGTTATAGTAATTAGCAAATGTTTAGTATAACACCCGTTTCACAGCTTCGTAATTAGAACTATTTGTACGGAAGAAGAACTATTCAGTTTGAGGGAGCGCAGCTTTATAATAGTTTACCGAAAGAAATAAGAGATTCTTCATCAGTGAACATTTTTAGGAATAGGTTAAAGTTGTATTTGGCTAACCAACAATAATAAATCATTGCTATATGTACTCGATAGATTGAACGACAACTATGTTTATTACTTAAGATATTTTGTTTAGTTTCTCATATTTAAGTGAACTATGTATGTTCTTTTTTGAGAAATAAATTTCTTTAAACCGAACTATCTAAACATATAATAAAATCGTAGCAGAGTGAAAAATGTATTGTTATATTTTTTATAAATAATTTTTACGAGGTCTGGGAACGATTCTTATGCCGAAAATAAAGTTTTTAGAAATTTTGTCTGTTTGTCTGAATGTATGTTCCAGCGTCACGCATTTCGCATTTTGTTCAAAATTGGGCATAGATATTCGATACACTCACACAGTTACAATACAGCATAATATTAGTTGGCATAGAAGGAATATTACATTCCAGACCACTAACTTCAATGTCGAGAGGTCCTTCTGATCTTACATTCTTGACCCCAGGTCGTTTTTTAATAGGAAGGCTCATAACGGCAATCCCTGAGTCCGAAATTACTCACATTCCGGAAAATAGATTACGCTTTTGGCGTTAAGCACTAAAATACAGCAACTCTTTTGGAACTCGTGGCATAAACAATATTTGTCTCAGTTGAATAGCAGACCCAAATGGCATCTAAACCAGCCATATATAGAGGAAGGCAGTTTAGTACTTTTAAAGGATGAAAGATCTAGTCCTCTCCAGTGGCCCTTGGCCAGAATTGTTAAAATATACTATGGGTCGGATCATAAGGCCAAGGTCACTTAAATAAAAACAGCTTACACACACATACCCACCCTCACACATACGCCTCAAGTAGGTACTGTGTAATTTAAAATTGTTTAAATCTTATTGCATAATATCTGTAAAACTATTGGGGAAGACACTGATTCCTGTAATACAGGTTACAACCTAGCGCAGGAGTCAGTAAATGTGACATACTTTTATGTCAATAAAATATTATTATTATAAATATTATTATGGCTTCTGGCATATACCAAAGGTCGATTAGCAAGATATGTATTTTGCCGAACTGTAATTAGCTCATGTAACTTAATTGTAATTAACTAATGTAATGAAATTCCCCCGGGAATGTATGTACAAACTCACTAACTTAATACTTTAAAATTATTGCCATTGGCAACATTATAGTACAATATTGTATCATAAATTGGCAGCACTGCTACCTCATCTCTCTTAAAAAACTTCATCTTTGTAAAGCACGTATTGTTCCTTGTAAAACCATCAAAAACTATATGAATAAGCTGTGATTATATTAAAAACTTTTGTTTTATTTAAACACCAGCATTCGTCGACTTCTAAAAAAAATCACATCTTTTTATATTATCGTGTATAGATATCGATACCCAACACGTCTGTGGAGTTTCGCTAGCTAATTTAATTTGACTTTGTATTGTGTTGTCTTGCGACTTCCACGCGAACGAAGTCGCGGTCAGAAGCTAGTGCATGATATCGGATTTTTTAACCTGCGGTTCTCTTTAATTGGTGGGGTATTTATATATTTAAGGTTGTAAGTACTTGGACTTGACATTCTTATGTCATACATACATAAACTCACGCCTTCTTCCCATGGGAGTAGGCAGAAACTACAGAACGTCACCTGCTACGCTCCTTGCATACTCCTTTTGCTTCGTTTACGTTCATTCATCTTTCTCAATCTTACTTCATATAGTTGCTAATTTCTTTTTAAATTGTGAGACACATAACTAATGGAATTTCAACGAATGCCAATTGTGATTTATTTATGCTTACTACGAACAAATCATTAGGTACTGTTTTTCTAATTTCCTCCCGATCGCAATGAAAATGTTATTTATATTATTGATTGTTCACCTCGTTTTGATTGCTGTTCTGTACAATATTAACGACTTAACGAACAGGAGAAGATAAACGCTTAATTTTATTTTGACCCTTCTTTACCATTATTTATTGGATTTTGTTCAAGATTTTTCTATGGATCTCGAAATGCTTGTAATTACTGCTTTTCAATGCCCTACTATACTGTCCTAACTGGACACAGAGCAGGGAGGTTCCACCGGCGCGCGGTGGCCGCTGCTAGAGGCGTCACTGTGAACACTTTCCATATAAACTAAGCGGGTCACCATATACTTGCACGACTACACTAATTTTTGCGTTTTGGGGGACTGTCTAATGTAATCTATGTTCAAAAAGTGCTGATTTTCAGCCTAGTATGAAGGAATGACGTTTGATAATGATGAATCAAGAAATTGACAGCTGTGAATAGCGGTCCGTGACGTTTGCGCTCGACGCACTTTCGGCGTCACGAATTGTTTTGGTACTGTCACCTCTAGGCATGGCGAATCCGTGCTCTGTGTTCCCGATGCTCTTTAAATTCAGTCTTTATTAACACACGGATTTCAATTATTTATTTTCTGACATTTTGGTCTGAGGTAACAACTCAACGATTTACCGACCTAATTTTTTCTTAGAATTATTATTTTTCTCTGTAGATGCCCCGGTTTAGCCTCGCGGCCGGTAGACTCTAATTAATGCTGATAAATTCCCCAAACCTCATTATGGTTTCATTTCCAAGAAATTATAATGAGGGAGGGGTAGGTATTTCCCAAAAAACAATAATAATCCTTGATGCTTGCTAAAGGTTAACGTCCAGTGGTCCACACCGGCCGCAACGCACAGACGGCGCGCAACGTATTTTGTATGAAGAAATTAACCAAGCGTTCGGTGCGGGCGGTACCGATAGTGGACGCTATATATGAATTCATACAAAGAAAACCAAAATCCGTTGCATGCCGTGCGTGCATTGTGGCCGGTGTGTACCAGTGGACATTCACCTTAAAGAAACAGCAAGGATAATTCACAAGGTGGCACGTAGGTAAGGCCATGGAACTAAATTGTTCATTGAATCAATCTGACAACAAACTTAAACTGTCAATATATTCAAATCACTACTGTCATTATTTGACAGTTGAATGAAATGGTTATAACACGACAATTTGTCGTAGTGTGTCAATTTGATAAATAATTAATTTCTCTGACTGTACAATAATACTTTCTAAGATTAAACAGATAGAGTTAACTCGAGTCTAAAAATAAAGAAAGATAACTTTTACGTAAACTCCATCCAGTTATTTTGTTTATCCAATATTTCGGTGTGTATCGGGTGCAGTTCAGTGTTTGCCGTATAAATAAACATCATAGTATCGAGTTACGTCGCCGGAGGCTGTAAGGAGGTTTTTCTTCGATCGTATATCGGTTCGTTAACGGAGGACGCGAGCTCGCGCATTATGTGCAGGGCGCAAGTTGTAAATGGCAAGCGATTTTAGGAGAATGGACTCTTATTATAGTTGACTAGCTGTTACTTGCGACTTGGTCTGCATTTTTATACAAACATCCCAGATGAAAGGTGGGCTCTGGCGTTCTCCTGGTCCCAGGCAGCCTATCTATCTTTCATAGAATAGAATAGAATAGAATACTCTTTCATAACGATCAATTTGTCGTGCAAAGGTAACATACGGACAGAGTTACTTTCAGATTTATAAAATTAGTATGGATGTATATTAATATGGAGATTAAAGAGCAACATTCACTGGTATGATGTTCCTATGTATGCCTTACGTCTTTACTAGCAGCTAATGCTACTTGCAGCTATTGATACTTACTTAAATACTACTTTAACTATAATACTTTACTGTAGCTGTAAAACTCTGTCAGTAGTCGGACTCAATCAAGGGCTTCTCGATCTTCTTCTGCTTATTCCGGTTTCTCATTACTGAGGGCTATGTCCATTTCTAGGGCTGTTTATGCCCTTTACATATAACATTATATTATATTATATATAATTATATAAAATATATATACAAACAAATAAAAATAATAATAATAATAAATTTATATATATATATATATTATTATATATTAATTATTATTATATTTTTTATTATTACTAACGCCTGTTAAACAGACCACCTGCCATCTTATCTCTACACCACCCTTGGTTGACTGGTAGAGAATGCCTAAGGCATTAAGTCCGCTTTTTTGTATGTTATTGTGTGCGACAAGTTTAAATAAATGAATAAATAGACCCAGATTGCAGTATCGCAGTTTGGTACATAAGCTTCGGACCCTTCCTTCCTCTGCACAATTGCTCTGCGAAAACTGACTTTTAGGACTTAATATAGTTGTAGGCGCGCCCCCTATTACATGGGACTTAAATATAACTGGCGAAATATTGGTGTACTATAGGTAGAACTCTGCCCAACCTTTCGGGGAAACAAGGCGTGATGTTATGTTAGAGCTACAATGTGGTGATATACTTTGTGCATATCTGTGATGTAAATATGAGACTTAGCGTGTACAAATCGCTGTCGCTCATGCCTTGATCACGTCTCAGGTGAGCGGGTATCGGTAGGTACGTCTTGCTTTGTCGTTACGGCGCGCACTGCAGTTGTCGTATCGCTAACAAGCGTTCCTACGAGGGCTCTTGTTCCAGTAAATACATTTATGTTGCGTACATTATATACAATGTATACTGTACTTGATAAAACGAACGTACATTTTTGTAGTCTTGCATGGTCTGATAAAAGTGAAGACGAGTTTGTAGTATTTTTTTAAGTATTTTCATTTGAAACTTTTCTGTAGGGAAAGGAGATACTTGGATTTACCTGCATTAGGAATCAGAGATATATGTATAGTTTCATAGAAGAACTATAGAGGTGTTAATGTAATAATGTGGTCAGATGATGTAATAGGACAGATTGTGACTGAGTTTAATAAACTATGCCTGCAACTTTTGTAAAATAAATAACTGAAGCAGATTTCAAAAAAACCCGTAAGGCCGCGTCCTAAATGAAAGCGATCATCGCGCTCTTTTATACGAATATGACGTAGTCGCACAATTAATCAAGTTGCGTTTGTACGTCATGTTTCATACAAACGACGCGGGGCAAAAGGTATCATGTCGTTACGGGTTTCCGAGAACAAGACAGCACTTAATCTGTAAAAGAGTAAATTATTAGCAGACGCCGACAACAATTTCCCAGTCGCAGCCCGGAGTCTGGATTTGTGCCCGGTTGATGGCACTATGCCTCTGCTCGCCCCCTATTACACCACTGTAACCACCACCACCAAACATAACTGGCGAAATGTGGGTGCACTATGGGTACACCTCTGCCTAAACCTTCGTGGATTATATGCGTGATGTTAAGTATTATGTGTGACAACAATTTTAAGGCATCCATCACTTCAAACGGGGTAAGTTGGTAAATTATTTACTTGAAATGTTTAAAAAAGAAAGCTCGTGCTTACCTTCATAAGTTTCTTAGTTTATCGTTAAGCTGTTAAAAGGATCAAAGGAAAGGTTTCCTTAGTATTAAAGGAGTGCACTGTACGGCTTCTGTACTTATTTTATTTTACGGCAACAAACTGAAAAGGCTAGAGAAACCTTAAAAGGAAGTAAATCTATACATATAATAAAATCGTAGCGAAGTCAAAACTGTACATTGTTTTTTTTAGATAATTTTTACGAGGTCTGGGAACGATTCTAATGCCGAAACGAGAATTTTTCGAATTTTGTCTGTTTGCTTGTCTGAATGCATGTTCCAGCGTCACGCAAAAACTACTGGATAGATTTTGTCCAAATTTTGCATAGATATTCCTTAGAAGTCAGTAGTCAGTATCACGCTATTTGCTATGGGGGATGAGCAATATTGCAATTTATTCGTATTCTATAGTTTACCGCAAACTAAAAAGACTTGCCTAAAGGTTAGATTATTGCAGATAGTTACAACATTTACATTTACAGATTAAAAATAAAGGAACAGTCAGCAAAAAAGGGGGAATTGTCACAAAAAAAATGTGTCAATCGATCCTGTTTCTCAAAAGGACCATAAAACTCAATGGGACTACTGAGGTTTAAGTACTAGGAAAGTTAGAAAAAGCAAAAACTTCCCATACATTTCGTAAGAAATGAGACTGAGATGAGTTTTAGCACACTATCAGTGTATGACAACAGTCGAATTATTCCATAACTTAACTGGGCTGAATAGGGAACGAATGTAGCGGATTACAAATTTAACCTTGTAAATGATTATCATCCCGCTATACCTTTAAGGAGCTAAGCAGTCAATTAAAAACGGCTATTTTAATTAACTTTCAACTAAGCAAATAGCCTAAAAGCTCGACGAATGCTTTGCAAACCTATGTTCGATTCCCAACAATTGATATTTATTATGCTTTATTTTTACATTTTGTTATATTATATGATAGTTCGTAGAACCTACACAGAAAAACATTAAGTTAAGGCCTCTTCTGTTATCTTTGGTTATAATAAAAATAGATATCTATGGTTAGGTGACCGTTAATGAGAAATTCCGTGTCTTTACGACTACTGTTATAATATTATTTTAGTGATAGCTGTTCGTCAGGAATAATCTGTAAGAATGCATCAGTTATTCTGTCAGTGTTGTGGCGTTAGGTAATAATATACACAGGAACGCAGGCGTTCATTAATCCATTAAAAACGAAAAACTTCGCAAGCAATTGGAAATTGTAACTGAAGGCTGCGGGTGTCGACGTCAGGACGAGCTACTTCTCCCACGGACAACTGTACTTCGCTTGCTCCCGCGTCACCAGTCCTGCTCCTCTTTAAATGTTGGCTGCTGAGACCAAAACTAGGAACGGGAAGTTATTTTAGTATATTGTGGTGTCTTACGACTTCCACGCGAAAGAAATCACGGGCAGAAACCTAGTAAAGTAATAAATGTATTTCCAGCTAATTGTCCGAGCGATTAGCTTCTGCGTGATGTTGGTTCGATTCCGCACGAAACTAATGTTTGTTTGTATGATCATGCAGATTTGCGTGTTTGTAAACAAAACGTACGAATCAGAAAACATTGGGTTTCAAGAAGGTATCATTATTGGAGTGACTGCTACTCGTAAGCTTGGTTCTGTTATCAATCCACACGTCGAACAATGTGTGTAATTAGGTTTTTTGATAAGAAACATCGAATGCGGCGGGTCAGACCGGCTGCTGGCGTCGCGACAATTCTGCGACTCTCTCGCAGAGTTACGAAATTAATTTAGCTATTAAATAAATATGTATTTTTTTAATAAAGTTTCGTTTTCTTTAAATATATCGGAATAATTTGTTTTTGCTATATTTATTTCCTTTAATAAACCATCCTTTCATGCCTATTTTCGATACAAAATAGTTTCGATTTTTCACATCTGCCAAGCGTCCCGCGACGGCAATTTTTTTAAAGCTATTGCATAGCTTTTATCGCGGGCTTTGAGCGCGGCGACCGAACCAAAAAATTCCGTAACGAAAATAAACCTAACACCCCCCACTCTGCCTACCATGTAACTCGGCCGAGCGGTCGCTTAACGTGTATGTATATGGTACGACTGTACTTGAATTAATATCAAAGAAAAAAAAATACTGCATAGATAAAAAATAAATAATTAATTATAATTGCATAAGTTGATAAAAAATGCGATGCAATAGCTTTACCGCGGCAGTCCCCGAGTGCCACACGTGTTTTTTTCCTTTAATAAACCATCCTTTCATGCATATTTTCGATATACAAAATAGTTTCGATGTTTCACATGTACCTGGCGTCACGCGACGGCAATTTAAAAAAAAATATGAATTTACCAGAGCAGCCGTCTGGATTTGTGTCCGGTTACTGTAATGTAGATTCGCTTATTAGGTGCTTTAGACGTTATAACATAGTTGACGACATGCACTTCTGCGTCTCCCTATTACTTAATTAGCTTCTGCCCGCGACTTCGTATGCGTAAATTGATAACGGTCGTTAAGCCATCCCATTTATCGGAATAAAAAGTATCCTATGTGTTAATCCGGGTTATTAACTATCTGTGTGCCAAATTGCATCCAAATTCAAATCCAAACATACGGTTGTAAATTATTGTCAATTAAACAAAACAGAATACGCAGAACTTAATAACCTTTATTATAATGTTTTTAGACAAATAGATATGAAAAAAACATATGGATTATTGTATGATGGACAATATCATTTCACGTGCAGCTTACAGACAATTTTTTTGAATTCCTAACAAACAGTTGTCTAATTAAAAATTCAAACATCCTGTCTTACAAATCAATGTGACATGAGGTTACATATTGTGAGGTTCTACCTCTTTGCTCCAACACATACAAACATAAACATTTATAATAATAGTAGTATGAAAAAAATACACGTTTCTAATATTGCGATTTAGTAAATCTCAAATTGTAGTACTACACTAACTTGGTGGTATCAATACCAGCACTTTGTAGCCAGTATATAAACTCACTGTACTGGTCATAGTTACTCTCAATACAGCGTTCTTCAATGCCTCCTAGGGCGTTAAGCAGAGCTGTAGTGAACTTTGAGAGAGCTTCTGCTTGATCAGCGTTCTGTAAAAAAATAATGACTAATTAGTAAGAATTGTGGACTTATTTTTTGGCAGGAGGAAAGGCTGAGGCATTTATTGAAATCTGTGATTTTTAACAATTCTACTCGTATAAGTTTCATAAACTACTGTATATTTAAAATGAGAAAAAGTAGTCAAGAGGTACTCATGTTATCATTGTAAAAATTGACCTTTATTTTCAGAACAAAACTCGTAAAAAAAACCATTTGAAACTAAAATGATCTCGAAGCGGATCTTATCGTCTACGACTACGTAGCTAGCGTAGCGGTGACGTCAGCTACGGCGTAGCTAGCGTAGCGGTGACGTCAGCTACGGCGTAGCTAGCGTAGTGGTGACGTCAGTTACGGCGTAGCTAGCGTAGTGGTGACGTCAGCTACGGCGTAGCTAGCGAAGCGGTGACGTCAGCTACGGCTTAGCAACTGCGCATTACTTTTTCTTCACAACGAGTGTTGTGAAAGGGAAGCTAAAGTAAATATCACTTTTTTCCACTACTTGGGTTGTGTACATACATAAGGCCATATTCGTTTTGAGTAAATACTGGAGTTCAGTCATAGCCTTTCGTAACTTATAGAAGTACGATCTCAGGGTATCGCAATTCATTACTGGAACCTAGGCTTCTTCCAAGTTGAGAAATAACGTCCAGTTTTCCGCCTTTTTCATCGCGGTCCACTTCGAGGTTCCACTCAAGAACGTGTCTACTTCAGCAGTTATCGGTAATGTCAGAAAGCCCATCCCACTGCCTTAACTTAATCTTGCAAACTCTACAGGCTATGCTGGTAATTCCAATTTGGTTTCGAATGTTTTTAATTCAGATTATGATCTCTATAAAAAAAACCGAACTAGTATATTTTTAAGGCATTTTCCTTGCAGTGAGAAATTACAATGTTATTAAAAAACTAACAGTATAAGTAACAACAGCAGATACAGCCAATCGGCGCAGCATCATGAGTTCGCAGCGCCTTACATGCGCCCGGGCATCCTCAAGCAGCGCCTCCAACGTGCGTGCCTCACCCGGCGCCACCGGCACTATAGATGTGGCGCCGACAGAACAAGCGCCTAACGAGTCACACACTTCCACCCACACGAGGATACCGCCTTCTGTAAAATTAATTAATTTAATTCTACCCTATCTCTTTGTGTATTGGTTTTGCCGTAATCCATTATAATAATAATTATACCTTTTGATCTTTAATGATTTTATACAAATAGCGCACATGATTTTAAAATGCCTAATCGGCATAAACACAAGTCGCTTAAAGGCATTTTAGCTTATAATCTAATCTTATCTACAAAGCAAATATTTTTGAGGTACTACTTGCTGATGATGATACAACATTTTGATGTGAAACTTCTTAGGCGGCGATTGGATAATTGGACGAGAATTGTGAAATTTCAGGAAGGCGTCACGTTTAGGCATATTTCGTTACATGGGAGAGAAAATAAAATGATCTCGGTCTCTCACCCTAAATCTCTATTATTCTTTACGTTTTAAGAAGTTTCACTTGTATCACGCAATTATTTTTTCAAGATCGATTTTGTTGTAATTATTAACGATTTGTTGATTAAATAAAGAAACTCGAACCCAATTAGATCTTCTTGGTGGCAGCAACGTCCTCATACTCACCAATATAAGGCAGCAGAGTCTCAATCGCCGTGTGCTCGAGGTACGATCCCAGCATCAAGGTGTCATTATTGGTCAGATCAACGAAGAAGGAGTAACGCACGGGTCTGCTAGTGTCCACTACAGCAAGCGTGCTGAGGCGAAATACTGTTTCCATAGCTGTACCGATTTCTGGCATTACCTTGAAAATAAGAAATTATTTTTAAAGGGGTTTAATTACTTAATAAACCCCCTTACTTGCTTTGCTTGCTTGCCTTTGCTATCGTTTTGTGGTTGTGTTTTGAAAAAAAAGTCGTCTGAAGAACACTAGGGTCATCTACTTCGATAGCTAATTGTTTGCACAGGTCAAAAATGGATTGAAAAGTTGAGTGCTGCTCGTGAATCGGGAAACTATAAGTCTTGACTCAAAAGTAATTCATAGTGTGGCTAGATGGCAAAAAAGGTTCTATCGGAATGTAGGTGTAGTTTTATTAGTTTTAACATTATTTTAAAACACAAACTAATTACACTTTACCCTTTTTTAAACTTTTGTATTCTTTTACTAAGCCTATACCCTATAACCAGAGAAATTATTCATTCGTCTTTTCATTTTAAATGATCAAAAATGTAAACAAAAAAACTTACCAAAACATACCCAGCATCGGGCCTATCATTGAGCTGGAAAATAACATCAGCATACACTTCCCCATCACCGGTACAGTTGTCCTCTTTTACACAGTGGCACTCCACCACCACCCTTACTCGGCCTGCTCTGGCGTCCATATTGGCAGACACCGACTTCCAACTAGTCTCGTTGGTGTAATCTGTCAGCTCGCTCAGAAAGTTTTCTTCAAGGGAATAAAAGTTTATCGGCTCCGATATACGTGTGCCGTGCTGTTGAAAGTTACAATCGATCAGTTCGGGAAAATAAACAATATTCACTTTTCTCAGATAGTGTAGATAAAGTCGACCTCGTTATTCCTTTACCGCTTTTGACAACAATTCCCAGTAAATTGAAACTTTACTAAAGCTACGGTGTCCTATAAGAGCGGTGGCCGCCACATGTTGCTGAGGGCTTTCATAAAACTAATGGCAGCGGGGTTTGACTTGAAGGTGTCAAGAAATGCTCTCTAAGAAAACACACTAACTTACTTTCATGAATAACGTTCCAGTGACGTAATTTGCCGGTAAATTGCAAACGCTATGTGGTAGGCATCTTTGGGGCCGTCCATTAATCACGTGATGTTTTTTTATAATTTTTAACCCCCCCTCCCCTTGGTGATACGCGGTGAGGTTTAAGACTACCCCCCCCCCCCCGAAAATCACGTGTATTTTTTAGTACCTACAAAGAACCTTAATTTTTTTAGAATATTATCTTTAAATACAGGTATAAAGGTATAATTTAATTTTATTCTGAAATTAAGGACCATGATAAAAATGTCTAGACAGAAAGGTTGCAGGTTCTTTTTGACTGGCATAAAAATAATATTAAAGGAATGGTGTAATCATGCGGTTAGAAATCGCGCGATTGACGAAAAAATATATACACGTGATGTCTTACTACACCCCCCCCCCCATGTGATATTTATTTAATTTATTTATTTATTAAAACTTTATGCACAAGTAAAAAAATAATACTGTACAAAGGCGGACTTAATGCCTGAGGCATTTTCTACCAGTCAACCTTAGGGTGATGCAGAGACAAAACGTGGCAGGTGCAACATAAGGGATAGATATGTAGCGGCATCTACAACGCCACATGCGAGCTACGCGTCATACTGACGTCACGCAAAATCCTGCATCGCGCAAGCAGAGTTTACCGCGCAACTAGCATTACAACATCCCGACATCAATCGTCGGGCAGTTGCCCACCAGACACAACACCCGTCTGGTCGGAGGATCCTCCCTTTTCTATAGAGTAAGAGTGAGCTTTACACCCTGTTCCTCATACCCCTATAGATAACTTGAAAAATAATAATTACTAATACATAGATACATACATACATACATATAGCGAAAATAAACTTAGTCAAGAGAAATAACGATAGGAAGAGGAGAAAACGAATCCAGCAAATTAGCGCTGGGATGATTCTGCCAACTTCTTACGAATATGTTCACGTGCCTTCACTTTAAAAGTAAACCGACTGGTTGCCGTCCTGATGTTCTGAGGGAGCGCATTCCAAAGAAAGACCGCCTGGAGAAAGAAAGAACAGTGAATGAAACCAGAGCGGTGGGAAGGACATCGTAGAAGACGATTGTTAGTGGAACGAAGATTTTTACTATGCGCGGAGCATAAGTATTGAACATGTGAAGTGAGAAATATTTCGTGATTTTTTGGCAAATCTCCTCCCCCCTTTCGAGCCTCACTTGAATAATGGACGGCCCCTTTCTCCTAGGAAACTGTAGCTTAAGGTTATCATTAGACGACGCAACGCGATAGACGTGCAAGTGACATGGAACCTTAGCGTGGTAAAGCAATTACGATGCCGACTATACATTAATTCACGCCCCTTCCCCTTGGGAGTCCTTGGAAAAAGGCGTGAGTTTATTTAAGTACGTACGAATGTTTGTTTGTAAACATTGAATGTTAACTAAGCCTTGGGCTAAATATATGATCACGTTTAGTCCCATTTATCAAAAGAAAGTTCAAGAAGTTATATACTAAACTTCTATAGGACAGGTATCTAATATTATTTTGATGACGAAATACACTTACCTATCTCAGAAATAATTTTGTTTATAGTTACACAATTAAAGCTTTGTTTCAATACACAACCTCAAAAAGAATCATGGCGTTCTAATTTAACTTCATAAACCAAGTCTTTTTACCGCCTTCCAAGTTCGATTAAGTCAATTTCACGACTGGAAACTTATGTAAGTACATTCTTCACCAATAAAAATGTAAATGAACGTAAATAAAATATAGTAGCGCTTTTCACCTCTGACCGCTTTCCATAAAGCCGTCATTTCGGCACGTAAATGAAATAAACATGAAAAAGGCTGACCGCTACGTACTTATGACACGCGATGTAGCACCTACTTGACACGCAGCCCACCCCTCGCTAGTAAAAACAATATTCATCTTATTCCAGTACTACGTAGATTGGTTTTATAATATTTGTGATGTTTTATAATGTACCGAAGGGCATCACTATCGATGATGGGACTGGGCGGGTCACACATAGGATGCGTTAAGACAGATGGGCTAGGATCGACACACAGTGCATGCCTGAAGACAGGCGTCGTCACCGAGGCAGGCCTGACCGATTGACCGGAGAAGGCACAACATAGAGAAAACTGGAAAATTATGAGGGAGACATAAAAAAAAGGGGAACACAAGTACCTAACGGATAATAACTATTATTTTTTATTCATAGCAGTGACAGAATATTTGGGTCTATGAATGATACTTATTATTCTTTTGTCTGTTCAAGTAGTTAAAAACTGGTTTTTAAAATTCGGTTTTTGCCTGATCATCTTCTTTCTTTTGGATGTTATAAACTTAGAATAGAGTTACTGTGTTTATTCCGGACACTATAATATTGTTTTCTCTTTTTACATTATCGAAATAATTAATAACATAATCGTGTTTAAAAATGGTTGATTATGCTAAACATGGATAAAAATAACGTTTATGTCGTCATTAGAAAGGGTTTTAGCAAATTTATTCTAAAGGACGTATGATTATTTATGATTAAGGGCTCTACACAGCGCACAGGTTTTTTACTTGTTTATTGTTGTTGTTTTTTTATTGTTAATTTTGTTAGTTTTAAATGCTCCTTTTTTATTTTTACTCTTTGTATTTCCTGTGCGTGTCCCAAATAAAATATTTTTCTTTATTTCTTTCTTTCTAAGTAATAAAACAACAATAGGTATAAGGGGCTTACCTCGTTATCATCGCAGATGTCAGTGGAAGATGAGAACTCGGACACTAAACAGTGTTGGCTCCTAAAGTACCAAGTGATGGAGCACCCTGGCACCACGTCGCTAATGTTAGCTTTGAAAGTTGCCACACTGCCTTCATTCAGAATTCGGGGCATTCGGAGCATCTATAGAATATATTCGGTTGATCAGAAATGTTCGCATGAAATTAACTTGATAATGGTGCCGATTCTCTTGTCACAAAATTCTCTAAACTAGACGAAAAATCACAAAATTTTTGTTTATTCCTGTCAAACAACGATTTCCCATTCTGAAATAGACTAAAGTGACACAACTTAACTATATTTTAGTTTGACAGCACTAAGATGGCATTGAGTTAGTAATTTAGTAATTTAGTGAAAATGGCAATTTTGTTATTCTGAATTTGACGTTTTTCCCCAAAACTTTTGGATGTTTAACTAAATCTGACAATTTTTAATTGCGATTAAAAAGGTGTGGAATAAAATTTGTTGTCATGAATTTATAATTCTTCATATAATACTTCAGGTGCAAAAACAGTACTGTATCATTTTTATCTCTTATTTAGCTTTTATCTCGAAAATGGTTTTTCCTATCGCAAAAATAATTAAAATTTCGACCCCCTCTACGAAATCCTTAAACCCTTAAAACTCTACATGTAGGTAATAATTTTTCATATAAAAAGTGAAAAATTCCATATAAAACATGGCGAGGCTACCCCCATGTGCGCCACTGGCTCTAAAACAAAATTCACGTGGTAGGGCAAACAAGTACCACGTGGAGTCGCGATTGTCAAATTAAATTTTAGTTGCGTAAAAATAATTTTTAGATTTAGAGATATTATTTTGCCGAATAGCTTTAAGATTCTCATAGCCAAAAGTAAGGAATTTTAGTGATAATTTAGTTCGGTGTACAAGAGAATCGGCACCATTATCTAATTTAAAGTACGAAGTTACAATATGATTCCGTAGAAAAAAGTTTCTTCAAGTCTGTTAGCTAGGAAGAAACAATAAAAAATTTACTTAAGCCTGACACGGTGTGATTTAATTGCCTGTGGCACACCATAAGTTGAAGCAACAATGAAAGTTACACCGTCTAAATGGCGTTTAGACGATGCAAGTTATTTGTTGCTTGAATCATATTGCATGCATGGCAAGAAACTTGCATCTTGAAAATGGCGCTTAAGACTTTACTAGATATAACATAGTTTTGTTTTAAGATAGGTACGCTTTCTCAGAAGTAGGGACAGTATACTACCTACCTGTATGATGGGTAGTCTGAACTCTTGAGCAGTAATGCGAGCTATGGCCTGATGTTCCACAGGCTGGCCCCGCAAAGTCACCGTCAAAGATATTAAGTATCTATGTAATAATAAATATTTATTTTACAAAGTTGAAGCATTCATTTTGGAGAAAATCACGGAAAGCACAAATCCGAAAAACATCAATGCACACACCACACTGGGAAAGAAGCTAAGTTTGTTTAGCTCCGCTCATGTAGTTACCGCGTCTTTTCATAATTCTGTTCATAGTTTGCGGTGTGAACCGAAGTATACAAACACGCGGTAGCTACATAAGCGAAGCTAAACGATTTTATCTTCCTTCCCAGTGAGTGTGGCCTTTTTTTTTTGGGTGGGAAATCATCAAATGACCTCTCCCGCTCTGGGCGGAGCGGAAGGGCGTGTCAGACTCTTACTGACTAAAACCCACCCGTGTTCCTTCAGTTGCCTGTGCGCCAGGGCCACGGTAACTCTTTCGAACAATCCGCAGCCCCGGCAGGCATCGGTCCTCTCGGACCCCGTCAATTTTGCTGACATCTCTTTGAGGCGCGCGTGGAACACGACGCGCCGTCGACCCGGGCCTGGTCCTTACCGGACGGCGAGCTGCCCATTGCCCGCCATCCGCAAGCCCGCGCCTACGGTGGCCGGGAGTCGGCAATCGACTCCAGACGCCCAGGGTGTCTCCTCCTCCTGCGGCGGCTAGGGGCGCGAGGGCGCAGAGAATGCCTCTCCCTTTCGCGCTCCGCCTCCTCCTTCGCGAGCATTACTGCTTCACAGAAGGAGGTGACGGCTTCCCATTCCCTCTCGCTCCTTACCATGGCCTGAACCAGGGCCGGACGCGAGAGGTCGCCGCCGCCGATCGCCGCCACGAGGACACGGCGGTGCTCCGCCCAAGCCGGGCAGACCTCCACCGTATGCTCCACCGTGTCCTCCGGTCGATCCACACAATGGTAACACCCGGTTGTTTCCTCCCGCCTTATTCGAATCAGGAACCTCCCGAAACAGCCATGTCCGGTGAGGACCTGCGTC
Organism: Dryobotodes eremita; assembly: GCA_917490735.1. Lineage (NCBI taxonomy): Eukaryota > Metazoa > Arthropoda > Insecta > Lepidoptera > Noctuidae > Dryobotodes > Dryobotodes eremita. The sequence goes on from OU823257.1 coordinate 11,484,427, forward strand.
AGGCGGAAGGTGAGGACGCCGTGGCGCCTCTCAAGCCACTTCTGAAAGAGGGGTCTTACCGCCGCAATTGTGGCGTGCCCTGCGCTGGGTTGCGACAGTCGCACTCTCCATGCCGCCATGAGATCCCGCCGGAGCTCTATCCGCTGTGCCGCGATTTCTCGCGGCAGCGGAGTTACGCCCCGGTGTTTCGCCTCCTCGCGCCACTCCCAGACGTGCGCGAGGACCTTTGCCTCCAGATCCCACGGCGGTAATCCGGCAAGGAGGCTCGCCGCCTCGCAGGAGACCGTGCGGTATCCCCGTACCATCCGGATGGCCATGACCCTTTGGGACGCGTTCAACCGGCGGGCTGGCCGGAGCCTCAATGAACGCGCCCACACCGGTGCCCCGTAAAGGGCCATGGACCGCACGACCCCCGCGTAGAGCCTCCGGCAGGAGGCGTTTGGCCCCCCCAGATTGGGCAAGAGCCGCTTCAAAGCAGCCCCGGCCGGCTGCAGTCTGGGAGCCAAACGTCGGAAATGCTCGACGAAGTTCCACCGGCTGTCGAGGACGAGTCCCAGGTACTTCATCGTCGACTCGACGCCGATGTGAACCCCTCCTACCGTTATTTGGGAACCCGACAGTGGCGCGTTCCGAGGACCATGAAAACACATGGCCTCGGACTTGTGCAAGGCCACCTCGAGTCCCAACTGCCGGATCCTCTCAACGACTGTCGCAACCCCGCGTGTCATCAGTTCGGCCGCCGCCTGGTGCGACCTCCCCTGCGCCAGGACTAGCGTGTCGTCAGCGTAGCACACCACGCTGACACCGCTAGGGAGGTCGGCGCCCAGCACCCAGTCGTACCCGATGTCCCACAGATGCGGCCTCAGGACCGATCCCTGTGGGACACCGCACGACATCTCTCGCCGGTTCCATTCTCCCTGGTGACCGGGGTAAATAACCGCTCTATCCGTCAAATAGGCCTCGACCACACGACAGAGGTAGGTCGGCATCCGGTGATACCGGAGTGCCTCCCTGATGCAACTCCAGGGCAGGGTATTGAAGGCATTGGCGATGTCTAGGGACACCGCCAAGACGACCCCACCCCGGGCCACAGCATCCCCCGTCGTGAGGGTTCGCACGCGCATGATGGCATCCACCGTGGAGCGCCCTGCGGAAACCAAACTGGCTGTCCGCCAAATCCGGCCCCACCCGCACCAGCTGCCCGACGAGGCGGTCTGCAATGACTCTTTCAAAGAGCTTGCCCACCTCGTCGAGCAGCCCAATGGGCCGGTAAGCGGACGGAGAGTCCGCTGGGCGCCCCGGCTTCTTAATGAGGACCAGTTTCCCCGTCTTCCAACGAAGTGGGAACTGGCCCTCCTCCAAGCATGCGTTTAGGAGCCGTCTTAGTCGAGGCCCGAGAGCCTCCGAGGCCAGGACCCAGGCTTTTCCAGGTAAGCCGTCGGGTCCTGGGGCGGTATTCTTGGCACTCAGCCTACGTACCCCCACTCTCAGCTCTACCTCGGTCACCTCAGGAGCAACGTCGTCATCGTCGGTTCTGTGGTCCGCAGTTGGCACCGCAGGAGGCGGAGCCATGGGTGGGGGAGTATGCTCCCCCCGCGAAGGGAACAGAGCGCTCAACACGCCCTCCACGAGCTGGGGCCGGAGACTCTGCGTCAGCGGGGGAGCCCATGGGCGGAGTTTCTCCCGCACCACCTTATATGGGCGTCCCCACGGGTCCCTGTTCAGAGTCCCCAGCGACTCCTCACGGGCCAGTCCCCTGGCCCGCAGGATCTCCGCTCGGAGGGCGGTCTTCGCCGCTCTGTAACCCTCGTACAGCTCCGCCTGAATGGCTTCCGTATCCGAAGGGCGGATACGGAGCCTGCGGTGCCTGGTGTACAGGCGTCGCGCCTCAACGCACGCCTCGCGCAGAGACGTTAACTCTGGCGACCACCAGTACACCTGGCGCCAGGCACGTCCGGGCTGGACCCGGGGCATTGCCACGTCACAAATCTCGGACATGGCCTCCCGGAACCACTCCACCTCGACGTTGATGTCTGCAGGCCTGTCCGGTGGTGACACCCAGGCCTGCACGATCGAGGCTTCCAGGAGGAGCTCCCGGTCCAGCTTCTTCAGCGCCCACCGCGGACCACTCGGGGCCTGTCGGACCAGCGCGCTCGAGGTCTGGGCGGAGACGTCAAACCGGATGTACCGGTGGTCGGAGTACGTCTCCACCCCCTCCTTGACACGCCAGTCAATGACACGCGGTGACAGAGCGGGGCTGGCGAACGAGATGTCCACCACTGACTCGCCCCGCATCCGCACACACGTGGGGACAGAACCCCGGTTTAGGACGACCAGGCCTGTCTCCAGAGCCCAGTCCTCCACCATCCTGCCTCGTGTGTCCGTGTACCGGGAACCCCAAGCCGTGTTCTTGGCATTGAAGTCCCCGAGTACGAGCACGGGCAGGGTATGGTACCCGACGACGACGACTCTCAACTCCGCAAGGGAGTTGTGGAACTCGGCGCGAGAGTTCGGTTCGGGGAGAAGTATACCCCTACCACAACAATCTCCCCGAACCGTGCTGCCACGCAACCCCGTCCCCTCTTGACTGCCTCAAGCGACGGGGTACCAGCGGCGGCCGACGAAGTGAGTGTGGCCTGCACTTTAAGTACGAAAAACAGTGAAGAAAATCCGCAGACCTAGAAGCAAAAATTCCCAGGCTCAAACTAGGCTACTGGCCCTCACTGACACAGAACAGTGGGAATGTCGTCACCAATCACCCATTATTTACCTATTAAACGAATGTTTTGATATTAAAACGTTCGTGGTACATAATCATGGCCAAACAAAATAAAAATAAAAATAAACACAAAATAAAATAAAAATATAAGAGTGTGACTTTAGTGGTCCTTACCACAATTTTCAGTTGTGTAATTCACAATTATACGGGCTGTAATATTAGGTAAGTGTACGATAATGTGTATTAGTGTACCTATAATTTAATGGACTCTAAACAATTAGTCTCGCCAGGTTCAGACGGGTCTATTAGTGAATTAAAAAAAGCAATTACTTAGTAAATTAGGTAATAACTTACTCGCCGACGTAAGATAGTCCCGATGGGAAAGACAATGTGCCCTCGTCATCGGTTTCGTAAAATGTATCGACCGGCTCAGCACCGAATGTACATTCCCAGGCTATCTAAAATAGTAGTTATTTTGCTTAGTATAGTGTCTACGCCCAGAGCGTAGGCGCTGGCGCTGCGTAGACGCATACGCTGTGCTAGCGTTGCGTAGACGTACTTAATTGCATGTTCACGTCACATTGACGCGGCGTTAACGTCATGTCTCAGTAAGTAATACGGGCTGGTGTCCGCCACTCCACGTCATAAGCGCGTTTTTTTCATATATGAGTAGCGTTAACGCTGCGTATACGTTCCAAGCCATCGCATACGCTCATCTTCCTTGTGTTTTGATAGAAGGTTGATACTGATAATATCAAAAAGGAGAAAGAAAAATACAAAGACAAGAGGAGTTTACATTTTTAAAGTCGAACAACAATTAAAGTTTAGCTTACGAGCTTTACTCAGATTTCGTTAAGGGGGATGCGTCGGAGCAGCCTGCGAAATCCAAATTTTCTTACGTTTTTTGCAATTTGCAGGTCAGTGTCAGGTTGTACGTTGAACAAAATATGATTCGCGACCGTAAACAGTATGTATTTACAGAATTATAATCATTAAAATCATCAAAACAACCCTCTAAGTTCAAATAATCCCATTGAATGACTATTTAAATATTATTTTAAATAGTCATTCAATGGGATGACCTGTAAATTGCAAAAAACTTAACAACATTTGAATTTCGCGGGCTACCCTGGCGCTTCCCCCTTAATGTAAAAGGACAAATAGATAAACATTTAAAAAAGTAGTCAAAATAATGTAGGTACACTCACTATCATACCGTCATTCAAATAGTCCAGTTTGTTGATGTCAGTGTACAGTTTGAAAGGAGTCTCAATAGATACGACCAACAGGTCGACGTTGAAGTGTATTCTGAGACTTCTATGTAGCACACGGAACGGCAGACTATTCTGAAATCATTCACTATAGCATTTTGACAACGTCTTACTTAACAACTAAATTCTACAACTATTATACAGTCCTTTCACAGTTATTTTACCTCTCATTTTGCATTACTGTCAAAATCACAGTGGTCCATAAACTCGTGACAATAAGGTTGCTGTTCGGTAGCTGCCACTGACAAGTCTGTCAAAATCACAGTGATCTTTATTCACGTTATTATAAGGTTGCTGTTCGGTTGCTGCCACTGACAAGTCTGTCAGAATCACAGTTCTCTTTATTCTCATTATTATAAGGTTGCTGTTGGGTGGCTGCCACTGACAAGTCTATCAAAATCACAGTCATCTTTTTTCTCGTTGTAATAAGGTTGCTGTTGGGTTGCTGCCACTGACAAGTCTGTCAAAATCACAGTGATCTTTATTCGCGTTGTAATAAGGTTGCTGTTGGGTTGCTGCCACTGGCAAGTCTGTTAAAATCACAGTGACCTTTATGCTCGTTGTAATAAGGTTGCTGTTGGGTTGCTCCTGTCTGAGGTAAAATAACTGTATACTGTAGGACCACTCGTTGCACAGCCAATTTAGCTTTAATAATACCTAGAATGCGATATTTTTTTTGGGTTCCATACTTTAAAAGGAAAAAACTGAACCCTTATAGGATTATCAACACTTTGTTGTCCGTCTATCTGTCAGTCTGTTAAGACTCTTTTTCTCAGGAACCCGTGGAGGTATCAAGTTGAATTTAATATCAAATACGTAGTCTACGGTCCCTTGGAGCTCAAAAAATAGTCAATGCAATAACAAAATACGGCCATTTATGCGACATATTTTGATACTCGCAAATAAATCAAAACCTACATAGTATTTTCCGTTGACTTAGAATCATGAAACTTGGCGAGAAGCAAGGTCTCACAGCATAAGTAAAGGAAAATGTCTGAAAATCGTTAATGTGTAGTTTTATCACATTAAAAAAATGCAATTACAAACTTACATTTGCAGTTGGAGAATTGACTGTGACATATATCGATGTATAGTTAAGTTTGTTTTTGGGATAAATTCATCCTAACTACGGAACCCTTCATTGTGCGTGGTCCGACACGCAATTGGCCGGTTTTATTAATCTACTTAGTTTCAAGTGTATTGAGAACCTAGGGCTATCCCTAGGTTCAAACCTATGTTTGAGACCAGCTGGTAATAAATTGAAATGCCAGAGTTTGGTTCATTTTATTATTATTCTTTCGACAAAATGGCAACCTTACCTGTGTAATGAAGTCCCCGTTGGAATACTTGTACACCTGACAGAAGACGTCGTAAGACTTCCCAGGAGTCAGGGTGTTGGGCCGGATGACCAGCCGTGACCCCTTCACGTCCGACACGGCTACATTGTCTTGAGCACTGCTCACGGTCCACACAAACTGTAGGATGAAGTCAGGAGGAAAGATTTTTTTTTTTTAAGAAAAATTATAATACTAACCTACTATTTTCCGAATGGAACAGGGAAACGGCCTCTTCTCGTATTGAGAAGACATGAGTATTGATCACCACGCTTGCTTAAGACGGGTTGGCGATTTCAGACTTATATTACTATAAGTCCAGGTTACCTCACGATGTTTTCCTTCACCAATGTCAGTAATGTCCAAGATAAACTTAGAAATAAAATTAATTGCAGAAAAGAAATTTCTTGTTGAAGTCTTTAGAAGGTTTGAAACAATATAACTTTTAGACATAAGCATTGTTTTAGACATTATTAACAGAAATAAATACGTAGTTTGAAATGCCTATAGGTAATACTGTAAAATTTATCAGTGGGCTAATTTAGTCTACGGCTAACTTCACACTATTTTAAAAGTTTCTTTGGCCACGAGTAATTTTAAAACAGTTTGTTATTTCAAGTTTTCTGTGGCAGCTCCATATATACTTTTGCAAACTGGTTCAATTTAACGGAGCAACAACAAAATTTAATTAAATTAACACAAGAATTCATAACCGCTTCTGGGTTAACGGCTACAAAAGCAAAGCTATGAAAATCTGATTTAAAAAAAATCACTTTAATGGAAATTATAACAATTTTTTTTATTGATTAACGTTGGTTCGAACACTGATTAGACGAAGGCACCAACAGAAAAATAACTTTTAATTTTAATATTTTTTTAGATAAAGGGAAGTGAAGGAAGCTTATTCATATTATTTTATATCACATGCAGTGAAACCATAGGATGGATTACACCGTAAAAGGGAGGCACTTGAGAGGTTTCAGTTAAAGCCGTGGTGTCACTCACCCCTAGGTGGACTGCGGTGCAACTACCTACTGCGCAATAGGGACTGATCCATGCTTATGGATGTGGTGGCAATGAAAAAAGGTAGGTTCCTACTTGTAATAAAGTAAACAAGTTTGTTTACAAACCCTTGATTTTTTTGTGTTTAAATTTTTTTTTTTTCTTGACTTTCGATGAAACGTTTTCCAAAAGTAGATTTTAAATTAGAAATAAGGTCTTACAAAAATTTTGTTTAAAAGCTGTTTTTGCTATAAGACCATTTAGAATAATTTGTAAGTTTAATGTGAGGGTATCTGAAATCACTGGACCTGGTCTCGGGCTATTTAAAGGTCCCAGCGTAGATCTAGGTCACTTCGAACTCCTACTGCTGTAACCAAATGCAGCTAAAACGTTTTTCTTTTTACAGCAGCAACAAAAAATACCAAAGCAACAATACTAACATAATAATCATGCGTCCTATAACACTTTGTGACTTGTGCCTCCAGTATGAAGTCTATATCAGCATAGGCCAGCTGTCCACCAATCAGAACGATAGAGAACATGTCTGATTGGCCCTCAATGAAGAGCTTCGGGTCTCCTTTGATGTTATCGATTTCAAACACTTTTTCTGTGCCGACATTATTATTGTAGGTGGTGGCGGTGACGTTGAAGATGTAGTTCACTCCGGTTAGTAGCTGAAATGGAAATAATGTTGTCATCGTCTTGGGGTCTTGAAGAGAAGAGGAATCGGACTAAAAGAGCTTCCAAGAGCGTAGTTATTCAGTGTCACTTTCTTATATTGGCTAGCAAAAGTTAGCCAGGGCCGGCAGTCTCGACATAGATAGCGACAAAAATTGGTCGCTAAGTCGTATCGTTGTCAAATTCTTTTAATAGATTTTCAACTTTATTTCCAAAGCATAAGGTTGAAAATCTATTAAAGGAATTTGACAACGATACGACTTAGCGACCGATTTTTGTCGCTGTCTAATGTCGAGACTACAGGCCCAGGCCGCAAGTTTCGACCAACTAGCTATTAACGAGGTATACAATTACAGCTTATTTTGTTATACAAGTATGCGAGCTATTTGAGAATGATATGATTCAGTTGACATAGTCTTCAACATGGACTATTATTAAATAACTCGTGCCGACATGAAAAAAGAAGCAATGGTTTGTTGCTATTAGTTTGAAACACTGTGTAATGTAAAGTAATTTTTACTGTTAGACGTAAAATATAAATAATCTATACTTCAGCATTATTAATAATGAACACGTTAGGTTCCATCTGAGGCCCGTTGAGCAGGAGTTCGAGCTCTCGCACGGTGTGCCAGAGTGCAAGGGTGAACCGCTGCGTGGGCGCAACCAGCGGGTGCCACCGCACGATCCAGTGGAACTCCACGGGAATACCAGGCTCGGTCTGCAAACTGTAGGGGTAGAACATTGACTTGTTAAAAGACTGAATGTTGGTACATTCACGAGCGTAAATACGTTATATTGCGCAAAATTCAAAAGCGATTTTCTTGTAAAATTATAATACTTTATGGTGTTACGAGCAGAGTATTTTCGAAATCATACTAGAAATAGGAATTTTCTCAAAGTTGCAATCATTATTGTACGAGACCATCGCTATTGGATTGAGCGTAAGTGTAAGGTATTATTTATGCTTGTGACGATAAAACTGTTGCCCGCAACTTCGTCTGCGATCCAGGATGAAAAGTAGCCTATGTCTTTGCAGGTGTATTGTCCTTATGTCTATCTGTGTGCCAAATTTCATCTAAATCCATTCAACCGTTTTGGCGTGAAAGCGGAACAAACAAACAAACGAATTTACTTTTGCATTTATATTTTAGTTAGGATGTACGACATATAAATTTTTAGGTAAAGGTAACGCTGTGTGCATACAGTTATTTGTTATATCCAGAAATATCTGCAAATGGTTTGATTGTAAATTGTTTCTGAATTTCACAAGATGAGAAACGCATACGATTGCAGGAGGTAGAAGAAAACAACGTGTACAGTCACGAGCACCAATATGTCAACACTTGGCAACATTAAAAAGCGATTTTTTTGTGAAATAACGAATGCAACGTTGAAATACGACATATTACATAAACCTATGGGTTCGAAAATACTATGTTCATAACAACATAAAATTTCATTCATCAATTAAGGAGAAAATTGCTTTGAATTTAGCCAAGTGTATACATATTTATGCTCGTGACTGTACCTACAGCTTTAACGAAATCACAAGCAAGTTGCAAAAATAAAACTGTATTTATTGATCTTGTGATTTCCTGATGGCTTCACGAAAATGAATCCTGTATCACCTAGGCATCATCAAAAACCCACACTCCGCACATAACATTTGCTAAGCCGAGAAGACTCTTAGAAAACTGAACCGTTTAACAGATATTAAACAAAGTTAGGTATCTACGTACTATATTTATCAACTGTAGTCTACCTTGTAATTTCATTTCCAGTTTTGAAATAAACTGCCAGTCAGTTGAGACTTCGCTAAGGTTGTAACTGCCGCATTGGTCTAGCAAAAATAGATCTTAAAGTTTTAGGACGTGCGTGACATTCAACCTTTGGGTGGTAAATAATAATAATACCATTTATTTCAGGCAACACAGGCCCATAGAAAAATACCTTAAACCTTAACCTAAACATACATATTTTTATATAAACAAAACTTGTGTTAATAAAAAAGCTCAAGACTATGTTAGTAGCGCTTCACTTTGCACTAGCTTGACTTTGTGCTGTCCAGTGGAACTTGTTCGCGGAAGCGACGGAACACCACGTCTTGCGGCCAAAAGTGTTCTTCCATGTCGAAGGGCAGATAACAGTTCGGTAACCAATAAAAAGCAAAGCAATACCGAGGTCGATTGTACCTACAGTACAGTCACCAAAAGAGATAAGTAACCAGAGTCGTCGGATATAGTTGAAGTTTAGTAAGAAAGCGATGGATATTTTCGTTACTTATCACTTTTGGTGACCGTACCTACTATGACCTTTATTTATAAAAGGAGAGAACTAAACACAATTAGGTAAACGTCAACAAAGACTATTCCAATCACAGAAAATAATAGGAAGAGCTTATTATATCCTGTTTGTTAGGTTATTTGCTAATAACGCGCTGTCACGCAACCCATCCGTGATATTTAGCGAAAAAGATTTCTGATATATAATTATTTTCTTAGAGTAGTTGTTGCTCGCGACTTCGTTTGCGGGTAAACATACATGTTGAACCTACTCAGCGACAAATTTTCCAAAAATTTAACATTTATCAGTTTAAATCTGAGAAAAATAAATAGCACACCGAGAACAACTATCTGCAGGTCATAAAAATATTTGTTCCGTGCGGGTATCAACCCTGCAACACGTAGCACAGCATTTCAAGATCGTCAAAAATATATTCATCATTTAATTGCGACTGACAGGCAATTCTAAAACTTTGGAACTTGAAATCGTATAATAAAATAGTTTTTAGACTTACGAGGGGCGTTCAATGTATTCTCGGTATCGGCATGAAAATAAACTTAAATTAAATTATTTTTATTTTGCAATGTAATCCCCCATTACCTAAATGCATTTATTACATCTCGAACTTTTCTATACCCTGTAAAAATAACTTTCCTTTCCTGAAAAATGCGGTTTTATTGCCGCCTTGAGCTCTTGATCGCTGGAAAATCGTTTCCCACGAAGGTATTTTTACAAATTAGGGAACAAATAATAGATACCTACAACGAGAATATATTGAACGCCCCTCGTATAAACGAGCTAACGAACAAATATACACATGGACCAATTATTTTATGTCATCGTCAGATGACGACAGATGGTGGCGACAGGTTAGACAGATGTCTAACCTTTTCCCAACCATGTTGGGGTCGCCTCCCAATCTAAGAGGATGCAGCAGAATATCAGTATCTTACATGGAGCGTCGAGCGTTGTGGAGGTCAGATAGGGCTTGCTACACCACGATACCCCTTGGTAAGACTGTATTACTGCACTTCTACTTGATTGAATTATTTTATATGTACGGAAGTAAATACTCACGTGATGATTGTATTGTCCGGAATGTCTATGGCAGAGTGTTTGTCTTTGGGGCAGACGAAGGGAGCCGCCAAAATTCGGAATTTCGGCGGTTCTCCTACCTGTGGATAGGAAAAAGTGTATGTTAGGTCAAACAAAAGGTTCTTACAGCTTTAGATCAGAAGACCATTTCCTGTATTTAAAAACGTTTACTAGTTGCAACCCGAGGGGCTCGTGGCTAAGTAATAACAGCCGCACGGATCGATCCATCTGGTTAAGCTACGTTTGCCGAAGTTGGTCCGTGGATGGGTGACCATTTTTACATAATGAGACTCCTTCGTGCCTGAGAAAGCGCGCTAAGCTGTTGCGTTGGTCCTGGCTGTCATTCGTGGAACTTTAACAGTCGTTACAGGTCGTCAGAATCCCGAAAGTCTGACAACCAGTCTTACCAAGGGGAATCGTATTACTCAGTAACTGGGTTGTGGAGGTCACTTAGGCAGTCGCTCCATGTAAAATACTGGTATTCAGCTGAATTCGGTTAGACTGGAAGCCGAACCCAACATATGTACTCAAATTTCTCATCTAGGTGACAATCAATGTCAAAAACTTGTCAAAAATTTAAGTAAATTAGAGGTACTCGTATTTATGACCGATTGAGACTGAACTTTGAATGCGTACGTTTTTAAAATTACAGAAAATGCCCCTCAGGAGTTATTTTGTCTGCGAAATAATTACAAAAGTTACATAAATATGTGTATCTCGTAACCAGCGCACAAGTATGATCAGACGTATGAACATGACATATTTGCCATAGCTATAGTTCTGCTTACCCCCTTGGGAAAATGGCGTGAGTGTATATTTGCTATGTAACAAGTCAGACGTAAATTCCCCGATGGCCAACTTGCATTGCACTATATTTATTATAGTAACACAGAATGCATACATAATAATAGTAAGAGAAGTACTAAAAGTCCATTATTATTACGTAAAATTACTACGGACTTCTAAGAATTTACTATTTCTATGCGAGTGGTCACGCTACCCTTACGACCATGGGCATAGTAAACGTAGGTAAGTAGTTTCTGCTACGCCGCGCGGTTGTATGGAATCTTGTAGAACGTCGTAGCTAACTGCTACGGGCGTAGCAAAGGTCGTAGACGGCTACGCGTAGTCGATTACTCTATTGATGTTGCGGAGATATTAGATTACAAATTATATTTATACTAAAATTGCGTGTTAATATACAGTAACAACATAATATCTTGTAAATTTCGCAATGTGGTAAGCAGAGGTATATTCAACATTCTCATTTTGCCAGCTATATTTTTCAACTGTCATATAGGTAATAGAGGGCGAGTCTATTGTCATCAACCGCGTGCAAATTCAGACTACGGTTACTCAAAACTTCCTACTTAATGAAAATACCCAATAACACTTTGCCCGAACCGAGAGTTGAATCCCTGCTCAGCAGTCACTTGTGATAAACCAAAACGACATTCAAAATTGTATAGACAATTATTGTTCTATAATTTTTTATATCAGGGATATAGTTACATCATCACAGCACTTTCCGTTCGCTCTAAACGCAGTAAATTCGCCATATTTAATTATTAAAACAGAAATCCATTATGCTGTTATAAACATGAACGTTGAGGATCGTATTATGTTATACAAGAGTAAAAAATAGCAACGTATTCTGTATTGCCGAATTATTGATAGGTAAACAAAAAACGTCGTAATATAAACTTAGTATTAGGCTCTGCAATCATTGTACCGATAATCGTTACAGTAAATGGCCTAGTAGCGGAGAGCCTCGACCAACACCTCAGGAGGCTCTCATAGTGGTGAAGTTCCTCTCACTAGAGGCCTGACCACCGGCCAGTTGGACCCTGTTTCTGATGCCGATGGGCCACTATTTTTTATATCTTTATATGTTTTTTGTAAAAACATTTAAAAATGTATTTAATATGTAGGTAATATGATTAATAAATGGAATAATAAGTTAGTATGTCATTCATCTACCTAGTGATCACGAACGTCCGTCCTAGGTTCAATCACCCGGTCGGGCCAAGTACCATTAGGTTTCTTCATTTGAAAATTCTCAGTAGCAACTGAAAGTCTGGATGGATGCTCAATTAATGTTGAAAAGCTCGCTCCCAACAACAAGAGTCTTTATATAACCTGCAAAATATGGGTTAGAACACCATCTCTCAGTGGCGGATTTGCAGTCTTGGCCGCCTTAGGCCCATGTAGTAAGTACCAGCCGCGACTGTAGGACTGATATATTTACTGAATAATAATTATCAATTTCATATCAATCGTCAAACTTTGGAAATATTTAGGTACAGCAAGAGTTATTTCTTGTTATCATCAGTGATTTTTTGGCCACGATTGGCCGCCTCTAAAAACTGGCCGCCCTAGGCCCGGGCCTACTGGGTCTTAGGGCAAATCTGCCACTGCCATCTCTGCCAATTTCTTCAGGAGATACAGGCGTGATGTAAGCAATTATGTGAATTACTCAGTATTATTACCAATTATAGAACTGTAGGCTTCGCGTACATCAGTAAACAAGGTGTTACCTATTAATTACCGACAATATTTCTCCAGGGACCACCACAGTGATAATGTGAATGTATTGAGCTAATCTAATACGTAATACAGTTGTGTGCGTGTCTGTGAGTGCATTATTAGGTTCAAAGCCAGATTAGTGGAAAACGTTGATGAAATATGTAGTGTAATTAGATTTTCATTATGTTTTGGCAACTATATGCAGGTACAAATTAAATTATAAGCACTGTATCGTACGTAAACGAATAATAATTAGACTATCGCTAATTAATAAGCTTGTTAGTATTATAAACTAATGCATAGTTGTTAATTACAAATTATTAGAATTTACAAAAAAATAATTGCAGTAGCTTTCTGCAAATTAAACGTAAATACTTAAACATACTATTCTAAAACAATATAAACATAAAACGATCAAATCAAAAGCATAAACAAAACCAGTATTCAAACAACCACTTAAACTCAGTTTTATATAACCGCATAATGACGCAAATTCAATTAAACTCTCCAACTTTCGAGCTGACATCAACTATGATGATACAAAAAAAAAACTCACCACATTTTGAACTAAGAACGTCGAGACACAAACCAGCACTATTTTAATCAAAATCGTGGTTTTACTTAACGAATGATTACTGCATTCCCTTTTACACTACCGGCTTTTACACCCTCTGAAGTGCAATGGTCGGCACGGCTTGCTGCGGCGTGAATTAAAGCCGGCGGGTCAAAGCGATCGATACACAATAGATAATTGAATGGACTGTTTTACCGTAATTATGGACTATTTTGATGTTAGATGCATGTTTAATGAAAGCAATAGTGTGATATTGTTGTTAATTTGGTGATAATTTCTTGACAAAACAACATATATGAGAATAGACCGGGAATCGTGTTACCCAGTAACTGGGTTGTGTAGGTCAGATAGGCAGTCGCTCCTTGTAAATTCTTGTATTCAGCTGCATTCGGTTAGACTGGAAGCCGACTCCAACATAGTTGGCGCTATCGGGAATAAAAGTGAAGCTATAATTAGGGTTGCCAACCATACTTTATAATAACGTATTCTACTTTATTTTCGATAAATATACTTTATACTTTTGCATAAAAATAAAGTATGCGAAAATACTTTATTTCTAATATTTACTGTAATGCGTAAAACAAAACACTTATATGGCTAATTTAATTACTGAACTATGTGTCAATTATACTGATCAGTCAAAAAAGAAAATCTATTAATATTGATAAAGATTTTTCAAAGAAAAATATTGTTGACAAATGGCAATATCAGTCTGACACCTAGCTTAACAAATGTTTTTTTTATTTACTTTCCGCCACTTTAGCTTTCACAAGAGTTTTTTCGGTAACGCGCGGATCTGTTGTAGTGACAAGAAGAGTGAAACAGATCGTCGTAAGACAACCAAAAATTGTTAGCCTTTGCTTAAAACACCCATAAATTTAAAAATCCTTTTTGTCTTTCAAATACGTTTTTTTTACCCTATTCAAAGAATTTGATATATTATTTTTCTCAAAAAAGTTGGCAACCCTAGCTACATACACAGCGAACCTACACAGCCCTGCGCACCCAGTTTAATTACGCTTTTAGGATGCTGTTGGGGCTGCCGTGGCGCTGCAGTGCGTCTGGTATGTTTGCTGAAGCACGTACAGATGGCTTTCAAGCCAGCATGCGCAAGAAAGCAAACTCCTTGCTGCGCCGTCTACGAAGCAGCAGCAACAGCAACAATATTTTGAATGTGATTGCTGCCCGTTTTGACTGTTCTTTCCAGAATCAGTGGATAAGAACAGCTATAGGTATCAGTTAGGTCTGCCGGGGTCGCGGATTGTTCGAAAGAGTTACCGTGGCCCTGGCGCACAGGCAACAGAAGGAACACGGGTGGGTTTTAGTCAGTAAGAGTCTGACACGCCCTCCCGCTTCGCCCCGAGCGGGAGAGGTCATTTGATGATAATTTCTCACCCAAAAAAAGAAAAATGGCATTAGTTAGGTATAGGTACTAACAATACTATCATAATTTTAGGTACAATTTTTGTTACGAACACGCAAACATTTTATATTTGTATGTTTTTTGTGATGATATTATAAGAATGTAACTAATGTGGAGATTCTCTAAAATAAATAAATAATAGCCCAATGATACACAATGGTGCTGAATGCTATTGTTGTGTAATTCAACCAAAAAGTATACTATATCAACTACGTAATTTTCTAAGACTTTTTATGACGTATTGTAGCTCTTTTTTTACGTTTTATGAAAACGTAATTAGCTAACAACTTATTACAAGTGATCGGATTTATGAGTATGAGTTTGTCACATAAACCATTGTTTATTGTTTACTAATTATGATATTAAATGTCTGATTCAAGTTAACTAAATTAAAACACATACCTAAAGGACTGCTTAAAATATTTATACTTTTATAAAACAATGAAAATCTGCCAAGGAGTTAGTCCCTACCTAGTAGTTCTTATAAATAAAATAATTGTCTATACATAAAGATTTTTACTATTTTTCAAAGTGTAATGCAGTATAAGAAAATACACAGTAGCCAGTAACCAAAAATAGTTGACATTATAACGATAATATCGAGGTAAAATTATAGTTTACAAGGCATTGATTCAATGAAATAACAGGTGTACACAAACAATTCCAAACTTTCAAGGTCAGGGTCACCGCTAAGAATGGCCCTTATTTTACTACCGTGGCTACAACCCACAACAGTGGCTAATACTGGCTAGCCATTTGTTATACATAATTAAGCAATTTTATTGGTGTTTTACGAAATGTCATGCTAGTCACGATATCACACATCGTAGTGAAATAATTCGTTTTAATTGAAGTGTTGTACTTAATTTTAATTTTGTAAGTTACATTTGAGTTTATGACTCACAATGTTTGGGTATCAGTCTAGTTTAGGAGCTCGCAAAAATAATCAATGATTCTAGGGGTTGTTTTTACATTTTGTAGTCCAGGCTTGGTTATGTGTTTCTTTTTACAACTTCATCGATAACAACGTTGGCTGGGTGCACCGATACGCCGTATGAACAAGCAAGTCTAGGTCTGAAACAAGTCAATGGAGTAGGCTCGACACGTAAGATCGTCATCCTATTAATAACCCAATGATTGTTAGCTTCCACTCTAGCCCTATTAAACTTAGCCCCAACAGAGTAGTTTTCAACAACAGTCTAAATGACAAAACAATTCTTAAACTGCATTTCACAATTCCTGTCGTCGATACTTTGATAGTCATAAAACAGGGCGTATAGCGCAATTAAGCTCATAAATTGCTTTAAAACCTAATAAACTGGGCGTACAGTGTACGGGAGTGCTCCCAGCTCGCCTGTAAAGGATTTTCGTTGTTATTAGCAATTTAACGGGACATTAACCCATCTAACGAATAATAATCTTGCTTTATGTTACCGCGCGCATCATTTACACAATTAAATTAGATATCATATGTTTTGGAGTGTTATGCTTGTTGTTATGTGAAGATAACTGTTATCTATGTAGCTATAAAAAAGGATTTATCTATTTAGACGTATTCTCTGGTAAGTTTAAAGTTGCTTTTACACATATTTATGTGGTTCCAGATTAGGTTATACCCGACTTTGCTGACTCTTTCTACGCGCTCTTCTTATCTGCACGCGTAGCATGACTATTATAGAAACGGGTTTTGTCGACGGAAGAATAGACAAAAATGACGTTCCGTCAAGACAGTACTACGGCAGCAAAGTAGAAAGAGTCAACTGCACTTTTTACGAAATTCAGTAGTTTATTCACGTTTTTCTTTTATTTTGCTTATATCTCGAAAATGGTGTGTCCTATCGCAAAAATAATGAAAATTTCGACCCCCTTTATGAAGCCCTTAAACCCCTAAACCTAAACATGTAGGTAATAATTTTTCACATTTTCCATACAACAACTGAAAAAATCCTTTTTCCCATTCCATTTTTATACTTTGTGGCCGTCGAGTAAAAAGTTTTCTACTGTCTTTAGCATGGCGATTACAAAATCAAATTGTCTTCACTACCTTAGACAACTGTCAGTTCTCAGTGTGATTTTGACGTTTGGGATAGAAATGTTTCTTCTGAAATAGTCTACATATAAAAGGACCTAGACAACGATCGGTAGAAACGAAAGATAAAATGACAGATTGTAGAAGGATTTTTACGGTCCGATGTCAAAAATAGAGAAACGAAATGTCACTTTGTATAGAAATAGCTATGTCTTGTCTTCCAAGAAATAGAAAGCGTCACGCCTGCAGGAGATGACTTGTAAAGCTCGTATTCTGTATTAAATATGGAAATGAAAATATTTCATCAGGGGCTCGTGCCTAAATAATAACAGAGGCACGGGTCGATCTATTTATTTTTATTTATTTATTTAATTAAAAACACATACAACTATCATCACAGGCTAACCTAATACAATAGTGTAGTTATAATGAACAACTTAGAGTAATTTTACAAAATGCGGCCCGTGTGAATTCACTCAGAGTACAATTAAAGCAGTCAATCTGTTGTGACACCATATTGAGTGTACGCAGGGCGCGCGTCAGCGGCGCGTGCTGCAGCAGGCTGGTGCGAGCAGGCGGCATCCACAGCAGCGGTGGCCGCCTCCGTCGCCCCACGTGCCCATCCGGTACACACAACCCAACCGTCCGTAGAACGCCTGGGTTGTGTATTTTACCACGCATAATCTTAAATAAGTAAGTGACTAGAGTTACTTCCCTTCTTACTTCCAGTTTATTATAGCCTACCATGCCCAGCACAAACAGAGTAGGATACAACAGTGGATACCCTGGATACACACCATACTGCTTTAAGTAAAGGAATCTAAGGTTACGTTGCGCTTGCCGCGGTCGGTTAGTGGATAACTGACCAACCATTATACACTTACGCGTGCAAAAAAACTGACCCACCCCATGCTCTGGATTTGAGAGACGATATCTCAAAAATTTTGATATATATCTTTATTATTTTATATTGTGTAAAGGTAGGTAAGATATACTTTATTTACACATAAGTACCCTAAATTTTGATAAAAGCAATATTCTTGACAAGATCGACTCGATTCTTCAGATGTTCTCATCACTCACATTAATGCTTGGATAAACTCCGTGACTTGTTTTTGTCAGTGAAGTTGACAAAAGCTACATTATGTTTATTAGTGATCGATTATCGATTATTTAACTTAAAATTTTAACTGACTTCAAAAAAAGGAGGTTCTTTTTTTGATCCGTATGTTTTTAAGTTCGCAATTTTCTCAAAAACGAATTGATCTGTTTTGAAATTTTTTGCACAGATGTAATCTACACACATCATACATTCAGGAAGATTTTAGTACACAATAAATTAGGTTATTGTCAATTAAATTTATTGAATTATCTTGTTTCAAATCGAACAGAACGGGATGGACCGATTTTTTTGCACGAAAATGTATATCGAGACCCCTCCGTGCTTCGGAAAGCACGTTAAGCCGTTGGTGCCGGCTGTCATTCGTAGATCTTTGACAGTCGTTACGAGTAGTCAGAAGCCCAATATTCTGACAACCAGTCTTACCAAGGGGTATTGTGTTACCCAGTAACTGGTTTGTGGAGGTCAGACAGGCAGTCGCTCTATGTAAAATACTAATACTCAGCTGCATCCGGTTAGACTGGAAACCGAACCCAACATATTTGGGAAAAGGCTAGACAGATTGATTGCCCTATACCTCTTCTGTAGGGATTGCAATCCCGCAAAACGGGATCACGCATTCCCGCGGGATCCCGCTGCTTTTATTAATCTGCTGGATCCCGCACCTTCAAAGCGCGGATCCGCGGATCCCGCAAATTAAAAATTTAGCGATGCGAAAAATTTGAAGATGAATCTAAGAAAACAGATTACTAATTACTTATACTTAATTAATAGAAAATAAATAATTTCTGTTGCTTAATGTAAGAAATGTTTAATAAAAGTTGATTTTTACACAAAAATCTGTAGTTTCAATTTGATTTTATAACATAATTTCAAAGATGCGGGATCCCGCGCGCGGGATTGAGTAATTCCGCATATCAATCCCGCGGGATTGAATGAGCTGCGGGATTGCAATCCCTACTCTTCTGGATATGTCTATCCCCAACCAATTAATTGTATAATGGTGAATCTTATAATACAAGATACAAAGTTTAGACTACAATAAAAACATACCAAAAAGGATCCTAATAGGCAGATCAAACATTTTATTTCCGCATCTTCCTTACAATAATAAGTCGTATACCTACGCTGAATAAAAGAAAACGCTAAGAAAATATTTTCAGGCGAGGAAATAAATTGTGGGGTAGATTCGTACCGTACGTGAGCCACCTCCGAGCCCCCGAGCCTCTGTACACTAACGAACTCATTCACATACACACACACACACACACACACACACAAATTTTGGGTTTCTTGCAGCATTTATACTAAACAAGATGCATTATTAGATTCCGATTGGTTGTATCCTTGAATGAGCTCGTTGATAAAAGGTACCTTTTGGTTTTTTTTTTATATAGGTATAAAGCTTAGTTTTCTTTGAATCAACACTGCAACCTCTACAAGTCTACATTAACAAACTCATTCACACTCACACAGATTTTGTGTTTATTGCAGCATTTACACACTAACAAGGGCGTTATTAGATTCCTATTGGGTTTATCCAGAAAAGGCGCATTGTTGTAAACCTTTTGTTATCGTGTGTTTTTTTACAAAGCTAAGGATTCTCTGAATCTAGAGTGGACGAAGAAAGTGCTTTAAAAAGTAAACGACCTCTACAACTGAAAATATAACTAGGATTTTGCCATATCATAGGTTTATTTGAGATTTTAGTTTTTTGAGACTGTTTGAAACTGTCTGTATAAATTAAGTCACTTTAAATTGTTACTAAAAAATATCGCAAGTTTGCGTAAAAATAATCGAAAATCAAATAATCGAGTGTGTTTGAAAAGTTACTTCAGCAACCCTTTCATAGTAGGTAGGTATACTTGCATTACTCATAACTATCATACCACCGTAGACAGTAGGTTGATAACCCCGCCGCCACGGCGACGCGGTTAAAATAGTCTACGGGGAACGCATAACTAATGCACACCTAGATCTATAACTGTGACATTTAATGTGAAAATGACATTTTATGTTTTTAATTTAATGTAATGGACTTTGTCTGAAATAAAATTAATTATTATTATTAATAATTTCCAGGTACCATGCACTCTGTATATTAAATATTTGCGCGCTCTTTATCTGGAGTTGTTTTCATTTTATTAATGTTACGTTGGTCGTTTGTAATTTGTATGACGACTCTGTCGTAGCTCTCGTACAGTATACTTTATTTATTTTAAAAATAAATAAAAATAAAGGCGCTTATCTTGTATCAAAATTCAATCATTAACAAACCAATTCCGCCAGGGCGTTTTAGGGCAACTTTTGAACGAACACTCTTAATTATTCTGGAGCATTTGACGACTTGATATATCGCCAATATCAACTCAAGATACTATTATAGAAAGGGTTTTATCGACTAGTTTTCGTTCACTAAACAGCACATATTTCACAAAGAGAAATAAATAATTTGCGCGACAACACTCCACAGTATTCATATATACAGTGTCGATTTAAATTAGCTAGCGAAACTCCGCAGACGTATCCATCGGATACGGCTGCGGAGTATGACGTGACGATATTCAATGACTATAAAACAAAAAAAAACCTCTTAATTTCATGTGACTACAGCTGACTATAGGGTCAATGGCCCCTGATAGTGTAGTTTTTTCTTGAAATATTATGTCTTTACAAAATCTTATTTGTTTTGCTTTATCGTCATAATTATGATATCGATACCCATCAAGTCTGCGGAGTTTCGCTAGCTTATTTAATTTGACTCTGTATTTACATCTCTACGTCATAAGAACAATTTTTATTTGCACAACAAGCTATTAATATTAAAGGTGACGAGCGCTCACATACACATACATGTAGATAACCTGTACATAATGTATTCTTTTGTGTAAATACGTGGCCCGTACGAATGTCGGCCGACTCGTTATCTTAGAGAGCGTTTGTCAAGAGAGCACCGGCCTTTGAGACACGTGTCGTGAAATTTCGTTGCTTTTATCTTTTGTTTATGTTTTTGGTTAACTGTGTTGTGGATTAAGTATATAATGTGGAGACAAAAATACATGAAAACACTAGCAATACTAATGCATAGGACTATTTAGAAACTATCAAATAAATTTTAACATCGAAATTGAAAATGTGTTTTTTTTTAAACAAACTAAAGAGTAGTGATGGGATGACTATGGGTTTTGCCTATCTTTGACTAGCCAGAGTGACTAAACTATTGGATATATTTAGTTGAATTTTTGTATGCGAGATGCAGACTGACAATGTCAAAAAATGTGACAATGTCATGTCATGCGTGTGTGTGTGTATGTGTGTGTGTGTGTCATGTGTGTCAATGTGTGTAAAATAAATAAATAATAAATATACGCAGTTTAATTTACTGTCGTAATGTCGTCTCCACCTTGTATGTTGTAGGTACATGAAACCAACAAGCAAGGTTCAATAATGTCAATGTGTAAAAAGTCCGGAAATAATATTGATCAGATCATTAGAGGCCCATGTAGCTTGGTGCCTGAAATGGTCTTTTGAGGAAAGGACCATACAGATTTGACTGGACCGCCCAGTCAGTACAAGCCTTTGTCATTAATTGTGTAGCTCAGAACTGAAGGAGCTCAACAACTCGACGAACTTCTTTGGTCTTCCGTTACTCGTATAGCTATTCACATTCATACCCAAAACTTTCCTGACCAAATTTTCTTCCTGTAAAGTTTCTCAAGATAATTTAATTAAATTTTAAACCCTGTAGAAGATATTATGACGAATACTTACATTATGCTCATACAACTTATACCTTAAAAATAGCCAATAAATCTTAGAAAGCTTTGGTAACCATAGTTTATAAAGTCACGTATCTAAGTAAACGAACGTTAAACAGAGCGCTTGCTCTATTTTCTTTTCCGACAAAATAACAATGGATTGGAACAATTTCCCGAAGTAATCAGTTATAGTCTGACGATGGCTGTCGGCAAGACAGGTAATCGATACCGTTATGACTTACTTCAATACCTTTAGGTATCCTACAGCATATCTATTGAAGCCAAAGGTCATTACCGCAATACCCACACCACATAGAGCTTCAAAAATAAAAGAAGAAAACGCAATAAAATACACCGAACACGTTATTACAAAAATAAACGAAGGAATCTTTTTAAAATAATTTTCTTAACGTCGTCTCCTTTCTGTTTTTGTTACCAATAATTTTAGTGTTACAAAAAAATGCTACTTGCATAATGTTATGATTGTTGACGAAGAAAAGAGAAAAAGAAAACAAAGAGTAACAAAGCACTATCCTATCTTACTTTAGCGGGAAAATTTAAGTTATAGTTTAGTTTGTTCAGCATTTCCTATTTAACCTAAGTAGTTTTTTGTACCTAAGTAGGTACCTACTAAAGTGGCTACCAGCATAAATAAAGAGGCGACATTATATGTGGTACTACAAAGTGTACAATGCTAATCTCGAGGACGAGGCCAGAGTATAATTAGTGAATAAATGAACTTTCATATAAGTGAAGTTCTATTATAATTATATGACAGCCTCGTCCGAAGAGATTAGCAACCCACCCTTCCCTTTACTTTTCAGTAGACCCCTAATAGTAAAATATCTGTGAAGTGACGTCACAGCTCTGAACGTAATGAAGCATTGACTGCAAACTGAAAGCGAGAATAAGGTATCCGTCATAAAAAATCTAAAGGAGGCTAATATGGTAACTTTATATTCACTAGGTAAATAGCCTCAAAGCCTTTTCATAATGTATGTCAAGGTCTTAAAGTAATAATATCGTCTACTAGTAAACAGGTTGCTGTCCATTCGGGGTTATGACGAAATTCCCAAGTGACTGAGTAAATAGAAAACTTTGCACTCGAATTAATTAAGTTACACGACCCTCTATTCAAATCATCGATTTTCATAGATGTACAAGTAGATAGGCCTACTAATAAACATAAAATAGCTTGGAAAAATTCGATATGTCTACTGCGCATGTGCGGCGCGCCTGTACCGGAGTGAAGTGAGCTGCGGTCGAGTAAGCAGGTAGACGCGAAGGCCGGCGGAAACAGCCGAGTAGTACCGAATCAACCTCGCGCTGGAACTCACGCTCGCCCGGTCAACGCATTATTGACCATTTCCTGCGATAATTCCAACAAATTAACATAGTCTGTTCACAATACTGCCAGATAGTTTAAGATTTTAACATAAATAGTGGTTATGCTGTGACTCAGTGACAAAATAAACATTTAGTTGATGTAAGACAGACATTGTGTTATTAGTATAGTATGCACGTAATAAGCACAGGATAGTTAACAGTGACTAATGGAAAGCGTTAATTAAGAGAAGTGAAGAAGATCTCACACCTAGATTGACACCGACAGGACGTCGATACGTAACAAGTAAACAAAGGGATTCGCGTTGATGAAAGTGCCGTTTGATTTTAACAAGAAGATGCCTACACACGTACACGAGAACATTGCTCTACTCAATATGATGTCTTCAGACAATTTCGAAGACGAGTTGAAAAGCGTTCAATTACATTTCCCATCAAACAGAAGATTGCACAACGACGGCGCATGCGTGGAGGAGAGGGTGAGGACTTCCCGCGGGGACCTGCTGGTCGCCGTCCGCGGGGACCGCAGCAAGCGCGCCATCATCACCTACCACGACCTTGGGCTCAACTATGCTGCCAACTTCCAGGCGTTCTTCAACTTCATTGACATGAGAGCGGTATTGGATCAGTTCTGTATCTATCACGTAACCGCGCCGGGTCAGGAAGAGGGCGCTCCTACACTACCGGAAGATTACACTTATCCTAGCATGGATGCATTGGCTTCCCAAATAGATTTCATTTTGGGACACTTCGGGATACGATCCTTCATTGGATTTGGAGTAGGTGCCGGAGCAAACATTTTAGCGCGCTATGCAGTTGTTAGTCCTCAAAAAGTAGACGGCCTGGTCCTGATCAATTGTACATCCACTCAAGCCGGGTGGACTGAATGGTTATACCAGAAAATAAACACAAGACAGTTGAGATCGAGTGGCATGACGCAGGGAGCGCTGGATTACCTAATGTGGCATCACTTCGGGCGCAGTACTGACGACCGCAACCATGACTTAGCGCAGGTTTACAAAGAGAATTTCTCGCATGTCAATCCGATCAATTTAGCGATGTTCATCGACTCATATTTGCGCAGGACGGATTTGAGTATTTCAAGGGACACGCATTCGATTAAGGTGCCTGTACTGAACGTGACAGGTGGTTTGTCTCCACATGTTGACGACACGGTGACGTTCAATGGTCGCCTGGATCCCTCCAAGACATCGTGGCTGAGTATCTCGGACTGCGGCATGGTGCTGGAGGAGCAGCCGTGTAAGATCGCAGAAGCGTTCAGGTTATTCCTGCAGGGCGAGGGTTACTGCAGGTAGTCGTGCCGCCGACGCCACGCCGAACGAACGCTGCGCTGCTAACTTAGAATGCACTTGATGCTTTCACGCGAGCTTTAAACACTGTTGTAGACACGTTGACAATGTAGACGAAAAAAATGTTGTTCCTTGTTTTTAGATGTTTATGGAAATAAATTTATTTTGTGGCTTAATCAGGCTTTTTCTACACCTTTGTATATAATGTGGCAACATTTTCACGAGAACAAGTAGTAGTTACTGTACTTCGAATATTGCAAGTCACAACTAATCACAAACATAATTTATATTTTTACAATAGAATTAAAACAAATGATTGTAATTTGAATGATTGTTTCAATTTTGTAATCTGCATATAATCCTTGAAGTTCTGCTGATATTTTGGATTCCCATTTATTCCCAAACTTAATTAAATTTTGAAGTCAGCCATATAATCCAAATTAAATTAAGAGAGCGTAAAATTATGAGACGTTTTCAATTAGTGTCAATTTAGGGGTTTATAAAATATCTTCTCTCCCGCTTTGAATCGTAATCTTAACAGTATAAAAGGAATGGGGACTTGCAAACCGTAGTTTTCCTCGGTATTATAAAATTTAAGGAAGCTTACGTTAACTGCTTAATATTTTTATAAAGTGTATAGTGTAGGTAGGTATTCTATCCTTTATTTTTTTTTTATTGTAAAAGAAAAGTTAATAATACATTATTTTAATGAAGGTACTTTTAGTCCGTTGTGTACCTAATAGGAAAGGAAAACGACTCACCACTTAGTAACAATGGCAGCACATTTTGGGGTCCATTCTTCTTAGCTTCCTTAGATGGGGTGCATGAAAGGAGCCTCCCCGAGCAACGTACCCTCCGACCTTGTTTCGTCCGGCGCACCCTGAGTACTCGAGTTCTGTCGATTGGCTAATTCTTTCACCACGATGGAAAATTCCAATCGGCCCTTCTCAGGGCCAATAGCGTCGCTGTGTTCTGGGCCAAACAAGAAATTAAAATTATAATTGCCATAGACACGCTAATGAGTAGGGGTCCATTAATTCAGCAATTTAAATTGCTTCACCTAAATAAATGAACCTGTTTGCCTTACTTGGGAAGAGATGGGACCCCACGACACAGGGAATCCTAGTGTGGGGTCTAGAGCATTCGTAAAAAACTAGCACCTAAGGCTCATATTTAATCTGTTACTAGTTTTTTTTATTTTTATATTGTTCTATGTTTATTTCTGGACTTAATAAAGTTTTTATTTATTTAATTCAAATCAACTGGAATAGAATTTGTCATGATGCGGTTCGGTTCCATCGTTTCAGCTTCAGCAATCACAGTAAAAGTATTTATGGGCTCATCAGTAGATTACTACTAATTTATGAGGGATGACAGTAGCACAAAGGAACCGCATATACCCAGGAACGACATAGATCACCAAACTATCAATGGTAATATGAAGAATACAGAATACAGACACAGACTCCATGGTGGTACCTACTAATACTACCTAAGCCGGGAATCGAGCTCATGACTTATTTACGAGTGCCACCTACTACAGGCCAACGAGGCAGTCAACATTAATCATTTACCTACTATTGATTAAAACGTTAAGAGGGCGCAGTAAGACAGAAAAAAATCAAGTTTCACCCGCGCCTCTTTACCTACCCCTCTCATCAAACACGACAAAAACAAAACACAATCCCTTCCCGCCAGCAGAAACTTTTCGCCCGGCGTATATTTAGGCATTGAATTTGAATTTTGTGTGTAGTGTGTATACGCAAAATAATCAGATGAAACTGTTTTATTCAATTTACCTATGTGTACAAGTAGGTATATTATTAAATAGTATTGTATATCCGTGAATCTGTTACCGATGCTGGTGGGATGTTAGATTGGAGATTAGACTGACTTAAATGAAATAAAGACTAAATGTTACTTCAAGATACGGCCTATAAATTTTCGATTCCGAATTGAAAGACAAACCTAACGTTGTAGTTGAAAAAATATTGTTCCATACATTATGTAACATAACTACAATTGAACAATTTTCAGATACTTTCCTGTACCTATTCCTGTACCTTGCTTCTTGTCTTTCATGATTTTAGGTCAACGACATGTATCTTATGGGTTTTAATTTATTTGCGAGTGGCAAGATATGCGAAATGAATGGCAATTTATGCCAAGATACTAAGTCAACGTTTTAGAAGCTCGTTTTTTTTACAGCTCCAAAGGACCGTTTATCTAATTATTTGATATCAATTTCAACTTGATACCCCCACGCATTCCTGAGATAAGCGGTCAGATAGATGGAAAACAAAGTGATCCCATAAGGGTTTCGAATTTTTCTTTTGATGTACCGAACTCTAAAAAGCAAAGCACTTCCATCAAAGTACTATAATACTACATACTCATAATACTACCTACATGATGGTGAAAATAATTTCGATAAAATTGCTTTTTTGATGATATAAAAGCGTATCATTATAATCGCATCACTTACCTTCCGCTTTTTTACTTTGAGAAAATGAAATCAATTGAACAAAAATGTCAATAAAATAAGAAAATAAACATTCGCAAATAAATTAAAATCCATATGATACATCCCGTTGACCTAGAATCATGATTTTTTGGCAAGAAGCAAGATCTAACAGCACAAATAGGTACCTCGAATGGTTTTTCAATTAAAATATTTAAACGAAGTATGACCATTGTCCACTCCCTTTATTTTCAATGAAATTCTTCAGTAGGTAAAACATCTGTTTATTTTGCCTATACTATATGCTAAGCTTGAATTCATAATCTTAAATCATAGTCATGTTTTGGAACTAGAAACTCAATGCTGGCGTGACAAAGTTCAAATTCCAATGTAACCAAATTTTATTTAGGGCCTTGTACAAGTTGGACATCACGACGTCTTCGTGGAAACCAGTGTTAACCAAGTAAAAAAATATAATGGTATATCGTGGATATTGCATTGCAGGATCGTGCAAATTCAATTAGCAACAGTGTTACCAAGTAAAAAATAATATTGTTATGGTGGATTTTGCACTGTATTGTGCAAAGTCAAATGGCATGTGTCATGAAAACCTATCCTGCGCGGATCACGAGTAGAAAAAAGTCCTCGCCGAAAACATTTGTGAAAAACAGGCCAATTTCGGAACAAATAACTAGGGTACATTATTCGGCTTTACCGACAAAATAATTGGCATCTATTTATATGGGTGCCAAAGAAAGTCGAAAGTTTATTAGGTTCCTCTTTTGTAACTGTTGAAACTTTAGCTTTGAAAAGCAAGCTGGCAGTCACAAGCAATGTGATCCGTCACAATCTTTACTCATCCCCACCATAAGAAGGGATCTAGTCAGGAGAACACTATCCGTATGAAAACTGTCATGTCCCGTGCACACCGTTTCGTACTTGTGTCCGCAATAAACCCTATTTTAGTTTTCCGATTTATTTATTTTGTAAACTCCAATAATATTATTATACCAATAACCTACCCATATGTAAAATTTTGAGTTTCAACTTGATTCGGGGGTTTTGGTCAGAAGTCGCTCGAAATGGGTCGTCTAAGGTTACCCTTACACGAAGTTTGTCAACGAAAGTGGGAGTAAAAGAATTTGGTTCTTTATTTAATAGTAATAAGATCTAAAATCTCCAGCACGAACTCTATGTTGTAAATCTCGGCAAGAAAATTGACTGAAGTGGAGAACAATGGCGCTAGTTGTACTATACCAGTCAAAAATCTGTCAAATAATTGTATGTCATCTTGAGTTTTCAAATATCAACATTGAATTATTATAATATTTTTATTTTATAGTTTAGCCGCGGTATTTATTTAGTTTATCAATTCTTAACGATTTTAATAATCGTTTCGGAAGTGGTTTTAGTGATTTTTTTAAGTTTTGTATTTCACAGTTTCATTCCAACAATGTGATAAATTACGAAAATATTATTTACGCAAATAAATTAAATCGCAGAGCAGCAGAAAATTCAAGCGCAGTCCTCTCGTCTCAACAGAGCGACGGCGACTGATTTGTGAAACAAAAATATGCTTGAAGTTCCCGCAACGTGCGACGGAAGATGACTTCTTCCACGAACTAAAAACGTCGTAAGTGCTTAAAGCTTCTAGTCGTAATAATACCAAAAATAAAAGGAATTTCAAAAAATGCCTGCACAATTTTTTTCGCCTTGTCTTGATACAGATAATCATTAAAAAAATATCCTATTAGTCATTAGCATATTAAGTACAAATTGAAAAAACGTGAAAATTAGGGGTAACTTCGTGATGATATTTTATCGAGAAAATTTTAACGTATTGTGTTTCTGTTCCACAAAAAGTTTCAAAATATCATGTAGTTACTCATACTATTTTTATTTTATACCTAAGTCTTCTGAATTTCACGAAAAATTAAATTGTAGATAGGCCATTTTGGTTACTACCCGCTCTTAACTAAGACTACATTATCGGTAATAATAATATGGTTTTATATCAGTTTTCTACTAATACCTACTTGCTTTTATTTATGATTTCAAATATACAAGGATATTTTGGCGCCTGACCAAAAATCTAAACTAACGCCGCCATCTTGTTTTTTCAAGTGACATTACACAAAACAATGGAGGCTATCGTTTTTGTGCTCACCAGTTGGCGCCACTGTCGAGTAAGGTCCTGTTGCAGTGCTTTTATTTGATGTTTTGGATATGTTTAAATACCCTTATTTTCATAGTATGTTTATTTTATTACCTACATTTTAAAACTTCAAATGAATATTTAGATTATAATGTTCCTAAAATTGGCAATCATGAAGCAGACAAATCTTAAACTTCCTTCAAGTGCTACCAAATTAGATCCTAACTTTTTACTTAAAATCTTAAGTCATCATTAATCAAGAATGGCACAGCCATTACAGCTATTATGAATAATTCGTTAAAATCCGTGATAAAAAGTCCCGCAAACAGAGAACCTTCAGTACATATTTTGACTTCTAGAGACCTTACTCTACACTAGCGCCTCTAGCGGCGAACTCAAGCGCGATAGCCTCATTGCTTAAATGATTACGAACAGCGCCCCCTGTCAACGTCATTTGAGCGGCAAAAGATCCTTAAAGCAGTGTACCTAGATCGATTCTTTAGGACTCTTCAAAATGTTTCTTTATTTATACAGTTAGGAGTAACAGCAATCATCGCAAATCTGCATAATGGAACCGAAAAATACTAGCGAAATGAGGACAAAAATAAAGAAGGTTTAAAATAATGGTAGCAAAGGAGCTCGCTCATGAATATCCAATAGAATAACAATGAGATTCCAACATAACATGATATGAATTCTATTAATATAAAATGAAAGTTTGTGGTACACCGAAGTCGTTACTTATGCAAAGCTTGTAAGTTTGAGGACATAGATATGGTCTTTGTCTCTCAGACAACGTCTTGTGATAATTACTTCTTCCGGGAAAGTTTGGCAATTGCAGTGTCTTCTAGGAATACGAAAATTAAAATTTTGCCCTGATGAGTAAGATTGGCGTACTTTTCCTAACTACTTACCTAATGTGTTCCTGTTACATTCTTCGCAACAAAAAAACTTATTGTAACTTATTGCCTTTATATTATATTGAACTTTTTACTATTCTGCAGGTTGTTTTGGATGAACAAACTTTTCACTTGGTAAAAAGTTCTGCCTGGTGGCAATAGGTGGCGCTAGCTACTGGTGTTTACAAGTTATTGGGAACTCACGGAAAGTTTCTGTTTGGACAAAACTCTAGTATGAACTGTTTAATCTTTTAATATCTTTGGTTGGCATAATCATTGGTTAATAATCATTTAAATAAATTAAGGAAAATATCAATAAAAAAAATAATTAAGCAAAATTAACGTCGAGTCAACATAACTTCCCGACAGTATACCACGAAGGGGTAGGCAGAGGGGTTTCCTTCGATAACAGGCGAAATGTAGATATTTACAAACCTCCACATTTCGCCTGTTATGCTTAAGCATAATTCCTCCTATTACTTGGAACTTAATTCCAAGTAATAGGGCGAACCTATTACTAAGAAAAAATTGCCAGACCCGGAGAGCTAACCCAGGTGGACCCCAAGTAGGAACTTGGGGTCCACCTGGGGGCTGTAGGAACAGCAGCCACGCTTTGGACCACTAGATCAACGAAATAGTCGGGTTAGTTAATAAAATGTTACCTATATTAATAACTAGCTTTCGCTCGCGGCTTCGCCCGCGTGGATGTCGGAAAATATCCCACGAGAACGTACTACCGGGATTAAAAGTACCCTATGTGTTAATCCAGGTTATAAATTGTCTTTGTGCCAAATTTCATTCAAATTCGTTCAGCCGTTTTTGCGCTAATCCGGAACATACATCTAGACAAAAATTGAACCTCCATAGATAAATGGAATAACTATTGACATCCGTGTATATATGTTCTGTGATGGTGTCACTTCTTGATGTATATTTTTTCTTGTAAAATGTCTTAGATATATTAAACTTATATTATGATATTTATGCCTCTATTTCTCTTACTTTACAAAGATATTGAATGTACTGTTTTGACTACGTTACTATTTTATTATATGTATAGATCATACTGAAAGCGAAACTCTTAATTAACAGTGATAGGTTCGAACTATTGAAGTTATTGACTCGACAAGGTTATTTAGCAAGTTCGCTCGTCTTTTTGATGAAATATTCAGCGACTGCGCCGTTTCAATTTCAAATTATTAGCGCTATATTTACGATATAACCTTAATAGTCAATATCTAATTCTTTCGAACTTATTTATAACTAGCTTTTGCCCGCGGCTTCTCTCGCGTTAATTTAGAATTTGACAATCAATTCGGGTTGTTCAGGAAATTTTTGTTAGGAGGATCAAAAACCGATCTATCGACAATCTAGACTCACAAAATGTACTTAAATAAAAAACTAAAAAAACTCTTAACACACTACTAAAGTTTCTACAATAATATAATTCAATCATGGTTCGAAAGACACGTAGCGATATTATCATAAGAAGGTTATTGTTGTTTTCCTCGGGAACAGTACTTTTTTTCGGGATGAAAGGTACCCTATGTCCGTTTCTGTACACATGACAACGTATATGCAAAATTTCAGGATGATCGGTTCAGTGGTTTAGGCGTGAAAAGGTAACAAACAAACAAACAAACTTACTTTCGCATTTATAATATTAAATAAAAAATATAAAATATATATATATAGTTAGGATAGTTAGGATTAGGAAGTTAGGATAATAATAATTACATTCTTTATTCCAGTACAAAGGACTGAATGTGTTAGTAAACTGAATAACTATGCTAGTTTATTTTATTTTAATTTACATTTATTTTAATTTACATTTATTTCATCCCATGGGAGATCGCACTGCAATGATTGATGTACATGCAATTGAGCCTGCTAGCGATCATTTTTAGGATATTGTTGGAGCTGGCCCGTACTCTGCGCAGCAGGGATGTACAATTGCACACCTCATTCACATCGTTGCTTGAAAGCAATTTATATGTGCGTCCACGAACATTCCCGGTGCGCTACAGAAACGGGGCAGCCCCACCAATACCCTGAAAGCGTTCTTGTATTGGAACACGAAGGGCGTTGCATTACCGTTGGGTATATCTAGCTCACAGGCTGCATGTGTAAAACGTTGTGCAATATGCTCAAAACAGAGTATTTATGAGTTTAAGTGAGCAGCGTGCAAACCTGTGAGCTAGCCATACTTGCGCGTGCTATACTTTACCAAAATATAACTACGCACTGTTCGATCTCTTATAATCTGTAATAGAAAACTAGTTTCCCCTAACGAGTACCTACGAAAAACGTTCGACTTTCAGTCGCTCTTCCGGACGGGGACAAAACGTTGAACCTCACAATAAACTTCCGCGCTTGCAGCGATACAATGAGTTGGTAATTAATCAATGTAGCTTTTCATCAATTATTGATGAAAAGCTACATTTTAAGTAGTAACAAACACGAACACAAAGAGAGGTGTAAATATTTTCATCTGTTAATGTTCAAAGTGGCTTACAAAGACTTCATATCCAAAGCTTTGTACAACGGAACCGATACAAAAAACAGTCCGAAGCTGTAATTAATTTTCGATTCGCGCTGAACGCTCCATTCGTGTTTTTGTTTGAGAGCATTTTTCCGTTTTTTTCCTGAACAAACGTGGACGTTGCCCACCCTGTGGGGGAGAAAAGTGGGAGGTAGGGGGTGGTGGGGGCTCGGCTAGTTAAATGGACTCGCGGCGAGAAAGAGCAGGGGATTCCCCATTTCCCCCCTTTCACTGACCACTGGATGAACGGATTATGAAATATTTCATCGGAAAATAAAACTGAAAAAAATATTACGCCGGCGTCTGAGAGCATATTCTTCAGGGAAGCTAGTTATTACTTGAAATTATCTACTCTGTGGGTAACTTTATTAATACCAGAACAAACAATGAACATTTTATACTTTCTTCTCTTGTGCATACTTTGAAACTATTCGAACAACAAAGGTGAATTATTTTGTTTATAGTCGTTATAGAATAGAATAGAAAACTTTTATTTCGGACAGGAGTCCATAGGGTTAGTAACAATTTTATTTAACTTCTAGTGTTAGTATGGGTCACAGACACAGATTAACATACTACAATAAAAAATCTGCGTAATTATAAACAATGTCTAAAGATTCAACAGAGAATATTGTAGTTTTATCTTAATAACCTACTTTGTTAGAAACTGCAATTTTCTCTAAAACTTCAACTAGTTTTTAACCTACCCCGGGGTGAACATTATTTTAAGAGTTATCGCTGCTGGCTGGCAGCTAAACTAACATGGCGTGTCTAAAAATGGAAGCAGTTTGATTATAACGTACCTATAACTACTTATACGAGTAGTTGTGTACGTACACGGGGAACCATTTGACATCCAGCCACAGTCATTATCATTTCTGTGCGGTTTACTACTGTGCCGCTACAAGTGGCCTACAAGGCTCTACAACTAAGCTGCGCCGAAGCTCAATAAGAAATGAGGTAAACAAAACATGGCGATGAAGGATAACACTATAACTTCACTTTTATCGTGAACCCAATACTAGCACAAGCATTTTGTCGTTTGGGTTATATGGAACAGGAATACTGGTAGGTAATATGCAACCTAAATTGCTAGTCATTTAAAAGCCTTTGTCCAGAGGCTTTGTTTCATTTAAAGAATAAACTCTCACATCAATTGTAATATGTATTTACGTGTGAACAAAATAGTGTAATAAAAACAATTCGGCATTTAATGCGAATTGAAAGCATAAGCTGCTTATCAACCATCACCAGATTTTAAAAAGTAAATTCTATGAGGTGGACTTTAAAATTGATGAACTGTGGAGATGAGATAGCTTGGTGAGCAGCTGGCTATAGTCGTTGAAAATCATGAGCGTTCGATGCTCATTGATACTTATAAGGTTTTAGCAGTCAATTACTTTATAACTGCTTCTAAATTTTGTGTTGTGCGTGCTGCGACTCATTGCAATCGGCAGAAAACGTTTGATGGACGGAAGGAAAAACTAGGTACTGATGCAAAGTGAGTAGGTATCCATATATTATACAGGGTGGCATACATTGAAGCGCAAATTGAAACTATGAATTCAGCTTATTATTCTAGATCCCCTAGCGTAGAGAATTTTCATCGGGTATAAAAAAAATCAGTTCTTTCATAGAAAAGTGCGCGAAAAGTGTGTGTGGTAGATAAGTTGACCTACGCGGTCAAAATGTATGGTAGAGCAATTTTTTTTTAAATAAACGCCGAATAATTTCAACCCTGGGGGTTTAGAATCATGTATATGTCGCAGTCGTATCGTATAACACGCCGTATGAATTGGCGCGCCCGAATGAAAAACGTCGCCGTTTTGTAATGCGGCTACTTCACGTTGAGTCGGATCATGGTGGCGATACATTCTACAAAGCGGCATTCAACGTTAAGCTTTATTATCAAACTAAAATAAGCCAAATATTTAGTATCATCAGTTTTCAAAATCAATATACCATTTCTATTATAAGGCGTATAGTCGACGGAGCTCGCGAAGCGGGGCTCCTACTTCTGGGTGGTTTAAAAAAAAATAACCACCTAACCTGTCCGAGTCGGGGTGACCCGAAGTACTCATACAATGCGGAGTACTTTATTTCAGCCGAATTGAAATCCGGCTTAGCGTAAGCTAGCCACATTACAAAACGGCGACGTTTTTCAATCGGGGGCGCGAATTTGTCATACGGCGTGTTATACGATATGGCTACGACATATAAACTGAATCCATGGTAACAGGTTGTGCGTCGATGTCCCTACTGCCCAGTATATATACATACTTATATTATAAATTCGAAACTAACTCTGTCTGTCTGTATGTTACCTTTTCACGCCGAAACCACTGAACGGATTTCGATAAAAATTTGGCAAGGAGATAAATGACATCCTGGGGAAGGACATAGACTACTTTTTGTTTTAAAAATAATCCTATAGGGGTTGATTTATATGTAGTTAATTAACATGGTACAAAACCAATTACATTAACTGATATAGAAAGAAAACAAAACTATACAATGCAGACAATTGTGTCATAAACAATTATTCGCTACTTACTAACACGGAACAGTGGGATAGAAGTTTGTATGGGGGATATAGGGGATAGAATTCTGTATGGGAAACCCAGCATTTCAGGGATATGAAAATTCAAATTTTACCTTTTAGTAAGAAATAAAGAATTACATGTTTCAGCGTTTTTATAAAATTGTCCCGCGAGGGGGTAAAATAGGGCATGATTTTAAAATTCGCATGTAATATTGATATCTTTGTGTATTTTTTTAAGAGATTTAAAGGGTTGGAAATATAATCATAATCCGTAGCTAGAGATAACATTCAGGCTTTATTTTATTAAAATGGGTTCAAAAATTATTAAAATATTTAAAGTCGTAAAAATAACTTGGCTAAGAGACACATTTACGTGGTCAATGGCGGCACCAGAGTATTTCAAATTATTGGTGATCATATTAAAATGAAAAATTATTATTATTTTTAAGTCAGTCACG
The DNA here is from genome assembly GCA_917490735.1 of Dryobotodes eremita. NCBI lineage: Eukaryota > Metazoa > Arthropoda > Insecta > Lepidoptera > Noctuidae > Dryobotodes > Dryobotodes eremita. Next base: position 11,519,950 of record OU823257.1, read on the forward strand.
CTTGTCGCTAAACAAATTTAAAACAGTGTTCTATTTCTGTCAATTGTTTGAAATTGTCAGCGGGGTAATTGCGTAACACACTTATTAATGGCTTTGATTTTGACAGTTTAACAAAATTCATTGCGTTATTTACGTTGTTGAGCAGTTAAATTTTTCTAACATATTAAAGGATTAGCAATATCCCTCAAAATTATTGAAATCGTGATTGAAAGTGTGTTACGCAATTAGGGTACTGGGTTCGGATATATTATATTTTTTATTCCGGTAGTACGTTCCCGTGGGATAATTTCCGATTTCCACGCGGGTGAAGCCGCGGACAAAAGCTAGTATTTAATATTTCCACAAGTCTTTAAACTATAAAGAAGCTACAAATTCATTAAAGTTTCACGAAGCGTTACGTAGTTTGTTTTACATTTTATTTTCGTCTTGTTCTGCCATAACGACGTTAAATTACCTCCTACGGATATACTTTGATGTATTTAATCCTATTATGTGTGCTTGTCAAAGGAATCTACCCACAATATCAAGTGCACCGTATCTTGTAAGTCGGAAGGTAATATTGAAAGAGGATGCCGGGATTCCGGGCCGGGACCGCGTTCCCGGAATGTCTCATATTGGAATCTGTCCGGGACTCCGATGGTATAATGTTGCGTTTTTCCTCAGAGCGCCTTTGTCTAATGATATTAAAGTCTTGCTCAAATAATTCTGTTAAACTCCTTTACAATGAATGTGAGGAATTTAATCAATAACTGCTACTGATTGGACATTATTGTAGCCTGTAACGTTTTAATATAAAGTCAGGGAGGAATTGGAAAAACACAATTATTTTACAGTTTAATTAAATGAGTCACTGCACTTACTGAGTAATAAAAACACCGAAGCAATCGTTGTCGATAATTCTGTAATTGGTTTTCAATAAAACAATTGAACGCGATAAATAGCTTTATTTTACATTAAACAGATTTTCACATATAGATACTTAAGTATTTCGTTATTTACACAATACAATTATATTGTCATAAAAACATTTAATAAAAATTGACTAGAGTTTGTAATTTATCTACAAAATGTATTTACAAATGTAAGCTCCGAATTAACGTAGATATTACACATCAGTCTGACTATAGTTAAGTATTTACAGTTATTATGAGCTAATATCTTCCACATAGTTGGCTAGCTACTGTTAACAGCTATGACGAATCGTGTATTCATTAGGGGCTAACTGTGTTCGTAATTAGGCAAAAATCGGAACAGGCCAAAACCTTGTTGTGGTCACAAAGATTGTGTTTGGACATTTGCACTTCGACAAATTGTGTTTTGTGTCGCGGTGGTATCTGGGAATTATGGGCTATTTATTGAGTAGGAAAACATCTGAAAACTGCGTAACGTAATTTCTGTCGTGTGAAATTAGAAACGATATGCTGCCGTGGTTTTTCTATTGAGTGTAGGTACGACCGATTTATTCAGTGAAATGAAGGCAATAAGGATGTGGAAATGAGTTAGGTAGAAAATTATCCTAATTTACGAACGAGTCCCTAATGAATACACGAGTTTTCCCGACGAACCTTATCGATTGAAAACGACGAAATATTAACCATTGGTATACATATGTATTATGAACTGTTTATTAATATTAATTAGGTTAACAAAGATTTGATATTATGCTAATTAGTATATGTAAAATTATTCCAGTATTATATTAATGTGCAGGTAAATGCAAGTCGGCAGTGTATGAGCCGTACCTAGGCTTATTTAAAACCATGATATTGGAATCATAATCTATTACCAGCTCGAAATACGAAGCCAATATTGAAATAAAAACATAAATAAACTTTCGTATGTCGTAAATAAAAAAGTTATAATTCCAAACAGGCCAATTCCGAGTTATATTGCGTGTAAACTAGGTGTTATAAATCCCAAACCTTTTATATGAACGTGTAAAAGTTTGGAAACATTACGTTTTCATTCACAACGTAAATAATAATACTAATTCCAACCTGTTAATTAGTTATAAATAAAATCAATAAGATAGCTACTCACGTTGAATATTACGATAAGTTGAGCAGATACAAGATTCTGTCAAAAATCTCACACATTTTTGGTATGACATTACAACTTATTTTCAAGCCCTTGCAAGTGTGAACCATAAAATATAGAACGACACAAAATGTTTAATCAATAGACACAACACTTTTAATCTTATAGTGTTAGTATATTTAGGTACTAAAACATCAAGTATAAAATCATTCGTTGTAAAATTAGACTTACAAATCGATGATATTAGTTCAGGCAGTGTTTATTATTGCAGTTTGGCACATACTTGGGGCGTGAGCGTTACTTGTAATATTTATACCTATGTGACATGGTATGGGGATTTTCTTTATTTCTAAATACTAATCTCTTTTGTTCCAACACAGAATGATAAGTTATGTTTCACGCTGAACAAATGTACAAATATTTAATAAAAAAGTCTATCAAAGCCAATCAAAAACAGGGGAGGTAAAGTTAGTTAGCGAAAATTCTAAAGAGAACTAACTCACGTTGCAGATGACGTTACGATACAGATGAAAAGTGGGCCTACAGTATACCTATATATCGGTGAGGCGTACGATATGATCGGTGTCGCCGAGCCCGGCAGCCTTGCGAGCGGTGCGCTAGCTGTGTTCGTGGTGTGTGCGCGGCGACAGTGAGCCGGGGCCCGATTCCGCGCTGGAGTCGCCCGCGTACACCTCGGACAGACCGCCACCGCTGCCACCCCCGCCCCCGCCCCCGCTGCCGCCTGCGCCGAGCATGCTTGCTGAGAGCGCAGCCTTGGCTGCGGATAGGACATCTAAAGTCATCATAGGTAATAGAGTAGTGAATATAATTTAACCTGGTTGGCACTATAACCATTGAACCTACTGATGGGATTTGGAAAGAAACCGTTTTGCAGAGATTTGTAAATTAATTAAACTTTCGCTATGGGTTGATCTCCATGAGCGTTAAGTAATTTAAGTCAGGTAGAGTGTTGTGATCTTTCTCAGCTGTGTGAGTGCGTGTGCTACAAGTACCGTGATGCGCTAGCGGAACGCATTAGACGTGTGGCACGCAGTGTAGCTGCCGCACCTTCTCATAGCGGCTCAGCTATGTGAGTGCGTGTGTTACAAGTACCGTGATGCGCTAGCGGAACGCATTAGACGTGTGGCACGCAGTGTAGCTGCCGCACCTTCTCATAGCGGCTCAGCTATGTGAGTGCGTGTGTTACAAGTACCGTGATGCGCTAGCGGAACGCATTAGACGTGTGGCACGCAGTGTAGCTGCCGCACCTTCTCATAGCGGCTCAGCTATGTGAGTGCGTGTGTTACAAGTACCGTGATGCGCTAGCGGAACGCATTAGAGGTGTGGCACGCAGTGTAGCTGCCGCACCTTCTCATAGCGGCTCAGCTATGTGAGTGCGTGTGTTACAAGTACCGTGATGCGCTAGCGGAACGCATTAGACGTGTGGCACGCAGTGTAGCTGCCGCACCTTCTCATAGCGGCTCAGCTATGTGAGTGCGTGTGTTACAAGTACCGTGATGCGCTAGCGGCACGCAGTAGATGTGGGCATGCAGTGTCGCGGCCGCACCTTCTCATAGCGGCTCAGCTGTGTGAGTGCGTGTGCTACAAATACCGTGATGTGCTAGCGGCACGCAGTAGGACGTGGCCGCGCAGTGTCGCGGCCGCACCTTTTCGTAGCGGCTCAGCTGTGTGAATATATAGTGTGAGTGCACGTGCTACAAGTACCGTGATGTGCTAGCGGCACGCAGTAGGACGTGGGCGCGCAGTGTCTCGGCCGCACCTTCTCGTAGCGGCTCAGCTGCTGCAGCTCGCACTCCGAGTGGTGCTTCTCCACTGTTACACATACCATACTATTCAACAAACAATATTTATACATAGTCACTTTATTGTCATCTACATCGCACTAATGAATAGACACACACACACACTGGTGAAGCTGAAGCGTGATGGTGATCTGGAAAAGGTATATTATGATGCCATGATGATAATATTTAGACATCCAACAATTTCAAAAATTGTAAGTGCTGTTATGTGTCGCCCATTATAAATAAATACCTACATACAAACGAATATTTGAGATTATACTTTGAGCCTGACATCAAAACACTTTTCTGTGTTCACATTGTTTCAGTTCTGACCTTCAAGTCCCATTTCAAATACTCGCCCTGTATATTTAATGGAGAAAAGATATTAGAAAGTACCAGTGTATTTACTCAATGGTTTTGTGAGTGTTTTAAGTGCCACAGCAGGGCTTTAGGACTTCTTTCGTTTGTAGAAAAAAATATTTTGTTTATTGAGAGAAGCCCTAAACCCTTGTTAAAATTCTGACACATCCATACTGAAGTGAGACTTTGCTTGCTTTTTATTTGATTGGATAGCAAATTCGCAGACAGGCCACCGGACGGTAAGCGGTCAAAGATGCATATATGGACATTTGATAAACCAGAATAATTTCAGGTGCGTTGACATCTTTCGCCCCGGCAAGCTACAAGTCAGGGTATGTTTAATTCTGCTATTCTACAGTTTATACTTTTGCAGCTATCATCATTTTATTTAAATTTTTAATATTGTTTTTTTTTCCGAAATACAGTAAGTAAGTAAGTAAGTAAGTCTTTATTTGCCTTAAACATGGTATAAAAGGTGTTACAGTTTGGTAATATAATATAGTTCACATGTTTAGCTATACAACATCGTGTATCAATTGCATGCAAAATACTTTAGAATTAATTAGTAAGTAGAAATCAAATGTCAAAGCTATAAAACATTCTCCACAATACAATCATCATAACATAATATTATTTAATGTCAGAAATTAATCTCCACGAACAAAATCAAAAAGTCACAATAAAAGAAAACATTATAAAAGTAAACATTATTCGCAACAGTTCCATTACATTACATAACATAACTTAAAGTAAAAAAAAAAAGGAAATCAATAAAATCAATAATTATAAAATTAAAAATGTCAAAATTATAAACATTATCGACGATCCAGTATGTCATTATTTGTGAATTATAATTAAATGTCAAAAAAAACCTTAATTTCATAAAAATTATGTTCATTCAGCCATTTAAAGAGTCTGTTTTTAAAAGAATTAATATTAAATAACAATTTCATTTCTTTTGGAATTTTATTATAAATGCGTACACACATCACCAGAAAACTTTTAGAGTACTTGGCTGATTTAGGAGTATCCTGCAATACAAGTCTCCATGGATCCCTATTACGAGAGTATATATGATCGACTTTCTTGAATAATTCCTTATTATTATATACAAAATTACATATCTCGTAGATGTACAGTGAAGGAAGTGGTAATAAACCAAGCCTTTTAAAATGCGGTTTACAGGACTCGTCAGTACGGATCCCACAAATGGCTCTGATGCATTTCTTTTGCGCGATAAACACTCTGTTTTTATCTGTACTGTTACCCCAAAAAATAAGTCCATATCGCAAAATCGATTCTATGTAAGCATGGTAGGTTATAATGGCGGTTTTTTTATTCGTCACATTCTTGACTTGCCTGAGAGAATAAACGAAATTATTAGACTTGTTCCACAAATTATCTACATGTATTTTCCAATTTAAATCTTGGTCTATGAGTATACCCAGAAATTTTGTATGTGAAACTTCTTTTAATCGATCAATATTAAGTTTGAAATTGTATTTGGCATGTTTAGATTTATTAAATTGTATGTACATAGTTTTATCTAGATTGATTTTTAATTTATTTACCTGTAGCCATTCTAAAATGTTGTCAATAGTATTATTTATGTCAATTTCGTGATCAAATTTTAATTTATACTTTTTATCAGATGTCACTATGATTGAAATGTCATCTGCAAATAATATACATTTATGATTGACCTGCTGTGGTAAATCATTTACGTATAATAGAAATAATAAAGGGCCTAATACACTCCCTTGTGGTACACCGCAATTTTTTACTTTGAGCTCATAGGAGTATGAGGTTAGTAAATCTTCATTTACTTTACTAATAGCAACGTATTGATTGCGGTTACTTAAATAAGATGCAATCCACTGCAGTGCTACACCTCTTATTCCATTTCTTTCTAATTTTCCCAATAATATATTATGTGCCACAAAGTCAAATGCTTGAGATAGGTAAAAAAAAAGTCCTGTCGTGAAGTGATTGTTATTTAAAGACTTCAGGGTATGGCTCAAAAGATTATATATGGCTAATGTTGTTGACTTGTGCCTTTAAAATCCAAACTGTTCCTTTGCTATAATATTGTATTTGCTACAAAAGTCGATAAGCCTTTTGTGCATACATTTCTCAAACAGTTTCGACAAGATAGGTATAAGGGTAATTGGACGATAATTTTTAACGTCTTTTTTGTCGCTTTTCTTGTACAAGGGTTTTACAACTGATAACTTTAAAGCATCAGGAAAAGTTCCAGTCGAAAACGAAAGATTAATTAGATATGTCAATATAGGAGTTAATTCTTCTCTGCACGCTTTAATTATTCTTGTACTAAGTCCATCATATCCTTCCGAGTTAGTATGATTTAAAGCCATTATCTCTTTTTTTATTTCATCTTCAGTCATAGCACTAAGAAACATAGAATTAGGAACTAAAGCGTTATTAAACTTATTATAAACTTGTAAGTTTTTAAATGTCACAGTGTTAGTCGAGTCAATAAAATAATCATTAAACGTATTCGCTATGTCAGTGGGATCAGTCAGTATTTTCTTATCTACTTCTATTTCTGAAATATTAGTGTCGCATTTTATGTTCCCAATTTCATGGTTAATGACAGACCACGTTGCTCTGCATTTGTTTTGACTATTTTGTATATAATTAATGTTTGAATTCACTTTTGATTTCATAATGCATTTTTTGAGAATCGATGAATATTTTTTATATCTTATTAAGTACGACCGACTTTTATTTTTGTAATAGAGATACCGTAACGATCGTTTAGTTTTGCAACTATTTCTAAGACCCTTACTGATCCATTTTTGTTTATTTGCAATAGAGTTATTAATTTTAATTTTAGGGAAGCATAATTTATATAATAGGCATAAAAACTCGTGAAATTTATTGAATGCCTTGTTTAAGTCCGTTTCGAGGTGCGTTTCTGACCACGATATGCTTGCAAGGCAGTCTTTGAATTTTTTCAAGTTTTCGTTGCAGTAATCCTTTTTATAAATAAAATATGATATGGTTCTTGGACTTTGTTCTTTTATTGGAAACTCTAAGAACTGTGCTGTGTCGTGGTCTGATAAGTGCAAAGGTAGAACATCAGCAGATGTAGTTTTTATGTTACTAAGTATGTGGTCTATACAAGAATCTTTTCGAGTGGGAACATTAATATGCATCTTTAAGTTATAGTTACTACATAAATCTTTTAAATAGTTAGTGACCTTACTTGGTTTCAAGGTATTTATGTTAAAATCCCCAGTAACCGCTATTTTTGTACGTGCCCCATATCTTTTAGAGGTTTCGCACATTAATTGGTCGAACTTTTCTAAAAATATATTGGGGTCAGACTTTGGCGTTCTATATAGACACACTATCAGCAATTTGTACAAAGGGACTTCAATACCACATGCTTCGAATGAATTTTGTGTTGAATATTTTTTTATATAAGGAGGCTCATTATATATTATACCCTGTTTGGCGAGAATACAAGTTCCCCCTCTTTGTTTGTCTCTACTAAATGCTGCTGCTAAGGCGTAATTATTAAGTTTTAAATATTTCTCATTCCCCGCACGCATAAAGGTTTCAGACAAACATAATATGTCTGGTTCTTTATTCTCGTCTCGTAATTCTAGCAAAGTTAGTTCCAGTATTTCCTTTTTTGATTGAATACTAGCGATATTTTGATGCATTATTTTGAAAGTTTTTTGTTTGCCTGTAGCACCGTTGTTATTCATGAAAAAGCTGTTTATTGTTTAAAACTTTAAAATAATGTGGAATAGTACCTTTTTTTGCTTTAGTAGAAACAATATCAGGACCATTTGCAGCATCGCATTCTGCCTGGCGTCGTGCAAAGTAATAAGGGATTGTACCCCTTAGAGTACTTTTTCCCTTGACGTCAGATTTCTTACAATTTAATTGATTCCGCAATATTAATTTCTTTAGTTCCTTAACATTCAAATACTTCTTTTCGTAGTCATAACAGTCAATAACATGGTTTATTAATTTACATGTATTGTACAATTTATGTTCAGAGTCAATAAAGTTACAATGTTTGTATTCATTGCAAATATGTATTACGTATAGTTTGGTTCAAGGTATAAATATCTAGATACATATTCTTTAATGGGCTCAATACTATTACATGATTATCACTGAAAATATTAAGAATTTGACGTAGTTGTGAAGATAAGATCTTGATGTCATAGTCATTTTCACCCACACAAAGGATGAGTTTATCACTACTTGATATTGAACTATTTTTGCAATTCTTAACTACTTCAGTGCTACTAGGATCTTTTGGCGCTTGAATAATATTGACAGGGGGCGCTGTTGGTAAACATTTGTGAAATGCTTTTGTGGAATTGTATTTTAAAAATAACAAGATGGCGGCGTTAGTTCCGATTTTAACCAAGCGCCATTTATACTACAGGTATAAATTTTTATACTTTTTTGTTCTACCCAACTGTCAATAGTCGCATTATCATGCACAGATGTCTGATGATGTAAAGGATTATCTTTAAGTCTCACCCTCAGCCCTCTCCCGGTGTCGTTGCGGGTGCTTTCTGCAGGGTCGGTGTGGCGGTGCGTCGTTGTCTCGGTGGCCGAAGGTGCGGAACTGTAGCGTATGGTCCAGTGTCGCAGCCGCTGCAGCCTCGCCGCCCACAGCGAATGTCGCGTACGGACTTATCTCGTACACGTCTTTTATAATAATATAAAAATAATCATAATCGGCCTTAGGATCATGACAGTTCACAATAAGGCGTCTTTCCTGTGGTCTTTGGTTGCAAGACATCGAAGATAATATAGACACGCAATGAACACGAGGGACATCACATCAAATACATTATTAAAAAAAATGGAAAACTGTTGATAAAAAGAAGTACCTAGGACCTATACAGGGTGTATCAGAAAGGTGTGGCCAAATTTAAGGGTGTGGTACAGACCATCAAAATGAACAACTTTCACCTTGGGACCAACATCGTAAGCGAGAAAAAAATATCTGCTCTCCCGTACAGTCACGAGCATTAATATGTCAACACTTGGCAACTTTCAATTGCAATTTTTTTCTGTAATAACGAATGCAACGGTAAAATACGAAATATTCCATAAACATATGGTTTCGAAAATACTATGTTAGTAACAAAATAAAATTTCATTAAAAAATTAAGCAGAAAATCGATTTTTAATTTATCCATGTGTATACATATTTATGCTCGTGACTGTACATAACTTCAATACCTGGTCGACTCAAATGTATGGGACGCCTGATTATTTTTCTCGATTGTTCTGATGTTCTCAATGTTGGTCCTATGGAGAAAGTCGATAATTTTGATGGTCTGTATTACACTCCTAAATTTGACTACCTACACCTTTCTGATACATCCTGTATAGGTTCTACATGACTCCACCCCTGCCTATCCCGATGAGGCAAACACGTTGCTTTATAACAAAATTGGCTAACCGACATTAAATACACGAGATTAGTTGCTTAAATATTGTGGGGAAACAATTCAAGCGCCAGTAAAAATGCTCGTGACTCAACGAGGCGGAAGGAGAAGTCTGTTGTAGCTGGAGAAACTTGTAGACTTAGGAATTGCTTCTATTGAACAAACTTCAGTTCGGTATTACCATAAAAAATTAATTAGAAATAAAATCCAAAACATCTTGTACTACTTGGTCAATGAAAAATATCATAGTTTAACGTTACGACACAAAAATAATGTAATTGAACAAAATAAAGTTTGTCCTATGTGCGTTCTCTAAAATTAACGTGAAGTGGAAGTTAATCTGTTAGGCTAATCTTGTGCTTGTAATATTTGCTCATACAGCATGAAATAGCTGATTGATTACTGTGGATTAATTCATGCTCTCTACATTAATAATTTAATGCATGTAAAGCCATTTATGATTGAAATTACTTTTCCCGAAAAGCAGCTGTCAGAAATAATTTCACGTTTAATATTGTTCGGAGTATTACTTACTGAGCGTTACTTTTATCGCAAAATATCAATTCGAAATACAGACAAAACAGCAATGCGAAACAAAGTGATAAAAGCAAAAGAAATGGTAAACGGATTAACTTTACAGCTTTCTATTTTTCATTTCTTAATTTGTTTAAAAGTCCTAATGACTGAACGGTAAGTTACAAAAGAACCTGATTAATCCTGTTTTGTTTTTATAGTTTCAACATTACAAACAAACTGAAAAAAAAATGTTTTGTAAAAAAATCGAAGTATTATAAAAGAACAGAAGAAGTAGAGACTTCAGAAAACCAAAATTTCTTCCCGTGAGACATGACGTGGAACATGAGTGCAGGTTGTTCCTACATCGCTCATTTGGAGAAACAACGACGTAAATGTAATTTTTCCCAAATTGACTTGTCGATATACATTGTGCTCGAAAAAAACTTCAGAGGAGCAGAGGCGTGAAATATTTAGCGTGTAATATTTAATATGGTTTTGGGATTTATCAACATTTCAGAACGAGACGGAAACAGATTACAAAAAAAAACGACTTTAAATCACGGTCCTGTAAAATTTTAAAAGCAGTAGTTACGTCGATGTTTCTCCAAATGAGCGACATATCATTAACTCACCCAATCCCAGCAATGATGTAAGTACATATTGATTCATTCAATTTAAACTTCAAACCTTGATCAGTTAGTAGCTTTTACAGGAGAGTCACCATGTCATGTCTATGATAAATCATCAAACGTTTGTTCAGCGAAAATAAACCAGATTAAAATATCTAAGTTAATGTGGCACTTACCCGAAGCAGGTGACAGTTTGTCATGCTTGTAGTCGTGTTGGCAGTTCCTGATGTTCTGTTGTTCAGGACAGACGGACTTGTCAGTACTGGCAACCGAATGGCTGCAGCGACGTGTCTCTTCTTCTACTGTACCACCGCATGGCCATAGTGTGCTAGGAAGAAAATGTTAATGATAATGTTAGAAAAAAATATATGGAAAAATTGTCTACAACATAAACTTCTGGTCATACTGCCTGAACCTCTTTGTCGAGCTTTGGCATCGCCTTATTGACGACTCTTTCGGAATAACGTTAAATGAAACCGTCTAGCGAAATCAGGCCAGCACCTATAATAAACATCAAATTTCATTGCTACTGCTCAGCTACATCGATCCATTGATCTTCAAATAAGTTTCATTCAATCTGCTTAAAATCTTCCCAAATATGTTAGGGTCGGGTTCCAGTCTAATCGGATGCAGCTGAATTCAGTATGATACATGGAGCGACTGCCTATCTGACCTTCACAACCCAGTTACTGGGCAACACGATACCCCTTGATATGACCGGTTGTCAGACTGTTGGGCTTCTAAATACCCCTAACGACTGTCCAAGATCGACAAATGACAGCCGAGACCAACAGTTTAACGTGCTTTCCAAGGCACGGAGAGGTCTTGATATGTAAAAGACGGTCACTCATCCACGAACCGACCGGAGCAAGCATAGCTTTAATATTCGATTGATCCGTGCGGCTGTTATCATCGAGCCACAAGCCGCGCCTTCAAATTATTTTCTTTGTGCAGTGCAAATTCTTTCATAGCCCAAAGAATTTGGGAGTGAGAAAATCAAAGTCAAACAATGAATAAAGATAGGATGAGCGATATTACAAAAGGTACCTACACGGTCCAGCCATCGAGAAAATGCGTTCTTGACACCCGCCAGTTTCATACAAACCAATACGTCTTTTGCGACTTTGATCTTTATTAGTTACTAGAATTGTCGCACTGACAGGAACGCATTCTCTCAACAGCCAGACTGTAGGTATGCATTAAAATGTAAGGTAATACCCAAGAAATACCAACAATATTTTAACAGTCCGTGCCTATCGTGCTCAAACCGACTGGAATTGTAAGTAGGTCGCACTGAGTGATTTACACAAGCATCGTGCTCTCAATACGACTACATTTATCTTATTTATTATTATGTATTTATACAGGCTTCCTTGAGAAATGGGGATTCCAATACAGGCGTTACTCACAATATTGTAAATAGGTTTCGGGTATTTTCAATTATTCGGACGAAACAAAGGAAAACCGAAACGGTTTTTAAAAATATGGAGAACACACTTGTAATGAAGGTGCTCACTGTTATTTGTAAAAGAATACACAATTGAAAAATGAACCTCCATATTGAAATCTTATGAAGGTGACTATTGTTATCAGAACGATCATGAGCTTTAAACTAACCATACATGGTCAGAACAAACTGAACTGACCAAGCAGCATTTGTTTGACCTGATCGGTTCAACCTCATCAGTTTGAACGATTTTCTTCGTGTACAGTCACCAAAAGAGGTAAGTAACCAGCGTCGTCGATACAGTTGAAGTTTCGTATGAAACCGATGGATGTTTTCAAATGAAATATAATTTGACAAGTGAACTATTTGTTTTTTATTAATAAAGTTAAATTTTATTCTAAAATATCCATCGGTTTGTTACTAAACTTCAACTATATCCGACGTCCCCGGTTACTTGTCACATTTGGCGACCGTAACTACTGATCGCTCCAGCTGCCTGTGTGTTGATCTTGAAATAACATGCACACGCGGTACTGATTTTTACCATGTGAGGAGAAACGGAAGACAAACTGTATGTCTTAAATCGACCAAAATTATGTATGGAACACGCATCATAATAATATTATTATGCAGCCCGGAGTCTGGATTTCTGCCCGGTTGATAACAAAAGGCTCAATTCCTATTACATGGGACTTAAACATAACTAGCGAAATGTGGGTGTTCTATAACCTACACCTCTACCTGACCCTTCGGGAAAACAGGCGTAATTTAATGTTGTTATATTATTTATGAGAAACATGAAATCAAGCAATCATGTTTGGTAATATAATATTTTCACCGCCACAGGTACACCTCAATTCGAGAAAATCTTTCGCCTGAAATTGGATGCAAAAGGTCGAGGGGGCTGAGAGGGGCTCCCATATTGGCGATGCGTACATCAAATATATTGACGTCATGACCATTACGTTTCATATAAAACCTTTACGGTATTCCTCACATTTCGATTTTCACCACAGGTTTTATCCAGGTATCATCAATTTATTCATGAACGAAGAAATTGTAGAAATAATTCTAGGTATACCTTTTGATAACATTGGTCTACCATGCTAAGTCAATGTCCAAAAACATTTCAATGGGAATTCTAGGTTTTTGTTGATATTCGATATAAATAATCGAGGTTTAAGGCAGGCAGACAGACAGGCGCGACGCGACAGCGCTACACAAAGGCGCCACTCGTCGCGCGACAAGCGATACCTTTGTGTCGGGCGTCGCGTCGCGCCAGTGTGTACGATCCTTTATAATTAACATTACCAGTGCCGCAGAATATAATTTAATTTTATAACATGAAAGCCATCATAATTGTTTGTATTTCCAAATGATACAACTAATTAACCAATGCACAATGTTAAAGCGTATCAATAATAATAATATTCACGTGTACAGGCTGTGAATGTTTGCAACCACTCCGAACAATTTTCAGTTAAATCATACATGTAGTTTGTCACTGTCAGATTAAATCATACACTAACTGTCAGATTAGGTCATTACTAATCCAATTTTAAATTTATCTGGTAGATAGTGACTGTCTTAAATAAGCCTTACCTGAAAGAAAACACACGATCTACGAGTACGAAACAATTATTACGAATCTAAGGTGCTATCTTCATGGGCGAGAGAATCTCGACGATAGTCTCCCCGTGCCATCAAATTCAATAGAAACTATGAATCAATATCTCCACAAGGCGATATCGTCGCGGCAATAATTTGATGGCACGGCGTCACTATCGCCGCGATTCTCTCGTCTGTGGAGATGGCGCTTTAAATCATATTTTTCGAGGTACAACAAATTTCAAGATGTACACCTTCAGTGTGGTTCAACGTACCTTCGTTTAGCCAGCAAGACAAGCAGTAGGGCAGTAACAGCAAGCGCGGCAAGGGCAGCGAATGCCAGTGACACAGCACCGAGAACACGTTCCGTGTCAGCATTGCCACTCGACGTTGTTATCTGGCCACCCTCGGATTGGAAGGCTACTGGACGACGTAGCCGCTCTGTTTGGATATGAAAAAAATCTTATCATTTATAGAGCCCTTAGGCCGTTCGTACACGACAAGGTTTCATTACGGTACGGCGTAAACAACCGCGCCGTAGAAAAAACGTGTGAGCTTGTATATGACACGGCAAACATCGCACGAGACAACGGTTAGATACGGCTCAGTTGTGTTTTTTCCATGCCAAGCTGCAGACGTGGGTCATGAATTCATATAAGAAAAAGATCAACATTGCATACATAAGTGCACAGAAAACTCAAAAAAAATGAAATAAGGAAAGAAGGTCATCCGATCATCTTATCGCATATTACAGGCCTTTCATGAATCAATGTAATTAATACTTCTTGACTTATCTCCCTTTTTAAAACAAAATCAGCGTACGTAAGCCGTCACGAAAATAATTGCCGCCGTGAAAATATCCGGTGTCGTCGACAGGCTCCCCTAGACTGCTATACAACACTGATGAGAATCACGCCGGCGCCGTGCTCAGACACGGCGCATACGGCGACGTTAAGGTACGGCGCGCTACCCGCACCGCAGAATAATCGTGTGAGCTTGTTTATGACACGGTTCTATGGTATACGGCTGCGGCACCGTGCCGTAGTGCCACCGTATCGTCAACAGACTTTCTAAGTGATCCATACAACACTGACGACCATGCGTACACACGGCAAATAAACCGTAGATTTTCACGGCAAAAAATAAAACGAGTGTGTACAAGGGGTCTAAGGTGAAAGCGTCAGAGTAGTTCCCGAAATTAATATTATCTTACGTTTTTTTGCAATTTGCAGATCAGTAATAAGCTGTAGGTATATTGCTTTAAATATGATTCGCAATGGTGAAATAAAAAGAAATATAATCATTAAAATCGTCATACAAATACGTGAGACGAAAATTGCAAAAAAAAAAAACGTAACAAAATCTGAATTTCGCGGGCTACCTTAGCGCATCCCATTAAGAAAATTTGAAATGGTAAATAAAAGCTTGTATTTATGAAGTTGAAGGCGTCAGACGGTTGAATGAAAAGTCTTTACCTAGTTCTAATCAAACGTAATTGGTGCAGTAGTAATTCATGAAAGTGTGATCCCGCTCTTATCACAAACACATTTAACATAGTAATGCTTAGCAATAGATTTAAAGAAAAGAACATTTTTGATCTTATTTTTTTATGTAATAAAATAATGTGAGTAGGAATTGGGTACAACAAAAAATTCTGCTAAAATTGCTCAATATTTTTTTACTCGACAGGTCTCTATATAAACACAAAAGCCATATATATTTATAAAAACCCTGTTTTCTAAGTATCCATAAATAAATAACCTACAAATTGAATCTCGTACAACCGCACCGCTACTCACAGTAGATGAAAGTTTCAATAGCAATTCTAAGGCAGTTTGTTTCCTCGGTGGCCATAACTTACGAGGGTAATGACATAAAAGATCGCTAATAGCAAACAAGTCGTGATAGATGTTGGGGCCTTTGAGAAACCTACGTGGCTTCCAAAGTTGAAAGGTACAAATGAAAATCATGTCGAACGAAATGTTTTCCTAGGAAATGTGTAGCAACAAAGATAACAGAACTGTTTATAGTCAATTAAATTATGGCTATAAAAAGTATTTTAAGTGTTAGAATGAAATGAAAGATTCGAGCACTTTGATTATTTTATCAGCACGCTTCAGAAAAGATTTCATTGCTTGTGCGTTGTGCGCGTGTGTGCGTGGTACTAACTTTACAGCCAATCTTTTCCTTAAGATGAATCCTCAGTTGTAGCCCACCAAATTCAAATTTTCTTTGGTTTTTTGCAAATTGCAGCTCCGTTTTAAGTGGTATGTTGATAAAAAGCCGATTTGCAACTATAGGAATGATATATTTACTGAATACCGAATAATCATAAATTTGTTCCACCTAAGAATTGGCAAAATTCTTAGGTGGAACAAATTTCCAAAGTTTGACGATTGATATGAAATTGAGGATTATTATTCAGTAAATATATCATTCATATAGTCAGGAATCGCATTTTGATTAACATACGATGTAAAACAGAGCTGCAATTTGCAAAAAACCTAAGAAAATTTTAATTTGGCGGGCCACAGCTGGGGTTTCACCTTATATTCGTTCAGTCAGTGACAAACAACACACGACCTAAACCGCTGAGTCTAGAAACATGAAATGCAATAAGAGGTTTTTATTTAACGAAGGTGAACAATAAAGAAGGATTTTTGAAAATTCATCTCCTAATGAGTTTAATAGCGGATGAAAGTTTGTATGGGAGCTCGTCATTCTTGCCGATGGGAAATCCCATCGGTTAAACGGCTTGTTGCCATAGAAAACTTAAAACTAAATGATCGATACCACTGAAACTTGACCAACATTTTCACGAAATCAGTTTATTTATAATGATTTATGAATCCGTAGATCCATCAATCACTTTTAATCATCGGCAGATTTTGCTAACAATTTTAATTGAATGAACCAAAGGCCAGTCGAAATTATGTAATTCAATATGCTTTGTTTCCATAGCCTGCAACACACTGTAAAAAAAAAACATTTCAAAATAAAATGCCTGCTGCGCTACGCAATGGTCTGGCAATTATTTTTAGTCACGTTTAAAAAATTGCAACTGAACAAATGACTACAAACTTTTTTAGTGATAAATGGACATTGGAATGTATTTTTAGATGGAAACTGCCTTTACCGTACTACGACATATACACACGAATGCAAAGCTTTATTTTATTTGCATTTTAGCTTTATTAAGCGCTCTACTAATCTAGAATATTGGAGACTTCCTAGACTTTCAAGTACTTTCTTTTTTAATTAATGTAGGTATGTGTAGGTACCTATTCCTATCTTAAATTTCTGTCTGTCCCTATATTACTTAAAATACTTAGTTCTTGTACATAGTTTAGTTTTATGTAAGTATATCCATGTTAGAATATTATTTTTATTCATTTTGTAATTATTATTCATACACCCTAGCAAGAGGTATGTTGTAGCGATACTTTTTTAATTTTGACCAACTTTATTAACCACATGCAGCAACAATAAATAATATTCTAATTTATTCTTTCGGGCGAAATGTGGGAGTACTAAAGGTACACTTCTGCCTAACCCTTCTAGGAGTGTAGGCGTGATGTTATATTATGTTTTCTATTCTTTTACTGTCGTAGTCCATGTCCAAGTTTAGGTACATGTTCGGTCAAATCGAGGTTTTTCAGTAAATACGTAAAAAATATTAAACAGGTACTTATCTATAGAATTAATATATTTTTTTTTCATTGTTCTCGCATATAGAAGCAACAAGAATAATGTACCCAGGATTTCGTAATATCTTGATTTAAAAAGAGTGTCCTTGGAGTTTCTTGCCCGTTCTTCTACATAGAGATCTACGATTTGGAATGGGCAACTAGCTTCAACTTTCTGACTATCTGACCGACTCTTTGACAATTCAAAAGTGCCTGTAAATGGTTTAATTGAAATAAATGTTTTGAGTTTGAATAGAAACACTAGAAGATTTAATTTATTTGCACATTATGGTGATCGTAATTTAAAAATATCCTTTTAAGCGATTAAAAAATCTCTGCCATAAATATGCTTAGACGGTTCATGTGTTGTCTCCCAACAAACATAATCTATATTGCAAGACGAGTCCGAAAAATGTATTGTTTATCATATTGACACACTATATCAATTTGCAGTGGTATAGCCATGTCATACAGCCTGAATTACAGTTGTGATTTGAATATACGAACAATTTAAGTTGGTAGTCCATTTGATAAATTATGAATTTCCCTGACTTTACAAGGGGTACAGACAAATGTAGTGTTACCTCCAGAATGCGTGGTGGTAGCTGCATAAATAACGGCTTGGTGTCGCGCGGATTCCGTCGCAGTCCACAAGCGTAGTGCATACCATGCGCCAGCCGACAGCCCACCAATCACGACCTATGCACAGGAATACATGCTTTACAATAAATACAAAGAATTAAATAAAAGTCACGCTTTACTAAATACTTCAAATTCCCTAAATAAGTTTGGCGGTACGATTGCGCCCTGCATTGTGATTTGTGCAACATACCAACTTACTTCTCAGGAAAGTCATTATTGACCATCACAGTGCTTAAGTACTTTATAAAAAAAAAACACGCACAATTATGTAATATTTTAAAACAATCACATGGCAGGTTCTCATGTTAGGACCCTTTGGAAAAGTAAACCACTATCATTACCCACTGTAATACAGTATCTTATAGTACGGGGGGTATTGTGACTGTAACTGGTGTCCTTATCCTATCCTAACTAATATTATTAATGCGACAGTAAGTTTGTTTGTTACCTTTTCACGCCTAAACCACCTAATCGATCATCCTGAAATTTTACATATTCGTTGTCAGGGGTACAGAAACGGACATAGGGTACCTTTCTTTCCGAAAAAAAGTACTGTACCCGAGGAAAACAACAATAACGTTCTTATGATAATAGATGGCGCCACGTGTCTTTCGAATCATGATTGAATTATATTATTATAGAAACTTTAGTAGTGTGTTAAGAGCTTTTGTATTTTTTTTATTTAAGTACCTAATACATTTTGTGAGTCTAGGGTGTCGATAGACCGGCCTTTCATTCTCCTAACTATAATTCCCCGAACAAACCGAATTGATTGTCAAATTCTAAATTAACGCAAACGAAGCCTCGGGCAAAAGCTAGTATGTTGTAATGTCAACAGGTCAATTGACAATTGTCAGTTGTCATTTGTTGATTGTCAATTTTATTGTTTCTTAAGGTAATAAATTGTGCATAAATAAATAAATTACTTATTATCAAATTCTTCAATTAAAATTACGATCTACCGATATTTTTACGATGAGATATTTAATTTTATCCGAAAAATACGAGTTCAAAATTTTATTAAGCATTCGGTATTTTATTCTTTGTGGAAATTTTCTCATTGTTATAAAAGTTTTTTAAAGAAAAGTTCTAAATAGAGAGAAAAGATTTTCACTTTACAGCAGCAACGCTTTAAGCTGAGCAACTGCTAAAGGAAAAGAAAATTTTAAAGGCAACAGCTTCATTAAACTTTCACAAGTGGCTACATAAAGTGATGTCAGGGTTATTTTCCAACTTTTATGAATAACGGACACGTTTACATAAATAAAGTGCGCTCAGACTCCTTTCATCCAATCTCATGCTCTCGCTGTTATCTTGATACAGCCATTTTCTAAACTTATTCCCTCTCAAATGCGAGTGAATAGCTCGTAATACCGCGCCTGTTTCCCTCTATCCTTAATCAACGCGTAGCTACCTGAAGGAAAATTTCCTCGTACGTACAATAAAGTTGTTGATATTTGCACAAAAAAGGTATTTTATCCGTCCCGACGGATCATAACCTACGAATTTGTATGGCGCCCGAGTCTCAATTTGCCCGGTTTCAATTGGCTCTTATTTTTGCGAAACACAAAAAAACGTAAATCGTGGGATCTCTAATCTTTTGTGAGCGATATATTTTTTTAAACTCATTTTCAATTATTATTAAAACCAAAAAGGTTTACAAATTAATTTTCCTTTGTACCTAACATCAATATTATGGTCTGTCAATATATAAACAATCCAAATCAATCAGTTTGCTTAGCAACACACGAGCAAGTTATTTCTAATTTCAAATATAATCGAAACTTCTGATTAATTAATTGAATTAGCAGTATCGCTCCACTTCAAAGTAAACATTTAATTGGCATTATAACAATTCCATATGAAACTAATATTGTTACGGAAAGCTAAGTTCAATATCAAACCTATTAGAATGCAGTTTTGAACCAGCTATATTTCTGGAATTGTTTGCGATATTCGAAATATTTGACAAGAATCCGTTTAACCCTCGTTGGTAAACAAACAATGCTTGTGAACAAATTACAGGGAAATTCTTATAGTGAGTCTATTCTATTTCAGTATGAGAAACTTTATTTTTGAGCAAGCTAACAAAATTTTAAGTGTTCCGCCTACGCCCAGCTGATGAAAGTGCTTCCAGGATTATTACTAGTATAAGTGAAGGCGTACACCTACTTAATACCTGATGTTGCCCATTACTTAAGTTTTATGTATCGTGTCATATCTTTTGTTGGAGATCCTAAATCTATACTAATATTATAAAAAGTTACCATTTTACCGTTAATTTGTTTGTAAGTTTGTATGTAGGGGGTAAAGTCTGTAACTATCAGTCGGATTTCAAAAAATATTTGTGCTTTTCATAGCCCAATTGTTGAGGAAGGCTGTAGCTATTTAAAAAAATATTTAATTTAAAATCACGCTAGGACCCTTAGGAGCTGTGCAAAAATAAAGATAAAAAAGAACGCTAAGCGAAAATTAAGTAATAGTTCGGGCAGGCGATGCGATGAGACAGGGTGAGTCGGGGGAACCAGAAATTTCACGCGGACGAAGTCACGGGCAGAAGCTAGTAAATAAATAAATGATGTACCGAAGTTTGAGATACCCTGGCGTTTTCGTGAATAAATATATAAATGAAGGCATCTCACCTCACGATGATGATGCAGCGAGGTAAGGTCAGCGTCTCTCCAAGCGGCTGCCCCGGCAGCGTCGGCTCTTCGCCACTGCAGCCGCACGAGCCTGGCTCCACAGCGCACAGCCCTTCTTGCGTCTAACGCAAGAGCGCTGCTGTTACTCCAGACTGCAGCCTCAGCCCCCTCTTCTAGTCTGTCTTCCCCCCCGCCTTCCCATACTAGTACTGGTGGACAAGTAAATATTATTAAGAGAGGAATCAAACTGCAATTAGTCAGCATTGCAGTCTGATTCCTCGTCTCGTTGCTCCAGAAATAGCAACCACTTGTGCTGAGCTCGGGGTACCTACTGAGTTTGATTCCGGGAGCAAAGTGGCATTTAGGTTTTTCCTAGAAGCAACCCGAACTCGGGATGTGTGCACGGGTAATGGGTGGTAAATATAGGTTTGCCTCCATTATGTGCGCCTAATAACATAATTGGCATAATGTGGGTGCATTATACACACATATGCAGTCTACATATTTGCGGAATACAAGCGTAATATAATGATACGAATCTGATAATTAACCAAACAGGTAATTATAAGACAAACAAAAAAATTGGCAGTAAGAGGACTCGACACCGTCAGCTACTTCAAAATGGATTTTTACTTACACATAGATCAATAAACGACTTGTAATATATAGGTATAAAATGAATAATTTTGATTAATCGTCAATGTAATGCTTTACTAACACTAATAGTATACTAATACACGGCCGTCAATATTATCGAAGCGTAACCTTCATTGCTTGCCCTTTGATCCTTTAGCAGCGTTTACAGCTGTAAAATTGCTTTGAGGGTAATTTCAAAGGACCTGTAGCGGCATCTACAACGCTACATGCGAGCTACGCGTCAGACTGACGTCACGCAAAAATCCTGCATCGCGCAATCAGAGTTTACCGCGCAACTAGCATATATACAACATCCCGACATCAACCGTCGGGCAGTTGCCCACCAGACACAACACCCGTCTGGTCGGAGGATCCTCCCTTTTCTATGGAGGTTTTAGTGAACTTTACATCCTGTTCCTCATACCTCTATACTGGTGACCCCGACGTGACCAGTTAGGCTAATGCAGATGACCTTACTGACGAGGTATTTGGTAATCTAAAAGGAACGTTGGCAAAACAACTGTTTTCGGTCCGGCAACCGGAAATTAAACAATGAAATGAAAACATTCATTTGATTAGTAAACATCTTAATTCTCATCATTACCCTGCGTTTCCACCCATATAACAGTTGTAAAACTTATTTTCTACAAGTCTTGTAAAAGACTATTGTCAAAAACATGTCGTGTATAAAACTTGTAACACAACCTACATGTATTGACGTTGTTTAAGACAAG
Source organism: Dryobotodes eremita (assembly GCA_917490735.1). NCBI lineage: Eukaryota > Metazoa > Arthropoda > Insecta > Lepidoptera > Noctuidae > Dryobotodes > Dryobotodes eremita. The sequence continues at coordinate 11,542,142 of OU823257.1, forward strand.
TTTTGGTAACTATTTTGTTCACTTTATTGACATTTTTGGCAATTATTCTATGAGTTTTGTATACAACTCTTCACAACTCGTTTTAGGTGTAAACGATAAACGAAAACAGTAGACAAAACATATAGAATACATGTTTTATAACTTGGTGTAAACACGGGATTACAACACTCATCGTGGCACATCCAAACCATACCTATAAACAGTTGTATGACTTTTAAATGAACCTACACAGTTTTGCGAATGATTCCGGCTTTCCAACTTTTTACATTTCCTGACGTTTTGGACTCAATTTCCAGAGTTGTTCACGACGGAGGATCCCTCGTGAACACAACTAGTTTCATCCCAATGTAAAACATTACCATGTAAATCAAAAATCATGATTTTTTACCAAAGGTAAAATGGTGATTATTATAGAAGGAAACTAGAATCCCCAATGCATGTATTTAATCGAACCTCTAATAATTCCCATTTTACGCTCCTAAAAATATTATTGAACATCCTAATATTATGATTGCGCCTCTTTTTGATAACCTCAAATATTTATATTTCAGGGTCCTAACCATCCTTCCAGGGCCGCGGGTTTGTCCGAAAGGGTTACCGTGGCCCTGGCACACAGGCAAATGAAGGAAAACGGGTGGGTCTTTGTCAGTAAAAGTCTGACATGCCTTCCCGCTCCGCCCAGAGCGGGCGAAGTTATTTGATAATATCCCAACCAAAAAAAAAGGTTCGTAAACATATTGAATAGCCAGCAGTTTAGTTGAAGCGCGGGTGTTCACAGTTCTAACCTAAGCCATTTGGTTGGAGTTAGGAGCTTGGTTACTGCGACCAACTGTGAGAAAAGGCCACAAAGTTAAAATTATGCTCATTTATTAAACAGTGTGCATCATTAGAAGCGCAAAAAGTTTTTAGAGGTTCATTAATTTAAAAGAGTGTCCATCATTACAAGCGCATAAAGTTTTTAGAGGATCAGTAAAACATTTCCCAATTAAAAGTCGTACAAAACATCATTACATGTAGGGTCGGTAATACCACCACACATTTGTGTAAACTTTCTGTCAACTACCTACGTTAAGAGTTTTGCTAACATTAAATTTTTCCAGAAACTGCTATAAGCTTTGAGCACCTGCTTTAAGATTTTACTTTATTCCATGAGCGCAAAACTTTTGGTTCAACAACTGCAAGTAGTGTTACGCCAATCAGCGGCACTTTGACTCGGTCCACGATACCTTACATTTACAACTTCTATGAAACTTACTTCGCTATTTATTCCTCCCGCGGAATATTAATTTTCAGTATTTTTCCTCAACTTTACATTTTCCAACTGTTCCAAGAAGAAAGAATTTACTGTGGTTTACCACTTCAAAAGATTGAATTAGACTCTGAGTATTTTTCAATATTCTCAATTATGCAAATGGAAGTAACCCAGTTATTTCAATCTGCATAAAATAAATGGTTTGAGTGGTGCACATACTCTGCAAACAGGAACTTGGCCCCTTTCAAATATTATTAAGAAAATGTTTGTGAAGACTGAAACCCATACCTAAAATGTAGACCTTTTAATTTTAATTATTAATTAATACCTCTTTTATTTTATTCTTGATATTGTAGCAACTAGCATCAACGTCCGCGCGCTGTGCCCGCGGGCATACGACTAACGCTGAGTTTTTATTTTATTTTTTTATTTGCTTTTCGCAGATTAGACCTAGGAGGTTGTCGGTTGCTTAACCGGACATGCAACTACCGCTACGACGCGTTCCGCGGTATTTACATTGCGAGCAAAAGCGACCCGCTCATCTGCGATTGGTCTATGTATCCAGTATGATTGGTGTATGTATTTAGACTTGTTAAAACTTTTACGGCATCAGGTTGAGGCGGCGATTTATCAGCAAATAACAAAATATAAAAAGATTGGTTTTCACGACACAAATGTGCGAGTTAAAACCTCAGCATGTTAAAAGCCCAGGATCTAAGCATCGGTAAAAATAACAAATGACCAAGATAATGATCTAAGAAATAAAAGAACTACATTTCAACATTCCTTACCTGGTGGTTTCGTCTTCACCATTAGCGGCACAGAGGGTGGCGATGAACCTGCTCTTGAATGGGCCACAGCTCTCACAGAGTACGTGGCTCCACATGACAGCGCTCTAAGCACCACACTAGCTGCCTCTCCTCCTGTTTCTACCTTTCGTTCCTCCTCAGAACGAGTGCTGATTGGCTCCAAACTATCGCCCGTGTCATCACGGACCCGAACCCACGAGATTGTAAAACCTGTTTGAATAAACACTTATATTATATGTATAATAGTAGGTACCCGGGCGTTACTGTGTCATGACTCTCCAGGATTTAACTAAGACAAATGACAGAGCTGTCCAGGTCACTACGTATTATACTATGTCCAATCTGCTAATGTCCCACTTGTCCGTTCATCTACACCCTTGAGGATCTGAACAACGCCTCTGACGCCGTAATAAATGTGGCTACCTGCTACCCCCAAACAGTATATAAGCAAGATAGGTGTACCGTCGAAACGAAAAGAAGAAGACTACGTATTATTCGGTCAATGAGTTATTGACTCGAGAAGATGATTACCTATGACACGTCCAGCTTTAGAAAGACACTGTCACACGGATTTGCAGTAAAAGCATAGCATCACCGCTAAGTTATATAATTAATCTGTCATTTGAGACAGGAACGTTGCCTACTAGATTAAAACAATCTATAGTTAAACCGCTATACAAAAAAGGTAACCGCACGGATATGTCAAATTATAGACCCATTACATTAATACCTATCATAGCAAAGATTTTTGAACCGGCAATATACGGAAAAATAATCAACTTTTTAAATAAAAACAACATACTTACTGAGAACCAATTAGGTTTTAGGAAGAATAGTTCGACTTCACTTGCTTGTTTTACTTTTGTCAAACTGATATCTGAAGCCCTCAATAACAAAATGTCTGTATTATCAGTATTTTTAGATATGAGCAAAGCATTTGATTTTATTCCACGTACTCGCTTACTTTGCAAAATGGAGAAATACGGCATTAGGGGCTTGCCACATGACTGACTTAAAAGTTATTTATCGAGTCGCTAGCAAAGGACAGTAGTATCAAAAATTTTAATAACACAAAAAACAAAGTTCAGGGTTAAAAATAAATAGTTGTGGTGTTCCTCAGGGAAGCGTATTAGGGCCTCCATTATTTATAATATATATAAATGACCTTTGCAAGAGCCTAAAACATAATTGTACACTATTTGCTGATGACACTACTTTCAAATAAAAACTTCAAATAGGAATATCCTAGAAACTGACACTAACAATGAAATACTAAATCAATGAAATGGTTGGAATCTAATAATTTACGTGTAAACATTGAAAAAACTAAATTAGTATCATTCCAAACATACAATTTTTTAGTAAAACCACCTTAAATACAATACAGTCATTCATTTTTGGAACCAGTACCTTCAACTTTATTCTTGGGAATAGTTATTGACGAAAAATGTAATTGGAAAAACATGTAAAAAAAGTCTGCACTCAAGTCGACAAATTTGTGTTCGGTCTTCGAAAACTGAGACGAATAGCCAGTAAAGAAACAGCCCTTACTTAGTGCATATCATGGCTATGTTTCGTCAGTGATACGTTACGGCCTTGTAATATGGGGTAATTCAGTAGACGTGAACAGAGCATTCATTGCACAAAAAAAAATGTGTCAGAGGTTTGTATGGGGCAGAATATTTGGAGCATTGTAAGCCATTATTTAAAGCACTAAAAATTCTTCCACTTCCTTGCCTTTACATTTTTGAAATTTATGTATTTATAAAAAGGTATCCGCACATGTTTCCATTGTATGAACACATGTCTAAAAGAGTTAATAAGAGAAGCCCAAATAAATTACTTTTATTATTATTATTTTTTTGTTAAGATTTGACATCATATAATTGGTATATTTTGACATTTTATTCATATCAAACTAATTTATAATGATTATTAATGGGGATATTAATTGTACCTACTTTAATTTTAATTCTAATATTTCTACACCGGCAACGGTAGTATAATATGTGAAACTTTTTATTAATATTAAGATCTTACTGTACCATGTACTGAGAAATAAATTATATCTTATCTTATCTTTGATTGATAGAGAAGACGCTTTACAAAACCGAGCTTCTTTTAAAACTCGATGTGCCATATTTACAGCCGCGTATTGTAATTGATATTGGATTTTAGATTGGTTATTACTCAAGCTGAGCGAAGACTGGTTAGGAAAAAGTTATGCCGTAATAATCTCAAACGAAATGTTTATAAAGACGTAAAGACTCATGTTTATAATAGCTTTGATCTTCAAAAGAATAACGTCAAACCGTTTATTCAAATAATTTTTTTTTTATCGCTAACAAAAATGACATCGTTAACTTCCAAATACAAAATGAAGTTGAGTATGAATACCTCAATTTAATATAAAAATAACAATGTGTTTTTGACTACGTACATAATAAACAGTATGAAAAATTATAAAAGCTAGTAACGTTTTGTAACAGTTTTGTTTCCGCCAGAGTACTTTATTACATTATTTTCAGTATCACGAAGTTACAAACTTTGGAGATTATTTCCTATGTACACAAATCGGAATCAGGTGTAGAATATAAATATATTTTGTCAGTTTTGATATGTACTTTTATATTAGTTACTACTTTTACAATCAAACAGTGACACTGAACACTGACAATTAAGCAGTCTTGATTGTTCTTAAATACCTATTCTTTTTACAAAATGCACGACACAATCAGTATAATTTTAATAATGAAACTTTGGTCTAAAGAAGCCTATTGTCTTCTGATTTCAATACAAATCGAAATTATTCACATCCTGTAGTACGGCTTGGGATACTACTGTAACATGATTTGGGCAATGAAGTCCGCCCCTTATTAAACCAATTCCAAATCAAATAAGATTATCGGTGTAAGCTAGACGTTCCAACGATGTACACTTGTGTCAGTAGTGTTCACTTCGGAAATCGACAGGTTTAAAAACAAATGAGTACAGTTTCGAATCATGTACTGCATGTGTTTGAGTGGGAACTTTACAGAATAGCTTCGCGCTTGTTTGGGCCTCAGTCATGACATGGAAATTTTTGATGCCAGCCCGATTCATATTTGCAAAGGTATAAAGTCTAAAGCTGGAAACTATTCCGTATGAGTTTGTGAAACTGGAAGGTTGAGCGAAATTGGGTCAGAGGACACAAAAACGCTAAAGAAATGAGGAATATCAAAAATTATATTTAGTTAAATTCTTAACTATTTTTGTCATTTCACTTACCATGTGGTGGAGCAGCGGGGTGATGCGTAGTCCGCCACGTTAGTGTCGCGTCAGTGTGCGCGGCGTGGTCCAAGCTAAGGGTGGGCGCGGCTGGCGGCGCCGCGCATTCTACGCGATAAGTCACTTCTTCTGAACCGAAGGTATTGCGCGCTGAACATGTGTAGTTGCCACTTGTTGATGCGTCCACTTCTGTTTACAAAGGATATAGATTTTTTAGAACAGATTTTAATGTCTAAAGCGTTAATTATTCTAAATACTCCTTAACCCGTAAAAATAACTATCATCTCTGTCTGTCCTTCGGGAAAAATAGGCGTGTTGTTATGTTGTTATGTTAACTCGACTTCTTACTCATTTTTTTTTATATCTCTTTGCAACAAGGTAGCGTAAAAGTATGCGTTAGATTGAAAGCAATATTAAAAGAATCAAAACCGATATTGAAGTAGATTTTGAATTGAGGTTGAGGTTAAAACATCTCATACAGAACACACGCAAGTATTTTTACCAGATATTTTGTTTACTTTTTTTTGTCTCGTCTAAAGTGAGTGTATACATCGAGTATTTTCACGCGATAGTAACAAGCATTAGATATTTATTCCCAATTCAGAAGATTTCGTTAATCTTACCATGTATAGCGAGATGTCCATGCGGCGTGAGATGTGTCCTAGGATCGTGTGTGACGGGGCGGTCGCCGCGCAGCCAGCGTGCGCGCGGCGCCGGCTCGCCGCGCCACGCGCACGCGAGCCGCAGCGAGTGCCCGCATTGCACGCGGGCCCATACGCCGAATGACAGGAGTCGGGCTCGAGCTAATGTGAAAGGAAATATAGTAAGATTTTGATAAGGAGGCTATTAGATATTGAAGCTTTTGTGTACACAACGTAAAATATAAAGCTGAAAAGAGAATCATGGTAGGTATGGTGGTAGCACCTATTAATACGCCGAATGGTAGTCAAGCTTGAGCTAATGTGGAAGGAAATATAGGTAGTAACATTTTGATAAGAAGGCTGTTGTTTATTGAAGCGTCGAGTAAACCACGTTGAGTAAGTAAGCTGAAAAGTGTATGGTATTGGTGATAGCACCCAAATCCATATTCTATTATTCATTGTTGTTTCCATATTCTGCAATACTTCTACACCAACCGGGGGTTGTCCTTGGGGGCACTTGCACTGTACATACAGGAATAATCGGCAGTTGGTGCTTAATTTCCTTTATTTATAAATTCTTACGCGCCTCTGCGAGTTGGCTTCGGCCCCTAGTATGCCTACCAAAAGTCCGGGACCCTATGGTCCCACGATATGCGAAAAGCTTAAAAATATCATAACCAAATATCCATCTGTCTACATACCTCTTGATGTAGTAGTAGCAGGTTGTGGTGGCGACGGTTCCCCTTCACCCGCCACTGAATGCGCGGCCACCCACGCCTCGTAAGTAGCTCCTTCCGACAGTGACCTCAACTCTGTGGATCCTCCTAGACCAACGAATGTGTCGCCTTCCTCCACTTGCACGGTTGTAGTTATTGGTGGTCTGTCCCTATGAAAATACCAGAAATAAGTGACCAGTCACAAAACAAGTCTAAATTTTTTCGTTGTATTGTCACCGACCTGCCAAGTTCCCGATAAAATACGGTGTAGTATAAAAGAGGTCCATTAGGTCGACTTGGTGGCAACCAACTGACAGCTAGAGATGTTACCGAAGTTGCCACTACCTTCACTGCTGCTGGAGATCCCGGCACTACGTAAAAAAAGAGAAATATGAAAATAAATTATGCGTCATTGCTACGGCGTAGCTGTTTGCTACGTCTGCTACGATTTCGTAGCAAACGTAGAACTTCTTTATGCACCTAGGCATTAATCACCCATGACTGATTATTTTAAATAAATGTTTTTTTTTTGCCTCAAAATAATAAAACACGATTACTTACCATCTTGCTGTGTGGTGCAATGTATAGGATGAGCGGGCACGCCATCGCCAGCTGCGGTATACGCAAGCGCCTGAACAGTGTAGTTAGTATAAGGCCTCAACGCAAGCAGAAGCGTTTCCACCCCAGCTACCCGCTTCACCTCCGCGCCCGCTCCCACATTGGACCCTCCGTTCCCTCGCACCTCCCACTCCAACCACTCAGTCGCTGCCGACAAACAACTGCCATCACTCAGCTTGGATTTAAAATAAAATCTGATTATTGGGCGTTACAGCGTTGTAATTGAATGGAACATTGTCAATATTTACTCACTATGTTCCGGACGGTAAAGCAATTTGTAACCAAGTAAAGCGCCGTGATGAGCGTGTGCGGGGGGCGGGGACCATTCCACTTTTATACTCTGTGGTGATACGGCGCGACATCTGACAGCTCGGGGGCCTTCTGATGGCACTGTTAGAGATAACCACGGTTAATATAGGTACTGTTTTTGTCTTCGTATTTCAATAAAGAGGGAAGATATCCGAAATATACTTGCCGCTTTCTTGTGTCAAAGTATTAACAGGCGCGGTGGCAGGTCCTGCGCCCGCGCTGTTGAAGGCTCTAACGCTTACAGAATATCTGGAAACAAGACCTGGTTAATACTCAAATCCCAAAGACCTAATCCATCGCAAATTACATTATTTTCTCACCGGGTATAATGTTCCAGACCTTCAATAATGTACTTTGTAATTTGTCCCCTCACGGTCGCGAACTCCATGCCTACATTAGCTCCTCCTGCCAATGTGCCATCAGCTGAAGGCCACCACCATACAGTGTAACCTAGAAGTTCTCCATTCCAGGATGATGATGGAGGTGACTAGAGAAATAGATTATTTGTTTTATTTCCATTGATGTACCAACAAGTAATTTGATTGCTGAGTAGATTGACACACTTCGACATATTTCATTTCCTACGACTGAGAAGGATTGACGATTTTCTTATGTTCTTATTCTTTATTGTACACATAAATAACAGAGACTTTGTAACAATATTACAAGGACAGGTTATGTATAGTCAGGGAAATTAATTGTTAAGCAAATTGACTATCAACCTAAATTGCCAGTATATTCAAATTAGGTACAGTCATGAGCATAAGTATGTATAAACTTGGCTAAATTCAAAAATGATTTTCTCCTTAACTTTTTAATGAAATTTAATGTTATTACGAACATAGTATTTTCGAACCCATAGGTTTATGTAACATGTCGTATTTCAACTTTGCATTCATTATTTTATTAAAAAAATCGCTATTGAAAGTTGCCAAGTGTAGACATATTAGTGCTCGTGACTGTACAACTGTCATTCTTGAAAGTTGTAAGAAATGGCTATATAACAAGACAAATTGACGGAGGTTGTCTACTTGCTTAACAATTATTTTATTGACTATACAAAGGCGAGCTTAACCCAGAATTGGGTGATTTGAATTGGAGAACAACTAATTTAAGTTGATTGACAACTTTCTAAGCAATCAAGTTCCCTGACTTTACAAAAAACTGATTTTGATTCATACTTCATACCTGCCAAGCTAGTTCAATAGTCGAGGACCTCGGAGCCGATGCTCTTAAGCTGATTGGAGCCCTCGAAGGTGGCTCGTGCAAGGTTAGCGCTAGCAAAGCCCTCGTGTGAGCTGACGCAAATTGAGCCGTCACCGTGCGAGCCCGCACTAAATACGCCGTAGCCGGCTCTAATCCTGTTATTGTAGCACTCTCTGTCCTGTTTCCGAAAAAAAAAAAATCTTTGAAATCAGGTGTTAGGACATTTTAATTTTGGCCGAGAATTTCCTTTTTGCTGCACTCTTTAAATGAGTTTAGGAGACCAAGGTCATTCTTTTCTTCTTAATATTTTACCGTTTTTAGGTAACCCTTCTCGGTCGCCTCAAACATTTTATTGGGTACCTATTGAAAACAATTCCCCAAGAAATTAAACTGGTGAAATATAGTATGAACAACTTTATTGTCCGTAAATCAGATTCATACAACAAATGATAAATGATTTTATTTCTGTAAGTAGGTTTGCACAAACACTTTTACACGTCAATCATATTTTAAAAACTAGATGAGGTCGGCGTTTCCTATCTGACTACTCTGAGAAGAAATGCCGAAACAAACTCAGAGGTCACAGTCTCTTTTAAAGTCTAGACATAATCTTGGTCAGATCATATGAAGACCATGTAGATTTGAGTCTGAAATGGTATTTTGAAGAAAAAATACCACACAGAATGAGTGGACCTGTCCAGTCAGTGCACGCATTTGTCAGTTATCGTGCAGCTCAACTCAAAACTTAAGGAGCTGAACCATTAGACGAACAATACCAAAGAAAGGACATTTGGGTAGGCCGCATAAAGCACTCAAACTGCCAGATCATCATTGAAAACAGATACGGATAATAGGAAATATCGAACAATTTTAAGATTCGTGAATGACCTAGTTCTACCTTTAGGAAGAATCTGCTGAAGTAGAAATATGGACTCTCTCAGCAGCAAAATAAGAAAATAAACTTAGAAACAGAAAAAGAAAAAACACTAAACCCATGGCGAATGATAAAGCACATATTCAAGACATATTATTATTTTTTAAATAAACTTAAAAGTATTAAAGGACTTACTCAGAATACGAGTCCGGGGCATGCGCAGATACCGACACATTATGAGTATCAGCATCTCTCCAAGAATCAGAGTTGGTGGAGTCATGTTTACGGTATTGAACCACATACCCCAAAACTGGGGAGTTACCATCGTATGGTCTTCGCCATTGGAGACGAACTGAACGGGACGTGGTCTCCATGACCCTGAAGTTAGCTGGTGGTTCTGGAGGCTCTAAAAAAGGAAGAGAGAGAGATATCATGTTGTTTCATCAGCCTGTAGAAAAATACATGCTCTTATGATATAATGGTAGTACCTTGAACAGCCAAATGCACGAAGTGATCAGATCTTCCATACGGATTGGACGCTTGGCAACGATAAACTCCTGAATCTCTTCTGTCAGCTCTTTCTATTACTAATTCACTTCTTAAACCTTCTGCGCTTCTTGTTTCTGATATGCTCATTCTGAAATCAAATTACATTAGGATAATTTGCTGAAGAAGCTAATTACTCGTGAATTCATAATGTTCGAGGCAGCGGTAAATATTCTAGGAATGCAACCCAATGGTGATTTTTGACATATTTCATTTGCGAAATGGAGCGATATTTGTAATCTTCTAGTGTTTGTCTGTGTGACCGCGTTGTTCTTCTAAAGTACGCGAATTATTTTAATGCAATTTTTAACCATCATTTAAAGAATTTATTCCTGAAATTTTATGTGTATAATACATGCATATTAAACTTACATATAATAAAATAATCTCGATGTTTTGTCAAGTCATAAAAACTGCGAAAGGGTTGATAGTAAATAATAACCATAAATGTCGGTTTGTCCTACCTGTAGTCAGAATTAGGAAGCGCTCGTCCCGAGTGACTCCAAGCGGTAGCAAGCGGGGAGTCGCCGCGAGCGACACAAGCCAATCTCACGGTATCGCCCAGCTTAGCAGTCACGTTCGCTGATTGCGTCTCAAATCGTGCTGGCTCTAAAGAAATACAATTTTATTTAAAAAATACATTTCTTCCTCTAACAGAAAATTCTAGAATGTATTTAAACTAACGTACCGTTTATATGTATAGTAAGTGTCGTAGATAAAGGTGGTGATACCCCGTTGTCGGCTCTGCATCGATATTTTCCAGAATGTTCTGCGCGTGCTGATTCTAGTCTTAATGAACCATTTGTAAGTACTACTGGATCTGATACTCCACCTAAAGTTGTTTCTGTGCTGCCTTTAAAATAAAGCATAATTTGTTGGAACACAAGATTTCATTAGTAAATAAAAAAATTAAGTGGTACCTAGCAAATGATATGGCTTGGAAAAAACGAACACTGACATGACACCTAACAGAGATGTATTACAGAAAAAGAACTGCTGCACCGTTACCAAATAAGTAGGAAAGGTGATGATGATTAGTAAGTATCCTTACCAGAAAACTTGGTCCAGTATATTGAAGGTGGAGGATGACCTCGAGCTTCACAACTTACTGTGAGGGATCCATTGAGAAGAACAGCCGTATCTGAAGGCTCAATTTGCCAATAAGGTGGAACTGTAACAAATGATTTAATTATATTCTCTCTCAATAAGGCTGGGTACAGACAAAGATCAATGAAGCCTTTCGACTCTTTGTCGACTTCTGTAAGCCGCCCAAACAAGACCAGCACAGAATTATCAAAAGTAAAAAAAGCATTGGTATTCATAACTATTCATTGGTTCGGTCTTAATTAACCTTAACAAAAATTAATATAAATATAAAGTAGAAATAGTATTTTACCTTTAATAGCCAGTTCAGCCGACATATTCGCTTTCCCTGCGGTATTTGTCACAACACAAGTATAAATACCACTATGTGCCGCCGTCAGGCTCTTGAATAGGAGCATGCTGTAAAATTCTGCTCCTCTTTCATCCACCTGTAATGTAGGAAATGTTCAACGACTGAAGATCTTATTTGAAGGTGTTGAAGAAAACCGAATTCATTAAAAGGTTTGGAATCGTCGACGAGCAATGGACAAGCGTGGTGATATTGTTCTCTCTCTTTATTAGAAAAGGCTTTTCAATCGGCCATCTAAGGTTATGATTAAAATATTCCTGAAAAATTAGACGTAGGTACCTGTAGTGCACTGGAAATAGGCATCTGGTCCTTGAGCCATGAGAAGTAAACAGGCATATCTCCTGATGTAACAGTGCAGGTCAGTTGTGATCGATCACCAGCTCTCAATCCAGGTGGAAACACAATTGGTGACAGAAGTGGTGGTGATACCACTGTCATTTGCACCTGCGATAAAAGGTCAAGATTTTGAAAATGTCGTTAAAATTGGTATTGGCTATATATGGTCATTATTGCACACTCGTGGATCGGAAAAAGGTATGCAGTTTTCAAATATGTCCTACTCTGTAGAAATTTTGGTCCAAGACGGTTGACCGTCAAAATTTCTTCACATATGTGGAATGTGGAGGTTTATTTCATATCGGAAATGTGTATCTATAGAGGTATGAGGAACAGGGTGTAAAGTTCTCTCATACCTCCATTGAAAAGGGAGGATCCTCCGACCAGACAGGTGTCGTGTCTGGTGGGCAACTGCCCGATGATTGATGTCGGGACGTTGTATATATGCTAGTTGCGCTGTAAACTCTGCTTGCGCGATGCAGAATTTTGCGTGACGTCAGTGTGACGCGTTGCTCGCATGTGACGTTGTAGATACCGCTACACATCTAAGGGAGAACTGAGTTTATTTGTGATCCTTTACAGTGACTTATCACTGACAAGGATCACAAATAAGCTCAGTGTTACCTGCGATAGTAACAGACCAATATTACTACGTATCTATTGCCCTAACACAGTAAAAAAAAATAGGATATCAAAATAAGTAATGTAGTACAAAAAATGACTCATCAAAAGTCCTTATAATATTCATATTACATTAAGTAAGCTCGCTGTCAGAGATAAAACAAGTGAAGCGTAAAATGAGGTGTAGTTCGTTCATCCCCCTATCTACAAGATAAGTGGGTCGTGTCTTAAACAAAGTAACCGGAAGTGATTGAAAGTGAAAAATGAATATTTCATGATACAGCATACTTAAGCGGATAATTTACATAAAACCGTAAGTTTTAAAAGCAATATAAAATACGCTTGCACTATGTCAGCACGGGATAGTGAAATATATTTTTATAGCTGCTCTCTTTGCATCCTTTATAGTGTTGTAACAATGTGAAAGTTGTATTAAAAGTTAATGATAAACCTCAAACTTCGTACGTAAAGTTCATAGCGTATGGCGATCTGCAGTTTCTGCCTACCCCGGTGGGAAGAAGGCGTGAGTTTATGTATGTATCATAAACTTCCCAGGAACCAAAACTTATTGTTTTCGAATATGGTTTCTACTACATATTTAGACACAGACGCTCATAAGGTAACGATAGTTTTTTTCTTTTAAGCACTTGATCCAGGCTAGAGGAGAGATGAGGCCTGTGTCCCAGCATTGGGCTGACTTAGGCTGATTATAATGTGCCTCCACTTACCTCTCTTCTGGCGAGTTCTCCCCCCGGTGTGAGGACTGAACAAGTCCAGCCTCCTTTGTCCCGGTTCCGATCGACATTCGTGATGGTGAGCTGACCATCCACCTGGTGGTATCGTGGGTCCGTGCCAGCACCGCCTTCCCATTTCACAGAACTGATGAAAAAGAGTAAATGAACTAAGTATTGTAACATAAAAGTGGAATTTTAGTTTTCTATAGAAAGTCAGGAAGGAGTGAGTATATCACCCTTTCTTTACTTTAGAGTTTAAGGAAACTTTAAAACGGCTATTCACTACCTATATGTGGACGACAAAAACTCCGCGTTTCTACCCATTCTACTTTAAAATCTTTTAACTTATTTTTAGTAAGCCCATAAAAATCAAAGCTAATACCTATCGAAGCTTATCTAAACTAATATTATAAAGAGGTAAAATTGTTTGTTTGTAAGAGGTAATGATTCTATTACAAAAATTATTTCTCTAATGAAAGCTACATTATTGCCGCTTGCCATAGCATATGCCATGTTTCTTCTACTCGGGCGTAGTTTTTCATAAACAACAAAACCAATCTGTAAAACTTTTTTACAAAAAAACAACCGACTACCAAAAAAAGACACTATTAAGTGAAATATAACTTTAATTTCGGAAGTCGGATCTTTGGATCTGTATTTTAGTTTTTTGACACCGACTTTCGAAATTGAAGTTATTTTTCAATTTGTAGCGTTTTTTTTTGGAAGTCGGTTGTTTTTTCTGTAAAAAAGATTTTCTGTTTCTCTTTTTAGTTATGGTATACCACTACTTGCTATGAACACCCAAAAAAATATTTGAAGAGTTCCCTCGATTTCTCCAGGATTCCATCATTAGATCTTGACCTGACGACAATGGAACCACCTGGGAAGTATACCCTTTCAAACAACAAAATAATTTTCCAAATCGGTCAAGCAGTCTTCGAGTAAACGGGGAAATAAATTAAAAATAAAGATTACAACGAGCTAAGAACCTCCTCCTTATTTTGAAGTCGGTTAAAAATAAAGTGGACACAGTGAACTGTAGCTTAATCGCATCACATCTGAACTGTCGAAAAGCTTTCTTAATTAGCGGAACAACGGTGTCTGGGAACTGTTATTTAAAGAGCTCTAGTTGATTAAGAATAATACGTAATTGCAATTAGAATAAATTAGGGCTGATTTTACCAAATTCAGATATCTTTTATCCGAGGAAATAAAATTGACGTCTGACAGTTCTAGTATGGAAAAACTGTCAAAAATTCAAATTTTATTCTCAGGATAAGACTTATTATAAGTATAATAGTTTTGTAAAATTCGCCTCTATCCAGCGAGTCTTCAGCCGTCCACATTTATTGGTTACCTAAAGAGATTTTTTTTTCGTGAATATGCCAAAATACATATTTTCTGCCCTTGTTACTCGTACCTAGAGGTATTAAATAATATTGTTAAAGAAATATTAACAACAGCCAAGATTTAATCCTTAAGCTGCTGAGTTTTCCTGGACCTGAACTTGAGTGTAGTTTTAATATTTATATTAGAACATTTATAATAACATAGAAAGATGAAGACGTGAAGAGGTGGGTAAGTACCTACCGCTTATTTATTTTCTCCAGTCTTTATGTTAGAAACTTTAATAAAAGCGTCTAGCAAACCCTTGACACATTTGTGTAAGTAGAACTAAAGCCATTCCAAGTATTTATGTTTAACTAAACATTTATACAAGCCATTACCTCGAAAAGGGACCTTATACATCTTACGCATTGAAATTGGCATGACAAAAGTATTCTTAAATCAGCGGCATTATAATTTGCATGTGACAGTAAGATGATAGCTTATAAATGATAAAAATACAGCTTATCGATTCGATAAATTATTGTCCCAGCAGCACGACAATGTAATATGGCATTTATCTCCTCACATTTAGCAGTCAAAAGCCATGCCGTTCTTTTGAAAGGCCGCGGCAGTCCGCCAGCTACGTCACATCTCTTTATTTGAAGCAACTAACATTATACTTTTTTCAAAAAGAAAACAAATGGTTTCTCTCCAAAGCCAGCATTGGCAATAAAATCAAGACTATGAAACAATAATACAGTTACCCCGATGTTCTATACGTAATCATAATAATAATTCCACGACCCGAGTGATTCACCCATTGTTATTCCGTGCCTGGCTTCTCAATGTTGCCATACATATTGTATGAAGAATATGCTGTAAGTGAAATTTTACGGTCCTGAAGTGGAAAACACTTTTACTATTGATTGGAGTTAGCCTTTAATAGACCGTCCTGATTCTGAAAGGGTAGACAGATGTATGGCAAGCACTCGGATTTTGAATAATGATGATGACTTGCTTATACAGGGTGGCCAGAACATTGACGTCCAAAAATTAAATTTAGGTCCCTCGTATCGTGGGGTATCCGAATCACCCCCATGTATGTTCCGCGACTTTTCATAGTTTTCGAGTTACGAATTTTTTTTTACGAATTTACCGAACGTAATTTTTTCACTTTAGACCAACTTTTTCATAACTTTCATCACAGTTACGAAGCTGATTATTTTATGCATAAAAGTACTACTCACGAAGATTCAGTTGCAAAAAAAAAAATCTCGACAAAGCCATGTACTTTTTTTTTAAATTTTTTTTAGATTGGTCAGGTCGATCATTCTCAAAAAATCAGAAAAAAATTCGTAACTCGAAAACTATGAAAAGTCGCGGAACATACATGGGGGTGATTCGGATACCCCACGATACGAGGGACCTAAATTTTATTTTTGGACGTCAATGTTCCGGCCACCCTGTATATTTATAAAACCTATATTTTTTTTTTTTTTTTGGTTGGGAAATCATCAAATGACCTCTCCCGCTCTGGGCGGAGCGGAAGGGCGTGTCAGACTCTTACTGACTAAAACCCACCCGCGTTCCTTCAGTTGCCTGTGCGCCAGGGCCACTGTAACTCTTTCGAACAATCCGCAGCCCCGGCAGGCATCGGTCCTATCGGACCCCGTCAATTTTGCTGACATCTCTTTGAGGCGCGCGTGGAACACGACGCGCCGTCGACCCGGGCCTGGTCCTTACCGGACGGCGAGCTGCCCATTGCTCGCCGTCCGCAAGCCCAATTCGCAAGCAATTCTCGGTACAGGTTTTATATATTTATAAAACCTGTACCGAGAATAGTTTAAAAAAAATAGACACTTCTTAATAGGTCCCTAACCGACCAATTAATTACGCGTGGTCGGAATGTAAACACTCTTTCACGATCACCCCTAAAAATAATGGAACCGTTATGAAAACAGACTTTTGATCAGAATAAAGTAACTCGTCAAACGGGGTGAATCGGGGCTAAACTTTAAACGGGATTTTATCATTGAAATAACATAGTTTGTTGTCAAAAAGGACTCTAATGTTTTTACTGTAATATATTAACGATTAAGTGCCCATGTTGGCAACAAACTAACAACAAACAAACAAAATTTCAATGTTAAAATCCCTTTTAAAGTTTCGTCCCGATTCACCCCTGCATCCCTATTCGCCCTGTTTGTGCAGTATCTTAAAATATTACATAAGTTATTTGTTATACAATACGATTACTTACTCAATAGGGAATCCGTAGTAAGGGCACCAAATCGTCACTTCAGATCCCGCAACAGCTTTCACAGAGCTCATAGCTCTGATGTACGGCGGACCTATGTAAATCCGATAATAATATTTGCTGAGCAATCCGTATACGTAACGCTAAAATAATACTTATCTTTATTTATTTAGGATGGCAACACAAATAGGAAATGTGTAAGTAACAACACTGCGGTAAGCAAAAATTACAATTTATGACTGAGAGCTGAATGTAATAAGATTTGTGTGTTGTTTTGTTTGTGTATTTTTTTATTATACTACAGTAAACTTGTACGATGTAGAAATTATCGGGAATAAAAGAAAAACAAAAGCTTGAGCTAAGTTATGCGATATACTTTATCGCTATACTAAAAGAAATTGATATGGGGACATTTTTATCTGATAGGCTGACAATCTGTCAGTATTTTGTACAGTGGTAAGCCTCGCATTTACATTTGTCGCCAAAGATATCCTGAGATTGGTCGTAAATATAAACCTGATGAATTTGATCATGCATAGAAATTCTGATATTGTTCCTTTATGTCATGGTGGTTTAATACGTTTTGTAAGACGTAAGTACGTTTGTTACAATTACGTATTGTATATTCATAGTTATTGTACCTAATGACATTTTTCTAAAATTGAATCGAAAGATGTATAAAAGGTGGCAGTATAATTAAAATAATTAATATATTAAATAATTTGAAAACTGAACATGCAAAATTTAAATCGCACTTCCACCCTCAAAACAAGAGCCAATAATCCAAGTGTTACCGTAAACATTGAGCCGAGCAGCATGCGCCACGCTGCCGTGTGTGTTGGTAGCTCTGCACTCATACCGGCCACCGTGCTCAACCCTCCCACTGCTGAGCGACAGGGTAGATAACACGTAGTTGCTGCCTGAGCCCAGCCCCGCGGGACCATTTTCCCGGCCTTCCGTTATTATCGCCCTGTGTTAACCGACCAAATAGAGAAGCTATAATCTAAACATGAGGCCGAAATAAGGAAGCGATAGATACGTATCAGGTTTTAGTTTGTCATAAAAAATAATGAAGTTGATAACCTATATTGGAGCTTTCGTTTTTTCTATTTATGGAATGTGCTAAGGAAAATCTTATAAAAGTTAGGTTCATATAACGTTTTCTTATCTAAAGTTGCGGAACTGTAAACAGCCTATAATATTCCCACTGCTGGGACACAGGCTTCCTCTCTGTGAGAGGGAATGGGCCATATTCCGCCAAGCGAGCCCGGTGTGGGTTTTGTAGATGTCACATGTCTTAGAATTTTTGGTTCTAGGACATGCCGGTTACTACACAATGTTTCACAAAACTTACCCATGATGTGTGGGAATAGGTTGGCCGTCTATCGACCATCGGAATCGAGGCGGTGGTTCACCAACCGCCGAGCATTTCAATGCAACCTGAGCTCCCGGCTGCACCGCTTGTTCGATGAACGTATAAACCAACTCGGGACGGGAATCTGCATAAATTGTTCGAATGAGAAAACGTCACGGTGCACAAATACAAAAAAGCACATGGAACGTACCTGGAGAACGTTTTAACCGTTTTCGTTTGAAAGAACGTACCGCGCCGGCTTCTCGCACTAACGAGCATCGTGTAACTGAAATAAATATAACTAGATGAATGCAGAAAACAGATGGCTGTCATGGAGCGGGATGCTTTGATGTTGGGACTCTGTCTGTGCGAATTGGATTTGGGAACATCGTTTACATCGTGTTAAATTCCCATTTACATCATTGCAAAGTTTGACTGTAAAAAAACGTCGGAATAGGTACCTACAAGAAGTCAGTTTTCGATTAAAAAGTAAACTTCTTTGCTTTTACTACATTCCTTTTCATACAATATAGTTATTTAATCCATATTGCTTTAATTGTCTTTGCCGTTCGTAACACTGGCAACATTTGTGCGAAAGCGTGCAAATAATGGCATAATTGCACAGACAGTGCTTTGTTAGTCCCCTAAGGTTGTGGTACATGCGGCTGCGGAACCCGTATGTAGCCCTGGATCGTCACGCTAGTTACCTCTACGGAGTGAGCAGATGTAGTAGATTTAAAGTGATAATTGCCTTATTAATCTTATGCTGTACTGGATAGCCTGAACTTACATGATCGTAACGATAATGCTGTAGGGTTTCGTATACTTCGTTTTTAGGGTTTAGTCTGTCTGGATGTCCGTATAACCATATCGTAATTCGGAAGGGTATTCAATATAATACCTTTTTGTTTATCCCAGCAATTTAATTCACACATATAATTTTCCGGGAAAATATTTGTGCAACTTTTAGAGGAAATTTATATTCATAATATTAGAAAAAGATGGTAGAAAATGCAAGTACACGCTTTTTATTTTTTATAGTTGGCTATTCATCTCTGTAATGGAATTTCCCCAGCCTTTGTAGGCGACACTGTATAGTCTCGATAAACAAGATCAAATAGAATCACTTATTTTATGAGGGCATCCATAATTCGTGGGCATATGAGATAGTCGTGGTAACCGTAGCCAGCCGGTATAGGCACATACTACACGCCTTGTTGAAAAATTCACTCAGCTCCGCGTTTTACTATCCGCATTCGTTCAGAATTTATATCACCCTAAATCGTAAAACTGGGCAAAAAATTTACAGGCGTGTAGAATACAGAATCGCTGACATAAACCGAAGCTCGATACCTCCCGCTTATCTCTCTACGCATAAATAGTCAACAAACTAAACGTATATTTAGATAACGACTTTAAGTGTACATATCATTAGGATTAAAATCATTTATGTGCCACTCTTCGGGCAGTTAAACGTGTTCATGTAACGTTATATTCTTGTGACATTCACTGCTGATATTACCTCGTTGCATAACAGCATGCAACGGATAGTCCGACAGTACACTTTAGTTAAATAAGTTCTTTACATTGTTCCCTTGTCGACGAAAAATTCAAAATGAAGCAAAGAAACACAGTATCCACTTTAAAATATTTGTTAAATAAGTTTATTTAACAAATATTTTAAAATGGATACTATATATGTATTATTTAATAAAAAAAAGAATTGTGTTAGAACAGAGTGCTGTTCTAACACAATTATTTTTTTGTTAAATAATACATTGTTAACGTGTCGAAATTCAGCTGAAGCATTGGATCAAAAGCTGAAATACAAATAGGTTATTCACAAAGCGAACGGGTTTTGGCGAAAAAACCAACTAGCCTCATAGGTTCCCTCCTGTCTCATACCACTGGGCAGTGACACCCACTCCCACAAAGATGGATGCCAACGCGGGAAATATCCGGCGAACTATTCCAATTTGAAAAGTTTCCTTTTGGTAAAGCAACCGCACTTGGTTGGCGCGAAATGAACACGAAAAAATTGGGACCACCAGCGGCCTTAGTACTTCAACAATGTGCAAATTGTGCGCCCAGCTAATCATTCTCCTTGCAAAGGGGAGGGTTTTCTTTGTTTGTAAAGTTTTGCTTATTACTTGTCTGATCGCACGGAAACTTTAGCAATGAACTACGTACCCCGTTGTTATGGGAATATAGAACGTATCTCATCCGTAACGTATACGTACGCAAATAAAACCTGCGTAAAATAAAAGGCCAAAATAACATGATTGTGTGGCTATGTGAAATATTTTTGCAAAGAGTTTTGCCAACTACAGGAATATTTGAATATGTCTCGTGTAGACATTTTCTTGAGTCTTTACATATAAATTCGCCGACGTATACAAATGCAGGCAAGCGTAAAATATTTATGACGGCGCAATACGTTTGAATCGATCGGGATATAAGAGCGACAACTTTTACCAAACCACATATAGCTGGAATATTTATTTTTGCTTTAGAAATGGGTGATGTATGTACAACTTTTATGGAACTCTTTACTACCTTGTAGTGTAGAGCGAATCGGTAATTGGAAAACTGTCGTTGATAATAAAGTGACATTTCATAAAACATATTTGTTGGAACATTATACAATTCAAACAAAACTAATTAATAAACAAACAAAGATTTTGTTAAAAAACGATAAAAATAGAAAACGTTGGTCACGTGCATCGCAAACTTAGAACCTACAATAATGTGAATGGGCATAATCAGAGTGTACGAGTCTACGAGAACTTTCCTTTGTCCAAACTTAAAATAGCAACCCCACAAAGAGGGTAGGAAACGTACCTGATCCCAATTGGCGTAAAAGTCATATAAGTTGGGTGCAGGCTCAAACGAATGTTGAGCACATACGGCAGTCCGTCTGCATATAAAAAATTCCGCGCGCCCAAGCCCCTGTTTGTAGGTCACAGAACGGGAGCGCCTACATACCTGTACACAAATCACACGAATTTCGGTAGCCTCGGATCCCTAATATTTGTATTTGTATTGATCTGCCATATGCCACCGTCATTGCTGCTGGTACGTCTCTATGTAAATATCACACAACTAGATGTGTCCAGCGGTACATGCCGTTCCGATAAATCGTATAAGCTTTTCCTATTAACCATTTGTTTGACATAGCACAGCGCACCAACCAGTTTATCACTGTCCAATCTAGCTATTTTATATCTTTGCAATCAATCTGCGTTTTGCATTCGCGCTCCGGTCCAATATGTGATATCAGATTTTATGATAAAAACGTTTTTGAACTTTATTGAACCAATTTGTCGATTGTAACAAAACCTTTTAGTAAATTGATCCGCATTGTGTTTTATCTCGGATGATTGCGTTCAAGAAGAATCGAACTATGTTGGCATTAATCATCGAATATCACACGGACGTAAAATTAAATTATAATTGCTGGAATGTTAATAGGAATAATATAAAGGCTTTCAGACTATAGCCTATTCAACTGTGAGCGGATTGGTGATCCGAATATATGGATCTAAATTCCGAATACCAATCGGCGGATGCTGTTTATACAAACACCGAGGTACACCTACGTACAGTATATTCGGCCAGCAGCACTGCCTATTTGTGGAACTAGACATCGGAGGTTTTAATTAGAAATGCCGTTTCGTTTCAAAAGTTTGTCGGGAGCGAACCGTCGCGTCGCCTCCTAGGTATTCACTTGAAGCCAATCTTGATAACCTCTATTTTGGCATTTTGCTAACATAGAAATGCTTATAGAATATTCTACTTATACCTATTGTTAATCTGGTGTAAATATTTAATTGTTAAGGCTTTTTATTAGAATGTTTCCTCGAACTCCGCATATTTTAATCTTGCATGTCGAAAAGCTGAAACTTGTTCCGAACCTTCTTTCACATTAGATACACGTCTTACCTCACATTTTGTTGTACATTTTCCTTATAAAACTAATCTTTTTCGGAATTCCGTACCTAAGTAGGTACATCATACGTTCTAATAAAAAGTGCTTAAGAAAAGATTCCTATCCAGACATAATATTCTTCAGAAGCAGTAACAAGTTAAAATGACCCATCGGCTTATGTAATAAAAATAAACTAATAAGAAATTTTCGCACCAATTTCTTCAGAGCCTCGGTTAGACCTTATTTTTCTCTGTGAGTGACTGCGAAATTTATGAGCTTGCCCAACGCAATAAAATACCTTGCGAGAAGAAAATGAAGGAGCAAATCGCAATATATTTGTTTCTTGGTGGCTAGAGGGAGACCGTTTTAGCCATCTGCGAGGGAAATATATTTTATGGGAATGTTCTACAGCTTATGAAGTCCATTCGTTTCTTTTTATCAAACAGATACTTTTGAAATGAATTATTTTTATTTATATTGCTTTTGGTTTCTTATTACCTATGCATTAAAAGAGTTCAAAAGAAATATGTAAGACATACTTTTGCTTTTATGTTTTAAAAGGTTTTTAATAAGTAAGTACTTGTTTGTTTTTTTACCGTGTTACATTTTTTGTGAATGATACAGAAAGTGTGACTATGAGAAACGGAAAAAGCAAATGTAATTGAACAACAAAAAAACTGTTTATAAAAAACCACGTCTAGTTTACAGAAAAACAGAGCTACGTGAAAACTGCTTGTAATTCAACACGAAGTCACCCCTGATCATCCGGGACCACCTTTCTTCCTCGTATATTAAGAGAAAGGTTATTAGTTACGTTTTCGAGGAAATGCCGAGAGAATAGATATAATTAGTTACTAACAATCGTATTAAAATAAATTACCTTGTTATTGGAACATCGTCGATTAAGATTTGATAAGCCTTATTATGTATTCAAGCAAAAAGTAGGTAGGAATAATACGTATGTTCTTTCTTACACGTCTCGCTTGGTAAACAAACACAGTAAAATTAAAAGAAATTACGAGATTTCGCAAATCACATGAAAATCTTTGTAAGATTCGATATGAATTACATCAAAAACTGTCGGCTAGGTCCCTACACACATCAACTAGGGCCGATTTTACTAACGTCAAAAACGTTTATCTGAAGAATAAATATGGCGGTTTGACATATATTCTATACAAAATCTATAAAACCGCATTTTTTATGCCTTAGATAAAAGTAATCTGATGGTTAATAAACACGTTAATTTTCTCAAATCAAAAGAGTACGCCATAATATCGAAAGAAGTCATGTTATAAAGTTAAAGTTACTTTACGTAGACATGTACTATACATACAAACTATAAGTATATACTCTGTAGGTATACATAGGTACAGTGGATCCCCGTGCCTTGAATGTTTTATCACGGCAGGCAGGCCTGTCCTCCTTCGAGAGATGATAAATTATTTGTCTACGTTGAGCCCACGATTGTATTTGCTCGTCTGTTTATTGTTTTGCATAATCAACAACTTCTGGATTTGTGAATTTATGATTATCTCTTTAAGGGATTGGCAGAGAGATATCAGCCGATCTATTCTGTAAAAATCTCACCGTGATAAGTTAGGTGAAGGGAGCTGTCTATAGTGTCAATCCTATGCTCGGCTAACTTCGTGCTATGACAGAGCCTGGCTGATGGAGGAGGGCTGGGACGAGTGGACACTTACCATTCTGCCTTCGAGGAGATCAGTACCTCCACCCTAGGACCTGTCGCGCGTTAGATTTAGTTGTATCATGTACCTACAGTGTGTGATTCGCTAGTGTGATTAATTTGTTCGTAAATTATAATTTGATTTGAACTGCAAACGGTTTTTCTATTGCGCAATCAACTCAACTCAACTCGGTTCAACTCAACAACAACAATGGTTACGAGAGAGACGTACCTTCTCCGTCGTATTTATATTTAAACTACAATCAAATTAAAACGGTTTAGCTTGCAGCTGATTCAGTGCATAAACACTACATACACATAGGAGTTAATTGTCTAACCATAATTGGATTATTTGCATAAATTAAACAACATTTAGTGGGTCATAATGTTTTCGTTGCTGTACTACCCTATTTATTTATGAACGCAATCAAATTTACTGGGAAATCAATTTCGTAATGGGTAGGTTAACATGGGTTAGGTATATCGTTTATTTGATCACAACGATATTAAGTATGATTCATTATTATTACAAAAATGGTCTTGTATGGTCAACTAACATAGAGGTAGGTCTCTCTCTATCTACACAAATTTCCGATCAAAGAGCGAGCTATTGATTTATTTAGTTTCCAAAGAAAGAATATAGAACAAATATTTTCTGAAAAAGACCAATCCATTATAGAGAAATAAACTCGAGCGTCATTTATTTTTTGCAGAAATTCCATTTCAGTATTAATTTATTAGTACCAGCCTTTTATATAGAGTCTCTAACACATACAGAAAAGGAATTGATTTGCTCACTATGTAGTGATGATTTTTGACTATCAATTCCAGGATACCGTACGATGTTTTTACTCCACCATAACTTATTCAAAACTCACTAGATTGATTGAGATTAGCTAAAATAAATATCTTTAAAACGGCTTACATTCTAACATTCTAAAGTCATTTTCGAGGAATGACTTCCCCGAAAATTACTTAAATAAGAATAGTAATGCATAATTAAAATTTCTTTATAAGACTTTACCCTTTTCAGAGTTCCGTACCTCAAAAGGAAAAAACGGTACCCTACACCATCACTTCTCTGTCGGTCTATCTGTCAGTCTGTCAAGACCCTTTTTCTCAGCAACGCGTAGAGGTATCAAGTTGAAATTAATATCAAATACGTAGGTCTACGGTCCGTCCGCCTGAGAGCGTTAAAGTCAATGCAATAAAAAATTACGGCAATTAATTATTATGTGACTTATTTTGATACTCGTAAATAAACAAAAACCTATAGTGTACTTCCGTTCTTAATAGTATCATAAAATTTGGCAAGAAACAAGGTCTCACAGCACAAATAAAGAAAAACGTACGATAATGGTTAATTTGTAGTTTTACCACATTAAAAAAAATGCGATTACAAACTTACTGTTGCAGTCGGAGAATTGACTGTGACGTATTTCGATGTATGGGAGACCATGTTTTTCTACACTTTTAAGTTTTTTGGATACATTCATGCCAACCACGGAACCCTTCACTGCGCATGGTGCGACACGAACTTCGCCAGTTTTTCTATAGTTTTTCATTTGAAAATAAGTAACCCAGCAGCAATATCTTGTGATAAACCGTGGCAGTGGAGTAACAAATGCACTAAGTTACCTACCCCTGCCCTGTTATCATCTGCGGTTCCCACCCCACCGCGGCTAACATTTATATTTATAGCTTGTCTTATTATGAGGCCACGGCTATATTTCCTGGCTGTCGGCTTGCGGTACGCTTCATAATAGTTTTTAGTGTCCCTCTAGAATTTTTATGATTGTGTTGCAACATTTTGCAACTGATTCAAGTTTTCTTGACTGAATTTAAAATGTTGAATTGTTGATGTTATAATAAACTTCAGGAATTTCAATGTTAGGCTACAAAAACATTATCGCTCAATGTGTCCATAGATATGTTTGCAACAAATCTCACGTTACGCGTTAGCGAAAATGTCTATTTGTAAAATGTGAGATTTTTATCCCGACTGTATATTTATTACAGCTTACTTAGAATAATTAAATTATTTACACAAGCATATTCATAATTCTTAATTTGTAATCTATTGTTAGACGAGAACAACTGCCGACAAACTGTTATGCAGTTTGGCAGACTTTATGTGAGTTAATGTCAATACTGATTTTAAACAAATAAATAAAATAAAAACCTTTTTACAAAATAAACAATCAACTTCGAAAAACAACACTACAAAATGAAAAATAACTTTTTTATTTTTCAATTTTTAGTTGTGGTACCTACCCCACACAAATTCATATTCCACTACTTGATATGTAAATAACAGTGACAGGAAGTTATTAAAACATCATGGATATAATTATACTAAGTGGAAAAAATACGCATTATTAAGGATAATTCAAAGACTGCTGGTTAATCTTGATAAAAAAAATTATGGAACCATATGAGAAGCACCAACTTTCAAATAAAAAAAAAGAATTATTAAAATCGGTTCAACATCAAAAAAGTTCTGAGGTAACACACATACAAAAAACTTTTATACAAAAACAACAACCGACTTCCAAAAAAATACACAAAAAGTAAAAATAACTTTAATTTCGGAAGTCGGTGTCTTTGGTTTTGTATGTTCGTTTTTTGCCACCAACTTCCGAAATTAAAGTAATTTTTCAGATTTTTTGTGTTTTTTTTGGAGCTCGGTTGTATTTTTTGGAAAAAAGTTTTTATTTTTCACTTTTTAGTTGTGATACCTACCCCACACAAATTCGTATACCACTACTTGATATGTAAATAACAGTGATAGGAAATTATTAAAACATCATCAATATAAACTAAGTGGAAAAAATTCGCAGTATTAAGGATAACTCAAAAACTGCTGGTCAGTACTTGATCAAATTTATATGGGACCACATGAGAAGCACCAGCTTACAAATAAAAAAAAAATCATCCAAATCGGTTCGCGTAGCAAAAGTTTTGACGTAACACAAATTAAAAAAAAGATAGTCCTACTAAAAAGTATAGTAAAACCTCCTCCTTTTTTGAAGACTTTTAAGAATTAGAATCGTTTAACGTTTATTGTTCCAAACGTAACTGAAAAACCCTTTAGTTATATTTAACTTCATTTACCAAATTCCTCCTTCCTAATTCCTAACACAACTAAGTATTTAAATACACCAGCTCTTGAAAAAACGTTCCAAAAAGAAAAATACAATACAATCTTAGCTTGAGGTATGTATTTTACTTGCCATGGTGGCTTCGAGGCATAACGTATCTACCAATAAAACGATAATCTTGAATTAATGTGAACTTTATAATCCTGACATTGCCAACATGCTGCCACTGTCCACTTGCGGCATGTTCGCAATATTAGGCTTATAAAGTCAGACATCAGGACATCAATGATTATATATTTAATGAATTAGCAGCTTTTGTACGCGGTTTTCTCCACGTGGAGGTCGAAAATTATCCCACGGGAACGTATTACCGAGACAAAAAGCATCCTATGTCTTATCCCAAGTCATTCGTGTGTCAATTTAATCAAAATTCGTTCAACCGTTATGGCGTGAAAAGGTAACAGACAGGCAGTCAGACAGAGTTACTTTCGCATTCATAATATAAGTATGGATAAGAGGCATTTACCCAGCAGTGGGCCAAATTAAAAGCAGATATTATAACAACGAGTGTATGTTTCTACGAATTTCAATTACCTACTAACGTACAGGCTAGGCAGTCAGTACAGTCATCCATACTGACGGGTCAGTGTTCTCACCGCAGCACGAGTTATTATCGTGCAGCTCGTGCCGACACGAGAAAAGAAAAATGGACAGAATAATGTAATACCTTTGAAAGTTTGATTTTATACCCTAGTTTTCTTTATATCTCTCGTTAATGCGTAGCGCTCAAATTGAATTTTATTACAAAGGGATTTATGTGTGTTTTATAGCGCGCCATAAAAGCTGGTCGGAATGGTTTTTATTAAAATTATCTGGGTCTTCTTATTGCTGGGACAGTACAGATAAACCGACTGTGCTGTGTGCACTTTACCTTAATGTGGTTAAAGCAAAGAAAGAAAGAAAAATATTTTATTTGGGACACGCACAGGAAATACAAACAGTAAAAAAATTGCATTGAAAACTAACAAAATTAACATTAAAAACAATAATAAACAAGTAAAAAATAAAAGACCTGTGCGAGGCTTAAAAGGCTCCTATCTCAGCATAATGCCGCGATATTTAAAAAAATAAATACCACCGCTGGTATTCTGACAGGGCCGGCTGTGATGCCACTAATAGGTTTTATTTTATTATCTCCTGAACCGTGTACGCACCCGAATTTAGACCCGAAATAGAGAAGAATTTCATATCAAGCACAACACTTTTCGTTGACCCGCGGGATTAGGCTGTCCCATTTCTGGGCAAAATATGCCTCAATCATTACCTCTCGTGATCCCGGCCTATTACGACCCAAATCATAACTATGAATGATAATACCGTTGTGATATGATTACTTAATATGATAACGGTAGCTGGTGAGCCAAATTAAGGCTACTACATAATATAAGTAGTATATAAATTACCCAATATATTCCTCAGACATGAAAGCGAGAATGATTCAAGAAATATTAAAGGAGCTCTCGTAAAAGTAAATAACTTCTTTTGTGTGAAGATACCTTTATCTCAGTGGACCTCGTATTCTGCTTTTCAGGGTTCCGTACCTATAGGGTACAAACGGGAGCCTATTACTAAGCCTCCGCTGACCGTCCGTTCGTCTGTCTGTCTCTCAGCGGGCTGTATCTCATGAACCGTAATTGGCAGACGAAAATTTAACAGTGTGTGATTCTATTCCAACTATAACAACAAATAAAATAAAGTTAAAAAATAAAGGGAATCTCCATACAAGAAACATGTTTTATCGGTGTTTTTGCCTTGTGGTACGGAACTCTTCGTGTGCGTGTCCGACTCGCACTTGGTCGCTTTTTATATATAGATGTATCACCTTCATTTATGTGGAGTCTAACATAAAATATATTTAAGTATTCACCCTCGACACTTTACGTATGCAGACGGGAATATATTTTTATGAAAGAAACTTAAAAAAAGAAAAGAAAGAAAGAAAATTCGTTTATTTGTAACTTTGTTTTTGTTTAGTAGGTACTATAGAGGTTTGATAGCAAGGCGTAAATGGTAAACCCTTGGGTCATGCTATAATAATATGATTGTGATATATGCTTCAGAAGCTTTTATTTGTATATCTTTATGCCAATATTATTTATAGGGGTTTTTCATTATATGGGTTCATACATCAAAAACTAAACGTATAATTTTCTGATGTAGAACCAACTCTCAGAGACGCCTGTTTTATCAAAGGAGGGGACATTCAAAAGCATCTTTATTTGCGTTATATATATAACCTTGTTTGTTTTAGACTAACGGCTGCTTTTGAGCCAAGTTCTGAAACCTAAACCAAGTCACCAAATAGAACAGAGTCGAGTTTATGATGAATAATTTTATTTGCAGAAGGAAATGGAAAAGACAACTTAGAATACCTCAAACCATTTTTCTTGTAATATCTTAAAAAGATAAATGGTTTAAAAAAAAATAAGAAACACCCTAGTCTTATGTACTTCCTGTTATTTATTTATAAAATATAATTTTGGAAGCTTTTCAGTTACCTACAAAAATTAACACGTCCTAGACAGACAACATCACTAACAACTTTGCTGACTAACTTATCTCTTATCATTGTCGTAGGTATATCTTACGAAAGAACACCAATCTGCTCACTCCGCAACAGAATGACGAAGCCAATTTAAATCTAAGATTTAGTAACATAACAATAGTTAAAACTAATACAATTACATTAGAGTACATACCAGCGTCTTGACGGACGTCGGGCGGACGTAACTTCAGTACATCGCATGCCAGCTTGCCACGGCTTGGTTTAGTAATGTAGTGTCGGATAGAGTTACCGTAACTGTGGACAAACAATGCGGCTTTAAATTAGTTTTAAATACAGTTTATTAAGTGTTTAATTAGCAACCTTGGCGCCAATTCTTTGAGAGTAACCCTCGCGAAAGTTTAATAGTACTGAGTAAGTGAGTAAGTTTATAAATAGGTATTTATTTTTGATGTAGGATGCTTAGGTACATGTTATTCACGCTAAACTAACTTATATAACACTTTCATTGCCCATAAAGCAGACATTATAGTTAATTAATCGCCAACTTCACATATGTGGGCTAATGTGGGTCAAAGGAAAACGGGTTTAGTTAGAAGAAAACATCACCATTACACAAAAGATTTATCACTTCACTCCAAGGAAATCATCAACTTCCCAAATAATCAGAACAATAAAAAGTAACGAGAGAAATACACACACACACACACGCATTCAAACATTCTGAGGCCATAACCGAACCTTTGAACAAACACAATACAGGCACATGTCTACAACGGTACAAATTGTATCCCCACTGGCGACACACAGCCGGCTCCCCCACAAAGAAAAGCCATTCAATTTATTAATTGTCGAAAATTAAAAGGCTGTAATTTAGACCGTTTTGTTTGATGTACAACCACATCGCCCCACCGGGTGGGACACAAGAGCCTACCAATTACACCCACTGGGGACTGAATAACGAACTGAAATTATTTTCCTCGAGCTCGCCTTTACTCGAAACCTCTACTAATTGCTTTTTACCTACATATGTATGGTAAAACGTACAGAATTTTTTTCGCACAGTCTTAATTAATTTCTCTCTGGGACTGAAATAGATATTTATGAAATATATGAATAGATCCTTTTTCTAGTGAAAGAAGTTATACTTTTGGGTTTCCTACGTAGGTTTTATAGTTTTAAAAGTTGTTTAAACCTATTATCCTACTAATATTATAAATGTGAAAGTTTGTGAGGATGGATGGATGGATGGATGTTTGTTACTCTTTCACGCAAAAACTACTGAACGGATTTGGATGAAATTTGGAACACTATAACCTGGATTAACATGTAGGATACTTTTTATCCCGGTAGTACGTTTCCGTGGGATAATTTCCGACTTCCACGCGGGCGAAACCACGAGCAAAAGCTAGTAATGATATATTTATGATCATTTCATATTTGTGTATTTCACCACAAGTTGCGTCCATATTCAGCAAAGAAACCAGGAAATTTATAAATCAACCTGTATAATTATTTTACCTATATATGTACCTAAATGACAAAGGTGTGTAAGTGTGTACCTATAACAACTAGGTTTCTAAAGTGAAATAAATATGAGAATACCTGGAAAGTCACAAACACGGTAGCAGTTTTTCATCCCAGATTTTTCCATCAATTTTACCGTTAAATGCATACGTCGCACGCAAGTACAATGTATCGTCAATCAAAGTGTAATTTCGATTCGATAAAATTTTTAGAGAATGTCATGACGGTGCAATCTGTTCGTTCGACCTGAATTCGATTGCTGCCTTCGCAATATTAAATTCCGCTGTTAATAAAGTATTTATCGGGAAAATACACGTGATATTGTTATATAAATAGGAACGTAGCAGGCGAAATATTTCATAGTAATATCATCGCTCATATTTTGTAACGAAATTTTTTATAATAAATCGAAGAAGTATTTTTATTAATGAAAATTTTCCAATAAACATAAATTAAAAACATTTTGCCGTCGAAATATTTCCAGAATACACTTTGAATGTATTAATTTTAAAATGCCAATGTCAAAATAAATGCCTACTAGTAATAAAAAATGTGATTGCATGTGGAAGGAAATCCTATCTACAGAAAGAACCAACTCTGTTTACTTTTAATAGGCTGTTGTGAGTGCGAATATGTAAATAAAGCAAGTTTCAGACGAACATTTGAATATGACAAAGTTGAAAGGCGACGACGGCCCGGCCGCGTTACTTGACGACGAACTTTTATTGTGATTTTATTCGAAAGAATGAAGAGCTATAGGAAATCCGTGTTTTACACCAACTTAGGAGCTAAGTTAAAGTGTCTTGTTGTATTTGTTTTTTGTTGTTCTATTCTTGTTTTTTTTTAAGACTCGCACGTTAATTTGTAGAAGGAGGTAACTGACTCTGTTAGTTTACGAATACATATGTCGAAAATACGTTAAATCAATCGTTAGACGCTCGACAGAGGGGTGCTAGGACAGGAAACCTCCCCGTGTGTCCGTGGGCTGGAGTTTCCCTTGGATGCGTCTGGGGGAAAGGCCAGTCTCCGGGACGGTGCACCCTGGGGTGCGGGCAATAACTCTCCATTAGGTACTCTGTGCCTAAGGGGTCTTGTTGCCCGTACGCTAATATCCTGTCGGAGGAACGCTCCAACGTGTGTCTCTCTGTTCAGCAGAGACGCACAGCGGCGGAGTAAGAGCGGGCTCGGTGTGCACTAACCCTGCCGCCGGGCAGGCAGTAAGGAGTCTGCTCCTTCTGCCACCGTTAGTCTCGTAGCCCCGAAGATCGTCAACGTCATGTCTCTGACTTTTGACGGGGGTCGAGGGTCTTGGCTTAACCGCCCGGACCGCGAGGAAGATAACCTCTATAAAAAATTCCTCTAATATCAAGTTCTGGTGCGCGGCGAGGGTATGAATGGCTGAGGAGTAGTGTCATTTACAACTTTCCAGTTGTAGGTGGCGCATCAGTCGCTAGCGCACCCCCAGCCAGAGTACCAGTGGACCCTCTGGTTGGGTTAAAAATGTACACTTACCTAGGGACAGGGGGTGAACCTGGGAATGACATTTTATATCCCCCATACTCGTGGGATTAAGTATGGATAAAATTTCAACCAAAACAAAACCAACAGAAAGAAGTAGTGGAGAGGAGGGGAGCGATGCGGGGTCGGAGTCCGACGCTGCATCTGGCGCGAAGGGTTCTTTCAAGAGCCCGGAGCGCGTAGTGGTGGGAGATGCCAAGAAGAGCCGAAGGCTCTTCCAGAAGCGCCCCAAACCAGGGGATGGCCAGGGGTCGTCCTCTGATGGCGGGAAGGGCGTAACCCGCAGAAAAGTTACTCGGCGAGGTGGAGTACAAGAGCGAAGTACCGGCAAAGGGCGCTCCACCGAGGAGGATAGCGAGCCGAGCCGAGTCAGCCCAGCTGAGCCGGCCCAGCCAGTCGAGAGGCTCGCCACGGAGGGGTACGACCCTGGAGGGGCCAGTCGCAGGGCGGAACTGTCCGAGTCGTCAGGCGGTGAGCCGGACGCCGCTGGCGGCTCGAAGTCAGAGCGACTGGCCAGGCTGGAGGCGGCCGTGGTAGCTGCGCTAAAGGGTGTGGCCTTGAAGAGGATTCAGTCCTCTAAAGACAAGGCCATACCCGCTGCCGCGGCTTCCATGATGGAGGCAGTGAAGGCCATCAAATTCGGGCCTCAATCGGACGGGATGGCCGAGATGCGGGCGGAGATTACTCGCTTGACAGCCACTATGGAGCTCCTCCGAAAGGAGAACGAGGAGCTCCGAGCGGACCTGGCCGGCCTCCGAGTAGCCGGCCACCGGGAAGTTCCACAGGAGGGCGCGCAGCATGGGAAAGACCGGTCGGTGCCGGTGCCTGCGGAGGACCGGGTTTTGGCCCTGGTGCGGCGGGAGCTGGCTGCCTTCCAGAGCCGATTTTCCGCTCTGGAGGCCGTTGTCCTGCGCCCCCCGCTAGCGGCGAGCCGGCAGGTGTCGTTTGCCGCCGCTGCGGCCAAGCCAGGAACGGCAGGGCGGTCTAAAGGCGGGCCCGTGCCGAAACCCGCGGGGCCGCCCCCGGCTAAGTCGGCACCGCCCAAGCCCAAGAAGGGTGGGGTGGCTACGCAGGCGGCGAGGGCCCCAGCCCCGGCGGCGAGACGGCCGCCCCCCCCGCCTCCTAATGCTCCTCCGGCCGACGCCGAATGGCAAGTGGCCGGAGAGAAGAGGAAGGCGGGTAAGGTCTCAAGGGCGGCCAAAAGGAAAGAGAGGCGGCAGCGGCGCAAAGAGCGAAGCGTCGCGGCTAGGCTCCGCGCCCCGAAGTCCGCAGCTGTAGTGATCACGCTACAGCCGGAAGCGGAGAAGAAGGGCGTGTCCTACCGCGACGTGCTCACGAAGGCGAGGGCGGCGGTGAACCTGCAGGAGCTGGGCGTCACCAATGGCATCCGGGTAAGGGTCACTGCGACCGGGGCCCGGATGCTAGAGGTGCCCGGTGCGGCGAGCGGCCCGACCGCTGACGCTCTGGCCGAAAGGCTCAGGGCGTCCCTAAATGCGGACGAGGCCCGAGTGTCCAGGCCCACCAAGTGCATCGACATGCGCATTCTGGGCCTGGACGACTGTGTGACGGAGGCTGAAGTGGTGGCCGCCGTCGTCAGGACTGGGGGTTGCTCTGCCGAACAGGTGAGAGCGGGCTCCATCCGTCCTGACCACAAGGGGCTACGAGCCGTTACGGTGAGCTGCCCCGTGGCGGCGGCCAGGAAAGTCGCCGGGGAGGGCCAAAGGCTCCTGGTGGGCTGGGTTTCCGCGCAGGTGAAACTGCTGGAACCCAGACCTCTGAGGTGCTTCCGCTGCCAAGTGGGCAACCACGTGGGAGTGCAATGCACCTCGGAGGTGGACCGCAGCGATCATTGCTTCCGCTGCGGTCAGCCCGGTCACAAGGCCGGCTCGTGCAACGCCACGCCGCACTGCTTTTTATGTGCGGCAGCTGGCAAGCCGGCCGATCACCGGGCTGGGAGTAAGGCCTGCGCTCCACCCGCCAAAGCCAGGGGCAGGGGCAAGCCCTCCGCCACCGCCGTCACCGCCGCACCCGCCGCCACTGCCGCCGCCGCTGCCGCCCCCATCGTTGTAGCCGCCGCAAGCACTGCGGCAGGGCCCTCACAGGGGGCTCGGGAGGGGGCTGATATGGAGTGCCAATAATGGCCCCATTACGCCTCCTCCAGGCGAACATCAACCACTGCGCCGCTGCTCAGGATCTGTTGCTCCAGAGCATGGCGCAGTGGTCGATCAACATCGCCGTGGTCGCTGAGCCGTACTTTGTCCCGCCCAGGGATGACTGGGTGGAGGACCTGAGCGGCTCAGTGACCCTCATTTCGTCGGCCGCCGCCGGTACCCCGTCGCTTGAGGCAGTCAAGAGAGGACGGGGTTGCGTGGCAGCACGGTTCGGGGAGATTGTTGTGGTAGGGGTATACTTCTCCCCGAACCGAACTCTCGCCGAGTTCCACAACTCCCTTGCGGAGTTGAGAATCGTCGTCGTCGGGTACCATACCCTGCCCGTGCTCGTACTCGGGGACTTCAATGCCAAGAACACGGCTTGGGATTCCCGGTACACGGATACACGGGGCGGGATGGTGGAGGACTGGGCTCTGGAAACAGGCCTGGTCGTCCTAAACCGGGGTTCTGTCCCCACGTGTGTGCGGATGCGGGGTGAGTCAGTGGTGGACATCTCGTTCGCCAGCCCCGCTCTGTCACCGCGTGTCCTTGACTGGCATGTCATGGAGGGGGTGGAGACGTACTCCGACCACCGGTACATCCGGTTTGACGTCTCCGCCCAGACCTCGAGCGCGCTGGTCCGACAGGCCCCGAGTGGTCCGCGGTGGGCGCTGAAGAAGCTGGACCGGGAGCTCCTCCTGGAAGCCTCGATCGTGCAGGCCTGGGTGTCATCACCGGACAGGCCTGCTGACATTAACGACGAGGCAGAGTGGTTCCGGGAGGCCATGTCAGAAGTGTGTGACATGGCAATGCCCCGGGTCCAGCCCGGACGCGCCTGGCGCCAGGTGTACTGGTGGTCGCCGGAACTAACGTCTCTGCGCGAGGCGTGCGTTGCCGCGCGGCGCCTGTACACCAGGCACCGCAGGCTCCGTATCCGCCCTCCGGATACGGAAGCCATTCAGGCGGAGTTGTACGAGGGTTACAGAGTGGCGAAGATCGCCCTCCGAGCGGAGATCCTGCGGGCCAGGGGACTGGCCCGTGAGGAGTCGCTGGGGACTCTGAACAGGGACCCGTGGGGGCGCCCATATAAGGTGGTGCGGGAGAAACTCCGCCCATGGGCTCCCCCGCTGACTCAGAGTCTCCGGCCCCAGCTCGTGGAGGGCGTGGTGAGCGCTCTGTTCCCCTCGCGGGGGGAGCATACTCCCCCGCCCATGGCTCCGCCTCCTGCGGTGCCAACTGCGGACCACAGACCCGACGATGACGACGTTGCTCCTGAGGTGACCGAGGTAGAGTTGAGAGTGGCGGTACGTAGGCTGAGTGCCAAGAATACCGCCCCAGGACCCGACGGCTTACCTGGAAAAGCCTGGGTCCTGGCCTTGGAGGCTCTCGGGCCTCGACTAAGAGGGCTCCTAAGCGCATGCTTGGAGGAGGGCCAGTTCCCACTTCGTTGGAAGACGGGGAAACTGGTCCTCATTAAGAAACCGGGGCGCCCGGCGGACTCTCCGTCCGCTTACCGGCCCATCGTGCTGCTCGACGAGGTGGGCAAGCTCTTTGAAAGAGTCATTGCAGACCGCCTCGTCGGGCGGCTGGTGCGGGTGGGGCCGGATTTGGCGGAGAGCCAGTTTGGTTTCCGCAGGGGGCGCTCCACGGTGGACGCCATCATGCGCGTGCGAGCCCTCACGACGGGGGATGC
Source organism: Dryobotodes eremita (assembly GCA_917490735.1). NCBI lineage: Eukaryota > Metazoa > Arthropoda > Insecta > Lepidoptera > Noctuidae > Dryobotodes > Dryobotodes eremita. Next base: position 11,578,631 of record OU823257.1, read on the forward strand.
TGTGGCCCGGGGTGGGGTCGTCTTGGCGGTGTCTCTAGACATCGCCAACGCCTTCAATACCCTGCCCTGGAGTTGCATCAGGGAGGCACTCCGGTATCACCGGATGCCGACCTACCTCTGTCGTGTAGTCGAGGCCTATTTGACGGATAGGGCGGTGATCTACCCCGGTCACCAAGGAGAATGGAACCGGCGAGAGATGTCGTGCGGTGTCCCACAGGGATCGGTCCTGGGGCCGCATCTGTGGGACATCGGTTACGACTGGGTGCTGCGCGCCGACCTCCCTAGCGGCGTCAGCGTAGTGTGCTACGCTGACGACACGCTGGTCCTGGCGCAGGGGAGGTCGCACCAGGCGGCGGCCGAATTAATGACACGCGGGGTTGCGACAGTCGTCGAGAGGATCCGGCAATTGGGACTCGAGGTGGCCTTGCACAAGTCCGAGGCCATGTGTTTTCATGGTCCTCGGAACGCGCCACTGTCGGGTTCCCAAATAACGGTAGGAGGGGTTCACATCGGCGTCGAGTCGACGATGAAGTACCTGGGACTCGTCCTCGACAGCCGGTGGAACTTCGTCGAGCACTTCCGACGTTTGGCTCCCAGACTGCAGCGGGCCGGGGCTGCTTTGAAGCGGCTCTTGCCCAATCTGGGGGGGCCAAACGCCTCCTGCCGGAGGCTCTACGCGGGGGTCGTGCGGTCCATGGCCCTTTACGGGGCACCGGTGTGGGCGCGTTCGCTAAGGCTCCGGCCAGCCCGCCGGTTGAAAGCGTCCCAAAGGGTCATGGCCATCCGGATGGTACGGGGATACCGCACGGTCTCCTGCGAGGCGGCGAGCCTCCTTGCCGGATTGCCGCCGTGGGATCTGGAGGCAAAGGTCCTCGCGCACGTTTGGGAGTGGCGCGAGGAGGCGAAACGCCGGGGCGTAACTCCGCTGCCGCGAGAAATCACGGCACAGCGGACAGAGCTCCGGCGGGATCTCATGGCGGCATGGAGAGTGCGACTGTCGCAACCCAGCGCAGGGCACGCCACAATTGCGGCGGTAAGACCCCTCTTTGAAGAGTGGCTTGAGAGGCGCCACGGCGTCCTCACCTTCCGCCTGACGCAGGTCCTCACCGGACATGGATGTTTCGGGAGGTTCCTGTTTCGAATAAGGCGGGAGGAAACGCCCGGGTGTTACCATTGTGTGGATCGACCGGAGGACACGGTGGAGCATACGGTGGAGGTCTGCCCGGCTTGGGCGGAGCACCGCCGTGTCCTCGTGGCGGCGATCGGCGGCGGCGACCTCTCGCGTCCGGCCCTGGTTCAGGCCATGGTACGGAGCGAGAGGGAATGGGAAGCCGTCACCTCCTTCTGCGAAGCAGTAATGCTCGCGAAGGAGGAGGCGGAGCGCGAGAGGGAGAGGCAATCACTGCGCCCTCGCGCCCCTAGCCGCCGCAGGAGGAGGAGACACCCTGGGCGTCGGGAGTCGATTGCCGACTCCCGGCCACCGTAGGCGCGGGCTTGCGGACGGCGAGCAATGGGCAGCTCGCCGTCCGGTAAGGACCAGGCCCGGGTCGACGGCGCGTCGTGTTCCACGCGCGCCTCAAAGAGATGTCAGCAAATTTGACGGGGTCCGATAGGATCGATGCCGCCTGCCGGGGCTGCGGATTGTTCGAAAGAGTTACCGTGGCCCTGGCGCACAGGCAACTGAAGGAACACGGGTGGGTTTTAGTCAGTAAGAGTCTGACACGCCCTTCCGCTCCGCCCAGAGCGGGAGACGTCATTTGATGATTTCCCACCCAAAAAAAAAAAAAAGAAAAAAAAAAAAAAAAAAAAAAAAAAAAAAAAAAAAAGACGCTCGACAGAATCTGCACCATTGCATTGCTCGGTAGCGATCAAGCAGTGATAACGTTTAGAAACTGTCGCGCGTTCCGTATAGTTCTGTCGTGTACCTACATTGTGTGATTCACTAGTTTGATTAATTTGTTCGTAAATTATAATTTGATTTGAACTGCAAACGGTTTTTCTATTGCGCAATAACCAAAACTTCCCAAAGTACGCCCACAGTAATTAAAATATGGCTGATGATAACGAAAGAGACATACCTTCTCTGTCACATATTATTCATGTTACGTTGCAGCGAGCGGTTAATTTCTTTTCGAGTACCTACATAATGTGCTACCTTTGTAAACAGCAGTATTTTAATAAAAAGCAAATCCTTTTTACTTAGTCTAGAAAGAGCTTAGAATGAGGAAAAACAGTATTTTAGCCACCGACGTAATATGCTAACAGACATACATAATGTTCGCCATTGAGTAAATGTATGTGCCTAACAAACAAGTAAAATCAAATATTTACTGTCTGCCTACTTAAAAGATAAAACGAATCCGATCCGTTTTGAAGAAAATATGAAAATAGAACCTTTCCCTCGACCGTATGTATGATGTTGTTTTATCCAGCCCTTCTGGAAAACCTTCCGAATCATAGGTAATGGAAAGAAAACATTAAATTGGATATAAACTTTTAGTAGAGGGTGATGTTGGCAAAATATTTGTGCAGGATGTGGGTAGACATTAAATGTGGGAACGCGTGTCGATACATTTTAAATTAACTGGAGTGTCACAATGGCACATGTACAAAATTATTTCATATAGGTATTAAAGTGCGCCACTGTCAGAATATTAATAAATTCCCACTCCACTCCACGTGCGGTTTCCCGGTAGGTATCACAAGTTATAGAGATATATAGATACAGTTGTCTACGGGGTTGAGACGCGAAAATTAGAGTAAGAAGTGGGTCAAAGTCGAGCCGGGGTCGACGTCCCGCGGCGTCGGGCGTCTAATAATTACGTAACGACGATGTCGCGACGACTCCGCGCTATACTCTATTCTGTGGTCTATATCAAACAGAATTAGGTTCAATCTTTCTCGCCACGTGGCTCCGACGTCTTGATAAATTTCGCATTATTACTGTCTGCAAGTTTCCTCGTAATGTAAAGCTGCGACGGAAGGATAAACTTCATCCTTTCACAATACAAATGTCAGACAGTTCGCAGTTTTATGTGCGAGCACTTAAATATTATATTCCTTACGAGTACTTGGGATTGACTTACGGCTGGCTGGAGTCTATGAGTCTACACTTCAGCAAACTATCGCACTCGAACCCTTTCTTCGACTCCACTAACTCGACGAAATCTGAGAAAAGGAAGAATTTAAATTAATCAATCGTAATCCAGCGAATCGCTGATATCACTGAATCGTCAAGCAATTACATTTGAAACATCAAACATGGCTTCGTTGACACACGTCGGGTATTTCATCAAGTTAATTCAGTTTGGTGAGGGCGCATTACACCCGGCAGATCACTTTACTCCAGTGTACATAGGATAGCGTTGCACCTCGTCTGAATAATTGATGTGCGGATGTAGATACATGTCCACGCCGTACCTATTCACGGGTATTAAATCAATGGCCAGTTCCGTACGCCACCAGATTCCATTTATATTTTCGGGCGTGCGCAATAAAATCAATACTGTGAACTTTCCAAGAGTACAGTGACCTAGTCATGCGCTCACTCTGAATAAGGCCACACGTTGCATAAAGTATTTGTGACGTAAAATAATATACAAGCGTGTCATGAGAGAATCGCCCAATTAGTCCCTGTAAGCGTTCGTCGAGGAGGACGTTAAAGCGTGTCTCATTTGAATATCGCAGGTACGACATGGTAAATAAGTCCCCTTCTCTCCTGCTTCTCGACTGTAATTACTCTAAACAAGTCCCTATCTTACAAGGTTTTGGAGCACTTACATCTACACAAAGTGTGTCGTCCTAAGCTAACAACTGAGGGGTCTGCATGGAGATAGAACTGACCATCACAGTTCGGCAGGGGGCTGCCATATTATTTGGAAACTTTATGAGTTGTTCCCTGCGAACTCAGCTAATTAAACCTTTGAATTAGGGAAGGTATTGTCGAAGTTATCAGGTTTGTGTTTACTTATCTAACGAGTATAAAACTGAATATTATGGGTAAAGCCTGATTTACATGGTGCGATGTATTTGTCTGTGTCAATATAAATTGAAGCAACAATAAACATTGCACCGTTTAAACAGTGTGTCTTGCATCATGTAAATGGGGCTTGATTTTAAATCTCGTAGATTATAATGATGTTAGAAAGGAGATCAAAACTATAATATTCAAGGTGGCAGGGACAACAATGCGCTAACTGTAACCATGAATACAGCACATGATTCTAGACCCTCCGAGCGAAGAAATTATTCGCCGGATTTCAAAACAAAATCTGCTTTTTCATATAAAAGTGCAATACCTACGCGCACAAAATGTATGGAACAGCAATTTTCTCGTTATTTACTGTGTTTATGAACGTAACGAACGTACGAAACTACTTATGAATATGGTGAAAGTAAAATACGTTTTTGCTTTTATTATGATCAACTCACAGATTACAGGTTTCTATTTAGGTAAAAACTAGAAAGTCAAGACACTAATAGTTTTTTACCACAGCCTGGTGGAAATAACTTATGGGTTTAGTTTTCTTTTATTCTAGCAAGGTCACAAATACCACTATAAAAAAAAAACGTCAGTTAATAAACAAATACGACACATTTCGCGGAACAGAACATTGTATAGATCGTTAAAGTATTCAGAACAGACTACACAGCTAAAGCCTACCACTTGAAAAGCGATAAAAATCCATTTTGAATGCGCATATTTTGCTGCAAGCCGAGCGACGTCCCGCGCGGGCTCGAGACAAAGGCCTGTGAAATTACAGTCTTGCTTTTAAATGCGAGAATGAATCGCAATGTCTCATCCCCTCAAAGCTCTACAAGCTTGTGGAAAACTGCACTGTGTCTCTCCTGTTCTTGAATACACAAGCTGTGACTGTATCTATTAAAATAGAGCCCGTGAATGATACTAAATAATTACCATTCGCGACTTTTACAAAACTCAAACTCAAACTCAAAGCATTTATTTCAATTAAACCATTTACAGGCACTTTTGAATTGTCAAAGAGTCGGTCAGTTAGTCAGAAAGTTGAAGCTAGTTGCCCATTCCAAAACGTAGATCTCTATGGAGAAGAACGGGCAAGAAACTCTAAGGACACTCTTTTGAAATCAAGATATTACAAAATCCTGGGTACATTATTCTTGTTGCTTCTATATGCGAGAACAATGAAAAAAAAATATAAAGAAACAATTCAAAATATAAGATTAATAATAAAAATAAGCCGTGGCAGTTAAGAGATGACCAGTCTCAACTGACGGCGCCCGTTCACGAACATTACGCGTGGATCAGCACCATCCAGCTCAAGCATTTTGTAGGGAACTGAATGATCCAACACACGCGCCACCATCAGTGAGACATTTAAGTGAGCATGACATAGTCTCTACTGCCATGCTGTCAAGTCAACATAATTATATAATAAACGAATCCATGGTACTCACATTTACAAAATTGAAAAATGCTTCTAAATTATACAAAACTATAGTTTGCTATGTATTTGATGTACAGTAATCTAGAGAGATTACGTACCTTTGTCGAGCTATAAACTCTCGAACAAAGCATTCGGAACGACAAACAAGTATTATACACCCGTTGAAGTCCGAGCAATGCAATAAGTACATACCATTTTAAAACACGTTTCGCTGCAGTAAACTTTAACAATAAATCTCACAAGAGAACAACGACTCAGTCGAGCACAGAATAGTTTCAGTGTCCAGGGAGCGAAATTAAAACTAATCGTAACTGAATCTGTACGACGCAACACTGCGTAAGTAGCGCCGCGTGATCGAAATACACCGGGCACGCTTCAGCTTCAATGTAAATGCAAGAAACACGTTTAAAAAGTCCATTAGTTGCGAACCCACGTGAGTTTTTGCCCCGAACCGGCCACAGCGAGAATTTAAAAATGCACCAGCTCGCTTTGAATGTCGGCATCTTTTCATTTGTAGGATGTGTTGCCGCAAGACAAAACCTCGGGGAATTACACTCTTGTTCCTCAAATACGAGCACGGAGCGCAATATCTTTCCCTTTGAAAACTAGGGAAACTCATAAACATACGGCTTGAATGTTACGTTTGTGTTTCTCTTTTTGCGTGCCATCAGAGAAAAAAATTGCAAGACCTTTTAATTATTATGAATAAACAACCAGGGAACACGACGTCATTATGGCTGCCTATGTTTAATTAAAACCTTATCAAACGTTTCTTGTAATGAACTTTTTATTCGATCTAAGCAGAAATAACTCATTTAATCAACGATTGCGGTCCCCTATAAGGATTCCCCCTCTCAAAGCCTGTTGTATCGTATCGTGTAACTAATGATTCTGGCGACCGTCCTAAGTCTGAAAAGAAACGACGCCGTACCGTTTTCATCTCTCATTTGTTCCGTGACCGTGGAGACAGCAAGCAATGGAGACAAAGTAGAGCGAAATTGCGGGGACGTCGCTAATGCCACGGGCGGGTCGAGGTTGCCCCTCTATTGTACTTTATGTCGCACAAACAAGATGTTTGATGAACCCACATTACGAGCAGCGGATCGAATTAGGCCGGTAATTTATCGTATTGTGGTTGTGACCGCATTGAAAAAGCTGCCGACTCGACGGAGCTTATTACTTCGCCGGTCGACCGTAATTGAAATTTATTCTACATAAAAACTAAATCACCCTATAAACAAATTGGCAGTCAGTGTTTTGCGAGTTTCGCAACGAAATCGCAGATCGAGCAGATAAACAGTAAATCAGAATTTTCACTTTACTGAAACTTGGAAGAAATAAAGTTAAAAGATGTTTTCGATGTTGGAACTCTAGCTAAGGCCACGCGATGATGATATAGCGATATTTCATCCAAGTTTGTATCAAAATGTTAACTTACCAATATTTTGAGTCTCCGCTGATAGGATTTTGGTGACGTTAATGGCCAAAGTTGCGCTGTGAACGTCAAAGTTTGTCTTAATAAAATAGGCCTTCAAATAAAATATTGACAAGAATATATAAGGGCTCGACGTCGGTATACAAAGGATATTAATAAACTATAATTTGGTTGCCCAAATGAAAGATGTCGTTGAAGGCTTTCTTCTATTAACTTCGTACCGCATCAGAATCAATAAACGTTGTGATAACTTTAGTTTGATAAGGCAGGCAATCTAGATACTTCTACGGTTTCATCTTTGAATGATTATTCAGAGGTTCTTTATTCGTAAAGACATATTTAAAGAAGGCTTCATTGATTAAGGCCGATTGTGATGAAAATCTAAAACGATGCCCATTAAAACTGTGCTTAAACATATCAATCAACATTAAAAAGCACATGTTTACAGTATAAACAAAGTTAACCAAGTAACAGGGAACATACCTGTTGAGGTCTTCCTTCGTTCGCGTGTTGTCACGATGTAAACAGCGGATATAAAGTTTTTTGTCACCGCTCAACATCAGCCACATGTTGTCCCCTTTGTTCACCAGACCTGTACCGAACAATATGTTAAAATATGTTTATTAGTATCTTCAAAATAGAACATACAGGACATTGAGTTCTGCTGGAAAAAGTTCAACTTTGTAGATGCGTTTCTGTTACAGAATACCGTCCTAATTATCGCCCGGTTACTGAACATGGTTCCTGGAAATAAACAAATAAATAAAATTGAAGTGACTGTTTGTGATGTCAAAATAACAGCTTTTTACTAAATGCATATGAAAGTATAAACGGTACTTATAATAAAAAAACATTTTTTTTTTTTTTTTATCTCACTGTCTATCTCTTTGTTCCAGCTTATCTCAGAAATACATAGCTGGACCAATTTTGACAAGACTTTCACAGGCTGATGTTATAAGGAGTAACATAGGCTACCTTTTGTCCCGGTAGCACTATCCCGTGGGGAACTTTCCGCCATCAACGAGGGCGAAGCCGCGGGCAGCAGCTAGTTTCCCATAAGGATAGACACTGACAGATGTGTATATTGACAGCGTGTATCAGAAAGGTGTGGTCATATTTAAAGGTGTGGTACAGACCATCAAACTGAAGAACTTTCTTCATAGGGCCAACATCGTGATCACCAAAAAAAATATTAGATGTCCCGTACAAAATTTCAATACCTACTCGACCCAAATGTATTAATTTGATTATTTTTTCGCGGTTACGATGTTGGTCCTATGGAGAAAGTTGTTCAGTTTGATGGTCTGTACCACACACCCTTAAATACACACCTTTTTGATATATGCTGTATACACCCATGTTTCACCTATTTTAACGTCCCATGTCACCTGCATGGGGCGAACCTGTTTTTATGAACTGAGCACAGAGCCAGACTTCGAGGTGCCACTGATAATTTCCTAAGTAAATTATACGAATCGAACGTCATTATCACTTTGCTCGAGCCGGGGTTCGAACCCCACGCTCAGAGGTGCAACCACAAGAGCAACAAGACATTGAACACTGAACTGAGTATCACCTTTAATAATGAGACAATTTATACCTTGACCTATCTTTCGCGATCAAATTGAACGAGTAGAAAGAAGTCAGGTATCTACGAAACGAGGGTGCGTGGGTAAGGAATTGTACAAAAAGGTTTTATTCTTTCCTTTTTTTGGCTTCCCATTCTATAAGAGCCTTGATGTGAGATACGTGTAACGATTTTTCCTGTACACCCTCCGCTTTCTGTACATGTTAAGTATTTATCTTAATATTTTATTTGTATCGTCAAAAAGATTTTTTTGTATCTGGTAACTGTAGATTGTTAATCCTATTAAAAAGTATATCTAACCTTCAGAAATTAATGCGTTTCTATTATACAGGCAAAAGATATTTTTTTTTTTTTTAAAAAAACAATAACTGAACACAGCTGTGGCTTTCCAAAGTACGAATAAAAAATACAAAAAAAGACGTTGACATTCGATTTTCAAATCTAATTCAGTACGTTGACATAGATGGTGTTACCCTCCGAGGACAGTCTTCACAATGTCTGTCTGGTAATACGGCGCTCAACTTTGACCTATTATCGGACCCTATAGTACCTACTCTATTCCAATATTCGGTGCACCTTCGTCACTATTGACAGCTGCTGTCATCGTGCCTCAGAATATTTGTGACATGAATGTCGAACGAATTTTGACCTTAGCTACTGATCAGTTGACTGACACCTTACATTATTTTAAGGGTTATTATATTTTGATGTAAGATGTCATGATTGCCACTTAGTAACAAGTGGTGAATATTGACACATTACAAACTCCTATTTGGTGTAGTGTAAATATTTGTCGTTTAGTATTATTAACACACAGGTATAAAATAAAATAAGTACCTAATTATACTCTACTGTGTGTATACAATAATATTACGTAAATACGGTTAGTGCATCGTAACTTATAACCTTAACATAAGTATGTGTATGTACTGAGAATATATTCCACAAAGAATTTGCAGCATGTGTTACAAACGTGCCGCACCGCGTTGAGATACAAAACCTTTTATCTAAATGATTTTTAACTACTTTATTGCTCGCTGCAAATAATTTCAACAAAAAGATAAAGTGATCACTTAGGAATAAATTATTGCGTTGAAAATAATTAAGTCTCCAGTTAAAATATACTGCTGTAAAGTTTGAAGCATTAATCTGGCATTATCACTATCCCCGTCGCCCAAAAACTACTTGTAATAATCATAAAATAAAATAATCTCTAACGTTTTCAACTAATTTAGAGTCAGTGGGTCGTCCTAGAGGCGGAGTAGTAGGAGTTGCAGAATACGCTTAGGAGCACTATGAACACCAAAGAAAACAAAAAACAAACCAAAGCATTTTTTTAGGCACAGTAAATTTTTCAGATATTGCCAATTGTATTGCAGATTCGGGTTAACCTTGACCATGGAAACCATTTAGGTTCTGAGATGCATGGCCCGACGACGTATGTAGGCGAATTCGATGGAGCCCCGAAATAACAACCGAACCTAACCTGTCCAAGTTGGGGTGCCCCAAATCCCGAGCTCGCTTCGCTCGCTCTTGCATCGTAAGCCCTAAAAGGATCCCTTCGATATCATTTAATGACAAACGGCTGGTCGTAGGCAAAAAACACCAAGATGCTTTTAGCCTTATATTTAGGTATTCTTTACGATGGAATCAAGAAACTAAAGATATGCGAAAACCAAAGGCTTTTGTTTAAAAATTTGTCTCTTTTCTGTCAGTTAAAAAAATATTCCAAGGCCTATTTATCGGAAACAGCACGCGTAGGACCACGCTTCTCAAAAGGTAAATGGTTGCTATAGACAAGGTTAACCCGATACTGCAATATACGAGCCGAAATTACAAAAAAATTAATACGATTTTTTTTAGTCCTCGCTCCTTAACTCCACTAAGGCTACACTCCAACCCACTTAAAAGCATTAAATACTTATTAAAATTAATTATCTGACCTTTTTCATCGTTGTACGCAAAGGATAATCTCCACGAGCGGATTTCGTTTCACTCAACCATTTCAATTGCAATTAAATTTGGGGCAAATTGAATCGAAGCGGATCGGGAGCGGCAACCAAGTGTTCGCCAAATAGTCTGTTCCAATTTATTTCCATCGCACATAATGAGATACGTTTCCCAACGAATACGGTTCAGATAAAACGCTCTTTAATTTTCGTGTTGTTACGTAATACAGTGATCGCTAAGGACACTTCACCACAACGCTTCCTTTCTAGAAACGAATTCACAATTTGCACGAGAAAATTACTTTTTAGGTTTTTTTTTTATTTTCCCGCCTTTTACCCGCTGTCAACTGTCAATCCCGCATTAAGGTTCCTTTTGAGGTAAGTGTCGAATTTTGTTTCTTTAATGTTATTTCAAGAATTCGCCTTTGTAATTTTGGCTTTATTTTGTGAAATAATAAAGCATTAGCGGACAAAAAGAGCGCACTAAGTGAATAGTACCTATGTAAGTTTTCCATGAATAAATAATTATAATATTGTTAGTGCCTATTTAAAAAAACCCATGTAAGTAATAAAATCCTGTCCATACAGAAAAAAAAACAATAAAAACATTTTTTCCTTTTTTTATCACTGATAAATTATGCTCATTCCTTAAAGATTTATTTCTATTTTTACTTGGATATAATAATTCATAGATACTCACGTAACTTGCTAGCTTCGAGGAAGTTTTCTCTCGTCTCATTCATCGGAAGACGCCGACATCTGCGGGAAATAATAAGTATGAATCCTCACCACTATCTTAAATAGAACAAGGGTTGTTTAAGCAAGGAATAAATTGTTAAGTTTCAACCATCTGGCAGACTCGGTCACTGAATTAAATCTGAAAGAGATTTTGTTTCTTAATGTAGTCTCGACAAGGATATCTCTTACTTAAATTTGACTTTTTTTTCGATTGTGTATGTATTTCAGGCTTATATAAGTACGATGTACTTTTTAAAGCTGGTTTGTAAATTGGATGTCTATTTTGTGGTTCAGTTATCGGAACGATTTCACGCTGTCCTACACTTACTTATGATATCATGAAATTAAATACTTCCTATAAAATAAAAATCAAAATATTTTATTTCACATAAACCTACATGGGCACTTATGAAACGTCAGAAGCTAGGTGCACGGTTCCAATTGATCGTTTTCTCTAAAGAAGAGCCGGTAAGAAACTCCACGGTTGCTCTTTTAAAAATAAGTGTCTTTTACAATTTTTTCAAACTACAGTGTTCATAGGTATTGGAGGACAGTGTAAACCTGTCAACAAGTAACAGGTACTCAACAAAATAGAAACGGTCTACAAATATACAGTCTACAAGTTAGGCCTACAACATTCTCACATTAAAAAAATACAGAAGAATCTTTATGAAAGATAAATAAAATAATTAAAATAAAAGCCAATTTAAACCAAATGACATGACAACTATAACAATTCTGAATTAAAATCCTGTCTACAAAAGCCAAGAAGTTAAAAACCGCCTATACACTATATTGTGACATTTAAAAACTTCTTCCTCAAAAACCTAAGTGTTGCTAGCATACGTAGTATCTCTATGTAGTCTGTGGTTACAAGTAACACCTCAATGACATGACATCTCAACCACACCAACGTGAAAACAAACCCGACATGCTTTTACCTCAGAACTATCTCATTACATATACGACTAATGTATTACATACATCATTACTCGGTGTACATGTATCCAGATATTCTCGGGAAGCGTCCTTTCGAACACAATAGGTACGGTGTCACCTCGTCACACAATGAGGGTACTTTAACATGCTCTTACATAAGGCTGAAGTACCTCCGCGCAACTTACTGTTGGTTATAAAAAGACATTGTTGTCCTGAGGACTTTCGAAATTCTTGTCACTCTCTTTATGCATGGTACAGTGTAAAACTGACCTATAGGGCTTTTGAAAAGTTTTGTTGTACCCACCATGTATTTTTTAGATTTGAATTAAAGACGAATTATAATTAAAAAGCTTTTTCTAAGCAACCTCTCCCAAGTTGAATACGGGCTTATTAGGTACAAAGTAAGAGTTATCTGCAGACCCAGGTGTTTAAATCAGCGATCCATTTTTGAATTTCGAACTTAATTTTGAAAAATTTAAAGTTTTATAACAAAAACTGACGTCACACCCGACTCTAAGTTGTCAATTTTGAATTAAGAACTAGTAAAAAGACACTTAAGTTAGAACTCGACTTTAATAAGTCGGATAGTGTCCAGCCCAATCTCAGTCTCTCATTTTCACTATGTGCGTATTTTAGAGAGAAGTTTGTAGCTACATATTGCACAATTTGGCCAGGCATCTGCGGCTACCAATCAGACCTAGCGAGACATACTCGTAGGCACGTCTTTGGCACGTCTATCTGACACGTACCTACACTGTAGGACTGCAGACGTCTACTATCTGCGAATCGACGAGATGCAATCTACCTTATAATTATTAGGTCGAGTTTACTCTTAAAAGGTCCATAATTATGGACCTTTTAAGAGTAGCAAGGCAACAATGTTCATAAAAAGTTATAATCATGTGAAGGTATGGTCTTATTTTTAACACTTTATTTAATAAAAGTTAATAGAAAGCTTGAATAAAGATGCCAAGAGTTCATTTATAAATGTATAATATGCATATTTTATTTAATCAATAATATTATGCTTTGGGAATAGATATAACGAACCCTCTTAATTACCTACTCACTAACTTAATTGTGTTATTAATCTACAACATAATGCATTTGTATCTCACAACAAAATATATTTTTTACTCCATTCTTACATTTACTTAACCGATTTAAACCGTAGTGTAGTTAACCCTAAATGTACACGATATTGTTAAGGCCACGTCAGATATATCGACAGTTTTGATGGATGATCACATGGGAGTTACCATAGAATCCCTGAATATCTAATGGCGTCGACACACCAATTTATCATACGCTGATTATTCGCGATTTCAATCCCACGAAATTGTACGGTTAACTGTTTACGTGGCAATGATATGTTGGAGTATTTATCATCCAAATTATGGGTGGGACCTTGATATAATGCTGCCAGTTATTACCGTGTTTTGATGCTGAACTACTGTTCAATGTTAGTGCATTGTTTAATTGTTAAGCCAGGAATACACATGCAAGTAACTTGCATAAAAGTATAGAGATAGTTTGCTAACATTTTGATATTATAACGGGTGTAAAAATACCCTTTATGAAGCTAAAAGACATTGGATCATACTTGGAAAACTTCTGGTTATGGAGATATTGAAGGTCAAAGTTCAAAATTTCTTTAATTTCTTTTTTTTTTTTTTTAATAAATTTTAAATATTATACATTTCATTTTTGATACTCCCGCGATCCCTGTACCATTGTAGGAATCCATAAGCACCATTTTTTACATACGTTTCATTGCGCAATACCTTAAACAGCGAGTTTTCACACCAAAAATAAAATTCGTTTACCTATTATATTATTTTAACACAAAATTACTTACTTTGATGAACAGAATGCGTAGAGGACGGCATTGTCATGGGTCTTGTTACACTCTGTATAGACGTTGTTATGGCACAATGGCGTGTAAGCTACTTGCATACTTTTGTACAAGTTACTGGCATGTGTATTCCTGGCTTAACAGTACGATATTGTTTCTAATACATGGGAACGTTAAAGTCTAAACGACGGTTTTTCAAAGTGGTTGAACTGGAGAGCCATTCCTCTTACGACTCGTGCAGACAATGGCCGATGATTGATGAAACTTTTGCACGTGAATGGGAGCATGGAGTTGGACAGTGCACTGTGGCCGGCGGATATCATTGTGGCCAGATGACATAAGTTGAATCTTTCGAATTACTTTGGAGCGGAAGCTATTTTCACGCATAAGCATACCTTATAGAAGGGGTAATCAATTAATACAGCTGTATGTTTAAAAACTTTTTTAAATTTATTTACAAACATTCCTCTCTAATAAAATGACAGTTATAAAAGAGGATTGACAGATTCTAGCGGATTTTCCAAAAATATAACTTCATTTGCCTAGCCTTTTTCCAACATGTTAGGGTCAGCTTCCAGTCTAACCGGATGTAGCTGAATACCAGGATTTTACTTAGAACGACTGCTTATCTGACTCCACAATCCAGTTACTGGGTAATACGATACCCCTTGGTAAGACTGGTTGTCAGACTTCCGGGCTTTTGACGACCCGTAACGACTGTCAAAGATCCAGAAATGAAAATTAAACTTATGTATATTTATGATATATTCGACCGTAATTGCTTTGCCAAAGGTTGAATGTCACTTGCACATCATAAAACAACAAGGTCTATTTGTCTAGGTGACAGTCTCAATCCAATTATTTAATTATCTGTGAATTGTTGACCTTTCTGAAGAACATTTCCAATAAGGAACATGTCCTTATAGGGCGTTTCTACTCACATCTGCCTTGTAAATACCTTTTGTTAGACGCCTTTCAAAAAGCATGTACTTACTTACGATTATGTATGTTAAAAATGTGGATTTATACAACTCATCGCCGTACGTGGGCGTAGGTCTAGAATTTTAATTGATTTTCGCTGTATACGTGAGATTTATTGTGGTATACGATAAAAAATGTGTTGCCAGCTATTGTGCGGGACACGACAGCTATGATAGATGGACGCCCGGCATAATGGCCAACTTATTCCAATTTATCTTAAACCGACACTGCAGATACATGATTTGTGCATATCGTAGATACGATAGGTATAGATAGGCAAAAACTATAAAACTGTACGTGTTTAGAATACACTCTTTTTGCCTTCAAAGGTATGTTTCATCTGAAAAACAAACAATACTTGGAACTCAAATAGTTTCTTCATTTTGTAAACATCCCAAAATTGAGAGTAGATAATTCGTGACGAAAAAATGTTAACATTATTGCAAGAAAAAGTAAAATGATTTTATTTAATTACGTTAATTGATTAACAATCTTTACATTTGCTATTTACCAAACTGTCGCAAAAGGAGGGTTTTGTTTTTACCCCGTATTTTCAGCCACAAACAATCAACCACACTACCCTAACACTTATTGAATGCCCCAAAGATGCCACGATGGGGCTATATCGCCACCATAATTCGTAGATAAGTTGTGGCAGATTGCTTGCCCATCGCCCCGAACACTAGCGGGGGCATTCATTTCGCTCACTTCTTCTCAGAACCTGCGGGAACTTATAAACAGATGCTGTATTTCACACATGAGTATTTATTTTCTTTACGATATAAGATGTACTATTACCATCAAAAATACCTACGTCATAAATTGATTCAGTTACAAAATTGTTATATGAATAAGGAAAATACAACTTACTTATTTAATTCAAAGCATAGTTGTAGTAGATAAAGTCAGGGACATTAATTGTTAAGCAAATCGATTAAAAACTTTAATTGTCCGTATATTCAAATTACAACTGTCATGTAACACGGCAAATTGGCGTAGAGTGTTAATTCGATTAATTAATCTGACTTTACATAAAACTAGAATTAATAGAATATGAGACTGTACTTCATAAATAGGGAACAGAAAAATCGCTGAAAGTAAGAAAAAACTGATAGGCACCGAACTTCAAACAGTTTAATAAGAGTACGATTTGAGGATAAAAACGGATGAATAGTCAGTCTTATCAGAGTACAAAAGGTCTAAATAATGAAAACGGACGAATTAAAATAAAAACTTTAGGTGAAGGAATCCGAGGATGTGCAGACGGACTGTGGAAAAACGACAAGAAAGAATATAATTACAACTTCTTACTGGTTGAAGTTAGAGTATTGTTTTATTGCGAAACAGCATTATGGGCGCTCTCTGGAATGACCGCTGAGGATAGTATGTGTGTGTGAGTGCATTAAAAATAGCCTCCGCGAGTTCTGATACTTAAATGTACCTACGTCAGGTGCAGCCTTTTTTTTTTTTTGGGTCGGAAGTCATCAAATGACCTCTCCCGCTCTGGGCGGAGCGGAAGGGCGTGTCAGACTCTTACTGACTAAAACCCACCGTGTTCCTTCAGTTGCCCGTGCGCCAGGGCCACGGTAACTCTTTCGAACAATCCGCAGCCCCGGCAGGCATCGGTCCTATCAGACCCCGTCAATTTTGCTGACATCTCTTTGAGGCGCGCGTGGAACACGACGCGCCGTCGACCCCGGCCTGGTCCTTACCGGACGGCGAGCTGCCCATTGCTCGCCGTCCGCAAGCCCGCGCCTACGGTGGCCGGGAGTAGGGGCGCGAGGGCGCAGTGATTGACTCTCCCTCTCGCGCTCCGCCTCCTCCTTCGCGAGCATTACTGCTTCGCAGAAGGAGGTGACGGCTTCCCATTCCCTCTCGCTCCGTACCATGGCCTGAACCAGGGCCGGACGCGAGAGGTCGCCGCCGCCGATCGCCGCCACGAGGACACGGCGGTGCTCCGCCCAAGCCGGGCAGACCTCCACCGTATGCTCCACCGTGTCCTCCGGTCGATCCACACAATGATAACACCCGGGCGTTTCCTCCCGCCTTATCCGAAACAGGAACCTCCCGAAACAGCCATGTCCGGTGAGGACCTGCGTCAGGCGGAAGGTGAGGACGCCGTGGCGCCTCTCAAGCCACTCCTCAAAGAGGGGTCTTACCGCCGCAATTGTGGCGTGCACTGCGCTGGGTTGCGACAGTCGCACTCTCCATGCCGCCATGATATCCCGCCGGAGCTCTGTCCGCTGTGCCGCGATTTCTCGCGGCAGCGGAGTTACGCCCCGGCGTTTCGCCTCCTCGCGCCACTCCCAAACGTGCGCGAGGACTTTTGCCTCCAGATCCCACGGCGGCAATCCGGCAAGGAGGCTCGCCGGCTCGCAGGAGACCGTGCAGTATCCCCGTACCATCCGGATGGCCATGACCCTTTGGGACGCGTTCAACCGGCGCACTATGGAAAATAAAGGTCTGTTTCTGATTAAAAATCAATAACTTTTTTATTTCTAAATATTATGTTCTAAAATTTTGCACAAATATAGAATAGTGTATATATATGGCTTCAAATGGAATGTAATTTATTATGACTGAATTTAAAATCATACATTAAAAAATAAAACAAATTCAAAATTATCAAAAATGTCCAATATTTATTTTCTAACAATGAATACTATTATTTTAATGTTTACAAAAACCAAATATCATATAGTACATCAAAATAAAAATCAATTTAAATAATAAAAATATTTTTTTTTTGAAAAAATAAAGTGTGATTAAAATCGAACACAGATTAATTAATTAATTGTAATGTTTACTAAATGTTATGTTATTTATACTTGATGAACTTCGGGATCTAAAATTAATTCGTTCACTTTCTAAAAGTTTAAATATGAAGAAAAATACATCCAAGCTGTGGCGATTTCTCTACAAACAAAAAAATACCCTATAACAGTATCTGCCATCTACTGCCCGCCTCGGTATATGATAAAAAAAGACCACTATATGAGTTTTCTAACTCGTCTTGGAAGTAGATTTATCTTAGGAGGTGACTTCAATGCTAAAAATACGTATTGGGGCTCCAGACTAACAACTACTAAAGGCAAAGAACTTCTGAATGCCATAAAAGAGCTGAAATGTGATGTCATATCAACTGGAAAGCCCACCTATTGGCCAACAGATCCAAATAAAATTCCGGACTTAATAGATTTTTTTGTAACCAAGGATCTATCAACCAGTTACATAAATTCGGGTCAAAGCTATGATATGAACTCAGATCACTCCGCAATCTTTCTAGAAATTTGCGAAAACATTGTGTATAAAGAAACCAGACCTAATCTTATTAATAAGTGTACAGACTGGGAGAGCTTCAAGACCAGATTGAATGATGAAATAAACCTTAAAATACCACTAAAAACCCCCGAACATCTAAACATCGAAGTAGAAAAGTTTATAATGCACATCCAGCAAGCAGCGTGGGAAAATACACCCGACTCCAACAAGAGGACGAAAGGAAATACATACCCGCTCAAAATCAAGCAACTCATTATGGAGAAAAGAAGGCAAAGAAAAATGTGGCATCGATCTAGGTGCCCTGATGATAAACGAAAACTAAATAACCTGACGAAAAAAGTAAAAAGACTAACCCAAGAATTTAAAGACGACTCAACCAAAACCTATCTTCAGAGCCTAAGTAACGACCAAAGGACAGATTACTGTCTTTGGAAGGCTACTAAGCACCTAAAAACGCCGATTACCCAAATCCCACCTATCAAATGTGAAAATGGGCAATGGGCGGTTACTAATGAGCAAAAAGCAAAGAGGTTTGCAGAGCACCTAGAAAATATATTTCAACCAAACGACGGGGAAATCATTGAAGATCACACTTTGGTTAATATGGTGACATCAGAAAATGAAGTTACCATAAACCTGGTAACACCGAGAGAAGTCGCACGAGCAATAAAACGTAATATAAGTACACGAAAATCACCAGGTTACGATTTAATAACAGGAGAAGTACTTCATAACCTCCCAAGAAAGGGTCTGGTTAAGTTAACGACTCTAATCAATGCCGCACTAAGGCTTAAATATGTACCAGACTTATGGAAGGTGGCCGAAGTAATAATGATAGCTAAGCCAGGGAAACCGGCTCACGAAACATCATCTTATAGGCCTATTTCCTTGCTACCAATCATGTCCAAGCTATTTGAAAAGTTGCTACTCAAACGGCTTAAACCAATAATAGATAGCAAAAACATAATACCAGAGCACCAATTTGGATTTCGAGAAAAACATTCTACCATCGATCAAGTACATAGGATCACAAACGTAATAGAAAATGCCCTTGAAGACAAGAAAGTATGTTCTACTGTATTCCTAGACGTAGCGCAAGCGTTTGATAAAGTATGGCATGAAGGCCTTATACATAAATTGAAGAGCCTGTTACCAAAGCAGTTTGCAGACATATTAGAATCTTACATTCTGAACAGAGTTTTTAGACAAGAAGACGCCTACTCAGAACTGAAAGAAATTGAAGCTGGTGTACCGCAAGGAAGTGTGTTAGGCCCGGTCCTGTACCTACTATACACTTGCGATATTCCTGAGTTAGAGCAAAACACGATTGGGACCTTTGCTGATGATACAGCCATAATGGCTGTAGGAAACAGCCACGAAGAAGCAGTAGAAAAGCTTCAAATGGCTGTAAATCAAGTTTATGACTGGAAAAAAAAATGGAGGATTAAACTTAATGAATCCAAATCTGTTCACATCGATTTTACCAACAAAAAACAAGACTATTCTCCAGTTTACATTAATAATAAACAAGTCCCATACGAGAATACAGCCAAGTATCTCGGTATGACCCTTGACGCAAAGCTACGCTGGAAAGCCCACGTCAAGAAGAAAAACGATGAACTCGACCTCCGATTCAAAAGAATGTATTGGCTGCTTGGAAGAAACTCCATGCTGTCCGTGCAAAACAAATTGTTGCTATACAGACAAGTCCTGATGCCAGTTTGGACTTATGGTATTCAGCTATGGGGCTGCACCAAACAGACCAATATATTAATTATACAACGATTTCAGAACAAAGTGCTAAGGGAAATTGTAAATGCACCTTGGTACATACGAAATGATGACCTCCACCGGGACCTAAAAGTTGAGTTCATCGAAAACGTGATCCAGAAACTTGCAGAAGCTCACGAAAAGAGACTTCATCAGCATGTGAACGTTGAGGCAATCCAGCTCCTCGACCACACAAACATAGTTAGAAGACTAAAAAGAACAAAACCGTTCGAACTAGTGTTTAGTGTTAGTGAATAGTGTAAAGTATAAAAGTGCTAAGCAAACACAAGAACAAAGTGTATTCGCCTTAATAGAGACAATAAGAAAAGTGCTATTGGACACATTCTTAGTAAAGACAATTTAATAGCTTAGGTTATAATTAAATTACTTATTAGTCTATTTATAAGGCTAGATTGTAATAAGATTAGGGTCCATCCTATTTTTGAACCCTAGGATAATGGAAAAAAAAAAATAAAAAAACTTTCTAAAGATCTAAGGTGTCTTCATCAAGTTCCTTCACGTTTTTGTATACGGTTTTCTAATGCTGGTTATGTAAGGATCTGAAGTATAAAGAAGAGTATGAAATACGAGTACATCCTTGTTTGTAGCGGATCTTGAGCATTTTCTAGCATGATGTAGACGAAATTTTTTATAATCCTTATTACGAGATTCTTGCGCATCTTCCGAAAGTTGACCAATAGGAAGTACTGCAAAATGCTTTATGACACTTTCTCCATGAATCAACATTTTGTGAACTGAAGATGGCATGTAGTACCATTCATAATTGTTCACATAGATCCTGGCAGTCTCCATAGCATAACTACCAAATTTTTCAGCATTTATCATTACACCCGATGAAAGAGCTTGCAGAATTATGTAAAGTCGTTTAATCAAATTTATATCCACTCCTGTAATTTCAGCAGAGCAGCTTGCATTGTGAAAAAATCTTCTGGCAGTATTACCATCATTAGAATTACCACTTACTTGTCTTGGTTTGTCGATGATCAATCCTAGCTCTTCACGGAAATGCCTTTGTACCAGGGTTTTCTTCTCTTGCTTTAGTCGTTTCTTTTCTTCGGTTGTGGCTGACCATGTTTGTAAAGACTGATTATAGGAAATATGTAAAATCGTAATATGGTGGAAACACAAAACATTTTCGAACGTTCGTTAAATTTCTCAAGTACAAATATTGTGCTTTAGTTAAATCCAAGTCAATAAATACGCTCAATGCTTCTTCATCCGTTAATATTTGTCTGCCTTGCGCCTTCTATGAGACTCGAGAATAAGGTCTTATTTTCACTGTCAGCAAACCTTAATGTTTCCACAAGTTTAGCTTCTGTTCCTTCTCCTATCGAACGTAACCCTTAAAGATATGCATTATAGACGTGTTCAAATCCATATTCATTAAGTAACATTGTATTTTTTCTTCTTTTACTGGATTCTGACAAGTCTGGATAAGATACGCACGGTCTCCCACGTTTTCCAGAAGAAGTAGATGGTGTGGAGACAGTTGTAACATCTTCAGAGTTCGGTATAGTTACTAAATATTCTGATTTCAACCAATTACTGTTTTTCATTAAAAATATATCCTTTTTCCGTGAAGCTTCTGTCCATCGTTTATTAAAAGCGGGAATAATATGTCTTTGAAAATCACTGAGGATGAAACATAAGTTGTCTTCAGATACATGATAATTTTCTTTTAAAACTGTTGATAATGCCTCCAATGATTTTGCTCCTTCGATATTATTATTATTATTATTTATTTATTTCAGAGAATCTCCATATCATAAAATCACAAAACAACAAAACATACAAACATAAAATGTTAGTGTGTAAGTAACAAAAAAAATAAAAATAAAAATATGTATCTAAAATTACGTTAGTAATGTTAGCACCTATACCTAACTGATGCCTATGGCCGTCCTTATCCACTGATTCTGGAAAGGACATATACGTAAGTATTATTTCACATTTAGAACACTTGAAAGTAGACATTTTGAAGAGTCATCAAAACACGTAGTTATATTGTATTCGTAACAATTACACTTCTGTTAATTCACCACTATTCTGTTATTTACAATGAAAGGAAACAACTGTTTCTATACTATATGAAATATGAGGATAGTGTGCATCTTGTTGATTAATATTTTCACACGCAACATGAGTGCAAAAAAGATAAACGCCCTAATATCAATGATAAATTACAAAACTTACTGCAAACTATTGATGTAAACAGCAACATTTCAAACCGCAATAGATAGCGAGCGGTTTTCCGTTTTCTGACTTTTATCACATTTTTACGAATTACTACGAAAACCGCATATATCCGCAGTTTTTTTTTATCTGATTATGTTTATGGATAGCTAGGCTACAAATCAACATTAAATGTAAAGCAGGGGTAAACGTGGGCAACTGTCAAAAGTCTCGATGAACTTTAAAAAAACCTTTGTTTCACCATATTGTATTTTGCAATTATTTTAAGGTAAACGTTAACATAATATTAAATACATATTAGTTGTTTCATATTCTTCAAAAGACGAGGTTTCCAGAAATATATAATATATTATACCTTTTCCTGTAACGTATAACAATAAAATCAATTTTAAAGTGATGAAGTGAACGGGCTTAACATGGACGTCCGTCAAAACTATAAAGTTTGTGGTGTTGTAAAAAAATAATTTCATATAATATGTATAATTTTTTGATATGATAGTCTAGTTGGGTCCTTAGACTATTGAGTAAAATAAAAAAGCCTGCCAGTAGCGACACTGACAATAACCATTTTAATCAGCAGTTGTTCTACGATTTTCCACAGTGCGGCGGGCTGGCCGGAGCCTCAATGAACGCGCCCACACCGGTGCCCCGTAAAGGGCCATGGACCGCACGACCCCCGTGTAGAGCCTCCGGCAGGAGGCGTTTGGTCCCCCCAGATTGGGCAAGAGCCGCTTCAATGCAGTCCCGGCCCGCTGCAGTCTGGGAGCCAAACGACGGAAATGCTCGACGAAGTTCCACCGGCTGTCGAGGACGAGTCCCAGGTACTTCATCGTCGACTCGACGCCGATGTGAACCCCTCCTACCGTAATTTGAGAACCCGACAGTGGCGCGTTCCGAGGAACATGAAAACACATGGCCTCGGACTTCTGCAAGGCCACCTCGAGTCCCAATTGCCGGATCCTCTCGACGACTGTCGCAACCCCGCGTGCCATTAATTCGGCCGCCGCCTGGTGCGACCTCCCCTGCGCTAGGATTAGCGTGTCTTCAGCGTAATACACCACGCTGACGCCGCTAGGGAGGTCGGCGCGCAGCACCCAGTCGTACCCGATGTCCCACAGATGCGGCCCCTGGACCGATCCCTGTGGGTTACCGCACGACATCTCTCGCCGGTTCCATTCTCCCTGGTGACTGGGGTAGATAACCGCCCTATCCGTCAAATAGGCCTCGACTACACGACAGAGGTAGGTCGGCATCCGGTGATACTGGAGTGCCTCGCTGATACAACTCCAGGGCAGGGTATTGAAGGCATTGGCGATGTCTAGAGACACCGCCAAGACGACCCCACCCCGGACCACAGCATCCCCCGTCGTGAGGGCTCGCACGCGCATGATGGCATCCACCGTGGAGCGCCCCCTGCGGAAACCAAACTGGCTCTCCGCCAAATCTGGCCCCACCCGCACCAGCTGCCCGACGAGGCGTTCTGCAATGACTCTTTCAAAGAGCTTGCCCACCTCGTCGAGCAGCACGATGGGCCGGTAAGCGGACGGAGAGTCCGCTGGGCGCCCCGGCTTCTTAATGAGGACCAGTTTCCCCGTCTTCCAACGAAGTGGGAACTGGCCCTCCTCCAAGCATGCGCTTAGGAGCCCTCTTAGTCGAGGCCCGAGAGCCTCCGAGGCCAGGACCCAGGCTTTTACAGGTAAGCCGTCGGGTCCTGGGGCGGTATTCTTGGCACTCAGCCTACGTACCGCCACTCTCAACTCTACCTCGGTCACCTCAGGAGCAACGTCGTCATCGTCGGTTGTGTGGTCCACAGTTGGCACCGCAGGAGGCGCAGCCATAGGCGGGGGAGTATGCTCTCCCCGCGAAGGGAACAGAGCGCTCACCACGCCCTCCACGAGCTGGGGCCAGAGACTCTGCGTCAGCGGGGTAGCCCATGGGCGGAGTTTCTCCCGCACCACCTTATATGGGCGTCCCCACGGGTCTCTGTTGAGAGTCTGCAGCGACTCCTCACGGGCTAGTCCCCTGGCCCGCAGGATCTCCGCTCGGAGGGCAATCTTCGCCACTCTGTAACCCTCGTACAGCTCCGCCTGAATGGCTTCCGTATTCGGAGGGCGGATACGGAGCCTGCGGTGCCTGGTGTACAGGCGTCGTGCAGCAACGCACGCCTCGCGCAGAGACGATAGTTCCGGCGACCACCAGTACACCTGGCGCCAAGCGCGTTTGGGCTGAACCCGGGGCATTGCCACGTCACATATCTCGGACATGGCCTCCCGGAACCACTCCGCCTCGTCATTGATGTCTGCAGGCCTGTCCGGTGGTGACATCCAGGCCTGCACGATCGAGGCTTCCAGGAGGAGCTCCCGGTCCAGCTGCTTTAGCGCCCACCGTGGACCACTCGGGGCCTGTTGGACCAGCGCGTTCGAGGTCTGGGCGGAGACGTCAAACCGGATGTACCGGTGGTCGGAATAAGTCTCCACCCCCTCCATGACGCGCCAGTCAATGACACGTGGTGACAGAGCGGGGCTGGCGAACGAGATGTCCACCAACGTCAGGTGCAGCCTGGGTAGTCAACATACATATATCACCTTCCGAACCGGCTAATATGTTTACCACAGCTTTAAACAGCTTTTGTATCTATAGTTGTAAAAAAGAAGCCCCCAGATATACGTTCTTTAAGAAACATGATTAAACTACCGACAGAAGTGAAAACTTAAAACTATGAAATAAAAGTGTTTTTCTTTTTAATTTTCAAATTAACTGAAGTATTAAAAATTCTAATTTACAAAGTATTGATTTACCTGAAGAATAGCATGGTAATGACGCGAACCCAAAGATTTTCCCTTACCAAAAATCGCTGAACGCGCCAAAGATGTTTTCACTTTCAAAACGTGTTGCACCAAACCCTAGCAACATGGGCTATCCCAGAAGATGATGACGAAGTACACATTAATTAAATTATATCATCCATTCTCGCACCATAATAAACAACATAAAAAAAATGTCGTTCTCAAATTAGCTATAATATAGGTACTTTATGTAACAATACCTGCAGCCATAATTGCGCGGTTGTGGTTTAGTTTCACAAATAATTTACGTTGATAATAATTTTCTACAAACAATCGTAAAATAAACATCCATACTACTATAATTCATATAAAACTCTGTTTGCGCCCTGGGACATAGGCCTCCTCTCAGTGAGAGGGAGTAGGCTGTAATCCACCACGCGGGCCCAGTGCGGGTTGGTAGATGTTACATGTCGTCGATTTTTTCATTCTAGGACATGCCGGTTTCCTCACGATGTTTTCCTTTACCGTTTTAAAAGCAGTGATGATGTAATATTCAACACAAAGTAAAACGCCTGCCTTGGTTCGAACCTACGACCTATAACTCGTAAGTCACGGCCGTTACCACTGGGCCACCAGTATTATCCCTGTTTGCCTTATGCAAGTGCACCCAAGGACAACCCCCGGTCGATCTAGGATCATTGCAGGATGCTTTATGGAAACAAAGATATTGGGTTATGGTTTTGGGTAGCTAAAGTGAACTGATTATCTAGGAGTATAAAAAGACTATAATAGTCCTGCCTGACCGATGTTTTATATAAAACTCAAAACTCAAAAAAACTCACAGCATTTATTTCAAATAAACCAATTACCTACAGGCACTTTTGAATTGTTAAGGGGTCGGTCAGTCAGAAAGATGAAGCTAGTTGCCCATTCCAAAGCGTAGTAGTACCTTTGGAGAAGAATGGGCAAGAAACTCCATGGACACTCTTTTAAATCAAAATATGGTTACAAAATATTGGTTACATCATTCATGTTGAAATTATGCATGTCAGAACGATGCACAACGTTAAAAGCGTTTGTAATAAAATTACAAAAATAAATCAAATGTTAAATTAAATTAAAATAAGCCGTGGCATTTAAGAGATGACCAGTCCCTACTGACGGCGCCCGTTCACAAACATGACGCATACCTATACGTTAATATGACGCATGACGTATATAATATTATAAATGCTAAAGAAACTCTGTCTGTCTGTTACCTTTTCACGTCTAAACCACTGAACGGATCGTAATGAAGATTGAAATATAGGTAGCCTAGAACCTGGAGAAGGACACGCTACTATTCATCTTGAATGTTCGTGTACAAAATTATGAACTAAGTACAAAATACACGCAGACGATCCTATAGGTACAACTAGACACTTATAACCTAATGTTACAGATTATTGAACATTATTGTAGTTAAAGTAATTGCACAATCCAGTGACTCCCAAATTTGCAATAATGAAATTCCTTTCAAGCATCCCAAAACATTTCCTTATGAATGCACATTGTGTGTGATCCCCAAAACAATCAAATTATTGAGCCCGTCTCTGGCGCTGACCCACACGTGTCAATACGTGATACATGAAGGTCAAGGTTATCTTTACGGGAAAATATTTATGCTTATTGCTTTTTGTCCCACCCCATGGGAGTCAAACATAACTGATGATATGCGGATGTACTAAACTTACATGTGTATCTACCTATTCGGGAAATACATGCGTGTTGCTACTTCGACACTATAAAGTTACAAAATTATCTTTTTTGTTTTAATTGAATGTAATGGACTAAGTCTGAAAAATTCATGACTTATTATTAAATTACTAGCTTTTGCTACCGGCTTCGCCAGCCTGGACGTACAGCCGTGATAAAAAGTATCCTATGTCCTAACCCAGGTCATGGTCTATCCGTGTGCCCATCCAAATCCGTTCAACCATTTTTGAGTAATTGAGTAACAAAACTCCAAACCTACAAACTTTCACATTTAAAAATATTAGTAGGATGTATACTCAAAGATTCACTTCATTAAGTATTTCAATAGCATGTAAATTGACAGTGAAGACTTGAACAATGTGTTGAACAAGAGATTCTACAGAAGTATTTTTTTTTATAACAGACATATTTAGCTAAGTTGTCGTTTACTTACCGTCAAACGAGGTGAATAGGGATGCAGGGGTGAATCGGAACAAAACTTTAAAAGGGGTTTTAACATTGAAATAATATAGTTTGTTGCCAAAAAGGACTCTAATGTGTTTACTGTATTATAATTAACGATTAAGTGCCCTTGTTGGTAACAAACTGTATTATTTCAATGTTAAAATCCCTTTTAAAGTTTCGTCCCGGTTTACCCCTGCATCCCTATTCAACCCGTATTTTTTTTTTCATCATTAATTGAATAAAATTATATAAATGTGACTATTAGTAAATTACTCTAGGCCTACGCTTCAGGATGATCAATTTTCTAACTATGTTAAAATTAGTGTTAAGATCGGCTTCCCTACTGATACTTTTTAATTTTTAAGAGTTGTTAGTAACAGTAGTCCTGCATACTCGATTACTCGTACATCAACAGCATCTTTTGGTTTTGCTCTTGTCGAGTGACATCTGCACCCTACAACGAGGCTCAAGAAAATAGGTGACTCGTTCTGATGTCAATGTATACGCTTTTATAATAAACTTCCAAGCCACGTTAAGATCTAAGCCTTAATAAATTCAAATAATTCATTAAACGTAAGTTGTGCCAAAAAGCCTTTTATACCGTAAAAGATTATATTGAGGACAAATAGGCTTGGGATTGAGTTGCTCCAATTTTTGCATACTGAATGTTTTTTATTATTTTTTATTTATGCTATTTCTTATTTTTATTTTACATACACTTTGACGTTTGGTTATTATTATATACACAATGACATGAAAATTTACTTTGTGAAGTATAATATTAATTCTTAATTATTGTGGGTCACTTTTTTATTTTTTCTCTTTCTCAGTTAGTTTTATTATATTTTATTATAATGATAATCTGGCAGTTTGAGTACTTTATGTACAAACCTACTTACAAAAATAAAATAATTTAACAATTACGAAGAAGAGAAAAAAAAAGTAGTTATATTATCCGGGTCTATAAAACCATTCAGTAAACGTACTCCAACAGGTACCCCGAACAGGTGCATTGCATTAACAGAAACTCTTTCACAAATGGAAACTTTCGCTCCAGTGCTCACCCCTCGGGTTTTGCCTACCCCACAATACAGAGCAAAGGGTGAATGAACGTTAGCAGTGCACGTACACATTGAAATAATTCCAGAGAAACTTGGACCATGGTTGTAAATACGATGCTGAACTGCACTTTTACGCTGAAAAAAAAGAAACAGTCTACCTACAAAAACATAACATGTACGTATCCACAGAAAGAGTAGTCTAAATTGTACAGTAAGCAAAAGAGATCATTATGCAAGATCGCCGGATTTAGTTGAAGTTTAGTAATACAATTAAATATAATTTAATGAGATTAATAGAAAACAAACTGGTCATTTATCAAATTAAATTTCATTCGTAAACATTCATCGGTTTCTCACTAAACTTCAACTATATCCAGCGACCCTGGATACTTATCTCTTTTGTTGACTATACATATGTACCTACTCTTACATTTTACCAGATGTTGAAGTCCCATATAATAGGAGGCGACACTATTGCCCACAGCCGGTCACATATCGAGACACCGAGCTACGACTGTAGTTTCTAACATACATATCATCACGCCTGTATTTCTCCGAAGGGTTAGACAGACATGTCCTATTACATCCACATTTCCCCAGTTATGTTTAAGTTCCATGGGGGTGAGGCTATTGCCACCACCCGGGCACAAATCCAGACACCAGGCTGAAGCTTAGAAATTCCTGATGGGAAAACGCAATAACAGTTTTCCTGACCAGCGAATCGAACCCAGGACCTCATGCTTAGCGTTAGCGCAAGTATCCACTAGATCAACGAGGCAGTTCAAGTTTTAAAAATCGAGATTTCTGAAAAAAAAAAATAGTATTTTGTCTGACCTGAGAAATGAACCGAGGACTCGGGCTTAAGACTACTAGCCTAATGAGGCAGTTAAAAACAATAAGGTGACTCCCTTGTTGCCTGTCGCATTACACCACGCCACACCACACCACACCACACCACGCCATACCACACCACACCACACCACACCACACCACACCACACCACGCCGCACCACACTACACCACACTACGCCACACCACACTAACCCACACTATGCGAAACTACACCACACTATACCAAACCACACCACACTACGCCACACCACACCACACTTCACTAGTACTCACACATACATTTCCTACGAAATGTATGGGAAAAGTTTTTTGCGATTTCTGACTTTTCTAGTACTCAAACCTCAGTTGGTTCAATAGAGGTTTTTGATACTTATATCAGACTAATGGATGCACAAAAAAAAAGTTTTTCTGAAAATTGCCCATTTTCCTGCTGACTGTACGTTTTTTTTCAAAATCTATAAATGCAATTCAAAATTTCTTAAAAAGTTAAGAAAGGTTTCCTAAGACCGTTTTCCTGTAGCTACAACGGTTAAGGTAGCTGCCCTTGCTGTCCCACCCCAAAAATCCAACCTGTATAGTCTTCATATGTTTAATTCGATTTTGTGGAAGAGTAATAAATTTAATTTATTTTATGGAAGTTATTAAAAAAAAATGTTAAAAATGAAATGGGGGAATACAAGAAACATGTTTTAAAATAAAATGTAGAGTTAAATATTATACAGTGGTACGGAAACATTCGTGTGTGAGTCCAACTTGCACTTGGCCTGTTTTTTTCTTCCTGTATATGATCCTGATCCTGTATATGATAGCAAGGAGGCAGCGCGGTTGATTACCCTTGACACGCTGGACACAGGTATCACCATCATGAAAGCTATAATAATGCACCCAAAAATTGCCATCATCTCACTCCTTTGTCCCCAGTATTTCGAAACGTAGCTGGGGTTCGAACGTTACTGCATCGACGGCTTCCATTAATCTTTAAAAAGCAAGCCTCAAATTCTGCCAATATGCAAAACGAGCAGGCTAACACGTTCAGTGAGCCTTGCACTGTTTACATAGTCTGACGAACCGCAGCACCCAATGGCGACCGCGTTATAACGACGCGTTTGTGAAGCCATGCATCTTAATAATGTGGCGACATGTTTAATTAACTTGTCGACAAAGTGCAATGAAAGTACTAACAAACTAAAATTGATTGAAAGTTTATTGGTATTTCAATACAACTAAGTCACAAGATGGATGAAAAAAACGATGGTAAAACTTGTCAATGAGCCTAGGGCGAACGCGTGAAGTAAACGTAACGCGTATTTACGTTACGACTTGAAAACTGAGAATACTCGTTTCGCACATAATACATATTTACAGTACAACTATTTTCTTAAGGTCCCTCGGCAAACTTCGTATTTCGTCAGTTTCCTCCCATTTTTTTTTCTTCTTTCCTTTATTTTTAAAATAAATTACATTAAGTTAAAAGAATATTAACAACTCTATATACTTCCAAGTGGGTAAGTAATAGATGATATAACAACAAAATCTCTAATATTAACAACATATAACAACGGAAACTATAATTTTATTTAATATAGCGATTAGTTAATATAATGAACGATTGATATAATTATAAAATAACTAATTTTTATAAGCATAACATACATTAAATATAACATCGTTTGACATAACATACATTAAATATAAAATCGTTTGACATACCACTCAAAAGATATAAAACTTATTTGGTCTATAACTTTTTATTTTGTTTAATGAATATTTAAAAGTATTTTTTCTTTGTAAGTTCTATCGTAGTTATAGGTAATAGTAACCTAAGTAGATATTAAACATAACTAGTAACTGATTACCACCTGCGCTAAGATAGGTCGACGGAACCCGCTTCGCAAGGCTCCTATTTCTGGGTGGTTTAAAAAAAAATAACCACGAAGGCTAAGGCGTGAGCGAAGCGGAGCGGAGCTCCCGCTTTAGCCTTCTAACCTAACCTATCCGAGTCGGGGTACTCTGAGTCGGGGTGTTAACCATAATTACGTTTTTTATATATATTAAACGTTAGACCTAATGATTTTCGATTAAATAAACAATATACATATTAAACGTTAGACCAAATGATTTTCGATTACATAAACGTTATATCAAACAACGTTATACTAATTAAGTTTTAGAATAAATAAATGTTATATGTAAAGAAATTATATCAACAGTTGGTATATCTCACGTTGATTATATCTTATGAACGATAATAAAATGAAATTAGACCAAATGAGTTTATACGTTATGAGACGCACCCCGTCCAAGTTGATTGAGAGCGTCCGGTTTGCACCTTCTGTAAAGAGCAACTGATAGAAATCCGACGACTGACTAAGCACGAAGTCTGCCGAGGGACATTAAGAAAAAAGTTGTACTGTACTTAGTTTGAACAATGTATTCATAACTGTGGGTGAAACTAATTGTGCTTGACCCAAATCGAAACAAAATGCTATAGGATAGTTTTATTTTTGATTCAAAAATCGTTCGAATTCACGTAACGTGTAAGCTGTGGGATCGCGCTAGGCCCACTGTTGGCAAAACTATAATGATACGAGTCTATTACTGTCCCACTGCAGGGCAAAGACCTCTCCTCATATAGATATGGCACGAGCATTGATCACCATACTTGCACAAGACGGGTTTACGATTTCAGACTTATTTATATTAAAACTATAAGTCCAGATTTCCTCACGATGTTTTCATTCACCGATATCAGTAATGTCCAAGAAAAACTTAGAAAGTATATACGAAAAACCATAAAAAACAATTTTTAAAACTTCAAATACATGTTTAAACAAAAGTTGTCGTTTTCAAAAAGTGATTCTATATAACAAGTATATTACAGGCACTAGAAACTTTAAAACTAAAATTGTTGGCTTAATCCAAACATTTCCTGGACTATTGCCAATGGTTTACTTTGCTCCAGCAAATATACGTTTTTAATAATTATAATTTGTACTAAGATCCTTGTTCACGAGATAAGTAGATTTTCTGTTTACCTAGCGCAAGATCTTAGATCTTACATCTACCCACAATGGGCACTGCTAACAAGGAATTCCAATTCGAGGATCCCGAATTCTCAATTTAGTGATGCGATAGAAAAAAAAAAGGGATGCGGTAGAAATATTTTGCTAGGTAAACAGCAATTTTGTTCCGAGACCTAAATGTAATACAATCAATGAAATGTTAGTGAATCTTAATTCAAATAATGCTTACCCCACGAAAGATGGAAAGTGTGCCAGTTTTGTTACATAATTCCTTTCTACAATTGATTTCATGAGGAAATATATTATAATCTTTATGCATAATTCTGTATAAACCAAATCAGTCTTACCAAGGGGTATCGTATTACCAGGTTACTGGGTTGTGAAGGTCCGATGGACAAGCATTCCATATAAAATACTGGTATTCAGCTGCATCCGGTAAGACCGGAACCCGACCCCTGACTAGTTGGAAAAAGCTAGGCTGATGATTATGATTCTGTTCAAACGGAAGTAGAAGCAAATTCTTTGGCACCCTAACAACAAGGAAGACCATTTAAAGACATAAGTTAGGACCCAATTTGTTCTTGTTTACTTATCTCCTAAACTATCCGAAGGTGATCCAACTTTAAGTAAATCACTGAAGTTAATGCGGTGCGTGACTTATCTCCTAAGTGCACTCTAAGTAACTTTTACAGATTTTAGTCTTACGGTCAAGGGATAAACTTCAGCAGTTATAACAGATGGCAGGCCAAATTTATTAGTTTTTGCTGTGTTTTTTATTTGTGCTCTTTAGGTGAAATATTTATTTGATAAATAATTTGAATATTTTTACTAAACTACTGATATTTAACTAGATACTGCTTAGATTCAAAACTGCGGCGTGATTGCGTGATACACTAACAGTAGGAATGGCTTTCATTTTGACAGTTCAAAAACATTCATTGCCTTATTTAGGTTTCTGAGCAGACAAATTTTTCGAACATATGAAGTAATGGATTAGCAATATCCTGCAAAATGATTCAGATTGTGATTGATAGTGTGTGCTGATTATACACGTAGTAAAAATGTTAGAATTACAATTTTACAATAGTGTTGTTAACATATTGTAATAGTATTTAATATTGTTTGACATGATTTATTGTTTAAAAAAAAATTACATTCTATTTTGTCGCGCCACGTATTCCACAAAGAATGCAGCGGTGTTCTTTATTGTAGAACATGTCACCGACGTTCAAAAGTATATCCTAAGGTTTTTATCTTAGGATATACTTTTGAACGTCACCACCATAAACCACTCATAAAGGCCACTTAGGTTAGGTTCATAATTATGTCCTAACAGAAAAATCTAGTACCCAAGTCACTATTATTTAGCTAAGAAATAATGTATATATTTCTTTTTATCGAATCTCTATTTATATTGATACCCTTATCGAATGTCACCAACGAACTAGGTATACCTCCCGTTACTTCAAAAACCTGATACTCTATAAATATTTCTCTTTCATTACCAAACCGACATCAAGCAAATACGTTTTTTCCCACAATAATGTTTGAGTGGTCTCGCATACGCCATATGTAACTTTATCTGTGTAGCATATCTATCGGCAGCCGGTAGCAGGTACATGAGTAAATAACCAACAGAGACCAAACTTCATGACATCGCGTAGTATTTATCAATATGTTCTCGAATACTAAACAAATAAAGTACTAAATTAATAAAAACAAAACAACCTTTTGTGAATGTGCTATGTTGTATTTTCACTGCATTCTATTCTAACGTTAGAATTATTCGCACATAATAACGATGATTACGACCTGTGTAGCGCAAAGTTGTCTTTATGCTTACATAGCTTAAGAGGGCGCACACCGGTCCACTAGCGCCACTCCTTTAAAAAATATTATTTCGTGACTGAGAAGGAATTTTGGATAATGACTCAATCAGCACCATCGGTAAGTATGTCTAGAATTTTCTAATACCTTTTATAAACTTTCATATTGGTCTCAATATGAAAGTTAGATCGAATTTTGTTACTTCATATCTCGAAGCAACAAAATTCGATCTAAAGAACAGCGGCCACATTCCTCTAGATCGTATTTTGTTCAATCCCGACATAATATTTTTTTAAAGGAGTGGCGCTAGTGGACCGGTGTGCGCCCTCTTAAATGCTTTTGCTACGCATGAAAATTCCTTAGAAAAGGGCGTTACCAATTAATATATGCCAGAATTGAACATGAAAAGTGGACAATCTCGTCAAAAGACACAGCCATTGATATATTACTGAATGTGTCGTAAGGAAATTGTATGAACTTCGGTCTCTGGAGCATATCTACTCGTATACACCCGTCAGCGCGGGCACACCGCGGTAACTCGCGCTCGCTCTAAAAGCTACCCTTGCTCAAACATATGCGTATTTGTAGTTGGTAATGGCCCCGCAATTGAAATACAATTTCCACTTTAATTTAGATTACACTTTATAGCATTCGCTGTGTTTGCGAATACGTAAAGGTTTACAATTTATCTCTAGAAAGTGGGTTTGTGTGAGCTGTATTATATTTCTGTTTTGCATGTTTGTAAGGACTGTTATAATATACAGGGAGGCAGGAACATCGACGCGCAAACTGTAACCATGAATTCAGCACATGATTCAAAATCCCCATAATGTAGAAAATTTTGGTCGGTTATAAAAAAAAAATATCTGTTGTTTCATAGAAAAGTACAATACCTACGCGGGCAAAATGTGTGGAACGACATTTTTTTTTAAATAACCGACGAAGCATTTCAACGCAGGGGGGTTCAGAATCATG
Organism: Dryobotodes eremita; assembly: GCA_917490735.1. Classification (NCBI taxonomy): domain Eukaryota; kingdom Metazoa; phylum Arthropoda; class Insecta; order Lepidoptera; family Noctuidae; genus Dryobotodes; species Dryobotodes eremita. The sequence goes on from OU823257.1 coordinate 11,613,531, forward strand.
TACTGAATCCATGGTAACAGGCTGCGCGCCGATGTCCCTGCCACCCGGTATAGATTAAGGCATGATTATTATGTACCTATGTGTGAAAAAAACAGATAAGACATGAGTTGACTTTGTGAAGTACTTTTATGCCCAACAGCTGAGAATTAATTAGCTAAGTATATAATGGCTCATTTACATAAATCAATAACTCGGTCGATATACCGCATGCGGGGACTCCCCGCAGGCGGGGTGATGACTAATAAAAGCCATAAGTCGATAACGCGGTGGGTATACTATCAATGCGGAATCCCCGTAGCGGGCGTACCGACCAATGAAATTCATCGGTCGTTAAAAAGCTTGCGGTGACTTACACCTAATGAAAACAACCAATGAAAATGAGCCTTCAAAGCATGCAAGTCCCTATATATTGCATGCTGTATACAGGGTGGAAAAAATCAATGGGCCCTGAAGGGAAACTACTTTAATTCCTTAAGATAGATTATTTTACTTAAAGGAAACATTCCTTTATTTTTTTAAATAAACAAAACTGTATTCACAGATTTCTCGACAAGCTTACCTAAACGGGGAATCCAACCAGCTAAAATTTCAAAAAATAAACACTCGCTATTTTATTCTACTAATCGATAGGATTACTGTTCAGGATAAAATCTCTCTAATAAACATTTGGTCTTAGAAATAAAAAAAAAATATGAAATCTAACATAAATTTTATTTTATCATTAATTCTAATACGAAGGACACGTAAACATGAACGAAAATTATTACCTAGCATGACATAGTTACTTGAACTATTTAAAATTACAATTTGATACTCTTTAATAATTTTACTGATAAGTCGTTCGAAATGAGACCCCTCGTTACGGATACCTACACAAATTTAGTCTTTTTTGAAATTCACTTCGTGTATGCTTCCAACAACATTTTCTACCTCAACCCTTAGCTCTTCTACAGTCTCATAAGACTTTTTGTAAATAACATTTTTTACATGGCCCCATAAAAAATAGTCCAGACGAGTGCAAGACTTAATGTTTCTTGGGGAAATTTTATCTTTAACATTGACTGTATCGACTAGTGAAATAAAATAGCGAGTGTTAATTTTTTTAATTTTTTGTTGGTTCGATTCCCGGTTTAGGTAAGCTTGTCGAGAAATCTGTGAATGCAGTTTTGTTTCTTTTTAAAAATAAAGGAATGTTTCCTTTAAATAAAATAATCTATCTTAAGGATTTAAAGTAGTTTTCCTTCAGGGCCCATTGATTTTTTCCACCCTGTATGTACCGAATTATCGACTTATGAAAATGAGTCATTAGGGAGGTATTCTGTCTCTCCTATAGACCTATTACCATAGCACCTATTTTTCTTTACTCCTTAACTTAACATACTAGTCTCGGTAACTACGAAATCTACCAAACTTATTTACCCACGCAAATAGCTTCTATGTAAGACGTGCGATCCTTCCAGCAATGAATCCCACGGATCTCATTGCTATGCGGCATACAGATTGGGAGAGAAACCCAACTATATTTTACTTTTATCCCGTAGAAAATTGCGAATTTAAAAAATGTGGCAATCTGCTACGCGTGTTGTGTTGGGTTTGCTGAAATAATATTTTTCAGAAATAACATATTTTTTGGAGCTTTTTATGTTGATATTTTGACCCCAAAAAGCATTTCAGTGTATTTCGTTCAATTATGAGTCCCATTTAACAGAAGCTTATTGCGAGCCTATTTCCATTATGACTAAAAACATGATGGAAATGGACTAGAATTCCTAATAGAAAAAAACCAGTAACATTTCCTGACTCAAGGATTGAACCAGCTAGACACTCATGTTAGTGACGAGAATACACAAATACAATATACAAATACTAGAATAAAATATAAATACCAGAAAAGCAAATTATACTATTTTAATTTAATATATATATTATTTTATTTTTTTCTTATCAAAAAGCGCCTTCATCCTCTCTCCTATAAAAAAATAACTTTGCTGTGCCCGACAGGGTCCATAATTGATTCGATGTTTTATTTAACATACCAACTGTTTTTATGTACACATTATGGAATGCAATAAAGTATTGAGTATTGAGAACAATGAGGCAGTTTTATCCGCCTATCTTGAAACTTTAGAACGATAAATGATAAATTGTTTTATTTCTGTAAGTAGATTTGTACAAATACTTTTACACGTCCATCATATTTTAAAAACTAGATGAAGTCGGGTTTCTTAACTGACTACTCTGAAAAGAAAGGCCGAAACAAACTCGGAGGTCACAGTCTCTTTTAAAGTCTAGACATAATCTTGATCAGATCATACGTGAAGACCATGTATATTTGTCTGAAATGGTCCTTTGAGGAAAAACCACTCAGAATGAGAGGACCTGTCCAGTCACTCATATGTCAGTAGTCGTGCGGCTCAACTCAGAATTTAAGGAGCTCAACGAAACACATCATCATTCTCCGGCCCTTATCCCAATTTAGTCGGGGTCGGCACAAAATTTGGCGTTCTTCCTCCATACTTCTCTATTAGTCATCATCTCGGTACTCACCCCCTTTTCTAACCATATCATCTGTCACACATTCATTCCATGCATCGTTTCTTTGGTTTTCCCCTGCGTTTATACTACGCCTTCCACATTCATACTCAAAATTTTCCTCACGAAGTTTTTCTCATTCCTCCGAACAAAACACAATCGATTTTATTAAATAAAATTTTAAACAAAACACAAACACACTGCTATAATATAGAAGCGTGTGTGTGCGGGTGTGTGTGGGGGTGTGTGTGGGGGTGTGTGTGTGTGTGTGATTGTTATGGTACTCTCACATACTCATAAAATCGTAAGTATCGGTCCGATCGCGCGTGGAACTGTATCGGATACGAGATAAGCCGGACATGTGCAGGACACATGCCGGACACGAGCTGGACACATGCGGCTGTCCGGAATATGAATGTACGTCGCTTTGTGAATCACTGGATTAGCTACAGTAGGTATAATCTGTGCTCGATGTTTGTAAGTGCGAGTTGTGGGAAAAATTACTGATGAGTTTTGTTCAACATTCTGATCTGAGTGTGAAGAAAACAACGATATGACAGGATGAATACGTTCTCAAGGCTGATTCTACATTTTTGTATAAAACCAATGTGTATAAAGTATTGCAGTACCTGTGGGTAGGCAGGTATGGTCAGTGCTCCGCATTACCTGACCCCTCTTACAAAGATGAAGAGTGGAAGAGGAGTTAGGTTATGCAGAGCACTGACTGTTCCTATTCTTTATAACAAAAAAAAAACGTTTATATAAATTGAAGGGTGTTTCGGAAAAACGACCGATAAAAAATTGATAAAAATTTTGCGGAAGCTCACAAAAATGGAAATGTTGGAATACTATTAATTAGTATTATTTTATTTCATACTTAACACAAAAATTCCTTAAAATGTACATTATAAGCATTATATCTTTTTTTTATGTTATTGTATTTTTAGTTTGGACTTTAATTGTTTTTCCAGAAATATAATAGTTTTGAAGCAACGCTTTAACCGGACATCGGCTGTTTTTGCTCAATAGGAAATACGCAGGTTATAGAACAAAATACAGAGAATCCATAGAGCAAACCAATTTTTTTTTTGGAGAAGATGTGACTGTGGTTGTTTTTCCAAAACACTCTTCAATTGTTTTTCCATTCTAATCAAATCTATTGTAAAAGTTTTGAGCCTTTGTTTTATTTAGGAAGGTCTTGATAAAGATTTAATGTAATGCAGTCTCAGGATGTCACATCATAAAACCATAATACAAATATTACCAACTCACTTAAAACGTAGAGTTTTCTCCTCATTTTTCCTCGATTTTCCTGAAACCTTGTCTTTCCAACCCCCAAGGAAGGGGATCATAATACACCCCAAACAAAACAAATGGTACAACGATACCCTTTTGTTTTTTTTTATTAAACTTTTTATAATGACGTTTTGAAAGGGTTGATCGACGTTGAGGTTTTTAAAGCCATAAAGTTAATCCAATTTAAAACAAACGGCTGCATTTATGTTTTTAAACGAGATGATTTAATTTTTCACACCATTATACATCATTGTGGCTTTTTATATTTTGGAACATGTATTGCCACTTTAGTAATAAAATCAGTAGGTACACTAAACTTTAAAATAAAAGAAATTTAAGTACTTAATATTATATCTAAATGTCATCCACAATAACTATTGGATGTCACATCAATACACATTGCACCATATTTAAAAAAATAGTTCTGAGCTAACATACATTAAAAAAATAAAAAAATTAAGTCGAATTGAGAACCTCCTCCTTTTTTTTGAAGTCGGTTAAAAATCTGTCTGCTCGATAATTAGGTCAACGCATTGAATATTGTAGAGTTGTCCAAATTAATGCTATTGCAGCTTCCATGATTAAATGGTATACTGGCTACAAATTTCAATAATCCAAATGGGATTGTGATTGTTTATGTTAATCGTGTATAAATTCGTCCAGAGAAGTGTTATGTTTAATTAAACTTAACTGTTACTAATATTAATAAGTACCTTCCAATAAAATAATATTAAAACATTTGAAAATATCAAACTATTTAAAGAAAAAGGTTCTGTTTGGAATTGAACCTGTCAGTCAAACAAAAACAATAGTTCATTTCCTTTAAACCCCGTCTATGAACTCCATCGCAAAACCATTAAATAGTGACAAAAACAGAACATCACCCCTGAGCATTTATCTTCTACGGAGAGTTATAAAGGGCATAAATAAAGCAAAACCTATAAGGCTTTAAAGCAACAATGAAAAATACGAACCGTTTTACGTTGGGTGGGGTGGAGAGGGCCGCGGGGTTCGCGGGGGCCACGGGCCCGGTGGCCGCGCTCGAACAATGGGGGCCCGGCCAGACCACGGCTGCACAAATAAAAAAAAACACATGAACAACCGCTCCAATTATTGACGTGGGCATAGGATGAGAATCCCTAGCTCCCAGCTACATGCCCGCGCTTCTAAGTTTAACGTGTTATGCTTATTGTTCAGAGGCAGAAGTTGCGCAACTGTGGGACGACTGTTGCTGGTAATAAATGTAGAGTTTGTTAACAATTGAATGTGTTTATATACGTGATTAGTGAGGCTGTTTTAAAACTGTCTGTAGTTTATTTCCTGTGTGGAGTGTTAAGTTTGTTGCAGTTAAACTGTGCTTTATTTATAACATTCTAGCTTCTGCCCCCGGCTTCGCCCGTGTGGATGTCGGAAATTATCCCTCGGGAACGTGCTACGGGGACAAAAGTAGCCTATGTCCTTCCCCAGGATGACATCTATCTCCTTGCCAAATTTTATCGAAATCCGTTCAATGGTTTGTGCGTGAAAAGGTAACATAGAGACAGAATTACTTTAGAATTTATATATTAGTACCGATACACTAATTTTCACCACATTAATAGGTACTAGATTGTTGTAACTATATTGCCAAGCAGTCACAATTCAACTTGATCGCCTTTTGAATCGAAGCAGTATCTCACACTCTTTGAATTTTTACTGGTGAAATGATACACACAAGAGATTTCAACGTTTTATTTATTTATTTCTTTATGTACACACATGTAAATAGACAAGAAGAAAGGAACAGAAAAATATGTACAAACGTGATGCTTTATATTGATTTAGCAACTAGTCTATTGATAGCGGTATGTGTCCAATTTTAATCCGCTAAGCATTTTCCCTATGATAACAAAACTTGTTAGTACAATACGTTGGGCAATGCTACGGCAATTGAATACCAGTAAAATATATACCCAGTTGAATTGGTGCTAAAATAATTCGCTCAGATAAATGTAACTAACCATGCAGGGGCCGGCAACATTCCATTACTCCGGCAGTTGGCCAGGGGTGGTGCCAAATAGGTGGAGGCCCAAAACATTGCGCCATTAGCCATGGGAGCAAAGCCAACATAAAGAAGTGAAAATAATGGTAAACTCATGGCATTTAAACTGTATGGAAACTTTTTTATTGTTCGGGATAGTGCGTGTGTTGCTCATGTAACAGTTAAAACACACTTCACCATACTCCTTTTTAAACGATTTAAAAAATCACGACAGCAGACGTAGTATTTTTTATTTCTATGTCACATTTTTGTGTTACTTTATATATCTAATTAATGCTAAAGAAAAGTTTGACAAATCAACTTCAAACGGAGTGGAAGCGTAATGGCTGACAATAAAATTGTAGTTATAGCAATGCAGGTATATTTTAATCACAATGTTCTAAAAAACATTTCATAAACAAAAGAATTCAGCCTACCCCCAAATAAAATACATCTACGCTCAACCCATCGTAGCAGCGTAGCGTAGCGGATCGGTTATCTGCTACGGCAGCGTAGCTGATGTAGCCAGCTACGAGCTACGTCGTAGCAACAGTTTGTTTTCCGTACAAAGTGTATTTTAAAAGGGTAAACTTTTTCTTTATGGTTACCTTTTTAATTTTTGAACTTGCACCGCATTATTCTATATTCTTTTCTTTACTTATAGATAAGTGAAGAAGCAATATTATTACGTCTAACTTTGAGTACAAAGTGCAAGTGGACGTACCTAAACTGTGACTTAATTACCGCTAAATGGAAAGAGTCTTAGTTTTTCCTTCTTGCGTAATTGCTTTTCATTTCTTACAAGCATTTAAGCCATTTGTTTTTACTGGAAATACTTAAGGTAACTGGACTATTGTTAATGTTAACTATTTCAACTTAGGTAAACAATACAGGGTGGCAGGGATATCGCTCGTAACCTGTTACCATGGATTCAGTACATGATTTTAAACACCCATATGTTGAAATTTTTCGTCGGTAATAAAAAAAAATGCAGTTTCATAAATTTCGACCGCGTAGGTATTTCTTTTGTAGGAATCTTCGGTTTCTTTTTTAACCGTCCAAACATTTCGACGCATGGGGTTCAGAATCATGTACTGAATCTATGGTAACAGGCTGTGCGTCGATGTCCCTGCCACCCTGTATAATATGTAAATTTAATGTACCTAATTGAAGTTTAAAAGAATAGGCAAAAAATATAGAAAGAAAATACATTTATTTGCGGTAAACATGACGCAAAGAAAAAACACACAAACACAAAAAATAACGAGTTGGGGGAAAATATGCGTCACATTCACGCAAAACGGCAATCGCTCATATAATACGAGTATATGAAATGTAATTTAAGTTTAAATGTATTTAATTAAAACCATAATATATCGTGAAGGCATACATGTTAAGAAGTATTAAAAAAATACCTCTCTTTTCACATTAAATCAGATAATTTCACAATTATTCTAGGCACTTATAAACTACGTCTTAAAGCCAAAAATTATTTAATGAATACTTTTGCCTACATAAAATAACATCATGTATTATGCTTCCGTATTTCGCGAGTATTTTCAAACACTCACGATATCTAGTTAAAAGCTTATTCAGCGCGAATCCTCTATAATAGATCATAATACGCGGAAGGAACTTCTCGAATCGATTTCCGCCGGAAATGCAAAAATTCGGCACGATAATGCTCATGAAATATTACCATAAAGTATAGCGTGCAGTGCTGTCTGTCATTCGAGATTTAATAAAAAAAATATCTTAAGGAAATGTGAGCTATTTCATATAATCCTTTTCACAATCCATTTTATACTGTGAATGAGTGTTTTAGAATTAATAATGTCCTTATATAATAACTTATGGTATTTTTGATGACTTTTAAAGAGTTAACTGTCTGTGAATGTGAGTAGCATTCAGGCTACATTGATTATCACTTTAATATTGTGAATGTGAAGACTATGTGGGTCATTGTTGCTTTTTTTTTTCTCCTCAGTTAATTTTAAGCATAGTCTGGCAGTTTGAGTAATTTTTGTGGCCTACCCAAATGTCTTTTCTTTGGTATTGTTCGTCGAATCGTTGAGCTCCTTAAGTTCTGAGTTGAGCTGCACGATTACTGACAAATGCGTGCACTGACTGGACAGGCCCACTCAATCTGTGTGGTTTTTCCTCAAAAGACCATTTCAGACACAAATCTACATGGTCTTCACATGATCTGACCAAGATTATGTCTGGACTTTAAAAGAGACTGTGACCTCTGAGTTTGTTTCGGCCTTTCTTCTCAGAGTAGTCAGATAGGAAACGCCGACCTCATCTAGTTTTTAAAATACGATTGACGTGTAAAAGTGTTTGTTCAAACCTACTTACAGAAATAAAATCATTTATCATTTATAGATTATTTTTTCTGGTATCAATTTAATACTGTAACTCGGGCTCATTTTCACACAAAATAAATATATCTCATACCTTAAAGATGGAACCTACGACCGATCCTCAGAAGCCAAGAAAGCCACCGCAATAAACGAATTGTGTTTTTCAAACCTCTAGGGGGCCTAGAGACAAAGTACATCAGCGATAACAATGATGGAAAAGTCAAAAATGTATTGAATTTAAATTAGGTACCGAAAAGCTTACGTCAATCCTGTCAAAAGTCGTTGTAGAAATACGACACGCTTTGAAAGCGATTGCTACTTTTCTAGGCCCTCTTGTCTTGATAAACAATTGGATAATTGCGTTGTTACGCAATTGACTGATTAATTGATTGTTTTTGATTGATTTTTGTTGTTGTTTGTTGTTGTTTGTTGTTGTTTGTTGTTATTATTATTTGTTGTTGTATTTTTTTTTAATAATTATTTTGACATCCATTGCTTCACAGGTTTGAAAAAAACATCAGCTCAACAACGTACATAACGCAATGAACTTGTTTGAACTGTCAAAATTAAAGGCATTGCGATGGATTGCCATTTCATGTGTGTTACGCAATTAACCTGCAGGTTGGTTATCATAGAGTTTTTTTCAGACAGGAGAACGCTGCTGCTTATTAATGAAAATAGCCTTTTATTATAACTATAAGACAGACGTGCTTGCCTGTCAAGAAAAGATAAGCAACTAAGCTCACGAAGCTACAAAATCCTAACTGAAATCTAAGAAAGCTGTACGGAAATGGTTCATGTATCAGATTGTACCCAAAACAATAAAAAGTCGTCTTAATCGAGCCTTGTCTTCGCGTTAAGAGGCTTTGTCAGGGGTTGCGCACATGTTATTCAATTACGCGCCTCATCCTTCGACGAACTCGCGCTTATGACACCCCTGCGACTAAATATATTATGTCGACGTTTTATTTTTGAGTCACAAAAAAGCTTGGAGAATCTTTAAGTATTTTATTTTAAGAGAGAATAAAGTAAAGAGACTACCATAAAGTTTATTTCATCTTACTGGATATTTTCGGAAACTACTTCTACCCACTAGTTTGATTTCCAATTACATTTTTATGGGTGGGGAGCGATTCGAATCTAAGTCTAAGAGTATATTAAGATATATTCATCTCCTCGCTAATATTTACCTACTATTAAGCCGTAAAAACTAACTTCAAAGCGTAAAAATAAAATCAAATAAATGCAGTCCAAATAAATAAAATTGCAGACAGTCTCGTCGATCTTTCAATTATCAATAAATATTATTCAACATATTAGAAATGTAAAATCTAGTCCCATTAAAATTGAGTAAATATTTAATGTTAGTCTCTATTAACTAAAGGGAGTATTTGAAACAGACTTTATCAAATATTTACTACCTAAATATTCCCAATTAAAATAATTAGGTATCGAACAAGTTCTAAATTGGCACATATTAACGTTTACGCAAATCAGTAATAATCAAATAAATAAAGTATTCAATCAAAATCAACGTTCCCAAATTAATTATTTACCAATTTCGAAGCCCAATGAACTGAAAACGTATTTATACAATAAATTGTATAATAAATACGTACTCGTGGTACCTACTCGTATATAATGTGTTCCGCGTGAGTGAGGACAAGAGGCAAAAAACGAACGTCGAGATCCATCGGAAATCACGGGGAGAGTGGGAAGGTGGGAGAAGGGGGAGCTCCGGAAATACAGTCCGCCCGGTATATGGCAACCACTAAACACATTTCATACTAGCACAGTAAAGATGCTACGTTTGAAATGTTGATTTTTCAATATTTTCTATACGGAACGAGGTCGGATGTTTTATTTTTATTTTATACTAGCTGTTGCCCGCGACTTCGTCTGCGATCCAGGATGAAAAGTAGCGTATGTTCTTACTCAGGTTATGGTCTATCTGTGTGCCAAATTTCATCCAAATCCGTTCAGTAGTTTTTGCGCGAAAGAGTAACAAACATCCATCCATCCATCCATCCTCACAAACTTTCACATTTATAATATTAGTAGGATAGGATGGTAATTTTAATTGACTTTAATTTCTCGTTTTGTTATCCTTTCTTACGTTTGCCACTTTGAGGCAAAACAAAAAAGTTAATTTGCTCACAGAAACGGTAACCATTGTCAAACATTACAAAAATATTTAATAACATAACATAACATCACGCCTTGTTTCCTCGAAGGTTGAGGCAGAGGTATATCCATCGTAAACCCACATTTCACCAGTTAGTTATGTTTAAAAATATTTAATGTTTGAGATAAAATAAATATTTTTGTTTTGGGATATGAAAACGGTATGCTTGAGGTGAGACAGGAAACTGACTCATTACAAAAATCAAGGCTGGTGATGATATGAAATTGTAAGTCTCCTAAACTTGCTATTATTGTAAAAGAACATCTTATCTTCATACCATTTTATATGAAAACTGAGCGAGCAATTTGGCCTCACACAAGTTCGCTGCATGGCGATTAAAGCCTCGTTTCGCAGTGAACGTGTTAAACAAGCGAGCTAAAAATGCTTTTATAAAGCTATATGTAGGTCGACGCCGCCGGTAATTTTAATTTCCGACTATCCGAATTGTAAAAAGAATACCTTAATATTGCAACGTAGTTACTGAAAACACGAGAACTTTTGCTACCTTTTTATACTATCCTAGTTTTATTTTTACACTATTATTTTATTAAAAATGCAAAAAGGGAGGCCTATGCCCGGCAGCGAGACAGGGCAGGCTTATAATAATGATTATTATAACCACTCCATACTGTGAGTGCTTTTACTATTTAGAAATCAAACCAACGACCCGTAGCGCAACCATTTACGTGTCATGAATCTAAAACTATATTCCTGAGAGCATAAACATGATTACAGTAGAAGCACTTCTGAAGATTATTTATGTCATAAAAAATATTGTAGAAGAAAATACTGTGTCAGAATGCCAGCCCATCTCGTGCCTAGCAACGAATGGAATTCACATCGACAAAATGTTGTTCGGTCGCCGCGCCACCCTACTCTCTTTGAACCAATAAACCATACTATGCGCACCTTTTTTACTCTTTGCGAGAATACAAATACATTTTCGCCTTCCATTATTTATTACCTCTGTTGCGTAAATATCAAAACGTAGCGAGCAGTTCTGACTGATACTCGTAAATCTTCGATTTAGCGGAACGAACCAATCGAAGCCCGCTAACTCGGTTACGTTTTTCCATTGTTCACAATTTTGCGCTTGCCACTCGCGTTTGACATCCAAATCTGATAATATCCGTCCATGATTTGAGTTTCGTGCCAAAAATATAAAGCATACAATCTTACGTTGCAAAATTCTTGTATCTTTGCGTTCTGCCGTCGTCTGTCTGTCAGTGGTTTTCAACTGGAAGTGGGACTGAAAAGAAATCCTTAAGATTTACTCCACTACATTTCTCCAGTGCTCGACACAGGCAATACTTTCACGTCGATACAATTTTAAAGCCACTGCGGTACATCACACACTCGTATTGGTGTCTCTTTCATCAGATTTTTCTCGGATATAAAAAAGAGCTCTGTGGTTTTTTTTCTGACAGTGTAACCTCATCTTTATAAAAGTGGTGTCAATTAAAATTACCAGTTGCATAAAAAATATCGATATTTTTTTAATAAAGTTCCTTCTTGCTTGTTTCTAGAATTAATTTTGAAATCCGTATTTATCCACTATCCGTTGTAGGTCACTGTTACTTTGTGTTGAGCATTCCTCTGAAAGCAATTTCAAAGGAAAAACGTGTTCAATCCAGCAGAAATATACATTGCTATTGTATTTGTTCTTCTATTATTCATTAACTTTATTACATAGAAATTCACGTAACATTTCCTTCGCGTGCATTTTATGTTCACTCTGACAGTAGAACGACGTCATTTGTAGCAAATACTCATTGAACTTTGCCGACACCATTATGGGGGAAAAAAGGGGTACTTGTGAGCATTCCGCAGTAGGTGAATGCTGAAACAATGGCTCGCCGGGCGGCGCGGCGGCGCGGGCGGGCTCCGCACCACGCTCTCAAGTGGCGCATTTTTGTCGCTCAGATGTCAAGCTGCTGCACGTTTGCACACTCACGGAATATTGAAATTGTTTCTCTTACCATTCCGTACTGCAATAATCCTGCACTATAGTTTTTGCTATCGAAGTGCTGATGTACGTACAAGTAGCTGTTGTTCGCATTTCGTCGCTGGAATGTTTTCGCGCCGGCGTATAATTGTATTTGTCCTTGAATTGGCGTCTAATTTGTCAAACAAGTTGATTCCATTTTTTGGAGTTCCCTGGTTTAACCGAAAAAGCATCTACGCAATAAGTTCTAAGTTAAAAAAAAAACAAAAACTGATACCAAGTAGGTACCCATCAATAAAAGCATTTATGATATGTAAAACAACTTACAAGTGTATAGAGGCATTTTTTAATTTAAAGAAACTGTCACATCTGAAAGCTCCAAGTTTGTAGAAAGAATAAAGTGGTCTTTATCTTTAATGAAAAGGCTAAAGAAAATAGTTTTTCCATACATATTGACGGCAGAACCCTCGTCAAACTCGCACTTGTGCGATGTTTTGATAACTCTCTTTATATTGAAATAGGCGACCCTGATTATCGGTTCATTGAAAGGAAACCCCGACTTTCTCAACTTTTTATTTTCCATCTGTAGATTGAAATGCCTTCCACAAAGTGTGCGCTACTTACCGCATAAACGGCGAAAGCAAAAAACGGTTTACTCGATAATTTTCGACGAAAAAGCAAATTAGCTTTTATAATCAACGTAAAAATGTTTTCATTTCAAATGAAGTGTATATTTTATCGTCTTATAATTAACGAGGCAGTTCTCGTTATGCTCACCAATAAAACTAAAATATGATTTTGTTAACATTTGTCGTTATTATAACTTCAGGAAGACAAAGAAATGTAAATGATAAATAATTTTATTTCTGTAAGTAGGTTTATACAAACACTTTTACACGTCAATCATATTTTAAAAACTGGACGAGGTCGGCATGTATCTCTAAGTCTCCCAGGAAGTCAATTTCCATCAAAACTTGCAAAGTCACACTTGTACGGTTATGTATTCTGCGGAATCGCTAAGACTTCAGATCGACTTGTAAAATGCAAACTTTGTGTTTTAGTTGAAAACAATTTCCACATAAACTGATATCGATATGGTTGAGTTTGCTCACACGTCACAGATTTATCGTTTTATTTTACGGTCAAATGATCTCCAGGGATTGGGCGTTCAAAGTTATATATTGCAGGAAATCCTAACATACATCAAGTCAAAGGCGAAACCAACTCATTCGTCTATGAAACGATTACGGAATATTACCAATTTTATATTCAGCCGGAGCCACGGTACCGGTCGGCGAACGGCGACGGAACCGTCTCAAATCGCACTTTTATGAAAGTCCCTAATGACACGTGAAATCCGAAATTGCTAAGATGGAATGGAGTTCCCAAACAAACCCTAATCCGGCACACATCCTATGTATAAGTAAGGACGAAATAACCTCAATTTCACCAACAAGATCCTCGGTAATGTGTTGCGAATGGTACGGGTTGATAAGGAAAAACGGGTAAATAAGGAATCGTGAGAGGCCACCAGGACCGGAAAGGGTAAGGCGGGGGGAGACTCATCCGGCGGATACACCGCAACCGGCCACCGTCCACCGGACAGCCAATGTATTTCATAGCCAGAAGGTCGTCGCCGAGCACTTTTATAAAACATTGAAGTTGTACTGTGGCCAATAACTAGTTTCTGGAGCACTCACATGGACGTAATTTTTTACCATAAATAGTGCAGTTGTTGTGGAAGCTTTTACGCGTTTCTCAAAATTGCGGTGATTTCTGCAGAATACATACAGTTTTAGCGGAATTACAAACTTTCTTGCAGACTCGATTCTTTTCAAACTCGTAAGGAATTTAATTTAGAACAAACTGGCTATTTGTACCTATTCAATTTTCTGTAGAAACATTTTTGTAAACAAAATATGAGAGCAAAGCATATTTAAAACAAACCTCCAAGCACTTAAGCTTTGCAGACAAAGAGATCCTCCTTTCATGACTGCAATTATAACAACATTTTCTTTTTGATCCACAGTAAGACGTAGGGAATAATGAAATTTTGATATCAATTCGCAACCAACGAAATCCCACGAGATAGTGCTTTCAAAACAACTTTGATTTCCTCCCGGCATAGTCAAAGGAGCTTACCGAGAAAAAAGAAAGAAATAAAAAATGCACAGAAACACGGAGGTCGGAGTTTTTCCTGTCACCGGGCACAAACAATGCCTCCATTGTAGGGCTGCGTCCCGCGCCCCGCACCGCGCCGCCGTACCGCCGAGGAAACGAGCATCTTTTGTTTCCAAGCCCGCGTCCCGCACGGAAACGAGAGCTTTGAACCCGCGGTCATCTGTTTACATCACGCCAACTAGAGAAAAAAAGACATCCGATTATTTGTTCTGAAGACTGTACTCAAAATACATGTAAACATAGGTACGTACCGCAACAGATGTATAGTCGATTGCTCTCCGCGTAGTGCTCTTAGAAATGATATTGCACTCGGGTATTCTGCGTAAAATATTTTATACAAATACTCGTATGTGAAGCGAAACTGCAAATACAAATGAAAGCGTTCGAAGAAATACTTTGAATCTGTTTCTCATTAACTGCAACATCATTTCTTTTTTTTTTTTTATGCTCTATTTTCCAAATTCTCCAATAGTTTCAAAAAGTTGATGAGAAATTCGTATAAAATGTAACACTATTAACTGGTAAAAAAACAAAAAACATACGCGTCGACTTGAGAACCTCCTCCTTTTTAATCGTCGGTTAAAAATACCTGCATCACTCTAGTTGCAAAAGCATTACACTGGCGGCTCAAAAAAGTTGACACAATTTTGAATTCACCCAATTCAATTAATAAATAATGGCACTGCGCTGCCTCGCTACGTAACAATTTGAAATGAATAAGGTTGGTTTCCGGCTGGTAATGTACTTACAACTCGCTCTGGGAGGACGAATAATAAATTATATTTTTTCCTCAGTCCACTCATTTAGATATAAAAAAGAACGCGTTGAAACCTGAGGTCATAGATATAAGTTGACCCTAAGATAAAGTATAATCAATCTTTCGAAGAAGAGACATCATACGAATAGGAGACAACCTCATTTCAATCCTAGATCAAATACGAAACCAATATCTTCAGACATTCGCGCCTAAATTAACATGTCACAAGCCACCAACGTCGCACCACACCCACCTAGCAGCTCTGAACTGAGGTAGATCAAATTATTTCGCCAGGAAATGATGTGGTGTACCCTCACAAGTATAAACGACGCGAATTTCCCTTGCAGCCCGTTCTTTTATTGCACACCTAAATTGGATTTTCGCTGCGCCATACATATTCCGGCCACCAAGTGAATTTCATATTTCACTCAATTTTGGTAAGCTGAATTTATCAGGGTAATTTTTAAGGCTTAAATTCATGTCATTAACGGTTTTGGTGTTGATATTATTCTGTTACCGTTGGGGTTGATGAAGATCTAAAAATGTTTTGAAGCGACATTTCGGCGGGATCTTTTACTCTTGAAATGGGAATCAATTATGTTTGAAACTCGCCATTTTGGCCCTTGGAGAGATACAAACGCATGTGATATGAAAACAATAGGCGCACAAAGTTACAATAATTTCTCATAATACGTTAAAATTAAAGGACACTGGATTTGTGCCCGGTTGATGACAATAGGCTCGCCCCGTATTACATGAGACTTAAAACATAACTGGCGAAATGTGGATGTACTATAGGTACACCTCTGCCTAGCCTATCGAGGAATACAGGCATGATGTTATGTTAAGTGTGTTGTAAAGGAGATTCATGTACTTTACAATTTGCTATGAAAAATTCAACCAGTAGGTCAATTCAATTACTCCTGTAAATACCCTTACTACTATCATTTACAATAATATACTCAACAAATAAATACACGTAAGAAACTACGAAAGAGCGAAACAGTGTTCCCAAGAAAGTAACTCGTGATGTATCGTTTACTTTCCCGCGAAACTGTTTCAGAGTTACTCTTAGTGTTCTATTAAATGAAGTAGAATATAGTGCAACTGTTGAGAATAGGCTCCTGGGTTCCATCCGCAGATCGGCAAGTATGTTTTTTGGTTCTTCCATGAGGAATTTTGCAGTCGTAGACTGAGAATGTGCCCAGTTGATGTGATTGTGATGACATTAGAACCCCTTAATTTTATATGGGAACCTCCCATGCACCTCTGCCCTTACCCTACGTGGAATACAGGCATGATATTACATTATGTTAATTTCTGGATTGTTTCTGAATCCGATTAAAGACAATAATTTCGCCCCCTTTAACAAGAGATCTTAAACATAACTGACGAAATATGGCTATACCATCAACACTGCCTACCTTTTCTAGGAATACAGGCGTGATTTTACTATGTTGTAATACTGGGCTGTCACCAAACAGTTATTATCTTTCCATTAGGGAGGCGCTCCGAGCTGGCCATCTACTTAAATAGTATATAGATGAGTGCACAACTGACACAGATGTACGTTTACTGGAAGCGGTTACAAACGGTAACTTTATTGTTTATTTATAGAGGATATGAGGAACAGGGTGTAAAGATCACTCATCTATACTAATAATAAAGCTGAAGAGTTTGTTTGTTTGTTTGTTTGTTTGCTTGAACGCGCTAATCTCAGGAACTGCTGGTCCGATTTGAAAAATTCTTTCAGTGTTAGATAGCTCATTTATCGAGGAAGGCTATAGGCTATATATCATCACGCTAAGACCAATAGGGACGGAGCACCAATGAGCAATGTTTCAAAATCGTAGGTTATTTTTTTCCTTTTGAGAGCTTCCGCTGCGTGCGCTGCGTAAACGGTTAAAGTTTCACAAAAATCATGTATTACAGAATTGTTCCCCTTTAAAATTTCAAAAAAAAAGTCTGCGACAGCTTATGTCTATCTTTTAAGGTTGGCTCACTATGAACTTTTTTATTCTAACCAAATTTGTTCTAAAGTATGCATTATTTGCGAAGGTGTTTTTATAAACATGATATTAATCCTTATCCAAATAAATACGTTATTCATCACAAGTATTTAATTTACAGCAAAATTGCCCTTTACTTCATTTGATTTCAATGAATATCTTAGGAGATATCGCAGTATTAAAATAACATAGCAGCAAAATAATGGTGCAAGGCCGGCGGCGGGTGGTCATGACGGGGAAGGGCGGTGGCCCCAGTTATAGATATAGATACCAAAAATGACGTTCAGTACCCCAGTAAAAATTGAATCGATAACCCAGTAAAATATCAAAAACCTTAAAAAAAAATTGTTCTATAATTTGTATTGGGTAACCCGGTAAATTTTCTTGGGTTTGCGCATATTATGGTCCCGCGTTACTGCAGAGCCCCAGTAAAAATTCATAAACTCCCCAGAAATATTTTAAGAAATTATTTCTCCGTGTACTGATAAAAGCGTGATGTAGGTACCTAAAACAGCTCCTTAACGTACGTATTATTTTAAAATATTTCCACCCTGTACGTAAATGAAGTCGCGGGTTAAAGTTAGCGTTAGCCCACTATTCCACGCGGACGAAGTCGCGGGCAGAAGCTAGTACCTCCATAAAAAAAGGAGGATCTTCCGACCAGATGGATGTCATGTCTGGTGGGCAACTGCCCGACGATTGATGTCGGTACGTTGTGTATAATGCTAGTTGTGCGGTAAACTCTGCTTGCGCGATGCAGGATTTTGCGTGACGTCAGTGTGATGCGTAGCTCGCATGTGGCGTTGTAGATACCGCCACAAATTCTTGAATTCGTATCAACCTTGAATGGTAAATGTTGGTGAATAATATTGATAACCTAACATAACATCACGCCTATATTTCCCGTAAGGGATGGCAGAGGCGCAACTATAGTAGGTACACCCACATTTCGCCAGTTATGTTTATGTCCCAAGTAATGAGTAGGGGGCGAGCCTATTGCCATCAACCGGCCACAACTCCAGACTCCGGGCTGCCACTGAGAAATTCCAGATGGAAAAACTCAATAATAGTTTGCTCGACCCGGGAATCGAACCCAGGACCTCATTCTCAGTGGTCGCGCTTGCGACCACTACCAACGAGGTAGTCGAGGAAGAGGTAGAAGTATAATTTAGAGGTTTAGGAAATAATGGTTTGTTAATTATGATAGTTTTGAATTGGCATCTGGTCGTGTTTCTCTAAAGCTCCGCTTTTGGTTGATGCAGATTACCTATATTATATTTTGTAAAATGAGGGAAAAAATTTGTTAAGCAAATTCACTGTCAACTTAAATTGTCCGTTTATTCCAAACACAGCTGTCATTCTTTGACAGTTCTATGAAATGGCTATAACACGGCAAATTGACATAGGGTGTCTAATTTGCTTAACAATTAATTTCCCTGACTGTATATAGAGCATTGTTATCAGTATTAAACCAAGTTCCTATATGAATAGGAACTTAACTGGCAAACGAAGTGAAGCTGGGCAGAAGGACTTGAAGAGGACAGTTTGTTTTAATTAGAGACATAAGTCCCGTCCCGTCAGATAGGAAACGCCGACCTCATCTAGTTTAAAAAACAAGATTGACGTGTAAAAGTGTTTGTACAAACCTACTTACAGAAATAAAATCATTTATCATTTATCATTTAATGGTTTTGGTGACTGATGTGTCAGGTCTCAGAATTTTATTAACCACTAGTTCCTGCCCGCGACTTCGTCCGCGTGAAATTTCTTGTTCCCCCGATCGACCCACCCCATCGCATCTGTGTCACCTGCCCGTGCTTCACTTCGTTTTCCCTTAACATTATTTCTTACTTTTTTCTTTTTGCTCGGCCTTTAAGAGTCATAGCGTAATGTTAAATAACTTAAAGCCTTCCTCAAGAATTGGGCTATCAAATGCAAAAAGATTTTTTTAAATTCGACCGCTAGTTCCAGAGATTACACCCTACACACATACAAACTTACAAACAAACAAATTTTACCTCTTTATAATATTAGTATAAATATACCCCAGCCTTCTACAAACCTAATTATATAAACAACAAAAGAATTCTCGAGCTTTTGACTCGCGGTAAAATAATACTTTTGCACCTTATTCACTAAAATATATAAAGTAAAAACAACTGATAACTTTTATTCCGTGAGCCGGAAATATAATATCAGACCTTCTCCGTCCCATTGTGTAAAACTTAATTATTTAATTTGGGGCAAACGTCAAATATTAATATTTCTGTCCCATATCAAATGAACAGGGTATTTGAATTACTTAAACTACTTGGAGTTTTAACGAATTTTGTTATTCAGACCAAGTGGTACGTAATTTTTATAGCACGTATTTGGACACTGCCTCGCTGCCTGCTGATACTGCATTGGTGGCCTAGTGGTCGCACCGGTACCGCTGAGCATGAGGTACTGGGTTCAACTCCCGGGTCGGGCAAAGTGTTATTGAGTGTTCCTATCGGGAATTTCTCTGTGGCAGCCCGGAGTCTAGATTTGTGCCCTGTTGATGGTACAGGCTCGCCCCCTATTGGGACTTAAATGTAACTGGCCAAATGTGAGTTTAATATATGACGGAGAAGGTATGACTCTCTAGTTATTATCAGCCATATTTCAACTACTGTGGGCGTACTATGGGTAGTGTTGGTTATTGCGCAATAGAAAAACCGTTTGCAGTTCAAATCAAATTATAATTTACGATCAAAATAATCACACTAGCGAATCACACACAGTAGGTACACGACACAACTATACGGAACGTGCGACAGTTTCTAAACGTGTTCACTGCTTAATCGCCAACAACAAACTCTGCTTTTTCTTTAGTCAAGCGTTATGTTATAGACTGTCGAGCGCCACCTGGTGGCGCTGGTGTCCCGATTAGTCAAACGACTAATTTAACGTATATCCGACATATATGTACACCTCTGCCTAACCCTTCGGGGATTACAAGCGTGATGTTATGTTATATTTATGTTTATATATTTAGACACCGTTGGCAAAGTGATAAAGTGATTGGCTACTGCGCTACGGACGTAGATTCATCGAATCTTTAGACATTGGAATCGTCCAATGTCTAAAGTATACCAATGCACCTACAAAGTAGTGATGTTCTGTACCTGTCCGTGACATTACAGTAGCGGGCCCTATCAGAATAGCAGCGCTGCGACACTTATTTTTTAAATATCGCAGCAACATGCTGAGATAGGGGCCTTTTGGCCTCGTACACGACTTAGTTGTTATTTTCATTTTACATTTGTTTTTATTTTTTTTTTGTTTTTATGTGTGTTTAGTTTGTGATAATCCTGTGCGAGTCCCAATAAATACTTTTGTGCGTTTCTTTCTTTCTTTGAATATTTTTGCCTCATAAAGGACTTATCACTAGTTAGTTTGGTTACCAACAAGACCTTTGCGAGCACAAATATTCATTCACACCATAGGTTAACCTCTGCCTAATCCTTCGGGGATTACAGGCGTAATGTTACGTGTTTGATATATTCATTCACAAGTAATGAAAATAACGGCAAACCTTATGATGAACCATTTCAATTTGAATCATATTATGTAAGCCAACCCGCCTTGAGCAAGCGTCGTGATCAATGCTCGTGCCTTTTCTGTGTGAGAAGAGACCTTTGCCCTGCAGTGGGGCAATAATAGGCTGGTATTATTATTATATGTTCATAAATAACCATGTTGCATCAGATATTAATCACCATAAAAAAATCAAAGTATAAGAGTACCTTTTCCTCATTTCTTTAGGTGAGTATAAGATATATCTTGCATCTTGCCATTTTCCCCCAAAGAATTATTTCCTTTATATTCATTACAAAGTGCTTGAGCAAAATATCTGCCATTAGAATAATAACTCCGTCGGTTTCAAACGGAGCTGTCTTATTCATCCTCTCTTAAAGAATATCACTTGGAAATTCATATTGTAGGACAGACAGGATTATCATAAACAATGTCTTGTGAATTATAATCATATTAATATTACAACGAATTTTGAACGTTTTGTTTACGTTGTCTTCATTTTGTCAGTTTTGCCGGCCTAGTCTTTAAAAATCTTACCGTGAAGACTTAGGTGAAGAGAGCTGTCATGTCCACCTGATGCTAGGGATTGCCACTATTGACAGCTAACTTCACGCTCACTTCACACTCACCAACTGAATTTGTTTTCCAAAAACGTCCGAGTTAAGGAAATAGCACACATATCAAACCGGAAAGGGATTGACACCATATCAACTCAAGCCATTCAGTATTCTTCGTATGAAACTCCCTACTGCAACGCACACTAATCGGAATCGTAACGTAACCGCCTCGCCTCGGGATCGGCGAGCCGTAAGCGTGGCGTCTCCTAGCCGTAGCCGAGTCAACGTATCGGCTATCGGAGCTGCTGATCCGCTTTTTGTTATGTGTTTACGTTAGGTTGACGGCTGTTTGACGGCGAGGCGAAAGGCGAGACGGTGGCGATCCCTTTCCGAGTTGATATGTGTTGTGTTGTTATGTGTGTTGTGTGTGTGTGTGTTGTTGTGTGTGTTGTGTGTGTGTGTGACCTTTATTATGAAAATCTGTTTTTAGGTTAGTTGCCATTTTATAGTAGTGACAACTCATTTTATGTAGGACTTGTAGAATTTAAATTGACAATAGCATAACAAAAATAAAAGTGTTTTATTATGCGAAACAAACAATAACAAACTCACTGACAGACCCATTGTTTTCAGGCGTTTGAAGTGTGCACTAAGAATGCGGGCGACACGGGATTACGGGTACGGTTGCCAACCCAACTATATAATATAGTATCCTAAAATATTATCCTGAATACTATATTTAAAAAAATACATAGTTGGCGAAAATACTATATTTTCGATGAAAATTTTAATAAGATTATTTTATTAAAATAAGTGTAAGTTTAACGAAACGCAGGCGTAATGTATTTTTGAAATTTGTATTCAGAAATAAATCAGTTTAATACTCTGTTTGATTAAAATGTGTTGCTAAATATACTGCTAAAAAATGGCAACAAGTGTTGCTCAGTGATTCTGACTTATCTTATATTTTTAAAATAGTATCATTTCTTCATTCTATACCCGCAACTTAGCTTTTACTTAGCGCATATTTTTTCAGTGATGAATACAAAATGAGGAGATGAGCGCAATAGGGCCAGTATTAATCTCATTAACGGTGAAATAAAGATATTTTGTAACCATAATTTATTTTTAGAGTTTAATCATAGTTATGAGACATTAAAAAAAACCTGTTAATAAAGGCTCAATGTAGCAAACAACACGCATTTAATTATTATTATTTTGAAACATACCTACCTAGTATTTTTTTTTTCGCCATCTACCGTATTATAATAGGCAATGGCTTCGAAAGTATTATATTTGATATAAAAAAGTTGACAACCCTAATTAGGGGTGACGCTATGTTTATTTATAAACATATTACCCGCCTAACAAAGTCTTGAAATTCCCAATGTCAAGTAAAATCATTTATACCAAATAGGCATATAAAAGGCACTTTAGAACGTCAAAAACAACAAAATAGAATTGATTCTAGTTGCCTGCATGCGTAGCATGACCACTTCTATCTCTACTCTACGAAGAGAAGACAAATCACTTTCTTAACAAAAAATCATTCTTTTTTTGAATTATGAAATCACGCTGCCGTAGAAATCTTTCTATAATCTGAAATTTTGTCTTCCGTTTCTACAGCGGCCATGCTACGCATGCTGTTCCAAAAAGTAGTTTCGTATGGAGAAGAATGGGTAAGAAACTACGGTTAATATTTTAAAACGTTTCACAATATTTTGTATACATTAATTATATTCGAAGACGATGTATCTACAATAAAATTACTATACCACAATTGGTATCCCATCCCATAAAACTGATTATAACCGATACAAAGATACCATCCGGTGCATACACGTTATATACAACTCCACATAAAATAATTCCTGTTATCTCCGTAGAGGAGGCACTGGTGTACGCACACCCAACCCACGTTACGTCAGTTATAAAAACATATTAGAAAACACAAAAATGACATAAATATAATATACACTTCACTTAAATTTAATTAAATACATAGATATACATTGGAAAATGAGAATATTCTTTATTTATAAAACAGTTCAGAGCATATCTTCAAACGTTTGAATAACAAGATGGCTGACAAACGCGACACATTTAAGCACCCCAATTAAATTTAATTAGCACTCACGCCGTTCATTCGAAAAGGTGCCAAGATTCTTGACAAACTGAAGCGTGTAACATAATCTTAGCTATTAAGTACAGTCAACAAAAGAGTTAGGTATACTATGCTGGCAATATATAATATTATATATAATAATAATATAACCAAACCAATTAACTAAATCCGTTCAACCGTTAACGCGTGAAAAGGTTACAGATAGACAGAGTTACTTTCGAATTTAATATATTTTTTATACATACTTAAATACAGGATGACTTGTAAATTGACGTATTCCTTTCAGGATGTGTTAGTGTGACCCATTTGCAACAATTAAGCACCCCATAAAGTCTAGGCGGAAATTCATGGAATTCGAGAAAAGCCAATTTTCAAACATTTTTGAAATAATTCCAGAATTCGCCACTAAATATCACTTTCCTATAAACTTACAAATTGAATCACCTTCTTTGCTATTTCTTTGGGTACCAAATACTTTAACGAACCTTTTGATGTAACCAAATTTTCTAAAACATCAAACAGTTTAAAGTTAAAGGAAGAACTTTACCATTTTCAAAAATCATCTATATACGTACATGAAGTTTGGCATCAGTTATCTCGAAATCGTACTATGGCATTAACCCTACAAATTACGAGAAAAACATCTTCATTTAATCAGCTATCTAACGAGGTACAAATATTTAAGAAATATTTAGAGGTGTCCATGAAGCAGTCGATATTGCTGGCAAAGGTAGGATAAGCAAATAAAAAAATAAAAAAAACTGTAGTTATTTTCAAATGAATTAACAGCGGGGTAATTACGTAACACACTAACAGTAGGAATGGGTTTCATTTAGACAGTTCCACAACATTCATTGCGTTATTTAGGTACGTTGTTGAGCAGACAAATTCTTCGAACATAATATGAAGCAATGGATTAGCAATAGGCTTCAAAATGATGATAACGTATGTTACGTAATTAGGGTGCTGGTTTACGTTACCCCACTACCTTCTCACCACACAGCAATCCTTCCTGCCTTAGGTTGCCAGGTCGATGCGTCCGGGTTGCGAAGTTGAAACGCCGGTTTTGAGTGGTTATATTACTCGCAATCGACGCGCTGATCACTGATCACGTATCGCTTAATTAGCAAGTCTTTAAATTACTGCACGGACAAACTCTTAATTCTTTATTACACTTCAAATATTGAGGCTCTTATAAAAGAAATAAGTTTTTATTAAAACAAGCACTTTTAGTACCAGACGTGTTATGATGCTCTAAGTAATCAACAGCAACCACGTCATAATTTTTTAAAGGGCTTGTGCATTTTATGTCATGCAAGTATCTCGGGAGAGGCCAAGGTCCGGCTTTGAATTGCGATAGACTGAGTTAATTGATTGGTGGGTAGGATTATTACTACTGGATGTCGTAAATGTTGTCATAGGCACAATGTTGGCAGCAGCGAATTCTTTTTCGCTATTAACTACAATCACCAATCCGTCGTCAAAGATTATGGCAATGCTTTTTCTTGATCTTACTCCTTAACAACAAAAATGTGATGTGAAGAGTCTACATTGCACGCTAATGACATGATAAATAATAGATTCTTTGTCAAAACCATAAAAAACCGAACAATGTTAAAAAAAAGAAGTTTGTACGTGCGCAGTAGTTTAAAAACACGCGAACTAAGCGACGAGTGATCAGTGATTAGCTCATCGAGACTGCGTGTTAACCTGTGCTAACCTATCAAAAATGGCCTTTCAACTTGCGATCTGGTCGCGACGACCTGGTTACAAGTGGGAAGAATTGCTGGGTGGAGAGATGGTAACCAGGTAATTCATGCGATTATAACAATATTTTTAAATATTTCAACAATTTGTAAATTCGGGCTTTGCTATCATCATCAACTGTTTCATCGGCACCCCCAAATAGTTATTAAATATTTGTACCTTGTTACATAGGTGATTAAATAGCTGATTAAATATGTCATCTACGTAATTTGTACGCTTAATCCTATAATCAATGTTGAGATAACTGCTGTCAAAGTCCATGCACGTAGACTATTTTTGAAAATGGTTATTAAACTTCATCCTTTAACTGTTAATTGTTCAATGTTTTAGAAAATTTGGTTGCATCGAAACGTTTTTTTAAGTAGTATGTACTCAATGGAATATCAATGAACGCCATTCAGTTTCAGAGTTCATAGAAAAGTGACATTTAGTGACGAATTCTGGGCACTTTTCAAAAATACTTTTTACATGATTCTTTTGTTATTTTATTATTCCATGAATTTTCCCCTGGGCTTTATGGGGTGCTTAATTGTTGCAAATGGGTCACACTATCACGTCTTGGAAGGAATACGTCAAATTACAAGTCACCCTATACAGTATATACAGGGTGGCAGGGACATCGACGCGCAAGCTGTTACCATGGATTCAGTACATGATTCTGGTCACCACTTCGTTGAAATTTTTCGTCGGTTATTAAAAAAAAATTGCCGTTCAATAAATTTTGACGTATTATACCGTACTGCCGTACCGATACTAGGTATTGCACCGTTGTAGGAAACAGCAGATTTTTTTTTTATGACCGACGAAAAATTTCTGCGTTATATGAACATGATTGTGCTGAATTCATGGTTACAGTTTGTGCATCGATGACCCTGCCACCCTATATAGTATGAAAGTATGGATTGTTACCCAGACCATAAATATTTACTATCGTTATACAAGATTGGAACATATTATATTAGAACAGGGAGATTCGGGACTTTTTCGCAGTTACCATGGAAAGCATAATACCTTTACTTCCGTTTATTTTTTTTTTTCAAAATTACATCCATCTACCGCGGCCACTGTTAGGGCTCTTCTGATTCTAAGGATTCTATAATTAAGTTGAGCAGTATTAATCTTTGCACTCATCTCAACCACGTCAAAAGTAATAAAGCAAATCACGCAACAACCTGCGTAGTAAATACATAACCTTAATTACTGCCTATACACCAAACTCTTCCACAGAGTGTACTTGTTTGGAAACTCGTTATAATCTACTGAAGCCAGCCGTCTCGACGGAACAACAAATGAACAAGTAATTTCTGAGCATTTTTGTGGAATGTGCCTGAGCGGCGACCGGGGCTAATTTGTCATCGGCCAAGACCAGCCAAGATAGATCGTTGTATAACTTTATAGGTGACTTATTATTGTTGGTAGTACGCATGGATAGAGAAAATTGTTCTTGTTTGAAACCTGATTGTTTTTGGTGTTTGTTGTTATTATTATTTCAGTGTAAATTAGGTTAGATTATGACATGTTATTTGTGCAGCTTCTTCATTGGTAGCAGTCTCGTTTCTTGACAACATAATAAGTAGTGGTGATTATTGCTAACCTAATGTCACAGACTCAACCAACTTGTGTTGTTTATTATTCATTAATAAACTTAACATAACATCACGGCTGTAATCTCAGAAGGGTAAGGCAGAGGTGTACCTATAAGTACAGATATATTCAGACATTAATGTTCCCTCAAAATGTTAGCAAAAGGTGAAAAAAGAAAATAACAAAGGCCTCCTACATGATGTCGCCTCAAAAGAGTAGGTGTTCTCTAGCAAAAAGAATAAAAATAAAAAAGTCCTCATAACGCTACGGGGAAATAATAAAAACTTTTGATGTAGACGAATTTTAAATATGTTCTCTCTACTACGAGTATATTTTAAGTTCTTGGGACATAATGTATTGCCTTGGGTTAAGGTAGTTAAACTTCTTGACCTCACCTGACCGTCTGTCACCACTAAGCTTTGGAGAGAAGAGAAAGAGCTTTATGAATTGAAAAAGATAGTGAACGGGAATTGAAGATTTAGGCCGGACTTATCCGGCCTAAATCTTCAATTCCCGTTCCGTAAATATTTCTTTCTTTCCTTAGAAAGAAAGAAATATTTTCATTTTGTCAGCGGCCTGGTTAAGTAAACGTAGATTTATAAACCTCCAAAATCGATACGACAAAAATGTCGTACATACGCACAACCACTTTTTATTGAAGGTTATAAAAAGAAGTAAATAAATTATCACGAAGTAAAATAATA
This sequence comes from Dryobotodes eremita, assembly GCA_917490735.1. Lineage (NCBI taxonomy): Eukaryota > Metazoa > Arthropoda > Insecta > Lepidoptera > Noctuidae > Dryobotodes > Dryobotodes eremita. Next base: position 11,641,117 of record OU823257.1, read on the forward strand.
TACTGGGTACCTAAAGCAAAGCAAGAACTAATAAACACAGGATTTATGAGGCTGTTAAACCATAAATAGAGTTATCGAGACAGTAACTGATAATTGTAGTAGGTACGTGACACCACTAAACTTATATTATGTGACTGAAAATTAATTAGTCACTTCCTTATTATTCAGGATCATGACTTCTAATACAGCTAATCAAAGAGCTGCGAGAGCAATTATTTATTTATCAACGGAATAGAGTTATCATGTGAAAATGATAAGTAAATTCGTAAACACGAATTTAAATGGTAAAATCAGTTTGGTATATTGGTCCAAAAGATACTATTAAATTTAGGAAGCAAGATGCTTTGTCTACCTGGTTTTCCTGCTGCATGTTACGCCAAAATCATTCATACCCCTCTCATCCAAAATTGAATTAAGACAAATCCTTTGTATGCAACTTGAAAATGCTAAACTTTACCGACATCTATTCTCAAACAAATCAGTATTCGGACTCATTCATACTTCCATACTTATATTACTTATCCTAACTAATATTATAAATTCGAAAGTAACTTTGACTGCACGTCTGTTACTTTTTCACGCTATGAAATTAGGCACACAGGTAGACCACAGGATAAGTACTATTTATCCGGTAGCACTTTCCCTTTGGATAATTTCCGACCACCACGCAGGCGAACGAGCGTGCAAAAACTAGTAAATATATCTAAACTAATATTATAAAGAGAAAAGATTTGATATTTGAGATAGTTTGTTTGTCACGCTGTCATGCTAAAACGGCTGAACGGATTTGGATCAAATTTGGCATATGGGTAGACCATGACCTGTATTAGGATAAGGAATACTTTTTATCCCGATATTCCTACGGGATCGAGACTCATGCGGAATAATGTACAGTTACAGTTACAGATGTCTTGATAATAACTAAATCATCAATACAACTCTCGTAGTTCAAATTATCCTATTGAATGACCATTTCATGAAACTATTACATTTGAGGCCAATTCTAACTCAGAGAGTTGTATATTCATGATTCTAAGGATTATAATTCTCTGAAAACATATTTGTTACAGTCGCGAAACATCTTTTGTTCAACATACAACCAGCATATTGCAAAAAACGTAAGAAAATTTTAATTCCGCGTGCCACTTTAGCGCATCCCCCTAAACGGATGCCCCTTTCCTTTAGAAAAACTTAACAAAAGTGGGTAACTAATCAACGCAGTCGGTTATAACCGACTTCAAAAAGAAAGAGGTTCTCAATCCGACTGTATTTTTTTTTGTATGTTTTTACGCGATATCTCCAGCAATTGTGAATCGATCTCGAACCTTTTTTTAATAGATAGGGTATGCCTCAGGGGCGGTCCTATATAAATTTTATTTCCTTTGCTTCCTTAGTTTTCAGTTAGCTTCAATAATACGTATTTTTTCCACTTAATGTATATTGATGATGCTATAATAACTTTCTGTCACTGTTGTTTACATAGTAAATAGTGGTATAGAAATTTGTGTGGGGGAGGTACCACACCTAAAAAGTGAAGATAAAAAACTGTCTTACAAAAAAAAAAACAACAACTTCAATAAAAAACACTACAAAGTGAAGAATAACTTTAAATAATTTCGGAAATCGCTGGCAGAGAACGAAAATACAAAACCAAAGACACAAACTTCCGAAATTACTTAGTTATTTTTCACTTTGTAGTTTTTTTTTTTGGAAGTCGGTTGATTTTTTTTTGTTACAATTGCTTTCTGTAGATTCCGACAAAGTACAAATAAATATACTTCTTTTTGCCTTTTAACCTCTTTGTAGTGATCATCGCGAAGACCATTCATAGCAATTGACTGATTTGTGCTGAATTTATAAACAGTATGTACGTGTTATGTTACTCCACTATCATATATAGCTAGACTGTTACGTCACAATTTCGTTATATATTTTCCTCACTCAAGGTATGCACCTACCTACACATAGGTAGGTACATGGTCCAGAACATAGAGGAAAATAAACCTTGTATGAAAAGGGTGGCACTAACTGGACAGTAATTATGAAATGCGTCGTGCTACCTCTGGCGTTCCTTCTTTTTACTCTCTTTGCTTTCCATCATACACGAGCGTTTTTTGTAAGGTAGTCAAAAATATGTTTTGTGAGTGTGCTTGTTCCATTTCATACTATTCCGTATTCAAACCCTTGTTTCTAATTGATCATATTTCCACTTCAAAAAATATCAACACTTAAGTTGATTTCAAGATGATTAGTACCTATCTACCATTGACAAAGTTACATATAACAAGTTGTAGTGCAAACTGAACTTAGTTAGTTAGTTAATTTAGCTTCCAAAAATATAATCAAACATGTATTTGATTACATTTATAGAAACTAAATTGCAAACGCAGAATAGCGTAGCAACTTTCTGGCAAATTCCATTGAAATCAATGACACGATGGGCTACTGCAAAACGGCTTTGATTTTTTCTGCGACAAGGATTTTATTTTTAACCGACTTCAAAAAAAGGAGGAGTTTCTCCATTCAACAGTATTTTTTTTAAATTGTGTGTTACCTCAGAACTTTTTTCTAAATCAACCGATTTTGATGATTCTTTTTTTATTTGATATCTGGTGCTTCTCACGCGGTCCCATATAACTTTGATCAATGTCTGACCAGTAGTTTTTGAGTTATCCTTAATAATGCGTATTTTTTCCACTAAGCATTATAGACGATGTTTTAATAACTTCCTGTAAATGTTAGCTTACACTTATAGTGTAAAAACTTACGTCACGAAAGTGAAAACTTTAGGAATATATCTTTAAAAGACCAAAACATAATACGAGGACTTTAGAAGACCAATAAACCAATACATATATCAAACTTGTTTTCACCAAAAGCTAAGGTCAAATCCCGATTTTTTTGCGCTTGTCAATTCCCATTATTATTCCGCTCATCCTCGGGCAAAATATAAAAAAATCGACACGAAAACGTCCTCGCTGCTAAATTGTTTCCTTGTTCAGAAATATGAAACGCCGCTCTGTAGAGAGGCAATTTGTCGCCAGTGATCGCTCGTAGTTACCCTGCTTCACCCGACTGCCGGTAGAAGGGCCTAGCGTTTCAATTAATCGTTTAATTGCATCAAAACGGGATAAGACTGAAATGTGTGTAGGATGTTGCCAAAAAAAATCGGGATTTTTTGTATTGGATACACGCACTTCCGCTGAGTGGTTACGGTATATGAAAAGGGTCCATCGCTCCCCAAGGGTGCCTTAGGAAGTGAGTAAGTATGTCAAGAGGTAGGAAGTACTGTCTTCTCCGTACCTCTATAATGAACAACACTACGGTAACCAATTCGTCTACCAAGTAGGTGTACTTTATAACAATCCCCCACAGGGACTGTTTGTTATTCAGCCCCCATACAACCACGGAGGTTCTCCGACTGATACATTATTGTATCCCGCATTTTTGTATAATTTACTGAAACAAATAATCGAATCCAATCCTAAAATAACGTTTCGTGTTTTTTCTAAACAACATATTTTCTATTAAATACACTGTTGAAAAAAATACATGGAAGATATCGCTGCGGATCAGCGGCATAGACTGAAATAACCTATAAACAGTCGCTGAAGCCAACCGATCACTTTTCCTATTTCTTTTTTTTTCGAATTTAATTTTACCGAAAACTATTGACCGACGACTTTTTTGCTATATGCATTATTTGACATATTTTTAGATCATCGAAGTATCATGTGTCATAGGTATTATTTTACCAAACTATATTTCGCTGATTTACAAAATAACTTTTTGCTATTGGCCAAAGCCTCTTTTGAACTTTTATCATTTCCCAAATGATTTATTCGCACTATTTCCACCACACCGAAACAACATTTTACGGAATATTATTTGGTTACAAATATATAGCCAGTTACTTGGTAGCATTTTCGATATTAAATTAAAATAGTGTCGTAAAACTTCAATATGTCGTGCTACAAAATTAAGTGAGAAACGAATCGCTGCAAAACCAACTTCACGCAATCTTGTCTGCCCTACCCCTAGAGTGTAATTTAAGCCCGCGTAGGCGCGGACTGGTAGGGCGGCCCGCGAGTTGAGGACCAGGTAGTTTGAAGGCCCGCCGCCGCGGCTGAGGCTGGTCGGCTCGCCGGCCGACCAGCCGAAGCTGCGGTGGTGAGCGTTAACACCATCTGCGAAGATAAGCTCGCGTGGGGCCGCCCAAACCCCGCAACGCCGGAGCCGTGACAGAAACAATGCTTGCTGCATGTTGCATGCCTGCTTGCATGTGGCATGCTTGTTTGCACGCTCCATGCTTGCTTGCACGCTGCATGCCTACTTGGATGCTGCATGCTTGAAGCAAGCATCCTTGCTTGCATGCTTCTTAGTGAGACCACTTAAAACCACTTTTGTTCATAATCAACTGTTTTATTAAGTGCCATAAATTAAAATATGGTAATTAAAACAGTGGTATAATGAATGTTCGGAAACATAATACTTCGAACAAATGTTATTTCGGCCAAGTGTAACTTCGGTAAAAATTTTTTCGACCAAATGAAACGTCGGAGTAACGAAAAAAATCGAATTGATAAAAGGTCAACGGATACAGTGGCAGACGTGACTTCGATGAAGTAAAAAAAAACGAAACGTTAATAGTTGAAAAGTTTTAGGTGAAATGAAATTCGGTCAAATATTTTTCGAACTTATGATAGGTAACCTCACAGAAGGAAATAAATTTTCAAAATTCCCGACTAGTATTCTCATTTTCAGCAGACACTTTACTGTGAACTTCGGGGCGACCATTTTGTTACCTACACCTCCAACTCCCGGGATTCAGTTGTAAAATTATACTAAAACAGCAGAAAATTATTTCTGGTCCACTTTAAATGTAACACGAATGTTTTCTAATTTAAATTTCGTCATTCAAGCGCAATTTCCACCTGGAGAGAGAAAACAGATTTTTTCTTTTTTAGTAATTCCATTCGCACGGTAGAGGGTAGCTCGCGTGTCCACGAGATTTAAAAAAAACGACAACCTGAGTCCGTGAGGCTTTGATTGAATCGTACAAAGTGTTGAACCTCTGCTGTTGGTGTTTACCTACTCAGTCTCGTTAAACTAACTGAAGAACCTCCACGGCAAGGTTTTTATATTAAAGTTGTTTGCCGGACACGGAGTATCGTAGCTCGGTAAGGAGACGCCTATTCAAATTTTTTGCTTGCTCTTTTCATAAGTCTGCACTGAAGTCTCGGAATTTGTACCGACTTAAAAAAAGGAAGAGGTTCTATGTTCTTCTGTATGTATTTCTTTTTTATGTATGTTCATCGATATTTTAATCAGTTGCGGACCGATTTTGAAAATTTTGTTTTTATTTGGTAGAGGAAGCTCGCGTGGTGGTTCCATATGAATTTTATTAAGTCTGCTTAGGTGTTTTTTTGAGTTAGCTTCAATAATACATATCTAATCCACTTTGTGTATGTTGATGACGTTATAAAACTTCCTGTCACTGTTGTTTACATAGCAGTACTAAGCGAATTTGTGTGGGGTAGTTGCGACAACTAAAAAGTTTTTGATTGAAACATCAATACCGTACCGTGTAGCGTAGTTTCTGTGTCTGATATTTTTCACATATTTTGTAAGCCTAACTGCAGTACCTATGTAGGTATTGCATATTAGGCACCTATATTTCATGAAAGCTAACGTAAGGTAATCGTGGACGTGCCTGCGCATCGGTTGCTGAAAATTCAGTTCGTGCATTGTTTCCATATTATGCCTTATATGCTTTATTGAGGGCTGCAGTTGTATTTTAATAAAAACTTTTTTCCAAAAAAAGCAACCGACTTCCAAAAAAAAAAAACTAAAAAGTGAAAAATAACGTTTCTTGTTAAACTTTAATAGTTAATTTCGGAAGTCGGTGTCTTTGGTTTTGTATTTTCGTTTTTGCCACCAACATCCAAGATTAAAGTAAATTTCACTTTTTATTAATGTATTTTTTTAAGTCAGTTGTTTTTTTTTTGGTAAAAATGTTATTTTTCACTTTTTAGTTATGTTACCTAACCCACACAAATTCGTATACCACTACTTGATATGTAAATAACAGTGACAAGAAATTATTAAACATCATCAATATAAACTAAATGGAAAAAATATGCAGTATTTAGGATAACTCAAAAGCTGCGAGTCAGGTCTTAGTCAAAAAAAGTTCTGAAGTAACACACATAAAAAAAAATATTGTCGAATTGAGAACCTCCTCCTTTTTTTGAAGTCGATTAAAAACAACAATTCCTGTTATGCCGATGATAGACAGAAACTGTACCTACCCACATACTTATAAGTATAAAAATAGTATCATAGTATAGTACGAAACTAGGTATACCTACATCTTTTTGTTTAAAAATTATAATATATGACGGAGCAGGTACGAGTACGTCTCTCTCGTTACCATCAGCCATAATTTAACTACTGTGGGCGTAATAAGGGAAGTGTTGGTTATTGCGCAATAGATAAACCGTTTTCAGTTTAAATCAAATTATAATTTCCGAACAATTTTATCACACTAGCGAATCACAAACTGCAGGTACACGACACAACTATACAGAACACGCAACAGTTTCTAAACGTGTTCAAAGCTTGACCGCCGCCGACCAAATCTGCTTTAACTCTGGTCGAGCGTTATGTTGTAGACTCTGTCGATCGCCGCCTGGTGGCGCTGGCGTCCCGATTAGTCAAAGTCAAACAAACGATTGATTTAACGTATTTCCGACATATATATTACATAAGTAATGGAAGTCTAGTGGTAATAATACACGGTTCACCAAATTCATTCACTTTTACGATTAAGACATGATTAATTTAGCTTAAAGTTTTGTATAGAGGTCCAGTAAACACGATATAACACCTATTAAAATCTGATATTATGTATTTTAAATTGTTTTAATTTTTAATGATAACTACATACTTTCATATTTATATTTGATTTTCTATATTCATCTAATATATAAAATTCTCGTGTCACAGTTTTCGTTGCCATACTCCTCCGAAACGGCTTAACCGATTTTGATGAAATTTTTTGTGCTTATCCGGTATCTATGAGAATCGGCCAACATCTATTTTTTTTTTTTTTTTTTTGGTAGGTAGGGTAGGGAGTTAGGGAGTTAGTGAGGTAGGTAGGTAGGTAGGGTAGGTAGGTAGGTAGGGTAGGTAGGTAGGTAGGGTAGGTAGGTAGAGTAGGTAGGTAGGGTAGGTAGGTAGGGTAGGTAGGTAGGTAGGGTAGGTAGGTAGGGTAGGTAGGTAGGGTAGGTAGGTAGGTAGGGTAGGTAGGTAGGGTAGGTAGGGTAGGTAGGTAGGTAGGGTAGGTAGGTAGGTAGAGTAGGTAGGTAGGGTAGGTAGGTAGGGTAGGTAGGTAGGGTAGGTAGGTAGGGTAGGTAGGTAGGGTAGGTAGGTAGGGTAGGTAGGTAGGTAGGGTAGGTAGGTAGGTAGGGTAGGTAGGTAGGGTAGGTAGGTAGGGTAGGTAGGTAGGGTACGCCGTAGATAAGTACCGCAACCCGTGCGAAGCCGGGGCGGGTCGCTAGTATTATATATAAGTAAGTATTTTATTAATTATGAATTCTATAAATAATATTAATAGTATGTACAACTAAATAACAATAAATAAAAATAAAAAGAAAGAAGGAAAATAATCATAGGGCATCAAAAAATTCGTCCGCATCGCAGTCAACAGGAAAAGTGCCCAAAATACATATATATATATACATATTATACTACATACTTACATGTTATTTTTAAATTATGATGTACAGTTAATACCTATTTACTTTTATGGTTTTTAAACATGGTACTATTCATATTGTATTAAATTGTTATGCCTGACATGGACCCTTCCTTGTAAACTTTGTAACTACAATAAAAATCTTATAAAACACATGTGATATGCCATAAAGAATTGAATTGAATTGTTACTTCGTCTATATTGAAAGGCATATAAGTGAACCGCCATAAGGCAGTGACAATTTTGACACCCTGTTGATCATCATTAACTTCTTCTTAAATAAAAGTAAATATATGCTAAAACATATTCAAATAAGATTGAATTGTCAAACAGATAATTATATTTGTACACACATACCTACTATTAATATTACTTTTTATCTTATAAAATTGCTGAAAATAAGGGATAGTAAACAATTGGCGGCAAAAGGGACTCTTTCAACATTACCCCTCGGCCAACTGATGAGGGACCAGGTTTATTCCTTTATTACAACTTTTCGGAAAAGTTGAGAATGTAAATAACTTAATATAAAATGAAATATATTAAAGAAACCTTTGGTTTTCTAAAGCTTTACCGTCCTATAAACCTATTTTAGCTATCGAACTGTTTTGTCCCTTTCTGTCAAACTTGATTTTAACTTGTCAGAATGGGACAAAACAGTTCTATAGCTAAAATAGGTTTATGAAGCGAATGGCTTTATTATGAATAAGACGGTTAGTTTTTAGGGAACCAAAGCTGTGAACGGTCACACCACACCGGCTGTCCAAATATAGAACATTTTTTGACACCTTAATGTCAAATAATCAGTATTCAGCATTAAGGTGAAAAAAAAAACGCTGAAACGGTGAGATTTTCATGACGATGAAATAAAATGAAATTTATTTGCAAGAATTGTAGTACATATAGATGGTCGGGTTTTTTTAAACAGTTTCTAAAACGATTCGCTAGAACTAGCATGCAAAATTATTGTTACATTAATTACATAAATAAAGCTAATAAAATTGGTACATAAATCATAGTTATTCAATTTGAAATGTCAAGTATTTGTCAAATTATGTCAGTAAGATGTCAATTTCAGTGTAAATCTTTGAAGTCTTAATACTCACTGACAGAATAGAATGATTTTTCTATAAGCCATTTTAATAACGCCGCTTTAAATCGATTGATTCGTAGTTCCCTGTACGATTTTGGTAGTTTATTAAATATTCTTATAACCATTGGAAACCAACTTCTGTGATATAAATGGCTTTTCATTGGAGGAATAGTTAATCTATCAGGATATCTTGTCTTAAACGTAACGGTGGCTCCCAGACGTCGAAATAAGTTGGAGTGCATTTTAACAAATTTACAGCATTCAAATATGTACATAACGGGAACAGTTAATATTTTTAAATCTTTAAAAAGAGTTTTACATGAAGTCAATGGTGGCACATCACAAAGAGCACGGATACATATGGCGGATTTAATATGACGGCCATCGCTCTTCTAGGAAACCGTAGCTATACAGGCTTTATTAAAACGTATTCAATGACATCATTAAAAAAGGTGTTGTACCCCATTTACACTTTTAAGGTAACATTTTATTTGTTTTGCAAAATGTTGTTTACATCTAATGTTTATTTCGATATAGGTAGACTACCTATTTATATACGTAAGTATTTATGTCGATTGAAAACTAACGTAGTAACGTAGTACGTGATATTAATTTATAGAAATCGGGTTCAGTACAGTTGTGTCAATCACAAAAAAGCAGGCGCTGTCGATTTTTTTTTTTAATTTTGTAGCAAACAAACATAGAGAAGTTATAAATGAATAAATTGTTATTAGTTTAAAAAGTTTGCTGAATTTAACACATAAAATCGTTTTCCGTTATGTTTGTCTAACAATAATAAACTTAACGATATTTTATGGGCTATTAAATACTAAGATATACGGCCTTCTCATACTTACATAAGGCTCCAAACAAAATTCATAAATCTTAATATTTGCTTTCGCTAAAGTTTCGGTGGGTAACAACGAAACTGAAACAGCAAGTACTTATAGGGAAACATCTTTCTGCCTGTTTAAAATATATTTAATGTCGGTCATTATGCTAAAAAATATAGAAATATAAGGTACCATTGTACCTACTCAATTTCACGATGCCGCACTTATTTATTGACAGCGTAGGAATAAGACAACGATTGCCGCTCAGTTAGGATTGGATTGGGGTTAAAAAAAAACTTTGTTTTGTATTTTGTTATGCCAGCCGAATTAATTTGAGGCTCATATTGATCTCAATTTTTTGGGCACAATCACAACAGGACAGTTTAAACCCGGTTTTTGGGAGGCTGATCAACACCAAATAATAGTAGAAAAAAAAAAAGAATTTGAAATAAATTTTATATTTTATTTTAAATATAGTCAATCTCATGTCAAATGATGTGATTAGTTGACCAAAGTAACAACAGCCAGTCGAACCCAGTGACGTGATTACTTATTTGTCAACTGATTATTTTAATAAGCCTTCAGAAATCACGGCTTAATTAAGTTTTCACAAAATTGAAGTGGATTTTTAATTTGTTAGTAGGTACCTAAGTATTTTTTGTAGCGGTACCCATAATTAAATATTCAAACGCCTTTAGCTGGAAAAAATATTTTATCCTACCAACTCTGCTTGCCGTGCCGGAAAATAAGCGGTTTCCATAAACACCGCTAACCTAATTGCCCGTAAATTATTGCATTGTTTTGCATCTATAATGAATTGCTGTACACACAGCTACTTAGTAAGCTATACATTTTCAGTATAAGCTGATCTCGCATTTTATAGGATTTCCTTACAATGAGAGATCAGCTTATACTGGAAATGTATAGCTTGATATGTAGCCGTGAGTACAACACAAAATGTATAGGTTTTATTTTAGTTCACTTACCGAGTATCACTATTAGCAGTAAATGCACCATTGTTGAGGAATCTGGAAAAGAGACAGAATGCATTAATAATTTATTTACAAACATCAACAGTTATTAAGATAAGAGTTTGCTGTGCAGGCAGAAATAAAACATAGTAACATGGTATGATAAAAAACGTCTTATAAAGAACCACAACAGCCGTATATCGAGGTGAGCTAAACCATCATACATTTATTTACGTTTCGAACCCAAATAAATAAAGGGAGACCAGCGGCAAATTTTCAAGTTCAATTTTTGTTTAATTTGGTATTTTCACTTTTTATTTATACAAAATAGAATTTGCCAATGCGGATTTTAATGCTTTAAAAACAATATCGTCAGAATAATGTCAATTTCTCTCAAAACACTCTCGCAATCGAACTCACACAACACTCTCGCAATCGAACTCACACAACACTCACACTCACTCATACAATCGTTAGCCAATACATGCTGTCCCAAGATATGGATAAAATATACATGTACTATTATTATGTAAATCACTGAAGCTCGTCCTCGTCCAGAGAGGGTTTCTCGATATCCAATAAGTAGGTATCCACAGACCCTGGATCTACGATACTTTGGTCCTAAGTACTTACTCCTTTAGGATCGGACATTGTACCGAGAAAACTAGCTTTGTTAGTTTAATACTCGTTTGTTAATATTGCAATCTACACTCGCGGTCAAATAATACGGGTCAATGATGGAAATCACTGTAACTTTCAAATTAATAATGGTACATGCATGAAACTAACTTTCTATTATAGAGAATTTTTAATATCGTATGAAATACCTTAAATGATCTACAACATAAATAAAAAACTTAAAATTTTAGGAACCTCGAAATTGGAAACAAATTCATTCGCGGTTGTTATACTTCTGCTTGTTTTCTGACTTTTGTTTTCAATCTGTCAAGTAAAAATGATAAAAGGCTGTCATTGTCGTCTTTCACAATCATTATTGAATTACTATCATGATGCTAACAACACCAGAAGAATGTACACGTATCGTCACTATGTTAGAAGAAGGCAGAAGTCAGCGAAGTACGGCAAGAACAATAGGCGTGTCACTTTCTACAGGGCAGCGAGGCCCTCAACGTTTCAGACAAACTGGGCAGAACATAAGACGACCAGGAACCGGTAGACCGAGATGTACTACGGCTCGAGAGGATCGATTTATTATTATGACCATGCTCCGAAGTCGGCAACTCACGGCAGTTGAAGTAACAAATCAACTTCGGGAAACCCGTAGAATCGACGTAAGCCAGCGGACTGTAAGACGGCGGCTCATTGAAGCTAATTCGACCCCACATACTCGTAGATCCGCAAATGGTCCAAAACTTAAAAGGCATCATCGGGTTGCATGATGATTACTTTACACCCGCGAACACGTACAATGGGGAGACGAAGAATGGGCAGGAGTAATGTTTTCTGACGAATGCACATTTATGCTGTATGCACATGGTGAGCGGCAAAGAGTCTACCGACGGCCGGAGGAATGTTTTATTTCAGCTTGTTATGAGGAAAAAATGCCGTTTGGCGGTGGATCTGTTATGGTTTGGGCTGGAATCTCTTCAGAGAGTCGCACGGACTTAGTACTGATAGAAAATGGTACGCTAACTAGTACAAGATATGTGGAAGAAATTCTTAATGAGCATGTCGGCCCATATTTAATTAATATGGGTGAAATTTCAATATTCATGCTAGGCCACACACGGCTGCCGCAGGAAACGCCATGGGCGTCGTGAGTCTACATATAGCCGATTCCCGGCTACTGTATGCGCGGGCTTGCGGACGTCGAGCAATGGGTAGCTTGCCGTCCGGTAAGGACCAGGCCAGATCGACGGTTCCACGCGCGCCTCAAAGTGATGACAGCACTAACTGTCGGGGTCCGCTATGGCCGATGCCTGCCAGGGTCGCGGATTGTTCGAAAGAGTTACCGTGGCCCTGGCACAAAGGCAACTGAAGGAACACGGGTGGGTTTTACTCAGTAAAAGTCTGACACGCCCTCCCGCTCCACGCACAGCGGGAGAAGTTATTTGACGATTTCCCAAGAAAAAAAAAGAAAAGGCCACATACAGCTCAGATTAGAAATAAGTATTTCAGGACGTTGGCATCAATCGAATGGACTGGCCCGCAAGAAACCCGGACCTGAAAACAATTGAACACGCTTGGGACGAGCTTGGGAGGTGTGTAAGAAATCGAAACCCCGCCCCAGCTATACTTCAAGACCTGAAACATGCGTTAGTGGAAGAATGGACCAATATCCCGCAACATCGCATAAGAAACTTAATATTCAGCATGCCCAAGCGCCTGGCAGCTGTGAGAAGAGCCGATGGACACAATACAAAGTATTATTTTTGTTTTAAAGTTCGTTTTTGTGTTGTATGTGAAGTAACAACCATTATTTTACCAACGTAAAAGTTATTGATATATTTTATTATGTAATTTTTACAATTAAACTAATATATGTTTCCAACATTTGGTATTGGTTTATTAACTGGTAAATTATCTACAAGATACAGTTTTATTCATGCCGCTATCGCTAGCTCTATTATTTTAAGAGTAGTTTTAGCTTTTCATACTGACCCGTAATCTTTGTCCGCGAGTGTATTATACATATTATATAATGTACCAAATATTAATAAAGTTGTTATTCAGTGTTTGGGCGACTCCAGGTATTCGTAAAAGCAGGGAAAAACTATTTGAACGTTATGCCCTAAAGCAACATATGAATAATACAAGGTGTAATCATTAAGTAGCAAAATATTCAAGAACTTTTACGTGTGTGCAAAATAGCTAAAGGTCTTTATATTAGCAATAAAATAAATCAGCTGATGATAAAATAACAACTATAAATAATGAAATAGATAGAAAAAACAGCGTAATACTGATTTTAATTTAGAGACTGCACATCGCCCCAATCAACTCAGATGTAGAAATAGCTCAGAAATCTGAAAATTGTTTGCTAATATTGCCCTTAAAACTACTGAAGCATTAAATTCCTCATCCGCGCTCTCTACTGCCTTACTTAGAAATAATGTAAAAGCATGCCCTTTGGAGTTTAGGTTATAGCATATAAACCCTAGGCTGTTATAAAGCTTTTAAAGATCTTAAAATTAAATCAACAGAAGATCTCTGGAGAATGTCTGTAAAATCAGTAGATCTATCATTTAAACCATTGACGCCTATTTAGCTTTCATATTTTACACCAGTGTGGATCAAGGAGTCTTTCCGGATCTTATGAAACACAGTAAAGTAGTTTCATAGTTCAAATCCGGTGATAGTAAAGAACCCAACAATTATAAGCCTGTGTCAATTCTGCTAGGTCTCAGTAAGGTGTTTGAAAAGTTGATGTTGAATCAAATGTTACGTCACTTTCATGCCATCTTTCATGAACAACAGTACGGTTTTACTAAGGGGCAATATACAACTTACGCTAGGGTGAAACCGACCCTAACAAAGAACATTTCTAACGCCTGGGAAGAAGCACAAGCTGCCATTGGAATCTTTTGCGACCTCTCTATGGCGTTCGATTGCGTAAAGCATAACACACTTCTGCTGTAACTAGAGCATTATGGGATTAGGATTACAGCTCTGGATTTACTTAGATCATACCTGAAAGATTAGAAGTCTAAAGTTCAGGTAAATGGCATAAATTCATTAGGGTCTGAAATGACAACGGGCGTTCCGCAAGGTTCGATATTGGGTCCATTCCTCTTTTTAGTATACATTAATGATTTACCCCAATTACTTCAAAATCAACCGCAGATGGTGTTATTTGCAGATGACATATAATATTATTTTAAATCGACCTATGGTCAAAAAATTGTGACGACGTGAATAATTCTATTATTCAGATCCAAGATTGGTTTACAGTCAATAATTTGGTACTAAATGAAAAAAACCCAAAAGCATTACAGCGTACAGTCAGTCGTTCTATACGTGCAGCCTGTAGGTCAACTACACGCAGAGGGCAAACAGCGCTTTGCGCATACAATACAATAATGCTTTCAGGGTGTTGATGGTGTTGCCGCGCTACTGCAGTGTTTCCGGCATAATAGCAGAGGCACGAATAGATGGTTTTCACGCCATCATACGCAAGCGTTGTGCTTCCATTATGCACAGGATACACGCCAGCCCCAACAGTATCCTGAAAACTATAGCTGATAGGTTGGATAGCCCCATACTGGGACACTGGATTCGCCTACATGCCACTGTGGCATAGTAATGTTTGTGTTGTTTTTCTGGTAGATGTACTAACACTAGTTTCTAAGTTATGTGTATACTAACCAAATGGACTATACATATGGGTCCAAAATAAAAGATTATTATTATTCGATTTTAATTACTTAATGTTAGAAGTAACGAATGTGCTATCATATTGAATGGAGAAAAACTGAAATTTATTAATCAAACGGTTTTCCTAGGAATCACGTTACACGAGAAATTACAATGAGGACTTCATATAACATCTCTTGTGGATAGGCTAAGCTCGGCCGCTTATGCTGTTAGAAAGATAAGACAGTTAACAGATATAGAAACCGCGCGTTTGGTCTATTTTAGCTACTTCCACAACATTATGTCGTAAGGCATTTTACTGTGGGGTCGGGCTACTGAAATTGAATCCATTCTTATTTTATAAAAGAGAGCTGTGAGAGCCATTTATAATCTACGTCGCCGCGAATCTCTTAGGGAATATTTTAAAAGATTAATATTATGACGGTACCTTGCCAATTCATTTATGAAAATATTATGTATGTCAGAAAAAATCAACATATTTTTTTATAAAATAGGTGATAGACATAATTTTAATACTAGAAATAAAGATAAAAATAGATCAATCACTTAAAATACATACATCTTTTATAGGGTACAGTGTAAAATGTTGCAACAAAATACCTTCTATACCTATTGCCATTAAATGATAGAAATTTTAAAACTTATTAAAAGTACACAAGCATAGATTTATCAACATTGTAGACATGCATTTTACAAATTAGAGGATTATAATATCCAATATAAGATACGCTTGGAAACATGCTGGTCCTGCTCACTAGGACAATGTCATTGACATTGTCTCGACAAAATCAAACAAGTTGCTATTAAATTGTTTAATTTACTATTTTTATGACAAGAATTTAACATTCTCCGATTACTTTCACTCGCACACTGACATATTAATTCTTAATTTTTTTGAAAAATCGTCTACTTTAACAATATTTGTAAATATGTGAGCACCATTTATTTATTTATTTAACCATTTATGTACACACATATATAAACAGACAAGAAGAAAGGAACAGAAAAATACGTACAAAGGTGATGCTTATTTCTAAAGAAATCTCTTCCAGCATACCTGCGATAGGAGAGTATATTAAAGAGATGTAGACAACGTGTGTAAGAGTAGAAGGGAAAACAAAATACATAAAATCTTAAATAATTTTCTAATTTAAATATAAACATACAATATGAGAATATACTTACACCATGTATCTGTCACATAATTAATTTATCTGTCATGGATTCATTTTTCTATTGGTTTTACCTGTTGCAGTGTAGTCATTTTATTCTAGGTAGTTACATCGTCTTCACATATAATTAATGTATACAAAATATTTAAAATAGTAAGTGCGGAGTTTCTTGCAGATTCGTCTCCATACGAAACTAAAATACCTTTTGGAAGGGGCAACTAGAATCAATTCTATTTTGCAATTTGTATGTGAAGTGGTATATTAACCCATAGTGATACGGTTATGATATTTGAGTAGGGTTACTTCACCTATACCCTTGTGAAAAGGGGCATCAAAATCTGACCCGGCAATTTGGAGAAATATATTATACTTTTTAAACATTACAAAATTTTCAAGGGCAGATATTTTAACCGTCGTAACTACAGGAAAACGTTCTTAGAAGACTGTTTTTAACTTTTTGAATAATTGCTAACTGCATTCACAGATTTTGCAAAAAATGTTAGGTTCATTCAGCTAGAGAAATCACGATTCTTACGTTTTATTTTTATAGTGCCAATCGATGCAGCTTCGTGTAAGGATTAAAATATTCTTATAGACCTACTGTGGTTTGAGTACTACAAAAGTCACAAATAAAAAAAACGTTACCCATATGAAGATTTTGTAAGAAATTATCGTGCATAGTCAAAAAGTATATTGAATAGGTACTATTAATAGTTTATAGATACTGACCGCTTTGACCATCTCTTAGACGCAATCTAAAATCCCTTGATTCTTCATTAGCTCAAAAAAATATCAATGAAAAAACTAAGATATTTACATTAAGATAACTTTCTTTTCTCTTATGCAACAGCATACGTTTTAAAAATCGTGGATAATTTGAATGATTACTACGAATCGTTTTTGGGATTTTTCCAATTGTGACATTTCCAGTTCTCCAAACTCGGTTGGTCTCATTGAATTTTTCGATCCTTAAGAGAAACATGATTGATTGGCATCAAAAAATGTTTATTTGTGAATTGCCCATTTTCTTGCTGACTATACTTTTGTTTCAAAATCTTTAAATGCGGATCAAAATGTTTTGTAAAATTAAGGACAGTCTCCTAAGAATGTTTTCCTGTAGCTACAACGGATAAGTTATCTGCCCCTGCGACCCGTCCGAATATGTATGTACCCTGATATTATAAAAGTGTATTTTCCTCAAAATCGCCGGGTCGGATTATGATGCTGCTTTACACAAGGGTAAAGATGAGGTATCTTTACACAAATATCAACCATATCGCTATTGATCCATAAACCACTTTTGCCCAGTCTCCTGCTGCGTTCGAAAGTGCCTCTTATGTTCCTATTTGAAATAAACGATTTGACTTTAACTTTATTTGCAATTTATTAAAGGCTTGGTAGGTATTTATTTTACATCAATATAAAACGGCAATCTGTCAATTACAAAGATAAACTATTATTAGACAAAATATTCTTACACACATCTCAGAGAAATCCAGATATACTGAGATGATGGTCTTCCATTCATCCGTGAACACATCCTAGTCTGGCTTAGCGTCCAAGAGCATACCTATACGTACTTGTATCTGTTAAAACATATATCTAATCAATACATTAGGAGCCTTATAATATTAAATTATTGAGGCTGTAAATGTTTTTTTTATTTTTTATTTATGAGCTGAGCCCAATATAGTTGGAAAAAGACTAGGCAGATTGATTCATAAAAAATTTTTTAGGGTTACCGTACCCAAAGATTGCCAACGGAACCCTGTTACTAAGCCTCCGCTGTTCGTCCGTCTGTCTGTCAGCGGGCTATATCTCATGAAACGTAATAGGTAGATAGTTGAAATTTTGACAGAGTATAGTATTTCTATTGCCGCTATAACAACAAATAATTAAAATTAAATAAAGTTAAAAATGAAAGGGGGATCCCCATACAAGAAACGTGTTTTTTTATATGTCGTGTTAAATATTGTACCGTGGTACGGAACCCTTCGTGTGCGAGTCTGACTCGCACTTGTTTGGTATTTTTATTTTTATTTATTTATGTTTTATTTATACCTACCAACATCCAATTTTTCATCAATATCATCATCATAATCATCAATATACAATTTTCCTTAATATCAGTGGTTTATGTAACAGGGTTAACGATACCTAACGGATAAAATCAAAAATTAAATGTTTATTAGCTCTCAAGTTAGTCAGACGCGCTATCTTTCAGAGAAAGGCAGGAACAGCGATATTTTTCTTTTAAATTAAGATCAGCTCGGCGAAACAAAGAAATCATGCTCGGAATACCTTCCACAAAAAGCTTTACATTTGATTGAATTAAATCCAATATCTGAGATAAAAACGTTGAATGTTTCTCATCAATCTAATTCGAATCGCACCCTAATTTGATCATATTTATTTTACAAATCAAGAAATGCTATTGTCAAAGTAACTCGACCATCAAAGCGTATAACAACGTTCTGCTTATTTAAAACTCGAATGACGAGTATATCTTTATCGCAAAGTCATTAGTTATGGTATGTATTTAATCGAACCTCTAATAATTCCCATTTTGCGCTCCTCATAATAACACACTCACACTATTGAAAACTCTAGTATAATGCTTGCGCCTCTTTTTGTGAACCTCTAATAATTCATATTTTGGGGTTCTAAAATTACTAAATAGATAAGTAACTGCGACAAACTTAGATGCTCGCCGGCTGCTGCCACAACACCGCTCATTTCGCTCGCTCGGCTCGCGTACGTTTTGTCACAGTTCCAACCTAACCTAACCCGTTCGGTCAGGGTACCCCATCTTAGTTACTAAAAGAAGCGCAAAAAGCTTTTAGAAGCTCATTCATTTAAAAAAGTGTCCATCGTTTGAAGGTCAACATTTTTTTAGAGCGTCAGTTAAATATTTCCCGTTCGTTATTATTGTACCTAACAAACGTAAACATTTAAGGTCCGAGCTTCGATCGCCCGAAATATTTCGGGGAGTTTAAACTGCCATTTGTAAGCGGCCGACGCGTCTGAGTTGATTCCATCGTGTACATTACTAATGGAAGTCGTACATTTTTAACTACATAGTTGAATGAAACTGTAGTTCAGGTGAAAAGGATGGTTCGGCCGTGCCTTAAATTGGAGCCTACAAATAAATAGTTTACGATTCGACTCTTTTGTCTTCAAACGTAGGTCATTCAAAACATCATTGATTCCTTAAAGTAGACGATTAATTCGACAAAATTGTTTTCCCTTTATAAAAATGTTAAAACTCTTCACAGATTTGAGCTCACAATTTTAAACACCTGGTTAAAATCCAATTATAATACGTTAATGCGTTGGTAATTTAATTATTCAATTCGAACACGTAATTACATGAATGATGACTTTTAACACAATTATCTCTGTAATTCCTGTAACGACGTTATTATACAAATAGCTATGGACAATTTGAATATCATTCATTCGCAAAAATTTCATATCCAATACTGAATATTTTATCGTAATTCAAACAAAATTGAATAATGTCGATAAGAAATCTTTGGGAATGTGTACTCAGGACCTACTCATCTATTTTCAATACCGAAATATAAATATATCTTATATACCTACCTAGTTAGAATATTGAACTTTTTTTTCACTGAATCTTGGTTGGGGTGAGATTTAAAAGTCTCTGGAATTATACAGTGCAAAAGGAATTTATTTCATTCATTCAGCAGCGAAGGAAATGGGACGAATGAAGGGGAAAGGTTTTCATTAAGCAGTATCTTAGAACGGACATGATTTGTCATTTAGCTCTATTTCTAAGTAATTAGTTAGTATTATGCAAGTTATTAAGAGCAATGAAATGAGCGTATGAATTTGTCACGATAACGATTAGGGCTTCTAGCATACCTACATATTATAAAATAGTTTCAGAAACAAATGAAAATGTAGGTATATTACCTAAAGGCAACAAGAAGACATCGTTAGGTATAATCAGACCGTATAACTACATTTATCAAAATAAAAGAAACCGATTCCTAGGGGACTTGCCTACCTTCGGCAAAAAGACAACTCAACAGTCAATGGATTGGGCACGCCACAATTGCGGCGGAAAGTCCCCTCTTTGAGGGGTGGATTGAGAGGGGCCATGGCGTCCTTAACTTGCGCCTGACGCAGTTCCTCACCGGACACGGTAGTTTTGTGAGGTTCCTGTTTCGCATAAGGCGGGAGGAAACGCCCGGGTGTTACCATTGTGAGGATCGCCCGGAGGACACGGTGGAGCATACGGTGGAGGTCCTCCTGGCTTGGGCAGAGCACCACCGTGTTCTCGCGGAGGCGATCGGCGGCGGCGATCTCTCGCGTCGGGCCCTGGTCCAGGTCATGGAGCGAGAGGGCAGGGGAAGGTGTCACCTCCTTCTGCAAAGCAGTAATGCTCGCGAAGCAGAAGGTGGAGCGCGTGAGGGAGAGGCAATCGTTGCGCCCTCACGCCCCTAGTCACCGCAGGCGGAGACGACTGTATTACTGAACTTCGAAGTGTAAAATATCGATGTATTTCATTGAGAATGTTCATAATCGCTATGCACGGAACTTCGAATGAATGTCTATTCAAACTTCGAAGTTCAGTATGACATTCTTTCGAAGTTCCGTACATCGCGATTATGAACATTCTCAATTAAATACATCGATATTTTAAACTTCGAAGTTCAGACGTACTCGTACAGTCGGAGGAGATGCCCAGGGAGTCGGGAATCGGTAGCCGATTCCCGGCCACACCGTAAGCGCGGGCTTGCGGACGGCGAGCAATGGGTAGCTCGCCGTCCGGTAAGGACTAGGCCCGGGTCGACGACGAGTTGTGCTCCACGCGCGCCTGAAAGAGATGTCAGCACTAATTGACGGGGTCCAATAGGGCCGATGCCTGCCAGCGTCGCGGATTGTTCGAAAGAGTTACCATGGCCCTGGCGCACAGGCAACTGAAGGAACACGGTGAGCTTTAGTCAGTAAAAGTCTGACACGCCCTCCTGCTCCACCCAAAGCGGGAGAAGTTATTTAATGATTTCCCACCCAAAAAAAAATGTATATTCAGACCGTATGCTACACTTATCGAAATAAAAGAAACCGATTCCTAGGGGACTTGCCTACCTTAGGCAAAAAGACAAATCAACACTCAATGGATTAGTCTGAAAACAATTTAAATACGTCTAGATGCAAATATCCTAAAAAGGAAACTGAGATAAAAACGGTTTTAGAAAAACCGTCTTAATTTAATGAAAATCCTTTTATTGCGGCCATAGAATCTAAATTTCTAACTTCAACGGTTTGGACACGGCAATGAACGTCAGTCGGTATTCTTTTTTGAAATGTTATACTTAGTATAAAATTTCTTTCAGAATTTATTTCGGACATCACTGACATCGGTGAAGGAAAACATTGTGAGAAAACCTGGAATTTATAGTTAATATAAGTCTGCAATCTTTAACCTGTCTTGTGCAACTGTAGTGATCAATGCTCGTGCCTTCTCAATATGAGTAGATGCCTTTGCCCTGCAGGGGGACAATAATAGGCTGGTATTATTATTATAGTACAAAACCTTTGAACAGGGAAGATGAACCTTTTCACAAAGGCATGCCATAACTATCAGGTATTTATTTTGTTGCCTATAAATATGTCTGTGGCTAGGCCTCAATATCAGAAAAAAGTACATCGAACTAAATAAAAATATACATTATCATCCGCCCCAAATAAAATTAATACATTGTAGATCTGAATTTATTAAGGAAAAAGGTGATGAGAATAAAATCGTACGGTCAATGCGGTGCCCAACATTTGTCATAGGCCCCAATCATAGGTTCGCCATCCCTGCCTTAGTTCCATACGTCATCATCTTCCTGCTCTAGTCCCATATTACTTGGGATCGGTGCAACACATTTTCTTCTTCCATTTTCCCCTGTCAACCGTCACGCTCTCATTCACTCCCTTCTCTTTCTTATCAGTCTTCACACAGTCCGTCCATCTTTTCTTTGGTCTCCCTCTTCCTCTCCATCCATCAACATTTTTATTAATAACTTCTTTAGTACACGAGTTTCCTAAGCCAAACGATTTTCTTCCATCTCTTCAGCCCTAGTCTCATTACAGCGTGAAAATCTACTTATCGCGAATAATCTAGGATTTTTAATAAAAAGGTTTAGCCTCAGGCAACGTCTTAGACCCTAATTGTAATTAATGAACACGTCGCGCCAGTGGGGCCCAAGATTATGATGAAAATATTCATATAAAAATTAAGGGACGCGCAAGCGTCTAAGAACAAACGTGATCCAAGTAAAAATAAAATTATGTATTTCTTTACACAATATCAGAATTTAAATGTAAGTTTTAAAATAAAACAGTTTGGAACTGTTATTCTATCAAATTGTGAAACTGTTGAAGTTATTTAAGTAATTACTTTAAGTTTACATTGGATGTACTCTTATGACGACGGCAAGTGCAAGTGCACCAAAAGTTTAGTAAGTGCGCTATTCCGGGTCGTTATTTATGAAGCTATTAAAAACTAGATGCAAAGAAAGTGTTTCCTAACACATATTTTTTAATTTCTTAATACTATCATTGGTATTTCCAGTAGGTAACACAAGTTATTTAAAAAATAATAGGAATTCATATTCTCATAGTAAAACCAAGTTTCACCAAAATCCACGTCGGAATTTCACACAGCGCGCAATTTCACAAAATTATACCAAACGCCTTAATTTAAAAAAAAAAGTACCAACAGCTAATATCAGAGGATGTTCGCAACTTTCTCTTAGTTCTATTATTAAAAATACAAACGGACATTTCTGTAAAACATTCCTGCGACAGTTTCAAAGCGGTTTGACTCTGTTCATTATAAAGTTTATTCAATCCGTGTTTAATGATGTAAGAGGATATTTAATATAATCAATTTTGGAAGCGTACGTTTAATAATCGTGTGTTTAGGCCTCGCGTCGGCATTCATTTGTGGCGGACTAATTTAACTGTCTGCTGTTTGCGTCGACGAAACAAATTGTAACCATGGTATCTCGCTATTAATATTCGTCGCAACTGATTGTTTTTCTAAAGTGTGGAAAAATACTTCTTGTTTATTCAATTCCGGTGATAAATGTGTTTTTGTTGAATTGGAAAAGTCTTTTCAATTGTATAAATGTATTTTTTTGTTTGAGGAATTGTGTTATGATTGCTTTAAAAATTGGGTCTTTGTCATTTGTTTTTACGTAAGGAAATTGTTTAATTATTAATTCATTGTATTTGGCGTACATATTTCTACTTTGCCGCTAAAGTAAAAGTGCTAAAGACAACGTGAGATTTAAGGCGACTTAAATTTGACATACGATCGAGAACTCGGGTGTAATGTTTTATTTCTATTTAATTCGTTAGACTGAAAGATCAGTGACTGTTTTAAAATTGATTTCTAGAACGTACCTACATAATAATGTTTAACTTCACCAATTGTTCAAACACTTTAAAACAATATTCTATGCAAGAACACTTTGATAGTGGTAAACTCCTCTTTTCAATAATCTACTAACTTTTTATCAAAAGTGTCCTAAATTGACACTTTAAATTTTTATTAATTTGTTACGTTTTTTTATAATCATCTTAGTTTAAAAGAAAGTAATTTCCAACTCCTATCAAACATACAAAACTTAAAAGCCATTAAACAAACTCAGTAAAGAGTATTCAAACAATTAGGAAGCACCTCACTATTACTTGAAACGTAATTTAAAACTCTGAGGCTGTACAGCACAAGTGCCTTATTATTCATACTAAGGAGGAAAACTTGCAGCAACTTTTATAAACACTTACCGAGTTTGCAAAACTTCGCCGGCCGACCACGTGAAGTTGGAAAAACTTAAGTTATAACACAAAAACACTGTCCTTCCCGTAAATTAGTCATGGAAATACTTTGTGCATCATTAAAAGTTTGTTTTGCATTGTTTATGGTTCGGGGAAACTGGCGCGAAAACGTGGAGTATCGGGAGACAGAGCGGCGAGAGAGCCGCGAGATGAGATGGCCGCGCCGTGCGGCTGGAAGGTCCGCGCGCGACTGAGGCGAGCGCAGCGCAACCCGCACGCTCCCATCTATTTTATATAAACGCCTTTATATACCGATTTATATATTTACCCGCACTCATACATATTTAACTTTTTCCCATTTCACGTCGTTTATTCCCCGTATGTAAGGCTCGCGGCCAGTGTAGGTGGCGCGCGTGTGTGCGCCGCCGAAGCCGAACCAAACGAACGCCCCGCTCTCCTATTTACGTGTTTTTAGAAAGGATAAAGCTTTTATACCTTTCCTTTCTACTATTTCGCTCTGTAGTTGAGCGCAATGCTCTGAATGCCGACCCGCGAAATATTTCGTTTCGATTTATGAGTTTCATTTTGTGAGTTATATTTTTTGTGCTTGAAATGTTTTATCAATTTCTATCTGTTGCGTTCGCCTGGAAAATATAAGAGGTGAAATATTTTCTTTATTTTATTTTTCATGTTTCAGAAGACTTGTATCATCATGGTGACTTTCAAAAACTTAGGCAACTCGTAAAGGAAAAAGAACCAAGACCGTACATAGACATATGAAAGACCATATCGTGATTCCGCACTCTTGCATCTTTTAAAACGAGCTCGCTAGTCGCTTAAACCTCGCATAAATTACTTGCTATACTAATTGCGTAACCCATATGAACAGCCGATATAGGCATCAGATAAAGAAATTTATGTTTAGCGTCCGCAAGCCATGATGTCGGCGTCGCCGTCATTTCAAATTTACGACAGTTGTGGTGCACTGGTACTGCGTGGTAAGAGCGGGACGAGTGCGGGGCAAGTGCGGGGCGAGTGCGGGGCAAGTGCGGGGCGAGTGCGGGCGAGCATGGGACGCGGCCAAACGCATCGATCACTCTTTATTACTCCTATCCAGCGTCGCTCTCCAGCATACTGTCGGTAATCGATTGCATGTTGGGCTTTTTTTATTAATTTTACATTTATTGGCTGGAACTTTATTTTTTTCGTTCAGTTTTGTTTCGGTTATCTGGTTCAGACAAAGCCCAATATTTTATAGGATATTTTGTATGCATTCGTTCTCAGCCGTAAACTGCTACAAATATTTTTTTTGGGTTGTTTTACATCTGACATGTTATTGACTGACTGGCCCGTTTCAGTGAAGAAGGTGATCTCAAAGTGTACCTACAGAAGAATCACTACCTAAAGCATACATGTTTATACTAGTACAAGATTCCAACATACACACATCGTACCATACCATGACCGTCCTATGAACGTATGAGGCACGGCCAAACATGACACGGACTACTATGCCCACTTGAACGTATCAACGGCGTATCATACCCAGCGTGCGTAACGGCTTTAGTGACCGTAGCATCCGCGTATCATCCGCGTGTCATACCCATACGGTTCCCGTTCTCTAAGTTGTAGTAGTTCACCTGTGTTTTCACGTAAGGCAGACGTGTCAGGAAGGAAATAATATTCTATACCTATACGATGACTATTAGAAAATTTTCCGTTGATAACCCGTTTATAACGGGTTTAAAATAGTCATCACACGCGGTTATAACCCGTTTGCCAACCGTTTCGCCGCCTGCGTGCACCGGTACTGCAACGTTGCGTGCCATGCACGGAGCGTATCAGCACTGGCAAAATATTCTCGCCGACAACTGTTGTTGTTGACGATCCGTGCATGGCACACGACGGTGTTGGTCGGAGAACGATCTAGTGGGCATTGTCTCACACTTTTCAATACAAAGAACATTTTTTTGCCTGACACGTTCCTAGCACGGTCATATTATGGCACAGTGTAGTGGGCGACTCTTTAATACCTTTGTAAATTATTTCTAAGATTTTGAAGTTAATATTTAACCAAATTTAATTCTAAATATTTATTTATTACCGTCAAACGGGGTGAATAGAAATGCGGGGGTGAATCGGAACGAAACTTTAAAATAAATTATAACGTTGAAATAATTTAGTTTGTTGCCAACAAGGGCGCATAATTGTTAATTATTATTATTATAATATAGTAAAAACATTAGAGTCCTTTTTGGCAACAAACTATATTATTTCAATGTTAAAATCCCTTTTCAAGTTTCATCTCGATTCACCCCGTTTGACGGTATTTATTCCTGTGACAAGAATAGAATAGAATATATTTATTGTAAAAACACAGTCTTCTACGGTTTGCTAATGTACACGGTCGGCAAACTGCAAATCTCGCACCACCGTTCACCAAAAAGTCTGCAGTAGGTATGCACACCACTAAAATTCCCGTGACATCACGATCAAAGGAAACAGCGACACTGCAATTCGTGTACCAGTAACCGCCCAATATTTGTGGACTCATAATTACCGCTAGTTTCATCATAAATATAATATTTTGTTGACTTTGCGTGGGAGCGCTCTTTGGTAAACGTAGGTTATTATACAACCAGCTTCTGCCCGTGTCTCCGCCCGCGTGATTTTTTTTGTTGGCTCGACTCGTCGCGTCGCATCGCATCAGCCACCCCCGCTTTTACTTCGTTTTCGCTTAGCGTTCTTCATGACTTTTCCTTTTTGCTCGGTTCCTAAAGGTCGTAGCGTAATGTTAAATAACTTATAACCTTTCTCAAGAATTAGGCTATACAATGCAAAAACATTTTTTTCAAATCCGACTGGTAGTTTCAGAGATTAGCACGTTCAAACAAACAAACAAACTCTTCAGCTTTATTATATTATAAAATTAAAATAATGAAGTATAGATATTATATTATATAGATCGTTAGAACTACGGTCTACCGTAAAACCGCTTTTAATATAACGTTAGTTCTCATTAGAGACCCAGTTGGCACAGATTAATTTGGAATCAATTACTGATCCTTTTAATGTGTACCCAAAAGGCGGAGTTAACCACAGTTGGGGCAAGGAAAATACAGAAAACTGTATTAAGTAAATATGTGACCGGTTTAATTTTTCTTTAGGTATGTACATTTTCTTTGACTCTGGCTTATTGTTACATAATCAGCCTTTAATTTTCAAGTGCTCGAATTCAGGTTTCCTTTCTTTAAGAGCGGCCCAGGTAAAGTTTTACTAAACAGGTAGAGAGAGAGCAGAGAGGGTTTTGCCGAAAGTTTCAGAAGCAATAAAGTTCAAAAATTCATCGCAAATACTAGCAAGACAAGTTTTGAGTGCCACGTGTATGTGAAAGCAATTTCAATATAATACTTCAGCACTCTAATTGCGTAACACGCTATCAATCACAATTTGAACCATTTTGAAGGATATCGCTAATCCATTGCTTCATATGTTCGAAAAAATCATCTGATCAGCAACGTAAATAACGCAATGAATGTTGTTGAACTGTCAAAATGAAAGCCAGGCAGGCTGTTAGTATGTTACGTAATTACCACGCAGGACAGAAACTCAGAATCTCTTTCATAATAACTTTCAATTATTTTTTAAATCGGTACTTCAGAGGGTCCTCCCAAATGATAGCCGTTTATTTATATGGACCGTGAAATGACAGCAGATAACCTCTCATCTTTTAACCTTCTGGAAAAAAACCTCTGCCTACGTTACCTCCTTTTTTTTTGTTGGAAACATGGTCACAAATGTTTCCACGATAAATTGGCATCAACCAGGCAAAACCCAGACTCCGAGCTGCTCCTGAGACATCAATAAAACACAGTAAAAAAACCTTGACAGAAAAAACCGGCAATTTTTTATTTTTTTATTTTAAAATAATAATAATAATTTATTTTTAAAATTGTTCTTATGGCGCAGTGGTTAAGGCGTCGCCTCTCGTGCGCGGGACTCAAATCTAGGCAAGTCCCAATGTGACTTTTTCAATTCATATATACTTTCTGAGTTTATCTTGGATATTACTGACATCAGTGAAGGAAAAACGGTGTGAGGAAATCTGTACTTATAGTTAATATGAGACTGAAATCGCCAACCCATCTTGACCTAGCGTGGAGAACAATGCTCGTACCTTCTCTGTGTGAGAAAAGGCCTTTGCTCTTTAGTGGGACAATAATAGGCTGCTCAGTAGCCGCGATGACGATCACTAGACCAATGAAGCATTGAAAAAAACTTAATTTTAAATACCTAAGTACAATTATCTACGTATACAGTTCTCTTAACGGAACAACTACTCGTATAAGTTTAATTTATATCTACTAGGAGCTTGGTTCAACCTATTTTCAACCACACAGTAATAAAGTTTGTGCTAAACGTTCCACACTTTCCTAGCCCGTTTTGTACATAGACCAGCGGGGTAATTACGTAACACACTAACAGTAGGAATTGCTTTCATTTTGACAGTTCAAGAACATTAATTGCGTTATTTACGTTGTTTAGCAGACAAATTTTTCGAACATATGAAGCAATGGATAAGCAATAAGCTTCAAAATTATTCAGATTGTGACTGCTAGTGTGTTACGCAATTAGGGTGTTGTTAGTGGGTGATACGTTAAGGTAATATGGTATAGTTAATTGGTCCTTTACTTGGATGTTTATCGAAGTTATGTAAGTACGTTGTGTTGCTTGAGACTTTCTTGCATAAACCACCCGAGTTTAAGCCACTTATTTAGCTACTTGATGGAATTCCGAAAACACAGTTGTTCTCAAGAAAACATATTTTTTATTTTATCTTAGAAATCTCATATATTTGTCTTCAGTGCAACAAGTCGCAGCCTCAGCAACGCAGAAAATAAGGTTGTGACTTGTGTGAGGAAGGCAATTGTTATTCACAGAATTGTTTGACAATAATGTGCTTGTGCCTATGTTGCACATCACTATTTCTAAACAAACTCTTTTAACATCGACACTATGATTCTCATTCCTAAAACGTCATGTGATCTCATACACACACCGACAATCTTTACAATAGAGAAGCTATCGTCCCAAAATGTTTAATCCCTAGACACAGCGGTGGTATCGTGGTTTTGGCAACCGCCTCTCTTTGCCACTCGCTAAGATACAAGTAGGGTTGATTCTGATTCGAAAACTAAACAAAAACTTATTTTTAATAGATACTTGAAGCTATGTACGGTCGCCAAAAATTATAAGTAACGAGGGTCGTCGGATATAGTTGAAGTTTAATAAGAAACCGATGGATGTTTTCGAATAAAAATTATTATAATAACAGAAAACAAACAGTTAATTTATCAAATTCTGATTTCGTCTCAAAGGCATAACATGAAATCTGTCTGTCCCATTTAAACTGAGATTTAAAACTAGGCATTACTACTATACAAATCGAACAAGATAAATATTTACCGTTTTAACTAAACTGAATTAGTTTTGCTTAATTCATATAAATACAATGATCTGAGGACATAGATAACCTGATTTTCTATCAGCGATAACTATGATGGAAAAGTCTTAAATTTGTAGGGCTGACATAAGCTACCGAAAAGCTTATGTCAAACCAGTTTTTTTCATTTTTTTATTCTTTAATTTCGTAGGCGGCTTTTATCCACAATGGCATGCCAGCCTCATCATAACTTAAACTATTCTAAACAACATCTACAAATACAATATACATTATTATTAATGTCTAAACAAATCAGTAAGTAGGTTTGCTGTCTCAGGTGAAGGCTGCGCTAAAACTTTAACGTATGTCAATCCAGTTGAAAAGTGCTGTAGAAATACGCTTTGAAAGCGATTGCCTCTCGTATAGGCCCTCTGTATTAGCTTTTCAAATAAGGAATTATCTCACACGCGTAGCTCCAATGAGAAATCTGACAACGTAGTTAATTTATCATGTGTTAGTACCAGGCAGGATTTTAGAACAATTGGGAACCCGATAAATGGCAGCAGACTGGTCCCATCACATGAAACCTAACACCACTTAAATAAACCTACCGGTTACCTACTACTCCATAGGACAATCTAGAACCTAGACCAAATCAAACTGGTTCCTAATTTCATGAAAGAATTTATTATTTTTATAACATTAAATACAACATTCTGTGATTACCATAACTTATACACTGATTCATTACTTGTTAAAATGTTAGAAAAAATCGTCTACAGTTGCAATATGGGTAACTATGGTTAGCGTCATGTATCATAAGTTATCATATTTAATTTATCTGTAATTGCTTAATTTTAAATATTTTGCACCTACTGTAGTAATTTTATTCTAGGTACATCATCTTCACATATAATTATAGTTAATGTTTCCAAAATATATAAAAACTATGTTTGTATCTGTTATTCATATGGTGGATTTAATAAAAAGTACTATATTGTACTCTATTCTAATATTGCAAAACATTTTAAAAGAGTAACTGTAGAGTTTCTTGCCCATTCTTCTCTGTTGAAATTGAAAATATTTATTTCAGACCAAGCACACAGTAATTGATACAAGTCCATATTACGTTAGAAGGTAGAGGCTTATAGATATGTTAGTGAAATTTAAAATAATTATTATTTTGGACATGCATGAGCGACCAATGTCTCAGGATTTGACTGTCCACTCTATCCGACACCACGCTCCGAAGCGTGTTGGTGCTATCCTTTAGTTGAGACCACAGAGAGGCGGTTTTTTTGCGAATCACCGCCTGGAAACCATCCGTGCCGTGGTCGGCGAACATGCCGCAGGCACTGCACCGCCATGGGAGCCCCAACAAACCCCTGAATGCGTTGTTATACTGGACTACCAATACTACCTTACGTTTTACCCTTACCTACTATAATGACATAGAAAGAAAGAAAAATAGTTTATTCTGCACAAACAAGGCTGAAGTATAAATGAGTATCGTACAGACATAGGTATCAATTACCTCAACTTTATTTTGGCCACTTATGCCGTCAGGTTCTTGTCAACCCTAGATTCACGTAAGAAAACCTACTTATTGCAGCCTCTTACAGCTTAAGTTCGTATCGCTCTGTTATTTATTACATAACCTTACTTAAGTGTGTATTTCGGTGAAGTTCTATCATATACAGGGTGACTTGTTAAACAATGGAGATATTGTATTCGGCTTCCGTTGCAAATACGTAAAAAATAGGGTTAAATACTGAGAGGATTTATTTCATGATGTTTTATTTTTATTTATAAATAGAATGTGAGAAAGCAAAATTGTGAAGCATAAAAATAACGTAAAAAAAACGTATTCTTTCAAACTGACGTACGTTCTTAATATAATTCAAATAAAGTTCGAATTTGATAAAAAAAACGTGTGCTTGAGCATTGAAGCGCGAGTTTAATAGGCATCACAGATTTCTACCGCACGTTCTCTCTGGAAAATCATACATCAATGGTTAAATAATACCTTAATATTTGACATAGAAGTATCTGTTTTGACGTTAGCATTTTTGTCTGTCCTTAGCTGAGTTTGAAGTGCGGATCCTACCTCCCTGTCTTATTAAATGTCATCCTCATTTATTCAAGGAAGCCTGGTGCAGACCCCCGCCCAGCACCACCTCGCCGAATCTTATTAAAACAATTTCATGAAGATTTTACTTGCGCACTTTATTCAAGTTTTTATTCTATTTTTATTCGTTACATGTGAGCTTTAATTATATTTCATTTAAGTAATAGCGAGTAGGGACCCGCCCTCTGCTCCGCACGGTTTTTGTGACTTGACAAAACGACGATTTCTATAGGTATTATACACATAAACCTTCTGGAATAAATTCCTTAAGTGATGGTGAAAATCGCAACAAAATCCATTGTACATTTTAGAAGAACTAAGTGATCATACAGACCATGAAAAGTGACTTTATGTTGTACTATTTAAACATGTCCCTAGTTTAACCAGTCATACTTCTGTATAGTTAACTTGGCAGCGGCTCACTATTCTTTCAAGTTGTGTCGTTGTTGATATTAATTTTAATGTCTTTTTAACATACATAGTTATATTATGATAATTTTAACAAATTTGAAACTGTGTCATTTGGAATGATAAAAAGAAAATTGCGAAAACGCAGTCTTACTTAATAATAAACACAGGATTCTGAAGAATCATAACAAAAGTAAAGTAGGTTAGCAATTTGTAGGAAGCGAGTCCTTCTCAGAGTAGATAAAAATATTTAATATTAAGAAAACTGGAATTGTCAAAGTTCAAGCTAACGAAAAACGAAGTTCACACGTAAGTAAACAAACACAATAATCGTTCGGAACTTGCTCCAAGTTATTTGTCAAAGCTAAAATATGTTAAAAGAAACGCCTGATTTGTTTTTCTGAAAGTTCAAACATTGCGTGAAAGTTTCTTTGAGTCTGCACGAAATCTTATTTTTCCACAATTTTATTATTTAAATTTCTTTGACTTGAACTTCGTTACGTGCAAACAAGTGTTTCTCCTCTTACAAACTGAGTATTTATCTAAAAAAGAGTAAAACAAAAAACGAAAGTTGCAATTTTACTTCTATTTTTGACTTATGACTTATATGTTTCGTAGCGTGTGCTACAGCCTCTACGCTGCTACGGCGTAGTGCCGCTACAATGGCTACGGAGCTACAACATGCTACGGCTGAGTAAACTCGAAACTATTCTACGTCTGTCGGCAGACATAAAATATTCCTTATGCGCCGTTTACACTGGTTGATGGTATATATATTATAAATTCTGTAATGAAGCCCGTATTGGAACTCTGTTTACTTTTGTCTTTGTTTGGCAATTTTATGTCTTGTTATGTAAATACGATACAATAAATTATTTTGACTCCTTATAAGTAGTCGCTGTAGTTAACAAAATAAATTGAATACATTCATCATGTGTATTTAAGTTGTTTAATATAAAAGAGATTTCAATCAAAAAAAATTCTAATAATGATCAAAAATTGCATATTTTGGTTGCAAAAAATTATCTTTTTAGTTATGAAACTCAAAAATAAGGTCTGCTGTTTTTGGCTTTCTACTAAATATCCAATTCTATTCATCTGTAAGAAATAACATCACTACATTGACCAATTCACAAACGAATTTAAATGCACACTTATTTACCTGCCATTAGATACATAGATAGATACATATAATACACTTTATTATGCACAACATAAAAATTACAAATATAAATATATAAATTTTACATATGGTGACACAATAGGCGGTCTTATCGCTAAAAGCGATATTTTACAGACAACCTTTGGATGGATTAAGGGAGAAGGAGAGACAGTACTGCAGGTAGTCTGTAGTTGTACCATTTACATATACACAATAAATACATACATACATAAAACATATTTTACTTATCTATAAAAGTATACAGGCTGGCAGAGACATCGATGCGCAAACTTTACCCATGAATTCAGCACAATATGATTCTAGACCCCCTTCTTTTTTTTGTGGATGGTAAATCATCAAATGACTTCTTCCGCTCTGGGCAGAGCGGAAGGGCGTGTCAGACTCTTACTGACTAAAACCCACCAGTGTTCCTTCAGTTGCCTGTGCGCCAGGGCCACGGTAACTCTTTGGAACAATCCGCAGCCCCAGCAGGATTCTAGACCCCCTTTTTTTTTTTTTTTTTGGGTGGGAAATCATCAAATGACGTCTCCCGCTCTGGGCGGAGCGGAAGGGCGTGTCAGACTCTTACTGACTAAAACCCACCCGTGTTCCTTCAGTTGCCTGTGCGCCAGGGCCACGGTAACTCTTTCGAACAATCCGCAGCCCCGGCAGGCATCGGTCCTATCGGACCCCGTCTATTTTGCTGACATCTCTTTGAGGCGCGCGTGGAACACGACGCGCCGTCGACCCGGGCCTGGTCCTTACCGGACGGCGAGCTGCCCATTGCTCGCCGTCCGCAAGCCCGCGCCTACGGTGGCCGGGAGTCGGCAATCGACTCCCGACGCCCAGGGTGTCTCCTCCTCCTGCGGCGGCTAGGGGCGCGAGGGCGCAGAGATTGCCTCTCCCTTTCGCGCTCCGCCTCCTCCTTCGCGAGCATTACTGCTTCGCAGAAGGAGGTGACGGCTTCCCATTCCCTCTCGCTCCGTACCATGGCCTGAACCAGGGCCGGACGCGAGAGGTCGCCGCCGCCGATCGCCGCCACGAGGACACGGCGGTGCTCCGCCCAAGCCGGGCAGACTTCCACCGTATGCTCCACCGTGTCCTCCGGTCGATCCACGCAATGATAACACCCGGGCGTTTCCTCCCGCCTTATACGAAACAGGAACCTCCCGAAACAGCCATGTCCGGTAAGGACCTGCGTCAGGCGGAAGGTGAGGACGCCGTGGCGCCTCTCAAGCCACTCCTCAAAGAGGGGTCTTACCGCCGCAATTGTGGCGTGCCCTGCGCTGGGTTGCGACAGTCGCACTCTCCATGCCGCCATGAGATCCCGCCGGAGCTCTGTCCGCTGTGCCGTGATTTCTCGCGGCAGCGGAGTTACGCCCCGGCGTTTCGCCTCCTCGCGCCACTCCCAAACGTGCGCGAGGACCTTTGCCTCCAGATCCCACGGCGGCAATCCGGCAAGGAGGCTCGCCGCCTCGCATGAGACCGTGCGGTATCCCCGTACCATCCGGATGGCCATGACCCTTTGGGACGCGTTCAACCGGCGGGCTGGCCGGAGCCTCAATGAACGCGCCCACACCGGTGCCCCGTAAAGGGCCATGGACCGCACGACCCCCGCGTAGAGCCTCCGGCAGGAGGCGTTTGGCCTCCCCAGGTTGGGCAAGAGCCGCTTCAAAGCAGCCCCGGCCCGCTGCAGTCTGGGAGCCAAACGTCGGAAATGCTCGACGAAGTTCCACCGGCTGTCGAGGACGAGTCCCAGGTACTTCATCGTCGACTCGACGCCGATGTGAACCCCTCCTACCGTTATTTGGGAACCCGACAGTGGCGCGTTCCGAGGACCATGAAAACACATGGCCTCGGACTTGTGCAAGGCCACTTCGAGTCCCAATTGCCGGATCCTCTCAACGACTGTCGCAACCCCGCGTGTCATGAGTTCGGCCGCCGCCTGGTGCGACCTCCCCTGCGCCAGGACCAGCGTGTCGTCAGCGTAGCACACCACGCTGACGCCACTAGGGAGGTCGGCGCGCAGCACCCAGTCGTACCCGATGTCCCACAGATGCGGCCCCAGGACCGATCCCTGTGGGACACCGCACGACATCTCTCGCCGGTTCCATTCTCCCTGGTGACCGGGGTAGATAACTGCTCTATCCGCCAAATAGGCCTCGACTACACGACAGAGATAGGTCGGCATCCGGTGATACCGGAATGCCTCCCGGATGCAACTCCAGGGCAGGGTATTGAAGGCATTGGCGATGTCTAGAGACACCGCCAAGACGACCCCACCCCGGGCCACAGCATCCCCCGTCGTGAGGGCTCGCACGCGCATGATGGCATCCACCGTGGAGCGCCCCCTGCGGAAACCAAACTGGCTCTCCGCCAAATCCGGCCCCACCCGCACCAGCTGCCCGACGAGGCGGTCTGCAATGACTCTTTCAAAGAGCTTGCCCACCTCGTCGAGCAGCACGATGGGCCGGTAAGCGGACGGAGAGTCCGCCGGGCGCCCCGGTTTCTTAATGAGGACCAGTTTCCCCGTCTTCCAACGAAGTGGGAACTGGCCCTCCTCCAAGCATGCGCTTAGGAGCCCTCTTAGTCGAGGCCCGAGAGCCTCCAAGGCCAGGACCCAGGCTTTTCCCGGTAAGCCGTCGGGTCCTGGGGCGGTATTTTTGGCACTCAGCCTACGTACCGCCGCTCTCAACTCTACCTCGGTCACCTCAGGAGCAACGTCGTCATCGTCGGTCATGTGGTCCGCAGTTGGCACCGCAGGAGGCGGAGCCATGGGCGGGGGAGTATGCTCCCCCCGCGAAGGGAACAAAGCGCTCACCACGCCCTCCACGAGCTGGGGCCGGAGACTCTGCGTCAGCGGGGGAGCCCATGGGCGGAGTTTCTCCCGCACCACCTTATATGGGCGTCCCCACGGGTCCCTGTTCAGAGTCCCCAGCGACTCCTCACGGGCCAGTCCCCTGGCCCGCAGGATCTCCGCTCGGAGGGCGGTCTTCGCCGCTCTGTAACCCTCGTACAGCTCCGCCTGAATGGCTTCCGTATCCGAAGGGCGGATACGGAGCCTGCGGTGCCTGGTGTACAGGCGTCGCGCGGCAACACACGCCTCGCGCAGAGACGCTAATTCCGGCGACCACCAGTACACCTGGCGCCAGGCACGTCCGGGCTGGACCCGGGGCATTGCCACGTCACAAATCTCGGACATGGCCTCCCGGAACCACTCCGCCTCGACGTTGATGTCTGCAGGCCTGTCCGGTGGTGACACCCAGGCCTGCACAATCGAGGCTTCCAGGAGGAGCTCCCGGTCCAGCTTCTTCAGCGCCCACCGCGGACCACTCGGGGCCTGTCGGACCAGCGCGCTCGAGGTCTGGGCGGAGACGTCGAACCGGATGTACCGGTGGTCGGAGTACGTCTCCACCCCCTCCATGACGCGCCAGTCAATGACACGCGGTGACAGAGCGGGGCTGGCGAACGAGATGTCCACCACTGACTCGCCCCGCATCCGCACACACGTGGGGACAGAACCCCGGTTTAGGACGACCAGGCCTGTCTCCAGAGCCCAGTCCTCCACCATCCCGCCCCGTGTGTCCGTGTACCGGGAACCCCAAGCCGTGTTCTTGGCATTGAAGTCCCCGAGTACGAGCACGGGCAGGGTATGGTACCCGACGACGACGACTCTCAACTCCGCAAGGGAGTTGTGGAACTCGGCGAGAGTTCGGTTCGGGGAGAAGTATACCCCTACCACAACAATCTCCCCGAACCGTGCTGCCACGCAACCCCGTCCCCTCTTGACTGCCTCAAGCGACGGGGTACCGGCGGCGGCCGACGAAATGAGGGTCACTGAGCCGCTCAGGTCCTCCACCCAGTCATCCCTGGGCGGGACAAAGTACGGCTCAGCGACCACGGCGATGTTGATCGACCACTGCGCCATGCTCTGGAGTAAGAGATCCTGAGCGGCGGCGCAGTGGTTGATATTCGCCTGGAGGAGGCGTAATGGGGCCATTATTGGCACTCCATGTCAGCCCCCTCCCGAGCCCCCTGTGAGGGCCCTGCCGCGGTGTTTGCGGCGACAACGATTGCGGGAGCGGCAGCGGCGGCGGCAGTGGCGGCGGTTGCGGCGGTGACGGCGGTGGCGGAGGGCTTGCCCCTGCCCCTGGCTTTGGCGGCTGGAGCGCAGGCCTTACTCCCAGCCCGGTGATCGGCCGGCTTGCCAGCTGCCGCACATAGAAAACAGTGCGGCGTGGCAGTGCACGAGCCGGCCTTGTGACCGGGCTGACCGCAGCGGAAGCAATGATTGCTGCGGTCACCTCCGAGGTGCATTGCACTCCCACGTGGTTGCCCACCTGGCAGCGGAAGCACCTCAGAGGTCTGGGTTCCAGCAGTTTAACCTGCGCAGAAACCCAGCCCACCAGGAGCCTTCGGCCCTCCCCGGCAATTTTTTTGGCCGCCGACACGGGGCAGCTCACCGTCACGGCTTGCATCCCCGCGTGGTCAAGCCGGATGGTGCCCGCCCTAACCTGCTCGGCAGAGCACCCCCCAGTCCTAACGACGGCGGCCACCACCTCAGCCTCCGTCACGCAGTCGTCCAGGCCCAAGATGCGCATGTCAATACACTTGGTGGGCCTGGACACTCGGGCCTCATCCGCATTAAGGGACGCCCTAAGCCTTTCGGCCAGAGCGTCAGCGGTCGGGCCACTGGCCGCACCGGGGACCTCCAGCATCCGGGCACCAGTCGCAGTAACCCTTACCCGGATGCCATTGGTGACGCCCAGCTCCTGCAGGTTCACCGCCGCCCTCGCCTTCGTGAGCACGTCGCGGTAGGACACGCCCTTCTTCTCCGCTTCCGGCTGTAGCGTGATCACTACAGCTGCGGACTTCGGGGCGCGGAGCCTAGCCGCGACGCTTCGCTCTTTGCGCCGCTGCCGCCTCTCCTTCCTTTTGGCCGCCCTTGAGACCTTACCCGCCTTCCTCTTCTCTCCAGCCACTTGCCATTCGGCGTCGGCCGGAGGAGCATTAGGAGGCGGGAGGGGCGGCCGTCTCGCCGCCGGGGCTGGGGCCCTCGCCGCCTGCGTAGCCACCCCACACTTCTTGGGCTTGGGCGGTGCCGACTTAGCCGGGGGCGGCCCCGCGGGTTTCGGCACGGGCCCGCCTTTAGACCGCCCTGCCGTTCCTGGCTTGGCCGCAGCGGCGGCAAACGACACCTGCCGGCTCGCCGCTAGCGGGGGGCGCAGGACAACGGCCTCCAGAGCGGAAAATCGGCTCTGGAAGGCAGCCAGCTCCCGCCGCACCAGGGCCAAAACCCGGTCCTCCGCAGGCACCGGCACCGGCCGGTCTTTCCCATGCCGCGCGCCCTCCTGTGGAACCTCCCGGTGGCCGGCTACCCGGAGGCCGGCCAGGCCCGCTCGGAGCTCCTCGTTCTCCTTTCGGAGGAGCTCCATAGTGGCTGTCAAGCGAGTGATCTCCGCCCGCATCTCGGCCATCCCGTCCGATTGAGGCCCGAATTTGATGGCCTTCACTGCCTCCATAATGGAAGCCGCGGCAGCGGGTATGGCCTTGTCTTTAGAGGACTGAATCCTCTTCAAGGCCACACCCTTTAGCGCAGCTACCACGGCCGCCTCCAGCCTGGCCAGTCGCTCTGACTTAGAGCCGCCAGCGGCGTCCGGCTCACCGACTGACGACTCAGATAGTTCCGCCCTGAGACTGGCCCCTCCAGGTTCGTGCCCCTCCGTGGCGAGTCTCTCGGCTGACTGGGCCGGTTCGGCTGAGCTGACTCGCTTCGGCTCGCCGTCCTCCTCGGTGGTGCGCACTTTGCCCGTACTCCGCTCGTGCACTCCACCCCGCCGAGTAATTTTTCTTCGGACGACACTCCTCCCGCCATCAGAGGACGACCCCTGGCCATCCCCTGGTTTGGGGCGCTTCTGGAAGAGCCTTCTGTTCTTCTCAGCATCTCCCACCACTACGCGCTCCGGGCTCTTGTAAGAACCCTTCGCGCCAGATGCGGCGTCGGACTCCGACCCCGCATCGCTCCTCTCCTCTCCACTGCTCTCTCTTTGTGTTGTTTTGTTAGATTTTTCCATACTTAATCCCACGAGTATGGGGGATATACAATGTCATTCCCAGGTTCACCCCCTGTCCCTAGGCAAGTGTACATTTATAACCCAACCAGAGGGTCCACTGGTACTCTGGCTGGGGGTGCGCTAGCGACTGATGCGCCACCTACAACTGGAAAGTTGTAGATGACACTACTCCTCAGCCATTCATACCCTCGCCGCGCACCAGAACTTGATATTAGAGGAATTTTTTATAGAGGTTATCTTCCTCGCGGCCCGGGCGGTTAAGCCAAGACCCTCGACCCCCGTCAAAAGTCAGAGACATGACGTTGACGATCTTCGGGGCTACGAGACTAACGGTGGCAGAAGGAGCAGACTCCTTACTGCCTGCCCGGCGGCAGGGTAAGTGCACACCGAGCCCGCTCTTACTCCGCCGCTGTGCGTCTCTGCTTAACAGAGATACACACGTTGGAGCGTTCCTCCGACAGGATATTAGCGTACGGGCAACAAGACCCCTTAGGCACAGAGTACCTAATGGAGAGTTATTGCCCGCACCCCAAGGTGCACCGTCCCGGAGACTGGCCTTTCCCCCAGACGCATCCAAGGGAAACTCCAGCCCACGGACACACGGGGAGGTTTCCTGTCCTAGCACCACAT
Source organism: Dryobotodes eremita (assembly GCA_917490735.1). Lineage (NCBI taxonomy): Eukaryota > Metazoa > Arthropoda > Insecta > Lepidoptera > Noctuidae > Dryobotodes > Dryobotodes eremita. Next base: position 11,680,928 of record OU823257.1, read on the forward strand.
TCTAGACCCCCCCCCTAATGCAGCAATTTTACGTCGGTTATCTTAAAAAAAAAAAAAAAAAAAAAAAAAAAAAAAAAAAAAAAAAAAAAAAAAAAATATCTGCTGTTTCATAGAAAAGTGAAATAAATACGCGATCAATATTTATGGAAAAGCAAATCATTTTTTTAAGAATCGACGATACATTTGATACTCTGTATACAATAATAATCATGAAACCAGTGCAAAGAACAAAAAAAAATTGTTAGTGTTCTAACACCAAAATTTTAAAAATGGACAAAGATTGAGCAGGCCTTATCGACATGGGCAAGGCTTTCCATAACCGTACTGCTTGAACTGTAAAAGATTTATCATAAAAACTGATAGAATGCATCGGTATCTCTAGTCTCAGTAGAGTACGACGGCACTATTGGCGCAGTGGTTAAGCTATTGACTGCTGCGCTGCGTGTCGCGGGTTCGATTCCCGCACGGAGCAAATATTAGTATGACCTACAAGTAGTTGTTCCGGGTCTGGCTGTTTGTGTATGTGAGTTTAAATTTTTGTAAACGCACCCACAATACAGGAGAATATCCTAGTGCGGGGCAACGTTTAAAAAAAACACCTGTGGCACTCGGGGACTGCCGCGGTAAAGCTATTGCATAGCATTTTTTATTAACTTATGCAATTATAATTATTTATTTATGCAGTATTTATGCAGTATTTATTTTTTCTTTGATATTAATTCAAGTACAGTCGTACCATATACATACACGTTAAGCGAACGCTCGGCCGAGCTACATGGTAGGCGGAGTGGGGGGTGTTAGGTTTTATTTTCGTTACGGAATTTCTTGATTCGGTCGCCGCGCTCAAAGCCCGCGATAAAAGCTATGCAATAGCTTAAAAAAAAAAAAGTACATTGCATTTCCACAAGTTGTTTCTTTTAGAACTACACTAGAAAATGTTTCCGCGTTCGAAAGATACTACTCAAGCTTTTTACAGTAGTCTATTAGAATAACATTTTATAGCTACTGAAGCATAGATAAGTAGCTACTTGCCGGCCGAATAGAATGTTTGTAGTGAAACAAAGAGATGAAAGATACTACAGAGAGGCTTTCGTATCTATTCATACTATTGGTTGTTTAGTTGCATTATATTCTATGTACTGTTTATTTTATTTTCCTTGTTACCTACCTATACATGTATAAATCATTAAATGCCCATGGCATTAAGTCCACCTCTGTACATTTCTGTGTTTGTAATAAATAAATAAAAAATAAATAAACCTGACTTGGTTTCCGTACGTCTTTTTCGCGTGCCCACTGAATATTAGCGCTGTGCTGTTGGTCCCACATAGCACAGCATCCTACTGAGTGGAATACTTGTCACAGTCACAACATGTAACTGTTTTGTGCTTGTGATTATTATATGTAAATATTTTTGTTTTATTATTCTGATTACACGAGTCAATTATCTTTTTGTATGCACATGTTTGTGTAAAAAATTTAACCTACGTTTCTTTTTTGCTTTTTATCAGAAGAAACAATGAAAAACTGTGATTCCACGTCTCAATGACGTCATCTAGCATAATATAGCAAAATTAAATCATAGTCTTTATTATGCACACCATAAGGATTAAAATATAAATGAGATTCTTTCACTAAGGGTGGTTGTACGGAAGTACTACAAAATAATAATAATAATAATAAAATTAATAATTGTGGTATACGGTTGTAACTCACATTTTACTATGACATGGATAGAGAATAATTATGAAGAATCTGTAAACAAAAATAAACCCACCTTTATCAATCCATAATTTTTCAGTAATGTTGTGAATTGTTTTCTTCTTCTATGTACTATTAATTAGCCGTGAGTAGTATTTTTTTTGTTGTATTTAGAAAAAGAAACCACCTCCGTTTTTTGTTATCAAAGGTGACATGCACATTCAGTCAATGTCACTGTTTTATTTTTAAATTCTCTAAAATCTACACAGATGTTTTTACCAATACCTATTATATTTATTTCCTCCTTTACTTCGCCACGAGGCACAAAACCTTGATAAAAATATAAACCTAAGCCCGTCGATATCTTAAGGCCAAGTCCATCAGTCCATCAGCGTCCCTCAACTAACACGTTTTCCTGTAATGGTTTCAATTTGACCTAAAGTGCTCTCCGAATAAAATCAGCCACGGAAAGAGGCCGTCCTTCGTAATGATATTTTTAGACTTAAATAAATGGAGACGGGGTTTTTTTGTTAGTGGCAAGAGAAGTAAGTTTGTTTTATGTATTTAGTGGTTTTTGACTATGGGAAGTATAGTGGTTTTGGAAAAACATACAGTCAAGGAATTTTAATGTTTAACTTTAAGGTTAGTTTTCACTTGCCCCTTATAATTTTTGTCTAGAACGTGTTGCCAACATTTTGAATGAATATGACAGTTTGATAAGGTACGGTCTCCAAAAGTGATAAGTAACCAGGTCGTCGGATATAGTTGAAGTTTAGTAAGACACCGATGGATTTTTTCGAATAAAATGTAATTACATTACATTTATTCGAAAAAATCCATCGGTTCCTTACTAAACTTACTTTATGGATGGACTTTTTCGAATGTAATAAAATGTAAATACGTTACATTTTATTCGAAAAAATCCATCGGTTTCTTACTAAACTTCAACTATATCCGACGACCCTGATTAATTATCTCTTTTGGTGACTTTACATCCCCCCGCTATGTAGGAAAGGAATATGTTTGAAAATAGCTTTAACATTTTCGCTCCTTTTACTATTGAAGGGGCGTATGTCCAATGCTGAACGGAAAATGATCAACCCAAAAAAATATGAAAATAAAATGTATGATGTATTAATGTATTAGTGATGGCAAGCGCGATTGCCGACCGTTAGATTTTAGGTAAGATATCTATTGTGAGCAAAATGCTTCTTTTCTTTATTTCAAAATTACTGTGGCAAACTGGAATTAGGACTTCTGCTCGATAAATGACCTGTATTAAAGAACAAAATGCCATCATTTGCGAATTGTGGAAAGGAGAAGAGTTGTAATACAGTAAAAGTGAACGTAAAGGTTATATTATTATTTACTATAACATTATTAAAACACAGTGGTTTATCCAAGTGTTTTCTCGGCTTTATTTAAACCTTAAATAATTATAACTGTTATTTTAACACGATACCTTCGAATCCACAAATATAACCTTTAAATGATACCAAACACACATTACCAAGTCCTAAATAATTACGTATAAAAGCCGTTAAAACCTTCATTACGTAAAGTAGCTTATCTCAAATTTCCATATGTTGGTTAGGTTAGAAATAAAACAAGATTTACGCCCGTCCCGGCAGAGCGGCAGATATTTATTAGTGGGGCAAACAAGACCAGGAGTAAACTTTATCACTGCTGTAAAAACAGGCAAGTAACCTGGGTTTATAGCCTCTGGAGTGAGCGCCTTTAACTCGGGGACCTAACAATTTTGTACCTCTAGAGGTTTTGTAAGAATAACTAAGTCTAAGCAAAAAATTACGTGTTAATTTATTAATAAGATGGTATTTTCTTAGTAAAGAAAAAAATTGGTAGAGTCATTCGCACGTCAGTAGTTAGTGATATTAGAAAAAAGAAAACCGCCCTTACTGCTGACGAAATAAAGGCGCTGTTAATTATAAATAATGGTGTTCGGTCTGGATTCCTACATGCATGGAATATTGTCAGGTATTTAACGGAACGTGATAATTATCGCTTTTATTGTCATCCACGTTAATTTCTAGATCCTCGTAAATGTGGAGTAAAATCCAAATTACGTCACACATAAAAATTACCTGCATAAACGAAACTATAGACATGTACAGGTACACAGGTTCTTTTTTAAATTATAATAAAAATAAAGCATGATTCCATCAACCCACAACAAGATAACTCTACACGATTCATTTTATCAACGAAACATTGATTTCTTTCCTCCAATCATTTACCGAAAGACAACCTCAAATCAACAAAAAATTAAGATACTTTATTACAGCTTCTAACATACTAAGAACATATTAAATTGAAAGATGGCCGCTGTGGGTGCAAGTAGTGGGTACAGTGGACTGACACCGCTAGCTCATCGCTCACCGTGCGCCAGACAACTTACTTCCCTTCAATTGATTCGTACAACTTGTGGAAAAATGAACAGCTGTACAGACTATATTTTTCCTTTGCTTTGTATTGCAGATCATAGACAACCGATACACCACGTTTTTTTGCCGTCGATGGAATAAGCTTTGATGTTGCAACGTGATTTTCTAGTTGCGTTGGTAACGTTCAGGGGTGAATATTTAATGTGTTTTTTGTAGGTACTTACCGATTTTTGCTTATAAGAATAATAGTGGTCGTATTTCTTTTACTACTTATAACCTTGTTGTTTGAATTTAAATATGTTTCTTTTGTCATTGCCAATTACTAACTGAAGATTTTATAGATTTTTATTCATTGGCAGCCTTGATCGATCTACCCCCTGCTGAAATGATATAGCCCTCCTCCCTTTTATTGCCTGATTCAATGGTTTGTGTAAATATTTAGTAAGCAATATAATGCATCTCGTGCATGCAGTAAGAGCAGTGGTCGTCCAGTGGTAACGGCCCCGACTTACGAGTTGTAGGTCGTGGGTTTGAACCCAGGCAAGCGTTTTACTTTGTGTACTTAAATAATTTTATCACCATTGCTCTCAAAGCGGTGAAGGAAAACATCGTGAGGAAACCGGCATGTCCTAGAACTAAAAATTTGAAGACATGTGACCTCTACCAACCCCCACTAAGCCCGCGTGGTAGATTATAGCCCACTCCCTCTCGAACAGTGGAGGCCTGTGTCCCAGCAGTGGGAACATTATAGAATGATTTGATAATACACATAAACATAAACTCACGCCTTTTTCCCATGGGGTAGGCAGAAACTACAGAACGCCACCTACTACGATCCTTACATACTCCTTTTGCCTCTTTTATGTTCATACATCTGGTGATACACGCACGCCGGTTGCACATTTTACAACATATGCAGTATATACCTACCTAGAACCGAAAAGTCAACTACCCACCTGCAACTATATAAAATAAACACAAGTAATAAAATCTAATGGAACGTAAAGAGACTACTTCTTTTACTTCATTCTCACAGCTTCGTACGAACCGTAAAACTAAAGCTAAATTGAAATTGAGGAGGGCCGGGCGTACACGCTGGAGTATCCGAGGCGTCGCCGCGTCAACAGTGGCCCTAGCTCAAACGCGCGACTTTAATATAACGTAAATTCGAACGATTTTTTAATCAAAAATACAACTATTCAATAGCATTTTGATCAACATTTTTGCGACAAGCACATTATGTATCACCTACGGATATATACGAATAAAGACTAAAGGTTTCCGCAGACAGGCGCGACGCGACAGCTCGACACAAAGGCGCCGCTCGTCGCCCGGCGAGCGGTGCCTTTGTGTCGAGCGCGATTCGCGTCGCGTGTCGCGCCTGTTTGTAGGAGCATTTAAAAAGAAAATGTAGGTAAATATTATGTGCGTAACGATTGATTTAAATTTTAAAATCATTTGAATTTACGATACGTTTATTCTGCGCGATGGTGCTAGGCCCACAGGACGCAAGGCACCGAAAGAAAAAATGGCCGCTTTGAAAATGTCACCATCATTAGGCTAGAGGTAAATAAAATCTTGTTTTTTCTGCTGCCTGTAATGACGGCTCATCACAGAGCTTTACCTGCCGTACCTACTTCAATAGAGCCCCCTAAGTAATCCCCGATTTGTGTCTAGTTTACTTAAGGACAAATATCTAAACGGGTCCTTCGTTTGGACTTATATTCTGTATTCCTACTATCCGTTCGTAAACTATTCGAAATTCAAATGATCAGAATTCTTTCTCTAGAATGATCACATTTTCAGATATGAAACAGGTGAAACGAAACATTCCGCGAAAAATAATTCAAAACAGATTTTAGTAAAATTACGGTTTATGTTTTATAACACCTCAAAGTAGCAAAGAATAGCTTACAGGATAGAAATATTATAACCAGCCAGTATAGTGGTCACAGAACACAATGGTGGAAACGGGATTGACTACCCAGAGTGCACCAATGTACATAATAAGTATCAACACTTGTAAAGACTATTTCAATGCACCCCGTTGTGATACTAATAACAGCGTAACTCATCCTGCAGTTCCAGTACTGGAGTCCAGTTGAAAACCAGCATTAGTCACTACTTGTCTGGCATTTTTGCTGAACTTTGCCTACTTGGCGCAGCCGCGAGGTACACTTTCCTGCTAATTTCTCACAACGCACTTTACACTTTTTGTTTGTTTTCTTTTTTTTAGTTTCTTTCTTTACTAGTAGTATAAAATGTTGTGTTGTGTGCCTTTTAGTCTGTGGTAAATAAATGCTTTTCTTTATTTCTTCAGTTAATTAAAATAGCACGTACCGAACCACTTGATAACACCATCGTGCTATCGATCAGTCCGTCAATTTACACAACACTCGTACAGACAGGTACCTACCGTAATACACACGGTACACGTAATTAAAAACAAAATGAGTGTCCCCAGTACCTATATACCTATAGGTACATATATGTATACGTCCGACCTTTTAAAGGGTCAGGATTAAACAGTAATGAAGTGAATAATCCAGAAGAAGCGGCGCGGAAAATTTTACGAAATTTCATTTCTAACAAAAATGTTGGAATGGAAACGATTCGATGATCGTCCCCGTAATTAATCTTTCCATTTCGATTTCTGAGAGAAAGTTGGGAACAATGGTTGGTTCGGTTGTAGGGTGAGCAGAGCTGTAAGGTTGAAAAGCTGATATAACGTGTTGTAATGTCAATAAAATTATATATTTTAGGAAATATCACGCAAACTCCAAGTGTTTCCAATTTATCCGTAAAATGCTACCGAGAGGTTTCCACAAATTATTTAATTGTTAGTTAGTTAGTAATTTAGCTTCCTGTCAGAGTCTTTGTTTGCGGGGAAGTATTACCACGTTACTATTTCTTGGAACACGTTGAACATGTGGGTGCCGATTCTTCTTTTTATACTCTCTGGAAAATATATTAGCTATAAAATTCTGTATGAAGTACCTAGTCAATATTGTAATAAACACTGCAAAACTCCTAAATATTCAATCGACGCAATCAAAGTTTAATCGTATTGTTCAGCATAACTCGATATTTGCCGATAAATGAACTGAATCAAAATCGAACAGAAGCCAATTCGCAAAGTTTGAGCAACACATACAATTTGCCAACTAGAAGCACTAGAGCTCTCACTTGTTTAATGTTGCCAGCTCTTCAAAACAATACTTTGATTTTATAGTTGAACTCCTCGATATTTGTTCCAAAATTGCCAAAAAAGTTGGGAAAGAAACGTAGGTATATAAATCGGTTCTTTGTGATTGTAAGGTTAGAACTTCTTCTTAGTAGTTCCATAAATATTTCAGAGGTTGTGTGGTGAAGGTACGTGTTCGCAGAGAAGCACAAACATGTCCATTAGTCGCGAGTTGAATAGAATAGAATAGAATAGAATAGAATACTCTTTATTATGTACACCATAAAAAATAACAGATATAAATGTAGACATTTTACACAGGGTGACACAATGGGCGGTCTTATCGCTAAAAGCGATCTTTTACAGACAACCTTTGGATGGATTCAAGGGAGAAGGAGAGACAATAATGCAGGTAGTCAGTGGTGTACCATTTACATATACAACAAATACATACATACATAAAACATATACTTATCTACATATAATATATACAATAATAAACATGAAACAAGAGCAAGGAAACTAAATGTAATGATGATGTTTAAGGAGAGAGGAAGTGTTTTTTAACCATAATTTTAAAAGTGGACAAAGATTGAGCACGCCTTATCGACTCGGGCAAGGCATTCCATAACCGTACTGCTTGAACTGTAAAAGACTTGTCATAAAAGCTGGTGGAATGCATCGGCATCTCTAGTCTTAAGTTTTCCGATGACCTAAGATATCTATTATGTGTGTCATGAAGGAACTTGAAACGTTCTTTAAGATAAGAGGGGGTTTTAGGGTTGAATAGAATACTGTAGAGCTGAAACAAGATATGTGAATTCCGGCGAAGACGTATGGGAAGCCAATTGAGCTTTGTACGAAATTCAGAAATGTGATCATATTTGCGCAGGCCAAATATAAATCTTATGCAAAAGTTTTGAAGTCGCTCAAGTTTATCTAGTTGTGCCTCAGTGAGATCGAGATAACTGACATCAGCGTAGTCAAGGATGGGAAGTAAAAGGGATTGTGCAAGCGCAGTTTTAGTGGCAGTCGGAAGAAAGTTCCGCAATCGTCTCAGGGACTTACCAGATGCAAAAATTTTGCGACTTACGTCCTGCAACTGAGGACCCCAAGAAAGATGTTTGTCGATCCAAACCCCAAGGTTCTTAACCTTTTCGCTGACTGGAATAGCAGCTCCGTTAAATTGTACCTGGGGAAGCTGTGACCAGTTTACCTTGGGTGTCATCCTAGAGCTGCCAACAACAATGACCTGAGTCTTCGATGGATTAACCTGCAACCCATGTGCCTCACTCCACTCGCAAATTGAACCCAAATCTTTATTTACTATATTAATTGCATCAGCCAAATCCGAAAGGGCAGCTTGTCTATATATTTGTAAATCATCTGCATAAAGGTGGTAGGAAGAAAGAAGTTTTTTGGAAATAGAGTTTATAAATATTGCGAAGAGTAAAGGAGATAAAACGCCACCCTGAGGTACACCGGCAGAAGTATAACACCAAGAAGAGCAAGACTCTTCCATGCATATACGCTGCCGGCGGCCATACAGGTAACTATGAAACCAGTCAATCGCCGTTGGAGATATGTTGAGCACATTTTTCGCAATTTCCTGCGGTACGAGACGCTCGGCTGGGACTAAATTTTTCAATACTCCCGCACTTATCTAGTGTAGCTGTGTTTACGTTACCTTGCACTGGTGATCTTTTATGTTTTGCGTTTTCGTTTGCACATTTTTCTATGTTTACTACCGCCAGCAAATTGTTCTTTATTGAGTCAAATTGCAGCACATTTTTTTATAACAAATCTTTTTTTTCATATAATGCGTTTTGTCGTAGACGCCATCTCCAGTTTTAAAATGAATGCCTATAAAGACTATTATGGAATTGATTCCAGAGAAAAATTCTTAGCCTAGCTATTAAAAATATTCTGCGATCGATACATTAATACATTTGCCAAGAGATGTTATATTACAACACAACTTTACAGTCTAATGTCTAAGTTCAAAGACATAATTATTAAACCCAAAAGATCTCAAATACGCTAACAAACTTGCTAACAAAAACGAACAACGTGTCAAATAACTTATGAACCCGACTCTCAACATGGATACCCTCTCAAAAGCGACCTGTTCGCAAACGAATGCGCATTAGCAGGAGCTAGACAAATTAACAGAAGGTGATAAGTTGCCAACTGCGGGCAAGAAATAGGGAGCAATAAAAACGTTTCCCAGCGTCTTATGTGCAGGAGATAAAAGTTGGAAGTACGGGTAGGTACCCTCGTTCTGCTGTATGCTAGAATGGCATGAACTGTTAGGTACACATAGGGCTAAATTATGGTCTAAAGTTTTAGGTCAATACTAATGCAAGTTTTCAGTGTATTGATTGGTTGAACGGTGGAAATTGGAGGTTGTAGATTTCATTCATAAGATTTTTTTAAATGTAAATAAATGTCATATGTACCTAGTAGTAACTCGTATTTTATGATAAGTTACTTTTTCTGCGAAGAAAACCCTATCGTTTTACTATTCTATAGAATGATGGGCATTTTAGTATGAAGCCTGGCCTAATGACCAATAGAGTTCTTATGCATGTCAACTTTGCTGTAACAAAACATTTTATCAACATTTAAGAAAACATGTCATGAGTCAATAACTAATATTATGGAGAACTGCAGTGAACATTAGCATCATAAACTAATACGTTTACATTGTATTTGCAGATCTGATATCTCTTTACCCCGATATTTCACAGCCTTCTGTACGTTATGAAAATTGCTTATATATAAACTTTCAATAGATGTATAAGTGTTTTTTTATTGGATATAGCCGAAGTGACCCATCATTCTTTCTCCAATTTACGAAATCTTCACTCATGTCTGCCCTGCAAACGTGTCTAAAGTTCTTGATAATTATAATGACCCCAGAAAAACTTAAATTAAAATTATATCTGTCATTCTAACTTGCAACTAAATAGTATTTTCTTTATAAATACCTACATACTATTAACAGGTATTTCGCTGTTTTTCGCTAACCCCAAAGTCCAGGGGTAGAATATTAAGCAGCTGGAATCAGACTGGACTGAGTAAATAAACCACCGGCCTGCGCCTCGGAAAACAACGTAAATCCTTAGTCTGACCCAATATTACCAAATAGTGCTCTACCCTATATTACTTTAGGTAAATGAGATCTAAAAACCAGTATAAGCTAGTTTTTTGTTTTACCTATTCTTCTTCCTTGTTTTAAATTAATGTCCTAATAAATAAAGGTCTTCGTCGTTGAGATGTGGCCAAGGATAGTTTCGCTAATTAGTGAACTGTGATGTCGTGAGGAAGTTTTGAGTATGAATGTGGATGGCTATAAGAGTAGAAAGACTTAGGCAAAAATGGATGGACGGTGCGAAAGATGATATGGCCAGAAAGGAGGTGACTAAACGAGGTGAGAAAAAAACATGTTACGCCGACCGCCGATAAATTGGTTTAAGAGGGATAATTTAACTGTGATGTTTTCTTCCTACGTCTAAAATATTCGCATAGTCTATGGCAATGTTGTAGAGCTTTATGCCTGTTCTCACTAATATTAGGCGACCCCTTTTTTTTTGGGTGGGGAATCATCAAATGACCTCTCCCACTCTGGGCGGAGCGGAAGGGCGTGTCAGACTCTTACTGACTAAAACCCACCCGTGTTCCTTCAGTTGCCTGTGCGCCAGGGCCACGGTAACTCTTTCGAATAATCCGCGACCCCGGCAGGCATCGGCCCTATCGGACCCCGTCAATGGTGCTGATATCTCTTTGAGGCGCGCGTGGAACACGACGCGCCGTCGACCCGGGCCTGGTCCTTACCGGACGGCGAGCTGCCCATTGCTCGCCGTCCGCAAACCCGCGCCTACGGTGGCCGGGAGTCGCGACACCGGGACACCGGGGGTGGCGACACCTAAAGTAGTATTCGTGGATTTTCATCGCTTGGCTCAGCACAGAAAGGTGAAAAGCTCACAGTGCAATACCATTTAAACAACATTTAAATCTGGCCTTGTATTAGTGAAAACGGGCATTAGTTTTACTCAAAACTGACACTTTCTAATAGGGATTGGACATAATTAAGTAATTGGTATGAGCATTCAAAAAAATGCAACCCCCAAAAACTCAGTAGGTAACCCTCAACATAGACTAACATAATATCCTTACACAAAATTACTACACCTACACAGATCACAAACGAATTCACTAAAAGCGTTGCATTCACGCTCATTCCGACCAGAACTAACAACCAGTGATCCATAGCCCACATGTAATTGAAAACGCTATTGCAGAAAACCCAGCGCAGTTTGAACCAGTCTAGAATTTTCTAAACATAGCTAGGAAAGCAGGCGCAGTCATTAACGTAGCTGCATACTGCTAAGAACCACTCGGTGTAAACGAGGCAGGCCTTGCATAGAATGTGCGGAATCTTGGTTGAGTTCACTTCATGAATGTTTTCGTAAATCGAGTGTTTAACGCGATCCTTTTTTGTTTTGTAATCTAATATTAGGTCTTTACCTATGAAATTGCCGTTCTGCAGTACTGGCCATTTCAAATCAAAATAATTTTTGTTTGGCTATGAATTCTAATTTCAAATTAATTTTATTTTAAAAACATGGATTTTTTTTTCTAAAAGTAGTCATTTCTTTATTGATTAGTGTTACATTTTCATCGCATTTCAATCTTTTTCGTCATCATGGATACGTTAAAAATTCGAGTAATTATGGAATATGAGTACCGTCGTGGCAGCAACGCGGCACAAGCGGCACGCAACATCAACGACGTTTACGGAGCTAACTCTACAAACCAACGCACCACCTGTTATTGGTTTGCTCGCTTCCGTTCTGGAAATTTCGACCTGAAAAATGAACCTCGCGGTCGTCCGAAGACTTTGGTCGACAATGACGAATTAAAGGCGATTGTGGAAGCTGATGATACACAATCTACGGCTGAATTAGCAGCAGCTTTCGACGTTAGCGTCAAAACAATATTGGTCCATTTGCGTCAAATTGGCAAGGTAAAAAAGCTTGACAAATGGGTGCCCCACGAACTCAATGATCGCCAGCGCGAAGTACGCGTCGAGACGTGCCTTGCACTGCTCAACAGACACACAAATGAAGGAATTTTGAACCGCATTGTTACCTGCGATGAAAAATGGATTCTGTTTGATAACCGTAAGCGCTCAGCAAGTTGGTTGGATCCTGGTTCAGCACCTAAACAATGCCCTAAACGAAAACTTACCCCTAGAAAAGTGATGGTCACTGTTTGGTGGTCTAGCGCCGGTGTGATTCATCACAGCTTCTTACCAAACGGGGTGAGCATTACTGCAGATGTGTACTGTGAAGAACTGAACACAATGATGGAGAAGCTGGCGCATCTCCAACCAGCATTGGTCAATCGCTCGTCTCCGCTGCTCCTGCACGACAACGCGCGACCTCATACTGCACAGCAGACGGTCTCCAAGTTGCAAGAACTGGGGTTGGAAGCTCTCCGTCATCCGCCCTACTCACCAGACCTTGCGCCTACAGACTACTACTTTTTCCAGAATTTGGATAACTTCTTGGCGGGAAAAAAATTTAATACCCGAGAGGCAGTACAAAATGCCTTTGAAGAATTTGTTGCCTCCCGTCCAGCTGATTTCTTTAAGAAGGGCATCAATAAACTGCCACTGCGATGGCAAAGATGCATTGATTGCATGGGTGATTACTTCGATTAATACAAATAAAAAATTCATGAAAAAAATTCGTTTAAATTTTTTCATACAAAACGGCAATTTCATAGGTAAAGACCTATTATATAAAATTCTCGTGTCACAGTTTTCGTTGCCATACTCCTCCGAAACGGCTTAACCGATTTTGATGAAATTTTTTGTGCTTATCCGGTATCTATGAGAATCGGCCAACATCTTTCTTTTTTTTCTTTTTTTTTTTTTTTTGGTAGGTAGGGTAGGGAGTTAGGGTAGGTAGGTAGGGTAGGTAGGTAGGGTAGGTAGGTAGGGTAGGTAGGTAGGGTAGGTAGGTAGGGTAGGTAGGTAGGGTAGGTAGGTAGGGTAGGTAGGTAGGTAGGGTAGGTAGGTAGGTAGGGTAGGTAGGTAGGTAGGTAGAGTAGGTAGGTAGGCTAGGTAGGTAGGGTAGGTAGGGTAGGTAGGTAGGTAGGGTAGGTAGGTAGGGTAGGTAGGTAGGGTAGGTAGGTAGGGTAGGTAGGTAGGGTAGGTAGGTAGGTAGGGTAGGTAGGTAGGGTAGGTAGGGTAGGTAAGGGTAGGTAGGTAGGGTACGCCGTAGATAAGTACCGCAACCCGTGCGAAGCCGGGGCGGGCAGCTAGTCTAATATATAAAATTCTCGTGTCACAGTTTTCGTTGCCATACTCCTCCGAAACGGCTTAACCGATTTTGATGAAATTTTTTGTGCTTATCCGGTATCTATGAGAATCGGCCAACATCTATTTTTTTTTTTTTTTTTTTTTTTGGTGGGTAGGGTAGGTAGGTAGGGTAGGTAGGTAGGGTACGACGTAGATAAGTACCGCAACCCGTGCGAAGCCGGGGCGGGCAGCTAGTGTAAGTATATAATTTAGGAGTTTTTACTGCACAAAATTTAAAATAAAAAAGCGTAATACATATTCAGATTATCGCTAGGTACCGTAAGCATACTACGACAGTACTATTGTGACCTTTTTTACATTCTTTAGGTTTTTATCACGGACTAGAAAAAAAAGAAGGACTCCGCTCCACGCATATCGAAAGTGAAGCACCGTACCGATCTATGTGTGTGTGTCTAAATAAGTATATTACTTGTGATCTGTTATTCCTTGACACTTTTTCTGACATGTAGAATTATTTTTACACCATTTCACAACACAAGAAGGCATTATTTTATTTTATTACTTGACGTAAACAGTACCTACAATGACGCCATAGCGCCGCGTAATGGCACCTTATGATGTAAATGGGTGCGTGAGGCATGTTTGTATAAACACTTATACGATACACTTATACTTCACTTTCGATACGCGTGGCGCGGAGTCCTTTATTTCTAGTCCGTGGTTTTTTTTTATCATTTTTAAATAGTTGACGTTGTTCTTTTCTTTTTGTCAATAAATGGAGTGGTGCCAGCGACTTCGTGATTTAATCAGCTAAAAATAAAGTCCACTAGATTTTTAATAGGTACATCAGGGGTCAGGTTTCGATACAAATTATTTTATTTGTATACCATTATTGACACCAAAAATCTAGCATAAAATAATTTGAATCTAATAGTCTAAAAGGCCTAGTACGCACAATCATTCATTTATAAAAAATATTTAAAAGTTATTATGATGAGAATTCGGTCACTTCCTATAACCATCCCTTTCTCCCCTCCCCTCTCCCTTTCCCCTCACATAATGATTGAGAAACAAGAGGAATTACTTCGGCCATCTCCGGCTACTGTCGGAAGCAGTTGCGTTCGCGATGTGCATATAAACTCGATATATTTTACGAAGGATACTTTGCTTGATGACACCGCTGAAATCACATATTCATAATTGCGTGCGCGGGCACGCAATTTCTGGAACTTTTGTAACCGCCATAATGTAGGGCTGCTAATACTGCAACCTATTAACTTTGCGTGAACATTATTCGAGAGTGAAGTGCAGTGATCTCGTGTCGAAAAAAACACCGACTAATGAAGTCACGTGGAGCCAGCTAGATAAACAGCCCACACCGGTATTCCAGGTCAGTCCTTACTCCCTTCCTCAGTGACGAATGCACTCTTTGAACGCGTCACGTAATTAGTAATGAACCCGCGCACAATACCTAAAATCACCGAAAACGTAATAGCACTAAATAATTAACCCTCCAACTATCTTTGTTCCATGGTATTGTATCAATATGTAACCACAAATATATTAGACATTGGGTACTTAATGAAGCTACTCATTGATACAGTATTATGGAAGATAAATTGTAGACAATCAAATTAATTCTTGTTGATGTATACATCTGTTTGAGGCTGACCTGACCGTGCTTACATCGCGTTAGTACAAGACTGTGTTTCATTCAAATAGGTAGGTGATTGTTTACTATTGTATCCTTACGATACGAGAAAATTCCAATGAATCTTTTTACAGTAACAATAGCGTCTTTAAATAAAATAAGTAAGCGGAGTGGCTAAATTATTAGTTGATGCATCACGGGCCACGGGGCGCGGGTTCGTATGAATATAGGCCTCTTGGTGCTTTTATGCGACGGCAAGATTTGTGAAAAATACATAAATTGGTTTGTTTTGTGATAAATGCAGCCATGATATATTACTAGACCAGAGATTATTCACGAATTTCATTTACCTAAAAATCAACTACTTTACCAAAGGCTGGCTCGTTCATTGGCCAAACAATTAGAATTGCCATTCATCGTGGCAATGCTGACAGTCTTTTGGGCACGTTTCCGGATGACAGCGATGCGGACGAGTACTTCGACGCCTATGTGTCTATACGTATGTGTGTGTGTGTGTGTATGTGTGCTTGTGTGTGTGTGTGTGTGTGTGTGTGTGTGTGTGTGTGTGTTGTGGGGGTGTTTTTGTATTTATTTGTATACCTAGTTAGTTAGTCATTTAATTTAGTACCTAATGTAAATACTCAATTGTGTTATATATTGTATATAAGCATTTTAATATATACTACTTTACTATTACCTACACTACAACCGATAAAATAACCTCAACCGCAATAGATTTATTCGGATAATAAATCAAGGCGGTGGTCCCATTTTTCCTTGTTCTCATTATAGGGGTGTGAATGGTAGAGAGTGGAGTACCGTGGGCCATTTGTACCATAATTTCATGCGACGGTTACAGCAATGGCTGCAAACAACCTTTTGTTTCAAGCATCAAATACAGTTTTTGTTCTCGAACAATGCTTCTACTCGTACAAAACATAGTTGCTCACGGAAATAGTTCGCTGTTTTATACGAAGTTTTAAAAGATCGTGAAGCTGTTTTCTTTTATGTTCAAGTTTAAGTTTGATATGCAAGTTGCATTGGCTGGTTATTTATTTTATAAAACCGTTAAGAGTAACTTAAAGAATATTGGACTAGATCAATATTTAATCATTTTAAATGACCTGGCCCGTATTTATTTAAAGTTGCTATTCGTAAATGTGTGGGCACCTCCCTACACGATTGCGAATTGCAACTTTGATAATGAGCAAGCATATTTAATACGTATATGAGAATTAACATATGCCTGTTAACACTCATATTGTAAAAGTAGTGCGTTCTTGTAAATACTGTGACAAGCAAGGTTCGAAATTGAACCTACTAGTATTACTCACCGTAGTACAACGTCCCAACCTTTGAACTATAGTCGCTTACTATTTTGCCGGAACACAGCTTACCCCCTTTATTTATAAAAGTTGCTTAAAGTTAATTAGTGACTAGCGACTGTTTAAATGTAATTTTTTTTAAGTTTTGCGCCTCTTAACTTTAAACAACGTTTATTAATAAACTCCTTAAGGGGACTACAGGACCTAAATGTAAGTTTTATAATAATATAACAGTAACATAGCATAAACGTATACGATCCACTGCACTAAACAAAATCAGAAAAATATATGTTATTCTTCAGGATATTTGCTAATTACATAGTGTGTTGAAAACATAATACAACTAATTTGATACGATAGAAAAAAATCACGAAGATACCTCTAAAAATTTCTTATAACGAATAAAAATCATACTACTATGCATTAAATCATTCTGATTTTTGTCAGATTATTCTACAAGCAACATACTAACGTAATAGTGTTTTAATTTTTTAATCCAATCAATAGATTTTTTGTAAATAGATAATTGCTTCGTATTTTGCAATAAATTACCAGCGTTGTGACATCGCGCTTCTCTTTCTTTTCTATGCAGTCCGACAGTGACCGCGCTTTAGCTCTTGTAAGCCTCTTAAACTATTTGTACAAATTCCAACAAGTCCTAGATGGAAACTTAAACCGTCACTATCAATAACTGTCCCGGTTTAGACTATCGTAATTTAATATTATGTTCACGGAGCGTACCGAGCGAGAAACGGTTTCAAAACAAAGACACACAGGTTCAACTCAAGCTATCGCAGTCCACTGCTGGACATAGCCTTATCCCAGGCTGCGCCACAACACCCTGTCTTCCGCCTTCCGCATCCAGTCTGCCCCAGCCACCTTTTTAAGGTTGCCGATCCACCCAGCTGGGGGGCATCCCACACTACGCTTGCCGATCGCAGTCACCACTCCAGGATTTGCCTGGTCCACCGGCCATCGGTCTGCCACTTCAACTTGCTTACTCTGCAAGCTAAGTCAGTAACTTCGGTTATTTTCCGATAATTTCACACACAGGTTACCTACACCATCAAAAATAGTAACTAGAAGCGGTTAACAACGGGGTAATTGAGTAACACACTAACAGTAGGAATGGCTTTCATTTTGACAGTTCAACAACATTCATTGCGTTATCTACGTCAAACAAATTTTTCGAACATAATTATGAAGAAATGGATTAGCAATAGGCTTCAAAATTATTCAGATTGTGATTGATAGTGTGTTGCGCAATTAGGGTGCAGGTCATAGATATTCTTAAGTACGTGTTAAAATAGCTCCATCTATTTTCGTTACTGCCAGACAATAACACACAACTTAAACCATTCAAGACAGAAACTGTTTCTCAGAAAATGTTGCTAAGAGGATGCCCTCTGAGAAACATTGACAATGAAACTAGCCCTCAGTGGATCAAACAGTGTTATGAAATTTGTAAAGTCAGGGAAATTAATAGTTCAGCAATTTTTTATTATTAAATCATTATTTATTAGGGTTTAAATCCGTAGCAGGTTTAAAAATAAGATCCATTTCTTACTGTCGATGTGCAACCAAACTCATTAGATATTCGTAATGAGCACGTTACCGATCAACACCCCGTATACAGAACATAAAAAGAAAACTAATTATTTACTTTATTTTTTTGTAAGGTGGTAGTAAGTTTAACCAGTTTTAATGAAATGGTTTTACAATCGATAATATTATCTTTTATTTACCTAATTCAAAGCTAACAGCCTTAAAATAATAGTAGTAATATGTGCAAGTATATAGAAAGGGGAGGGAAAAGAATCACAGGGCATCAAAAAATTCGTCCACATCGTTGTCAGCAGGAAAAATTCAGCAAATTGAATATCAACTATTCATATATTCAAATCACAACACACGATTGACAGTTGTATAAAATGGCAATAACACGGCAAATTGACGTAGTGTGTCAATTAGATATACAATTAATTTTCTTGACTGTACAGACGCGAATGAAGTCACAGACAATTAGTTAGTCTTACAAAACGCTATCCCCTTTATTTATAAACGTTGCTTAAATTTAAGTAATTATTAGCGACTATTTAACCATACATTTTTGACGTTTAGACGTCTCTTAACTTCAATTATCGTTTATGAATAATCCCATCTCACGCTGACCCCCGATCTCATAAACATAGCAGTATTTGTACCTAACTATCCGTCAGCGGTCTTAATTCGCAGATCCTAATTACGTAGTTCCCTGAAATTCAGACTGAACTTGGTATATGGCCGAGCTAAAGAAATAATTTACAATCTGCGGGTGCAATGAATGCGACTTTAGGAAACTTAGGCGCCCCATTTTAAGGTACAGATCTAAGACAAAATAATCGCAAAAAGAAAGTGAAAGCACGCGAGAAATTAAATATAGATAAGTGTTATTTATAATCGCTAAACCTCGATTTTTACAGAATCTTAATCAGTAAAAAATTTAGAAAATTCCGCAGCTTTAAAAAAATATATTATAAAATAGTTGTTTGCAAAGAAAGACCAGCTTAACCCAAGGCCGGCTCGACTATATTGCGCGCCAGGGTGCGGAAATCAGCCTGCGCAGATGTAGCCAACAAAAAATAAAATAAAAATTGTGTTCCTTTTTTATTTAATACTTACTTACTAATAATAAAAATAAACAGTAGTAACTACTTGGTACTTTTTCGGTGCTTTGGACGAAATTACCTATAGTGTATGTATTATATTTTCCAGAGCTATAGACTATTGAGCAAGCCGACGCGTCTCCTTCGACGCGCGTGCGACGTGAGACAAATAAACTAACAGTGCCCGTATGAGTGACTGTGAGCTAGAAGAGTGATATAGCTCTTTAGAGTGAAATTTTCTTTTCAGTGAGTTATTTAGCCCAGTCACTACCATTAAATTTTTCTTGACATAATTTGTGTTGGTGACTAGGTACTCGCTTCAAGGGGGCGGCGATATGTCAAAAAGCGGGTGGCGCGTGTCAACGGGCACGGACGCACTCACTAGTAGCCGCAAGCTCTCTTTGAATTAGCCGCGTGTGATTTGTTAGAATATAAATTTAATTCATGTAATAATAAGATCTAAATTGGCTTGCACATCGCACGTCGCAAGGCGAATGTGCCGAAAGTTGTACGAGGCGAATTTGCTAAACAATATTGGTGCCTATATTTTTATAGGTATAATTAATATTTGTTAAGTAATTTTTTAAACTGATTGTGATTACGCATGGTATATGTAGGTATAAGGCGATCAGCTTGTGCCCCCTAAGACACTGCGCCTGGTTGCCACGCACCCCTTGCACCCCCGGGTAAAGACGGCCCTGGCTTAACCTTTACAAATCATATTTTCATTAAATTAAATAAGAATAAGAAGAGAATAAGATTCAATAAAATGACTTAATAACAGACCAATGGTGTCCAACGTGAGACAGAAACTCATTAAGGTAGGTACCTACTAATTACACTAAGGCTTACCACGCACTACGAATTTTAATCGTTCCGGATAATAATCGCAAATCTGTGAACAGTACCAATATACCCGCGCCCGCGCACTGCGGTATATAATCGCTTGAGAATTCGCTTGAAAATTTATTTTCGTTTGCGATTTTATTTCACAGTTTAAAAATCGCAACGATTTACATCGTAGTGCTTGCATAGCTTTATACATTTAACTTTCAACAGCCACAAGACATAAACATAAAACATTGTTAACAAGATCCGTCGCGACTGTACACAAAAGTAGCACGTATGCGCAGCCCAGGGCCGCCACTTAAAGAAATATCCGGCTTCACCACTCCTTTTACCGCCTGCGTATTTTATAATACTTAGGTGCTGCGCTTTCCCGGTTTTAATTAAACTTCAGCTAGTTCAAGTGTATTTTTACTGAATCAAGGGTCTGCAATAAAGTTAAAACTTCTTATAACCCTGGGCTTTACAAAAGGGTTTTTCATTCTTTAAATGGAATATTTTGTATGGTGAGTTTTTTATATTGAAATACTTACATATAATTTTAAGTTCAACTACTTACATTTACAAAGCCTTAAGGGGGATGCGCTAAGGTAGCCCGCGAAATTCAAAGTTTCTTATGTTTTTTTGCAATTTGCAGATCAGTGTCAGGTTGTATGTTGAACAAAATATGATTTGCGACCGTAACAAATAGCCATATTTGTTACGGTCGCAAATTACAAAATTATAATAATTAGAATCAGCAATAATAATAATAATAATCGCCCGCTGCCTAGCTGGAAGTCTCCAGGGCCGGACGGACTGCAAAACTTTTGGATCAAATGGTTCGTTGGGTCGCACGCTCGCTTGGCGGCTCAGTACCAGACTGCTTTGGAGTCTGGTTCGCTACCCCAGTTCCTAACAACAGGAGTTACCCACCTGCTCCATAAATCAGGTAGCACTGCGGAACCCAAAAATTATAGACCGATCACGTGTTTACCGACGGTCTATAAAGTTCTTACATCCATTTTGAGAGCTAAAATTAACAAACATATAGACACCAACTCTATAATGTCTCCTTCTCAAAATGGATTTAGGAACGGGTCCCGTGGTACTAAGGAGCTACTCCTCATTGATATGGCCATTAGCCAACAAGTTCGTCGTTCCCGAAAGGATCTCTCGACATGTTGGATAGATTACAAGAAGGCCTATGACTCGGTGCCACATCCATGGCTTATGAGGGTGCTGGAGTTGTATAAAGTAGATGCAACTCTGCGCACCTTCCTGATGTCATGTATGGGGCAATGGAGAACGGTCCTTCACTATCCAGGATGTCGAAATATCCAGAGGAATAGCGAACCAATAAGGATCGAGCGAGGCATATTTCAGGGTGATAGTTTGAGTCCGCTTTGGTTCTGCTTAGCCTTGAATCCTCTAAGCACACTGCTGGAAGATTCAGGTCTAGGCTATCGGCTGAGGAGAGGTGGTCAGGTTATATCTCACCTCCTTTACATGGATGACCTAAAACTCTTTGCCTCCAACAATTTGCAACTGATGGAGCTACTGAAAGTAACTGAAATGTTCAGTAGTGCCATCAGAATGGAATTTGGTGTGGACAAATGTGCGGTCATGCATGTAAAGCGAGGGGAGATTGTGGAATCCGTCGGAACCCAACTCTCGGATTCTATAAACCTTAGAACCCTCTCTGCATCCGAAACCTATAAGTATTTGGGTATGTCGGAAGCATTGGGCATCAATGGTACTGACATGAAGCAATCGTTAAAGGAACGCTTCTTTGGCCGCCTGAAAAAAGTATTTAATAGTCTTCTATCAGGCGGAAACAAGGTACGCGCCTTTAACGGTTGGGTCATGCCGGTTTTGATGTACTCTTTTGGCATACTCAAATGGACTCAGACCGAACTCGACGCCCTGGATAGGAAGGTCCGTACACTGCTGACTGCAAATCGAATGCATCATCCACGGTCATCGGTAATGAGGCTGTATATCCCGCGAAAATGTGGAGCTCGAGGCTTTTTAAATGCTATAAACCTCCACAATCGCGAGATATGCAGTCTCAGGGAATATTTCTTAGAGGCCGACGTGGGGATGCATCGAGATGTGGTCAAAGTGGACAAGGGCCTCACCCCGCTCTCCTTGGCTAAAGAGAACTGGCGCAAGCCAGTAGTGCTTGACACTAATGATCGCATGGAAGTATGGCAGAGTAAGGAGCTTCACGGACGCTTTTTTCGGGCCCTACATGGACCCGATATAGATCAACTAGCGTCCGTAGCCTGGCTGCGTTTCGGTGATCTCTTTGGAAAAACCGAAGGTTTTGTCTGTGCAATTATGGACGAAGTTATGATGACAAACAACTACCGGAGATTTATTGTGAAAGACGGCACGGTTGACATTTGTCGGGCATGCCACCGTCCAGGTGAATCAATCAGACACATTATCTCCGGATGTTCTAGTCTAGCTAATGAAGAATACTTGTATAGACACAACCTTGTAGCCAGGATTATCCATCAGCAACTTGCTCTCAAATACAGCCTTGTAGAATCGGAAGTACCGTACTACAGGTATGTGCCCGACCCAGTTCTCGAAAATGGAAATATCACATTGTACTGGGATCGATCCATCATCACTGACAGGACTATTGTTGCCAATAAGCCTGATATAGTGGTGGTGGATCGATTAGAGCGGCGTGCAATGATTGTTGACATAACGGTCCCACATGACGGGAACCTCGTGAAAGCCGAGAAAGATAAACAAATCAAATATCTTGACTTGGCTCGCGAGGTTGTCGACATGTGGGATGTGGACTCAGCGATCATTGTACCGATAGTCGTGACAGCCAATGGATTAATAGCCAAGAGCCTCGACCAACACCTGAGGAGGCTCTCGTTGGGTAGCTGGATCAAGGGCTTGATTCAGAAGGTGGTACTTTTGGACACGGCCCGCATTGTTAGGAGGTTTCTCTCTCTGGAGCCCTGACCGCCGGTAGCTTGGACCCTGTTACCGATACCGGTTGGCCACTATTTTTTATATTTTTAAATGTTTTTATATTTTTATATTCTAATATTTATAAATATAATTTATATGTATATATATATGAAATAAAGGAAATAATAATAATAATAAACCATTTATTTGCATGAAATATGGTTACACGAGATGTTGAATTAAATTATAGCACAGGACATATTTCACCCTCATTACGGGCATGCAAAATTATGGTTAATTTACAACAATTATTAAAAAAAAAAAATTACAATTATTCGAACTATTTGAATTATTACCATATTTATGAAAATGTGAATTACAATTATTAGAATCATTTAAATTACAATTATTAGAAATGTAGCGATTTCAATTACTTAAAATCTTGAAATTATTATTAAATACGAAGTCACAGGAAATAAGACGAACCAGTATGTGTGTGTTACATGTGTTACACGGTGTAAAAACTCTCCGCGATTAACCATTTTCGCAAGGCACAACAGAATCTTTTATATGGCAGGTCAGTCATTCCTTTGGGCAAAGAGTTATAAATTAGAGGTGCCATATAGGCACAGTTCTTTCTGAACAGTTCTAACTTAATACAACTCCTTAAGTTAGAATTTGCCTCAAATGTCATGATTTTATAAAATAGTCATTCAATAGGGTATTATGAAGTTAGGGAGTGAAGTTAGGGAGTTGTTTTGATGACTTTTATGATTATAATTCTATAAAGACATATTTGTTACCGCCGTGAATCATATTTAGATCAACATACAACCTGACACTGACCTGCAAATTGCAAAAAACGTAAGAAAATTGGAATTTCGCGGGTTACCCTGACGCGTTCGCCTTAATAAGTCTACTGGGGTCGTATAGTGACTTGTTATTTTGCTCCGTTGTGATTAACTAGGGATGGCGCTAAGCTATGTACAGATTCTTCTTGAAGATCACTTCACTTAATATAATGTTAACATATCATCATGCCTGTAATCCCCGAAGGGTTAAGCAGAGATACACCCATAGTACACCCACATTTCACCAGTTATGTTTTAACTCCCTTGTAACAGGGGGCGAGATTATTGCCGTAACACTGTTCCCGACCTGAGCATCGAACGTAGGACCTCATGCTCAGGAGTGGCGCATGCGACTGCTACACCAACGGGGCAGTCATAATTTTTAAACCATTACAAATAATTCATCTTTTCCAAAATTATTTCATTAATATAGCTCTCTTTTCTAGGTATTCATTCGCATAGGTAGGTAATTGGATTCAAAAAGAAAACCACAGAGTGATCACAATTATGGACGGATAGCAAAATAGACACAATAAAGTGACGCATAATGCAGAAAGCCACGATTATCTGTTGTCGGTAATGGGAACCGTCCATTAGCTTCAGGGAAATGCGTCATACACCATTACAATCATGTGCACAACAATAGGCGAAAATGATATGGGATACTCTATCTTGTGGTGTAGTTATTTTTCTTCTATACAGCATGTATCAGAAAGGTGTGTTCATATTTAAGGGTGTGCTACAGACCATACTCGTATACTAAACAAATGTCTCTATAGAATCAACATCGTAATACCGAAAAAAATATCAACCATCATACGTTTGGGGATTTGGGTCGAGTAGGTATTAAATTTTAGATCAAAGGTTTAAGTCTATAAGTTTATTTTTAATCTTATAAAAGATTAAAAAATAAACTTAAAGACTTGCTATGTAATAAATGTTATTATAATTGGGGTATTGTGACTGTTACTGGCGGCCTTATATATTGTAATGTCAATAGTATACTTATCGTAATAAATTACGCACAAATAAATAAATAAATAATTTAAACGACTCTTTGAATTATACTTTGACATCGTAATTGTAATATTTTTTTATACTTTGACATCTTACTCTGACATTTAACAATACTTTGACATCCTAAATAAATTGTGTGTTTATGATATTCTTTTTAACCGACTTACCTCAAATTGTAATTTTAATTCGTAATATGCAATCAATAATGTTAATACTAACCTAATAATCTCTGTTCTGTAGTAAATGTATGTACCTAATATTTGTACGCCATACTTGGCAGAAAGTGATGATACCACTGACTAATCTTAAGACCATAAATAATGTACTGTAAGGAATCAGAAATAAAATAAGTTAAAAAAAAATAAACAATCTTTCATTCCTCAAAATTACACTTTACAAAACAGATAAACATATCAAAAGAAATACTGTAAATATTAATCAAATAGAAATAACACAAGCCAAGATGAATGATCAGTACATGACCAATAATATAACCTAAAAATAATTAAGCACACGATAATGGTCAGGTAGCACGTCCGTTTCGAGTGCCGTCCAAGCAAACAAATAGACAATTACCGCACCGCGCGCCTCCTTTTATAACCTCTTATCGGTTGACAGCTGATCGCGTGATGTCACCTCATCATCCGTTACCAACAGTACCATATTCTGATAAATAAATGATTATGATTATGATATTTTTTTCACGACTAGTTTGTTGGTCCCATGGAGAAACTTGTACAGACGCTCAAATATGACCACGCCTTTCTGATACGCGCTGTATAAATGGCTAGACTGCTTATCTGATGCTGTGGTTTAAAAAAAAACTAACGCGGTTCATTAAAATGATTGGTGTACAGTCAGCGAAATTACTTGTAAAGCAAATTAACACCCTACGTTATTGTGCCGTGTTATAGCTATTTCATACGACTGTCAAAAAATGATAGTTGTGATTTGATTATTCGGACAACTTAAATTGGAAGTCAATTTGCTTAACAATTGATTTATTTGACTTTAGTGGACTGCAATTTTCTCGTAGGTTCATAAATTTGCTCGTACAATAAATCCCTACTAGGCCGTCGACACTTCTTACTTATCTTGATTTACTACAAGCATTATTTTAACCAACTTAATTTAATTTTGGCTCGGCCTAAAGTCACGTAGGTATACCTACCACAATATATGGTATGAAAACACAAATTTGTTGTACCTACAACAAGGCACAAGAAAATAGGTGGCTCATTCAGATGTCAATGTATACGCTTTTATAATAAACTTCCAAGCCACGTTCAAGATCTAAGCCTTAATAAATTCAAATCATTCATTAAACGTAAGTTGTGCCAGAAAGCCTTTTATACCGTTAAAGATTATATTGAGGACAAAAAGGCTTGGGATTGAGTTGCTCCAATTTTTTGCATACTGAATGTTTTTTATTATTTTTTAATTTGTATTTTACATAAACTTTGACATTACTATTATATAAGACTATAATTATTATATATAGAATGACATAACAATTTACTTTCTGAAGTATAACATTATTATTTAATTATTGTGAATGTGAGGACTATGTGCGTCAGTTTAATTTTTTTATTTTTTTTTACTTTCTCAGGTAGTTTCAATGATGATCTGGCAGTTTAAGTGCTTTATGCGGCCTACCCAAATGTCCAAGTGTCAAATGTCAAATGTCTTTGGTATTATTCGTCTAATGGTTGAGCTCCTTAAGTTCTGATTTGAGCTTCACGATTACTGAGAAATGCGTGCACTGACTGGACAGGTCCACTCAAATTTGTATGGTTCTTTCCTCAAAAGACCAATTCAGACACCAATCTTATATGGTCCTCAAATGATCTGACTAAGATTATTTCAGGATTTTTATATACCTATTGACATTGATGAATTTTTATAAATACATTGACATGAATATTTACTTTGTAAAACAGTATATTATTTTATTGTTGTGAATGTAAAGACTATGTAGATCATTGTTTTTTTCTTTCTTAATTAGTTTTAATAATAGTCTGGCAGTTTGAGTAATTTATGCGGCCTACCCAAATGTCCTTTCTTTGGTATTGTTCGTCGAATCATTGAGCTCCTTAAGTTTTGAGTTGAGCTGCACGATTACTGACAAATGCGTGCATTGACTGGACAGGTCCACTCATTCTGTGTGGTTTTTCCTCAAAAGACCATTTCAGACTCAAATCTACATGGTCTTCACATGATCTGACCAAGATTATGGCTGGACTTTAAAAGAGACTGTGACCTCTGAGTTTGTTTCGGCCTTTCTTCTCAGAGTAGTCAGATAGGAAACATCGACCTCATCTAGTTTGAAAATATGATTGACGTGTAAAAGAGTTTGTACAAACCTACTTACAGAAATAAAATCATTTATCAATTATCATTAACGTTTTAGATAGCAATTTTCGTAACGTAACTAATCGTAGAAAGAGAAAAACAGCTTTAGTTACTTACGTACCTACACAATATTCTTCAAGTAACAAATCACATTGTCCACAAAAGAACAAAAAACAGTTTTGCTCACCTATTTTATATAGAGATTGCCGCTCGAACGAACAACCATGTCGGTATTCATGTCGTGCCGTGCTAGCGGTCAGCGGTGCCAACAACCATTTCGGTACTCATGTCGTGCCGTGTCAGCGGGCAGCAGTGCCAACAACCATGTCGATACTCGTGTCGTCCTGTGCTAACGGCCGGCAGTGCCAACAACCATATAGTTACTCATGTCGTGCCGTGGTAGCGCCCAGCGGTGTTAACAACCATGTCGGTACTCATGTCGTGCCGTGCTAGCGGCCAGCAGTACCAAAAAACGTATCGGTACTCATGTCGTGCCGTGCTAGCGGCCAGCGGTGCCAACAACCATGTCGGTACTCATATCGTGCAGTGTTAGTAGCCAGCGGTGCCGACAAGCATGTCGATACTCATGTCGTGCCGTGCTAGCGGCCAACGGTGCCAAACCGAACAACAGCAGAAAATTTTGCATTTTTAAGTATATAGTAAACTACATAGTCTGATTACATGTAATATTTGAAGACGCTCGCCCACCTATGGGACCTATTGAGGCCAGACTTGGTCTTTAACAAACATTCATAAGTCCAAAATCATGGTTTGCCAACGTGCAATGGAACGCATTAATCTAGGCGTCAATTGGCCAGATCATATATTCGCAAGGCGGCAGACCATATATTCGCAACACCACACTGCGCTCCAAAACACAGATTACTGACGTTGCTCAAAAAGCCGCTAAGCTGAAGTGGGACTGGGCTGGCTACGTCTGACGCATGCCCAATGAGCTATGGGCCAAAATAACCACTACGTGGAGCCCTGACACAGCCTGAAGGCGTCGCGACAGACTCCGTAGAAGATGGCGGGACGAGCTAGAGAAAACAAACGACCAGTGGTCCACTTTAGCCCTGGATCGAAAGAGCCGGAAGTCATGGGGAGAGGCCTTTGCCCAGCGGTGGGATGATGCAAGCTAATAGTAGTAGTAGGCTCGCCCCCTATTATTGTACATGAGATTTAAACATAATTGGCGAAATGTGGGTGTACTATAATAATAATCCTCCAAACCGAATTTCGGCCATGGCAGCCAATCGCAGCTACGCTGGAGATATTATAGTTCACAAGTGTATGCGCAGACACAGGTGCACTCACTCTCATAGTCCGATAAGACGGCAATCCGGCAGTACTACTACTATAGGTACACCTCTGCCTAACCCTTCAGGGAATAACGGCATGATGTTATTTTATCATCTGTTTTATATTTAAAAAAACTAGTTAATACCCGGCATGCGTTGCAGTGCCTTTTTTTTACACCACCCCTTTAAGACAGGGGCCAAAACAAAAAAAAATCTGATCGGTTAAGTCGTTTTTGATTTTTAGCGAGACTAACGAACAGCAATAGATTTTTATAATTATATAAGATTGAGCCCAATGCTCCATTGTATAGACCAGTGGAGTAATTACGTAACACACTAACAGTAGGAATGGGTTTCACTTTGACAGTTCAACAACATTCATTGCGTTATTTATGTTGTTGAGCAGACAATTTTTTCGAACATATGAAGCAATGGATTATCAATAGGCTTCAAAATGATTCAGATTGTGATTGACAGTGTATTACGTAATTAGGGTACGGGTCTTTTTCCAGGCACAAACTATTGCCATATTGTGGCCATTGAAATAACTATCACTACGAGTATTAGACACTTTATACTTAGGTACTCAATGCTCTATGTATAATAACCACGTCAACAACTCATACAAGTAAATTAAATATCCTGTTTTAAATGTTCCGACTTAAAAAGGAAATACGGAACCTTTGTAAGATCACTATTTTGTCCGTATGTCGTAGAAAGAAGAAAGAAATAAAGAAAAATCAGTTTATTTGTCACAGAAACACGTAGGTTTATTTCGAGATCTATGCAATGTAGGAATTAGAATGTTGTGCTTAAATAATAATAGTGTTAGTGACCATTTCAGTGTAATAACGTTAACACAATTTCAGCCATTTACACAAAACAAAAGCATCGCAAAATCAATACCGTATCCCGTATGTTGCACGTACCATGTATTGTCTCTGCATCACCCTAAGGTTGACTGGTAGAAAATGCCTCAGGCATTAATGTTATGTTTATGTTTAGTTTTTAAAGCGTCTTGTCATGTCATTACTAACACTAGTTTCTTATAAGCATTTCTGTGTTACTAACAACTATATGGATATATTTGAAAATCCGAAATAAATGAATATAATAATAATAATAAATTAAGTCCGCCTTTGTAGAGTATTTTTTTACTTGTGCAAAATGTTTTAATAAAAAATAAATAAATAAAATCAACCAAAAAAAAAACATTTTTCAACCACTTTCCAAACAAAAACATGATCAACGTCTAAACACATAAAGCCTCTTTCATTTCCGTATTGCAACGCAACCGGCTCAGTTTCACTTTGAGGATTACAATCACCGCGATGAATGCAATGCCATCCCGCACTGGATGACTGAAAGACAATTGTACGAATGCACACGGGCCCAGATTAACACAACGCGCTCAATAGGCTGTCAGGCAGTTTGAATACACCCGGAGTGTGTGGTACAGACCTAATTAGGTTACTGAAACCTTCTGTAGCGAAAATTGGAATGGTTTACGTGTGGAATCGTTGTAGATGTTGTGGTTTTCATAAAGTTTTTGACAGGAAAAAACTCACCGTGTCTCATCCATCACCGATAAGCATCCTGAAAGTCGACCAAGGAGATAAGGATGGGATTATTTTAAGATTGAGTCTTCCTGTAAGATGTACCTCAATAATTACTTCGCCACAAAACAGTCTTCGTGTATCAATTTACATAGGGTCAAAATGTATACACGTTAAGTCCACAAGGATCATTTTTAGCAGAGTACATAAGGCTAGATAACTCATATAACAATTATCACCTGATAATCATACCAATCCGTCTGCCAAGCAAGAGGATTCGTGCAATGTTTCCTTTTACTGTCCATTCATTAATTCTATCTAGCAAACATATGGAAAGCCCATATTTAGCCAGAAACGACTACCTATTTTTATAATTTAGCAATTGCATGCTATCAGGCTTCATATAAAGGAACTCAATGAAAACAAAGGCCCCATATCTAATGTCAGTGAACTTCGACGCTGCAGTCCAGTGGCATCAAATTTTTACATCAATACACAACTTTTGCTTTGTTTTGTATCGGCCAACAGACGGTTGATTAAACAGGCTTACACTGATCCTATATCCCTGCGAATGTAGACCGACGGACAATAGACTTTATGTCCACGAGATAAGGTTTTTTTAGCTGCATTGACAGTGCTGGTATCCCTGCTAGTGTACGCTTTGGAAACTCCATGAGTCCCACTTACTGACAGGTCGATAATCCCAGCTCGACGGGACATAATCATGGTTTGTGCTTGCAGTACATGTAAGCTGGGCTGGACACTTTAAACTATGCTGCCGATAATCCGCGTTTATTTCTCAAAAGCAAATGTATGTATTAAAATGAGACTAGTAAAAAACGGGATTTGTATCAAACAGTTGCTATACTTTTCAATATGATAGATAAATAACGTAACTGAAAATACAATACAGGCTGGCAGGGACATCGACGCATATCCTGTTACCATGGATTCAGTACATGATTCTGAACCCCCTTGCGTTTAAATTTTTCATCGGTATTTTTTTTTAAATTTTCTTTGTCATATATTTTGACCGCGTTGGTATTAATATATGTAATGTTATTTTTGTTGTATTTTTATGTGGTGTTTTAATGTCTATTTGAATTTTATAATGTGAATTAATACTAGTATACTAACATAGTTTTTAAGACCTCTGTTACTAACACTATATGGACAATTTTGTAATTATGTCTGAAATAAATGAATTTATTATTATTTTTTTTTTATTGCACTTTTAGTCTATGAAACAGCATATTTTTTGATAAACGACGAAAAATTTATATTCTAGGGGGTCTAGAATCTTGTGCTGAATTCATGTTTTCAGTTTGCGCATCGATGTCCCTGCCACTCTATATACTACATAAATGACAAAACATAGTCCTTACTACTGGAATATATAATAAATTATGATTCATTCGCACAGTTATTTAAATACAGAAAAGTCTGACTTTTCCATGTAACTTTTATGTACTTGTACATTTTATGTGAAGAACGTGAATAATCGTGTTATAAGTAACCAAATTCCTTACCGCTTCGATATCAATTAGTCCAAAATCTCCAAGTTAAATCGCGATATTAATAATCGATACTTTTCTCCAATTACTAGGAGCGAGGCAGTACCTCCGTCGCCGTCGTCGGAAGTCGCGCCACCTAGCGGAAATTGCTCAGCCACCACCAAGTCGCGCTTCATTTCGCACTGACAACGCTCATCGGCTGCAAGCAACCAATTCCTTAAAGTTTCCTACGTAGTTATTACTACTGTAATTACTCTATCAGACTTTAGTTCATTTGAAGAAAGTGTGTGTGTTTGTAGTGAGTTAAGTACTTGCCAGAAAATTCCTACAAAAAGTGAACAAAAATATGACTTTTTTATTTTATAGGGTTATTGGTTATATGTCGGCAATCCGTTAAGCGGATGTAGGAGAGGTCAAATGCTTGTGGTTAGATAGATAGATATAATTTATTTCTCAGTAAATGGTACACTTGGTAACCACAAGTTAAGCACGCGTTGCTTCGTGAGATAAAAATACTGTAAATGTCAGCACGGGGAGCAATGAAAGAGTTGACTGCATTTTAGGGGCAATGGTTTGTGCCATGCTTATTAAAAATTATGAAATTATAAAATTGTCCCAGATAAACAACTAAAGATTAAGTTAAAGAGGAGAATCTTCCAACGCGCTGTAGTCCGAACAAGCGAGTGGTCATCAGGTCGTGTCGCCGCCGGCGCCACGCCGCGCCTCAGCTTGACGATGACGCGCTGATCACGCTGCCTGCGCGTGCAGACCGTCTGCAGAGTGTTGTGTTGGGTTATTAAAAGCCCTTCTTATGGTGCCCCATTAGTCTTCACCTCGGCAACTCTTATGATTCCGTCGCTGCCAGGACCCATCCTATCACTTTTATGACCCATCCTAAGAACCAGAGTAGAGAAGGACGAGCTCTGTCCTTGACCGTGACAAAAGAGCCTAGTTTCAGCTCTGTCTTCGAGGCCCCCTACTTCACCCTCCGTTGCAGTAGAGCTATATACAAAGAGAAACACTGCTAAGAGTGTTGCCTGATGTGCTCTATTCATTTGAAGCGTTCCAAGCGGGTTATATGGCCATCAGAGAATTGTGAATGAGGAATAAATTGCATTAAGTTTAAGTGGTCGTCCAATTAAATAGCGGGACGGTGTAAAAGCGGAATAATCGTGGGGTTCTGAGGAAAGAGGACTGTATTTTATTTCAAAATTATAAAACTGTCCCGGACAAACAACTAAAGATTAAGACCCACTTGCACCGCCAATCACTAAACACGTTTAACGCTAAACGAGTTATAAACATCATTCTGAGTCTGTCATCTTAAAGCATTTGTCAGAAACATAACCGAAGAAGCGAGTGGTCATCGGCTCGTTTCGCCGCCGCATCGCGCCTCAGCCGGCCTATACCGCGCTGAGCACGCTGCCTGCGTGTGCAGACCGCGTGCAAAGTGTTATGTTGGGTTCGATTCCCAACAGTAACACGAAAACGGATATAGAGCAGAACAAATTGCATACACGTAAGAAAATATAACTCAGAAAAACAATAAAAATGCACCAGCTCGTACCGAAGTTGTAATTACTTCACTCCTCAGCACTGCCTTTTAAAATAAATCTATAAATAAAGCTAAGTATAAGTTAATAAATAACACGTTCAACATTATAATGTAACGCAAATAACGTTTAATACACAGCAGTACATTTTCTTTGCTGGTTTCCACGAACCAACACACAACCTACTTACAGAAATAAAATCATTTATCATTTATCAACAAAAGTGAACAGAAATAAATACTGTTTATTTCAAACAGTACGCCAACTAAATACATAATTCGTCGTAGTGCTAAGGCGGCCAAGTTTAAGGTTGTAATACGTGAAATAGGTACAAAGTTAGAGTACTTCCAGAACAAAATAGGTGAGCTACTCTCCCCCCTATTTACACCATAGAGGAGTGAGCGAATGGAGTGACAATATGATGTCACAATCGAATATTATTTGCAGTGTATGTGATCTGTCGTAATTGTAATTGCACAGGCCAAATGTGTTTTTTTATGATTTTGGATATCTTGACATTGCGATACCCCAAGGATTTGGACGATGTGTTGTCAATTTTAGACAGCTTGACTTGGTGACATTGTCTCAAGTGTTTGTAATTTTAAGGGCACCGGACAAAATTGTTACCGTACTCAAGTATAGTGACAATTTTCCAGGAAGTCAAGAGATTGTTAAAGAAGCCTTGTTTACTGCTAAGACAAAGAAGGAGCCACTTAAGTTTAGTAAGGAATCCTGCAATTCTGACCACCCCTGCCTTTACCTCCGAATAAAATAGATTTTATTTACCTTAAAATAAAAAATAATTAGGTTTCCTAAGACGTCCGAAGTCCATTTATGAGAGTACATCGTCTTTTTCCCACGTTTACTCGCTATATGGTGCTACTTTCGTCATGAAAGTTGACCTCAGCGCTACCCGTGGCCGTATGTGGAACTATATAAAAAGCACAGAGTAAACCGCCATTCGTTTGTCATTATTTGGCTCATAATAGTAATGATGATTATGGTATACACAAGAAAGAAATTATTTGGACTTCGGACGTCTTAGGAAATATAATACTAATTTTATTTGAAGGTAAAAAAATTATATTACGTGTTCCGTTTGACGTCGGAAGTCCATTTATGAGAGATCTGTTTGTTATCTCTTGGTGGCTTGCTTAGTAAAACGCAACAATGTGATCAATTATTTTAATAATTGTATAAGATAGTATACAAAAGCAAAAAAACAAAATCACTAGTAGGTAATTAGTTTCCAATAAACGATCAGCATTGCTTGATTAATTATTATAAGTTTACTGTTAATAAAAAGCAACCATAATAAAAAGTTTCAATTTGTAACTGTAAATAATTGAGAAAGTGACTTCTCTGATTCAGTTCTATTATTGACACCGGTATTTATTACGTCTCTAAAATAATATTTTCTAAAAGTATGTTCATGGCGCCAGTTAGCTTTAGCTAGAATATCATTAATTGGGTACTTTTCTAACCAGTTAAGAGATGAAACTGCTAACCTACAACTACCACGTGCAGCGTATATTCCAGATTCAAAAAGAATTCGTTTTATCCATCCTCCTATAATCACAGTACTAGCTGGTTTACGAGGCTCCGTTGTGGTAATAAATAAATTTGTCAGGGAACCTCTGCATTTTTTAAATACCTATTAATGTTCTTAACCAAAATAAAGCATTTGTATTTCTGTCCGGTGAAGCTAGCAACGTCCAACTCGAGTGTTGGTATGGCGCCGAATCAGTTTTTGAGCCAAACACCGGATGCAGATGGAAGGTTATTGAATCCCCATAATCCTTAAAATGTTTTGAATCGCAATGTAAGAGAGTCAAATCGTGAACTCTACGACCTGAGGCCAGTAACAATATAGTAGCTGCACGCCTAGAAACATCATAGAAACTTTGCAAGTTTACATCAGTATATTTAACAATTGGATCAGCTACTATTCTTGCGTCCCATGTTGGCAGTTCAGGTGGAATTGATCTAGCTAATGATTCAGCTTTCAAAATGTCTAACCAAACGATTTGACGAAATCTTAATATCGGACAGAGTTTCACAAACTGATGCTCCAAAGTTTTTTTTTTTGACGTATTATCTATCTTTTCTATTTCTTTATTTTCTTCTATTTCTTTTTATCTTCTTTTTCTTCTTTCTTTCTTTATTTGTGAACAAGAATAGTACGATAAACTAATCGATCCTCAAGAAAAAGCTTTGCTAAGTACCGGGCTACATCGGCAGGTGCCAGACGACGAAAATTTAGGTTACTTTGACTGTACCACAGTACCC
The DNA here is from genome assembly GCA_917490735.1 of Dryobotodes eremita. Classification (NCBI taxonomy): domain Eukaryota; kingdom Metazoa; phylum Arthropoda; class Insecta; order Lepidoptera; family Noctuidae; genus Dryobotodes; species Dryobotodes eremita. Next base: position 11,716,365 of record OU823257.1, read on the forward strand.
ACTTGCTCCATATGAAGTCTGTTTAAGTATAAGTCTTGAGTGTTGAAGCTCTAAAACACGTTGACAAAAGTTGCTTTTCCTCACATAACCAATTTTGGGTTAGAGAGTCCCAGCTGAAATGAGCCAGGCTTCCAGCAGCTGCAGATTACGCTCTTGAGCTGGGGGACGCCCAGTCATCTTGTCCACCAATGATGTCTTCAGATCCCTGATTTTCATAGGACGAGCTAGGCCGCGGCTCTTCAAATCTGGTAGCCAAAAAGGGTTTCTTCCACTTGGAAGCTACTAGTATTAACTTTCCTTTTGCCAAGTTGAGTTGGCGTAACACACGTGGGAACAGGGCTTGTGTAGGAAATATCCATCTGAGGTCGTAACTCGTAACTTCAGTATCTGCTGAAAGCGTAGTGAAAGCAAGCGCTCGAGTCTGATAAGTCTAGCTAGAGTAACATAGTTACCCACGATGTGAGCGACTTGTGAGGCGAACAGCGGGGTAATTGCGTAACACACTAACAGAAGGAATGGCTTTCATTTTGACAGTTCAACAACATTCATTGCGTTATTTACGTTGTTGAGCAAACAAATTTTTCGAACATATGAAACAATGGATTAGCAATATCCTTCAAAATGATTCAGATTGTGATTTATAGTGCAATTAGGGTCCTGGTCTGTTTGGGGTTCTCCACTGGGTGAATATTTTGTTGGTCGCGTCGCTCAGCAGATGCCATTCGGAGTCGGCTCGATTTCGAGAGAGGTGATCGGCTTTAGTGTTGTACTGTTCCAGAAGGTGGTGAGGAACTAGTACAACATTCAGGCTGTCGGCCAGTGCCAGTAACTGTTTCGTCAGTTTTAGGAGATTTTGTAACTTCGTTCCACCCTGTTTTTTTTTTACGACATTACGGCTATGTTGTCGCTTTGTAAGATAACGGTTGAATTTTTTAGAGCATTTGCCTCTGAAGATAATGCTGCTATCACTGCATACAACTTCAAGGTTGCAGTGCCACTTCAGTTGATAGCGACTCCAAGTACCTACCTTTTAGTGTTTTGTTGTTCACTATGGCCCCCCATTGAATATCTGAGGCGCCTGTGACAAGGCAATCCACTGGTAAGCTCCTGGGATGAATGCAAGATTTCTGGTTGACATTTTTTACCCACCAACCTAGTTCTTATCTTACCTCGTCTGTGAACTGAGCCGGATGGCGTAAACTTCTCGGATGTCGATTGCTGTGGCGCTGCAACGTACGGCAATGCAACCTTCCCCGGAGGGTCATGAAGGTCGCAAAGTTAAGATACCCTAAGAGGCTTTGCACCTGCTTGAGGGTCCAACTGCCGGTTGCTAAGCGAGTCAATAGGCACTGACTAAATTTTGGAAACTTTGTCTGGAGGCAAACTCTTGTAGTTGGATTTCGTGTCCCAGACAATTTCCCAGGAATTCTATACACCTTGTCGGGATTAGTATAAATCTTTCCATGTTTATATTCTAACCTAGGGACGTGAGGAATTCTATTGCTAACTTAACATAAGCTTTTAAAGTCCCCCTGCTTTGGTAGGCTATCAAGTAATCGTCCATATATAGGACCAGGCGAAGACCTGTGCTGCGTAACATTTCCGCAGTCCAGTTTGTGACTAACGCAAACATTTTTACCGCCGCGGCAAGGCCAAGAGATATGTCTTTGTAGCAGCCGACTTTCGTAGCTTATGCAAAGAAAACAGCGGTGTTTTTGTGAAATTCGCTAATTATACTATTATCATTTGCGAATTTCAGAAGTAGGAGCCCCGCCAAGCGGGGCTCTGTCGACTACGCCTACGTGCGTCGTAGGACTATGCTTCTCAAAAGCTAAATGATTTCTTAGACAAAGTTAACCCGATACTGCAATAAAATTGGTAAATTTCCGAAAAATAGGGCCCGCTTCATAGCGCCCCTAAGGCTACACTCACCCGGTATTTTTTCAATATCTTCGCATATGTATTTTCCTTTCAAACCTTTAAGAAGAGCCTTACACCGTAGCTCTAAAACCTCTGCACGCTTCCCGCAAATAATTTGTAAAATATCGTGAGGAATATTTTTGTACTCGGGACTCATTTCCGAATAACTCTTTTAGCTTATTTTAAATTGTAGTTGACATAAGCTGTGCATCAGGTTTTGCAGACCAGTCTATTAAATTTTGCAAGGCTACATTCACGGACTCATTTTGGGCTAACAAGGCATTTGACAAAACAGCAAAGCTACGTTCCATATGATACCATCTAAGCAGCGCAAAAGGATCCTCAAAACGCCTCATTTCCCCGTTTACTTACAGCTCAGTAAACGCCGGAACGGCAACATATTTCTTTTGAACCTCAGTGTACCGCACAGAGTTCTAATCCACGGAGTCAAACCTTTGCATTGAAGCTAACTTCGCGACACGATCGGGTTTAGCTTTAGGTACGGACGGTTCTTTGATGGATACGTTTAGCTCGGCAGTGTCATTAATTTAGACTGACGGCCGTAAAAACGGATCATCTAATGGTACATTAACGGGTACTAACGCAGGTGCCGCAGTCGAACAAGCATTCGGCTGCATTGCAGCGTAATTCGCACAAAATAAAGTAATAACGTGACTCACCAGCTGTTGCGATAACACAACAAACCTACGATCTATTTCTCGTAATGACTCGTGTGATAGGGACCGGCGCCGTCTTTTTAGAGGCAGTTCATCCTCCTCGCTTGAACGTGAACTTGATGCTGAAGATCTTGACTCACTAAACGGCACACGTGCGTTAACACTTTTTCGTAACCCAGCGGCATCGCGATCGCTAAGAACGCGATCGTAATTGTATCATTCATTTTTAAAACGAACGTTCTTCATTTTACGTAGGTAAAGGAAGAATAAAATAGTAACTTTCTACTTTAATCTTGATTTTTTTTTTTTAAGTTTCCTAAACAAATATGGAGGTTTGCTAAGTTTTCTAAATTTTAAATGTAATAATATGCGCGCGATAAGTAAAACGACGCAACAATGACAAGCGAATGGCGGCTCGCTCTGTGCTGTTCAGTTAGTTCCAGATACGGTCACGGGTGGCGCTGAGGTCGACTTACGTGAAAAAATAAGCACCACATAGCGAGTAAACGTGGGAAAAAGACGATGTACTCTCATAAATGAACTTCGGACGTCAAACGGAACACATAATACTATTCGCGTAAGTCTTTGGACAGAACAAATCTCATTGAGAATGATACTCCACTAATTACATACTCCTGGTTTAACGCCGATTTATGATCCCTGTTTTTCCCGCAAACAACCAACTTGCACGTTGTATGTGGCTCTCCTCTAGCCAGAGTTCATAAAACCGTAAGAATAACATGGAATATTTACACACATACGTCAACTGAGGAATGCAAGATATTTATGCACCGATGCAATGTTTTACATAGACTTTGTCTGGCTTCCAGCTGTATTTATTCTGTAAATAAAATAGCGGTCGGCCAGCGGCTTCGTTTCCACAGAAATAGTGCAAAAAACTACGACTGTCGTAAAAAAGCTCATCAAAATGCACAGCGCAGTTTTTGAGATTAGTATGTGGCTACTGTACTCACACAAATAGACAGGTTTTGTTAATGACTTTATCGTAGTTAAAGGTGATGCTGGTGAGTATCTCAAAAAATGGTGATACCTGCAATTCGGTGCTATATAGGTAAATTCGTTTTTGGGCACCTAAATTTCATGCTTATTTTATTGAGAAATCATAAATAATAAATGACAAATGATTTTATTTCTTTAGTATTTTTGTACAAACACTTTTACACGTCACCAAATTTTTAAACTAGATGAGGTCGGCGTTTCTTATCTGAATACTCTGAGAAGGCCGAAACAAAGAGGTCACAGTCTCTTTTAAAATCCAAACATAATCTTGGTCAGATCATGTGAAGACCATGTAGATTGATGTCTGAAATGGTCTTTTGAGGAAAGAACCACACAGATTGAGTGGACCTGTCCAGTCAGTGCACGGATTTGTCAGTAATGTATGACATCCGGTCATACGGTTTCATGATACTTTTTTAATATCAAAACATAACAAATGGAAAGATTTTATGGATTTAAAACCTACGAACAAAAAGAAAAGGAAAACATCTCTCATTAAAAATAGATCTAAAATGTTTCAGCCCTGCATTTTTCCAATTCTCATTGTTAAGCATAGCAGAGACCAAGATACGAGATTACAGACTAAAGGTTCCTTTATTTATAGTTCAGGAGCTAGTGCGACGTTGCAGGATCGACAGCTTATAACGTTACTTACGTGACTCTGAGAAATGAGTTTTTAAATGGATTCCCTCCGCGTATGCGACGGTGAGAGCTGTAGTTACCTCCCGGTGTTAACAACATTATGATATAATAACCAGATGGGTTCTGTGTGACGGTGATCGAGTGTTGTGGTTTCTTGGTCGGATTATGAAGGAAAATGTAAGAAATTGTTGAAGGTAAATAGGTAACGGTACTTATTTCTTTCGGACAGGTCTTTAGACATTCGATCCTGAACATTTCTTCTCCATACACCTATCATTTAGGTGGATAGACTTCTGATTCTACTTAGTATACTTATTTTGCAAGAATAGCAAAACACAATCTAAGCTACCGACTTAAACTTTGTATTGTGACAATGATCTTCTCCCATCGTCCAAACTGACTGAAAATTAAATCACACGGTGCGAAGTAAATCTCATGTAACGATCTAATTAACCTAATTTAATAATTTGCAAAAGGCCCCGTATATGAAGGAACGTCGCTCCAAATATTATCTTTATGAAGAGACATATAAACTGAACCCTTTTACGCCGGCGCTCGTCAAAAAGATAAAACTGTCGAATATCCTCGTCGCGTTAATCTGCGTCAAACGCCAAAAGATCATAAAGAAAATTTGCATAAAATTTAGTCCATTCGAAGAGAATTCGCGGCCGGTGCGGGATTTTTTATGCGCGCACATTAGGGGACATTACGCGATACGCCCCCTACTCCCACGTTTACTGAAATAATATTTTTCAAGCTGTTGAGTTGCTTTTTATTTCGGGGCTCGCGGCAAATGAGTTTCTAAGCGTAAATAAATCTTTCACTGCCCTCTGCGGGTAAGCGGAAACTTCCATTATTATCATTTTATATAAGGCGGTGTTCAATGGCGGGCGGCGCGGGCGCGTTGACACAAACCAAATAACGCTAGTTAAAATACAGCTAACCGCAGTTAAATATGGAATAGTTTGTTCGTGTGTCGGCAAGCGGTTAATTTTATCTCGTTGCAGGCGGGCTCATATTGCGGCGGGATCCAATTGCTGAAAATGAATTAGTTTCTCTATGTTCAACAGAAAATGTTGTCCGGGCCATTTGCAATTATGGCGATCGCTTTTGCAGCGTGAGCGGCCATTATAGAACGGAGGCTTTACGACTTTCTCTTTATGTTGATATTAAAAAATACTGCGAGTAAGCAATAACTAGTATGCAACATATTAAATTGCAGACGAAGCTAGAGCTATTTTATTTATAAACCTTAATAAGGACTTAAATCAACGTGATCTTTTTATTTTTCAGTTAACATCGTGAACATTGAAATGCAATTTATTTCGCTCGTTATTTGCGGTTTATCTTCCTTTGTGCGAGCATATTTCAGAAACGGCACTGTTCATGCGGATTTATAATGTATTTTTATACTCGGGTTTCCAGCTGACATTTGTAAATTCTGTTGTATTTTTAAAACTTCTGTAGGGTGACCTGCCTCGGAGGCTCTCGGGCCTCGACTAAGAGGGCTCCTAAGCGCATGCTTGGAGGAGGGCCAGTTCCCACTTCGTTGGAAGACGGGGAAACTGGTCCTCATTAAGAAACCGGGGCGCCCGGCGGACTCTCCGTCCGCTTACCGGCCCATCGTGCTGCTCGACGAGGTGGGCAAGCTCTTTGAAAGAGTCATTGCAGACCGCCTCGTCGGGCAGCTGGTGCGGGTGGGGCCGGATTTGGCGGAGAGCCAGTTTGGTTTCCGCAGGGGGCGCTCCACGGTGGATGCCATCATGCGCGTGCGAGCCCTCACGACGGGGGATGCTGTGGCCCGGGGTGGGGTCGTCTTGGCGGTGTCTCTAGACATCGCCAATGCCTTCAATACCCTGCCCTGGAGTTGCATCAGGGAGGCATTCCGGTATCACCGGATGCCGACCTATCTCTGTCGTGTAGTCGAGGCCTATTTGGCGGATAGAGCAATTATCTACCCCGGTCACCAGGGAGAATGGAACCGGCGAGAGATGTCGTGCGGTGTCCCACAGGGATCGGTCTTGGGGCCGCATCTGTGGGACATCGGGTACGACTGGGTGCTGCGCGCCGACCTCCCTAGTGGCGTCAGCGTGGTGTGCTACGCTGACGACACGCTGGTCCTGGCGCAGGGGAGGTCGCACCAGGCGGCGGCCGAACTGATGACACGCGGGGTTGCGACAGTCGTCGAGAGGATCCGGCAATTGGGACTCGAGGTGGCCTTGCACAAGTCCGAGGCCATGTGTTTTCATGGTCCTCGGAACGCGCCACTGTCGGGTTCCCAAATAACGGTAGGAGGGGTTCACATCGGCGTCGAGTCGACGATGAAGTACCTGGGACTCGTCCTCGACAGCCGGTGGAACTTCGTCGAGCACTTCCGACGTTTGGCTCCCAGACTGCAGCGGGCCGGGGCTGCTTTGAAGCGGCTCTTGCCCAATCTGGGGGGGCCAAACGCCTCCTGCCGGAGGCTCTACGCGGGGGTCGTGCGGTCCATGGCCCTTTACGGGGCACCGGTGTGGGCGCGTTCGCTAAGGCTCCGGCCAGCCCGCCGGTTGAAAGCGTCCCAAAGGGTCATGGCCATCCGGATGGTACGGGGATACCGCACGGTCTCCTGCGAGGCGGCGAGCCTCCTTGCCGGATTGCCGCCGTGGGATCTGGAGGCAAAGGTCCTCGCGCACGTTTGGGAGTGGCGCGAGGAGGCGAAACGCCGGGGCGTAACTCCGCTGCCGCGAGAAATCACGGCACAGCGGACAGAGCTCCGGCGGGATCTCATGGCGGCATGGAGAGTGCGACTGTTGCAACCCAGCGCAGGGCACGCCACAATTGCGGCGGTAAGACCCCTCTTTGAGGAGTGGCTTGAGAGGCGCCACGGCGTCCTCACCTTCCGCCTGACGCAGGTCCTCACCGGACATGGCTGTTTCGGGAGGTTCCTGTTTCGGATAAGGCGGGAGGAAACGCCCGGGTGTTATCATTGCGTGGATCGACCGGAGGACACGGTGGAGCATACGGTGGAGGTCTGCCCGGCTTGGGCGGAGCACCGCCGTGTCCTCGTGGCGGCGATCGGCGGCGGCGACCTCTCGCGTCCGGCCCTGGTTCAGGCCATGGTACGGAGCGAGAGGGAATGGGAAGCCGTCACCTCCTTCTGCGAAGCAGTAATGCTCGCGAAGGAGGAGGCGGAGCGCGAGAGGGAGAGGCAATCACTGCGCCCTCGCGCCCCTAGCCGCCGCAGGAGGAGGAGACACCCTGGGCGTCGGGAGTCGATTGCCGACTCCCGGCCACCGTAGGCGCGGGCTTGCGGACGGCGAGCAATGGGCAGCTCGTCGTCCGGTAAGGACCAGGCCCGGGTCGACGGCGCGTCGTGTTCCACGCGCGCCTCAAAGAGATGTCAGCAAAATTGACGGGGTCCGATAGGACCGATGCCTGCCGGGGCTGCGGATTGTTCGAAAGAGTTACCGTGGCCCTGGCGCACAGGCAACTGAAGGAACACGGGTGGGTTTTAGTCAGTAAGAGTCTGACACGCCCTTCCGTTCCGCCCAGAGCGGGAGACGTCATTTGATGATTTCCCACCCAAAAAAAAAAAAAAAAAAAAAAGGGTGACCTGTATATCTATTAAGTTTTCGTTGACTTGAACTAGGTCTGAAGCGAGTAGAACACCGGTGTTTTGAAGTAAACTTGTGTCAACAATATGGAAGCAACCTGCTTCCAAAATAAACTTGTTCGTACCTATCTACAGACTGTTGTGACCGAGAGAAACTTAATTTTCTAGAGCAGTATTGATACGTTAGGTTATGTTAAAGTTGCTTACCGAAAGCCATGGTTGTACCGGTTATTACGGATACCTAATTTTACTGAAATAAAAATAGGTATCCGTAACAACCTGTAAAGACAAATATTTCAAATCTTGTTGTTTAGTTTTATCGTTGTCTACAGGTGTCCCAGAAATTGACCGACATACTGGAGGTGGTGATAGCTTTGGTCAAGCCGTCCCAAAATAACTAAACATATATTCCACAAAATTTTATAGTTTTTAAAATTAATATAATTAATTAACAAAACAATATTTGAGGAAAAAAATCAAATAATAGTGAATTTATGTTGAATTTGTAAGTTTTTATGGGGAATCAAAGGTAATTACGGATAGAGAAACTATTTAATAATATTTTAATGGAAAAGTTATTAATAAAAAGATTTTAGTTACATATGAGAGTCAAAAGAATGACGAATGGTGGTTATTTAGTTTTTATTTTTTTTGAAAATCTATTAATTATAACTCGAAAACTATAAGATTTTGCGAAACAAGCTATCACCACCTACAGCATGTCGGTCGATTTCTGGGACACCCTGTATATGTAAGTAAGACAGGTAGGTTTTCCTATCTTATAACTTAGATAACGCTAAAAGGTATTCAAGCCACCCATGAATCTCCGAAAACCAACGTAGGTACTCTCCCTTTGATATTTTTAGAACCTACTGCAATTTAATATCTCTTATCGCCAGCCTTTGCCACTGACTCTTCATTTGATAAATTGCACGATATAAACGATACAAACGATTGACGGAACCTGATACTTTCCTACCTAGATGACATAGCGATGATTCCCGATATTGATAATCACATGAATATGAACGTTGAGTATATTGACATATAGTGATATATATATACTATATTAACATATAGTGACCTTATTGGTGACGTTCTTCAGAAACGTCAGGTGTGTAGTAGGTACTCGCATCCGGGCTTTTTTTTTTCGCAACCGGCCTGCGTGTATGACCGTATGTATGAACGTAAGCGAGGCAAAAGGAGTATGTAAGGATCGCAGCAGGTGGCGTTCTGTAGTTTCTGCCTACCCCCATGGGAAGAAGGCGTGAGTTTACGTATGCATGTATGAACGTTGAGTATTGCGAAATATTACGTCAGCAAAAGTTTAATAAGCTGAAAGCAATTTTTTATTATCGTCAGTTGAGTTAACGTGCTTCTTCGACACAATAATATTAAGTAAATTCAGCCTCAAAAAGATGTATACTGCGAAAAGAGTTAATTTAATTGCTGTTTATATGTGTGTACATAAATGGTTAAATAAATAAAAATAAAATAAATAAACACTTGGGGTACTTAATTGTAGCTACGTCAATGTGTAGCCACAAAATTTGAAATCGATATCAAAGTGTGGAACTCAAATTGTCGATAAAATCAAGTTATCGATTTATACATCTTATTGAGGCTGACTGTAAAGTTATGTGGGTACTGTACTTCCTAATTATAAATCTCGGGAGCAGTGGGTCAAGTTGCTTGGATTATAAAGTATTCATATTTAAAATTGTATGTTATAGCTTAATCACCCTATAACGTTTCCCCTGCCGGGCACAGGCCTCCTCTCAGTGAGATAGAATGGGCCGTAATCCATCACGCGGGCCCAATGCGAGTTGGTAGATGTCATATGTCTTCGAATTTTTGGCTCTAGGACATGCCGGTTTCATCACCATGTTTTCCTCCACCGTTTTTGTGAACAGTGGTGATGAAATAAAGTATACTAAGTAAAGCGCCTGCCTGGGTTCGAACAACGATGTACAACTCGTAAGTCGGGGGCCGTTACCACTCGACCACCACTGCTCTCAAATCGTATGTAATTTGATTTATAAAGAGTTCTATGGATGTAAATATTAGGTCTTTACCTATGAAATTGCCGTTCTGATTACTGGCCATTTCAAATCAAAATAATTTTTGTTTGGCTATGAATTCTAATTTCAAATTAATTTTATTTTAAAAGCATGGATTTTTTTTTCTAAAAGTAGTCATTTCTTTATTGATTAGTGTTACATTTTCATCGCATTTCAATCTTTTTCGTCATCATGGATACGTTAAAAATTCGAGTAATTATGGAATATGAGTACCGTCGTGGCAGCAACGCGGCACAAGCGGCACGCAACATCAACGACGTTTACGGAGCTAACTCTACAAACCAACGCACCACCTGTTATTGGTTTGCTCGCTTCCGTTCTGGAAATTTCGACCTGAAAAATGAACCTCGCGGTCGTCCGAAGACTTTGGTCGACAATGACGAATTAAAGGCGATTGTGGAAGCTGATGATACACAATCTACGGCTGAATTAGCAGCAGCTTTCGACGTTAGCGTCAAAACAATATTGGTCCATTTGCGTCAAATTGGCAAGGTAAAAAAGCTTGACAAATGGGTGCCCCACGAACTCAATGATCGCCAGCGCGAAGTACGCGTCGAGACGTGCCTTGCACTGCTCAACAGACACACAAATGAAGGAATTTTGAACCGCATTGTTACCTGCGATGAAAAATGGATTCTGTTTGATAACCGTAAGCGCTCAGCAAGTTGGTTGGATCCTGGTTCAGCACCTAAACAATGCCCTAAACGAAAACTTACCCCTAGAAAAGTGATGGTCACTGTTTGGTGGTCTAGCGCCGGTGTGATTCATCACAGCTTCTTACCAAACGGGGTGAGCATTACTGCAGATGTGTACTGTGAAGAACTGAACACAATGATGGAGAAGCTGGCGCATCTCCAACCAGCATTGGTCAATCGCTCGTCTCCGCTGCTCCTGCACGACAACGCGCGACCTCATACTGCACAGCAGACGGTCTCCAAGTTGCAAGAACTGGGGTTGGAAGCTCTCCGTCATCCGCCCTACTCACCAGACCTTGCGCCTACAGACTACTACTTTTTCCAGAATTTGGATAACTTCTTGGCGGGAAAAAAAATTAATACCCGAGAGGCAGTACAAAATGCCTTTGAAGAATTTGTTGCCTCCCGTCCAGCTGATTTCTTTAAGAAGGGCATCAATAAACTGCCACTGCGATGGCAAAGATGCATTGATTGCATGGGTGATTACTTCGATTAATACAAATAAAAAATTCATGAAAAAAATTCGTTTAAATTTTTTCATACAAAACGGCAATTTCATAGGTAAAGACCTATTATTAGTTATTAGTAAAGATTATAGGTACGATTCAACGGCATGTCTATGGTAACAATTTGACAGTGACGGTGCAGTAGAAATAAGGGCACTTAATCAGTGCCGGTTTTAACATTACAGGCGCCCTGAACGAAATTTCGGCGGAACCCCTCTCCCTTCTTGGAGAGTAGAGAGGGGAGAAAAATTTCAGCACTCCGCCTAAGTTTTCTTATGTCCATTCATAAAGAAATAGGAGTTACTTTGTCGGCTTATGCATAAAAGTTTGAGAATTCAGAGAATGTCGGATGCAAGAAGAGATTTCAACAATTGTTTTGGTTTTATAACTTCAAACAAACTGAAACAAAAGTACTCTGCAGGCGCCAGAGGTGAAGAGGTGATTAACCACAGCCTGTTTAGCGCCCCTTCACCTCTGACACCCTGGGCGATCGCCCAGCCGCAACCTACCCTAACGCCGGCACTGCGCGCTTTATCCAGTCGCTAATGAGCTGACCCTCGAAAACCTATTACTAGCCCGCGAAATTACATATAAGGTTTACAGTCATAAAATAACCACCCTACCCTAATATATAAGCCTATAACGCACACTACGGAATGCAATAAACATCCCTCGAAAGAATTTTGAAAAAATGCTAACAGCTAATAACAATAACGTGATACAAATACCCCAATATCCATTTCGGCTAAAGCTCGTAAGAAAAGAAACACCACAAACCCTTCCGTAAAAGCTGTCCGTATAAGTAGGTTGTAAAGAAAGTAGGTACCAAAGTTGGGTGGATGCGGGCGCGGCGTCAAACCCACAAGTTATTCCCAATATCCCAATATCCGGCGAGACGCTGCGCTGTGTATATCACACTACGGATACATGCTGCAGTCATAAAATATACTGCCAGACACCAAGAGCTAAGAAACATTGGTTTACTTTGAAAAGTTGCAGAAATATTTACGTGTAGGCGACGTACGTATTGAGCGATTTTTGGTATTTAAAGAACAGCAAACAACGTTTATTTCTGAGTGAATTAGTATCCACATAAAAGTTAACTCAAGTCATTTCAATTAAACCAATTACAAGCACGTTTGAACTGTCGATCAGACAGAAATATCAAATTAGTGGCCCCTGCTTCTTGAACCAAAGTCTTTAACGGTTTCCTGCCCCCATTCTTCTACCCTAAAATGAACTAAGTAATAAAAAATATAATAATTTTGCCAATTACTTTTTACAGCTAAAAGCAAACATGTTACTGTCCTTATTATCGTAAAAAGATTTATGTACTAAAATCCAATCAGTGCAAGTAAAATATAAAAGAATGTTTCTCCTCAGCATTCTGCACAGGTACCCGATGAGAAATCGAGTTATACCCTCTTCGCATCGTATCAAAATCCTTCATTTCGTAAATCTTGGCGACGCAACATAATGTAAGAAAATCTGAGGTACCTTCGCACTTACCCGCGCTTACAAATCTTATTTGTGCTCGTTTCGAACGAAATTCGTCTCGTGTCACCATAGTTACTTTTATTGCTTTGCTATCTGCAACCGACAGATATAGGCAACACTGTATTTGTATAGATATACAGTCGAATATCTCAATTTAAGAATGTCTCAGGTTAAATTAAACCGGTACAAAATATATTGTCTCTTGTTACGAAAGCGGATGGTTACGCTGATCAAATAAAAACGTTTCCTTTTGGTGAGAAACACGTTTATATAGAAGATACAGCAATTCAATTATGCCACGGAAATATCTTGTTACGAAGTGCCCTGAGGTGTGACGATAATAAGTATTGAATATGATATGCTAAAATCTGAGCATATTTATAAATATAATTATTTTTATTTGTAATTGTATCCTGTTGTCTGTTAAATAAATAAATAATAATTATTATTATTTTGAAAATGTTGCGGTTGCGAATAGGCAGCGGTGTAGGTATTCATCTGCTAAAAACAACCGCTTTTTTTTTGGGTGGGAAATCATCAAATGACCTCTCCCGCTCTGGGCGGAGCGGAAGGGCGTGTCAGACTCTTACTGACTAAAACCCACCCGTGTTCCTTCAGTTGCCTGTGCGCCAGGGCCACGGTAACTCTTTCGAACAATCCGCGACCCCGGCAGGCATCGGCCCTATCGGACCCCGTCAATGGTGCTGACATCTCTTTGAGGCGCGCGTGATAACCGCCTATGATCGCCAATACTTCGCCAGACTTGGTGTTTATATACAAGCCGGGTGCCTAATGGGATTTCCAAACCGTGACAAGCGATTAGACCGTGAGTCAGGTTAAAATCTCAAAAGCCGCTCCACGAATAGTGACCGGCACCCGAATTACGTAACACACTATCTATCACAATCTGAATCATTTTGAAGTCTATTGCTAATCCATTGCTTCATATGTTCGAAAATTTGTCTGCTCGACAACGTAAATAACGCAATGAATGTTGTTGAACTGTCAAAATGAAACCCGTTCCTACTGTTAATGTGTTACCTAATTAGGTACCCCGCTGGTCATGACGATCAGGCTGTCAATGTGTGATGAATTTCTGGGAGGCGTTTCATCTGATTATTTTGCGTATACTTACTACAAAAGATTCAAATTAAAATACGTAAATATACGGCGGGCGAAAAGTAACTGCTGGCGGGAAGGGACTGTGTTTTGTTTTCATCGTGTTTGACCTAAAATGTCACGATTTCACGAAATAGTCATTCAATAGGGTAATTTGAACTCACATAGCTGTATTGATGATTTTAATGATTATAATTCATATCTGAAACGGTCACTACTCGTGTAGACATATCTACTTAAGGGTAATCCTCAGTTGTAGCCCGCCAAATTCAAATAATCTTTGGATTTTTGCAAATTGCAGCTCTTTTTACGTCGTATGTTGATTAAAATGCGATTCGCGACTGTAAGAATGATATATTTACTGAATAATAATCATCAATTTCATATCAATGGACAAACTTTGAAAATTTGTTCCACCTAAGAATTTTCATACGAAAAATTCTGTAAAATTCTTAGGTGGAACAATTTTTCAAGTCGCGATTTGCATTTTGATCAACATACGACTTAAAACAGAGCTGCAATTTGCAAAAAAACTAAAGAAAATTTGAATTTGGCGGGCTACAGCTGAGGACTCCCTTTAAGTACATATTATTATGTTTAAACGAGTAGTGATATTTACGGAAGCTGGCAGAAGCTCCTGTTTACACTCCCAGCCCAGTTTACAGGCTCAATAACAAATAATTTGAAAACTGTACCATTTCGAAGAACACTAAAATCCATGAAACACATCGTGGATTTTACGAAATCACACTGGATCGCAGGTTGGCTGGAGGCTTGTCTGCAGAATACAAATCCAAGGTGATACCTGACCAGTGCACAAAGACCCCTCATGTCTTTTAAAAATACCCTCTTACAATCCTTATAACATTAAGTTGCGGGGCGGAGGAAGGCCAAGACATGCTGGACGCACACCAGGCGAGCAGGCGACCACCTGAGATTTCAATTTTGCGACGGTGAATAAATTTATTCGTATTTCACCGCCTTCTTTGTTGAACTTATCAACATAAAGCAATACCGGAATGGGAATGTAATGTGATTCCGTCCCTTAAATAATATTGTTTAAATGCGCTAGAACTTTCCTGTCGTACTTTCTACATTCTTCTTAATCGAGTCTACTCTTATTGAGGTAGAAATTTGTCGCACGCCATCTGTGCCTGGCGTCAAAGGGCGTGTAGGTACAGTCACGAGCATACATTCCTTACACCTACGCAAAATTCAAAAGCGTTTTGCTCGTTAAATAGCAATCGAGAAAATACCTATTAACTTTGAGAAAAGACCTATTTCAAAATAGTTTGGTGTCGAAAATACTATAATCGTAACGCCATAAAATATCCGTTAATACTCTATGAGGAAATCGCTTTTGAATCTAGCTTAAGTGTAAGGTATGTATGTCGTCGTGACTGTACTCATGGTGTTAGAAAAGGTTGCAAGAACTCATAAACTAATGTACAGTCACGGTCACGTACATGTGACCACCGTGACAACAAAATGTAAAGTATAAAAACAATAAAAAAATCTCTTCCGTGGTCCTTTTTTTCTATTCCTATTGGTCGAAAAAGCGTGGTCAGACATCTGTGATCATTGTAACAGAGCCTGAGAAATTTATTTAAACAAAATATTACTGTGTAAATATTTTTGTTTTATTGGTCGACGCAAAAAGGGGCGGTAAACAGATGTAGTCATCGTGTCCACGACATTTTGTTTTCACGGTAGTCAGATGTACGTACCCGTGACTGTACAGAACCCAGCGGGGTAATTGCGCAACACACTAACAATAGGAATGGCTTTCATTTGACAGTTCAACAACATTCATTGCGTTCTTTAAGTTGCCGAGCAGATACATTTTTCGAACATTAGCTTCAAAATGATTCAGATTGTGATTAAAGGCTCGTCCACACTGGCGCGTCGCGACGCCCGACACAAAGACACCGCGTGTCGCGCGACGAGCGGCGCCTTTGTGTAGCACTGTCGCGTCGCGCCTGTCTGAGGGAGCCTTAATAGTGTGTTACGCAATTAGGGTGCGGATGTAACTAAGAAATTTTGAGCTTTAGAAAGTACCAGTCACATAAACATAACGGAGACGCCGCTCTACAAAAGCAAAATCGATCACATGTTATCGATCGGTCGGGGGTCTATATTCGAACGTAAATACCTATATGTCTACAAATAAATCCTCTGAAAATCGGTAACGAGCAATTCGATCCAAACAAACAATTACTTCCAACCAGGATAATTGCTTTATTGTTCCAGTTAAACGATTGATAAACTACTATCATTTTACTTGCATTTAATTCCCATTCACGGGAATAATTACGCCGTAATGGGCAAAAATAAAGCGAATATCGAAAAAGCTGTCACTTTTTTTTATATATACGCCATACTGTTTGGGATATTGCCAAGTGGCTCTATCTGTTGGCCACACCGCACATTCACCGCAGAGCATTTATCACAAATATTTTAATAGTAACATGACATACAAAATCTGACATTATTATATTTTTTGGGTAAACTTCGAAACATTTCCATTACGTTTCTCGTGCTCCTTTCTCTGAATAATTCAACATTCTCGGAGTGAGTGAAAGGGATGGAAAGAAACCCTCCATTAACGTGATTGCAACAAAATATTATTCTCTTTTTCTTAGGTTTCAAAGTTGTCTTTCTTCGGATATGGTTTTGTTATTATATTTATTACCGTTGCAACAATAGCAAAAAGAAACGTTGCTTTGCACTAAGCAAGTATTTTTCCGGCTTTTCCCAAAAATTCGTACGAATTTAAAAAAAAAAAACACTCTTAATGTAAGGATATGAAAACCCTCGCCAACACGGTTGAAGAAAACCAGAGAAAATAATCCACAGCGTATCTTGTGACTCGTGGCGGTAAGTGAAATGACTTATTGAGATAAATCGTTTACCGAACACTCCAAATCGAATTTCTACCAACACCCGCAGAATGCTTACATTCTATATAAATCTGTATCTTTGCAGAACGTTTAAACTTTAATTTTATGTAGTTAACGACTGTATTTCAAATGTGATGATAAATTAAATAAATTGCCAATATTGAGCGAAACGTTATGGTCATTTTGTAAGTAATTTGGAGTAATTACTTCGAATATGGACATAAAATCGACGAAAAATTACGATAAAAATATCGAGGTAATTGAAGTAATTAAAACTTTTAATAATTTATTTATTTTAGTAGGTACGAATCCGATGGATGCGAGAACCACAGAAACGCTCGATGTGGCGATGCTTGGAGGAGGCCTATGTCCAACAGTGGACATCATTCGGCTGAAATGATGATGAATGATGAGGTAGGTAGGTAGGTACAATAAAAACAGATTCTAAATCAAAATGTAATTGGACCACCGTCGATTTTTTTAATGCTCATAATAAATGGAAGGTTCTATTTTTACAATCGAAATGAAAAAAGTATTTTTTTTATTTATCATTCATTTTGTGTTTTCTTTTGCAATTTCAACTAGAGAACAGCCTAATTAATTACACCCAGACGCATTAAAATAGCGTTTTGCTAAGTGCTTTCTTATTTTGTGAAGCTCTACTAACATTTCATAAGTAAGCTTTCTAGAATTATAAAGTCATGAAGCCAACACAGTCTGAAGAATAAAGTTTAATTAAACTCAACGAAGACAATACGGTACTTAATCTGCAATAACTGATTGGATGAGTCATGATTGTGTCTCAGAGTAAACACCTTAAGCCGCCCGTGATTACGGGGACGAGGAGATCCGTACGCCCCGGATGCCCGTCCGTCCGCCCCAGACGCCCCGGGTGGGGCACGTTACGCCAGAATGCAGAAAATGTGTTCTGTTTTATTAGAGAGGCCAATAAATTCAGTACGTGAGCCGACGCGACGGATCACCTCTGCCGTCACGTGAAAAAATATACCGTGTTACCTACTCACTCACTATGTATCTACTTTTACGTAAACGGTTCCACTATTTGACGTGAGCATTTTAATAAAATAAAATTAACGTTAAAGCCTGATAAGGCACCTGTGCGCTGTGCATGTATTGTTGCCAGATGTCTCCAGAAAATGGCATAATAGGTATAGTATTCTTTAAGTTGAGTTGTATTATAATTCCTATTTTAATACTAACAAAATAAATAAAAAATAAAAATTAAAATTATGGGTAATGTGTCTGAATCAAAGATGAATAAATAAATTATAACTCACGTGTTTATTTGGGGATGGCCGACCAATTTCTATATTTAACGGAGCACTTATTCATCTCGGACTTGCTATAAAGTCGCTTATTTTATTTATGTCTCATGAAACTTAGTTTTATCCGACCGCCGGCGTGTTCTGAAAGCCTGTTCTTAGAAATCTTTCGTCAAATATTGGTTGCTATTTTTGTGTGGTCCACAATCCTTGAGAGTAGTAGGTATATTACATATCGGAGATTAGTTTTCAGAATCCGGGAATCAGTCTTCTGTAAATACCATTAGAAAACTATAAATCCATTTCTGTCCACCCTAGATATGAAAAATGGGGTTTTCGGTACCACCACCATTGGACCAATTTTAATGACTTCGACTAAAGTATTACATACAGTATTACATACAGTACATACAACATACATACATACAGTATACAGTACTACAGACATATCGGAGATTAGTTTTCAGAATCCGGGAATCAGTCTTCTGTAAATACCATTAGCAAACTATGAATCCATTTCTGTCCACCCTAGATATGACAAATGGGGTTTTCGGTACAACCACCATTGGACCAATTTTAATGACATAGACTAAAGTAAAAAAATAAATCTTTTACGACAAATGAACAGCAATCCCAATCTCAATACGAAATAAGATGTTCTATACTGTATTATAATAACAAGATATTCTACGTCATCATAAGTATTATAGGCTGGCGGCTCGGGTATCTGTCGCAGACACGTTCACTCCATCCCGGGGACATATTTTGCAATTTCATTTCCCCTGAGAGGCAGACACGGTTTACGCGACACCTTATTCTTTACCAACTTTAATATTTCTCCTTGTAATCTTTCGACCTGTCCGCTGAAGGCAATAAACGATGACTTTTTAAATAAATCTTGTAATATATGCCTGGGAAACTGAAAATAGTGGAAAATGGGCTTGAAATTAGGTATTCATTTGAACCGTTTACACTCTGTCTTCAAAGTTGGCAACGCATCGCAAAACCCCTTGGGTTGCAGATGTCTGTCTAGCTCATTTCTATCAAAAATGCCCTTGACTTTCGTTTACCATTCCATAAAATTCCATAAAAAGATTTCTCAGAGCAATATTTTTTGTGTAAGGTGTTATCGGGTTCCCGCGAGATATGACTAAGCGAAAATGTTAGTACCTACAGACAATCTTCAATAAAATTATAGGTAATAGAATAAACACTTGAGGTAGACGTCTATCTCAAAAGTGTTTAAGTTATTATACACGTTGAATTATAGTTATTCAAAGACATCAAGACATTGTTCTATTTTGATTGCCGACCTAATAATGTCCTGATAATCACTTGGTTGATCTATTAGTGTTCCGTTTACGTGATATGAAAACAACAATTAGGGCCGAATCACACCGGAATGGCAGCGGCCGGCAGCGACGCGGCGAGCACTTTCAGTGTGAAATAATTTTAAACTTTATCTACATACTTAAAAGACCAGTATCGCTTGAAAAGCTTGAAAAGGTCGCTAGGCCGCCCGCGGTGACGCGAGCGGCCTCGCAACACACGCATCTTGTCGGTGGTTCTGCCCGCGGCTGCCAGCGGCGACGCGAGGCGGCTCGCGGCACCGCGGGCGGCCGCGCGCTCTTCACCCCCGCCGAATGTAGAAACTAATCTAGTCAAGAGGAGACTAGGCGCGTGGGGTCTGGAGGTCGCGCGAAGCCGCCAGCGGCGCCGCCGGGGGCTGCTGGTGTCGCCGCCAGCCGCTGCCGGCTGCTGCCATTCCGGTGTGTCTCGGCCCTTACGAGAGTTATCAACGTCTTCGGTGTTGTTTACGAATAAGTTGAAAGGGGACGAAATAACTTAGGTTAGATCAAGTTCGATGGAGCGAAATATTCTAGGCGTCAAATTGCAACTTCAACTTCAACAAATTCTAGGCGACAAACCATTTTCGCAACACCACGCTGCGCTCCAAAACACAGATTACTGACGTTGCTCAAAAAGCCGCTAAGCTGAAGTGGGACTGGGCTGGCCACCTCTGCCGCATGCCCAAGAGCAGTGAGCCAAAATAACCACTATGTGGAGCCCTGACACAGCCAGAAGGCGTCGCGGCAGACCCTGTAGAAGATGGCGGGACGAGCTAGAGAAAACAAACGACTAGTGGTCCACTTTAGCCCTGTATCGAAAGAGCTGGAAGTCATGGGGGGAGACCTTTGCCCAGCAGTGGGATGATACAGTAGTAGTAGTAGTAGAAGTAGATCAAATTCGTACAATAGAATAATAACTACTAAAGAATTGAAGTAAGGAGGAAAACAGAACAGAGGACCTAGCACGAACGCTCGACGTAAACGTAACGTAAATTCGTACGATTTTAAAATAGAAAATACTTGTTTCGCACATCATATGTATACAAATAAATAAAATGGAAGTGTCTGTTTGTAATTTCCAAATAACAGGCTTCTACTTAATTTTTTTTTATTACCAATAACAAAAACAAAACTTTTTTGTTTGTCAGTCCGTCAGTCTGTCTCTTTGTTCCGGCTAATCTCCGAAACGGCTTGATCGATTTTGACAGGACTTTCACTGGCAGATAGCTGATGTTATAAGGAGTAACATAGGCGTTTTGTCCCGGCAGCACATTCCCGTGGGATAATTTCCGACATCGACGCGGGTGAAGCCGCGGACAGCAACTGTTTACTTAAAAGTTTTAACACTTTATTTATACCTATGGGTGATACATATTGTGCTTGTCGCAAAAAAATTACCCAAAATGCTTAAGAATAGTTTTATTTTCGATTCAAAATTCGTTCGAATTTACGTTACGTTTACGTTACGTTTACGTAGCCCGTTCATGCTAGGGCCTTGGTATAAAGTTGTATTTACTGTAATACGCAAACCCTTTCCGATTCTCGGCAGAGAATAGGTCACTACCTCTAGTGCTACATGTTTATTATAGCCTGACCGATACCGTTGTACCGCGCCTTAGGTATGCGCGGCGACGCGGGGGACGGAACGCCGTGAGCGTCGACGAATGAGCGGCCTGCACTGCCCCCCCGTCTCGCTGCGCACATACCTAAGGCGCGGTACAGCGGCATCGGTCACACTATAGTACAGTTACTGAAATATATTGGACTACTAATCACCTTTCGATCTTATCAAAATACAGCACCTGTATTCCACAAAAGGGTACATAGAGGTGTAAGTGCACCTTCACTTTGTAGGTCATAGGTAATACGGGCTGGTGTTCGCAACTCCACGTCCAAGTGCGTATTTTGCGTACAAGTTCCATGTAATAAAGCGATCTACATATTTGCCATCAACCTGGCATAAAACCTCCGGGCTGCTACTGAGAAAGTCTAAACTGAAAAATTGAGCCGTCGCGGGACTCCTGGCAGATGTGAAACATCGAAACTATTTTGTATAGAAAATATAGCGCAGCGACGCGTCGCCACAGCACGCGTCGCCACGCCAACAATCGGTTTTACCCGCGGCTATAGATGTTTCACATAAAAACCCAATAACACTTTGCCCAATCTGGGGATTGAACCAAACACCCTATGCTCAGTCAAATGAGGCCAATTTGGCCAAAGTCATATTAATTCAGTGTTCAGGAAACTCATGTTCAGCATTAAACAATATGACTTCGAAATCGTAAGCAATCTTTCTATACATTATTACGGCTATGCTTATCATTTTGTAATTTGACCATCTGACTAAAGGCTATCTTGTAATGGATAGTTGAAAAGGTTTCATTTCCGATAAGCCGCTTTGACAAACTTAAATATAAAAGGTACCTCTGTATTATCTAGTATGATAAAAGTCCCCGTTATGAGGCTTAAAAATCTTGTTAAAAAAATGTTTCAAAGGTTTTTCGTAAGAATGGCTAACCAGTCAAAAACACGAGAATTCTTAAAAAGAACGAAAGTACACGATTTCTACCGAAATCCGATTTTTGGAACCAGTATTCTTGTATTTTATCATTCACGTGAAATTGATTTGGAAATTTAAATTAAGACAAGAAAGAGCGAAAGAAAGAAAATATGTTTATTTGCGGTAAACATGGCGCAGAGAAAAAACACAAAAAAAGAATAAGTTGGAGGAAAATATGCGTCATATCCACACAAAACGGCAATCGCTCAGCATAATGCTACAGCAATTCTGCCCCGCGTTCAACAAAATGCTCATCATCATTCTGCTGCCCTTATCCAAGTTTATTTGAGGTCAGAGCAGCATGTCTTTGTCTTCCATACGTATCTTTATGTAGTCATTTCAGTAGTCATCCGCTTTCTAACCATATCTTTCAAACAGTCCATCCGTCGTCTTCCCCTACTTCTAAAATCATTCATTTATTTATTTACACAGCACTTCTATCATTACAGGATATCCCAAAGCGATAGGGTGATACTTAGCTTATACTTATTTTATAAATTGTAACACAAATGGTATGCAGTTATTCTTGCGTATTCATTCAATGGATAGGAAAAAATGTCAATCCTTTCGGCGACTTCATTGGGTGTCCGTAAGGCGCGAGTAACTGGCGCTTTTAGAAGCAAGTTAGTCCTGCCGCTCGGCACTACCAGCAGCTGCGGCCGTCTCCGCCTCAGCACGTAGGTAGTTGTCGGGTACGCACAGATTCACCTCTTTAATACCCCCTGATTTTTGATTTGACCAATGATTAATTGAAAATATAAATGACGAGAGTCATATCCCTTCTTAATTCTAACTTGTTGTAACCATGCCTAGAACAAACAAGGTCGGGTACATCAATGGATAATAAGGATATACTCCATAAAGTCTCCTGTACAGATACCAGAATTTATTTTGTATGCGTTCCAATTTAGTTTAGTTTCATGTGGTACCCAAATGATTGCATTACACTCCGACTCCTTATCAGCGCATTTACTGGGTACGCGTTCGTTTCATTGACTTGAATGTGACCTGGTGGCTGAGAGTATGTCATGCTCACTCAAATGTCTCGCTGGTGGTGGCGTGTATGTGTTAGATCATTAAATTCCCTTCAAAATGGTTGCCGGTGAACGGGCGCCATCAGTAGAGACTGATCATCTCTTAGCTGCCACGGCTTATTTTAATTTCTGAATTGCTATTTTTTTGTTTTTATTTTTTTATTACGGACGCTTTTTACGTGCACGTCTTTCTACATCGTTCTCACATGTAATTGCAACAAACTTAACTCCCCATGTATGGTCAGAAAGTCAGTTGCTTTCGAAAAATTTAAATTTTAAATCGAAAAAATTATCAAACTTTTTTGGCCTGTTTTTACTTATAAATTATGATTTCAAATTGTTAAGTATTGTGAGGTGTTCAATTGTTTTGAGAGCTTCGTTTAACAGCTAACAATATATAAAAAATAAAAAATAGTTCGTTCTAACAGTAACTTTTTTTTTAATTAAGGCATGTTATCTGGGTATTTTCGTGAAAAACTTTAAATTTCTCGAAAGAAACTGACTTTCTGACCATACATGGGGAGTTAAGTTTGTTGTATTTTAACGTCGACTTGTAAATAAAGGTATCAGGCTCTCACACCCGAGGAATGTGCCAGGATCATCACTATGGTGCAATTGGGAAGATCGGAAACAAACGGCCAGAACAATGGATGTGAGACATTCTACTAATTTAGTAATTTTTTAGCGATAAGACCGCCCATTGTGTCACCCTGTGTAAAATGTCTACATTTATATCTGTAATTTTTATGGTGTACATAATAAAGAGTATTCTATTCTATTCTATTCTATTCTACTGTCCCATAAGTGCTTCCGAGGTTGGGAAACTGGGCTTAAGAAGTTAAGAAGACCAAGCAATGGCAAGTCAAGGTGCACAACGGCCCGAGAAGATCGATTCATTTGGACGGGGAGCCCAGAGAGTTTATGAGCAAGCATATGCAGAGCGAAAAGTTGATACCTGAGTTGGTGCGGCATGACGAGGGAACACCGAAAATATATTTGACAAGTTTCATAAGTAATTCGTAGTCATTTAAAAATGGTTTCTTCACCTTGAAATCATTTCATTTGGATGAAGTGAGGTATTATTTTTTGTAATTTTGTGTTTTTTTTTTTTGTTTTTGTCAATTATACATACCTACTTTTTATAGGGTGGTGCTTGCATTAGTGTCGCCGGTGTCTTGATTTAACATTTCTTTACCTGAACCACAGATTCCTACCCCTTCAAAAGTGATTGGACCAATTTGTCTTTCCGCTTCAAAAAGTAGGAAATTATCGTTAAATTATTCAGTTACTTCGAAAATCTTTGGATCGGTTTGGTTGGATACATTCATTGTACTTAAAAGGTTCCAGTTGTGTCTACATAGTTTTTGTTAAGACTTGTGAATATTCTATAGCAATCTATGTGATAGCCTTCTTGGGGGGTGTAATTTTGTGAAAAATTATCTGTTATTAGTTTATATTTACTACATTTAATTATTTTTTTCTTTTAGCACGTCAGCAGTACTTTTTCAAATGTTTTGTCACAAAACGGTGTTACACCTCCAGTCTTTTTTCATCCTCTTTCAAATGAAGAATGCATTTCATCTAGAAAAAAATATCAAAAATACATAATCGTCTGAATTAAAGCTCGCAGACAAATGCGGCTAGTAAATATAAGGTAGTAAGTACTTACGGTTATAAAACAAACCCCTGGTGATCGTTAGCATGCGAAATATTAGGTATATATTTGTTTAGCAATAAACAATATTTGAAGTAGTAGGTTCGACTTGCTACAAACGCAAACAATTTTAATATGAACTGTCAAATTGTCAAACAATTGACTTTTTATTGAAAAAAATAGCTAGGTACACAATCC
The DNA here is from genome assembly GCA_917490735.1 of Dryobotodes eremita. Taxonomy (NCBI): domain Eukaryota; kingdom Metazoa; phylum Arthropoda; class Insecta; order Lepidoptera; family Noctuidae; genus Dryobotodes; species Dryobotodes eremita. The sequence goes on from OU823257.1 coordinate 11,741,098, forward strand.
GTTATCATTCTTCAAAAAAAAATTGAATGTCTGTTTGGTTAGGCCGGCCGTACATGTCCGGTTTCAGTAGTAATTTCCCATTGCTTGCGAAGTTTTTCGTTTTTAGTAAATTAATGAACGCCTGCGTTCCTGCATACCTACCTATACTATCTAATGGCACAACACTGATACAGGGACTGATACATTTTTACAGATTATTCCTGACGAATAGCTATCACTAAGATAATATTACAACAGTAGATTGTAAACACACGGGATTTCTCATTAACAGTCACCTAACCGATTTTTTATTATAACCAAAGATGACAGAAGTGACCTAAAGACCAATGGCGCACTCCCAAAATAATTGTTGACATTTTTCTTTTCAACAATTTTCTCGCCAATGTTCTATAATGTTTTTCTGTGTACATTCTACTAACTATCAAATTTAATAATGTTGTAGGGATATTTTCTCTCTACTCACCAACTAACACAGGGTAGCTGTTTGCTTGAGACTAAATAGGGTTAATTCGCATGAGGTTTAGACCGAAATAAGTGCACACAATTGATCTTTTCAACAAACTTTCAATTAAGGGTTTCAGAATACTTGATCTTCCTTATGGATAATAGTAAGTGGTAGGTGGACTTACTTATGTTCGGGTTGACATTACCTTTTTACATTAATCTCCAGAGATTTGACATCCACATGCAGTATTGCTTCTGTGTGATATGTTGAGGTTCAACGCCAAAGCTGGATAAGTTGTATACGGAACCAAATATCTTCCAGAGTAGAGTTACCACTACTTTATGCTATGTTTACGAGTAGAAATTGGCATCCACCGCTCATGTTATATTGAGGAGATCGTTTTCTTTTTTAATATAAGTATTTAATCTATATTGATCCCATTAGAATCATTAATTAAATCTTAAGTCCCTGCCAACAAATAGAAACTCATGTTGAAATATCTTGAGGTTATGAAATTCACTACCACATGTCTTATGTAACAATGTGTGTTTTTACTCACAGCTTATTTAATATTTAATTCTACATCATATGTATATAATTGATATGAATTAGGTTCCAGTTGTCCTCTAGAATCAATCAGGAAAAGGACACTTGTCATTTTTCCTTTCTCTCAGTTGGCAACTCTACTATTACCTACTCTTATAAATCACTTGTTAACAAATTATTAGTGTATTTAATTTGAATATTGATTATAATAAATTATTATTAGCTAATTTAATATGTGTGTTCTTTAGAAATGTTTCTTATTAATTAAATTTGATTATTTCTAGAGAAGAAAGGTTTTCTGAAGCGCCATCTAATTACGATTTGGGGAATCCCAAACTTCAAATACACACAGTCGTTACCTGCAGGCTTAGCATGACGCTTTCTATTTCTACGAAGAATAGACACAGCTGCTTCTATACAAAGTGACATTTCGTTTCTCCATTTTTGACATCGCACCGTAGAAATCCTTCTAGAATCTGTCATTTTGTCTTTTGTTTTTAACGATCTTTGTCTGGGTCCTTTTATAAGTAGACTATTTCAGAAGAAAGTTTTCTATCCCAAACTGTCAACATCACACTGAAAACTGACAGTTGTCTAAGGTAGTGAAAACCATTTCATTTTGTAATCGCCATACTAAAGACAGTAAAAAACTTTCTAGTCGACTGCCACAAAGTATATACGGTTATCTACAAAATCATGATTTTACAGGAAAGCGTTTTGAACGCAAAACTGTGATCATTAATAGAAGAACAAAGCTATCTTCTCCTATTTTACATCATTTAGTTAATGGGGCATTACCAAGGAAATGGTTAAGGCTAATACTGTAATATTCTTTTGTTCCAAAATTCGGTACTTCGACACTTTGAGACAAATTGGTGTACCTAGTTGTCTTTATATACGTGACTTAATATCAGTAAAAATTGAGAAACAAACATAAAATAAGATCCTATGACAAAACAAATAATTTTGAGACGAATTATGTAAAAGAGTGAATTTCGTAAAAAGTGCAGTTGCCTCTTTCTATTTTGCTGCCGACGTACTGTCTACACGGAACGTCATTTTTGTCTACTCTTGCTGCCGAGAGCTCTGCTATTCAAATAATTGGGGTTTCAATAATTAATTGTTACAATATAACAAAATGTAAAAAACGGAAGCATAAAACAATTCAATTGTTAGGAATCGAACATTATAGGTTTGCAAAGCAGTTATCGAACTTTTAAGCTATTTGCTTTGTTGAAAGTTGACTAAAATAGCCGTTCTTATATTATAGTAGAAGAGGTACTGGTCGATTTTTGCGACCAATTTATTATATACCGAATAAATTTAATTTCTAATGGTTGTTTAACTTTCAATAATCATGAAAAAGCCAGTCGCCGCACCTAAGGGGGAATCCAAAGTCGTTGGAAAAAAGAAACATTTTATACCACGCCAAAACCTTATGGGACGGATTTTAAGATCATCTTCAACCCAAACAAAAGAAGAAGTGGGGGGAATGTAATGTCAGTCGCGTAAACGAACATGATTGTTGCGATCGATGGCACATCAGGCTAAATTCGAAACTATGGGTAATAAGGCAAAGTGGTCAAAGGAACCTTGATCTCAATTTTAAGATAAGATAAGATATAAATAAGTTAGTGGCTTTTTTATATTGCTCGCCAGTGTAGTTTCTTAAGTGGTTATAATTTACCCCATAACAATGGGGTAAATTAGAACCACTTGCTTATACTCCTATATCTATATTAATATTATAAATGCGAAAGTAACTCTGTCTGTTTTACCCTTTCAAGCCTAAACCACTTCCTCTTCTTAGCGTATCGATGGTAAATTAGGTTGTGAAAATTCAAGTAATTATTATATTGAACCCAAAATGGCCTAAACTAATGAACTGATGGTTATATATTTTTTTAAATTAAAAACAAAGTACATGCAGACGAAATCGCGGGCAACAGCTAGGGACAACTAAACTCAATACGGTATTTACAGCATTAAGTTCAGCTAAAAAGCAAAAACATCAACTGCGCAGGCTTGAATTATTCCGAATTGAAAAGCTGAAAACCGCAGGGCCATTCCATTTACGGCTCAGACTCATTCTTTGTCCGTTCCAAAAAAAATAGGAAACGTAAATTCGCATTTAAAATTCTCTAAGGCAATTTACATCTACGAGTATATGTCCCGGACATTAATTCTGTCTATAAGGGATTAAGTCAGATGCAGCAAGCTCTTCTGCTAGCCGCCGCGATTTTTACAAGAGCACCCATTACCACATTTAATTAAATCCTCACTGTTTTAATTTGACTTGGTAACGCGGCGAAATTACTACCGCGCATTGAATCCACAAAATGAGTAAAAAGATGAATTAATGGCTCGCAAATTGTTTCAAAAGTGTTTTGTGTTTTATACCTGCATTACTGTGAATTGGATATTGTTAATCCACTTTATTAATTCTGCAAAACTTAATGAATTAATTCACTTCCAAATCATTTTCTAAATATTCTTTGGAGCTACGCTACAACATAGAAATCAATTGAATAACAAGAAAAGTTAAAAAGAAGTTCTCGGGCAGCAAACTTTTGCTTGAACTTAACGTTTGCTTCAATAAATTACTAGACACTACAAGTATGAACCCTGCACAGTGCACAGTCATCCTACTAGGTTGCTACGACGTAGCTACCGCTACGCGGCTACGCTACTACGCTGATTGCAGCTACGCCATCGCAAATTTCGAACGACTCGGCTACGCGTAAATTCTTCAAAAACCTTGCAAAGTTGAAAATAAAAACCACATTTTTGGACAGCACACACATCCAGATTTTTGCTGGCACCATACGTGCTGTCAGCAAAAACGGATAGTTCAAATCGGTGAACGTTAAAAATATGATGAAAAAGTTCTAAAGCCACGCTGAAATGTTTGAAGTACTGAAAGGTATTTTATTCCATAAAATATATAAAGCCGCGCACCTCATATTGCAGTTTGTAGGTTCACGCTATATTTACTTTGTATGACGGCCCCATTTACTGCATGTGTGTGACAAGGCGCGCCGGCGCGCTCCAACAAACACTTTTTTTTTTACAAAAAGCCCTGAAACAAACTAACGCTACTTTTTAGAACCAAATAAAACAGAACCATCTTTATGTTTCCTGGAAACAATTTAGTTAATTCATTGTTGTTATTGGGTTCTTTTTTCTGACTTAAAGGATCTACTTCTATTTCATAATTAAAAATTCTGCATAGATATAGATAGGTGCTGGCCGCGTTTTTCTTTTCATGAAATATTAAATTAGGCTTGCCCGGAGTTTCCACGTTTTATTCCGCAAACGAACGCGAAGTATTTTGAAAACTAATTTCGAGTGGTAGCTTGCAAAAGGTACGGCTATTGAGAGTCATGAAAACACGCTAAATTCAGAAATGCAATGGAAACCCAACTTTTCGACGAGCGTTTTTTTTATCAGGGTATGAAAACGCCGTGTGTGGTGCACGCCACGGTGTGTATCTCCACTAGTTCGGCTTTCAGAAGAATAATTTTTAGGGAGTGTATTTTTTGCTGTGACCGGTGGCCGACGGTACCGTTTTATTGCACACTATTCCGTCGAATAAACGCGCCGGGGGGAGGGAGGTAATGGACCGGCTGGGGGCCCCCACCCCCTCACCCACCCGCTCGCTGTATTGGCTGCGAATATTGAATATTTTTGCCGTGTTGTGAAGCTAGGCTATACGCGGGTAACCACTAATCAGTGGCCCATGATGAACGACTGTTTACTACCGCACACTTTACATAATACGGCTGTAGGTATTCGACGTATTTGTAAAGCTTCGAAAGGTGATTAATAGGAAATGAACTCATGAATAAAAATGTGGATTTCATAAAAGTACTAGTTAATTTTAATTTCAATGATAATTAGAAGTAGGTGATTGTAGAGAAAAACAACGAAGGGTTTTGTCTATGCAGACCTAAATATGTAACCAATGAAAAAAAGTTCGTACTCTTTACAGTTTTCTTAATGATTGTATTTCTGTCGTAACACGAAACCTGCCATAAAAAGAATTTTCCGTAACCAGAATCTTTCCTTAACCGAATAAAGGATGAATAAATATGTGTATACATATTATAAATGTGAAAGTGTGGATGTTTGTTACTCAATCACGCTAAAACGGCTGAACGGATTTGGATAAAATTTGGCACATGGGTAGACTATGACCTGGATTAGGACATAGGATACTTTTTATCTCGATATTCCCACGGGATCGAGATTTCTGCGGGTGAAACCGCGGGGCGCAGCTAGTATGTAATAAGTATTTACGTCAAAAATTCTCAACAACAGCTCCATAAGTGTGAACCCCACTGAAACAGGCTAACATTCGCTCATACATGTACATGACAGGGTTTTTAGCGATTTTCTCTTGAACCATAACAACCCCATCTTAGGGTGGCGTACGCAGTAGGCAGGGTTAAGTAAACGAAGCACCATTAGAGAGTCCTTACAGCTGTAACAATAACAGTTCCTTTCAGTTTCGGGAAATTACTTCGAAGTGTTATGTAGTAGGTCGGTACTATACAAGTTTTGTATGTAGATGTTTTGTTTTTAACACTCTTCTTACAGGCTTGGGTGTTAAGCGTATTCTTACTTCTTTACTAGTAGTAAGTATTAGGTATAAAAGTGAGATTTTGTGAAGACGTTTATAACTCAATCACGCATAAACGTCTCAATAGATACGGATGAATTTAGGCACATAATAACCAGTTCTTGGATAATATGTACCTATATTTCAAATAAGTACGGATAACTCCCTGAAGTGTGAAACCGCTGACAACAGCTAGTATAGAATGAATAATGAGGAGTGCTGAAAGATTCATCTTATTTTACAAATTGAGAATTATTTATCTTTTTTATTCAACGACAGGAAAATATCGGTAGGATCAAAAGTATCGCGATGAAACAACTTTGTTTGCCAGGTGACAACATTTTAGATGTGCCTTCCACGGACTACAGTTAACTTCTGTGTTGACATCAAATTTCGTTCACAAATTATCCACAAGCTTTACCATTTTCAATATTATTAAAACTGAATGATAAATCTAAATCAGCCACTGTTAGTTTTCCATTACATTAAGCAACTATTAATAAAAGTAATTTAATTATTTAAATGATTGTAGCTACATTATCTTCAGCCTTTGTTACAGAATATCAATTCATTGATTATCTGTGCACACGCATGAAAGCCCTGCTATTCACGAGAAAAGAACTAAATTCACTACAATCAGTTTACTATTCAATAGCTTCATAGATAAAAAAATCATGGTTGCTGTATTTTCTAGTTGAGGAAAAAGGAAAAAGTATAATGAAAATAATTAATACACTCATTCATAGGTAATGTGGGGTTAAATACAGGAAGGCAGAGACATCGACACAACCAGTTACCTTGCATTCAGTACCTACATGATTCTTAACTAAAACAAGCAAGACATTTCTTATAAACAGTATCCGCGTTTATAACAAGTTGCCAAAGTCAGTTACAGAACTTAGCGATGGAAAGTTCAAAACCCACATCAAACGTATCATTATCAAAAATGATTATTATAAGATTAAAGACTACGTTGAAGACAAGGAAGTTTGGCAATAATTCCTTCTGCACATGTGGCTTCCCTGGTACCTCATTAACGGTATCACTTTAAATGTCGAGAGCGCCCTAGGCAACCACCTCATTGGCGCCCCTCTAACGGCCATACATTATAAATTTTATCTAGTATTTATACAATAATTTGCTGCGCCATACGGTTTCACCCGATATCAACTTCTATGGAATTTTTCTACATATTGAAAAAAAAAAACCTCAATTCTTTCCCGTCCAGCATTACCCATTTATTTGTTTCTTTTTTTTTTCTTCTAAGTAAATTAGATGTGTTTTGTGGTAGACAGCCAATTAAAGAACTTGAAAATATTCTAAAACAATAAATTTGAGTAATTTCCAACTTTTAAGTAAACTAGATACATTAAGTCAATTGAAAAAATAAATTGTATTTCTAAAGTAACGAGCCTTCTTTTGAGAAATAATGTTTTATACAATCTTTTACATTAAGTATAATATAAAAATAATACATAGAAAAGAAGCCAGTTCACTTTATACTATTGCGCGGCATGAACCGTAGAATTAATCAAAAGTTATCTTTAATGAAAAATAAAAAAAAACAAAATGTTACCATTTTGTTTTTTTACTTTTGAAATATCTTTTACTTTCCAACTTTACAGTTGGAAAGTAAAAGATATTTCTTAAAAAAATTAAGAATTTTAAAGAACTTGATACATAAAAATTGTTCCTATATTTTATTAAACAGTACATTCAAAAGAAAAAAATCACAAAGAAAACATTCTGCCATACATTTTGACCGCGTATATTGCAATTTCCATGAAACAGCTGATTTTCTATTTGATAACCAACGAAAAATTTATGTGCAAGGGGGTCTAGCATCATCTGCTGAATTTATGGTTTCAGTTTCCCTGCCACCCTGTATATGAATAAATAGGCATTATATAAATCCTTATCAGGCACGTTTCATATTAGCAACGATTCAGTAGGTACCACTATAGTTTGTAGAGAAGTTACGTGAAAATGCGATCATTTCAAATCCATTCAAACTCGCCTACTTACCGGCCTTAATTTACCACCCGTTATAATTGAATGTTGCCCTTAATTAATTTATTCGAAACCTAATTGCCCATCGCAATCAATTTGGCGTAACAGGACGTCCAATTAAACCGTAACGAGGCGATATCAATCATCTACTGTGATATTAATAACGTGGAGTGAAACTGAAAAGTTTCCAAAATTGGTGTGTTCGCTTCGCTAAGGGAGCACTATAAAATGCCAGACAACTTTAACTTAGTAGATTGTATAAATAAAGACATTTTTTTCTGCTTACAAAAAAAGTCTACTACGGTCTATAAGACCCTAAGTAAATGAAGCCTAAAGTCTAAAGATAAAAGACAGTCTTCACGACCTTGACTTAACCAATGCTTAGTTTGAGACAAACTAGAGACCAATCTACAAAATAAAGACCAAAAGTTCAACCAAATAAGTCAGTTTAAACATGTTTTAGTTGAGCCGCACTTGGTAGTTCAGTGAGCCAACCAGCTCTGCACTTTAAATCACAAACATACCGCAATGCCTCTTTTAAATTCGACTCCGACGTCAAAACTTCAATAGTTTAAAAAGTGGGTTAAAAATCAGGCAGGCTTGCAGACCAAGTAGTTTGAAATACTCTGGTACTTGCATATCTATCGCATCAAGTATTCTGTTGGAAAAACTTGCGAGTTAACGACCTGTCGGACGTACGACTTGTCGCATGCCCCTGCGATTGTATGCACATTTGCTCAGTCGCCATGTAACGGAAAACTTTAGCAATCTTTTGGGAACAGAATTGTAATGCGAATACGGTTTACACTTGCACTTCCCTACTCGCTCGATTTTATTTTTTGAAGCGTAATATTTTTCCTATGAAAGAGTAAGTTTCGTGTAAAGAAATTTGTGTTGCGACTTGCGATAAGACCCAAGAAATATAAAAGTTTGCGCAGATAAGAAGTTGGACTTTATATTCGGCGATGAAATTCGGGTCACAAAAGTTTTCATCTGCTACTTGGCAGGAACCCGACGTTCTATTGCTATCTATAAGCTTCCTTAAACGCCCACCACACTCCCAGATACATGAATTATTCGCGCAAAGTTACCGCTTCGTCTGGCGACCTTAGATTTACAGCACCGAATTAGCACCTTGAATCGATTGATGCCTTTTTGCTTATTCTAGAACTGACCAAGCTGAAATCTATGAGATATGCAGGCACATAATTATGTTTGACAAGTGGAAAAAACGTATCCGTAAATTGTCTACCAAACTGATGATAAATTCAGTTAGTTTAGCTTTCATCTTTTTGGTATTAAGGTGAACGTACCAATACTCGTCTGGTTTTGAAATTCACTGACTTTAAAGAACTGCTGTATGAAAAGTATTACATTTCGAATTAAACTTTTTGCATGACGAAATAGAACAATTATCCGTTATTCTAAGTAGTTGATTTCTATAATTTTGAGTGATAATAAATACTTATGTAAGCAAATGTAAAAAAAAAGATTAAAATGTTTGAAAAAAGTGATTTGTACCAGTAGCCGTTAGATTTGTTCTTTTACTCATCAAAAGAGCCCATTAGTCGTGCTAATATGCTAATATGAACTCTCACGTCTTGAACATAGAGCTCAGGATAAATACATATTGAAAAAAATTGTGATTGTTTGGATATGAGTGGCACGTCTAAGAAACAAAAGATAAGTAGAAGACCAAATCCCATAAAACTACTAAAGGTTGTGAGCTGTTAACAGAGCAGGTAGGTAATAAAAACAGTAAGATAAATTAAATTATAATAAATTTTGCTTAAAAATTTAAGAGATCAGAATTAAAATATCAGAGTAAATGTTGACGTGAAAACGTCTTTTCACTGTGGTAAATAAATAAAAAATTACCGATAAAAACATGTAAGATTTCAACCGCTAATAACTACGAGAATTTGAAAGATAGGTTAATGGTTGAGCATTCAAAAGATAGGTCACATTTGCACCAATTTTGCGGCAGGATGAACTTGCCTATGAAGTCACATCGCGAATGCAGGCACTTACGCCCGACCCTCTTGTTTCAATACGTGTCAAATTTCAATCCGTAAAGCGCAAAAACATGTTTAGCTAGTATCATTGTCAAATAACTTTTTTACAAAAAAAAACAACCGTCTTCCAAAAAAAGCACTAAAAAGTGAAAAATAAGTTTAATTTAGGAAGTCGGGTGTCTTTGGTTTTTGTATTTTCGTTTTTTGCCACCGATTTCTGAAATTAAGGCTCCCACAGACAGGCGCGACGCGACAGCGCTACACAAAGGCGCCGCTCGTCGCGCTACACGCGGTGCCTTTGTGACGGGCGTCGCGTCGCGCCAGTGTGAACGAGCCTTTAAAGTTATTTTACACTTGTCATTGTTTTTTTTTTGAAAAACTTTTTAATTTTCACTTTTTAGTTGTGGTTCCTACCCCACACCAATTCGTATACCACTACTTGATATGTAAATAACAGTGACAGGAAGTTATTAAATAACAGTGACAGGAAGTTATTAAATAACAGTGACAGGAAGTTATTAAATAACAGTGACAGGAAGTTATTAAAACATCATCAATATATACTACGTGGAAAAAATACGCCTAAAACTACTGGTCACATCTTGATCAAGCACCAGCTTTCAAATAAAAAAGGAATCATCAAAATCGGTTCACCTAGAAAAAAGTTCTAAGTTAACACACACAATAAAATTGAAAATAAATATAAAGTCGAAATGAGAACCTCCTCCTTTTTTGAAGTCTGTTAAAAATTGACTATGCAATACTAGGACCTAAAGAGAAACAACAGAAATATTGGCCGAAATAGAGTTAAAAATACATTTGAAGTTGACAATAGCAAAATTATTCCCCCTATTCCGCCTCCCACTTACTATCTACCACCAAAGGAGCATCTTCCTGCAGGGTGTAACCTTTCGTGGTCCACTTGGAAGTCCCTGAACCGTCTTCGGACACAAGTGGGAAGATGTAATTCCAACCTGGTAAAGTGGGGCTACCTCGATGGAATGGCAGCTGGATGTGGATGTGGAGCTATGTCGCAAACTATGCTCCACCTTCTATCTTGCCCTCTGTGTCCCAAAACTTCCAGTCAAAGTGACCTCTGCGCTGCCACCGATGACGCCGTGGAAGTGGCGAAGTTTAGGGCCAACAAAATATGAGAAAAGTCGTGCCAGTGACACGAAGAAGAAGAAGAATAGCAAAATAATTTCCAATGTCGTCTCAATGAAAAAAGTCTAAATCAAATTAAGCTTGCATCATAAGGAACGCAATGAACCTCAAAAATATAACGAGTTTAGAGGCAACTATTATACGTGTCCCAGTAATCGTCATAATAGCACAGATTAGGACAGATAGTTCACTCCATAGAAAAAGATTGATACCTAACGCTATAATTACCTACAAACATATTACAGGCGGTCGTGCGCGCCCGAGAGTATCTACTACGTCATCTGCCGTCAAGTCGGGCGATCACGTGCGATATTGAACGCAACGCTAGGGCCGTCTATGCAAAGAAATTATTACACAAAAGAATGGGTGACTAAAAAAACCGTTTTTTTACATTAAAAACAAAATTTTTGTTATTGAAAATCACAAATGCCTCACTTTAATATAATGGTCAATTAAGTTTTTATCCTCCCGTAAATTTCGATTATTAAATCTAACCGTCGTAAAAATTCTAAATCTAACAAATAACTTTAACAAGTTAGGAAAACATGTAGATAAATGTGTAAATTTCGCTTCCTTTAGCATGTTATACAGGCTGCTTCCTAGTCGGCTAGTTAATGTTTTTTCAAAGTTATTTAAAAATAATGTTTCTAATTATTTTCTGAAAAAATAAACTTTTGTTGGTCGTTTTATTTTGCCAGCTGTCTACACTGCAATATGCACGAGATTTAGCCATTATTATAGGCACGGGTGCGGACGTACTCTCGAACAGGCGCGTGCCAACCGACTGGATTCTGTCCGCCCGGGTGGACGCGAGCCGTAGGTAAGCACAGCATCTGTCCTAATCTGTGATAATGGTACTTAAAATGACAAGGTTTGGATCAAGTTGGAATGTTTTGGTACCAATAATATAATATGTCACATTCGAAACAAAATACGTAGGTATAAGATAAAAGTGTTCCAAATTTCAAATTATATCGTTAGAAAATTAACTTAACAAAATTTCAAAAATCAAAACACAAAAGTACGTGCTTAGTTTGACATTTTACAACAAAACTTGCAAAAAAAAATTGTGGGCCACACTTTTCAAGTAAGATATTTCAGACGCCATTACAGTTAAAACTTACTGTCGCCATTTTAATTGTACTTACCAAAAATAAAAGATTGTTGATTGTTGGGAAAGATATTGATGGTTTTAAAAAAAAAAAAACATTTATTTCAGATAACATAATCCATAATAATACAATTAAAACTTCCGAAAATTAAAATAAAATAAAGCCATTAAAACAATTCAAACTGATGAGATAAAAAATAAATTTAAATTTAAACATTCAAAATTAAAATAATTCAATTCACAACTCACAATTCAACTTACAATTTCACGACTTCTGGGTCACTGTCGACTTCACCCACGTTTACCTTACTCTTCGGCAAATCCTGTTTCAACATACGCATGTATAGGCATGAAGTGGGTACATTTTGGTGGTTCAAAAATAAATGTAAGCACTCCGCAATACAAGTCGAATAGATTTTCAAATCGTGTTATTTGCATGCAATCATCGTGCGAGTACCTACCGGTGTACCTACTGTATTCGTATAGATATCGGTCCCGCTATGCCTCACCGACAGCTGGTGCCCACTCCGTTATTTCTCCTATTCAATGCCCCAGAATATTCACAGGTTCCCACTTGACAATTTTGCTTTCAATGCGCTGCATCGTCTCATCTTATGCAACGTTTTCACTGTACTGAACTGTGCTGCGAAACATTTTTATGAAAGAAATATTTCGATACACCTGTTACTGTGAACTAGAATGAATTTTCGAAACAACTTTCTGTGCGTATGTTGTTCGTGCGATATTTCCACTTACAGAATACACGAGACACATAGGTGTGCTGAGGGTATTCCTAGTATATATACATACATAAACACCCGCCATCTTCCCACGGAAATGTAAAATGCAAATAAGTATTGGCATCCTTTCGAAATTTAGCGGTGTATTTTTTGGAAAATACCTACACCTGTTCGGTACCTACGGGGTAAATACGTAACAACCTAACAGTAGGATTGACTTTCATTTTGACAGTTAAACAACATTCATTGAGTTATTTACGTTGTTGAGCAGACAAATTTTTCGAACACATGAAGCAATGGATTAGCAATAGGCTTCAAAATTATTCAGATTATGATTGATAGAGTGTTACGCAATTAAGATGCTGGTCTATGCCTGACTACCTGTATGTTTGCATCAGGAAAAGAACAATGGTGGGATCAACAATTCCCTTGAGTACCTTTAAGGCAAATAAGGGATTGTGTTATGAGGATGGGAAGTGTTACCCACCTGTAAGTTATGTAACGACTAGCTTTTACACACAGCATCGCTCGCATGGACGTCGGAAATTATCCTATAATAATATATGGGATAAAAATCGTACCATGTCCTAAGTTCTAACCCAGGTATAGGTGTGCCAAATTTCATTTAAATCTGTTGAGCCGTTAAAGCGTGAACAGGTAACAGACAGACAGACAGACAGGCAGACAGACAGTTACTTTTGCATTTATAATATTAGTATTTTATCGCCAAACGGGCGTGATTAATTGCAGACCGAAGCCCATGTCTGTCCGAATAGAGAGAAACTAAGGTTAAACTCAACATTAACGTTGGAGACGAGTAACGACCGGGTACTCAAGATATAAATTTCTTTATGCAATTACAGCGAGTATTATGGTTAGAAGCTGCAATAAATCACGAGACTACTAATGTAAAACATATGTAAACAAGAAGATATTTCACACAGCGGGCACAGTGCGCTTCACAGGAGTTTTAATAACAGGTGTGGCCACAAAGGCCGGACGGCGTTCATTGTCTGTGCCTCATCCGAACGAGGCACTCATTTTCTGCAGCCGCAAGCCGCGACACACCCCGAAAATATTCGCAACAAGTTTGTTGACGAGCACGTAACGAACCGCCGACGCAACCAGCCGTTTTAAAAGTTGATAACATACGAGTACGTCCCTTTTCGTGCTGTGCTAATGAAAATAAATTCTGACAAAGGATGTGGCAGCAAGTGAAAATGTTTGTATTTTGTTATTTATTCATTTGAGGCTTTTGTTTTATTTAAATGATATCCCTAATCGACTGCCACGACCATCTTTAGGTACCTACTGAACGAAGGGTAGTCCATTAATTTACATTCTGTCCATCCTTACACGGAGAAACCGCTGATTGTGACAAGACCGCCAACTATATCTTGAAATCATTGTCAAAAAAGTTTATTACGTCTTTAAATACGGTGTGCAATAAAGAGCTTTCAATATTTCGATAATTATTTTGGATTTGTGCCCGGTTGATGACAATAATAGGCTCGCCCCCAATTACATGAGACTTCCAATATAGCTATAGGTACACCTCCGCCTAACCCTTAGGGGATTACAGGCGTGAAATTATGTTATTTGTATTTTGTTGTAGAAATGAAGCACCTTGCTACCGAATGCCAAATGCCAAAATAAATGAGACGTACCTATGAAGGTAGTATGTATAGTACGATTCAAACTTAATGACGGCTTGGAACATGAGGCGAGTCGTTGCGCAGTAACCAATTCACGTATAAGCGGGGGTGAGGGGTGAGGTACTGCGCAGCTAATAGCGCACTTCACAGCAGCCATTAAGTTTGAAACGTACTGTAATGACCATTAGTATTGTATAATTGCATAGCACATGTGCGAGTACTATGTACCTACTATAAAGCTACCATTTACTAGGTTTATCTTTCATTGACTTGAATGTGCCCTGGCAGCTGAGAGTATGTCATGCTCACTCAAATGCTTCGCTGATGGTAGCGTGTGTTGGATCATTAAGTTCCCTTCAAAATGGTGGAGCTGAATGGTGCTAATTCATGAGTCATGTTCGTGAACGGGCGCCGTCAGTAGGGACTGGTCATTTCTTAGTTGCCACGGCTTATTTTAATTTAATTTAATATTTGAATTGTTTTTGTCTTTTTATTACGGATAAACTTGTCTGTTCTCACATGCATAATTTCAAAATGAATGGTGTAACCAATATTTTGTAACCATAATATGTTGATTTAAAAGAGTGTCCATGAATTTTCTTGCCCGTTCTTCTCCATAGGTACCTGCTACGCTTTGGAATGGGCAACTAGCTTCATCTTTCTGACTGACCGACCCCTTAACAATTCAAAAGTGCCTGTAATTGGTTTATTTTAAATAAATGCTTTGAGTTGAGTTTGAGTTCATTATAAACATCATGTTCGTGTTTTAAATGAAAACGAATATAAACATAATGATATAGGTAGGGGAGAAAAGGGTAATCGTAGTCAGCGGGCAATGGTGGTCACGTTCATAACATGCAAACGAAAGAGTGTAGACTAACGAATATCAACCATAGAGACTCGTTACATACACCTGTAAACCCGCCCGCACCGCGCGGTTTGTGCGCGGCCATCATTTGCAAGGCAAGGCCGCCGCCGCCGCACGTTTTCGCGCACTTTACATATAATTTTACGAGTGCACAAAATAAGCGGTGAGTCGATTATTTTAATACGATTAAGTAATTAAACTTGTTTATTGTGTTACTGTATGCCTAAATAATAGTTTTAAGAACATTTTGTGGTGATTTAACAGCATATTATTTTATTATGCATTTTATTTACCAACTAGGTATAATTGGGCAATGAAAGTCAAATAAAAAAGCGGCAAAAGCAGAGTTAAAAATAAATCAAGATAAAAGAGGTATAGGTAAAACGCGCTATCCTCGGAAAAAGGTGGTAAATAAAGCCGAAAGGCGCGGCTCCAAGAAAAAAACGCTACTTCAGAGTCAAATGTCAGCCTAAGTCACATATGTGATGACTACGACGATGATGATGACGAAGATGTTGGAAATATCTGCCTGATATGTGGAGAATTTGACCGCAACAACGAGTTGTAGTACAGATGCACTTCGTGTGTGTTAGGGGCGCACAAAAACAGCACTGGGTGAGATTCACCACAAGGTTACGTGTGTGACAACTGTTGACTCTCATTGCCCACTTAGTGACCATAATTAACCGCATATGCGGACAATGGTGGCCAAAGCTGTTTTTTTTTAAATTATTATCGTTCCTAAACTGTGATTCCAAAGATAATGAGCCTATTTGGGACTGATAGTTTGTTAACAAAAGTACCTTAAGAGTTGATTTTAATAAAGTTCTAGACATAAACGTATTGTTTATTTCAATTACTGCTTAAGTGACTGCCATTACCCCTTTCTCCCCTACACTAGCATAATTTTACGAGCAGATTCACACCACTAAACCAGACGTTATGTGCGATAGTGCACTTACAATTTATTATTGGCGTAAAAGAACCTACTCTCTTCAAACTACAGGAGCTAAGTGGATAGTTAGATATTTAGCGAACTAGTTTAAATGTTAAAAAAAACAACTTAGAAACATGTGTGAGAAACGGTTTCAGAAGTCGCCGGCATTTATTTTTTAACGGACTTCAAAGGAGGAGGTTCTACGTTTGTCTTTAAATATTTAATGACATTACCTTTTTCATTTAGTAAAGGAAACTGACGCGGTGCTCCCATACAAATTTTATTAACTTTGCTTTGGTACCTTTTATTTAAGTAAGCATCAATAATACGTATTTAATTCCACTTTATGTATGTTCATGATGTTATTAAACTTCCTTTCACTGTTGTTTACATAGCAAGTACCTAATGTTATTCGAATTTTTTGGGGTTGTATCAAACCAATTCAAAAGAAAAGACGTTCTTCATTGAATAATTTGACAGACAGTAATAATAGTTGGTAAGTAGTTTAATTTGAGTAGACAGTTCAAATTAATGCTTTATGTACTTTTTCTGGATATTAACACGATCATAAGAACCTCTACCAACACGAAAAGCTTAGTGTAAGCCCAATTTTCCCGACATGGCTGGCGGTCGCGTTGTCATAATTTATTAACCCAGCTAAGCGAATATCAATAACAATGAAGAAATCATTCCAATTACGCTAATAGGTACCAAACACACAAGTATGCTTAGGTACAAAGCCAGCTCAACAAAACATCGCTTCCAAACGAACCGGTGATGAGATCTAATAACAAAAACACACAAAGATAAGTAAACAAATAAGCGAATAATACGGCACGTTGTCGGTTTTTTCGCGAGCCGAGAAAAGAAAACGTTTAATAATGAGACTGCCTATAAACGGGCCGTTTCTTTTTATTTTGCCTCCTCGGCCTTTGTCTCGAGCTTTGCATTTAACATGACCCGTACCTCTACAATCTTTCGTATCTACAATTTTACTTTTTATATCTTTGTTTTATCGTGAACCAGTTTTGGGCAGGAAATAGAATGCCCTCTTTATCTGACACAAAGTTGGCAACACTAAGCATTTACGGTTCAGATGCCAAGTGTCGTTTGACGATGGTTTTGGCTCTATTACATATTTTAACAGAAATGGCACGTTTAGGTAGTCGGTTAAATATCTTTTTAAATGTTCGTTAAATATTTTTATAAAGACGACGTAGGTAATGAAGATGTTATCTTCAAAAAGGTGGTCAATGCCTATATTTTCCTAAATTTTTTCATGAGTATATTGTAAAGCTTCCTATCTGCGAGAACGTTCTCGTACGCCCGTCCTTCGATGCGGCTTGCAGTAGTTGCAGTTCGCATCTTAGAAATCTCCTCAAATCCCCTCCCCACTCAACCGACTTCTACTCCTACTCTTTCTCTGTGCACGCGGTTTGGTTGTGGAATTCACTTCCGCCTGACATTAGGAACTGCCAAACTGTTGCAGTACCTATTTAAAAGTAGAGTTAAAGAACACTATATTTCCAATTTGTCATAATTGCATATGTATGTATGTATTTATTATTTAAATTACATTATCTTTATATCTTTATCTTTTTAAATATATAAAAATTACGTGTCACGTTGTTTGTCCGCGATGGACTCCTAAACTACTGAACCGATTTTAAATTTGATTTGCACACCGTGTGCAATTTGATCCAACTTGAAAGATAGGATAGCTTACATCTCAATTTATAGTCGCAATATTATTTTATTGCAAATTATTTGTCTATTATTTGACAGTCACAATTATCTGTTAGCTCCAAACGATTCTAACAGATGGCGATATCTGTTGACTGGATTGAGTAAGTATTCAATAGATGGCGCTATGTTAAAAATACAAACGTTTCATATAAGCTACAATTTAATAGCATAACCACCACGTGTTGCTGAGGCTAAGGTATAACCTAAATTTATTTTGTAATAAACGAAATGCAGTGAAATTCAATTGTTCTTAATGTTTCTATTTAGTTTTCAAAATTCTTTCACTGTTGGGAAGCTACACTATCACCGGGTGACATAGGCTATATTATATTATGCTTTGCTACCCGGGCGAAGCCGGGGCGGGTCGCTAGTTTTTTTTATATATTTTAGTGATATTTATTTTAGATGTATGTATGTAAGTATATTCTCATATTGTATGTTTATATTTAAATTGAAAAATTGTTTTTGATTATATGTATTTTGTTTTCCCTTCTGCTCTTACACACGTTATCTACATCCCTTTTAATATACTCGTACTCTCCTATCGCAGGTATTCTGGAAGAGATCTCTTTAGAAATTAACATCACCTTTGTACGTATTTTTCTGTTCCTTTCTTCCTGTCTGTTTATACCTATATGTGTACATAAATGGTTAAATAAATAAAGCTTGTTAATTGATCCTACAAAAACAATGCTTCAATGCATTGTCGGCACGGTTGGCGCAGTGGTTAAGCGACTGTCTGCTGCGCTGCGTGTCGCGGGTTCGATTCCCGCATGGAACAAATATTTGTATGACCTGCAAGTAGTTGTTTCGGGTCGGGCTGTATGTGTATGTGAGTTTAAATGTTTGTAAACGCACCCGCAATACAGGAGAAATTCCTAGTGTGGAACAAGGTTTAAAAAAAAAAAAACTATGCTATAAGGATTTATAAAATTTGCACTTACCTACGTGATATCTTCCGTAGTTTTTTCTAGAAATAGGGTCCAGATATTTCGATGCTATTACAGTTACAACAGATGATCGCAGGGTGACTGTACAATGCAGTTAGATGGAACAATTTATAGGTGCAGACAAATCTGTCTACCCTCTTTTTAAGTATTTTACTACAACTAGAACTCGATTGCAAGTCACGACTAAACTCACGCAAGGTATCACATAATTTTTTTGAAGTAAATGATTTTGAACACTAGATTTTAGTGATATTTTTGTAGTTGATGATAGGCCAACTGGAAATTGAAACGATTACAAACATCGATTTTAAAACGTTGAATTATTCCTTAACACGATTTCTTTATTTTATCAATCATTTATAATATTATTATTACATTTTCATACACAACTTTATCTTAACAATAAAAAAACTATTTACAATCGCACACCACTAACGAGTGGTCGCAACATACGAAGTTTTTCGTACACTGAGTTATCACTATTTGTCTCTGTCGCTCACGCGAAATATTAATACCCTCTCGCTCACACCACAGACGCCGCATTCATGTGCGCCCGCGTTTTATCAAACACCAAAAGTCAATCAACCATAGCCGAGAGGTTTGTGAACGATTTGCGTTCCTGTCAGTCACAATGGATCTTCATAGGGTCCGTGAACTGGGCAGTCAAGATGTAGAACAGTGCCGGGGCAGGTACAAGTGACAGGTACCATAGTTCCTTGAACCCAGTCAGAGAAATAATTCCATAAGCATGAATCAGCCAATGTCCCAGCAGTATCACTAAGTTCCTTGGGTTTGTTAGTGAAGACAGGAGCAATGCTGGCGCTGACTGCTCTATCTTTATTGAGAAGTGAGATGCTGATGTCATCATTGATATTATTATGATTATGTATGGAAATGAACAATCTGGAAAGGAGAAACACAAGTAATATTAAACATGAAATGACTGGAGCTAGAACTGATGACTAGTACTTAGTAATCAGGCTGAAAGTTTATAAAACTGTCCAATGATTGACCATCTATATATTTTACAAGTTTCTGCCCGCGAATTCGCCCACGTTTTTTTTTTTTTTGTTTTAACATAAAGTATATCCTATAGCTGTGCCCCTCCCCCGTTTCTTGGTTTTCGCTTAGTGTTCTTTCTGTTTTTCTTTTCTTTTTGCTCGGTTCCTAAAGGTCATAGCGTGATGTTAAACAGCCTATATATAACCTTCCTGAAGAATCGGGCTATCAAATGCAAAAAGACCTTTTCAAATCCAACTGCTAGTTCCAGAGATTACCATATTCAAACAAAACAAACAAACTCTTCAGCTTTATTCTTAGTATATAATTATTATATATACAGGGTGGCAGGGACATCGACCCACAACCTGTTACCAAGGCTTCAGAACATGATTCTGGACCCCCTGCCTTGAAAATGTTCTCTCTCTCTCTATCTTCTCAATTAATTAACATGAATACTTACAAATCAAGCCTGCAGCAACAGTATGGATGAGCACAAGTATAGGGTAGAAGTAGAGTGCACAATATATTGCCTTCCTGCCTGGGTTTGCAGAGTCCCAGGTCAGAAGCCACGGCCTCAGTGTTATAGTCATTAGCAGGCTGAATGCGTAAATTAAAAGAACTACGGTGTATCTGGAAACGAAAGTGGGTTTTATTATTATTTAATCAAATTAGAGCCCTGTATAACTAGACGTGGTGAAATATACCTATACAAAATTAAAAGCTTAAGTACTGTCATTTAGTTTGCGAATACACTTGCACATAACTTCTTATTATGTCCATTTGCCAGGCTTTGATCAATAATAATTATGTTCATGCAGGCATTGTGATAGTTTTTACACTTTAGGACCATATAAATAGTATTTAAAAACTGATTTGATTAGTTTAACTAGTCAGGCCCGAGGTGGCCCACTAGAGGGCCAAAACAATAGATAATCAATTGTGTCTCATTAACGATGCTTGATGGGTTAAATATACATAAAATAGGCAGTGGTGGCTCAGTGGTGGATTATTAATAGGCAACTCCACACAGAGAAAAGACCTAAGTCCCAGCAGTAGAAACATTTTAAGTTGATTATGTTATGTAATTGAATTAACTACAAATTCTACTTACAATGGGTAGACAGCCTCCTGGGTACAATGCAGAGTGTCTTGATAATCAGGCTGAGGGTTGTGCAGCAGTGTGTACCAGTCAGACAGGGCCTTCGGAGAGCAGACATGTAATGCAATAGTGCCCGTTGGAGGCAAAACTAGCAGTGCGGCCAGGGTACCTGATGCCACCTCCACAAATGCACATATGTGTTGGACTAGGATATTTTTTGTGCTGAAAACATAAATTATGTTATGTAGAGTCATAGGAATAAATTCTAACTGAGATTTTTTTGTTTTGCATGACTTAGAACTTTTTTAGATGGCACGGAAATGTGGTGCACCAAAAGCTGCGAAAGCAGTAATATTGATGCTTTCGAGATGTGGTTTTGTCAGAGGCTACTTCATATACCGTGGACCACCATGAGAATGAATGAATCCATACTGGATGAACTCAACATCACCAACCGGCTATCAACAATATGCCAGGAGAATGCCCTCAGCTTTTTCAGACATATTATGTGTTCACCTAAGTATGGTCTGGAAAGGCGTATGAAACTGGGCCAGGAGAAGGAAAACGCATTCCAGGCAGAGCACTGGCAAGTTGGTCAGACACGATCAAGAAGGCTGTTGGAGGCAGCATCTACCGAGCGGTCCACACTGCAGAAGACCGCATAACTTGCGAGATGCCTTGTATGTTGTCGCGATCCTCAGCATTGAGGGAATGACGAAGAAAAAGGCGAACACTCTGGGAATTTCAGATAGAATATTGACTGCTGTACTACCATTTTTTCATTAAGTAATAACCTTTAGAATGTAGTTTAAAATATTATTGATGTGTAAGTGTTGTATAAACCTACTACCAGAAATAAACATCACAGTCATATCATTATAATCATTAATGTCCAGTGCCCAACAAAACACAGCAACTGTTTAACTATTGTATCTACTTCTACTCCTTTTTTTTGTGAGGCTTATTTAATACAGCTTTACAACTTTCAACACTACAAATAATAGTTGATAAACAATAAGACAAATTCCAACCCTCTTCTTCTTTCTTCGTCTTTATTTATTTATTTATTTTATTTTATTATTTATGTACACACAGTAAAATAGATACAGATACGGCATATTAGTATTAAGTACAAAGGTACTGCTTATTTCTTAAGAAATTTCTTCCAGCAGACCTGCGAAAGGAGAAATGAAAAAGAAATGTAGACAATAGTGTGTGAGAACAAGAACAGAAGAATTTGATTTGTGTTGTTTTAAACTAGAATATTAAATATACTTACATATAATGCAAAATAAAAATAACATATACTTAAATAAATACATAATTCTAAAATAAATAAACTAATATATATAAATATATAAATTCTCACAGTTAAAAGGAAAGGTCTTTTACTCGGTATTTGAAATGAGAAATAGATTTTAAATCTCGAATGCTAGGCGGAAGTGAGTTCCACAATCTTACAGCATGAACAGAGAAGGAATAAGAATAGTAGCTGGTTTTATGAGGATGGGATTTAAGGAGGGATCTAAGATGTGATCTACACGGTGCGTCGCGAGGGCGCGAAAAACGCTCACGCAGATAGGAAGGATAAGATGGGTTGTGTAAGATGTTGAAGAGCAGACATAAAATCCGAGTGTCCCTGCGTCTGTCTTTCTTCTTTTCTTACCCTTTTCCAACAGCAACCATGTCAATGAAAAACCAGTGTAACACCATAGGCAGTAGCACCATGAACCCAAGGTATAGACCGTCGTATAAGGTGGGTTCGTCAGTGCAAGGGACGCAGTAGCTGGTGGTATTGGTACGGAACCCTCGAGGACAGGCGCCGCATTCGCTCCACGATCCATCATCGAACTCTGTGCGCCCGCAGTACAGACCAGGACAAGTTCTAACAGCCGTCATTGTGTCGGAGCAAGGGAACTATCACATATTATCAAATTTATTAAAAATTACTTGTGGAAAACTATAAATTCTTGAAAATCCGGAAAATAAACACAGATCAAAACAAGTCTTGACGTTTGTTATTAATGTCAATTTTTAGTACAGATTAAAAAAAGTATAATTATATAGACGTCTAGTTTTTCAATTCAGAAACTTGCATGGAAATTGAAAGTACCAAAGCCATATCCCTTCATGTCTGGATCTCAAACGAATATGAGAAGTGGATATACTGTCGTAGTCGTATTTTAAGTATGATATGAATGATTGGTCCGAAGCGCTTTAACTAATAAATGTAAATATTAGAAGTACTCTGCTCAATCTAACAGGAGCTTGAGTGTGCGTATGTATGTGCAACGTACTTCTAAGTTCTACAGCTTTTGTAACAAGATTTCAAGAAAAACGACATAATACATAATTAAGTTTTAATTGCAATGACTACAAAAATGAATGAGTAACTTACAATACTTAAAACAAAATAATTGAAGTAAGTACCAAATATAAATAATAATTTACTACAGCGCCTTAAACTTTCCTGCCGCATCTAAACCACGACTGCGCCAGAATCCTGTGCGCAAACGTCTCACAATAGCTCGTATCAAAACATACGCTAGATAAAGTGCTACAGAAGGTGCTATGAGCACAAAACAGGCGATATCCAGCAGGTAGTACTTAAAGGAAGACATGCCAACTGCAGGCGAGCGTAAGTGACGGGCCTCGCCATGGCGCACGAGATACTCAGTCCACCACACAGCATCATCGGGCCCAGAAATGCGGGGATTGACAACCGCACCCTTCAAAATTGACATAGATTTTTTGTATCTGGAAAGAAAAACCAATTATTACGTCTATTTCCATGAATGTTCGTTCTGTTTGTGACCTTATACAAAAGGCAGCACTAAGTTAATAAAAATTATAATGCACTCACTTTTCATTAGCAGCCACAGCATTAACTGTAGCCTTCACAGTTTCCTTATCCAAATTGTAAGGATCCAGAATTTCGCCAGCTCCATACCTTGTGATCTCATTAATGAAAACTTTTCTAGATTTGACGAGTGGCAAACCAATAATTGGCACAGAGTAGAACACTGCTTCTTCTAAGGAGCGGGCACCACCATGCGTTATAAAGGCTTTGAGGTTAGGATGAGCTGAAAGAGGGAAACATTCCATTAATTTCTGAGGATATGTAGCCTCGCTTGTATTCAGCTTTCTGAGCTGTGGCTCCCGAAACCCAATGCTTGTGTTAAATTCTATTTTGCTCGTCAGGACGTTGTTATGAGAATTAGATCCTTTGTACAACTACCTACTTTACTTACCTAAAACCTGTTGCTGTGGGAACCAAGATTGAGTAATGACATTTTCAGGCTTCTTTATCATCGTCGTGTTACTGATCTTCCAGAGAACTGTAAACGGAAGCTCTCCGAAAGCGTCTGCTAACGTTTGTAGCATGGATGTAGAGAGCTGCTCAGCTTCTTGGATTGCTCCCAAACTGAAGTACACGACACCTTTTGTAGACGAGTCTAAGATAGTTAACAGTTCCTGCAAAATAAATAAATCAATGAGATAATAGTAAACAGAATGAATTCAGGAATCATAAAGATTAAATGTCTCCTACGTACTGCTAGATATCTTACCTGAGGCAAACTTAAACCTGGCTTAATGTGCATTCGATCGACGTAAACAACAGCTGGGACGCTGGGCCTACTACCTATTAAGGCAGGATTACTGGCC
Source organism: Dryobotodes eremita (assembly GCA_917490735.1). Taxonomy (NCBI): domain Eukaryota; kingdom Metazoa; phylum Arthropoda; class Insecta; order Lepidoptera; family Noctuidae; genus Dryobotodes; species Dryobotodes eremita. The sequence goes on from OU823257.1 coordinate 11,765,673, forward strand.
ACGAACAGCAAATCAATATCATATTCCACTTCTAGGAGACTTCGCTTCAATCCTAATAATTTCTTGGCGGCCAATTCACTAAGTGGAAGATAATTATTGTAGTATTCGTTTCTTGTTTGAATGTGACGGTAGATCTCTGCGATTCTTTCCCAGCGACCCAAATTCCTGTAGTTCAGAGAGTTAACATCAGGGAACAAAATAGGATGGATAGGATTTCCTTTTGATTCGTATTGATGGATCCTGCCACTAGTTGTGGTAATGGCGATATGTGGAGCCTTATATTTTTCTGCAACCGCGTAAAGCAGCGGTACGTCAGCTTCTGTGACCACCAGGTCAAAGTTTATCGTCGGGTTGATGAGCAAGGCCATCATCTGTTTCGACTTTAACTGTGCTATTGCTAGTTTGACCGTGAATTCATTCATAGCCCTCTGTCTGGGATGGTAGTCGTCAGTATTCGTCATCAACTTTTTAAACTCATCCCAATACGGTGCCGAATCTTGACTGACATCGATCTCCATAATTTTCTCTATTTCGGGATATTGAAAGTGTCCGGGGTAGGCTGTCATGAGAACGACAGTATGTCCTCTTTGAACGAGTCTTGATAGATATCCTCTGAAAACCAAGTGGTCGGTGTATGAAAGTGACGAGAAGAGGGCAAGGATCGATGCACTGTCCACTGCATGGCAAAAATATGCCAATATAAACACTGCACAAAATATTTTCAGCCCCATATCTATGTCTGGATTACGTAGAATAAATGTGACTGTTCACCGATAGATAAAGTAGATTAATAAAATACTTCAAAGAAAATACAATGGACATAATGGAATGAGCGAACGGCTGTGCAAACACTGATGTCGATGTAATATGTAAGTTATCAGGTACAAACGACATTGTTATAACGACGTGCAAGATAAACATGAGGCATGGATACATAAATACACTTTATTGAATAAGTTAAACAACTTAGGCCCACTCGGACCGCCAATCACTAAGCACGTTTAGCGCTAAACGAGTTTTAAACATCATTCTGTCTCTGTCACTTCAAACATTTGACAGAAACAGAATTATGTTTTCAACTCGTTTAGCGCTAAACGTGTTTAGTGATTGGCGGGCCTTAGTACCCTGAAGCTGAACATAGATAAATAGGTATATATATGGTTAAAACTTTGGGAGCACCTACCTACTCAACTAACTATTGTATGTAATTATTAATTTACAATTGGACTGGCTATAGATTACACGCGATTGTATTGATCTAGAAACGATAGGTACCGTAGGTCCCTGTTCTAAGTGTAGATACTTATATATAAGTGATTTCCTAGATAAGCTTAAAACTAAACTGCGCAAAGGGCTAACATATACGGGGTTCCGTGTCTACTGTTTCAATTCCCAATTTTACGGTTATTGAGTTTCATAACCCTTAGGTTCATTTTGGGTTGGCTTTGTCGGAAGACTAGCAAGACAACCTACACTATATGGTACTTTTGCGGCAAGTGAGAAATTGGCTTTCTTTGCTATAGCCATGATGAAGGTTTTATATCTTTAAGTATGCTGTCTATGCTGTCATTCCTGTAACCATAGCAACAAAAATCGGCACAACTAAACTGAGTGTGTTTATTGGTTTTTTATTGTGAGACATGTTTTCTTTTTAGAGGCAATTTAATATCAAGGTTATGATAATAATAATTTAAAATTCAGAATGGACAACGACGTAGCGAACTATTCGGTGATAGGCCGCATTGGTGAGGGTGCTCATGGCTTGGTGTTCAAAGCAAAACACAATCCTACCGGACGGGAAGTGGCGCTGAAGAAGATCTTAATAAAAAACCTCGAGGATGGTATACCAGTTAACGTGATGAGGGAGATAAAGGCGCTGCAGTTGCTCCGGTGCAAATATGTGAGTTTTAATATAATGGCTTAATTAGTTCTTGTCGGTAAGAGGCAGCTGTTATATAAGGGTTTCATCATAAACTCTACGGTAGGTACCTATCCTAAACATCACCTCAATCAATAAGTACTTTCTCGTACATATACATAAACTCACGCTTTCTTCCCATGGGGGTAGGTAGAAACTACAGAACGTCACTTGCTACGATCCTTAAGTACATACTCTTACATCTATATGTATTTCTTTGTAATTTTTTCTAAACGCAAATCTGTCTAAATCTACGTTTGGCCTAACACGAGATCTACCAAATTAGGTAGGTATGCCAATATTGTATCTACCAAGGCAAATTATATCTTACCCAACAGATAATCAAAGTGTACGACATGTTCCCCCGCGGCATGAGCCTGGTGCTGGTCCTGGAGTACATGTGCTCAGGGCTGTGGGACATGCTGCATCACTCGCAGCAGGAACTGACCATGCCCAGAGTCAAGAGCTATGCGCAGATGCTACTGAAAGGCACACAGTATATGCACGCGCATTATGTGATGCATAGGGTAAGTTTTTCCTACTAATATTCCAAATATATATATATGTTTTTCCTTTAACACCATTTCACACAGAAACGGATCGAAGTGATTTTTCGTAGGTACTATAGAGATAGTTTTATGGGCCAGTGAGTGATGTGACGTTTTATCCCGGAAAATAAACGGTTGCTGTAAGACCACGGGAGCAAAGCCGCTGATCAAAGTATAACACATACAGGGTGTCATAAACCTTCTGTTCCCGGCTTGACGTTGAGTTTTGGAACCGTCTTATTATTATATATATTTTTTTTATTTATCAGGATTTGAAACCTGCGAATCTGCTGATAAATCACGAAGGCATATTGAAGATCGCCGACTTGGGTCTGGCGCGTCTTTATTGGCCCGATGGCGGCAGACCTTATTCACATCAAGTCGCTACACGGTAGGTACTCAATAAACTTTATATTCATCATACCTCTTATTTATCGAAACAATTTAGAATACCTAGGCGGAAAGTAGGTTTTGTGGTGTTGAGGACCTTGTCAACAAACCGGGATAATTGGAAGAATACTTTTTACCTATACCTACTTTAAGGCGTCAGTTCCGATGATGGAAAGACGGCCAGATGACGGCTGATCTGATGACTTGAAGGTGTACGGATATAAGTATCATCATCTGTAAATGGCAGTATATCAGTGGAGTTCATGGGGCTCTTATAAAAGATTTCTTCGAAAAGTTAGAGATGGCATGCTGAAGTGACTTATTTGAACTTTTGCTTATTTTCAGGTGGTACAGAGCTCCGGAACTGCTATACGGCGCTAGATTCTACACCGAGAAAGTGGACCTATGGGCTGTCGGTTGTATTTTAGCGGAGATGATCACGAAGCGACCACTTTTCGCCGTTAGTACCTATTTCTTTACTTACCTACTATTTCGACAATTTTTACAACAAACACTTAAGTATTATTTAGTCATTTTTTCGTGTGTAGTTACTGTATGTATTTTTTTACGATGGTGATATACGTCCCGTATAGCTCCATCTCTTTTTCGTGTTGGGACAATGCGTTAGACACTTCCCTATTATGACCCCCTGATATACAAACTTTAGAGAAATCTGACAAATTAATGTTAAATTTCCGAAAAACCGTCCTGTTTATTTTAGCAGCATTAGCTACGGTATAATAAACATTAGAGGTGCTACACAAATTTTTGAGTCGGTATGATTCGGCAGCAGAATCGTATGCATATTTTGCCGCCCGGCAGTGCCGAATCATGCCGACCCGAACATGTGTGTGGCACGCCTTACGCCAAAACTGTCACTAACCATTCCACTTTCGGCGTCCCCAGGGTGAATCAGACATCGAACAGCTAGCCATAGTGCTGCAACACCTGGGCACGCCCACCGAGGTGACGTGGCCAGGACATGCGGAGTTGCCAGACTTCCATAAGATCACGTTTCCCGAGTCCGCGCCCACGCCCTGGCCCGAACTCCTGCCTGGAGTCGAGCCTGATGCCGTACATCTTATCAAGTCGTTTGTTATGTACGATACAAATAAGAGGATATCGGCTAAGGAGGTATGTTCTATAAATGCTATTACTGTTTTTACGGTTAAACGACTTTTATTGATATTTTCCAAAAACATACTAAAACTAGTACCTACCTATCTAAGTGATTTAACATTCACCATTGTGCAGCGGTAAAACTATAATGTTTGTAATCAATTTATGTGAGATGTAAAAATAATAATAATTATTATTATTTGTTTTTTTTAGGCTTTGGCACATCAATGGTTTCAGAACAGACCTCTACCCACTTCCTTAGAAGACATGCCAAAACCACAAATGAACAAACTAAAATAAATTATTGTATGAGGATAATAAATTAAAAATAGTCTTTTAAAATGTATTTATCATTTAATATTAATTAAATTATAAATCAGTAATAATTACAATATCAAGTTGTACTTTAAATCTTATGTACATTTGAGCCAAATAGTGAATGCACAGAGATACCCTTAATATAACATAACAGCTAAATAAAATATCCTAAAGAAGGCGACAGGTAGATAAAATGACCAATGACAACTGACCTCGTACTTTATATACCATGCATTAACACACCAATGTTAAAACTACTCATTAAATATGACAAAATATGGTAAAATCGTCCACATTCACCTAATTTGGAAAATTTTATTGCAAGAATTGAAAGTCTTAAACCGTAAAAATACTTTAACTTCCTTGATTGTTTGCTTACTTGTAATCATGTGCCAAGTAACCTGACTCTCAAACACTCTAGAATCCGAAATGTTAATCTTTAAAACTACCTTACTTTTTGGAATCATTCGGAGAAACCTAGTTCCGTTAATAAATAAACTCTATTTTAAATAATAATCATAATAAAATGCAGATAAACATTTACATTAAGAGAGATCAAATTATATACCGTTCCATCCATTCAACTTTAAAAACTCCGGAAGATTTCTTCTATACCTTCACAATTTTGTCTTAATTACCTAATATGTAGTCTATGAGGGAAAACTTTAGCCTTATTCACTGTAAATATTAAGACTATTCAGATAAATATAATCTGCCACAGCCATTGTTACTGCTAATAAAAAGTTAAGTAACATTGGACTTCGATGTAGAATTTTTTAAGCTAATATCAGACACTTTTCGTCGTAAGAAATTGGTCTGTTCCAAAAGTATCTAACAAAAATGTAAACAAATGAACCAGAGGACGTACCTGTGGATACTGATTTGTAGTACCTACCACCTACAAATTGAGAGCTTTGATTGAATTATTAGAATACTTTTAACCCGAAATTCTAGTTTTAAATCATCTTAAAGATGTTTTTCATTTGACAATTGAGGTTAACTTTATAACCTCAATTTTCGTATGATTTTTCAATTACAGTTTAATAACACAACAATAATAACAATACAAACAATATTTGTTGGAAAAACAGGTGAGATGTAAAATTTAATTCTTCTAAATACAGATGAATATGTTACTAATTCCCTTAAATGAGTGATTGGTTAAGAATTTAACCTGAACACGGTTTGTTTACACTTTCATCAGATCAGATACTTGTGGAACAAACCATATATAAACTATGAAAAAAAATATGGTCAAAATTTCAGAGTCTTGTTTTAAATCTGAATCATGTAGTAGCGTTATAACAATGTAAGCTACATGTCATAGCGCGTGCACCTTAACGATTATAAGACTCAAAACACACCAACTAGCAACTACCACAATACCGTGCAACTAGTCGAGTAAATATCGAACAATCAACTAACATTTACTAGCCGCTACTTTTATAAAGCAAAAACATTAATAATGGACGTCGTATTGTTGCAGTTTTGTGCTTTGGCCTTATTTGAAAAGTCTCAGCTGTCATGCTGACACTTCACTTGGCGTATTTGTCCCAATATTCCCATTATTTGAGAAAATCAATATATAGGTACCTAGCCTATTGTTATAGCATTAAAGTTTATTATGTATTAGCATAATGCCAATATTTGAAAAGCCAAGGAAGTCAATTGTTTATCAATTTAACTACAACTGTCATTCTTTGACAGTTGTATAAAATGGCTATAACACGGCAAATTGACGCAGTATATCAATTTGATAAATAGTTTCCCTGGCCATGCAAATAGGCCAAGTGTAAAGCCAGCATCAGAAATTCGCTATAATTATTTATTATCTTATCTCTACTTTGGTTCAGTGTCACAAGAAGTCATCAGGTACTTCCCTAAAGTTGTACAAGGATATTTTGGCGCGTGTCCAAAATCGGAACTAACGCCGCCATCTTGTTTTCTTAATACAATTTTGCGAAACAATTTCACAAAATAATATGTTACCGTGTGTTACCGTGTCAATATCATTCATGCGCGAAAAGATCCTTGTAGCACTCTATGTACAGTTCGTTCATAGCTATTTTACCTCTAACAGCAGCAACCTAACAGCAACCTTATTGTACCAAGAATAACGATCACAATGATTTTGACAAACTTGTCAGTGGCAGCAACCCAACAGCAACCTTATTAAAATGAGAATAAAGATCACTGTGATTTGAAAAGTGATGTAAAATCAGAGGTAAAATAACTGTGAACGGACTATATTTTACACCTGTACCGTAACGGAGTACTAATTCGTATTGTGCTGTAATATATAACTGTAGTCATTTAGCTACTATAACTAGGAATTAGCTAACAGTATGGAGCCTTTGGACCCATACGAACAAAATATAAAAGTTGCAATGCAACGTTTACTAGAACGCGTATACATAACTATGCAACTGCAAGGTTGCGCCTTCTGTCTTAGAAGAACGTCTCAAAAATAACGTACATTTTAGATAATAACTTGGCAATAATTGTAATGCATCGTGATAGGACTAACCATAGATATTATATATAGATATTGCCAGTGTCGGGATATCCCGCTGCCACTGGATGCAATGATAGAAACTTAATAATTATGAAAAATTACAAGTCACACACTGCATTGTAAAATTATAGCAGACGAGAGTTAATCGTGCTGTGATGTGAATAACTTCATTTGAACACGATGACTATCCGGCCGTGTCCTAACCGAAAGTGATCGTCACACGAGTACGCGATCATCGCGCTAGCTTATATGAATATAACGTACTGGCGCAATCAGTCAAGTCGTGTTTACGTCACGTACGTACGTACGTTATAATAATATTATTATTATAAATTATTTATTTTAAAAAAGCGATACAGTCTGTTACAATAAATATAATTTTACAAATTAGAAATCAATCCTAAATCTGAATTAACAAATTACAGAAGCGAACCTGGTGTCCTAGCTAGGTTACATATTAATCTGTATCAAGGTACGCCAGCTCGCAGAAAAATCGAGTACAATAATAATACATATAAACGATCGCGTAATCGCGTATTCGCGCGACTGTCACATACGGTTAGGACACAGGGTAAGTCGTTAGGACACAGGGTAAGTCGTCACGACACAGTGGGTATGCTCGCATACGCATACTATACAACGTACAACAGTGACCAACTCTTGTCTTACCACCACCCACCCTGTGACACTCTATCTAATAACTGCGAGCATCACGAGATCACGCGCGTCAATCGTTGCCTAGTGATCGGCTAAATCAGCCAATACCAAAACTTTTAACTATATCATAATTAACATGGCTAATTACCATAAATAAAATGAAGGAGCGGAGAAAACCTTTCGCATCATTTACCGCCTTTGAAAAAAAAAAGTATTATAACTTGTATGTACGAAATCTTTGCACTATCCACAATACCAAAACACACGAGATTGCTTAATATACTTTCAGCATAATTTGTACGTCACTCTTCTGAATAAGCCTATAAACAATTTGGCTATCAAAAACACCTAGATGCTCTTTACTGCTGTAATGATCAAAAAGGCATCGAGCACTAAAAAGTAACTTCCATAAAAATAATACCCAACTGTGCTTTGAGTTACTTAAAACTTTTTAACAAAATACATTAGGATATTAGAAAGGAACATTTTTGTTAAAGAGTTTCTAAGTCACTCAGTCAGTTAAATAAGTGTACTCTATAAAATACTTGAGTTGATTTAAATAAAGTGATAAATTAAGGCGAAAATAATTATTTTCAAAGCAGTGTTAGCCTATTTTCTCTATTTGGAATTGAAAATGGCAAAACATTACAATACTTTGTAAGTCCAAAAAATTAAAGTATGATTTATGTTTATTTTATGCACAGATGGAGTTATCAGTTCAGACCATAGAGAAAAGAGTTCTGTCAACTTGTGTCTATGCCTCGTTTTTTTTAAACTGTCTGTTAGTCCAGCACAGTCGGGCCTTAAAAATAAAAACGCAATACATATTTACATCGGCGTACAATATTTACAGTGCTCTATAAGAGCAGTCTTACAACATGAGGTTAACTTCGTGCAAAATCATACATTGACGTGTCTGTCAATTTATTATCTAAAGAAGAATCAATGTTATAAAGCATTTTGTCCAGTAGTAAGTTTTATTGCGCAAGTGGATATATGCAAGTGGATTTTTAGGCCTACTCATACCACAAATGACTACAACATAGATTTAGCGATAAACATATTTTAACACCAGTAATTCTGTGTTTACTTTAAAATATTGACAGTGATATAATGATGACCCCTGCGTTTGAAGGTCTACGGTCTATCATAAAAAGTGATATCGAAAAAACTATGCCGACTTCTAAAAAATCCACTAATCTTCGTGGGGCAATACGGCCTTAGTTGATTAACAGCTGCAGCAAGTCGAGTTGCTGCAACTAGTTTCAGATTGCCGCAGGATAAAACGTCAAAATGCGAAATTAAACTTGCTACAGAACATCGTGCTCAAGGAAACATAACAAGCACCAAAATACTGTCAATTCGGAACATACGCAACATTACTAAGATTCTTCTATGAAAAGGATAACAAGTACTTAGATTTATAAGTTTGAAACAATAGGTATAGTTTTAAATACGACTGAAAGACCTGTTTCACAACCGTACTATAACTGATGATTTTATGTACGATAAAAGGGAGTCGGCAACAGTCGGGTGCGTATAATTATAAGCACGTATAATTTTGCCGTATCATAATAACGTTAACGTAAGTGAATTTTGAATACCCAATCCTATACATTTTTTGTGTAATTCTATGCAACAAATTTGTATCATACAGAGCTATGAAGTCTTTAATTTAAATAAATATTATGTACGGTCTGCAACAAAGAACGATTACACAATGTTTCACATAATAATCATAACAACATTTTCTGAAACACAGCTTTTCAGCATTTGACGTAAAACATAAAAGCTTGTGTTAATTTAATTTTATATCTGTCCTGATATTTTATTTTATATTACGTTCGATAGTTACGATTTAAAAACTGAAGTGTTAATCAGCGGGGTAATTACTTAACTCACTAACAGTAGGAATGGGTTCATTTTGACAGTCAAACAACATTCATTGCGTTATGACAAATTTTTCGAACATATGAAGCAATGGATTAGCTATAGGATTCAAAATGATTCAGATTGTGATAGATAGTGTGTTAGGTAATTAGGGTGCAGCTTTCGTTGGTATTTCCGATTCAAAATCCACAAACATAAACGTTACGATACGTCAATTTTCTTAATAATCATCGTACAGTTGAGAAACAGGGTGTTGGTTTAGTTACGTATCCAGCCGGCAGAGTGCAGATAGTGTCGCACGGCGATGTCCACGTCTGCGTCGGGAGCCGCGGGCCGGCGCAAGAGCACGCCCTTCATTGTAACGTACTGCGCCGGCGGCAGGCTCAGGGAGGTACACAGCTGCAGAAACAACCATAAGTGTCGTGAATGTCTTGATACATATATTACAGTGTATGTTAAATAAAAAATAACAGTACGCTAAATTAAGTTGATTTCAGACTAATACAAACTGCATAGGTATATAAGTTAGTTTGTACTGTTTGTGTTTTTGGAATAACAATTTGAATGCCTCTTCATGAAGTATAAGTTAGTTTGTAATTTTTGTGTTTTTGGAATAATAATTTGAATGCCTCTTCATGAAGTTTAGTTACAGAGTTTCTGCTAGAACAGAGTTTTTCGACGTTTTCAACAATCATTCTGTAATCAACTTCAAAATAGACAGTGTCTAAAGCCGCGTTTACACAAGCAGACAATTGAGTTCGAGAAATTGAGGCCATTCTCGCCTACGAGTTTCGCATTGACATTTTCGCTACTCAAAAGTCGTGTTTATAAAAACAAATCAACACGTTGCCCAGTATGGCGTAACTCTTTAAGTAGTTATAGTTGTTCTATCTCACGAAGACGAGTGAGCAATACTTGTAGTTGTGATGTGTATAGGACACGAGCTCTTGTGTGCGTAGCTGCAGGTAGCCGTAGCAAGTTCATCGTTGATATTGAACAAAAGAAAAAAGTTTAAAAACATGCACTAGAATAGAATAGAATAGAATAGAATAGAATACTCTTTATTATGTACACCATAAAAAATAACAGATATAAATGTAGACATTTTACACAGGGTGACACAATGGGCGGTCTTATCGCTAAAAGCGATCTTTAAAATCACTAAAAATTATAAAATAATTAAATTGACTTAAATTAGTTCTTTTTTTTTATCCAATGATTAAAAGAAAAAGCGTGGAGCGCTGCTTAGTTGTGTGTACTTTTAATGAATTTAAACAAAGCGCTCTATGCTTTTTGATTTAATCACTAACATAACATTTTGTAGCGGCATCTACAACGCCACATGCGAGCTACGCGTCACACTGACATCACGCAAAATCCTGCATCGCGCAAGCAGAGTTTACCGCGCAACTAGCATATATACAACGTCCCGACATCAAACGTCGGACAGTTGCCCACTAGACACGACACCCGTCTGGTCGGAGGATCCTCCCTTTTCTATGGAGGTATGAGTGAACTTTACACCCTGTTCCTAATACCTCTATAATTTCATGTAACATAAACTTTACCTGTATCTCGTTATTGCTCAGCAGATGCCTCGAGCATGCGCCGCTGCTGCTGCTGCATAAGCTCTTTTTGGAGCATCCACATGCGGTACTTCCGTCCCGTGTGCACCTTGGGCTGGTGGAACTTGAGCCGCTTTCGCCGTCTCTGTCGAACGATAACACGTAGCATAAATACAAAGTGTAATTGAAATAACTGAGAACCTCTAAAAAAGTCATTGTATGTACTTATCATTGTGAATAAATTTTACATGGGACCAACCCGGTAATCACGAAAAAGTTAGGCGGACCTAAAATTTATGGAGCAGTAGATTTTTTTTAACAATTCAACTCGTCTGACAAACATTTTTTTATTTTATTAAATTGCCTAAAAAATAGTCAATAACATGAAAAAAATAGCGCGTGCAGCACCGTACACGAGATAGAAGTGAAACTTAAAAAAAAATAAAGAATAGGCGAGATTTACTAAGCGAGAGAGTTATATCTTGCTTCTCTCTCATGTACTTAACGAAATTTGCCTAAACATGACGCGTCTTCGAAATTTCAATCTCAATTCGAATCGCCGCCATAGAAGATACAATTTAAAAAAAAAAACAAGTGTGGCACTCGGGGACTGCCGCGGTAAAGCTATTGCATTGCATTTTTTATCAACTTATGCAATTATATTTTTTTTTATTTTTTTTATTTATGCAGTATTTTTTTTCTGTGATATTCAACTTACACTTTTTGAGCGTGGTGACCGATAAGAAAACAATTTTATTTCTATTATTGAATAAATGAGAAGTTAATATCGTTTAAAATATATTTATTTTATTTATTTATGCGGTGAGTGTGGCTTTATAAAGATATGATAGATACCTATACACCTATATACTTTCTCACAAACAGCTGCTTACGTATTCGTCCGATTTCGGAGCAGCTCGTCTCGATCCGTGCGAGCTTCGTACAGTCGTACCATATACAGACACGTTAAGCGAAGGCTCGGCCGAGCTACATGGTAGGCGGAGTGGGGGGTGTTAGGTTTTATTTTCGTTACGGACTTTCTTGTTTCGGTCGCCGCGCTCAAAGCCCGCGATAAAAGCTATGCAATAGCTTAAAAATACTTAAATCAATTCAGCACTTTGTTACGGCCGGAGTCCCATACAAAAATGCAGCTCCTGTCTCCTTCGTAGGCTATAAAGGTAACGATATTATGTTTATTTTTTATAGTCTCTTACCTTTTTCTTGGCAGCTGCGAGCTGTTCTGCGTTAGTTCTTTTGTCTGGTTGGTTTCCAGGCACCCACTGCTGCCCTGGCGAATACAATAGTTATACGGGATCAAACCCAAAACCACACGGCACAGTCATTATCGCACATTATCCCCTTTATTTATAAGCGTTGCTTAAGGTGAATCCTCAGCTGTAGCCCGCCAAATTCAAATTTTCTTTGATTTTGTGCAAATTGCAGCTCTGTTTTACGTCGTCGTATGTTGACCAAAATGCAATTCACGACTGTAGTAATAATATATTTATTGAATAATAATCATCAATTTCATGTCAATCATCAAATTTTGGAAATTGTTCCACCTAAGAATTTTCATATTAAATATTCTGAAAAATTCTTAGGTGGTACAAATTTCCAAAGGTTGACGACTTGTATGAAATTGATGATTATTCTTCAATAAATATATCATTACTACAGTCGTGAATTTCATTTTGATCAACATACGACGTAAAACAGAGCTGCAATTTGCAAAAATCCAAAGAAAATTTGAATTTGGCGGGCTACAGCTGAGGATTCACCTTAAAGTTAAGTAATGGTTAGCGACTGTTTAACCATACATTTTTGACGTTTAAACGCCTCTTAACTTTAAACAACGTTCATAAATAAACCCCTATATCTTCCTCTTTGGTGTTCACGTTGTGTCAAAAAAACAACACCCTAAGCCCGAATTCGCACGAGAGCTTTTCTTCCGTGACGTTTTTTTACCGCGAACTGGATTTTCAACCCTCTGCTTAGCGCTGAGAGCTGAATTTCCAGCAGTATGCGTTTTTAACGCGCTATGGATGCGCTCTGTTACATTGGCAACGCTTGCCTCAACGCCTAAAGTTGAAAATCCCGGGCGCGGTAAAAGAAGTGCCCGTACAGAGGTGGGCTATGATTTTGCCAATACAACAATGTATTTGCAGTTAGGATGCTGATATACTCATCAATTCGACATTAGGTACCTATTTCTGAGTATAATAGTCCCACGGTCGGAAAAAAGTCAAAAACTGACTTTAGAATGGGGTCTAAGTTATCAGTTTTGTATTTACAACTTTGCCTTAGTCGGAATAAAGTTCGAAATACAAAAACTGACTCGAAAGTTTATGCTTGAACAAAAGTTAGATCTCGTCACCTTGTTTTGTAATGAGACCGAATCGGTCTGATCATCCACTCTAAACCACATCGAGGACAACATAAAATGGCCATAGAGCCATACAATAATTGGCACAAATAACAAAACACACTCACTACACAAATCATGCAAACCAGTACACACTACAGCATTGATAACGCTCTAAGCACAAGGCATAAGCAGTGATGTATATGCCATGCAGAACAACGGAACGGTCAACCGCGCGGCAGTGGTACACCACTTTAAGTAAGAAAACCACCTCGATCTACGACACTTAAAATACGACTAGGTACTACTTGCGGTTAACTGTTCAATACGAATGTGTCTATGAAAAATATGCAAATAAATGGGTCGATTTTGAAATACATGGCCCAAAATAACATGGACAAAAGGTTTTACAAATTATTTTATCAATTTTATACGTGAATTAAATAAGGTTATAAATTATAAAAATATGCTTTATTTTATACATGAATCGCTATTTGTCTTCAAAATAACCTCCTTTAGCGTGGATACATAGAGACAAACGCTTGATAAATTTTCCTACAATTTTCCCCACTTGCTCCACAGATATTTTGTCCCATTCACGTCTAAGAGTTGCCTTTAACTCATCAACACTTCTATGACGCGTAGCACAGGACCTTTCGTCTAGGATAGACCACAAACTGTTATCCATCGGATTCAGATCAGGCGAATAGGGTGGTCATTCTTTGGAGCTGATGAAACCAGGAAATTTGTCTTTCTACCACTGCTGAACACTTAAGGCCCTGTGAGCTGGAGCAATCTTGTTGAATTATCCATGGACGGTTACCAAAGTGCTGTGTACTCCAAGAAGCACATTTTCAAGAATGTCTCGTAGGTAGTTTTATTGGTTGATTTTGATACCCTTTTCTATAAAGACTAGGGGAGTTTTGCCAGTAGCGAAATCGCACCCCAAACCATAACTGTTTCAGCGCTTTGGCAATGACAAACACAGCAGCTACAGGTCGAGTGGAAGACCAGATCTTTTAATTTTGGTGATTATAGGCTTTTTCTATCGAAAATAATTTTTCGTCAGAGAATACGATATTGTCCCAATTTGACGCTGCGGAGCGTGATTTAAGCAAACGACATCTTTCAAGCTGAACTTTTTTGTCTTTGTCCGTAAGCAATTGTGCTTTTCTGAGTTTATATGGTACCAATTCTCGATCATGTTTTACTATACGCTGTATGGTTTAGCGACTAATCCTCAAGTCTCGCGACATTTTCCTCACCTGGATCTGTGGATTACGGACTAATCTTTGTTTGATAATGTGTCGGTTCCCAGAAGTTCTAACAGTCCTCTTGCATCCTCTTCCAGGACGATCTCCGATGTTGCCGAGCACGTTATAACGTTTAATTGCTGAAGAATCTAACTAAAGACTAACACCAAGATTGTTTACTATCTCACGCTGCCTTTTTCTACGCTCATGCAATGAAATTATGGCTCCACATTGTACTGACATAGCGAAATAAATATATTTTTAACATGTTTTTAGCAAATGTTAAAAATGACGCCGGAGAATGAGTGAACGATAAAAAGAAAACAAAAGAAAACGCAAAATATTCCATTTTTGAAATTTTTGCTTTTTAGTTCTGTCAACGTTATTTTGAGCCACGGTGTATAGGGAAACGATTAGCCACAAAAATGTGAAAGATAACATTTCTGTATTTTTGATGTGTCGTTGGCTAAAGTTAACCTAAATAAAGATTGCAGCAGTCGTTCGACTGAAATGATGATGATGTTAAATAACAATTATTATGAAAACACTTAATAATAAAAACATGTGAGTGTAGATTTACCGTAACATCGTTTTGCAATAAAAATCCTTCGCGGTTTAAATGAAATGTAAGTTAATTAATTATCGTCACGCCAATAATCATGGAACATTGATTTTTAGACAACAGAGGTAGCGGCTAGGAACCATGTTGTTTTAGACATGGGTTGTCAAATATGTATGAGTGACAGAGAAGGCACTCTACATAGTTGAACTTTTTTTTAAACTCCATGTACCATATTAACGGACACGTACTGTAGTACTAGAAGTATGTTTATGTGTGAATAGATCATTTTAATAAGCATCCAATCAGTGTTTAGAAAGTTAAAAGGAACGAGCAACAATTTAGTTTTTTAACTCTCATTCCGAAGTTCACCTATACTTAAATTCAGAATCTTAGATAAATTGCATTCATTGCCGCTTACTCAATTACCAACTTTAGCTTCATGTAGTCTAAGTTGATTTTTGTGTATAATATTAATACCAATATTTGTAAAAAAAGGGAATAAATAAATAAGGACTTTGGGCAAAAATTTCAGTGGTTTATTGGTCCAAATGTCCACCACTAACGAGACCTATGTTACTGAATAGTCTATTAATAAGGAGTAAATTTTACTAACACACCCCTGAAATAAATCTGTCAGTGAAAAGATATAGCTAAATAAAAAATATTGATTTTTCAGTCATTTTAGCCTGAACGGTTTTATTGTTCGCGGCGAAGGCGTCAAAACAAATCTGAAGATTCCTTATTTTTTTACACAAAGACCCTTAAATAATAATTTTTGTTTAGCTGTAATTTTTTACAGACGGATTTTTTGAAGGTGTCTTAATAAAAATTACTCCATATTTAAGAGACTATTCAGGTGCATAGTTTTCGTTAGTGGACCAGTTTTTCTTGTCTAAATTGGTTACACTGGAATTTGAACTTTGTCAACTATGACATTGAGTTTGTTGTTCCAAAACTTTATTCCGAGATTCTGAACTGAAGCATAATAGTTTGGCTTATTTGACTGGGCTAAGTAATGACAGCAAGCACGTCGGGCGCCAGGCAGTACCAGGAGTCGTGTTCTCACGTCGTGCGCGTGCTGCGGCTGCGGCGCGTGGCGGCGCAGCGCGGCGTGCTGGTCGTAGTGCGCGCACTCCTCGGCGCGCGTCACGCCGGCCAGGCGGTAGCGGTGCAGCTCGGCCAGGCGCACTCGCAGTTCTCGCTCGCGCCATAGTCCTGCTACTGCGCCTGCTTGCTCGCTGCGCCCGTAGAACTGGGCTGTCCAGCGTACGCGGTCCGTGAATTCCCTGAAGTAGATAGTTAGGTCATTTATTATTGGTCATATACATTGCAGTTGATATACAACTTGGAGACGGAAAATAAATCAAAAAACCAGCAATAGGAATTTTTGAAAACTATCAACATACATGTCCACAAATTCTAACATCGACATTAAAAAAAATATTTTCCAACCAAACTATACTCCATTTGAAATAAGATTAGAAATTTAAATAAACCTTTTTTACAGTCCGTTCAACCGATTTTGACTTCTAATCCGTAGGCATAAGGAAGGCATTAAAAGCAAAAACGTAGTTACAATATCAACCGTTTACTGCAGCTACCATTTATAATAAATAATAATAATACATTTATTCAAGTATAAAATAAAATTATGATTTACATTAATTACTATCGAGGAAAATTTTAATTCTAACTGTAATGTAGACCTGCCTGATCTAGGTTTATAAAACCTGTGTTTCAGGCCATCAATTTATATCAAGCATTTAAAAAGATGACAACAATAAATTTATTAAAAGCTTAATTGAAAGTAGACATAATATTTTCAATGACTTAAAGAGTAACTAATTGATTATATTATTATAAAACTAGATTATGTAAGATATATTTATGTTTAAATAAATTAGCAAATAATATTAAAGTAGATAAAACGGAGACTATTATAAATTAGGTAAAAGAAGAGACTTTTTATGTTTAAATAAATTAGCAAATAATATTAAAGTAGATAAAACGGAGACTATTATAAATTAGGTAAAAGAAGAGACTTATATTTGAGTAGGTAGATATAAATTTTATTTTAAAATCTCTAGTAGTTTTTCCGTGTCTGCATAATTAAGTTTTGCCAAATATTCCTGTACTAGTAAATTACACCTATTATAAGTTATACTATAAATCTTTAGCACTCTGTTAAACTGGTTATACAAGTAGGGTCCTAAAAATAAATAAAATCGACTAGCAAAAGCATGTTTAGTCTGAGAGTTAGCACAAACCAAATCTTTTCTTCTCCTATCTGAAGGTACTGGGTTAAAATAAAGTTCAGTGTGTTGGAATAAAACTACATTCAAAACAAATAATTGACGCACTGTTAGTACCTTACATGCCATATAAAGCTGGTGTGTAGGAAATCTAAATGGACGAAAAGTAGCAACCTTTAAAACTGCTCTTTGGGCATGTTCAAGGTGCAATAAAGTTGATTTAGCGGCACCACCCCAGGACGTTATGCAGTAGGTAATAATAGATTGACACAAAGCCAAATAAACCTGTCTAATTAATTTAAAGTTGGCAATGTTACTAACGGAATAGAAGTTAAAATCGTTTGAACAGACTGTAAAAAAGGTTTATTTAAATTTCTAATCTTATTTCAAATGGAATATAAATAGTAGTGACGGGCGGTCTACTACTAGTAAGTAGTACTAGTTTTACGGATTAGCCCACTAGCTAGACTAGGTCACTATAGATAAGGATATTTGATTGCATTTTTTGCTGTCATCTCCACATCGTGTAGAAAACCCAATCAGTGACTCAAAAGTTCTCTACCATTACTTAACTTCGTAATCACCTTTACTTAAAACCAATGAGTCATGATGTATCAGCGTCAACTGCTAAGTAAGTAACAAAACCACTCACTTTTTCTCTTTGGCAAGTTTCCCGAGCGTCTTCTGTTTATTTCTCTGGTTATTGAAGAACATGGACACGAGTTGGTAGTCTCTCACTAAGCGCTTTCGTCTCGTTCTCTCTCTCAATCGCCGCGTGTAGATGTCCACTTGTGATAACTTTAGGGCTGGAAAGTAGAGATTCTTTTTTTGATTTTTAAACTTTGTAACATTCGCGTATTCATTGGGAAACAAAGTTTCGCAACATTGTTGCAATAATTCAGTAACGTGTTATTGAATTGTTTAAAACATCATTTCTTTAAAAGTTGAATGAAATCACAGTGAAAACGGAATTAGCATGAATTCAATCCAAGTGGCAATCCAAAACCTCCTTTTTAAAATCCATACAAAAAAGAAACTGGTTTGCAGCTAATTTCAGATTCACAAACAAAGTACTTAGGGCGATTTCACCAAACTTAAACCCTATCCTAGATAAGTCTTATACTGAGAATAAATTTTGAATTGTTGACAATTTTTCCATACTAGAACTGTCAGATGGCAATTTTATTCCATGGTTATAAGATATCTTCATCAGAAATCAACCCTTAGTAGTATAATATGTACAATATGTTTGCTTACCAACATCCAACTCATCATCTTCAGGATTCAGAGACAGTGTTGATATTAACTGTTCTGCTTCATGGTCATGTTCCTGGAAACAGTATCGGGAACCATTATTCGATATAATTTCAAGTAAATAATACTTGATTATAAGTTTTGGAAAAATCCTTAAAAATATTGTTGATGCAAGCTGAGTCCAAGATATTTGGAGCATTCTGTGCAACCACTTAATTTGGAATGCATCAATTAGTTGAATGCAGAATTGCCCGTGAACACAGTCACAACTGACGTTGTCATGCCACGAGAGAGCAAATTAAGCATAGTGAAAAGAAAAATGTATGTACCCTTTCAAAATCATCTCTGTTTGGCATATAACCAAGTTGTGCCGCTTCATCGGAGGTAACTGCGAGGTGTGGAAGACGGGACACAGCACTGGGCCCTAGTGGCCCCTCATCTTTATCAGCAGAATTTAATATAGGGCGGCTTGAACTGTCTAAGATGCCCCATGTTGCTCGGCCAATGCTACCTTCTAAGTACCTTGTTATATACTCATCTTTGGCCTCTGAAAACATAATTTTATTGTTTTAATAGTAAGAAGGTTGCTAGAGCAGTCACAAATTACTTTTAATGATGATTCTAAATTAGATACCCATATTTTCTATTCAGTTAAATAAGATGATGAACATGTTCTTCATTCCTCTGCATCACATACCCATACTATGATGAGACTAACAATTTATATTAAATCTTTTTTTGTGTTTTTATGTTAATATGGATTTCCATACCTTCAGATGTCCGTGTTTCTATGTGTTTAGCTATATCCTCCCAGTTTCCAAAGCCAAATTGTTCTATAGCATCTAGTAATCTAACTTCTTCATTTGCAGACCAACTACTACGTCCTAAAAATATCCCAAATGCTCCAGAGTCCTGGAATACAATATTTGATTGTTTTTTTTTTTTTTTCTATTTATTTCTTGTAATGAAAATACATAATATATTTCTGGAATAAATCTAAATGTTACTTATACACCGAGATGACTTACCATATACTGATATGAGTGATCATTTTTGTGTGATCCTATTTCTGCGCCAAGAGAAAAACACTGAAATACAAAAACATCGTAAAAAGTATATCCTGACAATTTAAAATTTTGCGCCAAAACTATAAACAAAAATGGCAGCGAAGCTACTTTACCTGCAAACAAATATCAAAGTCGATACATTCCGCGCATTTGACGCGCACACCATTTATTTCTTCTTGACAATAAGTACAATTATATTTTGCGTATAAATCTGAAAATGACATGATAATAAATACATTAAAACAATTAACATAAGCTGAACGTTGGCAGGGCTAGTTTGCTACTCACCAGCCATTTTTTTTTTGACAACTCGCTCTGTCTGCCTACTCTAGCCATAGATAATTTAACTCTTTTTTGACTAAAGGGTCCCCGAAACGATCAATAGCAATTGTACATTTTTACGTGATTGATACACATTGAAACGCAAATTGATTGAGCGATTGAGAATAGACACACAAATCATTTATACTTGCAATAAATAATTGCAATTGATCGTCTTGGGAACTCTTTGGAGACTAGAAAGATGCTAGGGTGGCAAAAGATTTTTTTTTTTATGTATCATCATTTTTCATCTGTCTAGCCTTTTAGAAAGGGTTCTCGGTGTGTAATGGATGGTAACCAATCCACGGACCGACCTCGGTAAGCATTGCTTAACCTTGAAATGTACCCGTATGGCTGTTATTATTTAGCCACGAGCGCCTACGAAAGAAAGGATGTCAAAGTAAATAATAATTATCACCCGTTAAAGGGATCTTAGACAACCAATCTGGCATGGGCATCAGTTTAAATCCGGTGAATCTTAAGGAATCTAATGGTGTTAAAAACTGAAAGCTCGGCATAGGTGGCAGCACAGTTAAAAGTCTACGAATCACCATTGTTTATTTTTGTGTTGATCACAAATTAAACGAAAGACGAGCTAAGGAAAAGGGAAGCGTCTACCACTGGTAAAAAAGCAGCTTTAGTGGAAAAGACAATAAATTATGAACGTTTTATAATTAATACTTAGGTTATCTTGTATTTGTTTTCTTGAAGTTCATCTTTTGGTGAAAACTGGAGGGGTACGTCAAGAATTAAAAAGAATAGCACATAGTTTCATCTTTGGCAAATACACTTGGGTCCATGCATTTTTGCTGTCAACAGCTTTTCAACGGGGAATATTAATTAAATAAGCGTGAAAGAAGTCGCTTGTTCACAAAATAATTATGGATAGTGACAGGTTGCTGAAAAATTCTTGGACTTTGAATAGCAGCGACATCTGGAGTGAGCAATTTTTATCCCCATTGAGGCCATTTTAAGATAAAATAGAATGGACCTACGGAAATGCGTTTTAGCATTACACTACACGATCAATCTAGCCAAGATCAGGCGTTGAACAAATGCCAGATTATTGTGGGTCTCTATGGTCTTTAGTCTTTTTCGAACTGTAGGCTTTATTCCACTCTAATCTAAATAGTCTGTGTACATTTTCTATAAAAAAAAAAAATATGTCAAGTCAAGTCAATCCGATTGAATCGAACAATGCATTTCGTCGTTATTTGATTACATTTCGCTAGAATTTCACGATTTATCTTTCAGTAATCGAAGTCTTGTGCTTACTGGATACCAGATTAAAGTGTTAACAATATTATAGGCAATTTGGATATAAAGCACAATGTGCTGCGTACTGTGATGTGATTAGAACTTTGGTGTGCAATCCGCCTTGGACCATGAAATCCAGTAAAAGAAGGCTCCAGGCCCTCACGGAAGGATCTGATGGACTGCCAAATTACCTAAAAATGGAGGACTCTGAAACATCAATCCCACCCGTATTTAGGTCTCGGTTGCACGAGTTGTTTTCTCAAATAGAAAAAGAATTTGACCTTCTGTACACTGAAAATTTAAACCGTAAGTACACAACAAGAATTATGTTACTTTTTATTCATGTTTCTTTATTAAAAACTAGAAACTGCATAGTATTTACAAACAGTTCATCATAACAAGCTCAATTATAGGAAACTATTTAAACAATGCTAGTAAGATGTGATTGTTTCTGGTAAAATCAGATAATCATTTGTTATTGTTGTTTTATATTTACTCAGAGAAACAGCTCATTATCATAGAAATATTTTCATCACATCAATGATTTTATAGCTAAGGCATTGTTTCCTTCACACTAGGAGCTTGCTCAACCTACGTAAACAGATCAAATGTAGTATGAGTTTGATTATTATTATTAGCCTGGAATTTCCCACTACAAAGTAAAGGCCTCCCTATTCTCCTTCCTCTTCTACAATGATTCACCATCTGCCCAGCCTTTCCCAACTACGTTGGGGTGGACTCCCAGTCTAACCGGATACAGCTGAATACCAGTATTTTACATGGAGTGACTGCCTATCTGACCTCCACAACCCAGTTACTGGGTAATACGATACCCCTTGGTAGGACTGGTTGTCAGACTCAGGCTTCTGACGACCCATAATGACTGCCAAAGATCGACAAATTACAGTCAGGACCAATGTCTTAATATGTTTTCTGAGGCATGGAGGCGTCTTGGTATGTAAAAATGTTCACCCATCCATGGACCAACTGCAGTAAGCATAACTAAATCTAATCAATCTACCCGTGCGTTATCTGTTATCTGCTTGATTAATATAATAATATGCATATCTCTTTGTTTCCAGTTCAAGAGAAAATAGATATCTTGAGTGAAAAATTGGAACGAGAAAGCTATGTGGGAGATAAACAAAACTTAGACTACATTGAGTTTGATGTTGCGGGAAAAAACTCAAAAGTGAAATGTTAGTAGCCTAATCCAAATGTAAAAGTTTTTGTTACTACAATGTTAATGTAATGCCGCAATGATTGATTAACCCTCTCTTGTAAGGATTTTCTATGCATCAGCAGCTGTGTGTACATTATATTGCAGAGAACATCACTATTTTCTTAAGAAAACAAACTAGATTACAATGGACATGAGTGCTAGTATGGTGCCAGTGGTAGCATGCTGGTTGTTACTACAGCTTACATGCTGTACATTGTACTATGATAATAATAGTAATGTTTGATCTTATGAGGCTGGCGTAGTCACTCGAGAGTCCACTGAAGCCTCAAAATTATAGATTTAAGATAAATAAAAAGCTTTTTTTATTTATACTGAACTTTATTATTATAACTTCTTCTAACAACAATATTCAGTTAATAATGCTGCTGTTATATAATATCCACAGTAACTCAAAGCAACTCCCAGAAAGTGAAAGCCAGTCACAAACTGAGGGTCCAGACCAGCAAGATAGTGTCCAGCTTTAAGGCCCCAACATATAACTGCCAGTTAGTGAGAGAGTTCACTGGACACAAGGACGGCATCTGGGATGTGTCATCAGCACGCCCTGGACAGGCACTCATTGGCACAGCTTCAGCAGGTATTTATTAGTATAGAACTTAGTGTTCAAAACCTTGTGATAAACATTATTATTGTATTTTCTTAAGGTAGTTTTAAAAACGAATGAAATTCATATTCACGGTCCCCATGTTTGAACATAACTTATATCCAATTAATGGCACTTGGCAGTATCTTACTATTAGTTAAAGAGATTTTGTTATTAGATTAGTACTTCCAGAGATCACCTTTTACAAACATTTGAATAAAGAATTTTACCGGTTTAATTTATTATTTAAATATATATTTTGCATTTGTTGTCTGGCTCAATGGTAAATTGAGAGCACAAGAGTATAACAAAATAAAGTAGTTCCTAAATGAGGTTTTAGTGATACCAGTGAGGAAACTTATATTACTTACATTACGTTGCATGTGTGCACAAATGCTGTGGAGGAAAACTTCCTCCACAGCATTTGTGCACACATGCAAAGTGTGTAAAAAACTATACTGGAGATGACTGATTAACCTTGCACAAATGCTGCGTATGGGCGCGCCATTTTTAATTAGACGCGGTATAGTTAATGCACCATTAAAAAAAAATTGCTTGTAGATCATACAGCCTGCGTATGGAGTGTCGAGTGGGGCAAGTGCCTCCTCCAATACACAGGGCATTCGGGCTCCGTGAACTCGATCCGGTTCCACCCCAGCAGGGATATCGCGCTCACAAGCAGCGGAGACAACACTGCACATGTTTGGCAGGCCGCTGTCAACTGGGACCTACCGGTTATTATACAATATTTTATTTAAAAACAACTTTACATTCCATATCAAGCTTAGGTGATCTAAACTTTTTGCCTGACTTAAATAATAAAGTTCTTATTCTTGGGAACAATTTTTATGAGACCTTATTATAGAGTTCAAATTTCAAAGGTAGTGTTTACATGCTTTGCTTACTGACTTGAATTTCAAACATTTAGCGCGGCCAATCCTCAGAGGAAGAACTAGAAGGCGGAGGCGAAGAAAGTCTTGGTGAAGGTGGAGATAGACCGGAAGTGCTACGTACCCCGCTGACAGAGCTGGGCGGCCATCAAGGTGTCGTGGTGGCCGCTGATTGGCTCACAGGCGGTGACCACGTCATCACCGCTTCATGGGACCGAACCGCTAATCTGTATGACGTGGAAACTGGAGACTGTTTGCAAGTTCTTACAGGTATAAAATAAGAATAATTTCGCCTTTGTATGCAGCAACTTGGACACCTGGCAAGCCGCAGTGTTGGAAGGTGGAGTAAGGCAGTGAGGGAGTGGGCGAGTGGCGTCCAAGGACTGGAAGACGAAGTGTCGGTCGTCCGGTGGCGAGATGGGCAGACGATATTGTTGCCATCGCAGGTAGAACCAGGATGAAGCTGGCACACGAGCGTGGAAATTGGCACAAGAAAAGAAAGGCCTATGCTCAGCATTGGGTAGAGTCGGGCTGTGGATGATGATGCAGCAACATTCTCATTTTTCTTCACTCGAAAATCGACGATGTGATTCCTTAAAAATAGACCAAGTTTCACTATGTTTAAAGCGCTTCTTACACTATTCTAAACTCAGGTATCCTAATTACGGAGGATATTAAGCAAGTTAGGAAGGCAGGAACAATTCTGACTGGCTAATTAAGATCCTAACTGTCTTAACTCTTACTACACTATACTGTATCCTAATTAAGATTCTTGAATTCAGTGTAGTGTACTAACCACTTTATAGTTTCAGATTTTCCCATATTAACCTATGGCAATGGATACTCCTGTGAAGTGCATCACAACACCTTACTGTAAAATTACTATGTGTCAGGTCACGACCACGAGCTCACGCATGCGTCTGCGCACCACGCGTCTCGTCTCGTAGTGACGGCGTCCCGAGACACCACCTTCCGTTTGTGGGACTTCCGCGAGCCGATACACTCCGTCTCCGTCTTTCAAGGACATACTGAGTAAGTTATCATAAACAACAATATTCGTATGGTTACCTTGATCTCTCCCTTTATGTCATTACCGACTTCTTCATCTTTCATACAGCCTTAATGCTAATAAATTAATTGTTAATATTGTTATTCAGGAGTGTCACATCAGCGGTGTTCACAAGAGAAGATAAAGTTGTGTCCGGATCTGACGACCGTTCCGTAAAGGTAAAAAAGCATGACTAAAACTGGAAGATGATGAAAATTATAAAAACCTTTTGGCCCAAAACAAACCTCGTTCTTAACATTAGATGCATTTTTTTATTCTTTTTTTTTCTGCATTTTTGATGTACAATAAAGAGTATTCAATCAATGTTAGGTATGGGACGTCCGCAACATGCGGTCTGCGCTAGCTACGATCAGATCAGACTCCTCGGTGAACCGCGTGGGTGTCAGCGGCAACGGTCTAATCGCCATCCCGCACGACAACCGACAGGTGCGCCTGTTCGACCTGCAGGGACAGAGGCTTGCCCGCCTGCCGCGCTCCAGCCGACAGGTGATATGCACTTTTATTTATACTACTAATACTACTAGTTCTTCTCCTGCGATTTAGTCCACGTGGATTCAACACCACCTTAAGGGTACTTAGTTAAAAATATAATGTATCATTACGATTTACGTAGATGAGTATTTGTGCCAAATTTCAAAACCGAATTTACAAACTGTATTCAAACCTTTTCACCACAACAGGTGTTGACTGTTTAAAAATTATTTGGTACGCTTCCATTATTTGAACCTAAGATTATGTATACCAATTTATATATTTTATTTTAACAAGCAATAAAATCCTCCTAAAAACTTAAAACTTAACTTTCCACCCAATTAGGGGTTGATTTGCGAGAAATCCAAAAATACGTACTTAATTCTATTTTTTTTTTGTCAAGTTATATCTAATACCAAGTTTCAAATTAATCGGACCGCACATTAAGATTCTTCCATACAAACTTTAACACCCCAACCCCAAATACTTTTCAAAGGCCGAAATGTTAACAAAATCATATTTTATGACAGGGCCACCGTCGCATGGTTACATCAGTAGCTTGGGCTGACGACATATCGTCCAACATAAACTTCTTCAGTTGCGGCTTCGACCGGCGTATCCTGGGCTGGTCCATCCAGCCCTCCAAGGAGAACTAAGTGCTAAGACTTTACAGGTACAAGGATGCTACAAGGATCTTTTGGCGTCTGAATGACATTGACATGGGCGCGTTGCTGGTAAACATCTGTGAAATTGTCACAGTTATTATATTGACAAATCAAGATGGCGGCGTTAATTCTGTTTTTGGCCACGCGCCAAAAAAACTTTGTAGCGTTGTATATGTCCGTTCTTTAATGTAACGTATCTATCACGATACAATATCAAATTATTATTATTATTATATAAAAATCGAAATCTATACACTATTTTGGTCTTTAAATTCACCTAGAAATAAAGACCCGAAATTTTGTGTAAATTTCAATGATTGCATCGTCACTCACGATCTAAATTATTCATGTTGTGGACTATAATTTATTTGTTACATAAATAAGACTTTGTTACAATGAAAAATATAATATTGGGTAATGATAGCAGAAAATATCGTGGTTATGACTGTTTCTTATCATTTTAAGCAAAATTATACAGCATTTGAGCTAATGAAACTGTGTATTGTGAATCCAGCATTTATTTAATTCGCCTGTAAAGAGTAAATGTCCGTAATTGAACATTTTAAAACAAAACACATTTTTGTGTTAGCAAGCAATAGTCCATTTGTAGTAAACAGTAAACATTGGTGTAATAATCTAATTGATCTAATAAACATAAAGCTAATGCCTATTTACGGTAACACTAGACGACTGTCGGATTTTCAACGCTCGGCTCATCACCGAAGATTGAAAATGCAACAGCGCGCTTTTATTTAGACATTCATTTAGGTGTCGCGTAGTGTTAGTGAAAACGGACATTTAAACATATGCTTGCACGTATTTATTGTTTCCTTTCTCTTATGTGTACGTTATCATGAAAAACTGTGGTTTATAATAATTTTCTGAATTAATTTCCTATATTGTGTAGTCATTTTTGATCGAGTAATGTTGCAATATGTGTTTTCAATTAGGCTGTAACTAAAGTCTATTCAAATCCTTGTGTCCAATTGATGTTATTTCCACTTATACGAATATCAACTTTATGAAATTGTAAATTTAGTTGATTTTAAAATGAATAGAACTATTGAAATAGACATAAAAATATTTGAAGTTGTAGTGCTAGCTGAACTTTATGTGTGGGAATTATTTGTTTACATGTTTGAAAAACAAATCGCGAACGCAGTTTAGATATGGTCTATATTTGGTCGCAGCATAACAGCTTGCAGAAAACACTACAGTTTCTTTTTTTTTTTCATAGCATTTGATTTTGGTGTATTGTCCAATAAAAGGGATTGTCATTCCGAGGATGTAACGCAATTAGGATATTTAGTCTTCTACTGCCACCACCAGACCTGTAATTTCATTCGGCTTTAGACTTATTTCAAAACATAAAACGCTTAATTAAATAGCACAAATATTACTCTTAAGTATGTTGGAAGTTGTAACTGCTATTATTGTTGGATTTTTAGTAGATTAACATACTTTACGTTCATTCAGTACTGTAGGCCGCACGTCAGTTGTAACTGAACCAATATAAGCTAGCCTCTCTCTTATTCTATTGAAACTCCGTACTATGCTAAGCCAGCTCAAAGTCTAAGTGGTACTACTGTCGTGCGGCCTATAACTGTACCTAATAATTAGTTACAGTACCCGAGTGTTAAGGGTGAAGCGCCAGGGTAGCCGCGAAATTCAACTTTTCTTACGTTTTTTGCATTTTGCAAGTCTTGTATGCTTATAAGCTTGTATGTTGAATGACTATAGTCATTCAATGGGATTATATGAACTTAGAGGGTTGTATTGATAATCTTAATGATTATAATTCTTTAAATATACTTGTTACGGTCGCGATTCATATTTTGTTCAACATACAACCTGACACTGGCCTGCAAATGGCAAAAAACGTGAGAAATTTTGAATTTCGCGGGCTACCTAGCGCTTCGCCCTTAATATGAAACATCGAGCTTTAGAGAGAAACAGTCACATAGATATGAGTGACAGAGACGATCCTCTACAAATCCCAATTTTTTCTTAAACTCGATCAGCCTTATTACACAACAAGGTTTATATTTAGAATCAGCAACCCATTTTTGAATTTCGAACTTTGTTCCGACAAAACTAAAGTTCCAATTACAAACCGAGTCCAAGTTGTCAATTTTTTATTATTGTATGAACTTTAACTTTCTCTGAACAAAGTTCAAAATACAATAACGTCGGTTATTATTAGTTACGGTTAGTGTCATATCAGTTCTTCAGAAAGGTCAGGTATGTAGTACTCTCGACCGGCGTGCGTGTATGACCAGATGTATGAACGTAAACAATTCAAAAGGAGTATGTAAGGATCGTAGCAGGTGGCGTTCTGTAGTTTCTGCCTACCCTCATGGCAAGAAGGCGTGAGTTTATGTATGTATGTATGTATGTGCCATATCAACGACCGGGTACTGTACAAGGGTTGTTGGTGTCCTGTAACCATATTTTTTATTAAACTTACACATAACAGGGCAATAAGGATTTAGGTAGTTTTTTTTTTTTTATGGAGCTGGAAATGGCATTCTTTGTTTGACTCTGTTTGTCAGGGAACTAACCAAGGGACTAACTAACCTAAATGAAAGGTTAACAAAGTTGACGGTTGACTGTTTTTCACCCTTGTGTTCTTAGTAATAAGGTTGAAATGTTGTCAATCAGGAACATTGTCGACTGGACATTAGTTTTATTGGTGGTGTTGTCAATAAACTTGTAACAATTTGTAAGGGTACACTTTGATTTGTGCAAGAGTTTAAAGATATTATTTATTGTTAAACATATTGGTGTAAAATACAAAGTGGAACAAATAAACCAACTTTTAAGTACTATGTTATTATTTGCGACTTATGTCATTTAACGAAAGTTATGTCATTTAACTCTGAAAGTGTGATTTGAATATTGCACATAAGTCTTTTCTTTTTAACGATTCAGGGGTGTATGCAACAATTGACTTACATTAAACGATACTTACGAATAATATAGGTTAATGGGACATTTATTTAAATTCGTTTGACAATAGATTTCGTACATACTCTGAGTTCTCGATTTAGGTATGTGAGTGCCTAAGGGTGTCTACACACCAAAGCACCTGCCCGATAACCCAGCCCGCCGGTTTTAGCTGCTGGGCTCATTTTAAACGGGTTCTCCGAAGCCTTCTAAAGCTGACCCCCCCGGCACCGGCTTTGGTGTCTAGACACCTTAAGTTTGATTCCAGTTTTGGAACGCTCCACTTCATTATTTGTTTGCGCAGTTTTTTAATTTTTTATCTAAGTACTTATAAACAAGCTGACTCGCTCCAGCACCCTTATTGCGTAACACTATCAATCACAATCTGTATCATTTTGAAGGATATTGCTAATCCATTGCTTCGTAGTTTCGAAAAATTCGTCAGGTCAACAACGTAAATAACGCAATTAATGTTGTTGAACTGTCAAAATGAAAGCCATTTCTACTGTCAGTGTGTTACGCAATCACCCCGCAGCTTTCCAATTGATAAAAACTAGAATAGGGATGGTGACATTTTTTTATTTTGAATTTAAAAAATATATTGTTTGCAAATAATGCAAACAATATTATAAAACGTTAAAGCTTAAAAAAATACCATTTTATAAACGTTTTAAAATAAAACTTACAAAAAGACGGCACTATCACAGAAGTGACGTCACGACTAAGTATGTAATTTCATACTAGCGCCATACATTGCCCGTACCGCGCGACAAAGACTGGAATAATCCCTTCCCAAAACTTTTAAAGTGTGTAGCTTCTTCATTTTCCATCGATTTTACAGATCGTTTTCGATTATCTAATTTTACTATGCCTTCTTTGAAATTACAATGTAATTTCAAAGAAGGCATAGTAAAATTTAATAAAATATTAGAAATATTAAATTATAAAAATATTAAATATATACATAATAAAATATTAGAAATATTCGAACAAATAATGTCATTATTTGTTCGAATATTTCTAATATGAATCATTGTCCCTATTGAAAGTAGAACGAGTAGAACGTGATAATGAATTTAAAACATAATGCGACATATCTCTAGGTATACTGTACTAACGTCGTAGAAACCAATTCACTTCCTAGTCAGACCATAACAAAATCACAAACTGAACCAAAGACGGACAAACGTTTTCGCATGAAAATTATTGATGCATGAGGAATAATCAAATGTTTGTTTAGATAATATAATTTAAAATTGCGCGCCCCTCCACTGCTTTTACACATAGGTAATCAGCGCAGTAGCAATCAGGGAGTGGGCCATAATCCACCACGCGGGCCCAATGCGTGTAGGTAGATGTCACATGTCTCCGATTTTTTGTTTTTAGGACACGACAACCCACGACCTACAGCTCGGGGCCGTTACCACTGGGCCACCACTACTCTATAGGTACCTAACGTACATATGTATTTTTATTCAATTAGAAATAATTGTGAACAGGCGCGTAATTTTAATTATGCGATCTATACCTACTATTTCTACGCACATATCAAAGATAACGATGAATAATGTTGTCTCCCTTGTTAGTAAATTACGGTAAAAAAATTATGAAAAATTTAAATGTAACAGTAAATTTATCCTATGTGGAACTCGTAAGTACTACAGTTATGCATAAATAATATCAAGGGTATGTACACACACGCGCGATTTTTTTCGGCGTTCGGCCGCGCGCCTCTCTCTCCCTAGACTTTGGAATTCATGCTGCATGCCTCTTGTCACAACGTACATATTCTTAACTAGCTTCTGCCG
Organism: Dryobotodes eremita; assembly: GCA_917490735.1. Classification (NCBI taxonomy): domain Eukaryota; kingdom Metazoa; phylum Arthropoda; class Insecta; order Lepidoptera; family Noctuidae; genus Dryobotodes; species Dryobotodes eremita. Next base: position 11,796,596 of record OU823257.1, read on the forward strand.
GCGACTTCGATACTTCGTTTTCGCTTAGCGTTCTTTCTATCTTTTTGCTCGGCTCCTAAGGGTCCTAGCGAGATGTTAAATAGCCCATAGCCTTCCTCAAGAATTATAGGGCTATCAAAATCCATTTTTTTTCCAAATCCTACTGGTAGTACCAGAGATTACCCCCTACATACAAACTTGCAAAAAACAAACCAATTTTACCTCTGTATAATATTAGTATAGATATATATAACGAGAGCAACCTCGCAGAACACGCGTCACGTATGCTTGATCATTATGAATTATAACAAGAGGCATAAAATATTAACTCCACGGTCTGAGAGAGCGGCTGCTCTAACACGATCAGCTCGCGATGAAATTCGTATCATGTGCACGTGCCCTAATATCTAGGGTATAAATACCTTAATAGCTTTGTAAAAATAAGTAGTCATTATAGTGTCATGCTTATCATGTAGCGCAAAATGTAACATGACAATACCTGTACATAAATTAAAATTACTTGCAGCGAAAGGATATTGTAAGGTATCATTCGCTATATCCATGAAAAAGTCCATTTCAAATCGCGAATGGTCCGAAATGTAAATAAAAAATTGTAATATTTAAATTATTTTTCCATTTTGAATGACAAATGACTAAGTTTCTTTGTTTTTAGTACCTACGTATATTATAGTGTAAAGTCCTGGCCAAACTGAAGCGATCGAGCGACCGGGAGGGACGAAATTCGCTCAGGCCGATAGTGTCAACCAACTTGTATGGAGGTGTTCAAACTGGGGCGAATAGTTTCGTGACTCCAAATACAATTCGATCGACGCGCGCAGTCGCATACTGCATCCCGTTCGCACGCTTGCCTCAGTTTAGTCAGAGCTTAATTGTGGTTGTGCCAAAATCCTCTTTCAGATGGAGGTATAGGCCATGAAACTATGAAAGTAGTTGAATAACCAGTACATTTTTATTTTTGATGTAACCAATTATTACAAAATTCATTTTGTAGCTTACTTCTAGTCGAATATTAGTGCACTTCATTTTATCCCTATTGCATCTTGGTTAAATCTTTCGCGTCTAATACATATTATTATAATATGATGTCTGTCTGTATTCAAGTTCAATGTATGTATAAATCAAAATGCATAATATGAGTATTATTAATAATTGTGTAATAATTATGGAGTTATCAGTTGTTAAATATCTTCTATAAATGATCTGAATATTTTTGTTATGCCAAATATGGTATGAAATAAATAATATATAATTAATCATGATTATTTTTGTTTACAACCACCCTTATGAGTTAAGCCGAAGCAGTAAATTCTTTTTTCTGTGGTCTTAAATTCCCTGCCCTTTTTTTGGGTGGGGTATCCCAGAAATACCAACTAAAACCCACGTTTTCCCTTGCTACGAGAGCTGCACTAAAAGTATCGGGAATGGAATATTTCCACTGTTCCTGTCATATTAAAATCTTTTTAGGTGCAGCGCAGACGACAGACTATCCGTGACGCACTTTTTAGTCTGTGAAAATAGAACCTATGCAATTATATGCAGTAACGCACACGACGCGCAAAAAGTCCGGCGCACAAAAAATCCGTGTAATTCCGGGCAGACCGCACCGCGCCGCGCCGCGCCGCTCGGCACAAAAAGTGTGTGAAAAAAATTGAACGTTTGCTTCAACGCGCGCTAACGCAGACGGCGCACACTTAAGTCGGCAATCTGCATTTGCTAGGGGTGGACGTAACGCACGTAGTATGGAACTGTCCCTTCAGTAATCTTTCCGAAAGTATAGAATGTACCCAAAATTCTCTATTTCTTCTTCTTTTTCTGTACTTCATGTACAAAATAATACTTCGCGATCTCTGCACGATTTCCATAGCGTCTACGTCCCTACAGCTCTGCCGACAGAATGATCGAAGATGTGCGTCGTGTGCGTTGAGTCTGTGAAAAATCCGCGACCGACTTTTTGCGCGCCATGCAGACTTTGTGCGCCGCAGACTCGATCGCACAAGAAGTGTGCCGTCTGCGCTGCACCATTGAAAACTCCTTGGTTTTAAAAATCGAATACCATTTATTTATTTAAAAAAAGATTCTCGGTCTTGTCACAAGGTTTTGTCAAACTTGTTTAGTCGTTGAGAAAATGGAATTGACTCGAGAAAATTCAAGAGCGATGATTTATTATGACTTTCGAAGTGGTTTAACACAAAAACAGTGTGTTGACCGGATGATTTCTGCATTTGGTGATGAAACCCCATCTAAAACCACAATTTATCGCTGGTTTGCTTAATTTCAACATGGACGTGTCAAGCTCAGTGATGATCCCCGTCAAGGTCGTCCAAAAACTGCAGTCACCCAAGAAAACGTTGATGCTGTGTGTAAGCTGATTGAGGAAGATCGACATGTGACATACCGCGAAATTCAGGCAACTTTAGACATTGGCATGAGTCAAATACAAATAATCTTGCATGAACAATTAGGTGTAAAAAAGTTGTTTTCCCGATGGATACCGCATTCGCTCTGTGAAGAGCAAAAAGCGGCTCGCGTTACTTGGTGCGTCAGAACTCTCGAAAGATTCCACGCAGGATCCTCAAATGCTGTATACAACATCGTGTCAGGTGACGAATCCTGGATATACGCGTACGAACCCGAAACAAAAAAACCAGTCACGAGTTTGGGTGTTGTTAAATGAGTTAAAGCCAACAAAAATTGTTCGTTCACGGAGTGTTGCAAAAAAATGGGTGGCCACGTTTGTCTCCAAAACCGGCCATGTTACGACTATTCCTCTTGAGGGACAAAGAACGTTTAATGCAGAATGGTATGCTAACATTTGTTTGCCACAGGTCGTTTCTGAACTCCGTAAAGAGAACTGCAACCGCCGCATCATCCTCCATCACGACAATGCGAGTTCTCACACCGCGCACAGAACAAAAGAGTTTTTAGAGCAAGAAAACATAGAATTGTTAGACCATCCGCCGTACAGCCCCGACCTAAGCCCTAATGATTTCTATACTTTCCCTAAAATAAAGAATAAATTGCGTGGACAGAGATTTTCATCACCTGAAGAAGCTGTGGACGCCTACAAAACGGCTATTTTGGAGACCCCAACTTCCGAATGGAAAGGTTGCTTCAATGATTGGTTCCATCGTATGGAAAAATGTGTCAAATTTCGCGGAGAATACTTCGAAAAGCAATAAATACATTTTTAAATAGTAATGTTGTGTCACTTCCTTGATTCCCGAAATTTTCAGTGCCGCCCTCGTATAATACAATGAACACCCGACGTGAGTTGAGTCTCGAGAGTTGTACTAGTACATACTAATTCCATGCGAGGAACGCATGGTGTACCACCAGTGTGACCACCACTACAGATGGCTGGAAAAAGACAGGGCTGGCTTTACCTATGGTGCAGGGTGTGCGACGCATACGCGCGTAGCGGGCGCCGCCGGCAGCTCGCGACTCCTCCAAGAGCCTACGTCCTTGGCGTCGCTTTCAAAGACGAGTATGGTCAATGCGGCGAAGACCGTACAGTAAGTACAAAGATGACAACCCAAGATACAAAAACGTAAAACTGTTCTAGTTTCAATAAATTAACACAGGTGGCGCTATTCATGGCACAAAGAGAAAAAATTACATTTAAAATTTTGTCGGGTTACCAACTTCCATTACGACCAGTACTGCGGAAAAAAATGTTAAAAGTTCTTTTTCTAAAGTTTTATCAGGATTTGTATAGGTAAGTTAATTAATGATCAATGTCTTAACCTAATTTTTATATTAGAATAGAATAAAACACTTTTTATACGAAGTTACATTTGGTGAAAAAATCTAATTTCAATGTGCAATAGTGAGGAAGTCCGTCTAGTTCTTGGAGGGAAAGATCGGCATACGCTGATGTTCGCTGTTTCCAGATGTCATAAACCTTTTACGCGTAAGTAAATTTTATAAATTAATTTATATCTGATGTGATTCGTATTGCATTGAGTGCTGTTTTCTACCATATTTGTCCTTTCCTTAATAATCCTATTTTGTGTGCTTGCTAGCTATATTACTTGCTCTAGTGATTGAAATTTTTATGCGGCAGAAAGAAAGAAGGCTACGGGACAATGCAAACAAGGGTATCGCCTTAAGTAAGAAGTATATGTGTAACTGTGTCCTACAACTACCAAAGCTGTTACAATAACATAATTTAATATATTTTTGATTTTACATTAGTTATCTATTTGTTAAATTCTGTCAGTAGATTTACCGAGTTGCGTCTCAGTTTTTCGTAATTATGTAAACTTCCGTGACTTCTATCTGAAAAGAAATAAATATATAAATAGAAGCTGATTTACAACAAAAAATGTTTTTTTTTTTAAAGGGATGAAATTGTTTTTTACCCCTGAATGGCGAAGTATACCGGACTTACCAACTTTTTGCAATTTATGCTGATTGGAGCCTTTAATAAAAAAAAAATCAACAATACACATTGAAATGCTGTTGAAATACATACGCATACTCACTGTCTATATTCGTGTAAACCGTCTATTTATGTTTTTTTCCTATTAGACGGTCTTATCCGACCTAGGAGTGAAATCCGTCTATATCGCATTTTTTTCAAAACTAGTGAATAGATGTTTTATGAATCTCCGTTTATGTTAAACGTAAAAAAAAATACGTTTTAATAATGCCCACGCTAGCGAGATTATTAATATTATTAATAAAAGAATGGATGTACCAAATCGTCTTGGTAATTTCGTTACAGAAAAAAATATAAAAAGGCGAAGGGCACAATTTATCCGAATAAATAGTGACACATTAAATATTCCTTTTCCTGTTTTAAGCGAAGAAGATTTGATATTGATTGCTCTTGGAACATACCAAATGAAATTGGCCAAATCGTATGTCGGTGAACATTTAAGGGGTGGTATACATACTATAGAAGTGTGCCACGAAATAAGTCCAAACCTAACGGATTATGAAATAGACGCAAATAACTGTGCGTTATTACGAGGCCAGATTCATTTACGACATACGTCGAGAAAACCTTTACTCGTATATTTTAGTTAAGACCAATATGATAGGTAGAGAGGCTTTACCGCACCTTTATTGTTCGTGCTTAACTGGAAGTCGTACTATCGGAACTTGTGCTCACATTATGAGTATAGTTTGGTTCTTGGGATTTATAAGACATCAAAATGATTTTCAAAGTTTTCTAGATCATATTATTTTAAATGATGAGAATATTTAATAGGTACCTGGGCTGGCAGTCTCGACATTAGATAGCGACAAAAATCGGTCGTTAAGTCGTATCGTTGTCAAATTCCTTTAATAGATTTTTAACCGTATGCTTTGGAAATAAAGTTGAACATCCATTAAAGTAATTTGATAACGATACGACTTAGCGACCGATTTTTGTGGCTGTCTAATGTCGAGACTGCAGGGCCTGATAACGCAAAATATAAGTGTTATATTTGTATCGTAAATGGTAAAAGTGTAAGTCTTAATCTTATACTTAGTTGCTTTTTTGCTAATATATTGTTGTGTCAAATAAAAATAACGATCAATGCACATGTTTTAAAAAATAAATTATCCTTCTTTGAACTAAAATGCAATATTTAAAATAATGAAAAATTATGATTTTTATTACTTTGACGTCGCAAGAGTAAAAAAAAATATATGATGAGGGCAACAGCACCCTAATTACGTAACACACTATCACAATCTGAATCATTTTGAAGCCTATTGCTAATCCATTGCTTCATATGTTGGAAAAATTTGTCTGTTTAACAACGTAAATAACGCATTGAATGTTGTTGAACTGTCAAAATGAAATCCATTCCTACTGTTAGTGAGTTACGTAATTACCCCGCAGGGCAACTAGTACTACATATTATTATAAACATTTAAAGCCTATATTGCTACAATGGTTGGGCAAACCTTCATACATATATGCCCATTCTCCTTTAAATAATATGATGGCATTATTCGCTTAGGTTTTTCTGTCTTCACTAGCAAGCATTTTATTTCCTTTTTATTTTAAATTTCCCATAACTTTCCAGTTTCGGTTTGTTGCGTGGTGTAACTAGTGCGTTTATTCATTGTTTATAGCATGCTGATTTCTGAACGAATGTTATCTGTCAATTTGTTTTGGTTTTGACACTGGTTTTTTGCGGATTTGCAGTTTGCTTGCTTGTTGGGAGAAAACATTGCGATAAATTGAATTTGCTGGAGTTTCATAATTTATTTTATACTCAGCAAAAAACAATACTGAAGACTTTGTTTCAGTCTTCAGCAGTCGGAATTGTAGTTCGTTTCAGTAAAAAAAAAACAAATAAGGAATTTCGAACATGGACGAGTTGCGAGGGTTTTATTTGAATCCTCGCCCATCAAGTTCGCAAATTACCAAACTTCGGGGCCCGCTTACAGGAGGCCATCGAATTGTTAGAGATGATGAAAACAGTGACTTGAATAGGAAAGAGGAACACCGCCATTCAGTGATGTTGACTAGTGGCACGGAATATGCGCGCGAAGTCAAGGAGAGGGAAACTGAACTGTATTTGCGGGTAATAATGATTTATACATTTAGGCATGCAATGTCTTTAGTAAGAAATAGCCATCTATATGTCGCTAAGTAGTTAAACGACGTTCCTGGTTTTTAACCATTTTAGCTAATAATAATATCTACTATCACAGAAAGCAATGTTGCATTGTCTATTATGATAAAGATTAAACAAGATGTATTTACATATTGGTACTCAATCAACCTCTTACTCTAATTGCCCTGAACTAACAGTCAGAGGGTTGTCTTAGAAAGGTACTTTATAAACTGGGCTTTATCCTTCATAAATAATAAACATAAGTTGAATTGCAGAATGAGATGGAACGTGAACAGTATGAGAGTGTATCTGGAGGCCTGGAGTCTCTAGAGCACCTGTCTTCTTGGGGCGCCTCCATTCAGAATATTGGGGAGCTGACTGAGGAGGCTATGACAGAAGTGTACAACAAGTATTCGTTCCAAATGAAGGAGGACACCAATAACTTGGCTATCAATGAATATAAACAACAGGTGAGCTAGTTATCGTTCACTTACATAATTATATGGCCCGGACGGCATGTCAATATATTTTATTTGAAATCTTTCCTTGAGATATTTTCATTTGTCTGTGTATTTGTTTGTATTTTTCCTCAAAGAGTTTACACTGATGGAAAATTACTTGCGTTTCCTGCAATGTAAAATTAGGGTGCATAACAAAATAATATTTTTTTATATATTAGGTCTTTACCTATGAAATTGCCGTTCTGCAGTACTGGCCATTTCAAATCAAAATAATTTTTGTTTGGCTATGAATTCTAATTTCAAATTAATTTTATTTTAAAAACATGGATTTTTTTTTCTAAAAGTAGTCATTTCTTTATTGATTAGTGTTACATTTTCATCGCATTTCAATCTTTTTCGTCATCATGGATACGTTAAAAATTCGAGTAATTATGGAATATGAGTACCGTCGTGGCAGCAACGCGGCACAAGCGGCACGCAACATCAACGACGTTTACGGAGCTAACTCTACAAACCAACGCACCACCTGTTATTGGTTTGCTCGCTTCCGTTCTGGAAATTTCGACCTGAAAAATGAACCTCGCGGTCGTCCGAAGACTTTGGTCGACAATGACGAATTAAAGGCGATTGTGGAAGCTGATGATACATAATCTACGGCTGAATTAGCAGCAGCTTTCGACGTTAGCGTCAAAACAATATTGGTCCATTTGCGTCAAATTGGCAAGGTAAAAAAGCTTGACAAATGGGTGCCCCACGAACTCAATGATCGCCAGCGCGAAGTACGCGTCGAGACGTGCCTTGCACTGCTCAACAGACACACAAATGAAGGAATTTTGAACCGCATTGTTACCTGCGATGAAAAATGGATTCTGTTTGATAACCGTAAGCGCTCAGCAAGTTGGTTGGATCCTGGTTCAGCACCTATACAATGCCCTAAACGAAAACTTACCCCTAGAAAAGTGATGGTCACTGTTTGGTGGTCTAGCGCCGGTGTGATTCATCACAGCTTCTTACCAAACGGGGTGAGCATTACTGCAGATGTGTACTGTGAAGAACTGAACACAATGATGGAGAAGCTGGCGCATCTCCAACCAGCATTGGTCAATCGCTCGTCTCCGCTGCTCCTGCACGACAACGCGCGACCTCATACTGCACAGCAGACGGTCTCCAAGTTGCAAGAACTGGGGTTGGAAGCTCTCCGTCATCCGCCCTACTCACCAGACCTTGCGCCTACAGACTACTACTTTTTCCAGAATTTGGATAACTTCTTGGCGGGAAAAAAATTTAATACCCGAGAGGCAGTACAAAATGCCTTTGAAGAATTTGTTGCCTCCCGTCCAGCTGATTTCTTTAAGAAGGGCATCAATAAACTGCCACTGCGATGGCAAAGATGCATTGATTGCATGGGTGATTACTTCGATTAATACAAATAAAAAATTCATGAAAAAAAATCGTTTAAATTTTTTCATACAAAACGGCAATTTCATAGGTAAAGACCTATTATATTATGCATTTTTAAAGTCGACAGTCAGTAAATTAATATTTTCCTATTTTAAGAGAGCCCAGGTGAAAGATTTTGTATAGGGCTTAGGATGAAGTAGGAGGTTTTCTCTTACTTACGATTTTTTTTTTGTTCTTGTTAGCTGAGCTTGCTTTCAATGATAATAATTAATCATTGTAACACAGTGGTTTAATAAAGATATTTACATTTCATAAAAATAAAAATGAATGTAAACATAGGATGGCAGAACAGAACATAACAGTTGCTAGGCAACAACTAAAAAGACTACTCCTAGAACATAGTGCATTACCTATAACCTTCATGGAACAACACCCCCACTTAATCCACTATGCTGAGTACAGAACACATGCTCTTCTGCTTCTGGTTACCAACTCCCTTTGTCATCATATCAGCATATAAGGGCAGTCTCACAATATTCAACACAAATTACCCTTTGCTCTGCTAACTCCCTAACGAAATGATATCTTATGTTCTCTTCTTTATATGTTTGGAACATTTTCCAATAGCAGAAATATAAACTAGTTTTCTGGCAGTTTGACTATCACTAAAAATAGTAACAGCAGTGATATGCCGGGCCAGTCAGTAGAATTTAAACCATTTACTGATATCACTTCCTTAGCAACCTCACAGATTGTGATGTACTCAGCTTCAGTAGTACTTAACGCAACACAATGCTGTTTTAAAGACTGCCAAGACACCGCAGCATCACCAAAAACTAGTGTATAACTGGAGAAAAATTTCCCATCAGTCCCATTTCCCCAATCTGCATTTGCATAGGCAACCAAAGGCTTATTACATTTTTTGTAACACAGCGATAGTTCCGCTGTCCCCTTTAGATACCTAAGCACTCATTTCAGTGCCGCCATGCGAGTTGAATCATTACAGTTATTAAATTGACTTAGCATCGTAACTGCATATGATATATCAGGTCTTGTACAACATGCCAGGTACATTAGTGTATCGAGACAGATATCGAGTTTTATCATTCTTTTCACCAGATTTCAGGCGAAGATTCACTTCAACTGGTGTACTAACTGGTTTACAGTCCAACATTCCATATTTCTCCAAGATTTTTGAAAAGTATTTCTTTTGAGACAAGTGGATGGTTCACTAACATTCTTCCACTCAATTCGGCCTCCAAGACATTCTCTTGCCTCACCCAAATCCTTTATTTTGAATAATCTTCCAATTTGATGTATCACCGTCCTGGCTTCTACAGCTTTATTTGTGAATATATAAAAATAATCCATGTACAGAACTATGACAGTGAAAGTTTCTTTATAATTCTATATGTAGAGACACTGGTCATATTTAGACCGAGAAAGACCCATCTTTATTATATGCTCATGAATCTTTTGGTTCCAACACCTGGCAGCTTGTTTTAGGCCATATATTGCTTTCTTCAACTTGCAAACCTTGCCTTCACTCCCCTCTTGAACAAAAGATTGCGGCTGTTCCATATAAATCTCTTCATGCAGATCTCCATTCAGAAAAGCAGTGGTAATATCAATATGATGAATGCTCAGGTTCTTCTTAACCGCCAGTGCTAGTAGAAGACGAATCAACGACATCTTGACTACCGGTGCAAATGTTTCAAAATAGTCTTCACCAGGTTTTTGGGAATAACCCTTAGCAACCAACCTGGCCTTATGGCGCTGGGTACTGCCATCAGCTCCAATCTTCAACTTGAAACCACATTTCGTTTTGATAACATTAGTGTCTAATTTTCGATCAACCAATTCCAAGGTTCTATTCACCTTTAAGGAATTTTACTCATTCTTCATCGCTTCCACCCAAAACTTCATGTCAGAATGCTCCATGGCATCTTTAACTGAAATAGGATCAGGATCATCTGACACATGGAAATTGACCATGTCTTTTTCTCGCTTTGGAACCCTATTTCGAGCAGAGTAACGTCTCGCAACTTTGCAAATCTTCTGCCACAGGACGCTCTAAGTCGACAGAAGCTGAACTTTGTAAATCCCCTGTCATAGGATTCTCTACGTCTATAGAATTGTAAAAATTCTCTCCAGAATCTGATCTCGTCAGTGAACTAGCCCTCGCTGTAATAGATGCAATTCCAGATTCTTCTTCATTCACATTCGAACTAGCCACCGGAACCGGAACTGCAACAGGACCTCCTCCTTGGAACCTCCTCTCCTCCTCTTGGATCCTTGCAGGGTCCTTGGAACCTCTGGTTGAGTAGTGGAACGACTAACTCCAGGAATGTCGTACTGTAAATCTATGACCACAGCATCCTTTTTAGAAAAAGGAATAGCGGCTACTTGTTTTTCTTTGGTAGTGACGGAAACATTTTCCAAAAATTTTGCATCTCGAGCGATGATAATCCGCGTTGGATCATCCTCCAAATTGATAAATCGGTACGACTTCGAATCAATCGAATCCCCAGTCATTATCATTTGAGCCGTCTTAGGATCAAACTTCTTGCGATTATGATCCTTTACTAGAACCTGAGTGACTGATCGATTCTCTCTCCTGTAAAAACTTCCTTATCTTTGAGGGCCATTGTAGAAGATCGGTTCTTCAGGTACACGGCACAACCACCGGCTTCTCCCCAGAATCTCTTGTCCAAATCAGCCTCATGCACCATACATCTAGCCTTCTCAGTTATTGTGCGTATTGTGCGTTCCGGCACTCCATTCTGTTGAGGAGTGTAAGGTACAGATCTCTGGTGTTGGATCCCATGTTTCTTCAGGAAGCTTTGAAATTCTCCGTTGGTATACTCAGTGCCATTATCGCTACGACATTTCTTTATCTTCTTTCCCGTCTGATTCTCAACTAGTGCCTTGTATTCCATGAATTTAGGGAAAACTTTAGTCTTGGATTTTAACTAATAGCTAAATGTTTTTTGGCTGAAGTCATCCACAAAAATCAGGGAGTACTATTACCGCCCCAGGATTCCACCTCCATAGGGCCTGCTAAACCCGAACGCACGAGTTCAAGAAAGTCTTTTGCTCTTTTGCTTTTACCGTTTGGAAACATTTTGACGCACTCCTTTCCTTTACAGCACCCTTTACATGGTTCCGTGTTCACATTTATAAAAGTTAGACCATCTACCAAACTTTTCAGCTTCACCATCAGAGCTCCACTCAGGTGACCTAGTCTTCTGTGCCACAAATCAAAAAGGCGCGAGAAGAATCTTTTGATGATACTTCTTGTAGAGGCATCATCAAAAACAATAGTGCAACCCTTAGTGCACATTTTACTAACCGACAGCAAGTTTGTCGTCAAACCTGGAAGCCTAAGTACATCCTCGAACCTTACAGAGCGCCCCATGACATACACATCCCCTTATTCACTAGACACAATCTTATCATTGCCCGCGGTCGTCACTAGCTTAGAATGAATGTACTGTCTATCTTCAAGAATGTGCACGTCAGACGTCAAGTGTGATGTAGCTCTGGAATCTACGACCCAATGGCCCTCACCAACCGTCATAGATAGAGCTGCCATTAGACCCGAGGTCTCCTTACTGCCTTTCTTCTTATTTGAAGATGTGTCTTTGTTGTCTTCATTCTTGTCTCCCGTTTTACGACGTTGGCACTGCCATTTATAATGCCCTTTTCTTTTTATACAAATGGCATATAACGCCCTTCTTGGACTTTGACATCAGCGCCGTTTCCGTGTCATTTAAAGTTGTGTTCATTGTGCTGCATTTCCTCAAGCTTTCTTTGAGCAACGCTGCCTGCACAGTCTCTGTTGTAATTTTCATACCTGAATGCTTCAATGTCAGTACCAGAGGATTGTATACATCGGTTAAACCGGCCAACATAATAATCCCATCAAATTCGTAATCTAGACCTGCCTGCTAAGTAATGACTGGCTGGTTGACTGGATGTCATTGATATATTCCTCCATTGATGAAAACATTGTCAATTTGACGTTGAATAACTTCCGCAACAAATATAGCCGCCGCCGTAGACAGAGTATTCTATCTGTCTACGGCCGCCGCAGTAACCCGCCGTCAGCGTATGATTTTTGCAAAGCTTGCCAAGTATCTCTCGCTGTCTTGAGATACATGATCATGGAATAAATATTTTCCTTACTCATGAGGCAGATCTTGCTCCGTGCCTTGGCATCCTTCCTTTTAGCCTCCACTGAGTCTGCCACGAACTTCTCGTTCACACACTCCCACAGATCGAGGTCGGTCAAGAAAATGTCCATAGCAAAAGCCCACGTACCATAATTAGTTTGGCCTGGCCTGCCAATCTCTCAATACTCTTTACAATGGCTTGTTCCATATTGGAAATGGAAATTGAGATCAGATACTTCTCCACTCAGATAACACACCAGGTCACGTCTGGGCCCATAACCTGTTGGCTTTTTTTTTTTTTTTTTTTTTTGGGTGGGAAATCATGAGCTTGCTTTCAATGAAAATAGTTAATCATTGTAACACAGTGGTTTAATAAAGTTATTTACATTTTATAAAAATAAAAATGAACTTAAACATAGGATGACAGAACAGGACATAACAGTTGCTAGGCAACAACTAAAAAGATTACTCCTAGAACATAGTGCATTACCTACAACCTTCATGGTACAACAGTTCTTTTAGAGATCATTTTATACATTACTAGCTTCTGCCCGCGGCTTCGCCCGCGGGGATGTCGGAAATTACCCAACGAGGACGTGATACTGGGATAAAACGTATCATATATCGTAACCCAGGTCATGGCCTATCCGTAACTTACCTACCATCCAAATCCTGTAGTTAAAGCATAAAAAAGTAACGACATACAGGCAGACAATAAACGCTACCTAAATATTACCTCAAGATACGGACCCTTGACTAAAATCCAATTCCTTAAATCTTTATAGGCATTAGGAACAGCGTGTAAAGTTCACTCATCCTCCATAGAAAAGGCCAGATCTCTCCGACCCTCCGACCAGACGGGTGTTGTGTCTGGTGGGCAACTGCCCGACGCTTGATGTTGGGAAGTCTTATATAATATGTTGATCGCGCGGTAAACTCTGCTTGCGCGATGTAAGATTTGTGTGAAGTCCGCGTCAGGTCTTTAATGCGTAGTTCGCTTGTGGCATTCTAGATGCCGCCACAAATCTTAAAAAAGTGGTAAATAAAAATTTCAATAATCGTGTGAATTTTAAAATCGTCCCCTATTTTACCAAACGCTGAAACACCTAATTTTTTTTATTTCTTACCAAAAGCTTAAATTTGATTTTTCATATCCAATCAATCTGCCTAACCTTTTTCCTAACTAAATGTTGGGGTCTGGCCTAAATGCTGAATACCAGTATTTTACATGAAACTACTACCAATTTGACCTCCATAACTCAGTAACTGGGTAATACGATACCCAAACTCCTTGTTAAGACTGGTTGTCAGACTTTCGGGCTTCTGTTGACCCGTGAAGACTCTCAAAAATCAACGAATGACAGCCGGGATCAAGAGCTTAACGTGCTTTCCGAGGCACGGAGGAGTCTCTGTATGTAAAGATGGTCACCCACAGACCAACCCTGGCAAGCGTAACTTAATCTGAAGGATCGACCCGTGCGGCTGTTATATATTACTTAGCTACGAGCTCCTCACATGTATTTACTTATAACATAACATCACGCCTTGTTTCTCCGAAGAGTGGGGCAGAGGTGTACCTGTAGTACACCCACATTTCGCCAGTTATGTTTTAAGTCCCATGTAATAGGGGGCGAGCCTATTGCCATCAACCGGACCAATTCCAGACTGCGGGCTGCTACTGTTAAATTCCTGTTGGAAAAACCCAATAATACTTTGCCCGACCTGGGAATCGAACCCAGGACCTCATGCTGTGGGCACGCCACAATTGCGGCGGTAAGTCCCCTCTTTGAGGAGTGGATTGAGAGGCGCCACGGCGTCCTCACCTTCCGCCTGACGCAGGTCCTCACCGGACATGGTTTTTTGGTAGGTTCCTGTTTCACATAACGCGGGAGGAAACGTCCGGGTGTTACCATTGTGTAGATCACCTGGAGGACACGGTGGACCATACGGTGGAGGTCTGCCCGGCTTGGGGGGAGGACCGCCGTCTCCTCGCGGAAGCGATCGGCGGCGGCGATCTCTCGCATCCAGCCCTGGTCCAGGCCATGGTACGGAGCGAGAGGGCGTGGGAAGCCGTCACCTCCTTTTGCGAAGCAGTAATGCTCGCGAAGGAGGAGGCAGAGCGCGTGAGGGAGAGGCAATCGTTGCGCCCTCACGCCCCTAGTCGCCGCAGGAGGAGACGCCCTGGGCGTCGGGAGACAAAAAACATCGCATGCTCAGCAGTAGTATATTTGATACATCTTGGTACCTTGGTTGAGATTGGACACCGGTGACGACAATGATTCATTAAATCTATTTATAGACATACGAGGTGCATTCAATAAGTACCTAGCCTCATCGCCAGAGGGCGCTGTAGTTTCAAAAGAGTTTTACCACAGTGTAGCACATTCTTTTTTAATTCTTTTTTCAAATTTTCATTCCAATCCCTTCATTTGTTTTAATTTGACAACTTATGGAAGCGAACGTGTCGATCGGTTTTACAAAAATGGAAAAAGAGCAATATCGTTCGGTGATTCGATTCCTATTTTTGGAAGGGAAAACGCGCATCGAAATCAAAGAGCGCTTGGATGCTGTGTACGGTGACTCTTCTCCATCGATGGCCACCGTCAAGAATTGGTTCAACGAGTTTGCACGTGGCCGTACGTCGGTTTTTGATGAACCACGTCCAGGTGCACCGAAAACAGCTGCTACGGAGGAAAACATTAAAAAAATCCATGATCTCGTATTGGCAGATCGCCGATTGAAGGTTCGGGAGCTAGCTGAGACTGTAGGCATTTCAGAAGGAACAGTGCATCATATTCTTCACGAGGAACTCGGCATGAGAAAGCTGTCGGCGCGATGGGTGCCGCGTTTACTCACACCAGAAAACAAGCGCAACCGTGAGACCACATCGGAGACGTGTTTGGCGCTGTTTAAGATGAATCCAGCGGAGTTTTTGCGTCGTTTTGTGACCGTCGATGAAACCTGGATCCACTGGTACACACCAGAGACCAAGGAGCAATCAAAACAATGGATCCAGACCGGGGAACGTGCTCCAAAGAAGGCGAAAACTGTAAAATCGGCCGGAAAAGTTATGGCCACCGTTTTCTGGGATTCACAAGGTGTGATCTACATCGATTACCTCGAGAAGGGTAAAACAATTACAGGGCTTTACTATGCCGATTTATTAGGCCGATTCGACGCCGAATTAAAGAAAAAACGACCCCATCTGGCGAAGAAAAAAGTGCTGTTTCACCACGACAACGCACCGGTTCACACGTCTGCCGTTGCCATGGCCAAATTGGTCGAATTACGCTACGAATTGCTGCCCCATCCACCGTATTCTCCAGATTTGGCCCCTTGTGACTTCTTTCTGTTTCCTAATCTGAAAAAATCACTCGCCGGGAATAGATATGGATCGAATGAGGAGGTCATCGCCGCCACGGAGGCCTATTTTGCAGAGTTTGACAAAAACTATTTTTCGGACGGGTTAAAAAAGTTGGAGCATCGCTGGGCTAAGTGTATCGAACTAAAAGGAGACTATGTTGAAAAATAAATTGCCACTTTTCCAAAATTTTCGTTTACTTTTTGTAGGCTAAGTATTTATTGAATGACCCTCGTAAGTATACTGGTATTATCAATGTCATATAACACGAGCCAATGCGAAAATCGGGATGTCACATATTACAGATACACCTCTACCTCAGAAAAATCCTATTTGGCTCAGTTGGGGGATGATTTTAGAAAAACTGTGATACACGTGTTTCATAATTTTAATTGAAGAGTATGTGTACCAATTTTCGAGTCAATCGTCACAGAGAATAAAAAAAATCACAGAAATTTCAATCCCCTATTTCACCCTCTTAGGGGTGGAATTTCGAAAAACCCTTTCTTTACTTACTTTTTTTACTTACTCTTCATAAAGAACACACCCTCCAAATTTCATGTCTCTAGGACCAGCGGTTTAGGCTGTGCGTTGATATATCAGTCAGGACTATGGATTTTATATATAGATTAGTACAATCTTTCAGAAATAGCTTCTAACTTGTTATTAAAAAGAAAACATGCTTTAAAGCTCACTTTCACCGTGCTAACCTTCATTTATTAATTCTTTCCATGGTAGGCTAATTAGAAAACGAATAGCAATAACTTATAACATTTGAGACACAAAAACAGTATATAAACTTTTGAGACTAAAAAAGTTTATCCATCTTTATGATATAATGAAATACATTGCCAAAACGTAACAGAGAAGTTTAATAAAGAAAGGAATACACACTGGTTCATTCCATTATTAATACATTTTGAAGCAATTTATATACTGAGCTGCCCCATAATGTTTCTACCCTGGGCCCTAGCCTTCATTTACCCTGGCTTGTTAAAGGGCAGGGGAGATAAGTGTACACCCACATTTCGCCAGAGGGCGAGCCAATGCCATCAACCCGGCACAAATTCAGACTCCTAAGTACTAAGTTAATTCTATTGATAAATTTCACTGACCTATTAGTAGACGCTGCATTTTACATGAATATTATGTTTCTTGGTGTAATTTCTTTGAAAATCGTTTTTTTTTGTCAAAGGCATTGTTACGAAGGCTCAATGTAGAATCACCCATTAAATACTTTTTGGACTCTAATGTATAATTGCATCATTATTTACACTTTAGATTTTGGATCACATCCATGGTTTCCCAGTGGTGATAGTAGAAGGTCCAACTGGATGCGGTAAAACCACTCAAGTCCCTCAATGGATCCTTGATGACTGCTACCAAGCTCGTCGAACATGCAAAATAGTTGTTACCCAACCAAGGAGAATTGCTGCTATTTCCATTGCTAGAAGAGTTGGCCAGGAGAGAGGTTGGGATGTCGGTGGAGTAGTTGGTTACCAGGTAAAGTATAGTTTGTCAAACTCAAAGCATTTATTTCAATTAAACCATTTACAGGAACTTTTGAAATGTCAAAGGTTGGTCATTGTGAAATTTGCTAGTTGCCCATCCCAAAGCGTAATAGGTTTATATGGAGAACAATGGATAACCAACTTAATCCTCTTCTTTTAAAGTATATTGTTGCGAAATATTAGTTGCATCATAAATGTTAAATTTATAATTATATCTGAGAACGAAGTAAAAAGATGTGCACGATAAAAGCGTCCAGAGTAAATGCAAAATGAACCAAAAAAAGGAATTCAAAAATAAATTAATTCAAATAAACCGAGGCAGCTAAGAGATGACTAGTCCCAACTAACAGCGAATCTTTTTCAGTCCTACAATACTGAGAATTGCGGTTTAATTCCACCCTCTGACATGTGGCTATTTCAATCTTGAAATCTAACATAATCTCCACCTACCAAAAAAAAACCCGACCATTTGTGTACTACATTACAATTCATGCAAATAAATTTCATTCAATTTCTCATTACAATAAAACTTCTATGTTTAGTTCAAGCTTAAATCTTCGAGCCAGTTTATGTATTTCGAACCTTATTCCAACTGAAGTATAGTTCTTAATACAAAATTGACAACTTACAATCGGTTTTACAGTCAGTTTATAAAATTAAAACTTTAACTCTGTCAAAATAAAGTTCGTATTTCAAAGCTCGTAGTATGGCTTGTTGGTTTAAACGTGGGTCTAAAGATAAACCTTCTTTTAATGCCGTTTATGTTTAAAGGTTTTGTAAAATCAAGTTAACATTGACAGGTCGGACTGGACGCCCATACATCGAGTGATACACGCATTAGTTATGTTACTACCGGTATATTGCTGCAAAAACTGGGTATGTAATACTTTTTGATTGTATTAATTACTAGTTTACTAATTATACTTAACACTTCTATCATAAGTAGTGAATGCAGTCTCGAGTCGAGATTGGCAACTCGAGATCCCGCGTGCTAAGTCTGGTGTCGAGATTAGCCATTCCCGATTAGATCTCTCCCGGCAATCAGGCGAGATCTCGTTTTCGAGTTCGCCTGCTTTTTGTAATGAGGCGTTTTTTTTCTTCTAATATGTAATATATCTTTATTTTAATTAAAATCGAAACCACACCTACTTAGGGTAATCGTGTTATATTTTTAAAATAAAAATACATAAATCGAATCTCGAAACAAAAAATAACTTTTATTAAAGTAATAATCGTCTGCACTATTCATACAAAACGCAACAAATTAAGACACATACATCACACACGCTAAAAAATCCATTAATTAGTTTATTGAAAATGGCTTCTCAAAAAGCATAGTGTTAAGTCGCGCGCGTTTTGTCTCGAAAACATTTCAAGAACGGGATTCAACTACACAAGATGTAGCTTTACGCTGACAGATTTTTCCTCTGACTTAATTAAATTAATATAAATTTAATTTATAGTTGCTGCCAAAACAATGAACGAATACACACACGTGATACTGGACGAAGTACATGAACGAGGTCAGGAGATGGACTTTCTACTTTTAATCGTCAAGAGGCTGTTGTACACTGTGTCACCAGGTGTCAAAGTCGTGCTCATGTCGGCCACGTTTAACAGGAAAACGTTTGCGGACTATTTCATGATACCGACCCCCCGGGGTCTGCAAATGTCATCCTGTATCAAAGTTGAGAAGAATGAGCCCATGTTTACTGTGAAGGTGTTCTACTTGAATCATCTGAATAAGTTTGGTTCTGTAAGTCATTTTATTTTCATTTTTTATTATAAGGTTTTAGGTGGTACAGGAAAAGAGTCCGTACCTACAAAAACTTGGAAACATTACTCCATGTAACAGTCATACATACTGCCTCCAATGTTATACTATTATACAAGGTGGCTCTGTATGATGGCTTGTGACGTTTGTATGAATTTCCATTAATATTAACTGCTACATATGAGGAAATAGATGCCATACTAATTTGTTGTACGGGCCGCTATAATTACGTACCGTTGTAATTATAATTTATCGAATCAATAAGCTAGATTCTTATACTTTATTAGCTCTGCTGCCCGGGGCTTCGCCCGCGTGTATGTCGGAAATTATCCCAGGGGACGTGATACCGGGATAAAAAGCTATCTGCCGGTGAAAGTTCTGTCAAAATCGGTCCAGCCGTTTCTAAGATTAGCTGAAACAAATAGACAGACTGACAAAAAATTTTATCTTTTTTTTTTGTTATGTGTACCATACGTACTTTTATGAGCATTTAGTAGACAGCTGTTATTTTCACATTACAAACGGACACTTTTTGGTAGTATGTATAAAGTATAGATAAGCTTTCACAGGCGCCGCTGGATACAGTTCCGCAGGTTTAATAGAATTTTTGACTACTTCTGGTAAGGTGGTGGTCCGTGTGACTGGTGAGCATGGAGTCCGGCCGGTCCTTGGTTCGATTTCCAGGTTAAGCAAAATGCTATTTGGTTTTCCATCAGCTATTTCTCACTAGCAAGCCATCAGGACATTGTGACCAGGTGGTTGCAATCGGGTCGGCCTCCTACTAAATAGGTCATGAAGAGAAAGAGCAGTGGTCGCCAGTGGTATCGGCCCCGACTTACTAGTTGTATGTCGAAAGTACGAACCCAAGCGGGCAATTTACTTTGTGTATTTAATTTCATCACCACTGCTCTCAAAACGATGAAGGAGAACACCGTGAAGAAACCGGCATGTCCTAGAACCAAAAATTCGAAGACATGTGACAACCACCAACCCGCACTGGGTCTGCGTGGTGGATTATGGCCCACTCCCTCTCACAGAGAGGAGACCTGTGTCCCAGCTGTGAGAACATTGTAGGCTGATTGTGTGAAGAGAAAAAGACAGAGAAGGAAGAGTATTCTATTCAACACAACTTGCAAATGAGTGTATTTACACCTTTGCCTTCCTTCAGAGAATACAGGCCTGATGTTATGTTGTATTCTAGATTCTACAACAATCAACACCAAAAGGCGATGACCCCTTCATAGCCCCTGAAATGCACCACCTTGTGGTAAAACTTCTGAATGCGTTTGAGCACATAGACAAGCAAGAGGACCAAATCACGGACCGAGATCGAGCGGACCTGCCGTCGGTGCTCATATTCCTGCCAGGTATACACGAGATTGAGGACTTGTATGCCTGTCTCACAGACCTTGATTTGCGGTAAGTATTATTTTTAATTACAATGAATAAGTTTGATAATGATGTACTGGCTCTGGTCATGGACCCGCCAGATATCACCAACATACAGCGCGCTATACTTGTGCTTTTAAGAAGTAAATTATATGAGTATTACATCATGGACCGTCCTAATTTATGCAATGCAACATGACATGTAACAACAACTAGGCGAATTTTTTACAACGTGTGTTACCATGTTACGTTTCACCAATCTGTATTCGGTATAAGGGTCAGTTCACACCGAGACGCCACACCCCGTGCAGATGCTTGCAGAAGCCAGAAGTGCAAAGTGGCGCCGCACGCAAGGTGCATCATAAAGCCATATTAGAGTTGCTACAGATAATAAATACATACATTGCGTTAAACACTGTGGCGGCGTATCGCGTCTTACTTCAGACAAATTTGTCTAGTTCCTTTATTGAAATCTGTTTTTAATAAGTCCTAAATTGTTTCGCTTTCGTAAACAGTGCTCGCAGCATGGCGGCACGTTTTGGTGAGAACTGACAATTATGCCTGGTACAGATTAGTGAAACTTAACATGTAACATAAATAAGCCGTCAAAATCTATGCAATGCAACATGAAATGTAACACAACAATAAGGCGAGTTTGTTTCAACGTTTGTTATATTTCATGTTGCGTTACACCAATCTACCCTTACGCTTGTAACTCTTTTATTTGTTACTTTCACCCTTTTTGGAGAATACAGGCCTAAAGTTTCGTAATTTGATAACTATAGTGAAAAGGTAGCGGACAAACAATGCCGGTCATACAAATGGTTCGTGCTGCCTCTGCACTCGACGATCACGGCGGACGAACAGGCGCGCGTGTTCCAACGCGTGCAGCCGGGACACAGGAAGATCATACTGGCCACCAACATCGCTGAGAGCTCTATCACGGTACCGGATATCAAGTATGGTAAGTAAACTTGAGAATATTATGACTGGATGTATAATATTTGTTCAATTTTTATTAAAACGAATAACTAATAAAGCCAATTACTTATATCAAATCCAAATAATGTAATGACTAAGTAAAAGACTATTACACAAACAATTTATACATTTTATTGATAAGAATGTAGGTAGACACCGGGAGACGCAACATGAGTAATCAAGTTCCAAAAAGTGGACCAACATTGTGAAGCTTTATCTAGCCGATGCGGGTACTTTAATCAATGTTTCTGTGATGCATACTATTTCTATTCCTATGACTTTTAATAGGATGCCACCGGGTACAGCGGGGTTATTACGTAACACACTAACAGTAGGAATGGGTTTCATTTTGACAGTTCAACAACATTCAATGCGGTTTTTACGTTGTTGAGTCGACAAATGTTTCGAACACATGAATCAATGGATTAGCAATAGGCTTTAAAATGATTCAGATTGTGATATCAAATGTGTTACGTAATTAGGGTGCAGGATAATATTTCATTATCTTTTACCTGAGTCTATAAAATCTTCCAAAAAACCTTCTAAAATGAACTTAATCCAACAGTGATCGACTACTGCTTGATGAAGGTGATGGTATCGGACACTGATACGAGCTTCACGTCGCTGCGGTTGGCGTGGGCTTCTAAGACCAACTGTGAGCAACGCGCGGGCCGCGCCGGCAGAGTGCGCGACGGTCGTGTATACCGACTCGTCACAGACAAGTTCTATGTAAGTGTGCGGCCATTCTAAAGAAAGTAGAAAGAGACTTTTAGGGTTCCGTACCCAAAGGGTAAAACGGGACCCTATTACTAGGACTCCGCTGTCCGTCCGTCTGTCTGTCCGTTTGTCACCAGGCTGTATCTCATGAACCATGATAGTTAGACAGTTGAAATTTTCACAGATGATGTATTTCTGTTGCCGCTATAACAAAAAATACTAAAAAACAGTATAAAATAAATATTTAAGGGGCTCCCATACAACAGACATGACTTTTTTGGCGTTTTTATAGATAATGGTACGGAACCCTTCATGCGCGAGTCCGACTCGCACTTGGCCGGTTCTTTTTTATTCTGCACAAATAAGTTGCACATTATAAAACAAACATAAAGTAATATAAAGTAGCCTAAAGTCTCGTATTCGATATTCTCACATTGGTGGACTGAAAAAACACCGTCGCCAACGTTTAATTTTATAAGATGTTTTAATAATTGTAAAATAGAATAGTAAGTACAATTTTTGCTCGAATCGATACGTATTTCAACTCAATTATTTCCGACAGTCTTAATTTATAGTATTTTATTTTATTTTTACGAATGCATACTGGACATCAAATATAACTACACTCTGTCGTAAAACGACAAAAATGGTCCAATTACACAAACTAACAAATGTGTTGTCCTACAGGAAGGGTTACAACAAGAATGCCCGCCGGAGATAATCCGGTGTCCGCTTGAGAGACTGGTGCTCCTAGCCAAGTTGTTGGACATGGGCCAGCCCAGTGATGTGCTGGCTCTGGCCATGGACCCGCCAGATATCACCAACATACAGCGCACTATACTTGTGCTTAAGGAGGTAACTTACATTAGGATTACATTATTTTTTTTACATTTTATCTATTATATTGCTTCATACCAATATTATAAAAAAGATAAAGTTTTGTTTTTGTTTTTATATTCGTAAACGGTAATCTCTGGTGATATTATACTGATCCGAAAATGTATTCTTTCTTTTTTGTGCCTTTGGTTTAGTTAAACGAAAGGCACAAGAACGAAAGCATTATTTTCGTGAGGTTCTTGACATTTTAGTATTGCTAGGGTTATGAAAGAATACTCTCCCTGTTTATAGAAAAATAATTTGCTTGAGTGGAGATAGAACGTGCATTCGCTCGTTTGGTCTAAACCGACCTTGATAGAAAGCTACACTATTAAGCGCTCCGTACTTACATTCGGTATTACTCGATAGTTTTACTCGAGAACAAGTAAAAAACCAATGTGTGGACCGCAAAACTCGCAACTCGAAGGCTCGCATCAAATTAAATAAATATAATTTCCTACGCACCTACTTGAAGTGAGCCGTCGAGCTTGACTCGAGCGTATGTACGCGTTCTCAGAGTTGAGGCTCTTTTTTTATTAATAATAATAATATTTTTTTTTAATGAATAAAACATTTACAAAAAGTGTACATTTAGCCAACAGTAGTAATATTATCCATACAGTTTTAGTGCCTAAAAAGAAACTAAAACTAAAATTTGATTACAGGTGCAAGTAATGATGATTCGGAATTACAATATAAGGTAGAGACGTAGTGAACAGAAGAGAGGTAGAGAAGGATTAATGGGATATCATAGAAAGTAATTCTTCATATACCCCTTCAGGCATCCTGAAATAATTTTTATAATCTAAGGGACACTGCTCTTTAATCAAGTTCACATGGAACCATAGCACCGATCTAACCAATATTTTACTCAGTACCTCCTTTTATAATTGTTCCTTTTTTTCCTTTAATTCTTTTATAATTGAGTATAGCAAGACTTGCTAAATGCAGCCACAGTCTCCTTTGTTGAACAGACATCTTTTGGCTCGAACAGTTCGGTGAGTATTTGACTTCTCGCTCGATAGATAAATGCTGAATGTGTCGACCTAAGCCAGTGCCGTGATTTTACTCGATTTGTTTGCTCGATCGAGTAAAACCGTACGTGAGTACGGAGCTTTACGGAGTGAAATAGGATGTGTCCCCGCGGGTTTGTCTACGATGCGAAATATTAAAACCGCATGCGTCAGTTAGTACATAATTAATTTCTCAATCAGATCGGTGCTCTAAAGATGACAGTGGATGACGAGTGGTGTGCCACGGACGGTGATCTCACGTACCTCGGCCGCGTGGCCGCGCGCCTGCCCGTCAACGTCCGTCTATCCAAGCTGATCATGTTGGGATACATCTACGGATGCTTGGAGGAAGCCGTCTATATGGGTGAGAATTGCTTGTATTTAAACTACATTGCCTGCTAACTGCCTCGTACGCCTAGTGGTCATAAGCGACACTGCTAAGCTTGGGGTCCTTGGTTCGATCCTCGGGTCGGGTAAAATATTATTGGGTTTTTTTCATTAGGGATATCTCAGTAGCAGCCTGGAGCCTGAATTTATAAGGGTTGATGGCAAAAACTTCGCTTCTGTTACATGGGGCTTGAACATAAATGGCGAAATGTTGGTGTACGACAGGTAAACCCCGGCTTACAACTTCGAGGAATATAAGCGTGATGAGAAAATAGTTTGTCTTGAGAAAACAGTTTTGTTGAATGCAACTCCTTCTGGACTTTATGTAAAATATATGTAATATAAATATTATGACTTTATATTAATTCTTAAAGCCATGTCTTACAGCGGTGGTAAATAATGGAAGGGGCGGAAGTTAGCAAAATTCTATAGATTAATAAACTATGGAAACATGGATAAAACCGTGTTGTCATACTAAATACATAAAGGTAAAGTAACAATTTACAGTGGTATTCTCACAGGTGTTAATTTCTTATTTTAACTATATAAGGTGGTAGGGATATCGAGGCGCAACCTGTTGCCACCTGTTACCGTCGAAATTTTACGTTGATTATTAAAAAAGGAATATGTTGTTCCATTCATTTTGTCCGCGTAGGTATTCACTTTTTTTTATAACTGACAAAGAATTTCTACGCTAGAGGGTCTGAATTCATGGTTACAGTTTGCGCATCGATGTCCCTGCCACCCTGTATAATTTTATAACATTTTTATGTTCTGTACTGAGCATAGTTTTTGACATTTTGGATTATTCCCCTGACAGCGGCTGCAATGTCCGTGAAGAACCTATTCAGCAGTCCTTTCCGCGAGAGATTGAACGCATACAACTCCAAGTTGACCTGGGCTGACGGCTCAACTAGCGACTGCATTGCCTTCCTTAATGTTTATAAGGTAAGCTATGATCGATATTTATGTAGAGTCAGTGGATCACTAGCTTCTTAAGAAACGAATACAGTATTTATATTCCAAGTTTGCATGGAAGGAATTGGAAAAAATGGTTGACACTGATTTGATTGCTGAATACGCTACTAGATTTCCGTTGTCAGTGCCCTTAGCAGTAGTTTTAGAACAATAACGTAGTTATTGAAACAAAAAAGGTATGCGTTTCGGTAACTTCGTATTTTCGAATCAGCACGAACGTCGCGCCACAGAGTAACCCCCACAGAGGCAAAGCTTCTAAGTTTTGAAGTGCCGCGCTTTGTAGTAGTGCAACTATCATTGTGCGTTAGTATGAAGTTTTCTCTCTGTCGGGTTATCTACTTCGTTCGCAGATCGGAAACCATTTTTGAATTGCATAGAGTTGTTAATCTATAATTTTGTAACCGTGGTAGTGCAAAAAAGGCAAGTACTTCCATGGTTGTAACAGCTCTATAATTATTAGATCTCATCTTCGCGCGTTCGTAGATCCGAAGAAAGAATGATTCCCGAAGCGCATACTTTTCTTGGGATATCTGTACATGTATGTATATTTATGTATATTTTCCTTGGGATACTGAAGTTCATCTCACTTGAAGTTAGGCGTAATTACTTTTTACTCATGTTCGCTGGTCGTGTCCTTCGTGGTGAGTCTGATTGCCCGGAACTAGTAGGTCAGCTTGTGAGACTTTTTGTTCCTCCTGTGCCCAAATACCGACTTAGACCTCGAAGACACGAATTTTTGGCCATTCCGTCAGCACGCACAGTTTCGCGTTCTAATTCGCCCTTGGTCCGCGCACTCGCAATGCTGAATGCTCTACTGACATCGACACAGGAGTGTGATTTGTTTGCTGCGAGATGGATAGACGTATGTCGTGCATGTTTAAGACTCTGTGAGATGATGGACGAAAGATAAGTTTTTTGTACACACGGCTACATATCAAGCTATACTTTTCCAGTATAAGCTGATCTTGTATTGTGTAGGATTTCCGTAGAATGAGAGGTCAGCTTATACTGGAATGTATAGCTTGATATGGAGCCGTGTGTACCTATATTATTTGATTGTAATTTGTAAGTTATTTTTGTGTATAATTTCATATTGTTATGCCTTTCTTATTGTATTTGTTGCTTTTCATTGAAATTTAACTGTGCAGTAACTTGGATTTATGTCTGTAACGTTGTGCTTGTTTTTCCCTAATAAATATGAATGATTAATAATAATAGAGGTAGCCTGTGACATAAGTTCGTCATTCTTTTAACCATACAGGTCTGGAGCCATCTCCGCCAACAACAATACTTCCGCGCCACCGGCCAATCAGAGGCACAATGGGCGCGGCGCTTCTACGTGCAAGCGCGTGCGTTACGTGAACTGGACGAGTTAGGGCGGGACATGCGCAAGAGACTCTCTACGCTCGGCATCGATCAAAGCAACGGGAACTCGCCCTGGAACAAGCATGAGCTTGCACTGCTTTATAAGGTGAGTGTTACTTTAGACAGTATTAATGCATGAAATAAACTCACCGTCAGCCAATCAGAGGCGTGCGTTACGCGAACTGGACGAGATATCCCGGGATATGCGCAAGAGACTCCACGCTCGGCATCGAGCAATCCAACGGGAACTCGCCTTGGAACAAGCATGAGCTTGCACTACTTTACGTTGAAAATTGATTAAAGACTGTTCAACACCGGAAACATCTGCCATTGTCCATAGGAAACTAACCTTTTGGAAGCGGCAACTACATTCATAATCCCAGATGATTTAAATTAAATTTGATTGATTGACAGTCTCCTTGGTCTAGTTATAGCAAACGCTACTGCTAAGCATGAGGCCCAGGGTTCGATTCCCAGGAAACGTGTTATTGGGTTTTTCCATCTGGAATTTCTCAGTAGCAGCCCGGAGTCTGGATTTGTGCCCGGTTGATGGCAATAGGCTCGTCCCTTATTACATAGGATTAAAATATAACCGGCGAAATGTGGGTGTACTATAGGTACATCTCTGCCCTATCCTTCGAGGAATACAGGGGTGATGTTATGTTATGTAATTTTTTTTAATCTACTAGCCTTAGGACTGTGTTCTGAGTTGATTTGTAAGTGAACACTCGAAAAAAATAATTTGTTGCAATGGAATGTGAACTTTGTTATTGTTATTAGATAATAATAAGAAGATAATGACTTTTTTGTTCCAAAACTTGATAATTATTTCGGATTCTGAATTCATAAAGACAAGGAAAGCACTCTATCGACTGCGTACACAAATTGGCTAACAACTTAGCAAAATGGGGTTATAGATTCATCGTAACCCAGTGCAGGTGTGGTGTTCCTGACCAGACTATTCTTCACTTGCTGGACGCCACAAAGTGTCCGTACACCTTTAGGGACTTGAGTTTTTCTTGATATGTTTTCGTCTTTGAGGCCCGCAGTTATTCTGATACTTTCACTTCACTTGGCGGATTTGTCCATATATTCGCGATATTTGGGTAATACAAAATATTTCCTATTTTTATTGAAATTAAGTTCTTTTTGTATTAGCAAATGCATCAGCATGATTTTCAAGCTATCCGTTATATATGTTTGTTTGTCCACAGATAATAATAGCGGGCGCGTTCTACCCGCAATACTTCGTGCAAGTGTCAGAGGATGAAGGTCGTGAGCGGGACGCCGTACGTACGCTTGGAGGACTCGACCCCAGAAACACTGTAAGTAAACCGAATTTATTTGGTTTAGGAAAAGTAACTGTAATACCTTCGCATAAAGATCAGTTTGTGCTGCAACTTTAATGTTTGTATGAACTTTTAACTAATTATTCTAAAATAAAAATAAAATAAATTTAAGGTGCGCAACTTTTGTTTTCCATGAATATTTGCATTAATATTCCCCGCCGTTTATTTTTACTAAGGTTATTACGATTTGTAGGTTTACCTGAAGAACTTCCCGGAGAATCAGCCGGGTGAGGTGTACGCCGCAGCCATCAAGAAGGCAGTCTTCAAACACATCTCCGACGAGCCGCGCGTCACCTTTGATAAGAACAGCAGGTATAAAATAACACAACCTGCACCCTTTTTATACAGTATGGAAACCACATCGATGCAATAAATGAAACCACAAGTAATACTAGTCCACAGAAGTATAGCAAAATTAAATATTTATTTAAAAACGGTAAATTTTAATAAAGTGAAATACTTAAACAACAAATAATCAAAATAAATTCAGTAAAAGTAAACTCCCTGTTTAGACAACGTACCTTCGTACCTTGTCGTTTAGGTGTACCAATTTTACATTTTAGGCAAATAAGTAGAATACGTAACAGCGTAGTGTCGTGATAGTTTGCACTGCGTAGCAACGTCGCTTTTCAATGTTCAAGGATTCAAATTCATTGAATCATTGACCACCAATTCTGCAGAGTGTTCAAATTTGTTCAAAATATAAAAGTCAGCAAAGGCGATAACAAGTATGTGGTTTCATTTATTGCATATTATGGTTTCCATACTATTACCTGCGGCTCCACCCGCGTGGTATTCGGAAATTATCCCATGGAAACGTATCCCATGTCCTAACCCAGGTCATAATCTACCCAAGTGCCAAATTCCATCCAAATTCGTTCAGCCGTTTTAGCTTGAAAGCGTAACAAATTAACAAACTCATTTTCGCATTTTTAATATTAGTTAGGATTTATCTATCTATACACTATACTAATAATAAAGCTAAAGAGTTTGTTTGTTTGTTTGAACGCGCTAATCTCTGGAACTACCAGTCGGATTTAAAAAAATATTTTTACATTTGATAGCCCAATTTTTGAGGAAAGTTATAGACTATTTAACATCACGCTACGGCCCTTAGGATCCGAACAAAAACAAAAAAAAGTTAGAAAGAACGCTAAGCGAAATAGCGCGGGGGCGGGCGATAATGTCACGCGGACAGAAGCTAGTATTCTTTAACATAACGCTTGTCTCTCTGGAAAGGGTAGACAGATTTGAATGCTAAAATCACATACGAAAAAACCATTGCTTTTGGACGTTGTGACATTAAACTCGTTACTTGTACTTCGCCATTTGCATCGTATAATATGACAAGGTTTCCATAGATTTTTATTATAAACTAGCTGACTTAACAGATATTGTCCTGTTCAAATTTCAATAATTCATACAAAAATCCCATAGAAACGGCACTTTCAGTTATCCCGAATTTTCCAAGTTTCCCGGCAACTTTAAAAAAAAAACATATTTCCTTAAAAATTCGGAGTATTAAGAAGATTTTAAAACAAAGATTGCTAAATCGGTGCAGTCGTTCTGAAGTGATGCGCTTACCAACAAACAGCATTTCATTTTTATTATATAGTTTTTTTTTACCTTCCCGTTAAATCTGATTCGGACTAATGGGACTATTAGTTATTACTAATATTTTAAAACAAAAAAATTCCAACTGTGTGTTGTGAGTGATGGGCTTATCAACGAAGAGAATTTCATTTTTATTTATATAGATAGATAAAAACCATAGGCATTTCTATCAGCACTACAAAATGATTTGAACATGTATGTAATCATACTTATTTTCTCCATTCAGAAAAGTCTATTTGACGTTCAACGACGGTCTGGATGCTAAAAATGGAAAAAAAAATAGCGGAGTAAGTTTTTCAACATAATTTATATCTACAGTACCCGGCAGTAAATATGGCACTTCGTGTTTTAGAAAAGTTAGTTGTTAAGTTTAAAAGTTAAAGTTTAAAAGTTTATTGTCTCTGTCACTCCTGCCTGTGTTAGTGTCCTTCTATAGCTCGATTTATTATATTTATGCCGGGATACTATACAAAGCTTTATCAAATACAGTCAGCCTTGAAAAGATGTGTACTTTTACAAGAATTAATTTGATTGTCTACAATTTGTGTTTCATAATACTGTATAAATGTGTAAGCTACAATTTAGTACCCAATGGTGCCAATTCTCTTGTCACAAAATTCTCTAAACGAGACTAAAAATCACCAAAGTTTTGTTTATTCCTGTCAAACGACGTTTTCCATTCTGTAATTGACTAAAGTGACAAAACTTAACCATAATATAGTTTGACAGCACTAATGTCATTTAGTTATTCAATTAAGTGAAAATGGCAATTTTGCTGTTCTGAATTTGCCGTTTTACACCTAATAGTTTGATTGTCAAACTAAATCAGATTATTTTTAATCGCGATTAAAAAGTTGTGGACTAAAATTAGTTGTCATCGAGTAAAATGTACAAAGCACAGTTCTCTACTTGTTCTTGAAAGTTTTGATACTCTTGAGTTTGGAAATCAGTAAGGAAGCGTAAGTGATTGCAGCTGTTGTCTATTCACGAAATAACGAACAGACAGAATTAGACAAATCCGAGATGTCCTCGATAGGGCTTTCCTACGGCGACGAGAATACCGGAGCTTTTCAACTTACTGAACGAAAAACCGGATTATCTTTTCTCGAGATCATATTTTTATGAGTAAATTAGCTTTATTACGCTAAAATAAATAGCAAGATAATCATAATACCTGTTTTGTTTTTTCTTATTGAAAACCGAAAAAATATCGCCGAAGTTCTTAATCGTTTTCCCAAGCATGTGTGTGTTTTTTCCCAAGCATTGTGTTTGTTTTTATTATCTGTGACCAATGTGATCCATTGGTCACAGATAATAAAAACAAACACAATAACCTGTGTTTGCACAATAACCTCTTAATTTATTAAAATATAAACATTAATATAGTTTAACGCCGTTATTATGCTCATTTAAATAATTATTGTTAAACAATTAAGGATAATTATATTATTTTAGTCAGGTTTTTTTGCACTTCGGATCATTTCGTGCAGTTTTATTCACTTTTTATATTAATTTCCGAGAAATCTTGGTATATGCTCTACTCAACTTAGCGATTGTCAAACTCGATTTTAGTTGTGTAAATTGTTTTTAAGTTTAGCGAATCTTGTTTGCAGAATAGCTTTTAATTAAGATTCTCATAACCAAAAATAAGAATATTTTGTGATAGTTTAGTTTAGTTCGGTGTACAAGAGAATCGGCACTATTGTGTAATATGTTTTTTACAATCTAATTACTACTTTAATGTATTTATTTATAGGACCCCACGATCCCCGGTCAAGTGGTATTACCAGTATACAAGGCCGTCAAAGCTAGACAATTGCGTATAGACATAAGAATACCAATCCTGCCGTGAGTATAAAGTTTATATACACCCTGTAAACAAACCAGTACCTGACAGGTTTGTTTACAGGGTGTATCAGAAAGGTGTGGTCAAATTTAAGGGTACGGTACAGACCACGGATATCGAGGGATATGCCTTGGAGGCGTGGCACATGTCGCCTCTGTTGGGTCCAACTGACCTGACATACGCGCGACTGCAGTGAGCACCGTTTAGTCATATGTTTGCATCGGAACGTGTAGTGTGATTTCGTATTTTTATGAAATGCCGAATATTTCCGGCCTTATTTGAAAAAATAGCACAATTACAACAAACCTTAGTACAAGTGGCTTGTCTTACCACCGGTAACAAAAAAATCACTGTATTAATTATAATATTTAAGTATTTTACAAATTATCTAGTTGTGAAATATTTTTGACTTGCGACAGCCTTTGCCTAATGACTGACGCATGTCAAAACAATGCATTAGTGGTGTGTAGCGCTGACATATAGATATCGATAATTGTTAGTTGCTCTAATAGGAAATTGTATTAAGAATTTTAAATAAGAATTAATACATTTTATTTCAGTTTCCTGAAAGATCCAGAAATTAAACATAAATGGGTAGATGCAAAATGCAGGGAAAATAATTGGTTTCCCTCAAACAAATTTCAAGTGACTTCAAAGTTCATAAAGACGCTGCTAGTCCCAAAAGCTCTTAGACACTTTGTCAATACAAATATTTTCTCATCAACTGATTTTCACCAGTTTGAGCAAGACCCGATGGATAATAATATTATCCAAGTGACAAAATGTGTGATGGAATAACATATTGATATTTGCTTACATTTTTTGGTTAAGAATGGAACACCTAAATTATGAAAGCGTCAGATATAATGTTCAATAAGTACCTATTTAAATTGCTGTTTTGTGTGCGATAGTTGAACAGTTTTAATTTTAAGTAAGGGCAGCCCCGGATCTAGGGGGGGGGCCAAATTCAAGCGTGGCAGACAAGTACACTACTCAACGCACCGCAACTCTGCGATAAGTGAGATGCGCAGTACTTATTATCTTTCTCTGCGGGTGGCACACTGAGGAAATCACTACGTGATTAGCGTAGGCATACGAGTAGATCGTCAAACGGTGTGAGCGGGTTGCGGGCGAAGCAGTTGAATTTTACCAGGAACTCTCCGTTTTTAAAACACATGCTCCAATTTTATTTGGCGATTCAAAAACGTTAGCTTTCCATCTCTTGCAACAGATCTATGCCGTGGCGATCCTGAGGAGGATCAGCGCCTCTGTCACGTCTGTGGGCAATAATTTAAGGAACAAATTCTTTATTTTAGAAATTTTACTTCGCGAAGCGGGGGCGCCGGACGTCCCGCCCTTTTCGCCGCCTTTATGTGCAAAGGCGACACGATTTCCTTTAAGTTTTTACCATAGCGCTGGCGCAGCTGTTGGATTGGAGCATTATCGATCGATAAAATTTTACTAATATGTTTCTGGCAAAATATTACTAGCCTAGCGACTCTTAATTCATAAAACTTTTCGGACTTAAAAAATCTAACTTATCTGAGGCAGTGCTAAAATTTTCGCGCTCGCTCCGCTCGCTGGTACATTCTAGATTATCTTAATTGGTGTTAAGCTTTTCTGCATAAGTTGGGTGTGATCTTAGCAATCGAAAATCATGACAATCAGATTAATTATGACAATGCCATCGATTTTTTTGCAGAACAAAAGGCTCAAAGAGTAAAATATTTATTCTAATCTTCTGCTAATAATAAAGCTGAAGAGTTTTTTTTGTTTGAACGCGCTAATCCCTGGAACTAGGAGTCGGATTTGAAAAAATCTTATTGCATTTGATAGCCCAATTCTTGACGAAGGTTATAGGCTATTTTTAACATCACACTACGACCCTTAGAAACCAAGCAGTAAGAAATAAATTCAGAAAGAACGCTAAGCGAAAAGGAAGTAATATCGTGGGCGAGTGATGCGCAGCGACGCGGTGGGTCGGGGGCCGAGGTTTCACGCGGTCGAAGTCGCGTACAGAAGCTAGTATGCGATAATCTCACGATTTATTTCAAATATGTCCTGTCCTATCCTAAATAATTGTTCGACATGTCCATGTATATTTAAATAGATAAGGCTTCATGTAAAAGGTTAAAAGATTGGCGGGGCGGGGAGCGGCAGATTACAGTTTTTGCCCCGCCTCGAATAAATTCTAGGTCCGGGGCTGAGTAAGGGAGAAACTGAAGAAACTGATTTCCTTAAATGTTATTTGCAAACGAAAATATTATATTTTTATTTGTTTTATTGTTATTGGTGTTTTAATAGTCCACATTGAAAAGCAGAAAAAATAAACGATACAAAATACGTCCAAAACACACCTCCTTTTGCAGTCGCTTTTCATCGATATTTTTATCGGTCACATATTTACACCAACCCTCTTCCCTAGTTGATGCTACAGTTACATGTGTGCATTCAGTGACTGTATCTATACTTTCTAGTGCCCGCCTCTTTTGAGCATATGTGCAATAAAATAGCACAAAAGTGTTACGCATATTTTCTTACTTGTGTGCGAAAAAAGCATCATGTGTGCCGTATCTATTCCTTTTGTTTATGTGTGAGTTTCAGGAGTGGGGAAAAGGTGGCGACACTTAAACTTGAGCAAATATAGAGTAAAGGCATATCTCTCGGATATCTATGGTACAGACCATAAAACTGAACAACTTTCTCCATGGGACCAACATCGTAATCGCGAAAAAATAATCAACCGTCCCATACATTTGGGTCGAGTAGGTATCGAGGTTTTGTATGTGACAGTTGATATGTTTTTCACGATCACACGGTGGTCCCATAGATAAAGTTGCTCAGTTTGATGGTCTGTACCACACCTTTCTGATACACCCTGTATAATAAAACATCTTCAAAGGCAAGATATTGTAGCTGTTGAATTGTAATACACATCTCAACTTTGTACACAGTATTCTTGATTTTATTAATGTTTGAAAACTTCAGGTCAACTTCAAAAAGGAAGAGGTTCTCAATTCGAATTGAATGTTCTTTTTTCCTCTTTTTATTCTATTATGCTGCTGTTATAATAACATTTTTGACCTGTTCAGGTTACCTAAGGCGCTTCAGCTGGCCGAGGCGTTCGCCGAAGACAAAATGTCTTTAGATTTAGAAAAACTGGTACCCCGACTGCCTGAAATCGATGATACTCATTTCCCGATTAAAATATCACAAGTAAGTATACTTTTTGCACATCACGAATACGCATCTTGTGATGTTATGTCATTTAGATGCGGAAATGCTACGGCTATAATAGTATGATTCCACTAATGCTGGATTCACCGTATAGAGCCGCTTTCTGACACAGTGTTAGCTAATTAAAACTCGTTGTGATATGACGTAGTCCTGAACAGATTCGTTTGATTGGTCTATCCCGCATCACGATACAAAAACATGCCGGTCGTTTAAATATCCATTCATAATTTGAACATTTGTTACCAGTTAACAAGTATCAGCAAGTTCTGGGTCCAATACGGTGACAAGAGCACAGCGGCCGAGCTGCGCGCCATACAGTCTGCGCTGAACGAGGCGCCTCTCATCGCGTACACGGGAACCATAACGCCGGGCGCCATCTTGGCCGCGCCGTACGCAGACGCCGGGAATACGGAGATCTGCCGCGTGCGCGTACTTGCGGTGTTGCCTAGGGACATGCTGGAGGTACATACATTATCATTACTACTTAAGTATCAGTAAGTTTTTCAGTCTGCGCTGAACCAGGCGTCTCTCATCGCGCACACGGTAGCTCTCGCGCTGGCGCCATACACGTTGCGCTATATATTAGAAGTAGGGTATGTTATTTTTATTTGTCCTAGGTTTTGTTCTGTGACTTTAATTTTATGTTTTTCAGCGGTATAGTCTTTAAAGGTTATTATAAGCAAATTTAAGATTTTCGAAGAAAAAGCAATTATTTTAATAAAATTATCATTAGTAAATTATCATAGAGCTTCTTTTTATTGCCGCTTTCTTGGATTCGGAAATAGACTTCACTTTCGAGATCACCAGCCTTAAACGATGGAAGCGACACCCATGACGAATAAATCGTATTTCGCACCACCTGCTCGGTACTGTCAAATTATATGTCATGCAAACCTAACCTAAAGTAAATCATAACAGCCCTGGGGCCTAGCTGGACAATAATATTGTAATTTTATTTTTTTTGAAATATCCTTATTTTTAACATAAATAAAACAGATAAATGACATTCAGATCTTATTCTAAAAGCATTAAACATTATGCTTGACAGTTTTGTGCAGACTATGGCGCCTATATAAAACTAAATAATATTGTACTGAATATTATTATAACCCGCTGGGCAATAACTGATTTGAGAACAAGAAAAGAGAATTACTCTTTATTGCCTCGTAGAAGATGTGGAAAGTAGAGTATTCTCCTCAGATAACAGTGTCTTCGTTTTGGGCGAGCTTGAATTCCTCGCTCCACTCAGGATTCTAGTTTTAAATCCCTCTCTGCACTCAGGATTTTAGTCTTATCTCCCTCGTTTCGCTCAGGAGTTAACTCTGAACTCCCACGCTGCGCTCGAGAGCACTAGCCTCCTTCGTTTCGCTCGGGATTTAATATAGCGCCCGTAATATTAGTCACTGATTTCCCCTTAGTGAATAATCTACTATTATTGCTTTATATCCTGAATTGCAATATAAACATGCGGGAGAAGTAAGAAACAGTCTGATTGTGGTTTATGGAAAGTTGATGTTACACAGGTGTTATACATCGACTACGGCAGTGTAGGGCGCGTGCACTCGTGCAACGTGCGCTGCGTGCCGGGCGGCCCGTGCGGCGACGTGCCGCCGCTCGCCATGCGCTGCCGCCTGGCCGCGCTGGCGCCCGCCGTGCTGCTGGACCCGCACTCCAACTACACGCCCGCCGCCACGCACTGCTTCACGCAGCTCGCGTGCCGCGGCCGCCTGCTGGGCAAGGTACAGTATACACAGCGTGCGGCGCGTGCACTCGTGCAACGTGCGCTGCGTGCCGGGCGGCCCGTGCGGCGACGTGCCGCCGCTCGCCATGCGCTGCCGCCTGGCCGCGCTGGCGCCCGCCGTGCTGCTGGACCCGCACTCCAACTACACGCCCGCCGCCACGCACTGCTTCACGCAGCTCGCGTGCCGCGGCCGCCTGCTGGGCAAGGTACAGTATACACACATAAAAAGATTAGGTTCTACGTGATGAATTTCTCAAGAAAATAACGGATCAAGTCAGAAATGTTGGTCCTGCATACAATTAGTCATTGAACAAATCTAAGCGCCGACTGTCATCTGCCTGTGGTAAGAGTGGCTCTTTTCGAACATTCAGATAGTCGCTGTGGTGGAGTGTTTATGAGTATGTCAGCTTTCACTTGACATGTGTCGGCGAATTCTTCAATCTTCAGGTTTACCTATGCATTCGTTGCCCGGTACCCGGCGTGAACTAAACGTGCAGAAAAATATAATTTTTTCTTATGTTATAATACTTTTATGTTCGTAGATATACTCGGTAGTACATGGCGTGATCGCCATCGACTTGCTGGCGGAGGGAGGGCAGCTGAACGTGAACGAAGAGCTCATCAAACGAGGGTTCGCTATTCGCTGCGAGGAGAGCTACGAGTCTAAGGTGCGTACGCTCAAATTGTGATAGTCTAAGATATAAGATTACCAGCCTATTATTGTCCCACTGCAGGGTAAAGGCCTCTTCTCATACAGAGAAGGCACGAGCATTGATCACCACGCTCGCTCAAGACGGGTCGACGATTTCAGGCTTATCTATACTATACTAATCTATCTTTTATGCTAATTATTATAATTAATAATAAAGTTGAAGGGTTTGTTTGTTTGTTTGAACGCCCTGATCTCTGAAACTACCAGTCGGGTTTGATAATTTCAATTCTTGAGGAAGGTATTTATTTAACATCACGCTACGACCCTTAGGAGCTGAGCAAAAATAAAAAAGTCAGATAACGAAATAAAAGCGCGGGCGCGCGATAGGATGTGAAGCGGTGGGTGGAGGGCTTAAATTTTACGCGGCCGTAGTCGCGGGCAGAAGCTAGTATTAACTATAATCTTTACATACAAAAAATAAAAGTTGCTTAGAGTGTCTGTCTATGTGACTGCGTTGTTCTTCTAAACTACGCAATATATTTTGATTCAGTTTTCACCTTCATTAAGACAATTTATTCCAGAAGGTTTATGTTTAAAATATTTATGTTAAACTTGCATATAATAAAAATCAAAATTTTTGTGGGTTTAAAGAACGTTTGTTATGTGTATCACCTCAAGTATTACCCATTTCAAGCAAATAAATTATTTGAATGTGGATTTGTAAAAACTGTGTGAAGTAAAAGCTGGTCGCTGGTATAACATAAACTTTTTTTTAAATAAAATTTTAACCACTTATAATCTAGTGAACTGTTCATGGTTTAAGATGCTTTGTTACAAAATGCTCAAATTGATCACATACAATATACCGGCAGACTTTTAATTTGATAGCATTCTTTCTTGGGGTGAACATACTCGTAAAAAGAACAATATAATAATCTGTTATTAAATAAATCTGCTGTTTTTATACAATAATGCAAAACCAACATAATCAATATGTATGAAACGTATGCTTTTTAAAGCTATTTCAGAGTCGTCCCAATAGTAAAAGTTGTTCATATTAACGACTACTTTCTCCTCCTGGAAGGATGTTAATTAATTTACAGTCAGCCCGTAGGCTAACTTAACCATGCAACTGGTTATATTAATTAATTTCATTTATTAATTTAACTTACAATAACTCAAAGACAATATTCAATACATTACTTATACGCATATAGTATATATATATATATATATATATATATATATATATATATATATATATATATAGTAAGGAGCAATATGCTGGCTCGTAGGTTCGCTCGATGTGGCAAAGAAGTTAAGTTAACACTTTTTAGGGCATATTGCCAATCTTTTTACTCGAGCGGCCTGTGGGTGCGGTATACGCAACGAGCTTACAACGTCCTGCGTATTCAGTATAACAATACTTTCAGAATGCTGCTGGGGTTGCCGCGGCATTGTAGTACGTCGCAAATGTTCGCAAATGCGCGCGTTGACGGTTTCCACGCTATAGTGCGTACGAAAGTGGCGTCATTATTTCAAAACTACGCGGTAGCACCAACAGCATTTTGCAAATGATTGCGTCCCGGCATGACTGTCCCATACAGGCACACTGGGTGAAAATAGTTACGAGGAAAATAATCAAAAAAAAAAAAAAAACCCTACTTTATTATATTATGTACCTACTAACATAGTTCTTAAGAAAATTGTTACTAACACTTATATGGATTCTGTCCGAAATAAATGGATATTATTATTATTATACAACAAACAATACATTACATGTACAACAAAAAATACATTAACATTACAATACAAAACAAGAACCACCGTACTTTCAACACTTACACTTACATTAATGATCGGCGATTGTAGGAGACGTGCAAGTCACTGCAGCCTCGCGTCGTATGTGTGGACAGTCTCGCCTGTCCGCTATCATCATCAGTGCGCTGTTAAGCCTGCCGCGTACCCTGCGCACCAGAGACGCGTTGCGTTTGCGCATCATTGCATAGAAGCAGTCGGCGCTAGCTTCGGCAAACATGCCCGAGGCACTACAGTAAATAAATATTATCTGTTATGTTCCACAGTTGAACCATGACATCAGGGAGAACGCTACAGATCTGAACTTGGCTCAGAAACGCGCCCACAACAGGGAGCAGATGGAAATGGCGTACTACCAACTTACTGAGATTGAACCGCCCAGTGTTAAGGAATGCGATTCTGATGTCTGCCTCAAAGGACCGCACAGGTAAATGAGTACATGTGGCGTGGTTTTGTATAGAAAATGAATAAGCACTGAAAATCCAAGTGTAGATTTTCACCAATTTATGTGATATATCACAACTTTTTGTTCGACTCTGCTATTTCCTACATCAACCTAAGTCTTACAATAGTCATAGCAGTTATTGTGGTCCCTTTTGAAAAACTAACCCTGTACAAATATTTTCAGTCGACATTGGGTTGAAAATATTCATTACTGTTTACGGTAACTATTTTCAATGGTCGTATCAGAACCTTACATGTTTTGTGTATTTCCAGTCCTCTAGAGACCACGGTACACAACCTGATGTACGGCAGCCGCGACAAACCGGTGGTCATTGAATGGAATTCCGTGAACTCCGTACTACTGGATACTGAGCCCCAGGAGAAATATGAGAGGTAACTTTTCTTTTAATTATGTAGGGTTGAGACAGTCATTGTTTTTGTGCGAGAAGGAGACGGGGCTATACAGGACGAATATTAATAATAATAGTCCTCCAGACCGAATTTCGGCAATGGCAGCCAATCTCAACGGAGACTAGCCATCGGCGCAAGAGGTATTATAGTGCACAAGTGTGTGCGCAGACACAGGTGCACTCTCTTCCCTCACTCTCATAGTCCGTTGGGACGGCAATCCGACACTCGCGGAGAGAGATCAGGCGCAGGACCTTAACGTGCACCAGGCACAGGGGTATCACACCGCATTGTGCATTGTTTGGAGTAACAACTGAGAAATTCCTAATAGAAAAACCTAATAACACTACTCGACCTGGGAATCGAACCCAGGACCCCACGCGAAGCAGTCACACTTGTGACCAGGAGACCAATGGGGCAGTTATACGACGAATAGTACCGTCTGTTATACCCAACAGACCATGTGATATTCAAATGCACGGTAATGTTGTCCGTTCAGCCGCCTTGTCGTTTTCCAACAAATAGTGTAAGTGCTTTCCGTGTTAATATTGCGGAACAATGATGACACAGAAAGCTTTTGAAAGCGGTTGAGATGTGCTGATCATTTTCATTGGTGCAATTCCTCCTTAATTGACGTAGGCTTCTAATTCTCTACTACAACAAAACAAACTTAAAACTACTTTTTACAACCTAATTACTAAGATATCCTTAGGTAGCTAGTTGTCAGACTTTTGGCCTTTAACCCAGTGAAGGATACTGAACGAGACAATATAAGTTTTATTTTTATTACATATAAGAGCGTTTAGCATAAGCATAGCATAATCAGCTTATAATGTTCCCACTGTTGGGACATAGGCCTCCTCTTTTTTTGAGAGGGAGTGAGCCGTAATCTACCACGCGGGCCCAGTGCGGGTTGGTAGATGTCACATATCTTCAAATTTTTGGTTCTAGAACATGCCGGTTTCCTCACGATGTTTTTCCTTCACCGTTTTGAGAACAGTGGTTATGAAATAATTTACACAAAGTAAAGCACTTCTCTGGGTTCGACGATCTACAACTCGTAAGTCGCGGCCATTAACACTAGGCCACCACTGCTCTCTCTAGGAGCGTTTAGTGTTCCGCAGTGTTCATTACGTATGCTGTCTAGTTATTGGGGTCTAAAACGTCGGTTTTTTTCCATAGAATGTTAGTCGCTGCCGACGTGGGCTGCAACGAATCCCTAACTCGACTAACGCTGCGTCACACCACACTGATGCCGAACATCCCCGGGCTGCCTGCCATCATCGCACTGCTGTTCTGTCCCGTGTGAGTACAATCACGTTACATAAAAATTTATCACTTCTGGATAACATCACATTAAGAGGAAATGCGGGTGGCGTTTAGTCCATACAAATGTATTTCTGTTTCCTCACTAGAGCAAATTTTTTTTTACCATATAATCGATGTCTACCACTGCCATGTTCCTGTGTTAAAATTGTCGAATATAAAAAATAACGTTTATACATAGCCAGTCTGACATTATTCTTAAAAAAGCGGTTCAATTATGAAGAAGAAAACGGGGGAATACGAGATTATGATTTCGTTTATTTTGCACAGGAACAATCAGTTCGAGCTGCAGCTGTCTCTTTCGCGCTCAATAACGGGGAGGTTTGCGGGCGGGGATAGCAATAAATCAGTTTAAAACCTATTCTTCAAATATTTCGGCGCCCGCGTTTCCTCTTAAACTAGTTATTTGTCAATAGATGTAGCTGTCTTTATCATTTCTTTATAATTTCATCGTTGTCTAGTCTTTTTTGAAATCGCCATTTGCATTATATTATATAACAATATTATAAAATGTTGACAAAGATGCACGCATAATCAGACATTTCGCTTATATTGTTGCTTTGCCTTATAACCTAAGGTACCCTCCGGATCTACCGAAGGTGCTTCACGACAAGGGGGCGTTATACCAAGGTCGCCTATTAACGCTTGCTTGCTATAGGAACGTACTAAAGTGGTAATTTAATGCCTCTCACTCTTCATCATTCTCCTGCGGGGTCATTGCGTAATACACTAACAGTAAGAATAGCTTAAATTTTGACAGTTCAACAACATTCACTGCGCTATTTACGTTGTTGAGCAGACAATTTTTTCGAACATATGAAGCATTGGATTAACAATAGGCTTCAAAATGTTTCAGATCGTGATACATAGTGTGTTACGCAATTAGGGTGCTGGTCCTTTTTATTACTTATTTATTTGGGGTCGGCGCAGCATGTGTGTGTATGTCTCTAAATTAATGTCGTTCATTTGTTAGGTGCGTTTTGTTTGTGCAGAATAAACTATTTTTCTTTCTTTCTTTCTTTTCTTTCTTTCATGTGTTTTTATC
The DNA here is from genome assembly GCA_917490735.1 of Dryobotodes eremita. NCBI lineage: Eukaryota > Metazoa > Arthropoda > Insecta > Lepidoptera > Noctuidae > Dryobotodes > Dryobotodes eremita. The sequence goes on from OU823257.1 coordinate 11,839,028, forward strand.
ATCATACTTCATACTCATACTTCTCATACTTCTCTATCATCTATCACACAGTCCATCCATCGTTACTTTGATCTTCCCCACTCTTATAGCTATCCACATTACTTAAAACTTTCCTCACCACATTTTCGTCATTGAAACGCTCTCTGCAACTTAAAAATACTGTTGAAGTTAATACAATAATAATAATAATAAGTTTATTTTACAAAGAGAAAACACATACTTAAAGTTAGTTATACACTAAACATGATTGTACAAGTGGAGGTCAGAAAACAGCTTGCACATCTGGCTCCTGAACTAAGTAAAAATATACTTGAGGTGCAAAAAATATGGACGGCAGACATCACCAATAATGTTAAAAGGACACCCCAGCCTTATAACTTGTAACATTTACAGAGCGGAACTTCGCCGCAACACCGCGGGCTCTCGCTACGTGAGCGCCCTCTGCGGACTGGGCAGCACGGAGAACGGCCTGCCGTACCTACCCGAGCATGATCTGTTGGTCGAAATCGATGCTGATCTCGCCGTCGACGATATTGGACTTGTGAGTTCATAATAATAATAATATTGTTTATTTCCTTATAGTTTAGTTATTTTTAAATAAGACGCAAAGGAATCATTTTGCTTATGAACTCCACACTAGGTCGATCCTGTCTCGTCGAGTCAGGCTCGGTCTAGTGTGCCCTGTCGTGTTCTTGGGTGGTATAACCATAATATGAAAATGTGTATTAAATTATTATACTGATGGATTGTTACATTCGAGAAGTACATGGAAAAGTGTTATTGTTTTATAGCAATTGGTTTACAAACAGTGAAATAAAAAGAATAAAGCAGGCTAAAGAATATTTTGAGTTGCTGTACCTATTAATGTTTACAATTTCACTCACATTATTTACTACGCGACCTTGCCGCGTAGTGTCAAATGAGCGTATTAGGACTAAAGTACGGCGTCACATATGCCGAAATTACGTCGTCGAATTTGGCGGCTAATGTAAGCTCTGACGTATTCTGTTGCTATGCCAGGTCAATACGAAAGAGACGTGTCGTAATTCCTGTACAAAAATGCAAAGAAGGCGTCGTTATCGAACTGTCGCCCGTCCGATGTTTACGCTAAAACGCGATGTAATATCGAATTGCTATAGCATTACAGGCGTAATAACGTCGAATTTCTATGACGTATTTTTTGTAGATGAGTCGCTAGATGAAATGATATTTATTTTGAATCCTCAGCTGTAGCTCGCAAAATTCAAATTTACTTTGGTTTGTTGCATATTGCAGGTCTGTTTTACGTCGTATGTTGATCAAAATGCGATTTGCGACTGTAGAAATGATATATTTACTGAATATAATAATCATTAATTTCATATCAATCGTCTAACTTTGGAAATTTGATCCACCCAAGAATTTTTCAGAATATTTCATATGAAAATTGGTCAATATTTTGAAAATAGAAGGCCCATTTCTTGAATAGATCTTCGATCTATCCGGGCAAAACTGAACACTCGGCATTTGTATAGACTTGTTTTGTTTTTACTAGATCAACCATATCCGTCACTTAATGGACCATATGATGTTCTGCGGCGACGGTCAGGAGCAGCCCACCGCCGACGACGAGTTCCGTCCGCAAGTGCCGCGACTCATACGCAAGGATCTTATGGAGTACGTTGAATTGTTTTATTTACCCTCGTGAGAATATCTCACGAAAAATAAAAAGACTTGCTACTCCTGCTGAACTAAATCTCTCTTTTTTATACCTACTTACTTAGGTTTAGGGGTCATATCTTATTACACGGTACACGGTATTTAATCATTCGGTCTTTATCTTTAATTGGGCATAATATCTTGGCAGCAAAATTTAATTGTTTTAATCCATCACATTGCCGACTGACAGTGTTCCAATTTATATTAATTTGTCAATTAAAGTTAACGATTGATTCATTTTAAGTAACGTCTATGAGTACAGGTAAGTGTAATTGTGTGATAAACTACTTAAATGCCGTGGAGAGGCGAGCAAAGTAATAAATTAGTCCATCATTGCCTACATCTGACCAAGATTATGTCTGGACTTTAAAAGAGACTGTGACCTCTGAGTTTGTTTCGGCCTTTCTTCTCAGAGTAGGAAACACCGACCTCATCTAGTTTAAAAAACATGATTGACGTGTAAAAGTGTTTGTACAAACCTACTTACAGAAATAAAATCATTTATCATTTACATTAAAAAAAAATGTGGAATTCTAGACAAAATACTACACCATTATCTTACCTTCTTGTTCCAGCCTCCTAATGAAGCGTCGCACACACCGTCAGCCAGAATTCGTGCCGCGCGCTTGGGAGTGGCGCTCCGTGCCCGAGCACGAACTGCTCGAGATATCCGTGCCCGACATGGTGGAGCGAGCCGTGATCTACCCGCTACACGCGCCACAGGAACTGTATCCTATGTGCCGCGATGCGCTGTTGGAGCTCAAGAGGGAGAACGACCAGCTCAAGCTACTTGTTGGCAGGTAAGGAGACTGGTTGTGTCTACAAAGTAGTGCAGACTTAAGTTGGTGACTGATTTTTTATTCGACTTTAGTCACAAAAATGTTTTTCGTCTGTGTCAGCGCCTGTTTATAAATTGTATCCTTGCCTCTGAACAAAAACTTAATGGGATCAGCAAATGTCGGTCATCTATGTAATGAATGTTCTATTTTTGCCGACATTTTCCGAACCGATTAACATCGGCCATCTGCGATACCTCTTATTGTCAAACCATTTTAATTACCTTGGATAAAATCTTGTTAAATAACATGAACGCTCAAGCCTTGATTTTTAATCTATCACAATTGTCAATACGATAACAGCAATATTAAACAATGATAGTCTTAAAAAATATTATGTATGTGTAAATAAAAATACATTAATGAAGGCATACAAAATACCAAACAATTGTAGTTGACGTATAATTTACAAATAAGAGCAATTTGGAACTCATTATACATAATGAGACCAATTACGATATCAGTTGTGATATCATTACTTACCTAATAGCACCATTTATTTTGAATTCGTAATGCCACGCGATCGGTAATATAAGGACAACATGCTATGATGATACAGCAAGTATCTTGTAAGCTGTGTTGTTACTTGAAATGATGTGTTTTTGAAATAGCAAAGTAAAAACAAGTTACGTAGATACTTTCTGATGCACAAACGTATCGCATGGATGCCGACAAAGTTGTTACGGCATAAAATTACGTCAACAGGGCCTGTAACACGAAAACCAAGCATAAAATGCCTCAGGCATTAAGTCCGCCTTTGTATTAGGCTAGTTTTAATAAATAAATAAAATATAAATTGTACTAGCTACCGTAAAAAATACGCTACTTTAATGCAACAGATCCCATCACCTAGGGGTCACCTAGGCGAGGGGTACAAAAGAAGCAGATATAAAATGTATTTTTCTTCACTTGTCGTAAGGTCCTTACTAAGATTCAAGTCCTAAGTTGAATATTGATTGATGAAAAACGTCGTGTTTGTTTGCAAAACAAGACAAATGAAGATAAAATCACTAAAGATATCTTTTGATGAAACATTCGTTATACCTATCTCCAGGACGCCGGTATCTTCAAGCGCTGAGCTGACTTGCAAGCTCTGCAACACAAAGCCGATGCCTCTACACGCGATGCGCATACATCTGTACTCCAACGCGCATCGCGAGAAGGAGGAAGATTTCCGCTCCCTACAGTCATAAGCTACCTCTTTTGTTACTAAACTCCTGGACTCCTAAATAAAGCAACCCTGCATTTGTTTTGTATTATAAATGGTTAAGAATTCAAATTTGGAACAATTATCACATCAAAGTAATGGCCAGTATGTCGGCTTCAAAACTGCTTGAAAAGTTTTTCTTTGACTCATAATTTGTTTGAAGGCTTTACCTACATAAATATACATTGTGGGTCGATGTAGGAGTCCGGTAGTGTACCTTATTATTTTTATTAGTTTTAAGTTTGTTGATCTGATTTTGAGGCGAATCATTTTGGAAATTATACGTGTATTTAGACTAGTCCAAACAAATCGGTTGTCTTTCGAGACTGCTTAACCATTAGCTCATTACTTTTTAACTTTTATTATTATTTAGATTTAAGCTCTTCTCTTATTGCATTTGCATTTAATGTTCAAGAATTCCTCTTAAAGACTGTTCTTTCCACAAGAAGAATGTAATAATTTTGTATTAAAAAAAAAACTAAACTGGACTAGAAGAAAATCATACTCATACTTCAGTCATTGTTTTATATTTAGGGTGCCAAAAAATATTATTATCTTAAGTCAACGCCATTCTGATTATTATTTTGACCCAAGGGTGTTTCCAGGTCATTCCAAGTTAAAAATAAATCAACATAAACAGTGCACAATTGCACTCACTTCTTTAGTTGCAAGACTAGGTTTTTTTTGCTAACGGTGTTTTTCATACAACATTGTACAAATAATTTAATCTGTAATTACTAAAGGTACTTAAAACTCACGTCCACCATTTGAAACTTCCTAATTTTGTCCCACAATCCTTCCCTGATCCGCCCTAGGCCTTTATTAATTGACATTTAGAAGATTATTCTTAATTTTGTTATGATAACAATTGTGATATTCGAACTAAATACTTGTAAGTGGTTGTTTATTCTACTTTGTTAACTAAAGCCAAAATTACATTACGAAATTAGTGACTTGAAATGACATAGAATTATAGGGCGACTTTTTCGTTGGTGACACTCCGCACTCTTACGAAAAACTCGACCTATTTTTTAATGTCACTAATTTCGTAATGTAATTTTGGTTTATAAGCTGGGTTTGCGTCCCTATAAAGTGCAGTGTTTTGTTTTAGTGTCAACACATTTTTTTTTTGTCAAATATGTGTCTATCTAAAAATCAATATCATCCGATAAAAACTGCAGTAAACATTGCATCATTATAGATACCATTATCTAATGTTGGTAGGGCGCGACTCGGCTTAAAATATCGAATTTTCGTAAGAGTATATATGTAAGTAAATAAGCAAGTGATCACTCTTGTTGATGATTGTCATCGTATAAAATAGTCGATAACCATGACTGTGTCACAGACATGTCTTCATATTTATAAGAAAAATATATGACAGGGTCTAAGCAGCGTGTTTTATTTACATTAAAAATCTTCGTTTTCATTTGGGATGTAACTTGTACCCACATTTTTAAAACCCTAAAATTTAACTAAAAACGTATTCCTCATGTTTTTTTTTTTATGTGTGTTATCTTTATCAGATACTACATTTATCTGAGCTTATTACACACCTCACAAAAAAAAAAAACCCGCCAAGTGCGAGTTGGACTCGCACACGAACTGTTCCGTACCACCGTAAAATATTTAACACTAGCTTTTGCCCGCAGCTTCGCTCGCTTTAATTTAGACTTCGAGTATCAATTCGGTTTATAATTCAATCATGATTGGAAAGACACGTGGCGCCATCTATTATCATAAGGATGTTATTGTTGTTTTCCTCAGGAACAGTACTTTTTTGCGGGATGAAAGGTAGGTACCCTATGTCCGTTTCTGTACATCAGACAACGTATATGCAAAATTTCAGGATGATCGGTTCAGTGGTTTATGCGTGAAAAGGTAACAAACAAACTTACTTTCGCATTTATAATTAGACTAGCTTTTGCCCGCGGCTTCGCTCGCGTTAATTTAGACTTTGACTATCAATTCGGGTTATAATTCAATCATGATTCGAAAGACACGTGGCGCCATCTATTATCATAAGAACGTTATTGTTGTTTTCTTCGGGAACAGTACTTTTTTGCGGGATGAAAGGTACCCTATGTCCGTTTCTGTACCCCTGACAACGTATATGCAAAATTTCATGATGATCGGTTCAGTGGTTTAGGCGTGAAAAGGTAACAAACATCCAAACATCCACACTTTCACATTTATAATATTAGTAGGATAGTTAGATTAGATTAGTAGGACTACATATTTAAATGATCACAGACAGACAGACAACGGGACAGGTGAAACTAAATAAAAGCTTGTAAAAAAAAAACACGGTTCTTGTACCTCGTACAAGAAACGTGTTATTTTTTATATTTTTACCTCCTTTAATTTTTAGTTTTATTTTATTTTTATTATTTGTTGTTATAGCGGCAAAAGAAATACACACGGAAACTTCAACAGTCTACCTATTACGGTTCATGAGATAGAGCCCGCTGACAGACGGACGGACGGACAGCGGAGGCTTAGTAATAGGGTTCCATTGGGACTGTTTAGGTACGGAACCCTACAAAACACCTCATTCGCACATGTCCAAAAAAAAGAGTCCACACTTCTTATGTCACTTATTTACATACCCATTAAACAGCCGGTAACAATACGCGGTATAGATTCAAGGTCACAACATATTATTTCAACTGAGTTAAGTACCTAAGTTACATGTTCTGAAGAATTCTACTCAAACATAAAAGCAAATTGTTAACTTTCTTCCTGCATAAATACAGGCTGTAACAAAAAAACTATGCCGGCAATTATGTTGGTATAAGTTGTGTGTATCTACCTGCTGGACAGGTAAACTTGATTCGCTGTTTATCATGCATAGTCTGTGTAAATCTGTCGCCTACACCGGTCATCGGCGTCAGTGTCCATCGCGGTTGAAATTATTCAAAATGTTTTAGCGTTTGTTTAATTATTTATTTAAATAATTGAAAGTGCAATCATGTGGCAGCCGCACGGAGGATTGGAACCGGTTTTTGAGTAAGTACCAATATTTGTATATCATCGTTTGTGTTTTAAATAGATAGTTCGAAGTTCAAGCTATATTTTTAGGCCACCAAAAATGAATCAATGCTTTTAACGCTAAACATATTTGAAATGTCATTTTGTTTCTGTCATCTACAATCTAAAAACAAATAAGAAGTAACAGAAACTAAACGATGTTTTATTATCGTGTATTTAGTGATATGTGGCAAGCAGGCCTTAGAGTACGTTTTTCTAGCATAATTTATGTAGTTCTCAGATATGACCTTGGTTATAAATTGCTTAAATTGATAATAATAAAATTGATGCCATACCAAGTTGTATCTAATAAGTTAATAAAATACCATGCACAGCTTAGGTTATAGTGATTTTTATTTTATCAGTATCATAATCATTATTTATAATATTACGAGAGAAATTCGAATTCTTACGATTTAATACATATGCGATCCAGTCGGTAGGTGTATCGAATTATGTTTACTTTGTACACCAAGTGAATACCTATACAGCGTTAACCGTTGTTCAACTGCAGGAAAATATACAGGGAAGTAATGAATATAGCTATTGTTAGATAATTATTTAGGGTACCTATATAACAAAAAATCGAAATATTTAGCAGTTAACAATAATTGGACGTAGTTAAACGAAAAGGATCCAACCCACAAATGGCCTAAAATGAATAATGATACTAAAACACACACACATTGGTATCACAATTCATTTTCGGCCATTTGTGGGTTCGCTCCTTTTCGTTTAACTACGTCCAATTGTCGAATATCCCAATAGATAAGTCTTGTCGGGATTTAGTTTGGGTTACGTCTCGGTCCTAACTCGCGGCATGTCATCATCTGGTTTCCGGTTCGTGCTGGTTTTCTCTTGCTCATATCATCATCTTACTACCCTTGTCCCATGTTACTTGTGGTCAGCGCTACGCGTTTTTTCTTCCATTATCCCCTGTCATTCGCACTCCTATCATTCACCCCTTTTTTTTTTCATAATTTATAATCATCCTTCACACAATCCATACATCTTTTCTTTGGGCTTCGTCTCCCTCTTGATCGTATACCTAAGTAAGTAAATTGTGTAGTATAAGTGAGTAAATAGCATTTTGTGGAGTGCTGCTCCGTCAAACTTGTTACAGGAGCGTCCTGTAATTCCTAATTAGCACTGAGGCCACTGACGGACTAAGGGGGAGGGGGACACCCAAATTTCGAGAAATACTTTTTAATCAAAACCCAAACAAGGTCAAAATTTATGATCAGAAAGTAAAAGTCAGTTTGTAGTCGGATGCTACTCTCTACTTTGTTGTATAGATCGACAAATTAACTTATTTCTGTATAAAATGTTCTGAAAGAAAAAAAACGTAGCGTTAACGTTAACGGTAGCGTTTACATCCTACATTCTCTTACTTTAGTGTTGCCGCCCTGGACCCCCGAGGGGCATATATACTACGGAAATGCTTTAATATGGTTGTACGATTAAGTTAATAGGAAAAAAAGGTTATACGACGAAACAGTGTTTTTTCTAAAGTGTTTCGGAGACACTAGTTTTTCTGGGGATCTTCCTAACTTTATAGTTTTAGTTTTCAATAAGTTCCTATAGCCTGTAGAAATCGAAAAACTATGCAAAAAGGGATTATGGATATTTTGTGTCTTTTTAGGAGCGTACCGCAAGCTAAGTTAACGGGCTGTTGCTTCCCAATATATTTATAATTGAACCATTTGCACCCTTTCTGATAACTGCGGAAAATATAAGTGATAAGAAATATATGTAAGTATTACATTTTGATCTCGCGCCTACTAGACGGCGCCGCAGCGCCAGGGTATTAATTGTATCTGGGCGCTACATGGGCTAGAGCCGGCGCTGATTGCGACTCTAGGGCGTTCGGCGAGCGGGCGTCCGGTAAGAACCAGCGGCAGCGGGGTAATTACGTAGCACACTGTAGGAATGGGTTTCATTTTGACAGCTCAACAACATTCATTGCGTTATTTACGTTGTTGAGCAGACAAGTTTTTCGAACTTATGAAGCAATGGATTAGCAATAGGCTTCAAAATGATTCAGATTGTTATAGATAGTGTGTTACGTAATTAGGGTGCAAGCCCGGATCGATGGCGCGTTGTGTTCCACGCGCGCCTCGAAAGATGTCAGCATAATTGACGGGGTCCGATAGGGCCGATGCCTGCCGGGGTCGCGGATTGTTCTAAAGAGTTACCGTGGCCCTGGCGCGCCGGCAATTGAAGGAACACGGGTGGGTTTTAGTCAGTAAAAGTCTGACACGCCCTCCCGCTCCGCCCTGAGCGGGAGAAGTCAATTGATGATTTCCCACCCAAAAAAAAGGGCGGCCTTGCTGTCCCCCCTGTCGTCAGTAGAAAAGGCAACGAGAAAAGTGGTGCTTACAGGCCGGCAGGTAGTTAGGTGGCATAGCTTTGCATCTACAGCTTATCACGAGCACAAAGTTTTATAGGTTGGAAGGATCTAAATCCAAATAAATGATAAGTACCTCGGTAGATACTTCTAGAGACTTTGGGGATCGATTAAGTTAAGATAAGTATCAGGCACAGAGCATAAAAATACAGGTAGGTATGAATCAAAATAAAAAATAAACATTTATTCAAATTAGGCTGAGAATCAGCACTTTTTGAACTTTTTTCATGCGACAGTTCAAAGACCAACAGACAAGACCCCAAAACGCCCGCCCTTCGCCATTTCCTAGAGTTTTCAGGCTCGTACACACTGGCGCGACGCGACGCCCGATACAAAGGCACCGCGTGTCGCTCGACGAGCGGCGCCTTTGTGTAGCACTGTCGCGTCGCGCCTGTCTGTGGGAGCCTTTAACGTCGTTTATGAGACCTATCTGGGGGCACGGCAGTGCCCCCGCCAAGACGAGCCAAGCGAAGCGCAAGGGCACTACCTACCTTTTCTCGAAGTGTTTCGTCGTTTATTTGAACCCTCATAGAGTTGGTTTCCGATGTACCAGATAATTCATATTCTCAGGATATGATGTCAATAATAGACTAATTAAACATACAAAGTCTCAATTGAATAGCTGTAATACTTTAGATTTTATTGATATCTAAAATACACCGATTTCGTCACTAACACACTGATGATCATCAAAATGTTTGGCTACTTGCTGAAGTGCTAGAAAGCCGAAATTTGGTATGTAAACAAAGTTCAGTATACAAAAAAACACTACCGTGCCCCCAGATAAACTTATAACTTTCGCCCCCATCCCCTAAAATTGGAGGGGGGGTGGAAGTTTGAATAAGACTTTCACCAATTTTATGAATTAGGACATGAAAGTTTACACGGGACTGTAGACAGTAACTAAAAAACCTATTAATAAGTACTTACAAGAACCTCCGCCTTAATCAAGAGTCTCATGGTAGGTCTCAGTTATTTACGCCCTTTGACGACGAGGTGAGCAAATCGACTGTAAGTACTTAATTAATACGATAAGATACTCGTATAATATAAAATTGGGTATATAATTAAAATAATTTTATTAACCGGCACTGCTGATGTGCAAGAAATACACCCCAAAAAAAGAAGGAAACAATAAAAACTAAAAAGACTGCTTAGCAACTTACAAAAAGCACTGAAATCCCACCAAAAACATTTCATGTAAAACTTGGCAACATTTTACATGAAATGTTTTTGGTGGGATTTATTTATTCATATAGGTACCTACCAACAAAACACTTAACTTATTAAGCCTCGCTAATTACTTAATGAGACACGATTGATATCTATTGTTCTGTTATGGCCCTCTAGCGAGCCACCTCGAGCGGTTAGGCAGAAAAATAGGTATACATACAGATAAAAGATCTCGAAAGCTACTGCTTTTTTCAATAGAGATTTCTTGCAGCAAACCTGTGACAGGAGAGTTGGATGAGAGACAGTATGTAAAAAGACAATACAGGAAAATCTAGGTTTAAAGATATTTTGTTCTCAAAAAATACATAAAGTCACTTACATGAGAACAATGCTTAAAATAAATTAAGCACAGACGTCACGGTAGCAATTTCGATACAGTCATAGATATATGAAAGAAGGAAATCTATCATTGATATTTTAAGCGTTACGGTGGGGTTATAGCACTTTTGCATGAAACAGCTGTTTGTTTTATTAAGTAACCGGAAAAAAATTCTGCGTGAATAAGTTTTATCAAAGCTTAAGTGCTACTAATGGCCTTTTCATCACAGCTATTATTATAATCTAACATAATAATTTGTTGTTCTTGCAAAATATATCGTTAGTAATACTTACTTATTTCTCTTATCTTTAAACTCGAACGTGACGTGCCCACCATCAATCAGTCATTAAAACAAAAACAATGAGTTTGTTACAATAACTAGTGGTAAACAATTTGTCTTATTTTGTTCTTCGATAGTTGTCATATTTTTACTTAAAACTATTTATTTACTTAACTGTGATAATTTCCCTAATATTACCTATTATCATTGAGCCATTTGAAGTAGGCCGTAGGACGGCCAGAAATCGATTCTTGCCTATAATTTAAAGACTATATTTATTGTTTATATAATTATGTTTTTGCTAAAACGGTGGCCTCTCAGACAAGTTGTTAGACAATTCTCCGAAGCGTGTTTAAGGTAGGTATGGGATAGCATAATTAATTCGCTTACAATTGCATGTCACGTTTACCTTGTCGCAATGCCGTGGTGCGGTACTTATTCCATAGATACATTTTAATTTGATACCTAGGTAGGTATTATTTAAGTTCTGTACTGACTGACTGTCAATTAGTTTCTTACTAGTACGGTACCTACCACAACACGTCATCATAATCCAACTAAAATGTTTACTGTGCTGTGATCATCTGACATCACTAAAATCGATGTGATAATTTTTTACGTGTTACATATTTTAACACCGTAAGTAGGTATGATCCAACTCCGGCAATTTGTCGAAATGTTTCCATTTACGAACCCATTTTAAATGTTACACAATACGGATTATTAACTTAGGCTGAGAACCGCATCTAGCCACTTTTGTCAAAAAGTTTTGGCATATACCAGATTTTGTTTTGTGGAATATGTTGCCCATGCCGTGTCGTGGGGTTATCTCCTGGGGTCACATGCATGTATCGATGTTTCTCTCTGTTCGGGAGTCAGTCGGCTAGGAGCCGAAGTAAGATACGGTCTACATACTCAAAAGATGGTCGCACAACCAATTTCGGGCACTGAAGTGGCTAGGTTAGTTCTATATTTTCGTCACCTATAACTTTTTGCATGCTTTCACCCTTTCATATTGATTCATAATTAATTGTTTGTATTTGAAGTGAGATATTATTTTCATCCTGATTTTTTTTTCATTTGCAAGGTACCTTATTAAAAACGGAAATAAGCCATGGTTAAACGTACATCAGTTTTTATCTAACTGCTTAAAAGGAAACTTCAAAATTTTAATGATCTAGACTAGGACAACGTTTTAATTTAATTAAGTATTTGTAGCCATAGGTACGTATTCGCAACACCATAATTACCTATAAGTAGTAATCCTTAGTGTGTTTCATAAACTTCAAAATCGTTCGAATATCCGTTCACTAACATATCCTCTGCATCGACAGATCCATCGAAAATGAGCTCCGTGCACAAGTATCGGAGGCTCGTTCTCGCTGGTCGGAGTTCGAGCCCCGTTTGGCCATCGTGCAGGTGGGCGGCCGAGAGGACTCCAACGTGTACATACGGATGAAGCTTCGTGCTGCAGAGAACATTGGAATTAAGGCCGACCATCTCAAGCTGCCTAGAGATATCACGGAGACTGAGGTAAGAGGCTTCAGGTCTTTATTTCGAAGGCATCATTTGTGCGGCGGCGCACCGTTGCCTGTTGTGGCAATAGATTCGTCCCCTGTTACAGCTAAAGCGCAGTCACTGTCGGACTGCATAGAAAATAAAGAGAAGCAAGATGACACAACGCTGGTAATTTATTGCAAAATATGAAGTAATTTATCTATTTACAAAAATCTGTTGATTGGACTAAAAAATTAAAACACTATTACGTTAATATGTTGCTTGTAGAATAATCTGACAAAAATCAGAATGATTACATACCTACATATTAGTACGGGTTTTAAACTTAAAAAAAATAAAAATGAGGTATCTTTGTGACTTTTTTATATCGTATCAAATTAGTTGTAGGTAATATGTTTTCAACACACTATCTAACTAGCACGTATCTTGAAAAATATCATATATTTTTCTGATTTTGTTTATTGCAGTGGATCATAGACTTTTAAGCATTATAAAACTTGCGTTTAGGTCCTGTACTCTCCCTAATCACGACTGACACCTTTTCCTACCCTTTTGGCCTTTGAGCAATACATGCGTGATGTGAGGTTGTGCTGATTACTGCAGTTGCTGAGTGATTGTTTTCTGAGCTACGATTCGAATCAATTCCCGCAAAGAAGCCCTAAGAAGACCTATTTGCTGGTGTGTTTTATGTATGTACTATGCATTAGCATTCCATTAGCCACTCTGGGCAAGTGCCCAGGGCCCCTCGATTTCGAGTCAGTAAGAGTCAGACACGCCCTTCCGCTCCGCCCAGAGCGGGAGAGGTCATTTGATGATTTCCCAGCCAAAAAAAAAAGGGCCGTTCGATTTATGGGGCCCCTATTTCATGCCAGCGTGTGAGGTAGGAGCTATTGCAGAGACAGGTTGCTACAAATTTCGAGCTCACTTCGCTCGCTCTTGCATCCTAGGGTCTCTATAGGGCCCTAGTCTCCTGAAGTGCCTAGGGCCTCCAATAGGTTACAAATTACCCTCGTACTATGAACCCATGATACAAGAGGCATCCCAGCGTGAGGGACACCTAAGTAAATCGATCCGGAATAAGACACTATGGTCTTCTTTCCCAAAAAAAGAAAGTTTAAACTAAAACCCAACTACGACAAAAATGCTGACTTTAAAGGTACAAATAACACCTCGGCCCACATCTGCATCACAGACAGACAAATTAAAAATAACGTCGGTTTTCGTATAACCGGAGTCACACGTCATTACTTAATACGTCGTGTAATTAAATGATAAATTGTATAGATAAATATAAACATACATACATAGCCTGCTAAAAACATAGGTAACCCATCCTTTTGGCTTTGTCGTAGTCTGGTACAAAAAGGTTCACGACCTAGCCGAAGTCCTTTCTTAATAGTTTTGATAAGAAGCCGTAAAAGACGTTACTAAATTTTTTAAACGCCTTACTTCTGAACCGCTGCAATGAATTGTTTAAACAAAATTTTCATTACTACGACTGTCAGGGGAACCAATACGGTCGAAAATCGTACAGATAAATTGCAGTACGTAACATCCTAAAAACTATGCCATTAAAGATTGTCTTACTCAGAAAATGAAGCGATTAAAAGCTACAGTTATAATATAAAAACTTAAATTTCATTTGAATACAAAAAAGAACTTAAATTGTTCTAATGTAATTAAGGACCGATTTTTCGATCGTCAGATACTTTTATTTGAAAAATAAATGTGGCAGTTTGACATATTTTCCATACAAAAGCTGTCAAACAGCATTTTTTTTCTCAGGTTATGTAGTAGTGACTATCTTAATAAAATAAACCGACTTAGGGCGGACGCCCATGGCGACTTTTTGCTGCGATTCAGTAGCGATACAATCGCAAAAAGACCGCGATACAGACGCGAGACCTTCGCCCACGTAACCCCGATTCTGCATCGCTACTATCGCGATACAGCCGCGATTCAGCATCGATACAGCCGCGATTCAACATCGATACAGTCGCGATGCAGAATTCATACAGACGCGATGCAGTATCGATAGAAACGTATGTTGTAGGGACTACTTGTGCATGCCTGTAAACGCTACAGTTGCAATGCAATATGGTTTCGGTCAAGTCAACATTGACAGTCGCGCGTTAGTAGCGATGATAAATCAATGCAGTCGCGCGTTTGCATCAATGCAGAAGCGATGCTGAATCGATACTATGCGATCGTATTGCCACTGAATCAAATGCGACAAATGGCCAAAAGTAGCGTAAACGCGATACTGAATCGCTGCAAAAAGTCGCCGTGGGCGACCGCCCCTACAAATAGAGGAGCTGTTTAATCTATCGTGACAATAGCTTCCTATCTCCTTGCTTTTAAGTCGGTTAAAATAAGACGAAATTTTATTCCCACTTGGCCACATCCTTTAGTTCATGAAGATCGTAGGAGAACTTTATCTGAGGAATAAAAATTACGGTTTATTCTATTGTATCAATGGCTTTTCTATAATCAACTCCCATAAAGACGTAAAAAGCCGCATATTTTGTCCATTGTCACACCTTGAACTATTGACACCGTGATAAGACGTATCATTTAGTTTATAATAGACTGTTTACTGTTTTCATCGAATGATGTAACAAACATATTAAATCGCATGATACGCGATTATTCTCGTATTTTATGTAAGAAATTATGTATAGTTACCTACTTACATGTTGTATAAATACTTTCATTTGATAACATTTGCGCAGATTATGTACCGTATTTTAGAGAATAGAATATATTTATTTGCTTTAAAACATGGTACAGTAAGGTCTTATAAATAGAATTATGATCTTACATGTTTCGCCATGGATTGGGATACAAATATTTGAACATATTAAATGTAAAAATTATAAACGACACATTAATTTGCTGAAATTATTATTCTAACATGTCTAATAAGTTAATAACGCTGGTTAAATCTTAACAATAATAACATCATAAATTAATATACCTACCTAATGACTGAAATTCTTTCACACTATTAAAACAATTACCAATAAGCCATTTTTGTAGTTTGTATTTAAAGTGTTTAAGAGGGAGTTCCCTTATTTCTTTTGGAATATTGTTGAATATTTTAATTGCTGTAATAAAGCAATTTTTATGGCGTATTGTGCTTTGATGTGAAGGAATTCTTAACCGTGTTGGGTCTCGACGGGTATATGGGTATATTTAGAATGCATTACAAATGCTATAAAAAAATTTAGTGCTCTTTCACAAATACACCAGCTTGCATTATGAGAAGATTATGTAACTATAATAAAGTAAATGGGCAGGGAATGGGCTATGCCTAGCTAATAAACATACCTAAACTTACGTTTATAATTGTTTAAAGCTATCTATATTATTTAGACCTAATATTCGTAATTCTATACCTAGTCCACTATATTATCTTTATCAGTTTCTCAGAATCAGGTTTCAGTAAAAATTGTATTTCAATGAGAAACATTGCGGCTTGACCTCACGATAGATTTCTTCTACGTACGTTCATTTATTCACATATTTTGCACGGAACAAAACAAACAAACAAGAAAATGAGATTGATAAAATGTCATTAATTTAGGGTATGCAAAGGTATGTGGTAGTTACCTACTTAACACTTTTCGTCAGTTATTTTATAAGACCCATGCCATAGTAGTCATAGCTAATTGCAATGGGTACGAATCCAGAATCAGGGCTGCTGCAGAAAAATGCTGAGACATTCCTGATAGGACCCAGGGTTTCATGCTTAGCTGTCTCTTTTAGATCAATGATGGAGTCAAATTATATTGATGATGTTTTTGTTCATACAGCTTTTGGCCAAGATTACGAGCCTGAACGAGTCCCCCTACGTGCACGGTATCATCGTGCAGATGCCCCTTGACTCCGAGCACCCCATCGATGCTCACAGGATCACCGACGCTGTGTCACCTGATAAGGATGTAGATGGGTAATTATTATTATTTTTTCTTGTATAGAACAAGATTTTGGAATGTGTTTTGGTCTTCAGACACAGGGAAAGGTCTCTGAAAAATGATTTGATTTTTTAGATTTAAATTTTAGACTGTGGCGCACCCGGTTTGATGCGATTTTTTATATTTGCTGATTGGTCAAAGTTATTTTGACGCTGGCCGGACATCATTTCGGAAATTAAAAAATTGCACCAAAATGTGATATAACTTTTTGCAAATCCAGCACACAACGATTACCTAGTCAGAAGCTATCAATATCGTCCTGCCCTGATTTCAATTTATTGGGGGTCGACGCAGCATGTCTTTTTATTGGGGGTCGGCGCAGCACGCCTCGTCTTATTAAGGGTCGGCTCAGCACGTCTTCTTATTGCGGGTCGGCGCAGCACGACTTCTTCTTATTGGGGGTCGGCGCAGCACGTCTTCTTTTATTGCGGGTCGGCGCAGCACGTCTCTTCTTATTGGGGGTCGGCGCAGCACGTCTTCTTTTTATTGCGGGTCGGCGCAGCACGTCTCTTCTTATTGGCGGTCGGCGCAGCACGTCTTCTTTTTATTGCGGGTCGGCGCAGCACGTCTCTTCTTATTGGGGGTCGGTGCAGCACGTCTTCTTTTTATTGGGGGTCGGCGCAGCACGTCTTCTTCTTCTATACATCTCTATAACCGTCATCTTTGTAGTCACGCTTTTCTAGCCAAATCATCTTTCGTACAAACCTTCCATCGGTCTTCCACTACTGGATATGAAAAACAAGAATCAAGTTATTCTTAAAACTTCTTGACATCATTTTCTACAAAACTATCTAAAAAAATATTCCTGTGTCTTCCACCATCAGATTGAACACAATAAATGAGGGTCGCGTGGCAGTGGGTGACCTCTCCGGCTTCATTCCTTGCACGCCGGCGGGCTGCGTAGAACTCATCAAGAGAACAGGCGTGCCCATTGCCGGCAAGAACGTGGTAGTGTTGGGGCGCAGCCGTATTGTCGGCACCCCGGTCGCCGAGCTACTGAAGTGGGAACATGCGACTGTCACCGTCTGCCATTCCAAGACTAAGAACTTGAGTGAGATTGTGAGTGGTCTCTTTGCTTATACCAGTCTTGATCAATTTAATGCGCCATGTAGAACTAGAATAGACGTATACCACTGTAAACGTCTATAGATAACACACTATACAGGGTCAAATTAAATTACTTAGCTAGCGAAACTCCGTAGACGTGATGGGTATCGATAGCTAAACATTATAAAATAAAAAGGATTACATTTTTTTAGGATTCAACGACCGCTGGTAGTGTTATCAATAAAAAATATGTTTTGATCGTGTTTAGATATCATTACCAACCACGCCTATGAAGTTTACACGAAACAAAACAGATTTTTTAAACTGATATTTTAAGTGTATACATTAATGCGGTCGATAACCCCACAAAAAAAAAAAAAAACATCCATTTAATTTCTTTGTTGCTTTATCATGTTTAGATATCGATATCCATCACGTCTGCGGAGTTTCGTTAGCTAATTTAATTTGACCCTGTAAATATTAAAGATCGATCTAGTAAATCTGTACATCATAGTACCTCTACCTATAAAACAAAGACATTTTTCGTGTCTGTCTGTGTGACTGCTTAGACTTTCTAAACTCCACAATGGATTTGATGCGCTTTTCACCACCATTTAGAAAAGTTATTCCTGAACGTTTATGTGTATTATCCTACTTCCTACTTAAATGTAAATGTGAAAGTTTGTGAAGACGTATGGATGGATGGATGGATAGATGGATGAATGGATGTTTATTACTCTTTCACGCAAAAACTACTGAACGGGTTTGGATGGAATTTGGAACGCAGGTAGTTTATAAGCTGGATTAACACGTAGGATACTTTTTATCCACGGTAGTACGTTTATGCCGGTAGTACGTTCCCGTGGGATAATTTCCGACCTCCACGCGGGCAAAGCCGCGGGCAAAAGCTAGTACAACTTACATAGAATAAAGAAATCTCGATGTTTCATCAAGCCGTGAAAACCGTGCCAATCAAGTGCGGGTCGCAGTTCTAGTATTTTAATACATCAATAGGCTTTTCTTGCTCAGTAGGCTGTGTCGCTAAATGTCAAATTAGTTTCTCGTTTCTCTTATATAAATTATTTTCTTATAGAAATACTACTTATTTCAATTTCGTTGTTTTAGAGGTCACTTTTTAATGAAGCTTGCAATTTTTTTTACAGACAAAGACAGCGGATATCCTTGTAGTAGCCATCGGTAGGGGCGAGATGGTCCGCGGGTCTTGGATCAAGCCTGGCGCGGTCGTCATCGACTGCGGCATCAATCCCATTGCTGGTGCGTACTACATGATAACGTCACCATAGAACAATGGCTATTATGGCTGCTTAGAACTAAAATATTTATGTTTTAAGTAATGTGTAATGAGGTGACAATAGTCGGAACAGGCGGTTGAAACAAAACATTTGGCGGCGGCGACCGACCGTCTGCAGTGCGAGATGGAACGTTCGATTAAAACCATTTACTACCGTTTATTTCGTTTGGAGTATTTTGTCGCTACAGAATTTCTTGGTCCTTAGGACTTAATCCAATTTAGGTGTGATGATATCAGTTAGGTACTCTTAAAATATCGGATTTTTATCTTGACTGTGTGACAGAATTTAAACTACTTACATAATTTGCATAACTATCAGTATAATTACGGGCTTATACAAATACGAAGTGTTAACCAAGACATTAACTATCAGATCCCTCAAAGAAAACCGGTCAGCGTTTGGTAGGAGACGTCGCGTATGAGGAGGCCTTATCAGTGGCGTCGCACGTGACGCCGGTGCCGGGCGGCGTAGGCCCCATGACCGTGGCCATGCTGATGCGCAACACCGTGCAGGCCGCGCGCCGCCAGCTGGACCGCCTGCTGGCGCCCACCTGGCCGCTCCGCCCGCTGCGCATCACGCCGCTGGCGCCGCCGCCCAGGTCAGTTCTCTCTCGTGATGTGACATGTGCAACAGCGTGCAAAACTCAGGCCTTCTCTCCTATAAAGAAAACGCCAGTCTCAGCAGTGGAAAAATACACATTATGAGCTATATTTTTCTGGAGAAAAAGTATACAAATAGTTATACAGGCTGTAAAAACACCCGTCACATAGCCGTTGTCATTACATTTCGTCGTTTGCATTTTGTACATCAAACTAAGTAACTAACATTGAGCAAAAATTATTGCTGGGAAGCCACTTTTATTTTTTGTGTGAAAAATTGTTGTTTGCGGCACGGCACCACGCAATCTTACGCACTCAAAGCATTGTGCTTATGGGCGTATGCAACGGTAGGGGATTTTCAGTCATGTTATAAAACTAAACATGTGTGTTAAAACTAGTTTTTGTGAAAAAAGTTTAAAAAACTTGGAACTTTGACCTTCAATATCTCCGTAACCAGAAGGTTCCCAGGTATGGTCCAGTATAAAAAAAATATTACAATGACGGGGAGAAGAAGTGAATCTTGGCTTTGATCAGTATCTTTTTACATCCGTTATAAAGCATTTGTCATTCTCCGGCCCATAAAATATCATTATGACAAAAATCACGTCGATCTATTGCTCCGTCGCCGCGTCGCCTTGCTGCGAGAAGGGAGGAAAACTAACAAACTCACTTGAAAGGGATCGGATTAGATTCCTGGCTCAGGCAGAAGATATAAACAAAATATGCAGTTTTATTTTCCTTTACACACACAACATTGTGGTAATTTTTCTTTTGACTACGTTGCCCTACTAAGTACTCAAAGTTTCGAACTTATCCCTGATGTGCCATCGGAAAATCATGTTCATTTACGCATTTGACATAATTATATTCCCCTTCCATACACATAACTTTTTTTTGGGTTTAAGATTATCCCAAAAACCGTCCCATATCTAAGGTTTTGGCGCGGTATGAAATAACTTTTATTTTATTAGTTTTTTTTTTCAACTTTGACATGCTCGAAATTTGGACTCCCCCACCATTGGAACAGCTGACGCTCAGATCTCTTATGCACTAAAGAAAAACAGTTTTTGGTATAATTTTAAGACGGTATAAAATAATTTGTTCAAACTAACGCCACCGCCACCGCGTACCGTTCCTGCGTAAAGGAAGAACAAACCAACAAACTCACTTTTGCATTTACAATATAAGTAGAATTATTATGTTATGTTATACTTGACTGTACGTATTTTTCAGCGACATAGTGATTGCCCGCTCCCAGAAGCCGAAGGACATAAGTGAGCTGGCGCACGAAATTGGACTCTTTTCCAACGAAGTGTCGCAGTATGGTCGCACCAAGGCGAAGGTCTCGCTGTCTGTGCTGGACAGAATGAGGAACCAACAGGGCGGCAAGTACATCGTGGTTGCTGGGTAAGTTTAAAGTTCAAAATACAATAATTCGCTCTAAAGTTTGGGCTTGGACACGAGTTCTAATTTTGGTTAGAACACGTTTTGTAATGAGACGGTTCGACTCCACTCAATGAATTTTCATGTTTGAATTTATGAGTTGAAAATATCCACTAGGTACTTACCATTTATTTTCAAAAATTAATAAGGACCTAAGTAGGTAATTAATGAGATTCCGTACATCGTTCGTGAGACTTTTCGGTGACTGTCTGGTGTATCTGACTGAATGTCTAATTTTTCAGTGGTTACGTACTGGCATAGTTGCAAAGTATTTTTTTTTTTTTTTTACATAAATGTTAGTAGTAATAAAATTCCTAATACAAAATTGACAACTAAGGGCGTTAAACTCGAGTCTAAGTGCGAATTTCACCAATGAAATTGAACGCCATCAGCACATACGAGGTGCATTCAATAAGTACCTAGCCTCATCGCCAGAGGACGCTGTAGTTTCAAAAGAGTTTTACCACAGTGTAGCACATTCTTTTTTAATTCTTTTTTCAAATTTTCATTCCAATCCCTTCATTTGTTTTAATTTGACAACTTATGGAAGCGAACGTGTCGATCGGTTTTACAAAAATGGAAAAAGAGCAATATCGTTCGGTGATTCGATTCCTATTTTTGGAAGGGAAAACGCGCATCGAAATCAAAGAGCGCTTGGATGCTGTGTACGGTGACTCTTCTCCATCGATGGCCACCGTCAAGAATTGGTTCAACGAGTTTGCACGTGGCCGTACGTCGGTTTTTGATGAACCACGTCCAGGTGCACCGAAAACAGCTGCTACGGAGGAAAACATTAAAAAAATCCATGATCTCGTATTGGCAGATCGCCGATTGAAGGTTCGGGAGCTAGCTGAGACTGTAGGCATTTCAGAAGGAACAGTGCATCATATTCTTCACGAGGAACTCGGCATGAGAAAGCTGTCGGCGCGATGGGTGCCGCGTTTACTCACACCAGAAAACAAGCGCAACCGTGAGACCACATCGGAGACGTGTTTGGCGCTGTTTAAGATGAATCCAGCGGAGTTTTTGCGTCGTTTTGTGACCGTCGATGAAACCTGGATCCACTGGTACACACCAGAGACCAAGGAGCAATCAAAACAATGGATCCAGACCGGGGAACGTGCTCCAAAGAAGGCGAAAACTGTAAAATCGGCCGGAAAAGTTATGGCCACCGTTTTCTGGGATTCACAAGGTGTGATCTACATCGATTACCTCGAGAAGGGTAAAACAATTACAGGGCTTTACTATGCCGATTTATTAGGCCGATTCGACGCCGAATTAAAGAAAAAACGACCCCATCTGGCGAAGAAAAAAGTGCTGTTTCACCACGACAACGCACCGGTTCACACGTCTGCCGTTGCCATGGCCAAATTGGTCGAATTACGCTACGAATTGCTGCCCCATCCACCGTATTCTCCAGATTTGGCCCCTTGTGACTTCTTTCTGTTTCCTAATCTGAAAAAATCACTCGCCGGGAATAGATATGGATCGAATGAGGAGGTCATCGCCGCCACGGAGGCCTATTTTGCAGAGTTTGACAAAAACTATTTTTCGGACGGGTTAAAAAAGTTGGAGCATCGCCGGGCTAAGTGTATCGAACAAAAAGGAGACTATGTTGAAAAATAAATTGCCACTTTTCCAAAATTTTCGTTTACTTTTTGTAGGCTAAGTATTTATTGAATGACCCTCGTAAACCACGTTTAAGGGCTGTCAGTTTCATTATGTTCTGTGGAATATTGACATTGGCAGCTCTTGAACGCTATTTAGATGTGCTGATAGCGTTCAGTTTCATTGGTGAAATTCGCAGTAGACTCAAGTTTAACGCCAGTTTTTGTAAAACTAGAATTTTAACTTTGTCAAAATAAAGTTCTACATTAAAAAAAAAAACCTTGATGGCTTAAACTCGAGTCTAAAGATAAACCTTGTTTTGTAAAAAGACCGGTAAAGTTAAAAATAATTGTTGTAACAGTGAATTACCCATCGTCAAACGGTGCAGCATTGTTCTGTATAATACCTATGCCTGTTATAATAATAATGGATGTTTAATTACTCTTACCTGGTTAGTGGCAATAGACTCGCCTTATATGATGCTGGCATTATGCTAGGCGTTTTTGTCAAAATGTGCGTTACTTGGGCGATACAAAATAAACCCTACGTTTATTAAAGTTCATTTAGGATTAACGATAGGCTACCATTTAAATGCTCACCAAAATAATTTTTAGACCCTAAGACTAAGTACCAAGTAAAATAACTAATAACTTCAAATAAAATAAACCCACTCTATACCGAGGTGCCTAAAGAACAACGTTTACGTTCCAAAATAATTATACACTCATCAGAATAATTGTACGTGTTGTATTTATATTCTTTTTGCCTACCAAAATGGATAAATGCTCACCAAATCTTGTTTAAGTTACTCACAAAATATAAGTTTGTTTCAAAATGCAAGGGTGGAATAGGATGCAAGAGCGAGTGAAGCGAGCTCGGGACTTAGGGCACTCCGACTCGGACAGGTTAGGTTAGAAGATTTTGTTTTTTTTTTAACCCACCTAGAAGTAAGAGCCCCGCGAAGCGGGTCTCCGTCGACTACGCCTTATAAATAAAAAAGGAAAATAGGTTAATTTCTACAATACTTTATGAAACATAATTTGGTGAGCATTTATCCATTCTGGTGGACACAATTAGGTGAGTATATCGGATTTTTTGGTAGTAAAATATGTACTTATCTGGTAGGCGCTTAAACACAAGCCTTAACGAAATAACGCGAATATTTACTCGAATACGCCAAGTGTGGTGCCAGCATTTCGTAAACTTATAACTCGCAAAATGAGGGAATGGATATCCCTCCTGGGAATACAAGCATGATATTACAAGTATTTTGAAGACCACGAATAATATATAAACTATAGGTATACAATAATAATATAGCGATCCGCTACACAAACAGGCATGAAAATAAGATGACGTCAATACTTTCTCCCTTGCAGCATTACCCCGACTCCTCTGGGCGAGGGTAAGAGTACCACACTGTTGGGTCTGGTGCAGGCCCTGTCGGCGCACCGCGGTCGCAACTCGTTCGCTGTCATGCGCCAGCCCAGCCAGGGACCTACCTTCGGAGTCAAGGGGGGCGCGGCCGGGGGAGGATACTCTCAGGTATTATATATCCATACAATATCACTACTAATATTATAAATTCGAAAGTAACTCTGTCTGTATGTTACCTTTTCATGCCTAAACGACTGAACGGATTTCGATAACATTTAGCAAAAGAGTGATGGCATCCTGGGGAAGGGCACATGCACATTTTTGTCCCGGTAGCATGTTCCCGTTGGATAATTTCCGACATCCACGCGGGAGAAGTCGCAGGCAGAAGCTAGTATTGTATAATTGTATAAATTCTCAGTAGTAGCCCGGAGTCTCAATTTGTGCCCGGTTGATGGATTGCCATCAACCGGGCACAAATTGTAATAGTAATTAAATTATTAAAGTAATTAATTAATTGTAATAGGGGGCGAGCCTATTGAGGCTCGCCCCCTATTACATAGGCGCAATAGAGTGTACACCATCTAGGTACACCATTGCCTTACCCTTCGGGGATTACAAGCGTGATGCTATGTTATGCTTATTTGAATTTAGAATCTCAGATAAGGTAAACGCAGCTATTAACGAGTGTGCGGTCCATGGCCCTTTACGGGGCACCGGTGTGGGCGCGTTCATTGAGGCGCCGGCCAGCCCGCCGGTTGAACGCGTCCCAGAGGGTCATGGCCATCCGGCTGGTCCGGGGATACCGCATGGTTTCCTGCGAGGCGGCGAGCCTCCTTGCCGGATTGCCGCCATGGGATCTGGAGGCAAAAGTCCTCGCGCACATTTAGGAGTGGCGCGAGGAGGCGAAACGCCGGGGCGTAACTCCGCTGCCGCGAGAAAACGCGGCACAGCGGACAGAACTCCGGCGGGATCTTATGGCGGCATGGAGAGTGCGACTGTCGCAACCCAGCGCAGGGCACGCCACAATTGCGGCGGTAAGTCCCCTCTTTGAGGTGTGGCTTGAGAGGCGCCACGGCGTCCTCATCTTCCGCCTGACGCAGGTCCTCACCGGACATAGCTGTTTCGGGAGGTTCCTGTTTCGGATAAGGCGGGAGGTAACGCCCGGGTGTTATCACTGTGTGGATCGACCGGAGGACACGGTGGAGCATACGGTGGAGATCTGCCCGGCTTGGGCGGAGCACCGCCGTGTCCTCGTGGCGGCGATCGGCGACGGCGACCTCTTGCGTCCGGCCCTAGTTCAGGCCATGGTACGGAGCGAGAGGGAATGGGAAGCCGTCCCTTCCTTCTGGAAGCAGTAATGCTCGCGAAGGAGGAGGCGGAGCGCGTGAAGGAGAGGTAATCGTTGCGCCCTCACGCCTCTAGTCGCCGCAGGAGGAGATACCCTGGGCTTCGGGAGTCGATTGTCGAGTCCCGGCCACCGTAGGCGCGGGCTTGCGGACGGCGAGCAATGGGCAGCTCGCCGTCCGGTAAGGACCAGGCCCGGGTCCACGGCGCGTCGTGTTCCACGCGCGCCTCAAAGAGATGTCAACATAATTGACGGGGTCCAATAGGGCCGATGCCTGCCGGGGTCGCGGATTATTTGAAAGAGTTACCGTGGCCCTGGCGCACAGGCAACTGAAGGAACACAGGTGGGTTTTAGTCAGTAAGAGTCTGACACGCCCTCCCGCTCCGCCCAGCGCGGAGAGGTCAATTGATGATTTTCCACCCCAAAAAAAGAAGCTATTAACGAGTCATCTAAAATTCTCCATTTATTTAATTTGTATTTTTTACATTTCTCAAGTACCTACTCAAGTTTCGTAAGTTAAATATACTAGAAAGGAAAAACAGACTTTCATTTCTATTCACTTAATCGTTTTGACGTTAGGTCCTGCGATAGTCAATTATGACTAAATTAGTTTAATAGGGAAGTACATCACGCTTAGAACTTAGAGCATATGCTCTAAGGCTTAGAACATATGCTCTAAGGCTTAGAACTAACAGTTGGTGCTCCACGAATACCTTATAATTATTTGACGAAACGGTAATTTTGCACAATAACATGGCGCAGTTTTGCTTATTGACATTAGGTTATATTAATACTGCGCAATAAATTAATAATAGTTTAATAGAGTTACAATTGTATTGGACAATCCAATCTTATAGTAGAATAA
This sequence comes from Dryobotodes eremita, assembly GCA_917490735.1. NCBI lineage: Eukaryota > Metazoa > Arthropoda > Insecta > Lepidoptera > Noctuidae > Dryobotodes > Dryobotodes eremita. The sequence continues at coordinate 11,865,130 of OU823257.1, forward strand.
GCTGGGGTATGCTCAGCGCTACCTACGATAAGGCCATAGGAAACAAATGCACGGCAAATTTGACAATATTTTTTAATGTTGACATGTGACAACATTGTTTTCTGCACTAGTATATTTTGCTCCGATTGTCGGGGGAGAAAAAAAAAAGAATAAAATTGCCCAGAATTCGATTCGTTCGATCTTATCCCAGGGCCGAACATACCCGAACATACCATATAGCATATTGTGTTTGGATAATATTTTCATTTTAATACCCAAAATCTTCAATATCCTCAGGTCATTCCCATGGAGGAGTTCAACCTGCACTTAACAGGCGATATTCACGCGGTGACTGCTGCAAACAATCTTCTAGCTGCCCAGATGGACGCCAGGATCTTCCACGAACTGACGCAGAAGGACGGTCCCCTATTCGACAGACTGGTCCCCAAAGTTAAAGGCGTCAGGAAGTTCTCCACAATCCAGCTGAGGAGGCTGAAGAGATTGGGCATCACCAAGACCGACCCTGACACGCTGACGGAAGGAGAGAAGGCGAAATTTGCGAGGCTCAACATTGATACGTCTAAGATTATGTGGAATAGAGGTGGGTTGTCATTTCTTTGTACAAAACTACTTAGTTTAAAATAGTTAAAAAAACAAGTGTGGCCAAGTGCTAGTCGGACTCACGCATTAGGTAGGACATTCACGATCGACGTAAAACCATTAGTAAGTAATTGCAATGTCCCTCTTATCTCGGTAAGGTAAGGTAAAAATTTGAATGATTGCCTAAAGTTTTATCAAACTCACGGCAATCATTCTAATTTGTACTTAATTAAAATAACATAAGAGTTACATTGCAATGACTCACAAATGGTTTTAAGTCATTCAAATTTGGCTGTGAATACGCTGCTTAAGAATTTTGTACCGCCAAAGCTATTTTACTTTCCCTTCTTTTTGTTATTTGCCATGATAGAGGCCATTATACGTATATGAAAATCTGTCAATTTCAACTAGCGTTATTTACCTATGGATAAAAAGTTTTAGCAATAGGATCTCGTTGGAACAGCCCCCTTTTACGCGGAATGGTGCTAATAATAGCAACATTCCGCGTATTCATAGGTTCTTAAAAATGTGACTAACTATGAAACAGAAAAACCCATTTACAAAACAACAAAAATATTAAAAGGTCGATATTAATTAACCGAATTGGTGTAAATTCCCATGGGAGCAAAAACTCTAAAAACCCAATTAGATTCACTGGTTTTTCTCAAAGATCCAGTTACAAATTGATGACAACTGTTACTGACCGCAATAAAGAACGCCACTGTATTTAATTAGACGGAACTCCTTGACCCAACCTTCTGGGAAGACTGAAGGACAGAATATTAAATTACTTGTTATTCACATTTTTTCCTTTCTATTAGTATTCGTCGTCTGTTTGTGAAAAAGAGGGTCCATAATTCTCCAGCTGATAAATATTCCCACTTTGTATGCATTAGGTTCGAGTTTTATGTCCACTTTTTGTAAATATAAGACGCTTTAACACTACTAACTGTGGCAAACCTGGACAGCCTTAAATTGCTAAATCTCAGAGTGACGAGCGCAGACAAATGTGGTAATTAATGTTTGTTCCTCCTTTGTATAATGATGACGCCGCACTACAACAGGGTTTAATGACAAAAAAAAAACACAGAAGTGCAATGTTTAAAAAACAGTTAAATATTTAGAGGGCACTAGAAAAGCTTTACGAGAGTCGGTGCTTAAATGTACGTACGTTGCACTATAGTACCACCACCACATCATAACACCGTGCCATACGTTATTCGCCCCAATACGACAGAAGAATTTAAACATTCCATTTTTAATTTCAGTTGTGGACCTAAACGATAGGTACCTCCGTAAGATCACAGTGGGCCAGTCTCCCACAGAGAAGGGCTTCACCCGCGAGACCGCGTTCGACATCTCTGTGGCCTCCGAGATCATGGCCATCCTCGCTCTGGGCAAGGATGTCGATGACATCAAGGAGAGGCTCGCAAGCATGGTGGTCGCGCTTGACAAGACTGGCAACCCTGTTACTGCTGATGATTTGGTAAGTAGACTTTGTGCCAGTGTAATTATAGGTTATGAGACATTTCTGATTTGTGTTTTGACAGCAACGCTTCTGCGATGACTAAGGTAATGCAAATGTCGATAAATGGCGGTGACCACTTACCGTCACGCGCACCGCTTCATTGACCAGAAACTACTGGTGAGGTGTAAGAAAATACTGGTGGAAAAGCTCCCTAATTCTTGTTTGAGCGACAACGTTGCAGCAACGTATTTCTATGTTGCTAGAAACATGTTGCTGGCAACACAGTGTTACGGTGTTGATGGCAAGTTGCTGTCAGTAATGTTGAACAACCGTTGCGCAGCCTTTATTGTACTTCTTGCAAGTAGTGACGGTCAGTTCATTTAAAAAAAAATGCCTTTTTTTATTAATTGGTTAATATTCATGGGTGTTGACCCGTCTCACCGGATTACATAAGTAATCGGATGAGACGGGTCAACATTTTTTTTTTATTGTTGGGTCTTGATGTTAAGTATTTACCTACTTATATCAAATCTGTGAAGTTTCGCCATTGAATTTCTAGAGCCTGAACCTATACTCAAACTGCCACCTTCTTCACAGGGTATGACCGGTGCTCTACTCGTCCTACTTCGCGACGCGTTCGAGCCAACCTTGATGCAGTCCTTAGAGGGCACTCCAGTGCTGGTCCACACTGGCCCATTCGCCAACATCGCCCACGGCTGCTCGTCCATACTGGCCGACAAGATCGCCATGAAACTGGCTGGAGAGAACGGATATGTTGCCACGGAGGCTGGGTTCGGTTCCGATATTGGTGAGAGCTCTTTTGTGCTGCTGTGAACTTTTATTGTATTTTTTATTTTTATTTTTGGTATAGTATTTAACCATTCTTTTAGAAAGGGATGCCAGATATTAGTAGCTTCACTCTTTTGCCACAAAATCACTTTCTTTTCCAATGATTTTGCTTACTAAGTACTCTGTACAGAGTCTGGACTCTAGAGGATGCAAGTTAGCGAATGTAGTAAGGATATCAGTTATTTATGCAGAATCTATCTAGTGACCAGAATTATTTAACAAAACCAACAAAATCTTGTCCAGGCATGGAGAAGTTCTTCGACATAAAGTGTCGCGCGAGCGGCGACACGCCGCACTGCGCGGTTATCGTTTCCACGGTCCGCGCGCTGAAGATGCACGGGGGGGGCCCGCCCGTCGCGCCCGGCACGCCGCTGCACGACGTCTACGTGCAGGTAAAAGAAAGAAAATAATAATATTTGGGACACGCACAGGAAACACAAACAATAAAAAAGGAACCTTTGGAACTAACAAAATAACGAAAACAAAAAAAAAATACCTGTGCGAGACCAAAAAGGCTCCTATCTCAGCATAATGCTGCGAAAACTGACGAAAATATGAAAGACTTAACTGATTGTCGAAAGCTTAAATATTTACTACTCTATGGACACTCAAAAAATAAATATCAGGCGTTTGTAAGTTACCAAACATGTAAAAAATTGTGTTTTTGTAAAAATAACTTTAATTCCCGCAAACAAAGTTCTGTGTGTGCTACAACTCCAAATTTTTATGACTTTTTCCATAGTACGTTACTACCTAGTCATTTTGAAATCAATTTAATTTACACTTGTATAAGGTTGATATTTCTTTAAGAGGAAATAACATCAGTTTGGAAATAAGAATTTGAATATGGAATAGGTACAGAAGGCCGGCTCCATCTGGCGAAAACGTACGCACACATAGCCACGGTTCACGTACAGCGGGCGGGTGCGCTTATACTCGCGACTGGTATTCGTTTGAGATCGCCGTCTAATGTGTTTATGTGTGTGAGCTAGTTTTCGCCCGTTGTACGGAACCGAACTTTTGTACCTATCTGTTTTGTATCTAAGGTCCATAATTGCTTGTTCATTCCTGTTTTATAAGATCGCTCGCCATAAAATTTAAACGGTGATTGAAAGTATCACGCGCTCCGATCGCGTTCAAAATCGATATTAGCCTTCAGTTTCAGTACCAATGATACGAGCAGTTTCGCTTATAGACGAAGTACTGTTTCGTTTTCCATTCTAGTAACCTCATGTCTTAAGAATGTTACCTACCGACTAACAATCGACTATTTTTATCAAGAAACAGTTCTGGTTTTAATGAACCATAAACTATAGCATTGACGGTTCGTCGCGTATTGAGGTTTACTCGCATTCCGACCGACTAATTTTATGAGCCAGCCGGCACTGCAATATCAATCTAAATCAGGCTAGTGGTACAAAATGATGTATTTTTTTCAGGAAAATCTGGAGCTTTTGAGCAAAGGTCTGTGCAATTTGGGCAAGCACATCAGCAACGGGAACAAATTCGGCGTGCCGGTCGTTGTGGCCATCAACAAACACGGGTCAGTTCTTTTTTAATAAAACTATTCTATCACGTTCGGTCACCGTACAAATTTGCTTATATATTTTTACAATGGCTTAAGTTATTTTGATAGAATTCGTGCCCTTACGAGAGAACGAGGGAAGGCATTCTGTATCGGCATTGCAAGTCGCGAAATATTTTGGAATTTTGTAATCCATCATTATCACAGATAAAACGTTACAACATCACGCCTTGTTTCTTCTAAGGGGTTGGGCGGAGATGTACCTATAGTACACCCATATTTTGCCAATTATGTTTAAGTCCCATATAATAGGGGGAGAGCCTATTGCCATCAACCGGGCACAATTCGAGACTACGGGCTGCTACTGAGAAATTCCTGTTGGAAAAACCCAATAACACTTTGCCCAGTCTGGGAATCAAAACCAGGACCTCATGCTACGCAGTAACGCTTACGAGCACAACACCAATGAGACAGTCGAGATAGAACGATATCCATGTAATTTTTTGTACTTGGAACATAATAGTATTGTCTATAAATAAAACCAATATGCCTCAGAAATTAAGTCCGCCATTGTGCAGGTGCAGCATATTACTTATGCATAAAGTATAAAATAAATTGAAACCTTTCTAAAGTCGGGTATTGAAAATTGTTGACCTTATTTATCGTCATTTACAGCAACGACTCACTCTCTGAGTTAAACATGGTGAAAGACTTCGCACTCAAGAGCGGCGCATTCAGGGCCGTATTATGCGACCATTGGGCCAAGGGCGGTCTCGGAGCCATAGAACTCGCAGACGCCGTTATTGAGGCCTGCGACTCCTCCTCCAAGTTCGGCTTCCTCTACCCACTGCAGCTCTCCATCCAGGACAAGATCCAGGTCATTGCGAAGGAGATGTACGGCGCAGGACAAGTCGAGTACACAGATGAAGTGCTCGAAAAGATCAAGGCGTTCACTGAGAAGGTATTACAAGCTTTTTCCTCATAGATATTAATACCACGCCTGTATTCTCCGAAGAGTACAAGCGTGTAGCACGCCCACAATTCGCTAGTAATGTTTGTGTAATGCTATAGGGGGCGAGCCCAACCGGAAACAAATCCAGACTCATGGGAATTCCTCCAATAGATTTTTCCCGCATCTTCCTCATGCCGATCAAATATCTAGATTATGCTAATGTAATTATGAACCATTCGTGAATCACCTCAATTGTTCGGTTTCGGAGAACTGCATTGCATCATTTATTCAGTATGACAGCTGGTTATTACGCGATTTATTGATAAGTGTTCGAGCAGATAAGAGCGGATAAATTAAGGTAAATCCTCAGCTGTAACCCGCCAAATTCAAATTATCTTTGTTTTTTTTTGCAAATTGCAGCTCGGTTTTACGTCGTATGTTGATCAAAATGCGATTCGCAACTGTAGGAATGATATATTTACTGCATAATAATCATCAATTTCATATCAAAGGTCAAACTTTGGAAATTTGTTTCATCTGAGAATTTTTCAGAAGATTTCATATTATAATTCTTAGGTAGGTAGGTATATTCATTTCGCTTGTTTATGAACCGACAGTGGGACTACCACTATGTTTTAGCGCCGGCGCACGTTCGTGTTCATTTCCAAACAAATATCAACATCGCGGTCTTATAAAATACAGACGAAATTAAATAAACTTAACCGCGCTCTTCAATCCTGGGTTATCTATGCTCTGTCCACTTTGATGCTCTCGCGGACTGGACAAGATTTTATTACAACTTTCGCAAGGTTGTGATTGTTTAACAGTAAAAACCGTAATGCGCTGCGCTTCGTCAGGTCTGCGCCGGCCCTAAAACGAGCTGAAATACATGAAACAACAAAATATTCCTGTCTGTAATGTTCCTTGTAGGTGCTAACATAAATAATTAATAAAGAACGATATCGTCACGGCGACATGCGATGATGCGACCAGGGTTACGATTACAGGAAAATATTGTTGTTTCATGATTTTCAATGTTTTTCGACGGTTTTTACTTTTTTTCACATGAAAGAAAGAAAATACATTTATTTAGCACAGACTAAAAAGCACACAACACAACATATACAAATAAGAAAAATAAAAAGTGTAAAGCGCGTGTAAACGCACATCACTTCGTGTAAACGTAGCATAACGCAATGATATAAACTACCTAAATTGATGCAATTTGATCTCAATTACTCAATAGAGTAAATTGATTTGAAGTGGGTAAAACCTGGTGGAACATTTTGCAATCGTAAACAAGTCTCATGAAAAATGGCAGCCAGATGTATGTGAAAACCCACACTCTGAATAAACCATTCGGCATGAGATGTTTGTTTATACATTCAATGATTCTCTGGAATACTGATGTAAAATAATCTGTTTTTCCCAAAAATGAATAAAAACAAGCCAGTAGGTAATTCTGCACATTCATTTGATTAAAGAAAAATTCGGAATTTAAGTATATAGTCCTCCAGACCGTATTACAGCAATGGTGGCGCGGGAGATATTATACTGCACAAGTGTGTGCGCAGACACATGTGCACTCTCTCTTCCCTCACTTTCATCCTCTCTTTTCTTTCTTTTTTCCTCTAAGTAGTATGATATTAGCGTAGGTAATGCTAGTTGGCAGTTCCGAGGAATTCAAACACTCGTATGTACCTAATGTTGTTCTGTTCAATCAGTCAGAGCAAAATATATACTCTATAAAAAAATATCTGGCACATGTAACATCTGCTATTCTTCGGTGACGACAGTACACTATCATCATGACTCATTATCACTATTCATGTGCGTGACAGCTTTAGGAAAAGACTATCACGCGGAGACGTAGCCCTTCAAAGTTGACCTTTCTCTAAACACGTCATCATTATCATTCACTATTATTATTATTTTTATTTTATTTTTATGAGTGTGTTTAGTTTAGTTTCTGATAATCCTGTGCGAGTCTCAATAAATACTTTTTCTTTCTTTCTTTCATCAGCCTAGCCTTTTCCCGTCTATGTTGGGGTCGGCTTCTAGTCTAACCGGACGCAGCTGCATTTTACATGGAGCGACTGCCTATCTGACCTCCACAACCCAGTTGCTGGGTATTACGATACCCCTTTGTAAGACTAGTTGTCAGATTTTCGTGCTTCCGACTACCATGATACAAAAGCAATTCCTATTCCTAATTTAACTCCTAGAGCTAACTTAATCACCATTTCGCAGGGCTACGACAAGTTCCCGATTTGTATGGCCAAGACATCGAACTCTCTGACCGGCGATCCATCAGTGAAGGGCGCTCCTACCGGCTTCACTCTGAAAATCAACGGGATCTTCACGTCGGTCGGCGCCGGCTTCGTGGTCCCGATGGTGGGCGAGATATCCAAGATGCCAGGCCTCCCCACCAGACCTAGCATCTACGATATTGACCTCAACACTAAAACAGGAGAAATTGAAGGACTCTTTTAATTTTTATATGATTTTCAGCCAAATACCCTATGTATAACCCCGTGTCCTAACCGAAAGCCACCATCGCGCTCTCTTATATGAATATAGAATAGAATAGAATACTCTTTATTTTGCTATTTTTTTTTAAGTACTCGCGCGATCAATCAAGTCGCGGTTGTACGTCATAAATGTCATAATTCATACAAACGAACGACGATTGTTGTTGGTTAGGACACGGCCTAAAGCGTTAAAATATATTTTTGTGTAACCCATGTTAATAAAATATGTTATTTAATATGGATGTGTTGTTTACTTGAGTTTTGGTATGTGTTAATTTTAGTCTATCGAGCTAATCAATCTCTGCCTGAACAGAAACCTTTACCGTAATTTACTCAGCATCTGTATTACCTACTTATGTAAGTAAAAAACTCACTCAGGATTCTTTACAAAGCCATCAATATCGTTTGTCTTTCATAAATAATTCAAAAATTGCAGGCGGCGCGGTGGTTTGAATTTAAAATTATTTTGCGATCAAATATCACTATCGCCCGATGTATGTCCTGACGGGAAACATGTGTAAGTTACATCTGCGCCGCTTTATTTGGAACTGAATGCTTCCTGCGTACACATTAGGATAAAAACTAGTTGAATTTAATTAAATATTCAAATCACGCATACGGTCGAGGCATGTGGTTTTGTTTACAGGTCTCATTATTACCAGACATAACGGCTAGAACGCGTCATGACTAAACTTGAAGATCTCAATTGGGTGAAATATATAGGGTTTTACGTTTTAGTATAAAATGTGTGTGCACTTCGCGGCAGTCGTTCCGTGTCTACTGCTTATGAGATTCCTTTTATAGAGGCGTCTGTCCTTGTCGCGGCGAGCACTTTTTGTCCGCACGTCATATCTTTGTTACGGCGTCAACAATTACCCTAGCCCTTGTGGCGCCAACAGGATTACTTCACACTCAAGCATTTATATCAAATAACAACAAGACGCGATCCAGGAACCCAGATACGCGCCCGCGCTGCCCATACAGTTACGACTGCTCCACCTGCCACCACCACGTCTAGCCAATTGTCCTGCATATCCCGATTTCAGAGGCGCAACTCGTATTCCGACATCTTGAACTATTTGAACTACGTCGGATCTTTAGAGTTACAGACGCGGTCTTTTAGGTAGGCCTTACTTAGCCCTTTGTGCACAGTTTTTTTGTGAGCTCCATGTTTCGGCCCCATACGTCATGGTATATGCATGGTATATTATGAGTCTTAAAAAGAGCGCGCAGCTTCGCAACGTATCGTACCAGTGTGACTGGTAGGTACTTTAGACGCTACAATTTCAATAATGTCAACGAGCACATTTTTTCAGATTCAGAATCTGTCGGTCTGCAATTTAAATGTCACAAATCATCGTAAAAATTGTTAAACAGCTCATTAAAATGTACGAGTTATTGCCAAGTAAAAAGATGTCGTGGGTGGTCTTTTGTAACGGCACTGATTATAGCGGCAGTTGTTTATTGCAGTTTCGGTAAATAAAAATTACAAAAGCATATATAATATCAAGTTCGGACGTTCTGACGTTTCATAAGTGGCCATGTAGGTTTATGTGAAATAAAATATTTTGATTTGATTTTATTGGGCAGTAAAAACTGAGCAGTAAATTAAATAAAAAGAGTCCTAACAAATATTTAAATGGGTAATTAAATAAATAATTAAGCAGTTAAATGACTGAACGCCCCAGTTACGTGTGGGCAGTTAACAAATTGGAATAAGTCGGTAAGAAATCTAATTTGGAAGTAGCGCTCGCCGGCCGCTTCCGCGGCATCGCTCGGCGGCCGCTGTCGCGGGATTGCTCGCTTGGCTCGCTCGGCTCGTGCGCTATTGGTCACAGTTATAACCTAACCTAACCCATTCGGTCAGGGTGCCCCCGCCTTAGTTACTGCGACCAATTCGGCTCGCATGTGGTTAGTTACAGTTCCAACCTAACCTATGAACTGCCTAACTATTTATTTAATTGCTCATTCATCTATTATAACACTACTTGAGTTTTTGTACTGACATTGTAGGATGTAATAACTGACCAATTTTCTTTTTATTACTGTTCATGATTTACTGTAACACTAATTTAACAACCGCCGAAAAATTAAAGTACTGCCTGTTATTTTTTTCAACTGATTATTATAATAATTTTTAAATAACAGTTGTAAAAATTATTACGACTTTATAAAATACACATACCTACTTTCCTCTAACAACAGGAATAAGCAGTAACAAGCTAAATCAGGTGATCGTTCTGTGTCACTCGCGACTTACGCATACGACTTCCCAGACACGTAGACGCTCCCAGTATCGCAACTACTGCAACCTGATGACAAACCCGATTGTGTAGATTCCGCTAAATATTACGTTTTTAGCCGAATCCACATAATAGAGTTTGTATACTCAAGTACTGTATGTAACATATTGTGTGCAAGTATGTATACAATTGCAAGTACTGTAGGTATGTATCATGTTGTGTGCAACTTTGTATACTCAAGTACTGTATGTAACATATTATGTGCAAGTATGTATACAATTGCAAGTACTGTAGGTATGTATCATGTTGTGTGCAACTTTGTATACTCAAGTACTGTATGTAACATGTTGTGTGTAAGTATGTATACAATTGCAAGTACTGTAGGTATGTATGATGTTGTGTGCAAGTTTGTATACTCAAGTACTGTATGTAACATGTTGTGTGCAAGTTTGGCTATCGGATGTAAAATTATATGACGATAAAATAAATATTGTTGTGCACGGTATTAGGAAGACTCACCTTCACTGTTGCTTTGAGACTGGTTCTTTTAAGAACCAGCCTCCTCCCCCCCCCGCCTCTGCGCTCGTGGAACACTACGCGCCGCCACCTCGGGTCCTGATGTATGGGGGTGAGGGACGTCCCCGAGTCCGTCGCCCCTGGACCCATTTAGGGGGGCTGGAATAGGGCGTTATCCGCCCTCCGCCGACGCCCGGTGCGCCTGCTACGGGCCGGGTGAGCCGATGAGATTTCTCTCTCCCTTTCTGCAGCCTCCTTCTGCGAAATGACTGTTTCGCAGAAGGATACAACCGCGTCCCAGGACCCTCGTCGCCGACCATAGCATTCAATACGTCCAGCAGGGACAGGTCACTGCCTACTCCTGAGATGAGGACACGGCGCGGCTCCTCCCAAGCGGCACACTCTGTCAGCGTATGCCGCACCGTGTCCTCCCGATATTGTACATACCTAACCTAACCTAAACCAAGACACCACTCTGTGTTAACATTAAAATTAGAACAGCAACTGAATTTGGTTGTCATGAATTCAGACAAGTGTAATTAATCGTAAGTTGCGTCCTAAAATAGACAACGGAGTCCCCAATAAGAACAAGCTGGGGGAAAATATGTGTCAAGAACGCTTTTCGTTAGACAGCTTGTCTACAATTGTGTCGCGTGCCATAGTGTACAATCACAATTACACGTAGTATGCGACTGTCTTTTACGATCACCCTAAACACTTTTCCTCCAGTTTTAAGCTGATATTGTTTTATTTATGAGATACTGTTTGGCTTTTACGAGTCAATTAATTACTTAAAGTGTGTAGTTAGTTGCAAATGGCAGGAGTGTAAAACTTCCATATTTATGTATGTCATTATAATGCTTCCATAGCAAATTAAGACAAACGTAAGTATTTGCAAAACAATATTTATTTAATTATTTGCAAAATGTTATTTATTTAAAAGTTTACACATTAAGAAGTATCAGCAGGGGTTTCGTCGATCTCGTTGACAATCTCGTTGACGATCTCGGTGGGCTGAAAAGAGGCGGAGGTGGCGGGGGCTGAGGGGGCGGGGGCGGAGGGCTCGTCGTCGTCGCTGTCGTTGGCGCCCGGGTGCGCGTGCTGCGCCGGCGGCGCCTGCGCGGGCCGCGGCGCGCGCGCCGAGCCCGGAGCCGACCACACAGCTTGTGAGCGCTGTAACAATAACAAATGTTCGTTACTGAAAAGTCCCGTCACTCAACAAACAATTGATACATAATCCAAGTTTGGGCGATACAATGGATGTCAAAAAAAGTTCCTAGTCAAATAAAAATTTGGTTGAGGAAAAAACCTATCGCGTTCTTAAATCACGCTCGTACCTTATTAAGCACAATGGATGAATTAACTGCGGCGTGTCTTATGCACGAAATTTTATCGTCGACACATTTTTATCGATAGCCTTAATGGTGCTGCGGGTTTTTCGCAGACACAGTATTAGGCCCCCTAAGTGCATGCTTTCCTTGATATATCTTCTGAATGTTATTCGTTGGCAAATAACCTGACGTCCCACCAAATGGACATTTCTAATACCAGAGGCATCATAGATGCGCTACCATCTCAGGGATATAGCTGAAATCTCTCATATCCATTTACTAACCCCGGCACCCGAAGCCTTTAGGTTTAAAGAGCTTTGGATGCGTTGTATGATTGTACAACGCTGCATCGCGGCAGAAATAGGTATGGTGGTAGTACTTTCCCGAACGAGTTCCTTCGCGAAGCACACTATTACTGCTTAAGGCATTTCAACTTATCTTACCTCATACTGATCCTTGCACTGTCGCACGCGGTCGAGGTACATATCATAGACGTACTGCGCCATGTGCGGCATGTCCCGGATGCGCAGTGTCATGGCGTCGGGCACAGCTGCCACTCCACCGCGTTGTGCTGGCCAGCGCTCGCCCGGAACCAACTCCAGCTCGAGTGGACGCTCCACCAGCTATGGAAATAAATGTTCCCCATGTATTTATTTTCTCTGGAAGACTTATAGCAGCTTTTGCAGCAGTAGCAGCAGCAGCAGCTTTTTATGACATAATTAATTATTATTATAAGTCTATACGTGAGGATTTGTAATTGGCTTTCCGGTGACTATGGTTTCCTTTTTTGTTTGTTTTTATTAGCTGTAAGACCTCCATGTACTAAATAAATAAATTATACCTACACCAACTCGGACGTCCTGGATTGGCCTAGGTAGTCTTGGAACGGTCTTGGTAGGGTCTTGGAACGTCCGTGGTACAGAATATCTTCAACATAATATTTTTAACGATCGGAGTGGATGAAAGAGTGACGGCTGACAAGGGGAGAATGGAAGAAATAAACGTGTTGCGCCGACCCCAAGGAACAATGAGAAGGGCAAGAAGATGATGATGTGGACAAGTCGATCGAGGACGATTCAGTTGGTAGAGAAGCACCTTTGGACATCCATAACTCCCTCGGCTGACTACTCCGGCCAATCCGACAAAAATGAACCTAAGCCGCCACGCTGGAACTTCCTAGGCCTGCCTCGATAACGACACTCGCCTGTAGGCATCCATGGCGTGACGATCCTGGCACATCTAAATTATTTGAGATTTTCCCGATCTATTGATAACCCAGAGCGATTCGGTCTTTCTCATTTTGACATTATACCCACTTAAGTATATGTGTGTTCACCACTCTGCGAAAATAAATGGTATAATAAACTGTTGAGTAAAAGTAGTATAAATGTCGTATAAATCATTCCTGACTCGATTCTGTTTTCGCAAGGTTATAGCCTCTTATCACCCCATGGGCACGGTTCCAAGTTATTTTGAGTGAATGAAAAAAAAAAACACTATTTAAATAAAAAGTTATATTTTTAAACACGCAATTTTCCTCATGCCCGGGATTGAAAACGCACTGATGGTCTCAAGAATTTCTGGGAAAATATTTCGTAAATAATAAATATTATGATTGATTTCACTAATGCAGCTGGCTGTTTTGTGTCTAGGCGGCTGTTCTTTCTTGGACAGTAAAAACTAAATGTTGGAGATCAATCATATCGTTTTCTGCAAATTGATCTGAGTGATCAGAATTTAATTTATAACCATTTCATTATTTCACAAACGTCCAGAAAAGTCCAAAAAGTCCAGTTTTCAGCAACCAGTGTGATAGGTAGCTCCAGTTTACTGAAACGATTCTTTTGTCACGATATTTAAATTGGAGATGATGATGATAATGAAAGGAAACTTGTGACAATATTAGCGAGATCCAAATGAAATTAAATGCGGTAATTCCTGAACTATCGTAATTTTTGATTTGTCACTGAAAATGTTTTCCCGCTTTCCACCAAAGTTGAGCGAATGTCACTCGTAAAGGTTAATTATGGCACATACGAGATATGTAAAAAGGTCAGTGAGCGTCGGTTGTTGAGCGTCGCCGTCGCGTCGACCCTGTCTTGCTTGAATATCTACCTGTCTCTTTCTATATCTCGATGTGCCATATGTCCCGGTATCCTACCTGATTAAAGGTGGGCTGTAGCTCAAAGCAGTTCCTGAAGAGGTTGGCTCTGGCAAATATGTACAGTCCCAGGCGAGCCCTGGATGCGGCCACTATGAGACGTCGGAGGTCACGCACATGTCCCACGGCGCGGGTGCGGACCAGGGACACTAGTGCTATGTCATTCTGCTGTCCCTGGTACTTGTCCACTGTCGTCACCTGTGCAGGAATAACAAATGTATAATACGGAAGTATGGGTTTGTTATGAGGTTCTATGTAAAGCCAGAGCAATTATTTGTTTATCAAATTGACTATCAACTTAATTTGTCAGTAAATTCAAATCGCAGCTGTCATTCTTTGATAGTTTTTGGAGATTGGCGTAGTGGGTGAATTTGATAAACAATTAATTTCCCTGACTGTACATTATTAACACTTTGGGGCTGTATTTGTAAGCATATTTTCAATACCATTTTGTTGTCACACGTATCGCCCTGTGCGATACAATCACCCAATGTACTTGTACAACATTGCTAATTAAACTTACTTAAGGTCATACGTTAATTTCTTTCCTTAATTATTTTTTTCTAGATTTTTATTTTATTTCTTTTAGGTTAGTTTATAAAAGAAAATTATAGAAAGGAAAGAAAGAAAGAAAATACGTTTATCTTCATTTTGTTAGCGATATGGTTTAACTTTGTTGTTTTACGATCGGTTTTTTAAACTTTATTTAAGTTAAACTGCTGCCAAGTCGCATGTCAAGAGATTAAGTGTGTTCGTTACAACATAAACAGCAACTTCGTGAAATTTGACAGGAGATTTACCGACCAATATCTAGAACTCCGAACTAGATCAAGTTTTCAACAAGAGGCACGGCCCGGTACAACACATAAAAAAACAACTAACTCACTAATCGTCACAGAACAGTAACTGACCTTACCTAATAATACCTAACTCTTGTCAGGTTCAGGTTATGTCAGGTATAGTTTTTGTTTCAATGTAGGTATTGACTATATAATGGATGGATGGATAGATCCTAATCCTATGCAAAAAAAATATTTTCACATTCCATTCTACCTACTTATTTTGCGTCGTCACGTTTTGCGGTCGCCTTGCCAATTGCATTTTTGATTGATAATTTTCATTTGAAAATTAGTTTCTGACATAAAATATTGATTCTATTTATGTACAATTTTTGGCTGTGGGTGGCGCACCTAAAGTCTAGGCATTTGCATTCGACTTTGAGAATGGAACCTGCGACCTTGAGCACGGACAACAGCTATTGCGCCGTTTGTATTTCTGAAGTCAAACTATCAGCTGACTCATATACACTTTTAATTTCAAATTGATTTTAGGGTACCGAGGGGCGTTTTTAAAAATAAAATATCCCGATAACAACTAAAAAAGTTAAAAACAGGATCACTAATCAAGCAGTCTGATTCAGGCGGTGGCTTCAAATCTGAAATTGAAGTAAATTAATGGTTCTTTTTTATCAGCCTTTTTGTAAGTTATATTTTTGGAATTAACTCCTCAAGCACTTCATTTTCATACCCTACATGGTTAAGCTCCAAAAAGTTTTTTTTTTAATCAAAATGTTAATTATTGACAAGGGCCGGGAGATTACTGATACGGCGTGCGGACGTAAACTTGTACGCTGCGAAAAAGACAGAGGCTTCTGTCAGAGCGGACTGTCATAATCCGAAGTAGGTAGATAAGGCACGACTGCCGCAAAGTGCGCACTACCAGTCCAAAGAGGCCTCAGCCCGCGCCGTAGCTGAGCCTGTAGCTTTAAATTCCCCTGATAATAATCATGAAATTATAAACCTTTCGATCCAGCCTGTCCCCACTCGCTGCCCTCTCTCAGTGACGACCTAAGCCGAGGTCCGTACCCCACAGGGGGTGCCCTTAGCGTGCGGTCATTTAAATATAAGTTTTAGTATTAAAAATTCCGCTCCTGGCTGGAGGCTCTTTTGAGTAAAATCTTAAAGGCACCCACAGGACAGTTCGGTTAAGTAGCCAGGACCTCAGTGGTCAAAACTACAAGCTGCCACGGTAAAAAAAAAAAAAATGTGCGCACTATATTCAGGTTTTTATTTAGTTGTCTTTATAAATTTAAAGCAAAGAAAAGGACAAGTAATGTATATATATGGTGTCATTGGAAAAGGTCCATGAAAGACTCAACAACGTCATTCAATATGGTAATTGCAAGTTATAGAGTTGTGTTAATGATTTCAATGATTATAATTCTGTCAATACATATTATTACGGTTGCGAACCATATTTTGATCAACATAAAACCTGATACTGGCCTGAAAATTGCAAAAAACGCAAGATTTGAATTTCGAATTACTTATTGTCTGCGGAACGTTCAAAGGCCACAGCCCTGTGTAAACACAAGCTTGCAATTAAAATCAACGAGTTTTTTTTGTTTTAGTGTTTTACGTTCTAATACTTATGTTCTCTCATATCTATTGAAATATCGAATACATCAGACGGAACCCTCGGCAAGTGAGTTCATTCGTATCTGGCTGAAATACTTAGAGGCGACTTTGATCATTTACATTGTTGGGTGTGTATCATTTAATAATATGTGGTTAGCAGAACTTATAAAACACAAAGTTTCATTTATGTAGCTTTTATACTTTGGATTTTATTTAAAATACGTCGACTTCGTCACTCACTCACCCCTCGAAACCTCTGGGGCACTTCCCGAAATCCTAGAAAGCTGAAATTTGGTAAGCAGGCTAGGATTTACATACAAGCAACAAAAAAAAAAAATGAAGGAATTTGTAATTTTCGCCCTCCAACCCTTTAAGGGGATTTTTATTTGAAGAGGTACGTTGCTGGTCTTCCTAGATGATGTCAGAAGTTTGGTATTAATATGTAGTACCCGGCCGCGGCACTCCTTACAAGACCATTACTATTTCGAGCAATTGTGATCTCACTGAGATCTGATGGTATTGTTGAAACTTTGTAGTTAATAAGAATGAAGTGTATGTTTGTTTAGAGCGTTAATTAATGAGTTTTTACATTACGAAGTTCGCATTAGCAGCCCGAGGTTTGGATATGTGCCCAGTTGCAATATGTTAACATACAAGCTTAACATAACTAGCGAAATGCTCGTGTACTGTCCAGTGTCTACCTGTGCCTTACCTTTCAAGTAATAAAGGCGTAACGGTTAGTAAGTTACGTTTTTGAATAACCTAGTTTCATTAAAACCTCAAGATTATTATCCTGCTCTTCATTGTAAACTATGGTAGGTTGTCTATGGTCATGGAATATAAATGTGCGGTGACTATTGAACGTGTGTGGTCGATATAAATCTTCGTTCGCCGTAGTAGCTGTCAACGCTTAATTAGCAGGTGGAGCAGAGCTCTATTCTGCGTTCGCAAGGTAGTTTCCAATAATGAAAACAATTATGAGTGTTTGCGAAATAACTTTCAATTACTGAGGCCAGTTTGCGCTGCAAATTAACCTTTTATGACTTTTTCATTAGTAGGTACTAGTTATTCTAAAATCAATTAATAACACTAGCATAAAGTTGATATTGGTTTAAGTGGGAATAACATCATTTGGAAACAAGGATTTGAATATACTTTAACTGAAAGATTGTCGAAAGGCAGTAGGAGTTTTGGCAGACCAGCACGGCGGAGAGAGGATGCCATACAAAATATTGCAGGTAGGTAAGACCTGGCTGAAACTCGCGCAGACCAGGGAAGCATAGCACAAGAGGGAGGACGCCTGCACTCAGCGGTGGATGAACAAGGCTGTCAATGTTGACGATGACTGAATACAAAGTGGACCACATAAATAATGCCAGCCACGTGAATACGAAGAATTTCCTTGGGAAATACCACTAAATAGTTACGTTCGAAGAAGGAGTCAGAATCATTTTTCGGCAGGCTATTTGCCGAGGCTAGTCACTAAGCTAACCGTTTGGGAATTTCACGTCTTTAGTCATAGCAAACATAGTTGGAAAAAAATACCACCTGACTCAATTTCAAAGAAAATATTGTTCCAAATCCAAATGTAAACACTAGTTTAGCCTGACATTCTCTACTATGTAAAACATGATTTCATCGATCAGACGAAGGATCCGCATTCTTTTAGGTAATATGGTAATAATGGAAATACTGACGGTATTATAAAGGCTACACTGACAAATTCAAAAATAATAAAACCGAAATTGGTTACGGGTTCTTTCGGAAGTATTTTTCCTAATATATCCACTTCCTAAAATGTAGAAATAATGTCATGTCTGGAAACTTCCATTGTCAAAACAAGTAATTTATTAATGAAATACGTACTGTTCTCACCAAACATCAAAGATCCTTAACTATAATGTATTATTTACATCCAGTGTGACCACTAATGATCTTGTTATTTATGCTCTTCCCAAAAGTCAGGTAGCGATAACAATTATAAGCCATAAGAGATCATCATTCTCCTTCGTTTATCCCAATTTATTAGGGTTAGGCGCAACATGTATTTTTCTTATAGCAATAAGCGATAAGCATCACTATTTAGGGATCCTCTTCCCAATCGAACAGTCAGTCCTACTGTACGGTCTTACCGTAACATCGAAGGAAGCAGACTATTATAATCAGTGATCGGAATAGGTAGAGCTAATATACCTAAAGTTCAAAGAACAGAGACAAAACAAGTGGATACTTCCTTATGACTAAAACTTTTTCAGATCAAATCAAATCTCAGAACAGTTTTATTGTGGTAACTATGTGGTGTGTGTAGTGTATTGCAAGTGTACAAATATAAGCTTGTATCAACCTATCAAACGCTCCGCTGCGGTTTATTCATTTCTATGTTAGGTCCCACTCTGAGCTCTCGAACAATAATACGAAAACATCATGAGTCCACCACCCACAAGGATGACTAACCGACAAAAAACAAATAGGCTGTCATTAAGTATACGTAACAGTAAATTGAAGAAATTCCTGTTACCGGAAGACTTAATGAAGTGATTCGTTCCATGCATATGGTGACGTTTCGTCTAGAGTTATAGAATGATGATGCTATTAACAACATAATTATTTTTAATTTCCTCACTTTTATGAGTCAACTTGCTGCGCCCAAACAGGGTCATCTACTCTTAAGTTTAGCCTAGTCATAACCTGTAACTGTGTGTACAATGTGTAATTAAATAAATAAATAAAAAATAACTATTGAATAAGAGCACACACGTAAATAATTATTTTCTAAGTAAACGTCATTCATATCTGCAGCGTATGCGCAAACGTCACCGACGCGACGCGTGCTCATGACGTTACGAGATAGAACGCAATCGATGTGTGGTGCGCTACTGACGGATGGTTAACGGATGGATAAATTATACATGACGTTCAAAATTAATTAACACGTACATGCGGTGCGGTCGTAGCGTTGGGTTAAGAGATTTTATTGCGCAAAGTCAAAGTGTTATCTTTGCAGTGGTGCACTTTAGGTGCGGAAAAGTGCGCAGGAGTTCACATTTAGCGATAAGATGTTAGTATAAATATAACTAGAACAGATATAATAAAACCTTAAACCAAAAACGGTTTGCTCAGCACTTTTGCTTGTGTGCATTTTCATATATGCATTCATCGTAATTATTACAAGTTAGTACACAGACATACAACGACTTAAGCTATACGTTTCCAGTTTTAGCTGACCTCGCATTACGACTACCAATGACGTAACTCAAATGAAAACATCTTTTAGTGCTAATTTAGTATTTAACATTTGATATAATTTTAGTATTCAATTTAGCTTTCTAAACCATATTATTTTTTTACCGACTTTAAAAAATGGAAGACGTTCTCAATTCGAAGTTTTTTTTTGTGTGTAACATACACAAAAAAAAAACTCAGAACTTTTTTCTGGGTGAACCGATTTGGGTGATTCTTGGTGCTTCACATGTCGTCCCATTTAAATTTGATCAAGTTCTGACCAGTCGTTTTTGAGTTATCCTTAATATTGCGTATTTTTTCCACTTAGTTTATATTGATGATGTTTTAATAATTTCCTGTCACGGTTATTTACATATCAAGTAATATTTCACGTTTTTGTTTTTGTTGGAAGTCGGTTGTTTTTTGTAAAAAAGTCTTTTTATCGTTCAACAAGTGGTCGTCGACCAACTATCGAACCATAACCATTTTGATATTATATCAAATCAATCAAATATTAACCGGTCCAGGAGTAAGTGCTGTACCACGAGCAAGTACTAAATTCTACACGGTCCTTCGAGCCGGATACTAAACTGTTTAAAAATAATGACTATTTTAATTATTTACCTTGTGCGGTCGTCCAATCAGCGGGTTTTCAGCGCAGCGTTTGTCAATGACGTCACGGATCAGATGCTTTTGTCCGTTATAGGTTGTGAGGATCGAGATGCGCTCTGCTGGCCATCCAACGAGCCGCATGAACATGAACACTGCCACTACGTACTCAGCTTCAGCCAGATTCTGAAAACATTTAAATATGTTTAGAAATATTATTTCTGAAGTATAGGAACGTTATGTTACTGGTCAAACGTACGAAAAACGATTTGAAAGTAATCGTTTCTGGACTGGCACTCATGCCACTATTATTACTACCTACTTTCAAATCGTTTCAATACTCATATTATCATATCTTTCGCGCTGTTTCGAGAGTAGATCGTTTCCCTAGTATGTTAACTGTTTACCATTTCCGATGAAAGACGTCGACTTCTGGACATAGGCTTTCCCCGAAAATAATCGAACGATTCCGGCGACCTCACCAATTATCAGTCTACCTTTGGAGGGTCCTAACCACGCTTCGCCTTTCGGTACGAGCCACTATCGGACTTTTTAACCCATCGGCTGCCCCACCCACTGCTACTTAAGTTTAGCCATTTTTCGGGCTAAGTCAGTTACTTAGTTCTCCTGCGAATCTGATTCGAACACGCAAAAAATTTTCAAACTGTTAAATATAAAAAAATATGTCAAATGCTAAAATGTGTTCGAAGGCTAACGGACATGCGAGGACCTCAATTTTGTGCTTGAAAATTGTATTAACTTTCTTTTATTTAATGACGCTATAACTTAGACTCATGTTTTCCTCGTCGCGAGTTGGTCATGATGGTCCATTATAAATCACCATGCCACTCAAAGTGTGATTGATTTATCACTGACTGTCACCCTCCGATTGCTTTTGCGTTTTATATGGGCCTATGGTTTATATCCCTTGTCAAGTCTGCAAGGCTAAAAGGCCCAACTGTTTGGGCTAAGCAAGTGAGTCAACAATAAAAAATCTTTTAAAGAATTTTTTGGTCAGTTGAAATAGTCGAACGCTTTCGGGGTTTTTATCTTAGATCTGTCATTGTTGGTTCTAACAAGAATTTGACGTAAAATAACCAAACAGAGTCGGTCATGTACATATTTAGTTTGGTTGCGTCATTCGTCTACTTTTGCGGCGCCACTTTGTATATAGTGCCTCGTCCACAATGTAGGAAGAAAGAACTTGGAAATTAATCTGGTTTTAACTCCAATTTCTTCCTCAGATCCTTCCGACTTAGTTTGTTAGTTCCGCTACCGAGTGATCTCATCACTTTGAGAAGAGGCAGACAAAAAAAACGATGAATGGATAAAGAAGATAAGGCTGGAAAGAGGAGGAATACAAAGATGATAGAGGTGTATGAAAAAAAAAAGACAAACTGCAATGATCCTAAATAAATTGGGATAAGGGCGAAGGATGATGATAACGAAACCTATAATCAAAAACCGGCATTAAATCCGCAACAAGTAACTTTTTTTGACTTAAGACAAAACTATCCTGATTTGGAGGCGCCAAAAGATTTATAGATGGTAAGTCTTATTTTATGTGCGTCGTAAACTAAGGTGAGAAACAAATCATTCAATAGGTTGAAATGATTTATATTTCAGTCACTAAAAGAAACAAAAGACATCCGACTGGCAGTCACTACAAAATACAAACGACAGTCGACTGTTCGTGCCCCTGTGTGGAGCATCGGGACCCTCTTACGGGCCATAGGTTTGTTTGTTATGGAGGTATACATTTATAACAGTAATAGGTATCTAGTTGTTTTCTCAGAATGGGAGAATCTACTAATAGATTTCGATTGGTATTGTAACCTAAACATGACTGCATCAGTGCTACGTGTTCGAATATTATATAAAGTGTAGGTACCATTCATTGTAAGTACAAGGTCGTTCAGACAAGCGGATTCCGCGCGGTTACGTCTGAACGAATATGAAGATTATGTAAAACCGACAGCGCGGTAGCCGCGCGATTGTAAAATTGCGCGGATGTCGCCGAGCCTGTCTGCACGCTTAGTGAGCAGTTCCGACCCACGCCGAAAATTTAAAAATCATTAAAAGACTCATGTACCTACCTATTTGTTGACCTTCTACACCACAGATGATTGAGAAAAATGAGGAAGGAGTTTATAGTTCAATTTTATTGAAGACCCAGCTTATTTATGCAATTTGGTTTGTAAATTATGTATTTGATAAAGGCTTGTGACATGTTTCTCTAATGAAATGCAAACAGCAAGCACTTTATTAATTTACATGGCGCCGGTAACTTCAGACGCACTATAACAATCTTGTTCAATATTCAAATGACACAGAATAAATGCCAACATCAATAATAGCAATGCAATAAATGCTGACAACTTACAACAAAAGCATTCTACACAATGCAAATTAAAATTACAAGGCAATATTCTTAGAATGCATCGCAACATAATGAATTATGAAATTACTCATATATTTTGCATATTAAGGCAATGGGTAGGTAAGTAAAACCCAGAGTCAGCAAAAACAGCCGTTTACAACATCTAAAGTGCTAAATGTTTGGCTTTCGTAGAATTTGGGAGTGCAAAACGAGGTTTTATAAATGGAGTCTTTCTATCAAGCCAAACTAGCTCAATTTTAGTTGGCCGGTCATCAGGCGGCGAGATTGGCGGACGACATTATTGCCATCGCGGGCAAAACCTGGATGAGGTTGCTGGCAGAGGAGTGTGAGGATTGGCACAGTAAAAAATGGCCTATGCCCAGCTGTGGGCGAAGTGGGGCTGTGGGTGATGTGATGATGGTGGTAATGAAAGTAGCTCAATTTTAGTTTTATTCTTAACTAGCTGTGTCCGCGACTTCATTCGCTTGCATGTCGGAAAACAATTGGATTTCTTGGGTTTCAGTTTTTTTGCGCGGAACTTTAATTATTTTTATAAAATAAAAGTAGCCTAAATTAGGTACTCATTATAACATCAGCTATTTGCCAGTGAAAGTCCCGTTGAAGTTGGTCCAGCCGTTTCGGAGATTAGCCAGAACAAACATACAAAGAGACAAAAATGTTTTTTTGTTATGAGTACCGTAATAAATAAATATGCATTTAGTAAAAAGCTGTTATTTTGACATTATAAACAGACATTTCAATTTTATTTATTTGTATAGATTTTGAATATTGAAAGAGAAACAGTATTGCCAATGCACCGTTACTATAGATAAAAGCTAAGTAACCTACTCTAAAAGAGATGTTGGAAAGGTTTTGTTAGCCTTGGTTGAAACTACTGAATTGTTTAGTGAACAAAGCTTGGGAACGTGTCAACGAACTCCAAGCGTATCAATTGCAAAATCCGTTCGCTGGCCTGAATTCTACAGAAGTCATTGCAATACAGTCACGACAATTTACTTAGCAAAATCATGGTTATCATCATTACAGGTTATTGCATTTTAAGAGGGGGCACATCTTTTTGAAGCCGATGCAGCTTCCTCTATTTTTGCGACGCCTGTCTTTCAACTATCATCTGATAGTTTTGGTATTGCTTCGATGTCACACATTTAGGCTGCCACTTCCACAAATCTATACTTAATATATTAAAACTGAAGAGATTTTTTGTTTGAACGCACTAATCTCTGGAATTACCAGTCTGATTTGAAAAAATATTTTTGCATTTGATAGTCAAATTCTCGAGGAAGGTTATATAACCTTCCTCAAGAATTGGGCTATTTAATATCACACTACGACCCTTAGAAGGCAAGGAAGGGAAAAAGAAAAAAGAAATCGGAAAGAACGCTAAGCGAAAATGAAGTAATTGCGGGCGATGCGCTGGGTCAGGGGTCGAAATTTCACGCCGACGCTGTCGCCTGCAGAAGCTAGTGATCACATAATATATTTTCCGTCATCTTGATGACAGATATTAATATATGAATAATGAAATCACACATTATAGCTGAGCTCTGCAAATATATATATCTCTCTCTGCTCTGCTCGTGACTGTGTGTCTGTACCTACATGCATTGAGTAACCGACCGATTCGCGCACCGAGGGTTTCGTACCTTGGAAGGGAAAATATTTTCCATTTTCATCTGTACGGGAAGGAAGGGTATTTTTACTAAAAAAGAATCATCTGTAGTCAAAAACTACGCCGCCTAAATAGAAATAAAAATATATAGGGTAGCAATAACATCGACAATTGAAACCATGTATTCAGCACATGATGATTGCACACGGGCTCCGCACTCTCAACCTCATTGCTGATGCCGTCGAATATTCTGCTGGGCTTTGGGTGAATTGGAAAGAATAGCGACTTATAAAATTTGTTGTGGTACAAGCAGGGTAATTATTTAATTTAAGTGTACTACTATATCGCATTGGGTCTAGACTGTAAGGATATTTGTATGTTTGGAGTGAATAAATAAATAAATAAATAAACAAATGAATGACTCTCGACCCCCTGGCGAAGAAATTATACGTTGGTTATAAAAAAAAAAACAGCTGTTTCATAGAAAAGTGCAATACCTACGCGGTCAAAATGTATGGCACAGCAATTTTTTTTTTAATAACCTTCGCATAATTTCAACACCGGGGTTTCAGAATAATGTACTTCATGGTACCAGGTTGGGGGTCGATGTCCCTGCTACCCTGTATTGAAGTTGCTAAAATAAGCAGCTGTGCGTGACACTGACAGACAGACCGACGGACGAAGTCGCACCATATGGGTTCCTTTTGTACCTATTTGTACGGAACCCTAAAAAGTGGCAAGTCAGTATTTTTGTATTCCAGATTTTTTCCTGCACGACGAACGATCGTTGTCTGCAGATGTCCAACTGTATGCGGGAAAAAATGGATGCCTAAAATAAGAAACCGCCTTTTCGGGATATTTGCAATAGGTAGGTATATCGCGCTTCGCACTATCAGCTAAGCCTCTAAATCGAACAAAACAATGACGTGATCTTGAAGGATCTAGGGTGTATGTAAATCAAACACAGTGGTTAAGTTAAAATAACCTCTTATTAATACCCCCCCCATACTTTGTAGCGCTCGACTCAGATCCTGTAATAACAGAGTTCTAATGCCTATTCCATTGTGTAACTAATCGGTGATAACTAGACGATTAGATGAATTAACCCATAATAATGTCAGGACCTGGAGTCATAGTCGGTAAACGTGTGCAGAAAACTAACCTACATAAAAAAAAGAATCATTGCAACAGAAAAAAAAAAAACTACGGTTTTCCTTCCGTCTTTCATTTCTTGAAAGACAGGAAAAGCTGCCATGAATTTAATGAATGATTTTGATAAATGCATTAATACATAATTGTAGTTGTAAGTAAAATCCATTAAAAGGCGCTTGGGTAGAAACCGCAGTCACCGCAGTGTATAAAAAATTGTGTGCCCACATTTTTTCCTTACATTATAAGAAGTGAGCTGTGGGCCTGCAAAAGCATGGGGGCGCGGGTTAATCGCCTTAGTTTATTGTATTACAATGGCTAGAAAGGGGGTAACCACTGAGAAGACGACTAATAGAGAAGTATGAAAGAAGAAGAAATGTTGCGCTGAACTCCAAACAAATTGGTATAAGGGCCAGAGAATGATGAATGGCGCTTGGTTCAATAGGTATAGGTCTACCTACTGATAGAACGATAGGCAGCGGACATCCGCAAGGAAGTGAATGTGATGATCCGGTTTTTTTGCGGCATACACTATAAACGGCTTCAAATCCTGTTCGATGTCGCAGAACGGGAGGTTACTGCGTTATGGCGACTCGATAAATAAGACATACAGGGTGGCAGGGGCATTGCCGAACAGGTTATTTAAAAAAAAAAACACGTGTGGCACTCGGGGACTGCCGCGGTAAAGCTACTGCATAGCATTTGTATCAACTTATGCAGTTATAATTGTTTATTTATGCAGTATTTTTTTTCTTTGATATTAATTCAAGTACAGTCGTACCATATACATACACGTTAAGCGAACGCTCGGCCGAGCTACATGGTAGGCGGAGTGGGGGGTGTTAGGTTTTA
Source organism: Dryobotodes eremita (assembly GCA_917490735.1). NCBI lineage: Eukaryota > Metazoa > Arthropoda > Insecta > Lepidoptera > Noctuidae > Dryobotodes > Dryobotodes eremita. The sequence continues at coordinate 11,891,544 of OU823257.1, forward strand.
TTTTCGTTACGGAATTTCTTGATTCAGTCGCCGCGCTCAAAGCCCGCGATAAAAGCTATGCAATAGCTTAAAAAATGCTGTTCCGTACATTTTGACCGCGCAAGTATTACACTGTTCTATGAAACAGCAGATATTTTTTATAACCGACGAAAAATTTGTACGCTAGGGGGTCTAGAACAATGTGCTGATTTCATGGTTACAGTTTGCGCGTCGATGTCCCTGCCTCCCTGTATACTTACATAGGTATGTATAGATGTTTTTTTTTTATCAATTTCGGGTCTCTCCACTGCTTGCTAAATATCTTCTTCTATTGGTCCCTCATTACTGAGGATCGTGATCACTGGACCCCTTTAAGCGGACAATCTTCCTCCATCGACTCCGGTCCAAAGTTGCCATAACCACCTGCTGAAATTAGCTTGAGGACGTAGTTTCTTTGACTTGGTCATACCATTGTGTTAGCGACCGGCCTCGTGCTCTCTTTCCTTCGGTATTGCCAACAATGACCAGCTTTTCAAGGCTGCTACCTTCCCTTCACATTATGTGGCCGAAAAAGGTCAAAATACGCTATAGACAAGCGGGTATTGATTTCGAGTTGGGAAAGGACAGACACATTTGTGCGTTTGGCTGTCCATAGTATACGGAGCATCCGCCTCCAGCACCACATTTCGAATTCGTCAATCCTCTGTCTTTCTCTTGCTCGGATTGTCCACGTCTCAACTCCATAGAGGAAAATCGGGAAAACTAGTGTCCTGACCAATCGGGCTTTGGTTTTATAACTTATACCACAATTGTTCCAGATGTTCTGGAGTCGTGTCGTAGCATCTTTAGCCCTGGCTATCCGTCGTTTTATTTCTGGACGCAGCTGCCTTCATTATTGTTGCTAAATATAGTATTTGTATAAAATAATTGTGCAGGGGTCCGTAATTTTAATTTAGACTGTCTATACCTAAGCTTACACACGTTCAGTTCAGACTGCTAGTTAGCCAGCAGGCCCTGCAGTCTCGACAAATATAACGACAAAAATCGGTCGTTAAGTCTAATCGATGTCAAATTTCTTTAATAGATTTTCAACCTTATACTTTGGAAATAAAGTTGAAAATCTATTAAAGGAATTTGACAACGACACGACTTAGTGACCGATTTCTGTCGCTGTCTAATGTCGAGACTGCAGGGGCAGGAAATCTGAACGTGTGGAAAGAACCTTAGATTAAGATACCCTGTGAATTGTGGTATTAAGCTTCTTTTTATAAGAACATTACTAAATCAACTTACTGCTTATTTGTCTATGTACTGCACCCAGCCTAGGGGGGTCACGTCGTACATACAATATATCATTATGAATATTAACATTAATTATTTAAACAGTTGAGTAAGCCAGCTATAGCAGGATATGCGATACACTAACGATATTGTGGCTATAATTAAATATCATGAGATCACTACCACTCCCACTAGATTCTTAAGTTTAGATGATGAGCAACCATTAACCAAGGTATTAGTCCAGTGGCGGATATAGAAAAAACTCGGGGGGGAGGGGGCTAAAAGACATCTTAAGATATGGGTGTTTTAACTAATAACGTAATAACAAAATAATCAAGTCACATGCAAAGTTTAAGAAAAATATATTAGAACTGTTTAAACACACATACAAGACAGATTCATATGATATAAAAAAGTAATCATTTGAATTCTATTCTTTCCATGCGCCTATTCTTCCTGGTAAATTGGTTAATTACATCGACGATAGGACATTCAATGTTAAGGTGAATGTTCAACAGAGCTAAGCCATTAAGTCAAGCCTTCTGCATTGTCGACCTCAGCCACGTCTTTGTACGCCGCGCAGCAATGTTGAAAAACTTATTTCTACTGTAGCAATAGATACAGGTAGACAAACAAATATTTTGTACAGCGTGTGCAAAGTAGTAAAGTTACATCTGAAACAAACAGACAACGTCTGCAGGACAGAATCAAGATCATTAAGGACGTTTATGCTCGTTTCTTGTAGAACCTCTCCTATTAGTCTATTTTTAATCGCAAAGGGTTATTTTTCCAAGAACGACATTTCAGTTCAGCACTGATTCAATTTATGTGCTAGATCATTACCGTCATGTTTTATTAGTTGTGAGGGCAAAAGTATGTTGGACTAAAGCATCAATATTTTCTTCAGCAAAACGTTCTCCCATGTCAGAGATAACATGGTACAGTGTTGAAAAAAAAACAGTTCTTTTCCAATATGTGACAGCATCGTCATTATGATCGCAGTTTTCCCTGAGGCTTTGCCTGCCTGTAAGACGAGGAACACTCATCTCCACGTCTAACTCTTCCGTAACTGCCTTAGCCTCTTGAACAATACGAGCAAAGTGGCTATCAGCATTAGCTCTCATGCCGTCGTACACCTTGAGCGTCGAATTTAATTTTACTTTTGCCAGCGCGATGTCCAAACTAAGGGTCTTATAAGATTTTGCTGACTGGATATGTTATACTCATAATGTCACTCAGTGAAAACAGCGTGATAATAAACTTGCAATTAGAGAAAGCTCGAAAGCGAATATTGACTTTGGCAGCCGTTGCTCTGTTCCTTCAATAATGTATTTCTTTAAGAACTTTACAAACTAGTTCGAGATCAGCTGCAAATTGAATAACAGCATCATGTCGCTCTACGCATCTCATTTGATAGTTTAACTGCAGCCAGTGTTTTAGGTGACTCTTCAATGTTTCGAACCGCTTGCTAGACGCTGTAAAGAACGCTTCTACTTCTTCAATAGTACCAAATGGGTTTCTAATAAGTACTTTTTACTCTGCAACTGCGAGAGGCAGCGAGGTTGAGGTGATGACTTCGACACGGTGCTACTTGCGCATTGATATTGATTTGATTGATTGCGCGCATGGCGGCCGACGGCTTCTAGCCAGTTCGTCAACTGCGTCGTTACCTAGTGATCCGCTGTGTCCTTTTATCCATTGCAGTGTCACTGTGTTGCAGTTAGATACCGTTACTCGTTCTAGCGCATTGTGAAATTCTAGTAATAAACTCGAGGTAATAAATTTTCGTCCCAAAGGATTGGAGAACTGAGGCGCTGTCGGAGAGTATTCGTATATGGGTGTCCGTAACTCTCCTGGCTTCTATGGCTTACACCGCTTGTATAATGCCCACACACTCCGCCTGGTAGAGGGTGTTGAAATTCCCATTGGGCTGGAATGCTTATGTTATGCTTATGTGTGTTGTTGTTATGTTGTGTTATCGTCGCGTGAGAAAACTCCGACTCCGCTTCCGGAGTCGGTCTTTGATCCGTCGGCGTATATTCTCAACTCTTTCGGGCCTGATTAGTCACACTGTTCTTCTGTAAGTATTATGTTGTAATGCTTTTGAAAGTAGTGTAGTTTCGGGGCTTTGTCGCAGGTTAATGCCATCATTGGTTGACATTTGATCGCACTTCCTTTATGCGTATGTGCCTGACTCGTAGAGTCCTTGCTTAGGGTTCCTGATATATGGAGCCTGAAGGCGGCCAGGGCCCCCTTCCTTCCGCATGATGAGGTGTAGAGGTGGCAGTCCAAGATTTGCCTGTAGGCCAGCAGTGGGTGTTGTTCTCATACAGCTAGTGATTGCTACACAAGCGAACCACTGCAGCTTTTCGAGGTCTCTTTGGGTTGTGCTCAGGTCTGTTCAAGGCCACCAGATAGTGAGCCGTATGTGATAATTGGTCGTATGACTGTGGCGTATAGCAAATACATGACCTTGGGGCTAATCCCCCAATTCATGCCAAGCATTAACATGTTTATTGAAGCAGTCTGCCAGAAAAGCCGCACGATTTATATTTCTGTCCATCTCTAAATAAGAATTGATTTCTTTAAATCCTGAAAATCTGGGATCTAAAAGAGATGCCACTAATACATTTTTGGTCAAAGGAAATCTGTGATCAAATTTCTCTAACATTCTATTTTTAAGCGTTATCATTGTGACTCTTTCTTCGCCTGAGATCTTATTTAAAATCTCTTTTAATTCAGACTTCAGCCCGAAACACAAGAGCCAAATTAAGAGAAACAGACTTTTGCACACACAAAACTTCGACAGCTTCGCAAAATTTTCGAAGAAATCGAATAAGGTCTTCCAGCTGGTTCTAGTCTTAATTGCACCAGTTTCAAGTCTTCCTGGCCAATCCTTAGTCGGCGCTAAATATTAAATGCTCGGCGGTGGCGGCAGCACGCAAAACGTGGCGCGGCGTCCACCTTTACTCGGCGTGCAGGCAAGGGTCATTGCCCCGGCCTTGGGAACGCGAATTGATTATACGAGTAGATAACTGTGTACAAATTATGTGCACCATGAAACTGCTGACTACACTACGTAAAATTAAATAAACAAATCATTCGCAACCATAAGCATATTATTGATAACGCACGCCATTGAAGATTAACTCGGTGTGTAAAGATGCAAAGAGGCAGGATTTTTCCAAAATATCACTGGAGGGTCGAACGGGGGTATGATTTTTGTATATGAAAGAAGTCGTATACTACAGCTAATAGGCAGTTACTTACGCACTACAGGGTGACTTTTCAAAATATCCCGTAAAAGGCGTGGCGTGGCGTGTGGTGGCTTATGAGGCTCGGCGTGGAGTGAAAGCCATTGTATTCGGTAATCTCTTCTCTAAATCTCTACATAGTATAAAACAAAGTCTCTTCCCGTCGTCTGTACGCTTAGATTTTTTTAAACTATGCAACGGATTTTAATGCGGTTTTCATCAATAGACAGAGTGTTTCAAAGATTTGTAATGTGATTTCGTAAAAAACATATTTTTATGCGCTTACATTGCAAACGCTGGCTAAAACCTTACGAGATAGATCAAAATAATGTACTACGGAATTTTATATCTTAAAAAGATCTACAAAAACGTCCGCGATGGTATATGTCTATCTCCTAAGGATATCCCACACTAACCATTTTTTTCTTTTACATATTACAAAAAAAGGGTTATTTACGAAGCTATTTTAAACAATACAGTGTTAAGGTTCCCACAGACAGGCTCGACGCGACAGCGCGACACAAAGGCACCGCTCGTCGCGCGACGAGCAGTGAGATACCTCGTGCATTTAATGTAGATCAAAATTGCCCTATACAATATCTTAGAAGATATCAGAGATTTCAAATGCGGGGACAGAGCGGCCGTTAGGCCGTACCGGTAAAGCTATCTATTGCAATGACCATTAATAAGTCACAGTGTCAAACATTTAACGTTGCAGGCTTAAATTTGAGCGTTGAGTGTTTTTCACATGGCCAGTTATATGTCGCACTTTCGAGAGTAACCTCTAAAGAAAACATGTTTGTATTGTCTCATGAAAAAACAGCTGTAAACCTGTGAACATTGTACATAAAGATATCCTGTAGTATAGTCTAATCATAATAATAATATTATTAATCACTCCACACTGACACCACATTAGTTTCCACATTGCACTCGTGCGAAGCCAGGGCGGGTCGCTAGTATAGAGATAAATCGAAAACTAAATTGAAATAATGAAATTACCCCTTCTCGAAAACAGAACTTGCGCCTAGTACTTAGACCATGGGATGCTTATTTGAAGCGCATAGATCAAGCTACGACACACACCTTATGAAGGTCTCGTCGAATAACGAGTCACCATGTGTATTGCTTCATATAACAAAAAACGAATGTGAATAAAAGCATGTGGGTGATTGTACGACGAACGTGCGCCCAAGCAGTTTCTTGGGTAAATAACTTGTCCAACAAAACCCTTATTCGGAATGCAGGTCAGACAGAAAATTAAGTTAAAAAAGGACAAAAAAATCTCATATGGCAGCTGGTTACCTGGTACCTTTTGTGATCCCTTATAAGTTTAAGATCGTGTTGCCTTATAGGTAAGCTTGCAAGGTTTTTACTGGCCCGTCATGTCTCTTGAAGATAATCGGGACTGCTGAGTCAGCATTATTACATGGAGTCAGCCGTTTTTTGTATGGATCAATTTAATTTTTGATTACGATCAATAAAGCCGAATTGATTTGCATCTTTAACAATCTACGGCAGTAAGTAGGTAGATCTCAAAACCTCTTTGAAAACTTAGTTTGCTGGTATAAACACTGCAATATATTTAAATAGATCGTGTGCTCGGAATCTTGAAAGCAGAAGTGATGAGTGCAAAAATTCTTCACAGAATAAAATTGTCGAAAAACTCGTATCGAGGCATGAATCTCGGTTGAATTAACGTTTCCTTAAAACACGGTAAATGTCAGTCAACAGTCGATTCAACAAGCTTTTAAAATTGGGATTCCTAATAGACATGCCGGTAATTACAACAATTAACAGTAATTGTTAATATGCGCCTACGCACTGGTATCTTAATTAAAGAAAAACTGACCCTCAATCCGATAGCGAGTAACTAAATAAATAAACATATAGCGAGTAACTAATAGTTTTGCGTGGATGTGACGCATGGTTTCCCCAACTCGTTCTTTTTTATTGTGTATATTTTTTTCGGTAAAGCTGACGCAGAGAAAAACACATTTTCTCTGCGTCATGTTTACCGCAAATAAACGTATTTTCTTTCTTTATTTTTTTGTTTTCAAATAAACGGTCGATAAGGTATCACAATGTGCGGATTGTGCCCACGCGACACAGATTTAGTATGTTAAATATAAAAAATGTAGACAGGCCGCTGCGCGTCGCAAGTCTGACGCAGCACGTCACATGAGCATGTCGGTGACGCGAATTCATAAGTTTTGCCCCTACCAAAAATCGCTCAATGCGGCTAAAGAAGTTTTCGCTTCAACAAAAGGTGCGGAGTATTCTGACAAAGGGTCAGGTACTCTGTTCAACGCTGATACTTTAAAACAAAGATCCAGTTTTGTCTCGACTGTACCGTTGTGATGAAAGCGAGCGAGTGAGTAAGACGGAAGATTTGTTTGTAAAAGTATTTTCTCCCGTACCGGACCCAGACTACTTTCAAAGGTGAACGACCTACTTTAAACAAAGATTTGGTGTTGTCTCCGCTGAACACCCGTAAGTAAGGATGTAGAATTCTAGAGCATACGATCATGACGCATCTGGCAAACATAATTTGCGTACAGACAGACCCACATCACATATGTAAAGTACGTGCGACTGAAAAACAGACGCACTCAAAACAAATTTATTTAACAGACTTCTTAATAAAAACTTTTTTCCAAAAACCAACCGACTTCAAAAAAAAAACACTAAAAAACGTGAAAAATAACTTTAATTTCGGAAGTCGGTGTCTTTGGTTGTGTATTTTCGTTTTTGGGCACCGACTTCCGAAATTAAAGTTATTTTTCGCCTTGTAGTGTTTTTTTAGGAAGTCGGTTGTTATTTTTAATTTTAGTACTTAAAAAAGGCTTTTAAGTCTGAAATAATTAAAATATTTTTGCATTCATGTGTTTGGTTAGTTTCAGCAATGTGTCGAATTGGACACTCGATTTCCTCGAATTAGCACGAAGGCAACTCATGTCGTAGTCAAAACATTGGTCTGTGACTACCCAGTGTAACGTTGCGTCTTACTGGGCTGGGCATATAGGTCACACCAAGCCAAGGAAGGAGTGTCGGACGTACCTACCTACATTTCAGCATCGCCACTTATGTAGGTTATTTAATGCATCGCTAAAATTGAGCGCTGTGATGCTGAGAAATGATGAGGGAGGGAACGCAAGAGTAATGTACTAATGAGTTTAAATGTTGATAGATGGAAGGGAAGAGCGATACCAAGGCAAAGATGAATGAAAAGGGAGTGAATGGTAACGGCACAGCTGACAGGGCAATAAAAAGAGGAAAAATATTTGGCGTCGACCTCAAATAGCATAGGACAAAAGAAGATGCAGAGAAATTACGTATTTACCTGATAGAAGTACGGGCTAGGTTCAGTCTCCCCTGCCCCGTTGAAGTCATCCACATTGATGAGCTGGAAATCGTAGCGTAGGCCTGCGTTGGCGGCGCGGTACTCTGGTAGCCGGGTTACGTGGCCCAGGTCGCCAAGAGCCAGGTACCGCCAGCGGTACAGGTTGCAGATGCTGTAGACGTATGAGGAGTTAGAAACATAGAGGTAAGGAAGATTACATGACAACAGAATCGGCAAATCTCAGTAGCAGCTCGGAATCTGGATTTGTGTTCGGTTTAGTGGCAATAAGTTTATCCCATTTAGTGGCAGCAATTTTTCCCCAGGTTGTTCTTTTTTCGTGTTTCTGTTTAAAATAAATGTATATTAATAATTTCTATCCCCAATCTATGTATTACATGGAGCAATATGCTCACCCACAATACTGTAGAGTATGTTATATTGCTGCAGCTATGTTGCGCCACTAGGTATAGTTTTCCATGAATACGACGCGCCTAAACCTACCTACCTGGCAAAATGTGGAAGTTCTATAGACCTCTACCTTCCCCTTCGTGGGATACAGTCACGATGTCATGTTGTAATGGGCACTCTCCATAGAATTACTATGTGCGGTGGTGCGTTAACAAGAATTCGATTGTCATCCAAGGTTTTCCGAGCGGGGGCGGGGACAATCTCATCAGATCGATCAGTAGACATTGACAGAATATGGGATGTAAAATATTGAAGAGATTCCGTCACGTTTCGCTAGGTAATGTATGTTATACTAGCTTCTGCCCGCGACTTCGTCCGCGTTAATTTTACTGTACCCCTGTCTCGCCCCGTCACATCGCATCGCCCGTCTTTGACTGACTTTTTTTCTTTCTGCTCGGCTCCTAAGGGTCGTAGCGTGACTTAAATAGCCTATAACCTTCCTCAAGAATTGGGCAATCAAATGCAAAAGGATTTTTTCAAATCCGACCGGTTGTTCTAGAGATTACCCCCTACATACAAACAAACAAGTTAGTATAGACAACATATAGCCACTAGCTACAAGAATCTCCGAGACATCTAATTTAAAAAAAAATACAATTAACAGTCACACAATAATATGACGAGATTGTTTGAGTTGTGCGAAGGCCGCCGTTGCGTTTTTTTTATTGAATCGCCTGGTCTTAAGCCAAGTCTTCAGTTCGCGGAAACTAGAAAACAAATCCTCAAACTTTAGTGGTTATGGAGAACTATAAGTTTTTGAGAATATTTATGTACCAACTGTCAAAAACAACTTTCTGTGCGGAAATGTCGTGATAATGGATTTCGTAAATATCGCGTATAATATCGTAGGTACTTAAGGTATTAAAAAAGTCACAAAAAAGAGGAAAACGCTATCTTTAAAATTTTAGGAAATTAAATACCTAAATAAGTTTTATTTTGTGGTGAAAGTGGGACGGCAAGATAACGTGTTTCTGCGAAAAACCAACAAAATGATGTCTCATAATTTTTTCCTTATCTAAAGATAATAATAATCTAGAAAGCAAAGAGGCTGTGCAAACAGTTGAACATAATTTTTTCACGTATCCGCCAACCTGAATCCGGCTTTATTTCTTACATCATAGAGAACTATGACTTCAACGTCAAAACGCGAATAGATTTACCATTGATTAAGCGCCAGCTACCATAGAATAAGAATGTATTTAAAGAAGGGAAACTCTCACTCCGAATGCGTAGGTACTAAGTATTTGGCCAGAGTAAAAGTACAGGCGTGGCCGCGGGTCCGTATATCGGAACGCGTGGGGTCTGGAAAATCTATAGTAGGTCATTTGCGATCGACGTTAAACTAAGTAAGTCATTGCAATGTAACTCTTATCTCGGTAAGGTAAGGTATAAATTAGAAAGATTACCGAGAGTTTTCAAACTCATGGCAAACACACTTTAGAATTTTCATTAGAAGGCTAAACGTCTGCAGAAGACCTTGGAAACAATGGAGCTGTTTAAAGAAAATATTATAGAAATAGCTGACCTTGGTCTGGCTCGTCCTTGTGCATCCAGTTCAACGTATGGCACTCCTAGGCGGACCATCCTGGTGAATAGACTCTGTTCCATGTTGCAGTACTTTTGGAAGGCCATGTTCTTCACGACGGGCGGCAGCTGGTGGTGGTCGCCGATCATGATCCATCGCTTGAGGCGCGAGCGTCCATCTTGAGGGTTTTGCAGGAGTAGAGGTATGAAGGTCTCAATCTCCAGGATTTGAGCAGACTCCTCCATCAGTATGTTGTCGTACTTAAAGCCTAAAATGTAGATAAAGTTAGTTATTTCGTGATTGTCAAAACTTGATAACTATTTGCCTCCTCCTCTCGCGGTGTAGGGTAACAGGGGCGGTGGTAGCGGCTCAATTTCTCAATAAATAATTTTAATGTCATGTAATCTGAACAAAAATATTGAACACCAGGAAGCTGTAAATGTCTTTTGTAACGTTGATGTATAAAAAATACTGATTCTCAGCTTAATTTAAATGATTGATTATTGATTTGAACCATTTCTTTTCATATTTTTGTTACACTTCCAATTCTAACCGATTAAAATGCGCACGTAACATTTTATTATCTAATCTTTGGGAACAGGGAAATCCCCTTTCTCTAATCTCATTCTCTATATAGCTGCTGGCAACACCGCAGTTGCTTTGCGGTAATTCACCGTGTTTTATTATGGGCACCTGTGTCCTTCGCCTATGCGAAAACACGTTTCGGAGGCCATCCTATCTTTGAGTTGCCAACCAGAAGAGCTAGTTTTTTTAATCAACGTTACCGTATTTTTACATTTTTATTATGATTACCTCACCATATCATAACCTCCATGAATATTAAACTTGATTTGTTTGACACCTAAAGGCTGCAGGAGCAACTATCAGATTACATCATTTGTGTGTATCTGGCACTCCTTGTATGATGATTACATTTATTCTGTGCATACATAATTGACTGGTGGCAGATAGACAGAGAAAGCTTAAGGAAAAAAAAATGGAGGATCAGCTGACCATTACTCATTATTTTCTTAAAACTTCGCATGTACTTATGTAGTAAGACATACAATGAGTACTTGTACTAATAATCTTAATGATTCATAATTTCATAACATAAAATCATAAGAGTTTTTTGAACGTACTCGTAGGTATGTGATATGAATTGCAATGCAATTGCAATCGTAATCGACTAAATTGATAGTGCATCTGTCTCATTGTCCTGTCAGTGCGAATAACAATTATTGTACCCTAATGGGATGGGATTCTTAGAATCTTCATTTGCCTTAATAGGCAAATGAAGATTCTAAGAATAAAATTGAATATAATTATAATTATCATGCATCGAAAGGGTTTATTTGTCGATTTGCACGAATTTACTCGCCTTAAAACGGGCGAATCGACACTTTTAAATAGTATATTATTTTCTCTAGGCGATTCGCCTGTTGCGGGCGAATAATTCGTGCGAATCGACTAATAAGCCATTGAAAGAGTTTCTAACAGTGACGATACTGAAGTAAAGTTCATCGACTTAAAAAGCAGCATCCCTTGAAAATACCGCGAGGCGTGTGTCGCCGAACATCAAAGGAAGCCGCCTCGAGAAAATATTTTCACATCACATATCTGGTGAATCTTTTAGGACGGTATGGTTTCTCATTTAGCTCGTGCCGAAACTATAGAAAGAATGCTTACCCATTTGCACAAGTTCTGATCTCTTAAGGGCTGCGTGCGTACAGGTCATGGCAATGATCTTCGCCTCTTTCACCAGCAAGTACTTAGATCTATCCAATCCTGACCGTAGAAGTTCGAAAGCACGGAATTCTTCGAGCTCCTCGAATATATGGTCGATGTATCTGTGGAAATACAAATTGTGCCATCAAATACATCCACAGCATTATGTCCTCTTACCGAATTTCGGCCGACGCGCGACGTGATGGCTAATCTCTGCTGAGACTAGCCATCGACGCAGGAGATATTTTAGTGCATTAGGTGTGCGCGCAAACACAGGTGCTGTATCTTTTTCTCTTGCTTTTATTAATAAAATTGTCTAAGGTAGTTATGTTATAATTGATTTGACAAATAAGTTTTTCTTTCCTCATACCTACTACTTACAAACAATATATCGTAAACAATTGCGTAATCCTACTAATAGGTATTATAAATGTGAAAGTTTGTGAGGATGGATGGATGTTTGTTACTCTTTCACGCAAAAACTACTGAACGGATTTGGATAGAATTTAGAACACAGATAGTTTATAACCTGGATTAACATGTAGGTTACTTGTTATCTCGGTAGTACGTTCCCGTGGCATAATTTCCGTCATCCACGCGGGCGAACCGTCATCCACGCGGGGGAAGCCGCAGGCAAAAGCAAGTCAAATACCTATATTATGTCACTAAGAGTTCATAGTATTTATGCAAGATGACGATGAACAAGATTTTTTTTTAAGAAAATGATGCATCGTCGTGGAGAGTAGATCAAATACGACATTATTTTAAGTGAATGGAAAAGGTCTAGCCTGTTGTAACGGTGTCATCGACCCGTGACGACTGACGTTGCGGTAAAGTCAAGGTAGACACCTTGACTTTACCGAACGCATTCTGAACTTGATACTGACCTACATTATTTTCTTAAGGCCGTCAATTACTGATGATGAGCGTGTCGTGAGCGTGGAAATGGTCAAATGGTGACAGAAATAGAACTTCAAGAAATTCATACCCACATTTTAGCGAACGACATAGTACTCATCCGGAAATTTGGTCAGGTATTTTAACGCACACTTATAAATAAAAGAGTTTACTCAAGGCTACATCGTAAGTACGTAAATGTAGGTACACACAAACTATGGGATGCGAGTAGCCTTCTTCTCGTCTTGTTTTTCTAAGAACTAATATCATGTTAATTTAGTTTAAGGTGACTCCTCAGCTGTAGTTCGCCAAATTCAAATTTTCTTTGGTTTTTGCAAATTGCACCTCTTTTGTACCACCTGTACTACATTTTTTTAATAAACCTTTTTTACAGTCCGTTCAACCGATTTTGACTTCTATTGCGTTGGTGGCATGACAAATAGCAGGTGCAGTAAACAGTTGGTATTGCAACCACGCTTTTGCTTTTAATGTCATCCGTATGCCTACGGAATAAAAATCAAAATGGGTTGCACGGACTGTAAAAAAAGTTTATTTAAATTTCTAATCTTATTTCAAAATGGAGTATAAGAATTTTCATGAAAAATTCTTAGGCAGAACAAATTTCCAAAGTTTCACGATTCATATGAAATTGATGATAATTATTCAGTAAATATATCATTCGTCACGAATCGCATTTTGATCAACATACGACGTAAAACAAAGCTTTAATTTACAAAAAAACAAAGAAAATTTTAATTTGGCGGGCTACAGCTGAGGATTCACCTTAATCATAGCAGGTTATCATAGGCATTAACATATTATCATAAACCAGTATAATTTTTCACTAACAACAATAATTTATGTAAGAGGATATGTGGATACCTTCAACATCTGTCGCTATTTATTATATAATAATTGGTGGGGGCCATGTGTTTTACATAATTGGGTATTTCCAAATGACAACGTTAGCTTGCCAGGAATAATAAAATCGTATCAAATGAGGGAGGTCGGGCACAGCTAATTAAAGGTAGGCGTGATAAACGGCTACGGCTTACAAAAAATTTTTACTACACGAATGTAGTAAAAAAAACTTGTTGAACACGAAATGGAACGAATTCTATTTCGTGTTCACTCACGAGTTTGGTTCTATTTCAATATTTCGTTATTTTCAGTGATTTCAATATTTTAAATTAAGTATTTGACATGGAGAGTGTTAGAATTTTAAACCTTAAATATTTCTTCGTAATCACTTTCTTCAAAATGATTCAGACAGGACGTCTAACTTTTGTTTAACTTTGTTTTGTTTGTTTTTTTTTAAGCCACAATCTTCTAATTTTAGGATCTTTCGGGAAAAGATGGACTCTAATTTCGGAGTATTAGGAACACAACAACGCGTCATTTTCGCAAAATTAAAATAAAACCACCTCACGCCTTATATTATTAGCTTGTGTTGGGAACTAGCTACGACAGCGACATTTTGACAGGTGCTTTCCCCATCGGGATCACGAGGTTTGTAAAATCGGAAAACACCTGCAGATGCAGCCAAATTACTTTCTGCATTTTGTTTTAAGATTTTCTACGAACACATTTGGCAGCTACAAACTGACATGACACAAGAAAAAAGAAAACAAATTTCATTTCATTTCAAACAGCTCAAAACCGGTCAAAACCCAATGTCACCTAGAAAAGAGTGCGTTTAAAAGTTATCTTCTTCCTATACAGTTGACATTAGCGGTAACTCGAGTACAGTCTAGTGTTTTATATATATATTTTTTTTCCTTTTCTTTGTCTAGTCAGGACTCAGGACACATAATATCTTTTGAAGCTACGGCACTGAACAGACTATTGCATAGAAAACTATTTTTAATTACTTGATGACAACGATCAAAATAGCGTACACTTTGACCAATGTCGAGTTGATATCAGCCGCTGTTTTGGCCTGGCCATATGATGAAATAAGAAACTTTTGTTTTATTGTCAGATTCTGTCAATATCACATTTTATGATGGCTGAATATAATGTCATTCTGCGGTACTGACATTATGACGCTGACACGCGGAGTCGGTAAAGCCGATTCTATCGTGCAATGAGCAGACAAAAATTGCCCTTAACGTGACGAACATATTTTCGATGTGACTCTACTAATTTTTACCGCGCACAATTTCCATTTTGCGAAATTTTAAATTGCTGTACAGTTAGCAAGTAGGAGTAGCAGTGGGTTTGCCATGTCTGTACAAGAACGAGATCTTGGGGGGAGGTCGTGAATGAGCAAGCTTAGCGCGTGACGCCCCTCCCCACAACTAGGAACCGAAGACCTTCAAAAAGCGCCTTGGACTTACGGGATGCGATAGGTAGAGAGCTACCCAGTGGCGTACTGCGGTGAGCAGGTTTTTTGACTGGTGTCATTTTCAAATTCTTTCATTAAAAATAGAATAAATCATCATAAAATTTTAACATCCAAAAATCATTCCTTTAAATTACCTGTAGCAACTTTGCGCTACTTCCATGTCCTCTTCATAGGATTTCCCAGGGAACAGTGGTTTAGGCGCATCGTCGAAGAACTCGTGGAAAGGAAACTCTTTGCTTATTATTTCCATAGACTTCGTCTGAAAACATAATAATTAGGTCATCATGTGCAATTATTGCAGTAAGTAAAATCGGCAACAGAAATAGTTGATAGCATAGACCGGCAAACTGCGCGCGCGGCGCGTGTGGTATAATTTTTAAGGGCCAGCAGGCGTAGCAAGACCCTTTCTATTTCTTGGAAGACAAGACATAGCTATTCCTATACAAAGTGACATTTCGTTTTTCCATTTTTGACATCGCACCGTAAAAATCCTTCTACAATCCGTCATTTTGTCTTTCGTTTCTACCGATCGTTGTCTAGGTCCTTTTATTAGGACTTATCTAGGACTATTTCAGAAGAAAGTTTTCTATCCCAAACGTCAAAATCACACTGACAACTGACAGTTGTCTAAGGTAGTGAAGACAATTTGATTTTGTAATTGCCATGCTAAAGACAATAGAAAACTTTTTATTCGACGGCCATAAAGTATAAAAATGGAATGGAAAAATTTAATTTTTCACTTTTTGTATGGAAAATGTGAAAAATTATTACCTACATGTTTAGTTTTAGGGGTTTAAGGGTCTCATTAAGGGGTCGAAATTTTCATTATTTTAGCGATAGGACACACCATTTTCGAGACATAAGCAAAATAAAAGAAAAACGTGAATAAACTACTGAATTTTGTAAAGAGTGCAGTTGACTCTTTCTACTTTGCTGCCGTCGTACTGTCTTCACGGAACGTCATTTTTGTCTATTCTTCCGTCGACAAAACCCGTTTCTATAATGGTCATGCTACGCGTGCAGCAGATCGTTAAATTCAAAAACGGAACATAAAACGGGTAGAACCGCATAACAAATTCAAATCTCTTTTTTGAATAATAATTTAATAATTCAAGTTGGATTGTAAAAAAATAAATTTTAGGATATATTATTTTCTTAAACTTTTCTTGAGACTAGGTACCTACTGCGTCGCGTTGGCTTCGAAATTCACACGTGATAATGACGGCGTAGCTGTATGACATTGGAACACTATGGCAACTGATGCATGCGTCGGTCACAATAATTACGTGAATAAAGGCCGAGGAAAACTATCTTACGAATCGTAAAATGTTATTGTAAGAAAGGTACGAGTGACGATGTACCGAAAAATTAAAGATTGAAGTCCACCCTGAATGTAAAAACGGTATTTTATAATATACAGCTGAATCGCTACCTAATAAAGCAAGCAAAGGTAGGCGATAACCTTTTGTAAAGGGCATGTTACCTGATCCTGCGCACACTTGGCGAGGAATGTCTCCCAGCGTGGCCGTACGTGGTAGACATGGAAATGATGCGCCAGCTCGCAGGTGGCGCCAGCATCCTCTCCCGCTTCCAAGGTACTTTGCAGTCGACCCACGCGCTCTAGCAGTTCCAGGCGCTTAGCTAGCACGTAGTTCACGCGACCGTATCTGTTCAACGGAAAAGGAATTGGTACAATGTAAAAGCCTAGTTTTTTGTATCATAACAATAAAAAAATCAGTAGCAGCGCAGATTTTGTTGGGCTACGTTCTTTCTGGGGACCAAAAAATCGAGGAGCACTTTTGAAGTTCGCGCTCGTCATTTTTATATTATCTATACGAGCACGTCGAAGCGCGATGTCAGTTTTATAGGCAATGTACACACGGCTACATATCAAGCTACACATTTCTAGTATAAGCTGATCTCGCATTGTATAGGAGTTCCTTACAATGAGAGGTCAGCTTATTCTGGAAATGTATAGCTTGATATGTAGCCATGTGTACATTATAACGTACGTGGTATGTGAACTACGAGGGGCGTTCAATGTATTCTCGGTATGAGGGTGATTTACTAATGATGGGGGTATAGAGGTATGAGGAACAGGGTGTAAAGTTCACTCATACTCTATGGAAAAGGGAGGATCCTCCGACCAGACGGGTGTTGTGTCTGGTGGGCAACTGCCCGACGGTTGATGTCGGGATGTTGTATATGCTAGTTGCGCGGTAAACTCTGCTTGCGCGATGCAGGATTTTGCGTGACGTCCGTCTGACGTGTAGCTCGCATGTGGCGTTGTAGTTGCCGCTACATGGGTAATTTGACTAATTAATTAATGACATTATCTAAGGATATAAAATCTAAATTTCATATAGTTTGCTAGTTAGCCTTAGTCAACGATAACTGGAATGGCTAACGTGTCAATGTTGAAGAAAATCAAGCACCGCGCTGTTATTAAATTCCGTACCAAACAATGAAAAAGTTAATAAACTATTCAAGAAGAGATGGTGGCTGTTTACCAAGATTCTGCACCTTCGTTATCTACGATTCAAAAGTGGTGACGTGAATTTAAAAGGGGCAGACAGAGTATTGAAGACGACACTCGCTCGGGCGGCGCGGTTACTGCCTTTACGGAAGAAAACGTGAAAAAAGCTGAAGCTGAGATGCCCGAATGAAGACGAAAATGATAGCAGAGATGACCCATCTCTCCGTTGGTATCATGCGCACTATTCTTCATGACCTTTACGTTTCAAAAGTCAGTAAAGGATGGGTGCCGCGAATGCTCACGGCGCCTCATAAACAAGTGCGAATCGAATGCTGTAGAGAGTTTTTAGAGCTCTGGGTGCAGTTCCATCAAGTAATTTCGATGGAATTGTTACTGGAGATGAAACGTGGGTTCATCATTATGACCCTGATAGTAAACAGGAGTCCATGCAGTGATACAAGAAGGGTACTGCGCCCCTAAGAAATTAAAAGTCGTTCCGTCTGCCGGAAAAATCATGGCCACAGTGACTCAAAGGAAATTTTGCCGATTGAGTACACAAAAAAAGGTGAAACCATAAACGCAGCATCCTACGCATCCACTTTACGAAATTTACGTGAACCGGTGTTGCTTCTTCACGACAACGCCCCGGTCCACACGGCCCGTGTTTCCGAGGCGACATTGTGGTTTCGAAGAAATAAACCACCTACCCTATAGCTCGGACCTAGCCCCAAGTGATTATTATTTGTACCCTAATTTGAAAAAAGACCTTCGTGGGAAACGATTTTCAACGATGAAGAGCTCAAAGCGGCAATAAGTGCACATTTGTGTACAAAGTAATAAGTCCACACAGGAGAAAGTTATTTTTTACACGGGATTAGAAAGTTAATTTCGAGATTGTGATAAATGCATTGCGGTAATGGGGGATTAAATTGAGAAATAAAAATAATTTTAATTGAATTTACGTTTTTTTTTTCATGCCGATATGAGAATACATTGAACGCCCCTCGTAGCTCGTACCTACATTTATAAATACAGAAATTAAAATACTTAAGTACTGTTTCGGTGAAAAATATAATGAGTTCTTAAGTATCTCGGGGCTTGCCGACCTCGTTCTAGAAATTTTGCCAACATATGGTGAGGAGTCTGGCATTTTCGCCAGGAATGGAATAATTATGAAGACGCAAATTGTAAACCATGGCCATAGAGACTTCAATGGACTAATATTTCAGGTAATAAATATAAATAAATAACTGTCCTACTTAAATTAATAATAATGTTTATGCGTATGCTATATGGAACAATGGATTTTGTTGTAATTCGAAAATCAAAAACCGGCTAAGTCGCGGTGAGTAAGGTCTTGACCCGGGCGCGTGTATTTTTTAAATGCCCAAAGTATGTCCTTAGCGATATCGCATCGCTTTGATGTTTATAATCACATAAAAGGGGTTCATAAATGCTATTCATTTATAATCTTAACGACCACCTTAGATCTATTTTCAGTCCAATTAGTAACATCGAGTGGAGCAAATGTGAGTGCTTTTAGTCAAGTTTTAATATTGAACTGTGTATGTAGATATTACTAATGCGTTTCAGAACGTGCACCTAGTTTTAGTTTTGTTATTGATACAGCACAGGGAAGTTTAGAAACATTCTTGGATGTTTATTTTCATTCAATGTTGAGAAATAACATCTTATTTTATCAGCTCGAACAGAAGCCAAGGAAACCGATCGGATTTGTTTTAAATTCTTGACTAAGGTTGAAAAATGTTTTGTATTTTTGCGGACGTAGGTATTCTATTAGGGTGAGGTATGGAAATAGTGGACCTATGGAATCTCTGTGAGGGATGAAATCTGAAACGAGAGGTGACTTGGCAGAAAACTAAAATAGTCGACCTAGCTCACAAAATAAGCTACCTGAAGTGGCAATTGGCCGGCCATATTAGTTGTAGAACCTATGAGCGTTGGGGTAGATGTGTTTTTGAGAGGAGACCGGTAATCAGCAACCGTAAGGTAGGACCACCGATCTTCGCAGGGTGGCTGTAGCAGCTGCGTGAGGGTTGCCGATATCGAGAAAAATGGCGTGCGATTGGAGAGGCCTATGTCCAGTAGTGGACTGATGTAGGCTGATAATGTAAGTATTCTATTATGTACCTAAATACTTATAGGTGTAAAGAAAGTTCTGAGGCACATAAAAGCGGTGGAAATACTTCGAATGTTTCCTTAAGACAGTCTTCGGGTGATGTCGCCGATCTTTGCGATACGACGGTTTTGTGCGGGCCAAAGACGACCTCTTTCTCCTGACTAGCCGCCTGGTTAGCCCGTCTTCCGCAGTTGTCGTAATATTGAATGCAATTAGACGACAACTGCAGAAGACGGGCTTCAGTACATAAGGGGCGGGCACGGGCGGATTAAAAAAAGTCTTACAAACTTTTCATAACTCTAGGACTAATTCCTAGTGTTTAGAATTTTCCTTTTTCATATTGATTAACCTGCTCTACATTTTAATTGAATTAATGCTTCCTTTTTGCCTTTGATTTGGCGTTTAATTTTTTATTTTTTATTAAATCTTTATTATGTTTTTATTAACTTACACTCGGGATCGAAGTTAGGTATCGAACTTCAGGTTACGTGCGTATCAAATCAATATTTGCATATCAATATAACATATCGACGAACGATGTTAGCGATCGTTCGTAGTTATGCCAGCCAATATATATGCGCTTACGTCATACCTACTTAGCCATATCTAAAAATAAATAAACAAGTCTGCGAGATAAAAACATAACGTAAGCTAGCTACAGCCGCCAAAAAATACCTCATTTTTTTATATGGCAATTCTTTGCAATGGAGTCTAGTCTCAATTTTTTCTTTCTTCTTGTGTTCAGAACTTGAGAATGCGACGTCCGTTAGCTGGCACTTGTTTATTTGCAATATTTGCTTTTTGTGTTCAATAAACGCACGCACCATAAAAAAAATGGCATTGACAGTGTCTTTATTTCGTAGCTGTAAGGGCGGTTTTTGTAGTTCCAGTGTTTCTACTGATCTGCGGTTGGCCGTACCAATAGCTTGTCACACCGGTTACAGTCCA
Source organism: Dryobotodes eremita (assembly GCA_917490735.1). NCBI lineage: Eukaryota > Metazoa > Arthropoda > Insecta > Lepidoptera > Noctuidae > Dryobotodes > Dryobotodes eremita. The sequence continues at coordinate 11,911,930 of OU823257.1, forward strand.
GACGCTATGCCTTGATCAGTTCCTTTGTAGTCAGCCTATACTCGTCATGACTGACGTTTTTTTTTGTAATTGCGGTTTGCTAAAGTAAGACTAATGGACTCGGGTATTAGAAGTTCATGGCCAACCACTTGAACTGTACATATTTCAGTTTTGGCAGCCAAAATAAATTATTTTGAGTGCAGATATTCTATTACAAATTAAATAAGATTCATAAAGACGTAAATAATCTATATGTGTAACGCATTCCTGTTGTAGGCCTAGGCTGTGGGTAAAGCAAACTCTGGGAAAAATAAACAACGTTCAGGTATAACATCACTAATTTATTACATACAAAAGGCCTGGCGAATATAGGTACTTTAGGTTGGATACCTAACACGAACTGGTTGTGAGGTAGATCTAAACAGAAAACAGTATCGAAGCCAAACCAACCAAAACAGAGTTTTGCTGACTAAAAAACACAGCGTAATTCATTTCATTACATGCTTTAAAATTGTATTCTGGGTGTTATAAACTGCGAGCAAGCAGTTCAATATTTTTATTTAAAAAGTCACTAAACTACTCTACTCTCTCTCTACTTTTTTATATAAATTCACTTTTAATATTTGCTGAACTAGAAGAAGAATACCGAAAAGAAGACCAAACAGTTTGGGCACCAATATGCTACCTTGGTGATCACCTTCATATATTTGATGTTTTGGATGTTCGAACTTCAAAGGCAACATGACCTTTTGTTAAAATCGTCATGAAAAACGGACTACACCTCCGTCTAATCTCAACTAAAGCAATGCTAAGAACAGCTGTGCCGAAACCATAGCTAACAGTATCGTAAGCTTGGGTGAAGTTGGCTGAAGTTCAACAAAATTTGCTGCAGACCAGTATTTAGGTGCGATAAGTTTTAACAAATTATTATTGAAGTTTAGCATACCTAACGAACATTTAATTAATATATTTTTTAACCCAGGCTTATCCGAGTGTAACCCTGTTGATAAGGTACTTTTAAATTATGTTCAAGTAGTTACATTGTTCTGATTATTCTTAGATCCAACGTTATTAGCGCATTTTGCGGAACATGCATATTTTTTGGGTTGCCTAAGGACTTATACTTTATCAATATCAGTCATGCGTTGAAAATTCTTCGTTTGAAATATGTGAAATAGTACAAACGCCAAGCCTTTGGTTAATTCAAGCATTAAGAATGATTGTAGGTACTTACAGGGAGTTCAATGCGTCTATGAATTCCTCCTATAAGTACGGCACAAATTAAAGGTTACATCGATCTTTTCGAATGATCAAAACTAGTAATAGCAATCACTTTAATGAATTGTTCTTGACGCTGTCCTGTCAGGGTTTTATGACCTCAAGTCGCACTGGTTGAGAATGATCTTATTTGGTGAATTTTGCCAATGGAACTTTTATGTCGTTTACTGGCTTGTTTACAAACCTGGAGAAATCCTTGTCAGTTTGCAGGGCTTCCTCACCATGTCCGAGACGCAGCAAGTGCCGCTCGTCCACATCCAACTCTGCCACCTTCTCGAACAGCTGATTTAGCGCTTGGTTACTGTGGGTCACGACCAAGTTGCGCTGCCATGGGAAGTTGTGGTACAAATTTGATATTATCTGAACCGCCACGTCGGTTTTACCTGTTATAAAAAGATTGTATTAATGGTTTCGTTCTGGGCCACTTAAGGTTAATGTTGTGTGTGGTTGAACCCAGTTTTAACAAAATGATAACCAAGAATTTTATTTAAAGTGTTCAACTAGTTGGTTTATATATATTTAGAGAAGAGGTAATGAAAATTATCGGAGATAGAAAATGGAATTCTTCAATGGACAGCAAATTCAACATCGATGCCGGGTCTACTATAAGTAGTCTACTGTAAATAATAGCAATGCCATGTCGGAAATAGATCCAGAAGTCGGCGTCAAAAAACAACTAACGCAAAAAAAGCCTCATTGATAATAACCTGTACTCCCTTTAGTAGTCGATAAAAATCCAGGTTTTATTCTCGTAATCAGGGCGATATTAGGTATTTACCAATTTATTTCAGATTTGTAATGTGTTTGGGCACAGTATAATAAAGTAAGCAGTATTACGCCTCGGTAGTGTCTTTGAAATAATTACCTACAGTCGCTCGGTACACAAACACGCTCTAGAGTTACCCACTGACTGTGTCTCTTGGATTACGAATTTAATAATGTTATGATAAATAGTCATATTATCTTTTCACTTTTTATTCAGGGAAATTTTATGTGGATAAAAATTGCATTTGACTCCAATTCATTTAGATGAACATGGAATTAATAGTTTGGATTTCACGAACGTTTTTTTGATCGCGGGACGCGCGGTCGTGACTTTCTGTGACAAACCGAACCCCACGCGGGCGAAGCCGCGAGCAGAAGCTAGGTATATTTGGTTCCTTCACTCGGGCTTCGATCGCATGGAAAAAGAGAGATACTACCTACCTAGAATACCTACTAAGTACCTGTCAAGGAAGTTATGCTCACTACGCTTCAATAAATACCTACTTATCACAAAAATAAATAAAAACTAAAATAAGATTATTTTTAAAGGGTTACTTTGCTATACTTTGAGTTGGTAATTAAAAACCGGCCAAGTGTGTATCTGACCAAGCACAATGAAGAGTTCCGTAGTTGGGAGGAATTTATCCTTAAAACAAACTCAACATTGTAGTTGAAAAACATGTTCTCCCATACATCGATATTTATCGATATAAGTTTGTAATAGCATTTTTTTTATTATGTGATAAAACTACAATCTAACGATTTTCGGACTTTTTTCTTTACTCGTGCTATGAGACATTGCTTCTTGCCAAATTTCATGATTCTAGGTCAACGGGAAGTATCCTATAGGTTTTGATTTATTTGTGAGTATCAAAATATATCGCATAAATAGCCGTATTTTTCTATTGCGATTGGGATTGCTTCTAAGCTTCAACGGATCGTAGACCTACGTATTTGATATTAATTTCAACTTAATACCTCCACGCGTACTTGAGTAAAAGGGTCTTGACAGACTGACAGACAAACGGACAACGAAGTGATCCTATAAGGCTTCCGTTTTTTCCTTTTGAGGTACGTAACCATAAAAAATGGTTTATTTCTGATTTCGATATAGATGCATTCCAACATCCATGAATAATACAGTCCATAACTTTGTGCCATATTTTACGAAAATAAATGTGCGGAAGCGTTTCGCACTGTCCGCGTCCGTACGTTACTGCGGCGCACTCGCGATTGTTGAGAACCGAAGTAAACCGAGATTCCTAAGCGCCTTCGGCCGTTTTGTATGAAGAATTATATTAAGAATTATATTTATATTAGGTATTCCCTAAACATGTTTTCTTCTGCGAAATTGGCGAACTCAATTGAAATCATTTAGACCAGGCCCTGCAGTCTCGACATTAGATAGCGACAAAAATCTGTCGCTAAGTCGTATCGATGTCAAATTCCTGTAATAGATTTTCAACCTTATGCTTTGAAAATAAGGTTGAAAATCTATTAAAGAAATTTGACATCGATACGACTTAGCGACAGATTTTTGTCGCTATCTAATGTCGAGACTGCAGGGCCAGAACTACGAAAAGTAACAATGAAGTTACGTAATACACACCTAGGTACATACTGGAGTGCATTGTCCTTTCATTTATCACTCGATAAATGGGACTTTCATACGCATTGTGATTATAAGTCCCTAAATAAATAAAGAAAAAAAAACACGATAAGTAGGGAAACTTACCTGTAGGTAGGTAACGTATTTTATGCCTGAAGCAAGCGAAAAGGCCAGCCGCACTTTGGATACGATTTTTTAATCGTACGTGTTAACACACGATAAAAAAATCGTGACACTAGTCGAATTGAATAAAAAATGTCTCAATAAGTTCGGATTGATTTCGGAAACGGTACACGCACCATCCATGTTCCTGCCCCTATCTCCACTTATTCTGAGTTGGCGTAGCATGTCTTCTCCATCCAAACATATATACCAGCCTCATCTCAGTGGTCACCTTTTTCGAGCCGTAAAATTTTTCACAGATTTTCCCTCGTTTCCTTGGTCATCCTCTACTCTTATAACCATCACCTTCCCCCATAGGCATGGGGATGGTGCAATTGGCTGTCCTAATGTGCGGCTGGCCTAATGTGGTGGTGTTTTTTATTTTTCTAGATTGTTTTCTGAACTTACGCTGGTAATACAAGCTCACAGGGGATCGCGTATTTGATAGTGATGAAAGCGGAAGAAAAATATCGAAATCCGTAAAATAGCATTTGTGACGTATTGCAGATTTTGTCTAACTTACCTGTTCCCGGAGGTCCTACTACCAGGGTCAACCCCGGCTGCATCCCAGACCGAATAGCCTCTACTTGTGTAGGTGTGAATGGTATTGTATTTCTGTAATAAAAAATCTTATGAAAAACCACATTCACGATAATATGGTGGGTTTTATCGCTATATTTACTTCGAAGTATGAATTCAATGAGTTCTTTCAGTAAGCTTATCGTATTCTGGGTAATATTCCCAACTGTTTGGGGTTACACAACTTCTTTGTGTGGGAATACCGGTTACAAGGGTTCAATAACACGGAGTCCGATGTCCGTATCACGGACCTCGTTTAAAAACCCAATAAAAACAAAGTCCTTCTGTCTGTACGACCCGTAATTGAAAACGTTTGTTTAATTAACGAGATATTTATTTTATTAGTATGATCAGCAACGAAAGTCGAGTGCAGCACTAAATACATTATATAGCTAAGAGTTTTATATTATCTTACTAGCGACCCGCACCGGCTTCGCCCGGGTAGCAAAGCATAATCTAATATAGCCTATGTCACTCGGAGATAGTGTAGCTTCCCAACAGTGAAATAATTTTTGAAATCGGTTCAGAATTTTCGAAACCTATTCAATACAAACAAACAAACATATATTTTCTCTTTATAATATTATTTGACTGTATTTTGTTTATTACAAAATATATTTAGGTTATACCGTAGCCTCAGCAACGCGTGGTGGTTATGCTATTAAATTGTAGCTTATGTGAAACGTTTGTATTTTTAACATAGCGCCATCTATTGAATACGTACTCAATCCAGTCAACAGATATCGCCATCTGTTAGAATCGTTTAGAGCTAACAGATAATTGTGACTGTCAAATAATAGACAAATAATTTGCAATAAAATTATATTGCGACTATACATTGAGATGTAAGCTATCCTATCTTTCAACTTGGATCTAATTGCACACTGTGTGCAAATTAAATTTAAAATCGGTTCAGTAGTTTAGAAGTCCATCGCAGACAAGCAACGTGACACGTATTTTTTATTAATATATAAAGATTATTCGGCATGAGCGATGCACAGCATCTGTGAGAGGGCGTTGTATACTTCCCGTTAGTTGTCAACCAATCACAGCTCTCGTGACTTCACATAATCGACTTTCGAATTTCTTTGTAATAGGTACATATTATTTTCAAGGCATTCTCAAGTTTGCCAATTTTGTCGTTCCAAGAGGTCGTCTTCACTGCCATAAAAAATATATTTCTCGGACTCTGAAGCGTCTCCCTCCTCGCAAACCGATAGCAACAACACCAACGGTCACGGAGGACCTGAAATGGTGGGTCACAACTTTAGAAAAGCGTATAGTTCGGAGCAGCTTGCTCCCGGAGTTGATTCACCATTTCATGACCACGGATGCTGCAGATTACGGTTGGGAAGCACAGTTTTACGATCGTTCGGTTTCAGGAAAGTGGCACCAGTGGCAGTGGAACCAGACGGCGGCACTGGCACAGCCAGCTGTCGCTTGACATTTCAGCGGATAATAGCAGCAGTCAAACATTTCCGATCTCACCTTCGCAGTCGCCGTGTTAGCTTGCAATCGGACAATCGCACAGTTGTTTACTATGTTCGAATAGAAGGCGGAGCACGATCAGCGGCCTTACTTCACATGACTTACCAACGCCTTAGTTTTCTAGACAAAGAGCGTATTTTCATGACTGCATATATAATATATTCCATCCAGGGAGATTCAACGACATCGCAAACAGGTTATCACGCGGGAAACAGGCGGCAGAGTGGTACCTTTTAAGGCCAGCTCTAAGGAATATTTTTTGCAGATTTGGAGTTCCACAGGTAGACCTCTTTGCCACCAGGGTTGTGAGGAAGTATGTTGCCAAAGATTGTTCAGACTCAACAGTCCACTTTTGCAACGCCTTGAGTCGTCAGTATTTCAGCTGGCGTGGGTTTTCCCGCTTCCAAGCCTCATCCCACGACTTCTTTACCGTCTGGATTCAGCTCAAGGCGGTTTCTTAATAGTGGCTCCAATGTGGAGGAAAGCCTATTGGTTACCGGATCTTCGACTTCGAACACTCTGGAGACCCTTGTGAACCACCAACTTAGCCCGAGTTCTAGTAGATCGGAGCACTAGTGCGTGGGGAGAAATAACTAGTAATTTGTTAGAAGCTGAAAGGTCCCTGCTCCGATCTAGTTGGAGGGAGTCCAGACTAAGAACTTACAGACCGGCATGGTCTCGGTGGGTCAAATGGTGAAAGATAACAATTTTGAATTCAACTGTCCCAATAATATTAGTTTGACAAGATTTTTGCATTCCTATTCATTGAAATGAGATTCGCTTATTCTACCATATTGTTGCATAAATCTGTAGTTCTCGCCTTTGGACGACCGTCATGTAACGAAAGCTTGAATTCAGACTTCTTAGTACAACATATTTTTAATGCTATCTCCCTACAATCTCCTACAGCAGAGAGGCCCTATTCGGGACCCAAGTGAACTGATTGCCTGGATGCAGACGAATCCTCCTCATAACATTACTTTGTTCAAAGCGTCGCGTCACTTGGCTTGTCTTTAGATGCTAGCGTCAGAAAAACGAGTGCATGACCTTACTCTACTCAGAGTCTCAACAAATAACTATATCGACCGGGGTGATCACATCATTCTGTAAACAGTGTTTGGGTTAAAGACGGATACGGCTGCGTACAGGCAATCAGGCTGGAAACTATCTTGTTATGCGAACGAAAATATATGTCCAGTTAATTGGTTAAGGAAAGTTTTGTAATTAAGAAGACCGAGACGTACAGCCGAATGTAATCTCACTCATTGTTCCTGTCAATTCGAAGTTCCACGCAAAGTGCATCACGGACTGTGAAAGGTAATTGAATAAAAAGTTTACTAAAAGATGCAGATATCTCTACATCTCCTGGAAGTATACGTTTAGCTGTAGCTTCTTTGAATTGGTAAGAAAATTTTCTTCAATTGTAGAAAGAATCCTCTCTCGCGGTAATTGGCGCAGACCGAATACTTTTGCCAAATATTATTGTAAGCAAATTATAGGTGAAGTTGTCACTTCACCAAATACGAGTAATTTTTCAAAAAATATCGAACCAGTATAAGATAAAATCGATAACCTCTTGATCGTTGTTAATTTGATTAATTCTTGCTGATCGTAATATGTCTGGGAAAACCACTCGGTTGCATGGGGTCCGATATCGTTACCAAAATACATATTTGCCATACGATAACTGTTATCAAATTATTAGTACAAATAAGTTAATTTAAATATACTGTTGTTACAGCAACGGAAACTGCGATGTTAACATTTTCTTATTAGCCTATATTAATATTTTCCTTAGTAACTCACTAACACACTTTGTTACTTTACTTTCATTTTTTAATTTCGGTCACGGCAGCTAATCTCCATGGAAACTAGTGAGTAGGGAGGAATTATAGTGCACAAGTGTGTTAGCGGTCACATGCAATTCTTCTTCCCTCATTCTCATAGTCCGATGGAACAGAAAATCGCCACAACCAAAGAGAGATCAGGCGAAGGACCGACAGCTTGACGTGGTCTCCGAGGCAAGTAGAGGGTTTCAATAAGGTTATTAGCCTATAGGTACATCAGCTGGATGAAGGCATTCCTAAGTTCTAGGTATTATTTTCCGGCACCACGTCGAACCAGCCGAAGCGGTATGCGTACAGGTTCTTTCGCTAGGTTATCCAATGTATGGAGATTCTTTTATTAATGTATTAATGAGAAATTACTCTCGCCCAGAGTTCGGATTGGTTGAACTTTGACCATGATAGATTTTCTGAATACCCCCGTTTGTACCCCCCTATTATCCCCGTCTTTTGGATAAGATACAAAAATACTAGAATTTAATATCTTCTTTTAAACCTTCATCCAGTAAATTCGGCGAAGGTGTATATTGGTCCAACTACAAATGCGATACAAGCAGCCACCACACAATGGCCATGTGTAATTCATGAGCTGTTTTTTACTTTGGCGTGGTTTCTATTTATAGGCTTGTAGGTACGCTGCGTTGCCATCCGCAACATCCATTCATAATAAGTATAAACCGAATGTATATGTGTAACTAAGATGTTATACTTATTTCTAGTTACAAATGCTATGGTTATGCGTAAATGACGCGGGTCGATCGATAATATTTGCACCTGTGAACGTAATCTTTTGTACAATCAGTAACGAAAGTCGGCTGATACATATTTTTTTTTACTCGAATCAGAAATTGAACTTAGAGATAGTGCAAACTCTTGACCGTTACCAGAAAGGCGGAAAAGCAGTGTACTTAGCGAATAATTTTGAGTCAATTTGGTTGAAATCTAAAAGTAACAGTGTCAATCTTCTTTTGTAGCTGATCGTACTACAACGACCCTGCTCTAAAAAAACTTATGGTATTAAGTTTGGTAATTTAAGGACTTTATATTCCTGCTTTGAGTTTTATTTTAATTTGAGATAAACATTAACAAACACGGACATAAGAAAAAATAAAACTCAAAGTACATATTTTCAGTGAACTACGCAATATCGCATACATTCTAATCGTGGCATGGTAGGTGCAGATCATAAAACGTAAACTAGCAAACAAAGGCGGACCTAGGGTTGAACCCTGACTTACGCCTGTATCAAATTACTACAGATAAGAGTGATTTCTTGCTTTTTGCATCACTTTCCTGAATCATTTATTTAAAAAAAAGTAATTCAAAAGATTAGAAATTTGTGCGTAAATGATGAAATTGTATGTGGTATTATCTGTTTAGTCATCGACTGAGTCGAAAGCTTCAGACGAGCTACCGATTAAAACAGAACACTCTGTGGCCAAACGTATTTTTTGTTTCATTTGAATTTATAATTCAATATACTAGTTACTAGTTAGCTCGCTACTATCGGTTGGTGGTAACTGAATAAGAATGCAAAGTACATTCGTATATTTCGCATACTTCAAAACAATTTATCAGCTTTTAATCTTTACGGTAATATAAACTTAGTCCTCTTACTTGATAACAATACAAGATAACGAGCTATTGCGGCTATGTACGAGTATAATACTAGTGTTTATTTTAAGAGCGGCCAACCCGTTATACTTTCCATACAAACGGTCGTACGTGATTATGACGTTGTTACACATCTTTCATTGAAATTTTTAAACTAATAGGTATTTTGTGCACTTTATCTAGGTTTCTATGCAAGCACAAAATCAAAATTTGGAGAAACAAATTCAGTATAAGCCTCCAAAAATCTGCTTTCTTGCACAAATTTTACCTGAACTTTGGCCGATCATAATGTACTCATAAATTGTATAAGTAAAGAAAACATCTCCATAGAAACCTCGCACTTGTAATGGAAATTCTACATGACAACAATTTTTCCAAAAACTTGTAAGGGTTTTTCAAAAACACTTATTTCCTGAAACAAGTTTAGTGAAATCTCTGCGCGTCAATTTTCGTTCGATGTTATCGCGTTCTCACTCTTGCTTCTTTTTCAAACATTGCGTTGGATGAAACAACAAGCTTTTCAATCATGCTCGCGTTGACGATAGACGGACCGGGAAGGGCCCTCTTAAGACACAGATTAACATTACAATCTGTCATCGACATCATCAGATCAATGAATGGGTTACTTACTTTTTGGGTTCGTTGGATAAGTAAGGACCTCTTTTGGGCTGAACGTGCGGTTCTACGAGGATCACCTTGCGTGGCTCGTCTTCCTCCATGGCATCTTCACCATGCTTTTGCTTCTGGAGAACATTCTCGAACGTTACCCTGTCATAAAAAAAAATAATTTATAGGTTTGAAGAAGGTTATGGATGAGACTTGAAGACTTAAGAAGTTATAGTAATGGTTCTAGTCATTGGGAGCTAATAGAAAAAGGCATATTAATCATGTATAGTCAACAATTAATAAAAAAGGAATGTGTGACGCGGTGGCGGTACTCACAAAAAAATGAAAATCAGGACAGTAAAAAAATACTTGATTACGTAGGAATACCGAATTGTTGACGACTCCATGCGTTGTCAAAACCCGGGCGTCAAAATAAATCACGCGAGTGCGTACGCGTTGCCCCTGTGTATACTCATGCGCCATCGCGTGCTGGGTTAAGGTCAGTTGTGTTTAGCAACCGTTTCTTTTACCATGTGAAAGAGATAAATATAATCTATTTTGTCGTGCAAAAATTTGAACTTTGTGCTATATAGAATTACGGTACTGTGACCAAAACAGCTGCGCCCTTCCGGAAGCACTCGAAAGTCCTGCTGGCAGGACGCCGCGCCGCCGCGCCAGTCGATGTATCCTACTAATATTATAAAGTTTGTGAGGATGGGTGGATGGCTGGATGGATGTTTGTTACTCTTTCACGCAAAAACTATTGTACGGATTTGGATGGAATGTGGAACACAGATAGTTTATAACCTGGATTAACAGGTAGAATACTTTTTATCCTGATAGTACGTTCCCGTGGGATAATATCCGATATCCACGCTGGTGAAGCCGTGGGCAAAAGCTAGTCATTAATGTGGACATTTACGCTAGTGGTTTTCCCGATAGAGACAAATAAATGCAACCCTTGACACGAAAAAAAGAAGAAGCCAAAATGATTGATTGTAAGTATCGTATAGTTAGTTTAGTATTGATCAATCAATCACAATTGCGCATGATTCTGACAAACATAAATAAACAGTCGTCCGTACAATACGAATACGATAACTTAAAATAACCACTGGCGCCTACAATCTTCATGCAACATTTATTATAAACTAGCGACCCGCCCCGGCTTCGCACTGGTGTACAGTGCATGTGACGGAGGTCGTATAACAATAGAATGTCTTTTTAAACAATTTTAGAGCTCTTTTTTCATCTGTGGTATGACGGCCGACCGTCCGTTTCGTTGCGAGCGATTAATAATTTTAAATCTATGATATTATCTAAGATATTAATTTTAATGATATGCTGTAAAGGGCAGTTTTGATCTACATTAAAACCACAACGTATCTAACGTATTAAATTGGATAAGGATTAATACTGTATTGTTTAAAATAACTTCGTAAATAACCTTTAATTTTTTTTGTAATATGTAACAGGTAAAAATGGTTACTGTGGGTTATCCTTAGTGGATAGACATATACCATCGCGGACTTTTCTGTAGACTTTTTTAAGATATACAATTCCGTAGTACATTATTTTGATATATCTCGTAAGGTTTAGCCAGCGTTAGCAATGTAAGCGCCCAGAAACACCTTTTTTATTGTACCCATTACAAATCTTTGAAATTTTCGGCTTTTCTCTACTATAATATGCACGTCAGCTCAACTGTCGCTAATGAGACACAATTACTTTTCTATTGTTACCGAACTTAATACTTTCGATCGCCAGATGAACCTTCTGGAAGAAATTCTCTAAATGATAGTGAAAACCGTATCAAAATTCGTTGCGTGGTGTAGAAGTAAGCGGAGAAACACAGACGAAAACAGCCGCTTTGCTTTATACTACCTATTTAGAGAAGATTACAACAAATTATTAATAACTGAGAGGACAGCGTGGTCTAGACTATGAGTAATAAAGGACATAATTAATGATTTCAAATATAAAGTCAATAAGCTGAAACTGCAAGGTGACTAGATATTTGTTATGTATTTCTAACAGGTGAAGGTGGCTAAAATTTCATACATAACAGTCACTCAAATATCCTGAAAGAAATTCAATTATTTCAAAATAAAGGAATTTTCATCAAATATTTGCAATATTCGTAGAGAAAAATGAACAGATGGTACCTACTAACCAAAAAAAGGATTTATTACAAATCTAATTTTCCAGTAGTTCTTTAGTCACCAAGTTTATAATTAGATTTTTGCAACAATATCTAACCGCAAAACCCTAGCTGTCATTGGACGATATCACAATTGGTAAAACCGCTTTAAAAACATCTGAATTGTAATTCTTCAGAAAGGTCAGGTGCGTACCTAGTTCTTGTAGCGTGTATGACCAGCGGGGTAATTACGTAACACACTAACAGTAGGAATGGGTTTCATTTTGACAGTTCAACAACATTCATTGCTTTATTTACGTTTTTGAGCAGACAAATTTTTCGAACTTATGAAGCAATGTATTAGCAATAGACTTCAAAATGATTCAGATTGTGATAGTGTTACATAATTAGGGTGCTGATGTATGAACGTAAACGAGGCAAAAGGAGTACGTAAGGATCGTAACAGGTGGTCGTTCTGTAATTTCTGCCTACCCCCATGGGAAGAAGGCGTGAGTTTATGTATGTGTATGTATGAATTGAAATTTAAAACAAAAGTAGATATGCGGGATCGTCTATGACACTGGTTATTTTGGCCACAAACTAACATAATTAGAAAAAATACATGGGTCGATTAAAAGAATTAAGTGAAATGAAATTTGAACTGGCTCATTTTGTGTCGTAGTTTCGTAAATACGATAAGAAAAAACAAATAGCTATACCTAATTTAAAACTTTCAACTTTGTTTTGTTAATTAGAGTTTTATCGGAAACGAAATCGAATATTCGAATAGCGTTTTTACGTTCAAACTGAGCTACTTGCATGTAACGCTAAAAACCGCGGCCCCGCACCCCTCGTGTGTTGCACTTGCGTTCATGTGGCGCGACCCGCGAGGTAGTCTCTCTCCATTTGTGGCAATCGCACGTGGAAGCTCGCGCACATCGGGCGGCATCACCCGTTGCTAACGTTTTGTAATTTATGTAAGTACCACTTTCTGTTGCGCCACCCATTACCGTCAGGTGATTGTTTTGCTGTATATTTTATATCGTGTTGTGTGAATTTGGAAAGCTTGGATAATATGCCAAAAAGTGTTGTAAGTACCCTTCGTACATCCTACAAACTGTATTAATTATTATGACCTATAATTTAAAATGTTGACAAAAAATTGTACTGTTTGGGTTACCGTATTTCAAACCGAAGAACCCTAAAATAATTAATCATAATCACTCTCAACTCAAACTAGCTGAGACAAAATTGCTTAATTAAGACAGGTTACAGCTCACAACATGACGCAAACAGTCATGGGTTTTTTCAAGGTTCTAACTTAAGAACAAGGAACTCACTTGAAAGGTCTGACCAGTTTTCTAGGATCGTCAGTCTGCACCTTGATTTCGTATCCAGGGAAGCTGTTCCGTAGGTGTTCCATGTCCAAGAAAGTGTCGTTGAAGTCCAACGTAGGGATCTCATTTGGCATTCTAAAACAATTGAAATTTCTATCACTTTATTTATTTACAAGCAGTGTGCCCGATGGGACTCCTTACAAAATTTCAACCCATATTTAAACCCATTAGAAAAAAAAAAACAAAAATCCATTTAGTTCTCACCTTCGCTACATAAGGAACTCTTGTGCAAAATTAAATTGCATGCTCCTAAACCTGGCGGTTTAGGCTGAACGTTGTCTGTCAGTGAATTAATGAATCTCAAATTTTCTTATTTAATTATTTTACTTAAATAAAATGGCTGTCCGCCACAATTGAACGAAAGAAAGAAAGAATAAAGTTTATTTGGACACAGTTCGTGAAACACAAAATACAAATTAAAAAAGTGAAAGTGAATTGCTTAATACACTCATCTCACAGCACCCCAGACATACTGACATGATCTTTTCCCCTTCGTCCGCGAACACGACAGTCAGGTTTAGCGTCCAAGAGAGCGTTCAGAGCGAAGAGAGTGCGAGCGACAGGAGACTGGGCCCGCGCGAAGATGTGACTCGATTCGGATCGATGCGGCTGTATTTTACCGTGGAACAAAGTTGGGACGGGACATCATGCAGCTCAGGAACATCATGTTCCGATAAGTAAGTTATCTAGAAAGAGGAGAGGAACCTACATATAATGTGACCAAGGGAAAGATGGTTACCTGGTGTAGTGGGCCTGGCCAGGGTCTCCATATCCGAGCACGATATCGTGAAGCCATTCGGGAACAACGCATTCTGTATTCATCAGCTCTCGGATCGTCTCTAGCACGGCCTTGAAGTTGTTCTCTTTAGGTTTGCGCCTCATTACGATGTTGAACGTTTCGTATACATCCTGTATATAATTATATTATTATAATACACCATCATATTGTATTACTTATCCCTTTTTTATTATCTATGAACCAGCTATTTGTTACCATAGATAGTGTTTTAAGAATATATTGCAAATTCTTTTAGGCATCCTTGCATGACTTCCGTGAAATACAACAGAAATTTGATGGAAGTCACGTACGTCTGAAAGCTTTCAAAACATTAGTTTCTATTTCAAGCGACCTAAATATGACGTGCTCAGTTCTACTGCTTGATATCGTGTTGCAAAAAAATAAATAAAGTAAGAACATACCTCATTCCCTTTGCTGGCGTGGTCCAGGTCAAGTCTGTACTGATTGGGGTCGAGTAGAAGGCGGAATGTTCTCGCGTCCCCATCGAGCTCAGGCCTCGGTTCCGGTCCCTCCTCAATCACCCTTCCCGAGGCATCCAGCATACCTTCCACCTCGCACCCTCTAACATACACTATGCCTGCCTGCTCGACCATGCTTTTACGATAGTCATATTTAGTACCTGAAAATTAAGAATATTCGGAAGTTAAGACTGGTAGATTCAGAAAAAAATACGCAAATCTGTACTGAAATAGCTAAGAATTACCTATGCCCTGTGTTGGTCTTACAGTGATCAAAAAACAAACGTCGTGTTTCCTCAAGCTTTCCCATTCATGTTTGATCTCGTTCCTGACGCTGAGCGTCACTGTAACGTCGGCCCGAACACACGAGGGAGCCTTTTCTCCAATATTGGGCTTGGCCACTTCCACAACCGCGAAGCTGGATATAGGGTGAGCCATACGGGCCCAGCCTCCAAAATATACGCTCGTGTCTTCTGCACGCCTGTGAAAACACGGTTTCTTTAATAAAGAACATGTCAGCTCCTCAGCTCATGTGTGTGGAAGCTTCACATATAAACTGGGCAGGTCAGTCTGGAGGAGTGAATTCTCAATTTTTCTCGTTATAAGTATTAACGATACCAGCAAGTATACATTGCGCAGCCTATATAAAAAATACGTACCATGGTGCTAATCGATATACGGCATCTTCAATATCTTGACGAATTTCATCTGTAACAGAGTAAAATTGATATTACATGATTATAAAAAAAAACAAAAATATAATTGCTTAAGTCGGAGTATTTATTTGTGGCTTGTTATGAAATGTTTTTAATCACTTTGCATTTCAAGCACCTGTCAACGCATCACAAAGGCGCAAGCAAGACTGGAAAGATGTAAGGTAAGGGCGTGTCGCGGACGGGACGCGGACTCACGCGGATGTCGCGGACGATTGTCCACTTTAAAGCCACGATGTGTGGGTGAGACATATAGAATGCCTAGGATGGTACTCCACGCCACGAGGAGACAGGGCGTACACGCGTCACGTCCCGACGTTGCGTCCCGTTTTCTATAATATGTTTGTCATGTTGTATTTAAGAACAATAACATCGACGGCGGTCTTGTTATCGGCGGCGGTATTTATCTCTATTATTAAAAAAACGGCCTAAGTATAAAAAACAATTCACTCACATGTGCTTTCCAAACGAAATAGGTTAAAATTTCTCAGTAAGTAATCGTGTAAGGTAAGAAACTGTAGGTTCAGTTTGGGCAATGCAAGGCAATTCTCTCCGCTATAGATTTCTGTTGGAACCACGTTCTCATCCCATATCACTTCCTCTGTAGGGTATAGAGGCATAGAGTTGAGCTCTTCTAGCTGCGAAATGCGACGCTCATGACGTGAAATCTGGTGAACAAGAAAAAAATATGTGAATCAAGTATAGCGTGTCAAGTGAGTATCAATAATGAAAAAAAAAATAACGAATTTGATTCGAATTTTCTTTTACAAATTACCTCCGTGTTGAAGGGACTTTTAAATTACTTTAGTTTTCCCATCAGTTCTTGGCTGATCTATACAATTCACACAAATATATTTTGCTTGATAATTTCAAGCAAAATATATTTGTGTTCATACATTTAGTTGGCAGCGCGACCTGGCGGCGCCTCGCCATGGCGTCCCGGTGAGGTATGGCTCATAATCAAAAACTTGCAATTAAAGTGAAACCAAAGAAAAATTGTTTGATAATTTAAAAGTTTGTCTTACCAGTAATTCTTTTAGGAACTCTTTGTCGGTTCGGTGCCAGGGGGCGTCTGTTTCTATTCCTTCTGGCGGCACCAGATTTAAGTACGTAGCTATAGCACGCAGAGCATTTTCACTAAAAATATAAATAGGTAATAATAAATCGTAATTTACTTATAATACCAGTCTATTATTGTCCCACTAGACTGCTCATATAGAGAAGGCACGAGCATTGATCACCACGCCTGTCATGACGGGTTGGCGGATTCAGACTTAATTCCAGGTTTCCTCACGATGTTTCCCTTCACCGATGTCATTAATGTCCAAAATAAACTCAGATAGAGTACATTATGAATTGCAAAAGTCACAATTTCTATAGAGTATGTATGTTAGGTGCAGTGTAGGGTTAAAGAGCGGCGCCTGCGCCGTCGCACGGGTAGGCATCGTAAGATCTTCTCCGTCGCGATAACGCCACGCACCACCTTCGTCACTCCTCCCTCTAGAGTTCGCTCGGGCTCGCACGCGGCACGCTCACTCGCGACCTGTCCGAGTGGCCGGCCTGCCACTGTGCCACAGGCCTGCCACTCGGACAGTCGCGCGCGAACTATGTACGATTGACGCACGCTATTATATGTTCTACCTGCCGTATTTTGCTACCCTATAGACCCTTGTTTTTATCTACACCATAATAAATTGTGGAGTGTAATAAATTAGGTAGTAATTAATATTTTTTTATTAAGTACATTATTTCACTGAATCCGTAACCCTACGTCGTGACATGGGGTCCTGAATAATATTAATAAATGCTGGCTTGGTGATGGGTCGTTTTGAACCAAGTGTGTATTATTTAAACGGTAATTATATAATAACTAATTTTATTATGAAATGTAATTTTGAAAAACGTTGTTATAGGATACCTAATGAATTGTATAACATTAGACGAACCTTAAGTTTCCGAAATGTTTCTCCAAGGATTGTCTGGTGTCCACACTCGCTACATTTGCAAGAGCAAATAAACGTAGGTCAGGAAACTTGGAAAATGCTGCTTTCTAAAAACCAGAGTGCAGGGATTATAGTTTTAATTACGAGATTAGGTATTGAAAATATTTTGTTTTCATAGAAATAGAAAAATAGAAATAATATTTATTTGCGTATAGCATGGTTTATAAAGTTGTTTTAAAAATACAATATAGAGCATACATGTTTGTTTATATCATAGCATGCAAATATTATAGGTTACATAAAAATAATATTTCCCGTCAATAAATTATTTTATGCTGTAAAAATTATTAGTGTTTAACCATTTATGTACTTTTTTATTAAACTATCTAAGATCTAAAGTTTTTAAATTACTTGGAATTTTATCATATATCCGAACACACCTGGCTAACCAGCTTTTACTATATTTAGCCAGTCTTGGTCAGGTATGCCTTACCTGCAGAGAAGTAATCCTAGAATAGTGTTGTAAAGTCATATCCCGGTCTGTCATGGGATCTCCTGTTTCATCGCTGATTTCAAACCTTGCGTAAAATTTCAACATATTCAGGAGCTGAAACAAAGAAAACATCAATTTTAATACTTGAGAGTTGTACCTACATAGACAACGTTTAGGGGAATACCATTATTTTTTTATTATTTTACCATTATTACTTTGGGAGGTGGCGTATGGGAAAAAGGCGTGAGTTTGTCATGTATGTGTGTTGCCAAAAAAAAAAACACGTTTTTTTTTAAGTACCTACTGGGAAAGCAGATTGCTAGTACGTAGTACTTGCATAGTACTCTGACACCAAGTGTGAGATCCGAACGGCAGATACAAGTACGTCATTTTGACAATTTATTGTTATATCACAATATATTCAATAACGTATGCTTATTTGCTAACGTAAGATATGAGTGATAGGACGCCTTCAGGCTAGATAGAGCGACGATCTTCGCAGAGTGGCTGGTAGCAGCTGGATGAGGGTTGCCACAAATCGAACAGAATGGTGTGCATTTGTAGAGATCTATGTCCAGCAATGGACTGCTGTGGGCTGATAATGATGATGGCGATGATTTGTTTGTTTGACTGCTGAGCCACTGTTCAGGTATCAGGCACTAAAAGTACCAAAAACTCTCGTTAATCTTCGTCATAATATGAAGGCTCGTTTTTATACTAAGATTTTTTTTTTGCCAATTTCAGTACCAAGTCCTAAACTTCAGGACATAGAGAAAAGCGCTTAATGAGCTCAATTTTTGATATGTATTTTCGAAAATATTTAGCTTTTATTATTTAACTGTGTCTCAATGTCCTGATTGTCACATAGGTCGTCGGAGACTCAGTGGTACAAATACTTATATTGAAGCTTATAACTGGACCTTTGGGTGACTCATTTACAGGAATGCCGGAAAGAGTGAGAGGAGGTACAGATGAGTACTTTTGGTATCGGCTTTAAAAATCATAAATTCACTCTTCTTAACATTATACTTGAGCCCATGGGCTTCCGCATACGATTTACATATGGTCAGAACACCAGCAACACCACACCTGATATTGTTTATAAACACCCCATCTATGGAACACGCAATATAAATAAATCCTGCTGAGTTAACCACCAGCCGGTTCATGTTCAGGTTACAGAGGAGAGGCGAGCTTTTAATTTTCTTTAATATTTAGCTCATGGTTCTTTTCAGGGTTTTTCTCATGGAACTATAAGCTCAGCAACTGGCATGAAAAAATTATCATTCGTGCTTAGGTATATGTTTTACAGCGCATTCTTAAAATCCAACATTGACTATTGCCAGATATTTTCCGTGCGCTATTTCTTCAGCCAGACGCTTTAAGGCGGCGCGAGCCAGAGAAAAAAAACAATTATACTTGCGCATCCTTGTCTACCCCTCTCATCAAACACGACGTCTTCGCGACAGTAGAAACTTTCCGAACATCTTCTGTAGTAATACGGAAAATATTCAGATAAAACGGCTCTATTCAATGTAAGTATGACCGCTGCGCTGCCTACAATTATATTTTGCAATTTTATTGTAAGTCCGTGAATCTGATCCCGAGTGGGCTCCTACACTCACTGGCATTAAATGTCGCCCAAGCCCGAAACGCGAATTTGTGAACCAACTAAACCTATTGTATGGATTTTTTTAATGAAAATAGATGCCAAGTAGCTTCTCTAGTTTAAGTCAATAATTTCGTACATATTTGGTTAGTTAAAAAGTGATTTGTGGTTAGAAAATTCTCCTGAGCTATTATTAAAATTCCCCATGAATGTAAGCTGAAAGTTTTTTTTTATCGCCATTTGTTGATTCTAAAATTATGCGGTGTTTAGAGCTCAGTCCTCGTTATATCGAACTTCTGAAAAAGATGTTCATATTCTAACAGTAGCATGTCTGCTAATGCGCTTATTTAAGTTAGGGCTGGTTTTTTATCGTTAATTTGAAATTTGAATTGTAAATGGTAGTGCAAAATCAGCCCTTATTCCAATTATTACAAACCTACGAAAAACGGTGGGTCTCAGAAAATAATGTCAATTTAACTAACTTTTACTTAAGTTTTGGTTTCAGCTGAAATTCATGTTTCGGCCGGACACCAGCAACCTAATTGCGTAACACACTATCAATCACAATCTGAATCATTTTGAAGGATATTGCTAATCCATTGCTTCATATGTTCGAAAAATTTGTCTGCTCAACAATGTAAATAACGCAATGAATGTTGTTGAACTCTCAAAATGAAAGCCATTGCTAAAGTTAGTCTGTTACGCAATTACCACGCAGTAAACAATAACACTTTTTTATTTTTACTGAACTACAACAATTAATTAATTTTATTATTTTCATGGTACACGAACTAGTGGCCCTTACTTTGTTTTGAGTACAATATAAATAAAGATACAAATTTAATATAATAATCATTTATTTTCTGCACAAACATCTTATAACTAAGGTCAAATGAATTGATGATACAGACTAAGTAAGTATATTGTTACAGACAACTAGATTGATACAGAGTGATTGGAATTCGGGTGCATTCCTTGAAACTGGTTATACTAGGGCTAACTTGCAACAAGTTTGACCCTGATAATCTTGGGTTTAAATCGTGGTTTCGAGTCATCGAACAAAATTTTTTTTTTTTTGTAAATTTTCTGCCTTGCGAGGATAAACTGCTCATTGCGAGAAGTCAACTTCGCCCTGGATATTAAACTGATACTTTTCTGATCCCTCATGAACAAATAAATCCTTCGCAAATGCGATTAATCGAAAAAGTACCCATAGCTTTGAAAATTAAGTGGCGGTAAAGTTCATGTTACGAAAGTACGAAAATTTTGTTTATAGAGGCAGTTTACTCAAAATAACAAATTCAAATTCTTTATTGCATCCATGGGTAGATTTAGTTGTTACAATATATAAGTAAGTTCCAGCATTAAACCCGGTTAGGGCACGGCAACATAACAATAATAATAATTATAACATAATAATAATTTTAACATAATAGTAATTTTAACATAATAATAATAACAGTATGTATGTGTGCGTTTCTGGACTATGCGGCTAACAAAAGCTGGGGTGTCTCGCATAGGGTCGTAGCATTATGCTGAGCGTTTACCGTTTTGCGTGAATGCTACGCATATTTTCCCCCAACTCGTTCTTTTTAGTGTTTGTGTGTTTTTTCTTTGCGTCATGTTTACCGCAAATAAATGTATTTTCTTTCTTCTACTATAATAAAATATGCAATTATTTAATTAGCTACCATATTTACTAAATATTTTGTTCTAGGTATTCTGCGATCGCGTAAAAGCATTTTTGTGTTAGATATTCTTTTAATTTCTCTGTAGAGCACTTGACGTACAAATACTTCCATGCTTTATAAGCATTCTAAAAATGTATGAGAGGGGCCACTTGTAAGCACGTGTTTGAATAAAGAACTCAGTTGTTCCAGACAATAATGTTTTTTTTATAGTACTTGATAATAAACATTTTTCGGTGCTTGCCTTGCTTTTTGTAGGTTCTTTTGTTACCGGTTTGTGATGTTGGCTGTTTGACTTAATGCGACGGGTCCTGCAATCAGATCTGGCAAGATGTGTCTCTATCAGTGTTTTTTCTCCTCAGACTAATAACCTTTTTTATGCTATCAGGCGGAGTAAGCAGTAATTTTCTAATGTTTGACCTTCGTAATTTGTGCAGGATAAAAAAATATAACACTAATTCTGCAAAAGTGATGGGTATCGTATTTATCTAAACAAAAAAAATATTCATTTTTTTTTATTCGGGTAGTAAACCCAGAGAGTACCTTGTTCAGAATATCAGTTTTATTTTTCTGGTTTTTCGTGTTTAGACATCAATAAGTACCCATTCCGTCTGTGAACTTAACACAAAATAAACATATTATTTTAATTGTTATTTTAAGGAACTACGGTCGTTGACCCAAAAAATACATGTTTACATATCGATACCCATGACGTCTGCGGAGTTTCGCTAGCTAAATTAATTTAACTCTGTATATTAATATTACAAAGTGAATGCTGCAGTACTGTTAATACAACAGCCATTCATGTTACAACAACTTTCGCAATGTGAGGTATTACAAGGCCTTAATATGTTATGTTCCTTGGGGCACTAAGTATTTCAAAACATTTGTAATAAATTTCAACGAAAACTGGTTCAAATTAGACAATTATGTCGTGTAATTTCTGAGATATACAGAGAAGTATGGAAGAAAAAGACATGTTGCGCCGACCCCAAATTAAATGAGGTATAAGGCAGGGGAGTGATGAGTTTCCGAGATATGTGATATAACCGGTAACAGCTACAAGTTTAGCAAGCAACAAGTCATAAAATGTTGCTAACCAATTTCTGGAGCCCATTATTCAAAATCAAAATATTTTATTTCACATGGGCACTTATGAAACATCAGAAGCTAAGTGCACGGTTCCAATTGGTCGTTTCCTATGAAAAAGAGCCGGCAAGAAACTCCACAGTTACTCTTTTAAATGAGTGGCTTTTACAATTTTTTCAAATTACAGTGTTAATAGGTATGGGAGGACAGTGTAGGCCTGTCAATAAGTAACAGGTACTCAACAAAATAGAAAAACGTCTACAAATGTACAGTCTACAAGGCCGAATATAACTGCCACTAGTGCCACATGCCTAGATAACATTTATACATATGCTATACCAAGTTACCAACCCATAAAAAATTATAAATTTAATAGACTCAGGTATTTGCGGACAATAGATCACTATTCCCAATCTAAACAAAAAGTTATTAAAAAAGATATCACTGTTATCCCAAAAATTTATAATCGCTTGGAAACATTTAAAACTTAACTTTTGAGTAAATTACCACTTTTGTCAACTTATGATGCCTTATCATTTTATCATCAATATAATGTTTTTTTTTAATATGCATACAATTTGACAACCCTTTTATTCTAGAGACATTCTTGGTTAATAGTAACGCTTCCTTCAGTGACTGGGCCATTGCTAAAAAACAACTTTATGAATTGTACGATGAACGGACTTGTATAAACACTGCTGAATTTAATTTATATGCTAATAATTATTCTAAATTACTTAAAAAGTTTGTTGTTGGGCCAAGTCACGTTACTAGAGTTCAAAAATTAATAATAGTACCTAGTAATGTATTGAAATGACATGGAATATCATTAATAGCGAAACAGGAAGGTCATGCAACCGAAGTAGTGACTACAGCCTTGCTATTGATGACAATATAATTAAATCAGATTCTCAAGTCTCCGCGGCCTTAGAAAATTTATTTGTAGAGATTCCCGTATTGACTACTAAATCTCTTAACTCATCACCCACTGTTGCAGAGTTTTTACTTAAAGAAATCGTTCCAGTTTGTGATTCTGAATTTTATTTCCAATATATCACTTATAAAGTTATAATTAAAACCTTTCACACCGTCAATGTCAAAAAGACCGCAGATCTCCATAGATCTGCGGAATCACCCCATGGTGATTCTGTGGACGTTGCTAAATCGATTATTAACATTGTAGCACCTCCCAGAGGCGTTCAATGTATTCTCGGTATGAGGGTGATTTACTAATGATGTGGGTAATTTGACAAATTAATTAATTAATGACCTTATCTAAGGGTATAAAGGTAAAATTTCATATAGTTGTGATCATTAGTTTGCTAGTTATCCTTAGTCAACGACAACTGGAATGGCTAACGTGGCAATGTTGCAGAAAATCAAGCACGGCGCTGTTATTAAATTCCGCACCAAACAAGGAAAAAGTCAAAAAAACTATTCACGAACAGATGGTGGGGTTTACCAAGATTCTGCACCTTCGTTATCTACGGTTCAAAAGTGGTCAAGTGAATTTAAGAGGGGCAAAGAGAGTATCTAAGGCGACATTAGCTCGGGCGGCGCGGTTACTGCCTCTACTACGGAAGAAAATGTGAAAAAAAAAAGCTTTACGTCGGTTAAGCAACATCATCATAAAAAGATAACTTAAACCTATGTTAGTACCTAAACTTATTATCTATTTGGAAACCAATCTGTTGTTCAAAACGCATCTTCGAACAACATCACCTAACAAAGGAGAATCGTACCTCCCCGCTATGGTCTTCTGGATGGAGTTGGAGTTTTCCCGCACTCTGCAAAGCAAAGAGGCGGATTTCTGTCTGACGATGGCGTGGAAGCCCATCGACGTGTGCTTGAGGATGCCCGAATGAAGATGAAAATTATAGCAGAGATGACCCACCTCTCCGTTGGTATCGTGCACACTATTCTTCATGATCTTCTTTACCTTTTAAAAGTCAGTAAAAGATGGGTGCCGCGAATGCTCACGGCGGCGTCTCAAAAACAAGTGCGAATCGAGTGCTGTAGAGAGTTTTTAGAGCTCTGTGGTGCAGTCCCATCAAGCATTTTCGATCGAATTGTTACTGGAGATGAAACGTGGGTTCATCATTATGACCCTGAAAGTAAACGGGAGTCCCATACAGTGGTACAGGAAGGGTACTGCGCCTTCTAAGAAATTATTCCTCCTATAAAAGTCGTTCTGTCTGCCGGAAAAATCATGGCCACAGTGTTTTGGGACTCAAAGGGAATTTTGCTGATTGAGTATACAAAAAAGGTAAAACCATAAACGCAGCATTCTACGAATCCACTTTGCGAAATTTACGGAAAGCAATGAAAGAAAAAAGACGGGGTCAACTGAACACCGGTGTGGTGCTATTTCACGACAACGTTGCGGTTCACACGGCGCGTGTTTCCAAGGCTGCTGTGCGAGATATTGGTTTCGAAGAAATTAACCACCCACCCTATAGCCCGGACCTAGCCCCAAGTGATTATTATTTGTTCCCTAATTTGAAAAAAGACCTTCGTGGGAAACGATTTTCCAATGATGGAGCTCATGGCGGCAATAAATGCGGATTTTTCAGAAAAAGAGGAGAGTAATTTTTTAAGGAGTTTTGTAAAGTTAATTACGAGATGTAATAAATGCATTGAAGTAATGGGAGATTACATTGAAAAATCCAAATAATTTTAATGGATTTTACGTTTTTTTAATGCCGGTACCAAAAATACATTGAACGCCCCTCGTACTTTAGCTGTTATTTTTAATAATTGTATTGATCGTGGTGAGTCTCCTAATCTTATGAAAAACGGTAAAATAATACCGTTGTTTAAATCGGGTAGTACACCAGACTACTAATTATAGACCTATTTCAGTGTTACCTACATTTAGTAAAAGTTTTGAAAAACTCATTTTAGATCAAATGCAAAGATTTTTTACTGAACAACAAACAGTTCGGTTTTACAAAGGGTCGTTCGACTACTGAACTTTTATATTTATAATGCATGGGAGGATAAATGCGATTAGGGCTTTCAAATACCCGATGTTTTCAATACCGGTATCAATACCGGTATTTGAAACGTCAATACCTTGATCACGGTATCAATACCAGTATTGAACGCAAGTTCAATTAGGAAATTAATAAAACCATTAAAATACTGGTTTTTATTTTCAAATCAGTCTATGTAGGGGCTTACGAAAAAGTTTGACTAATTTTCTCAATTTATCTATAAGGTTTTTGTAAATAAACTCAGGTCTTTCTGTTTCGAGCGGTTGTGTTTCAACATAATTCAAAGCATCGTCTTCGCCTTTGTTAGTCTGATCAGCGTTGTCCTTTTCGCTGTCAGTCTCAAACTCAGTCAGTATTTAGCGGTGAGGCGATTGAGATAGAGGGAACAGCATAAAAACTCCTTTACAACTGATATTTATACAACGCGTCTATAACCGCTAGTTGAATTTCATGCACCAGGCAGACCTGATGGTGACCCTCAAAACTTTTTCCCAATTTAGTCACTAACACAACACAATGACAAAGTCTACGCGTTATCTTAGTATACTTCAACTGAATGAAACGAAATTGAAATCTTGTATAAAACGCACACTATTCAGTCAAGCATATTATAAGTTGGGGCATTACATCGCTGATAAAAATGCTTGGCTCAACGCTGGTCCTTGTTCCACAAGGGCGGATTAACTAATTGATTAGCATTTGAAACTACTGTTGGAGCTGCTGAAGGTTGTAAAAACTATCTTTACATTGTTGTATAAATTCAATCTTTTAGTATTGTATAATTGCATAGCACATGTGTGAGTACTATGTACCTACTATAAAGCTACCATTTACTAGGTTTGTCTTTCATTGGCTTGAATGTGCCCTGGCGGCTGAGAGTATGTCATGCTCACTCAAATGTCTCGCTGGTGGTGGCGTGTGTGTTGGATCATTAAGTTCGCTTCAAAATGGTTGAGCTAAGTGGTGCTGATCCATACGTCATGTTCGTGAACGGGCGCCATCAGTAGGGACTGGTCATCTCTTAGCTGCCACGGCTTATTTTAATTAAATTTAATATTTGAATTGTTTTTGTCTCTTTATTACGGACGCTTTTTACATTCCACATCGTTCTCGCATGCATAATTTTAACATGAATGATGTAACCAATATTTTGTAACCATATTTTGATTTAAAAGAATGTCCATGGAGTTTCTTGCCCGTTCATCTCCATAGGTACCTGATACGCTTTGGAATGGTCAACTAGCTTCATCTTTCTGACTGACCGACCCCTTGACAATTCAAAAGTGCCTGTAATTGGTT
This sequence comes from Dryobotodes eremita, assembly GCA_917490735.1. Lineage (NCBI taxonomy): Eukaryota > Metazoa > Arthropoda > Insecta > Lepidoptera > Noctuidae > Dryobotodes > Dryobotodes eremita. Next base: position 11,938,478 of record OU823257.1, read on the forward strand.
TATTTGAAATAAATGCTTTGAGTTTGAGTTTATCCCGTCGTCTTTGCGAAACTGACTAACAATAACTGTGACCTCTGAGTTTGTTTCGGCCTTTCTTCTCAGAGTAGTCAGATAGGAAACGCCGACCTCATCTAGTTTAAAAAACATGATTGACGTGTAAAAGTGTTTGTACAAACCTACTTACAGAAATAAAATCATTTATCATTTATCAAAAACGACGTAAGTACAGCTCGATTTCGGGTATTGTCTTAGGCAGGGCGCGGGAGGGTGAGCTAAAGATAACGGCGGGATGCTTGCGCAGGTGAAAATAAGTGTCAGAATAAGATCACATCTAATGTTTGTAATAACGTAATCACGGTATTGGAGCGTCAATACCGGTATTGAGAAAGGCCAAAACAATAGAGGTGATCACGATATTACGGGATCCCGGAATACCGGTATTTAAATCCCTAAAGGCGATGCTTTCTGCGTCTTTTGCGATTTGCCCAAGGCAATCGATTGCGTTCTTCAAGACACATTAATCAGGAAACTGCACCACTAGGGAATCTGGAACGTCTCTTTGGATCTTCTTACTTCATCCTTAAGTGATAGGATTCAGAGAGTGGATGTTAATGTAAAAAGATCACCCGGATCTGTAGTAAGAATGGGGGTCCCCTAGGGCTCAATGCTTGACCCATTTTCGTTTCTTATTTCGACACGAAACTTTTATTTAAACTCAAACGTCAGCAGCTGGTTACTGATAATATACCCATCGCCCTCACAAAAGTAGTTAACTGGTTTTTTGCTGAACTGGACTTATTTGGCGCAGCCGCGAGTCACACTTTGCTGCTAATTTCTCACTACGCACTATACACTTTTTATTTGTTTTATTTTATTTTTTACTTGTAGGTATATGTTGTGTTGTGTGCTTTGTAGTCTGTGCTAAATAAATATATTTTCTTTCCTTCTTTAATGTTAATAAACGATTGTTAACGAAAACAAAACGAAATGTATTAAGATTACGATACCTCATGTCAGACAAGTAGAAACTAGTGTGCTCATAAAGGGTAAGGAGTTGAAATCCGAAAATACTTCAGTGTTCTTAGGCAATTTTGGATGCCAAGCTTCACAGGGGCCCATATAAATAAATTGTCAAAAAGCTTAGGTTTGCAGTATACGCCATTAGAAAAATTAAATATTTTGCAATTTTTTTGCCTTCTATATCCTTTTACATAACAGATGTAAAAGACACTTAATGAAACCTAGAGTCACCTGTACACCCCGTCATTGTATTTTTTATTTTTTTTTGTATTGGACCATACCTGGGAACCTTCTAGTTTGCGTGTGTTACATTGCTCACTACCGCAAACAGCAAATTTTCACACCAAAAATAAAAGTCGTTTCCCAGCAATTATTTTTGTGCAATGCTATTTAGTTTGATGTATAGAATGTGTAGTTGACGGCTGTGATGGATCATTTTACACCCTGTATACAATGACATGAATATTTACTTTGTATAGTATTATATTATTTTAATTATTGTGAATGTGAGGACTGAGGGTCATTGATTTTTTCTCTCTCGGTTTGTTTTAATGATGTTCTGACAGGTTGAGTACTTTATGCGGTTTACCTAAATGTCCTTTCTTTGGTATTTTTCGTCGAATTGTTGAACTTTTTCCATAACATTAAACAAACCCATCGCAAGTTGAACAAAGTTAATTTCGCTTAAGAATTTTTTAAATTATCGAAGTCTATATTAGTACAATTGCCTCTTTGTTAATAGTATTTATTACCTTCTATAGTAATTTTAACATTATATTGTGATGGACCAACAAAAGAAAAAACGATCTGAGAATTGAAGTACCGAGGAAAAAGTAAGTAAACATAAATTACTTCGATGAACTTGAAATCTTGGCATCCTCGAGCATCTCTAGTCAAATCTATTCTTAAATAAGTCCACTATTTTCATCGCATAACGTTTATTAAACCTATACTTTTGCCTGAAATCTTCATCGGATAATTCTATGAAGGGATTGATTCGAACACGATTTATGTTGTGTCGGCGTGGTGTTTCCAACAACTCAATGTCCTCAATATCAATTAAATCAACCATGTTAATATCCATTTTCGGGTTAAAGACAGACAACACAACAAAATGAAAAAGATGCTATAACCTAAAAGAGAAACTGACAGATACGATTTAGACCACGGTTTGATCGTTTAAACTAGGGGCCGCCGAGGTTTAGCGTTAGACCATGATATGGTCTATGGTTTTTCGAAAAACCACGATTTGTAATATCATTTTTGTTTAAACCGTAGTTTATAGAGATTTAAACCTGGGTTTTTAGTTAAACCGCTTTTTGTAATAACCTTAAGTTCTGAGTTGAGTTGCACGATAACTGACAAATGCGTGTACTGACTGGGCAGGTCCACTCAAATCTGTGAGGTTCTTTCCTCAAAGGACCGTTTCAGACATCAAACTACATGGTCTTGATCATCACATGAAAGATTATGTCTGGACTTTAAAAGAGACTGTCAGCTCTAGTTTTCTTTCGGCATTTCTTTTCAGAGTAGTCAGATAGGAAACGCCAACCTTATCTAGTTTTTAAAATATGATTGACGTGTAAAAGTGTTTGTAGCGCAAAAATAACTTTGTGTAACCGGGTATCATCATAGGATTCACGTTATGTATTATGTATACATAATTATATCAGAATTGACTCCCATACCGAAAAGCGTGCGCGAGCGCCAGAGAGCCCACAGTGAACAGTTAGTCTTGTCGGCGCCGCCGTCTCAGTGACGCGGCCGTCCCGATAGTAGAGTTTCATTCCGAGATATCTCTCATAAATATTACCACGGACATCGTATCAAACAGTACTTGTTTAAAAGTCACAAGTGGCCTTTTGAACAAATGACAATAGGCAAAGTCGCATTTTATCATTTTTATGACCTCAACAGGATTTCAGTGTGTTTATTTTATAAAAGTGCAAAAAGTTTTCACGAATGAAAGTCAGTTTTCGTTTGTGATGAATCAGTAAAACGATAACTAAGGTTTCTAGAATGGCTTTTAGTATATTTGTCGTTTTGTTGTTGACACTGGTCAGCTATGTATCAGCCAGCGCAAAGTGCTGCCCTGATGGACAAGCGCTTCTCTTGAAGAGAGATGTTTGTTGGGAACCAAAAGCAAATGTCACAACATCGATATCTTTACCGTGTAAATTAGTACTAAGATTTTTAAACAGTTATTATGTTAACGACGCTGACGAACTGAAATTACACCTGGGAGATGATTTTGACGAAACATTCAAGACTAGCTCGTAAGTATAGGCTTTTCTTTTTAATAAAATTTTTCTTAAAATAAAATATTTCCTTACTTTTAAGAGGCTTTTGAGGAACTCGTGGCTAAGTTATAAACCGCACGTGTCAATCCAAGTTTTAGCAACGCTTGCCGAGGTCAGTCTGTGGATAGGTGACCATCCATAACCTACACACCGAGACCTTGCCGTGCCTTGGAAACTCGGATGGCACGTTAAGCTGTTGGTCCTTGCTTTCATTCGTAGACCTTTGACAGTCGTTACAGGAAGCACGGAAGTCTACCAACCAGTCTTAACAAGGAGTGTTACTCAGTATCTGGGTTGTGGGGGTCAGATAGCTACATGTAAAAAAAAAATATGATTTAGCTGCATCCGGTGAGACTGGAAGCCGTTCCTAAACATAGACCATGGAGCATGTAAAAGCTTGTATGGTGTAGGTAACTCTTTATAACCCAATGAAGTAGAAACCCAATTCCATTAATAACACTTCGAAAGGGTTATTCTGGTTACCAATTGAACGGAACCGTCGAACGCTTTAAATCCGTCTAAAACCTATTCGAGTGGGTTTACTAACCCATTCATGGTATGGTATAAGGTTTTTGAAGGGGTACGCTAATCAGTTCATGGGATAATGAAAACCCCAATAACAATAACCCTTAAACAATAACTGTTTGGTTTGAATGAGTTAGATAACCCGTTTACAATGTATGATTGAGTTAAAGGGGAAGCCGGTTTATATACTCGTAACATTAGCCGTTCCCAGTATAACACACATCGTTAGGGTTTATTAAAACCCCTTTGGAAAAGCCCTATTAAATACTTTTAATACGGCTAACCGAAACAGTACCTGATTGCAATAAACAGAAAACAAGGACATAATATGGCAACAATAATATAAATACTTCTACTACATATACGTTTTGTGAAAAGCTTATTTATTATTGATTAAAATTAAATCTTATTGCAACTCAGGAACGATGTTATTTTTTACATGTCAGAATCAGTCATTTTTAATCTACTAACTCATTATCATTAAGCATTGCTAATGCGACACAATTGATTTTCTATTATCTCTAGCCGGTCACCTGGGGCCTGAATAGTGAAATCGACAAAATTAACAATGAGTTCAGCTATTCAACGCTAGATGGCACTGTATCCAAATTAATCTATATAGAAAACAAACTTAAAATTTGAAAAGTTTTGTTCTTTAATGTCGTTTTTATTGCCGCTTAGAACGAATACTCATTTATGACACTCATCAAGTTTTATGTTATTATTATTTCAAAAATACCTTTCATACAGGCGTGGGTTTTAGCTGAGGTTTATAAGGGAAAATGCAAAATCCAAGTGCGCGAAGTCGCCGAAAAAGTTGTGCTTAGGTTCATAATCCTCTAGTTTAATTATTTCACATTTTTCTCTTTGGTAAATTCATAGATAAAGGCGGTGAGGGAGAATGGTATTTGAACAATCATAAATAGAAATAAAAATTCCAATATTTTTGGAAAATCCACAAGTGCGCGCCTCATAATCTCATTCAATTCTATAAAAAAATAAAAAAACTATTTAGAGAATAGAGAATTAATTGATTAAAAGAGAGGATGAGATGTCATGTCCAGCTACTCAGCAAAAAATTTCTGAATTTATAACTCTACGGGTTTACTTAGGAAAAAGTTGAAAAGTAACATTAAAAAAAATTAAGATAGAAAAACATTTTTAGTTCAGTTTTTCTTTTTCTTTTTTTTTTAAGAAATAAATGTTGTACTGCGCAGGCGTTGTAAAAGAACCTTTCTTTATTATTGTATTGTATAGATATATACATATAGTCTTCCAGACCGTATTTCGGCCATGGTTGCCAATTTCAACGGAGATTAGGCTTCGACGCGGGAGATATTATAATATGTATAGATATAGATATACAACGAACGAAATTTCCAGTCGTATTTTTATATTATTACTAATTACACTTAAACTACATTGAAATAGACCGTGATTTTCGAAAGGACTTAGTTTTCGATTATACTGAAGCGTTTAAAAAAAAATGGACTCGATTAGTTAAGTTTTTCGGCAGTTATCGTGACCACGGCAGGATACATACACAGACACACGGACGTCCACAAAATAACTTTTTCATTATTTTAAATAACAAGTGTTGAAACTAGTGTTTTTCTTGACGTTTGTGTGTGAATATTATTCTACAAGTGCGATATGAAGTAAATAGAGACATTTTTAGCTCAAGGAATTACTTGTTATTTGTAAGGCGACAGTAGAGCACTACCTCACGCGCTTCGCTTATGAGGCGTGCCATAAAGGCTCCCACAGACAGGCGTGACGCGACAGCGCTACACAAATGCGCCGCTCGTTAAGCGACACGCGGTGCCTTTGTGTCGGACGTCGCGTCGCGCCAGTGTTTACGAGCCTTAAATCGAAGATATAAAAAAATCTAGGTACTTTTGATTCCCTAAAGGGCTTCCATAATAATAATTTATTTATTTCAGTCTGTTACAATAAATATAATTTTACAATTTAGGATCAATCGTAGAGTAACAAATTACAGAATTTAATCTGGCGTCCTAAGCTAGGTTACATAGTAACCTGTATTAAGGCTCCCGCAGACAGGCGTGATGCGACTTTTGTAGAACAATTTCCATATGTTCTACTAGAGTCGCGTCGCGCCTGTTTGCGGGAGCCTTTAAGTTTCGCCAGCCCAGCACCCTAATTACGTAACAAACTATCTACCATAATCTGAATAATTTTGAAGCCTATTTCTAATCCATTGCTTCATATGTTCGAAAAATTTGTCTGCTCAACAACGTAAATAACGCAATGAATGTTGTTGAACTGTCAAAATGAAACCCATTCCTACTGTTAGTGTGTTACGTAATTACCCCGCAGGTTCCCACAGGTGTACACATAATTTGAATACTTAGAGACCGCTTAGGACTATAAGATGCAATCGTAATACATAGGGCTTGCCTGGGGGATGAAACCTTGTATAGCTGTTCATTTTTACCGGTGAGAAATCCCATAGTGCACACACCTTGTCAATTATATAAATATTAACAGGTTCATCTAACCGTAATCAATTATCCAACATGTTTAATACAATACAGTGGTTTCTTATAAACATTATTATTTTATCTTTACTGATAAAGATAGTGATTGAAATGTAGCTAGTAACCAAGAATATGATACTTGGGTTTCTTTTAATAACAAAATAAACATGACAACGCGAGTTACGTCAGTTACGTGACGAGCGCCAAGGTGAACGAAAAACCTACGCTAATTCATACCTGAATGGCATTGTACCTACTCTAGCACATTGTACATTATTTACTAATAATGTACAATATACATTTCAGTTTATATGTAGGTAGGTATACTTACCTACCTACATATAAACTGAAATGTATTCATTAATAAGTATTAAATTAAATTTTAATAAAAACCTTAGGTATGGCTAAACCAAACTCATAAAGTTATTATTACGGCCAGCCTAAACTCAACTGTATTTTGAACACTTGACATTACATTCCGCGACTGTACATTACGTTAGTATGGTACAAATGTGCACATAAACATTAAGCCTCCTACACACTATACCGGCGGCACAGCCAGCGGGTTTTTGCTGTGCGGGTATGCCATTATCAGGCAAGCCCCGGTGGCTCAAATATCCGCCGGCAGTGCCGCCGGGCTTGTTGGTGGCATGCCCGCCGGCCGGGCCGGCGGCATAGTGTGTAGGAGCCTTTACATATCGCCCTGTTTCCCCAAAGGGTGAAGCAGAGGTCTACCTATTAGTACACCCACATTTCGCCAGTTATATTTCATGTACAATCATCAATAGATGAAGATAAGCAATTTCATTTTATTTTTTTATAATGTATGGAAATGAATTTTGCTGTCCTATTTTTGTACTCCTTTAAATTCTTTCTACTATTTTATAGTAGAGAGCACTGAATAGAGTAGGTATTAGTTATTATTATGATTATCTAATTATATATTTGTTTCCTCTTTTACAGATACTGTTTGGGAAACTATACTATAAATAAAGATGTGAATCTGAGTCGAGCCAGGCCGGTGGCGGTAGTATGCGCTGCCGAAGAAGTAGAGATCATAGATGATAAGATACTGGGATACACAATGATAGTCTCAGTTATATTTCTAACGGCTACAGCCCTTATTTATGGTTTGCTACCGGAACTCAGGTTAGTATTATTACACTTCATACAAACGAGCTCATATAATTGCTTACTGCTACTGCAGTCGCACCAGGCCGCACACGGTCCGTGTGTGGGTAACCCTTGTCTTGCTAAGCCAATCCCGGCACTACACTATTGCCTGGCCTACTGCGAGCATCGACAACCAATTGGCGAGGGGGGGGGGGGGGGTAGGAGAGGCGTTAGTATCGCGTCTTTACGTAGAAATAGTTGACTTATAATAATGTTTTAAAATGTAAATAATACCTTTTTTTCTCAATTTTAATTCATAAATTCTTGTCAGTGCATCACTGTTCCTATAAAACTCAGGTTGACTATGATAAAGATTTTAGGTCCGCCTCTGTACATGTGCATAATTAATTATTTTACAAATAATCAACATAAGTGGGCAGAACACTTTATTTTTAATTACGGTAAATTATATAATACACACTAAAGTATTTGGGAGCTTTGGGAAAAGTAACGAAGGTTCAAAATTAACAGAGCAATTAAAAAGCAATTGTTTTGAAGCGTTCTGTTTCGATCCGTAAAACAAGCCACATTTACATTTTCAAGTATTGGTAATATTTTTATCACTGCTCTAACGTTTTTTATCTGCATGCTGATTGCGCATGATGCAGGATATCTTAGACCGGTGTTTTTACCTGATTCTGGAAAAAACACTATCGCATTTTGTAATCGTTGCAATTATTTTATCAGTGAATAGATTTGATTATGATAAAGTTTAGGTGTTTATTTATTTTTTATTAGATTTCCATCAATCTATCCGATTTGAAAAAAATACCTTAATATGAAAAATGTTTTATATTGCAGAGATGTTCAAGGAAAGAGTATTATAAACTTCTGTATCAGTTTAGATATGGGTCTCTTAGTACTCAGTATTATGAAACTTATGACATACTATGATATGGGATGGTGCGCTGCTAGAGGTAAGCACTAAAATATTATTTCAATTAATATTATGATTATTTTAATGAGAGACACCTATGAGCAGTCATTACCAGTATTCTGTGATAACAAATAATCAACATTCCAAAATGATCATCTAATTTTGCTGCTGAGTTTCTACAAACATTCTATCATCCCACCCATGTCATCATTCTCCTGGCTGCCACATGTCTCTCATTTAATATTTAATATTACCGAAACAAAATGATGATAACTCTTTATTGGTTTTCAGGATTTCTAGCTTATTTCTTCTTTATAGCTGCTTTTTTCTGGTCAAACGCAATAGCAATACAGGTCCTTTTAAACACAAGGTAAGAAGCATGTTTAAGCGATGTACAGTCAGGGAAATTATTTGATTAGCAGAACAACACATACTCTACGTCGATTTGCCATCTCATACGACTTTCTAAGAAAGACAGTTGTGATTTGAACATACGTACAATATTATTTGACGGTCAATATGTTATGCAATCGTTTTCCCTGTCTATACTTAAATAAATTAATATAATATCATTGTAAATAAATAAATTAAACTGTTTTGTGCTCTGATTGGACAACCCAAAATTTTGTTTTACAGGCGACCTGCGACTTTAGACTATGGCTGGAGAGAGTTCAAGTGGTATATGATATACGCTTGGGGATGCCCGACTGTCCTCACCATATGCCTGGCGGTCGTAAACTTTCACCCCGGTAACCATCAAAAACCCGGGATTGGACTTAATCACTGCTGGTTCTTTAGTAAGTTTTGAAGCTTTCACGGGCAATGTGTTGTTGAATCTCTAAGTTATAGTCTCTAAGTTAAGTTATAGTCTAATTTATAAATCTAAGTTATAGATTCAGAAAGTGAAATGAGAATATATACTCTCGTCTCACTTTCGGCAGTCCTCTCATTTATTCCAGGCGCCTCCAGGACGGACTGCCTGGTTAATAACTGTACAAAGTAACTCATGAATAAAAATGTGTTAATAATGAAATATTTACAATTTCAGATAAGCATCAGCAATGGTACTACATGTACAGTATCATTTCCGTACTCCTGGCTGCCAACATTTGCATATTCATCTACACGTCTCTGCTGATATGGCGCCTGTCCTTTTCATCCAGTCATATGAGGGCATTAAAATTCAAGTAAATATTATACATCTCTATCTATGCATATACATATTATAAATTTTGTGCTGTTCTTCTCCATAGAGATCTACGTTTTGGAATGGGCAACTAGCTTCAACTTTCTGACTAACTGACCGACTCTTTGACAATTCAAAAGTGCCTGTAAATGGTTTAATTGAAATAAATGCTTTGAGTTTGAGTTTGAGAATTAAAGTCGCTTTTCGTGTCGTGTGACTGCGTTCTTCTTCTAAACTCCGCATCGGATTCTGATGCGGTTTTCACCATAATTTAGAGAATTTACTCCGGAACGTTTATCTGTACAATACATTGATATTAAATTGACATATATTAAAGAAATCTCGATGTTTTGTTAAATCGTAAAAATTCGTGCGAAGCAGGGGCGGGTCGCTAATAATCTATTAATTGAAATATTATCAGATTTTTATGATTTCTTTATCGTTTTCAGGTTTGTGATGACCGTGCGACTTATCATTTTGATGGGACTACCGTGGGTTTTCGAAATGATCGGATCATTAGTAGAGAAGCATATTATTTGGTTCGTAACTCTTTAATACTTTCACGCCTACACTCATTTTGAGTGCTGAAAATAACGACATGAATTTTATGTGTAGGTAATTAGACAAAAAACCAAGATGTAAAGAAAAACAGATGCTATAATACAATAAAAGAATCGTTCGTTGTTCAAATTCTGATTTAACATGAGGTAATGACTTACGAAAAGCAGGTTTAACAAAGTAAACAGCGCAAGTATGTAAATTTACAACGCCGGCGTATTGATTAGCAAGTGCGATCTAACGGAAGCCGAGCAGTTTCTAAAGAATTTATAAGGTGGTGTGGGTATCGATAACAGCACATAAACGTGTTACCGTAACAAACTCGCAACTTACATAATTAATTAATACTATCAAAATTTAAAATTCACTGTTTAGCAGTAGGTATGAATTACCCCAGACAACACAGCTGTGTGTTTGTACTTTGTAATGTAGATATAAATGAATTCAACGCGCAGCTGTTTAAATTGAAAACAACCAAGTACAATTATAATGATTTGATGAACGAACAGTTTGTTAAACATTTAGGTAAAATGTCTACATTTGTATCTGTAATTTTTATGGTGTACATAATAAATAGTATTCTATTCTATTCTATTCTATTCTATTCTATTCTAGGTATAAACCGTTCTTATGGTACAGTAGCATCTAGCGTTCGATAGAAAAAGTATGTCGCTACAATGCAAACTAAAGTGTTCAACCTAGAATAATATCAGTTTTCTTTTAAAAGTTATTTAGAAGAATTTATGATATCAGCAATCATTTGTTGATTTTGACATGGTTAGATTCGATTCGATTACAATATTTGTTATTTTATTTTCGAACTACAACAAAAAACTAACACTTCTTTTGATTTATTTACAGGACCATACTTGATATATTCAACACGCTACAGGGGATCTTAATATTCCTATTGCTGGTGGTGTTTCGCAAACGTGTAATAAAAATGATGTACAAGCATGGCTGGTTGAACTGCATATCAGGCTTCGTTGAGAGACATCTAGCGACAGAAGACGACGAGGAAAACGTAGTTCAACATACTGACGTGCCAATGAACGATAGGACTAAGAACTGAGCTACGAAGCAACGAAGATGCGCTTATTTGCGCGCTATCTACGTAATACGTTGTTTACTCAGCTCTGCACCGTACTTCACACAACTAAGTACACCACTCGCGCATCCCTAGCTTCAACGAGGATGTAAACAACTTAGCTTCGTTGAACCATTTTACACCAGAACTAAGCTTAACTATGTCAAACTACTGCTACAACTAACTACTTAACTGGTTGACAATTTCATAAAATATCAATCAATAGGATTATGTGAACTTAGAGGGTTGTATTGATGATTTTAATTATTATTTAATTCTGTAAATACATACTTGTTACGGTCGCGTATCATATTTTGTTTAACAAGCAACCTGATACTGACCTGCAAATTGCAAAAAACGTAAGAAAAATTGAATTTTGTGGGCAACCTGGCGCTTCTCCCTTGAACTAAACAAGTGCTCTAAAAGTGATTTAAAACACCGTTGCAATACGATGATGTATGACAGTGCTGTGAATCACTATACAACTTTCTTTATATCCATGTGACAATTTATAGTCGTAAGTATTATGTTCGTGACAACAGAACACCAAGATTCAAAGCAGACTGACATTTTATTATAAACTAGCTGAACCGACATACGTTATCCTGTCGAAATTTCAATAATTCATACAAAATTCCCATAGAAAATGCACCAAGTTTCCCGGCAACTTTTCCAAGTTTTCTTTCCGTAAAAACCTAATTTGGACTATTACGAACACTTTTTAACAAAAAATTACCAAATCGGCTTAGACGCTCTCAAGTGATGCGCTTACTAACGAACGGCATTTAATTGTTATTGTATAGAATTAGATATAGAAGTATTTAGATTTAGGGTATGTCTAAATAATTTCACAACGTGTATTATGTGAAACAATCATACCGTACATAATAATAAGCATTTAATTTAATCTCTAATTATTTTTATTTAGATCTAATGCAAGTTTCTTAAATAATATTTTATATCTTGCAAGAATAGTACCTTAATCATGTTGTTGACGTCGGATGGAGGATGAGCAAAGTAATCAGGGAACAGTTCTGTGCAAGTGCGTACAACCATGGGCACAATGCATTTTATGTTGTTTGTTGATTTCATTGGCTATGTTAATAAGTTAGAAGAGGCAAAATGGAACTTGCCATTCATTATTAATCTAGTCTAACCTAATTTAACCTCAGTCTAATCTGTTTCCAAATGATTCAAATAGGTAAATACTGTAATTTGCTAAGTAATAATAGTCAATAGAAATCTATGCATCAGATGCACGTTACGCAATAGAAGTACTGTCCGCTATTTTTAAATAATAATTAGGGCTAAGTAGGTACCGAGATAAGAAAAGTGATTTCAAGAATTTGTCGGTTAGTTTTTCACTTTTGCAATGAAAATGAAGATGATTCGAGATTGAGATTTGAGATTGAGATCGCTTTCTGTGACTGCTATTTTCCAAACCAACCACTTTATGAGCCGTATGCCATAATTTTAATTTAAAATATAATATATCATAAAATATAAGTATAAAAATAAACATGACAGTGTTTATTTTAATACTTATATTTTATTATACCTTTTTTGTAAATAATCTGTACATACTTACATAATTATAATAATGAGTAAGTACATTTTTATTATTCATGATTTTTTTTCAATTAGACTAGGTTTTTTAATTGAATAATTAAGTACCTAAATAATTCGTTAAAAATCTAATTCGCAACCTTATTTGAATAAATTACTTATTTATAATAAAGATTGTCATTTTGTATACCAAGGCCTTTTGACAAAGAGCCTTGCTTTAACCAAATAAAAACATAACCAAGTTTAGTGGCTAACGTACGAGTTTGCACACAGAAGGGAGAAATACAAAGAGGAGGGTCCAGTCTCTGGACCATCGTCATAATAACCTTGCTAGTAGCATGAACCCATTCCCAATCAATGATAAAATTAAACAATAAGTTGTTTACATGGGCACATACACGCTACTTTTTCTATTGCTACAGCACAGCATGCTTGTGGTGTAATTATTTTTTAATGGTCTTCAAGTTGTACTCTTTGCTTCGATTGCGTGTGTGATCACCTGATCACTAAACCTGAGAAAAATGTTATTGGATTTTTCATTGGTATATAAAAAAAAATGTGAGTAGCAGTTACCAACCACTACGCAGTATGGATTTGAGCCAAGTTACTTAGAGGACCTTAAACATTACAAGAGATTGAGATGTGCTATTATACAATTCTGTTTACCCCTACGATAAATACTGGCATGAAATGTATCTTATCATTTAAAGCTGTTCATTAGTAGATGTTTAAGACATGTCAGTAGATCAATAACATGTATTTAATAAGCGGAGAAACTAGTTTTAATTCTTATGACGGGCATAAAATAATTCTAGAATAAGTATTTTTTATATTAACTAAGTTTTGTCAAATTAAATTGTAATATCGTGAATATGTGTAATGCATGTACATATAAAAAAAATGTGAAATGTGTAATACACATAGTAAAAATTAATGGTGTTGTTATTTATAAACCCTAAACCCAGATTAACATTTACAGGAAAATTGGCCATTACTCTGTTGAACACTGTTCTTGTTACTTTATTCTACGTATAACAAAATAATTTTAAGCAGGACTGCTATTCGGCAGGTACGAATTGGGTTCTATTCCTAGGTCGGACAAATTTTCATCGAAGGGAAGGAATTTGACCATCTTTATAACGTCTCTTTGGATCTTCTTACTTCATCCTTAAGTGATAGGATTCAGAGAGAGTTAACGTAAAAAGATCACCCGGATCTGTAGTAAGAATGGGGGTCCCCTAGGGCTCAATGCTTGACCCATTTTCATTTCTTATTTCGACACGAAACTTTTATTTAAACTCAAACGTCAGCAGCTGGTTACTGATAATATACCCATCGCCCTCGCAAAAGTAGTTAACTGGTTTTTTGCTGAACTGGACTTATTTGGCGCAGCCGCGAGTCACACTTTGCTGCTAATTTCTCACTACGCACTATACACTTTTTATTTGTTTTATTTTATTTTTTACTTGTAGGTATATGTTGTGTTGTGTGCTTTGTAGTCTGTGCTAAATAAATATATTTTCTTTCCTTCTTTAATGTTAATAAACGATTGTTAACGAAAAAAAAACGAAATTTATTAAGATTACGATACCTCATGTCAGACAAGTAGAAACTAGTGTGCTCATAAAGGGTAAGGAGTTGAAATCCGAAAATACTTCAGTGTTCTTAGGCAATTTTGGATGCCAAGCTTCACAGGGGCCCATATAAATAAATTGTCAAAAAGCTTAGGTTTGCAGTATACGCCATTAGGAAAATTTAATATTTTGCAATTTTTTTGCCTTCTATATCCTTTTACATAACAGATGTAAAAGACACTTAATGAAACCTAGAGTCACCTGTACACCCCGTCATTGTATTTTTTTTTTTTTTTGTATTGGATCATACCTGGGAACCTTCTGGTTTGCGTGTGTTACATTGCTCACTACCGCAAACAGGAAATTTTCACACCAAAAATAAAAGTCGTTTCCCAGCAATTATTTTTGTGCAATGCTATTTAGTTTGATGTATAGAATGTGTAGTTGACGGCTGTGATGGATCATTTAACACCCTGTATACAATGACATGAATATTTACTTTGTATAGTATTATATTATTTTAATTATTGTGAATGTGAGGACTGAGGGTCAATGATTTTTTCTCTCTCGGTTTGTTTTAATGATGTTCTGACAGGTTGAGTACTTTATGCGGGTTACCTAAATGTCCTTTCTTTGGTATTTTTCGTCGAACTGTTGAACTTTTTCCATAACATTAAACAAACCCATCGCAAGTTGAACAAAGTTAATTTAGCTTAAGAATTTTTAAAATTATCGAAGTCTATATTAGTACAATTGCCTCTTTGTTAATAGTATTTATTACCTTCTATAGTAATTTTAACATTATATTGTGATGGACCAACAAAAGAAAAAACGATCTGAGAATTGAAGTACCGAGGAAAAAGTAAGTAAACATAAATTACTTCGATGAACTTGAAATCTTGGCATCCTCGAGCATCTCTAGTCAAATCTATTCTTAAATAAGTCCACTATTTTCATCGCATAACGTTTATTAAACCTATACTTTTGCCTGAAATCTTCATCGGATAATTCTATGACGGGATTGATTCGAACACGATTTATGTTGTGTCGGCGTGGTGTTTCCAACAACTCAATGTCCTCAATATCAATCAAATCAACCATGTTAATATCCATTTTCGGGTTAAAGACAGACAACACAACAAAATGAAAAAGATGCTATAACCTAAAAGAGAAACTGACAGATACGATTTAGACCACGGTTTGATCGTTTAAACTAGGGGCCGCCGAGGGTTAGCGTTAGACCATGATATGGTCTATGGTTTTTCGAAAAACCACGATTTGTAATATCATTTTTGTTTAAACCGTAGTTTATAGAGATTTAAACCTGGGTTTTTAGTTAAACCGCTTTTTTTGTACTAACCTTAAGTTCTGAGTTGAGTTGCACGATAACTGACAAATGCGTGTACTGACTGGGCAGGTCCACTCAAATCTGTGAGGTTCTTTCCTCAAAGGACCGTTTCAGACATCAAACTACATGGTCTTGATCATCACATGAAAGATTATGTCTGGACTTTAAAAGAGACTGTCAGCTCTAGTTTTCTTTCGGCATTTCTTTTCAGAGTAGTCAGATAGGAAACGCCAACCTTATCTAGTTTTTAAAATATGATTGACGTGTAAAAGTGTTTGTAGCGCAAAAATAACTTTGTGTAACCGGGGACCATCATAGGATTCACGTTATATATTATGTATAGATAATTATATCAGAATTGACTCCCATACCGAAAAGCGTGCGCGAGCGCCAGAGAGCCCACAGTGAACAGTTAGTCTTGTCGGCGCCGCCGTCTCAGTGACGCGGCCGTCCCGATAGTAGAGTTTCATTCCGAGATATCTCTCATAAATATTACCACGGACATCGTATTAAACAGTACTTGTTTAAAAGTCACAAGTGGCCTTTTGGACAAATGACAATAAGCATAGTCGCATTTTATAATTTTTATGACCTCAACAGGATTTCAGTGTGTTTATTTTATAAAAGTGCAAAAAGTTTTCACGAATGAAAGTCAGTTTTCGTTTGTGATGAATCCGTAAAACGATAACTAAGGTTTCTAGAATGGCTTTCAGTATATTTGTCGTTTTGTTGTTGACACTGGTCAGCTATGTATCAGCCAGCGCAAAGTGCTGCCCTGATGGACAAGCGCTTCTCTTGAAGAGAGATGTTTGTTGGGAACCAAAAGCAAATGTCACAACATCGATATCTTTACCGTGTAAATTAGTACTAAGATTTTTAAACAGTTATTATGTTAACGACGCTGACGAACTGAAATTACACCTGGGAGATGATTTTGACAAAACATTCAATACTAGCTCGTAAGTATAGGCTTTACTTTTTAATAAAAAAATTCTTAAA
The DNA here is from genome assembly GCA_917490735.1 of Dryobotodes eremita. Classification (NCBI taxonomy): domain Eukaryota; kingdom Metazoa; phylum Arthropoda; class Insecta; order Lepidoptera; family Noctuidae; genus Dryobotodes; species Dryobotodes eremita. The sequence goes on from OU823257.1 coordinate 11,955,192, forward strand.
ATAAAATATTTCCTTACTTTTAAGAGGCTTTTGAGGGGCTCGTGGCTAAGTTATAACCGCACGTGTCAATCCAAGTTTTAGCAACGCTTGCCGAGGTCAGTCTGTGGATAGGTGACCATCCATAACCTACACACCGAGACCTTTCCGTGCCTTGGAAACTCTGATGGCACGTTAAGCTGTTGGTCCTTGCTTTCATTCGTAGAGACCTTTGAGTCGTTACAGGAAGCACGGAAGTCTACCAACCAGTCTTAACAAGGGGTGTTACTCAGTATCTGGGTTGTGGGGGTCAGATAGCTACATGTAAAAAAAAAAATGATTTAGCTGCATCCGGTGAGACTGGAAGCCGTTCCTAAAAATAGACCATGGAGCATGTAAAAGCTTGTATGGTGTAGGTAACTCTTTATAACCCAATGAAGTAGAAACCCAATTCCATCAATAACACTTCGAAAGGGTTATTCTGGTTACGAATTGAACGGAACCGTCGAACGCTTTAAATCCCTCTAAAACCTATTCGAGTGGGTTTACTAACCCATTCATGGTATGGTATAAAGGTTTTTGAAGGGGTACGCTAATCAGTTCCTGGGATAATGAAAACCCCAATAACAATAACCCTTAAACAATAACTGTTTGGTTTGAAGGAGTTAGATAACCCGTTTACAATGTATGATTGAGTTAAAGGGGAAGCCGGTTTATATAACATTAGCCGTTCCCAGTATAACACACATCGTTAGGGTTTATTAAAAACCCTTTGGAAAAGCCCTATTAAATACTTTTAATACGGCTAACCGAAACAGTACCTGATTGCAATAAACAGAAAACAATGACATAATATGGCAACAATAATATAAATACTTCTACTACATATACGTTTTGCGAAAAGCTTATTTATTATTGATTAAAATTAAATCTTATTGCAACTCACGAACGATGTTATTTTTTACATGTCAGAATCAGTCATGTTTAATCTACTAACTCATTATCATTAAGCATTGCTAATGAGACACAATTGATTTTCTATTATCTCTAGCCGGTCACCTGGGGCCTGAGTAGTGAAATCGACAAAATTAACAATGAGTTCAGCTATTCAACGCTAGATGGCACTGTATCCAAATTAATCTATATAGCAAACTAACTTTAAATTTGACAAGTTTTGTTCTTTAAAGTCGTTTTTATTGCCACTTAGAACGAATACTCATTTATGACAATCATCAAGTTTTACGTTATTATTATTTCAAAAATACCCTTCATACGAGCGTGGGTTTTAGCTGAGGTTTATAAGGGAAAATGCAAAATCCAAGTGCGCGAAGTCGCTGAAAAAGTTGTGATTAGGTTCATAATCCTTAAGTTTAATTATTTCACATTTTTCTCTTTGGTAAGTTCATAGATAAAGGCGGTGAGGGAGAATGGTATTTGAACAATCATAAATAGAAATAAAAATTCCAATATTTTTGGAAAATCCACAAGTACGCGCCTCATAATCTCATTCAATTCTATAAGAAAATAAAAAACTATTTAGAGAATAGAGAATTAATTGATTAAAAGAGAGGATGAGATGTCATGTCCAGCTACTCAGCAAAATTTTTCTGAATTTATAACTCTACGGGTTTACTTAGGAAAAAGTTGAAAAGTAACATTAAAAAAAATTAAGATAGAAAAACATTTTTAGTTCAGTTTTTCTTTTTCTTTTTTTTTTTAATAAATAAATGTTGTACTGCGCACGCGTTGTAAAAGAACATTTCTTTATTATTGTATTGTATAGATTTATACATATAGTCTTCCAGACCGTATTTCGGCCATGGTTGCCAATTTCAACGGAGATTAGGCTTCGACGCGGGAGATATTATAATATGTATAGTTGTATGTGTGTGTGTGTATGTATGTAGGTATATACAGCGAACGAAATGTCCAGTCGTATTTTTATATTATTACTAATTACACTTAAACTACATTGAAATAGACCGTGATTTTCGAAAGGACTTAGTTTTCGATTATACTGAAGCGTTTAAAAAAAAATGGACTCGATTAGTTAAGTTTTTCGGCAGTTATCGTGACCACGGCAGGATACATACACAGACACACGGACGTCCACAAAATAACTTTTTCATTATTTTAAATAACAAGTGTTGAAACTAGTGTTTTTCTTGACGTTTGTGTGTGAATATTATTCTACAAGTGCGATATGAAGTAAATAGAGACATTTTTAGCTCAAGGAATTACTTGTTATTTGTAAGGCGACAGTAGAGCACTACCTCACGCGCTTCGCTTATGAGGCGTGCCATAAAGGCTCCCACAGACAAGCGTGACGCGACAGCGCTACACAAATGCGCCGCTCGTTAAGCGACACGCGGTGCCTTTGTGTCGGACGTCGCGTCGCGCCAGTGTTTACGAGCCTTAAATCGAAGATATAAAAAAATCTAGGTACTTTTGATTCCCTAAAGGGCTTCCATAATAATAATTTATTTATTTCAGTCTGTTACAATAAATATAATTTTACAATTTAGGATCAATCGTAGAGTAACAAATTACAGAGTTTAATCTGGCGTCCTAAGCTAGGTTACATAGTAACCTGTATTAAGGCTCCCGCAGACAGGCGTGATGCGACTTTTGTAGAACAATTTCGATATGTTCTACTAGAGTCGCGTCGCGCCTGTTTGCGGGAGCCTTTAAGTTTCGCCAGCCCAGCACCCTAATTACGTAACAAACTATCTACCATAATCTGAATAATTTTGAAGCCTATTTCTAATCCATTGCTTCAAATGTTCGAAAAATTTGTCTGCTCAACAACGTAAATAACGCAATGAATGTTGTTGAACTGTCAAAATGAAACCCATTCCTACTGTTAGTGTGTTACGTAATTACCCCGCAGGTTCCCACAGGTGTACACATAATTTGAATACTTAGAGACCGCTTAGGACTATAAGATGCAATCGTAATACATAGGGCTTGCCTGGGGGATGAAACCTTGTATAGCTGTTCATTTTTACCGGTGAGAAATTCCATAGTGCACACACCTCGTCAATTATACAAATATTAACAGGTCCATCTTACCGTAGTCAATTACCCAACATGTTTAATACAATACAGTGGTTTCTTATAAACATTATTATTTTATCTTTACTGATAAAGATAGTGATTGAAATGTAGCTAGTAACCAAGAATATGATACTTGGGTTTTTTAATAACAAAATAAACAAGACAACGTGAGTTACGTCAGTTACGTGACGAGCGCCAAGGTGAACGAAAAACCTACGCTAATTCATAGCTGAATGGCATTGTACCTACTCTTGCACATTGTACATTATTTACTAATAATGTACAATGTACATTTCAGTTATATGTAGGTAGGTATACTTACCTACCTACATATAAACTGAAATGTATTCATTAATAAGTATTAAATTAAATTTTAATAAAAACCTTAGGTATGGCTAAACCAAACTCATAAAGTTATTATTACGGCCAGCCTAAACTCAACTGTATTTTGAACGCTTGACATTACATTCCGCGACTGTACAATACGTTAGTATGGTACAAATGTGCACATAAACATTAAGCCTCCTACACACTATACCGGCGGCACAGCCGGCGGGTTTTTGCTGTGCGGGTATGCCATTATCAGGCAAGCCCCGGTGGCTCAAATATCCGCCGGGCGGCAGTGCCGCCGGGCTTGTTGGTGGCATGCCCGCCGGCCGGGCCGGCGGCATAGTGTGTAGGAGCCTTTACATATCGCCCTGTTTCCCCGAAGGGTGAAGCAGAGGTCTACCTATTAGTACACCCACATTTCGCCAGTTATATTTCATGTACAATCATCAATAGATGAAGATAAGCAGATTTCATTTAATTTTTTTATAATGTATGGAAATTAATTTTGCTGTCCTATTTTTGTACTCCTTTAAATTCTTTCTACTATTTAATAGTAGAGAGCACTGAAAAGAGTAGGTATTAGTTATTATTATGATATATTAAAACAATAAGGTCCTATGATATCAAAATTCCAAAATGTTTTTCAACTTCTGTCGCTGACTATTTAAGAATCTCCCTATGATAATCAAGGACGTTATTTTTTTTTTTTTAAAAACCTTTCGTTCAATTTAGTTATAATACTTATTTTTAAAAACCAAAGTGTTGCGCATTTATACATTTTGATCAAATCGCCAAAACAAAATACGTGTCTTGTGCTTGGCTGCCCACTGTGATGCAACCCTTGAAGATATAGATAATAATATTATGATTATCTAATTATATATTTGTTTCCTCTTTTACAGATACTGTTTGGGAAACTATACTATAAATAAAGATGTGAATCTGAGTCGAGCCAGGCCGGTGGCGGTAGTATGCGCTGCCGAAGAAGTAGAGATCATACTAGATGATAAGATACTGGGATACACAATGATAGTCTCAGTTATATTTCTAACGGCTACAGCCCTTATTTATGGTTTGCTACCGGAACTCAGGTTAGTATTATTACACTCCCGACACTTCATACAAACGAGCTCATATAATTGCTTACTGCTACTGCAGTCGCACCAGGCCGCACACGGTCCGTGTGTGGGTAACCCTTGTCTTGCTAAGCCAATCCCGGCACTACACTATTGCCTGGCCTACTGCGAGCATCGACAACCAATTGGCGAGGGGGGGGTAGGAGAGGCGTTAGTATCGCGTCTTTACGTAGAAATAGTTGACTTATAATAATGTTTTAAAATGTAAATAATAGTTTTTTTTCTCAATTTTAATTCATAAAACCTTGTCAGTGCATCACTGTTCCTATAAAACTCAGGTTGACTATGATAAAGATTTTAGGTCCGCCTATGTACATGTGCATAATTAATTATTTTACAAATAATCAACATAAGTGGGCATAACACTTTATGTTTAAGAGCGGGTAGTAACCAAAATTGCCTATCTTCAATTTAATTTTTCATGAAATTCATAAGACGTAGGTGTAAAATAAAAATAATATGAGTAACTACATGATATTTAGAAACTTTTTGTGCAACAGAAACACAATACGTTAAAATTTTCTCGATAAAATAACATCACGAAGTTACCCCTAATTTTCACGTTTTTTCAATTTGTACTTAATATGCTAATGACTAATAGGATATTTTTTTAATGATTATCTGTATCAAGACAAGGCGAAAAAAATTGTGCAGGCATTTTTTGAAATTCCTTTTATTTTTGGTTTTATTACGAATAGAAGCTTTAAGCACTTACGACGTTTTTAGTTCGTGGAAGAAGTCATCTTCCGTCGCACGTTGCGGGAACTTCAAGCATATTTTTGTTTCACAAATCAGTCGCCGTCGCTCTGTTGAGACGAGAGGACTGCGCTTGAATTTTCTACTGCTCTGCGATTTAATTTATTTGCGTAAATAATATTTTCGTAATTTATCACATTCTTGGAACGAAACTGTGAAATACAAAACATGAAAATATCACTAAAACCACTTCCGAAACGATTATTAAAATCGTTAAGAATTGATAAACCAAATAAATACCGTGGCTAAACTATAAAATAAAAATATTATAATAATTTCATGTTGATATTTGAAAACTCAAGATGACATACAATTATTTGACAGATTTTTGACTGGTATAGTACAACTAGCGCCATTGTTCTGCACTTCGGTCAATTTTATTGCGGAGAAAATTTACAACATAGAGTTGTGCTGGAGATTTTAGATCTTATTGCTATTAGGTAAAGAACCAAATTCGTTTACTCCCACTTTCGTTGACAAACTTCGTATAAGGGTAACCATAGACGAACCATTTGGAGCGATTTTTGACCACCCCCGAATCAAGTTGAAACATATAGGTAGGTTATTGGTATAAAAATATTATTGGAGTTTTAAAATAAATAAATCGGAAAACTAAAATAGGTAATGGGTTTATGGGTTTTGGCGGACACAAGAACGAAACGGTGTGCACGGGACATGACGGACATGACTGGCGGACGGCGAGCAATGGGCAGCTCGCCGTCCGGTAAGGATCAGGCCCGGGTCGACGGCGCGTCGTGTTCCACGCGCACCTCAAAGAGATGTCAGCACCATTGATGGGGTCCGATAGGGCCGATGCCTGCCGGGGTCGCGAATTGTTCGAAAGAGTTACCGTGGCCCTGGCGCACAGGCAACTGAAGGAACACGGGTGGGTTTTAGTCAGTAAGAGTCAGACACGCTCTTCCGCTCCGCCCAGAGCGGGAGAGGTCATTTTATGATTTCCCACCCAAAAAAAAAGCCCATCAATATGGGCTTTTTTTTTGGGTGAAATATCAATATATTTCTATAAAATAACAGCGATTGTATTGCAAATTGAGCATCTTGCTATTGACGATTTCTACTATAGAACCGATTTCTAACGCAATAACACAGCAAATTACTCCAAAATTCACAAATTATATCCACAGCTCAAGAGCATTTGACTGTTGACGAACCCAACTTTGTTACAGTCGCCAGCAGGTCAAGCTACACGAAATTGACAAATTTCTCCAAACGATTTTAATCCTTAAAGTGTTGATTGTTAAGTTCAAAATCGAATGAGAAAATCTGACAGTTAGTGGTAACTTGATGTACCGGCGACTGTACCAAACAGCGAGCGGATAAAATGGCGACCCGGCCGCTAATAGGTATTTTCATTGACACTAGGAATGAAGGATTGCCATTATAGTTAGTGTCAAAAACACTATTATCCTTTTTCACTTACGCAAAATTAACAAAGTTAAAAAGAGATACCAGTATTTTTATGATTTTGGCGTCGCGTCGATAGGCCTGATATTTGTATAACTTTTTTTTTCTATAGGCAAACATTTCAAGTACATATAATTTTATGTCAATGTTTTCATGACACATGCCAGTTGACTTTGCACAATACAGTGCAAAATCCACCATACCAATATTATTTTTTACTTGGTATCACTGTTGCTAATTGACTTTGCACAATCCTGCAAAGCAATTTCCATGATATACCATTATATTTTTTTACTTGGTTAACACTGGTTTCCACAAATACGTCGTGAGGTCCAACCTGTAGAAGGCCCTAAATAAAATTTGGTTGCATTGGAATTTGAACTTTGTCACGCCAGCATTGAGTTTCTAGTTCCAAAACATGACTATGATCTAAGATTCTGAATTCAAGCTTAGCGTATAGTATAGGCAAAATAAACAGATGTTTTACCAACTGAAGAATTTCATTGAAAATAAAGGGAATGGACAATGATCATAATTCGTTTAAATATTGCAATTGAAAAACCATTCGAGGTACCTATTTGTGCTGTGAGACCTTGCATCTTGCCAAATTTCATGATTCTAGGTCAACAGGATGTATCATATGGATTTTAATTTATTTGCGAGTGTTTATTTTCTTAGATTATTAATATTTTTGTTCAATTGATTTCGTTTTCTCAAAGTAAAAAAGCGGAAGGTAAGTGATGCGATTATAATTATACGCTTTTATATCGTCAAAAAAGTAATTTTATCGAAAATTTTTTCACCATCATGTAGGTAGTATCATGAGTATGTAGTATTACAGTACTTTGATGGAAGTGCTTTGCTTTTTAGAGTTCGGTACCTAAAAAGAAAAAATCGAAACCCTTATGGGATCACTTTGTTATCCATCTTTCTGACCGCTTTTCTCAGGAATGCGTGAGGGGTATCAAGTTGAAATTGACATCAAATACTTAGATAAACGTCCTTTGGAGCTGTAAAAAAAAACGGGCTTCTAAGACGTTGACTTAGTATCTTGGCATAAATTGCCATTCATTTCGCATATTTTGACACTCGCAAATAAATTAAAACCCATAAGACACATGTCGTTGACCTAGAATCATGAAATTTGACAAAAAGGAAGGTCTCACTGCACAAATAGCTACAGGAAAATATCTGAAAATCGTTCATTTGTAGTTATGTTACATAATGTATGGAACGATATTTTTTCAACTACAACGTTAGGTTTGTCTTTCAATTCGGAATCGAAAATTTATAGGCCGTATCTTAAAGTAACATTTAATCTTTATTTCATTTAAGTCGGTCTACTCTCCAATCTAACAACCTACCAGCATCGGTAACAGATTCACGGACATACAATAATATTGAATAATATACCTACTTGTACACAGCAATCATACATAGGTACATTGAATAGAACAGTTTCATCTGATTATTTTGCGTATACTCGTACATACTACACACAAGATTCAAATTCAAATGCCTAAATATACGCCGGGCGAAAAGTTTCTGCTGGCGGAAAGGGATTGTGTTTTGTTTTTGTCGTGTTTGATGAGAGGGGTAGGGAAAGAGGCGCGGGTGAAACTTGATTTTTTTCTGTCTTACTGCGCCCTCTTAAGTACGGTAAATTATATAATACACACTAAAGTATTTGGGAGCTTTGGGAAAAATAACGAAGGTTCAAAATTAACAGAGCAATTAAAAGCAATTGTTTTGAAGCGTTCTGTTCCGATCCGTAAAACAAGCCACATTTACATTTTCAAGTATTGCTAATATTTTTATCACTGCTCTAACGTTTTTTATCTGCATGCTGATTGCGCATGATGCAGGATATCTTAGACCGGTGTTTTTACCTGATTCTGGAAAAAACACTATCTCATTTTGTAATCGTTGCAATTATTTTATCAGTGAATAGATTTGATTATGATAAAGTTTAGTTGTTTATTTATTTTTTATTCGATTTCCATCAATCTATCCGATTTGAAAAAAAATACCTTAATATGAAAAATGTTTTATATTGCAGAGATGTTCAAGGAAAGAGTATTATAAACTTCTGTATCAGTTTAGATATGGGTCTCTTAGTACTCAGTATTATGAAACTTATGACATACTATGATATGGGATGGTGCGCTGCTAGAGGTAAGCACTAAAATATTATTTCAATTAATATTATGATTATTTTAATGAGAGACACCTATGAGCAGTCATTACCAGTATTCTGTGATAACAAATAATCAACATTCCAAAATGATCATCTAATTTTGCTGCTGAGTTTCTACAAACATTCTATCATCCCACTCATGTCATCATTCTCCTGGCTGCCACATGTCTCTCATTTAATATTTAATATTACCGAAACAAAATGATGATAACTCTTTATTGGTTTTCAGGATTTCTAGCTTATTTCTTCTTTATAGCTGCTTTTTTCTGGTCAAACGCAATAGCAATACAGGTCCTTTTAAACACAAGGTAAGAAGCATGTTTAAGCGATGTACAGTCAGGGAAATTATTTGATTAGCAGAATAACACACACTCTACGTCGATTTGCCATCTCATACGACTTTCAAAGAAAGACAGTTGTGATTTGAATATACGTACAATATTATTTGACGGTCAATATGTTATGCAATCGTTTTCCCTGTCTATACTTAAATAAATTAATATAATATCATTGTAAATAAATAAATTAAACAGTTTTGTGCTCTGATTGGACAACCCAAAATTTTGTTTTACAGGCGACCTGCGACTTTAGACTATGGCTGGAGAGAGTTCAAGTGGTATATGATATACGCTTGGGGATGCCCGACTGTCCTCACCATATGCCTGGCGGTCGTAAACTTTCACCCCGGTAACCATCAAAAACCCGGGATTGGACTTAATCACTGCTGGTTCTTTAGTAAGTTTTGAAGCTTTCACGGGCAATGTGGTGTTGAATCTCTAAGTTATACTCTCTAAGTTAAGTTATAGTCTAATTTATAAATCTAAGTTATAGATTCAGAAAGTGAAATGAGAATATATACTCTCGTCTCACTTTCGGCAGTCCTCTCAAATGAGAGGAGGAGGCGCCTGGAATAAATATTCCAGGCGCCTCCAGGACGGACTGCCTGGTTAATAACTGTACAAAGTAACTCATCACCAAAAAGTGTTAATAATGAAATATTTACAATTTCAGATAAGCATCAGCAATGGTACTACATGTACAGTATCATTTCCGTACTCCTGGCTGCCAACATTTGCATATTCATCTACACTTCTCTGCTGATATGGCGCCTGTCCTTTTCATCCAGTCATATGAGGGCATTGAAATTCAAGTAAATATTATACATCGATTTCTATGCATATACATATTATAAGTTTTGTGCTGTTCTTCTCCATAGAGATCTACGTTTTGGAATGGGCAACTAGCTTCAACTTTCTGACTAACTGACCGACTCTTTGACAATTCAAAAGTGCCTGTAAATGGTTTAATTGAAATAAATGCTTTGAGTTTGAGTTTGAGAATTAAAGTCGCTTTTCGTGTCGTGTGACTGCGCTCTTCTTCTAAACTCCGCATCGGATTCTGATGCGGTTTTCACCATAATTTAGAGAATTTACTCCGGAACGTTTATCTGTACAATACATTGATATTAAATTGACATATATTAAAGAAATCTCGATGTTTTGTTAACTCGTAAAAATTCGTGCGAAGCAGGGGCGGGTCGCTAATAATCTATTAATTGAAATATTATCAGATTTTTATGATTTCTTTATTGTTTTCAGGTTTGTGATGACCGTGCGACTTATCATTTTGATGGGACTACCATGGGTTTTCGAAATGATCGGATCATTAGTAGAGAAGCATATTATTTGGTTCGTAACTCTTTAATACTTTCACGCCTACACTCATTTTGAGTGCTGAAAATAACGACATGAATTTTATGTGTAGGTAATTTGACAAAAAACCAAGATGTAAAGAAAAACAGATGCTATAATACAATAAAAGAATCGTTCGTTGTTCAAATTCTGATTTAACATGAGGTAATGACTTACGAAAAGCAGGTTTAACAAAGTAAACAGCGCAAGTATGTAAATTTACAACGCCGGCGTATTGATTAGCAAGTGCGATCTAACGGAAGCCGAGCAGTTTCTAAAGAATTTATAAGGTGGTGTGGGTATCGATAACAGCACATAAACGTGTTACGGTAACAAACTCGCAACTTACATAATTAATTAATACTATCAAAATTCAAAATTCACTGTTTAGCAGTAGGTATGAATTACCCCAGACAACACAGCTGTGTGTTTGTACTTTGTAACGTAGATATAAATGAATTCAAGGCGCAGCTGTTTAAATTGAAAACAACCAGGTACAATTACAATGATTTGATGAACGAACAGTTTGTTAAACATTTAGGTAAAATGTATACATTTATATCTGTAATTTTTATGGTGTACATAATAAAGAGTATTCTATTCTATTCTATTCTATTCTAGGTATAAACCGTTCTTATGGTACAGTAGCATCTAGCGTTCGATAGCAAAAGTATGTCGCTACAATGCAAACTAAAGTGTTCAACCTAGAATAATATCAGTTTTCTTTTAAAAGTTATTTAGAATAATTTAGGATATCAGCAATAATTTGTTGATTTTGACATGGTTAGATTCGATTCGATTACAATATTTTTTATTTTATTTTCGAACTACAACAAAAAACTAACACAGCTTTTGATTTATTTACAGGACCATACTTGATATATTCAACACGCTACAGGGGATCTTAATATTCCTATTGCTGGTGGTGTTTCGCAAACGTGTAATAAAAATGATGTACAAGCATGGCTGGTTGAACTGCATATCAGGCTTCGTTGAGAGACATCTAGCGACAGAAGACGACGAGGAAAACGTAGTTCAACATACTGACGTGCCAATGAACGATAGGACTAAGAACTGAGCTACGAAACGACGAAGATGCGCTTATTTGCGCGCTAACTACGTAATACGTTGTTTACTCAGCTCTGCAGCGTACTTCACACCACTAAGTACACCACTCGCGCATCCCTAGCTTCAACGAGGATGTAAACAACTTAGCTTCGTTGAACCATTTTACACCAGAACTAAGCTTAACTATGTCAAACTACTGCTACAACTAACTACTTAACTGGTTGACAATTTCATAAAATATCAATCAATAGAATTATATGAACTTAGAGGGTTGTATTGATGATTTTAATTATTATTTAATTCTGTAAATACATACTTGTTACGATCGCGTATCATATTTTGTTTAACAAGCAACCTGATACTGACCTGCAAATTGCAAAAAACGTAAGAAAATTTGAATTTTGCGGGCAACCTGGCGCTTCTCCCTTGAACTAAACAAGTGCTCTAAAAGTGATTTAAAACACCGTTGCAATACGATGATGTATGACAGTGCTGTGAATCACTATACAACTTTCTTTATATCCATGTGACAATTTATAGTCGTAAGTATTATGTTCGTGACAACAGAACACCAAGATTCAAAGCAGACTGACATTTTATTATAAACTAGCTGAACCGACATACGTTATCCTGTCGAAATTTCAATAATTCATACAAAATTCCCATAGAAAATGCGCCAACTTTCCCGGCAACTTTTCCAAGTTTTCTTTCCGTAAAAACCTAATTTGGACTATTACGAACACTTTTTAACAAAAAATTACCAAATCGGCTTAGACGCTCTCAAGTGATGCGCTTACTAACGAACGGCATTTAATTTTTATTGTATAGAATTAGATATAGAAGTATTTAGATTAAGGGTATGTCTAAATAATTTCACAACGTGTATTATGTGAAACAATCATACCGTACATAATAATAAGCATTTAATTTAATCTCTAATTATTTTTATTTAGATCTAATGCAAGTTTCTTAAATAATATTTTATATCTTGCAAGAATAGTACCTTAATCATGTTGTTGACGTCGGATGGAGGATGAGCAAAGTAATCAGGGAACAGTTCTGTGCAAGTGCGTACAACCATGGGCACAATGCATTTTATGTTGTTTGTTGATTTCATTGGCTATGTTAATAAGTTAGAAGAGGCAAAATGGAACTTGCCATTCATTATTAATCTAGTCTAACCTAATTTAACCTCAGTCTAATCTGTTTCCAAATGATTCAAATAAGTAAATACTGTAATTTGCTAAGTAATAATAGTCAATAGAAATCTATGCATCAGATGCACGTTACGCAATAGAAGTACGTTGCGCTATTTTTAAATAATAATTAGGGCTAAGTAGGTACCGAGATAAGAAAAGTGATTTCAAGAATTTGTCGGTTAGTTTTTCACTTTTGCAATGAAAATGAAGATGATTCGAGATTGAGATTTGAGATTGAGATCGCTTTCTGTGACCTGTTGCTATTTTCCAAACCAACCACTTTATGAGCCGTATGCCATAATTTTAATTTAAAATATAATATATCATAAAATATAAGTATAAAAATAAACATGACAGTGTTTATTTTAATACTTATATTTTATTATACCTTTTTTGTAAATAATCTGTACATACTTACATAATTATAATAATGAGTAAGTACATTTTTATTATTCATGATTTTTTTTCAATTAGACTAAGTTTTTTAATTGAATAATTAAGTACCTAAATAATTCGTTAATAATCTAATTCGCAACCTTATTTGAATAAATTACTTATTTATAATAAAGATTGTCATTTTGTATACCAAGGCCTTTTGACAAAGAGTCTTGCTTTAACCAAATAAAAACATAACCAAGTTTAGTGGCTAACGTACGAATTTGCATACAGAAGGGAGAAATACAAAGAGGAGGGTCCAGTCTCTGGACCATCGTCATAATAACCTTGCTAGTAGCATGAACCCATTCCCAATCAATGATAAAATTAAACAATAAGTTGTTTACATTGGCACATACACGCTACTTTTTCTATTGCTACAGCACAGCATGCTTGTGGTGTAATTATTTTTTAATGGTCTTCAAGTTGTACTCTTTGCTTTGATTGCGTGTGTGATCACTAAACCTGAGAAAAATGTTATTGGATTTTTCATTGGTATATAAAAAAAATGTGACTAGCAGTTACCACTACGCAGTATGGATTTGCGCCAAGTTACTTAGAGGACCTTAAACATTACAAGAGATTGAGATGTGCTATTATACAATTCTGTTTACCCCTACGATAAATACTAGCATGAAATGTATCTTATCATTTAAAGCTGTTCATTAGTAGATATTTAAGATGGGTTCCCTCTATCTGGCAGAATTTTGATGCTCCGAAATTTATTTGGCATAGCCCACTTGGCATAATCTTCTTTTAACGAATATATATATGGCATAAAAATCATTCAATATAATTATTGTTTGGCCGAATGTTTATATGTCCGAATTTACAAAGGCATACTTTTAAGATGGCAGAATTTTATTTGGCATAATTACTTTTGGCAAAGCTTAATTTCGCATAATTTCGTTGCACATAACGTCTATTTAGAGCGACGATTATTTGGAATAATTTCACTTGGCATATTAAGAAGATGGCAGAATATCATTTGGAATAATTTATTAGGCATAATTATTGTCATTTCTATAAAATGTAATCATATTCTTAACCTTAAATTAAAATTAAAATATTGTCTTAAAAAGTCAATATGTTGTACTACAAAAGTTAGTGAAGTGACAGAACCGAATCGCTGCAAAACCGACTGCACGTAGTCTTGTCTGCCCTACCCCTAGAGTGTAATTTAAGCCCGCGTAGGCGCGGAGGGGCGAGGCGGCCCGCGAGCTGAGGAGCAGGTGGTTTTAACGCTCGCCGCCGCGGCTGAGGCTGGCCGGCAAAGCCGGCCAGCAAGCCGAAGCCGCTGTGGTGAGCGTTATAACCATCTGCGACGAGAAGCTTGCGTGGGACCGCCGGAGCCCCGCAACGCCGGAGCCGTGACAGAAACCATGCCTGCTGCATGTTGCATGCTTGCTTGCATGCTGCATGTTTGCTTGCATGCTGCATTCTTGCTTGCATGCTGCATGCATGTTGTGTGCTTTTTTGCATGTTTGCATTCTACATGCTTGATGCATACATGCATGGTGTAAGCTTGTTTGCATGTTTGCATGCTTCTCTCATGCTTCATACAAAATTATTCTAACTATGAATTTTCCGTAATGTGATAGATGAGTCTTTCGATTATTATGGATATGAAAAGTATGCTAAAAGATGATTCTAACTGTAAACTTTCTGAGATATGATAGTTTTACCTTTTAATGATTATCGATATGAAATGTATGTATGCCAAAAGACGATTCTGACAGTGAACTTTCTGCAATATGATGGTTCTACTTTTTAATTATTATGGATATGAAATTTATGCCAAAAGACGATTCTGACAGTGAACTTTCTGCAATATGATGTTTCTACTTTTAATTATTATGGATATGAAATTTATGCCTAAAGATGATTCTGACTTACAAAATTATGCGTTTTTAATGTATTATAAATGAGTGTATGCCAAACGATTTTCTGCGAAATGAAGTTTATGCTATGCGCTGTTATGCAAAATAATATTATGACATAAAAAGTTTCATATCTCTATAAAGGGTAGACCCATTTAAGATATGTCAGCAGATCAATAACATGTATTTAATAGGCGGAGTAACTAGTTTTAATTCTTATGACGGGCATAAAATAATTCTAGAATAAGTATTTTTTATATTAACTAATTTTTGTTAAATTAAATTGTAATATCGTGAATATGTGTAATGCATGTACATATAAAAAATGTGAAATGTGTAATACACATAGTAAAAATTAATGGTGTTATTATTTATAAACCCTAAAGCCAGATTAACATTTACAAGAAAATTGCCCATTACTCTGTTGAACACTGTTCTTGTTACTTTTTTCTACGTATAACAAAATAATTTTAAGCAGGACTGCTATTGGGCAGGTACGAATTGGGTTCTATTCCTAGGTCGGACAAATTTTCGTCGGAGGGAAGGAATTTGACCATCTTTATAACGACCAAAATAATCAAAGGGTCTCTAAAATAACTATTACTATAAGTACAAAACTGCTAAAATATTGCCCTAGTCACGTTTTGCTAAACCTAGCTATCACCGTCTACCACCTAGTTCCTATACAGTTACTAAAGAATCTAATGAAACTATGTACCTACTTACAAAACCTGGAATGGATAAAAACGTACACTTAGCGCCATCTAACGCTTAACTGATTAATCAATGTATAGATACACATAAGTTATACTGCTCGCTACCAGATGGCATACCAGTACGGCAAAACTGTACCACAGGAATATGGTTGTATTGATCACTACTCGCCACTAGATGGCGTTAAAATACTAGGACGTGGTTTTTTGTCAACCATTAAGCAGTCTACACACCAAACCCGCCGATCCACCGACATGGAGTCGTCGACACGCGCGGGTACAAGTTTCCGATATGATTCTTTTGAAATAAAGCCGCAGACATCAAGATGCCTAGGCTGTGTCGGCAGGTCGGCGGGTTTCCTGTGTAGACCGCTTTACTATCCCATTGAGTTGGGTGGGACTTGGAAATGACTCCCCTATTGCCTGCCACAACAGTACAAAAAAAAACAGCTGTTGGTACCAATCTCCACAAATATTCAATTTTTTTTTTCATTTTATTAACCTTTCTTTTCCGTGTTTTTCTTTTATTTCTTTACTCTTCATCGATCACTAATAAAGAAAAGAATGGGCAGAACAATAAGGCTGCTGATCTTAATTCCAATTTTTAGAATACCTACTACATTAAACGCCATGCAACAGACCGGAAATGCGTAACATTACCATTAGTTCCTATTCCTACCAAGCACAAAATAATGATATGAATGCACAGTATGATTAATTAATCATTGCATTTATCCACACATCGTTTATGGAGAATGCACGAAAGTAGCCCGCGAAATTCAAATTTCCTGACACTGACTTACAAAAACGTAAAAAAAAAGTATACCAACCAATCAAAAATTGTATGTTGATCAAAATATGATTCGCGACCGCAACAAATATTATGTATTTACAAAATTATAATCATGAGAGTCATCAATACAATTCTCATGGATGATAATATATAGAACATGTTTTGTCTGGGATAAGTAGCTCAGGTTCTGAGGTATTTTATTTTCGAAAGTCACCAAGTACCTATTTGATGTTCAGTATATTATTTAAAATAAACCTATGCACCACTTATTACTATTATACTATTATAATACATATTATATATTACTTATTACATGCACTTTTATAAAACAAACACACTGAAATATTTTTGAGGTCAAAATAACAATAAAATACGACTTTGCGTATTGTCATTAGTCCAAAAGGCCACATGTGACTTTAAAACAATAATTACTGTTTGATACGGTTTCCGTTAAGTAATATTTACGATAGATATTCTCGAAATGAAACTCCACTATTGGCACTGCCCCTTCATTGTGACGGCGGCGGTACGGGACTGCATGTGCACAGGCGCTCGCGCACGCTTCTCGATGTGTCAGCAGTGTTAGAATTTCCTAAATATTAACCTAATCAGAAATAATTGAATCCTAATTCAGATATATACATAACTAGCTTTTGCCCGCGGCTTACTACCGGGATAAAAAGTATCCTACGTGTTAATCCAGGTTATAAACTACCTGTGTTCCAAATTCCATCCAAATCCATTCAGTAGTTTTAGCGTGAAAGAGTTACAAACATCCATCCATCCATCCTCACAAACTTTCAGATTATAATATTAAGTAGGAAGGATACACAGCGTGGAATCCCGTGACGAACCCCGGCTAATTTGCAGGTTGCGAGACAAAATTATTTCTGCGGTTGCTAAACTAGTAGCTGTTACCGAAAATATCCACATGTGACTTTTAACCAAGTGCTTTGATACGATTTCCGTTCAGTAGTAGGTATTTAAGGTAGATATTCACGAAATTAAACTAAACCCTGCCGCACTTGCTATAAGCACACAGTGCGAGATAGATCGGTTTCTATGTAAAATAGCGTCACAGTGTGGAATTCTGTGACTAATATAAATGTTTTAATAATTAAATATTTACAATTCAGATCAACAATGGTACTACTTGTACAGTATCATTTCCACAATATTCTAAGCAATGCTTTTTCCTGTCTTGACTTAATTAATAAATTAATTGTTTTGATCTCTGATTGACTGCAATAAAACTAGTAAATTTCCGAGAGATAAAAAACGATAATTTTTCCTCCACCCCAGTTTTCGTGCATGCTATCTAAGTATCAAGAATAGTGTTTAGTTAATTCAATCACTTTACTTCTTATTAATCCGCTGATACGGTATGCACGGAAACCATTTTCCATGCAAAAAACTTATTACCTAACTTCTTTGCACAAATAACCACATCGGAAAACTTCATTGCAATAAATAAAATGCAACCAATCATTGCTAATGTTACACATAGAACAATAAAGATAATAATCAAAAGACAGAAAATAAAAAGACTCTGAAATAAAAAGACTCAGAAATAAAAAGGACTTTTCCTTTGCACATTGCATAAGGTAAACTAAAAATTAAACTAAAAATTTCTATACCGACCTAGTTTCAAATGTTTCGCCGAAATCATCCCCCAGATGTAATGTTTGTGTCGATTTACACAGCAATGATTTCGATGAAGAGGGAAGTTTGTTGGGAACCAAAAGCAAATGTCACTGATTTTGGTTCCCAACATCACTCACTCTTCATGAGATGCGCTTCTCCATCAGGGCAGCATTTGGCGCTGGCTGATACATAGCTGGTCAGTGTAAACAACACAACGACAAATATACTGAAACCCATTCTTTACTAATTCTTGACAAATGAAAACTGATTTTCATTTGTGAAAACTTTTTGCACTTTTATAAAATAAACACACTGAAATCCTTTTGAGGTCACAAAAATGATTAAATGCGACTTTACTTATTGTCATTTGTCCAATAGGCCACTTGTAACTTTTAAACAAGTGCTGTTTGATACGATGTCCGTTGTAATATTTACGATAGATATTCTCGAAATGTAACTCCACTATCGGGACTGCCGCGTCACTGAGACGGCGGCGCCGACAAGACTAACTGTTCCAGTGGTCTCGAACGTCATAGAGCGAGATCGGTAGAGTTGCCCGCTAAAATAGGTATATTTGTACCCAAAATCGGTATTTGACAAAAAATACAATATTCAATCAAATTCTTTTATTTTATTTAAAAAAAAACTTTCATACTAATTTATAACAATCACACTTTAGTATAATTATTTTTTATACCAATATTCTTTAGCCATAGCCGCGGTCCTCGTCGAATTAATTTCAAAATCATAACAATTAGCTGTATTAAAGAGTCGTTTCGCATGTAATAGACCAGTGATTGAATCAGTAGACAGCCTATTTCGCTGTTTTGTTTTCAAAAGATTAATATATTATATGAAAATATGCGTTCAACGTTAGCGGATGAATGGGGAAGTGATAAAATATTAAAGATGAAATTAGACAACAAAGGAAACGGCTTCCCCGTAACATTAAACATAAATTGAAAAGGGTTGCCAACTTAAAAGTGTAAAATTGGGAGAATTTCCATGTATACTGTGAAATCGTAGAAAAATCGTTATATTTCGGTATTTCGGTAGAACAGAGCTCATATCGGTAGAAATACCGAAAAATCGGTAGGTTCAAGACCACTGACTGTTCACTGTGGGCTCTCTGGCGCTCGCGCACGCATTTGAAGAGCACAGGGAAAGAACGCTCAAAGCAGTGTTACCAGATGAAAAAAATTAACTACCGTGTTAATGGATTAAAAATACCGTGTTTAAGACTCAAAATACCGTAAACACATTTGAAAAATACCGTGTAAAAAAATACCATGAATGTTCTATATTTGTATTCATAAATATTTAACTACCTCTTAATCATCTAAACCACCTCTTAACCACTTTCTTAATCATCGAAAACAAGAGCTTCTTGATTATATATAGCTGCAGTCATTTTTGACAACATATTCTTATTAGGTACAAAATCAACACAGCTGTTTCCATGTCGGTGAATAGACTATTGCGCAAGTATATTTCCCTTTATGGTTTTTGTTACCAATTTATTTCTTTTCTTCGTTTTAATGTCGTTTAATTGGCTAAATATCCTTTCACAGGCAGCATTTGAGTGGGGTAAAGATAAAATATTTAACATAAAACTGGGCAGGAACCGAAACTTTTTCTGCCCGTTTTGCTCCTTTAGCTGAGCTATCTGTAGATAATAAACAACAACGTTAAATATAATATTTACTACATAAGAAAAAACATAAAAGTAAGCAGTTTTATAGAAAATTATAGACTACGTCATGCCAGAATATGTCAACATTATCAGTTGTGGGTGAACACTGCATTTGAGACATAATAATCGGGAAGTTTCTCCATTCATCATCGAGTATTTGTTGGTCAGTCAATTCTATTGGGCTTATACGAGTACGGGCGAAAATATCGAAGAGCATTGATAATGTGATGAGCCTTTCGTTAGACTCTGATGAAATGCACAAATCCAGTTTTAATTTCGAAATATAGGTCATGACCTGATCATTTAGACCATATCTTCTCCTGATACCAACGCAAGCAGCCACAATAAACTGTCGACAATTCTGTCTGAATTCTTGTTTTTCAGAATTTAAGACTTCTGGTAAATTAAGCTGTTGCCGGGCACCTAGCCCAAGGTACATTTCGTCTAAGCCAAGATACTGGTCACCGTTTGTTGGATCGATTTCATCCAAGTCAGTAGCTTCCACAAACGCAGCTTTCATAAATATTAGTATTAGCTCTTAGTATAGTTCTATCATTTTAGAATGAAGGTCAATAATAACAGTGGATTCACTCTGCAAGAACATGTTTGTTTTTGAAAATTTCGGCAACATCCATGCTTAAAACTAGTAATATACCTTCATTATTGGATTGATTAAGGCTTTATGAATTTCTGCGCACTCACTGTCATTTAACCATTTACCATAAAAAAAATGTCTCAAAGCTTGCCATTGTTCCAGAATTCGATCTACCACTGCATCCAATGATAGCCAGCGGGTTTGTGCGGGTCTCAACAATTTATGGACATCAGTTTCAGTGAATATCTGAAAATCTTTGAATTCACTTTGTCTTTTACTGCTTGATTTAAAAAAGTTGTATATCGCTCGACCCAATTTTTCGCACTCTTGTGGCAATTTTTTACAAGCGTCGCTTGCACATAAATGCAGGGAATGGCACACGCATTTTATAACAGTAATGCCGGGACAGCGTTGACGAAACTTAGTAGAGACGGAATTCGTGCAACCCATCATAGTATTACAGCCGTCGGTAGCAAAGCCAATAATATTGTCTAGTGGGATTTCATATTTTTCAAAAGATTGTATGACTATATTAAATAAATGTTCTGCGTTTGCTGTGTAATCTTCAGCTCTGCTATCAAAAAGCTGTATCAAGTCCCAAACACGACTAATTATTTTGCCGGATTCCGGATCATAGTATCTGACAACTACACATATAGTTTTTACCACCGCTATATCAGTGCTCTCGTCAATAAGAACTAAAAACTTTGACGTTTTTAAATCTTGACACAAAGTCTCCTTTTCAGTTTTTCCAATGACGTTGTTGATAATTGCTTGGACCTTTGTACGCTTAAGTTTCAAATTCTTGGCGATATCTGAATCCGTAAAGGTTTTTGATAAAAGATCGCACATGTGATCCGCCACTCGATGGGATAACTTGTGTTCAGCCATAAAGGCAGCTAGCTTTATCTCTATTAATTTTAGTTTATCACCGACAGGTGCCGATTTTTTCAGCATATCTATTGGCTGAACATTTAAACGCAAGGTTTTCTTTTTTAGATTATGTTTTGTTCCTTCTGAATGCCTTTTTATTACAGTTATTTCCGCGTTCATTGTCGCATCGCAGAAAGAGCAAACAGCTTTGTATTAATCCTTGGGGTGTTGCTGAAGCCATGGAGAATAATCTTTATTAGCTAGCCACTCGTTTTTGTCCAATTCTCACAATCTTGGAAGATGACGCTTCTTCATCAGTTTCGTAACTATCGGGATCACTGTCCATTTTGTTTACTTAAATATCACTTGCTGTCAGAACTCAAATAACCAAAGATTGAATGAACTGTCTGAAATTCGTAGCGGTTCTGCGCTAAAAGCATTCATTAAACGACCAATTTTGATTATGGTTAGACAAGACGACAAAGTACCAACAGAAACACTTTTGCATTTAGTCGTATTATGATCACTTGATAAGAAGTTATATTTTTTGGGAATTCCCCCGCACGTATTTGCCAAGCGAGAAAAATTAAGAATGCGTTTCGTTTTACGTATAATTTTCGACCTACATTTTTTATCGGCATTCATTAGTTTATTAAATATCAAAGACACTTTATGTGATTTGCGAGTTTCTTTTTTTTACTTTATGTACTTGTATTTAATTGATAAAGGTGACATATAAAAATGCCATTTAACATAAATGACTTGTGATATTTTTGTGATATTGTTTTATAAATAAAAAATAAAAACATAATATTCACAATCATTATATTTAATCTTTTCTTAATTCACACTCAAACTTAAATTGAACTAATGATCAAAGTCATATTGAAAATTACGAAGAATGAGAATAATAACACTAAAAAAAATACGTGCTTTTGTGTTATTTTTACCCACATCATCATCCACGGTACATTCACTATCAGACATGACGAAAATCCTTTATAATTAACTGATTTACCGGCGCCGCCGCCGGCGTAAACAACAAATTGAAAAAAAAAAAAGAAAAACGAAAAATAACGAACTGTCTTGTTGACGTTTAGATTATTCGTTAGAAATCTTGTAAGAAGGATCAAAGTCTTGATGACTCTGATCGTTTTTAGTTTTACCGCTTAGACTATGATAATTAACAACTTTTATGCAAAAAAAAAAGGTAATTTTTCGACACTTTGTACGTTTTTACCTTTTTCCGGATATACAAGCTTAGCATCTTACGAACTAAATGGCGCTACTAACTCAAAAGCAGTTTCGGGACGACTTTGATCGTTCTTTCCCTGCGCTCTTCATTTCGATGTGGTAGACTTTCCTAAATATTAACTCGAAATGAAACTCCACTATCGGGACTGCCGCGTCACTGTGACAGCGCGCGGCGGCGGCAGCGACGACGAGACTGGACGAGACTGACTCAACTGTGACTAACTGCTGACTCTTCACAGGCGCTCGCGCACGCGATGGCGAGGCGATGTGGTAGACTTTCCGAAATATTAACCTATATCAATTCTGATATATACATTATACATAGCGTGAAATCCCATGACGATCCCCGGTTACACAAAGGTATCTTCTGGCAATATAACTAATAAAAATGTAGTAACAAAGGGAGTATAACATATGCTTTAAAATTATTTAAGTAATCAAAATATCCAAGGTTGCGTTTCAAAATTACTGGAAATAGTTTTTTTTTTTTTTTTGGATAATTACTAAGTTTGATGTTATTTGTTTAACAGAACATTGGATAAAAGATCATCAAGTAATGTCAGTTAATTATGAAAATGATTGCGTAGTTAGCCATTTCTGCCGAAAGTATGATACATGGCGGGTTATTAATATTAGTTAGTATCAGTAGTCAAAATCGTCTACAATATTTTAACCGTCAAGCTCCACCGCCGCTGTCCCAGTTGTGGTATCTCAATCATTCGCACATACTTACATTTGTCGGATATTTTAAACGATTTTGAAGCGGAAAATGAACTCTGAAGCATTTATTATTACCAGACATTTTAAGTCGACTGCCTATATGGATGTCAAAACATCCTCAGTATAAAGGACCATGGGCAAATTTGTATGAAATCTGGACCAAGCTCTCAACAGTGACGAAACTTATGCCATGTGAAAGCTTTTGGAGTATTATTTTATTTATACTATGGCAGCTTAGTCGAAATCGAGCGCGAACATGATGTTTTGGAACATCCTACAATAGATTTGCAGTAGTAGGTACCTACTAATATTGCATTCTATATTTTAAATAAAAACAACATGTTCGTATGTTCATACTTTGGTTAACATTTATTTTGGTCTAAATAACAAGATGTGAAAATGTTGCACATTACACAATGTCACATGTCTAATATACTAATATCTGCTGTTAACTGAAGATTGAGATTAGATTTCGAATTATTGTAAGCAATAAGTGACAACGATGTGGTTTTTTGGACTTTACTCACTGTCGGCCAATTCAATACAGTATTGGAAGAAACTCCTTCGCTGACACAAGCGGTTAATCGGTCGCGCACCGTGATCGGGGTATACTTATCGAAACTTAGAACAGGAGAGTCTAATGAAGGGTTAGCTAATTTGTTTAATATGTCACGCAGGACCTTTGAGAGAAAATTGGCATTAGCTGGACACCATTTAGTGAGCGATTTTGTAAACATTCATTTAGGTATGGATAATATTTCCAGGCAAAACATGCTTCAAAGAAACTGGTTTTTTACCGAAAATTATATGGTAATGAAGAAAACAAAAAAGCTATAATAATACCTATGTGATGGAACCAGGGTTGGAAAAAAAACCGTTTTTTTTAACATTTTATAAAACAAACAGTTCCAAATGTTTTAAACAGGTGTTTTTTTTTTCCTAAGTTAGTTATCATCCATTTTTAATTGATTAAGCCTGATATAATTCACTTTTATACTATTTTAAAAACTGCATGACAAAAATGTATCTTAATTCAATACATCCTGTATGTTTTGAAGTTCATTTTTAGTAGGGAAATCACCTAAACTTCTCTTAAAATAAGGGGACTACCCAAAACATATATTAAATGATCACGAATTACGGGGAAGTTCTGGGAATTCCCCGGGGGACTTTACCGATGGAGTGTATAAATAGAGCGGACTTTCTTTCTCATTTTTCCCCATCAGTCTACTCAACGTCCTCGGCAAAATCTATGAGAGGCTTATTTATAAGCGTCTCAGAGACTAT
Organism: Dryobotodes eremita; assembly: GCA_917490735.1. NCBI lineage: Eukaryota > Metazoa > Arthropoda > Insecta > Lepidoptera > Noctuidae > Dryobotodes > Dryobotodes eremita. Next base: position 11,979,914 of record OU823257.1, read on the forward strand.
GCCGAGACGAAGGGTTTCATTCCCGACGAGCAGTTCGGTTTTCGAACCCAACACTCGTGCGTGCAACAGGTCCACCGGATCATCGAACACATAAACGTCGGTTTCCAACGCGGTTCTTTGACCGGTGCCGTATTCTTCGATATAGCGAAAGCATTCGACAAAGTCTGGCACAATGGCTTATTATATAAGCTATACAAACTTAAAGTGCCGGATCGTCTCGTACTCATCTTACGAGACTTTTTGTCGAATCGCACGTTTCGCTATCGCATCGAAGGAGCGCTATCCTGCCCCCGCCCCATCCGCGCCGGAGGTCCTCAGGGCTCCGTGCTCGCCCCTCTCATTTTCACGCTATTCACCAGCGATATCCCTAAAAGTAAAAAGGCTCAGTTGGCTCTGTTCGCAGACGATACGGCCATTTACTACACCGGCCTCGGCCACGACACGATCGCACGCACTCTCCACACCTCAGTCAACCAACTCGGTGACTGGTTTAGAAAGTGGAGAATCGAAGTCAATCCTGAAAAAAGTCAAGCGGTTCTCTTTCCGAAACCGCGACGTAGCCCCACCCTCCCCCATCCGATCACCATGTTCGGCAAGCCTATCCCTTGGGAGAAGCGAGCCAAATACTTGGGCGTCGTCCTAGACGAGCACCTTTCCTTCTCGGAGCACATAAAGCAGGCGCGCTCGCGCGCCGCTTTCGCTCTCGGTAGGCTCCATTCCGTCCTGAATGCACGTAGCAAATTGTCACTAAAGTGCAAATTGCGCATTTACACAGCGTGCATTCACCCTATCATGACCTATGCGAGCGTAGTATTCGCACAAGCGAAACCCCATCACATCCATAGGATGCAGACCCTCCATAACCGGTTCCTCCGTAGTGCGACCGGTTCTCCTTGGTTCGTTCGGAATGAAAATCTCCACTTAGATCTTAAAATCCCGACCATCAGTCAGTTCATGAAACGCCTATCCAAGCGTTTCTTCGATTCCGCCGACACTCACCGCAACCCTCTGGTTGTCGCGGCCGCCCGTTATACCCCTTCCCGTATCAGTCATACCCGCCATCCCCGGCATGTCCTAGTCGACCCCGATGACCCCATAACCCTCCTCCAGGAGAGCCGTAGGGCCACCAGTACAGTGCACAAACACAGACCGCCATCGGTCCGACGTCGCCGACGAGGTCCCACGCGACGGCCCCCCCGTAACCGTGCCCCCCAACCCTTGTCCGATGAGGCCTCAGCCCGCGCCGTAACTGAGCCTGTAGCTTTAAATTCCCCTGTTAATAATCATAATATTATAAACCCTTCGATCCAGCCTGTCCCCACTCGCTGCCCTCTCTGAGTGACGCCCTAAGCCGAGGTCCGTACCCCACAGGGGGTGCCCTTAGCGTGCGGTCATTTAAATATAAGTTTTTAGTATTAAAAATTCCGCTCCTGGCTGGAGGCTTTTTTGAGTAAAATCATTAAGGCACCCACAGGACAATTCGGTTAAGTAGCCAAGACCTCAGTGGTCAAAACTACGAGTTGCCATTCCCAAAATAAAAAATACCTAATTTTTCATTTCACTTTCGACAGTTGTTATCAACGGTTGTATGATCTATCATACAACCGTTGATAACAACTGTCGAAAGTGTCTTTATCTATAAAGATAACACCTCTACCTCATTCAAAATAATAAAAATGTCAAGTTCAGGGCGTAAAAAGCATCCAATATGGGAACAATTCATATCGATCCCTCAAGAAAATACTACAATGAAGACCAGTAGGGTGCGTTGCAGAAAATGTAATGCAGAGCTGTGGACTAGTAAAAAGAATGGAGGTACACTTTCAGAAATGTAGCAGCGTTTCCACCACCGATGCAAATTCTGACATCGAGTGTTTGGGAGATGCTGGAACTTCCACGTCTTCAGATGATTCTTCGGCCAGATGTGTTACTGCACTTCCATCTAAAAACTTGAGTGCCAGCAGCGGCAGCGTAAGCGTAAACGTTTCAATGAAAAAATTTACTATTACTACCAGTCAGGAAGATAAGAAGAAAATCGACTTACAATTAGCTAGTTTTATGTTTGCTACCAATACACCGTTTAACCACGTAGAACACGAAGAGTACTTGAAATTAATACAAATTTTATGCCCAGGATATAAACCTCCAAACCGTAAACAAATTGCAGGAAATCTACTCGATGATGTCTACAACTCAACTCAAGAATACGTAAAAGATGATTTGAAAAACAAAGTTGTTACTATGTCAATTGATGGTTGGAGCAATGTCAGGCAGGACTCTATCGCGAAACGCCGGGGCGTAACTCCGCTGCCGCGAGAAATCGCGGCACAGCGGACAGAGCTCCGGCGGGATCTCATGGCGGCATAGAGAGTGCGACTGTCGCAACCCAGCGCAGGGCACGCCACAATTGCGGCGGTAAGTCCCCTCTTTGAGGAGTGGCTTGAGAGGCGCCACGGTGTCCTTACCTTCCGCCAGACGCAGGTCCTCACCGGACATGGCTGTTTCGGGAGGTTCCTGTTTCGGATAAGGCGGGAGGAAACGCCCGGGTGTTATTTTTGTGTGGATCGACCGGAGGACACGGTGGAGCATACGGTGGAGGTCTGCCCGGCTTGGGCGGAGCACCGCCGTGTCCTGGTGGCGGCGTTCGGCGGCGGCGACCTCTCGCGTCCAGCCCTGGTTCAGGCCATGGTACGGAGCGAGAGGGAATGGGAAGCCGTCACTTCCTTCTGCGAAGCAGTAATGCTCGCGAAGGAGGAGGCCGGGCGCGAGAGGGAGAGGCAATCACTGCCCCCTCGCGCCCCTAGTCACCGCAGGAAGAGACACCCTGGGCGTCGGGAGTCGATTGCCGACTCCCGGCCACCGTAGGCGCGGGCTTGCGGACGGCGAGCAATGGGCAGCTCGCTGTCCGGTAAGGACCAGGCCAGGGTCGACGGCGCGTCGTGTTCCACGCGCGCCTCAAAGAGATGTCAGCACAATTGACGGGGTCCGATAGGACTGATGCCTGCCGGGGCTGCGGATTATTCGAAAGAGTTACCGTGGCCCTGGCGCACAGGCAACTGAAGGAACACGGGTGGGTTTTAGTCAGTAAGAGTCTGACACGCCCTTCCCCTCCGCCCAGAGCGGAAGAGGTCATTTGATGATTTCCAACACCAAAAAATTTAAAAAAAATGGCAGGACTCTATCGTCTGTTTCTGTGTCACAGATGTTTTGACTAATAGCACTCATTTAATGGACACAATAGACACCGGCGCCGAAAGTCACACTGCTGATTACTTGGTGAAATTAACAACTACATCAGTAAAAAAAATTAAAAGTTTCAACTGTATTGTACGAAGCGTCGTAACAGATAATGCGGCGAAATGACCCGAATGCGAAGAGAATTAGCTCAAGAAGAAGAACTGGCTTCTCACAAAGATATTCTAACTTACGGCTGTTCATCGCACATATTAAACCTGTTGGCGAAAGACATAAATAAGAAAAATATTACAGATCAGGTCATAGCTGTAATGCGATATTTCAAATACACACACTTTGCATCTGCTAAATACAAACAAGCTGGTGGAAAAGCAATTATTATACCATAACAGGCCAGGTGGAACACAATGGCTGATTGCCTTAAAGTATTTCTAGAAAACTGGCATATTATGCCTGATATATGCTTAAATAACGCAACTGTCATTGATATGTCAATTTCGAAAAAAATCAATGACATAGCACTAAAGCAACAATTGCAGGCCCTCTACAGAAAACTGAAAAATATAGCAATTACACTTGACATCGCCCAGAAAACATCTTGTTGTACGAGTATTGGCGAAGTGACTGAAGCATGGATAGAGCTTAAAAATAAGTTCGAGGGTGAGACCGTGCGACAGCGTGAGACCGAGTACTCACTGAGTGACTTAAGTAAACTCGAATCCAGGTTTCAAATGGCTATGTCTCCAGCTCATTTTGCAGCAAACTTACTACATCCTAAGTTCAAGGGCAAAAACCTCAGTAGTGAAGATATATCTAAAGCTTTATCATTTATTGTAGCTTATCACAAAGAAGCGATGGATGCCCTTTGTTGTAAAATACAGGGCAAAGACGGATCCGTTTCATAAGTCTCTGTTTGAAGATCACGTAGTGAATCACGTTGACCCTTAGAATGATGGTTGTCATTAAAAACCCAAATTAATGGCCAAACTGTAGACTTAGTGACACAACTTCACACTGCAGTTGCTTCAAGTGCCGGAATTGAAAGACTGTTTTCAACATTTGGATTTATTCATTCCGATGTACGAAACAAACTTGGTAACAAGAAAGCTGCAAAACTTGTCACAGTTTTTAAATACCTAAATACCTAAATAAAAAATAATAAATGTTGTCTAATCTAATGTGCTTATTAACGGACAAATATGATTGTACGTGGTTGTTTTATAATAAAAAAAAACACGTGTGGCAATCGGGGACTTCCGCGGTAAAGCTATTGCATAGCATTTTTATCAACTTATGCAATTATATTTTTTTTTTATTTTTTATTTATGCAGTATTTTTTTTTCTTTGATATTAATTCCAGTACAGTCGTACCATATACACACACGTTAAGCGAACGCTCGGCCGAGCTACATGGTAGGCGGAGTGGGGGGTGTTAGGTTTTATTTTCGTTACGGAATTTCTTGATTCGGTCGCCGCGCTCAAAGCCCGCGATAAAAGCTATGCAATAGCTTAAAATTGTTAACTATTGCTTGATTAAGGATTTTGAGTATTAAAAATTGTACATGTTTAAATGTCAAGTCAAAAAGCCACTTTAATTATTTTATATAAAATGTTTAAAGTTGATTAAATAAAAGAAATAAGGAAAAAGTAACTAGTATTCATTTATTTTTGAAATTATAATTTTGTTTTAAACCCTGTTTTTTATAACGTTTTAATTTTCAAACACCTACTAAAAAACGATGTTTTATTTTAAACTGTTTTAAACAATGTTTAAAACACATGTTTTAAACAACTTGTTTTAAACATGCCAACCCTGGATGGAACATAATGACTATATACAGAAAAGTACTAACTTTCTTTTTCAGCGTTTGACCAGTTTCAAAATCTATTGAAACCGTTCTTAATGGTACGCAGTGCTGGTTAATAATAGACGTTTTTGGCCCATATGCTGCAACAACAAGCGATGCAACGATTATGACAAGCTTATGTGCTAATGAAGATAATTATTTTCATTCGATGTTTCATCAAAACGATGTATTAATTTTAGATAGTGTAGTAGATCTCCACTCATTAGGATATGAACCACATATTCCTCCAACAAAGGATAGAAACGAAATTCAATTGACGACCGAACAAGCTAACAAAAAAAGATTACTATCAATTAGTTGGGTGGTGGAACCGGTGAATGGCAAGTTTAAAAATAGGTTTAAACTATTACGCCAAAATTATTTTAATAGAGCACTGCCACATGTTTGTTGATTTTAAAATTGCTGCTTCTCTTATAAGTGCTTTTATAAAGTAGCCACTGACCACCGGCTTAGTCATAACATTTGGAATATTATAAATGAGAAAATCCACTCGCCGAATCTTTTATTTAATTATGTGACACTGAAAAACCTAAACAGGGAAAGGGTAGCGTGCTTAAGGATGGAACCTAACCTGACTCATTTAGAAGATTTTCCCCAGCTAACTGAAGATGATATACTAATGATTTCCTTGGGCTCTTATCAAGTGAATCTTGCCACGTCATACACTAGTGAAAACTTTCGGGATGGTGGTGTGATATGATAGAAATATACCGTGAATATTACTACTATTTTTATAAGCTATGAATGCTATGAATGTTTTAATGAAAGCTAAAATACTTGTGTCTCACTGTTCGTTAAATAACAGATACAAAAATACATTGTTAATGTTGAAATAAAATCGAAAAAAATAACTCGTTTTTTATATATAAAGAACTGAATATTTTAAAAGTTACTGTGTAATGAAAAAGCACTGCATAACGCTTGTTAATAAACGGTAGGTCGACCAACATATCTGGGAATTATATATCTACAATAATGTCATCTAAATGTAGTGTAGAATAGAATATAATAGAATAGAATACTCTTTATTATGTACACCATAAAAGGTCCATGTAGGTCGATGAAATCGATCTAAACTTCCCCGACCCAAGAACCATATAGATATAACATGAGCACAGCTCCCTATAGTGCGTTTAGCCATAAGACAACAATTATAACAATAATACCTATTGCGTTATTACATCTAGGCCTACTTGATCGCGGTTAATTAAAACATAAATGTACTAATGTCCTCGCTCTTACGTGTCGTGATTGGATTCGCCCTCTAAGCAGCCATAGGTCATTCTCAAAAATATTGCATCGTTGCAAGTCCGGTAGGTTATTATCTCGATATATTTCTATTGTATACATATCATTATTGCGTAAATGTTCGCTTGTATATGAACATGCAAGTTTCAACTGATAAGAACCAAGGGAAATAAGAACTAAATCATCATTAGTTAATACCGGGAAGTTTTGCAACTGAGAAAGATGAGCATCTCTCTTATAAAGGCAACTCAATGTCTGTTAAGATTTCTTAAAGTACCTAACGTAATGAAAGAAAAGATTTGGGGTATTGATCTTACCATGTATAATGCGTAAAATGTCTTCGGCAAACCTATTATCTATGGCTACTCTATAAAACGCATTCAATTAGGGCAGCTCCAATTGTAAAATCAGTTAGAATATGCGGTATCGCTATATTAAAATAATCTTGGCGAAGCAATTTAAATCTATTTTTGAATTAGCCATTGACAGCTCCCACCCCCAGCATTGACCCATCGAATTATTGTTACTAATCTAGATTTATTTGCCTGCTCTGTCATTAATTGACTTTCATTTCTATCCTTTGTTGGAGGAAAATGTACTTCATAGCCCAGTGATTGTAAATCTATGATACAGTCTCTGAAACCTCTATCTAATATGAATACATCATTTGGTTCAAAGAACCAATGAACTGTGTGATTTTCTTCTTCAAAAAGGTTCCTAATTATTGCTGCATCACTTGTCGTGGCAGCCTACGGTCCAAGAACATAATTATGTAACCGTCAGTTATAAAGTTTCAAGAAATCCTCAAGAAGTCCTCAAGAAGTCCCCAAGAAGTCCTCAAGAGGTCCTCAAGAAGTCCTCAAGAAGTCCTCAAGCAGTTCTCAAAAAAATATTTTGTTGACTATGAATTTTATGTTATGGTTTTTCAGTATTAAAAATGTTCCACAACACCATGTTCGCACTCTATATTGCCACTTAAACACCTACGAAAAAGTTAAGAGCAATCTGTTTTTTCATGTTTTAATAGGCGTAGACCTACGAGTCGAGATAGCTGCGATCCACGCGTTATGATTCTTCCATACAATTCGTAACATACCCTAAATCATTTGAGGGGTTGTTTTAATATAGGTAAACGAAAAATCTTATCCCTTGAGCTAATAGACTTATAACTTGGCAGGACTACTAACCTCTGTAAATAATAAATATAAGCACATAACATCACGCCTTGTTTCCCCGAAGGGTTGGGCAGAGGTGTACCTGTAGTATACCCACATTTTGCAAGTAAATAATAAAGGTTAACATTATTCGTCTCACTCGCCACGTTCACTGGCATTACAGTTGCTCGACACCTTTGACCATTTCTTTCGGCTTTTCTTGGTCTTTTAATTTATATTTTGCCTGTCATCAAAAGTCTCGGTATCTATGTTTTGTCCTTCTATCTGTCTACCTCATTGGAGAGAGTAATATTGAACGATTTTTATCGTAATTTTAGTTGCAACTAAGAAGAAGTACCTAGAATTTGAATAAATTACGACTTTTCAATTAATTAAACTAATTAGTTCTATTTATAAATGTGATTAATGTCCGTGTTGTTATTAGTTGTCTGTTTGATAGTTATGTCGATGTAATGTGGTCTAGATAGATAAGCCAAGTGACAGCTTTATGGTTTATTATGTTCAATGGATATAATGATACTAGTACTATTTATTAAATTTTAAAGAAATAAAAAATATTTTTTAAAAGGGGAACTATTTAACTGATCCTATAAAAACGTATTGAAGTTATCATCTACGCTTCTTTAAATTAATGAAGCTCTAAAAACTTTTTGGCTTCTAACGATGAACTTTTTTAAAATAAAAGAGCTTCTTTTTAAGTTGCTTGCCTTTTTTCACAGTTGGTCGCAGTAACTTAGCTAGGGTACATTGATCAAACGCGTTTGGTTAGGTTAGAACTGTGAGAAACCACACGCGAGTCGAATTGACCTCAGTAACTAGGTAAGCTAGGGCACCCTGATCCAACTAAATGGGTTAGCTAAGGTTAGAACTGTGATTCGGGGGGGGGGGGGGAATCGCCGTCAAGTCTACCATGAACCCAAAGTTGTCTGTGACCATGAAGTACCTGGGATTGGTGCTCGACAACCGCTGGGACTTCGGCCCCTACTTTCGGCGGTTGGCGCCCAAGCTGCTGGGCGCGGCAGGCGCGCTTTCAACGCTGCTTCCCAATTTGGGGGGCCCGAGCACCGCCTGCAGGCGGTTGTACGTGGGGATCGTACGATCCATGGCCTAGTATGGGGCGCCGATGTGGGCAGCTGACCTGACGGCCCGCAGTATCGCAGTGTTGCGAGTACCGCAAAGGGTGATGGTCGTCAGAGTCATCAGAGGGTATCGCACGATCTACGAGGCGGTCCAGCCGGTGCTCGATGACTGTCTCGGGAGGAGGCACGGTTCCCTGTCATTTAGGGCGACGCAGATGCTCTCAGGGCACGGCTGCTTCGGGAGTTACCTGCATCGCATAGGCAGGGAGCCAGACGCTCGGTGTCATCACTGCGTCCATTGCCGGGAGGACACGGCGTGGCATACGCTTGCAGAGTGTGCAGCTTGGGAGGAGCCACGCCGTAAAAGAATTATTTATTCAAATTAATTGTACCTACTTAACTTATTTTGGTTTTGTGTACCTACTTAATTTTAAACAAACTTAACATTATAAACCATTTCGTCTTTCAAAGCTTCACTATTTTTAATGTTCCGTACCAAAATTGGAAAACAGAAAACTTATGAGAGCACCTCAGTCACTGTGCCTGTCCGTCCGTTCGTCTGTCGGTCTGTCCACCCGTCCGTCCGTGCTCATTGCCGAATCCTGACTCGCACTTGCCCGGTTTTTTTTATTTTCAATAACCGAGTGACAGCCCTATGAAAGTAGGTAAGAATTTTGAGCTCTGTTAAGAAGCTTTCCTTCTGCTCGGTTTTTTATTCATGTGCTACGTTTGCCCGCTGTGTCTTGGGTTGTAACTGTACTTTATAAGTCCGACAAATTTAATGATGGGAGAGTATTTTTTTAAACCTTATTTTTTTTAACGCGGTTTGTCGAAAGTAGCATGCCCACAAATCCAGTAGCCTATTGTGTAAGGTTTGTTTACTAAATCATCTCGCCACATCAGCTAAAGTCATTCAGATAGATTGATTAAAAAAAAAAATGTTATCCATTTATTCGGGTTCAAAAATCAAATGCTTTCTACAGAAAAGTTACATATCAAGGCCCATAAAAAAGTCCGCGATGACACAATATCTAAATGTTTATTCACAAATTGACAAATTATGACAGAGTTGTATAAAACAAACAGGTACTTATGTTAATTGGTCTAAGGTAATTTAAGTAGGTAATATTAAATAAACCTATCGAAATAAATTTGCTTATCGTCAGGGAAATTTTTATGTGAATAAAAATTTCATTTTACACCAAATCATTTGAATAAATATGGGATCAATAATTTAGATTTTACGAACATGTTTTTGATCGCCGGACGCACGATAGACTTTCTGTGATAGACTGAAATTCACACAGGCGAAGCCGCGAGCAGAAGCTAATATACCTAGATATATTTTGTTCCTATAATCGGGCATCGATCGCATGGAAAAAGAGAGATACTCACCTACTAAGTACCGGTCAAGGGAGTTATGCTTATGCCCGCTAAGCTTCTTTAAATATAGAAATATCTACCTACCTACATAACATAAATAAATAAAACCTTAAAATGCCGACTGAGTTGGTAATTAAAAAAATGTTATTTCTGGTTTCGATATTGATGAATTCAAACATCCATTGAACAATGAACACATTGAACAATGCAGTTGATAACTTCGTGCCATATTTCACGTAAATAAAGGAGCTGTTTCATTTTTGGCTAACACTTGTACATTATATCAAAAAACGGGGAAAAATACACTGCATTTAGGAAAAATATTAATGCGTGCATTTGAGAATGTTATCTTTGTTGTACACACAAATTAAAGTTTTTCAATTATTGCCATTGTTGTTGTTATGGTAACACTTTGGCGGCGTCCTGACAACATGTGCTCTGAAATCAGAATGGATCTGAAATTAATGTGAAACCGTAAATACCAAAAACATGAAATATAATTATAAAAACTTTTTTACAAAAAAAACAACCGGCTTCCAAAAAATAAAATACTACAAAGTGAAAAAAAAACTAAAATACAGATCCAAGACACTGACTTCCGAAATTAAAGTTGTTTTTCACTTTGTAGTGTTTTTTCTTTTTAGAAGCGAGTTGTTTTTTTATTTTATTTTTAAAGTTTTTTTTTTTCACTTTTTTGTGGGTCAATTATTAATTTATCTAAGTTACAATAGTCTTATGTCAACTGCTCATCACCTTTTGCAAAATATTGCTTTTCCCGATGCAGGGCGTTCATTGTTGAGGAGTTCTACTAGTAAAAACCAGAAGAACTGGAGCTGATGGTGAAGCCACCATCAGCTCCATTTCACCACATGCATTGTGACGAGCATAAATTGGTTAGCAACCTTATTAAAGTAATCGAATCGCCACCCGTGAAATGCTTATTATTGAGTAGTTCCGGTTGCCACCTCTGGTCTTCATCATCAGTTTCACTTCACCGAATGGTGCTTTCCGAGAGCAAATTCACGAGTTACTATAAAAAAATACCCAAATCGCTATGGGTGCGCCTATAAAATTTGAAAATTAGCCTCGATTTCCATGAGATCCCCTCATCAGATTCTGACTTCGTGACATGGGACCACCTCGAGAGCATACCCTTTCAAACAAAACAAGAATTTTCTAAATCGGGCCACAATTGGCGGCAAAATCGGTGAACATACATAAAAATATACATACAACATAATTAATCTCCTCCTTTTTGGAAGTCGGTTAAAAAGGTATCGCTGTATTATTCATTCATCTATTACACCTATTTCTAATGTGTTAGTAATGGAAATATGTAATAATATCCTAGTTCGATTAATAAAATCTACTTGGCTAGTGTACTTCCGATTTCCAAACGTTTTATTTTAACATACACTGTCGGGAGAGTCGTTGTCAATCATAAAATATCCCCGTTTTAGGTTAATGATATATGACATTAATGTTATTGTCATCTGACATTGTCTCCATTTTTCTCACAAGAAATGTCAAACGTTTTCAATTTTATTTTTGTACGTTTAAAATACAAATTAATTGTATAAATACTTGCCTGTTATATATTTATAGATGCATTTTACAGATTTTCTGGAATTTACACGTCCTAGCCAAAGGCCACGTCCTTCCATACAAAAATGAAACGTCTCCTTTGCGGGAGCGTCTCACACATTCCCCGTCCTTACGTAATTTCGGCGCACGCGAGACGTTATACTGCTTACTTTATTATACTGTGTCTCGGTGTACACCAGTATTCAACAGTCGCGCGAGTCGATCGAAAGTTAAGCTACGATTGCCGAGGTCGATCCGTGGATGGGTGACCATCTATTACATATCGAGACCCCTCCGAGCCTCGGAAAGCACGTTAAGCGATTGGTCTTGGCTGTCATTTCTAGATCTTTGACAGTCGTTACGGGTAGTCAGAAGCCCGAAAACCTGACAACTGACAGCCTCATAGACCAAGGGATATCGTATTACCCTGTTACTGGGTTGTGGAGGTCAGATAGGCAGTCGCTCCATGTAAAATACTGGTATTCAGCTGCATCCGGTTAACCTGGAAGCCGACCCCAACATAGTTGGGAAATGGCTCGGCAGATTGATTGATTTTTGACACATCGCCTTCTCTCATACGCATGCGCTTTGTCCGCGCATGGCTTGCAAGCTTTGAAGCGCTGCCGCGCTGAGGAGCAGGGCTGGCGCGTCACAAATATTATTATTTCGTTTTGACGTGTAAAAGTGTTTATTTAAATCATTTACAGAAATAAAATATCGTTTATTTAACTCAAGATTCCACGATCTGTGTAACTAACGTAAGATTGCCGTCGTTGCAGTCTTTGTAATTTTTACAATAGAACAGTGCCCTAGAAACCAAGTACCTAAGCAATAATAAACCGAATACCATCGTTCAGTAAATAGTAATACCTCTAGGGACAGTGTCGTCCACACGCGTCATGAATCGCATGTTATATCGATATGTAACTGAGATATTTCAAATCGAGAATCGATTGCGAGCGCTGTGATGCGACAGTAATTAACAGCTACAGCATTCATTCGACAATTGCACGCGGCCGAGAGAATCCAGTGCATGTGGTGTCAGTGATTAAAAAAATATTTGTAAGGAAAGAGTAAATATGAAGGTGAGTTATTGTGACATATTGTGTAAATAATCGCGAAAAACAAGCTGTTTGTTTTAATTAGCGGAAAGATTTTTTTTTTCATCGCCTTTTTCATTTGGGGGTATTTTGATTTGTAGATTCGTGCATTTACTTTTTTGACTGTGTAATTATATGCCTATATCATATATCATTTCGGATGCGTATTAAATGCCAAAATAATTAAAATAAGTGGTATTTCAGTTTGTAAAGTAAAAATTAATGCTATGGACAATAAAAATATAAAATGTGATAATCTTAAAACATCGAATACAGAACAATTACTGTTGGGATAATAAAAACTTAGTTGCGTAGTTTTGCAATATCCATAGTTAACTTTTATAAAAAATTCAAATTTGATTTAGTTTAAACTTTAGAACCGGTATGACCACTTCCTACCTACATATTAATTTTAAATCTGCAAAAATAACGCTAGGTATTATTGAAAAATTATAGCCATCATTAATTTTAATTTTACTCGTATCGTAATGGGTTCGAACTATCTATTATGAAAATACCAACCCAGTTAGGTAATGTATGAATCGTCATTCGTCATATTTTTTTTAGATTTGCGCGGTTAATTTACCTGAACTTTATAATAGCCATCAGGTAAAGACAATACCTAACAGATATAACGGGATACCTAAGTGACCATCGTTTCCATGCAAGTTGATGCAAGTAAATAAATTCCCAAAGAGAACGTATCTTTAATCACCATAACAACTTCAAGGCGATGCACTTAAACTAAATATAAGCGAGCACTTGAAAGCAAAAATAACTTGCCCTGTGCGAACTGAGCGACCATGCCTGAGTACCTATTATCATATTATTATTTTTTTGTAAGTAGGTACACTGAGATATGGAAAGACAGGGCAATGTGACATGTGGGTACATAGTGTACATACGTACAGTCCCGAGAATAAATATGTATAAACTTGGCTAAATTCAAAAGCGATTTTCTCCTTAATTTTGTAATGAAATTTTATTTTGTTACGAACATAGTATTTTCGAAACCATAGGTTTATGCAATAAGTCGCATTTCAATGTTGGATTAGTTATTTCACGAAAAAATCGCTATTGTAAGTTGCCAAGTGTTGACATACTAGTGCTCGTGACTGAACAAATACGCCTATAATTGCTTTAGCAAAGCCACTATTTGAATAACATTAGGCAAGATTATCTTAACTAATTGGTGGACAAAAGTTCATTTAAAATAAATTACGAGACCATTATTTCACAAACAGATATAAAAAGGGTAAATAGGTATAAAATTTATTGTTTCTGAGTAAACTATTCATATTTGAATATGAATAGCTTATAATACCAAAACGTCACCCACAACATCTATATAACGTTTACTATTTGTTTGTCATCCATCATTAAACAGAAACTCACAGTTTTTCTAAAGAACTTTGATTCATGTTTGAGCATGCCACTATATACTATGGAATATACAGGTAGTGTACCTACCTAATTACTAGGTAAACATAAATCTAGGATTCCTTGTTTTAATTGACCCGTGACACGTTTTTCTTAGCAACTTGACAGTGCACACACCACGTCACTAACATTGACGGAATAGATTTATATTGTTTCAAAACAGTTTTGAACAGACTTCATTTCATTTTGACTATTTAGTTTCGAGTGTGCCATAATTTGTTTGTAGAGCTTCGACTGCCTGTAAGTCTAAACCCCGTCTTGGTCTCAGGCCTGCACTCAGCCCGATGTAAGAATAATTATCAATTTAATTATACCGCGGTTATTTGTTATTGATACTTTAGATACTAAATAAAGCAATCTACGTTTATTTACAGGTTCTATAGTAAACAAGTAAACCCATTATTAATAAGTGCGAATATGCGTTATAATTATGGCCATTTTTATAGAGGTACTAGATTCTTCCCGCGGCTTCGCCCACGTGGATGTCGGAAATTATCCCACGAGAACGTGTTACCGCGACAAAAAGTGGCCCAGGATGCCATCTATCTGCTTGCCAAATTTTATCAAAATCCGTTCAGTGGTTTGGGCGTGAAAAGGCAGTTACTTTAGAATTTATAATATTAGTAGGTACGGATGTTGATTGTGAATGGTGGGTACATGAATATTTCTACTTAAGAGGCTTACAACAGCTAAAGCGCGGTCACTGTCAGACCGCATAGAAAAGAAAGAGAAGCGCGATGACACAACGCTGGTAATTTATTGCGAAATACGAAGCAATTATTTATTTACAAAAAATCTATTGATTGGATTAAAAAATTAAAACACTATTACGTTAGTATGTTGCTTGTAGAATAATCTGACAAAAAATCAGAATGATTTATGCACAGTAGTATGGTTTTTAATCGTTAGAAGAAATTTTTAAGAGGTATCTTCGTGATTTTTTTCTATCGTATCAAATTAGCTGTATTATGTTTTCAACACAATATCTAATTAGCAAATATCCTGAAGAATAACATATATTTTTCTGATTTTGTTTAGTACAGTGGATCATATACTTTTAGGCATTATAAAACTTACGTTTAGGTCCTGTAGTCCCCTTAAACCTTTTTTATTGGTCTGAGACTTAAACATACCTTTATTTATATTTAGGTACCAACCTAGATTTCATAACGCTTTTTCGACTATTTGATGTACCTCCTTAGGTAGCTGGTAGGTATGGTAATTTAAAATATAACCGGAAATCTATTGAATGCTGCTTTTACACGAGCTGATGATAAAATTTTATCACTTTTATCAGTATAAGCCTTGAACGTACCTTTGGTGACAGTTGCTGAAAAATTCTCACATTAAACTAAATCATACATCATTTTTAGAATCTAGTTGACGCATTAGAATAGTGTATTAACCCCTTTATTTATAAACGTTGCTTAAAGTTAAGTAATGATTAGCGACTGTTTAACCATACATTTTGACGTTTAAACGCCTCTTAACTTTAATAAAATATATAAATATGTACTAGCTGCCCGCCCCGGCTTCGCACGGTTTGCGGTACTTATCTACGGCGTACCCTACCTACCCTACCTACCTACCTACCCTACCTACCTACCTACCTACCTACCTACCCTACCTACCTACCTACCTACCCTACCTACCTACCCTACCTACCTACCCTACCTACCTACCTACCCTACCTACCCTACCTACCTACCCTACCTACCTACTCTACCTACCTACCCTACCTACCTACCTACCCTACCTACCTACCTACCTCCCTAACTCCCTACCCTACCTAGCAAAAAAAAAAAAAAAAATACCGGATAAGCACAAAAAATTTCATCAAAATCGGTTAAGCCGTTTCGGAGGAGTATGGCAACGAAAACTGTGACACGAGAATTTTATATATTAGATATATAAAAATGAATCTCTGTTTCCCTTGGTCACGCCATAACTTGAGAACGACTTTACCGATTTCATCCATCTTTTTTTTAATAGTTTTCTATTACTTTGTAGAAGGTTCTTACGGAAAAAATAATTAAGAAAGTTGCGAGATTTAAGCGGGTGAAACCGCTAGGCGCAGCTAGTCGTTTATAAATAAACCCAAAATGTTTAGGAAGTGACAACGTCACGTAATTAAATGTTAGAGTGACATCATGTCATCACAATAAATACTGGTAGAAAGCGGCGACGCCACTCTTCCTCTTTTTGAACGATAATGCAGTTATCTATTATCATTATTGTATTTATAGCTTTAACCACTGACCGCAGTCAATAGGATATTGTTTTATATCAAAAATAATTATTATGTCCATAAACTTCAGTGGATCTTTTGCGTTGAATTATGCATAAAAATTGAAAAGCCTCTACGATTGAATATCACGACACCAAAACGCGCAGAAGTTGTGCGTCTGACGTCACTGACTAGCATCAAAATAAGAAGTTGGGTGTCTGACATCAGTAGCATTAAAATGAAAAGTTGGGTGTCTGACAGTACCTATTATATATAATGCATCAAAATTAAAAGTTGGATGTCTGACAGTACCTATTAAAGAAACCTAGGAAACCGAAAATTTGGTATCAATTCTTAGAGTATTTTATTTTGAGTTGAAACTATGTACTTATAGTGATTCTATACGAGCTATTATCTTTAGTGCTTAATGATAGCAATAGGGTTTCTGTTACACTCTGTATATAATGCATCAAAATTAAAAGTTGGGTTTCTGACAGTACCTATTATAATGCATCAAAATTAAAAGTTGGGTGTCTGACAGAAACATCAAAATTGTATTTTTTTTCCTCTAAATTACTAGAAACTCAGTCGGGTAAAAGGCATCATCAATATTTAGGTACCTATACTCTTTGTGATATCATTCGTGGCGCTTGTATCGAGGCGTTTGTTTTGCTCCCTCGATAACACGCGACCTCATGTCATGTAAATTAGTATTTTATGTCTACATATAATTTGTACATTCTCATCATCACTATATTACTTATTTAATTTAATAAACTCAATTTTCAAGTTTGTTTAAACATTCTAATATGACCAGTAAAATGTGGGTGTACCCATCTCTCATCTCTGCCTACCCTTCAGTAAATACAGGCGTGTGTTATGTCCCTAATATGTACTTATATGCAGATTAAACTAAATTATGTAAATAGAAATATTATCTAGCTTTTATTATCATGTCTGCTATTATAGGTCCTGTGAACATACGTATAAAACATGAATTGATAACGTACTGTTGATAACACATAACATTCATTCAATCAGTAGTTCAAGTTAACATTTGCTCATTTAGGGTAAGCGCACACGAGCCACCGGCCACCACACCACTGGTGGCTATCGCCTCTTGCTGCGGTGTTGTAGCAGGTGGTCGCCAACGGCCTTAGACAGACGAGGCACTGAATTAACAAAATCATTCATCAACTCCATAAGCTCACAAGCGTAGTACCTACCTACCTACTTGCTTGCTTGTATAGTCTATACAAATATATAAAATTGAAATCTGTAATGTCAAAATAACAGCTTTTTAATAAATTCATATTGAAAGTAATATACGGTACTTATAACAAAATGATTTTTTTAAATGTTTGTCTGTCTGTGTGTCTGTTTGTTCCGGCTAATCTCCGAAACGGCTGGACCGATTTTAACGGGACTTTCATTGGCAGATAGCTGATGTAATAAGGAGTGGGTACTTAACTTACTTGTATTGTAGAAAAAGAAAACGGAATCAAAATCGAAAGGTATTCATTTCACGCGAAGTCGCGGGCAGCAGCCAGCTGCTGCCCGCTTTAATTAATAGAAAATCGCCCCAAGGTAGCGTCCACACCGAAGGCATGGTCGGCCTCCGACAGTAAAAATTTGGAAAACAATGGACAGTCAGTCGGTCAGAGGCTAAATGATAAATGATAAATGATAAATGATTTTATTTCTGTAAGTAGGTTTGTACAAACACTTTTACACGTCAATCATGTTTTTTAAACTAGATGAGGTCGGCGTTTCCTATCTGACTACTCTGAGAAGAAAGGCCGAAACAAACTCAGAGGTCACAGTCTCTTTTAAAGTCCAGACATAATCTTGGTCAGGTCATGCGAAGACCATGCAGATTGGTATCTGAAATGGTCTTTTGAGGAAAGAACCACACAGTTTGAGTGGACCTGTCCAGTCAGTGCACGCATTTGTCAGTAATCGTGCAGCTCGACTCAGGAAGTCAGGACTTAAGGAGCTCAACGATTCGACGAACAATACCAAAGAAAGGACATTTGGGTAGGCCGCATAAATTACTCAAACTGCCAGATCATAATTAAAATTAAATTAGAAAAAAAAAAAAAAAAAAGCAATTACCCACATAGTCTTCACATTCACAAAATTAAAATAATATAATACTTTACAAGTAAATACTCATGTCATTGTATATATAAAATTTATCAATGTCAATGTGTATATATAAATTCGGCAATAATGTTTGAAGATCATGTAGATCGGTGTCTGAAATGGTCTTTTGAGGAAAGAACCACACAGATTAAGTCGACCTGTCCAGTCAGTGCACGCATTTGTCAGTAACCGTGCAGCTCAACTCAGAACTTAAGGAGCTCAACGATTCGACGAACAATACCAAAGAAAGGACATTTGGGTAGGCCGCATAAACTACTTAAACTGCCAGACCAAGAATAAAACTGAAAAAAAAAATGACCCACATAGTCCTCATATTCACAATAATGAAAATAACATAATACTTTTTATAGTAAATATTCATGTCTAAAAAGAGTTAGCAAACTAAAATCAACATTCACTGTGTAAATTTATTGGAGCAGCTCAATCCCAAGCCTTTTTGTCTTCAATATAGTCTTTCACATTATAGTAGGCTTTTTGGCATAATTTCCGCTTTATAAAAGATTTGAATTTATTAAAGCTTAGATCTTGAATGTGGCTAGGAAGTTTATTATAAAAACGTATACATTGGCATCTAAAGGAGCCACCAATTTTTTTGAGCCTGGTTGTAGGAACAAGAAATTTGTGTTTGTTGTGTGTGCTGATGTTGTTTTCATACATTTGGCACGTAACATACGTTTGGTGACAAAGTGACTTAAGTTTTAAATAATTCAGAACATACAGAAATGATACACTATGTAATCAATATCATGTATCCTATTCTTGATACACTGTCTGATTGATATAATATTAAATCATATAATATGGTGAACCCGTGTTTAGATAAACAACAATTTAATTAAATCATAAAATTGAGTACTTAAACAGCATATAAATAGCGGATAATAATAAAATACCTACGTAATTTCCCATTTAATTTTGTCATTAACTTTTATAGGGTCTGTCATATGGATTGATGATCTGTAGCAATCACAGAATGTAAAGCGTACTTCCCCACGATATGTTAACAAAAAGCGGAGAATATTATGCAAACAGCGGAGAATATTCTTGGAACTGTTTTTCATTGAATATGATGGACTGGTCATAGTCATCACCCGGCCAGTTCATTGATAAATAATATGTGTTAATTACTGTTTAATTAGATGTTATTCAAATCTATGTCTAAATGGATTAATACTTATAAATAATTACTTGTGTTCAATAGACACTGAATTAAAATCCTACTACGCTACTAATATTACAAATGTGAAAGTTCTTTGGTTTGGATGTTTGGTAGGTATTCAATCACGCAAAAAAGGCTGAACGGAATTAGATGAAATTTCGCACACAGATAGATTGTTTATAACCTGAATTAACAATGGATAGTTTTATCCCGGAAAGCGCAAACAAATTCGCGGGCAGTAGCTAGCTAATAATACAGGATGTAAAAAGATCCATCACATAACCGTCAACTACGCATTCTGTACATCAAACTAAGTAACATTGCAGAAAAATAATTGCTGTGAAACGAATTTTATTTTTGGTGTGAAAAATCGCTGTTTCCGGTAGTGCGCACGCATTGTGCTTATGGGTGCATGCAACAGTACAGAGGTCGTGGGGGTATTTAAAGTTGTGTTATTATAACATTAAAAACTTGTTTTCGTAAAGAAACTTCAGTAAAAGTTGGAATTTTGACCTTCTATATCTCCGAAGCCAGACGGTTCCCAGGTATGGTTCAATACAAAAAAATTATAATAATGACGGGGAGTACAAATGACTCGGGCTTCGTCAAGTGTCGGTTTACACCCGTTATATAGGTATGTACTTGTACATATATAACGGAAAGGTTCAATTTAAGAGAGGTCTAGGGTTAGCAGTCTTCTGAATACTTGGACTATAATCAATCTGCCTAGCCCTTACCCAACTATATTGGGGTCGGCTTCCAGTCTTACCGGATACAGCGGAATACCAGTATTTTACATGGATCGACTGCCTATCTGACCTCCACAACCCAGTTACTGGGTTACACGATACCCCTTGGTAAGACTGGTTGTCAGACTTTTGGGCTTCTGACTACTCGTAACAACTGTTTACGATAAATAACTTTAGAATCGATTGTCTACATGTTGCAATAAGTCTATCAACTTAATGTATTGGAAATTATCATTAAAAAAAACACTGCTTCTAATAACCTCCTAAATATATTATGTATTCACAATAATGCTATTGTATTCATACAGCGTTGCTGATAGTTTGCGAATTCTAGAAAACAACGGTTTATTTTATCTATTTAAATCGTATCTCATGTATTATTATTAGACAACGTGAAAAACGTCTATTTGTGGTTAGCTTTGTTTACATTTTGATATACTTTATGATAGAATTACGTGAAATGCAATATTCATTATGGTTGCGAATTTGTTCATGTATGATATTCATTCTGGATGACAATTTACATGAGATAGGTATATTAAATAGTTTCATAAATTATTTCGCAAAAATGGAAATATGATACTCAGAATTTTGCTTTACAAACTAAGGCCTGTATTACAGAACGTCACTCAATCCTCAAGCATTACTTAAAACTAGATTCGAGCCATTTGATTGGTTGAAACTAGTTTTAAGTAATGCTTGAGTATTGAGGAACCTTCTGTAATACGGGACTAACAGTAGGTGCTGTAAGGTTTTCCCAAATGCGTAAACATAAATGAATGATTCAATAAATGAACATATTCCGGTTGTAGTACCTACTTACCTACATACTACATACTTACCTACACAGTACATACTACTGAGTACCTAAATAACATTAATTTAAAAAAAATATTAAAATACGTCCGCGCGGCTAAGCTGTTTTGGAAATACCTACTGATAAATCGTGCAATGGCACGACACCCATGTGTCAACGGTTGATTAAACGAAACTTAATATTCACACTCGAATTATTCACATTTTTGGTAGATTTTTTTTACACCATATTGCCTAACCTACATCGTGTGAGCAGACGTTGAAAGAAATTCTTTTAAATTATAAATGATTTTATTTCTGTAAGTAGGTTTGTACAAACACTTTTACACGTCAATCATATTTTAAAACTATATGAGGTCGGCGTTTCCTATCTGACTACTCTGAGAAGAAAGGCCGAAACAAACTCAGAGGTCACAGTCTCTTTTAAAGTCCAGACATAATCTTGGTCAGATCATGTGAAGACCATGTAGACTTGAGTCTGAAATGATCTTTTGAGGACAAACCACACAGAAAGAGTGGACCTATCCAGTCAGTGCACGCATTTGTCAGCAATCGTGCAGCTCAACTCAAAACTTAAGGAGCTCAACGATTCGACGAACAATTCCAAAGAAAGGACATTTGGGTAGGCCGCATAAATTACTCAAACTGCCAGACCATGATTAAAACTAATTAAGAAAAAAAAAACAATGATCTACATAGCCTTTACATTCACAATAATTAAAATAATATACTATTTTACAAAGTAAATATTCATATCAATGTATTTATAAAAATTTAAGGAAACCGTCGTGTGCATATGCCCGGAGTTCTCGTCTTTTAGGCATTTGCTTTGAGTTATGATGGAAGTCAGTAGTCCTGTATCTACCACATATTGCATGTATAATTGCATGTTATTATTATGTAGGTAGGTTGTAGGCGTGACTGTGACCTTAGCCGCAAAGCTAACTAAATTACCCTCCTTACATATCATTACCCATCTGATTGTTGATTGACCCACTTCTTTGATCGGCTTCAATAAGTCACCGATTTATTGCAAGTTCACGGTGACTTCTGAGGTCTTGGGTTCGATCCCTAAGTCGGGCAATGTGTCATTGGGATATTCGATTACGAAATTTTCAATAGCAGCTTTGAGTCTGGATTTTGGCAATAGAATTGGCTCTGTCTGCCTACCCCCTATTCTTATGAACTTATGTTTTAGGTACTGAGTATTAATTACATTCAGATGCATAAAGCGTATGTGTAGTTAAGCAAAGAGGTCTGATAATATGTACAATTATCTTCATAACATGACAGTTAAAGACACTGGTAAAAATAACAATTACTGATCCGTTTATTGACCGTAGGTACTCCGCTAAATAAAAGGTTGTTTTTAGAGGTGGAAATTTGAAGTGGATTTAAAAGATTCAGCCTGTCTATCACAATCTAAAATTTAGAGGGTGATCGACTGATTGTGATAGTACAGTACCTACTCATGAATATGAACAAGTTTTATTGTTTATGGGACTTGAAATAGCTATGAAATTAACTCGTTGAGCCTGTACCTACTTTTTTACATATTTATTCATTCAATAGGCAACAGGCAAAAATTTAATTTTTAATTTTGCCTTATAGTAAACCACATTAAGTAGGTATTATAAATTACATAACCATTAAGAAAAATACATAGATAATATGGATTACTATATCAATAAGAAACGAGGCCAATAAACTATCACTTCACAACATAAAGGTTGTGCCTAAGTCTGTAAACAGTCATTGTCTCTGCTCGGTGTCAAATATTACACGAAGCGTTATCACGTTGTTATTCCGAATGCATCGGGGCTAAAATTACTCTATGACCCTAGCGTAGGGTACAGCGAGATAGTCGACTCTTGCGCAGACATAATAATTATCATTATCATTACTTTAGAAATTACCGACCATGTTTACAATTGATTGTAATGGGTTATTCGTCAGCGATGAACTCGCGAAGAAATAAAATACATACATAAACTCACGCCTTCTTCCCATGGGGGTAGGCAAAAACTACAGAAAAGTGTTCTGTAGAAATAAAATCATTTTATTTAAAATATCAATAACTTTAATTTTAAGAATCTATGTTAAATTAGTACAAATTCGTAGCTGTATTTTTTAATGGTTCACGAGGTCAAAGTTCAGTGATAAAAATGCTGATAATGCGGAGCTAGATTACATCATGACATTTATATGAGTTTCAGTAATATTCATTAACAAAATAAAAATCAGGAATTAATTAATTCACTGACAGATAAACCACTGGAAGTATGAAATTCCTTTACACCAAGGTAAACAAACACCACTACGAACGGATTTTTGAAAATTCATCCCCTAACGGAGTTGTAGGGGATGAAAGTTTGTATGGAAGTTCTTATTTTTTCTGAAGTGAATGCCATCGGTCACACGGTTTGTTAAGATGAATCCTCAGCTGTAGCCCGCCAAATTCAAATTTTCTTTGGTTTTTTGCAAATTGCAGCTCTGTTTTAGGAGCTAAATAGGTGATTAAAGTTTTAATGGAAGTCCCGTCATTACTGCCGATGGGAAATCCGATCGGGCACACTGCTTGTTCATTAATAAATAAATATTATTTATTTTCAGGAAATTATATTGTTAGTATTGGCTGTTTGTGGTGGTGTATTGTCTGCGATACCATGCTGTCCGAAGAATGAGACTTTAATGCCAGGGGGTTTCTGCGGTACGGAGAAGATGACTGTGATCAACTGCACGCATGGACGAATGGTTCTCAGAGACATCATCCTGGATGGCACCAAAGTGTCCACGCAGGATTCGCCCCAATACGTCTTTGTTGAAGACCCTAGCCAGTGAGTATGAAGCTACACATATCGCTATACTTTGATCATTTTATGATGGCTTACGTGACAAATCTGAAAATATCCTGTCCACTTTAGAGAAAAACCGGCAAAAAAAATCATGTCTCATGTATGTGAGCCCCCTTAAATATTTATTTTATTCTGTTTTTTAGTATTTGTTGTTATAGCGGCAACAGAAATACATCATCTGTGTAACTATCACGGTTCATGAGATAAAGCCTGGTGACAGACGGACAGACAGTTGGACGGACAGCGGAGTCTTAGTAATAGGTCCCATTTTACCCTTTGTGTACGGAACCCTAAAAATTATATTGGTATATTGATTACTTATGTCATTGTTTAAGTTAAACCATTTGTTTAATAATGACTAAACCAAGGCACGCCTCATCATGCGTACATTGGTTGTTTATTATCATTACAGGTATTAAATGACCTACAACAAAATATTTAGGTTATAGCTCAAAGTTTGTACCTACGGGACACAATAATAAAAACAGGCGAAAGCTTTAGCCACAGTTAGTTACAAATGCACAACAACGTATAACAAGTTAGACGCGAAGTTTCTTTAATTAATTTTCCTTATATTAATTTAGTTTAAAATTTGCCAGGTATTGCGTGGCCAGCATGTACCGGAACAACAGTAACCACTCCCTGGGCACTGTTCCTGTGGCTGTGGTTTGTTTTGAGGAGATCTCCAAGACCAGCGACATAGAAATCAGTGGAATCTTAACACTTATCTCTGTGTTTTTCCTCGTTGGTACTATAGCCGTATACACTTACTTGCCACAGTTGAGGTAAGTCTGAACACTACAATTGATTAAATTCTAATTAGGAATTACATTGGCAGCAGTCCAGTGTCTGGATTTGTGGCCGGTTGACGAAAAAAGGCTTAAACCTTATAATTATGGTATTAAACCATAACTGCCGACATGTCGGTGTGAGTACTATCGACCTGTGATCCTTCAACTTTATTCCATTTAAATACTACTCACAAAAATATGCCGCTGAAGTGGTCTAGTTTCTATATCATAATTATCACTATGATACGCCCACTCGTTTCGATATTGTTGTGAAACATAAACCCCCATCATTTCATATTTTATATTGGATGTTTTCATTGATTATTTTCAGAGATCTACAGGGGCTATGTTACATGTGCATGTGCGTCAGCATGGCCTTGGGATTCCTGTCTTTGGGAATACTCCAACTGAGCCCTGGCTTCAGAGGCGAATTTTGTACTGTCACAGGTAAATTAACATTTTGCTTCGTTATTACTTTCGCTGTACTGCACCTAAGTATACCTATACTTTAGCTTTGCCTTCAGTTTTGCCTATGCAGCTGCTAGTGTTGCCTAATGCCGTTTCTAATATGTTTGTTTGTTATTTTCAGGTTTTCTCGTCTACACCTGGATGATGGCAACTTTCTTCTGGATGAATGTTATATCTATCAATGTTTATCGCACTGTGCTGTAAGTTTAAACACTTCTATCTAACTTAACGTTGGAGCCTCCTTTATTGTTTTGATCTAAAATGTTATGTCTATCTATTTCTTCTCTTCTCTTTCAGAGATGCAAGTTATTTAAAGAAGACGGAGAGGAAACAATATTTCATCTACAGCTGCTACGCTTGGGGTTGTACTCTTTTATTCCTAACCGTCACCGTTATTGCCAACTTCGTTGAAGGTGAACACTTGAAGCCAGGGTTCGGAGATAGCAGTTGCTGGTTCAAAGGTGAATAATGTTCTAAATATATGGATAATGTCATAGAGTAGTTAAATGTTCTACCATGAGATGTTAATTATCTTATTGTTTTAGGTCGTACCGAAACCTGGATTTTCTTCTATGGCCCGGTCGCGATTCTTATTGCTGCTAACGTAGCTCTTTTCGCCATGACATCGTTCAATTTATGGAGACAAACTAGAAAATATGAAGTTAATACACTAAATGTCTTAAAACACAAGTAAGTACCTTTCTGTACTTATATTTTTTTGTACAAAACTAACTTTATGGTGTTGTCGCACATTTTATATAACCATAAAATGATTTTTTCAGGTTCCTTCTATCTTTGAAGCTGTTCCTCGTGATGGGTATTTCCTGGATTTTCGAGATCGCTAGTTTCGCTCATGGGTCAGCCCACATTATTTGGTAAGCAATACCCTGTTCTTACCCTAATTTCTTGTCAGATTACGCATGTTTTAGCGCCACAACACGCTTTTGCCCCGACCAACGGTTGTCGTAATTTTTCTCTAATCCTACGAGCCTACCAAAGACAAAATAAGAATCTACTTTATGATGGAAGTGCCAGGTTGCCCGCGAAATTCAAATTTTCTTGAGTTTTTTTTGCAATTTGCAGGTCAGTGTCAGGTTGTATTTTAATGATTATAATTCTGTAAATACATACTTGTTACGGTTGCGAATCATAGTTTGTTCAACATACAACTTGACACTGACCTGCAAATTGCAAAAAACGTAAGAAAATTTGAATTTCGAAGGTAACCTGGGGCTTTCACATTAATAAAAATAAAAAATCTCTGGCAGAGGACACGGGATGAAGGTTTATATTTTTCGTGATTTTTGCCGATGGGAAAACCCATCGGGTACCACCTACACAGCTTGTTAATAATAAAGTGCAATGAGTCTGTGTTCTAACCTTTTCTTATTTTATATTACAGGAAGATCATGGACACGTTTAACTGCCTTCAAGGAGTCGTAATTTTCTTATTACTCGTGCTCCTGAGACGGCGTGCCATGCGGGGTATGGCTAGCGAAAACGTTTGTCTATGGTTCAGTCGCCCTCTGGCGGAGAAGCTCAGCCCGCACGACGATTCGGATGACCAGCAGATACTGGGAGATGATACCGTGGAGGTCAGGCTAAATTGAAGTGGATCGTTCATCATTTTCATCAAAAATCGTTTTATCTTATTTCCATGTCACATAAGTTTTAATTATAACTAGTCAACAGGAAAATCCGATCAAATATCTATAACCAATGTCATTTATATTGAGATCATTTTTATTTTCAATACGAAGCTTTTTGGTGTAATAATCATTATGGGTTAATAATGGAACAATAAAATTGTAAGAGCTATCGGTAAATAAGTGCACGACCTGGTATCTGCACTGAACGATAAAAACATGTTATTTGAAAATCCACCGCTGATGTTTTAAAAGAAATATTTCATAATAATTCTGAAAATTTACTAATTGAGTATTTATAATGAGATATCCGTTTAACCTCTAAGATAAAACAATGTTTTTGATAACATTTTAGGCGAAATCTACGTAAGTAAAGGCTCCCACAGACAGGCGAAACGCGACAGCGCGATACAAAGGCGCCGCTCGTCGCGCGACGAGCGGTTCCTTTGAGTTGCGCGCGATTCGCGTCGCTTGTCGCGTCTGTTTGTAGGAGCCTTAATTACTTACTAATTTATAATATCTATCGTATCATGTGCCATTTTCAATATGCCCCAAAATAAGCTGATTCAAAATGATCTGATATTGTTACTATTGAATTTATTTAAGTATAATTAACTTTTAGCATCACCATTTTATGTGCCATAAAATAAAATGTAGGTATTTTAAAGAGGAAACTTGATTCATATTTTATTTTAAATATGATGATAAATTAAGATTTTAATAATTTACTAGAATTTACTCGATGTAAATACTACAAAGTAAGATTTAAATAATAATAAGTTCCTATAAGTAATGATAAATGTTTTTTCAAGAATGCATGTTGGTATTTTATACTAATAAAATAAATATATTTTAATTATATTTGTCGTGTTTTTACATACCTACTTAATTATTTTAACTAAGCCCCAAAAATCCATGCCTCCCGTAATTTTTTCATTATTATTACAACTGCGAATTTTATTGTTACAGAAAGGTT
The DNA here is from genome assembly GCA_917490735.1 of Dryobotodes eremita. Lineage (NCBI taxonomy): Eukaryota > Metazoa > Arthropoda > Insecta > Lepidoptera > Noctuidae > Dryobotodes > Dryobotodes eremita. The sequence goes on from OU823257.1 coordinate 12,007,839, forward strand.
ATTATTCTATGAACTAGCTTCAGCCCGCGACTTCGTTCGCGTGGAAGTCGTAAGACACCACAATAAGTAAACTAAAATAACAGCCACATTTTATAAAACTTCGCTTTAGACTAAATACGTTTGCAGTTTTGATCTCAGCAGTCAAAATATACAGCGAGTCAGGACTGGTGACGTGGGAGCAAGCGACGTACAGTTGTCCATTTGAGAACTAGCTCGACGAGGTCGACACCCGCAGCCTTCAGTAGCAATTTTTCGTTTTTAGTAAATTAATGAACGCCTGAGTTCCTGCATATACTACCGAATGGCACAAAACTGTTACACTGACTGATACATTCTTACAGATTATTCCTGATGAAAGGCTATCACTAAAATAATATAACAGTAGATAGTAAATACACGGGATTTCTCATTAACAGTCGCCTTACCGTAGATATTTATTTTATTACTAGCGACCCGCCCCGGCTTCGCCGGGGTAGCAAAGTATAATATAATATAGCCTATCTCACCCGGAGATAGTGTAACTTCCCAACAGTGAACGAATTTTTAAAATCGGTTCAGTAGTTTCGGAGCCTATTCAATACAAACAAACAATCATATATTTTCTCTTTATAATATTATTTCACTGTTTTCGTTTATTACAAAATATATTTAGGTTATACCTTAGCCTCAGCAACACGTGGTTATGCTATTAAATTGTAGCTTATATGAAACGTTTGTATTTTTAACATAGCGCCATCTATTGAATACTTACTCAATCCAGTCAACAGATATCGCAATCTGTTAGAATCGTTTAGAGCTAACAGATAATTGTGACTGTCAAATAATAGACAAATAATTTACAATAAAATAATATTGCGATTATAAATTGAGATGTAAGCTATACTATCTTTCAAGTTGGATCAAATTGCACACGGTGTGCAAATCAAATTTAAAATCGGTTCAGTAGTTTACGAGTCCATTGCGGACAAACAATGTGACACGTAATTTTTATATATATAAAGATAACCAAAGAGGACAGAAGAGGCCTAAAAAAATATATATAATTAAATATCAATAGTTGAGAATCGAACTAAACTAAGCTATTTGCTTTGTTGACTAAAATAGCCGTTCTTATTATTATGTCTTGATTGACTATTTAGCTCCATACAGGTATAGTGGGATGATAATCATATTAGATACAGTTTTTTGCCAACAAATGCATTTAATCTTTAATTGTAATACAGTAAACACATTAGAGTCCTTTTTGGCAACAAACTGTATTATTTCTTAAAACCCCTTTTAAGTTTCGTCTCGATTCAACCCTGCATTCCTATTCACCCCGTTTAACGGTATGTACTTATTATATTTTGAAGACTCCCTAGACTTTTACCCACTTTCTTTTTTACTACACCTATGTATTCCTGTATTTCCTTATATTGCTTACAACAAATAATATTCTATTCTATTCTAAAAGAACATTTACTCTATAACAAAAACCACAATAATCTGCATCTAATTAGTACACACGGCTACATATCAAGCAATAGATTTCCAGTTTTAGCTGACCTGGCATTATATAGGCTTTTCGTACAATGAAAAGTCAGCTTATACTGGAAGAGTATAGCTTGATATGTAGTCGTACGACCTAAATAGTCCGTCTATTTGTAATTAGTAATAGGCAAGTAACTTATTTGTTACGCAGTTTCGTAGGTAAATAGGTACCTGTATCCTCAATTTTATTCAAAACCACCAACCAAGTGACAGATTCACATACGGGTGGATGAGACGAGGTGAAAAAAATACAATCATGGACATGCAAACAATGAATAAACATGTACTCCTACTGAACCTACTAGTTACAAGATGGATGCTGGCAACCTAATATAAATAACTGTGTATGCATGGAAAACTGTGTTATGCTAGCAAATGTTATCATTTGCATCACTCTAGGATGCTGCTGCCTCGTCGTCATCATCTTATACACGGATACACACACGATCTTATTTGGGCAAATTCGCCATAGACATTCACTTCTACAAATAGTTCATGAGAATTGAACCTAACCTAACCTTTGAACAAAGTACATATACAGGACATAATATAGATTTCAGAACAAAATAAAAAGTGTTTCGTAATAAAACAAAAAACAAATGTTGGCACTGGTAGTGGTGAATGTTACTCAAAAGACCAAATGCCAAAGCCGCGCTTACTTAGCGTTCCGATTCCAAAAAAGTCAAGTAAACTTTTAATAAACGTCAAATCAAACTTCGCGAGTGCAGCGAGCGGAAACGCAAACGTAACGAACCGACTTCAGAATCTCCGAATTAAATCCAAAGAATCAAAAAGTTTTAGTTATAAAACGATATTAGCGTCTTTTGACATAAACTTACATGGTTTTATTATGTTTTGTGTTTGTGATCCTAGAATTAAGTGTAGGTGCCTTATTGTATGACAAACAAAGTATCGATAAAAGCAACGAGTACCTTGTAATGAAAGTAATAAAGATTCAATAACAACATGTATGTAGTACTGTTAACATTGTCATTATTGTGTGCGACGCGTGAACTGCACGCGGAAGTCGGGGAGACTGATCTCAATGAGATATCGGACAAGCTGAATGGAGTTAAGATAAATAAATGCTGCGAACATAACGAGATTGTTGTGGACGGGATATGTCGGCTAGCCGATAGATACAATCAGAGTATGTATACAAAGTAAATAACATGCTGAATACGCATTATTGACTGTTAGAACCTACCTACTTAGGATTCCAACCTAATCATGAGCTAGCTACCTACCTCATGATTAGGTAGGAATTAATAGTACCTACCTACGTAGGTACTATTTAACTGGAAACTCGAATGAATACTAAACACTACATACTAACATTTTTTGAAATTCTAAATAGCTGACCTTTTGTCATGGTCATGAGTCACAATATAATTCAAGATTTGTGAATATTTTAACCATCACATTGATACTTTAAACTACTAAATATTCAATATTGGGCTTATAATTTACAGGTTTGTGGACACCACAATTTAAGACTGAGGATGGCAATGAAGCCAAAGTAAAATACTTTAATTATGTGTATGGTGTGCCAGACTGTGCCACCACACAACAGAGAGCTATATTTGATTTAGGAAAATCTGAAGATACGTAAGTAATCCCTTAACACATCTTCACTCATGAAGTACACTCATTGATATTAGAAATATGTTATCAAAAAATCTAATCCCAGAAAATGTCAAACCACATGTTATGGGGATCAATATATGAGAGGGCTACACCCCTGTGGACTTCCATGCTATGTATGAATTGATTGAACTCGGCAAGCAAAATAACCACATTTGCAGAAAATTCATGAGTTACCAAACCAACATAATTTACTTCACAGGCTTAATTTATTAACTGATGGTCGGTTACGCCACATTATCAATCACCAACCCAGTTCAGATGTGAAAGAGGAACCAGTGATTAGCATGTTCAATTTACATGACAGCATATCAATACCGGAAGAGAAGGAACCTTCATCGTACATACACAACCAAGCCAAATACTGCATGGATAAGGTGGGATGCATACCATGGAACATTGTAGAGTTTTGTAGAATTTATAATAACACCACTCTAAGATGTTAACATCATAAATTTGGTACCAATTTTGGGGTCATCATTTTTCATTTTTTCATTTAAAACACTACATTATGGTTTTCATGACAGAATGTGGGTTCATTTTAAATCTAGCATGTTATCCTGACCTGTTAACCTAGTCTAAATAAACTTTCAACTATTCATTATCAGTGAATGACATTTAAAATACTTTCACATTCCACTTTGTTTAAGTTTGCTCCTATCTGAGTCATTAGGTGACTCGAGTTAATATTATGCATAAAAAAGTGTTCCAATGGAACTTCATTTCATGGGTATAGTTTTAATGGAAATACAAGCAATTATACTAGCTTCTGCCCACTGCTTTGCCCGCGTGGATGTCGGAAATTAACCCACGGGAATGTGCTGCCGGGACAAAAAGTATAAAGCCTATGTCCTTCCCCAGGATGCCATCTATCTCCTTGCCAAATTTTATCGAAATCCGTTCAGTGGTTTAAGCGTGAAAAGGTAACATACAGACGAGTTACTTTTGAATTTGTAATATTAGTATGGATATATAATATAGGTGTTGATTGATTTGTTACTGTCAAGTAACAAAATTCGTTATGTAGTTCCATCTTTTACTTCATACTTAGATAACTTAATGTATGGGTCATAAAATAGTGAAAATACAATAGAGTATTCTCAAAGTAATCCTGTGTAATGATCACATGTGTTACATTTGCTCTATCATTCTTGTAATAAAATGTTTATTTTCAGATATTAGTAACACAAAAAGACACACAAACAAAAAAACCCGCAAACATAACAGGCGCATATGCATTAGTATGTGTACCAGAGGTCAAAATTAATTGGAAAGACACCAATTTTCTCATGAAGAAGATCCTTAACCCTGTATTTCATGCTATTGCAATGATCTTGTTTTTACTGGTGGCCGTGATATACTTTGTGTTGCCTACCCTCCGAGACCTGGCTGGTAATATTATCACAACTATAAACATGTGTCTGATTGTGAGCCAGGCCGCAGACTTGGTGAGAATATTCACCGAGTTCAGTAACCACGTCAGCTTCATGGTTACTGGTAAGTACAGAGCCCAACAATAAATGCATGACATAGACAATGATATTGTTCATGTTCTACTCATTGCATTTGGGGGTAAACATTTCTTTTGTTTTCAGATATTATCTTGTATATCAGTCTACTGGCAGCTTTTTTCTGGCTAAACAGTTTCGGTTTTTATGTATGGAAAACGTTCAAGTATGTATTTTACAAGTACGCATTTTTTATTACTAATACAGTAGTTGTAGAAACGACAAAAAAAAACATACCAATTTTTGCAACAAATGCCTGTAATATCTGACTAAAGGCTTATGTCATGCACTTTTCAGTTTATTACTCGTATGCTGTTTACTAACACTACACAACACCTAAATGTAATGCCAAATAAAAGCGCACTGTTGAATTTTCAACCAAAACAGCTAAACCATTATAATCCAATAACAAAATTTTGAAATTAGGCAGTGGTCTGAATATATTAATTATAATTATACTTAATAATAATGCATGGCAGAGCTCGAGAATATAAACAAAAAAAAAAAAAACTGTTTTGGGTGGGCAAACTGGACTATGAGTAAACAAATCTATGCTAAGGCAGATAAATAAATTGTATTTTCAGATCTCGCAACGTGTTCCTACGCGTGACGGACGTTCGCAAATACTGCTATTACTCGAGCGTCGTGTGGTTCTGCGTCCTAATCATGGCCGGCATGGCAATATGCGCGCATTTCCTACTCGATACCGGCACGGATCCGAACAGGAAGACTAGAATCCAGTTCTCTTCGTCAATCATCGTTGACGATGTTGAACAGGAAACTATAGGTAAGATGATTCACTGAAATTTCAAAATGACGTCGTCTACCATAAGTAGTTTTTTTTTTACGATTAAGGAAAATTTCACACAGGCTGTGGTATAAGCGGAACCTCCTTTTTAGATGTTGATTAAAACTTCGTACTGTTTATAAATGAGTACGAAGAAAATAAGCTTGTATTAGTTACAAGCTTATCATAGTTTTGTAAAGCCAGTCCAATCTAACCAGTTAGTACCAGTTAAACTATGCAAGTTCTTTTTTCTGTTTATTTCAGGATTGCTTGGTATTGCCATATTCTTCACCCCAGTTGCGTTCACCATAATTTTCAATGTATTCTTTTATGTCACAACATTGAAAATCATAAAGAGGATTAATATCTATGGCAGAATTCACCATAAACTCAAGGGATGGTATGTACCACTTAATTTCTCTATTCTAATGTTATCACGCCTTCCTACAATGATTGAATCACGACTATTATTATTTGTTCCAGCTTTAATTTATTCCTACAACTATTCCTGATAATGACAACAGCATGGCTGTTTCTCTTGTTGTCTTGGCTCAACATAGATGAATTACTATACGCACACATATTCGTGAATCTACTCCAAGCAATTTTAATATTCTATGTGTGCATCGTACGACAGCCGCATGTAACGTTTTTGTTGCGCAAGAGTTGTTGTTATGCAGAACCAGTGCCTACAGGGGAGTGGGGCGATGAGATGACTCACATGAATGGAGGGAATTACTAACATATCAACGAATATCAAGTAGAATTTCATGTTAATGAATAGTTGTTTTAGAGCCAATATATACTATGTTCCACACAAGTAGAGGCACGGTTGTATGAATGTGACATATTTTAAATGTGATGAATGAAGCTATATGACACTATAAGTAGATATAAATAGTTGTAACGATAACATAATTTGTTAAATATTATACTCAAGTATTACAGTTATACATGTTCTGTGTACAATTGCATGTGCCTTGTAAATGTGCCTCAAATTATGATTTACAGACACCTACCTAGTACATAAGTTATTTCCTCTACTAGACATCTAAGTAATACCACTCTCTGAATGTTATAGTAGTTTTGCTTATCTGTGATTTATGTATTAATTATGTATTGGAACCGAGTGTCTTATTAATTATATAAAAATATTATAATTGTCAGTATTTTACCATGTATATTGGAACAGTAAAATACTTTAAAGCCTTATTGGCATAAAGAATAATGTACAAAATCATAAATATGAAAGTGTTATAAAAATAAGTGTATGATGTTGAATAATAATTGTTTCTAAACAATATTTGCGTTGATCTCTCGTCGTTAGGAATTGATTGCTCATAAAAGATACTTAAAATTATTTTAGAAATTAACAAAAGTTAGTAAATTAATGTTTAACAAAAGATACTAACAAATAACAAATTATAAATTTTAACACGAGCGAGACTACAGATTGCCATCGACATTAAAACAATGAGTGTACTATGAATACGAGGCTTTAATGTATGCTATCTATTAGATCAAAACAGAGCATTATGTCCGTCCTTTTTCTGTATTAATAGCTATATATAGGTGGTTAGTAAAATTATATAAATATGTATTGTATACACTGCTCTCTTGCACTAACAAATATAAGAATAATTGACATTTTATATGTTTAATATTTTAACTTGGACTTTCTGTATACAGACATGTATACATTTCTATAATGACGGAACGCATTTATGATTATTTTTTGATTCATTTTTTATTTACTTTAATAAACGCAGCTAAGAACATAAAGTGGTTTTTGTTTATTATATTCCCTTTGGTAGGTAGTCGACGAATGAGACGGGATACACACAGTAACATTGTGATAAATATGAAGATTAGTCATTTGAATCAATCGGAGCTCTGTTAGCACCAATTTCACCAAACTCTGCTGTTACTAAATGCCATGTTAAGTATTTTGACGGACTACTTTTCGTAGTGAAACAATCCATCAAATGGCATAACGGGGCATTTTGAATAAACAAAACTGGCCCATAGTCTGTTACAACAGCTTTCAATGTACCTACCTATTGTTCTAATAAAATTGTCGATAAGATGTTTTACGTACTGCGTGGTAATTACGTAACACACTAACAGTAGGAATGGGTTTCATTTTGACAGTTCAACAACATTCATTGCGTTATTTACGTTGTTGAGCAGACAAATTTTTCGAACATATGAAGCAATGGATTAGCAATAAACTTCAAAATGTTTCAAATTGTGATAGATAGTGTGTTACGTAATTAGGGTGCTGGTTCCCGATTCAAAGTTTTATATTGTGTCGATGACATCATTCACATCAGGGCCGGCAGTCTCGACATTAGATAGCGACAAAATCTGTCGCTAAGTCGTATCGATGTCAAATTCCTTTAATAGATTTTCAACCTTATGCGTTGGAAATAAAGTTCAAAATCTATTATGATAAATGATAAATGATTTTATTTCTGTAAGTAGGTTTGTACAAACACTTTTACACGTCAATCATATTTTAAAACTAGATGAGGTCGGCGTTTCCTATCTGACTACTCTGAGAAGAAAGGCCGAAACAAACTCAGAGGTCACAGTCTCTTTTAAAGTCCAGACATAATCTTGGTCAGATCATGTGAAGACCATGTAGATTTGAGTCTGAAATGGTAATTTTGAGGAAAAAATACCACACAGAATGAGTGGACCTGTCCAGTCAGTGCACGCATTTGTCAGTAATCGTGCAGCTCAACTCAAAACTTAAGGAGCTCAACGATTCGACGAACAATACCAAAGAAAGGACATTTGGGTAGGCCGCATTAATTACTCAAACTGCCAGACTTTGGTTAAAACTAATCAAGAAAGAAAAAAAAAAAAAAAAACAATGATCTACATAGTCTTCACATTCACAATAATTAAAATAATATACTATTTTACAAAGTAAATATTCATGTCAATATATTTATAAAAATTCATCAATGTCAACAGGTATAAAAAATCCTGAAATAATCTGGGTCAGATCATTTGAGGACCATGTAAGATTGGTGTCTGAAATGGTCTTTTAAGGAAAGAACCATACAGATTTGAGTGGACCTGTCCAGTCAGTGCACGCATTTGTCAGTAATCGTGAAGCTCAACTCAGAACTTAAGGAGCTCAACCATTATTAAAGAAATTTGCCATCGATACGACTTAGCGACCGATTTTTGTCGCTATTCATGTCGAGACTGCAGGGCCTGGCCCTTGAAATTAACGAAAAATGAGCTAAGCATTTTAAAGCTTCAATAACCTGTTTTTTTTTTTAAATTATCATTTGCTCTCAAAAAGAAAGAAAACATAATCATAGTTTTTTTTTAATGGTAATGATTTATTTTAATGGGATTATAGAGACTTTTATTTTTTCTTGTGATCTACGGATGGCTTCAATAATGCCAAGTGGCATGACACCGCGCTGTAATGTACCGGTAAAATAATAATCTTATAATCAAATTACACTATTTTAAACCGTTAAAACCGTTACACAGGAAATAGTATGAAAACCGGGACTGCATTTATTCAAATTACGATTTAAATTAATTATGTTTTTTTAGGTTTCTAAACAGCAATGGTATTTTATAGTTCCTTGTGTAACAGCGACGCCATGCTAAATCTACCACTTACCTGTGAAAACAGTTGCCCCTCGGCCCTGCGCGTGAGTGCTGCCATCTGACTGCGCACGACCAGGTGACTGTCGTCCATCACTGTGTTGAAGAACCGTCGCGTCGGCAGCAGAGCTTCCAAGTCTATCATTAGCTCCAGGAATCTCTCACAGTATCTGTAAAGTTATATTGTTATTAGTGAATATATTATATATTATAATATATTATTATTATATTATATATTATTATATATTATTATTATATTTTATTATTATATATTTAATAACCTTCCACCTTTTTTCAGAAATATGAGTGACATAAATACTTAAAAAAAAAAGTTAAATCAATTCCTGATAGCTAAATCTTATTATTCTATTAGAGAATTTCTAAATGACAAAACACTGTATCAGTCGACATTTAATATGACAAACCAGTAATGAAAATTAAATTTAAACTATTGATAAACTCACGCAGTGGATTTTTAGATAAATTTGGAATCTGACAAATAATTGACATTTAATTTGACATACAATGTGGCATGTAATCTGACATACATAATAATGAATATTTTGTAAATAATAATAATAAACCACAATTTCTAAAGTCAATATACTGGATTATTATTGTTGTATTTTAAATTACTAACTGATTAATTGTTTTTATCTGTAACGTGTTATAAATTTTGTATGCCTTGATGGCGAGACATAGCAGACCTATATGCAATACCATATTGTAATATCTTACTTTACCTATGTTCTACAATAAATTAATTTGAATTTGAATCTGAATTTGAATAAAAATTTAAAAAAAATCGCACGGTTTCTGGAACGAAAATCAACACAATAATTTGCTAACATATTGTCAAGTGCCCGTAAACTGTTGTGGTTGGTTGATTGAATTATAAGCAGCCAACAGGGTCACTTGACTTGCGTTTAATTTTGACACGTGGATAATTTTCGATCCAGAAACCTGCGGGGTAATTGCAGTAGCAATGGATTTCATTTTGACAGTTTAACAACATTCATTGCGTTATTAACGTTGTTGAGCAGGCAAATTTTTCGGACATTTGAATCAATGGATTAGCAATATCCTTGAAAATAATTCAGATTGTGATTGAAAGTGTTACGCAATTAGGGCGCTGATGTTACTATTGCAGACTTAAGTAGAGATACTTGCATAAATAATTAAATGCCATCAAAGATCTGTCGGTTTTAGTTGTTATATTATTGTCATGCACTACAGCCAACTATTTTATTAAATAAACGTCGTAAAGGTATTATTCATAAACTATTTAACGTCGTATCATCACTACCAGCTTATTGTCCACTGCTGGACATGGAACTCTCCAATTACCCGCAATTTAACTCGATCTGCCGCTTCTCTCGTCCAGTTACTTCCAGCCACCCTACAATAATCATTGCTCCGTCTAGCCTGACGGCGCCTCCCTTACATTTTCCGATTATAAACATGTTCTAAAATCATATTATGATGTACTTCTTGCCCACTTCTTCTCAAACAAAGTACTAATAAAATGATACAATAGGTTCTTACCTCACAGCATGCGAATCTACATCCCCAATCTCCGGTATACTCTCCAAGATACGCATGAACTTGATCATCAATCTCTGCAGGTACAGGCGCTCCCAATTCAGTTTCTCTAACAGCTCAGGTTTATCCTTCTTCTGAATGGCGCGCCAGTACTTCCGCCATTTTGGAACAGTTTTGAATTCTTGATTTCTTCGACCTAATAACAAGGTATTTAGATTAAACGAAATTACACTTAGAGCTTTTAGTTTAGTTTAGGCTTCCAATAACCAGTATTTTGGTAAAGTCACACTTTTCATAAGTTAGTGGACTGTAGCTTGTTGTGTCACAATTTCAAACAATACAACAGTGCAGGAGAGTCATCCAATATGAACAGTACCTGAGAGATAAAAGTATATTTTTGTGTAACACCATTATTGGCCGGAAGGGTAAGTCCGGTACATTGGAACTATTTATCCGTAAATACTACATAGCACCAACACAATCCGACAGGTCGTCGTGTCGTCATCCCCAAATGTTCCTGGTACGTGTACGAACCCACGCCCTACTTACGAATGACAACACATCCGACAGTTACCTAATTTACTTGGTCGGGTAGTGTAACTTAGACCGACGAAACAAACCCTTTTGAACGATACATGTTACAACTCCATTTAAATTCAAGACTCCGGTACATACCTTCCTGCAAGCTGATCCACATACTAAGCGACACGAGCCGCTTGACCTGGTCTCTACACAACTGCACCTCCATACTGCCGAAGCAATGGTTCAGGAACAGCAGCAGAGCCGTCTGTTCTCGCATGTTGCTTCTCGAACGATCATCCTCTACGCTCGCGCGGAGAACTTGTTCGAAGAACGCTGGGAAGTGATCCGGTTTCTTTAGGAATGCCTGAAGCAAGAAAAGGTTTAATTTATTAAATTACACTCAAGTAATTACGCGGCTGATAATAGTGCACATCGGGTTTTGTGAAAGTTCGGCTTTGTAGAGCATCATCTCTGTCACTCATACATATGTGTTAGTCTCTCTTCTAAAACTCGATGTGTGCTAACATGGACGGAAATTCTTCCTTTTAGTTTGGAACATACCAGACGTACAACTTCTAAATGTCTTTGTAGTACCTACATAATGTAGGATGAGTCGATAGACTGAATGGACTGCTACCCTGCAGTTCCAACAAGAATTACTCAGTCGCAGCCGGGGGTCTGGATTTGTGCCCGGTTGATGGTAATAGGGTCGCACCCTATTACATGGGACTTAATCATAACTGACGAAATGTAGGTGTACTATAGGTACACCCTTGCCTAACACTTTGGGGATTACCTGGTGGTGTTATGTTTTGATGTTTAAAAAACTAATAAAGAACACAGGCCAATCATGCCTTCTACCAAAGACTCACCTCCCAAGCAGGTACTCGTTCGCGAAACTTTTCGTTGATCATAACGATGATGGACATCATGTGCGCCTGCGAGGCCTCGCCCGCTGTGTAGTGTGGCCATAAGTAGTTCTCCAGGTACTGGGAGAACTCCAGCATCATGATACGACGTACTGAGAAACTGAAAATTATGAGAAAAGCGTTTTAATGTTGGGCCTGGTCCAAATATCAGAAACAAAATATACATGACAGAAACAGGTTAAAAAAAATGTTTTTTAGCTCATCCACATCCACACACCCATTGCTGGGCTTAGGCTCTTTTTTATCTTCGTAATATTAATACAACATTGACATTTTCATAACGCTGTTATTCATTATGGGTAGGCAGAAATGGTAACTTTGTTTTTTTTTTATTAAACTACATAGTTTGAATAAAATAGTTTTTTCTACCAAAAGAAATATATATTTTTATTAATACATCTACCTAAGTTTCTGTAATAAGAACCAATGAGTGTTTTAGTACAAACTACTTGCACTAACCATGGTAATTCCAAATCACTATAAAACTTCTTAAAACATAAAACTTTAATAATAAATAATTTAAACTTAATTTATATTCAGCAACTTTAAATATAAAATTAACAATATTATTTTGAACTTGTTTCACACTAAATAATAAAATATGGAAACACTGCACCATTCTCAAAAAATAACTGGTGTTTTCCAAAAAAAAAATAGGTCATTGCACCCACTCTATGAGGCTGTTGACCCCTAAACTGTTCATTTGTTTAAATCAGTTAGGCTTAGAAGCAAGTTGTGCTTGCATAACTTATAGTTATTGTGTAATTTCAAGTATTTTAAGTTACTTACTGGGATCCAAGTATTTCTGCTTGGTAGATTGACTCCACAATAGAAGCATCATAAGGTAGGTGGCTCTCTTTAGTTTGTGGTGACCAGTACTGATTAGCAAGCTGTGGACAATGCAACCATGTTGATTTATTAAACAATTCCATGTGGATAGTTGCATAGATTTGCTTTAATGGGTTTTATTCATAATGTAATACCAGTAGGCTCATTGTAAATTAGAATTATGTATGAACATGACTGCCTAGATGTTATTACACATTTTGAACTCATTTTATGTTGGATTTGCTCTAGATCAGACGGGCTTTACAATATTGGTAAAGAGTTATTTAGGCTCTAGTTTTGATTAAATTACAAAACAAATTATACATCTTCGTCTGGTTCAGGGACATACAAATTGATATACCTAACATAATTCTACCTACCTAATAGTTTTACATGGAACTACTTAAATTTTTTATTCTGCATGACCAACAATGATATCTCCATATTTCACACCATGTGAAATAATTCAATTTTACACACATGAAAGTACAAATACTAAGACCAAGTTATTACTACAGAATGTAAAATTGAACTAAGTGTATTTGTCACTTCCTTAACATTATTGTAACTATTTTCCTTAACCGTTTATATATTATTACAATCTAGCAAAGTTGACTAAGGATCCGAGTACTACTGTCGGAAGTTGCGCGCGACAACTACTGGGCGTGAGGTAAGAATATAGTCCAAAGCAGTATAAAGTGTGAAACATGGTGATTGAGTTTGAATAAAATCACAGGTAGCTACAATCTAATGCAGTCAGTAGTTTGTAGGTATATACTAAAATCAACATCTCAGGCTAATCCTTAGGTTTTGTTGTGGATTAATAATTACAGACTACTTTCTCAACTTATTTTGACAGCTGGAATTCTAAATAGCTGGTCTGCGGATGAGGCTACATGAGCTATAAATAAGATAAAAATATGAAAAGTTTATACCTGCAAATCATGTTAACAGTAGGTACAGTGTGCAGTGTGTGGTGCAGTACTTTATTCAGTTTCATTTCCGAAACAATAATTATAGCTTTCTTTTTTGTTTTTTTTTTATGCCAAGGTAGTAAGAAAAGTGGTTTAGTGTTGACCTCTTATGTCAACAATATAACTAATAAAGAAAAATAAACGGTATAAAAAGTTTGAGCCAACTGGAACCATTATGAACTCAGAGATACTCAACCTAAAGGTTGTTAGTCTTTTATATGCAATCTATTTAGTTTTGTCAGCAAGCATTGGGAGATCACTACATTTTAATCATGGCAGCTTCAATTAGGTTATTTGTTTGTGGCCCACTGGCTCACATAATATAAACAATGAAAATAATAATGGAATGCAACAACATAAGTTGATTATCTTTCCTTAGTGTAATTTAACATTTCAAAACAATTAATGACTTAGGTACTTGCTTAGTGCAAGTACCCATATGTAAAAACAATCATTTCAATGTGACACAATTTTATGTTTATTAGATACTTGTCAAAAGAAAAAGTTTTTTTTATGAAGGGGCCAAAACTGAAAAGAATAAGGAAGAAAAACATAACCTAAGCTTGCAAAGTTTGTTGGTTAGGAATAAAGTGCCGAAATATTTTAGAGGTTGTAAATAATAACAGAAAAATGGCCGAAAATAAATGGGGTTCAAGGCCCCCTTTGAAAGGGTTGTCATGTGGTCACTAGTAAAAATTCGCCTGAATTCTAATATCTTCTGTACTTCATTTTACCACATCATTCTAGCTCCTATCTAAGAGTTCGCATTATTATACCATTTCTGTAACATTACCCATCTGTAGAAATAGGTACAGACAGAGTTTTAATACAATTATAAAGCATTTATCGGGTGCTTTTCTTTTATTATTATCCAATGTTATGAAATGTATAACCTAACTTACCTGAGTTATTCGATCAGCATTGATTTGAGAAAGGGTCGGTAGCGGTATTTTAGGTTTATCAGAAGGAGGCGCGACGTCAGCTTTCATCTTGATTACCGTTTTATCCTTCAAATGTTATTCGGAAATATATTGTGTGCAATACGCGTCTGTAAACAAAATAAACACCAAATCAACTGAGCCGAAACCCCGAAATGACATCATGACATGACAGCCGGTTTAGACGAAAATGTCAAAAATTTACTTATTGAGTAAAGGGCTGCCATAGCTAAAAATAATTACGTTCCGTTTGAAGAAAAGCTTGGAATCTGTAAATATCAATACTGTATAGGAAAACGTGAAAACGTAAAAGAAAATGAGCATGTACTTTTTCTTGAAACTAACATCAAATACATAATATCTGGAACTTGCAGATTGTAAAGTGATTAAGTCCGAGGGCAGGTGTTTATTTAATTTATGCACTCATAATTTTGATACCTACCAAGATAAATAAATATTGAAAACACTTTTGGCTACTGACTTGTGAATCCCTTTCAAGGTTAAAGGCTTTCTGAAAAGAAATATAATTTTATCTGTTATTAATTCTACAACTGCATGTAATTGTTTCAGCCTAAAACATGATGTTTGATCCACCCGATTACCCATACAAAGAATTATCAGAAACTTATGATCCAGACGATTTACTTTTCACAAACGATCCTGCTGAGTCCAATGAAAGCCTTACTAGTGTTAATAAAAATCCAACAGACGTTACTGCAATAATGAATACTGTGGAAAGTCAAATATCTTTTCATTCAAACGATTCTGGAAGATTTTTCAATGTAGAAAATTCTTCTTTCTTCCAAGAAAATTCAAACATGGAACAAAACACGGAACTATACATTATACAGTCGGAAAACCTATTTAACTATGAACCAACTCTGCTTGATGAAAATACTGTCAATCAATTCTTATTGCCTCTTCAGGACTCTTCAGGAAAACCGAAGGTTTTATTCAAAACACATTTGTTGATGTTGATGTAGATAGAAGTCCTAGATTTGATTTAAACGTACCTATCTAATTCCTAATTGATAGATTAAGAAATCAAAGCAAGTCGAATTCCAGTTAAAACATTATTTGTCCGTTTCCAGACTAGTGAAAGCACCGGTCCGGACTTGCTAGCTCTGCATTCTTGTGTAATTTGTCATGAGATATTTACGACCGAAGCTGATCTTCTTGACCACACTATATCGCTTCACACTTCCGATAATTCCATAGACCAGCCTCAAAGCACATTACTACCTGACCCTGTTAATGACAAAGTCGAAACAAGGAATGCACCAGGTTTGTTTATCTTATTTATTTGGGAGTAAATAAGAAAATTACATAGTCTACTATCGCTAAAGCGTTAATTAACGCAATGTTTGTAAAGAGGTAAGGAAGTCGTGTACAAAATTGAGGGTCATGAAAACTTTATGCGCTGCCGACTGCCATGAGACTCTATTTTGGAGAGTAACAGATAGAACAAACAACTTATCGACCTGTGGGCCTGATTGCCAAACATATCTGGCATCTGCATCTGAAAATTTATTGCTACCGATATCCAATGTGCCTACCTACCTCAAGATCGCCACTCCAAAAGACGGCTGCAGTTAGGTAGGTATGCCACTATGTTGGTAGCTTTGCAGTTGTATCAATTCGGCACAGTAGATTATCCGTAACATCGTACAATGGTTCTCATTTAAATGGCACATATCGTAAAGCCCCAAAAGTTTAAAGTAACCCTTCTTTTTCAGAACCAGCTCACAGTAATGAAAACTTCGAGACTGAGTGGCTCGTGTGCCGAATGTGCGAGCGTGTGCTATCGACCGCTCTGGAAGTTGAACCCACGGGTAAAGTCAACAGGGATTATATTACGTATTGTTTTATTTTAATAATAAAGGATTTACGTACGTTTCTAAAAATAGAAGGTCATTGTTCTCGTACTTGTCTTTATTGCGATTTCAGCTTTAGGTTCAGCAAAAACCGAGGTCTACGTTTAGGATGGGTAGATGATGACCTGATACTTAACTTTTTCCATTACCTAAGTATACTTTTTCAACTGCCTCATTGGTCTAAATGTCACAAGCTTTACTGTTAAGCATGGGTATCCTGGGTGAGATCACCAGTTTGGGCAATTATTTTTTAACGGTTTTCTACTAAGGTTTCTCAGTAGCATCCCGAAGTCTGGATCTGTGTCCGGTTGGTGGCAAAAGACACCACTGGCGAAATGTGGGAGTTCTATGCACCTCTATCCCTTCACAAAATACAAGGCTTGAATGCACGATGTCGTCATGTTTATTGTTTCTTGTTACACTCTCTTTAACTTTCCAGAACAACTGTGTTGCATCGCCTCCGATGGCAAGGGCAGCGTTACATCTCGCAAATTGTACACTATGTACGTTTGTGACTTCTGCAGCGGTCTGTTTGCCGATGGTGATGCCCTGGACAAACACCGGCTGACCTGCTTCATCGAGGACCAAAATAATTATTATGAGGATCAAAACGTATGTCAAACAAATAATTTTTACTCTCCATCCCTCAGTTATCCACCTATATACCTAAATAATAAGCGGAACTAAGTTTACACAGATTAACGTTAGTCCAATGACACTTCATATCGTTCCGATATTTTTTGACGCTGAATGTACCTACTATGGCTATGGGGGTCTGAGGTATCAGTTTATTTTGGAAAAGGGGTCTCTTGCCCAAAATAGTTTGGGCATCCCTGATCTAGAAGCTTCACCAACATTTATTTAAAAACTTTGTATCGTTTTCATAGGATAACTGCATCTCAGATGCGAATATATCTCAAGGACCTGAAGTCTGCTATGCTTGTGACATCTGTGGGAAGCAGTATGCATCTACTGAGGAGTTGAAGGTCCATTCCTTGGAGTGCCAAAGGCCTCCGCCCCCTAGAAACACCCGGCGGTCTTACACAAACAGCGGTAACAGCAAAATGTGGAACTGTGGCTCTTGTAACCAACTTTTCGCTACAGCCAGGTAATAATCGAAGCTGGTGAGAACCTTAATTTAATTTGATTTTAGATATTTTTACCCCATTCCTACCTAATCATGTTCAATATAACAAAGGATGCCCATTAACTTTGTTTTCGTTCGGTAGATGGCGCTAGTAGGCGCGTATCTGTAACAACATCCTCAACTATTGTTTTCAAAAAGTTAAAATTTTCTAAAAATTAATAATTTAATACTTTGACCTGTCTACCGTAAATACATTTAACTGTTTTAACTACCCTTAACATTGGTTTGATATTGTCGCACAGAAGTGACCTTTGTTATATCTACCTAACCATGCTGCTATCATACATACATACATAAAGTCACGCCTTTTTCCCATGGGGGTAGGCAGAAACCACAAAACGCTACGTTACTACGATCCTTACATACTCCTTTTGCTTCGTTTACGTTCATACATCTTTGTAGCTATACTATAGATACTTAAAAGCTAACCTTCATAATATGTTGTTTCACAGAGAACTGTACCGCCACAAAAGGGGCGAGGACCGACCCCCGGGCGCTCCGCTGATGGCCTACGTGTGCGAGGAATGCGACAAAGTGCTGGGCAGCATGTGCGCATTGCACACGCACAAGAAAATGCACAAAGTTACTAAGCCTGTACGTTACACAACCAACCAGCTTGCTGCATTTTACTGCATTGTTGTTGTAGACACTGATTTCTGTATTTAATTCGATGATGCGCTGTTTGCTATAAGTAGATAACCTGTCTTACACCATTGCTTACCAAAAGTGTTCCTGAACCAACCCACTCGCTTCTACATACTCTGTTTTAATATGACTTATACCTAATTCAATTTTTTTAATTTTTTTTTTTGTTTCGTTTGTTAAGGCGGGGCAGACAGGCGCGACGCGACTTTATTAGAACAATTTCTATGACTTCATGGAGTTTGTTCTACTAAAGTTGCTTCGCGCTGTCGCGTCGCGCCTATACAAAATTCAACCGAACGTAACCAATAACTACACAAATCTTGTTACTTTTTGGTATAATTTTGACAGTACAGGTGCCAACAATGTTTAGGAATATCAAGGATAGAGATAAAGTATTTTTATATTTACATAATATAAAAGCTAACAGTCTTAAAATTATAATAATAATACGTAAGTATATAAACAGGGCAGGGGAAAGAATCATAGGGCATCAAAAAATTCGTCCGCATCGTTGTCAACCGGAAAAGTGCCCAAAAGGATGGCAGCTTTGCAACATTGTATGGCAATGCTGATTCTTGGCCAAAAATAGGCCAGCCCTTTGATCACGTGAAGAGTCGACCAACCACTTGGCAGTGTGTCGAAAAACTAAGTGAGCACTCGGACTCCACGGCCCTAGAGTTTCAATCCCAAACGTCTCGAACATATAAGATTGGAATATTTGCGCCGTTTGAGGTTTTCCGCACCTGCAGCAGCCACCCCAGCACAGCCCGCCGTGCTAAGAAGATGGGATGGCGCAAGGGTGTCGACACATGTTGCATCCCACACCAAAGGCCGACCTAACTTCCAAGGCATTATGATCTTTCCGTCTGGTCTCTTTCCATCGTCGCGTGCCCACCCATTAGGTTGAAGAACGGTTGATAGAGATCAATGGCATTTAATCTGAAAGCCCACGCACAAGGTAAAAGTCTTGAGTGTAATATAATATGTCACTACGAGTAATGTGATTAGCTAAATGGAGTTTAGTGCACCTACCTACGACTGGTACGTGTAGGCAAGGAGCTGGAGACTTGTCATACAAATAATACTTAATAACTTACATAAATTAGTCTTACAACCTAATAGACATATGGTGTACCAGAATGAATTGCTGCATCTGAATCGTCTTAGTAAGAAAAGGTGGCTTGTCGTGCTATCTCCTTGACTATTCTGTTAGGGGACATAACATTATCGTCACGCCCTTAGAGTTTCTTTGAAGGGGTCCCCGAACTAAGCGTAGGAGTTTCTTTTCTACGAGCATCGATATAAATACCTATTCTATTCGTAGAATATGAAAACTTTTTCTCCTTTCTTTTGATTCGAAAAAATAAGAAGGCGTGGTGATTTTTGCTTTTATTTTTCTCTGCATTAGACAAGCTAGGGCTTTGCCCCCTTCAGTGAGACAAATTGCTGGTATTTATGCTATCGGCTAGTTTTATAACTGAGATTCGGATAAGATTTGGTAAGTAGATAGTAGCTCTTCGTGAAAGAGCTCGTCCAGGGACAATCACCATAATATTATATCTTTTGGATGAGGTCCTAAATAAATCTATACTATAATATTAATATAATTAATATTTTAATATTCTAAAGAGGTACAATGTGTTTGTTTGTAAGTTTGTATGTAGGGCGTAATCTTTGGAACTACCGGTCGGATTTGAAATTATTTTTGCATTTGATAGCCCAATTCTTGAGGTAGGCTATAGGCTATTTAACATCACGCTAGGATCCGTAGGAGCCGAGCAAAAAGAAGTCGGAAAGAATGCTAAGCGAAAACGAAGTCATAGCGCGGGCAGGCGATGCGATGAGACGAGGTGGGTTGGGGGAACAAGAAATATCACGCGGACGAAGTCGAGGGCAGAAGCTAATAATAATATGTAGCTGCTTCTGCCGTCAAGAAGTGTTGCTATTTATGGTTTGAAAGCCTATCGATGCCAGTAAAATTTACATGTTCATACGTTCCAGGGTTACCCATGCCGCGTGTGTGGACGTCGCTTCAACCAGTCTGGCCACCTGGCCATCCATATGCGAATGCACACAGGGGAACGGCCTTACCCCTGCGACCTGTGCCCTAAGGCCTTCAAAGTTAAGGTATGAATATGGATCACCTTAGATTTTATTGTAGAAAGCAAACGTAGTTTCCAACCATGAGTACAAACAATTGACATAGTACAGGGTGGCACTAGGGACATCGACAAACTGAAACCATGAATTCACCATATGATTTTAGATCCCTAGCGTCGAAATTATTCGTCGGTTATCAAAAAAATACATCTGTTGTTTCATAGATAAATGCAATACCTACGCGGTCAAAATGTATGGAACGGCAATTTTTTTTTTTAAATAACCGACCATAAATTTCAACGCTGGGGTTCAGAATCATATACTGAATCCAATCCTGGGTTGCGCGTCGAAGTCCCTGCCACCCTGTACAGCAAACATCTATCTTGTGCCTAACTAACTGGTAATCCAGTCTTTTGCTAAAGTTTGTATGTATTACATGAGCAATTATTGGAAAAGGGTGCAGCAAGAACTTGTAAGAACCTAATTGTGGGCTTATGGCATTTGTTTGTCTTTTATCCTTACTTCATTTATCCTAAATTTGAATAGCCAGTAAAAAAGATATTTTTAACCCCTGACGGAAAAAGAGGGGTGTAATAAGTTTAACGTGTGTATCTGTGTGTCTGTCTGTTGAATCGTAGCTCCTAAACGGCTGAACCGATTATGTTTTTTTTTGTTTTGTTTGAAAGGTGACTTTATCGAGTGTTCTTAGCTATAAAAAAAGAAACACAAAAAAGAAGAAAATCTGTTCCGTCGTTGTTAAAGGTGTTTGTTTGCGTCGGGGGTTTTTTAAATTTTAAATTTAATTTTTATAAATTATGAAGCTTTAGAATTGATCTATTTATGACTGAGTATGACGTAGTGTACCTATAGACAATTTACCAAAATTCTACATAAGACAAATAAGTTCAAACGTATTGATTTCTATGAATTGATTACAAAACTTTAATTAAATACAAACAATGCCAAGTGTAAGTAAAACCACACAAACACTCGGTAGGTACCTACGTAATCGCAAAAACGCTCATTGCTACGCGCTATTTAATTTACTATAGGATGGACGCAGATAGTTCCCAGTATTTTTTCCGTATGATAATGTATGTGAAATGGTGTTGGTGGCAGGTGGAGCGCGACGATCATCGTAGGACCCACACGGGCGAAAAACCCTTCGCGTGCACAGCGTGCCCTAAGACGTTCACTGCCGCAGCACGCTTGCGTGAACACGCACGCATTCACACAGACCAAAGGTTATCATACAATCCTTTTGTTTTGCATCCAGACACAGTTTTATTCACTTTAACTCATTATTGTGGCAGTTTTGATTTTGAATCGCTGTTTCTATTAATTGATCTTTTCCACCTACCAATTACGAGGTTTTATGAAGTAGGTAAAGATTAAATAATGATATACATGTATAATTTTAACTGAGTATTTTGAGTGTTTTGAAAAATATTGTGGTCTCTGCAATACTTCATCACTTTTCGCTAAATATTGCTCCTTGAGCGCTGTGATAGTTATAGAACTAATAAAGTTTCAGAGAGATGGCGCCAGCGATCTCATATTCGAAATAATATTTTTGGATTTTAAGAACAAAAAGGAGGCTAAGGTTTTTTTTTTTTGCATCAGCACAGAGCTTATTGATGGTTGACAGCTTAATGAGAACCCAACCCAATGCATCTATTTTTAATGATGTACGTACCTAGGCATCTGTACCGGACAATTGTGATTATTATTTTAACATCCAATAACTATTTCCAGTAACTCAGTAGCTCCATTATTATTTTTGTTATCAATAATATAATTGATATCTACAGCGAAACATTAATTTGCCCGGGATGAATTCTTGGAACTCGTGAACACAGTGGTGGATTTACCAGCACGCTGAGTAGGCTTGAGCCTAGGGCGGCAAATTTGGGAACAACTTTTTTTTCAATGCTGTCTTTCTGGAATCAAAAAGATTTCTATAAGACGGTTTTCTGATGTTTTGTAGAAAGAAATCTACAAAACATCTTTCCGATGACTTTCCCTCTTTCCTTTCATTCTACATTCAACGATAACGTAAACTTCTATAATCTATGGTTTAACACCCAGTTCGCGGCCCCCAACCAGTAATCTGCCCACACTTTGTATGAGTGAGAAGAAAGCGAAATTACGAAAAATATATTTCTTACTAATCCCACTACCTACCCTTCACACAATACCTACTTTTTTTACTGTTTGTAAGCGCAATAGAGATTATTTAATTAGGTACGTTTACCAAATGTACATTATTGTGTTAGTAGCATACACACTGGCGAACTAAGGGAAACTAACCTACACAAACTGGTGTGTAATTTTTTTCTAAAGAAACCTAATTGATAAATACGAGACAGGCTGTAAAAATTTTGAACACTCACTCTTGAATCCCACTTTCTTGCTTTTCGATGAAATTTTTCGTGAATAGTATATTTTTTGTCATTATTTTTGAATAACATATTGTTTTTAACCTAACTGTTTGATTGTAAAATTATCTAGGAACTTACAATTGTAGGTATAGGTAAGGGCGGCAAAAACTTAACAGCCTATACTTGGAAAATGTATAAAGGCTTGTAAAAACTGGCGCGACGCGACGCCCGACACAAAGGCACCGCGTGTCGCGCGACGAGCGGCGCCTTTGTGTAGCGCTGTCACGTCGCGCCTGTCTGTGGGAGCCTTTAATCCGCCACTGCGTGAGTTACACGAATACTGAGAGTAATCAGCCGATTGCAATTACAATAGAAAACGCAATTTCAGTAAAAAATAATTGATGCTCTTCATTTTAGTATTAACATTAAAGTTGATTGAAGTGCTTTACAAAAATATTTCAAATCCATTATTAGGTTTCCAGAAATATATTTTAATTACACAACCCTTTTAATTACTCATTACTCAACATTGGTCTCTGTTACGTAAGATACAGGAATAAGTGATAAATGGGTAGATGTGGCTATGGATGATGTCTAATGAGGATATACATACTACATAAGTAAAACGGCATCCTAATTACGTTACATACTTTCAATCGCATTCTGAAGGATTTGAAGGAAATTGCTAATCCATTATTGCATGTTTGAAAAATCCATATGTAAATAGCGAAATGAATATTGTTGAAGTGTTTAAATGAAAGGTATTGACATGTAAGTGTATTACGCAATTACCCCGCAGTGCAGCGATATTCCTTGGCTTCTATACCTCGACAATCACCTCTCAGAAAGTTCTAATTTATGAAAAAGTCAGCGTAACCTCACGTCTACTTTCAGACCTTACCGTTGTGACATTTGTGGTGCCGCCTTCAGAAGACCTTACGCTCGAACCGTGCACACCCTCATTCACACCGGAGAGAAACCCCATGAGTGTGACATCTGTGGAACTGCCTTCAGGTAAGCATGAAACATTTCTAGGCTAGGGTAATGATGGTCCAGTAGGTAGGTACTTTAATGACTGCCTCTCATGTAACTGTAAAAGAAATGGTTGTGAGAGTAATTGCGAAATTGTCAAAGCCGAAATATATTTGCTAGTAGTCTTTCTAATGACACCCTTGACGAGGATGGGGGATCCTGCTAGGATTGCTCGGGCTTATGGAAATTGGTGATAATTACGTGATAACCTAAGCAATGTTTACCATATGACCATATGATGATAGGCTCGATCCATATTTCCTTATCCTGAGATGTTTTACATTCCCAGACATTAGAACTGGAATCTCTTCGAAATAACAATCTGTCCGTACTCTGCTCAAATTCTAACGCTTAAATTTTAAAAATAAAGTACCTACCTTCATTGCCTACGTCATTAACATCACAAAGTAACTACATATTTCTATGCTTCACGCTAAAGTTATTGCACCTAAGCAAAGAATGCCCAAAGGGCCCTACCTCAATGCTTATCTCCCTTCCGACCGAAATCAGTTGTATTAGCCTTTTTACCTGCATTCGCTTACAAAAACTTAGTTAAGGTCCTTTATCCTTATGCGCACCTTCCAAGCTTTTGCTAGCATTTGGTGCAGGGTAAGAAAAATAACAAACCAATTAAATAGCGCATACACTACGTGATTCTGTTACAGTCCTACAACTTATTTCCATTATAGTACAACACAGGTAATATACCTAAAAAGCCTGGGTAGGTAGGCCTTTCCTGTGATTTGGAACTTCCTAAAAAGAATACGAGAATAATGTTTACCGATTTAGGCCCACTTGCACCGCCAATCACTAAACACGATTAGCGCTAAACGAGTGTAAAACATAATTCTGTTTCTGTCAAATGTTTGAAGATGACAGAGACCTGACAGAATAATGTTTAAAACTCGTTTAGCGCTAAACGTGTTTAGTGATTGGTCATGCAAGTGGGTCTTAATGATTAATGTTATTAAAATTTCGTCTTCATTGACTAAAACTACCAATATTTTAGTTGATTAACTTTTACAATTCGCGTGCGTAGTTTAATTACTTATTTTTAATACACATCTAATAAAATTGGCTTTAATATTTGTTGCTTCTATTTGGTGATACCTAACTCAAGAATCTTAAAACATTATAAGTGATTGTAGGTGTAATTTTCGTGAGCCACATTCTCATTTTACATTAGGGCTATATCAAATCAATGCTGCATTTAATTTGTAGGCACAAAGTTCTTAAATACTTATCACAGCGATGAACGATTACAGAGAGGATTATCATTTGTAAGTAGCTAAAAGAATAATAACGACTGTCCGGGGAACCCCTCTGCTTACCCAACAATGCAGACATGCGCGTTACGATATGCACGGTGAATGACTATGGCGCAGCAGTGAATGGCGCAGCACCGACCGCTTGATTTTCTGTGCTACGGGTCACGGGTTCGATTCACGCACGGAACTAATATTTGTATGGCCTACAGTTACTTAATTATAGTTCCGGGTCTTTCTCTTTTTGCATGTGGGATGGTGTGTTTGTGAATACATCCCAGATACAGAATGAGAATATAGATAGGTACTTATTATATTTTTTTAACCATAACACAGGAAATGATTTCGCTTTGTTCGCAGACGATCTGGAGACATGTGGAAGCACAAGCGAACCCTCCACGGAGTCCAAGGAGTGTCCATCGACACAGAACCAAAGAAGTGATACAAGAAAAAAAGTTGAACGTCCTACCTCAGACTATCTACTTCCAAATATTGACAATAGATGGCGCTAGTTGGTTCAAAGTAGGGGATAAGTGTTCAGTCGTGCGCGTGCGCAGTGCCATGCATGTATAGTAAAGTATTTTTAATATTGTTTAATATATTATTATACAGAGAATTGCTTGGTTTTTGTATATTTCTGAAAACGGTCGCGCCTCTTTTAGCAATTTGGTACAAAAATGTTATCTCTATCTATCGCTAGCCGAATTTGCACTACGATAAACCAAAACTGAAATTCTAAAAGGCCATTTTTAACCGACTTCAAAAAAAGGAGGAGGTTCTCAATCCGACAATTTTTTTTTTTTAAATGTTTGTTAGCTCAGTACTTTTTTCTGGGTGAACCGATTTGGATGATTCTTTTTTTATTTGGAAGCTGGTGCTTCACATGTGGTCCCATTTAAATTTGATCAAGTATTGACCAGCAGTTTTTGAGTTATCCCTAATAATGAGTATTTTTTCCACTTAGTTTATACTGATGATGTTATAATTTTTTCCTGTCACGGTTATTTACATATCAAGTAGTGGTATACAACTAAAGCACAACTAAAAAGTGAAAAATAAAAGCTTTTTTATAAAAAAACAACCGACTTCAAAAAAAAACACTAAAAAACGTGAAAAATAACTTTAATTTCGGAAATCAGTGGCCAAAAACGAAAATACACAACCAAAGACACCGACTTCAGAAATTGAAGTTATTTTTCACGTTTTTTAGTGTTTTATTTGGAAGTCGGTTGTTTTTTTGTAAAATAGTTTTTGAATGAACATTTTATTGATAGTTCTACTTGCAACAGTTCAAACTATAAAAAGGATTAAGGAGGGGTACTATTCCAGAACTTTGACTTAAGCACAATTAGTGTTGTCATGTTGATGACATAAAACTCTAAAGATACATTAATTAAATAAACATGAATAAGTCATATTATCCGTTCTATTTTGGAATATGACAAATTACCTACTTGTTAATTTAAGAGGCTCAAAATACTAGTTTACCTGTCCTTGCTGATCTATTCAATTCACTAACGCAGATCTAAACCTAGATCATAACTTATGTTTTAAATAATTGAGGCACAAACACTCTGCCAGGTGTTGTAAGTGTACAGCCTCTTGTAAGGAGAGACATCAGTCTTTGTTGCACACTAAATGTGAGCAGGAGTCTAAACGAGAGAAGGAAAATTCGGCGATAGTGTTTTGCAGACGAAACATACACTCACGGTTGGAGTAGAAGCTAAAAACGGGATAGTAACTTGTCTTTCGAAAGGTACAGCGAATAACCAAGTCCTATTAGCCACGGCTCTAGTGAGGACTGTATCGAATAATGGGGCTACGAATGCAATCAGGGCCTGCCTTGATAGATCAAGGCTCACAGGTCTTTTGTGACAGAACATACTGTCCAGAGTTTAGACCGACCGACCCTTTGACAATTCAAAAGTACCTCTAATTGGTTTATTTGAAACCCGGCCGACGCCCGTTGCAAACTGTGGCACGACACTATTCCTCCTCCCACTTAATATCTACCACCAAAGGAGCAACTTCCTGCAGGGTGTAACCTTTCGTGGTCCACTCGGAAGTCCCTGAACCGTCTTCGGACACAAGTGGGAAGATGTAACTCCAACCTAGTAAAGTGGGGCTACCTCGATGGAATGGCAGCTGGATGTGGATGTGGAGCTATGTCGCAAACTATGCTCCACCTTCTATCTTGCCCCCTGTGTCCCAAAACTTGCAGTCAAAGTGACCTCTGCGCTGCCACCGATGACGCCGTGGAAGTGGCGAAATTTCGGGCCAACAAAATATGAGAAAAGTCGTGCCAGCGACACGAAGAAGAAGATTTGAAATAAATGCTTTGAGTTTGATCAGATACCGCTGGATGCGAGAAGCCCAAAACTGGTCGAAGTGGCGGTGCTTGAGGGGGAGCTATGTCCAGCAGAGGACGTCTTTCGATGAAATGATGATGATGCTGAGATCAGATCCCTACATATCAATTAAAAGTAAAGAGTAAAGTTTGTAGTTGTCATGCTAAAAGTAGATTTTCCTGTTAATAATAGATATTATGAATATGGTTTGATAAATGAATATGGCATAAAATCCAGAACCTATTGATTGGAATAAGACACTGCTTTCTGTATCACTTTGTATTTACCCAGCGTAGGAGTCAGGGCTTCCCTTTGTGCACACGGCTGCATATCATGCTATGCATTACCAGTTTTAGCTGACCTCGCATTGTATAGGCTTTTCGTACAATGAGAAGTCAGCTTATACTGGAAATGTATAGCTTGATATATAGTCGTGCGTGCACATTTTTTATGCCAATAAATAATTATCAGTATCTTATTAGTCTACACGTGGAAACGACAGGAATATTTTCATGAACAAAATTGAAGATATCGAGACATTTGCTAAGCGAAGGTAGATTACCGTATGTACCTATAGCAGCTCGTGATTGTATTGCACACAACAACTATGTATAACTATTCCAATCATTTGACTAGACAGGTACGCCACTAATAAATACCTGCTTTAAGACTTGCCGTATAGAAAATATCTATCAAGTGGTAGTCGGCGTTAAAATTAGCCGATTCAAAAAGTATCAACAAGTACAGTGGTCATCCGTGGGTCAATTATTTGAAAGTACCTACCTGACATCCCAAGGACGTCTTGTGGTCATTGACCGACCACTGTACCTACTTTTTTCCTGGAAAGTGCATGCTATTCCAAATCGCACTTTACCTACTTACCTACCTACTTATTTCCTAGAACAGTATAGGAATGGGATGCGTATTTGCGGATAGCACACAACAGGATTTTAAACACTGTTATAACCAGAGATCGGAATAGGTAGATTATATTTACCTAAACTTCGTGGTAAGTAACATAGAGTGGATAATACCTCTGTAAATAATTGTACAGAAGCTAAAGAATTGCCTCATCGGTCTAGTGGTCGGAAGCGCTACTGCTGAGCATGAGATTCTGGGTTCGATTCCCAGGTCGGCCAACGTGTTTTTGGGTTTTTCTATCTGGAATTTCTCAGTAGCAGCTCGGAATCTGGATGTGTGCCCGGTTGATGGCAATATTCTCGCCCCCTATTACATGGGACTTAAAACCTAACTGGCGAAATGTGGGTGTTACTATAGGCACACCTCTCTGCCAAACCCTTCGGGGAAACAAGGCGTGATGAGGTTATGTAAAGAAAACGTTTAAGATGAAGTGTAGCACCTAAAAAGTTTTCTTAAGTCCATAATCATCACATTTAAACGCGTTGAAAAAACAGATCGTGGTCTACTCCATAGAACGCGATGAACAACGGTCGTGAGGATGCATCGTTAAAACATCATGGCGGGCTAGTGAAACACTGGAGTCGATAGCCGATTCCCGGCCACCGCAGGCGCGGGCTTGCGGACGGCGAGCAATGGGCAGCTCGCCGTCCGGTAAGAACCAGGCCCGGGTCGACGGCGCGTCGTATTACACGCGCGCCTCAAAGAGATGTCAGCACACATTGACGGGGTCAGTTAGGGCCGATGCCTGTCGGGATCGCGGGTTTGTCCGAAAGAGTTACCGTGGCCTTGGCACACGGGCAATTGCAGAAACACGGGTGGGTTTTAGTCAGTAAAAATCTAACACGCCCTCCCGCTGTGCCCAGAGCGGGAGAAGTTATTTGATGACTTCCCAAACAAAAAAAAAGGCTAGTGAAACACTGAAACTCGTCGTTATGGACGCAACATAGGTATAAGGCCTAAATAGCTATAACAAATCAACCGTAAGAACCCTAAATACGTATCAGTTCTTTTTCAGGTTAAATATAGCGATTCATCAACATCATCATCATCATCCCCACCCCGACTTCACTCATCGCTAAGCATAGGCCTCTCTCTGCTTGCGCCAATCATCACATTCCAATCTCATTGGTTCTACCTGCGATAGCTACAATGCCGTATAGCGATTACCGCGGCTGCTAATTGTAACGACCTATTTTCTCAAAGAAGAAAGAAAGAAAAATAGGTTTATTTGTCACAGAAACACGTGCATACAAAAATGAAAGATAATTAGCTCTAATAATAAATAAAAATAAAATAGATCTATAATCACGAGAACAAAAAAGGATTAGTCGACAGTTGCATGTCATGACTGTGACAAGAAGGCTTCCACTCAGCATGAAGCAGTAATCACCACGCTTGCTCAGTATGGGTTGGCGATTTCAGCTTTAGAGTTCAGGTAGGTACATACATAAGTACCTAGATGCGAATGAAAAAACTTATTTTATTTTAACCCGTCATGCGAGAGCCGTGTAGCTAGCAGCCTACTCATTTTCAACCTCATACTGTTCATAATCGATTTTTTTTTACTTGTTGCTGAAAATTGCACCTGAAAACGTTTTCTCGATAAACATTTTCCCGATATAATGAAGAGGCTTAATTTGGATAATGATGACTTATAATCCTTGTGCGTGGACATCCCTTGTCCGATTGATACCTCATTAGTTTTGATAAACCGTTTTGTATTTATTCGGGAAACAGCTCGTGCTCGTTAATGCATCGATACTGTAATAGTATAAATATTTTAATCAAAATACTTTCGTCACATTTTATTGGGATAAGTTGTAATTTCGAGTTTTCAATAAAATTGGTGTTATGGTGAATTTACATACAAGTTATCAAGCTGAACCATTGAGCGGTTTCCAGATAATAAGTAGATGGGTACAGAATTATATTCTCGCTCTATTTCTGCACTGGAAGTAAAGCTAAATTACTTTTTGTGCCCTATTCCTGGATTTATTTAAACTTTTTAACATAATATAAATAAGCTTTGACTATTCAAGATTTTCATAATTTTATTAGTAAGTAGTGTAACCGTATAACTTTACCACAACAGACCAAGTCTCTTTAGGTACAGAGAAGGCGCGAGCATGATCACAACTACGTGTTGTCGATTTCATCTTATATATATACCTATATACAATATATATCTCATATATAAAAATCTCGTGTCACAGTGTTTGTTATCGAACTCCTCCGAAACGGCTTGACCGATTTTTATGATTATCTTTTTGTGTATATTTGGTAGGTCTGAAAATATGTAGTAAAGTATATTTCATACCGCTGCGGGTGAAACCGCGGGATGCAGCTAGTATACATATATATATATATCCTTTCGAGGTTTTAAGTGTATGGATACCTTTAAATATTTGAAGAACAGCAGCTGTTTTACATTCTCATGGTTTTAAGAATTAGGTGAGTTCAGTTTCTCGTACTTACCATCGAGATAGTATGTACTTAAGTAGAATTCTTCATATTTTAATTTCCTATCCAATTTCATCAAAAGCCGTTTCTTATGACAAAAATAGATACCAACTTTTTTTCTAATCTGGATTTCTTTCTAATAATTGAAGAGACCTAGAAATCTCAATTTAATGTCATCTTGAGATTAGTGCATAATTTGCCAATAAGTTTCAGAACGATATTTCTGTCGTAGAAAAGTTGTGTCGTAGACGCTGCGTAGGCTTGCGTAGACACTACGTCGATTCCGCGTAGACGCTACTTAGAACCCACATAGCTTTTCGTAAACGCCGCTTGTAGTTAGATTATACATAGATTGTGGTCATCAAGAAGAAGAAGAAGATGATAGAAGTTAGTTAGATTAAAGTTATTAATTTTATAGTTTGTTGTGTAGACTCAAATTTTTTATGGTTAATTCTAAACCAAAAGTATATTGTTTTGTACGCCATAATATGGCAAACCTGTTAAGATCTTACACATATTATTTGATGTATACTCATGTTTTACAATAAATATCTTCTATTCTATTCTATCGCATTTTCGATGTTGTTTTTCGACATTTATTTTTATTGAAGTAATGAATAAGTTCGTGTATGGTGTTTTAACATTATTTCATTGATGAAGTTAATGTTTCATTTAAAACAAAAAAATTGTGTAGTGAGTCTTATATATTTTGATGCTGGGGATAGTAATACGTAGATGTATCGAAATAAAAGTCGGAGGTTCTTCAACAGTAAATATTTATTATAAAAATTGCTTTTATAGCCACATTTCTGTTTCTATAATATATATAATATTTATGTTCATTCTTTGTGCCATTGTTTCACAAAATTATTCCTGTTCTTGTTATTTTCGATACAACGGCTTAAACAATAATATATTACAATTATATATCTTACATTAGACAAATCGAGAAACGACTTTGAGACACTCTCAACATGAGGAACGATTTAACAATTCGATGTGCAATATGAGCCCCTTCAAAATGGTTTTCTCAATTTTCTAACGAGAGTATTCTTTCTAAAATATATTCACAATAGTTTCATTAAAAATCCTGTCATTTTTGGTAACCAATGGCAATGAAAAACACTAAGGAAAATACACTTATACAATGTAGTCGTAAAGTTACGTATGAAAACGTTGCGAACGTCTCTTTGAAACGTTCGCAACTGAGTAAAGACGGATGCGACAAGGAGTCTACCTGTCATCATAATTATTGCTGGAGGTCACAACACAGTGTGCGGCCAAGTTGCGCGGCCGCTTGTCGCTCGAACGTGCAACTGCGCGGTCGTGAAACGCGCCCGCCACCGCGCCAGGATCCCGGCGCCACGTGACGAGCCGTGCTCCCAACACAAACGCGCCCGCCACCGCGCCAGGATCCCGGCGCCACGTGACGAGCCGTGCTCCCAACACAAACGCACCCGCCACCTCGCCAGGATCCCGGTGCCGCGTGGCGAGCTGTGCTTCCAACACTAACGCGCCCGCCACCGCGCCAGGATCCCGGCGCCGCGTGGCGAGCCGTACTTCCAACACAAACGCGCCCGCCACCGCGCCAGGATCCCGGCGCTGCGTGGCGAGCCATGCTCCCAACACAAACGCGCCCGCCACCGCGCCAGGATCCCGGCGCCGCGTGGCGAGCCGTGCTCCCAACACAAACGCGCCCGCCACCGCGCCAGGATCCCGGCGCCGCGTGGCGAGCCGTGCTCCCAACACAAACGCGCCCGCCACCGCGCCAGGATCCCGGCGCCGCGTGGCGAGCCATGCTCCCAACACAAACGCGCCCGCCACCGCGCCAGGATCCCGGCGCCGCGTGGCGAGCCGTGCTCCCAACACAAACGCGCCCGCCACCGCGCCAGGATACCGGCGCCGCGTAGCGAGCCGTGCTCCCAACACAAACGATAACAGTTAAGGAGTATTAAATACAATTTAAGGTAGGGCCCACCACTTAGTTTAGTACAAAATTTTACAATCAAATAGTACATACAATCGTATTATTCGTTCACTGAAAACCTGACTGGGAAGACCGAAGTCCAGACCAGTCGACTATTTTATGAAAATGACAGGATAAAGAAGTTTCTGTACCTACATTATATTGCAAGCATTTAATGTTTCGTATTACTGACGCACGAGTATAAACAAATATAACACTAATTGAAATATTTCAGGAAGTTGACAGAAAGTTTCGACTAATTAGGTTTAAGTACTTTCAAAAAATTAAGCCATACACTTGTGGGTCAGGAATACAAAACAGTGTCAAAAATGTTAGTACAAATATAGAGTTAAATGTAATAGGTACGAGTGAAACAGGGCAATTTGCCGGAGAGTCGCTAACTTACTTAAGTAAACCATCACAACCAACCATACGGACATCATTAACAAAATATCTAACGCGAAATAACCCATAAAATAAAATAGATTGAGCTGATCATTCAGTCACTCAGTGCATCACTTATGAGTTTAGAACCCAACATTATAACTAAACGTTGTTCATGTATATTATTGGTCTGTACTGGCGATAAAATTTTGTGACATCTTATTATATTAATAATGCATAATTATGTAACTTGTAAATCTGTACTTGTTGAGTGTATTGGACAGAATAGAGGTCGTAATATACAACAGGGCGGCGCGGGGTCCCGGCCCAGCGGTGGCGAGCTACCCGACAGTCGACATCGATATCAATAAAATTATTACTTTACTTTATATATTTACAACGGGCGCGATCACACGCCATAATGCCCATCTCCGTATATAATATGTACACTAAATTTAAGAACATAGAGTTTTCTCTCATTAGCTACCGAATCACAATTCAAATATTTGAGTAATTGACAACGGTGGACAAACATGCGCCGGAGCACTAATGCATCTTATTATTGAAATTTGTACTTTGCTCTATTAAAGTCGTGCTAGGTATGTTTGGTCCATGCAGTCACAATTCCGTGGTTCGCGCAGTGGGCGCGCCGGCTCGGAGGGTGGTCGCTTTTAGACACAGTTACAGAATAAAATAATTGTTTAAGTAAGGAATTATCATAATACAGGACACAGGTAACAATCACAAGGGGTACAGACAGCAGCCACACGGCTCCACAGAGCTCGACCACCAGTCCTGCCACCAGCAGCGCTCCGAGGGCACAGCGTCACACAACCCGATGTTACTAATGAGAGAACGTATCATCAAGTCAAGTATTTCGTCCAGTCATTCGATTTCGAGGACATTGTTCGTTACCAGCCTCTGTTTAGAAACGACGGGTTGTTCAACTTTCAGACTATTTTTACAAATATTCAACTGGTTTGTTACACTTTTCAAATCTCAATGCACACATAGTTCATCAACGAACTAACTGTTTCTATCGACGACCTAATCTGATGTTCGGATGCCTCCTAACAATAATACTTTAGTACAAAACTAGAAGGTAGATGTTTCGAATAAATTAAAGATTGTTCTAATTAGTTTTAATTACGTATTAGGAACTGCAGTTCACTGTTAGTAGAGTAAATAAACTATTCGATGAGACGTTTTACTGTTATTTTGATTATGTCTAAAAAAAGATCTTAACGGCTATAATAGAGTAAAAATTGATCGTTAGAAGGCATCCGAATCAATGGACAGAAATCTCAATTCCGAAATATGAGTGATTTTAAGTACCTACAGCCACGGTTCAGTCATGTATTACAAATTCCAATTATTCAAATGCACGATTCCTGTAATCATGAAACTTTCATAGTCACAGCTGGTAAGGCTTGTTTAATTGACATCCAGTTACGAGTGGAGCCACACGACCGTGTGGTGGATGTGGAACTCATGAAAGTTCATCAGTTACGTTAAGTACTAAGGTACTAGCTATTACAATTTGTTCATCATTGTTCGCATTACCATCGCACTGCAGGAGCACAACACAGCATTGACGCGGTATCAAAACGGCACATGTCCACACATTACTATTAATACGACAAACGTAGACATCTCTTGCGGTGGAGGTGCGCTCCGAGCTTTACGACTCGGCTATAACTAACTGAAATCCAGGACAGTCTCGAACCAGCCACAGAGCGCACTTCACCCAAGAGATCTCTGTCGAGTCAACATAACCCATAATAGAAATAAGTCATACTCGTTGTTCAGAAACATTATTCAATGAAAATATCAAGACAGAAATAATTTCAACTTGTCACTTTTCTTCTTCTGGTCAACGAAATAAATATAGTCATTTTACCTAATTAATTACATAATAATTTCAACAAAATTTCAAACACCTGAGTTTTAATTTAAACGATAATAACGTCATTAGCTAAGTCACTTCTTCATTCGGTTTGGAATTCACTTAAAGAAAATAAAACTATCAAAAATAACTCGGCTCGCATTTAAGTCCTGCGTCACGTCCGAAGCTAGCACCTTCCCTTTTGCAATTACATAATACTAACTACTGACTGCGTGTTTGCGTCGCGTCGCATCGGCGCGCGAGTCGCCGCGCGTCGCGGCGCGTCCGACTAGAGTTCCGCGCGGCCGCACGCGCGAGCCGGCCGCGCTGCCCGCCTCACCGCGCGGCGCGGCCCGCGCTATCACAGGCGCTCAGTGGGGCGCGGGCGCATCCTGCCCGCGCGCCGTGCACTAACTCGTCGGCACCAGCAGCCGCACGAAGCTGTCCTCGCTCCAGCCCCAGTCGTCGGGCCACGCATCCTCGGGGGGGTCTAGGGCCGACCTCGACGATAGGCTCAGCACGGAGCCCCAGTCGATGGTGCGCTGTTCCTCGTCGCCGTAGCCGGAGTCGCGGTCCGGCGGTGGCGGCGCGGGGTAGGGGGTTGCGCGCCCGGCAGCCGGGTCGCGCGCGCTCAGCAGCTCGCAGCGCGCCACGCCGCCGGCCACGCACGCCGGTTCGAAAGGCGCCTCTTCGGCGCTCTCGCGCTCCATCTCGCGCTCGATGCCGCGCAGGGTATTGCAGACAAGCACCGAGCGCCTCAGCGACGGGTCCGCCGTCTGACGAAGGCGCGCTAGCTTCAGCGCGCATAGGTTCATCATCTTGAACCGCCTCTCGCGGTAACAGCGGCGCGAGGCGCAGCGGCCGGCCGCGCGGCCGTCGCAACAGGCGCGCGCGGCCGCTCCGCCAAGCTCCAGGTAGGACTTGCCGTTCTCGGCGCGGATGGTGTCGTGCGCTCCGCACCAGCCGCCGCACCAGCGCCGGCGGCACGCGCGCCTCTCCTCCTCTTCGGAGCGCCAGCAGTCTCCGCCGCCGGCGCCGGCGGCCACGGCCTCGAGCCGCGCAATCGAGTCTTCCCAGCGCGCGACTTTGCCGCCGCCCTCACACGGGGAGCCGGCGCGCCGCTTGGCGCCGCACCCACCGCCCGAGCCCTGCAAATACACAAACAAAATGGTTACTTACTGCATTCCAACTGACGATACGTGCACTGCGAATTCTTCTGATGACGTTTTATGTTATAATTATTATAAAATTGAATACATTAAAATAGATACCAGAATAAACATTCCACTGAAAACATTCGAATTGTTCGTAATGACACTGACAGTGACATTGTGTAATTCGTCTTCATTTTTATGAAAACGATTTTAGTTTAAGTTCTTATGTTGACGAATAAAAATTGAAGAATAGAACTCGAAATCTAGTCAGAATGTAATGCATGGATGAACGTAGCGAGGTAGGTGTGTAGACGCGGATGTGAAGCGAGTGGTGGAGAGACTCGGTACACAATGGTGCGTGGGCGCAGCAGACAGGCGGAGTCGCGCGGCGCCGCTCTCTAACTACCACAAGTACCGTAAGCTGAGACGCTTTATGCACTCTACGGAAAACTAATGGAAAGCGTTATTATAATAGTAATAACTTGTTATAAATCTAAGTGTCCGTAAAGCAGTAAAGGTAGCCTAGGTAGGTTTAATCTTTATTCAAATTTGGAATTATTTCTTATTAAAATCAGAAGTTCTTTTCTTCAAGTTAAGGATACTATTTTGCTTTTATTATTGACTTTGCATGACTGCTCATAGCCACATAGTAAACCTACAGTAAAATGTAGAGTGTAGAATAGTATTCAAAAACATGTAAGCTACAAAAAAAACCCTGGTAATCTCAAACTACCTCCATAATAAGTCAGAACTGCGTCATGACTGCAACAACAAACTACATATGTCTGCTTCAAATTGAATGTCAAATGTAAAGCGCATGGAATGTTCCCAGCAGTGCGCTGCGCTCGCTAGAGTAACAGACGGCGCACAATGTACCTGGTAGTAGGGTGGTCTGAGCTCTTTTGTGCTCCGACCCTACTCAGTTTTTTTTGCGACAATGTGCCGGGGAGCAGCCCCTAGCGGCTCAGGTAGGGACCCATGCACCCGCATTCTTTTGCCCCTACAGAACTACGCACAATACAAATCACCGTTTTCAACTCCTCGATCTATCAGACTATCAAGCACGAGTAGCCTGAACTTGGTGTCTTATAATTGTATCCTTACCTTTATTTTAAACTCAAATAACAAGCTATCATGTTAGCAGCTGCAGCGTCGCAGTACTAAGTGACGGACGTACAGGCGTTGACTTTTACTGCAGTAACGCATATTTATCGAATTACCTTCTTATACATTGCCACTTTCGTTAGAGGTCATCGTGAAATTTTGCAATGCATCGAGCCGGCGAACACCGTGCGTGGCGATACACACATTGTGGAAAAAATAAACTAGTAAGTGGCAAGTCCAGCAGGCGGCAGATGCCTCCGCACCTGCCACTACAATTAGGAGGCACACGCGTTTCGCAGAACCTGCCTAGATACTCTAGCCTTTATACTTTATTCCGCCTATTATTATACAGAAAATGTTACATTAAATTCGAATTCTTCGGCTACCTATATTTTTACCTACAAGCACGAATCTATGTTATTAAAATTTTAATGAGTCGTACAAGCGCCAATATATACCTACTAATGATTTTTATTAGTTGCAAATAAAAGATCTACTTAATACCAATATTTTGATAGCAGAAAGTTGCTAGCTGTAGCTATTGTAGAGTGCTGAACGAATTCATAATAAAAGCTAACAACGCATGATCGGTTAGTAGGTTAGGTTGCGAGTTTGCGCTGTCAGTGTTGCGGCCGTCGCCGCCTGCCGTTGCGTTGAGTCAGCGGCCACTCATCGCAACGCTGCAAATAATCACTTTGCGTCACCCCTTTATCGCTCCGCGGAAAACGTGCCGCCTCACTGTACAGCGCGATCACTGCACGCCTCTACAGTTGTACACCTACTCTTCATTATAGGGAAAATTATAAGCGAGCGCGACGAGTTTTCAATATGCAGAAATAGCTAGATAATATCTAGCGTGAGGTTGTATCACGCGGCGCCCGCGAGCGCTATATGTATGTAGCAGTGTCGTCGCCAGCGCTGGCGCTCATGAAAATAAATTTAGTAAATGACGTTGGCGCTCGGCGTTGCCATTCCGTGCCTCTGGAACGCGGCTGCGCGACGTTGCCGCTCCGCTCGCTCTTTCTAATCTTGTCGTAAAGTTCTTTTTCTGATGCGCAGCGCGTCGCTCGTTCTCTCCGCTCGAAACTTCGAAACGTCAGACGTTTATTTTATCGCTAGTCTCGGATATGCGGCATTTTATAACCGTACCGCTCGCTATAGCGCCGAGGCGAGGAGTTAGTGCTTATTCAAAATAACAACCATAAAGAATTCTACTGTATGCGTTGAGAAGTCATAGTCGACGACTCGTCGGAGCGGCGACGTTGTTATAGCGCCTCTCGCTCGTGGAGGTAGGAAAAGTTCGGTCGGCGAGGCGAGTCGGACGGAGACTTTCTATGGCATTGTGGAGACCAAATAGACGGCGGCACGGCAACGGCATTGCCTCACAGCGCCACAGCCATGTCGAGCGGCGCGCGGGTCGGCGGGGTGTGGGTGGGCGCGGGCGGCGAGGGCGCGCGTCTGTGTGCACGTGCAGCACACAGGCGCACGTAACAACGTCGTAGCGGCGTGCGGTATCTAGCGCTAC
Organism: Dryobotodes eremita; assembly: GCA_917490735.1. Classification (NCBI taxonomy): domain Eukaryota; kingdom Metazoa; phylum Arthropoda; class Insecta; order Lepidoptera; family Noctuidae; genus Dryobotodes; species Dryobotodes eremita. The sequence continues at coordinate 12,046,868 of OU823257.1, forward strand.
AGCTACCTACGCCTGGCCGCGCGCCTCGACAACGTTGTATTATATAGCCAACTATAAAGCGGGGTAGATAGCATGGGGTGTACTGAGCCACGTTATGGGGTCGCTCTACCCTCATGAGAAAATACGATGCCGCCGTTATGCGTCAGATGTTGTTGGAATTATAAGCGATGGAATTTCTTTTGATTACTTACACATTTTCCTGATAGTTTACCTTTTGCCAAAAAAGTTAGGGCATTACTATGTATAAGTATAGGTAGCGTAGTATCAGACGTTTTATTAAATTGAAAAGTAGATAAGTAGCTAATGTAGAGAAGATATCAAAACAAATAAATAGTTGTTGTATTTCAGTGTTGTTCGTTTACTTTCAGTGGCGAGTCTCGGTGACATTTCCCCACCCACGTGTTTAACGCAACTTTCGTGTTTGTGTGTGGAATACATCGATGCCTGTATAAATAACGATTGTTTACGACGCCACGGTCATAACATCGTAGTAGATTTTTATTTCATTTTTTTTCGTCCATTCATGAAACAGCGGTGCGAAGAGGCTGCGCTATGCAGTATCGAGCCGATTCAATGACCGATTAAGCCATTAACGCTCCTTTTCAGTACAATAGAGCACGTGTCCGCCGGTGGTAATTTCATTCATCTCCGAAGGGCGGTTTGTTGTGGACCTGTTCCGTGCTATCGAGATTAGAGATCGTAAACACTGCAATTTGTTCTAATGTTTGCGTTTTGTTTGAATATTTTGTGTATGGGGTGTGGATTATTGTGCTACCGCCATTGACGGAAGGAAGTTATGTGTTTTGCATACAAAATTCTCTTTTCAAGGTCTTTGGAAAGTGATTTTAGTAAAGAAATGGGGTTTTGTATGAAATTTTGACACGAATTTCAAAAGTAGAGCAGTGCTACATTGTCAAACAACCTGCTCGGCGACAAAGAATTGTCAAAAAAATCGGAGGCTATCGTGGCGTGGCATGTGCACGGTACGCGGCCGGCACGAAGGTAGCCTCGCCTGTCGCAGGCACCAGGGCTGTGCCACCACAAATGTTACTGACGACGCCAAAAAGTTCACCTGAAACGACTCAACCATCATCATTTTACGCACATACCACTCTTTTTATCCCTAATCCAGAGCTCTCAAAAGATCATAATCCCAAGCAATACAGTATTTTTACGAGTCGATAAACTTGCAAATTTCAACGGCAGCATGAGTGGAAGGAATGATAAAAATAAAATATGTAGTCAGTATGGTCGCAGCCCTGGCTGGCACGCACATTTCCGTGAGCGGAGAGCGGCGAGCGGCGAGGCCGCGCGGGCGTGTGTGCGTCCGTGCGCGTGCGCCTGTGCGCGTCTGTGTGCGTGCGCCAACCAGTCCCACATCCTGTTTCGTGCCTTCGTGGGCCGCTCGCGCAGCTTCGGCGACTCGGCGCAGTGCTTCTGTCGAGTAGTGTCGAGCTTTTTATTTCACGCCTCTGGCTACTGCATGTACAAGATTGATTTTAACAGTAGTTGTGTTGTGTAATGCAATTTTTTGCCAACACCTAACCGTAACAAATGGCTTTCATGTCAATTTTGAATTAGGATTTATTGACAACAATTTGCGTTCACGCCAATTTGATTTATTTCTTGTGTGTTCTCTCTGCCGTTTAGCCATTGACTCTACCTACTACAGACTATCAGTCAGTCATCTATCTTGTAGAAATTCATAGATACATTAATGGGATTCAGAAGAACACGCTTTATTGCCTGTCATCATTAATGTAAATCAACAAAATCAAAGGTATCGCGTCTACTTTTTCAACCCAATCTTAGATAGAAAGAAAAATGTATAATCAGCCTATAATTTCCCGAATGCTGGGATACAGGCCTCCTTTCTGTGAGAGGAAATGGGCTGTAATCCACCACGTGGGCCCAGTGCTGGTCGGTGGTTGTCACAATGTCTTAGAATTTTTGGTTCTAAGACATGCCGGTTTCCTCACGATGTTTTCCTTTACAGTTTTTAGAGCAGTTGTGATGAAATGAAATACACAAAGTAAAGTGCCTGTTTGGTTTCGAACTCACGACCGATACACTAAGTCGGGACCGATACCGCTGAGCCACCACTGCTCTCCTGCAAGAAAAATACATTAACAAGCAACTCGTATCGCAGCATAATAAAGCCGCTTTGTAATAGGAAGATAGTTGAATGGGCTTACAAAAAGCTCATCATCTATGCGCACCGTTATACAAGTCTTAGTGTCAATAGCGTCAAATAATTTCAAGGTGACGAGGGAAAAAAATGAACAGTTGAAAAGCAAACAAAAGGAATCCCTCAGGAATGTGATCCCGCATAAAAAGAGAGGGAATTCCCGAAACGCATTGTTTACAGTGAGCGCGTGCGAGCCGACGCGTTATGCGTTTATTATGATGAGCGTGGTCCAGCGAGCTGCGAGCTGCGACCACTCGATGCAATGAAAGGGAAAATTTGTAGTTTTTGTCGGTAGAGAGATGACGCACGCTTCCCCGAACGCAGCCGCCGGCGCCCGCTCAATGATCGGAATGTCGATAGTGTCGGTGTGTCGCGCTCGCCTCCTCGGCCAGTTGCCTTTTGCGAACAGCCACACATACCCTACGTAAGCAAACTTCCGAGCCTAACTGTTCCACTCAACTCATCCATGCAAAGAAGTCCCCTGCACGGCTGCAAGCTGCGAACAAACCTACCTCATATACCAATCGGTTTTACTTTTCAGCTCAGGCTCACGAATGCTTTTGGACCTAAAGTCGCACTACTTCTTTCCACTAAAAAACTCGGATAGTCCCCTGAATCCATTCTTTTTATAGGATTAAACGCGTCGGATTCGACTGTATGAGATTAACACACTGCCATTATCAATGAGCAAATGAAAAGTGCATCTGACGTGATGTAATTACGCGCAATGTGATAATGAGACACACGGGACTGGTTCAAGGCACTTTTACACTTAACTCTGACATTGTTAGACTTAGTGCACTTCGTACGGTATAAATCACGATCCGGGGGTGGAGTTTATATCGCGCTCTGTCGAGATAATAAATCAGGTGGCGGCGTACGCGGGCAGATAATGACGTCACTGGCACGTATCTCGGAGAATCCCCGGAAGGGAGCGAATAAAATAAAAATGTCACGTCGCGATCAGCTGTTGGGCGGTGCGAGCGTGACGGCGGCGGCGGCCCGCGCCGCAGCGATACGCATAACGACGCCGCAATAAAACTTATTTTTATGTTTTTCGCTCACAATGGCCGCGCGAAGGTCGAGCTATCTAAATGGGTCAATACACTCTGCGTAGTACGAGCGGTGAACACGTGCTCCCCGTTTGTAAATAGCGAGATATCGGCCGATTGTTGCAGTGATTAATGGGGGCGCGTAATGACTCGGCGCCGGCCGCCCGCGCCCGCGCCGTTTGCTAATATGCTCATTCATCGGTTCGACACTATTATTATTTGCCGGTCGGAGATGGTTTTGTTCGCATTCCGACAATCGATGCGACGACATTAGGGCGACGCTCAATGTCAAGGCTGCACTTGCTATGCGCCCGCCCGCCCGGCCGTGCTCAATGCTAATTGTCTACGAGTTGACTCGACCCCGTTATGCCAATTTACTGAACAGAATTGTTGTAAATAGGTTTGTACACCACCTTGCACTGGTGCACGCTGAATAGAGTATGGATGTTCAAGTACGAATCATGCACTGATTAAGTTTTACGCAGACCATGCGTGGTGCGTGATCATATTTTCAGTTTCATCAGCTGTACATAGAATGAATGTTACGAGCTAACAAATTATACGGTTTTACTTAGGACTTTTTCATTTTTATCTACATTAAGTACATCTTACAAACGGTGAAGGAAAACATCTTGAGGAAACCGCCATGTACTAGAACCTTAAATTCGAAGACATGTGACATCTACCAACTGGAACCGCGTGCTGGATTAAGGCTCACTCCCTCTCACCGAGAGGAGCCCTGTGTCCCAGCAGTGATAACATTATAGGCTGATTATGATGATAATGACATCTACCAATACCAACATTGCTTTTATATTTTTTTTTTTACTGAAGTGAAATTTTGGCCATTTCTTGGAGTTATACTTTAAAAGTTACCTCAACAATTTAGCTGCTTTGAGAAACAAGTTCAGTTAGCCACGGAATTACCTAACAGACATTCGTTTCACGAGGTGCTAAGGCCTATGGACAGTCAGTGAGATGTATGCGGGCGTCATCGACAGGCGGCGATAAGGGCGAGGTCACGGCTATCAATGGAGACATCTCCATACGCGCACGTGGCGGCCGGCCACGACATCTCGCGCCCATTCACTATGAAGACGCCCCCGCGGCCCTCCGCGACCCCCCAGCACCCGCGCCCGCGCACCTCCCCGCCACCCCCGCACCCTCCGCGGTGCATCCATGCAACAAGTTAGGGCACAGGTTTGTCTTGTAAGGAGCCCGGAAGACGAGTCGCGCCGCGGACGCGAGCCCGGCACTACGCTTAACTAACTGCCACCTATCACACATGCAATGCTTTCTACGACCCGTCTCCTGATTATCAAGTTGCATTCAATACCCAATCCTGTCAACTAACTCCAAAAGAGCTTATTGTAGCAAAGACACGTAGGCTGTCTACGAACTGTAGCACATATCAAACAAAGCCGTAGCACCGTAGGCCGAACGTTTAATACCTACAAAACGTTTTGCAATAATTGGTAAAATCAGCACCATTATAATGTAACGCAATTCAAATAAAGTTCTCGTAAAACATGGCGGTTCAAACACATTTTCCAGCTTCGTGATGCCCAATTAAATATGGATGTGATTGAAAAACGCGTGTCCGGTAACGAGCGTGTACATAATTGGTGGGCGGCCGGGGCAGGCCCGGAGTGACCCAGTTGCCGTTGCCTGGCGACCCGGGGCTGCGCCCCCCGCGCCACCTGCCACCCCCGCCCCCGCACTAAATAACCTGCCCGAAACCGACACCTTAGCAAAGGTCGTTCAACCGTCACAGAGGCAGTTGCTCTTGCCATTTTTAACCCGACGTGCATGCATCACACAAGATGACATCCCCTGCACCTCCCGAAAAATGAGCTCATAAAAATAATTAATACAAAGGCACTGATTTTACCAGCAGATGAAAATTCTGGAAAATTCGACATTAATTAGCTATCTTTTCGTTTATTTCGAATATTTTTAAATACTGGAAATTATAGAGACCACTGCGAGCTTTAATTAGTGGTAAACATATTTTAGGCTGAACGCTCGATACCATCGCAAAAACTGGCATTTTATTGCCGCAGGCTAGATTATGCTGAAAGGACACTCATGACAACAATCCTTACCAATGTGACAATGTTTTGGGCTTATAGAATAATGGATTTGAGTCCTCAGCGCGATCACTTTCCTTGCAAAGCTTGCTTAATTACGATTGAGACATTCACGAAACTCGATAAAACTTTTGGTAATCGAAATATTCGCAATAAAGAGGAATACGACGAGGAACCCGAGTGGACGTAGTCACTAGTTGGCAGGCCAGCCGCGGCGATACCGCCGAACAAACTAAATGAAATTATTTTCTTTAACTCTTAACTTCGAGTGTTTTTTGTTGAGACGAAGAGAAAAACCTGCGAGCGAATAAACTTAATTGTTATAAGCCGCGTTTGCCGACTGCCACCCCCTCAAGTCGTGAGGGCGAGGGGGCGTCGAACACAGTTGTATTTCTCCGAACTTGTGCTAAATTTCACTTTCTCCGAAGACGTTGTGCGTAGACTTAGCCACCCACCACGTCCCCGTCCGCTCGCGAACTTTGCTAAATAGTTTCGACACTAGTAAGTACCTATCTTCTTAAAACTTAAGTCTACTGTCATCGTTCGCGTTGGCTTTCTGTATAGATACATGTTTCCCAATCATTCAGCATAATGTTTCATGAAAGTCACATTCTATTTGTTATTAAACAGCAATGCTGTCGAACATGTATCTTCTATGAGAACACTCTCCACCCTCTGTGAGATGTCGTTATCTTAGCGAACCCTAACCGAGTAAAACATAAAAAACGTTACTCAAAAAAGTCCTTCCACTCACAAAAACTCTGCTGCCTCCTCGCCCTCTGAAGTTATAAAACGCTGAAGGCGAGTGAGGCGAGGCGAGTGACTTGCGATCTTATCCCCCCGCATTAGAGTCGAGTTTGGCACGAGCTACCCTGTGCACACCAGCAAGCAGCGCCTGAAAGGCGAGCACACGAGCGTGGAAGCTTTAGCAAAATGAAAGCCGACTCGCTCTTAATTCACCAGCACATAGACACGGCGTACGGACGTCGATAGGACCCCCTTGCCGCCCACCGCCCGCCGCCCCCACGCGCCGGGCATAAATAAGGGGGGCGAACTCGGGTTAACAAGAGAGTGAGTGCCCTCCCTCGTAGCAATGCTAGAAGGGAGAATTAAGGGGGCTGCGGCGAAGGACGAATTAAGGAGATGAGAGAGCGCACGCTCTCTAGACGCGCCACCTCGCACCAGCAGGGAATTAAGGGAGAGCGCACACAGCTATGGTGTCACTGCGACATGCTACCGCTAGCTATTCTTTTTGTTTTGTTTTTACCATGGCTTTCGTTGCTTCCAAAAGTTCAGCATCATATCTTATTTATAACTGCACGGTAGTATTGATTTTCTAGAGGACTCTATTCAGTTGGATTGGCTTAGCGCTAAGTAGTAAAAAAACATAGAACATGGTGTGCCGCCCTCATAGCCACCTCCGAGTTCCGTGACGTCACTGCTGCGTTTTCAAAGCACGTGAGCCACTTCGTCACATAAATTACAAACTATATCCCACAGGAGTTAAGGTTTGTTTTCGACGAAATTGCTGGTGCTCCTTTGTCTTGCTCCGTCGGAGCGGGCGAAAATGTTCTTTATTTCTACAGAGGTAGGTTGAATTTACTGGAGTCGTCTCGTAATGATCTTGGGAAGAGGGTGGGTATAAATTTTCCATGGGGGCAGACGGGGCGACGTCGCGCGAGGGCGCCGCTGAGTCACGGCGGCGGCGGTGCCGGCGTCGGCGGGGCGGGGCGCGGGGCGCGGGGTTCGTGCCACAGAACATATTGTAAGTATCTACCACTCACATGTCACAAAGTTTTCTCCGCATCGGGAAACTTTGTTAACGTCAACGGAGCACGTGGCCTTGCTGATATTATACATAATTGCTGCACGAGTTCCCGCTCAACATGTGACAACTTAGCGACTTACTTTCTCACTTAGTTCGGATAAAAAGTAGTAAATGATCACATGTGTTAGTGCTGGTTTCAGTAGTGCTGAAGTAAATATTCGACGAGTTAAAGTTGATAATGCGTTTGATTACAGTTGTTCCTGACTCATTACAGAGTGCTGTTACTGTGAAATATCCGTGTTATTGAACTTGTGCTAGATCATACATACTTCGATATCTACTGAACCGCGATATTATGTTACTTTTGGACATTTGCATGTCTTACCTAAACTTATTGCCTTTAATTAAAATTGAGCTCTTTGTTAATTTTCCTGTGATAGTCGCTGCAATTGATCTTGCTATCATATAATTGTGAAACTCAGGATCGGACTGAACACATAATAATTGTCAGCCGTATCTTTAGTCGTGCAATCGGCTCACATCGGCCTGTCACCTTGAGGCCTGATAACGTGGTTGTTGTGTGATAAGAGACGATACCGCCGCCCCGACCAACGCGCCGCACACAATCTTATATTCTTATGCTTAAAACATTATTGTATTGGCATTGGACAGCTTTGATTTCATAAAGCTATATCTTATAAGCTTCATGAAGCCATCAATGATAGTTTTGTTATGAAATAATAATCTGTATTTGATAACAGTTACTTAGTTCTAAATCCGTCATAACAAAAACATTGCTAGTTTGCATAACTTGCTATCTTTATTGATATCAGTCTATGAAAAACGTAAACAATCATTTATATTTGAAAACAAAACAAGCTTTTGGCAGACAATGTTATCATTATAAGGTAATATTTTCTTACTTATTTATTTTTAAATGATAGCAGACTTCTTTTCCCAAGCCAAATTTACATAGAAAATTCGGTGTCATTAATACACGACTCTAAAAACATTATCAACGTCTTGCGAACAGAAACTCGACTTCTTTTTCGAGAAGTTTCAGCTCCGTGTTGCCAGCACGTTGCTCGTTGTCGTGTAGCATCGCTCGAGCGAGCGCCCACAATGCTCGCCCCGAAGATCGGCGCTGTTGCCAATTACATTATGTACGGGAGGGCGAGGGGCGAGAGGGAGGCTTATATAAAGCCCTCCCCCTCCAAGCCTTGGAAACTCACAGGTTATAAAGCGCGGGAATGAGTTTTCGCGCGAAAACTTTATCGCAAAAGCTCGTGCGCCGAGCAAAGCTTTTTCACAAGCTTAGCCTAGTTCGACGACATCGACGCTTAGGATTAATTTTACGATTAAAAGTTTTTCTTACATGAATTGTTTTAATTTATGTACTAATGGCTGCGTTGTAGTGTTCATATGATGGTTGTGGATGGATTTATAGGGATGGATATGGTTACTTTCAGGCCTATGACAACACAAGTTGGCAATTTTTCCTCTTTCGGTTGTGGTAAGAGGTTTATTTTGACGTTTGGTATGTCCATATCTTCAGTTTTCTTATTGTAATTCATTTTGATGAGATGTAGAAACAAACCAAGTTAGCTTAAACATACTTCTACAGTCATAATGTTAACTTTATTCCGCGAATACTATCACAGTTACTCTGGCATTAGTCGGACAGTGGTATCCTTTTTCCAGGATTTAATTAAGACTCCGGCTTTGATGTCGTACTTTAAATACATTGCATCCAAACAGTTGAATACAGCACGAAACAAAAAGTCAGGGGCGACCCTCCGGCTCCCGCGTCGAGGGAGAGCACAAAGAACGACTCTCAATTCAGTAACGAGTCACGGGTCCCGGGTCCCGAGCCCCGGGTCCGTTAGCTCATCGCCAACTCAGATGAGGGGCCCAAACTTTGCCGCCCGATGCGAGCTAACAAAGGACTTTATTCGGCGTCATCAGGTAAATGAAACATTGACAGAATATTAGAGCTGCGTCAGTTTCATTGGTGCGGTGGGTCGATAAATCGAAGTCAGAGTAAGGTCAACAGCGGTGGGCAGCAGCAGGGTCGCCGGCGGCGGTAGTGACGGTGGTGCGTGCGGGCCGGCTCGGCAGCCGCAGGCCGCAGCACGTCGCTCGCAGTGCCGATGCTGTTTTGCATAAGTAATGACCGCCGCCGCCGCCGCCGCCCCTCACCTCCCCCCCCCCCCCCGGCTCCCCCCGTAGGCCTATCGATTGCGGCGGCGCGGGGCGGGCCGCATCGCCGTAATTGTCACACTGAGCGAGCTGAATTTCAGTCCACCCTCGCGTTATCGACCTTACTACCCCCGCATAAAACTCACTCTCCGCCGGCAAGAATTACTGATTGAATACCAAATGCGTTATAGTCCGCTCTAAGTTTAGAGGCGGCTCGTAATAGAGCCTTCGAAGAGTCTATGACAGAGCTTAATTAGACAGGCGTGCGATGGCACCGAATGGATTTTACTTGTTCGATATTTCAGGTCGAATTAAAGCACAAATTGTTGGGACTGAATTAAAGTACTTTTAAAATTAGTGGCCCGGACAACTGTAGCGCCAACCTTCGGCGCGGGCGTGAACATACAGTTGGCGGAGTTTGTTTGTTCGACACATTAGCGACCACTCGCAGTCGCGACTGGCTAATGTGATCATTCGTCAACAAACCAGACAGCCAAGCAACTGGACAGCTTGAATATTTTAGTAAATAAGTAAACTCAGCTGGATAAAGTGCAAGCTACAGCTAACTGACGAACAGTTATAGCTGTGCTCGGTGTACAGGGGAGAGTCGACAGCGGACACATCACGCACGGCCGTCGCACGCAGAGAACAATAATTCCGTATCGTTTCGCGCGACAGAGCGTGCGACGTCGCTTCGTATGTATTAATAGTCGTCGTCTAGGCGAGCGCCGTTTTTTAGCGCACCAGCAACGACGAAAGTATGGAGAAAGTGGCGCGTTGACGTCACGCACACACGCGCAGCACACGCGTGCCATACGCCGGCTCAAGACAACGTGACAGCCGCTCTCTGTGCTCGATACAGCGCTGTCTTGCTACACGCCGAAGTTGCAACACCGCGCTCCGTATGAGAAATACGACGCTAGCAGCCGATATGAGGTGCCCCCTCTCGACACGTTCACTTGCTCAACAGAAATGCCTTTAAAAATACGTCAGCTACGAGCTCACATCGACGCTACACTTGATACTCTTGATAGCTGCCAGACTCAGCAAGTCGAAAGATAATGGGCGTTCCCCAATCTTGTGATGATTGGTTCTTATAGGGGCGCTTGCGCTTCATTACTGTATGCGGGCGAACTATCACTCGTGCTCATGTTATAGTGCTACGAGTTCGTCCGACTTTGACTTCCAGTGAATGCAAAATAATGCCCCATAAAACGAGCACCTGTTTCGGTAAGAACGCGTGGATAACCGAACAAAGGACCGGTCGTCTCACAAACACGATTCTTTATTGCGGTCCATTGCAGTTGTCATTGTCGATTGGTTACGAGCGAAAATCACCATTGTTAACGGTACATGACATAACTCGGCTCGTGCCCACGCGATCACAACATCTCAAAGCATAATAGTGTGAAAATAAATAAAGAAACAGTAATGATCATCGATACGAGAGACGAAACGTTAAACAACGGTCGCACGCGAGTCGCGAGCCACCCGACGTGTACTAGACTCGGAACTAGATTAAATTGAGATCAAACGTGGTTCATTCATAATCGGATCACAACGCCGGTAAACGTAGTAAGTTTATAGAGGCTTTAGTTCAGCGGTTAGTCGGCTTAACCGAGACTCGAGCGCCCGTGCCGCCCGCGGCGAACAATTAATTAAATTAAGTGCAAGATGAAAAGGAAAACAACCGCCGCCGATCAGCTGATCTATGATTGATGCGTACATCATCGCACCCCACTGCACGCGGTTTACACCACAACCGGTTTAGGACCGTTATTATAAAAAAAAACCTTGTTTATTTACGATTCGACGGCGATTATATCGTGTATCAATTAAGTTAAGGTTCGGTCGAGAGTCACGCACTGGGTATCGTTTCAGAAACCTGGCACTACTTTTTAACTAGTTTGCAGAAAAAGGGTTCAACAATAAAAGTACCTACATTTCTCTCACAAATAAAATCAATAAAATGATAAACATCCAATGTTAATAGAACAGCAAATAAACAAAGCAACGACCTCAGAGACTTTAAAAGTGAAAGAAAACGTGTAATAAATAAAACTTCATCACTTTTTTTCATTGCCAAAAAAGAGCTGTAAGTGGTGACGTCACTGGCCGGGAGGGGTGCTGGATTAGGACGGCGGGGTGAGGGGGCGGCGTGGGGGCCAACCCTCGCCGCACCCCTACCAACGAGACTCAACTCGATCTAATAATGTACAAAGCTACTAATTGTTAGTGCACTTTCCAAATAAGCAAGCTGAAACTGAAAGCCCTACTTTAATTTTAATGAGAGAGACCATTATTTATTTGTGAACATTTTCAGTGCAGTTGCTATGTGGAGTCTTCGTAGCTCATAGCTAATGCACATAGAACTGTAACTCATCGGAAAAAAAAAGGGTTGAGTGTTCGTTCTTTGGAACACAAAACTTGTGAGACATTCCATTTTTCTGGTTCGAGTAACAATCGAGTTCAAAAGGACCAAATGGTACGGCACATCAAAGAGACGTGCTGGTGTGAGTCAGGGGCCGCCTCCCCCACCCGATGGGGGAATATGGTGAACACACACATACCCGACTACATTACTGTAATTATCCAATTATTAAAAAATGTATGACTATGCATTTAATTACCAGCTATTGGGTTAGTGACACCCGTAAGATAATGTTATTTATATACCTGTTATGGAAGTCATTACTGTTAATGGAAAAGGAATGTTAGGCTTTGTGATGAGTAAGGTTCGGAATGAAAATTCGGAGGTCCTTTTTCGTAGCAGGAATGCTACGAGTGCTACGCCGCGTAGCAACATCGTAATTGGTAAAGGAAAGAACTGACGTTTGAATGATTAGAGGAGTCGCTCTCTGTTCAACATCTACGTTAGAAAACAACAAAAAGTAGAAGGCACTTCTTCTATAGAACTGATAAGGTTAGCTACGAATTTTAACCTTCGTAGTGTTTGCTACGCTAGTTGCTAAGGGTCTATTCTGAAGGACCTTTTCGCGTTCGTTCTTTATTAAGTTTCTTATGTCAGTTTCATGACAGTTTGGAACTAAATGACGATGGTTTTAAAGAGTAATATATACCTTAACTAAATCAGATTTGAATATGCTGGCGAAACTCTCCGAAATAATCAAAAGTAACTAACATAAAGAAAGTCCCATCCTAAAATCGAAACTAATAAATCAGTAGATAAAGAAGAATACGCAGCACGTACAGTAGTACCCCCCTTTGCGGCTGATTACGAGCGCGCTACCAAATAAGAATGAATTTTTAATGAGAACCCACCCCCGGAGCCAGCCTCTTCCGAACAGTACGCACTTAGGAGATTAGTCCCGAGAGCGTTCCAGTTAACTTGCTAACAAGTAACAACAGTACACCGGCTAAAAATAATATCTGCAGACACAGAAATTAATACTTTCCACTTTATGTAACGCGCTGTTTTCATGAGCCCTCGTAGACCCTCAACGAAAAACGCGTAGGCGAGGAAAGCGTAGCTATCAGAAATTGTAGTATTCCAAATGTCTACTCGTGTTGAATACTTCTTGAAGTGTACGGGATGTATTGTTACTTGGGACTGTCTCTTGTATTCGGCAATTTCATTCAAGTAAACGTTAACACCTGAGTGTTACGAAATCGAGAGACAGGTAACCAATAAAGACGACCGAGCCGTAAAGCAATAAAGTGATAAGACGACGACCCCACACAACAATAACAATGTAAATACCGTTTTATAGTGTAAACAAAAAGTATAACAAATGTTACGTAGGCGGCTACGTCAGGACGTACGTCACAGGCGACGTCACGAGCGGAAGTCCGCACTAGATATATTTAGTGTAGGCGTGCACCGCAGCCGCCGGGGTTCAATGTCGAGCCGTGACTATCTATCGCCCATCAATCACCGCTCGCCGCTCGAACACCCGCTACCAAAGGACGCTACCGCGATCTACACTTTTCCTCACTCGCCCACTCGACTCGAACTCATCCTCCAAACAGTACATTGCGAAAAGATGCCTCTCTGATTACAGCACTCTCGATGCTGCGATAACATCGCGCCGGTATGCGCGTGATAATAGTTTGTTGTTATACCTGTAGTAATAGTAATCCACCTGTCTTCGATTCGCAGATATGAATCGAATCGATTGTCACGGTCGGTCGGGTGGTACATTATCATTTTCATTCATGGATTGATAGAAGTGTGTAATTGGATATCGGAACACGTCGATATAGATTGTGCGTGACCGGGTGAGTGCGGCGCGGTGCGGCGTGTTGCGGTGCGGTGCGGTACGGTGGTGCAGCGGGCGCACCGGGAGCAAGGCCGGCGCTGTTTACAAACTTCCGTCACGACTCACGAGCACTTGTCACTCGCGCCGCCGCCGCGCCGCTCCTCGGCCGACGCACACGTCTACGCAAATAATAGCGAGCCCTCACAGTTGACATTGTCCCACATCGAGCGACTGCCCGCCCGTCTAGACTTGAGATACGATCACCGTCGATACGCTCGCTGCTAACATTTTGCATTCGTTAGTGCCTCAATACATTGCTGTACCATTGTCTATCTCTCTATTATTAGTGCCTCAGTCGTAAGTGACTACGAGATACATCACGCTAGAGATAGTATTCTTAAATTTAGAAGGCATGCACCCTTGCTGAAGTCGTGCCCTACGCGGGGTGAGAACGAGGGTGAATGCAGTAGGGTGGCGGAGCTCCCTCGGCCCGTCACCCCCCGGTGCACAGTAGGCGCGTAGTAACTGCAATAACGGAGCAGTGAAAGTGTCGCGGGGCGCTTCAACCGTCAATGGGTGAAGACTTTACTCCCTTCACCCCGCCGTCTTGTGCTCAAACTTGTAGCTAATAGTACGATCTTCCTAGTGTCGGTCGCTGCACACATGTTTGTGTTCACATAAACAATGTTTATGTTGAAAGTTTCTCCTGGAGCACGCAAACGAGCGGCGACGACCTGTCGAAGTGGCGACGCTTATTCAAGTATTGCTCGATTTACTGAAGAAGTTGAGCGTGTCGGCTGATTACAAAGGTGTGACGTGTGCGCATAGCGACGAGTGCTCATAAATCGCGGTCGATCAGCGCCGATCGAGTATGTAAAGTATCCGCGAGACGGAGCGGACACCGGCGGCGACAAGCAAAAGCAAATAAACAAGCGGAACGAGTACGTCGTCATTATCTCGAGTCATGAATGAAACGGAACGTAAATTGAAATGTATCGCGTGCCATAATCCGCGCGCATTAATCTCACTCAAACGCCGATCGTTGCGTAACCGCGAGCACAACAAACGGCTCAAGTTCATTGATCCACTTAATGTCCGCGCTAAATGTGTCGTTGTTGAATGTCAAAACATTGTTACATAATTATCCGCGTATGCGTGAGGTGTGCGCCATGCGCGCGCGCCGACGTCCCGCCGGAGTCCGGGGCGCAGGCGCGGTGGCCACTTCCGAGTCCGGCCGATCGGTGATCACCCGCGATACGTCATCATGTTTATTTATGAGCTTATGATTATAAAATGACGTTTACAACATTCTGATATCGTTGACCGGTTGCCGTATAATAATAACATTCATTCATTCATAAATAAGTGATTAATGGTTACTACCTACGAAATAGATTTGTAGTAGTATATAATAAAGCTATTATCATAATTATAAACAAGATTTTACGCTACTTGCTGGCTGTAGTAAAACATTATTTACAAACATTTGAAGCTAAATCAAAAATTACACCTTTGTTTTACTTTTACGTTTTCGTTCAAGCGTAAAGATTTTTTGCTGCAGTTACTGATATTTTCGATGATTCTATCGGGTAAACTTTACGACTACTATCAACATTCCTTTATTAAGCAAAACTATCCATAGAACTTTTTACAACTCTGTATTTACATTACAAGTGTATTCAAAGTAATTGATCGTCGACGCGGACTTTGGATTTGCACGTGGTGTTTGATTTGTTTTCGTAGTAAAAGCAGCTGAACTAGTGAATCCACTGCTCTTGAATACTAATAAAATAAGACATAGTAGACCACGAGCGCTGTAAGTTCAACGTGTGTCACGGTGCACGCTCTCAACCTTCATGTTCGTTTACGACACATGGCGATCGTTTCAGATGCGCCGTGCAAACTTTAAGAGTTATTGTACTTGTTTAACTTTCCCCGCATGCCGAACTTGACCGTCAAAACAAGATTGCAATAAAAACATCACTCTTATACAATGATGTGAATTTAAATAAATTATTGGCGGCGGCAGGTCTCGTCTCACGTCCGTCGCGGACTCGCCGCGCCCGCTTGTTTACTCAGATGCAATGTTTACATAGCCATCACACCAAACCGGAGGGTTCAACGACTCACATATATATTGTTTTATTGCCAGACGTAATTGGGTCGCGGTGCGGCATTGAGGCCATGGGAAATATATTTAGAGCGTGAAAGAGACACTCCGCGAATGCCAAAGATATTATTATCCCCCGTTCTCGATTCTACGTCCGATGAGCTGGCGCTGGCGAATACTGATAAATACAGCTAAAGATATGCAATTAGCGAAAAATATCAACAAAACAAAATTCCCCAATTTCCTATCACGCCGGTACATTTAGCAACGATAAGATTGCGATACTTTAAGTACTGTAATCTGATATTTTGAATGTTGATTAGGTTCACTTGCGCAAATACAGAGTTGTATAAAACCAATCGTACAAGATGTCAAGTAATTGAGAAAGCCAGCACGAGTTTGTCAATGCATCTCAAACATGACAATAAGCTGCCGACAAAAAATGGTAAACAAACTGTGTTCGGCGGCCCAATATAACAGTAATAATAAAAATACTGGCGAGTATTGAATTCGGTGCACCTGACATTCGCATATATTTTTTCTAAACAGGTGTCGGCGGCGCGTCGCTCAGCGCGTGTCGATGCCCTATATTATTGTATGTCTTTCAAGTTCATTGAGTCACACAATGGCCATATAATTGGTCGTTAGCGTATGTCAAAACACGTCGGCGCGGTTCATAATGCTTTACATAATTAGGCTCGTTTGCATAAGCGATTATTATGCGTGTCTTCGCCGATGACGTCGGCACCGCTATGGCTAATTCATTCATTTGTTTATGAGTTTACTATTACTTTTACTCCACGTGGTCGATTGTTTACAATGCGAGCGTGAATTTAACGGCAAATGTGTAATAAAAGTTGTTATTATTACGCGGTGTGCTTAAGGAGGAGCGCCTCATTGTGACGCTGATTCATAATGCGGCTGATAGACCTCTTGTTTATTACAATGTTTGTTTAACGTGCGTGGAGTGAGGTTAGAATCTCTGCCATGTATGGCAACTATTTACACTGTTACGGAGCTGTTATTGGATGCGCGAAATGGAGACGTTCCGCGTGATTTTAATACAAGTGACCGAAAGGCTTATCCCTGCGATTTTCTAGAAACTTCAAACACACTTCTCCTTCTAACACTGGACCGCGAATCTTATAAAAGGATTTGATTCTTGATATTATGTGTAAAATAGAACTCAGACAAATAACAAAAAACGTAAGCCTAAAACGTAGAATTAAAACGCATAATCGCGAATAAAGGGTGCAATTTTTCGTAGCGCGTAGCTCCAACTCCGCTTTGTTTAACTACTCGTCGTAGCAATGCTACGAAATCACAAAAATGGGCCCTACGAAATTGATGTCTACGAAATCCTTGCAAAACACCCTAAAATATCACTCTGACTTAGAATCTGTTTTTTTTCGACATAATGGAATATATCGCAGAAATTCTTGTCCTACCATCCTAGGGATGACGTTCACAGCTACGCACTCAAGAATGCTACGATACCGCATAAAATAACATCTTATTCTCTGGTCGATCCCATTGTCCTATTCATAAATATAGAAATACTTCAGAATTAAGAACCCTATGAGCCGACGGAAGACGCCCAACTGCGTCAGATCGCATGTATAGCTGTAGTGTATATTTTTTAAGAAACCGGATTGCTCCTGTACTTTGTCTTCCGGTTACCCGACGATAGCACGGACAGAGCATGATCTGACTTCTCGTATGGTTCTTTTGGCTTTTAGACTAAGTTTTGGTTGATTATAAATTACTAGAATATTTTTTCTTATGGGACGAACAATTCAAAATGATGATCGAATGCTCAATCGCAACTCATTTTTAAGTCGCTGTTGGATCTCATGCTGTCGTTGTGACTTTGAAATATATTGTAGCGACAGAAATACTTTTAAGAACGCCTTAAAGTTAAGGATGGTTTCAGTATTTGTGGATAAGTAAATTAGGTACCCCGTCTTCACGTTGAATTATTGGGAAATAAACAATCTCCTCAGTTTATCTTTGAGACATGAATATAACAGTTCTAAAATTGCGAGTTCCAGAACTACCGTTCCTTCTCCAACTACAATCTATTACATTAAGCACTTGTTGATCGCATTTTTTGCCTTCAAGATGCCAATCTTATCAGCTGTCGTGGTATACTTGGTCTTGACCGTCAGGAGCTCCTTCACACCCTATTTCACTATCGTTGGGCCAAACTAGCCACGTCACGGTGACGCGCGGTTTTTCTGCCTTTTAATCATCAATCGTTTTTATGAAACGGTTAAGTATATGGACAGATCGTTCACTCAGAGGTTAATAACACCATTCAAACGAACTATTTATTATGGTAATATGTTATGTTTTGTGTACCGTCTGTCAATTTTTTTGTTTATTAATATGCGTTGCCAGTAACATCTTTTTTCGCTAATATATTACTTACTACAATAACTTATGTAATTTTGAGTATTAAACTTTTTATGATTCTTAGTCATGTCTTCGATTTTGTAAACATTACCTAACTTATTATGATAGAAAACAACAGAAACGGCAGACAGTTATAATATTAGATTTCTTTATGTAAGTAATTTATATTTTTATGATGTATCGTCGCCAATTTTCTGGCTCCAAACCGTAGATTGAAACAATAGTGACTTTGTTCCCGATAATGCTACAATGAAGGCACAAAATGGTATATTTAACAAATGTTTGAGTAAAACTAGTTTCGTTATAGCGTTTCTCATTAAAAATGAAGATAGTCGCGACGGTAAGGCAGCAATCAACGATCGAACAAAACCGGGTACCGCATCTAGTTTATTACATTGGGTGGCCAAACTAGTTACTGTAAACTGTCTATACGAATGAATTTAGACTTTATGCTTTGGCGGCGAGAGTTTGGAATCGTTTGAGGAGTGTTTGTGGAACTATATAAGTGCACAAGGGTAGTTTGTGCATAGTTTCTTAACGCACGTGACTGCAACAAGTCACATTCCGCCCCGTCCACCCCCATAGGCCTACAAACAACCGATACAACTACCTTATACATTTATTTTGACGACTCATATCACATGTTAAATGTATGCAAGATATAAATAGTACGGAATTTATATCATTTTTGTAATACGGGTTTATTTATGTAACAAGGCAATATTTTTAGATTTTGGGTAACTCGCGGTTGTCTATTGGTAAGCCAATTCTCGGTAAGGATGCGGGACAAGCTACATACAAGAGATATTTTTGTTTTAATCCTTAGAAGATTATGTCATTGATCAAAATACAGGGTGGCAGGGACATTGACGCGCAGCCTGTTACCATGGATTCAGTACATGATTCTAAATCCCTTGCGTTGAAAGTTCTAGTCAGTTATAGAAAAAAAAAAAAAATTGTCCCTGCCAACCTGTATATCTGAAATTATTTAAGATGTCTTGTACGTAGTTGTTTTAGTCTGTATCATTGGGTTGGTCATCAGTTCCTATAGATTCGACATTATGTAGTCCTAACAAAGCCTTTTTCCTTTTAGCGTATACTGAAACTGTACATATGAATAATGTATTTCGGAAGGATTGGAGCTCCAAACAAAAGTTTATAAGTGTCGTGAAGGACAGACATATATATATAAACATGTTTCTTTATTTGGAATCCGTAGACTTCAAAAAGTAAGACCCTCTAAGGCGTAGAGGGTTGAATATATATTTCTAAATAATGGCCGATTAGGTCTAGACTTGTACTAGTTTCTATCGAGGTCAGAAACCTACAATAAAAAAAGCAAGCAACGGTGTTTATGAACTTTTCGCCAACAGGCTGTTCAGTTCCTCAGATAAAGAAAGAACAGCAAAAGGTATCGGAGTGGACTCGCCAATGGCGATTCCAGTCGAAGAGTAAATCTCAATAAGTGGAATGGAGGAGGCGCTCTGGGCCGGTGCTGGGCGGGGCGCGCCAGCCGTCGTCATGGCAACGCACCCCTAGCCGCTACCAGGAAAACCCACCAACCTCAGATCACACTCCTATTCGCTCATAGAGGAGGTTTTCAAAACAAGACCAAAACATAGACAGTTTCGCCTCAAAAAAACTTTTGATATTTTTTCTACTCTATCATCTAATTGAAGGTCTTACAAAATTGTCTAATTCTAAACCAATGTCAGACCTGTTTTGTATCATTCAGCTTAACGAATCGCAGTGGTCATCCATTTATTCATTACATTCGAGTAAAAACCACGGCGCATTGTAAAAGAGTCCAGTAATATCGTAGCAATATAGAAAGTAAAGTGCGTTAGCGCTGGCTGGCGATGGCGAGCCAACAGCCAACTCGGCGATAATTAATGTGGAGTCAGTGGAGTCGAGCGAGCGGGCGCCGCCGCGCCAGCCTCGCAGAGCGCACAAAAAACCCGCTCCGACACAAAAACACCCGCCGCCAGAACGAGACAACAACGCGCGACAGAACGAGACAGCAACAACTACGTATTTCTGTGACGAGTTCTCGCTCGCCTCGAGCGTCGCGCAGTTATCGAGATTCGAGCCGAATACCGCGCTTTGATTTAAAACTCCACCGAATGCGCCCTTCTATCTATCACATGGCGTTTGACAGGTCGCCGGAAACGCGCCGAGCTGTCAGTTCGAAAAAAAGGCGCGCATCTTGTAAACTTTATGAATATTTTAAGGGCCATTAAAGAAAAGTTATAAACCTATAACTAAGACAATACCTAATGTATGATGAAAGATACATTTCTGTAGTTGCACAATATTATATTTGTAAGTCTGAACTACAATGAAAAGTTAAAAGAAGTTACAGCAGGCTAAAGTATGATAATGGTAATCCGTATAAAGAAACACAAAGAAAGAGTTTGAATAATGCTAAAATATTCTATCCTAAAATATATATTTTCCTACTTCTCCAGATACTGTACAGTAAAATAAAACTAAATACTCTAGCTAATACAATGTTCAAAGAAGAAAAGGTTAAAAGCCAAATATTCACTCAGCTACAATTTTCTTCCAAAAGACTTAAACGATTCTACCCACTGGGTAAAAATCTCTAAGTTGAGAAATATTTTACGAAACTTTTAGTAAACATAAGTTTATCACAATAGTTCGGTCCATACATTGGCTAGATTTCGAGTTTCATCAGGATTACAAACTTGTCACAAAACTGTATTCATCACAAAAACTATGACTGAGAACACAAGTCGAATTTGAAATAAATGCGAAACCATCGCTGCCGCTTCACTTGACTTACTAATACTTATAACTACGATGACTTACCTGGAAATCACTCCACATTTTCATTGGGATACACCATAGTTCCGATACGAAAACATCACACGATTCACGATAACAACTGTCAAATGTGTCACAGCACGGCGTCACAGTCACAAGCGAACAGGGTGGAGGCCGAGCGCAGACTGGAGCTGGCGGCTCGCGCGCCCGCCGGCACTCGCGTCGCTGTGGCGCGGCACTCGGGCGCGCTCGGACCGGCTCGGCGCTACTCGGGCCGCAGCGCCCACCTGCGACTCGAACAACAAAACTGAACCGAGAGCTGCCTGAGTGCCTGCTGCCTGGACACCACAATGCCTTCGTCCGCCGCCTGCCTGACCACTGGAAATAACCGAGTTTCAATGCATACAGACTTACTGTTCGCATCTACGATCAGATGGTGCAATCGTTATATTCATTTGCACCGCTTAGAGTTTCGATATTTAGCAGACGACTTTCTTTGAACAAAAACGAGTCTTTGTATCAACTCATAAGAAATACTAAAACGAACAGACCTCAATATAAAACGGGTCGTCAGGCACGCAGAATATGAGATACAATATCTTATTCACCCGCTTGATAACAACGCACAGTATTGAAATCTGTATCCTAACGCTCAAACATAAAGAGCTCAAGTTTTCAGTCAACTGATAACAGAAAGTGACAAATAAAAAAGCTTTCTGAACAAAGTTTTGAGTGCGCCGCGCTACGGCCGACGTAGCAGGAAGTTCGTAGCAGTAAAACTTCGTAGCGCTCTCGTAGCGTGAAAGTTTTGATTTCAACGATTTGCGTTGCGGCGAAGAGGGCCGCGAGGCCGCACTAGCTCTGCGACCCTGCGCCCTTTACTATCGTCGTCCGCCGAGTGCGGAACACTATTGAGCATGCGCTTCTGTACGAGCTACATTGCCGCGTAGCGCTTCTGCACAACTTGTGTAAAGCGGAGTAACAGAGCAATGTATATGCTACACGGAGCGTGGTCGTAACATAACATTGCTCTCAGATTTATCTGTTCGTTCATCTCTCACGAGAGTGCGCCACTTGGCTGTCGACTGACTACGCCCTTACCGTGTTTAGGTACGTTTTGCAAATCACCGCATGACAAAAGAACATCCAGTTTGTCGCTTTCCATTCCGCGTGCAGTGAGGGCGTCGCGGCGCGACTTGGATAGCGCGTCGGCAATGGGGCGTGTGCCGATCGATACGGTTGCTACAGATACGCGTCGAAGAGAAAAATCATTCGGCGGCAATTTCGAGTACTCGTTACTATTATAAATATTTAGGTCGCTCGCTCGATATTATTAAAGTGATTAATTTATATTAGTTTTGGAACTAAAAATAATGGTAAACTGCATTGAAGTCGGAGCTGCAGTGATCCAGTGGTCACGATGACGGAGCATATTTGACAGATAACAAGTGAACGCGACCGTGGCGAAATAAAATAAAGTAACGAGTCGCCTGCGTGTGCTGTGCACTTATTGCGAAGTTTCGTTCTTTATCCTGAATGAAAGGTTGATAATACAGGTGTCTGAGGTAGTTGCAGGCCCGGGTCTATAGGAGTAGGTACCTACTATGAGTCTGATTTGTTTGGTCAAAAAATAAAAGTTGTTAAGTAAAAGCAGTGCATCATACATAATTTAAATATTGTTTATGAGTCTGATGCGCTATGGATATTATGTTTGTATGAGTCTGATGCGCTATGATATTATGTTTGTATGAGACTGATGTGATATGATATTACGTAATAGCTACCTACTTATTTAAATAAAACAGAAGACTGAATAAAGTAAAAAATAAATCTAAAAGTTCTGTAATGATATTTACCGATTATTACATTAAATTAAGCATATCATAAGAATAACCGATACCTAAGTAAACAATAAAACCACATAAAACAACTAAAGACAGTAATAAATATAACCTACTTCCCAATTACAATAAAAATACAATAAATAACTCTATACCTATATATATTAATAGATTCGATTTCAAGCAGCCAGCAAGAAAGCCTGTGGTGTAAACGCAAGGTGTGCAAACTGCATGCGTCAACCTGCCAGTGACATGCGCCGTGCACGGTGCGCGCGAGTCGCCAACCCGGCAATTTAGCCACGACGCATGCGCGAAACCGACTCCTTGCTAGTATCATTTTACTGCTGCACTTGAAAAATATCGTGTAGGTACGATTTGTACCTATAAAATAAGGAGTGTGCAATTCATGTTTAGTTTAAAGACGTGCTGTTTATATTACGATATTGTAGCCGTGTTTATTTATTGTATGGACTTTGTTATATGCAGATACTTAGTAGGAAAGCTCTGAGAGACAAATTAACAGTACAGTCATAAGCTCACATTCTTCGATCAAAGTGTCGAAGTATCAAATGCTTAGTATTATTGGGTTTTTCTATTAAGAATTTCTTAATAGCAGTCCGGAGTGTGAATAGCTGGATTCGTGCTCGGTTGATGGCAATAGGCTCGCCCCGCCCCCTAAAACATGAGACTGGATATTAAACTTACTGGCGAAGTGTGGGTGTACTGAAAAACCTCTACATGAATCGTTAGAAAAACAGACGTGGTGTATGTTGCCAAAGTATTATTCAACAAATCCTCATTACCTTCAGCCGGTGACCCACTAATGGTATAAACCTCATCCCCCTAGTGTCAATGCCAATCCTCTCTGATTTCCTCCGATTGCATCAAAGAATTCAATCCCTTGTTGTTGTGTATTCCTCAATTTTCGTTATTGCGCCAACCACAGTTTGTCTCTGCATCACCCAAAGATTGACTGAAAATGCCTAAATAAATTAAACAAAGGCGATTTGCATTTTTTTTTGCATTTGATAGTCAAATTCTTGGGAAAGGTTATAGGGTTACAGGGTTTAACATCACGCTACGACCGTAGGGTCGTAGCCGAGCAAAAAGAAAAAGTCAGAAATAACGCTAAGCAAAAACGAAGTAATAGCGCAGGCGGGCGATGCGATGCGACGCGGTGTGACGGGGCCGAGGGAGTTTTATTAAAATGTGCATGTTATTTTAGTCTATTGTGTATCTTCCGACTTCCATGCGAAGTCGCGAGCAAAACCTAGTAAATGAATATAACAGCAGATGACTCCCAGAAAACACATTTTATAGTGTAGTTTATAATATTGTTGATTTCTGATGAAATTCCGTTTTTACTGTAAGTAGTCTTATTAAAAAAACATCGTATGGAAACCGGCACATCCTAGAACCAAAAGAAAATCGAAGACATGTGGCATCCACCAACCGGCAGTGGGCTCGCGTGAGACCACGGGGGCGGTCCACTCTCCCTCACCGAGAGGAGGCCTGTGTCCCATCAGTGGGAACAGTATAGGCCGATTATGATATGAGTCTCATTATCCCATCTACGAAATTAGCGACCTCCTTTCTTTGCTAACGTTTTCTTTGTGCTATAGGTTCGTTGCGTGGCTTTCGGTTTTGAAGTCTTGGATTCAACATTCAGGTTGAAATAAAAAGTAGCTGGGTACAGTAAGGCTTATGAAGGCAATTTGCAACATCACTTATTCTTCATTTTTATTAGTGCTCTTTTAGAAGGCCTATAGGTACTAGGGTACTAATCTGCCTAGCCTTTTCCTAACATGTTGGGGTCGGCT
Source organism: Dryobotodes eremita (assembly GCA_917490735.1). Classification (NCBI taxonomy): domain Eukaryota; kingdom Metazoa; phylum Arthropoda; class Insecta; order Lepidoptera; family Noctuidae; genus Dryobotodes; species Dryobotodes eremita. The sequence goes on from OU823257.1 coordinate 12,071,358, forward strand.
TCCAGTCTAACCGGATGCAGCTGAATACCAGTATTTTACATGGAGCGACTATCTATCTGACCTCCACAACCCAGTTACTGGATAATACGATACCCCTTGGTAAGACTGGTTGTCAGACTTTCGGACTTCTGACGACCCGTAACGACGGAGCGGTCTCGGTATGTCGCCTGGGTTCATTTAATCGTTTGCGATGATAAGATAGCTTGTCTGCACTAAATATGCTAACAATAATATGTGATCTATGCCTACCCTGTAAAACTTCTGAAAAGTAACATAATGTAGCAAGTATTAAATTATGCTACACGTCGCATTTTGAAGAGGGATGAGGTTTCCCGAACCCTTTTTGAAAGGTTTATTTATTATTAATTATTACCAAAATGTAGGTATATACAAATGTTTATGTTTTATCTTAAATCACTTGTTTCCTTACCGTGTTATAAACAAATCATTCATGAAACTGCATCAATTAATATTTATAATCATTTTATTATAGGAACAATGTTTTTCGCTTAGTGCTAAAGGAAAACTTTATGTAATAAATGTATTTATTTATATCATCATATTAAATTCAATTATCCTTCCTTATCAGTCTTACCATATTTTCATGTGGTTCCTGATAGAATAGGACATGTATATCTTTCCCTCAGTGGGGTCCTGAAAGGTAACTAAGGGCGAGATTCACACACCGTTCTTTGACTTTACTTTGATAAGCGTTTCTTACGAATGTGAAGTTTATTTGTAGTACGTTAATGTTCACATTCGTTTGAAACGCTTGCTCACATTCGCATATATCAATATAAACGTTAAACTTATTAAAATAAGGTTCATATTTGTATGAAACGCAAAGTAAAGTCAAAGTGCGGTCTGGAACCTGGCATAAAGGATTTCGTGAAGGAAATTACCAGTAGCAACAGTAGCCGTACACCACAAACCGTGATAAAAATATGTAATAACCAGTCAGCAAGATGGACGAATGACTGCCCAAGTAGGAAGATGCGCCTGGAGTACATTTTAAGTACTTGAATAAGTATCGCCCCTCGTGGGAATTATTTCAAAGAAGGCTGTGTACGCAAGTGTTGCTGCTTCTAACATCCGCTTGTCATTCTGTTCTGTATCCGTGGAATTAGTAAGTACTATGCTGTATCTTACTTGTAACAATTTACAGACAATTAGTTCCCCTGTTTATATACAGCAATGGGTTTCAATTCATTCAGTAGTCTATAAATAGTCACTGACATTAATTCAGCATTTAAAACGAAGAATAACATACCGAATTCAGGCCAAACTTACTCAGTTAAAACCACCTCGTTCTCTGCTTACTTCATTATTGATCATCACAAGGAATAACTACAGAAATATAACTCTATAGCCAGGCGGTAAAGTCAACCTTTCCTTTAATTCGCCGTAGTCGAGTGATTACAACCATATTTGTTATTTCACGCAGTTTTAATCATTACACCACATAATAATAAGCGTTATTTTCCTATCATCGCTTGCGCATGGTGCGTCATCACCATTGTTATAGGAATTCTGTGTTTTCAGTACGTCAAGGCAAGGGTAATGACAGCGGTTTATGGTACTCGGCAGTTAAGACCTTAGAATAACATTGTGTGATTGTGGGGTTTTTAAGGCCGAAAGGAGGTTATTTTCAGTACCTATAGGTTACACTCAATCTTGCCTAGGACCTAGGTGATGATTGTCCTGAAACAACTGTTTTCAGAGAGGAAAGTATGACTGTATGCGGTTTGGAATGACACTAAAGTTAATTTTTAATTTAATTCCATACAATATTAACCGACCTAGTAAAGTTTATTCGAGTTTTAACTTTTGAGATTCGCGTTGTTTGCAAATTTTTCGAGGAAAACATAAGGATAGAACTGTCTGTTGGTCGTGAATGAATTCCTCCGAAAAATTGTTTTCTTACGCCAAAGATATGTCGTGGAATTATGTTAATGAGGAGCAATAAAAGTGCTAGGTAAACGAACGGCCAGCGGCCTGCCTGCTGTCTATACTAAGTTAGTTATTTAACGACTTCTTTGTGAAACATTGACATTAGCTATGTGTAATAAAAGTAACCAGATTATATTGTTATGTTAATAGAAACTTTTACCTATTGATTTGGAATATGAAGCACTATTTAAAATTGACTATCAAGCCAACTTAGAAATTAATTTACACTAGAATTCGAAGGGACGAAATCCATCCCGTGAACTATTATTTCTCCTAGTATTTTCAAGCCAAGACTTGTGTTAGTCGGACATAATTAAATGAAAAGGTACCGTGTTCATAATGGGTTTCATTATCCAGATAAAGGGAATATCTGCGGGGTAATTGCGAAACACACTTACAATAGGAATGACTTTCATTTTGACAGTTCAACAACATTCATTGTGCTATTTACGGTGTTGAACAGACAAATTTTTCGAACTTATGAAGCAATGGATTAGCAATAGGCTTCAAAATTATTCAGATTGTGATTGATAGTGTGTTACGCAATTAGGGTGTTGTTTTCAAAAACAATCATAACATCATGTAAATTAAACATAAGTACCTACTAATGATTGTAAAAGCTACAATGGATATTCCATTGAAGCATATCAGAAATAATGAACTTAAGAAGAATGTATTTTTGGTCTTTTTCACAATTTTTATGATTCCATCAATTAATGAATTCCATATTATGTAATAAGCACACAAGAAGAATTCATTTTTATAATCCCGGGGATGATGTGGCTCACGACTGTGTTTCATGTACCATACCAGGCTTATTTTACAACTCTTCTTAGAGTAGCATTAAAGAACCTATAATTTTAAAAACAAACAATTGCTCCTATAATTAAATACTTTAACAAAATTCAGTTAAATTCGCAAAGAAAACGCATGAATTCATGAACAACACAAAATAACAAGCAGAAATATGACCGAGCGAGATTGCAGAGTGAATCCTTTACATCTAGCACGGAATAATTATTTTAAAGTCACCTTTAGGACGCCTTTGACTCAGAGCTTGTTTGTTTTCGTTCGAGTCGGCTCTGTAAATACAGCTCACTATCACTAAGATGATCAATGCTGCTTTATTGCGCTGGAATGGCGGTAGATGGCAATAGGGACGAGGTATTTCAGTTTATATACGTGGTGTCCATTCATTGAAAGGTAATCAGAGGAAGAGGTGATTGTGCAGCCATATTTTGCCGATGACGGCATATTCTAAGTCATGTTAAGGAGTGAGGCTATTGATATTCTTCGTCTCTTGTATCTGAAAGAACTAGATAAAAATAGCTAATGCTATATATTGGAAATATTTAGCTGTTATTCTGCTAAGCGTGGTGAGTTTAAAATGTTCTACCTGGTGACCTTGAATTGTCATTTGTATGAATGTCTTAGTCATGAACGCACAAAGCTGGAATGATCTACCGTAGGTACTCTTATAACAACATTTTTAACGCCTTTCTGTCTATTCTCACGACCCATTTTCCTTTAAGGAAACCGGCCTATATCTTGAGAAGATACGGAATTATTCCAAGACCTAACGTAAACTATAGAATTTAAAGGATTCTCACTATACACACGACAGTCAGGTAAACTAGAGGTTGCAAAAAAAGCCAAATCAGTCGCCAGGTTATCGAACTGAAGCAGACGTAGATAAAGCCTGATAGCATATCTGAACCGATGGCACGCCGAGCCTGAAATGTACTGAAAATATTTACTTTTCGGAAAAGTGACTAGTTTTAATTTATTTTGTGGATTTGTATTTCCTTATAGTATGGACAACTGTCCTATATTTTTCATCATCATGATCCTGCTAATATTGTATATTTGGATGTTTGTTACTCAATCATGCAAAAACGGCTGATCGGATTTGGATGAAATTTGCCACACAGGTAGTTTATAACCTGGATTAACACATAGGATACTTTTTATTCCGTTAAAAAATCACGCACACGAAATCGCGAGCCAGAAGCTAGTAGGTATAGGCATACAGTGTGGCATCATGGAAGCGCAAACTGTAACCATGACTTCAGCACATGATTCTAAACCCTCTAGCGCAAAAATTGATCGCCAGTTATCAATAAAACAATAAGCTGTTTCATAGAAAAGTACAATACCTACGCGGTCAAAATGTATGGAACAGCAATTTTTTTTTAATATCCGTCGAAAATTTCCAATGCAGCGGGTTTCAGAATCATGTACTGAATCCATGGTAACAGGATGGACGTCCCTGACACCCTGTATATGAGGAATTCACATGAGTACAGTCAACAAGCAATGTAACCATCCAAGAAATTTATATCATTGCATCACTAAATAGGCAAAATTTATTATTATTGCGTCGTTGCGTGCGTAATTTAATAACTTTGAAGCAATCAGACGAATAATGTCCAAGATGTGATTCCTGAACTAAGGCTATGGTTCAGAACGAGTTGATGTTATCTGCAGATCTGCTTGGTTCCTTACCTCTTTTGTTGATTATAGTAATAATAATATATTTATTAAAAAATTACAAGGTATAAAAATAAGAACAGTTTTGCTTAAATGTAAATTATATTCCTAAGACTTACGTGCCTGAACTAGGTAATCCTGTGTTTCAGGCGAAAAGTGCTAAGATAGTCTTATATAATTAATAAATAATCTAACAGTTGACAATAGACAAATAAATTATACTTATGTTGAGTAGCTTAACTCTTAGTTTCTAAATTTGATGTATACTTATCGTAGGTGAGTATAAATATTTACTTTAACACAGTTAATACATTCTTTGTATCTTTGTAAGACATACTTTGTAGAGACTTCTTGAGAATCCTCTTTCAATTTGTGTAGTTCAGGGAGTAAATTTTACTTGTGATCGGCTTGCGTACGACCTACCCCGATAGATTAGTGACGGCATGGTGTTTTTAAGGGTTCCGTAGCCAAAGGGTGCCAACGGGATCCTATTACTAAGGTTCCGCTGTCCGTCTGTCACCGGGCTGTATCTTTTAAACCGCAATAGACACATCCCACACGTCCCAAATAAAATATTTTTCTATCTTTCTTACACATTATACATTATACCGCCATAGGGCCGTTATAACACACATAATAAAAATAAAATAAAGTTAAAAATTAAACGGGAAACCCCATATTTTTTTTTACTTACTCGTAACGTGTTTAATAAAATCTTGTGTTAAATATTGTACGGTGGTACGGTACCCTTCGTGTGTGAGTCCGACTCAAACTTGACCGCTTTATTGGGCACCGTACCTCAAAAGGAAAAAACGGAACCCTTGTAGGATCACTTTTATGTCCGTCTGTCAAGACCTTTGTTCTAAGAAACGCGTAGAGGTATCACGTTGAAATTAATATCAAATACGTAAGTCGATGGTCCCTTGGAGCTCTAAAGAAATCAAGCTTCTAAGCAACACAATAAAAAAATACGGCCGTTTATGCGACATATTTATGTACTCGCAAATAAAACGCAAGGTCTCACAGCACAAGAAAAGGAAAAGATTTAAAATCGCTAATGTAATAATATCATAACAAATAATATTTTTTTAATATCTAATATAATCTATTATCTAATAATATATAATAATTTTTGCTATTACAAACTTACATTTGCAGTTGGAGAATTGACCGTGATCTATTATTATTTATGTATGGGAGACCACGTTTTTAAACTACAATGTGAAGTTTGTTCTTGGGATAAATATTCATCCCAACTACGGAACCCTTCATTGTGCGTGGTCCAACTCGCACTTGGCCGGTCTTTTTATTGAAAACTACTTCTTTTTTCTTTTTTTTGTACTGACATGACAATTTTGCAGGGCGGTAATTTCAATGGCTGCCTTCCATCATTAGTTTAAAAAGTGCACACTTTAAGCCTACATTACTTATATTGAATTTTGTTTAAAAACATTACAGGTAGAATTAAGCCGCGTGCAGTGTTAATTGATAGGTGAGTTCCAATGAGTTTTAATGACTGATAGTACATACGTACTCTCATAACTCGGCATTATGTACTGACTAGCTTCTGCCGACAACTTCGTCCGCGTGAAATGTCTTCTTTTAAAATATCCTATGATACTCAGCAATACTGTAGCTTCCCATTCATGAAAGAATGCTCGGAATCGGATCAGTAGTTCCGAAGACTACCCCCTACACACAAACACACAAACTCTATAATACGAGTATTAGTATAGAACTGTTGATTTGCAACGTTAGCAGATTTACAAGCATAACCTTAGCTTGGGACATTAAAACCATTTTTGGCCATTGCATCAACATACCTACCTATTTCAAACAGTGTTTGAATTTGGACACCTACCATTCACTTTTGATAAAAAAAAATCGTAGAAGATACATAAGGGTACATTTATAAACGTTGATTAAAGTTAAAAGACTTTTAAAAAGGTCACAATATGTATGGTTAAGCAGACGCTAATCTTTAAGCAACGTTTATAAATAAACACCATAAACTGCCACTCTTTAAAGCTCTTACAGAAAGAAAATAAATGAAAATTGGTTTACTAATACTATTGGTCTACTAATTGGAAACAAGTGCATACAAAAAGATAATTAACTCGAATAATAAAGAAAAATAATAACAAAATAGATCTTATAATCAGGAACAGAGAACAAATAGTCGGCAGCATCACGTCTTGTCTGTGACAAGAAGGCTGCCACTCAACATGATGCTGTGCTATGGGGGACCCCACAGCGCAGCGCGGATTGTCAGTGGTCAACCGAGAAAAGACAACACAGGGTGGTAGGGAGACCGACGCACAATTCGTTACCATGTTTTCAGACATGATTCTGAACACCTGCGTTGAAATTTTTCGACGCTTATTAAAAACAAAACGATTTCTTTCTTTTTTTAAAAAAAACCTTGCCCTACACTAGGAATTTCTCCTGTATTGTGGGTGCGTTTACAAACATTTAACTCACATACACAAACAGCCAGACCCGGTACAACGACTTACTTTCGCTCTTACTTTTTTTACTTTCTTCTTCTTCTACTTCTATTGCTGTTTATTATATTGCTATTTTTTATTGTTTTACTGTTTGTTTATTGTTTATTTTGACCGCGTAGGTATTGCACTTTACTCTCAGATGGCAGATTTAAAAAAAAATAACCGACTAATAATTTCTGCTCTAGGGTCTGTAATCATGTGCTGAATTCATGGTTTCAGTTTGCGAGTCGATGTCCCTGCCACCCTGTAGAGGACCTCTGCTTAAGATATGCAAATTACGATAAACCTAATCAGTGTGATGACGAATGTTCCAATATTATGATGAGGCTAGAACTCGTAATTGTACTCAACAAAAGATAAAATGTTAACCTATGACCTACATGCATCACAACGCTATATTTCATTTCAGTGGGCAAAATTTTAACATTTTCAATGCACGATTTTTCATATGGAGGCTTTTACTGGTAAAATTATTAATCAACCAACGCTTGTGTAGTGGGCTATGTACATTGGCTTCACTCACATAAGCATGTGTATTATTTATTACATACGCATTATATATTTACTCATCATTGATTGAACTATGTCTACTAATGCTATGAAAGGATTGTGCGTTTGTGTTTTGTTTAAATGTTAGAGCTACCTTATTGGTTCAGTAGTTGCAATTTACAAAGGTGGGTACTAATAGTCCTTGGTTTGATTCTAAGTCGTATCTTTCTCAAGCTAGCAGAACCACAAAAATAAAATCTTAGTCATATTTTCGGTCATATTAGCGATTCTTGGAAGGGTGATGTCCAGCAGTGGTAGTATTTTTACTGAAAAATATATACAGATTCTCTGGATTACTGATCATATGCCCGGTGGCCAGGGATGGGCTTGTATCCCATCAAATACATACCTTTACGCCCGTGGGTGTGCCCTAGACAATCATATCCGTTCACACTTATTTCGAGACTAAGCATGAGGATTTATTGCTGAGCGAATTCAATAAAATAATAGGATATAAGGATAAAAGATAAATACAATTGTCGGTATTTCTGGAAAGCTTTAATGAGTGAACAGGTATCCAGGGAAACGCAAGAAAAACAAGATAATAGACTACTTATATCAACGATATTAATATCAGTAGAAAATGCCTTGTAATGAAGAATGAAGATAATGCTTTATTGCACAATATTGCGCAATTGCTGCTTACAGCATTGGACACAGGGTCAGATTAACCTGTGGTTCTGCTTAGCCCCTTCTCATATCGTCACTCATCGCATGGCATGCTAACGATATTATTATTCTTTCGTCTAAGATGGCACCTCTTGTTTAAGACAGCCCAGCAGTAGACTACGTAAGTTACTTATTAAAATTTTAAAATCCATACTGATATTATCAATTCGAAAGTGACTCTGTCTGTATGTTACCTTTTCACGCCTAAACCACTAAACGGATTTCGATAAAATTTGGCAAGGAGATAAGTGGCATCCTGGGTAAGGACACAGGCTACTTTTTGTCCCGGTAGCACGTTCCCGTGGGATAATTTCCGACATCCACGCGGGAGAAGCCGCGTGCAGAAGCTAATACTAATATATGTTGGTCGATACTAATATAGGGTTTATCTATGTATAAAGGTAGCTTAGCTTAAAGTTTAAACGTTAAAACATAAAAAAAAAAATTGTTAAGCAAACGTTAATCAGTACTTAACTTTAAGCAATGTTTCTAAATAAGCCCACTATTATAAGTTAACATAAATAAGCAAAATCTTCAATGACGTAGCTCACGTACCTAAACTGTTTATAGGTAGTTATATTAGCCTACTATGACATGCTTGTAGGGAAGTTCATTTGGATAGTATCTCGAGACTACGAGACATCATAGCGCAATGCGTAAAAAGTTGGTTCGGTTATCGAGAAATTCTAAATTCGAATCTGGATTGGGTCCTGAGTTCGATTCCCGGGACAGGCAGGGTTTTTCCATCTGGAATTTCTCAGTATCAGCCCCGGAGTCTAAATTTGTGCCCGGTTGATGGCAATACGCTCGCCCCCTATTACATGGGACTTAAACATAACTGGCGAAATGTGGGTCTACTATAGGTAGGTACACCTCTGCCTAACCCTTCGGGGATCAAGGCGTGATATTTATGTTTCTAATTCGCAATAATAATGTTCACGAGGTTCCTGGTACAAGCACATTTACCTAAGTTATAGGGATGAATGAAATGTGCAACAATAAATTGCTGTCATATGTACCTACTGTCATATGCAATCAAACAATAGTTCTGAAGCATGAAACATGAAGACAAAAAAAACACGTGTGGCACTCGGGGACTGCCGCGGTAAAGCTATTGCATAGCATTTTTTATCAACTTATGCAATTATAATTATTTATTTATGCAGTATTTTTTTTTCTTTGATATTAATTCAAGTACAGTCGTACCATATACATACACGTTAAGCGAACGCTCGGCCGAGCTACGTGGTAGGCGGAGTGGGGGTGTTAGGTTTTATTTTCGTTACGGAATTTCTTGATTCGGTCGCCGCGCTCAAAGCCCGCGATAAAAGCTATGCAATAGCTTAAAAAACTGACCATTATAATCTTCTGCCTAAAAATTCAAACCAACGCAACGGGGTAATTGCTTAACATACTAACTGTAGGAATGGCCTTCATTTTGACAGTTCAACAACATTCATTGCGTTATTCACGTTGTTAAGCAGACAAATTTTTCGAACATATGAAACAATGGTTTAAATAGGCTTCAAAATGATTCATATTGTGACGCAATTAGGGTGTAGTATTTGATAACAGCTATTATACCCTATTTGAATAGTTATGTAATTAATTAGTGGTCAAATTAATTAAAATAGATACTATTTAACTATTGACAAACCAACAAATCAACCTGATGTCCCCGAATTGGACGTGGGTGCCATTGAATTCCTTTCCGGTACATAATGTACGGAATCACGGGCCCTCATAAGTCGAAAGGGTATATTTAGGGAAATGGAATTCAGTAATACCTTTATATATTTAGAAAACAACTTTATACGAGGAAAATATAGTAATAAACCTTTTTCCTTTTGAGGTACGGAACCCTAAAAACAATGACAGTGCTGAGGTCAGCGCTTTCAGGCAAAAACTCGTCTAGCGTTTATTCAAATTCGTATGAAATTAATGTGAAGCAAGTGTACAGTCACCAAAAGAGATAAGTAACCAGGGTCGTCGGATATGGTTGAAGTTTAGTAAGAAACCGATGGAGGTTTTCGAATGAAATTGAATTTAATAAATGACCTGTTTGTTTTCTTTTAATAAAATTAAATTTTATTCGAAAATATTCATCGGTTTCTTACTAAACTTCAACTATATCCAACGACCCTGGTTACTTATCACTTTTGGTGACCGTACATAACTTATTGTCACTAGATTTTTGAGGCATGAATATGAAAATATGCAATAATATAAAACGTTTATTCTCTCTACACAAGTTATGAACTTAATGCTAAACTTTTCTAGTAGACTGTTGATTTGTAGACCTTTTTCTATTTCGTTGAGTACTTGTTACTTGTTGACAGGCCTACACTGTGCTCCCATATCTATTATCACTGTAATTTGAAAACATTGAAGAGCCCCTTATTTTTAAAAGAGTACCTAACCGTGGAGTTTCTTGCCGGCTCTTCTCCATAGGAAACAACCAATCGGAACCGTGCACCTAGCTTCTGACGTTTCATAAGTACCCATGTAGGTTCGTTAGGTGGTCCATGAACAGGGGGTCTACTCGCTAAGCATCGAATCCGTAGTTTCGGCCTAAGTTACGGGCGGTTCTACTCCGTATCACTTACGAACATAATGATTACTTCGGGGCCCGAACCAAAAATGTATGACGTGTTGTCATTCATTCTTAGTTTCATTCATTTAACAATCGTCCCTACTTCCGCTATATATTTTCGCATCCGAAAATTTGGCTTGACTCTTGTTTTTAACCGACGAAAAAAAAGAGGAAGTTCTCAAGTCGACCCGCATATATATATATTTTTTGACCTATCTACTACTTTTGGATGGGCCCGTACATTTTTTGATGGACTTAGAGAGTCGACCCCTGTAGTGGACGTTACCGGTCTAATACATACTTATGCAATTAGGCCTTGTGCTAACGACTATAGACTTTAGTTTCAACTGATTTTCTACCTCTAATGGCTAATTTGGTATCGTCTGCTTTACCTTTTATCGAAGCTAGAACCTGCAAGCCTGCTAACTCTAGGATCGAAGAGGATGAATAAATAAATCGGCCACACCACTTTTAGACCAATGAGGACAGTGACATTAAGGACTCCTAGTGCCCGTTTTCTCCAACACTAGGTGAATCCTAAATGAAAGCCGTGCTGTTGGATTTTCAACTTTCAGCGCTCAACCAAGCATTGCTTTCATTTAGGCGTCACTTAGTGTTAAAACGAGCATAAAACCCTCAACTTGTAATCCCTAAAAGGAATGATACTCGATGCTGAATATGATCGTACTTTGTTTCTGCCAAAAATGACTATGATTCCTATGATTCGGTCATGTACTCGTGTTACCATGGCAACGGTAGTTACATGAAATGGTGCATAAGTACCCTTGGGTTGGATTTGGGTTTCTTTTATTGTAGTAATACATTACATAAACATAATTATGGAACAAGATGGAAAATTTTGTGAAAAGTAGCTCTAGTTATATAAGTACACACGGCTACATATCAAGCTATACATTTCCAGTATAAGCTGACCTTTCATTGTACGGAAATCCTATACAATTCGAGATTAGCTTATACTGGAAATGTATAGCTTGATATGTAGCCGTGTCTACAATAAATGGTTGTTGGTATATTTTGTTCTTAGCTTTTGCCTGCGTGTCGAAAATTATACCACAGAAATATTATTACCCGGAAAAAAGTATCCTAGGTCATGGTCTACCCATGTGTCAAACATCCTAAACCGTTTAGTCATTTAGGCGTGAAACAAACAGACAGTCAGTCAGAGTGATTTTCGCATTTAGATTTTGAGTTTTCAGTTTACCGATTTTCACATCTACTATAAAGGATCAAATTGAATTAGATCGAAACTCTAAAACGAAACTCCGCAGACGTGATGGCTATCGATATCTAAACGTGTTCAAATAAAAAAATAATTAATATGGTCGTTGTTTTTTTTTTTGGGTTCTTCAACCGCAGTTAGGTAGTGTAGTCACTTGAAATATCAGTTTAAAAAAAACAGTTTTCTCTGTGTTAACTTCCCAGACGTGACGTGATGGATATCTAAACCCGATAAAACAAAACAAATACAGATTTTCTCAACTCATACTTCAAGTAACAACACCACAAGCGCTCGCTGACCCGAAACAAAAATCATCATTATTTTTATTTTTTATTTTGTCGAAATTAGATATCGATACCCATAACATCTACGGAATTTCGCTAGCTAATTTAATTTGACCCTGTAGATGAAAATCCGTTTTATTGTATAATTTTGAAAATTATGGTTTACTGGTAGAATCAAAACATGTATTCCCGTTCGTCCCACTGAACGGGAATTTAATAAATAATATAAAATTTATTCCCGTTCCTCCCACTCATTTTGCTAGTGGGACGAACGGGACTAAATTTCCTCTGTGATAATTGAGATGATTAAATAAACTTCCAGACGAAGCCTTTATCACAAAAGGTGACGAAATAGCTAATACCTTAGTAGGTATTAGAAAAAAAAAATATGAAAAGAAAAAAGAATAAAGAAAAAAGAAGACAAAAAAATTAAAAGACAAAAAAAATTGAGAAAATTGTGGTAAAGTAGTATTTACCACAATTTTAAGACTAAGAAACTCATAATAGCATTTCTAAGGAAGAACGCACATTGAACCGATACAATTAATTAGTACCCACATAGTAACATCGACACGAGTTCAAAGTTACATACGTAACAGTTCTGAAGCTTACGGTCCATATCAACTGTTATGAACTTATGACGTAGCCGTGATAAAGATGTGACGTAACACTCGCTAAAAATACCACTTCATTATTGACCGCATAATGACACGAATGAGTAACCTTTACCTTGTATCAAGTTTACATTGAAAAACGTAAATAATATACCGTGTAAAAATTATCTAATAATAGTGTAACATAACATCACATCTATATTCCCCGAAGGCTTAGGCAGAGTAGTACCACCAACATTTCGCCAATTATGTTTAAGTCCCATGTAATAGAGGGCGATCCTATTGCCATCAACCGGGCACAAATCCAGACTCAGAAATAATAAGAGAAAAATAGGTTCGACTATTTACTTATAATAAGATTAAAATGTGGGTCCAGTATCGTTTCCGGTAAAACCAAAGACTAAAGCACAAGGATAAAAATGTACGGAAAATTCCACGCTTTTAAAATGCTCAGTCGCAAAAGTATTATTCGGTGGTTTGCTAATTTATACATTTTGTACATCAAAATGTATAAATTAGCTTCTTTATTCTGTTGGCTGTCAAATTGTTGTTCTATGCAAGTTTCAGTCGGTTAGACAGACCCTATGTGCTGTAGTGCTATTCTATAAAACCCTCACTGTTGAAGCTCAGGTGAAGTGTCAATCCGTAACATCAACAGATGCGAAGACAGTTCACTTCAAGGTCAATTAATTTTATAAATTATACAACAATATTAAGCTTTTTGGCTCTAATGTATAATTAATATTATGTGAATCCAAATGAGGGTGGGCGCTGATACCTATACAAGATATTAAGTTATCTTAGCTTAGGTATTAGTTGCAACTCTAACATGTAAAATAATGTAACTACCTTTCGGCCAATTTTTTTGTAAACCTGTTTCTGTATGTTAATTTTTAAGGTGCAGATAAACATTTTTATTATTTATTATTATTTGTTGGTATACATTTTTGTATCTCGGCACTGATATGCCGGTTTTTTAGGGTAACACGGGCCATATTTCACCTGTTTTCACAGTGAGATTTTTAGAGAATAGCCCGGCAGGTCCAATAGCGCATGGTGTACATTTCGGTGTCGCCTCTCGGTTCTCGGCACTCGGCACTCGGCCGCAAGTCAAGTGTGTGTAATTCTCCGAAGGTTAATTCCCGCGTCGTCAGTCGTCACCATCAGCGTTTATTAGAGTTGATTAGTCTCTACACAGCTCTGGCACTCTTATCTACAACACACACTTAGTTTCAATTTCCACTACGTGTACCGCACAAGAACAATTTGTTCGATGAATTCCGTACAAAAATTAAATAGGTATAATAATATTGTATGCGATATTGCGCTGCCAATCTGCTGGTAGGTGTGTAGCTTGGAAAATTACGATTTAACACATTACTGTATTACCTATGATTGTTTTCTTTGATTTGGAAAGTTTATGCATTTTCTATTAAACCCAGAATCAAATATACTTAAATTACCTTACGCTCACAGCCGCGACATAGCAGGATAATTAAGAATAAGTATATGGAACAAGGCACCCACGTGGACTAATGACGCCATCTTGGTTAAACCCAGGTTTTCCTGATAGTTACAGAGCTCAGATTGGGAATACTATAGATTAAGAAACTGAATGTACGTACGTACAAACGGCTTCCATTGAGCAACCAAGTTGTAGTAATAGACCAGGAAAATGCTCAGTTGATAATGAATAAGTAAACTGTTTACCTGCTGTGAGGCACCTTGGTCCCTCGGATGGAACATAAATGTACTTTACTTTAAATTATCCATCAACTCAACTGACTGTTGTCAACTGCTGCTGCTTTATTCTTGGACCCTACTCTTTTATCAAGTCCGTAGTATCGACCGATGTTACGGATGTTTTCTACTTTTATCACTTTCAGACATAGGTACTCCGGGGCCCAAACTAAAAATTAATGACTAAACGATTTGACAGTTATCCTTACTTCTGGAGGTCTACTCTCTAAGCACGAAGTCCGTAGTTTCGGCCGACGACGTTACGGGCGTTTTCTACTCTGTATCACCTACGGACATAAAATTAGTTTGTGGCCGACCTAAGAATAAATTTCACCACAATGTGACAGTTGTCCCTACTCCCGATGTGTTTTAACCTGTCCGAAAAAGCTAATTAATCGTGTGTAGGGTTCCCTCAAAATTTCCAAACTATTTTCGGGCGGGTCCGTATCTTCGTTGATTGACTTAGAAATTAGGTTTCCTGATGCCTACTTGATACCTGATGTGTTATTGCCCGTCCGAAAGAGTCAATTAATCGGGAGTCAACTTTCATACGAGCCCGTATCTTTGTTGACGGACCTAATTTGTAGGCCCGTAGAACCGCGCCATAACTCGGACTTTTGAATCCAGTCCACCTCACCACAGCTTCTTTCATAATCTATCGTTTGACTGGAGCTTGTCATAAATTTCAATTACTAATGGTAAATTCCTATTTAATTATTGAATAAATATTTAAAAATGAAATCATTGTGATTATAATTTTCATAATTATGCATTATTCTTCGTACTGGATTTGTGCCCGGCTGATGGCAATAGGCTCGCCCCCTATTACTGACGAAATGCGGGTGTACCTACTATGGGTACCTCTGCTTACCCTTCGGAGCAACAAGGCGTGATGTTATGTTATATTCTTCGTAAATACCTACTTAAACTTATTTTATCCATTATGTTGACACGTTTCTTACAATTTTCTTTTTCTTTAAGCTAGAGTTGTGACAAAGAGTTTTCTAGTTCAAATCAAATTAAAACATTAATTCGCAAAATATATTGGTAGATAGGTGGTACATGAATATTACATAAAATTAATAGAATCCTCAGATTTTTCATTTCGAATTTTTTCACAATATTTTTCAAAATAAATAGGTACTTACATACTTTTTTAAATTAGGAAGGTAATGTAATGTACTCGTATTACTATAATTAATATTATCTGGCTAATATTGGCACTAAAAAGAATATGTAAGAAGTACTCGTAACAATAATTTTATATTCTTATAAGATATTCTTGAGTCGAGTAAAAACATTTAAAACCAGGCGTAAATTTTTTTTCGGAACATTCTAATGGGGAGACCTTTTAGTTATATCAAAGCATGGTCCATATTGAAACCAGGTCTAGAGTTTAGATTCCCCGACTATCTCATAGCTAAACGTCCCCGGGAGCACTCACAGGCTCTGATAAATCCCTCCTTGGCTCGGTTCTGTTGCCCCTGACCTGAATGCGGAATCTGGCAGATTGGCTGCGACGTTTGCCTTTATTTTTTACAGAAATAGGTATCACATTTTAGATTGTGATTTTTTTAATACTTGCTTTTAGATCCCTAATGGCGCAGTGGTGTTCTTAATCTACGAGTACTTAATGCGGATTCGATTGCTGCATAGTGACTTACAATAATTATAAAAATACCACAATCCCTTACATGTTCCAAACCGTTAAGTTGATCCCAAAATCAAATCAAGTTCTAATCACTAATGCGAACCCAAAGGACTTTTGGTAATAAATAAATTAGTCAAGGGTTGACAAAATTCTCCTTCAAAGTAAGTACTTAAACGATTTGAAAATTAGAAACCCTACCACTTGAAACTGTCAGGAGATGGCACAAAAACAGTCAAGTACTAGCTAAGTTGCGTGATTAGTGCTAAGCACCATAAATCACTATTACAGGCGATAAAAATCACAACACTCAGTTTGTCAACTGCCTTTCTTTTAGTTTTATACAGGTTGTAAAAAGACTCATCACATAGCCGTCAACAACGCATTATGTACATCAAACTAAGTAACATTGCACAAAAATAATTGCTGGGAATCGAATTTTATTTTTGGTGTGAAAAATCGTTATTTACGGTAGTGCGCAACGTAACGCACGCAAAACAGTGTGCTTATGGGTGCATGCAACGGTACAGGAGTCGTGGGGGTATCTAAAGTTGTGTTATAATATAACTTTATAAGTTATAAAAAACATTAAAAACGTGTTTTCTTATAAAGACGTCGGTAAAAGTAGGAATTTTGACCTTCAATATCTCCGTAACCAGACAGTTCTCATAAAAAAAAATTCAATGACAGGGAGTACAAGTAACTCTCGGCTTCGTTAAGTATCTTTTAACACCAGTCATACTCTACCGTTTCTGACAATGTGGTGTTTTTTAGTTTTTGGGTCGAGCAGAAGCAGTCATCGCCTAGTTTCCTAAAAAACAGGCTTTTCATTCTTTTTCCCGAATTGTCGTGGAATACGTCTTGGGGACTACGGAAAGGGGATAATTTTCTTCTTTCGTATAGACGTGAAATAGTTAAGGGAGAACAGCTGGCCGTAAAAAAAATACAGTCAGCAAGGGTAGCAGGCCCGATGGCCATGCAGCGTTGGAGGTTCATTTAAGTAAGCATCGCCACCATGGAGGCTACATTGAATGTATGTGTAAGTGGATGCAGTCCTGCATGATCATCTTACCTGCTAATCACAGCATAATGTAATCACTTATCAGTTTTCCAAACCTGGTAATTTTGGTGTTCCCACAATGGCAACTGTCAATGGTGTTCAGGTCTATGCAGCAATAGACGTTTTCTAAACATTTATTTCCTAACAGACTGGTATGAAACTAACTTAACTCCTTAGCTGCCAAACTTCAAGTTAAACTATTGTTAACTGATTATCATGAGTTCAAAATGAAGTGTTAACTATTGAGCCGAGTCGAGCGGCGAAGTAGTCGGGAGTTTTCAAGGATTTTTCGATAATACCATGAATTGCTAATGCTAGAGTTACTTCTCAGCAAAAAGTTTTCTTACTGTTCGAAGGATAGACGAAAAATATAATATTAATGTCTGTTCATTGGCCTAGTAACAGGATTTAGGATAGTTCTCGTCTATTTTGGTGGGTTTGAAACCTTAGTAATAGAAAATACTTGTGGGTCGATATGTTTAGTACGCACGACTAATGTCAAGCTATACGTTTCCAGTATAAGCTGACTTTTCGTTGTACAAAAAACCTATACAACGCGAGGTCAGCCAAAACTGGAAATGTATAGCTCGATATGTAGCCGTGTGTACCAACTACAAAAATCCATGATCTCGTAGATTAGAATTGGGGCAAAAACTGTGCTAGATTTTCTTGCAGTTATTTTGGGGGAGATTCATAACTCTTCGTTTAAAGTTGGACCGAGATACCAAATACGAGTAAGTATCGTCGTTTCTGATTAATTGATCAGAAATGACGACTTGTCTATTTACTTTTCAGCATATTAGTTCTTAAGTATTTTGTCAATGTTTGTTATTTGTCGCATGGATACCAAAATGCCGGGATGGTTTCTCGGTGAAACAGTAAAATATCCCTTCCGTTAGCCACACAACAGTACAATTCTGAACTCTGTCTACTCTCCCAAGGATTATAGGCGTAACGATATAGCGTTACGTAAAATATAAAAACTCATTACTTAGTTGCTTAGGTAAGTTCCCGCGTTCGACTCGAAAGAGAGATTGTTCTGTAGTTCTCAGGGGGAGCGAGAAGGCAGATGTGTAAAGAGTTTGTACTATTTTTACCTTACCTTTGTAACCAACCAACGTCTGACGTCAGATGTGATGGGTAACTGACATTTGAGGTTTCAAGAGGTATTCACTGAAAATAATGTAGGTACATGTTTTAGCATAGTTAATTAGTCAGTACCTAAGAAACGTCAGTCAAATTTGGAATCCTTGACTTATAGTTTTTTGTAGTAGTAGGAATGGATTGTCCCTTGCAGTGTCCTCGGCTTCAGTAGACTTAATCCTGGACTATGGGTGGTCCACTGGCAAATTTAGCGATTTATGGAGAATAATAAGGTTGTCTCTAGACGCCCTTGATATATACATACATATACATACAAGATATACATATAGATATACATACAAGTATAAATACATAAGTACATAGAGATTTTTTTTCTGTGAATATTTTATTTAATGTGGCCCAAACCACAAGTCAAACGATTGTCAATATATTTTGAGGTATCCACATAGATTTATGCCGTCATCATATTTCACCTTTCTTTAAAGGTCATCGATCCCATTCATCGCAGTCTCATTACCTAATTAACATGCTTCTATATTAAATGAACCAGTAAGATTTTGAACCTCGAACTTTCCAGCTGGTCGACTCAAGTCCACTGCATCATTGGTATCTAAAACAATATTTCTATCGTCCATAGCTGTGACGATAACAATTTTGGCTGTGTGACTTATACCACACTGAAATATGAACTCTATCTAGAAAAAAATAAAGTGGGTTTTCGATTGGTGATAATTTTGACAGTTACCGCCTAGCCAGCGATGGTGGATTTAGGTAGAATAAACAGGTTTGGGTCGCCTCGTTCGTCTAGTAGAAGGTGCCTCTTCTGACGTCGAGGTTCTGGGTTTGATTCTCGTGTTGCGCCACGTCGCTTATCCTTGAGTTGGAGGCGGAATTTCTGATTGCAATTATGTTCTACGCAGAGATGATTTCGTAGAGTCGCGTAGACAGTTATTTTTCTCCTTAACTTGGTACGTTTTTGAGAAAAAAGGTACGGTTTTCAGCATAGCAACACACAGTGTCTTCTCGTGTGTGAATAAAAGAATATCGAAGGAGTTTCAAAGAGCTTTTTTTATGTTAAAGGAAAACCTGGAAAAGTATTGTCAAAGTTTATTATTTTTTTAATCGTGTCTTAGGTTAACCTTCTCCTAACCTACATATATTAGGTCTTTACCTATGAAATTGCCGTTCTGCAGTACTGGCCATTTCAAATCAAAATAATTTTTGTTTGGCTATGAATTCTAATTTCAAATTAATTTTATTTTAAAAACATGGAATTCTTTTTTCAAATTTATTCATTTGTTTATGGATTAGTGTTACATTTTCATCGCATTTCAATCTTTTTCGTCATCATGGATACGTTAAAAATTCGAGTAATTATGGAATATGAGTACCGTCGTGGCAGCAACGCGGCACAAGCGGCACGCAACATCAACGACGTTTACGGAGCTAACTCTACAAACCAACGCACCACCTGTTATTGGTTTGCTCGCTTCCGTTCTGGAAATTTCGACCTGAAAAATGAACCTCGCGGTCGTCCGAAGACTTTGGTCGACAATGACGAATTAAAGGCGATTGTGGAAGCTGATGATACACAATCTACGGCTGAATTAGCAGCAGCTTTCGACGTTAGCGTCAAAACAATATTGGTCCATTTGCGTCAAATTGGCAAGGTAAAAAAGCTTGACAAATGGGTGCCCCACGAACTCAATGATCGCCAGCGCGAAGTACGCGTCGAGACGTGCCTTGCACTGCTCAACAGACACACAAATGAAGGAATTTTGAACCGCATTGTTACCTGCGATGAAAAATGGATTCTGTTTGATAACCGTAAGCGCTCAGCAAGTTGGTTGGATCCTGGTTCAGCACCTAAACAATGCCCTAAACGAAAACTTACCCCTAGAAAAGTGATGGTCACTGTTTGGTGGTCTAGCGCCGGTGTGATTCATCACAGCTTCTTACCAAACGGGGTGAGCATTACTGCAGATGTTTACTGTGAAGAACTGAACACAATGATGGAGAAGCTGGCGCATCTCCAACCAGCATTGGTCAATCGCTCGTCTCCGCTGCTCCTGCACGACAACGCGCGACCTCATACTGCACAGCAGACGGTCTCCAAGTTGCAAGAACTGGGGTTGGAAGCTCTCCGTCATCCGCCCTACTCACCAGACCTTGCGCCTACAGACTACTACTTTTTCCAGAATTTGGATAACTTCTTGGCGGGAAAAAAATTTAATACCCGAGAGGCAGTACAAAATGCCTTTGAAGAATTTGTTGCCTCCCGTCCAGCTGATTTCTTTAAGAAGGGCATCAATAAACTGCCACTGCGATGGCAAAGATGCATTGATTGCATGGGTGATTACTTCGATTAATACAAATAAAAAATTCATGAAAAAAATTCGTTTAAATTTTTTCATACAAAACGGCAATTTCATAGGTAAAGACCTATTATCTAATAAGTAGGTTAGGAGAGGGAAAGAGAAAAATACTTAAACTTTATTATTTATATAATACCAGATATTCTAACTAATAAAATTAACATTACAGACCCATATTAAATCAATTCGGTCTGTTTACATTATATTTCCCAGTAAAACAAACATTCAAAATAAGCACGAAAAGTTTATGTGAATGTTTAAATGTATTTATACCTATTGATATGATAAAAAAACAACGTACAAACTGCTGTTATTCCAACGTAAAAATATACAAAGAATGAATATGTTACTAAGTAGTTTGTAAGGATAGGTTAGTTTTAGTTATATACAGTACGGTACTAATCATATTGTATACGTATACCATTCGGTCATTGCCCCACATGGGTTTAAAAAGCACCGTACCACCACTCATACTGCTTGCCCCAAAGGAGTCCCACAGACGTCCAAACTTCGCGCCCAACCTGTAGGACGATGGCTGCGAGCACCGGTTGCCAACGGCCTTAGGTAACGGGAACACCGACCGAATTCACCCACAGACCACAGACGTCCCCATTCGCAGGGACCAAGAGATCCACTCCATAGATTAGGTGCTAAGGACGTCTGAGGCTCTATAACATATGCACTTCATTACACGAAATTATAATGACAGCCTCATTAATCTGACTCTGACTTCCCGGAATGACAACCTTCAACAAAGTGTAATAAAGATACGTTCTATCTTAACAGTTGTCAGATTCTGACTCAAGAAAGAGACGGAAGTCAAGAGCTACCAGATTATTCTATAGACTCAAATTAACCACAGACTGACCTGTAATAAACCCCACATACTTGTAAAAACACATATTAGATGTGTCGAGTCTCAAACGCACAAAGAAACATTCCTGAGAAATGTAGGGACGAACTGACTGACAGTATGGCACAGCGAGCCAAACCATCCGATTTCTATTACACCCGTCTAAGGCTCATAAACTAGAGTCTTTGGCATCAGACTCAAAGGCATTAGAACCAATAGAACCACGACGAGGCTACCCTGAGAGGATGCTCGACAATTCAAGATCAAGCAATTGACGACAAATTAGTGGAAAAGCTTACCCTCTACAACATTAGAGAGCGATATAAAGAAGATTGGTAACCTTTTTTTGGCACAAACAAAGCGTAATTCATTGCTCCGCTCGCAGCAGCGACGCCGCATTCGTAAACAAAGAGCGAGCAAGCTACGGCGACGTCCAAAATAGCCCCCTACGACGATGCCGAAGACGACGTTTTCTCGTTATAATTTCGTGTTTTTATCGAGTCGAGACGAGCCCCGGTGTCGGCGTAGCGCTCGCAATGTTTTCCTCCAGCGCTTTATCTCTCTCTGCCTCTCTGCTCTTTGACATCGGCTGACGTACACAACCTCGACTCCACTCATTATAGACCTTATACCTAACGACTAAGGCCGAAATCCCCCCGAACGTCCTTTCTTGAATTTTCAGACTCATTAAGCGTCATTCGGAAATTTTGGATTTAGTAAACAGAATTTTAGTGAACGAAACGAAACAAATGAGAAATACAAAACAAGTTTTAATTTCCCTCCCTGATTAAAATCGACTAATGAAAATTATTGCTCTAATGTTTAATTAGGGCGCTACGAAAATTTAAGTCTCTCTAAGTTAGGTTTGCTATCTTGCCAAACTGACGACATCTACAACATTCGCTACGACATACGGAAACATGACTAGCGTTGTGCGTTTAGAAATAGTCGACAATGTTAGTCAAGGCTAGTGTATATTTCGGCAGTGTATGTGAAATGCGCGAGTGGCGGCGGCGGCGCGGCGGCGCAGCGTGGACGGCGCGGCGCTGGTTGGTGCTCGGGCGGTCGCTGACGCAACGCGCGACCTCTTTGTCCGGCCCCACGGACTCCGGCGGAATGTCCGCGGAGCCGGCCTCGCCTGCGCCGCACCGCCGTCCGCGCTCGAGTAATTACGAATGTCAAATGTTATCGCACGCAACCGTCCGCCGCGCCGTCCGCACTCCGCTGCGCCGCTCTTCATAATAATAAAACCTGATATTTAAAACGGAACGTCCTTCTAACGCCGTGTAGTTGCGCCGACGCCAATCTACGATAATAATAAGCCGGCTACCTAGAAAGCATTGCGCTGCAGCGCTGTCCTGCCAAGTATCGTTAGACGGTCACAAGTCGTGAAGCGCTACAGCGCCACGAGCGCGCGCCACGTAGCGCTCACATAAGTACGGCCAGTTCTATGCGCGCCTGTATAGCTATTAAATGTATATAGAATATATAGTAGTAATCGCTCGACGCAGCGGTATTATGTCGGAAATATACCGGCCGCGCCGCGCCTCAAGCCGGTATACGGTTTTGCTATTTAGTTTGTATGGGAAGCTTATTTCCGATTTTTTAATCTTGTAGAAGGAGTTATGGATTCGGTTCTTTTGTTAAAATATAAAGTATAGGGTAAGCTTTCCTTGAAGCTATATGGGGTATGTCTTGTGTCTCAATTTTTTCGGAAATTTTTAAAATGTCCGTTTTTTTTAAAACATTGTTACATAAGTTAATTCAACGACAAATACCAGTTTAAACTTAATAATAACACACATTGGATACCATTTGTATTTTTAGAAACAAATAGAAAATAAAAACAAAAAAAACTTCGTAAAAAATTCTGAATTACTAATATTTTCTTACCTTCTTTACTATAACGTACTTTATTAAAGTAAGCTAAAAATAATGAAAACGTTTTTTACTCTCTTAAATTATATAAAATAATGCACTATACGTAGGTATATTTAATATATTTTTTTTAGTTGGGAGGTTTGATATTTTGAAACATATCTTTATCACACTTTAAACTTACTACGTTTAAAAAGAGATCTCTGAACTGGGTACGAATGTCAGTCTTCAATTATTTTTTCTTCAATTATTAATGCAGAGTTTTTAATTATGTTTTACTTTTCTAGTCTAATAATCGTTCAGAGTTCTTTATTGATTTTCCTTCTCTTCTCTTGTCAATAATTGTTTTTTTTTTATATTTAAGGAATCAAAATGTTTGTAGGATCATCTGAGAACAACTCCAATCGAAAAACATGCCAGGGAATAATGAGGTTTTAATTTTTTTGTAGTCTTAGTGATGCTTTGCAGACTTTTCGCTGGATTAGATTTGCTAATGAAAATTACTTAAATACAAATATATGATAAGGAGCTTAAAGTACCTCATAAGTAAACGTTCTTAGACAATTTTTGCCACGTGATGTGATTGAATTACAATATAGAAGTTAGTGGTTTCTAGAAAGTAATGATTTTAATAATAAAGTTTAAATAAGTTTCATTGAAGAAATAAACTGCTGTACCTTCCAAGATGTACCTAGCTAATACAATGATGAACCGACATTAAAATTATTTTAAGGTTTAAGGTGTTTATTTTCTCAAAGTAAAAAGTAGGTATAACTACTATACTAACGATAAAATAAAAGCTCACCAAAGTGGTAGATAACCGATGTGCTGAGACCATAAGGCAAAAAAAAAATGTTTCAAACAGTTTCATGTAAATCAATGGCTCCTCGAAAGCTTAATGCTAAAATAAACAAATTAACAGACATACTATCTATCTTGAGACTAAAACTAATAAAATACTTAATAGCATCCAAAAAGTCAAAGACATAAATCTATGTAATTCATAGATTTACACTTTGGGGATTTACTTAATAACATATAAAATAATTTCTGAAGCTAGCCTAAGTCTAAGGTGATAAACCCAACGCTGAAGTTCATCTGTAACCATAGCGCGCGTACACGCTCATTTCTTCAACATTTCTGTCGCTACCTAGATATAAACATGAACAAAGAAAAACCCAAATATGCAACCGGCTCGTGGCGCGGCGCGTCCCTCCGTCAGCTATAGCGTGGCCTTATAGATGGTTGTTTGCGCTCACAGAGTGCGGTGAACAGCGCTCACCGGCGGCGCGCGTGTGTGCGCGTGCACGGACACGGCGCACACCGCCGCGCGCGCACACAGCCGCGCGCCTGTACGGGTGCGTTCCGAAACCGCTCTCTATTCTATCTATGCGAAGGCGTCGTACCGCCACGTATAGCGGGCACGCTCGGGGCGAGGAATTTAGAGGCGGGGGTCGTATCGTTAATTGTTATGAAGTTGATTTCGGTCCTGAAATTCCGAAATAGGTATTTTGAAATAATGCCTCTTTTTCGTCAACAAAACGGCGACGCTTCACCGCGCTAACCTATTTTTGCACGAGTTGATCTCGAAGCGTCGTCGTCTCGATAGAGCGGCCCGTGTGATTGTAAACATATGTTTTCATTTATGAGTGCGTCGAGTCGGCGTGTTATCACTGCGCGTGATAACGACGTGAATGCGGTCTTGTGCCCTGCGGGTAGGGTTTAGAATTGATCGGCGTGGACAGTTCGAAGTATTGCCAATCGCGAAACAAGTCCATGGTTAGCGAATTGACTGACCACGGAGGGGTCTCCAGGTCACGGCATTGGTGCTGATGACTCGGTACAATAAGTTGGAAGACCTTTGAAATATGGAGGAGACTTGTTGACATAATTCTAGTGAGGTAGAGAAATTGTTCGATCTTCGATACTAAATGTAGAGTTCTTCATATGTACGAATTTTAATATTTTCTTCAACTATTCAAACTTTTCAAACAACATGCAAACTATAAATAAACAAATTGAAATTCTTAGGCATGGAGTGACAAAGACCATTTGTCACCAATTCGCTTTATACTGGAATAAACAACGCAAGAAATTAATCTAACAGAGCGACTCATACTCATATACCTACTCAAAAATACATTCAGCACAGTAACAACTCTAGCTGGGCTGTTTACAACGCTATCCATCGCGCGTTCCATATCAACAGGACGCCATCCTCGGCGGTGGGCTAGCAGTGTATGTGTAAACAGTTTTTTTAGCCTGTCATCTGGCACCAACATGCGGCAAAGTCCGAAAAAGATGTCATTCCCCTTCATTCGGTCCGTCTTCGACTATCATTCAAAGTCGACGCTCCGTCGCGGCCTCTATTGGAACACTCGAACGAAACATTCTACCATCGTTCTCCAACTCACTCGCAAAATCACCCACCTTCACCATTCTCAAAGCAAATCTCGCGTGAAACGATAAAAGTTCGACCTGGTACACTGTAGTAGTCGCTAGTCCCACAATTTCTACCACGAACGAACGAAACACGAGTTTCAAGACTTTTTACAGTTCATCGCGTTGTTTCTGCAACGTGACTGCTAAAGTGACCTCAGAAAACCAGTGGAACGAAGAGTTTCGGAACTTCGTGAGTTATTCTCTCGCAGTTAAGTCACGCAGAGTGGAAACGATTCGACTTCGCGTGTTAATGGCAAAGGTTAGGTTGGCTGAAAACTGAACAGAACTGATGTAGCACCAAAATAATTGTGCGCTCATTAAAAATACACTTGCACGAGTTTTGGGAATTCAACGTATGGTTCTTTTGTTAAAATTATGAATCAGTTCCAAATATTATGGTAGGTAGGTACAATATCTGAGATAGGTAGGTACTTCAAATTAGGATATCATAAGGAAGGGACAGATACCCTTTGATCACAAATATTACTCATAATATTATACTATTTTTAAATCTTTGGTCGAAGTAACTATCAGCTAATATACAATTAGACAAACATTATTTGTTCTTCATTAACACAAATTATTCTTACAGATATCCTATCCTTCTCCAACAGTATAAACATACCTACAACAAGTAAAATACATCATCAGCAAATCACTACTTATCTCACATTACACAATTTTCCAAATTCTTCGTACAAAAGTGAAACAGAAAACAAAGCAATGTTATAATGACATCAAATTAAAAATGGCGGCCAAACGTTATGTTTGAAACGCGTGTGTTACTCTGTCGCTCGCAACACGTCGCATGGACGCCGCACTCATGGCTGGTTGCTCGAAACATTCTACCATTCGTAGCTTCGCTCGAGTTTCATTCGAGTTTTCGAGCCAAGCCACTTAGACGCGAAATTCGAGCTACGTAGAAAACCAGCTCAGAGCGAGTCGTACTTTCCGCAGAACAAGAACAAAATTCTGTGAAAACCACACGCAAAAGAGATAAAATTTATTTTAGAAAAGCAGTTTGTTTTATATAGCATGAAAACAGAAGATCACGAAGTTTCTTGTCGATAATTCTTCAAAATGTTTCATGAAACCAATAATAAATATTAAATCACATAACGAGAACATTATTTTCATAAATGCCCAAATCAAGTTTCTTTACTATAAAATATCATAATACAACAATATCAGCTCATGAATATATAACAATAACATATTGACATAGTACGCGCGTCCACTCGACCAGCTCGTGAACCGCGTAGCACTCGTAACCCCGCAATGTCTTAATTGCTCTTATTTTGCAAAAGACATCAACGAGTGCTACGCCAATCCGCTACGAACCCTAGGCCATTTGAATTGTTATTGAAAACTCGACGCAACTCTCGTCCTAAACGTCAAACTGTCGCATAGAGACCGATCGCAACATACGCAACCCCACTCACAGACACGATTCAGCCTTAAACCTTAACACAAGTTATTCTTAAAATCCTGCCTCCGACATCATCAACAATTCATATAAAATAATAATTTCACAGTTATGGTCCACAAACATGGTGTCAAACGAAAAGAAAATCTGAAAACAGAGCAATATAGTCAGTGGCGTCGCTGTCGGTCCGGGCCGCTAGGTGGCAGCACATAGCTCGCTATTCACAGCGTATATTATTTACCGCGTTTATATATGTATGTCGTTATATAAGTGAACAGAAAGCTACGTTCGGTGGGCGCGCGGCGCGCGGCCGGCCGGGCTGCGGGGGGCGGCGGGGGCGCGCGGGTGTCGGAGGGGGGCCGCCGCACACCGGCGCAGGCACCCGCACACAGGCGCGCCGCGCCGCGTCCGTGTGTATCGAACGAGCGAGCGCGCCAACCGACCGACTCGACGTATTCTTATTATTATGAAAGGAGAAACGCTTTTTGTAGGGCAAGAACTAAATTTGTAGTATTACGGCTGCCGATAATAAAGATCGTAAACGCATTTCAGTTCGCTGAAGTTTGCCTGGTGGCTCATAGATGTCGCGCTTCCTATCGGCTCGTAACTTAGTGCGAATTAAGTTTTCCGCTTCGGACTTGCCATTACGTGATCATAACGACGTGATGTGTGAAGCTTAATGAATAAAGAGCAGTCGTTGCGGCGCACTACACTCTTACTTACACCTCCGAACGTACTTTATGTAAACCGTAGCATTTACATAGTAATGCGTAGATGCCTATCTGTTTAATTGTATTACGTTAAGCTCAGTTTCAAACTTATTTGACTAAATAAGTTGCGATTTTGTATTAATACATTCCGACACTTTTCAACTATATATGTTAGAGTCTTCACTTTATAGAATGTTGTAGCACTTAATGATAATAGATCCTACAATAACTACATACGAATATTTTGCTGAAAATCAACATGAGGATCTCTAAATACGGTACTTTTAAAATCACTACTTTTGTTATCTTCAGCAAAGTTTCGATAAACTAACTTTAAATAAAATATAGTAAGTACGCATAGTATTACACATCGTCGGTAGGTGGCGCCGGCGTAGCGATGCGTCATCGTGAGTGGTCTCATGACGGGATGAGATGGTACCCGCCAAAACTCGCAGCGCGGGAAACGCAACAACTTTCACACGTATACTTTGACAGAACGAACGCTCACTGTAGTAGAATAGAATGCACTACGAACTTACGAATAACTTTGTGTCACGTTTGTTCAAATTGAGAAAAGTACATAGGAGTGTTATTAATATTAATATATTATGTTGATTTTAATTAAATATTTGGTATTGATGTCGCTACGCCGCGCCTTGTGTCAAATAAAGGATCTACGCAGGACTACGCAGATCGCTACGCCAACTTATAATGTTTGCATTTAATTCTAGTTTATGTTAATTTAGGAGTATTCGGTAAAGCTTTTAAATTGAAATAGGTACTAGAATGCAAAATCATTATTTGACCTAAACTTTAAAATTGAGGTCGTGACAAATAGAACTTTACAGTTTGAATTTTGGAAAGTAAGTCGGAATATTAGCACGGAATGTCTCAGTGAGAGTCAATTCTGTGACGTTTTTAATGAATGGGAGTAACATAAGATTACCTAAGATCTTGGTCTACTTAAAATGAGATTTGAATTTAGATCAATAATGCCCACACTAACACTACATGACACCTAAATATAAGATTTAGGTGTCGCTGTTCGATTTTCAACTATCAGCGCTGAGCCAAGCGTTGAAAATCCAATAGTGCGCTTTTATTAGACAATAGAATAAAATCAGGTGTCATGTAGTGTTAGTGAAAACGGGCATTAGACTTCATTAATTTTCATACATTAAGAAATTTTAAAGTAAATTCATTAGAATTACAGAACAACTACATATTTGTGTGAACAGCTGTTTACACGTTTCCACCCATTAGTAGAGTAAGATCACTTAATCAAACATACATGTCGATGATTATACGAATAATCGTAAAAATAGAGCCCCATTGATCTGACTGACATACCCTCCTTTCTCAACTTCTAATAATACCGTCTGTCTCCCTTCCTCCGCGGACTGAGTACAATCCACCGCACGCTATCGTAACAATTTTGCGTTGACAGCAGGTTTATGTAGTAGCAATAAGGCCGATTTTCGTAGTTCAAGTATGAAGAGTGCAATGTGGTGGACTGTACGTCTCCCTAACGAGTAGAAGTCATTACACTCGGAGTGTAGGGATCCTACAAGCTGCGGGTTCGTTATCTGTGGTCCATTGATGACGTTTCTGCTGGTTTTCGAGCTGTGCTTTATGGTTCAAAAAGAAATATACTTATCAAGTTCTTAGCTTTTTTTTTTCACAATGACTACTGTAATTAATTAATATCTAAATATGGCCACAGGTGTGTAGGTAGTTATCTTAGGTAAAATCTAAAGTAAATTAAATTATGAGTACCTATTTAAAAGTAAAAAGAGTTTTAAGAGTTAGAAAGTTGTTTTTTTAAATCTTGATACGAAAATGATGCGTCAATGCACTTTCTATCACAAAAATAATATTGAATTGAATTGCAAAAAAAATGCATATAGGACAAAACGTTGCCAAACTTTACAAAATACAAGTGAAAGAGAACCTTACTACATGTTTCTTTTCTATTTCAATTAGAAGAAATACGCAGAATACGTTACGAAAAATTGAAGAAAAGTCACCCTAAGAGTCTAAGCAGAAAGAATCGAAGCAAGTCCTATGAGACAAAAATCTGAAAAAAATTGTCCCACGCACTGACAGATTGGAAATACCAGCCACAATCTTCATGTTCCATTGTAAGTCAGAGGAAGCAAATCAGCAGGTACCTGATTGTGTTCAGTTCGGTCACGGGCAGTGACAATAATGGTGGCGATAAGAAAGTGCAAGTCGAAGTACGTGCAAGTGTTCCAACTATGTTATACAAGGAGATAAGAAAATGTCCCTGAAGCCTGGAGGACGAAGCTAGGGATATTTTCACAGAACACATGGGCTTTTTCTGTTTAAGTTTAGACTAGCGACTTGCCCCTGCTTTGCACGGGCGCGATGTACTGATGTGATCATATGGTAAACAACTCGAGATTTCTGTGCTTTATCTAGTTTAAATAATAGGTAGAGGAAAAAGTTTTTTCGTAATCCATAAGTATAAAGTTGTAGTGAAATTTCTTTGGCTGTACTGTTTGTATCTGGCTGGTATTGATACCATTAAAAAGGATGACTTTAAAAAAAAAAGAACTTGTAAAATAGAAACGGTTTCCCGTCATTTTACAATTGTTTTTCTGTCCGCCAAAATGAGTGAATCTAACGAAGAAATTCGATACTTTTTGAAGTTTTTACAAAAAAGGGAAACATGCGACACAAGCCGCGAAAAAATATGTGACATTTATGGACTCGACGCAGTGTCAGTAACAGAGAGTAGCAATCAGTAGTGTCAGTGTCAGTTCAGTGTCAGTGTCACAAAGTTGGTTCAAGCGTTTCAGTGCGGGAATTTTGATGTCAAAGATGCAGCTCGCTCTGGTCGCCCTGTTACATAGTAGTAGTTACGACATAGCTGAAGAGTGAGGGGTGGACCACAAATAGTTAAAAAGTTTGGGTATACAAAAAGCTCGTTATTTGGGTGCCACACCAGCTCTTAGTCTTGAATTTGTATGTAAAATACGAAAGAACTTTTTTGCCGACCTAATATTCATGGCGTTCCGAAAAAAGAAAATGATGGTGAAGACCGCATCAAAATCCATTGTGTAGATTAGAAGAATTAAGTGGTCACACAGACACACGAAAAGCGATTTTGTTTTAGAAAGTAAGAAAAAGAAAGAAAAATAGTTTATTCTGTACAAACAAAACGCACATTACAAATAAATGACATTAAAAATACAGATATACAAAGTAGCCAAAAGCCTCGTATCCGAGCAATAAAAGTACACACACACAAACACACGTTACGTGTATTGATGATACCTACCTACAGGTTAATTTGTTGTTTGAGCACAATCATAGTCCAAAGTAACTTGATTTTCACATTTTATACATAAGCTAGCTGTGCCCCGCGGTTTTACCGGCCAATTAATTTAATAGAAATCGAATTGTTTATAAGAATTACTTCGTTACCGGTTAGCGTTCTTTCTGACAATTTTCTTCTTGCTCGGCTCTTATGGGTCGCAACGTGATGTTACTAGTTAGATGAAATAGCCTATAACCTTTTCAAGAATTGGGCTATCAAAAGCAAAAAGACTTTCTCAAATCCGACTGGTAGTTCCAGAGAATAACGCTTGCAAACAAACAAACTCTTCAGTTTTATTATATTATATAGTATATATTGTATAGATACCTTGTCTTGCTCTATTTAAAAACCATCCCATCATGCAAGATCACTAACATAGCAGTTTCTTGTTGATTTCCTCTTTACCTCATGACTTCAAGTCCAATATCCAATAGCGTTTGAATCCAAAGTCCGAGAACAATAATTGATTTTACCTATTATTATTGCTCTTTTCCCTTCAGCTGGACCTTTAGATGGTAAATTTGTACGCTATTAGTCACATCCCGACTAATTTTGGACTTCGAACAATTACGTAACACACTAACAGTAGGAATGGGTTTCATTTTGATAGTTCTACAACATTCATTGCGTTATTTACGTTGTTGAGCAGACAAATTTTTCGAACATACGAAGCAATGGATTAGCAATAGGCTTCAAAATGATTCAGATTATGATAGATAGTGTGTTACGTAATTAGGGTCCAGTATGAACTGTGAACCTCAACGCGTGATGAGCTCATAAATATGAGGTCCGTTTGAGTCCGAAATTAGTTGGTTATAGGTAGGTATATACTCCTAACAATGATAAGTAATAGGTATGGAAGTTTCATAAGAGATAGTGGGTTAATGCTGTGTATGTATTTAGTTAGCATAATCAGCATATAATATTCCCACTGCTGGAGCACAGGCCTCCTTTAGGTAAGAGGGAGTGGACCGTAATCCACCACGCGGGCCCAGTGCGGGATAGTAGATGTCACATGTCTTCGAATTATTGGTTCTAGGACATGCCGATTTCCTCATGAAGTTTTCCTTCACCGTTTTAAGAATGGTAATTAAATACGAGTGATTTACACAAAGTAAAACGCCTGCCTGGAATCGAATCTCGTAAGTCATGGCCGTTACCAATGGGCCACCACTGCTCTTAACATATTTAGTTGATAAGCAGAAAAACATGAAAGTTTTGAACGTATAGGATGCCAAGCCTTTCTTTGCAAATCTAAGAGTTCCAAGCTTCAGTGATGACGAACCTACAGTGCTTAAACATTAATTAATTAAATCAATAACCAAACAACTATACTCCTTGAGCAGGTGGCGATCTGTAATTTCTGCCTACCCCTATGAGAAAAACGCGTGAGTTTGTGTATTTTATTAATAACGGTCAGTTGAATCCACCACCCTATACACAACAGATACAGGGTGTATAACGTTATAGTAGCAAATCGGTTGTAACTAGTGAAGCTCAAAGGATTCCTGGAACCAGTCAAAGCCTTCCCTTTGTCTCAATGGTGTCAGTAGCCACTAACGTATCATACTTACATTGATATGCTATTCATGGGGCATCTCTCTAACATCAGTGTGTTAGCAATAGCTATACGTTTGAGGTTACCGTGCAGTGGTGTATGTAGTGTCTGACTGTCTGCCAAGAGTTGTAGGTACGATTCGGGACGATTTTTTTTGTAAGAATGGATTTTGTGGTGCATAATAATTATTAACTATGTAGGTACTTGAAATTTTAAATAAACATTTTTTTTGGAACGAAGTTCCTTATCGCAAGGTACGGTCTTGGCGGATGGGGGCTAGGCGAAAAAAATCATAAGAATTTTCCGTCACGAGTTTACGTCACGACCCTTTCTTTATTTGTTTGTTTGGTTAAACGCGCTAATCTCATGAACTACTGGTTGGAATTGAAAAAAGTCTTTTCGTGTTGGATAGTCCATTTATCGAGGAGGGCGTTAGGCTATATAACATCACGCTACGACCAACAGGGGCGGAGCATAAATGAAAAATGTTGCAAAAACGGGAAAAAATTATCCCATTTGAGAGCTTCCGTTTCGTGCGCTGCGTAAACGGTTAAAGTTACGCAAAAATCATGTATGACGGAATTGTTCCCCTTTAAAAGTTCTAAAAAAAAGGCCGCGACAGCATATGTCTATATTTTAAGGTTGACTCAATATAACCCTTTCTATTGTAATCAAATTTGTTCTATGAATGTTCTAAATATACTACGAAAGGAACTTTGTTCCAGCCGAGTGTTCCACGACACTCACGATTTTTTAAAATTCTTATTTGAATTTATATAGGTAGCCAGGGAAATTAATTATTTATCAAATTGACACACTACGTCAGTTTGATAACCAAATATACATTTCCTTGAATTTACATGAATTTAATCTGTTACTGAAATATTGCATTGTGCATAAAATAAATCGCAGACCATAATTAGATACATATTATTTACAGTTATATGCAGCGGCCATATAACTTGGAGCCGAAATGCACCTCTACCTCTATCCACCCTTTTACTGAATACTCAATAGAAGATCAACTATGTTTTCATTGCTATCTGTGCAAAAGGGTGTATTTATAATATACTAGCTGCGCCCCGCGGTTTCACCCGCATAAGTCTCGATCCCGATGAAATATCGGGATAGTAAGTATCCTATGTTTTAATCCAAGTCATGGTCTACCTATGTGCCAAATTTCACCCAAATCTGTTGAGCCGTTTTTGCGTGATTGAGTAACAAACATCCACACTTTCACATTTATAATATTATACTAGCTTTTGCCCGCGGCTTCGCTCGCGTTAATTTAGATTTTGACTATCAATTCGGGTTATAATTCAATCATGATTCGAAAGACACGTGGCGCCATCTATTATCATAAGAACGTTATTGTTGTTTTCCTCGGGAACAGTACCTTTTTGCGGGATGAAAGGTACCCTATGTCCGTTTCTGTACCCCTGACAACGTATATGCAAAATTTCAGGATGATCGGTTCAGTGGTTTAGGCGTGAAAAGGTAACAAACAAACAAACAAACTTACTTTCGCATTTATAATATTAGTTAGGATTAGGATTATATTATAGTATATATAGACATCGGCACGCCAGTAATCCGCAAAAGGGTAGGTAGACATAATGCGTATAACTACCCCGCACAGCATTAGTTGGCGCTCCGGTAGGGGGTGCTAGTCAGCATTTGTAGGGCATGATTCTAATTCTCCGTTTTACCTTTACAATGCTATGTCTACCGAAAAGATTTTAGTTTTTCAGAACGAAACAATTACGTCTGTTTTCCATGTCGAAACTACTTATTTCGCAGTTAGTTTATTAACGTACATAATAGGCCCTATACTGTTACTGTTAGCCTGCATCATCCCACTGCTGGGCTAAGGCCTCCCCCCATGACTTCCAGCTCTTTCAATCCAGAGCTAAAGTGGACCATGTCGTTTGTTTTCTCTAGCTCGTCTCGCCATCGCCGGGTGCCGCGACGCCTTCTGGCTGTGTCAGAGCTCCACGTAGTGAGTATTTTGGCCCACTGCTCATTGGGCATACGGCAGACGTGGCCAGTCCAGTCCCACTTTAGCTTAGCGGCTTTTTGAGCAACTTTTGTTATAGAATCTGTGTTTTGGAGCGCAGTGTGGTGTTCCGAATATAATCAGTCAATTTGACGCATAGAATACTGCGCTCCATTGCACGTTGGCAAACATTGCGTTTGGACTTTTGAATGTTTGTCAAAGACCAAGTCTAATATTCATAGGTGAAAATGGGAAGGATACACATGTCCATAAGTTTTCGCTTGAGTGACAAAGGAAGGTTTACTTTCATAGGCTCTTTCGTGAACCAGTATATCTTCCAGGCATTTTCGGTTCATCTTAACCCTTCCTTGTCTTATTTGCACTAGAAAGAGACTAACTGGCCCAAGTAGGATAATTGATAATTTACTTAGTAACTTAAACATTATTATTTTCCAGTGTAGATTCACTTCACTGCACCGATATCGATCCGTTATTTAAAAATAACCCAGACTGCTTTTGATTCCTCTATACTTTTTCTTTCCTTCGTACTTCATCGTCAGAGGAAACTCACTGTTTCTTTAGTTCGTTATATTCGGTCTCACTGCCCTTCACTTTCATTTCACCACCGTTCGCTCGGTCTTTCCTTCACCGTTCTTTCGACACATTTGAACGACATGTGAATGGTGTAAGAGGTTTCACTGAAAAGAACATCCAATGGCTTTTTTAATTAGTTATTTTTCTAATGGTTTGAGTAATATCTCTACAAAGTGGTAATGTCGTCAAAGTTCAAATAAATGAAAGTAAGTTAAATAGGACAATTGAAGATTCGTAGTGGAGTTTCGTCGGCCTATAAGCAAGGGTTCTTTTTCTCGCAAAGCTTTATTTTTTTCATAATTACTTATCAGTTTGTGTTTATTTACCTCTTGAAATTATTGATTTAGGTACTGATCTAGTTATCTTTGACCGAAAAATAGTCAAGCTAAAGTTGAAACTAGGTACCTACTAATTACATACATTACATTAATTACAGGCTAAGCATTGGCAATGCCGCCAGTCTCTTGGGTACATTACCGGTCGACAGCGATGCGGATGAATTTTTCGACGCCATATTTTAGTCTGTGAATTGTTTTAGTTAAGTTCAGATACAATTTTCTTATTTTTATTCATTAATTAAGTTGTTATTTGCGTATATATTGTTTGAATTCTGAATAAATAATTGAACCAAGATGCCAGTCCAATTACAAAAACAGTTTTTGCGTAGCGTCTTTGCACACTTACCTCAGCTTTATGAATCGCGTTGGAAGATGCAGCACTTGACTTACAACTTAATTAACGCTTACTTTTATTATAAGTATGACGAACAAAACTTAATAATTATTTAATAAAGAGTTCCTTATAAGAGGGCTAGTCGTGGAGCAATAAACTATTTCTAGCGATACTGTATAAAAAAGAAACTGAATTTTCAGGCATATAAGGCATTTCCACATTGTATTTGAAATTTGGCTCTAAAGTCCAAAGGTCTGGATGGAGACCCAGGATGTTGCAAATTCCAATAGATGGTGATGGACTTGGTTAATGTATTTATTGCTGTAAACAGTCCAACCCATGAGTCCGGAGAAGCCTTTATATCACCGAGAAATCAAAATAACTTTGTCTGTTTAACACAAGATATGAAGCCCCTTAAGCTTTCCCCATCGTACATCCCATCAATGGTCGTGTGACACCAACAGCAGCAATTCCGTACAACCATTACATACATACAAATCGAGTCGGAATCAGGAATATTAGCAGTTAGTGCTACAGCCCCAATTCACGCCATAATGGCTCCTGGTGCGACGGGCTGTGGTAAATGAGTGATTAGCAATGTAACAGTAACCATGTGGCCTGATGATTGTAACCCAGCGTAATTTACGCTGCTCAAAGTGAGTCAACGAAATTGCATTCCATTCGGTTTAAAAAAATATTGGGGTTTGCGTCAGAGTTGACGCAAGTTTCAATTTAAAATGTCTCAAATTCGACTCATTTTGAGCAATACAAAATACGCCGAAGTTACCACATCCAGCTTATCCCCTAACACGAGGTAAACGTGACGTCTAATCGACGTAACAGAAATCTCGACGCCCCGGAGGCGTAAGTGCGTAACACACTATTGATTCCCGAACACGAGTCCAAACTTCACTAGGAAATCTTAATTGATTATCCTATGACCTAATTGCTATTATTCCTGAATGTCTGACTATAGACACATGCGTGTGAGAGACAAAGGGTCCTGTGATTGGATATTTTTAGTGTATTCATTGATTTATGATAAGCCTTTTTGTAACATGTTGGAAAGTTAAGCTACAAAGACAAAGAACTAACTGCTGAAATTGTTGTCAAAACGCTGTGTTATGTCCACACGAGGGCTTGTGGTTTCAGCATGTTTCCAAATTCAATGTGGCAACAAGTTTGGTAAATCGAACAAGGAAAATGTTTCAGAGACATAAGCCCGGCACAAGTCGGTCAACATAGGTATGGCAGTGTTGAAATTTCAGGACTCGTGTCAGGAGGTCTACTAACTTAGCACGAAATCCGTAGTTTCGGCCAAAGTTACTGGCGTTTCCCGCTCCGTACTACCTACGGACATAAGATTAGTTTGGGGCCCGAACTAAGAATGAATGACAGAACGATTAGACAGTTGTCCTTACTACCGATGTGTTATGGCCCGTCCGAAAAAGTTAACTAATCGGGAGTAGGGTTCACTCCGGAGTATCGAATTACTTTCGGTCGGGCCCGTAGCTTCGTTGACGGACTTATAGAGTATAGGCCCCCTGATCTAGAACCAAACAAAACCAAATTACTATGTTAATTTGCTTACCCGAAGTGTTTAGTGTCATTCATCTTTTGTTCATTCCTAACGCATCATGTCTTGGATTCTTTTACTCGTCAATAAAACCGTCATCCTCAACTACGTGCTACACGCATAATATCGATACCATAAACTGCCGAAGCTATCAACGTCAATAAATGTCATGAACTCATCATGATCATCACACTTGACATGCGTTATTGTTGATAGCAGTGACTTCAATATTGATGACGTCACATAACGTCATAACTATTGAAGTGAATGTCGCCGCCAACAATGCCCTTCTATCTCTTAATCACCTCTGACGAGTGACTACATGTGCAGGAAAGGAATAAGTCTGCAGCTAGTGACAACGTGGTGCAAAGTTAATCAAATGTGTCACACTCGCAATACAATTTATAAATACTTTATTACTTTAGATATTCCTGTATAGTAGATTCATTTATTGACACAAATCTTACACGCATCACAACAACAGACAGAAGCGAAACAATTTTTTCCTTGTGGGAATCGAACCCTCCATCCGCATAATTGCAGAACTGACACATGCCGACTGCCCCTAAGAGTGCTTACACACGAGCGGCACGCGTCAACGGCAGAGGCAACTGTAATCGCCGACACTCGTCGATGACTGCAGTTGCCTCACACTTACTGTCTTCGGTATTTCCCATAAACGCATGCAGATCATCAGAAAAACCTCAGCTTCTATGATCTTTCGTGGGATCTGAGAAATTAGGAAAGTGAGCCAAACATAGTTAAAAAAAACTTAGGCCCTGTTTCAACAAATGCCAAAATAGGAATGCCAATCCATTCATCCATTAGCTGCTGAGCAACGCCACCAGATAACTTCAAAATGGGCACATTTGCTTAGAATATATCATCTGTCACATACGTTTACCGAAACTTATCTGGAGGTAACAAGCAGGCCACAATAAAATTGTTAACTCCTTTTAATTTTATTTATCCAGATCATAAATTTATCAGTATCCTTCCCACTACAAAACACCAGTTTTTAGTATTTGTGCGCAAGCACTGAGAGCAACAGGCACGATGATGTCATCGCCTAGATCGACTCCGTTTACAACGCTGTCGATACAAAGCAAAAATAACTAAACATAGTGATTATGTGTGGAAGAAATACAGTTTTAATAAGTTTGACTCCTAGTGTCAAACTTGTTTACCTATGTACGGTCACCAAAAGTGATAAGTAACCAGGGCCGTCGGATACAGTTGAAGTTAAGTAAGAAACCAGTGGATATTTTTGAATAAAATTTGACTTAATTAATAGAAAACAAATAGTTCATTTATCAAATTAAAT
Organism: Dryobotodes eremita; assembly: GCA_917490735.1. Taxonomy (NCBI): domain Eukaryota; kingdom Metazoa; phylum Arthropoda; class Insecta; order Lepidoptera; family Noctuidae; genus Dryobotodes; species Dryobotodes eremita. Next base: position 12,110,553 of record OU823257.1, read on the forward strand.
TTCATTCGAAAACATTCGTCTGTTTCTTACTAAAGTTCGACTATATCCGACGACCCTGGTTACTTATCTCTTTTGGTGACTGTACGTCACTGCACTATGGTGTGACGTCACTATTCTGGCATGCATGTTATTGTGTAATGTTTGTTTGTGTGTTTGTTTCCGGCAAGGGTTACGACGACGCGACGTTACTGAAAAGGAAGTACTTCGAGAGGATTGGCAGATTAGCATCAACATCATTCTGTGCATTAGTACTTTAGTAGGTATCAACATATAATATTATTAGGATCAAATGAGGTTTCTATAATTCGTTGTACCTAGTATTTCTATTGCCTGAATGAAGATAAAAAGCATTTAAGTTATTAAATCGTGATCGGCAGCTTGCAAAACAGTGCATTTCACCTGAAATCCTTGATCCCCCCTCACTAACAGCATCAGACTCCTACCAGAGTCAGTAGAATTCCAACAAATAAGTACATAGACAGAACCAGAAAAATCATTGACCCTATTTGCTTATCTCAATAGAAGAAAGCTGGTTCAAGCTGCTTCTCTTCCTGAATAATGTAGGCGTAATGATTCGAATGATCAACGTAAAGTGACCGGTCATTCTACGCACAGTACAGATACGGACCCAGACCAATGTCAACTATATTGGTGTTACTAGTTTTAAAACTGCGTTAGTGATCAATTTGTGAAAGTTAATGAGCCCTACGTCACTAGCGTTATGCCGAGTAGGCGGAATACACGCGGCATTGTTTGATACATGAACCATCCAGTTTTTGCCCGAAAAATAACAAATTGTATTAAATCAGGATCTTTCCACCGTTTAATTAAATTATATAATTAAATCCAAGATCATAATTATCCTTATTATAGCTACATTTCGCCAATTATGTTTGTCCAATGGAGGAAGGTTTGAACTTGGGCCAAATCCAGACTCCGGGCTGCTACTGAGAAATACACCCACACACACCACCACATACAACTATGCCTAGCCCTTCGGGGAATACAGGCGTGAATATGCTATGTTTTTAGTTATCCTTACTAGCGGGATAATTGCGTAACACACTAACAGTAGGAATAGCTTTCATTTTGACAGTTCAACAACATTCATTGCGTTATTTACGTTGCTGAGCAGCCAATTTTTTCGAACATATGAAGCAATGGATTAGGAATTTCATTCAACCTTCAAATGACCTCTTTCTTACAGGCACCAAAGAACTGCAAAAAGTCTAATACAGGCTAGATACAGGTCAAATATTTTACTGCACGGGTCACATCGTAACAGTACAGTATGAAAACCAAGTCTAGCAGGCTGTGACACGCTGAGGGATCGCTTTATCGATGCAATCTACAGCATGCCATTGTATCAGGAAGGTGTGGTCATATTTAAGGGTGTGGTATGGACCATCAAACTGAACAACTTTCTCCATGGGACCAACATTGTAATCGCGAAAAAATAATCAGCCGCCCCATACATTTGAGTCAAGTAGGTGTTGAAGTTTTGTATGGAACAGTTCTGCAAAACAGATCTAGGTCGACCCAAAACCCTCTCCCCATAAAGCTCAGCTATGTTTGCAGAATAATTAAAACGCTATATTAATTTTCTCCGAAATCGAGCCCCATCCTCCTTTGACCCCTTTTGCAATCTCATAGTTACTGCACTTTATTTTCAAAAACTCACTCTAGCACAGAGATGAAATTTTGCACGAAAAGATAAAAATATTTTTTTTCTGCTACTACTAGACACAGAATTAGCATAGAGGTCAGACATTGAGATATATTTGCTATTCAAATTGTAATGAATGAAGAACTGATTGGATCCAGAAGAGGAAGAAGGGGATGCTGTACTGGTGATGGAAACACCAATGTCCAATAGTGGGACTGCACATGGAATAGCATTAGAGTTAAAAGATTAATGAATTGTACATTCTTCATCATCACCTGATTCTGAGTACCCTTGCTGTTTAACCTGTATTTATGTAAGTCTGAAGCTAATGTTATTGTACTCAGAAACTGTTGTCAAACCAAACAAAAAATTACTTAACTTTTTAAAATATGCTACTTTAATTAATCTGGTTTAAATAAGGTCAATCCTCACTGCTTTACACATATGGAAAAATCCAATATTTCAGCGTGAAGAAAATTCAACATTTCAGAGTTGTACTATTGATTTATGCCATCCTAGTACCTACATGCACTTCAGCTGCATCTCCCGAAGCACAAGCATTCGTCAATCAGAAACTCTCACGAACTTTTAAGTTTTTTTTTTTTTTCCCTTATTTTTTTCCTAGAAACAATTAAAGCATTCCGAAAGCCGATAGTTGCGGGCGTTACGGACGGTAGATAACGAGGCGTTTCTCGTTATTTCACAGCATTGTCCTGTTCCAATAAAACTATAGTATATTCCCGAAACACAATAAAACACTGCAGAACAAATAAGTAATCTTAATAATTATTATCATTGTCATGTTCGCCGAAATACAAGAATATAATGGAAAAACAGAGGTTATCATGTTATCAGTCTGATAACACCTATGTACAACGCACTAAAATCTACGGTTGCAGATTTTTGTACTATCGCATAAGGCTTCATACAATGCGTCTTTAACTCACTATAGTATAGAGAATAGCCTTGTTGAATAAGCAGTGTACGTATCTTAAAAAGTCTAGCGCCAGTTTTCATAGCGATAGCTTAGTAGCGTTGATTGTATTTAGCAATACATCATGCAGACAAAGAATTTTCACTCAAAAATATTTTGTTTTGCTTCCAAACAAAAACTAATAATTACAATAGACACTGATTAAAAATATCCTGCAATCAATGGTAGTACATGAGAATCTATCAGAATTTAACCAATGGTCAGTTCCAGTCTACGGTTTAAAATAAATATTAAAAATGGACCGGCTGGCATTCTGACCCCTTTTTTTTTTTTTTTGGGTGGGAAATCATCAAATGACGTCTCCCGCTCTGGGCGGAGCGGAAGGGCGTGTCAGACTCTTACTGACTAAAACCCACCCGTGTTCCTTCAGTTGCCTGTGCGCCAGGGCCACGGTAACTCTTTCGAACAATCCGCGACCCCGGCAGGCATCGGTCCTATCGGACCCCGTCAATGGTGCTGACATCTCTTTGAGGCGCGCGTGGAACACGACGCGCCGTCGACCCGGGCCTGGTCCTTACCGGACGGCGAGCTGCCCATTGCTCGCCGTCCGCAAGCCCGCGCCTACGGTGGCCGGGAGTCGGCAATCGACTCCCGACGCCCAGGGTGTCTCCTCCTCCTGCGGCGGCTAGGGGCGCGAGGGCGTAGAGATTGCCTCTCCCTCTCGCGCTCCGCCTCCTCCTTCGCGAGCATTACTGCTTCGCAGAAGGAGGTGACGGCTTCCCATTCCCTCTCGCTCCGTACCATGGCCTGAACCAGGGCCGGACGCGAGAGGTCGCCGCCGCCGATCGCCGCCACGAGGACACGGCGGTGCTCCGCCCAAGCCGGGCAGACCTCCACCGTATGCTCCACCGTGTCCTCCGGTCGATCCACACAATGGTAACACCCGGGCGTTTCCTCCCGCCTTATCCGAAACAGGAACCTCCCGAAACAGCCATGTCCGGTGAGGACCTGCGTCAGGCGGAAGGTGAGGACGCCGTGGCGCCTCTCAAGCCACTCCTCAAAGAGGGGTCTTACCGCCGCAATTGTGGCGTGCCCTGCGCTGGGTTGCGAAAGTCGCACTCTCCATGCCGCCATGAGATCCCGCCGGAGCTCTGTCCGCTGTGCCGTGATTACTCGCGGCAGCGGAGTTACGCCCCGGCGTTTCGCCTCCTCGCGCCACTCCCAAACGTGCGCGAGGACCTTTGCCTCCAGATCCCACGGCGGCAATCCGGCAAGGAGGCTCGCCGCCTCGCAGGAGACCGTGCGGTATCCCCGTACCATCCGGATGGCCATGACCCTTTGGGACGCTTTCAACCGGCGGGCTGGCCGGAGCCTTAGCGAAAGCGCCCACACCGGTGCCCCGTAAAGGGCCATGGACCGCACGACCCCCGCGTAGAGCCTCCGGCAGGAGGCGTTTGGCCCCCCTAGATTGGGCAAGAGCCGCTTCAAAGCAGCCCCGGCCCGCTGCAGTCTGGGAGCCAAACGTCGGAAGTGCTCCACGAAGTTCCACCGGCTGTCGAGGACGAGTCCCAGGTACTTCATCGTCGACTCGACGCCGATGAGAACCCCTCCTACCGTTATTTGGGAACCCGACAGTGGCGCGTTCCGAGGACCATGAAAACACATGGCCTCGGACTTGTGCAAGGCCACCTCGAGTCCCAACTGCCGGATCCTCTCAACGACTGTCGCAACCCCGCGTGTCATTAGTTCGGCCGCCGCCTGGTGCGACCTCCCCTGCGCCAGGACCAGCGTGTCGTCAGCGTAGCACACTACGCTGACGCCGCTAGGGAGGTCGGCGCGCAGCACCCAGTCGTATCCGATGTCCCACAGATGCGGCCCCAGGACCGATCCCTGTGGGACACCGCACGACATCTCTCGCCGGTTCCATTCTCCTTGGTGACCGGGGTAGATCACCGCCCTATCCGTCAGATAGGCCTCGACTACACGACAGAGGTAGGTCGGCATCCGGTGATACCGGAGTGTCTCCCTGATGCAACTCCAGGGCAGGGTATTGAAGGCGTTGGCGATGTCTAGAGACACCGCCAAGACGACCCCACCCCGGGCCACAGCATCCCCCGTCGTGAGGGCTCGCACGCGCATGATGGCGTCCACCGTGGAGCGCCCCCTGCGGAAACCAAACTGGCTCTCCGCCAAATCCGGCCCCACCCGCACCAGCTGCCCGACGAGGCGGTCTGCAATAACTCTTTCAAAGAGCTTGCCCACCTCGTCGAGCAGCACGATGGGCCGGTAAGCGGACGGAGAGTCCGCCGGGCGCCCCGGTTTCTTAATGAGGACCAGTTTACCCGTCTTCCAACGAAGTGGGAACTGGCCCTCCTCCAAGCATGCGCTTAGGAGCCCTCTTAGTCGAGGCCCGAGAGCCTCCAAGGCCAGGACCCAGGCTTTTCCAGGTAAGCCGTCGGGTCCTGGGGCGGTATTCTTGGCACTCAGCCTACGTACCGCCACTCTCAACTCTACCTCGGTCACCTCAGGAGCAACGTCGTCATCGTCGGGTCTGTGATCCGCAGTTGGCACCGCAGGAGGCGGAGCCATGGGCGGGGGAGTATGCTCCCCCCGCGAAGGGAACAGAGCGCTCACCACGCCCTCCACGAGCTGGGGCCGGAGACTCTGCGTCAGCGGGGGAGCCCATGGGCGGAGTTTCTCCCGCACCACCTTATATGGGCGCCCCCACGGGTCCCTGTTCAGAGTCCCCAGCGACTCCTCACGGGCCAGTCCCCTGGCCCGCAGGATCTCCGCTCGGAGGGCGATCTTCGCCACTCTGTAACCCTCGTACAGCTCCGACTGAATGGCTTCCGTATCCGGAGGGCGGATACGGAGCCTGCGGTGCCTGGTGTACAGGCGCCGCGCGGCAACGCACGCCTCGCGCAGAGACGTTAGTTCCGGCGACCACCAGTACACCTGGCGCCAGGCGCGTCCGGGCTGGACCCGGGGCATTGCCATGTCACACACTTCTGACATGGCCTCCCGGAACCACTCTGCCTCGTCGTTGATGTCAGCAGGCCTGTCCGGTGATGACACCCAGGCCTGCACGATCGAGGCTTCCAGGAGGAGCTCCCGGTCCAGCTTCTTCAGCGCCCACCGCGGACCACTCGGGGCCTGTCGGACCAGCGCGCTCGAGGTCTGGGCGGAGACGTCAAACCGGATGTACCGGTGGTCGGAGTACGTCTCCACCCCCTCCATGACACGCCAGTCAAGGACACGCGGTGACAGAGCGGGGCTGGCGAACGAGATGTCCACCACTGACTCGCCCCGCATCCGCACACACGTGGGGACAGAACCCCGGTTTAGGACGACCAGGCCTGTCTCCAGAGCCCAGTCCTCCACCATCCCGCCCCGTGTGTCCGTGTACCGGGAACCCCAAGCCGTGTTCTTGGCATTGAAGTCCCCGAGTACGAGCACGGGCAGGGTATGGTACCCGACGACGACGACTCTCAACTCCGCAAGGGAGTTGTGGAACTCGGCGAGAGTTCGGTTCGGGGAGAAGTATACCCCTACCACAACAATCTCCCCGAACCGTGCTGCCACGCAACCCCGTCCTCTCTTGACTGCCTCAAGCGACGGGGTACCGGCGGCGGCCGACGAAATGAGGGTCACTGAGCCGCTCAGGTCCTCCACCCAGTCATCCCTGGGCGGGACAAAGTACGGCTCAGCGACCACGGCGATGTTGATCGACCACTGCGCCATGCTCTGGAGTAAGAGATCCTGAGCGGCGGCGCAGTGGTTGATATTCGCCTGGAGGAGGCGTAATGGGGCCATTATTGGCCCTCCATGTCAGCCCCCTCCCGAGCCCCCTGTGAGGGCCCTGCCGCGATGTTTGCGGCAGCTACGATGGTGGGTGCGGCAGCGGCGGCGGCAGTGGCGGCGGGTGCGGCGGTGACGGCGGTGGCGGAGGGCTTGCCCCTGCCCCTGGCTTTGGTGGCTGGAGCGCAGGCCTTACTCCCAGCCCGGTGATCGGCCGGCTTGCCAGCTGCCGCACATAAAAAGCAGTGCGGCGTGGCGTTGCACGAGCCGGCCTTGTGACCGGGCTGACCGCAGCGGAAGCAATGATCGCTGCGGTCCACCTCCGAGGTGCATTGCACTCCCACGTGGTTGCCCACTTGGCAGCGGAAGCACCTCAGAGGTCTGGGTTCCAACAGTTTCACCTGCGCGGAAACCCAGCCCACCAGGAGCCTTTGGCCCTCCCCGGCGACTTTCCTGGCCGCCGCCACGGGGCAGTTCACCGTAACGGCTCGCAGCCCCTTGTGGTCAGGACGGATGGTGCCCGCTCTAACCTGCTCAGCAGAGCAACCCCCAGTCCTAACGACGGCGGCCACCACCTCAGCCTCCGTCACGCAGTCATCCAGGCCCAAGATGCGCATGTCAATGCACTTGGTGGGCCTGGACACTCGAGCCTCGTCTGCATTTAGGGACGCCCTAAGCCTATCGGCCAGAGCGTCAGCAGTCGGGCCACTCGCCGCACCGGGCACCTCTAGCATCCGGGCCCCAGTCGCAGTGACTTTCACCCGGATGCCATTGGTGATACCTAGCTCTTGCAGGTTCACCACCGCCCTCGCCTTAGTGAGCACGTCGCGGTAGGACACGCCCTTCTTCTCCGCTTCCGGCTGTAGCGTGATCACTACAGCTGCGGACTTCGGGGCGCGGAGCCTAGCCGCGACGCTTCGCTCTTTGCGCCGCTGCCGCCTCTCTTTCCTTTTGGCCGCCCTTGAGACCTTACCCGCCTTCCTCTTCTCTCCGGCCACTTGCCATTCGGCGTCGGCCGGAGGAGCATTAGGAGGCGGGGGGGGCGGCCGTCTCGCCGCCGGGGCTGGAGCCTTCGCCGCCTGCGCAGCCACCCCGCCCTTTTTGGGCTTGGTCGGCGCCGACTTTGTCGGCTTTGTCGGGGGCGGCCCCGCGGGTTTCGGCACGGGCCCGCCTTTAGACCGCCCTGCCGTTACCGGCTTGGCCGCAGCGGCGGCAAACGATACCTGCCGACTCGCCGCTAGCGGGGGACGCAGGACAATAGCCTCCAGAGCGGAAAACCTACTCTGGAAGGCAGCCAGCTCCCGCCGCACCAGGGTCAGAACCCGGTCCTCAGCAGGTATCGGCACCGGCCGGCCTTGCCCATGCTGCGCTCCCTCCTGTGGCTCTTCCCGGGGGCCGATTGCTCGGAGGCCCACCAGGTCCGCTCGGAGCTCCTCATTCTCCTTTCGGAGAATCTCCATGGCGGCTGTCAAGCGGGCGACCTCAGCCCGCAACTCAGACATTTCATCTGACGGAGGCCCAAGGTGAAAAGCCTCCGCTGCCGCCATAATAGAGGCCGTGGCAGTGGGTATGACCTTGTCTTTAGAGGACTGAATCCTCTTCAAGGCCACACCCCTGATCGCAGCTACCACAACCTCCTCAAATTGCGCCACTCGCTCCGACTTAGAGCCGCCAGCGGTGTTCAGCTCACCGCCTGACGACTCGGAGATGTCCGCCCTGCTTCGCGTGTCCTCCGTGGCGAGCCTATCAGCTCGCTGGTCCGGCTCGACTGGGCTGGTTTGGCTCTGCTCGCTGGCCTCCTGAGCAGCGAGCCCTCTGCCCGCAGCCTTTTCGCGGACTCCACTCCGCCGACAGATCTTCCCGATTTTACGGGCGGAGCTCCTCCCGCCATCAGAGGACGACCCCTGGCCATCCCCTGGTTTGGGGCGCTTCTGGAAGAGCCTTCGGTTCTTCCCAGCATCTCCCATGACCACGCGCTCCGGGCTCTTGAAAGAGCCCTTCGCGCCACATGCGGCGTCGGACTCCGACCCCGCATCACTCCCCTCCTCTCCACTGCTTTGTTGTTTGTTTTGTTTTTGTTTAAGATTTTCCATATTGAATCCCACGAGTGTGGGGGATGTAAAAGGTCCATCCTAGGTTCACCCCCTGTCCCTAGGTAAGTGTTCATTTGTTACCCAACCAGAGGGTCCACTGGTACTCTGGCTGGGGGTGCGCTAGCGACTGATGCGCCACCTACAACTGGAAAGTTGTAGATGACACTACTCCTCAGCCATTCATACCCTCGCCGCGCACCAGAACTTGATATTAGAGGAATTTTTTATAGAGGTTATCTTCCTCGCGGTCCGGGCGGTTAAGCCAAGACCCTCGACCCCCGTCAAAAGTCAGAGACATGACGTTGACGATCTTCGGGGCTACGAGACTAACGGTGGCAGAAGGAGCAGACTCCTTACTGCCTGCCCGGCGGCAGGGTAAGTGCACACCGAGCCCGCTCTTACTCCGCCGCTGTGCGTCTCTGCTTAACAGAGATACACACGTTGGAGCGTTCCTCCGACAGGATATTAGCGTACGGGCAACAAGACCCTTTAGGCACAGAGTACCTAATGGAGAGTTATTGCCCGCACCCCAGGGTGCACCGTCCCGGAGACTGGCCTTTCCCCCAGACGCATCCAAGGGAAACTCCAGCCCACGGACACACGGGGAGGTTTCCTGTCCTAGCACCCCGGCATTCTGACCCCTCACATTTGCAACCCAATTACTGAGCATTACAGATATTATTATATATATATATTATCAGACGGTTAGACCGTTGTCAGACAAACCGTCTACTGACTGATATAGGTAAATATTTTTTATGACAGCCGGGCCAGACGGTCTCGTTGCCAAGATAGATATGTACAGAATGGTCACCCATCCGAAGTTTGGCCGCTCTAGCGGACTTACTTGCTACCTTTTTGAGTCTCCAAGTTCAAGCTGTAGGTCTAACGTGACCGTAAAAACATTGTTACACTACTAATTTAAAGATTGCTTCTTATTAACTTAAATGTCGTGAATAAACTTTATGTAAAATCATATAATTACATGATGTTTCTGGCGAAAAATAGAGGATTATTCCACTTTGCCCTACGAATATATCCCACCGGCGCGATGGGACAAAGTGGAATGTTCACAATTTTGGCGCCCACTGTGTCCCACTAATTGATCTTTTGGGGGGCCAAATTACACAGCCATAGTGGGAAAAAAAGAACTCATAGTTCATGCGAGTGTGAGATATTGAGTATTGAGTGTAATTTGCCCCACCAAAATCAATTAGTGGGACACAGTGGACGCTACAATTGTGAACATTCCACTTTGTCCCACTGCACTGGTGGGACACATAGGTGGGGCAAAGTGGAATAATCCAAAATAGACCAGTCTCTCTCTCCATGATAATGTCGTAAGTCGTAACAACGTAACGTGGCTTAAGGGAACAGCACTGGAATTACCAAATACCTGTGGATTAGCCCGGTAAAATGACTACAGTCACTACAGAAGTTGTCACAGGGAAAAATCAATCAATAGCATAGGAATGTACCTACGGTTGGCACAGCGGCTGAAAAGTTTGATTTCCACACAAAAAACTTATTTGTACGACTGATACAGGTAGCTTTTGAATATGTGAGATTTCTGCTTGCAATCGCATGATCTAAGAGGAATCCTTGTACAGTTCAATATTTTTGTTAGGCACAAAACCTAAATTGTTCCATGCTAGCTTGATTATAGAAGTCTTTCCACATTGTTCCCATTACACAAACCATCAGGTCCTAAAATGACGCACGTACAAAGCCACCTCCAGTGCTTGTGCGTGAGGGCCATGACGTCAGACCGCAGCTGAACCGACGACCGCCGCCCACCCGTCCCTCACTCATGATACGAACCACATTTAGTCAAGCATTTTAAATTCGTTTCTACTAACTCCAGTATTCTGTTAAAATAACAAAGACAGTTGCAGTAATTTGCTTTTTTCAATTCTTATGACCTTCCAAGTTTATCTTGGGCATCACTGACATTGGTAAAGGAAAACATCGTGACGAAACCTGGACTTATAATTATGTGTAAAATTGCCAACACGCCTTGCGCAAACGTGGTGATCAATGCTCATGCCTTCTCTGTGTGAGAAGATGCCTTTGCCCTGCAGTGGGACAGTAATAGGCTGGTATTTGCAGTAATTACCCGCTTTTTATCTGGAGTCTTGTGATTACGGCAAGTGGATCAGGGGAGCATTCTCTTGTCTGCTTTACAACACACTGCAATCACCGGTCTATTTGCCAATTGTGGAGATTATGACCAGTCTCCTATAGCTGTTTTTTAGATGCAAGTATGACCATGATGAGTATGTATGTAGTAGAGTATGAAGTTGTGGTTATGACCAGTGTATTTATTATTCAGCAAGATTTGGTAAAGTTGCCATAGTACCACCACACAGGGTAAACACATAGATACTTAACAAATATTACCAAATATTGAATGACGATTTTAATATTGATAAAGTTGAGTTCAACAGTTTCATTAATAAAATGCCATTTAATTAATTAATATTTAAAGAAAATCATGTGCAATATATCTCGTATTTTTTTAAGACACAAAGTTTGGAAATAGTCTGATTAGTGTGATGGCGGTAGGTACAGTAGGTACTAGGTAGGTGCCAGCTCCGTCGGATCGATGGCGCCATCGTCGACGCCACTGCCTGTCTCCCAAGATAAAACATCCCTGCTGGAACCACTTTCCTTTTTCGCTGTCCATATCTTTTTTCCAATCTTATTAGTTTCCAGTAGCACAGAAAAAATACTCTTACCTACAGAATGTAACACCTTATTTACTTTATTTTTGTGGTTAGGTAAAAAGCTTTCCACTGACATCGACCCAATTTTAGGTTTTCAAAATCCATAATGTTCATGTAAAAGCGGCTTGCTTTCATGCTCGAGACTCGTTGTAATCTTGCATGATGTAATCCATGAAAATAAATGAAAAATGTGTATTCAAAATTCTCTTACCTCCTTCAAATTATGTCATAACATAACTCTAACATTAATCGACAATAATATCTTAAAGATTTCCGTAGCAATGACTTCCGAGCAATCTCAGAGCTAATGAACTGTTATGAAAAATTCTTTCGCTATCCCGGAAATTTCTTCCCACCTAAGAAACGTCTGGAATACTCCAACAAATTAGTACAACCACAAAATACACGCTTATTGTCAATGGTTTTAACGAAAGCATTCCATCAAAATGAATAGCAACATTACTTTTTACAACACTGCATAACTCCGTTAAAATTTTAGTTTTTCGTCGAAAGCCGTCCAAACTACTACTTAATATAAAATAAATAAGACGAACTGAAAAAGCTCTCGTCTATTTTGAGATAGAATCGAGCGCCATTTTGCGTGTCCTAGTTTATCGGCGGATTAATACAATTTCCTAGTACGTGAGCTCGCGCCGTGGAAAACACTGCGCTATTGAAAATTGTTGATAATTCCGTGCTCATCACAAGCCAATGTGATTTCAAACACATTCGAAAATATGGTTTACGGATTTGTTTGGCGTTTCGCATACGCGTTATGCGTATTTTTCGTTGGTTTACTGACGAGCTCGTGTAGGTTGTACTTATTGTCGTGTTTATCGTGTATGATGTGTGAGATGAAAAAGACCATCCCGCATATTTCTGCTGAAATTTTCAGAAGTATCCGACCAGAATGATCACAGATTCTGGAGTAACGGATAAGTAAGGACACCAGCACCCGAATTGCGTAACACACTTTCAATCACAATCCAAGGGTTTCAAAGGAAATTCTTAAGGCATTGATTCATAGATTTGAAAAATTCATCTGCTCAACAACGTAAATAACGCAATTAACGTGTGTGAAGAGTCAAATTAAGGAAATCGCAACAAATTTTCATATTATGTGTGTTACTCAATTACCCCACAGGTTAGATGTTTAGCCGAACCTTGGCATTCACATGTTTACTGACATCCTGAAAGTCGTCAGGACTAAAGAAATAGGCGTTAATGATATCATGAGGAGCAATATATGGATTCCAAAACAACAAAAGCAAAATAGACATTTTAATTTCTCATCTCAGTTCCATCTCTTGTATTTTCAAAGCATGTGCTTTAATTAAGTTATGACATGCCAGCAAAACCACACCCTCTTCACTTTCACTGTTATGAAATATGGCGTTAATAAATATTAACGCCATATTTGATAACAATTCAGAGTTTTCCATAATTCTGTTTCGAATTACTTTAATTCGATACAGTTTTAACTTCAATTCTAACTAAACATTTTAATATTTAGTTAAAGGCAACAAAACATTAGTTTTACTAAAACACAGATTAAAAATAACAGCAAATTTTCTCTCGCAGTCCTGGATTTTGGAGCAAGTGGACGAGTCTATATAGAAATCTATTCTTGGAAGCAGAACTGAACGGACCAATTAAAAATGTCTAACGGCAGACTATTCCTGTGAATTGATAATAGAATATCACATCTATTACAATCCTTTCCTGAAAATATAAAACAACAACAACTACAACACTATATAAAAATCTGTGAACTGAAAATAATGGCAGGCATTTTCACTGAAGTATAATGATGATTACGAAGGATTCTGTTGTAGCAGTAATGCAGGTTTTACTCAGATGATTTTAATATCATTCCACAAATATTTTGCGATTTTCCGAGAATTTATTATTTTATCTTTTAAACTTTCAGGAATGAACGAAAAGCAGGATTAAAAAAGGGAAGGTAAGTATTTATTTGATTTGTTATCTGTTTGTTTCTGAGTTTCTTCATCAGATAGATTTGTAGGTCCTCGAAAAAGTCGAAGTAGTGTAGCATTCTGTCATGTTTGCCGCATCCGCCACCCGCAATGTGACAAACTGTCAACACTGCAAACAATTACAAGATCATATCGAAAAACTCAGCTTTCAAATTATGAAGATGTTCTAAATGAAGAGTTTTAAAACTTTATATATATTATGATAAATAATAAATGATTTTATTTCTGTAAGTAGGTTTGAACAAACACTTTTACACGTCAATCATATTTTAAAAACTAGACGAGGTCGGCGTTTCCTATCTGACTACTCTGAGAAGAAAGGCCGAAACAAACTCAGAGGTCACAGTCTCTTTTAAAGTCCAGACATAATCTTGGTCAGATCATGTGAAGACCATGTAGATTTGTGTCTGAAATGGTCTTTTGAGGAAAAACCACACAGATTGAGTGGACCTGTCCAGTCAGTGCACGCATTTGTCAGTAATCGTGCAGCTCAACTCAGAACTTAAGGAGCTCAACGATTCGACGAACAATATCAAAGAAAAGACATTTGGGTAGGCCACAAAAATTAGTTATTCTTTGCCCCTATCAACAAGGTGGAGACGAAAACGAAAATAAATTTAACTGCGTATATCTAATGACGTTCCCAGACTGCATACGAAAGGTCAATCAAAATCCAATAGTTTAGTCACTACAGCTAGTCAAAGATTGACAAACCCATAGTCGGCCAGTCACTGCTACTTATATAGCATAATCACCCTATAATGTCCCCACTGCTGGGACATAATGTTCCCACTGCTGGGACATAAGCTTCCTCTCGGTGAGAGGGAGTGGGCTACCACCACGCGGCCCCAGTGCGTGTTGGTAGATGTCACATGTCTTCTAATTTTTGACTCTAGGACATGCCGGTTTCCTCACGAGGTTTTCCTTTACCGTTTTGAGAGCAGTGGTGATGAAATAATTTACACAAAGTAAAGCGCCTGTCTGGGTTCGAACCTACGACCTACAACTCGTAAGTCGCGGCCGTTACCGGTGGGTCACCACTTCTTCCCTACTTATATGGGTTTGTTCATAAACTTTGCTTACAGTTAAGTAATGATTAGAGACTGTTTAACCATACATTTTTGACGTTTAATCATTGTATAAAAAAATAAGAAAATACACAAAGTTCTATAAGTAACTATTACTAGTGGCTCTGTGAGCTGTAGACTTCGCGAGTCGGTTTTTGCATAGCTTAAAACTGAATAAATGTCCACCACGCTATTTAAAACAAAAGAGTGCGAAATGGCTGAAATATGTTTGTTTTTACGTTTTCAACCCCCATATTTCAGCCATTTAAAAAAAAAACGATAAACTGACGTGATAAAATAATTCTATATAATTATTGAACCTACTCACAAAATTTCACAAGAATCGTTTGAGAAATGCGACCTGTAGAGGAGAACAACCATCCGAACATCCAGAGATACGAAAGCATTTTTGCCCAAGCTGAAACGGAGACGCTTCGCTCGCGGTTCGCGCTCACTCGGTCAAAAATATACGTAGTTTTCATAGCTTACAAACTATATCTATTGTAATTACAACAGATATAGTTTGTAAGCTATGAAAACTACTATGCTATGAAAACTTATGCAGCTGTAACTTATCCAAAATTATAAAATAAAATAATAAAAAAGTTTGTCACAAAAGTTTTTCTTCTTTTTGATTCATTCAGCCCGTATGCGTACTAGCATAGATCAATATTGTTCCAATAGGTATTTCGAAGTATATAGTAACTACACATAAATATGTACCTACAGGTAAATGCATCCTTCTGCTAATTGCCATTTCTCGACATTGAATCTCTGTCTTGTACTGTACCCATTATTCTACCTGGTTCCAAGAAGTAATAATCAAAGATAATTGATACTTCAATTGTAGATACTATTATATATTCTGATACATACGTCTAAGTAAAGTCAAGAAAATATTGTTTATCAAATTGACTACCAACTTAAATTGTCAGTATATTCAAATCACAATGTCATTCTTTGACAGTTGTATGAAATGGCTATAACACGGCAAATTAACGTAGTGAAAATAAACAATTAATTTCCCTGACCGTACCTACCTATGAGCACTTCTTTAACAATCATTTCTCTTTTCAAACTAGGAACTCTGTTCTCAGGTGATTAATTTGTTGAACAAAGAATACTCTCGCGCATGCTGCGTATTTGGAGGAAACTATATGTTGCACAACTAAAAGTATGTGTTGAGGATTCAAGCTAATTCTGCTTTTAACAAAAGGACATGAAAATGTAAACCCAACCCGCGAGGTAGATTATGTCCCACTCCCACTCACAGATAAGAGGCGTTTGTCCCAGCAGTGGGAACGTTAAAAACTCATTGGCTGCTTGCTTATTTTATGCGTGAAAATGAGTGGAAATGTAAGTATATTGAAAAGAGGAAGCACACAACATCTAGCGTAGCCGACCAGGTCTACCGTCAACGTTACTTGCATGCGGTGCATGCCGCCGATCATCGAGGGTCGGCCGATTAATTGATGGGTAAATAGAAAAGAAAAATTTACGTTCGCTTTGTAGCACTAGTACCACCGCACCGTACTTCCGGTTTAGTGAACACCAATCTTCGTATCCAGCATGGGGGCTTCCAATATTTCACCATCTTGTCACCGTCGCTGCTTTATCAGGGAGACTTCTTTGTCCAAATGTGCGTCATCTTTTCATTTCATCTTGATATCATAGCAGACTGGGGTAATACGTCGGACACTATCCGTGTATAGTCATATCAGGGTGATTCATACAATTTCTGTTTGATAAAACAAAAAATGGAGTCTGAGACAGTGGGAACCCCAAAGTGTCCTGGTAGGTCGGGAACGCCCGAGCTTTAATCTGATTTGAATGTTCTAGAAAATTATATAATGACATTGAACAATGTAAGGTAAAAATACAAACAAATTTTACAATAACTTAATAGTCAATGAAAATATTATGCGATCAAGTTCAACGATCCGAGGATAAAAATACTAGAAAAACTGTCTGATATTAATTCGGCCTTATTAATGGAGTATAGTTGAAGCCGAAAGAAGAACTAGAAAACACCGATGTTTTTGAACTATGATTAAAAACACATTTCTACATAGAACAGCTTTTGTACTAAAAATAATTACAGTCTACTTAAAAAATTGCTGTAGCCCAATCATTGACCAAGGTCCACATCATTTTGTAATATATTGTCACATGACTCTTATTTACTGGTTAATAGAGATTCAATTCGCTTGTATTTATTATCTAGATATAGTTGTGTCGATATGACTAAGTGTTTGTGCTACCTACTGAGCGTTTTCCTTACTCCACAATGAGTCACCGGCAGACTGGTAGCCGCGAGAGGGGCTCGCGGTAAACTATACGGATATGGCGAACGAGAGTAAATAAATACTTGAAATTATTTCATAATTATGTAGATTTCAGGAAAATTTGTTAAAGTGTGTTTGGTTATCTGTCCGCCTGTCTGTTTGTTATGACATAACGGCAAAACAGCTGAAACGATTTCTATAGAATTTGGCAGAAACCTGCCAAATCCAACTTTAAACCTGGAAAACATGGGCACTATACGTACCGAAAAATACAAATATTTTGACACAGCGGACAGCATAGACGTAACTAAGAGATGAAAGTTGGAATGGAGTGTATGCTATTTGGTTTCTATAGGTAAACACTGTCTGTTATCACGTTTACCAGGGCCCATTTGAGCGACCTTTGACCACATATTTACAACTACTTAATAAGTAACTGTACATATCATCCGGAAACCCAAAATATTCGTTAAAGATCTAGGATCTAGGCAAAGGGTATAAAGACCGCGTTGCCAGTGAAATTATTATTCTTATAAATATAAGATAGCAAGTAATAAAAGTGTCAATGTCATCAGAAATAATGCGTCATGATATTAACTTTTACTCTTGAATGGCCACCAAATGAAAAACCTAAGGGGATGCTGACATGATCACAATTCACCACGGTTGGAAGGAATAGGGAAGTATATAATTTTTATTTCCTCGTATAGGTACGAACATTTGTGAATAGGTGATAATAATAATAATACCAGCTGTCCCACTTTTGGGCAAAAGCCTTTTCTCATACACAGAAAGCAGGAACATTGATCATCACGCTTGCTCAAGGCGGGTTGGCGATTTCAGACTTATATCCTAATCCTAATCGTAACTAATATTATAAATGCGAAAGTAAGTTTGTTTGTTTGTTTGTAGCACTTTCACGTCAAAACAGCTGAATGGATTTGAATGAAATTTGGCACATGGCTAGACCATAACCTAGAGAACGACATAGGCTACTTTTCATCCTGGATCGCAGACGAATTCGCGGGCAACAGCTAGTTAATTTTAAGTCCGAGTTTCCTCACGATATTTTCCTTCACCGACGTCAGTGATATCCAAGATAAACTTAGTAAGTATATTTAAACATGGCAGGGACATTGACGAACAACCTGTTACCATGAATTCAGTACATAATTCAGAACCCATGAGTTGAAACTTCTCGTCGGTTATAAAAAACTAAATTTGCTCTGCCATACAATTTAACCGCGTAGGTATTGCACTTTTTTATAGCTGTTTTTTTTTATAACTGACGAAAAATTTCTGCGCTAGGAGGTCTAGTCTAGAATCATGTGCTGAATTCATTGTTTCAGTTTGCGCGTCGATGCCACCCTGTTTATGAACTGAAAAAGTCACATTGGTACTTGCCCAATTACAACCCACAACCTCCTGTATGAGAGACGACCACCATGACAAGAATAGCTTAAGCCACGGTAGCCAGTCAGCAAAGTAGTTTACAGTATCACCAAACGTGATTTATACTTTAAACATGGGATATGAATTACTGACCACAGTTAGAATAGAATAGAATAGAATACTCTTTATTATGTACACCATAAAAATTACGGATATAAATGTAGACATTTTACACAGGGTGACGCAATGGGCGGTCTTGGGTTAGTAGCTAGGAAAACGGTGAATCCCCAAACACATGTCATAATCACCTAGTTGCCTTAGACGAAAAACACCTGAATAAACCATGCAAAAAGTAATTAAGTTCAAAATCAGGAAAAAGTCTGTACATCTCTGATGAGATAAGAGAAAGCCCACTCAGGCGCAAGAGCAAATGACCTGGACTGCCCTTATTTGAATAGATTAAAATTCAACAAGCAATGACTGCCTGGTTGGTTTACGATTCGCATTCGGGGCTAGAGCGTGAGGTCTTAGGTTCAATTCGCTGGTCGGGCAAAATGTTTTCAGGCTTTTCCAAACAATAGAAATGTCTCAGTAACAGCAGTCTGGATTTGTTCTGGGTTTATGTGAACAGGGTCGCCCCTATTACACGAGATTTCAACACAGATGCTAAAATGAGAGTATCGGTTCTGTCTACTCCCTCTGAGAATATAAGCGTGACATTCCTAGACGTAGGACAGCGTAAAACGCTCAGTTTTTTTTGGCACAGTTAAGCGTACTGGTACATATTAAAAGCCTGAAAAATATTGAGTGTATTTTCAAATGTTCAAAGCAAAGAATTATTCAAAAATATTTTATAAAAATAAAAAATTGTATCATGATTAAAAAAAACGTAAAACAGAGCGTAAAAATATTTTCTACGCATAATTCTCAAAATTTTGAGCGTAAACTATCATATTTTATGTAATGATAATAAAAGGAATGCAGTCAATTAGAGAAATACCTAAAAATAATTCCACTCAGCCGTGCACTTATATATTTAAAGTTTAATTAAAACTGTAAAATTTGGTGGTCATTCAATTCAACTAACATCAAACGCATCGCTGTGTTGAACCTTATTTTTTGCCGCGATGCACTATTTTCAATTAGGTACCTAAAAATTTGCTTCTTACCGCGCAAACAAATATCGTCAAGCCTATATCACTGGCAGGATAAGTATACCTCGTGATCGCTCTGATGACGTCACTCATCTCGGTGTAATGATTGAAACTATAAACTTCACGCTCTTATTGGCTTGCACAATGAGCAGAACTCCAAACCGTGTCATCATGCATCGGCATCGCCCGCGTCGCACTAACACACCGGTATACTCAGTTCGAGAGTTTTGTAAATGTGGGCTGAGAATGGTCTTTTTGATGTCCCCTTTTAAGTAATGTCTTCCAGTATTTGAATTGATAAATATACTTACTAGCTACAATTTAGTAACTGAATATCGCCGTCTTGTACTAACAGACAAAATTAGAAAACCTTCCCAAGCAATAACCGAAACAGATTTAAGATATAATTCAAATACCTTTGCCCAAAACAAACCGTTGCGATCTATAAGTTCCCTGTTTTTCGAACCTGAGAATATTGATCAACGAATTATAATTTCTAAAGTGTTTATAAGCAATTCTAACATACATTTTTAAATACACAATACATGGAAGTTTAGTATATTTACGACTACTAATGCCTACGCTACGCTTATGATATTGGTCTTGGACGAAGCAGCAATATAATGCCAAAATACAATGCAACAGTAAAAAAAAGTACATATTCATCTAGCTGGTTACAAATCAGCCAAGTTTGAAAAGTCGTAGAAGTGCCATGCTTAAACAATGAAAAGTTAGTATGGCGCATGGACATATACAGGTTGACTTTGAAAACATGCGACAAAATTTAAGGTGGTGTTCTACCCATCAATATGAACAACTTTTACTATGGGACCAACTTAGAATTCTCAAAAAAGAATTCGACCTACTTAAACAAAATGGTCCAATCGGGTATGTACCTTTATACAGGAAAATCGTTTTTTTTTTTTGTGAATTCTAAGTTGGTCCCTTAGTAAAAGTTGTTCATATTGATGGGTAGAACACCACCTTAAATTTTGTCGCATGTTTTCAAAGTCAACCTGTATAGTGGTTGACATTCAGAATATCGCGGGTAAAACCCGGTTGAGATTCGCACAGACCAGGGAAGCATGGCATAAAAGGGAGGAATCCTATACTCAGCAGTGGATGGAAGAAATCTGCCAATGATAATGATGATGACGTCCAGATAAGGCGATGTACTCGCGTGCTGCGACGTGCATGTGGACGGCTTAGTTTATAGTATTAGCTCATAGTATTTCGGGTATGCGCGTGTATGTGCGCTTGACATCGCTTCATCTGCACAAGGTCCATGGTCCATGTGTCCATAGAGTTTCTAGCCCATTCTTCTCCATAGGAACCTAATACACTTTGGAATCGGCAAATAGCTTCATCTTTCTGACTGATTACTGGCACTTTTGAGCTGTCCAGGAGTCGGCCCTTGACAGCTCAAAAGTGCCTGTAATTAGCCTATAACGGCCCCACTGCTGGGACACAGACCTCCTCTCTGTGAGTGAGGGGGCCGTAATCCACCACGCGGGCCCAGTGCGGGTTGGTGAATAAATGGTTTAATTGAAATAAATGCCTTGAGTTTGAGGTCTAAAGTCGACGAAGCACTTTCTTTTCTTTCTTCTTTTCACCAAACATCTACAGGCTAGGTCAGCTTTATCTACTTCATATTACCCAATTAATTAATCTCCCCGAGTTGTATATGTAACTGGGATATCTGAGTAATTTCACAGTACTTCCATGGTGAATGTCATAACATGGGTGTTTGTTTAGGCGTATCCTTGTAACAGCTAAGTACAATTATAAAAAATCTGAGAGAAAAAAAAAAAAAAAAATTTGAGCAAGTTCTAAAGGTATTGAAACCTTTAGTACATACTTCTTTAAAGTAGCTGTCAAAGTTGTGTTACACAAACATTTTTACCTTAGAAAAATAATGGTGCAGACTTGCATCGCTGCGATGCCCCGATTTCTAGGAAGTGGCTTTTACATCGTGGCCGTAGTACCAAAGCAACATCAAAGAGAGAAGGTGCTTCCATTTCTACCCCTTACAGGGTAACTTGTTGATATTGCGAGAGTAGATTTTAATCAATTACTGCGCAAAAATATTGGTTGGCCGTATATTACCTATACAGCATGTATCAGCAAGTTGTGGTCATATTTAAGGTACAGACCATCAAAGTGAACAACTTTCTCCATGGGACCACCATTATAATCACGAAAAAGTTATCATTTGTCCCAAACAAAATTTTAACACCTACTAGACCCAAATGTTTGGGACGGTCGATTATTTTCTGATACCTGCTGTATATTACCTACAGCAGTTTCATTTCAAACTCAAATGTCCGCAGCTGAACAAGTTTACATGAGCCAGTCCGACTGCACTTGGTAGACGAATAAGTGGTTAAAGTTTTATGGGAGATTTTTAACAGGTATTATAATTATATTCGAAATTATATTAAAAAATATTTTACAGGCTGAAATTCATTCACTAACAGACAATGCACATCCTAAACCGCTGGTTCTAGAAGCATGTAATTTTGCACATGTGTGTGTTTATATAAAGAAGGTGAGCCCTAAGCAAAGATTTTTTGAACATTCATCCCCTAAAGGAGTTTAATACGGGATGAAAGTCCGTAATTTTAGCCCATGGGATTCCCATCGGGCACGCTGCTTGTAATTAGTAAGTCCCATATTTACATAATTATGTCCCATCTACAATTAAAAGAAGGTCAGCTTATTTTTTGTCGTGACACAGTTTAAATATATCAGGTCAATACCTAACGAATGAAGATACAGAAACTGTAAAATCTAGGATTAACATTTCTGGTAGCAGGATTATTCTGCTCATTTAAACGTTCTCTTTATCGGAAATCATGTTCGTTCATGGCTGAAAAATAAAGGAATTTATCCCTAGCTGAGCATCACGTATCTTTTCAAGCTCGATTTTTTTTGTTGTTTGGAATAATTACTCCCGATATTTCTCTCGATATTGGTGATAGTTACTAGTTGGGCTACAAGATAGGCATCTGAATCATAACACGAATGAGTTAGAGAGATGGTTGATTTGTGATATCACCTGTCTTATCACCTACTGATATCAGAAATTGGTTTGATTACGATATATTCAAGTCATTATACGTTGATATAAACATTTCAGTGCTATTCTTGTGATGAGTGAATCATAAGAATATTTTTAAGAAAGAAAATTGCATCACTGCGTCAAAAGAGTCGATCCTGCATAAACATGAGAATAATCAGCGTATAAGTTCCCAGAAACAGGGCTTTTCTCTGTGAGAGGGAGTGGGCTTTAATCCACTACGCGGGCCCAGTGCGGGTTGCTGGTCGTGGTCTCATATGTCTCCGAATGTTTGGTTCTAGGACATGTCGGTTTCCTCACGATGCATCTTTACCCTTTTGAAGTAGAGGTGATGAAATAATTTCGGTTGTCGCGTGTTTTGATTACATTTTTGTAGCATCTCGACATTCGTTGTCAGGGAATCGGCTCATCTTCAATTCACAGTAATCATTGTTTACCCGAGGCCATACAGATACATAACAAATAATAGATATATTTTAGGTTCTTCAAAATTATTTGTCAGTGACAATGGCCAAAATACAAATTTTTCACCAATCTTACTAATTTAAAAAGATTTCTGTCCAGAGTACCTATTTACCCAAACATGCAATACCTACTTTATCGTAGTCCACAGCTGGGCATAATTTGAGATTCACTGAGCAAACATTAAAGAGCAGGTCCATACGGCAATATAAAAAATAAATAAAAAAAACTCTTTACTCTTATTTTAGATCGAAGTTCTTATGTATTATGATGACAATCGCAGTCAGATAAGAATCAATAATTCATCTTAGTTCGCTAATTATCTTCGCAGCTAATTGCAATTGTTCGGCTCAAAATACATAGCTTAGCTTTGTAATCTTATCTAGGATAATAACATAGGGATTTACTAATGTGATATAAGAACGTAGACTATATATATATATATATATATATATATATAATTTGATAGAAAATACAAAAATACCCTTTTAAAAAAAAACTAATTGAAGAAATCGAAGTGTATGATTTAAGTGTACGCCAGTACGTCTACTGCTTGCCAAACTCATCTTTGACGAGTACTGGACGTCTTCCGACTGATTATCATGGTGAAGATTTAATTATAACACAATAAGGAATACATCCGAGGTCGCCACCTGCCAAAGTATGGCGAATTTACCCTCGGAATCGTTCGATACAGCGCGCAGCGGTCTATATCCAACCAGCAACCAGTCGTACTTCCTTCACTAATTTACAAACACTATTGTGAACTCTATCGCGTAATAAATAGGGTGCATATTATAAAAGAATCGATCGTCAGTCTAAAAGAAAATTCTTGCTCGACCGAGTTCGGAAGGAAAACCGAGAAAAGTCTGGAACAAAAGAAGAACTCTTCTATTTCAGGATTTCAGAAGTAGGTATAACAAAAATGGCTTATAATGGGGGTTAACAGTGCTACTGGTAGCGAAAACAGCGTTGCAACGATAAAATAACTTTCAGCTTTCAGTGTCGCAGGTTCGATTCCCGCATTCTATTACAGCACCTAAGTACGTAGTTGTTCTATAATCTATGGTTCTGGATCTGAAAATTCATGAGATTATGGTTTCCATTTTACACCATCATGCACTATTACTACATCATATACTATTTTTATCATTTTAATCACAAGTTTATACATCTCATCTGCAAAACAATTTCCATTCGCCCAGCCAATACCCTGAAATCAGTTATGCGTCAAGCTCTCAGCGTATTTAATTTAAGATTTGGTCCATCAGCAATGCGAGTGGCCTGTGACCTTTCGACGGCGCCCCCTGGACCGGAGGCGCCGGCTTCCTGTGCCGGTCCGGCACAGCCGGCCGCCGGCCTACCCGCTTCCGCTCGACTTCGTTCAGCCTCCAAATCATTATTGATACAAAATAAATGTACTATCTCACTCACCTATGACATTGCCTCACAATTTGTCGCTACTTTTTTCATACGACCATGAAATTTAGTATTAGGAAATTAGCTTTCAGTAAGTACTTAAATAGTTGGATGACTACCTAATTTTGACATTTGTCGACGAATTCTTGTAATTGCAATTATTGCCTTAGTTGAATGATTTCTGGACTTAATTTTGTTTGAAATTAAATATTTATACTTAGCAAGAGAAAGTATGAACAGCTAATGCATTAGGCGTCACAAAGGGATATTAACTGATTTCAGTAATAGTTTGGGTTGACCGCACACTGCGATGAGCAACCTCACTCCTACTAATGTCCCCAAAAACTTCAAAAAAACATTTATTTACTAAATTATCCCGCCAATTTTTTTTCCTGTCTTTAATATCGCCATATTTTATCACAGGCCTGGAACGTTCAGAATCCAATAACTTTGTCTATGACAATATTCCGAAGTGAGACCAAAATAGATAGGTCGGAGTTGTTCTTTGTAGCAGCCCCTAAATAGAGTGCGTAATAGGAAGGGGAGGCCTGGAGGGCGACCCTCGGCCCGCGCATGCGCGCACCCACCTACCGCACTAATATCGGTTTTATTACAACGGTTTTGTTGTTCTTCTCGTGTTAATTTTATTTTGCGAAATTTATTGTTAACTTTATATCAGTATATTAATAAGACGAAAGATCCTTGATTATTCTACAAAATTACAGAATTTCAGATACCTTTCCAGAGACTACAATGTAGGAACCATCATTTTTCTAACAGGATCTTTTGGAGTCTAACGGTAAACTAAAGAACAAAGGAAGATGAAAAGCCTACTGAAAAGTACTTTAGTAAACAGTAAATAAAGTTCGATTAATATTCTCGGTAAATAATTTTATATAAATTAAAGAGTGAATGAGTTGATGGAGCGAGCTCCGAGTTGTGTTTAGAGATGTAGGCAGGAGGGTGGCCGTGTCACCCGTGCGGCAGATGTGCTCTGCACGTGGCGAGCCGTCTGCCGAGCGCTGCGCACAATGGAACGCAATTCACATCCAATATGGCCGCCGCTAGGGAACTTTCCCGCTCTTTTCACTGACGTTTATTATGTTGACGTAACAGCCGACATTATAATTTTAATTAAAAGTAAAGCAGTATCTAGTAGTAAGCTGATTTAGCTTGTTTTATGAAAATCTTGATGCTCCTATATAAAGATTCTTTCACAGGGTTTGATGATTTAGACTTTTTGTAAATCTATATCCGAAAAGCTTTTACTTTATTATTGTCTTTTAATTGATTAATTCGACTTGCTTACCTTCTTGAAAATGTCGTTATGTACCAACATCTAACAATTACAATATTGACGCAATTGCAGACAAACAAACTCTGGGTAGGATTTGGCTTGCATTTTAAATCTCTAGCACCTTTAGTAAGTTCTTGTTTCTGTTCTGAATCTCCCCAGCCAGAAGACTGAAGCTTAAGGTTGGTCTAATAGCTATAAGCTGACAGTACCTGTGGCATACCGCATACCGCGTAGGTAATGGCTCCCCGACTCTAAATTGTCCAAAATGGTCCAACGCAAAAGGGAACCTCTGGACTTAATAAATAAATAGAAAATAGAAATAGTTTATTTCACACCATTAAAAGTTACAATTATACAAATAGGTACATACGAGTACATGACAAATATTTCAACATTTTTGTGGTGATCATAATAAGGTGCATAGAGCATTGACCCTAGCCCCTGAACTAGGCGGGAACCTGTAGGTATCTCAGGGGATAGTGTCAACATTTCCAAGTTTGTTTTGCAATTCCGGCAGGAAAGCACGTCAGGCAGCAGGGCAGGAAAATGGAGTGTGAGACTGTAGTTCAACCATCGACATCGAAAGTCAGAACATCTTGAAGCCATAAATGCGACAGAACGCAACGTCGTTGTCAATACGACTCGGCGTCTCCGACAGGGTGCCAGTATTCGCGTTTGGGCGTTTTTTTTTTTTTGTGCATACATTTTTGCAACTTAACCTACCGCGTGAGAGTTTTCATTTCGGCAAAACGCGAACGCGAACATTGTCACTCTGTTGGCCTATGATAATGAGACTATGCATGGACTAATATAAATGAAGTCGTAAATTATTGTACCTCAATTTTTTTCAACTGTTAAATATGTATAACCGACTTAGCAATCAAGTAATTTTGATCTAAAATCTGGGAAGTCTGGTATTAACTCTGCGATGAAATCGCTATCTTGGAACACACATACCTAATATTAATGAGCTGCTATTTAGGGAAACAACTATTTCATTAATTTAAGATACGAGATCAAGCTCCAACGAACTAGATCCAAATTATAATGAAATATCAACTTTAACACAGGATAAGTATTTATTTAAGTACAGAAGAACCAACAGCTGTAACATTTGGATAACAGTTGTATACATAAAGCAGAGCCAATTTTTTATCATTTTGACTAATGTAAGTTCTCCGAAAGACGCAACACTGAGTTCTAACACAGGAAAGATCGAAGACCACAAACTTGCTGCGGTGAACTCAGCTACGGACGTCACCGAGCCCCAATTCGTGGTGCTTGTCTGCGAAGGTTTAAATTCGCGTGTTATAGAAGATTTCGGATCCCCAGCAGGTTCTTTTATATAAAAGCTATTCCAAGATCTAATTCACATGGAAGACGTAGGCAGGAGTTAAAATGGTGACTGCTTAAAAATTTGATGGGATACTGGTTATTCCATAACACATGCGACTTGGAACCATGATAAGCAAGTTCTAGATACTATCTAGGCATAGTGGGTCGATCGTAAAGAATTTACTGACATCAGTCTTAATTAAATCTTCAGGGAAAGACAGCGTAGATCCGAAGACCCGTTCGTGTTTGATATTGGTGAATATCATATTGATATCGATTCAGAATATCTAAAAACTAGGTATGACAGGTTCTCTCAACGCCTAATGACATCCTATCGGAACATCATCAGACGCCTAACTGAATAACCAGTTCTGTGGCTTTTAAAAATACGTAGCTAAGTGCTCATTGCGTAAAATACGCGGTGGATGTAGAATTTACTGTGTTACTTGAACCGCTCTATTTTAAAAACCCCATTAGTATACTTAAAACAGTAAATTACTCAATGAAACGTAAACTTTGGTATTTCAGGTTGTGTCCAGGATGTTAAAAACCTGTAAACATTTATTTTGCCTCAATAATAAGTATTTCTAATAATGCAAAGTAGGTAGTCATTGGATATTTACCTACACCGATTCAGTTAGCCGCTCGACCACGGCCGCTCGTCATTACGCCGACGGTCAACCGGTTTGTGATCGCATCAGAAAAACAGCTACCCCGGTACCACGACACTCCGCAAACCAGTGATACGACAGAGTTGGTGAACGGTTTTGATGGAAATTAAAAGGGTAATAGACCTTTCGTGGTAGAGGGTGGCCGATATGCGCGATCGTGGAGAGCGCCACAAATTCGATGTCAAAAATTTATATAACGCTGCGAATTTAAAACGCGTTCGTTCACTACGGTATGGCACAACGAGCTGGCAGTAGTTAGCCAGGATGCTTTGAGGTGCAGCAGCACGCAATGGAACCATATAGATGCACAAGTTCGATGTTTATCATCAAGAGTATGATCGTTATTATTTTCCTCCTTGGCATCATGCAGTAGTAATTGTTCCATAAATTCCTAACAGAACGTTCTAAGCTCTGGCCGCTACATATTATATAGACAAAGTTGGTCGAATTATACCAACTTTTCCCAACTCTTTATTTCTTTTTGGCAATGATACTTAGGTGGCTCATTTGCATTTGTATAAAATACAACGCGAAGCTTTGATTACACTTATGATAGCATGTTGACGTAAAACTAAGTGTATGGTTTATGCAGGAGTTATAAAGAAAGAAGAAAAACCACGTTTATCATTAGAAAATTATAAAAACTTTCAAAAATCTAAGGATTATCGCCAAATATTTAAACCACAAAAAAATAAATTTAAAACACAGTCAACACTATAGTGGATAGTTTTGAAAAAGAATACTGGTGTAACTAATTAGTTGTTTGGTGGAGTGAACATTTTTGTTCGTCTTTTGTGCCCCAAAGGTGCTCCAAGTCGGGTATCCAACTCAGCATATTATTATGTCAGGGATTATACCTACCTGGCGCTGGTATTCTGCTGGACTCGGGTTTCTCAAGAAGCAAGCAAAGGGAAAAACATGAATAGTGCGTACGACACGATATTGATTAAATCATACATGTGTATAAGGAAAAGGGAATCTGGGATCATGCCCTTTGTTTATCTAGATAAGTTAATTGTCACCACTGCTTGCTGAAGTCACCCATTAATGTTTCTTGATTCTCAGCTTATAGGTGCCTTAGTTAAGATCTTTAGGATTATACGACGAGCAAGTTTTGAGGGGAAGAATTGAAGGGATCAAACCATCGGTTTAGAAGAGTACCCCAGAAAGAAGTTTTCCTTAAAATGAAAACCATCTGGTCAGAGGATAATTAATGCGTCTTCTAATGCCCGTTTTCATGAAAACTAGGAAACACCTAAATTAACGCCCTAATATTATTGCCCAGTGGGATTTTCAACTCTCGGCACTGACCCAAGCGCTGAAAATCCAACAGTCCGCTTTTATGTAGGCATTTATTTAGATATCCAGTGTTTGTAAACACGGGCAAGGTCCATAATATTTGCAGTTTTAAAAGTTGCTCTATCGTTCGGAGATTTCCTTCATAAGTGATGTCATACCATGAGTTTATGGTTTAACCCTGATTTGATATCTGTAATGTGGCCTTAGGACCCCAACAAAAGCAGGTTTTAAGAATAGGATATACCTACTTAGTTTACAGTACAGTTTTGTACACATTTTTTCAATACGTGAACCTATACTTACTCGTAGATATAAACAAGTGGAGAAGACAAGACAAAATGACTGACAGACTGAAGAGCCTTGCGCGCCATTTTGTCTTGTCTTTACTTAACAACACCACGACATAGCATCTCGGCTGTAATCATCAAAGGGTTAGGTAGAGGTGTACCTATAGCACACCCACATTTCGCCAGTTATGTTTAAGTCCCATGTAATAGAGGCCCAGCCTATTGCCATCAACCGGGCACAAATCCGGACTCCGGGCTGCTACTGAGAAATTCCTAATGGAAAAACCCACTAACACTTTGCTCGACCTGGGAATCGAACCCAGGCCCTTATGCTCAGCAGTAGCATCTACGACTACTACACCAACGATGGCAATCGCCTGTATTGTCTTGGTTTGTCTACAATATTTAAAGGGGGCCTTTTTTGGAGCGAGCAACTGTTTAAAAAATAGTTACCGTCAAACGGGGTGAATAGGGATGCAGGGGTGAATCGGGACGAAACTTTAAAAGGGATTTTAACATTGAAATAATATAGTTTGTTGCCAAAAAGGACTCTAATGTGTTTACTCTATTATAATTAACGATTAAGTGCCGTTGTTGGTAACAAACTATATTATTTCAATGTTAAAATCCCTTTTAAAGTTTCGTCTTGATTCACCCCGTTTGACGGTATGTATTTAAATATGATGACTGCTTTAGATATATCTATAGTTAATGGAAGCACCACTGCTAAGCATGGGTTCCTGGGTTCGATCCCCAGGTCGCGGAAAGCGACCTAACCATCGGAGAATACAGGCGTGACGCTAACTCATCGACGTCACTTTTGAAGGCGGTCTGGTAACTCTAGCAAAAGGCATAGGTGTCGCTCATGTTACGCTGTGCTGTAAGGGTTTAATTAAATACGCACTGGGGGGAGAATGATTCGGCTCCTACGTTTTATTGGGAGTTAGATGTTCTCCTCCTTAAGATTGAGTATCTATTTTGACGCTCTTACTATTTATGATTAAACGTGCTACAGCACATTATTAATCGGTTGACGGACACTGAACGAGACACAATATAAGTTTTATTGAATTACGTCTGAGGGTTTAGTGTCCCAAAGTGTCGCAAAGTGTCAAGCTTATTTGTATATCAATCAATCGATCATCTCAGCCTATCGCAGTCCACTGCTGGACGTAGGCCTCTCCAAGGTTGGCCACAACCCCCTGTCCTCCGCCTTCAGCAGCCAGCCTGTCCCAGCCACTCTTTTAAGGTCGTCGGTCCATCTAGCTGGGGGGCGTCCCGCCCTACGCTTGTCGATACACGGTCTCCACTCCAGGACTTGTCTGCTCCAACGGCCATCGGTCCTTCGACAAGCTTGGCCAGCTCCTGCCACTTCAGCTTGCTTACTCTGCAAGCTATGTCGGTAACTCCGGTTCTTTCCCAGATAACTTCATTTCAGATTTTTTCCTTCAAAGAAACTCCGAGCGTAGCCCGCTCTATAAAGCGCTGATCGACCTTGAATTTGTGGACCAGCCCGACTGTCAGTGTCCACGTTTCGGCACCGTTATTTGTAAATATTTTTTTGCCACTTTTTTGCTAACTTACTTCGTTTGTATGTGTTTCCGGTTACAAATGATTGTAAAGAGATTTAAAAACAACCAACACGAGCGGGCATCGAACCAAGATCACTGAGCTACCCTACTCGCATCAGTCGAATGTCGACTCGCGACAGCAGTTTCCAAATCATTTGCAAAAAAAAGGACCCTTGGAGCCCGAAGTTGGAAGGCCTACGTCACTTGCTTCAGATGAAACAGAAATTCCGAATACGTCTATGTAGATAAGCTACTAGATATAACATTTGTATTGAAATACTATTTATTCATTCTAAACTAATTATTATTCAGAAGAAGTTATTGCACACACGTTTCAAATGATTGTAAAATTACAGAGGAGGGGCGTGCACTTTTAAATAAGACGATCTTTACGGCTGTCCTGCGAACCCAAGGCTATAATGTAACAATCATGGCAAAAATTGGGGCATATCCCTAAAAAAAAGTCTATTTTTTTCTGATGTTTGTGTGTTATTTGAAAGTTAGTTCATCAGGCAAAGAATAACTCCTGTCTTGTTTTCTCTTTCTGTCCTGAGAAGAAAACTACAGGATTAAAGCAAAATTTTCGTTTTCTACAGCTAATCCGTTTGTCAAAAATTGATCCTAAAAGTCTTGAAATGTTCACAAGCCAGAACTCCGTGTAAATAATTTAAATAGAACCAATATTTTGCGCACTGCGGAAGTGTACAAGAAACCTACTCGTATTTTTTCTTTAAAATCCAGACTTTTCTTTTATTTCTTAGTGTAACCTACCCTTTCTTTAGGGCTTACCTCAATTTGTTTTGAGGATTTGAGCATACACAAAATGGGAATTTAGTTTCCCTATAGAAACTTAACTGTCCATTATTTCTCTTCTATGATCAAACTTTTGCAACATGGTGTAATCTGC
This sequence comes from Dryobotodes eremita, assembly GCA_917490735.1. Taxonomy (NCBI): domain Eukaryota; kingdom Metazoa; phylum Arthropoda; class Insecta; order Lepidoptera; family Noctuidae; genus Dryobotodes; species Dryobotodes eremita. The sequence goes on from OU823257.1 coordinate 12,141,992, forward strand.
AGTGCAGATTCGATGCTTTTATCATCTACTACGTGTAATCTAGTACTTATTACTTCACATCATTTATTTTATCATCACCACCACCAACATCATCATCACCATCACTATATTCACATCTGCTTAACCCTTTGGGGAAAAACAGGCGTGATATTATGTATGAATAAACCAAGTGATAATATGGTATTATGATTATACATAATTCCTCTGGCCCGAGTCAATTCTTAACCCTGAATTCTATGCCCAACCCTTGCTTTCTTGACCAATCCATGCGTGATTAGGAAATCAAAGTAAGTCACCCCCTACCTAAATAATTTAATATGAGTTGCCTTAATCTTTGTAAGGTTGCTAAAAGTGTAACAATTACAAAGTTTGTACATTCAAAATAAAATAAAATTCTCAACACAAACATGCGATGCTGAAAAACCTTGTTCAACAATGGTAACATTAAGTATTGTTTTTCAATGAGTAACATTGTCTGATAATTTGTATACAATAAATTCTCGGAGCTCAGCAGATTTTTCCGAAAACAGTATCTTTTGGTTAGTAGGTATTGTTTATTTCGAAAATATTTATTTTATAGTTTTTCTGTTTTATTCCGAAAATAAACCCAGACCACTAGCACAAAAAAAAAACTCAGTGTATGTATTGAAAATCACACGTGTTTCTGAAACGTCAAAAGCTAATATAAAAAGGTCGACGTCGATGCAACTTTAGGTATAATTATGATAATGATTATGAACCAGATTGATAAATGAATGACCTGTCAAATACTATTCAAATAGTATATATGATAAAAAAAACCTTCGGGGTAATTGCGTAAAACACTAACAGTAGGAATGGCTTTCATTTTGATAGTTCAACAACATTCATTGCAATAATTACGTTGTAGAGCAGATTTTGTTTCGAACTTTTGAAGCAATGGTTTAGCAATATCCTTCAAAATGATTCAGATTGTGATCGATAGTGTGTGCTTTTGAGTGCGTGTGTGGGTGCTTTGTACGCAACTAGGGTGCTTATTCTGAAACAAAAATACCATTACCTGTTCGCATAATTTAAAAAGGTGCACGTTTTTAAACTTATTTCGAGTTTCGACAATCCAATATAAGGGACGAGCACACGAACCACCTTAATTGCGTTACAATGACGAAAATGTATCCGATTCTCATGATGAACGTCAAACTTGTAATCCTTGAAGGGGTGGGCAGTAGTAGTGGACATCGGTATACCCCAGGGACAACTGTATATACCTACTGTAAAGGTCAGTTAGGACCTCATCTGGGTATTTAAATATTATTGACGTGTTTGTATAAACCTTCTTACAGAAATAAAAATCATTTATCAATAGTTTGCATTAAAGAGTCTGAAATTACCAACATGCAAGGAGCAAGTGGAAACTTGAGGCGTTAGAAAAAGTACGAGCTCAACTTAGCAAATAATCAATACTAATATTACAAATGCGAAAGTAAATCTATCTGCCTGTCTGTCACCTTTTCAGGCCTAAACTACTGAACCGATCGTTATGTAATTTAACAGATAGTCAACCTAGGACATGGAGAAGGACATAGGCTACTTTTCATCCTGGATATTGGTATAAGAACGTGATGCGCAGAAGAAATCGCAGGCAACAGTAGTATGTGCCTAAATAAATCTTTTACTAACTTGAAAACTGTTAGTAAACAAAACAAGCGTGTATATTGTGTAGTGTGAATGAAATTAATTCGTAAACATTATGTTACGCATCGTAATTTAATTATCGCGTCGGTCAGCGGCCGCTATCAAATTTTAACAACAATCTACTCAATTTGCATTTTCCGGAGCGAGTGCGAAAAGTGATAGATAGACACGCTTTCATCGATGAATTTAATGATAGCGTTTCTTTATCCAATACAATATTATTGTTATGTCTGGTCATTTTGAGTGACTAACACTCTTTTCATTCGTTCCAGTCATTCCAAAAAATACGTCACTATCGTCACGATCGAATTGAACCTGTAATCCCTCGCGCAAAAATCGCGCCGCAAGTATGTTACACTTCTGATAAAAGCCTATAACCAATCTCAGGATAAATGAAACTTCCACCGCTCATTCAACAAAGTATCGTGACGCACTGAAAATTATATAGGTAACAAAACTCTTTCATTGAAATAAGATTCAAATGAAAATAGCTTTTCAGATTTTTCAAATGCGAGCCCTAATATATTGAGTAAGATATTTAAAGGTAACTCTTTCCTAGTCAAATCTTGTGTTATTAACATCTAAGATCATAATTTTCCTACATATCATTTCATATTCTGTTATGGTAGCTAAGTACCTAGATCATGTAGGTACTTTTCGTCCATCCGTCCTCTAAAGGCTAAAGCAGCCAACGAACTCAGAATTTATGTAACTTTTTGTACTTTCATGTGCATTTGGGCCAAAATTAACCATCACTTTCTAAGTCGACCTTATAACAAGAAGCTGTTTCCATCAAATTGGTCCCAGTCTTCCGTAAACTACAGTTATTTCAATTTCAGAGCGGAACACTTGATGGCATTACATCGTAAAGTTTTTAGTACTACGAATTCAAGTACACACGTGGATTCCGAAACAAATCTAAGAGACGAACCTACCTTCTCTGCCTGCATAAGACAAATTATTGCTAGTTGCCTAAATACAAAATTTTCTTTACTGAAAAAAGAAAACGTTGGATCTGCAACGTTAAGAGTAATTGTGAGCGATAGTAGCATCACAATAGCTAGATGAACGCGTAGAGGGTGTGCGAGGACGCGGGGGCACCCGAGGGCGCAGGGTCGGCGTCGAGGGCGAAGGGCCACGGGCGGCCAAGGGTACCGAGGACACGCGGCGCATCGGGCCCTAAGCCGTTAAGAGGCATTGCATTTGTACTGCTTATTATGCTACCCCCGTTATGAGCCTTGGCGTTACATTTCATGACGTACAGAAATTATCTCAAGATTTTGGTACATTTTCATACCTTGTGTCAGTAAAGTACCACATTGATTACAAACATAGAATGTTCGTATATTCAAACACAACTGTCATTCTTTGACAGTATGAAATTTGCTTACCAATTAATTTCTCTGACTGTACCTAAGTGATAAAGTTTATTTGTTTATGTTACAAACATTATCGCGCAACACATCGGGACTTTTTATGAGATATGAGCCGAAAACAAAACTTACTGAAATGTGGATAATGTGCGCCGCTTACTGCTACGTTCAACGTGCCGTGGGAAAGTGTCGTGTACCTTTTACTGAAGGTAATTGATTCTTTTTAAAATTATACAAGTGATTCAATATTTTATTTAGGTAAGTAAGTATGACATTTCATAATATTGCGAGTGCGATACCCTTTCTTGTTTGTATTTGTGGCGTGTTTTAGGAATAAAGACGTGTTTTTTTTTTAAATTCTTTTTGGTTATTTTACTTAGTCATACGTTCGTTGAAACTGAAAACTCGCTAATCCTGAACTCGTAGATGCGTTAATAATTTCTATCTACTTATTGACTTATGTACGTAAGTTTCAGTCCTTGTTAGTGCGTTGGCCGCTAGTGGGAATATGAAACGTAAGAGGGTTTTTTTTAATTTGATTGATTCGCTTTTTGTTGTTTCTTTTGGTTTGTGATCATATTTTTTTGCGTTGTTTTTTATTTTCAACAGTACCTGCGATTTGGTACAGATACTGTGTTATTGCATTTATAACTCGCAATGGTGATATTATATTGTATTATATAATAAATCTTTATATATATAATTCTACTGTAAGTACGTGTGTATGCCACTGAACTCCTCCTAAACGGCTGGACCGATTTTGATTACATTTTTAATGTGTGTGCGAGTCCCTGGATGGTTTAGATTCACAATTAGACCCGATAGGTGGCGCTGCGATCGAGTTCTAGCAAACATGACAACGTCTGTCCGGTCAGCTTATATTTTTTTTTATTACTCTGTGCTGTTGAAGTACGTGAGTTGACTCAGAATTTTAACGTAACAGGGTTGAGTACAGAGCAATATTAAACTTTGAGGGTTGACACTGAATTGGCAAACCCTTTGAGGTGTTTTAGATGTCTAAATGTGGGCCGTCGGTCCGTCCGTCAAAAGTTTATATGAAAAGTATGTTGGTGGTACTAAAGTTAAGTTGAATTATAGTTAAAGATAGAAAGAACTAGAGCTAGACCTTCTAGACTAGCTACTACCTACAGTCTTAAATGCGGCAAACGTAGGTACAAACGTAGGTACGATATATCAAGCTATACCTTTCCAGTTTTAGCTGACTTCGCATTGTATAGGCTTTTCGTACAATGAGAAGTTGGCTTATACTGGAAATGTATAGCTTGATATGTAGTCGTGCTACAAACAAAGCGTTAAAAATATTAACAGCATTCGCATTGCTTTTGGCTCGTTAAATGCAGTAGACAAATACGCATACATACGAGTTTATAAATAGTTTATTTCAATAAACGGTCCAGAGGATGTCAAAGAGTGGACTGTGGGCTCATAAACATGTTTACGCGCAGCAATCGAGCTCACAGCGAGGGAATTTGTTTCCCAAGCAGCCGATCGAAAACATTACACTTTTATTTATTTACAACAGGATAATCTGTTAAATTAAATATGTAGCTCCCTAAGTTGTCTTGATAACTACCTTATTTTTTAAAGCTTTTGGTTGTGAGATTACGAAGACATTAGATGACGTAATACCTAGACAAATCGAAATTGGTTACATAAATTTGTGATCTACGTTAGCTTTCCAGACAATTTTTAATATCATTGGTTAGACCGATGTGGTTCTGGAAAAGGATGCCTGGAAGGATTTGGGGAGGCCTTTGTTCAGCAGTGTTGGCTACCAAAAAAAAAAACATCAGGAATGTCTTTTGTAGGTATCTTGTATTATGGCTGCTATTACAGACAGGTACAAATCTGACAACCAAATCCGTTAGTAACCACAATACCCTATCGTTTCTTTGGGGCTAGAATCGAACCCACGAGTTGCGAGTATCCCGACCCGTGGCACAGAAGCATATTCGTTCCGAAACTTTCGACTAAGACCTCAAAACATATATCTATTTTCTCTTTTTCTATCTCTAGAAAGAAAGATCTGTTTAAATATAACTGCGTAGCTGTCAGCAACTAACTTCATCTTTCTGACTGACGAACTCCTTGACAATTCAAAAGCGCCTGTACGTAATTTTTTTAATAATTGAAATAAATGTTTTGAGTTTGAGTTTTGTTTTAAAATCCATCCTTCCTATAACTAATTTCTTCTCTATTTTGACTCTAAAACCACATTACCTACAACGCACAGCAATTGAATGAAGTTAAAATAAAGTCAATTTCCAGCGAGTGTCAGCAATGTGATCGGCAACGTTATCTATTGCTGCAGTTTTCCTCAAATTCATTCGCCACAGCAGCGAGTCGGCCGGCAAGCGGCACGGATTCGAAGCGAGCGGCGAGCGGAGCGTGGCGCAACGACCACTGCCTGCTACCTAACAACAAGTTACATAAAAATACAAGTCGGCGGACACAGCGCGGCCCCGCCAGACCATGGCTACGTACCGGTTGCTCCACACTGACACACTACTTGCTGTCCACTCATTTTTATTCACGATGCAAGACGCTTTATAATTTACAGAACTTTATATTCATAGTAAATTCCATTGTGTTGTGCTGTACGATCCTACTCGTGTCCAAAAGTAAATTATAGGTACACTTGTTAATAGCCCTAATTGGACTTGTATTGTTGTAAGAAATTGCCCACATTACATACTCATAGTGTCTCTTGCCAAAAGCAAGTTAAACCAGTCAGTTTCCTTGAAGTTAGATTTTTTGTGGGCTCGAAGCATACAATGAAAACAAGGTGCTAATTCACAAGGTTGGATTATCACGTGTGACGTGTCTAACCATCTACCCTCATTATACCACACGTGGGTACCTACTTAGGAGTTAGACTAATGCCCGTTTTCACTAACACTAGATAACCCTTAAATGAATGCCTAAAAACGCATTATTAGATTTTCAACGCTCGGCTCAGCACGGCATCGTCGACAGTTGAAAATCCAACAGTGCAATAATATTTAGTCATTCATTGACTAGGTAGTTGTTTCCTAGCGTTAGTGAAAACGGGCAGAAGCAGAAATTTTGGTAACACATTAATTAATAGTACCTACTTACTTACCTACCTACCTAAAATCATTGTAGAATGTAAATTGCTTCACAGCACACCGCACAAACCAATATTGTCAAAATCTTTATTAACCTACCCGCATTCGTTTGACGTTTGATAAGAGTAGTTTAGTCCTCGGAGTGAATTAGTTCCAAGTACAGTACATTGATATTATAATGCTGTATGTTCGCTGTGAGCTCGGCGTCGGCATCGGCGGCGGCGGTGACACATCGGCGCGTGATTCAGCGCCGACTGCGCGTGCACAAGCATCCCTGACGTCAGCGCGCGTCCGGCGGCGGCTATTATCAAAACTGCGCGGAAAAATGTCGCGCATGACTACGACTAAACATCGCGATTTAAGAATGTTCGGATGGATTGAACTTTTTACCTTAGTGATACGCATTCAGTAGCTGTCGAATAGCTAACTTCCATTGGGTGTTGACTTAAGATTTGTATGGAATGTGCTGATACTTTAAAATATAGCTTGTACGGTTGTACAACAGCAATCAAGGCAAGTCCTATTCTTATTTTGTAAATACATGTTTGTACCGTTTACAGAAAATCTAAAGTAATCTAGTTTTTTTAACATTACGTAATATCACGTCGGTTTTCCCCGAAGGATTAGGCAGAGGGGTACCTACATGTCGACGGTTAAGTATCAATATCTGATAACTATGTAACATTTTAGCGATTTTCACTTTATTGCGTATTCCTAGGTAAAATATGAAAGACCTTGTATTTGCAAAGACATAAGGTGTGAAATCATTATGACCATCACAAGCGTTTCTTACATTTTTTTTTAAATACAAGTAACTTTTTGATTCAAATGTTAAAAACTATAGAAATTAAACTTTTTTTGCCTCCCGTAAAATCATGGTTTTGTAGTTATTAGATATTGATACTACACCGTTGATATAGTGCTGGGTGTACAATAGGTACCTACCCCTCTTTTCGTTTCGCCAGTTATGTTTAAGTCTCATGTACCTACCAGGGGTGAGCCTATTGCTAAAACCGGACACAAATCCAGACTCTGAGCTGCTACTGAGAATTTCTTAACAGAAAAAACGCACTTTGCCCACAGGCTGCAGTTTTTTTTTTTAAACACATTTGTATTTTGAGTTCTTCTTATATAGCCGTTAATTAGTTGAAGGTTTATTCACACCATATACAGACGGTCTGCATTTGAACTGAAAAAATTATATTAGGTGCAGTTTTGGTGCTGTTGATGCAAATGCATCAAAACTGACGACGGGCTGCGCAGTCCACTTGCAGTCGATTGCGAAAATTACGTTGCAGCTAAGTTACCACCTATACGCAGGTATACTTAGGTGGTAACTGAATATTAATTTTACAAGTTGTAATGAAACCAAACGAATATAACATGTGTACGTTAGTTTTCTTGGGAAAGTAATATTATTCGAAACGTTTGTACCTATTGAGGTGGCTATAAGAATAGGACCCCGGTGTTCGGGCGGCGGGCGGTTAGTCCGTCGCGTTCCGTTCCTCGACCGCAATGCTGCGCGTTTCTATACCTTTTGTATTCATAACCTCCACATCACCTCGCCCGCTCGCCTCCTCTACTCGCTTGTGCCGAATTTGCTTCACTGATTACGACCTTCCGTTATACTTTGAGTGGCGAATTTTCTCTGCTATATGGAAAATATTGTAGGTAATCCTGTTAGTCCTAATACGATAGTCAGGAAAACAGAAGTTTTTGAACCTATTTTGAGTAAGCAACTCGCCTTAGTGTTAGGGAATAAAAAAATAGGAATAACTTTTAATTCACTATTTTTTTATTTTTTTTAGCTTTATCAGTTATGTTGAATAATTCAACAGCATCACTAGTGGGGATGTGTTAATTTTTGTAGGTACATTCAACCACATATCGGTGGTAACACTGTTACTACGAAAATCGCCCTTACTGCGCCAAAAAGGCGCTATTGTTACCACTGGTGTGTGGTTGAATTTACGTCTTTTTTTTAAATATAATATTTGAGAGATTTTTTTTTTAACTGATGTCGATTTCAGATAATACAAACTCTTAGCTATTACATGAAATGCTGAAAAATAGTGTATCGAATGAATAGTTGTTGGCCTATTTAGATCACATTTAAAAGTACCACAGTGCTACTTCTGCTGGCTACGCTCATTCCGTCTGGTAAGCAGAAGTATAGGTTGTTTGTTGGTATTTGATTGGTAAGGTTACCCCTAATTATGTTGTGAAGTTGTATGCGTGTGCCCTGTAAGTACCAGAAAAAGCAGATTTCTTCGACAAAATGTACTTTATTGAAAAATCTGTGATGATATCGTGTAATGAAATTCAGTACGTATGCAGCAATGCGTTGATTGCGTACAGTTAACCACCGCACCTCCGTGATAACAACTGACTTCGACAGAGCGTTTATTTCTTAGCAGTAAGGGCGATTCTCGAAGTTAAGTTTACTAACACGTGTGGTTGACGGAACAATTTCAGCACAGAACTGCAAACGTGTTGTTGATAATGGGACACCTCGTATACAATTCTACACATTAAAACGTAACGACATGTACACTACCCCGAAAATCCATTCAGTGTAGGTCTATTTGGCTACAAGCATAAACTAAAATAAAAAACCAATAAAAAATTCTACATCCATTATATTTTAACGTCATTAGTGGTGACAATTAAAATTAATACATTTCAATTGCGTTTGAGATTTCATATTTACTTTTTTTTTACAATAAAATATACGAACTCAAATGTATGTTTTTCTTATTTTTTAAGACATTCTATGCTCATCCATTACCTAAAATATAAAAGCTATTCTTACATGTTCGGCTTCAACTTGTAGATAATGATTGAACATCGAAGTTTGAATAGTAAAAAATCAGTCTAAACGAAGATGCCTGTGCAATCGTTTGCCGTTGGTCCACAAGCTGCTTCAATACTGTATTATCATCAGTTTCGGTCTTATATAACTAACACAGGAACAAAATATAACTTATAAATAAAGAATAGTACCTACCGATGTTTAATAAATTCAGTCAAATTTGTAAAATTAGACAAACCTATACCGAGATTCCAAATAAGACTAGTTCTGTATAATTCTCAGTCAATTTCGTTTGGCATTCCTCCCTTAAAATCTTGCAATTAAAGCTTATTTGAAATCATAAAATTCGCAGTAAAGCAAAGACAAACACAACCTTACGATATTCGCACCATCAGACACCACAAATAGTAACCACAATGCAAGCATGCATGCTTTGTTCTAGTCGACCCTTTCAGAAGGGGGGCGACAAGCAAAACAATAAGCGCCTAATATTTTAAACATATAACCCAAGACAATTTGAAATATTGAGAAGACATTGATCATGAATACATATACTTTATATACAGCAAGTTTTGCAATGCCTAAATAAATAATAGAACCAACTGTACATAAGCGTTCGTTACGTACCCGACCCAATAAATACTTAACACAGCCCGTCGAACAATCTACGCAGTCTTCTTGTCATGTACAATATCACAATAACACCAGTAGCTCATAGACCAACGACAAACAGGGCTGCACAGGTTTGGCAGTGGGTTTACGAAAAATTGAGTAATACATATTATACGATAATTAAGAATCACAATACAGTTAATACTTAAGAATAGAACTTACTTAAGTCAAATATGATAAGCGGTGACGGACGGTGCGCACTGCTAGGCCGGTGGCGCGCCTTATCGCAGCGAGGATTATTATTATTACACGACGCGAACTTTACTCTCACCAACGAGACACATTATATACGAATGCTCCTACAATTAAAGGAGCGGCGCAGCTTACCGCCGCGCTGAACCTGTATCAAACTTCATGTGTACGCAAAAGAGCACAACATCAACGAGTCTATACTTATTATGACCTTACTAGGTCCCTACAAAATCGAATAGATAATACAGAAATAATGGAATAGCATATAGTGCGTGGTCTGGCAACTCGTATAAAGCACCATGGTTTGGCCCTTACGTACCAAAACAAAGAAATTATGCAAAGTTCAATAAAATACTACCACATAATATGTTGTACGCTTACAGGAATGTCTAATAATAAAAGTTTCGCTCTTATATCTACGCGACTTACATTCAATAACTTTACTTATAGTAAAATTAAACTTACGTAAACACATTGCCACTACACGTTGCATCTTATCGTAGCAGGATCGTCTTGGAATGATGTTCTCTAATACAATTTTACAAAAGATCCAATACTAACATTTTTTCTTAGTCGTATAAAGTTACAGACCTGATACAGTGAGACACAGTGGTAATGGTATAGTAATAAAAATCTACAAATTAGAGACTTGTCAAGGACAATATTGTAGAGTAGTTAAGTAGTTGAACCTTGGGGCACTTGTTAAACCTATTGATACTAAGTTACCTAAGTACAATTTAAGATAATACGTTGAATATGGTTCTCCTGACAAGTCGTGGTGTACGTTAGTAACGCATGCTTCGCGTCTGTAGTGCGCACCGACCGTCACCGCGCGGTACACAGTGAAATTTCAATACACGTATAAACTAGGAAGTGATGTCAATTAGCGTGGAAGCAACCTCAGTCTTGTCAATCTTCTGATGTGAACCAACAACGCTACGACGCCCTGCAGTTCCACTCGTCCGATCCTGGAAACAATGTTAAAATGCAGTATTTACTGGTTAAGTTTTCCTTACAAACAAGTTGAGCTTACAGAAAAAATAACAATCATAAAGTTAATAACTTTTCTATCACAGACAATTTCAAGATTATAAAGAGACGATAGGTAATGCTATAGCTACATTGTCGCGATAACGGGATCTACACTTCGCGCGTTCTCTGTTGTACAGAGAGATGTCGAGCGATGTGCGAGAGAGATCGCGCGAAGTGTAATTCGCGTTATCGCCACAATGTAGCTGTAGCATTATAAAACATTAAAAAGCATAATAAATAACAATCTAGGAATAACTAGTAGAGTAAAAAGCTAAATAATTAATGAACAATTGATATCAAGAATAAATATGTAGGTACGACTCGAAAAGAGGAGCAAGTTACGTTATTAGGTGACTGAGCGACACAAGCAACGACAATAAAGAATAAACAAAATGTTTGACTAGCGTTTATTACAGAGCTGTTGTTCCGAAAAATCGTGAAATGGCCTTTCAGCATGGTGAGTTTTGCCATACAAAATCTGTCAAAACCTCACAATAGCAAGACCATTGCAACGTTTGTAAATTAATAGACTTAGCCCTCGGCTATGCCATGGGCTGGCTACTACTCGTTCGATTGGCGTATTGCAATAACCTTACCTGCTCATCTTTGACGTCGACTGGAAATACTTTTACGTCGTTTGGACGTACTTATTGTTATATATGAATATAGGTCACGTGACACTCACCGTGCTATCTTATGCTTCCGTGGGCTGCTCTATCGGATCGTTGCGTGGCTCGTCAACGGCTACCGTCTTCACTTTGATGTCAGCAACATCTACTTCGGTACTCTTTTCAGTTTTGCCCTGATCATTTTTAGCTGAGTCACCGTTTGCGACATTCACCACCTCTTTTCCGTTTTCCATTGACAGTCGAGAACTTAATTCTTCCTCTTTGCTGGCATCTCCGTTTTGAGACGATATTTCAGCATCGCCGTTGGTAGCTTTGCCGTTTACCTGTGCTTCTTTCGTTTCTTTTTCTTTTGGTTCACTCTCAGGCTTAGCTTCTTCAAGAACTTTTGGACTCTCCTTAGATTCTACAGGAGTTTCTACTTTTTCCTTAATCGTTTCAGCATGGGTCTCTGTCTGCTCTGGTTCTGGTTTTTTATCTTCGCCTTTCTTTTCTTCTGTGTCTATTTTTTTATCTGCTACAACTTGCTCTGTGGCAACTTCAGACACTTTAGTTTTACTGCCATCTGTTTCAGGTGTGCTGCTAACTTCTGTATCAATTTTCTTTTCAATTTTATCTGTTTCCGGGTTTGCTTCTTTCTCATTAGCGGCTACTTTGTTTTCTTCGCCATCTGTAATCTTAGGGCTACTACTGTCAACACTTTCACTCGTTGCTTTAACTTCTGCAACTTTTTCTGTGGGTTTCTCTTCTGGTACAACTTTCGTTGTATCGTTATTAGCAAGTTCCTGCTTTTCGATTTTATCTCCTTCCGCTACAGCCTTGCTCTCTGACACTTGTTCTGCCGCTTTTAAAGCTTTCTCCTTCTCCTCACTCTGCTTCATTTCCATTTCCATTTCCGAATCTAATATATTTTCAACAATATCATTTGTATCCATATTCTCAGTCTCCATGGTTTCTTCAGAAATAGTGTTCAGTAAAGGTTTGACTGGTATATTATCCAAATTAGTGACATCCTGTACTTTGGACAATATTTCGTCACATTCCTTCTCCAGCACCTCTCCTACATTCTGCAGTTCTTCCATTTCATTAGAAGAGGGTTCCTCGATGACGGGTTCGAGCTCTTCGATCATTTCCGCTTCTTCGTTCAGCCCCTCTTTGCCATTAGTCACATCCTTGATTTCTGTGATTACAGAAGCAGGAGAAGTTTCTGCGGAAACAGGTGCATCTTTGTCACCATTTTTCAGTTCGGCACTCTCTTTTGGCTCAGGAACAGTTTCTGAAGACTCTGTCTCCATCTTTTCAGTCTCTGGTTTTTCAGTCTTATCACTACTCTCCTCAATAATGGGTTCAATGTCACAGACTGGGGTATCGGCTATTTCATTGGAGTCTGTGACTTCTTCGAGAACTGTTTCAACTTTTTCAGCTACGACATCCATCTTAGCTTGAACAGCTTTATCTTCTTTGCCGACAGCCACTTTTTCGTCCACATCCATTTTTTCTGGCTCATCTGCTGCTTTTGCAGGTTCTTCTGCAGGTTTTTCAGGTTCAGCTGCAATCATTTCAGGTGTAGCTTTCTTTTCAGTGCTCTCTTTTGCTGCGGACTTAGCTTCGGCTTTAGCAGGCGTAACAGTTTCAGCAAGCGCTTTGTCTTCAACGGGCGCTTTTGTTTCAGCTGGCGATTTAACTTGAAGCGCTTTGTCTTCAGATGGCGCTTTAGCTTGAGCAGTAACTTCTTTTTCAGAAGCTGATTTAACATCTGCATCCACATCGGTTTTCAGAACTTTGGCAGGTTGTTCATCCTGTAATGACATAATGTCAATGATTAGTTTTTGTCCACACTAGAATTTGTCTGTGCTATTGGCTTTTATAACAATAATACCCCTTTAAAACACAATAAATGGGCATTAATGTTTTTCGTATATAAAGTAGAATTTTTATCAAATAGTCTAACGCTCTAACCATTAAAACAGCCCATTTGCATTCAGATTAATTTTCATTAATTCTTCATGGAATGTTATATTAAAACTATGCTTAACAAACGCTTTGGTATAGAATACGTAACAGATGAGTAAATGTTGCAGCCCATTCCTATGATATTACTCCTTTTAGTACTTTTACCTTATATATCGTACACAAGAAACTTTAAAAGAGAGTTAAGCCGAAGAATAAAAATGTTGAAGTTGCAGCACATATGGACACACACATACCTAAACTTGTTAAAACAATTTAATAAAAACGAATTACAAAATCAACAAAAAAATCGTCCAACAAATATATACATTTGTGGACATATAATTAGGAACAACTGATAACAGTCACTTTTGGTTAACAAGTTCCTTTTGTCTCAACTTGAAAGATAACAACATTGAACTACATAAAAATAATAGCTTTATTAGTACTCCCTATAGAAATCAATTTATCGTAAATTGACTGTCTTTCTAAAGTTCTGACCGCTGGACAAATAATTAAGAATGCAAAAAATATGTTCTCAATTTTGAATTTCGAAAACAAATAGCACATTTTTTTTTCCCGCCTTCCTTCTTGTTACTTTCGCGTACGTTTTATCAGTCAAAAGTGCATAATTATTTCAAAATCATGGGTAAAAAGGAAACTCGTGATCCATCGACCCGGAAAACTATTATGGCACTGTATGAACGTGATTGGACATCTGATCATATGGAGTGCTCCAAAACACTAAGGTTTATAGCGCTGTAAATCACGAAAAGAAATTCAACACTACCAATAATATACTTCGAAAACGTAAATCTAGAAAAACGACACCGCGTTACGATGATTTGATTGTTCGTTCAGCGATGACTGATCCACTAAAGGGTTCTGAAATTGTAAGGGAAGTTTTTGGCAGTGGAGGAGTATCAGCAGATACAGCACGAAGACGCTTAACGGATGCAAAGTTATTTGGAGGAATCACCCGGAGAGTACCACTTGTTAAGAAGGTGCACCGAAAAGCAAGATTAGATTTCGCTAGAAAGTATGGGAACTGGACAGCAAGTCAATGGAAAAATATATTATTTTCTGGCGAAATGAAGATAAATACACTAGGTTCTGACTGTAAACAGTATGTGCGTCAACCGGCTAAGCAGGCATTGAATCCTAAGTTCACGAAAAAAGTAGTAAAGCATGGGGGGTGGAATCATAAAAGTTTGGGGATGTTTCTCAGGGCATGATGTAGACAAATTTCAATACAGGTAAATATTGGAGGAGACTATGCTACCTTCTGCTGAAGAGACGTTGCCTGTAGTTTGGATATTTCAACATGATAACGACCCCAAACACACTGCTCATTCTGTGAAAGTTTCTTAGTGATCAACAAGTCACTGTGTTAGATTGGCCTGCAAACAGCCCAGATCTTAATCCGATCGAAAACCTTTGGGGTGAAGTAAAGAGTGTGGTTGCTAAAAGGGCGAGTAATTTGAATGAACTGTACGATGCCTTTGTCGAATCTTACAGCACTATTTCAGTTGAAACCTGTAAAAATTTAATAAATTCCATGCCCCGTCGCTGCAGAGCAGCTATTATAAGTAAGGGTCATCCTACAAAATATTAATGCTTAGTTTTGTAAGCAGTGGGGTAAAGTCTATTTAATAAGTAATGTTAATTTAACTAAATAAATTCCGATATTATTTAATAAATTAAGTAATTTTACCTGTTCCTATTATTTGTCCACAGCTAGGAAGTTTCGAATAGGTAGTTCAAATGGACCATAGTTAAATTATTAACAGAAGGCCAACTATTTTGCGTATGTATCTTGTATGTAGTATTGAACCATATTAAAATAGATTTTTAACCATGTTGTTAAAAGTTATTATCAGTAAATTGATAAAATAATAACAGCAACTTGTTTATCGAAAATTGACTTCAGTATCAGTCGTTCCTAATTATATGTCCACAACTGTACATGTTTAACATATAAATAATCCACACCAATATTTATATAATGTTTTCGGCCCAAACCATCACCAAAACCCAAAAATACAAAAATCAGAAAATAGAAATAAATAATTTCTTTTGCAATGTTAAGCATCAAGATTATTTGTTACTAATTAAAAACTGAATAATTAAATATTTCCTAAGGAATGCATTTTCCTATTTTAATGATAGCATCTGAAACTTAATTTAGGCACATGTTTTTTAATCTTCTCTCTTGTTTATCTGCTGCATTGTTTAAATATTTTATTTAACA
This sequence comes from Dryobotodes eremita, assembly GCA_917490735.1. Classification (NCBI taxonomy): domain Eukaryota; kingdom Metazoa; phylum Arthropoda; class Insecta; order Lepidoptera; family Noctuidae; genus Dryobotodes; species Dryobotodes eremita. Next base: position 12,157,684 of record OU823257.1, read on the forward strand.
AACTCAGCTCAACTAATAACTATGCAGGATTGCAGGCATTGTAAAATTTATAACGTAATTTGGTTTAGGGAACTATCCTGAATGTGAATAATTTCAAACTACATTTCTTTTTAAATATTTTATTTTAAACACAAATGTGAGGTATCCACTAACAGTAACTATTTAACATTTATCACAGCTGACCGAAGCATAATAAAGCGTAAAGCCTCATTTACACGATGCACGTATGTTGCCTGTGGCATACAATAAAATTAAAGCAACAAATACTACACACTGTTTAGACAGTGCAACTTTTATTGTTACTTCAAGTTATGGTATGCCACAGACAAATAAATTTAACCATGTAAATCAGGCTTAATTTTTCCTGTAAACAATGGCCTACTGGATTCAAATCTGTTTATTCAGCAACTTTCTGCAGTAGTAATCAGAGATTTATTAGATTGAAAGAGGTTATAGTTAAGAGAAACTATGTGTTTTTAGAACAAAAGAAATTGAGCGACAGAAAAGTGAGTACCTAGTATCCATTGTGTACAGGAACTATACAAGGACCATTCACCATTTGCACACGTACTCACCTGCAGGTAGGTCGGCGAGTCTATTTGTCTACACAGATATAACTACAAGTGCATGCATTAGGCGTGCTATGGCGGGTATCAGGTATCAGCGGAGGGGCACCTGGGCGTCGGGCTTGCGCTTGTTGGGGTTGGCGAGGGTCGCCAGGCTGTACAGCACGGGGAACGAAGATGCTGCGTCGGCGGGAAGCGCCGCGTTACCTTCGCGGCTCACCAGCGCGGTCTGCATGCCTGACGTGCGCGCAGCTTCCGCCTCTGATGATCAACAAAACGCTTCAATTTTAACAATATCTTTAAATTATTTCTTTTTAAACCAGCCTTGGAAATACTGTAATATTTTCGCTACCAACCTACTGTAGGGCTAATATTTTTGAAGGATTATGGCAGTGTTAGCAAGTTTTTTTTGATGTTATGGATTAATGTAAGAAATATTTCTCGCAATCGGCGTGCATGTACGTCCCTGATATATATATATATGATGTATGAGCGTAAGCAGGGCAAAGCTAATATCTACGGATCGGAGCAGGTGGCGTTCTTTAGTTTTTGCCTACCCCCATGGGAGGTAGGCGTGAGTTTATGCATGTGTATATTTTTATTAGGTATAATAGATATTTGCACACCTATTAAAGTAGGATATGTCAGACGGACTTTTGTTGTAATTATGTATCACCTCATGTACCTACCCATATTCAAACAAATAAATGATTTGTTTTGATTAAACATGTGAATGCAGTATGATATCTTTGCAAACATTATAGAACGCATATATTTTATAAAACTTTTAGTCCTAATTTCGATTGTTAAGAAAGCAAATGGCCATTACATGCTATGTCAATAAAATTATTCCTCGTTGACTTGTAGTATTTGTGGAACTTCAAGTTATACTGGTAGCTAGTCGGTCAGCCTTGTAAAACAACTGCATATCTTAACAACCCAAACAGTTACTATAAGAATGCATCATTGTACTGCTTCCTTATATAGGTACAATAAAAAAAAACGAGGATTAAGCATAGCGTTATCCAGTAGACAACACAAAGCTGGTATGGATAGTAAAAATACTAAAAGCAACCATACCTTTAACAATGTCAGTTAGGAACAGTATCTCTTCAGGCTTGCAGCCGATATTCTCAGAGATGGCAGTGTAGCTGGCAGCCTCCTGTTTGGCACCGACGGCGGTGTCGAAGTGTCCGTCGATCGACTTCAACATGTCTCCAGCCAGGGATTGGCCGAAGAGAAGCTTCTGCGCCTGGACGGAGCCAGAGGAGTAGATGTACACCTTCTGGCCTTCCACGGAGCGCCACTGGTCTAGGGCGGGAGACACGTCGTCGTACACACTGGAATATTGAAGAGAAACATTCAGAGCTTAAAGAATACAGTTACATGTGGCTGGCATTTGTCTCAATGGCCAAATTGATAGCAAAAACCATTTTTATTATGTTTTAAACAGTTTTTTGTCTCCAAATAATGTCTTTATAATAACTTACAATTGTAAAGTGATGAGTTTTTCATCATTCTCAATATAATACATAGCTGCTATTAAATAAATTATGTAGACATTTGAGATCCTTTATTTTATTGAAATAAACTTTTTTAAGGATCTTCAATAAATGCAGATATTTGACCACTTACTATTTGACTAATGTAAATAAATAAATGTAAGGAAACATACATATAGTGTCAAACGGGATGAATAGGGATGCGGGGGTGAATCGGAACGAAACTTTAAAAGGGATTTTAACATTGAAATAATATAGTTTTTTGCCAACAAGGGCACTTAATCGTTAATGATAATACAGTAAACACATTAAGAGTCGTTTTTGTCAACAAAATATATTATCTCAATGTTAAAATCCCTTTTAAAATTTCGTCTGGATCCACCCCTGCATCCCTATTCACCTCGTTTGACGGTAGCACTTTCTGTTGTACTGTTGTACAACATAGGTAAAATAAGTTTATTCCAATTTGAAATATTGAACACAAATTTAGAAACGATTAATTAAGACAAACAAGTAATAGAGCAATCCCGAAACAGGCAAAACATGGGAAAAATGGCACAAAAGAAAATAAAAGCTGTCATCAGTAAAATAAAATATGACATGCAACAGGTTGTTGACCTGTAGCATTCGAGGAAAAGTTGTTGGGATATTTTGACAAATTGATATGGAGAATCATTACTCGGAAATAGACCGATACGATTATTATAAGTTCGCACGAAACGAACTGACATGAAATGTGTCTCTAGGATACCAAAACAATAATTTAATTCTTCGAAATGCGTCATATTTACCTGTTCGAAGGTTTATTTATACATTTTGGTAAACACGCTGGACCTCAAGGTTGAATGGTGAACCAAAACTGTACTACCTTTTTGAAAGGCAAAAAGATATCAAGAAATAAAACATCCGATGTATACCACGACTGCGATGTATTGTGTAAATGTAGTGAGTTCTCTATAATAATAGAGGTAGATGTAAAAAGAGTTAAAAGACAAGGTAACTCACTGTCCCTTGATGTCTCCCTTGTCGTATCCTTGCTTCCAGATGAGGCCTTGCAGCTGCTTGAGCGCGCCCACCTTGCGGTCGGATGACATCTGCCACTTGACGCTCTTCACCAGACCCTCGATCTGATCCTCCTTGGATGCGTCCTGAAATACAGCAGTTTTAATAAGGAACATGACAACCTGATTAGGTTCTATGAGGTTTATCTGTGCAATGGTTAGAGACACCCTGGCCGCCTTATGTCTATCGTCTGCGATAGTGTGTGTTCATTGCTGTTTTATCCTTGTCCCTGACATGTACCGTACATGAAAATCGATGGAGCTTCATGATTCACGAACCTGTAAAAATACTGTTGATCGTCTGCGGTACCTCTTCGGCGCTTCGCCATTTCCGCCTATTAGGTAAAAAACAAGGTCAGCCCTTCAACTCATGATCGGAACATCGCTGAAATTAAGTAACATGGCCCCAAGAGTGACCGGTTTAAAATCACAGTTCCGGCTACGCCCCAATTCGAAATTATCACGCTCGCGATGGAATCTGCCGAGTGCAGACAATTGAACCGAATTGGTATACCACTTATCTTGCAAGTGCGTGCTAGCTACATCGATAGCGAGATTGAATTTTCACATATTTGATGATTTACGAACTTTTTTTTTTCAGTTTTATTTATAGAACTAAAGAATATTACGCAATCCTTGCGAATATTATAAATGCGAAAGTAACTCTGTCTATTACCTTTTCACGCCTAAACTAACCACTGAACCGATCACTATGAAAATTAACAGATAGGTAACCGTGGCTCTCACGGTTACCTATCTGTTGATTTAATTAATATAAAATATGTTGATTATTATATTTTTTTATATTACGTTATGACAAAAATAGTGATTTCAGGTGTGTTGTGGTTTTAATTTGTTACTTATAAATAAAACATAATATTATGATTCTTTCAGTATTTTGTCTTTATTGTTTGTCATAATCATAAGTATTAAAAAAGCGCTTTGATGAGTTATTGAACAAATTTACCACATTCTCAAAGATTGGACATTTTGGGCATGAGAAATTTTGGGATTTGGACATTTTGACACCATTGGACATTTTGAGAATTGGTCATTTTGACCCTGAACGCACTCACGGACACAGAATACTCTCCAAAGACACACATGGCACATCTCCTTTTTTGTATATTAATACTCTTCCTCTCAGTACTTGGAGGTTTTACAATGTTGTAGTACGTAAGCGTAATTTCATATTGTAATTTTAAGGGTGTGGCTTTTTGAGGGTGTGGCCTTTTGAGGGTGTGTATCTGTCATGCAGGTCCCGAACCCAGTATAGACTCCAGCTCTCCCAACGGTTTGAATCTGCCTGTAACTTAGATACTATGTACCAAAATTGTACCTTTTTCAGAGAAATAAATTACTACTACTATTATTATTTTATTATCATTAATAAAAAAATACATTAAATTTCTACATAATCTTGATTCCACAAAGGATTTTTTTTTTAAAGGAGTTTTTGTTTAATTAATCTGCTTACAACGAAACCACAGAAATGAGAAATAATGATTGATAACATGCATCTCCTCGTGAAGTAATCATTATTTTAATTTTGCTACTGACACTAATGGATAGACAATTTAATGAAAATTTTGCAAAAAAAATGTCCGAAATATTATTTATATTAAGATTTTATTCTAAAATCTGGGCGTATTCACGGGTAAAACACGTGCCGTTCGCAGACAGTCCGCTGTGCAGGGCCTGCATGGAGGACGACGAAACAGCAGCTCATGTGCTTCTAAACTGCCCGGTGGTCGCCACGTACAGGGCAAAGTACTTCGGTAACCCAGGTACCCTACGTGAGATTGTCAGCAACACCAAGGCGTTGCTGGCCTTCTTCGAGGAGCTGGGGTGGATCGAATGATCGATTTTCCCACCCGTACGCAAAATACGCGCATTGACGTGGAGTTGCGGACACCAGCCCGTATTACCTATTACCTATTACCTAACACGTGCCGTTTGTCACCGCGTCGGCTAAACGCCCACAGGCGGCACGCCATGGGATTTTTACGCGAAGACTTGTGTATAACAATAAAATTTAAACTTCAATGATGATGCCTAAGGACGTCACGGCGTGCCTAAGGATACCACGGCATCGTTGCCGATGTTTTTTTTTTTTTGTCATACTTTTAAGTTATATTTCAATTTGTCGCATAAAAATCCCATGCCATGCCGTGACGTGCCGCCAGTGGGCGCCGGCTCTAATAAGTTTTTAGTTCGGGGCTCGGTGGCCTGGCCGTGCCTGAAGTACCTATTCCAAAGCTGCCCAAGTAAGGCGAATACACACACCGAAATCTGTGTAGGTAGATACTTTGGGCATGTGCGATTCGGTCGGGTCGCAACTCATCATAAGTCAAAAAAGCTGGCTTATAGCTATCGAAAAATATAATTGCGTAAGCATTATACTTTTTTGTAACTTTAGCTCACCTCAACTTTTTTTTAGACTAGTTCGCACCATTCAATTCATCCTTACTTCTATACAAAGAAGACACATTATACCTAGCGTATTTTATTTTAAGTACCTATCTAGTAATAGCTATGTTTATTTATATTCAAGTAAATATTTTGATTTTGTTTTTTGTCAATGTTGTGATTGCAAACTTATTACGTCACCAATTGACCGTGACCGAATTTTAGAGTAGTGTTTTCGCGAGTTTATTGAATTTCAAGACAATATGAATATAATTATTACATACAGGCAGTGTAGGGCGTAGTTAACTACAATTTTGTAATCTGGTTACTAATTACGATTAAAAGTAGTTAACTACATGTAGTTATGATTACACGTAACTTAACTACAGTAATCAAACTACATTAAGTAGTTGTTAATTTGATTGCTGCAATCTAGTAGTTATAATTACTGATTATTTAAATTTTATGAACTTATATTTTGCAATTAAATAAACATGTAATGTGTAGTAATATATGTTTTGGAATATGGCTGCATAAAAAAAAAACAGTTTATTGCATATACCTGTTTATTTTCATGAATAATCAAATGCAAGGACTAAAGTCATAGATATTATGTACCTATCGTTCATAGAGCACAACTAACTAGCAATACGATAAAATAACTCAGTGGCGCACGCGCAGTAGCGTTTTCAAACTACAATACTGGCAAACCAAACGAACGTACACACTGTTAGACGCAATTGAATACACTGCCCAAAAAATTACTTGTACCGACCAGTGGTCTCGAACGTCATAGAGCAAGATCGGTAGAGTTGCCAGCTAAAATCGGTATATTTGTACCCAAAATCGGTATTTGACAAAAAACAAACAGTATTCAATCAAATTCGTTTATTTATTGAAAACCACTTGAAAACAAAAACTTACAGACTAATTTATATACAATCACTTACAGACTAATTTATATAATCATTTTTTATACCAATATTCTTTGGCCATAGCCGCGGTCATCTTCGAGTTGATTTCAAAGTCATAACAGTTAGCTGTATTAAAGAGTCGTTTTGCGTGTAATAGACCAGTGATTGATTCAGTAGACAGCCTATTTCGCTGTTTTGCTTTCAAAAGATTAATATGTGAAAATATGCGTTCAACGTTAGCGGATGAATGGGGAAGTGATAAAATATTAAAGATGAAATTAGATAACAAAGGAAACATTTGAGTTTCATCGCCACGCTTTAGTAAACTTACTTCATCCCAAAATAGTTCTACATCATCAGGAAGTGTTTTGATTTGTTCACAATTTCTTAAAATGCGCCACTCTGTATCAATTTCCTGGAAATCATTGCTCTGAACAATATTGGGAAAAAGCCTACTCATAGGAACTATCGAAGAGGTATTGCCAATTTTAACATTTTTTGGGTCAATTATGTCTAAACCCTTTATTGGATTATTTTTCAATGGAAACCGCGTGGTTATTTGCTTACAAGCTTCGATATAAAAATCTAGGCATCTGCATTTAAACAAATTTACTTGATCTGCGTTTAGATTTTCTGAACTACTTAGTAGTGTATTAGACGCAGCAGCACCATAGTATACGGCGTCAATATCCATAAAATTTCTAGGATTTTAAAATCAACATTTTCGATTGGTGTGCTAGTTAAATATTCTCTTTTTAAAAAACAATCAAATATAGTTTTTAATGATCCAGTTATTTTTTCATATAAAGTATGAATTTTCGGGTGTTCTGCTTGCATTTCTTTATTTAAATCGGTAAATAATGGTAATACAAAATCTAAAAATTCCAAAAATAATACCGTAGTGGGATCTTGGAGCTTTTGTAATATATGTTCTGCAGCTAAAAGATGATCATTATTAGAGATTTGGTCTATAAAAAATAGTTTTAGAGCAGAGAGTTGTTCCAATATTCTCTTCACTGCTGCATGTACTGATAACCAGCGTGTTTGAGAGGGGTGAAGTATTCTATGTACTTTTAAGTCGCAAAACATTTGAAAGTTTTTAAACTCTGCTACTCTTTTTGGACTAGAAGAAAAGTAGTTGTAAATGTCCCTTACTAGATCCTCTATAAAGCGTGGCAATTTGGTACAAGCATATGACGCGCAAAGATGAAACGAATGGCAGGTGCATTTAAGTATAAAAATGTTGGGAATTTCATTTTGCAGCAATGTTACAACAGAATTATTACGTCCCATCATTACGTTTGCCCCATCAGATGCAAACCCTATTAGATTATTTTGATATGGAATATCATTGCTGCTAAAAAAGTTTACTATGTGTTCAAATAAGGTTGCTGCATTAGCTTCTTCTAATGGAATAAGAGCTAAAAAACAATCTTTAATACGATTCATTTTCGCATATCTCACGACTAAGCACAAGTGTTTGGTTGTACTAAGATCAGTGGACTCGTCAATAATAAGCGAAAACTTAGTTTGCCGCAGATCTTCACATAAATTATCGAAACTTTCTTTACCTATAATATGATCAATTATGTCGTGAGTTTTCGTCGAAGAACATTTGATTTCTTTGCCAATTTTTGAATCAGGACAAACGGCTTGCATCAGCTTCGGTAGGTGCTCCATAATAGTGAATGGTAGATTGTGTTCAGCAACAAACGAGGCTAATCTTATTTCACCTGAAATTAAAATTTAGAATTAAAAATTATGTAGGTATATCTAGTAGCGATTAGGGTCTAATTATATCCACTGCTTCTATTTATCGATAACTAGAAAACAAAATAATATAACAATCTAAATAGTACCTAACAAATAATTAAAAAGAAATTACCTTGCTTAACCAGTGTATCAGTTTTTTGAGTTTTGGTCACAGTAAATGATGATATCTTCGGTTGAGATTTTATATTCTTTGATGATACTGAGTGTGTTTGTGAAGAACTATGTTTCTTTAAAGCGTCTTTTCCTGATGTGATGTTGATATCTTTATCACAACTCTTACAATAGGCATAGCTTTCGCCTTTACGACTATCTTGCAGCCAGCCTGGAAATTCTTTTTCCCATTCTTTTCTATAATATTGTAGATATTTTTTTCTTCTTACACTCGCACTTGTGCTTGGCTCCTCGTCAGACGACATTTTAACTGAATGGTCTTCTCACGCACTCTTTAGGATAAGTACTCTACTATCTCTTCAAAGTTAAGAAAATTAATGAAAAAAATAAAACCGAATTCCTGTTTATATAGACTAGACTGGTTACAGGTAAATTCCCTAGCGGGAAGCCCCTTATAACATCGAGTTGTAAGACAACAAGTTGTAGGAACAAGGGTATTCCCCAAAATATATGGAACATTCTGCACTAGGCCCATACTTACTATTGAGGGCTTCCCCGTCCGTAACATTAAATTAAACATAAATGAAAAGGGTTGCCAACTGAAAAGTGTAAAATCGGTAGAGAAATCGGGAGAATTTCCATGTATATCCAGAAATCGTAGAAAATTCGTTATATTTCGGTATTTCGGTAGCACAGAGCCCATATCGGTATAAATACCGATAAATCGGTAGGTTCGAGAACACTGGTACCGACATGCAGCGAGCGAAAGCGATAGCGTGCTATAGTGCGCTCTTGCTCTAACACACGCGACTACAACGCGATGCTCTAACTACCTACCAAACGACAAGTCGAAACACGCGCGATAGTTGTTCATGTACTTACATGAACGACTATCGCGCGTGTTTGCATTTTTAATGACGCAACATCATTTTAAATCTGTAGTTATAAAAAGTAATCAAGTAATCGTGATTGCAACTACAATTAGTAGTTAGTAGTCAAAAATTTTAACTACATTTTTCGATTTTTTTATGTAGTTTGTAGTTATGATTACTAATTACTTTATGTAGTCGTAGTTAGTAATCAGTAGTTAGATTACATTTTGCCCAATACTGCATACAGGACATATATATACAATGACAAAACAAATAAAGGAAATAGTTACAATTCATAATAATTTGTATACCGACTTTAAAATAATAAATTATAATAAAATTGAGTTATATTTTTTTTTCTACTATTGCACTTTCCGAATAACAGGTACCTACCTAACTCACCTTCGATCTAAGCAATAAACACCCCACAATGTTTAATATAGAGTATAATGAATACTTGGACGAAGTAGGTATAGTCACTGAATTCATAACCAAATTGTTTTATGCGCCCAATAAGTTTCTTTCTTTTAAAGATTTATGTTTATTGAATGCCGTGTCTGTGATTTTTACGTGTATTCGTAAGTTGTTCGCCAGATAGCGCTAGTAGTGTTTTACGAATTATTGTAGAGGTGGGGTGCGACAAAGGGAACGAATGATCAAGTTTATTTGCTCAGCAAAGCGCCCTAAGAAAATTATGAAATAACAACATACACGCCGACGAAGTCACGGGCAACAGCTAGTTAATTTATAAATAGTGAACTAAGAGATTTCATCGAAGAGAGATGCGATTTGCTCGCATCTTCTCAAAACATCCCACACAGGAATCCTCTTACACAATTCCATGAAAAGCAACATTGCGGAGATAAAAAGGTTTTCTACAAAATTGTTTACCAATTCACAAGTAAATTTGTTTTATCTACTGCTTTTATATAGAACGTATTGGTTGTTGCAAGTATTCCAGGGCATCAAGTTTCGTGTTACAATATTTTGTCTAGAAACGCTGGAAACGGATCGCGCACCACGCCCTAACTAAATGGCGAAGGCGACTCGGTCTCTAGACTGAATTAAAACATAATAGTCATAGTCTAATGTATTCAAAGATTCCAATCTTTTTGAATCCCTGGGCCCATTTTTATTGCCTTATAGGTCCAGTGAGCACAAGGGCGACTCTCGAAGATGAGATTGTAGGCTCGAGACGATTTTAATTTTTTTGTGGGTGGTATGAGTTTACTATTTAAGTTTGAAAGAATGTCAATAACAGACAAACTCAGACTCAGTTCCGAAAAGTCTTTAAACAGCCTCCTAATCATTGATTTTGTTTTAGATCACGAACCCATCTTAGTTGTGTACATGTAAATCCTTTATTAAAGTTCGTAAAACCGTATTATTATTAAAGAACAAAAATATCAGTTTCTTGACCTCGCTCTGATAAAAGAGGTAATGTCAATGCCACGCCAAAACAAACACGTTTCCGAATAGTAAAAGATGACGAATGAGAATATAACGTTATATTGCCTGTCTAATGTATGTATTCTTATGCTAATAAGGTAATTGAAAAAACAAAAACTGAAAATACATGACTCTTGCGACCCGACTGGCGCGATTTTTCTTTTGTGGATAGATTTTCGGAACCGACCAATACCTAGTTACCTACAATTCTTCTTAATTTTGCTGGAAAATTAAGGTTTATCAATACTGTCCCTCCTTCAAAATGTTTATCACATGCAGGCATAGGGAATGGAATACCAGGATACCCGGATCCCGCATGCAAAATGCGGGATTAATCTCGCTCGTGCCTGCAGCACCAGAGTCGTACCAGACTACCAAAATGGCACAATAGCAGCATGATTGAAAGAAATGACATACCTCTCCTGGAATAGTAACAACTCCATCGACGCTCTTCTCCTTGTCTTCAAGCGCCAGTTTCCTGAGCGCCGCGACAGCCTCCTTCACATCCTCGACCTCCCATTGGTTGATCAGGAAATCCTTCACATTTTCCTCTGCGTACGGGAACAGCTTGTCCTGTAACAAACAAGTTAAAACTTAAATATATACTATCATTGGCTGATGATGGATTAGTTATCAATGTACGAGAAATAAATGTTTCACAATTTGAGACGCGACACATTAAACGCTGCGCAACATTGTAGACATGAAGTCGCGACCATTGTGACATATTATCAACTTAGATTGTGAGAACTCTCATGAAATAGCAATAACTACCTACCTTTACTACTGTGTACACTTTCACAGTAGCTTGCATGAAAAAGTACTTTAGCAATTATTGTTTCTCGAAAAAAAAAAAAAGCATCCAAATAACCAAAACAGAACAGCGCTGTTTTGTCTCTATCCCACGAGATTTCATGCTGATTCCGATATGAAGTAGAAAGAAAAAGAGATTTTAACATCTTGAGTAGAGCATCTTGATCAAAGCATAGTTGATTTCTACACCCACTTTTCAATAGCAATCGCAATTTCAATTAAACGGTGGATCCATTTATGTCAATATCAAGCGACAGTGACACGTCCCAATAACTGTTTCTGCACTAATTGAATCGCAATTTATTATTAACCATGATACCTACCCTACACACAAAAACCTTATGACAGTAGGTGCAGGATGTATTTAAGGGTTAAATACTTAATGAAACTGAAATTAAAATAGTGTTTTGGAAACCCTGAAAACTGAATTAGTGGTTCGATTAATTAGAACTCGCACTCGGAATCTTTTAATTTTACAGGTGCCGGGTACCTATGTGGGTAATTCAAGCAAGCATAATCTTATCCGTAGACTGGTTGTCTACGGATAAGGCCTCGTTCAGTTTCGTCGGGTACCGAATAATCAAATTAGGATTCTCGACACCCCAATCATTGCTCCACTAAACGTCAGTGAAACCGAATTAAGGCTCCTTCAAAAAGCGATACACGCGACGCAAATCGCACGCGACACAAAGGCACCTCTCGTCGCGCGACAGGCGGTGGCCTTGTGTCGCGTGCGATTCTATTCGCGTGTCGCGCCTGTTTCAGGAGCCTTTACGTACGACACTCGTTGTGACAAGGGTGTAGATGGTTAGGGAACGCCACTATAGCGGCGGTAAGACCCTTTGTGAGGGAATGGCTGGAGAGACGGCATGGCGCTTTCCGGCTGACACAGGTATTGTCTGGACATGGGTGCTTCGGAAAGTAGCTGTACCGCATAGGCCGAGAACCGACACCCGGTTGCCACCATTGCAACTGTCTCAACGACACGATGCAGCTCACCCTTGAGGAATGCCCTGCTTGGGCAGTGCAGCGCCGTGACCTTGTCGCGGCAGTTGATGCTGCGGATATTCTCTCGGTTCCGGATATGGTCTAATCCATGGTCGGAAGTGAGAGCGAGTGGAACACCGTAGCCTCCTGCTGTGAGAAAGTGATGGTCGCGAAGGAGGCGGCGGAAAGGGAGAGAGTATACAACCTCCGTTCCAAGCCGTAGCAGACGCACCAGGCGCCGGAGAGCGCGGGGCGATCTCCGGCCGCCTTGTGGTGAGACCTGCAGGCAACAGACTTGGGGAATTTGTTACCTGAACAGTGAAAGACCCGAGACGGCGGCGCGCCGTGTTCCGCGCACGCCTCTCTAGAGGAATTGCGGCCATATGCGGCCGCTGAGGGTGACGGGGTCCGCATGAATTCATGCGGACCAACACCTGGCGGGGGAGCGTGACGAAATGCGCAAGCACTCCAGCACCCCGGCTAAAGGTAGCAGAGGAACACCGTGTGGTTTTAGTCACTAAGAGTCTGACAGACCCCGCCACCCACCCAAGGGTGGAGGACATCCATGAGGATTTCCAAACGATAAAAAAAGGATGTAGATGGCTGAACTGACGTGTTGGGAGTCCAATTCGGGTCAATTCGTTCGGAATCTACCCGAATCAGGCGAGCTAACGATCAAGTGAAATTGCGTCATAGTCGTCAGCTCCGATAATTTAGCACTAAACCAGTTTTATGCAAAACATGTATTGTGTACCTAATACGTATCACTAGACTATTTACTACATGGAAGTCTTAAGGTGCGGTAATAAGCAAATTTTATAATAGCACATCGAAGCAACAAATAAGGTTCAAGAGGTTCAGGCACCGATGCGTTTGACCAAAATAAAAGAAATTTTGCAGTTTTCATTCAATTAAAAAATAAATATCAAGGGCTCAGTGGAATAATTTTTAGATATTTCTTTAGTTGATTGAATTCTCTTTACTATCATTACATAAAATATGATAGTTTACGCTCAAAATATGGAGAATTAAGCGACGAAAAATATTTTTTTGAGCTCTCGTTTTACGATTGTTTTATCATGATAATATTTTTGAATAAGTTTTTTCTTTGAACTTTTGACAATACAGTAAATTTTTTTCTGGCTTTTAATATGTACCAATACGCCTAACTGTGCGACAAAAACCTGAGCTTTTTACGGTGTCCTACGTTTGGGCAGTGCCTTAAACTTCGACGCTACGCTTATGGGAATGGCACAAATGAACCATGTGGAACAGATCGGCCAGTTCACGGTAACGGAGCCGGCATAGCTCTACATTAGCATAAGCGAATAGACAACACTTGTTTCTGTGTCAACCTGGTGCACATTCCCTTATCGACCACGATTCACGTATATGAATGCTGGCATACTACATTAAGTCTATTTTTATGATGCCTATCTATCTTTTCTTACTTGATAGGCTCGCGTTAACCACACCTCACCATGGTGGTAAGCGATGGTACAATCTAGGATGCACCCTGCACGTTTGCCTAGAAGTGACCTGTTGTCTATCTATCTATACTACTAATAGTGTTTTTTTTTTTTCTTTGAACACGCTAATATCTGAGCTATCAGTCGGATAACAATGTTTTTTTTGCATTTCATAGCCCATTTTTGAGGAAGGCTATAGCTACATATCATCACGCAAAGACCATTAGAAAAAGAACAAAAAGAAAAAAGGCAGAAAGAACGCTAAGCAAAAACGAAGTAGGTAATAAATAGCGTGGGCAGGAGATGCGATGCAACGGGGTAGGTCGGGGGAACAAAATATTTTACGCAGACGTAGTCGCGGGCAGAAGCTAGTGTTGTAATCATACCTACCTACCTACCTCGGACGAAAAGAAAAGGCGCATTCGAATAGCACTTGTACTCGAATATGCTTTTCTTTCTAACGACCCTGTCTAATAACTGGGTTACGAAAAGTACTGTAAATAAGACTGTTGTATAAGTGCCCCGCTGCCTCCCACAGCCTACAAGTAGGTAGGTACAAAGTGAGTGAAACTTAAGTTTAAAGGTCTTAGTTATTCCTGTACATGCCTACCTATTAAGTGGTACGGTAGCCGAGTTCTAGCTTCAACAAAGGTTGCGGGCGTTGTTTGTCTGATACCACGTGCTATTTTCGTTGCAAAGAAAAACTTATTTGTTTCTTTTAATGACGGTCTCGCAGGTAAAAGAATGTTATGATGTAAAGGTCGCAAATAAAAAGTTAAACCATTTTGTATTTTCGATAACGGTTCAAGTCAATGTATTACAGTTTCCTATTCTTCCACAACCAACGCGAGTATTCGAAAGCTAGCGTTCACGTGTTTGTGAAATTTCCATTGCCAGTCAATCATTTTTGTTTGCAAACGTGGGAACGACCTCACCAAAGAAACCTCGGGACCAGCTTTGAAATGCTCGGAACCACGTTCCCGACCCTACACACCTACTGCTCAATTGCTCGTCGCCGAATACTCATTTCTCGCAGTGTGAACGCGCCTTTAGCTCGCATCGCTATCAATTTCATCTCTACCAAATAATATTAAGATCAGTCTATTTCCTAGAAGTTTTATTGAATGGATTTTAACCTAGAATATTGAATGATGGAACGAAGAAATTTATATTTGGTACGGGTTGTTTCCTAGCAATAAGATAGCATTGCTTTCACAGAAATTCTATTAATGTAGGTATACTTAATATTGTTTTGTCAGATCGCATAATAAGATAATTATTGTACTGGTAGTTAATAGTTATCTACATAAGTTCAGTACCATTGCTATTAGTTTATTTGCAGTATCGTGATGAAATAGTGATTCGTAGGGTCGTTGCGCTGGTAAGCCGGCCGGGTCTGGATTTCGGCCTTTGGCACCAAGTGATGCCGTAAATTTGATTTAATAACGATTGTAATACATTTTATGGCACGAAATTAAGTTTAATACATTTTCAAATAGTTGTATTATATCTAGCAACAATATTTAATTGGGTAACGACAACACGTAATTTGTAAAAAAATGTTCAATTCAAAGCCGGCACAGGAGCTGTCGAAATGTGTGGGAGCGAGCGAAAAAAATAGTGGCGCGCGTTCCACTCAAACGTAATTTTTGTGCTGAATTTACTATGACTATCTAATAAGGTGCATATATTCCACTGTATAAATAACTTAACATCGTATTTTCACATTAATTAGTGCAATATTTTAGTGAAAAGGTTGATAAATTAGGTGGCCGGAAAGTGACTTACAAAATTCTCCAAATATTTGGTTGTCGGCCATGCGGCCGGAAAATAGCTCGCGTTCAGCCTAAATACTTTTGTCTCTTTCATTTATTTGGTTACACGCTAATATTCTTTTCTTCATTTATAATGAATCGTAACCTTATGAAGTGACTAGCTTTTAGTTTTCGGCCACCAAAGTACTGCAATTTTTTCGATTAATAATGAGACTAAAATACCCATTTCGGCAGTGGCCGAAAACTAGAGTAACACTATAATTATTATTCAGTTTTCGGCCAACTTAAAATTGTATGAACAAATAGGGCGGCCGAAAATCGAATGCCACTTTAGTTTTCGGTCATTTCATGAAATATTTAATGGCTCCTCCAAAACCTAAGGAAATAATGAAAATAATTACCAAATATTTTATTAAAAGAATAACTTTAAGATGAATGATTATCCTAATAGACTCCTTTAAAACTACAGACTCATAACGCTTCTGAGCCATGTCTATAAGCTGTTTTCGAGGGTAGTCTCGAACCGTCTATCAAGAAGACTTGATAACTTTCAACCTCCAGAGCAGCAGGGTTTCGATCGGGTTACGGGACCATAGACCACATCTATCCAGTGCAGCAGGTTATACAAAAGACCGAAGAGTATAACCAGCCTCAGTATCTTGATTTTGTGGACTATGAGAAAGCCTTTGACTCTGTCGAGACCTGGGCTGTGCTCGAGTCCCTGCAGCGATGCAAAGTGGACTGGCGATACATCGATGTGATGAGATGCTTGTATGACCCCGCGAATATGTCCGTTCAAGTACAGAACTGGCAGACTAAACATATCCAGCGCGCAGGAGAGTGAGACAGGGGAATGTCATATCCCCGATTGTTTACTGGCGCTCTGGAAGATATGTTCAAGATGTTGGACTGGAAAGGAACGAGCATAAAAATAAATGGCGAGTATATCTCACACCTATGATTCGCCGATGATATTGTCCTTTTGTGCGGAGTCACTGCAGTATCTTGATAGAATGCTGACTGACATAGCTATCACCTCTCGACGTATCGGTCTTGGGATGAACATAGACAAAACCAAGGTTATGTTTAATGACCTTATTACCCCGAGACCGATTGACATTGACGGTGGCCCCCTTGAAGTTGTTCACAAATATGTTTACCTCGGGTAGAATATGAAGTTCGGTAGGAACAATTTTGAGAGGGAAGCCAATAGAAGAATTCCGCTGGGATGGGCAGCATTTGGTCAAATTCGTCAGGTCTTCTCGTCGTCCATACTACAGTGCCTAAAGACGAAAGTCTTCAACGCGTGCGGCCTACCAGTTATGACTTACGGAGCCGAAACGTGGACACTCACGGTGAGACTGGTCCACAAGTTAAAATCGCTCAGCGAGCTATGGAGAGACCTATACTTGGAGTCTCTCTGAAGGATAAAATCCGAAACGAGGTTATCCGCCAGAGAATCAAGGTAACCGACATAGCCCAAAGACTAAGCAAGCTGAAGTGGCAATGGGCTGGTCACATCTTGCAGAACCGACAATCGTTGGGGAAAACGAGTTCTAGAGTGGAGACCGCGTTTAGGCAAACGTAGTGTGGGACGCCCGCCGGCCAGGTGGAGGGACGACTTGCGAAATGCGGCTGGCAGAAACGGATGAGGAGACCCGAGGATCGGGCTCAGAAGCGTTCACTAGGAGAGGCCTACGTCCAGCAGTGGACGAATATAGGTGATGATGATGATGATTGATTATGATAATCAACGTTATTGTTAAAAATACCTTAAAAATAAGAAATCAGACTTTTATTTAAGTTATATTATGATTAAAAAGAGAAGAGTTATGATTAAGTATTTTAATGTAACTGTGATAGTTTTGGAACTGTTATACTTAAAGTAAATTTATTTCATTATTGTCAATTTTGATAAGATTAAAAAAAAGCTTATGATCGTACCTGATTAATAATAATTTTATTAATGTTAATGCAAATACAAAATATAGAAAGCAATAAACGACATTTATTATAATTATTTTACGGTTTTTAAAAATTTGTACTGCCTTTCTATTCTATATAAAGTAGTGGCCGTAAACTAACATTCTAGTAGGCCGAAATTTAAAATTTGTGGCCGAAAACTAGCAATTTACCCATTATTCACATCAAAAATTATTATAAAAAAAAGTTTAATGTTTTAGCACCAATGATTTATTAAAACGGAAACTACACTATGTAGGCTATAAATTAACATCAATAGCACTAGGCTAACATAATGGCAATATTTTTTTCTAGTGTCTTAAAGTTGACAACTCCACTAAAAGGCCGAAAACCAGCGCAACGACCCTAACTAGGTTCCAACTGTGTCGTTCTTTTTTGAAAGGATGACGAAAAATCGATCTTGGCTCATCCCAGCTCAGAACAACTCTCGATAGGGCTCACACGTCAAAATCAACAATAAAGTTTGGGACCTTGGTGTAAACATACCCTTGCAACAATGGTTTGCCCGACTTCAATTAATTATTTTCAAGTCATGGTCATTTTACTCGGTTTATTTCGACGCAAACATAAGATGGTGGCTCAGTCTTAATTTAAAACTCTCGCCTCTAAAAAGTAACCACCATGCCTTGAATTTAGCATAACATGATGCCCTGGTGAAACTGCATCGTCTACGATGCGGCAAGTCGGTGGGTGAACGAACTGCGCGACTTGCCGCCGGTGTCCAAACCGGATAGCGAGCCTACCTAGCCGAGCGACCCAGCCCGCGGCTCCCGCGGTAGGGACGCACGAAGATAATATCCAACATTGTTGTACTAAAACATGCTCTAATTATTCCACTGGGCAGTGACGACGGACTTCTGACTGAAAAACTAGCCAATCACTCTCTCTCGCTCGCTGACTGACGCTAAGCTAAGCTCTAACTTCCTAGTCAGGTTATTATCATCAATGCAGATATAGGCAACGTTTAGGGTTTAGTTATTGAGAGTAGAAATCCGTTGTCTCGATACGTGTCCACCCTACCTAGTAATAGAGAACAACGCAATTGCGTGGTCTAGCTAGTAAAACCAGATGAATTTGTTTTTGTTATAACTTATAACAAGGGCTAGGTAGGTAGGTACCTATTTGATCATCAATAAGATACAGAGGTAAACAATACGTAAGTGGGTTTGACGAATGAATTACCAGGCAGCAGGTATAAATATAAGAGCGTAAATGATTTGATCTAGTAAACCTAAATGTGAATCAGCTGTACTGTAAACAGCTGACGTCCCGAATCGCGCGAGCGGCGAATGAGATGCTTCATTGTGAAAGAATAATAGATTTCAGAGGATTTTATGAAACTGTGATTAGTTAACCCATGTTTAGATACCAAGCATATTTTGTTACAACCCTAACTTTAATTAACATCACGACACCGCAAGAGTTAACCTTATTTTGTGAAGAGAAAAGGGGCGAGATAAATATGTAGGTACTTAACTTACCTACAGGCTACGAGAAACTAATATCCCATCTCACCAAAATAACGTTATTATAGGTACTTATAACAAAAGTAGTTCGTAGAAAAATACAGTGGCGAAAATGTTTTTGATACCTACTTCTTCAATGTTTTTATTTGGCATTTGGATCTACCTAGTCTGATTACGTAGTGTTGGTGCTTAGGTACCTCTAAGTCAAAAAAATAAAATTAATACATCATACTGTACTGCTACGCGTTGCTTTATACATTCCCAGAACCAGACTAGATAAAATCGCGGAATCATCAACACGACGCGACAATCCTGACAAACGAAACACCACTCGTGTTTTTTTTTTCTCTGTCACATTCTGTATTGCTCGCGCGAGTGCGACAAGGCCAAACTATGTGAACTCAACGCTATTGAAAGAGGACAGTTAATTGTTCCACATTTTTTTACCAGCCAGCTGCTCCGGAACAGCTGTTCAAGCCGGTAGTGTGATAGCACGCAACGCAACTACGCACCACACATGAAATAGTACTGATATTTTTTATTTCGGTGGACTAAAATATAATTTCCTGTCATAAAAGTCAAAATGAACTCCAGGATCTATGTCCATTTTAGCTGTTTCGCTAAAATAAATCAATAAATGCGAACCATGTTCAATCCATTTCCCCATAAAAAAAAGCTAAATTGCTCCGTGAAAAAGACGAGAAAATCTGTATTAAATAGCAGTAAATACTATTAGAACACGTGGATAAATCAGACAATGAAAGGAACATGAAAGGGGTACCATTTTGATTTCGTCCTCCATGTTGCGAATCTGAAAACGCGACCATTTTGCATGTTCAATCGAGTGTTTTTAGATGTAGGCAGGAGAATGATTCCTAAAAAATATATGTAACAAATAACGGTTAACCAAAAACACATGTTGAGACAAAACACCGGCCGGTCAATCGTTAGACCTACCTTAACAAAGCTGATCGATGTTGTGGTTCCTTCAATATCCAACAAAAGAATTTTGCATTTCTTAACGATGTCGCTGATATCATTATTCTCATTCGCCATTTCTACGTTATTCGTATTTTTATTTGGAGCACTTGTATTTTTCTGATTTATTTGACTAGAATTCTTCCACGCTACACTACTACACCACACCGCCACAGAAAAAAAGCATTGATTGAGCCGGCCGTGAGCGAACGAAACGCCACACAGTACACGGCGAATACGCGACCAGCTGACAGAGATAGCTGCGTATTGAGGTTACTGATTGGTGGAAGAGTGACAAGGACAAATTCACTAAACAAGAGAGGAAGCGAGATGAAAAACGGAAGGATATGCTTGCGTCAATGCACCCAACATTGTAAAACACAGTTTTTGTTACCAGATTTTCTCAATTTTACAAGAGCAAAAAATTTTCGCTATCACAAATATTCTGATGATTTATTGAAGAAATTATATTAACTTAATCCTCCCTAGAAATATAGCATATTTATTAAATTAAATAGTGTTATTGTTTTATCTACTTTTGATGAAATTTTATTCCCGTCCCGGATGCGTTTCTTTTAGGCTGGCTTTCCACCTCCACGACCTCCACCAGTACTATGAGATGCGAAACTTTACGTAGCTGATCTATGAAACGACGATTTTTTTCCATTAAAACTAGTATTTGTAGCGAAGTGAGTAAAATTTACGTTGACACTTTGTGGAATTTAGAAGATAAGCATTGCTTCGCTACCTCGAATACACACAGACCTCATAACCACCACTAGGAGTAGGTGTTCTGCGATCACCACTAGGAAATATTATGAAAAATATTAAGTTAGTTTAAAGCTTTTTGTCAGACCAGACGCTGAACAAGGACCGGTTTTTAAGGTTTCGCAGCCAAATGGCAAATCGAAACCTTTATAATTTCGTCATATCCGTCTGCCCCTCCATCCGTTCAGACACGGCCATTTTACTCGGAGACTATTTTTGCGCTACGTATATTTAAAAAAATGGCTATTCTGTGCACCGCTAAACATTAGTGTATTGAAATTACGATAAAAAAAAGAATGGGTGGCTCTCCTCATACATGGTTCTCAAAAAAAAACAATACACATTAGTGTGTGGGGTACCATTGGATCCCATAGGTAATTAAAAAGATTATGATGTTTCTAAGTGATTTTTTTATTTAAGTCTGCTTGCTTTTTGAGATATGGGATCGTTTCGGTTACAAAAGCAGTGACAACTTTGTTTTTCATAGTCAGAAATACTATAAAAGACAGACTTATTTTTGTGTTCGATAAAATCGATATTGTGCATGCGTAAATATTCATCCCAACTACTTCACTACGCGTGGTCCGACACGCATTTGGCCGGTTTTTTATTCTTTTTTCCATACCATCAATCAATATACAGGCGCAGTCCGAGGGAAGGGGGGGGTCATTGGGGTCGTAAAGCCGCCCCAAAATCATTCAAGCTGTTGAGAGCCTGAATGATTTACTTGTCTTACTAACTTAAAACTTTGAGAACCCCGCTCGTACGTAAGGTCCGGAAGGTTCAGGTTAGGACCAGATTCCAAAACCTAAGCTGGCTTTTCGTCATAACTCGACAAAACAAGTCCTCTTGCAGTATAATCTTTAAAGAAAACAGAACCTATTCAAAATAAAATTTCTAGGCTCGCTTTGGTCGCTCTTGCATTCTACGTTCTCTTGATTCGATCAGCTTTTCTTCATAACTCGACAAAGCAAATAATTCCTAGTTCTGTTGGAGTGATCAAAAGAAAATGTAACCTATAGCTATATTCGCTCGCTCTTGCATTCTACATTGTCATAGTTCCTTGGGCTTTCGGCAAAAGTTGACAATGTAATATGTAACTCCTAGTTCTGTTTGAACAAATACAACAAAACCGACCCTAACCGAGGCGGGTTGTTAGAATTTTCGAGCTTGCTTCGCTCGCTCTTCTCACCTTACATAATCTACTGTTCCAATGCCTACTATTTATCAGATAGTGCTGCGACCAATTTGCCAGCATCATTAAGTACTCCCCCTCCCATGTGAAGGCTGCGTCCCTGAGAGCATAAGCAATGTGACGCTGAAGATGTTCAGTCACCAAAAGAGATAGGTAACCGAGGTCATCGGATATGGTTGAAAGTTTAGTAAGAAACCGATGGATGTTTTCGAACGAAATTTTATTTGCTATATGACCTGTTTGTTTTCTATTAATTTTATTTTATTTTATTCGAAAACATTCATCGGTTTCTTACTAAACTTCACCTATATCGACGACCCTGGTTACTTATCTTCTGGTGACCGTACATAACAACATCAGGCCTTTAATCCCCGGAGGGTTAGGCAGAGATGTACCTACATATAGTACACCCACATTTCGCCAGTTATGCTAAGTCCCATGACGTAATGGGTGTACCTCCCTAAAAATATACCTCGGCACCTATGGTGACCCCTACAAAATATTAGGCTGCGACCGCGCCTGTCAATATACCGGTGCAGTGTGAGAGTGGCGTTATGTTTTACACTAGAATGGTAGGCTACCGATTACAAGGAGAATCGGCTTGTTCAGGCGAACAACTCCAACCTTCAGTTATTTTATCAGCCTTTCCGATTCAAGTACTCGGGCTCCGAAGGTAGTTGCTATAGATTAATTTGCAATCCGAGATTAGTATGTAAATTAGGAAATATTTAGGCAGCAAGCATGGAATTAGAATGTACATAATATATAGTACACACGGCTACTTATCAAGCTATAATTTCCAGAATAAGCTGACCTCTCATTGTACGAAAATCCTATACAATGCGAGATCAGCTATTACTAGAAATGTACAGCTTGATATGTAGCCGTGTGTACAACTGGAATGCTTACTAGCACCGAAAAAATACAGTTGATACACCGCCGCAAGAGGCCGGTGGCTCGTGTGCACTTACGCTAACTCATTATAATTATGTAGGTACTGGAATCATTCTTAAGTCTCAAAAGTCTCGTAAGAAACTACCCAAGAAGCAATGGGCCAAATGATTTGGGGGCTAGTTTCTGGGTCATAGAAGTTTGGAGGTGTAAAGTATAAGTACACAAAAATAATATTAAATAATTTATTTCATGTTTTCTAAATAAAACTACAAATATGTCACAAGTACATATAAAAAACTTAAAAAAAAATAGTAAGGGTATTTTATCCTGTTTGTTCTTAAAAAAATATTTTATTTACATTTTTAAATCCCTAGTTTTATATGCATGATAGTCATCAATGAAAGTACCTAATATTCGGTTGAATTGAGTGATAAACTACTCTTCATTACTAAATAACTGGATCGATGTACCTATATATAACAAGGGTACCTTACAGTCTTCAACAATATTTAAAAGAATATATTACAAAAAAAAAGTTTAAATAAATAAATAATTACGATATAATATGTATTTGTAGACACAGTCCGCAAATACACCGTAATTTGAAGAGCATCCTAAGAGTCATGGTATAAGATAATTCAAATCTATAGATTTAAATGATCTAATAGACTGCTCTTAGGACGCACCAGTTTTTCTTCAATTTTCATTTTCTTCACCAGTTTTGGTGTTCCTAAATTAACGTCAGCTTTTCGTTTTATTGTCACCTGAAAATATAAAGTATAGGTTTAATTATATTTCCGGAAATTGCAGACGAGTTGGACCGGCAAGAGGTTTGACGATCTGGACATATTTTCAAGGCAGACTGAAATTGCGTCCAGAAGTGGACACAATTTAGAGTAAAAAAAACAGAATTATATCGTAGTGGATCAATCTATACAATTATTGAAAAAAAAATATACTATATACCTTTGGTACATCGTCATCATCTTGTGATAGTGCAGTAAAGACAAAGTTTCGCTTGTGTGATGCCAGTGAGCCAATTTTTGAAGCATCGTCGTCAGCTGCTAACGGTGTTGCCAACGCTGCCAGCCGTGCAAGAGCACCTCGACCGCGTGTTAGCAAAGATCCGTGGTAATTTTGCTGAAATAACAATATTATTTTGAAAACCTTTCTGTTCATTGACCAATTACATACTTTAAAAGGAAGTTAGAGAGTATTTATTTTATAAGAATATGCTTAAAACATTAATGTCAAGAACACTACAAAGAATATGGTCTAAGGAAAACTACATACACTCCCTGTGTAAGAAAATAAATAATGTGGTATAGGTATACCTGAAAGATAGAGAACGACTTTTGCGGGCTAGGTATATCTTTAGCTGTCTTCTTTTCTTGGACAACAGGACTCTCGGCATGTTCCGTTTTTGATTGATTTACTTCCTGCAGCAGGGTGGACATCGACTTTGAAGAGAGGTTCGCTTTAATTATTGTGGTTCGGTTTTCACTAACGTTAACGCTGTCATCTTCATCTTGTGCCTGAAATGTTAATGAATTAAGAATAAGAATATTTTTATTGTATAAGAAATTACAATTGAATGCATTGAATTAACACTTATGTTTCACATGACTATAGTAAAAAAGGTAGTTTTAAATTATGGTTTTACAGCATACAGCTTAGGGCTGTTAGAAACGAGCGGTACTTTTTTTATTAACAAATGGGCCTGCTCTTGATCTTGATTTCGCGCGATGGAAGAGGTTTACGAATGGAACTAGCGTGCCCAGGAGACGCCTGTTCGCTCTTTATCGACAACAGGGATAACTGCTGTCGTGAACGCAGTTAACTGTGAACACGCCAGCATCGAAGATCCGTGCCAAGGACGTGTCGACGGCGAGATGCCGTTCGTCCTGAGAGCCCTTAGTTGTCGCACATAACGATACTAACCATTGTCCTCAAAAATACCTCTCGTTCATGCCTCTGTTTTCTCCATTGTTCTTCCGATTCAAATTCTTCTTCCTGTGTATCGGCAAATTCTTCGGGCACTGTACCAGTCTCATCGTCTCCATCTGTGAAATAAATACGGTTATAGATATAAATTATAGAATGGTAACCAACACCAGAGCCGGCTTTAACTACGGTGCACGGTGTGCAGTGCACACGGGGGTGCAGGGTCTTAAGGGGCGCCGAGCGGCGCTCGTGTCACCTACAAAGAGCATGCGTCAAGACCCTGCGCCCGTGTTATGGGCGACGCCAGGGGCGGTAGCAAAGCAAGGCGTGCCACGAGCGGCTTCTTTACGCTACACAATAACTTTTGTTTCACCGTGAAATCACCCTTAAAACAGATAATTAAAGATTATATTGGCGTAGTGTCGCATCACTACCAAAGGCGCGTGCTGGCACCTGTTTTATTGTTGACCGAGCGAGCGCGAAGCGTCTCCGTTTCAGCTTGGGCAAAAATGCTTTCGTAGGTATGTCCGGATGTCCGGCGGATGGCTGTTCTCCTCTCCATGTCGCATTTCTCAACCGATTTTCGTGAAATTTTGTGAGCAGGTTCGATAATTAGGGAAGTTATTTTGTCGATTCAGTTTTTCGAAATTTTTGGAAATGGCGGAGATATGGGGGTTAAAAAGGTAAAAAAAACATATTTCAGCCATTTCGCGCTCTACACGCTAAGGGCACCCCCTGTGGGGTACGGACCTCGGCTTAGGGCGTCGCAGGAAGAGGACGGCTTGGGACAGGCTGGATTGGAATTATTATTAAGGGGGATCCTTAGTTGTAGCCCGCCAAATACAAATTTTCTTTGGTTTTTTTGCAAATTATAGCTCTGTTTTACGTCGTATGTTGTTCAAAAGTCGATTCGTGACTGTAGGAATGATATATTTATTGAATAATAATCATCAATTTCATATCAATCGTCAAACTTTGGAAATTTGTTCCACCTAAGAATATTTCGGAATATTTCATATGAAAATTCTGGAAGGCCTGCATCTTATGAAGATGGCGGGGCTTAGCGTGCGCTAATACAACGCAGGCAGAGGTCATGATGGGACGGATTACCCCGAAGTAGATGCGCAATTTGCACTTGAGAGAGAATTTACTGCGGGAGGTTAATAGGAAGTGGGGCCTATCGAGTGCGAAAGAGGCGCGCGAACGAGCCATGTGCTCACTGTGTGTCTTATTTGCTCACTGAAAATAGGTGGTGGTCCAGGATCACACCGAGATATTTGGCTCGTTGCTCCAAAGGGATCGGTTTGCCATACGTAGTAATCGGACTAGACCCTAATTTTCGTTCACTGGTGAAAATATAACTGTAAGTATTCCATTTTGATCCAACGACGGTCGACGCGCCTGGTAGAGAGCGCCAGGTTATTGATTGCACACCGGCGCTACATGGGCTAGAGCCGCCTCTGATCACCACACTGACTAGTGCACCTTTTTTAATAATTTTATATGAAAAGAAAAAGAGAGACAGAGCAAAGCAAAGTATTATGATATTATAATGGCTCCTGCGACTACCACGCACGAAATAACGGGAAATCTATTATAAAAAACTAGAAACCACAGAAAACCATAACTTAATGTTAAATACCTGTGTTTCTCCATCTGAATTTTCGCTGTCGATGGCCGTCGCCGAGATCACCGTCTTCGAATAATAGTTCTTGTATTATTCTCACTTCTCGTTTATCTTGATCCAGCACATCTCGCCTAGAATAAGTAAGACGAGATTTTAGCGAATTATGATAAACTAGCGTTTCCCGTCCCTGCTTCGCACGGGTGCAATGGCAACATGTTAAAATTTTGACATTTCTGTGCTTTAATTAAGTTAAATATAAAACTTCCGGAATACCTGCATCAAAATCCATTACAGAGTTTAGAAGATCTGAGTGGTCTCACACAGAATGACGCGAAAAGCGACTTTGTTTTATACAATGTATAGGAAATAAGTTATTATTCTAAGGTAGGTATATAGTAATTGTTTTTTTTTAAATTAATAGTTTCGTAGTTAGTGTAGCTAGTTAGTTCGAAATTAGTAGTTTTTGGTTAGTGGTTTGATCTGTGAAGTTTCGCCAGTTAATTTAATTAGACCCTGTTTACGTACATATGTATCTGTCCCAGCTCCTTCCTAAGTTGCCCCTGGTGGAAGACGTCGTCATCTCCTTCTTCACGTTCCATCCTGTCCAAGCCCTTCTCATCTTCATCTCCAGACCCCACCCATTCGTCCTCACTAGTCAGTTCCGCCTCTTGCTCGAAGAAGTCAGCCATTTTGCGTTTCTTCTTCGGTTTATCGGGTTTTACTTCAATCTGGGAATGTGAAATGTAGGAAATTATGCTAAGGCACAGATAATATAATACTAGCCAAGGAGACTACGTTGTGGTTTCCGTATTTCAGAATCTGTATACCTATATCAACAAATAAAATACTAATATAAATCGACAAACAGGATTGGATAAAGCAAGGTATAGATAAAGAAAATGCCTATGGCAGTTTGTAATTTAGTCCGCCTCTGTACATTTTTATGCAAATAAGATGTTATCATTTCACAGGACATTGTGGTATGGAATGTCTCAGGATGGTATGTTAAATCAACGTGTTTTTTGAGTGATGTTGACGTAATTTTGTCGTAAATGCGACAAAACTACATTGAGGTCTAACCTAACCTAACCTAAAAAAACTACTAATTATCGATGACACCATACTTTACCAATGACAACGGTATTACAAAAACTCGATTTTATTACAAACTGACCTCATTTTCTTCAGAGTCATACTCCACTAATCTTTCAGTTTCGTCTTCCAAGTCGGACATGCAGTCATCATCTGCTATTTCTTCTTCTTCTTCATCTTCATCATCTAGAAATGAGAAAAAAGCTGATCAGTATGTTATAGTAATTGATATGATGCAGATGCATGTAAAAATAGTTACCTGATATCTGTAGTGCTCTCTTTTCCGGCTTTCTCTTTTTAAGTTTTTTCTTCTTTCCTTGCGCAATTTCTCCATTTGTTTCAGTAGCCTTATCATCATCGTCATCATCATCAGAGTCTATGGTAAACTTCTTTTTCATTTGATTATTTTCAAGAATCTGTTCATTATCATTCTTCTGTGTATTACCACCAGTGAAGAATTTATTTGCCTTCGGTTTGTCGAACTCAGGGTCATCCAACTCATCAAGTATAGACTTTAGAAGGTTTCCATCTGTACTTGTTTTTTTACTATTTTCTTCTAGTTGTTTATTTTCTTCAATACTAATATTCTGTTTTTCAGGTACAATTTCTTCAACCTCTTTACTAATATCGTCATTTTCTGCAGATTTAGCTGTCTGTGTGTCATGGAAGTCATTGTTCACTATATCCTGAGACATGTCGTCAACATATTCCTTTCCTTCAGTAGGTGAAACAAACTCGTTATCATAAAACTTTCCAGTGCAGAGAGCTAATATATCTTCTCCAATAGGTTGTGACTGAGATGACTGTGTTATAAGCAGCTGTGAGCCCTCCACAAAACCGTTTAAAGTTGGCTGGAAAAACGAAGAATAATTAACACACAAAAAAACTGACTATATATAAGTGCTTTTGACCTTTTCAATACTTACGTCTTTGTAGGGCTGCGACATGCAAAGAACATTTAATTTACTAGGAGATTTCAGTTCTATGCCCATGGTCACCTCGGATGTCGAGTCTAGTATAGAAAACGTTTGTGTCATCACTTCATCACTTGCGTTGTTTCCATCCTTGGTTCTTTCGACGACTGTGGAACTTTCTTGGCTGGTGAAAAGGTCATTTGATGCCGAAGCATGTCTCTGCGCTAGCTGTATAACATCATCTAAAAATAAAAAAATAATCTTCATCTTACTCACTATTGTTCTATACGAATTGTAAATGAAAAAGTAATTCTTACTTAATTACCTTGAGAAGCACTCTGAACTTCATTTGAAACCGCAACAACTGCATTTGAGTCATTTGTTTCATTAATGTC
Source organism: Dryobotodes eremita (assembly GCA_917490735.1). Taxonomy (NCBI): domain Eukaryota; kingdom Metazoa; phylum Arthropoda; class Insecta; order Lepidoptera; family Noctuidae; genus Dryobotodes; species Dryobotodes eremita. The sequence continues at coordinate 12,186,641 of OU823257.1, forward strand.
CTTCACTAAAGTTTCCACTTCAACTTGTTTAATTGCAGCATCTTCATCATCTGAGTCCTCAAATGCTTTCAATATTCTGCCTTTTTTAGGTTTAGTTGTTTCTTCTTGCTCAGATTCTGAAGACTCTTCATCACTAGATTCATCTTCCTCATCCTCCTGTTCCACATTGTCATTACCGTCATCAATGTTCTCATTGGATTCATCATCTTTGGGTATTTCACCTTCGTTTTCTTCAACATCAGACTCCTCAGCTTCATCATCAAGCATTGGATTATGTTTCCTTGGTTTGTCTTTAATCTCAATATCATTTTCTTCTAGCTCCTCTTCCTCACTTTCTGAACTACTCTCATCCTCTTTTGCATCATCTTCTTCCAACTTCCCTTCAAGTTTCTCGAAGCTATCTTCAGCATCGTCTAAGATAGTTTCCATTTCCATGTGTTGCTGCTTTTCCTCTTCAAGTCGTTTTGCCCATTCAAGAGATCGCTTTTCCGCAATTTTTTCCTCAAGTTCGTGTTTTAGCTTTAAATGTTGAGCTCCTGGTTTTAACCTGTAATTCATTATGATTTGAATTAGACCATCATACTTTTTTTACATTATTGAAATCACATAAGGACATAATAAATATCAACTCACTTTTTTTCCTTTTCTCTTTCAAGTTCTTCAGGTGTCTTTAATCTTGCAAAGTATGTAAATCTCTCTTTTAGTAGTTCAACACCAGTCTTTTTGGATACAAAAGCACCTCCATCCAAATCAATAACCATACCAGGGGCACCCATTAGTGTAGGTTTTGCATTTAAAGGCAGGGGCTCCTTTATGAGAATAGGTGAGTTAACAATGTCATCATCTGAAACAACGAAAAATACGCTTTTCAGTGGCTCCACCTGTATAACTAAGGAAGAACAATGACTATTTTAAAAGTACTAACTACATACAAAATAATCAAATATACCTACCTCTCAATATTTCTGCATTCTCAATTATTCTATCAATGTCCTCCATATTAACATCATCATCTGAGAAAAAGTCATCTTGTTTGTCTTCTGTAGCAGCAATATCAACTATTTCAGTTATTTCATTGGAAGAGTCTTCAGGATTTTCTGGTTTGTCTTGTTCTTCAAGTTTATCTGATTTGCCTAGTTCTTCTGTATTGTTTTCAGTGTAATGTAAGGATATTAATTGACTCTCTGGTTCACTACACACATTCATGATTAGTTGCTCTGAATTACTTTCTAACTCATGACTATTTATAGCAGGATTGTTTGGAATTGTAGTTTCTTTGGGAAAGCTTTCAGTATTATCTGTTGTTAAATGTTCTTCTTCTACAGAGTCATTGTAAACTAATTTGAAATCTGTGTTTGAATCATTTTTTTCAGTGTCCTCTTCACCATTTAAGACAGCCACTTCAGTTGAAGCTGTTTTGACCAATTCATTTTCTATTAATTGAGAATATGCAAGATCATTATTTGCAATATCTATATTGGTAACTGTTTCATTTCCTGCACATTCAACAGTGTTGTTAGACTTTTCAGTGATAATTTCACTTTCGTTATTAGTGATGTCTGATATTTGTCCTGTTTCTTGCTGTATTACATCAGTTTCTTCTTCAGCTTCAGGAGTTTCTTCATCTGATTCACTTTTGCATAATTCCATCATTTCTTTCTGACGCTGTTCTAACAACAGCCTGAAATTGTAATGAAACACTAATTAACTTTTACATTATATTACAACTTAATGTAAGTGTATCTGAACCCGTACGCAAAATACGCGCATTGACGTGGAGTTGCAGACATCAGCCCGTATTACCTAAGTGCACCTGAAAGTTTCTTCTGTGACTAAGAAACAGCTCATCAACTCCATACTCCACACTATACATATGAATTAAACCTGCAGGGATGGCGAACCTCTATACCTCCATTTGTCATTTTTTCAAAATAAATATTTAATGTGGCCACAACGTGCCAACAAAAAATATTGACCTAGTGACTACTGGAATTTAGCTAAATAGTTTCAGAATAATACTTTTTTTTCGCAAACAGATCTTTACTTTTATTCAGTTATCTTAACATTTACCGGTTTTGTTTATTTACCTTTTTTTTCTGTTCTTTTCTTCTTGTCTGTTAATATGTGTTTACATAAATGACTAAATAAATAAATAAATGAGTGCGACTTCTGCTGTTACAAACTAGAAGCCATATAATTTACATCAGGTTCACATTTTCCTTTACCTTTAACACATGCGGCAATAATATCCGAAATTGAAATGGCTAGTGTAGCCGGACTCACTGACATTCTATGTTTACTGTGAGTGAGGTAACTAAATTCAATTGATGCCGTGCCCATATTATTTTGTCATTGGTTCGCCATCCCTGGTGAACCCATACTGAATGATAAAATACTTACGCATAATGTTTTAATTGTTCTTCATTCATTTTGATAGGCAGTGCTTTTCCATCTAATGCAACAGCAGGCTTTCTTCTGGACATAATATCTTTGAGAGATAGTGCTTTAGATCTGTGATACGGCAATGATACTGCTTTCTCCCTCAACATACGATTTGATTCGCTTTTGATTAACTGCATGTTTTCCATTGCCTGTTTAGCTGACATCTGTGCAAGAATATAAATTACTGTTTTAAATAGGTTAAAAAAACACCATTACACGTCAAAATAAAATTATATTTTTTAAAGTAGATGAGTTTGGTGTTTCCTAACCGACTACTCTGAGAATAAAGACTCAAATAAAAAGGTCACAGTCTCTTTTATAGACCAGTCATAATCTTGGTGAGGCCATATGAGGACCATGCCGGTTAATGTCTGAGATGGTCTGTACAAGATGGGAGTAGATTAACAACTAAGATGACCAACTTGGAAGAGGCTCAAGGCTGGTAAAGTTACAAGTAGGATGAGATATATTTGATTTATTCAGTAACACAATGGTTTTATTTGACTGTTCAAATGATATTTCTATTGTGAAGTCAAAGATAATCTGTGGCATATCTTTGGTAACACCCCAGTATGGCAAGTACCTACCCTTACTGGTTTAGCTTCTATCAGTTTGGTAGATTTCTGTTGCTTCCTTGGCCTCTGTTTTAGTATTTGCTTTTTGTTCATTTGATTTTCTTCATCAGACGTATCAGGGTCACAAATGGATGACATTGATGCCATACTCTTTTTCATTTTCTGTAAAAAAACAACATAAACAAGTTCAAATACATAAATTATACCAACTAAATAATAAGACGCAGACCAGTATCGTACCTTAAATATTGTAATTACCAAAGATACACCATACAAACAACCCATGAGTGTTGTCAGTCAATGATGATAATAATAAAACCTCAGTCTACTCCTAAGAAATTAATAAATTTTTTGAATACATAGAACTTAAGGAGAGTATTACCTGTTTAATTTTGGTTATGGATGACATTTCATTGTCAGAAGGATCTGAGATCTCACAATGACTGCCTTCTGAAGACTGTTTATCACTGTTGTCTTGTAATGTTGTATGCTTCCCTCTAGAGCTCAGCAGACCTTTAAACTTATCTTTCAGCTTGTTTCTTTTGTTTTTCATTCTCATTTGTTGCTCTTCATTCTTAATAGTTTCGTTCCTTGAAGCATCAGAGTCTGAGCTACTACCATTCATCTGTATTCTCGAATTTGTTTCGCCAGTTTTAAAAGGCACAAAGTTGCTCTCGGTTTCTCTATCACTATCATTTTGTAGCTTATCATCTTCCTGATCAGTCTTATTCTCTATAGGTTGTAAAGTTTCGTTCTCGCTGTCACTATCAGAAAACTGTTGCACTCGTTTCTTGGTTCTTTGCACGGGAGCACTCTCATCATCACTGGAAGTTATGGTATTTCTCACATCATTAGTATATACTTTAAGAGACATTTCGTTGGAACTACGACGTGATTGCATTTTCAATTTGTTTTTGTGATTCTTAAATTGTATTGTCCATGTACAGTTTAACCAAGTGTTGGATCCTTTACTGCAAATATTCCGTCTACTAGGTATTTTATTATTTTACTATTCACATTTTGGCAAGTTAAGCAAAACTACCGAGCTATGCTACATTTTTAGCAATTCATTTGAAGTGCAAAACACAAAGCAAAAACAGGAATCGGAAGGAAGAAACGAGATATTCGCGCCAAAAAAATCGACGACAATGACAGTTATAAATGTCAATGTCAAATCATCAAATGTCTACAATTAGAAGCGAGAATTCGATATTTTCTGTAATCGATTTTGAAGTTATCAACTAAATAGATAATGAAAATATTCTCATTAATTAAAAATAATCTACTATGTAAAAGTGAGCGAACCGAGCTCGGAAAATTGGGAACTGCGTACCCAGATTATCGGTTAAGTTCGAAGATAATCATGATTTGAAACCCGTCATGTCTGTGTAATCTTGCCAGTTAATTTAAAGAGCCTGTGTGAAATCAAATCCCATATATCAAATGAACTATCGGTTTAAAAAATCGCATCGTTGCACCACTGAAGCATCTGTGACGAAATACAATCAAAATCAAACTCAAGTGTTCTCATACCATCTTGAAACTATAGAATGCGGGCAGCGCGCGTACGGGTGACACGCACGCGCGGACACAAATCCACATGTGATAGGCAAACAGGCCTGAAGCTCACGCATGCGGGTGAGGCCCGCACGCGGGCGCAAAAGCGCGTTACAGAAGAAGGCCCTAAAGCTACGGTTTCCTAGAAAAGTGGTGACCGCCCAAATAGCGTCTGCAATTTACTGGTGAATCACGTTACTGAAACATTGTTTCTGAAAGTAAGTTGGTGTGTTTTCCTAGAGAGCGTTTTTAACCGCAAAGTCAAACCCCACTGCCCAAAGATTTAAATCGCTAGATTTGCCCTCATCGTACTGAGTCACGTGAAAAATTGTCTATATTGAGAAGAGTGAGCTCACATATTAATTTAGCGTTTCCATAACAATCAATCAAGTCACTGCGTCATTGTGTCAGAGGTGTCAAAACGAAACAGAAACGCGCCTATCTTTTGACGGGGTGGGCCGTATCTAACGATTTAAATCTTTGCCACTGTCATTATTTTCATGACAGCCGTCACTGCGGCCGTTATGTGCAGTCACTGCTTTTCTAGAAAACACCGTGGCGAAGTAAACGTATCGGGGGTCTGGGGCGACAAAACTAAATGAGCCCCCCCCCCCCCCCTTACCGCCCTGGCATGCAGAAAAGTTCGAGAACCATTTCATACATCCTGGCATGGAAAAGTTAGTATTTCTTTTGACCATGCATACATAATAGGAGTTACTTTTTCGGAATATTCCTTAGAGCATTTCCCCTACATGCTCTAAGGCTTATGCAGATAAGTTTATGAAAAAAGAGAATGCAGGATGCAGGTGTTCCGAGCGAAGCGAGCTCAAAAGTTTTAGTACGCTAAGTTTATATTTAACATACGTGGGGGGCCCTCCAGGTACAAACTGCCTTTTACTTATTTTTGGCCGTTTGGGATTAGATTTAAAAGTGTTTTTCGACATTTGACCCCCCCCCCCCCCCCCTCGGATCGGAGGACCAGGGTGAACCGCCCAATAGTGTTCTAGGAAACAGCCCCTGCAGACCCCCCCCCCCCCCCTCTTAGTCCACTAGTGCCCTTACATAACTCCCATGTTGATCCATAATATACATTCACTCTCGCCAACCTTAGTAAAAACTCTGACCGGAGAATAAAATTAAGAAACAATTTATTATGTCTCAAGTATAAATTATCAAAATATGTCAAACTAAAGTTATCTTTAATAAATTTAGGTTTTCACAAATCTCCTCCAATTGGTCGATATTCCGGTGGACTTTCTTTCTTCTTCGGTAACTCACAAATAACTGCCTCGGCGGTAGTAAGTAATGACGCGACGCCGCTAGCGTCAGTAATAGCCCTTCTTACGACTTTAGTGGGATCTATAATACCTCTTTCAAGCATATTTACGTATTCATTATTTAATGCGTCATATCCAAATTCAGGACTCATATCTTCGACTTTAGATACTACAACAGCACCATCATATCCAGCATTATCAGCAATCGTTATGCAAGGTGTACGTAAGGCTTTCTTAACAATGGACACACCAATTTTTTGGTCGATATTTACTGGATTCAGTGCGTCTAAAGACGGTATACATCGTAGGAGTGCTGCTCCACCTCCAGGTACAATTCCTTCTTCAATTGCAGCCCGAGTAGCATTTAGTGCGTCATTAACTCGATCCTTTTTTTCATTTACTTCAACCTCGCTGCAACCTCCAATTCTTAAAACGGCTACACCAGCTTGCAATCTGCCCAATCTATCAATAAGCCCTTTACGCTCATAATTACTTGTGGTTTCTTCCAAATCATCTTTTATGTGTGCGATACGTTGTTCTATTTCAACAGGATCACCCTTCCCTTTAAGTAAAATAGTTGAATCCTTTGTAATTATTACCTCGCCTACCTGACCAAAACTCTCAGGTTGACAGTCTTCGAGTCGTATTAGGTTATTATCATCTTCAAAAACTACACCTCCCGTAGCAGCAGCCATATCAATCAGTGTATTTTTCCTAATTTCACCAAATCCTGGAGCTTTTACTGCAACTATAGGCAAACCAACTTTTAATTTATTTATTACCAACACGGATAAAGGCTCGCCATCAAAATCTTCTGCGATTATAACAAGCGGTTTTTTCTGTGCGTTTGCTAACTCCAACGCTGGTACCACTTGTGATGCATTAAAAATTTTCTTTTCTGAGTACAGAATGAGCGCATCCTTGTATTCGACTCTTGGACCTTTATTTGAATTTATGAAATACGGAGAAACATAACCGCGATCAAACTTCATTCCTTCTATTATTTCTAGTTCATCATCCAATGTTTTACCATTTTTAACTGTAATAACGCCATTTTTACCAACTCTATTCATGGCAGCAGCTATTAATTTTCCAATAGATGTGTCACCATTTGCAGATATTGTAGCTACTTGTTCTATTTCATCTGAAGTGTTTACTGCTTTAGACATATCCTTCAATTTTTGCCTAACGGTTTCAACAGCTAACATAATTCCCTTTCGTATTTCAATCGGATTAGCTCCTTTCGTCATATTTTCAAAACCTTCTTTTGCAATAGCCCTGGCTAAAACTGTAGCTGTCGTTGTTCCATCTCCAGCCTCTTCATTTGTTTTGTTTGCAACATTCTGAACCAGTTTTGCACCAATATTTTGGAATTTATCTTTTAATTCTATACCTTTGGCCACAGTTACACCATCTTTTGTAATTTTAGGCGGCCCTAAACCTTGTTCTAAAATTACATTACGTCCTTTGGGACCCATGGTGACAGCGACGGCATCCGCTAAGATATCAACTCCTTGCAACATAACTGATCGAACGTCCGGGCCGAACCTTACTTCTTTCGCGTAAAACCGACGTGAATGAACAGTTGACACTTCCGTGTACTTGAAAGCATATTTTAGCAAAACATGCCGTGCACCTGAGATGATTCGCGCACGATACATTTTCAAATCAGAAAAATAGGTACACTGACGTAAACGATCATCAACACGTCGCCACGGGCGGTCATGAAATAAAACAGGAGCGAGTGACAGAGTGCGAGAATTCAGAGTTCGATTGAAATAAGAATACAAAAATATTTTTCCTAGTTTGGTCGCGGACTCTTTGCTAAGCAATCGAAAGGGCCGTTATAAAAATGTGTAAAATAAAAAAAACCTGTGGGTACCTAACCCGACTAAAGAAAAATAAAAGTGATCTAAAAAGTACGAAACAAGAAAATATTTCAGACAGAAATCAAGACATAGGTACAAAAATGGTCATGGTAAAGCTGTGGTCACACGCCTGTTTACCATGTGGGTGCCAGTAACACCTATAAAAATAACATAATAATCGTCAATTTATTTCATACCTATCGTCAATCTTTGGAAATTTGTTCCACCTAAGAATCTTTCAGAATATTTGATATGAACATTGTTAGGTGGAATAAATGTCCATAGTTTGACGATTGATATAAAATTGATGATTATTATTCAGAAAATATATTATTCCTACACTCGCGAATCGCATTTTTATCAATATACGACGTAAAACAGAGCTGCAATTTGCAAAAAGCCATTGAATTTGGCGGGCTGCATCTGAGGATTCACCTTAACACAGCAGCATCTATTGGCTAATAGCAAGTAAACAGGAAATAAATTCAAATAGTAGTGCAGTGCCACAGAGTATCATTATAATACTGGTATACTCTGTCTACGACTGGTATTCAGTGCCTAGAACGAAACCATCAACTAGTATATAGTTATCTGTGGAAACCATAGCGCTATTTCGACGCCAACAGCATCTATCGAGCTTCGAAGAAATCCAAACTATGAGGGCCGCGTCACACCGGAATGGCAGCGGCCGCTGGCGGCCTCGCGCGACCTCCAGACCTCACGCACCCAGTCTCCACTTGACTAGTTTAGTTTCAACATTCGGCGGGGGTGAAGAGCGCGCGGCCACCCGCAGTGCCGCGAGCAGCCTCGCGTCGCCGCCGCTAGCAGAACCACCGACAAGACGCGCGTGGCGCACGGCCGTTCGTGTCACCGCGGACGGCCTCGCGACCATTTCACGCTTTTCAAGCGATACTGGTCTTTTAAGTATGTAGGTACTTGCACAGACATAACCAAGTAGCCAGGATTAATCACCAGCAACTACCTTTGAAATATAAACTAGTGGATTCTGAGGTACCGTGTTACAAGTATGTGCCCGACCCAAGTCTCGAAAATGACCATATCACGTTGTACTGGGATCGAACTATCATTACTGACAGGACTATTGTCGCCAATAAGCTTGATAATCATTATAGTGGTGATAAATCGATTAGCGCGCCGCACAGTGATTGTCGATAATACCATTCCGCATGACGAGAACCTCGTGAAAGCTGAGAAAGAGAAACGAATTAAATATCTCGACTTGGCACATGAGGTTGTTGACATGTGGAATGTGAGCTCGGCTGTCATTGTGTCGATTGTCGTATCGGCCAAAGACCTGATGGCCGAAAGCGTCGATGACAACTCTCGAGGCTCTCGTTAGGCGGTTGGATCAAGGGCCTGATTCAGAAGTATTGATGTTCATGTACAAAAAATATCGTAATTTTTCCGATATAATATATCGAAATATTGTATCGATGTTCAACGATCTATCAATCAAAAACATAGATATTTTCGATATATCGTATCGTAGGAAGGAACAGACTTTATTAGGATTAAATAAGTAAACCCACCAAAGGTAAAAAAATTAATCAACTTTATTTTATGAATCCCAATATTTCTTATCTAAACCTGACAGAAACAAAATTTTATTGACTCTTTTGGCTTGGAGTCTGCTTCTCTACTAGGTTGCACAAGGAAAGTAAATTATGATGAAAATCATCACGAGACAATACCTTTTGGTTACCAAATAAATTTATTTCTTATTATCTGTAGATAATAATAAATTTAATAAAGAGAAATTGTTAATGACGAAAATGTTTCAAACGGATGCATTTTTTTTTAATTTGCAAGTAGCAAAGAACACACCGATTACCGCATTCGTTATTTCCTAAGAGATGAATGAAAAATAAGCTAGTTACCTAAATTTTTGTATTCCAAGTTCGCCGACCCTATCTGTTTGTTCGTTTCGTTTCTCCAAGTAGGAAAGATGTAGTTTTAACTTCGTACGATATTTGATATATCGACTTCAAATGATTCGATAGCAGCGAATTGATTCGATATGTCAAGTGAATGTATCGATATTTTATCACATATCGATTTATATCGAGCACTCTTATTCAGAAGGCAGTACCACAGAGTACATTGAATGGGCAGTACTCCTCGATACGGTTCGCGTCATCGTGAGGAGGTTCCTGTCTCTGGATCCCTAAACTTGGACCCTGCTCCCGATACCGGCGAACCACTATTTTTTATATTTTTATAAAAATATTTAAAAATGTATTTAATATGTATGAAAATAAATAAAATAATAATAATAACTTTTCTCTATCCCATTTTAAATCTGTGGTGGTGATGGTTTGTAGCTGTCTACGGGTTTGTAGGCTTTCGTTTTTTGTAGGTTTATGTTATGTGATGTGACCACAGAACACTAATAACCTATGGTGATGTGACTGTGCACGGACTGTGCTCAATATAAAAGTGTGTACTCTGCGAGTCTGTGACGGTGCGACTGTGCTCGTCGATTTTAAATCTAACGGCCGGCCGACAAAGTTGTTTTGTCTTGTCGTGTGAATTAATTTAGCAAAGAAATGAATTCTTCAAACCAACCCATAATTTTAAATTTAGAAATTGGTGATCAATTAACTACTATATCTTGTGGTCATGTTATGGTGGAGTTAATCAAGTTTATTGCCTATCAAAGATTGCAAATACCTTACTCTTATCAGTGGTTGAAACAAGTAATTAATAAAAAGAAATCAAGTGAAGACGAAGACGTGAAGGATAGTTTTCAATCTGAAAGACATTTCCGAGCAGCTTCGACTGCTTTGGAAAATTTAGATTATATTTTAAAGGTAAGTTTGGTCAAAGTATCATCCTAAAGGCGGGTTTTCTAACTAACAGTCAACACTCGCAAAGTATACTTCTCCTTTTGAGAATTAGTACTTTTGATTGTGTTGTCATTTATTGCAGGCAAGTATACCCATAGCAAATACAAATAAGATTAAACGAACAATGGATAATACATTATAGTGATAGCTTGTTATATATTAAGTAGAGATTATTTTCTAAACTCAAATTAAGACCCAGTTTCATTTCAACAACATACCAACCCTTTTGCCAGATTGAAATAATAAAAAGTATTATGCTATGTTATTCATTTGTCGTTACTTACAGGGTCTCCAAAAAGAGGTCAGTGGTCCATCAATTCCTGATGAAGTGTGTATAGCACTTGGTGCTACCCCCGTGACCTGCAAGGAGGTGTACAGGGTACTCCTGCCAGTTGCATGCCATCGTCCACAGTGCCACTCTACACACATAGCCAATGACCAGAAAATACAAAGGACTGTGTTTAGGTAAGGTGCTATGAAAATGCTTAAAGTTTTGTGTTGTTGTATTGAGTAACACAACATAAATCATTCAACCTGTCGATATTGGACTATTTAGTGTAATTGAATTCAAAGTAGTATGAAGTATTACAGCCAGTGGTGTTTCTCTTTATTTATGTTTTTTTTTTTACTATACTATAATGGACTTAAATAATTATAATGTTCTTCTTGTATGATTTCAGGACTTTAGTAACATCAGAAAAGTTAAGCAAAATTTTCTTCAATCAGCTTCCTCCAACCAATTTGTATGTTTTCATCAAGAAAAAGCTGTTGAACAATCAAGACAATGTGCTTGACAACGATAACTTTGTTTTATCTAGTGGCTGCAGAATACCACGGAACTCGAAAATTGTTGTTTTAGACTTAAGATCTAAAACATTTGACAACCTTGCTTGTTGCAATGAATTTCAAATATTTGGAGACATTGTTTATCAGAATCTCCAAAACTTGCAATTAGAAGATTCATACGAGAATGTAGATGAATTTCATGAGATTGAATCCACTGATAGTATAAAGTGGTATCAGTCATCATATGTTATGAAAGGATTTAAAGACTGTATTGTTAATGGCAGTTCCATCACAAATGCCTGGCTCAATTCTTGACTGAGTACAAACATAGCTCACTTTCAAAGCTCAAATATTTTTTTAAACTTTTAGAACTATAAGTGTGTTAGTGCAACATTGCATTGTTATAATGACTGACATAATTTGATGTTATAAATATTTTTATAAGTTCTCTAAATAGTACATATTAGTAAAATATTAAATAATATTTTTTTATATTACATAGTTACAATTAATCATGTTTGTTTAGGACTTTACAGTTATAGCTTCAATTTGTGCCATACAATTTTTCATGTTTTCAATTAATATTATATTTGTATGTATTATGTTGATATTAATTAGTATTGAATTGGAAAATAAAATATGTTTTTTATAGAGTGCCAGTTTTTATATTTTAACTAAAGTAATTTTTATGATAAATAATGTACCTCTTTTTAAAGTCAACTTGTAATTTGCAAGTACGCACATTGTGTCTAAATATGCTAGAACTATGAGCTCACTCCCAGCTTTGACTTTACGACGATGTTGCGCCCGCAACTTACTGCCACTTTCATTCTTGGTGTGTTGATGTTATAGTCCGATTCAAACTTTATGGCGGCTCGCTGAAGTGCGCTACTCGCTGCGCAGTACCACATTCTTCACCCCAGCTGATACATTAATTCGTTACTGAACGATCAGCGACTCGCCTCATGTTCCATGCCGCCATAGTTTGAATCGGGCTATACAGGTCCCGTCACGTAAAAAGAACTTGAGCGACATGGAAGGAATGTGTTATAATACATATTATATAGTATTCCTATATTATAGGCTATTGTTTTGTAATATTAATCGCTCGGTGCGCAGGCACAGGCCAGCGTTCTGTTTACGTGACGGGACCTATACCTTTCATCAGCATATGGTCATGTGCTCCACCAAGTGAACAAGTCATGTGTGGGTTGTTATACACCATTTTCATGATCCAGAATTTTGTTCTTAATTATTTTAATTTTATGTATTTCACTTCTGCTTGCCCACCATCACCAAAAATTTGGCGTTCTTTGTGTGCAATACAAACTTTGTCTAAATCCCGATCAGAAGTCCTCTTTGTACAGTTTCCCCAAGTATTACATTTTTTAATGGCATCATTAAATTCTACAATCAAATTATTTCTTCCACCATTAGGCCCCACTACATAATCACATTTTATCGATTTCTTTATCATGTCATTTAAGCAACATTCAAGTAATTCATAATATGCTAGCCAAAATGTGTCTGGTAACTGTTTTAACTTAATACCAAGTGACTCTGTGAGGAGGCCAGTAACGAAGATGTCATCTATCCAAAAGTATGGGTGGTAGATTGCTTCTTCACATAGTGCAGCAGCTACTGTAGGAGTAGTGATGTAATACCACCCAGAGAGGTATGGTGGATACTCTTGTCTCGGGTACTCATCCCACGTAACATACCATTTGTTTTCTTTATTCCTCCGTGGCTTAGTATTGTTAAGCATGTAGCCCATTAAAAGGGCTTTTGAATAGTTTACTGTTTTCAGCAACGCATAAGTTCTTTCCAAGTTGTATACTGTGTCATCATCAACTTTGAGTATGAATGATGCATCTTGGCAGGTTGTTGAAGCCCATTTCAAACCCATAAGGTGTTTGTAAGTTAGGTTTCTGTAGTTTTCTACGAATGTTCCTTGTAAAATATCACCAAATGTTTTGCCCTCATCATTGATTGCTGATTGAGATATGTATCTGAAAACCGCAAGTAATTATTTCTTAAGCCAAGTTTTGGTAATTCTGTATTTAATTAAGTATCTGTTTATTATTACCGAGTACATACTTTTCTGTATCAGGTATTTGGGCAAGTAGGAATACTCGGGTTGCATTTATTTTCCTTAATTCTTCTGCAGGCATAGCTCTCCTATGAGCACTTCTTAACTCTACATGTCCCACATACGAAGTCACTATTATGACTAAAAACGGATGGCCTGAAATTATATTGAAGCATATTTCATGAGACACAGTTCAGTAGGTACTAAATAGTCGAATAGCTTATTTGAAATTAATTAAAGAAAATTAAAATTTTGAAGTTTTTTTAATTTATTTTGCAAGCGAGTTAATTGTTAATAAAACACCGCCCCTAAGTCGACCCACTGACCAAGAAAGCTTCATAAAAGTTTAAGTAATAACATAAAGCATAATTACTTTTACATGCTGGGAATGGTTGAAGTGAAACATCTTTTATTGCGTACAATTTTCTCTTAAGAATAATAAGAGTATCGGTGAATTCGGCATTCGTTTTCCAGTAAATCCAGCTGGTGAGTGCTATTCCAAGGAGTAAGATAATGTAAACAAACCTTCTGCGCATTTTATACGCTGTTTAGTAGGTACTTAAGTGTTTAGCATTCGTATCAAACTCAGTCATACACGCTTTAATTACCAGACCTGTTCTTTTAATAGGCCTGGTAAACTACATTGTTTTACAAAATAATCGGCGGGTTTTCGCGGGACTGCAAGTTTTTGCAATTAATGGCAAATTGGCAATTATCAGAAAAGATAAATTATAAAGTTAATAAGTATTTTAGCGACGATGTGTGACCACAGATGACACGACGTACATACTCCTTGCGAGTCCTGTGTGTGACAGTCATTTGTTTTGACTTTTAGGTTGACAGATTATGTACTTGCTGTTGCTGTGGTCCATTCGTAGAGTTCACTGAGCTCGTAAGAACAGCGTGAAGCAGGAACGAAACGTAATCTCGGGGCAATAATTCATAAAAATCTTAATTATTTCGACTATGGCCAACCTATTCCAAAATAATTTATTCAGTTAAAGTACATATATCTAATGGTAATAGTAACTTGTGCAACCGGTACAATCAACTAGATGTCTGCATATTTGGCTAGCCTTTTGCTAACTATGTTGGGGTCGGCTTCCAATCTAACTGGATGCAGCTGAATACCTACCAGTATTTTACATGGAGTCTCTGCCTATCTGACCTCCACAACCCAGTTGCTGGGTAACACGATACCCCTTGGTAAGACTGGTTATCAGATTTGGTAAGACTGGTCTCGGTATGTAAACTATGGTCACCCATCAACGAACCGACAGCGGCAAGCGTAGCTTAACCTGATCGATCGATCGGTGCTGCGGTTATTACTTAGCCACGAGCCCCTACAGTCAACTGCATGTCCATGGTATGGTAATTTGACTTTGACATAAAGCACCTTTACTGGTAACGGTGGTTTTCGAAGTTAAAGTATTAGTTACTACTGAAGTGCGCTAACCGTAAGCTAGGTACTACTACACTCGCGGACAAAGAATACGGGTCAGTACGAAAAACTAAAATTACCTACTAAAATAATAGAGCTAGCGGCATGAATGAAACTTTACGTTGTCGATAATTTACCAGATAATAAAACAAAACCAAATCTTAGAAACATTATTAGTTTAATTGTCCAAATTACATAAAAAAAAACAAAACACCAATACATTTTAAGCTGAAAAAAAATAGTAGTTGGTATACTTGGTATGTACCTCACATACAACTCAAAAACGATCTTTAAAACAAAATTAATATTTTGTATTGCCTCCACGGGCTCTCTTATTAAGTTTCTTATGCGATGTTGCGAGATATTGGTCAATTCTTCCACTAATGCAGGTTTTAGGTCTCGAAGTGTAGCTGGGGCGGGGTTTCGATTTCTTATACACCTCCCAAGCTCGTCCCAAGCGTATTTAATTAGATTCAGGCCTGGGCTTCTCGCGGGCCAGTCCATGCGATTGATGCCAACGTCCTGAAAATATTTATTTACAATTTGACCTGTATGTGGCATGACGTTGGCATGCATGAATATTTAATTTTCACCCATATTAATTAAATATTGGCCAACATGGTCATTAAGAATTTCTTCCAGATATCTTGCACTAGTTAGCGTACCATTTTCTGAAAATTGTCTATATAATAGCCAGCTGTCTATAGAGATTCCAGCCCAAACCATAACAGATCTACCGCCGAACGGCAGTTTTTCCTCAAAACAAACTGGAATAAAACGTTCCCCTGGCTGTCGGTAGACTCTTCGCCGCCCATCATGTGCAAACAGCATAAATCTGGATTCGTCAGAAAACATTACTCTTGCCCATTCTTCATCTCCCCATTGTGCATGTTCACGGGCGTAACGTAATCCTGCTACCCGATGTTGCCATTCAAGTTTTGAACCGTTTGCGGGTCTATGTGGGGTCAAATTAGCTTCATGGAGCCGCCGCTTAACAGTCCGCTCGCTTACCTACGTCGTCTCTACGGGTTTCCCGAAGTTGATTTGTTACTGTTGGTTGGTTGGTTGTTGGTTTGTTGCTTCAACTGCCGCGACCGTGAGGTGCCGATTTCGGAGCATGGTCGTAAAATAAATCGATCCTCTCGAGCCGTAGTACATCTCGGTCTGCCGGTTCCTGGTCTTCTTACGTTCTGCCCAGTTTCTCCAAAACTTAGGACGACTCGCTGCACTGTAGAAAGTGACACGCCTATTATTCTTGCTGTATTTCGCTGACTTCTGCCTTCTTCTAACATAGTGACGATACGTGTACATTCTTCTGATGTTAGCGGCGTGATAGTAATTCAATAATGATGATGAAAGACGACAATGACCGTCTTTTATCATTTTGATTTAACAGATTGAAAACAAAAGGGAGAAAACAAGCAAAAGTAAAACAACCGCGAATTTAATTTCTTCCCCAATTCGAGGTTTTTAAAATGTAAAGTTTTTCATTAAGGTTTTGTTTCATACGATATAAAAATTCTTTGTAATATAAAGTTAGTGACATGTATGTACCATTATTAATTTGCAAGTTACAACTTGCAAATTAATTTAAAAAAGAAGAAAAAAAAATAGAAGGTAGGGATTTTTTTCTTCGACCCGTATTATTTGACCGCGAGTTTAGTTCGAAGATGTTGCCTACCTACTTACCACGTCACGACGTAAATGCTTAAATGAATAAGTAGCTTACAATGATATTCCTTAGAACGATTATTGCACCAGGGTTTTTTGCACCTCTGCAGACGCAGCTTGAATGTGGCGCCTTCAAACAAATCTCTTCACACTCGTAACTTGAGATGGGGCAAATGTAAACCTGTCAGCCAGCAAAAGTTGTCTCCCAAAGGTTTATAACAAAACAATATTACTTATAAAGAACAGTAGCACCATATCGTCTGGTCTTGTAGCTCACCTCTTCTCATCCGTACCTATCTACGCGGTGGCTGTGGCATGAGCAGTGAGCACGACGAAAAACGTTAATATGGAATGTTGTTCTGTGTTTTTTTTTTTTTTTGGGTCAAGGTTGACACAAACTGCTTGCCGTAAAATTGGTGTGAATAATATCATAGAATAGAATACTCTTTAGTATGTTGTACACCATAAAAAAATCAGATATAAGTAAATGTACATTTTTTTTTCGTGTTATGATTGATTTAAAATGTAGGTATAGTCGGGCCTTTTGACAACAATTCCTAGTACATTTGAACTTCAACTTCGCTAAGGTGTCCTACAATCACATAGACAAAAATAGACCTTGTCGTTTCATGACGTAAGTGTCATTAAACCATAGAGGGTAAAGCTATTACGAGGTCGACGAGACCTCGTTCCCCACTTTCAAAACTATTGTTTTGGAGAAAATATGCACGGTAAGTTACTAAGTTACGAAGGGTTACGTAATGCCGGTAATCTACATAATCTTTCGAATGTTTATCCATACTTCCATACTATCGAACTACTACTTTACTTACTATTTTCGAAATTGTCAGCTGAGTACTATCTTCTGAGATACAGGCCTCGCCTAGTTCAGAAGATAGAGCCAATACCCAAAGTAAACCTCTCCTTACCACCACATAAATGCTGCTGGATTATTGTTGTATATTAAAGGTATATGACATTAGTATACTTACCTAGTATTAAGTACTTTTAAATTGTAATCCTTGTTGTTATGTTGGTGAGAAATAACTTTTTTTTAAAAATCCGTACTAGAATATTATAAATTCGAAAGTAACTCTGTCTGTCTGTCTGTATGTTACCTTTTCACGCCTAAATCACTGAACGCATTTCGATAAAATTTGGCAAGAAGATACATGGCATCCTGGAAAAGGACAATATGCTAAGTACTTTATGTCTCAAAAATAATCCTTAAAGGGGTGATATAGGGGATGAAAGTTTGTATGGGAAACCCAGCATTTCTTTAGTTAGGGATATGAAAATTCAATGGTTTTGTTAAAAAATAAAGAATTACTTGTTTCAGCGTTTTTTTAGAATCACCCTCTAAGGGGGTAAAATATGTGGGATTATTTTGCGACATTCACGCGGGCAAAGCTGCGGGATAAAGCTAATTAGATAATATTTTTATTAGTTAGTCTTTACACCTCGCGTATAGTCTACGAATTAGATATTGGCGGTAAGATTACTGTTACGTTTGATCATTACAAACTGCAGCTTATGATGTGATAGCAAACAAACTACTGTCATTTTTATCATTAATAATGAGTCGTTATCAAGAGCCCGCCTACAACAAGCGCAGGAGCGCAGGAAGCTCAGTCGACTGATCGTTGATCAGACAGCGACGCGTGCGCAACATACCGTGCGGCTACAACCGACCGTTTTACTGCGGAACTAAATTAATTGAAAATCCATTCCTGACATAATTTTAACATTCAACATGAATTTTACATTGAACGAAGCAATGGAAGAGGCTTTAACAGCCAAAATAATTACAATGGTGTGCCTCTTTGCCATATCGATGGTGACCGGTTGCTTGCCGTTGGTCATATCCTTAAAGTACGACTGGTTCAAGACGAGTGGCTCTTCCAACCTTCGTTCCTCCAATCAGCTGGTAATGGGCTTGCTCGCGTTCGGAGGGGGAATCCTATTTGCGACCACCTTCATGCACTTGTTACCCGAAGTTGATGACAACATTGAAGTTCTGCAAGGTTAGTAGATTTATTTACATGAAACACCTGATGTATGATTTTCATAAATCATGATACCATTTATCACTTCATTATTACTACATTATGTAGGTTTTTATTTGTGCAGATGCAATAACAAAACCAAATAAGTACCTATTGTTGCCGTCAATTTAAAAAACCCACATGCACTTATGTTCTTAATCGGAAATATAAGATGTTTCATACATCATTATTTCCCTAGGTTTAAGTAGCACACTAACCGACTAACGACATTGTATTTTTCACGATCTTGGTAAAGATGATTACGTACATCCACGTGTATAAATAAACGGCTAGTCAACTAAGTACATAGATTCTGGGCTGTGTGTGTATTACCGAATTTATCGATGAAATATACTTAATTCATCGATAAATTCGGTAATTCATGACTATAAAAATGCTACTTAAAGGTTTATTAAATGCATTTTTCCTGGTTGTCGTAACTGTGACATAAATAGAGATGGCACTGTTGGGAAACAACAGATACATTCTGTGTTGCATTAGCGTGGGCATTGTACCGTCTGTGACTGTAATGTACGCAGATACTAGATAGGATATTATTGGAGTAAAGTTACCTGCGTTTGCAGTGGTCGATTTAACACGAGCCACCGTCTAGTTTACATCGCATAAATAAACCATAAGGAAGATTACTTATTGATTTCTCAAAAACTGTCAACTAAGTCCTATTCTCGATTTACATATTATTATACTTACCTAACATTTTCCATATTCTTACATATTTCTTCAAGTTCTTTTGTCTTGGTTTTCTTACTGTGAGCGTATGTAATCCTGAGCTCTGTATAAACATTCGAAGAAAATCGATTTGTTGCAAATAGGTAGGTATGACTTACAGACCAAAATTGCAGTGCATAGGTACTTATCCTGTATATAGGTAACGCTTCCTAGTTAGTAAGATAGAGTGAGTTAGATGATTATGAGTCACCAATAATTGCATTAGTTAAAAACACTAATTAACTAACTGACTGACTGGACAGGTCCACTCAATTTGTGTGGTTTTTCCTCAAAATACCATTTCAGACACAAATCTACATGTTCTTCACATGATTTGACCAAGATTATGTCTGGACTTTAAAAGAGACTGTGACCTCTGAGTTTGTTTCGGCCTTTCTTCTCGAAACGCCGACCTCATCTGGTTTTAAAAATATGATTGATGTGTAAAACTGTTTGTACAAACCTACTTACAGAAATAAAATCATTTATCATTTAATTTTTGCATTGGAAATGGTAGAATGTGCGTGTTTACAGGTTACGGTCTCTGCAATAATTTTTTTCATACATAGATACATAAAACCACGCCTCCTTCCCATGGGGGCAGGCAGAAACTACAGAACGCCACCTGCTACGTTCGTTATATAACTACTCCTTTTGCCTTGTTCACGTTCATAAATTTTCTTTTTTTCAATTCCATTCTATTTCAAATGTTTCCTAATCTTGATAAAAATATCAGCGCGACACGACAGCGCGACAAAAAGGCACCGGTCGTCGCGCGACGAGCGGTGCCTTTGTGTCGCGCACGATTCGCGTCGCTTGTCGCGCCTGTTTGTACGAGCCTTTATGTGCTTGACGCCAAAATAAATCGTCGCTAGGACATAATAAATCCTCACCTCACTGATAATAAGTAGAATATACCTAATTACTTAATGTAGTTTTCAGTTACGTGCTAATGTAGTTAGGTACTACTCGTACATAAGCGAGTAATGTGAAGACGTACCTAAGTAGGTACTTAAATATTTACTTAGTCGTCAACAAAGAAAAAGACTTACTAAGGTTTCCTTCATTATAATACCTAATAGGTAAAGGTTTTCTCTTTTCATAATACAACTTTTCTTTTATTTTGCACTACTTATAGAATATAAAGCGTACCCTACGTATTGTTTTATTAATATTACAATTTCTTGGTATTAATGACACAGTTTATTTTGCCTCCCTAAACGGTATACCTACAGTGCTAACGCTCTTGCGTAACATTCAATTAGATAATGCTGGCATTCGTATGCATAATTGGATTTTAATTGCATTGCAAGTATTTTTGGTACTTTGGTAGGCACAAAACTTTCTAACATTCGGCGACGAAGAGAACACGTATAGAATGGTAGAAGTAAAAGGCCGGTGTCAGTACCTACCTAAATGTAACAAATGCAACAGGATTACAGGAGGCCCTAGTCCTAATCTGTGGCCCTAACGCGAACTAAACGTAACGTACCGTCAAACGGGTTGAATAGGGATGCAGGGGTGAAACGGGACGAAACTTTAAAAGGGATTTTAACATTGAAATAATATAGTTTGTTGCCAACAAGGGCACTTACTCGTTAATTATAATATAGTAAACATATTAGAGTCCGAGTAGTGTTAAGGTCAGGTTGACTTTAACAACATAACCTTAACACCTGACCTTAACAACTGCAGTCGTTTCCTGTAAAATTCCGGTTCAGTTTAAAATTGGGTAAGCTGATAACTTGATTAAACAAACGCGAATAAGAAGAGATGACAAACAATTTAAAAACCAAAATATAATAGATTGTTATACAAGGGGCTAAAACTACCCATTACATACGAGGTAGTTTTACTCCCGAGCTTTAGCGAGGGAGTAAATACAAACCGAGTTATCAATAAATAATCCAATACAATATTAAATAGTATACTTTTGTTAAATTTCTTCTGTACCCGCAACGCACGGCACGCATTCTACCGAAGAGATCGCCAGTTCTACATTCCATTTTCAAAAGTAAAAAGTTATTTTTTTTGTGAAACAGTAATAAGTCGAGTATTTATTCAAGATTATTGTACCTACATATAAAGACATTTTCGTTTATAGAGGCTCGTCGACAACAGATTTAAAAAAAAACATTTTCCCTAGAGGAAAATATGCTATTTTATCCCCGCTCTGGTACGCTACAATGTCGGACTTTTTGAGCAAGAGGAGTGAAAAAGTATTTTTGGTACTGCCTCGTTGGTCTAGTGGTCGCAAGCACTACTGCTGAGCATGCGGTCCTGGGTTCGATTCCCAGGTCGGGCAAAGTGTTATTGGGTTTTTCTATCTGGAATTTCTCAGTAGCAGCCTTTATGCCCGGTTGATAGCAATAGGTTCGCCCCGTAATACATGGGACTTAAACATAACTAGCGAAATGTAGGTGGACTAAAGGTACCTACACCTCTGCTCAACCCTTCGGGGAAACAAGGCGTGATGTTATGTTATGTTGTTATTTTTTATAAATGAATAAAAACGTTTTTCAAGAAACCTCACTTTAGAAAAAATCTTTCAACAATAAGAATCTAGGTACTTGCCTACAATACTAAGATTGTTGTTATTTTTGTATTGTATTGCCTAACCAAAAATGTTATCATAAAAAAAAGATTACAAAATAAGAGCGGACGTTCTCATGTAGGTAGCTAAACATCTGATGATAATAACTCATCAAATTCGTAGCACATTGCTTGATTAAATCCTTTTATACATCGATGTCTTTGACGCGCGATGCCTACGTACGACTTCTACGCTGGGCCTACGCGTGACTGCTACGCTGCGCCTACGCGTGATGCTACGCGCGGTGTTTACGCGCATCTGCTAGTCTGCGCCTACGCGCGATGTCTACGCTGTGTCTACGCGCGACCAGTAAATAAGAGGGAACGTCATGTTTAAAAAAAAAACGTTTGCTGTCGGGGGTTCCCCATCAATAAAATAGTTCCTTACGCGATACTTACACGCACACACTCACTCGTGTATAATAGAAACAGACAGAGAGAGAGAGAGAGAGAGAAAATCGCATGAAGCATAACGCTTTTTCTTTACGTGACTATTTCTACCAGTCAACCAGTCAACTCCTACCGCAAGCCGCGTTAAGGAACTACGTTCCAAGAAAAGTAGTATGGAAGCACTCAACGAAGGGTAACAACTAACAGACAGCCGGCAGCGTTCGCTGTGAAAGGTCATGGTGGTCACGTAACATCATAGAAAGCTAACATTGAATGAATCATTATCAAAATATTATGATTATGATTCATTCAATGTTAGCTATCGGTACAAAAATCTATCCTCCTAATCGAATGCCTTTATTACGTTTGTCCTCGATAATCCTATATAGGCCCAGTATAATTTATTATACTGTGATACAGGTCAGTCCTATAATTCATTTACAGGATCATTAATTACTTAGATACCTACAATTGCCTACATAAGTATTTAATAATCTACCTATCAAATCAGATTTTACGATAAAAGATTTTATCAAGTGCGTCTGAACGCCGATAGGTACATAGTTCGTTTGCACTTTTAATTTGCTAGACCAAAATGACAACCACGTTCGACCATTTTTTTTTAAATGTTGCAAGCGTGGAGCATAGTATTGTATTGCATAAGTGATTTATCGAATCGTTGGGATTTAAAAAAAAAAGTTCGATCGCAGCTGTCATTTTGGTCTAGCAAATACAAAATTTGAGTTTATTTAGTTTTGCTATTCGGATATACATACCTAGAGCATGAGCTGTAATAGTCTGACCACACAATCCCACGGTATACTTAATGCCGTCTGTCCCCATTGTGTTCCCATCAAGCCGACATCTTCGTGTCCACTCCAGTTACGTGACCACCATGACCTTTCACAGCGGACGCTACCGGCTGTCTGTTACCCTTCGTTGAGTGCTTGCATATCTACTTTTTTGGAACGAAGTTCCTTAACGCGGCTTGAGGTAGGAGTTGACTGGTAGAAATCGTCACGTAAGGAAAAAGCTTTATGCGACTTTCTCTGTCTGTCTCTTTCTATTATATACGAGTGTGTGTGTGCGCGCGAGTATCGCGTAAGGAACTTCGTTACTGACGGGGTCCCCCTACCGCACATGTTTTTTTTAAAGGAGTTCGCACTGATTTATTCATTGCGCGTAGACACAGCGTAGACGTCGCGCATAAGCGCAGACTGCAGACGCGCGTAGGCACTGAGCGTAGCATGACGCGTAGGCGTAGCGTAGCAGTCGCGCTTAGGCTTAGCGTAAACCTGTCCTAGCCTAGCATTCTCCTCCCGCGCCCCTTCCCATGAGCTCTGCTTTGATACCGTTCTTTTATTTTATTGTAATCCATACTACGCTGAGTACCTACAGAAGGGCTAGTCAACAGTGTTGTATGTGTCATGTGGTATCACCCAGCTCAAAATAGCGAAATAATAAGCATACGTGATCTTACACGAAATGGCGGAAGGACATAATTTATTTAATTTAAAGACGTATAGGTATAATGCAATGACGATGGTAATAAATCATTGGTATAATGTATATCTTTGTTCGCAAATTCATTACAGCGTTGTCGCCATACAAATAAATGTTTCTACTACTGCAACCATTCAAATACAATGTAATTCATGCCTGGCCGCTGGCTTTTTTTTTAAACCCAAATCGCCGAACAAAATGGATGATCTCCTTTAGGAAAATTGATTGTTACATAAGCACATTGATCAACTTGTGCGCATATTCAAATCAAAACTGTCATTCTTTGACAGTTGTATGAAATAGCTATTCTATAACACAGCAATTCTATATCACCAGCACACTGCACTTCCTATTGCCCCAGTACCTTCGGACAAGAGAAGGAAGGACTTGGTTTGCATAAACTCTCAAACCAGACATGCGTTTGCTAATCGATTTTATTTGTTTTTTTTTAGGACCTTTTCTGTGTAATAGGCTCAACAAGTTACTAAGCTTCTATAGTGTAAGTTATATACAATGTAGTAAAATATTATTAGAATATTTTGCGATACTCAATTACACACACAGAAAATCTTTTAGAAATGTTGGTATGATGATAATAATTATATTCCCTCGTATTTACTTTTGTATATTTACATAGGCTTAATTTAGGGTATTAATGTACCATTATGCTTTTTCTCATAGTTGTTAATAGATTATTTTTATCTGTTCAACTTAAATTTTACTGTCCCAATTTAATTGAAATGTAAAGTGATGGCCTGAAACACAGGATCGGGCGGGTCTCTACCTTATATTGTAATTCCGAATCATCATTACTTGCACCTGTAATAAAATTTTAGTTTTAGCTTATTTTTAGGCACTATAACTGTATGGAAAATATTACCACTGTTGGCTAAATGTACACTTTTTGTAAATGTGTTATTCAATAAATATTATTATTATTAAGTATTATAATTAATTTTCCCTAACTGGACATACCCCACCGGAGAATACAAACTTGATTATGTATGTTCATCGCATTTTATATATCTCCAATTACATTACGATAACCTCTGCCGCATGGTTTTCAAGTAGGACATCATTAATTTATGGCGTTACCTGATGTACCTACATGACTACTGCACGGTCGCGTCTATGTTTAACCTAAGGACATCAAGATCTTCTACAGAACCTGTTTCTAAAAGTACTGATTTGCATATTGGCCCTTATATTTCAAATTTACCAAAAGTTTAATAACTTCATACTTATGTTGTGGTTATGTATCTACTTCAAGTTCCTATTCACCTAGGAACGTGTGTTATGACTAGGCAAGAAGAACTTAGACCACTAATTTTGTATGCCCTACAGGGGTCGGCAACCCGCCGCTCGCGAGTCACATGCCTGCTCTTTGGATGTGTTCCATACGCAAATATTATTTATTTTCATACCATATATATATAAAGTATCTAATTTGTTGTGAAAAACCCTACTTATACATGAATAAATAGATTAGTTTTTTTTTATCAAAAAACTTTATTTATCCAAGTACTATTTATTGTCGGCAAGAAAAAGATTGTGGCTCTTTAAAAACTTAGAAATTTTGTAAATTGTAATTTTTGACTCTTCCGACTCAAAAGGTTGCCGACCCCTGGGCCTAACCTGACGATGGAATGGTGAAAGAAAATTAGGTGTTCCATACATTTCATCGAATTGTGTGAGCATAAATGCTAGCCGATAATTCGTTTTGTAGTAGTAAACATACATAAATTAATCTTTAGATTTGTTAATCTGCAGTCAAATAACTATGCTATCAAGTAGGTACTATTAAAGATATTCATTGTATCTATAAGAAATAAAGAAACTCATATTAAAGATTATGGGCTCTAAAAGCTTCTAACATTTTTATAATAGAGCTAAGGAAATCCCCTTTATCTTGACGCCGAGCAATCCGTAGGTAATAAAAATAAAAACCAATCGATAATTTTGCCTCTTTGACTGTAATTAATAATTCCACATAATATAATAACTTTGTATAGGTACGTAAAATGGGTGTCATCTAAGAAAAAACATAGATATCTATGCAGGCAATGCGAAAGTACCTAATCCTTTGTATTTTGTTTTGTAATAGCAACTAGGACTCTCTCATTGCTTACTATGAATTTAACCACACCTAGGTAAATATTTATAGAAGACATCAAAGCAAGGTATATTACACAACATACATACCTGTATTTATTTCATGTTACTAAATATTGTCACAAATCTTAAAATACCAAGCGCAGAAAACAACTACCTACGGTGTTCTTTATCAAATAAGTTCTATTAGTTGAAGAATGAAGTCCCGACACTGACTTTGTTTTATGATAAAATGCAAACCTAATCTTAGTAGCAAATTGGTGGCAAAATTGTAAGTCAGGGCCGATATCTCTCGAACTAGCTGTACACCCACATTCGGTGCGTACTTACGTTACAAAGAACAAGGACTACTGAACTACTTCTCCACAATACGACCAAATTAATTCACTGTGCAATGACATGATAATATTAAATGATAAATGTTTTTATTTCTGTAAGTAGGTTTGTACAAACAGTTTTACACGTCAATCATATTTTAAAACTAGTTGAGGTCGGCGTTTCCTATCTTACTAATCTGAGAAGAAAGGCCGCAACAAACTCAAAGGTCAGTCTCCTTTAAAGTCCAGACATAATCGTGGTCAAATCATGTGAAGACCATGTAGATTTGTCTGAAATGGTATTTTGAGGAAAAACCACTCAGATTGAGTGGATCTCTCTAGTCGTAGTAATCGTGTAGCTTAACTCAGAACTTACGGAGCTCAACCACTCGACGAACAATATCAAAGAAAGGACATTTGGGTTGACCACATAAAATACTCAAACTATCATTAAAACTAACTGAGAAAAGAAAAAATAAAAAAGTGACCCACATAGTCACATTCACAACAACTATATACTAAATTTAAAACTTCACAAAGTAAATTTTCATTTCATTGTGTATATAATAATCATCAAATGTCAAAGTGTATTTAAAATAAAATAAAAACAGCAAAAATAAAAAATAAACATTCAGTAAGTATGCAAAAATTGGAGCAACTCAATCCCAAGCCTTTTTGTCCTCAATATAATCTTTAACGGTATAAAAGGTTTTCTGGCACAACTATTGTTTAATGAATGATTTGAATTTATTAAGGCTTAGATCTTGAACGTGGCTTGGAAGTTTATTATAAGAGCGTATACATTGACATCTGAATGAGCCACCTATTTACTTGAGCCTTGTTGTAGGTACAACAAATTTGTGTTTGTTCTTAGTATTTATACTATGGATATCACTGTATTTTTTAAACAACTTTATATTTTTATGGGCATATAAAAGATTTTCAAAGATATATTGAGAAGGCACAGTCATTACATTAATCTCCTTAAATTTGTCTCTGAGAGATTGTCTCAGACTTAATTTATAAATTGATCGAACAGCTCTTTTCTGCAAAACAAAGATAGTTTGAATGTCGGCGGCATTTCCGCACAACAGAATACCGTACGACATTACACTATGAAAATAGCTGAAGTAGGTACTACTAAACGGGCCTATCCTTTTTACTGGATTGGCTTTTATTTCGAGTTCTCAATATTCATCAAACAACGTTAAAAAAACTTATAAGGACATAACATACAAATGAAATGGCACATCACATGGCAAATGAAAGACGACCAGTCGTATGAAACTAGGCTGTTATCAGAGAACCAACAATAAATAATTAGGATTAAACATAAAATAACAGAGAAGAGGAAAAGAAGAATCTCACTCAATATACACAGTCAACACAATGATGATTGTTATTTGACACAATTATGTCCTCTTTGTTAACCGAATATTAAAGCATTAACTTCCCAAGTAGCACATTAGTGAATTTTGCAACTTATCTTATAGCTTTAAGTTGTAAATGAGTGGTATAACAGTATTTGATAAAACTTATAGCTTCAAACACTACTCATATTTGTATATGAGTACCTCCTATCACTCTTAGTTGCATAAGAGTATATTTTGTTTATACTTTATATCTTATTGTTGCATAGAGTCGATTTTGTTACTTAAAGTTAAAAACGGGTTTTAATTGTTACCAATTTAGAAGCAACAGTGGTATATGAGTCCTTTAAATCACTCGTAAGCAACTGTTCCATTTAAGCTGTAACATACTCTTATTTGGCACTTCTATTTCCAAACCAGTAGTATAACAGAGTAGTATATCACCTGTAGTGGCTAAAGGGATCATTTTGCAACCTTTTTGGAACCTAACGTGATTGCATCTTTCAGGCCTATTGTACTCTAATATGCCACTCCAACGCGTAGATAAATTTCGATAGTGGGTTCTTGAAAACCAACAGCAGCTATTTCCACTTATTTAAAACCACTAACGATGTAACAGTTCCCAAAATACATTATTGTGATTACTTAAGTCAGATCGTCCTGCGCGTCACTCTGTTGATAGCATTTTTTATTTCTGTTGTTGTAAAGTTCATGGTTTAAACTACTTCATCAAAAATGAATTCCGTGAAATGGAAAAAAATTAAGCGATGTGGTAATTATCATCGGCAGGTTGTACGTACTTTAAGAAATATAATGGACGTGGACATAAAAGGTTCAAGTCATGAAGTTGTTAATCAGCAATCCCAAGATACTCGTAATGTTGAAAGGTTTCAATTTAAAATTATAATGAGTAATCTTCTAAAAAAATAGCTAGGTGATATAAGAAAAATATTAATTAGGTTACTTATAAATATAATTGTGTCAAGAAAAAAATTACTGTGGAATCACGGGTTCCGTACATATAAAAATTAATTAACATTCTTTTGTGTGTTTTAAATACATTTTGAACATTATTTGTAGTGTTTTTAAGGAAATCCAGTAGTTATTTATTAAACGGTAATCAGATTTGAACAGAATTTATATCGAAGACCTGAACAAGAATTCCACCTGTACCTATACAAATATAGGTACAGGTGGAATCTGCAAAGAAACTGAGCTTGGAACTCCACTTTTTTTATTTGTGCACGTTGGACGCATGAAAAGTATCGCATAATTATATATTATCTTGCTTAATAACATAAATGAGTTACTAAACAAGGGTTAGCTCATAATCGAATTGCAAGAACAAATAATATCTCGTAACGTAACATCAAATACGAGTCATTATGTCATAGGGAAAAATCAAGATACTTATATTATTATGTAATTACATATTTAAATTCATTCGACAATTCTATAAAGTTTTTTGGTATGACATTGTCTTGTGATATTCTGTGCTATTCGAAGAAGTCTGTAGCTATATGAATAATCTTTCTACGCCTACAGTATATTATAAGATCTGTGCCTATTTTTTTCAGCCTTGATCCTGGTAATATAATTTCTAATCCATCCTCTGACGATGAAAATTCAACTGAAATTTCTGGTGAAAGTGACGGTGATGACAACAGCTCAAATGAAAACAAATGTGAATACAAACACATTCTTCAATTTCGGGATGACATCAGGGCATGGGCTACAGAAAATAAAATAAGCCATTCGGCCTTGAAAACATTAGCGCCACTTATAAACTCTAGGATGCCAAATTTGCTGCCGGTAGACCCAAGAACGCTCAGGAAGACTCCGAGGAAGATTGATACAATATTTGTTAATCCTGGTGAATATTGGCATAATGGTATTCCTATACCTCTTGCAACTATTTTAAAGAAATATTACAAAAATCTACTAAATGGTATTTACAATATTTCTCTTTATTTCAACATAGATGGTCTCCCAGTATGTAACAGTTCTAAACAACAGTTCTGGCCCATATTGTGCAAGATTTTTGAATTACCTATTATCAAACCATTTATTGTTGGGATATATGCGGGTCATGGGAAACCTAACGATTTAAATGGATATCTACAACCTTTTATTCAAGAAATGCAAAAATTACTTCAAAATGGTATACAAATTGAAAACGTTAAAGTTACTGTTACAATAAGATGCTTCGTTTGCGATTCACCTGCAAGAGCAATGATAAAAGGGGTTTGCAACTTTAATGGTAAACACGGGTGTCACAAATGTACTACTGTTGGTGAATATTCACATGTATCTCATACAGTTATATTTCCCGAGTTAGATTGTCCTGCTCGAAATGATGAAGACTTTCGTAAAAAACTCTACGGTAATCATCACAAAGTGGATTCACCTTTACTGGATCTCCCAATTAATATGATTAAAACATTTCCTGTTGCGGATTCCATGCACTTGATTGACCTAGGGATTATGAAACGCCTTCTTATTGGCTGGCGCGATGGAAATTTCGGAAAAAAGGAGACAAAATGGCGAGCAAGTGATATATCTACAGTAAATAAATTTCTGGATAATTGCAAAGTACCTTCTGAAATCCACAGATCTGTCAGGAATCTCAGTAATTTAGGTCATTGGAAAGCTTCTGAATTTAGAACGTTTATGTTATACCTTAGTGTTGTTATATTGCCAGAGGTACTAAACAGCGATGCTATGAAACATTTTCTAACATTTTTCTGTGCGATAACAATTTGTTCGAATGAAGAATATTTTAATTTCTTACCGTTGGCTAAAGACCTGCTAAAGTATTTTGTGAGAAATTTCAAATTGTTTTATGGCATAGATTTCATTACAAGTAACGTTCATAATTTAACACATGTTGTTGATGAAGTGCAGCATTTTGGAATTTTGCAAAGTTTTAATGCTTATCCATTCGAAAACAAACTATACCTTATTAAAAATATGCTACGAACTGGTAACAAACCTTTGTCTCAAATAGCTAAAAGGCTCGGAGAATGCGATATTTTGGACCTCAATTATACTGTAGAGAGCTCCAGGGACTATCCATATGTGAAAAAAAATTGTAAAAGTCATAAGTTAGTTTTATATTGTAAGGATTTTATTATATCGGAAAGAAAAACGGACCGATTTTTTGTAACAAAGAAACAAGAGATAATGGAGACAAGATCTATTAAAGTTCAGGAAAACAAAATCATTCTAAATTGTAATGCGATTATTAATAAAGAAAATGTTTTTGAGCGTCCTATGTCGTCTTCTTATCTCAAAATGTTTAAATATAAATTGACCACAAATGCTGGTACCGAATGTGTTCGTTTTCCTGAGGATATAAAATATAAATTAGTAGCAATTGAACATAGAACTGAAATGTATTTGTTACCCTTGCTTCACACAGTTTGATTATTTTACTATTAACAATAATTTTAAGATTACAAATAAAACAATAATAAATGTATAAAAATGAGTTTTATTTTTAAACATCTGACTTACAACTACATTGGTAATCACAAAAACTTGCAGTCACATAATTTTCGTTATTGTCTTACATCTAAATCAATGAAGTACTAAAATGGGTCCTCAAGAAGTCCAAAATGATTTTTGGACTTCTTGAGGACCCCTAATTCACGGGTACTGGGAGATCCACAATAGAGCTAATTATTACTGCTGGTAGTAGCATCCACTGGTCAGCCACTAGCAACATACAAATAAGTGATTTTTAGACCTTACAGTTCCAAATAGGGAACAAATAAATGAAAATAAAAACTATGAGATGCCATAAACATCGCCATGTTTAGAAAATGGTTGTCCTTGAGAATATTTTGTTTTGAAAGTGTTTTATCACACTAACGCATAATCACTGAGTTTTGTTAATTGTAACTGATGTACTTTGACATTATACTTACGTCTAAAACCATTACGTTAGGTTTTTAACAGTTTTATTTTTTTATACTTTTATTTCGCCAATTGATTTAGCACACTTTATTTAATTGTTCTTGATCAAATCGAAAGCGCTTCGAAATTTACAAAGAAACCATACTATACTTTCACAGTAACAAAACATTCGCAAGGATTTTGTGCTGTAAATTAATGGCTGCATTATATCAGTACACGTGAAGTTTTAATACTCACCAAATAGATGTAATCCAAATGAAATGGCTGTTCACAGTACAAATTCAAAAACACTTCTCGACTTATCGCCCCTAAAAAGAACTTTGCGTTTCATTTTTCACTCAATGAATGAATTGAAACGTCATATCATTCAATCAACCATTCACTGCGCACAACTTACACCCATAGTTCTAATTGCCCCTTAAGGTGATCGTGAGAACTCTTATGGATTTCATTTGGAACCAAAATTAAGCTGCAATTTTTCTCCCCGTGGTTCTATAATGTTTGCATAAGGGTTCTCTCCACCTTTATAGAACTTATTCATGCCTATATATTTCACCCAAGTTTACAAACAGATATGATATGGAGCAATTTTACCACCCAGTTGTGTTACTTGGGTTAGGTCAGTGATAAATGTTATGGTAGTTTCATAAGTAATAGTTTTTGCCCGCGACTTCGTCCACGTGAAATTTATTGTTCCCCTGACTCACCCCGTCGCATCGCATCGCCGCCGCCGCCTGCCCGCGCTGTTACTTCGTTTACGCTTAGTTTCTTTCTGACTTTTTTATTTTATCTCGGGTCTTAGCGTGATGTTAAATCCCTTAAATATGTAAAATATAAATCTGTTAAATGCCTTCCTAGAGAAATGGGCTATCAAATGCAAAAAGATTTTCGACTGGTAGTTCCAGGGATCAGCGCGTTCAAACCAACAATAAACTCTGTAGCTTTATTATTAGTATAAATAATACACCACATTACAATCAATTAGACTAATTAATACTTTAGACAATTCAAACTCAAACTCAAAGCATTTATTTCAATTAAACCATTTACAGGCACTTTTGAATTGTCAAAGAGTCGGTCAGTTAGTCAGAAAGTTGAAGCTAGTTGCCCATTCCAAAACGTAGATCTCTATGGAGAAGAACAGGCAAGAAACTCCAAGGACACTCTTTTTAAATCAAGATATTACAAAATCCTGGGTACATTAATCGTGTTGCTTCTATATGCGAGAACAATTAAAAAAAAAAAAATATAAAAAAACAATTCAAAATATAAGATTAATAATAAAAATAAGCCGTGGCAGTTAAGAGATGACCAGTCTCAACTGACGGCGCCCGTTCACGAACATGACGCGTGGATCAGCACCATCCAGCTCAACCATTTTGTAGGGAAGCGAATGATCCAACACACGCGCCACCAACAGTGAGACATTTAAGTGAGCATGACATAGTCTCTACTGCCATGCTGTCAAGTCAACATAATTATATAATAAACGAATCCATTGTACTCACATTTACAAAATTGCAATATGCTTCTAAATTATACAAAACTATAGTTTGCTATGTATTTGAGCAATTAATAAAATTTTACTAGATAAAAGAAAATAATCATTAAAATATCTATTGAGTTATTCAATAATAAAACATATTTTATAAAAAATAAACAAACATTAAGTTCGCAATGTCAGAAAAATAAAAGGGGGAATAAGAAAGGAGTATCTCTTCCAAACATTCAAATTTTAACTAGTGCGCCCGGCTGTGGAGCAGGACCAGCATTAAGCCAAGCATTTTTATCTACTATATAGTCATTGAACTTATAATATGCTTGTCTACATAGTGTGCGTTTAATGCATGTTTTAAATTTCTTCTCATTTAGTTGAAGAATATCGAGTGGTATTTTATTATAACATTTTATACAGTACCCCATAAAAGAAGTACCTACTTTAGATAACCTGAAACGTGGTTGATCTAATTTGTTCCTATTTCTAGTGTTAAAATTATGCCTGTCACTTATCTTACTAAAAAGATGTAGATTTTTTCGAACATACATAATGTTTTCATATATATATTGACAAGGTACCGTCATGATGTTAATTTTTTTAAACAGTTCCCTTAGAGATTCGCGTTTGCGGAGGTTGTAGATGGCTCTGACAGCCCTCTTTTGCAGAATAAAGATAGAATCAATATCCGCAGCCCGTCCCCACAGCAGAATACCGTAAGACATGATGCTATGAAAGTAACTAAAATATACTAGTCTCGCGGTATCCACGTCTGTTAATTGACGGATTTTCCAAACAGCGTAAGCGGCTGAACTTAGCCGCCCTGCAAGTGATGTTAAGTGAGGACCCCACTGTAGTTTTGAATCTAGCGTAATCCCCAGGAAAACCGTTTTTTCGACGAATTCTAGTATCTCCTTATTCAATACAACGTGACATTTACTACTTCTAACATTCGGTAACGAGAATCTTATGCATTTAGTCTTCTTCTCATTTAATACCAAATTATTTACAGTAAACCAATTATGAACCTTAAGCATGGCGTTATTTACGTCGTCAAGCTCATGTGCATGTCTGTTTATTTCAAAAATCAGTGATGTATCATCAGCAAATAACACCATTTGAGGTCGGATTTTCAGTAAATGAGGTAAATCATTTATATATACTAAAAAGAGGAACGGACCCAATATTGAACCCTGTGGTACACCCATTTTGACTTTTAAGCCCAATGAATTTACACCGTTTATTTGAACTTGCTGCAGTCTATCATTAAAATATGATTTTACTAAGCTAAGCGCAAGTTTACCCAGTCCGTAATGCTCAAGTTTCAAGAGCAGTGTTTCGTGATTCACGCAATCAAATGCCTTGGATAGGTCGCAAAAGATGCCTATTGCATCTTGTGCCTCCTCCCATGCGTTAAAAATATGTTTTAATAATGTAACACCGGCGTCGGTTGTACAACGTCCTTTGGTGAAACCATACTGTTGATCATGTAGGATGGTAATCCTGCATTAGCATCGAAAACATTAAACAAAGTTCTCCCACCATGTTTTCCTTAAAAGAACCCACAATTCTAATACTAATACTAACACCAATTAAAAAGGCCCGTAGCTCAACATCTCGAAATGAAAAAGGAACTCCTCTAAAGGTTGTCTGTAAAAGATCGCTTTTAGCGATAAGACCGCCCATTGTGTCACCCTGTGTAAAATGTCTACATTTATATCTGTAATTTTTAAGGTGTACATAATAAAGAGTATTCTATTCTATTCTATTCTATTTTAAATTCAAATATCAGTATCAAGCTACAGGCTTGAGAACTCCATCCCGAGTCTCTGCACATCCAACAATAATTAATTTTCTATTTCTTTATTTCTAGAGAATGGCGAGCTTCCCGAGATCCCACTGTTTATGGCCGGGTTGATCATGTGCGCCGGATTCTACATGATCTACCTCATAGAAGAACTAGTGCACTTGTACATCAACAGCCGTCAGAACAAGAAGAGGGATAACTCTTTCACCAAACCTTTCAGGTTGAGGAAAAGTTCTTTGGTAGGAGGTTCTGTCGAAGCACCTGTTGAACTGGCCCCAGAAAAAGAGGCTGAGGTTGAGGAGAAGAACGGTCTTAGCCACCTGCAAGTGTTGGAAGAGGACGACTCAGTGGCATCTGCTCTGAGAGGACTGCTTATTGTGCTGGCTCTGTCGGTCCATGAGCTGTTTGAAGGACTTGCTGTAGGGTTGGAGTCTTCGGTCGGCAATGTGTGGTACGTATCAAAGTTTTGTTATTTAATTACTGTTGTGCTTCAACTTTGGACGGCGATCTGACTTCTTCATTACCTTTGTCAGCAGGCGTAGCATGACGCTTTCTATTTCTTGGAAGACAAGACATAGCTATTTTTATACAAAGTGAAATTTCGTTTCTCCATTTTTGACATCGCACCGTAAAAATCCTTCTACAATCCATAATTTTGTCTTTCGTTTCTACCGATCGTTGTCTAGGTCCTTTTATATGTAGACTATTTCAGAAGAAAGTTTTCTATCCCAAACGTCAAAATCACACTGACAACTGACAGTTGTCTAAGGTAGTGTAGACTAGGGCTTTCAGTATCGATGCATTACTGAGTCCCGGGAAAAAAAAAACGAGACTATGTGTGGTCTCGAAATTCCCGGGGAAATCGAGTCTTTCGAGACTATTTCAAAACTAGGTTACTTACTTATAGTCTGTGCAATTAGAAAGTCAAAATAAGATATTTTAATCAAGTACTTTAATTAAAAAAACGCATTTAAAAACATCATAAAATCATTTGTTACAGCTTTTTTTCATTTTTGTAGTGGGCACGTTTAATGTCGTTTCAGACAGAGAGGACCTAATTTGACCTCATAAACTGTCAAAGACTTGATATAGTGGGCCTGTTTTTAGACCATGCTTGATATGGTAGCCACAGATAATGGCAATGTGTATTGAGCTTTTTGGAACAAATCGCGTAAATCTTTAGATTCGACAAAAGTTCGAAATGGTATTCCATCCAGAGAAGCCATTCTCGAAACTTTAACTTCAATTCCGTCAACTTTCTGGAAGAAATCCGTTCTTGGCTTTTTTTTGGGTGGTTTATAAGCTCCATTTTTACTCTTGCATTTGCTTGTTGAAGGTGTGCAAGCGATGTAATCCGATGATGAAGCAAGTCGTACTTCTTTTCTTGACAATATCATTTTATGCATAGTCTTAAGATGTTTATGAAGACCACTTGTATTCCCTCCTAAAGTCTTAAATATTCAGTGGCATGTTTTGCATTTAGCAGAAGCATTATCATTGGCTCGCAAAAAATAGCACCATACTGAAGACTTATCATGCATTTTAGCAAGTACATCGCAATAAGACATGCTTTGTCTAAAACAATAAGAAATAGTAATTTTGCGCTTTCGTTACCTTACTAAAAAATGACTGTTGGCTTAGTAGATTATTTAATACTGTTTTTATGTGACTCAAGTCTCAAAAGTCTCGTTATTCCCGTGACCGAAAATGTTAGTCTCGAGTCTCGAAAATATCAAAAGATCGTCGATATTCTCGAAATTTTTGAGACCGAGATTCCCGCGATGAAAGCCCTAGTGTAGACAATTTGATTTTGTAATGCCATGCTAAAAACAGTAGAAAACTTTTTACTGGACGGCCACAAAGTATAAAAATGGAATGGAAAAATGGAATTTTTCACTTTTTGTATGGAAAATGTGAAAAATTATTACCTACATGTTTAGTTTTAGGGGTTTAAGGGTTTCATAAAGGGGGTCGAAATTTTCATTATTTTTGCGATAGGACGACCATATTCGAGACATAAGCAAAATAAAAGAAAAACGTGAATAAACTACTGAATTTCGAAAAAAGTGCAGTTGACTCTTTCTACTTTGCTGCCGTCGTACTGTCTTCACGGAACGTCATTTTTGTCTATTCTTCCGTCGACAAAACCCGTTTCTATAATGGCCATGCTACGCGTGCAGAAGTGATCAGCGATGCGAATGTTTATATCAGGCTCTTTAAGAGGGCGCACACGGACCCACTAGCGCCTTATCTCGAGATTGAGAAGGAATTTTAAATAACAGCTCAATAAGCAACCTCGGTGTGTCTAGAATTTCTAACACCTTTTATAATCTTTCATATTGAGACACGAAGCAACTAAATTCGATCTAAAGAAAAGCGGCCACTTTCCTCTAGATCGTATTTTGTTGCTTCGTGTCTCAATATGAAAGTTTATAAAAGGTATTACAAAATTCTAGACACACTTACTGAGGGTGCTTATTGAGCCATTATTCAAAATTCCTTTTCAGTCACGAAATAATATTTTTTTTAAAGAGTGGCGCTAGTGGACCGGTGTTCTCCCTCTTAAGCATTTGTTGCTTACTTTCAGCGCTTACACAAGTAGGTAGGTATTAATTTCTAATAATTAAACATGTTATTTTGTAATAAACATGATTAATTACCTACTTAGTCATGCGTCAAAGACCGTTGTCTTCCGAAAGATAATTAAAATTATTAATTGAACAGTTATCTTTCGTTATGAAACTCATTATGATCCAGTGACACGGATATTAGGTACGATAATATCAGTAGCACTAACCGATAAGGCAGGAACAAATAAAAAATACAAACAAATTCAATTTTCCTGTTCATTTATGTGAAAAATACGTGCCGTTTTTGACACGGTATGATTAGTAAATACTGTCGCGAAGAATTCATTAAGGTTCCTTCAAACAGGCACGACACAACGGCACCGCCTGTCGCGCGACGAGCGGTGCCTTTGTGTCGCGTGCGATTCGCGTCGCGTGTCGCGCCTTTTTGAAGGAACCTTTACTGAAAGATTTATTAGTTTAGATAGGTGAGGAGACGTTTCACTGACCGCGAACAATAGTAATTGCCATGGCAATAAATTTATAGTGGAAAAAACAAAAGGTACCTATTCGAACTACACTCGTCTCGTGTTGCTTGCAGTCACGTAAACTTTATCTGAAGATTTTGTAGTAAGTACCAACATAGTAGCGAAGGGTCGATTTTGGTAAGAGGTAAGCCGGAGTACATATCTTGAATGTGATCATATTATTTGTCTATAGAATACTGACTGTGCCATTTTTCAAAGGGAAGCCGGTTGGAATTGAGTTTTATGGAACCTTTGCCAATGACCTACATAGAAATTACTATACCCGTCGTTTCAAGTCACCGACGATAGCGTATGCCTTTCGAATTTGAAGGGTTTGGTTAGACGCATCTTATTTATGTAACCAATATTTTGTAACCAGAGTGTCCATGGAGTTTCTTGCCCGTTCTTCTCCATGGGTACCTACTACGCTTTGGAATGGGCAACTAGCTTCATCTTTCTGACTGACCGACCCCTTGACAATCAAAAGTGCCTGTAATTGGTTTATTTGAAATAAATGCTTTGAGTTTGAGTTTACCTAAGTATTAGAACTCTTGGGAAAATCGATACCTTATCAATGTTACGAGATGGATTATAGGCGTAACTGCTTATCAATTAAACATCTCCAAAGGTCTACTAGAGTAAATCCCGGAAGGATGTGTCATGAACTTATGATCTAACGGAGGTGTATTTTTAGTAGGTATTCAAAAAACCGATAACCTGCAGTCTCTGGAAAGTTTATAAGATGATGATGATACCGATGATGTATTATTATCTCAAGAGTGGTTTAGTGAGCGAACAAATTGTTGTCTTTTTTCGAATTTAATATTACAAGTACCTAATTATTAGATAACACATACGTGACGATACGTTAAGTGTTGTAGACTCTCATGTTGATTGCTTCCTTTTAGTTAAAGCTCTTTCGATAAGTGTGTAAGTACCCAAGCAGCACACATAGCTGTATAGTCACTGGACAACAGATTTTTTTTAAACTCGAGGCTGTTATGCTTTCTGTACAAGGACTGTATACCCAACTACACAGCTCCTATAATTCTAAATTTGGCCCCAAATTAACCAGCCCC
Source organism: Dryobotodes eremita (assembly GCA_917490735.1). Lineage (NCBI taxonomy): Eukaryota > Metazoa > Arthropoda > Insecta > Lepidoptera > Noctuidae > Dryobotodes > Dryobotodes eremita. The sequence goes on from OU823257.1 coordinate 12,225,665, forward strand.
GAGCATTATAGTAGCTTGTTAACAGCTGTCCAGAGCATTGTAAGAGCTGTACATGGGCTGAACAATGGTTTAGACAGCGGTCAATAGGCCACTATCCAGCTTCTTTAATTCTCTTACGCAGCCAAAAGATGTTTTATGGCTTCGTAACGGCTATTGTTAAATCTTCAAAGAAATAGCAACTAAAAACTATTTGTGCAGTGCAAGTGTTACTTACGTCAAGGCGATCTAACTATTTCTGTGGACCAATAATAATTTCTAATTTAAGATAGGTAATTTTTCACGTTTGTTTTGTATCTCTATCGGTAAATTGTACTGCGGGTGCCACTTTACTGTTAATATATATAGGTGATATTATCAAATATTACACGCGCCATCGAAATAATATAGTTTTACAAACAAAAATATTGAAAATAAATACGGTGTATGAATTATTCATGGATTTTTAATTTTTTTTTTCCAGTTAATGAGTATTAATATCTATTTGTAACAATGAAATAACGTGTTTTTACTTTAATAGCTCTGAAATATCATGAACATGTAACAGATATCAGTGGATTTTTCATATGTAATCGGCTTGTTTACATCAAAATGGCGTTAATTTGTTATCCAGCAATAATTCTAACGAACTACCCTTGACCCTCTCTTTTCTGTTCAATGGACATATTTAAGTCTATTAATCAACTGAAAACTGTACGCTAGCTGTACAATGGTTTTCAGTTATTATAATGACTGGTGAAAGGAGTAAAGTGAGAGTATACAACAGCGTCTTAGGGATCTCTAATCTTGATAGAAAACCATTTCGGGCATTTCGTACTGAAGTAGCTTAGGTACTACACTTGATTTTGTGATCCTACTTATTTTGGCCTGTTATGCCAAACTAGCGAACCATTAATTTGTCATGTTGCTTAGAAATACATAGTATAAAGTAAAAAGGTATTCCGATTTTTTAAATCTAAAACATCAGCCAACCTAGCTAAATATTCACCTCCGCTCTGTTCAACTTTACGTTCTCCCGGACTTATTATACTTATTGTATTATTTTGCAAGTTTATTTTTAACTGCACCAGTTCTTTTCCATGGTTTAACCGTATTCATTTTAAATTGTATTTTGTTCTCGCACGATAGTTAATTAAGTCGCGTTGCGAGGTTATGACAAAGTTGACGTTATCATAGCACTACTAATCTGTTTACTCTTCAATAATTCTAGAGGCTGTAAAATAGCTAATATTTATACTATAAGCTGTGGAATTAAAGTGGAGTGAGACTACACTAATTTACAGCTCGTGCAGTCTTAAATGCTTTTAATCAGCTACTATTAAGCTCATTGAGGTAGCATTATAATAGAATGAGTGTACACAATAAAAAAGCCAATGGCAAAATTTGATTCTCTAATACAGCTCACAGCTTAGAAGAGGTGTGACTTTATCGCGTTAAGCAGCCGTTTACACGCTTTAGTCTTCTTAATCAGCTAGCAGCATTATATGTAGCCAAAGGCTGGACAATAGTTCTTTCAAATTCTACTAAAATTCATTATTTTGTTTTTTTCTCCATTATACAGCCATTAGTCAGCTGTGCTGTTTAACAGTGTGGAGATCACCCCTCATACAGTCTCAAGAATCGTTTTATCCATTAGTATAGCTACATAAGAGCCTTTAGCTGTAATATAGCTTGTTTATGGATGTAATTTCCGCTAATGTGCTGCTTGGGTAGGTACTTTTCCTTACAATGTAGTTAAGAAAGTACTAATTTTCCGCCTTTAAGTTGACGCCCTTATACACTACACATCCAAGACATAAATCGTCCTTATCCTCACCCTGTTAATAGTAATAGGTAGGTAGGTACCTACAGGTTGATACATTGAGATGACATTTCCCATACAGACTCTTTGGTAAAATCTGAAAATATTAGAACTAGATTTTCTTTTACAAGACCAAGGTGGTCGATTGCAGAGTCAAGAAAAACTTAACTACCTACCTTCAAAGATTACAAAAAACTCACCTATCACTTTTATTATCTTTGTTTATGAGTAATAGGTATTACCTACGACGTCCGGCAATTTTAATAGATTAACCGATTAAATTACTTAAATTAAACGTTGTTCGATAAGCCTAGATATCTTGTGAAAGTAAGTATTGCCTATACTTATTGCCCAATTGGACTGATAGCTAACTTTGATACCGAATATCGGTTTTACCACCATGATTGCTCTAATTGTGATAATTATCATGCCTGATTTTTAATCAAATTAAGTAGTACTGCTTTCACACATCAATTAGAAATCTGTTCAAATTGAGAGTTTTAGCTAGGCAAATTAATACCACATGCTTAAAATCTCTCAACACCCATTTCGGGGACGTGTGTTCTCTCGCTTTGGCGATTTAAACTGGCCGGCCAGATCGCCAGATCTGACGGCGCGCGGCGCCAGATTTCTGTATTTGGGGGTTTTTGAAATCTTGCGTTTACCACAACAACCCACAAACCTTGCAAGTCTTGAAAGCCAACATCGAAGAAGAAATCACCAATTTGGAGGATGTTTTGCGGGCAACAATTCAAAATGCCGTAAAACGAGTGTTCGTTTGACAGATATGATTTTTTCGACATAAAGTCATAAATTTAATAAATTTTCCGTGAAAACAGAGCCCAATTTTTATCATTTCCAAATTTCAACCAAATAACGGCCAATTCACATAATGACATTAGGTAGGCACTTTTACCCCAGCTTGTATTTTGCAGCAATGTAGATTTTTCGAATTTTATTTAACTACTTAAGTAAGTATTTTTCACCACCACTTTGGTTAGATAACACCATTTCTGGGCTACAAATCTAGTAGAAAACGTTGTGTTTTTTAAGGAAATACTGTTATCTTCAAATGATGATACAGTATTGGTTATACCTACCTATCTGTTGATAAAAAATAAGGGCTTGATAGCAATTACCGTCACAGTGTTAAGCCACCACCGTGTCGTAAAATTTTATTTATTTACGAGTATTTAGCAATTGGCGGGAAATCTATCAGTTGTAAAGCACGCCTGTATTATTGCTTATTTTTATTGTCAATTTAATTTAACAACCGCCTTAATGATAATATAAATAAGCATAATCTGGTACTTACTGTCACGTGGGTACTAATCCTATGATAAATTATAATTTATATTTATAATTACAGTAATCGTGGCTCAGTTTTATGATACTAAAAATATCCGAAAATAGACAAATTACGATCACGCATTGATAGCTGTTAGGTTAAATACTAAATCGCGCATCTATGTTTAAATTTGAAGTGCGTCAACACTAACTGCTTTAAATTGAACACGACACTATATTAACTTAATATGTCGAAGGCAAATTGTAAAATTCGTCATTATACATATGGCGCTGCGCCGTCCGTTAGCATACTGTCGCCGTTATGTATAATGCCTAAGGTAAAATTTATAACGCCTAGGTATTATGTAGAAGTCCTTGAAACGCATTAGATGATTCGATCGCCGTATACATAATGCTTAAGCGAATTGATACAACTAGTTCTATTTTATACCACCTGAGGCGCTGCTAAACAAACAAACAAAAATGGCGTCGGGTACTGCAAGCGTTTCCGAAAATAAAGATGAAAACAAGTGCGTACCGCAAGAAACAAGTGATTTTACAGACGTTTATTATAAAAAAAAATAACAATTATTACTAATCTCAAATGGGATCATTAAAAACGCCGTTGACAAGAGAAAAGTTTTGGAGGCTATTCGAAATAAAGGTTAATAATTTTTTCAACTGATCATAATAACCTTCTGATGAAAAAATTAAAGGCAATCATTTTATTAGAAAAAATTGGTGTGACGATGAACGTGAAATGTTTATAAATTGGTGTGACAGTAAAATAAATAAAAAGAAAGTTGGTCGGTTATTTCATCCTACAATGTCAGTACCAAAATACTCAAGTAGTGTAATAAATTGAATGGCCAGTAAAAATGTTGGAATGGGCAGTTAGGTAAATAGTTCGGCAGTTCATAGGTTCGGTAGGAACTGTGACTAACCACGCGTGAGGCGAATTGGTCGCTGTAACTAAGCTAGGGCACCCCGACCAAATAGGTTGGGATAGGTGAGAGGTCCAGCCGGTGCTCGACGACAGGCTCGGGAGGAGGCACGGGTCCCTGCCATTTAGGGCGACGCAGGTGCTCTCCGGGCACGGCTGCTTCGGGAGGTACCTGCATCGCATAGGCAGGGAGCCAGACGCTCGGTGTCATCACTGCGTCCATTGCCGGGAGGACACGGCGTGGCATACGCTTGCTGAGTGTGCAGCTTGGGAGGAGCCACGCCGTGACCTCGTTTTGGAAGTGGGAAGCGACCTGTCGCTGTCGGCTGTGATCCATTCTATGGTCGGCGGCGCAACGACGTGGGACGTGGTGATATCCTTCTGCAAAAATGTCATGTCGCTGAAGGAGGAAGCGGAAAGGGAGAGGGAGATGTCGAGTGCTCTCCCGGCCCACAGCAGACGCACCGGGCGTCGGCAGAGGGCAGATAATGCCCTCTTCCGGCCCCCTAAATGGCTCCAGAGACAGCGGACTCGGGGTCGTCCGCCGCCCCCTATCATAATATATAAGACCCGAGGTAGTGGTGCGTAATGATCCACGCGCGCCTCTCTTAGACGTCGCGGGGGGAGTCAAATACCGCACTCCCCCCGCTTAACCAGACGGGGCCCGCAGAGGCGGGCCGGCACCAGTCGGGGGTTGCGTTGAAGAGTGCGTAAGTGCCCCCGTAGCCCCCGGTGCAAGTGTGCGAGGGAACACGGGGTGGTTTTAGTCAGTAGAAGTCTGACAGACCCCTCTGCCCGCCCTAGGGCGGAGGACATCCATGAGAATTTCTAAACCGTTAATAAAAAATAAAAAAAGGTGAGAGAACTGAGAACAACCGCGCGCGAGCCCTACTTCCAAGTTAGATTTCTTAGCGACTAATTCCGATTTGTTAACTGCCCACACGTAATATGCCCGTTAAGCCATTTTACTGCTTCATTTTTATTGAATTACCCATTTAAATATTTGTTATGAATTTATGACTCTTTTCTATTTAGTTTACTGCTCAGTTTTTACTGCCCAACTTGTTAATAATTATGGTTACCCTAACATATGACTCTTGACGAAATGGATGCGATCAGAAGCGTCATCAATTTGCCTTAGGCATTATACATAACAGCGACAGTATGCAGACGGACAGCGCCGTATGTATAATGAATGACGAATCATGTAATCTGTCTGTGACATATACCTCTATATCCTGTGCATAGAATGCATATTTCCAGAAAATTAAACATAAAAAACGAGGACTAAGCCGCAAGGCAACAGCTAGGTTTTTTTAAGCTTATTCCTTATTACATTGACTACCTACTGTATACTATCTTTAACTTGATTCTTTGAATAAATTTAATTAGCATAGTATCACGCTTGTAAGTATTCCTCGAAGGGTTAGGCAGAGGTGTAGTACTATATACTGCACTGCAAGGGGTGAACAGTAGGTACAGTACACTCCCAGGTTTTGAGTATGAACGTAGATGGCTATACGGGTAGGAGAAGACAAAATAAAGAATGGATGGACGTGTGAGAGATGATATGGCTAGAAAAGGGGTGACTACCAAGATGACGACTAACGGAGAAAAGTATCGATGAAAAAGAAGTTGCGCCGATCCCAAGGGATCCTTGTGCAAGAGAATGATGATGATTGATTTTTTGTTCCTTATTTGCAGGTACATGTTCGGTGCCGTATCAGCCCACAAATATATCATCGCGTTCTGCATCGGAGTGGAACTGCTGGCGTCTGGTACCAAGCGATGGGTATCCATCGTGTACATCTTCACGTTCTCCTTCATGTCGGCGCTCGGTATCGGTATCGGTATCTTGCTGGTGGGCGGCGCAGGTGCTGTTGATGCTGGCGTGTACTCTGTCATCTTACAGGTGTGTATTGAAACTGATTATATCGACCACGACGTTCATTTCTCAAAAGTAGAAACTAGATTTCTACCTATACTCTAATATCTTTTCTATACGTATTGCCTTTTCTAGGAGATATATGGGACTAGGTACCTACTTATACCTAATTATGTTTTATTGGGTGCAATCTATTTTATCAAGTTTTTAAAATATTAGCTACCTAGCTAATCTGAAATGTATTGAGGTCTTCTCTGAAATTGCGTGCTGCCATGAAGATTTCAGAACAATGGTGCTCTAGAAATTACCTTAAATGGGCACAGTTTAAGGTTAGCTGCCAGATAGTTTAAAAGATTTACTATTGACAATTGACTTTTTTTCTGAAAATCTTTTTCACCGTCCTCACAGATAACATAACATAACATCACGCTTTGTTTCCCCGTAGGGTTAGGTAGAGGTATACCCATAGTAGGTAGGTAGAGCCACATTTCACCACTGGAGTTATTTTTAAGGCGAGTCTATTGCCATCAACCGGGTACCCGGGTAGAAATTCCTAATGGAAAACCCCAATAACACTTTGCCGGACCTGGGAATCGAACCCAGGACCTTATGCTCAGTAGTAGCGCTTGCGAACACTACACCAACGAGGCAGTCCTCACAGATAAATAATTCAATAAAACAGTCCCTTTGTTTCAAAGTCGAGTCAAAGGTTCTTACGACAATTAAGTTACCTACTCTAGTAATTTAAAAACAAATTATTTTCTCACATATCTCGCGCGTGTTACCTTTTCATTCATTTACATTCAACATTTTGGCAATGTAGGCAGTACCTAGGTACCTAGTCGGAAAAGTAATAAGTAAGCTAGTAAAAATAATTATTCTTTGACTGTAAAGATATTTCGTAATAGGTAGGTATATTAGGTAGGCACATACCGCCTACTCATCTAATTATAATTTGGCTGGTGAAATTATTAACAATAATTAGATGATGAAACCCAGTAATTGCATAGCACCAGCAACATATTAAGGTACCTACCTATCTAAAATTTATTTTATTATCTGGTTTTAGATAGAAAAGCTTAAACGTTTTAGTACCTATGTTAATTAGGCAAGTAGCCTCGCTATTTTTGCATCAAACACAATTAAAATGCAATTAACTACCTCATAGATAAATAATAATTAATACTAATTAAGTAATTACAATAATTATCGTTATTATATAGTTATTATCGGGCATCGGAAAAATGCCTTACGATGTCATTGTTTACATATATTTTACATGATGCATATTGCACAACATCACGCCTGCAATCCCCGAAGAGTTAGGCAGAGGTGAACATGTTAGGTATACCCGAACGTCAGTATAATAGGGCACCCCCAACCTATTAAATTACATGGGACTTAAACAACTGGCGTTTGTCAATCGCTATTAAGAGGGGGCAGTAAGACAGAAAAAAATCAAGTTTCACCCGCGCCTCTTTGCCTACCCCTCTCATCAAACACGACAAAAACAAAACACTATCCGTTCCCGCCAGCAGAAACTTTTCGCCCGGTGTATATTTAGGCATTTGAATTTGAATCTTGTGTGTAGTGTGTATACGCAAAATAATCAGATGAAACTGTTTTATTCAATTTACCTATGTGTACAAGTAGGTAAGTGTATTTGTATGCGGAGGAATTTTTTGACGCCATTTTTTAGTTTGTTAATAGTTTTAGTTAGGTTAGGTTAATTAATTAGATATAAGTTGTTATTCATTCATACTTAATCTATAAGTAGGTACATTATTAAATAATATTGTATGCCCGTGAATCTGTTACCGATGCTGGTGGGATGTCAGATTGGAGATTAGACTGACTTAAATGAAATAAAGACTAAATGTTACTTCAAGATACGGCCTATAAATTTTCGATTCCGAATTGAAAGACAAACCTAACGTTGTAGTTGAAAAAAATATTGTTCCATACATTATGTACCATAACTACAATTGAACAATTTTCAGATACTTTCGTGTACCTATTCCTGTACCTTGCTTGTTGTCAAATTTCATGATTCTAGGTCAACGACATGTATCGTATGGGTTTTAATTTATTTGCGAGTGGCAAGATATGCGAAATGAATGGCAATTTATGCCACGATACTAAGTCACCGTTTTAGAAGCTCGTTTTTTATTTACAGCTCCAAGGGACCGTTTATCTAAGTATTTGATATCAATTTCAACTTGATACCCCACGCATTCCTGAGATAAGCGGTCAAATAGATGGATAACAAAGTGATCCCATAAGGGTTTCGATTTTTTCTTTTGAGGTACCGAACTCTAAAAAGCAAAGCACTTCCATCAAATTACTATAATACTACATACTCATGATACTACCTACATGATGTTGAAAACAATTTCGATAAAATTGCTTTTTGACGTTATAAAAGCGTATAATTATAATCGCATCACTTACCTTCCGCTTTTTTACTTTAAGAAAATGAAATCAATTGAACAAAAGTGTCAATAAAATAAGAAAATAAACATTCACAAATAAATTAAAATCCATACCGTTGACCTAGAATCATGGTTTTTTGGCAAGAAGCAAGGTCTCACAGCACAAATAGGTACCTCGAATGGTTTTTCAATTAAAATATTTAAACGAAGTATGACCATTGTCCACTCCCTTTAATTTCAATGAAATTCTTCAGTAGGTAAAACATCTGTTTATTTTGCCTATACTATACGCTAAGCTTGAATTTATAATCTTAGATCAAAGTCATGTTTTGGAACTAGAAACTCAATGCTGGCGTGACAAAGTTCAAATTCCAATGTAACCAAATTTTATTTAGGGCCTTGTACAATTTGGACGTCACGACGTCTTCGTGGAAACCAGTGTTAACCAAGTAAAAAAATGTAATGGTATAGCGTGGATATTGCATTGCAGGATCGTGCAAATTCAATTAGCAACAGTGTTACCAATTAAAAAATAATATTGGTATGGTGGATTTTGCACTGTATTGTGCAAAGTCAAATGGCATGTGTTATGAAAACCTATCCTGCGCGGAGCGCGAGTAGAAAAAAGTCCTCGCCGAAAACATTTGGGAAAAACAGGCCAATTTCGGAACAAATAACTAGGGTACATTATTCGGCTTTACCGACAAAATAATTGGCATCTATTTATATGGGTGCCAAAGAAAGTCGAAAGTTTATTAGGTTCCTCTTTTGTAACTGTTGAAACTTTAGCTTTGAAAAGCAAGCCGACAGTCCCAAACATTGTGATCCGTCACAATCTTTACTCATCCCCACCATAAGAAGCGTAGACAGAGTATACTCTGTCTACGATAAGAAGGGATCTAGTCACGAGAACACTATCCGTATGAAAACTGTCATGTCCCGTGCACACCGTTTCGTACTTGTGTCCGCAATAAACCCTATTTTAGTTTTCCGATTTATTTATTTTGTAAACTCCAATAATATTATTATACCAACAACCTACCCATATCTTAAATTTTGAGTTTCAACTTGATTTGGGGGTTTTGGTCAAAAGTCGCTCGAAATGGGTCGTCTCAGGTTACCCTTTTTTTTTTTTTTTTTTTTTTTTTGGGTGGGAAATCATCAAATGACCTCTCCCGCTCTGGGCGGAGCGGAAGGGCGTGTCAGACTCTTACTGACTAAAACCCACCCGTGTTCCTTCAGTTGCCTGTGCGCCAGGGCCACGGTAACTCTTTCGAACAATCCGCGACCCCGTCTCAGGTTACCCTTACACGAAGTTTGTCAACGAAAGTGGGAGTAAACGAATTTGGTTCTTTATTTAATAGTAATAAGATCTAAAATCTCCAGCACGAACTCTTATGTTGTAAATTTTCTCCGCAAGAAAATTGACCGAAATGCAGAACAATGGCGCTAGTTGTACTATACCAGTCAATAATCTGTCAAATAATTGTATGTCATCTTGAGTTTTCAAATATCAACATTGAATTATTATAATATTTTTATTTTATAGTTTAGCCGTGGTATTTATTTAGTTTATCAATTCTTAACGATTTTAATAATCGTTTCGGAAGTGGTTTTAGTGATTTTTTCATGTTTTGTATTTCACAGTTTCATTCCAACAATGTGATAAATTACGAAAATATTATTTACGCAAATAAATTAAATCGCAGAGCAGCAGAAAATTCAAGCGCAGTCCTCTCGTCTCAACAGAGCGACGGCGACTGATTTGTGAAACAAAAATATGCTAGAAGTTCCCGCAACGTGCGACGGAAGATGACTTCTTCAACGAACTAAAAACGTCGTAAGTGCTTAAAGCTTGTAGTCGTAATAATACCAAAAATAAAAGGAATTTCAAAAAATGCCTGCACAATTTTTTTCGCCTTGTCTTGATACAGATAATCATTAAAAAATTATCCTATTAGTCATTAGCATATTAAGTACAAATTGAAAAAACGTGAAAATTAGGGGTAACTTCGTGATGATATTTTATCGAGAAAATTTTAACGTATTATGTTTCTGTTCCACAAAAAGTTTCTAAATATCATGTAGTTACTCATATTATTTTTATTTTATACCTAAGTCTTATGAATTTCATGAAAAATTAAATTGAAGATAGGCAATTTTGGTTACTACCCGCTCTTAACCATTGAATGAATGCATGAATGAATGAATGAATGATATATTTATTTGCAAGAATATAGGTAGCTAACATAAGTTCTAAAGATCTATGGGTTTCACTATATTCGGCATTTCAGCTGTGCAAATATTTAGATTTTACATCTTGGTTATATTTAAATAGCATGTAGTACAACTTTAGTAATTAGCAATCACATAAAAATACTAATAATAGTTACATAATTTAAATTTAGATTACAATGCAATTAAGGAAATTTAAATTAAATAATTGTATTTAATTTAATTTAATTGATTGATGAATTGATTTTTTTATTGTTTTTATTTTAAATGAATAGAATTGTCTATTCATTTAAAATAATTTATATTCATTTATTTAATTTAATTTAATTGATTGTTTTTATTTTAAATGAATAGAATTGTCTATTCATTTAAAATAATTTATATTCATTCATGATTGACCTTGTACTCCACGTAAAATACCTAGAAGTTTTCAGCTGTATCCGGTTAGAATGGAAGCTGACCCCCAACATAGTTGGAAAAAGGCTAGGCATAATTATGATGATGAATGACCTTCTATTCTTATCCCGACCACAGCAGCTATAGATGATCGGGCGGTTCAATCTCCAATGCTAACATTTCCAGGGTCTGGCGTGTGGTACGCTGGTGTACGTGGTGTTCTTCGAGGTGTGGAAGGGCAGCAGTGGTCTGCTGCAGTTCGCGTGTGCGTTGCTCGGTTTCGCTGTTATGGTCGTACTAGAGCTCATTGTTGAACTTGGTAAGTTGAACGAATTACTTTTTATTTATTTTTAACCTATACTTAGGTGCATGTGTTATTAATTTTATGGCTATATGAGATTGTTGTTTGTAGCTTCCATAATAGTAAAGAGCCCATAAAAAGACGTGTTTTCGACGTGTTGCTTGATCCACGGTTTTATATGTAGACATATAATAATATATCTAATCTCATGTGTTTGTGTTCAAATAATTTAATCTTTTTATTTCCTACCTACTTACTATACAAATAGTATTCTTTTAGTATACAAATAACAGAATCTTAAACTCCTTGCCATTATACAGGGTCAAATTAAATTAGCCAGCGTAATTCCGCAGCGTTCCGCATGATGGGTATCGTTATCTAAACATGAACAAAAAAAAAATACCGGCTAAGTGCGTGTCGGATCACGCACATTGAAGTGTTCCGTAGTTGGGATGAATTTATACCAAAAAAGAACTTAAGTTGAAAAACGTTTTCTCCCATACATCGATTTACGTCAAGGTCAATTCCTACACTGCAAATGTAAGTTTGTAATAGCATTTTTTTATGTGATAAAACTACAAATTAACGATTTTCGGACTATTTCCTTTACTTGTGATGTAAGACCTTGCTTCTTGCAAAATTTCATGTCAACGGGAGGTACCCTAGGTTTTGATTTATTTGCGTGTATCAAAATATGTCGCATAAATGGTCGTAGTTTTTATTGCGTTGACTAAGAGCTTGATTTTTTAGAGCTCTAAGGGGCCGTTGACCTACGTATTTGATATTAATTTCAACTTGATACTTTCACGCGTTCCTAAGAAAAAGGGTTTTGACAGACTGACAGACGGACAACGAATTGATCCTGTAGGTAAGGGTTCCGTTTTTTCTTTTTGAGGTATGGAACCCTAAAAATAATGATCTGATGATTTATTTTGGGTTCAACGACCTCGGATATTGTAGTTGAAGTACGAGTTTAGAAAATCATATTTTTATTGTTTTATTTAGATATCGCATCCATAACGTCTGTTGCGTTTCGCTAGCTAATTTAATTTGACCCTGTGTAGGCGTAATGTGATGGGTTCAATATTGTTTTCTTTCCTTTGTAAATTATAATCATTAGAAATCTTATTGGTAGTTATGTGCATTCACCAAAAGAGATAAGTAACCAGAGTCGTCGGATATAGTTGGAGTTTAGTAAGAAACCGATGATGGTTTTCGAATGTAATTTAATTTGATAAATTAACTGTTTGTTTTCTATTAATTAAATTGAATTTTATTAGAAAAAATCCATCTGTTTCTTATTAAACTTCAACGATATCCGACGATCCTGGTTACTTATCACTTTTGGTGACCGTACCTCCTAGGGATGTCCCAATGACAATCAAAATATTTTCTAATTTTGCAATTATTTTGTTTATTTTCTAGCCGTGTAAAGAGATGACATCACAACTGTAGTGACCGGAACGACATGGAAACACCGAATATTGCCGTTTTTGTGAAGTACCATATAATAATTATACCATCTTCTACTATGAAATGTCACGTGTAACATATTAACAATAAGGTAAATTGTTAGAATGAGTCACGTTTCAGTCTAGACTGAACGTTTTTACTGCTGTTCACGCTGATCTCATAGCCGTAGCTAATCTGTGCTCTATTTACTGAGAAAATATGATGCGCGTGGCCATTTTGTATGTGGAGGGTAACCTAGTCAATGCAAAGTATTTAACTATCGGTCGGTTGACTGAGAGATTCGTTTAAATGATACGGTCCAGTTAAAGATAAAAGATATATTTGTTGCATAACTGTGTACATTTGTTCTTATTTTAAACAGTCTACCCATGTCGGGTATGCAATAATAGGAAGAAAGAAATTATGAATACACTTACATTATTTTTTCCCAACACACTCATGCAGATTATAAAATACATTCTCTATTAAGTATTTTTTTTAAATTATGATTGCCATTTAATTGTTAATAGCTGGCGGTAAATGATTATATAGGTACACGAATAGCAGTAACGTAGGTACTTTTATAATAAATCATATTGTTAATAAAATAGGTAAATTAATGTCATATTGTTTGCGAATGTTTCCCTTAGTATCAGGTTTGAAATTAAAATATTGCATATTATTTTTAACGAATAAACATAATTCAAGTAAATAAATGCCAGTTAAGAAACCCTCCGTTCGGAAAACATTTCTTAATGATTCGGTACTATATAAATATCTTATATATTGTCCAAAGAATTTTTTTCTGAAGAATGATTGTGGATTGTACGTTTCTTAAGTTTCCCCAGTATATGATGGATAACAGTGGCGAAGGTTCCATACAATTCGATTCCTAACGGCTTCCCTTTGAACAATGGTACTGTCAATGGTATTCTATAGACAAATAATATAATCAAATTAAAGATATGTACTCCGGCTTACCTCTTACAAAAATGTACCCTTCGCTACTGATGGACATTTCCAAAATAAGCATTTCTAGTAACACTTGTAGTTTCTGCCAGGATTGACAATTAGTTCCTTTGTTAATGTTGTAAGTATTGTAAATAAATATTGGTATATTAATAAATTTTATAAAAAAATTGTGCGATTTTTATTCTATTTGTGTTGTTAGGATTAGGTAGGAGGATTGAGAAATAATACAAGTTCTTTGTAATTTAACAAATCAATAATGTAATTAGAAATTAACAGTTTAACTATCCTTTATCTGTTATTAAAGAAAATAGATATATAATTATTTTATCCTAAATAGTTAATGTTTTAGGCTGTTTAAAAATCATTATACAGATTATGCAGGCGGTAAATTTACACATCTATTGGTTAAATTGAATAGGTAGCTGTTACAAAACAATCTACGAGGCTGCGCACGCGCCGCTGCGCTGCGACATCGACACTGCTATCTGTGACGTCTGGCGAGTGATAAGTGCACAGAGGCGCTCATGACGACGTCACAACGCGACCGGCGAAAGGCCCACAGCTCAAAAGTTACGAGACAACATTGTTAAAATATTTCATTATTAAAATATGATGTACTTAGATAAAACTCCGCATACCGTCGGTACACGTATATCCTTAGAAACTAATATGATTGAGAGAAAAAGACATAGAGAAATTTTCGAAAATTCTTAACACTAACTGGTACACGAGTATAATAATTTGTCAAGCCGCTGCCTTTAACATTCCTACACATTACTCCTAAGGCCGGTACATTTTATTCGTCATACTTACAACAATACACTTTAAGTAATAATAAAGTTTTGAATATTCAACTATACGATATCGTTTTCATAGACTATTGCATTTTCTGTAATCACATTACAACACTATTCAATGATCATGTAAATTTTTCCACCCGGTTTCTGAAAGCCTATTCGATTTATTCTATTGTCAAATCTCTGTATTTGATTGGCTGGTATTATTGTGGTCAACCAATCACAACAGTTACAGATTTGACAGCAGAGATACTGATCAGGGACTTGATGGGGCTTTCAGCAACTGGGTGTGTGTCATTTCACATACCCGGTCATTTGATAATCTTCCCATTACCTACCTATCTGTCAACGCATCCACGGTTGCGACACCGTGCAATAAGCGCTTACATTATAACTGGCTAAACCAATCTACGCAATAACAATATAAATGAAAAGAATCAAAAGCTTCGACTGTTAACTTCTGTAACTTATTTAATATTAAATGCAACTCGTGACAAACTCACTAAATAAGAATACTAACGTAAACTACGAATTCAGGCACCGTTATCTTAATCTAATAAGGGTGAATTTCACCAAAGATTCTGAACACGGTCAGCACATTTATACCGCGTTTAAGAGCTGTCAGTGTTAATATTGCGCGAGGCGTGTTGATCACGTACAGTTTCGTTGGTGAACTTCGCCCTAAATCAATAGAAGCAGTACATTGGATTATACAATTCAAATGCACAATAAGTAAACGCTAAACGCAACTATCACTCAGTTACATAAAATGAGAGATACCTCAATCTCAACAAATATCATATTACTACATAATATTTAATTTTAAAAATCTCACTAATGTTTAATTTAAGACGAAGACTTGCTGATAGGTAAGTATTGTTTGCTTACGCATCATAAAGGTAAAGAATTCTGAAATAGACACGATGATGGTCGTCACAGCGCCATTAAATGGCGGCAAATAAATGTAATGTTTGAGCTCCGAGATCTAACTACACCGCCATCTTGCTATTCACATTTCACGCCCTATATTAATGATGAGTGCAAATGAATACGAAAATATTTCTCCTATGAAAAGTTTTTGTGTGCATAAGATCTGTGCAATTTCATTACGCATGTTAAATTCATGTAAGAACATATTTTTGGCTGTTTAGCCGTTCAAAGTCATCTGAAAATATTTTTATCTAGTTAGTGCATTTTTGTAATGGTTAAAATAAATAGTAATAATTGATTTCTACTTAAATTCTCTACAGGCGAGGTGTAGGCATTGCATCGAGGCCTTGTATTGAACTATATGCGAACAGTAGGTATGGTGACAATGAGTGTGTAAACTGTTGTCAATACATAAATAGAGTGTCTTAACAAGTGACATACTTAGAGAAAAAATAATTTGGCACATTGCTAAAATTATAATTACCTTTCTTAGCAAATAATAAGTTTAATAAAATTGTATTCACATAAAGCAGTAGATTTATAGAACGATTTTATTTTTACGAATAAGATAATTACTTTAAGTATTACTTTTAAGATAATTGAATTTTATTATAATTTTTTTATATTTTTGACTTGTAGTATTGCCAATAATTGCCATATGTAAATACAATCTCAAATAAATGCAAATTAACTTAAAAAATAAGGCAAGAATAAATAAATAGTAAATTGCAATCTCAAAGTTCGAATGAACTCAGTCAGGTAAGTACAGTTAACGATACATTTATTGAGTAGAACACGACAACATTTAGGAAAATACTTGACACTTGACTAGGAACGTCAGTCAACTTGTCCGCAAGCCTCGTACAATAACGACGTTAATCAAATTATTGCAGTTTTTAATTCTATACGCGAATAATGTAACTGTACTTACCACATACATAACGCTTAAGGAACTCTTAAAATGACGCTTTCCAACGTTTTGATAACAACTCAGGGTTCACAACTTTAATGTATAAATATTACATTGTAAACAAAAAATTTACTTGGATTTTCAAACTTTCTTTTACAAAGTCGTACTTTTACTTAAAAAATAAACTTTTCTCTCTCTTTCTTTAATATATTTTACGTGTTCTGTATCAATACTAATATTATAAATTCGAAAGGAACTGTCTGTATGTTACCTTTTCACGCCTAAACCACTGAACGGATTTCGATAAAATTTGGCAAGGATATAGATGGCATCCTAGGGAAGGTCATAGGCTACGATTTGTCCCGGTAGCACGTTCCCGTGGGATAATTTCCGATAGCCACGCGGACGAAGCCGCGGGCAGAAGCTAGTATAAAATAAATGTGTATGTTTGGTAAGCGTCATTTTACTGGCATTGGTCAAGTGCGTGGTGCTTAAGACTTGAGGAGCTTGTTCGCCCGCTGATTGGCCACTGCTATGCGCGTCTCGTTGCTCTCACCCTATAAACACACCTCATTGTAATCTTATATATACGTACCTATGTACCATATGTAGTACACATGTCACACAAAATTAGACCTTATTTTATTAGACATAAGGCAAAAAAAATAAGGTAAGTAAAGTATAAATCGATGGTAGTATATGGATAAGTAAATGGATATAACTTAAAAGGGACAACCACAAAAAACAAACAAAACAAAAACGGAAGATATGCTATAAGAAAATGTCACCAATAACAAAATAAGAAGAAAAACGAAATAAAAAAATGACAACAGGATGTAATAAAAATCAAAAGGGAGCATGGTTTTAACCAGGAGGAATTCAAATAAAAAACAGAGTTATTTTTCAAATACAATGTCAAGGACATTTGCTTCAAGGCAGACTGCCGAGCACTAAATCGTGATCACGTGTAACGGCACATGTTTAAAAATTTCACTGTTTAGAGGTTTTTATATAAATCTACCATAATAATTATGATGAGTGACACAGTAGTTGTATAATTTTTTTACTATCATACCCGACTTTACAGTACAGCCAAAGCAAAGCCGTATAATACTTTTACTATTTATTTGTTAATTAAATGTGCTGCTACATGCGACACGATTTTAATCCTGCCTTTTTATCTTTCAGCGATTTTTGGCTTGAAGCGGCAACGCCATAGCGTCTTAAATTTTAAGTGACACAAAAGCCAATTTGTGCTGCTCAATCGCTTCAAGTGCAAGCTGTGCTCCGATTTATAAAAGTGCTTTTTTATTATAAAAGTATACTCACGATCTTCAGCGACGTGTTGTGTGTTTAGTTTGTTTGTGTGGTTGTGCAGTCTCGTGGAGTAATGCATTTCTCAGTTATATTTTTTTTATAAACTGTAGTTTGATAAAAGTTACCTGACTTCAGTTTCCCTAAAGCAAGTGGTCTGCTTTCGATCTCAAGCAAATATTTATATTTAAAATTATTTTATTATTATTTATATAATATATAATTATAATAATATGTATGTTAATTAATAGTACTTACATATATTTAGTTTTAATTTATATATAGATATAATTAATACGATATATATTTTATCTAGTTTCATCACTTAAAGTATATTGCAGCAAACTACAAATCATCAATCCTTAACTTTCAACATTACTTAACCCTTCAAGTAATGTATTTCATTTTGTCTTATTTGCATTAATATTAATTGTAACACCAAAATGTAGTTAAATAATAAATATAAATTGTCGACCTAAAACCAAAAACGAAAATGTAAAAGGGAAAATAAATAACTTAAAATCACTTTGTAAATGAAATAATTTATTTTCACATAAAATAAATAAAAAGTACTAGTTAATAAATTATGATATTTTATCGCTAAGTTAAGATAGCATTGTAATACTAAGTTACATTACTTAGGTAGCGTCTTTTCATACTATTTCATAGAAGCAGATATGTATGTTATTGCACAGATATGTAAAAGCTATGTACTTGAAGTTTATGTTTTTAATTTACTGATATAAATATATAAAAAGAACAGATTAAAACATGAGTAGACTTTAACTAAAATAATTTACTAAATATTTGAGCCTTTATAGGATATATTTTTTTAAATTGTATGTAAGTAAGTTTTTTAAATAACTCAATATTTTATTGCGAATACATAAATGCTCCTATGAAACGTATTAGAAATCAAAGATGAGATCTGATGCACTTCAGATACAGTTAAGTTTCTTCGAAGACATGTGACTGGCTAAACTCTAATCACTTAAATTGAAAACTATTATCACATATTACCTCATCCCTACCATTCATTATATCCATTTATTCATCCCCTCTTACGAGATAGCCTATTCTGGAGAACAGCATATGTTTTGACTGTTCTTATTGCATTTTGACTAATATGCAAGGAAATATTGTGAAATTATTAATAAAAACTATAGTTTGCTTCCAACTGATGGGTATCAATGTAATTTTGAATAGGAAGTACGTGGGAATAACGTGAAATTTTGAAAGATAAGATAGCCAATTAATAAACACTGACAGATCTGTGTGAGATTTGATCCCATATCATAGGAGTACATAACAATTTCCTTTAAATATATTCCTTTATATCTCTTGTGGTATATCGCAAGGTATATAAATCAATTAATATTATAAACATGAATGTTTAAGTCTGCGACAAGCAACATTATAACGTTCCTAGATTAACAGTAACACTACATATTAACAAGGGGTAAATGCATTATCTCAAAATAATAAATCTCACGTTTCAACTTCTTAACGGTTCATACTGTAATTTAATAATACTATTTAAGTATACGAGACGATGGCGTAAATACGATTAAGTATAATTTTATAACTTCAACATGTCCTACTGCATGAAATGAGCACCAAAAACTATTATTAAAATTATGTAGTTTTGTGAGGGGTGTCCTGTTGAACCCGATGTCATTCAGGATTTGCCATGTTGGTAGTTGGAAGCCAGTTCTTATAAAGCATGGTGGGGTCTTTTTAATACAGAATGCTCTGTTGTTGAACTGCACCGCCGCGATCAATCCATGCTCGTTGGACTACTCCAACGAGCTTAGATTGAGTAGCGTCTGTGCAACAAACCTACGTTTGTCCTTGTATATTTTCGTCAGTATTTCAGACAATGTACCCCTAACAAAACTACATTGTGTAATTCTCAATATTTTAACAACACGTACTTAAAACTTGAGCGTCAAGAAAAAGCAGTAAGATACAGTTACAGTCAAAAAACGAACAAGTGTTCACTTGATACAGTAGCATGCTAGGATTACATGTTAAATATTAATATTATTACACTTGGATAAATGTATCTCGAGATAGAAGAGATACACTAAGCAAAATATTTGATTTTTAAATTAATTTATTTGCCGGTTGCAGATTCATTTTTAACTTATAATTAATGAATTCACCTAAAGTAATAACTAATTATAAATTATTTAGGAGTACATATTAGTCTCAAATAATGATTTAACTATAGTTGCAACTAAATCGATATGTACCTAATATATATTTGATAACTCTAAACCCCCAGTTTTTAAAAGGCTGTTCAATTTAACCGCTGTCAAATCTCATAGCAAGCTGCCGAAAATACCCAACAGCCAATACAAATTGCTTTTAGAAGATTCGATTTGAAATTAGATTAACAGAATGACACCTTTTAGTAACCGGGTGTCAAGATAGTAGTTTTTAAAATATGAATACCAAAATGATATTTTAATTTGACTACAGCATAGATAGGGTAGTGTATCTGCAACCGGTGTAGTGGGCGTATAGTATGCGCCCGCGCAGACCACGAGACCGTGTGTGTGTTTGTGTGTGTTGGTGTGGCCGCCGTCCTTTACTTGAGGAGCTCGTGCGCGCGCTGGTTCGCCAGAGTTATCCTCGTTTCGTTCGATTCGCCCTAAGATTAGAACACGCGGTTTGTTTTTGCTAGTTGTTCAATTCACAGCGACTTTTTGTTAGTATATATTTGATATGTGATTAGGGCCAGTTACACAGAGATTCGATTGAAGAAGAATGAGCAACTTTCAAATAGAGTATATAATTAGGTAACCAAGTTACGGAATAAATTCAATACCAGCCGCCTCTGAGAATCAACAGAAAATAAATAATATAATGATGCACTTTTCTTTTATGTAATTCTGAGGTTGGTTTCTTCTTATGTGGAAATAATGTTTTGTTATGAATTTGCAGAAATCTTTGGAAAAAAACTTGTGCGGACCAAAAATCTTTACCCTTTCTTCTTTACATCGAAGTAATATTGGAATCTTTAAATTGTAACAGTAAAACATTGAAGTGTGTGCGATGGCCTTCAGTCGCTGTCTTTTGAAACAAAAACAATGTTTCGTTAGCAGTTGATGTGAATGATGTGTTAGTCATGGAGTCTAAATCTGGGTATGTTAGTCTGGAATCTGGATGGATGTGATAACTAGTTAACATTTACACAATGGTCGTGTGGGATGTGTTGTAGTCGTAGCATGTCTCGAACATTCGGAAGTCAAAGAGAAAAATTCATTCAATTTTACAACAATCAATTACTAATTACATACTCTACGAAGTATGAAAGGACATGCGTCGAGTGAAGACGGAAAGGAAGTGATTGATTGCCAGGTAAGCGAGTGACCGGAACATTGGATGCCAAAAAGCCAGGAGATAGTTCATAGACACTGAAGACAATTACTCGAACTTCCACTGCTAAGGTGACAGGCACAAACATTTAGATGGTGAAAATGTTGATGAGTTATGTGAGGCGCAGGGAAATTTGTTTTTTGTGAAATTTTACTGCGTCTCACAGTGAAAACTTTAACCCAATTATCTGCCATTCTTTAACATAATTAAGTCACCCTATATTTTTCTGTGCGCAGTTCATTTTTAAGGATGTTTAAAGGAATAAATAAAGAACATGAACAGTATTGGGTGAAACTTCACACTATGAATCAATCAAAACGACAACATCAAT
This sequence comes from Dryobotodes eremita, assembly GCA_917490735.1. Lineage (NCBI taxonomy): Eukaryota > Metazoa > Arthropoda > Insecta > Lepidoptera > Noctuidae > Dryobotodes > Dryobotodes eremita. The sequence continues at coordinate 12,247,032 of OU823257.1, forward strand.
AAACCATCTTAGAATATTATTAGAAGTAAAAAATATAATCTTATATCGGTCTTGAAGAGTAGAGATTGTAGAGAAATCTATTGAGAAGAAAATTAATTAAGAGTGCACGCGAATTCGTCTGTTAAATGGTATGGTACGCGACAGTGCGGAAGAGAACGATAGAATAAATAATAATAGAAGTATGGCATAGATTCTTGTGCCTCGTATAATTAGTATCTGGTGTATCCGGTCTACGAGTCGTGTTATTTAATATGACTTTTATAACAGTGCCATAAGGTTCAATTTTAGACAGTTCATACGCTTTCTTGAGACAGAATAGAAATACCTTCCTCCTCTCGCGCTGTCGCGCATTACCTATGAACTTAATATTCCTTTCTAATTTTCGTACACTCTTTTTTTCCTATTATTTATTAATTATTAAACGTGCACGTTTGCGTTTTTATTGTTTGTTTGGCCACTTATCGTTGCAGCCATTTTACTCTATTTATCCCACAAACGAATGTGGTCAACTCCGCCCCTAAGACGAGTCACTGACCAGATTTTGGCCAGAATAATCTTTCAGGCGTCTACGGTTTCTTCAAGACTTAGGTGACTTCTAAAGGTAATAAATTATTCTTGAGCTTTGTCCCAGCATTTTACTTTTAAATCGGGAATGTGGGCTTCTGAACCCAGAGTTCAGGAGCCAATTTATTTGCTGCTCAAGATATCGGCTCAAAAATGACATTTAATCCCAAGAACTTTAAGTAATCTTTCACCTGGATTTAATAACAAAAGTTCCCCCTACTTAGAGTTTGGGAAACTGTACAGCGTGGTCAAACTAGCTACTTTCAGCTTGTTCTGACTGCACTCTAGTTGGTATTTAATAATAAAATCATCAAAACGCAGTTTGTTTGCCTTTAAATATCAACGGACGAATTCGCGTGCACCTCATTGGATAAGAGCCAACATGTCTCGACCAATCAGGCTCGACACCTTACCTTGCGGTTGACGCGGTCGATCTGGCGGTTCTGGTTCTCGAGCTCGGAACCCATGTCCAGCGCCATGTTGCGCAGGTTGCCGATCATCGTGTTCACTTGGCCCATGTTCTCTTCCATCTCATCTTCGCGAGCGTCGTTTGTTATCCTGGGTTGAAGTAGTTAAAGTTTTTGTATGATTTTGTTGGTGGTATTTTGGGTCCTAGCTTGGTGCGACTTACGAAAAAAGTTATCACTTTTGCACTACTATAACTCTGGAGACTCGCCCCAATCAAGAAGAAATGTAGTTTGTAGGTACCCCGTGAGCTAGCATACTCGCATTGTGGTTTTATGATGAGCGTTTGTTCTGGTATGGCGTGTGATAAAGACTTATTAATTTTGTGTTTTGTGGACATGCACAGCATGCAGCACCCAGCTTCAAGACTAGTTATGGTCGTTTAAACATCTCTGAAGACAAAAACAAGGGCCAGAGCGCTTGCTGAAAACAGAAAAAGGTTTTCTTTTGGGAACCAGTGCACGCCCAGGAGAAGACTGAAATGGCAGGAAATCTTACCAAACACTTTCGAAGTTCATTCAGACTTATCGAAATCTACCAGCCCTATAAGATGCAGTTGATGAATGCAAGAAGAGGTCAGCTCACCTTCCTATGTATCCGGCTTGTGGTCCTACACCGTTGCGCTCGTCCATCACCCTCTGCGGCTGGTTGTTGACCACCTTGCCGTCGTCGTTGCCCTTCCACGTACCGTCGTCCTCCTTGAACGACGCACCCCTGGAATCATAGCACAATACTTGTTAGGCTAAGTCTTTTAGAAAATATTCACCCATGCAAGAAGACCACCCAAATCAACGCAGAAACAATATGGTAACGCATCACTTTGACACATCCTACCCAGTTGATGACTCGTCGGAGAAAGCTTTTATGAGAATTAGAAGTCATGTATTACAGTGATTTGCAAAGAAAAAGAAAATCAGAATATGGTTAATGGTTCATAAAACCGTTTTGTGGTTAAATATGCGAGCGCAGAAGCGATTTTTGGCGTGTTAATCAACGTGTGGTACGCACTTGTTGCACGGCAGCACACAGATGCCGCAACATTTCTCCATGCCCGACAGATTCTTCTCTGCTTCGCGCATGTCCGCGTTGATCTGGTCCATTCCCTCCTCGATTCTGTCCAATTGCTCTGTTCACACACATCAACAAACGCTTTAGATCCGCCCTTGTCAGTTTACCTGCAGTTATGTGTTCAAGCTCCTAGCTCTTTCCAATTATACTCGCGACTTTAATATTTTTGAATCATTTAAAAATTTAAATTTCGATTGTAAATTCTCAACGCTCTCGACAATAACCAGCGCTAAGTGTAAGACATGTATCTGGTAACAGTAGCTGAGTTTTATTCAACTAGTTATGTCCATGCAAGCTGCCAACCTATACAGCAATTACTATGTCATGACATTTCAACGCTAATATTTAAGCATCTAATATTTATCTGAACAATTTCTTTGTGGTGCTTGTGTTGTTGGGTATGTCTTACACTTGATCTGGTTAAAACTAATTCAAGAAATTATCATTTACCTTTGAATAAAATGATGTATGTGCTGACACTAAGTGATTACATTACCGTACTCGTAGTGACTAACAATTAGAACACAGTTTCTAAATATCACTTATAAAAATCTAATCATGCAAATAAACAGCAATATTGAAGAAGACGTGCATAGCTGGATGCGTGACAAAAACGAAATAAAATAATTAATACGGTTTAACTGAATCAGATAATCTCATGGTCCCAGCTCACTTGGCGTGAGTGCTGAGGCGCACTGCGCACGGTGGCACTGAGCGCAGAGATCGTTTGATGCACTTTATTCACTAGGTTTAGTTATGATCATGACAAACAAGTTTTACCTTCAGTTTTTATCCGTTATAAATAAACTGTTAGCAGATTTTCAATCGTAACATATTTATTGTCATCAAGTCATTGCCATTCAACGAACTTTTATAAATTATCTGAACTGGCATTTCAGACAAAAGCTTTACTAAATTATGAGTGATGCAAAATAGTATGTTCTACTGGATGCTTACCGCCCTGTTCATCCAGCATGACCAGGGTTTTCATGCCCACCTCGTGACTCTACAACACAATAATGATGTCACTATAGCTCGCCAAACGAATGCGGTGAGGAGTCGGGCGCGGCGCGCGCGCAGGCCGCCTGGCGCACAGAGCACAGGCGCACAGCCGCGCGGGCGTCGCAAACTCAAACCAACACAAAAAAAACTGATAACTAAACAGAAACAAAACATGGACATGAGCGCGGCGGGCCACACCGGCCCGCCGCCGGGTGATCATGGGACAAAATAAAATCAACTTAGCAAATGAGCGTATCCATTAAGCCATTCCTAAATGAAACGTGAAAATAGCAAAGTATTGATTTATTGAAGAAGAAAAATGAACAAACTAATATGTAGTGCGGCGAGGGGCGGCCTCGCCGACAGACACAGACGTCGAGCTAACAGTTACAGACCTACAGCTAACATGAACAGTACGCTGCCAGCCATGGAGATGAGGCGATACCATACTATACGTCGAACAGACATCGTCAACGCGCATTCATTTAGTACCGCAGATTACGGAAGAGAACAGTAGATTCGGAAAGATAAATAAATATACCTATAAAAAGCGTATCGATCAAATATCAACGGAAGAACTAAACAGATTGCGCAGCTCATTCAAATTAAATCTTCAGCAAAAGATAGAGTAACAGTCTTTTGCGACAAGTAGCAACGAACGGCCATCGGGCTTATCTATTTACACTATATGTCAAGGTCATCCCCATCGAAACATAGATACACACGCAACATCGATCTCAGATAAGTCGTTAGTTAAGAGAAACGTCAAAGAAAAACAAAGAGATTAATATTATTAACTGCACATTCAAACACAGACGTTCTCACGTTTCGACTACCCATGTGTCAGTTTAACTCTTACCGCCCTGGTGACTCAACATATGAAGCGCTTGCCCCCCGGCGTCCTCGCTCTATACATAAAATACAAATCAAAATAATATATCGTAGGAGAGAGTATCGGGGTGTGTGGGTGGGTGGGTGCGGTGCGCCGGAGTCGGTCGCACGGGCGCGCGTGAGCGTGGCGTGCAGCGGCGGCGTGACGCGTGACGCTACGGGCGTGGCGAAGGCGACGGCGTGCGTGCAGGTGCCGGGCGGGGAGCGCGCGCGCGCGGGCGTGCGGCCGCGGGCGCGCGCGCTTTCCCGAGCCGCTAACACACACTACTCGATCCACAACGACATGCATGCAGTGAAGCTTGCAAGTAAAACCAGATTTAGTTTCATCTGTGCTCAGTTTCATATGATTTATGATATTTTGTGTGATGTCAAGAGTCGTGCGTTGAGGAGAAGCGTTTCGAATTTACTTTGCTCGTTCATTTAGATTCGTTTATGTGAATTCAGTAAAGTTGTTAATTTAGAGTCGAGTACGAACAATATCTGAAATGCAGAATGTATAAGGTATCGGTACGCGCGAATATATACGTTTGTTATGTCGAATCGTTCGGCCTGCCTGACGTCGTAGAAGATAGAGCTCGTTGTTAAGTTGTGCAGTGGTGTATATTATCTACATAACGAATAAATATACAAAGATGTGGGTTTTCCGTGATCATCTCCGTGTGTGAGTCTTACAATGTAAACGGTAATCTCAGAGGATGCCCGCACCTTTGCATTGTAATAGCAGTGACGTAATTTTAAATACATAATCAATGCGATACCCCCTTAAACTCTTCTACATCGGTGAGCCCATCTTCGGGTCGGCTGAAAACCCTACGATGCTCAACAAAGTTAGCGAAAAAGGATAAAATAGATAAAATTGTAAATAATGTAGTGTTGCAAATTTTGCAGATCACTCACCTCCCTGGTCGTCTAGAGCGACCAGAGTACGAATGCCGGCCTCCTTGCTCTACGCCGCAGAAACAAAAAGTCACAGAGCATGTTAGTTGTGAGGGGTACAGTAGAGTGAGTGGACAGTGGGTACGAGCCCGGCGGGGGCACGCGGCGAGCGTGTCGCGGCACTTGTACAGTCAGATGTAGCAGTTGTGTCACGCGGAGGACCCCGTCCGCCGCCGTGCACCTCACAGCGAGCGAGTTATGTACAAGTGTGCAAGATATCAGTACTGGCGCACGACTGGCGGACGACGTCCTCCCCGGTGTTGAACTGTGTTGTTGAGAGTAATGCAGAGTCTGTACAGTGTCGTATTCCATGTTATATTTCGCGCATACATTTCGGCATATAAAATCAATAGTATAAAATAATATTTGCAACATATCATGTAAATAATTAGGTACTTTCTATAAAAACTTTGAACCAAAATATACTAAAAATAATTGAGAAATCAAAATTAAGAAGTAATGATGAAACAGTAATGTGGGTAATACTGATATTTTTGTTTAGGTTCATGTATATTGTGTGAGAGTCAGCAATAGGTGTAGCTCGATATATTTGTTGGAGTTCAGTGGCAGGTACGGGGTGTATTCACGCCCACATATTGAAAGTAATGTGAATGTTCGAGAAGGCATGAAAATCATACAACATAATAGATATACAGTCAACAACAGAGAGCAGCCACTACAACAGAGACCTAAGATACAGATCAACTAAAACAGGATAGAACGAACATCAACATACACTGATCACGATATATTGAAATGCAAGGTTCGCGAGATCAGTTGGTGTTGGAACGTTTACTTACAGAAATCATAAAGAAACACAGAGAACAATCATGTTATCTATGAAGAGTAGAAGTATCGTTACCAGACAGGAAATTAAATAGTAATAGAAAGTGCGTTGAAACAGTGAGTTCGCCTCGGACGCGGATTCCTTCGTGAGGATCCGAGTGGTACACAAGGGTCTCAGTAGAAAGCAAGCCCAAGCACAATGGATTGACTATTTTTTTTTTAAGACTCTTAAGCGCACGTATTTCGTTCAAATTACGTACTAAAAGGGGTACTAACTTTAGAGAAGTATTAAAACTAAATATGGGTCTTGGATTCTATTGTGGACAATGATGGGCTTCATGCTTTGAAACCTAAAACAGCATTCGGGCGAATTACAGGAGCTGACGGTTAAACACTCGGCTTTGAGTTAATAATTTGCCTCTTTGACAAAAAACTGAAGGAGGCAATGTTCTAAGAATAACAATTTGTTAATTAACTGTCAGCGCCGAGGGCCAGTTCGCCCGGGAAGGTAAATATAATCACATAAAATGTACAGTTCACTACGAACAACACAAAGGGCTATAGAAGTCTAACATTTTCGGACACAGTAAAGGCACGGATCATGCAACACCCATATATGTATGGTTATAATAACATATAATACTGATTACATATTATATATTATACTCAAATGTAGGGTTGAACATAAAATAAATAAGGATTTATGGCCGGATAACTACAATAGATATACATACACACATTTAGAAAAAGATAAAAAACAAAATAATATTTAGCGACATCGAAACACAACAGCCAGGGTTAGCAGAGGCTGCGCCCTAGGGGGTGGGACGGGCGTCAGAGACCAAACCGAGCTTGGGGCTATCCAGACACTTCCGCTATACCCCTCACTCCCTCGCATCGAGAACACCTCTCTCACAGATGATCACAAATAATTCACATAATCGACAACTGAACTCAACATAATTAAACTATGTGGGGAACTAATTTAATTTGAAACGCGTCTACGGATATACAAGACCGCACAGTTCTATTGGCTCAATTATTTCTATTTATTAATAGATTATAGAGCTTCCAGTATTGTTGCACGCTTGGAAAATTAATAGATCATTCAATATTAAACACACAGGTTATTAGATCACATTTGAGGGCAGTTAATCATGGATGAAGTTGATATAAAAACAAACTCTTATTTTAACAAATTAAATAAATATAGACAATGATTCAAAAGTTTTCATATCAAATTCATGACAATTTAGACTACTGTCAAGGGGAAACGATAAATAATACGATTAAAATTAATTTTGGGAGGTATTCTCGAAATCACACACATATATCTCTCCCGATGCATAATGATAGCTCCAGAAATTTGGAGCATTAGTAGGATTCAAACACACAGTCATATCAAAAATATGTTGTTATTAGTTTCATTAATTCTAATTATAGAATGTTAGTTCATGGTGATATTTTCCCATTATTTATAATTTAATTTTAGTTAAATTAAAATAAGCGTAGTGATAACTCACCTCCTCGCATAGTTGCATCATGCGCCGTGTGGACTCCAGTGACTGAAATGTTACAACAAATCCAATTATTTACAAGTCACAATAAGATAGAAAACTTCACAAGGCTCTTATTTTCTTACAATTGTACAAGTTTGAACAAAGAAAACTTGTTTCCAGCAAATAGAACTTGGAAAAGTTTTACGCGGAGAGCATTTTGAACGTCTCACTCGGTTTGCAACTCTTTAAATCTTTTTATTTTCTTTGCTGATTTCGATGAAACTTGTGCCTCTTTGGCATTGTGCTTAGTCCAGTTTTTATCCGAAAATACCAGGTGAAATGTAGGCAAATTAATTTGGAATTTAAATTGATTACCAATAGCGAAAAGCTAGACTCATAGGAAAGCGGGATCTTATGCCACAATAGGGTAGCTGTGCTTGCAAAATTGTGCCTCCCATCCTAAGATTAAAAGAGTGTCCAGATTATACTTAATTAAATGTAAAAGGTACTGACATCATCTGTGACTTGTCCGGCGCGCAATTGCAGCTGCTCGAGCTCGCTGCGTGGCGCGCCATTTTCGGCGGGTGGCGCTGGTGCAGGCATTCTGAAACAATGCAAGTGACTTCGTAAGTACGAGTATACCAAATATTGGAAGAAAAATATACTATAAATAACATGTACTATTTTATCCTCGTCTTATTATAGTTCGTTTTGCCTATATTTCTCTCCTAGGAACAGATATATTATATAGCCCGTGGCCCCGTGGTCATGATAGTCTATAGAATTGGCGACAACAAAGTGCTCTTACACAAATAACACTGCGTCTCCATCAACAGCTAAGAGATCCTACTTGTTCCCAAAATCCCTCTAATAACCATAGATTTTTCACATTTACGCTTCTACCCAAAGATAAGGTTGAAGAACCGTCAAGTTTAGAAGCGGCTAATTTAATTAACCCCCGCCCGGGGGGTGTTATAAGTTTAACGTGTGTATCTGTATGTCTGTGTATTTGTGTGTCTGTCTGCACCATCGTAGCTCCCAAACGGCTGGACCGATTTTGATTATTTTTTTTTTCGAAAGGCGACTTATTCGAGAGTGTTCTTAGCTATGAGTCAAGAAAATCTGTTCAGCCGTTTGATGATTATCAGCTATTTTCTAGTTGATGATTGGATGTGAGCATCTTCCACAAGGCTGATCGAGTCGAAATTTGGTATTCTATTACTTCAATGATATTGAAGCACATAGTAAATTTGAACTGATGCTGCAGCATCACCTGGAATTTGCAGGATACCCAGCTCCCTCACCAACTTACGGCAGACACATCATGTTTGGGCTCCTTGGAATGGTGTCAATGAATAGGTTATAGATAGATGGTGATCAGGGTCTGATGATGGACACAAAGGGATCCTTTTAGAAGCGAGTTCGGGACTTGGGGCACCCCGACTCGGACAGGTTAGGTTCAAAGGGGATGGCAGGGTCTAGTGAGCGAGCGAAGCGAGCGAACAAAGACCCCGCCATCCCCTTCGTGTTTTTTTAAAAAACCATTCAGAAGTAGGAGCCCCAATACGCGGGGCTCCGTCGATATTGTTTATGAACCCAAACGGTTCGTTCATTGTACAAATTACAACAAATTCCGTAACAACACTTTTAAAAGCGCAAAAGCGCAATATACACCCACAAATCACTTCCAACACTCACTTCACTTCGTCTTTAAATTCACTTGAGCCCAACTCTTGATTCAATTAGTGATTGATGGGGTGACAACGTTATGATGAATATTGGACATTCTGCGAACTGGACATTTTGCGAATTGGACATTCTGCGCCTAAACGTTGTATTTTCACTAGCCGTCCCCCGAAGCGACGATGCTTTGATCAAAATATTACCTACAGCTTATATTAAACTTAAAGACAAATACATATTTTATTATTATTTTTACTTTTTTTTTTGCTTCTTGTGTCGGGGTTTTTTTTTAAGTTACTCTGTGGGCACATAAAGCCGGGCTATGTAAAGAGCTATGTTTAAAGTTACTTTACGTGACTGAACTCGGAATTATAAAATCCGCAGAAGAACCAAAGTCTTCGACAAATTCTCAAACGGAATTAGCAATTCGAAGTGGCAATGGGCGGGTGCGGGTCTATAATGTTCGAAAAGCTGTTGGAGGAGATTGGAGACCGCGATCCGGAAAGCGGAACGTGGGAAGGTTCCCAGTATTATTAGGTGCAGATACAAGAGATGAGGGATGGCCTAGTGAAGGTCGCGAAGGCGTTAGATGCAGGCTCAAGCATGTTAACCATTGCAGCCTATGTCTAGTAACCAGTGTCCAAGTGGACGTTCTAAGGGTAATTTGATCTTCCTCCTAGCGCGTCAATGGCAAATATATTATATATATAAAGTAGCGCGGACCTTATCACATTAAATAATACCACGTATGGTATACTTAGACGGTATACAAAATCTGAATGAAATCCATTCACAAAAAAAATCTGCTGTTCCTTACATCTTGTTACACGTAGCCCGACAAAATGTATGGAACAGCAGATTTTTTTTTGTGAATGGATTTCATTCGGATTTTGTATATCGTCTCAAGTATACCATGTAGTATACGTGGTATAATTTAATGTGCTTAGGCCCGCGCCACTTTGTATGTATTGAACAGAAGTTAAGTAATTGGATGTCTCTGGTGAAACCATTCGATAATGCTGAAGTTAAAGAAAAGGCGGTGTTCAATTAAATCCACGATCAGAAGAATCCCATACTACCTACTACTATTAACGTTAGAAAAAACTGTGTTCATTTTACTACACAAATATTTTTGAATTACTTGTGTATGTTTTTTACTTTGTTTACTACGGACTTAACACTACAGATAGACGCGATAAACCGGCTAACGAAAATTGTAGGAAGTATTAAGTCTGGCCTTGCAGTAACCTTACACATAGCCTTATATCCGCAGTTAATTCTATGTTACCTAACTCACTATACGATGTTCAAGTTTAAATAAACACCCCTTCAAAGCGACTTTTACAATATTTTAATGTGAAACAAACGTAAATCCACTCCTACACTAATCAACGTCAGTTTGCTCTAAATATAGAACCTCAGTGCACCTGAACTTTCATTTAATTAAAATAGCCAAGTGGATGGGATGCGTGGTAGTAAAATGTCGATGTGAGGCTGTATGACCTTTAAACCTACACATCGATGATATTACGTAACTTTGAACTTCAAACGACTACCCCTTTTCGAGAGAATCTCGTGGCAGAAATAACGATACAATTATCTTTTCCTTTTTATTATAATACGAGCCAAGATGATATCATAGAAAATGGCGCTCGATGTTCGAGATCAGGATTATCCTTTGTTCTTGCTCACGTTACATTACCGAGTACCTAACATTTCATGACTAATGTTAACAAAAACGAAGGTCCGGGTTTGCTGACAAATCTGATAAATTTTCAGAAGAGCTCAATTAAGATGTAATTTGAGATACGAGGGAGGGATGATCACGAAGAATTATATGAAGTAATAGGCCGATATATAGATAATGAACCTATCCATGAGCAATAAACGAGTTTACGACATTTGCGACACTTGGGTGTTAGTACGTCACCCACAGACGTTAATTAGAGGAGATTAAACCGTTAATTCCCAGCTTGTTTTATCGTCACATAAAAACATCGGCGCAGCTTTCACCCGCAGACCTTTATATGGGTAATGATTAGCACCGCAGGCCCTACGGACTGATAATAATCTGCCTCGCCTCCGCGGTCCAAAAATTTATTAAATAAGTTCAATACTCCTGAAAGCTGTAAAATTCACGAGAGCGATGTAAACCCTTATTAACATGAAGATATCGTAAGCTGAAAGAGCTTTGTTGAAATTATATTGCTAAACTTATGTGCTTATTCTTAAGTTATGGATTCGAAGTTCAACGCCCTGATTCGACACTGAATTTGCAATTCAGGGAAGGAAAGGCATTCAAAATTGCCGTTGTCGAAATACCTTCAAATTAAGCACAAAATCTGCATATTTCAAGCGTGAATCATACAAGGCCATTTGATTTTACGAGGCGCTAATGAAAATTTAGGAGATATTAGACTGCAGAGCATTACCTTATCAAGTTATTTTTAGTCAGGGTTCAGTGCACGGCGACGACGCGACAGTTGGCAAATGTCGCATAAAGTGTAGATATAAACGCAGGACACCCTCGGGTGGCGTCGCATGGCCTTGACGCGGCGAACAAAGGGCGGGGACAGCCAATCTCACACGTACTGCCTCATCTAAGCCAGGATTGTTTGCAGACAGGGATTTGGGACAGCAGTCACTTGGAAAAAACCGCCTTGTTATTCAAACTTCTCGTAAAGTTAAGCATTTATGTTCTGCCCCATTAAACTACGCCTGGATTTATTTAACTTTAATTTCACCCTTTATTTCCCAACTCCAACATTGACGTACTCGTTTTAACTTTTTAATGAGCTTAGAGAACAGTGATATATGTACATAATGTACTCTGAATGTTTTAGCTGGAGTAACACAGCACATTTTCCTATGAGAAAATTGTTTCTTTAAAGTATGTATAGTCTGGTAGTGTCAATGCTCCCAAAACCGCTGAATACTGCATTGTTAATGTGTGACTTGAAAATGCTCTCGCTTGAGCTCTATTCTTGGTTTTCGTAGAACGAAGTCACAAAAGCACTTTTCAAGGCGGCTTTATTGAAATTAATTCAATAATTCTTTTGGTTGAACAGGTTGGCCTGAAGTCTGAAATAGTTTTCGAAACGTAAGTTTTGTACCTACTAAGTTAATAAATAACGACACATTGCAATCGCTGAACTTGGGCCACGTTCATGTTACGGCAAGTTGGCAATGTGCCGGGACGAAGCAGAACGTCCCACTTCTGTCGTGAAAATTACGACTACTGTAGGCTAGCAAGTGATAAATTGGTGACTTAATAGAAATAATTTACTGATATAGCTGGTATCCTCCGGATCACAGACCATAATTATATGAATCACTAATCGATTATGACTTCAGAGCAGATACGTCACTTAACTAAAATTAATAAAAAGATTCAACGCTTAATGAAACTGGAACGTAATTTGGGAGAGGCTCTATCTAACCGTTAACTGCGAGGCTGAATTGATGCAACTTTGATTTGATTTTAATTACAAAATACTTTTCAGATCATGCTTACCGCGAGAAACATAACGTTAGAAAGGTCAATGTTAATGCTTGACATATTTTCAAGCGGCCGCATATTGAAACTCTTAATTCGAGAAAATATGAAAGTATAAATTTGTTCGTTACAATTCCGAGCCTCGTTGCTTCGCAGCTAAGAGCTGTCGTTAGTTATAATTACTGCGGTTACTCGTTAGGGCGTGTTTGTGTTTAGAGAATACATATTCAGAATTGGGCTATTAAATGTAATAGTTGGTCACTTAACTCGTATTCAGAGCCGCTCCATAACCTTCAGAACCGAAGCGAGAAACTTCCAAAAAGTCCGAGATGTCGATAGTTTCGAGCAATTCGAAATGGGAATGTTTGATCTGTCCCTGTCTCACTGTCTGCCAGCATTTATAAAGAACCTTCAATAAAACTAAATAAGCACACGATAAACATTCCCATGCAGAGTTTGCTCATGAACAAAACAATAGAATACCGTAGTGAGGGTTTGCGTGAGCACAGCGTGCCAAGCCGTACCGACCTTAGAATTTTAATGATAGCCTGTAGTTAACCCTGCACAGGTTTCTTGCGGGACCATTGTTGCCTGTTTATAAATTAAACTGTCTCCGCCTGGTACCTAGTACCTGTCCGTATCATATACTTGTCCTAATGACCATATTCCGAAGTAATATTGTGCTGCGACACAATTGTCAGAAGGATGGGAAGCTTCGCCTGGTCTTGTATTTTGACTAGTTCAAGAACCATGAACGCTCATTCCACCGTCTACAATGAATGGAAATTACTTAGATTTTGTAGCAGGGTTGAGATGATTTAAATCAGTGATTTACATCACGATAAAAATCAAGTGATTTTTCTTTTTATCTTTATTTAAAAAAAAAATGTTTTAATAATTTTTCCCTTTCTCACAAATAGTGATCAAAATTGTTCCCAACGAGTTGATTTCGCTCACGGGGCGCCTTAAGCTTTGGTTATCTTTTTGTTCAAAAAATTATGGGAAAATCAACATAAGATCGTTGATTTTCTGTTAAATAATAGTACTTAAATGATTAAATCATAATGATCATATTTTTTCTTAAGCTTTACTTCTAAAAATTGAATACCAAATGAAAGCGTTAAAATTTTTATTGAAATCAGAAAAGTCTGATTTAAATCAAAGAAGTACGACTTTTTTTTTTTAATTTTCGTGATTTTATTCAACCCTGATTTGTAGGCAGTAGACGCTATTGACAATATCCTCTAAAAGAAAAGAAAACCTGGTAACAGGCCTGGGCAGGGCTTGCTGCATAGGTAGGTACTGCTATTATAAAGATGAAGCAAGTGATTCGATATTATATATTTTTTAATATATTTTATTATATTGACTCATTTCACGCAAAATTACCTACTTCAAACATTAAAACAAGAACTGGATTAATTAATTACAATAACGGTTGATTAACCTTGATAGGTACCGTGATTGAGTACTAAAACATCCATTCTTGTTCACTTAGGATATATGCTTCATTCAACAAAGCATTACGTCATAATGTCGGTTGATTAAAAATCACGATTTGCTGTAGACTTAGATGAATCAGTACAATTAGCTGTGTAAACACTAGTTCTGCTATCAGAGCTATTTCTGTAGCAACTGCTCAGTTCACCTCATGTTTTAATAATGAGTGATATTTATAAAACATGGCGGTTAAAGTTGCATTTCCACACGTACAGTCAATGCAACTGCATAATGAGTTATTCGAGTTTCATCAATGATTTTGTTTTCAAGCGTAGCCAGTTGCGTAGTAAATTCTGGCTACGCACCTGATCACGTTCAGTTAATCCTTGTCAGACAGAAGTTAATGTTTTGTCACGAATCTTACTACGTGAGATAAAAGCCTTTCAAAGTCTTTGTTTGGAAAGGCCTTATTGTATTATAAGATGACAATAGATCCTGTAAAACTCTGAGGTTGATTACGATTAGAACCCTTCTTTTTTCAGATAATAATTCATTTTAATATGGTATCACATATGGTAGGGGTGCGCAAGATTGAGCAGTGTACAAGAATGCGCAGAGCGATTCTCCAATCAGGAAACTGTCTTCTGCAGCCAACTTCAGTTGACAGCGCACCATCAAAGAAATGTCGTTTTTAATAATATTTCCGAAGATATATTAAAAAAAAAAATACGAAATTTGGTATCTGTATTACAATATTTAGGTGTTTTGAAAACATGATTGTAGTAAATATAATCCAGGTAAGCTGTTTATAAGTGTTTATTTCTATCAAATGACTATCGAAATGTGTTTCACTCGAGTTATTACGACATCCTGGCCAAAAGATGGCAGTAGTAGTCTTTCAAAGGTCTTTATAGCTCTATGTGCAAGAGTGCGCATATCCATTGTGTACAAGATTGCGCGCGCAGTCTTGTACACTGTATCAGACGTTTATTTAAGATATTATGTGTTATATCATGACATGTGTTTCCTGCTATGCTAATAAACTAATTATTTATGTTTTTAAGATGTCAAGAAGATAAAGAACAACTGGGAGAAATAATGTCGATTCGAGTGTAATCGAAGACACTCGTAAATTGATTGTAGAAGTAAAAGTAAGCGGCAGGTAGCAAAACCATTTGCCATGCCTGTGTCTACTCTTAGATTAAGAGTGAGGCAAGCGAATTCCCCGCAATCCTTAGGTAGGTATAGATGCACATTTACCTCTCAAATGGAAGCGGAAACGCTTAATTGATTAATTGTCCAGAAGATTGATGCCATGTTCTATGGAATAACTAACTCTTCTAACTTATAGTTTTCGGCGTATCCAAAGTCATCTGTATGAAATTCTAAGCAGCTCTCCACACAAAAGAATACTCGAAGAAGAACTTAAAAGGAAGAATGAAAAACCTTTACATAAGAAGACCAAGACTGGTAAACACACGAAGTCAGCAATTGCAGCCAAAAGGAAAAATTGGACAGGTCCAAGGTTGCTCTGAAGTGTACAGAGATCCAATTATTGAAGATTGGATCTAAAGTATTTTAAGTAAAAACCAGTAGCACGAAAAATGCACAGCATACATAGGCCGTGTTAGCTTCAAATGTGACATCTGTGAGTTATGCGCACTCTTGACCTGCGTGCGCAAACTTGCACATCTGGCTGCGCACTCTTGTGTGCAAAAGTGTTCACAAACGTTGTGCAAAAGTACGCATTAAGGATGCTGCAATTTTTTTTAATAGTTCCTGAACCGTTATCTTTAATTTGTTTTTTTTTTTTAAGTTTTCTTACTAGGCAGATAACCTAGGTAAATGAATAAAGATTGAAGTTGATTTAAACTGCTTCGTTATTTTAAGAGAACATAATAGTCAAAGTGCGCTGTGCTGCACACCCCTACCCTACACACTGTCACTGATTTTTGAAATTTTTGTTAAAGGTTTTCTATCAGGAATTTCTCAGTAGCAGCCCGGAGTCTGGATTTGTGCCCGATTAATTTTTATTACCATTAATCGGGCACAAATCCAGACTCCCCATAGGGGGCGTTATAGGGGCCATAGTTCCATGGAACTTAGACAAAGCTGGCGAAATGTGGGTGTACTATGGGAACCCCTCTGCCTAAACGTTCGGGGATTACAGGCGTCATGTTATGTCATTCATTTTAAACAAAATGATTAATGCATTCTATATTTTGAGAATATTTACAGTTCTGATATATAAAAATGTGCGAGACGTTTGTCCTTGACGCAGAGGTCATAGCGCGTGATTCATGCATCTCATCTGCTTCATGTCATTACCAGTTATCGTTCGGTGCAGACTGTACCCCCACCCCTTCTTCAATGACGTCGACACAATAAATTACTTTCATATGCATGAACTTTACGGGTTTGAATCAAAAATACAGTTTCTCTAGTGTTATAAACATATCTAATGGTAATTTATGGAAGGATTCATCGTTCAGATGTGTTTCTGCTACAGTCGTCAGGTCCCAAAAGTGCGGGTAGCAGTAATCTTAGTATTTGCGGAGATAGAAGCCGACGACGGAACACGTTCGCGGAGTCGCGCGGAAAATCAATAAACGCGCGCAACCCCCCCGGAGCCGCTACCGACCCCTGCCGCCGCCATCACGCTTTATTGCAACTTTTCACTTGTTTTCGCATCAAGGAACTTATAATAAGAAACTAAAAAGTCGAAGGCGGGATGAGCTGAACAAAATAGATAAAAATGGTGATCACTACTCGTACTTCTTGCAAGTTAGAAAGTTATTGGAAGAAGTTATGGGAAGACTTTTCTAGAGGTGGCTGCGAGTGCTTGAGGTCTGAATCAAAGTTCATTATATTTATACTGAGGACCTAAAAACTACTATACGAAATAAATAAAATCTAAAAATACATTATAATCTGCTTCTTTAGTCCCTTGGGAGTTCCTCTTCATTTGAAAAATGATGTTAAATAAACTATCTGCAGCAATTTGCTTAATCCCCAACTTCTGGCGAAGGGTTTACAAGGGACGATAAATTCTTAATTGGGTATCTGGTTAGTCTAGCTAACGAGATTATAACGCATGCATAAAACATGCGTCGTACAATATTAAATTACTAGACTTTCATCATCAGTTGTTTAAATAGAGGTTGTTTGACTGACAAGAAAAACTGTTCAGAAAATATCTAGAAAGGAACAAAGGAAAGGTTTGGCTATAAATATGAATGGCTGTGAAGACCAAATAATTGATGCATGGATTGTGTGAAAGGAGATGTGGCTGGTACGGTGAATACTGAAATGACGGCTTCGATATAAATCGAGGAAAGAGGCCTGCTACGCCGACCCCAAATATATGGGGATAAGGGTAGGAGCCGTAGGAGGATGATGGGAAAGATCAAATCTGTTTTCGAGATTGTTTTATATCACTTAAGTAACTTATGATCAATCCACAATCTCGCGCTGTTTTACATTTTCCTGTGACAAACCGCTACTATAAACGGTCTTGTGGGAATATTGCTATAATTGCCAAGATCGGCAAACGGATTAGTCTTAGCAGTATATTGTTGTTAGCGCTGAGATTGCTACAATTCTCTTGACTCCCTAATCGTTCTAACGACCGTCAAGAGGAGGCTTTCTTAGCACGTATTTTAACATGTGACTTACTTGCGGTTTTATTTAAAACGTTAAATCCAATTCCATCCTTGTAAATTCAATGTATTAGTTTTAATTTCCTCTTATTCTTTGACAATAAAACGTGTATACCGCGAACATTACATTTACCACGACCTCGCTCCGGGTTGGTCTGGGCTCATTACAAAAATATTAACCCTCGTTATAACTGAGATGGCGCCGGTGACGTCACACACGAATCGTAGATAAAACTTTTGGATTTAATTTGGTCTGAGTTCAGATGAGGATGTTGACGATGTTGCGGTCCATTCCAAAGAGCTGACGCAAACGTCTTTATTAGTGTTCGGTTACGTGAGTCAAGGGCCTCGGTTTGGAATTCAAATGTAAATGGGATCATTCATTTATCATGAACTGATTTTTATTGTATTCCAATATTTCGAGAACCAATAATGACCTTCGTCTTTGGGGGAACTGCTCTTCTACTTATAATAACGTTTTTATGGCACCATAAAGTTAAAATTTGTCTAGATTAGGAAAACTAATTCTTAATAAACCTTAATATGTTAGCATTACAGAAGGACTGAAAAAGACAAATTGCGTGAATATAAATCTGAACCCTGATGAGCGATGATTGCAAAATAAACGTTTGTACGGTTTTGGAAAAACTATGTCAATTACGCTATTGAATATTTATTTATCTCAAACTATTCTTATACTCAATTAAAGGTCGTTATAAAAATTATACTGTTGATGCAGTAGGTCATATTGCCAGTCAAAGTTGTAAAGCCTACGACTGACAGAGCCAAGCAACAACCATTATAACTATTAATGTGGTTCTCACGCCAATTAGGTTACTTCAGTGCGGTTTTGCCCCATAGCGTATTCATTATTTATAAGTTTTATCTTAAGTATTTTCTTTCTTTGATACAGAAGTTTATCGGGATTGTTTCCAATAATAGGACAGATTCAGCGAATGTTCAAATGAATTTCCCGGGTAGCGCTCGCTTGTAATTACTGGGTCAATTTTGCTTCGTTTTCATCCCCACGAGGTATTCTAGGAAGGATTAATGGAAATGCTAGCGGGCAGGTATTGTTATCTTTTTATAAAATGGTTGCCAAATTAGCGGCTAAACTTTGGATCAACTGTGTTCAAACAATTTAGTGTGTTCGCCATGTTAGGGGGCACAATTTCTACATTGATTCAAGTTGTTTGCATATCCCGTTTAAGCACCTTTTACATGCCCAGCAGATTTACATTTGTTCAATGTTCATTACAAAAGGCCCAACGTATCATAGCCAACGCTAATGCAGCAATTCCACGTCATGAGTTTTTTTATTTTTCCCCGTCCGTCGCAAGGCTGGTGAGAATATACTATACGGATGGTTGTATCGCGTAATCTCCGTCGATTCAGAGCGCGAAGTGATCCGGCAGCACTTTGACAGAAACGTGATATGGTTGCATTATGGTTTCAAATTGCTGAACGAGATCAATTGCAAGCCTGGACACTTTGAAACTGGGTCGGTTACTCGGTAGCTCTAATGAAAACAAAGGTGCCTGTGGAAAGTTTATGTTACATTAGTTTCATAAAGTTCCATTATTCTCCAATGTTGAGTTAGGCCTGTGGGCGCCGCAGCCGCTGTTCAACGGTGACATTTACTCCAGTGAAATTGTGGTGTAGGTACTACAATTATCTATTCTGTGATATAGGTAGGCATCCCGCTGTCTTTGCCACAACTGCAATTGTGTGAGATATTGATCTCCGTTAAATCTGATGTCTTCAAAAATCTAAATTAAATTAGAGTTTTTCGTTTTTGCTTAGTGTATGGATCCTATTTATTATAGATTTTGTTATTTTCTGCTGTTGGACTTCACTCGGGTAATTACGTCCAACGTTATCGATCTCTATTGATGAATGAATCGGCCCCGAGATGTAAAACTCATGCAGAGTTCCTATAGCTATGTCTTGGTACCGAAGAATCGCCGTCTACCTTGTTTAATCACTGTTGATGCTACTGCTAACCTTAACCGTGGTCATCCAACGGCCCATACGAAAGGAAATTATTTATTCGGGTGTCGCATTTACTTATTTTCTGTTTTGTGGTGATTCACGGCGTGAGATCTTTAGACAGGTTCCCGTTTCCCAAAGACTCCTCAGCCTCTCGGTTAAGTATGCGACATTAAAAACAATCCTCCCTGTGTACGTAATCAAGGTTTTCTACCAAAGAACTGCTCTATTGTAATGTATTCTCTTCTGTGAGAAAAGTATGCCTTATTAGGCCCGTGACCACATTAAAGGTTCTCCTACAGTAATTAGCGTTAATTTATGCACGTTTCTGACGTAACATTTCACGCTCAGTTTTATTTAGGTATCAACTGAATATGGACAAAGCGGAAGCGACGATGGAGAAGTTAATCCCCACATAAATCCATTTAGGTTGCACGGCCCGGCTGTTTCAGTCCATCGTCGGAGGTATAATATGACATGACATATTCATGACAGTTCCAATAACCGATAGCGTGTTAGCGATGAGTCTATATTGATGATATGATATATGGAAGTAATATTCGTTCATTTACGGTATTATATTTTAATATCGGGATTTGAAATGTAGGACTTCACTATAATAACGTATTACTGTTTTGGTTCTTAGCCATCCCAATCAGAATTTGAGGATATACAGACGGTGGTGCTTATTCGTAATAGTTACCTAGGTACTTATTATTATGAATGTGAAAGTAAGTTTATTTTTATCATGTTTACACGTGTCGTATCTTCGCGAAAATTTTAACGAGATCGAGTCTGTGTGGCAGAGACGGCGGTGCGTGCTAGCAAAACCGTGGTAAAAACTAGTTGCTTAGTTAAGTTCTTACCAAGGAAGGCTTAAAAAAATCTTTGAAGAAAGTTCTCACTTTATCTCTGTTAAGTACTTAACTGAGTCATGTACAATCTGAAGGGATTTTTAATGAATTCTGCTGTCAAAAAATCCAGTTTACTTTTCTGTGCGTTATTCTTGCATCACTTTCATTTAGCTTCACCAATCTTATTAGGTAACTACCTAATAAGATTGGTGAAGCTAAATGAAAGTAACCTACCCAGCGAAAATTAGATTTGACCAGAAATGAGAGTATGATGGTGGTGGCTTACTTACTCTCAATTACATTTAATTATAGACTTTTTTGTAACTGACTACAAATCTGATGAGCATGCCAGTTAGAAAGATTATAATAGCCAACTGCACACATTAATGTTTTTGTACTGTGCAAACATTACCTGGCACTGCTGAACATTCATCATATTTTCTTCCTCATAAACGGAACATGGAAGTAATAAACCGCTGTGTGTGAGTCATGGTCATCAGTCATCAAAGAGATTAGACCTTACAATGTAGGATTATTATCAGTGTTCAGGAGGAAGTTGCGCAAATAGGGACAATGGCAGTACACAGGACAGTACGGACAGAAAAAATTACCATGCACAAACATTAGTCCGAGTCCAACTACATTTTTGAGTTAGCCAAATTCACCAACTTGTTGGCCAAAATTCAAACCAAACATGTTAGTAACAATAATTTTACCTTGCTTCTATCCTCATCTGAATCACCAATTATTTTAAATTGGAATTCCCTTTACAAATTAATTCATAAATGAGTTTAAAACCTGTTACAGAATTATTTGAAATATTCATTAAATATTCTTTACTGTAAATGAAGTTTATTTTCAATGTGAATAGGTTTCATATGTTAGAGCTAAGAAAGGTAAAACCATGTCTTTACTTGTAAATTAGAAAGTCATTTTCTCTCTGATGCAGTTTGTACTGAACGGGGTGTCTATCATTTTCACACAGAGCACAAATTACATACTTACTTCTAACACACTTATTGGTGTTTCTTCTTTTATTATGTGACCTGAGAATGCATATATTATGATAATCAGCCAGTCAAGTCAAGTCAAAGCACAGTAGAGAAACGCCTAAACTGACAGAACTTTCTATGTTATTATGGAGAATATAGTATTTGTTTAGAGATTGCTTATTTATCTGATGATGCAGACAAATAATGCCCATACGAAATTGATAAAATAACAATTGGAAGTATGCTAACGTCAGAGATATCCGCCCATGACATCATCAAACAAGTTAGCAGTAAAATTAGGACCCTTTTCAAATAGCTTTGTGAAAACAATAAGACCGGCGTGATATTCTAAAAATACGATAAGAAACGAGTTCGTTATCATCTCATAAACGGGATATACTGTGCTGTACCAGTAAACTAAACAGATATTATTCCAAAAGTGGATATTTTTATCGCACTAATACAAAAATGATATTTTACTTATTATTCTATGCACTTACCTGTAAGTTTAATGTTTATTAGCACCTAAATAAAACAAATGCGCCCGAAGACACTTAGCACACCCACTAGGCACCAAAATACAGCACAAGACGTAATGAAAAGGTATTCGCACTGACAGCTCGTTCGCTGCGTCGATCGACTCGGTGAGGTTAGCCACGAAATGCGCAATGCTTTGACTATGCGCATTGACCCCCACTGTAAAATGTCATGCGCGTTTAATTATAGATAAATGAAATATCATTAAATAAATCCCAATTTACCTCCTGCAGGCTTTAATTTATAAACAAATAACAAAAATACAAATAAACAAGGCTGTTGTTGTGGAAAATAAGCGCCATCTGTTGTGGAGTAGCGAAAATAGTTCCGGTTAGAAACGCGCCATATATATTCAAGTAGCAATAATAGTCAATAACTCCACGTTGGCTAACTAGATGGCGCTGAAAACCAGCTAAATGTCTCGTTCAATGTTTTAGTTCAACCAGTTCAACCACTAGTTTAGGTGTATTGTGTGTTTCAGTATAGTACAAATTACTCTGTGATTGCGTGTGAGGCACTGTCCAGGTACTGTCCATGAAGCCTATAAACTCCTATTTGATTTTCGATTTGCGGTTCCAGCTCAAAATTGTTAAGACCTATTATTCAAGGTCAACCAAAAGTGCCTTATCAATAATTTGAACGTATCATTCATAATCATAGGCTCAAATAAGGAGATTATAATAGGTAATATAAAATTAAGTAAGCTTAACTTACTATTGATGTGCTGCGGTCGCAATAAACATTTCTTTGAAATTATACTTAGTTGCAGTACGAACTTTTATATTCAGATTCATAACTACATAAGGAAACTGTACTGTCCATATTGGAATCAATAAATAAGCGGAAGTCGAAGTAAATAATATCGCCACAAATAAAGATTTCATATGACCAATGGGTGACTTCCATCTTACAACCACCCTTCGAATGGTCTAAGTATACACATTCTTGGGTCCAGTCAACGTTAGGTTCGCAATCTATATTATATAATAGGCAATACTGAATTTTCGCTATTTTCAGGAGGACGTGCTCACATTTTCGCGCCTATCATTTATCTAACTGTTGTCAATCGCCGCATCAAATTTGAAACTAATGCTAAATTAGCTTGAGTGATCGAATGCGACCAGTAACTTTTCCACCAGCCTGCATGATGTAAGGTTCTCTTTAGGAGACAACATTTAGAGTATTTACCTAGAGTTTTGAGAGTCTTCTTCTTCATCATCATGTCGATGGCACGTTCATTTCAAATGTTATTGGCGGTCAACTGACTTCGTCGCTTAAATTGCACGATAATATGTGCAGGATAATATATGGTGGGGCATAGCTTGGGTAACAGCTCCAATCTACAACCTGATGCCGTTCCGAATTTTGTGTTGATTGTATTGTTTGCGGAAATCCTATACAATGCGAGATCAGCTTATACTGGAATTATATAGCTTGTTATGTAGTCGTGTGTACAAGTGTATGTACACATAATTATGCATTATTGGACGTACTCTAAGTCTATATATTTTTTTGTCGTAGAATTCTATAAAAGAGGAACGAACAGTGCTAATCAGACCTTAACTCTCCGAAACTCAAGGGAGCAGAATAAAAAAAGGCTAGGTAAAAATTTCCTCTTATTGAGTTTTGGCAACTTTGCAGTAGACTTTTTCCTCCATGTTGAATCACGCGCTTTCGTCAAAGGTTCTAGAAAATAAGTAGGTAGTTCCAATTCATTATGCATTTATATAAGAATTTATTAATTATGTACTTATGCGTAATTAAATATGATTGATAGTCTGTTTGATGGCTATCAAACGGCAAGAACATTTAGACGGCTTTTCGTAACGCCGTAATCTCTACTAAATATCTAGGTACTTACCAAGAATTTTATTTGTAACGGATTGATAGGAAATGTAATTAGCTATTTAATTAGGTTGTCACAACACGTATACACCTTTTTATCAATAGGTATCCTCGGTACAAACGATATTGATTTACCTATATCACGAATCGGATTGTAAGTACAAGCATCTGTTTGATGAGTCAAAATTATCCAATGCTGGTCAAGTACCGGTAGAGATGAGAAAAAAAAGCTCTCTGCTAAGGTTAGGTTCAAAAGTGTTTAATTTCTGATCTGAGGCAGTGATTTAAATTCGCAGTTAATGACTGTTCGTTCAGATTGTGTAGGCATGGAAATGAAATAGTTAATCATAATGAACTTGGTTAGAGTGCTGGACCGCACGTTCTTCAGAAACCTCATACTGATGCTCCATTTTGGTTGTGGTTAGCTCTTTTGCAAGTAGCCAAGTTCCTAAACATAGCTAATCTAGTTTGATATACAGGGTGGCAGGCACACCGACGCGCAACTTGTAACCATGAATTCAGCACATGATTTAAGACCCCATAGCATAGAAATCTTTCGTCCATAATAAAAAAAAAAAACTGCGTTTCATAGAAAAGTGCAAAACCTAGGCGGTCAAAATGTATGGAACAGCAATTTTTTTTTAGACGATATATTTCAACGCAGAGGGGGGCGCGTCGATGTCCCTGCCACCTTGTATAGATCTAGAGAAATAAAATCAATTTTATCAGCATTCGACATGAAAACGTGATCACAAAGAAACGATGCGCAAATCCGCGTGGCAACTCTAGTATCATTTCTTTGTTATCACGAACAGTGAAGGTGCCATACTCGTGTTACTCGTGTATCGCTGATGACTGATAGCATTATCGCGCCGTTACGTAAGCAGTGTGAAGGTAACGGCCGCTACTCGCCGGTCGTTAAGTGTTAACGACGTTATCGCTATCCGTTAATCGTAATTGATCTCGCAACGTCGCTGTTATCGACAGCCAAAGCCTGCCGTATAGATATCATTGTATTGATAACATCTATGTACTTATAGATATCAGGACTAAATAAAGATTAGGACATAAAAATATTATAGCTTTGTTATATACCAATGCATTTGTTTTATCAACTAGCGTCATTAGATTTAGGCTAATTAAGTATGTTATTGGACATTTATGATATGTAGCTAGTACTGATAAATCCAAAATGTTCACGTTTTTAACAAGTTTATTTTATGATAATTTCATGCAGTTGCCTTCAGTGTTTCAGTTAACAGAACTATGCAACCTGACTCATTTGAAGTGGTTCCTGTTCTGGGCATCCGTCGCATCTAGAAGAATTCCAAATTCAAATTCAGTATCCACAATTAGATGCGAAACTGTCTCTCTCCATACACTTGAAAATATCAGGAGACGATATTGTCCTATTTTATTAATGAGTTCAGTGTAAGACGATTTGGGCATTCACTCCCGGTTTTTGACTATTTCAGCGTGGATGTTATTTTGGCCAACTAATTAGAACAGCTAATTAGAAATTTAACAGCAGATTTACTAACTACCTACAGGAGCAGAGCAGAGAGCAGATTATGTGATTATCAGGGTTTCTTTGGGAAATAGGGACTTAAATATACCTATATGCCTAAAATGCCCGGGCCAAAACAGTTCACTATACTAACTTAGCTTGTATTAATGTGTTAATTAGCGGCGCGGAACATGTTCAGAACCGCATGGAACATTTTAAGTTATAATGACCCCATTATAACTTGAAATGTTCCGGACCGCGTCCCTTCCCAAGGTCGAGGGCCCACGGCGAGTGAACGGATGTCATTACTATATGTACTTGTCTGATTACCCAATCATTGTTTCCTCTCGTCATGTCATTAAAGTATTGAGTTGTGCTGTGTTTAATTAAAGCTTAAAACCCATAATTGTTATAGGTAAGTATGTAATCTAAAACAAAGTTGATTTATGTTATCATGAAACTGTAAAATTTTACCTACGTATATGTATATAAATGCATCGATAGTTTCTGCCGTATGATTTGGGAAAATATAACATCTGACTTCCATTCAGGCTAAAATAATAAAATAAGTTAAAAGGGTTGTCAAAACGAAATCTTTTCTAATGCATCTGAATTTATATTAAGAAACGGTTTGACGTCCATAAATTAGTATTAAAAATTAAAGTCATGCATGATATTTTTATACTACTGACTTACTGAAAATTCGTTTATCTAATAAAATACTATCGTAACATATGCAGGTACAGGTAGGCAATAGGATTTCATTATAAGCTACTATAGCCCGCGGCTTTGTCTGCGAGGTAACGATTGCAACTTATGGCAACTTATGCATTACGCAATAGTATCTGGTAACAATTTTTATAAGCTTTATGTAATAAATAAGGTCTGCACCCTAATTGCATAACACACTATCAATCACAGTCTATTGCTAATTAAACCATTGCTTCATATGTTTGAAAAATGTATCTGCTCAACAACGTAAATAACGCAATGAATGTTGTTGAACTATCAAAATGAAAGCCATTCCTACTGTTAGTGTGTTACGCAATTACCCCGCTGGTTTGTGTGTATGTGTATAATGCAGTTTAGCGATATATACGTTTTAATTTGGTAATATAATATCTGTATTTAGTTACTGAGCAAATCGTAGGTATAATACAACACTACAGGCCAAGTAATAAAATGTATCTTCATAATAGTTTTCACAATATTTATGCCATTTTTATGGAGTGTGAATTATGAATAGCCCACTTAATAGATAGGCTTAAAAGATAATAGCATTGAAATAATTAATAAAGAATTATAGATAAAGTATATTATTATTTTAAATAGATATAATGTTACCTAAATGAAGTATATAAATAGATTGTTAACTAATCCTTGCAATGTACCAAGTAGACAGGTCCATACGACTTCAACGTAAACTTTGCTTTCCTGTCGTAAGATGGAAAAACCAGTCTGCAAGCTAAAAATAGAAATGCGACTAAGTTTAAAATATATTTGTTGTGAATGTTGATACTATAAATACAGACAGGACATGAGTGATATTTCACTAAATTCGATCAAGCCTGTCCCACCTTGCTGTCCTCCCCGTTGTACCCGTTGTTGTGTTGGGGCCCTTAGTGTGCGCTCACCTAGTAATATAAGAAATTCGCCCCAGGCTGGAGGCTTTGAGTTCGCTTAAGGCACCCACAGGATAGTCCGGTTAAGTAGCGACGACCTCTAAGGGTCAGCTACAAGTTGCCAATCCAAAAAAAAATAAGAGTATTCTTTTTTTTTTTCTTTTGGCTTCGCAAAAAATTAAGTGATATTTCACACTATTGTGTAACAATGCTAGCCAAAGATTTTAATCGTCCTCACCGTA
This sequence comes from Dryobotodes eremita, assembly GCA_917490735.1. Classification (NCBI taxonomy): domain Eukaryota; kingdom Metazoa; phylum Arthropoda; class Insecta; order Lepidoptera; family Noctuidae; genus Dryobotodes; species Dryobotodes eremita. The sequence continues at coordinate 12,274,109 of OU823257.1, forward strand.
CGTACTTATGTTTAGAAAAAAGTGTCCGAACTGAGAATAGTGAGCTTACAATTCCGTATATTATGGCGTTTCTATGGTGACTGCGACAGTTTCACAGCTGTCAAAACGAAACAGAAACACGCTCATCTCGACGTGGTAGGGCAAATCTAACGATTTAAATCTTTGATGAACCCTAAATACGTCCTACAAATGACACTTATTTAAGTTGTTTCTGGCTAACAGGTGCTTTTATTAGCTCTAATATTTAAAAAGCCTCTGCACGCATCAATTTATCAACCAATTTCTTTTTTATCGGTTTTTTATCGATCGGTTTTCAGGAAAAAGGAGATTTACAAAAACCCCTTTTTCAGAAAAGTCTGATTACTCTCTGAAATAGCACGTCTGCTGTCAAATCATAAGTTAGCTGTAGGTAGTGTTCGTGTGATTTTACATCTGTAACTACATTAACTCACACACTAAATTATGACTTGTTAATCTACTTTTCAAATGATATGTAAATATGTGAGCACCATAGATATCCGAGTGAGCACCATGGTATTTAACACATAATTAATTGACCTGTCATTGCTTTATATTTAATTCTTTTTACCTATTGTGGTATAGTAATTTTATTCTAGGTGGATTGTCTTCAAATAGTATAATTAATGTATACAAAATATTGTAAAACATTTTAAAAGAGTAACGGTGGAGTTTCTTGCCCATTCTTCTCTATACGCAACTACCTTTTGGAAGGGGTAACTAGAATAAATACAATTTTTTTGTAAATTTTTAAGTTCAAAAGTGCCTTTTATGTGCCTATTTGAAATAAATAATTTGACTTTGACTTTGTGTTGTGTTATTTTAAAACAGATTCCATTAAATTTGCTTTCAGAGAAACCATCACGTCTTCTAAACGTTAGAAGACGTGATGGTTTTGCTGAAGATCACATTTCCGCATTAACCAATGTGCATAAAAGTTACGTAGAAAAGAGGATTTTCTAATGCACCTACCTCTGACTCAGATCTTCATTATATTCTTGTAGGTATGAATGAGTATAGGTAACCTACCACGCAGTAAGACAATGCTGTTTCGTCACTGGATCGTGACACACTGATTTATATGCACTCACTGATGTTTTTTACCTGAAAACGGAACTTGTTGTTAGGTTTTACGTCATTTAACCTGCATATTACATATTGTTTATTAACAAGGTGATGCTTTGTAGTTTCTTATTGCTTGCGGTTTTCTGCAACAGTCAATTTATTTACTCATCTATATTATATTATATAATATACAAATAATAAAGCTGAAGAGTTTGTCTGTTTGTTTGAACGCGCTAATCTCTGGAACTACCTGTCGGATTAGAAAAAATATGTTTGCATTTGATACCCCAATTCTTGAGGAAGGTTATAAGCAATTTTTTATCACGCTATGACCCATAGGAGCCGAGAAACAAGTAAAAAAGTCAGAATGAACGCAAAGTGAAAACAAAGTGACAGCGCGGGCAGGTGATATGATGCGACGGGGTAGGTCGGGATCGGGAATCATGAAATTTCACGCGAGCGAAGTCGCGGGCATATACTAGTATACTAATAATAAAGCTGAAAAGTTTGTTTGTTTAAACGTGCTAATGTGTGGAACTACCAGTCGGATTTGCAAAAATTCTTTTTGCATTTGATATCCCAATTCTTGAGGAAGGCTATAGGGCTATATACTACTTAACATCACGCTAGGACTCTTAGGAGCCGAATAAACATAAAAAAGTCAGAAAGAACGCTAAGCGAAAACGAAGTAATAGTGCATGCGATGCGAAGGGGTGGGTCGGGGGACAAAAAATTTCACGTGGCAGAAGCTAGTAATTCAACCTCAAACTCAAATAATTTATTTCAAATAAACCAATTACAGGCACTTTTGAATTGTCAAGGGGTCGGTCAGTCAGAAAGATGAAGCTAGTTGCCCATTCATGCTCAAGTATAAGCTGGCCTCTTATTCTATTGAAACTCCTTGCTACGCTAGTCTAGCTCAAGGTCTAAGTGTTACCATCGACGTGCGGTCGACTGTACCTACATAATGATCGTACAATTTTTTTTTAATATATCTGAAGACCTCGTTCGTTAAAAATACTATAGTTTCTGATAATAAAGTTATAAATAGAGAAAACCGATTCTGTTTAGCATTCACACTTTAACATACCTATAAAAAAAAATGCAAGTACCTGGGGAGTAGGGTTGCCAACCCTGCTATATAATAATTATAGTATACTAGTATACTATAGATCTAAATACTAAAAATAAAAATAATTAAATTGTAGGCGAAACTACTATATTTTCGCTTCAATACAAAATTCCGAAATAAGCGCAATAGGGTCAGTATTAAATTTATAAAAGCTAAATTAATGGTATTTTGTAATTAAATTTAGAGTGTAATTAATAGTTGAATTCAAAGAAGCAAAAAATTAGATATTTAAAAAAAAATTGACCAAACAACTTCGACATCTACTATATTTTTACAGGCAATGCTTTCGAAAATACTATATTTGATATAAAAAAAAGTTGGCAACCTTACTGGGGAGACCTGAGCGAGTTTCACACGCTCGAGGAGGGAATTCCCAGTGCGTGTCGTCGGCAGCCGATACTCGTCTGTGACGTACCGGGGCTGCATCACAATGCGCCCACGTAGGTAGTAGGCACCTCCACCCACAGGTGTGCTCTGGAGCCGATGCAGCTCACAGGTCACGTAGGTAACGTACAATATGGAGTTTTGTCATGAGTTGAGCGTTTTGAATGAAGTTGTTTTTTATGTCTGTTTTAAATTTCTATTATTGAATTCGTTCATTTGTAATGTATGTAATTTGACTGCGTCGTTGTCTAGATCGGGCAAAGTATATTTCTCAGTAGCAGCCCGGGGTCTGGATACGTGCCAGTAATAACATGGGACTTAAACATAACTGGCGAAATTTGGGTGTACCATTATAGGTACACCTTCTGCCTAACCCTAAAAATACCGTGTGATAACGAAAACATAAATTAGTTGGTGAATTTTTCTTGAAATTTTCCTTTGAATCTGCATTGTCCATAAGGCACAGTTTTTTATTATTATATTAAAGTCTATAGTAGATTTAGGAATTATATAGTTGTTTGAATAACTTAGAAAGAAAGAAAGAAAAACAACAACAACTTAATTAATTATGTTTAAATCAAGTCTACCAACATAAAGATGCTCTTTGTAAGCATGAATTAAAAAAAAGTCGCCTTATCTTTATTCCAAGCCTGCTCTACTCTACATATTTATTACTCAGTGGAAAAATTATATGCCTTACATTTTATCCTACTTGTAGTAACTAGACACATAATATTCATACTTCAGACGAAGCGAAACTCCATCGAGTTAAATTATTCATGCTGTAGTTTGTATACTATATCAATTACTGTAGGAGATGGTGCCGACAACAATTAAAATGCTAATTATGTTCTTATTATCTTTATATCTAGATACCTACACACCCTATGCCTTGACCTGACCTTTAAGGAATATTTGTACAAAAGAACAAAATCTATTCAGTGGTTTTTGCTTCAATCCTGAACATGAGTAGGTAAATACAGAAAAACAAACAGCAATTCTAAAACCTATATTTTCAGCATCAGAATCGTACCCACACCTCGTTGCAAAAAATTTTTTCCAAAAATATTCAATGTACAGTTTTGAGTTCGCTTCGATTTGTTAATATGTTTATAACTAAAAGAGCTACAAGCGTACACATGAATGTTTCGTATGTCGGTTAATAAAGAGTTTTCTAGATTTTCACTTCAAATCAAAATGCGGAAATCAAAACTAGGTGTAATAATAATATCTATCATATGAAGCCTTTTGTGTTATTCTGATAAGGATTCAACGTGTTACTGCCTGTATTAGTTAACAGAAAAATCTCATCGTACAGTTAACCGCACATCCGGTGAAAAATGGATTTTGTCATCGCCTTTATTACGTAGCAGTAAAGGCAATTTTCGTAGTTGAAGTGTTACTAATAACGTTGACTGTACTACCTGTTATTCGGCCGTTCGTTCGTTGTATCTTCGTTAATGTTCATTATTTCAGAATAATTTTCCTCCCTGAAGGCTTTATCCTCCGTAGGCTGAAGCCTTCTACTTTCCTGCTTGCCGACCTGATTCTGACATCAGAGAGATGGCAGAATTAGGTAGTTGCCGTTTGCCGAGTAGCCATTCATGAATGATGTACAAGTCCGTAGCCGACTGCAGGCAGCAGCAGCAGACGATGTGTCGTCGCGACACTACTGGTTTCTATGTATTTCTATGAAATACCTTCCGTAGCTAGCGATACGTCGTTTTCATAGAAATACATAGAAACCAGTAGTGTCGCGGCGACACGTCGCCTGCTGCTGCTGCCTGCAGTCGGCTACGGACTTGTACGGTCACCAAAAGTGATAAGTAATCAGGGTCGTTGGATATAGTTGAAGCTTAGTATGAAATCGATGGATGTTTTCGAATAAAATTAATTCAATTAACAGAAAACAAACAGTTAATTTATCAAATTAAATTTCATTCAAAAACATCCATCGGTTTCTTATTAAAATTCAACTGTATCCGACGACCCTGGTTACGTATCTCTTTTGGTGACTGTACCTTTAACCAGACTTTAAAAACTTGTCTCAGACTCAGCACCCTAATTACGTAACACACTATCTATCACAATCTGAATCATTTTGAAGCCTATTACTAATCCATTGCTTCATACGTTAGAAAAATTTGTCTGCTCAACAACGTAAATAACGCAATGGATATTGTTGAACTGTCAAAATGAAACCCATTCCTAATGTTAGTATGTTACGTAATTACCCCGCTGGTCTACTGTCTAAGACTAACGTTTATGTATGCCAAGACTTACAGGACCAACTTATCTAATAAATGTACTAAAATGTTATGAAAAAATTCGCCATCAAACATTTTCAACGTTCTTTGTTGGATTCAGATGGATTCAGACGGCGCGCGGCAATATCATTATAGCTATATATCACCTTAATTTTATTAGCTTTTATCTAATACTATTAGCATATTGTTTTACGATATCATACATTGTCGCACGGTATCATACATTGTCGTTATCAGATATCACATGATAGTAGGCAGTACAAATTCCGCAGTAACGATAACTCCGTTATCGCCGTTCAACGGAGTCTGTCGTTCGAAATAAATTCGTTACGCTAACATTTTCGTTGAGTTAGAGGCGTTATTTGTATGCATATATTACTGATATTGATAAAGATTTAGAATTGATGACGGCGACATTAAAGGCCACAGATATTTATGTAACAATTTACTTAAAAACTTTGCTTAGATACACAGATTGAAAAGGAAGTATCGCACTTAGTGATGGTTGCGTCACAACACAATTTTAGCCATCTTTCTTTACAGATATATCAATGTTAGGTTATATTATCGAGCGTACTTTTTCGATAATACTTTGTATAAAATGCAATAATATGACGTCTAAATATATTCACCGAAGCGATAAGCAGAAGTGTTTTATGTTCCATAAAAGACTTCATGGATTCTATTTAAAAAAAAAACATTATTATACTGCTAATGACAAAGAATATCAGTATTTCAACATACTGAGTATCCGACGATGAGAAGAAAAGCAGGATCAAGTAGAAAGACGAGATGATGTAAGCTGATCCTACAACCACTACGATTAGAACTAAGGCTAGGAAGACGAAGAGAGATCAAGATGACCTACAAAATACATTATCCAAGCCTAGGAATTCGATACCTGCAGGCCTCATGCAGCAGTATCTGGGCCATGTAAAATTTATTTGAAGCTACAGTACATTAATAATGTAGAAGTAGTTTTAAACCAAACCGACATAGAAACATTGTTTAAGATGAATGTTGGCAAGTAAGTTGCAGGGTAGGTTTAATATTTAGCTCTGCAAGTAGTTCGAAGTCGTGCTCGTTCTAAATCCGGCCATATATCGTCCATAGCCAGCTGCGTCAGAAGACAAATGTTTCCACTCCACTTACCGATATTTAGTTACCGTTTTAATGAGATTTGTGGAGATTAATAGCCGTATGTCTGCCATGGCTTGTCGTTTGTAGAACTGTGGATAGACTGTATGGAAATGAGGTCCTCTTGGTGAACATATATAAGGTAGATTGATGTCAATAGTTATTACGCTCAGTACGTTCTTCAATTGACATTATATTATTAAACACAACTACTAAAAGATGAAGACTATGAGAGACTATGGATAAGAATATCCGTATTTCAACAGTGCAGCCACTGAGTATTGCAATGTGTCTAATTTCGTTTTTGTTTTAAATTCTCTTAGCTTTTGCGCATTGGATTTTTGTCTTCCAAAGTCTTCTCTTAAAAGGACTCCCGAAAGCTTTACTAAGCTCAATCGTAAACTCAACAACTCAAAAATCAAATAAAAAAAAGGAATTAATCCAATACCTACAGAGTTTGGCTGTACACGGACATATTTAGCTAACATTTATACAGTATGGAAACCACATATAAGCAAAAAATTAAACCACATACTTGTTATCGCCTTTGCTGATGATATACAAACAATTAACGAAATCGGTCCAGTAATTAAGTCAAAAAGTAGAGTTTTAATTTTGAGCAAATTTGAACGCTCTGTAGCATTGGATCACCAGGTCAATGATTCAATGAACTTGAATCCTTGAACATTGAAAAGTGACGTTGCCACGCAGTGAAAACTATCACGAGCAGCGTTGAAAATAACATGTAAAATACATGTATCTTTCAAAAGCCCCTATATTTTTCATTAAAATACAGAAACTTTCCTTGCGGATAGTCGGCTGAATTTTTCGCAAGTTTAAGTTTTTTATATGTATTTTAGGGTGTATTTTTCGCATTGCCATGTCCATAGGTAGTTGCGCATTACATACAATTTGTACCGGACGGGCGTGATCGCTGGACTCGATATATGTTCAAGGAGGTCGTAGTACCTATCTCGAATATACAGCATCGAGATAGGCCCCTCACTGTCTCAGCGCGCTGACGTCCTGCACCGACAGGTTGCAGTTATTTTCCGTATGTGACTATATCCCGAAGTCTATGTGGAAGCGGGTGTTTTTTGGCGAAATGACACAACATAGGATAGTTTACAAGTACACAGAGTTATTAGGGAAGTACTTACAGGTCCGTTCAGGTTATTTACTATAAACTACTTAAGCCTTTATTTTGGCTTTCCGATGTCTACAAATGATGGACTTTCCCTGTTTACTAAGGTACGGCCAATCTTTACCTTAACGAGAACCCTGTTTTACTTCCTCAATAAAACTTTTGAAAGCGTTTATTTTCACTATGATCCTGATACAATATTTGTCGAAATACATGGAATTTTACAAGTGTTGGGTGATTTTAATGTACTTTTAGGCAGGTGACAGCACTGCCTATATATTGAAATTACAATAACAATAACATTTAAATAAATGTTCGGAGATATAACGCCTTGAATGGCTAAAACTAGAATTTTTCACAAAATAATTGTCTTATTATCTATATTACTGCAAAATTACTAAAACAATCACATTCATATTACGCAGCCTTCAAGGCTGGTCTATTTACCTTTAACGTTTAAGCATTTAAAATACAATAAGTTAAAACCTCGGGGCGTGAAGCGCCTCCGAACGAGCGTCAGTTAAACCGACTTCACATGGTTATAAACATAATCTATTACCCCAGCTAAGCAGGCCTTTCTTAATGGTTATCGATCAAAGGGGTTACGTCCAGGGCTAGGTCTCGGTCTAGTGTACCTGGACGCACCAAAAAACTATGTACTTCTGAATGTATGGCCTACTTAACTGAGATTTTACATACATAAAACGCTATCTTGAAGCTAATTATATTTAAAACTATAAAACTAAGTTAAATACATGCTTTGAGCAGACTACGAACTATTTGGGTGACATCGTCGCGAACACAATTTATATCATTTGATTACATTACATTACTGTTCAATTAATATTAATAAGCAAGATGTTTCTCCTTAGATTGTTAAATATGAGAAATACACAGTATTTAACAAGTATTATAGTTAAATACAAAGTGTCGAAAAAAACAAAATGTATATTTAGCAATGTTCAACGTTAATCACGACGCTGTTACATATTCTACTTATTTGCCTAAAATGTAAAATCTGTACACCAAAACGACAAGGTACGAAGGTACGTTGTCTAGCATGTTTACTTTTACTTAATTTATTTTGATATATATTTAGTTTGAAAATTTCCTTTTAGTTTACGGTTTTTAATTTAATATTTAATTTTGCTATACTTCTGTGGACTAGTATTACTTGTGGTTTCATTTTTTGCATATATGTGGTTTCCATACTGCATATATCAACTAGATCTCGAGTTCCCGACCTACAGTAACAGCATGTCTGCGTAATATAACAACGTTATACCGCAATATTTTTCACTATTATGTTGGAAAGCTCCCAAGAAGCTGGCCGAGCGTGGCCGACGGAGAGTGTAAATCTTAGTACTGTAACGAGGAACGATGGGCCACGCCGGACGACAGTTTGACAGTCGTCGTTGTTTAGAAGGGCTTGTCGGAACTGGCCGATACTTTGTATTCAGTTCGTCCGCTGAGCTCTCTCACAAACATGATTTAACTTGTGTTAAAGTATTATAGGGATATATAGAGTCTATAAAAGTTTTTGGAGTGTGGTGAAAACAAGTTCGTTTTTGGGATATCGGATTGTTGAATTGGATTTTCTTGTCTTGATACTGCTCTCTTTTTGTGTTCCCGATTATTTTCCTGGCGGGTTGCGAGTATGAAACACAGTTTTTTAAAGCAGTTCCCCGGAACATGGGATTTCTCAGTATTTTGCTTTGTAAGTTCATCCCCACGGGTGTTACGTGGTGGAAAAGTGCGATATGTCCCACTTCTACGAAAATTAGGGGGAGCATTGTAAATTAGGGAAAGCATTGTAAATTGTAATTACAAAATTATATTTCCTGTAATTCTTCATAATACGAAAAACTTCTCAGGTATCTGTTGGTGAATCATAGCTCCTCCTGTCTTACGGGAAAAACCTGATCTTTTTGATCTTTTTGACCATCTTGGTTGACCTTAGTTTAGAAGTGGTTTAGTATTTTACATGTTGCTTAGCGTTCAGATATTATTATTATGATTATAGACTTATTTATAAAAATCTATTTACATTCGGGCGTAAGTATTAGGTATTAGCATAAGAAATGTATTAGCTAGGCTAGGTCATGTGCTAAATAAGTGTAGCTATATTTATCTTGTTGTTATCCGCTACTAAGGAATTATGTAAAGAAAAAGGGCAACTGCATCTTCCTGTGAACTTAACATTAGAAATACGTAATAATAACAATAACCTCCACATTCCGTGATAGTGCGACCATTCAATTTCTTCATTTTCCCGTTCTGCAAACAAATTTAATGTGCAGTAGGTCTGGTGCAAAGCTAGTTTAGCAATTAATACGTCGATAGTAGATCTGTATAGTAGTAAAACGTAAAATTATAGGTAATTTATTGCGGTGGTCGAGTCATATGAGGAAAATATGTTCATAAATCTACCCGGATGCTGAGCGTTCTTTAAGCAGAGATGTGTCCTAAGACAGACACAGGTATCTATCAGTCAGACAGACTAAATAAGGATGAGAAGGCCTAGACAAGTTGCAATTGTTTTCATAGCGTTTGCGTTTGTTTGGCGTTTTGCATGTTGTATATATCGCTTAAATTGTACACTTGACTTGTAGGTATGTTGGCTTGTGTTAATTGGTGGAACAGTGCAACGATTGCAGAAATACCAATAAATAAATACATAAATGAAGTATAAAAGTGGCACTGGTGACTGAAAAGTTGTGTGGAAATCGGTTGTCATGATATGGGAATGGATACTGAGAAATTAAGAAAATATCGTGAGGAAAGTTTTGAGTATGAATGTGCATGTCTATAAGAGTAGGGGAAGACCAAAGAAACGATGGATAGATTGCGTGAAAGTCGATATGTTTAAAGAGAGGGTGAATATCGAGATGACCACTAATAGAGACCTAGGGAAGCAAACGACATGTTGCGGCGGCCGTAAATAAAAAATATGCGTATGCAAATCATTTTTTAATATCCCATCATCATTATCGCTGATACAATGTCACTTTGTATGTCCTCAACTACTTGAGGGCATACAAAGTGACATATATTGGATATATATATATATACATACGCAGGCGATACCTACGTATCGCCTGCGTTCTATCTCCAATAATGGAGATGACAGAATCATTTTATAAACTCAAACTCAAACTCAAAGCATTTATTTCAATTAAACCATTTACAGGCACTTTTGAATTGTCAAAGAGTCGGTCAGTTAGTCAGAAAGTTGAAGCTAGTTGCCCATTCCAAAACGTAGATCTCTATGGAGAAGAACGGGCAAGAAACTCCAAGATATATATTTAGATATTTCTGATAAAGAATATGTTTATATGTGACAATTAATGATGTTAAATACCTACTGTGAAACTTTACCCTAATAACAATTTTATTATTAACGTTTATTGCGCATTTTATGAACACTTAATTCAAATTGCATTTGACGCTTGAATAGTCTAATCCAGACGATAAGATGGAAGATTGTGCGGTACATGGTCCAAACTTTATCTGTTTCATTATCATTTAACATCTCTTTAATATTGATAGGGCACTGAAAGCTACTGATTAGTTTTCACTAAATTAAATCGCTGTTTTAGGAAACACTTGATTAACGAATGAATAAAATAAAATTTATCGTAGATTTAACTATTGTTTAACGATTCAGAAATCGCTAAATCACTATGAGCGAGTTTACTGTTTTTGATTTTGTGAAGGCAAACTCGTCGGTCGAGTCGTGGCTACTGACCAGAACGAATCTTAGTAATTGACCGCCAACTGCCCAGACAAGCTCCTCGTAAGGAAATTGGAATTCGTTCTTTTATTTCGGACGCTAAAATTGCGCTTTTATGGAATGAAGAAGTCCTTACTCTAAACTGGGCACTATCTCTCCCAATTTAGAGCTTATTTTCACTATTTAATTCGAAGTTATTTTTTTATTTGTTGTTTTAAGGGTCGTTGAGAAACTCCGATAAAGTCTAAAAACAAACAGCATCGACTGTTTCGGATAACAGTCTAGTTTAGTAATAATGCCTTCTGAAACACAACCACTAGTAGATCGTAGACACCAATTGCGAAATATTCCGCCCCTGAAACACAATCGAATTTAATACTTAATTGTTAATTGATTCAACGATAGTTATTTGATTCGCTTTCGACTGTAATTGAAAATGATATGCGTGCAGTGTACAGTTTATTCCTTTTCGACAAATTGTCGCGAACAGTTGTTGTATTTGGCACCAAATTCTAATGTCAAAGGAAAGTTGTGAATTGAGAGTAATGAGTTCAACACCAATTGAGATTGAACGTGCTGAACAACGAATTTTTTCAGCTTGAAGCGTCTCCGTTTCAGTTTGGGCAAAAATGTTTTTGTATGTCCCGATGTCCGGCGGATGGCTGTTCACCTCTACAGGACGCATTTCTCAATCGATTCTCGTGAAATTTTGTGAGCAGGTCCGATAATTGGACGTAGTTAAACGAAAAGGATCCAACCCACAAATGGCCGAAAATGAATTGTGATACCAATGTGTGTGTGTTTTGGTATCATTATTCATTTTAGACCTTTTGTGGGTTGGATCTTTTTCGTTTAACTACGTCCAATTATAAGTTTTATTTTTTCGATTATGATTTTTTCAACATTTTTAAAATGGCGGTAATATGGAGTTTGAAAACGTAAAAAGAATACATATTTCAACCATTTCGAAAAATGTTCAAAAATTTCACAAAACTTTTTTATGACGCATAAACTTCAAGGAGTTCGGGGGTGCGAGGTGGGGGGGGGGAAATATTGATAAAAAATTAAAATTTCCTGTGTCACATCAAATCACAAGGGAATGTCATCAGCTTTCGGAATATGACTATGATTTTAAGCTATGCAAAGACAGCCACTACTTTAAGTATCTAGTTAATGCCGGAGTCATTCTATAGATTTTTCAAGAGCTCTAAAGTTTTAATCGGTCAAAGTTTATGTACCTACAGTTTCTTCATTAGTTGATAAAGTCGGGCTCGTAAAATGGTCATCTTCTCGTAGGAACCTGAATTTATTTGAGTATAAAAGCCAGCTTTTAAGAAGAGTTTTCCTATTAGGTGTTTCGTGGTAATGTGTATGAATTCGTATGGAAGAATCGCTTGGTTTTTGTATGCTAGGGTAACATTTTAGGGCCCTACATTGGGTTACGTAGGTAATGCAGCCGGCGATCACCACAGATTGACGAAAGACCGGTTGCTTCAAGTATTTGCATTTTTTATGCTTTATGGAAGTTTCATACTACACATTGCGACCAGTTGAGAAAGTTTTTATACACGCTACCTACCTACAAAAAACAAAAGGTAAAAAAAAGTTTTTTTATTAAAACTGCATCCCTAAAATACTTGCTTGTTGAATATAACCTTAACCTTGTTATATATTACCTACGTTGAACCGTCAATTTATTTCTATATTGTGGGATAGTAAATAAGAAAATGTGAAATGTGTGTGTGGTGCTGTAAATTTTCTACCACTATTACTGTGCACCTTTGGACAGTTTGAACATTAAACTCCGTACAGATCTTTCACATTTACTTTACATCTGGCAGTAACATAACAACACAAAAGCAACCATAATACAAGGAGAATAAAGATCACTGTGATTTTGACAGTGATGCAAAATTAGAGGTAAAATAGCTGCGAAAGGAATGTAGTTGCTTTTTTTTCGTTTATAATAATAATAATAAATCTATTTATTTTCAGGCAACTCAGGCCCATAGATAAATAACCTTAACCTAAACATACATATTTTAATATAAACAAAACTTGTGTTAATAAAATACCATTTCACTTTGCACCAGCTTGACTATGTGCTGCACTGTGGAATTTATCCGTGGAAGAGACGGAATACCACGTCTTGCGGCCAAAAGTCTTCTTCCATGTCGAGGGGCAGATAACAATTAGGTACGTGCACCACGAACGCCTTGAAGTTGACGTTGCGGTGCGACTCCAGTAACTGCACCCTCGGCATGTACCTCGTCTTCTGGCGCACGTACTCCACGATGTCCTCCGCCTTAGTGGTGTAGTGCAGGTGGGAGATGTACACCGGTGTTCGGCATAGCGGCACGCAGGCTCACTTCGGGCCCCGTAGGAGCCTTGCCGCAGCGGTTCTCGTTAGTTTGAGATCGGCGCTTCCTCGTTTGCACCGTCACGAAACTCTCATCATTATCAGCCCTATTCGGCGCCCTTTCTGGCATAGGCTTTATAATTGGAGTGCCAGGGGAACTCGCGATGACGCTAGCGAAATCCTTTTGTAGGGCTTTCGCCAGGGCTGCAGACACAGGCAGCGGGACAGGTCGAGGGGCTCGGGCGGCGCTGCGCGGAGATACCGCGGTAATAGGCGCGGGGCTGCGGACTGTTGGATATCATGGATTGCCAAAAGCTTTAGACATGTGCGCCAAAAAAAAGAGCAAATGCTTATGTTTAGTATTTTTTAAGAATTTTAGGTGGATTCAATATTTTTTATTACCAAAAAAATCCTAAAACCTCTTAAAACTTACAGTTGCTATTTAAATGGAAGAAAAAAAAAACATTTTTAATTTTTTAAAGGGTTTAACTATTCGCTTTTTCCGCAATACAAGCCACCTACTGAGTGGTATTTTTCAAGACAAAAATGTGGATTCAATATTTATTAGGACCTAAAATATAGTTGGCCGAAAATCCAAAAAAAAAAAATACAGATGTCATTAAAATGGGAGAAAAAAATAACTTTATTCTTTATTTTATAGGGCTGAACTATTAATATTTTCGGCAATACAAGCCAGCTATCGGGTGGTATTATTCAAGACCTAAATTATGTGCATGTTTTAAGAAGTATTTTTTGAGACCTAATTGAACAAGCTTGGCAAGTCTGTAGAAAAAAACTGACGCCGTATTTATGACAGATGAAGAAAAATTATATTTTTAATATGTCCATGGTTACGTAAAATGACATTTTTTTTTCAAAAGTTCTGAATTTATTTTGGTGCCAATTCTTAATCATAATTTATTCAATAATTTTATATTTTTAAAAGATAACCTACTTTAGGATTTCTCTGTGCACCTACAACAAATTGCATTTAATTTATTGTATAGTTATAACCTACCCAAAGAGGTTTTATTACAAGAAAGTGCTTAAAATTTTCTACCTACACCACACTCGTTCATTCAAAGTCGTGAGTTATTTAAAAACTAAACACCAATGATGGTTTAGAAAAGCTTGATTTATTGTTATCATGTTGGAAATAGCAAAATTATAAATGAAATTAAGTAATTTAATTAGTCCTATTGGATTCTAAATTAAACGAAACCGCTAGGGAAGTCGCACACAGAACATAACTTTAACTTTATTACTTACGTATACTCGTAATTGGATTGGAATAACATTACTTCAATAGGACCATTACACCAGTGGCTCTGTGAGCTGTAGACCTCGCAACTCTGTCTTTGCATAGAAAAAAATAATATATGTATATATATATATATATATTTAGAGACTTTTAGAGAGGAATTTGATGTTGGTTAAGTTGTTATGGAAGTGTATAAAAAAAACCGGCCACGTGCGTGTCGGACCACGCACAATGAAGGGTTATATTTATAACAAGGGAAAACCCAGAGATTACCTATCTAAGGACCGATTTTTTAATAATTACTTAACTTTTACCTGAAGAATAAATGTGACGGTTTGACAGATTGTCCAAACACCGCACCAGGTCCGCACCAGGCGACGGCCGAATTAATGACACGCGGGGATGCGACAGTCGTTGAGAGGATCCGGCAATTGGGACTCGAGGTGGCCATGCATAAGTCCGAGGCCATGTGTTTTCATGGTCCTCGAAACGCGCCACTGTCGGGTTCTCAAGTAACGGTAGGAGGGGTTCACATCGGCGTCGAGTCGACGATGAAGTACCTGGGACTCGTCCTCGATAGCCGGTGGAACTTCGTGGAGTATTTCCGTCGCTTGGCTTCCAAACTGGAGCGGGCCGGGGCTGCCTTGAAGCGGCTCTTACCCAATCTGGGGGGTCTAAACGCCTCCTGCCGGAGGCTCTACGCGGGTGTCGTGCGGTCCATAGCCCTTTACGGGGCACCGGTGTGGGCGCGTTCATTAAGGCTCCGACCAACCCACCGGTTAAACGCGTCCCAAAGGGTCATGGCCATCCGGCTGGTCCGGGGATACCGCACGGTCTCCTGTGAGGCGGCGAGTCCCCTTGCCGGATTGCCGCCGTGGGATCTGGAGGCAAAAGTCCTCGTGCACATTTGGGGGTGGCGCAAGGAGGTGAAACGCTGGGGCGTAACTCCGATGCCGCGACAAAACGCGGCAAAGCAGACTGAGCTCCGGCGGGATCTCATGGCGGCATGGAGAGTGCGACTGTCGCAACCCAGCGCAGGGCACGCCACAATTGCGGTGGTAAGTCCCCTCATTGAGGAGTAGCGTGAGAGGCGCCACGGCGTCTTCACCTTACGCCTGACGCAGGTCCTCACCGGACATGGCTGTTTCGGAAGGTTCCTGTTTCGGATAAGGCGGGGGGAACCGCCCGGGTGTTATCATTGTGTTGATCGTTAGGAGGACACGGTGGAGCATAAAGTGGAGGTCTGCGCGGCTTGGCGGAGCACCGCCGTGTCCTCGTGGCGGCGACCACTCACGAAGGCCCTGTTTCAGGCCATGGTACGAAGCGAGAGGGAATGGGAAGCTGTCACCTCATTCTGCGAAGCAGTAATGCTCGCGAAGGAGGAGGCGGATCGCGTGAGGCAGAGGCAATCGCTGCGCCCTCGCGCCCTTAGTCGCCGCAGGAGGAGACACCCTGGGCGTCAGGAGTCGATTGCCGACTCCCAGCCACCGTAGGCGCGGGCTTGCGGACGGCGAGCAATGTGCAGCTCCCCGTCCGGTAAGGACCAGGCCCGGGTCGACGGCGCGTTGTATTCCACGCGCGCCTCAAAGAGATGTCAGCAGCATTGACGGGGTACGATAGGGCCGATGCCTGCCGGGGTCGCGGATTGTTCGAAAGAGTTACCGTGGCCCTGGCGCACAGGCAACTGAAGGAACACGGGTGGGTTGTAGGCGTCGGGAGTCGATTGCCGACTCCCGGCCACCGTAGGCGCGGGCTTGCGGACGGCGAGCAATGGGCAGCTCGCCGTCCGGCAAGGACCAGACCGCGCAACCGTCTTTCCGCAATAAAATTTACCAAACAATTAATATAAAAAAACTTTAAAAACAAAGCTTTTATTTACGCCCTAGAAAGATAAAAATAAGATTTAAATTACATTAAACCTATTCATTTTCCAATTACTTTACAAAATTTAACTGTAAATAATAAGATTTAAAATTAATTAAATAATAGGATTTAGCCTCAGTGCTGCACGATGTAAATTTGAGTAATCTTTTCCTTTAAAATGTTTACTATCAACTTATAACGTCATTACACAATTTATATGATATAAAAGCTTTCCGTATAAAAGTTTTCCGTCTTCTAGACAGGTTGCAAACCAATACTATTGACGCCCATCTCACCAAATTACACAAGTCATGGTATACCTCTTATGCCTGTTACTACTGTTGACCGTTGAGGAGTTCCCTGGTTTGGAGCCAACCCTGGATGTGGCATCAATTTCATGGTGGACCCACCGACCGTCTATCATATCCGAACGGGTATGCAATTTCAAGTCTCTACTGCCGACTGTTGAGGAGTTCTCTGGTTTGGAGCCAACTCTGAAGGTGGTAGTAATTTCATGGTGGACTCACTAACTGTCATCCCAATAGGTGTGAAAAATGTCATGTCCCTATTGTTAACCGTTGAGGAGTTCCCTCGTCTGGAGCCAATCCTGGCAGCAGCATAACGTCAGGCTTATCATAAACATGCATTGTCATTGGGACTGGACCAGTATGTAAAATGCAAAATTTCATGTCCCTACTGTTAATCGTTGAGGAGTTCCCTCATCTGAAGTCAATCCTAGCAGCAGCATCACGTCATGATTATCATAAACATGCATTGTCAATGGGACTGGACCAGTATGTAAAATTTCAGCTCAATCGGACACCGGGAAGTGGGTCAAATTTAACTTGCAAGAATCCACCTTCACATACATACAAGTCAAGTTAAAAAATATAAAAGCTTTTAAAAAATCTATCTGACGAACACGTGAAGTAGTTCCCAAAGTTTGATCCTCTAACGCATCTTTCTTACTTTATTACTCTAACGAAATAGTCTACTGGGTTCTCTGTCACACGCAGAATGCGACGTTGCCGCTTTGTATTCGAGTACCTATTCGTCAATTTTGGCTCCGGATCCACTTAGTCCAAGTAAATGTCGCATATAAGTTAAATATACTCTGGATCTAAGAAATCATATTCAGTATGATTTTTTCGACCGTTGATGGATCAACAAATGTTGGTCAAATCGCTGACGAGTATATTGAAAACCTGTAAGTGCAGATCCACCGACGTCACACGCGCATCAAGGACGGATCAAAGTATATCAGTTTGCGCGATGCGGAGCTGAGTAAACACGTAAAATAGGCGGATCAACAATTGTTCTAACTTCTCACTCGATCAACATTTACCGTATAAAGATGATTATATATATATATATATATATATTTGCTGAATAAATGTTCACCGCGCACCTTAAAACAAAAAGCGCGAAATGGCTGGAATATGTTTCTTTGTTTTACGTTTCCAACCCCAATATCACCGCCATTTTGAAAATTTTCAAAAATCTGAGTTAACAAAAATAAAATCCATATAATCATAAGGGAACAGCATTTTTGTTGCATAAAAATATATTATGACTAATATTATACATTTTCGGGGTGCTGATTTTAGATCTGAAGTCAGTATTTTTTTTGTATCAGCTTTAGTTTTTGAGGTATAATGAAAACGTGATTTACAACAAAAAATATATTTTTTTTTAAAACATTAGTAAAACAACAACGGCTTATCAAAAAAAAAAAAAAACATTTTCTTGCTTGACTCAGTTCACAAGGACTGTTTTTAATGCTCCAACAGAAGTCCGCCATCATGTGGCTTTATAGTGACCCAGGTACCGCTCCTTCATAGTCCGAATATCTTGATGGAACCGTTTCCCTGGTTCTTCATTCAGATCACCATGATTTTTAGGGAAACGGTCCAAATGGCTGTGGAGGAAGTGTACCTCAGTGTACCTAAGTGTGCTCATGTCATAACCAAGCTGCTGAAAGGCCGACAACATCTTTTCAATGTGCTCCGAATAGCTTTCATCCATTATGTTTCCCAGAAAATTTTGTGCAATCCAAACGAATTCTTTCCAGGCATTTTTTCAATATCAGTCATATAACTATTAAAGTTTTCATCTTTTATCAACCTCCTTATTTATGGACCATCAAAAATTCCGGCATTCAGTTTCTCTGTACTCAAATTATGGATTTTTTTAGAGATGTATTTAAAACATTCACCATCCTTGTTTAGAGCTTTGACAAATTGTTTCATAAGCCCTAGTTTGATATCCAAAGGTTGCAGTATTATGCGACATTGCAAAAAAAAGGTTTTTTTTAAACACCTCGGTTTTATGAAAGTTTAGTGTAACTAGTACAAAAATATGGCCAATATCAGCTATTGGCCATATTTTTGTACTAGTTACACTAAACTCAAAAACTAGAGCTAGATAAAAGTTGAGGGTAGATTTGAAATCAGCGACGTCGAATTAGTAAACAACAGCCATAAAATCATTGGGTTTTTACTTTTTTTTGTTGCATGGGCAACAAAAATAGTCTAATTTTGTCCCTTGTGTTATCGAACCTGCTCACAAAATTTCACGAGATTCTGTTGAGAAATGCGACCTGTAGAGAACAGCCATCCGCCGGATATCCGGACATACGAAAGAATTATTGCTCAAGCTGAAACGGAGACGCTTCGCAAATACATTTTAAATCCATCACGCATGAGTCGTTGCCCGGAAAGTTACCATTTTATAAATATTATGTTTATACATATAAACATTTAGAACTAGGTAAACGAGGCAAAAGGAGTATGTAAGGATCGTAGCAGGTGGCGTTATGTAGTTTCTGCCTACCCCCATGGGAAGGAGGCGTGAGTTTATGTATGTATGTAACTAGGTATAGTGTATTTATTTTATTTCTTATATTTATATTTTCGTATGCTGCACTGGTTGACGTCATCACGTCAACGCTGGCTGTCGCTGACAACCAGCGCTGGGGCTCTATTTCGCATAGGGTCGTAGCATTATGCTGAGCGATTGCCATTTTGCGTGGATGCGACACATATTTTCCCCTACCTCGTTCTTTTTTGTATTTGTGTGTTTTTCTCTGCATCATGTTTACCGCAAGTAAAATGAACGACTGTACGTCTGAACTTCGAAGTTGAAAATATCGATGTATTTAATTGAGAATGTTCATAATCGCGAATTGAAAGAAAGAAGAATGTCTATTCAAACTTCGAAGTTCAGTATGACATTCTTTCGAAGTTCCATACATCGCGATTATGAAAATTGTCAATTAAATACATCGAGATATTAAACTTCGAAGTTCAGACGTACATTCGTAATTATTGTATGATTTCACCGTAGGTATATGTAGTTCTCGTAGTAGGACTGTCTCGTTGGCGTAGTGCTGCAAGCAATACTGCTGAGCATGAGGTTCTGGGTTCGATTCCCGGGTCGGGCAAAGTGATATTGGGTTTTTCCATCAGAAATTTCACAGAAGCAGAATCTGAATTCAGAGTCTGAATTTTTGCCCAGTTGATGGCAATGGGCTCGTTCCATATTACTTGGTACTCAAACATAACTGGCGAAATGTGGGTGTACTAGAGGTACATCTCTGCCTTACCCTTCGGGGAATACAGGCGTGATCTTATGTTATGTTATGTATAATTAGTTCTAAACTTTTGATCGTGGTATTAGAAATATGGCTTTCTGCTGCTGCACCGAAAGCTATTTGAAAGCTCTGAAAGATTTTCGTAAACTTCAGATTTCCTTGAACTGAGGGTTTCTAGTAAGCTGTGTAAGTAGTAGTAATAGAAATCCTTGGCTAAACACATACTATCCACACTTCCATTGTGATATAATAAAAGCGAAAGTAACTGAAAAGTCCTAGTTTATCATTTGTGACTTCAAGTTACAGCTATATGAACATATAATGCAGCATTCCATAAATATGTAAGCGGGCACGCCTTTTATGCCTGCTGCGTAACACTAACAGTAGGAATAGCTTTCATTTTGACAGTTCAACAACATTCATTGCGTTATTTACGTTGTTGAGCAGACAAATTTTTCGATCATATGAAGCAATGAATTAGCAATAGGCTTCAAAATGATTCAGATTGTGATAGATAGTGTGTTACGCAATTAGGGTACTTGAAGCTTTGATATTATTTATTTCTACTTGAGTATAGTTTTCAATGTTTTTGTTGGTATATTGGCGTGTGCTAGCTGACATATGGCAATAAGTTCCTTAAGTTCCGAGTTGAGCTTCACGATTACTGACAAATGCGTGCACTGACTGGACAGGTCCACTCAAATCGGTATGGTTCTTTCCTCAAAAGACCATTTCAGACACCAATCTTACATGGTCCTCAAATGATCTGACCAAGATTATTTCAGGATTTTTATATACCTATTGACATTGATGGATTTTTATAAATACATTGACATGAATATTTACTTTGTAAAATAGTATATTATTTTAATTATTGTGAATGTAAAGACTATGTAGATCATTGTTTTTCTTTTTTCTTTCTTAATTAGTTTTAATCATAGTCTGGCAGTTTGAGTAATTTATGCGGCCTACCCTAATGTCCTTTCTTTGGTATTGTTCGTCGAATCGTTGAGCTCCTTAAGTTTTGAGTTGAGCTGCACGATTACTGACAAATGCGTGCACTGACTGGAAAGGTCCACTCATTCTGTGTGGTTTTTCCTCAAAAGACCATTTCAGACTCTAATCTACATGGTCATCACATGATCTGACCAAGATTATGTCTGGACTTTAAAAGAGACTGTGACCTCTGAGTTTGTTTCGGCCTTTCTTCTCAGAGTATGTAGTCAGATAGGAAACGCCGAACTCATCTAGTTTTAAAATATGATTGACGTGTAAAAGTGTTTGTACAAACCTACTTACAGAAACAAAATCACAAAAAAAAAAATCTTTTGTGTTTCGTAATGTTAATTACTTACTATTGTATAGAACTGAACAGACAGCTGTGCTGCTGAGGAGTTTGTTGCGTCACTTCTTTTTTCCAGGCATCAGGGGTCTTCCGCATTAGGAGGTGTGAAGGGCGGGCGTTTTGGGGGACTGTCTTATGTCATTTTGATGTTCAAAAAGTGCTGATTCTCAGACTACTTTAAATAAATGACTTTTGATTTTGACTCTGTCTGACTGTTACCTTTTCACGCCTAAACCACTGAACCAATCAGTAGACTGGCACCAGGAGAAGGACTTCTTGTTTTCCTAGATATTTGTATACCCAAAAATTATGAAATACAAATTAATCGCACATGAAGTCACGGGCAACAGGTAGTTATGATTGTCATA
This sequence comes from Dryobotodes eremita, assembly GCA_917490735.1. Taxonomy (NCBI): domain Eukaryota; kingdom Metazoa; phylum Arthropoda; class Insecta; order Lepidoptera; family Noctuidae; genus Dryobotodes; species Dryobotodes eremita. Next base: position 12,295,777 of record OU823257.1, read on the forward strand.
AGTCCGGAAAGCACTTATGATTGGTTTAAAATTTTAAAGCAACGGAAATAATATGTGCTAAGTGAACGCATCTGAAAACAATGTGACCAAACGATAAAATAAAACAAGTTAAAATTTAATTTCATAACAGTAAAAGTTGCCACAATTCCTTTTATTTTATGTAAGTCTTTATTAGATTGTTGAATGTCTCGTAATGCTATGTCCAATGTGGTTACCGTAATTGATTTGCAGATAATATCTTTGCCTAATGATCTAATCAATGTAAGATTATAATCTAATTATGCTTTACATGCCATATTACATTAGATAACCATTATGAAGCAAAATTATGAAAGTTATGCGTTATTAGGGTTCCGTACCCAAAGGGTGCCAACGGGATTACTAAGGCTCCGCTGTCCGAACGTTTGTCACATGGCGGTATCTTTTAAAACGTAATAGCTAGACACTTGAAATTTTCACAGAGTGTGTACTATGGCAGCTACAAGTTTAAGGGATCGGTTCCCTTACAAGAAACGTGTTTTTCCGGCGTTTAAAAATAATATGTAGTTTCAAATATTGTACGGTGGTACGGAACTCTTCGTGAGTCCGACTCGCACCAGGCCACTTTTTTTTAGGTAATTTTGGCTTGTTGGATCTTTATTGATTTCATTGTTTCTCTTTTTTTCAGGGGTGGGCCAGAGGAGGATCCCGGCGACATTCACTCAATGAGTCGCCGAAATAACAACGCACATGGTTTCATACAATATTACGATTTGAAGTGTTCAGATTTTGCAATACAAGAAGCCATCATTTCTAGAAGTAATTATCAGGTATGACTGTAGTTCTTCCTCTCCTTCATGCTCTTCCCTTATTCCTTATCATAGATTAAAATATAATATAATTAATTGTTGTTACAAGTAGAATAATAAAATATTGACGGTAAAAATTAAAAAAAGTATCTATGTAATATACAGGGTGACATCCCTATCGACGCGCAAACTGTAACCATCAATTCAGCACACATGTTTAGAAATTAAAAACAAAAAGATTATATTATTAATCAAATTAAATTAAATTAAATTATTACACCCCTAGCGTACAAATTTTACGTCGGTTATTTAAGAAAAAATTGCAGTTCCATACATTTTGACCGAACAGGTATTGCAGTTTCTATGAAACAGCTTTTTTTTTAAATAACCTACTATAAATTTCAACACAGGGGGTTCAGAATCGTGTACTGAATCCATGGTAACGGTTTGCACGTCGATGTCTCTGCCACCCTGTATATCATCGGCTTCCACAATGAAACAACTCGGCTATAATTAGATGTTTTCAACTATTTTTAATCACGCACGGTGCGCCTGCTTCAATAAATAATCGTTATTATCCTGTTGTTAGCAGTAACGACGGCGTTATGCGATAACGGTTTTACGAGAAAGTCACTTTAACGATACTGGGTTTTACCGGTAGTTATCATGTATTTGCACGTAGCGGCCAAATGTAAAAGTATATTGTACTTTCTTATTTTACACTAGCTTCTGCTCGCGGCTTCGCTCGCGTGGACGTTGGAAATTATCCCACGAGAACGTGCTACCGGTACCAAAAGTAGCATGTGTTACTCTTTATAACATCAGCTATCTGCCAGTGAAAGTCCAATCAAAATTGGTCCAGCCGTTTCGGAGATTAGCCGGAACAGACAGACAGAAAGATAGAAAAAACATTATAAATAGTTTTTTTGTTATAAGTACCGTATATACTTTCATATGCATCTAGTAAAACGCTGTTATTTTGATATTACAAACAGACACTATAATTTTTCTTTTTTTTTTTTTCCGGCTGACTTTGAACTCATTACCATCTTTCCAGGAGGAGAGAGTCTTTATGAAAATAAATTAATTTCCTAAAAAAAATACCCCAAGTAGTAGAATTTACTAATTATTGCATAGGTCTAGGACTTAAGTTTGTACCTCAGCAGGCCCATTTAAACAAAGTGGTTTAAACAGCATCAAACATACAGGGTGGCTATTAAGTCACTTGCATCCGTTAAGAAGGTGATTCTACCCGTCATTTTAAACAACTCGGTTTACAATTCGGGTTTGAGTCTCATAGCGAAAGTTGTTTAGAATAACGCGGACGTGTAGAATCACCCCCTTGACGGAAGCAGGTGATTAAATCGCGACCCTGTATGTCTTTGAGCAGCATTTTTTATACTTTTTCTAAAAGATAATATAAGATATCACAAACCTTGACGTGTTTAAAACATGCGAGGACAAAGAAACGAACAAACAGTAATTAACATATTTTGCGTATTAGTAAGGCTAAATTTAATATAGCGATAAAGCGTCGATCATCTGATTATTCGATATTATATTATCATAAATAATGAGATGGGCAGTTGAAGCCTACTGGGGATTTCCAACGGGTAGAGCCATAATTTATAATATAGCATCAGTACCTATAAGAATAACATACCTTATTTTTCTCCCTTCGCTAAGTTTCATATCGTTATAGAGACAAGCGTTTCGACAACAATGCACATAATATGATCCTTTGTGAGAGACTGGCGTCCATACTAGGATACCCTGTGCGACGGATCACCAGGTTCTCACCCCGAATTAAATCTAATTAACATTGCTGTGGTCAATTTTCAAACTCTTATCTTGATTAAAATCAAAATCAAAAGTCATTTATTGAAATTAGGCTCAGAATCAGCACTTTTCGAACGTCAAAATTACATAAGACAGTACTCCAAGATGCCCGCCCTTCACCACTTCCTAGTGCTTTAGCTGGGGAGAAGAAGTGGCGCAACAAACACCCCAGAAGCACAGCTGTCTGTTCAGTTAGAAAAAAAAACTTGATTTTATACAATAGTAGGTATGCAAAAGTAATTAACATTACGAGATACAGAACAAAACATTTGATTATTTGGCATATGTCAACTAGCCACGCCAATATACCAACAAATAAAAAGTATACTATATTAATTAATATTTACCAATTTCTATTAAACAGGAAGTTCATAGACAATAACGTAGCATCCGTGACTCTATTACCCTGTTTCAGTTTCAGTGGTCGAAAAGGCACTATTCACAGATAAATTAAAATCGGCACTATTCACAGATAAATTAAAATAGCCACTATTCACCAGATAAATTAAAATAGGATAGGATTTTTATGCATGTCTGCCACTTTGGTGTAGCGGTCGCAAGCGCGATAAAGTTCAAGGTCGCTAATTCACGGACACCTGTAATAAATACTAGTGAATTAGTAAATAGTTTTAAGTAGTGGGAAATCGTGAATGGGTGCAATTAAAGCAACAATAGTTTGTATTTTTGTAGAATTTTCATTTGATACTTAGGTATGGGTTGGTGACAGTCGGGTTATGAGAGACTAACTCGGGAATTGCGAACTTGGGAATCGAACCTAGGACCTCACGTTCAGTTACTACTGAGTATGAGGTCCTGGGTTCGATTCACAGGTCGGGCGCTATGTTATTAGGTTTTTACATTAGGAATTTCTCAGTAGCAGGCCGGGGTCTGGATTTGTGGCCGGTTGATGGTAATAGGCTCGCCCCCTTTTACATGGGACTTAAACATAACTGGCGAAATGTGGGTGTACTACAGGTACAACTCTGCCTAGTGCTTCAGGGCTTACAGGCGTGATGTTATGTTACGTTGTGATTTTTATGAAATACTCTGACATAATAAGTAACTGGGACTTATCTGGAAGACTCAGTCGTGAAACAGGCCTTACTGCCTTGGCAAGCCGTTATTAATTTTCCGGCCTGAAAATACACCAATACACCAAGTAATTTTCCCGATTTCAAGTTTATACTTGTCTGACTCTTTGCGCTCATTAAAATCCGTAGGTAAAGTCCAAAAGGTTAACAGTTACATTTAAGCATTTTAATAATCTATAACTTAGAATCTTCAAGTGCAAAAGATAGTTAATTACGACATTTTCCATTTCCATTTGTAAATAGCAAAGTGAGCGTTAATATTTTCTCGTTTCAAGTTTCATACGGAAGCAAGCTGCATAAAAATATATATGCGCTCCATTTTCATTATCATTTTAATCGAAGCTTCTAGAAGCCTCCAAAGCGTTGCCTGCCGTGGCCTGGTTGGAAACGCGCCAAGTGCGTGATAAAACTTTCATAAAAAACTCAACAGTCTAGGCTGTCAGACGAAGGATACAAAAATAAACTTACAATGATTGACTGACATTTTTAAGTGATGACGACTATGAAGTATGATCACGAGCGACTTAGGTTTTTGTGTTTTACTAAAGTAGAGTCTCAGAGATCACCATAATCAAGTCAACGAGATTAAAAAGACGAGGATAAAATATGTCAGTAGTTTTAATTCTTTTTACCTATTGTGGTATAGTAATTTTATTCTAGGTGCATCGTCTTCACATATAATTACATAATTAATGTGAACCTACATAATATTGTAAAACATTTTAAAATAGTAACGGTGGAGTTTCTTGCCCATTCTTCTCCATACGAAACTACCTTTTGGAAGGGGCAACTAGAATCAATTCTATTTTTTTGTAAATTTTGACGTTCAAAAGTGCCTTTTATGTGCCTATTTGAAATAAATGATTTGACTTTGACTTTGACTTTTATTGTGCTAAAATTTCAAGTAGACAAAATTTCCTAAAAGTCAGAACTTTACACGTCAAGACGAAAAAAAAAGCGAACTAAACCAGGAACCGCAAATTATATGACTAAGTAACAATATTTTCACGTCTTTTTTTTGAGACAAGCCGAGTGAATAGAAATAGAAGAAAATATTGAAGAGCACCAAAACATGCTAATGATTGCTGAAAACACTGCGCTTTCAGGCCATTTTTAGGCATGAAAATGAACAAAGCGCTGTATCTACAAACCTGTAGCTTATACTCGTAGAACAACAAAAACTTTTTAGGCTTTCTTCATTCTTTATGCTAGTTGGCAGCTGCCTTTGAAAGTTTCATGAGTAATTTTATAAGTAGCTATGCAGGTTAGGTATTTAGGCGTTTGTCCTTGAGTTCTTTATACGGTTGTAAAACTTCCGGCACCCATATATGTTTATGAATATATTTTCTATTCGACATTGACATTTTCCTTGAGAGCTTTTATAAAAATGAGTGTCACAAGGTCAAGTTTCATGTATATTATGTGAAGTTCAAGCGTAATCTTTGATAGTGTTCCACACTTTTCAGGGTTAACGAAAACGCATAACAAGAAATGAACGGAGCAAATCTTATACAAGCTAATACGGTCAGTGTGATTACGGGAGACGGAGTTGAGTTGGTGTCGAAATTACTTAGAATTATTATCTTTATATATATAAAAATTTCGTGTCACGTTGTTTGTCCGCGATGGACTCTTAAACTACTGAACCGATTTTAAATTTGATTTGCACACCGTGTGCAATTTGATTCAACTTGAAAGATAGGATAGCTTACATCTCAATTTATAGTCACAATATTATTTTATTGCAAATTATTTGTCTATTATTTGGCAGTCACAATTATCTGTTAGCTCCAAACGATTCTAACAGATGGCGATATATGTTGACTGGATTGAGTAAGTATTCAATAGATGGCACTATGTTAAAAATACAAACGTTTCATATAAGCTATATGAAACGAACATATTCATTTCATATTTTCATTTATTTTTTCATATATTATAAAGAGAAAAGATATGATTGTTTGTATTAAATAGGCTTCGAAACTACTGAACCGATTTCAAAAATTCTTTCACTGTTGGGAAGCTACACTATCTCCGGGTGACATAGGCTATATTATATTATGCTTTTCTACCCGGGCAAAGCCGGGGCAGGTCGCTATATAATTATATAATAGGTATAGTCAAAAGAGTAGAGAGAGAGAGAAATTAAGTTTACTTTTCCAATGAAGGCACCAACGTCAAAATAGAAATTTAAATAATTAATTACTAGTACCTACCTATGAAATATACCTACATAAACAATTCATTGTTAAAACGAGATTTTACAAATGTGCCGAACGTGTAAATTCCGCAAGAATTTATTTGTAATCCATTTTGTCGTTTACATTTATATTTTATAGTCGCATCAGTGTTTCATTTCGTGAGTCATCGCCCTATCGCACTATAATTTAGGGCCCGGTGTGCACGGGCAGCAGTGACTGGTGACATTAATTTTGCTCGGCAATCTGCCACACTCTCAAATCTCAGCGACCTTCAGTGCGCCCGCGCCTTGAGTAATGCAACTTGAAATAAATTGCCGAATTCTATATTTTTTACCTGTATGACACTAGAAATTGGCAATTTCGTTTTTCTTTTGTTTTATTGATAAGGTCAACAATTTTATCTCTAAAACCTTGGTGTTTTTATATTTTCACTTAATTTTAGTGGATACCTTGTGGCAATTTTTGAGTATTTTCCTATTTTGTTTCTTTTTAGACGCAGTAGGTACCTATTTGTCGTACATAATACGCGAGTAGAATTTGGTTTCTATGAATGGACCGGAATCTTTTGGCTAGCCGTGGTCGGCAATTCGCTTTAAATAGATTGATGATTATCCCGAAGTATATTAATAGGTGTGTCAATAATGCATCGTGATTGTGTGTTGACAACTTACTCTGAACACATGCGTCGCCGTCGCGGTGAATCATAGTTTGTTTATGTTTTCATTATTTTCAGTAATTCTTACTACGAGTATATACCATATATATACAACGTGGAGACGAAAATACAACAATAAATTAAGCTGCGCATTTCTAATGCCGTTCCCAGTCTCCATACGAAAATTCAATCAAATATATCCCATAGTTTAGTCACTATAGCTAGTCAAAGATTGGCAAAACCCATAATCAGCCCATCACTACTATTTAGTTTGTTTGAAAAAATCACTTTTTTAATTTCGTTGCCTCGATTTATTTGATAGTTCCAAAATACTCATATGATTAGTATTGCCATTGTTTTAATTTATTTTCGTATTGTTGTCACATTGTATGTGAAAAGTGCACGAGTACCGTAAAATGCATATTATATATGACGTTTGATCTAAAAGTTTAATTTATTTTGCATATGTATGCAAATATATCTTAAAAATTAAGTGTACTATTTTATTTTATTCTTGCTCATTGGATTCCGAATTTGACTTAGCAACTATTGATAGTCTCTGCAAATAGATATCTTTGGTAATGTTAATTAAGTAGGTGCAGTACCTAACTATAAAGACGATGCATTGAAAGGTGATTTCAACTTCTCGGAAAACCCCTCTGTAACTACTTGTAAGCGGAGGTGAAACCAGTTTGTGGATTACACGTGATACACAATGGTATCCGCGCTTGATGTTCTTTACAATATAAGGTTTTCACCAGCCAATTATATTCTAAGCTATTGCATAGCTTTTATCGCGGGCTTTGAGCGCGGCGACCGAATCAAGAAATTCCGCAACGAAAATAAAACCTAACACCCCCTACTCCGCCTACCATGCAGCTCGGCCGAGCGTTCGCTTAACGTGTATGTATATGGTACGACTGTACTTGAATTAATATCAAAGAAAAAAAAATACTGCATAAATAAATAATTATAATTGCATAAGTTGATAAAAAATGCTATGCAATAGCTTTACCGCGGCAGTCCCCGAGTGCCACACGTGTTTTTATTTGGAACAATCTAGCGTATTTACAACCGCAACTGATTTGCATCCGTAAGACGTCCTCGTAATATAGGGTCCAGTTGAAAACCAGCGTCAGGCACTAGTTGTCTGGCATTTATACTGAACTGGGCCTGTTTGGCTCAGCCGTGAGGCACACAATACTATTTATTGTTTTTTTTTCTACTTATTGTTTTTGTGTGAATATTGTGTGCCTTAACCCGGGTCAAATAAATTTATTTTCCTTTCTTTCTTTTTTTACTTGAACTAGCTTCCTAAACGCGGCAGTTTAAAATCTGTCTTTCGTGGAAGCTAAGGAAGGTATATAAAATGTGTTTCACTAAGTCGCTTAACATTGCCGTAAATCTGTTTGAGAAATTAATTTCAACAACACCTGATGTTTTTTATTGTTTTCAAGATTATAGAATAGAATAGAATAACTTATTTCAGATAATTAAAATCCATATATTGTTAGTACATATATATTAGCAACAATATTAGCTTACAATTATGTTAGTATTGTTAGTACTTATCTTTATGTAGACTACTATACAAAACCATTCACTACCCTCACTCAGTGTTTTTGAATGGGGCAGTCAAATCGAGCAGCAAAGACTCTCAGGCCATTATTAGCACCTTGCAGACGCCGCAGCAAAGAAGCCGATTTTTTGCGAATTATGGCCTTGAAGCCGTCCGTGTGGGCTTCTGCAAACATCCCAGAGGAAATGCAGCGCCACGGTATTCTTAACAAAATTCTGAAAGCATTGTTATATTGAACCCGCAGGGTGTCATAAGATCGTCGCGTATAGCTCACCCACAGGCTACTCCAGTAAAAAGATTGACAATACGCTTTAAAGAGTTATCATTACTTGAGTTGTACATCGAGCGAACCTGCGAGCAAGCTTATTACTTCTCACCGCCAGCGCCCTGCGTTGCCGCTCTATATCCTCGTCATCCTTGAGGTCATCCGTCACAATATGCCCCAGGTATTTAAATTTGTCAACCAGCAACAAATGAATAATTTATTATGGAAATGTAATTCATCTATAATTGAAAAAAAAAAAATTTGCAAACTAAATGCGACATTTTTTTTGCAATTTTTGTTCTTTTCCGGAGAAAGCATGATGAATTGTGGGTGTACTATAGTTATACCTCTACCTAATCCTTCGGGGAATACAGGCGTGATGATATGTTAGAAAAACTCTAAAGTTCTGGGACTTTCAGTAGTATATGAAATTTTAATCTACTTTCTCCCCATTCCACTTGGTATGTAAAATAAATAGCCAACCCTAACTCTACTAATACAAAACGCGCAACAAGTTTGTTGGGAGATGTGACTCACTGCTACAAGTATTATTTCCATTAAAATAAACATTTGGTTAATTCTAAAATAAATACTTTAAGTTATATTATTGAATGTGGAACCATGTCTCTTTTCTCACATGAAAGCTAAAAATTGTACGAGTTTCAAGGCTAAATTCTTTATTATAGCTCTAGGTATGTTTATACAGCCTATTTTGTGTTTTCAAATATCTGAAGAACTGGTATTACTTATTTATAATACTTTTACGTTATTAAATTAAGTCTTGTGATTGTCTTGATAAAATAATATGGAAAGTCCGACCGAATGGCGTTTTCGGTTTTTGACAATTTTCGGCCGAAATATGCAGTTTTAGCGGTTTACGTTTTCGAGCAAAAAAAAAATACGATATTCAGTCGAACTCTAATGGAAAGTAAAACTCGGTAACAATAAAGAAGCTGTGGTAACTTAGGAATTATTTTTACTAAGAAGGACGTCAACACACATGCTACCTATGAATAATGTACCTACTGATGATTATTATTAAATGTGATTGTCAAGGACAAGAACATATTAAGAATCATAGTTTTGAAAAGTGAACTAATGTGTTTATTGATGGGCAGTCCTTTGTCTAAAATAATATTTTGCACCTATTAAACTTTATGTTTTATGATCTATTAACCAGCGGTACGTAACCATATCTACATCGTAAAACAATAATGTCTCTGTAACGTCAAATAAATTAATAATCACGTTTTCTAGCTTGTTAGGAAAATCTGAAGGGGAAAAGGAAAGACGAGGCGGAAAACTACGCAGATAATTCTGCCCCATCAGCCAGTTAAATTGTTCTGGTAGTGCCAAAATTATGTCATCGAAATAAAAACGCGGGGTCAGCGAAATTACATAGTTACGAGAATTGTTTCCACGGTCATATTTGACCCTAGCTTTAAATTAGGTCCACGCAAGTCAGGCAATAAGACAAATGTTCCTATTGTGGCACGCAATGACTCGGTAACAGAACTGTGTCAAGTATACCTTATTTACTTTGATTACAACACGCGTGTTGGATAGTACAAGTGCATTATGTTTGTGCACTTATACTAGTTTCTGAGAAAGGAAATACACTCGCAACGTGTAGTTTAAATAGCTGAAATTGCTACGCAAGGCACCGTGTATAAGGTTTTGTAAGAAATATTCTAGATTTTTTTTGTCAATTAGAATGGCTTTTGCACGATATTTTATAATCTTAAACTTATTCCCTAAATACGTTGAGGCCATCAAAAACGTCCCTAAATACGTTGAGGCCATCAAAATAGTCTTTTATATGGAGAGTTAGATTCATATGCGCGTAGGCAATTAGCTACGAGAACGCTACGAGCTATACATAATGTTTTTTCATCAAGTTAAATGCTTTAAATATTACAGCTAGCAACATTATTTCGTCAATTTGTGATCTTTATCTTTTTTTATAGTTAATAAGTAATGTAAATTCAGTTAAAATTAAAAACAACCCGTTCATAACATGGCAGTAGCGAAGGGTCAAGTTTTGTAAGAGGTATGCCCGAGTACATAATTATATTTAATGTGATTGGCACTGTCAGTATTCTACAGACAGTGCCATTTTTCAAAGGGAAGCCGGAGAAATCGAGTTGTATGGATCCTTCGCCACTGTAGCATGGCAAGGTCTCCTGCTACGATAAGTACTGATGAGAAAATAAACAAGTAATAGGTATATTTTTTAAATATCAATATGTAACTACTAGCATGAGGTCCTGGATTCGATTCTCGGGTCGGGCAGTGTGCTGTGTGTCGGCTGTGTGTTTCCATCTGGAATTTCTCAGAAGCAGCCCTGAGTCTGGATTTGTACCCGGTTGATGGCAATAGGATCGCCCTTGTAACATAGGACTTAAACATAACTGGCGAGATGTGGGTGTACTATAGGTACATCTCTACCTAGCCCTTCGGGGAATACAGGCTTGAGTTATGTTTGTGTAAAAAAAATCGCTATTTAGGTATCCTTAGTCTTTTAATTCTTTGTTGCTAACCAGCGTGGGAATTGCGTAAGACATTAACAGTAGGAATGGCTTTCATTTTGACAGTTCAACATCATTCATTGCGTTATTTGCGTTGTTGAGCAGACAATTTTTTCGAATATATGAAGCAATGGATTAGCGATATCCTTCAAAATGATTGAGATTGTGGTTGATAGTGTGTTACGCAATTAGGGTGCAATTTTGTAAAAGAGAATAAGGTAAAATATATTTTACTTATAGATATATATAATTTAAATGTTAATTTATTTTCAATAAGGTGTTTGTAACATTCGCCCTTGACAATATATATATATATTTCTTTGTATTGAACATGTTACTGCATGTTTGGCGAAAAACCTCGAAGCATACATTGTTTTTATATCGTTCGTTATACATAAACATGATATATCTGCTCGCATCAAGGTTGTTAAGGTTGAGAGATATCACGAGTTGTATCTAAGATTACTAACTAGCTCATTGATATTTTTCTGAACTTCTTAATGTTCTACCTAGTTAATTTTATTTCGACACAATTGAATTATTAAGTCAATCCAAGACCTAGAGTCTCTAGGTCTTGGATTGACTCTCTACTCTAGGCTAGAGCAGAGATCCAAGTATACAAAGTCAAATTAAATTAGCTAACGAAACAAAATTAATTTGATGATTTTATTTTTGTGGGGTCATCGACCGCAGTGAGTGTATTCACGTGAAACATCAGTTGAAAACAATTTTTTTTTGTTAACTTCATATAAGTGATTGTTATCGATATCAAACAGGATAAAAAAAAAACAACTCATACTTTATGTAACAACACTATCAGTGGCCGTTGACCCCTAAAGAAAAAACATCAAATATTTCTTAATTTGACCCTGTATAATGTGAATTTTAATTATTTACCGAAACCTGTTATTGTTCTCACATGCAATTGTAGTACCTAGATGTAGATACCTAATACGTAGTAAGTGTTATGTATAGACATACATGTAAATGCAGACATGTCAAAATAATTTACTATAATTTATAATTTAAAGTTTTCAGTAGTCACAATACACTTAGAACAACAATGTTATGTTATATTATTCTGCCACACAATATTTTAACACATAACGCAATTAAACTCGGTAATAAAATCGTTAGCGGAATGCGAGAAATGTCACAGTAATAACAAAAAAATAAAACATTTGACATGCGTTTAGGCAACAAATTACACCTCAACGTTGCGAATGGGTTTTAAGGCTGTGCGGCGAGCGCGGGAGTCTGCGCGGGAGTGGAACGTACTGCGACACCGGCCGGCGGCGCGCATAGTACAAGCGCGTCGTTCTCCGACAGCGCACGCGCAAATCGCTGATACCACACCACGCTATAAAAGGGTAGGCTCCCTTGCTGCAACCCACTTACACGCTTGTTCCTCAAGTGGAAGGATCTTTTGTGACCACAGTTGGGACCAATATTTGTGCCAAAATGTCCGTGGAACATCTGGATGTGTTGCTACGACATGGGGATGATGAAGATGACACGGATGGTGTCGTGCTGGCCAAGGGGGTGTCCATGATCGTCCTCTTCTGTGCCTCCATGATCTGTGGTCTGGTACCTCTGCTGCTGGCTAAGAAGTTCCACTGGCTGTCAGCTGAAGATGCCGGGAACCTGAAGAGCACCAACAGGATCGTGATGACCTTGCTGTCATTCGGTGGTGGTGTCCTGCTGTCCACAACATTCATGCATTTGATACCTGAAGTGGAACATAATATGGAATACCTTCAGAGTGAGTACTTCTGTTTATTTTAGTAATATATATCTAAAGTTGTATAGGTAAATAGTGCGAAAAAGTAGGCGACATAAATCACGCCAAAAATAACATATGGTTAAATATCTTTAAACCTTCGTGCTAATAAATCTGCTCTACTAACAGCTTATATTGATGTGTTCATTCAGGTGTTTTTTTAAACAAGAGGTTTTATTCCTGAAGGTGGAAATGATTAATATTGACATTTTTGATTTCATATCTAATTATTGTATAATTAAGTAGTACGTGAAACTATTTACGAGGAGAAAAGCCGGGAAAAGTGCGTCAGCTAATTTATTTATAATAGAAGTTATACGATAAAAAGATATTTAATAATGTTTAGACGTTTTAATAAATTATTAGTATTATTATTATTCATGACATACGGAAAAAGAACATAATCCCGAAATATCTAAAGGCTTAAAAATCCGTAATAAATTCGACAAGGAAGGAAGTTGACGTAACTTAATAAAAATCTATATATATATATCGGAATAATATTCCGTAATAGTTCATCATTATTTTGTTGTGTTTAGATATCGATACCCTGCATTACGTCACGGAGTTACGCTAGCTAATTTAATTTGACCCTGTATATTTAAGTGAACATTCGTCCAAGAGGTAGGAGTTTGTTTACTTACTCCTCAAGTTCGCATCACACCCACGCTTACCATTGCCATAGCTGACATTGCACAACGCAACCTCTCTTGAACTACAAAATACAAAGGTTCCAATTTGATGATCACGACGTACCTTGAGTACCATAGCTACTTATATATAACGTCAAACAATAAGTGGTGGTAGAGCTCATTGACGAATATGAACAACTTTTGCTGCGGGAAAACAGGAATATCGAAGACAAAAAATTTGTTGATTGATTTTGATCGAGTAAAAGAAAAAGAAAGAAAGAAAGAAAAATAGTTTATTCTGCACAAACAAAACGCACCTAACAAATGAACGACATTAATTTAGAAACACAAAATAGCCAAAAGCCTCGTATTCATGTTACAAAAGTTTCATAATTTTGTCTATTGCTTGATGCCAGGGACCAAAGATAGTAGATATTGCATTTTAGTTTTTCGATTTTTCAAAGTCGATCCATTTTAATTTCAAGTGACCTTTATCTTAAAAAATAGTTCTAGATCTTTATGTTAAAGAATAGCAATTTGTTATCTAATAATAAAAGGGTTAGGTTAGACACCGGAAACCTTCAGATTGCTTTTCTTTTTAGTTATGCCTCCCCAGATTTTTCCATAGCTCCCGGTCGAGAAATTATCTTCTCCATGTCCCTTCCGCAGTAGCTTTTAAGTGGCCTTCTCTTTCAAAGATGGGGAATACCCTTTAAAATATTCTACACCGTTTTGTAGGACGGTATATTTTCGCGTAGGTTTCAAGGCTCTATTGTTTGACTCGGCGTACTCTCTTAATAGAATGTGCGAAGTCGAGAGGACATTATCTAATGGTTGCGCAACCCGTCAATATGTGTGCCACTAGGCAGGCGTAAACACTCATATGTCTTGGAGTTTTTTTATAGTTTTAAAGATATAAATAGCTTTAATTATTTGCTTACTGCAAGAATTCTGGGCCCAGTCCATTTAGATTGTCATCGACACGGTAAGAAGAAGACTGCTATGATTAAGAGCAGTAGTGGCCCAGTAGACCGGCCACGACTGACGAGTTGTAGGTCGTGGGTTCGAACCCCCCAGTCAGGCACTTTACTCTGTGTAAATTATTTCATCACCAACTGCTCTCAAACCGGTGAAGGAAAACATCATGAGGAAACCGGCGTGTCCTAGAACCAAAAATTCGAAGACATGTGACATCTACCAATCAGCGCTGGGTCCGCGTGGTGGATTATGGCCTCCTCCCTCTTACCGAGAGGAGGCCTGTGTCCCAGCAGTGGGAACATTATAGGCTGATTATTCTATGATTAATATTATTGATCAAGGAGATCGGCTATTGTGATTTCGTTCTTGATTTAAAATTCCAATGTCAAATTACTTAGATGAGAAAAAAAAAACCTATACGCAGTTCTCTAAAGTGTACTTTAGCAAAACAATTGTATAAAGTAGGTTATACATATGTAGAGTTCATTGATAGAGTTCGCAATATGCAAACAGTTGTGGTAGTAGAGGCCGGTTTATTACAGCGGGCTTTATTTGTTGTCGTTCCTGACTTTCTCATTTTATTGACCCCAGATTTACAAAGTCGTGGAATACCACGACTTTGTAACGTTTTGCCCTAAAATTTCAAGTTATATGGTTGTAGTTGTTTTTATATGTTTGAGGTTTAAATCAGTAAGTTCCTACGTCAGAGAACTCGCCACAACGTGCGCTGCACCGGACACCGGCTAAACAATTAACTTATTACCAATTCAATGAAGGGAAACAGAACCAGACCAGCGCACGCGCACCGCATCATAAAATTAGCGTATTCCCCGTTTCAGACATTGTATTTACTATTGTTTTCGGCTTATTGCATTTTTGTGGTACATTTTAAAACCAAACTCATGAATTAAGAAATTAAATAATATTGCAAAGTTGCAATTATATGCATACTGGCTTCTGCCCGTGGCTGCGCCCGCGGGGATGTCGGAAAGTAGCCTTAGTAACTCCTTATAACATCAGCTATCTGCCAGTGAATGTCCTGTGTAAATTGGTCCAGCAGTTTCGGAGATTAGCCGGAACAAACAGACAGACAGACAAAACGAAAGATTTAGTAAAAAGCTGTTATTTTGACATTATAAACAGACACTGCAATTTTATTTATTTGTATAGAATGTGTAGATGAATATAAAATACTTGAGTTGCATCGCAACAGATAGTTTACTATGTATTAATTTACAATACATAGAATAATTCCATATGTATGACAAATCATGTGCAATTATATTGATTGGGGTATATGATTGCATTATTTATTCACTGCTAATTTATGTGTTACCTACACATGTATAACTGTTACTGAGCTATGATGTTCCATGGATACTACTAAGTACTGGATTTTCCACATTAAAACATTGTATCATATCTTACGTAATCGAAGCGAAAGAATATTTATACAATACTACATATCGAGGGTGAAGTATCATTATCTAATAAAATAACTAACATTTTACCGATTTTCACTTTATTGCATATTCGTAGGTAAAATATGAAAGACCTCATATTTGCAAAGACATAAGGTCTGAAATCATAGTCACCATCACAAGCGTTTCCTACAATTTTTAAGCTATTGCATAGCTTTTATCGTGGGCTTTGAGCGCGGCGACCGAATCAAGAAATTCCGTAACGAAAATAAAACCTAACACCCCCCACTCCGCCTACCATGTAGCTCGGCCGAGCGATGTGGTACGACTGTACTTGAATTAATATCAAAGAAAAAAAAATACTGCATAAATAAAAAATAAATAAATAATTATAATTGCATAAGTTGATAAAAAATGCTATGCAATAGCTTTACCGCGGCAGTCCCCGAGTGCCACACGTGTTTTACATACATATACATATACGTTACTTTTTGATTCAGATGTTAAAAATTATGGAAATAAAACGTTTCTTTTTCGCTTCCTTTAAAATCATGTTTTTTTAGTTATTAGATATTGATACTACACCATCAATATTTTATGAGAGCTCTACAACTTCTTTGAAGCATGTTCTGGAACATCTCTGTTTCACTGATATTGTTTATAAATAAATACAAGATAACATAAAGAACATAATAATAGTTTTAGAACACTTAGTTCCTAATAAATCATTATACGACTAACTTACTCATGAAGTCATGAGGAAACGCGTGACGGCCGTGGGAAACACATTTATCGCACACGTTCACATAAAAAACAATATTTCTCGGAACCTATTCTGTGCGAGAGCAGAGAAAGTGTCGCATTCTCGTACACAGCACGTACAATTTAAAACACTTAATACAAGTTGGTAAGCTGCTGTCACCGCATTGTTAAGTGGTGTCCAATTTCCACCAACCATTACTAGCTAGCATATACTACTAGCTTCTGCTCGCAACTTTATCCGCGTGAAATTTCGACCAAAGGCATTTTTTCTTTTTTTAACTTTGCTTCACCAACACAACATTGCGTTGCCTGCGCTTTTACTTCGTTTTCGATCGTCGCGTCGTAGCGTAATGCAAAATAGCCCATAACCTTCTTCAAGAATAGACACTGATCAAATGCAAAAAGATTTTTTCAAATCAGACTGGTAGTTCCAGAAATTAACGCGTTCAAACAAACAAACAAACTCTTCAGCTTTATTATTATATATAGATAATAGATATCCTACTATAATAATATAATATATATTACATTTACATATGTATATATCTATATATCCTACTAATATTATAAATGTGTGGATGGATGTTTGTTACTCTTTCACGCAAAAACTACAAAACGGATTTGGATGGGATTTGGCACACATGTTATAGTTTATAACCTGGATTAACACAGGATACTTTTTATCCCGGTAGTACCTTCCCGTGGGATAATTTCCGACCTCCACGCGGGCGAAGCCGCGGGCAAAAGCTAGTACTACCATAAACAGTGAAAACAAGGAATTGTTTTGACTCAGTAGCTTTCGTGTGTTATATGAATCGTACGTAACTTATCGAGTATTCAAATCACACGGAAAATCGAAAATCGTGTCCGCGGTTATCGTAACGAATGATTCACATAATAGGGATCTTTTTTATTCCTAATGAGCTAGAGGTCGTAAAAAATTCCTTGTTAGTTAGTTTCCGCAGCGCTGTGTTTATGTTTCATTGTTTATATACAACTCGACATCATTGCTTAGGTACATTAAGGGGAAAAAGTCAATTGTGACTGTGTGTGAAAACATTTTAGAATGGGCAGAGGATCTGACATTTTTCAAGTATATTTCTTAACCTTGTGTCTTACGATACACAATTAAAAATAATTATAAGAAAACATTAGTACATTAATGGATATCATCATCATTTAAAACTGCTTAGGTACGGATACTAAGGTTATCGGAACCATTACTCGAGCGGACATATTTTCAAGGGTTCTAACATCTACTTTAAAGGTTTAGCTAAATATTATAACCTTATCCTACTACATACTAAAATGTATATATTGCCCATAAAAAATATGCAGTGTAAACTTTAAGTGTTAACACACACACACACACCACATAACCACACAAAAACCACCACCACACCACATAACAACCACCACCACACCACATCACACCACACTCCACCACACCACCACACCATCACATAATTCTTCAAAAATACAATCGTTCTATTTATAAAACCAAAGAGCTAAGATAATTAAAGATCTTGATGACTTCACAGACTAGGTTTTTCCTCATGCTCTTATCCGTTAGATATCCTCATAGAATAACATAAAGTTCATGAGCTGTCACGGTCAGTATTACGTGAGATTACATAGACGAGTATATCATTAATTTACATAATACTTGTCACGCTTTAATTAATAACACAACACAACATAACACAGGCACTGTCTTTGTTTGTGTTGGGTAAGTAACCTGCCTACTCATTTGTTAAAAATAATTTTCTTTTGAACTATAATTTGATTTAGTCACCTTTTTTGTGTAAATATTGTAAAATAAAAAAGGCGAAACTAAGTCTTGGCTGTATTTATTTTGAGTGCTTGATTGTACTTCGGCTATTTTGAGAATCTGATATTTATTTAGCGAATCTAATATTTTGAGAATCTGATATTATGCGAATAAAGGTTAACTACAATTTTTTTTTTAATGACTACAGTCCGTAATAATTTAGCTAATTCTGCTGACACAAATTTATTTCATATACTTTTGAACTTAGTTTCAGGGCTTTTGAAAAAACGGACACTTAACACCTACGGATAAGTTAGGGTTAACTATTACTGTCAGATAATTTTATCCAAATTCTGTCAAATTTTTTAATTCATCTGAAAGATAGAGATTTAATTAGAACGCACTTTTATTCAATTTCAAGAATTTTCTGGCGCTTTCTCATCGTCAGCTTATTAAGCGTTCATAATTAATTTATTAATTTTATTATTTATGTATTTATCTGTTTTTCCCTTTTTTCTGTAACATAAATTAATTATCTCGTGTGACGTCTCACCGCACATCGGATAATGCTAGTGTTAATGAAGGCTATACACAAGAAAATAATCACGAACCTACTAATTGATTAACCTATTAAAATTGAGGAAATTACAAACCCGCGCATCAAATTACTGACGATGACGTCATTAACCACAGGCAAGACTGGTTTAAGACAAAATAAATACACACACAGTAAACAACCTGAGATTCTGGTATATTAATAAAAATCTCTATAAATACACATACATTACATAACATTGCCTCATCACATCTCCCTTTCCTCATTGGTCTAGTGGTCGCAAGAGCTAATACTGCTGAGCGTGAGGTCCTGGGTTCGATTCCCGAGTCGGGCAAAGTGTTATTGGGTTTTTTCATCTGGAATTTCTCCGTCTGAGAAAAGCCGGGGTCTGGATTTGTGCCCGGCTGATAGCAATAGGCTTGCTCCCTGTTACATAGGACTTAAACATAACTGGCGAAATGTGGGTATACTATAGGTAAACCTCTGCCTATCCCTGCTGGGAATAAAGGCGTGATGTTATGTCTCTATAAATAATTAATTATTAAATATATCAACGTAGATTTCATTCATTTTGGCTGATGCTTTTCATGCTAAGTTAGCTACAATCCTGTGCTTTCTAGCGAAATTAAGCCTGGGTTTTACTAGAGCCCACTTTCAGGCGTTTTCTGCGACACTGGCGTTCTGCCATAATATTTAAGTATGTCCTCCATAACCGGTTGGCAAACTATAATAAAACTAGCAAGCCAAAATAATGATCAAATACGAGTATAATTAATTCTACCGATATCTCATAAAAAAACGCCCAAGGATAACCTTTTGTCGGATGTCTAATTTTCGTACAAATTTACAAATGTTCAAAATCCAGTTTCGATCTTATTAAACAATCTAAAAAAATAAGGTAAACTTTCCATCAGATTATATTTTTGCCCCCTGGTTGTTATTTCTGGTACCACGATTTCGTGAAAATATCGACAAAGTTAGTTCCGAAGCTCCTGGTCGTAAACCGGCCCCGACAAGATTACATGCATACATTCAGACAAACCTGTCAATAATGCGTGATCGTGCAGTTACGGTACACGTAAAGGCCGGACCCTTATTCTTAAGGAAAATGTGCAAGTAGTGCATCATTTGTAAAGAGGAGTAATTTCCTTGTACCGGGTGTTGAACCGTAAATATCTACTTATGGACGATTGCTATTAGAGAAATGTGACGTACTAGGAAAATAGAACGACACGTCTCAATGAACAAGTATTTATATTTATTTACAAAATGCCACGTGAACTTAAAGCTTAATAAATCAATAAAATCAGCTGATTCATTCATATTCGTAGGCGTGGGTTACGTGAGTTGCCCTCTTTGTTCATCACAAGAAAAAATACTGATTCTTTATTTAAAATAGACCAACACGATTAACGAGCACTCTGGCGTCATTAAAATGTTGCTTCACCGTACTATTCTGCATCCTCAGAGAATACGTTCGTTAAGCCTGCCATATTTACTTACGTACCTACTTTTAAAGCTACGAGTGTCGTAGAGCTGTTGCACCTAGACCAAAACATAGTAAACTGGAAGGTTAATAGAAGGCGAGTTGCGCCGGTTATGTGCACTCCATGCAAATGAACCCTTTCGCCGCATATTGGAACACTATGATATTCCAATATGGCGGCACTAGAACCACGCGCAGCTTGCAACTTTATGCGATACTGACACGTGAAATATTTTGCCGTTTACTTCATTTTATATACGAACGCATAAAACTTCAGACGTATGTTTGTTTATATTTTCAGATTAAAGATCCCACGATAAAAATGCAAACTCTTCATCTTAAATTTTTATTATCCTCCTTTTGTATCTAAAAACAACGCATGAAGTAAGTCGGTTATATGTACAAAGCTTTGTTTGTGAAACTACGATCAAAAGTAACGATAGTTGTATAATAAATGCGCAAACCTGTAGCGAATGTCTGTCCTTATGTAAAGAAGAAAAATGTGAATTATTTAACGTTGTCCATTTCCGGACGGGCCGCATTTGGCGCAAGCGATACTAAAATAGCCTACCTATAGCTGCAACCGATATTTCTGTTTGAACAGAAATATCGGTTGCAGTTTTTTTTATATTCTTCGAATACTTGAGTATTCGAAGAATATAAAAAAAGCTTTATACTTTATGAATTAAGTGCACCGGCCATTTAAAGCGGGTATAAATATTTATGCTTTCCCGCAATGGACAAATTAACCAATTCGGGATGCAGTATTTCGGTCAAATTACCATTACGACTTCAGAAGAACAGTTTGTAATTGAAATATAGTGTATTCCAAAACAGCGTACCATTTTCTAAATGCCACATAGGCTGAACATGGTTGAGCGTTGATCCGTCCGTGACTGCTGTGCATAATATCAGTTGGCAGAATGTCACCCACATTCGCGGAGGTGTCAGCATTAAAGGTTCGGCCGATTCACCGCACTAGATATTTATAATGAGAGTCACGTTATTTATTTATTTTAGCCGATATGTGTCACACGTTAGTACATTATTAGGACGCTTAACGGCACTGCACTTTCTTGTCATCAAACGGCAATAATCGTAAACAATGCAGGTAGCAATCGTTTCTGAGGCTCTTTAAGTGCTACATTGCTCACGTAAGCACCTGTTTAACGTTGTAGTACGTATATTAATTGGCTAAAGGTGCTAAAACGTAATTACGATTCATACGTGCGTAAATTGGCGTAGAATCTCCTATTACTAACTCCGAAGGAAATTTAATTAACTTTATTTGATGATGATTTTTTCATCCTCGCCGAACGAGTTTCAAATTTTTATTATTTGTTTTAAACCCACTGTCACAGCCGTAACTCTTCTGCTAAATTGTAATTAATTGCTACAAGACAATGAATATTATTCGCCGACAGTAATTACTTTACATAGGTGCTAAACTCAACACTTTACGTAGTATTCATTATGTCCCTGTATTATGTATTTTATGCTTGAGTGATTGTCTAAACAAAGATTTTATACAAAAAATAACTTTCATATTTACCATCCATTGTTCACATGTGGAAAACAGTGACAATCTTGTGTGTTTTAGTTTGTGCCGTGAATTATCCGCAAGTCTGTGCACTAATTTAATTATGAAAACCTACTTATGTAAAATAAAAACGCCTTCAGTTTAATCTTCTATATCTGGATATAAGTCTCTCCCAAGTCGCGCTGCAATATCCGGTCTTTCGCCTTCCGTATCTCACAATCTATTTATTGAACAAGTTCTCAGATCGTTGGTTGATGAATATAATCTATGTTATCATAAATTATATTTCGTAGATAGTCTTCAGAATAATTCTTGGGTACACGCTTGCATTGCACAATAAAATGCTACATTGCAAAATTGATTATGCACACAACACATCCAAAGTTTCTCCTCTTCGCGATCCGAAATCACGTCAAATAACAAAAGAGTCTGATGCACCGTGTTCTTCGTTAGCTGCTCCAACTTATGTACTTACGCTCCTTAATTAGTAAAACTCTACCAATGTATATTGGGAATTCCGGGAGTATCATTACGAAAATTTAATGAAAAGTGGTTTATTATTTGAACAAGTAAACCTTAACACCTAATGATTGGAGCCTCCTTTGAAACAAATAAGCCTTTGTTAGGAGCCCCCGCTCTTCCAAAACTTGAATAAGTATCTTTTTATATATTACTAGCGACCCGCCCCGGCTTCGCACGGGTTGCGGTACTTATCTACGGCGTACCCTACCTACCTACCCTACCTACCTACCCTACCTACCTACCCTACTTACCTACCCTACCTTCCTACCCTACCTACCTACCTACCTACCTACCCTACCTACCCTACCTACCTACCCTACCTACTCTACCTACCTACCTACCCTACCTACCTACCTACCCTACCTACCTACCTACCCTACCTACCTACCCTACCTACCTACCTACCTCCCTAACTCCCTACCCAACCTACCAAAAAAAAAAAAAAAAAAAAAATAGATGTTGGCTGATTCTCATAGATACCGGATAAGCACAAAAAATTTCATCAAAATCGGTTAAGCCGTTTCGGAGGAGTATGGCAACGAAAACTGTGACACGAGAATTTTATATATTAGATATTCATTACTAGCCGCCGCCCGCGTGGATTTCGGAAATTATCCCACGGGAACGTGCTACCGGGACAAAAAGTACTCTATGTTACTGCTTATAACATCAGCTACCTGCCAGTGAAAGTCCTGCAAAATCAGTCTAGCCGTTTCTGAGATTAGCCGGAATAAACACACAGACAGACAAAAATTTTATATATTGTTTTATTTGTTATAAGTACCGTATATATACTTTCATATGCATTTAGCAAAAAGCTGTTGTTTTGACGTTACCAACAGACACTTCAATTTTATTTATTTGTATGTAAGTATAGATTCATTAGTGATATAAGACCTAATTAATGAACACGTGTCTGGGGTTTTCTAGTTCTTTGTTCTGAATATGAAGTGGTGCTTGTATTTTAAATCATGAGTGATAACACTGATAACTATATAACAACAAAATAATTGACACTTGAATTCATTGTAGCGAAAATGCGCATTTTTAGAACAATAGTACACCTACAAAGAGCGTTCAAAGTATGCTGAATGTTGATGTTTCCATCATTCAAAATAAGTTGCACCTTTGTTTAAAATTTCATCGAAAATTCGCCAAAACCTGTTTCTTATATGTCCTGTTACGAAACTTTTCGAACTTAAAAACCTTTGTGGCTGTTATTGAAGCGATCGTAAGACCGGTTGCGTATGCAACACTAATTATATATATGTTTAAATTTTCAAAAAAATAATAATTTGGAGTCTAATAAATCTGATATATAAAAATCTCGTGTCACAGTGTTTGTTATCGAACTCCTTCGAAACGGCTTGACCGATTTTTATGAAATTTTTGTGTACATTTGGTAGGTCTGAGAATAGGCCGTAAAGTATATTTCATACCACTGCGGATGAAACCGCGGGGCGTAGCTAGTGTCACTATAAATATACCTATGTGCCTATTATTATCGGTATTGGCCAGCTGATTAGCATTCATGTTTTTGAAAATCGAATATAGCTGGTTTTGCTTCTTGGTCATCATAACCTACAACAAAGTTTCTAATCCTGCTGATTAACTAAATATGAGCCTAGATATGTGGGAAATAATATGATTATTATGTACAAATATCAAAGCAGATGCAATTTAAACGTACCTTTACGGATGAGAAGCATCCCGCCAATATTGCGCATAAAGTCATACCTACGTATGTTGTATTATAGATAAATTCTGGATAATTATATCTTTGGCGATGGTTTGGCCAAGAATCTTAACGAATATATTTAACCAAACTACCTTGTTCATATTCATTTCAAATTATTTGCCCAAACATTTACATCGAAGAGGTTACCTTGGTGTGATGATAAAGTTGGAACATCCTTGTATATGCTGCGGTACAGTCCCTGCTTTGTATAGATAGTTACGTCGGTACTGATTCATGCCGTGCATCATTATGGTCCACCTCAGAGAAACCATTAGGCGCAGGAGAAACCTCGAACCAAGGCTGGCAACATGACGACACACTTTAATTATGTCTAGCCAGATAGAAATTGAGACAAAAAGCTTTCGTGCCGAGACTCACGGTAGGACAAAGTGTGACTCAACGGTCACGACTTGGGCAGGGATTAGAAATGTTGATTGAAATTCAATTATGTAGGTATTTGGTAAAGACATTTACATAATCAAATTAAAATCATGATTTTATTTATGTCGAAAGCCAAAGTAATCACCTTGAAAATATGTTTTTCTGTTCTAATAAAATACTGAAAATCTATGCAGTAATTATATATCGCTACCTTCTATATATGGCAGTTAAGAGATTTACACTAATAAGGCGTAAAATATAAACGAAAGGGATAGTATCGCAAAGAGCAATGAGACTGCAACTTGTCATTGCACAGCTTAAAAACATTTCACTTTCATGGTTTCTAACTTCCAACAGTGCATCATCATTAATAAGGCTTTAAACTGAGTTTAATCAACTTTATTCACTTTATCGTAAGAGAGAAAACAGATGAAACATTAATTTTCAAATGAAGAGGCAAATTGGTATTATGTAATATTAGAACTAAAGTATCTCTCGTTTAAATTATGAGATTTGCCAAGTATCAATAAAGCACAAAATATACAAATTTGCGTGTTAAGGACTCAGAATGGACCCCAGCGGAACAACTTTTATTAAATACGTAGGGCGTTAGGGCGTGCAATAATTAAGAGAAGAAGTAACCATAATTTGATGTTGTGCTACCTAATTGATAATCTAACCGTTTTCAAATTAAAGTTCTGTTTGTTTCCCAATAAAATGTGTACAGGAGAACCAAAGCAACACTATCAAACGCATAGCACGAGCCGAGTATCTTATCGACAACTATTGCAATTATGCAGCGATAACACCACAGTTACTTTCATTTCCTATATTTCACGTCTATTGTATATTGAACAATAACTGAAACGTATCTATTTATTAATTTATTTATTCACAAGGCAAGTACAACAGCTGACATTCACAGTATATCACTAGGTTCACATTATAGGTTTCAACCTGATTATCACCCAAAGCGTAATCGCACAACATGACTAGCAACAACAATACCTAGTAATGATGACAACTACAGTAAAAGCTTATTACACAAAATAAAAGCTACAAGTTCTGTGCGTTTGCGCTCCGTCCGACACAATTCTACTTAGACAGGGAATGTGTAGGAGATCAAACGCCCCCGGTAAAGTACATAAGTAATTGACACAAAGTTACATTATTTAAAGAAAACCGTATTTAAAGCGTTTCAATATTAAAAAGAAAGAGTACATACATGTCTTTTAAAAAAAGCGGCACGAGAATCGAAGATGTCAATACTGTTATTGTCTTTTGAAATTTCATTGTAAAGTCGACACATTTTAACGATATTATATCACATGCAAAAAGAATTTATATACTTACGCGTGTTGCACATAAAACATATGTAGGTGTTTTTGTGCATATTTACAGACATACTGCACATTTTTTTTTATTTGTGATTGAACATTCCAGGTTAATGATAACGAATGTCTTTAGACTTTTAATCTTCATTGTTAAGTGATAAGTCACTGTTTAGTGGGATGCAATTAAGATCAGGCTCTAGAGATTAAAAACGTCATGTCACTATGTCAGCATCATAACAAGTTTACATTTCTGCATTTCGAATTTTATTATCTGGCAAACTTGCTCGTATTTCTGTCCGAATTCATAATGTATGTACCTACTATGTATTAACTATATAAATAAATCTTTGCCTTAACATACTAGTTACCTATAACTAATAGATAAAAAAAAATTGGCAGATTTCATTTATTTATTATATTCCTTCAGAACTTCTCATCTAAATTAGGTACAGTGACTACGGTTGTCGAAAACTTCTTTTTCTTTTGCTTTATCGTGGACGGAATTATTAGTTTCCTAACTCTTCTACGAGTATTAATTACAGATGGTGTTCCTTTCCGAGTTTTGGGTTATTTTAATAAGACACGCGACGCGACACAAAGGGACCGCATGTCGCGCGACGAACGGTGCCTTTGTGTCGCGTGTCGCGCCTGTTTGCAGGAGCCTTAACGGTTACTTTACCTATCTTTAATCTATTATTAATTAGAGAACATCACAATCTTGGATAGGAAGTAGAAGATACGACTGTCATTACGCTAAGTCCATTGAAATCTGGTGACATGACTAAGTTATTAATTCTGAATATGAGTTCATTAAGATCTTTAATTAATTAGAGCTTCACCTATATTCAATTCTCGTTGAGCATGTCCTACTTGGAATAATACCAATATTGCGAAACAAGTATGAAAATCTATGAATATTAAAATGTGATATGATACAACATGCAACACAAGGAAATTACACTATGAATGTTGTGAAAAAAAACACGGATGTGGTTTTTCTTAGGATACTTTTGGAATACTTTATCATGTAATTTAATTTTAATTATTCGATAAGTTTAATTTCATTTTGTTGATTTTAACGGCACTGACATCAAAAGCAGCAATGACTGAGATGGTCATCAAATAATGTTAACAGTTACTTGTTTAACATATAAAACAGTTTCGTGACTGACAGACAAAACAAAGCCTACACAGAATACTAATATGAATTTGGAACATACGAGTATATCCCTTGATGCAGAAGTGAAATAAGAAAGGTTTTCGAAAGTCCACTCACGAACCACTCAAACGGGGGATTAAAGTTTGTATGCAAACGAAGTCGCGGGATTTCTTGCTCGGCTCAATGGACACCCCCTAAGGAAACGTCAACAAAATAATGTATGCAATGCGGAATTTAATTATAGAGTCAAATTGGCGCAGTTCTTTGTGACAATCTGCCGAAAATGACGTAATTATGCATGAGATGGAGCAGCTTTTATTTGTTTGTCTGCATACATAAACGTTTATAGATTGGTACGTGGAGCTACAACTTAAATAAGAGGTAGTAAGAAGCTATCGTATTTCGAACTATATTTGCTCTTGTTTAGGCAATCGGAGGCCATGGCATTTGTATTTGGTGACAATGGATTGAGTTACACTGCAGAAGTGGATACGAATTCGTAGTGTTGGTTACTATGCTTTCATGTAAGTGCGTCTGTTAATAGATTGTCAACAGCATTTAATTTTACAAAGATAGAAGAATGAAAAGTGGAGATACTTTAAATTGAATGAATACTTCCCCATTCAAGAGAATAAACAAATCTTTTAAAGATATTGTTCTGATTGTAATGTTAATGACCGTATAATGAAATTGTGTTCTAATAAATATAAAAGTAGTAAATAATAGTAACAGGTGTCAATAAATGAGCAACCATGCACTGCGCTTGTCGTGAAATTGAAAGAGAAATCTGAATAATTACCACAATAAACCGTAAACACGTTAATGGTAGCCATATTTATAATATTATATATATAATTTTGCCATTTGACTGCTATTAATTTTCACCGCTTAAATATTAGACTTCTAGATTCTAGATATAATATTTTTTATTTCATTCAGTTACGGGTTATTCCACAAAGCTTTTTTTTTAGGATATTTATAATCTGTTCATGTTCATCTTATGTCAGAAATCGCAAGACCAGATTTATTTCTATCTTTCTAATTTAATGACGTCCTAAGTATATTGCATAACAATATTTTTCGGTCCCGTGTCTATGTCTGTCATAAACTGTGCATTAGATACACATGTAAAGATAAATACACACTTGGCGCGATAGCTCGTTGAAAAGATTAAGATAATATGATCTTTAAAGTTAAAAGATAACTTAGTCTAGATTCTATAAATAAATACTTTCCTTAAAAGATTTATGATTTAATTTTAATGATGATAATTTATGATTATGTTTATATATTCTAGTCAGGATCGAAGTCCCTTTGAAGCCCTCATTACGTCAATGGACAAGTCATGAGTAAAGACAATGTACCAAGTTAACTATTACAGGAAAAGTTACTAACGTCATACCTTAGCATAATCATTATGCATTAATCATTCCCACTACAACACATATAAAATCTATAAAACGAAATATTCATTGATCGTCATTCAACACAGGTTCTGTAGTTTTTGCCTATGCCCCCCATGGGAAATTATTAGTACTGTAAACTTATGTCTTTTTCCCATGAAAAAGACGTCAGTTTATATATTAAATTCATTGACGTCCAATTCAAAATTCATTGACGTGTAAAAGTTTTTGTTCAAACCTACTTACAGAAATAAAATCATTTATCATTTAAAAATTTGAAATAAAAAACATAGAAAAGACATAATGATTCGGATAGAACAAACAGTCGATAAAATGATGATAACTGGGCAAATGGTAAAAGAAGATATATGATAGATGATAGAGATAACAATGATAACATTGACAATGACATTAGCTACGTCAAGTGTATTACAAAACTAAACGAAGTTAATGTTAGAAACGATGACGGTGAATCCTTGACATAAATTATTTTTAAAATTTTTGCCATTGAAATCCAACAAATGGTCTTGCATTAGGATGTAGCATAAGTAAGACCATTCTACAAAGTTATTGATGTAGATACTCATCGTTTCGTATACTTCCTTGAACAGTAATAATTATTGAAAGTAAAAATTTATCGACAAAAATAATCTGAAACAAAGCGTGAAGCAACCGCAGTTTTATCCTTCATTAAATTGTTATCGATGTATTATATAAATTAACAACGTTATATTCGTTTAATGTTTTGTTAGAATTATCATAAGCATATCCTAAAATGTGCATGTAACGAATTGTATTAGGACAACATTGTTAGTAGCATATAGAGTTCGCACTGCTTGATTACTCACTATCCGATTGTTTCATTTTCGGATAGCGTTCTTGGAAATGGTTGTTATTAATAGTTAGCACTTATAAAAGTTGCTTTCCTTGCACGTGTAAAATTGTATAGTAAAAGTTACACACAAAGAGAAACCTTGGAGTTTTTTGCTAAAGCAATTGCCAACTTCTGCATCAGAAACCACGCGTTGACAGTTGACACCATGCACCGCAATTTGAAATCAACTTTTCTTAAGTGGGAAAATGAGGACAACGTTTGAATGTTATTGGGAAGTTGGTTTTAGGAGAAAAACATCATCATGGTTTCTCATGTGTAAACATTTAAAATAAGTATCAACTAGGTATTTGACATTGACACAGTTATATATACAGTGTATGGATAAACTCATAATCATCAACATAATAAACTCGTTGTCTCCCATTTTCATTGATTACTGCCGTTTTAAATTGTGCGTTTATCAAATATTGATATTAATCAGTCAATAATTTACCATTCATTAAGTAATAGATAACTATCTACATAACTCCATATCAATGGGGTCAATATATTTTGTATAGCTTTTTATTATTGAATTATTTAATTATGGAAAAATTTACATCATTACAACCAACAAGTATTTCTACGAAATGTCTCTCAGAGACAGTGGTATATCAAAATGCATAAAGAACAAGTAGAATGTTCCACAAACTGCCCGACTAGGTTAATAGCACGAAAAGAGTTAAAAGTTAAATTAAAATAGGTTCGCTCCGATCAATATTTGTTATTTCCGATTATATAACTGTCCTAGTTCCGGATCGCCTCTCACACTGCTGAACCAGTTTAACAAATGCTTTTAGTATTACGCGACTCACTTCTCGCTAGACTAAATAGAATAAATAAACAATATTAAAAAAATTGTTGTTGTAGAGTCGCTGCGTACTTAGGTGAGCTATGTACCCGCTATGTGTTGAATATATATTTATCGATAAAAAATAAGAAGCTTGACTGAATAAGAATCTTGCATTTTGCAATCTTTAATGGATATCTTCGTGACTCACGTCATCTTTTACTAATTCAAAATTCCTGTAAAGTTACATATTGTCCTCCTGTCCCTATATCTCAATTTATTATTGTCGTCATGACATCTCTATCAGCCGTTATATTAGTACCTATTCTTTCCTTTTCTACCCATAATGATATGTACAATTTATTACTTCATTTTTCACATAATCCGTCCATCTTGTTTTCGGTCTTCCCCTACTCGCGTACCCATTTGAGAAGCTATAAGACATAATCGAGAAGTGTTTCGCGAAAAAAAATGCTGTTTGCCGAAATAAACGAATTAGAATGTCGCAATCTGGTAGCATTGCGAATCACGTTGACACTTCTCCACATATTTTCCGGGTGACGGTTATCTGTGCTAATGGCATACTGGAAGAAAGATGTTACGAAACTGTGATGTGATGCTTAGGTAAATGAATGCCGACGTGATCTGCACGTTAAGGTGGTGACGATGAGTGTATTACATATTCCGGTCGGACATTCAGATTCAGCAACAGAAAAGCTATATAATGTCTACTTACAAGAAGAACATCTGCTGCTGTAAGTTTTACATGATCATTGATCGTCAGATCACGCATGAAGAATCGTTTAATACTATGGTTTAATTTGTCTCCTATCAATAGTTTTTATTTCTGTTGGTTGATTTCCAATTTAACAGCGTAAAACCATGACGTCGTTGTTAGATTTAGCGCAGCAAAAAGTTAATGTGTTTATTTAAACTATCATCACAGTCTATACTGCTAAATACAGGGCTCTTCCAAGTTGCGCCGCATCACCTGTTACCTGGTACTCAGCCATCCATAACGAAACTGTCCGTCTCGAAAGTAACTTCTCCGATTTTCAAGGACTCGTCAGCTCCATCAGCCATCGGCCCTTGCTCCAAACATTTCCAGTTTCCATTTCATGTTCTCATTATCAGAGATTACACGCTTGTCGGTTACATGCCGGTAATGCTATGTCGTGTCGTCGTCGAATCGCTTCACAGATTTTGATGCGGTTGTCACCGATTCATTGAACAGTCTATAAATAAAACGTGTGTGGCATGGAACAAAAAAGAGTTGACAGAGATGTCACAGTCGTCGGCACATCACTCCGATTCACTTGTTTTAACTTAATGTGTGTAAACACATTATATGCCAACAATTCGTCTTGTTTCCTTTAAGCATTGTCTCCGAGTAGCTCTGAATATTTATAACTCTGCTCGCCTTTTGTGCGCGTGGGCACAACATAGCTAATTCACCTATAAATTTTTATTGCAGCCTTGTTTGTCAGCTGTCATATGGCAATAAAGCGCCAGTCAATTGTTAGGTCAATATTGTTATCGAGTACGGCAATAAGTGCTTTATTCATTTCGTGTTTTATAATAGCTGATCTATTAGCAGTATCTGTAGATCTGTATCTAGGTAGTTCAACCACAATTACACAATACAATTCCCTAAGCTTACCGTAGTACCGTCCTTTGTTCGGAGTCAGCCATTAGATCCCGTGCATCATTCAAGGTCATTATAAGCTACACGGAATAGAGTAGAGTATACTATACATTCAAGTATTTCAAGGTTAGAGTCGGGCGGAGGTGGCGCAATTCGCGCTCGAATACGAAAAGTGGTCGGCGCGCGCGCGCAGCTCTACTAACGATTTGTGTTCCCACTGATAGTGCGAGCTTGCGGTCAAGAAACGACTATAAAGTACGTTATGCAGGTACTAAAGAACTGTTTTGTAGTCAATTGAATGAACAAGTTCAATTAATAGGTATTTATTTTTCCTTGATTGTCTCTGAAGTTCAGTGCTGACGATTTTCCTCATTTTCATCCCTTAGATTTGTATCTTCTTCGTTTCAGTAAATTCTCTCTCATTCTTCTTGCTCTGTCTGAAATAGGCACCTATTTTTATCTGCGCTATAGAATTTTCGATATTTTACGAGTTGGAATGACATGACCACAGGGTCACGGCTTCTAATATTCAAAAATCTTGTTGACCGTCATGCTTATCACACCCACCTGCGGGGTAATTACGTAACACACTAACAGTAGGAATGGGTTTCATTTTGACAGTTCAACAACATTCATTGCGTTATTTATGTTGTTGAGCAGACAATTTTTACGAATATATGAAGCAATGGATTAGCAATAAATAGGCTTCAAAATGATTCAGATTGTGATAGATAGTGTGTTACGTAATTAGGGTCCTGCTGTATGGTCAACTTGTAATACCTATTTACCTATCAAAGTAATTATTATTGTGTCTGTAAAATTCTACGATACAAATTTAATTTACTACTGCTTTTGATTTTTAGTTCATTTACTGTTTTCCACGTAATCGTATCAGTAATACGGTATAATGGAAATAAATCCTTACCTGTTGTAATAAGCATACTATAGTGTACGCTTCGCACTACGCTTCGCTTAGCTTATCCACGCCACATTTACCTAAGCATTTTTGTGATACATAGTTTTATTTTTTAATTGAATTGGAAAACCCAACATACGTCCCGATGTTCTTCTTGTTAGCTTTTGATATAATAAGTTGGTCTTGGAGAATAATAAACTAAGTCGATAAACGAACATGGTCTTGATTAATGCATTTCTTTCGAGACAAACGAATTTGTCTGGGGCAGCGGATCGCCGGATCGATGGAAAGTGCTATTTGTCGGGCATGGGACTGCGCCAAACGCACGTCGAGGTCAGCAACTTTTGCCTCTTTCTTATAGGTATTAAGGCGAGGTTCCAACACGAGATTTTTTGAACCACAGTTTTGTTGCAATGAAAATACAATGAACTTACAATTTGTAGAGCCTTGGATTTTTAACCTTTTAGTCAATATTACGAGTATAACCACATACGAAAATATCTTACTTTTTTTTAACCCGTATTGTGTTAATTTATATGATTTTACTCTGTAATGATGAATGTGGCACACTACAGGTTATCTATTCTGACATACATATTCAATTCATTTTCTAGAAGCGTGAATGAACTACCATTTTCCTTATTTCCCTTTTCATCGAATACATTCGAGCTATGCATGCACCGGCATTACAAGCGTAGCGCGTAGCACAACAAAATAACACCTGTGTTCATTGACATTAGGTGCATAATTATGTAAATGTAGACAGGCCACTTTTTATTTTTGTAATTTCACAGTATTTTGAAAGGTTTGAAAGGTTTGTATCTAATTTGCATCTTTTTTTATTCGTTGTCTTTACAATGAGACACTTTTATTCCCTCTTTTAACAATCTTCATCATGGTTTCATAACGTGTGATACCGTCTTCGCCTTAAAAATTTACATATAAACGAAAAAAAAGCAGCCAGGACACTTAGGCGGGCGCCGCGCGCCAATGAGTCAGACACACCCATTCTAATGACTGTAAGAAAAACATGAAATTATATTATATCTTTATTAACTTTGGTTGGTGCTAAGGACTAAAAGAAAAGAAGTAGGTACCTAAGCTTGAACGTCTGCAAATTTTAAGGACTATCATTTTATTTTATCAAAGAGTTTTTGAACGTTTGTACGACAAACAGAATCTAATATCAAATGACTTTACTAAAACGCCGATTCGATTAATTTAGCATTAATTAAGATAAAATAAATTATGAATGCAAGACTTGCAAGTCATATTGACAGCGTAATTTAATCATTAACATGATTTATTGAACTAAATAAGCACCTTGGTCATTTGATGATTACCCAAAAAAAAAAAAAAAAGGCGGATCAAACACTACAACGCGCCACGCGACGGAGCGCGGGAAACGGAGCCAAATTACGCGCGCGTTTTTATTAAATTTGTTTTTTAAAAAATCACGCTAGGAGGCTCGTCATCTGCGCCCCGTCGCGTGGCGCGTTGCAGTGTGTAATACCTACTGATTTATACTTTAATATGAATTTGAAAATGTCTCTGGATTTCGTTTTTCAGAAAAACTTTTTAATTGGTTCAATCAATCAGCCCCGTCCTTAATTATTCAGCCAAAAATCTTAATTTCGTTTCTAAAAAGGTCATTGACCTGCACCCTAATTACGTAACACACTATCTATCACAATCTGAATAATTTTGAAGCCTATTGCTAATCCATTGCTTCTTATGTTCGAAAAAATTGTCTGCTCAACAACGTAGATAACGCAATGAATGTTTTTGAACTGTCAAAATGAAACCCATTCCTACTGTTTAGTGTGTTACGTAATTACCCCGCTGATCCGTGATGGATTTACATTGGTAGGGACGTGTTAGGTGATCATGATCACGTACAATATTACGAATATTGCATAGATCAGTGAACTGTGAATTATATATTGGAACTAGCTTTTGCCCGCGGCTTCGCCCGCATGGATGTCGGAAAATTTAATATCCCACGGGAACGTACTACCGGGATTACGCGGCGCATGCCAGTAAAGCTCCCAGTCGCAGTCGGCATGATTTTTTCCGACATCTTCAACAATCATAGTCATATATCAGCTAATTTACACAAAACTTTAATGAATTATACACCCAAACCTTCCGCATGAATCACTCAGTCCATTGGTGAAAAGCGTATGAAAATGCATTGGATGGTTTTTGAGTTTATCGCGTTAGGACAGACAGACAGACGCACCGGGGGTCTTTGTTTTATTATACGTAGGTAATGATTTATAGGCGTGACGGTGATGCAAGATTACGCAAAAGTATTACGAGACTGATGAACCCGAAAGAAATTACAGCTGATTGACATAGTACCTAAGACTATCCTTCTCTCTTGTTATGTAAACAATAACATCATGATCTTCAAACACCTCAAAAATGAAATCACCAATATGATAACCAAATCCATTGCATAAGTTAAGGTGACCACTCACAAGCACAACCGTTCACAAAACCTACGAAAAAAGTACAAATTCAACAGTGAATAGATTGACGTCATAATATTTTGACATTTTGCATTGCGTCTGCTAGCATTGCAGAAGATAATACTAACTTGCATACAACTATCATAATAAAATTGTTGCCGTTTCGTCAGACAGGACGCCCAGCTTAGCGGCGCGGTGTGAATTTGCATCATCTATTTATATGATCAGCCTTCGACCTGACCAAGGTCGAGATGGGTAAGGTGGCTCTAGTGGCTCATTGCGACATTATAGATTTTGGGAAGCTATTAAAAGTAATTGCACATAATTATCATAATTATAATAATTATACTGTTTCAACGCACATGCCCCCGTAACCTATTTGTCCGAAGGATCTTAAAAATGTAAATGTAGAGCGTCATAGCACTTTTTTAACCGACTTCAAAAAGGAAGAGGTTGTCAAGTCGACTGTATGTTTTTTGTTTTGTATGTTTGTTACGCGATATCTCCGGCAATTGAGGAGCGTTTTTACAAAACGATACATCGTAAAATAATTTATTTTTCAATAATGTAATATGTTTATTTATTAGGGTTTAGATATAGTACGTTAAATGAAATTGAGGAGCGTTTTAACAAAACGATACATCATATTTTTTTTTTTTGCAATAATGTAAATTATTTATTTATTAGGGTTTAGATAGGGTATGTTAAATGAAATTGCTGCTAAATAAAATAAAAAAACGATGTATCGCTTTGTGAAAACGCTCCACAATTGTGGATCGATTCCGAAAACTCTTTTTTTAACAGATAGGGAAGTGGTGACAAAAAAATAAAATACTAAACCAAAGACACCGACTTCCGAAATACTTAAACTTATTTTTCACTTTGTAGTGTTTCCATTGGATTTTTTTTTTTTCTTGAAAAAAAGTTTTCTACGATACAATACATTTACCTAAAGCTACAGCACAAGCTAGTGCAAAATATATTACTACAATTTTATCAGGTGGAGTAGGTAACTTCTCTTGTCTTTATTCGCTAGAATTAAAACAAAGTGTCAAAAACAACCCTAGACAAGGTGAATCATATTAAGAAAGTGTTTTGCAAGAGATTTCCTCTGAAAAAGTAAATTTATTAGTTCATTGATACCTATCCAAAATGCATGTTCGTTTACCGAAATGTATTCGTATAGTAGTATTCTTATCTGCCATCTTGAAAGTAGACAGAATAGTATACTTTCCTCGGAAAATGCAGCGAAGAAACATTGTACAAAATCATAAATGCGGCACTATCTCGCTGTGCAGTCAAAACTTTATGGTAATACAAGAGAAATGGCTACTGTAAGATCTTTTTTTGCGTGGGCGAGTATGTTACACGGCGCATAGCTGAATGGGTTTATGTAAATACTGTAGATAATGTAATGTAATGTATCGGCACACATCATAAATTTCTTTGTTATACAATTTCTTGCAAAACTGCACTGTTCGTCTGTACACTAGGTACTATTATCTACCGACGCAATGGGATGCTGAAATTCTTTAATTTATTCTGCATACATACCTTTTTGTGAAACATGTGAAATGAACTCTATTGTAATAGGTTGAGTAGTTTCCTCGTTATGTTGGCACTGACTTCTTATCTGGCCCTGGCCCTGCAGTCTCGACATAGATAGCGACAAAAATCGGTCGTTAAGTCGTATCGATGTCAAATTTCTTTAATGGATTTTCAACCTTATGCTGTGGAAATAAAGTTGAAAATCTATTAAAGGAATTTGACAACGTTACGACTTAGCGACAGATTTTTGTCGCTATCTAATGTCGAGACTGCCGGCCCTGCAGTCTCGACATGAATAGCGACAAAAATCTGTCGCTAAGTCGTATCGATGTCAAATTTCTTTAATAGATTTTCAACTTTATGCTTTGGAAATAAAGTTGAAAATCTATTGAAGGAATTTGACATCGATACGACTTCGCGACAAATTTTTGTCGCTATCTAATGTCGAGACTGCAGGCCCTGGTAGGAGCGTTAAATCAGACAACTTTTGTTTTTTATCTTCCTTGTAAAGCTAAAGTTACTACTGTAATTCCTAGTCAGAAGTGGCTAAAGGTCGTCAGCGATTTCGAGTCTCCATTTCAAATAAGCGAGAAGCTCTAATATAGATTATAATGTATTCATATCGTGTATCCGGCTGGACGCTATTAATCTGGTCCGCGACCTGAAATATGAAAAATATTTCAGGCGAGTTGGAACGGAAGGCTATTGTTTTCACATTTCTTGTTTTTCGACTGGCAAGTCTTTCTGTGCTCTAGAAATAGGAAGTCAGTACCTATTCGTTTTTTAAGAAGAATCTGTAGAAATATTTGCTTTAGAGATGAAGAAATATGGAGACTAAGGTAGGCTTTGTTGAAGTTTAAGCGCTCAGACTTGTTTGGATTAAACTATGCCTTGAATGACTCTCCTTTAATATAGAGAAAGTAGGTAACCTATTTTATTTATAAGTATTTCATTTTCATAGTAGGTTTTTAAGTTCGAGTTCGTAAACGAGGCAAAGCAGTAGGTACGTAAGGATCGTAGCAGGTGGCATTCTGTAGTTTCTGCTTACCGCCATTAGAAACAGGCGTGAGCGTATTAAAAAAACGTTTTTCAATATCAAAGCATAAAAAATAGCTTTAAACATGAAATTAACGTTTCCTGTTTAACATGGATTTACGATAAATCTATAACAAAGCACAGGCCCAGGCCCTGCAGTCTCTCGACATTAGATAGCGACAAAAATCTGTCGCTAAGTCGTATCGATGTCAAATTCCTTCACTAGATTTTCAACTTTATGTCCAAAGCATAAGGTTGAAAATTTATTAAAGAAATTTGACATCGATCAGACTTAACGACCGATTTTTGTCGTTATATTTGTCGAGACTGCAGGGCCTGGACGTACCCAAATACCTACATTGGTTGAAACAATTTAACAACACACATCGTTGCAGTAATTATATATTGGTAATAAATACCTACTCCAATAAAATTATTATGCAAATGGGTAAACAAACACAATAGCAAACCTTTGTTATATACATAGATAGGTACAGTTAAATATATAGATACGTACCGGCTTCAGCAAATAAGGCGTAATAGGTCTTCAGCTTCATAATAATTCTTCTACACGTAAGGCTAAATCATGAAACGACATCCTATTCATTATGTAGTTTGATGATACCTAGATAAATATTCATAACGGAACTGATGATAACTGATTAACGAGATAACCAACTAATTGTATAATTAGTTAATAATAACTTGTCGTGCGCATCTTGTCATTTTTTGTCAAATTAATGCACATTTGTGTTTGGGAAAAATTCTCTTATTTTTGGCTGACGTGATGCTCTACAAAGTTAATTTTAGTAGTTGGCAGAGTTGTTATTTTATACATAAACAACTCTGCCAACTTCTACTGGAGTTTGGCTATGATTTCACCCGGCCGCGTGTAGTTTAGGTTCCATAATTTTTCGAAATAATGCCATTTTCCAGCCTTCATGCGGCTGAAACCAAAGCTAGGCTATTAATTCTACAGCCAACAAGAAAATCGGCAGTTTTCACAAAAACTTTTTTTTGATGGCTAATGATCAAATTGAGGTTGACCGACTGAGGTTTGAGTTTGACTTTTCCCATACATTTAGGTTTTATAAGGATTATACCTATACTGAATTAAAAATAAGCCCTTATGACATTGCAAGGCAATCGTTGAATGTGGACTCTAATTTATTATTTTTTATGTAGTTTTTTAAAGTTAAGATCACCTGCCTTGAAAACACCAGCTACTACAGATGACACTGCTAAACGCTTTGGCCTACAAACTCCTTAATAAAAACCCGTTTACCTTAAACTTCACTTAACGTTATTTTTCTAACCTTATTCGTTGATTTGTTCCAGGCATCGGCTCCATAAATGAATTCGACTTCTCCCTGACACCTCTCCTGACATGCTGTGGTTTCTTCATCATGTACCTGGTGGAGGAACTGGTTCACATGTACATCCACTACAGGGAAAGGAAGGTTGGCCAGGTGGCTCCTCTCGTGAGGAACCTCAGTGTGCGACAGAGCCGAAGCGGAGTTACAAACGGAGAGAAGAGCCCCAACAACTCCACCGCAGATCTTGTTGAACCAAAAAAGGTAACTTTTTTGCTGATTTTTGGCACGTTTCTGAACCGAGGTAATTAATCTCTTAAAAATTAAATTGTATAAAATGTTATGCTAAAGTGATTAATGTATCCGATCCATGTTTATACGCTAACGAGTGTTTCCCTATTAATTAAATATATATGTAGCTCTAATCTAAATTATCTCAAAATGTTTTGTTCGCCACTTATAAGAGGACGGCTAATTTGATTAAATTCAATTTTTCTAGGATCCTGAGAGTCATCACCACCACAATGGACATTCCCACCACCACAGCCACATGCCTGTGAACGTTGGAGATGATGTCACTTCTGCCCTCAGAGGATTGCTCATTGTCCTCGCTCTTTCTATCCACGAACTGTTCGAGGG
Source organism: Dryobotodes eremita (assembly GCA_917490735.1). Taxonomy (NCBI): domain Eukaryota; kingdom Metazoa; phylum Arthropoda; class Insecta; order Lepidoptera; family Noctuidae; genus Dryobotodes; species Dryobotodes eremita. The sequence continues at coordinate 12,335,420 of OU823257.1, forward strand.
TTTGGCTGTCGGTTTAGAATCCAGCGCTTCTAACGTCTGGTAAGAATTATTTTGTTTTAAGATTACCTGCGCCATCTATTATCGAATAGCGTAACTTTTCAAAATATTTGTTTACTTTAGTTCTACATAATACTGGTACTCAATCATAGATGGCGCTATGTACAATTTTGAAGTATACTAATAAGTTTTGTTTTGACTCACTTCCGGTTCCAGATTTTAACTTTATAATTTTATTATTTTTCAGGTACATGTTAGGAGCTATTTCTGCCCACAAGCTTGTGATTGCCTTCTGTATTGGTGTGGAGCTCATCGCTACACGTACTAAGACTTGGCTGACGGTCGTGTATATCACTACTTTCGCCATTGTATCACCCTTGGGTATCGGTATCGGTCTCCTGCTGGTGGGAGGTCAAGGTGCTGCCGCTGCCGGTCTCTCCTCCGTGGTGCTACAGGGACTTGCTTCAGGAACCCTGCTCTACGTCATCTTCTTTGAAATCTGGAAAGGCGATAGAACGGGTATCTTGCAATACATCGCATCTGTGGTTGGATTCTTCCTGATGTTCGGTCTGCAATTGCTGAGTAAGTGTCAACAAATATTTAATTAAAAATGAACCACGTCATATTATTTTACTTACAGTTACAAAAATATATTATTCGTAAGGTAAAAGAATTAACGGAGATTTTCCATAAACTGCTGCCGTGTATAAATAAAATAAATCTATATAAAAGTTTACTAATTTTCCATTTTCTATTTTCAGCTCCACACTCCCACTCGCACGGCGGCGACCACGGCCACAGTCACAGCGAAAGGAAATAGGTTTAAGTTGAAACAGGAACTAAAACTTCATAATACCCACGTATTTTCGTCTACGATGTTATCTATGTGAATCAGACTTACTGTTAAGTGTTGACCAAATGACAATATTTTTATATGTGATAAATTATGATGTGTATTAGATTTAGTATAAGATAGTCTAAACTACATTGTATTTAATGTAAGAAAAAATGCAGGTTACAGGAGCTCAGTAAAATATTATTTTCGGATAGGTACTCGCTTTACTTTAAGAAATTAGTGTTGCCATTAGTCGCTATAACTTAATTCGTAGATGCCGTGAAAAAAAACTTAATCCTACTTATTACAAATACGAGCACTAGCGAGATTCCGAAACAAACGAACTTTCTAGTCATCAGCTACATATTAACACTTTATTTAGTTTTGTTTCAATATCAATCCAATTTAGAAGCAAATTAGCAGTACACTGTAGGAATATTGTTCTACCTTATGCTACGAATTAAACATTTCAAACGGTGTAGATATTTTTGTTACCTATTTGTATTTTGGCTAAATATACTTATTACTAGAGTATATTTGATTGGCGTTAAACAGCTATTAAAATAGAACATTTTGAGATGGTACTTAGTGTACCTTAATTAAGTTAGTCCCGTTCGATAAAGTACAATATTTTCACCTACTTTATAGACTACTACATAATCTTATTTGATTTTTTAAACAACGTCACAAATAACTGATATGTAGTTTATGTTGTGTAAATCACTGAAACATAAGTTTCTTTATGGTTAAGTCCACTTAGTAGGTGTTTGTCTGTCTGTGATATTGAGAAGCAGGAATAAGCAGTTGAATCGGATGGGCCATAAAATTAATAGTTACTTAGTTTTAAATGCATTAATAAATTAACACAATCGAAGTATAAACGTCCTTGATACGTGAGTTACTAATAACATAAGTACTAGCCGTACGAATCAACTGTGCACTCCGCTGGAATGCGACCCCTCTCCCGCTGCCCCGCGCGGTGCCCCGCATTCGCCGCAAGCGCTCAGTAGCGATAGCATCTTTGTTACCGTTGCGCGTTTCTCGTTTCCATCGTCTAAATACGGTTTAAATCTGTTGCTATTATTGTTTCTGTTGAATTGCGAGGTGCACAGTTAATTCGTACGGGTAGTAATTCATTACGTTTGTTATTGATGTCCTGCAAATTATCCTGTAAAAACATTCCTGATTTAGTTTTGATGAATGAATAATTTATTATTTAAATGTATATTGAACAATGTTATTAGACCATTAAAATTATGCTGGGTTATGGAGAGTGCTGTGCACTTTAATAAATAATTTTAAAAATGTACACTAATCTATGCAATTTTATAAAAGTTTGATAATAAAACCATAAATAATTTAAACATTGTTTGATTACTGTACCTACACCTTCTTATAATTGCTTCGGATTCCTTAAAGCAAGATTGCAATAAAAGTCCTTCCCTGACTGTTAACTTGCCAAAGAAAATGATTTCAAAACTAGTCGTTTACAGTTAATACTCCACCAATCAAAAGTATAAAACTTGGTGTCTCAGACTCATGGCGGATCCAGACATAGCAAAGGCCTGAGGCCCAAATAAAAAGCCCCCACTGTCCCTACGAGACAAAAGGGATTGGGTGGTCTTTAAAATAATGGTAAACGGTGAGCTACCAAAAGAGAATGTGGCCACTGGCAGGCCTAATGTATCACAGGCATTTCGTTTGCCCTAAGTTGAAAGACAATCACAACTGATCAATCTGTCAATAATTCTAATTCTAAATAAAAAAATCATTAGATTAATTTAGGGGTGTGGCAATGTGGTTCTTACAATAATGCGAACAAACGGTTCGTATCCGTTGTATTTCTGATAATATTAAAATATTAGTAGATAATGGGTTGACGATTCATTGCCGTCTGTCCTTTTCTCACTACTCCAAAGTCATATTGCTATTCTGCTGTCATTGTAGCTGTCAAGCTTGTCAAGGTCAAGTAAAATAACATTTTTTGACAATTACTAATTACCTGTACGTGTTTTCTACTATACTGCTCTGCTCTTCAAGTTTTTCTATAATAAACAAAACACGAGTGTGAACGTTTACTTCTCTGCATTACACACAGATATAGCAAACATACTCTGTTTAAATATCTCAGGATCACCTGGATTTGTTAAAAAAACAGGTAAGTAACAACAGTTTACGTAGATACAACTTCTCTGAGTTAATAAATTATATTATGTAAATCATTTTCATAAATGTTAATTAGTAGTTAGAAAGTGAAATGTTACGTATGATATAACAAGTTGAAAGGTGAAATTGTTATGCGGCCTTGCGCTGCGTGCGGCTCAGTTGCAGTCGAGTAGGCGAGCGCTAATAGAAAGTGTCTAACAGTTCGCGTTCCCACTGATAATTTAGTTTTTCAAGACTTATTGTTATCGTTGCATTTTTCTAAGTGTGTCGCAATGGCTTTGTTACTCGGTTCTGTTGTTTGTTTATCTGTGCCTGATTGTAAGTTCTACATTTTCTTTGAACTAGTTTACCCACTTGTAAGGCCTGACTTTCATGTGCTCAGTTTATTAACGATACTATCAGCTGTTTCCTGAGTTCAATGACTGTTTACCTGGTTGTTAATGAGGAAAATAAATTGTAAAACTAACATTGCCTTATTTATGATAAAGTTGTATTTGTTGAGTACTATATCATTTGTTTGTCAATTCTGCAGCAGTTGAGCATCGCCCGCTAGCTCGCAGGATGTCGGCCCCCGGTTTAACTTCAGAAGCGCAGATGCGGTACATGCTGCAATGGTTCGGCGAGTTTAGTGAACTGCAACGTGAAGACTTCCTACCTGTGTTAGCGGCAGCACGTGGTGACAAACCTGATCAGCTCGCAGCCTCAATGGCAACAATCACTTGTGATGATAAACCTGTCAGCCTTTTTCAATGTCGGGTAAGTAAAACAATTTTTATTAACTTTCTAGGCGCTTCTTTCTGGGACTAAATTAGTTAACCATGCCTAAAATAGAAACCTTGGTTCAAATATCAGGTGTCAGTCTGACTCATGGCATGAATATGTGAACTTAACAGTTATATTACAAATGACTCAAACTCAAAATATTACAATTAGACTATTTACGGAATTAGACATTTACAGACTTTACTATTTTTGTAATTTTTTTATTGATCTAGCTCATAATATTTTTGTTGTAAAAAGTTTTGAGTTTACCGTATTTGGTAGGTAGGCCTGACTGTAGTGTCACCATATCACCTGGCTTTGAGATAAGAAACCAAGAGTCCATCTCATATTTTAAAATGTAATTTTTGTGGAAAAATGCCACCAAGAGGCTACATATGAACTAACCTGATGAATGCTATATGAACCAGCAATCCTACTATCCTACTAATATTATAAATGTGAAAGTGTGGATGTTTGTTACTCAATCACGCAAAAACGGCTGAACGGATTTGGATGAAATTTGGCACATAGGTAGACCATGACTTGGATTAAAACATAGGATACTTACTATATTTTATCTATATGATATTTTATCGGGATCGAGACTTATGCGGGTGAAACCGCGGGGCGCAGCTAGTTTGTTATAAGAAAAATACACATAAAACGCCGGTAAATATAATTGTAAAAACTGTTGAGCGTTTAGCGGGTACATTAAACAGCAAAACTTAAAAGCTAATTAAAATGATTGCATTCATCATCATGTTATTATGACTAATGGATATTGATTGTGTTAGTATAATAGTGTTTAATTTCAATAATTGATAAAAAAATTGTGTGATTATTAATTACTCTATGCAATAAAATTTTTGTAAAATTGTTACTGATGAAGCCAAAATTTCCCAATTTATAGATAATTGGTCTTTAATTTGGGATCCCCAAGAAATGTTATTTTGTAGCAATCAGACTTGGTGGTGCTGTTATTACTTATTAGTTACAGGCTGAGTGCCTGGTGGGATTTCCCATCGGTATCTTCTCAGGAGCCTTAGAGGATGAGTTTCCACAACACACACAACTACAACAGCTTACTTTTACTTATAAACAGAAGTCTTAAGTACCAACCGCCTCATTTCTAATTTTCAAAATTCACTAATTTCTATACAAACTTTCATTCTTCATCCTTCCTTACTTCGTAATGTTCGTTATTTCTAGAACTCATGCAAAATTTCATGCTTCTAGACACAGCGCTTTAGGCTGTGCATTGTCTGTCAGAGAATTTAAGATTTTTATTAAGTAGATTCTATTTCTTTCAAATTATTTAGTTTTCCTGGTAGTAGTCTAAAATAATTTCAATAAATAGGCATTACCTTACCTTGTGTTTACCACTATCTAAGTATATTGCATGACTTCATTCATACTACCTATATGGTTGTGTACGAGTAGGTTAAAAATAAATGTAGTAATTTGTTATCAGCATACCTGAACTGAACAAACAAATCATTGTTTTCAGATAAAACTATTCAACGAGTGGTTCCCCACCTGGGCTGAGGAAGACCAAGATAGACTGATAAAGAGTGTCTCTGAAACCGATCCTGAGTTTGGCACAAAGTTGCAAGACATCATGAAAAATGGGCCAAAAGTGAATGGTGAGCAGAATGGCACCAATGAACTACATTCACCAGTTCCTGAGGAAGAAGCTAAGACTGAAGAAAATGAGACTTGGAATAATGGTGAAAATGGAGAAGCAGTGGTTGAAGAACCCGCTGAGCCGGCAGTCACTGAAAACATTCCTGTTGAAATAGCAGCTGCTTCTTAAACGGTGTATTGTTTTTGATATATCTCTCTTTAGTATTATTTTTTCACAAAAAGTGTTTGCCACCTATACATACATTATGTGTCATAAGAATAGCATTACGTACCTATATAATGCAGTATTTGCTATTGGATTTGACTTGTCGCAGGTTCTTGCTGGTTTTGCAATGAGAGTTTTTGAAATGTAAAGAAATTCATGAATACTGAAAGTATACAGTTTATAGTAACTTTAAGATAATATTGGACTATATTTCGACTGTATTAACGTTGTAAACATTCCATTTAATTCATTCCAAGCTAGAATATTTATTAATATTCAGTTTTTACTAACTCCTAGACTTCATAACTATGCTGTTTTATAGGCTTCTATTTGAGTGTTTTACTATTTATTGTCGAATCTCATTTTATATTTTCTATAAATGGCTATTCATCTTTTAAATCTTTGTTTAGATGTTATAGTCGCCTATTTTTGTATTTATGGATTATCATATAAGAATATAATTAGGTGTAAGCTATGTTATTGGGTGTCACAAGCATAAAATGTCTGTTATTATTATGTAATATGCATATTATACGTATTGTAAATCATCATTGACGTAAAAAACTATCAATTAAAATGTTAACGTAACGTGTATTCTCCGAAGTTGATTGAGTGTGTGGCATGCTAACAATTTTCTAATTTATTAATTAGAAAACATGTAACTATCGCCACCGTGTCCTATAATTGTCTTCAACGGTTTGATTAGTTATTTGTATTGCTCCCTAGTATTAATACGCGTATTCAGGTAATGGGGTGTGTCTATCAACATCCTGTTGTACTTTAGCGAATTTGTAAAAAAAGCCAAATATGAAAGATCTTTGGAATTCTCCTAGATCGCGAGGTAAAGGAGGAAGTACAAACATAATAATACGTGCCAAGATTTAATGAGTAGATATATTTCATTCTTTAGAGAAGTATATTTTTCCTATGTTTACAAAAGTAATATATTTCTGTAGTTGTATTTTTTCGTGATGTCTGAAGTGTCTGTGAGTGATAGAGCGGTGCTGGCGGGGCCGGGGGCCGGGGCGTGACTAGAAGGAGGTCATTTATACATCTAATTATAAATAAATTATTTACTTAATACAAATTTTATTAGAATTGTAACATTGTTTTATTAATTCCATGTTGTAGAATGTTCACCTTCTTATTTTATTGTTAGGACACAATATACAATCTTATAAACGTAGAGAATACAGTGGCAAGATGTACTGTCATGGATGGCACTCATTTGTGACTAAACTCTTACAAAACAATGTAACACTAACTTCAAAATATACTTTATTTCACAGATATAAGTTCTATAGGCATTAACACTTATAGATTAAGTTAATCTCAAGTTACACTGCACTTTTAATGAGTACAATACGAAGTTAATGCCTGTCTTATCACGTAGCAAGTACATACAGTCAACAGCATGTCAGTAGTAACACTTTAAACCGCCCGTATTGCTACGAAATAAAGACGCTGTCAAAGTCAAATTGTTACCATGGACGTGTAGTTGGCTGTACGCATTATTTTTATTTCACGTTGTAAATCTCAGTCAAACAAATTATATCTGGAGTTACCTAAGGGCGTAACTTTGATAGGATCCAGTCGAGGTAAGCGCCGACGCGGGTGTATACGCCGGGCCAGCCCTGGGTGCCGCAGGGCGAAGGCCCGTAGGACACGACGCCGAGGACCATCCAGTTGTTGGCGGAGGGTGCCTGGCCCATGAGTGGGCCTCCGGAGTCCCCGCGGCACGAGTCCTGGCCTGCCACGCCGCCCGCGCATATCTGCGTGTTGTCTATCTGGCGGGTCACGCGCTCGTATACTCGTGCGCAGTTATTTAGGTTCACAACGGGCACGCGCACCTTTAGCTTGACGTCCGACTCCGTACCTGAAATTATTTATTTGTCTGTTTTAGAGTGAGGTCACATTTGATGTAGGTTTTAAGTTAAGCAGAACAAAGCGGGTTTTCATTTATTCAGTGGCAGTAGTTTAATGTATAGTCTGCTAGTACATACTGATAATCTAGTTGCTGAGTTTTATTTATACTAGTCAAATTAAACAAATTTAGGTATAAAAACATTTATTGTAGCTGCATCATTTGTTATACCAATGCCCATGCATTGGCATATTGGAAAATTACAGTTTGTGCCACTTTTAAATGTAACGGTTGGCGTAGGTAGGCGTAAGCGCAATTTTAACGACTAAACAATCTGGTAAACACTTTCCAAATAATCTCATTCAATGGAAAACAAAACAATTAAAAAAGTGACTGTTGTTTGTGCTTAAATGAGTGCAATTTAATTATTATGAATGAAAACAATGTAAGTGTATTTTGAATGGATTGTTTAATCTGCTAGGCGAAGGCTACTTTAGGGTGGAAGCATGATACGTTTAGTCCAAAAGAACAGAAAACGCCTAAATGAAATTAGGAAAATCTATTTGACTTTCCAAAACTATCTTAGTTGGGAGGTTGGGGCAGATATGAGTGTAGTCTAGGGTACCACATGACTCCCCACGAGATGTGGTGGTCGTAGCACCTTGGCGTGGTCAAACACTAGCTAGCTAGGCCCTAAGATATTTTTAAAATACACAGTGCGAAACAAAAAATCTCAATTTAAAATTCTTATTTGGCATTTCTATTTTACCAATGATGCAGGTAATCCAAATTTTCAAGTGTTTTTCCTACCATCCAAATTCAAGCTGTCTATGTTTGACATGATTCCATGAATTCAGTTCTATGTAGGCACAGCTAAGCCCCTGGCTCTTCCTATAGCTAGAGGTTAGGCTCTTTTGGTAAAACGCATCACTAAGCACGCGGGGTGGAATGTAAGCTATTTACATATTTCCATGGAAAGGAAATCAGCCCACCTGACAAGTTAGGTCCAGTAGTAAACTTCGGGAAGGCGTTACTGTCGCTCTCTTCTGAAAGCAACCATTGTTAGCCGAACTACCAGATGGATTGGTGCTGGTGCTAAATGCTCATAATGTACACAGTGCAAGGTTAGTTCAGTTTATGAATATTTAGCTGTTGATAGCTGGTGGTACTTACGTGTTTCAGTCTTTCCCCATCCTGCGACTTCCATGTCGAAACCTTCGTAAAAGCTGTTTTTGAGGTCGTCGTTCAGTGGCAAACATATTGGTTTGACGAAGTCTGAAACATTCAAAAAAACTCATCAAAATTTTATTTTATGAAACGTTATCAATATCCAAAGATTCGGCTAAGCGAAAAAGTCAATGTCATGTATCAAAAAAGATTTAGCTTGTGGTCAACAAGTGCCTACAAAGCATAGTTTAAAGGCTCCCTCAAACAGACGCGACGCAACTCTAGTAGAGCAATTTATATGAACACTTTATGGAAATTGTTTTACATTAGTCGCGTGGCGCCTGTCTGCGGGAGCCTTATGTTAAATAGGTAAGTATTGATACCTATTTAACGTTAAACTGTGCTTTGTAAGTATTGCTGTGTGATGTAGTTTGGGGTCTTCGGCGTTGTAGCCCTCCTGTAGGATGATATTTTGTTCCACCAGGACATCATCTGTGGTTTTGGGAATAAGTATAGCCAGTAGAACGTAGGTATTAGGCAATCTTACCATTGAATTCCGCGTTGGACGTAAGTCTGAGTAGGGCAATGTCGTGGTGCTGATTGGAATCGTCAGCGTTGTACCCCTCCTGTGGGATGATTTGTTCCACCGGGATGTCCTGCACGGGCCTGCTGCAGTCATCATGGAAACAGTCCATCGTGCTCGACGTGTTCCACTCGCCCAGACGCACTTGCGAACTGAAATCGTTTTATGAATTGGGTTTACTTAGGAAAATTTTGCTTAAAAGCCGATAATGAAACCTAGATGTCTCTTTCTTAAAAATTTTTACAATTACGTGGTTGTATTGCATAATATAGGTAGATTTCTAAAAATCGCCAACCCGTGTTGGGCAAGGGTGGTCAGCAATGCTCGTGCTTTCTCTGCAAGAAGCCTTTGCCCTGCAATGGAACAATAATAGGCTTTTATTACTATCTGAAAATCGCAGGAACTATTTTTTTTTTTTTTTTTAAAAAAACGTTGCCCCACACTAGGAATTTCTCCTGTATTGTGGGTGCGTTTACAAACATTTAAACTCACATACACAAACAGCCAGACCCGGAACAACCACTTGTAGGCCATACAAATATTTGTTCCGTGCGGGAATCGAACCCGCGACACGCAGTGCAGCAGTCAATTGCTTAACCACTGCGCCAACCGTGCCGTCAACTATATATCTACCTAGGTAAATAAGTTTAAACAAAATATCAGGTTTTAGAGAAAAATTATTGACAGTAGGCATATACAGGGTTATTTGTAAAACACCAGCAACCTCTTAAGGGGTCACTGTACTCATCATTATAAACAACTTTTACTATGGAAAAAAACCTGAAATCGCGAAAAAAATATCAGCTGTTCCCTACGTTTTGAAGTGTTATGCGAATATAAATGTAGGGAAAATCTGTTTTTTTTTTCGCGATTTCAATTTCACAATGACCCCTTAAGAGGTTGCTGGTGTTTTACAAATAACCCTGTATAATACCTCAGGTGGACTAAGTAATACCTACCTATTTTCTCTACAATTTGATACTCAAAGGCTCAAACATAAAATGTTTGTAGGTACCTATCGATAAAACAAAAATCATTACAAAATGCATCTAAACAGGAGGAGGAAAATAATGGAAAATTTGTTACAGTTGAGTGACCAAATAAAAATTATGTTGCTACGAGCTAGGCTACACGTTTTCGAATGTATTTCTCATTGGTAGTAATTATGATAGGTATTCACAGGTGGGTACCTACCTGTGAATTGTTATTTTGAAATAGCGATAAGAAAACACGACTACGATTTGACAAGCATTGAGAAAGTAGGTGCAAGACCTGCAGGTAAGTATGAGTAATTTGCATACCTACTGTCACTAACAAGCAATAAATAACGAGCCCATGTCTTTCGCCTATTTAATTTACCAGCTACGTGTAGGTAGGTATATTTTTCAGTAACTACCCCGGGGAAATCACATGATTGAATAATTCCAAGAGATTTCTTGAATCACTAAGTGCGTTGGAGTTTAGCCGAACGAGTTATCAATAGCTTGACTTGACCTCATTGAATATAGTTACTTATATGACACATGACTAAGTATAGGTATTATAGGTACGACTGCGAATTATGTTCTCACCAACTTGCAGTAAAATTGAGGTAACCACTCAGGCACAGGTCATCAGCTCTCAACCAAAAATCGCAGAACCAACAAAATACCTACTTAGATACGTATACGTGGAGCGTTCAATGTATTCTCAGTATGAGGGTGATTTACTACTGATGTGGGTAATGTGACTAATTAATTAATTAATGACATTATCTAAGGGTATAAAGGTAAAATTTCATATAGCTGTGATCATTAGTTTGCTAGTTAACCTTAGTCAACGACAACTGGAATGGCAAACGTGATAATGTTGAAAAAAATCGAGCACCGCGCTGTTATTAAATTCCTTACCAAACAAAGAAAAGTCAAAAAACTATTCACGAAGAGATGGTGGCTGTTTACCAAGATTATGCACCTTCGTTATCTACGGTTCAAAAGTGTTCAAGTGAATTTAAAACGGGCATAGATAGTATTGAATGACGACACTCGCTCGGGCGGCCCGGTTAAAGCCTCTACGGAACAAAACGTGAAAATAGTTGAGAAGCTTATACTGGAGGATGCCCGAATGAAGATGAAAATGATAGCAGTGATGACCCACCTCTCCGTTGATACCGTGCACACTATTCTTCATGACCTTCTTTACCTTCCAAAAGTCAGTGCAAGATGGGTACCGCGAATGCTCGCGGCGTCTCAAAATCATGTGCGAAACGAGTACTGTAGAGAGTTTTTAGAGCTTTGTAGTGAAGTTCCATCAAGTATTTTCGATCGAATTGTTACTGGAGATGTAACGTGGATTCAACATGATGACCCTGAATGTAAGCAGGAGTCCATGCAGAGGCACAAGAAGGGTGCTGCGCCCCCTAAAAAATTCAAAGTCGTCCCGTCTGCCAGAAAAATTATGGCCACAATGTTTTGGGACTCAAAGGGAATTTTGCTGATTGAGTACACAAAAAGGTGAAACCATAAACGCAACATCCTGCGTATCCAGTTTACAAAATATACGGGAAGCAATTAAAGAAAAAATACATTGTAAACTGATCACTGGTGTGTTGCTTCTTCACGACAACGCCCCAGTCCACACGGCGCGTGTTTCCAAGGCTGCTGTACGAGGCTGTGATTTCGAAGAAATTAACCACCCACCCTATAGCCCCGACCTAGCCCTAAGTGATTATCATTTGTTCCCTAATTTAAAAAAAGACCTTCATGGGAAACGATTTTCCAACGATGAAGAGCTCAAGGCGGCAATGAATGCGCATTTTTCAGAGGAAGAGGAAAGTAATTTTTTAACAGGGTATTGAAAAGTTAATTTCTATATGTAATAAATGCATTGAGATAATGAGGGTATACACTGAAAAATAAATATAATTTTAATTGCATTTACGTTTTTTTTTCATTTCGATACCAAGAATACATTGAACGCCTCTCGTACATACCAATGTATATAATATGATCTATCTACCTTTACTTACCGACTTACCTATTTCGTTAGTCAAAGACAGATAAAGGCTTACCTTTGTTACCTAAATAGGTACAAACTTTCATAATTATAAATCTTCAGCTGAAAAATAAGCTGCGTGAAAGTTTCAGTTTTATATAGGTAGGTACCTCGAAAATTGTCAAAAGCTCACAATGGAGATACGGTTGTAACGTTTGTAATTGAGTAGACTTAGGTGACAGGCAGTGCCATTGTAATGATCGTCTGTACCTACCTGTCGAAAGAAGAGGCTGCTGTTTGAAAGGAGATTCCTTCTATGCTTGTAATTAAGGATTAAATTTGAATTCTAAATAGACTCACAGTCTCCAGTTTGGCGGGAGGTCCGAGCCCTTGACGCAGTGCGCCGCTGTGAGGACGTATCTGGCGGCTATGAGCACTCCACCGCAGTAGAAGCCCCAGCCGACGGCTGAAAAAAACGATCGAACAATAAAATTTTGCCGGTTTGTCTTCTGCCTTAGATCCGTGTTTCCTATCCAATAACCACTGAGAAGAAAAGTCGTAACTAAGTAGTCATAAGGTCTCTTAAATTTGCATTCCTTTTGATGGTCAGATTTTAAATGAGAACCTTGCAGGTAATTGTCTGAGATGGTCTCTTGAGGAAAGAACCATACAGATTTGTAGACCTGTCTGGACAGATGGCATGCATGGAGCTCAATGGCCCAACGAACTTGACCAAAAAGAAAAGATATTTGGGTAGGCCAAACGAAATACAGGGTGGCAGGGACATCGAACGCGCAAACTGTAACCATGGATTCAGCAGTACATGAATGTGAACCCTTTGCAAAAATTTGCTGTTCCATACATTTTGACCGCGTAGGTATGGCTCTTTTCTATGAAACAGCTGTTTTTTTTATGACCGACGAAAAGTTTCCTCGTAGGGGGTTCAGAACCATGTGCTCAATTCATGGTTACAGTGTGCGCGTCGATGTCCCTGCCACCCTGTATACACCAGTATAAACAAGTCGTTAGACAAACACAATATCTCTGTAAAAAATAGAATACTTTACAATAGTACCAAGTACCTAAATATCATTGTGTAAAATATATAAAAAAAACACAAAATGTTTGTTAAAACACGTCAGCACAGCATTGGCCCTTGTATTTATTGAAGCAGCTTAATCCCAAGCCTTTCAGTATTTAAGATAGTCTTTATCAGCATAAAAAGATTTCTGGCCAAGTTTCCGCTTTAGGTATAAATGCATAGTTTTTGAATTTGCATAGGATAAAAAAAAGCGTAGTATAGGTACGTTGGCATCTAAAAACGTACCCATTGGCATACAATTCACTGCAATAGCAGACAGAGTCACAAGTGTTTTATAATGATTTGGAAGTTCTGACCTGCCCGGTGTGTAGACTCCACTGTAATAAACATTGAAACCACATAGCATTAATAACCGAATAAATCCTTTGACATTGTTTTTAATGTGTGTGACACAAAAGTACCACCATTGTGTATTAACGGATTCCGGAATGGAGCTGTCGGTCGGCTTTTACGCAGACTTTCAGACAACCCTACTGTGCCTGCCGGAAAATCATTTTAGGGAAGCCTGTCTCAAACTTACGTTTGTCGTATCTGATGAGCGCCATCCAGGGGTGCTCGTCGATGTCAACCTGCGTTCCTCCAACTATTCTGTCGTTGTTCTGGATCCCGCATATCCGGTTGTTGGGGAGGAGACTCGTTGGATCAGCAATCCTCGAATTAAGGGGACTAGCACTTTGTTGAGGACTACTTAAGAACTGCGGTGGACAGCATACCTAGATAATCAAAACAACATTAAATATTCAGTACTTAATAAACCTCTCTTGTAACTACCAGTTTTTTTTTCTGGGTGTTGTAATTCACTGACAGACTACGCACAGCTTAAGCAGCGGGGTTTAGAAAATTGGTCAAGATTTCCTTTTTATCGAAATTAAGCACTAAGGAAGGATTTTTGAAAATTCATCCCCTAAAGGAGAATAGTGGGGATGAAAGTTTGTATGGAATTTCGTCATTTCTGCCGATGGGAAAGCCTATCGAAAGCATGGCTTGTAAGTCAATAAGAGTTTTCAAAATGTTTATCTCAATTTACCCGAATGTTTCCTCTAACCGGTGGACGTGTCATCTAATCGGTAGAATAAAAAATATATATAGTTGATATGTGAGCAAGCTCAGCTTTTAAGCCATATTGGAAAGCACACTCTTGATTGGCTCACCATTGGCAAGTTGCCTCCCTGGAAGCCGCAGTGCAGGCTGCGCAGGAGTTGCGTCAGCTGTGGCGTGCTGCCGCGCTGCAACTGCGTGTACAGGCCCGTGCACTCGCTCAGAGCGATGCAGTTCGCGCCGCCATTACACGCCTCTAGAACACGTCGATGGGATGTGTTTTAGATTTAGTTAGATAAATATCTCGCCGTGTCAACCTCATAACTTCCGCAGAACGTAGGACAAGAAAATCATTGATTGCTAATGAAATATCGTAGGAAAAATTGTCGTTTTAAGAAAGCGGATGCTACCATAATGACTACAACCCAAGTTAAGACTAGATTACCTAATCTAGGCATAACTAACTGTGGGATGTTCTATCAGATACCTACCTAGGTATCTGATAGACAGACTCAGACACAGACTATGTTGTCCAGAAAATAAATACCTACTTTTATTGGTAGGTATTTAATGTTTACTATATTTCTTTCCTGATATCAGCCAGAAAGATTCAAAGACCAACAAACAATGACAATGATTAAATGTGAAAGCTGAAATATAAATGTTCTGTGGGGCATGGTGAAGCCCGAAGGTAGTGGATCAAATTGATTGGGAGCAGTCTCATTAGAGACTCATCATTAAATCATCAAAAAAAAAAACCATCATCGTCTCTTATTATTAAATCTAAATTAAGCCCGAATTTATAGAATAAGAAATGAGTACATGTATGAGGAAGTGTGAAAGTAGCGCCGGTGACCCAAAAGGGAATCGGTTGTCATGGTACGGGTATATGATGCAGAGGGATGAGGAAAATATCGTAAGGAAAGTTTCTATAAAAGTGGATGGCTATTAGAAGAGAGGAAGATGGAGTGGCTAGAAAAGGGGTGACTACCAAGAAGACGACTTATAATAAATAAGGAGACATGTTGCACCGACCCCTAATAAATTGGGATAAGGGCAGGGGAACGATAATAATTGATTATAATTAATCAAAATGATTGAAAGAAAAGTCTCGAATCATTTAAATTAACTGCTTGAAATTGATTGAAAGTAAAGTCTTTAATAATTTGAATTAAGTGAATCAAATTGATTGAAAATTATTTAAATTAACTGGGCCCAATTGATTGAAACCGAAGACTAATCATTTAAATTTACACACAAATTAAGACTGCAAATAAGTAAGGATTGGGCACTTACTGATTATTTCTGATGTAACTTTCTCGGAATTAACCTGTTTGACATATTAATTTAATAACACGCGTCACATTACTGTGACGAGGAACAGCTTTAAGCGAACATGCTGTAGTCTATGTATATCATAAAATAGTAACGAAGAATTTTTGTCCGTTTGTCTGTGGATGGATCTATGTTCCGAATTGGCGCACAAACAGCTGAACAGATTTGGAAGAAATTTGGCATACATATATTTTATAACCAGGATTAACATATAGGGTACTTTTAATTTCGGTAGTAGGTACGTTCCCGTGGGATATTTTCCGACATCCACGCGGGCGAAGCCGCGGGCAAAAGCTAGTATACTATAGACTCAGGAAAATTTGCGACCTTTGCATAATGTGAACAGAGCGGAATCAATGTTACGGATATTCAATATTAAAATACCATTTAACCTATCGTAGTTCAAAATTAATACCTACCTATACTATTATTAAGTAACCTTTTCACTATTTTGGGTTTAATAAATTAAAATACCCACAAGTAGCTTATCTTATTTTCAGACGTGGGTTTTTTGGATTTTTCTTTCTTTAATCTCGATACAAAAGCATATACGTATTGACCTTTGGCAAGCTTTTGTCAAATCGCGTGAGCTTGTATTCTTGGTTATGTAAATCACATGGCCTCGTACAACCATGTTGATGAATTAATCTAAAATCACGTCTTCTGTATCTTTCTTGTGTTTTACATCTTTATTGGGATTAAGTTCCAGTCTTATCAAATAGTTAGTTACAGCTGATTATCAGAATCAAATCAAATTATGACACAAAAAGTATCCCCAAACCTACCTCCGGTACTTTTATCTCGTCTTGTATGTATGGAGATACTTCTTGTGGTGGCTTAAATGTGCCTCCTACATCAGGCGGTGATCGTAATAATATAACCAGAAAAAACCCATTCAGGAAAAGGAGCTACTATCACACGTTATGAGTTATTACACAGTTTATTGCAGTTCCTTAAAGAAACCTGCATCTTAATTACGTAACACACTATCTATCACAATCTGAATCATTTTGAAGCCTATTGCTAAGCCATTGCTTCATATGTTCGAAAAAATTGACAACGTAAATAACGCAATGAATGTTGTTGAACTGTCAAAATGAAACCCATTCCTACTGTTAGTGTGTTACGTAATTACCCCGCTGAATCAATTTGAAGCCTATTGCCAATCCATTGCTTCATATGTTCGAAAAAAAAATCTGCTCAACTACGTAAATAACGCAATGAATGTTGTTGAACTGTCAAAATGAAAGCCATTCCTGCTGTTAGTGTTTTATACTATTACCCCGCAGGCCTACATATACGGAATATACTCCATATTTGCTGAAGACAAGAAGACTCTATAGCATGCCCTGTTGTTAAATCACAGATTTCTTGGTTTTATGTTACAAAACTATGCGTCGATGAGGAATGATTAGTAATTAATTCAGCCATGCATTATTCTCAGTAATTATTAGTGCATTATGCATGGAGCGTTATTTCTCCTTTACTATCAAGGAACGACAACGGTAAATAGAATTAGTAATTTATGTAATTTTATGAGGAGGTACTTTTCGCTTAAATGTTGTTAACCCTATTGAAGAATTGATTTTGAGTAGGTAATGTATGGTTTGCTCTGAGGAGCAAAACAAGAAATCAGAGTAGGTACAACGGCTGTTATTGAAATATTGTAGGTTATTGAAACACACAGAACTTCTTTTTAGTTTCCATAAGCTAGGTACCTATTGTTTCATTTGCATTCCCAATTAAAAAGGCCTCGCTTTGCTCAAATAAATTATTTAAATAAATTTGCTCTAGTACATTCTGGGTCGTATATCTTTGGAATGGTGGTCCTTGCTATGATAAAGACAGCTAACCATATCTTTAGCGCGGTCATTTTGAACATTTTAAACTTGCAAGATTGTTCGGCATGTCCCAAGTAAAAGGTTGATTTTACATTTAGGGGACCAATAAGTAGCTTTAGAACGCTTTTGCATTGGGTGTTGGTCCAGTGTGTAGGGCAACGCTTATAACACAAAGCCCATTTCATCCCACTTCTTTTGTTATTTTAGTTTTAGCAACTAATACAACAGTAGTGTTTCCTCGTTGACAGCCATAAGCGACGCTAAAGCCTTGATAACATAATATACAAGCAAGGCGTAACGCAGCGAAAACGTTTCTACACCACACCTACGAAGGACTACGAGTTGCCTACGCAGCGCCTGCGCTATGCGTCCGCTACGCCACCGCTACGACTGAGCGACGACTGCGCTACGTCAGTGCTACAGCTGTGCTACGCGAACGCTACGGCTCCGCGGCACCTACGCTAGACAAACGCCCAGTTGCCCATTTAAAGATAATATACCTACTATTCTTCCTATTCAACTCTCTTTTAATATATAATTGTAACTTCTCAAAAATAGTTAATGTTAAACTGCCTCGCCATGTTTCAGATCATTCTGTATTGAGGCACAAAACCGATAAAAACTCGATTCTAAAAATTTATAGGAACATTACTAAGTAAACGAATTCAAGTTTTAGTCATTATTTTTGATAATATCGTCTGCCTTAGTACTTTGACTTTGAATGCTAGGAACTGGTTTTTGTTAGGTATCTTATCATCGTCAATTAATAAAATCTTTGGTTTTGTGCTAAAGATTCTCACCAAATTGCATTAGAGAAAACCGGATTTCTTATTGGTATTGAGAATTTGAGATGGCTGTACATGGCTGTACAAAATAACTGTGTTATTCACTCGTGTTTTGCTATGTTTTTAATAATTATGGTACTAAAGAAAGGAGATTGGGTTTCTACATGATTGTTGGCTATCTAGTACCGTTAGGCGTTAGCTTACATGACTGTAGGAATCAGTGGTCTGTAATGATACCCCCCACTGTAATAACAGAGCTGGCGGGATTGACTTCTTTCATAACTGTATCATCTTATAGATAGATACCTGCTTATTACTAGTTTAATATTCACAGTTAATTTTATTAATCGTGGTTATCACTATTCCAATTACTGACACAGTTATTAAAACACAGTTAAGTTAATTTGTGTATGATGGATGACATTAAAGTGACATATAAAACTTAATCGGGTTACATAAGTAATTAGCATTATTTATAAGTTACATTTACAAAAATGTACATCGTTGGTGCCTATTCATCAAAATGCTCAATGAAGAAGTTACAGGCTGTTAATTGTGTTTACTTTGTGGTTAATAGTCCGTGATAATACCGCTTCTTGATAAACATACCCATAATAATGTTGTTTTTTAGCAGCCATGATTCGATATTATTGCAGTAGATGTTAGTACCTATTTACATCACCTAATGGAACATGTATTTCGTTGCGGATATTACAGTTTATAAGAATTCGTTAAAGGCCACTTGTAACATTTAAATACGTCTAAAAAAACACATCTCAGGATAAAAAGTTTCCTAAAAAACTTTGTCAGTTTGTCATCTTTGTTTAACACTACATAAGTACGTACATAAGATCACGTCGTTCGTTACATGTCAATTAGTAGAACTGTAATTAAAAAAACATTTTACAGTAGCTAAGTAAATAAAACTAGATGATGTTATGTTTACACGCAATCACAGATGGGTAAGCGGTCGTACACTATAGATTACGGAGGTTAACTTATGCAGTAAGGTCACTGGAGTTTAAAAACATATTTTTTTCTTCTCACTTACGCTTTAATTACGAATATAAGAATGGAATAATACTCACGTCCACTAGCGCTCGACAATGTGGCGACGAGAATGCAACCGATGACAACCGTCCCCTCGTACAGGCTCTTCATCTTTTGGCACTTGTAGTGTAGTATTACAACAAATTATTATACATTAATTTCAAAACGAGTCTGTCAACAATATTGTTGTCCAGAGGACGGCCGGTGCGCGACTGATAGTTCAGCACACCGGCCACTGGCCGCCACGAGCAGCCAGCACACGCTTAAGGTTATCAACAATAAATATTTTTTGAAAATGCGAATAGCTGCGATCATGTTGTGATGACGCGAGTTTTATTATTATAGACAACACTCGTCTTAACTTAATATTTTCCTTATTTATAGATACTAGTTTTGTATCGGTGTTTGATCGATTTCTTATTCGATTTTGAGGACTATTGCTACTAAGCAAAAGTCATTGACAAATACAGCATAGCCTTTTTTATTTTTGGGTGAAAAATCATCAAATATCTGGGCGGAGCGAGAGGGCGTGTTAGACTTTTACTGACTAAAACCCTGTTCCGTGTTCCTTCAGTTGCCTGTGTGCCAGGGCCACGATAACTCTTTCGAACAACCCGCGACCCTGGCAGATAGAATTCACCCTGAACTATTAAGTTCAGGGCAAATTCAATGCTGTATTTCAAAAATAATCATTAGTCCAACTTATCCAACTGTTTGTTAAAAATCGCACTTTCTAAAACTAATAAATGTTAAAAAATAAGTGAGATTAGCCCGTGTATGTATATGTAATTTACTTACCTCGTCGGCGGTTGTAATGCCACTTATGTGCGACTAGAAATGTTTTGCATAGTACTTCATTTTATACAATTAGTCGCGAACTTATGAAAAAATTTATTACGAGATGTAATTTAAATCGACAATGGTTTGTCGGGTGGTTGTGAGTCATAGGTCCCAAGTTCGATCCTCTGGCGGGGTTCGGATTGGTCCGTCACAAAACGAGCTCCGTCTGAGTACGTCACAACTCTCAGTAAGTTTTTATGGATCAAGCACATTGTACTTATTTCGTTTAAAGTTCACGGACCAACCCAAGAGCAATCACTTGTTCTCAGTGTTTTATCACTTGCTTTTTGCTAGAAAAAACTTCGAATATGATGGTCATTAATTAGATATACCTCTATAGGAAATTCAAGCATTTCTTCTTAGTAAAAGTACCTACACCGAAGTAATACAAATGGTCTGCCAATCTTCAAAAAATTCTTAAGATTCTAGAGACTGCTGCATGGCTCAGTTTCACTATTTTATTTTAAAACAGGTTATCTATTTCGAGAAAGGTTATGCAGTACACTTTAGAAGAGTACGAGCCTACCAAGGAACAGATCTAACATGGGCTTGAAGAGTTCCTGAATCCTTTTCCTAAGTGTGTAGTGGAGAAATATCAACCCTTACCTACTCTTTCATAGTTGTTCTATAGGAATAGGGACAGCTTTGACTTTATTATTAAAATCTACTTCATTGCTTATCCATTATTATTTTTCTTTGGGAAACGAGTATATATTTTAGTATTGAATTCGACCACAAAATGTTTATTAAATAAAATATATAAATGTACCTAGTTAAACTGGTTTGGCTAATATTTAAAAATACTTTCGTCTTCATCATTAACATCACAAAAAAAATACACTTTTGAATAATAGCTAATTTAACTCATTTCACTATCTGTTTGTAAGTCTACCCGATGCTGCCAGCAAACGTTTTATACTTTTTTTTTTTAATACATATTCGAGGATTGTTTATGTACTTCGTAACACTTACTAAGAATTAAAACAATATAAAACTTTTGACAAGTCGAAAGGGATTCCCCCGCAGAAGCGAATGCGGCAGCGGCGGAACAAACCCAAGTTTTCCTTCAATGATAGCGTAATGTGAAACGAGTAAGGATTAATTTTTACTCGTTTTGTATTTATAGGATGGGAAATTCATAATGTGAAGGATTTTCTAATTGGGTGACATTTTACAATACTAGTACAAAAACAGCGAATGGAAAAGGTATTCAAGTTTTTGACGCGCTGGTCTTTTGTACCCTCTTCATCTCTCGCTGTCTCAAGTATTTATTAATTGTACTAGAAGTTTTATTGGGTTTTTCTATCAAGAATGGCTGTCAGCAGTCTGGATATGCCCGGTTGGTGGTAATAGACTCGTTAGATAGGATTTGATTAAACATAATGGCGATATGTGCACTTCAGTTTATCCCCTTGGGCATATTGTGTGCCTTAACCCGGGTCATATTTTCTTTTTCTATCTTTCATATACAGGCGCGATTTATAATGAAAGAAATATTATTTTACCATTTTTATTTGTATGTGCAGACATAAAACCGAAATGATTCCATTCACAACTTCCTCGGATAGCGAAGGTTGGCTTAAAGCAAATTCTGATAAAAATATAATTAGGTTAATTGTATGCATATAGGTCTTAGCACTCAATGAAGTATTACTGCTAAAGTTTTGCACCTTCACTGAAGTATGACCTAAAGCTGAGGGCTGGCTATTTAGTAACCGTATAAGGTGCTCCTTGGACACTATTTGATTTCTAGGTTTCTACCTAAGACGTCGACGATAATGTTAGACTTTCGCTTACCTTTTTGTTAGCTTGGCATTGCGAAGCGATGTTACCATTTAAACTCGTAAAATCGTGTGTTTGATTAAGCGATAATCTGGTAATAATTTGTTTTCACATTGTTGCTAATCGCACAATAAGTACAGCTATATAGCCTCACAAAACCGTGTAATTGGTTTAAGCGTATATACTCCCTCCTTGTGATCATTCCCGTGATTTCTGAGCAATAAAGCTGAGTAGGTGCCAGCTAAGCAATAACTACCGAAATAATATCAGGTCTATTCAGCTCCCAATTCTCGAGTACCCAATTAACCTACCCTTAAGTATAATTTGTAAAAACCAAACTACTGCCCCTGTTTATGGAACTAACAAAACAATAGCAATACGGAGTACATTTTCGGCACAAGATAAAGTAAATAAATAATTAAATATTCATTTTTTATTTTTTAAATATGATTAAGCGAAGATTTATGCAACATAGATAGGTACTCGGAAGAGGCACGGATCCCAAAACTTCACGAACATTTTTAAGAAACAGTTCATTGTACACCGAGCGGTGCTCGCGTACCGGACGAGGCTCAGCCCTTACAAATCGAGCAGACAGGAACGTGGCTCGCGCACGTTTTGTTCTAGTAGCATCAAAAATCAACCCTTATACCTCAATTCAATCACAGCAGGTATAATTTAAATGACTTTATTTAATTTGAATATAACCATCTGCTGCAGCATTTTTGTCTTCTACGCTTTGGAGCGGTCCGTCTTTTTTGGAGGATCCGTCGCCTTAGCATTTGTCACTTTAGGGGCATGCGGGAACTTGGTGGGATTTGTCGCTTTGGGGGCACACATGTGTCGCTTGGGGACAGTCGTCAAAATGGCGGGATTTAGCATGCATTTGTGCTATATCACTTTGGCGGGACTCTTTTCTTAGGCGACATCTGGCTAGGCTACCTCCTAGCAGGACGGATAATTTGGCGTGGCGGGCTGTATCATGGAAAAGCTTCAGCCCAACAGCGAACCAAAGGATGGCTTTGAAGAGCGCCCACTGGTACCGGTCGTTGCGGAGTCTCATCCAAAACGTGTACATGGTATTGATCGACTTCAAAATCTTAATTCGCAGCAGAGTAAAACGCTGTAAAGAAATAATTTAAATCACAATTTGGTACCATATCCCATTTGTTTTGGGTATTAACAACTGAAAAAAAAATGGTATTTGGCAACTGTGTAACAAGATTAAACTAACTAATAAATTACTAAATGATTGCCATAGCTCATAACCAGCACCACAATTGCGTAATATACTATCAATCACAATCTGAATCATTTTGAAGAATATTGCTAATCCATTACTTCATAATATGTTCGAATAATTTATCTGCTCAGCGACGTAATTTATAACGCAATTAATGTTGTTGTACTGTCAAAATGAAAGCCATTCCTACTGTTATTTCGCAATTACCCCGCCGGTCACCCACCCGAGCATAGCCGCAGGGACGCATCTGTATATAACGTAAATCAATTTGCCTGTTAACGTACTACTATGAACAATATTGAGCCATTAATTATGGATAATGATGCAAAGCAATTGAACGTACATAATCATTTAAAAGTTTACGATTGTGGTGGTTTAGTAAGAGCTAATAGAAATTATGTTCAAGAATACACAGGCCTCACTATGATTTACCCTTTTAAATTGCTTATACTTCGCTCTCTGGCGCTGTCGCATTGAGCGTTGGTTTATCGTAGGCGTTCGTCGAAAGTACAACTGTACGATCTCTTGGCGCGTGGCCATAATCGGAACAATACAATACAATTTCACAAATCTTTACCAATAATGCCCCCCTGTCTGTATCATTCAAGTGCCAAAAGATCCTTGTAGGAGGTAATTTAGGAGCAGCGTAGACACACGCTCTACGACTACCGCTCACAGAATGTACCTACAATCATGATGGAAACTTTCAGGATTATTTTAAAGCGCTCACAAAATAACACAATAATAATATTCGCTTTACGTTTACCTTCTTTCATGTTCGCAGTAACTTTAACTATTGTATTTTATTATATTCAATTATTGACTCGAATAGGCCATCGTTATCAGTTGAGGTTTGTGGAAAGTGGGTAGGAAATCATAGCTGTTAGTACTAGTACTACTACATAGTCTAAAGTTTCGTAAAGTACATAGTTCATGTTATTCTGCGCTACAAAAACGTTTCCATCGAAAGTATTGTATTGTTTGGTACTTTAACTACCATAGCGGTTCAGCAAACGCGTGTAAGTACTCCTCGAAAGTAAAAAGGGTTATACTAACACTAGGTGGAGGGTCGAAAATGCTGAGGTTATGAGTTCTTCGCCTTTGTCCCTCATCCACCGACAGCCTCCGACTCTGATCAGAGCCATCTTCGTCGTCACTATCATCTTCTTCGTTTCTGCAGCATACGGGGACAGAACATGCACACATCACACTTAATTTAGCCCTGCTGGCCCTACTCTGATGATTTATGGATCAGTTTTAAGTATATAAATAAATAAATAAAATAAAAATGTGAATATTTGACGGAGACTACTTGACAGCGCTCTGAGGCAATATTTTGTTGAGTGTCAAAAACACTGTCAAAAAAGCTTGAAAGTCTGTTAACGTTAAAAGTAAGTAGTGAAAAACTATACAGAATAACTGTCTGAGTAGGTACTAATAGCTACTAATTCCATGGAGTGGTTTAGACATGGTATATAAATACAATGCATGCAATACGAATACAAAAAGCGCACATCTCTTGTATAGTATGGTGCACTTTGCCGCACAGGTGGGGAAATATAAAGTAAAAACCATAAATGCTAAATACACTGCATTGTAAACCTAAAAGCGGTGCAATAAGAGCCACTTTACGAGAAACTGTGTTGTAAAACGTGTCGTACGATACGTACCTATTATTGCTTTATAGCTCAACTCAACTGGCTTGTAAATATGTTATAATATTATGCACTGCCAATACTGGCCAATACAGTACACACGGCTACATATCAAGCTATAATTTCCAGTTTATGCTGATCTCGCATTGTATAGGACTTTTGTACAATGAGAGGCTATCTTATACTGGATATGTATAACTTGGTGTGTAGCCGTGTGTACCTGGATTTCGCGTGGAAATAGGCATCTCTTCATTAACCAGCACCCTAATTACGTAACACACTATCTATCACAATCTGAACCATTTTGAAGCCTATTGCTAATCCATTGCTTCATAAGTTCGAAAAATTTGTCTGCTCAACAACGTAAATAACGCAATGAATGTTCTTGAACTGTCAAAATTAAACCCATTCCTACTGTTTTACGTAATTACCCCGCAGGTGTAATTAGGTAGTGGTGAATATGTACTTATGTAGCCACCGCTAATGGCCGGAATTTTTTCATCTGGTGTGCTGAATGGAAAATCCTTCATTGTCAGTTTCTCTCAGGCATTGAAATGTTTCAGGTGGGTTTTTGGCAAGGCATCACTAAAATAAACGAGGAACGTCCACACTTACATTGAATATTTTCCTTCCATGGATTCGAGGTTATATATCTATACCAATGATTCGCAGTGAAACTTACTACTAAAATAATTAGGAAAACTTTAGCAAAAATAAAAACAAACTGACTTATAAAACAAGTATAAAATGTAAAATGTCCATTGTGTGTAAAATGCAACCAACTCGATTTTTATGATCCAAATCACCCCTTTTTTAGGCAATCGTGTAAAAAGTAAGGAAGTAAGCTAGTAGGTACAGTATACCGCCCATCAGTATCTAATGACAGAACCAGAAGCTAGCCTCTTCGTCACCAGTCACAGCCCGACTTCACCCAATGCTGGGCTTAAATCGCTCTTTGCTTTTACCAATGATAAAGCAGATATTCATTTTGTAAATTGGTTAAAAATAAGTAACACTCCTACACGCCAATTTTTTAAATTTAAACTAGATGAGGAAGGCGTAAGTCTCTTTTATAGTCCATACAATTACATTGTAACTGTATTTTTTATTTTATTTATTAATACAACCAATACTGTACAACCAGCATCATCCTGCTAGCCTCTTATGCTATTGAAACTCCGTACAACACGAGGCCAGCTCAAGTGATACCACCGACTTGCGGTCGACACTTCATTATCTAGATAACATTTATTTTTACAAACCTACAGCAGATTTTACGCCTTCTTAGAACCTCCACTTAGAAAAGTCAAAAAGACAATAACCCGGCCAACTGCGAGTCGGACTCGCGCACGAAGGGTTCCGTAGCATTAACTATAAAAACGGCATAAAAATCGCGTTTGTTGTATGGGAGCCCCCCTTAAATATTTATTTTATTTTGATTTTAGTGTTTGTTGTTTGTTGTTATAGCGGCAACAGAAATACATAATTTGTGAAAATTTCAACTGTCTAGCTATCGCGGTTCTTGAGATACAGCCTGGTGACAGACAGACGGACGGACAGACTGCGAAGTCTTAGTAATAGGGTCCCGTTTTTACCCTTTGGGTACGGAACCCTAAAAAGGAAGAACAAGGAGGATCCTTGTCCTTCCTTGTTTGTCTCACTCTATAACTCTTGTAGGTCTAAGAACTAGGTGGATGGTGTCACACCACTTTCGTTTACCTACCTATTTAATCAAATTTTATATCACAATTCAGCTCACATGACATTTGAGCATTTGACCGAACATTTCAGCGAGCTTTATAGCGAAGCAAAAATGTGCTTCGAACTTTTTGCCGAGCCGAGCAATCCAATTATTCTGCCGCGACTCTCTCCGCCCGCAAGACCGTTAAGTCTAAAATCTTTACGAAGAATAGAATTGACTAGAATGTAATAGAATTATCCACGAAATGTTCGTACCGACATTTGGCACGGATAAATTTAATTTAGTTAATTTAATTAGTTTAGTTGTTCAGTTTGGCAAAAATTATATTCGATATGTTATCACGATTATTCGATAAAAATTTAAAACGGGGTATGCTCAGGGTTGTCAGCACCTATGGATAATTTTTGATTTTGTAAGAAAGAAGAAAGAACAGACTTCTGACGCGTCATAAGCAGCAAATGAAATGAGAGCCTTACACCTTTATTACGTAACATACTATCTATCACAATCCGACTCATTTTGAAGCCTATTGCTAATCCATTGCTTCTTATGTTCGAAAAATTTGTCTGCTCTACAAAGTAAATAACGCAATGAATGTTGTTGAACTGTCAAAATGAAACCCATTCCTACTGTTAGTGTGTTACGTAATTACCCCGCAGGTCCCTGTACGGTTAAATAGTAAAAGTGTAATAGGCGTTTTTAAATACGTTATATTTTTCAATCAACACGATTAATATCACAACATACCAAATTATAATTTATAAGAGGTTTCTTTTAACAGATTCGTTTGCATTTTTTTATACATTTCGGCTTTCTTTTGAGTTCGTCGCTTTGGCTGCACATCTCCCTGAACAGTCTCAGCCCAAGAGTGAACCATAGACCACTCTTGAGCATCTCCCATCTGAACGGGTCTTTGCAAATTTTCTTCCATAAGCAATACAATTCTTCGATGGTCCTTAAAAATTTATTTTTCCACGAACTAGAACAGTGGCAGCGGGAACACTGCAAATTAAGAGATCATTAAATTATTATGTACTAGCTTTTGCCCGCGGCTTCGCTCGCGTGGATTTCGGAAATTATCCCACCGGAACGTACTACCGGGATTAAAAGGATTCTGGGTGTTAATCCAGGTTATAAACTATCTGTGTTCTAAATTCTATCCAAATCCGTTCAGTAGTTTTTGCGTGAAAGAGTAACAAACATCCATCCATCCATCCACCCATCCTCACGAAGTTTCACATATTTAATATTAGTAGGATTAGTAGGATTCCCCGATGGGCTGTAAAGAGGTCTTTTGTTAGTTCAGAGCAGAAGTGTAATACACCCACGTATCAAAATTTATGTCGAAGTTAAACCCATGCAACTGTAAAAAAAATACTGATTTAAAGCAGCAGTTGTTTTTTGTAGTTTTGGTAAATAAAAAATTACAAAATGTATGTTTATTAACAAGTGCGGCAGTAAAAACTGAGCAGTAAACTAAATAAAAATGGGTTATAACAAATATTGAAACCGGTAATTAAATAAATAATTAAGCAGTAAAATTACTAAACGGGCAGTTACCGTGTGGGTTAACAAATCGGAATTAGTAGGTAAAAAATCTAACTTGAAAGTAACGCTCGCCGGCCGTTACCACGGTACCGCTCGCTTTGCTCGCTTGACTTGCGCGCGGTTGGGCACAGTTCGAAACCTTTCTTTTTTGTTCCGGGGTGGAACATCCTCATGGATGTCCTCCGCCCAGGGGGTAGGAGGGGTCTGTCAGACTCCTACTGAACAAAAACCACTCTGGTGTTCCATCTCACACCTACGCTGGGGGTCGCGGGAACGTACGAACCTTCCGCAACCCCCGACTGGTGCCAGCCCGCCTCAGCAGGCGTCCTCAGGTTGGGGAGGGAGTGAGGTGTTTGACTCCCCCCGCGACGTCTAAAAGGGGCGCGCGTGGTACACTACGCACCGCCACCTCGAGTCCTGATGTATGGGGGGCGACAGACGTCCCCTGGTACGTCGCCCCTGGATTCATTTAGGGAGTTGGAAGAGGGTGTTGTCTGCCCTCTGCCGACGCCCGGTGCGCCTGCTACGGGCCAGGCGAGTGGATGAGATCTCTCTCTCCCTTTCCGCAGTCTCCTTCTGAGAGATTAGTTTCGTAGAAGGATACCATTGCGTCCCAGGACTCCTCGCCGCCGACCATTTTTGTCCCTACGACCGACAACGACAGGTCACTGCCTACTCCTGAGATGAGGACACGGCGCCGGTCCTCCCAAGCGGCACACTCTGCCATATCCTCCCGGCAGTTGACGCAATGGTGACACCGGGCGCCCGGCTCCCTGTTTATGCAACACAGATACTGGTCCCCGAGTCCGCCGTTTCTGGACCCATTTAGGGGGGCCGGAAGAGGGCATTATCTGCCCTCTGCCGACGCCCGGTGCGGCTGCTGCGGGCCGGAGCACGCGAAATCTCTTTCTTTCTTTCTGCTGTCTCCTTCTGCAACATGACATTTTTGCAGAACGAGATCACCGCGTCCCACGACGCTGCGCAGCCGACCATAGACTGAATCACAGCCGGCAGCGACAGGTCGCTTCCCACTTCCAAAACAAGGGCACGGCGTGGCTCCTACCAAGCTGCACACTCTGCAAGCGTATGCCACGCCGTGTTCTCCCGGCAATGGACGCAGTGTTGACACCGAGCGTCTGGCTCCCTGCCTATGCGACACAGGTGTCTCCCGAAGCAGCCGTGGCCAGAGAGCACCTGCGTCGCCCTAAATGACAGTGAGCCGTGCCTCCTCCAGAGCCAGTCGTCGATCGCCGGCCGGAATCCCAACAACCTAACCCATTTGTTCGGGGGGCCCTTGCTTAGTTCCTGCGACCGATTTGACTCGCGCGTGGTTGGTCACCGACTCACCGTTCCAACCTAAATGAACTGCCGAACTATTTATTTAACTGCCTATTCATTTATTACAGACTTAAATATTTGTACTGACGATATAGGATGAAATAACTGACCAATTTTCTTATTATTACTGTTCATGTTTTAATGTCACACTTATTTACCAACGGCCGAAAAATAAAATTAAGTACTGCCCGTTAATTTATTCAACTGATCATAATAACCTCGGGATAATTTTTAAAGAACAGCTGTATAAATTATTACCTTTAAAAAAATTACATTTACGTTCACCAAAATCGATAACATGTATCGAATAGCTGTTTTTTTTTAATGGATTCGGATCCGTCATTTTCGGCGTTATACTAAATTGCTATACAAAAGTTAAAAAGCAATGTAACACTAACGGAAGGACGGGGTTCGCATACACTGGGGGTAGGACACGGTTGGCATGAATGGCCATGGCTTCGCTCCACTACGATGACGTCAATTATGTCATCAGAACTACTCGAAGGCAGAGCTTTTTTCAAACATGACTTCCTCTGGCCCTGATCATATCCACATTCGTCGTTATCACTGTCCCACTGGGTACAGGGCGAGGCGGTTCTCGAGGATGCGGGGCGACAATATGAACTCATTATGACACCTAATAATTTAATTTTGCATTTATGTTTCATGGATCTAAGAATCTAAGTGATCCATGAAACATTTACAGATCGGAGAATAATCACTAGAATATTAGAATAGTGGATCCAAATTAACCATTTTTCACAGCAACCTGTGTCAGTATTCTGACACGTGACATAGAAGAGTCAGAGTTAGTTAGAGCACTCTTTGGTCAGAGCACAGAACATATACATATACCCTGACGGGAAGAATGAAGACTTCATAGAAAAAATGCCAACAGCTTGCGACACTAGCGCATCAGTATTTGATCCATAAAACTACTTTACGCGCTAGATTTGAAAACTGATGATATTTTTTTTAATGGATTATTTATTCGATGCAAAGTGAAAATCCGGTATTTAAATTGAATACTAACAGAATTTCGGTTTGTTTTCATGATACATATAATATGTTTATCTTCGTCTTGTTCGTGTCGCTGGCACTACTTTTCTCAAATTTTGTTGGCCCAGAACTTCGCCACTTCCACGGCATCATTGGTGGCAGCGCAGAGGTCAATATGTTTATGAAAAGGTATTTTAAATAAAACGAAGTTGTAAGCGTTTTTTAAAATATTTATTTTTCGTTTTACGTAATTATGTCTACCAGGTAGAGGAAATCTGTGGTCATGTGGAAACTCAAGTTTCTATCTTCTGCTGCAGTGATGCTACACTTAGCACACTTTTTTCTAAGTTCATAGCGCGTATGGCCATTTTAACAAATAATGCACAGACACACGTACACAATATAAACTTTTATGAGTATAAAACTCGTAAGTTTCCAGGCACAAACAACAACCAACACAAAATAATTGTGATAAGAAATGAGAGTATATCTCGTAAAAGTGTCCTGGCGCTATTAGAAAAACATAAATAAATACAGTATTTATCGCGTCCAATGAACCACCATATTTGTTTGTTTTCAGTTCATGTTTTGTCAGAGTAAAATTATTAATTGCTTCTAAAAAATAAAAACTTTATAAATAATCATAAAAAAATTATCACTGATGTGCACAACACATGAATTTTATATACATATAAAATAAATTATGATTTATTTAGAAATGGGGTTAAGAACATTATATGACAATAAAAATTCTACCAATATGGTAGGAATGTTCTAATCTGGTCAAGCATAACACCAATTGTGATTTCTCTGTCTATCGTATATCGTTGTTTCTGTTCCGTTCTTCTTGCCCGACGTTGGCATTGGCTACTTAGAGACTTGACAACCCCGTTTTTTTTTTTTGGGTGGGATATCATCAAATGACCTCTTCCGCGCTGGGCGAAGCGGAAGGGCGTGTCAGACTCTTACTGACTAAAACCTACCCGTGTTCCTTCAGTTGCCTGTGCGCCAGGGCTACAGTAACTCTTTCGAACAATCCGCAACCCCGGCAGGCATCGGCCCTATCGGACCCCGTCAATTATGCTAACATCTCTTTGAGGCGCGCGTGGAACACGACGCACCGTCGACCCGGGCCTGGTCCTTACCGGACGGCGAACTGCCCATTGCTCGCCATCCGCAAACCCGTGCCTACGGTGGCCGGGAGTCGGCAATCGACTCCCGACGCCCAGGGTGTCTCCTCCTGCGGCGACTGGGGGCGTGAGGGCGCAACGATTGCCTCTCTTTCACACGCTCCGCCTCCTCCTTCGCGAGCATTAGTGCTTCGCAGAAAGAGGTGACGGCTTCCCATTCTCTCTTGCTCCGTACCATGGCCTGAACCAGGGCCGAACGCGAGAGATTGCCGCCGCCGATCGCTGCCACGAGGACGCGGCGGTGCTGCGCCCTTGCCGGGCAGGCCTCCACCGTATGCTCCACCTTGTCCTCTGGACCATCCACACATGATAAAACCCGGGCGTTTTATCCGGATTTTTACCGGAAGCTCCCGAAACAGCCATGTCATGCGTCAGGCGGAAGGTGAGGACGCCGTGGCGCCTCTCAAGTCACTCTTCAAAGAGGGGACTTACCGCCGCAATTGTGGCGTGCCCTGCGCTGGGTTGCGACAGTCGCACTCTCCATGCCACCATGAGATCCCGCCGGAGCTCTGTACGCTGTGCCGCGATTTCTCGCGGCAGCGGAGTTACGCCTCGGGGTTTCGCCTCCTCGCGCCACTCCCAAATGTGCGCGAGGACCTTTGCCTCCAGATCCCATGGCGGCAATCCGGCAAGGAGGCTCGCCGCCTCGCAGGAGACCGTGCGATATCCCCGGACCAGCCGGATGGCCATGACCCTCTGGGACGCGTTCAACGCTGGCCGGCGCCTCAATGAACGCGCCCACACCGGTGCCCCGTAAAGCGCCATGGACCGCACGACCCCCGCGTAGAGCCTCCGGCAGGAGGCGTTTGTTCTCCCTAGATTGGGCAGGAGCCGCTTCAAGGCAGCCCCGGCCCACTCCAGTCTGGGAGCCAAACGTCGGATGCTCCACGAAGTTCCACCGGCTGTCGAGGACGAGTCCCAGGTACTTCATCGTCGATTCGACGCCGATGTGAACCCCTCCTACCGTTATTTGGGAACCCGACAGTGGCGCGTTCCGAGGACCATGAAAACACATGGCCTCGGACTTGTGCAAGGCCACCTTGAGTCCCAATTGCTGGATCCTCTCAACGACTGTCGCAATTCCGCGAGTCATTAACTCGGCCGCCGCCTGGTGCGACCTTCCCTGCCCCAGGACCAGCGTGTCGTCAGCATAGCACACCACGCTGACGCCGCTAGGGAGGGACTTGACCCCTCCTGGGGCAGAGTAAAGCATGGAGTCAAGTCTTTTGTGAGTAGGTTTCATGGTTTTACTTATTACTTGCTCCATTATACAATGGTACAAGGATATTTGACGCGTAGCCAAAAACGGTACTAACGCCGCCATCTTGTTTTTAAAAATACAATTTCCCAAATGTTACCTTTGTACTTAATACTAATATGCCGTATCTGTATCTATTTTACTGTGGGTACTATAACAAAATAAATAAATAAACAATGTCATAGGCGTCCAGTTTGTGTATAGCCTCCTCTTTTTTGAAGTCGGTTAAAAATGCAATCAAGTCGATTGTCAAATTATATAGCTACCTACCTATTTCTCGCTAGCATAATAATTTTCAATACAAGCTATAAAAGTACCTACACAGTTATCTTAGAATACTCCATTATTTTAATACCAATGACATAAAATGTTATGTCCTTCCTTCTATCTTTAACTGGCTGATTGGTTCAGAATGAACCCTTTAATTAAATACCTACATAAAAACAAAATGATTATCTTCCAAGATCATTTACTCAAGTGTTCAATAAAAATACTGGACTAGATAGAAGACAAACTTACAGAAGAAGGTTACAAAAATAATCTTTACCATGTTTTCACCCATTGATAATTCACCTCCCGTGACTAGCTGCTATATAAATCCGGTCACAAAAAAGAATGTCATTATTAATAGTTAATAATTATTATTATTATAGGTTTACGCAAAATTTATGTTTATTCTAAGGGCGAAACTGCGTATGGAAAAATATCCAGGTATCGACCAGTAGACTAGGTTTCACATCCAATGGCATAACTTTAACACTAGCGGGCTATCTATCTGTAATAAATACTACATTCAATGTTTGTTCAAGTATAGCCTAGCTAAGCCATGTGGATTCGCTGAGATCCCATAATTGTTACAAAATTATTTGTCAGATATCGCTAAATTAGTAACAGGGCTGCCATTTTACAACTGCCATATATTTAAATAACGTCTTATATACATAATTATTATCTAGGTATTCATCAGTATAGCCTTTTCCATTCAACCATAGCGAGAGTAGCATTAATTACTTGTTGCACGGTTTTCCCATATTGTTCCCAATATTAACAATATCAGTTGCGTTATTTCAGTCATCACAGGCTATCAACTGTGCATGTTGTCTAAGATCCAGTTCATGTAGTAGGCCACGTTGGTGTAGACTCCTGGGAAGCCCCCGAGACCGCATCTCTTCGGGCCGTAGGAGACGAGACCTCGCTGCACATACCGCACTCCAAATTTTCCGTAAGTGCCGGGGTACATAAGAGGCCCGCCAGAGTCTCCTCCGCAAGAATCCTTGCCTTTGACCCCACCAGCGCATATTTGCGTCGCCCTAACTTTCGGGGTACTGCAAATAAATATAATAAAAAATATACTAAGCAGATGTTTAAGAATATGTCAAATATCGAGAAGAAAGCAAGGAGACCCTGGCCCTGACTGTTCAATCAGTTGAAGTTAATCCAATGATGCTCCCTCGGGGTACATCAACACCATAGTAACAGTAACGTATTTAATTATTGAGAAGTTAGCACATTGAGTCAAAGGTTACTCAACACAATACTCATTCTTTAATGCTGTTAATAGTTTGTTGAGTGTCATCTATCAAGACATTGCTTAAACTTATGCGTATTTTTTAAACGATTAATATTATTAAGGGGTCATGTGCGTGCGATGTTTGTAAGATGAAGGTGACCTAGGTGTATGAAGAATTGATGGAAGAGTTGGCTATGATAAAAGTGAAACTAACCCACGGTACGCCGCCGTGCAATCCTCGGTGCTGATGACGGGAAGCTCAACGCTGAGCAGAACGGGAGACTGCAGGCCTTCCTCCGTGACTCCCCAACCCGCAACGTTCACGTTTTGTCCAACAAGAGACTCCGTTTGAAGCTTTTGAGTGATGGGCAGACACAAGGGTTTCATGCTAGCTGTATCCAAAATAAAAATAAAAATTGTTAAGTACGGCATCCACGATATCTTAGTAAATTAAGTTAGCCTTTTCTTTGTCAGGTTGGTTGAAGGGAAAGGGAAAGCTTACAGCGCGAATGCAGTGTAGAACTTTCCCGCACGTAATCCTGTACGCTCTAAAGCACTCTCGAAAGAGCGTACGTGTAAAGGGGGTTATTATTAATGGATCTATAGACCATGCACATGTATAATAAAGAACACACACAAAGTACTTACGAAGTGTAAAATTGGCTGGTCGAGCAAGTCGTATTAAAGCTACGTCGTCGACCAGAGACTGCGGTGTGTATCCAGGGTGCGCCACTACTGCAGCTATCGGCACGTTCTGTGAAACAAAGTACAGCCAATAGCTATAAAATATAAAAACCGACCATTCATCAGGTTTGACGAACGAGGAAGAGACTTGCTGATGCATAATTCATAAATTCTAATGTTTTTTCTTGTAATTTATATAGTCAATCAGAACGATGATCCTCGTAGATCGTTCATGAATTGCACGCCACGCCACATTGAGCTCAATTTAGGACGCCTTATGTCCAGCTGCGGATTTCTACTGATGGTTAAAGACAATTATATCCTCACCTCTATTCTCGGTGCGCAGTACTCTCTATTATCTGACATTTCGCAATCAGGGTCCTGTCTGATGTCATGCTCCCCGAGAATTATTCCATCCAGTCGCAGTCTGTTACCCAGGAAGGACACGCAGTGAGCCGCCGTCAGGACATACCATTCGTTGATGAGTGAACCACCGCAACTCAACGCTGAGCCGCGAGCTGGAAATTATAATAGAGGGTTTTTTATTTGGTGAGTATTGACTAGGAGAAGTGACTATTCAAAAATAGTCAAATAGGTCCTTAGTCGCTTGTAAATAGCAGTAGATATTAAAATCAATGTACATAAAATCATTATCATCGTGCACAAGCAAGTTAAAGGCAGGCCATTTATCACAATTTGTTATTAGAATATGTGTCGTAGTTACATTTAATTTAGAATTACGTAATTAACTTTTGATAGTTATCTAGGTATAGCATACCTGAATCATAAGATAGAAGCACCATCCAAGGCATTTCAAACAGCTGCGTCCTGTTACCGCCATTGATCCTGTCACTGTCAATGTTCCCGCACTGCAGGGGCAGGAGGCCCAGGTTCCGATGAGCTTCGACACCTATTGGTGCATCCTTATTCTCTAGTGTAGCTCTAGTAAAAGGTTCTACATTGTCACCAGTGCCAGGTTCTAAGATAAAATTATGAGTACTAACTGTGTTTCCCGCAGTAGCGCAACAAACCTGTAAGAATTAATGTTTTACTGTTTGTTTTTAATGTCTTTAAAACGTTCAATATTATGCAGATAGACATTAATGTCGTACATAATGCAAAATCTATGTTTATATATGACTCACTACTTCTTATGATTATTTATTACTTTCTCGTACTTGAGTCATTTATAAACCGTAACGAATGACCATCTCACTAAAATGATACCACATGTTGTGGTTCATTAGGAGATATTATGGTTAAATCAACGTTTGACAAAATTGTGCCTTTCCCGTGTAACTGTTCTTCTAAAAAAAACACACTAACAATAGATGGACAAAGTTAGAGTGTGTTCTTAAACTTTTAGTAAAGGAGCATCGTCATTAGGTACTCTCGTAATATTATATAACAAAGTCCCCCCGGCCGCGCCGCGTCTATCTGTCTGAACGCGATTTACTCAAAAACTGCCGAACGGATTTTCAGACGGTTTTCACTAATGGAGGGAGTGATTCATGAAGAAGGTTTAAGTGTATAATTTATTAAGGTTTTGTGTAAATTGGCTGATATATGACGATGATTGTTGAAGATGTCGGAAAAAATCATGCTGACCGGGAATGTTACTGGCGCGCGCCGCTGTACCAATAAAGTTATCTAACTTTATATGAAAACAATGTATGATTTGACGAAATCTATGCGGGCGAAACCGCGTTTTTAATATGTTAGGCAATCAAGTTAGAACTAGCTAACTTAAATAATTTCTGTATAGTCTTGCGTAAAAACTTAAATAAATAGGCACACGATTTTAGATATAAAATCTGCAGCTTGAACAATCACTATGAAATTCTTGCTTACCATGGGGTCCTTGAATTCGTAGCCACATGTTATTTTCTGTAGCTTCATCCTCATGCGAGGCGGTATAGGGTTGCCTGCCCACCTGACCTCATCCATGATGTGCTGACATTGCAGCAAGGGAATGCAGGTGCCAGACACACCCTCAGTAACGCAACTGTCTCCGGAATATACTGGAACAGATGATAACGCTAGAAGATATAAACAAATACTAAATGCCTACTATTATATGCCAATGTTGAATGTATAATTGTATATGCTGTTGCTTTATTAAATAAATAATGCTGGAAGATCATTTTCCGTGGCACTTTCAGAAAAATAATGAATAAATTCAGAAGAATAATGGGCGAGTCTATTGCTATCCACCGATCACAAATCTCAACTCCGGGATTCCTGATGGAAAAAGCCAACAAGACTTTACCCGGCCTAGGGATCGAACCCAGGGCCCCGGGCTCAGCAGTCGCACTTGCTAGATCAACGAAGCAGACTTCCTGAGAAAAAACTCACTGGTCGGTTAGAAACTCGTCTTCTGTGTTGTAAATCTCTCCAATGACACAAAGGTTTATTATAAGTACCAGAAGGCGATGGACCGGTAACCGATAACTTTGGCCAAAGGCACATTGGGCATAGTTTAGTACTGAGCCAAAGTAAAACCGTTCGTTCTTATTTCCTTGCTAACATATTTTAAGTAAACTATAATCGCACATTGTAGTGGAGAATGTTGCTAGGTTGGATGCTCTTTTAGATAGCTTCAGTTTAGAATACCTATATTAGGATATTCAGAAGGAATTTGGCTAGTAACTTGACTCAGCATAGTAATTCCCAGCTTCACTCGTCACTGAAGATGGAGGCCTTGACAGGATCAAGTTTACATAGCGGTAAAAAGGAGCGCCGGCGGGAGCTATATACATATAATAAATAATAATAAGTAGTAGAGTGAGTGGTGTAGTAGTGTAGTGTGTGTATGTGTAATATTATTTTTGTAAAACAGGATTTCACCACAAATAAACGCTTTTTTTTTCATGTGCTGATCATAGAAGAAGATGGTTACCAGCATCTAGAATCTCTGTATTTAAAAGAGTCTTGCAATGAGTTTCCATACGTCCTGACCGATTTTCTAAATTCGAAAAGTATTAGTTGACTACTTGAATTCAAGTCTTCTCATAAAAGGAGACCCTACTTCTGTTTGTGTTTATCGTTGTAAATCATTATCATAAAAGCTGAAGCATATCGATGTCTTTACCAGGTCGTCGGTCTTTCTTTTGGGCCGTCGTCAGTACGAATGTTCTCATGACGTACGTACTAGCCGAGACATACCTACTATGGGTTAATGGAAGCTGTGTTGAGTGAGGTACTGAGAATTTCTAAGTGGTTCTGCATTTGTTTGTTTTTCCTGGGATTTTATCAATCAAAACTCAATACACCAATTTCAAAGTAACTTCGTTTAAGTATACGACTTGAAATGCTTATTTAGGACATGTAAAAAACCACTTTTTATTAAATACGATACTTCTATATAAAATAGCATTTCCATCGATATTGATTATCTTGTGTCAAATTAGTTAAGTCATGTCAAAGGACGTTTCTTTTTTAATTTTTTACCTCTTCTGTTAATTTATTATGTGATAATTTGTAGTAAATATTTTTTTCAGTGTTGTGTTCGGAAAATTGAGCAGTGGTGGCCTAGTGGTGCCAGCCGGATCTACGAGTTGTAGGTCGTGGATTCGAACCCGTGCACCTGCGCTTTATTTTACGTAAACAATTTCATCACCACTGCTCTCAAAACGGTGAAGGAAAACATCGTGAGGAAATCGGCATGTCCTAGAACCAAAAATACGAAGACATGTGACATGTACCAACCCGCACTGGGCCCGAGTGGTAGATTACAGCCCACTCCCTCTCGAAGAGAAGAGGCTAGTGTCCCAGCAGTGGGAATATAGGCTGATTATGGTTATGCTTTCGGAAATTAAATGGAAATTTCGTTATTTTCATTACTATTTTCCTTATGATGTTTTTACAGATGTTATCTACATGTCTAACATATGCATAATTTTATTATTAATATGAAAATTAAGTAAACTCCGTTTTTCCCCACATACGAGTGTTTAATATTGCAAATTGATGTAAACACAATTTTAAATTATCGTCATGACACTGGTACTTAAGTGTTATTTATTTTTAATGTGTAGGTACTGTACGTGTCTAACATCATGAATGCATTATTATGTTAATAAAAATCAGACATTGCCCATACAATATATATGACTATTTTGTTCCCACCGCTGGGACTCAGGTCAGAAAGGCCTGAGTGAGGCCTGAGTGGACCGTCATAGATATATCCGTAATCCACCACGTGTGTAAAGTGCCTTTGTTTTGTTGTTATCTTGCCTACCTTGTACTAATTAATGTTAGTTGAATATCTAATTGGATCCAAATTAAGCGCATTTAGATAT
Organism: Dryobotodes eremita; assembly: GCA_917490735.1. NCBI lineage: Eukaryota > Metazoa > Arthropoda > Insecta > Lepidoptera > Noctuidae > Dryobotodes > Dryobotodes eremita. The sequence goes on from OU823257.1 coordinate 12,374,817, forward strand.
GGTCATAAAAAGGCACATTAATTCATTTAACGTTCCGATCCATCGCCGTCTCTAGTTTAATGTCAGGTGTAAAATCAAATTTCACTTACAGCATTCCGTTTGCAGCAGTAATTGCAGGAACACAGTCACGGTTATCATTAACTTGAACATTATTAATTGTTTATATCACAGTCTTTAACCAATTTATAATAACACTGCTAATGTCAAACACAAACTTGTATAGCACCAACTACTTATAAATAAACTACGTGATCATCAACCGTTGAGAAACACTTTAAATAATCGATTGATTTTTTCCGTCAAACTGTCGCGGTCCTATTAGATTAATTGTCTGTGTGGATTGGTTATCCGCTGATAAAGCCCGAGTAAGAATGAGCGCCGGCTCGTTTTATACGAGTTTACAAACTCCGGCCGCTCATGTGTCATTTTCCTTGTGTTGTTGTTTTTTTTATCTCTACTCCAACATATCATTTGTTTTAAAAGGTATTAGCGATACCGCTCGGATGTGGAGATGGTCAAGATGACGTAGAGGGTCATCGACGACTAGATAAACGAGACGGCCATTAACGTACTAGTTTCGCCGGCATACACGCTCAGATATCTCCTTGACTCCGCGATCTTCTTGTACGCATAGTTACTTTTACTTGAAGATTCTCACTTATTATCTGCATTTACACCGCCGATGGCGCTTAGGTCGTCAAGCAGCGTCTTAAACCAGTACTCAGTTTATTTGTAATAACTTATTGCAGGGCCGGCAGTCTCGACATAGATAGCGACAAAAATCAGTCATTAAGTCTAATCGATGTCAAATTTCTTTAATAGATTTTCAACCTTATACTTTCGAAATAAAGTTGAAAATCTATTAAAGGAATTTGACACCGATACGACTTAGCGACCGATTTTTGTCGCTATTTAAAGTCGAGACTGCGGGGGCTGGTTACTTACCCTCCCGTATGTTGTACAAATAGTTTCTCGGGTATATTCACATTAGGGCTGTATTATCACACCATATTGGATCATCATTATCATTAAACTAGTCGTACTGTGCAGTGCAGTTTTCTTTTTCAAAAACCGAATACGCGTACTTAATTTAGTGTCCCGCTCCCAGTCATATAAAGTCAGCCCCGACAACGTCTGGTTATCTGGCTAATATGTGTACCATGCCACGAGATATTCCTCTGACACGAGAAGAAGAATACTGATCCAAAAAGTAGGTGCAGTAGTTTCACAGTTATACCTCTGACAGCAGCAACCCAACTACAACCTTATTGTAACGTGAATAGAGATCACTGTGATTTTGACAGACTATTCAGTGGCAACAACCCAACAGCAACCCTATTGTAACGGGAATAAAGATCACTTTGATTTTGACAGTGATGCAAATTCAGAGGTAAAATAACCGTGAAAGGACTGTAGGTACTGTCCTACCAAACCTCAGATTGTCACAATTTTGACTGGTAAATAACCAGAACTTTTGGCAGGCTGGCCTAACCTACAAACATGTCGACTTTGATTGCATATTGCAGGCGTTTGATGGCAACGGTTGGCTGGTTTTGGTGGGTGTACAACATTTCAACAGTAATTCGTTTCTTTGCCTGATTTCCATTATATTGATAATAAACAAAGGTACATAATTATGCTTAGTATACGTAAGTATACGTTTGTTGAAGTAAATTATCTTGCTGATGACTTAGTTAAGAAAATATTACAACTCGAAGAGCCTTTGCATATTGTTGCTGCCTTCTGCAACGTGGAACAATAATTATTTAATACGGCATTTAAAAATCTCCAGATATACATCGCTTTCAGAAAAATGCAATATAAATCGCTCATCTAAACAATGTAACACGTTAAGTACGAAAATTATACGAAATATACGAATAACCCAGTAACCCTTAAAATTAACGAAATCATATTGACATAATTATGTATACTTAAATCACGCATCATGTTGATCCCATTCCACATGACCATCAACAGATGTAGGTCCTAGGTAGGTACCTAATGTGTTGTTGGTCAAAGTTATGTAACACTTTCATATTTTTTTCAACTATATATTCTGAATGTATTTCAGTCAGCTAGTAAGTAGGTAAATAAATAAATCGTACTGAAATACATGAAATTTGTTAGGTGCTGGTTGGTTTGTTAAAGGTGCGAATATAGTGAATTTGTAATCAATTTTCAAGGTACGACTTTAACAAATTACATTTGAATCACAGCCTTGCAATAAATATATATAAGCAAATATGGCTACAATCAGACGGTGTGTTTGTGTTGCGATAAATAATATAAAATATTTCTATAAGTAGTGATGGGTAGTAGCATTGCTACTATATGCTACTACCCATCACTACTTATAGAAATGTTTAGTGGGCGACAAGCTATCACGGGCCAAATCACTTCTCTTTGCGTCCTCGACCCATGAGGGCTCGAAACCCATAAAGCCGTCGCAGTCATCACAGGCAGACCTCGCAGACGTCGTCTATATTCCTCTAACGGGGGGCCCGTTAGAGGAATAGAGACGACCAATAACAAAATCCAGAAAAAAGCATGGCTGAATTATCTCAATGTAACTATCAAAATTGGGAATCAGAATATCTGACAAATTATTTTACACTATTAGCTGGTTGTTATATAAGAAGCTTCAAACGATCCGGTTAGACGTCCAAGAAAGCACTTTTGTAGTTCGAAGAATTGTAACTAACTCGGAAGTTTGTTGCCGTGCCCATGGATCATGCCCCGTGATTGGTATTAGAATCTATGGTTAACGAACGACTTTACTTTACATCAAAACATTACTTTACGTCATTGGAAATGACGTCAATTTTCAGATCAAGAAACGCTAACAGAGCAGTTTTTTGTAACTGTGCATATTTTTATGGACAAAAAGGAGGAAGGAAGTTCAGATAACGGTGGTTAAAGTATTCTCTAATGACTAATCTTACTTGGGAAACTGCTGACGTAGGTAAAGCTTTTATAAAACGAAAGCTACAACAGTGAAGCATGCAAAAGATCGGAAATTTTTTAAGGAAACTGCGTGGAATGTGTGGGCAAAGCAAAATATATGAAGCATGCAAATGATCGGGAAAAGTGAAAAGTTTGGGCGAAGGAAAATACCTGCGGGGTAATTACGTAACACGCTAACAGTAAGAATGGGTTTCATTTTGACAGTTCAACAACATTCATTGCGTTATTTACGTTGTTGAGCAGACAAATTTTTCGTACGTATGAAGCAATGGATGAGCAATAGGCTTCAAAATGATTCAGATTGTGATGGATAGTGTGTTACGTAATTAGGGTGCAGGACATTAAACAAAAATGTTATGCATTTGGCACTTATTTTAAAGAAAGGAGTGCAGCACCTATTCTAGGTGCCTACCTATTTCAGAACAAAGTACTTTCTTAATTCCTCACATATATATAGGTAGGTTTGTTGTTTGTTTTCCTGGGATTTGAATTAGGGAGATAATTGAAAATGTGAACGAAATTATTATCGCTAAGTATAAAAGCCGCAACATTATTTCACCATTGGTAGAAAGAGGATAATGTAATTGTACCTAATGGAAAGGAATTATTTACGTCATCGGATAACTCTCATACAGCGAAGCGTGTTTTAAAATGCCTCGACCCACGGAGATGACTAATCTTACTTGAGAAACTACTGACGTAGGTAAAGCTTTTGTAAAAAGAACGGTACAACATGTTATGAAGGATGCAAATGATCAGGAAAAGTTAAGGGAACTGCGTAAGAGGTGTGGGCGAAGGAAAATACAATTTCAATGCATTTGGCTACTATATCAGAACAAGCTCATAGATATAGGAAGGTTCCGTAGGTAATCGATCATAGTTGTTTGTTTTCCTTGGATTCGGATTAGTTATGTAGTGGGAGAAACCTAATTGAAAATGTTAAATTACACATAATAAAATATTGCCTTCGTGTTAGCATAAAACCCGCAAAATTATTTCACCATGGGTGGAAAGAAGATAATACATACCTACATCACAGGTTCATATTAAATTAGCTAGCGAAACTGCAGACGTGATGGGTATCGATATCTTAACATGATAAAAAATCATTGATGATATTTTTTTGGGGTCAACGACTGTCTCAACTCAAACTTACGTAACCACGCTGCCAGCTGTCCTTAATGAATCTAATGAATCTAATCTAATGGATAAGAACTATATTTATTTATCAGATAAGTTTCATACGGTGAGATTTGTTTTAAAATGCCCCAACCTACGTAGTCAGAACCTAGGCCATGACACACCCGAAAAATGAACATGCCTGTAGACTCGAAGTAAACTCGACGATAATAGTTGCTTGGTCTTGCAAGGATCCCAGCAGTCTGCCTGTTTAGTCAAGACTGTTTTAATAAGCGTAGTTCAAATTGATCACGCTAGTTTTCATCTTCTTGCAAAACTCAAACTCAAAGCATTTATTTTAAATAAACCAATTACAGGCACTTTTGAATTGTCAAGGGATCTGTCAGTTAGAAAGATGAAGCTAGTTGCACATTCCAAAGCGTAGTAGTTTCATATGCAGAAGAACGGGCAAAAAACTTCACGGATATTCTTTTAAATCAAAATATTGGATGAAACCAATATTTTTTTTATATTAGGTTCTCATGATCCAACACACGCCACCACCAGCGAGACATTTAAGTGAGCCTGACATATTCTCAGCCGCCAGGTCACATTCAAGTCAATGAAAGACGAACCCAGTAAATGGTAGCTTTAGGTACATAGTGCTCACTCATGTGCTATGCAATTATACAATATGTACTAGCAGATTGAATTTATACAAAGCAAAGACAGCTTTTACAATCTTCAGCAGCTCCAATATTTTCGAATGCAACGTTCTCGTGGAGCAGGATCAGCGTTCATTCAGTTGGAGGTTGTGGGGAGATATTTTATTGTAACATTTTAAACTAATTGGTCCCTATTTCAAAACGACACTCTTCAAGGTTTGTTCTTGTTGGTTACAGCTTGTGAGCTTGTTTTAAATTTCGAGAGATGCCCTTCTGGTCAGCAACTTAGGTAGAGATCGTTTAATTTAAAACTGCACACCCCTCCACTAAAATTTCTATACAAACATTTGAAATGTGTGTGCAACAAGCAGAGAAAGGGGCGTGCAATTTTAATCTGGACGATCTCTAACGAATAACAACAGGGTTAAAAAAAAAATTGAACCAATAATATGTAGGTAGGTCTGGGAGGGTCTGAAATAATTTGCGGACTTCTATTCTGTTGAATCGCATTTCTCAGCATCTTAAAGTATTGGGAACTAAGCCGTAACCACATTCTTTTAATAACTACTACTCTAAAGCGGGTTTAATAAATTTATGTACTCGTATTTATTTTTCTTATCAAATTATGCAAAATGAACCTTATCGTTGTGAAAATGATAGAGATTTTTTAGCCCAGGATACAGAGGATAAAGAAATGAAAAAAAAAATCATAACTAGCTAACAATTTGCATACGCATTCAGAATAGTGTCTAGAATAATATTCCAAAACTCCCCGCGTCTCCGTCGCTTGCGTGTCTAGATATAGCCCCCCCCCCCCCCCCTTCTGAAGGTTGGAGGTGAGTGCACCCTCTTGTTTGGAAGCGTGTACATTCAGTCTGTTTTAGGCATTGCTTTGTTAATGTCGTATGACCATAAACAATGCCCCACCCCCGGACCGTTGTTTGCATATACCGAACCCAGTGTGACTACGTGTGATCTGTGTGTGAGTTTTCATTTTCTTGCATTCGTTGCGATGTCGTAAGTAACAATGGATGAATGTTTATCGTGTAATCTTCATCATTCTTTCAGCTGTCACCGGTCCTGTGCTTCTCGCATCCAGCAGATTTCTGCAGCTTTCACAACGTCGTCGGTCCACCTTGTGGAAGGTCTTCCAACGCTGTGCATTCCGGTACGCGGTCGCCACTCCAGACATCCACCTTTCAGTCCCATCGGCCACCCGTTCTGCAAGCAATGTGCCCTGCTACTGCCATATAAATTTGGCAATTCTTTGGGCTATGTCGGTTACCTTGGTTATCCTGCGGATCTTGATTTCTGATTTGATCTCGCAGGGAAACTCCAAGCATAGCCCTTTTCATTGTCCTTTGGGTGACTTTCATGGTGAGAGACTACGTTTCAGTGCCATAAGTTATAACTGGCAACACTCACTGGGCAAAGACTTTCGTCTTACTACTTTTACTATTGTTACTTTTTTACTTTTACTAACAGTAGGCTAAGAAATGTTCGTAGCCTACTGTTAATAAAAGTAAAAAGTAGTAGTAAATTTGTTAGTAAGTTTACTAAGAAATTTATGGACAAAGTCTGAACTAAATTATTTTATTATTTTTGCGTGTGAGACAAGAAAATATTGTTAAGCTTCCCGAACGCCGCCTAGCCGAGTCATATTCAACGTTTTACCTCTTTCTCGAAGTTGGATCTACCTAACTGGACTGTTTGACCCGAATAGGTAATTATAATCGACAACAACTTCGAGTGAAGAGTCTCCGATCTTCATGAGAGTGGGTGTCACATGGGTATTTAATATAACCATTGTTTTGTCCATGTTCATTTTGAGACCCACTCTTTCGGAAGCTCTACTATGCTCTTTGGAGGCCATCGAGCATTGAACTGAGGTCCACCATAGTCTCAGCCATGACTTCTTTACCGTCGGCAAACCGAGAGTGAGTGATTGAAGTTGATGTCTAGCCCTCTCCAGTCAAGAACCTTAAAAACATCTTCCAGTGCAGCGGTGAACAGTTTCGGAGAGATAGCTTCTCCCTGCCTAATACCTCGCTGCAGAAGGATTGGTGCGTAGTTATACAAACACTTCAGCACTTCGATGTACCGATAGTCAATCTGGCACCGTTGAAGAGACTGCAGTACAGCCGCAGTATCGATCGGTTATCGATATCGGCTTCAGGAGTTCTGCCGTAATTCCGTCATCGCCCGGCGCCTTTTTATTTTTAAGCTGCTTTAGAGCCATCCTAATCTCGTTCAGGTTGATGTCCGTGATATCTTTGGTATAGTGGGTCAATCTACCACTTAGGTCGTTTCACATTCGCAACGGGGTTACTGGTTGACGTGTACAACTGTCCATATAACCTCTCGATCTCCCTCTAAAGTTGAGGTTTGGAGGATACGATTCTGCCATAATCGGTCTTCAGGTTCATAAGCTTGCTCTGCCCAATAGACAGAACTCTTGCCTAGAATGACATTTGAGCCCTTGTTCCACTGTATCGCGTTCTTATTACGTTCAATATTAAAGCGGTGAAGGTAATTTTTCAAGGACTTAGAGGAGACGTCTATTGAGCTGCCGGTACTTGCGAGAATCGTCTGAAGACTGTGGGATAATTGCTTGAGAGTAGGATCGGAGAGCTTCATATTTCTATTTGTACGACGGGTTTTGAAGATCTCAGACCGGACTGTATGGACAGTTTCTACAAAGCAGCCCATCGTTCGCGTGATCTTATGAATGATGAACCTTTTTAATTACGTAATCATAATAATAAATGTTTCTGTAATTTGATTTATTATGTTTTTTCACTGTTGTCGCTGAAAGATAGACGTTGCTGTCTTTAACTTCAATCAGAATTCATCCTAACATCGAAATTCACGCTAACATCCTGTACATCTAAGGTTGCAAGCGGAGGAGGGTTGGGGAGCTTTAAGTAATGATTCAATACCACATAAAGAATACTGTTGTTGTTGAAAGATAGATGTTGCTGACATTAAAAAAGGTTGATTCAAAATTTGGATCAGAATTCATCTTAACATCGAAATTCACTCTAAGAACCTGTGTATCTCAGGTTGTAAGCGCAGGATGGTCGGGGAGTTTTAGGTAATGATTTAATTCCAAAATTCAGCTGGTTATGAAAAATTTCATATCTTTGGCCAAATTTTGTCTAATAATCCTGGGCTATTTTGCCTATACGTGGAAAGATAAATCGACAAACGTAATTTCACCTCAATTCAGCAATATTAACTCCACGTAGATTTGATACTGTTTCAGCAGCGTGTGACCATCTCATTTCAGTTCTTGATAGGATATGGCAGGGGATATTCTAAACCTATTGATTTTTCAGTGGTATGCATGGTGGGTGGGTTTGTGATGTCATCCTAATAAATTAAAAATGTCTAAATTAAGCTTAGCTCTCATCATATGACCTGTCCGTTTCCATTTAAGTATTCTTGTTTTTACTCTAACGTCTGACACTTAGTGAATTTAGCTAAAACGAAAAAATGGACCTTTCCGAGGAATGGAAAAAGACGTAGAGAAAGAAGGGTGAAAAGGTCGGAGGATGATCTGCCTAAAGGTTGGCGAACAATAGCTCTGGACAGGAATAAGTGGAGGAAAATAGAGGAGGCCTATGTCGCAAGACAGACTGGCCTGGTAGCTGATAATAGCTAATCTGCTAATATATAGTTAACAAGCAGAAATTAGATTATTATAAATTTTTATGAATTTTTAAGAACTTTGTTTATATACGAAGAAGGGTATTACAGGTCCAGTTGCAAACCAGCATCAAGCACCAGTTGTCTGGCATTTTTGCTGAACTGGGCCTATTTTGCGCAACCGCGAGGCACACTTTCCTGCTAATTTCTCACAACCCACTTTACACTTTTTATTTGTTTTCTTTTTTTAATATTTTTTGTTAGTTGTAGTATTGTGTTGTGTGGCATTTAGTCTGTGCTAAATAAATGTTTTTTTTTTCTTTCGTATTGAAGGCTATTTTTATTTATTTTCTTAATTAAATTAAACTTACTTTGTATATTTCTCTTCCATTGCGCGCTTTTGTAATCTCTAATGTGATGATATTATCGTGGACGTCCACGTCCACGTCCATAAAATGTATGGAAATACGTGCTCGTTATAACGTTTTCGTGGACAGAAATTTAAAGGCGCCTTCATATATTTCCATAGATTTTACTCCCCTGTGTTACCATGATGCCGCATGCCGTGGACGTCCACGATAATTTCGTCACGTTAGAAATTATAAAAACGCTCACCAGGTTCGAGGTTGGAATTACATAAAAACTATGAATTTGTGGTCAAACTTAAAAATACGGACTTTAGTACATTATAAGTTAAATATTATGTAAAATGTCCAGCCAGTGTAAATTGAAGATTTTTTTTTTTGTGGTAAGTAGGAAGGTTACATAATTTTCAATAAAAGTTTTAGATATGTGTAGGTAGATAAGGTACCTAACCTACACAGGGCCTATCTTAGAACATGCCACTATTTTAATGCCAATGACATAATTTTTTATGTAATTCCTTCTTTATTCAACAGGGGTTGGCCCACAATGAACCATTTAAAAGAATACATAAAAACAAAATTAAGTTTTATCTTAAAAGATCATTTACTCATGTGTTCAATCAAAATACTGGACTAGTTTAATAAAGACAAACTTACAAAGGAAGAATACAAAAATATTCTTTACCACGTTTACGATACACATAATTCACATCCCGTGACTAGCTATTGAAATCCGGTTCTGACAAAATATAACATTCTCAATAATATAAATTTACACAAGAGTGTAGACCCGTAATATGGCTGAGTCCATCTCATGCGCTGCACAGCTGCACACATCCACCGTCAGTGGGGACCCGGCTTGGGGCTGGTTGGCTCCTAAGTCCCAAGCTCCTCTGTGGCCGGCCTCTCCCGTATCGACGTACGGGTGTTTGCGACGTCGGCGGGGAAAAATATTCGTCACTCGAGCTCGGCGCAATTGCCACGGCCGGTATCAAAGTTTGTGCATGGGCGAGCCGTATTCGGCGGTATAAGCGGCGGGTTGATCGATACACGCAGAATCGCATGTTTCAGAGCGATGAGAGGTGGGTGTATACAGCTTGGGAGCGACCTGAACAAAATGTGACGGACGTGTGCCGCCCGGATGATGCCACCACGAGTGAAGCAGTCTGCAGTCTGTCACGCTGAGGCTGGCTGGATGCAGGATGTCGAGCAAGTGTGTGGAACTATACCAGAAATGAAAGTAGTCTGATTTTTTATTTTTTGCCTGGGATATCATCAAATAACTTTTCCCGCTCTGGGCGGAGCGGGAGGGCGTGTCAGACTTTTACTGACTAACACCCGACCGTGTTCCCGTCAATTAGTGCTGACATCTCTTTGAGGCGCGCGTGGAACACAACACGCCGTCGACATGGGCCTGGTCCTTACCGGACGGCGAGCTACCCATTGCTCGCCGTCCACAAGCCCGCGCCTACGGTGGCTGGGAATCGGCTATCGACTCCCGAAGCCCAGGGTGTCTCCTCCTGCGGCGACTAGGGGTGTGAAGGCGCAAAGATTTCCTTACGCTCACGCGCTTCGCCTCCTCCTTCACGAGCATTACTGCTTCGCAGGAGGAGGTGACGGCTTTCCATGCTCTCTTGCTTCATACCACCACCCTCTCGCCTGGACCAGGGTCGGACGCGAGAGATCGCCGTCGCTGGTCGCCGCCACGAGGACACGGTGGTGAAGTAGTTTGAATTACGCCATTAGACGTAGCCAGAGCAGTCCGTCCGTTACCGAATTAGAAATCACCGGGACCGGACGGACTGCACAACTTTTGGTTAAAATGGCTAATTAGTTTACACACTCGTCTGGCATGTCAATTCAGGAAACAGGCGTTACCCACCTGCTCCATAAGTCAGGTAGTCCCGCGGAACCCAAGAATTATAGACCGATCACATTATGTATGTATGTATACAGGGCGTCCCACGGATATGCCACATGGAGGGAAAGTACCTTGAATATTGTATATGGAACATTTTACTGAAAGAAGACATTATTTGAATTTAAAAAACAATTTAAACTGCATTCGTAGATATTTAAATAATTACATGGTTGAACTGGGAATCGAACCCGTTACACGACCAAAATAATCACCCTGTAGCTTTATCATACCGATCGAAATACTTCATCATAAGGATTATTGTTTGCTAAATAACATAGTGTCAAAAATAAAAGGAAGACCATGAATTTTAACATTTATAATACAAAATTAATCAATTTATCAAATGCTCAAAATGAGTCCTTTCCTGTTGAATACAAAGTCGCTCTTTTGATTATTTTGCTCCCTGTCGATTTTTTGATCTTTTTGTGGTGGAAATTTAGAATAATACGTCTATGTTCTGCTTGTAGCTCGTGGACACTTTCATACTGGTTCTTGTAAACTAAATTTTTTACATAACCCCATAAAAAAAAATCTAACGGGGTTAGATCTGGGGATCTCGGCGGCCATCTTATTTGTCCATTTGTCCCGATCCAGGGATGAAAGTGTTCATTGAGATAGTTCCTTGTTCTGTGACTGTTATGAGCCGGAGCTGAAAAGTAAGGTTTTGTCGTTCTGCAACCGGAAGATTATTTATCTCATTTCTCAAAATCTCAAGTATTTAAATGCCCTTCATAAAAATGTACTAAAAGGACCCGGTTTTTTACAATCCCACACCAACAGTTGAACGAAAAACGCACTTGATTATTAGTCTCCCGGATACGTAAGGGATTCTCCCTGGACCAAATGCGATTATTGTGTCGGTTGTACATACCATTATTGCTGAAGTTTGTCTCGTCTGACCAGATAATATTATTTAGAAAATACTGATCCTCTAGGATGAGCCTCTCGATATCATGGCAGAAAATAAGTCGTCTTTCAGCATCACCGGGCAGTAATTTTTATACTAATCGCCCTTCAATGAAACTTTTGAATTTGTATTTTTTTAGAACACGGTGTAATTTGCTTTTCGAAATTCCGATTACTTCTTCACCTTTCCTCACTGAACTTTTAGGATTTGCCTCAAAGTATATCAAAATGTCGAGTTCATCGTCAGTGTTTATCATTTGGTGCCGCGGTTGTGGTAAGCGATGATCGAAACGTCCCAAATTTTGCAGATTATCCACCAACCGTTTCATAATAAATCGAGATGGTGTATTTCTATCAGGATATCTTTCGCGGTGCCATTGTAAGGCTAATGTTATGTTTTTGTGGATCAAAAAGTATGCTTCCATTAAATCAAAATTATTTTGATACGCCATGGTTACGTAAAAAAATCACAATACAATGCAAAAATCCTAAAATGAAAATCACATAAACAAAAGAATATAAGTTTGAAAATGGAACACATTTCTGAATTATTTCTTTATAATCAGCCAGCCGCATTGGGATGGACAAAATACTTTACGCGTCTTTCGGCTCAGGATACGGCTCGATTTGTTGCATACAACCAGGTACCTACTAATTACGTATCTTTATCATTTTATCATGCACTTTAATTATAATAGGGAAATGATACGTACTTCTCAAGTGGGTACATTTATTAGTAATAAGTACTTATAATAATGTCAGTTGTACGTCCTGACGGCAATGTCAGCTTTTCATTTTTCGGAACATAATTTCACATCAAACGTTAAAATTCATGGTTTTCCTTTTATTTGTGACACTATGTTATTTAGCAAAAAATAATCATTCTGACAAGGTGATTATTTTTCTCGTGTAACGGGTTCGATTCCCGGTTCAACCATGTAATTATTTAAATATCTATGAATGCAGTTTAAATTGTTTTTCAAATTCAAATAATGTTTTCTTTCAGTAAAATGGTCCATCTACAATATCCAAGGTACTTTCCCTCCAGTTGGCATATCCGTGGGACGCCCTGTATATGCTGGATAGATTATAAGAAGGCCTACGTTTCGGTGCCACATACATGGCTCATGAGGATGCGGGAGTTGTCCAAGATTAATGCAACTCTACGCACCTTCCTTGAGTCGTAAGGGGCAAATGAGGACGGCCCTTCGCTATCCGGGGTGTCGATAGATCCAGGAAAATGATGAGCCTGTATGGATTAAACGGGGAGTACTTCAGGGCGACAGTTTGAGTTCACTTTGGTTCAGAAAAGAGCCATCAGAGCAATATATTGCCTCCGCAAGCGCGATTCTCTAAGGGAACTGTTTAAAAATATTAACATCATGACGCTACGTTGTCAATATATCTATAAAAACACATGTACGTAAGGAAAAATTTATGTTTTTCAGCAAAAGAGGTGAAAGACACAACTATATGACTAGAAATAGGGACCAATTAGTTCAACCAGGTTTCAGACTGGCTAAAGTAGACTCATCCTTTATGGGGTACTGTTTAAAATGTTACAATAAAATACCTCTCCACATACTCCAACTGAATGAAACGAAATTTAAATCTTGTTTAAAATGCACACTATGCGGCCAAGCATATTATAAGTAGGGGGATTACATCCCTGACAAAGATGCTTGTCTTAACGCTGGTCCTGCTCCACAGGGGCGCATAAATTAATTGATTAGCATTCGAAAATATTGTTGGAGCTGCTGAAGATTGTAAAAAGTATCCTTGCATTGTATAAATCCAATCTCATTGTAATGTATAATTGCATAGCACATGTGTGAGCACTATGTAGCTACTATATAGCTACCATTTACTAGGATCGTCTTTCATTGACTTGAATGTGCCCTGACGGCTGAGAGTATGTCATGCTCACTCAAATGTCTCGCTGGTGGTGGCCTGTGTGTTGGATCATTTAGATCCCTTCAAAATGGTTGAGTTGAATGGTGCTGATCCATACGTCATGTTCGTTAACGGGCGCCCCGTCAGTAGGGACTGGTCATCTTTTAGCTGCCACAGCTTATTTTAATTTGTTTTTTTTTTTTTTTGTTTTTATCGTTTTTATTACGGACGCTTTTAACGGGCACGTCTTTTTACATTGGTTTCACATGTATAATTTCAACATGAATGATGTAACCAAATTTTTTTTGTAACGTTATGTTGATTTAAAAGAGTGTCCATGGAGTTTCTTGCCCGTTCTTCTCCATAGGTACCTACTACGCTTTGGAATGTGCAACTAGCTTTGTTATCGCCATATACATTGCTCATATCTAAACCTACATATTTCGAATCATTTCTGTAATGTGGCAGTATGGTAGGTACATATTTCCCATCAATCCCCTTCCTTCCTATTCTTTTCTGCAGCGTCTACCATGGGTCAGAGCGAAACAGCAATACTAGGCTGAGTTGGAAGGATCGTAATGGACGCCATCTTGAACAAGGTGTCCTAACTTTTTCTTAATCCTTCGCCGCGAAAGCACCTCTTCAGTGCTTTTACCGCTAATATATCTGGATTGCATGATAAATCCGGGTTTTCGGGTCTATATATCAGACTAGACCTACATACTTATCAAGCTATACTGATTGGAAGTGCTGTGAAGAAATAGGAATCGTTTTATTTGTGTAACCACGCTGGCATGCCGCGTAGCTAACCTACACGTCGAGGACAGGAAGGCGACTCCAGACTTCTAGAAAGGTAAGGCGCTGCATCCTGTGTCCTTATTCCTGTTTCTCCATACCAAAAAATAGCCTCCTTCAAAAGCAATGTATGCTGTCACATAAAGTTTATTACAGTCCACAAAACCAATTCTCCAATTCCAATTCTCATAGCAAGGCTTTGAATCACCGCTCCAGGCTTTTGGAAGCCTAAAAAGAGCTGTTTACATAGTTCTGCCCATTTAATGATCCCGCACCCCCTCATGTTAGCGTTCAAAGGTTTCCCAAAAAGCTCAAAGCGCTAACAAGCTTCATCTTTCTAACTGGCCGACCCCTTGACAATTCAAAAGTGCCTGTGATTGGTTTATTTGAAGTAAATGCTTTGAGTTTGAGACTGCATAGTCCTGAATCCTCTGAGTACACTGCTGGAGGATTCAGGTCTAGGCAATCGGCTGAAGAGCGGTGGTCAGATCATATCTCACTTCTTTACATGGATGATTTGAAACTTTGAAACTTGATTTGGACTCTTTGTCTCCTACAAATTGCGACTGATGAAGCTACTAAGATAACTGAAACTTTTAGAGCGCCACCAGGATGGAATTTGGTGTAGACAAATTAATGTGCAGTCAGGCATGTAAAGCGAGATGAGATTATGGGATCCGGGAGAATTCAACTCTCGGATTCCATACATTTTAAATCACTCTCCTCATCCGAAAGCTATAAGTATCGTAGTCATAGTAGCATTAACGTTGCTGACATGAAGCAATCAATAATCAATACTTTTCTTGCATTCCACATGTAGGTATTCTTAGGTGGTAAACTTATAATTAAATCATATGGACCCTGTCGGGCACAGCAAAATAAGTGAGTTAGGAGAGAGGAAGCATTTGTTAACTATATAACATTACTCAGCAAATTACTACATATATTAAAACAATGATATAGGTTTTTTTTGAGATAGTCTAATAACTTTAATATAAAATATAAACAGGTATTTGTTCAGAGATGAATAATAATAAATAAATCAAATTAAAAAAGAAATCGTTGAACGAGCGCTTCTTCGGTCGCCTGAAAAAGGTATAATCAGTCTTCTTTCAGGCGGAAACAAGGTGCGCGAATTTAACGGTCGATCAAATGGACTCAGTATGGCCCTGGATAGGAGGATCCGTACATTGCTGACCACAAACCGGATGCATCACCAACAATCATCGGTGATGAGATTGTACATACCGTGGAAGTGCGGGGGTCCAGGCCTTTTAAATGCAAAGACCCTCCACAACCGCGAGGTGTGCAATCTCAGAGATTTTTTTTTAAGCTGAAGCGGTTATGCATCGCGATGTGGTTGCAGTGGACATAGGGCTCACCCCGCTTTCCATGGCTAAAGAGAACTGGCGCAAACCTGTAGTGCTTACTACCGATGACCGCAAGGAGTTATGGCAAAGCAAGGAGCTTCACGGGTGCTTCATGAGCCCGGCGTTGACTTCTTAGCGTCCGTATCCCGGCTACGTTTTGAGGATCTTTTCGGGGAAACTGAAGGTTTCGCCTGTGCAATAATGGACAAAGTTATCTTGATTATTAACTACCGGAGACATATTATGAAGGACGGGACCGTTGACGTGTGTCAGGCATGCCACCGTCCAAGTGAGTCATCAGACATATTATCTCTGGTTGATCTCGTCTAGCTAACACTCGCCGTTAGCCAGTTGCACAGGCATAACCAAGTGGCCAGGATTATTCACCAACAACTTGCTTTTATAAATAAAAACATGGATTCTGAGCTACCGTATTACAAGTAAGTGCCGACCCAGTTCTCAAAAATTACCATTTGACATTGTACTGGGATCGGCCTATCATTCATTACTGACAGGACTATTGTCGCCAATAAGCTTGATTTTGCTAAGCTAAATATTTTAATAAGCTTTAGCTTGATCTTGACCGATTAGCGCTCCACGCAATGATTGTCGATGTTCAAAATCTAAATATTTTATTTCACATATACCTACATAGAAGACTAGTTCAAAATAGTAAAAACAAAAAAAAATGCATTATTTGGGAGCAGTTAATAGACATATCTTATGACATGTCTTATGATATGCTTTTTTGAACAGGACACGTTTGATGTGGGTTTTCAACTTTCCATCGCTAAGTTCTGTAACCGACTTTGGTAACTTGTTATAAAAGCGAATACTGATAACATGTGGCTTGCTTGTTTTATTTAGTTAATCTAAATTTGGGTTTCACAATTTCATTTTTACTACGTCTATTTACATTACGGAAATCGCTTCTTATTTTGAAAAGTCCTAAGTTTTTGAGAGCATACAAAAGAATTTCTAAGATATAAAGAGAAGGCAGAGTTAGTGTATCAATTTCTTTGAATTTGTTTCTAAGAGACTCGTGAGGACTAATTTTATAGATCGCACGAATTGTTACTATTCCACATGACAGGAACCTCGTGAATGCTGACAAAGAAAAACAAATTAAATATCTCGACTTAGGACACGAGGTTGTAGACATATCGAATGTGAACTCGGCTGTCAATGTCCCGATTGTCGTAACGGCCAATAGCCTGATGGCCGAAAGCCTCGATCAACATCTCATGAGACTCTCGATAGGCGCTGGGTCACGGGCCTGAATCAGAAGGCACTACTCCTCGATACGGCTCGCATGGTGAGGAGGTTCTGTCTCTGGAGCCCTAACCACCGGTAACTTGGACTCTGCTCCCGACACCGGCGGACCACTATTGCTTACATTTTTAAATGTATTTTATACTTATTTATTTTATTTTTAAAAATGTGTAAAATAAGTATTTAAATGAAATAAAGGAGATAATAATAAGTTTACACAAAAAACCTGTGCATGGCAAAGTAAACAGGTATCGACCCGTAGGTACTCTAGGTTTCACCTGAAATGGTATAACTTTTCCAATATTAGCGGGCGATCTATGTGACATAAGTACCTAATAAATTTAATGTTTGTTCTAGTATCGCCTAACTGAGCCATGCGGATTTGCTAAAATTCTCACATTTTTATTTCATAGCATTTAAAATTGATTTTCAGATATCGTTAAATTAGTAACAGCGGGGTAATTGCGTAACAACCTAACGGTAGGAATAGCTTTATTTTGACAGTTCAACAACATTCATTGCGTTATTTACGTTGTTGAGCAAACAAACTTTTCGAACTCATCGCTCGGCTCGGCTCGGATCTCTCGGCTTCGAAATGATTCAGATTGCAATTGATAGTGTGTTACGCAATTAGGGTGCGGCTGCCATTTAACAACTCCAATATATATTTTATAAAAAAGTCTTATAAGTATTATAGTAAGATATTATGAATAGATTGGATGAATGCAACTACAGCGTGATTGCAGCGTATGGGCTTTCCCTGATCGTTCCGAGTGTTAACAATATCAGTTGCTTTATTTCAGTCATCATCACACGCTATCAACTGTGCATATTGTCTAAGATCCAGTTCATGTAGTAGGCCACATTGGTGTAGACTCCTGGGAAGCCGAGGCCGCAAACCCTCGTGCCGTAGGAGACGATACCTCGCTGGATGTATCGCGCCCCAAATTTTCCGTAAGTGCCAGGAAACATAAGAGGCCCGCCAGAGTCCCCTCCGCAAGAATCCTTGCCCTTGACCCCACCAGCGCACAATTGCGTCGCTCTTACTGTTGGAGTACTGTAAAAAAAGATAATAAAAATATACTAAGGTGATGTTTAAGTATATATCTAATATCAAGAAGAAAGCATGGAGACCCTGGCCCTGGCTGTTCAATCAGTTGAAGTTAATCCAATGATGCTCGCTCGGGGGACATCAACACCGTAGTAACAAATTATTGAGAAGTTAGCACATTGAGTCAAAGGTTACTCAATACAATACTGTTTCTTTAATGCTGCTAATACTTTGTTGAGAATCATCTAACAAGACATTGCTAAATTTATGCATATTTTTAAACGATCAAGATTATTAAGGTATGCTCATGTGCGTGCGATGTCTGTTAGATGAAGGTGGCCTAGGTGTATGAAGAATTGATGGAAGAGTTGGCTACGATACAAGTAAAACTTACCCACGGAACACCGCCATGCAATCCTCGTTGCTGATGGCAGGAAGATCGACGCTGAGCAGAACGGGAGACTGCAGGCCTTCCTCCGTGACTCCCCAACCCGCAACGTTCACGTTTTGTCCAACAAGAGACTCCGTTTGAAGCTTTTGAGTGATGGGCAGACACAAGGGTTTCATGCTAGCTGTATCAAATTTTTTTTTAAATCATCCATGAATCCTTGAAAAATTAACTTAACCTTTCTTTGTTAGTTTAGTTGAAGGGGAAGGAACAGATTACGGTGCAGCGCGAATGTAATATAGTGCCTTTCCTGCACGCAATGCTGTAAGCTTGTGTACGCTCTAAAGCACCCGCTCTCTCTAAAGAGCGTACGTGTATAGGTATCTATAAACCATCCACATGAATAATAAACAACACACACAAAGTAGGTACTTACGAAGAGTAAAATTGGCTGGTTGAGCAAGTCGTATTAAAGCTATGTCGTCAGTTAGTGACTGCGGCGGTGTGTATCCAGGGTGCGTCACTATTGCAGCTATCGACACGTTCTGTAAAATAAAATAACACAAATAAAGTACAGCCAATACCCATGGGTATACAGCAGTGTCTTTTGTCATAGAAGCCCAAACGTAACGAAGGATTCTAGGGCTTCCGAGCGCAGCAGTAGTGTACCGACTTAACTCCTGAGCGACGCGAGGGAGTAAGAGGGCGCAGACCTGTCCACTAGCGCCACTCCTTTAAAAAATATTATCTGGTGACTGAGAAGGAATCTTGAATAACGGCTCAATAAGCACCCTCGGTAAGTGTGTCTAGAATTTTCTAATACCTTTTATAAACTTTCATATTGAGACACGAAGCAACAAAATACGTACCTAGAGGAATGTGACCGCTTTTCTTTAGATCGAATTTTACCGAGCAAGTGGTATAAAAATATATAACCTGCATGTAGACCTGCTGATGCATGATGCAGTAATTTCAAATGTTTTCTAGTAATTTATAAAGCCAATCAGAATGATGATCCTTGAAGGGTGACTGGTAATGGATGGTTGAGAGTGGTTGAGATTATAGCTTAGCAATTTGTTAAGCTACCTACAGATAGATGGTGAAATATTAGACAATTTAGCCTCACCTGTATTCTCGGTGCGCAGTTATCCGGGTCTGTATCATATGACGTTTCACAGTCAGGGTCCCGTCTGATATCATGCTCCCCAAGGATGACTCCATTCAGTCGCAGTCTGTTGTCCAGGAATGACACGCAGTGAGCCGCCGTCAGGACATACCATTCGTTGATAAGTGAACCACCGCAGCTTAACGCTACGCCGCGAGCTGGAAATTATAATAGAGGGTTTTTTATTTGGTGAGTATTGCCTAGTACAAGTGACTATTCAAACATAGTGAACGAAGAACTTTTAATAGGTAACTAAGTTTAACATACCGGAATCATAAGATAGAAGCACCATCCAAGGCATTTCGAACAGGTCCGTCCTGTTACCGCCATTGATCCTGTCTCTGTCAATGTTCCCGCACTGCAGGGGCAGGAGGCCCAGGTTCGGATGAGATTCGACACCTACTGGTCCATTCTTATTGTCTAGCGTAGCTCTAGTAAAAGATTCTACATTGTCATCAGTGTCAGATCCTAAGCAACAAACCTGTTAAAAAACATGCTTTTACTGTTTGTTTTAAAATGTTTAATATTATGTATTAAATAGACCATGTCGTTCTCAACTGTTTAGAGTTACCATCAGTGCCTTCCCATAAACTGAAGCTGAAAGTTGGTGTTCCAGTCATGTCAATGCGAAATCTTGATGCGCCAAGATCATGTAATGGAAAACGGTTTCAAATATACACACCTGGGACGGCATATTGTAAAAGCAATAATGATGTCTGGACTAGGAAAACGAGAAAATATTTTCATTCTCCGTATTCCAATCATTCCGACAGATTTACTAGTCATATTTAAAGAGTGCAGTCACCTCTGAAAACAGCATTTGCGATTACTATAAACGTATATCGTTATTATGGAACGCTCACGGAAAACCACATAAAATAGCATGAAAAACCGTTTTTTTCTGTATAAATATCCATCATTTAGGAAAAACCTGTTTTTCCCAATGGCGTGCTCACAAAATCTTCATGTTCTAGCAAAAGATGACAAGGCCTAACCCAAAATGTTTTAACATAAAATATTCCAGATAAATTCCTTTCCTTCATAAAACATTTTACATGTCAATACGACCGTATGGATCCTTAGGTAACAACACGAATTTATATAGTTTCCATACTGTCCATATCCATACTTCCATACATATGGTACGTTCCGAATTATCGTGAGCGCGATAACGAATGAATCGTCATAGATGACGTCATGACATGCGCCATCTTGCGATAACAGCGACCATACCCTAAATTGATATCATCGTGAGAGCTGTCAAAAATTACAGTTGTGCGTTGTGCTGTTGAGTTGTTATGTGTCGCATAAAGTACACAGCATAAAAAAGAGTACTTATTTATTTTTTACTTATTTATCTTTAATAAAAACACTTTTCGTTACTTTTCGCAACATTCAACAAATATTGTATTTCATAAAGATTGTTATTTGTTATTGTTATTTATTTTATTATTGTTACTTGTCTCATACATCTCAACCACTCAACCACCAGCCAGAAGTGCCAATGCGCTGAACTTTCATTTTCAAAAAAAATCTCGCCGCTCTTTCTTTCTTGTGCAAGCTTTGGGGTTGACGTCGTTGAGCGAATACTGTGAGCGCGTTCACAAGCGTTCCGAATTGTTGACAGCTCTCATCTGTCATAATCGTAATATCTAAATCGGAATGAAAATTATTGATGTGAGCGCTGTGAGCAATTATGCGGTAATTCGGAATGTACCCATACTAAATGTGAAAGTAACTGTCTGTCTGTTACGGAGTTACGGCTGAACGCTTCTCTGAAATCATACGAATAGACCATGACCTGGGTAAGGACATAGAACACTTCTTATCCCGGTAGTACGTTCCCGTGAGATAACTTCTAACTAGGGTTACCACCCGTACTCTAAAATAGAGTATTGTTCTCTTTTTCCTGTCGGAGTACTTTATAATTTATGACTCCAATAAAGTACACTAAAATACTCTATTTACGTAACTCTGACTGTTACAGACTTATTCTCCCATAAGAATGTAAAGTGGAGAGACGAAAGGAACAAAGCTTCCCTAAACGTAATTAAAAACGATCTCATCAAATATTCCAATTTAAAGTTTGATTCTAAAGAGGCTGTAACAATCTTTAAGAAATACAATATTTGTTGAATGTTGCGAAAAGTAACGAAAAGTGTTTTTATTAAAGATAAATAAGTAAAAAATAAATAAGTACTCTTTTTTATGCTGTGTACTTTTTGTCGTTCTACCGAAATGAAGAAATACTTTATTGGTCCCAAAAAAAGGTGGCGACCCTACTTCTAACCTACACGGGGCAAAGCTAGTGATCATATAAAAAACTTCCTCGTACCTACTTGAGTCATTCATGTCTTCAAAGAAGAAGAAGAAGAAGAAGAAGACATTCCCTCAACCCCACCAAGCAAAATAGTAATGGATGACCTTCTCACCAAATTAATACCACGTGCTGTGATTTATTTATCAACTATACCTAACTGTTTTTACTCGATAAATGTGCGAAATAAGCAAAGAGACGGAAAACCACAAAAAATATTGTTCTAAATATTTTAACTTTGCCAAAAAGTAACAACAATAATGAAGCATCTTAATTTTTTACTCATCAAGCACGCTACTTAGATTTGCCAAATATTTATTGCATGTCTACTAAGTTTAATTCTAGCGTTAATAAATGAAAACACACTACTACTTCGAACTGCTTGCTTACCAGAGGGTCCTTGATTTCGTACCCACACGTTAGTTTCTGTAGCTTTATCCTCATGTCAGGCGGTATGGGGTTGCCTGCCCGCTTGACCTCGTCGAAGATGTGCTGACATTGTATCAAGGGAACGCAGATGCCAGACTCACCCTCAGCATCGCAACTGTCTCCGGAATATACTGGAACAGATGATAACGACGGAAGACATAAATAAATACTAATACATGCCAATGTTGAATGTATATGGTGTTCTTTATTAAATAGATAACGATGCAAGACCATTTTCCGTGCCGCCTTGTGAAAAATTACTTACACAAAACATAACAACATCAAGTCTGCATTCCTGAAAGGGATACAGGCTTGGGGGTTATGGGTGTAATGTACAGTACACAAACATTTCTCAAGCTATGTTAAAATCATAGGTACCTAATAATGGGCGGGCTTATATTTCTATCAACTGGTCACAAATCCCGAGTCCCGGATTCGTAACGAAAAACCCAACAACACTTTACCCGACCTAGGTATCGAACCCAGGACCCCACGAACAACAGTCGCGCTTGCGACTTGACCAACGTAGCTTCTGACTTCCTGAGAAATAATAATAATGAAAAATACTAGATGGTTAGAAACTCGTCTTCTGGGTTGTAAATCTCGCCAATGACGCAAAGGTTGAAGATTATAATTACCAGAAGGCGATGGACCGGTAACTATTATTATAGTAATGAAATACAAACGTGCCGATTCTCTTGTACACCGAACTAAACTATCATTAAAATTCCTTCCTTTTTTTTGGCTATGAGAAACTTACGAAAAAAACTTTAAAAAAAATATCTCTAAATTTAAAAATAATTTTGACGCAACTAAAATTTTATTTGACAATCGCGACACCACGTGGTAATTATTGCCCTACCCCGTGAATTATTTTTAGAGCCGGAGGCGCGCATTGGGGGCAACCTCGACGTGTTTTATATGGAATATTTCACTTTTTGTATGGAAAATATGAAAAATGATTACCTATATGTAGAGTAGGGTTTCAGTGTTGCATAAAAGGGGGTCGAAATTTAATAATTTTTGCGATAAGACATACCATTTTCGAAATAATTATAAGCAAACTAAAATAAAAAAAGATACAGTACTGTTTTTGCACCTGAAGTTGAGGTGTTGTGGTGATCTTTAGTTCATGCCAACTAATTTTATTCCACACCTTTTTAATCGCGATAAAAAAATTGCCAGATTTAGTTAGACAACTAAAATTTTAGGTGAAAAACGTCAAATTCAGAATAGCAAAATTGCGATTGTCACTAAATTACTAACTCAGTGCCATCTTAGTGCTGTCAAACTAAAATATAGTTAAGTTGTGTCACTTTAATCTATTTCAGAATGGGAAATCGTCGTTTGACAGGAATAAAGTAAATTTTAGTGTTTTTTAGTCTAGTTTAGAGAATTTTGTGACAAGAGAATTGGCACCAATGTCGACTTGTTAGTGTGATACCATAATATTAACTTATTCAGTTATGGTTTTAATTAGCTCTCGTTCTAAGAAAGCTCGTACAGGTAATAAATTTAGAACGAATGCTTTTACTTTGGCCAAAGGCACATGCAAAGCTGCTAAGTGCTAACATATTTTGAACCAATAAAAAATCCACATTGTAGTGGAGGATGTTAGTAGGCTGACTATTTTAGATGGCATTAAAAGAATATTTAGGATATTCAAATGGAATTTGGCAAGTAAATTGGCTGGACCTAATGATGACTAAGCTTCAGTCGTCACTGCGACGGCTGACGCCTTAGCAGTAAGCGGACTCAAGTTCACATAACGGTAACAAGAGCTCTTCCGTCTATTCTGAATCTCACCGCGTAATCTTAAAGTGAGCTGTCTTTCCACCTGCATCCTAATTGCCCAACACACTATATCAATCACAATCTGAATCATTTTGAAGGATATCGCTAATCCATTGCTTCATATGTTCGAAAAATATGTCTGCTCAACAACGTAAATAACGCAATGAATGTTGTTGAACTGTCAAAATGAAAACCATTCCTAATGATAGTGTGTTAGGCAATTAGCACCAGCGGGGCAATTGCCTATCCAATATATCAATCCCTAGGCATTGACACTATTTACAACTCACACCTACTAGTAAATTTTCAAGGTGAGATTTTTTAAGATAAGATACATTTATTTGCTTAAACATGTGTACACATACAAGAATAAAAAAACCGGCCAAGTGCGAATCGGACTCGCGCACGAAGGGTTCCGTACCATTGACTAGGTAAACAACAGTAGGTACACAAATTAGATGCGTACCTGTTACCATTTATTGATATCGAACAAAAATAGGCAAAAAATTGCGTTTTTTTGTATGGGAGCCCCCCTTAAATATTTATTTTATTTTGTTTTTAGTATTTGTTCTTATAGCGGCAACAGAAATACATAATTTGTGAAAATTTCAACTGTCTAGCTATCGCGGTTCTTGAGATACAGCCTGGTGACAGACAGACGGACGGACAGACGAACAGACAGCGAAGTCTTAGTAATAGGGTCCCGTTTTTACCCTTTGGGTACGGAACCCTAAAAACGTGCATGCACGATAGATAACATAAAGAATAAAATACAGGTTCAGACATGAACTGAACAGAAACAGAATACACAGAATACAGAAACAGAAACACAGAACACACACACAACAGAACAGAATATATCGGCGGAATACATAAAAAATCGGCAGGTCGTCTACCTAAGAGATCGATTGGCTCCCAGAGTTAGTTAGAAAGGATGCGAATCACGTGAGAAACACAAGACCGATATCAATAAGAAAGGGAGCCTTATACTCAGCATAAGCGTGCCGTGACTGATTTATGACAGAACAACGATTTCTTTTGGATTGTTTATCCTACTTTATTTTTATTTTTTATATTATAAATGTGAAAGTTTGTGAGGATGGATGGATGGATGGATGGATAATAATAATAAAACTTTATTTCACAAAAACACAGATTTAACATGTTTCAAGTAAACACAATTTGAATGAGCTTAGGTAGTAACACAATGCAATACAATCTAGGAACTGAAATCTGTACACAATATGGAAAACCCTGCCTCTCAAACTACGTAACCTGTATCTTGAGAGACAGTGATTAGGACTAGGTAACCTGTGTCTTGAGAGACAGGGATGGATGCTTGTTACTCTTTCACGCAGAAACTACTGACCGGATTTGGAAGGAAGTTTATAACCTGGATTAACATGTAGGATACTTTGATCCCGGTAGTACGTTCCCTTGGGATAATTTCCGACATCCACGCGGGGGGAACCCGCGGGCAAAAGCTAGTATTAGTATAAACAGATAATTGGTTCATTGGTTGATTTGGTAATATTAGCAACCCGTTTAGAAATGCATAGAAATGCATTTCTAAACGGGTTATTCTTTTAGCTTAGATACTGGTGGTATTCTATGCGATGAATGTTTCATATTGCTTTTAGAAATAACTGTGAAGGAATATTTGGAAGTCCTGGACGCATGCAATTTTTCCATAATGTGATGTGTTCTACATGAGGGCAGACGACGTGTTTCAGGGCATGAATTAATGCCTCTCTACTGTCCAGAGATTACATTCTAACAAACGAACGTGCTTTAAAATAATAGTCAACATCATCATTCATCCAAAGAAGTACACTGCTGCACGTAGATGCAACAGTGGATTTCTTTGGCCTATGCATCTCACTTGGTGGACCAATGACCTGGTGTAAGTCGCAGGAATTCGCTGTATTCGAGAAGCACAGAACCGGTCTATATGATACTACTTACTTTAAATAAATTATTGTAAACACGTAAATAAATATGATTAAAAGTAATTTCTAGTTAATAATATCAAATTTGTGCTACATGTCGTGGGGCTTTGCGGCACTTCTCGAATCTCACTTCAAAATAATAAGTAGAAAACAGACAAATACATACTAATTCTCGGGAGTCAATGTAAAAAATAGTTCGCAATATAGAAAGAGCATCGAATTCTCCTGCTAATACACTAGTGTTGGTTGTGACAGCGGACTTTACGTTTGATACAGGGCGCCCTATATTGGACGGCATTCTCCTCTCACTTACAGCATTCCGTTTGCAGCAGTAATTGCAGGAACACAGTCACGGTTATCATTAACTTGAACATTATTAATTGTTTACATCACAGTCTATAACCAATTTAAAATAACACTGCTCACGTCAAACACACAAACTTGTATAGCACGCACACCAACTGCTTATAAATAAACTACGTGATCATCAATCGTTGAGAAACACTTTAAATAATCAATTGATTTTTTTCGTCAAACTATCGCGGTCCTATTAAATTAATTGTCTGTATGGATTGGTTATCCGCTGTTAAAGCCCGAGTCAGAATGAGCGCCGGTTCATTTTATACAAGTTTACAAACTCCGGCCGCTCATGTGTCATTTTCCTTGTGTTGTTGTTTTTTATCTCTTTTCAAACTTAGGTATATTTTGTTTTAACAGTTTTAAGGATTGCTTAGGATCGCTTGGATGAGGAGATGGTCAAAATGACGTAGAGGGTCATCGGCGACTAGGTAAACGAGACAGTCGTTACCTAATAGTTTCGCCAGGAAACACGCTCAGCCATCTACACGACCGCGACACCGCGATCTTTTATAATAGGTACGCATACGTACTTTTCGTTGAAGATTCTCACTTATTATGTGCGCTTACACGCGCCGGGCGCCCGGAGAGATGGCGCTTACACCGTCGGGCGCCCGGTGACATGGCGCTTAGTTCGTCAGGCAGCGTCGTGAACCAGTAGCTACTCAGTTTATTTTTAATAACTTACTTCAGCGGGGTAAATGCGTAACACACTAACAATAGCAATGGCTTTCATTTTGACAGGACAACAACATTCATTACGTTATTTAGGTTGCTGAGCAGACACATTTTTTGATAATTTGAAGCAATGGGCTAGCAATATCCTTCAAAATGATTCAGATTGTGATTGATAGTGTGTTACGCAATCAGTGTGCTGTTAGGTACTTACCCTCCCGCTCGTTGTACAAAGGGCTGTCTGACCATATCATTATTGGAAGATTTGGATCATCATTATCATTAGCGTAGTCTCACCGTGAATTGCACTTCTGACAAAAAAAAAAGAATACCGAAACGTAATTTAGTTTCCCGCTCCCTCATGTCAAGTCAGCCCCGATAATACTTTGCTAATTGAAAATAATGAGATATCATTGAGGCATTCAAAGCATACAGACGTGCTCACCGATGCATTTTAAAAATAAAATAAATTAACGTTTGCATAAATAGTGACCTAATTTTAGTGTATTACCGTGTTATACAGAGAAACATTTGAAGTGACAAGTTAAAATAATGAACTGGCTGGATTATTTGGTAATATATGGAAGGCAGCCCCATTCATCGGAGCGCGACGATACGACGCAGCCCTCCACCGACACCGACCCCGGGATCGCCGCCGCCCCATCAACCAAGACAGGACCAAGATGATACAGTAGAAGTAGTGTCCACTCCGGAGATCCAGAACTGGATGGGATCTATTGAGCAGTGCCTGAATGAGGTATGTACTATTGCTTCTGATAGAAAGCTAAACGCTGAGCAGAAGCTAAAAATAAGCAATCTTTGCCGAAAAGTAGGACATGGAGTTTCGCAAATGGCTGTTCAATACCAATCGCTTAAGCAAAAAGCCATACAAACCCATACCTCCCTTAAAACCATGACCGCAGCTCGAGACCTATCGGACTGTCTTACGGAGATGAACCGGACGATTCAGGAGTCCTGTACGAAGCAGAGTGCAGCTACTACATCTTTTGCAGATATGGTGAAGAAGGGGTCGAACAACTTTGTTCGTCCTAATACTTTTAGTTCCGTGGCGATTTACCCCTGTGATAACTCAAAGACCAGTGAAGAGACAAAGAACATGGTCCAAAAAATCATATGGCCTGGAGAAATGAAACTGAAAGTACGAGACGTAAGCAAAATAGGAAAAGGAGGACTTATAACCAGCACTGAGACCAAAGATGACCTAGATAAGCTAGCTCAAACAAACAGTCCAACTCGCTTCGTCAGGGCTTACCGTCGACGAACCTCAAAAGCGCAAACCTCGCATTATAGTTATAGGGTTTCCCACATCAATGGTTTAAAATGAGATTTATAAATGTATTTATGAACAAAATTTGGTCGACAAATTGCTGACTATGTCCCAAGATACATTTTTGACCTCAATAAAATTGAGCTACAAATCTGGCAGGAAAGATGCTGAGAATTGCAACTATAATATAGAAGTTCCAGCCATCATTCGTAAAGCCCTCATCACACAGGACAGATTATTAATAAATTGGACATCCTACCCGGTACGAGACTTCACACTGGTGACGAGATTTTACAAGTGCCAGTTGTACGGTCATGCAGCCAAGACATGCAAAATAACTGCCCCCACATGTGGACATTGCGGTGAAGAAGGGCACACAATCCAAGACTGCGCAAAGAAAGTGAATCCACCAAAATGTGCTATATGTTTGCGCTTTACAAAATAAGCCAACCACAAGACGGGAGACACAGATTGCGCGGCTAAAAAAGCTGCCGAATACAGGTACATTAATTCGATAGATTATGAAGAGCGTCACATACTTGTTTATATTTTAGACTTAACTTATTATTGTTATTTGTTTTTTTATTTTAGTATGGATGATAACTTAATTACCAATAAAGATAACTCATTTTTAATTGTGTCAAAGACATGTGACGTTGAGGACTGCAGAAAATATCTTTCCGACTATCAAAATTCACTAACCGTACTGACCCACAACATTCGTAGTATTTATAAGAACATAGATAGCTTTAACATTTTTCTTCATAGATTTAACTTTGTGATATAATGGTACTTACCGAGGGCTGGCTATCTAATCGCTACGATAACCTCCCATTAATACCGGGGTACAACTTATTGCATACCACAATAAACCACAATCAAAATGATGGTGTGGTAGTCTTTGCTAAGGAATCATTAAAGGTCACAGTGGAGGAACATACTCTACCTGACTGTATGAGCAATTGTTTAGTCATGAAAATTGGTACAACCACAGCGATAATAGCTATGTATAGATCCCCTTCCATTAGAAACTTAGATCCTTTTAACAAATCCTTAAATCAGATTTTTCAAGCACTAAGCCCATTTAAGAATGTTATACTAACAGGTGATTAAAATATCAATATTGGCTCCGAAAATTGCGATGCAGGGACCCAATGTTACCTTAATATCTGCTTACACCATGGTTGTCTCCCCGCTCACACATTGCCAACTCATCAGAGCCGTTCCTGCCTCGATCATATGATGATCAAAACCAGCCTATCATATATTACGCTTGTTACTAACTCAACAATTACTGACCATCACGCAGTCCTACTAACTGTAAATTTAACGCTGCCTAAGTTAAATCGTCCCCTGACTATTAGCAAATTAAACACAAACTCGAATATGATTTATGCAACCTTGATTTTAGCCTACTTTACAAGACTGTTGACGCTAAATTGGCTTTATCGTATTTAATAAAACATGTGCAACAAGCAATATTACGTAACACGACAGTTTCTACAGTAAACAAGAAACTTTATAATATTAAACCATGGATTACTCCTGGACTAATTCGGTGTATAAGACACAGAGATAAACTTCATCAGAAAAGTAAGATATACCCTGATAATCTAATAATTCTAACCACCTATAAAAGATACAGGAATTTCTGCAATCTCCTAAAGGATACTAAAAATTATTACGATAAAGACGAATTAAATAGAGCAGGTAAAAATAGCAAACAACTTTGGAACCATATTAAAAATGTCACCAATATAACTCTAAACAGCGTGAATCAAATTCGAGTTTACTGCTTGCTAATCCTTCACCAATCTTATCAGCTAACTAAATAACTTTTAAGTAAATGTTGGAAAAACTCTTGTCGAACAGATTCCGAAATATTGCGACAAACTATCTTTTCAAAACTCAAACAATAGCTGTTACCCGAAATCTTTTGCTATGTTGGACACTGATGAAGACGAAATAACCCAAATCATTTCTAGGCTAAAGGATGACTTTGCAGTTGGATGGGATAATATAAGCAATAATATCCTTAAAGTCTTTAAGCATATTTTGGTACCTCCCTTAACGCATATATTTCGAATCTATATTTCCGAAGGAATTTTCCCTAGTTGTCTAAAAAGGCAGTTGTAATCCCTATCTTCTAATCTGGACATAACGACGCAGTTAATAATTAAAGGCCAATATCCTTACTCCCCTCAATTTCATAAATACTAGAGAAAATCATAAACAGTAGACTAGTTAATTACCTAGAAAAAAACAACATCTTATCCACTGCGCAATTTGGCTTTAGAGCCAAACTATCGACAGCCGATGCAGTGCATAGCCTGACTGATTATATTTCAGAAGAACTCGGCAAAGGAAATCAGACCCTGGGAGTCTTTCTCGATTTAGCCACGACCTTCAACACGGTGTCTGTTTCTATTCTTCTGAACAAATTAGAGACCATAGGAATAAGGGGAACGCCGCTGAAACTTTTTACTGACTATTTAAACGGCTGGTACCAATGTGTTATAATAGATAATATTACAAGTAGTGAACAGAAAAATACTGGTTTTGGTGTTCCTCAGGGAAGTAATCTAGGCCCCACCCTATTCCTGATTTATATTAATGATTTGTGTAATTTAAATATTAAAGACGACACGGCGTTAATATTTACCGCTAAATCCAGTAGCAAACTGATTGAAATCGCTCAACTACGTTTTAATACTGTGACTAATTGGCTTCAAAGTAATTTACTAACATTAAATGCCGACAAGACAAAATATATTAACTTCTCCATGCGCAAGCCTCAACTTAACATTACTAACCCTCATCTATATGCCCATCAATGTGGAAACCGTACAGGCAACATGTCCTTTTATCCTTTTATCCATCCTTTCTTTCTTTTTTCTTTTATCCTTTTATCCTTTTATCAATCCTTTTATCCTCAAAACGAGCAACATAAAATACCTGGGTATAATAATGGACGACACACTTTCTTTTAGAAAACATATTGAAAGCCTAGTTAAAAGAGTGCGCAAACTAATATATGTTTTTAAGAAATTGCGAACATTAGCAGATTCAAAATTGATCACACAAGTTTATTTAGCCCTATGTCAATCTATAATTCAATATTGTATCACTTCTAGGGGTGGCGCACCAAAAACTAATTTGCTTCCTCTTGAAAGAGCTCAGAGAGCTATTTTAAAGGTAGCAAACTTCCATCCCTTCTTCTTTCCCAAAGATCTGCTGTGTAAATCCTGCAACGTACTGATAGTTCGCCAGCTTTTTATAATGCACTTAATATTAAAACAGCTTACCTACAATGCTGACAATACTAATAAGAGACGGAATGATTATAGTATGCATATCTAATCCAACCTCAAAACACGTCTTTGTAGAAAGATTTTTGACATTCTTAGGCCCATTTCTGTACAATTGATTAAATAAAAAACGAAGTATCTATAAATTAAATTACTATAGCTGTAAAAACATTATACTTATGTATTTACTAACCATCAATTATGCACAGACAGAAGATCTACTTATTGTCTGCAAATAGAACCGCTAACATGCTATTTCACTTTTATTTACCTAAGTTTTATTTTAGTTGTAACTTTATACTCATTGTTAATTTATTACATTATGCACTTTCTAACCTGAAGCACAGGTTCAACCTAGTTCAGGCAAGTTAGAAACTGTGCCTTATTTTAAATTTTTAAGGTATATATTGTAAACTAGCTTTTGCCCGCGGCTTCGCCCGCGTTAATATAGACTGACTATCAATTCGGGTTATAATTCAATCATGATTCGTAAGACACTTGGCGCCATCTATTATTATAAGAACCTTGTTGTTGTTTTCCTCGGGAACAGTATTTTTTTCGGGATGAAAGGTACCCTATGTCCGTTTCTGTACACCTGACAACGTAGATGCAAAATTTCAGGATGATCGGTTCAGTGGTTTAGGCGTGAAAAGGTAACAAACAAACAAACAAACTTACTTTCGCATTTATAATATTAGTTAGGATGTGTCCCTCTTATAAATAAACGGTTTTATTATTATTATATTATTAATATTTTGACCACGGCATGAAATATGCCAATAGTTAAACTTGCTGACACAAGAGAAGAAAAACACTGGTACAAAAAGTACCTGCTGTCCTATCAGAACTCACATTGTCACAATTTTGATTGGTAACAATAAATTCTAGCAGGCTGGCCTAACCGACAAATATGACGACTTTGATAGCATTTTGTAAGACAAAAAAAAATATTTATCACAAACAAGATGCAGGCGTTTGATGGTAAAGGCTTGCTGATTTTGGTGGGAGTACCTACTTATTATATTAGGTGTATTTTGTTCAACAACAGTAATTCATTTATTCGCCTGATTTCTATTAGATTGATAATAAATAAAGATCTGCTTAGTATAAGTCAGTATTGTAGAAGTAAATTATCTAGCTGATGAATTAGTTAAGAAAATGTGAGAAGCCGAAGAGCTTTTCCATAATTTTGATGCCGTTCGCCACGTGGAAAAAATTAATAGACAGAAAAAAAAGAGACCATGACCTCTGAGTTTGTTTCGACATTTCTTCTCAGGGATCAGTCAGGTAAGAAATGCCGGCGCTACATAGTTTTAAAATATTGACCACCAAAATATTGACGTGTAAGTGTCTTAAAAGATTTACTCACAGAAATAAACATTTTATTTCATTTCATTTCATTTTATTAATCCAATACGGTATTACAAATGCTTCTATCTCAAGGTTTATTGATATCTGAAATGTATCTGAAAGCGGTGGTGCTTTCAGATAAATTCATTAAAACATTCATACAGGGTGGCAGGGACATCGACGCGCAAATTGTAACCATGAATTCCGCGAGGTATCGCACTTTTCTATGAAACAACTGGTTTTTTTTAGAATTTATAATCTAGAATCATGTGCTGAATTCATGGTTACAGTTTGCGCGTCAATTTCCCTGCCTACCTGAAAAAACAATGTAATATAGGTACGAATAACTCGGAAACCCATAATATTGACAAAATCTTGTTGACATAACTATATTTAAATCATTCATGTTCATCCTAATCCACATGTCTGTCAACAGATGTAGGTCCTAGGTAGGTACCTAATGTGTTGGTTGATAAAAGTTATGGAACACTTTCATATTTTTTCAGCAATATATTCTGAATTTATTTCAGTCAGCTAGTAAGTTGGTAAATAAATAAATAAATCATATTGCAACACATGTAATTTGTTAGGTGCTGGTTGGTTTGTTAAAGGTGCGAGTATAGTGAATTTGTAATCAATTTTCAAGGTACGACTTTAACAAATTCAATTCGAAACACAGCCTTGCGATAAATAGATATAAACAAATATGGCCATAATCAGACGGTGTGTTTGTGTTGTGGTAAATAATATAAAATATTTCTATAAGTAGTGATGGATAGTAGCCGTGCAAGAAGTGAGCGAAGACCTACCGTGCACCACCATCTCACTGCTACTTGGGTCCTCGACCCTTGAAGGCTCGTAACCCATAAAGCCTTCACAGACACCACAGCTCGACATAGCAAACTTATAACTCTGAATATCTTAATAAAATCATGGTCGTCCACCGTCACAGGTCATGCAGACGCAACGTTAGGGGAGGCTTTCCCACAGAGTATGACCACCGATCACGAAATCCAGAAAGAAATATAGGTGTATCATCTTTATAGCAAATCTGACGGATTATTGTAAACTACTAGGTATAGGTACCCTGTTCTATAAAAAGCTTCAAACGATGCGGTTAGAGGTCCAAGAAAGCACTTTTGCAGTTCGAAGAATTATAATAGGAAGTTTATTGCTGTGGCCATGGACCATGCCCCGTGATTGTATTAGATCTATGGTT
This sequence comes from Dryobotodes eremita, assembly GCA_917490735.1. Classification (NCBI taxonomy): domain Eukaryota; kingdom Metazoa; phylum Arthropoda; class Insecta; order Lepidoptera; family Noctuidae; genus Dryobotodes; species Dryobotodes eremita. The sequence continues at coordinate 12,409,028 of OU823257.1, forward strand.
ATTGGTCGATTTTAAACACACTTTTTTACATCATTAGATATGACGTCAATGTTAAGATCAAGAAACGCCAACTGCGCAGTTTTTTGTTACTGTGCATATTTTTACTGACAAAAAGGAGGAAGGAAGTTCAAATAACGGTGGTTAAAGTATTATTTTTTGACTAATCTTACTTGAGAAACTACTGACGTAGGTAAAGCTTTTATAAAACGAAAGCTACAACAGGTTATATGAAGCATGCAAAAGATCGGGAATTTTTAAGGAAACTGCGTGAAAGGTGTGGGCGAAGCAAAATATTTAATGCACTTGGCACTCATTTTAAAGAAAGGAGTGCAGTACCTGTCAACCTAAGTACCTACCTATATCAAAACGAAGTACCTTCTTAATTCCTCACATATAATATATGGGTAGGTTTGTTGTTTGTTTTCCTAGGATTTGAATTACGGGGGTAATTGAAAATGCGAACTAAATTATTATCGCTAAGTATAAAAGCCGCAACATTATTTCACCATTGGTAGAAAGAAGATAATGTAATTGTACCTAATTTCATCGTATAACTTTCAATAAAGTAAAGCTTGTTTTAAAATGCCCTAGCACACTGTGTTCGAATATTGCGCTAATTATCGCAACAACTGTAGGTAGGTAGATTCAAAGTAAATTCGACGATAATGATTGTTAATCGTGCTTGAAAGAAAGAGCCCAGCACCCTAATTTCGTAGCACACTATCTATCTCAATCTGAATCATTTCGAAGCCTATTGCTAATCCATTGCTTCATATGTTCGAAAAAGTTGTCGGCTCAACAACGTAAATAACGCAATGAATGTTGTTGAACTGTCAAAATCAAACCCGTTCCTACCGTTAGTGTATTACGTAATTACCCCGCTGTAGTCCTAATCTGTGCCAGTAGTCTTCCTGATTTATCAAGACTGTATTATAAGCGTAGTTGATATTAATCTCACTAGTTTCATTTGAATTTTAAATCATCCGTTTCAAAACGACACACTTTAGGGTTTGTTCTTGTTTGTTACATCTCATAATCAGCATAACTTAGAAAACGAATTAGCTTGCTTTGAAACATAAAATGTTTTGAACCCATCTTCTCCTTTTTTCGAGTTGATGGTAAATTTTAATAGTTATGCTTAGTACTTATATAGACAAGTATGGGTGTGGAATTTGCTGACTTCTAATCTCTTGAATCACATTTCTCATCATCTTAAAAAAATCGGATCTAAGGCGTAACCAAATTCTTTTAATAGCAAGGAAGGCTAATGAATATTTATATTTCTTATCAAATTATGTTAAATGAAGCATATCGTTATGAAAATGATAGACAGATTTTTTTTCCCATATAGGTGTGTACGATAAATCAATAAAACGCAATTTCACCTCTTTTCAGCGATATTAACGCCACGAAAGTTTGATCATATTTTTTAAGCAGCGTATGACTGTCTCGTTTGAATTCCTGATAGGATAGGCAGACCCTGATTATTCTAGGCCTTCACTTGACAAACAACGTTTTGTTGATTAATATTATAATGATTATACCTGCGACACGGTAAGGTTTGGTTGCTAGTGTTGCTACCCTAAGCTAGGTGAGAACAGTGCAGAACACGCGCGTAACTAATATCGTTTGTACGCTGCTGTGCACTCGTTGCACGTATGAACAGAACACTGGGAACGCAATCCAAGCAGTCATGAACGTTTGTTCATACAACAAACTTCGTAAATATATTTGTCCGAAAATAATAAACGGATAACACCAATTATGTTTTTGATCGAATGGCGGTTCACGTTAGCGTTTACATTTCTGCTACATTACGGCGTTACGGGTAAGTTAATCGATTTATTTCTAATTCATTAACGCTGTTAACACTTAGTTTACAAAGTCAGTTATTATTTTTCTAGTGTTTTTTTATTATTTCACGTGTAGTTAAGGACGTATCAAACATGAAGCTATGAAAATTCATTTGGTTTTTACATGCCGAAGAAAAAAAAATCTTTTGCTGTGCGTCAACTGTACTTACTTACCTATTTAAAAAAATTTGCATAGTTACTCCCCATTTTTCAATTAGCTACCTTAAAAAAATATTCCAACCATCAGTCCCATTGATTAAAAGTAGCATCCGTCATAAATAAACCCTTTACGTTAGTATAGACAATTTTCCATTTTAAAATATTAGTCATTTCCTTCCTTTAGATTACTCACTTAATTGTAGGTATATTCGGTGGTCTGTTTATATCTTTGGAATCAGGTTTGTCCCCGATGATCGTCATGATAAATAATTAATAGCTATTTACCATATAAATTCCTTTATATCCTACGTAATATTATGCTATGTGCACATCGTTTACGTACCTAACGTACCTACTCTATTCTAATTTAAATAAATCGTAAAAAATAATTACTTACAAGTCTTTATAGAAAATATTGTAATAATTATTTATTCTGTGAATAAATTATAATTAACACGCTCTTTAATCATTGTTATGACATTTTATGAGGAAGTAGTATTAAAATATGAGGTATCTCTAGACAATAGTGCTTCGTTTTCTTACAAATTATGACTGGATTCACAGGTACTTGGCTCCAGTGGCACAATCTTAGGAACAATTTCTTTTTGAGATTCGCTCCTGTCAGACCGATTAAAGGTGGGTGCTGGATGTAGTTTTTTACCCAAGCAGTGCTCTGAGAGACGGTTTCAAATCTGACTCTCCAATTACTCTTATTAAGTACCAAATTATTATGATCGGACAGTCTAACTGTTGCCTTCGTATCTGTTCAGATTTAGAATGGTGTCACCTCGATAATATTGCTTGGGTACAAAAATACACCCTGTGTAGAGCTTTGTAGCGATCTATGCCAGAGGGGAGGACGATCTGGATACTGAGGTCTAAGTGGATCCAGTTGAGTTTACAAGTTTAAATAATTATGTTAGCCCGTCCTAGGTTGCTTGTCTGTTGGAACAGAGGGCCAGAGAAATGGAGTGGTCGGGGAAGTCGGGAACTCAGCTCTAACGAACAGGCAGCCTTATCGTGTATATATGGAGGGCTCTATGATCAAACATGGAACAGCAGACTTTTAAGTCGATCTCAAAGTTTTAATTCCAGTCATCCTCAACGTCGGGGTCGCTAGAAAAAGCTCTATACAACCCACTGAATTACCTTTCATCTGCAGCCTATTGCGTAACACATTCACAATCAATATAACATTTTGTAAATTCTTATTTATTTATTTATTTAACCATTTATGTACAGACATATAAACAGACAGGAAGAAAGGAATTGAAAAATACGTACAAAGGTCATGCTAAATTCTAAAGAAATCTCTTCCAGCAAATCTGCTATGCGAGAGCATATTAAAAAAGATGTGGACAATGTGTGTAAGAGTAGAAAGGGAAAACAAAATACATAAAATCAAAAACAATTTCCCAATTTACATACAATATGAGAATATACTTACATACATACATACATACTCTTATATTCTTTTGATTATCACGTTGCTCTAGTTCAAGCAAAACAATAATTGCAAAAAATATATAATAATCTCATCAGTTGAGATCCAGAGCTAGGATTTTGTTATTGGGAAAAATGAAAATCTGAAAAAAGCTTTATATTATTTGCTCCTGTTTTTTTACTGATTCTGGTCACCATTAATCATATAATTTGTAACATCAATCATGATAAAGTGCATGCCAGTGGTTTTGCTTCAACATTAATCAAAGAACGTTCATAGCAAGTTAAGAATAGAATAGAATAGAATAGAATACTCCTTATTATGTACACCATAAAAATTACAGATATAAATGTAGACAATTTACACAGAATATAAGAAAGATGGTAGATGAATGGATGGTGGTGGTTTTAAGATGGTAGATAAGCCTAGGATCCTATATCTAGGTAAACGATCCATTTCCGTCACTACTGTTTACGATAGGTATCTCTATCAAGTGCAATATGTACTGAACTTGAAATGAATAGACTACTATATACATTACTAGCTTTTGCTCGCGGCTTTCTCCCGCGTTGATGTCGGAAATTATCACGGGAACGTGCTACCGAGACAAAAAGCCTATGGCCTTCGGCAGGATGCCATCTATCTCCTTGCCAAATTTTATCAAAATCCGTTCAGTTGTTTAGGCGTGAAAAGTAACATACAGACAGAGTTACTTTAGAATTTAAAATATTATCTATACTATCGACTATCCTTGATAAAGTAAGAATGAGGAAAGATACACAGATGATGTGCTGCAAAAATAATACATAACTACGAATAATATAAGTCGTACATGTATAACTAAAATGCTCCTTGCGTATAATATACATATTACATAAACACATTTCTATAAAATATGTGTGAGTACACAAATACTGCGCTGTACATGCAGGCTATGGCCTGTACAGCGCAGTATTTTCGTTGTAAGTGCATAAGTAAATATCTAAGCTAAGCAAGATTTAAACAATATTTCTGGTTTTTATGGATGAATCGACAGAATTTTTTTTTTAGTTTTACTCGCGTCCGACTTCGACACTCATGATGACGCAAAAAACGACTAACAAAAAAACAGTTTGAGAAAGTTGCGTCATGGCTCCGAGCAAGTACAGACGACCGACCGTCGCGCGTCAGGTAAACAACGGTCATGACGTGTTTACCCGACGGTCTCGGTCGTCTGTACTTGCTCGGAGCGGTCTCACACACAGCACAGATTTTGAGTTGAACGTCCTGTTGTCGTCATTAATGTCAATAAAACAACGAAAGCAAACCCATCCATGTAATATCGATAACCATTCCTAATTTGTATAGATGACAAAACCTTAACTTCGGAGGCGCTATCGAAGCACCCGGCATGGGCGAAGCTGGATGCTGTAGATTGTGGAGACAGTGCTGCCGACCGCATCATCGGTGGAGTCAACGCCGGGCTGGGCCAGTTCCCCTGGATCGCACGACTCGGATACATTGGTCAGCACTAATAGCCATTACTATTTCTTGGGTTCCTCAAAACGATCTAGCGTTTTGCTAAGGACGTATTGCTGTTTTCCATAGATATGAGAAGAAAAAAACGGAGGTCCCACATAAGAGTCCCAGATAAGAGCTGGTTTGATTCCAGCATAGACCAGGCTATATGTACCTAAATCTTTAGTCTTCTTCATCTCAATCCGCAACAAAAACAGCAATTTATGAACTGAGTAATTATTCTAGATAACTGGTAATTTGAGATAGATAGTATTTATTTAGTTACTATGAATTGATAATTAATATTCATTAATAGAAATTGGGTACACAGATCACGTGACAGGGCACTTCTACATAACTGACATCATTATCAACATTACATCATAGGTTTTTAAGTAGGTATTATTTCAGCCAGTCAGAGATCAATTATTTGTTTAAGTACATTCTCGCATACAATGTATATATAGGTATACTTACATTGGTTTTACCATCTTCCATAATTGGCAGTCCATCTTGGATCCTGTCGTAGGTTGTTAACACTCAAAAGAATCTACTAAACTATTGAAATACGGACATAAAATGTTATGTAGAAAGAAATATACAAAAAATATGAATATATGATGGTAGTTATAATTATGTATGTTGTATAGAGGACGATGAGATCGACTGGATGTGCGGCGGTGCGCTGGTCACCGACCGCCACGTGGTTACAGCCGCGCATTGCGTGCAGAAGTCAGATTATGGATATGTTTTGTAAGTATTATATATACTATATACATTAAGACCGAAATCTCGTTTTCGAAAACTGGTAAGAATACAAAAGGTCAACATTTTCAAGGTTCGCCACCTTTTACGCATTTGTGCACAAGATTTTGTTTTCTTGACATTCTGGCTATAGAACATGAGGCATGGGGTCTCGATTCTGGAACATAATTTATTTGTCCAGTAGCAAAAAACAACAAGCTGTTTAGTTTATTAAGCATAATTAACCTTAAAACAATATAATTTACCAATCAGGACTACAATTCGTGTGGGTGAGCACGACACTCGGACGGACCCAGACTGCGAACTGAAAGTGTGTGCCCCCGCCGCGCAAGACCGAGCCATCAAGAACATCACCAGTCACCCTTCCTTCAACAAGCCAGCCTTCCACAACGACGTGGCCATCATTGAGTTAGACAAGCCTGTAACACTTAATGGTACTTAACTATATTCGTATTGTAATTTTTTTTCTATGTGCATCCAGTATCCAAATACCTATTTAGAGACATTAGAGCTGGTCGGTATCAATCAAAGCTGAAAGAAGAGGAAAGGCTTTTATGCTAGGAAAAGTTGCTTCTGGCCGCCTTCTTTTGCATCATTAATTGCAATACTTACCACAGCTGCACTAGCCTCGTTGCTATTGCCAAACTCAATTCGAATCTGTATGTTATTCGAATGCTCTTCGATTTTGTATTTATTTATAAGAAAGAAACCTTATAATCTGATGAATGTTTCAAGACTACGTGATGCCCATCTGTTTGCCTCGCACGACTGAGCAACTGGCGAACCTTCGCATTGGAGACCAGATGACGGTGGCTGGCTGGGGGAAGATGAACATGACCACGGAGGAGCGCGCTAAAGTACTGCAAGTTGTTGGTGTGAGTTCAAACCAGCCTTATGTTAGAAATGTGTGTGTGTGGCTTAAACTATAATTAGGTTGACAATGCGCTGCTTGAAAACGGCGGGAAATTGCGGAGTAACCAAATCAGGACCTCAGGACCTACGTACAACAATAATAATAATACCTACCATATAAAAATACTATTTTACCATTTTTAGATTCCAGTAGTTGCGCCTGCGTTGTGCGACTCTTTCGGCAAGGGGTTCAAACTGGCTGACTCAGAGATCTGCGCAGGCGCAGAACACAACAAGGATGCATGTGGGGGTGATTCAGGAGGTCCGCTTATGAAGGTAATTTATAATCAATATAAAGTCAGCAGCTCCTTTTTGTTTTTTAGTGTGACAGATACGAGTACATCCCGTTCTGCTAGAAATCAGAAAATAATTTAATGACAGTCATTTGTTATTAGCTACTTAAGTGGCACTCAGTACTCATGGCAGTTGTCTCCTCTAGTCGGCATAATTACAACACTACAACGTGTAGGCGAATAGCTCATGCCTGAGTCAGCAACGATCGTAACGAGGCTTATTCGTTATCTCAGGCTATCATCAGACTCTCGCGAAGACTGTACCATAAACTCTACGTAATCTCATTCCATAAAAACTTTAAGACAGATTATGTAGGTAGATAGTTCGTTGGAGGGCGAACCTTCACGATATACTTATCTGGTCTGTACCCTAGTGACAAAGTAGGTACATCTCATCACTGGAATTAAAAATCACTGTTACAGGCTCAAAAAGACTAAAACGTATTTTTTTATAAAATATCTTGTAAAATAAAAGTAAATGTAACCTTGACAATGTGGTAAATGGTATTGATTGGTCACGTTGATACAACTATGAGGTATTTCACTGCAATTTTATCAATGTGCTATAGAAAAGAAACATGCCAATCTCGCTATTTAATAATAATTATTATGATATTTTAGCGATGTGTGTAGGTAAATATTGTGGTCAAGAAACTGATACATGAGGTATTACATAAAAAATCAAATATTCACTTTTGATATTTCCTCGAAAGCTGCTCCATTTTAATCAGATTCTAGTTTTTAGCTATTGTGTTTTTTTATGGACTAGACAGAACATCGTTTAAACCTTTAAACCAAAGCTCGAAATACGTCACGTCGCTAAGTATTTCAGTTTTCTTTTATTCAGCCTGTTTTGTCCCACTGCTGGGCAAAGCTCTCCCCCGTAGCTTTCCATTGTTCTTTATGTGTTGGCTTCTCCGGACAATATCCACCAAGAATTAGTAACTAATTTATTTTTTATTCTGTAATTTTCCAGGTATTTGATACACCCGATGGGCCCAAGAACTACTTAGTAGGAGTGGTTTCCTTCGGGCCCACGATCTGCGGCATCAAGAAGCCTGGAGTCTACGCTTCAGTGTCGCACTTCCTCAAATGGATCCTAGATCATCTAGTCTAACTCAAACCTTCTGTAGTGATATGTATCGATTAGTAGTTCCTATTGTAGTTTTATATGTACATACGCTAACAAAATATATGTAGGCAATATTTTATGTGATCGGTAACTAAAATAAACACACTTGATGCCCAAAGTGATTTAGTTGAACATTTATTTATTAAATAAAATTTAGTCAATCTACAGTGCACAAGTGAAAAATAATTAACAATATCCCTCCATCTTAGGCCTATCGGTCACGGTTTCTGAGTCAGAGTATTTGTCATCAATATCGATTCTGTTCAGGAACTCTGTCACATCGCCGGTGTATGTCTCGGTTGTGTCGTTAATCGAAACTTTGCGAGATCGAGTGGGACTGTTGTAATGGTAGGATTTGTTCCTCGAGCTACGCTTTTTCGTCGACTTCCTTGGTGACAGTTGCAAGCTATCTAATGGCGCTGACAGTGATCGTGGTGCGTAGTACCTCTCGAAGAGCATCGGCTGCTGCTGCACCCTTCCGTACATTAACTCCATCTCGTGAAGGAACTCCTCTCGTCTCATTCTCTCCTCATCGCGCCGAGTTTGAAGTCTCATTGCAATATCCTCTTCATGACTAGAAAATTATATTAACAGTTGCTTTAAGAGATTGTCCGCATAGCTAACAACCAATTTCTCACTATGATGTATTTATCTAATTTATCAAAACAGCCGAAACCATCCTGCGACTTCTTACGAAATTCTCCGGTAAAAACAAATTTGTCAGGTCTTAGGTATTGGTTAGGTATAAAGTAGTAGCTAAATTCAGATATGATTTCATTTGAATTCAGCTAAAATTCATAAAAACATGTCGTATTTTGAGGAAACTGATGCATTTGAAAAGACATAAAATGACAAACTCAAAACAAGTATGTAATTCGTAAGAGGGTGATGCGATAAAAAGGATTTGAATATCAATTGGCATCATAATATGACTTTCGGGTTGCTCTTACATTTTAATATTGTAAACTAACTTGTTTTTAACAAGATGCCAAGCAGGTTTGGATCGGAGCTGGCGATCTCTGAGCCTCATCTCGTTGCGCCGACGTTGTTCGGCCGACCGTGAGGCTGCCTCCATTTCAAACCTTCTTCTGACCGCTTCAGCTCTTAATAAGGCTGCTAGGTTAGACCTCCCTGAGGCAGAAGCACGGAGATCGAGGGCAGAGTACGCCCGTGCACCTGGGCCATTCCCAACCCCACTGGTACCACCACTCTCGGTGCTTTTGTTTTCGGAATACATTTTCATTGCAACGTCGTGCATCTAAAATTGGAAATAATTTCAATAAATCTGTAAATTATTCTATAAACTGAGCACATGGTAAGAAAATAGCATTAAATAAAACACACTTTCTTAGCAGCTCTATCCGCTGTGTATAGCCGGAACGGCTGTGGACTTGTAGTGATGAAGTCTTCCTTGTGATATTTATCTCGCTTCTTCCGATCTTTCGTGGGGCTTGAGCATCTTTGTCGGTCGGAGGATGAAATGGACGGTACACCGGGAGAGGGGTCTATGGGCAGGTCGCTGTGAGCCGCAGGTGTCGAGAGGCGACTGCGGTCCCGGGCCGCCATCGTGCCCGGATAATTTGCGCTTCGTAACATTTCATCGGCTCTGATACGTTTATTCATTGATCTGAAATGTAATTAAAAGGAAGACCTGTAAATTTGAAGCATGCTTTGGAAAAATGCATCTAAACAATTTAGATGCCTGCTACAAATGCAGGATCAAGAGAACAACTTTCACAGTTTCATGATAAAAACACTTACACTCACTCACTTCCATCTATCAACTGTGATGGGTCAACTGGCCCAGGGGAGGAAAATAATATTTGTATAACAGTCAGTTACCTGAAAAAGTCATCCTCTCTCATTTTGTCGTAAAAGTAATTCGAAAACAAGTTTTTAGGCACGGGTCGAGCCCTAAATCTTTTCTTCTTTTTACTTTTAGGCAAAACGTGAATAGCTCGTTCACACATTCCACCCTGCCCCTTTTCTTCTCTTTTTGTGAAACTAAAAGGTTTCATTTGAGCTCTTAACTCTGCCTCACTATTTATCTTTGTTATGGCTCGTCTGCAAAATGTAAATGGAACTAATATGCATGATTATTGAATGAACAACGCAATGCTTGGCCATGATGAGAAAGTCAGTAGGGGATAGGGTGGCAAGATGGGGTACTTAAGCTTTAAAGGTCAATAATATAAAAAATTACATAGCGAAACAATCATATTTATTTTTTTATTAACAACTAATTATTATTATTCTAATATTTGGTGTCATTAGGAACTTTTGATAACACAGTTATGAGAAAAAAATTGAAATAAAAAAAAGGTGTTTTGCCCCATCTTGCCCCATGGTGCTGGTAAGATGGGGTACCCCCTTGAGGTAAGATGGGGTGATGAGAATGATCACATAGAAAGATGATTATTTAATCTGGCAGAACTCGCAGACGTGGGTGGCTTCGTCATCATCATCATCTATTCCTGCGCAGCTATTATGAGCCCATCTTCCACATAATGAGCATGATATCCACCCTTCAATGGAAACGGAATATACTTCCTCACAATACATACATGGTGTGTCCTCCTCTTCTTCACTTTCATCTCCAGATGATGAGACTCTTCGTCGTTTTGCTGTTTTCGCTGATCGGCTATTCTTCTTTGATTTGTTATTCTTAGCTTTTCTAGTAGTTTTCTTCTGTTTTTTTAATTCATCTTTTCTTTTTTTTGTTTCTATTTTCTCTAGTTTTTTCTGTTCAGCGTCTTTTTTTTTCTGGGCGATGACTTCTAATTCTTGTTTGTAGGGAGACGACGTGCTAATTGCTGTTTTTCCACGCTTTTTAGCAACACGAGAGGATTTTTTAGTAAGCGGAAGTGGAAAGAGTTGTTTTGGAGAAGTCAAAACAAAGCTACTGTCGCTTTTATCGCATGTGGGCACATTAGCTGGTGGTGATGTCTCTGGTTCCTGAAACACAGGGTTTTCAGCTGGTTCTAGTAAGTGCGTCTGCTGGTCGGATTGATGTTGTTCTGCTTGTGATGTCTCCGGCTTGTCTTTAGTTTGATACGGTGCTGATTCCTGATTTACTAGCATGGAACACCAGTGGGAACACCCTGGCAAAGAGTCATCAAATACGTCTCTGCTAAAAGTCGCAGCATTATCAGCTGTTTGTGCAGCTACTGTGTCTGAAGTTTGGGCAGTAATGACATTGCTTACATCTTGAAATACTTCTCGGTTTGTGGAAGTTTGACCGTCATTTAACTGAATCTCGGTTGTCAAAGAAGGGGCAAAATCTGTTTCGGAAAACACGTTTGGATTATAGGGCCAAATCCCACATTTACGAAATCCATTTACTACTGTAGACATAGTGGATGCTTGAACAAAAGCATTTCCAAATACTTCAGCGACTTGGCGGATAATAACGACTAGTCCAGGGTTAGAACGTAGCCAGGCTGTAACGGCTTGTTCATAATAAATGCTCAATGGTCGCATGAACGCAACATCCGCTACTTGTAAACGGTGTGGAGGAAAACACAAGATTATAACTCCATGATCTCTGGCTTGATTGATCAGGTCAATATTCTGAGTGTGGGTGCTGTGCCCATCCAGTAAAAGAAGCACGGGTCTCTCTTTAGATGCTCCACTGAAAATCACAAATCTCTTAAACCATTGGAGGAACAGCTCGGAAGTAATCCAGCCCGAATCACTACATGTGCCCCAAGCATCAGCTTGTGAATTTACCATCAGCTCTGGATTCATCCTTTTTCTTGGAAAGATAAGCATAGGTGGCATGTAGTTTCCAGCTGCACTGAAGCATATCTCGACCGTTACCGTCTGTCTTCGTTCTGCTGAAACTATGACCCCAACCTGTTTCCGTCCTCTTTTAGCGATTATCTTTGAATTTGTCTTTGGCACAACAGAAACCCCCGTTTCGTCACAGTTATATATACGGTCAGGAGTTAGTTGGTGCTCATCGTACACGTTGCCGAGGAAATTGAAGAATTTTTCGACTGCAACTTTGTTAAAACCAGATGCTCTGGCAGCAGAAGTATTTTCAGGCTTCCTAATTGAAAGCTCTGGGTGTCGTTTTAGGAAGCCATTTATCCACTCTCTACCAGCTTCTTTTTTCTCAGCATTGAATGGATTAGGCTTATTATTTTTAATTGCTAACTGGTATACCAATGCATTTAGATCTTTAGCCGTAAGTCCATATAACCTTTCTTCCATTTCTAATAAATAGGCACAAAGCTCATTTTCTTCAGACACAGAAAAAACAGGCAGCCTAGGACCCAATGGTACTTTAATTGGTATGGGTAAGTTTTCATCAGATGTTTCGTTCAATACTGAGCGAGCAGCCTTAACTTTTCTCTCTAATGTCGTCTGCGGCACATCAAATTGTTTAGCTGCTTTATAATAACCCATTTTTTCATCCAAAACCGCTTGCACTGCTTCCCGCATGGATTCTTCGGACCACGACCCTCTGTCAGTCGTGCGTTTGTAGTCACGAACCATTCTAAAAAGGCAAATTATAATAAGCTCACAAAAAGCAAACTAATTTTTACGGAAAACAAACAAGAACAAAATCATTCTCATTGGGGGCAAGATGGGGTACCCCGTTACCCCATCTTGCCTGCAGAGCCATTTTATAAAATAAAAAACAAAAATAAAAAACATCCAACAATCTTAAGGAAACAGAATGCCTACCTTATTATAGGTTAGTTTAAGCGTCAATCACAGCAACACCTCACCAGCTAACGTTATTTAACAAACCACAGTCACGTGTCAAACCAGGAGAAAATATGATAAACAATTCCAGTAAAACACTTTTTTTGAATTTTTTTCGACACTGTGTATTTGTGAACCACTAACCACCGGGCGACTGACAAGTATCATGGCGGCGCGTCGAACGATAAATGAACGAGCGTGATTGGTCAATTTGAACTGTGAATTTCGCTGGGTACCCCGTCTTACCCACTACCCCGTCTTACCTCCTTCTCCCCTAATGAGCTAAAAAGCCTAGGTACAATAAAAGAAGATGGTACATTAGGTACAGTCGCCAGCAAATCAAGTTACCACAAACAGTCAGATTTTCTCATTTGATTTTGAACTTAACCATCAACATTTTAAGGTTTAAAATCGTTTGGAGAAATTTGTCAGTTTCGTTTACCTTGACCTGCTGGCGACTGTACACGAATGACGATTGCATTCAAATTTCAAAGAAAATAAATCGTGAATTTATTCAAATGTGCTACATTCCGCGAATTTAGAAACAGGTTGTGGTGAAACCGTCATGGTGTTTACAATTAATACGTAGGTAGGCTAACTTCTTATATTAGTCATTGTGAAATTCTATTACTGATTATGATTACTGACTTCTGCTATAGCCCTAGAGTTTAGCCAAAGACACGACTGATAAGAAATCGAAATATATCTACCTAATCAAATTCTCCTGGCAGATATATCAACATCATAATAATTATGAATGCGTTGCCTATTGTATTTTGCACTAACCACTAAAAATTAACAAGTTAGGAATGGGCTAGGAAGATACCACGTAAGTACCTAACTATCAATGACTAAAGGAAAATAAAATCAACAGCGTGCGTGAGCAAGCACTATAATGAAGACCAGAATTTTAGAAATTGACCGAAATGTCACATAGGTACTGGTCAATTTCTAAATTTCTGGTCACATTTGAAATGTGGTAATGATTCCAATTTTCCCCACTGATCTGTTTTCCAAAACCAAATTAACTACAATACTCGTAGTACAAACGAAATAAATTGAATTTGTAGATCTACAACTTTCTTAGCCCCCAATCTGATTTAACGCCAAATATTGTAGTTGTTTGATGTCTATTATTTACTTAAATTATGGCAAATTCGTTATGCACAGTCCATAAGACCAGTACCCTAATTACGTAACACACTATCTATCACAATCTGAATAATTTTGAAGCCTATTGCTAATACATTGCATCTTAAGTGCGAAAATTTTGTCTGCTCAACAACGCAATAACGCAATGAATATTGTTGAACTGTCAAAATAAAACCCATTCCTACTTATACTGTGTTACGTAATTACCCCGTAGGACCACCACAATACTATCAGTAATTTTATCCTGCATGCGTAGCATGACCATCACTTCTATCTCTACTCTACGAAGAGAAAACAAATTACTTTCATAACAAAAAGTCATTCTTTTTTTGAATTTGGACATCGCGCCATAGATATTTTTTCACGATCTGTCATTTTGTCTTCTGTTTCTTCTGTTTCTATAGTGGCCATGCTACGCATGCTGAAGTTTTAAACGAATTTAAAAACGACTAATTTTTGCTAACATATCAAGAGTAACGAATATCATTTTATCCCTAACAATTCCGTGACAGATCCTGACTTTTTTTCTGTGAGGTTATCTAAAGGGACGTGTCGTGGTTAAATTTGAATCCGAAAAGCAGAATTTTTGTGATTTTGTCAACAATATGGGATGGGATGGTACAATGGGATGCCTAATAAGTAATAACGTATGCGAAAATTTAATGAAAAACACGCTGAAAAGCGATCGCCTTTTTATATAAAAAACCGGCTAAGTGCGAGTCGGACTCGCGCATGAAGGGTTCCGTACCATCCTACTATCCTACTACCTACTTATATTAATTAATTAATTAATATTAAAATATTAATATTAATAATATAATATTATAAATGTGAAAGTGTGGATGTTTGGATGTTTGTTACTCAATCACGCTAAAACGGCTGAACGGATTTGGATAAAATTTGGCACATGGGTAGACTATGACCTGGATTAGGACATAGGATACTTTTTATCCCGATATTCCCACGGGATCGAGATTTCTGCGGGTGAAACCGCGGGTAGCAGCTAGTTATCTATAAAAACGGAAAAAAATCATGTCTGTTGTATCGGAGCCCCCTTAAATATTTATTTTATTCTGTTTTTTTGTATTTGTTGTTATAGCGGCAACAGAAATACATCATCTGTGAAAATTTCAACTGTCTAACTATCACGGTTCATGAGATACAGCCTGGTGATCCATCGGACAGACGGACAGACAGACGGACGGACAGCGGAGTCTTAGTAATAGGGTCCCATTTTACCCTTTGAGTACGGAACCTTAAAAAGGAGGAAATTAGGTAGATCTCATTTACTGTATAAAATTGCCAGGCCTGAATAATATAATTATAGAAAAACATCCGGTTTTTTTCGTTTGTAATCAAAATAATCTTAATTTAAAGTTGTATACCTACTTTCGGATTGACCAGCCTGTATAAGTAGGTCGCGTTTAAGTGATTAGCATTAAAAATCAAAAGAAAGATGTAAAATAAAAGTGTAGTCTAATAATAAGCATACAGGGAGCTTTCATGACGAATGGAAACCTCATAGCTTGGTCCTCTAGGATCTTGTCGTAGAGAGGGATGCGGGACTCGATTGGAACTGGCTTGGCTCTGAACTTCTTCCTCTCGCGCTTCTGGTGGAGCATGTCTTCTGAAAACGATTTGCGGAGACACCGGAGTTCGTTAACTATGCGCTCTTCCTCGTCCCTGACAAAAATCAACATTAAAATTTACTCAGCGGAGTTTTTTCTCATATAAATGCCAGTTGGTTCTTTGCTAACTTTTACAAACAGAGTGCATATCAGAACAATATCCAAAGTAGATAGATACTGTTCCAACAAGCAGACTTTAAGATTTTAGACCATATTTTGGATGGAGGTTTTGGGTCTGATTGACATAGATTGATCAAAGCATCTTTACCGGCTGTTAGCGTTACCTTAACTTTCTGGTATTCCGTAGGTTCTTTACATTAAGTGAGCAAAAGTCTGTCAAAGTCAAATCATTTATTTCAAATAGGCACATAAAAGGCACTTTTGAACGTGAAAATTTACAAAAAAAAAATAGAATTGTTTCTAGTTGCCGTTTTCCCTATAATTTTTTTTGATACCTACTTACCTCTCAGTCATTTTAAAGGGTTTCGGAATTGTAATGCTCTTCCTGCGTCGAACAGGCGATCCAGAACGTTTCGATCTCAAAGGACTTGAAGGCATACTTTGCGTTTTGAATTCGTCTCCATCGTCAAAATCAACTTTACTTATAGGACTTTCATACTTCTTCCCGTCAAAAAAATCATCAAATTTCTGGTCGACTTCATTTCTACTTTCAAACTTTGCGTCATTCCACGATATCGAACAGGCTGAATGATTCCTTTTCGGACGTTCGTTTCTAGTCTTTTCTAAATTACTTTTCATTGGAGCAATTTTCAAATCTGCGTGGCCATGTTTCTTGTCCTCTGCCACACTTTTCCTAACAGGTCGTTTAAGACATGTCTCTGAAATATTGGTAGGTACGGGTTTCGAGCGCAAAGGTGGACTAGGTGTTTCATAATTTATTTTAATATTATTTGTATTATTCGATCCCGTAGATAGTTTTCTCCTTGATACGCGATTTGATTTTGATTTAGTACTCTTTGTCATCACTGTTGGTAATCTACTGTTTTCCTCTGTTTTATCCAATAAATCATCTAAAACTTTGTCACCGTGTCCATTGCAATCATCTATATGATCAATAGCCATACCTAGCATAACTTTCTTTTTATCTCTCAAAGATTTAAGTGTAGAATAAAACTCTTCGGTGGGTAAATGGTTGATATCATTATAGTCTGGAATGCTACGGTAAAAATCCTTCATTTTATCGGCATCCACATCTGCGGCAGCAACAGAACACGTTGAAGAAGAATCAATAGAACACTGCTGATTAGTATGTATCTTCCCCTTCCGTTCATAAGCAGACTTAGGCATTTTACTAACGGGATCCACAGGAACTCTCAGGCAAGAGTTATTAAACACACTAGTATGATGTGTCATGCCGATTATAACCATAGAAACATTGTGAAAAAATGTATAGATCGCATTTTACTAATGAATTTTTACAGTCTTTGTTGTCATTGTAGTCACTATGGAAGCCATGTGTAACAGCAATGTTAGCATTCAAGTTTAACATTATTGGAATTTCCACCATTCCAGTATTTATTAGTAAACAGTGATACTATTAATTAAAATACCTGTAGTTATCTTTGAATAAATTATAATAAATACAAATATCGAATCACCGAGTACCTAAAAAAAAAGCAATATTGAAATGTATTTTCTGCGTAAGTTGGTACGCACAGCTTGTTTTTGACATTCGAAGCAGGTGTTTGACATTGACAAGACAAGCAAAATAAAATAAAAAATAAAAATTCATAATTCTAACCTAGAAATAAATAGAATAATATCGAAAGCAGTGTATTATCTTTTAGTAATAGCGTGAAAATATGCATAAATAAGGCGCCGACAACTATAGTACTTACTGTTTTACAAAAGGTAGCAGATAGAAGCATATCTCGTTATTTTGCTAACATAAAAATACGTTACAGCAAAAATGTTAAGCAACAACGTAAAGCGACTATTAATACGACAAATAAAATGCAATATCAAAAGTCCAAGTGCTCGTACATTGAGCACCGCAGAAGACGGCTCCGCTTTAACTCCGAAACCGGCCAAGAATTTCAAGGGTGACTATGATGTGATCATCGCTGGCGGTGGAATGGTTGGATGCACCCTCGCCTGTGCGCTAGGTACGAAATATTTTTGTAAGGTATTGGGTGCCAAACAACCAATCGGTCCCACCAAAATCACCTGGTAGACTGGTAGGGCCCTGTTTCATTATTTGTCAACACTGCTTGGACATTTACAATTACAAAGACATCACTAATGTATTGCTATCCTAAAGATAAAGATGAAGTGTCTCTTATTTTTTGTACCTACTTCCACTATCCAGTAAATAAATAAATGTCAAATAATTTATTATAGCTTAGTAGGCAAATACATATCTATTCATGAATATTAATTGACACAAATATTACCTAATAAACAATAAAACATTGTTATTAAATTTTCCAGCAAAAGACTCATTACTTTCAACATTGAAAGTCTTGCTGTTAGAAGGAAGTCCAAATAAGTCTTTTCAACTTAAGCCTGAATACAGCAACAGAGTGGTGGCCCTCAACCAAAACACCAAGGCATTGATGAGCACACTGGATGTATGGAGGCATGTTGAAAATATGAGGTTACAACCTGTCAGAAATATGCAAGTAGGTTTAATGTCATACATGGATTCTTATTTTCAAATATTTTACTCCTTCATTTGTACTTATAGTTTCAATACCAATTAATATTGTAAACTGCAGCCTACTGTGATCATTTCTTCCAAAAACATGCTCTGCTGACCTGAGAAAACTGCCCATGCGCAGTACACAACGCCCCAGCGCCGCCAGTCATCAAACGCTTAAATTGAAGGAGCCCCAAGGCCTCCAAAAATCACCCATAAACAAGAAACTGCCTTAATGAGAGTAGAAATATTAATTTATGGATGTACAATCACAAGAATAATTCTATATAACTATGAACAACTCGGAAATAATATCTGATTGCATGATTCATTCATTAATATAATTATTACGGTATATACATGTGATAATTTGTGGAAGTCCTATACAAATGGCAGCAGAATTAAGTGACATTGAAGGACTACCAAAACTAAGTGGAGAGACAAATGACACCAAAATATAGGATGCTGCATCGGCTTCAAAAATATAATTATGTTAATGCATTATTAATGGACATGTCTTGCATCATAAATATCTGCCTACTCAGTTAAATTCAGAAGAGTGTGATACCTCGTTGTGATCTAAATCATCTGAAATCACCTTGGCACTAAGCCTGCCACAAATTATCACATATATTTACAGTTATAATATATTAATGGATGAATCATGCAATCAGATATCATTGCTGAGCTGTTCATAGTAATATATTTATGCTTGTAACTGTACTTGGGCATACATTTTAACATACATTACTTCCTTTAGGTATGGGATGCCTGTTCGGATGCTATGATAGGATTTAGCAGTGCCGAGATGCTGGATGACGATGTTGCCTACATTGTAGAAAATGATGTCATGCTACATGCTATCAACACAGAATTAACAACTGCAAAAAATAACCTCAACATAGTATATGATTCTAAAATTGCTGGCTATCAGCTGCCGAAACAAAAAGATTTCAAGACCAGCCCAAAAAGTCTTGTTGAAATGGCCAATGGAGACACATATACATGTCAGCTTCTGGTGAGTCAGTATATTAATTAATTTAGTCTATTTATTACCAAGTGCATGGTTCGAGCAAAGGAACGGTAGCCACTTGTCAAAGGCGGTAAAAGATGACCTATGGACGATGTGAACATTCACGTTAGTTTGTGTAGTGCATTGAACCACTACCAGTTCAGTGCCTTGATTACAATCAATAACTTATGTGTTTGTCAAGCATAATGTTTAATGATAATGTATCGTCATATACCATGGACAGTCAACTTACTTTCCTCCTCATAAATCCTCACCTGCGGCAGCATTCATTCAGGTAATAAATAAAATCTTTGTATAATAATTAATATTGTAATTGTTATAAAGTAAAGATAACAATTATAAGTAACAACTGTAAACATTCTCTTAAACAACAGTAGATATAAATGATTAAACATGGTAAAGTTCCAAAAGCATAACCTTACTATACTAAGTAGAAAATATCATACACCAATGCCAGTTTTTAGGGTTGCGTATCCAAAGGGTGCCAACAGAACCCTATTACTAAGTCTCTGCTGTCCGTCCGTCCGTCTGTCAGCGGGCTGTATGTCATGAACCGTAATAGTTAGACAGTTGAAATTTTCACAGTGTGTATTTTTGTTGCCGCTATAACAACATATAATAAAAATACAATAAAGTAAAAAATTAAAGGGGGAAAAGAAACGTCTTTATTTTTATTTTTTATATGTAATATTAAATATTGTACGGTGGTACGGAACTCTTCGTGTGCGAGTCCGACTCGCACTTGGCCAGTTTTGAGACCATAGCCCATATAAAAACACATTAACAATAATAATAGTATATCAAATAACCACATGTATATGCATTAGGTCTGTATGAAAACTGAAGCCATTTAGGGTGGCTGATTAAGTTTGTTTTCAACTTGACTTAGCCTTAATTCTGTGGTATCAATTAATTTGTTTATCCTCTTTGTTAGCTCTAATAGCTGTGATTTTATATCGACCATGCATATTTCTTGTATTGCATTGATATTGAGTGATGTCGGTCTGATTCTGTCAGCATTTGACGCAGATGTTGTTCTCTTTCTGCGCTCAACTTGCTGGCTCTCTACTGAATATCTGTCAAACAAATTACTTCTTCTTTTGACTAGATCTTGTTTTATAACATCCTCTTCTTCCTTACATTTTCGTATTCGAAACACATAGTTGTTGTTATGTTTTATACTTTTCCGCGTGTTTTTTTGACTTGCCACCATTTTGTAGACGGATGCTATCAAATCTTTCGGGATCTGAAATCGAATATGGAAACGGAGATTAAGTTAAAAAAAAAAAAAAATTTGGTTGCACTGAATAAACAATTTATGTAATTAAAGAAGACAAGATCGAACACTTATTTCTGCTTTGTATGAGGGGTCAGGTAATGCAGAGAACTGACCGTACATAACACATAACGGATTGTAAATACATATTCATGCGACAGATATCTACTCATATTCGAAAATATTTCCAATTATCTACCCGAATTTACCGGAATTTTCTAGGCTTGTCTCAACATAAAAAAACATGTCTCACCCTGTTCTCCCTGGGGTCGTTGGGCCGTATAGTGAGTGAGCGCGTATGGGAGGCGGTGAGCAACGCGCCCCACCGCAGCACGCCGAGTAGCTGCTTGGGCACGCAGGTCAGTAATGAGCTGAACAGCATGCTCTCTAGATGTGCCACTAACTGCGTTTGTCGCACCAGTCGGTCTAAGCCAGCGCTTTCTTGTAACGCCTGGAAATGAAAAAAGATATAGATATAACAAGAAACATATTTTTGACCACGAAAATCGTACGTGAGGAATGATTGTACGTAGTCTTATTGTGTGTCATTCAAATCGAGACCTCGATTGAACCGAATTGCACGCTAAACAGCCATTTACGGTTAATATACTAATTGGAAAAAAACTGCTTAAGCTATTAAAAGTAGGATAGACGGCCAGACAATTAGCCTAAAACGTCTGGCTGGGCTTGCAGGTAATCACCCTGCATAATTGGATCAACCTAGCAAAATAATAAGCTAGCGCTAACTCTATTCCTAATCCCAACTTAATAGTATAAATGCGAAAGTAAGTTTGCTTGTTTGTTACGCTTTCACGCCAAAATGCCTGAACGGATTTGGATGAAATTTGGCACACAAATAGACCATGACCTGGGTAAGGACATAGGCTACTTTTCATCCTGAATCGCAGACGAAGTCGCGGACAACAGCTAGTTACTTATAATGTAAGAATTGATCCAAACCTGAATATCGCTGACGGCCAATCCGACTAGAAGGTTCGTCAATATAACCGTGACGAGCAGCACAAATATGAGAAACATCCCATGAGCGGTGACTGGATACTGTGATTCGGTGGTGCTATTACTGTAGAATATGTCTTCGTACTCCAGCTCGCCTGACATCATCATCACTGTCTTCACTAAACTGGCCGGTAGTTTGAACGCAGCATAGTTGCTGAACAGCACGCTAAATGCGAGCCCAAAAGCTATCAGCAAGCAACTGTATGCCAGTAGAAATGTCGCGAAGTTTACCGTTACTGGAAATAAGACAAATATGATCTTATCTTATCTTATCTTATCTTATCTTATAAAATCAGGGAAAAGGACTGCTTGGAAAATTGTCTGTCACCTTATTGAAACCACCACTACACCACTTATTGATTCACCTTTTTATTCAAATCACAACCTACTGTACCAAAAACCTAGTAATGTAATGTGTTTATTTTACCTGTAGTAAACATTTGAACGTATAAACCAAAGGTTGGAAATCGACCAATGATCATCATCAGCTCCAACCAACAAAAGAATATCGTAATAGCTGCGATATCATGCTGCCAATTTGATGTGTTATGCCTTATTTCACCATTATCCCAACTTGGTATCTGAAAAAATATTTGCCATAAGCTACCAGGCCATTACCTATTGATACTAATTTTGACAAATATCCAACTGGTTACGAAGTAATCTTACCGTACACAAAAATACTCCGATTATAATCAACCATTGCAACCAATTTTCCCACTGCCTTATGTAAGCAGACCAGTCCAAGCACGCTTGAAATATCTCCTTGGACAAAAAACATAGATTCAGTAACAGTATAAGATATTGAACTGGGCGAAGATATGTTGGCACGTTACAAGTCCTCGATTCGCATAGAAAGATCTCTGAAAAAAACAATAATTTACTGAATAACATTATCAATAACAGTAACAATGTCTTCAACTAAAGATACCAATGTGATACGTACGAAGTATATAGAGGCTGTATAGCGTAATAAACAAGGCGTGATAGATGAAGCTCAACACAAAAAACTTCCTTATTCTTCGCCATTTCAAGAAAAGAAATGTTTCAGCAACTGGATGTTTCAAAACGTCTTTGCGGCCGACCTGAAAAGTTTACAACTCTGTTAACTTCTATTATATTATTATGTGTGTAACATAATGACGTATTGAAAATGATAGATCTTACCTCAATGAAAGCTAGTAATAGTTCAGCTTCGCCTCTGGACAAACACGGCACTAAGGGCCTAAAGTCTATGACGAGCTCACAGTCAACGTCGCCCAGCTCATGCTCACTGACATGCACGGCATCATCTAACTTGCACAAGTAGCGAGGAATCACGTCCGGCACTCGACGCACTATGAACGACAGCGCCGAAACACCGCCGTTCGTACGCAGAGTCACGTCCCCGCCGTAGTCTGCAAAAAGTTTGCGTTATCTTTAGAACATTTCTCTCCAATAGTAAAACTAGCAGGACTATTGAGATATCGACTTAACACAAACAACGTGAATTTATGTGATGGTACGACGTGTGAATCATTGGAACAAGATTGCTGGACTTTACGTTGAAACAAGTAATTAGTTTGTTGCCAGTTGTTGTTTAAATTATATTTCCAACGTCTACATTACCTAACAATAACAATACACAGGCAGAGAATTCGTTCAAGGCGGCAATGTGTAGAGGCGTGTATCCGAAATTGTCGGGTGCGTTGGGATCTGCTCCTGCGGACAGCAAGGTTCGTGCTACGTCGCAAGCGCGGGCTCCTCTCACAATAGCTCCATGCAGCGGAGTCCGACCGTCACCATCACGAGCACGGACGTCAGCGCGTTTGCACACCAAAAGCTCAACCACTTCCAGTGATTGTGCCAATGTTGCTGTAACAATACCAAACAGAGTTAAACTTACGATAATAGTCAATTTGAAGTTTAGGGAAAAACGATATAACATTGTTAAAAGTATTGTACCTAAGTGCAACGGTGTTTGTCCTCTCAAATTCGTCAGATCAATACGCGATCCATGTTCTAGAAGTAGCCGAGCACACTCTGCATGCCCGTCCTCTGCTGCAAGATGTAAAGCCGTTGCTCTGCCAGCACCCAGCGCTGCTCTCACGTCAGCGCCCGCATCCAATAATAACTTTGTGCAAATTGCCGAACCGAGAGATGCCGCCACGTGCAAAGGAGTCTCAGTGAATACCTAAACAGATTCATGGCTTAGTAATATTGTTTTGGATCGTTTCCGTTAGTGTGTTTATATTGAATGATGATTTATAATCTAATTCGTGTTCGTTATATGATCGAAACCAGGGCGCACCTGCGGTGTATCAGGGCAAGCTCCCGCTTCCAATAACTCCTTCACGACTACCGGTGCGTCGCTAAGTACCGCGTAATGTAAAGGAGACCGCTCGCTGAGACCAGCATTTACGTCAGCCCCATGAGCAATTAACACCTGTCGAAATAAATTAAATATTACAACACTACTTTAGTGGGTCATCTTTCATCTTTAAAAATATTCTGTTTACCTTGACGCACGCCAAACTCTTCGCGCTCGCAGCGCAATGCAGCGGTGTGGCTTTTTTGTCTGTCGATGAGTCCCACATGTTGGGGCTTGCTCCATGCTCCAATAACAGTTTGGCACATTCTTCGCTTCCTACTAAACAGCTTAAATGCAGACATGTCCTGGAAGTAGATATTGTTCTGTACTCGAATACTTATAATATTTAAATTATTGTAGTGTCTTCTTTTATTTTCAGTTTTTACCTTCCTGCTTCGTCAGTCCTATTTGGATCTAGCCCCAACTTCAACAATCTAGCTAACAATGAACTCCTCCCAAGCCAGCATGCCCAAAGTGCAGCTGTTAGGATTCCATTCTCTGTTTGCATTGCAATTTCTATTGCTTCATCGTAGTTTCCTGTTTCTACACTACTAGATATTTCTTCAGCTAATTCGAGATGTCGTAAGTTGTATTCAATTTCATCTGTAAAAAGTATAACATAAAAATTACTTTTTACTGGCCATCTCTCGGCTAATATGATGATGATGTTTAGCTGCAACCGCTGTGCCATACCAAAGTGTTTGAATGTCGTTATAACCATTTGAGTTTTCACTATACAAGGCATCAGCGTGCACCGGTCACCTAAGCCTGCCAGAGCGTCGTGGTAAACATAACTTTTAAAATCTTTGAGTCAATATTATTTATGAAGCCATTTAAGAATAAGTATAAAAGTTACCTAGCTCCCAGATATCTGGTGAAGGTTTGACTCGGAGTCGCTCGGCGAGGTCGACGCCATGCGCCGACTCGTCGCTGGAGATGTAGCCGGCCTCCAGGTCATCGTCCGTGTCCTCGGGCACCTGGCTCATGCCGCCACACCATCGCGCGCTGCCCTCGCGGTACACCTGCCGACCGCACAAACACTCCTTGCAATAACACCAAGACTTGCGCTGCATTTAACACCCCCGGACAAGCCCTGTCCTTTGATCTTTAGAACTAAGCAAACCATAAAACTAATTCGTTACAGGATATAACCGCATTGTGTGGCTCATACATTTTGCTTTTGGAGTTACAAAGTACCTCACGTTATTTTGGTCTACTTTGTAATCAATGTATGCAACTTATAGGACTCACGTATGTTTCAAACAAAGCGATAAATATATTATTAACCTTTTTCCCCTTTCTGTCATGATTGCTGCGAACGTTAGTGTCCGCGTTCCGCGGTCGAGCCGCGTGAGAGCGTATCATAGCGCGCCCGCGCTTTACTGAAAACTGAAAGCTACTCTACTCCCGCGCTTCTCGTCCCCGCCGATGGATAAAATCATAATATTAGAAATAATCTAATTTATCGCCACTAAGATTTCGTCATTCCCGTATTCGCCATTCCAAATAATGCATATTTCGAATCAATCATTTCTAGAAACATGTCTATTAATTTTACCGCGTTTATTTATATTTCGGAAAACGTTTGTTAAGAATGTGTATTCACGGTTTTGATAGCGTCGCCAATGACCATCACATGTGTCGCGACAAGCTCGGCCTACGCAATTATTTTAGGAACTATTCAACTATCTCTCGGATTCTTTTTAAACTCTAAACAGATTCCCAATTATTTATACAATGACAATGTTACATTATAACATGAATTTCAACCAAAACTAACAATCTGATCCAAATTCGGAATCGATAATGTAAACTTATAGCCCGCACTTACTACAACTTTGTTTTTACTCTCAACAGAACACTGTGGAATAAGATTGCAATACAATAAGGTTCGTGTATTTTTCAGCTACGTACCTACCTATCCGTACGGTGTATATTCATGCTTATGGCCAGCAGGCTACAAGCTGCAAAAACGAACAGTTATCGTTTCCTAATTTCAATCATTTTACACGGCGATCAAAAGATCAACCTGACCGTTCCACTCTATTAACATTGGATGAAAATCATGAAATCCTTCAGATTGCAAAGGAAACTCGTAAGTTTGTATTACCCATTGCTAAATTCATCGTGTCATAAAGTGACCGAAACCACCTGCTATGCGAGTGAAACATGCAAACAATGAAATCAAACATCCAATATTAGCACGTCATAACCGCATGCATGGTTCTGGCATACCTACTAGACTCTGCCGTTTTCTATGTTGCTGTACGGATAATACACATTCACTTGTATTTAAAGATATACAACTTTCCATTATAAGAGAAAAATTAAACAGTTTGTCAAACAACATTCTTTTTAAATAATTGAAAACAAAATGGGTGGTCATCTCGACTAGTGTTTTAGCAGAACATCAAAGACATGCGTTGAGGCGCTAGTACGGACAAGCTAAGCTTCCAAGAAGTGCGTAAGATTTTAATGACCGTATATAATAGGATTGTAGGCGTCGGTTTATTTCTTAAGAAAGTGGCCAAATATCTTACGTTTTTCGCAAAAATACAGAATTTATATATTTGTAATAGTTAACATCAAGGTTTATATTCTATTTTAATCTTTGTTTAGACACACGTCCGACTGATGGGATTCGCGTAAATCGTTTCTTAACAAGATCTTGAGTTCGTGGTACTTATGTAGTGACGTTATAATCTCCTTTGTTTCTGAATTTGAAGTATGGAGACAGGCGAGGGTTTGTTTATTCAAGTCACTTCGATGTTAATAAGTTGTTTATAATGTCAAGAAACCGGCAATCAGCCAGCTTGCTACTGTTTAACTTGGAAGCGTGGTGGATGTTATTAACATAATAAATATCGTGTAAATTGGGATATTTTCATCTCTGCAGCATATTGGAATTAAATTATATCTGTTGGGATTCCCAGTACCTAATCACTCACAAAACTAGACTGAATATGACTCTTAGGATGTTTTGTGTTAATGGCTATTTAAAATAAGTTACTTCAAAACTTTTGCCTATCGAATAATTTATCTTTCCCTACATTTCTCGGTGCATTGTATGGACGATGGCCAATATAGAGAGGTTAGTAGGTACAAGAACCACATTCCACTCACCGTATTTGCGTTGTCCTGTATTGTTTCGCGCAGCATGATGCTACAGTCCGGTATCTACCGGTGCACACTCCAATTGAGGAGCTTCTCATTATTTCTTCATACGCAACACTTTTTAATTCTAAATCGATCTCACTGACCTAATTGATTTTCCACCACGGTTTCTGAGTAAGACCGGATATTATTGGGAATCAAGAATTTCGTATTTTTTTCGCAGAAACAGTTTTCTTCAAACTTGGCGTTTATAAATGTCTGTTTGATGTAGGCTACGGAAAACTTATTCTTCGAAGTCGATCCTTTGTTCTATGTAGTCATGCTTTGATGCCTGTACAAAATACAAAGTACTGTGCAAGAGTGCAATATGCATGCTTCATAACTTCATTCATTATTGTGGAATACCTATCTAGTCGATTTAATTTTTTTTTTATTTCTATGTGAGTATTTTACTAAAAATAACCTTTTTGGTAAGAACTAGTTCGTAATTTAAAATAATAAAAATATGGTTTCTGTAGTCGGTTTTCAGTCTTTCAGTCTACTTAGTCCAAATTGAGAAAGAGGTTCCAAAGAAAAATTGTAATTGCTGAGTTCTCGTTCCAGGGGGCCTACCTAGCAGCTCGCCGTCCGGTAAGGACCAGGCCCGGGTCGACGGCGCGTCGTGTTCCACGCGCGCCTCAAAGAGATGTCAGCAAAATTGACGGGGTCCGATAGGACCGATGCCTGCCGGGGCTGCGGATTGTTCGAAAGAGTTACCGTGGCCCTGGCGCACAGGCAACTGAAGGAACACGGGTGGGTTTTAGTCAGTAAGAGTCTGACACGCCCTTCCGCTCCGCCCAGAGCGGGAGACGTCATTTGATGATTTCCCACCCAAAAAAAAAAAAAAAAAAAAAAAAAGGGGGCCTACCTACTCTCTAAGCATAAAATCCTTCATACTCCGTATCACTTTCGGAGATAACATTAGTCCAGGCCCGAACTAAAAATTAACGACAAAACGATTTCACACTAGTCCTTACTCCCGATGAGTTTATGCCCGTCCCGCATCCGAACAAGTTAATTAATCGGGAGTAGGGCACCTACACTTCTAAGTATCGAACTACTTTCGGACGAACCCGTATCTTCGTTGCCGGACTAGAATAAGTAGGCCCACTGTTGCATAGATATTTTTTTAATTAGGTCCCATATACTTACAACAGACAACAACTTGTTTTATGAATATTTAAGAATGAAACTAACGTGGTGGACCATACATTTTCTTCTCATGACATTAAAACATGTGCTTTTGGTAATGACCGAAGAATAAATAAACTTGAAAAAAAGTTTAATCCAACCGAGTTTATTTATAGAGAAACGAATACTTAGTTTATTCGTAAGCAAATGGAACGTGCAAAAATCCTGGAAAACCGCAGTATCGGTATTGCCTACCTAAATATAATTAATCCAACAACCTATATTTTATTCTATTTTAACTTACCTGACATATTATTTGAGTGACGAATCCTATTTTTTTTAATGTATTGGTGTATTGGTTGTCCTGGTGGAATCTTGCAACTGAATTTTAAATCAGTTATCTTCAACCGATTGAGCTGAAATTTGGTATACACGCTTATTTTGGATGACAATGCATGCTTAGCTATGTGACGTCATTCTAATTCCAATATGGCGGATCATCTAAGATGGCGGACTAGTTATTTTTTCTGCACTACCACAGTATGGGTATCAAATGAAAGGGCTTGCTGAGGAGAACACGAAAACTAATACGTCACATTAAATCCAAAATATAGGGGACCATCCAAGATGACGGAGGATGTTTTCTGGTTTTCTGAATTCATTAACAGCTGAATTTTAACAAAAGTATGCCTTGATCGACTTCATACTTTGACTTGTGTAATTTGGCGAGATAAGCGTCAACAGCATTGGTTTGCAATCTATCTAGGAGAAGGATAATCCGAAATCAAACCCGGAACTGTGTTTCGTTAGGCACAAGTAAGCTTTAAGCTGAAATAAGTGGCGCTACTACTAAATTCCCAAGTCAAGGTGAGGCCGTGCCGAGGACTGAGTGGCATCAGGGTGTAAGATGATGTCGTGAACGTACCACCTCAGGGCACCGGAGCGAGCCCTGTTGTATATTAGCTCTTACCCTTCTAAACGAAGCTCTGGGAGGGTCGACGAATATTTCTTCGGTACTCGTGGGAATAAGATGGGAAACAAAACAGGAGGGCTACCTAAGGAGTTAGAAATATTCGTTGGAGCCAAGGTGATGTTACATTATAATGTGGATGTATCCAAAGGTCTGGTGAATGGTGCCATTGGACACATTACAGAAATCATATGGCCCTGTTTCCGGAGACCACAGATGTATGATACTGACATACCATCCGTCGGTATAGACTTCGGTAAAGACTGTGTTCATATCATTCGACCCAAGACTGTGCAATTTCCCGCAAAATATAGCCACGGTACTGCAGAACGAAGAATGTTGCCAATCATATTATGTTGGGCTTGCACAGTACATAAAATGCAGGGAAGTACTGTCGACCATGCCTTTGTCTACTTAGGCTCAAAGCTCTTCGCTGTAGGTCAAGCATACATGGCCTTAAGTAGGGTCAAATCATTAGAAGGTCTAATTATTGAAGAATTAGACTGTAAAACTGTACTGACTAGTCTTGCTTGACATACTTATTATAAGTAATTCTATGAAAGAAAATGTTTCCTATAAAAAATGCAAATGTTGCGACAAGCTTTTATATCATTTAATAAATTGTGTAATACATGCACTAAATTGATTGGTTTAATTTAATTTAAAGTTATTTTTTTTTTCTTTTTAGGGCAATTAAATAAAAGCTTGTTTTAAAAAAGTTATTTTTATCATTAATTTTTTTCTGACGTTTTCCACAATAAAGTACTTTCATCTTAGGGAAGAACACCAATCATTTCAATTTCCAATGTAAAAGACATACCACATAGGTAGGTACGCATGACTACATATAAAGCTATAAATTTCCAGTATAAGCTAACTTCTCGTTGTACGAAAAGCCTATACAATGCGAGGTCAGCTAAAACTAGAACTGTATAGCTTGATATATGTAGCCGTGTGTACAACAGAAAACAATGCTGCAGGCTTAACAAGAGCACCGTTTTGTCGACAAAAGAGTAGACAAAACTGACGTTCCGTATAGACAGTACGACGGCAGCAAAGTAGAAAGAGTCAACTGCACTTTTTACAAAATTCGCTCTTATATAAAGACAACTACAACATTTTTTCCGTATTTTGGAACAAAAAAATATTACAGTAATATTGGCCTTAACCACTTCCTTGGTAATGGTGCCGATTCTCGTGTCACAAATGCCTCTAAACTAGAGTAAAAATCATCAAAATTTAGTTTATTCCTGTTTTTCATTTATTTTGCTTATATCTCGAAAATGGTGTGTCCTATCGTAAAAATAATGAAAATATCGACCCCCATTATAAATAACCCTTAAACCCTTAAAACTCAACATGTAGGTAATCATTTTTCACATTTTTCATACAAAAAGTGAAAAATTCAGTTTTTTCCATTCCATGTTTATACTTTGTGGCCGTCGAGAAAAAGTTTTCTACTGTCTTTAGCATGGCGATTACAAAATCAAATTGTCTTCACTACCTTAGACAACTGTCAGTTGTCAGTGTGATTTTGACAGTTTGGGATAGAAAACTTTCTTCTGGTCTGAAATATTCTACATAAAAAAGGACCTAGACAAACATCGGTAGAACAAAAGACAAAATAACAGATTGTATAAGGATTTCTACGGTGCGAAGTCAACAATAGAGAAACGAAATGTGACTTACTATAGAAATAGCTGTGTCTATTCTTCGTAGAAATAGAAAGCGCTACGCTAAGCCTGCTGGTCTTGTTATTGAGTAAAGACACAGACTATGGAAAACCATATTTATGATAAAGCCTAGCGCCACTAAACCTTAAAGGAAAATATCTCAAGAATCTACGCATCGATTTTTCCGCTGATAAATTAATGAACAGGAAAATTATTGTACCTAGATACAAAGGCTAGGGCCCAGGCCCGTTTTACACGGCACGGTTTCTTTAGGCCCTTTGTACACACACGTTTGTCTTGCCGTGAAAAACTACGGTTGATTCGCCGTGTGCATGGGCACGGTCGTCAGTGTTGTGTGGTCATGGATCACTATGGATGCTTATTGACAGACACGGCGGCACTACGGCATCGGCGCCGTCACCTTTATTTTTCAAGGCAAGAAAAACGTGCGTATACAAAGGGCCTAATTACCTACTCGTAGACTTAAACTGGATTGGATATGATGGCTAGAAGTAGATGTAACCAGATTTCTGGGTTCCATACCCAAAGGGTGCCAACGGAACCCTATTGCTAAGGCTCTGCTGTCCATCCGTCCATCCGTCCGTCTATCGGTCAGCGGGCTGTATCTCATTAACCGTAATAGGTAGACAGTTAAAATTTTCACAGAGTGTGTATTTCTATTGCCGCTATATATTATATTAAAATAAAATAAATTTAAAAATTAAAGAGGTCCCTATACAGGAAACGTGTTTTTTTAATATATGTATGTAGTGTTAAATATTTTACCTACAGTGGTACGGAACCCTTCGTGTGCGAGTCCGACTCGCACTTGGCAGGGCATTTATTTAAGCATCATTTTTATGACGTCTTATTCCTTTTTATTGTAGATATGGAGCTTGTAAAAGTACCTAATTACCCATTTCAGGGCAGATTGATTGATTTCAAAGATTTCAAATAGCTATTATCTACGATTATTAGCAGATAAACTTTTGTATTAAGTTTTCACAACACATTATGCAAATGATTATATCATTTGCCATGTCAATGTAAACATATTATTATCATTCACTGCCATCTAATAAAGTTACGTATCCTGAAAGAATTTAAGAACCGCTTTAAAAATAAACCAGGAATGCTTTAAACCACGTGTTTATGAATTGTGGGGAACTCAAAGGTGATTTGTCGTTTGTTGCTTTAAAGACAAAGGCATCTTAGAAGTGTTGGTATCGTCCAGATCGTCAAAGTATTTTTGTTTTACAATCATGAAAACTTGCGATTATATGGATTGTTTGGTCTTCCCTACGTATTCCACCTTTATTATTTTTCTCCCGAGCAAAAGCAGCACGTCGATGTCGTGGGTAAAAAAATACCTGTCAGATAGCATGGTAAAGGATGTTCAGATGGCGCTGGTGGAAACCTAAGTGGTACCACTAACCTACCTAACCAACCCTTAATAATTTAGGCACCTACTAAAAGAAAATAACTCAAAGAAGTGACAACCAGGTTTTGTGAGACTCATTGATGCTATTTATTCGCCGGAATTTACTCAATATAAGTTGCGATAACAATTCCATGAAATCTTTTTCCCTACAACTACATCATAGGCTGAAGAATGATTACCGAAGCATCATCAAGTGTTTTTAATTAATGATTCTGAAAAACAAACTTCTCCATTACTTACCCTGTCGCCTGTTTTGCTACAAGCATTATACCTAAATAAACCCGGCATGGATTAAATTAGAAAACCATTATTTTATTCTGCAAATAGTTGTACTTACGATGGCAATTTTATTAGGATTACCTACAGAGATTTTTAAACGAGTAACATAGTTTCCATTTGTTATAAGGTTAAACCGTAGTGTTATCTAATCATTGTAATAACTTTGTACAGGCAACAAAGACAAGCCATTTTTCTTTTGTTTTTCTTAGAACCGTCACCTTCACTGCACTTTTAAATAGTCACTTGTGAGCACTTTTCGAGAACACGTGAAGTTCTATGGTTTAAAGAGCAAGCAGGTACCTACACGGTGTTCTGCGCAACACTGTAATACCACTGCACCGGCAGCCGAGCTGCTCACTCGCCATACGCAAATAAACCACCACAACTAATGATTACTCCGCAATCCCTACATCTGTTTACTATGAAATTTTAATAGAAAATTTTGCTATTCTTGTTATATTTCCAATTTACCTAAGTAGTTCCTGTAAGCATAGAATGGAATGTTTAGGTTGCCTTCGAACCGATCCTCATAGTAGATAGCCATATGTATACGTCTTTTTAATTATATCTACGTCTAGGTAAATACGGCTATCAGTTGTTTGGTTGATAATCTGAAAGTATTGAAAAGGAAAGTAAAAGCTATCCTTCCCTGTGTTTTTTCAAAGATCGAACAATATTTCGAGGTATTGGGAAGGTTGTTAAATTTTTTGCTCGCCTGTGTATTTGGCTTATCCTCCATCAAATGCGATATGGAGGGTCCATATCGCATTTTTTATCGTTTAATTTAAACCGCTGATTGTTATTGAAAGGGCCCTTCCAAAAGCTTATGCATTTATTCATGTATTTTTATGCATGTTTGCACATATTGATTCTACAATGGAGGATAAGTCAAATACAAAGGCGAGCAAAAAATTAAACAACCTCCCAATACCTCTATATATTTTTCGATCTTTGAAAAAGCACCGGGAAGGATAGCTTTTACTTTGCTCTTAAATATTTTTTTTAGTTTACATGACTGTGAAACTCTTACTCAGCAATTTTTTATTGATTTCTACTTCCAAGATAACTAAGTCCCTCTTTCTGAGGGTTATTGAGCACCTTTAATATGTGCCCGCTAAATATTAGGTATACCTACCAACCGTCTGAAATGTTGAACAATCATATCGTTATTAAAATCTTCCTCCTCAATTTCAGATTGGTGCTGATGGCGCTAATTCGGCTGTGCGAAAAGCAATGGGAGTACAATATCTGTCGTGGAGCTACGAACAAATGGGAGTTGTAGCGACATTGGAGTTAGCTGAGGTAACCAATAATTATACATATACGATTCAAAAGGCTCTGAATCCAATCGTTTTCGTCTATTCTAATGAATGACATTACTAGACAACCTGCACCCTAATTGCTTAACACACTATCAGTCACAATCTGAATCATTTTGAAGCCTATTGCTAATCCATTACTTCATACGTTCGAAAAATTTGTCTGCTCAACAACGTAAATAACGCAATGAATGTTGTTGACCTGTCAAAATGAAAGCCATTCCGACTGTTAGGGCCCGTTGTTTGATACATAGTTAAACATGACCAATAGTCAATTTAACAATTAGTCACTTGACAATAGTTGAAGTTTAACTACTCTGGTTAACTTTTATAGCAAACTGTCAATTTTTTTAACTACAGTTAGCTTAACCATTTGTCAAACAACATACTTATGTCATTTTGAACAAATTGTTAGTTTATCTAACGAATTTTAACTATTATGTTGTTTGACTACTGATCAAACAACGGGCCCTTAGTGTGTCAACTATGCAACTACCCCGCTGGTAAAATAACCATTTATTATTATGTAGATATTTATTTTAACCGTAACGAAAAACAACCAATGGCCACGGACGGTTTGTTACAGTTGGGAGGTGACTGATTCTAGAGCGACCAACTTAATTTTCGAGGGAGGTTTTGTGGGATAAGTCCGCATTTGGCTATAGGCCTCGATAAGCCATACATAAATAGAAGGGCATAGAGTTTACACATGCTAATACTGTTTAGATAAACCAAGAATCTTTATAAATACATAATTACAAGTATTCAACCAAGGCTGACCAGTACTAGTATACTATTTATAACGATTAACGTATCGGCCGCAGATATAATTGCTATTCTTTACACAACCTACATGACTGTGATCTCTGAAGGTGGATACGGAATTGCGCCTTAGGTATGTTATAATGACGATGTTATTGCCCTGAATAGCAAATCAAACTCGGCTTATTAGTATCGACATTAATAAATTGAGACAATTGCTAAGTGCTTGTATATTGAAATGAATGACAGCAAATTGATATGTTAGTTCATTTGTTACCCTACATTTCGCTGTGCCAGTCACATTTAAGGCTAACGCAGATTGCGCGGGCCACGCCGCGACACAACGCATTACAAAAATCCTCCTTCATCATTTACGTACATTTTCTATGAACCAACGTGCACTACAGGAGGGCCGACCGCACTTTTTTGTTTGAAAATGTTTTGCGCTGCGGCCTGTTGCGGCTGTCGAATTCACTGCGCTAACTTAGCACTTCACAAAAGCGGATGCCTGGCTACAGTGGCAACTAACTCATTCTTCATAAAAGCAGGTTTATAATTTAGCTAGGGTAGCTAATTGTGGCTAGGTAGCGTTAGATAAGTAAATGATTGGTTAATTAACTTGGAGAATATGACCCGTGACACCTGATTGCAGGTAACAGGTTTTCTAAACTAATTATTCTTATTTGTTATCCATACTATTAATATTATAAATTCGAAAATAACTCTGTCTGTATGTTACCTTTTCACGCCTAAACCACTGAACGGAATTAGATAAAATTTTGCAAGGATATAGATGGCATCCTGGGAAAGTACATAGGTTACTTTTCGAAGTATTCTCCGCGAAATTTGACACATTTTTCCATATGATGGAACCAATCATTGAAGCAACCATTCCATTCGGAAGTTGGGGTCTCCAAAATAGCCGTTTTGTAGGCGTCCACAGCTTCTTCAGGTGATGAAAATCTCTGTCCACGCAATTTATTCTTTATTTTAGGGAAAGTATAGAAATCATTAAGGCTTAGGTCGGGGCTCTACGGCGGATGGTCTAACAATTCTATGTTTTCTTGCTCTAAAAACTCTTTTGTTCTGTGCGCGGTGTGAGAAATCGCATTGTTGTGATGGAGGGTGATGCGGCGGTTACAGTTCTCTTTACGGAGTTTAGAAACGACCTGTGGCAAACAAATGCTAGCATACCATTCTGCATTAACCGTTCTTTGTCCCTCAAGAGGAATAGTCGTAACATGGCCGGTTTTGGAGACAAACATGGCCACCATTTTTTTTGCAACACTCCGTGAACGAACAATTTTTGTTGGCTTTAACTCATTTTCGAACACCCAAACTCGTGACTGGTTTTTTGTTTCGGTTTCGTACGCGTATATCCAGGATTCGTCACCTGATACGATGTTGTATACAGCATTTGAGGATCCTGCGTGGAATCTTTCGAGAGTTCTGACGCACCAAGTAACGCGAGCCGCTTTTTGCTCTTCACACAGCGAATACGGTATCCATCGGGAAAACAACTTTTTTACACCTAATTGTTCATGCAAGATTATTTGTATTTGACTCATGCCAATGTCTAAAGTTGCCTGAATTTCGCGGTATGTCACATGTCGATCTTCCTCAATCAGCTTACGCACAGCATCAACGTTTTCTTGGGTGACTGCAGTTTTTGGACGACCTTGACGGGGATCATCACTGAGCTTGACACGTCCACGTTGAAATTCAGCAAACCAGCGATAAATTGTGGTTTTGGATGGGGCTTCATCACCAAATGCAGAAATCATCCGGTCAACACACTGTTTTTGTGTTAAACCACTTCGAAAGTCATAATAAATCATCGCTCTTGAATTTTCTCGAGTCAATTCCATTTTCTCAACGAATAAACAAGTTTGACAAAACCTTGTGACAAGACCGAGAATCTTTTTTTAAATAAATAAATGGTATTCGATTTTTAAAACCAAGGAGTTTTCAATTAAAAAGATTTTAATATGACAGGAACAGTGGAAATATTCCATTCCTGCAGCCCTCGTACACGCGGGCGAAGCCGCGGGCAGAAGCTAGTCTATATATACAGTGTAAGTCTTCATAATGTGGACATATCGAAATGAAGGAAACTAAGCTTAATTTTATCGAGGGAAAAAGTATTTAAATAAATCTAAAAGTAATATTTTAAAAATTATAGCATTTTTAAAATTCTCGTTCGCTGCTTTGACCTCTGTGTAAACAAATCGATATAACTTTTAAAATAATCGATCTATCACGATGAAACAAACTCAGTAATGACTGGAAGTAACAGGGCGTCCACATAAAATAACAAATAAAGAAAAAAAAATCGACCTCTATTTAAAATTAAAGGATTTTTTTTACATTATTCAGATATTTTTTCATAATTTTTTACAATAA
The DNA here is from genome assembly GCA_917490735.1 of Dryobotodes eremita. Classification (NCBI taxonomy): domain Eukaryota; kingdom Metazoa; phylum Arthropoda; class Insecta; order Lepidoptera; family Noctuidae; genus Dryobotodes; species Dryobotodes eremita. The sequence goes on from OU823257.1 coordinate 12,446,042, forward strand.
TTGTATAGTTTCTCAATAAAAGCCCCGATTACCTACTCTTTTTTATTACTTTAAATTATTATCCATCGTATCAGGTTTCTAAAAGTGCAAATACCATACTTATCTAAAACTCAATCACAACATTTCCTATCAACTGTTAAAGAAAGGCCTCTACGTACTATAATTTAGCACGAAGAGACCCTTTCTTTTATGAATATTCTTATTTTAGGTTTATTTAAATATTTTTCCGCGATAAAATTAAGCTTAGTGTCTCTCATTTCAATATGCGCACATTATGAAGACTCACACTGTATATAAAAGGAGAAACTGACTGACTAGCATTTATTTATATTTATTTTATTTACATATTAACGCACTGCCGAAACTACTGGGACTTAGGAATGTGAAAAGTGGCACACGGCTTCCTTTTGTAATGTAGGGGAGCACTAAGAAGGGATTTTTGAAAACTCGACCTTTAAGGGGGTGAAAAGGGGGTATACTGTTTGTATGAAAAATCTTATTCCATGAGTTAATAAACTTGAAACTTGCCACGAATACTTATCTAAGTAAATAATAAAGTGAGTAATTTTTTGTTTTCTTTTACTACCCTCTAAGGGGGATTAGAGGGTATTAAAATTTGTATGGAATAATGTTAACGCGTGGTCCGATTAACTCGAGACTCGGTATTTATACTTAAGACCGGAAATAAAGAATAACGTATATCGGGTTTTCGTAAATCTACCCCTAACGGCGTGAAAAGGGGTAGTAAATGTTTGAAGGAGGATTTTATTGCATGGCTTGATTAACTCAAAAATTGGTACAAATAACATATAGGTTAAATAATAGAAACCTCACGAACGATTATTCAATGTCAACCACTTTCGTGGTGAAAAGAGGGGGATACAGTTTATATGAAAAATAATTTTCCATCAAATCAACTTAACTATTGACCCGAATACTTTTAGATAAGAAACTAATCTAACATTTTTGAAAAACGAGCTGTTTGAAAATTTAACAAATTTGGTCAAAATTGAACACCCCCTGTGTTCAATTTTGTAGGAGAAAACATAAAATCGACGCGGACGAAGTCACGGGCGAAGGGTTGGTAATAATATAAAAGACCTTATTCTATTTATTAATCAAACCAAAAACGGGGTAAGGTCGCAACAATGCACATGTATGGAAAACCGAGGATTACATGAAGTGCTGAAGCCATCATGGTTTCGTTGCTGAAAAGGGATAATGCTATCCATCTGGCACAGCTCCGTCTCATTTTTGCATTGGACCAATGAAAAATGTGGCATTTAATAATACGGCCCCGATTTGAGATGGTATTCTTAAATTCTTAACTACGATTACACAGCTCGACTCAACTGATGACAGAACATTACACATAGAAAAACACAGAAAACAGAATATCGTCTCTGTATTCTAGAATAGATGTGCTAGTCAAATTATTTGAACGAGAACAACTGCCGACTAACTGTTATGCAGTTTGACACACTTTATGTATGTTATTGTGTAAACAGATTTTTAATAAATAAAATATGAAAAAAAGAACATTATTCGACTTACATTTCCTTATTTCCTCCATCTTTCAGGAGAGCTCAAATACAACAGCATGGCAACGCTGGTTGCCTACGGGACCCATCGCAATCCTGCCGCTAGATTCGAAGCGAAGTTCTTTGGTCTGGTCCACGTGGCAAGACAACGCTAAGCAGCTGCTGCAACTGCCTGAAGACCAGTTCGTGGACGCGCTGAATGATGCTCTGGTAATAGAAATGCTTGTCAATGTAATTGTTATCCATCAAATAGTATTTAGTTGTGTACTTAACAACTTAAAAATTAGCCTTTAGGAAGTAATTCAGAAAAAATGAAGGCCCCATATGATCCTAGACTTGAAGAAAGTCTCTCTTCCGGCTGCCATGAAACATAAAATGCTGGTAAGACTCGACTTTTAATCCATCACGAAAAAAGATACGAGTATCCTTTGAGAAAATGGGCTGCACCTAAAAGTTCAAAACTAAACATTTTTATGGATGTAAGAGACTGCTTGAATTCTTTTTCTGTCTCTATAATGGCTATCTTGAAAATAATATATAAAGCATTATTGTCCACTAACTCTGATAGACTGTTTTCTACGTTCCAGTGGAAGCAGTACCCGCGCAGCAGCAGCGTGGAAACAGCGACGGCGTGGACGAGCTCGTGGCTGCGGCGCGCGGGCCTGCCGGACGGCGCGGCGCGCCAGCTGCCGCCCTCCATCCGCAACGTCACGCCCGCCTCGCGCGCCGCCTTCCCGCTGGGCTTCGGCCACAGCACGCGATACGTCGCGCCCGGGGTCGCGCTAATTGGGTAACACTCGCACACTTGAATCTTATAATGGGGTTTAGCTAGTCAGGCCCGAGGTGGCCCGCTAGAGGGCCAAAACAATAGATAATCAATTGTGTCTCATTAACGATGCTTGATGAGTTGAAACTGAAAACTCGTCATAGATGGCAGCAAAGTTCTAAGTCTTCAAATTTCTATTGTTTTGTTTAAGTTTACTTTTGTGTCGATCCCAAATTAACCGAAAACTAGATAAATATGTATGAGAATTGAAGTGTACCACTATTAAAAGACGAGCTAATGAAAAAAGGAAGTGTCTACATCTGGTAAAAAAGCAGATTTAGTGGAAAAGACACTAAATTATGAACGTTTTATAATTTATAGGTGTGTAGTTGTGTTTGTTAACTTGAAGTTCATAGGCGTATGACAGGAATAACTTGATCGGAGTTAAAAACCAACTCGAGGATAATCTTCCTAACTGAAGAACTTGAGAGATGTTAAGTCTAGCACTGATCTAATATGATGATTCAAACACACATACAACGTTACTATAATTTACATAATATCACACCACAAGTGCCTGTAGGTAATAAAAACGGTCTTAGTTCCCTTGGGAGCATCACCTGTGTTCGAATTTCTGCCATAAAAATCTTCAGGTTTAAAAAGTATAGCACATAAATAGTCTCGACGAAATATCGATTTCCAATTTTTTTTCGGAGAGCTTTCTCCTACAATTTTCTACTTTTAACATCTTTGGCAAATACATGGGTCCCCGTGTTTTTGCAGTCAACAGTTGCGCAACGGGAAATATTTATTAATTATGCGTAAAAGAAGTCGCTTGTTTATCAAAAATGCATGGATAATGACAGTTAGCTGTCAAATTCTTGGACGTTGGAGAGCAGAAACATTTGTAGTGAGCAAGTGGCAGATTTATCCCCATTGAAAAAGGAATGAAAATATATTTATTGGACTCCGACCTTAAGGCACACAATGTTAATACATACACTGCCGGTCAAAAGTTTGAGACCACTTTAAAAAAATTAAGAAAACAAATAAAAATCAACATATTTAAAACTTTATGAAAGACAGGTTTTATTTTCATGTTACACACAAGATTTAAAATTAAAAAAATTACATGAAGTCTTGACGAATACAAAGTTCTCAAGAAAACACACCCAAGAGAGTTTATACAGATTTTCCATCAAAATATCCTGCTTTGCAATTTATGACCTGTTTTACCAATCTTGGCATGCGAGCAATTAATTTATTTAGTCTCTTGCGAGATATTCCTCCAGCTTTCTTCTAATGCATTCCACATGGCCTGCTGTGAAGAAGGACATTGTTCCCGAACGTTTCGGTCAAGCTCTTCCCACAAAAGCTCTATAGGGTTAAGATCGGGGCTTTGAGGTGGCCATGTCATGTTTTCCAACACTTTTTCCGACTGTTTCTCGTCTAAATAGCCCCTACATAATTTTGAACTGTGCTTTGGATCATTATCTTGCTGGAAAATAAACCCTTGGCCGATTAACTTTAGTCCGGAGGGAATAGCATTTTTCTCCAAAATTACTTTATACTGCCCCTTTTTCATAATTCCTTTAATTTGGACCAGATTTCCAGTCCCATAGCCTGAGAAACAACCCCAGACCATAACAGATCCGCCACCATGCTTGACAGTCGGGAATATACACTGTGGCATCATCTTTTCTTCGGCGGAACGTCGAACGAAAATTCTACTTTTTGAACCGAATATTTCAAATTTAGATTCGTCACTCCAAAGTACTTTTTTCAAATCTTCTTCGGTTCAGTCTCGATGGGCTAGGGCCCATTGCAACCGTTTTTTCTTATTCGGCGGTTTTAAAAGAGGTTTTCGAACAGCAACGCGACCAAACAACTTGGCGTCTCGCAATCGTCTTTTCACTGTAGACACTGACACAGGTTTTTCCCGAGATTTGTTGATTTCAACACGAATTTCTGGGGCTATTAGGCGTCTATTTCGCTTGCTGGTTACCACAATAAATTTGTCTTCACTAGAAGTCGTACCCCTTGGTCTCCCGGAGCGCGGACGATCTTGATTACTGCCAGTTTGTTTGTACCGCACAATAGTACGATGCACACAAGTCTTCGATAACTTGAGTTGAGATGCAATCTCACGTTCAGATTTGCCTTCATTATAGAGAACAACGATGGCAGATCGCGTTTCAATACTAATTTCGCAAACTTTTCCCATTTTTGAGACGTCTTGACTGTAGGAATCACAAAATCAGACTAACTGCGGATATTCGTAGATAACCATGAAAATATTAGGTTAAAATAAACATTAAAAATATTTTAAGAATTTAGAACAATTGCATTGTAAGTTGATGTAAAATAAAAGAAGTGTCAGCTGCGGTAAAGAGGTAATAAAAAATTTACAATCGATTATCGGACTAGCTCTTCCTCAGCTCACATTGAAGTTTGGAAACAATGCTTGTTTATTGCCCTTTCCTTAGCTTATATACAAAAGAATAAGCTTTTAGGCAATCTTTATAAACAATAGAATACGCAGGTGTGCAGATTACTTTTTATCACCAATATTTTGAAAATATTTACTCATAACAAAAGTTTTTTATTAGTGGTCTCAAACTTTTGACCGGCAGTGTATAAACACAAAAACAAAACACTTAATTCTTAAAACAGTACCTATGTGTGCTTCACGGCTATGCCAAATATACCCCAGATCAGTAAAAATGCCAGATATAGGTTTTTAATTGGATCAAAACTTTAAGGACGTTACTGATATAAATCAGAGTACTCCCTTGTGCAGCGTGGCGCTGACGGTTAATACAGAGTGGCAGGGACATCAACGCGCAACCAAATCCAAACCAAAGGCACTGAAACCATGAATTAAGCACATGATTCTAGACCCCCTAGCATAGAAATAATTCGTCAGTTATCATAAAAGAAAATCTGCTGTTTCATAGAAAAGTGCAATAGGTACCTACGCGGTCAAAATGTATGGCAGAGCTAATTTTATTTTAAATAACCGACCAAAAAATTCAACGCAGGGGGATTCAGAATCATACTGAATCCATGGTAACAAGCAGTATTTGAGTTGAACTGTATTCAAAAATTTATGAAAAACTATCGTCGCAGTCGTCTTGAGTATATGCAACAAGCATGCCAAAAACTGAATCGTGTAATTTAATGGCATCAATAGAGATAGATAGAATCAATGATGGTGATCAATTACTTTTCATTAAAATTGACTATCACCAATGTTTGAGGCCCACCAAGGAGCCCCCACTTTTCCACTTGTATGAAATATTAGCGGATACCCGGCGTGTGCTACTAGGATAAAACAATGTATTAGGCACATTGGGGCTATTCATGAAGTTATTTTTTTCCATTGTTTTAGTGGTCTAAAACCATTTTCGCATTATTGTCTTTCTAATGAAACCGGTTTGGGGCACATCGGTTGGATGGTTGAAAGTCTATAACGGACATAAGTAGAAACAATTTTTGTGTTTTTTAAATAAATAGATGAATTCAACTTCACAAACTAACTTTGTGTGATTGAGGTGAAAGTGGCTCCATCTACAACTTGTAGTTCGCCAGCTGACTACGTAGTTCTACTTGTAGCCGTAGAGGTGTCGCTACGTGCTGCACGTATATTTTCGAATCGGAAAAGTGTAGACAGACAGCAAAGCCTGAAACTGCTTGCGAACCGCTTTTGGTCAGAATCTGAGAAATAACTAGAAGACAGAGGTGTGACAGTACACCACATTTCACCAGCTATGACAAGTCCCATGTCACAGGGGGTAACCTTTTTACTGCCATCAGCCTGGCACAAAACAATCAGACTTTCCTGGCGGAAATACTTTAGCACTTTTACTGACCCGGGGATCGAACGTAGGTAAAGCAAGTGTAACTATCGATTCAGCTGATGTGTAACTAAATCATTGTTGTTTACAGCGACGCAGCGCATCGGGTACATCCATTGGCTGGACAAGGAGTCAACCTCGGTTTCGGCGACGTCAAAGATCTCACACATTTCTTATCAGAGGCAATGTACAGTGGTCTAGATATAAGTAAGTATAAAAACACGGATAAGTAAGTATGTATATATGTAGATAGATTGAAGTTTGTGGTGGTTACTTGGTTTCTTTTTTTATTTTTTCTTTAGGAAAAGCAAACAGTTGCTTATATGAGTACATAACAAATTAATAACAAATATGCTCCCCACTACGTTCTCCTACAGATTACTCCCAAGTATTTATAGCTAGCTAGACAACTGATGATGTAAAATAAATTTAAAATTAAAGTTAAGTAGGTACCTACAGTTAGGAATTAGTTTAATTTGTAATTATAAATAAATAGAGAAAACCGCGTGCCATAGAAAAAACATGTTTAGGTACAGTGTGATACACCAAACATATGCACATACACCGTACACATAATACAAATTTACATAGTCAACTGCCGATCCTTTAGAGTTGTACGAATTTTCTTCTTGAATAGATTTTTTACTAGGACACACTTTCAAGGTATTAAAATAGCCTCCTTGAGTGGCGATAAATGATAAATGACTTTATTTCTGTAAGTAGGTTTGAACAAACACTTTTACACGTCAATCATATTTTTAAAACTAGATGAGGTCGGCGTTTCCTATCTGACTACTCTGAGAAGAGAGGCCGAAACAAACGCAGAAGTCAATCTCTTTAAGTCCAGACATAATCTTGGTCAGATCATGTGAAGACCATGTAGATTTGTGTCTGAAATGATCTTTTGAGGAAAACCACACAGATTGAGTGGACCTGTCCAGACAGTGCAAGCATTTGTCAGTAATCGTGCAGCTGAACTCAGAACTTAAATAGCTCAACGATTCGACGAACAATACCAAAGAAAGCACATTTGGGTAGGCGACAAAAATTACTCAAACTGCCAGACCATGATTAAAATAAACTGAGAAGGAGAAAAAAAACAACAAAAAAAAACTAACAATGACCCACATAGTCTTCACATTCACAATATTAAAATAATAGTCAGTACTTAAATGTACGTTCGGCGCATTATGGGTGGCATAGCAGTATGGCCGACATTTTCCCCTAAGGGTTCGGCTGAGGTGTAAAATACACCTACATTTTGGCAGTTATACACCCCATGCAATAGGGGTTGAGTCCTTTGCCACAAACCGGACAAAGGTCCAAGCACAGGGCTCCTATTTAAGGATACACGAATTGAAACGCCCAATGTCACTTTGTCCTACACAAAAGAGAAACCAGTACCTTACCCAGACTAACAAGGTGCCAGCGATGCAGAGAAAACGTGTTATGCTAATATTTTTCATCTCATTTCAGCTCACCCTGATTGGCTCGGAAAATACGAGAGCACACGACAAAGACATAACGTGCCTACTCAGCTGATGATCGAGATGTTACATCGACTGTACACCGTAGACCTAATGCCCGTAGTTCTGGCAAGAAGCGTTGGGGTCCAGATCACTAACGCTTTGCTACCTTTGAAGGTAAACCTACATTTTGTCGCGTAATTTTATATCTATCAAATATTGATGAAAAGTGTAGGGTATCGTGTTACCCAGTAACTGGGTTGTGGAGATCAGGTAGGCAATCGCTCCATGTAAAATACTGGAATTCAGCTGCATCCGGTTAGACTGGAAGCCAACCCCAACATGGTTGAGAAAAGGTTAGTAGATTGATTGAGTTATGAAAAGTTTAAATTCGCACAAATATTTTAAAACATGCTTAATGTTTCGTTGCCCGCGAAATGGTTTATTTTCCGCCCGGAACACTTGTGTGAACTGTTGATACGTTCTGAGCCTGGCGTCTGTTTATGCCAGATTGTGTTTATAAACGGACCCACAACATATACCCCTATACTGATCTGGCTTTCTTCCACCCGAAGTAGACTCGTAACTGATTCCATGTGTTTAATGTATGTCTAAATTCCTTGCCAAACGTTCTTTCAACACGATTTATGTATACAGCTATCAGGATACAAGACAAATGTATCCGGGTAGCGGCCCTTTATCTTAGTACTTGTACGTATTTGCGTAATTTGAACTAGAGAACTCCCCTACATTACGATTGCAATAATAATTATACGGTTTGGCATAAAAACCGCTATTTTTATTAATGTTATATAACGCACAAAATGCGTGTGTGTTATGAACTTATGACACAATGTGTTGCTTAAACAGCAATCGTTCCATATTACACCATCACTTTCATAATATTGATTACAAACCTTATTCATGAAGTAATCATGTTACTGTTTTTTATTTTTTGTTTTGTTTTTATATTTATAATATGAGGCGCAACTAATCATATTTCTTTTTAAACATTCGCTTGTTGTTGATGCCTCATAATCAGCCTATAATGTTCCCACTGCTGGCACTGGCTGTAATCTACCACGCGGGCCCAGTGCGGTTTGGTAGATGTCACATATCTTCGATATTTGGTTCTAGGAAATGTTTCCTCACGATGTTTTCCTTTACTGTTGTGAGAGCACTAGTGATGAAATTATTTCCACAAAGTAAAGCGCCTGCCTGGGTTCGAACCCACGACCTACAACTCGTAAGTCGGGGCCGACACCACTGGGCCACCACTGCTCTGTTGATGCCTCAAAACTAAAGAATGTCTAAGGCATGGCTATGCTGCCAGTACGGTATCCGATCCTTGAATAGTTCCAGATACATAAAATCCTCATTTCTCCTAAATGGATTTGTAGTCTGCGTTTACTACACTAATATTGCTGGGAAAATTACCCTGGGGTTCGCGCAAGTTAATCAGTAGACTACAAAAACAATGGAAACTGACCTGGTCATCATATAAAACCATATAGTCCTTGGAATACCTCGAATCACGATTACCCTATAACAAGTTAACCACAGCGGTCGAATGGTAAAGTTTGGCCGCCGAGTGTTTTCCTCTTTTATTAGCACTCCGGTAACTTCAATTAGCATAAGGTTGTTATTTTGAGTAGAATATAAGTAAATACAGGCTGGCAGGGACATCGACGCGCAACCTGTTACGCAACATGGATTCAGTACATGATTCTGATCGCACCTTTTTTTTTGGGGTGGGATATTATCAAATGACTTCTCCCGATCAGGGCGGAGCGGGAGGGCGTGTCAGACTTTTACTGAATAAATCCCACCCGTGTTCATTCAATTGCCTGTGCGCCAGGGCCACGGTAACTCTTTCGAACAATCCGCGACCCCGGCAGGCATCGGCCCTTTCGGACCCCGTCAATGGTGGTGACATCTCTTTGAGGCGCGCGTGGAACACAACACGCCGTCGACCTGGTCCTTACCGGGCGGCGAGCAAGTTGAAATTTTTCGTAGGTTATTTTAAAATAACGTTAGCTTTTGCATACATTTTCACCGCGTAGATATTGCTCTTTTCTATGTAACAGCTGTTTTTTCTTTTATAGCCTACGAAAAATTTATACGCGGTGTGTCTAGAATCATGTGCCGAATTCATGTTTACAATTTGCGCGTTGATGTCGCTACCGCCCTGTATAAAGTAAATAATTATGTAATAAAGATAGATTATTCTAGATAGAGTATTCATAAGAAAAAGTAAGTATCTAAAGTATACCTCATTTGTTTCAGAAAATGATACTCTCTCATGCAACCACATAAAGCGATAAAATATTAGTCACGCTGCAATGGCGATCGTTTCGAGGTTTTTCAATTTTGTACGGAACGCTCATCGGCAACCGCAACGGCGAGGACAAGTACACTGTACGAATGTATTATTTAGTTTAATAAAACGTTTATTTATATTTATGGTGTTTATTTTTTTATTTATTAAGATAGAAAATGTTTGTATTGTTTCTCTTAGAGGTAAGAGAAACAATACAAACATATTTACTAATTAATTATCTTTAATACACATTTTTTTTATAATTATAATCTCCTTTATTTCATTAATATACTTATAAATTACATGTTTAAATATTGGAATATAAAAACCTTTAAAAGTAAGCATATAAAATAGTAGCCCACCGGTGTCGGGAACAGGGTCCAAGCTACCGGCGGGCAGTCAGGGCTCCAGAGAAAGGAACCTCCTAACAATGCGAGCCTAGGCCAGAAGTGTCGCTTTCACGAGGGCCTCCTCAGGTGTTGTTGAGGCTCTTGGCTATTAATGCTCGGTTTCCATATACAAAACAAATCGTTTTGCTTGCCAATGGTAGCATGTCTTATTGCCATACTGGGCATATAATTAGATTCGTAAGCAAATTTTACCTGTGATAGAGCTACTTTCATATAGGGAGGTCTACTATGCAAAGTTATGAGGTACTTGCTTCATTATTGGTAAAGTTACAAGAGTCTTAATTTTAACCAATAACGGCCCGTAAATTAAAGGAATCGGCCATAAGCCGTTGGTTGTCACGACTATCGGCACAATGATCGCTGAGTCCACATCCCACATGTCGACAACCTCGCGAGCCAAGTCAAGATATTTGTTTATCTTTTCGGCTTTCACAAGTATAATTATTATTACCACACTAACAACAATTGCCAGTAAGTAATTATCCATTTAACCCACTCATAACTAGTTTTTCTCAGCGTAGGTACGCTGAGTTAGTAAATAGTTGCTCGTTATGCCGCGACAGTAGGTACATAATGGACTGGTTAATTAGTTAATCACCAGATTAGCGAGGCTTGGTTCAGGTTTAGTTAAAGCAAAAATGGGGTCCTTGGCATTTTGCCTAATGTACAGATTAAACGTCTTTCAAGCTTCTCAAGCTTCTTCATGCTCACTTAAATGTCTCACTGTTGGTGGCGCGTGTGTTGGATCATTCGGTTCCCTACAAAATGGTTGAGCTGGATGGTGCTGATCCACTCGTCATGTTCGTGAACGGGCGCCGTCGGTTGAGACTGGTCATCTCACGGCTTATTTTTATTATTAATCTTATATTTTTGAATAGTTTCTTAATATTTTTTTTTCATTGTTCTCGTATATAGAAGCAACAAGAATAATGTACCCAGGATTTTGTAATATCTTGATTTAAAAAGAGTGTCCTTGGAGTTTCTTGCCCGTTCTTCTCCATAGAGATCTACGTTTTGGAATGGGCAACTAGCTTCAACTTTCTGACTAACTGACCGACTCTTTGACAATTCAAAAGTGCCTGAGTGTTTAATTGAAATAAATGCTTTGAGTTTGAGTTTTGAGTTCAAGGACATTCTGGCTCCTCCATAACAATATTAACGTTTGGAATTGCAGATAGTTTCACAAAAGTGCGCAATACACAAAAAAATTGTTTATCGCACCATATCGGATTAGGTACTACGTTGCAAGACGCTCTGAAAATATGCGCACAATTTATAAGTAGGTACCTACAACCCAACGTAAAATAAAAACATGCTAACGTTCTTTTACTATCAGTCATATACAGACCTACTTTGACCAACAACCTATCCACGCTGATAAGCATTTTATGATAACGAGGTTATTCTTAGATTAAACGGTTTCATTACAAAACAAGGATTTTCTTTAGACATGGTTTATTTAAAGTTAAACCATCGAGCCTGTTTTTGAAAAAAGAATCTAACAGAAATCAAAATACAGTTCCTTTTACAAAACTGACAACAGTCCGGTCTTAGGTTGTCAATTTTGTATTAAGAATTTTACATAAGTCGGCATAAAGTTCGAAATACAAAAACCTGTCTCGAAGGTTTAGGCTCGGGCTAAAGTTAGATCGTGTTTTGTAATAAGACGGCAAGTATTTATTTCTTTAACATGATGCGTCACACAAAAACAACACGTTTCAACAAGAATCGTTTGCCCTGTAAGGCTCCCGCAGACAGGCGCGACGCGGTACGACGCAATTCTGGTAGAACAATTTCCATGAAGTTTTCATAGAAATTGTTCTAATAGAGTTGCGTCGCGCTATCGCCATACAGTCTGCAGGAGCCTTAAAGAGCAAACGATTCTTGTTGACACGTGTTGTTTCTGGCGTTAATTTGTGTGACGCATCATGTTATAAAAATAAATACTTGGAGCCTTTGATCAGTTTATATTAATGCTTGAAGCCCAATGTTTGGTTGTTAGAAAGAACTGCATTAACACAAATGAACGCCAGAAACGGCACGTTTTCAGTAGGCCAGGAGATACCTCCATTTTTGTTTTTGTTAAATGAATAACAATAAAATATTAACACGTTTCAAGTTAGTCGTTAGTTTCTTGGAACAAAGAGTTGACTGTTAATTGTTGGGAATAGGCTCTTTCTAGTAACTAATAACTACGCAGCTTGACTTATCATTTTGCTTTACGACGACGTAAACAAATGATAAAGTGGCTAGTGGCGTAAATTATTCAAATACCTACGTGCGTCAGCCGGAAAAAATCTTCCGAATGAGGACCTTTTGTTGGATAGGCATTACGTATAATTATACATACCTATATGATGTAGGTATAACCTCGTGGGTATAACTCAATGCAACGTGCAATGAAGGATTATTATTTCGTTTTCCTCATGTTTTATTAGCATCTTCGTCGCGTCGTTTATTTCAGAAATGCCACCCGGACAGTCGGCAAAAGTAGATCGGAATTTTATTTGCAACAAGCTCAGATCAAGTAAAAAAAGGAACAAGCTCAATACTAAGTACTACTATACAGAACTACAGACGAGTACTATACAGTAGTAGGTACTCATATGTGTACTATGTACCAAAATTGTACCCTTTTGAGAGAAATAAAATTACTATTACTAAGTATATAGGTATGTGAAACTGATAAGCATTAGGTACAACCTATGTGGATACGTAAATACATACCAACGTCCATGTCGATTAAGTAAGTAATGTTTCCATCAGTTTTGTTTACATACGTGCGCCAAAAATTATCAAGTAGGATAGAAGATATTTTCAATACACCACATTTGATTGAAAGAATTTCTGAGCCCTTTATCATTTTAAATAGGTACCTAGCTACTTATAACTAATTATAATAACTGGTAGTTGAATAACGTACAGGACAATTTTGCAAGTCTAAGAATAATACTAGGGTGGGTAAGTATCATTTGTATGGGTTCTCCAACTAAAGAAAACCAAAAAGTTCTCATGGCACCTTTGTTCGATAAACACAAAGGAAACCATGTTACTTCCTTTTCGTTTCAATAATAATTCTAGACGAAACAAGGTCGGTTGCTAAAGTCCGTTGCATGCAGCTGCCAGCCACCCTACCCTGTCTGTTTATCGACCGTGGCCCGAGCGTGAGACCGTTGGGGTGACGTCACAACATGGCCGACCTCCAACCATTTTGTTTCTTTCCAACTCATTGAATAATGAGACAAGGAAAAATCAACCTAATCATTACTAATAGAAGGCATAGTGTTGAACGATTGAAAGACAATGCAGACGTTGGTATCTCGTGACTCAATCAATGAAAAATAATAAATGATTCACATTTCTATTGTATTTTAATGACTAATGTGGTATTAAAAGGGTAAACACAGGTTCTCGTATAAATATGTAACAGAATGCATGATATTCATAATATACCTGCGTCAGAACATGCTCTAACTCCTTTGACGCCTTAAATGTATGGCTAGGATAAAGAAAATGATGTCATTTCGATTTAATTGTGTTCCTAGTCCTCACAAAATTTCTCATCATTTTCCTCATCCACATTTTTCAAGCCTTTTTCGGGCTCTTACCTCTGACAGTCATTCTTTCCTGGTTTTATAGAATTCAGAGATTATTTTAGTATATTTGGCAGGCTACTCCTATTTTTTACAGTTTGCCCCTATTAGAGGTTCACTGACACCGACTGTAATTTTATTGTATTAGTAGGTAGAGTCTCTCTGAAAAGTTGTTATCCATCTCTGCTGATACCAGTTTTAAAATAATGTTTAAATACCACGTGTGTTGTGATAAACGAGTTATTTTCCTACTTGCTTTCCAAGAAACGTTATTTTACCTGATTTGGTTTACACTCAGGAATGATCTTTTTTTTACCAAGATAAGCAGGTAAGTACCTACCTAGTTCGGACTTCGGTGGTGTGACCTTTAAGTATGTGACGACAAAACCTTTTTTTAAAAGAATAATTATTAGCTATGGCTGCTTGGCCGCGGCGAAGGCGTAGACCGTACCTACCAATCTCTAAAATATTCCAATAATCGCGTATAAATCTGCCTGTAACTTGATAGAAGGACCCTTCTCATTCCGTAATCTGAGTTTCTAGGTATTGCGTTTAGTGGTAGGTATCTAATTGCCAATTGGTAATTTTCTGGGAAACAACATGCTTAGGTAGTGAAGACTTGTATTCATCAATGATTGTAATATTAAAAACAAGAGATAAGTAGGTAGGTAATTTGTAATAATGTTCAAAAATTAAGCCCTAGATAGCATAGTAGTTTTTGTTACATCAATACTTTGTCGGAATTATCTGGAACATGCCTCGAGCCCCTGATTCCCCCCCCTCCCTACCTCCCTATGGTGGCCTCTTTGTTGGATCAATATCCTCCTTTTTCTCATTCTCTCCATCATGCCGTCTCTTTCCATGGTTCATGTGCTTTACGGGTCTATTCGGAAATATTGTAAAAAAATAAAGGCTATATATGGGAAATAATATTACGCTACTCTGAATTGAATAATACTAATTAGAATAATTTAAGCTAAGCGTGTCAAGAAGGCAGGAGCCATCATCAATGATTAACTGATTAAGCTCCTAACCATCCCTACTGCAACCACACTTTCCTAAATCCTAATTAAGATTCCTAAATTCGGGGTAACCAGTGCAATAAGCCTTTAAGCTAAATGATAATCCGCGCCGAAACTGTCGAATTTTAAAAATCGGCATCTACCGACTGTTGCAGGTAAAAGAATACGGCCCCAGTATTGTTTTTGATCATGCGGGTTCAGTCAATCAAGTTTCCATTTTTATTCAGATCTTCAAAAATTGATGACAGTTGCCAGATGAGTAGTCATATAACCGAGCTTACTTTTGGAAGTGTATAATTAGCTCTATCTTTTTTGTTTCTCAAGAATTATCTATCCATGTCTCTCTTTTAGGCCAAGGTGCCAACGCGTTACTCTAACATCATTCTTACAATTTGGTGTACCTTCTTAGATATTATACCTTACATACTATTTTATTATTAAATTTTCTTATAAACAGACTGTTCCAGGTAAAATTACTGTTCTCGGTACTTAATTGAAAATACTCCCAGTAATCATAATTTTCACATTACGTACTACCATTTCTGTTACTACAAAATTTCCGAATTAACCAAATCATCGTGTGTCTTCGGTTTTGATCGGCAAGATTCGTAATGACTTTGGTATTGGACTGACGCCATTTTGCGGCCAACTGCGCAGTGCGGCCCCCCGCTTCAGGTCGGGTATTTAAGGCGGCCATGACGTCATTGCGCCCACATTCTTAAATCGTCCTGGTGAAGTGCAGATGTGTCTTCGTTGTGTGTAGTGCTGAAGATTTCAAGAAGTGATTTGTGCCTGTACGGATTCAGGTGTGTAGTATTGTCTCAAAACAGTACTTTTTGGCCCATGGTTAAAAATGGGCTACAAAGCAAATGAAAAATCTATCGTTGACTTTTGTGAAAGTAAAACCGAATCCCTGTCTAATTGGGTTCGTCAAGTTAAAAGCAAATCCCTAAATGCCAAGACAAAGAGAAATCGTGATTTGAGAATAATCGCCATTTTGAGTAACTCTCTATCACGTGCGGAGAGTGAACTCGTTATGAAACAAAGAGAACGCGCCAGGAGGTGGGCTCAAATGCAAGCTGATCTTGGATTGTGCAATAAGGAAGAAGAGGTCGCCAAGCAACACCAGCAGAAAATCGATAATCTATGGAAGAATGATCTCAGCGGCTTAGATAGTTTCTTTAGAGAATTAGACAATGTCAAGCCAGCTATAAAATAGACCATTTTAGGTAAAGTAAAGTGTACTTGTATCTGTGATATTATGTAGGATGTTTTTCTAAATTACAGTCCCATTGCGTTTCGCGTGGGCCTGCATCCGTCGGCCGCCATCTTGGTCGCCGCTGTGGCGTGGTCGCTGCCAGCTACAAAATGGGTTTGTAACGGTATCATGCATTTATTTAGTTTTATTTTAAGTGTTTCAATTTATTCTCTCGCCTAACGATTAAATTGGAAGTTTGATTTTTATTCATATTGAATAATAAAATTGTACATATGTTTAAGTATGGAAATAAACAATTTTTAAAAGAAAAGGTCGTATCACTGAATTTTCATTTTGCTTATCTTACAATTTCACCACACCAACAATGTATTATTCCATGAGTCATCATCGCCTCTGCGACCTGCGTGGAGAACATGGCAGAGTTGCGTCAGCGATGGCGTGTACGAGTCGCTGTGAACGAGTGTATGAGTCAGCTGTCTGCGGTGCCGCTGGCTTGCCTGCGATCTGCGTACCAGACGCACTGGCGTGCTACCCGTCTGCTATACGACGCGCTCGCACGAATCCGTCCCGGTTGTCAGCCCACTAGGTAACCGTTAGGTTGATGGCGTGAAGGTTCCTATCCTACATTTAGCTAGTGTTATTGTTTGGCCCGTACGCGGGCCTTTGCGTGTAACATTGTGTTTAGTATCTCAGAGCCCTGTCTACCGTGGCCAGCAGCTGCCACGAGCGACGAGGAAAGGCTTCCAACCTTAACCTCGCCGTGACGATCTAAACCGTCGCCACAGAAATTCTACCTACTTTGGAATATGAATCTTTTCTAGAAGTCGTGAACATTGGTGAGTCGCTTGTTTTCAAAACATAGTGGTCATTCTGTATTTAATATCTTATGACAATACTTGTTGTTTTGATCTTTATGAAGTCTTTTGAAAATAACATACGTTAGGATACTTGTGCCATAATAATCTAATGAACAGGAACGAAATACCCACAATGGAATTATCCTCAAGATGATATGTAAACATGGATGGAAGAAGTAAGATTTAGAAGAGGTCCGCAATGTAGGTACCTGTACCGTTATTTCCGACGGCAAATTGTACTGGCCTCGACATTTCTCTGCTCCCTGCTGCCGTCGACGCGGTGGTGGTCGGGGCGACTTTCACTTTTAGGTAATGACTGGTTATTACTTTATTTACAAATCAGTATTGGCATGCTGTTTTTTATTATCATTGTTGTAAAAGGAAACATTTCGAGAACGCAATAGCTTCCATCACAGTAGGTGCCTTTAATTATGGATCACCAAAAAGATAGGTTACACAAAACATGAAACATTGTCTGGGTAAGACCATAATGACTTTATATATCAAGAAAGAAAGCGTGGGCTGATGACTAAACCGGGACAAATAACGAAACCTAAGTAAATAAGCTGAATAACTGAACTGAGGGTGAAAACGTGAAAGGATAGATTGAACGGTGAGTTGTCGCAACTGTACTGACCTCTTTGATCTTCTGTAATAATTATAATTATGTTCTGAGATCTTAGTTGATGTGCTTATAGCGACAAATTGTTTGTAGTATCGACATTTACTGATTGTGTGCAAACTTCACAGCTAACTACTGGACTGGGGGCTGACGTGAGCAAGTATCACGCAATCTATGACTATCATGAAAAGCAAGGTGAAGTCCTTCCTAGTGAAGAAGGCTAACCCGGCTCCAGTCGATATTAGCGAGTGGATCGACTCACCCCATCCACAGATAAGTCTAACCGACCGTACTCTAACTCGTAGTCAAAATGAAACGTACATAATATTCCACAGCAGTGAACTCCATTATCTAGGGCTACAGTAGACATGATCTAAAACAATACAAATATTGTACTTATAGGTAAGTCTGCCTAATGCGTACATTTCCTAATCTAAAGTTGAAATTTTGCAAAAGTATATGAAGCTATACATTCTGCTTGATTAGCAGTAGGTACAATAATTAACTACTAAATATTATTATTAATCTTGCCACTCTGGCAACTAGGGCCGTATAACCAATAAGCTTTTGATTTCAGATATAACTGTGTTTTAATAACTACTTTGTTATCCAGCTAGCTACTAGCTGCGATTACAACTAGTAATTTATTTTAAATTTGAGATAACCAATGTGTTCACTTGTGAATCACAAATACACAATTAAAGCCAACTCAACAAACCCACACTAGAAATAGTATTATAAAAAATCTGAGAACATTATCATGAAGTGTAGCGAGTGACAGTATAAGATAACGCAAAAATTCAAGTAAAGAAATCTATTTAAGTACCTATTTACTTTGGAAGTATGTTTTGTAAAGCCTGAGGTATGTACCTACATTATCTGCAATGAAAAACTAATAACATTATTATTATTAAATTTGCTGCCTAGTGGTAATATATTGTGTTCCTTTCATAGGAACTTTGTGTGCTGAAACTTTTGATTGACAGGTCTTATTACTTCGCACATAACTAGACATCAGTATCGCACATAAAACAACTGTGAAGTAACCTAATATTTGCTATCATCGATAAACGAGCAAAAGTTAACTGCATTTCCCTACGCAAGCGAAATTTACTACATGAGAATAAGAAAATACAAACAAAGCGATTTAGTTCAAAATGTGAGATCAATAAATAAGGATAATATTATCAAGTGATCAAGAGAAAATAAATTATACAATAATACTTGGCTACGAAAAGGTATGTCATACACTTGTTGGTGGGGTGTACATTTAGCCGAGATTCACTCAATTTCAGTCCAGTTTGATCACTGTTCCTGCAAGTAATAGGAACCAAGCTAAGATAAATTTATCACATTGAACTTACAAGATTTTATAATATACCTATCTACTCTAAACTGTTATTAATGCCGTAATGGAAACAAGGAACCAAAATGAGGTCAGACTGCGAGTCGACTTCCACACACGATAACATCTGCCGAATGGTACGATTTTTTACTATTAACATTTATTACAATTTTAAAGTATACGTATACCTATTAGATTTTTCTGCTTACAATATCTTCATGCATAAATCCACAGAAACATGGACAAAGAGTGTATTATTTTTCTAAGAGCTTTTTCGCATACCTTTCTATGCATTTGTAAGACTGCTGTGTGCAGTCTTCTGTAATCAACATTTTTTTTCTCTTATCTGTTTAGGAGCAGGCTATTTTGGACATGATATAGCAGACCCAATAAACTGATTTGCGGAAGCCTATTAATAAACCGACTATGGTTACCTCTTCAATTCAAAAGACTTGTGGAAAGATCAAAATTTTGGAGTACTTACATCGCTACTGCAAATTCGACTTATTTAGCCAAAAGTGGCATATTGTGCTTCTATGTAATGCTGTATCGTCCCAAAAGCAAAGCAATATTGATAATCTTATCCTATTATAAGGGCTGCTGTGGAGCTGTAAATAGATTTGATAAGATTTCTCAGTGAAAGGATCTCCGACCAGAATGCCTTCAAGATATACTTATTGAATATTTACATGAAGTTATAAATTACTACATAAGCTGCCTTCAATACATTCTTAAATACAGAAAATCAAGCACAACAACATTATATCTTTTGCAATTTTCAGCGTTAAACAAAGGATCTATGAGGATACAAACTGCCTTAATACTATATTACAAAAAGAAATTAAAATAACCATTATTACAATGGTTACATTACGATTTTCTACTTATTAACAACTTAATGGATAAGTATAGCTGTCCACCCACATCTAGAGGTACCAACAATATTCTTAACTTGATGAATTATCTTGACGTAATCGTCTCACGTACCTTGAAATCATTCGCTACTACTCAGCTTGTTAACAAGCGGTAAAAAAAATTGCATTCTACTCTCGGAACTATATTTATATAATCTGATACGTTCAAATGTTTTTTTCTGATAGCGCGCGTGCTCTTTTTTTTTTTTGTTGCTATTGTCAATTTGTCAGGTAAACCTCTACGAGAGTAACAAGAGGCGCAGCCGTGACGCTGACAATACGACACCACGTTTTATAACTACACTACCTACGTGTGATGTACTGCTTCTCCAACCATCCTCGGTTCCGGAGAAGCGGCTCAACAAATTCGGCACGTGTCAAGTTCGCGTGTCCTGTCTACTTATTGCAAGTACGTCAGATGGGTCACTTTTAATTTAGACCGACATGACTTCTGGGATCGCGGTCTCGCTCATACTTAACGGGTACGTGTCAACTGTCAACTGCGATAGGGTTTCCGGCTTGCTACCTGCAGCTTCCCTGCCAGTCATGGATTCTCAGACTCCGTCAGATTCAGTAAGACCCGTCGTGCGGCCGTTGCAGGTACTCTTAGATTTCCATTTGTTTTTTTTCTAAATTACTAACTGTGCGACCTATCGTCGCCAGTTCTCGTTTTAACTCTGCTCCCTTAGTTGACAGCGCTCCCCTGCGTGGCCTCTCCACGTATCCTCAATACTCGTCGACTACGTGAGCTCTTCGCGTATCGTCAATGCTCGATGACTACGTGATCTCTTCGCGTATCGTCAATGCTCGGTGACTACGAAGCCTCTTCGCGAATCGTCAACACGTGTTGGCTGTGTCCTTTCCTAGGTAGTCAAGCCTCTCTAACGACGTGTCTTCGTGTCGTCAAAGATCCTTGACTACGTGTCTTCGTGTCGCCAATGTTCGTTGACTACGCGTATCTTCGTGTCGTCAATGCTCGTTGACTACGTGTCTTCGTGTCGTCAATGCTCGTTGACTACGTGTCTTCGTGTCGTCAATGCTCGTTGACTACGTGTCCTCGTGTCGTCAATGTTCGCTGACGACGTGACCTGCGCGTGTCGTCAATGCTCGTTGACTACGTGTCTTCGTGTCGTCAATGCTCGTTGACTACGTGATCTCCGCGTATCGTCAATGCTCGCTGACAACGTGACCTCGTGTCGTCAATGTTCGCTGACGACGTGACCTGCGCGTTTCGTCAATGCTCGCTGACGACGGTATCTCCGTGAATCGTCAATGCTCGTTAACTACGTTACCTCCGCGTATCGTCAATGCTCGCAGACGACGTGTCCTCCGCGTGTTGCTAATGTGTACGACATCGTGACCCTCATGAATCGTCAATGATCGCTGACCTCGTGACCTTACCAAGAGGCGTCCGCATGTCGCCAATGCTCACTGTCAACGTAATCCACTTGTGTCGTCAATGCTCATTGACCACGTGACCTCGCGTATCGTCAATGTTCGCTGACGACGCATCTGCGCGTTGTTAATGCTCGTTGACAGCGTGACTTCGTGTGTCGTTAATGCTCACTGACGACGTGACCACCGCAATTCTTTAATAGCAGACTAATATATTATGTAACTTATTTCTCTATGGTGGCTAACCACCATGTACTTCACTTAATCAGCCGCCATCGTTAATTTACTTCCTGACTGCCATGCGCACACCTTTCCATAACAGTAGTACCCATCCATGCCATAAGTGCAGATCCTCACTGAATCCGTTCCACAATCTTTGCTCATGCTACCTGTGTCATCTCCTCAAGATTCGTAGGCTTTATGGCCAGTCAAGTTAACTCCCCTAGATGCTAGTGTGGCTGCTTCTTCAGAGGGACGATCTTCGGTCAACTGGCTGACGGCGCCTGGACGCTAGCAGCGCAGCTTCTGGTAGCCGGATCAACTTCGTTCACATTCATGAATCCCTGCCTGGATCAACTGCACTCGGCTCTCTGCATCCAACCTACCACGCGGGTTCCACTGACTGCTCAAATCTTCGGTCATCGCACGTTTCTGGTATGTCAGCTTCATTATTTTAGTAAACTGTGCATTTGTCGTTTGTCGAGTGACCTGGCTCCTATCTACACGACCACAAATTTTCCCGTAGGTTCTTGGGTCAGCGACAACGTGCAACCTCTAACCTGTCTCTATTCGCGCAACTTCTACCCGACTCGCTGACAGCGCGCCTTCATCGGGCATCCACGTGCTCGTACAGGCAGAACGTTCTCTTCGGCCAGCCGTCTGGTCATCGTGGGTGCTCCTGTCACATCGCGTAGTTCGCCATCTGCACGCCTTTTCCGGGCAGCCACTGGTGCTCGTATCAGCAACGCTGCAGCGCCCCAGCGCCTTCCCTATGGCCAGCAGCGCATCACATTGGCCAGCCGTCTGGTCGTCATGGGTGCTCGTGTCACCGCGCACGGCCCGCAAACTGCGCGCCTTCTCCGGGCAGCCAGCCGCAGCTGAACCGTGTCTCGGTGCGGTGCTTGTTGGAGCGGTATCGGCTCGCATACTGCGCGCCTACTGCCAGTCTCCGGGGTTCGTCCGTTCGGGTCTCCTCCGCCTCCGGGTTCGCGGACTGCGCGCCTTCACCAGTCAGCGGTGCGGTGTTTGCTGAAGTGGTACCAGTCGTCTGGTCGCCGCATAACTACTGCGCGGCTCGCAGACTGCGCGCCTCCCCCGACAAGTATCCAGAGTTCCGTGTATCCTCTGCAGGGCTCGCTGTCAACGCGCCTTCTTCGGTCCGGTTCGGTGACCGTGACCGCAGCGTCATCTCGACAGTCAGCGGAGCCATCTCATTGGCCAGCCGCTGGTCGTCGTGGGTGCTCGTGTCGCCTAGCACGGCCCGCAAACTTCGCGCTTTCTCCAGGCAGCCAGCCGCAGCTGAACGCGTCATAGCGCGGTGCTTGCTGAAGCGGTATCGGCTCGCATATTGCGCGCCTACTGCCAGTCTCCGGGGTTCGTGTCTCCGCCGCCGGGTTCACGGACTGCGCGCCTTCACCAGGCAGTCAGCGGCACGGTGTTGTTTGCTGAAGCGGTACCAGCCGTCAGGTCGTCGTATCATTACTGCGCGGCTCGCAGACTGCGCGCCTCCCCCGACAAGTCTCCGGAGTTCCGTGTCTCCTCTGCAGGGCTCGCTGTCAACGCGCCTTCTTCGGTCCGGTTCGGTGACCGTGACCGCAACGTCATCATGATAGTCAGCAGAGCCATCTCATCGGCCAGCCGCCTGGTCGTCGTGGGTGCTCGTGTCGCCTCGCGCGGCTCGCTGATAGCGCGCCTTCTCCGGTCTGCCAGTCACAGGTGAACTATTCAGCAGTGCCATCCCTACGGTCAGCCGAGCTCCATCTAATTGGCCAGCCACCTGGTCATCGCGGGTTCTCCTGTGCCATATTAGTCCGGCTCGCATACTGGGCGCCTACTGGCAGTCTCCGGGTTTCGTGTCTCCGCCGCCGGGTTTGCTGACTGCGCGCGTTCTCCGGTCAGCTAGCCTAGGTGGTCGTGTCAGCAGCGCGGTGTTTGCTGAAGCAGTACCAGCCGCCTGGTCGTCGCGTCACTTCTTCGCGGCTCGCATACTGCGCGCCTATGCCAGTCTCCGAGATCCGAGTCCGCCGCCGGGTTCGCTCACTGCGCGCCTTCTCCGGTCAGCCAGCCTCAGATGAACGTGTCAGCAGCGCGGTGTTGATTACTGAAGCTGTACCAGCCGCCTGGTCGTCGTGTCACTTCCGCGCGGCTCACATACTGCGCGCCTACTGCCAGTCTCCGGGGTTCGCGTCTCCTCCGATGGGCTCGCTGACTGCGCGCCTTCTCCGGTCACCCAGCCTCAGGTGAACGTGTCAGCAGCACGGTGTTTGCTGAAGGAAGCGGTACCTGCCGCCTGTTCGTCGCGTCACTTACGCAGCTCGCATCCTGCGCGCCGTCTCCGGTCTGCCAGCTTCAGATGAACGTGTCAGCAGCGCAGTGTATGCTGATGCGGTACCAGCCGTCTGGTCGTCGTGTCACTCTTGCGCGTCTCGCAGACTGCGCGCCTCCCGCGATTAGGCTACGCTACGGAGTTCGTGTCGCCCCTGCTGCGCTGCCTACGCGACTACTCCAGCCGGCCTGTGGCGCTCGTGTCGCCCCTGCTGCGCTGACTACGCGACTACTCCAGCGGGCCTGTGGCGCTCGTGTCGCCCCTGCTGCGCTGATTACGCGACTACTCCAGCCGGACTGTGGCGCTCGTGTCGCCCCTGCTGCGCTGACTACGCGACTACTCCAGCGTACCTGTGGCGCTCGTGTCGCCCCAGCTGCGCTGACTACACGACTACTTCAGCCGGCCTGTGGCGCTCGTGTCGCCCCTGCTGCGCTGACTACGCGTCTACTCCAGCCGGCCTGTGGCGCTCGTGTCGCCCCTGCTGCGCTGACTACGCGACTTCTCCGGCCAGCCTGTGGCGCTCGTGTCGCCCCTGCTGCCGTTGACTACGTGACTACTCCGGCCAGCCTGTGGTGCTCGTGTCGCCCCTGCTGCGCTGACTACACGACTACTCCGACCAGCCTGTGGCGATCGTGTCGCCCCTGCCAGACTCGTTGACTGCGCGGCCTCCGCATACCTGATTCTGCTGGCACAACGGCGCGACCTATCCGCCTATCGCATTCGCACGGCTCGACGCGACGGTGTGGCCTATCCGCTCGGGTCAACGGCGTGGCCTGTCCGCCTGTCTCATTCGTCCGGCTCGACGGAGCGGCCTGTCCGCCTGTCTCATTCGCCCGGGTAGACAGCGCGGCCTGTCCGCCTGTCTCATTCGCCCGGGTTGACGGCGCGGCCTGTCCGCCTGTCTCATTCGCCCGGGTTGACGGCGCGGGCTGTCCGCCTGTCTCATTCACCCGGGTCGATGGCGCGGCCTGTCCGCCTGTCTCATTCACGCGGGTCGTCGGTGCGACCTCTCCGACAGCCACATTCACGCGTTTCGCTGCTGCCGTGCCTACGCAAGACTGCAATGTCAAATCCGCCCGGCCCGCTGACTTCTCAACAAACCCTCTCTCCAGCAACTATTGGTACGGTATGTTTCTTTCGCATACTAGACAAATAACATATCTTTTGCAGAGGAATCCCAGGCAGTGAAATTTTTATGTTGAAAACTCATTGGAAAAAGTATCAGCAATATCGGCTAGATATTTCAAACGCTATGAAAACGTTGACAAAATCTGTTAAATTGGTAAATCTGAATGATAACAATCAATCATTATCTGAACTGGAAATTAAAAACAACAAAGTAGTTGTTTTCTGTCCTTTTTTAAGCACAGAAAAAAAAAATGTGTATAATAAATAACCTACATAAATCTCATAAATATAGAATCGGTAAGTCCGTAATAAATGCTTCTTTTCAGCAACATTTACCTCAACACAACTGCACTAGATTTAATGATCAAGAAAGTACCCAATATTATCTATGTGGATTCTTATTGGACGAAGATTGAAAATTTTTGAACATAAGAACTTACCTCGCTCTCTAAATGGACAAAACCAATATATTATTTGAAATCACTCAAATTGAAAATCAAGTAACGTGAAAGTATTAAAATAAGCTGGTCTTAAATAATTCATCAGCAAATATATGACAACAGACTACAAAGCTGCCGAATAAAAATAAATACATACAATGTCTGATGAAAATATCAGCATAATAGACCGTAGGATGAACGAAATAAATAGCGAAAATCAGACATATTATGCTCAAACAATTGGATTAGTAAGGTAGGAAACATAAATTGATTGCAGGTGCCAATGTAGCTGACTGGGAAACATGTGGAGTATGTAGCTTGAGTTTGTGAGTTTGTGGGTCATCAGTATGCTTAATTAATAGATTTGGACGATTGATGCTTAAGTACCTACTTGTACAAAATAAAACCTCTTAAACAGTATGCCGAAAAATCTACTCACATTAGAAACATTGGGCCCCCACCCATGCATAAGTTACAACTTTACTAGCAAAACTGATTGTTAGTACTTAGTAGGTCTAAATGCGAATTGGCGACAGATCACTTCAACCACCACACCATGTTAAAGGTAACGGGTCTTTTAATTAAAGCTAATTCTCTGGTATTATTTTACATTTGTTTGTTTTATGCTAACAATTATGTAGCTTGGGATGAATTTATTGGTATTAGGTGTGCATTACGTTGTTGACAGATGTAGAGCCTAGTGTTGCGTGGCCTAACTGCTTTATGTGTAAGGAGTAGCATCACAGGCACCCAGGTTTCATATGCATGTAGGTTGTTAGTGCAAGATTATGTGAGCTAACATCGAAGTACTTGCAAGTAAGTTACTTTTTTCATGTAATGACCAGGGTAGGATCCTAATTTATATTGTTAACAGATTTTCGCGTGCAGAGGCAACTAAATAATGGTTTAAGACATGTTCAAAAATTCTAGAGCAAAATATTAAGTACGTAAAACGTATCATGATGTGGCTGATTTGTGATAAACTAAGCCTAGTGCCAAAAAATGAGGATGAATGTTGGTGCTTAATAATGAGTGTGAGTAGCAAGCCATAATACTGAATGGTATGTAACAATTCATTAAAATTGTTGAACTAGGATAGGTCCTTAATTCATATTGTTAACAGATGGTGACTTTTCGTTGGAATGCTCGATGTAGATTGCATGGCACCGTGTGCGACCCACAGTATGCGTTGTGCAACATTCTGATGATGTGATTAGTGTATCTGTTTAACAAGATTGGCTATACCTAAAATATCTATAACTTTGATTGCTGGTGCATAAAAAATATGTTATTAACAAATATTAATTAAGCGCCAGTTACAGAATAGAAGAGGTAACAATTTTATTATTACTATTTCCATCGGTGGTAACGTGCTAGGATAGGTCCGTAACCTATATTGTTAACAGATGACGACTTTTGGGCGCCCGAGAGCATACCGAATAGCCTTGCATCATGAGGAGAGACTGCCTGGGCTGGAGCGACTATGCCCGTGTATGTAAACCACAACTTACCAATTTTACTTCAATTTTACGGATTGTTTGTCATTCATAACAGTAGGTCTTACTTATTTCTAAATTGGAAATATATTGTTGGTGCATAACAAAAAGTTGTTAACAGATAACGGAGCGCGAGATTCGAGCCAGACCCACAGGTAACCATTTTCCTTCCTTTAGCTAGGATAGGATCGTAACTCATTATTGTTGACAGGTGAAGACTTGCGTGCCTGACTCAACTTGATGATGCCCATCGTCATGCGTTGAAAGATTTCTCGACTATCATTAAGTATGTAAAACTTTACGATGAGTGATTAGAATGACACGTATTAAACAAAATGTTATATTATATTGGTGCATGACTAAAATGTCGTTAACATAGCAAACGTATGTTGTATTGTATGCCATAAAATCGGAAGGTAACTAATTAGTAGGTACCTATGTACTTCTATTGCTATTAGATTTGGCTGTTTCGTAATTCATATTGTTAACAGATGACTTGCGTTCCCGAGACAACAGTAGTTGCATCGTGGTCAAAGGCTCTGGAGTAACAGTATGTACGCAAAACATTACCTACATTATACCAATTTCACTGACGAGATGCGATGCGATGAGTAATAATAGTATGTTGTTTTGGATAACAAAATGCTGTTTTTTCGAGGTAAAGTTATATTATTTAGCATAACTAGCATAGGTCCGTAATAAGTATTGTTGACAGAGCGTGTCGTTGGTTGTACGTCGGACACAACGGCAAGGCCTTTTAGCACCTTTATTAAAGAATTGGATTAGCCAGTACGAATACGGACTCTGATGACACACGCGGTGATACAGAGAGGTAACAATAATTATAGTATTTAAGTATGCTGTTCTATGAAATACGGTATGTCCCTAACAAGTATTGTTAACAGATTTCGATGGCATTAGCTGCTTTCCATACACACCTTGTGGCTTTGCAAGTTAAAGTACTACACCCAGGAACATTGTGAATGTCGCTTGTATTTACAACACAGAAAACAAGACCACTCATTGGATGAGGTTCGGTAGGCGCATAATTCGGTACCTAATGTTGTTTATAACACTTCGCATGAAAAAAGGTTGATTCGAGGTAGGTAGTTGTATCAAGAGTGGAGTTTATTGGTTTTATATAGAGTATCTAAGCTTATCTTTGGCAATGTTTAATGTTTATTTTTTATAAGTGTCTTAAGTGTAATTAGGTTAGGTGCATAATGAATGTTGTCAACAGATACCAAACGAGTGCAATAGTTATGGCCTTAAGAGGATGGTGCATGAACTAGATGCAAAATACCTATCGTGAAAATATGCTTGCGTATGAACGTGACACATTGTAACTAATTTCGAGGAAATGGCACTGTGCGTGTGTATTATAAGTCTGCTGCATTGGTAGTGGCACATGTGTAAAATTGTTTGTTTTTGCTGCAGCAGAAATATTGGGACATTTACCCATAGCAAAACTAGCTACATCTGTAGATGCAAGTTAGGTAGGTGCAAAAATAAACGTTGTTTCAGATACCTACTCATCAGAAAGGGGTAAAATACACTATTGCTTATAATACAGCTTAGCTTCGAATAGGTCCGTAACAAATATTGTAAACAGATTTCGACAAGATCTGCGCCCAGAGCAACTCGAGCTCGAGCATCATACATAAATATCGATACCGGAAATTTCAATTGTCGTAAAGGACATTTTGCCGAAAATGAGTTATATATATATTTGGAATCAGCGTCGCGAGCTCTATCGATTGGTAGATTTAAAAAAAATCTATCTTAAAAAAAAAGCCCCTTACGACCTGGCTTTCCAACAGCTCTAGCGCGATTTTTTTTACTATTTGGGTTGTAATGTAAAAATAATTTTCATTAGGGAGCGTAAAGTCATGTTTTAATTATTTATGAGGTTGTAATCCTCATTTTTGTATTGAACTTTGTATACGACATTATAAACAATAATTATTATTACCAATTAAAAGGTCGTAAACCTGTTACTTGATAATCGAAACCTTTACGACCAAATCTATGTTTTGCTTTAACTTAACTAATTAGGGCGTATAGGACGCTTATTTTTTTATTGTCCTTTACGACCCTAATTTTAACAAAAACACAATTATAGTTTCTGTTTCGTTCTTATTGCCGACGGCGCAAAGGAGTGTGCGACGAGTTACGACAAGTTGCGCCGAGGCACGATGCCTAGGGCAACGGGGGTGTAAGTAACGGGTGCGGGAGGACCGCGACTCATACGATCCATTTCGCTACGCCATTTTGTACGAATGCGATATCGTTACTGCATGGACGTGTTTATTTTGTAAGAAAAGAATGACGGAAAAAATACCAAAGAAGCTATGGAATTCTTTAGAATCCAGAAAAAGGAAAGTAGACTCAATATCGCGGTACCAAAGCAAAATGTTACGGTAAGTGATTTAATCATAATTTAATGTCAGTAGATAATGTAAATAAACTAAAGTGAACGTAGGTAGGTTCGATGTTGTTCGACGAAAGTTATATTGGGAATAACATTTGAAAATCCTAGGATGTTTACGAGATCTGAATTTTGATACCTACTGATTTATAATTATTTGAAAAACATGTCTATGGGCTGGAATAAAATTAAATCTGGAATTATGATCTTATTCTCTGTTTTTTTTCACGTTGCCAGAGCCTGAGAAACTTAGGTATGGGATAATCATTATTGAGATAAATTTTGTAGGAATCCTACGACACAGATAAAATCTTACCTCCTTACTTATATACGACGATTAAAAGATGATTAAGTTATGTATCTAACGTTTGATTCTGTCTATCACCTTTGTAATTTCATGTCACGGTAAAAAACAAAAGACAATTGACAAAAGTTTATAAGCAGGTAAGCTGCTAGTCGTTTATAAGTAAGGGGGTTCAAGTATTGGCTGTAAAGGACATCATAACAAGATTTTGTGGTTAAAGTATTGGTCGTAAAGGACATCATAACAAGATTTTGTTTGCTATGATATCCTTTACGACGTTCGTCTGGTACACATTATAAACTACTAGTGGTTAGCGCGTGAATTGCGTTTTTGACCTCGTAACTTGCGAATCTCATATCTTCGGAATTAATCGGAACCCTGAAACTGATTTGGTTCATCGTCGAAGTTACAAACTTATGTCATCCAAATCGGATAAAGGGTTTGCGAGTTATCGTCGGACTTATATACATACAAATCAAGCGCCGATTTGTGCCAATAGACTTATACCCTATTGATTTGATATAATTTATTTTTATTTGATATATGATCTTTTGGTATACTATTTTAGAGTCGACGCTGAGCATTATTGTTATGCTGACCAAAGCAGTACAGGTATTGAAAATGAACTTTCAATTCCTGAAGAAACAATGGTTGAAGACAAATATTATGAAATCGATAATAATAAAGTCACGTAAGTTAAATTAATTATAATTAATATCACACTAATATAATAGCGAATCCCGCGTGGTGATACGTAACAGCACATTCCCTCTCACAGAGAGGAGGCCTGTGTCCCAGCAGTTGGGAACATTAAAAGGCTGATGATGATGATAAAAGCGAAAGTGTATATTATGTGTGTAAGTGTTATTCGTACTAATTAACTTATTATGTCTGGACACCTGGACACCTGGTTTAACACAAGCTGCTTTTTACCCAGATATTTATGCGATTTCTGCAGGCTTACTGAGTTTGTTTTTTCAGGAAAACACAGCGTCCTAGTGGGAACTCTCTTGAATCTTCTGCTAATAGTAGTGAAATAATAGATGATACAGATGAAGAAAGTTATTGTGAAAGAGCGAACACATTTTCTAATATAATTCGACAACAAAGCAAAGTAAATATTAAACAAAATGAAAAAGTTTCCAAAAAGCAGCTGAAAAGATTATTACGATCCACTAAGTTTGGTGAAAATTCCGTAGTTCCCACTAATAATAGTGTAATATTATTACCACCACCGCTTGCAATATGTCAAAACCGAAAATCACAACAATTTAACACTCAGGCTACTCCTATTGACGAGAAACTTCCCGCTGACGTTATCCAGGACATGCCTCCGGGTGATGTTGTCTTTGCGCTTGAACCAGAAATAGAGAAGATCATTCAGACTACTCCTATTGACGAGGAACTTACCGCTGACGTTATCTCGGACATGCTTCCGGGTGATGTTTTCTTTGTGCCTGAACCTGAAATAAAGAAGATCACTCAGACTACTCCTATTGATGAGGAACTTACCGCTAACGTTATCCAGGACATGCCTCCGGGTGATGTTGTCTTTGTGCCTGAACCTGAAATAAAGAAGATCACTCAGACTACTCCTATTGATGAGGAACTTACCGCTGACGTTATCGAGGACATGCCTCCGGGTGATGTTGTCTTTGTGCCTGAACCTGAAATAAAGAAGATCACTCAGACTACTCCTATTGATGAGGAACTTACCGCTAACGTTATCCAGGACATGCCTCCGGGTGATGTTGTCTTTGTGCCTGAACTTGAAATAAAGAAGATCACTCGGACTACTCCTTTTGACGTTATAAATGAGCCACTGGCGCATCATTCCCGTGACATTACTTGTACTGAAATAGTAACAGACAACGATGACCAATCTACATCATTTCAACAACCTCAGGTGTACACTTCTTTGAAAACAGTGGTCTTTAAGCACGAATCTGAGGATATAGAAGAGGATAAGGGTTCTCCTTCGCTCATCAATATGTTTGATACATCTTTTTTTGATCCAATAACTGACACCAGTGATCATGATATGAATTCTGAACACCCTAAACTTAGTAAGAAATTTCCTAATAAGATATTAAAATCCTACGTTGATTATCTTTCTGATAATGAAGACTTTTCAGCAGGTAGTTCCGATCTTTGGAGCATGAATGAGTCCGAGAGTTCAATTAATAGTGAGAATAAAAATAAAAAGTGTACGAAAAAGAAACAAAAAACAATAAATAAGACTGAAAAGACAATTAAAGAAAACTTAATTAAAATCAAAACCAAAAAGGAAAACAAAAGTAAGCTTAGGAAACAACAAAAAAATTCTGGTAAGTCATATGAAACAAGATCAGGAAATATAATAGAAGAGAAGTCAATGAAAAGAAACCCATGCTTACCTGATGTATGTGCTAGAAAATGCTACGAAGTATCAGAGGATAGAAGAATGAGCCTATTTAATTATTTCTGGACTCTAGATGTTCAACGTCGAAAAGACTGGATCGTAAGATGTGTACAACCGATACCAATCAAAAGAAAAAAAACCAAATGTGTATACAGCAGAAGAGGCCAATCATTTGATTACGTTATAAACGAAGGTGAAGGATCTAGACCAGTTTGTCAAAAGTTTTTGATTAACACGTTAGATATTACCCAAAAGTTTATTTTATATACAGTAAAAAATGCACACGAAAATATGGCGAGCGTAGAAAAGAGAACATGTCATGCAGATAAGTATAGTGATGAAGATAAAGCATTGGCAAAAGCTTTTATCGAAAGCCTTCCAGCCGTTCCGTCGCATTATTGTCGTAAAAAGAGTTCATGTCTATATTTACCTCAGGAATTTAAAAGTGCTACAAATTTATTTAGGATTTATCTCAAACACTGCCAAAATAATTCTAAATTACACCTAAGTGAAAAAGTTTTTACCAAAATATTTAATGATGATTACAATATTCGATTTCATACTCCCAAAAAAGACAAATGTGTCACATGTACAAAAGCTGAAAATACTGAATTATTATCAGAAAAAGAAATCAAGGACATGGCTGTTCATCTTGAGGAAAAAAAGGCTAGCTACCAAAGATTTAAAATCCATCAGAAATTAACTTCCAACGATACGCTCACCATTAGCTTCGACCTGCAAAAAGTGCTGAATACTCCTCATGGAGACAGTATGTTATTATATTACTCTAGAAAATACGCCGTTTATAATTGTACATTCTATGAAAGCCAAACCAACAAAGGACACTGCTATATATGGGGAGAAAGCGATGGAAAAAGGGGTGGCAATGAAATTGCTACTTGTATTTATAAATTCCTACTAGAAATTGATAAACGTCCTGTAAAAAATGTTTTACTTTATTGCGACTCTTGCCCTGGACAGAACAAAAATAAGATAGTTCTCACAGCCCTACACTACTTTTTACAGAATTCCAAAAACGTTGAAGTGGTACAAATAAATTACTTATTACCTGGGCATACTTATATGCCCGTCGATTCAATGCATGCAGTCATTGAACGCGAGGTTAGGCGAATAATTGTTTGGAGTCCGAGTCAATGGCCGACGTACATGGAATCTGCAAGAAAACGTCCTGAACCATATATAATTAATGTTTTGGAGTACTCCGATTTTCTCAACTGGGACAGCTTGGTATCTGAAAAATTTACCAATACTTCTCAAAGGCAAATACAGCTAAAAGCAATGCGCATTGTCACTTTCAAGAAAAAAAACGCAAAAAGTATGGAAGTAAAATATTCAATGAAAGAAAATGAAGACGCTCAAGTAGTAACATTATATGATGAATATAAAGGAAGAGGATCAAAAGGAAAAGGCAAAGGAAAAAAAACAAAAAGACAAAACCAAGATCTAACAGGTGCCAACAAAGTAGAAGATGGTACTTCTAGTATTGGTTTACCAAGCCTTTATGACAAACCTAACCCTATACCAGTCGCCAAGTATAACGATTTAAAGCGTTTATGTACCAACGGAACTATACCAAAGCGATTTCATAAGGAGTATATAGATCTACCGTCTTTAGGTACTGTTAAAGACAGTCTTCCTGAAACTGACGAGGAAGACGATATCGACACAAATGATCTCTAAGATTTTACTGTTTAAGGCCCAGTTTTTTGATCACTTAACCAATGGTTAAATATTCTAACCAATGATTTCAAATTTCGGTAAAAGGGTTTATTCCTCAATTGTTAGTCTTACAAATGGTCAAATAATTAACTCTCCAACTTATTTGAACATTTGTGAGGCTAACAAATGAAGAAAAATTGTGTTTTACTGAAACCATTGGTTGAGTTAACTACGGATAAAAAACTGGGCCTAAGTTTTTATACTAATAATTTTAAAAGACTGAAGTTAATTGTCATTTAATTAATACTTTAGAATGTCTCTCTTTGAGTTATTTGAGTTTTGAGCTCTGGTGAGCAAAATTTGTTATTATTTTGGTTATTTTAACTTTATTATTAAGTTTAAGACTGTTCTAATGTTTGAGTTTCATTAATAATAGTAAAAAAAAACTACTTAGTCGATTAGTTTATTAGCTGATTATTTTAAAAATAAACAGTAAAACCTTGATCTCTAAGACCGTTTAAGTTTCATTACTAATAATTTAAAAAGACTGAAGTTACTTTATATTTAATTATTTTTTTAGCAGTCGGGTGTTGTGTTTTTATAATAATTTGCTATATTTGAGACTTTTCAGTTTTATTAATGAACGAGTTCTACAAAATAAGCTTTTTATTTGGAAATATTTTTTTTAGTTCCTATTAGAATAACATTTTTGTTACTTTTCTTTACTAAATATTTTGAATAATAAATAAAAATAATAAAAAACATTTTATTTCACTTAGTTTTACTACCTATTGTAGGTATTTCTATTTAGAACTTTAGTTTTTTTGTTCCTTTTACCCCCTTAGTCTCTGATT
Source organism: Dryobotodes eremita (assembly GCA_917490735.1). Classification (NCBI taxonomy): domain Eukaryota; kingdom Metazoa; phylum Arthropoda; class Insecta; order Lepidoptera; family Noctuidae; genus Dryobotodes; species Dryobotodes eremita. Next base: position 12,480,645 of record OU823257.1, read on the forward strand.
TAATTGACTTGTATTACCCATTAATGATCAAGATTAATCCTTTACGACACATCTGACTTTATCATAACCAATTTTTCGTGGCTGTAAAGTACTTCAGTTAATTTTTTTTGGGCTGTAAAGGACTTCCATTTTCGTCAATAATTAAGTTTGGTTTATTTAGTTAATTTATATGGGTAGAACAAGAAAAAATAGTGAGGGTTTCTTCTGACACCATGAATATAGTACTTTGTTTGAAAAAGATATTACACAAAAACAATTTTTTTTTTGTTTTTTGTCTCCTACTGAAAACTCGTGTTTTGTCCTTTACGACAATTGAAATTTCCGGTATCGATATAATAACAATTCTGGGCAAAATGAAAACACCAATACAAACTAAGGGGCAAAAAACTGCAGAGAACCTATCTAAACCTAACGGAATCATTGGTATGTGCGCTTTATGTTACCTATTGTATTTTTTATATTATTATGCTCTTCAAAATAACCCGTAGGTATATAAGGTAACGCTATTTCATAAACTTCAAATTGTTTCTCAAAATGCGTTATGCATGCGTAGATAGCTTGGATGGGTGCATAATATTTTTAACAGATCTCGACCAATGACTCGCTCGAGACATCTCAAGTAGATTGATGGTATGACGCGTACCTCGGTCACCACTCGCCTATGAAGCATGTAATGTACAACTCCCTATCATTACCATTGGTTATCTCTATTTGAACTATTGAGGAAAAGGTGGGTAGGAGCACTTTCTTAGTGTTGTTAACAGATTTGCACCGAGCTTGGCGTGGTACAAATAACACTGATACATGGAATGGAAAGTAGATCAAATGCTTTGACGATTTCACAAGAGTACAGACCTATTTGCTAACTGGATGTGATGAGATATGGATGAGCAAACAGCGCTGTATAGATTGCATACGTAAAAAAAACACTGCAAGCAATAGCAAAGGTAAAATAACACCAATTAATTTATTTTGTAAGTAAATGTTTGAGAATAGCTCTCGAGAAATGTGTAGGTGCTGCATAGATGCCTTCCTGCTTAATAAGTATTGTTAACAGGTTCTTCAAGCTTTTAAGTATCTACAGTGCAAGATCGAACACCGCTCTTTATGTAATAGTTAGTGCTACTTTTTATTACTATAACTAGGATAGTGCGGTAACGAGTATTGTTGACAGATATCTGGGGCAACTGGTAATACCTACTACGCACAATGGTAACCCAAAGAAACAATTATTCTTATACACCGCTACAATAGTTGTAATGGAACGATGTCATCGGTGCAAGGTTTGCTGAATCAACAGCAGTATGTAATCTGACTATAGATTTATTTTCAATGAAAATAATGAGTACCTGTATTGGTAAATGGAAACTGACTCCGCAGGCGGATGAAGTAAGTAAGTGCATAGTCACGTGTTGTTGACAGGTAGTCGCCAATGATCGTGAACAGAGACCAACACGACGAATGGTAACTTTCTACATACCTACTTACAAAAGAAAATAAAGCACTTGCACTTGCTATAAAGCACTTGTGAAATCCGAAGACCTCTACCGAATACCTACTGGTAAGAAACCTTAAGTAACAGTGCTTGAGAGTCACCCCCGACAACATGGAATGATCGCATTGCTCCGACAAGATTTTTGGAACAGCAGTATGTAACGTTACTTACATTTTTAAAATATTCTTTGATAAGCTGCATGGATTGAGAAAGTCGTGGTTAAAGTCTTTGATAAGCTTCATGGATTGAGAAAGTCGTGGTAGGTGCTTAATCATGTGTTGTTGACAGATGATCATCTAGCGACGCGTGAGAGAACACCACAATCTGGTAACTACGAAAAATATTAGCACGAAATTAGCTTGGATAGGAACACAATGAATATCTTCTACAGAAAACCAGGATTACTTAATGCCCAGAAAGTCGTGGTAGGTGCTTAATCATGTGTTGTTGACAGATGATCATCTAGCGACGCGTGAGAGAACACCACAATCTGGTAACTACGAAAAATATTAGCACGAAATTAGCTTGGATAGGAACATAATGAATATCTTCTACAGAAAACCAGGATTACTTAATGCCCGAAATAGCTGCTTCATGGAGGCATCGACGACCAAATATTCTAGACTCATGTATGTAAAACATAAAATGTCTATAAAATCTGAAGGAGCAATTTGCTGTTGTGGTAGTATAACAAGCATCGCGTGCAAACGGTAACGTTCTATGATCTTTGAATTATGCATCATGTTGCGCAATATGTAGGTACATATGTTTTAATAAAAAGTAAACTGCTTATTTATGTGATTCAAATGCACGACATTTGGTTTGGATGAATGCGATTTGCCTTGTATTAAATAAATAATGGCACCTGTAGTCGAGTAGGTAATTTCTGGCAACAGTAGCTAAACATAACACAAATCAATTAACTATGTTTGCTCAGTATCGGCTTTTAGAACTGGGCGTATAATGAAATATTGTTGACAGGTTCATCAGGCATTTGTCCTAAGACTCGACCCGTCTATAAGGTAACTTCAAGTAATTCCTATGCTTAAATAGGCTAAGAAATGCTCGTAATAAGGTAGGCATTGTTGACAGATTATTGTTGTGAACCGGGCGGAATTGAAGTATTGAAGAGAGAACAGTACCTACGAAAAATATCGTTAATGATTGATCTTAAAACTACAACCTAAAGGTTTATATCAAGGGGCTCTAGGAATTGGCAACTACAAGTGAATAAAGGTACAATTTATTTTTAAATAAACTTGAGTAGGTGCGTAATGACTATTGTCAACAGACAACCAGAAGGATGGCTTGAAGCCACTAACATCGTGTGAAGAAAACTTGAGCAGTATGAAAAATGTACCAGTTACCACTTCAATGAACGTGAGTCATGAAGTAGACAGCATCACCGGTTGGTGCAGTGCTAATAAATTATTGTCAACAGGTTCTTCGGGTGTACGGATACCCCACCTCGCTATGGTAAACTTGTTATTTTTTTTTTTATAAATAACTAGGATTATGTCCGTAATACCTATTGTTAACAGACGCCCACGACTCTCAGGCGAGACAACCTAGCAAAAAGGTATAACTGAAACCGTGGGAGAACCATGAACCTAAAATTACCACAAATAACGGAAAATTGTCTGAGTTAGGTAGGTACTTAATAAAATGTTTTTGACAGATACAGTATACTGTAGTACAGCAAGACGCTTGGAAGTATTAAAATAATGTTAAAAGGATGGACGCTACCGCTTCATGGAATGCAGATATCGTTGCCGAGCCGTTAAAGAGTACCTATTGTCAAATATAAGCGAGGTCAGGACACCCAACAGATGACAAACTAGTAATACTGATTTAGAGGTAATAAAATATAATAATCTATACAATACTAGGATAGGATCGTAATCAATATTGTTGACAGATATTGAGGAAAGTGATTGTGTGATAACAACAATCGTGAGTGAAGTGGTAGCGTAAAAGCCGAGAATGTGGAATTAAAAGCTGGGCACAAATTGTTGCTGCCATTAAATACAAGCAAAAACAATAAATAAGGTAACAACATACGATAGATATGAAATACCTAGGATAGGATCGTAATAAGATTTTTGACAGCCGGAAACTTTGTGTAGAGGTCGCGTGGATATCACGAATGCAAAGCACTGCTGGAACAGTCCAAGACCAAGGAAACGATGGAGAAACGAAATTGGGTAGGATCATAATAAAGTATTGTTAACAGATGCTCATTGATGGACGGCTGCAGCAACGATACCGTGTAAGAAGATCAGTTGCTGTAAAATACCAAGGCAAGGTCCGTAATAAAGTATTGTTAACAGATGAGAATGATTCAACTGCAAACGTTTCGGAAGCTGCATGTGTAGAAGTGTGGGGGGCCCCACTGCACCAGGCAACTACGACGGCAGTTCAGTAGCTGCGTCTAAAGAAATATTGGTATGTACGTAATGGAGCATTGTTGACAGATATTTGACCTCGAAACCAGCTAAGAGAAAATTGATGTGTTACACTGAAGATACAGAACAAAGTTGAAAATCAAAATAAAAAGATTACGGATAAGAATCACGATGAAGTCGAAAATAGTGATGAAGACATATAAGAAGATCAAGAACTTGGATGAAAATAAAATACATGTTGACATGAAAAATGCGAACAGAATGTTTACAACAAAGATAAAAACAAGATTCGAAGATTAACATTGAAACACTTAACGAATCAGAGAGCTAGAAATTAATCAAGTCTAAAAGAAGAAACACTATCATAAGATATCGACTAGGCGCAGAAAATCAACATGAAGACGACACGGGCGAGCAACAGAAGATCAACAAGAAGACGACACGGACGAGGAGCAGGAGACTAAACTGACGAGGTGCAGAAGATCAACTCGAAGATGACACGGACGAGTAGCAGAAGATCAACTCGAAGATGACACGGACGAGTAGCAGAAGATCCACGAGAAGACGACACGGACGAGCAGCAGAAAATCAACTAGAACACTACACCTACGAGGAGCAGAAGATCAACCAGAAGACGACACAGACGAGGAGCTGAACACTAATCAGAAGACGACACGGACGAGCAGCAGAAGATCATCCAGAAGACGACACGGACGAGCAGCAGAAGATCATCCAGAAGACGACACGGACGAGCAGCAGAAGATCAACTAGAAGACGACACAGACGAGCAGCAGAAGATCAACTAGAAGACGACACAGACGAGCAGCAGAAGATCACCCATAAGATGACGCGGACGAGCAGCAGAAGATCATCCAGAAGACGACACGGACGAGCAGCAGAAGATCAACCAGAAGACGACACGGACGAGCAGCAGAAGATCATCCAGAAGACGACACGGACGAGCAGCAGAAGATCAACCAGAAGACGACACGGACGAGCAGCAGAAGATCAACTAGAAGACGACACGGACGAGCAGCAGAAGATCATCCAGAAGACGACACGGACGAGCAGCAGAAGATCAACCAGAAGACGACACGGACGAGCAGCAGAAGATCATCCAGAAGACGACACGGACGAGCAGCAGAAGATCATCCAGAAGACGACACGGACGAGCAGCAGAAGATCAACTAGAAGACGACACAGACGAGCAGCAGAAGATCACCCATAAGATGACGCGGACGAGCAGCAGAAGATCAAACAGAAGACGACACGGACGAGCATCAGAAGATCATCTAGAAGACGACACGGACGAGCAGGAGAAGACTAACTAGAAGACGACAGACGAGGAGCAGAAGACGACACGGACGAGGCGCAGAAGACGACATGGACGAGGAGCAGGAGATCTTCGAGAAACGACACGGACCAGCTTGGAGAACAAAGCCGTAGATGTGGAACAGGTAACTAAATTAAACAACGTTACATTATAATCAGAAGCAATATCAATCCAAAAACTTAATATTCAAATTGAATCGCTGTACATTGTTGCAATTATAACTATTTTATCGGTCTTTCAGGAAAGCAACAACCCGGTCGTGGTGCGGTAGATGAATCTGAAGACAGCTACGACATGAAGGAAGAATATTATGAAGACGACACACGCGGACGAGGTGCAAAACATCGAGTTGAAACCATGGTAATTATATAAATGTCCATTTGATTTATCACTTGAAGGGCGTATTATTCAATCAAGATGACTTCATCCAGCAAAAAAGTAAATAGAATCAGGGTAAATAAAACGCAAACGTGTATAGATAAGGTATGTAACGTAAAAACCTTACATGATACGAACCTAAGCGAAGATAGTCGACATGAAAGTCGATACAATATTGAAAAAGAAGAAACATTACGTCATTAAGTTTACTTCATTGGAAAGAGCTCAATAAAAGCATAGCATCTGTTATAATGGATACGAAACGGACGAGGTGAGAACGAATTGCTGCAATTGACATGGACGACCTATAGATAAAATTATAAAACAATGCACCAACTCATATGAGGTAATAATATTAAAAACCTTGGGTGGCACGACGATAGGAATTGAGCTGACGAACTGGACAATCCGGAGGCGACAAGAAGGAATAAATGGTAGCAGGTAACAATGACTATTAACATTTGCAAGGCGAAAATATTAAAAAGAACTAGGATGACAATACGACACGGACGAGGAGCAGAAGATCAATAAGAAGACGACACGGACGAGCAGCAGAAGATCAGCAAGAAGACTACACGGACGAGGTGCGGAAGATCAGCAAGAAGACGACACGGACGAGGAGCAGAAGATCAGCAAGAATACAACACGGACGAGCAGCAGAAGATCAGCAAGAAGACGACACGGACGAGGAGCAGAAGATCAGCAAGAATACAACACGGACGAGCAGCAGAAGATCAACCAGAAGACGACACGGACGAGCAGCAGAAGATCATACAGAAGACGACACGGACGAGCAGCAGAAGATCAGCAAGAAGACTACACGGACGAGGTGTAGAAGATCAGCAAGAAGACGACACGGACGAGCAGCAGAAGATCAGCAAGAAGACTACACGGACGAGGAGCAGAAGATCATCCAGAAGACGACACGGACGAGCAGCAGAAGATCAGCAAGAAGACTACACGGACGAGGAGCAGAAGATCAATAAGAAGACGACACGGACGAGCAGCAGAAGATCAGCTAGAAGACTACACGGACGAGGTGCGGAAGATCAGCAAGAAGACGACACGGACGAGGAGCAGAAGATCAGCAAGAATACGACACGGACGAGCAGCAGAAGATCAGCAGGAAGACGACATGGACGAGGAGCTCAAGACCAACAAGAAGACGACACGCAGAAGATCAAGCAGCACACAGACGAGGAGACGGTCAGAAAGTAGACGACACGGACGAGGAGCAGAAGTTCAATAAGAAGACGACACGGAGGAGAAGCCGAAGATCAGCAAGAAGACGACACGGACGAGCAGCAGAAGATCAGCAAGAAGACTACACGGACGAGGAGCAGAAGATCACCAAGATAACACAGACGAAGAGCAGAAGGTCTACAAGAAGATGACACGCAGAAGATCAGTAAGAAGACGACACGGACGAGGAGCAGAAGATCAGCAAGAAGACTTCACGGACGAGGTGCAGAAGATCAGCAAGAAGACTTCACGGACGAGGAGCAGAAGATGAACAAGAAGACGACACGGACGAGGAGCAGAAGATGAACAAGAAGACGACACGCAGAAGATCAGCCAGTAGACGACACGGACGAGCCGGACAACTAGAAAAGTGGAACAGGTAATTACAATTCATGTCCACTTATATAATTACCATAACAGATAAATAAAAACATTTAACGTAATTATAAATCGCTTATTTTCTTTCAGGAAAACAACACGGACAATGAGCAGAAATGAACACGACAAGGACACGGATGAGCTCGAGGGCAGAGGAATCGGCCACTAGAAAATAATTTAATACATAGGCATAAACAGCAATGAGGGCTCACGTGGAAAAGAAAAAGTCCGAGCACTACACGCAACAAGGTATCTAGACAATTTTTGTAAAGAACGAATAAAAAAATTATCATATAAATCTTTATTTTTTAACTTACCTCCCCTATAGTCAGTATAGCTTTAAGAGAATTACAAGCCCCGGAGAAGCCTTAACTGTCGGCGCGGTGATCCCGTGCTCTGTGATGGGATTAAATTCTTTCTACCTTACTTCCACCACCATACTAAATTTGTCTTAATGTTTGCTTTCCAGATCCATAAAGCAGCGAAGAAAGAGAAGAGATGACAAAGGAGGACCAGGCAGCGAAGAAGATGAAGCAGGTCCAGGCGGCGAAGATGAAGCAGGTCCAGGCGGCGAAGAAGATGAAACAGGTCCAGGCGGCGATGAAGATGAAGAAGGACCGGACGGCGAAGAAGATGAATCAGATCCAGGCGGCGAAGAAGATGAAGAAGGACCGGGCAGCGAAGAAGATGAAGAAGGACCGGGCAGCGAAGAAGATGAAGAAGGACCGGGCAGCGAAGAAGATGAAGATAGTCACAAAAATATTGTATCTATTAAATAGAAATAATAAAATTGTATTGAAATATGTGCTTTTTATTTCTATAATTATTTGTACTTATTAAGGGTGTAGGTATATTATTATATACCTTAGCGGGGTCCCTGTTTTGTCTCCGTCAGGATGAACGGTCACTAGGCGTATTTAATGTTGAATTTATGCCCCAAGAGTTGCTTCCCTATTGCTTCTATTTGCTTTCTATTCTCAAACAATTGCTTCAATAGTATTCTAAAACAAAAAAAATATTAAAAGGGTCACCGTTCATTCTGATGTCAGGAGTTCAGGACGGCCGGTCAGTCGTAGTATCCCTGATAAATAGAATTATTGAAATTCACGGTGGCCATTAATTACTTCCCTTTTGCTTCTCTGTTTTACAACGATAATACTTAACTATCACGGCAATAAAGATATCGACAAAGGCGTTGTTTATCAATATTTTTAGCGCCTGATAAAAATATAAACTCTTTCGTATAAAAACCATTTTTCTTTAACATACATTATGATGTCTTTAGGTTCTTCGCAAAATGCTGCTTTGTGTGCATCACAATGACGGGTGTATGACTAAAAATTGACATGCGATATGTGTGAGAGCAATGTACAGAATGCACCTAGAATTTGAAGCAATGTACTATTTTAAAACCACCGTTTTTAGAAAAAGTATGAGCCGCCAACCATATATAGCTCCGTCTCTCTTTCACGCCGGAACAATGATGGCTTTAACACGTCATAGTAAGGCCGCTGAAGTCAGAATGGCGGGTGTATTCTAAATCTGAACAAATTACCATCTATCCGAGTGTGAAATGGCTACCGTTGCAATGTTCGTTATCTTATTAAAAGCATAAGCATATGCTGTTAACGTTAAAGGGTAATTTAAAAAATAAAATCACTACTACTTTAGACTTATCAGGTATCCCTACAGGAAAAAAGTATAACTACCTACAGCAATTCGCCATCAGGAAAAAAATATATCCGACGCGAGATTGCTGCTATCAGTTCAGATCTCTGCAAGCGAGTTTTTAGCAAAATGAGGTCAAGATTGCAAGAATGTGTACCTACACTAAAATTGACGCCATTTGAGTGAAGTGATTTTTAAAACAAAATCCGCATGATAACCCTGTAAGATTATAAATAAATAGGTACCTTTGATTACTTTAATCTTCGAAACTTTATTTTTAATCAAAGTGTAAGCCTAATAGTTTAACAAACCTTTCGATGTTACCAAATTTTCTAAAACATCAAACAGTTAAAAGTTATAGGAAGAAGTTTATTATCAATTTTCAAAAATCATCCACGTAAATGAATTTTGACACCAGTTATCTCAAAACGGTTACGGTGGCAAAATTCGGGGAAGACATCTTTATTTAATCAGCTATCTAACGAAATACAAACATTTAAAAAAATATCTATGGTTGCCGATGAAACACTCGATAATGCTGGCAAAGGTAGAATTTGCAAGTTAAAATATTTAAAAATTGTGTGATGTGCAAATCACATATCATGTCCTGGAAAGAATACGTCAATTACAAGTCACCCTGTAGGTACAAACTACATAGTAGCTGATCAAACCTAAAGTTAGATTTTATAAATAAGACAATTTAAATAAAAATAAATGAAATAATTACAAGGAACGATGAATGCTAATAGTAGAGAAAGGTATTCAAGCAGGAATTTCTTGATTTCATTAAAGTCTTAGCCACAGGTACGTAAATGAGATTTAAGTAAATAAATAAATAGCATCACAAATAATCAAGAAGATGTAGTGACAAAAATTTTAAAGGGTATGCTTAGATGGTTTGGTCATGTTGAGAGGATGAATGAAGGCCGACTAAGAAAAGGTATTTACAAGGCAGATGTGAGTGGAAATGCCGGAAGGGGACGTCCTAGGAAGACATAGTGACCTTATTGGTGATGTTCTTTAGAAAGGTCAAGTGCGTAGTAGTCGCAACCGGCGCGACGCTTTTAACGTTCTGCATCGTTCTCACATGCATAATTTCAACATGAATGATGTAACCAATATTTTGTAACCATATTTTGATTTATAAGAGTGTCCATGGAGTTTCTTGCCTGTTCTTCTCCATAGGTACCTACTACGCTTTAGAATGGGCAACTAGCTTCATCTTTCTGACTGATCGACCCCTTGAAAATTCATAAGTGCCTATAATTGGTTTATTTGAAATAATTGCTTTGAGTTTGAGTTTAAATTCTGCTAGCGGACACACTGTTCAACAAAACCTATAGGGTACTTCCCGTTGACCGAGAATCATGAAATTTGGCAAGAAGGAGGTCTCACAGCACAAGTAAAAGAAAAAGTCCGAAAATCGTTAATTCGTAGTTTTGTAACATTTATTTTGCAGTTGGAGAATTGACTGTGACGTATATCGATGTATGGGAGAACATGTTTTTCAACTACAATAAAATGTACGTAAAAAACCCTTTTAAAAACAAGCTTTTAATTAACAAAAAAGTACCTACTAAATAAAACTTATGTTAACATAAAAATTTAATATTTTCTTAGAAACTTGCGGCTTATCTTAAAGTGTAAGAAGGACGTTTACGCCTCAAGCTTCTAAGAAAATATTAAATTTTTATGTTAACGTAAGTTTTATTTAGTAGGTACTTTTTAGTTCATTAAAAGCTTCTTTTAAAAAGGTTTTTACGTACATTTTATTGTGTACTTTTTAGCATTAGAATGTCCGTTCAGCCTTCTCTTGAAAGGTACTTGTAAAGACAAATCCAAAGAACCCAAACGCGCCTTTATACAAGTTATGGTGTGAATCCATCCGAGTTGCACTATCCAAGTTATGCCATACTTTAGAACGGGCTATCATCATAATTTAATGAATACTTATACAACATTTCGTGCTTGTGCTGTTGACCACTGAGGAGTTCTTTCGTACGGAGCCAGTCCTGGGTGCTGCAGCCAGATCATGGTAAACTTTAGAATTGTATGCGTCTATAAAAAATTGTATCTCTGCTGTTGACCGTTGAGGAGTTCCCTCGACTGGATCCAATCCTGGGTGCAACAGCCAGGTCATGGTGGACATTAGAAGGAAAAACCATAATTAAATGCGTATTTTAAATGTCGTGTCTGCACCGTTGACCGTTAAGGAGATCCTTCGTCTGGAGCCAATCCTGGGTGTAGAATCACAGGTCATGCATCATAAAAGTGCATCGTCTTCGAAACAGAATCGACGTGTGAAATTTCAACTCTGTAGGATATCAGGAAGTGGTTTTTTTTCAGCTTGCAAGATTTGCCCAGAATATAAATAATATAATAATACAAGAATATAATAATACAAGCTTGTAATATTAAGTTTGTTTTTGGGACTAATTCATCCCAACAACGGAACCCTTCAATGTGCGTGGTCGGACACGCACCTAGCCTGTTTCTTATGTGTCGAATTCGTTTCATCTGAATAGGGTGGTTTGACATAATAATATTTTCTCTACTTAAGCTGTTAAACTGCTGATAACGCCGATTAGCTGATTTACGTCTCAGAAGTTTTAATTTGTCGATTTAAAAATTTACCGTTAGTAAATTAGATAGGTAGGTACTTAAACAAGTTTTAACTATGCGTAGATTAATTAAATTGTAAATTAAATACCAGTTTTAACCAGTTGCGTTGTTTATGTTTGTTGTTGTTTTGTGTGGTTTGTTGTCTTTAATCAATATTAAAAGTTGTGTTATAAGCATTATTGATACCTATTTAGTGATTAATAAGTTTATGTCACATAAAAATAATAATTGTAAAAGTATGAATGAAAACAAAAATGAAAAGATTTTTCAGCCATAATATTTTTATTTTATTAAACCAAAAATACCTCCTTCCTATTTACTTTTTTAATGCCTTCTGCCTACCTAAAATTCTTAATTAAATAACCAGGCATTAATTATAATGCTAACTGAATCAATTTCACTTAAGGGGAAGCGCATGGGTAGCCCGCGAAATTAAAATTTTCTTTCGTTTTTTGCAATTTGAAGGTCAATGTCAGGTTGTATTTTGATTAAATATGATTCGTGGCCGTAACAAATATGGCTTTACAGAATTATAAACATTAGAATCAGCAATACAAGTCCATAAGTTAGAATTAGCGTCAAATGTCATGATTTCATGAAATAGTCCTTCAATACAGTAATATGTACTTAGAGAGATGTATTGCTGATTCTAATGATTATAATTTTGTAAAGCCATACTTTTTACGGTCGCGAATCATATTTTAATCAAAATACAACCTAACAGTGACGCGCACATTGCAAAAAACGTAAGAAAATTTGAATTTCGCGGGCTACCCTAAAGGTTCCGCCTTAATGTAAAAAACAAGTGAAATCGATTATAAAGTAGGTAAATATATTATTTTTCTCTTATGGTTGTATTTTTTTTCCCGGGTTAAATATTTTTGGTGCTATAGTTAAAGTTACTATTGACGATAAGGTCTATCAATTACCATTAGTTTCAACTTTGGGCAACATGGTTAAAAAAATTGGGCCCATGGGGAAGGCAACTGTCAAAATGGCGCTATCGTAGCTAGTTCCCAAAACAAACTAATAATGCAACGCGTGCGGTGGTTTTTATTAATTTTTACGAAAATTACTCGTTATTGGGTTCCTAAATGCTCGGAAATTTAAGTCTACCATTTTCCGAAAGACTTAGAAGATTGTGGCTTAAAGCTATTCGTAAGGAATTATTTGAATTAAATAGTTTTCGAGGATAAATGGCGGAAATATTATATAGAATGTGATGACGAGGGAATAAGCAATATTTAAGGTTTTTATAGTATAGTACTATTTAAGGTTTTAAACCCTAAACCCAAACTCATGAATGAACACGAAATGGAATTAATGAACGAAATGTCAAATTTATTGTAGGCCGTATGGACCTAGCTATGGTCACGCCATCTACAATTCGCTTTGACCGATCTTCCCCATTTAGTTGCATTGTCATTTAGTTGTAATGTGCATTTTGTTTGTGCAGAATAAACTATTTGTCTTTCTTCTTTTTTCTTTCTTAAGTAGAGTTAAAGAAATCGTATATAATTTCCGTTTATTGTTCATTCATTCATTTTTGGTCGGATTACATATCAGGACACAGTCGATTGAAATGAAATGTTCCCAACTTACTTAAAATACATTAACCTGGTGTTACTTTTTAGTGGTGCAACGCCTAATAAGAGTTAAAATGTTAATTACTTAGTTCCGAGTTTACAAACTACATTAAATAACCCGACCTTAACTTTGTAGTCGGCACAGACCATGTAACTTTAGTAGCCGGGTTTATTTAACGCTTTGAGTCGGGTCATCGGTTGACATTCACCATCACCATTTATCTGACAATTTTAGAATGTGGCCATACAGGTGTCCCGTAAATAATGGATCAAACGTAACGGGTAGGTAGCTCACTTGATTTCCAACAACTAATTTGTATACTTTAAAAAAAAAACCGCTACGGTATAATTTTTTTATAGATAACATAATTTTTCTCGAATTTCATCATTTTCTCTACCAGAATTCAGTTTTTTTTTAATGTGTTGCTGCAAATGATAACACTTTTAGGTATGATTTTTGGTTAAACATTTCTGAATAGCTTACTAATGTTATAAGATACCATTTTTGTAAATAACGTTTTATTTGCCTTAGAAAAAAAATCTTGAATTGAAAAGTTTTTTTTACTGTGAAAAGACCAAAATCGAAAAAAGAATCTTTTCTTATTAGCTGTTGAAAATCAGGTGAGCTGCCCACCAATTACGTTTGATCCATTATTTACATCCTGCAATAAGTTTCGAATCCCAAGATCAACAGTCTGGTGTCATGGGTACATACCGAACTCTAGTCGAGTGAATATTGAAGCAGCAGGCAAAAGTGAACTAATCGGCACATCACTATATTTCATTCCTTCTACCTAATCTGTGTATTTAAAAATATGACAGATTATATTCATTACTAACAAAAACCTGTAAACGTGAGAGATTGAATTAGAATATTAATAGTTTTTATTGACCTAAAGATTTATCATCATTTCATCGATTTATTTGTTCATTGAGTAGAAATTATACCTTTATAGTTAAACTATAATCATTAGTAATGTCATATCAATTGTATAGAAACACCACGATCGGTAATACTTTACAAGAAAGCCTCGACGAATTGATACAGGTATGTATTGTTTACATTATTTTGATAATTAGTAATCTACATTTGTTAGTTGCTAAATGTGTGATTATTTTCAGTATGGACAGATAACACCGGCGCTAGCAGTAAAAGTTCTATTGCAATTTGATAAATCTATAAATCAGGCGCTATCTAACAGGGTGAAGTCAAGACTAACCTTCAAAGCAGGAAAATTAAATACATATAGGTGAATATTTGACGATAAATTGCTTTTATGAATTATTTCTGTAGTAGCTAATTGAACAATGTGTATTTCAGGTTTTGTGATAATGTGTGGACATTCATGTTGAATGATGTGGAGTTTCGTGAAGTTCAGGAAGTTGCAAAAGTTGACAAAGTAAAAATTGTAGCATGTGATGGCAAAAGTGAGTATAACTGTTGTTGCTTTAGACTTACAAATACAGATTTAAGACTTAATTGGGTCAGATGGTCGTCTTTGGCGTTGGCTGGAGAAAAGCCAACTCATGTATGAATATGAGTAGGTACTGATTCTATTGGCCAGTGAATACCAATGGCGCACATACATTGGCAACTAATATTTCCCAATACTTGACAATTTCCATGATATGACATTGGTATTGCCGAAAATTGCTTGGTGTCACTGAGACATCAGTTTTAAGATGCCGAATAAATAAGGTAAAAAAGAAGTAAACTAAGATAAGTCCAATGTAGTATTCCACCATGTCAGTAGTGTTCATTTAACAGTCACAATGTCATGAATCACAATGCAGACTGTTCAAAATATTGCCCAATCTCTCATCAAAAATTGGAGACCAGGCTAAGTTTTGTTTTAATTATTCAGCCAAGATTGTATGTATATTCTACATCATAATTAAATGCCATGTGTTTCATTTTCACCAACTTTTGCTGGTTGTCTGCAATTTCATTTAGATCAAATCATTTATCATTTAGACCTACAAAATTATTTTATTTCTAGAAGTAGGATTGTACAAACACTTGCATATGTCAAAAATGTTGGTGTTTCTTATCCAACTACTATAAGAAGAAATACTGACTTGAGATCAGTCTCTTTTAAAGTCCAGACACAATTTTGGTCAGATCATGGGAGGACCATGTAGATTAGTGTCTGAAATGGTCTTTTGAGGAAACAGCCACATAGATTTGAGTGGATCTGTCCAGTCAGTGTATGCATTTGTCAGTAATCAATAATAACAAAACAATAGGAATTAGTAAAACTAGGAACCATTAGTTTCCTAGTTTTTTTTTACTAACAATCTCTCCTCTTCTATACCTATTACTTTTTCTCATTTCAGATGTTGAGGAACGAAGATAGCCTCTGGGGATTAATTCATATTAGGTTTAATTTAAACACATAATCTTTTGTAAAAGATGCTCTGAATTTCTTAATATTGTTATTCCATGCAACTTTTTCCTATTAAATTGGGTACATATAAATAAATTGAATAAGTGGTAATAAGTCTTTTTTTATTTGGGTATTTTTAGAAAAACACATATTATTTTAAGAATGTAGTATTTAATATAACATCCTAGAAAAGAAATATTACGTAATATTTATACACGTATTTACAAATCCCTAACCCATGTAAACAGATCTATTATGGAACAAAATGTCTTTAAGATCAATGCAACACCATTGTCATACAAAATTGGCGATAAAATTATGCCCGTCAATTAAAAATCAACCCTTTTCCAGCTTTTTATTCCTCTTTCCAAATAAAATCACGAAATGTGCAATAAAACTACAAAACAAATAAAATATCAAAATATTTTCTAAGAGCATCTTAATACCTAAATCCATAACCGGCGTCTACTGTGGGCACAATATAATGAGATGTGGAGCCACCACCATGACAGATTCAATATAAGTACGTAATTATATACTGTACAAACGGGGTGAATAGGGTTGCAGGGGTTAATCGGGGCGAAATTTGAAAAGGGATTTTAACTTTCAAATAATATAGTTTGTGGCCAACAATGGCACTTAATCGTTAATTATGATATACAGTAAACACATTAAGTGCTTTTTTGCAACAAACTATATTATTTCAATGTTAAAATCCCTGTTAAAGTTTCGTCCTGATTCACCCCTTCATCCCTATTCACCCTGTTTGACGGTACGTGCGCAAGTGATGCGATGATCGTAACTTACATAACTAAGCCACTACAACTTTTATGGCGTTTCTATTACACTGACTTACCGCTGGTTACATAAATATATTCCATGGCAATATCGATTACAGATTGCAAGTTTTACGTAACAAGAAAATCCTACTTTGGAATAATAAATATGCAACAAAAATTTGTGTCATACATAAAGCTGTTGTAGAATATCACAATGAAATAGCTTATCGTAGAAATGTGGCATAAGAAAAAGTAGATTCACGCGCAGTAGGTGGGCGGCGAGGTGAGGTCGGCGAGCAGGTCGAGCTCCTCCTCGGTGAGCTGGTCGCGGTGCTTGGGCCAGTCGTCCTGGTGCGTGCGCCGGAAGTCGGCCAGCGCGGCGCGGATGGCGGCCGGCACGGGGTCGGGCGCGGCCGTGTGGCGCGCCAGCTCGGCCAGCACGTCGCGCAGGCGCGCGCCCAGGCTGTAGGGCCGCGACGCCAGGTAGCCGCACAGCCCCAGCACGCCGCAGTGCCGCTCCACCAGCTCCGCGGCGCGGCAGCTGCGCATCAGAGCGCGCAGCGTACCCTCCTCGTCGGGCAGAGCGCGACAGTGCATCAATCCTGTCAAAAGTTTTGCTGCCGATTGACGAACCTGAAAACGACAATTTTATTAGTTCACTATAAATGTTTACGAGGAGGGGTGAGGAAGGCCAATAAAAGATTGTGTGAGGGATGGATATCAATGAAAAGGGAGTGAATGATCTATCATTCACTCCCTTTTCATTGATATCCATCCATAATTCCAACATTCATAGAACTCTAGTAAAAGATGAAAACTATGAATATTTATAATTATTCAAGGACTCGGTCTCATAATAAAACAGAAAAGGATCCTTTACCTAATGTTTCTGTGACAAAATAATAATTATTTCTTTCTTACCTCCAGTCTTGGATCTCTCATGAGTTTGAGTGCGAAATTCTCGGTGGCGACGGCGCGGTCGACGCGGTCACACAACATCGGCAGGCCGTAGAACAGCAGCGGCTGGGCGAAGTCAATGCAGGCCAGGCGAGCCCACCACGACCGACCTGACGTGATACATGGTGGATTCGTTAGAGTTATTGAAGGCAAAGCCTGATTGATAGTGACGTTACAATAGAAAAATAGATAATAATGCTTTTGTATAGAAGCTAATCGTGCAGTTTTCAACGCGTTTGAAGCGAGACTAATATTCAAACGAATAATCTGTCATACGGATTACCATCATTTCAAGATTTAAATGGGTTCGCACTTGAAATGTGAAAACCGCCTTTACTGCTTAGGAAACCCCCCCTGCCTTGCCCTTTTGCTTTGCTTTCAAAGTAAAACTGTTACTATAGACTTGGTCTTATTGTAAAGAAATGATGAAATATTAAAGTGTCATACCATTAGACAGCGTCTCCAGATGCTTGAGTGCTGTATCGAAGGCTGCGCAGGAGTGATGCGCGAGTGCCAATGAGGCAAGTAAGCCGGCTGCCGCGCGAGGCAGTTCGTCGTGCGGCTGTGGCGGGCCTCGCGCGGCAAGGGCGCAGGCCGTCGCGACCATCGAGTACTGCGTTACTGTATTGCCGTTAACGCCACGGACTATCACGCCCATGCAGCCGCGTAGGACTGAAAGAGGGGCAAAATTGGACTGAGTAAGGGTGCGTTTCCACCAGAGATGAGCGAGAATACTAGCGATGAATGTGCGTACAACTAACCAATAACAGCTAGCTTAGCATGAAAATGAGGCGATGTTATTGGATAGTTTCACACACATCCGTCGCTACGGATCCTCGCGGTTCTCTGGTGGAAACGCATCCTTATGCTCGGTTCTTATAAACAAAAACGAATCTGGAAAATGGTAGCTTTTTTATTGCCAAACTGGGCATATAAATAGATTCGTAAGCTAATTATACCTGTGATAACGACTTCCATATGGGAGGGTCTACTCTGCAAAGCTATGAGGTCTTTGCTTTATTATTGGTAAAGATACAAGAATTTTTATTTTAACCAATAACGGTTCGTAAATTATAGGAATCGGCCATAAAACGTCGATCAACGTCTGCCGGACTAATGGGCGCACGACAAGATTTTGTCATCGCTTTACGTATTATGTGACTTTTAAAATTCACATGAACTTTCTGACTTTATCTTGGACATTACTGACATCGGGGAAGGAAAACGTAGTGAAGAAACCTTTACCTTTACGGGTGCATCTTTATATACAATGTTTACAGTTGTTTTTATCTGGACCTTAAATATGACTTCCCCTATGATACTTAAAGTGGTCTATATAAACCCCATTGTTACATGTTACACTTTTACATTACATTACAATCACAATACAAATACTTGAAATTCTCGGCTTTTTTCTACTATAATATGCATGTATTATACATATAAACCTTCCTCTTGAATCACTCTGTCTATTGATGAAAACCGCATTAAACTCCGTTGCGTAATTTAAAAGATCTAAGCGTACAGACACCAAAAGCGACTTTGTTTTATACTATGTAGCGATGATGCGAAGACAATATTTCGTGCTGAGTATGTTGGCGCGTCATTTGGAATAAATAGTACTACGATTGTCAACGTTGCCGTAGAAGACTTGGTACATTACCAGTGGTGAGCAAGTTGAGCGCTCGGGCATGGTCTTGCGGCGCATGCGCGGCGACGTCGCCGGCGAGGTTCAGCGCCGAGTCCAGGCGCGCCACCAGCTGCCGCTCCACGCGCGAGCCACATGGGCCGCCCTCCGTGTCCGATGACTCGCCGCCCTCCGCCGACTGAGAACATACTAATATTTAAGGCGAAAGCGCCACGGTAGCCAAAACGACTTTAATTTATAATATTTATAGACTAGCGACCCATCCCTGCTATGTACGGTAAGTTTATTATTATTATTAATGTATTTATAAATACATTAATAATAATAATAATGATGAAATATGTGTATAAATACACATAAACATTCCGGAATAAAAAAAACTTTTTTACGTAGACAGACACGAAAAGCGACTTTAATTCACCTGCGGCGCATCCTCGTTGGCCTGCTCGTGGTGCTGGTCGGGCTCGAGCCGCGCCACGTCCACGGCGCCCACGTCGCCCACGGCCAGGCGCACGATGGAGGCAAGCGCGCGCGTGGCGGGGCTACAGTCCGCGGTCTCGTCGCGCGGGCTGCACTGCATGGCCGCGGCTGATGCTGCGGTCTTTATTACTGGAATTACGAAGTTATTTTAACGCGGCTGCTGGTTTATAATATCGCGATTATTCGGAAAACTGGAATTTGTTTCATTGATAAAAAAACACAGCTACATCACGTACATTACATTTATGCCAGACGATCTTAATAACTAAAGGACTAATGCAGCACATGACAATTAAGGCATACAATACATATCGTTCAAAACAATATATTGCTGCCTTGAAATTTATTTAAGAGTGGGAAGTAACCCAGAAAAGTTCAAGTTTCAACCGCGCCTCCTTGCCTACACCCCCTCTCATCAAACGTGATGAAAACAAAACACAATCCCTTCTCGCTAGCAGAAATTTTTCGTCCGGCGTATCAGGTTTTAAATTGTTTTTAATATAAAATTTTCTGTAGTAAGTATACGCAAAATATACAGATGAAACGGCTCTATTCAATGTAGGTGCCTAAGTATGATCGCTGTGTACAAGTAGCTATGGAATGGTTGGTAGATGCTGGTAGGCTAAAAAATATTTACCTAAACATAATTATTATATTATATTCCGATGTTTATTTGTCAGTTATAGTCATTGAATAAAAACCGGCGGAAGTGCAAGTAGAACTCACACCCTGAGGGTTTCGTATCAAAGTTGTGCCCGGTTGCCGGCGGCTTTTCTCAAGGGATGCAGATACAGGCTATGAATGTCCAATTCCGGATTGAAGGACAAATTTAACTATGCAGTAAAAAAACTTTAGTTAGATTGGAGAGTAGACCGACTTGAATGAAATAAAGACTAAATGTTACTTCAAGATACTGCTGCATCAGTACAAGGTGTAAAAGTAGTCGGTCTCAATCTGCAGTAATTTCTTACCAATACAACAAACACCCACACACTCACACACACGAACAAACAGACGATGTAACACAGACCTATATCCCCATTTTCGTCGTACAAGGCTGCGAGGCGCGGCTGCACCGACTGCAGGAACTGCTCCAGGCGCGGCGCCGGCCCGTTATTCCCGCCCGGGAACACCAGCTCCGTGTCGAAGATAGTCATCAACAAGCTACAATCAACAAATGCTCACATTATACTTTTAGGTGACCACTAAAGGGGATGGACTGTGTGCAAGAAGAAGGGGGACTACCGAGATGACTGATAATAGAGAAATATGAAAGAAGACAACACAACACGGTGCAACAGCACCGATCCCAAATTAATAGGGATAAGAGCAGGAAAATGATGATGATGATGACTGAAAATCTGCGCCGTGCTGTGGGCCCCCCATAGCACAACATCATGCTGAGTGGAAGCCTTTTTGTCACAGTCATGACGTGCAGCTGCAGCCAAAATTATTTTTTCCCGTGCTTTTAAATATATATCTGTTTTGTTTTAAGTAGTAATTGCCATGTATTTTTTATATCTTACGTGTTTCTTTGACAAAATAAACTTTTATTTATTCTATTTATTACATATTTGGAATGGTACCAATCCTAACCCATAAGTTACCCTCTATTCGAGGATTATTGTTTTTCTTATCCTACAGATATTTTTAACGAGTCTTATAATTGTTTAGAAAGACATACCTACCTACACAAATACAATACACTACATGTATATTTGTAATTTGATGATATACAAAATAATTAAGTCTTCTATCTATCTAACATAAAAGCTATTTAACATAAATAAAGGCATCGATAATATTGGCTTTTTATTGAATAAAGAAAGAAGTTGGTTAAGAATAAAAGTTTATACTTCTGAGTAACTATGGAGTTTCTTACCCATTCTTCTCCACACGAAACTACCTTTTGGAAGGGGCAACTAGAATCAATTTTCTTGTATATTTTGTCATTCATGAGTGCATTTTATGTGCCTAAGTGAAATAAATGATTGAGCTTGATTCACATTACCTGCCCACAGTTTCCCGTACGTTTTGGTACGGATGCTGAATAAAGTTGGCTTCCTCCAGCCGCCGCAGCAGCATCGCAGCGAGCGGCGCGGCCCGCCAGCGGAGCGAGCCTAGTGCGCCCTACACGATAACATATTTATGAACATTACATAGCATTGGCTCCTCCCGTAAAACGAATCAACTGTCAGGCTGAGATAAATAGACGTTGCACTGCTTTATGGATCTTTTGGCGGTTGAATGACGTTGACAGGGATTTGTGCAATTGTTTTGTGTAATCTATTGAAAAAAACAAGATGGCGGCGTTAGTTCCGATTTGGCTAAGCGCCAAAATAACCCTGTAAACTCTGGTTTTCAATTTGCTAGACTAAAATAACAGCCGCGATCGAACTTTTACATCAGTCAGCTTCTCATATATCAAGCAAGTTCCTCCAGACCACTAAACATATTCTACACATTGGCAGTTTTTACATCTTTGAACTCAAAACGTATAGCTTAAAGTTATTCGATCGCAACTATCATTTCAGTCTAGCAAATAAAAAATCTGAGTTTAGCGCTATACTTAGCACATACTATGGCTAAGCAGTATTACTAACGCGCAACTTTAAACTGTAAGAGAAAGACAGACGGGAACATTTCTTAGCCAAAGCACATGTCATGCTAAGTAATGTTTAATTATCTCGGCCTCAGTCTTAACAAAACAATAGTTTTGTTTGTGAAGATATCAAACATTTTGCATTCATTTCTGGAAATACATTACCGAAGGAATTGTACATAAATTATATTAATAAATCTTGGTATTGTTTGTCATAAAGAACAAAAACAGAAATCTAAAAAAATACCTTCCGCCAGCATCTCACTCGATAACAATAAAATTCAAAAACACGTAAAAAAATCAGCCGTATAATAATCTAAAAACAAAAAAAAAAAAAATAGATACAATTGGAAATCATCTACAACGCAGAATATACTCCAACAAACATTTACGGCGAAAGGAAAATGTACTAAAAAAATAAGAAAAAGATATAAAAAGCAAGGGATTCAGCAGGATGCAAGATTGCTAACGATTACTACTACCAGGCGACATGTAGCTATATAATCTTGGTGAAAAAGAAAATATAATCTCGAATTGAAACACAATTAGAATATCCCGCCCTAAATTTTGAATACGGAAGTGGCTGTGTATTTTCTCAGGAAAGAAAACCGCCATTATCTGCCAAATTTTGTACATAAATACCCATGAAAAATGTTCATAAAGAAAAAAATAAACTTCAAAAAGAATACAAGTTTTACGACGTAATATAGCATGCTATCCAAAACTATTCGGAAACAAGTCGCGTATGATTGCCTAAAGCTGTGTTCACATGGGGACCGAGATCTCACCTGCAGGGCATTAAGCCTAGCACACACACGGAACAGGGTGTTGCCACCCGCCTCGGTGTAGCGCCTGCTTGACGACTTGAGCATCTCTAGCAGGTCGGGCGGCATTTCAGGCCGGGCGCAAATGAGGCCCCTCTGTTGGATCGGTCACTTGTTTAGATAGTCTAATTAATTGTCAAGGTGTAATAACACCAATGCTAAAGTTTCCACGCGTGTAATTCAAAAATAACCGTTCAACATTAAGCCAGATATACCTCAGTATATTGCCACTTCACTAAACTCTCCATACTATGCAGAAACAGCCGGTTACCTAGCGAAACTAGGCACACCTCAACTTAAATTGGCATGCCCAGACTTGCCGCATAAGTTTAGCCCTAAAACTACCAAACGCACGAACTTACCAATGACACTCATCAATCCCAGGAACTTATGAACGTCAATCGTAAAACTGCAACGCTTACTGGAGCAATCGATGACTGGACCACGCAAGTAACGTTTTACGACTGGCGAAATAACTATCAAAAATCATAAAGATGGCCGATGTTTATGCACCAAGCACTAAGATGATTACTGGCTGTTTTAATGACAGCGGAATGTCCTTGTGTTATTTGCCTCTACAATGGGATGTTCGACGTATTCTCCAAAAAAACAAAAACAAAATGTAAGGCATGATTACCTAAATGATAAAGCCACAAGACAAAGACTGGACGCAGAAACACCTACAGTACTGACGATGATTACTGGATTCCAGCGTTCCAGATCACTTACCTGAAGCGCGTAAAGCCTAGCACAGACACTGAAGGACGTGTCGACATCCGGTTCGTTATCACCACGCCGCGGCTGGGGGGTACACAGTTTCACCAGAGCGACCAACACCTGGCGCCCTCGAGTGGGGTCCAGTTTCTCCACTCCTGTGGCCACGCATGTACCCCAGTCCTCTAAAGTTTCTGGTGTTACTGATGTCAGACCTGATGATGAATAGGTTAATATTAGTAGTCATAGTTATTGTCGGTGGATTGATTTGAAACAAGTGTAGGCCTCTTCAGGTTTTATAAAGAGGCAGCAGCTTCAAAAATGTGTCCAAAAATTGAAATGTCCTGCATTGAAAGTAAAGAATACACCATTGGCGTGAAACTGACACAAGATACAGAGCAAAATAGAAGTTTTAATGAACCATCATCATCATTGACGCTCTCACTCTCTTAGTCCCACCCACAGCTGAGTATAGGCCTCTCGTCCCTTTTGAGCCATGCTTTCCTGGTCTGTGCTGTTTTTGAACATTTATTTTACCGTTTACGAATAGACGGTGGTCGGTTTGATCTTGTTCAGTTTTGCCAACGAAATCTACTCGTTCCCCATACATACCAGTCTCCAGTATGTTGACGGCGGCCGCGTACATGTCGCTGGCGCGGCTGCGCGGCCAGTAGCGCGGCGCGCGCAGGGCGGCGGCGCACAGCTCGGCCGCAAAGCGCTGCGGCGCCTCCTGCGGGTCGGCCGCGCAGCGCTCCGCGTGGCGTAGGAACTTGCCCGCTACGTGCTCGCCGAATTGAGCGAATAGTGTCTATTGAGACAATAAATTACTGACATTATGATCTTATATTGCAAACGCGCTGAGAAATAATGATAATAGCGTTTTATACAGACTGAATTTTTGGAATAGCGACTTCAGGGCGAAAAATGAGGAGTTGAGAGTCGTCGTCGTCGTCGGGTACCATGCCCTCCCCGAGCTGGCACTCGGGGACTTCAATGCCACGAACACGGCTTGGGGTTCCGGGTGTACGGACACACGGGGCAGGATGGTGGAGGATTGGGCTCTGGAGACAGGCCTGGTCGTCCTAAATCGGGGCCCACGTTCTGCGCCCGCGTGTGTGCGCGGATGCGGGGTGAGTCAGTGCTGGACATCTCGTTCGCCAGTCCCGCTGTCTCCGTGGGTCATTGACTGGCGCGTCATGGAGGGGGTGGAGACGCATTTCGACCACCGGTACATCCGGTTTGACGTCTCTGCCCAGACCTCGAGCCGCTGGTCCAACAGGCCCCGAGTGGTCCGCGGTGGGCGCTGAAGCACCTGGATCGGGAGCTCTTCCTGGATGCCTCGATCGTGCAGGCCTGGGTGTCACCACCAGACCGGCCTGCAGACATCAACGACGAGGCGGAGTGGTTCCGGGAGGCCATGTCCGAAATATGTGACGTGGCAATGCCCCGGGTCCATTCTGGATGCGCCTGGCGCCAGGTGTACTGGTGGTCGCCGGAGCTAACATCTCCGCGCGTGGCGTGCGTTGCTGCGCGACGCCTGTACACCAGGCACCGCAGGCTCCGTATCCGCTCTCCGGATACGGAAGCCATTCAGGCGGAGCTGTACGAGGGTTACAGAGCGGCAAAGACCGCCCTCCGAGCGGTGATCCCGCAGGCCAAGGGACTGGCCCGCGAGGAGTCGCTGTGGACTCTGAACAGGGGGACGCCCATACAAAATGGTGCGGGGGAAGCTCCGCCTATGGGCTCCCCCGCTGACGCAGTCTCCGGCCCCAGCTCGTGGAAGGCGTGGTGAGCGCTCTGTACCCTCCGTGAGGGAAGCATGCTCCTCCGCCCATGGCTCCGTCTCCTGCGATGCCCGATGCGGACCACACTGACGACGACGACGATGCTCCGGAAGTGACCGAGGTAGAGTTGAGTGGCGGTACGTAGACTGAGTGCCAAAAATACCGCCCCAGGACCCGACGGCTTACCTGGAAAAGCCTGGGTCCTGGCCTTGGAAGGCTCTCGGACCTCGACTAAGAGGGCTCCTATGCGCATGCTTGGAGGAGGGCCAGTTCCCACTTCGTTGGAAGACGGGGAAACTGGTCCTCATCAAGAAGCCGGGGCGTCCTGCGGACTCTCCGTCCGCTTACCGGCCCTTCGTGTTGCTCAACGAGGTGGGGAAGCTCTTTGAAAGAGTCATTGCAGACCGCCTCGACGGGCAGCTGGTGCGGGTGAGGCCGGATTTGGCGGAGAGCCAGTTTGGTTTCCGCAGGGGGCGCTCTACGGTGAACGCCATCATGCGCGTGCGAGCCCTCATGACGGGGGATGCTGTGCCCCGGGGTGGGGTCGTCTTGGCGGTGTCTCTAGACATCGCCAATGCCTTTAATACCCTGCCCTGGAGTTGCATCAGGGAGGCACTCCGGTATCACCGGATGCCGACCAACCTGTCGTGTGGTCGAGGCCTATCTGACGGACAGGGCCGTCATCTGCCCCGGTCACCAGGGAGAATGTAACGTGTCGTAATGTGTGTGTAATGTGTAATGTGTCGTGCGGTGTTCCACAGGGATCGGTCCTGGGGCTGCAACTGTGGGACATCAAGTACGACTGGGTGCTGCGCGCCGACTTCCCTAGCGGCGTCAGCGTCGTTTGTTATGTTGACGACACGCTGGTCCTGGGGCAGGAGAGGTCGCACCAGGCGGCGGCCGAATTAATGACACTCGGGGTTGCGACAGTCGTTGAGAGGATCCAGCAATTGGGACCTGAGGTGGCCCTGCACAAGTCCGAGATCATGTGTTTTCATAGTCCTCGGAACGCGCCACTGTCGGGTTCCCAAATAACGGTAGAAGGGATTCACATCGGCGTCGAGTCGACGATAAAGTATCCAAGACTCGTCCTCGACAGCCGGTGGCACTTCGTGGAGTATTTCAGACGTTTGGTTCCCAGACTGGAGCGGGCCGGGGCTGCCTTGAAGCGGCTCCTGCCGGAGGCCCTACGCGGGAGTCGTGTGGTCCATGGCCCTTTACGGGGCACCGGTGTGGGCGCGTTCATTAAGGCGTCGACCAGCCCGCCGGTTGAACGCGTCCCAGAGGGTCATGGCCATCCGGCTGGTCCGGCGATACCGCACGGTCTCCTGCGAGGCGACGATCTTCTTGCCGGATTGCCGCCATGGTATCTAGAGGCAAAAGTCCTCGCGCACATTTGAGAGTGGCACGACGAGGCGAAACGTCGGGGCGTAACGCCGGCGATAACGAGTAATCGCGGCGCAGCGGACAGAGCTCCGGCGGGATCTCATGGCGGCATGGAGAGTGCGACTGTCGCAACCCAGCGCAGGGCACGCCACAATTGCAGCAGTAAGTCACCTCTTTGAGGAGTGGCTTGAGAGGCGCCACGGCGTCATCACCTACCGCCTGACACAGGTCCTCACCGGACATGGCTGTTTCGGGAGGTTCCGGATAAAGCGGGAGGAAACGCCCGGGTGTTATCTTTGTGGGGATCGACCGGAGGACATGGTGGAGCATAGGATGGAGGTCTGCCCGGCTTAGGCGGAGCATCGCCGTGTCCTCGTCGCGGCGTTCTCTCGCGTCCGACCCTGTTTCACGCCATGGTACGGAGCGAGAGGGAATGGGAAGCCGTCACCTCCTTCTGCGAAGCAGTAATGCTCTCGAAGGAGGAGACGGAGCGCGTGAGGTAGAGGCAATCGTTGCGCCCTCACGCCCCTAGTCGCCGCAGGAGGAGACACCCTGGGCGTCGGAAGTCGATTGCCGGCTCCCAGCCACCGTAGGCGCGGGCTTGCGGACGGCGAGCAATGGGCAGCTCGCCGTCCGGTAAGGACCAGGCCCGGTTCGACGGGGTCCGATAGGGCTGATGCCTGCCGGGGTCGCGGATTATTCGAAAGAGTTACCGTGGCCCTGGCGCACAGGTAACTGAAGGAATACGGGTGGGTTTTAGTCAGTAAGAGTCTGACACGCCCTTCCGCTCCGTCCAGAGCGGGAGAGGTCATTCAATGATTTCCCATACAAAAAAAAGGGCGAAACTGAATCAATTTTAGTTTTTTGGTTACGCTTATATGAAATTTAGCCGGGAACCCATCTCTTTCCAAACAAAAAATAACCCAATTCCCAAATTCCCAATGCTGTGTTGCTGGTATTAATAAGCACGAAATATTATGCTTAAATTAACTTCAAAAATCTCTCTAAGAGCGCGTACTAACCGAAAGCGTCGCGCTCTTTTATATAAATATGACGTACTCGCGCGATTAATCAAGTCGCGTTGGTGTGCCATAATTCAGGTATGGCGTATTCGCGCCACGATCGGTTTCGATTAGGTCGCGACGTATACGACCTACTCTACAGTATGTTACAAAGAAACTCACCCTGAACAGCGAGAATCGCACTCCATTGAACTTGTCCTTTCCCTTCTTCTCCTCGACAGTGAGGAAGGCGACCAGACGGTCTACATTAGCGTCGTCGTTGAAGAACTCGTAAACGTGGCGCTCGCCTTCCTCCATGTCCTCGGCGGGCAGGTCCGACGAGTATGTCTGCTGCGATGATGGTGCTGCCACCTGTAGGAACGATCATATTAAATGTTATACAATTGAAAATCAACATGTCTGGCAATGTTGATTAGGGAATACGCATGTTTTTTTTTAAATTTTAATGCAGTAATATAAAACCAAGAAAGTCAAATTAAATACATGCTACTTGTTGCTCAAAAAAATCATTAAACTCTAACAATTTTCTACTATAGTTCAAATGTCCGTAACTATCGCGGCCATGATATGACGTCATCCACATCATCATTATCCACGATACTGCTTCGTTTACATGTCTTCTTTAGCCACAAATCTTATAAATTAAAATATTTTTTGTGCTTTTGTCAAGAAGAAATCACACTTACTTACATACCTTAGTGAGATTTCAAGCAGTCCACAATATTCTTTAACTAATACATTTAAAAAAAAAAGTAGCTTTTTGTTGTTTGACTCCTATACAATGTATGTGTATTAACTCTATATATATAAAAATCTCGTGTCACGGTGTTTTTGGTCGCACTCCTCTGAAACGGCTCGGTCGATTTTTATGAAACTTTTTATGTATATTTGGTAGGTATGAGAATAGGTCCTAAAGTATATTTCATACCGCTCCCACAGGGTCGAGACTAATGCGGGTGAAACCGCGGGGCGCAGCTAGTAATTAATAATAAATTATATAAAAATAATAAAAATGTTCAAAATTACTTGCATATTGCCTTTTTATGCAAGAGACATTGGAGTTTAAAATGAAGAATGTCTTGTTGATCTAAGTATTCACGCGATCATAAAAAAAAAAACACGAGATGCAACAAAATTATAAAAGTGAGAGTGAATAACGAATGACTTACCTCAAGCAAATCAGGCCAAGCATAGAATCCGTATGTTGGGTTTCTCAACCACGGGCGCTCCCATTCATCGTCAGTCTGATGCACTCTATCCTCTGACCATATAGCCCAGTCAAGATCCGGCCGATACCCTGGAAAAATGTGATAAGTTATGTGTCTGAAGCTTAATGTCGTTACTGATTCTGGATTATGAATAAAATCCTGAAGGGATGACACTCATGATCAGATGCAGCTGAATAGAGCTGACCTAAAGCGAAATAACTTACCCCAAATTTTTTCGTCACAGTTTAATAATGTGACAAGAGGTATAGTATAAGTAGATAAGGGCTGATTGGTTTATAAAAAATAAAATAAATAAATATAATATATAAAATATATAAAAATAAATAAATAATTTTCCTTTTTAGATACTAAATTAACAGAAATAGTAGTAAGTAATAACGACAAAGTTTGTGGGTTGATGCTGTGTATTATAGTATTTAGTTGGTAAGTCTTAAATAAATAAATAAATAAACAAAAACAGCTTACCAGGTATATGTTTAGAGGGACGAGGGACCCCAGCGATCTCGTATGGATCGACGGATATCTTGATGATCTTGTGCTTGCGTTGTTTCAGCACGTAGTGTATCAGTCGCTGTGCGGTGCGACGCACGGCGATGTCGTCGTGCAATAGTGCGCGCAACATGCCCGGGACAGCCGACCCGGGGTATGGGGTTTGCAGAGACGGGCAGAATGTTAGCATCTGCATTGCTAGTTCCAGGCGGCGCCATTGACTGGTGGATGATTAGATTTTTAGTAAGGTGCCGTTTTGAGCATGGAGTTGTCGTGTTATGAGAAAGTCAGTTTAAAGTTTTGATCAAGATTCTATGGTTCTAAAAAATTGTTTTTTTAAAGTAGGAAGTGTTTATACAAATATAACATAAAAAATATAATAATAAGACTCACATAGTAGGCGTCTCGACAACTTTAATGAGCTCTGTAATAAGCTCATGGTACAGTCTCTCACACTTATCTGAAGTGGATTGTTCCTTCTGGAGAGAAGCGTTCAAGAGTAATTTGAAGCTGGGCTCGGTGCGCTCTGATTCCGCTATGAGCACCCCGGCCGCGACCACCGCGCCTACGGTCATAGTGAGCCGCGTGTTCACCGTCGGAAAGTGGCGGTGGAGGCTCTCACCGAACGCTTGCTCTAAGCTGTAATAATAACAATAAATGAGAAAACAATAACACAACAAAAAAAAAAAAAAATCAATGCTAATACATGTTACGATTAAGATAGGTGTTGTTGAATCTGACGAAGAATAAACGCCTATTTACGCGGATAATTTCTCGCCCGTTTTTGCGTAGAGAATAGAATATCCTTGCCGGAGAATTATAGCAATACGTTCACATTTCCTGATCCTTTTACTCACGACACAGGGAATTCTAGTGTGAGGACCAGTGTATTAATGTATAATAATACGGTGCCATTTTTAAAAAGAGGAGGTTCTCTTTTCGATTGTTTTTTTTTTATGTTTATTACTTCAGATTTTTTAATTTTATTTGATTGGATTTTTTTTTTTATGGATGTTTTTTATAAGCAAAAAAACTGCGTCGCTATTGAGGAGAGTGAGGGGCAGTCGGAACAGCATCCTGCAAACTGTAGCCGAGAGCTTAGGCTCTCCGATTGTACAGCAGTTTGTGCGGAGATTGATTTTTACTAACACTAGGCAATAAGTTATTTTTTGTATGTTACTAACACTATATGGATATTTGTGTCCGAATTAAAGATTATTATTATTATTATTATTATAGGTAATTCCAGATTGTTCTCATATAAATTTGGTCAAGTTCTGATGAGTGGTTTTAGAGTCAGCTTCGATAAAACGTATTTTTTCCACTTAGTGTACGTTGATGATGTTGTAATAACTTCCTGTCACTATTATTTAAATTGCAGGGATAGGTACCACAAATAAAAAGTGAAAAATTTAAACTTAAAAAATACCACCGGCTTCTAAAACAAAAAACACTACAAAATGAAATATAACTTTAATTTCGGAAGTCGGTGGCAACAAACGAAAATACTAAAACCAAAGACACCGACTTCGGAAATAAAGTTATTTTTTTCACTTTGTAGTATTTTTTTTGGAAGCCGGTGTTTTTTTTTAACAATAGACTGTTTTGATTTATTTTTAACACGCTATTAGTCGCTAACAATGTAATAAAATCTTAGAAGTCAATTTTAACCTACTTCTAATTGTCGTATCGAAATGAAACTTTGTATGTATATGTAGTTCGGAGGACAAAAGTATTATTTGGTATTTTGGAGCTGATCTGATGATGAAGCAAAAAGGTGGATAGTGGAACTCTTCAGTGGTTACTAGTAAACCCCTCGAGTTTGGGTTAATATGATTCGTTTTGACGAGGCCAATAGATTAGGCTTGGTAACGAGGGTCTGATGATGGAGCCAGGAGGTGGATAGTGGAACTATTCAGTGGCCATTAATAATTACTTCAACTTTTAGGTCATACGATTTGTTTTGATGAGTCCAATAGATTGCACTTGGTGTTGACGGTCTGATGATGGTGCCAGGAGGTGGATAGTGGAGCTCTTCAGTAGCTACTAGTAAACCGCTCGAGTTTGGGCTCATATGATTCGTTTTGACGAGACCAAATAAATTGGGCTAAGTAACGAGGGTTTCATGAGGGAGCCAAGAGGTGTTAGTGGCTCCTAGTAAACCGCTCAAGTCATAACTTCGTTGACTTTAGACTCGTAACTAAATGAAGAATATGCTAGACTAAAAAGTAAAAAATATGTAGTTTAAAAAACAAAAAAAAACACGCTTTTATCACGCACAAAAAAATATTACACAATTAAATTTTACTTGTATTAGTTCTTCTTTTATATCCAATGATTAAATCAAAAAAACGGGGAGCGCTTTTTAGTTGCGTATATTTTAATTAATTTAAACAAAGCTCCACGCTTTTTGATTTAATCATTGGATATAAAAGAAAAACTAATACAAGCCAATTTCACTATTTTAAAAAATGGGCGTGATAAAAGCTTGTTTTTTATTTAAGATTCATTCACATAGCTTAAGGATACCTGATAAAATGATATAAGTAGACCATGGCTTGAGTGAGTATTTTTCTAAATAAAACGTTAACAAATTATTTAAATGTCTAACTTACCGAACCATGCTGGGTTTCTCGCTGAGCGGCGCATTAAGTATGGCGGGCCACAGTGTACGCACGACCTCCCAGTCTTGTTTGGCTATCAGTGGGCCAGTGCGAGGCCCCAACATCATGAACAACACGCCCTTATGTTTGGCGTGCCATTCGTCCCCCTCTCCCCCTGCCGCTAATATTGCGGCTAGTTTTGGTACTAACGCGCGGTAGGAATACGGGTAGTGGCTCAACATCCAGTAGAGACGGATTTGAGCTAGAATGCGAACCTGAGGGTTGAAATAAATGTTGTTAGTAAAAAATTAAACTTACCTGTTTTTATGTTTCTGAAGCTTTTCGTAGCTACACTAAGGCCCGCTTGTGTGGTACAAGCGGGCCCTAGTGTAGCTACGAAATCACTCAATGCGTTTATCGTAAAAAACATGTTTAAAACATCGTTCTGTTTTTTCAATCGTTTGATTATGATGACAGAAACAGAACGATGTTTCAATTCGTTTATCATTAACCGTAAAAAGAATACTCACCGTGCTATACGTATTGACAGACAAATCAGCTAACGCATGTAACGCACTGAGAGCCGAGGGTGTAATGCCGGCTTCACACACGAGGTCGTACCGCGAGTCATCGTGCAGGCGGGCCGCGTCGGCCGCCAGCATGCGCAGGCGCGCCGAGCCCGCGCCGCGCGTGCCGCCGCCCCTGTCGGGTGCGCCCCCGCGGCCGTCCAGTGCGCGTTCCAAAGCGCCGTAAGAACGCAGACGAGCTTCTAGTCCGGGCGTTCCGCGTAAACCTTTCATTACGACTACGCGCTCCCATACCTGACGATTAAAAGGGTTTTTTTTTTACTGATCCTCTAAAAACTTATTGACCTTCTAAGAATATTCGCTTTTGATGTGAAACATCTATAGCCGCGGGTAAAACCGATTGTTGGCGTGGCGACGCGTCGCCACGCTATATTTTCTATACAAAATAGTTTCGATGTTTCACATCTGCCAGGCGTCCCACGACGGCACAATTAAAAAAAAAAAAACACGTGTGGCACTCGGGGACTGCCGCGGTAAAGCTATTGCATAGCATTTTTTATCCACTTATGCAATAATAATTATTTATTTATGCAGTTTTTTTTTTTCTTTGATATTAATTCAAGTACAGTCGTACCATATACATACACGTTAAGCGAACCCTCGGCCGAGCTACATGGTAGGCGGAGTGGGGGGTGTTAGGTTTTATTTTCGTTACGGAATTTCTTAATTCGTTCGCCGCGCTCAAAGCTCGCGATAAAACCTATGCAATAGCTTAAAAAAAGCTCTGAAAAACCTTTGGGTTTTAATTATGCAAAGTTTTTTAATAACTGAGCCTCTTTTTAACTTTCTGGCCTTTTCTCACTGTTGGTCGCAGTAACTACGCTAGGGTACCCCGATCAAAAGGGTCAGGCCAGAAACTGTGACAAACAGCTTTATGAAGGATATCTGTTGGTCAGGTGATTTGTTACGATTAAATACCCTAAATCCACGAAAAAAGAGAAGAGAGTTCACCTGTATGAGCATCTCAAGGCCCCTTGTATCGTCAGTCTTTTCGGCCAACAGTTTGGCCTGAACCTCGAGCAGTAGTCGAGTTAATGCCACGCGAACATTCTGTCCGTCGAGCGTGACGCGGAACCGCGCGCCGCAAGTGAACGGAATGCTCGTCGCCGGCACTTGGGTGTCGATGCTAAAAGAAAATCAGGAATTAGTGATGTGATTTCAGCTTATTTAGTAAGTGCATACGTAAATTTTATAATGGTCACTTAATTATATTATTGTACTGAATAAGCTTACAAATTTTTTTTATCTAAATAAGTTTGATGAATTTATTTTTCATAACTTTTTAATTTCCTTTTTTTCTTACTACATACTAAAACATAATGGTCGTGTGGATTTAAGCGTTGACTTAAGCCGTGGCGTTTCTAAATTTGGCAAAGATGTAAACAACAATGGCCGCTCGAAATTTCGAAATATTTTTATTTGGTTTAGTGATGTGGTTTTATGAATTTTAAGTTCAGGGGTAATCGATGTTACAATTATAATTATACAGGTTGGCAGGTACATCGACACACAAACTGTAACCGTGAATTCAGCACATGATTCTGAACGCCCGTGTTGAAAGTTTTCGTCGGTTATTTAAAATAAAATAGATTTTCCATACATTTTGACCGCGTAAATATTGCAGTTTTCTATGAAACAGCAGATTAGGTTTTGATAACCTACGAAATGTTTCTACGCTATTTTAGTCTAGAACTATGTGTTGAGTTCATGGTTACAGTTTGCGAGTTGTCCTGTATTTCCGTGCATATAATAGATTAAATGATTTGAATTTAGATAATTTCCGTTCGTTTTTATTATGAAAAATCGACTCCAAATTAGTAGTTTTATTGATAGATCACTTTATACGAAAAAAAAAAATATGAAAAGCAAAATTTTTATGCCAAAGGCTTCTCCGCCCTTCTATTAGACCCTATGTTTTCAAAGATGCTAATATAGTCGTCCATTATACACCTAAGACATTATTATTTTTCCTATAAAT
Organism: Dryobotodes eremita; assembly: GCA_917490735.1. NCBI lineage: Eukaryota > Metazoa > Arthropoda > Insecta > Lepidoptera > Noctuidae > Dryobotodes > Dryobotodes eremita. The sequence continues at coordinate 12,515,221 of OU823257.1, forward strand.
GTGTATTAAATACTCTTTGTACATATTGTCGGTAATTATTATGTCACATCATATAATTCAATAACAAAAATAAATTTGGAGGAGACAAAAATGATGTCAGTCGTTTGCATAGAACATAATATATACTCTTAGAGAGGTCGTTTGAGGTTTTGTATGAATTTAGAAATCGTCCCAAATTTTCGCTATTATTGATATTAGATTTAAAAGTTTTCTGGTGATCCACAAGAGGAAAAAGTGATTGTGATAATATGTGTGTGCTAATAAACGCATTATTAATCAGTGACGCGCATATATCGTGTTCTATTCCTCGGCAAGGTCCATGTCATTGGTTTTGGTTCCTGGGCACCACCTCTTATAAAGGTATAACGCAAGACAGGTCAAAAATTTAAGATTGCTATGTCAAAGATACTCACAGGGACACAGGTTGCTCATCCGGAGGCGGCAGGAAGGGGCTGCACGCCAGCGCGGCGTTGATGATGTAGAAGCTTCGCAGCCTGCGCTCGCGACACATGGGCCTCTCCCCACTCAGCCACTGCCGCAGACGCCCCACCTCAGCCTTCAAGTATCTATCCAGCAACATCTGAGCACATGCCGCCTCATCAGCACACGGCACGTGCCACTTAAATTTAGCGTCCTTCAACAGACACCCGTAACCCCATTCCCTGACAGGCAGCCATTTCTCCGGAGCCTCCCCATAATCATTCGGAGAACTCTTCCACTCCTTCAGATCAATGTAGCACAGAGACGTGAGCATGTGACTCAGCACCTCACTTGCCCTCGACAGCGCGTAGTTAGCGTGCAGCTTCAGAGCGCGGTCCAATATCGGAAGAAGGTCGGGAACGTACTTTAAGAGCACCGTGCCGTCGCACTCCACCGCGTGCATGAACAGAACCAAACTGTACATGAGGTCGCGCGGTGGGTTCTCTTCACGCAGCGCCTCGTCCGTCGACAGTAGCTCCGTCAGGTCCTCACATAGCTTTGGCATAAAAGCCGCTAAAGTAGCTTCCGAATTAATTCTCGCAAACACGCGCAACATTACTCCCACCATACTTCCAGACACATTCGTCTCAAAAGTCGACTGTGTGGCAAAAGACTTGAACTTTCTCAACGCCTCCTTGAATATTTTCGGCGAACACTGCATCAGCACGGCTGTGGCGGCCGAACAAATCGCTGTCTCCATTACAGCATCAGTCTTGCTGCGAACAGCGTCGGATTCCTTGGTATCGAGCCTTACATGTTCGAGCACACTAGACTCGATAATGACAAACAATCTGTCAAAAAAGACGAGGACAAAGTCTTCGAATTGAGCAGTAGACTCACAGGTCAGGAGCTCTTCCTCTGTGAGGTCATGCCAGTGCTCGTGAGCGGAGCTACAATCTATGAATGGCACCATCCAGGTGAAGATGAGTATGAAGTGCAATGTGACTAGTGTCTTTTTGATGTCGTTTGGGTCAAGCCCGGGCAGGACGGCTAGTAGGAATGGTACAACATGGGTGGGCCCCTCCGGGTAGTCCGCGTCGGCTCCACGCAGCATGGGCCGCGCGACGGCGGCCACCGCTGACATGGCGGCAGTCACTCGGTGAGGCTCCGTTAGTGACGTCAGAGAGGTCTTCAGCCTCTCTAGTAATGGCGGAACTACTATAGCAGGACGTAGCGTCGCTAGATTATGCAATGCGATGGAAATATCGAGAGAGCCACTGCGGCTGTACACCGCCTGTAGCGTTGGTTCGAGCACAATGTTAACAAACTCAGTGATATCTTCATCTCTAAGTCGATATTCCGGTGGAGTTTGGTTTTCCCAACATTCGTAAAATTTCTTTTCACGTTCACGTCGCACCCTGTAAGAAAGAAACGAGTTCAAATTGTTTTATATTAATATGATTATTTTGATGAATGATAAAGCAGCATGTACGGCTTTACTCACATGCATAGTAGCGAAGCGGCCCGACTACAATAGGCGCGCAGTAGAGCCCAAAATCATGAGTACTTCCGGCGCCGAGGGGGGATCGTCTTGTAAGTAAAGACATACATACTCCTAAACAAAAATGGTGTGACGAGAGTGATGCATGTGAGATGATTTCGAAATAAAAATAGATCAAACGGCCAAGTGACAAGACATAACCATATCAGGTATTTTATAGAATTTCCAATGTAATTTATGTCTTTTTAGGCCCAGCTTGAAAGTTTAAAATGTTTACCTGTTAAGAAACTCTCGGGCCAGTTTCCTAAGAAGATCTCTTAGCTTGTAGGACCAGCGGCCTGCGTTGGCGCTGTGCAGGTAGCTCTCTACTCCTGCCAGGAAGCTGCGCAAGTGCTTTAGCACCACACCGTTGGGGCTGATGCTCCATACGATCCAGGAGGCCACGTGTTTCATATCTAGACCACATAAATAATTTGTTACACTGTGGTCACGAGTCTGCGTAAATAAATAAATAAATAAGTATTATGTCGGATTGGCTATGGGTCTGTTAGTAAATATTTTACATAACAGCACGCCTGTATATCCCAGAAGGGTTAGGCAGAGGTGTACCTATAGTACACCCACATTTCGCCTGTATCTTTAAGTCCCATGTAATAGGGCGGCGTCAATAATTGATCATTACAGGTTTGTTTGTATCGGATTTACTTTTGAGTACTTTTACGTGGGAATTTTTAATACAATATATCCCTTATTGTTCACGGATAATAAAATCAGAAATGTACAAGGGGTGGTTTTATAGCTTGATTGCAGCCTGATCTCTTTAGGATGTACAGTAGTTGAATTTACTTTACGAAACAAAGATGTGTTAGTTGGTTGTCAATAGTTTTCATCACGGTTATCCATTGGGTTTTCTTAACGACATACTTTCAAATAACTACTTAATTACTGTTCCATCAATCTGCTGAGCCTTTTCCCAACTATATTGGGCTTCTATAGTCGGCTTCCAGTCTAACCGGATGCAGCTGACTTACCAAGGGAATGAGAGCGAGTGATCTGCATGTCTTTGTAGGCGACTGGCAAGTTCAGGGCGTGTAGGAACCGCGTGAACATCTTGGGGACATGAGGCGTCCAGTCAATGGCACCAGGGTTGCGCTTAGCCAGCCCAGCGAATAGCATCATTAGGTCCTGTACAAAGCAACTCGTTATGTCAAACAAAATACAGTATCCGGGAGTTTTTAAGACACATTGTGCATTTGTGCAGCTGTATTATACTGAACAGTTGTCGCTCAAATTGTAATCGCCCCAAAATTTAACTTGCTATATCTTACCGAGATCCCACACTGTGAGTTGTAGCAGGTATCCCACAGAGTCATGATCTCATCGAACCACAAGTGATGGCCAAACCGCGCGTGCTCGGGGTTCAACGCGACCGGTAAGAAAGTGGCCAGTTGACAGATCACGTGTGTATCCGTAGACCACGGGTTTACTTGAGGCAATAACTCTGCCAGGATCTCTCTTGTGGATTGTAGAGGAAAATATCTAAAAAGACCGAAAAGGTATAACGGATGTTTCGCTAAATTTTAACGGTATAAAAGTGAGGGTATTTTACTTACGGTCTTGCGCATTTAACCATCGATATGTATGATCCTTCTAGGGAGCTGAAATTAAATTAAGTCCATTATAATAAGTTCCTATTGAAGAGACGTTTCCAACATGCACAGCCTGCCACCTTGTTACACAGACACTACAATTTATACAATAGGATAACGTTTGATTAAAATAAATTATTAATTTTTCAACCTCATTAAAGTTGAACACTTAATAAATCATTTCTAGGGTCCATAATACCAAGGATATATAGTGACATGGGTCCGATGAATCATGAGCCCAACCCGTCTGCCACCCGATGTGCGAACATTAAGCGTGTCCCGAAAACATAAATTGTTTGTCTATTTATTACGTGGGCAGTTCGTTCTCGTCGGCTCCTGCGAGGCCGAACAACTCTAGGGCGTCGCCCAGCCCGTCTCCCGACAGGAATTTGCGAATCATATCGAGCATATCGCCTCCTTGTTTCATAAACCGATTTGGCCTGAACACACATTATGATTTTAAAGTGGCATTAACTTTGTCTCACGTAGATGTTATAATTAAACAAAATCAATCGAGTTTATAAACAGGTAGTTATTACAAAACATCGATAAAAATCGAGCATCCAGCCATGTCGAAGTCGTCATATAGGTAGGTAAGTAAGAATTACGTTAGGTTATGTTCTACTCCTTGTGTAGATACAGTACGTAGAAGTAATACAATATTCACGTAAGTGATTGCGTCAAACCTGTCGTACACCATACGTCACATGAAGGAAGTGCCGTAACAAAAGTTGGCGCTAGATGAGTAGCAGACACATTCATAATCAAGTTCTTTGGATTATGTGTTAATACTTTTGATGATAGTATTATGTTTGAACTTCATTCCAATGTTTCGTTGAATTAATGAATACTTACTTCAGGTAATGGTACATTCCAATATGGGTCGAGCTCTTATCAAATATTTTTTTGCCCATATCGTAGAGCGGGCGCCAATGCAGCGTCAGTTCCTCAGGTGTAATCAATTGTCTTTTCCTGTAGAAATAATTTAATTCGTTAGCAATTAACAAAGCGCACAGTGCCAATTATTTAAAGTATTTACTGCCAAGATTACACAATATGTTTAGAGTTCTTTAATAAATTTTATAGAAGACATGGTACTTATAGGCTGATGTATGTATTTATAAACAAAAATAGAGAAAAATACATTTCTTGATTGGAATGCCCGATTCTCGCTGTTTTATTGACTCGCATTTTCTTACTATAAATTACTACTAATACTAATTATAAATTACTTTTACTATAAATTATGCCCGGAATAATTTCAAAGGAACAGTTTACTAGAGCCGAACAAGAATAAGATGTAGCCGGACAGCAGAGAGAAAATGGTTATTAAATTTGATTTCTATTTTTTTCTGCTTGCCTAACTACCCTAATTAAACTAAAAACCTATTAAACTTGTACTTACTTTGTGAGCATTAGGAACATAGTAGCGAACTTGTGCACCTTGCCTGGTTCCAGATCAGGTATGAGCACAAGTTCATAAGCTAGTTTTATCAATTTTATGTGATCTTCTTTCCCGAACTTTAGGCCATGAATCCGTATGTATCTGTGAACAAAATAATTAAACGTTATAGTAATTAAATTACTTAATTCCAGTGGAAAAACAAAAACAAAATAAAATAACATAGAATTGGTAACTTTATTTATTTAATTATTTTTCATTCGACTGTCTCTGTGTTCTAGTGATCGCAAGGGCGACAGGCAGCATGAGGTTCTGGGTTCGTTTTCCAGATTGGGCAAAGTTCTATTGGGATTTTCCATTTACAATTCCTTAGCAGCAGCTTGGAGCCTGGCTCTTCATACTCATTATAAGTAGTATTATAATTATTACATGGCACTTGAACATTTAAAATGTTAGGAAGAGTCTCTACCTACCACTTCGGAAAAATATAGACGTGATGTTATGTTATTTTTAATTTGTAATACCTTTTGAAAGAAAATCGTATTTGAATTTCAATACTTAAGTATTTAGGTACTTACGTTATTAATGTAATAAAAAGATATGACAGAGCAAAGTACACAAGGGCGCATTAACTAATTGATTAGCATTTGGAACTGCTGAAGATTGTAAAAACTGTCTTTACATTGTATAAATTCAATCTTGTTATATTGTATAATTGCATAGCACATGTGTGAGTACTATGTACCTACTATAAAGCTACCATTTTCTAGGTTTGTCTTTTATTGACTTGAATGTGCCCTGGCGGCTGAGAGTATGCCATCGTCACTCAAATGTCTCGTCGGTGGTGGCGTGTGTGTTGGATCATTAAGTTCCCTTCAAAATGGTCGAGCTAAATGGTGCTGATCCATACGTCATGTTCGTGAACGGGCGCCGTCAGTGGCGACTGGTCATCTCTTGGCTGCCACGGCTTATTTTAATTTAATATTGGAATTGTTATCGTCTCTTTATTACGGACGCTTTTAACGTTCTGCATCGTTCTCACATGCATAATTTCAACATGAATGATGTAACCAATAATTTGTAACCATATTTTGATTTAAAAGAGTGTCCATGGAGTTTCTTGCCCATTCTTCTCCATAGGTACCTACTTCGCTTTGGAATGGGCAACTAGCTTCCTCTTTCTGACTGACCGACCCCTTGACAATTCAAAAGTGCCTGTAATTGGTTTACTTGAAATAAATGCTTTGAGTTTGAGTATTGCATAATGACTCATTAATGAAAAAGCCTGATCTAGGTTCTAAATTTTAGGACTCAGTATAGTAATTTCAATGGGCATAACCAGTTTTAAACCTATCCAGATCGGTAACTAGTTTTCTAGTATAGGTACACATTGAACAACACTTCATGAATTTAATAGGTCGGGGAAAAAGTTTTTTCGTATTTTATAGGTATAAAGTTGTAGTAAAATCTCTTTGGTTGTACTGTTTGTATCTGGTTGGTTTTGATACCTTTAAAAAATAGAAAACATTCAAAAGAAAAATTAAAGGTAAAAACGATTTCCCGCCATTTTTCAATTATTTTTCTGGCAGTCAAGGGGTCAGTCAGTCAGAAAGACGAAGCTAGTTGCCCATTCCAAAGCGTAGTAGGTAGCTATGGAGAAGAATGGGCAAGAAACTCTCAAAAATATAATATAGGAACACAACAATAGGAATTGTATAGTAATTTAATCATCAGTGAGTGCTATGTGAGGCCAGGTGCAGTTAGCAGGAAGACCTGGGTGTTAGCCAGCATATTTCAAACTTCACTAATACTTGCCAAAGGTTAGCGCTAAACCGAAACTTGCAATAAAATGATTTACGTACAGCTGAAAAATATGATACAGTTGGTGTCATTGTTTAGTTTGGTATTCGACCACGTCCTAACCGAAAGCGACCGTCGCGTGAGTAACCAAACGACACGATCGTTTGTATGAATTACAAGCTTTTGCCCGCGACTTCGTCCGCATGGAATTTCGGACCCCGACCCATCGCATCGCATCGCCCGCCCGCGCTATTCCTTCCTTTTCGCTTAGCGTTCTTTCAAACTTTTTTCTTTTTGCTGGGCCCTTAAGGGTTTGTAGCTTTGTTAATAACCTTTCTCAAGAATTGGGCATCAATTGAAAAATATTTTTTGTGCGTTCAAACAAACAAACTCTTCAGCTTTATTATTAGTAACTAGTTTCTGCCCGCGACTTCGTCTGCGTGAAATTTCTTGTTCCCCGACTCACCCCGTCGCATCGCGTAGCCCGCCCGCGCTATGTCTTCCTTTTCACTTAGCGTTCTTTCAGATTTGTTTCTTTTTGCTCGGCTCCTAAGGGTCCTAGCGTGATGTTAAGTAGCCTGTCGCCTTCCTCAAAAATTGGGCTATCAAATACAACCATTATTTTTCAAATCCGACTGGGTCTTCAAGATATTACCGCGTTCAAACAAACAAACAAACTCTTCAGCTTTATTATTAGTATAGAAGATAGATATAGATAGATGACGTACACACGGCTACATATCAAGCCAGTTTCAGTTCCAGTTTTAGTTGACCTCGCATTGTATAGGTTTTTCCGTAAAATGAGAAGTCAGCTTATACTGGAAATGTATAGCTTGATATGTAGCCATGCGTACAAACGCGACTTTATTGATCGCGCGAGTTATGAGTAGGTACGTCATTCATATTAAAGAGCGCGACGATCGCAATCCCGGGGTTCGAGTCTTGTTGTTCTCTGTTTTTTTAATAGTACACAAAATATTAAATTAAATTGCCAAGTTTTAAATCCTACTATATTTTTAATAAGGCCAACTGTTTTGTTTACCTAAATATTTGAACACTTGACTGTAATTTATTATACAGACAGTGATTTATACTACCTACATACATATATATTACACCTGTTATTTATTATTAATTTAGGCTATAACATTCTAAAACTTTTGAATACATATAAAAATTTCATTCATGGCCTAAATATATATAACTGTAAAATTTTATGTGTCATCATTATATTGCACAATTTGATCAAAACACCAATATTATTGTTTTATACGGAATGTTTTTTTTTGTACCTTCTTTGTCTCGTTTTCCCTTACATAACTTACTAGCATAGGATTTAACACTTTCAGCCAATAAGTAATTGTATGTATGATGATTGAAATGTATTTAGTTTAATCGGAAAAGCTTTCAAATAGCTTTAATAAATTATACCACAAATGGGCGCGTCTCAGTTCAAAATGATGATGTCTCAGGTGTTTAAAAATCTAAAACATAATAAATTATATATCCAATTGAAGTGGATTTTATTATTCTAATATGTAATGCAAGTCATATTCACTATGCAGTGCAGCAGTTTTTTTTACTGTACAGTTTTGTGACATGCAAAGCAATTGTGACATGCTATACACAATTTGACTGAAATAATAGGTACAAGTTATATATACCTTTTTTTTTTAATTGAGTTTCTTTTTATTTTCAAGGTATTTTTTTTAGTAATAATAGACTACTGTTGATTTATATACACATACTAAAAACTTTTGTAATTCCTCTAAATCTTTTCTGGTAATTAAGTCATGTTCTTAAGTAAGTCCAAATAAATAAAAATGTTGTAGATACATATTTAACTTTAAGTCATTTTATATGAAATCGGAGTGAACAGGAAATGTCTTAAATATAGGCTATCACTAAGTAATTGATTATGTAAAAGAAATCCCTTCTCCCTCCCTGCTTTGATGGACACCAGCAGATACTTAAATGTTGTCAGTATAGATAAGTAGTATTGCTTTGTAAAAAAATAACATCATGGCTGTTTTCTCCGAAGACTATTACGTACTTAGAATTACCTAGTGGAAAAACAACAACACTGTCTGATCGGGGAATCGAACCTAGGACACCACAAATATCATTTTAGAGGGAATACAGTAGGCACTACTGCATTATGTTTATTATAACTGGACTCCACTTAAGTTATTTCTGTCCAGGGCCTTAACATACGGGAGCTTTACAGATTCCAGAGAGCAGAGAGTATTAATGTGTATAACAATCCTTCAGCTATCTATTGGACCGCTTCCAACAATTCAATACTTATCACCTAAAATGTGCCAGCGTTGGCCCGACACATTGTTTTTATGAAAAGTCACAGGTACTTACTTCATGAGCCTGGAGGACCAGACCCCGCACGCCGGCTTCATCTCGCGAAGCATGACGGCCCTCGCCAGGTTGGACTTCACTTGCTGCAGGAATATTGTGGACTCATTGTCTAACTCGGCGGCATATGGTAGGATATGATTCGTCAATATTTCCTTCTGCGGCTTGAACCCCAGAGCCTTTATACGCTCCGGGGTTGTCACCAACATCTCAAACTCGTCGTCTTGTAACATTTTGATTGTTTTACGTTATTTGTTTTTAGAAAAATATAGCGAGTCACTGCGATATGTTCTTTATGCCTGGAGGCCACATGAGCACAACTGTTAGTTTACTCGATATACGATCGCGGATCACCAATAATAAAATGTCATTTAACAAATAAAATTAACATTGAATTTACACAAGTCATCGAGTTAATCACTGAAAGAAAATCCGAATCGCCAAGTCAGTCCCAAAGGTACGTTCCTATTCACTAAAATTTGACATGCGTCATTTGAAGAACAAGTCTCCTCATCGAATAGTCGTAATATTCGTTCCATTCCACGCATTTACAACGGTGATTGGGTGTGTTTCAAACTGCAGGAAGCGACAAATGCAACGCCATTGGTTGCAACAGCCAAAGTTATAGATATGTAATAAATTATCGATTATTCGGGCGAGCGAGGCAATAACCTTTCCTACAAGCAGGAAAGGTATTATATTGGGTAGATAGGCGGCTACCTATAGTAGCAATGTTATGTCTGCTACTCCTCCTTTTTAATGGTATTGCTTATTTAGACGATTGTATGGCGGTTTATGGAACTTTTGCTGGATTGGATTACGTTTATTGTTAAATGATCTTTATAAAGAAAGGCTCAGAAGCGTCTTTATTATCCTAATATTATGAATGCGAAAGTAAGTTTGTTTGTTAAACTTTCAAGCTAAAACGGCTGAACGGATTTGGATGAAATTTGGTACATGGGTAGACCATGACTTAGAGAAGGACATAGGCTTCGTTTTATCCAGGTCACAGACGAATTCGCGGGCAACAACTAGTAAAGATATATGTATGTCCACGTGGGTAGGCAAGGGCGGATCCAGGGGGGGGGGGGGGACAGGCGCAGGTGCCCTTCCCCCCAAATGGTTTAAGTTAAATAAAATCAAACCTTCTGAATGGACTGGCCTGAATGCGTATCCATCAAGACATTGCTTCAATGATGAACGCTGAAGTACGTACTATAAATATCTTCAGCAGCACTGGCCTAACTACTAAGGTCTAAAGTGGTGCATGTCTGCACCACTTTAAACTACGAACTGACGTTCGTACTAGGGCCCAGAGGTCTGCTAAACCAACAATGCACCGGCCAAGAGCCTCAATCGACGAGAGGATTTCAAGATAACCATATGTATAATGCTAAAAACATAGCGCGGTCTGAGCGTCTTCGCGCGTCCAAGAAGTTTATACAGTTTTTCTCAACTCATGAAAAATATTTAGCTAATACTATGAATGGTCAAAAGAAAAACTAACCAAACCAATTTGAGGTGGGGTGTTAAAATTATTGAGGTCGCTTCGCTCGCTCTTGCTGCCCAGGTTCTCTTTATTCCTAAACTTTGCTATCGATGTCGACAAAGTAACTCTTATTTCTGTATCTATGGTGAAAAGAACTATCCTATTGTGTTAAAACTGGATATTTTTTTTGTAGTTATTTTTATGTCATTGAAAAAGATAGAATCCCAAAAACAGGTTTGTAATACTAAGTAGATACATAGATATGGGAGACACTTCTTACCTGTCTGGCCCATGTGCCCTTCCAATAAATGAATCCTGGATCCACCCTTGTGGGCAAGTACTGTAGGTACAAGTCTTGGCCAGTAAGTGGTACGCATCATTTACCGGGAGCTCAATAATTTATGTATTACCGAACCCCACAAAGAACCGTTGTAGGTACACTGTTTCCAAACATCCAAGCACTGTGAAACATACTCAATGTGTTGTAAGACTGCATAATTTTTTCGTTATTTTAGAGGCTGGGTTAGATTCATACATACTAACGATAGTTTTGATTCTTAAAATTTCTAATGCAGCCCGTAGCAGTTAAACAGCGCAAGTTTTTGTCGATGTAATTAAGTAGGTAGGTAGATTAGATACTTACCATATTGCTTAATACAATCTTCGTAATCATACACGAGCAGGGCCGGCAGTCTCGACATAGATACCGACAAAAATCGGTCGTTAAGTCCAATCGATATCAAATTTCTTTAATAGAGTTTCAACCTTATGCTTTGGAAATAAAGTTGAAAATCTATTAAAGGAATTTGACATCGATACGACTTAGCGACAGATTTTTGTCGCTATCTAATGTCGAGACTGCAGGCCCAGGAAAGCACGAGGTGTAATATTGAACAAGTAGCAGGCAAATGTGTGCACTCTCGGCTTTGTCACAGTCACTTGTGAGTTGTGATCAGCCCTGGATTTACGCCCGCGATAGGGCCCCAAAGCTACCCCGACCAGGTAGCTTGCCGTCAGGCAGGCGGACCAGGCTGAAAAGCAAATGCTACAGGCCAGGCCCCGCGCTCATATCTTGGTACCTATCCCACCCGTGGGAAGGACCAAGAATCTGACCTCTCCGAGGCGGGATGCTAAAATTTGCATAGTGGCTTCGCTCGCTCCGGCCGGCGTCATCGTTTCTCTTATTTCTTCAGCTTTTCTGCATAAGTCTACAAAGCAACTCCTATTTCTATATTAAATTGTCAAAACAAAATATAATCTCTCCAAGGCGGGGTGCTTTGATCTTCGAGCTCGCGTCTCTCGTTATTGCATCGTAGTTACTCTTAATTATTAAACTTTCTTGCATTGCATAGTCTTAGTCGACAAAGTAACTCGTTCGCACTGACGTAAAAATATCGCGGCGGGATTTAATCGCGCACTGGATTTTCAACTCTCGGTGTTGAACCGAGCATTGAGAATCCAAAAGGGTGCATCACATCGCGCCGAAAAAAAATTTACTGTTGGATTTTCAAGTCTCGGCGCTAAACTGGGGGTTGAAGTTCCAGTGCGCGAAAAAATCCCACCGCCGCCGTGAATCTTTACGTCCGTGCATACGTGAAATTCTTAGTGTAAGTATGAAAAGAAAAGAAACCTAGTCATACAAGATGTTTTTTTTTTTAATAAAAGTTTATTTATGGTTGATGTTAATCTGATTTATCGACAATGTTGGTTGGCATGCGTTCCTGCACTACTGACTATGCAAAACATCGAAATTACCCCTCCAGTGTTTAAAGTATTTTTTGCGTAGGTAACTGAACCATATTAGGTGATAATAGGGCATAGATTGGTATGAACTATGCCATAAATATACTCTGGCTTTCAATTTCAGAACCCAGGTTTCGAACCCAGACAGGCGTTTTACTTTGTGTAAATTATTTCATCACCACTGCTCTCAATACGGTGAAGGAAAACATCGTGAGGAAACATGTCCTAGTACCAAAAAAAATCGAAGACGTAACATCTACCACCCCGCGCCCAGTGCGGGTTGGTAGATGTTATCTCCCGCCATGTTATCGGTTACAGGTATGGTAACATAAAGATGGACAGAAAGTAGTAACAAAACCGACATCATAAAATTAGTTTTACACGTGGTTTTACATGAAATTTTTATCTGAGATTAAAATTCTCTATCTTATTAAGTAAAAAGTTAGAATTATCGTGCTAAGATAGTTTTTAAACGACTTCAAAAAAAGGTGCTCATTTTGACTGTTTTTTTTAAAAATATGTATGGTCTACGGTATTTTTGCCATTTGTGTACTGATTTTAATAATTGTTTTTTTTTTGTATTAATAATCTTTTTTTGCAGATGTTTCTGCTTCTTCTTTAATAGAGAGATTATTTCAATCTTGAGTCTAGACCTAACAAATATAATGTTATTTAAAAATATCAATGTTAATTAATTATAAATACGTACAACTTTTGGATCTACGTATAATTTAATTTGGAACAAGCTAGGTTTTTACATGGTGATAACAAAAAGTTAACAAGTGTTAAATGAGTGTCTAAAAATCTACGGATTTTATAATAGAAGCACTTTAGACACGCGTTTAGAAAAACACATCAGGTTTTTTTTTTGTTATAATGCTGTTAGTTAATGATTAATATTGAAAAAAAAAAAACTAACTGCAATCATTTTGCTACCGGTCCGTTTGGTTACTGTCCCTAATCTTTTTTACGGAGTTCGAATGATTTTCTAATAAATTTCTTCGCTTTTACAGAAGTTGAACTGCCCAACTTTTTTGTACCAAGGCCTGCAGCAGGCTTATAGCGTTGATGTATAAGAAAATCGTTCACCTTTTTTTTTGTATAGACTTTTCATACCATTACGCGCTAGTTGGCAGCAGCAGGACGATTGTTGAATGTTTGTAACGACAAAATAAACCTAAAAAAAAAACCTAAAAGAAAACCTGAAAAAGTTACTAATAAACAAGCTTTTTCAACATTGTTTTGTAATTCGAGGTGCGAGGTAAGCTGTTGTGAGGACCCACTTAACATTTTGTCGATCTGATGAGTTTGTGAAGTCGCTGGTACCTATAAAAAAGATAACATGAGTGCCAACACTTTTTTATCATTTCTCTAATTTTGTAGATGTGTGACGAATATGAAATATTTGAATATTTGGGTAGTGAATATCGAACAGAAAAGGAAACCGACGGCGTCGCACTAGGAAAATAAATAACCCTTTTGAAATGAATGAAAGGGAATTTATGAATCAATATAGGTAACAGCATATCATATAACTTATTATAGAAATCAATAATTACTAAGACACACTTGGTGGGTACAAAGTAAACTAAATTCACACTATACGAGATACGATTTCTGTTTATGTTAAAGGTTAACGAAAGATTTAGTACATGGTTTATGTGAGGATTTGAAACCTATAATGAAAACAAATCCTCAGACGTCTAGTGATTTAAGCATACAGACTCAAAGGGGAGTGGTTTTTTTTAGATGAATTCCACACATATTTAACACTGAAGTACGCGCGACTACATATCGAGCTATACATGTATAAGCCGACTTCTCATTGTACGAAAAGCCAGTCAAGTCAAGTCAGGTAAAACTGGAAATGTATAGCTTGATATGTAGCCGTGTGTACCTACTTAGTAAAAAATAATTATGCTTTACCACGAACAATCGATGTGCCATTACAATCCTTAAACATAGGTTATAATGTATGCAGGTTTTAACAGCAATCTATGTTTATGCACATGGGTCCTATCAGAAACCCACAGGGAGTGCTCAACAAGTTGCCAAGCCAACAGAGTTTTTCAGTATTGGCAGAGGTTGTTGCTACCTTAAACAATATAGAATTCCGAAATAAATACTAACACGACTTGTATGTGGTTCACTAAAAATTAAATCACCAATTCACCACATTAATTAAAATTAATCTGTTATTCCAATCAGGGATGTTGCGGATGCTGATTTTTCCACATCCGCGGATGTGAATGCGGATGCGGATTTTTTAAGACACATCCGCGGAAGCGGATGTCTAAGATCTTATATGTATAAATATATTCATTTACCTGGCGATTTTAATTTAATGAGCTGAGCTAAGACTAATACAAATATTTCCCAATATACAACTGTTTACACACAATGATCACTGTATCACAATAATATTCAAAATATCTATCTATACGATAAGTAATCCACAGCGCAAACAAACAGCTAATGATTTATTTACAAGAAACAAATGATGCACCACAACAAACGCGTCGGATCTTGTCACCAATTTTTTCGCTCCCATTGGCCATTGTCACGTGCGAACGGCACGTGCCGTTCGCCGGCCCCGCCCAATTTCTTTCTATTCGCAACTTGTATTACATTCGCATCCGCATTGATTATTGCGGATACAGATGTCCAAATCTATGCGGAAGCTCCGCATTTACGGATGCGGATGCGAATATTCGCAACATCCCTGATTCCATAAAAAAAATTGTAAAGTAAGTAGATCATTATGATATTTTCATGTACGTAAACAAACTTACGACATTGTGCAGATGGTTCACAATAAAAAATCGCAACGAAATGCTATTATATAGAACTGCTTCCCTAAAAATTCGTTCTATAAGGTAAAAATACAAATATTTATTTTGTCACATATTTGTGATGCGGATTTTTTAAGACACATCCGCGGAAGCGGATGTCTAAGATCTTATATGTATAAATATATTCATTTACCTGGCGATTTTAATTTAATGAGCTGAGCTAAGACTAATACAAATATTTCCCAATATACAACTGTTTACACACAATGATCACTGTATCACAATAATATTCAAAATATCTATCTATACGATAAGTAATCCACAGCGCAAACAAACAGCTAATGATTTATTTACAAGAAACAAATGATGCACCACAACAAACGCGTCGGATCTTGTCACCAATTTTTTCGCTCCCATTGGCCATTGTCACGTGCGAACGGCACGTGCCGTTCGCCGGCCCCGCCCAATTTCTTTCTATTCGCAACTTGTATTACATTCGCATCCGCATTGATTATTGCGGATACAGATGTCCAAATCTATGCGGAAGCTCCGCATTTACGGATGCGGATGCGAATATTCGCAACATCCCTGATTCCATAAAAAAAATTGTAAAGTAAGTAGATCATTATGATATTTTCATGTACGTAAACAAACTTACGACATTGTGCAGATGGTTCACAATAAAAAATCGCAACGAAATGCTATTATATAGAACTGCTTCCCTAAAAATTCGTTCTATAAGGTAAAAATACAAATATTTATTTTGTCACATATTTGTGCTGCCACTTGTATATACCTTTCATTAACGATCACATATATTTACTGTCATATATTTAAGGATGGATCATGAAATCAGATATTATTGCCGAGCTGTCCATATTTCAAAAAAAATATATGATCGTGACTGTACAGTTAATAAACATTCTAAAATCTAACTTTTCGGTTCAGTTAATCATGACGAAGAGAAATAGCTAGACTAGATACTTATAACGTAAACGTAACTGCTGTAAACTACTCACAAGACACTTTTTCGGAGAACAATATCCGTCGTAATTACCTGACTTGCATTTTCAGAGATGCTTCAGCTAGGCAGTTACCATTCTGTGCAGTTAAAAGCATAAATAGTACTAACGATTGTTGAGCTGCTGTTCAAACCACTGATTATTACTGTTCTTCAAATCTTATATTGCTGCTGGTAGGTATTGCTTCGGTGGGGACTCTGTCCGCCTACTGAGTGACCCCAGGGAAGACGGCGGCAGTGGTCACGTGCTGCCGCGCATAGCGAGGCTCAGGGTAGGTCCCTTTACAGTCTCCCCAGGGATGTGCTTTACAGGCGTTGCACAGGGGGTGTTCCGGAATTGGTCTTTTAAGAGGAACCGGGACCCCCTCTATGTGCTGATGGTGATCACCGGGGTGGTTTTAGTGAGGTAAAAATCCCACACTCTCCGACCTCCCACCCCAGAGGTCGAGTGCCTTCTGAAGGATTCCCCCGAAAACAAAAAAAAAAAAGGTATTGCTTCGGTAAATTCAATTATGTGGTAGGTATGCTTGCGCAACCGGTCAGGTCTGTTTAACGGCACTTTCTGAGCGCATCGGGTCAAGCTTGGGGCTTCAGTTAGTTTATGTACCTACAATTAGGCAGGTACTATGATGATGTCAAGCCAAGAGATTCGCAATCTTTGCACGTAACATATAATTATATCCTATTGATTGTGCACTAGAGGTAGTCCGTCCAGTCATCGCATTGGCCCAAACGTTTGTCTGTTTCTTTATGTTTAGCTTCTTCTTGTTTCTCGCTCGTGTTTAGCTTTTTTTTCTCCTGCGACTTCGCGCTAGCTGTTGGTTTCTTGTGATGTACAGGCCTCTTAAAATTTTTCGGCCTCCTCCAGCCATTAGTAATCTTTTCTGTCGTTTCTAGTTCAGCTTTTTCGGAAACTTCGGGAGATTTGTTTAATGTTGGCTTATTCACTTCGGGTTTTATATTTTCATTTGGGTTTTGGGTCGATACACACTCCTCGTCAATTTTCTCTTCATTGTTTGTTTGTGGCACGGAGGAAGTCCAGCTGGCAGCAAGGACGATGTCTCGGTACATTGAGGAGTTTGCCTTATTCTGCTGGTTTATTTTCAACCGGGCTGCCCCTGCCCGTTCGTTTAACTTCAGTAGTTTGATCTGTGGTATTTCAAAGTGTTATTAGAAATAATTGAAGATAATTTTGGGTCTTCAAAGAAAACATAAAGGAGCTGACTGATTGTAAACATGCACATGTACTAGAAATATTGAGTACAGTAATTAAAATTATTACAAAGACACTTACATAAATAAACAAACACTAAAAATCATAATTTGTGTCGCTCTACCAACAAAAAGCAAACATTCTAGCATAGCTTGAGCAGACGTCGCGAGGAGTACCAAACAGCTGCGCTTGTTCTGCCCCCAAACCGCCCGTACCGGTGGACAATCAGGAACACATACAGTCTCTTCGCCGTTATTTACCTCTGATCCTGCATCACTATAAAAATCACAGTGATCTTTATTTTCATTACTATAAAGTTGCTGTTGAATTGTTGCTGTCAGAGGTAAAGTCACTGTGAAAGGACTGTGGTTGCCATATTCTTCATACATATGGCAAGTATTAAATAAAATGAAGCAATCAATAAAAAACAAATGCTAGTTTACTTCCATATCAGACTTGCAGCAGCAGCACAGCAGTTTTATGGTGCAATAATAACACAACACCGATCTATAAAACAGTGAAAACTTATAAAACAAAATGAAACCAATACTTACATAAAATATAAATTTTTATTGTCCGCCCATGCGTGAGCAAATAATAGAAAATCATGCATAAAAAATAACGGGATAGTATTGTAAAAAACACTGTAGGTATACATACAATTTAAGCTAGAACCATAAATAAAAAATAATAATTTGGTAAAATAAAATACATGTATGTTACGGGCATGCGCGTTGAGTATGCAGGTGGAGGGGGTTAACCGTAACGAATTAATAAAAATAAAGTTTACGTTGGTCTCTTGTAAGTCTTGTAATTCAAACGGTTTAAATATCGATCTATTTTAGACCAACTACTATAGCTAAACTATTTGTTTACAATGTTCGAATCTCTATATTTCAGTAAACGTAGTCACGCACGCAACACGCCCGTAATACGCAATTAAAAAAAATACGCACACCGCCAAATTCACACTTCGGACTTAGTTACAACTCAAGGCACTAGCGAAGCGTATCTTATTCATAAAAAAACTTATTTAATAAAATTTAATTTAAAGGCACTAGCTTTTATAATTGCAGCTCTATTATCATGTAGTGACCGTTTCTTTTTGCGTGGTGTATAGACTGGCTGCAAATACGATGTCCCTCTTGATCGCGGTTGAGGCTTCCATCATTTTGGCTTGAAGCTTCGGGTCGCCGACAGCCACGGCGGCGTCTTTCACGTCTACTAATAACTGTGGGATTGATAAAAAAAAAACTTTATAATATTTTATTAGAGTGTTTTATTGAAATGGGACGTGAGAGCAGCGTTTAAAAAAATCTTGCGTACTGTATTCAGGAAATTACAACTTTATAAACCCTATGCAAAACGCATGATTGCAGATCTGCTCTTTTTTTCTCTATCTGCTCGCTCGCTGATGCATTTGCTTCCGTTGAATAAATTAACTATTATTACCTAACTAAGATTAAAATAACTGTATTTTTTCTAGCGCCATAGCGTTAAACTATTGCATCGTGAGTAGGGTCTCGAAAGCCTGTTATAATAGACGTACAAATATCAGTCAATGCCTCTATAACCTGAATATAGTACAAAAAAAATCGAACACATCTTACATTTTTAAAGAAGACCAATTTCTCTCTTACCTCATGCAACTGTTGAATGCACCTGACAATAATTCCCTCTTGCACGTCAGTGAGATCCATTATTTCGGCAAAGGGTTTCTCAAGCGCCCATTCGTAAACTACCCTCACAAGGCCAAAGTTGAGTCTTTCAGCTTGACCTTCGAATTGACCCACCTGAAAAGTATTTGTGATTACTGAAGGACCAAAAATTCGGGGAAGACCAGCATAGGAATTTTTTTCACACCTAACCTTTTTTTAACCTATCGACAGCTTGTCGAATCGAAAATGACACATTTTCAATTACTTATTTGCCTTGCTCCCGACAGCAAATAGCTATCGGAAGAATGGCGGTCGTCTAGATGATTTGAATTTAAAAAAAAAACGAGTTTCGGATTTGTGAACAGCCATTGGAGGACTGTTTTGATAACATTTATTGATGTTCGATTCGGCACGGAAGCGTATCTAACGGTTGTGAATAGCTATGCTGTTGTATTAAATACAATTTTGGAGATTTGGAGAGGCATAAGAAAGCGGCGACGGAATTTTTAGCGTCCAATTTATGCTACGTTTTTTTTAGGGCTAAAAGAACTACAGGTTTATTCAAAGTTCTCTTGCACATCTTTCTAATATCAAAGAAATATGCTTATAATAAACACCCAAATCTGTATGATACTTTAGGCGTGTTCCACATTTTATTTGTTCGACTCTTGAGGTCAGCAATGCAGGGCCTAGACCAGACTCTCAGTAGTTTCCACTTACCAAGTACTTGGACTCAATAGCAGTCAACTCCGCGTCAATTTGTTCGATGGCTTTGACTCCCTCCGCCAGTTTATCCGTCAGCTGGTTCTCCATCTGCGTCCGCGCTTGGAACACGAAACAACTGAGCAATGCTGCTATTTCAGCTGGGGTCTTGTCTGTGAACACGTTTCTGAAGACTAGCTCGGAAATGATTAATTCGTTTGTTCCCATACCGCATGCTACTCGTCCTGTAAATAGAAAATGCATGTTTGAACAAAAACTTTTATTATCGGCTTCGTAGGCCATTCAGACAGATGAACACGGATAATGCCATGAATTAGATAAAAAAAAAAACCTTATAGATTTTAGTGAAGTTTCTATAAAAAATTGAGTTAAAAAAGTCTAGTAGATTCACAAAGCGGATTTTTCTAGCGAAACATCACAATACAATTTCGGTCCCTGATCCGATGTCAACATATTACATCTAGTCCACCATGCAGAAATTTGAAGCCATATACTAATGCCCCCATGTGATATAGGCTATCCTAGTACTGGCATCAAACTTTGTAATACCTACATTATTTCTGAGATTTAAATTATATTTTACCAATTTTAAATTTTGAGTAAATATTTACTATTCTTTTATTTTATTATTGTTTCTAGCTTGCCCTCTATACACATACCTTTAAGTATAACGCTGTCATGCTCATCAATATAGCTGAGCTCCCTCAGTACCATCAGACGTCTCTGGTAGTCAGGGTACAGAGCCAGGTTCTCAAACGACAGCAACCGTTTGTACTTGTCACGTTTGCGTTCCGTCAGCTTTCGCTCGTAAACTATTGCGAATTCCGTTTTAAAGTTCGCTATGTCCGTGCATTTTCTATGTTCTTTGAGTTCTTTCTGAAATTTTAATTTCGTTATTATTAATATAAATTATCTTTTAAAGTTAGTTTCGCAAAGTAATGCGCACGCAGGCCTTATTTCAAGGTGTGTGCCACCAAACAGTGGTGCCGTGTTCCGAGTTGAAGGGTATGGGCGCTGGTAAAATTAAGGTCACATTACATTACAGCTTAGTCTTTTTGAGCGTAACCTGCGATTCCTTTGGAATCACGAATGATTGTTTTAAATATTATTTTTGCATGTCTTAATTACGTTGAACCCTCATGCAGTATATTCTGAGTTATGAAGACTTGGCCCAGTTCTCTTTTCAAGCCAAGCTGTAACCCTGTTCTTAGCAGGTGCGCTTCACGACCTAAACATCATTTATGGTACAATTACGAAAACAAATCTACACAGCTATATTGCAAAGGACGACGAACAACTTCTACCACATAAAGAGTTAACGCCCATCCTTACAACCAAGAAGCCAGAAATATAATAAATATAATACCTAATATAGGTACCTATTTTACATGAGCTTGAAAAATAAAACTCTAAACTTGACTCAATTCAAACAGGATGGAATGAACGATTGGGAACTACGATGAAGGAATGATTTGAAACAATGATGAACGAATGATTTCTTAGTGGCTCCTTTCGTGTCTCAACTGATGGTAGATTATTTAGGTAGTAAAGTCCAATTACTACAATGATTTACTCAACCTCGTTTACAAAGCGTACACCGATAGTTTTGCCCTATTCGAGATTCATGCAAAAACAATGAGAAGATTATGAAATAAATTTTGTTTGTTTCACATCTTATTATTAACCTCTTGAATCCCGCGTAATAAGAAACAATAATTATCCATTGTGTTTCGCTCGATATCGCGACCTCGGGACTCAAAGAGTTAGCAGGTCGAGACTTTAATAGAGGGCTATGGAACGAAGTATTCTGGGTATCAAACTAACAGACCAGCACCCTAATTACGTAACACACTATCTATCACAATCTGAATCGTTTTGAAGCCTATTGCTAATCCATTGCTTCTTATGTTCGAAAAATTTGTCTGCTCAACAACGTAAATAACGTAATGAATGTTGTTGAACTGTCAAATTGAAACCCATTCCTACTGTTAGTGTGTTACGTAATCACCCCGCTGGTTAGGAATACGACCATCCGTTCTATCATAACGATAACTGATGTCACTTGGAAAGCTGCCACGCTAAAATGGAATTGGTCTGGACACATCTGCCGTATGTCAGACGACCAAAGGGCCAAACTTACGACCTAATGGGTCCCTCTTAATGGCAACCGACATCGCGGCAGGCCTAGACAGAGATGGCGGGATGAGCTGGATTCCTTCAACAAGAACTGGCCCATAGCAGCTTTAAACAGTGAGAAGTGGAAAGAGGTAAGGAGGCCTTTGCGCTGCAGTGGGTCATCGCAGGTTTTTAATATAATAATATTAATGGAATAACCCACATACACTGATGATTTGTTGGTTAGTTTTTACCTGAAAATTTAACTAACAGACCGACAACGATAGTTCTATTGTAGGTACTGTCGTAGGTTTTGTAATCAAAATTATTTTCGCAATTTTTTTTATTGGTGGCGAATTAGTATACAGGGTAACAGGGACATCGACGCGCAACCTGTTACCATGAATTCAGTAAATGATTCTGAACCGCACTGCGTTGAAATTTTTCGCTGGTTTTTAATTTTAATTTTGAGGTTTTTAATAAGAAATATACTTCACACATATTAAAATTAATATTTTGTATTATTATGCCTATACTTCTATCTTTTACGAAAATATCTTTGTTAAAATGTTTTTCTAAAATAGATTTTTTGTGCTTACATTTCTGATCACGCAAAGTTTTGAAAGAGCCAACTGTAGATGCTTTGCAAGAGCCAACTCGAAAACTGACCCAATCAATTATCTAATAGAAATATAATTTTTATTTTGGTTGTTTATTAAACCACAAAAATACGCCTTCGAAAGTATTAGGAAATAAAAAGAGGCAAAAAGGCTATACGTCTATCGTAAAATGTAGAATGAAAAAGTATTGTAGATATGGAAATTATTATTATTGTCCATGACATCACAGCAGCGGGCCCTATCAGAATACCAGCGCTGCGACACAATTTTTTTTAAAATGTCTCAGAATCATGCTGAGATAGGGGCCTTTTGGCCTCGTACAGGACTTACTGTTGTTATTTTCATTTTACTTTTGTTTTTATTTTAATACTTTTATATTTTTATTTTTATCAGTGTGTTTAGTTTAGTTTCTGATAATCCTGTGCGAGTTTCAATAAATACTTTTTCTTTCTTTCTATTTTTATAAATATTAGAGATAAATTATTATTACGGTATTTACAAGGCAGATGTGAGTGGAAACGCCGGGAGGTGACGCCCTAGGAGGACATATTGTGATCTTATTGGGGATGCTCTTCAGGAAGTTCCGGTGAGTAGTACTCGCAACCGGCGTGCGTGTATGCGAGGTGCGTGTAAAAGGAGTATGTAAGGATCGTAGCAGGTGGCGTCCTGCAGTTTGAGCCTTGAGCCTATGGGAACAAGGCGAATTATGAAAGTATAAATTTACTAACATCATCATTTGCCTAGCTTTTTCTCAATTAGGGCCGGCTTCCACTCTAACCGGGTGCAGTTTTAGCCAGACTTGAAAACTGGCTCTTTCATACACACTCTCCCTTAAATATGTGGTAAATAGCAACCAATAAGTTTATGCTAGCATTTCGCAAACATTAAAAAGGCCAAAGCATACGTAGTATGTTTTAGTAGCTGCAAATGACATAATTTTATTCCGAGAAACTGTTTTTGCTCCATTACCTGGTTATATCATTGGGCGGTATTCTAGCAGTCTGTATTATTTCATTGATGGTCCCTCTTTTTGCTAGGTGCACGTGAATTCAAATAAAGATTGATTTTACAGTTATAACTAGCGTAGGAGTCAGAGAATTCTATCATTTGTATATGTTTTATATCAATAATTTATTTTTATTTTTTATTTATTATTTTAGCTGGACCTGCGCGGCCATCTATACTGCATATGCATTTATACTGAACAAAAATGGCGCCGACTGTGTAGTGCCCCCAATTTACTTTTATGGATACGTGTCCCCGAGACCCATATGTTCCTCAAATGACACAGTATTATCGTTTCCGCGCGAAATGTTTGCCGGCTATTATACAAACCTTATATACAACCAAATATACAAACCTTTGGCTTGTAGAACAACCCTATTTTATCGATGGCTGATGCTAACGTATCTACGGGGGTTTGGCATTAGCATCATATTTACAAACTCACAGAGCCCTTTCCTCTTAAAGTTGATACTTACCAAGCATTTGTTCATTTTGTCGATGGAGGAGAGTATTTCTCCAGTGGTGATGGACAGCGATTGTGTAAGGCTGACGTGGTCCAGCGAGGTGGCTCCAGAGCACACTGCGTGGGAGATGCGGGAGAGTTCCTGCACTGCGCTTGAGCAGCTTGACCCTACTGGGGCATCTTTGAACCTGCAGAACAATGGATTGAAGAGAGTTCCCAAATTAAAAAAATCGTCGTATTGTTGTTGACTTATAGAGGTATGAGAAACAGGGTGTAAAGTAATACATCCTCCATAGAAAAGGGAGGAACCTCCGACCAGACGAGTGTTGGGTCTGGTGGGTTACTGTCCGACGATTGATCTCGGGACGTTGTATACAGATTGGCAGTGACATCGACGCGCAAACTGAAACCATGAATTTAGCACATGATTCTAGAACCCCTTTTCTTTAGTATTTTTTTTTCATCAAATGACCTCTCCCGCTCTGGGCGGAGCGGAAGGGCGTGTCAGACTCGTACTGACTAAAACCCACCCGTGTTCCTTCAGTTGCCTGTGCGCCAGGGCCACGGTAACTCTTTCAAACAATCCGCGACCCCGGCAGGCATCGGTCCTATCGGACCCGGTCAATGTTCTTGAAACCCCTGGCGTAGAAATTTTTCGCCAGTTACCAAAAACAAAAAAAAAACTACTGTTTCATAGATAAATCAAAACGTATGGACAGCAAATCTATTTTTTAAATAACCGACGAAAAATATCTACACAGTGCACAGGGAGTTCAGTATCATGTACTGAATCCATGGTAACAGGTTGTACATCAATGTCTGCCACCCTATATATGCTAGTTACGCGGTAAACTTTGCTTGCGCGATACAGGGTTTTGCGTGACGTCAGGGTGATGCGTAGTTCTCATGTGGCGACATAGAGGCCGCCACAGACCCATAGAAAAAATAAAACATGACTTCAGCGCTACGAACAATGAAAATAAAGTTAGATACTAAATACGGATTTTTAAATATCGAAAGTGCAGTCAAGACTTTTCTTGACTTCGAAATTAGTTAACATAATTTTTAAATCATAATGTAGGTAGCTTGTGTGAAATTTACCTGGGCATTTGCCTTCTCTCCCAGTCATCAATAATGATCTTATGGTCAATTTTCAGGGTCATTTTAGTGACGGCTATTATGTTTTTAGGTGCAATGCATAATATCGTGTGATCTAATGTACTTTCTTCTGTGCCTGCAATACAAGAAATGCACGTATTGTGTTAAGTAATTATGTGGCTGTTTTTGTATGTGAGTTTAAATGTTTGTAAACGCACCCACAATACAGGAGAAACTCTTAGTTTGGGGCAAAGTTAAAAAAAAAAAAAAGTATACTGTATTCTACCCTTCATTGTGATCTCTCTCGTATCACTCAAAAATTTGCTGAGAGAAAACTCAAAGTGGACATGTACTCTAAATGCACATGGACTCTATTTATCTCTGTGTAATATACAGGGTGGCAGGGACATCGACACGCAAACTGTAACCATGAATTCAGCACATGATTCTAGACTCTCTGGCGTAGAAATTTTTTCTTCGGTTTCAAAAATTAAAAAAAGACTGCTGTTTCATAGAATAGTTAGTGAGTGAGTGAGTAGACCTACGCGGTCAAAATATATGGAACAACTATTTGTTTTTTTTATAACCGACGGAATATTTCAACGCTAGGGGGTCTAGAATCATGTACTGAATCCATGGTAACAGGTTGCACATCATGTTCCTGCCATTGCCACCCTGTTTTATGTTTGGTGTACAATAAAGAATTGAGAATCGACGCACGTCCGTGAAATGCAAAAAAAAAAGCTATCGTGGAAACATGCGAGTTTCTTAAAAGGTGTAAGTATGCCAAAAAAATATAAAAGGCCTGGAAGATATTATTTACCTATAGAATCATACATAGCGGAGAAACTAAGCATTCGGTACCAATTCTCATCCACCTCGAAGTTGTACTTGGCATTGTCTTGATTTTTCGCGTTCAATACGAGGACCTTGTATGGAGTTTGTCTTGGGCCTAAAAACATTTATTCAGGTCGTACATTAAAGGAAATTATAATAAAATTTCATATGATTACAGTAAGTCGATAATAGAATAAGTAGGCTGTGAAAGCATATCTTTTGTACTTGTAACTTACCATTATTATTTAACAGCACACCAAGCTGATTCATATAAGGCCCTGCAGACACCACCATAATCTTTCCCGGAACCATTTCTTTCGCCACTTTAGCAGTGTTAAGTAGAATGGGCATGATTTCATTCAATACATCGATGTAGGCTGCTGCAGTATCATAGAACAACGCTAAAGGTGCCAAATGAGAAGCCAGTGGGTTGCAACACTTTTCTGAATATTCCTTTTCGGCGAGTTGCAGTTGTTTTCTGTAGTTGTCCGCTTGACATATTTGGTTGAACTCTCGGAATGATCGTTGCATCATGCCTTCTACTGATACTGTTGCTGCCCTGTATTGAAAAAATGGTGTGTGATAACTTGATAAAGGTTTTGAAAGTGTTTTCTTAAATATACAGGGTGGCAGGGACATCGACGCGCAAAGTGCATTCAGAACATTCTAAACCCTCAGCGTAGAAATATTTTGTATGGAATAAAAAAAAATCGGTTGTTTCATAGAAAAGTGCAATACCTACGTGGTCAAAATGCATAGAATAACAATTTTTTTTTTAAATAACTGACTATACAGGGTTATTGGTAAAACACCAGCAACCTCTTAAGGGGTCATTCATTGTTCTCATCATTATAAACAACTTTTACTATGGACCAAACCAGAAATCGCGAAAAAAAAAACAGATTGTCCCTACATTTATATTCGCATAACACGTCAAAACGTAGGGAACAGCTGATATTTTTTTCGCGATTTCTAGTTTGATCCGTAGTAAAAGTTGTTTATAATGATGAATACATTGACCCCTTAAGAGGTTGCTGGTGTTTTACCAATAACCCTGTATATTTCAACGTAAAGGTGGCCCAGTATCATGTTCTAAATCCACGGTAACAGGTTGCGCGGACATGTCCCTGTCACCCTGTATAATCTATTAATCTTACTTTGGATATGGATCCGTTGAAAAGTGGGGCTAAAATATGACTGGTGACTATTTGAAATCAAATGATAGAATATAGCCATCAAGTTGCCAATAGACCGGAAATAAAATAAAAAATAAAAACAAATGAAGAAGAATCAAATTTCACAGCCTTTGTAAAGTAGCTGGTAAGAAATAGTAGATTATACACCAACTGAAAAAAAAAAGGGAATTTAATTCGAGGGGTTAGCCCCTCGAATTAAATTCCCTTTTGTTTTTGAGTTGGATTCCGAGAGCAGCGAAGGATTCTAGATTAGAATCGTGAGCGGAGAGAGGGAAACAAGAACCGAGATTTTATTTTACGAGTTGTGTACTCTACTTTTTACCATTGCCTGCGAGAAAATAAATAGTAGTACATTATTTATATTTATTATTTAATAGGTAATAAGAAAACAAAGGATTAAATATAAACATTCCAAAAAAATTATAGTTAAATTAGAACGGTTTTCGATTTGAGTATGCTTTTTTTTAATTTAGTTTTATATCTCTATGGAATGCTCCATTTAGCCAGCCAGTAGGTACTTTCAGGACGTTTTATTAATTATTTGTACATAATTCGTATGATTCATGCTTGTTCCAAATTCAAAATGTTTTTTTTTACACTCAGTTACTAAAAGAGTGTTTTATTCACTGTTATTGATGAGTCAAATGCCCTTTTTCGAGTGGCAATGGTAAAAACATATAATCATTGATAACCTTACCGTAACAAACTGAGTATCATAGCGTAAGTTAGTCTGAACTGCGAGGACAGTTTCTGTGGTATGCCCAACATCATGCCCTTCAGTGTTACCAGGTCAGGAACGCTTTCCTTGCATAGGATTATCACAGTTCCTGTGTCATCCAGACCTGAAATGATAAGGATACAACAGCTATACAGGATAGATTCTACAGTTGTAATGCTCTGGTTTTCCAATTTTAAGGTGAGCAGCCTGAGAAATAGGCTCAGACAAAAGTTCACATCTCTTTATGTAAGGCAGACTTGTTTTGCAGTAGTCTGATTCGACAACCTGTTGAAATCGTTAAACAGCCTCATTTGTTTTGTCTCCTGAGTTACTGAAGTTCAAGTGATGCGCATTGTTTTTACAAGGACCGTTCGAATGCATGATCATCGTTCGTTGCATTTCTCGCGACAACTATAAAATACATACCTCGTCTTCCAGCTCTACCCGCCATCTGTATGTACTCAGCGGGTGCTAGAGTTCGTCGCTGCAGTCCGTCATACTTGGTGGTCTCATCGAAGACTACCGTACGCGCAGGCATGTTCACGCCCATTGCAAACGTTTCGGTTGCGAATAGGATTTTGACCTGTAAATATAGTAAGGTTGAGGGAACATTCCTGTGAAGAAATTATAGACGTAAAATGAGGTTTAATGGTATGTAGACGAGTTACTTGTGTACGTCCTGACCGTTTTATATTTAGGGAGAATTCTATCGCTGTGCAAAGTGGCCTGACTTTTGTGTTATAGTTTGTATGTAGTGGTAGTTTTCATATAAAGATACAAGATTGAAAGTAAAGTAGCAGCACAGTAAACCCTGGCGTTCCTTTTACCAACAATGGCTGCTCGAAATGTAGTATTTTTTTATTTGGTTTAGTGATGTGGTTGTTTGAATTTTAAGTTCAGGGGTACTCGATGTTACAATTATAATTATATTATTTCCGCGCGTAGAGTAGATTAAATGAATTTTGATAATTTCCGTTTGTTTTTATTATGAAAAATTTACTCCATTAAGTTTTATAGATACATCACTTTTTAAGTAAATAAATATGGGTAGTCATTTTTACAACTATTATTTAACTATTAGGGAGGTTATTATGATTAATAAAAAAAAAATAAGGGCAGTAATTTAATTTTTCGACGGTTGGTAAATACTGTGACGGTACGTTTTTTCCTACAATGTCAGTACAAAAAATACTCAAGTAGTGTAATAAACGAATGGGCAGTAAAATTTTTGGAATGGGCGGCTAGATAAATACCTATGAACTGCCGAACAGCTGTTCATAGGTTAGGTTAGAACTGTGACCAACCCCGAGCGGTAGTTCCAAGTTTATAAATTTCTTACCGGCGAATTCCGATTTGTTAACTGCCCGCACATAACTGTTTCAGTCATTTTACTGCAAAATTATGTATTTAATTATGTACTCATTTAAATATTTGTTATGAGTTATGACCAGAGATTGGATATTCGGATGCATATTCACCTAAAGTTGAGATGTTGGCTAATAAGGAATGTGCTTTTGTATCGAAAAAATACCGTTAACGTTAGATTTCAGTGACCAAACCGGACGAAATCATAGCGATCGAAAGGCAGTGATTAAAGTTGTTGTAGCCGAGGTAATATTTACGCTCAATCAGGATATAGTACCTTATTTAATATAAATAAGTATTTTAATGTACGTTTTTTGTTTGTTTTATGTAACGCACACCACCCGTCCTCTTTCACCCTACACAGACATATTTGCATCGGGAGTTAAACATTCATTTTAAATAAATATGCACCAGAATTTTCCACAACAAAAAAAAAAATTAGGAAGTCGCTTGCATACTTTCATTGCTAAAAAGATACTTTAGGTAAATATGCATCCGAATATCCGATCTCTAGTTATGACTCATTTTTATTTAGTTTACTGCACAGTTTTTACTGCCGAAGTTGTTGACAAATATGTATTTTGTATTTTTTATTTACCAAAACTACAATAAACAACTGCCGCTTTAAATCAGTGCCAAAAAATATTTTATTAAAATAAAATTTCTTCTCCAAAGGCTTCTTCGTTATTCTATTTTACCCTATTTCTTCCAGGCGCTAATATAGTTTACTCACCTACGACATTTATTTTTTCTATAAATATGTATTAAATACTCTTTGTACATATTGTCGATAATTATTACAGCGCATCACTTATATCAATGACAAAAATAAATTTTGACGAGACAAAACGGATGTCAGTCCTTTGACGTTTTGTATGAATTAAAAAATCGCTCCAGATTTTCGTTATTATTGGTATATAGTATATTTAATAGTTTTCTGGTGATCCACAGGATGAAAAAGTGATTGTGATAATATGTGTGTGCTATTAGGCGCGTTATTAATCAACGACGCGCAGATATCGCGGAAAGTTCAATGTTATTGGTTTTTGGTTCCTGGGCACCATCTCTTGTATAGAGTTTTTATGATGATTTATTTTAAAGTAAGTTATTATGGTTTTAGTTTATTTTATACTTACAAAACCGGACTGGAACAGCATCTCAACAATTTCCTTGAGAAGTGGCAATATACCACTGTGATGAACTCCTATACCATTTTCCAGGACTCTTTGCAGTCTTATCACCTGGAAACCAAAAACAACATGAGAATATATGATGAAACTCTTTGTCCACCATAAAAGTAAAAAAAAAAAAACTATTGGTTACCTGTGGTAATCTTCTGTCAGGTTCTTTCAGCCTTTGAAGACACTTTTGGAAGAAGGATCGGATGTGGCCTTTTTCCTTGGCAGTAGTCAAGTCTACTGACATTAAACTTTCAGCGTTTTGGTCACATCTGGAATCAAATTCTATAGGAATGACTTCCTTTTATGACTGTAAGTTGAGACGTGCTTGTTTTTGTTCAGAAGATATTTGAAGTATTTGTAATCTGCATTTTTTTTATAGTTTTAAGCTGTGTTCAGAAACAAATATGACAGTCCTATAGACTAGCTCTGTTTACGTTTATACTTGGACTTCTAATCTTAGTAGATAACTTGACAGTTCAAAGCAAAATAATGTTAACATGCTACAAAAAAAAAAATGGTAAAAATAGTTGAATTTGAATAAATCTCAAAAAATGTATTTTTAAAAATTTTTACTTTTTAATACGACAAAATATCGATTTCATTTTTAACTTTATATAGTCAAGAGTAAAATTATTTTCAGTTCATTGACTTTTCAGAGACGTGAAATCGGTTATTAGTTTCATTACTAACGGTAACTATTGGTTTAAGATATATTATAATAAACATAGTGTTTTGTGTAGGTGGCGTTCTGTAGTTTCTGCCTACCCCCAAGGGAAGAAGGCATGAGTTTATGTATGTATGTGTTTTAAAGTTTAAGTTATGAAATTCTATTAAAACTATGCATTAAGTACATTGTAAGCTTCATTCTTTTTTTCACATCACATTTTTTTTTGTCGGGAACGTTTATCTACAGTATTTTTATCTTACGAAGCGACGCGCGCATTGCTTGTGGTAAACAAGTGTACAAACACGCTGTAAATGTGTGTGTAAGCGCAGGAGCTCTCAGTACCGTCCGAGACACGGGTGAAGTCGAAAGTGATATGCTGAAGGAACTCGTCTTCACGCACCTATTCACAGCGTGTAAGTTTGTACACTTGGTTACCACAAGTAAAGCGCGCGTCGCTTCGTGAGATAAAAATACTGTATCAGGAGGGATACCAGTTGACTTGACAACTGCCAATTTACTGAATACGATTATAAATCCAAGTGTAGCTAAAATTTTTTACAGCATACTCCCTGTTTGTCCTAAAACTATAATACGATGTCTATTACCTGTTACGTGACAGTGTAAATGCAACCACAGGTAGTTTGTCCTGCTGTTTCAAATGGTCAATAAAGGCTACCCACATAGTCTGCTCAGCCTTGGGATTCATATACGTTTTACCACCTGGAAATAGAATGTGTTTTTGTGAACCCTCAATAATTATGACAACTTTTCTTATCATTCTCATCTTAGTAGGATAGTTACCTTTCGGTCCAAAGTTTTTTTTGTACTCATTCTCTCTTGTTTTCTTAGCGGCAACTGCTTCATTGTATCCTCTCAATTGGAAGTTTCCTTCTTGATCCACTACTAAGAATCTTTCGTTCTTTGACTTTCCACCCGTTCCTAAACACGTAAGTAAAGGGCCATTACAATGTAGTGTAAGTAGCAGCGTTTGTTAAATGACGATCCTTAAACCAATTTTGAAAGAAAATGTGGCCAATTTCTTATATCTCTTATCTGCCTGTCCCTGTTTGTCCCATGTTACTTGGTGTTGGCGCAACTTTTTCACTCCCATTCTCGGTTGTTCGCCGTCACGTTATCATTCAATTCCTTTTCAAGATTTCAATTTCAACATTCAATTTATAAGAGTTTTATATCATACCTGTATAAAGATAGTGACAAAGCGGCACGGGTCGCTTGGGCGTGGACACGACGTACACCTTCCTCTTCTTAGTGCGGCCCACCCAGTCCGCAAACTGCAGGGTGTTCGGTACAGTCGCGCTCAACATCACTATACTCACGTGAGCTGGCAAGAGAATTAGAACTTCCTCCCATACGTAGCCACGCTGAGGGCAGATGGAGTATTATGATTATGACAGGACTATCTCAACTCCACTGTATCGTATCGACAAAATAAAGTATTGACAGGTTCTACTAACAGGTAGAGTAGAAAAATACGTCAAAGTTGAGTATTATACCGCGTGCGTCTGTACACTTTATTGTTTTTGCGGATTGTGATTAAGTTTATTTTTTTATTTTCAACTTTATTTCAACAAACACGATTTATATTTATTTGGCACTGCAAACCGCGATGTACTGCGTAGTACAGAACAGTATGACGGAAATACCCATGTTATCAGATAAACATTCAATATTTTTATTTATATAAAATTATTTACATACGATACTGGGCTTCAGACATAACAATTTATGATTTGTATATAGATAGGCTACAAGCAGGCTTTAAATACTTTACCTAAAGTATTTAAAGCCTGCTTGTAGCCTATCTTGTAACCTTACAAGCACAGCTAAATAGCCAGTACATGCAAAAATAAATAAAGAAATACACATACCTCAGCATTATTAATGTAGTGAACCTCATCAAATATGACAAACTCGAGATCTCTTGTGACATCAGAGCCACAGTACAGCATAGACCGTAGAATCTCTGTGGTCATGACGAGACAGGAGGCTGTGGCGTTGATTTGTAGGTCGCCAGTCAGAAGACCCACCTCTCCAAACATCTTGTTGAAGTCATTGTACTTTTGGTTGGATAGAGCTTTGATTGGTGATGTGTAGATTGCTCTATAAGCAATCAAACATAATGAGTATGAGCTTTTGGCTGCTGCAGTGTGGCGCGGGTTATTTATCGCATGGAACAATTATTTTTTATATCTATAGATATAACTATATTTTACAGTTTGGCATTTGGCAGTTTGTTAACGCATCCACGATAAAGATACGAGAAGTTCATAGTATAGGGCAGCAATTTATAAAAAAAATAACAGACAAATGAAACATACCTAGTACAATTCCTTCTGGACATAGCAATGGCATATTCAGCAACAACAGTTTTACCAGCCGATGTGTGTGCCGCAACGAAGACGTGGTGTCCCTCTTCCAGTTTTAGGATAGCCTGAAAAAATATATAAACTAGTATAGTAATAGAAGATCAATATGATATCGATTCTAATCTATACTAATAACAAAGCTGAAGAGTTTGTTTGTTTGCTTGAACGCGCTAATCTCAGGAACTGCTGGTCCGATTTGTGTCTTTCAGTGTTAGATAGCTCATTTATCGAGGAAGCCTATAGGCTATATATCATCACGCTAAGACCAATAGGGACGGAGCACCAATGAGCAATGTTTCAAAATCGTGGGTTTTTTTTCCTTTT
This sequence comes from Dryobotodes eremita, assembly GCA_917490735.1. Classification (NCBI taxonomy): domain Eukaryota; kingdom Metazoa; phylum Arthropoda; class Insecta; order Lepidoptera; family Noctuidae; genus Dryobotodes; species Dryobotodes eremita. Next base: position 12,548,975 of record OU823257.1, read on the forward strand.
GAGAGCTTCCGCTGCGTGCGCTGCGTAAACTGTTAAAGTTTCGCAAAAATCATGTATTACAGAATTGTTCCCCTTTAAAAGTTCTAAAAAAAAGTCTGCGACAGCTTGTCTATCTTTTACAGTTGGCTCACTATAAACTTTTTTGTGCTAACAAATTTGTTCTAAAATAATGCATTATTTGCGAAGGTGTTTTTATAAACATGATATTAATCCTTATCCAAATAAATACGTTATTCATCACAAGTATTTAATTTAAAACAAAATTGTCCTTTACATCATTTGATTTCAATGAATACCTTAGGAGATATCGCAGTTTTAAAATAACATCGCAGCAAAATAATGGTGCAAGGCCGGCGGGCGGTCATGAGGGGGAAGGGCGGTGGCCCCAGTTATCTCTGCGAGATACCATGCCGGAAGGAAACAAAACTAAAAATATAGTGTACGCAGAAGTACTTTAAAATAACATTAGTCTTGAGTTTTTTTTTTGAGAATAACCCACAATCTACATGATATAAGATTATAAGACCCAGTAATTTTTATCTAACGTTTTAAAGTTCCACTCTTACACGGAGAAAAGTTTTCTTGAAATATTCCAGCAGGCTTAGCACGAGCGCCATTTTGTTGACGGAAAAATAGACAAAAATGACGTTCAGTACCCCAGTAAAAATTGAATCGGTAACCCAGTAAAGTTTCTAAGACCTTTAATTACTTTTTGTTCTAGAATTTGTACTGGGTAACCCGGTAAATTTTCTTGGGTTTGCGCATATGGTCCCGCGTTACTGCAGAACCCCAGTAAAAATGTATAAACTCCCAAGAAATATTTTAAGAAATCTTTTCTCTGTGTACTGATAAAAGCGTGATGTAGGTACCTAAAACAGCTCCTTAACGTACGTATTATTTAAAGATATTTTCACGCTCTACGTAAACGAAGTCGCGGGTTAAAGTTAGCGTTAGCCCAAAGTAACTATTCCACGCGGACGAAGTCGCGGGCAGAAGCTAGTAATAAATAATTGAATAAATAAAGTAAGCCCACAGCTTGTATAGCTCACATTATACACAATCACAAAGTAAATCTTAGATCAATCACAAAGTAAAGTTTAGACTTGTCATGATTCTGTTTCTGCTTACTTGTTTCTGGAAGTTATCCAAATCAAATGGATAAGTCTGTGCCATATCTTTGATCTTTTCCCTGAACTCAGGTACTGGCTGTGACACATCTATCATTTCAGCCCAATCAGTAGATGTAACTCCTTGCTTTGCCGCTGAGCTTGTGATGTTCAACACCGGTAACTCTGGCAGTTCTATGGGAGGCCTGATGATGGTGGCTTCAAGGAAATTGTCGTTATCTATGTCACTGTCCAGTTCAAGGTTTTTTATTGGTCTCTGTGGTTTCTTTTCTGGTACCTCTTCATCTTTCCAAAGATCTGTGGAATAATAATATTTGATTATACTCCTTTTTATTAGGTTTAAGTCACTGATAAATCTCATTTTAATTGTCTCTTTCAGATGTATTGTACAGACAGAAAGACTGAAGAATATCTTAAAGTGTCATTTCTGAGAATAGTGAGTAATACAGTACCTACACAATTATGTATTTGTAATGTTTACAAGTAATACTTGCCTACTAAATGTGCATTATTATCCACCACTTCTTCTAAATTAATCTTCACATGTATGTCAACATTTTGTTTGTCCTCAGCTGTCTCATCAGACTCCTTGGGTGTGTTAAGAAGCGTGAAGCCATCATCAGCAAATAGTACTGTGTCTTTAGATCCTGGTGCTGTGTTCAGAATGTCTGCAAACAAATATTTTTTTATATTTAGAGCTTTTTTTTCTGGTATTCAGCTGTATCCGGTTAGACTGGTAGCTGACCCCAACATAGTTAGATAAGGCTAGACAGAAGAAGATGATTATCAGTTTTTTTTTAATAGTTGCCCTTAATGAAGGGAAAGGTACTAGATCATATTAATATTGACCCACTCAAATATACAAGAATTAATGGCCAATGATGAGATAAAAACTTCTTTTTATGTAAACTGTGTTTTTTTTTGTAGGTCATGATTCAAGGTTCAACATCTTCTATTGGAGGGCCTCAATAATTTAACATCGACAAAACTTACCAAAACAACGGAGATCTAGAAATAACAAAGGGTAAAGTAAGGATATAAAAAAAAAATATAGGGAAATTTTATTCCTTTTTTGGACATCTTCAGTTGAAGGTAGTAAACAAATAAACATAGGATAGGAGACAAAACTTACCAAAATACAGGAGAGCTAGAAATAACTAAAACCTTATTATCAAGGAGTGGCATAGCATACCTCTCCTATGTGAGGTAAAAGAAGGCTCTTTCTTTGTATTCTTACCTTCACCCAAGAACTTTCCAGACTCTTCATTATCCAGGTCAATGTTGACATCTCCGTTTGCTGCATCAGCAAGCATTTTCTCCAGTTCTTCTTCAAAACCTGCTGGCAGGAAAGGGCTTTGGGTGGTTGTGCCCCTGGTTGCAAGGCTTGGGGGCAATGGAGCCCTCGACATCGACAGACTGTCCTCATCATCTTCTACTGGTATACTTACTTCCTCCAATCCTGTTATCTCACCAGTGATTGGGTCCCGGACAACCTGAATAATAAATAGAAATAGTTTTAGTTTTGTCTCCCTTGATTAAGTTACTGTATTATAAAGATATAGATATATAATTTATGAGTAAGGTATAGACAAAACTAACTTTTGCAATAAAAATTTCAAATTCTAAATATGAATAACTAGCTGACCCGGGCCCACTTTGTTGGGCGGTAAACAAGTTTACTTGTGATGAAATTATGACTGTAGTTTGGTTAGTACTGAGTGCTATGATTTATTTCTTGACTTCCAAAAGGAGGGTTGTATTTTTGCTGCATATGTATGTATGTATTTGCATGCCAATTTGGCTATATTATCGGGTTTCAAATGAGTGAATGAAATGGTTATGATTGAATAAATTATGTTTATTTTAATTGTTCGAAACTTCTCTGTATACTATATTAGATGTAATGTATATATATATTATATATTTGGTACCAAAATATATTGTCTTTCAGGAGTTCCAACCCGAGATAAGCCAACATATAACTGCCCATGGGAAAAACACTGCTTTCTCAGGTCAATGCCTACCAGAGAGAATGTTTGCTCTGGGACTTATTAATAGTGAGGGCAAAAGAGATCTTGACAGGATACTGTAGCCTTTTAAAAAGTATGGGTAAATCTGTCGGAATCATGGGTATCCGTGGAATATAAGCCAGTTATCCCAGTGCTGGCACTGTGAGAATGGTTGCCACAATTATATTCTCCCGTAACTCTTTTATAAGCAGCCTTGTGTCATTACACATGTTGGGGGGGCTCAAGTTTCTTAATAACATGATAGGAATGCCATCTTTTAATTTAAAGTCGTGAGGAGGTAAGCCAGACGGGCTCAAAGAATTTAAAAATTCTTGAGGATAGTGCACTGTAGGATTATGACACAGTTGCAGTTCCATACCTGTCGTATTATCTCTTTAACCATTCCTCCAAATTATATGCAGTAAAAGGAAAAGTCTTTTGTTTTAAACACATGAGATGATAATTTTACTTATTTTGATAAGAATTCATAATTGTTGATAATATGACCAATAAACATAGCCTAATGATTAAAATTATTTTTGTAATATAAAAACTACTATTTGTGACTTAAATATAAAAGTTAGACATATGCTTTCGTTGAGTTTTTCGTAGGCATTATCGAGCTCTACAACTTTTCTCTAGAACTCAATCATATATCTCTCATCATTTAAGGCAGCGTTTGTAAGAAACATTTTCGTTCAACCGTTTTTTCTCTTTGCAAATCTGACTACCACGGAAAAGTCTTTTAATTTTTTGGGTTAATATCTAGCCTATGACACTCACAAATAACGTGGCTTACTATTGGTAAAAGAATTTTCAAAATCGGTAAAGCACATCCAGAGATTACCCCCTACAACGCCAAAAACTTTACCTCTTTATAATTTTAGTATTGATAGATTAACTGTGTTGAAAGATTGGATTAAGGATTAAATGAGATGATGGCTTTGTTTAAAAATGTATACTAGTAGGTATCTAAAGTACTACATTGCTAATAATGACCTGCAGTGTGCTAACAACATATTTAGATGTAATCGGCTGTTTTTGTTTATCTGTTTAGCATTTAATTACCTCAAGTGTGGTGTCCGGCCCGAAGTCATCGTCATCATGAATAAATAAGGAATCGACGTTCGATTCTCGATGCCAGTGGGACTGCGACCGCTCCCATTGGTGTATTGAAAGTCTTTCCGGCTTTAGAAGGTATTCTTTTACTCTTTCATTTAGATCTTCGAATATCGGTGGTAACTGAAACATATTGCACGAATTATATGACATTAACTTTACATTTATACCTTAGCATCGGGCAAGTAACACATACCTTGAAGTCAGAGAAATCATTTTCGGTATCTATAGACATTTAAAAAAATATTAAAAGCCCTATATTCTTAGAAGGCGAGGTAATTTCGAATTTTCGATTATTATTTTGATGAATAATTCACAAGGAAATTACGGAATTGACAGCAAAATGTCAAATGTCACTACCACCGCTTCAAAAAGTAAACAAGTCTTTGTGATTCCCCGATAAAAAGGAAACTTTCTTGAATAAATATTTAATGAATTCAAGATGATTAGTTATTACATTTAGTTATAGTGATTTAATAAGAAGTTGAAGTTAGATTCCAGTACCATTTTAGAATAATTAATTGAAATCTCAGTAAGTAAAAGCACGATTAATGTTTCAGAACGAATTTTACTGTCAAGTTAGACATTCATTCTACCGTTCTTGTCAGATATTCCCCCGTAGAATGTCGCGTTCAATTGGTACATTTTCACGAAAATGTTTCGTTCTTTTGTAGCAATATTTTAATACAAGATGTACCAAGATGGCATTATGATTAAAGGATGCTTCCTGTATTTATTCAACTAAACGTGAATCTGACTTGTGCTGTACTGTTCTTACCATTTAGATCACCAGCATTACCGTGCAGCGACATCTATGCGATTACATAAGAACTACACAGTTTAACTTGCGAACAGCAAAGGATTGGCTTACCCTCCATAACCTTTATATTTTTCCTGCCGTTGTTCTCAGAATTCAACAAGTTACTAACTTCTATTTTGAAATTATCATCCGAGATCTAGTGGTCGCAAGCGCGACTGCTGAGCGCAACCCCGCGTCCTAACCATAAGCGATCGCCGCGCGAGTACGCGAACGTCACACTCTTTTAGATGAATATGACTTTCAATCAAGTCGCGTTTGTGCGTCATAATACCCATAATTCATACAAACGATCGTGTACTTGCGCGAAGATAGCTTTTCGTTACACGGGGTGAGGGGGTTCGATTCCTAGGGTGGACAAAGTGTAATTGGAATTTTCCCGTTGGAATCACTCAGTGGCAGCCTGCAGTTAGAAAGTTGGAGGTGGGCCACCCTCTTCCCTCGAAGATCACGTAAAAGATCTGGTATTATATTATTAAGCCTGATCTCTCACCGGTCATGTCGGATGGCCGTCCATAGCGGACTATGGGAAAATCGAGGTTGTGCACTCAATTGTGCTCTATAAATTAGTTCCTCAGCGTAGGATTGCCTACCGTGACCAAAATTTGAGCAAACTTTACTCGTAAAATGAAGCGACATACCTGTCGAGTTTTTTTGTTCAGTCAGCTAGGTTGTAAGCCAAGTTTACTAGAATTTAGTACCTACATACATGTACCTACTAATGATCGAGGTACGGTATGTTTGCTGCCGACTTTTTCCTCTTATCGAAAGGGAAAGCATTTTCTTGAGTAAGTCTCAACTCAATAGTTCATGCAGTCGGTGAATTATGTATGAAGTTAAGTAAGTATAAGTAGATACCTACTTATTTCAACAACAGTAGAAGAATACTTAGGTATGCCTAGTGATGTCATAACTCGGTGGAAAGCCCAGTAGCAGTGCTTAATTGCCTAAAGTACCAGTAGCCCTAATGAAAAAAGATATTCATCTAGACCTACTTAGTTTGAGGTTTGTAGGTGTACCAAATCATAAGTAGGCGTGGACATGGAATCTAGAAACCGTAAGTTGATAAGAAAAGCGGTACTGATAGCCAAGTCATTAACGATGTGCCTAATGTGTTAAAAATTAGAACAAACCATAGTTTTATCTATGAATGTTTGTAATGAGCACCCACTCAACAGGTACTTTATAATAGTAATGCAGATATTTTGTCTGTCTTTATGTTTGATGGTTTTATATTGACTGCAAATTAAGTAGTAGGTAGGTAGGTACCTAATCAATATTCATTCTGAAAATAAATAATTGTAGAGTCAAGTTTTGAAAACGCAGGTAGTAGTACATCTATAAAAACCCACTTAGGGCAAACTGCAGCTTTTTGAAGGGTACCCCAAGCAGCACATTAGCGGAAATTACATCCATAAACAAGCTATATTACAGTTAAAGGCGCTTATTTAGCTATACTAACGGATAAAACGATTCTTGAGACTGTATGAGGGGTGATCTCCACACTGTTAAACAGCACAGCTGACTAATGGCTGTATAATGGAGAAAAAAACAAAATAATGAATTTTAGTAGAATTTGAAAGAACTATTGTCCAGCCTTTGGCTACATATAATGCGGCTAGCTGATTAAGAATACTAAAGCGTGTAAACGGCTGCTTAACGCGATAAAGCCACACCTCTTCTAAGCTGTGAGCTGTATTAGAGAATCAAATTTTGCCATTGGCTTTTTTATTGTGTACACTCATTCTATTATAATGCTACCTCAATGAGCTTAATAGTAGCTGATTAAAAGCATTTAAGACTGCATGAGCTGTAAATTAGTGTAGCCTTACTCCACTTTAATTCCACAGCTTATAGTATAAATATTAGCTATTTTACAGCCTCTAGAATTATTGAAGAATAAACAGATTAGTAGTGCTATGATAACGTCAATTTTGTCATAACCTCGCAACGCGACTTAATTAATTATCGTGCGAGAATACAATTTAAAATGAATTCGGTTAAACCATGGAAAAAAGGAAAAGAACTGGTGCAGTTAAAAATAAACTTGCAAAGGAAAAAACAATAAGCAAAGGAGCAAGGATAGTGAAAATCTCCTTCATTTATCTAGCTACAGCCAAGTGCCGGTGTCGATTAAAAATGAGGGTTCCGGACACATCGATTTTGTTACCACCAATGATCGCAGTTCCGTACAATTAATGGATTCGGTCATTGATCTTTCTAAAGAAATTATTGAAAGTAGAAATAGTGAAAGTTTTGAATCAAACCAGACATATGAAGATGAGGGAGAAAATATTTATATGAAAAACATTTTATTTAAAGAAAATATAAAAGAATGGGCATTAGACCAGCTACCATAGCGTTGCAGTCAATGATATTGTCTAATTTATTTATTTCCCCATCATCCGGGTAATCTGACGGGTAACATGACACTTAATTCTTTTTCTGCATTGTTATATGTTGCAATGGATGACCGTTTCACTATGCATTGCATTTTTGTCCAGTCTGTATGAGGCTTTGAATATTCTAGTTTATTCAATTTCGAACTGATATTTTTAATAGGCCATCTCAACCATCCATCCTTTTCGCAAGCACTTGGTATGATAGATCATTTTTCTTTCCCTCTTTCTATTGTCTTCACTATTTTGAACGGCATTTCTATTTTCTGAAAACAATAATAACTACTTAGCAATAACATTTGCATCTTTACCTACTACGTCACTAGTAAAAGATATCAATACGCGGATTTAGTATTTGTGCCATTAAGTAAAACACTCTTTAGTATTATAATATTCACACCTGTCACAAAAATATGTACATTATTATTAATTGATAAATTATAAAACAAACTAAGTTATTCACTTCGTTCGCGTGATTAAATTGCAGAAGTCATACGCGGTCGCAATCCACCAGACGACTAAAAAATTAAAAATATTTCGTAAACATTAAAGAAACAATAATAATACCTGCGGTGCGTGGCGCGTAAAGGGTAACAATAGATAGAGATACGGTGAAGATTTGTCAAAAACTGGCTAACGCAAGTTTGAATAATATCTTTCAAATCGTAGAATCTAAATGGGACCTTATTTCCTACGCAACAAAGTACATTTTACAATGATTTTTGATCAATATGATTGGTTAAATTTGAATGGCGCTAACCAAACCTTCTTACGATGCGACAACCCAAATTCGCTTCATCTCTTTCACACGTCCGGGAGAACGTAAAGTTGAACAGAGCGGAGGTGAATATTTAGCTAGGTTGGCTGATGTTTTAGATTTAAAAAATCGGAATACCTTTTTACTTTATACTATGTATTTCTAAGCAACATGACAATTAATGGTACGCTAGTTTGGCATAACAGGCCCGAATAAGTAGGATCACATAATCAAGTGTAGGTAGTACCTAAGCTACTTCAGTACGAAATGCCCGAAATGGTTTTCTATCAAGATTAGAGATCCCTAAGACGCTGTTGTATACTCTCACTTTACTCCTTTCACCAGTCATTATAATAACTGAAAACCATTGTACAGCTAGCGTACAGTTTTCAGTTGATTAATAGACTTAAATATGTCCATTGAACAGAAAAGAGAGGGTCAAGGGAAGTTCGTTAGAATTATTGCTGGATAACAAATTAACGCCATTTTGATGTAAACAAGCCGATTACATATGAAAAATCCACTGATATCTGTTAAATCTTCATGATATTTCAGAGCTATTAAAGTAAAAACACATTATTTCATTGTTACAAATAGATATTAATACTCATTAACGGGAAAAAAAATAGTAAAAATCCATGAATAATTCGTACACCGTATTTATTTTGAATATATTTTATTGTAAAACTATATTATTTCGATGGCGCGTGTAATATTTGATAATATCACCTATATATATTAACAGTAAAGTGGCACCCGCAGTACAATTTACCGACAGAGATACAAAACAAACGTGAAAAATTACCTATCTTAAATTAGAAATTATTATTGGTCCACAGAAATAGTTAGATCGCCTTGACGTAACACTTGCACTGCAAAAATAGTTTTTTGTTGCTATTTCTTTGAAGATTTAACAATAGCCGTTACTAAGCCATAAACCATATTTTGGCTGCGTAAGAGAATTAAAGAAGCTGGATAGTGGCCTATTGACCGCTGTCTAAGCCATTGTACAGCCCATGTACAGCTCTTACAATGCTCTGGACAGCTGTTAACAAGCTACTATAATGCTCGGGGCTGGTTAATTTGGGGCCAAATTTAGAATTATAAGAGCTGTGTAGTTGGGTATACAGTCCTTGTACAGAAAGCATAACAGCCTCGAGTTTAAAAAAAATCTGTTGTCCAGTGACTATACAGCTATGTGTGCTGCTTGGGTACCTACCTAAAATGAGTTTTTTTTTCTTCTTTGCCTTGTGTTCATAGGTACCTATTCGATTTTTCGAAGATTAGAGCAGCCACAGTAGTCAGTCTGTCAGTAATCTAGGTAAATAGGTACTCAACTTTCGTCAAGTTCACGTTTAGTCAAGTCTGACTTCATGTATGTTAGGACTCATACAGTATTTGAAAAACATTATCTTTTATATCTGAGCCTTAAATAACTCAAAAGAATGCTAAGAGACTGCGCAAACAAATAATGAACCGCCGCGCGTCTTGCGGAGCGCAGCAGGACGCAATCGCTGTATCATTGGAACATCATTAAGTGACTTCACACCGGCATAATTATCATTAAGTTTTTGTTGTGATCGATTCACGAGCAAAAGAAGACAGGATCTGTGTATGTGAGTCAGTGAGCCTCGTCGGTCAAGGCCGTCGAGTGGTCCCCTACAACAGCCACCTACAACCTGAGCTCACTCTAGTGTTGTCTCTTCGCGGAACGCCACTGATCAGCGCTCGCGCAACTAATCATTTTTAATTTATCTCCAAGCTATAAGCGTGCAGATTTTTTTTGTTGTGTTCCATTAATGTTGAGCTGCTAATAATGGCGTATCGATCGTGCGTGACAATATTATGTTTATTAAATGTGATCTTAGAGGTGGCCGACGTTTTAACTCTGGTAGGTGGTTTGTTTTTGTTTATTAAAAAGCTGGTGGATTTGTCTTTCAACTGTTAAGCATGCTAATCTAAAAGAAAATGTTTTGATTTAAAAGATAGTGGACGCAATTAGCATTTTTGCAGTCTCAGCAAGTCATGTACAGTCACCAAAAGAGATAATGTAACCAGGGTCGTCGGAGTTGAAGAAGTTTAGTAAGAAACCGATGGATGTTTTCGAATGAAATTTAATTTGATAAATGACCTGTTTGTTTTCTATTAATTAAATAAAATTTTATTAGAAAACATTCATCGGTTTCTTACTAAACTTCAACTATATCGACGACTCTGGTTACTTATTACTTTTGGTGACTGGTAATCGTGCGGCAAAACTGCAATTTCTTTGAACATATTCCTAGTTTCTTTGGAACTGTTACGATAACTTGCTGTGAGTACGAACCCAAAAAAACTACTACTTATATCTCTTACGTATTTGATTTTGATATGTATTGTTGTCTATCATAGTTTTTATTAGCTCTAAATACGTAGAAGAAATACTTAGAAATAATACTTACAAGTATAAACCAGACATAATATTGCGAGCATGCATCTGCGTTACGATAATGATTGCCATTGTATGATTTTAATAGTATTTTGCACTAAAAACGGAAATTAAATTGTAATCTAAGAAAATGTCGCAGGTAGGTACCTACCTATTGCTCAAGAAAACGCGAAGCTATATTTCTCATGCGGACACTAGGTACGATATCATTTATCTGCAATAAGCACTACATCTAACATCCACTGTTTTGCATTATTGTTTATCAGCTTGCAGCGGCCCAATCTTAGGCAGGACTGTTTCCAATTTTTTTCAATTCCTTTGCATAGGTACCTATGACATTTCTGCTATAGCTATGCCACTGCTATCACCGTATCGACTATCAAGCGTGATATGATGACATGTTCTTGATGACTCAACGATCTGTTCAAACATATTTTTCGTAGACGTTTGAGACTTTCATGAACAAAATTATAATCTGTAGATGAACCAAAGACTATCAACAAACCAACGACGTGCACTTTTGATTAGGTTACCACACTCCAAGACAAGTGTCGGAAGTAAATTAAAGATATTTTATTCAGTGGCGGACTAAGCCTGTCGGGGGCCCGGGGCGGCAAAACGGGGGGGGCCCCCCGCTCAGGAATGAACGTCGCAATGTTTAGCATGCTGCCTCGAAAAGGTTAGGTTTTTTTTGACTAGGTGTTGATACAGAAATAGGATATACTTTGTCGAGAACAGAAAAGCTAGAGGATCAGTCGAGTAGAGGATGGTAGAGCGAGCGAAGCGAGCTCGAAAATATTTGCAGCCCGCATAGTTGAAATTTTCTTTTGAACATTTATACAGAAATAGGAATTGAGGCTCCCACAGACAGGCGCGACGCGACAGCGCTACACAAAGGCGCCGCTCGTCGCGCAACACGCGGTGCCTTTGTGTCGGGCGTCGCGTCGCACCAGTGTGTACGAGCCTTCGACTACTTCAGTCAACCTACACCGAAAAGTTTGAAAATGTAAAAATCAAACGTTTTAGCACCCTAAGTTTATATTTAGCATGCGTAGGTGGCCCCCAACTACAAACTGGCTTTTACTTACTCTGAACATATTTTGGTCGTGTTTGGAACTTGATTAAAAAGTATATCTCGAATTTTGGAAGCCCCCAGGGCCGGGGTAGCCCGCACCTGCCGCCCCTCTTTACTCTACCAGTGTTTTTATTAAGTCAGTACCACGGCTAAACTTGCTACTTAGTTATATTTTTTTGCGCATTCTGGGTAGGTAACTATAGATGAATTACTTAATACTTACAAAATATTTTCGTAAGTTTTTGGAGGTTTGTGAGGTCAATGGTGTTATGGTTAAAAATCTAAATGTTACCACAAATCTCGTATAAGTGTACCTACCACTTACCTCATTATATTACTATTGTAGTTATGGAGGTCCATAATGTTTATCTAACAATAGCCAGATACGAATCAACCAGTTTGCTTTGTTTTCATAAACAATGTTAAATAAAATCTGATTAATTCTATTACCTAATTATAAACTTTCCTACCTACATTTCCGTCGTATTCACTATACGCTTCGTGATTGCATCGGTGGGCTGATGATGGTTCGTCGACACATTTCGTGCGTGCGCGCAGAACGGTGCGGAAAATGTAGTCGAAGGCAAAACGGGAAGCATTTCGCAACCGGCTGGGCCACATAATGTCTCTCCATGTAGGCACTATCTATCTGAGCGCGTGCCCTTTCTGATACAGAATACGTAATCACGTCTTCATAAAAATGATCACTTCAATAAGTTTACGTAATTTTACATTTTCTTGGGCTGCCATTCGATGGGTGTGTATTTAAAAGTGTGAGCGTAAAAGTAATTGATTTATACCATTAAATGTGCCTAACTATTGGACAATGGTTTTTAATGGTTAACCGTGAAGTAATTAAATTAATAACAGTTTGAATTAATTAGAATAGAAATAGTAGGTGTTAATTTTTGAACTGCAGTTGATTGAGTGCTCGATAAGATTTTAAAGTATTCAGTGTCCAGAATTCTAAACACGTTGTTGTTTCAAAACAAGGTCCATTTTTAAAAACTCTTTCAAGTTTAGTTATCAAAATACTTATGCGCAAATTAATGAGAGCGCTCCCAACTCGCTTCGCGAAAGTTGTATAGCAAATATTTTTAATAGTTCCACTTTTGTTTTCCGTTAACAATTAAAGTTTCAACCACTTTCGAAACCAGTACATTATCGTTGGTAATTTATGGTAGAGGCATGGTTGTCGTCGAACAATGGAGAATCTCTGAAGCTCCGGTGGGCAGTCGTGTCATGGGCAGAAATAATTATAGCCGTTCGTAACGGCTAACAGTGAATCAAAATTGTGGTTATGGAAGATGTCCGCTGATATGGGTATGATGAATACACCGGTGTTCCTTGACTGAGTTTCCAATGCATAATTAAATTTGGATGAGTAGGTGGTGTGCCTTAAATTGTAGGTAGCCTTTTAGTGAATGAGTATCGGTTATGGTGTTGTTATAAATATGAATGTACGTTCAAATACGGCAGCATGTTACCAGTAAGTTTGTATCAGGTACGAAATAATTGATAGCCAAAATTAGATAGGTATGTACCTAAATAACCTAATAATAGACTCGTCCCTAAGAATAAATAATTTATTCGTAGGCTCGCCCCCTATTATATGGGACTTAAACATATATAACTGGCGAAATGTGGGTGTACTATAGGAACACCTCTGCCCAGCCCTTCGGGGAAACAAAGCGTGATGTTATGTTATGTGCATACCTATCTAAATTACCTAAAATATTTTTTGTACCTAAACTATCAAATCCCGCTATCATCACGGTGCTACGCTACATTTCTCTCCTCTCACTAATCGTTTTCATAAAAATTATTAATTGCAATCATGATAGCCAATATTGATAAAATAATTAACTGTACATACAAACCACAAACACTATGACACAAACATTAAATGTCAATTAACCATGGTTGCGCTATCTGCCATTAACCTTTTGAATTTCGAAACCTATTAAGCTTTCTAAGTTCGTGTGATGAATGCGTAAAAACAAATCATTAGCAGATAAATGTATGATGGATAGTTTGCGCCTACGCATTATTTTTCATTTTCTACATAGGTAGGTAATTATGCAGGTTGCAACTGTGATATGAATCCGTGATCAGCGTGATTTCTTGTTTTTATCTACAAAATGTTAAGTGATTCGTAGTTGAAAGAAAATAAAGAAAGAAAAAGTATTCATTGGGACTCGCTCAGGATTATCACAAACTTGACTAAACACACTCATAAAATCAAAAAGTAAAACAAAAGTAACACGAAAATAACAACAGAAGGTCATGTACGAGGCCAAAAGGCCCCAATTGAGTAAGTAATTATGCAAAAATTAAGTATAAATAGTTTTTGTTTAATGGAGATGACTGATAAAGATCTATCATTTTTAGTTTTGTTCCTACAACACAAACTCAAGCATACTGGTGTAGATATACTTACTTAGGTACTTGTTTGCTTTTTGATTCTAATCAAAGAGCAAAATGTGTTGGTATAGCGGAGCCAGAAAATAGAAAAATAGGTGTGTGAACATACTCGTATTCATACGATGAATATGTTTATATATGTTTATATATTTTTATATATTTTAATATGTTTTTTCCCAATGGTAGGAAATGATGATCATTGTTTAAATTTCTGAGTATCTATTTGTTTTTACCGCAATCTAAAGCACAGCTTTTATTTATGTAGCTACACCTCATTCACAGACTCAGATATTTCTAAGAAACATGAATTTAAATGCGATGGAGTTGTTCGTAACACATAATAATAGGACATAATCAAGCCTGTTTGTCCTTGACGACTTGTATACTACCTTCAATTCAAATAAGTTACCGTGGTACTTCAACTTACAAGGCTAATCCGCTCTCCGTGGTTGGTCACAGTCCTTAAATTGTAACAAATATTATTATGTACCTAGAAAATTTTTTGCGCCTTCGCGATTTCCTTACGTATCTTCTATGTAACAAAAATGAAATGCTGTTCGTTGGTAAGCGCATCACTTAAGAACTGCTGGACCGATTTGTTTATTTTTTGATTCAAAATGTTCGTAATAGTCCGAATCAGGTTTTTACGGAAAGAGAAATTGGAATAGTTCTCGGAAATCTTCAAATTCGGGAAAAAGTGAACGTTCCTTTTTGTATTAATTATTGAAATTTGGTCGGGACAACGTCTGTCGAGTTAGCAAGTATGTAAATAAATAAACTTCTCCAAACAGGGTGCTGCAGTTGTTCAGGAATACGAGTTTGGAAATAAACGTTTCCACTGTGGGGTTGACTTTAAAATCCTCTCTTAATGCGCAGTTGTAGCATTCTATGCAACATCTTAATGGATACCCTAGATCAGATTACTGAAATGGCAGTGCCAGAACTTTACCGTCTTGGTAGTGGTTGTGTATAATTTCGGGCGCAATGACAAATTTTGAGCAAGGCCTATCATTGTTGCCTTACTGATAAATCGACACCTGCAAGGAAAAACATTGTAATTAATATTTAGTAACTTTACAGGAGAGCGCGTTAAAGATTAAAAAAATCTCGCAGATTTCGGTTAAGTCTTAATGCCAACCAACCTTGAAAATATGAGTCCAGGAGATAGCTGGACTCATATTTTCAAGGTTGCTTGGTACGGAATAATCTTATTAATACGTCCACCAATACTGCTGAGCATGCCCGCCTTCTGGCTGTGGGTGATTGGAAGTCGGGCCTCTGGCTTCAGGCACTACCATCACCTAAGATAGGCACTATGCTGGGTGACACCACCTTCCTGCTCGCTACTTGTTTGCGTCTGGGCGCTCCTTGCGTGGCTCTACATCGCTGCCAATGTGATGAAGGTGTCAACTGCCTCCGACACCATGGCCTATCCTGCAGTAGGAGCGCAAGCCGAATAGCACGGCACGCCAGCATCAATGATATCATCCGTCGTGCTCTTGTCACCGCCGGGGTGCTAGCTGTTCTAGAACCCAATAGCTTGGCACCCGGTGATGGGAAGAGACCAGACGAAATGACCATAATGCCTTGGAAGTAAGGTCGGCCTCTGGTGTGGGATGCAACATTTGTGTCGACGCTCTTGTGCCATCCCATCTTTCTAGCACGGCGGGCTGTGCTGGGGTAGCTGCTGCAGGTGCGGAAAACCTCAAACGAAAATATTACAATATCATAGGAATTTATATGTTCGAGTCGTTTGGGGTTGAAACTCTAGGGCCATGGGGTTCGAGTGCCCACTTAGTTTTTCGAGACATTGCGAAGCGGTTGGTCGACTTTTCACGTGACCAGAGGACTGGCCTATTTTTTGGCCAAAGAATCAGCATTGCCATACAACGTGGCAATGCTGCCAGCCTTTTGGGCACTTTTCCTGTTGACAAGAATGCGGTCAAATTTTTTGATGACTTATGATATTTTCCCCTCCTTTTTTATATTGGACACCTTCTACTTGTATATATTATTATTATTATTTTAAGACTGTTAGCTTTTAAATTATGTAAAAAAAAACATATTTATGAATTACCGCATGAAAACCATAATTATTTAAATGAAAAGGAATTACAGATGGGAATCTTCTGTGGGTTATGTTAACATAAAAGGAAAAGAGTTTTTCTTGGAAAAACCTTGAGAAACTAAACTGCATTTCTTTTAACGTCTTTTTGTTTTTATTGATTCACCAAGAAGTAAAAAGCAATCCTATAACATTAGAGCGCGACCGCAAGCGTTCCAAAAAAAAAGCAAACATTCGCAACAAATTGAGGTCCTCCTTTCGGTTTTTCCGATGACGGCTATTCATATTTTCATACTCCAAAACTATAACTACTGTAGTTACGTACGTATATGTTGCAAGAGCATTCGGTGATTTTTTCGTTAATTTGAGTTAATTTGATAGACAGGTTAAGTACCTAACTACATTTGCGCGTGCGCTGGTATTATGCAATACCAGATAGGGTTAAACAGCCACAGCACGCCACTGCTCGTGAATAAGAATTAGGTATTAGATATTCGTAATGTAATGATGGAACATTATAACATTACGAACTTATTTAACTTAGATATTTAGTTAAATCCAAATGTTGGCAAACTAAGTATTCAAACTCAAACTCAAACTCAAAGCATTTATTTCCAATAAACCAATTACAGGCACTTTTGAATTGTCAAGGGGTCGGTCCGTCAGAAAAATGAAGCTAGTTGCCCATTCCAAAGCGTAGTAGGGACCTATGGAGAAGAACGGGCAAGAAACTCCATGGACACTCTTTTAAATCAACATAACGTTACCAAAATAATTTGGTTACAACATTCATGTTGAAATTATACATGTGAGAACGATGTAAAAAGACGTGCACGTTAAAAGCGTCCGTAACAAAAATTATAAAACAAAAGGAAAACAATTAAAATTAAAATAAGCCGTGGCAGCTAAGAGATGACCAGTCCCTACTGACGGCGCCCGTTCACGAACATGACGTATGGATCAGCACCATTCAGCTTAACTATTTTGAAGGGAACTTAATGATCCAACATACACGCCACCATCAGCGAGACATTTGAGTGAGCATGACATACTCTCAGCCACCAGGGCACATTCAAGTCAATTAAAGACGATCGTAGTAAATGGTAGCTTTATAGTAGATACATAATGCTCACACATGTGCTATGCAATTATACATTACAAAGAGATTGAATTTATACAATGCAAAGATAGTTTTTACAATCTTCAGCAGTTTCAACAATATTTTCGAATGCTAATCAATTAATTTATGCGCCCCTGTGGAGCAGGACCAGCGTTGAGCCAAGCACCTTTGTCAGCGATGTAATCCCCCAACTTATAATATGCTTGGCCGCATAGTGTGCGTTTTGTACAAGATTTAAATTTCGTTTCATTCAGTTGGAGTATGCGGGGAGGTATTTTAATAACATTTTAAACAGTACCCCATGAAGGATAAGTCTACTTTAGCCTGTCTGAAACCTGGTTGAACTAATTGGTCCCTATTTCTAGTCATATAGTTGTGTCTTTACCTCGTTTACTGATCGGATCTCATCGTAGTTAGATTTATGACTTTAGTTTCATTGACTCTGGAAAAATTATGGTTTAATGGGTCCTGGACTACCACACAGACCCAGACCCATTTCTATAGCTGCATAATGGATTTTCTCTTCAATCTCTTCGTACCAAAACGACACTATGAGGTTTCTTTAGCTGCCCCTACGTCCAGTACATTATTTATTCCTAAAATCCGTGAGGCTTTTGGTTTTCCCTAATGTTTGATCTTTTCAAATCTTCAAAAAGTAGTTTTCAAAGTTCTGTATTTTGTTCTGAAGTAAAGTACACACATCGAAAGTGTCTCGGGGTCCAGCACGTTTTTGCTAGTAACTAAGGATCTGTTTTTATAAATAATATTTTTGTAACTCTTATGTATACTTTTTAGTAAAGAAGAAGGGGCACGGTCCATACAAAATTAACCCACGTCTTACAGCAAAGCGAATTATCTAAAAAAAAGAGATAAAAATGGGTATAAAAAGATGGCGTACTTCCAAACTCCATCCTTACAGTCTAACATATAAAAAAATTGCTATAACAATTCGTTCAGGGTCAGTAATATTTACAATTAATATTATTATTACAATATTGAGAAATACTAGGGTATTTTTACTTGACCTTAATTATTGAATTTTATTCTATTCTATTTAAAAATGCTGATGATCAAACAATCAAGTTATAATTCTCACTAGTTCGGTGTTCGGTGTTCGAACAAGTGAGACAAAACCCTCAGTTGTATTAGATGATGGAATTCAAGTCAAGTCGTATTCCTATATAATCAAAAACATTCAACGGGATTGAGGCCAAATCAGTAAAAGATTTGCCATACTTCTGAGTGGAATCTATACGAAAGAACGTTATTATGGAGAGAAGACGTCATTTGAGCCGAAAAGAAATGATCAGAGCTGTGGGAATGTTGGAAGCTGGTTCTCGGCAACGTGCTGTGGCAATCCCTCTGGGCACTATGCAGAGTGTTATAAGTCAACTTTGGACATGTTACCGCATCACTGGCAGCGTGGTAGAGTGACATGGAGGGCTAACTCGCATCACCACACGCAGAATATATCGGGACATACAAATTACTGTTCGACGAAATCGTACAATGACCGCGATGATGTAGGTTACGAGGCGTCATAGCTCTTCAGAGATGTTATTAAGCGATCAAACTATAAGATATCGCATGCATGAAGTCAATCTCCGTTCCCGAAGACCGTTACGTGTACCACCTAATGAGCTCCGTAATCGCAGAACCCGTTTACAATGGGCTAGTGAACACAGAAATTGGGCAGAAGAACAGTGGCGTTTTGTATGTTTTTCTGACGAATCTCGCTTTAGTATGATGCAAGATACTAGACGTACGCGGTATTGGAGGACCTCTGAATGCCAAGAACGTTTAAAATCATGCCAGGAAGTCCATGCATTCAGTGGTTGAACAATCATGAAATGGGTGGGTATTTGGTCGGAGCGGCGGAAGAACCGAGTTGATTTGGATCAAAGGCAATCTCAATGCACAGATATATGCTGAAACGATTGTATCACATTAGATGTTGTCATTCCTTTGCGGACCCAATTTGGTGCTTCATTTCTGCTTATGCATGATGGATAATGCACGACCACACAGTGCCAGAGTCGTTGCAAACACACTTGCCGCAGTAAAATAACGTCCTACGGCTTGCTCAATCGCCAGACTTGAATTCCATTGATTACGCATGAGATATGCTTCAAAGAAGAGCTCTGCCAAATATGAATGCCGTGCATACACCAGAAAATCTTTTTCGCCTGTTACAACGGACGTGGTTGGCCATTCTGCAACGTGATTTGGATGAACTTATATTGAATATAATCGCTGCGATTGTGTTAAAAGCGTTAGCGGCGGAAATACAGACTAGGTACTGAATGTTAATTCTACGCAATAAAAACCTTTAAAAACTTAATTTAATGTCAGGATTAACTAAGGTGAAAAATCCAGCATAAGCAAAAATTGCGAAAAGTCTTTATTAATGCAAAAGCAGAGAGGACTTCGTCGATCTACACATACAAAAACATTTTATTTAATCAGTCTAAATATAATTTTTTATTTAATTTCAATAGGACAATAAAATATATTTTTTAAATACCTTGATCCTTAGATACTTGATGTGTGTACTATGTGTGTGTGTATTTCTGTACTTGACAATCTATGTTCTCGCACTGGTCAACATTCAAGCACTGAATGAAAGAGAATTTAGTGTCACTATCACGTTAAGTCTAGCAGACGTTGAATGAGTGGCCACTGCCAAGGCAAAGAACATTGAGGATTATGGTGAGTCCGTATTTTGGTCTATCACTACATTCTCTTTTCTGTTGGTCATTCTATCTAAAATTGTCTTTGGGAGAATTGAAGCTGTTCAATCCTTGTTGTTGCAACGAAGGTCCTTAACGCGGCTTGCGGTAGGAGTTGACTGTTAGAAATCGTCACGTAAGGAAAAAGCGTTAACATGTGACTTTCTCTCTCCATGTCTGTTTCTATTATATACGAGTGTGTGTGTGCGTTCGAGTATCGCGTAAGGAACTTGGTTCCTGACTGGGGTCCCCCGAACAGACAGGCGTTTTTATTTTCTATCTCAAATTGATTTTGGAAGAATTGAAGCTGTTCAATCCTTGTTGGTTAAAAAACGCCGTATTCAATTCATATTTCGGCCATGCGTTTGATTGGTTTCGTGTATAAGAATTATATGGTATTTTGTAAATATGGTAAATTGGTTGAAAAACATTCGAGACGAAACGAAATTATAATTAGTAACCTTTTTCCTTTTACAAGAATACGATGATTTAGAATAGAATTTTAATTTATATTCTGCGGCATAATCTGCATCAGAGTTTAAAAATCTTCTGTGATATCCTTTAGGGGTATATATATTCTATGGATATGCATAATCAAACAATCAACTGCCAAAGTCAGACTAAGAAGTCATGTATTTTTAAAAATTTGTATATAATGTATTTATCATAAAATTTATTCATAAATGAATCTAAAGTGTTCTCACGGTGCTCGGCTGTTCATCACTTCGCAAGTTACGTCGCTACGGCTGGCGTTCCGCTGTCCATAACCCAGTCTACGTTCATATGACCATCAGTCCATCTAGCTCAGGAGGTTCAATGTTATCCTGTATTGCGGACTGTACTCCTGGATTTGGATGCTCCAACAGCAAGCAATCCAAGTGAAAAATGATAAGAATCAAATATAAACGTGTGTGCAAATTTGTGTTTCTTTTAATGATCGCATTTTTTATAGTGAAGTGGATAAAACTGGAAGAAGACGAGGACTATGTTTTTTATGACGTAAGCACTTACTTGCTTTTACCGAATACTTATGTGGTAAGGGGGCTGCCTTTCCATCTGTTTGGAATTAGGATGTATGGGTCTTAGCTGACCATTTCTCTCTGGCGGTCGCTCTATGTAAAAAAAAACCGGCAAAGTGCGTGTCGTATCACGCAAAATGAAGGGTTCCGTTAGTTGGGATGAATTTATCCCAAGAACAATTGTAGGTACAGATACTTGCACCAAAATAATTAACAACTAAGTACTGAAGTTCAAAAACGATGAAAGCACCGAACATTATTCTGACGAAAAGATAAGTAGGATTGAAGGACAAACTTTACATAGTAGTTAAAAAAATATTGCTATACATCGATTATATACGTCACGGTCAATTCTCTAACTGCAAATGTAAGTTAGAAACAGCAAAAAACAAACATTTTGAGATCAGTTATCTTTGTGATGGAACGGATGGTCGTATTAATGGTCGTATTCCTACATCGGTCTGTAAGTTTGATTCCCAGAATATTTCGTTACATAGCCCTCTATTAAAGTCTCGACCTGCTTAATTCTTTAAGTCCCGAGGTCGCGATATCGAGCGACACACAATAGATAATTATTGTGTCTCATTACGCGGGATTCAAGAGGTCCACTATTGTGGACCCCAGTTTACATCTCACGGACCCCCAATTATTTTTTTCTCTCACATGAACACCTTGTAGTTCGTCGTCGACCCCTGAGGGTCGATATAGACCACTTTAGATATCATTGTCTAGGTTAACGGGAAGTACCCGGGTTTTGATTTATTTGCGTGTATCAAAATATGTCGCATAAATAAATGGCCGTATTTTTTTATTGCGTTGACTTCGAAGCTTGATTTTTTTGAACTATATGGGGCCGTAGACTTACGTATTTGATATTAATTTTAACTTTATACTTCTACGCGTTCCTGGGAAAAAGAGATTTGACAGACAGACAGAGGACGGACAGACAACAAAGTGATCCTATGAGTATAAATAAGGGTTACATTTTTTCCTTTTGAGGTACGGAACCCTAAAAAGGATTAGCTTGGAAGCTGACCCCAATATAGTTGGAAAATGATAAGCAGGTGATAATGGGCTTTAGCTGGCAGTACGAATTTCAATTTACTTGAAATATATGTTTTAATGCTGCTGATTCTAATGATTATGATTCTGTAAAGACATATTTGTTACGATAGCGAATCATATTTTAATCAAAATACAACCCGACATTGACCTTCAAATTGCAAAAAACGTAAGAAAATTTTAATTTCGCGCGCTACCCTTGCGCTACCCCCTTAAACATTTTTAAGTCTAGTTGTGTTTAAGAGTAAGTACTTTATAGCAAACGTGGTCAATCTGCTCTACTCATTTGTTTTTCTATTAGCCAATACCAATAACCTTACTTCTAATAAAGTTAAAAGATCATGATCATTAGTATACTATCATTCTTTCGTGTTGTAAATATTTCGATCTCCATCAATATTTTACCTGTTCGTGGATGTCGGGACGGTCATCAATTTGTGTTTTTTAAATTAACACTTTACGTCAACAACCATTTAATGACGTAGGTACGTATCTTTATTTTTGCATATTTGAATCGACGATTGTGTGGTTATAAGTAGTAATCAGCGTCACAGTTTTAATTTAATGTTTTGCTTGTTTTCGATCGACCAGCTGATGGCTATCTTCCGCGAAGTTATTAATGACTTGTGAATAATTTCTGCTCTTTCGTTTTGTCTCTTCCAGTACCTAATAAGTTTAATTTTACCTCACCTCTCGTAACTTCCTAGTAGATGGTGGATATTTTAATACATGATTGGCTTCCGCTAATCAGTCAGGGCTATATTTATAAGAAGGAGGTGAGGAGGGGGTGAGGGAGGTGTATTTTTTTGCAAATTAATTAAGTAGATAAGTGGTGGTATTAAAAGTATGACATAGGCATCCATTTATAGAATCATAACGGGTAATAATTCCGGTACGTTGTTGCAGGTAATTAGTGGTTTGAAATAGCATGAATTAATTATCTTAAGAAATAATCACGATCGAACGCTAGATTCTCACGATAGAGTCTGTAATGCTGTGTGTCGTTAGTTTGCGTTTTATATTTACCTTATCATATCGATATGGGCCATGGCAGTGTCTGTGCAATATTAATGAGGGTAATTAATTATGTATGTTACCTCGATTGAAAATTTGAACGCAAATACTTTGTATTAAAATGAGTAAAAAAATAGCCTACGGGAATTCACCGGCAGAAATAACCGTTACCAAGGTTGCGCCACAACACCAGCTTTTCCAACTTCCATTTCCATTCTTTCAATCCTTTATATGTGTTCCTACCACAGAGTACCTGCAGTATTGTTCCTCCATTTAATCCATCCAAAAGAAATCTTTAAAAGATCGCCTTTAGCGATAAGACCGGCCTTTGTGTCATCCTTCAAAAAAAATTGCACATTTAGATATATCTGTAATTTATATGGTGTACATAATAAAGAGATAGATCTACCTAGCCTTTTTTTCTATGTTTAAAATATTCCCGTATATATGTATGTATGTATAAATATACGTGCCTTTATTGTAATAAAAAATACTGTTATTTCCAGTCTGTGCCAACACCCCGAGTCTGTATCATCGGTGCTGGCTACTCCGGTCTGGGCACCGCGCGGTACATGAAGGAGTATGGTGTTAACTTCACCGTTTTTGAAGCCTCACGGTTCATCGGAGGCACCTGGAGGTTCGACCCTCATGTCGGCGTTGACGAGGATGGACTGCCCCTCTTCACTAGCATGTATAAAAACTTGAGGTATGGACAAATTTTCCTCCTTTATACAAAGTTTAAGGACACTCAAAAGTGTAAACCTTTTTTGGCAATGACTGTTAATGCCAGTGTACTTGAAAGTGTGTCCTGATAAGTATCCTTATGAGGTGTGGCCTTAAAAAGATGGACGATAAGCAATGTCAGATTGAAATACGTAAGTCAAATATTTAAGATGTTAAGTTAGCGTCATCCTTCCTTTCCATTTAGTTAGCCTTTTTCAATATTTGGTTACGAAAAGAAACTTGCAGTTGTTGTGATTGCAATGCAATGTTTGATAGTTTGCCTACGAATAGATTTCTCACACAGAACAACCTGGTCGTTAGTGCAAGAAGCTGCATACCTAATCATAATCTGGTCTCGAAGTTTTGCAACAAATGCGCTAAGTCACAACAATACCTACATAATTGCTCTATGTTTGCGAAGCCTAGAGAAACCGCGGATATTAGATAATTGTTTTTTTTACGAGAACCGGTCCATTATGAAATAAGATCGCTGTGACCAGTATGAGGACCAGTTTCGTGTGGATACCGACATAATATTTCCATTGACCTTTAGACATGGGACAAAGACTTTCTTGAATTTATTCCGCTCATGCAGGCATTATATCATAGAAATCTTTAATAGCATACTTAGTTGGAAAATACCTATTAAAAACATGAATAAAAATAAGTAGGTAATTTAAATACGATACAGAACTATTGTTAGTACATAATTAAAAACAAGGTCACTTTTTGTTTCTAAATGCATGGGTAGGTGTTGAATTTAATGAGAATAGTATAAAGTATCTAAAAGTGATAAAACAAATTAACGAGCATGCAGCCCATTGAGTGGGAACGTAAAGTTCATGAACAAAGTAACATTACACTCGAAATAGCACGTTCTTCTTAATTAGACTGCAAAGTTAACTGCATAACTGTAGTTATTTTGTATGTAGACATACATTTTCCGGTCAGTTGCCATAATCCAAGAAAGATTTCAATTACCCAATTTTCTTGATTTCATTTTCCTGTAGTTATTGGGACAGGCTCTGGGTTTTCAAGGCGCGAGGTTTTCAAAGAGCGATACATCGCTTAGGTCCTATACGCAAGAAGAACCGAAAATATGTTTTTTTTTTTAAAGAATGGTCATCTTTACTGTGGGACTTTACATCGAAAATACGAGTCCATGATGACTGATTCAAACCGGAAATAAAAAGCACGAATTGTCCGAAGTAATTTACAAAAAAATGTATTGATTGGACTAAAAAATTAAAACACTATTACGTTAATGTGTTGCTTGTAGCATAATCTGACATAAAATCAGAATGATTGCATGTGTATTAGTATGGTTTTTAATCGTTAAAATAAAATATTAGAGGTATCTTCGTGATTTTTTCTATCATATCAAATTAGTTGTATTATGTTTTTAACACACTGTCTAACTAGCATATATCCTGAAGAATGTCGTATATTTTTCTGATTTTGTTTACTGCAGTGGATCATATACATTTAGCCATTATAAAACTTGCGTTAAGGTTCTGTAGTCCCTTAAGTATTTTATAAATTATAAAGCACATTGAGTCACTCGATACTATTTACGTATGTTTATGTAAACAATATGTTTCAGAACAAACACTCCGCGCCAGACAATGGAGTACTCCGGGTTTCCGTTCCCGGAGGGCACGCCCTCGTATCCTACGGGACCCTGCTTCTACAAGTACTTGCAGTACTTCGCCAAACATTTTGAACTTATGAACAATATTCAAGTAAGTTAGCTTTCTCTGAAACTGCGTGGTATCTGCGTAGAAATAGAAATCATTTATTTACCAATATTGTAGGTATACAGATATATGATGGTTATTTTGTGGAGAGTCCCGATACATTTTGCCTTACGGCATGCAAAATTATTTAATATAATACATTTCACAGACAAAAAACATTTAAATTAAATACATTCCATTCACTAAGCAACATTACTATCATTATTAAATTTATATTATTCAAAAACATTCGGAATTAGGCAATGCCAATAATTTAAATTACAAATTAAAGTAAAAATAAAATAAAATTTGAATTGCGATAAAACTAAAAATAGAAATGTCAGTAAATTAAAACACAACGAAGCAGCATACACACCATTAACAGAAAGTGTTGTCATTAACAAAATCTTTAATTGCGTAGTAACACTTGTCCAGTAGCAGTTTTACAAACTTTTTTTTTAAACTTTGATGGGTAATTCTTTTAAATGTATCGGTAGTTTATTATATATAAGAGGACCCGTGATTAAAATATTTTTTTTAAGTAAAGACGTTTGGTAACCACCTATGTAAAGTTGATTTTTATATTGTGACCTTATTGGTCCTGAGCGTTGTCTTTTATCTACTACTGCCGTAAACAGGTGCTTGTTCGTTCTAATGAACTAACAGTAGCAGTACGTAACGTACAACAGTAGGAATGGCTTTGATTTTGGACAGTTCAACAACATTCGTTGTGTTATTTACATTGTTGAGCTGACAATTTTTTTGGAACATATTAAGAAGGATTAGTAATTTCCTTCAAAATTATTCAGGTTGTGATTGATAGTGCGTTACGCAATTAAGGTGCTGGTTTTACGGACATTTAACGTGATGAGATTTAGCTGTGAAGATGAACTTTTTTTAATTTAGTACTGCTATCAAGTTTTAAGATAAAGGATTTAAAGTTAAACTTCTAAGTATAACAAAATAAAAAATGCTAACGAAAAGACGGATACCTACAGATAGGCCCTATATTTAGAGTGTGTGTTATTTTCTTTTCCAACTTTCCTAACGTCATGATGTCAAAATTTGTTAACCATAGACTTATGCTTCTAGTTGTTTACACTTGTTGGGAAACGGACTTTTGCACGTTAATATCAGAATTAGAAGGCAAGTCGTTTACTGTATTGAGTGGTCTTAGAACATTTAATACCTCTGCTAACGTTAGGATTGAACGTTCGACCATTAAATAGTATGGCGATAATCTAGTCGATTGCATCGTATTCATGTCACAATATTTGATAATCTGCGTGCCAGTCTAATAAACCTGCAGTAATCTTTCCTTGAAAATATAATATAATAATATTCTTAGGAAACAGTATTGGCATGTGATGATAATTATGAGATAAAAATACGAATAACATGAATATTAGGACATTAAAGAAATAAGGCATACCTATTTTATTATTTTTACAATCTAAAATATGATATCATCAAAATATGATTTCTTGTAATATTATGCCAATATGACAACTTATTTTTTTTGTAATTTTTCGTATTGAACGAGATATTTACTTGACATTTGGATGAACTAACCTAACTTGTAGTGTTTAGATATCAACTAGAAGGCAAATTGTACCACCTTTGGACCTCGTGACAATTTAGTAATCAAGTCAATTCGTGTTTGTTAATATTGTGCAATTTTAGTGAGAGAATGTTGTAAGGTGTGATGTTGGGAATAATTTCCATTCAGCTGGCATTAGGGTCACAGAAGACTTTGGACAGGTTTCGCATACATAATATTGAGATGTTCTTATGAAATTCAACCTTTACTGCGGGTACACTACATAAATACGAACAACTTTATTCCGTCAGCCACAAATACGAATTTCAAAATACCGATTTTCATAATTCCGAATGGTTCAAAATTCCTAATAATACAACTCCGATTTATCATTCATCCTATTTTTATAATTCCAAAACTTCAATATTTAGGACGTTTATAATTACTATTCTCAAAATACCGAGTTTCAATAGATCGAATAACATAAAGTCCGACTTAATGGTAATTCAAAACATCAAAAATACGAATTCCGATTATTAAAGTACCGATTAATTAGAATTCCGAAATAAAAACACCTTGTAAAACTGAATAGCAATACAAATAAACACATAATTCTTTCGAATAAAAATAATATATTTCTCTGGTGACAGTTTTAACCTAACCTATCCCAAATGATTCACCAACAATATAGGGGATCTGGCGCTCGGCGGCCGCTACCGAGGCAAGCTCGCTTCGCTCGCTCGCCTTCGCGCTTTAATCGGCTTTTGTTAAATTAAATGATTCGAACATTTATGATACGATACTAGGTTTTAGTAATATTTTTGCTTACATATTATGAGCAGCAATTGCAGATTTTTTTTATTGGAAACCGAACCTCTGCCAAGTACTGTAATTTGTTTTTTTTTTAACATAAAACGGCCAATGCTAATTACATCAGTCAAATACATAAGTTAAGTACAATAACGAAAATAATAAAACTACTCGACAGTCATACGCTCATCTCACAATACTCCAGATATATTGACAAGATCTTCTTCCATTTATCCGCGTACACATCACAGTTAGGCTTAGCGTCCAAGAGAGCATTTAGCGCAGAGAGTGTGCGAGGAACAGGAGACTGGGCTCGATTAAACGTTACTAACGGTGGAGTCTGCAAAGAAAACTATGCTTTCACAAGCAAAATAACGAGTGTAAAAAGACACTTAACGAAGCTGAGAGTCACTTGTACTCCCCGTCATTGTGATCATTATTTTTGTAATGGACCTTACCTGGGGACCTTCTGATTATGGAGATATTGAAGGTAGGTCAAAATTCCAACTTTTACTGATGTTTTTTTACGAAAACAAGTTTTTAATTTTATAACACTACTTTAAATAACCCCACGACCCCTGTACAGTTGCGTGCACCCATAAGTACAATGTTTTGCGTGTGTTACATTGCGCACTACCGTAAACAGCAAATTGTCACACCAAAAATAAAATTCGTTTGCCAGCAATTATTTTTGTGCTGTTACTTAGTTTGATGTACAGAATGCGTAGTTGACGGCTATTTGTGATCAGTCTTTTTACAACCTATACAGGTTATACCATGCCTCATGATTTATGCAGCCTTATTTGGTAATAGTTATTTATGATACTGGTGCGGTAAGTTGGTTTTTACAAACGAGTAGAAGAATGTAAGCCCTCGACTTCGTCTCGGGCTTACCATAGTCCTGAGTTTGTGAATACCAATTTCCGCACCTGTGTCATACAACGTTTTTCAACACATTTGTGAGAAAACAGTACAATATTAATATCGGATTCCTCGCTTGAACTTATTTTACTTTTTTGTATATAAATATCAGTCTGAAAGTTGCAACAATCTTTGACGTTTCTAATATGAAAATGGCGCGAATTGCAAATGGCGCCATGGGCGCGTGGTGATAATTAGAACTACATCTTTCGTCTCATTTTCTCTTTAGTAATAAAAGTGAGACAAACGTATTGAGCAAAAGCGATTCCAAGGAGGTTCGATTATTCAGCTTATTTATTCTCGTAATGCGAATCTCCTTGGTGGAATTCTTATATATATTTTTAATGGAAATTTAAAAAAAAAAAAGTAAAGGATACGCACGGTGGTATACAATGGAGTATGCGGTAAAACGGATACTTGGGTTAGAGTACGTATTTTACCGCACGTTCCTTTGTATGGTGCGTAATTTTTAACTTTCGAAAAATGTATACAGGCTGCGTAAATGCATTTTTTGAGCAAATGTGTTGAAAAGGTAATTTACCCACGGTATGATGAAATCTTTTTCTTTTCTCTTTGAATCTTATGGTTAGGCCAGCGAGCTCGTTCATGCTGTGAGGCCAGAACCTCGTCAGCTCGTTCACTACTCCTGTGAAACCGTAAACTCGTTGTAAAAACAACTTCTTAAAATCGCGTCGTATTGGCTATCCACGTAAAGATTGATATGTGGAATATTAAATAACAGGAGCCCCTGTTCCAAAGTGTTGATGATGTTACCTTAAAGACAACGCTCTCTGAGAGAGATTAAAAGCCAAGAGAAATCTTTTGTTGGCTAACTAATGTCAAAGCCTTGCATAACTCCAATCGTGTGAATAAAGCTAGCGTGCAGCGGTCATAAGGAACTAAACTTATGAGTGCAGAGTCTACTCTTACTTGAACTTAGGTAACACAAGCATTATGTGGGACACTTAACACCAATTAAAAATGTGTGTAAACTTCGGAATAAATTTATGTAATTCAAGTACTTAACAGGTTATGTGTAAGTACGTATTTTTATTTCTGATGAACGATGTAGTTGATAGAGCGTTATTAAATAGGTACTTATGTTAAATTAACCTGCACCCTAATTACGTAACACACTATCTATCACAATCTGAATAATTTTGAAGCCTATTGCTAATCCATTGCTTCGTATGTGCGAAAAATTTGTCTGCTCAACAACGTAAATAACGCAATGAATATTGTTGGACTGTCAAAATGAAACCCATTCCTATTGTTATTATGTTACGTAATTACCCCGCTGATATGCAAACAGTGCATTGTAATTGGCGATGATAATCACAATAGTGATCATTTTCTTCTAAATGAGTGTAGTCATAACAGATTGCGTGATACTGAAAAAACGAGGAAGACAAACAATCAATCACGTCCTTAAATAATCGTGTGTCCATAAATAATCGTGGAATAAAATCAGGATGTACGGTTGTAAACAATTTGTTCATTGCCAATTGCCAGCTGAGTGACGTGACGAGAAACCTGTATACATGATGTTTTATTTGTTGTTTATCGTTCACACCGTGGTTTCATGAATAATTCATTGATTTTCATAGATATGGTAGGACATGCCAGAATGAATACTAAGGGAACGTGGGATAGGTATCCCGTGAGACAAGTGTCGTTACATTCTATTGTCTTACAGATGAAAGGTATCACGTATCGTTTGATTTGTTATTTGTACAGATTTAATAGTAAATATTTTAAAGGCAGCGGGGTTTCTCTAATAATATTTTATAGCGAAATGCGCTAGGATAGAGGGTCTCTTTCTTTTAGACCACCCAACACCAAGCGAGTCAAAAGTTAAATTTGACACCTAATCAAAAAGGTAGAGCTAAAAATCTCTGCCCATGGTCTAAAAAAACAAAGTCTGGCATTCCGGGAGTGACACATGCTTACGTCACTATCCAGTTGCCACTATATTTCAACAAAACCCGAA
Source organism: Dryobotodes eremita (assembly GCA_917490735.1). Classification (NCBI taxonomy): domain Eukaryota; kingdom Metazoa; phylum Arthropoda; class Insecta; order Lepidoptera; family Noctuidae; genus Dryobotodes; species Dryobotodes eremita. Next base: position 12,579,859 of record OU823257.1, read on the forward strand.
TTATGGAAACATTTTCAGTCACCATTCTGTTAAAAAATATATTTATAGCATTTAAATTGTCGTTTCGTTTTTCTAATCAAGTGAAACTATTCAATTTAAACACATACCAACGTAATTGTTAGTTAAAACCTCATTGTTTTATCGGATTCGCACAGGTAATAATGGCGGTTGGGGAGTTATTATTACACACTACTGGTAACACAGCGGTGATGACGTAGGCTTGTGTCACCCTGTCTGTCGGAATGCTATACCTGGCGAAGTATATTATTATACCATGTCTCTGCCTACAAATGCAATATTTACTTCAATTTATTGCACCCGTAGCAGAAGACAGAAAGTAACTACTATTCGCTTATTTTCACCGGCACTTAAAAAAATGCAGTCAAGGATAAAGTTTTTCAAAAGACGCGACTATTTATTCTAATAAGTCTAATAATCTTCTTCTTTTATGTTCTTTTCAATTTCAGTTACAAAGTTTTGTGACGCTGGTCAGATGGTCAAACGATGGTCACTGGGAGCTGACGTACACGAAGACTGACACCAAGGAGAAAGTGATAGAGGTGTGCGACTTTATGGTCATCGCCAGTGGGGAGTTCAGCAGCCCTGCGATACCTGACGTCGACCAGCTGAAGACATTCATAGGTAAAAATTATGGTTCCTAATGATCGGATGAATGCAGGATTAAGATAATTGTAAGGGTCAGCGTGTTCTTCATGTTGTCTGTTTAAAAGCTCTGACTTGAGGACCTTTCAATTTTGTGAAGGATCTATATTAAAAATAAGTTTTGTTGAATGTGAGGTTGAAAACACTGACCAAAAATCCGGACAGCTATATTTTATGCTTTGACATTGAATTGTTTTAATCTTTGTACTAATTGAGCGAATTCCAAAGTTTGTATATTACACGCAAACTATCCTTGTACGCAAAGTTTTACCTACATTAAATATCGGTCATAATATATAATAGGTTTTCATCCGTTTTTACATTGATAAATATTGGTCTGAGATAGGTAATACAACTCTGTGTCATCGCATTCTTTCGCCTTACGGGATTGGCAGGATTCCACGCACGCCATACTTCAAATACGGCTTTGGTTGTTCCGCTAAAGCAATAGTATTTGTATTTACTGCACCAAACAGGTATTATTTAGCATCTTATTTAGACAGGGACAATATGGGAATACCTGTACGTAAAAAAGTAAATAAGATGTAACGTGCATTTTGTTAGTTTATTTGTGACGTGTGCATGTGCGTTTATTTTTATTTGTGACGTGTGCATGTGCGTTAATGTGTGCACCAGCAGGTTTAAACGGCTTTGGCTAAATAAACGTCATAAAATGTAAATTATTGGTTAACCTTTCATTAGAGGCACCTTGGGAGGTTTGAGGAAAGACCTTTTAGACAGTATGAACCTAGACTGAATTTATTGTTTTGCTTAATTAGGTAGGTACCAACCAAAAACCAATCGCAATTTTTGAATGAAATAAAGGAATTTTCTTGTTATTATAACGCTTCGAAAAAGGTTTAGCGGACCGTTTTCGAAGCATTTTAATAACAAGGAAATTCCTCTATTCCATTCTAAAAATATGCTCTATTCCAAAAATATGCTTTAATATTGACGAAGAATTATCTACCACTTTCAAACTTTTCCTTAATTCATTGGCTCGTGATCAAGTCAGTCCGTAATTAAGAACTTCCTCCTTCAAGGAGCCGACTGGCCTTCCATTATTGAGTTTTATATATAGCTGAACGTAATAACCAGCCACAGACTAATACGTCGGATACTAAAATAATTGTAGTCTTTGTATTCGTGTATTATTTTCCTGTACTTTGCAAGCTTGTTTTGTTGTCCGTCACGTTTTGTGGCTCAACTTCAAGGATTTTTCATTGTGCTTACCTTATTAAGTTTTAAAGTCCCATAACTTTGGAGTTAAAACATAATGAAATGGACGGCTTGTTCCCAACAAGTCACACCTCAACGGGTAACAGTGTGACTCGTTGGGAATGTTTTGGATAATAATTCCCAACGAGTCACAGTTACTGATATGTTACTAATTTTTTTCATCGTGTTCGCACACTTTTGGGCATAATATCTCGGTAAAAACATTTCTGCGAGCAACTTGGAAGTAGCGCTCGCCGGCCGCTGCCGCGGCACCGCTCGCTACGCTCGCTCGGCTCGCGCGCGGTTGGTCACAGTTTTAACCTAACCTAACCTATTTCACCCAATTCAAAATTACGAATCATACAATCTGCCGCAGAAATGTTTTTACCATTGGCTAATTATCCACATTGTATGATTCGTCATTTTGAATTGAGTGAAATAGGTTAGGTTAGGTTAAAACTGTGACCAACCGCGCGCGAGCCGAGCGAGCGTAGCGAGCGGTGCCGCGGCAGCGGCCGGCGAGCGCTACTTCCAAGTTGCTCGCAGAAATGTTTTCACCATTGTCTAATTATCCGTTAAATAACATATCAGTAACTGTGACTCGTTGGGAATTATTATCCAAAACATTCCCAACGAGTCACACTGTTACCCGTTGAGGTGTGACTTGTTGGGAACAAGCCAAATGGACACGTATCATCCCACGTCTCATAATATTATACCTAGTCAATTTATTGTCAGTTTCTTTTGTCAAAACCTGACAATCTGTTGACTGTTGGGTTCAATTGCATTAATCATCAATGCAAATTAATTATTCAATTAACACAAACATGCTAATAACAAAGCTGATAATTTTTATTTCAGGAAAAGTCATCCACAGCCACGATTACAAAGATGCAGAAGCTTTCCGGAATCGGCGAGTACTTTTAGTCGGTGCAGGCGCATCCGGCTTGGACCTCGCCATGCAGCTGTCCAACGTTACTGCCAAGCTGTTCCACAGTCATCATCTCAACTATAACCAGCCAGAGTTCTCCAAGAACTATGTGAAGAAACCTGACATAGACTCCTTTACCCAGACTGGCGCTTTCTTTGTGGATGGATCCACTGAAGAGTTTGATGACGTTATATTTTGTACAGGTAATTTTGAAACTTAATTATTACGAAGAAATATTTTAAGAATTATTCTGGCGTTACCAGATTGCAGGTGAATGCTAATGACGATTGCGACCTAGATTTACATTATAGCGACGATATGTCGTCGAAATTGGGCCCTTTATCAATTGAAATCTGTATTTTACCTACAATTATCTCAATTCCAGGTTACAACTACGCTCATCCATTCCTAGACAGCAGTTCAGGAGTCACAGCATCACAGAAGTATGTACTTCCCCTGTATCAGCAGACAGTGAACATCAAACATCCCAGCATGATGTTTGTGGGAGTCTCCAAGAAAGTTATCAATAGGGTTATGGATGCCCAGGTAAGTTCATTTGTGTTATACACTATATTCAAAAATACTTGTAGATCTGTGTGCAGTCCTGCTGCAGTGTTAATAGGCCACCCTATTAACACTGCAGCAGGACTGCACACAAAGGATAAAGGAAAGCAGGTTACGATCCAGTAATATTTGAAGATAAACTTGAATATTCACTGATTTTAAACAAAGTGGACGCAGGTGTTATTCTTATTTGTTCGGACTGACGTCAAAAACATTGGTATCTTGTGCTGACATAGGTGTATTTTTGATTTTCAAAATTACCTGGCGTTTTTATTCAAAGTTTTAGTTATTATTGTGAGCACTGGCATTCAAGTGAATCTGGGTTTTAAAATGGCAACTGTTGTGGCAGTTAATTCCTACATCTTGAAATATTTTCTAGTTTCCACCGATTTCGTGCTTTGTAAGCCAAAGATTAAAATTAAGTTTGTCGGACAGGGCCAGTATGCTGCAGCTCTAGTCTCAGGCAAGTTCGAGCTACCGTCCAAGGAGGAAATGCTGAGGAATTGGCTGGAACACGTTTATGCGCAGCAGAACCTGGGCATGAAGATCGTGGACGTCAATGTTATTAGCGATATGGTAATTAGTTACACATACTCATGCATTGGTAATCGACATTCCATTTTAAGGCAAAGAACATCCAAAAGTTGCGCACGCAGGTATTAGCTAAGAGGATGGGCAACATCAGGTGGTTTTTTGAGGGTTATGTTCAGCAGTAGAAATGAATGTTTACCCCAAGTTAAGAAGGGTAGATAGTATGTACCGGATATATCTATTAATACGTGTTGTAGAGAAATTGTGCTCTTAAATATCGAAGCTTATTTCCACCAGTGCAAAGATGACCGACTTTGGGATCAACAATCCGTTTTTACACAAATCTTTACGTTCTTCATAGAGAAGCCCACGACTAGAAGTGCCCATATAGGCTTCATAATATCGATGAATTCCCATTCTAAAAACTCCTCAAGTTTCTAAGGTCTATTCTTTTTCTTCCAGGATTCCTATTTTAGTAACCTGACAGCAGAAGCTGATGTCTTACCAGCGCCGCCAGTTTTGACCAGAATCGCTCGTTTTAACGGAAAGAACCGTCTAGAAGACTTGCTGAACTACCGTGATTATGACTACAAAATCATTGACGTACAGAACTACGAGAGAAAGTATGTTCCTAGGAAAGAACAGCCTTGTCCTATCGAAATATAGATTGAATGAACATTCTGGAAGAATGTGTTAAGATTGACGCACATTTGGGCGGGCCGCATCGCAACGCAAAAATCCTCCTACATCACTTTCGTACATTTTGTATGAACCATCGCACACTCCGGGCCGCACCGGGCTTTTTGTATTGAATTGTGATGTGCTGCGGCCCGATGCGGTAGTAGTATGCGCTCGCCTTTAACCTACATTGATATTCATTTTGGACAAAATTAGCGATTAATGGGACTTGAAGTCTTCCGAGGAAGAATAAGGTGTATCGATCTTATTATAAGATCATAATGAAATTATTAAAACGTAAATTCGTATACCAATGAAACAAAAATGATGAGAGTGAATTTTGTTGAAGAATAAAAATTGATCTTGCCTGTATTGATATTAGGTAGGAATTTAATTTAAATAAACCGAGTTATTTATGTATCTAGTATTTTTGTTTAAATATTCGTTAACTTGACTGTTACCAATAATAACAATTAGGTAAGAATTATTAATAATTAATAAGTACAAATAAACTGCTGATTCCAGTTTTGTTGGTTTTTGTACATTTTTTGTTTGTAAATGAAGTGAATTTTACTAATAATTATTAAATAATTCTATATTAAAATTTTCTTTAGTGAAAAAATCCTTAACAACTATAAGGTACATTTTGATGTTATTATTTTAAAATAATAAAGAGTTGGAAATGCTATTTATCTTTAAATTCTCACCCCTATAAATATGAAAATAATATCTAATAATTTACAGTATACGCGGCCGTTCAATATGGCTCATCGAATTAAAAAAAAAACGACTTTCAGTCTATTTTGATTTTTCTATTCCATTTTAACTTCCAGGCTACAGAGCCCCTTACGTACGTATACTGGCTCTGTACGTATACTGTAGAATACGTACAGAAGTATTCTTATAATATTCAACTTTACGGCACTTGTACTAATAAAATTGTGTGATTTGCTAAAGATAAACAACATTATTTGTTAACATGTGTAGTTAGTAATTAAAATCTATATTAGGTACCTATTAGTGATCACACAATGAGTTCATAAAGATCTCGCTATACAGGGTGACGGACCTCGACGCGCAAACTGTATCCATGAATTCAGCACATGATTCGAAACCCTAGCGTAGAAACTTTTCGGCGGTTATCAAAAAAATATCTGCTGTTTCATAGAAAAGTGCAATACGTACGTGGTCAAAATGTATGGAACAGCTAATTATTTTCTAAATAATCGACGAACATTTTCTAACGCACAGTGGTGTTCTGAATCATGTACAGTCACGAGCACGAATATGTCAACACTTGGCAACTTTCGATAGCGATTTTTTTGTGAAATAACGGATGCAACGTTGAAATACGACATATTACATAAACCTATGGATTCGAAAATATTATGTTCGTAACAACATAAAATTTCATTAAAAAATTAAGGAGAAAATCGCTTTTAAATGTAGCCAATTGTATACACATTTATGCTCGTGACTGTACTGCATCCATGGTAACAGGTTGCTCGTCGATGGCCGCCACCCTGTATGTATTCGCCTTAAAATTTACACAAATTAAGTTAAGGCTATAATATATACCACCTTACATCAATACCTTCATGGAATATGGATAGATCAAAATTTGAACAGACGAACTGCGTCAGTTCTGTCTGACCGGCGGACCGGCGGACCGGCGGGTAATTGCATAACACACATAAAATGACAATTGATCACAATGGGTCTCATTTTGACAGTTCACCCACGTTCATTGCGTTAATTACGTTGCTGAGCAGACGGATTTTTCAAACCTACGAAGCAATGGATTAGCAATATCTTACAAAATTCTCGGATTGTGATTGAATGTGTGTTACGCAGTTAGGGTGCTGATGTGTGCCCATACGTGGGTACGTAGGTGTAGCCGACCTCCGTATTGCGTTATCACCTTTGACAATTCCCAGTAAATTGGAATTTCACTACGGCTGAGAATATTTATTAACTGTAACATAAATAAAATAGACCTTTTTGTTTTGTGACTTGCAAGTGAAATTAGACCCTAGTGTGGTAAAGTAATAACGAGGCCAACTGTACATGAAATAATCAGTTTAAATGAGTCATAAGGTGGTCACTTTTGCCATTGTAGGCACTAAAATCAATCAGTTAGGCCGTAACAACCACAAATGGTACGGATTTTGGTAAGGTTAGACGGATTTAACTGTAGAACGCCAGAAAACATTTATTCCGTGGCTAGAACTGCTAATGTTTGGTATGCTCTTTAATTAGCGTCTCATTATAGATTCAAGCCTCTCCTAACAGCAGGGTCCTCCAGTTTCCTGGTGAAGGTCTGCTCATCAATGACGGTGTACTCGTAGTTCCTGTAAGTGTACAAGTTATCGAGTTTGGCCTCTGTGTCCAGGGCGCGGATCTTGAACATGACGGGAGGCACTCGCTCGATGCCTGACTCTTCTGAGAGCTCGGCGTAGTATTGGTCCTGAAATTATAACATGTTTGTATAGCAGGTATTGAGATTTGGAGATTACAATTGAATTATTCGTTGACAGTGTATAAAAGATGTTTATAATTTGAACAGTATTTATAAAGGCTGTCCCGTAAATAATGGATCAAACGTTACGGTAGGCAGCTCACCTGATTTCCAACTAATTTGAGTATTTAAAAAAAACATACGTTACGGTAACCAAGATATCTATTTTTATCGTAAAAAAAAACTTTTCTATTCAAGATTTTTATTCTAAGGTAAATAAAATTTTATTTAAAAATATTATAACTTGCTATTCAGAAATGTTTCACAAAAACCATACCTGAAAATGTTATCACTGGCAGCGAAGGCGTTGAAAAAAACTGAATTCTGGTAGAGAAAATTGTTAAATTTGAAAAAAAATTATGGTACCGTAACGGTATTTTTAAACTTTTTCAAATTAGTTGTTGAAAATCAGGTACGCTACCTACCTGTTACATATTATTTTTATTATTCATATTATTTACGAGACAGCCTGTATAACTCTGTTATTTCATGTAGTTCCATTACTAAGCTATTATGATTTTAAATAGTTTAAAATTTTGCCTAACACTATCCTCACAAGATCAATTAAACTTCTACCAAGGGCTAAAACTTGTACTCCAACACCGCTCTGCTACCTATTTTTCTTTCATTACGTTTTGTACCTTCTTCGTCTTCTATCGTTGGATAAGTTCTGTTTCCTTTAAGACCCAAGTGTATAAAAACATATAAACTGTAACCCACCTCCTTTTCAGCAAGTATATGGATAAAGGACATGGGCTGTCCCCTGGACCGGATGGTGTCGACTCTCTTCTGCCACTCCTGCATCATCACATCATGAGGCGGCAGGGTGAAGTTGCCTGCGATAATGGCCGTTGCGTATCGTGCCTGCAAATCAACTTATTTATTTTTAAGCTGCGCGACTGTTTGATACTTTGAATATTTGCGATTATCGGACCCGTTTGGGAAAATTCACGAAGGGCAGATATTGGAAAGGTCCCTGTTAATAGAGCGACTGGTTACTGTTTATGAGCCAAACTCCATAATAGATTTGGGTTCACTCTTAAAGATAAGCTAAGGAGTAGTTAGGTACACCCGTGAGTTAAAGATAAGCGAAGGAGTAGTTAGGTACACCCGTGACTTAAAGATATGCTAGGAGTAGTTAGGTACACCCGTGACTTAAAGATATGCTAAGAAGTAGTTAGGTACACCCGTGAGTTATAGAAAAGCGAAGGAATAGTTAGGTACACCCGTGAGTTAAAGATAAGCGAAGGAGTAGTTAGGTACACCCGTGAGTTAAATATAAGCTAAGAAGTAGTTAGGTACACCCATGAGTTAAAGATAAGAGAGGGAGTAGTTAGTTACACACCTGAGTTAAAGATAAGCGAAGGAATAGTTAGGTACACCCGTGAGTTTAATGTGAGCTAAGAAGTAGTTAGGTACACCCATGAGTTAAAGATAAGAGAGGGAGTAGTTAGTTACACACCTGAGTTAAAGATAAGCGAAGGAATAGTTAGGTACACCCGTGAGTTAAGGGTAAGCTAAGGAGTAGTTAGGTACACCCGTGACTTAAAGATATGCTAAGGAGTAGTTAGGTACACCCGTGAGTTAAAACAGTGGCGCGACTGTTACGTTGGATTGGAAACCACAAAACAAAAACAAAAACGTTGCGCCAACATAAACTTCTTCAGGAAAGGCGAATAACATCGGTACTTTATTAAATAAAAAGTGACTCCATTTTACCAGTAAGTTCAAACAAGATATAAAGTTCCAATGCAATATGAATTCAGTTCTTTAACCGCGTAACATCGGCACAAGTCGATACAATATGCGAACGCAATAATCCCCATAAAAGAGAAAACTAACAAATCTTACCTGAGCATCCAAAGCGACCACTAGACACGCTCTGACGACAAGCCCCAGTACAATCATGGAGGGCTGGTTGATGTTCACCGTGTACCGGTACAGAGGTACCACGCTCTTGGGGTCTAGGGTCAAACCGCTCGACTCGTCCAGGAAGGGATAATCGTACAGGAAACCTGGGGAAGAGATATAGTATAAGGTTAAAGTTTGGTTATGTTTTATGTAAAGTACTTTTTTTTTGCCATCACTTATAATAAGTAAAAGGTGATGAAGATTTCTAGGAGGCGGTCACGGACTGGGCAGTCAACCTCTATGCAAACCTATTGCATACATACTATACATGTACTCAATCCTATTACATGCATACTATACATGTACTCAATCCTATTACATACATATACATATACTCAAACCTATTACATACATATACATATACTTAAACCTATTACATATACATATACTCAATCCTATTACATACATATAAATATACTCAAACCTATTACATACATATACATATACATATACTCAAACCTATTACATACATATACAAATACTCAAACCTACTACATACATATAAATATACTCAAATCTTTTTCCCTAATTTTAGGAAACCTATTAAATATTCGCACAGCGTAAGTCACCGAGAACACATCGAAAATAGACTGAAACTTTGCTTTTTTCCATTAAATATTTATAAGCGTAATGTTTTGATCAAGGATATAATACGAGTAGCTTGTAGACAGATCCGTTCAGATTCCCAGGTTATAATAGGTCTTTACCTATGAAATTGCCGTTTTGTATGAAAAAATTTAAACGAATTTTTTTCATGAATTTTTTATTTGTATTAATCGAAGTAATCACCCATGCAATCAATGCATCGTTGCCATCGCAGTGGCAGTTTATTGATGCCCTTCTTAAAGAAATCAGCTGGACGGGAGGCAACAAATTCTTCAAAGGCATTTTGTACTGCCTCTCGGGTATTAAATTTTTTTCCCGCCAAGAAGTTATCCAAATTCTGGAAAAAGTAGTAGTCTGTAGGCGCAAGGTCTGGTGAGTAGGGCGGATGACGGAGAGCTTCCAACCCCAGTTCTTGCAACTTGGAGACCGTCTGCTGTGCAGTATGAGGTCGCGCGTTGTCGTGCAGGAGCAGCGGAGACGAGCGATTGACCAATGCTGGTTGGAGATGCGCCAGCTTCTCCATCATTGTGTTCAGTTCTTCACAGTACACATCTGCAGTAATGCTCACCCCGTTTGGTAAGAAGCTGTGATGAATCACACCGGCGCTAGACCACCAAACAGTGACCATCACTTTTCTAGGGGTAAGTTTTCGTTTAGGGCATTGTTTAGGTGCTGAACCAGGATCCTACCAACTTGCTGAGCGCTTACGGTTATCAAACAGAATCCATTTTTCATCGCAGGTAACAATGCGGTTCAAAATTCCTTCATTTGTGTGTCTGTTGAGCAGTGCAAGGCACGTCTCGACGCGTACTTCGCGCTGGCGATCATTGAGTTCGTGGGGCACCCATTTTTCAAGCTTTTTTACCTTGCCAATTTGACGCAAATGGACCAATATTGTTTTGACGCTAACGTCGAAAGCTGCTGCTAATTCAGCCGTAGATTGTGTATCATCAGCTTCCACAATCGCCTTTAATTCGTCATTGTCGACCAAAGTCTTCGGACGACCGCGAGGTTCATTTTTCAGGTCGAAATTTCCAGAACGGAAGCGAGCAAACCAATAACAGGTGGTGCGTTGGTTTGTAGAGTTAGCTCCGTAAACGTCGTTGATGTTGCGTGCCGCTTGTGCCGCGTTGCTGCCACGACGGTACTCATATTCCATAATTACTCGAATTTTTAACGTATCCATGATGACGAAAAAGATTGAAATGCGATGAAAATGTAACACTAATCAATAAAGAAATGACTACTTTTAGAAAAAAAAACCATGTTTTTAAAATAAAATTAATTTGAAATTAGAATTCATAGCCAAACAAAAATTATTTTGATTTGAAATGGCCAGTACTGCAGAACGGCAATTTCATAGGTAAAGACCTAATATTTCCGGGAAAATACCAAACTATCGTTTGTCAAACGTTTCGGTGGGCACTTGCTGTCAGTCCTTTGGGAGTTCTGTATTAAAATCTGTGTGAAATAGTTGGGAATAAGTAAGTAACAGTTAACCAACCTGTGCAATAAATAACATCATCAATCTCTTCAAAGGACCCATCCTTGAAAATGACTCCAGTCTCATTGAACTCCTGGATGTCATGTTTCCTGTGGTACTGCGGGGGGAAAGGCGTGGTGAAGTTGATCCTAGAGTGATGGCTGTGGATGAGGCGACTAGCCACATCAGCCACGTCCAGTCCAATGTCCATGCCGGAGGGACCGGCTCCCACTACCAGGACTCGACGGTTTCTGAAAGGGTCCGGCTCTCTGTAGTCGTGACTGTGAATTATTGTGCCTGGAAAGTTAAGAGAGTGCTGTCCGGTGAGATTGAAATAATATATAATGAAATTCATATGTTTAATCTGACCCCTCATGATTTCCTATGAGTTGCAATTGAATAGCAAATCTGGAGAAACGAGGCAATTACCAATTCTGAATAGGTAATTGTTTTTAAAGGAAATGTCTTTTTGGTTCTGGTCTCGCCTGATGTTGAGTGTTGATATTTAAATTGCACCGTTCACCGGAAAGATAATTAAAAATCATTCACTTTACATCATCAACGTCATCGTCATTAGTGTTTAGTTGAAAGCAATAAGTCAAGAGTCGCAGTAATTGCAGCTATTTAAATAAAAGTAAGATTACCTTTGAAAAGATCTTCACCAGGGAAATTAGGCATGTTCGGTTTACTAAAGTGTCCGTTCCCAAGGATGACGTAATCATAGTCCTCTTCAAACGTCTCGTTCGTTAACACATGCTCATGTTTGATCCGCCACACGTCACCTACCCTTCTCACATGGACTACATTGTGTAAAAACTGTGGAGAAGAATTTAATAAGTTAGCCATTAAACCTAGGAAGACCTTTTTCAGGGTAAACCTTCAAGAGACTTTTTACTAAAACCTCCCCGGTGGTCACCATCAGCTTTCATTCTTCTTATGGTAACCGCCTGGTTTTAGCATACCTAACGCACTTTATCAATAAAAATAAAAAACTAACGGCAAAGGATGGTTCAGCAAAGTGATACCTTAATATATTTCAGTACGTCGAAGTGTTTCGCATAAGCTTGTAGATAGCAGTAATAATCACGCCAACTAGGGAACGAAGGCAGGTAGTCTGGCAAGGGGAACCCTCGAAGTTCCATTGTAGGCTTCGGTAAATTTGTTCTAAAACAACGAATACAGAATGTTAGAAAATAATTTCCTGTTTTAAATTATAATGGTGGGTCTAAATAGAGTGCAGTCTGTAGCAGGAATAAATACCTAACAACTAAAAAGTTTTCACGCCATACCAAAGTCACATGGAGTGGTGCAAGTTTTACTTTTCTAGTAGATAATATTATCGTGTTGTTTGAAATATGCCGCGTTTTAGAAGCAGGTGTTATCTATACTTAAATAACTGTATATCGCGCCATCTGTTGGTTTAGTTTAGAAGTAAGTAAACAATGCACTACAAGCACCTACAAGTAGGTAATATTTGATTAAAGGATAAACACTATGAAGTCATCACCAATATTTGTATTGAATATCTGGTACAAGTAGACTAAGGTTAATAAATTGTTCAATTGTAATTATTGTTTCTATGACATTCTTCGTAAATGCACCAGAAGAAATATTCCACATTCTCTAAAATTCACACAGAAACGACTTGATGATTAAAATACACATATACATACCTCAAATGTTTGTACATACTGGTGTGTAGAGGTAGACCATTCTCGTCTGTACCGACTCTAGGGTCATACCTCCAGGTACCGCCGACATATTGTGTGGCTTCCAAAACTGTGAAGTTAATCCCTTCCTCTTTTAAGTATCTAGCCGAACTTAGGCCTGCTATCCCGGCACCGATCACGCAAACGCGTTTTGTCTAAAACAATAATTGAAAAGAATGTACATAAGTTAATACATGGCTTGTGATGGCATTAATGCCACAAAATAGGAAGAAATTGCCAGTGTGGCAAACAATGACTTGCTTCAAATTTAATTGGGCTAAATATGTACATATTGTTCAACTAGGTTAATTTCACTAACTAGAGAAAGTTATCTCCGAATCAAACATACTGTTTTACTGAACTGTTATTAGAACACTGGCCCTAATGTGAATGCGATTTCTACTGCTTAATGGGTAATATTTGTTTTTTTATCGTTTCAGTAATTTGATTTCATAGTGAAATTAAGATATATCTACACGTCTCATTTAAATCTAGAAATTATAATTTTAACACACTTTGTAAACGAACACCTTAGTGTCACCCATTGCTGTGTTGTTTTCTTGTTTCAGCACTAAAATATCTAGTTTACTAACATTCCTGTAAAAACAGTTTACACAAAAACGTGATAAGTACTAAGTTATGCAATATATTAATAAAAAAAATTACTACAACGTTTAAAAAAAAAAACTCAAAAAGTTCATGATCTTACCATGTTTATCTCAAAAATTGGCAGATCAGTGAACACTGTCGCACTGTTTTTATTATTTTGACATTTTATTTACATTTATCTTATTTTTTTCGATAAGTACGAGATAAAGCGCACCGTCACGCGTATTTTTATCAAAACAATTGACATGAGTGTGTTGTGCGGCGGCGACACGAGTCTACGGCAGCTATCTCACTGATTACCAAACGACACAACCGCCAAGCTCCGTTTTTTTACACTATCTACAATCATTGTTTATCGAGAGGATTCGGCGACGAATGTTTGAATAGATAGGTACATTTGCTACCTGAAAACACTTTACTTGAGAGCCGTATTTATTACAACATGACAACTTATTTTAATGTCTCTTAATATTCAATTAACTTCATGATTTCAAATTAAAAATAAACTCGAAATAGATCCTGTACTGCTTGAGTTACAGTATGGCATGCAAAAGTTTAATAATAGTTGCGGCTAAATATTATTATTTACACAGCCTGCCATGATCTGAACCTGATGTAAATCAAATTTCAAATAAAAAATCTATTTAATTATTAAAATAATTATGGAAATCATATATTATTTCAAAATACAATTAAAAAATAAAGAAACGTCTAGACCACCGTGAAATACGATTACGATTTAATAATTGAGTAAGTATTTAATCCCACACGTTATTGCCACCCACTGATATTCGATATCATTCGCATTCATCCATATTTTGAGCAAAACACTAATCATAAAACCATGTTAAAGATAAATTAACAAGAACCTGTAGGTACTCACCTTCACATAAGCACTGTAACTCAAACATATCTGTAGTAGTACAACAAAAACTAAACAGTATTTCCGAACCATATCTATTATTTTGATTAATTAATTAGAACACAATAGTGTGGCGTCCAGCTTATTATTTTAATACTGGCAGACGTACCCGACACAAGTTCAATGCGTATCGTTTACCGACATTAACCTTATTATATAATAGTTGATGAGGACAAACATGCGTGTTTGAACTACCAATAAACTTATCTACAGCATGATTGTAGTATTCAATAGTTAATTAATTGTTACAATTAACGTTAATCCCAGATGTGGATGAGTTATTTTGTTACACAAGATTCTTTTTTGAGGTTAATAATAGAACTGATTTGTAATATTTCTCAATGATTTCTGTCTGATACATAGACAGCGAACCGAACTGACCGTGAACTCAGTAGCGCCGGTGTGGGCTGTTCGATTGAAGATGTTCTTGTCAACAACATCAGTTACGCGGACGACATGGTGCTGCTGAGTCCATCGATCAGTGCCCTTCGAAAACTGATTTCGAACTGCGAGCGGTATGTGGTGGCCCACGGGCTCAGATATAACGCCATTAAAAGCGAGCTCATGGTGTTTAAGGCGGGATCTACAACTTATGACACTGTCCCACAGGTCATGCTGAATGGCAGTGTCCTTAAAAGAGTCTCGCAGTTCAAGTATCTGGGCCACTGGGTCACCGAGACGCTTGCAGATGATATTGATATAGATAGGGAGCGCAGGGCTTTGTCTGTTAGAGCTAATATGCTGGCTCGTAGATTTGCGCGCTGTACTACGGAAGTAAAAGCTACGTTGTTTAGGGCATTTTGCCAATCGTTTTACACGTGCAGCCTATGGGTCAAGCATACGAAAAAATCGTACGACACCCTGCGTGTTCTCTACAATAATGCCTTCAGGGCGCTGATGAAGCTGCCTCGCTACTGTAGCGCGTCGGGTATGTATGCGGGCGCAAATATAGATGGATTTGGGGCGATTATTCGCAAGAGAGTTGTGTCCCTGATGTGCCGCATACGAGACAGTTCCAACAGCTACCTTCAGCTATTCGCATGGAGGATGGATCTGGATCTGGATTGCCCAATAATGCGGTACTGGACCAGGCTGCATGTTGAGCATTCCAGATCCAAACCTAAATTTAGACTAAGATAAGTAGTGTAATTTAATTAATAATTTTTTGTTATTGTAAAATTGTAATTTATAATGTTTTTATTGATGACTTTTGTAATTTTTATTTAATTGTAATCTATTGTTAATGTATTTAATATTTTTAAATTCACATGTATGCATATGGACTGGTTCTGCAATAAATAAATTTATTATTTTTATTATAGGTATTCGTTAACTTGTTTTTCTTTTTTTAAATATCAAAACGTCTTGCTTTAAAGTTGTTAAACTGTAAGTGGAATTTCAAAATTCTGGGTCGACGGCCTCGTAGGTACTTTGTGAAGATTTTGAAGTGAGCCTACAGTACAATTATATGAGTAGGTATAAATAATATGTGCATATACCTCTACACCTTTATTACAAACTTCTGCGATGTTACTACCAGTGGGTGATGCCCGCTCGCCCCAAGTTCCCCAAAATGATTTTTCATACATTCATTCCCAATGTCCCCAAAATATAAAATTAATTTATTTGTAAAGTTCACACTTGACCATTCCTCGTACTGACGTCTCCAAAAGTGTTAGAATAAAATAAAATCAATACCTAGTTAAAATTAACCTTATTTTTGAAGATATATTTTCTCTATGTATAATTTGTACGATGTGTTTTGAGATTGTTTCGAGATATATCCAGGGTGGGTTAGGGATGTATCCAGGAAGTGAGTTAGAGATGTATCCAGGTTGTTCTGGGGAATAATTTAGTGTAAGGGAAGAATTTAGGTTGTGTTAGAGACATCCAGCAAGCAATTCTTTAGCACAGGAAAATTGTAAGTAAACACATTACGTAGAATAATTGTAGACTATAAACCACATTTTTAATGTAAAATAAAATATATATAACAGTGCTTCTGGATATGATAACAATCAGAGCATAAACACGCGTTGAAACTAAACTATCTTTGAAAATCACAGCTTGTATGTTCAATAATATCACAGTAATCAACCTTAAAACTATAAAATATCTTTAAATATCACCCCTTTTTATACACTTGATAGACTATCTAGTTTTAACAATCACAGCTTTTTTTTATTCATGCTATGTAAAAACTTTTATAATCATTTTAAATTAATTTTATACAATAAAATTAAAAACAAACACTACTTACGCTTTTTCTTGTTTATAATCCGCTTCAACTTTACACGCTGATTAGATTCACCACAGACGAACCACCACTTAAATTATTCATTTTGCAACATGTAGGTAAAATAAGCAATTCGCTAGGCAAACTGCTTGATAGATAAAAAACAGGAATCCAGGACGCAGAAGTGAAACAAGTTTTGATACTTCCCTCTCATTCGCACAAGTGCAAAAATAATATTTGATATTTCCCTCTAATTCGCACTCATTGACACCATTATTGATGAGCGCCTATTTGTTATTGAAGTCCAGAACAACGTCGTTTGTTATATATCGTTTATCGGTATTGCATAATTTTAATAATATTTAATGAATTAAGCGTAAATTGCAATGAAAATACATATTACATTTTTACCCCATTGATTCTCTAAAGTAATAACAAATAACATTAAACAATACGTACGTAAGCATTGATTCGGCGATTGTACCATTCTAGATTTCGTTCAAGACAGAGTCGTACATTTTTATTTAATATTATAAGCTTTGGGGAACTTGGAACTTGGGGAGATCAGGCATCAACCCTGGCAGTCTATGCAATTGGGATGATAAATTGTGTTATTATTATGACTACAGACAGTACGTTAACGTTTCTGGTAACATCTACGATTTGTGCCAAATAACCATTGAAATAGTTATTGAAAGATATAAATATCACCTAAGAACATAATAATTGTAATATAATAATTTAAAAATAAAAATGCCAAAGTTCAAGTGATTGATATTAGATTTCTTTAAAAATTGTGCAGTGCACTTTATAAAAACAAAAAAAAAAAGTTTTTTGAACAACACTCTGTATAACAAAGAGTAGATACGAGCACTCGGGCAGTAGGTATGATGAAAGGTTAAAAATCACATCATTTCCCGTGTTCCTTCAGTTGCCTGGGTGGGTTTTGATTTAGGGTGGGAAATCAAAATCCACCCAAGCAACTGAAGGAACACGGGTGGGTTTTGATTTCCCAACCTAAAAAAAAAAGAAAGGGAATCCCGAACGCCAATATTCCAATGAAAAACATAAATTATTAGTTTATTTGTCTATACCTACTTACGCAAATTACTAAGTATCTCATTTGCCTACAATAAATTTACCTACTACGGTGCCTCAAATATCAAGGAAAAAGTACAAATAAATAAAAATGCGTTTAAAGATTACTGCTGTAGAAAGTACATTTCTCTGACGTAGGATGCGTTTGTGCGACAATATTTACGAAAATCTTTCTTGTAAAGTTACACTTGTTTTAACTATAATTATTGTGTTGTAGACAGTTGTACATTTTTTCACTGCAGTGAAAGCAAAAGTTGTCTCATAAAATCACCAAGTTTTCACTGCTGAAAACCCTATTTTATCGAAAATTTATATTCAATTACGTATGAAATTTACCGATGATATGGAAGTACTTAAAACAGTATAACTATTACTCACCTTATGGAATTCCATAACTTACAGGTACTTATCTACTTATAAAACTTATAAGTACACGAACCAGTAGAACTTAAGCACTTTTGATAACAACACAGCTCTCTAATACAGCTACAACTGTTTCCTAGTTTAAATTGTTGGAGTTTTAAGTTTACTGACTTTTAATATTTACGCTTGCACAGAGGAAACCTCACCTGCATTTTGCCTATGATACAATAAAATACTATTCAATCATTCAGTCTTAGACTTCTCGCGAAATTAATTAATGAAGACAAGTCATCTTCTGATCCCTGACCTGTGAGGCCAGACTCCTGCATTTTCCTTCGTTGACCGAGTGATAGTCTAAAACCAACACTTGTAATAAAAACTATTTCTGCTAAACTTAACACATGACTAACAAAGCATTTTTGTTTACATTAAGAATAAAAGTCGTCGAGTAGAAACCATCGTGAGTTGTTGGTGGGAGTGGACTCCCAGTTATAAAAATGTTTTCTGACCCTAGTCAGAAACCATTTTTTATATCGTTATGAATAAGTCAATTTGTAGGCCATCCCTAGAGGTCAAAGATCCAACTCTAAAAAAGTTAAATCTCATAAGTAGTGTAGTGTAGTGCCTGCCTTCTAACACGGACCCAAAGAGGCGCAAATTAGATTTGCAAGGGCCTATTCGATGCCGAAAACCGTATTATATTTTAAATTGACCATGAAAAAGAATTTGAGTGGAACTTTCTGCACCAGTATCTGCAAAAATACTAGAAGCGAAATTTTGTTTTGTATTTCCCCAAGAAATATTTTTACCTTTCCGCTCAACTTATTAGGTAAACGATTATCCTTGTTAGGTGTGTACGTGACTGCAAACCACATGGATTTTCAGAGACATTTAGTCACATTACTCTTTGTTTATATGAACATGTACATATTTAGACAATAGGTACTTAAATCAGTCTCATTTAAAACAGGTATTAAATTATTGTTTATGATGTTCAACGTGGTCACCATATTTCATAACCTAGAAATGAATTTGTGAGACTGTGATGTTTTTTTTTTTTGATAAGAGACTGGCGATTTCCCTGCAGTTGAACAATCACGGACATCATTACAGTATGGTCACAAAAGTCACCCGAAAGTGCTTAAACAAATTATTGACTGAATCTATAAAATATTATAAGTTTCTACTTACTCCCATGGGAATAAGGCGTGACTTTATCTATCTTTAAAATATGCAAACAAGGCAGTAAATACAAGAAACTATTACGACAAGCCTTTAAACGTTACGACGAATATTTCCATTACCATATTATTAATAATAACGGATGGAAATAAATCCGTGCAGTATTTGATCTGTTTATCTGGCACATACTATGTTCGGACCCCTCGCTAGATTAGCCAGACGAACTTAGAGGGTCGCCCAAATCACGCCCAGGCGCTGCGTTCAATCCTAACGTGAATAATATTAGTTTTCATATCAATTTGTATGGCAACGTGGAATATTTCTGTGTTATTATGGGGTAACACTCCTGCACTTTTGAAGATATCCAGAACGCTACTGATGCTACCATTAACGTGGGTACCAATTCGTACTAACGAATCTAAAAAGTCCCATCGACTCTAAAAGAAGAAGTAGATAGGGTAAACACCAAACTGTATTAATTGATAGATTTTTTTATTTTATATTGTCTTTATTATCTAACAGAAATGTAAAATAATATCTTATTCTAAATGTGAACTATGTAACTTAATTCATGCATTAATATTAAATAGGGTAAATCACCTCTTTTTAACAAACAACATGTATGATTGTAAGTGTATATAGAGTATACATGTATACAGGTCGTCCCACGGATATGCCACATGGAGGGAAAGTACCTTGAATATTTTAGATCGAACATTTTACTGAAAGAAGACATTATTTGTATTTAAAAAACAATTTAAACTGCATTCATAGATATTTAAATAATTACATGGTTGAACCGGGGATCGAATCCGTTACACGAGAAAAATAATCAACCTGTAGCTTTATCATACCAATCGAAAGGTTTCATCATAAGGATATTTTTTTGCTAAATAACATAGTGTCACAAATAAAAGGAAGACCGTGAATTTTAACATTTGATGTGAAATTTGGTTCAGAAAAATGAAAACCTGACATTGCTGTACGGACATACAACTGACGTTATCATAAGTACCTATTACTAATAAATGTACCCACTTGAGAAGTACGCATCATTTCCCTATTATAATTTAAGTGCACGATAAAATGATAAAGAGATACGTAATAAGTAGGTACCTGGTTGTATCTAACAAATCGAGCCGTATCCTGAGCCGAAACACGCGTAAATGGGGGTTCAAAACTGTAAGCTCGTCATAGATGGCAGCACAGTTCAGCGTCTACAAATCGCCATTGTTATGTTTGTTTACTTTTGTGTCGATCACAAATTAAAAGAAAACTATATAAATATGTATGAGACTTTGAGTGTAGCACTATTAAAAGACGAGCTATGGAAAAAGGAAGCGTCTACCACTTGTAAAAAAGCAGCTTCAGTGGAAAAGACAATAAATTATGAACGTTATATAATTTATAGGTTATCTCGTATTTGTTAACTTGAAATTAATTTTTTGGTGAAGACTGGAGGCGTACGATAGGAATAACCTGATCGGAGTTGAAAACCAACTCGAGGATGATCTTCCTGACAGAAAAAAACTTCAGAGATGTTAATTCTAGCACTAATCTAATATGATAATATAAACACACACACCTTTACTATAATTTGTATAATATAACACCACAAGTGCCTGTAGGTAATAAAAATGAACTAAGTTCTCTTGGGGGAATCATCAGTATATGAATTTCTGCCATAAAAGTCTTCAGCTTTAAAAATAAAGTACATAGTCTCGACGAAATATCGGGTTCCAAATTTTTTTTGGGGGTGCTTTCTCCCACAATTTTCGTCTTTTAACATCTTTGGCAAATACATGGGTCCCCGTTTTTTTTGTAGTCGACAACTGCGCAACGGAGAATATTAATTAATTATGCGTAAAAGAAAACGCTTGTGTACAAAAAATGCATGGATAGTGACAGATAGCTGTCAAATTCTTGGACGTTGGATAGCGGCGACATCTGAAGTGAGCAATTGGCAGTTTTTATGCTCATTATTTTGTCCATCGCAATGCGGCTGGCTGATTATAAAGAAATAATTCAAAAATGTGTTCCATTTTCAAACTTTTATTCTTTTGTTTATGTGATTTTCATTGTAGGATTTTTGCATTGTATTGCATAAAATAATTTTGATTTAATGGAAGCATACTTTTTGAACCACAAAAACATAACATTAGCCTTACAATGGCACCGCGAAAGATATCCTGATATAAATACACCATCTCGATTTATTATGAAACGGTTGGTGGACAATCTGCAAAATTTGGGACGTTTCGATCATCGCTAACCACAACCGCGGCACCAAATGATAAACACTGACGATGAACTCGACATTTTGATATACTTTGAGGCAAATCCTAAAAGTTCAGTGAGGGAAAGTGAAGAAGTAATGGGAATTTCGAAAAGCAAAATACACCGTTTACTAAAAAAATACAAATTCAAAAGTTACATTGAAGGGCGATTAGTACAAAAATTACTGCCCGGTGATGCTGAAAGACGACTTATTTTCTGCCATGAAATCGAGGGGCTCATCCTAGAGGATCAGTATTTTCTAAATAATATTATCTGGTCAGACGAGACAAACTTCAGCAATAATGGTATATACTACAACCGACACAATAATCGCATTTGGTCCAGGGAGAATCCCTTAAGTATCCGCGAGACTAATAATCAAGTGCGTTTTTCGTTCAACTATTGTAAAAAACCGGGTCCTCTTAGTACATTTTTACAAAGGGCACTTCAATACGGAAAGGTGTTTAGAAATACTTAAGATTTTGAGAAATGAGATAAATAATCTTCCGGTTGCAGAACGACAAAACCTTACTTTTTAGCAAGATGGGGCTCCGGCTTATAACAGTCACAGAACAAGGGACTATCTCAATGAACACTTTCATCCCTGGATCGGGACAAATGGACAAATAAGATGGCCGCCGAGATCCCCAGAGCTAACGCCGTTAGATTTCTTTTTATGACGTTATGTAAAAAAATTAGTTTACAAGAACCAGTATGAAAGTGTCCACGACCTACAAGCAGAACTTAGACGTATTATTCTAAATATCCACCAGAACAAGATCAAAAAATCGACAGGGAGCGAAATAATCAAAAGAGTGCGACTTTGTATTCAACAGGAAGGGACTCATTTTGAGCATTTGATAAATTGATTAATGTTGTATTAAAAATGTTAAAATTCATGGTCTTCCTTTTATTTTTGACACTATGTTATTTAGCAAAAAATAATCCTTATGATGAAGCCTTTCGATCGGTATGATAAAGCTACAGGGTGACTATTTTTCTCGTCTAACGGGTTCCATTTCCGGTTCAACGATGTAATTATTTAAATATCTATGAATGCAGATTAAATTGTTTTTTAAATTCAAATAATGTCTTCTTTCAGTAAAATGTTCCATCTACAATATTCAAGGTACTTTCCCTCCATGTGGCATATCCGTGTGACGCCCTGTATAGTGTTATATAAGAGTGTTTGGTTTATGTAGGGTTTGCAGACCCACATTTTTAAATTAAGTCACCTAGCACCTAGTATTATAATGAAATTCATCATCGTTGAGAAAATGCGGACAGAGAAGATGGTAGCGACGAATTGGATTCCTATTTTTAAATGAGAGGAAAATTGAAGAAATCCTATCCAATTTCATTCTTTGTACATCTGAAGAAGTCTGAAAGTAAACTATACACATCAAAAGTATCTATGTTTCAAGCATGTTTATGCTAGTTACTAAAAATCAGGTACTTTTATTATATTTTTTATAACTCTCCTTTATAATCCTGCAACGGGTTTCAGGCCAAACCAGTAAATTTCTGCCATACCTCTGAGTGGAATCAATACAAAAGAACGTTATTATGGAGAGAAGACGTCATTTGAGCCAAAAGAAATGATCAGAGCCGTGGGGGATGTTGGAAGCTGGTTCTAGGCAACGTGCTTTGGCAATCGCTCTGGGCACTACAAAGAGTGTGATAAGTCGACTTTGGACACGTTACCGCATCAGTGGCAGCGTATAGAGTGACATGAAGGACGAGCTCGCATCTCCACACGCGGACAAGATCGTTACATAAAAATTACTACTCGACGAAATCGTACATTGACCGCGATGATGTTAATTTCGAGGCTTCATGGCTCTTCAGGGGTGTTAATAAGAGATTAAACCATAAGAAATCGCTTGCATGAAGTTAATCTCCGTTCTCGAAGGCCGCTACGTGTAGGATCTATTGAGCTCCACAATCACAGAGCCCATTTACAATGGGCTCGTGAACACAGTAATTGGGCAGGAGAAGTGTGGCGTTTTGTGTGTTTTTCTGACGAATCTCGCTTGGGTATGACGCCAGATACTAGACGTACATGGTATTGGAGAACCCCTGGATGCCAAGAACGTTTAAAATCATGTCTGGAAGTCCATGCATACAGTGGTGGAACAATCATGATATGGACGGGTATTTGCATCAGCGGAGGAACCGAACTGATTTGGATCAGAGGTAATCTCAATACACAGTTTTACACTGAAATGACTGTATCAGAGATTATCATTCCTTTACGGACCCAATTTGGTGCTTAATTTCTGCTTATGCATGATAATGCACGTCCTCACACTGCCAGAGTCTTTGCAAACACACTTGCCGCAGTTAATATCAGCGTCCTACCATCGTTTGCTCAATCGCCAGACTTGAATCCCATTGAGCACGCATGGGATATCCTTCAAAGAAGAGTTTCGTCTAATATGGATGCCGTACACACACCAGAAAATCTTTTTCGCCTGTTATAACGGATGTGGGCGACCATTCCGCAACGTGATTTGGATGAACTCATATTGAGTATGCCGAATCACTGCGATTGTGTTATACGCGTTAACGGCGGAAATACAGAATACTAATTGTTTATTTTACGCAATAAAAACCTTTCAAAACTTTTATTTTTATTTTTTTATCAGATTTAAATGTCAGGATTAACTAAGGTGAAAAATCCATCATAGAGAAAAACGCGAAAAGTAAAGAAGTCGATCTACACATACGATTTATTTTAATGTTATCAATGTATTAATTATTTTAATCAATTTTTATTTAATTTCAATAGGGCAGTAAAATATATTTTTTAAATATCTTGGTCCCTAGACACTTTTGATGTTTGTTCATTGTATTGAACTTTTGAACTTCTGTTAAATTAAATGAAAATAAATATATCATCATATTTTTCTTCATACGTCACTGAACACAACACAAAATCATCATATTAATTATGACTTTATGTTAATACCTGCTAACATAAAGTTATCACTATTATGAAGATTTTGTGTTCTTTGTGTACTTATTGTTATTACAACAGAATATCTACATTAGTCGAGAAAAATTGTAGTATACCTATATCATCACTTAACTGATTTTTATGAAGATTTTTATATGAACTTTACAATATAGATGTTTCATTCATACGAGCATAAATAATGACCTATGAGTAATTATGGATTAATAGGTACCTGCCTATCTCATCTGAGTATCAAACCATTATATCAGTCCATAAACAGCCACTATTGACAATGGGTCAGCTGACTGACGATCGTATAATATTATCTACTAATCATCGAAATCTATTAGTTGCCTTTTAAGACACCACCGACATACCACCCAAGACAATGGACCGATGACTTACATGGTTATCTGGTGGTCCATTGGTAACGAGCGAGTTGTGCGCGGAGTTGTTGGTAAGATCTGGGATGAAAGTATAACAATAAATCTGGATTAATTATTATTATTTGCTTAGTCATTAACTAGGTACCTACTAACTAACATAGTTTGCAGAGTTAGTAAGCTGAAGTGGCACTGCATCGATCATGTCTATCGAAGAAGCAATGGCCGTTTGAAGCAGACGAATCCTTGAGTGAAGAACTCGAATCGACATGTGATAAGTGGAGCATTTCCAACTAGATGAATCCAAGAACTAATTAAAGAGGCAACTGGGATAGACTGGATGGAGAAGACGGAGGACCGGGTGTTTTAGAGTAATTTTGGAGAGACTTATGTATAGTAATGGAATGGCATTGGCTCGGACTGAGGCTAATTTAGTTAGACTCATCCAGGTCTCACAGGAATTAGTTTCATTAATGCAATGTGTTTATTATAAAGGATATCCGCGATGAACCAATACAATCATTATAATAATTAATAGTCAACGTGACAGACCACATTGCAACGTCCGCATATCATATTACTTAGGTACATATAAATTACATTTGATAGCTGGATACATACGTTACGTCTTAATAGATCATGCATTATACAAGGTAATTAATCAATTTCTTAAAGTAATGCTTTTTGTAAAATTTGCACGCCGACATTAAACGCATAATAGATCAATCCTTTCTATACCTTATTTAAGCAAATAAATGATTTTGATTTGATTTTGATCTTTGCAAGTCGTAGTAAATAAATTCAAAACATGTATATTTTTCAATACCTTCATGTTTTCCAAAACAAACGAGTTCTACTGTTCTCCTATCAATCCAATCGGGTTTTTTTTGTTCTCACTTTCACCAACCTCCATATCTGCAAAGAAGAGTAGAGATTTAATCAATGTGATATGTAATTAACATATCATAATAACTAACATATCACATCACGCTTGTTGTCCACGAAGGGTTAAGTTGAGGCGTACCTCATATTACACCTACTTTTCGGAAGTTATGTTTAAGCCCCATGTAATAGGGAGTGTGCCCATTCCTTTAATTAGGTCACTGTTTAAAAAAATGGCTCTCAGTCTGTTGTAGTCCCTTTTCCCCGAATCAAGACCCTCCTTTGTTTGTAGCCGAAACAATTAACCCAAATATCTTCCCTTACACGTTATCTTCATTAAAACTGGAGTAACTGTACAGCCTCCAATTAAGCCGGTCTCCACAGGATGGAATCGTAGGCATTTAATATCAGCACAGCCGTACATGTGGCTTATTAGCCTGGAATGTGCCCTTAACACGACGACAGAGATGCCTGCTCAACTAAATTTGCTTTTAATTGATAAATACTTGACCACTCGCGTGTGTAATCGAATGTTCATACACGTTCTACTGACGATATTAAACTCAACCTTATTCGTAACAGGAATACAGTTGGTTTTGGAGTGTGATCTCGTGTGTGTGACATTCTGAATCAAACGCCAAGTGGTGGTCACAGTCAGGGTAGTGTTAACAGGGAATGTCGAAATAATTTTATGTTTCAGCGTAACAAAAGGTTATTATGGAACTGTGAATTAATATATTTCAGTTATATCATTGTGACTATTTAGTGGCTAGTTTTCTGCCTATAACGACTTTGTTCTTCAGCAAGGTGTGAATAAAAATTTCCAGATTTTTTCAGACCAACGGTTTGTATTTATGATAAATAACAACAATAGACAAGTTGATAGCACAATTAAGAAAGAAAAAAAATTCTTGTTGCCATTTATCTAAGATAAAAGCACTATTTTATTCGTTAAATGATCGTGTAGTGTCTCATGTATTGTGCTTATCTTGGCATGCTAAGTATATTCTATTACGTGTTGGTACCTTTATCTTTAATGATAATTTATACAATCTATTTATATGCTATTGACTGTGTTAGATAACAATAATCATTATCTAAATAATGCTCATTAATAAGATTATTTATTTATCGTGACTCGTCAATAGAAAAGACTTCTTGACTGCAATGGCAAAGGTGACTATTGTAATCTATATTGGAAGACAGTTTTTATAAAACTGTTACTCGTAACACAAGTATATAAAAAAAAAGCCAAACCTGACTTCTACATTGTTTTGTTTGATTTAACTGTTAATCCCCCTAAATCAATCCTTATATGTGACTGCTAGTAGATTTTCATTTGCTTCGATCTGTGGTTTACTGGAGTGTCACATAATAGCACTTACTGTTGCTCAGTTGTTCCTTTTTGGGTTACTTCTTCTGGGTCTTTTGCCTTCTGTTTAGTTCTATCAATGATTTTGTTTTTTATAATTAGTCTATCGATATTATCGATGTTTCTCAGGCAGGGCAATGTGGCTAAAATATCGTTGTTCTACAATTCTGTGCTGGCAAACTTGGAAAGGGTTCACAGTGCACAAACATAACCATCTTTAATAATATCGAACGCATAAAATGTAACCATTAAAACAATAACAGTGATGCGTGCACGTGGAAGTTGGGACACCACATCGTTACCTCGTTGTCCGGCCGGACACAAAGGATAAGTTGACCGGACAGGCGGACCGGACGGGTGAAAACATTACTCAACCACCTGTGAAATATATTCCTCACTGTCTTTGAGGACCGTTTTGTGGTAAAGTCTTGGTTAAAATTGTGCAGTTGCCCGTTCGTTTGCCAGTGTAGAGGGCAAATTACCCACTGTTTCAAGTATTATCGTAATAATGGAACCATTTAGAGACTGGGTAGGTAAGTGCTATTTGTCCGTACACCAAAATATAAAGTCGGTTGTTATTGGTAATAATTAGGTGATCATTAAAAGGATGCCATCATCAGTAGTATTCCTGACATTTCTAATGGTCGACAATGTTGTAGTAGATTGTTATACAAGGGGCTAAAATTACCCATTATATACGAGGTAGTTTTACTCTAGAGCTTTAGCGAGGGAGTAAATGGAAACCGAGTTATAATGGGTTTTTAGCGCCGTGACTTTTCAATACGATTGCAGAAAATAAAATAATCCAATACAATATTAAATATTTTATTAAAAATTAAATGTACAATTTGTACAATTCTGGATATATAACGAGATGTTTTTTCCCGGCAACTTAATTTCAGTCCTGTGAAGATGAATGTTCAGTTGTCTGTGGGGTAAACGTGGGAGACACACGTAGTCCCAGGTTTAAGGGTCCCTCGTTCGAATTTTCTGAATAGAGAATCAGTTGAGTTGACTCATCCCTTGATGTCGATAGTCGTGGGCTATTTGGGAGAATATTGATGGGTTCTGTGATACGCCGGGTGATATCAAATTTGTTTTAAATGGAGTTCTCTAAATAGCGTTCCGCCACTTGATCGGAACTCCATCCACCGTAGCGTTTTAGCGTTATTATATTTGCACCAGAATCCGCCAAGAGAGTGGCGGATGTTCTTCTGAAACAATGGCCAGTGTACTGTTCCGGATTAGGCCAATTTAGATAGGGGGCGATCACTTTTGGCATGTTGCTTAGTTTATTTTTGCCTAAATTGCCTTGTGCGTTTTCCATTTTGATAGTTGAGAAAAAATCTAGGCGTGCCCAATCCACTCGGCCGTAAATCTTGGTAGGGTTTGACAATTTTTTGAAATTTTCCCCTTATAACGAATTTCCTTTCCTTATTTGTCTTTATATTGGGTAGATTTATGGCTTGAAGATGGGTATCAGTTTCAACATCTTCCACTGTTACGTTAGCCAGTTCTGTCCCTCTGCAGGCGCCGCTGATCCCAAAAATTAAAGCAATCTGTTAAATAAAAAATAAGTGTGTTAAAACTGTATTTTGGTTGGCACCTACCAATTTAGTTTGATGAAAATAATAGAAATACGTTTAAAAAATGTAATTAGGTAACTACCTTTGTTGCCAAGTATTTTTCATTAGGAGCCTTATTTATGAAATTCTCGATATTTTCCTCGAGAAAACTTTGGATTTCTAGGCCTTGTAGCCGGTGGATAATTTCTTGAGAAAAGCTGTCAAATTTACATATTTCTTTATATTGACATTAAGTATGTCATGTCTATATAGTTGTTCGTAACATTGAACATGTGCTCCAAAGGGTTAAACTTTGATATTTTTGGGAAAGTTTATCAAAATACGTAAGTTAAACTCCTTCCGTAAGCGAATCCACTCACTTTTATGTCCTCTACTTCATAAACTTTTCGTAAGTATTTAAATAAATGCTTCGTGACCTTGACGGCAACAGATTAGTACGGTATTAGTAGAATGGATGGGCGCGAATAATTTAAAAATTAATATTGACAACAAAACTAAAATAATGACTTTTGAGCAAAGGACGAATCATAAAAAACCTGCCATAAAAAATGGAGGCAAGACAATTTCAGAAACGACAACTACAACATTTTTAGGGCTTGATCTGGATAGAGACATTTCGTGGAAAACTCATACTGACAGTTTATGTAAACACCTGAGTCAACATTCATATGCTTTACGTAATCTCGCAAAGGTGGTAAATCAAAAAGTTTTGGTTACGTCTGCATTACGATACGGGATTATATATTGGGGTAACTCCACCAACAAGGAGACAGTATTTAGAGCGCAAAAGAGGTGTGTGTGAGGGCAATATGCGGTATTCAAAGCACGGAAAGCTGCAAACCGTTCTTTTTGAATTTCCGTATATTAACGGTACACATACACGGTTGCTATACATATATGAGGTGGCCGTTTTTGTCAAAAAAAACTTCCACCTATTTGGGAAACTACACAGTTCGCGACATAGAAATAAAATAAGCAGCAGGCAACACAAAAAAGCAGTTTTCCGTAAAAACCTCCTAGGAATGGCACCACATATTTATAATAAATTACCTAATGCTTTGTTAAGTATTAAAGATATCCATTTATTTAAGAAGCAACTCAATAATCTATTGATAAGTAAGACATACTACACAATTAATGAATACCTGTCGGATAGAAATTTGGGTGCATAATAATAATATATATAACTAGCGGCCCGCCCCGGCTTCGCCCGGGTAGCAAAGCATAATATAATATAGCCTAGGTCACCCGGAGATGGTGTAGCTTCCCAACAGTAAAATAATTTTTGAAACCAAAAATTGTAAAAGTAAGAACAATTGAATTTCACTGTATTTCGTTTATTACAAAATAAATTTGGCTTATACCTTAGCCTCAGCAACACGTGGTGGTTATGCTATTAAATTGTAGCTTATATGAAACGTTTGTATTTTTAACATAGCGCCATCTATTGAATACTTACTCAATCCAGTCAACAGATATCGCCATGTATTAGAATCGTTTGGAGCTAACAGATAATTGTGACTGTCAAATAATAGACAAATAATTTGCAATAAAATAATATTGCGACTATTAATTGAGATGTAAGCTATCCTATCTTTCAAGTTGGATCAAATTGCACACGGTGTGCAAATCAAATTTAAAATCGGTTCAGTAGTTTAGGAGTCCATCGCGGACAAACAATGTGACACGTAATTTTTATATATATAAAGATTAGGCTGAATACTGGAGTCCGATTTATTTTTATTAAAATTATCTTATTTGTATTGCCAATTATGTGTTGACTGTATTAGACATTACTTAGTTATTATGACATTATATATTCTGCAATTGCATGCTTATTGATTTGAATTTATGACATTGTGTATGGTACTATTTTGAAATTGTATAACTTATAACTTATTAATGTGAATTTATGAAATGGTATAATTTTATTCGTGCTTTTGTTTTCAATAATAATTTTGCATGCCTGAATTGGTGCAACACAGTGGACTGCGCATTCACTTGACATCTAGAAATGTATTATTAGGTACTGTGTTGAGCAATAAACTTTTGAATTTGAATTTGACAGATTGAAAATAATTTATTTTCCTTTCTCTTCCATCTACAAATTAGGGTCTCCATTCTCACTAGACTAGATGATGACATTTTCTCTGTTGTAAAATAACTTATTACGGTCACCAATTTAATTTGTAATTAGAGAAAAATTCTAAAGATTTCGCGCCAATGCCTTTATTTTATTTTATCTGTAGCCGCAACGCAATGTACGTGCATTGCGTTGCGTTACTTATGAATAAAGACTTTTTCCTTTTTGTAGGCTCGTTGGTAAAAGACAAATATTTAAAAATAAAAAAAACTTTTTCCCCTAGAGGAAAATATGCTATTTTAGCCCCGCTCTGGTACGCTACAATGACGGACTTTTTGAGCAATAGGAGTGAGAAGATTATTTAAAATTCAGACAAATAGTCCTACAGAAAAAAAAATATTGATAAGGTTATTAGGAGTTACTCATATTGATAAATATTTGGGACTTTAAGTCGCATTATAGATGATATAAGAAAGATACAGAAAAGTAAGAAATGCACGTCGATACATGTATGATGCAATAATGTCTATATCTCATTTATGACGTTATCATAAATTCAGCGATAAGTAGTATTCCAACTCACTCGTAATTTTGAATAGATAGTCGCTTTATCGTCCTCGGCAGCTACTATTTTAATAACTTTCTATCCTAATTAATTGAACATTAACTTACCATCTGATAATGGTTGAACACATTCACTGCAATCTACTCGCGAGTAGTTCAAAAACAAGTTCACGTTCACTAATAAATAATAAAGCGTTCAAGTCTGTTGTACAATATTCCGGAGGCGGCGGGCGTTCAATTTGTCCCCGTAATAGAAAAATTCCATGGAAATCGGTTGGCGAACAGGCGACTTTGTCTCGTCGCGCCTCGCTCCTGTCGAGAGTTGGGTATCCAGGCGTTAGTTTTTATAAAAATATGGAATAAAATTCCATATTAAGTATTTAGTTTTGTACTCTTAACGATTGTTTCAGGGAAGTATTGTCACAGCATTTATTTCTGCACCTACCAGCATGTTTGACTCATTTTGGAGGTGACTGGATTCAGCACTTTATCCCTAAGTTGGCAGTGTATCAGAATACAATATTTTATTGGGGTAGGTGAAGAGTTTAATTTCCTGCCGTAAATATATGTTTCAATATTGTGGCCTTTTTTTTTTTTTTTTTTGGGTGGGTAATCATCAAATGACCTCTCCCGCTCTGGGCGGAGCGGAAGGGCGTGTCAGACTCTTACTGACTAAAACCCACCCGTGTTCCTTCAGTTGCCTGTGCGCCAGGGCCACGGTAACTCTTTCGAACAATCCGCAGCCCCGGCAGGCATCGGTCCTATCGGACCCCGTCAATTTTGCTGACATCTCTTTGAGGCGCGCGTGGAACACGACGCGCCGTCGACCCGGGCCTGGTCCTTACCGGACGGCGAGCTGCCCATTGCTCGCCGTCCGCAAGCCCGCGCCTACGGTGGCCGGGAGTCGGCAATCGACTCCCGACGCCCAGGGTGTCTCCTCCTCCTGCGGCGGCTAGGGGCGCGAGGGCGCAGAGATTGCCTCTCCCTTTCGCGCTCCGCCTCCTCCTTCGCGAGCATTACTGCTTCGCAGAAGGAGGTGACGGCTTCCCATTCCCTCTCGCTCCGTACCATGGCCTGAACCAGGGCCGGACGCGAGAAGTCGCCGCCGCCGATCGCCGCCACGAGGACACGGCGGTGCTCCGCCCAAGCCGGGCAGACCTCCACCGTATGCTCCACCGTGTCCTCCGGTCGATCCACGCAATGATAACACCCGGGCGTTTCCTCCCGCCTTATACGAAACAGGAACCTCCCGAAACAGCCATGTCCGGTGAGGACCTGCGTCAGGCGGAAGGTGAGGACGCCGTGGCGCCTCTCAAGCCACTCCTCAAAGAGGGGTCTTACCGCCGCAATTGTGGCGTGCCCTCAATATTGTGGCCTGTGTTTCAATATTGTGGTACCTACAATGCCTACCTACATTTTTTTAAGATTTTCTTCCGGAGGATACTTAGATTATTTTTAGAGCGCTCGAAAGTAATTAAATAAATACGTTCGTACTAATTACGCAGTAATAGTTATCATTCTTTGCTAAAACCACCTAATGGTCATAAAAAGATTACGGAACAAACAATTGGGCGTAACAATATCGCATTCTATCGATTAGAAAATCCTATTCAGAGTCTTTTCACGACAATGTGAGAATTACAGATACCAATACAAAGCCTCCGCAATGCCTGGGGCTCGGCGTTGACCGACAGAATGAGTCCAAGCCTTAAGAGATTACCTTGCACAAAGGAAGGCTTATTATGGTAGAACTACGATATTTAAGGCTTAACTTTTGTCGTCAATGTAGCTGGACGTCGAAGGACAAAGATTATTAGAAACGAGGTTTATTGAGGAATCTTCTTGTGAATTCGTTAGGACGGTGCGGTATTCGTGCTTCTAAGCTGTATCGTTAAAAGGAAATTTCAGTTTTCACTTCTTATTTATTAACTTCCAAGTGGTTTTACTTTTTAAGTAGGTAACTTAAAAAGTACTTACTATGATTGTAAGCACTAAGAGAGACTTCGTTTTATGTCAAGTACTTGCACGTTTTCAGAACAATACTGAATGCAACGCTGTAGCCTGTAGGGGTTTACCTACTATTTTAGACAAGCTATAATTTATTTAGTCGGAAGTAACCAATTAAATGCCTGTATCTATCAGTCAACGCCGTAGCTATGAAGAGAAGGCACATTTAAGAATAAAAGTAATTTTTATTTAAAAGAAATTTAATATAATATTATAATAAATAAAACTGCAACAAGAGGATTTATAATTATGTAGTTCTAATATTATTCTCTTGTTGTCTAACGTATTTTATATTTTTTCTACTAGGTATTGCTTACTTTACTCACAGGCTTGCTTTGAGATTTTACCCTTGTAATAAATACAAATAGATCCACCGCCAAGTAACTAAATACGGTTAAATTCTGTGATCATATTGTACGTAGGGCTCAACCTAATCCTCTGTAATTCTTAATGGAATCATACAGGTGATCGACAACAAACATTTTTGGTGTAGGCAATGATACTCAAGCTGAGAATTACGTAGATGTGAAACTCATTGCTTACGAACAACGGACAGGCGCAAAAGTGATCGGAAAATATAGAGCTTGATTTGATTTTTCACGTCAATACTAATGTGCCTTCATTTAATAAACAAATATAGTGTAGGTTTTTATCTATCTTTTTCACTAAAGTTTACATTATGACTATTAACGACGTTGCTACGCCGTAGGCAGCTACGTCGTAGCAACGTCATTCGAAATATCTACTTTTTTCCTAAAAGTTACCTCATCATTTTTGTTGCATGAATATTAGTTGTTTCAGAATGTTTTCTTGATCAAAGCGTTGGTAAAATTTGTAACTACTAGTTAAAATGTTTATGAACTTCAGTATTGTTGAAATAGTTCGCAGCTAGTGGCACAGAAACGGTACCCCGAAGGCGGGCGGCATCCATAATTTTTATAGTAAGAGAATAAGATAAGAGCAAAACTTTGGCAATCACAAGCTAGTATAATCGCCTAATACTGGCAGTCTATTATCATTGGGCACATTACAGACGACCCCGACCGCATCTAATACGCGAAATCGAATGATTCGATCGCATTATTCACTAATACGCCATGCCTCAAAGGTTCCCTGTGAGAGGGCGAAAAAACGATGAATAGAGCTTATGGAATCTAATAAAGTGGGACATTCTTCACTGAGCTCACGACTCGGCTAATTTCTCTTATAAGAAGCTCACTGGTATTTGAATGTACATAGTCGGATCTCATTTCTGCGAATGTTGATAAAGTAATGTAGCGTTGTATGCGTAGGTTAAATATTTGCTGGAACCGTTTTAGTCGAGTCGTTTTTTTAGAGACTAACTCGAGTCATTGATATATAATATGTAAAGGTAGGTCCTTTGTAGATAAGGTACCTCCATTAAACAGAGGTTAGAGCGAAGCATTGTGCTTCGATAATCCCGATATTTTAATTTTCAATTTGACCGTTCGGTTGGAACTTCACGTTATTATCGGCATATTCTCCGTATGATCAAAACTAGTGGTTACGCAGTAATATTTTTAATGGAATTGTAAAATTTGAATACCTACTTAGCTTAGCAATCTAAACTGACTGAGGTACTTTTTATGATCTTGATGCGATGAATTTTGTTATGAGGTATGCTTCAGTCGATATCAGAATTACTATCTGCAGTTATTCTGATATGCCATCAATATATAAAGACCACACTTTTGCTACGAATTTCATGCTTTCAAAAACTTGTTAACTATCAACCTATGTATTCTCAGGATCAGGAATCCTACAGTAAATAGACGGCGCTATGTAACATGAAAGTCCGTAACATTGGCGAGCCGCAACGTCTGTCGACTGCTGCAAACAAGCGACAAAGGGAGTGGCACCATTTAGCGGCGGCCGCAATCCGCTTAGCGCGGCGCGCATTAGGGCCGCATCAAATATGCATGGCCCACTCCGCACGCACTCAGCCGGTATTAGTGCTGAAGAAATGCTTGTGAGAGATAACTGTGGATGTGTTGGGTTTGGTTTGCGGATAAAAGAGTGTTTTGGTTGTATTTGACGACTATTGTTGCGACTTGCTAAGTAGATCTACTTGTGTCTAGAAATGATATCGTTTGAAATGATGATGATGCAATCTTATATTATTGTCATCAGGTGAACAGAACCGCCTTCGAGGAGCAGTAGTATTGCGAGATGAAATTATTACCTATTGTTTGTTTTTAAACACTGTCATTATGTATGTAATCATTACTTTAGTATATCTCACACAAACAGAACCATACATTAATTCAATCTAAATAGAGCTACCATCACAAATGACTACAAATTAATTAGCAACATTTCCTGGAATGGTCTAATTGAAGTCTCGTAATACATAGTTAATGAGGCTTTAATTTCGGTACAAATGGTGGGTACATAATGTAGGTATGTAGTATAAGTGTATAAGCCGCTTGCGGTAATGGGCGGGGCGGATCGCCACGATCCTCCAGTCAGATGGCGGGGCGGTTTGTGCATACTTTATCAGCCGCCGGATCTGTCCTTTGTCCTTTACTTTGTGAGAGCCAAAGGTTGGAATATTAAAATGACTGGGCGGAAAAGGAGTTCTTGGACGTATTGATGGGAGCGAGGGTGATACAAATGTAAGTATGGTTGTGTTTTAACAAGAGCTAGGAGTATCATCTGTGGTCTATCTGTGGTACAGTAACTATTTGATGGGATATTTAAATGTAAGTTGCAATTACTTATTATGAGTGAATAACATTATTAACGCGCCCTAAACCGCTTAGTTCCCAAAACTGCATACAAACTGAGTGTGCATAGGTACGTTTTCCAGTCTTTCCCACATAAATATGTGAACGCAATTATAAAACTTTGAAACTTAATCGACCAATAAAAGTACAAGTAAACATTATAGTTAGATGGATAAACATCGCGGAGTAGGCCGCAGCCCCCGCGCTATTTGCATAACAAGCGCGCGTCAGGAACAGCTTTAAAATAAAAAAGCGCCCATAATGGCTTTATAAATAGATTTCGGAAAGTATTTTCTATTAAATAAACTTCCATTTGACGTGGTGCACAACGCCGAACGCCGCGCGTATGAATAAATCATATCAAATAACTATCAGGGGAGATCCGACGAGCATTCTTTCCCCGTTTACATCAAAACATTTCGTTTAGGGTTGAGATGGCCTATTTGTGTGACGCGAGCAGATTTTTTATTCATGATTTTTTAATGGACATCCGCAACATCGAACGTTTCAGACAGTGATTACATTGATTTATTGGGGACGACGGTGATTCTACATATAGAGTGCTCCACGACTTCCTTCACACACTGCTATGTAAAACCTATTACATTTCTCCAAACACTGGTATGGAAGTAATGAGCTTTTTGGCAGCATTTTCTCTTTATATCAGGGCTTTTCATTTCAACGTGGGGCGTTCGTCGCACATTGAATTTTTTAAGTAAGCGGAACGCAAGGACGGACGGAATCCCAGAGGATGCGTCGGAGCGCCTCGCGAACACCTACGGAGGCTAAGCCTCTCAGCGCGCTACACGTTCGGTCACACTGATTGAATCCACCCGACGCGACAAAGATGGCGTGGAAGTATTGAAACTACTGTTTACTACAACATTTATCGTTATTGAGTAGAAATAGAAGTGTGAATCAACAGAAATGGTTCTTGGTTTATTAGGGTGACCGCATAGAAATATCTGAGGTGTGCAAAACAATGTTATCATATCTACCCGTATTTCTCTAAATAGGTACCTACAGTTAAGTATGCAAAAAGTCAGTAATGTATTTCATTCTGCGTCAATAACTAATAGTAGCGTTACTATATTTTCGCTTAAAAATCTGTTTCTGATAGCCGTCAAGTTTAGAATATAATTTGTGGCAGTCGTAACGAGTACAATCATTAGCGTAGCTCGGTGAGTGCCGGTGACGCACACGGCTCAGCATTGCATCGCCATTGTTGAGCACGTCAGCCGGCCCTGTAATTATCGCCTTGCGAATGACATCGCGCCTCAACCAACGATATTAATTGTCCCTCTCCATTTAAAAAAGGAACTTTTTTTTTAACGTTTGTTTTCTACAGTCATGACGTTTAGTAACAACTATGATTTGCGATGCAGTTTTCCCTCCGGTATTAGCTAACAAATAACAAAAACCACGCGATTTAGCCCTTAGCGGCACTATTATACAAAGTTAATGGGCCCAATTCTTGCACAATTAATTTGTACGTGTACTTTTTAAAACGCAACTTTAATTGGTGCGTAATTACAACCTAGGTCTTAGCTCAGGTAGTTATGCGACTAGTTAACTAATTATGACTGAAGCTATTGTTCATTATGCAGATTTATTGTAATTAAATAAAAATATGTTGCGATATTACGCATATATACCCTGCTGCAGGAAAACGTGATGATTTTATTGAATTATAAAGTGGATTATAAAAAGTTTAATTGATACCTTATAAATTAAACAACATACAGGTGGATTTTTGAGATGGGCCAGCAAGGGTCTAATTTTAAGGTGAAATAATAACCAAAGTAGAAGTTATTCTTTTCATTTGTTTGCGATTAGTCTTCATTGTAGCGGTTAGTCTATCCATTATAAAAAGTAAGTTGTAGTCTCATTTTCTACGAAATGTATGGAAAAAGTTTTTTGCGATTTCTGACTTTGACTTTTCTAGTACTCAAACCTCAGTTGGTCCAATAGAGGTTTTTGATCCTTATATAAGACATGATCGATGGGCATAAAAAAAACTTTTTTGAAAATTGCCCATTTTCCTGCTGACTGTAATTTTTTTTCAAAATCTGTGAAAGAAAATTAAAATTTCTCAAAAAGTTAAGAAAAGGTTCCTAAGACCGTTTTCCTGTAGCTACAACGGTTAAAGTGGCTGCCCTTGCTGCCCCATTTCAAAAATCCATCCTGTATAACCTATAAAAATGTATAAAATAATGGGGGCAATTCATGTAGTCTGCGTCTGGGGTTATGGAAGGCCTTAGTACACCTTGTTTTGAAATAAATACATTTAAAAAAAATAGTATGCTGTAGCCAACGATCACTAATAATTTATTAGTGATCGATGGCTGTAGCCGTCCGTTTAACCATTTTCTTTTTGACGTTTAACGCAGCGTTTATCAATAAACCTTCAAATGTTTCTACTTCGATACCCTAAATGATCCGTATAACAACTCTAATCTTGTGTTTTTAACACATAAATAAGTACACTAATTACATACGTCGCTAAAATATAGCACAATGTAGTAAAGTATCGATAGTTATAAAGTTATTGTACGTTAGAGGACCTGCTAAGACGTAGGGGAGAATTTCATGAATATTTTAAGATTATTTTTTGTACGACAGACTGAACTTATAAACAAATTGTTTGCGACGGTCTGTAAGCTGTCGATGATATTTAATACACGCTAAGGATCCTTAACCTTTAAAGTATAGCTAAAGAATAAGAATAACATAATTTGTATGCCTTATCATTCAATGGAACCAGATTATTTTTTAATAAATTTTTGATTTACCTAGATGACTTCACTTTCATGAGTAATTCAGAACAAAATTAACATAAAACTAAAGCTGAATCAAAATTAAGATCAGCCTCACAGAACTCCTGCCCGACTAGTACCTATTCAAGTAACAAATTATTCAACATAAATTGTACATGACGCGCCCAATCTGCGCTGCATTCATCCTTGACCACTGTGGGACAAAATTGAAAAAGGCGTTTCATTCGTCACTCGGAAAAGATTTACCATTTTAAATTGTACCTTATGTCGCTGTATTAAGGAGTTCGACGATTTCGGGGGTCCAGAAATAGAATTAGTTTGTATAAAAGGGTAGTGACGATTTGTCGGAGTGTCGATTTGTCGCACGCGCCTCCAGCGCCTCGGGCCTCTAATCTAGTTGGCGCCCCCGCGACGACGTTAAAATCGCAAGGCTAATAAAATATTTTGACCCCTTTATGAGGTGAATACGCCCACTGTGCCGTACAGTCGGTTGAACAAGTTTTTGTAAAAAAATTGTTGACAGAACATTGGGACGCATTATTTTTCTTGCTTCTTCTAACAAGAATTTGAATTTGATGTTGGTTGTTGCTGGTAGGTACCTATTCATGTGCACATTATTATATGACTGATAAAATTATCAAAGACTGACTTTGACTGGTAAAATTAAAGCCATCAAGCTAATTAAATGTTGAGTTTCTAGATCTAACTAAGGCAAA
Source organism: Dryobotodes eremita (assembly GCA_917490735.1). Lineage (NCBI taxonomy): Eukaryota > Metazoa > Arthropoda > Insecta > Lepidoptera > Noctuidae > Dryobotodes > Dryobotodes eremita. The sequence goes on from OU823257.1 coordinate 12,619,434, forward strand.
GCGTCTGCTAAGCCTTGTTTTTTCCTTTTTAACAAACTTGTTTTTGATTATGACTGCACCTTTACACTAAGATAATTTTGTATTTAGAAAAACCGTTTCGTGAATGAATGTACCATACGCACGGCGGGCCCCCTACGAAACTATTCGGATGTGACAATAATTGAAATTTGTGCCCGGAGGCATTTATAGCAAATAACTTTATTCAGCATTTAGCTTCCAATTTGACTGGAGTGAGTGGAGTGTTTGGCTCCGGGAAGAAATCGCGCCGCCCCGTAGGGTTTGAAGTCTGCCATGCTGGTCTACGTATACGGTACAAATGAATTGTACGAGTATGTAAACCTAATATTCAGGATTTTGTAAACATTTTTGAGAACTCATATCTACCTCTTCTTTTTGGTAGTACCTAAAATGTTTTATTTAGTTCCACGCCTGTTTCTCGTATGGCACTTTTAAAAAAAATTATGCAGTATTTGGGATTGTTATTCTGTTAATTGGGATCGTAACCCACGAAAAGCATACTATCTTCTTCCATAACGTTATTAAGATTTCATTAGGATAGCCTACCTACTGCGTAGACGTGGTGCTACGCGTTGTCGAAAAATATCTCAGAAGTTAGTAGCAGAGCTACGCCCTACCAAAATACGGATATAATCGTAAAAATCTTCGTCAGTTCGTATATCATATCGTCGTTCGTGTTCATATTATTATTCAAACAATTTGTTATAAGTTATTTTTTATAATATTCAATTTGGGTAAGTACCTAACGTACCCAAAATTCTAAGTTTTCTTGCGGATTTTGAAAAACTAACAAATACTTGTATAGGTAAAATGAATGTAAGTAGGTTTCATTCATCTGAAGAAAAAAGTGCGTAAAATATTTTTCTTGAATTAGGTAATTTTATTTCATCGATTAGCACATTTCCATAATGTTTTGTAACCCAATAAGCTTGTAATTTAAAAGTTAATAGCATAAATTATTACGGTGGAGTGGCGATTAACATAGATTATGAGCGAAGTCATTCGTGCAGAAACTCACCGCCTCGCGGCCCTCTATTACGCCGCGCCGCGCCGGTGTCGTGTCTTCTATGCAATTTTCCGAACAAACAATACTAGTGCTTACTACTTGTAATAATGTAAGAATGTTTATTTACCCTTTACTAGAAGATTTCTTTACTGCAGATTTTGGAACTTCACAATAATAATAGTTCATAAATGTTCTAAGTATTATATTATTAGTATGATGAGACAAAGACAATCATCTCATTCATGGTATAATAATATACTTCGCCAGTTATAGCATTCCGAGACACAGTGGTCACGTGGGAGACAAGCTTACGTCATCAGCGCTATGTTACCAGTAGTGTGTAATAATAACTCCCTTATTACCTGTGCGAATCCGATAAAACAATGACGTTTTGACTAACAATTACGTTGGTATTTGTTTAAACTGAATTGTTTCGTTTGATTAGAAAAACGAAACGACAATTTAAATGCTTTATATATATTTTTAACAGAATGGTGACTGAAAAGGTTTCCATAATTCGTGTTTTGTTGCAATAAAGTGGCAACTGGATAATGACGTAAGTATGTGTCACTACCGGAATGCCAGATCTATGATCTTTCTTTCATTTGTTTCAGATTTTCACCGTTCTTCGGGTGGAGCCACTGTTGCAAACAAATATTCAAAAAGTTCCAATATCAAAGTTAATACAAACATGGAAGTATAGAATTAGTACGTAGGTACTATAAGAAAGCAATGAGAGATGGCGTGAGTGCCATCACTTGGAAAACCTGGGCCCTTGTTACCTACATTATTAACACAACATGCATTATTCGAGTGAGGTTGTACGTAAACTGCTAAAGGTACACATGCGTACTAACCCTAGATTTTAATTAAAACTTTGAAACACCACTCTTTATTGTAACTTTAGGTACCGTACCGTTAATGTTTCTTTTTTTAAGCTATTGCATAGCTTTTATCGCGGGCTTTGAGCGCGGCGACCGAATCAAGAAATTCCGTAACGAAAATAAAACCTAACACCCCCACTCCGCCTACCATGTAGCTCGGCCGAACGTTCGCTTAACGTGTATGTATATGGTACGACTGTACTTGAATTAATATCAAAGAAAAAAAAATACTGCATAAATAAAAAATAAATAAATAATTATAATTGCATAAGTTGATAAAAAATGCTATGCAATTGCTTTACCGCGGCACACGTGTTTTTAAATAAAAACATTGATTTTCTGGTTTTTGTTTGAGCAATTGTTGTGATCAACGCTCATACCGTCTCTGTATGAGAAGAGGCCTTTGCCCTGCAGTGGGGCAATAATAGGCTGATATTATTTTAACATAATATACGAGTATATTGTTTTACAGTTACGTGTCATTCTATTTTACGAAAAAAAGTTGTCTTTGTAGCTTAAAAAACGTTGTAATAAATGATAAAAAATACTTGGGTGAATTGTGTTGTTTATTAGTTCCATATAATTGGCTCGATTATGAGCCATGCTCCGTCCCTAGGAGGCTCGTGTCTATAATTACGGCCGACTTCAAACTCCGACATTATCACCTCGCTGGGGAAAAATGCGGCGGGATGGGAAGTTATCACAGTCGATAAAGTTTATGCTATGTAGGTACTACAGAGTAAAGATGGAGTAAAGTTGAATTGCTTTTGTTTCGAGTAAGTAAACTTGAGTATCCTAAACTAAAATATTTTAAGTTTTAATAATTTACAAAAAAAAAATGTGTGCTACCTTTGTGGTATTTATTATTAGTTGATGATTGGTTACTAAAGGTCAAAATAATTATACCTTAAAAGTTTTATTTTTTGCTGTTTTTAGGGTTTGGTACCTCAAAAGGAAAAAACTCACATCATCACTTTGTTGTCCATCTGTCTGTCTGTCCGTCTGTTCGTCTGTCTGTCAAGACCCTATATCTCGGGAACGCGTGGAGGTATCGAGTTGAAATTAAAACTATATACTCAGGTCTACAGTTCCTTGAAGCTGTGAAAAAATCAAACTTCTAAGTTAACGTTAAAAAAAGATACGCTGTTATGTATGCCATTATATAAAGTTATGCCGCAAAAAACGTATGTTTCGACACTCTCAAGGAAATCAAAATGTAACGGGGAACTTCCCGTTGGCCTAGAACTATGAAGTTTGGCAAGTAATATCGTCTTATACTACAAGTACAGGAGAAAATCTGAAAACTATACATTTATAATTAAATCATAGAAATATAGTCTTTATTTAAAGTACGTAATCAATCATCGAGGTTAAACAATGGTATGCGCGGTCATAATTGTATGTGTGAACAAAATCTTTTTGTAGATTTTTTAAAACTTTTACTTATTTGTACAGGAGAGAAAAATCTTAAAGCCATATATTATTAAATAAATCACAAAAAAACAGGGTCTTTATACAAGGAACAGCACCCTAATTACGTAACACACTATCTATCACAATCTGAATCATTTTGAAGCCTATTGCTAATCCATTGCTTCATATGTTCGAAAAGTTTGTATGCTCAACGACGTAAAAAACGCAATGAATGTTGTGGAACTGTCAAAATGAAACCCATTCCTACTGTTAGTGTGTTACGTAATTACCCCGCAGGAGTAAAAAATTGAAGTGAGTTAACTGTGTCATGTGGGGTATCGTATGAAAGAGCTTCATTGGCACAAGCATAAATAGATTTTTAATTATTTTTATGATGTTTTCGATTTATGACGAAGAATGTAAAAAAAAATACGTTTTCGCTCTTTTACATATATAGGTACCTAATAACTTTGGTGTATGTAGTACGTAACAGTTTGCACTGTTATGCGTACTTACTTAGTCCTTTTTTGTGTAATTAAACACAATCCTAAATAGGTACCTATCTACTTAAGTGTCTTGTACCTAGTAGTATTATACATATTATATTTTAATAGGATATTAAACAAAAATAGGTCACATTCAATTCACGTAGAAAGCAGACAACAAACGTTATAATACAGCCCTAAATTCAATTAATTCGTATGTTAAGCACCTAACAATACATTACAAATTAGTATTTAGGTAGGTACTTATTATACACTAGCAGCGTAAATATTTAAAATCGGTTGAGTACCTACCTACTTTTTAGATTTAAATCCTTACAAACAAAACTCAAATATTCCCTCTTTATAATAATACTAGCTGCGCCCCCGGTTTCACCCACAGAAATCTCGATCCCGTGGGAATATCGGGATAAAAAAGTATTCTATGCCCTAATCCAGGTCATAGTCTACCCATGTGCCAAATTTTATCCAAATCCGTTCAGCCGTTTTAGCGTGATTGAGTAACAAACATCCAAACATCCACACTTTCACATTTATAATATTAGTAGGATATATAGATAAATAATTTTAAATATAATTTAGGTATGAACTGTTAGTATAAACACAATTTCACTTATAAAATACAATAATATAAGTAATTATAGGTTTTGGAAACTGAATTTCGGGAAAAGCTCGGAAAAAACTGCGAGGCTCGATTCCTGACAGTGGCGAAGGTTCGTTACTACTCGATTCCTACCGGCTGAAAAATGGCACAGTCAGTATTCTATAGACAAATAATAATATAATCACATTAAAGATATGTACTCCGGCTTACCTCTTATAAAAATTGACCCTTCGCTACTGATTCCTGAACTATTTATAACAATTATGTACCTAAAATTTTGTACGGAACCTCGGTGGGCGAGTCCGACTACCACTTGTCCGGTTTTTTTTTTCTGATTTCAATGGTGTCTCATAATTTTATTCACCTAATTCAACCAGCATTTTTTTTTTAAATAAGTGTATGTAATAAATACTTTTTGCTTGCCGCCTATTTTCGACAGCAAAAATGATTTTGTTAATTTCCCAATTACTCATTTTACTTTACGGTTTATTTACTTTAAATTTGAATTGCTTTTGTTTGCAGTAAGCAGTTAACTTGAAAACCACAACATTTTAAGTTTTAATAATTTATTGAAGTGTTGTACCTTTGTGGGATTTATTATTTTTTGATGACTGGTCAGTACCTAAATAGAGGTCAAAATAATCATAAGATGCCATTGAACTTTAATTCAAGTTTTTATTGTTTTTTTCCTGCATAAAAATGGCGTCTCATTGGTTTTGCCAGCTAATTCGGCCAGCATTTTTTAAATAAGAGTATAAATTATTATTTGCTTGCCGCCTAGTTTCGAAATAATTATAGATAACAACTTATCAAAGAAGTGGTGAAGGGCGCGTTTTGGGGGACTGTCTTATGTAATTTTGATGTTCATAAAGTGCTGATTCTCAGCCTATTTTGTATACCTAAATAAATGACTTTTGATTTGTTTTGATAAACGGATGGGTTTGTCCACGTTTTGCGACATTCAAAAATAAGTAATTTATTATATTTAGCGTTTTACTGTGATATCAATTAGAACTAAATATTTAGGTACAGAATACAAAATATCTTACCTAATAAAACATTTCATCGACAACTCTTTTACTAGCTCAATAAGACCCTCCCTACCGTTTCCTATTCAGTTGTATGGAACCCTTAATAAAAATATTAGCCGGGCCGGCGCGGCGTCAAAGACGCCCGCTTAATTTAATTATCTTTACCAGTTAATAAACTGTGCTTCGAGGGCTAAATAACAATTAGTTACTTAGAAATCTTTCGTGCGCTTTATTATAAAATATTCATGTTTTAAGTGATTGTTGTGAACTTGTGAAGTTATTATTCAAGATTGTTTTCGTTTACGATTTTACGGGGGTTTTCTTAGCAATTTGACCCGTATTGCGGATGCCTGTTTGTAGGGAAACAAAAGTTCTGAAAAAAGGTATCCGTAGGTAGAAGAGCTCGACGTGAATGGGCTTGTCTGAAGAAGTAGGTAGATACTACAGTGTTAGTCTACCATCATACCCATTTTTACCGCCAAGCAGTGTTGCTGTGATCCAGTTCCGTTCCCGTATTGTTGCCCCAGTATAATTATAGGCATATGAGACATTTCTGCTTCGTCTCTGGAATGGCAATTCATCTGGGATGCCGCTGGCATTGCAGATGTACATAATCAGGTGACCACTTAGATCTAGTAGATTGCCTGTTATTTTGCCAAACAGTAACATAAGAAATTGGCAACAGATACTCGATAGACTACCCCAACTAGCAACTTTGATTATATATTTTCCCCATAATAAAACAACATATTTCAATTTCATAAGGTGTAGGATATCATGCGCTTGCGAGTGATCGCTGCAGGCGTAGTGCAGTATGCAACTAATAATGTAACTTGACACTATAATGCTTGCCCCGAGCCTCGAGTGCGGCACCCCTGCCCTTCTGCGTTCAGGTATCATTTCATATTTGATGATATGTCTTTATTTACTTCACAGGGTAAGTAGTACTCATCTTTCTTACTAGTGTTGTCTTAAAAAAGATAGAGATTACATACAAACAAATATTACATAATAGATTACATGCAAACAGTGCATGTCTACGTAGCTCAAATTGGTTAGTTTTGTAGTGTTCTTGTTTTAAGTCTCCAAGACACACTTTATTTTTGTTTCCTTTGTCTCTAATATTTATATGTCAATGTCATGCATACCTGTTATTTGCATGATTACGGAAATGCCAATTTTAGTTGATATTTCATTTGAATTGTAAGTGACTGTGTGTTTATTCTAAATAAATATATAAATAAACTCATGCCTTCTTCTAAGATAGGTATTGTTGAGCAGTAATCCTCTTCTATTATAACAGAGTGGCAACCACACGATGGCAAAAGGAAAGGGAAAGACAGGCAAAGAGATGGATAAACGACATAAGAAACATTTGAGGCGTTACCTGGTCTCAAAAAGCTAGAGACAGAAATGAGAGGAAACAGCTGGAAGAGGCCTATGTGTGACAGGACACGCAGATCACTAAATCGAAAAACCCGATGTGTTACACTTAGGTTTTTAGTTGGTGGGTTGGTGTTTTCAGGTGTTCAGTTCTTCAGCAATAAAGGCTTAATAATGATCCTCTTCTAAGGAATAAATAACGACGTTAATCAATTTCGATTATTCTAATGCAAGATGCAGAAAAGCCTTGAAGAATACGAGAAAATTATTCATGTTAATGTATGCATTGTCTGTCGACGTAATGAGCTCATAATATTATGTAGATAATATTTTTTTTAAATTTCATGATCATTTTATCGGAACCGCTTTCAAAAATGGCTATCTTTATTATTACACGGCGTTTTCACAATTTTTTTTGCAATTTTTTTGTTAGGAAATATTCTGTCAGGCTTCCTGTACATGATGCCGGACTGAGTCGCATCGACGCCGGACCGCATATTTGTGTATACGAATGAATATCGTGCATTCGCCGCACTGGCACCGCGCCGGAACCGCGTGTAGGTACGATCACAGTTCAGCAAAGCATTGCCAACGAAACTGTAAAGACATTACAAAAGTTTTTACACTCATTCAGAGATATTCTAAAAATGTTGCTTCATAATTTCTTATAAATTCTTCAAAAAACACGTGAAATTCACCTTTGTCTTCTCTGTAGGCTAAAACAGGATGTACCCAAAATTTTATCTTATCTATCAATTTGTTTCTGTCTGCGTTTATAAATTAAGTATACAAAGTAACACTTTTTTTCTTTTTAAAGTAAACATCATAAGGTATATTAATATTTAAATGAAAAGCAGACGTCTTGATAGTTTCGTTGGCAACGCTTTACCGAACTGTGAACGTTTGTGGTTTAAACGCAGTGCTGGCGCGGTGGCGGTGCGGCGCAATATTCATTTGTATATACAAACATGCGGTCCGGCGCCGTTGCGGGTCTGGTGTCATGTAAAGGAAGCCTTAGAGATAAAATAATCATCTTCCTATCATTAATATAAGATTCAAACATTTTGATCGTATTGGATTGAAAGAAATGTTAGGTACATCAAATTATCTTAATAAACTTAAACTCTTAAAAATAAAAAGTTACAAATGTCTTAAACCGACAACGCGACGGGCGTTGTCGGTTAAACACATTTGTAACTTAAAAAAAAATATGTGAAAAAGCCGTGAAAAAATAAAGGTATTTTTTTTTAAAGTGGTTGCCATTACCTTCTCAAGAAATTAAAAAAAAAAACTATTTAGACCAGCCTGTATATATAGTACCTACACCCACATTTCGTCAGTTATGTTTAAGTTCCATATAATAGGGGGCGAGCCTATTGCCATCAACCGGACACAAATCCAGACTCCGGAAAGCTACTGAAAATTTCTAATGAAAAAACCCAATAACAGTTTTCCCGACCTGGGAATCGAACCCACGAGTAGCGCTTGCTACCACTAGTCCAACGAGGCAGTCTGGTCTGGTCGAAGACGTACTTACTAGGATATTCGCATTAATCATTTCCATAATTTTATTTACGGAAGTTTTCTACGCCAAATAAAAGGTCTCCCTGTACCCACTACGGTTGTTTTCGCAAACACATAAAAATGCTGCTTTTATCTTGCCCAATAGAAACACATCAACTCGATCAAACAAAAAAGTCTAACCATCATAGTGCGACAGCCTTCAGGAAGCAATCATGCATACAAACTAACAAGCAACCACTAACCACACGTAACCGAACGCCGCCGCCGACTGAACTTTACTCAACTTGCTTACGTCACACTACCTTGTACTGCCAACATACTTTTTACTGACAATTTTTTTTAAATCAACCCTATTTTTTAGACTGTAGGGTTGTAAATCCAGTATGTGGGAATGTACAAAATTTGGTTAGTATTTCCTCTGTAATGGGCCGGAGGGCACAGTGCAGCTTGCTGTTTCCGGGAGTGTGTGAATACTGTCACCTTGCCTAGTCGCTATGGTGATCAACGAACTTTATGGATACGTTTTTTAACGATTTCATGCAATTATGTATTGTACATCTGCTTGAGGGTGTCCAAAACAATAGAGTATAGGGTTCAGAGGCATCAAGTAACTAATCAAACGGTTTAATTATATTTTCATTTCTCATACACGGAAAGTAGTGTTTGTTTGATCCGAGTAGCGGGTGGAAGACGCTGCTCCCCATCTTAGGGCGGGAAAGACTCATAGTAATTGCTTCCCTCTCTAGGGCGGGAATGAATTAAAAAAATAGAACTAAAGGTTAGGTAGTCGGCTACGAAAATTTTTACATAATTAAGAAAAACATCGATTAGAATAAAAAAAAATGCCGGGGTCTTTGAAAGCGTATAAACAGCCAGTGTGAATAAAAAAATACCTATTAAGGGGGATGCGCTAAGGAAGCCCGCGCGGTAGCGGTAATTTTCATATGAATTTTTTTTTTAAATTTTGGGTGGAACAAATTTCCAAAGTTTGATGATTGACATGAAATTGATAAATATTGTTCAGTAAATATATCATTCCTAGAGTCGCGGATCGCATTTTGATCAACATACGACTTGATAAGACGTACAACAGAGCTGCAATTTGTAAAAAACCAAAGAATATTTGAATTTCGCGGGCTACAACTGAGGATCCACCTTAAGCGGGACGGCCCGCGGCTGTGACGTGGTGTGTTCCATATTTAAAATTTAAAAAAGACTATATAATTTAGCGGGATACTAACTCTCTAAGCTGTACCTAAATTAAAAATATCGGTTCTATAGACTAATATTTGATTAAAAATGAGTCTCATGTTATTATTATTAATAATTATTTTCGAAAAACTACTATTTTTACTTTCCGTATATTCGAAATGAAAAGTAGAGTGTTTAACACGGGTGAAAGTTATCAATTCCTACTCGGACTATAGCCGCCTAAATACCTCGTATGGGAATTGATTCCTTTCGACCCTTGTATAACGATCTACTATTCTTCACACGACATACCTAACTACTACTTATATGTTCTACCATTACTCTTTGCAGAAACTTTTATTAGAAACTAGGTTTCTAATACTCTATTAGAAACTGGGTTCAACTAGGTTCAACTTCTTTTAATGAATGTGTATCTGTTACGCATTCATTAAAAGACAAGAAACCCTAGTTTCTAAGAAAATTAAACTAGTAATTGACAGGCTTGGTGTACAACTTTTGATTATATTTAAGTCAAAAGGAAACCAAATTCCGATTCCCATAACTTATATAAAACCAGAACCCTAGCTATTACCCTATTAAACACTGAACACAACAAAATCACGAAGGTATTTTCCGATAACTTGACATTTACATGCAGTGAGACATTTGAAGAACTAAGTCTGCCACAAATAGTAGGCAATTTAGAAAATTCCTTGAATCAATGCCGCCGGACTGTAATGACGGCTATAGTATTGGAGTGCAGGGTAAATGTCACTAGAAGAGACAATAAGGAGCAATCATATTATATTGCATTCATGTCGGAAACAATGGGGTTTGTGCAGAGAGGGACTTAGTGACAGGGAAAAGTTATTTTATTATTTATTAGCGACCCGCCCCAGCCTTACACGGTTTTTACGACTTGACAAAACTTCGACATTTCTATATTATGTGTAAGAATAATGTTAAAGTATTATACACATAAACATTCCGGGACAAATTCTCTAAATGATGGTGAATCAACATCTGTTGCGTTTTCTTCTAAAAAAGAAAACGCGGTCACACCGCTGTCACACTTAAAAAAACGCGGTCACACCGCTGTCACACTTAAAATAGTCATTGTCACTGTTAATAAAGTCGCTTTTCGTGTTTGTACACGAAAAGCGACTTTATTTTATAATATGTATAGATATAAATGTCCTAGTCATAGTTAACTGCAAGTGTAAGATTTATCCATTTTTCATCTACCTATTTACTAATCACCAATGTTTGCAAACAAATAAATGAGTTGATTTGATATGATCCATTTTCCAAATAGATATTTTCGGAGGCATCCGTTTTTTTCCATCATAACCTTCTGAATATACAACCAAAGTAAACTACCAAATATCCTACTAAAAACTAGTAAAAACAGTAATATAGTATAGCATGGTCATATTCTAAATAATTGTATATTTACTGTCTTACTGTCCAACCCAATTATTTTTGTAATGAGATACAACTGACTAGAATTTCATAAACAGATTCAATGTTTATTTGAGCATAATAAAAAACAATTAAACATTTGATACGACTAAACAATCATTATAAAAATTTAACCAGACATTGCGTAGGTTCATACAAATATTCAATGTCCACGTCTTTGATGGTAAACTAAAAAAAATATTACTATGCCATGAATTGTCTGTGTGTGCATGTATTATTTCGTATCCCCGCCGCTTGCACCGTTTGTACTAGCCGAAATTTTATATTTCGGCGTTTGAATAAAAGAGAGTCGCTAGAGATGGGTGACTCTCTTTTATACAAACACCGAAATATAAAATGTATAAACAAAAAAGATCTAAATTGTTACAGTCCGGCCGTCAAGAGAATGCGTTCCTGACACCTGCCAGTGCTATAATTCTAGTACCTATAAAGATCTGATTCGCAAAACACGTATTCGTTTGTATGGAACTGTCAGGTGTCAAGAAGGCATTCTCTCGACAGCCGGACTGTAATGCTGTAAATCCTGTAAATGCTTAGTGCGCTAGCAAAAAAGCTGGCTACCGTTAAAAAAATAACATTCATACTCTATAATTATTATAATCATGCAGAAATTTGAACTGCTTACGAATCGTGTAATGATGTTCAGGCCTATTGCTAATCCATTGCTTCATATGTTCGAAAAATTTGTCGGCTCAACAACGTAAATAACGCAAAGAATATTGTTGAACTGTCAAAATGAAAGCCATTCCTACTGTTAGTGTTACGCAATACCCCACAGATTATAACATTATCAAAACTCATCAGCTAGCTTCTTCTAAATTGGAAGAATCCGAACCCGTCACTTTTCTACATGTAGTTACACAATTTTGTCTTTTAGTCAAACTAAGTCATTACAATCTAAATGGAATAAGCGGCTTTGGTTATTTACCTGAATAATAGGACTATGTCTAAATCCGTGTCTGTTGCAAATGGAAGGCTATCTATAGTAGTGGGAAGCGTGCAAGTGTGTGCATAAAGCAAGGTACACATCGAAGGACGCCGACAACGCAGCGGATACTACTTCCGGACAGTGTACATACTCTTACTTTTATCTAGCCACTATTTGTACGGTGACTGTGATGTAGGTAGTCGAAATAAGTTAGCAAGGTATTTTGAGGAAGATTTCACTTATTATTTATTTTCAAATTGTCATTCTCCAGACAATTTCTTGAAAGACATCGTTAACCGCATGGTTCAATGGGTTTTGCTTCTGTGACAGAAACTTTAAGTTTACGAAAGCTCATTTGAAAGATTTTTTCATTTCTCATACTCGGAAAGTAGTGTTTGTTTGATCCGAGTAGCGGGTAGAACACGCTGCTCCCCATCTTTGGGCGGGAAATACTTATAGTAATTGCTTCCCTCTATAAAGCGGGAATAAATTAAAAAAAAATAGAACATAATTTGGTTACGTAGTCGGCTACGAAAAATTGTACAAGAATATGGATTAAAATAAAAATAAAATGCTGCAGTCTTGTGAGTGTATAGACAGCCAGTGTGAATAAATAAAACACCTATTAAGTGGTCCGGCCCGCGGGGCGGCGGTGACGCGGTGTGTACCATATTAAAAATTTAAAAATGACTATATAATTGGCGGGATACTAACTCTGTAAGCTGTACCGAAATTTAAAATATCGGTTTTATAGACTAATATTTAATTAAAAATGAGTCTCATGGTCATTATTAAGGCTCGTACACACTGGCGAGACGCGACGCCCGACACAAAGGCACCGCGTGTCGGGCGACGAGCGGCGCGGCGCGGCGTCTTTGTGTAGCGCTGTCGCGTCGCGCCTGTCTGTGGGAGCCTTTATCAATAAATATTTTTGAAAAACTACTATTTTTTACTTTAATTATATTCGAAATGAAAAGTAGAGTGTTTAACACGGGTGAAATTCATCAATTCCTCGTATGGGAATTGATTCCTTTCGACACTTGTATAACAATCTTGGTACTTTCACCTCACATTTCGGAAATATTCTGTTTATCATTAGAAATCTGAGTGCAAAAGTGCATTTTATCCGCTAGTGTGGAATATTTTTTTAAATTCGAACCTTTCTGTTCAATAATTTTCTATACCACAAGTCCACTGAAAATGCATTAGTACTTATATTATGTCAGTGCGCTAACCTCATTTTTAGAATAATCGCACTGGCCAGCACGACGACCGTATGAAAAAAACAATTTTTTAAATTTTCGTCTTTATTCAGTTCACTTTCCATATTTATTTATTTTTTTGATAATTTCCTAAGAAATCGTAAAATTATATGAACGAGTCCAGCAGCGACAAAGATATAAAAATTTTACATCTGCAGAGTTAGTGCAAGCGGTACTTAATGACGAATTGAGTTTTCTTACGGAAAAATCGCGCGAAAAGTAAGCCTACAATTTGTTCAATGCATGGAGACATTCTAAAAGGCGCTAAAACGTTTTCAGATACTATAATGCTATCATACTTCATTGACCTATCTAAAACAAGGAAATCAAGCTCACTTTGGAGCATTTACTCGATGCCAAAAGCCACGATCAAAACAAAAAATTATATCTACATGGAAAAATATTCCAATCTATTGGAGTTTTTAAAGAAAAAGTCAAGTGGCCACAAACCGAACAAAACTAAGATTTTCACCACTACATTGAGCAGTTTCTCAACGAAGCGTCGGACTCCGAATTTCATGCTACAAAAGTATTTTGCTTTTTTAATATAATATCTTTGTTCAGAGTAGGTACTTACTGTCTTAGTATCTGCTGTAAAACTATTATTTTTCCTTTGTGTTACAGGTTGTCCTCATTATTGGCATAAGTGATGCGTGTCGGACTAATGAAATCACGTATCTTACAACTAAAAATATTGAGAAGCATTCAGAAAAGTTGCTGTTGTATAACTTATCAAACACGAAGACCAATATTAATATGAACTTCGTGATTCGTGACGAATGTGTCGAAATTGTAGATAAATATAAAGCCTTGCGCCCTGCTAATACACCAATCGATAGTTTTATTTTTGCAATGTCGCAAAAGAAAATGTGTTAAACAGCAGGAAGTACCAAAATTGGTGGTTTGCCTCGAGAAATTTCCACTTTCCTTAGACTACAGGAACCAGAACACAGGACATTGTTTTAGGACGACGTCGGCCACAGTTTTGGCTGACTCGGGCGCTGATCTGACCACGCTTAAGCGTCACGGCGGCTGGAAGTCCAGTACCGTGGCAGAAGGATACATAGAGGACTCTATGTAGAAAACAAGTCAAAAATATGCAAGGTCATCGTTGGAGGTATAACTTTAAAACAGTCTTGCCCAGATCCTTGGGCTCGTCCTTCAACTTCCAAAGACAGCACGATTGAAAATCGTTTTGAATCGTCTGATAATACGTCTGTGTCTCCAGCATTCACAATGGAATCCAATGAAATTGAGCAATGTTCCGCAAAAATGCCATATTTACCTAGTAATAGTACACAAGTGACACACAAATAGTTCCAAAAAAAGATATTACTTTCAATATTACCAATTGTAGTAATTTTACTTTTAATTTTTTAAATAAACACTTATTTAATATATTATTTTAAGCTATTTTTCTTGCACCTAGCATTTTCCTCCGTAAACCGTAAAAAGTTGTATGTTTCGCTCGGCAGCAAAGTTATTCTGCGTCTCGTACCTTTGAAACCCTCGCTAAGCTCAGGTTTCAATACATGTACTCGCGCCAAAAAACAACTTTGTTGCCTTGCATAACAAATAACTATCGTTTGCATACTCGTCTAGTGCTGTAAAATATAATACCTAATGTCTGTAACATTCTCATTCTAACCATTTTTCATTTCCTATGATTTCACTAAAACAGGAATGTTTCCAATAAAATAATTTCATGTTTACCCTAATCGCAAGTCACAGGGGATTTGTGGCTAATAGCTTCTCTGGGCGGTACTCTCAACAGATTTATAGAGGGATAGTTTTTCAATGTTCTCAACTTCATTGTAAGAAGGTAGAACTACCGATCTCCACTGTCCATTTGTTGCTTCTGACATGTCGTTTTATCTTTGATAGCTTTAGGAATATTTATTTAAAGACTCTTTGATCAAGACTTATGTTGCAGGAAATGGAAAATGCATATATCCGGGCACTATCTTTGTAGATGTGCTGTAGTGAATCTCTCTGGAATTGACTTAGTTATTTTTCAATCACATCTACTTAGATAATAATACCTATTTAATTACATTAAAGTATCTATTTATATTTTATGGGTAAACTAGAGGACCCAGTACTTTTTAGAAATACTCGCCTGACTGCGTTAGGCAAGATAGGAATTAGAATGAATAGTACCTACTATCTTTATATCTAGGCGTAGTAAAAACCTGAAGACAATTTAAAGAGCAAAGTATTTTGGATACAGACTATTTTATCAAATGTGTTGTATTCTGTATTTTGTTTTGAGCAATATGATAGTGCCCTTTAATATTTATATGCCTATCTAAACATAATAAAAAATTGACATCAATGACTCTCAATACAAACGCCCCACTGATTGCTATCAAACATTTTTGATAGTTCCATTAGAAACAGATGTTCGGCTTCCATTAATCAGTAAATTAATCTATAGAACTTTTTATGTGGTGAGATAAAAAATAGTCATTAATTGCGGTAGAGTAAAAATATTTCGATATCAATAAAATGATTCAATTAAACTGTTGGGTTAGAAAGAGCTGCAGGCTAAATGTTTGTGTTTCGGGATTTAGAAAGTTATGTCATTGCATAGGTATTAGTATTCCATAAGTCTAAAGTTAACTATATTTAGAAAATGGATGTGCTTGCAGCTTTATCCTTGTTGACCAGGATTATGAGTTTCTCCCTTGTACTCTTTTAGGTTTCGTTTATCTCTACAAAAACAATAATTCTCGCTAAGTATGTACCTACTTATACAAGTTTAACACCCACTTTTGTGCATTTTGTGTTCGTAAATAACGTTGTAGATAGCTATTGCGTAAAAGTCATGGTAATTACTGTGATTCTAAACAGACACCATTTTCAATCTACCCTGCAGGCAAAAAATGAATAGCACGAAAATTACTGCCCAACAAATAGCCAATTATATTGGAGTAAAATGGACACAAAATCCCGGCATTGCATGCACATATTCCAGTAACAATGTAAGGTAATAATAAGTGGAATGTCACAGGTTATTAGTACACGTGTCCTGGGGACCAGGGAGTAGGGAAAATGGCGACTACCCTACAAATACCAGGGCCCATTCGGGCGCCAACAATTATGTCCAACAATTTTGCTCGCTTCGAAATGATATGACGTAATTATCACTTTGTTGCTAGCGGATATGTTATTATGCACGTTTTGCTGGCAGATTGTAAATTTTAATTTATGTTATTATGTAATATGTTGTAGAGGTACAGTGCCATGTGGCACAGATTAGAGCTGTTTTCACCCAATGTTCCAATATGCAGAGAAAATATATATATATCTGTCGTAGCATAAAATTTTCCTGGATATTGGAATCAGGTAAAACATAAGTTACTTTATCAGGGAAAAAGTAAACGACCAATAAAAACTTATATTTAGCGTTTATCTTATTTGTATGACATTGTTTGCCGCATTTTGTGATCAGTTAATAACGACTCAGTCGCTCACAGGTACCGTACTTCCTAATTATATTCATTTCGGGAGCAGTGGGTAAAGTGACTTGAATTATAAATTGTTAATATTCGTTCACATCACCGTTTCCTTCAAAGTACCTAATACTAGTACGAAGCAAAATTAAAGTTATCCAATAAGTCGATAAAAAAATCGATATAAGGTATGGTGGCGGTCCACTTATATTTGTGGTGTTTTCAACTCTAGAGAGTTAAACAGCGGAGGCAAAACTTCAGTGACTTTAAATTACTGGGGAACGATGAATAAAATATTGATTATACTTCTAAACTAGATTTAAGGACAACTTATTATTACTAAAACGTCAACCTTTACAACCTATTGTTACCTAAAGCAGGCCAAATTTAAGGGTCCATACACGTTATTAGTATTACTACGGCATAAGGCGGTGTCCACGCGAGCGACACGGCACGCGCGCGCGCAGATTTATCAGCTTCGTAATTAAAAGGCGGCGCATTACCGAATTAATGCGGCGGGTGCGTGCCGCGAGTCGCAGCTGTCGTAGAGTGTGTAGTTCGCTTATGTGGACTTGATACTTGGTATGAATAGAGTTTGGTAAAAAAAGGTTCTGTGAAATAAGCGAGGAATTCAAGCACCTTTGCTCTGTTGCACCATGAATGACCATGATTCGTATACGTAAGATGTATTTTTTACTAAAATAAAATTTCAGCAGGGATGGGAAAAGTTTTTGTTTCACTGGATTTTAAAATCTTTATAATGTTTAATTGCCTAAAATAATAAACACGTGTTGACACGTTGGTACAACGTTCAAAAAAGGCAAAACACGAAAAAGAAAAAAGGAAATCTTTCACAGAAGGCAAAATGAACAAGTATCAAAACTAAAACCTCCTGTTTAAAATCGCGTGACGTATCGTGATTGTCTAAACGCCGACAGATGTGTGCCGGAATGTAATTGTTTGTTCGTAACTTTAAAAACGGTGTACATTTTATATCATTCGGCAAGCACCCGAGCACCCTAATATTGAGGATTCATTCACCTCGTCAGATGTTCAATGGGGTGACTATGGGGCCGGAAGTCGTGGTTTTTTGCAGAGAAAGTTTGATTTTTTTGTTACAATTTGATTTAGTGTTGAGTGCAACTGTTCGATTTGATATATTATTTTTATTACAACGATACTCCTACTTTAAAGGAATCTGTCTGTATGTCTGTTTATATGTTTTGAGCGTTAAAATCAAACAATTTTGATGAAATACTACGGAAAAGTAGTTAGGTCTATTCTCAAAAAACTAAATATATTCATATATTTGACCCTGTAATTACAATAATTTTACACTTTAATATATTTTTTCACGTCTAGTTTAATAATATCTGAATGGATGCTTTGGTTTTTTCCAGCAAATTGGTTTTTGTAGCAAACATCTTAATATAAAATACCTCTTTTCAATATCGTGACGTAATTAAACCTGGTCTACAACAGTGCATCTTAATTACATTGAATCTGCAAAGTTTATAACGGTGAGCAGAGTTGGTCCAAGAGGGAAGTCCTTCAAACTCTGCGAAGACCCGCCGGCGGTGGCTCGACCGACACTCGACTGCACTAGACACGATCAATTACATGGACTTTTATAAAATATTATAAAACAGTTGCCTACGAGCTGAGTCTAGAAGTAAATAAATTAGCTTCTATGGTGTAACAACAAATTTTAGGAGATAATTTTTGTTGAACGAGCATTTCGTTAAAACCTCGTGTAAGTAGCCTAAAGTGAACTGTACCGCAGTGCTAGCTAGCTGCTAATAAGTGTGCAAGATGTAATATTGAAAATGCTTCGCACAGGTAGCACTGAGTATCTAACACCGACCCTACCTACCTACCTACCCTACCTACATACCCTACCTACCTACCCTACTTACCCTACCTACCTACCTACCCTACCTACATACCCTACCTACCTACCCTACTTACCCTACCTACCTACCCTACCTACATACCCTACCTACCTACCCTACTTACCCTACCTACCCACCTACCTACCTACCTACTCTACCTAGCTACCTATCTAGCTGACCCGTCAGACGTTGTCCTGTCAAAATTTTTCCTTTGGGTTATTCCTTTTTCTTTTCTTTTAAACCGCCCCAGTATAGAGGTGAACAAAACAAAAAAAAAATAAAAACAAATCGGTCAAGCCGTTTCTGAGTTTTAGCGAGACTAACGAACAGCAATTAATTTTTATATATATCGATGTATAGGTAGTTAGTTCGTTATTTAAACCCTTCGGGGAAAACTGGCGTGTTGGTATGTTGTGTTATGTGTTAATAGTCAGTTGTATAATAATTTACTATTGGACATACGATTTTATATTGAAAATCATAAAAAGTTTATAGGATTCCTACTAAATTGATCGTTGAACGCCTCGTATTGATCGTAGAACCTTGTAAGCCTTACTTGTAGACTGTAGATTTGTAGACCTTTTTCTATTTTGTTGAGTACCTGTTACTTGTTCACAGGCCTACACTGTCCCATGCCTATTAACCCTGTAATTTGAAAACATTGTAAAAGCCTCTTATTTTTAAAAGAGTAACCGTGGAGTTTGTTCCAGGCTCGTCTCCATAGGAAACGACCAATTGGAACCGTGCACCTAGCTTCTGCCGTTTCATAAGTGCCTACGTAGGTTTAAGTGCATAAAGATTTGAATATGAATTCGAATTTTGAATTTGAAAATATTATGATTGATCAAGTTTGTAAGTATTACGTCAATTTCAAAAATCGTCAAAACTTAAAGAGTAGAAAAAGCTACTACATTCACCTCACGTGTGAACTCAGGGTAACATTGGTATTAGTGTGTGTGGCACAAGCCGCACAAGCCAGCTGCATGTCTAATTATGATAATGAACTAATTTCCAATGCTTCCGGACCGCGCGGTACAATGTGCGGCCAATGTTGCCCAAATCATATGTATCGGTAATAGATCTCTCGTGTTTTTCGTAAATGTTGCCAGATATGGTAAACATGATACGTGTGGCCTTTTGAAATTAATATTTGGATACGTAAATATGAGGAGACATCCTTAGAGAAATGTGTAGAAAAGTCACTTGGGTGCTCGGCAAACACCCGGGAAATGGATAAAGAAAACGAATGCTTCAATGTTTTTCTCTTTCTTTTTATTTTTATACGGTTTTTACTGATTCTGGAAAGCAAACAACCCTTCCACTTTCTTAAGATCATCTTAAAAATATATGTCGAAACATTGAACATCGACTTAATTAATATATTTAAAAGCATCGAAGCTTAATGGAAGTAACAAACACAATAAAAAAAACAGAAAAAGTTATCTATTTGATTAATTGTTTACATCTTCATATCTGCGTGTTTACGAAGTGTGAAACCTCAACACTCCGTCACCATATGTCAGAACAAAACAGGTGGCCTGTGAATAACTTGCCACCAAACTAAGATGTAAGACATGCTGGAAGGAAATGTGGAAGAAATACACGGTTTTAAGAAAAATATTATATTGCTAGCGATCGTTCCAGAATTCATAATGGAAACTCTTATTTACAGATTTACGTAAATTAAAACAATTAAGAGTGTTGGTCAATTGGTTGCAAGGTATCTAATGTAAGAAATAATATAGAAAGCTCGTCTTTAAATATGATAAAGTATTTAAATCAGTGCAGTTTATAACCATGGAAGCGCTTTAATTTTAAAGACAATAATCAAAGTAAAATACAGGGTGCCATCATCGACGCACAACCATTTACCATTGATTCAGTATATGATTCTGGACGCCCATGCGTTGAAGTTTTTTATCGGTTATTTTAAAAAATATCTACTGTTTCCTGCAAAAGTGCCACAGGTACACCTACGCGGTCAAAATGTATGGAACAGCAATTTTTTTTTTATAACCAACGTAAAATTTCAACGCACGGGGGCCAGAATCATATACTGAATCAATGATAACAGGTTGTACGTCGATGCCATCCTGTATAACATTAAGACAAAAAAACACACGAATTTCTTAATCTTAAGAAAATTTAGTTTCACAACCCGTCAGCGTTATGAACGCGCGTACCCAACGCGCTTTCCCCGTTGCACCATCTAGTAAACGTATGCACGTGTAGTCTCAAGCAAGTGGCATTGATAGGGCTCCCCTCAAGAAGCAGGTCAAGGCAGCTCAACCTGTTGCACCCTTCGGCAAGCCATTAGCGAGGAAATTAGGGGAGCACGCGCCTTCCACCTGATTTATGAGCTTTTGATAAAACTTTACAAGTTCATAACTTGTCGGATCTAAGATTGTGGGCTCAAGAATAGGCTGTTTTTGATTTATGACGAGACATTCAAGTGTGTATTTATTACCCTTGTTTTCACAGCTATTGTTTTAGAATTTGCAACATATAAAGAATATTAGCACGTATGCACGTATGTGGGTGTACTATAGGTACACCTCTACCTAACCCTTTGGGGAGGCGAGATGTTATGTTTATGTTATTAGTACGATCTTTTTGTTTTCGTTATCATGTCTGGTTAAATCGATAATTGTCGACAAAAATTCAAATAAAGTGGGAGCATTTATTTCAATTATCTACACTTTTTTAGGATCGATCGGTCGTTGCAACGATGCTTATGTCTATAGGAATGGACGTTTTTTGTCTTCTGTAATGATGGTGATGATTTCACAGGATTTTTTTAAATCAATAGCTGGTCATCTTAAGGCGCG
The DNA here is from genome assembly GCA_917490735.1 of Dryobotodes eremita. Classification (NCBI taxonomy): domain Eukaryota; kingdom Metazoa; phylum Arthropoda; class Insecta; order Lepidoptera; family Noctuidae; genus Dryobotodes; species Dryobotodes eremita. The sequence continues at coordinate 12,640,838 of OU823257.1, forward strand.
GTAAGAAGCAAATTTTTAGGTAATTGACAATACCGTTTCGCGGCAACACATAAGATTCAAAACAACGATGCGTTTGATGTTAGTTGAATCGAATGACCACACAAATAAAAGTAAATTTGCAGTTTTTATTAAATTAAAAATAAATGCGGGGCTCAGTGAAATAGTTTTTATGTTTTTCTTTAGTTGACGAATTCCCTTTATAATTATAATTATTATATAAAATATGATAGTTTAAGCTCAAAATTTTGAGAATTATGCGACGAATTATTTTTTTTAACTCTGTTTTACAATTGTTTTGTCATGATAGCATTTTATTTTTATGAAATATTTTTGAATAAGTCTCTTCTTGGATCATTTGAAAATACACGAAAAAATACTGACTTGTAATATGCCAATACGCGCAAATGTGCGAAAAAAAACTGAGCGTTTTACGGTGTCCTACATTTAGACAGCGTCTTAAATACAATATACAAGATATATTCAATATATTCAAGATGGGTTTAGAGAAACTGAAGAATAAACTTCCATATTCAGGTACAAAAGAGTTCTTCAGCGAGAGGACATCACAAAACGCGATTAAAACTTAACGATCCCTGTCTACATAGGTACTCATACATATTCTAAAAGTGAACAGCATTGCAATTTTATTATTCAAGTGTACGAAATTCATGGTATCGTAGTATTTGAATGGTGCAGACTATAGTGGTGGAGAGCCCGCATTTCACTCGCTCGGCTGGCTTCAGATAAGTATAGTGGTGCTACAATGCCGATAGCACTCGTGCGCCTCATACATACTCTGCTATGGATGGTGAAATGCTCTATTATAATTCATTGGAAGCTTTCGTTGCGATATTTTTTTTTTTCGAAAAGTTTCCATGCAATTGTTACAATCTGAGGCAAAGTAATTGAGATTTTGTGAAAACCAAAATATCATTACTCTTAGCCAATAAAATTCTAAATAGATATTGATGAAATGACTAATTACTTTGTACCTACTATTTGAAATTTTACTTTTGAATATTGTAAAGCTACTCAAGCTCAAGTGGTCAAATATACCTCATGACCATTCAGCACCCTAATTTTTAGGCCTCAAAATAAATAATAATTCTCGAAACCACCAGTGGCAGCAGACAGTCAACTTGCACAGTTCTTTTCACCTTTTAAAGCAAAGCTTTTAAAAAATAATAAAGCAGAGCATACTCGTTTCTATTGTCGCCAGTGTACACCTGCCCGTATCACGGCGCATGCGCGAGGCTCGCAGCTGCTCACACATGCGCAAGCGACCTTTCAACTGTAGACTCCGAGACTATTCGACTTGAAACTAACCAGGTTTTTTTTTGTATTGTGACCAAAGGGAGATTGTAATCCTTCTGGCGTTTTATTTGGCTGATTGTTTGATTTTCGAAGTCAAGCATGATTGCAGTATCGTTTGGCATAGGATACGAGGTAAGCTATTTGCAGGCTTGCAATTTTAATAATACTCATATGGTCGTCATGCCGAACAAGTTTTGATTTTTATTATTCTTATTTATATCAACTGTACGAAATTAGTCGAAGACGATTAGGCAAACTTCAAAAACCTCTAAAACATCTTTTCAAAAGAAAGCGTGGTCTTAAATGTGCAAATGAACAGGTACAAAAGCTGCACTATCCTTCAATTTCATACATCTGTTTTCATCACCTTACCCACAAAAACAGAAACTTTATAGCCAACGTATGTGACGTATTTATTTCCTGCCAAAGTTCAACAATCTATGTCAGAAGAAAAAAAATGGAACAAGTAATGGCGTTTATTATAAAAAATCCCCGTGCTCAACGGTGGAAGCAGATAGGTGTTCTGCACTCCCCTTTTAAGAGAAGCCGTTCACCGAAAAATACAATAAAATAATCCGGTGCTTTGTACTCAAGTTTTGTACGGTTAGAAGCAAAAATGTAGGTGACTATTATTATTTTCTATAAGGTGATGACTGTTAGTACGAGTTTCAATTAGATTGGCAGACACAGCTAAAGATCAGAAAAGCTATAATAAAAAAACAAGAAAAGTGTTTGTTTTAAAATACCAATTTTATTTAGAAGACCATATCGACCATACCGTACTTACCTACAAAATGTTCCCCAAAATACTTTAAATAGAAAATATTATGGTGTGTACTGTTTCCTTACTATTGTTTTACAGTTAAATTCTACTCGTCTACAATCACACCTGTAAAAAAAATAGATATAAAAACATTTTCTGAATTTAAATTTTGCGCTATTTCTGCAGACGGTAGCAAGGTGCGCGTGGTCGGGCGCGTGCGGCGCGTGCCGGGCACGTGCGCCAGCGCAGCGCCCAGCTCCACGCTCCTGCACTGTCATGGCCGATGCTTACACAGCTTTTTTATTTTCTCTTTTTTTCGCCAATGAACTATGAGTCCGTAAATTACTCCACTATTATGCCAGATTATAGACGAGGGGAAGAAGAATGCATCCATTCATGTTTACATGAAATATTTTTATGATCATGCCTGACTACAGATTTGCTTAATGAGCTTTATTTTTATGGTAATTCCTTAACGTGCAGTTTTTTTTGTGATAGTATTATATATTTTTTGTCGGTATTGTAACTTTAATGTAATTTCAAATTCAGACACACGGTATTCAGTGTGGGACCGTTATTTTCAAACATGCAGCACGTAGAAGATAAAATCCTTCAGTAAAACATTCTACGCAGTCTCGACGCGTGTTATTTTTAATGTAGAATAAAATATAAAAGTAATAAAGAAGAAAGAAAGAAAGTACGTTTATTTGCAGTAAACACGACGCAGAGAAAAACACTCAAACACAAAAAAGAACAAGTTGGGGGAAAATATGCGTCACATCTACGCAAAACGGTAATCACTCAGCATAATGCTACGACTCTATGTGAGGCAGAGCCCCAGCGCTGGTTTTAAGGCTACCAGAGTAGAATTAAGCAATCACCAAAAATTAAGTATCTCCCGATATTAACCGACGGTTTTTAGAACACGCATCAATCGATTGTTTTACCTCCAATATTTTTATAGCTTTTGTTTACCCTCAGTAACGGTAGTTCCCTTACCCCTACATTACATAGGTAAGTATGTACGTACCTATGTGTGTGTATGTCAGTAACAATCAGTTGATTAAATCCTGCGCACACCTGCGGGATGGCACGGGCACGCACGGGGCAGCAGGGGGTGCGTTGCCCCGACAACCAGCTTTTTGATAAACAAGTTTGAATTTAACGAACACGTCCAAAGGGTTAATCACGGTTTTTTTTTAGTCTGCAGTGGAGATTATGCTAATCTGGGGTGCGTAACTTGCCGTATGCAGACTGCATCTGCTATAGGTATGCATCAAAATCACGCATTTATTTCTATTAAACCATTTACAGGCACTTATGAATTGTCATGGAGTCAGTCTATCAGAAATATGAAGTTAGTTCTATGAAAATGTTAAAGTGGTACATGCTATATTTTTCAATTGTAATTCCAAGCCGAGTCCCCATATAGTTGAATCTACGATGGTAGACGTATATGTTTTTTCAAAATAACAGGATCAGTTGAGGTAGTTCTGAGATCGGTGGTTAACTAAAGCGTTGGAATTGAACGTATTGATCTCATAGGTTGGTCGACTACTGAAATAATACAACTATATAAATAGTACATACCTACAGTAAGTACTACGGATTTTTAGCACTCATCTTCATACTAACAACATCTATTGGACTGACAATACCTAACTTTTGCTCCGAGAAAAGACATGAGACTTTCGTCAATACTTGAGTCATCCGCAGCCAAGTTGGCGTCATGCGCAAACAATGTGTATCATCATTCCACCGTTATTTTATGTCAGTGAAGTAATATATGGTTCATATGTTTGCTCTCACACGCATGCCACCCCAACTTTGTCCAATGCACAATAGTTGGGACTACAATAGTGGCGTGCGCATCTGTCACAGGCTCGACTCTGATTGGTCGCTCGAGGGCGGCGTACGCGCACCCTACGCACTGATTTCCACACTGTTGTCCGAATCAATACCGAAATTCGATATAACGGTTAATGTACGGCTTTATCGCAATGTTTTGAGATAAAAACGTGCTTTGGCATTAATCCTTTCATAGTTTTGTAGATCAATTGGTTGCAAGAATAATTCGCGAAACATTGTGCTTTTCCAATTGAATATAAAAACGATCGCAGTTAAAAAAAAGGCTTCTGTATTTCGTTTCTATACATCTCACATTTTCATGAATGGCGTAGGTACTTGTATCATAGACTTAAACACTACAGTGCAAAAAAACGAACCCACACTTCACTTCAATATTTCTATGACCTGGAAAGCCTAACAAAGACCTAAAAGGTGTATCAATGGTCCTCACGAGCCGAGGTGTAAACAAAGCACGACTCTCGTGGGAACACACTGATGTCGGAAGGATGTGTACACCGTTCGAGTGCCACGTCACAACACACCTTTTGTAATTGTTTCCCTTTTTTCTGAATGGGGATGTAATGACGTTTTGTGGTGGGAACTCGCTGCTTGATGGTCTAGTTGACTAGGACCCTTGAGTGGACGGTTTGTGTTGTAGTGTTTACAAGTTAAAGAGGTGTGGGACAGTTTGCTCTAGCAAATAATAAACTAGTACCTAAGCCGAACAAATTCAGGCTGAACAGTGCAGGAATCATACAAACACAAAAAAATATTTATTGACACAAAACAAGATGTATAAAAAATTATAGAATTCTCTGACTCCTGCGCTAGTTTTAACTGTGTTGCAGGAGCCAGTGTTCTCCCGTATTACAAAGACACACATTTTGTTGTTTTAGAACAACACAAAAAAAAAGAAAACAAAATTCACATTTTAGACTTAATACTTTTAAAATGATGTATAAACCAAGAATTGAAAAAAAAAATAAACTTCGTTTGCGCGAAAGTATGTTTTTTAGTGTATAGATTATATTTGTCATAGATTATATTTCTATAGTGTATGTGTATGTGTAATTGTGTGTGTTTGTGTATGTGTGAGTTTACATACTTGAGTTGCTTGTTAGGAAGAGGTAATACCTCAGGGCTGATCCTGTGCCATCACAAAAACTATGAAACAGTAAACAGGTAAAAACGACGGTCAAGTTATGAAATAAATTGAAATTCAATTATGTAATTTAATTCTGTTTTTGACAACTCAATTTAAGTGCTTCGATTTGCTGTTGTTATTTCTGTCGACCAATCAAACACCGTGAGATGTTAAGTAGTTTTTCTGATTGGAGACTTCATTCACAAAACAGTAGAAGGTACAGTCACGTTCGTTTTGCTATCAGTAAGAACTGTTCTGTCAGCAGTCTTCGATCAAAATTCGTTTCTTCAAGTAAACAGTTCTTCTCTCACATACATTTTCTATATTGTTCCAACTATTAATCATAGATGTCCCTCCTAATTATAGGTAAGCAGGTACTCCCACGCCGATGTCTGTGTGAAACTATGCATGTTGTTACACCATGGGAGAACACCATGCTTGTCATGGTGGTATACATGCGATGTTTAGAGGGCGGGTATTAATCAATTGGCGTAACGAATTACCTGTGTTTCCCTTACCAGGATGCAATCGTGTTTTGGTGATGAATTCTCATGCTTTCACTTTAACATTGAATGTTACGATCACTCATATTTGGACCAATTTGCGCTAGTAGGTACAAGAAACATGGCGGAGTAAGTAATTGCTTTATTTTCTATTATAACCACTGAGGAAATTCATTAGGGAACTCATTTCCACTAATCATTGCACTACAATTCATTTTTAATCAGTAATTTTTCCATACTATTCAATACAATGGCTGTATTGTATCTAAATACTTCAAACGGTTTTTCTTGATTACTACAAAAATTATCGACCACTAAAATGATCTTAAACAATCAATAAAACAGCAAGTACTTATAATGTCATCGATACCCGCAAGTACACTATTCAATTACACGTCCAGCCGGCAGTAAGCGACACCGGTAGCAGAGGATGCGCGGGCGCAGGCTTCCGGCGCGTGCGTGAGTACGGCTTCACAGTTCCGCTGCTATTACCAACTTACCCTCCACCCAAATCACACAAAAACCACTCCTATTACTTTCTTCTATAGAGTAATAATAAGTGTAATAAAAGAGTTGGTACACTAGTCTAATTAGGTCGTTGCTGCGCAGGCGCTAAGCCGGACACTTAAAGGGGATTTAAGTACTATCTAGTACGTCATATTATTATGTTCGTACAATGGCGTGGTACGTCTAGCGTTAAGTGGCATTACAAAGTTTTCCTTTATTATCATTACATAGGTACCGACGGCAAGGCTTGAAAGGTCCTACTACCTGAGCTTGGCACGCCTAAAATATTGCCAATATGTCCATGCTTGGCTAAGGGATTAGTGGCAGCTTCAATATATTATATTAGTCATATAAATTGCCAGAGTATGATAAACACTCTGACCTTTGTTAGAATTTAAAATCTTTAGATGCCTACTTTTAAATATTATATGTTATCTTATAACTGCATGATATGTTTTCATATTTCATATTTTAAGTGTATTGTTTGTGATATTTTTAAGAATATTTTTTACACCGATTAGCGTAGGTACTTCTTATCTGAGCTTTAAATACTGACAAAGAGAAAACCAAAGGAGAAAATAAAATATGTCATTGTAAAAGGAGTGAAAGAATTGGGATTGAAAGTAGCTCTGCACCGTAAACACGGTGCAGAGGTAGTAAGTGCTGCCAGTAAGGCGGCCCCTTCACCTACGATATTTATATTGCACAATGATTGAAGCAGCCCTTGCACTCAAAAATTCACGATCTTCATGCAATAACATTGACGGCCCATAAGCATCAATGTTTTCGTGTTAGCAAGACCTGCGCTATATTCATCCGAGCTCAAACTTTTGGTCTATCATTGCGCAATCTTCAATATTAACCCAAACGGTCAAAAATATTGTGCAATATAATTGATCGTTTAGGGCCCGCCTAACGCAATGTCAAAGCTTTATAGAATCAGAGTTATCATTTAAGCATTGCTGTAATTCTTCTGTGTCGCTTGGCTATCAGCAGTTTCACGATATCCTCTTTTTGCAGCAATGTCGATAGAATTTGTATGGTGCCTAAGTATACTGGTTCAGAACGAGGTTGTATCGGCAAAAATAAATCTGAAAATAAAACTGTCCATTCCAAAAATATAACGTTTGGACTCTTGGAAGCTCTAACTCAATCTAAGTTTAAATCTGTATCTTGAACATACAAGCTCCAATATCCTCTTCATCAAACCCACACCGAAGTAGATTACAGCATACACCATTCCAATCTGACTAGAACCTAATAAGCATGTTTGTTCATGAACAAAAGGCTACAGACAGACTTGCGACTCGGTCGCATCGCATTTATGGCTCACGACAATTGCACTGATTACCGACAACACGGCCACTGTGCCGCGTTAATTGAATTCTCCACTCTCATGATTCAATTACATTCAATTATTTTCTCTCAACTCTGGGCGGCGTGGTGGGCGGGGCACCAGCGGATTGGGCGGTACGTCTGGGCGGGCGGCGTGCAGAACCGCCCAACAAAACGTATCTCTGTGTCTCGTTTTACGCTTAAATTTTGTTTTTGCATGTGTTTATTGAAGTTCAATAAAGCTGTAAATAGCGGATGAAAAAAATATAAAAGAAATTATATACATTTTCAAGTCTACGAAGGAATCACATTTTAATATCATCTTATTATTTTATTTGTCGAAATACAAAATAAGAATACTTAAAAAAGTTCTCTCTTCATACCTACCTATTGTCGAAGTCAACATGTCATGGCATGTGACTTATAAAACATTAGCATTTGAATGTGCTAATATATATCAATACAAAAAACACGATTACCTAACTAACAGCAAGAGCTATGTAACAAAATGTGGCACTTACCTTGAAATTAGTCAAGTTCATGATAAACATTAAAATGGCTACTACTGAAACGACTTCGAAGTTAAATAAGCAGAAGCAAAAAATACTTTTGAAATAAAATAAATGAACTTTATTTACGAATTAAACAAATAAATAATGAATTCTATATATACTGATAAGCATTCCCTATGTGACCCTACATAGATAGAAAACTTTGTCATTGTTATTATCTATTTATAAAGAAAAGGGAAGAAAGAAAATACATTATATAAAAATAAAACAAATAAAAAGTGTATAGTGCGTTGTGAGAAATTAGCATGAAAATCTACCTCGCGGCTGCGCCAAATAGGCCCAGTTCAGAAAAAATGCCAGACAACTAGTGCCTGACGATGGTTTTCAACCGGACCTGGGGGCCTACTCGTAGACAAAATCCCTTTTCTGTAAGCGTTAACGCCAACGGAAAAATCAATTGTATGGAGTTGACATTTGCTTACCACGTGACATTACGTATCTTTTCCGCAGGTAATGTCATTGCCATACATTTTGACATTAGCGTCTGGCGTTAACACTATCAGAAAAGTTTTTGTCTAGGCCTACTGACCTTAAAGTCAACAATTAATATTGGATATCAGCCGATTAATGGAATTACGCGCTGGACTATGTCATATCATATTGCGATTTGGCCTACATCCTCATCTGTGAGTTGACTAATTCTTTTCTGTTTCTTTTTTTTTTTGTGAACATTGTGTGCCTTAACCTGGGTCAAATAAATTGATTTTCTTTCTTCTTCCTTCTTTCTATTTGCCACAAAATTTAAAAACATAATATGATAATCTCCTCAACAAACAGGACCAATTATATTGTTTCGAGTTCCAAGTGAGTAGTAACAAGGTACCGCAGAGATGGGGGTCTTATCAGTTATCGGTACAAGGTAAAGGTTTAAAAACCCCCAAGTAGACACTTGCGGCGCGTGCATGGGGGCCCTCACACTGTTCCGGATCCCGTAGATATGCCTCCGTGCTTGTATAAAGAGTGTTTTTGAATTTACAGGTAAGTTTTTACGAAACACATATTGCCTTACCAAGAACTTTTGACGATTTTTTTACTTACCAGCTTATTTTTGAAGTATACAAACAAATAAATAAAATTAATTTCTTAAAAAATGCTTTTTTTTTGACAGCATGATGAAGATATTTTCATTTTCCAATAAGTGGGACTCTCTGTTTAAAAGCTCGCTCTGTACCGTAACCTAACTCCCACCACATCCACATTACTATTATTATTCCGAGTCCAAATCAGGTATAAAGTAAAAGTAAGTGTACAATATATTGACAGCACCCTGTACGGGGGTTACAGCGGCCGCACGCGTCGGGGTGCGCACCCTGGCTGCAGCCCGCCAGTCCTGTCCCGAACGCTCCGCCGAGCGGACCGCGCACCCCTAACTACACCACCGAACTATACAAACTTTAACCTACGAGCTCCTTCATTCTAGTCAAATATAAATATAAAAAGTTCAAAATTCAAAAAAGTTTAAAAATATAGTCTGTCAAAATATTGCTGTCTATAGTTGACAGTTCGGTTTTTTAAATATTTTTTTGAAGTTTTCGTGTGCAGGGGTGTCGCCGGGTGAGTCAGAAGAGGACCAGGCTAAGGTATGAGTCACTTTAGTTTTCGCCATAGTAACGCCCTCGGCACGCACCTGCGTTTCGCCTCGCACGTGGGCGATTGTCATCTTGCTTTGATTTCCACTGCAGTTTTGGTTAAACTAAAACCATATATTGAAATTTAAAATAATTATGTATTGTTTCCAATTAGAATTTCGGCTGGGGAATGTCACGAACTTCAAACTTAGTCAAGTTATTTAAATGCTTTCTCATCAGATGTGATTGTGGTCCTCTTTACGCGGTTATCAATATTACATTTATTTTTTACTACTACGGTGCTCTTTGTGTATTATTCTGTGTACCTAAACTTAATTAATCAATTTGTGTAGGAAATTAAGAACTCGAAGTTCTTATATTCTCTTTTCTTATTCATCCGAAAATATAAAGTGAATGAAAAAATATAATGACAATCAAGTGCTACAAAACTTACGTTGTTTTGTTATATGGCGAATCCTTTTTTACGTAGCAATTATTTTCGTAGCAAACTTTTTACAAAGTTGTTCGGAGTATACGTAGAGTATCGGTTACCACATAAGTCTGGCTTTCGACCAAGTCCGCTGAAGTTTGCTGAAGCCGGACACAGCCTCCATCATGTTATATCCCTAGCCGTGGCTAGGTTTTATCCGTGCTACGAGTTTTCGTAGACGCAAGGAAAATCAACTTGAAACGATTTATTAGAGAATTTCCATTTAGCTCTATATTATTTTTGTTGTTGAAAATCATAGTATTTACAGGCGCATCGTTTACAATGTCAGGTTTCTTTAGAAAAAACTTTTTGTTATTAAAATAAAGCATCAAGTTAAAAGCCAAGAGCTTTTGGTTAGTTCATTTTGCATGTCTTGTGTATATTAAAGTATTAAATTGTTGTTGCAAATATTGTTTTTAGTGATCTTATGTAATCAATATCATTGAAGCTCTATTAAACGTCGTGAGATCTTATAAAGGTTAACGATGTTCCGAGTGGTTTATTAAATAATTGCCTCGTGTAATATGTGACTTAGGGATTGAATTGATTATGTGATGGACACATGAGTGATTAGGGCAATTCCAGAATCTATTATAGCATCTTATACAGTGAGCGTTTGCTTGAAGTGATAAAAGTCTATACTTCGGTTTCTACCGAAGGATAGACTTTTATCACTTCAAGTCATACCATATACGTTAGCATTTTTCCTAAAAATTCCCATCCCATTTCTTCTAAAAACCAATTGAAATTAGGTATATCGTTATTATGACAGTATTTGATTGACTGTTATTTTATACAAGATTTAATAGTGTGCAGTGTGCTAATTAGTGGTGATCAACCTTACAGAAAACGTGGATAATAAAATGAAAGCTTAATAAATTTTGACTGGATTACCTACAAAATAAATCCGTTTAGAATATTTTTAATCTAGGAACAACTGTTAAACCTTAATATACCTAAGGAGTCTAATAATTAATTAATAAATCTTGTTCCCAACAATTTTCACCTCAATAAAATCGGTATTACCATCACAGTGAGTGTCGAAAGGTGTTAATTAAGTGTAATTAGTTCTACACCTCGGTCTGGCCGCGATTGTATCCACGCCCTAATGACCAGGAGGACGACACACGCTTAAGTATTCATAACTAAACGTAACTCGACAGTTAATAATAGTCATACGAGGGATATTATTATTTAACTATATATTCTATAGACCATCATTTGTAGGGGATTTGTATATTTAGTAGGCCTCTTTTGTTTTAATGATTCTATTAAGTTTGATTTTAGTATTGTTTTGATTATTGCTAATTAGCGACCCGACCCTGTTTCGCAAGGGTGCAATGGCGTTATGTCAAAACATCAAGATTCCTGTGCTTTATCCGAAATGAACGCACCTTTTCCAGTATAAATTTTATTGGATTTAAATTCTTGCACACATACAAACCTGTTATATAGCAATATTTCAATAACTATTTATTTAATTAGGTACTCAATATAATATCAATATAGACTTCGTGATAATAATCTTTTGGTTTCGAAGCTGGAAGAGAACTAACTTAGAATCTAGACTATGCTCCAAACATCATAATTATATCCATTCTGTTTCGTTAAAAAGCCAGCACCTTTTCGGTAACTGTTAAAATGAGATACTTTTAAACTTCATGACTACAAAGATATAAAAATCATTTGAGACAAATCACATATTTTCAATTTTGTATTTAGTATTTAAAATCACTATAAATCTTATTAATATTTGGAAATCATGACATATCTAGGTTAAATATTAATTTATCATACACCTTCCGGAATAAATTCTCTAAATGATGGTGAAATTCGCATCAGAATCCCTTGTGCAGTTAAGAAAAACAAAGCGGTCACATAGACAGACACGAAACTTGGGTTTGTTTTATAGTATTTATTAGCTAATGCCCGGTATGCGTTGCAATGCCTTTTAAAACCATCTCCGGGGCGCACACAACCACTCACCAAATTTTCATCGCAATCGGTCGAGCCATTTTCGAGTTTTTGCGAGACTAACGAACGGCAATCGATTTTTATAAGAAGATGCTGAGGTGTGAAAATTTACGTTTTGCTTGAGACTTGATAATCAAAATTACAGGAAGAATTTCTCATTTCTTTATTGAGGGTCGTTTTATACCCGTTATATTAATTTTACCTTCGACAATATTAGTGCTACGCTACGGAAATCACCCTTCAGTGATTACAAACGGTTGCGTTACGTGAAATGATAACCAGGCTCAATGATTGTGAAAAAACATTGTTAAAAATGAAATAAGCATTATTACGTATCAATGGGCTGGTAGAAGAGACCTTATATTTTTTATGGCGCGGTGTCTTTCACCGAATTGAACCCTTTAAATAAACAAGAGTAATGTTTATTTGACGAATGGGTTCACTTCAATAGTTAGCGGTGTTAGATTAGAACACGCGACCGCATGATCCCCAATCAACACTAACATTCGAGTTATTATCACTTTCGAATGGTTGGAGGATTATTTTATCGAAAATTAATATTGGAATTATACGGTTTATTTTGAAGTCAATTTCCTAGAAGTTTATGTTGTGAATATTTCGCTTTTTTATAGTAACATTTTTGACCGTGAAGGTATTGTTGTTTTGAAGATTTTCAGGAATAAGCGGTAATTTTTTGCATCATAATCATAATTGTACTGTTCTAACAAAGGTAACACTTTTTAAGGCATATTGCCAGTGCTTTTACACGGGAATCTTTGTGTCAAGTATACCAAAAGAACGATAAATGACCTACGCGTACAATATAATAATATTTTTATGATGCTGTTGGGACTGCCACGATGGTGCAGCGCTTCTACTATGTTTGCGCAAAACCAAACTGTCGGCTTTGACGCCGTCACTGTCAAGAAAACTGCGTCGCTGTTGTCAAGGTTGCGGGCGAGTGGCAACAGCATTCTAAAAATTATGGCGGAGAGTATGTATCGACTCTTCGATTATTAAAAGTTTTGTGAGAAGGGCAATCGCTAAACATTAATTTGGGGATGTCCGTTTCACAATACTATTTATTCTGTCTTCTTCTCTATTGTATTTGAACTACTAACACTATTAATAAGTTATAGTAGTGTTTACTAGCACGCTGGATCATCGTTGTCCGAACATAAAAAAATATAATAATAATATAGAGTACTTTGTGGTTTGAGTTTTTAAACTTAACCGTAGTAAAAAAAATAGGTATGATTAAGATGCGCTTATTTCTTTCTTACCTACGCTTCAAATTATCTACTTATTATGTACCTAGATTTTCTAAACTTATTATGAAAATGTTTTTTCTTTTTTATCGAGGAATATTAAACAAAGAAAGCATGCATAGTCCATTGAATATGTATAAACGTAGCTACATTTATATAGGTATAGCCACTGATAATATAATACCGTGGAGCCCCGCCTTCTCTTGCTGGTCGGCCTCCCAAATTATTAAAACCGCCCAAATCTGATGGAGCTTTACCACAAATATACGCATTATTACGAGTATATTCACTTTATAGAACATAATTTTAATCGATTTAATATTCTCTTTGTTACCGTGTTAATTATAACGATGGAAGAGTTTAAGTACCTATCGATTTATTTTGAGGCTCGCAGGCCCGTTCGTCTAGCCTGGGTTGAAAATCCTTAAAACTAGACTAGAGTATAATATTTCAGTTCTTATGAAGATAACATTCTAAAAATAAACTTGATTGCTTATTGGATTTTCAAATTAGGCTTCAATTAAATTTACAACCCCAATTGCAACTGCACAATACTACATCAAAATTCACAATAGTTAACGCAGTATAAACATCCGTTTACCACAACATATTCACTATTTGCTCTAACCAAACAATAAAACGTATTAAAAGGAGAGGGTAGTTCACCCTCGCTAGGGCTGGCAGGAGCGTGGGAGCGCCCCGTTGACAGTAATTAGGTAAGTTTGCGCGCGCGACACCCCTTGATTGCGTTTGCGAACTAGACGCGGATTACTGACGGTCTGCGCTTGTTACGAGTAATCTTGTTCAAATCTGTCGGCGAGAAAGTCACACTTTGTTTACATTGTAAGGGAAGATTTTTTTAGCTTTTCACACTCACTGGGGCGTTGTAACAGTCTATTCAATATTATGATCTTTGAAATGGAATATTCTGGATCCAAGGTAAAATGACGGCATGGAGAGTGCGACTGTCGCAACCCAGCGCAGGGCACGCCACAATTGCGGCGGTAAGACCCCTCTTTGAGGAGTGGCTTGAGAGGCGCCACGGCGTCCTCACCTTCCGCCTGACGCAGGTCCTCACCGGACATAGCTGTTTCGGGAGGTTCCTGTTTCGAATAAGGCGGGAGGAAACGCCCGGGTGTTACCATTGTGTGGATCGACCGGAGGACACGGTGGAGCATACGGTGGAGGTCTGCCCGGCTTGGGCGGAGCACCGCCGTGTCCTCGTGGCGGCGATCGGCGGCGGCGACCTCTCGCGTCCGGCCCTGGTTCAGGCCATGGTACGGAGCGAGAGGGAATGGGAAGCCGTCACCTCCTTCTGCGAAGCAGTAATGCTCGCGAAGGAGGAGGCGGAGCGCGAGAGGGAGAGGCAATCACTGCGTCCTCGCGCCCCTAGTCGCCGCAGGAGGAGACACCCTGCGCGTCGGGAGTCGATTGCCGACTCCCGACCACCGTAGGCGCGGGCTTGCGGACGGCGAGCAATGGGCAGCTCGCCGTCCGGTAAGGACCAGGCCCGGGTCGACGGCGCGTCGTGTTCCACGCGCGCCTCAAAGAGATGTCAGCAAAATTGACGGGGTCCGATAGGACCGATGCCTGCCGGGGCTGCGGATTGTTCGAAAGAGTTACCGTGGCCCTGGCGCACAGGCAACTGAAGGAACACGGGTGGGTTTTAGTCAGTAAGAGTCTGACACGCCCTTCCGCTCCGCCCAGAGCGGGAGAGGACATTTGATGATTTCCCACCCAAAAAAAAATCATTCATTATTTTTGTTTTAGTCCACCAAACGCGTAAAATAATGATGAAAGATGAATGTCGGTAAAATAATGAATTAATACATCGTTAGATTATATAGTAAAAAAAGTAAACAGAAAACTAGGAAATTATACTAAGCTTATACAATTTTAAATTGTATTACTTCACTTTTAATTTAGTAGAAGCATGAAAGCGAGTAGTAAAAATTATAACCAATAAACATTCCGCATGGTTTGCGTGTGAACGCTGACGGAACTTACATGTTGTACTGCAATGTGCACTTCAAAGTCCCATTCGAAATACTTGAGATTGCCTTCCAACAAAATGGACGGCGATAAAATTAAACATATTTGAGTAATTATAAGACGCTTGTTCTGTTTATACGCGATGAAAAGTTGAATAACATTTTCATTTCGATGCGAGCCCATTCAAGACCGAGGCATCGAGACTTTCTGGATTTTATAAATGAAAACGATGTTATTCTTGCGGGAACAATCATGAAAGTAGTGAGCACCAATTTCTCAAAAGACATTGTCGCCGTCTTGTTGTCTCGCCATTTTACAATCAATGGACCACTCGACCACTATTGAATCAACGCCTCGCCTTTTGTACCTTTTACCGGACCCTTGAACAACCTCCGCGGTGCACTTTGCTTTATTAATGTTCATTTTATCCACAGATAAATATACAATTTTGCTTCTTTGCAGATTCAAGAAAAATGTTGGTGAATCCGAACAAAGAATACGATCTACAGCAAAATGAGTACCGAAATCACTGAACAGAAGATCTATTAACGAAGATGGAGGCTGCTTTGCCGCATTTCCATCGTATGACATCGTCGCGGTTTTACCAGCAGTATGCGGCTCCGCCAGTGCGCATATCAAGCAACTACCTCCATGACCTTATACCACAACAACATCCCACACTCCTTCAGCAATATTTGGCTTACTACAACGAGCCTCTAGTGCCTCTCGACTTGTCCCTTAAATCCACTACACCGATTACCCCTCCGTGCACGCCGCCACCCTCACAAAAAAGAAAAGCCACCGAGGAAAACAAACCAGACAAATCACCGAAAATATTTCGACATTTTGAAGATTCGCAAGACACTAAAGAGGAATCGCAAGACAAAACAGAAAAAAGAAAACTAGATGAGGAAAACTCTAACGACAGTGACAGTCCAGAAGCTAAGAAACTTAAGTTCACCCAACAGTTTTTCGAAGAACTGAAAACATGTTTACCACAAGAAGAGGAAACGCCGTCGAAAAGTGGAAGGAGTTCACCAGATATTGTCGAAATAAAAGATTTAGAGGAACGACCTAAAAAGTCACCAAAACCACCGACGCAACCAACCAAGAAGAGTAAAGCTGTTCGAAGGCTCATGTTCGATGAAGATAAGACATCACCCGTCTCTGGCACCATCATACGAGATCTGGATGAGGATGAAACTTTAGTCGTTCGAAAGGTAATTAATAATAACATTGTTTCACGTAAACCGTTACAGATACAGAAAAACTGTACATTCAAACAGCAAACAAACTCTAATCAGTCATACGTATCTAAAATAAATGGCAAAGTTGCACAGGAACTATTAATTAAACATTCTTACCATACCATTACAGCACACGGCGACTTTCCTTATCGCTTTAGCAATTAAACAGGTAGAAAATCGGGTATTGTGCTGTGTTTTGCGCTAATAACGGGTCTAAGGGCGCACTGCAACGCTTACCGCGGGGGTGTGTCCCAGGACATTAAATACGAAATAAATCGCCGTTTCAATACCACTATATTTCTTTGAATTGAGATAGAGAACTGTAACGTTCCATTTAGACGTAATCAAAATGTTAATGATATGGAATTACTTAATAGTCGTGATTGTTGATGTGATAAGGGCTCGTTTTAGTTGTGAATGTTCGCTTGCATGCTCATAATTGTACTTTTTCTAGGGAGACATTGATCCGGCGTTTAACGTGGTGGAGGTGACCGACGAGGCGAAGGCTTTGATCGCGGCGATAGAGAACAGACTGGGCCGGTACATCTGCAGGCTGTGCCGACGACTGTACAGCGACGCGTTTGCGCTGGCGCAGCATCGATGCTCTAGGATCGTGCACATTGAATACCGATGCCCCGAATGTGATAAGGTACATTTAATATCAACTCATCTCTCCATAAAATACTATTTAATATAATTGTATATCCTTAACTAACAAACGGTTAACGATAAACTACCTTATCAGCCGATCGGTTTTATTAACCAATATTCCCACGTGAACTTTTATTGAACTAAAATTTATTACGAAACACCCGTTCAATGTTATAGCATCCCAATACATTTGTCATCTATTAATTAAATTGCATTTATCACTCTTATTAGATAGGCTGGTCCATAATTCTGTTTATTTTTTGTCCGTGGGAACCTGTGTGCGAGGGTGGCTCGTATACTTGGCACATTTCCATGGGAAGCCGCCGCAAGTGGTGACATGAAATGTTTGTACAAGGGCGTCCGCTAATTGAGCCGTTTGATGATGCGTGACGAGAGAATATTAGCACTTATCTGCGTGATGCTACCGTACAAGGGTATCAACAAATTGAAATAATCGTTTTCGAGGCGTTTTTTGTGAGTCGAATAGAAACTAGTTTTGGAAATTCAGTTTTATTTTATTGTATTTTCATATTGTACGGATATGTATTTCTGTATAAAACTGCTCTATCATAAAAACGAATAGGACTAGATCGCGAAGGTACTAAAATCCTAATATATGTAGTTACTTCTACATCTTATGTTACTCATCAAGTTAGTCAATGTGCTCCAGTTTTGTAAGTAGTTTATTAAGTCTTGCGAAATCTAGTTATTCATTATCTTTTGTCGTCTTTGCCTAGGTGTTCAACTGCCCCGCTAACTTGGCATCCCATCGTCGCTGGCACAAGCCGCGGGTGGCCGGCGCGGTGAAGCGACGCGACCCTCCTGCCGCCGACTCCGGTCGCTTCCCCTGCCAGAAATGTGGCAAGATGTTCCGAAGACAGGCTTACCTAAGGAAACACATGTTAGCTCATGAGCAGCCGGAGAACGAGCCTGAGAAGGAACCCTCAGCGTTCCGACAGGTCCATGCTGAGTACCCTGCTTATCAGCCGGTGAGTGATTAACCATACCAACTTCTTAGTTACTCTCAAGCTTACATGGTACGAAGTAACGCATTGCGATTTCTGAGCTGTTGATTAGCATTTTCCAAATTATGGTATTCTTTCCTAACCAGCAACTTCTTCAACAGGATGCAATCCGAGAGACCGGCTTCAATACCTTCTGGAACAAGATCCCGCCTCCACAGCAGGAGTTATCCTGGGAAGGTGTGCGTCCCAGATGTGGGTCCTCTTGTTCTTCCGAGGACTCTCGAAGTTTGGACGTGACGGGGTCGGAGGATGAAGGCGGGGACGGGGGGGTAGTGGATGGGTGACGGAGGATACTGCGGCCCGTGCCGCGGCTGCCGCCGTACGCACCTGTCGCGACTGCACTCTACCCATACTCTGCACCGTATGCGCATGACGCACACATGTACTTCTCTTAAACTGGTAAGTGTTACTGGCCAGTCAGAAATGGAACGCATTTGATTCAAGATTACCGCCATTTTAAATGTCATCAAAACTTTCAACGAGCTCATGAAGAATAGAATATAAAAAAAAAGAAATTGACGTCTTTACATTAAAACAGTTTTCTAGGTAGGTTCTTAATCATATCATTTAAATAGTTTTGAATTAATAGATGTTTGAATATTGTATGTAGTAACTTTGTAAATAGGGTTGATGTGTGTTTAGATATTTATTAAATAGTAGTATATGTCATTAAAATAATAATGTATATATTTATGATCTCCTACAGCACATTCCAAAATTATCAAGTGACGCAAATGTGAAACATTTGGCGTGATATTTATTTATAGATTGTATAATGTAATTCACTGTTTACGAACAATGTACGTATTTTAAGATTATATTAATTATAATCAGAGTATTATTAGAAATTTATTAGTTTGTAAGAATATTCAATAGTTTTAGTAACTTATTAGTGCAACTAATAGAGTTGTAGTACTTATAGGTATGTAGTTATTTTATTCTGCAACTATTTCGAGGTTCGTTAATTTTCAACTTTAAGGGGGATTCTTAGCTATAGTCCGCCAAATTCAAATTTTATTTGTTTTTTTGCAAATTGCAGCTCTGTTTTACGTCGTATTTTGATCAAAATGCGATTCACGACTGTTTGAATGATATATTTACTGAATAATAATAATCAATTACATATCAATCGTCAAACTTTGGAAATTTGTTCCACCTAAGAATCTTCATATGAAATATTCTGAAAAATTCTTAGGTGGAACAAATATCCAAAGTGTGACGATTGATATGAAATTGATCAGTAAATATATCATTCCTTCTATCGTGAATCGCATTTTGATCAACATACGACGTAAAACAGAGCTGCAATTTGCAAAAAACCAAAGAAAATTTGAATTTGGCGGGCTACAGTTGAAGATTCATCTTAAACTATTTTCATAATATTATGTTCAACCATCACATTCAAAACAAACTTTTCTCAACCCTAGCAGTCAAGGACAAAACAATTGTAACACTGTATTGGTATTATGTTCGATCGGCAGTTCGTTAATAAGGCTAGAGGGGTCACCGTCATCGATCGGTGCATGAGCATATTCTTAGATGCAGCCGTGCTTTCCGTGGCGGTAGCGGCGGCACCACCCGGCTGCCGTGCCACTTCACTCATTACTATTTCAACAGTCAATTTATCGGAATTGAGTCCACTGAGGACTGTACCGTCTTTAGCTGCGATGTAATTTACGAAATGTTTCGGTTTTTCATGAAATAATCTACGTCGATAAAATTTTAAGCTGAACATAAAAAAACAAATAATCATTCCAAAAAAATTAAAATGTAAACCTACAACAACAAATAAACAAAAAAAAAAAACTACATATACATATACATAAACTCACGCCTTCTTCCCATGGGGGTAGGCAGAACCTACAGAACGCTACCTGCTAGGATCCTTTTGCCTCTTTTAAGTTCATACTTTGGTCGTACACGCACGCCGCAGGTTGCTAGTATTACGCAGCTGACCTTTTTGAAGATCATCATCAATAAGGTCAAGGGTAATTTTCTAGTCATTAATAATTTATTATTTGGTCGTTCAAGTTGATCTCACAAGTATACAAAATTATAGGTATTATGAAAGTAGAATTAAGAACAGAAATACTACCTATATAATTATACATTATTTAAAACATAATCTAGTCTTGGAGAATCTAGTCTCTTTTAATTTTAATTTTACTATTCGTACCTATTGCATTTTAGTCAATTATATTATAATTTTTGTTTCTAGTCATTTTTAGTTAAATTAGTCTTTTATTTAAGTTAAAATACGTTTTGGTCTTAATCATATTATTATAGTCATTTATTTCTAGTCATTTTAATAAAAAACGTCATATTTTATTTAATCACTTGTTATTGAACAGTGTCAATAAAGTGAAAATCGTATTTATCTAGTCTTTGTGTAACAGTTTTCTAGTCAAACAAATAATTAATTATTACAGTCTATATATTATAAATGTATTCATTTATAATTTAAAAAGAAAATAAACCAAAAATATTATTTAATTCTAGTCATTATGAGTCAGTCTAATCGGGGATTATTTAAAATCTAGTCAATGACTTAGTTTAGTCTATAGATACATATTAAAAATAAGGTCTCGATTTTTTTCTAGTTAACATCCTAGTCTATTTGAAGAAAAAAAAACACGTTATTAGAAGCAACACATCGATGAGCAGAGGGCCCCTCTGACGGTAAAATTACATGTTTGAGTTGAGAACCAGCCTGGTTGGATGTTAGGGATATAATTAATAAGCCAGCGGGGTAATTACGTAACACACTAACAGTAGGAATGGGTTTCATTTTGACGGTTCAACAACATTCATTGCGTTATTTACGTTGTCGAGCAGACAAATCATTCGATCATATGAAGCAATGGATTAGCAATAGGCTTCAAAATGATTCAGATTGCGATAGATAGTGTGTTACGTAATTAGGGTGCGGTAGGCAGTCTTTATTACTTATGTTTGATCAACCTCGAAATATTTTATAACTTTAAGAAATAAAAAGAAATTATATTTTACTTAGGTACAGTCACGAGCATAAAATACCTTACAGTTACGCAAAATTCAAATTATTGTTGTGTAATAAAAATTGCAACTTTGGGAAAATACTTATTTCATAATATGAAGTATGGTTTCGATAATACTATGTTCGTATCACCAAAAAATATCTATCAAAACTTTAGGAGAAAATCGCTTTTGAATCTTGCGTAAGTGTAAGTTTATTACATCCTTTATTACTTAAAATAAATACCTACTTTATAAATTTAGTGAGACTACATTGTAGTTTCAATTTATATTATGTATACGCTATTATTTGTTATCGTTTCATTAAATGGAATTATAGATCAAATAATGTATTTACCTAGTTTAAGAATAAATAGAATAAAAGATAAATAATAATTTATAATTATAAAGATTTATCTCAACGAGTCAAGTCTAGTCAGTGTGTCTATGTAACGCGTTCCAAAGATGTAAATATAAAAAAACGCTATTTATTATATAAAATTTGAATATATTATTTATTTATGTACTTATATGAATGACTTTTTGAAATAATACAATCAAAGTTATATTTATTTTTCCTTATTTATATTTTTTTAAGCTTGTGTGTGTAATATTACAATTTAGACAAAATATGACTTATTATAATTTTATTTTTATTTGTACGTAAGATTTTTTTTTTACCAAGGCGAATTGGGCATTTCAGCAACGAGATTTGAGACCTCGAATGTATATGTGAATGTTAGATATGGTGAAAATAAGTATAACATTGTACTTTTTTATCTTTCAGTACTTCAAATATTTTTCCAAAAATGTTGGTTGTAGTTTACAAGATAATCCAATATCATCCTGTATAGTTAATTGAACAAAATGGAGCTTCTTTCATTCTTTAAAATTAAAATATATGTACGTACCTAAATAAATTAAAATGTTACGTCCGTACCTACATTTGTTAAGACAAAATTATTAATATCACTTTCATGCATTTAACATTGATTGACGGTCGAAGTCATTATAAGTATACTTTAGAATAATTTAAAGATTGTTGTGTATATTAATACTGGGATTAATCACATAGTAATTTTCTGCGTAAAATAAAGTCGATATGGGAAAATACTGGTATGTGCGATATATCTATAGTGATAGTACTTGCTGAAATACCATTAGGGCCCATAAAAGTGTACCAGAACACCACCGGGATATACATCATTTACGAATATAAACTAAATCTAACTCCACGGTTGTGGTCCATTGTTTAACGATTTCATAATATTTTGTTTAAGTAGCGATTTCGATTCATTCTAAAATCATCTAACAATAATTAGTAATAGTTTGCACTCCCGTACCTTATATTAGATGTAATGTGCACTTACTTACGTACTTAATACTTAGCTTGTCTAAATATTATTAAGAAATTGTAGAAAATGTGTAGTTATGTATGTAGATATTTATTAGACATTGATAAATGAATAAATTATGAAAATCATGTTGCATTTTATTTTCCCCTTGTTTCGTAAATGACAATTATTTATAAAAAACAAAAAATCTAAATTCATAATATTTTATTTTACATAAACCTTCATGGGCACTTATGAAACGTCAGAAGCTAGGTGCACGGTTCCATTTGGTCGTTTTTTATGGAGAAGATCGAGCCGGCAAGAAACCACACGGATGCTCTTTTAAAAATAATTGACTTCTACAATGTTTTAAAATTACAGTGTTAATAGGTATGGGAGGACTGTGTAGGCCTGTCAACAAGTACCCAAGTGGAGGTCTGCCCGGCTTGGGCGGAGCACCGCCGTGTCCTCGTGGCGGCGATCGGCGGCGGCGAACTCTCGCGTCCAGCCTTTGTTCAGGCCATGGTACGGAGCGAGAAGGAATGGGAAGCCGTCACCTTTTTCTGCGAAGCAGTAATGCTCGTGAAGGAGGAGGTGGAGCGCGTGAGGGAGAGGTAATCGTTGCGCCCTCACGCCCCCAGTCGCCACAGGAGGAGACACCCTGGGCGTCGGGAGTCGATTGCAGACTTCCGGCCACCGTAGGCGCGGGCTTGTGGACGGCAAGCAGTGGGCAGCTCGCCGTCCAGTAAGGACCAGGCCCGGGTCGACGGCGCGTCGTGTTCCACGCGCGCCTTAAAGATATGTCAGTATAATTGACGGGGTCCGATAGGGCCGATGCCTGCCGGGGTCGCGGATTGTTCGAAAGAGTCACCGTGGCCCTGGCGCACAGGTAACTGAAGGAACACGGGTGGGTTTTAGTCAGTAAGAGTCTGACACGCCCTTCCGCTCCGCCCAGAGCGGGAGAGGTCATTTGATGAATTCCCACCCAAAAAAAAAAGGCCTACAACGTTCTCACATTCACAAAATGTAAAATAATCTATAAAAAAGATAAATAAAGTAATAAAAATTAAAAGCCCATTTAAACCAAATGACATCATTGCCATTACAACTGAAACAAATCTGAATTAGTATCCTGTCTAATATCACAAGCCAAGTGTAAAGAGTTGAAATTAGAATTGTAGGTATATAATGTCAAATAATGAGAAGATTATGTCAAAGAAGTAGGTATGTACAAAAATTTAAAATATAAACATCGTAATTTGGGAGCAGTTGATAGACATTTACATAGTGATGCCGTTAATGAGGTACCAGGGAAGCCACCACCAAACTTCCTTGTCTTCAACGTAGTCATTAATCTTACATAATATGCTTTTTTGATAAGGATACGTTTTATGTGGGTTTTGAACTTTTCAACGCTAAGTTCTGACTGACTTTGGCAACTTGTTATAAAAGCGGATATTGTTTATAAGAAATGACTTGCTTGGTTTAATTAATCTAAATTTGGATATCACAATTTAATTTTTACCACGTGTATTTATATTCTGGAAATCGTTTTTTATTTTGAAAAGTCCTAAGTTTTTGCGAATATACAAAATCATTTCTAAGATATAAAGAGAAGGCAGAGTAAGTAAATCAATTTTTTTGAATTTGTTTCTAGAATACTCTAGAAAATTGAATCTACGTCAGCTGCCGATCCCCACAGCAGAACGCCCTAAGACATAATACTGTGGAAATAAGCAAAGTATACTAATCTAGCTGTGGCTATATCAGTCAACTGTCTTATTTTTCTTATTGCATATGCAACTGAACTTAATCTACCTGAAAGAGCTCTAATGTGGGCGCCCCATTGCAATTTTGAATCTAAAGTAATTCTTAAAAATACAGTTTCCGTAATAGGATCTAGTTTCTTGCCATCAAGTTTCAAATTAAGACCCACTTGAGGTACATTTGGTAATGAGAACTTAAGACATTTCGTTTTGTTCGCATTAAGTAAAAGATTAAAAGCTGCGAACTGCTGTTTTCTATATATTTAAAAAATAAGAGAAGTGTCATCAGCGAATAAAGTTATATCTGATAAGTTAGCCATCATGCGGAAGGTCATTAATATAAACTAGAAATAGGTAAAGGCCAAGAATTGAACCTTGAGACACACCCATCTTAACTAACGACCCCGAAGACGTCGCCCCGTTAACGTTTACATTTTGCTGCCTGTTTCATAGATCGGAAAAAACAACATCAGCAGATTGTCCACTAATTCCGTAGTGGTGTAATTTACAGATCAGTGTATTGTGGTCACCGCAGTAAACGCTTTTGAGAGGTCACAGAAAATGCCAATTGCATCCTGGGACTTATCACAGGATTCCAAAATGTGACTGATGAGTTTTACTCCCACGTTAGTCGTCAACCTAGCTTTTGTGAAACCGAACTGGCGACTATGATAAAATTACATTTTAGTTAAAATGTGACAACATCTGGTCTAGCATGATTTTTTCATAGATTTTACTCAATGCTGGTAGCACCGGTATATAATTAGAGGATCACTCTTACTTCCTGATTTGAAAATTGGTACTACTTTACTATGTTTCATTAAATCGGGAAATGTACCGCTGTCTAAACACAAGATTAAATATGCTTGTTAGGACAGGGGCAATTTTGTCAATGATATCTCCAAGAACGGAAATCCCCCATAATCATTCACTGTTTTTTATGATAAGACTTTAGAAAGCTTTTTCAATTGTGACAATAGAAATGGGCTTGAATTCAAAACCTGGAATGTCCTTACTGAAGTTTTTTTTGAGATGAGATTTAGCTGTGATGAAGGGAAAGACTTCGTAACCTCTATTGGGATGTTGGTAGAGAAATTTTCTTGTGTCTCAGCAATTTTGATGAGGGTGAACTTGACAGACCATTTCCCAGCAGAGCATAAAAAGATATGAGTTCTATTCGCATGCGGCTGAGTTCTAGAGTTCCTTCTTACTCAATCACTAAATAAAATATTGACTACAACTTACTCAAATCTTTTCCCATGCTCTGCTGATAATTAAGTGAGAGTTCTGGGTTACTTTATCATGTTTTTGCATTGTCCTTTTATAGCTGCGTCAGAAAACGAGTAGTTCTGGCAGTTCCGTCCTACTGTTTTTATTTTTTGTTGTACTTACTAACTTACACACAGAATGAAATTTAGATTTCTTCTGATCTTACTTTTTCACAAGGCTCTACTGATACTTTTGTAACATTTCTCCTTTCATTTCGTTTTTATTTTCTGTTCCTGAGTTCTAAGCTACTTACTAATAATGTCCCGAAGAATCTACGAAAATCCACAAATTATGTAACTCACGCCTGTTTTATCAAAATGGTTTCCTTTTTCTATGTAGTAACAATTCAATATTTTTGTAATTTTTTTTTTATCGGTATAGGTCGGCAGAACTCTTTCGGAAAATTATCAGGAACTATAGAACTCACCACTGTGCGCATAAATCAGTTTTAAAATTTTAATTTTGGAAAAAATTATCTGCTGACGGAAATTAGCAGAGCATATTTTAATTCGATCTTTTTTCAGGCAAAAATGCCAGAAATATTTTTTTTAAGTATAAGGAACTCTAGAACTCAGCCGCATGCGAATAGAACTCATAACTTTTTATGCTCTCCTGGGAAATGATCTGCCAAGTTCGACATGCAACTTTTAACGTATCCGAAATGGTTTTGTTAGTTATATTTGGAGACAATTCATTCTGATCTCGCTGTTTTGTGTTTCGAGTTTCTTTGTTAATTACCTGCCACAAAGCTTTTATTGACGAGCGAGCGCGAAGCGCGGCGAAGCGTCTATGTTTTAGCTTGGCTTTAGTTTAGTCTGGCTGTTCTCAACTACAGGTCGCATTTCTCAACCGATTCTCTTGAAATTTTGTGAGCAGGTTCTATAATTATATAATTAATATGGTTTTAATGTCGATTCAGGTTTTCGAAATCTTTCAAAATTGCGGAGATATGGGGGTTGACAACGTAAAAAAAACATATCTCAGCCATTTCGAGCTCTTTGCGCGTGCTTTTTGTTTTAAGGTGCGTGGTGAACATTTACTCTGTTTTTAGTTATGCAAAGACAGACTCGCGAATTCTACAGCTCACAGAGCAACTAGTTATTCGAAATACTTATTTTGTTACTTATTCATTTAGATTTAGCTTGAGCGCTGACTCTTTTGAATGTCTTAAAATAATTTCTTACAAATAATAAAGCTGAAGAGTTTGTTTGTTTGTTTGCTTGAACGCGCTAATCTCAGGAACTGCTGGTCCGATTTGATTATTTCAGTGTTAGATAGCTCATTTATCGAGGAAGGCTATATATCATCACGCTAAGACCAATAGGGACGGAGCACCAATGAGTAATGTTTCAAAGTCGTAGGTTAGTTTTTTCCTTTTGAGAGTTTCCGCTGCGTGCGCTGCGTAAACGGTTAAAGTTTCGCAAAAATCATGTATTACAGAATTGTTCCCCTTTAAAAGTTCAAAAAAAAAGTCTGCGAGAGCTTATATCTATCTTTTAAGGTTGGCTCACTATGAACTTTTTTATGCTAACCAAATTTGTTTTAAAATAATGCATTATTTGCGAAGGTGTTTTTATAAACATGATATTAATCCTTATCCAAATAAATACTTTACTCATCACAAGTATTTAATTTAAAACAAAATTGCCCTTTACATCATTTGATTTCAATGAATGTCTTAGGAGATATCGCAGTTTTAAAATAACATCGCAGCAAAATAATGGTGCAAGGCCGGCGGCGGGCGGTCATGAGGGGGAAGGGCGGTGGCTCCAGTTATCTCTCCGAGGTACCAAAAATGACGTTCAGTACCCCAGTAAAAATTTAATCGGTAACCCAGTACAATTTCTAAGACCTTAAATGTTTTTTGTCATATAATTTATACTGGGTAACCCGGTAAATTTTCTTGGGTTTGCGCATATGGTCCCACGTTACTGCAGAGCCCCAGTAAAAATTCATAAACTCCCCAGGAATATTTTAAGAAATCTTTTCTCCGTGTACTGATAAAAGCGTGATGTAGGTACCTAAAACAGATCCTTAACGTACGTATTATTTAAAAATATTTTCACCCTCTACGTAAACAAGTCGCGGGTTAAAGTTAGCGTTAGCCCAAAATAACTATTCCACGCGGACGAAGTCGCGGGCAGAAGCTAGTTTCTTACATAATCATGAAGAGTTTGATCAGAATTCAATGATTTCTCATGATACAAATTATATAAAATATCTCTGCTTTTTCTAATGCCAGCAATGGCCCATTCACAAAATTTTGGTTTAGTATTGATTGTAACTTTTTTACAGGACATGCTTTATTGAATTCTTGGCATTCTTTAGAAAATACTGTACTGTAGTTTATATTTTGGTCTTTTGAATCAAAACTAGCTGTTGAAAGATTGCTAAGAACATTTTTATTAAACATTTTCAATAAATTTTTAGTTAGAGGTCTTAATTCAACGGTTTTATCTCAGGGTACTTTTTATCTAAGTCAAGTGATCATACTGGTCAAACGATACAAGTTGACCAGTATGGTCAGACCTGATGCCACTAATTAAGGAAGAGTCTTTTATTTTACAATTAGTAAATACATTGTCTATGCATGAAGCTGAGGTTGTTGTTATTCTAGTCGCTTCATTAAAAATACATTTTAAATTGAATGATGTAAACAATGAGATTAGCTTACATTTTTCCGGTAAATTAACTAATAAAAAAATATTTAGATCACCACAAACATAAATTAATTTATTATCTTTAAAAAGTTTACTTAGTATTTCTTCCATAATGATAAGAAATTATGACAATTTTTAGGCTGGTGGTCTATAAACACATAAGAATGTATGGCCATCAACCTCTGCACACGCTACCTCACATAAGCGATTAACAGAGCAAGCAGTGATATCCTTTCTTTCCTTGTATCTAAAACAACTATTACACAATATCAAGGTACCACCCCCTGTTGAGGACCTGTTATATGCAACTGGCAACTGATTTTTTTTTTACATTAAACAACATCCTATCCGGTTTTAACCAGGTTTCATAAAAACATAAGATATCCTATGGTGATGAAATATGATATTTATCTATTAACATTTCCTCGTCTAGGATTTTGCCAGACAATTTATATTTTGGTGACTTTGTAAAATAATCTTATTACGCTTCTCTTTTTACGACTCTAAAAGTTTAAAAAATCATTACAGTTATCTGAAACAGAGATATGTATATAGATTCATGAAATTATTTGATGTCTGACTCTGAATGACTTTAAGGCTCCCACAGACAGGCGCGATGCGACAGTGTGACACAAAGGCGCCGCCCATTGCGCGACGAGCGGTGCCATTGTGTCGCCCGCGATTCGCGTCGCGTGTCACGCCTGTTTGTAGGAGCCTTTATTCTCTCCTGAAGACCTACTGAAATAAAGGGTACCTATACCCACCTACCATACCTACCTACCTACACCCCACCTAACAGTATACCTACTCCCAGCACTGCTGCAAAATCAAGTATTTTTCTTGAGCGGATTAATAGACTTAATTAGTAGTCATACATACGATCCTGAAAAAATGGGTACATTAGGCTGTGCACAGACCGGTGGGGTAACTGCATAACACCACATACTTACCTACCACTTGCCTTTTATTTTGATAGTATATCAACATTCTTTGCGTTATTTACGTTCTTGAGCAGACGACTTTGTCAAACATACATATTAAGCTGATCAGTAATTTCCTTCAAAATCTTTCGTGATTGAAAGTGTGTGACGTAATTAGGATGCAGAAGTCACGGCTATGAAAACACAACAAAACCGTTTAGCCTCTCAACTTAAAATAAAAAAAACCATCAAAACTAGTTTCCTTTCGAGATCTGCATACAACATCTTTTCATCTTTTTTTTCAAGGTGGGACCAAGTACTGCAATCCTTTATAGCTAGAGATTCATATCTGAAAATAGCCAAACCCATTTCAAACTATTCAAGCATGATTCAAGCCCCTTTTTTTTTTTTTTTGTTGGGAAATCATCAAATGACCTCTCCCGCTCTGGGCGGAGCGGAAGGGCGTGTCAGACTCTTACTGACTAAAACCCACCCGTGTTCCTTCAGTTGCCTGTGCGCCAGGGCCACGGTAACTCTTTCGAACAATCCGCGACCCCGGCAGGCATCGGTCCTATCGGACCCCGTCAATTGTGCTGACATCTCTTTGAGGCGCGCGTGGAACACGACGCGCCGTCGACCCTGGCCTGGTCCTTACCGGACGGCGAGCTGCCCATTGCTCGCCGTCCGCAAGCCCGCGCCTACGGTGGCCGGGAGTCGGCAATTGACTCCTGACGCCCAGGGTATCTCCTCCTGCGGCGACTAGGGGCGCGAGGGCGCAGTGATTGCTTCTCCCTCTCGCGCTCCGCCTCCTCTTTCGCGAGCATTACTGCTTCGCAGAAGGAGGTGACGGCTTCCCATTCCCTCTCGCTCCGTACCATGGCCTGAACCAGGGCCGGACGCGAGAGGTCGCCGCCGCCGATCGCCGCCACGAGGACACGGCGGTGCTCCGCCCAAGCCGGGCAGACCTCCACCGTATGCTCCACCGTGTCCTCCGGTCGATCCACACAATGATAACACCCGGGCGTTTCCTCCCGCCTTATCCGAAACAGGAACCTCCCGAAACAGCCATGTCCGGTGAGGACCTGCGTCAGGCGGAAGGTGATGATTCAAGCCCATGGAAGCTTTATACTTAAAAAAATATATTTTGCCGAAGCTAGTCTAGGCACAATGGCATGACACCGATTCGAAAATAATGGTGAGCAGGAAAATAAAGTGACTCGTTCATGTCTGTCCATGTCCATGATGATGAGAGTGGTGGAGTTGAGTCGCTGGCTTAGTGATGATAACATATCCAACAAGATACAAGATATTAGATTATTTATCATGCCATGATCATGTTATGATCATTATAACCGTTGTTTACAGTTATATCGCATAAAAAACTGATTCCAGATTCAGCTAGATTAGAATTAAACAGGCTAGTAAAGCTAATAATATTAGAAAATATGTCTGATGGATACATGAACTCAGATAAATAAATCATTTATTTAGTCACTAGTGCATACAAAATAAATAGCACAACACCAAAAAGCACAGTTAAATGATTACTAAGTACTTTTAAAAAAGGAAGGTGACACTATGACTTAATATACTTAAGTTCAAATGAAGAACAACCAAAGTACGATGTACCTTTTAAGGTTACACCAAATGGGAGTCCAGGTAGTCTGCAGCCCTAGGTAAAAAACTTTTCTGATAGCATTAAGGGGACTACAGGACCTAAATGTAACTTTTATAATGCCTAAAAGTATATGATCCACTGCACTAAACAAAATCAGAAAAATATGTTATTCTTCAGGATATTTATTTATTAAATAGTGTGTTGAAAACATAATACAACTAATTTGATACGATAGAAAAAAATCACGAAGATACCTCTAAAAATTTCTTATAGCGATTAAAAACCATACTACTATGCATTAAATCATTCTGATTTTTGTCAGATTATTCTACAAGCAACATACTAACGTAATAGTGTTTTAATTTTTTAATCCAATCAATAGATTTTTTGTAAATAGATAATTGCTTCTTATTTTGCAATAAATTACCAGCGTTGTGTCATCGCGCTTCTCTTTCTTTTCTATGCAGTCCGACAGTGACCGTGCTTTAGCTGTTGTAAGCCTCTTAACGCCAGTCGCTAACGTCAAAATGTATGGCAATGACACTACCCGTGGAAAGGACATGTAATGTCACGGGTATACCATAGATCGTTCAACTCAACTGTGCGCGCGGCGCCATGTGTGCGTGCGCTTATAATTATACAGCTTTCATTTGTGTGGCAGTGACGTGCAAGTCGTCGACTCGTCGTCCGAGCAACACGTGGTATATACAAGGATGAGTTGAACTATTTGTAATGTGGTAGATAAACCTGTAGGCCTCCAGACAAGTTAGAAGAACTTTATAAAAAACTTTATTCCTTCAATCAACTGGATGGTAGCGTCATCTGTGATTCTTAATAAAAGTTGCTTCCACACCCCTATTGTCCATTGAATGAATGTTTGCTGCCTGTCGCTGCACCAATGTGCTACATACCCCTGTTCACCTCGCGAGGGTAAGTAACTCTGGTTATACAAGGAAGATGGCGTGCTTTAAAATTAGCCCACCTTTGTTTGTATAATAATAAAATAAGAATAAATACTTTTATTTAATTAATTAATTAGGTATAAGTTGTTACCTATGTATATTTAAAGTTAAAAATAATTCATCTTTAAAGAGTTGACCAAAAAAAACTTATGCTCGATCAATAATGACAGTATTGTCCAAGGGACCACCAAACATGATCCCGTACGATGCCATTTTCAAATTAAACAAAATATGTATAGTTTAAAAAAATACTTAAAAACACGATTTAATCACGCACAATTTTTTTATAAAATTATGAAATTGACTTGTATTAAGTAGTTACAATATAACTACCTAGTAGTTTGTCACTTCTTTTATATCCAATTATTCATTCAAAAAGCGTGGAGCGTTTTTTGGTTGTGTGTACTTTTAATTAATTTAAACTAAGCAACAAACAAGCATTTTAACATACATACAAATTTACACACAAACATATTTTTTATTTTTATTTTAACATTTTAACTAACAAACAATGTAATCAAATCTTTATTATTACATTGTTTGTTAGTTACACATGAAGCTAATAAAAGCGTGTTAATAAAGTGACGGCTGTCCTGTCTGAAAGTTCAAGATATCTATACTTATCTTATTTAAAAAAAAATGACGGCTGTCCTGTCTGAAAGTTCAAGATAGCTATACTTACCTTATTTTAAAAAAAGTGACGGCTGTCCTGTCTGCAAGTTCAAGATAGCTATACTTACCTTATTTTTAAAAAGTGACGGCTGTCCTGTCTGAAAGTTCAAGATAGCTATACTTACCTTATTTTAAAAAAAGTGACGGCTGTCCTGTCTGCAAGTTCAAGATAGCTATACTTACCTTATTTTTAAAAAGTGACGGCTGTCCTGTCTGAAAGTTCAAGATAGCTATACTTACCTTATTTAAAAAAAAGTGACGGCTGTCCTGTCTGAAAGTTCAAGATAGCTATACTTACCTTATTTTGGACCGTGCTAGCGCGAAGCGTCTCCTTTTCAGCTTGGGCAAAAATTCTTTCGTATGTCAGCAGGTTAGATAATTCTATGTTTTTTTTTACCGATTCAGTTTTTCGAAACTTTCAAAATGGCGGAGATATGGGGGTTGAACACGTAAAAAAAAACACATTTCAGCCATTTGCACGCTTTTCGCGCGCTTTTGTTTTAAGGTGCGCGGTGAACATTTATTCAGTTTTAAGCTATGCAAAGACAGAATCGTATTATTATTGAGTATAAGCTAAATTATGCCACTGGATTTATGTTTCTAAGACTTATAGTTTTGAAATTATTAAGGTAAGACCCTTTGAGCCCTTTTCATTACGGTCCACTTGTATGACCCGTAAGTTTCAGTGTGATTAAAATACGTTTCAAGTCAAACATATTGCATGCAGCGGAGATGAGAGTGTTGAGATGGATGTGTGAGTGACGAGAAGAATAATAAACTTGCACCAATACTCCTATTGGTGTTATTATTTTTGTCTCAAATATAGTTTCGTCTACCATACTGCCTACTTATAATATTACTCTCACACTTAACTCTACTGCTGTACACTTGGGTTAGGCCGTTGCACATCAGTTCTACCCTGCTAGCCCGAGGAAAAAAAATTGAAACAAAAATAATAATAAGTAAATATATTTTGTCTTTCCAAATGTAAAGTAGAAGTACTTAAAACCAACTGAAGGAAAAGTTTACTTACATATGTGAGAGACTGGTGGCTGAAATAGCCATTGCAAGCAACGCCTGTGGTAGAAGTCATCAGGGCCCCACGACAGTACAAGTGTACAATAAGGCCACACTTGCCACTTGTAATATGAAGTGACTAGATTAAACTTGAGAGTTTTCACTTTGACAGGTGACCGAAACGGCGTGGGCCCGTGCACTGGGGACTCCGGGGCATAGTCTCCGTGTCCCCCCCAGATTGAGAATGGAGCCCACAGCTGCAATTTCAACGAATATATTGTATATACTGATACAGCGCAGTTCTTGCCGTGGATTAGAAATATATTATCAGAGAAATATTTCGATTAAAACTATTGTTTTTTTTTGGCACCTACTCGTAACTGTTTCAATGCAACGGTTCAGGTAGCGTTATTGAGATTGTTATCAAATTTAAATTATTATTAGGAATAGATCCATTGCATTCCAGTCTCGCAGCCAGTAACAGAATATAGACAGGTACAACTTTATAACCTTTCCGCAGCCTTTTGTAGACCCGTTCACCTTCAACCACTTGAATAAAATTTAAAATATTGATAATGGCGACTAATCGAATCTATAACGCTTAAGAGTTCACACAAATGCCAGACGCTCTCGACGAGTGTCGTGGAAAGTAAAAAGGGAAGTAGACGCGCGCATGTTGAGTACAATCATGTGTTTAAATATCGGTCACTAATTACCAGTAACCCTATATAAGCAAGCAAAAGAAATGGTTCAGAAAAAAATTCTTCGTGCCACGCACTACCAATGCTTCCGTACAAGGATTCCTTTTGCAGATTTGCTAAAGCATTATAAGATATTAAGCTTGGATTCCAGAAGTTCATTGATCATGGTTGTGATGCTGTACGGTATATGCAATAACAAATTTAGTTGTACTGAGCTCTTGTATAGATTGTGTTACGTAGTACTTAGAACTGTTATTCGGCGGGAGGTGCGCGCACATCGACTATTCTAAACTGCGGGATGTAGAACGAAGGCTGGGGCGCGAGCCCTTCTCCGCCGACTTTTAGAAACCTATAACTCACAATTAATTGAATTTTATATTTTCACGCCGTCGTAATCTAAATTTAAAAGAATGGTTTCACAATCTCTTGCAGGTCGCCATACCCATAGGACAGATGCTCTTGTCATCCGCTTCCTTCGATTCGTCGGTATATAGTATTTTTCTTCTAAATATGTACTTTTTTATTTCATAATTTTTTTTATATAAATTATTTAATATAGTTTAAATTAATTTTTTTTTTCTTTTGTTTTCTTTCTCCGATGTCACTTCGTGGACAATAGTGTGAGTTATACGTTTTTTCAACTGTAATATATATCTATTTTTTTTAAATGCTGTACTGCTTTTTGTCCCAAAAATAAAATTAAAATAAGATCTCGTGACATCATCGCGAGGAATTTATTGACCGAGCGAGCGCGAAGCGCGAGCGAAGCGTCTCCGTTTCAGCTTGGGCAAAAATGCTTTCGTATTTCCGGATGTCCGGCTGTTCTCCTCGACAGGTCGCATTTCTCAACCGATTCTCGTGAAATTTTGTGAGCAAGTTCAATAACAATATGGTTTTTCAAAAAAAAAAATATGGCTGAGATATAGGGGTTGAAAACGTAAAAAATAACATTTCAGAACACACCTTTATCCCCGGGGAGAACACTCTACTTTTCGCACCTACTGCGAGGTAATAAAAACCAATTCGATACTCGAATTAGTAGTTCATGAAATTGTTAAATAACCAGGGAATACCTGGTTATGTGCAGTTTCATACAATATTTTATTATACCTCACGCAATTTCATCAATAACACAATAAATAATGTCGTAAATATGACACCCAAAACTAACGCGGGGGAGCAGGCGCTATAGTACAGGTACTATGGCGAGGGTACGCGCCACAGCAAACGATCAGCTGTTGCAATGTCATGCCGGAAGGCTTATTTTTCTATTTGTTTTTCCTCAGATGCGTCCCTTTTGCTTACGGCACCGGCGCGGCGGCAGAATATTCCCCAACGATCTTGACTTGTTCCGTCTGTCATCATGTCGCCATTACCGCCACAGATCAGGTAGAAACAGCACTTGGGCGAGTCCAATATGCACATTATTCAATAATTTAGGAGTTGGACATATGCAGAAAACAAAATTATTACAATTATTTAGAATCAACAACATAACTTTCTAAGTTTGAGTTGGCCTTAAGGGAAGATCGAGTTCTTTATTAAAACCTTAAAAACTTCGTGAAAAATTTGAATAAAAAAAGACAAATATTACCCACTTCTTATAGCGAAACAAAGAGCTCTCAATAATTTATAGATCCGTCCGAAAAAATATTGCAATAACACATTTTATTTACAAGTTTATTTAAAAATGTTAAAACCAGCTTTTTGCATTAATCTGTTGGGACAAAACGCTTCCTCGAGTACCTATACCAAATTCGTTTCGATATGAGGGACAAAATACCTACGTTTTACTCCAATATGTCTTCAATAGGATCCATAATCCCAGTATTATTTAATACTCATACCGTGTTGCCATTGATAGTATCTCCACTATTCATAATACCAGTACTATTAAAATAGAATACCTGTTTCATAGTCGAAAAAATACAACTGGAATTAGTAATGTAAATTCAGAAAATAATAGAAGCTATTTGCCAACTAAGTAGTATCGCTTTTGATTACGCAACGGTATTCTTTTATATGTTAAGTCAGACGCATCCCAGCTTCAGACCATTAACTACCTGACAGTAAACGATGAAGTACGTTTACTTGATATTCCTCGGTATTTTAGCAATTAATCAAATAAATTGTTATGCGACTGATCGAATAAAAAATGCAGGAATTAGTGAAATGGTGACCACGCAGTTGCCTGCAGAAAATTATACTCGTAATGTAATGTCTAAAGAAACAAGTGAGAAAAAGTATGAGTTCCTTAAAAATGTGAAGAATAGTGAAAGTAGTGTTTACCTGGATGACGTATTGTTTGCTATGAAGAATCTGAACTGGACTGATGAGGAGGAGCCGTGCCTGAACCATATCTACCACTTGCTTTATGGTTTGCAGAATTTTACTCTTTGGGCTGTTTGGGGTAAGTGGAATTATTTTTATTTATTAGCCGTCATTTTTTTAAGTATATCGATACATAATGGTACGCAAATTAGTAGTCATGTTAAAATTATCAATGGCGTATATATTTTTTTTTATTATCAATATTTTTTCACTCGAAATACTTTTTTACAAAAAAAAAAAAACAACTGAGTTCCAAAAAAAGACATCAAGGTGAAAAATGACTTTAATTTCGGAAGTCGGAGTCTTTGGATCTGTATTTTAGTTTTTTGCCACTGACTTCCGAAATTAAAGTACTTTTTTAGTTAGTAGCGTTTTTTTTTTGGAAATAGGTTTTTTATGTTTTTGTAAAAAAGATTTTTATTTTTCACTTTTTAGTGAGTCAGTTATTAATTTATCCAAGTTACGATAGCCCAATGTCAACTGCTCATCACCTTTTACAAAATATTGCTTTTCCCGATGCACGGACGTTAATTGTTGAGGAGTTCTTCTGGCAAAAACCAGAAGAACTGGAGCTGATGGTGAAGACACCATCAGCTCCATTTCACCATATGCATTGTGACGAGTATAAAATGCTTAGCAACCTTATTAAAGTAATCGAATCGCAACCCGTGAAATGCTTATTATTGAGTAGTTCCAGTGGCCACCTCTGGTGTTCACCATCAGTTCCACTTCACCGAATGGTGCTTTCCGAGAGCAAATGCACGAGTTACTATAAAAAATACCCAAATCGCTATAGGTGTGTGTGTACATTTGAGGATTTTCCTCGATTTCCATCCTCCCCCCCATCCCCTCATCAGATTCTGACTTGGTGACAATGGGATCACTTCGAGAGAATACCCTTTCAAACAAAAAAAAATATATTTTAAAATCGTTCCATAATTGACGGAGATATCGGTGAACATACATTAAAAAAAACACACACATACAGCCGAACATATAACCTCCTCCTTTTTCGAAGTCGGTTAAAAAGTATAATTGAAGCAATTATTTACTGAAGTAGCTCATTTACGGAAATTGGCATATTTTAAAAATCGTAGTAAGTAATTAGGATAGCCACGT
Organism: Dryobotodes eremita; assembly: GCA_917490735.1. Classification (NCBI taxonomy): domain Eukaryota; kingdom Metazoa; phylum Arthropoda; class Insecta; order Lepidoptera; family Noctuidae; genus Dryobotodes; species Dryobotodes eremita. The sequence continues at coordinate 12,678,402 of OU823257.1, forward strand.
ATTTTCACAAATTCATTCCTATACACAGAATGGGATGCCCAAGCGTCAGAACCACAAGGCCTTCTGTTCGGGAACCGGTACCAGCTAGGAAACTTCGACCAGTGTATGAACGCGCCCTGGGCAGAGAACCAACCAGAACTGAAGACTAAGTACTGTCTAGCTGAGATCGTTCTTGAAAGAACTGATAAGAATGTGAGGCGAAAAGTTGAAAAGCCGTACTACCCTTATCAATCTGCGTTGGATTTTATTGAAGTAAGATTTTCCACATACATAATACCTTACTCTCATGCCCGCGCTAGTATTTCTTATGTATCGTTTGTGTATTAACTGACAAAAATCATCTTTACGCAAATACCCTGGATGTATTTTAGGATGTGTGGCCGAAACAGGTACCTTAGTGGGCCATACATTGTGCTTTTCTTACTCCCGTAAGAATCTCTTCAAAGTGAGAGTGAACAGGCTTCTTCTGGGTAAGCTCACTCCATCGTCGACTTTGTCTCTGTCATCTCTGACCTAGACTAGAGTCAAGAACAAAACCCATCTAAAATAAAAATAAAACATCGACCGCGACCAATTCATTTATATAATAGGCATTGGTCATTGTTTACGGATCTATTTACTTAACGGAACTAATGAACACATGGACTTGCTAATAGTTCGATACAGTTAATTAAAAATAACAAAAAAATAACAAGGAACTAGACACCTTCTACCCCTGCACAGTAGGCTCATCGGTCTCGCAACACATGGAGTTCAATGAACCTACTGAGCAGAACAGTATCGGTTCTCTCGCCAATCATACTCAGGACGCTATTCCAGCTCCCCCGTACTCGTCGCACCACCGACTCAACTTTTTTACGCATAATTGCGTAGAAGTCATCTACGCTGACGTCAGTAAACACGCACCGCAATATCGAGGGAGCCGAAACAGAGCCCTGAACACAGTATTATATTGGACTCGCTAGGCATTGTAGAATTTTTGTGCAAAGCATAATAGGCTGTGTATCTTTTTTCAAAGATGCCTGAGGATATTACTTCATGCAGGTGCATGTACATTTGGCGAAAAGTAGTATGTTTGCATTGCGCTATAATTAACGACAAACGAATACTACTGCATTTCTTTTTGGCATTATTGATATTGAGTCACTTATTCTATGTCAGTAAATAAGCAGTTCAAGATCACAACGCCATTATAACAACAATTTACACATTTTTTATTGACTGGATATGTTAATATCGCATGTTCTACGTTTAATTGAAATAAGTGAACAATAATGCAATTTGCTAAGATGGAACGCATTGAACAATGTGAATATTAATGACAATTAATAATTTTAAAAAAAACTAGTGGTAAGATGAATGATTCATTTGTAAAAGATTTTGTGATCTGCGTAGCACTGTGCTACGAAAATGCTACGAAATCATAGAAAGTTTTCATAGAAATACATAGAAGCCAGTAGTGTCGCGGCGACCCGTCGCCTGCTACTGCTGCCTGCAGTCGGCTACGGACTTGTTCTTTTAGACAGCATTTTTTTTGTATTGTGTTGGCAATTTTTTTGAGGATTTCTGCGGACTTTTTATACCTAAAACTCATACTATCATTTAGTTTATTTTCTATGGTTGGATAAAGCTCCTAGCGAAATAACAGCACCTTTTTAACTCCGTCAAAGAACTTCAGACTTCTGAAGTTGTCTTCACTTCTTCCTGCTTTCGATAATCGTAAGTCAGATTTACTGCCTGTATTAATGATTCATCATCTTTTATTAGATGGGTAAGATTCTAAGAGATTTTATCTTAATTTAGTACTTTGGTCTAAGTATGAGAGGGAGACCCCCTCATGTTTAAACAAATCCAAACATAGTCAACACAAAAAATTGCATTGTCTTATTTTCTTATCTAGCACCGTCCTCCCCACTCTCGTCCTCTAAACGACCTGACATGGGGCGCATGCGTACCAACAGCGTGTGCGCCGCGCACCGTGGAGCGGCTGCTCGGCGTCATGCTCGCGCGCAGCCACCTCGGTTCGGCCGGCATGAGGGCTGTCATCAGCGTCACTGAGCCCTGCCAGAGCGGCGACGATGAGAGGGATTATGATGCGCTGTTCTACGCCTTCTTGTAAGTAAACACAGTATATTATTAAGAAGTATATGCTCATATACAGGATGGCATGGATATCGAAACGCGCAAACTGTAACCAAGAATTCAGTTCATGATCCTGAACCCCCATGCGTTGAAATTTTTCTTCGGTTATTAAAAAAAAATTGCTGTGCTGTACATTTTGACCGCGTAGGTATTGCACTTTTCTATGAAACAGCAGATTCTTTTTGGTAACCGACCAAAAATTTCGCCGCCCCCTGCGTTGAATTTTTCGTCAGAATCATGTACTGAATCCATGGTATAACAGGTTGCGTGTCGATGTCCCTGCCACCATGTATCCTAACTAATATTATCAATGTGAAAGTAAGTTAGTATATTTGTGTGTTACGCTTTCATGCCAAAACGCCTAACCAGATTTGGATGAAATTTGGCACAATGATAGGCCATGACCTGGGTAAGGCCATAGGCTACTTTTAGCTTTTTACTTTTATAGGTAAATATATATTATCATGATCAATAAGCCAGGGTGCCGATTCAGAGGAACGTTTTATACACATACGCATTGTTTGAAATTATCCTGTGTGTACAAGTTGCGTACATAGTATAGGCACGCTCTGTATTTTGTTCATTTTTGGTTGTTGAATCTGGAGCGTTAGCATTATTAACTATTTATTTCATTATGTAAAAGATCTAATTAGAGTTAGCGAAACGCCCAATGTCACAGGAATTTGATTAAAGATTGGCTGAGCAACTAACCAAATTATCTATTCTTTTACAGCGGTGTGATGGGAACGTTAACACTGATTTCTCTAATCTGCACGTATTTGAATTGTCAAAAAAAGGAATTGGACCCAGATTCCACAAGTAAGGGCATCATTTAATTTAATTTTCATATTTTTTTACGTACAAACTAAATTGAAGAGTTGTTTCATGTTTTTTTCTTTTAGAAGCAGGACTTATCAAGTCATTCTGTCTGAAAGAGAATGCTCTCGATCTCTTGCGAATGAAGAAAGATGGCATAGAGGTGTTCTACGGCATTCGATTCTTGACGATGTGTCTCATAGTGATGGACCATCAGATTGCACTCGCCAACTCGGGCCCGATTAGTGACGGGTTAATAACTGATCAGGTTTGTGCTAGTATTTCATTTTTGTCATGTTGCTTGGATTTTTTTCCTAATGAAAGCCCGTATTGTCCATTTGCCGCATCATACACGAAACCAGGTGCCTACAAGTTTAATTAACGATACTTGTTTCAAATTGTTATACCTAGGGGTTTACTATTATTATTAATTCTGTTCCAATCAATGAGAGTCATGGTAGCCCAGTGGTAACGGCCGCGACTTACGACTTCGAAACCAGACGAAAGCTTTACTTTGTGTTAATTATAATTTCATCACCACTGCTCTCAAAAACGGTGTAGGAAAACATTGTGAAGAAACCGGCATGTCCTAGAACCAAAAATTCGAAGACATTATGACATCTACCGACCCGCACTGGGTCCGCGTGGTGGATTACGGCCCACTCCCTCTCACAGAGAGGATGCCTGTGTCCCAGCAGTGGCAACATTTATAGGCTGATTATCAGGGCCGTATTTAAGCGTGTGGAGACCCTGGGGCAACCAAAAAGTGTAGGCCCCGAAAATTTTGTGGAACAGACGATAAAAAAAGTAAAACACAGTTTTCAATAATTTTTAAACAGGGTGGATTTTTTAGCTAGGGCAGTAAGGACAAGGTACCCTAACGGTTGTACAGTTGTACCTACACACCGTGTGTAAAACAGCGAAAAAAAATATCAAAGGAAAAGTTGTTTACTAGTGTTTACTCGTCGGAATTTAAAAATATACTTTTTTTTCGAAGTCTCTATTGTGGGGGCCCCTCTTTCGTGGAGGCCCCGGGGCGGTCGCCCCGGATGCCCTCCCCTAAATCCGGCCCTGCTTATTATGATTATGCTCCAATCAATATCTATTGGTGAAAGTCCGATATCTTTTACAGTACCTAATCTTTTTTGTTCTTAATCTTTCAGCGAGTTCAAACACCACTTGGTTTGCTTATACTTCACGACGATCTCTTCGTGGACACATTTTTTTTATTATCTGGCTTCCTTACGATCACGACTATTGCTAAATTCAAGAGGCTGCCAAATCCCCTGTTCATCATCCTAAAGAGATACGTAAGGTAAGCTTCATGTTACAAGTATTTTTTGTGTAGGTATTTCTTATTGCCACAAAGACTTATAACGCTGATTAGCATAATCAGCCTATAACGTTCCCACTGCTGGGACAGAGGCCTCCTCTCTGTGAGAGGGAGCGGGCCGTGATCCACCCTGCGGGCCCAGTGCGCGTTGGTGAAAAATCATCTTAAAAAATCTCGAAAATTAAGTTGTATTTCTTTAGTTCAAAAAGGTCGCACAAGTATAAGCAGGCCGATTGTTAAAAAAGAAAATTGCAGGCCACAAACGAACTCTGTACAAATTCAAAATAAATAAAATGTTTAATGGCATCTCTTATCCTTTTGGGAAAAAAATACCAGCCCAGCGCCGACACTAAAAGTTTAGATTCGTTTTTTTTATAACTACTGGCCTGTACAGATGTAAAAAAGCAGAGATTCCGTAATATTTTGATTAAAAATGAATAAAAAATAAAAATCCTTGACAATGTGTTGACAATGAAATAGTTAATTGAAATAGTTTGAACGCATGACTTAATTAGTGATTTATACTTGTATGTAGCAATAATTTACTTCGAAATTAGTATAGATATTTGTATTGAAATTATTTTAGTTTATAGATACATACGTCATTATTATTTCTACATTCTAATAGATTGGTGGTAGGATTAGCTGTGGTAATATTCTACGTGTGTGCGGTGTATCCTTACACGGGCAGTGGCCCACTGTGGAACAGGGCCCTCGCCCACGAAATGGAACCATGTCGCAAGAACTGGTGGGTCAACCTTATCATGCTCAACAATTATATCGACACGGAAAATATTGTAAGTACTTGTACCATAATGCCTTTGAGTTTAGTAGCCGCTGCCTACTGAGCCCCTCAAAACCCCAAACATGTGATCAAAGGGCAAACACCCCGGAACTGGTTGGTGATCTCATTTTTTCTTAGCGATTGCCCAGCTTTTGTAACTTAATTATTTTCATTTCTCAGAAACACTACGGGTGTGAATAAAATTGTATTACTTACCTATACTTTTACAGGAAACTCATAAATCAGTATTTACTTACTTATAACAAATTGGATACTAAAGAAGTGTTAATAAAAAACTTAGACTTCGCGACTTCGACAAGCCCCTTCGTATTGAACAGTCTATACAGGGTGGCAGGGCCATCGCCGCGCAACCTGTTACCATGGATTCAGTACAGGACTTTGAACCTTTCAACGCAGGGGCATTGACAATTAGCGTAACTAATTTAAAAAAAAACACGTGTGGCACTCGGGGACTGCCGCGGTAAAGCTATTGCATAGCATTTTTTATCAACTTATGCAATTATAATTATTCATTTATTTTTTATTTATGCAGTATTTTTTTTTCTTTGATATTAATTCAAGTACAGTCGTACCATATACATACACGTTAAGCGAACGCTCGGCCGAGCTACGCGGTGGGCGGAGTGGGGGGTGTTAGGTTTTATTTTCGTTACGGAATTTCTTGATTCTGTCGCCGCGCTCAAAGCCCGCGATAAAAGCTATGCAATAGCTTAAAAATTGTCGTCGTTCCTGACATTTGGACCGCATAGGTATTGCACTTTCTATGCAACAGTCGATTTTTTCAAAACCAACGATATATTTCTACTCTAGGGGGTCTAGAACCATCATTATCATGTGCCTAGCCTTTTCCCAACTATGTTGGGTTCGGCTTCCTGTTTCATCGGATGCAGCTGACTACCAGTATTTTACATGGAGCGACTGCCTATCTGACCACAACCCAGTTGCTGGGTAAAAAGATACCCCTTGGTAAAACTGGTTCTCAGACTTTCGGGCTTCTCACGACCCGTAACGACTGCCAAAGATCCACGAATGACAGCCGGGACCAACGGCTTAACGTACTTTCCGAGGCACGGAGGGGTCTTGATATGTAAAGATGGTCACCCATCCACGGATCAACCGCAGCAAGCGTAGATTAACCTGATCAATCGACCCGTGTAGCAGTATTACTATTAAGTATTATTATTATTACTCGGATATCTATGAGTTATTACTTAGCTTAGAGTCTAGAATCATGTGCTGAATTCATGGTTACAGTTTGCGCGCCGATGTCCCTGCCACCCTGTATAGCCATCAAATCTCTACTTTAAAAATAATTAAATTTTTCTCAGTGCCTAATCACGTCATGGTACATCCCGTGTGACTTCCACTTCTTCGTGGTGACTATACTGGTGTACTGCATCTACAGAAGCCTGCCTAAACTGGGTCTCGTCATCGCAGCCGTATTGACGGCAGGGTCTCTTGTGGTACCAGGCGTCGTCAACTATATCTATCAACTTTCAGCTATTCAGCTGTTCACTTTTGAGTAAGTTATTTTTTTATAGTTTATACGCACACTTTGACCTAGTAAGTAATCTCTGTTCCAAAAGTATGTGATGAAAGTGTAAACAACCCTGTTTAGGTTTAATTATTACGCAATCACTCACTGAAGGGAATTAGTAACATATTCATCTGGATTTGGAGGTTAGGATTATTTCATCATTGTTGCAGATAGTGGTGAGATATAACGTTAAAACCAGCCAAGTAACAATTTAGCAAGTTCAAGAACAAATTGAACCATTTACTAATATTGTTCAGATGAATAACATTATTAAATGATAATTGAAAAATCATCGACGAAAATTAACGTTATAAAATTAACCTCAATTGTCAAATGAAAAACACCTTTAAGTTGATTTAACATTAGACTTACAGGTTTAAGTATTCAAATAATCAAATCATAGCACACAATTGTAAATGGCACTACAAATTAGCATCCACAGGTACATTTTCTGATCCATTTGCTTACATTTTCATCAGACACTTTTGGAACAGACCATAGTACTTAGTTCTTGTAGAGGAGCACGTTCGGGAAAGAACTACCACCATACCTAAGTTAGCCGCGAAGCAGCATGTCTGTTTCCTTGTATGAAAAGTGTAACTAGGGTGGAATGGCAACGCGCCTGCGAATCCCTGGCAATGTAGGTGTCTCCAGGCGGTGGTAACCATCACTTATGTACCATTAAGTGGGCTGTCTGTATGTTTCTTGCGTGTTGGCGGTTATAATAATTAAACTTTAAGTAATAGTAATAAAACTCGTAAGCTATGATTATGTTTGATGTAATTATTTTGTAAGATTATGATCGATCAATCATACAATTTTTCAAACGTTGAGTATGGTTAAGATGATTTTCTTTAGGAGTTGAACTACTTACGAATATTACAAGGCAAAGTATTTAAATGTTCTTTGTAATGATCATCATTACAAGTAAGTGATTATTACAGGACATAATTATGATTTTGTTCCTCCAACAGATAACTGAATGACAAATGAGCCATGTTACAGTCTGCCATGTAAGAGAGTAATGTTGGATTTTCAACGCTCGGGTCACAGGTGAAAATCCAACAGTGCGCTTTTATTCGGCATTACATTACAAAATTGGTGTCACAAAGTGTAATAGAAAACAGGCATTACTCTCCAAATGTTGAATTTATTCCAATCCTACAGACGCGACACACGTAACGTTCTCGTGTCCAGATTTCAATAGTTCATACAAAACCCTTTCTATTTTTGTTCAATTTCCCAATTTTCTGGGCAACATTTCCAATTTTTTTTTTCGTAAGAATCTAATTTGGACTATTAAGAACATTTTAAAACAAAAAATAGCCAAATCGGTCCAGCCGTTCTAAAGAGCTACGCTTACCAACGAATAGCATTTCATCTTAATTTATATAAATAGATAGGCTTTAGGTAATTGGGATAAATAGTCGATCGAGCAGTATCTAGTATTACTACAGTGTAGTCGGGGTCAGATTTTCTGCTTATATTTATTGCGTTTCCGATTGCATCTTTTCCGTAGATTGTTAATGTACAGGTACTACTTGCGTAGATTGTAATACGACAATCACAATGAAGCATAGTTCAACACCCCATGAAAAAATCTAAAGATATTTTCCTTGTAACTTGCTTAGCGTGTCTTCCGCCATTACACTGTGCCATTTGAAACAATTAGATGTTTATCTGCGCTTCATTAGTAGTACAATGCAATTATTGTAGTATTTTGTTGTGAAATGTCAGACACTATTGTGTAATGTATTGTTTTGTAAAGCGATTGTTATGCGGTGCCCGTTACCTAAGAGGAGGCGACGAGTTCGTGTCAAAATTCATAAGGCTCTTATCTTAAAAGTGCACGCTTACGGAGGAATTAATAAAAATGTTAACTTCATTAATTCACTGACAGACAATTCACAGCTTAAATCGCTGGGTCTAGAGGCATGACATTTTGTACTAGAGTGCTTTATTCATCATATACGGGGTTAAATTAAATTAGCTAGCGAAATTGCGCAGGCATGATGGGTATCGATGCAACTCCATGGACACTCTTTTAAATTATGTCGTTACAAAAATATTAGTTACATCGTTAATGTAGAACTTAAAATTTTATGTGAGAACGATGTAAGAAAAGACGTATAGGTAAGTTAAAAGCGTCCAGAGTACAGCAAATAGAAAAAAACAAAAATCAATCCAAGTAATATAAGAAGAAAAGTACCTTGGTTCATTTCCAACTGAATGTGACGCATCAGTAGTTTCATCACGGAGGATTTCCTCTGCCATTGTTCTAATGAATGTATCGTTACCTAGTAATAATCAATTTGCTCCATTACCATTATCTGGAAAACTTCTCGATGTAAACAACACGCATCGTTCGGCAGTTGAAACTTTGTCTCATTATGTCTTCACAGTTTGTTAGTATCCCATCGTCATTCATTCGCAATCCATTATTTCGCAGGATACCACAATAAAACCTTTTACCAAGTCAAAACATCATTATCACTTGTAACATCTATTAGTGTTAACCACATCACAAATCACGAATCTTCGGAGGGAATGTGAAATTCAATAAGGAAAAAATTTACACATTCACACAGATTTTAAAAAGACTTGCCAATAAACACACATCAAAAAAGTCCAAGCAACACGCATCATTTACAGAAGTTGCATGTTTTATTAATTGATACTTTATTTTTTTCTTAACAAAGTAGGTTGGTACACGATCTTTTTGTTCTCGGAAACGTACAATGGCTGATTTTAAAAATACAAACTTTTCGATTGTGTTTTGTTTTCATTCAAATAAAAGTTAATTATTTTTTCCCAATTTCATGTGTTTTCGTTGCTTGATAAATTTGGTATTTATCTCACTTTTATCATTTTGAGATATATAGTTTTTGAAAAAATTTAGTGGTTCGTCATTTTTTATGTCATGCAGCGACGCCATTTGACTGCTGATGAAATGCAGAGAGCTGTAGGAATGCTACAAGCGAAAAGAAATCAGTTCCAGGTATCTCGGCATTCTGGTGTCAATAGGAGCGTGATTTGTCGTCTTTGGCAACGTTACGTTAATACAGGGGATCCTGCTGAGGAGCACCCAGGACGTGGAAGGAGTACAACTGCTCGACAGGACCGATACATACAACTGATGTTAACCGCCCGGTAGATAGGTTTAAAACTACAATTCTCAAGCGGTGTATTTGTTAGCCACCAAACCATGAGAAATAGGCTGCATGAATACGGCCTACAAGCACGACGCCTAATTAGGGGTCCACCTATACGCCATGGGAATCGCGCCCGTCGAAACGAATGTTGTAGGGAGCACTTGCCATGGACCCAGAAGCAATGGGATAAAATTTCATTTTGCGATGAGTCCTGGTTTGGATTTAGGCCTGATACGAGAAGAGTAAGAGTGTATCGTCGTCCCGGAAAGGCTGAACGGCTGAGATGCATCCAGGAACTGCAGGGTGCACTTCCTACAGTGGCTCCACAGTGATGGTATGGGCGGGTATTATGAATAACAGACGAACTGATCTCGTTTTTGTAGATGGCAATGTGAACGATGAAAGTTACGTTGAAGATGTCCTCGGGCCTAATGTTCACCCATTTGCACAAAGTCTTGGCACAGATTTCACGCTGGTGCATGACAATGCGCGTTCGCACACAGCTCGGAGGACCAGAGAGTACTTGGCAACGGCAAACATCAGGGTATTGCCGTGGCCTGCACCATCGCCGACCTCTGTCCCATCGAGCACGCATGGGACATGCTCCAAAGACGTGTTCTAGAGAACCTGGACGGAGTGTCGACAACCCAACAACTGAAAGACTTGTTAAAATTCCATTGGGTGCGATTGCCGCAGGATCAGATAGACAATCTTATAAATTCAAGGAAAAATCATTGCCGACAAGTTTTAAACAACAGAAGCGGTCACACTTTCTTTTGAATTACCAAATAATTAAAAAAAATGTCGTTATTTAATTTTGTAAAACATCCAAAGTTTAATTTCGTTTTAACTTTATTTAATACTAAGTACGGTTACGGTACACATATTGTTAATTATTGTGATTAAATGAACAATTGAATGAAGGATTTTGTTGCTTTAGTCACTAATGCATCAAAAAATGCTTAGTTATTATTTATGAAAAAAATATTAATATATTACAATAGTAAAAATCGTTCAAAACTTCAAAGCCGTTCATGCTGCTTAGACTTTTTTGATGTGTGTATAAGAAGATATTATTTAATTTTAAGGTAAAAAGCCTAGATCATCATTGCCACCGATTTTAAAATAATAATAAAAAGAGAAACGCGAAGGGGGTTTTGCTAGGAGAGTCCTTAGGAAAATTCTCCATAATTCTATCTTTTTGTCAATCCAAACGCTTTCGGTAAAATAACTGAAATTGTGTATTCTGTAAATACGATATCAAAATCACTTTTACACGTCATGTTAAAAAAATAAGCTAGATGGAGTCGACATTTCCTATCTGACTACCCTTGAGAAGAATGGCGAAACAAAGTCAGGGGTCAAAGTCTCTTTTAATGTCCAGACATAATCTTGGTCAGATCATGTGAGGACCATTTAGATCTGCGTCTGAAATGGTCTTTTGAGGAAAGAACCACACAAATTAGAGTGAACGTGTTCAGTCAGTGCAAGCATTTGTCAGTAATCGTGTACCTCAACTCAGGACTTAAGGAGCTCAACGTCTCGACCAACAATACTAAAGAAAGGAAATTCAGTTAGCCCGCATAAATTACTCAAAAAGCAAGACCATTAAAACTGTAGCGGCATCTACAACGCCACATGCGAGCTACGCGTCAGACTGACGTCACGCAAAATCCTGCATCGCGCAAGCAGAGTTTACCGCGCAACTAGCATATATACAACATCCCGACATCAATCGTTGGGCAGTTGCCCACCAGACACAACACCCGTCTGGTCGAGGATCCTCCCTTTTCTATGGAGGTGTGAGTGAACTTTACGCCCTGTTCCCCATACCTCTATAAAACTAACTAAGAAAGAAAAAGAAAAGTCAATAAAAAAAAAATCCTTGATAATCTAATAAATAATACTTTTCAAAGTAAATATTCATGTCATTTTATATAAAATATTCATCAATGTCTGTGTATAAAATGGTGTATAATGAGGATTTTGCATAATAATTCCAATGTCAAGTTTAACGGTTTTATCACAAGACTTAGCAGAGCGAGCAGCTCAATCCCAAACTTTTTTTTCTTCCTAACAATCATAAATGTTATAGTACCTAGTTTTAGAAAGTTTAATGGTTATACAGCTTTTAAATCGTTTTATGGGTAAGTTTCGAATGTCAATGGGAAGTTTCTTGTAAAAGCGTTTACATTGACCCATGAACTATAATAGTTGCCTACTCTGTGGAGGCGAGTGTCATGTACAGTATGATTGTGTTTATTCCTGGTATTTGAACTATGAATATCGGACATTTTCTTAATTTTCTATATTTTTTTGTGTATATTACAATAGATTTTAAAATATAATGGGGCTATAACTTAGAGAGAAGCTAATAGTTCTCCCGTCTGCCTACCAGATTCTTAAGCGACCCTCGCGCCGGCAAAGACTTCAACATGGCGTACATAAAGAGTCACACGCGGTACGCCGCCTATCTAGTCGGCTTCTACAGCGGATATCTGTTTGTCACGTATAGCAATAAAGGCAATCTGAACAGGATTAAACAGGTGAGTTATAGTAGATTATTCAGCCAGGGGATGAAGCAGTGTCTTATGTAAGAACATAAATGGTAAATGATAAATGATAAATGATTTTATTTCTGTAAGTAGGTTTGAACAAACACTTTTACACGTCAATCATATTTTAAAAACTAGATGAGGTCGGCGTTTCCTATCTGACTACTCTGAGAAGAAAGGCCGAAACAAACTCAGAGGTCACAGTCTCTTTTAAAGTCCAGACATAATCTTGGTCAGATCATGTGAAGACCATGTAGATTTGTGTCTGAGATGGTCTTTTGGGGAAAAACCACACTGATTGAGTGGACCTGTCCAGTCAGTGCACGCATTTGTCAGTAATCGTGTAGCTCAACTCAGAACTTAAGGAGCTCAACGATTCGACGAACAATACCAAAGAAAAGACATTTGGGTAGGCCACAAAAATTACTCAAACTGCCAGACCATGATTAAAATTAACTGAGGAGAGAAAAAAAAAGCAACAATGACCCACATAGTCTTCATCATAAGACAAGAGTCTTGTCTTCTGTTCTTATGCTCGCCCTAGACGGAAACACCTTTATCCCCGAGAAGAATTCTCTGTTCTCTTCCCACCTTCTGTGAGGTAATAAAAAGCATTTCTATTTTCGAACATATTTTTTTTGTAAATATTTTTATATGACTTTTTAGTTGAGATTCTAAATTCAAATCACATTAGTGACCAGCGGCTTATGTTGAAATTCAGTACAATGGCATCGCCCGGTTAGAGCCTACTATGCCTAGGGCTTAAATTACTTGCATGACATATAATTTGATTAGCGAGCAGGTTGTGTGAAAAAAGTATAATTGTTTTTGTTCAGCAAACCCACCATTTTTACTGTGTCCGATACCGTTTTACTTGTAAACAAACTTCGACAAAATCACTATTCTTTCCAGAAATGGTCAGTCCTAGGCACTTTTGCTGCCCTAACACTGATGCTGGTGGTCATGGTACTGGGCAGCACGTTCCTCTGGCGTAGCTACCATCCGCTAGAGGTAGCTGTATATGCTGCACTCAACAGACCAGCTTGGGCGTGTTGCGTCGCCCTGCTAGTACTGTGCTGCTCATTTGGACATGTTCGTGAGTAATTGACAATCCTATAAGTACTTCTATAACGCTTATAATATAAGGGTACCAGTCTGTCACAAAATTTACTTGTTTCCGAAATACACCAGATGGAAATATCCTGCCAATTTTAGTATTTCGCAGAAAATATTGTTACTAGCATCCGAAATTCTTTCTTCAATCCAACTCTGAAACAATTTTTTCTTATCTTCTACACATAGTACAAACCAAAGTCGCCTTTAGTGTCTGTCTGTGTGACCGCTTAGATCTGCTTAATCACCCAATGAATTTTAATGCGGGTTCCAATATCATTTAGATCATTTATTCCGAAAGCTTGTGTATAAACATTTAATTAAGACTAGCTTCTGCCCGCGACTTCGTTCGCGTAGAAGTCGTAAGACACCACAATATAGTAAAATAACAGCAACATTTTATAAAACTTTCCAGTATACTACGTAATATTTAGTTTTGGTCTCAGCAGCCACAAAATATACAGAGAGTCAGGACTGGTGACGCGGGTGGTGCAAGCGAAGTACAGTTGTCCGTGTGAAAAACAGCTGGGCCTGAGGTCGACACCCGCAGAATTCAGTAGTAATTTCTCATTGCTTGCGAAGTTTTTCGTTTTTAGTGAATGAATGTACGTCTGCGTTCCTGTATATACAACCTAATGGGACACTGATACACTGACATGCTTTTAACAGATTATTCCTGACGAACAGCTAGCACTAAAATAATATAACAGTAGATTGTAAACATACGGAATTTCTCAATAACAGTCACCTAACCACAGATATTTATTTTTATTACTAGCTGCGCCCCGCGGTTTCACCCGCATAGGTCTCGATCCCGATGAAACATCGGGATAGTAAATATCCTATGTTTTAATACAAGTCATGGTCTACCTATGTGCCAAATTTCATCCAAATCCGTTCAGCCGTTTTTGCGTGATTGAGTAACAAACATCCAAACATCCACACTTTCACATTTATAATATTATATATATATATATAGTAGGATTATATATTATAGTAGGATAACCAAAGATGACAGAAGCGGCCCAAACTTTATGTTTTTCTATGTACGTCAAACAAAATTCTATAAAGGAAGCACAAAAAATATCAATTGTTGGGAATAGAACATAGGTTTACAAAGCAGTCGTCTAACCGTCTAAACGTTGCCGTGTCTGGCCACACCACTGTTAAACCCGCGATGTTTTGTGTGGTATGTTTTAACGTTCAACATATGCTGTAAGCAGTATTTTGATTAATAAACAATAAAACAAAAAAATAAAACCGCTAAGCTATTTGCTTTGTTGAAAGTTGACTGAAATAGCCGTTCTTATATCATGATTGATTGCATAGCTCCTTAAAAGTATATCGGGATGATAATTATTCAAATGGTTAAATTGGAACTATCTGCTATATTCGTGCACTATTCAGCTCAGTAAAGTAATGGAATAATTCGACTGTTGTCATACACTGATACAGTGTGTTCTCTCTCATATCAGTCTCATTTCCCAAGAAATGTATGGGAAGTTTTTTGCGATTTCTGACTTTTATAGTACTCAAATCTCAGTTAGTCCAATAGAGTTTTTAATCCTTATAAGAATCAGGATAGATTGGCATTTTTTTGTTTTATGTGTAACATCTTTCCTCTCGCTTCCTTGAAATCGGTGGAGGTGATTTCGTGTATAAAGTGTGCTGTTATATAAACTAATTGATATGTGTAAACTATATTAATAAATGTATGTACTGTTGATAACAAGTGTCTGAAAAAAGTTCAGATCATTGATAATATATGCAAGTGAGTAATAATGAATAATTATTCGAAAAAGTATCTCAGTATTTAGCTTTTTTAAAATTTTGAGATTAATTTCTGTCGCTACTCAATGAAAAAGTTTCCGTATTTTATTTTTTATAATGGAAAAAATCGTACTAAGTATTTAATGAAGCATTGTGTTTTTCTGAAATATCTTCATAAATGACGAAGTTATTATGATAGTTTTACCTCCGCTAGTTTGATAGTCGCCGCCGCTCTCCCCCAAATTGAAAAAAAAAACAACGCCAATTTCGGTTCATCCGTTCTGGAACTACGGTGCTACAGACACACACACACGCACACACACACACACACACACAGATACGTCAAACTTATAACACCCCGTCGTTTTTGCGTCGGGTGTTAACAAAAATAACTGTCTTCAATAAAAAATCGCATTACTCCCAGTGTTAATTAAATAACAATACAATTTTCATTAAAAATGATTATTCTTCGGTACGAAAAATCATTTCAAATAATAACTGAATCATTTTTTAACCGACTTCACAAAAGGAAGAGGTTCTCAATTTGACTGTATTTTTTTTAATGTGTGTTACTTCAGAACTTTTTTCTAGATGAACTGATTTTGATAATCCTTTTTTTATTTGAAAGCTGGTGCTTCTCATGTAGTCCCATATAAATTTAATTAAGATCTGACCAGTAGTTTTTGAGTTATCTTTAATAATGCGTATTTTTGCCACTTAGTATATGTTGTTGATGTTTTAATAAGTTCCTGTCACTGTTATTGACATATCAAGTAGTGGTATACGAATTTGTTTGGGGTAGGTACCACAACTAAAAATTAAAATTAAAAATAAAATACAAAAATAACAACAAAACTTTTTTACAAAAAGAAACAACCGACTTTAAAAAAAGAAACACTAAAAAGAGAAAAATAACTTTTATTTCGGAAGTTGGTGTCCTTGGTTTTGTATTTTCTTTTTTTGCCACCGACTTCCGAAATAGTTATTTTTCACTTTTTAGTGTCTTTTTTGGACGCTGGGTGTTTTTTTTGTAAAAAAGTTTTGTGTTGATATAATGTTAATGTTGCTTATGTTACACATCATATGCGACTACTGTAAGGTCCGCTCGTTTTATTTTTGTGAAAATAACCCATTTTCTTGCTTCAAAATCTGTGACTGAAGATCAAAATGTTTCAAAAAGTTAAGAACAGTCTCCAAATACCGTTTTCTCGTAGGAACCACGATTAAGGTACTTGCCCTTATTACACCATCTCAAAAATCCATCCTGTATATGTCATGATTGACTGCTTAGCTCCGTAAAGGAATAGCGTGATGATAATCATTTAAAAGGTTACATCTGTAACTGTCTGCAATATTTTGGCTCATCTTTTTAAAATTTCCGGTAAACTATAGAAAAATACGAACAAATTGCAATATTGCTCATCCCCCATATCAAATAGCGTGATAATTTATAGCATCAATATCTATGCAAAATTTTAACAATATCTATCCGGTAGTTTTTGCGTGATGCTGGAACATACATTCAGACAAACGGACATTTTTTTTTTAATGTACAGTTTTGACTTCTCTAAGATTTGACTACATGTATAGATATACCAAAGAAATCTTGATGTTTTGACATATCGCAATTGCACCCGTGAGAAGCAGGGGCGGGTCGCTAGTTAATAAAATATAAAGAAAAAGAAAAGAAAGAAAGAAAATACATTTATTTACGGTAAACATGACGCAATGAAAAAACACACAAACACAAAAAAGAACGAGTTGGGGGAAAATATGTGTCACATCCACGCAAAACGGCAATCGCTCAGCTTAATGCTACGACCCTATGCGAGACAGAGCCCCAGCGCTGGTTTTCAGCGATAGCCGGCGCTGACGTGATGACGTCAACCAGAGCAGCATACGAAAATTAAAAATAAACATTAAAATAAGAAATAAAATAAATACACTATACCTAGTTCAAAATGTATATAAACATAATATTAACCACCACATACCACCACCACCATATTATTATTATTTTTTATTTATCGATGCAATCTTTACCAGTCTACCCCGCAAATGTTTTGTTCCAGCGCTAGTGAAGTCGTTCCTGAGCTGGTACCCATGGGTGCCTCTGAGCCGGCTCTCCTACGGCCTGTACCTGACACACATTATATTCTTAACACGTAACGTCTTTATCACCAGAAACCCGCAGCACAATGATAACTTTGACGTCGTAAGTCTCACTATAACGATTTGGTCCATCTTAAACTTTTTGCGCTAGTTTTTGAAGTTGATAAGTCACCACAGTTGACAATAGATATCTATCGACCGATCAAAAAGTCACTATCCTCTTCGTAGGTAGGTACCTAACCTATCCACAAATTACAGTTTTTTTTTAAATTAATCCATCCATTTTAGTCATATCAAAATAATCTAATTCTAATAACCTTACTTTCGAAATAAAGTAGGTGGGTCATAATACGAAGTCGAAACATAAACAAAGGTTAAAAAAACCTTACATTTTATTTTTCAGTTGAACACATCAGCAGGTGTCATATTCTGGGGCTGTGTGGCCGCTCTTTTACTTTGGCTTTTAGCAGAAGCACCTGCTAACAAACTACTTTCCCTGTGCTTGAAAAAGAGGTATTTATTTATTTGTTAATAATCATAGATTTAACATATTTAAATCAAATCTATATTGAGATATGATTACGCAATTTTTTTCACCTCGTTACAATACTTTTGTATATATTTTTTTTAAACTACAAATCTTATCTATTTCCCAGGATTCAGAAAATATTGAATCCAGAGGCGAACCCGATGACGGTGAGCTCTAACACAAGTGTGAGCACTGTGCCAACGAGCAGCGAACATCTGAACGATAACTTACCAGGCACAATACATTTCTCTTCTAAAATATGAAAATCAGTTCTACACTGTTCTAATTTATAGCCAGGGCCGGATTTAAAAGTCTGGAGGCCTTGGGGCAACAAAGGAGTGGAGGCCCTACCCCCCTCCCAAATTATTTTCCAAATAAAATTAACAATTTTTTTCACTAGAGTTTTTCAATAAATAATTATAATTTATTGTGAAACCAACTTGATTCTTTTAGCATTTAACAAATAAATAGAATCGAAAACGAGAATTATCTGAAATCGAAAACATTTCGAAACGTTTTTTTTTTCATATTTAAGAACAATATAATCATGTTTATACAAAGTACTATAGGTAAAAAAAATATCAAAGGAAAAGTGGTTTACTCGTCAGAATTTGAAAGATTTTTTTTCCGAAGTCTCTATTGTGGGGGCCCTTCTTTTGTGGAGGCCCCGGGGCGGCAGCCCCGGATGCCCTCCCCTAAATCCGGCCCTGTTTATAGCAAGTTTTAGGATACAGTATTCTATTTAAAAACGGATTCCTAAGAATCGGTTTTTAACATTAATCCGAATACAGTAAACAGAAAATAAATTTATGTATTAAATATTATTATGTAATTACGGTACATTTTAAGACGATAAGTAGCTGTGAAAAGTGGAGGTTAGACAAAGAAAAAACATGTAAAAACTATATTTCTTACATATTTCTCTTTCAAGGGCTGGTCAAGGAAATCATAATTGTATGTAATCACCGGATTAATATAATAAGGTAGGCATTAACTTTCCGTTAATGAAATGCTTTTTATTCAGTTAGGATGATAAAGATAAATGTGTATAATGACACTGTTGTAAATAAAATCATATACTTATAATATCATTTATAAAATTATTTTAGTTCTAAGGAAACCTGTAATCATACAACTTGCCTAATTACTAGATGAGCACTAAAGTATGTTCAATTAATAAGAAAATTACAAAAGAATACGTCAAGATTGCTATACCTACAGTAAAGTAGGTAAGTGGATACTGCACGTTTGACTAGTTAAATTAGTGCAGCCCTTACGTAGCGTCTACGCCGTAGGCCTACGCCGTAGACTGGTCTACGGCGCTAGCGTAGGCCTACTACGCGCTATGATTTTAATAATTTTATTTCCCGAGCAGTAAGTTTGGTTGTATGCAGCAATTATGATCTATGGTAAAACTGATTATATAAGATTGTATTGTAATAGTCACTATACCCTCACCAAAGAAACAATTATTTCGTGCCGCCTGCATATACTCGGCCTATCGCAGCGCAATTTTATAAAGTTAGAAATTATTATTATTTTCGTATGAATACACTATTCTTTTACTAATACCACAGTTTTTTTTTCTTCAGGTATGTATTTAATGCCATCTATGTGTGAGTTGCGTTACTGCTATGCATTGAGCATCTGTTTCCTATTTGAATCCGCTTCTGGCCGTGAAAAAAGTGTGCAATCTGAGCTATAGATGGCGTTACTAGTTCTAAATGATATTTAGTTCAATTCTCTAACGATATTCTTTTTTATCCTTTTAGTGGTGTTTTCATTAATAAATCGTTTTTGATGGTGAATTGCGTATGTTTATAATGTATTACGCTAATATAATTGTTTGTTATCTAAGAAGTCAATTAAAAAAATATAACACAACCCAAGTCGCAACAGCTACAAACATATTAGTGTACTAGCAAACTATCTCTTCTTTTATAAATGCTTTTTGGTGGTTTCCGTTAAATAAGTAACCTCTTTTTTACTAGTGTTGTAAAAATTGCTCAAGAACTAATAATGTTATGAAGGGCAGAAGCATCCTTTACATCGTTAAATTACTTAAAACCTACTCCCCTACGTACGACCATTCATCTGAGGCCGGTTCGGCTGTATGTTGTTGATGTTCATAAATTGTTGATACTCAGCCTGATTTAAATAAATAATTTTATTTTGTTTATTTTTAAGTCTTTACCAAATTTTCAGACTTAAAGCAACTTTGGTGACGTTTATGCTTTCATCAATGTCTTGTTGTTACCGACACCAATAAGATTAAATATGAATGGGAATATAACACTTGCAAGTTTTTCTATTTGTAAGACTCATAAGAAAAACCTTAATGAGAATACAAAACTCTATACATATTTATATTTTTTTGTAGGGTTTTTTTTTTTAAATACAAAAGGAATAGTACGTTTGGGTAGTATGTATTAAGTTGCTGCGGACAATCCTAAAACTTACAGGTTGCATTTTTTGAAGTTGTGTGACTATTGAAAATATTAAACCACTTTTTAAAGTACTACTTCAACTGAAGGAAACCTAGAATTTGCAGTCTGAAATCGCCGCACGCAGTGAGCAAAGCTCCTCTAATTTAATTATTCTAATTTAATTTGTGATTCGCTACATACCGACGTATTCACTATAGTTTACCTAAGCTGCCGGTCGTCTGTGTACACAGTATAAACATAAGTGCAGGTAAATCAACAATGGGAGATTACATCACTGTGATGTTAGCATTATTTATAGATTTCATTACCTTCCGACGTATGAATTTACTCGGTCGATTTATAATTAAGTGCTGTTTCATGTTGCTATGCTGGATTATTTTAAGTTTGCTGTAATTTTCAGGTGTTTCTTTTTATTAGTTGGTGACTTCATCTATGTAAAATTGGTGGGCAACGCAACTTTTGGAAATTGATAGTCTAGTTCTCTTAGGAGTGGCTGACAAATAAAAAAAAAAAAAAAATATATAAATTATTAAATATTTATATACCATTTTCCCTAATTGAGGCATTTCAGAGCCACATTTTTACATAACTACATATTTAGTACTACATACTCCAGATAAGATTTGTTGAAAGATCATTACAATTCTTAGGAACTAGACTATACCTAATCTGATCCGCAATCGGTGTTCGCTATCCGTAATTGGTGTCTTCCTATCTGGTTTAAGAGGATAACCCGATAAAGATACGACGAATTAATGTAGGTAGAAGACCCTGAAGTAATCTCAGCGGATAAGGTACTTTCACTGGCCCTTATCTACCTTTAGGATTTTTTGGAAGATGTATATATTTATGCCACTGAAGTGGCTTATTGTTTTCTTCTCAAGTGTCAAATAATTATTGTTTGTGCACTAGATTTTAATTCGTTAGTAATTAGATGTCGTTGATGATCGACCATCATTTTGATTGATGTGTAAAACTCAGTTATAACTACTGCTTCTACAAAACTACGGTTGATTTGACTGGTGACTTGATTTGTCTATAATTACGTGGAAATTGAGGAAATATGAACACAATACTACTAATTGGATTATTTTTTTCATTAAAATTGTCATTAGCTTATAAGTACGTAAATAAAAAACATCGGTGTTTGTTTTGATTGCGTATCGGCCCATTTCCTCTTGCCACAACAGTTTGAATTCATTTCCATGTTTACAAACGATTGACAAAACTGAGGATCGCATTTTTACATGATTAAGTAATATCTACAATAGCGTGCCATGTCAGCATCTGCTTAGTTTGTATATCATACTTCGTGCCGGCGCAGCGCGCTGCGTCTTCGTACATTACTAAATATTTGATTCCGAGAATGTGGTTACCTACATCATTTGACCTTATTAAAAATCTGGATCCAGCTCCAGCAGAGCGCGACTGTGTTTGGCAACACAACAGCAGCGAACTCGGCGGCAGCGGCACATCATAATGACATAATTGGCAGGGGGGAGCGCAGGCGCGCGGCGGCGCGAGGGGGGACGACGCGCGACGCATGCGCGGGTTTGACGGCCAAGGTCGAGGCCGAGCGACTCTGCCGCGCACCGCCGCGTTGGTAGGTTCTTCTCGCGCGGAGCCCTCTTTCTGGAAACAACTTCTGAGGGACAAATGCGCATATAACGCCGCGAGTGCCTTGTATCCCGAACCCCTGGACTCACCGACAAAGGTAATACCACCATTTCCTAACGAAATTCGCGACCGCGTTCCATTTGATGCAAAAATCGATCAGTTGTGTAATGTTTGTAATCACGCTTTCCACCTAGTACGTATACATAACGCAGCTCTCGGCTTGCGTGGTTTTGCACGCTACGAACAAATTAGATGAGCGATGTTATTCGATGCTCATCAATAGTAACAGGAACTAAACGACAGATAGGTAACATTGCCGTAGGTAGTGCGAACAAATGATTTGCTCATTGCGCAAAATTGGTCAGCTCACCTTGCGCAGCGTCTCACGTCACTCACACTGCACGCTAATCGTCTGAGCAAACAGTTTTGACGTTGTTTTGGAAATTGAATTCATTATGATCACATTTAAAATGAATCTTAATCCCACAAGGATGGTTAGACGCCGATGTTTGCTTCCACATATTAACTGAATACCCACTTTTTGTGCAGCTTTTTGTGCCGCCTGCTAAGTATCGTTAATAGTGCTAGAGTCAAAGTACTCGTAACAAATACCTGTTCTCATGATATTTATTTCTATGTATTTGTTATGTATTGTAAACTCTTTGTTACATTAATGGATTCCACTTTGTCAAATTGACAATGTTGCATCCACTGCCGGCGTTTTGCCACATCGCCACATTATTCAAAAGCTTAAGGTGTCTCAGATATTTAAAGCGCTGGTGGAGCTTGTTTGCACAAGTTCTCAACCCCCAGTGGCCCTGGAACTGCCCATAATTTAACTATCAATATTTAAGGTCGCTTTTGAGGTAGGTAATCCCTTGTTTGTCTTTGCTTACGGAGCTACGGTTTGCGTCATACATATACGTCGGCACATAGGTAGGCACTGCCTTTATCCATTTTTTATTCACTTAGAAAAGGTGATGCGGATAATTCTGAGGATATTGTTAACTGAAACTAGCCCTGCGGTGGGTGTTTAGGTTTATGTTTGGAGAACTATAAACTTAGATACATTAGCAGCCGATCTATTCAGAAAACAGAATTATTATTTTAGAACAGACCGTCAGATCATTCAATAAGGACCACAATTTGGAATTTAGATAGGATAAGAAGATTTTTTGATTGTATTATATTTTTGAAAGGAGGTATTGTTTAACCTGGTTAGTCTACGTACCTATATAATTTATAATTGAATTTATTTGGGCAAAAAAACAACAGAAGAAAGGATGAGATTGTCAATTCACGAGACGGATTATTTGGAGCCTAATTAAATCTATATAAAACTAAGTTACTTTTTCAAAGATAATTTCCTCTTTACGCTTTTCATGTCTGCATGTGTGATCGCTTGGATCTTCTAAACTGCACAATGCATTGTGATGCGGTTTTCACCATTATTTAGATAATTTATTCCGGAAAGTTAAAGAGATATCAGTGTTTTGACATGTCGCCATTGCACCCGTGCGAAGCAAGGGCGGGGGGGGGTCTACTCTCTACGTCCGTCATCGAAGATACGGGCCCATCCAAACTAGTTCGAAACTTCGAAGTGAATCCTACACCCAATTAATTAACTCTTTTGGACGGGCAAAAACAGCGGGAGTAGAGACAACTGTCAAATCGTGGTATCATTCATTCTTAGGTCGGGCCCTAAACTAATGTTATGTCCGTAGGTGATCGGAGTAGCAATCGGTCGTAACTTCGGCCAATACTACGAATTTCGTGCTTAGGGAGTACACCTCCAGGAGCGTGGTGCTAGTTGCTTCTAAATCATTAACCACAAGTCCCATGGTTTTTGTAATACACAGAGTATTTTTTTACTTAATCCTGACCATCGCGAATTAGTCGATATCGATATCAAGAAAGGACAATGTAGTGGTTTATTTTCTACCACAATTACCTATTAATATTTTCATAATACATTCAATACTATACTAATATCGATTTTAATGCCAGGTGTTGAACGCTAATTTCATTTTGAATCTTTTAATTAGGTACATTCAAACCGTTAGCTTTCACTGTTTTTATTTTGGTAATATTTGAGGAAAGTCAGTTAAATTGGACCATTTTTTTTTCAAATATTTATTTGACATACCTTTTCAGAGTTGGAAAAATGGCTTGTTTTTGAAATGTAACAACCATTTATAGATTGTGCTTTTATTAAGTATCAATCAAGATAATTATCATAAATATCTCTTAAAAAACAACAAAATGTAAGATCACAGCTTTGTTCTAATTTAGCGAACCAGTATTGTAAATTGGACCATGGTGTTACTAAACTGGACTTCAATAGAATCTTTAGTAAAACAAACTCATAAACAAAACCAAAAACATCATTATGAAAAACAGACTACCAAATAATTATCTATTATATTACCTATTATATAATCGAAAAACTATAAAAAATCTGTCAAGTTGCATTAAATCGAATAGTTCAAAAAGGCGATCATCACAAATGTCGGGATTGCTGGTACAAGTTTCATGATTCCAGTTATTGCAACGCACGCGCTGTACCTACCCAGACAACTCTGGGTCCTTCTTTATTATAGTAATTTAGTTTACACTTAAAAAAAATATTTTCTTTTTAATTCACTATCAAACATGGTTGGTATTCCTTTTTTTATTTATAAAGGTTCTTTTTTATCCAAATGCCTCTTCAAAGTAGCTTTCGGAATTTCATGCAATCTTGTACATTCGTAGAAACCAATTTTATCACTTCTGTAGCCGTGTATTGCATTTTCTAAAAGGTTCTGGTTTCCATTTAGAAAAAAAAAAAACAGCCATCTGTAAGCAAAAATAATAGGTAAGGTCAATTGGACCGGTCGATTTTAGCCAGGAGAAAAATAAACCTAATAAAAAAATAACCTATCAAAACACCCAATCGTTCAATATTAGTTAATTGTTGATAAATTTCGGTTACAGACTACAAAATAAGAACACTTACCTTTATATTAACTACACCCTTAGCACGAATCACTCAAAATTGCACCAAAAAATATTAAGTAGAATTTTGATAAACAAAACACTGTCGCCGGCTTATAAAGAGAAAAAGTATGGACGATTGTAATGAAGTGAGTTGCTTATCAGACGGTGTTGCCAATTCCGAAATAAAAAAAAACTAGTTTTCGAGACATGAGGCTGGTCCAATTTAGCGAGCGGTCCAATATACCATACTTTCCTCTATATGTCCAATGAATGTACCTTTGAACAAAATAAAGATACAACAAAGGCCATTTTGGAACCTTTACATAAAAGAATAAGTATTCACAATATTCTTTCACAAGTCCAACATATCAAATTTCTTGTTGTTTATTATCATCTCCATAAGTAACAACATATACCCATTAATATTGACATAATGTTTATGTCTCTTTGTTTGTGTGTGTGTGTGTCTCATCCCCTCTATTTGAGTCAGGGGAAGCTGTGGGGTGCTTAGAGGTAGTGGGCGGCTCATCTCCCCTCTATCGACCGACACTACCCGCCCACATACAAAAAAATATGTTTGTTGCCGTACCTTCGCGAAATAGTCAATAGGGTAACAATGATATTTCCTGTGCCTCCCGTTCATTAGCAATCTTTGTTACTTTGTGTTAGTAGACTGTTGTATTTTTGTTGTTATTTATATTGCTATTCTCCATATATATAGATATGTTTTATTTACATCCTTAATTAATTCTGGTTTAACTGAAGGGCTTCTTTTTGTCACGTCCGCGTAGTCGTAAGTGAATATTATTTAGAATTATAATTTTAGTAGCAGTTAGTTACATCACAAATTTATTTTTTTTAAATAGAGAGAAATAAAATACAAACAAGAAAAATGAAGAAAGACCTTTCCAAAAAACGTCATCTAAACACCCGAACAAAGAATCCCTTCTCAATGTCCATATTGTGTTTTCATGTTTTGTTCAATTTCTTTTATCTATTTTTAGTAAGTGTATCTACAATGTATGGTGTACTTTGAGATATTTTCGACTTATCCTCCACAATGTAAAAGGAAAATATGCTTTTATTCTGAGACTGAAATAATTTTAGTTTATATAAAAAAGATTGTTATCCAAACTAAAATTATTAATGTGAAAGTAACGCCGTCTATCTGTCAGTCTCTCTGTCTGTCTGACTGTTACCTTTTCACGCCTTAAACAAACAATATTTTAATGTTCTCGTGGTGTAATGGCATCGCATGACAAAACGGGGCCGATAGTTAGCCTAGGTTAGTAACTATTACGTAAGCTGCAATGCAACCATAGGATCGCTTATCAGACAGATAAGCCGTCCCCATATAAATCCCTAGCCAGCAAACAAACCTTCATCCTTTGTTAGCATAGTCACATTTGTTTCATACATTTTTATCCATTTCTAAAATATTGGTCTTCTGAAACTAAAATTTCTGCTGAAAAACGCTTTTCTTTTTTCGTCAAATATTGTTACTAATATGCTCCCTTAACTACCTACTTATATTTACCCACACCGTAGTCACCTTCGTTTCAAAGGTACATTTTTAGCCATTTCTAAAACATTGATCTTCCGTAACTGGAATCCCAGCTGATAAACACTATGCTTTTTTCTTAAATGATGATTCCTAATATACTCCCCTACCTATTTATACTTACCCTCAAGTACTAAAAGTACATAACCGTTTCCCAAACAAAGTATAGGCTTCCATTGATGGTAAAGCAGTGTTTACAAGAGGCAGGGCGGGTCAGCTGGTTCGCGCCGATCGATTCGCGCTTCGTGCGCCTCGTGAAGGGCAAGGCTAACTCCACCCGGGCGGCTGTGCTGTGACGCCGGCGAATGCCGTAATTTTATACGCAGTAGAACTGTAGAGCCCTGGATGTAATCCGTGTTCGATCGTGTGCCTGGATATTGGAAATGCAGGTTTTAATACTTACATATTAACTGAAAGTAAAGAAGGAGAATTTTGAAGTTTTTTTTTTTGTTGAGGACGATACCGATATCTTCTTGTTTAGAAGAAATAACACAAGAAAGTGAAAAACATATGTAGTTAATGAAGTCAATAATCATTAAAATGACGTAACGATTAATATGAAGGTCAAAATCATTGTAAACATAACACGAATAGTATTTAAAACTGGAAAACTTGTTCTAAAGAAGGTGACCTTACTTTGATAAAGTTAATAAACAGGAGATGTTTACACACTTGGTGACTAAGCATTCACAAATGGTAAATTTCTTATAGTTCAGGTGTAAAATTTTAATCATATTGCACTTGAGTATATATCATATAACAGACACGTGCTGGTAATAAAACCATAATTATAGCTTCTGCTAAACACAATGCATTATTCATTAGCTGTCGATCACATAGGGAATTATTTATGTGCAGACTTAACAGCACTGACGTAAAAGGAACGTATAGAGAAAATTATACACACACTGGCAGAGTCCATTAATCTTTCCTGGGCAGAAGTTTTGCTTCACTTATTTTTAAGGAAAGTTTAATGAGCCTACTTAAAATCAAGATTGAGGGTTGTGGAAATGAAATGGGATAATATTCATATACCACGCATTTGTCATATGTATGTATTTGTGGAGCATTTTCAAACTAATTTTACTTTTGAAAGTTCATAAGGAAGGATTATTAAAATGCAAAATGAATTGACGATTTAATTTCAAGAAAAAACTTAGAATAGACTAGTCTGAAAATTGAAAAAGAAACTCCGATTTTTGGCAAGTTCTTTAACGTGCACATACGTTATTTAACAGTGCTCGGGGTCCCTTTAACCTTTAACCTTAATAGAGCGCGATAAAGGTCAAACGTCTTCTGAAAGGCCGGATGATATACTTAACATAATTTATAAATAAATGTAGATCTTACCTTCTATTTATTTAATTTTACAAAGTAAAACAGAGGGACTTGGGGGAGGCTTTTGCCCAACAGTGGAACAGTATATTTTAAAGAAAAGAAAAACAGAATGTTGAAATCATATTTTAGGCAGTGAAAGCACCTATAAATATGACCAAATATGTGTCTGGGAGCAAATCGAATTCGAGGAAAGGAACTTGATTGTACTACAAAAACATCAAAGCCAATTCAATCAAAAACTCTGACTCAGTCGTTTTATTTGACAAATTCTGAATTACTCATTTATTAATAAATTAATCAGTTTCATAGTGCTTTCACTGCATAAAATATGTCCAATAAATTTGATTTCTGATAAATCTTAAACGGCATCAATAATACAGCAGTTTTACTACAGAGCTAAGGTCCTGGAATCAGTAAAGGTATGGATTTTCTTTTAATTATTGTGTTAAAAAATCAGTAGATTAAATAACGCCAGTGGATAGCACCAGGCGTGACCCTGGGACTCAAATTCGTCTCCAGTGAAATGTGAACGTACAAAAATAGCATCTCTCCCCCTACCCTTTTGAAGAATCCAGACGTGACGTACATTCTTGCGGCATTTTGCTTACCTATGCACTGAAGAAATTTCGACAGTATAGGCTATTATTACACAACTTGATACACCCATACCAAGTACTTATGCGTCTTTTGTAATAGAAATAGTAGAAAATGGAAGTGGAAAAATAAATCGTTTACATTGGACATAAAAAGGATCAAACTGTGCGAACAATGACGAGGTGACAAGTCGACCACAATACAACTAAGTCATCCATTTTCCTCGGGTGACTCCTACGTTATAACAATGTGTTAAGATATTCATAAGATTTTTTTTCTTTCATTCTATCCATCATACATCATAATCGTGTATTGGGTTATTATTAGTTTCGTACAAGTTTTTCTAGCTTTGTAATCCTTTTGATTAACTAAGTGTCCAGTATCGTTGCAATAAGGACGTCATCTGGGTTTTTTATTTCTGTATTGCTTAAGGAAAAGGAAAGGGGTTGCCACAATTCCATTACACGGATACCGATACGTCTATCATAGGTTTGTCCTATTATCAAGCGTAGACAAGATTGGTGTACCTCAAGGCAGTATCTTAGATCCAATCATGTTCGCCTACAAATATGCCACTTAACAATTGCTAGAATTTTTGCGATAAGCTCTCAACAAGTTCAAGAAACTATCAATGATAATTATTCTGACTGATCTTAACCTGACAAAAATCATTTACCACACCACACATTAACAGTACTTATTGGATTATTGAACAGAAAGTCCATGCCAATATACAGCAACATTATTATTTTTTCTGCATAACCCAAGCCTGATTAAGCTTGCATGGATATACATTTCAGACAAAGTTTTTTGTGACTCTCCATGTAACTTAATCGAACAAAACAGTGAAACAAAAAACCAGAAAGTTCTAGACATAACCACTAGCTTCTTTGTGAAATAACTAGCTTAGATAACTCTTTAAAATTATAAAGGAAAAGAACATAACAATATAGAACCTAATGGTTCAGTAGAAGCTCATAAAAACAAGATACAATCAATCTTGTTCACGCAAAGTTCAGTGCACTGTTATCAAAGTTATAAGTGAAATTAATGTTCGTGGGCTTCGTCGGGTACTTCGTAATAATACTTCTCAAGGTAATAAACTTAATAAACATGTGGGTAGTTATAATTGGATCTCATACGTTATATAAGTTACTAACGATAAGCGTACTGTACCAGAAATCACAAACGTTAAAGACAAAATAGCAGAAGATCGAGTTTTCTATTTTATTTCTGTACGTGATGTTTTTTAGTAAACTGAAAGATGAGGAGAGGGATAAAATGTTTTAAAGGTATTTACCTATAACATTAAGTAAAGGAATAACGAGTATTAATACAGCCACCACCAAATACATCGGTATATTCGTTATAGCAAAGATGTATCGAGTTAGTGCTTGGCATTGATACCTAAGTACCTAGGCAGCCCGGGATCTGTGTGGCCTTTAGAATGGGTAGCGAGGAGCGAGGTGCGCGCGCACTCAGATCGATCTCGCAATATCCCCCGCTATTCACCCCTCCACCACCCCGTACCCCGCAGCCTTCGCACCCCGACACGTGTAGGAAGATAGCTCATCACCCACGTCTGATTATGTTTCATAACTACGATATTAACATCAACCTGCTCATTCCTCAACTCAATTTATAATATAACAATTGAATACTCCACTTGTGATCGGAGCTAAGTTATTAATAGAATGAATTCTACTTGATATCATAAACGTGTAATTATCGAAGAAATGATTGCGGACTTAATAAATCGCCGGTTGGTAACTAAAGTCTCAAGTGCGACCAGTTTTTATGCTCCACCGATATTACATCAGATGTACCTCGAGCAAGCGGCACACGAGCAAACACCATGATCGCTCTCTGTTACACCGCCAAAATTATAGTACAATTACTATTGTATTGTTCACCAAAATATTGTGATTAATTGAAATTCTTCAAAATATAACCTACCTTTTTTCAAATGTTTTGACATTCTTAACTGCAACACCAAAACCACTAGACCATTACAAAAACTAATCACTTTGGGCAAATGTCCAAACAAGAAGTACGAGTATGTCATATTATTCAAATACTGTAATCCCAAATATTTGTCTACTGCAATTTGTTGGTTTTACAGCGCTATCAATTATAGAATCGCGTGTTCCACCTATTACATTTTGCTTCTGTGTGTCATAAAAAGTAAATAAGAAAACGGAAACGGCGCGTCACCGTCGCGTCACCGTCGCGTATATAGAAGCTGGCATAAGGAATATCTCTGCATTATACATTTGAAGACTGGAATCAGTACTTTGTATTCTATAATTTGGGCTCGGGCAGTGGCGATGACGGAAGGATGGCGGGAGAGGGGCGGTGCAGCTGCCGGTGCATCACCATCCCCCGGCGGCAGGCCCCCCGCACCTCACAGCCCCCTCGCCGCGCCGGCCCATTGCCAAGTTCAATGCCAAGGTCATGCGCGAGTGCGGCTGCGCGCCGCAATGCAGGAGCGGCCGGCGGCAGGCAGCCGGCGAGCCGTCAGTGCCTCACCGACGACCGCGCTACACACCGCATCGCCATTTCCACACTGTCGCGTCCCAGCGGGTCACCTGACTAACGATTACAGTTCCGTAAAAATTGTCTCGTTGAGGCCTTCCGCGAGTCTTGCGCCGCACGAGTGTGGACGCACCAAACTACCACGGTTAGCTTATTACCTGCCGGCAATTTCAGGTGAACCGTTGTTAAACCGAGTGCATATCAACGGTGAGCAGATTGTATGGCGACGTTACAGTTCTACGACGTGACTAATTCCTGCCGTGAACGCCTCGTGTGCTATTCCACTGAAAGCGCTGTTGATGCCACTCCGTAGACCATTATGCAACATTTCTTCAAACAGAACCTATGTTCCAGTAAGTTTCCCATATAAATTTTCTTAACTAATAATATTTTAATAACAACCGCTTGTTTAGAACCCTCGGCAGATTCTGGAAGTGTAAAGAAAATATCACACGTATCTTCACTATCGTATTTTCCAGTTCTTAATAACTTTACGTTACCATCTTTATTTATATCGTCGTCTCTGAAATTGTTTTAAGAACCATGCATAGCTCCGGTTACGCTAGCCTTTTTATGAATAAAAAACTTGATCCGAACTCATCTGGGGCCTGCGCGTTCTGTAAACTAGCAGTCATGTTTACTCTAGACATTAGGCAGTCAATATTACCTATACTACTAACTCGTGTGTCCTCTACATGACTCAATTTGACTCGAGCCTTATCACCGCGTCATGATCATGAAGTTATTATTACTAGTATCTAATGAAAAAGCAAATTTCCACGAGCAAAGCGCCGCTTAAACATTGTTGACGTTACCTTCAAATTCATTGCAATTTTGTGTGACGTCATTTTCGTCAGCTTTATTCTTGCATCTTACATAATTTGCAGGAAATTCGCACGGATCAAGCGAAATTTGAAACTGAGGTAGTTATGTAAGTAACATCACCTGACCAAAAGGGAAACAGAATTGTAAAGATCGACTCGCCCGAATTCCAGGCCATAAAACGGTCCAAAAGATCTCTAAGATTCATCAAGGGCATCAACTAAACCACTAAAGGGCCGAGCACAGCGGCGTGCTATGTATCCTGTTGTAGCGTTAGTTCGCAAAAAATGTTGGACATGAGTTCAAGGCGATCGGGTGATCCCAGCCGACGCTGGCTTTGGTAGGCAGGCACATATAAAAACTTAACTTAAGTATAGCTCATTATTCAGATACTAATATCGTCTTAAGGAACCTATTTTTACTTAATAATGTTTCAATCAAGGATGATCAAAGGCGTGAAAAGGCCAGAGTATAAGAAAATTAGTTAACAACGACTAGTAGATACTACAGTAAACGTCGATGGACAATTTTTTTTGTTTGATTGAAATGTTTATTGGCAACGCTACGTGATTTCTTCGCCACATAAGGATTTCTTGCACTAAACCTGTCTAAAAGAACAATCAAAATTTATTCGCTTTCTTCAGTTTACTCTTTTTGTCAAACTCATTTAAATAATGGCAAAACCAATTCGCGTGGCTGATGTTAATAATTTGGCTAAACTCTGCTAACTTCTGTAATATCCTGTTCTACGTTGAAATCGTGTTCTACTTTATCTTTGTCTTGTCTCGATTATTTTATACCATCCGCTTCATTGAGTATAACCAGCCCTTCATTTTGTTTGATCTTCTAAGACTTATTCAGGTATTAAATCCTATTTGCAAAAAATAGTTGGTCAACAACATAAAGTCTATAATAAACTCTTCAAAAGTGATAGTCTGTTTATTTAGTAAATATTTGCAGTATTAAAGTCAAATTAGTATTTGAAGTACCAAAAAACATGAAGGCAAAATTAGCTATAAGCGGCATTCATGATCAACTTTTTAAAATTGATGTCCAATTGTTTTAAGTTATGGACAACATTTTCCTCAATGAGTTCGCACAGGTAATAAGTATCATGTACCTACTGATGTAAGTATGGGTAGATTGGATAAATAGAGTTAGGATTTAAAAGTGCTTTCAGTTCATCAATTGTTTGATCTTGTTTTGTATTTTACTCCTCTTTTGAAAGATCAATTTGGTTAAACTGAAATACCTCAATGGTTAGGTAACGTCACCATAATAATAATCACTAACTACCAGATTCCGCTTCTTACTCTGTAATTAATATTTAATTAATCTTTCCAAGAATTTACATAAATTGGAACAACTAACTCAGAATTCGTTTTTCTTGGTATCTAAATAATTGCTGGGAATCCATTTATAGTCGTTGATGCATCAAAAAACATAAAAGTGTAGAGAACAGTAACATATAAAAAGTTAATGACGTCATCAAACACTGACTTGATATCGTTAACAATTTTGTTAATAAGCAGTTTAGAAAGAATTCCTATTACAGTTAATAAAAACGATGTAACGAATAAAATAATACATTTAAATTAAACAGCACGTGACATATGCTACAAAACTACATAGAACGAATCTATGAAATTACAAATACTTACAATTTTATTTCTTTCAAGGACTTCGAATTACATTAAACATTTGTAACAATAGAGTTTGATTTTTGATTCCATGATTAAACTGATAAAATTAAATAATACGATACTCAGGGGCCTCCCACATGCTGATGGTGGCTTTACCTTGAACCCGCGCACGCGAAGCCTGCATAACAATAATCTAACAAATAATAATACTATACCTGACTCCTCATTCGTCACTATCATTTACAACTGATTCTATTTTACAGTCAAGGATTTTATGAAAGAAATCACAGTCGATTCAAAGATTTCTGAAACAAAATAAGCAACACAAGGAATGACTAATCAGCAATCTTGGTATTATTCAAGGAAATGTTCAGGTTTTGTGTGGAATGGCTGTGGAATTTGAATTCCAAAACAAACGTGCTATTCAATACAAATCCTATTTTATTGTTCAGTATGGTGGAGCTAAAACCGGATCGAGCTGCAGCTATCGATCATAATGCAAATCGAGTGAATGATGAAGTTTTTATATTGATTATGTACATCGAGCCCGTATTATGTGCACTTACGTTTCGCTTTGCCTCCAATTACTTCGCTGAGCAGTACTTGGTTGGAGTAGTCGTACATTTATTTGCACATTAGCTAGAGTTTAGTAGCGTCAAAGACCACGTATTGCTATCAGCTGACGAACGCGCGCGTCACATTGACGTCTCATCGACAACATGGCGGCCAAGATGGCCGACCATTTGTTTATTTACAACAACACAAGTAGCTAATAGGTAGTCCCATACATTACGAGACAGGTGTATATCTAACATATCTACAATAAATTCAGATAACAGCAAGCACGAGTTTATCATACTCATCGATAATATTCGTATAACAGACTCGTTTTGTCTTCGGTGCAAATATAAGTGCAGTGTAAAATCTTTGGGTTCTTACATTTAGAAAAAGAAAATTCTACTGAAAGCCTGTTGCTTCAATGGAACCTTGATACTTGCGTCGGATGCCATATCTTTACATACTATAAAACAAAGTAGCATTTTTTGTCTGTACGCTTAGATCTTTTAAACTACGCAACGGATTTTAATGCGGTTTTCATCAATAGACAGAGTGATTCAAGAAAAAGGTTTATGTGTATAAAAAATGCATATTATAGTGGAGAAAAGCCGAGAATTTCAAGGATTTGTAATGTAATGTCGTAAAAAACATATTTTTGTGCGCTTGTATTGCAAACGCTGGCTAAACCTTACGAGATAGATCAATATAATGTATTACGGAATTGTATATCTTAAAAAGATCTCCTAAAAAGTCAGCAAAGGCATATATCTAACTCCTAAGGATAACCCACAGTAACTAAATTTATTTTTTAAATATTACAAAAAAAAGGGTTATTTACGAAGCTATTTTAAACAATACAGTATCATTCCTTATCCAATTAAATACGTTAGATACATTGTGCATTTATTGTATATTAAAATTGCTCGTTACAGCATATCATTAAAATAAATATCTTAGAAGATATCAGAGATTTCAAATGCGGGAGCAAAGCGGCCGTCAGTCAGGTTAGGCTTTACGTCCATCCCGCGGGGTAATTACATAACACACTAACAATAGGAATGGGTTTCATTTTGGCAGTTCAACAACATTCATTGCATTTTTTCCGTTGTTCAGCAGACAAATTTTTCGAACATATGAAGCAATGGATTAACAATAGGCTTCAAAATGATTCAGATTGTGATAGATAACGTGTTACGTAATTAGGGTGCCGGATGGCAACGGCCGGGGCGGCCGCGGCGCGTGCTTACTAATCAATCCAATATGTTACTTATTAGTAACATAATATTATTAATCACTCCACACTGACACCACATTAGTATCTACATTGAACCCGTGTGAAGCCGGGGCGGGTCGCTAGTAATATACAAGTGACGAAAAAACGAGTTGAATAAAAATAAATCTATACATAGAAAAAGAAGGCAACGCATAGGTAGATACCTACTCAATATTGAAAGGAAATAAATCAATAAAAGTCGACACATTGTAGGACGTACTGAGAGATAAAGTGCAGTACACGTGGGAGCGGTGTGTATCACACCGTCATCATCGATAAATAAACATAAAGTTTTGCCAAAGCGCGTGTATGGACGAGCGGACTTGCACGTGCCACACGAGATAATTTCACTCTGTAATATAATATACCTTTTTTCATTATAGACATGGGTAATTTTCCCTTAGATAGTGCGCACACTAATGTCAAAACAGATTTGGCTGTTGTAGATGCAACAGTTTTGTTAGCCAAAGCCAAACCAATTTATCCTAAGGAGGTACGCCTACATTGTTTGACAATCTTGTTTTAGGTCTGTACGCAGCCTTAACTGTATATGATCCCTACCTTGAATAAAAACGTTGCCGCTACCGATCATCCTGGTTCGGCCGATAAAATTAAATTATTGCGGACATTTGCGGATATGAGCACTCGATTTCAATCAAATTGATTCAATTCATAATGAATTCTGACAGAATGTTCATAGACGTTTATATTTGAATAGAACAGATAGGTAGGTACAACATGAAACATGTCATGATGTTACAGTCTTGCTACATATCAACCCACTGGTCATTATTTGCATATTGCAACACATCTTTTAATCTGAGAAACAGTCCGTTTTTAGTCACTTAAGGAAAAGAATGAAGCAGTATTAGAAAATACTTTCAAGGCACAGCTGTTCCCATTTTTTTTTTTAATTTAAGCTTGGATAAATTTAAAAATAATTTTGGATCATTAAAAATTCGTGCCAAGGTCAAGTAGTAACAGTCATTGTCATCGTAACGTACGTATAACTTTTATTACGTAAAAACTCATTTCGTCACTTAATTCTGGCAGTGGTCCATTGGACGCGATATAATATAATACACAATATATCTCGTCATCGCTTCTTTACAATGCTGAAACACTTGGAACCAATACAACTTCCGGGCTTCCGTGAGAAAATTAAAAACGTTTAGTACTACGGACTGTTGAAAATAAATTCGAATATACGAAAGAATGTTGTATAAGTCAGAAATATAGCATGTAGTGATTTGTAACAGCATTAAAATCACTTGCCAAAAAATAAAGAAAAATCGATGTTTATGCATTATTGCTGTGAAGTGACTCGACTAGTATTCAAGATTGTTTTTCCTGAACTATTTGAGTTGGGTATTCTTTCGTAAATCAAAATGTCTGTTGCAATTCGATATACTAATAAATATAATAAATTACATACTATTTCTATTTGCCAACACGAAATCTCGAAGAATTTTGGAATCTCAATCTAAAAATCTTTCGAAGAAGTATGCGGAACACGCGAAAAATCACTTTGACGGAAGATGCATTCCGAGGATGTCACGTAAGCAGGCAGTTTCCACATTTAGTTCAAATGGAGCGTATACTATGTACACAAACACATGGAAACCGTGTTGTACATGTGTGTTGTATACAAAACTAAGAATATCCACCATCATTAATCAGACATCGTGTGTGTACGACACGCTCACTAACGCGAACCCTTTCTAAGCTTACACGTGCAGCATATCGATACAGATTGTGTGTTTATTGGTGGTACTAGTGTGTGCGGGCTTGGCGTGTGTGCGGCTGGCAAATGCAGCTTGAGCGGTGCACATGCGCGGGGGGAAGGGCAGAGGGTATGAGGGGGGCACGGCCAGGGCCGCGCAGACCTTGAGCGCGCCTAGCAACAGCGCTGCCAGCGCAGACTTGCTTATTTATTTCTGTTTTACTCGTCTGCACGTTTGCTTGCAATTTAAAACAGAACGTTTTATGGAGTTGTAATGGCAACCGACGGGAATGCGACCTTTGTGTGCATTTGTCAGATGTTCCCCTGGGCGCTGTATGCCGACGTATCACAGGATAAGAATGCTAATTTGTTTTATCATTCCTGTTTATCTTTATGACTGAGATTTTTGCCTATATATGGAATGTTCATTCTGGTTATGTTTGTTAGCACTCCACTTTTTGATGCACTGTCAGAGCCGTATACTGCTACATGGTATATATATGAAGATATAAATACGAAAGGGAACATTAAAATTCATTGCATGGCACAGCATTCTGGGGAGTAGTTTGATTGTACAATTAAGATTGACATCGGTTTCACGATCACGCCAGATCGACACGACATGTAGGTACTCCTACGCGTTTGTTTATACCAAGGTGGAGATTTTGCTAATGGGAAACAATTCTACGCTTTACAAAACAAACCGTTCTTAACCGAGTACATTTAAATGTTTGAATTGCTGAGGAGCAAAAATATATCTACTAGCTGTACTTTCTTGAAGCACGTAGCATTTGATAGTTATAAATATCCGTGCACGCGATGATATTTATATTGGTAGAGTTATGCACTAAACTGTTGATCAAAATAGAAAAATACCGACTCTATTCCAGCATAATTATAAATTCAAGATAGCTACTAACATATATGAAGAAATACACGTTATGAACGCAGGTGATGCCCAAGATTAAAACGTCCTAAATCATAACAAGACCAATAAACTCGTTCGTTTGACCAATCCTTCTTTTGATCTTAACAAACACAGTCAGTGACAATGTGTTTGCCCTTCAATACGTTAAAAGGTCTCTGTGACTTTATTCAAACCTTGATGAGAATAATGACGTGTAGAGACGAGCGACATTGTTATAACTTGAGTAAAAAATCATTTTTGAGGTAGACATAATTTGTTTTAGTTGTACACACTTAAAATAGCTTTGAATTCACAGCATTGTTTTCAAGTATTCGTAAGTTAGCTTATACATATTTCTTTGTTCATTTATTATAATCTAAATTCAGATTTCATTGATGCCGATGCCAGGACTAACTGGTTCTGGAGAATCTCAAGCTACTATCTGCATGTGGGTGCAGTTCTTAAAATTGTATCAAGGTCTTATAAAACTGTTGATATTGCAACAAGTGAGCATTTATTTAGTAACCATTAAAAACCCAAAAGAAGTAATGTTCCAAAATGTTGATCATAACAAAATATTTCGTGTTAAATTGTTTTCACCAATAACATAATATCCAATGAAAATGAAGACAATATACACATCTGGAAGTTCATTGTCGTCCTTAAGATTAAGACCGCAGCTCTTAAGAGTATCGGATGTCCATTCAGGGTCGGTATGTGTCTCATATTATTAATTACCACAATTGACTCGTTCTCGACAATTATACACGCTGACTCGCTTTTTTGTACTATGTGCCTCATATTATCATGATACACATGAATACTAAGGAGCATTGAACAAATATGTCCATTACTATTTTAAGTCTTTTGTTGTTAGCACTGCTGTTTTATTTTATTTGTTATATTAAGATAACCAGTTACTGTTTTCAATTCTTCGTTTTTGTCATTTAAAAACATTAATTGATTGGTTATTGTTAATATTCCAATTGATTGTATTGTGAAGATTTGAATGTTTAGACTGTGTTTCGTAGTATCTGCGTTATGTTTGTCTACCGCTTACTTTTGTTGTAAATGTTCTTGTATATTTGCTACACTTTACTGCCAGATTATTTCATTCACATGGTCATGTTCCAATTCATTCTTATTTTCTTGAAATTGTGTTTTAACGTCTACTTCTCTATGAATACGATCCTGTAACGGTATTCCCATATCTATTGTCTAAGATTTTCAAGAAATGATTTTATATTTAATTTATACATGGTTATTATGTGTATTATCATTCTAGGCTACACTTGTTTTGTTCGCATTAGTTTATGCACATTTTTAAAAAGACATACTATCCAGTGGGTAGATATGTGCCGACTTACATATCACAATGACGATGATGATGATGATGAAAAATAAAAAATAAACTGACCCAGATCGTGTGCTTAATTAATAAAGCCTGTCTAACGCCCTAGGTATCCAGGCTTCCCGGGATGCCCTTTGACATTATTTAGCGTAGGCGCTGTTTCCGCGCATGCGCTCGTCCTTGTTAGAAGCCAAGCGTCCCCCCAGCCCCCTCCCGCGCCGCAATCCTCCCCCAGCGTGGGCTGATGACGCAAAACCTTAGAGCCCGTGCCGATCACGAGATCTATATTTAGCATAAGAATTTGCTTACAGTTTTAAATAATAAATGCCCTTTTCGAGTTTCCGGATCTCGAGTCGACAGCTTATCTTTTCAATGTAAACAAAGAATTTAAGTTGAATTATTTACACAATTGTGAACCTGCACAGATCTGAATTAATTAATCGTTTACACGAGCAAGCTCGAGACCACGTGTAGCCGAGATAAAAATGGTTTCAGAATAATAACTACTTCCTTTCAAATTGTGAATTCTAACATTTATTATTTATAATGGTTCCTTTGATTGATTTCCTGGGTTTTCGTGGGAGCTAACTTTTCTTTCGACGCGATTATCTAATTACTCAAGAGATACTTTGATAACAAAACACCATCATCAACAACAACTTTGTTATACTTTGTTTTTGCTGTAGCATGTGACCCTGATCAGTTCCTTCTCACATTCTAAGAAATATGATCAGAAGAAGCTGTAGTACTGTATCATCAAAATCTTTTTATTGTTTGGTAAGGCAAATTAACAATTTGAATTTAAATATTTGTTGAGTCAAGACTCCAGATTGCTTTCACATTCAGATTTTGCCGTGGCAACGATTAATAGTTTAAAATTATTTAATGGAAGTTCAATAACCAATTAGAGAAAACGATTTTCTTATCACAACACCAATGCAGCTGGACACGTGTATAAATAATAAAATAACACTCACGGACGTTCATGGAGATAATTCCATGAGCGTCACAACACTATTTTGTGGGAAAATAACTTATGTATAAATAAATGGTCGACGTGGTTGTCCACGTCACGACATGACTCAGCCCTTGTTTTCCGCGCTACAGATCACCTCAAGGATTTCGAACATGTTGACTTTACAACCATGGTCATGGTTCGTTTTAAACCAATAGTTGTTGTGTTACTATGGTCTGCTGGGTAATTGCATAACAGTAGGAATGGCATTCATTTTGACAGTTCAACAACATTTATTACGTTATTTACGTTGTTGAGCAGACAAATTTTTCGAACATATGAAGCAATGGATTAGCAATAGCCTTCAAAATGATTCAGATCGTGAATGATAGTGTGATACGCAATTAGGGTGCTGTTCCAAAAGTGTTAACGAACCCTGTTCAGGCTAAATTCTTCACTCACAAAATAAATTAGTAACACATTCATCTGT
This sequence comes from Dryobotodes eremita, assembly GCA_917490735.1. Classification (NCBI taxonomy): domain Eukaryota; kingdom Metazoa; phylum Arthropoda; class Insecta; order Lepidoptera; family Noctuidae; genus Dryobotodes; species Dryobotodes eremita. The sequence continues at coordinate 12,719,056 of OU823257.1, forward strand.
ATTAAGAAGATTTTAACTTTATATTTTATTTTTAATTATCATTATTAAATTATAATTGATAAATAACATTGACCTCTGTTGTCAAATTAAAAACATCAAACATCTTTACAGGTGATTAAAATTAGAATTTCGGGTTTAAGTATTCAAATAATCAAACCATAGCACACAATTTGTAAGTGGCACCAACACAGGTACGTATTTTGATCCATTTGTTTACATTTTCATGAGATACTTTTGAAACCGACTATACTGTATTCCTATTAAGTAAGTAATAAGGTAACGAAACATCTGTGTTATTACACCTCATTAACTAGTTCTATGTAAGTGGTTTACGAAGTGACTGCTATGGCCGTGTGTACCTAATTCTACGTCAGTCTACACTACACACTGACAGTTGTTAAAAGACAAACGCAGATTTCCTGCAAGGTGATTCGTGTTAGCAATGGTATAGTAATTGAAATTATTTTACTGTAAAACTGATCTTGAATAATATTTTAGGCTTCGTTAAGAAAAATTCATGGAATATTTCGGAGAGGAGTAAATGTCGCTTTTTTATATGCATATATAGCAGAGACTTAAACATGACTGGCGAAATGTGAGTCGTACGTAGGTAAGGCCCACATTTTGCCATTTTTATTTTTTGTGTCTTTTGGTATTCATTTCTACCCAACTCTTCGGAGAATACAAGCCTGTTATTATAAATGCCACAGAGTACCTACCATTTAACCATATATTCATCCTCATGTCAGCTCGTCAATGTTTACCGCTGGACAAGGGTGGGTTTCCCAATGGGCAACAAAGAACATTCAAATGGGAAAATGTTACAATAATCTCACCGCATTTGTCGTGTCGCCGCACCGCATTTATTATTTCCATGTTGTCATCTGATATAAGCACATGCTACCTTTCCTCTTTACGTGGACATATTATGATTATCCTGCACTGTGTGATTGCCATTTATTCCGTCAAGATTCCATCTGCAAAGTGGAGACTGAACCAGCTTTTCCACTTGACTGTCTATTGTTGCGACTGTTAAAAAGTTTATGAGCTGCAATGGAGGCTCCGTGGCATGTGGTACCTATAGAGCAGTGGTTCCCAAATTTTTTTTGACGAGGGACCACTTTGATTTAATTATTATTATCAGGGACCACGAGGTTAAAAAATAAACTGTAGGTACCAATCTAAAAATAAACTTTAATCGAAAAGTTTAACATACGTAATCGTAAAATTCAAAATTAATATTAATTAACAAAACACTTAATTTTTTTAGTAGGTAATTCAGTTTGCATTAATACAATTTTTGAGCTTGCACTTTCTGTACAAGTTTTTGAATTTTTGGGATAATGTTTTTTTTGGTCAAAGCTACACGCATATCATCACTTACTTTTCAATCGATTTCTGGACTTGTTTTTAGTTATCAGTAATGCAGAAAATCCTTGTTCGCATAAAGAAATTGTGGAGAAAAGCACAAGATAGCGCAAAGAGATTTCTCGAATTATGGTGTATGAAATTATTTTTTTACACCAAAACTGCTCCAAAGAACCAGCACCCTAATTACGTAACACATTATCTATCACAATCTGAATCATTTTTAAGCGGCGTCTTGCGGACCACAGGTTGGGAACCACTGCTATAAAGAGACGATTTGTTTTCCTAAACTACATAGATGTTATATTTAATTTTCGTGAATTCTTAAAACATCAGTTTAACTGTGACTTATTAAGAATATACTACCAATGTACTGCCATACTGCCAATTCTGGTTTAAATCTCGATTCAAATGACAAATCAAAATTCGAATAACTCGCTTGTTTTTAAAATTGACATTTATTAAATTATCGGGGATTCACTTTTTGAAGCGATGTTTAGACAATAGCACTGCAGGAAACGGATGTCACATGCCTAGGTATTAGGTATAGAAAATTCTATATAGGTATAAAGGGCAGTCGTTCCTAGAATAGCAGCCATGATTGCTGCTAAACAAATAAGTTTGTGACAGTACAGTGCTAGTTGTTATCTCAATTTTTGATTGTACTGATAGTCAAAGTCAAATCGTTTATTACAAATAGGTACATAAAGGGCACTCCTGAACGTCAAAATTTACAAAAAAAAAAAATGAATTGATTCTAGTTGCCTCTTTTAAAAGGTAGTTTCGTATGGAAAAGAATGGGAAAGAAACTTCACCGTTACTCTTTTAAAATGTTTTACAATAATTTGTGTACATTCACTATATATGTGAAGACGATGCACCTAGAATAAAATTACTATACCACAATAGGTAAAAATAATAAAAAATTAAGCACCGACAAATAAATTAATTATGTGATAGATACCTACTAAAATAGGTCCGTGGGTATTCCTTTGTATCGTCATTACACAAAAAACATGGACTCTTTGGTTTTGTCTCGTGACTACTTAACTAGAAGGTTCAGTACTCAGCATGGAGCATAATATTTTGGAGGATACCACACAAATCAGAGTACCAAAGACCACGTTCTATAAAGACAATTTTTTTCTAAAGCGCTAAGTGCCCGTCTTCTTCTTCTTTTTCGTGTCGCTGGCAAGACTTCTCACACTTTTCCTTTTGTGGTCCACTTGGACGTCCCTGAACCGTCTTCGTACAAAAGTGGGAAGATGTAACTCTAACTTGGTAAAGTGTTTCTCGACGGAACGGCAGCTGGGTGTGAATGAGGAACTATGTAGCAAACTATGCTCTACCACCGACGACGGTGTGGCGAAGTTTTGGGCCAACAAGTAACATTTTGACGAATGTTCACAATCGTAAATTGAAAATCTAATGACCATGCAGCATGGTAATTGCGTAACATACTAACAGTAGCAATGGCTTTAATTTTGACAGTTCAACAACATTCATTGCTTTCCTACGTTGTTGAGCAGACAAATTTTTCGGACATATGAAGCAGTGGATTAGTAATATCCTTCAAAATGATTCAGATTGTGATTGATAGTGTGATACGCAATAAGGGTGCTGGAGATAACGGGATTATTACTTATTACTAAACTGTCCTTAAGTTTTAATATAAAACCTGCATCATACTATGACATTTATACACATAATATGGATTAATTAATGAGCTTTTATCATTTTAATTACATTATTGGAGCAATATTGCTTGTCTCTAATCATTTGTCCTATCGCACCACGTAGCGTCTAGTAAACGACATAGCCTTTTAACTTAATTAATAGTGCCCACTTAGTTTTTCGAGACATTGCCTAGCGGTTGTTCGACTCTTCACGTGACCAGAGAGCTGGCCGATTTTTTGGCCAAAGAAACAGCATTACCATACAACGTGGAAATACTGCCAGCCTTTTGGGCACTTTTCCTGCTGGCAACGATGCGGACGAATTTTTTTATGCCCTATAATTCTTTCCTCTTCCCTTTTTATATACTTGTTCATATTATTGTTATTATTGTAAGACTGTTAGCTTTTAAATTATGTAAATAAAGTAGGTACATCATTCATTAATAACACACTTTTTTAATCAGACGATAGGATTTCTATCACTGTGAAATGAAAATGATCTCTATTAGGCAGAAAATAAAAGAACTTTTCTTTTATTTACAGGAGAAGCAATATCTTGGCGACCTGCAGGCTGATTAAATCCGCTGTTGAAGAACTAGCGTGCCGTGGAGTGCAGGTAAGATTTACATACTTAGGTACTTTATTATTTTTATTTAAAATACGAATTAGCTCTACCGACATTCTCTATAAAATGTAGAATCATATAGTGCATAGGATTTTAATAGACGATAAACCACAAATAGGTTATTCAATTATTATTATTCTTCCTTTAGCAAATCATTTAAGTTTTGATATTTATAAACAATATGTGCATAAATTATTATTATATTGATTATATACAACACCTACAGATTAGATACAATTGAAACAGTGAGTCAGTGTAACGCGCGATATCACACGTATCTACGATGTATATACGTATATATATATACAATATTAACAAGGTATCAAAGGGGATATTATTTACACATATAAAGAGTACTTTATAGACAGCAAGTAGCCATATTGTGAGTAAGGATCGGATATTGTGGCGCAACTAGTATGAGTCTTGCGGTTTAAGTCCGTTTAGCAGTACCTATACTTAAATAAAGTGGTATATTTAACCTAGTTTGAAACATAGCAAGCCATTGGCAATTCATCATCAGCCTACAGCAGCCCACTGCTGGACATAGGCCTCTCCAATTGCACGCCATTCAGCTCGATTCTCGACAACTCTCAGCTAGCTGCTACCAGCTATTAGCATTTGGCATAAAATAATATACATATTTAATTATTTTTATAAGAATAACATAATTATAGCGACAACATCGGCATTCCCTGATATGCCCAAGTGTCTACTATACGTATATTTTCCCTAGTAAGCATCACTATCATAAGTAGTGATAACTTTGGGTCATTTTCAGAAATTGAAGTGCAAAGTATTTAAATCTATAAAATACAAAAAACAAAAAGTATCACATTGCATGTTTTTATTTGCTCTACGTTTTTTGCCACAGCCTTTTTGTGCATTCATGATAACCAGTATTTCACCTGTCAGATTAAGAGGCACAGGTGATATTGTAAAATGTATAGCATAGCATAATCAGCCTATAATGTTCCTACTGCTGGCACACAGGCCTCCACTCTTCGAGAGGGAGTGGGCTGTAGTCTACCACGCGGTCCCAGTGCGGGTTGGTAGATGTCTCATATCTTCGAATTTTTGGTTCTAGGACATGCCGGTTTCCTCACGATGTTTTCCTTGTAAAATGTATAGTAAGTAAGAATTTAAACCCACATTATGTAAAAGCAATGAACCTCACGATCATGTCAATATCAACAAGTTAACACAATGGTTTCGGAAAACTATACTTACCTAGGTATTATTTTAATGTAAAATACTTATTATCGCAAAAAAACCGTCGATATCGATCCATCCTTTGCGGTACACTAACAAAGGTTTCGAATTCATAACCCCTTCACTTAATTAGTCGGGGACGAGGGGGTAGAAATACTACCCTTTCCAATTAAATTCGTTTAGTATATCCCTATGATTAATACACCTTGCTTTTAAAATAATAAAAGAGAAACAAAGTCCAGTGCTGTTTTTTTTTACGTAACACAAAATACAATGCAGTAAAGTCCTGTACCTACTTGCACTATTTATAAACAAGAAATAACCCATAACTCCATACACAAGCTATGTAAGAAATTAATGATCCAGTTTTTAAAGAGCATTATTATGTACGATCCATTCAAGGGTTAAAGCATCGCCTTATCGTGTTGCGATAATGATAATATTTACACCCACACGTGTAGATAATAGATATGAGCAATGTATAGTATAATATATGCAATATTGTACTTCGTATAAGGTGATAATATAGACGGCGCATGCGCGAAATAAATCGTCGGTGATGTGCCACCACGTAGCATGTGAACTTCAGGAGTTTGCAAACATTTGAGAACGAGTTGAGACCTTCTATTTGGCACTAATGGTCGGAAATTACCATTTGTTCTGTTTCAATTAATAAATCAGATTAAAGCATCTAAATATTTACCTATTTGTTTTTGATTAATGAGTCATGTCCTTAATATTTTTTTTACAAAAACTAACAATCGATGTAGGTAATTGCAAAATAATCAATGATATTATCATTATTAAAATCGACTTCCTTTGGATAATGACTCAACCTCACTCTTGAACTTTTGAATATCAGTAAATAAATGCAAAAAAATGGAAATAACCTAATTATTAGGGGCCAAGCGAGACAGTTTTAAGCTTGTATTCATTTAATAGTTTAGTTACAGTATGTATGAATCACTGCCAGTTTGTCGGTGTACCTAAGCAAACTCATACATTCGTGTATATACCGTCCAAACCGGATGACAAACTTGATATGATCACAAAAAAACAATTGAACGTAAAAAATATTCCTAAGTGTTCTCTTGCCGTAATATTATCATGGCTACAGTTGTTGAATATTTTACACAGATCAAGGGCGCATAGATAACAGGTAACTACATAGGAAAACAGATAGGTAGGTAATCTGTCCAATGTTTTTAAGAAGGTAGTCGAAGGTGTTTTATAGTCCTTACACAGTATAGGTACGACGAAAGGAAAAGGACTCCATGTTTACATAACTGTTTTAGTAACGTTTTATTAAGCCACTAACCCCGTATTACTGACGCTAATAAAAATAATTTTCATATTAAATGAAAATCTACTCGGGAAAATGGAACACAGGAAAATCTAAAGATGGGTAAATCAACAGATACATCAATTTCTATAAATACACGCATTTCCCGAGTCAACTATTTTCCAAAGGCAAAATTCAGTCAAGTTCAAAGTTTTCGAAGGGGATACGGCCAAACATGAATCTAGTCACAAAAGTGAGTGTGTTGTGTCCAACAACAAGTGCACTTGTGTGTTGTGTGTGTGCGTTTCAAGGTCAAGGTCGGCACGTGGCGGGCCTGTCGGGCCCGGAGAGGAGGCGAGGGTCGGAGGGACCCCTCTGAGGCGACGCCGCCGACTTCCCCAGAAAATTATTAGTCACACTCAACTTACCCTTTCAAAGATCGATGTAATATTCTGTGGGTGAGAGTAATTTGAAGGCCTACATTTATTTTCAAGGTCTAGGTCGAGGAGTCGTGTGTTTTAGGATCGTGTCTATGTCGTTAGTCGTTTTTTTAAGTCTTTTTTGGTAAAAATTAAAAAAATAGAAAAAGAAAGTAAAATATACATAAGTATGTAGGTACCTGCTTACTTAATTTTAACACCTCTATAGGTTAACGTTTTCCTTGTTATTTGATTTAGGTAGATAAGTTTTAATTCAGTTATAGGAACGTCACGCAGTTTTTAACAAAATTAATCATTATAATATGCAGAAACTATACACGGGACAAAATCTTAAAAAATTATTAGGTGTTGCAGAAGTTAATTCGACATTATAATTTATAGTTGGGTGCTGAAAAACGTTATTTAGTATCTATTTAGATTTACTAACTACTTTTCAATATACCAACACGTCTACATTTTAATATTAATAATTATATCGCTATTTTAGTTTCTACACAATTATTTTGGACATATTAATTCACATGGATGTAATAAAGCAGTGGCCAGCATCATTTTTAAATGCACTAGCAATATAATAAAATATTACATGGCAATAAAAAATATCATAGGCCCAAAAGTCTTAGAAAGGGAAAATGTGGTACATTTTCAGTAAAATTGCCCAATGCAACCCCATCTATAAACTGTCCCACGAACTAATTATGTTTCACGCCCTTAAACACTGCTATTACTGAATTTCGGTTTCTTACGGATTTCATATTCATCCATAAATGCTTCAATCATTTATATAATATCCCAAGTTTGTTTGATGTTATCTCAAGAACTGAATGTAAACAGTATCAGTGCCATCTATGTTCAACACGTGGAACAAGCGCAAGTTCCGTCCTTAGGAGTGGTGCACACCGACGAACCGGTTGTCTTACTTGACGCCGCTTTGTTTTCCACGTTTCAACACAGATGGCGCTGATATACGTTAAAGTGAAATAATATTTAGGGTCGCAGAGAAATAAAGTTGAAGAAAAGATTCTTGGAGAAGTGAAGAATATATCATGAAACTGAAATTAAATGTGAAGAAAATTATAGAAAATGATAGAGCAACGGGCTATCGAACGACCGGGTGCCACGCTGTGCTCTCTCGGGAATTAGTGCGGAGTGAACACAGCTGGTGGTATCTCAGTTGTTCCCTAGTTCTCCCACTCTTCGATCGGCGTCCGAAAATGTAGAAGAACAGGAAACTTGACGAAGCAGAGGAATTCCGACTGTGAAGAATGAAGATTTCAAGGATGCACATTTTGTTTTTTGTATTTATTTTACATCATACCCACACACTACTTTCTCTTTATTTTTCTAAATGGATCGAAATATTCGCAGTATCCTAATTTCTTCGAAGATCTCTCTTAGATATAAGGCGTCATAGCATCATTAGGTAAAACTAACATTAAGGTAAGTACCTAATATCGAAAAGTGTACCCTAATATAAACCGGTAGTAACCTACATACTAGAAATAATCTGAACATAGTAACATCTATCATCGAAACACCAAAATTATCCCAATGTCTATGCGCTTGTTAAACTGTAATTAATATCTATATTTTAGTAGGAAGTGTTCCAGTTACAGGTATCTACATGACAAATTATACCCACAGCGGATAGTGCGTAACCTAAATATTCGTCTGGTTATTTTTAAACTGTCAAAAGTGAGCACATCTGGCGTGAACCTTGCGGTCACTATGCGGTCACACAATATGTATGTACCTAAGATTTATATTTAATTCAATCGATAGCATGTATTTAACCACGATTAACGGGAATGTTGATGATGTTTAACAGATGTGCGTACGCGCAGGTCGACGTTGTGACGCGTGACGTCACGTTGCGTGTCGCTCCTATAGCGTGAGGGAAAGTTGTGTGATAAAATGTTTGTCAATTCCGACTTCGAAATGTTTTTCTACAAATTATACCGTTCAGTATTAATTGTTGTTGTTTTAGTGATTTATAATAATAAAGCACTAAAACAACAACAGTTATTGGTAAATGTTTTAATTGTATAATCACTTTTACATCTATGAAATGACTAATGACGAATGGAGTATATAAATGTATTTTGTGGGTAGTTAATATTGTTGTCTGTATTTTTATCGTTTTTCACAACCATGTATAAATTACTCAACTACGTAATTACAAAATGATAGTCATTAATATATCTCTCAGTAAAGTAAGTAGGTACGTAGGTACAAGATCATTTATTTTCACATCATCTACGTGGCAATTCATGTTCCTTTCTCGTTATATAAACAAGTTAATGCATCGGCTCACGCGCAAGTCACTGAGGCTTTTTAAGAAAACGACGACTTTTATTAATGGCTTAGGGTTGACGTGAAACTTCTCGCAGTGGACCTGTTTCATTTTTATGAGGTTGTACAGTAGGTCGCACATCAGAGGTAACAAAGCCAGTGTAAGCTGGCCTCTTATTCTATTGAAACTCCGTACTACGCTAGGCCATCACAAGGTCAAAGTGTCACCACCGACGTGCGGCCTACTGTACCTACTTACAGACTTGTATTTATGTGTTTATGAATATTGCGAGCTGACATAAATGTTCATGTTCATGGCTAACTTCAATGAATTTTCATCATGAAAAGCTATTTTTTTTCAGCGATCTTTGTGTGATTGTGAACATCATAAATGTGTGTCTTCATTGTGTATTATCCATACGTATTTTAATTCATTATTGTGTGTTTGTATTGTACCTACATTTTAATTACAAGATATTCAAATCCCATTATCTTCTATTGTATCTATTGCTATAGTATATTAATTAACTTCATTATCTCACACTGTGAAATTAAATAAGCATTTAATTAACTTCAGGTAGGCACAAAAAAGAATTAGCAGGTTGCTATTTCTAAAAGTAGGTAAAGTGAATGTTACCTATTGTACCAAAAATAGTCACCGTTTCAATCAGAAAATGTCAATAAACATTTTCATACATTTCCGCCAATTTACTAAGATATAAAATAACAATTACTGCACGTAAACGTTCTGAAAGTAACATGAGCCATCATAATAAGTCATGATAATTAATTCATTGTCAATGTGTTCATTGAACGATATTTCATTGTTTTTCCTGCAAAAAATAACGTAAACTATATTTTACACGCCAATGTGGGTATTGCCAGCCATAAAAATAATGAATAGCTTAGGATACATTTTACGGTACATCACTCGCGTTACTAAAACAAATAAAGGGGAAAAAGTTTTATAGTTTTGTAGAGTTATTGTCGGAAACAAAGTTAATGAACAAAGCAAACTGATTTAAGTTCCCTAATAACTGGCTTGGAGAAGATTCCCTTAAAAATACAGTGTGTTAAATATCAATATATATTTTAATTTACTTAAATTAAAATGGAAACAAAATATAGCCTAGACAATCTAGAGAGACTCAACACATAACTATAGAAGAATAGATCCCCAAAATACAAAAGCACAATTTAAAGCACATATTAAATTTGTCTTTGGACACGTGAAAAAAAAATTGTAACACTGTCATGATTTATATTGGATACCCAGTAACAAGATCTCTCCCGGGGAAGGCCGCGTCGCTGCGAATGTAGGTCTATCCGATTGACCTGATGAAGGCCAGTTACCTCCGGTGCTGACCTAATAACACCGAGGTCCTAGTGTCCCGATTCCACCTGCCTCGACCTGGCCTCGCTGCGGCACGGATTCCCGGAAAAGCCTGATCTGACCTGATTTACATAATTGGCACTTGGAAATCTGTTTATTGTTCAGATCATCTCTCTTGTAGGTCACTTACGCGTTACCTGTAAGTGAAGTGTTACATAGATTTTAATACCTTAGCTCTTTGTTACTCCAGGTACTATAAGGGCTCCGCGCCCTTATAGTACTTACTGGGATTATTAATGAAATGAAAAACGCATGAAAAAAACCCTATTCCTATGAATAAATACAACAGTAGAAAGACTATTTCGATGCATATAGGAAATTATGTATTTTTTTTACAATTTGGTTATGAGTTTCATAGCGAAAGTTGTTTAAAATGAAGTGTAGTATCACCCCCTTGATAGATGCAGGTGACTAAATGGCAATCCTGTATAAGGACTAAAATCTGGAACACCTTAACAACTAAAACCTGTTTCTCATAGAACCGTGTGAACAGCCTCGTTAAAGACTGCTTTTGATTATTTCAAATGTCAAAGTGATTTTATGTCACCCTTACTTTAACTTGGACAATATTAAAGTAAATCTTGTCTGAAGATAGTGCTAGTGTTGGGAAAACGCCGGTTTTTGCTAACCTAAAATAATGATTGACTGTGCAGGTACATTAGTAATCCATTATCCGTCATGTAACAAAAGAAATAAATACAAATAACTTACATGAAAGAAACATATTTTATCAGAAAAAGCAACAATATACGAACAAAAAAAAAAAAAAACAACTCTATGGAAACAAAATGAAATAGAAGAGAACTCAGCAATCAATGATAAACCCGTCATGATAGCAGCTTATCATTAAGCGGTCAGAACGTAAGTAAATATCATGAATTTTCAATGATCACCCTGAAAATCAAAGTACATTAGGTTTACGAACGATACATTAGTTCATAGTGATGCATTGCGTCTCGACTTGTCAAAGATTAGGCAACGCAGTGAGAGGGTACCGTTTCGGTGTCCCAGTGACTGGTGACTTGAGCAACAGGCTGACATTCCAAGGCTGATAAGTAGTAGATAATAAAGTATCACCCCCTTTCACATGGGACCTAAACATAACTGCTGCTTTACCATACATTCCAAAAAAAAGAGAAAGAGTGCCCATTATACTTAAAAAAAGCCTAGGTTTTTTTTTACATTCAAATAGATAGTGCTGATATTGATATGTTTTAATAAAAAACTGTGTTATGGGACTCCAATATTATGATTGTCCTAAAATGTAAAATACTAACTAATGTGATTTTTAGTTAAGTTTCTCTTTAAATCAACCGTTGTTTCTTTGAGAAAGTAAATATCATCTTTAAACTGAACTCGCGAAATTTGGGTGTACTATTCTGCCTAGCACTCTGGGGTAATCAGGCGTGATATTATGTTTGTTTTTATGTTCATTGTGTTAGTATTATGTTTAAGTATTTTTGAAGAACTTAGAATTTATATTGGTAGGACACCTACTGATCTTGATTTCTACGACAAGTTAAATAGATCGTCCTCTCTGATAGAACACGCTGAAAGAAAAAAAAACGTCAGGTAACGAGAATCCATTTCAATTTCCTCAAATAAGCACAGCTTAGAACAAAGCAACCATAATTATGTAGAGCTATAAATACATGTCAGTATGTTTAGAGTTTCATGTAATACAGTTAACTAATAAATACACGTAATTATTTAAAAGTAAATCACATAAAGGATAATCTACGACCAGATGTATGAACATAAACGAAGCAAAAGGCGTATGTAAATATCGTAGCAGGTGGCGTTCTGTAGTTTCTGCCTACCCCCATGGGAAGAAGGCGTGAGTTTAATATGTATGTATGAAAAGAAATATATTTAAAAAAATCTAGCACATACTTAGGTAGACTGTATTACTGAACTTCGAAGTTTAAAATATCGATGTATTTAATTGAGAATGTTCATAATTGCGATGTACGGAACTTCGAAAGAAAGTCCATACAAACTTCGAAGTTCAGTATGACATTCTTTCGAAGTTCCGTACATCGCGATTATGAACATTCTCAATTAAATACATCGATATTTTAAACTTCGAAGTTCATACGTACAGTCACTTAGGTACCGTTAGCCCAACAGCAAAACAGATCGATACAGGCAAACGAGAGGAGCCCAGATTTTCTAGGAAATGTTTGTGCAGATTCGTTTGGAGCAGAGGACGCAGCCCGGGGTGGCAGGGGTGTTGCACGTAATATATCACCCCTGACAACGCCCAGCGGCCTCGCCCTTTGTGAATGTTGGGTCCATGAAGCAGGGGTGGTGCACCAATTGCATCTCCCCTGAACACCGCCCGGCAAGGCCTCGCCCGGGCTTGTTTCCGCGAATTTTTTAATTTAATTTCTCTGACGAATGCTTATAGCTGAATGCTGATGCTTATAGTCAATTGGCACGCTTCCTATGATAGTTGCAAAAACAAACATAGGCCTTTAATTACATGAGTTCTTTTAATCTTACTTGACACAAGAACTTGCTTACTTTTTACTGTCAATCAAGTTACAGCAGACAAACATGACACAAAAAAAATCGCAGCCGCCCTTTTGCATTTTCATTTTGACCTCACTATTGGCTTTAGCACGCTCTAAAACTATCTCTCTCTCTCTCTATAATATATAATAGAAAGAGACAAAGAGAGAGTCGCATAACGCTATTTCGTTACGTGACGATTTCTAATTGTTTACTCCTACCGCAAGCTGCTTTAAAGAACTAAGCCCCAAAAACGCTTTCTTTGATTTCGTCTCAATAGTCAAAAACTGTCAGTAAGGGTAGAGCAACCAAAAGCTGTCTTAGCAAATAAATTCAAATGCAATAACCAGTGTTATTATACACGTTACAATTATAATTTTAACAAATTAATGTGTTGTAAGTATATTTTTATAACATTTAACATGTTCAAATATTTGTATGCCAGTCGATGGCGAAACATGTAAGGTCATAACTCTATTAATAAGACCCTAATGTACCATGTTTTAAAGCAAATATTATATTCTATTCAATACTAAGAGTACCGCTATATCAAACATAATATTTTCTTACTCACGAACGAGACGCTATAGAACACGACAAAGATTCCGCTAGCAATACTCCTGACATAATTTATAGATTATTCTGAACTTGAAAGACAAGACATTCTGCCTGTTGTTTAATATGTGCTTATCAAATTAAGTTTTACGCCGAGACACACAACGCAACTCATATTTTAGTATTTTTTTGACACTTCCCACTGCCTTGACATTTAGCGCTCACATTTTATCTCAACACAAATGCTTCGGCACTAACGATCGATGGTATAGAGGGAGGCTAGGCATTCCGGGAATCTGTGGAGCTCTGCGAAGGACGTGGGCTGCGTCAGGGGGTGCAGTGGGCGCAAGTGGGGTGATGAGTGGGCGCAGCTGGGAGTCGCCCGGGCTCCGAGGCTTGGGTGTTGTGCCGCAGCGAGGAATTACGTATACATTGATAGTTTGTTCTCGTAATATTCGACACTAATTGGTTATTTATTTTCCGATGAATCTATTCTTTACATGTTTACCATCCGTGGACTTTTGCACCTTTGCCGTAGACTCTTAATATTTGTTCTCAAGTATTTACTGTAGCGTATACGCAGTTCTTATTTAAGCCACGAAAATGATGTTCTTAAGTCGTCCAAAAAGGAATAAAAATTATTCAGTCCTGCTAAATTTCGGAAACACACGAGATAGAGTTTTGGGAAATCTGGATACTTTGCTTGATAAGCAGAGATGTTTTTGCAATAATGCATGTTAAGGCAATTAAAACTTTAGGAAATAATAATAATAATCAAATAAACATAACAACGGTCCCCAAATCAGTTCATGGTGTCATGGCCGAAAACAATATTTTTCATTATCATATTTTGTTTTTACAATTTTGTTACTACAATGCATGAACTTTTGTGAATGAAAGGCAGAAGCACTTGCCGAAAGGAAAACTGACCACAACACACCGATTCACCCGCAATATTTAAATGTCGAGACCACAGTGCTTTCTTAACAGGTTATTCACGTCGTAAAGTGCATTTTTATGCATCCTTTACAAAGCTCTCTCAGTTCACTAATGGATAAACCACTGTCGATTTTCGTTGGAACCACAATGACATAGTAAGAAAATCCTTTTAAGAATTGGGACTTCCACCTCTCGATTGTAGTAATTTTCGTCATGGCGCCCATCGTCAAAACGCCTAAAAGCTTACATATTCTAATTTCGAAAACCCCCGAACATAAGTAAACTTGATATACATACATCAAAAGTGCACACTCACAATTACATCAATCTCGTTTATTTATGCGCGGACATCACGGCCGATCGATACACAGGGGATCGGGAGGAGGCTAGGTTTTACCAGAATCTGTGGAGGTCTGTATCTAGCACGTAGGTGGCTCTATATTGAGCTACAGCCCTCGCCCGGGCGTCCGTGAAGGCTTTAATGCTATATTATAGAAGTAGGTAGCTTGCAATAAACCGATAATATTGAAAAGTTAAGATTTGACGACTTTGAAGTTTTTAGATAACATTAGCAGATGTTTAGATTAACGTTAAATCTACGTTAGAAATAGGTGTTATATCTGCTCTTGTGACTATTTGTATTGGAAACGAACCATCTTAAGATGACCCAGACTATATGATCACATAAATAACACCCGCCGACACTAAATTGTCGTGTGTAATCTTATAAATTACAATTATTTAGCACACATCACATTACCTTAATAAGATAACATCTTGGCGTCTTCGTGTCTAAATATCGTTGGCTGAGGAGTAGCTGATCAAAGCCAAGAGGCATGCCAACTGCCTCTGGCACATCCCTACATTGCACAAACACGCGTATAGCGGGCAAGGGCAGACTGATAGTGTCGTAATAATGCTCACATTGATCTATGACTTTCTGTAATCTTACGCAGAACGTTATATTATTAAACAGTGTGAAGTGAAGTACTGCAATGTCGTGAGATGATGACGGGGAGTGTCCCTTTGGACTTTCTTCGGGTTGCCAGCTATGCCTGTAAATTAAAAAGAAGTATGGAGCATGAACTACAAGAAGTGTCTCCAAACTTTTCACGACTCATAAACTTCTGATTATCTAATCTTTCATTCATGTAGAAATTGTGACTAAGATGTGGTGATACTCCCACAAGAACACATAAAAGCACATATATGACGTTTATGAGCAAAATTAATAAGAAACTACAACTGGAGAATAAAATAGCAGGAAAGACCTTGGCAGCGAGCCAAACAGCGCTGCATAGACCTGGACTGGCCCAGCCTTGACATCAGAATGCGCCAGATGTATTGTTGAACCTTGAAGTACTCGTAGCTGGCTTTGTCCTCCAACTACATGCGGAATCTTCACAGGAAGTTATGGGTAGTACAGGCTTATTTTAATTATGATAATTTAAGATGCCACTGTGTTGCTCTGGATGATTTTTTGATCAATAATTACCAAGCGGTCAATCAACGGTTTTATCATTATGCCCGCGTTATTTACTTCCTTATAGTGCTTACTATATGCAATAGTTTTTCCTTTTTCCTTATACATATAACATTATATTTAAAAAAACACCACCCTCCCACACCAGTTTCAAGTTCAGGGCCGCTTGGTACCTAGAAGCAACAGCTAGATCGATCGGGGGCTGCAGCTCCGCTCTCGCATTGTCATGGCGACCTGCAGAGTGACCTGGAGGGTGAGGGCGCGGGGGTATGCGCGGGGAGCGGGGTGCACGGGGCGCGCGGGCTCCGGGCGGAAGGGGGGGCAGAAGAGGCTTGCATTGAGCCGCCCGGCTGCAGCGAGCAGTTATTTCGGTGCAGCTGGTGGGCCGCAGTCGCTCGCCGCGCCTCCGCTAGCGCGCGCGCCTCGTTTCCACTTGCATCGGCATATACCACTGTGCTCCGTCACTAAATAAATCGCCTTAATTTACATTGTGCGTTCAATATTTACTCCGAAGTAATGGTCTCGTGTCCCTGCTATACACCTGTTGCACCGGCCGCGCTCTCGCGAGGTGAAACCGTGTGGAAAAGTCTTTTTCTCGGTAGCGGACGCGTCTACTTTCACCGTTCACATTCCGCTACACCAGGCTATTGCACTAAACCAGTCTTCGTAATAACTTTTGATGTTTTTCACGTGTCAAAATTGGGTTTAACTAGTGAGCGATAACAGATTACTGATAAGAACTACATATATTTGTTATACAATGTGGTAATGTATTATGTTTTACGTTCTAGCTGTGTTGAAGGAATATAGGTCAGTTAGTAAGGATCCGTGGATTTATCTGCGATATAACTCATACGAGAGATTTAGATCAACTGGCTCTATTTAGATATCTAATATTGTTTATGTTAGCTCAACCGCTCCCATGCGTGGCATTTGTTTAGAATTACTTTTATAACCATTCAATATTCTGTTTAGATATTCATATTGTGACTATACCATACCATAATTCATGTTGCTATAAAGTTCTCGTGAGTGACGACCATCTTATTAATTTGAAATCAATCACTGCTATATCTATAAGTAAAGCATTTGATCATAGATCATGGCAGTGTCCTTTGACTGAGCTGACAAAGTGCAGATGTGTTCGTATCAATGTTTCTAACATATTTAGGATGTCGGGGATGATAGTCAAGTCGAGATATGCAGCGGCTGGCATGTGGCCAGGGATGCAGCCGCGAAGGTCGCGCTGGGGGGAAAGTGGCGGGCTGAGGGGGCGGGGCGGGAGGGGCGTGGGGCAAAGGCGAGGTCGGGAGCGTGCGGGGGCAGGGGGTAATGCAATATTTCACAGCACTACCGCGCAGGTGCAACAGGGACCTCGGAGCCACCTCGATATCTATCAAATCAGGGAGGCGCCCAGTTGCTCCCGAACCTTTGGCGCGTCGGTACCGATACCGAGTGGCATGGTGTTATCAGTGATACCGCAAGGTGATCTTCTTTCATTAAGTAGATACTAGTTCATTATATAAACGTTATCTATGTCTGTTCTATCGATTTGTGTCGTGTGAAACTGTTTCCAAGGGAATCGGGTACTTGGTTTGTTTTTGTTTCAAAATTGCATAAAACATTGTTGTTAATTTCACTTATAATTAATGCGTGTTTAGTAATGTAGTGTAATGTGCATGTTTCTGCTTATTTACCTCGTTCAAAAATCATTTGACCTATTACATAAATTTATTTCAGTAATTGGAATTCTAAAACATCTCGTGAAAATGTATTGCTTTCGTGTCTATTTACTATTATGCAATAGAACCGCGATTACTTGATTAGTTTCCAACACAACATATTTAATGCATTCGTATATCTTCGCTCCACTGCATACGTAATCGCATGAATCTGTTTAAAGGCAAAAAAGTACAAGTGTGACTGACAGCTCTACTATCACTTTCATCGTTATCGCTCGCACGATCCATCGCCGAACTACCACGCAAACACGTCACATCTTTCACTGCTTCATTAATGCGATAGAAAGGCAGTTTCGACAACTCGTACTAAAATTGATGTGAAATGATAAACCGGTCTCCAAAAGTTTCGCGTTTTCGTAGTAGTCTCCGTCTCCGCGATTGCGAAACGTACGCGGTACGCATGTAAAGGCAGGCATACACGCGCGCGGTAACTTTCGCTCGCGGGACCGTTGACCGTGGCTCGACTTTCTAAACCATGTCGTAACGTCGGTGATCGCCCGGCCATTGTAATTCACGATACGCCTCGGCGATACACGCAATGTCATTCGTACCTTTTTTTAGTGATGTTTTCGCAAATCCGTAGAAAGTGAGCGCGAAAGGAGTCATAAGTTGTAATTGTTTATGATATTAACTACACCTGCAGTATAATGCGTTACATAACTTTATTTTCCCATTAAATTATTTAAAACATCCAAGGAACAAAAACAAACCAATAAAATAACAATGTCTTCGAATTCCAATGAAAATCAACATCAAACACGTTCAAGCTACACAAAGTCTAAGAAAAATAAAGGGCTACGCGCCCGCTTCCTTGCTACGCGGCCGCTTCCTTGCTACGCCGTAGCTGTCGTGGAGCCTACGCGCCCTCTACAAAAACAAATCAAGGACGTTAGAAAAACCGATGCATCAAAGAGTACCGCTAATGATTCTTAATAGCTGTTAATATCGCAATCATATTTCATATAGGACAAACGCTTTTCATAGGGCCGTCTACAGCTAGAACGTTCAATTTGAATTTTTTCACTGTTCTAAGAGTTCGAATTAATTTTGTAGCTTGTATTTATGTTATAATCGTTTTGTTAGGAGTATATAAAATCAAATACTAACAGCATCGATGTATTTAACTAGTTATTTTATGTTACTAGACTACTACATTTTTTTAATTCTCTACTTCACGGAAAATCCTAATATCAATAACAAAAACGCGGTATCGATCGTAGTCGTGTTTAGACTAGATATTACTAAGCAATGTCGTTACTGCCTGCCCTTGAAACAATTGGCCCTGGTTAGTGTGACCTGACCCTGACCGGTCCTAGGGAGCCTAGAATACGTCCTTGGGCGGTATGCCAGCGCGTTACCCCCCCCCCTCTGCCCCCTCTTCGTCCCACTGCGCGGGACGTACGCGCATGAACAGGAAATAGTCGATATTGCCAATACACACTCAATTATCGACTAATACGATACTCGTTAGTGTGCACTCCTAGAGTTCGTCTTTCCTTTACATCGGTAGTTTCTTTTCCTGCAATATTCTTTAATAGTTGCTTTTAGTTGTTATTTAGCTGCATTTGCAATCGTTTCGTAACTAGAACCTTATAGTAATGTATGGTTATTAATTAACATAAAGTACTATAATGTTTGCCAACCTGTCGCAATAGTTTTACACTGATAAATAAATATACGCAAATGAAATTGAAATATACCGCTATCCTTTTCTATCGGATGTGCTTTAACGGTTACAGATTTATTTATTTATAATTACAGAAATACTAAAGTTTGTTAACAGTCTTGTAAAGTATCCAATAGAAACGTTAAAGCGTTTATTTCTCGGGAAAATGTAAATAGTTTCTCGTTGAGCGCGCTAAAGAAAACCGATCGTAAACTGAACGTGAGAATGACACACGGTAATCTTGCTTCGGGCCCAGGAGTCCGAAAATACACCTGTCTCCCCGCGAGGCCTGCCCCTCCCCCCGGAATAAATGATAGCACCTATGGTTTGTAGGTCGATGCATTACAGCCTGATTAATTAACACGTTTGTTCTGATACAGAGCCAAATGCATAATATGTAGAGAGCAAACCATAGCATTATGTAAGAGAAAACATTCGCGCTAGTCATGGACGTGATACTGCAGTGTTCTATAGCTTTTTTTTCTAAACAGCAGCTTACTTTAAGGGAGAAACGCCAGGGTAGCCCGCGAAATTAAAATTTTCTTAGGTTTTTTGCAATTTGCAGGTCAGTGTCAGATTGCATGTTGAACAAAATATGATTCGCGACCGTAACAAGTATGTATTTACTGAATTATAATTATTAAAACCATCAATACTTTCTAAGTTCATATAATCCCTCTGAATGGCTATTTGCCATGCAATGGCATGCTACGGTCGCGAATCATATTTTGTTCAACATACAACCTGACACTGACCTGCAAATTGCAATAAACGTAAGAAAATTTTAATTTCGCGGGCTAGCCTGGCGCTTCACCCTTAATCGAAATATTCCATAACGTTGATTTAGTAATCGAATAGACAATATTATATTTCTCGACTTGAAGTTTACGAAATAATAATATAACTCACTATTTAGAGTGTCTTCTGGCAGCGTGTGAGATGTCATTTTCATCTTGAGAAATGGAGCAAAGCAGCGGGATTAGTTTATTTTTGAAACGAAATATAAATCATTTTCTTATCGAAATGACACTTCTGAATGCTCTTGTGATCAAAATAATAGAGTCGCCTATTAGTGTTGTAAAAAAGAAAATCTAAGAAAACTACACATTCTAGGATTTCCCCGGCTGAATTAATTAGCCGTGACGAGAACAAACGCCATTGTTAGGTAAAAAATAGGCTTTTTGTATCATGCAAATTATAATTTTAAAGGATATCATGAGGTCAATAGTATAAACAACTAAAACAACACTGCAATAAATATTTAGATTTGGTTTTACAATGCATAAGTGTGTCGCGTCCCTACTGTAGATCAAGACCGGTAACTCACAATAAATGCGCGCGGGCAACAGCTGATTGTGTGCAGTGGATGCATACGGCGATCATGATCTGTGCACACGTGGCAGTGAGTCAGATTCGTAGCTCGCGGTTTAGACCGGCGCGTGAGTCACGCGGCCTTGGCGCGCATAGGTACTGTAAGCGTAAACCCGCTAAACACTGAAATATTATTTATTGGTCCACCGGTACCAGCGAGCAGTGACAGCAGACCGAGGCCGCTGCGATGACAGAGCGTTGACTATCTTTATACTGATTTGATATTGCGAAAGCCGGTAGCCACCAACGAGACGCGTCCGTCCGACATCGTTCGTTTGTAGGGAAACGGAGCTTAGCCAGACATACAATTTAGTCACGAATTAGTTTGACCCTAGTCACATCTTTATTTTAAGTTGACTCGTCCCCGGGGGATATATAAGTGTTGTTTTCAGTTTAAACCTGGCTATAAAATAAAAAACGTGTCTGCAATGTTTTCGCGTGTCGCCGTGAGTTGGCCGTCGAAATGGAACGTCTATTTGTGGAGCGCGAGGCCCGCTCGCGACAGTATTGTAGGCGACATACGAGCCTTACGCGCGACACTTAACAGCTCTTTACCGTTACGATACTATACAGTTTTTAGTTTAAACCGATAGGCAGCTTTGTTATAAAAAATAGCGTAAAAAATAAATTCATATTCCCAATCGTCTTTCCCACAATCTAAATGGAGTGCAATCATGCAAACAGATGGCAGAGTGCGTGGTGGCCTAGTTACCGATGCATCTGGCGCGCGCGCGCTCTTATCTGCACCGCTCGTGCGATGCGCGCTCCTCGCTCCTCGACGTGCCCGTCCTGATTGCGAGCAATACGTTCTCCACTGTCTACAATGGAGCAGACAAAGTGGAGCGTGGATGCGCTGACGATGAAAGCGAGTACACATACAGGCGAAAGTGGTGTCTGTGAAACCAAATGGAGTGACATGTGGTGGGGGGCGCAGGCTCGCCGGCCGGTGGCGGCGGTGGGAGACCAGGCTCGCCGGCGGCAGCGTTGCGTCAACTGTTGGCGCGGCCCCGTTGGCAGCGCGGGCGCGTATTTCAAGCCGGGCCGCGCGCTGCACCGACCGCTTTGCGAAACCGTCGGTTATGCAAGGCGTGCCGCTGCCAACTCGCGGCTGCTCGCGTACCGCCGGAAGGAAAAGTGGAACGCGGCGCAGTGGTGCGGGCGCGCGCGCCGCCGCTACACGCCCGCGACTCCAGTGAAGTGCTCCCAGTGTCGTGTCAGTGTCGCTTCTAGAACGTTGGAATTGTGTTGCGCAAGTCCTACGCCTACTGCGGGATTATTTTAAACTAGATAATTACAGGGGCCACGACCTCGGTCCCCGGCTCGGGAGTGGAGTGCAACCCCCGGTCGCTGTATATACATGTGTCGCTCGGCACGTGCTACATCACGGTGCACATCACGTGCTCAACATATATAATCCAATAACTCATATCGCTGTGCATGCTAACCCTATACATACATATACATACTTACGTTCGTAATGTATGTATATAAATGTTTGTGCACTTACATATCTTATTTCTTTACTAGAACGCTTTGCTTTTCCTGTGCATGAATATTTGACTCTTTCCGTTGGTACATTCTATCGTTTATTTGGTCTGTGAGTTCTAACGCATATCTTTCACAAACTCTTAAAGCGGAACAAAATAGAACTGTTCTGTCTCAGATAGATTTGCATTGTGTAGATTAGATAGAGTCCCATTGAGCCAAACGTTCTGTCATAAAGTCGACAACTTCCGAATCGACCCTGTTGGTGAGGACCAGGTTGTTCCCCTCACGATCAACCCGCTTGTAAAGTGCTTTCATTTAGAAACCAAATGCTTGCCACTGACACGTCATAATGCCAGTTTCTTGTTGCGAAAACCTCTGAGTATGGATAGCAATTAATTATAAAATGTTTGTAATTGCAATTACTGTCGGATGCGATGTCGGGCCGAGAGGGAAAGTGTTCGGTGGAGCATGGAGCGAGGCGGCTTCCTCACGCGCGGGCGCATACCTCGCGCACCACCGGCTTCAGTAAAAGTAACCAGCCGATATATACGCATTCTCACACGTCCACACTCATTTGCGATTCATAACATATAATAATAATAATCAGTCGCGTTTCAAATGCCATACGATGCGGTTCCTTACCGACCATGCGTTCAAGGACATATTAATAGTGCCGCCAATGAGCGGACACATTTATCATGACTGTATGTAGTCCCATGCGCGCCACAATTGCACAATGCAGCTTATCTAGCGCATGAGACCTAACAATTATTTGTCCTACTTTCCTAGGGCGTTCATGTTCAGCCGATCTTGCGATTACATCTGTGCACTTTCAAGCGGATTGATTGTCGTGACATAATGCCAACCGCAAACGAGTTTGTATTCATGTTACATTCACTCGCAACACTAACGATTTTAACAAATGTTTTATTCATTAACAGTTCCAATGGAAAAAGATTGTAGCGAGCCCTAGGTGTGAATAGTTCGAAGTGATCGATACTGCAGTGTCACCGTGCATCCATTTATCTCTGTCGCACTTATAAAATTAGCGTTTATAAATAAAGGAATGACGGTATGATCAGTCCGTGAGTAACAAAGTGCAGGACGGTTGCATGTTATTACGTCAGAGTGCAGTGTTGCGCGGGAGCATGCGCGGAGGCGTTTAGTACTAAAGCCGTATAACCGCAGCGCTCGTAGCCGCTCGCCGCCCACCGAGCCCGCCACCCATGGGGATTTATGTCCATTGTACCATTCATCAGGGTTTTATTACATGCAAATGCATATTTTATTGTATTCAATTCTAAGCCAGAAATAGGTAAAGTAGGTACTTAGGAAATAATGCATATGCATGAAAGTTTTGCATGGAAACAGCAAAACCTAGCCTAACATTTTTATAAGCGGACATGTAACATGTTAGTTCATAATGCATTCAAATTAAATGCGTTCGCGTAAACAAACGCGCGCGTTTCCTAAAAATAGTTTACTATTATGACACGTTATATAAAACGGTTCATATTAGTGTATCTGTCGTGTACCTAATACAATTAAAGCGTGAGTGTTCGCTCCCTCGAATGGTGGACTGGGTCGGTCTCTCGCGCGCAAGGCCACCGCTGTGACCCACTTGCCGGCTCACCTTTGTTTCACATTGTGCCAAGCTAAACAACACCCTAACGACATCGCAGTCATTAGACCAAGAATCGCCGTAAAAACTTCAATATAATTACATACCTAGCTAAGATTCTAGCTTTAATGGCTATTGGACAATCGTTTGCATTCATCAAACAACTTGGTATTGGTGCAAAATTGTATGCAAAATAATTGAGAACGTCTTTAGCTTAGCTCATTACCCATTAATACCCATATGAAATCATCCTCAATCAGCGTGATTGTATCCACATGTAACAAGCTATAATGACCGGAAACAAGCTAATGACCGAAAAAACTGTATAAAACGTCTGTAGACGATTCAATAACAAGAAATTCAATAGACAAATCGAGGCAAAAACCACTACCTATTTCATTTAATTTTAAAAGCTAAACTTATACAATTTTCTTTTTTGTAGTTTTCTCATAAAAAACGTATAATTACCTCCGCAGAACGTAAAAACTATTCAACTGCACCCAGTAATTCTGTGCTATGCTTCACACACGTCACATGCATAAATTAGCACAGATATGCAGTTGCAATGCACGTGCAGCTCACTTCACTGTATTACGTATACAAATAAACTTAGCTATTATAGATGGCACACGTGTCAAGTAACACAAGGTCTCGTCTCCATTGCAACATTACGTCATTACGGAAAACTTATCTTGCATCGCTACACCCACTTCCCAACGATCTTTGGCACGGAGAATTCTTCCAATATTTGTTTGACATACAACTTTGTCTTTCAAAATAAAATTCACATAGGTAGATAACTTTGTCCAAACCTATCAGAATCTCATCAAAAGTACATTTGACCTGACATTTGACAAAAAAAAAACCGAAATGTAAAAGTACATTTGACCGATACATGATTTACACAATTAAAAGGTCATCCTTATTTGTCAATGGAAACGAACTTCATAAACAATTTGTGTGCGTAAAGGCACAACACAAATGATTGCCTTGATCTATACCGCGTTGATGAAGCCAGTTATAACCATGTGCATGTACCTACCAGTCCAATATACTCGCTGACACATCTGTTAATAGCTTTGTTAATGTAACTATTGATTAATATGAATAATATTGCACGTTACTTGTATGACTAAACGAATAAATACGAAGATCGAAGTTCAAAGTATGCAAGTTAAAGTTTTTCTTTCTTTAATACATATTTACCGTTAACTTTTCGATTAATTAATTTCTCAATGTTTATTTTAATACTTTTCCAGTGTACATTATCATTGAAACGCATTCCTACATCTCTTTTTCTAAAGTCTAATTGATTTAGACAGCTTATTAAATGCGATTTTTAAACATTACTTAAATCAAAGCACACGAATGCAAGTAAATTCATGCAGATGTTGCAATCGCATGCATGTCGCAACATTAAATAAAATTGATTGCTGATACAAATGAAAACACTAATTAATCAGTTTAGGCTTTTTTGCATAAAGCTCGTGATAAAAATAACATTGATCTCGATAAGTTTCATTTATGTTCATTAAACTCCGTTCATCTATTCGTCAGAATGCAGAAAAACTATTGTTTCTCAATGAGGAAATAACAAAATTTGTTAAACGCACAGTTCATGCACACGACAATACCTAAACATCTATTTGTATATTCACAGAAATCTGTATTTTCCTGTAGATAATGAAAGCAAAGCAAAGCAAAACTAGACCATTTGTGTAATGGTAATGGTAATGTAAGGATTTTACTTAGCGGCCAAAGAATAAAAAAATGTATGGAAATTAGAATCTCTGTAAAAAATAAAAAGCTGGAGCGAGCTTATTAACGTATTCAATTTTAATTAACATTGACATAATATTCCTCATTTGCACAAGAAATGTAAAAAAGAGAGAATGTTTTTCATCAGCAATGTCTCCACTGTTCCCTCACTTTGCATGCTGAAAGTGTGTTTAATTATAGCACTCTTAATATAAATAGTCACTAAGTACCAGCAGAAGTAATTAATGCATTAATACAAAAATTCTTTCACAACATTTCGACGCACAGTCGCACAAGCTCTGAGCCGCGTCTGCTCTATCAGCACTCGTTATTAAAATGTCACGCTTTCACTCAGCACTTTCGTTTTGAATATTTTAAAAATACACAAAGCTTTCGAAATCCGTGGGAGATCTCGCTACATTCGAGTCTTGTCATACAAACGTAATAACATCAGCGGAAAGTGAGATCATAACCTCGACAAATGTCATTTTCCTCCGCACATAAAAATTCAGAATATGCGCGAGTCAGTTGTTTTATTTACATTCATATGAATAATTAAATGCTCGTAAAAAGGAAATGTATGACCGCTCTTCGTGAAACAATATAGCTTACATTTCACTGTAGTGATTTATCTTCATTATCGATAATGTTAAAAAAACACATCTTGAATATCGATACCTTCGATATGAAAATTACTAAATACATAATTAATGATTCACGGTTTTCTCAGTGTGTTATCTATTAGCAGCCTTGTCATTCATCACATCCTTACCCGTCGATGTCAATCGTATGATGAAACGACACCTCTGTACGCAGAATAACAATCACTTGCCATAAGCGCGAATTAGATGCATGATAATTATTTACATGAGGATTTATTATTATACGTTTATATCTCTTAGACTAGGGGTTTTAATTTGTCACTATATATCAAGCTATTCCACACGGTGAGCACACAGAAATATAGAAAGGCATCTCGTTAAATCTAATAGTGTACACTAGTAAAAAGCATGCAAAATCACAGCATTAATATACAAAGCATAATACTAACCCTATCATTACTTACCGCTAACAAACGCTTTTAAAACCTGCAAATAACAAAGTCCTGTGCCATATAATATAATTTGTGGACACTAAGTGACAAACGGCAAAGACGACCCGTACGTAGTGCATATACTGTGTAGTGCTGCCCTTCGTTCGTCAGATATCGATATCGAAGTTTTTTACGCTCCGGAGTTCGTGCCAGGAGTGCGTTTGCAAAGCACGCTACAAGTTTGCGTTAAGGCAAAGTTGACACTGTAAATGCACTATCTGGTACGACACCCCGGAGCGTGTAGCATCGCTCCTGACGAGACAACACCAACCACCAGTTCTTTGAACTGTTATGAACTTTAGTGAACCGTTTTTTTACTATATTCGAACATGCTGCACCTAATTATTTATAGTTTTTCCTATTTTATTGTGTTTAGTTTTATATTTCTTACGCTTTACAAGTTTTCGTAAATTATGTTTTAGAAACCCTCTTGAGTTCATTGTTCGCTTTATCTATTTTATTAAATTTATAGTAATTGTGTCTTAATTTGGCTTTTACCTATTCCGTATTATTTTTGTATATGTACTAAGTATTATTTTATGTAAGCACTTATGTTAATTTGGTTGTATTTCCATATGAATGTTACAAATTGTTGATTTAGTTGTATTTTGAATATTTTTTGTGGGTTTTTATTACAGCTTTCTACGAGATTTTTATTGTTTTATTTCTTTATTATATTTTATTTATAGAACCCAACCTTGAGCATATAATGAACCCAGTATATTAGTGTTATTTTCTTATTCGCATGATCTTTCGTACACTAGCAATTTCTAGTTACAAACTGTAGTACATATAGTTTAGTACATTGATAAAGACATAATGGTAGGAAGCCATTGTGGCGGTGGTTCCCTCGTGTAGCCTTCGACAGTAATTATCGTCGCTCGCCGCACTATTGCAGTCGCTTGTTTGTGGGGATTTACTTTGTTTTCTCGTCATGTTGCTCTGTCGTAAGCGTGACTGGTGATTTTTATACTTACTAGATTTCTAAACAAATGTACACCATAGGCAAAAAAAGTTGTTAATAACAAACAGCACACGTGTATAAAAATGACTTTTTAATGACAAAATATAATTTAAAAACAACGATGCATCATGAACGCTGGTTACATCACTACGTAACCAACATCAATCCACCTGTTCGATCGGGCAGTTTATATAAACATTATATTGTGATCGGAGTGGAGAAGGCCGATATAAATTAGGCCCAACTGGCACAAATATGAGCGAGCGGACCATTTGAAAGCTGTCAGCTGTTGCCCACACGGTCACAGCGAACTATTGGCCACGGTATAATTAGAGCCACGTTGAAATAGCTACAAACAATGTTGCGCTCTCATATTCATAGTTCTGCACTATTCTTATGTGGCCTTGGTAATCTTACCGAGTTACTAGTACTATTGCCAGCGCAGTTAGCTCCATGGTTAGCCGTCACAGTTTACACAGGGTTTCTGAAACCGAAATAATTTGAATAATCTATTAACAATACTATTAAATTAACAGTACTATTAAAAGTACTATTAACAGTACTATTAAAAGCACTATTAACAGTACTATTAACAATACTATTAACAATACTATTAACAGTACTATTAACAGTACTATTAACAGTACTATTAACAGTAGGTACTAGGAGATCATTAGGAAAAAAATTGCGTATTGAGTTTTACTTTTAATACCTATGTAGTAAATACTTACACAATTTTTTTCAGAACATCTTCTTTGGTGAAATTGAATAGATTTAACACACACATAAAAAGATAGTTAGGTAGATACCTTATCCCTATAAATTATACCTATAAATTAGTTAGGCCAGACAGACATGGGAAGAAAGTGCCATAAAATTTACCTAAAGAGTAAAAATTAAAACAGTCATCGTATTACACGCAGATTTCAGTATTGATGCTGTATCATCACTTGCAATAAGAATAATAAATAGGACTAGGTACGCCTACAATTTGTTATACTAGGATCTCTATACTGACCATGGATATGAGACTCCAGTTTCATTGGCAAATGAATTAGTGGCAGCAGTATGTTGTTATTACCACACGCAGGACGATGTATTTCTCTATACTTTGTTTTATTCTTCATCACTATTTTAAGGTATCCTAATCCTCGCCGTTAAAACTCAGTTGAAGTGAGCTGTCATCTGTCAATAGTGTCAAGCCCTAGCATAATTGGAATGACAGCTCACTCAGCTAAGTTTTCATGATGAAATTTTTACAGAAAAGGCCAACAGTACGTACCTACCTATTCATGAGCCCAATTTTAAAATGGATACCTCAAAGTTAAACCTTTATTTGAAGCGAGCTTAAAGCGTGATTACGTAAAGTACCTACTTCCCCAAAGCGCGAGCGACGGCGCTACGATTTCACTCCCCTTGTTCAGAGCGGAAAATTCGCACGCGCATGAGTTTCTATCACTATGACAATATCTTACAAGTATTATAGGTACGTATACGACGACATACTCGTACGTGACATTATAATTGTATTGTGTGGAATCAGTAGAACGGTGTCAGTAGGTCAAGTGTGGCCGGGGTGGCTATGCGCAGGCGTCCAGGGAAGCCCTGCAACTAGCCTTGCAATGTCTATAATCTCATTTCGCTATTGTATTCACACCTTATGTCCATGTAATGCAATCACTTTGAAGACAGCACTGAGACGTTATTGGCAAACATTATCTAATTTCATTATCTAAGTCATTTTTGTTTTTCGCATTATACAGGGTCAAATTAAATTAGCTAGCGAAACTGCGCAGACAATGGGTATCGATATCTATGTATGATAAATTGAAAAAAAAAAGATTAAGTTTGTTTTTTTGGGTCAACGACTGTAGTTACTTGAAACATCAGTTTCAAAAATATTTTTTTCTGTGTAGACTTCACAGACGTGATGGGTGTCGATATCTAAACACGACAAAATAAAGTAAAAACAGATTTTCTCAACTACTTCAAGTAAAGACACTACCAGTGATCACTGACCCCAGAAAAAAAATCATCATATCTTTTTCTTTGTTTTATCGTGTTAAGATATCGATACCCATCACGTCTGCGGAGTTTCGCTAGCTAATTAAATTTGACCCTGTATAGTCTTTCGTTTCAACAATATCTCACCTGATGTATATGGTTCGGTCTACAATGGTGCATCATCATCTATTAGGTAAAAGGTTTATGCGATTTTTATTTTCTTTAATAAATTATTTTATTTTTGGTTTGTTTTATTTAATTTTTATCTCACACCCATCAATGTTTACCTACTCTACCACCAAGTTATAAAAGTATCGGCAACGTTTGAAACGTTGAAAATACGTGATCTTCATTACCTCTCTTTATCGTTCCACACAACATACCAACGGTTGATGACTGAATCGAAAGGTATCGCCATGTCGTTTATTAGGGAGGGTATCATTATTTAGACACTGAATATCTAAAATAACATATTTTTAAAGTACCACGTTTAGTATTACCTCTACAAAATTCCATGCACAGCCAAGACCACGTAGATACCTACGTGCATCACAGGCATGTACAAGCAGATTTGTATAAAATTCACTAAGTAGGTATACACCTATTTATTGAATTTTATACAAAACTGCTTTTGTTTTTCACATCATAACATCGAACAGAGTAGCAGATTTTGGACTGAAACACTTACCAAAAGCCATATTTGAAAGTCTTTCAATGATTTCTGCTATTTTAGGAGGCCCATCCAATCAGGTCGATAATTAAGAGAAATCGAAAGGCCGTAGACTGAACAGATAGAAAGCGCACATTACTAAAAAGGTAGCAAAAAATCTTTAAAAGAAACTGCTGAGCTTTGCCGGTTCTTTAGGCTGTCTAACTGAATCTTTAGTTTAGCAATGAAGATGGACAAACATATCGACAAAGACACAATATCCATACTTCTCTTATAAATCGAAAGAAACTGTGTCTGTCTGTTACCTTTTCACGTCTTGTTTTGACACACAGGTAGACCATGGCCTGGGTTAGGACATAGGATTTTTTTATCCCGATAGTCCGTTCCAGTGGGATAAGTTCCGGCCTTCACGCGGGCGAAGCCACGGGCAAAAGTTAGTATCTCTAATGTTCTTCGTTTCGAGAAATGATAGAACTGATAGGTATTACAGACTCAGTACTACAGAGGAAACGCTTAGCAAAACATATACTTAATAGATACTTTACTGAAGTATATAAGTAGGGCTGTGATTCTAAAGATTGTGCCACTGATAAGCTAATGGTCATTAATATCTAATTACAGATAAAGAGATGCACAAGTACTTAAGTGACAAGTACCAACTCACTTCAATAGTTAGTCATTAAATAGTTTATAAAATTAATAGAGTAGGTATTCTGCCTGTAGTTACAGTTGTCATTGAAATCGACACGTGTAATCTGTAGAAATAATAACATAATAATACTAATATAAAGTGGAGTATCCTGCGACACATGAATAGACGACAATTTAATAAGATCATATCATTTTAGCTTGTAAACGATTAGTGCTTGACATGTGCCTTCTTAGAAAACAGTGAAGTGTAATAATGTAACCTTAATAAGCAAAGATCTAGTTCACCTTTATCCTGGCAAAATACAATTATTTAAGTAAGTATACGAATTATCGCTTCTCTCGTCTTCGGAAAGCATCGCTGACACTCTCGAAAGACGAACAATAATTAAGGTTACAAATTGCAGTACTTATGTACATAAAGTGACAAATAACTTGCCAGTCGCCCTCGAATACGACTGTAACTTGAATAATTTAATATTAAATCAATAATAAAGCGTAGATTTTAACAGATAACTCGTAAAATTCGCGACCAGTTTTCCTTGTATGTCATTTAATTAGTTAGATGCATTGCAATAGCACGCATGTTAGCTATGTTAAATGAAGGCATAAAGGTCGATACTTTGCTGGCATAGTATACGCGGCGAGTTTGGCGATTTTACCAATTAAATATTTAATGAGGTGAAAAAGGAGATACATTCTGATACGAGCACATATATAGCCACAAAATGCCTACTACTAGAAATCAAGGTGGGTACAGCAAAGGAGACGAAAATAGTCAATCTTCAAGTCAATCAAAATATTTTGGTGATGTCAATGTGCTGAATAAATAACAAGTGACTATCACCGGAGATCCGGTTCAATTCTGTGAAAATTTGCACATACATATTACATACATATGAGAACACCGAAAACGAGATAAGGAAAGAGTCGAAGCCGAAATGTTATTCGGAAATCCCCTGTCGGCTGCATGGCGCTTTCATCTGTATGCGAAACAATACACGCTCATCACGACATCTCTCAAACTAGACCTACGAACTTGGAATTTGGCATATGGGCTCATTAAAACAACGTTGGCATCCGCTTCTTCGTCTCTGGAGGTCTACACATTAAGGACGAAATCCATAGTTTCGGCCGACGTTACTGGCGTCTCTGTTACTTTGTATCACCTACGGACATAAGATTAGTTTGGGGCCCGACCTAAGAATGAATGACACTACGATTTGACAGCTGTCCCTACTCCCGATGTGTTAACACCTGTCCGAATAATCGAATGAATCGGGTGTAGGGTTTACTCTAAAGTTTCAAACTACTTTCGGATGGGCCTGTATCTTCGTTAACGGTCTTAGAGAATAGGCCCCCTAGTATTGACACAAACTATAATTATGTACACTATAAGAATAAGTCAGGTCATAGTATGGTAGCCAGTCGGCAAAATGGTAGCGGGGTGAAAATCCCAAGGCAAGATGGACGTACATTTAGGCACCTAAGTACCACGCGTCGATGCCCCTCCCATTGCAGCATCCGTTATGAGCGGGTCTTTAGAAATTCCTTTAAAAAGGGTCAAACGGAGAGCTTAATTTGTATGTCCTGGAAACAAGAAAATTTAGTTATTCCTTATTCATTTCGATTGAACTTTACTTGAAACCATGCTGAGAGCAATCGTGTTTCCAACTCAAATATCAAATCCATGTCACGGGTATGTCGAAAGTGCACTCGTGTCTGCACGCCTACGCGGCTACATTGAGACGTGCAACTCCGTCAGGGAAAAATACTGTTAAGAAAGAACGATACCTACCTGTATTCTGAGCCTTTCATGTTCATAATATTAATAATACTAGGGAATAGGGATGTATTTCCCAATGAATTTATAGAGCTTCGAGTTATCATACTTTTTTATGATTTATTTTGGGATACCGGTATCGATTGATTGCGAAATAGAGGTCGTATTATAGAAGCTAGAACTGAATATTCAAGAGAATCTGACAGGAAGGGAAGTGTTACCTAACATAGTACCTACCTAACTATAGTTAGGCAAAGAGCCCATATCTGTAGGAAAAGATTTAAGTCCCTCCTGTAGATATACCTTAGGAAATCCAGTAACACAGTACATACTGTAAAGTCCTGAAACATTAGATGGCAGAAAGAGACACGAAATATCTTTATATTTTTGTTTGCAGGGTGTCACGAAGAAGGAGCGAACGTGCTGTAAACGAAATCAGCGCGAGAGTCGTCGGCTGAGAGACGGCAGCGCGAGCGCAGAGAACAACATAACAATTTGAAATAACGACACATTAAAGAAGATTATTCTTTATGATGAAAAAATACGAACTATAGTCTACCGACAGCTACTAGCTACTTAGATTTCTAAGTAACTGTTTGGGTTCGAATCCCAAAGG
This sequence comes from Dryobotodes eremita, assembly GCA_917490735.1. Lineage (NCBI taxonomy): Eukaryota > Metazoa > Arthropoda > Insecta > Lepidoptera > Noctuidae > Dryobotodes > Dryobotodes eremita. The sequence goes on from OU823257.1 coordinate 12,752,256, forward strand.
CAGTTGTAGTGATAACAAGGATATCCAATTCCTGAAGAATTAACATAAAACTACGAAACCACACTTGGTAACGAAACAGGAAAGCATATTGTAAATATCACATTTTTTTTAAATGTATTGGGTACCTACTCGAAAAAACTTCGATAGATAAGCAATTAAGTTAGTAGGTACGAATTGTATACTTTTCTATTGCATGTGCAAAGGTCTAGAGTCCCAACTGAAGATGCGCTTTAGGTCCTGCGGGTTCAATTCCCGTGGGGTAATTGCGTAACACTAACAGTAGGAATGGCTTTCATTTTGACACTTCAACAACATTCAGTGCGTTATTGACGTTGTTGAGCAGACAAATTTTTCGAACATATGAAGCAATGGATTAGCAATAGACTTCAAAATTATTCAGATTGCGATTGGTGTGTTACGCAATTAGGGTTCCGGGTCGAGACGTTTAGCAGCCTGCTTTGCCCTATAAAGGATAAAATGCTCCCAAAGGCCATAATGTGGATTCCTCTATGTATCAATTTGGGAAATAGGTACAATGACAACGAGCGCAGTGACAGAATAGCGATTCTTGAGGGTCGATTCCCACACGCAACAATATATACACAGTGTTGATATTATTAAGCAAACAAGATGTTTATTATCTTATTGTTTTACAGGTGAGCGCTTCCACACGTAAAAGTGTCAGAAAACCGGAACGCGACAGTTTAGCTGACTGAAAATTATGCTTGACGGATAATCTAAGAACTGCGTTTCTTGAAAACCAATTTAGAAATGTATTTTTATCTAATCAAATGAACGCGAACCATGAAGAAATTTAACAAATTCAAGCAAAAGATGTTGCCTACCTTTTCTGTTTATCGTTTCTAAAACTTTTAAACATAAGACACAGGCTGTCATCTCTTCCATCACGACTCCCGGACGATATTAGAAGGACCACCAGAACGCAAGAAGCAATAACGCAAGAAATATAAATGGTAGACCGTGTTGGCAGTGTGGTTAGCTGGTTGTTTACATAACTACAACAGCCACTATCGACACTGCCTCTGCGATCATCCTAAAGCAACAACTACAAAAGAAGGAAGAAGAATGAAGATCCTTTGCTTCTGAAAATTTGTTTCTATTCTGCAAGTAGCTTGCGCGCAAGTTTTGCAGGTTGCTGGTAGCTTGCGTCATTAAAAACAGCTTTGAATAACGAATTAATTACTACTTGCGTGCAAGCAACTTTTATGTGGAAGTGCTTTTAATTTTTTGAAGTTTCTTGGGAAATGCGATTTTGTGGGAAGTTTTAGTAACATCCATCTGAATAAATTCATGTCTGTTGATGCGTCCCTTAACCTTACGGAGAAGTTTCTAATTTCTTTTATGTATGTGTGCCTACTTATGTACAAATATTGGTGCCGATTCTCTTGTACACCAAACTATACTAACTAAACTATCACAAAAATCCTTATTTTTGGCTATTCTCATAGCCAAAAATAAGGATCTTAAAAATATTCTGCAAAAAAATCTCTAAATTTGAAAATAATTTTAACATAACTAAAATCGAATTTGACATCCGCGACTCCACGTGGTACTTGTTTGCCCAACCTCGTGAATTTTTTTTGGAGCCGTTGGTGCGCTTTTGTGACAGCCTCGACGTGTTATGACGTTATTAGTTATGTTATTTGCCCATAATCTCTTATGAAATTAAGTTGGCTCATTTTAAAGAATTTTACCCTCAACAAGTTTTATAATAATAAAACCTTTTCAATTTTATTTCTTATAAGGAAACGCAAATGTCAATATGTCAAAGGCCGTATCTGCCAAAATTTGAATATCCACAGATAATGTAAGACAAGAAGGCAGATTCGAAGTTTGACGTATTCTTGGTCGGATACGTTCTTGATTTATTAATTATTATTTTATCTCGCCATAAATAATTAAATTATTACCCGTACTACTTTTTTTGTGTATACTTAGTTTTTTTCTCTAGATATTATTACTGTTTTATTCCGCATGACAGTTATTCTGTTTTGTTTTACGTTTAAGCTGTGTGCTTTTTATTGTATGTAGTTCCAATGTTTAGAATTAGATGATGTTGTGAGCTGGCGGGTGGTGCAGAGATGCAATCCGTTGTACCAGTCATTCGTGTAGTGTTTTTAGCGTTATATATAATTATATATTTATAGATATTTATTTTATTTACTTATATTTATGACTTCTGATAACGATTCATTTTATTCTGCTAACGATTCTAATGCATCTTCCAGCAATGAAAGTTTTTGTTCCCTTACAGACACCTTAGGTGTTCTTTTACGCCAAAAATTCAACCACAATTCTGGCCGGCTATTTAACGTATGCCACCTCAATGCGCAGAGCATTCCCAGTCACTTCAACGAACTTTACGACACTTTTACCGACAATAACGTTCACGCCGTTCTGATTTCCGAGACATGGCTCAAACCTAGCCTGCTTTCAACCACTTACACACTCCCCGGTTTTGTTCTTCTTCGGAATGACCGGATCGGTAAGAGGGGGGGTGGTGTAGCCATCTACCTTCGTGGTGATTTTCCTTTTAAAATTCTACCTTCTTCTTCTCCCAATGAATCCGCAGAATTTCTTTTCATCGAGGTTTGTCTCAAAGGAGCTAAAACCGTCCTTGGTGTCGTCTATTGCCCCCCTTCCATTGACTACTTCACTGAATTCGAATCGGTTCTTGAATCTTTGGGTTCGCAGTATGCACATCACATTATTATGGGATATCTTAACACCAACCTCCTTGCCCACAACTCCCCTCGGTCCTGTAAACTCCTACACCTTATCGAGTCAGCCAGTCTACATGTATTGCCTCTCCAACCCACTCATCACAATATAGCAGGTGATGATACTTGGCTTGATCTGATCTTCATCTCAAATCCTTCCCTGGTTTCCTCACATGGTCAACTTGTTGCTCCTGGCTTTTCCCGTCACGACCTTATTTTCCTATCCTATGTCTTTAAACCCCCTAAACCTAAACCTACGTTCCAGTACAGGCGTGCCTTTGCACGGATGAATAGCGAGAGGCTTCAACAAGATGCATCCAATATTGACTGGTCACCACTGGAAGCAGCTGCTTCAGTCGACGAAAAAGTTAGTTTTTTTAACGATGTTGTGGTCAAGCTATATGACGCCCATGCTCCAGTCAAGAGAATAAAGTTGAAGCGTCCGCCTGCCCCGTGGATGAACAGGGGAGTTCGGATGGCAATGCGACGGAGAGACCGCGCGTTTCGGAAATTTAAAAAGGATCGCTCGGAGGACAATTGGACCTTCTTTAAGGCTGCTAGGAATCGGTGTAATCAGATGATACGCAACGCTAAACGCCGCCACGTTCTAAGTAATATCACTTCTTCTTCTCCTGCCGATATTTGGAAGTTCCTTGGAACTTTAGGCATCGGCAAATCGCGACATTCAGACCTCCCCAACACAATTGGTTTGGACGATCTTAATCGCCATTTCTCCACTGTTCCAATTCTAGATAGGCTAATCAAATGCCGAACACTCGACTACTTGCTGGTCTGACTCGTCCCAATATCTACCCCTTTTTCTTCACCCCAGTAGACCCGGGAGAGATCAAAAAGATTATCCAATCCATTAAATCCAAAGCCGTGGGCTGCGATAATATCAGCCGCCATATGATCGTGACGACTCTTGATCAACTCCTCCCTGCAATCTCCCTCATCATAAACTTTTCCCTTTACACCGGTGTTTTCCCATCCCTGTGGCGTAAAGCTCTTGTTCGACCCCTGCCTAAGATACCCAATCCCTCTCTCCCTAGTCACTTTCGCTCAATTTCCATCCTTCCCTTTCTCTCTAAGGTGCTGGAGGCCAGTGTTCACAAACAATTCTCCCACTTTATTCACCACAACTCCCTCATCAGTCCTTTCCAATCCGGTTTCAGGCCGGGGCACAGTACTGTTTCAGCTCTTCTTAAAGTGACCGACGATATAAGGCGGGGTATGGAAGACACTAAAGTTACGGTCTTAGTGTTAATTGATTTTTCCAATGCCTTTAATACAGTCAGTCACGAAGTCCTTTTATCCATCCTTTCCTATCTTATGGTCTCTCCGGAGGTACTGAAATGGTTTTCCTCTTATCTTCGGGAACGTCAGCAGTCTGTTTATGCCGGAGACTCTTCGTCGAATTGGTATGATCTTGCAGCTGGCGTCCCTCAAGGCGGTATATTATCTCCTCTTTTATTCTCCATTTTTATTAACCTCATTACCACCGAGCTTCGGACTGCGTATCATCTTTATGCTGACGATTTACAGCTTTACTGCCGGGCATATATTGACAACATATCCGATGCGATTGCGGAGTTAAACCGGGATTTAGATGTCGTTAAAAACTGGTCTCATCGATTTGGCGTGGCCGTTAACCCCACAAAACGTCAGGCTATCATAGTAGGGAGCTCCTACAGTATGAGGAAGCTGAATGGCTTAACTGTGCCGCCTATAATCTTTGACAACTCAGTCATCCCGTTTAGCTCCGATGTTAAGAATCTTGGTCTGCATGTCGACACTTGTCTTGACTGGCGAAAGCAGGTCACGACTGTAAGTCAAAAAGTCACCGGGACGTTGCGGTCGCTCTATCGATTGAAAAACCTTCTCCCGTCACACATAAAGGCAATGCTTGTACAGTCTCTAATATTTCCTATAATTGACTATGGTGATGTGTGTTACTATGACCTGAATGCAGATCTCCTCAATAAAATTGACCGCCTTCTCAATAATTGCATTCGATTTGTTTTTAATCTTCGTAAGTATGACCATGTGTCTGCACACCGACTGCTTTTAAAATGGTTAACCATTCGTCAGCGCAGAGAGTTGAGGGCACTGTCCACGTTGTTCTCTATTCTCAACAAACCCACTTCTCCTTGTTACCTGACCTCCTAAATTCAATATTTATGCTCTGCCCATAGTAAAAATCTTCGTTCCACCAACAATCGTCTTCTACGATGTCCGTCTCACCGTTCTGGCTTCATTCATTCTTCTTTCTTTGTCCAGGCGGTTTTTCTTTGGAATGCGCTCCCTCTGAACATCAAGATGGCAACCAGTCGATTATCTTTTAAAGTGAAGGCACGTGAGCATATCCGTCAGAAGTTGGCCGAAACATCTCAGCGTTGATTTGCTGGATTCGTTTTTCTCCTCTACCGATCGTTATTTCTCCTGACAAAGTTTCTTTTGTTATATGTATGTATGTATGTATGTGTGTATTAGTATTTATGTATTAATATTTATTCTTGTATTTTATAGTTATTTCCGTGCTATCTATCCCATATATTGCACCTGCCATGTTTAGTCTCTGCATCACCCTAAGGTTGACTGGTAGACAATGCCTCAGGCATTAAGTCCGCCTTTGTACAGTATTTTTTTACTTGTGCATGAAGTTTTAATAAATAAATATATGGATTTTTCCTTTTTTTGTATGGAAAATATAAAAAATATTACCTACATGTTAAGTTTTAGGGGTTTATGTGTCGGAGGTCAAATTATCATTATTTTTGCGATAGGACACACCATTTTCGAGATATAAGGAAAATAAAATAAAAGATACAGTACCTACTGTTTTTGCACCTGCAGTCGAGGTGTTGGTGTGAATTGTAGTTCATGACAACAAATTTTATTCCACACCTTTATATCGCGATTAAAAATAATTAGTCAGATTTAGTTAGACAATCAACATTTTTGCTGAAAAACGTCAAATTCAGAATAGCAAATTTGCCTTTTCACTAATTTAATAACTCAGTGCGATCTTAGTGCTTTCAAACTAAAATATCGTTGAGTTGTGTCATTTATTCTATTTCAGAATGGGAAATCGTCGTTTGACAGGAATAGACTATATTTTCGTGATTTTTAGTCTAGTTAGGCATTTGTGACAAGAGAATCGGCACCAGTGTAATTTTAACTTTTTAATACTTTTCAGATTTCTTTGATCTGCTGAATAAATATCTGTTTCATATTTAAATTGTGTTAATAACATTTTAAATAAATATGTTTTGCTATAGTATAATTATGTTATTGTATATTCTGTGTCACCAATAATAGCGTGACTGAAATAAATTCGCACCTCCATAGCTCCATCAGGTGCATTTACGGGAGGCGAGCCAATTCGGAGCGCGTGTAACATGGTCATATTGTATGTTATGTATTTGCATGCATTTCCACTTATTTAGAAGCTGATGTCATACCAAAGTATCAGATTGGCTGGATGATATTATGTCAATCACAGGAGCCTTGCGGCTTGCTCATAGACGTAGGGTCTATGAGCAAGCCGCAAGGCAGAACTTACGGTTTGGGCCACTAGCATCAAAAGACCTCCGGTCTGATTAGGACTGTCCAAAGCTTTTAATTTCTCACTCTAAAAAGTTATGTGGGTAGATAGTTACCTATAACTTCTTAATAATTCTTAACGATTCAATAAAAAAAGGTAATAGGTAAATAAACTGTTCAAACAAGCTTAATTAGAATGTATTGTTTGATTAACTCGTTTTACTGTTTTAATAAAATGTGTGTTAATTAATACTTACTCATAAAAATGTGTTTATTGGTTGTCAGTTAATTAAACAATTATCATAATTGAATCATGAATATTTATTTTGTATTCGTTTTATTTTTGTTCCCTTTTTTTGGTAAACGGGTCACCTGAAGAATCAACGAATGGAAAGCTATTGGACGCTCCAGCTCGCTGCTAAGTGCAGACTTTGGTTCTCCTAATAGTCTGCTGTAGGGATACAAAAAAATGGTTATTGCAGAAGCTAACTTACTTGGTCAAACTCGCCGCAAGCCAAGCCAACCAACTTGTTGTGAATGTTCATACAGTGCAGGTTAAGTTTGATATTTCGAAAAGATCGTACAATAATAAAATGACAATGCAGACTGCAGTTGCAACTTTTCGTCTAGACAGGCAAGGATATTGAAAGTTGGTAATGGAACTAAGCTTCTAATTTCATATTGGCCAATGACCGTCAATTACTACCTATAAAAAACGTTCACTGTCTACGTGATCGACAGTTACCGTTTGTGAAAGACTCAACTGCATCATGTTTTAAAAATTGCGGGTGGCTGCTAATAGGTAAAAAGTCAAGGTACCTACCTACTTTACAAAAAATTGTAGTCAGTTGCCTATAGATACCAAACTTACACAAATTAGGCAATGCAACATAAAATGTAACATATTACATAACAACTAGGTGAATTTGTTTCAACGTGTGTAACATTTCATGTTACATTTCACCAATCTGTACTTGTAAATCTTGCTTAGGTACCTACATACCCAGGTTGGTAATTACGTTGCAGTCTCAACTTCATGAAACCATTCGTCAAAATCTATTTGGTAGTTCTGCCGTAAAATGCACCAAACTGAGTAAACTAACCGAAACTGATTTCGAGGAAAGCTTTTTTTCACTTTCGCATTCAATATTAGTAGGTATTAATGTGAATCTCAGAATGTTAGCGATCTGATTTACCTATAACAGGTCGAGGCCTAAGCCTCAAGAATATCTACTCAACTATCGGCATAGTTGTCGACATAACAGTAGATGCATACAACGCAATCTGAATAAATATGAAGGTGGCATGTTGTAACTTATCATTAGTAAACAAACACTCGAATGTACTGCTGATAGATAATATACCTGCGCCGTGATATACATGCGAAACAACGCTAATGACATACAAAAAGTAAAAGGAAGAAGAAAGTGATCAAATCCTTTGCCGTACCTACCTATATGGTGGGTACCGTAAGTTTGACCACTTTCTTCGTTTATGACGCTTTCGTTTTTATAATAATCTTAATAAGATTTATGTTAAACGAAAAGGATCCAACCCAGAAATGGCCAAAAATTCATTGTTTATACCAAAACACTCTCTTTAGTTAAAACTTTGTAATCACGAAAACAATCTTAGTAAAATTTATCACAACATAATTATTAATGTTGCGTTTAAATTTTACTTGGATTGTTTTCATGATATTATTAAAGTTTTAACTATAAAGAGTGTTTTGGTATACACAATACATTTTTGGCCATTTGTGGGTTGGATCCTTTTCGTTTAAGTACGTCCTGTTGTGGGTAGGTACAGTCACCAAAAGTAATAAGTAAATAGGGTAGTCGATATAGTTGAAGTTTAGTAAGAAACCGATAAATGTTTTCGAATAAAATTTAATTTAATTAATAGAAAACAAACAGGTCATTTATCAAATTAAATTTCATTCGAAAAAATCCATTGGTTTCATACTAAACTTCAACCATATCTGACGACCCTAGTTACTTATCTCTTTTAGTGACTGTACATAAGTGTGCCTACTTATAAGCATGCTACAGCATGGATTTGGACTACCTTCCTAGGTCATATATAGGTAATATTGTCAGCCGCCAGCACCACGCTTGGCAGATGGACTGGCGATCCAAGTAAGTACCTGTTTTAATCAGGACATAGCATAATCCCTTAGTCACATTGTACTGATGAAATTCGAGGTTGCCAATAAGCCGGAAAATCAAAAATAATTCTTAAGCCCGAAGCATCCAATCAACAGCTTAGATAGGTACAATTGCATCAAAGGCACAAAAAGTACCCTTATCGCATTATACATATACCTTTGAGTACCTATACCCAAAGGTATATGATGCTGTCCTATACTTTGGTATAATGACACTGAACAGGTACTTATTCGCCAAGACCAAAACGTAAACATAGGTAGGTATTCGAAAGAGTTACCGTGGCCCTGGCGCACAGGCAACTGAAGGAACACGGGTGGGTTTTAGTCAGTGAGAGTCTGACACGCCCTTCCGCTCCGCCCAGAGCGGGAGAGATCATTGATGAATAACCACCCAAAAAAAAAAGGTAGGTATATTCATCACTGTTAAGAAACTATCTGGTTAGCAAGTTCAACATCAATAGCAGACGGTGTGAAATTGAAATTAGCACGACGCGACTATACGCTTTCGACACCGCTACTGCAATGAAGACTGCATTCTAGAAAAATACTCTCAAAATCTTAAGATTTCTACGATAGAACTGATTCATCCATGAAAGGAGAGTCTAGAACCATAATGAAAATAGCTTAAGTCATGGTTAATATATTAGCCAATCAACAAAGTGGTAGCGCTCGACGTAGTCCACGTTCGCACGGACGTAAAAATATCGCGGCGGGATTTTTTCGCGCACTGGATCTTCAACGCACTGCTTAAAGCCGAGAGTTGAAAATCCCATGGTGTGTTTTTTTGAGCCGCTGGGATGCACTCTGTTGAATTTTCAATTCTCGGTTCAACACCGAGAGTTGGAAATCCAATGCGCGATAAAATCCCGCCGCGATATTTGCGACCATGGTCTTACACTGCCTACTAGAGATGCGCCGAGTACTGGTTTATTACTCGGTATTCGGCCATTTAGGTAGTACCTACTCGGTATCGGCCGAATAACTCGATTTGACTGCCGAGGTACTCGAAAAGAACTCATAAACTTATAACCGGACCTCATTGCAATAAGTATTACTGTAGATTAGTCATTGTCAGAAAAATCACGTGGAAAAAAGCGAACATATTTTATTAAATAATCAGTCTCTTGTGGTAATTCGCTTAGATATTGGTCTAACTCTATAGCGATGCCACCTTTTGGATCTTCACGCTGTTGCGGCGCTGTAATAGATGCTATTCCTCGTAGCAATCCCAAAAACTTGCATGGCATTCTTCTATAACATTTGAAGCGTTTCGTACGTTCCCTAACTAACGCAATACTTGCATCAACTAAACCGAGTTACTCGGCAGAGTACTCGGTTCGGTAAACATAAACTATATGTCTACTCGGTTACTCGGTAAAACTTGTAATCGGCACATCTCTACTACCCATCTATATGGTAAGTTATTTGGTGGTGTTGTTAGGTACTGGTATACCATCGATTAGCAAAAAACCGTTTTAGAATATCCTCAAAACATCGGTCTACAACAGCTCAACTCTTAAGCCCCATTTACACGATGCAAGTATCTTGCCTCTAGCATAGACCCACAATAAAATTGAAGCAACAAATGACTTGCGTCGTCTAAACACGTTTACCGTTGCTTCAACTTAGGTATGGTATGCCACAGACAATTAAATCACAACCGTGTAAATCAGGCACTTCTGAACCAGCCAAAAACAACTTTTCTGAAATGCAAAACATGTTTATCTATTTCATAGATAATACTGGATAATCTGGATAAGCAAATCCGCTTTCCTCTATTATAGTGTATTATCTATGCCGCAGCAAAAGGTAGCAGGCACCCCTTGAACCAGATTTAAATTGGAGCGTCTCTCATATTCAAATTGAACATGGAATCGAATGAATGAAAAGAGCATTTTCAGGTCAGGACTGGACATGCCTTTCGGATCATTGTGAAGGACCGAACAGTCAGCGCAAGGCTATTTGTTGCATCAAAAATACTCTCAATCGATAAAACAGACAATGCATATTGTATAACTCGTATGTTTATGCGCATAATGCTTTACGCTCTGCAATAATACAGCAGGATACCGATTCAGTAAAAATTGGATCAGTGGGTAGGTAAGTACCTACTGCGGTTCATTATACAACAAGTCCATTTTAAAATGATGTAACAACTGCAATAAATGAGTTCTGCAATATTTCCACACATGAACTAAGTCTTGTTGTAACGGAAAAGTTTGCGAAAGTCGCAGTAGGCAGACATTCAGCTTGATGAAAATATGGGCATACTTCAATAGTTGAAAGGTATTATGGTCGGAATGGGACAAAATGCTTTGTTGCACAACAGTTGTATTCTGTTGTGGTGATTGTACAGTAGCCAGCACATCAAGTTACCACTGTCAGATTTTTTCATTCCATTTTGAACTTAATCATAAAAATTTAAAGGTTTAAAATTGTTTGGTGAAATTTGACAGTTTCGTGTAGCTTCACCCTCTGGCGACTGTACATAGTCCATATTCCATGAAGTCATGAGTCATGACTGACTTATGACTGACTTATGCGTATGAGTGGGGTCACTCGCCACTCACTGGCCGATTAGGGGCTGGCATTACGGTTGCCAACCCTATATAGTATCCTACTATATTAGAGGCCTAAATATTATACTAAAAAAAATACAATAGTTGGCGATACTTATTTTCATCCAATACAAAATGGCAAAAAAAAACGCAATATGGCGAGTATTAATTTCATAAAAGCTGAATTAATGGTATTAGGTCGGGGAAAAAGTTCTTTCGTATTTTATATACAAATTCAAGACTAAGAACTAGTGTGGCATCCAAATATCGAGCGTTTTTGTAGACCCAGACTTTTCCAAAGGGGTCAAAACTGTGGCCAACCCCTAACTCTTCAGCTATGTCGTAACTACTAAAAACTTGCTCCACTTTTTCAAAAATGGCATCGATTTTTTCCGTAACAGGGCGACCAGAGCGAGCTGCATCTTTAACATTAAAATTCCTGGACGAAAACGCTTGAATTAACTTTGTGCTACTCTTACTAACACTGCCTTAAGTCCATAAACGTCACATATTTTTTTCCGCGGCTTGTGTCACATTTTCCCCTTTTTTGTAATAAAACGTCTAAATGTATCGAATTTCTTCGTTAGATTCACTCATTTTGGCGGACAGAAAAACAATTTAAAAAAAGGCGGGGAATCGTTTTTACTTTATATTTTTCTTTTTTAATATGTCGTTTATTTAATGGTATCAAAACTAGCCAGATACAAATAGTACAGCCAAAGAGATTTTACTATAACTTTATACATATAAAATACGAAAATACTTTCTCCCCGACCTATTATTTTGTAACCTTAATTTAGAGTACAATACTAGTTACCTATGCGTCATTTAAAAAAAAATCCTGTTAACAAAGGCTCAAAGAAGCAAACAATATGCATTTTTTTTAAACGTGCCTGCTGTATATTCTTTCACTATTTACTAAATTTTTACAGGCAATGGCTTCGAACATCTATATTTGTTTTTTTTAAATTTGGTAACCCAAGCTAGTATGCTATCAAAGACTTGGTAGAACGGAGAAAACATGATGGACCGATAAATAATGGCCAGAAATTAGGAGGGTAGGGTTTCCAATAGGGTCTGTTCTTGGCCTGCTCTTTTGATACTAAATTAAATACAAGAGGGTTCTGTTCGTTGCGTACACACGAAAGGGGTTAATAAAGATACATTAAGAGTCAAAATTTCTTCATGTTTATTTCATTTTTTTAAACATCATCATGTTACACACATTGGACAATAAACTGTGAACAATTTCAGGCATTCAAAGAGGTAGCGGTTATCTAAATTAATTGTTGCGCCACAGGCAGTGCGCTGATTCGGACATTTCAAATACTTAAATCCTCAACAGATCTAACACCATACGTTATTTATTATTAATAAATGCTAAGTGGAGAATTGTCTCCACAATTTGTAATTATTTGAATTGTCCGAGTTAACTTTAGCTCTGTAGCACTAACACTACTATTTACCACATCTTGCGAACTGCTAACATCGATACTAATAATTTTAGCCATCTCTACACGCTAGTACATTCAGAACCATTCCAAATATCCTTACAAACATTCCTAGTCGCAATATTTATTCTGTCGAGCGATGTCATTCACAGTGGCGACCCTTTCAAATAAACGCTAAGTATACTTCTTACATGATTACATAATGTTACATAATGTCGTACCTATACTGATAAATATATATTTGTGACATTAAGTTTAAGTAAGAAAAATACTTTTATATGGTGTATCACTAAATATAATAATAACTTTTGAACTGGGAGAAGAAGACTGAAGCTAATTTAAAACATTCTACTCAAAATATCACCGACTGTTTATAACATCGCTCGTATACAATTTCCGATTATTTCCAATAAGTTATTGCTCAACTTGAAGCTAGCAAACACGAACACCAACGAACTATGACGAAACGCGCCTATATCGGCTCTGTGGCATACCAGGATCCAATGTATACTGCCAATGACGAACTGACGATGTAAAACTTATAAACGATACTAAGGAAACCTACTTACATTATCACACGGTAGGCGATTGCCATGTGAACATGTTTAAAAACCTTCTGTACGTTCTGTATCTACAATAAACCTTAAACTAAAGGTGCAAAATATTTACTTACATTACGTTAATCTCCCTAAGAGCAGTCAATTCGAATTGATCTACAAAAAGTACAAACAATAAATAAAACTAGCACGTAAAAATACATACATACATTTAGTACAAGTTCCTAAATCTATTGTAATTTGTATATTGTTATAAAACGAAAGTGCAGGTACTGCATATGGAGAATTAAGCGTATCCGATACATTATACTACTATTCGCGTGCAGGCCGCGGCCATCGGTCGTCGTTAACACCTATTTATTTATGTTTATTGTCTTGAAATCTCAACGAAAATCGAACTTAAGTTTCGATCACAGGTACCACAACCACACCACGCCACAACGACAACACGCGGACGGGCACTTATTTGTATGAAGATGAATCGTTTATTCACACGGACATTTGACCGCCAAAATCAACCGTGTGGGCGATACCGACCACATCAAGGCCACGTCGAAACCACAGCGCAACCACCAGCGAGACCGCGCACTAGCGCCGGCCACATCGCAAACGCAACGTTGCGTCGACCATTTAATTTGATGTTATAGTTACCACAATGCTGCAGCGACACTATTCACATGTAACCACTGCTTGCCCATATTTTGTCGCTGCGATGTGGTGTGGTTGTGGCACGTGTGACGGGGCCCTTAGGCTCAGTACGCACGACGAATCTCATCAGCGTTGGAAGATCTGCGTGATATCTTAGAAAGCGAGTATGAAATATTCAGTCTACGCTTGCTACGTTAAAATCGTCGAAGCATAGAAATAGTAACCAACTTACCAACTCCGATTTAAAATGACCTATCGACATTCGCTCGAACGTGATTTTATATGGAATATGCACTCAAAAGCGATAAGAGTTTGCCGAGTACTTCGCCACGTACTAGGCGCAGTCTTTATGTCCTATGAGGACTGGACTCTTAACAAATTATAAAGTATTCATCAAAATTATGTACCTGTAAGTACTCCCATTGGCTAACACAGGTTCGACAACTATATATTGCTCTCCTCGTCTGTGGGATAACTCTACGACATCAATGCATACCAACGAGCCGTGGCCGCGGTCACACAAACACAAACTGCGAACGGTAAATTTATATTGAATCTATATTTAAAAAATATAAAATCTACTGGCACTGTCTATTAAATTGCTTGGAATATTAATTTTTATCTTTGTATACAAAAATGTTACATTATTATGGTAAATAACACTTAAAGAAGCTGAAATTATATTTGAAACATTTTACTGAAATACAGAATCACTGACACCAGTTTAAAATAATCGCATATCCCAAATTAATCATTCATCGAGATAAATAAAATTAAAACTTAAATTACACCAATTGATTTCAATACTAGCAAAATATATTTTAAACTGAATCGCTTCTCAGCCATATACAATCACATAAGATTTATTTAGGAACATAACAAATTCACAAAAATATTTCTTTATTTGGTTCTGTTACTAGCACTATTTATTACTTTTGACGGTACAACACATTGGTTTAAATAAATGTTCTATCATGATATGACGGCAGTAATAAGGATTGCTCGGTCACTATTATTGTTACATCTAGAATTAACTTTCGACCATTTTAATTGTTCCAGTCTATATTGCTTTCATTTATTTATTTACATTACATTAATAACAAGGACCCGCTGTAGGACTTGCGATACAAACTACAACACTGATCGGCACTTTTATTATCAACTTAAACATAATATTAAATAGTTAAATACGGCAGAAATTTATTTAATTGCACAGTGGGCACTTCACGGTTTTTATCGCAGTACATAATAATAATATGTCAACTAGCGTTACAAGACTATGATTTATACATCAATTTCGTTTAGCCTGGACTTAGTGCTCGACGGACAGTCCGCGTGTACCGCACGCGCTGATTATCGGGCGTACCGAGCGTTTAGCGCTTAGAAGACGGCAAACTGAGTACTCATAAGAGTGGTCCACATCTCAGCAGGCTTAGCACGAGCACCGTTTTGTCGACGGAAGAGTAGACAAAAATGACATTCCGTGTAAACAGTACGACGGCAGCAAAGTAGAAAGAGTCAACTGCACTTTTTACGAAATTCACTCTTTTACATAATTCGACTCAGAATTCTTTGTTTTGACATGGGTTTTATTTTATGTTTGATTCTCAATTTTTATTGATATTAAGTCACGTATCTAAAGACGACTACAACAATTTTTCTCGAAGTATCGTGGTACCGTATTTTGGAACAAAAATAAAATTACAGTAATATTGGTCTTAACCATTTCCTTGGTAATGGTGCCGATTCTCTCTCACAAATGCCTCTAAACTAGACTAAAAATCACCAAAATTTAGTTTATTCCTGTTTATCTTTTATTTTGCTTATATCTCGAAAATGGTGTGTCCTATCGCAAAAATAATGAAACCCTTAAACCCCTAAAACTCAACATATAGGTAATAATTTTTCATATTTTCCATACAAAAAGTGAAAAATTCCATCTAAAACATGTCGAAGCTGCGTTTTGCGTTCAAAACGCTCTCCTATAAAATCATGATTTTGTGGATAACCGTATACACTTTGTGGCCGTCGTCGAGTAGTAAGTTTTCTACTGTCTTTAGCATGGCGATTACAAAATCAAATTGTTTTCACTACCTTAGACAACTGCAGTTGTCAGTGTGATTTTGACAGTTTGGGATAGAAAACATTCTTCTGAAATAGTCTACTTAAAAAAGGACCTAGACAAAGATCGGTAGAAACGAAAGACAAAATGAAAGATTGTAGAAAGACTTCTACGGTGCGATGTCAAAAATGGAGAAACGAAATGTTACTTTGTATAGAAATAACTGTCTATTCTTCGTAGAAATAGAATCCGTCATGCTAAGCCTGCAAAAGTAACACGCTCGGTATCGATGTAAATTTTTGTTCGCGTAATTGCGTACGCGCGTACGGTCGGCCGCTCGGTTAGCGTTGCACTTAATGCCCGCATATACCGACAGTCCTCGTCAGCGCGACGTAGCTGTACGCGCGTAGAGATGCATCAGCTCTGCACTGTAGTAGTTGTTCATAAGTTTTCATTGATATAATTACGTTCGACTGATGTCAGCGCTGTCCGCCCGTCGAGCACTAAATCCAGCCTTAGTATATGTATCACGTATGTTTCAATAAAAGACAAAGTTGCGACACCCAGGAATTCTCTGACGTTCATCCACTCACACCACACGTTACAACAACTATCCATTAAGCTAAACACCTTCAGGGGCCGTATCAGGGAAGTGTCATCATTGTTGTAGCGCGAAAAAGGGATGGGGGCTATTCGTCCCGTATAACTTCATCTCTTTCTCGCACAGGAACAATGATGACTTCAAAACTTTCCTATACGTCCCCAGTAATTCTTTTCTAACTCCACTACAGAGAATGCTCAGTTTACATTATACACTGGCCCGCATGCTTAACAATTTACTAAAGAATTATTACTATGAGTAATTAAATTTGTACTAAGCGAAGTCAAAGGCGGCGTTTTATAAAAAAAGTATTAATTATAAATGCTGATTGCCCTCTCACATCTTATTTCTATTGTTAATCTTGGTGTTTTGAAGTGTATTTATCACGTACACGAAGAGGGTTGAAATTGAAAATAACCGAAAGTTCCTAGCTGTTTTATATTTAAAACTGACCAATGTTTTGTATAGCAGCTTGATATTTTATTAAAAATATTCAGTTTCATAATGAAGTATCTGATTATTTTCATTACTCTGTGCTCGAGTAATACAACACACGCGTTACGCCATTATTTAACAGCTACATTAACAATATCTCGGTTAGTTACCTCCAAAGGTAATTTAATGCGTAAGAGATAACTGGTTACCATACCCGTCGGTACACATCCACGAGGACAAAAATGTATTTCAAATGGAAGATATACGGACTAACATAGTCAGTTTTAACAATAAATTCCATAGCCAAAAGCTTTCCGGTTATCATCAATAAATCTGGTAAATTATTCAGAATGCTAAATTACAGAATAAATAGACGATTATATCACTTGTGATTATATATATATGTTGTCTTATGGATAAGAGATAACATATCTATAAATATAATACGCAACTGCATGTATTATAAATTATGGTTTATAATAATAATCATAAATCATTCTCTCAATTCACACAATTCTCGTCTGAATATAAGAGAGCTCTCACACTAACACATGCGGTTTTTTTAAACTGATTTGAGTATAATGTAAACGAGCCATAAGTTCTGAATCATAAACATGAGAATGGGCGTAGCCAGGAGGGATTGCACTATCATAGATACCATATAACCGATTATGTCAAAGTAGCCACATTGACCACCAACTCAAAGCTCTGACACCGTCAAATCTAAGACAACTATCTTCATCTCTTGGTGGTCACTGTGTATGCGACTGATAAAAAGCGAAACGAAAACTATAGGTTGCTCTTTCTAACTCATAGGATGTTTTGTTAGTAAATAAGGGGACATTTATTGCCTTGTTTTATCTATTTTATCACTATCTCTATGTTAGTTATGCATCTGAGGGTAAAGTACAAACAGCCCTCAAAACCTGGCCACGCCTACCAACACGATCTTAAACATAATGCCATTCTTAAATCCTTGCTTAAAAACCATTCTCCTACGTCATAACAATGTACCTAAACTAATTTATGACAACTATTTAATGAAGGCTTGACGCAAATGCTTCTGGTGACCAATGTTATGATTCAAACAAATGTTGCGGTGGTACACGTTTTAAAACATTTTTTTTTAATTTTATGTTTTACGTTGTTATTTAGTATCGCTCACGTTTTTATTTTTATAGCGCTGTCTCTCTAGCGTTTGCCCAGCGATGATATTCATCGAAGAGGTAAACATAAAGATGCGTACGCACCAATCTATTATAGTTAGATCAATAATCTATTATTGTTCCGTTAAAAAAAAAAAAACTGGAGCGAAAAAATTCGAAAAGAGAATGTCACGCGCATTTTTGAATCAAGTTTGATTTTCTTTTAGCTTCCGGATCTTACCGTGAAGAATCACTCTTCACGGTAAGGTCCGGTACCTACTTCTGTCTATCTATGTAACTTTCGATCCTAGTCACAATTCCGTCAAATGTGAATAGTTCGGTCAATATCCAAATGAATACCAAGAAAGAATGTATGAGAACCGCTTTCGAAGGCTAGTAAGTTTGGCTTTGTTTTTTTTTTAATTTATTGGCGCAATTCGACTACACTGGGCAAAGCAGCGCGAAATAAATTACACATTTCTACAAAGAAATATAATACAGGTGGTCCAAATAGCGCCGTCATAAAAAAAAATTGATTCCTAATGCCCAGGGATATCCGAAAAGGGTGTGTAACGTTTGATATAATAACAAAAGTTCTAATGATAATTTTATCTAATTTCATTTAATATGCTTTTTTAATATAACGATGAAATGATATAATGAATTATTGATATAATTTCATTTTACCTAATTTTATATGGTTTAATGAACATTTTCTATAATGCACATTTGAATTAATATTCAATTAGTATAATATTCAGTTACTATAATATTCAAAATCATTATGTAACGTTTAATATAATTTAGAAACGTACTTTGTTTTGTATATTTTTGTAAAAACTGGTCATGACCTGCGTCAGATCCCCTCTATTGTTGCTGAATCATTTGGGTTAGATGAGGTTACAAAAGTATGATGTTTCCTGATATTTATTTATTAATTACAGAATTTTGGCTGAAAATTAGGTCAACTGAACGATACGTAAAAAAAGCATTATACAAATTGAAAGTTATGTGAAAAGGACGTTATACTAAATGTTATTTATTAGAGCAAAAGAAGGTTATATGAAATATAACATTAGATCACATGAAATTAGGTTATTCGTTTTTATACATTGACATGAATATTTACTTTGTAAAATAGTATATTCTTTTTAATTATTGTGAATGTAAAGACTATGTAGATCATTGTTTTTTTTTCTTTCTTAATTAGTTTTAATCATGGTCTGGCAGTTTGAGTAATTTATGCGGCCTACCCAAATGTCCTTTCTTTGGTATTGTTCGTCGAATCGTTGAGCTCCTTAAGTTTTGAGTTGAGCTGCACGATTACTGACAAATGCGTGCACTAACTGGACAGGTCCACTCATTCTGTGTGGTTTTTCCTCAAAAGACCATTTCAGACTCAAATCTACATGGTCTTCACATGATCTGACCAAGATTATGTCTGGACTTTAAAAGAGACTGTGACCTCTGAGTTTGTTTCGGCCTTTCTTCTCAGAGTAGTCAGATAGGAAACGCCGGCCTCATCTAGTTTTAAAATATGATTGACGTGTAAAAGTGTTTGTACAAACCTACTTACAGAAATAAAATCATTTATCATTTATAGCATAATTTTGAAAATTATATCAAGTGAACGTTATTTCAAGTGATATTATACCATCTGTTATTATGCCATATATTACACACCCATCCGACAATACCCCATGCATGTTCCGCGATTCTTGATAGATATCGTGTTATATATATCTTTTTAATTTCTTGAAAATTTTATGGGAAACGTTTTAAAATAATTTTATCTTTATTTTTACACGGCTTATTCACATTACTTTTTTGCAATTTTCATTGTTATGGAATATTCTGTCAGACATCAAATAAACAGCTTCCTATCATTAATTCAAGATACAAAAATGTTGATCAAAAGAATGGTTATTTTACTGGAAGAAGAGAGAAAGAATTTCTATCTAACGTTTAATCAAAAATGTTTTTTTTTTAAATCTAGTATGCTGAAACAGCAAAGTTTTGAAAGGTGAAATAAAGTTAAAATGAGTATTTCTTTTTGTGATTTTGAAAATCGGTAAAAAATAGCAATTTGGAAGATCTGAATTGAGGCAAGGAAGGAAAGTTAGTAAGTATGTATTTTGTCTATAAACTAGCCATTTGTTTGAACACAAAATTGTTCTTCGTATATTAATAATGCTGATTGAATACCTTTGAATCAATGTTATGACGAAACGACTAATATTGATATTCAAAAAGTTGGTGGCTGTATTTATCTGTAAATTCAATAATTGCGGAAGATCACCAGTACTTCCAAAGCTGTTGAAAATGTGGTGAAAGAACATCTCACGACGTTATTTTATTCTTATATCCGCATGCGGTTACCGCATGCTTTACGTTTATTACTGCGGACGAGGCTTTACATTTTATTACACCGTACGACTTGCGGGCACCGTACAACAACTGATCCGTGTTTTAAACGTTATCACAAGAGCCCTTTTAGCTACAAAGCCATAATATTGATTCCAAGGCAACATCCCAAAGAACAAACATCAATCCGAATCACAACCCACGTATGTCCGCATACACATCACTACACAGGCACACATATAAAAATTAAAGCATGAAGAAAAATATTTCCACCTCTTGAGACTATGAATATCGAATTTGTTCCTAAGTTTTATAGTACATAGTTTATTATAGCTTATTATAAGACGTGTAAAGTTACTGTGTTATGAGGGCACGCGCGATGTTATCTCCATCGGGAGGGTCGTGGAGACCTGCATCTGGAAGAGCGAGGAACGTAATTAGCGAGTATTAGGCCTTTTTCTTATAAAAACAAAGGAGTTGGAGAAAATTTCTAGACATATTTAACAAACGAAAGTGAACACTATGCCAGCAGATCTCTGCCAAATGTATTTTTGAATGACTTGATTCGTTGACTGAAATATTGATGGTAAATGGAAGCAACGGAAATGTTAATAAAAAAAAAGTTGGGGAGGCTGTTAGAAACCAGCAAAATCTCCTGAACTGGACAAGATAATTTGCAAAGGCCTGCGTGGTGGATACACGAGTACAGCTCTTTCCCTCCCACAGACAGGAGGCAGGTGTCCCAGCAATGGGAATATAGGCTGATTAGTGAATATGGTTGCTAAGGACATACCTTGTTCTTAGCGAGGTGCGGCGAGTGAGTGAACACACAGTCAGCGATGGAGTCGAGTGCTCGCTCGTCTAGCACTCGCTCGTCCAGTCCGCGTTCGTCTAAAACTGCTTCTAATGCCGCCGCCAATTCTGAGCTCTCTGCAAATGCTGCGCCTCCTTCCGCTGAACAAATAATTTATTATGTTTTTTAGCCACTCTAGCGTCCTAAATACCAATACCACAAAGAAACGTATTTTATTTCTTTCTTTCAAATAAGTAACCAAAAATACATTAAGTCACATGTCTTACAACAGTTTGCAAATAATGATACTGAGCGCTAAGGAAATCGCGGGGGAGGCAGAGGCGAAGAGATGATCATACCTTGATTAAAAAACTCCGTGAATGCTTCATCTGGTATTTGACTGAGTACAGCAGGATCCAAAATGTCGTCCGGTGGTACATGTCCAACTTCTACTTCTGAAAAGAAATGAGACATTACAATAATTTAACTTTCCGCGACAGAACTATAAAAATAAATACAACCGCGATTGGCCAGTACAGTTCGATTCAAACTTAATGGCGGCTGTAAAGTGCGCTTTTCGCTGCGCAGTACCTCGCCGCTCACCCCCGCTGACACGGAATTGCTTACTGCGCAGCGACTCGCCTTATGTTCCGAGCCGCCATTAAGTTTGAATCGTACAATACACAGCGACTGAATAACAGACGGTGACGAATATGAGTGTATTTCGTGTGCAATAAAGTGGATGAGCGCGTAATTTTAAATTAGATGATTGATTAACTACTACGAAGAAGCTGGAATTAAGTCTCAGATTTTCGTATCATATCATCATACTCTTGTCCATATCTCAATTTATTTGGGGTCGGCACAATATGTCTTTTTCTTCCATACTTCTCAATTAATAGTCTCGATAAACTTACCTAGCGCATGTGAATCGCTGGCGACCGTGACGTACTCGCTCTCACTGAGCGCGCCCATGGCCGCCTCCTCCGAACTGTCGTACGTCGACGAATTCGAACACACGTTCAATTCTGTGAAGACAAATAACAATAAATAGTTGAATATTCATTGTAAACTACCGAAGAAATCACAGGACTTCAAACAATAACGCAATGGTTTAGCTTGCAAGCAACTGTTTTATGGTTATGCTGCATATTTCGCAGCACTAAGGACGCCATAGCGGTTTTCACTATTTCTTGTCACGCAAACTGTCTGATGTCGGTGGTCGAGACAGAACTTTAAAGTGCGGTTTCTTCCCAAACAAGCGGCTCCCGAAGAATGGAATAGTTTTTTATGCAACTGTTGTATAATAAGGAGTATTAAAACACGAATGTGGGTTTATCAGACGAGGCGAAGCCGATTCCTCCTATATCATCCTCTATAAAAGGTTCTGAAACCATAGTGTTGTACAGAGTTGCAAGAACTATGTAAATTCATGGAAAGTTTAATTGCTGAGTATCAAATACAAACAAACTATGTATAGGCAATAATAACTTTTCTGGATATATCCAGAAAAGTTATTAACCAGTTATAACTGGTTAGAAATGTCCTTTGATGCTTTAGAAATAAATCTGGTGGTGTGTGATCAATACTTGTATCACTCAATTTTGGTTAACAACAAAGTAATAAATTTTTGCAATACTAATATCGAACAAAACCGGCGGGATACGATGTGAATTCGAATATGTTTTTTTTTTAATTACGGCGCTGTGGTAGTGAAACGCGCGTGCATGACAATGTTCTTTTTATGAAAAAGAGTTGCATAATTAATAATACGTAAATAATAGTAATTGATGTTACGTCGGGTGCTGACATGCGGATTATAAATAAATGGCAAATTTTATTTTATTTAAATTTATTATTTTATTTAAATTTATTATTTTATTTAAATTTATTATTTTATTTAAATTTATTATTTTATTTAAATTTTTTATTTTATTTAAATTTATTATTTTATTTAAATTTATTATTTTATTTAAATTTATTATTTATTTCTGTATCTGTCCGTGACATCACACATCATCAGCAGCGGGCCCTATCAGAATACCAGCGCTGCGACATTTATTTTTCCTAAACGTCGCAGCATCATGCTGAGATAGGGGCTTTTTGGCCTCGTACAGGACTTACTATTGTTATTTTCATTTTACATTTTGTTTTTATTTTATTATTTTTATGTTTTTATTTTGTTTTTATGAGTGTGTTTAGTTTAGTATCTGATAATCCTGTGCGAGTCACAATAAATACTTTTTCTTTCTTTCTTTCTTTCTTTAATTAAATTTTGTACAACATTATACATTTATCGGCACGGATCTTGAGCGCTGACCTTCGCCTGCGCAAAAGTGAGTTATTGGGTCCCTTTGGTGGTATGAAGTGAGGCGCGGGAGCGGGGTATATATATTGTCGTACAGTGATTGGCTCGTCGCGCGTCGCGTCATAGCCGCCACTAGTGATTCGTTCTTTACTCTTGTTGCACGTACCTCACGACGACGAGTACACTTCCGGCCAATTTAATTGGCACCGCTTTTTAAACGAATTCGTTTTAATTCTCTGGTAAGTTAGAACTCAAATATTTTATGTGAATTCGTTATTAATTAATATTTATTAAAGTAAAGGTCGAGTATCGGAAAAACTGAAAACGAAAAAAAACCTATTATTGTCGGAATTATTTTTGTTTCTTGGCTATAAATAGTTTTTTTTTTATTTCTAATACATATTTATTTTAATTCCTTTTAGGTTTAAGATGCCAAGAAAGAATACTGTTTTAAATAGACAAGCCAGAAAACTGATTTACCATGTAAACTGTTTTATGAAAAAGGAGGCTGAAGGAGTCAGAAATTTAAAACAAGTTCAAAAAAGAACAGCGGAGGCTACGAACACATCTGTTGCAACTGTGAGGCGAATTATGAAAGAAAGTGGTGGTGGTGAGTTTCTTTCAGTATTTAGAACACCAGGAAAAAAACGACCTGGAGCGAAACCTATGACAGGTGTTGATAATTTTGACCAGGGTGTAATTAAAAGGTGTATACACAGTTTTCATATCACCGAAAAGGAATTACCCACAGTAGAAAAACTGCGAAGAAAACTGCAGGATGATATAAATTTTCAAGGCTCCGAAAGAAGTTTGAGGAGGATTATCAATAGTTTAGGGTTCAAATGGAAAAAGACTGAAAATAATAGGCAGGTACTTATAGAGACCTCAAATATTCGCTTAAAACGAATCGAATATTTAAAACGAATGAGCCAGTATAGGCATGAAGGAAGGCCTATAGTATATACGGACGAATCATATGTAGATTCTTCTCATTCAACTCCCAAAGCCTGGTCAGACAAGTCAACTAAAGGTATTAAAAAACCTATTTCAAAAGGACAGCGGGTAGTCATTGTTCTTGCTGGGTCCGAGACAGGTTTTATTCTAAATGGATTACTCACATTTAAGGCAGGTATGAAGACTGATGACTTTTTTTTTTTTTTGGGTGGGATATCATCAAATGACCTCTCCCGCTCTGGGCGGAGCGGAAGGGCGTGTCAGACTCTTACTGACTAAAACCCACCCGTGTTCTTTCAGTTGCCTGTGCGCCAGGGCCACGGTAACTCTTTCGAACAATCCGCGACCCCGGCAGGCATCGGTCCTATCGGACCCCGTCAATGGTGCTGACATCTCTTTGAGGCGCGCGTGGAACACGACGCGCCGTCGACCTGGGCTTGGTCCTTACCGGACGGCGAGCTGCCCATTGCTCGCCGTCCGCAAGCCCGCGCCTACGGTGGCCGGGAGTCGGCCATCGACTCCCGACGCCCAGGATGTCTCCTCCTACGGCGACTAGGGGCGCGAGGGCGCAGTGATTGCCTCTGCCTCTCGCGCTCCGCCTCCTCCTTCGCGAGCATTACTGCTTCGCAGAAGGAGGTGACGGCTTCCCATTCCCTCTCGCTCCGTACCATGGCCTGAACCAGGGCTGGAAGCGAGAGGTCGCCGCCACCGATCGCCGCCACGAGGACACGGTGGTGCTCCGCCCACGCCGGGCAGACCTCCACCGTATGCTCCACCGTGTCCTCCGGTCGATCCACACAATGATAACACCCGGGCGTTTCCTCCCGCCTTATCCGAAACAGGAACCTCCCGAAACAGCCATGTCCGGTGAGGACCTGCGTCAGGCGGAAGGTGAGGACGCCGTGGCGCCTCTCAAGCCACTCCTCAAAGAGGGGTCTTACCGCCGCAATTGTGGCGTGCCCTGCGCTGGGTTGCGACAGTCGCACTCTCCATGCCGCCATGAGATCCCGCCGGAGCTCTGTCCGCTGTGTCGCGATTTCTCGCGGCAGCGGAGTTATGCCCCGGCGTTTCGCCTCCTCGCGCCACTCCCAAACGTGCGTGAGGACTTTTGCCTCCAGATCCCACGGCGAAGACTGGTGACTACCACGACAATATGAATTTCGATAACTACGAAAAATGCCTGCGAACTCAACTAATACCTAATCTGCCAAGTAATTCCGTCGTGGTAGTTGACAACGCTTCCTACCATAATAGACAATATGACCCAGCACCAACATCAAATGCCAAAAAGTCTGAAATGCAGGCTTGGTTAACTGGAAAAGGCATAGAATATAGTGAGGATATGTTGAAACCTCAGCTATACAACCAAATAAAATGTCACAAAGACAAATACAAAAAGTTCAACATAGACAGAATATTGGCAGAACATAGCCATGACGTACTTCGTCTACCTCCTTATCACCCAGATCTCAATCCGATTGAGATGGCATGGGCTGCCATTAAAGGGTACGTATCCAGGAAGAACGTAACTTCGAGTGTTAAAGGAGTGACTGATTCAGTTAAAGAAAAAGTAGATTTAATGGGTGTAAGCGAGTGGAATAAGTTGTGTGAAAAAGTTAAAAATATTGAAGAGGAGTACAAAAGAAGCGATCATGTGGTTGACATGTTAACAGAAGAATTAATTATTCGGATTAATACCGACTCCGATAGTGATGACTTTACTGACAGTGAGGACGACGAGGAAGGTGATGATGAAATGCCAACCGCTAGTACTAGTTCCATTACGGAAAGCGATTTAATGGAAGGTGTCACACCTATATCACCGTAACGTTTTTGCCACTACCCGACTACGGAGGGTATAAATTATAATACCTTATAAAATATATTTTTCTTTTTTGAAAAAAATGTTTTTATTTCAGTAACGAATAAATGAAATTCGAGATCAAAAATGTCAACAAATAAAAAGTTGTAGTTTTACTTTTCGACAAACTACAAGAACTAAGTTATAATTTTAAATTGGAAACACTTTTAATTACCTACATTTTTGATCCCAAATTCCATTTCTTAATTTAATAAATCATTGTAAAACCATTATCCTTTCAACCATACAACCAGTAAGAAATTACGTAGGTAACTTAGAAAAAATAATAAAAAATGGGTGTGCGTTTTATTTTGCCTTAAGTGTACGATGCGCAAAGCGATCCCCACTCTAGATACCGCCGAGCGCTCAAGATCCGTGCCGGTATCTGTAACACTCGTATGGATGATAATATTATGGTTACTATGACACTGGTTGTTTTAATGTTGGCAATAAGCTGTTTCAGAAACTTTTATAGAGGATTTATAGCACGGGTGTAGATAAAACATTTTTCAACCATCAAATTTTGGTTTTCACACTCCTACAATCGCATGCTAGCACAGCAAATACCGCTTCATAAACAAGGGTGGCTAACCTTGCGTTCTTTAATCTACACATCTAGCTCCACCTACTTTACCACGTATAGCACTACAAGGTTATTTTTGCGCGTGGTTTAAATCGATACTAACGACGCCATCTTGTTTTTCGAATACAGTTCAAGTGCAGTTTATCAAAAAAAAAAAAAAATGCTGAAATATTTACAACGGCGCCCCCCTATCAACGACATTCGAGCGCCAAATTGTCGTTGTAGCAGTGCAGCACACATACCAGACAGTGATTGGTCGGCGCCGTGCGCTGGCTCGGCGCGCGGGCGCAGGCGCGCGGCACGCTGGGGCACGGCGCTTGCGAAGTTTGTAGCACTTGTAGCAATGCAGCACACATACCAGACAGTGATTGGTCGGCGCCGTGCGCTGGCTCGGCGGGCGGGCGCAGGCGCGCGGGCGGGCGGCGCCGGCGCTTAGCGCGGCGCGGCCCGCGCGGTACGCTGGGACACGGCCGTTTGCGAACCACCTTCTTAGGGCGACAGTCACGTGACAGCTTGTCGTAGTTGTCCTAGTAAAAAGATTGTATCATAAGTAAATATTTATGACTAAATGTTGACCTTGTTATTATTAGGCAATGGAAACCCATTGACATAGGCCTCCTTCTTTCTTTTTTTCCAATATATTGCGATAATTTATGATCAGCTGGAGCTGCTGCTGATATTTTTCCTATTTGTTTTATTTTTACTTTAAAGCTTTATTTGAAGCGTCATATTAGGCACAAATAAACTTGTTTTTTTTTTCTCACTTAACCCCGGATTTCAGTGAAGAGGCTCTGTTACTACAGATAATGAAGGTTGAAATTCCAGAAAACTGACTCAGTTCTTATACAGCGATGTCGGACTGGCTACCATAACGTATGGACACGCACCCTCTTCCAAGCATGCTCGGCGCACAGCGGCGTGAGGTCGGCGAGCGGCAGTAGCGGCTGGTTGCAGCGCGCGCCGCCCGCGAACACGGCCGCGCACGCGGCGTACAGCCGCTGCTCGGGCGCGCGCGTCACGTGCGCCAGGCAGTAGCGAGAGCATGGTAAAGAGCCGCGCCCGCAACGTTCGGTGCCGCACTCGCCGCTTGTACTGCCGCCACTGAGCTCGGTGGAACCGGTCCCTCCCCCTGACCAGCCAGTTTCTCTGCGAATAAAGTATAAATACGTAAACTCAACTCTTTCCAATGGCTCCCGACAAGAGTCAAGCGGTGTTCTTTTCGAAACCGCGACTCAGACCCCTCCTCCCCCGTCCGCTGACCATGTACGGCAAGCCTATCCCTTGGGAGAAGCGAGCCAAATACTTGGGCGTCGTCCTAGACCAGCACCTCTCCTTCTCGGAGCACATAAAGCAGGCGCGCTCGCGCGCCGCTTTCGCTCTCGGTAGGCTCCACTCCGTCCTGAATGCACGCAGCAAATTGTCACTTAGGTGCAAATTGCGCATTTACACAGCGTGCATTCGCCCCATCATGACCTATGCGAGCGTAATATTCGCACAAGCGAAGCCCCATCACATCCATAGAATGCAGACCCTCCAAAACCGGTTCCTCCGCAGGGCGACCGGTGCCCTTTGGTTCGTTCGGAACGAAAGTCTCCATCTCGACCTTAAAATCCCGACCATCAGTCAGTTCATGAAACGCCTATCCAAGCGTTTCTTCGACTCCGCCGTCACTCACCGCAACCCTCTGGTTGTCGCGGCCGCCAGTTATGTCCCCTCCCGAATCAGTCGTACCCGCCGTCCCCGGCATGTCCTAGTCGACCCCGATGACCCCATAACCCTCCTCCAGGAGAGCAGTAGGGCCACCAGTACAGTGCACAAACACAGACCGCCATCGTTCCGACCTCGCCGACGAGGTCCCACGCGACGACCCCCCCGCATCCGTTCCCCCCGTCCCCAGTCCGATGAGGCCTCAGCCCGCGCCGTAGCTGAGCCTGTAGCTTTAAATTCCCCGACTAATAATCATGATATTATAAACCCTTCGATCCAGCCCGTCCCCAATATCGCGCTGCCCTCTCCCGATGACGCCCTAAGCCGAGGTCCGTACCCCACAGGGGGTGCCCTTAGCGTGCGGTCATCTAGCTTGTAAGTTTAGTTTAAATTTTTCCGCTCCTGGCTGGAGGCCCTTTAGAGTAAAATCGAAAAGGCAACCACAGGACAGTCCGGTTAAGTAGCCACGACCCCCAGTGGTCAAAACTGCGAGTTGCCCTACCAAAAAAAAAAAAAAAAAAACTTTCCAATGGCGGTAGGCAGAAACTACGGAACGGGACTTGCTACGATCCTTACATACTCCTTTTGCTTCGTTTACGTTCGTTGCGAAAAAAAATATTATATTAAAATCTATCGTCCGACAAACATCTTTGTGAATGTAATCGCGAAACTCGTTGTAAAGGAAAGATTTCAAAAACCTTGTTAAAGTCAGTACATACTAGTTATCTATTTTGCCACGTTCATTACAATCCGTGGCGCACTACAGGGTCAAATAAAATTAACTAGCGAAACTTCACAGACGTCACGGGTAAAATAATCTTCTCAACTCATAATTGAGGTAACTACAGCTGAGGGGCCGCAGGTAGTGTAGTTACCTTATTTGATCCATGTGATCATTTTATTTACAAAATCTTTTTTTCCTTGTTTAATCGTGATTACCTTAGTCTCCTGCGTTCCTGAGAAGTCAACACGGAAGGCATGCCACGTAGCGCGAGCAGATGATTCACAGTCTGCGTTGGAAGACGACCTGACGACCCTGATCTATTCAGCTGTTTCTGTGAAAATACATGAAAAAAAGAGAATTAAATTCAAATAATTCACCAATTTAATTCTAAGCAGGTGCGAAACGGAAAAACGGAAAAAGCACAAAGACTCCGCTTTGTGCTTATTCCGTTTCATGGATGCAAAGTAGACAGTAAAGCAACGAAAAAAGGACTTAGTACTCCGCCACATTCTCCAGCATTTTAATGGTACATGTTACGAGCAGAATTTTTGAAAGCATCAACATTGAACATGACTTAAGTAATCGTCTACACTAATCTGTATAAATGAACCGCAACGCCATAATGCTGCTAGAACTCTCTATTAAAAAAAGAAATTGATTCCAGCAATTTTACACCCTGGTAACTCGCAAACACCCTCACTTGTCTCCCACCAGAATGCAAGGCACGTACCAGCGACACTTAGCATGATGATTCAATGATTTCGTTGGGAACATCCATTGCGTAGCAGTAAGGAGACGCTACCTTGAGTAGCGAAGCAAGCGCGCGATGGTTGCCGTGGTGCGCGGCGAGCGCGAGCGCGTCGTGTGCGCGTGCGACGTGGCGCCGTAGGGCTGCGCGCCGCAGTGCAAGCCGCGCGCCGCGGGATTCCGCTGCGCTTTCTTCTACACATGCTGAGACGCCGCTTGCTTCTGCTGTAGAGGTTTATTTTGATAAGGATTTGATGTTTATTAACCCCCGACGTATAAAGAGAGGTGTTATAAGTTTGACGGCTATGTCGTTCTGTGTATCATGGTATTGTTGTTTCATGGTTTGTGTTTGATCGGAGGTTTTTTTTAAATTTGTAATTTAATAACTTGTAGAGAAGTTTTGGGGATAAAGTCCGCTCCTACTGAACTTGATCATGTTGATAAGGCTGTTACTGTATATGTGAGTATTTTGGCTAAGTTGTTGTCGCCTAACATACAACTGGTTTTATTTTTTATGATGGCGACAATTAAAACTCTTTCAGTAAGATCACGTGGTTTATTATTTTGTCCAACTATGAGCGATGGGCTAGTATGAGGTAGGCAGAGTGGCTACAAATAGTAAAACGCAACTACAAATAAATCATACAAACATTAACATCAACATCGCACAATTGATAATAATAAATATAACCCAAGCCTGGAAACTGGGTCAATTTTTTATTTTCCTCGTTGCTTTCAAGGCTGTGCCATAACAACTATCAAGCTCTAACATCTTTAGTCATCACTGAACAAAGAAATTTTGAGAATTCTATAGTATTTAATCACAATCACGTTATTTGTCAGTCAACAACTCTTATCCTTTTGTGGATATTAGTCACAAAATCAAGCCTATTGAAGTTGAGTCACCAATAATGGAATGGTAAGTCTATTTTACGCACAATAGTCTACTGATAATATTGTGATATAGATTTACACAATAAGGCACAAGGCATGCAAAATAAGTTGATTTCAAATAAAGATAAAAGTACCAATAATACTCCAACAAGAATATCGTATTGTGACCTTTACACTCCTTGTGCATAATATTATGTATAGTATTCACTTTAAAAACAATTTTAAACTTTTGTTATGAATTTTGAAACAAGTTGAATGTGAGGTATTCTATAAATTCACATAAACTGACACTCTAACCAAAATTCTAAAAACTTAGTACGATAAGTGCGTGTTTAAGTAAAAGTTCGGCTATGTTCTAACCGGATGCGACGGCTGCGCAAGTACGCGATCGTCGCGCTAGTTTATATGATTAATATGATTATACGAGCTTCTGCCCGCGACTTCGTCCGCGTGAAATTTCTTGTTTCCTAGACCCACTCCGTCGCATTACATCACCTGCCCGCGCTATTACTTTGTTTTCGGTAAGCGTTCTGTACGCTTAAAAGTCATAAATAACTTTTTTTCTTTTTGCTCGGCTTAAGAGCCGAGCAAAAACAAAAGGCGTCATAGCGTGAAGATAAATAGCCTATAGCCTTCCTCGAGAAATGCGAATCAAAATGCTTTATCAAATGTAAAAAAAAAACAAAACAAATCCGACTGGTAATTTCAGAGATTAGCGCGTTCAAAGAAAGAAAATAAGTCTTCAGTTTTATTGTTATAATATAGATAGATGAGGTACTCGTTTGTACGTCAATATTCATATAAACGATCGCAAATTCGTGCGACAATCGCTTTGGTTAGGAGTTAGTTCACGAGGTTCGGATTTGTAAAGCGTCGTTTCTGTCTTTCATATCGGTGACAATCTGTTTCTAGTCTCGATGTTCTTTCTATATTAAAGTCTCTTGCCTTTATACCAATTTATTAGGAGTCGGTGCTACATGTCTTCTTCCACACCTCTATTAGTTGTCATCTCAGTAGTCACCCCGGTTCTAGCCATATCATCTTCCACACAGTCCTTCTATCGTTTCTTTGATCTACTCTTATAACCCCCCACATTCATAATTAAAACTTTTCTCACGACATTTTCCTCATTCCTCTACATCAAATGACATGACAACCGATTGACACAGCCGTACTGTAACAATGTCTCACCAAAATCTGGCATATTATCATCATCACTGCTGCTGCTCTCGATCTGTCGAAATGCCAGCGGCCTGTCCCCGAGTGGCCCACATTGGAAAAGCGCTTCGCCTGGCGCGTGCCACGTGTCATTAGGCATCGGTACTGCGCGTTTCGCCGCCGGTATCCGTTGTAATGCCTCGTGCACCGCCGGCCCACGGCCACGACGGGGCTTCGCTTGAGAAGTCTTACCTGTATAAAGTTATCATTTGTGAAGCCCCACACATAATTTGTTAAAGAAGTTTGATGAAACTTTTTGTAAAGCAATGTTTTTTTTTTTCATTTATTTGACGACATTAACTTGTATTATTTCTTTAACATAAAAAATATAATTTTAACAATATTTAAACTATTTGTATGATATCATATGGGGAAGAAGTAACTATAAATTCGCAATATTGAACTTACCTGTTAAAATAAGGTTGCAAATTTCAAAAATAAATTGCAACAAAAGGCAATGACTTACCAGATGATGCTTTTTTCGGAGGAGACACTGAAACTTTAGCTGGTGGAGGTGCTGAAGACTCAGTTTTAACAAGTACAGATGCATTTTCAACCAAACCTTGCTCTCTCTTAAACACATCTAAAAACGTCTCCACACCACCTGTTTGCTTGGAAGATTGCTTTGCATTATTTGTAGTACTACCACTATTAATACTGTTTTTCGCACTTAGGGAGGGGGTGGTGGCAGTGCTTTGTGCCTTAGGGCTATGAACACTCAGTCTTCGAGCTTCACTAAACGATTCTGACCTTGCAGGCTCCTTCACCTGAGTTTGATTTTTAACTTTCAAAACTTTGGTATGAGTAGTCTTACTGTCTTTATAGTTTGCAATTGGCTTGGCCACTGGTGGATAGTGCCCATTAGATATCGCCTCCTTTTTTATATCCTCCTTAATATCGCCATTTGTGAATGCTCCTATGAGATCAAGCTCTTTACTCGGACTCTCTGCTAACAGCTTACTCTTAATATCAACATTATCAGAAAACAAAAAATTATCTTCTGTGTGGCTAACAGTTATTTCTCCAGCAATGACATCGGAGTCATGAAAGGTGTATAATTCGTTGGGATCAATTTTAAATTTGGAGTAGAAATTGTCATTAAGATGTATGTACGCCTGCTCATCCCCTGAGTTGTCATGTAGGAACATGTTTACTTCACCACAGCTCCCTGAGGACACACCCTCGACTGCCATTTTATACTGCGTGGCGCAGCTCGCCTCTGATATATTTTGTGGAATACCACTGAAGCTGAAAGCATGAAAATAATAACATTTATTTATGAATTATTTATATCAGTAGACCAGAAATTACTGTACACAGAATAAGATTTATATAGAACTAAACACAGAATGTGGCACTCATCATACTAGTAATTTTTTT
Source organism: Dryobotodes eremita (assembly GCA_917490735.1). NCBI lineage: Eukaryota > Metazoa > Arthropoda > Insecta > Lepidoptera > Noctuidae > Dryobotodes > Dryobotodes eremita. The sequence goes on from OU823257.1 coordinate 12,785,700, forward strand.
GTATTAGGAAACAGCAACTATCAACATAGTTCTGCATCATTTGAACACCATATTTTTATGTAGGTATGCTTAAGACTATTATCTCTATTTAATCAGCACATTAACAATGGAATCCAGGAAATTACAGGAAAATTAGCATTTTTTTAGAGGTTTAATGAAGAATAAAGAATTACTTTATTCTTCATTAAAATCTTATAATAGTATACAATGAGGACTACTAACATCAATGCTAAGAATTTAAGTACCCACTCTATGAATGTTGTAGCAAATGCAACTTTCTCATAGAACAACCCTAACAATTCACAAACAACATTTAAAATGTTTCATTTAACAGTAATACAGACAAGATAAAGTAATGCTCCAAGGATAAGTAGTTGGAACACTATATTAGGCACTCAAAACATTCAATGTATGTTAGCGTTGTAGCGGGAGACAATAGAATGGGTTACACCCATTAGGGAGGAGAATTAACATCCAGTGGGTCACATTAGAGCTACAATATGAGAATACACGGCTTTATTATATTGATTAGAACTTACCCCACATTTTCCGAAGCACTCAAATAAGACATACTGTGTTCATTTTACAACTAAATGATATCAACAATTTTATTGCAAAAGTATGTTTGGTCCCTCTGCTTCATACTGCAATAGAAAAGATGTTGTATTATGTTGAGTGCATCCACATACGCAGTTTGTTCAATGTTATTCATAATAAAAACACAAATAAATAATATCTTTATTTTGTAAAGATTCTTTGAATTGACATCAAAATGACATATGTCAAGATCGTAATTATCCAAATTTTCTCAGTTATTTTCCTTATTTCTGTAGATTATTCCAAGCCTAGATTATTGTGTGAAAGTATTTCTATATTTTTAACCAAGACTAATTAAGTAAAAAATATTGATAAACGATGATTATGAAAAGCAAATCTCACACGATAGCTTGTTAAATACCCGGCTCATCTTTTCCTTGAAATTATAATAAACTGGATCAATGAAAAAACATTCACTTCTGTAACTTATTTAATGGTAAAATAACAGTTTGTGGCTATAAAAATAAAACTCAAATCTTTATTCAATAACATCAAGAATGACTGACAGAACACAGCAAATGGCAGCCAAAAGGCCACAGATAACAAATTAGTTTTAGAGGTGCACCGATACGACCGAGAGTTTACAAAAGACAAGTGTGAGTACGACTCGCGCCCTGAGGGTTCCGTCTCAGAGCTGTGCCGGGCTGCCTACGGCGTCACTCATAAATGTGACAAGGCCTATGAATTTCCAATTCCTAATTGAAGTACTTACCAACTCAATTCTGTAGTTGTAAACATTTTCTTCCATACATAATCATTATACGTCACGGTCAATGGGGTTAAAAACTGAAAGCTCGTCATAGGTGGCAGCATAGTTCAAGTCAACAAATCACCATTGTTTTATTTATGTTTACTTTTGGATCAATCACAAATTAAACGAAAACTGGATAAATATGTATGATACTTGGACTGTAGCACTATTAAAAGACGAGCTAAGGAAAAGGGAAGCGTCTACTACTGGTAAAAAGACAGCTTTAGTGAAAAGACAATAAATTATGAACGTTTTATAATTTATAGGTTATATTTAAGTGTTTGTTAACTTGAAGTAATTTTTTTGGTGAAGACTGGAGGCGTACGACAGGAATAACCTGATCGGAGTTGAAAACCAACTCGAGGTTGATCTTCCTGAGTGAACAACTTCAGGGATTTAATATGTATAATCACACAGACACCATTACTATAATTTATGTAATATCATACCACAGGTGCCTGTAGGTAATAAAAACGGATTTAGTTCTCTTGGGAGGATCACTTTTATACGAATTTTGGCTGTAAAAGTCTTCAGGTTTAAAGAATAGCACATAGTCTCGACGAAATATCGGGTTTCCAATTTTTTTTTGGACATCTTTCTCCCACATTTTTCGTAATAATCCCCGTTTTTAACACGCTTTTATTGGTATGTATCTTTGAACGTGAGTTTCAACCACTTCAAAACGTCAAATTAAATTGAAACTTTGCACACTTATCAGGGACCGATGACAATAGGATAATTTTATAAGTTTGTCCCATTATCCTGATAACGATCCTCAGGATTAGCGATTTTAGCCGAACTAAAAATTAGAACACAAATAATAGTTTAAGAAAAGCGTGATTAACAAAAAAAAAATTGTCGTAAGAATGCTTGGGGTGCTTGATGTCAATTATTATAAAAATATTTTATTCACAGATATTGGTCATTATGAAAATATTGTAAAAATCACCCCACGCTTTTTAACAATAACATGTTTTTTTTTTGTTATTCACAATATTCTTAATTAAAATTTATAGAAAATTATTTTCTACTTTTTAGTTTGGTTTTATATTAAAGCGTGCTTTTTTTAAAACCATTATTTTTTGCTATCAACAGCGGCGCAACGGGGAATATTATTTAATTATGCGCAAAAGAAGTCAACCATTATTTTTTGCTGTCAACAGTGGCGCAACGGGGAATATTATTTAATTATGCGCAAAAGAAGTCGCTTGTTTACAAATAATGTATGGATAGCGACAGCTAGCTGTCAAATTCTTGGACTTTGGATAACAGTGACATCTGAAGTGAGCAAGTGGCAGTTTTTTACCCATTCTCGGTTAGTGGGTGGTCTTAGGGGTGGAAAATATTTGTAATCGTGTAAATATTTTTTTATGTTATGTTTTTGGATTTTCCCCCTCCTTGTGTTTGACAGGACGAAGACCTTACGTCTTAGCATTTTTTTTGTGGTTTTAATTTATTTACGAGTGAGAAATATAAACGTCATAAATAACCATACTTTTTAGAATGTTGAATAAGACGCTTGATTTTTTACAGCTCAGCCAGTGGACGGTAGACCTAAGTATTTGGTATTAATTTCAACTTGATGCTTCCACATGGCGTGGTCCTGACAAACAGGGTCTTAACAGACGGACAGACAGATGCCCAACGAAGTGACCCTATACGGGTTCTGTTTTTCCTTTTGAGGTACGCAACCCTAAAAATGTAGAAGTGAAGAGTATATTGCCATGTTACGTCACATGAGGCGCTAGTAGCACAAAGAGTATATAAACATGTTTTTCTCATGACTGGTGGTAGTATGTTAACTATTTTTATAAATGATTGCAGTAAGCAGAGTAAACCTAAACACTATTTCAACAGCGCTGAGTATTTGGATGTTTACGCATCATCATACATACCTACCGTTTATAAAATTGATTGACAGCCTGACAAAAGATTGTGTTATTTGTGGCATTTTACTATACTACACTCTGTCCTATGAATAATTTAATTCTACATAATTCTCTAGTGAAACCCAAATAATAGTTTTCTGCACAAGAGAATTTGCACTAATGCACAGACATATAAAGAATACATACTACTTTTTATAATATGTCTGTGCACTAATGTTTTTTTAGGACAATGCACTTCTTTTAACTTATTCCGAAAAAAAAATTTATTGGCAAAAAGAAAATACGGTGTCGTCAGTAGTTTTGGACTCAACAATAACAAAATTAAATAATCAAATATGTACCTTTTTAAAAATTTGTTCTTGTAAAAGCAGTCTGTCCCAATTTTTGGCTGTTTAATTTATTGTCTTGGCTACATAAAGTTCGGCACGTTGATAAATAAAAACATTTCGTAAATAATGTTTTTATTTTTATATTACTAAAAAAAAGCATCTTACCAAGGTGATATTAGGATAATTGCCTGTGTAGAGTAAAAATAATGGCCTTTTATACTTATTCTAAGTTATATAGTTCCTAAACAAGAGTATTATGTAAGTTAATTTGGAGATTTTTGAATAACGCGCCTTTTGCATTTCGATTTGAGAACCCCATTTTTGAAGCGTTGTTGTGAATCCAATATGGCGATATTTGATGTTGTACTATTTTGAAGGTACGTCAAATTGACGATTCTATAATGATAATTCCGGTAAATATATTATTGTTAAAGAGTTTTCGACACCTTATGAAGAGTTTTATCATTAATTGATTGAATACTTGTGTTTTTAAAGTGTAAGGGAAAGCTTACAGTTTGTATTGTTTTGTTTGTGATTTCCGATATTTTAATGATTATTCCATTGTTTTACAAAATTATAAAAAGCATTTTCATGATGATGCCGTAACTATGTATCGAATCAGTTTATGAAAACACGATTTATGTATAAGACCGTTGTAGTTAGGTGTGTTTCACATAAATTGAAGAACAAGATGGAATGTAATTACGGTAATTACAATCGCGAAATTTACGAACCTGATTTCTTTACAAATTGTGTTATTTTTGTTACAGAAGTGCACATGTTTTTATACAAATGGGAGTTAAGTAATTTAGTGTTGAGGTGCATTAGATTAGCGCCATAATAATTGATTCATTACTTGAGTACATAGTGTTTAGAGCGCTGACTATCATGACAGACACGAGACGAAGAGTAAAGCTTTACGCTCTGAACGCAGACCGACAGTGGGATGACAGAGGAACAGGTCATGTGTCGTCATGTTATGTGGAGAGGCTGAAAGGCACCTCTTTACTGGTGCGCGCAGAGTCCGACGGGTCCCTTCTCCTAGAGAGTAAGATACAACCCGACACCGCGTATCAGAAGCAACAGGACACGTTGATAGTCTGGTCGGAAGGTGACAACTTTGATTTAGCATTAAGTTTTCAAGAAAAAGCTGGCTGCGATGAAATATGGGAGAAAATTTGTCAGGTAAATAGATATTGTTTATCATGCTTTTTCCATTTGCAAGTTTGATATTTGTATATCCCTCTCAGAAACTTGAAATTCTTATAGGAAACGGATGTGGAAGAAATGTGTCTAAGATTTTTAGAATTGACTTTGACTCGCATTGTAAATCTCTTCATATATATTCTAGGATTGATCTTAAAACAATGTAACAGTTACTTATTATCTTAGATCTGTGTATTGACATTGACATTGATGTGTGGCCGATTGTGTTATGATGTGATACAAGTGCATGTGTTACTTATTTATTTACTTTCAGGTACAAGGAAAAGATCCATCAGTTGAAATAACACAAGATATAGTTGAAGAATCAGAAGATGAGCGATTTGATGAGATGTCAGACAGCGTACAGCCTGTTGAGCTGCCGGCATGTGAAATGGGACGTCTGGAAGACATCAGTGAACTTGTCAACAGTTGTCTGGTATCACCAGCACGCAAAGACAAGCTAGCAGCGGCTCTAGAGACACAACATTACATCAAGAAACTACTCAACCTGTTCCACATGTGCGAAGACATTGAAAATATTGAAGGATTGCATCATCTGTATGAAATATTTAAAAGTATATTTCTTCTCAACAAAAACACACTGTTTGACACTATGTTTGCTGACGACACTATATTTGATGTTGTGGGCTGTCTAGAATATGATCCAAGTTTGCCTACTCCTAAAAAGCACCGAGAATATTTGCGAGAGCTAGCTAAGTTCCGTGAGGCCATGCCTATAAAGAACAAAGATTTGCTAGCTAAAATACATCAAACATACAGAGTACAATATATTCAGGATATTGTTTTACCTACACCTACAGTTTTTGAGGACAATCTGCTAAGTACATTGTCCAGTTTTATATTTTTCAACAAAGTAGAAATAGTGAAACTTATAGAGGAAGATGAGAAATTTTTGACAGATTTGTTTAAACTTCTTATGGATGATAAGACACCGGATCCTAAAAGGCGGGAGTTGGTTCTGTTTTTAAAGGAATTTTGTAATTTTTCACAAAACTTGCAACCTCAAGACAAGGATGCTTTTTATAAAACATTAGTGTCTCTAGGGATCCTGCCAGCATTAGAAATCACCCTAAGTATAGATGATCAGAAGACTAAGACTGCATCTATAGACATTTTAACTTACATTGTAGAGTTTTCTCCTTCCGTAGTGAGGGACCATACACTACAGCAAGCTAACAATACTGAAGAGGTATGTTGAATTGTATGCTAATTTATACTTTGTGGTGATTTGTTGCATGTTACTTTGTTCCAAAAACAAAACTGTTTATTTCTAGGAACAAATGCTACTAAATATAGTGATAGAGCAGATGCTCCGAGACAGAGACCCAGAATTGGGTGGTGCAGTGCAGCTCATGGGAGTCCTCCGCATACTCCTGGACCCTGAGAGCATGCTTGCATCAGTCAACAAGAGTGAAAAGGCAGATTTCTTAAATTTCTTCTACAAACACAGTATACAAACATTAATAGGTAAAGTACCCTTTCTATGACTCATTATGTGCAAATGACTATTTAATCACCTTCCTAGAAAAGTGTACAATGGAGATACAATGTTACTATGTACAAACGGCTACATATCAAGCTATACATTTCCAGTATAAGCTGATCTCGCATTTTATAAGATTTCGGTACAATGAGAGGTCAGCTTACATTGGAAATGTATAGCTTGATATGTAGCCTTGTGTACACTTGCTGTTTAGTTTAGAAAATACATTAATATCACTGGATCAGTGAGATGCAATTAGCAATTCAAATATTGTGAATAAAAATATGCTCAAGATAATAATTCTAGCTTTTAAAACATGTCAATGAAAACGGGTTATGAATGCAAGTTGGTTTGTTAATTTGTTGTTACAAGAACTTTCAAAGTGGTTGCCTTGTCAAAAGATTGCTGTCAAACAAGAGTAGGAGTTGTTAGGCTGCGATGATTAACATAAATTCTACGTTTTGTCTTTTAAAAGGGGCTTGGATGAAACAAAGCTTTGAAAAATATATATCAGCGGTTTTTACATTAGTACTTATAAAACTGGTTTCACACTTTATAAGTACTAACATGAAAACTGCAAATAAAAATTAAAGAGTAAACTCGGAGTTTCATGGCCTACAGATCAGTCTACTAAAAAAACAAAACTTGTCTAATTAAATAAGTCAGTAAAAAAAAATCTTCATAGGTAGCTCATACACTAATATATAACACATTTGTAGCCCCCCTCTTAGAGAACACAACTGGAGAGAAGCCTCTAAAAGAAGACTACCACACGGTGCAGCTACTAGGACTTGTACTGGAACTACTGGCCTTCTGTGTTGAGCATCACACATACCACATAAAGACCTGCATATTGAATAAGGTAAGAGGATTCAGCATATAACCATGTTAACTTGCAAACATTAAGCTGCCAACTTCTTCATGTAGTACTCATATAAAAATATCGGAATAAATTCTCTAAATAGATGGTGAAAACCGCATCAAAAATCGTGGAGAAGTTTAGAAGAACAACACGGTCACACAGACACACTAAAAGCCATTTATTTATTATTCCCAACACAACTAGCTTTACAGGTGGCCCCAAATCGATATCGGTTATAATATGTATAGATGATTTTTGAAAGACCAAAAGAATTTTACTAACATATTCAGTAGTTTCGGCCTTTGCGTCACTAGATCACTAATCTACTTGCATAGTTTGGTGTCCCTTGCAATATTTCCTCGCACCTATAAATTCAGCATTAAATTATCATAGGCTTGATTATGCATAGATGATAATCTATGTCTTAATGTTAAATAATACATTTGTTGATAATGGAACAAGAATAAATGCTGCTCCTCTGGTGTAAAGCATCAAACACAGTAGCAAATGGGTTAATTTTCGCAATAATCACTAGCTGTTAATGACTATTAAGTTTCCATTTCATTATATTTATCACAGACATTCAATAATCATTGAATTATGTAAGTTAATGTAAACAAAAAATGTCATATACCTACCTACTACAGATTAGAATATACTATGTTTGTATATGACGTAAACAAGATTATCTAACTGTTTATTTTTATTTATTTATCTATCGTTCATTTTATACACAAAAGGTGTACTATAAACTAAGTAAGAATTTAAATTATTCCTTTGCTTTAATCTTAAAATGAGAGAATCGGGATTCAACTAAGTATGATTAGTTGCTCAAGTTATTTCACAAATATTGTGAAGTCAAACAAGTTTGCACTTTATACTTTGAATTGTAAGCAGTTAGGGTTTTCCCCTAAGCATCATGTGAACAGGACAACATGCAGCTTTTATTCAGCAATTTCATTTCTCTGAATACACAATGGAGGTTCCAGTAAATAAAACTGCCCATAAAAAGAAACCATTTGTATTCACACCTTCAGTTACGTAACAAGGTCACCTCTTGTTTAATGGCTCCTTTCTTTATAATTTCCGTACGAAACCCGCCAAGTTTGAAATTTTCCCTGAGGTTTTCCATGCTTTGTTGTCGCTATGTTTACCTTTACTTTTTGGCGTTATATAGCTCCGAACATTGTTGTATTATTTCTGAAAGGAAATTATGTAACGAGATTCGTTGATGCTGACGTTCTCAGGCTGATTGCCAGTTTAGTTATAGTTATATGAGTATAGTCATCTGAGAACATCATAAATTAAACATCTCTGTCATTTGAGCATTATATAATTTTACATGTCATTGAACCTAAACTGGTAAAATAAATAATTATAAGTATGGGTGCTTGAATAAAGACGCGGGTTCCCAGTACGGACACGTCGGAACGGAGCAGTATCAATCGGTGCGGGTAAAATAATCCCATAATTTCTGTATGCGCTCGCACATTAAGCCGACTACCCTTATTTATACTGGGTACTCGTGGGTTAACTTACCCACCCGTACCTATCAGTAACGACCTGCACGTGTAGCATGGCCACCATAGAAACGGGTTTTTTCGACGGAAGAATAGACGAAATGACAGATTGTAAATAGATTTCTAAAGAAATATGATATTTTGTCTATTCTACCTGCCATTCCGTCGACAAAACCCGTTTCTATAGTGGTCATGCTACGCGTGCCGTACTGACAAATCGGGACCGGAAAATATGTTATGCAAGCACCCTATGACTGGTTATGGTGGCAATGCTTTGATGAGGCCTATGTGCAGCAACGATCATCTTTAGGCTGAATAATAAGCAGATTGCTGATGAAGTTCACAAAAATGTAAATAATGCCAGACTCAAAAATGACGTCACTAATTTTAGGTTGTATATTTTCAGGATCTCCTTCGTCGCATACTGGTGCTGATGAGGTCGACACACACGTTTCTGGTGCTGGGCGCGCTCAGGTTCATGAGAAAAATCATCGCACTTAAGGACGAATACTATAACAGATACATTATAAAGGGGAACCTCTTTGCACCAGTTATAGATGCTTTCCTTAGAAATAATGGCAGGTATGTAAAAAATGCATGCACAAATTATTTAGTGTTTTTAATTTATATGACGTGAGTCTTTTCTAACAACAGTAGAAACCCATTTGGGTGCTCTCAGTCTCAAAATATATACATCATCCACTTGATAAAAAAATTGGCACTAAAAGACATTTCAGTATGCTAGTAGTATACATTTCCAGTGTAAGCTGACTTCTCATTGTATGAAAAACCTATACAATGCGAGGTCAGCTAAAACTGGAAATGTATAGCTTGATATGTCGTCGTGTGTTCATTTCTAAAGTTTACTAATGCCATCTCAAATTATTTCCAGGTACAACTTACTAGACTCTGCAATACTAGAATTATTTGAGTTTATCAAGCTGGAAGACATCAAGTCACTCTGTTCACATGTTGTTGAAAACTATGGAAAGATCTTAGAGGATGTTGAATATGTACAGACGTTCAAGGCTTTAAAAACACGGTACGATCAACACCAGGACAAGTTGAAAGAGAGGGATCGAGGTGAGACTACAAGTAATTACACCTTTTTCTATATTTATTAGTTATAAGATTTGAACCTGTGCTCAGGCAGTACCAATATTATAATTATTAGAAGGAAGAAGTCACACCAATACTGGTGATTTGAATCCAAGCGATGCTTTATGCTTTACGGCACATGAGCGACTCGATTATTAAACTTGGTAGACTGCTGCCTCCCTCCTGCCACTCTTGAATGTCAATATGTGTGGCCAATTTGTTTGACTGGGCTATTGCAAATATTGGTGTTAGCATTACGCCTTAAAAAGTCGCATTATCAAAGAATGTATGGGCACACAGCACAAACTGGTGTGGCCAAGGGGTTGGAAATATTGATTATGTAACATGGAATCTTTTAGTCTGTGTCAAAAAAATCTAGTCTCCCATCGAAATACCTACTAGAGTGTTACCATCACCTAAACCCAACATTCTCCCGACAGTAAGCGGCAGCGTGGGCGTAGCAGAGGCCGTGGTACCATCACTACTCCGCACTAGATACCGGCGCGAGGCGCGCGCGCCGGATGACGAAGAAGAGATGTGGTTCAACGACGACGACGAGTTAGAGGACGACGCGCCGCTCGACGCCCAGACCACGCATGCGCACCCGCACGCGCATCACGCGCTCGACGCTATCGGTGTGTTTATATTATTGTATCTTATCTGTAAACCTTGAACTTTTCAATGAAACTAGTCTTAACTGGTAATGAATGACTTAACGTCAATGTGTGAACACTTTGTAGCAAGCAATAATGTCAAATAGCTGCTAATTTTGTAGATCCCGAAAAATAAACCATGTTTTATTTGCTTAGAAAGAGTAGTGGTCTACAATATTAGTATTTGTTTTAGGAAAAATAGTTGAAAAGAAAGTGTGTTCGAATACGGAAACAGTGAACGGCCCCAGCCGAGTTCTCCTAAGCACCACGTCCCCCAGCAAGCCGACGCACACTGACGTTCAGGTATCTTCGCCCAGATTACTCAATAAGGTAAACTTTTAGTTCCGTCACGCCTCTTCTCTGCTCGCTTCGCTGGGAAACATGTGATGTGTCAGTAATCTAAAATCAGAGACAAAGGACTTGCATGGTGGTTCAACTAAAATTTCTTGAGTGGTGTGTTGTTTAACTTACAAGAATATGAGCGTACTGAGTAGTATGTAAATAGAGCGCGGATACGCATGGTCCTACCTAAAATCACACTGATAATACTTTCTCCCAGCTATCTCCTTTATTTGAGGAGTTAGCGTGATACGACGTTTCAGGCTTCGAGATTTCTCGATTCACTTACCACTCCATTTGTTTACTACTCCGTGTGTACGATTTCCTCAGGGGTTTACAATGGCGACAGAGTTCTAGAAGTTGTGTTTGTCTATCTTCAGTATTTCCTTACAAAATACCTTAAGTTATTATGTCAATATAACCACCCCTCCTTTGTTTCTGCCATTTGAGAAGTTAATTCATGTCTTATTATCTATTGCTTAACATTTTCCCTGAACCCAGTCTGGCAACATTCTAGGTGATGGTAAGGTTAATACTGGGTCTGGTACTAAAAATATTAAATGGGTGTTTTATCAAAATATAATGTAGGTCATTTGTATATTTTCTATATTAGTTTTATCTTTGTATAATCGCTCAACACACAGAATGGTTAACATTTGGTAATGCCTAAAGTTAAATCTGAAAATTTTCGAATCCATTTCGATCTTGCTTTGCCAAATCCCAAGCTTGTTTGATGTTATATTGGTGCGAGTCTTGTAGTACATGAGTGTGTATGTGACAGGGGCTGGTGGACTACGACGGCGACTCGGACGAGGAGGAGGAGGGCGGCGGGGCCGGAGGGGGCGGCGACGAGCGCGACGCCAAGCGGCCGCGCCTGGCGTAGTGCGCCGCGCCGCACGCCGCGTTTTTCAAGGAATATAACCAGAGAGCCGCCCGCCTCGCTGCGCTGTGCACGTGTCCCAGTGAACCATGGAACATGTCGTAAGATTAACTTTACTGTACGCTGTGGTATTTGTATCTGTCCGCGGTGCGAACCTGTTGCGTCACAGAGGCGTGTACGCGGCCGACACCGCGCTCGCGACTTTTAGTGTAACAGAGTAGTTTGATTTGATAGTTGGTTGCTGTGTCGGTGCGAGGGCTCGGGGCCCGAGGCTGCCGCGCTACTCCATGTGAGGCCGGTACATGGATGCTTGTGTTCAGGATATGTGATATTGAGATTTCTAGATTCCAAGTTCTCACTATCACTGCCATCCTAGCTCTGCCATCTCCCTTGCGTCCCGATACCTCGCCCTCGTCACGACTTCCAGCCGATTGCATTTAAATTCGACACAATCGGTCGTTTATACTTGCTTTCGTTAGTCAACTGCTAGACAGTAAAGTACCTACAGCAGCTGGGTTATGTCCATTATTTGTAAATATGAAGTGCTGACACTTGAGTGTTCGACTTTAGTTAGTTAGTGTATGAAGTTCTTCATACTTTGTAGTGTAATAATATACTTCAGATGGCATCAGAAAGTAGAACAAATATTGGTTACAAGGTGTATTTAATGTGAACTAATTTTAACAATTAGGTTACTTTTGTCAAGGATTGTAATCACAAAAAGTACAAAGAAAATATGAGTGGGAATTAAACTTCTAATAATAAATAATAATAGAAAAAGAAAAACACCCTGAACGAGATATGAAAATGTAAAAATGTACGTATTTATAAAAATCTTAGTTTATGAAGGATCACACGACCAATCTTTTTTTAGAGACATTTAAAATCATAATCTGTGCTGTGGAATTGTTACTCACTAGTGCGCTATGGTATCACAAACAGATTGGCATTGAATAATCTGTTGCCAGAACTTAGAAAATGTTTGTTTACTAGATAGACATTAATGACAGTCAGCTGTGGAAATAATATTCGTGGTGTCAGATATAAGAGTTATTTATTCTCAATATTTTGCATTCCTTCTGTTGAGCTTCTTGGAGATTACAGTTTGTAGTTTTCCAATTATTATTTTGCAGTAATCATTACTCAGGTCTTGTTTTAAGCATGTAATATATTTGCGATAGTGATCTTATTTGTTTTTATTGTAACAAAATAGCTCCTAAAAGCTCCGACTTTGTTGAGAGTAGAGAATGGTTTTGTATGACTTATTATGTTTTGTTATATTTGCATGACCCGCATTAATGAACTATATTAACATTCTAACTACTACAAAGTAGCACTTCCTATTTATAAAATGTTCTGTGTGTGACCTCGTAAAACATGGGCATTTATGGCATACTGTGAGTAGTTAAAATGTTATTAATTTTCAAGGGTGAGATATTTTATTTGAACTGAATTCCCAAAGTGTGACTAGCTATTTTTCTTTTATCAATCGCCTATTAAAATTAGCCAAAATTAGACTAAATAAAAACTATTATTGTAAGGAGTGGTGTTTAGCGACATTTTGACTGCCCATTTATTTATTATGATTACAATAAACTATATCTATGAAAATTATAATCATCTTTATTTTGCGGAGAAGCCAAGTTCTAAGATGCTCTAGTACGACGTTTGGAAACAAGTTGCGTGTTGTCAATGTTTGGTGGTTCAGGAGAAGCAACAATACTCAACACGAATGATACTGCAGAGGAAAATTACGTGAGGTGGGTAGCACGCTGCTTAGTTCCTAAACGTCGTATGATTAAAAACCTTGCTAGGTGATCGAGATAAAGCTGGTCAGTAGAACATTTAAACATCTTTAACGGTTCTACTAACCACCCTGAATACATAAAAAAATTGTTCTTAAACAACAAAAGTTTGGCGGTTAATTCACGGCACTTTATGGTAGTATCCAGTACCTATGATTACACATACTCCAAGATTTAGTAACGTTATTTCACCGGTTAGCGGCTCCGCTGTCGTGTAAATGAGTAAATGGGCTGCATCTTACATCTAAAACACGGTTAAAATTGGACAGTCCATATGGATACATGTTTATCTGGATCCTGAATATTTCAACATTTCTTTGTTAGCAAATGTTGCTTCAGGCATCTACCTATATACTCGCTACGGGTAGATGCTAACGTGCTAAGTTTTTGACATCCGCGGTATGTCATTAAGTATACGATTTAGTACATTTTAGACAGACGTGAGTTCACCTTCCTGCAATCCACAGGTCCCTAGTTTTATTTTCCACCATTTAAGGTTTTACACTACTCTGGCAGCTCAGACTTTCTATTAGTTGATTTCAAATAATAAACAATGATTTCGTCCGATTCAATCTATAAACCCCCGTTATTTCCAAACGTTGCATAAAATTAAACAATTATGAAACGTAGAGTGTAACCATATATTTTTTGTGACGTCGAAGCTTCTCTTAAGTTTAAGCAACGTTCACAGGTAAACGCGTAAATAATTGACTGTATTCTCTTCGTTTTCTTTTGTACATTTTTGGGATCCAGATTTATCATGTTTTTTTGATTCAGAAGGCAACCATTTTATATTAACACATTGGCTGCAGGATTGTTGGTATGTGCATGTTTTATCACGCCACGTTCGGCCGACTGGTTACGAGTCGTCAACTTCCGCCGCCAACTTGTTAACACTTGATTATGAACTATCAGTGATTTATACGAATTCCCTATATTATTGTAATGTAGTTATGTAGCTTCCTGTAAATCCCTGATTGTATTGAGATGTTGGTGATGGATCCATTTCATCACGGCCAATGAAGGCATGAAAGAGATAATGTAAATGTTTTTAAATTTATTTATTAATACATTGTATTTAAAAAAACATGGTTTATTTTTCTTGCGTTCTTTAGTAAGATTAATATTGTGATGTAATGTCATGAAATGGATCCCACTCGCTATCTCCTATTTCTAAGTTGTCTACGTTGAAAATGAATTATAAAATCAGTATTAAATCTTTCTTTACTTTCAACAAATGTTTCCTATCTTTGCTTATATACGATTGTTTGTAGCTTTTTTACACTGCGGAAGTAATGTGTATGTGATAAAATTATCTGATTAAGATCCATTTTATTTTATTACTATAAACCTCTAGTTTTATCATTCGTATTTTGTAAATAATATTAGATTTTGTAAAATACACTTAATCTGGTGATTATAAACATATATCCATAATAAAGTAAACATTTTGCATAATCATATGTCGCCAGAAACGAGTTAGTGAGGAGTGGTCCAAACATTATTTTACACAATAAACAATAAAATCAGTACTGATCTCAGTTCAAGTCGTCTATAACTGGTTTCCAAAAACATGTTAGCAACAAATCTCTTACATTATGTAGCAGTGCTCAAATTTTATATCTGGTCAAGGGTTTTTAATTTCCTTACGCATTAGTGTATAATTTTGCATTTACAGAATGCTCTTCCATATGTATCAAAAATATTCTAACTCTAGATACTTTCGTAAGACCTAGGTTTTTGTAGTTGCGAGTTTAACTTAAGATTTATTTCAGAGATGTAAATATTTCTGATCTAGTTTGACACAAGATGCGATGGAGCCATATTATCAAAACATATTGAATATTATTTTAAAAGCATAGCTTGTTATTATACATTAATATTTTTTTAGTTAAATTGAATGCTCGTAGAGTGTATTTTAAATATAAAGTGCGCAACAGTTGTTATAGACTTTGTTCATAATATAATTTATATCTAGCTGTATTGTCTCTCCATTATAAACTCCTGGCGGCATGATTATTTGATTAACGGTTGCAAAGAAAGGTGTGCTTGCCACTGTGATGATAAAGCCGTGGTTAGCGGTACGCTCTGACCATCGAGTGCCTTCACCGGCACTCTAGCTGCACGATAGTTTGTGACTAGCGTAGACACTGCTGTCTGCATTCTGCAGCACGAGCAGTGCCTGCGATATGCCGAACATTAACAAAAGTAATTAAATTGAGCACAAATAAAACAGTATATATTCTATCTTAATATATTCTCGAAATTATTTTTTCGTCTCTGGTTTCCTAAGTTTTCACGTTATTATTTTAACTACCTTGTGCAACGTCTCTAAAATACATATCAATTTTAATATGTATCTGAAAAATTAATTATTGATCTCTGCCATAAGATTTTACATCTTACAAAGAAAGCCGCTACCGCCACTATTGTAACTATTATGTATGATGGTCACACTTCTATAGGTATCAGTGCAAAAAGACTCCAGCTTTTCATTCAGAATGCACAGTGAACGCGAGGCGAATTCAATTATTACATACGTGGAATGAATTTGTCAGAATATATTGTAAATATATGTATAACGTTTTATGTAATAATTTTATTTTCAAATCTGCTAACATCCACGTGTATAATAGGCTAAAAGCATCTAGCTGTCAATTAGATTTATACGATTCTTATATTCCTTGAAATAACTTCCCCGTTAGTTAAAATACGAAGTTCTAGGTGAAAGTAGACTGTAATAATGACTATTTTTTATCTGTCTAGGTGGATGACCATCATAAATTAATTTATACACAGATTAAAAATAGATTTACCTATCGGCAAGTTGTGTAAAATAAATAAGCTTACGATAATGCTATTATTATGATGTCACTAGTTAAGTAAGCAATATAAATATAAGGTAATAATTACGAATTCATGTTGTTTCTTTCATACATTCCACAATTAACAAACAAAAGATAAATAAAATCGTGTTTATAGATTCAATAAATATTTTTTAATTTGAGTTAATGAGTTCAAAGTAAAGCATTGCTGGACGGATCAATTAAGTACATATTTATGGTAGACCCTGGGGTATCAATTTGCTATGTCGACAACTTCAGTCTTAAGCTTGGAGGCGAGCGCCCGGCGCAGCTGCATGGCGTCGGGGGGCGGGGTTGGAGTGACGCCCGCCAAGGCTGCTTGTGCAGCTCGGGCCGACCGTGGTCTGGCCACACTGCCCTGAGACCCTTCCCCTCCTACAGACAGGCACAAACATAAGAAAATTACAATATGCAAAAAATATGCAAGCAGTCATTCTTTATTCCATTTCATAGGCAACATGACAACATCCATCCCACTAAAAAGCATTGTCTAAGCACCCTAATTGTGTAATACATTTATTCACACAATCTGAATAATTTTATTTTAATATTGCTAATCCATTGCATTATAATGTACAAAAAATTTGTCCGCTCAACAACGTAAACAACGCAATAAATGTTGTAGAACTGTCAAAATGAAAGCTATTACTCCACTGATTTGAAAACGACGAACTGAAAAATTCTTCTTAAGGTAGAGAGCTACTCAAAAATCAATATAAACCGGGAGTACCTCCAGATTCTGCGCCGTCTGCCGCACCGAGTCGCCGCTCGCGAACTTGCTTCTTCAGCGCCAACAACTTGTCCCGCTGCTGCTTCAAATACTCCTGACGGGCAAGCATCTCTTCCTCACTCACCTGTGATAAAGATAAGTGCTAAGCATGATACAAGTATTGGTTTGTTAAGGAACACGTATAAAGTGGTACTTGGGTAGGCCAGACCTCTACTTTCTTGGGAGGTGGTTTTGGTGGTTCCATAACTTGAATTTTCTTTGTCTCGGTCACTATACGATCTTTAGTGTCAAGAGTTCCTTCTTTCTTTTCAAAGATGTGATTTTCTTCTTTCTTTTCGAAACTATGCAGTTTTGATAGCAAAGTTTGCTTTTCAGCCACTACTTCTTCAGGTGGAACGTTGACGACCTCATCTTTGCCTCCGAAGTCTTCTAGTTGTAATCTGAAATACCGAAAATGAAACCCATGCATGGTGTTATTGTTGGCTTTAAACGCAGTCCAGTCCTCTGAGGTTTGGTGCCAGTGACGACTTACTTTTTTATTTCAGTCATGACATCGTCATTATCGGGCCAGTCCTCACTTTCATCGCTCCGTGATGTATCCAATTCTTCTGAATCTGCAGAAAATAAGTGGGCCATTGTTCCATACCTCCTTTCAATCAATTCTAAAGCCTGAAAATGAATCAGTAGAGTGATTACTTCCTTCTTGCGTCTACACTTGCCCCTTGCATCACTCAAAGAAGAAGCCACTAGACAAATGAAGGTACCTGTAATTGCAGCTCTACATTCTTGTGCGTCATCATCTTAACGAACATTTCGTAGTCGTTGGCGGCCCATATCTGTTCGAAGAGTCGGCGATGGAAGTGAGCCGGCAATCCGGCTAGATCACGTGCCGACAGCTTGCATGCAGCTTCAAACTGATCGGCTGAGATGCCGATGTCGTCCATAAAGGAGCCTAACATCACGTCCACCTGGGTTCATGAAAAATACATTATACCTACCTACGTTATATTATATAGCCCTGGAGCAAATGCCCAAGTTATTGTCAAGCAAAAATTACTACCCAACCCAGGTCAGTGTGATCGTCCTGCTGGCAATTGTAACAGTAAGCTGATAATGCTCTGACTTCCACTTCAAGCAATGAGGGTGAGATTTGTAATACGAAAGAAACTATTAACCACAAAAAGTTTTCAATCGTTCGTTAGTAATTATTTAGGAATACTAAGATATTGCATGCTGTGTTCCCCTAAGTAGGCAGTCAATTTCTTACGATACGTACTAGGTTACGGTAATCATCATGAATCTGCTTGTACTCAGGTCTATCGAGTACTTCTCCATTATCTGTCGGCTCAAAGGCTGTAAAAAAGACATTTAAATTAGACTAGCACAATAATTTTGAATGAACACAGCAATAGGAACACGTAAAGCTAGTTCTCGGCTTTGCCACTTTACATGAATATACTGGACATACTGTACCTCTTAACTGTAATGATCGTAAATATTATGGTTTGTAAAAGTGTGATAATGATGATCCCAAACTACTGTATACTTACGCAAAGATTTTTCTTCTATAAAAGTCTGCAGTGGTACATTCCACACAGGACCGTGTAGAAATCCTACAAGGGAGTCAAACACCCATGCGTTACCGTCTAGGTGTGCCATTGGTACTATTTAACAACTCTTATCTATTTTAAGTAAGTAATATAAAACTACTCAGCTGAAATGATTAATCTAAATAATTAAAGTCAGCTTCAACACTTAATGACGTTTATTATTTGTACTTGCTGTTGTTATGGTTACAGACTGAACATTGACATTTTTATTGTTTCCTTTAGTTCTGGCAGGCGATGGAACACGAAGTTATGATTTTTTAATGGATTCTCAAGGCCTTCTAATAAGATAGTATCGGTATTCATTATCCAATGATAATGAATACCGATTGTATTCGTACCTACTGTCTAGAGTCATAATTTATATGCATGATATGAGGTCGACCTTAAGGACAGTCTGGCTGCAACCAATTTGAAATGCATTAGATACGTACTAATAGAAAGTCAATCATGTTGTTAAAAAGATTTAACAATCATGTGTTTTCCCCATCAATATATCTTATTCATTGAATCGTAGCTTGTTTAAAATTACAGTGATATTCCAGTCGTACACACATGCTGTTAATTTTGTTGCGCAGTTTTAGTCTGGTGGTAACGTATTTTAGAAAGTTGTTTTTGAGACATTATATCTCAAGTCCATAAATGCCGCAGTTGATAAATTTATGAATGACGGAACGCATCAAATTCTACGTTTGTTAGCCTGTCATACGAAAAATGTCACTTTGGCACTGTCTCTGTCAGGTAAGTACTGACACTTGTGTTGGTTTAAAGCGTTGCAGACATTGCTGGCGAAATCTTTCCGTTTTAGCCTATTTTATGTTGTCTCTTTCTGAATTGCCAAATAAGAGAAAGAACGGAAGAGGCACAGGCAGGCAATAAAAATAATCAATATTCATATTTGACACTGGCGCCGGTGAAATAAAAAAAAATATGCCAATGGTTTGGTTTACATCAGAAAAAAAAAACATAAACACATGGTATAAATAATGCATAAACACAGCCAGTGATTGAGTTTTTGTTTACAAATAACAGAAGAAAAAGAACTTGCCTCAGTTCATGAACTGAAAAATGGATAATCCAAATCCTTACACATCTTTAGAATATGAAAATGTGAATGGAATAAAACTGACGCTAAATGTTTATAAAAGGCAAACCTCGCCGAAATCAAGACAATTTACAATTACATACAAAAATGTGAACAGCAGTAGTTCAAGAATAGGAGCTAAAGCATCAGTTTTCCTTGCTATTATATTTAATTTGATAGCATTCTTCTATGTTCGTATAAGTCTAACAGCAATATTAGTTATAATTATTTCGTTATCATTTCTAGTTTTCTTTTGGTTCACACACAGTGTTCAGTCAGGTTTGTATATCATCTATCATATATTCCACATTTCTTTATAATTTGATAATCCCTATGCCAAAGATTAGCAACTCAGCAATATACTGAAGGTTCACAATATATTTAAGGCCTTATTATTAATATTTTCAGAAAGTCTTCTGATCATTCCTACGGTGTGTATTCAAAGTACAATAAAGTATGTGTGGGGCAGAGAAGATACCTTTGTGGACTGGTCCAATATTGATGATGTTATTATAAATGAAGTTATTAAAATGGTAAGCAACAACTTTTTGTAACAGAGCTGAGAACATAACACAGGATTGGATGATAAACTGGTGGTAAACACCTCTGACAGATGTTTGAGTGCAGTACAGCCTTATATGTTTATAAGGAATCAATGTTTCTAAACAATATTTTAGAATAGTAGTGTCCCAATGTGTAATGTCACTGGTCAGTGTTTTCGTGTTGTATTATTTTATTCAATGTGCCTTATTTATTTTCAGAATCGTGTTTTATACTACCTTACAGTGTTAAAAAAGGAAGATAATCCAGATTCTGTTAATCTGGTTCCACTCTTTAAGGTAAACTAACTATTTTGGGCTACAAATAAATGAATTCTAGATGGTGACGCAGCTACTAGCCTGACTGCAAATGACATAAATGAGGTGAAGTATAGTTGATATGACTGTGTAGGTGAAGCACAGTAGTACAAGCTCTTTTTTAGTTTATTGAAACCAAGTCAATTCCCCAAAACAGACAATATAGTACTGGTTTTACCTCGCAACTAGCAGGTTTTAATTCACTCTTTCGTCAAGGGAACACCATCAACCCCACCTACATCACCTGACCCCTGTTATCTTCAACATTTGGTTCTTCACAGCCAGATCAGGTTCAATAAGAAGGAATAAATTAATAGAAACCAGTGTCAGAAGAATGTAATGACCATGCGCAGTAAACTAAGAAGCCCAGCCGAGGAAATAAGTGCGCGTCGAAAGGATGACGTCCTTTCAGAGTCAGGCTTGCCGTCCGAAAAGGTACCAGGATCGCCGTATGTTGCACCAACAATGGCATCGACGTTTGATCTTAACGTCCTACTGACGGGTGGTCGAGTGAATGACTACAATAGAAGTACGTCAGAGGGATCGTTGAGACGAGAGACAGTAGAAAGAAGTCGCAATGGATCAAAACAAAAGAGTCTCGTCTAAGAATAGGCGTAGGAGCGTCGATTTCTTACGAAAAAGGATTGAGTACCAAGCTGAGTGTGATTTGGTGCAGCTAAACGAGAACCTCGTGAGAGACAATGAGAACCTCGCGAAGATAAGGATGGAAGCAGAGAAAGCTAAGATAGAAGCTGTTGCTGAGAGTGATGACTAACTCAGATAGGGATACGGCACAGCGCGTTGAAGAGTAGGTAAATACAACGACCCAACTGTTTCAAGCGGACACAGTGTTGTGTACGCCGTCTGTATCCTGCGCACCTGTTGAAGTGGTTGCGCCCCGTGAAATATCTGCGATCCACGATCAAAATGTAAGTACAGTGAATCGTGAGATAAATGTTTTGCATGTGTTAAGGGCATCTGAGTCAGTCCCGGTACCCAACCTAAAGCCACCGACTGCGCTAATATACAAGCCAGTGTCGACAGGAGTGAGATTACGTCGGCCCGATAACTATCTCGCCTGTACCACTCCGGCCGCAAGTGTACCTCGGATATCAGTACTCGAGTCAAATACATGGCGGCAGAGATATGACGGAGTGGGTGAAAAATAAAGACGGCGAGAATCGTCAGGGGAAAGAGACAGGAAGATAGACAAACTGGCAGAAGCAATCGCAAGCATTGCGCGCATAGGTTTTTTGCAGAACACTCGCAAGCATAAGGATGTCGAAAGAGCGTTAGACGTGTTAGAAAGCACTAGCTGCCGTACTTTTGACAGGTCACAGTGAGAAGTAGGTTTATTGTGGAAACATAACAATACGCATTTGTCTAAAAATTATAATCAGGCCCGGTAGAGGTTGTACCGTATCGAGAGACATATGCAAAAAGACGCCGCCCTAGTTTCGCAGAGGCATACACGAAACAGCTAAATATATTACTAGATAAACTGGGGAAGAAGCTTCGTTTAGTGTTTGACGCGGCCGCTGCGTCTCACGGTACATGTTTGCACAACAACCTGCTGGGCGGCCCTGACATGTTAAAATCATTACTAGGTATCTTATTAAAGTTCAGAATAGGCCCCATAGCATCGCTGATATGTTTTTACGAGTAAGGATTAGGGCAGAGGATCAAGGCGCGCAATTATTTTTATGGAGAGGTGCGGACCACAATAGAGGACCAGATACATTATGTTTTGAATTCGATGATATTTGGTGCAGTCTCATCACCAATCACGGCAATCTATATTTTAAATAAAAATGCCAGTGAATGAATTGATGTCTACTCTGAAGCTGTTCAAGCCATAAGGGCCAAGCATTACACGAATGAATACTTACATAGTGCATGGACCGTAGAGCGGGCTAACAGGCGGATTGACTTAGGACTATAAAGTACAGAACTGCAAAACGTATGGTAACTTATACAAGGTGTGTGAAGAGTTAGTATGTGTGTGTGTTTAGTGATGTAGGTGCTGTGTATGTGTTTTTTGTGATCTAGGTGTGGTGTGTATGAAAAAATACTTTTTTTTCAAACCTGCAGAAAACCAGGATTCGTTTTCCGAACCTTAGTAATTAAATGGTTACTATTGTCTGTTTCAGTACACAAAACCAAGATTGTTCATGCTTCAGAAGATCTACTTTGAAATCCAAACATTCCTGATGGATGCACAAAAAGAAACTGCTCTGGCGTCCGGCGACAAGGAATAATATACATACATAAACTCATGCCTTATTCCCTTAGGGGTAGGCAGAAACTACACAACGCCATCTGCTACGATCCTTATATACATCTTTTGCCTCATTTACGTTCATGCACACCCATGCCCACCATGTTACGTTCATGTTCATCCACCCAAATTACGTAACACACTACCTATCACAATCTGAATCATTTTGAAGGCTAATGCTAATCCATTGCTTCGTATGTTCGAAAAATTTGTATGCTCAACAACGTAATTATCGCAATGAATGTTGTTGAACTGTCAAAATGAAACCCGTTCCTACTGTTAGTGTGTTAAGCAATTACCCCGCTGGTCATACGTATTCCTTTATCTGATTTACTTTTAAATGACTAGGTTTTAATGCACTAATGCATATACTAATAATTTTACCCAATTTAATTTAACCTATGTTTAGAGACTCTAAACATAGGTTCTGACATGTACTCATAGCTCTACATAATTATGTTAAACGTAAAGTTTAAGCTTTCTTTGATCTGAGCTGTGCTTATTTGAGGAAATTGAAGTTATTTCGTTGTTGAGTTGAGCTGCACGATTACTGACAAATGCGTGCACTGACTGGACAGGTCCACTCAATCTGTGTGGTTTTTCCTCAAAAGACCATTTCAGACACAAATCTATATAAAGAGACTGTGACCTCTGAGTTGGTTTCGGCCTTTCTTCTCAGAGTAGTCAGATAGGAAACGCCGACCTCATCTAGTTTTTAAAATATGATTGACGTGTAAAAGTGTTTGTTCAAACCTACTTACAGAAATAAAATCATTTATCATTTTCTCGTTACCTGATATTTTTTCTTTCAACGTGTTCTATCAGAAAGGACCATCTATTTAACTTGTCGTACGAATCAAGATCAGTTGGTATCCTACCAATATAAATCCTAAAATATTCAAAAATACTTTATTATAAAGAACATTACCAATATGGTTCCTATAATGTCCTAGGGCGTCCCCTCCCGTCGTTTCCACTTACATCTGCCTTGTAAATACC
This sequence comes from Dryobotodes eremita, assembly GCA_917490735.1. Taxonomy (NCBI): domain Eukaryota; kingdom Metazoa; phylum Arthropoda; class Insecta; order Lepidoptera; family Noctuidae; genus Dryobotodes; species Dryobotodes eremita. The sequence continues at coordinate 12,809,552 of OU823257.1, forward strand.
TAAGGAATAATATAAGGAATATAATTAGGTACCTATTGTAAATTCTTTAGCTTTAAGATTAAACTGTCAATTGTTATTGCATTCGGGCTTACCATAGTCACGAGTTTGTAAATACCAATTTCCGCACGAGTGTCATACAACGTTTTTCAACACATTTTGCGAGAAAACTGTACAATATTAATATCGGATTCTTCGCTTGAACTCATATTATTTTGTTTTTAAATATCGGTAGGAAAGTCGCAACAATCTTTGACGCTTCTAATATGAAAATGGCGCGAATTTGCAAATGTCGCCACGTCCGCGTGGTGAAAATTAGTATTACATCTTTCGTCTCATTTTCTCTTTAGTATTAAAGTGAGAAAACGTATTGAGCAAAAGCGGTTCCGAGGAGGTTCGATTATTCAGCTTATTTATTCTCGTAATGTGAAACTCCTTGGTGGAATTCTTATATATTTACTAAGGAAATAAAAAAAACCGTACAGGATACGCACAGCGCTATATATACGCTATGTATATTTATAAACAAAGTAATAATATGAGTTTAAGCGAGGAATCCGATATTAATATTGCACTGTTTTCTCGCAGATGTGTTGAAAAACGTTGTATGACACATGTGCGGAAATTGGTATTTACAAACTCGTGACTATGGTAAGCCCTCGACTAAAAACCAACTTACTGCACTAGTATCATAAATAACTATTATGTAAATTAACAAAACCGTAAAGGATGCGTACGGCGCTATACAACGGAGTATGCGGTAAAACAGGTACTTATTTGAGGTGAGAGTACCTATTTTACTGCACACTCCGTTGCATGGTGCGTAATTTTTAACTTTCGAACAATGTATACAGGCTTCTTAAATGCAGTTTTTGAGCAAATGTGTTGGAAAAATTTATTATATAGTATATTCTTTGGTTTTTTTTTTGTAAAAACCACAAGTCATTTTAAAGTAATCGGTCGACACAAATATTTGTATAGTCACATAGATATCCCAGATTTATGTGTGTAGGTATGCAATTTTATTTGTCTACGTATTCTTTAAATGGAGATTTTTTGAGGTGTGATTGAATTTTTACTGGCGTATCAAGTAACTAAGATAAAAAAAAAATACAGCATTTATTATTAGTATTTTGACCCGATATGGTCATTGTTGTTTTAAGAATAGTGAATATTTCAATAAATTAGTAACACTCTTAATTAAATTTGTGTTTTTATTTATTTGTTTAGTGTGGAAAAATTATGATGCCCAGCAAATGGCCAAAAATATTGAAGACTTTTCATTTTTTTTATGTAAATAAGGTTTCAGATAGGTGATGTAAGATGTAAGTACTTACTAAAGGTAAACGATACAATTTCAATTGTACGCACGAAGATGTCACGTCATTCTATAAATCCAACAGCTGATATTTTAGCTAAACCTACATAACTTTAAAATCCATTTCTAAACAAAAAGTCGTCTTTAGGCGTTATCAACCATCTGTACTCGATTGATAGCACGTATTTCGTATCAGAAATGCCTAAAGCCTATGTGAAAACCCTTCTCATTTGTTATCATCATCGAACTAATCCACACTTCCGTACTTGATATACTGCTTGTCTGTCTGTTACCTTTCCCCTCCTTAACGGCTGAACGGATCCCGATTAAATTAGGCACACAGAGAGACCATGACCTGGGTTAGGATATACGGGATACTTTTTATCCCGGTAGTAGGTACGTTCCCGTGGGATGATTTCCGATCTCCACGCAGGTGAAGCCGCGTGCAAAAGCTAGTACCTATACTATACAGGGTGGCCTAACGTTTCGTTGTACCGATTCAAATCATCCTACGAAAAAATAAACAGTCCGCGGGTTTTTTTGAGGCTCTTAAGTCTCTGTTAGAAAAAAATCGGTGTTAATTTCACCGAAATTTTGGAACAAAAGAATCGCTAACTGCTACCGCTAAGTTTTAGAGTTCAGCCAGCCCGTCTGTTTAAAATAAGTAGGTACCTACTTAACGAAAGCCTTTATTCTAATCTAAAAAAAAAAAACTTTATTTTACAAAAAACTAACGACTTCTAAAAATACACTAGATACAAATGCAAAAATTACTTGTACCCAATTTCGGAAATCGGTATCTTAGTGGTTTTGCATTTTCATTTTTAACCAACAACACCAACGAAATTAAAGTTATTTAGGGTGATAACCTCCGTCTTTTTTGAAGTCTGTTAAAATCGATCAGTCCTACTGATCTAGAAAAAAAATACGCTTCTTTAATCTTCCGACAGCAATAATTGATAAACCGTAGTAGATACCTATCTCGGTAGGTACTTCAGATCCGCTACTAGTCGGCATAAGGTAAAGGCGGGGTAAGGTAACGGTTAACGTTAGATTAACGACAAAGTAGGTACTTACACATGACGCGCGTGACTGTGATAACGGCGTTCTGGTACTGACATGATGTTATGATAAGACGGTGGAAAAAAATTCACCGTTTAACCTTTGAAGCCTGATAATCACGCTGTGAAAGTATGAAGTGTGAAATCTGAAAGTGATAAACCCAATAGGTATTAATACAGCTTGTACATATATAAATTATATTAGAAACGTTTTGCCAACCAAAATAAATCGCTTATTAATTTACGTACCTTATTCGAAGCTTATTTAATGAGATAGGCTGTATAGTTCCCGCCTTTGCTATTGTTAAATATCAGATGATATTTGGGGCTGGCTGACCTGAGGGTACACTAGCGAGAATTGTAAATAAAACACTGTGTACTGATCTGACTCGATAGCTCCTTTTCAAAAAAAAAAACCTTTTTACTTATATACTATTCGCGGTAACGAAACCATAGCGACTTCTAAATCGACGTCAACGCCATCTATCGAGCACGCCGGAAACTTTACAAATAGTTAAGTCGTAAACATACCGCCCACCAAGGACGTTACTGACGGAATGTCCTTCTAAACTGAACTATAGTGACACATTGCGAAAGCAAGTTGAACTAAACATTTGTACTACACGAGAAAATAATTTTAACTAAAATGGACAAGCTATGTTTCATATAACTGAAACACTCAATTCGTAACGGCTAAAAAGAATGTTACAATAACTTAAAGCTAAACATGAATCATTCTAGGTTGTAAAAAAGATGTACTTAAAACAAATTGTAAACATATAAAATTGTAAACAGTGTAAAGAAAAACTTAAAATAAATATGTGTATTTGATTTTTAACAGTTGATCTAAAGTTAACAAGCGTAAAAATGGTTGTATAAATTGATTCTAACAAGATAAAAAGTGTAAATTAGTTGTAAAAGAACATGCTTAAATAAAATAGGTAAACAATAAATACAATACAACTATCTTATTCGACTACGGGTAAAATACATATTTTGGAGGTTGGCCTTTTGATTGTTGAGGATTTGGTGCGTAACGTGACGACACGGGTGATGTCATCATCCCCAGGATGTTTTTGTACTATTCTACCCATCAACCAACGACTTGGCGGCAAGTCGTCTTCCTTAACTAGAACAATGTCTCCAATTTTTGGCTCAGCAACTTGGGAAGACCATTTGTAACGATTCATCAAAGTAACGAGATATTCTTGAGACCAGCGTCTCCAAAACGACTGAAGCATTCGTTGAATGAATTGCCAGCGTGATAGATAATTAATATTTGAATCTTCGTACTTGTTATCTGGTACATTCACTAAGGGCTCTCCAATCAGAAAATGTCCCGGTGTTAATGGCAACGGTTCACCAGGATCATCAACCTTAATCGTACTCATAGGTCGCGAGTTCAAGCACGCTTCTATTTGACTGAGGAGTGTCGTCAATTCTTCAAATGTGAGAGTCGCTTCACCGATCACTCGTTTCAAATGGAACTTTGTGGACTTCACTCCTGCCTCCCAAAGTCCGCCAAAGTTGGGACTGTGAGGAGGAATGAAGTGCCACTCCGTACCATTCGCTTCGAGGTGTTCGGCTATGGACGATTGGATAGCTGTCAACTGCTGCAACTCCCTGGAGGCACCTACAAACGTGGTGCCATTGTCACTCCACAGTTTGGCACAATGACCTCGTCTCGAGACAAAACGTCTAAACGCTGCTAAAAAGGCTTGAGTGCTCATGTCACTCACTACCTCTAAATGCAGTGCACGAGTGACCATGCATACAAATAGGCATATATAGCCTTTGTATGAACGGTGGCCACGACCTTTCGTTGTCCTCACATTAATTGGACCAGCATAATCAACTCCGCTATGAAAAAATGGTCGAGCTGGGGTGCACCGAACAGCTGGTAGTGAACCCATGAACTGATTTTTAATACTTGCTCTTTGCCTGGCACATGTCACACACTTAATGACATGGTGTTTGACCATATTTCTGATCCCTATAATCCAGTAGGCTGTCCTCAAATAATTGATCATAAGCTGAGGACCCCCGTGAAGGGTATTATGATGTGCGTCCGCTATGATTAGCCGAGTTAGATGACTGGAGTGAGGCAAGACTATCGGATGTTTCATTTGTTCGCTTAGCTCGGATTTCTCCAGTCTACCTCTAACTCTCATAATGTCCTTTTCATCGAAGTAGGGGCAGAGTGATCTTAATGGACTTGTTTTTGACTGTATATAGCCTTTATCCTTAAGTTCCTTATATTCTGTTGTAAATATTTCTTTCTGTGTTTTCCTAATACAACATTCAAATGCAGCATCTAATTCTGTTTTTTGTAAATATCCTTTCCTGTATATTTTGTTCTCCTTTAAAAATCTTCGGCAGTATGCAACAATCCTGACCAATCTTCGTAACCGAGAAAATTGATCGAAGAAGGGACAGTTTGGAATGATAGCTACATGTGCCGTTGCTGACTCTTCTAAATCTGTATTGATACAATTATTTGGCCTATTGTAAATTACGTTTTGTAATTTAAGAAACGATGGTCCAGAAAACCATAAATCATTTTCTAGCAGTGAACTGGGAAGTATCCCTCTAGAGGCGCAGTCTGCTGGATTATCTTTAGTCGGGACGTGAAACCATTGCGACGCTTTCATTGAGGTCAATATTTCAGACGTCCTATTGGCCACAAACGTCTTCCATTTACTTGGGTGGCTATTTATCCAGGCCAACACCACAGTGGAATCCGTCCAAGCCTTGACCTTGTCTTTGGAGATATTCAAGACTTCAGATGTTTGAGACAGTATCTGTGACAGCAAGACTGCTCCGCAGAGCTCTAACCGCGGAATACTTATCTGCTTTACTGGTGCAACCCTAGTCTTAGCAACCAGCAACGACACTTGAACATTGCCATCTGCGTCTACAATCCGCAAGTAAATCGCAGCTGAGTACGCTGTTTTGGAGGCGTCACTAAAACCGTGAAGTTCCAGATAGTCGTTTGACTTGGTGCCAAGCCAACGAGGAATCCGAACCTTGGTGAGTAGTAACAATTCCTCACGATATGATCTCCATTCGTTTATTAAGTTGTTGGTTAGCTCCTCATCCCAACCAACACCTGCAAGCCACAATTTCTGGATAAATACTTTCGCTAAAACCACACTAGGGGCTAACCAGCCTAATGGGTCAAAAAGTCGTGCTATCACAGAAATAATGGATCTTTTAGTTACAGGTGCGGTCGTCGGCGGCGGGAGGTTCACCGTGTACTGGAAGGTGTCTGCGGTGCGGTTCCAGGTAAGTCCTAGAATTTTTATGGTACTATCTAATTTTATTTCTACTTCCTTTTCTTTGTGTTCTGGTTTCTTTGATTTGTTGCACTCTATTGTTTGTTTTATGTCCTGTATGATTTTGTGCTTATTTGTGTTGTCCTTGTTCATGTTGTCCTTTTTCCTAATTTGATCTATTTGTCCTTTCAATGTATTACTTTCTATTTCCTGTATCCTGTCTACTATTTCTTGGTTGTTACTGTTCCATTTTTGAAGCTTGAATCCACCCTTTCCTAATAACGCTGTCATTTGCCTGTAGATTTCAAGGCCTGCTTCTACGCTATTACAACCGCTCATCAAGTCGTCCATGTAGAAGCAGCTCAGAACCATATCGACAGCAAGATTGTACCTTTTACCTTCATCGTAGGCGACTTGATGTAGGGTTCTGACTGCTTGGTATGGTGCCGATGCCGTACCAAAGGTAACCGTCACCAGCTCGTAGTCCTTGATTTCGGTTTCAGGATTATCTCGCCATAATATGCGCTGAAACATTGCGTCTTCTTCCGAAATTCTGACTTGGCGGTACATTTTGACGATGTCCGCTACCAGTGCTATGGGATGAAGTCTCCACCTTAACACTGTGTGTCTTAAATCAGACTGCAATGTAGGTCCCACCATCAACGTGTCATTGAGTGAGACTCCATTGTTGTTCTTCTCGGACGCGTTGAAGACAACTCGTACCTTCGAGGTAATTTTGTCTTCCCGGATCACAGCATGGTGAGGTAAGTATACCGCCACTTCCTTATTCTTATCATTCTTGTCTATCTGCCTCATGTGTCCTAGTTGTAAATATTCTTCTATTACCTGCTTGTACTTTTCCTTTAGATCTGTATTTCTTTCTAGCCTTTTTTCTAATGACTTAAACCTTTTTTCAGCGATAGCACGTGAGTTTCCACCTTTACAAGAAGGATTTTCATCGCGGAAAGGTAGTCTCACTACGTACCTTCCACTGCTATCCCTTACTGTAGTTTTAGTATAAAACTCTTCACACTTCTTTTCTTCAGGTGTAAGTATTTTCGTTGAACTATTTTGCTCTTCAATTTCCCAAAATTTTCTTAATATTTCGTCTTCATTAACTTGTGCATGCAACACATTAAATTTAGGTGAACTTTTAGATGTGTCCCTACTAACTGCACCGGACAGGATCCACCCTAAGGTAGTGCTCTGAGCAATAAGAGTGCCTGAAGGACTCTTAACTATGCCTGCCTCAATAATACAGCTGTAAGCATCAGCGCCCAGTAAAACGTCTATTTTATTGGGAGTGTTGAACTCTGGATCTGCAAGCTGCAGCGTGTTAACTCTTAACCAATCTAAGGTAGTGTCGACTCTACACTCAGGTAAGTACGATGTAATTTTATTTAGTACGTAAGCATTAACTTTAAGATTAAAATTTGAATCTACCCGAGATTGGATATTCAAATTTACCATGTACGTTGCCATGGTTGAACTATTACTACCCAGGCCTGAAATAGTTCCTTGAATAGGCATTTTTTTCAGGTTGAGTAGCTGAACTACAGCCTCTGTTACAAAACATGCCTGCGAACCCTGATCGATCAAGGCTCGGACAACCTGAAATTCACCAGAGCGTGACTCGGCTTTTATTAGCGCTGTGGCTAATAAAACCTGTCTGGGCTTGGGAATATTACCTGTCGACAGGCACGAAACTATCGGACTAGTATTAGGTGAACTAACACTGTCGATAGCCGATGATGTCGAAGGTTGGTCCCTTTTGTCCAACTCCTGACCTATATGCAACAGCGAATGATGGCGCTTTTGACAAACCTTACATGTGGTAGGTTTTCTACATTCAGAAACAATGTGATTGCCGCCTAAACAGTTGAAGCAAATTTTATGTTTTGCTACAAAATCACGTCTAACTTCAACTGACTGCTTTGAGAATTTCTTGCAGAAACAAAGTTTATGTCCTTCTGAGCAGAATTCACATTGTATTGATGAACTCGTAGCCAACATTGCCTTTGGAGTATGAGAAAATGAACCTTTACTATTGTTGTTGCCCTGATGAACTGGTGCCCTTTTAGGCTCTAAACACTCTAACGCACGAAACCGATTTTCTATAAAAGTTTTAAATTGGTTGAAAGTTGGTAAGTCATTGTTGGAGTCATTGTTGCAAATACTAAGCTCCCATTGTTTACGCGTTTCGTTGTCTAATTTAAATGCAACAATGTGTATGACAATGACATCCCATGTACTCACGTTTATCTCCAAATTACTCAACGCATTAAGACAATCGCACGTGGTATCAAGCAACTCCTTCAAAGCTGTACATGATTCCATCTGCATACGTTTTTGACCAAACAACCTCCTAAGAATACAATTTGTTAAGTATTTTTTATTGCTATAACGCTTCTGTAACTGAGTCCAGCACTGAATATAATTGGCATCAGTTATAGGAGTATGACGTATTAATTGCTCTGCTTCGCCAGAAAGGTGACCTTTTAAATAATGTAGCCTTTGCACATTATCTAAAGTATCATTTTTGTGTACTAATGATGTAAAAAGATCATGGAATGTTGTCCATTCATCATATTTTCCTGAGAATATTGGAATGGATATTTTGGGCAACTTAACAAAAGAACTACTTGATTTATTTGTACTTGTTGAATCATTATCAGTTTTATGTACATAATCCTTAGCTGGTCGAATTTTATTAAGAGCTGTTTTCATTAAACTTTTATAAATAACATAAGTGTCCTCTGTCGCATCATAGATATCAACCACTTTCTGTACTATATCTTCTGCTTTATAACGTTCATATAATTTAGTGTTATTTTCTTTAAACAATGCCCAATCCTTTTCCAATAATTCTTGCCTTGTTTCTATGTATTCTAGCGTTAATCTATCTTTGCCACATTTTTTAAAATTTGTCAATCCCTTTGTGATAACATTCTGTTGATCTTTTAAAACATTAATTAATCCATCCATTTTTATAATTAATTAATGTACTTAATGAATAAATGAAATGCGTTTAAATTGATTTTAACTTGATCAAAATTTTATAAACAACAAATGCATAAGTTGATAAAGTCAATGTAATTATACAAATGAATAACAACTTTCTCAAAAGAGATAAAAAATGCAAAATTTCTGAGTGTTACAAACTTTAACAGCAAACTTAGAAGTTAATAACAGCCGACTAAATTTTTCTAAGTTGTACAATTTTATCTAACAAAATAATACAAGTCCCAAATCACTACTTAAAATTTTACAAGTGTTTTGGTAACACAAAATCTGGTGGAAATCGGTTATAGGTTCCCCGTTCCCCCGTTTTCATTAAAATATTCTAAGTCCTAATTCTAACATGCACACAAATTGGTAATATAAACGAAAGTTTTCTAAGTTTAAAATTGTTCTTAAAATTTTATAAGTCCAAGATTACGAAATAATTCTCTAAGTCAAAACTTCTTCACTATTTCCTAAAGTTTATCTTCTCGTTGGAATAGAGTTCAAAATCGCTTGACTTGTCCTGTTTGTCCAATTCGTGGACAAGATAAATAAATAAAATGTACTCACAAAACTGCACTTCACACAAACACCGTTTTCAACCTGCAAGTGGCGCCCGCTGTGGCCGCTATCTGAACTGCGCGTGACGTCAGCTATGACGTCGCGTGATGGCTGTACCTGCGTCACCTTGCTGTCATCCAGTGAAGTGTTGATCTGAGAGTGGCGCCCTCTGTGGCCACTCCTTGAACTAGTCCGCCAATGCTGACTCAGCTCACCGCTAAAGCTGGGTGAAGCTGTCGCCGCTAGTGCGGAAGAACGTGTACCTTGCTGCAGCGATCCACTGCAAGTACACGGGACGGTGAAGTGGGCCAACGGTGGCCCCACTTCTTTCAAAAAAGTGTCCTCTTGACCCGGCTCGTAGGACCAATGTTAAATATCAGATGATATTTGGGGCTGGCTGACCTGAGGGTACACTAGCGAGAATTGTAAATAAAACACTGTGTACTGATCTGACTCGATAGCTCCTTTTCAAAAAAAAAAACCTTTTTTACTTATATACTATTCGCGGTAACGAAACCATAGCGACTTCTAAATCGACGTCAACGCCATCTATCGAGCACGCCGGAAACTTTACAAATAGTTAAGTCGTAAACAGCTATCCCTCTCTTTTTCCTATATTTCTATCTCTTTCTAAAATACGTCACTTCCACTTGGCAGTGGTACTAGTGGTAGTCTCCCTCCATTTTGATTTGATTGAGACCTGCACCCTAATTACATAACACACTATTCATCACAATCTGAATCATTTTGAAGCCTATTGCTAATCCATAGCTTCATATGTTGGAAAAATTTGTCTGCTCAACAACGTAAATAACGCAATGAATGTTGTTGAACTGTCAAAGTGTAACCCATTCCTACTGTTAGTGTGTTACGTAATTACCCCGCTGGTAGAGTTTGACTATAAGCTTCGAATAAGGTAAGTAAATTAATAAGCGTTTTATCGGTAGGTGAAACGTTTCTATTAATTTGACTTGGCCGTTATTCGAAGCTTATTTAATGAGACGTGTTTCTTATGGCTTGGTGGAAGTGAGGGAGACGCCTATGTGAGAGTACCTACTTAGTATTATTTTACCATAGTATGAATGTACTATTTATGTAATGTACGTAAGTAATAATGCAGACAGGTACCCATTGGGCTATAGATACTTGTTGAATAAATAAAAGAAGTTGAAATTCATATTACTGATATATTGAATTGAACCAAGCAAGTACACATCTTGGGTTCACAATTATTATTATTAATACCTAATACAATTTTTAATCAACTGGATTGAATAAAGAGGGTACCGAGAGTCGGTTAACAGTGGAAGGCATAACCTCACGTTTATAAAATTTGCAAAAGGTATTTTGCGAACGCCAGTTACCCCTAGCAAGAATCTCATCAAGAGGGTAATTATCGAGACAATTTTTTGAGGCCACCGCTGACCTGATACTCCCAGGAGATGCCTTCATACCAGTTTCTACCAATAAGGACTTAATCCAGCCCGAAATCAGGGTTTTCGATGCAGGTTTAGGTTCCTCTCTGATATTAATAAATAAATTACTGGATCTTGCAGCACTTGTACGACTCTCAAGAAGCGAAATTGTATGCTTCGCCCAGTAGACTGGGTCGAAGGTTTTGTTATTTGGATAAGAAATTATGTTCCAGCCGGATTGTCTGTAATTTACAGAATCAATTTCGATCTGAACACTGGCCAAAAAATTACTAAATTATTTTGGATAGTAGGACTTATAATTATTGGAATCAACTCTGAGCAAAATTTAATCATGGATTCGTCTTCCGGAACTTAGGAGAAGTAGATTAGTAGTATGTATCTGCACTTGCAAAATATTATTTTTATCAACGCGTTTTTTCTCTAGAAAAACAGCGAGTTCGTCAATATTCCGAGGCTTGGCTTGGGTGATCGCCATTGGTTCAGAGTATCTAGGTGGGTACCTACTGAGCTGGATAGGTACAGGCTTTAGCTCAGTAGTCATAAAAAAGTCTACGGAACGCCGTATTGTCAGCTGTCCGTTGCTTTTTATGTATTTTTATAAAAGTGCTGCACGTCAACAAGCGTAAAGCGCGCAGTATAAATCCCGTTGTTAGTCTTAACTACCTACACAATTTATACACAGAGAAACATCTGCTCCAATTCCCCAATTTGTTTGCAATTTGCAGTTCACCTCACAAGCCAAAACACGAGCAATACGTTGAACTGCTCCATTGCTTTTCGGTAACGATCCGTCGGCTGCCACGACTGATCCCGACTGCACAAATTAACACTTCGCCGGCTTACAGCTGTGTAATTACACACCTACCCATACATGAATTAATCGTTTAATTCATTCGCAATGTTGCTAAACACCTACGTCACGCTGCCTCTGTGACACCTAGTACTTCGGCAACGCCTGCGAGTTATCACCTGTTTAATTGTGGACGCCGCCATCACAGTTTAATACCATTAACGTGTTCGGAGCAAGCCGAACATTATTCACCTGAATCAGAACAATTAGCTCCGAAACCGAATGATCACTGTGATTTGTTATTTTGGTTCGTTACATTACGGAATTGGACGATCACTGTTTTCGTTTTGTTCTTATTCGCTGTGTGCATTTTATTTTCTGCTTGTGTTTCTGTTTCTTAAATAACGGTTTAGCGCAGTTTCGCATCGGGGTTGTTTGGGGCGCTGCGAAATTTCTGCGACACTTTGGACGGGACCGCTACTGCTCCAGAATTCTTCCCACGACTTTCGGTTAATTTCTTGTTTCTTGGGGAAAATATTTTGGTGTGGCAAGTTATAATGTTTATAATATTCACAAGAAACAGTTGCCAGGAAAATGGAAGGACTGACTTACTCCATTTTCTCGGCCATCTGCCGTATTCCATTATAGTTTTTACTAGAATATATTCATAATCCCTTCTAATTTTTTTAAGGCCTGCCGCGATGTTCACTAAGTTTTAGGGCCGAGTCACACCGGAATAGTAGCGGCCGGCATCGGCAGCGACGCGGCGAGCACTTTCAGTGTGAAATAGTTTTAAACTTTATCTACATACTTAAAAGACCAGTATCGTTTGAAAAGCTTGAAAAGGTCGCGAGGTCGCTCGCGCTGCCGCGAGAGGCCGCGCGCCACGCGCGTCTTGTCGGTGGTTTTGCCCGCGGCTGCCAGCGGCGACGCGAGGTTGCTCGCGGCACCGCGGGTGGTCGCGTGCTTCTCACCGCCGCCGCAACACTGAGCGCACCATTTCTCTGTAGTCAAGCGACGGGATACGTTGTGTCGTCAGAAATAAATATTTCAAAACACGATAGTATTGTACTGCGTTAAACAAAAAATGGATACTTCTTCTTCTTCTTCCGCAATGAGTGCTATAATAACCAATTCCACCATGTTCACTCCAAACACACGAGTTTCCTTGCCGAATGTAGAAACTAAACTAGTCAAGAGGAGACTAGGCGCGTGGGGTCTGGAGGTCACGCGAGGCCGCCAGCGGTGACGCTGGGGGCCGCTGCCGGTCGCTGCCATTCCGGTGTGACTCGGCCCTTATCGTCTCTGAACAGCAGTCAGCTGGCCTTCTGGAAAGTAGACGACAGTGTTCATTCTTAGTAAATAACAGTATCTGTGACCATAAACCCCTCTCCCAATATAATAATATATTATGTACCGAAAGGTGCCGTTTCTGTAGTGAAAAAACTTTAGGTATGTCTAATCTATTCTTGGTATATGCCTTATGCATGGCACAGCTGTGGTCCAATGTTAATTAGTGGGAATTTACAGTCTGAAATGACGATCATCTCATTCCAGCTAGTTCCTATTTCCCATTACAAATATAGATTCACGCCAAATACGACATTACAAATAATTACCGGAATTCAATCCACTTGCATATTTGATTACATAAACTAATTTGTAATACTAATAAGCGTTTGATTTGCTCATTTACGTTGAATATATTAGGGGCATTATTATGTTCAGGTTAACTGATTAAACAAGGGACATATTAATATTGAAGGAACATATTTTTTCAATGTTCGAATCTCGTTTCAAAACTGTGTTTAAAAAAAAAACACGACCTAATTATCCAATTAAACGAGTGATACTTAAGTACCTATAAGTCAAAAGGGAACAGGCATCAATTCAAACGTTTTTATATTATCAAAAGTCAAGAGCTTGGTGCAGTCGTCATGGAACTATGGGCATCAGCGAATCATGGAGGTTCCAGTAAGATACATATTCCATTGTTTTTTTTTGTGATTCATACACACGTTTACTTTACACACTATCATGTCCTTGTTATAGTCCCTCGTTTATCTAGTAATACTGTATAAATGTAGGTATGTATTTCCGACAGTATCGTTCATCCGTCGGCAAGGGAACGTAACTGTTAGTCAGACAGTCATATCGGCAGTAACGTTACCGTCTCCTTGAAATATAACCGTTCAACGCAAGTCTCAGTATTGTGTTCCTCGATTTACTGGAGCCTGTTGAAATACTCCAGCAATACATTCAGATATTATATACTAGTTTCAGTTGAACTGGGAATTGGTGAAATGATTTAGTGCAAGGACTTTGTAGTTGTTAGTGGAGGAAACTGTGCCTGGCTTCTTCCGATCCCAAGACGTAGTCGTAGTTGAGCTCCTTAAGTTCTGAGTTGAGCTGCACGATTACTGACAAATGCGTGCACTGACTGGACAGGTCCACTCAATCTGTGTGGTTTTTCCTCAAAAGACCATTTCAGACACAAATCTATATGGTCTTCACATGATCTGACCAAGATTATGCCCGGACTTTAAAAGAGACTGTGACCTCTGAGTTTGTTTCGGCCTTTCTTCTCAGAGTAGTTAGATAGGAAACGCCGACCTCGTCTAGTTTTTAAAATATGATTGACGTGTAAAGTGTTTGTTCAAACCTACTTACAGAAATAAAATCATTTATCATTTAGTTGCAGGGCTAACCTAAACCTAATCGTAAACCGGAAACTAATGAGTTAAACTCAGCTTAAATTATCTCATATATACAATGCACACGCACACTATTACACACACACACATACATACTCTAATACTCGCTTGCATACATCACTCTAGCGCTTTATTTTATACCTAGATTTTCTTTTTTCTTTGTCTTTGTTTTTGTTTACAATTGCATAGCCGTTATAATGTTAAGTGGAGGGGCGGAATCACCTAACACAAGCATCCTCTTGCTTAAAAGGTGATCTCCAACTCATGTGTGTAAGACCATTTTATGTAACTGCAATCAAAAAATTTTTTACTTTCCCGATCTTCATTACATGCAACTTGCGAGATGCCCTCAAATACTTTGGTATTTAGTAGTAGGCAGTCAATTGGAGGAGATCCAGATTTTTTACTGAAACATACAACTCTGTCTGGTTCTTGGCAAAGAATAGACCGGACTGTGTACTCGTATGTCAGGCAAATTCAGAATTCTTGATGAGGATGGGTACCTAGTTCCTGCAATGTCTACCTGTCTGTTTAGAACACCTAAGTCTTCTATGTAAATTATCACCATTTCGTTTGCCGAATCCTTTGATCGATTATTGTAGCTGTTCTTAGGAGTTCATCAGGGGATTTTAAATAATGGAAAATGATGAAGACGTCCGCTCTTTCTCGATAAGACACATGAATATTCACTGGTTTTTCCTTATTCATGTTTATTCGTAAGTTCATGGTAATATAGTCATCTGATAATGGACTATTGACGGCTGCGAATCATAATGGATAAGATACGCAGCTACTATGTAGATTTAAACATTGCGATTGAGTCACTAGAGTAGGTCCTTGTCCTACAGATGTCCCTCAATGAATCAATTGATAGATTATTTAAATTGTTCCGCATGATTCATAAGTTGTGGGTCCCTTTATGTCCTAGGTGGTTCTAAGTGTCACAACGATGACTTATGAATTTTCCAGTCAGGTTTTCAGATATCACCTAATTATGGAATCTTGAGTATTTTCCTAAGTTTGAAGCAGCAAGCCTATTTATTGTTCCTACTTTCGAGCAAGAACAGTAAAAAGATGGAAATGTCAATTAATATTTTGTATTTATCACAATACGTCTTTGCTATCCAGAGCATACTGCACGTGTACCTATCGATATAAGATGAATAGCTCATAGAATATGTCACTAACACCACATACCGTGACGTTACAGAATACGACGCTCAGAGTAACATTTGGCTAAATTAGACGATCGACTCAACTCACATGTTGAGCGTTCCGTCACTCGGAAATAGGGGCTTATGTGCAAACGCCGCATCCAGCGAGCGATCTCTGAGCGAGCTAATTGGTGATGCAGCGTGCGCTGTTGCCGCTCTGCGCTCGCAACGCTTCGCCCAATGATTTCAATTACCTAATTAGATGTAGGAGGTAGTTCGACGAGTCGACGACTCTTGAGTGCCTACCTGTGAACTAATTCGATGAACCGCTGCTATTTTCGCGCTCTTATGGTAATTCTATTGTCTCCAGTGAAAAGCGAGCGCCTAATGACTGCCGAACAGTGGAGATTAATTCGCTCTTTGTCTTTGTGCGGCGGTTAAATAGACATTCAACGCTTCTGGTAAGGCACCAGGTTTTTATTCTTTGCTGAGATCTCTTTCAATAAAATATTAGCTTTATAAGAGCAGATTTAGTGAATTCCAAAGTATCAACAATTTGAATCTCCTAAATTCTATAGCAAAAATAATGGGTTAAATTTCGGTAAACCGTGAAGACATACGATGCCGAAGGGCACAACGTGTTTAGTAAAACAAGTTCCTCAAAATGATAGGTAAACAACAGTAAACAACAACAAAGGTCCATCGTGAACTTGATACGGTCGCGCGGTAGGTACCTAAGTACTTCACCTTTTTAACACAAAATAAAGATCAAAAGCGGGGTCTCGAGTACTTGTCGGCTCAAGTTGTGCTTGATATCGGATACTTGGCGTATTTTAGAGTCCCACCCTGTAATCTGTTTACAGCTGAGCCGCATTAGCTACCGACTCGCGATATTGGATCCCGATGCATATGGGATCCGTCTAGAACGGGAGAATATTAAATTTTACCAGACATAGCGGCGATTACAAATTTTTCACGTCTGCCATTTTCAATATACGCGAGGTTTATGGAATATTTACTCACCTCGGTAATATCAGAGTCGGTAAGTAGATAGAGGCATAATGGTAACATATTTGAATAGTTGACATGGCTACGGATAACTAGAAAATTAAATATTTGATAGATTTAATAGGGCTACAATAGACGTCAAGATAATAATTAATCAGTGATAAACATAAATTATAATCACAAACATTTTTGAAACTCCTTATTGACCTACATTTTCATGTCCCTTACTTACCTCCCCCATTACATTCACTTCACCAGTCAGCATAAAATAAGAAGCGATCCTTCAATTAGCATTGCTAAATCTGAGGGTTTTATTGATTGTGTCTTGCTAAACGCACACCATCTAAATGCTAATAACGTTGGAATAGATACAGTTAGCAAAGGAGATATCATGCAGCTAGCTTGCAACTACAGTTTGACAAAAAAGAGTATGATGCGATGACAGTCGAAACTAAAAATATATTTGATATACCGACTGGTTGTAATTGTGCTTATACGAAATCGTGTCTAATTAATTCCTATTTGTTTATGTGCCGTCTATAATTTATTGACATATTATTAACTATCAGTGTTTGGCATGAAATTGTGATATCTACGTAACTATTGACTTTATTTTTGTTTTTATTTTTTTAATTGACTTTCGATTACTTAAGCTATTTTGTATGCCCTTTGGCGGGACATAGTATGGACCAACATTTTTTTATATAACATCTGTATAATTTTTACCCTATGTTCACAAAATGAATAAATTAATTTTGAATTTGAATTGGAATTATCGAAGCAGCCATCGTTATATCGATTTGTGTTCTAAAAATAACATATGTCTAAAATAAAGATTTTTGCAATTTTGTCATAATTGCATATGTATTTATTATTTGAATTGCATTATATTGTTATATATTTTAGTGATATTTATTTTAGTAGTATGTATGTATGTAAGTATATTCTCATATTGTATGTTTATATTTAAATTGGAAAATTATTTAAGATTTTATGTATTTTGTTTTCCCTTCTACTCTTACACACGTTGTCTACATCTCTTTAATATACTCTCCTATCGCAGGTATGCTGGAAGAGATTTCTTTAGAAATAAGCATCACCTTTGTACGTATTTTTCTGTTCCTTTCTTCTTGTCTGTTTATATATGTGTGTACATAAATGGTTAAATAAATAAATAAAGATTTTGGATTCATAGTATTTCGTGCCTTAAACTACTTACACGTGCCTTAGTGGCGCTCTCAGTTTTTCCACACTCTTTTTTGCCAAGCTGTACTTACTTTTAATCCACGTTGTGTGTGCTGAGTAGCCAAATCTTTGATATTGTTCTGAAGTGGACCAAGTAAATAAAAAATGCATATTTTCTTGTCTCTTTCTGACTGTACCTTGCAGTCGTCTTCTAAGCGTTGCACTCTCATTATGTAAATATCAACGGTTAATTTACTTGATCCGTGATCGGATATAGGGATGTTGTCGTGATACTTTTCACCTCCTAGACATCTTAGAAGGTTGGCGAAAGTCCTCTAGCTATGTTTTTGACAAGGAAGTCGGGATTTGTGCCCAGTTGATGGCATCAGCATCGGCAGTGTTTGGGAAGTTTCGTCGAGTCTTCTCATCGCATATTCCTTAGAGCCTAAAGACTGAAGTCTTCAATCAGTGCGTCCTGCTTGTTATGACTTACGGAGCCAAAACGTGGACGCGAAGCGAGCTATGGAACGAGCTATGGTTGGAATCTTTCTGGGGGACAGAATTCGGAACGAGGTGATCCGGCAGAGAACCAAAGTTGTCGACATAGTTCACAGACTAAGCAAGCTGAAGTGGCGATGGGCCGGCCATAATTATTAGCCGTAGAACCGATGACCGTTGGGGTAGACGTGTTCTTGAGTGGAGACCGTGAATCGGCAAACGTAAGGTAGGACGCCCTCAGGCTAGGTGGAGCGACGATCTTCGCAGGGTTGCTGGCAGCAGCTGGATAAGAGTTGCCATGAATCGAGCTGAATCGCGTGCAATTGGAGAGGCCTATGTCCAGCAGTGGAATGTTGTAGGCCGATGATGACATCAGTTTCGCCTGTGTGGCAGGCTTATTGAGGATCACTTTCTACCCATTTGGGGTATAAAACCATGATGTCATGTCTGTCTGGTCAATAACTTACCTACACGTTATATTTAGATCCATATAACCTAAGACCGTTTTAATTTCGGTGGGTCTAATATACTTTTATCCTTTACTGGTCTTGAGGTTCAAGGGAAGTGACACTCGCTTTGAGAGATTTTGCAAGGAAATATTCGACAATTTTTTTTGTGTTTTTGGTATGTTTTGCCTATACTGTCCCACTGCTGGGCAAAGGCCTCTCCCAAGTCCTACCAGGAACACTTTTCCCACGCCACCTCGAACCAGCCCTCGCGGTACGCGTCCAGGTCAACTCGCACCGCTTTCTGGATCGCCATCGGCGGCGCCGTCCATCTTATCTATACCTATTAATAATGCGTGTGTTTTTGCAAACATGCAGCAGAGGTGAGAATGTGAAATTTAAAAGCTACGCCAAAGTGACGCCAGTAACAGAAATCGTTTGACTTGGTATAGGCATGTGATGAGGAGGGAAAAAACGCATGTGAATAAAAGAGTTATGAATATAAATGTTGATGGATGGAGAGGGAGAGGAAGGCCAAAGAAAAGATGGATGGATTGTGTGAGGGATGATATGAAAGAGACGGGAGTGGATGATAGCGTGACGGTTGACAGGGGAGAATGGTAGACGAAAAGGTGTGGCGCCAACTACAAGTAACATGGGACCAGGGTAGGAAGATGATGATGTATCTTTTTGCAAACAGGCTCGGTTTTCTATTCTTTAATATTGCACTGTTGGATTTTGAGCGCTCAGCTCATTGCTGAACCTTGAAAATCCAACAACGAGCTTGTATTTAAGTATTCATTAAGTGTCGCATAGTGTTCGTGAAAACGGGCATCAATCCTTCCTTATTTCTCAGTTTGAGGTCGTATTACCGACACTTAACGGATATAACCACTAACCAATTTTGCGGTACAATAAGATTAAGGTATAAAGTGCCATGATCTCATCATACGTGTTAAAATTCCTGTTCTTGCGAATAATTTGGTGTAATTTGGAATGATATAAATTGCTTTTTATGCTCGTGTGCTTTGTAAGCGTTTAATGTATAATTAGTGAGGAAAGATTGGTGAATGCCGTGAAGTTATGCTCGTTTACCTGTTCTTACATATCTTAACTTGTTAGCTGATATGATTCTACAGTAGGGAAGTTGGTAACTAGATAGCTACCTAAGTAAACAAATCCAGATTTATGTTTCAAGTTTTTATAAAACCGAAGGAAAATATCAAGCATTTTTGTTGATTGCATCTAGATGCAGATGTGATGATATGTGTGTGTGTGTGTGTGTGTGTGTGTGTGTGGGTGTGATGTTACATGTTGAAATATCTAGAATTCTAGATATTTGGCAGATTCATAAAAATAAAACAGCCCAAGTCCCTTTTTTAAGTCTACGCAAATAAAGAGTCTTTTATAGAACTTCTTCCTTGTTTGTAGGTAGTTACAATAAATTTCTGGGCATCAGAAAAGTGATCAATACTTAAGTAATTTTCTTGAATTGTATGACTATAACGTAGAATCATATTTTGAACATGAACTTGCATATCTATTTAAGTTCAAGGATCACTCATAGTTGTTATACTAAAGCAATCGCCATGAGATGAGATTAAAATGTTATCGTTATCAGTGGTCCAACGGAAACTCAAGATTAAGAGGATGTTATCATATCAATATAATCAGTCACGTCTATAAGGTATGATGACTCAATCTGATGCATCATCGTTAAGGAACAACAGGAAAGAAAGGTTTTCCATTACATACGTTAAGCAGCTGATGTTATGGTTAATACAGCACCCTAATTACGTAACACATTATCTATCACAATCTGCATCATTTTGAAGCCTATTGTTAATCCATTGATTCATATGTTCGAAAAATTTGTCTGCTCAACAACGGAAAAAACGCAATGAATGTTGTTGAACTGCCAAAATGAAACCCATTCCTACTGTTAATATGTTACGTAACTATCCCGCTGGATGTGTGTGTGTGTTTATGTGGGGGTGTGTGGGTGTGTGAGGGAGGGTGTGTGTGTGTGTGTGTGTGTGATTACACCATTGGGCATAATGACCAGCAGGCGGTACGCCATGCATAGTGCCGCAGTTCTGACGTTCGTCTTAGTACCTACCGTTCAAATCCGTTAAATATTTGCGGATAATTTCACGGTTGACAGTTGTTTAATTAACTGGGTCTAGTGGTAATATCAGTAGAACCAACAGCCTATTTCGTCACTTAGGTATACAATCGTACGTCGATGTGAAATGTCCACAATAGCCAAATTCAAGAGTTGAACATAACGTAAGATTTGACAAAATTGAGAAAAGCCAAAAGTCAAAATCCAGGGGTTAAAAAAATATCTTACACGAAGTGTCTAAAAACACCACATACCGTTCCATAGTAGATAAAAATAAAAACAAGGAATAAAGACAACATTCAGAAAGTTTAACACCATTCGAAACTTTGCGTCCCCCGGGGTACTTGTTTGACAGTTTGTTTTAACTTTAAACCTTATAAATAGTGTCCCCCGATGGAGGGAATTTTAGGATTCCATTATTTTTGTAGACTTTCTCATGATCGTAAGCGGTCTCCATGGGGTAATGTTGAACAGGTTGGGGAGCTGTGATTTGTTTAAGATCTGTTTAAGTAGGTATTATATAGGTGTGAGTGAGAAAAGTACTAAAGTACTTACTTTTTAAATTACCTACGTTAAAAAGTATGTAATTTGTCTCTGAAGTAGTTTAGTGTGATGAGCTTGAAATCAGTTTCTTTGATTAGCAAGTTGTACGTTACGTTAATAAACAGTTTATTGAGAATTCGAATTACAGTGAAATGGATAAACTTTATTTTATTAAAAATAATCCAAAACAAATAGGTAAATAAAAGAGACTGACTACCCTTCATTTTTCATTCCACAATTAATATTGTGGAATGAAAGATGAAGTTAGTCAGTGTTTTTAATAAAAGAACATCTTTTCTAATCTGTAACAAAGCAGAAAACAACAGTTCCTTTCTAATAAGTACCTACGTGTATAAAATCGAAGACTCAATAGTAATGCAGGAAGTCCATTACAGGCAGCCCTGGTTCGAGGCAGCCCGGGGGAAATCAGAGGCGACAGTAATTATATGTTTTATGTTTTTTCTGCAGCATTTCATGGCGCATCAGTACTTCTTATACTTACCCGGCTTTATGGGCACCATGAGTGTCTATAAACTTGTCATGAATCGATTTACGACACTATAATTTCACTTTTAGTTTATTTTGGTTGAAAATGAACTTTAATATTGGTGAATTTCATTGGGAAAATGAAAAAAACAGACAATTTTTTTTGTTTGTCAAATGTGTTATAATCGATATTCAAACTTACTACTGTTTATTACTCACATAATATCACTAAAATTACACATGCATCACACTAAGTTAAAGTTAAGATCACATTCGACGTTCAACATCAACATCATTTACAAAAATATCACGGAAATCGTTTAGTTATCGGGAACTGATTGGGTTTCAGCGTCGATCTACGTTGAGGATCAAATTCCAAATCATTCCCTGAATCAGGATCTTTGCTACCTTGTTCGATTCTATCATTATATCTGAAGCGAATGGTCCTCATCTTCTGAGATCCTGACGAGATTATGGACGCTGCGACGTATGACGGATGTGGCAGATCCGGGATTTGAGAAACGTAATAATCTAGCAGTTTCTGTCGCTCGTCGACAGTGGAGGTCTCACTCAAGTTTGTCACCGCCGTATCGAATGTCTCTTCGGTGGACGTATCTGTAGATGTTCCACAGGATATGTCGGAGATTGCACCTCGGTGTTGGTAATATGACAGACGTAGCTGAGAATAATCGTCGATGTAGCTAAATGAGCTCGCGTTGCCTTGCTCTGATCTCAAAGACGATTGAGAAATTCCATTTTTTTTAGCACTCATTTTATTGCTGATCAAGGCTTTGCACACAAAATAATCTACTGAAGCGTTTTAACTTGCTATCTTATTAAACGTGGAACGATTGTTAATATAATGGCATTGCCGTTTCTAATTCAAACGTAATGTATCGATAAGTTAAATTGGGAGGTAGTTGAATAAATTAAGAGTAGTGAACAAAATGACAGCGACCCACATTAATACATTATTACATTAATTCGTGACGGTATCCGGTGCCAGTAGGAATGCGAAATATTCGAGAGTAAAAAAAAAACTCTCTAAAATTAAATTCTGAAATATTGATGGAAAATACGAAATAGGTGAGCGGAGCATTTTCATGTCACTGCACCCGTACGTGGGAGGCGAATGTATTAATATTTTCGAAGATATTGAAACTGATTAATATAGACTTAACATTACGGATAAAGTATTTATGTATTATCAAAGATGATCAGCGGGGGTGGCAGATTATACTAAGTAAATCCAGTTCTGTCTGTACCTTGTCTTAGAAGTGGTTAAATGTTTTTAAACGTTCAGCTATCGCCTTGCCTTCTTTTATCTAAGTTAAAGGTAAAATACTTATGTTTTAAATTCTTTGTAAGTTGCATTTCTGTTGTATTGTCACAATCTTCGTGAGACAAAGAATTTCAACATCTTGTAGTAAAACTTAAAAGTTCATCTCTATTAGTCTTCTTAACACGTCACTTAATATTATCTAGCGTTCTCTTCCGTCAGCTGGCTGGCCTGGGTCGTTTCGGCTTGCTATGTGCCTGCACCTAGGCTTGCCCCACATCGGTATCACTGTCTTGAAGCTTTTGACAACCATAGTAACGTCGATCTGCCTACTTGCAGAAGTGCAGTCCGCAACATTAAAAACATTACGCAGATCAGATGACCAATAAAAGTAACTTAAAAAATCACGCAAGATAAATGCATTATCTCACATGACAACTTGAGAAACATCTAAGATATTTTAATCTTATCATTGGCTATATAAAGCCTGGCTACCTTTTGGTCAGTACCACAGATTTCAGGAAACGATACCAGAATGATGAAGCAAGCATTCGTTGTTTTCGCTCTGGTGGGGCTCGCCTTTTCGGCTCCTCAGCCCAGGAAGTTGTTCCACGAGCATGTCGAGGAGTTCCTGGACATTATCATGGAGGATGCTGGCCATGAGATTGAGCACCTGATGGAACATTACATAGAGTACGACGAGTTCAGGCAAGCTCTGGAGTACTTGAGGACCAACAACTTCAAGGACCTCGTTTACGAGATGGAATCGTTGCCTCAATTCGTAGCTGTGAGTACCTATCACTTTTGTTCTTGTATCTTTTACGTTGGAATATAGACCAACAGCTAGCTAATCGAATAGTGGTTACCGCTATCACTGCTATAAGGTAGTTACGTAACCAATTTTTTTTAAGTCAGCTGATTTTTTGGTATAGTACTTTGGGAGCCTTAAGTAGACTTTCATATGTGCCCAGTTTGTGTGAGTGAGCATTGGATCATCATTTTTGGCAGCCTTGTTCCCCCCATTGCTAAGTATTGGCCTCTTCCTTTTTGTACCATTGAGAGCGTTGGATGTTTATCGTATATTAATTGTCATTTCTTTCTTCGCAGGTGGTCGAATTCTTAGAAAATGACAACATTGACATCCATTACTTCATTGACTGGATCAACAACCTGATCGGTAAGTTATTATTATAAGAGAGATGTTCGACAATAAAAAGGCTGTAGCTGTAATTTCGAGGACGTATGACGAGGTCATCTGCTTGTTTCTTCGCAGGACCTTCGTCCATTTTTTATTTGTAGTTTTACTAAAAAGCTACTCATATTTACAGAAAAAATCGAAAGGAAGAGGATCGAGCGTCATTCCACCAGCGGTAAGGACCTCGCCTCCTTCGTCAGGGACTGCATTGCTGCCTTCCCCAAGGACAAGCTGCAGGCCCTCTTCGATCAGAAGATCTCAGAAGATGAGGAATTCAAGACCTCCGTTGAAAACCTGAAAAGCGAACTCTGGGATGCAGTTTTCGGTGCCCTCTGGGAAAGCGAAGTCTTTAAGACTGAGGTCCAGGCCCTTGCCGATAACGGCATTGAAATCGGCGTGTTCCTGGAGCAAGTCGTTGCCATTTTTGGACAAAACTAAGCTTCTGAATAGTGAATCTATTTTATTTGTAAAATATGCTTATGCTTCGTAAATATTGTTCCTTTTACGAGCATAACATAGTTATATCGACAGTGGAAAAGTAAAATGAAATCTCAAGAAAGAATTTTAAAGTTATTACTTTAAAATTAAATCTTGGGATTTCAGGTTTTGGCGCTTTAGCCATTTTACCTTTCCACTGTCGATGTATATTTTTGTTAATTATGATTATGAAAGTTTCAGCAAGAAATAAATTTTATTTATAATTGTCACCAAACATAAGTTTTTAATACTTTTATCGTTTAGCTGTGGAACGCAGTCACTTTGTAAAGGGGTTTTGTTGCCTTATTAGTTACAGTCAAAGATTTTTTGTTCTTTTGGTTAGTCAATCAACTCAGCCAAGCACTCATGGACATAAGCATTCCTAAATTGCGTCACTATACCCGGTATTCCGCCTTCCGCATTCATAACTGAATCTACTCACGACAGTTTGAGTTGACCGACACGATGACTGTCTCGTGTGTCAGTTTTGAGATTAGAATGGATCTGCCACTCAAATCTAAATAGTTATTTCTTCAAAAGACTTTCGTCAAAGATGGTGCGATCTGACCATCACATACACACAGAACGTGTCTGGACTGTTAAAGCGACCTTGACTTCTGAGATTGTCTCAGTTACTCTTCTACAAAAAAAAAAAAAAACGTACTACTATTACGTTAAAAAAACAGTTGACATGTAAAAGCGTTATTTATGCCAACTTACAAATTTAAGTATAATTTAGGCCGCCATATATCGGTTTCACCGGTGTTATCGTCGTAATGTCAGAGTTGTTGGATCAGTTGCACGAAATGCTGCACCGCGTAAATGGAGCCTTTCGGCGCGTCGACCAAAAAAAAGAGGAGGTAGGGAGGAGGAAAGCGATAAAGGGAAGGGACAATAAATAGTAATCGAAGTTGTGGAGGAGTGTGCCAATCTTGGGTAAGCTCAGTAGTCATCACTTGTGAATGAAACTGACGGAAGAATATAGTTGGGTTGGACAGAATTTTGTAAACTATGGCAAGTCGTTTCGACACCAATATCGCAATGTTTGACGATTGGTATTCAACCTGTCCTGTAAAGTCCTGCTGTGACGAATGGTGACATGTGTACGTCGGTCGGGTTGTTCTACCAATTAAACATCGCTTTGTGAGCTATAGGTCCCCATGCTCAGAGTTTATTGGATGGAAAAATACAGAAAAGAACCGGAGTCACAGGCATATCGTCACCCTCCCCGCTAACTGTCGTATCTCACAAACTGACGTATCTGCACTGACATTACCTCACTAAAACCACCCCGGTGATCACCATTAGCACATAGAGGGACGTGTTCATAATTTTGTTAAGAATAAGTTCTCTCTAATCGTCGTCTCTGTTTCGCTTACCGTTTAGAAGATAATCACGTATTTTGTTTTGCGTATGTGCAAAAGGAGGGGAAACAAGTTTTCACAACCTGTCGTATGAACATACTAAAGTTGGTGAGATTTTGTTTCTGTTCGTCACGATTTAAAATTACTGAAGTATTTACATAGGGCACTTAGGTATAATTTTTGTTTACAATGATTACACATTTTTTTAATTTACGTACCATAGATCGAAAGCATTTATTTAAGAATATGATGCTTATTGCTATTGAAATAAGCTTCATGTTTGTGGGGTAGAAGGAAACCTTGAGTCACAGCGTGAGTTTATTGTGAGGCAAGTGAAAAATAACCTGTTAAACGTCGAACTGCTGGACCGAAATTTAGGAGGCAAGCCACTCTTCAATATTTTTTTCCTCTTCAGAGTAAGTCGCCAAGCTTGCCAAACGTTTTTCTCAAAGACAGTGGGAATCAGTTTTCGTACCATTAGAACATCACTTGATAAAGTAACAGAAGAAAAAGTAAGACGAGGAGGGCGTAGAAAATGGTTCATTGAAAATTATGCTACGGTTAAAAAAAAAAATCGAACAGCATATTCAGAGATTTCCGAAGGTTAAATCATCATTTCTGCAGGGAAAATTTCTCTAGCTAGAGAATACTTACATTGTGAGTTGTCGCTATCCAAGATGTACAACATTTTTAAAGAAGAGAATAAACATAGTTCCGTGAAGCCCATCTTTTCCGCATACAGAAGGGTTTAGGATCCAAAAATATATCGTTTTACGGTCCAAAACAAGATTAGTGTAGTTTGGCATGACATATTTAAAAGGTTCTGAGGAAGAGAAATTAGAAAAGTATAGAATGCACGAACAAGAGAAGACTCTGTTTAGATCAGAAATAAATAAATGTAAACTAGCATCACATCAGAACCCAACCACAGTACAATGTGCAACATTTGACCTCCAACAAGTCGTAAGTTTGCCTATTAGCAATGGAAATGCAATTTTTTTAAACGTTATCTTTCAGCGTACAATTTAACTATTTATGATGACTTCTGGAGCCTGTTCTTGGCATGAGGGAGCAAGCAAAAGGGGATCGTCAGAAATTTCGACTTCACTGTATGACTTCTTACGAAGAGTGACACAAAAACCATCAATATTCCTTACCTCTTTGCTGATGGATGCAGTGTACCGAACAAAAATTCCATCTTGGTATCGATCTTACTGTATGTCATAAACAATGCCACA
The DNA here is from genome assembly GCA_917490735.1 of Dryobotodes eremita. Taxonomy (NCBI): domain Eukaryota; kingdom Metazoa; phylum Arthropoda; class Insecta; order Lepidoptera; family Noctuidae; genus Dryobotodes; species Dryobotodes eremita. Next base: position 12,836,705 of record OU823257.1, read on the forward strand.
AATATTCAGGAAATCACTTTACGTTTCTTCGTGGCATGTCATGGACAAGGCGAAGGAGATTCAGTACACAGCACAATGGGCTATGCTCTGAAAACAAATGGGGACATTTTTGTAACAAGCCAGGTTTTTTACTTTTTATTGCCGAATGGGCCTGTCTTGACCTCGATCACGCCTGACGGAAAGCGATGGATGAGGTCTATCATGGAACGCGCGTGCCCAGAAGATGCCTGATCACTCTTGATTTGAAGGCAGACGGCTAACTCCAATATTCTTATTACCAAGGAAAAATAAACCGTACGAAGTGAATGTTCGTACCTACTCTAGTTAAATTGATTTAAAAAAAAAATTGCCGACCTTAGGATGCTTTCTATTCGAAAAGACGCTGAAGGCCGATGCTTGAAACTGACCAGAAATTATGGAATGTGCTGTTAAGAAGGCTGACCCTTAAAAGATTATCTTTAGGACAAGCCACGGAGAAATGATTCCACGCCCTCTTTCTCTTAGGAGACAGGTCTCTGTTTTCTTGAGAGAGGAAATGGGACTTTTCCAACATCATCAAAATTGATGACTTGTAGGCACTTACAAACAGGGGACACCCAATCATTAAGTTGCCGGAGCATCTGGCATGTTATACGTCACTTTCTCTCTCATGTCGTGATATCTTCTTGATTACTAATTTACTGCTGATTTTACTAGCTGGTTGTTTTTAGAATTTAACTCAATACGTTAATATTAAAACGTTACCTACGTATAACATAATTATTAACCACATTTTTAGTTCCTATGTCCAATAAATAAGAGTGATCGACTGATCGCTTTAGCCCTAGGTAAAGCAAGTCCAATTTAAGACTAAAATTTTTGCAAAGACTGTGATTGTAATATTAAGTAAAACCAAGACCTAGTTGTTAAGAACAAACTCAAATTTTATACTAATACTAGCTGACCGGACAGACGTTGTCCTGTTTGCTAGAACTCGATCGCAGCGCCACCTATCGGGTCCAATTGTGAATCTAAAGCATCCAGGGACCCACACAACACACATTAAAAATTTCATCAAAATCGGTCCAGACGTTTAGGAGGAGTTCAGTGACATACACACGTACAGTAGAATTATATATATAAAGATAGTCCGCCTCTGTATACAGGGTGTCCCGTAAATAATGGATCAAACGTAACAGGAAGCTAGCTCACTTGATTGCCAACAACTAATTTGAATAGTTTAAAAAAAACCGCAATAATATATTTTTTTTATTGAAGACATAATTTTTCTCGAATTTCACCATTTTTTTTACCAGAATTCCGTTTTTTTAATGCTATCGCTGCAAATGATAACATTTTTAGGTATGATTTTTGTTAAACATTTCTGAATAGGTTAATAATGTAATAGGATACCATTTTTATAAATAAAGTTTAATTTGCCTTAGAAAAAAAAAACTTAAATTGAAAAGATTTTTTTTCACCGTGAAAAGACCAAAATTGAAAATAATAAAAAACTTTTCAAATTAGTTGTTGGAAATCAGGTGAGCTGCCTGCCCGTTACGTTTGATCCATTATTTACGGGACACCCTGTATATGTGTGTTTAAACTATTAAATAAATGAATCAAATTTATTTTAAAGAACGATAAGTCTGAATACATCTCATTACTTGTAGTTTTACATAAAGTACACAGCTAAATTGCCAAATAAAAAACATAATGTTTTTGTAACTTCTTAAACGTAACTTGTAACTTTTTAAGCTTAGAAACGAACATTTTTATTACTTTTAATAAGTTTATACGGTATTAAATGAGTTTTATTAATATTTTTATACCGAATTATCACGTCGTAATAGACACAAGTTGTAAAACAAAGTTTTCACAGAGTGCCGTATCTGTTTCAAATGAATAAATATAAATAAATAGATACCTTAGGGCTTTAGCGCAACTACTAACTTAAAGAGTAAGCCAAAAACTGATTAATTGATTAATAAATCCATAACTAACGCAAATATAGTACCATTATTGTAGCGCCCGACCGAAAAACGGTAGCCCTGGAAATACGTCAAATGCTGGTTAGGACGGTTACCGGGGAGGGTGACTATATAATAAAATACACTACACTATTGTCTACATTTCTTTTTCATTTCTCCTTTCGCAGGTCTGCTGGAAGTAATTTCTTAAGAAATAAGCAGTACCTTTGTACTTAATACTAATATGCCGTATCTGTATCTATTTTACTGTGTGTACATAAATAATAAAATAAATAAATAAAAAGTTGGTAAGCTAAAGTGGCAGTGGGCTGACGAGCAAAAAGACACCAATGTCCGTTGGAGTAGTCCATTCCTTAAGTTGTGAAGACCGCACATCTGCAAACTTAACGCGGTACACCCCCCACCTTGATAGACGGACGACTTTACAACGGTGACGGCCAGCAGATATTATTTACTAAAAAACAAAGGCATTATGAATGCATAGCACCATAGGTAAATAAAGCCACGTCGTCGTTTACGCTGCAAATTCTTGGGCATAAGTTAGCCAAAGTTTTTAAAATAATTATTGTCAATTTCTAGGCACAGTCTTTGCCAAACTAATCATCTCGGTAACTGGTAGTAACACGGAAAAATTACATCTCAAGTACTTTAAGATAAAAAAATTATCTGACATGACAGCTTGAAGAATATCGGGATATTTTATCTTTTCGTTCCACCTATATAAGGTCTCACCGCGTATCATCTGCACCACAGAATTCAGGAAACGATACCAGAATGATGAAGCAAGCATTAGTTGTTCTCGCTCTGGTGGGGCTCGCCTTCTCGGCTCCTCAGCCCAGGAAGTTGTTCCACGAGCATGTCGAGGAGTTCCTGGACATTATCATGGAGGAAGCTGGCCATGACATCGAGCACATGATGGAACATTACATCGACTTCGATGAGTTCAGGCATGCTTTGGACTACATGAGGACCAACAACTTCAAGGACCTCGTTTACGAAATGGAATCGTTGCCTGAATTCGTAGCTGTGAGTATTATTTATTATGTTTAAGGTTGGCAGACACGCTAACAGGTTAAAAATGTATAAGCAACAATGACCATTAACACATGTGAGAACATTGTTTTTGTTGAGTTTGCCGATGCGTTCATAATCTTACATAGTTGAACTGTCTAATGTACCCAGTTATTCATACCATTATGCTATGTTTTTAGACCTTCTAATTTGTTAACAGGTGTTCTATTTTATTTAAACCACTTTTATTAACGAATTACAATGTTGTTTTCTGTTCACAGGTGGTCGAATTCTTAGAAAATGACAACATCGACATCCACTTCTTCATTGACTTGGTCAACACCATGATTGGTAAGTGATTGATGATATCATTATGGCAATTACATTTATTATTATTTTGAATCACAAAACAACGATAAATTGTTTAAAGTATTTACTAAATATCTGATTATATTTACAGAACACGTCGACAGGCAGAGGACCGCACGGCACACCCTCAGTGGCACAGACCTCTCCTCCTTTATCAAGGACACCATCGCCGAATTCCCCAAGGACAAGCTGCAGGCCCTCTTCGACCAGAAGATGTCACAAGACGCAGAGTTCAGTTCTGCCATCCAGAACCTGCAAAGCGAAGAGTGGCACGAAACCTTCGGTGCTCTTTGGGCAAGCGAAGTCTTCCAAGTCGAAGTGAAGACCCTGGCCCAAAACGGCATTGATGTCCACGTGGTTCTGGACGAAATCGTCGCCATTTTCGGACAAAACTAAACCACTGAATAGTGTATCTGTTTTGTACAAGAGCGTCATAAATATTGCACATTTTACGAGCTATAATAAAGTCATATTACAATATGAATAAATGACTTTCAACAAGAAATATTTTTTATTATAATTGTCACCAAACAAAGTTGTTTAATTGATCGTTAAGCTGTGGAACGCGGTAACTTTGTAAAGGGGGTTTGTTGCGTTATTAAATTAGTTGCAGTCAAGCAACTTTTGTTCTTTTGGTACTTAGGTACGTCATATGTAGTGAATATAATGTCATTAATTTCACCAGCGCCTGTTAAAATCGTTTATACACTTACCAAGTCTTTTTCTTTTGAAATCTTAGAATATATTCTCTAGAATCAATTCATGCGTGACAACTTGGTAAAATATGCTATTTTCAAATTCAAATACATAGTTTGGTATCATGAATGACTATGTTTCTCGATAGGTGCTGCTGCCATACAAATATTAGATATATGATTTGATTTCATTATCGGGAAAAGTGGTCCTTTTAAAACATAACACATATTTTAAAGGAATAAAGTGACACTATGACTATGACACACTTCAAATCAAATAACGAACATACAGAGGTCGGTGTGCGGTAACGTGTAGCGGTATCTAATCGCAACACAGTGACACTGCAATGGATTAAAGGACACAGTGGATCACTGGGTAACGACGCAGCTGACGAACTGGCCAGAAGAGCATCCACCGCGTCAGTCTGTGGACCCGAACCCATCGTGCCCATCCCCTTCAACCAGCTACGAAGATGGTTACAGGAGTACACCCACACACAAGCGGAGAGCTGGTGGACCTCGACAACAGGCTGTAGGCAGTCCAAGAATGCCATGCCATCCTTGGATGGCAAGTTAACCAGACGCTTATTACGTCTGGACAGGAACGGCCTGCGCCTGGTGACGGGGACCATCACGGGACACTGCTCGCTAAACAAACACTTTCACACAATAGGCATAACGGACAGTCCTCTGTAAAGGGCTTGCATGGAGGCTGAGGAAACCGTTGCGCATGTGCTCTTTGAATGCACAGGCGTCACCCAGATTAGGTCACAAACCTTCGGGGCACCCAGATCCTACACAGATGCTCTCAACAGACTAGGAGACATCATCAACTTCTGGAGGGAGGTGGGCTGGTTGGAATAACTACCGACGGCCGCCATGGCCCACGCACAATGGTCCACTTGAAGGACTAAGCAAAATCCTAAAGAAGAAGAAGAAGAAGAGGAGGTCGGTGTGCGTCAAGGTTGAACCTAATGGGAGTCCAGTGGGGTAATTACGTAACACACTAACAGTAGCAATGGCTTTCATTGTGAAAGTTGAACAACATTCATTGTTTAATCACGTTGTTGGGCAGACAATTTTTTCAAATGATGCAGCAATGGATTAGCACTATTCTTTCATTCATCATATTCTTCATTTTGAAGCCCCAAATAACCACTAGCCAAATAGCCAATCGAAAGTGTGTTACGCAATTAGGGTGCAGCTCTGCATGTGTCAAGCGAAAATACCTTTTTTTTATTTTTTTGGGTGGGATCTCATCAAATGACCTCTCCCGCTCTGGGCGGACCGGAAGGGCGTGTCAGACTCTTACTGACTAAAACCCACCCGTGTTCCTTCAGTTGCCTGTGCGTCAGGGCCACGGTTACTCTTTCGAACAATCCGCGACCCCGGCAGGCACCGGCCCTATCGGACCCCGTCAATGGTGCTGACATCTCTTTGAGGCGCGCGTGGAACACGACGCGCCGTCGATCCGGGCCTGGTCCTTACCGGGCGGCGAGCTGCCCATTGCTCAGGCGAATATACCTGACGTTGATATTCTGCTCGATTCCTGCAGTGTTATACGGACATCGAGTAGGCGAGATAATTACGCGAATTATTGGTGTTGTGAAGAAGTGTTATGTGCAGAGTGAAATTATGTAAGCATACCCGCAATTTTAATTATGCATTCGACAGTGAAGTCACAGACTACAGCCCGGCCGTCGAGATAATGCGTTCAGCATGGTAATTACGTAACTCACATTAGTGAGTTCAACTGTCAAAATAAAACCCACTCGTAGGAATGGGTTTCATTTTGACAGTTGAACAACATTCATTGCGTTATTTACGTTGTTGAGCAGATTTTTTTTTCGAACATATGAAGCAATGGATTAGCAATAGGCTTCAAAATGATTCAGATTGTGATCGATAGTGTGTTACGTAATTAGGGTGCTGGTCACCTGTCAATTTCATACAAACGAATACGTGTTTTGCGAATTTGATCTTTATTAGTTATTAGAATTGTCGCACTGATAAGTGTTAGGAACGCATTCTCTCGACGTACGGACTGTAAGTAAAGAAAAGTTTTGCATTGGAGAACGTTCTTGTTTGGTTGATGTATTCATTGTGTTTTTGATTCCTTGATTCTTTAAATAGTTATATGTATGATGCCTAGTACTACCATAAAATGCTTAGAGGCAATGATTCTCATAAATAATATCTACATAATTACAAGGTAAACAAAATAAGAAATAGCAAGTGTTTGACTAATTTGTAGACAGTCAGTTGTTTACAGATCTGCGTCTATTATCCATTGATCCGTGTCTTTGTTTACAAACGTTGACATTGCACTTGTCAACATTCTGTTAGACGTATATTCTCGTTTGTTGCGAACGGTCGCATTGATAGTAGTGAAAAATATATGTTATTTTATATACTCCCGTCCCGTAGTCCAGCACAATATTATTTTTATTTTGTTCTATTACATCACGGGCGTGGAAAATGAGAAATGCATTTGTTGTTTTAGTTTCCTTATGTATTGGACTTGTTTCCGGATTTATTGTACCCTCGAGTGTTCCAGAGGTGGGTAATAAAACAGCAACGTAGTTATGTTGTAAAATGTTATTTAACCCAAATAATTTGTACTTACAAGTAAAGTGCAAGAAGTCTTGTTATAAATAGTGTGACTAATTTGCAGTGCAGGAGCAGTGGTAGTCCAGTGGTAACGGCTGCGACTTAGGAGTTGTAGGTTAGGTTTGAATCCAGACAGGCGCTTTACTTTATGTAAATTATTTCATCACCACTGCCCTCAAAACGGTAAAGGAAAACATCGTGAGGAAAATGGCATGTCCTAGAACCAAAAATTCGAAGACATGTGTAATCTACCAGCCCGCACTGGGCCCGCGTGGTGGATAACGGCCCGCTCCTTCTCACCTATAGGAGGCCTGTGTCCCAGCAGTGGGAATATTATAGGCTGATTATGTTATTGTTGTTGTGTGTCTAATTTGAACGTTAAATTTACTGTCTTCTAGTTCTTACTTCGTTCTAGCTCTAAATAATTTAAGAACATTGCATACTAACTTAAATATAATCTCAATAATGGACTTTAACTTTTATGAATTTATTTTGTAAAAAATATATTGTTTCTATTATTACAGCACAGTGCAGTAAAAAACAGTATTTCAAATAGTGACACGAGTAGGGACGTGAAAGTGAAATCAAGGACGAGCACGAAATACTCAATACTGCCTAAAAGTAGAAGTAATATCGATGAAAAAGATCTATACGAGCATGCCACAGAGAAGAAGAATAACCAAAGTGAAAGAGCTTTTGTCTATATTAACCAGAAATATAATAAGAATCCTTTACGGAGCAAACTCATTAAGATGTTGCCGATGGACAGGCTTCACGCCCCCTATGCTTTCGTCACGGGCGTCACGTCCCCCACAGGTGTAACGAGTGACGTGCAAACTCCTTGTCCGAGCGCTTTTGATTCTGCACCTAATTATAATTCTAAATTTCAAGGACTTCATTTGGCGGACAACAGACACCGACAAAAAATCTCATCATATTTTTCAGCTCCTAATATGTTTAGATGTAAATTTAACGACGAGTCTAAAAAAAATGAAATTCCAAAAGCAAAGATGCAGGTGCCCGCATCTCAAAGAGTGGACGACCGCCGGGACTACTTTGAACTTTTGAAACCACCTATATTAAGACCTGTGAATCGTAAAGTAAACTATGACAATATTCATAAAGTAGGTTTGTCTTCACACGCACCTTCTAATATACCTTACAAAGAAAATTTTATTAAAAAGTATAGCTTGAAAAATAAGTACGTATCCCAGGCGAAAGAAACAGCAGTGGCGCGACAAAATGAAATACGAAGAAATTACGGTTTCAACGGTGCGGTCATCCGACGCCCTGCTTATCAAGTCAAAAAGTTAACAAATAGAGTCGAGAATGCTAACTTTGAAGATGACTTTATAAATGATGATGATTATCGCAGAAATTTTGAAAATTACCAAGAAGAAGATAAATTATTGGACAAATACTTAAAGGACACTTTGGAAGAGGTACCATTGTTAAATGTTCATGATAAAGTGCGTGCCAATGTACCTGATTGTATTAAAGACTGCATTTTAGAACCTCCTAAAAAACATGCAAAATACAACGGCCTCCTGATTAAACCTGATTGTCAATGTGGTAAGACCCCAAGTGTGAAACAAGTAGATCCATTTGTAACAAAAGATAGATCATTACGAGAAGAATCAGACCGCAATGTAACTCTACCTAAATCCTCTGAAGTGATCTATTACGAAGAAGTGTTATCTGACGATTCAAATATGATCAAGCAAAACGATGATGTCATCAGACCGCCTAATAAAATCAACCACACTTCATTGCACTAGTTTGACTTAAAGAAGACCTATTTTTATTTATGGGTGATTTAAACATATCTTAATACGCGATTTAGTATGCGCGCGCTTCATGAAATAGTTCTTCTATTTGGGTCGTTGACCAGCGCACCGTGTTTATAATATAAAATTCTAAAAGTACAGTCGAAGAATACGCAGGTTTTGAAGCAACTATTCCACAGGAAAGTGCTCGCAGTGTAGATCACGATAACGACTGCTCAAAGCTATCGCGATTGCGATCTCTGCGCGCGCATCCCTCTTCTTACCGGCGTTTGTTGCTCCGAGAAATGAAATGTAAACACTGTAGAACGCCAACAGATGTCCAGATAGCCAATAGAGTCTTCAGAGACATACAGACTAGCCAGAAGGGACGCCCGTCCTATTTGTGAAACATTTTCACAGTTTGACGTTTTAATATTAGGTTTTTAAAATGTGTTAAGTTGTATGGGTGCTTCACACTTATCTGGGTCGGCACATTCGATTCGGCGGGATTGTTGAACAACAAAGCCGACCCGAAGCAATAACTATACATATTCGGCTTTCATTCGGCTCGTGCCGATCGGCACATCCCGTCGGCACTTTTTGGATCCGGACCGGCACGATCCGACCGGCTTTTCTCAAACATAATATGTCTACATTTAATTTCGATTCTGTCGCCTAGCTGTGCTGATCGATTAGAACCGAAATGATTAGATTAAGAATAAATTACGTTAAAATATTAATATTACATTAATGTAATAAATATAGTTTTTTTTCTATAAATTTGAAACTTTCTTTCATTTATCCATTCTGCGAATTCAATGTTCTATCTAGTTTCTCTATTTCTGTCAGTTTCTTTTCACTATTTGTCGAGGGAGATGACTTTGCTCGGACCTCGGACATTGTTCGAAAATATTGGAGTCTTCGAATGGACGATTTGGCAAAACTTGAGGTACCCAATATTTATGTTTGTACAAACATATGAGTGTCTCACACGACTGTGTAGCACTTTTATATCAGCAAAGAATTGGGTAATCCTACTCTTTTCCCGGGTATGGGTGAATACCTGATGACAGGTAAGTACTAACATATTGAGTATGGTGAGTGTACGGATATCACCCCCAGCTTGATGAGCCGAAGACCCTGAGAAGGTGGCTGGGACAGACTGGATGCGGAAGGTGGCGAATTGGCTTTTGTGGCGCAGCTTCACTGAGAAAAAAATTGTCAACAAAGCCAGAATACAAGCTTTGTCGGAAATTTACAGTAACTAAAGTTTGCAGTAACTAAATATTTTGCCACAATCACAGAAAGAACTTGTAAGTACTTATTAGCAACTTGTTTTTGTTTAACGTTTATTGACCTACGAACAATTTAACCTTTGTCACCAGAAAAAAAAAAAATATTTGGCTACGGCGACAGTGGAACGTTGTAGATGTATATAAGTACAAATTGTTATTGTATTTAGGTGTATCTTGTTGTTGTGTAAACAAAATAACTATAGCTGTAGTGTTTTAAATACCTTTTGTCAAATAAACAACGTAATTATTTACCAATAAGAAAGTTGTCACGGTGTTAATGTTGCTTGGATGTGTTTTGGGGTCCATTGCCATTGTGTTGTGCCGGGCACTTTGCTTCCTTCCTCCTTTTGCGTCGGACGTCCGTCGGGGCAGGGGTCTACTTTATAAGTCCGTCACCAAACGTACGGGCCCGTCCGAAACTAGTTGATACGCCAAAACAAGTGTCAAATAAATTTTCTGACGAGTGAATACAAATCGGAAGTAGGGACAACTGTTAAATCGTGTTGTCATTAATTCTTAGTTCGGGCCCCGAAGTTATCATAATGTCCGTTAGTGATACGGAGAAGGAAACGCTCGTTACTTAGTTCGAAGCTACGGAATTCGTGTTTAGGGAGTAAACCTCCAGAACACAGAGTACTTACATTATTTAAGAACTGGAAAAGCTACACGGAAAGCCCAAAATTGTGATTGATTTTGATTGATTGTGCGTTGTGGTCTGTGGTCCCATATAAACACTTATACTGGTGAGTGGTCTCTTTGGTATTTTTGTTAATAATATGTTTCTGTGGTTGTTGTGCTGGTCAGTGCTGGTGTGAGAAAAAACAGTTATTGTTGTATTTACCTACCGTTTGTGCGTTGGTAAAATCAACAAGAATTTATTTTTGTTTGGGTACCGAATACATGCTTAATAATTGTTTTGTTGTTTTTTTATAAATTTCATTACTACACTACTACACTACACTATAAATATTGTTAGCTATATACTCTCGTTTCTAAGAAAGGTCTTCCTCAATTTTTTTTCGCTTTGGTATGGTCTACCGATAACTAAGGAGTATGTAGCCTCATGAAACTGAACAAATTTTATTAAATATGGAAACAAATTTAAAATCCTGAAAAAAAAAACTGCTATTTCATACAAAAAGACTGACTACATAATCTGCAAATTTGTATAAAACAACTGGTTTTTTTTTTCACGATATTAGATTTGGTTCCAATTAGTAACTTTTTTGTAGTTTCATGAATCACAATGCTCTTTAATTTTTATCGCAAGACCATGCCTAAGCAACAAAACAAAAGACAAACTATCTTAGGGTAACAAAAAGAAACTTTGTTAGAGCTACTTATTACTGATAACAAAGGCAAAACAGTTAATTTGGCAAAATAAAGTTGTTGAATTAATAACACAATAATGTTACTACAACAAAGTAACGGTACTGTCATTAGTTCCACTGACAATATTAAATTGTTTTTAATTACAATATTATCAAGGCATGCTGTTGTTAAAAATATTGTTGCACCAACAACTTACTACATGGCAATAAAAACATTGCTTTACAGATTATTCTCTATGCTCGGTTCCCCCCATTTAAGGTGTGTTGTTGTCCCAACAATATTTTTGTCTCAGTGTTGGGAGAGGTCTATTTCTAGCAGAGGAGTACGATAGGCTGAGTTGTTTGATTGAAGTATAGCACAGTAGTATATCTACCGATACATTTAAAACAATTAGTCATCAAAGTTTTTAAAAAAAAGTTTACAAAACTGCTACTGGACAAGTGTTACTACGCAATTACAGATTTTGATAATGACAAAACTTCCTGTTAATTAATGGTGTGTATGCTGCTTCTTTGTGTTTTAATTTACTGATATTTCTATTTTTAGTTGTATCGCAATTCTAATTTTATTTAATTTTTAATTTAATTTGTTGACATTTGTAGTTTAATTTATTGGCATTGCCTAATTCCGAATGTTTTTGAATAATATGAGTATTTTTAATAATGATAGTAATGTTGCTTAGGGAATGGAAGGTTTTAAAAAAAAAAGTTTTTTTGTCTGTTGAATGTATTATTTATATTAAATAATTTTGCATGCCGTAAGGCAAAATGTGTATACCTACATTATGGGCAAATAAATGATTTATATTTCTATTTGTACAACACAGCACAATTAACGTGATCAGCCACGGGAAGAACAGTCACTAATAAACAGCCAGATAACTTAGAATTTTTGTTCTTCCAATCTTCTTACAAAATCTCTTCGATGTGGCAACTGATTAATTTTTAAACTGTTATCCGTAGTTAGCAAGTCTTCAACAGGTTTCGAGTTTTCAAGTTTCTCAAATCGAGCAACGTCATCCTCGATTTCAGCACGTGCATAATTTATATATTCGCTTCGCCTCTGTCCAACGGTTGGGGCGTCTTTCCTTCTTGCGCCTCTTGTTATATTTAATTATTCAGATGCTGATCATCGTTACTATTTTCTTGTTTTATGAGGGGGGAAATGACCCTCTAGAGTTTGATAACCTTATTAGACGTTTGTTTATTTATTTTCGGTTTCCTTATATATATTTATATATATATTTATTTATAGCTGATTTTGTTGGTACGAGTTTTGGTATAACGACGTTTCCAGATTCAAAGAATACGATACGTCTCGGTAATATTTGAATCAAAATAGCATTATACAGGGTGTAAAAAGACCCATCACAAAACCGTCAACTACGCATTCTGTACATCAAACTAAGTAAAAAATAATTGCTGGGACACGAATATTATTTTTGGTGTGAAAAATCGCTGTTTACGGTAGTGCGCAAAGTAACGCACGCAAAACATTGTGCTTATCGGTGCATGCAACGGTACAGGGGTCGTGGGGGTATTTAAAGTTGTGTAAGAACATTAAAAGCTGTTTTTTGTAATAAAATTACAATAACGGGGAGTACCAGTGACCCTTGGCTTCGTTAAATGTTTTTTTACACCTGTTATAGTAAGTTTTTTTAATAGAAATGAAACCGACTTCAAAGTCACTGATTGGATACTAATTTCGATGGAAGCGTTGTTCTAAAACACGAGCTTTTGTTTTGTTTCATAATGACGTTTGTATGGATTTAGGTTCCGCCAAACACATAAATTCAATAAGTTTTGCAAAGGGATGACCATGGACTGCTTGAAGACCAATATTCACCGGTAAACTAAGAACATTTGAAAATGGGCAGAGCCAGAAACATACAGCTAAGACGGAATTCAGCGGCGTGTCTTATCTTCGCCACATCGGTTGTCATCTACTCGGCTCCCCCATTTTACGAGGGGTGGCCGTGCTATTATTAAATTAGCTATCATGCCTTATACTTAGCTAGGTATGGAGTTTTAAAATTGTCAACCTTTTACAATCTGTTCAAGTAAAGCTGGTAATATCTAGTGGATGTGATTTTACTCGACTGCAAGTGTTGCAAACCTATTAGCAAGAGTAATTATATAAATCTTACATTTATGTGGGATATTTGCTACTCACATTAGCAGCATATAACTTTCTAACTAAAAACGATTTACAAAAAAAAACAACTGACTTAAAAAAATAAACACAAAAAAAGGTGAATAATAACTTTAATTTCGGAAGTCGATGCCAAAAAACGAAAATACAAAACCAAAGACATCGACTTCCGAAATTAAAGTTATTTTTCACTCGTTTTTATGTGTTTTTTTTTGTAAAAAAGTTTTTCTCTTCATTTTTTAGTTGTGGTACCTACCCCGCAAAAGTTCGTATACCACTACTTGATATGTAAATAATAGTGACGGGAAATTATTAAAACATCATCAATATAAACTAAGTGGAAAAAATACACAGTATTAAGGATAACTCAAAAACTACTGTTCAGAACTTGATCAAATTTATATGGAACCACATGAAAAGCACCAGCTTTCAAATAAAAAAAGAATCATCCGAATCGGTTCACCTAGAAAAAAGTACTCAGCTAACACACATAAAAAAGAATTTAAAAAAACAGTCTTTATTACTCTCATACTCTATTTTTTAAGTCGGCTAAAAAAAAATTCTTTAAATCAGGTGCAGATGTATTTGTCGTGATTCTAAGCATTTTGATCATCATGATGTAAATTTCATACACGCTGTGTACATTTCTTGTGTATCTCTCTGTTGGATAAAGTACAGTCGCCATTACATCAAGTTACCACAAACTGTCAGATTTTCTCATTCAATTTTGAACTTAACCATCAAAATTTTAAGGTTTAAAATCGTTTGGAGAAATTTGACAGTTTCGTGTAGCTCAACTTGCTGGCGAATGTACCTTCTGAACGCCGCCTTGAACATTTTAAAAGCCTAGACTATAACCATTTTTAGTCTATTTTATGTTCTGCCTAGGAAAGATCTAAAAGATTTTACACATATATATACAAGCTTTTGAATTCAAAGATACTTCAGCAGCAGATACCTTTTCACAATATAAGTCTAAATAACTCTCTAAAATGAGCCGCAATAACTCAGTGTTTCAATATACGGCCGTCATACAGGATTGATTGATGCGCTCCGTTCCGCACTCGCTATTGAAATGAGCCGATAAGAAATTCAACACTAATTTACTCCTCTATTTACTGAATACTCTCCAAATTTGCTTATAAATAGGATTTTTGGGTTAATGTTGGTTCGATTAAGGTGGTTATTACGTGTCCTGTTTATTTGTGGAGGCAAGGTCAAGGGATGCAAAGATTGATTCATTATTGCAGTTTTGGCTGAAATTGATAAAATGAATATCTATTCTAGGTATGTATTTTTAATCAAAACTGACATTTGGAACAAAAGTACAGGCCGTATAGAAAAAAAAATCTACCTCGCTGGTCTGTTGAGCCTAAGGTGTTGGGCAAAACTGTTTTTTTTAAATAAAATTATAAGATATTCTCACTAACAGCCAAAGTGAGGATTTGAGTTTGGTTAATGGCAATTGGTTCGTCCCTGATACGTAGGACTTATAATAACATAGCTGGCCAAATATGGGTGTGCTATAAACCTCAGCTTTTCCTTTCCCCTGAAACTTTTATATAATGTTTACATGCTAGGAGTTTCACGAATTTAAACTATCGAAACATTTTCTTGCAAGATACTGTGCTCTAGAACATAAAGTTTTTTAAATAAACTTCATTTTACGTGCAAGAATGTCATGGAAAATAAGGAACAAATCAGTTATTTGCAATTCAGCAGAAGATGTAGAAGTAAAGTGAATAAGACAAGTAAAGTACTATCAAGCTCGAAAATGTTACGTTTTTACTAAATATTTTTTACATGTTGTTTGTGCAATGTAAGTTGCCTGGAAAACTTATTCAAGTTTTAGTATTTAAATGTGCTACTGAGAAGAACTAATCTGTTTTTCTGATTGTGTCACTTCGCGACTTCCGTATCCCTGCCCAACAGAAAAACACTTCCGCATCGCCTGCATTTTTCTCAACTATTTTTTTCATACTATTGCTAGGTAGGTACGTATTCGCCATCTTTCACACGTTGCTTTCCTAGCACAACGTCGGAGTACAAAGCCTTGTATACAAGCCTTAATACAAAGAAGAACTATTTTGACATGTTAACACTAGCTTGCAAAGTACTCATAACCCGAAAAGTCGGCGCTACATGCTACAAGCATTTTATTTTAGTACAACACATGTTCGTCGGCTCGTTACTAAAAGTTTTCAATGTGCAGTGAATCCGAGACGCGCGAGGGAAGACGCGATCTCACAATTAAGCACTTCTGAGTTCGCAAGTACACTTCTAAGACAACCCCCATTGTATAGCGATCGTACAATCGCACACAGCTGTCAGAATGTCTGACATGTACAGTTATACACATATCTGAAGGTACATTCGTATAGAAATTCCCTTTGTGCTTCAGTAGGTAAGCGTTTTAGTGGCAAAGTATGAATGAATAGGGTCTGACAGGATGTTTAGTGTGCACTTCTGTAATTTAGGGGCTTCTACGTCCTCAGATCAAGTTCAACTTTGCTTTGAGAAGCGTTTGCAAGTGAAAATAAGTTTGGTGTGTGTGCAATTAATTATTTCATACGGATTACTTACGGCCACTTGGCTATGGTGGCGCTTCTTGAATGTTGAGCGTGATTTTTCGAGTTGTCGCGTGGCGGGCGACCATGTTTTTTTAAATTTATTTGGAAATATTGTGTATTAAATTTTGTGTTCAAACTGCAGCACGCATAACATGACCAACATAGAAACGGGTTTTGTCGACGGAAGAATAGATAAAATGATAGATTGTTGACAGATTTCTAAAGCAATTTTTCAACAATCTGACATTTTGTCTATTCTTCAGTCGATAAATCCCGATTTTAGAGTGTTCATGCTACGCGTGCAGCAATTACCTAAATGATTTATCAGTAAATACATTGCAAATGTAATAGTGTTATGTCAGAAAAATATCAACGTGAAAATTGTTGATTTTCTTTTCTCCTGTAATGAATTTTCACACTTTGTGAAATACAAATCAATAAGTACCTATAATTTGAGTAAATTGTATGGTTTCCTTGGAAATTATACATCGTGGTAAGAACCGCCGCAAACTGTTCTGAAAATCAAGCTCCATACTCATAGAAACCTAATGTCAGAAATTAATAAATAAAAATATGATTTGTGTTTAGTATACCTCCCTTTGTTTAACTAATATAGTATGAAGGGTATGAGTAGCTCCATGCATGAGATTTTTTTTTTTTGTGTGGAATAAAGCACTTAAAGTGCTTATTTTCTAAACTGAATAGAACTGAAGGGCTGGTACTCACATGAGCTATTGCACCATACACAGCGATCAAGATGACATACAAGTCTTGTGCCTTTAGGTGCCGCTTTGCATGTAGCAAGCTTTGGAAATTTTGAATTTTCGGTAGGTGATCTTTTAAATCTTTGATGGAATTTTGTGAAGTTACATATCGCTTTGAATATGAAAATAGTATGTAAACTAATACTCATGTAATAAGAAATAAATACTTACTAAGGATATTTTTTTTTAAATATATGGTTAAAAGTAAAGAAGGATAAAAGCATGTAGCTTTACAGATGTCACAAGTCTGCGTTGAAGTATTTGACAGTTGCGAAGTGATTTTACCATCTATCATGGTCATAAGCATTAAGTGCTTAACAGTATGAATTCCCATAATAGACGGCTCCAGTGCTGCAATCTCAGCTTCAATCAAAGCCTGTTCTTCCTTAATATTTAATTGGTTTTCATTTGCAAATTTGAAATAGAGCGGTCTGCAGAACATTGTGGAAGATGGCTTTGGATTCTCCCATAACTTTACTTCACCACAATCTAAGCGCAGAGGCAAAAGCAAAAGAACACATACAATTGCTTGAAGCATCTTCACCCGCCATAGTTTGTTTGTACAAACTTTGCCCTGAAGCACCATCAAAGCCCCACTTGCATATTAGTGTTAGCTCTTTGCCATCTAGCAAAGATTCCAAACGTAGGAATTTCCCAAGTCTAGCAACAGTTTTGTCCAAAATCGCTTGAAGCTTTACTTTTACCCCTCTTTCGGTGATTTCTATGGTGTCTTTTGGTGGGTAGCAGTCCTTCTTCGCCTCTAAGATAGCAGTGTATGAAGGATATAGTGGTATTCCTTCTTCTTTTGCACAAGCTCTTAATGTTGTATACTGCCATTTCGAAAGCTTCAATGAAGTCAGAACTCCTAAAGCTTTATCAGCGGAATATATGGACATAGCTTTCTTGGACTTCAACAATTCCTTTATCTTTGTAGCCTCTTCGGGATGCTCCATGATCAATTTTATTATATCTGCAACATTTTTGTTATCTGCACTTAAACCAGTTGCATAAGCAAGGCTTTCAGTGCTATGCGTTAGGAGCTCTTCCACTCTTCTTCTCTTCTGTAGTGGGCTTAGTTCAGAGAACACTTTTCTTGGACTCACAACAGTTGATGTTCCAACATTGCACGTCTCCGGTTTGTATGATGGTGATGCACCCTCATTTACACCGAAGTCAGAACTGGAACATGGTTGCTGCTCTTCTAACACTAAAGAAGGTGTCATCTTGTCCTTCATGAACTCAGGCCATTTTATGTCTTCTTGCAGCCATGTCTCATACTTTTTTATGAATGAATGACTCGTGCGATTACACGAGATCTATTTGATCCTCAACGAACACACATTAGTCTGACAGAATTGTTTCAATTCTTTATTTTCGTTTTCTGACAAATCGACGGCATTGACAAAACTTCAAATAATACACTGGGCTGTGAAAAACAGCTTTTGTTAGCCACAAACATAAAAATATCCAAATTGGTACTAAAACCTTCCATCATAACACGAAAACAAATCGAACGTAATGAGTATAGTAAGCGTGCACAAGTGCAAAGAGCTACTGTGAAGTTAGCTTAAACGTCCTATTTATATTACAACTACCCTCATTAACGCTCGCTATCCCATTAATGCTTATGTTATTTTATTATATTAAAACTCAACAATAATGACGGTGATTAACAAGTGAGTTACTTCGTGAAATGAATTTTGTAGTAAAATGTAAATAATCTATATCGTTTTCTAGTATTTTCATTATAAAAGTCATTATTAACTAACGACAATATCAGTTATGTGGTTGATTACTTCATTAAATTATGTCAAAGATTTGAAAGATCACCTACCGAAAATTCAAAATTTCCAAAGCTTGCTACATGCAAAGCGGTACCGAAAGGCACAAGAATTGTATGTCATCTTGATCGCTGTGTATGGTGCAATAGCTCATGTGAGTACCAGCCCTTCAGTTCTATTCAGTTTTGAAAAAAAGCACTTTAAGTGCTTTTACATACAAAAAAAAAAAAAAAAAATTTTTCTCACGTATGGAGCTACTCATTAAGTTTCTATGAGTATGGAGCTTGATTTTTAGACCACTCTGCGCCGTTCGTAACTTCTTATTATGGTAAATATTTAAGTCAATTTCAATCTTAGGTATAACTTTGTAATAGGTAAATAAATAACGGTGAGTATAATACATTGAAGATAAACTAAAATTTCAGTGGTTTCTACACCGAGAAAACCGACATTAAAGCGTGGTCTGCACTATCCAGCTAAACTAGTGAACTTTTTATATTAATATCCCGCTCACATCGGAATGCAAGCGCGTCACTAAAAAAAAGAAATTCCGCTGTCGCCTAGTCGCCGGCGGCAGGCGGTGCGGTAGGATGCGGCGCGGTGCGATACGACGCGGTGCGACGCGGCACCAGTGGGATGTTTCACACAGTAATGAAATATTTTATTGCACGGCGTAACAAAGGCTTCGCGGAATTCCAACTGAGACCTTACACAACAATGTACTCAGATTTTTAGTAATTCGCAAGTGCAAACGGGCTTTATGTGTTTCTGTTTTAGTAACTACGCGTAGGTATGTCATTTGAAACAGGAGATAACTTTGTATGCAATAGAATGCCATCTAAAAATGGTCTCTTGTTACAAACTATGCATTCTGAAATAGAGGCCTGAATGATTTAAAGCCCTGGGAGCAGTACTTGATCGACACTGTCCTAATGCTCCAGAAACAGACGCACCTGATAGCGCAGCGAACAGTCAACCAAGGGCTACATCTTCCCCAGGTGAAAATATGACGAATTCATGGTGAAGATATGAATAGATCATTTTCACAGGTACAAAATTTAATCCCCGCTCTAAAGATACGGAATTAAATCGACGCTACCATTGGCCAGGGGGTCTACTTCCTAAGAACGAATTCCGTGGTTTCTGCCGAAATTACTTGCGTTCCCTATCCCCTATCACTCACGGAAATAAGATTAGTTAGAGGCCCGAACTAAGAATGAATGACAATACGATTTGACAGTTGTCCCTAATCCCGAAGTGTTTTTGTCCGTCCGAAAAAAAATATTTGACAGTTGTTTTGACGGATCAACTACTTATGGGCGGGCCAGTATCTTAAAGAGTAGACCCCCTTTTTTTTTTTTTTTTTTTTTTTTTTTTGGGTGGGAAATCATCAAATGACGTCTCCCGCCCTGGGCGGAGCGGAAGGGCGTGTCAGACTCTTACTGACTAAAACCCACCCGTGTTCCTTCAGTTGCCTGTGCGACAGGGCCACGGTAACTCTTTCGAACAATCCGCAGCCCCGGCAGGCATCGGTCCTATCGGACCCCGTCTATTTTGCTGACATCTCTTTGAGGCGCGCGTGGAACACGACGCGCCGTCGACCCGGGCCTGGTCCTTACCGGACGGCGAGCTGCCCATTGCTCGCCGTCCGCAAGCCCGCGCCTACGGTGGCCGGGAGTCGGCAATCGACTCCCGACGCTCAGGGTGTCTCCTCCTCCTGCGGCGGCTAGGGGCGCGAGGGCGCAGAGATTGCCTCTCCCTTTCGCGCTCCGCCTCCTCCTTCGCGAGCATTACTGCTTCGCAGAAGGAGGTGACGGCTTCCCATTCCCTCTCGCTCCGTACCATGGCCTGAACCAGGGCCGGACGCGAGAGGTCGCCGCCGCCGAAGAGTAGACCCCCGGGGTCGCCTTTTGGTATTTTCTAGTTTGACAATCGGTTTGTCTACTAATTTATTGTCATCATAGGCCATAGCACAGGTAAATGCTTTATTTCTTACACGAATTAGTTTATTATTGTCACAGGAACACACAGTATAAAGTCTAATCGATGATTTACGAGCACTCAATGATTTAATTCAAGTGTTTGGCAGTATCGGAGAGCTATTTGCAAATGGGCTGCGGTTTGTGGTCTAGCGCACGCATATGCGGGCTTCCCTAAATCGAAATAATCTAATTTGAATTGATTATTTTATGCTGTTCCATCGTTTATGATTGACGGGCTTAAAACCGTTTCTGTGGTCGGATTATAGCGAAATTGTAAAGTACTGACCGGTTGAGCGACCAAAATGAGGACATATTTTCATTTGACAAACTATTTGGGTTGCTTTATGGTTGTATAGTTTTAATTAAAGTGCACAAATTAGGTAAAAACAGAGAGACCGTTAGTATAAACATAATCGTTACCTACTTTTCAAATAATGAACTGCAAGCAGATATTGAAACAGCGCAACGCTTTAGAACCGACACAATATGACAAGAATAACACCCCGACTCCCGGAACCCTTGACGTTCATAGACAAAAGCATATAGTTGACATCACCACACCGCGTTATGAAAGCGGGTGTGCTTTGCATTAAACAGTTTAATAAAATGTAAAAAACATCGTCGCTCGGGACGCGAAATTGAATATTTCGTTGGGTTCGTTTACTCCAGTTCACAAACTAGATGAGCTTGCCTCATTGAGTCCGGACTCAATAACCGGCTACAATTGTGGGGACACCAGGGACCTGGACTTGTTTCTTGTTAAGCCAAATTCCGCCGAAATTTTCTATAGTATTAGCCACATAATAAGGTGTATATTAATACCCAAAGTCTCTAGAGATGGCCTGAAATGACAATTACTGTTTGCTAGTATTTATTAAGACTGCGGTTACACGTGAACAATGTTTAACGGAATTTTCGGGAGAAATGCTCTTTATAATTTGAATAGGTCTGATACTCTGACCAACGGTTAGTCGCAAGCTTATCCATCAAATCGTTGTACCTACTAGGACAACCCGAGTCTTGCTAACATTATAAAAGCATGCAGTGTGCCCGGGGCAACGGTCGGTGTATCAAAGTGCATAATGCATTGTTACGTATTCTGTTCGTCCTGCTCTCGTGTATCGGGTTGTTGGCGGGGTTTAACTCCAGTCTTATCTCCCAATTGAGTTACTTTCGCTTTATAGAAAAGAGTTTATAACCGCAGTTGGCTACACCGTTTTACGTTGCATTTTATTTGTTCATAAGTATTTTCTAGTTACTCCGGCTGCTTGCGAAACTCCAAGCGGGCTCAAATTGAGCACTGTTTGATTTCGGCACGTTCAATTCAAAATCTATTTTCATTTCCTGGCCTGAATCCATTTCCATTTTCATTTGCCTTCTGTCGCTCTTGATGTATTGATTACTCATTTTACATTTAGAAATTAACATACCGCCTCGTCGGTTTTGTTTGCAAATTGTATGAAAGATGGCAGTTTATTTATGTCAGAAATTGGAATATTTAATAAATAATTAATGGACGATGGGTCTCCAAGTAAATAAATATGGAGTTGACATAACAAGATCGCATGGACGCCTTTTGTCAAAAACAAATATCATGCAATTTTTTG
The DNA here is from genome assembly GCA_917490735.1 of Dryobotodes eremita. Lineage (NCBI taxonomy): Eukaryota > Metazoa > Arthropoda > Insecta > Lepidoptera > Noctuidae > Dryobotodes > Dryobotodes eremita. The sequence continues at coordinate 12,858,608 of OU823257.1, forward strand.
TAAAAGATGTGACCATATCAGACATTCTGACGACCCCACCTACAACAAAAAACAAACAGAACAATGTTATTTTTCTAAATAAACAATTCACTAATCCCCCTACTTGATTAGAAAGTAACAAAAAAGTTGCAGGTTGCAGCGAACTAAGAGATCTGTAAGTAAATAGAGGCGCAATGAATCACGGTAACCGTTTTCCGATAAGGAGTGGGCTCTCTCCGGCGTCCCGGCCCGATAGTTGGCGAGCCCTGTTTTATTGTGCCAGTATTTTCACTCTATCGCCAGTGAACGCAGCTCGGGCGGAAACTGAGATAAAGTCGCGACCTCACTGTAATATACAACCCCCTGTGTGTAGGAGCCGTGTAACGCTACACAAGTCCAGCCCCGCTTTGAATTGCTGTTCGTCCGAGTTTCGACTTGATATTTTCTTAAGAATTTACGTGTCGATTGTGTCGTGACTGCGGTCGGACCTGGCTTGGAGATTTAGAGTTATGGTTCACTGACTTTATGTTTATACATTCTATTTAAAGCTATTTTTCTGATAAGGCGAGGAGGTGATAGCTTTATAGCTCCCATGCATAGTCTGCGTGGCGTCGTCGTTGCAATTTGGTTGCTTATTTTCGCGCTTCCTCGCATTACAGCGTTGGACGTTTTGATTGGCTGGCAGTGTGGTACAAGCAAAATGGAAACACTGAGTGTAACAAATGAGCACCAGTGAACTTTAACCGAACCAACATAGCTGTTCACAGCCATTCGACAGGCTTCCCCGTATCGAAAATAACACATTTTCCACATTTTTTGACAGCAATTAGCTGTCGGAAAATAGCGGCTACTTGATTTAAACTGTTAAAATGTTCGGGATTCGGATTTGTGAACAGCGTTTAGAGGAATCCCTCGATAACATTGATTGGTGTTCGATTCAGCACGGAAGCGTATCGAATGGTTGTGAATAGCTATTCTGATCGGTCCGATGACCACAAAATTAGTTTTTTTTTACAAAAAAATAATAATACAATTCTCTGACTCCTGCGCTTGTTTTAACTGTGTTGCAGGAACCGTTATCGTGTCCCTATTAACAATTTATCGTAGGAAAGTGATACAATTGTTGTGTATGCCATGGTGCCCCAAAGCCACAAATTTTTACTTGACAAGCAACGATTGGCAAAAACTTGATTTGTCATTTCATCATTATACAACAACAAATTTTGCCAAATAATTCACTTAATAAAATTATTAGGTATCCGATAAACTTTTTTTAATAACCTATTATTTGACAAACAATTCATTTTTATATTTTTTTGTATTAATAATTAATTAATTGTATTAATAATTAATTGTAATTGTATTAATAATTAATTGTATTAGTATTAATAATTATCTTAATTGCAGGTGCCTTGCTAAAGATTTAAATAACTTCATTTCCGAATAATTTTCTTCTTGCATCAATATTCTCGCGATGCGTTCATCTTTCGAGATATATTTTTTTCTTTTTTTTCAGGAGGAACACCTGACATTCTTTGTTCAAACTCATTGGCATTGCTTATAGTTTCTTTAACTAATTCTTCGATTAAAAATATAGGCCCGGGTATAACGACTTGCGCGAATAGAAAAAAGAGATTATTTTTATTACGCTACCCGGAACCGAACTACATAGATTAGGTTAATTATTAAAAAAGATATGGTTAGGTTAGGTTAAAACTGTGACCCCTCACGCATGAGCCGAGCGAGCGAAGCGAGCGGTGCCACGGCAGCGGCCGGCGGGTGCCAGAAACGACTAGATTATATGGAAACAAATTACTTTAGTAGGTTTAAAGAACATCAGTACCTACTTGCCTATAAATTATTTGACCCAAATGGAAATTACAACCATGTAGGATTACGTTTTCAAAGATCGCAAGCTTAAGATAGCCCCTTTTTCACAATCTAATATGCAAACTCTTTCTCTCTTTTTTTTTTCATGTTATTTTCTGCTCCATATTCCATAATCATTTCAAATATTGTGTCACTGGCTTAGAAAATGTATTTTAGAATGATATTTAGTATAAACGAGATTTTTCCAAAAGAATCTAAATATTAAATGAAAAATGTATAAATGATTAATTATCATCCGCAACATTTGTAAAGAGAAGCATTTGCCAAATAAATGTTTGTAAAATTAGTTTTATAAAATAAAACATTTCCGGAATAAGTTTTTTGTGAAATAAATAGTATACGAAACGTTGGTTGTAAACTAAAAATTTGTCAATGGTGTTTTGGTGAAACATTAGTGAACCGTATGCCATGTTAGTGTAGTGATGGCATAACAATACACCGTTTTTTTTGTATGGTACTAATATATTAATCAAGAAGAATTTATAAGAGTGTGGGTTAAGCAACTACGATAGGTGCAGTCAGAGAGAAAAATCGATTAACATTTCAGTTTTTTTTAGTATTAATTATTGACCAAAATATGTAATTAAAATTGGAAGAGAAGTAAAATTAAAACACTATTATTATATGAAATGGTGTGGTCCAACATATCGAATAATTTTGTGTCAATTTATATGATATGCAAAAGTAGCAATGTTACTAGACTTTTGTTGCTGAGCGTACTATACTGTATTTACACTTCATATTCTGCTTGCTTCTTGCTTGTTAATGATTTTTTACTTCATCAACCATCAAAAGCATGCACCAGTAATCCAAAATTCACAGTAAAATTTTATCATTGCTCACAGCCAATTTAATGCCATGACAAGGAAAATTCCTTGAATATGAACGAAATTGTAGGTACATTTTCGTCACACCTGAACTTTGTTGATTTTTTGCCCCAATTGACTTTCTTTTTAATTCACCAAAGTAGGTCGTGTTGGACCCTTTTGAGTCATTTCAATATTTGCGGACTGATGAACTGTTCACATTTTTTTAAATTTCGCCAAGATTCTTAGGTACGTCTTTTATTCATAATTTATTTTTCGATTCTCAGAACTTAAAGAAGACGATGAAGGAAGATATTCTTGCATTATATTTGAGGAATTGAAAGTAAAGTTGCTACATCTATGTTGTAAACAGAATGTAACGCTGTAGAGGTACGAGGAACAGGATGTAAAGTTCACTCATACCTCCATAGAAAAGGGAGGATCATCCGATCAGACGGGTGTCGTGTTTGGTGGGCAACTGCCCGACGTATGATGTCGGGACGTTCTATATATGCTAGTTGCGCGGTAAACTCTGCTTGCGCGATGCAGGATTTTGCGTGACGTCAGTGTGACGTGTAGCTCGCATGTGGCGATGTAGATACCGCCACAACGCTCTTCAGAAATATATTTTCATACGACTACATATGTAGCTCTTCTAAAATATGTATTAGAAAACATATCAATAAAAAACTTACCTACAATAACCAATATACTCAGATTGAATACGGAACAAGAGTACTCGAAATCTATTCAAAATGAAATACCCATTGATATTTGTAAATAAACGGGGAAAAATCTCGCTATCTGGAAGAAATTCTCCATAAGCTTCGTATAAGAAACTCACAATGGTATATTTGCATGGCGCCTGTAAGATCATGCCATTCGGAAAAGGAGAAGGGTACATGTTTAAGAAGGGTTAATGCTTGGCAGATACCGCAACTATTTCCAATACACTGGCTTACTATAAAAGAATACTGAACAAAAATGTACGGGTCCACTTGCGAATGAAGCTTTTTAAAAATGGTTCAGCGCCTTTGAATCTTTTCGCTTTCATTTGTTTCTTGGCTTCATTAAGGTCATCAGATATATCTACATTTTCAATTAATGTGCGACCAGGGAAATTAATTGCTTATCAAATTTGCACACTTAATTAAATTGCCGTGTTATAAATAAAATAAATCAACATTTATTTCTGAATCACTTCCATATTTTTTGGTAACAATGTAAATTATGTAAACTTATAAAACTAGTGTTGGTAACATTTATTCAACCATTATACAACATTATTATACAACATTTATAGCCATTTCATACAACTGTCAAAGAATGAAACTTGTGATTTGAATATAGGTACGGACAATTTAAGTTGGTAGTCAATTTGATTTACAATAAATTTTCCTGACTTTACCTGTTTTGAAGCCAGGAAGAGGAAGTCTTTTAGTCACGTGTAAGATGGATATTTCTATAGGCAAGTGCATCACTGTCGCCTGTATTATAATTGATAGATATTTTATGAACTACTAGCTTTTGCCCGCGTCTTCGCTCGCGTGGAGTTCAGAAATTATCCCTCGGGAACATACTACCAGGATTATAAGTATCCTATGTGTTAATCCAGGTTATATACTACCTGTGTGCTAAATTTGTGTGGTGAATATGTCTTGTGTGTATTCACATTACACATAATTGAAACGTACACTGCATTCTCATTCCCGTAACATACATGCAAGTAACTTGCATACTTGTGTGCAAGTTACACTGGCATGTGTTCTTGGCTTAGATTCAGCTGTGTGTAGTATTTTTATCTCACAATTACGAAGCGACGCGCGCTTTACTTGTGGTTAGCAAGTGTAGGAACACGCTGTGAATGTGTGTGTAAGCGCAGGAGCTCTCGGTACCGTCCGAAACAATGTTTAAGTTGGAAGCGTGCGTGTGTGTAGTATGTGCTGACGCTACCCATCCTCACAAGTAAAGCGCGCGTCGCTTCGTGAGATAAAAATACTGTAGTAGGATATAATATAATAGGAAGTAGGATGGTTGATAAAATTTTGGCAGTTTGTCGATTAGCAAAACTTCCTAAATACTATTTTATTTACTACTCTATTACTTTTTCGATCAACGTTTTAAACTCAGTTCAAAGGGTGTTTGCGAAGCGCTCCGTTCCCGATATCCTTCAGTCATAAAATAGTTCACTGAATATAAAAGCGACTTGACCACCGCTACTAAAACTTTAGATAATGGAATGCAATCTTGATGAGTGTATTTGAAAAAAAGACCTTACTTCAATTGTTTTTAAGTTCAGTTTTAAAGGATGTTAATATCAAAGTTTACTTTACTGGTACCTATGGGAACAATCATCACTTATTGAGGGAAAGACCAACTATATTTTCAGTGATTAACCGTAGTCACTCTAACACCCAATTCCCGAAGGCTGAGCAACGCAAAAAAAATCCAAAACTGTGTCAAAATATCTGCGAATGGCTGTCAAAACTAACAATGCCAATCTCACGTCGGATTAAAAAAATGTCACAGATTTGAAATTAAGATAAAAAATCGGGTTTATTGTATTGGTCTTCTGTATTAAATTAATGTAGGTATTTGCAAGTTGTAGTGGATGGCTTTAAAAAAATTGCAATATCTTCACTCCATACTAAAAGCAATACGACAAACTACAAAATTACAATCCGTCAGTTTTATGAGGAGCTTTTCAAAGTGCATGCCAGTGTATTTGTGCCTGTCTGTGTATTTGAGCCTGCCAGTGTATTTGTGCCTGCAACCACGTGGAACAATAAAGTGCACCCCGCCACGCGAGGATACGCGCTCTTTTATTATAAAGTTTTCTAATAAAACTGCCGATGAACACGAATTGCTTGGCTGATGAAAATAGCTCGATATATCTCGTTGAAAACATAATAATAATGCGCTATCACGGGCAATTAGAAACTATGTCGTCACAGCAACATTGAGATTTTATTTTCTGCAATATCAAAATTAGAGTGCCTAATTGTTGCAATAGGTATGGATATATTTATTGCCAGTCGCCACACCATATTGAGCGATTTATAGCAATTTTATAAACTAGATTGATCCACTCATGGGTCCACTACCTCCAATAATTGCTGAAAAATGGCCCGTTTGTGCGTGGCCTCACTGGCTATAATCTAGCTGTATTCAAGTAATACTTACCTTGGATTCGGTACAAAGGAATTTTATTTTAATCATGAGTACGTATTACTCTCGTTCAGCTTTTGAGTTGTATTGAAATATTTTTGTACTTACGCAAAAAGAAGTAAATAAGCATTAGGCAACATATTACAAAGAACTGGATTTTGTTTACATCAATCTTCATCCTACCTTTTACTAATATTACTTAGGTATCAGGGGCGCAGGCTTCAAACAACCCCGTTCCTATCGGCTTCCCTTCGGAACGACCACTCTTCTTAGTGTGTACTAATGCCAAACAATATGGTACACCTGTATGTGTAACTGTGTATCAGATCACACCACAGATATTTAATACCAATTTAATACAACATAAGACTAAAAACAGCATAAATGCCTATTTTGTCTAAACAAACAATTCCGATAGCATCAGCGTCAAAATAAGCCAGCCCTTGTGTGTCAGAATGCGGAATTGAATTCGTAGGTACGGACACACGTGACTTCGTGTCCCGCAGCACCGCGTCGTAGGTAACTAAGGAAGCCGAACTACATCGAGTTATGACAGGGACATAAATAGAAAAGTACATAGACGAGAACGAGATAGAATTAATGATTGTGTTTGTATTTTTTGTTTGCGTCAGGTTTACCACAAATAAATGTATTTTCTTTCTCATTATTAATGTACGATTTCGTACATTTGATGTGTTGATTTCTTGACAAATAAATTCACGTGTATTTGTTTTCACCTGTTCTTTTGCCTTTTATTCGTTATAACATCATTTGTAGAATATTTTTGTAGTAGAATATTTTTCAGAAATAAAACTATAATCAGTAATATTATCGCTTTATTTCTGTAAAACATTGATAATTCTGTTTTTGTAGTGATAGTGTCGCTATGGTTATATTACTTGCCTTAGATGGCGTTAAATTAAGAAAAGTAAAGAAATAACTTAAATTTTTGAGTAAATTAATTTTGATGTTACGAGTATCTAGTGTTTATGAGAACTGAACAATGTTTTCTTCGGCTTCCTTCTAACAATAATTCTAGCTGCGCCACTGCTAGATAATATGACTAATAAATTTAAATTGTAAAAGTGCCTAAATAATATTTAATGAAAAATTCAATGTCACGACACCCGCCAGCATTTAGACACTAAATTGGCAAATAATATGCCGTAACCTCAAGACGTTTGCCTGGGAGTTTCGTACGGCCTAAGGTCCTACCCCACGGAATCTATCCAATACCGCTCGCCTTGACGTATTCGGATTGTGCACCAGAATGATTGTTACATATATTGTTATATATATAAAATAACCCATTTCCAATACTATCCCCTCATTTATGATTTCCTAGCATGAAAGTAAATTGAACAAAATGCGGTTAGTCTCGGCGTCATGGATAGCAAGAGAAACCTCGGATATGCTCCTGGAAGCAACTTGCATTTTATTTTACGGCAATTTATTTCGCTCCGAGCGTGTATCATTCAGTATGATTGCATTAGACAAATACAGCAGACTACCTAATTCGGTGAGGGTAAAACTCACTGTTGAATTCAGATTTTACGTCAGAAATGGTTCGGAGAGATGGTGGTGTTAAAAGACGTGTAAAGGAGCTTTTGCAGGTGATACTGATGAGCGAGATAGACTTGTTGGCAAAAGATTAAAGGCTCCCGCAAACAGGCGCGACGCGACAGCACGACAAAAAGGCACCGCTCGTCGCGCGACACGCAGTGCCTTTGTGTCGCACTGTCGCGTCGCGCCAGTGTGCACGATTCTTAAGTCGTGTGTTTTGTAGTCACAAGGACACAATAAAAAAGCGCTAAAAACGAAAGATGTGCTAATTAAGAGGAGTTTACAGATACTGGCACAGGAGCGTAAGGTAGGGCACAAGAAAAGAGTGCTCAGCTGTGGGTGAAGACGGGCTGTAAATGATGATAATGATGAAGATTAAATGAAAAAGCTAATAAAAAAAAGCCACCTAAACACCTCATTATTACCTTAACCAACCTTTAATTGCACAAAAATACAAATCAGGAAAACGTTAGGCCGCAAACATAAACAACTAAAATCCAAACCCTTAATAATATATTGACTGGTGTTAAACCAACAGACTATAAGAGACGACGTAGCTGAAGAAATACATTGTATAATAATTCAGTTATTTGCATTTTGCATAGACAGTGCACATGGGCACATTGCATAGCTAAGTATAAACGGATTTACATTTTAATGTCTTTGCAGGAACAATTTGTATTGCAGACACCTGAAACGTTTTGAATATAGACTGGGACGGCTTTCTACATAATTTATTGTAGTGAATTGTTTTAAATTGAAACAGAATATACAAAATTCTCGTGATGTTTTAGAAAATGTGTTGTTTTCGGATTTGTATTCCACATTTGTGTCCTAACCAGAGAGTTGATTTTAACAACTTGCAGCGAGGAAGATTTGAGACAAGATTTCTAAGTGTCTTTTTCTGTATTTGGGCTGCCTAGCCTTGAGTGTGTTATTAATTAGACCGACATCCAAAAAGGAGGAGTTTATACGTTCGGTTGTATGTATGTTCCTTTTTTATTTTTCTCTTTTACAATGCTTTAATAACATTGAAACTTATCTAAGGTAAGAATAAAATATGAAAATTGAACCACAAACACGAACCTATGTACCAAAGTTTCTTGATTTCATTCCCAAGTAAACATCCATTCAATCTACATATCGTACCTTAAAAAATCCATTACCGCGGCATTCGGTGCAAGCAAATGGATACACAAACATGCATGTCGGAGCGCGGATCTTCAGCGGGAAGATTTCTTGGCGCATTCAGAGACGGCGAAACGGTACGCAGGGTAAGTGGCTGCTTTGTCGCGTGGGTACGAGCGGTACGAGTCGGGAAATCCCTCGCACGGCGCGGTGTGGCATTACCGTCGAGCGGCGTGGCCCCATTGTATGCTACACCGCACAACTTTGACTCCGAGCTGCAAGAAAATTGGGGCGCACGCTTTGTTGAATTATCTAGACAGTCGTAAGCAGATGTGCGGTGAATGGGCCCGCGTGGTGAATGATGGCGTGCAGCCGTGCAGGTGGCAGGAAATCGTTACTTTTGTGGTAACTTGCAAAATGCAGCGGGATTTATAGCTCTCGCAGTGCTTCACAGAACTCGGTTATCCACCATCTAGGGTACACTCAATCTCATTATAAGACTTTCAAAACCAAGTAGGTGGCCAAAGCCATTTCATAAAAAAATAAAATCAAAAACCTTTCTCTCTAAACCACTTACCTTAATAATATCCGCTCCGTCTATGTAAATGGGATAATGATTGATAACAAATTTCGTTAGCCGCAATCCAAAAGTCTATTATAAATTGAAAGCAGGAGAGCCGCAAGGGCGACCTGATTTTTTATTCCAACATTTTTCATATCGAGTGACTTCGTTTATCCGAGCGGGTGGACTAAATTGGATGATAATCTGGTAAAGTGAGCCGCGATCTGGGCTAGAGGGATGCGAATTAAATGGTAACGAGCGGTGACCAACAAATTAACCGAGGCTGGGGAGGGGCCGCGCGCTTAATGCAATTCTGTGCAGCTACTGCGACGGTGCATCCCTAGCGCAACTCTGCACAACCCTCACCGGCACTTTTTAGTCGATATGAATATTAATGGGTCAGCAAATTTTATAATTCAGATACCGGGTTTAGACTATTTTAAATTGGAGACTGAGATATGAATTTTAAATTCTCAGCGATTTGTGTAATTATTTTTGTTCGCATATTCAAATTTTCTTGTGGAAATGGGGTCATGTGCAATTTAATATAACGTATAAAAGGTTCGGTACAGTTACCTTATTTAAATCGACACTTCTTCTTCCCCTTATTCGCCATTTTTAATGAGACATACGATTGTAGACTCCGCTCCACCATCTGGATTATGTCGTCTAATTATCGCGTCAAGCCCCTCCAAGCAGTTCAACCTAATCAGGTATAATTATTATGTGAGCCGTTCCAATTATTACGTCATTCGCGGGTGGATGAGATTCAATTCCGGGCAAATAAAAGGTAAAATTGTAAGAACTCTTCACGAATTCGTATCTTTCTTACATAATCGGCCTATAATGTTCCCATTGCTGAGATGGGACTCGCGCTTCCTTTCTGTGATAGCAAGTGGGCCAGTTGGTGACCTTCCCTTTAATATTATCATAAAAATATAAAGGGGGACTATAAGGAATTTTCTAGAAAATCGGCTTACTGAAACGTACAAGTTATAAAGATGTTTAAAGCATGTAGATATAAGCGGACTAGACGAGTTAACAAGTGGAGCCAAGGGAAAGAGTTTAAAAAGCCGCAGAGCTAGAGTTTAATTCTTTAACAGTTTTGTGACGTCAAAAACATGTCTTGGGGACTTGTAAATGTTAAAAGTCGGCCATATTTGATCGTTATCGAAGAAAAGTCTCATATTTAGTTAAAATCTTATAACACGAAAATTCTTGAGGGAATTTCTTCAACTTTAAAACTTCATCTTTTTTTGGTTATGATTCGCATATTAAAAGTTGTGTTTGTCGAATTATTGACTGGAAAGCCCTTGCTTGCAAAAAAATGTATCCATTCTAAAATTGAAATTTTAGAATGGATACATTTTTTAATGTATTGTGAACAGTTGTTGAGAAATAAGAAGAATTCCACGAATTCAGTTCCTTGTTTGACGAAGTGTCAAAGTTGATAGTCAAGTTAATTACGTCAGTTGTAAGAAATAGTGGGAACCCTAAAGGCCTAGGAATAACAACCAGCTTTAGAATATCTCCGGTAATTGGGTGGCCGAGGTCAGCTGTCAGATTCAGCCGTATTTGGATAGATTTGAAGCCGAATTGGAAAAAGATGACTTGGGAGAGATGGATGTGCTATATTGTACTTATTACATTGAATGAAGTACCTATTAAATGTAAATAGGTGTGAAAAGCTTTTGGAAACTTTATACTTAAAGGGTTTGCTTTATTTTTGGTTATTTTTCTTGCTTTTTGCTTTGCCTTTCATACCTATAGCTAAATATTCAAAGTAAAGTTTTAATTATTGCAAATTCATAATCTTAGTTCACTTCAGAGCGATATTTCATAATTTCATTTACTTGGTAATATCATGACAAATTAAACAAAACAGCGAAATATTTGACAGGTATTAGCGACGTTGCCAATTTTCAGAAATCCTCTTAATTAGAAAGCATATTTTGATAACTTCATCACGTTATTAACTTAGTAACTTCAAGGACTCTTACGAATCTTTGGTTAAGTTTAGGGGGCAGATCAAATAATTTTCTGATTCTGACATGTAATTGACACACGCATTAAAAACAAATTACTACAATGTTGGTTTCGGCGGGTTAAAAATACACCCAATAGTAGCAAATCGTTTATTTGGTGCACAAATAAGAAATAGTACTACCTGCACACAAAAACACAATTAAATGATAACAAATTAAGTACATGAATATTAATAAAATAAATTCATAGCGCCAACATAAAAAAAATATTTTGAAGACACTATAGTTTATGACACACTTCACAGAACCCCACAAAACTTTTCCACCTGCATAGAAAAGTGGAAATATCACAATTTCTACGTTAACATTAGATGGTATAGACTTAGGAGCATCGCAGGGACTCAGCCAGTAAGCTTTTCAAATTCGTCGGTAAGCTAAGTACCTAGCCACCAACATAAGACTCTTACCTCTGGCTTGGACCACCTACCTAACTTTAAATTTCAATTCTGTGCACAAAGGTAATCAGATTTACTAAGGCTATTTTTAAAGTTGAAAATTTGAATTGAGTACTGGGATTGTAGCCAATTAAGTAAACGCAGGTTTTGGTTTTAGTGTTAGCTTGTTAAGGCTAAGTTAAGTTAATGTTGATTTATGTGGGTTTCGTCGTAACGTTTTGTATAGAGATTTTATTTTTTAACTTTTCTTTTTGCGTCATCTGGCGTAGGTAGAATAAAATCCTGATGCAAAATTGTGCCTTCAAGATAATCGTATGTTGTTAGCAAAAATATAAAACAAAAACAAAAATTATTTATTGACATAAAACATATTTTACAACAAATGATAGAATTCTCTGACTCCTGCGCTAGTTATAACTGTGTTGCAGGAGTCAGTGTCCTCCCGTAGTAAAAGACTTTTTTTTTTATGACAAGCCAAAATAGAAATTAAAAAAAGGAAATAAAAGAGACTTCACTTTATAGGTAGGCTAAACATGTGTACTAAGAACAAAAAGGAAAAAAAAAGTAAAGAAATAAACAATAATTTCGGTTCTTCTTTTGCGCGAAAGTATGTTTTTTAGTGTATGTGTGTGCGTGTAATGGTATTTGTGTGTGTGTGTGTGTGTGTTATAAAATAAAAGTGTAAGTATAATATAAAAGTGTTTGGTTTCGGTTTTGTGCCAATTTCGTAAATCATTATTCCTCTTTTGTGGTTTCCGAAAATGTGCTTAATTCCGCCCACATCTTCTCCGAATAAATGTGAACTACCAACTTACTTTTAAACACCTTTTAACTAACCAGGTCACCGCCATTTGATCCACATATCGCCTTAACGCCGCCATTACACTAGCTTGCCATCAAACGTAGACAGTCGTTCAGTCCTCAGCAGAACATAAGGGTAATCGTGACTGGACTGCACAAATGGCATCGCGACGATATTCATATTTCAGCCCGTATCGGCAAGATCCTACGCGACTGCAAACCCTACGCGAAGATAGCGCGCCAACGATAACTTTGAAAACTTACACCTGAAAAATCAACCCTAGATTTTCACACCTAAGGTTGGAATTCCGTTGGGCCAGGTTATCGTTGAAAGGTAGTTGGTCCCATAATAGAAGTATGCAATAAAGACGTCAATCCATAACGACGGATGCAGCTATTATACAGTGATGCTGTGAGTGCTTTACGTTGTACACCCGGCCGGAATAAAGATGAGTGTAAACTTGTAGAGATGTTTGTGGAATTGGTTATGATGGGGTTTATTGGGTGACAAAATGTTTACTTTGTCGTGTTTATTGTCGAAACAATGGAAGGTAGCCTTCTGGTTATTTTTCTCGTTTACTTTGTCACGTGCTTGAATGGGTTTTTCAATGTATGTTTTGTTGCAATTCATCTTTAATATCTATGTATATTTTTCGTACAAATGTATCTCACATTTCCATTGTACTTAATCAAATAAGGTTTGGACTGTCCAAAGTAATGTTTTAGATTTCGTGTCTGATTTCATCTTCATCAAAACTTTCCACACGAGTTTTTACCCAAAAACCTTTAAAGCGATCTTCACTTAACATTCGTAATTTTTCAACAGAGTTTCGAGGGTCACAGTCAATTCTTTGTACCTAACCGACACCTAGTATTAGGAATATTCATATTTCTACTCGAAATTTTTCCAACACGCCCTCTAATTCAACCATATTTAATATAACAAACGTAACCACGTTTCCTAGGATGTAATTTGTTAGTTCCACAGAACAAATAACGGCGTTGACTTTAGCTCCGGCAGCCATTTGCGGATCTGCTTCCATCCTGTTTGTAAACCTACTTACTTACATTCCTCGCTCGTGTGAATCCATACAACACTGAGCGTCATGTGGCTGCAATACAAAATATGCAATAGGTGCGCTACAAAGATGTACAGCGCTGTATGGCTGGATTGGATATGCTGTTTTTTGTGCAGTGGCTTAGTTTACTTTAGGCGCCTTGCAAAATATTATGTAGGAGGATTTTTGTTGATACGTGATCGTTAAAAGCGTGGTTTTTGTGTTTCGAAAAAAGTTAATTAAAGGTATCTAAATTGAATAGTAGGAATTATTTAAAACTCAGCTTAGAAAAGGAATCATTAGTAAAAGATCTTTTTGTATAATGGGCTGTTCCAATTCTGTTACCCAGATACCGATACCGCCGATATAACAGGCATATGAAACATTCCTCTTTGACTCTGCACGGCAACGCATCAGTAAACACCTTTGTGCTGCAAGTGTAGCTATTGTAGCGAAACAAAAAAGGATTTACCACACAAACACGTATAATTTAAAAAAAGAAAAACAATAATAATAATTGCATATATGGATGTCGAAATTTTTTATAATAAAAAAGGAATAACATGAGGAAAATTTAGGCGCATAAGGTTGTTAATACCTTTTTAGTGTTGTTTTACGCTATACGTCCTAATAAGCCTGATTGCAATGGGTATTCTAAGGACGCACACTATAAGGTTTCTAGGAAATATACTGTTTGATAAACAGCGTTAAGTTAAACCGTGGTCATGGTACATACTTAAATTAAGAAGAAAATTAATTTAGGGTTAAGAATAATCAAAATATAAATAGCTGCAAAAATCCTCCGATCGTCGTGGCCGTCGGACAACAACAAAGATATAGTAGTGTAGACTCGTCGCGAGTCGAGATGTTACATATTACGACTCGCAGGCTAGACGACGTAGAGGACAGCGGCCGCCGGACGGCTTAGGACCTCGAGGCCCACCGGCCTCTGATAGGGTTCCAGCTCCCGGCGGAAGAGAGCAGCGCATGAGATGGACACGATACATCAATGAAAACGTCATGCGCTCATACTATGGGGCTACAGAGGGGGGAAACATTCTGACCGCGAACCGTGTTCGGATGGTCTCTCTTTTTCACGTGCTTGAGCCAGGTGTCAACGTTTCGGCACAAGGACTGCCGGATCAGGTGCGGGTCATCCAACGTAATCATAAGCTGGATGACACTGTACTTGATCACCTGCAAAATGAAATGCAGAGTAGTCATGTCATCGCTCCCCCGTCGCAGACTATTGTAGTACTACCACAGTCTAACACAAGTCTGGACACGCCACAATTGCGGCGGTAAGTACCCTCTTTGAGGAGTGGCTTGAGAGGCGCCACGACGTCCTCATCTTCCGCCTGACGCAGGTCCTCACCGAACATGGCTGTTTCGGGAGGTTCCTGTTTCAGATAAGGCGGGAGGAAACGCCCGGTTACCATTGTGTGGATCGACCGGAGGACACGGTGGACCATACGGTGGAGGTCTGCCCGGCTTGGACGGAGCACCGCCGTGTCCTCGTGGCGGCGATCGGCGGCGGCGATCTCTTGCGTCGGGCCCTGGTCCAGGCCATGGTACGGAGCGAGAGGGCATGGGAAGCCGTCACCTCCTTCTGCGAAGCAGTAATGCTCGCGAAGGAGGAGGCGGAGCGCGTGAGGGTGAGGCAATCGTTGCGCCCTCACGCCCCTAGTCGCCGCAAGAGGAGACACCCTGGGCGTCGGGAGTAGATTGCCGACTCCCGGCCACCGTAGGCGCGGGCTTGCGGACGGCGAGCAATGGGCAGCTCGCCGTCCGGTTAAGACCAGGCCCGGGTCGACGGCGCGTCGTGTTCCACGCGCGCCTCAAAGAGATGTCAGCACCATTGACGGGGTCTGCTAGGGCCGATGCCTGCCGGGGTCGCGGATTGTTCGAAAGAGTTACCGTGGCCCTGGCGTACAGGCAACTAAAGGAAAGTGGGTGGGTTTTAGTCAGTAAGAGTCTGACACGCCTTCTCGCTCCGCTCAGAGCGGGAGTAGTCATTTGATGATATCCCAACCAAAAAAGAAGGCTAGACCATTAGCCCGGAGGGTGCGGCCAAAATTCAGCTTGATAAACACGGTCAATACCTAAGACAAACCATAAGAGATGCGGACCGTGAGTATAAGCAAAACTTTTAATAATGGAGAATAAAATTGAAAGATTGAAAACAAAAGAAAATACATACCGTTTTGCTGAAGATAAGATTCTTATAGCAATAAAGCACATGAAAACAAGCATACGCTGAACGTTCCTATAACACATAAATAAAATATAATGCCGAGACAAAGAAGCAGGGTTTTCGATAGTTTGAAGTAATAAGAAAAAATACATACCCAGTTTATAAAGGAATAATTAGTAACCACACTGGGTAATCCGACTGATTACGGTTAAATATACATAAAATATTTCACTCGGAGAAATTTCGGCATATATTGGCGTAATCAAAAAATTCAACTGATCATTTTGTTCTATGGATTTTTCCGGAGTGACGTACCTTGTAAGAAAAAATCAAGCACGGCAAATGAATTCTATATTTCAAAAGATTTAAGAACAAAATTAATTGCCGGTAAAGAAAAGCTTTAAAAACAGGTGGAATATGTTCTAAACGGAGGAGATATATTATAATACGGGTATATAATAGTGCACTATGTAGGCTGTGACCAATTTCCACTAGGTATAAGGAACAACTACACTCATGAACTCATGAACAAAATTTAATTGGAAAAGGACCGTGATAGTTGGCCTTTGGCTACGGATGGCAAGAAATAAAAGCCTGATTTAATTATATATTCACGATGGTACTAGGTAATGTCAGGGAAATTAATTGTTAAGCAAATTGACTGCCAACTTATAGTGTCCGTATAACAACTGTCATTCTTTGATAGTTATGTGAAATAGCTATAACACGGTAAAGTTGACGTAGGGTGTCAATTTACTTTACATAAAGCGGATTTAATGCAATTTAGTGCTTTGCCACATTATCTACCAACCAACTTTTTGGTAAAAAGAAAAACCTACCTACAGAGGTATGAGGAACAGGGTGTAAAGTTCACTCAAACCTCCATAGAAAAGGGAGGATCCTCCGACCAGACGGGTGTTGTGTCTGGTGGGCAACTGCCCGACGATTGATGTCGGTACGTTGTATATAATGCTAGTTGCGCGGTAAACTTTGCTTGCGCGATGCAGAATTTTGTGTGAAGGCAGTGTGACGTGTAGCTCGCATGTGGTGATTTAGATACCGCTACATACCTACCAAAAAAATTTAAAAAGCGAAAAATAAAATCTACAAAAACAAAATATTGTAAAATTATGAAGGATCAACTAACTACTTTTAAAATCCTTCATGAACAGAGCTACGAAACGAAGCCAGTAGGTAAGTAATGAAAATGAAGCAGGGGGCAGTGCGCGCGCTTTACCAACGCTAACCATGTGGTCATCAAAATTTACGGCATTTTAACCAATTTTAGGATATGGATTTAGGTTTTAGTAGCTACCAAGATAGGAAGATTCCATCTTTTATTTACGTTATCGGTACATTGTTTTTCCCCTAGCATTTTAATAATATTTAAAAGGAAGTAAGTCAAGACTTAGGCTTTTTGTTTATTTTATTTTACTTTAACAGTTATTTGCAGTTCACTTATTTAGACTGAAAGGCGCGAGGGTTTTTCTCATTCCAGCATTAATAATAATAATACGAGTATGCATAAAATTTTATACATTTTACAAAACACAAGGAAAAAGACAAAAATAAAAATATATAAAATATTAATTAATTTTATCTTTATATCCATTTTAAATTGAAAGCACTTCTGGCACATGTTTATTTAATTTTTAATATCCTTGGCGTTACTTTTAATCTTGTCTAGTTTAAAAAAAAACCGTTTTAATGTCAACGTTGCGCTGTACATCACAAAGTTAAATTTCCTTTGTCTTGATCCTGAAATATACGACATTTTAAAAGAAATAGGGGTAAACAACAGGATTGTTTTTAGTATCGTGTCGCGTGTTAAACAGATTCAAGTATTCGACTTGGTGTAAGCCGGGAACATTTATGACAATTTATTTATGCTCCAAAATTGACTAGTTTGTATCGGGCGACTGTTTGGGAATTATTATAACGATACATCCATGCATTATCTTGCCTAGAAAATAAGAAGAACAAGAAGTACAGTACACCTATTTTCTTAATGTCCCTCGGGAATCATCGCATTTCCGAATGCTAATTTCCATGTCCATCAATTATTAGATTTATTGTGTATAATAATTTGAATTCAGAACTAAGTACTTTATTGTTGTTTTGTTTTAACGTAACAAACAATAAAGTACTGAGTTCTGAATTCAAGTTGTAATAATAATAAACATTTATTTCAGACCAGGTCCATATTTTGTTTGTAACAATGTTCTTAAAAACTAATGTTAGTATTGGCAACAAAATTAAATTACGATATGAAGCCGCACCCACCTTTGCAGCATGGGGGCTCCCACCGATTAGTAAAAATACCCAGTATAGTGTTGGTACTGCCACCAACGCGAGTGAGTAGGGAGGCGCATCTTTTTTTAACAATAGCGCCAAACCCATTAATTCGCGCCTCAGCAAACATCCCTGAAGCACTGCAACACCATGGCAGCCCCAACAGTATCCTGAGTGCATTATTATATTGAACACACAGGTCACTGTATGCCCGCTGTGAATAACTGACCCACAGGCTGCAGGTTTAAAAAGATTGGCAATATGCTTTAAAAAGCGTGATTTTAACCGAATTCGTACACCGTGCAAACCTGCGGGCCAGCATCATACAACGGATAGCCAGCGACCTGCGTTCCTTTTCTATGTCTAGATTATCACTTAAATCATTGGTGACCCAGTGACCAAAATATTTAAATTTAGACACCCAACACAGAGGAGTGCCATACTGAGTGAGTTTATACACGATAAATGTAATAATTTTTGGACATTGCAATTAGTATATTTTTGTATTGGGAAATGAGATGATTCCCTAGGGACATTAAGAAAATAGTTGTACTGTAGAATGGTCATGAAATTTGGTGAATTTTAGGGTCATAACACCCATACACCTACCTCACCTTAATGCCTGAAGATTTAGTGAAGCATGGAAAATCAATAAGCTGAAAGCTGTTTGCTTGAAACTTGGACAACTTGGTTAGTCTTAGATTGGGTAGCTATGCTGGGTTCCGAATACGAAAAAGTCTAGACTGATTGGTAAGAAACATAGCGAAAAAACCCGCCTGAAATATTGTAAATGGTTACTAATACATTGATTAAATTAGTCAAGAAGAATTTGTAAATTTCATTTAAATTATCAAGCAAACCTCTCGTATCAACAGACTGCATATTTACCAGTGACCATACAATGTGTCATATTAAGGTCAATACATATATACAATACATGTCATATTTACCTGTAATCCGCTAAATTCAAATTTTGTTTTTTTTTTGCAGATTGCATCTCTGTTTGGACTTTGGAAAGGCGATTGGGCAAAATTTACCTAGAACCAAGAGAAATAATTTATATGTCAGTTTTTTAGTCTTGATATATATAATAAATTTACACAATTTCTTTTTCGTTATGTGTTGTCATTCGGGTAAAATCAATAAAAATAAATTAGAAATAAAACTATTCTTAACACTTAAAAACCATCAAGAAATACATATAACGACATTATTTATTTATGTACAAGACCGACCAATACATACACTATACTATCCACTTTTTCGCATAAGAAAAAATACCACGCGCCGCCCACCGCTCGCGCAGTACCGGGTATTATATTATTTATATAGATTGGTGACAATATGCAGATGGGTCGTGGGAGCCGTAAATGTAAAATTCAAAAGAAACTTTATAATATTCCGGCAGACATATTTTAACAGAGCATCAAAAATATAATGGTCGATTTTAAAATAGCAGCTGCTCTCATCAACTCTTTACAACAGCCTTATGATGACAGCGAGTACACAGAATCTCTCATACAGAGTATTAATGAAAACTTTAATAGATTTACTCATTTAGGGAATGTATCGTACTCATACAACATAAAGTAAATACACGAAGGGCCACTTTTCAAGTGATGGAGGCTAATGACCTACTTCTAATGATTTTTTAATGAACCAAAGAGCAGAGATTATTTTATTTGCCGTTGGGACTTACTATCTTAAGATAGCTAGATCATATTGTTGCGAGCCCGTGCGACGAAATGGAGTTTATCCAATAGAATTGTACTGGCATCCAGAGCATATAGCTATAAACAACGTCTTTGATGTTTTGATGTGGGCGAGAATCGAATCAAGACATGTTCGAACAAAAACTTACTATACTTATATTATTTATAACCCAACTAAAAGCGGGCATAATGCGATAATAAACTACTATTGCTCTTGTATTCACGGTATGCGCACGTTGGGGAGCTGTTCTCATGTAATAAGTGTGATATATTACTTAGGTTAAGCTAGACATGTATGCATAGAACAGCCTGCATTACTTATGGACTCGATCATAGTCGATTTAGACGGTTAATTAATAGTAAATAAAGATTTAAATAAATGTTGTTTTCTTACCTACTGTTATAGGGCAAATAAACTTGCCTTATATCTCTCAGCCTACAGACGTATCAAACAAACAAATAATGTAAAATATATAAAGTTAACATGAGTGATATTATAGGATAGATTTTGTTTTTGTTGATGGTGGGTTTTTTTTTGTATGACATTTGCCCATTGTCCTTTGTTCCCACTAAAGATTTTCAAATGAAATATTATGAAAAAATCTTCGGTGAAACAAATTTCCAAAGTTTGACGATTGATATGAAATTGATGATTATTATTCAGTAAATATATTATCATGCCTACAGTCGCGAATCGCATTTTGATCAATATACGACGTAAAACAGCTGCAATTTGCAAACACCAAAGAAAAATTGAATTTGGGGGGCTACAGCTGAGGATTCACCTAGGGCGCACACCGCGGCGGTCCAAACACTAAGTTACTGCCTGCCCGGACTTAGGTATACTTAAGTATTGCCATTCGTGGAGGTAGGGAGGGTTTGATATTATAATAACTAAGTACAAAGATATTACAAACTACGACGATGTTCAAACAGAGTTCTTTGAAATTAATATAGGGACGTGATTTAATTTCCGGAGCTCGGCAATTATGTTAAAACAATAACTGTCCAATATGTAATTAGTTTCTGTTCTCGTATACTTCGGCTCAGTATATTGATTAACCTCAGTATTAATAACAGAACTATTTTCCAGAATATGACTGAAACTTTGAAGACAGTTTCAGTTAAATTGTGTTTTGGGGAATGTTCTACTGCACGTAATAATATTTAGTTGATGTACATTTCGATAAAAATGTGTTGAAAACAATGTTGAAAAGAAGAAATTCAAAATAAAAGCAAATGTTAATACGGGTTTTGGTACCTACAATTTTTAGGCTCAAAATAACTACATGTTGGCAATTACCTATTTCGCCACGGATTTGAATGGATTATTGTAGATATTCGGCCACATATTCGGCACGAGTTGGGTTCTAAAAAAGATGGCCAAATGCGTGTCGGACCACGCACTAATTTCAACTTGATACCTCCACGCGTTCCTGAGAAAAAGGGTCTTGACAGACTGACAGACAGACAGACAGACGGACAACGCAGTGATTATAAGAGTTCCGTTTTTTCTTATGAGGTACGGATACATAAAAAAATGAATTTATAGACCCACTATGATACCTTCTTACAATCATGTAAGTGTTTTTCACTTATTATTCGGACATAAATACATAAATAAAATAAGTAACGCTTTTTATGTCTCCGTTATTTTAATCTCAGTGAAAAACATCACTGGCACACCTAGTACAATTTTTACTACACTTTACACA
Source organism: Dryobotodes eremita (assembly GCA_917490735.1). Classification (NCBI taxonomy): domain Eukaryota; kingdom Metazoa; phylum Arthropoda; class Insecta; order Lepidoptera; family Noctuidae; genus Dryobotodes; species Dryobotodes eremita. Next base: position 12,879,916 of record OU823257.1, read on the forward strand.
TGTAACCTAAGTGGGACACATTTACCCGCGTGTAAACCATGGGAAAGGTGTAAAGGGGCTCCATTATCCCCTCGCAAGGTTGTAAACGGCTGAAACAACCGTTGTCGCAGCCGTAGCTTGTTTTAGGAGCCTTTATCGTGGTTTTAAGCAGTTTTTAGAGCGTCCTACGTGAAAGCGAGGCTTTTGCTTGATAGCTAACGTTTCTTCGTCCCCCCAAGTTTAAAACCTAAGACGTTAGTAACTTTAGTGGGGGACGTGATTATCTTGCTTTTATTTTGTTAATGGACTTCGTGAAGGCGGTTAAGCTTCGATTTCCTAAGAAAGCGGTCAACGGTCACACAATTACGGCTGTCCAAATACACAGCATTTTTTGACACCTTAAGAGGGCGCACACCGGCCCACTAGCGCCACTCCTTTAAAAAAATATTATCTCGTGACTGAGAAAAATTTTTGAATAACGGCTCAATAAGCACCCTCGGTAAGTGTGTCTAGAATTTTCTAATACTTTTTATAAACTTTCATATTGAGACACGAAGCAACAAAATTCGATCTAAAGAAAAGCGGCCACATTCCTCTAGATCGTATTTTGTTGCTTCGTGTCTCAATATGAAAGTTTATAAAAGGTATTAGAAAATTCTAGACAGACTTATCGAGGGTGCTGATTATTCAACATTCCTTCTCAGTGACGAGATAATATTTTTTTATAAAGGAGTGGAGGATTCACCTAGGGCGCACACCGGTCCTCTAGCGAGTGGACCACCGCGGTGTGCGCCCTAGGTGAATCCTCAGCTGTAGCCCGCCAAATTCAAATTTTATTTGTTTTTTTTGTAAATTAGAGCTCAGCTTTAATAATAATAATAATCCCTTTATTTTAGGCGACGCAGGCAAATAGGTAAATACCTTAACCTAAACGTACAACTTTTATTATAATAAATTATTATTGTACGCGAAGTGACGACTGAGTTGGCGTCAGAATTTTTCAGAATATTTCATATGAAAATTCTTAGGTGGAATAGCTGGGTTCAATATATCACGTATCGAATGCTACATTTTAAAAAGGTACCTTTCAATAAATACGTAATAAAATCATCGGTCAGCTAGTATCGATTGTAACACTCACATTTGCCCTCGGTAATAATAAATGTGACAGGAACCCGTTCGGAAATATGTCGAATTAAATTAGAGTACTATTTCTTGTCGAAATTGAATATAGACATCTCTATTGGATACGTATTTTAGTGACGTGTTATGTACATTTTGGGTATGGAGACGGAAAGTCAACAAAAGAAATTGGTATGCAGGTGATGCAGGCAAGATTTATGTATAAGTTAATCATTGGTATGCTCGTATTTTAGTGACCAATAAACCTATTTATCTTTCTTTTCTTTATTGCAGTACGCAAACAATATTCATCGTTATTACAATCAGATTTTTACAGCTTTGTTGGTCTATTGGTCACAAGCGTGACTGCTGTGAACATTGGTTTGATTCCCATGCAGTGTTATTGGGTTACTTCATCAGAAAATAGCAAGCTGGGAATGGATTTGAGCCCGGTTGATGGCACTGGGTTTGCCTAGATTCCTCTTTGGGTAATACAGCCGTGATATGAGCCGTTAACTTTTAAACAAAAGACGTACGATGTCATAGGTTGACTTCACTTCTTACCACACAGATAACATGGGTTTAAAGGAGCACATTCACGATTCTTTTTTACCTCATGCCATTATTTAGTCACTATAATGTAACGTTTACCTCAATGTAATAAAGTAAAAAATAGAATGAAGCATTTATACTTTATAACAATGATATGTGCTCCTTAAAAGGAGCTTTAGTGAGCAGCCTGTATACCTTGTCCCTTAGTTGAGTGTACTTGGTAGTTATAGAAGATATATCAGGTCTCTCGGATGGCTGAGTGCTGTGTTTATCTGCAACGGAGCTAAATTCCGCGATATCTTGGTGGCGACGCGACTCCTTGCCAACTGTGAGTTATGAACTCATCTATCTGCTTGAATAAAGGGCTGGAAACTGTTATGGTGAATGGCGTACAAAATGGTGTTTGTTTGTTACCCTACTGCGTGACAGCAAATACAGGGTTATGTTTTTGCAAGAGAAGTGTTAGATTTGTGATTGAAATTTATAGTAACATTTTTACTTTTATGCAACGTGAATAAATATTCGAATTTGGCTGGAATATTTCTACGTGAAATAAATATAATCTCTATATCTTGTAGAAATTGTGGCTATTCAGCATTCGTACAGTAGGCGGCACGTTAGTGGTAACAGTTTGACCTTTAGTTGGCCTAGGCAAGTACGCAGTTTCAATGAGTAAGAGGCCAGCTTATCCGTATAGGTAGGCCGGTAGGCCAAGTAGGTAGGTCAGGGGAGACAAAACCCGTGTTTTGTGTCTACTGACGTGCGACCTACCGTACATTTTCATAGTATTCTTTAATTGAATTACTAACAGTTTTCTTTGGCGCTTTTGAGTTTAGTCAACTACGGTTTGATTGAAATCTATACTTATCTTTACTAATATAATAAAACTGAAGAGTTTGTTAGTTTTTTTTTTTTGTTTAAACGCGCTTATCTCTGAAACTACAATCGGATTTGAAAAATGTTATTACATTTGATAGCCCATTATATGCTATTTAACATCACGCTACGACCTTTAGGAGCCGAGCAAAAAGAAAAAAGTCAGAAAGAAAGGTAAACGAAAACGAAGTCATTTATAAATAATCCGATTTCAATTAGATTAAGCGGCGGATGAAACCGCGGGGCACATCTATTTATATTATAAACCTACGGTAGATTTTTTAAGAAAATCGTCCATTTCGAAATAATTCTGAAAACGATAGAATTTTGTTCTGCGGTTAGAAAATCAACCCTTGCATAAACCCTTCCGAGAAAGGTTGTTAACTGGTAGTGTAGTCGTATTAAAACTTCTTACAACTTCTGAGATTATAGGCACCTTCCCAGAATGAAGGTGTGTATAACATATTATATTAGGTGCACTTAACAGCTGAAGCTATTAAACGCTGCAAGAGTTTTTCAAAGGAAAAGTAAATACATTCCATTTACAAACGAACCTCATATAATAATAGTTATGAATATATAATATAATAGTGTTGAAAAACGTTGCATGACACTCGTGAGGAAATTGGTATTTACAAACTCGTGACTATGGTAAGCCCTCGACTTAGTCTTGGGCTTACAATCGTATACTCGTTTGTAAAAACCAACTTACCCGAACTCATACAACGTTTTTCAATACATATGCGACAAAACAGTACAATATTAATATTAGATTCCTCGCTTGAACGCATATTATTATTTTGTTTATAAATATCAGTCGGAAAGTCGCAACAATCTTTGACGTTTCTAATGTGAAAATGGCGCGAATTTGCAAATGCCACGCCACGCCACGTGCGCGTGGCTATAATTAGAACTACATCTGTCATCATCATCTATCATCTTCATCATGTTTATATACTTTTTGAACTAGGTTATAGTGTATTTATTTTATTTCTTATTTTAATGTTTATTTTTAAGTTTCGTATGCTGCACTGGTTGACGTCATCACGTCAGCGCCGGTTATCGCTGAAAACCAGCACTGGGGCTCTGTCTCGCATAGGGTCGTAGCATTATGCTGAGCGATTGCCGTTTTGCGTGAATGTGACGCATATTTTTCCCCAACTCGTTATTTTTTGTATTTGTGTGTTTTTTCCTTGCGTCATGTTTACCGCAAATAAATGTATTTTTTTTCTTTCTTTCTTTCTATCTTTCGTCTCATTTTCTCTTTAGTGATACAAACGTATTGAGCAAAAGCGCTTCCAAGGAGGTTCGATTATTCAGCTTATTTACTCTCGTAATGTGAAACTCCTTGGTGGAATTCTTATATATTTTGTATGGAAATTAAAAAAAAACCGTAAAGGATATGCATGGCGCTGTACAGCGGAGTATGCGGTCAAACAGGTACTGAGGTGAGAGTACCTATTTTACCGCACAATCCGTTGTATATAGTGCGTAATTTTTAACTTTCAATCAATGTATACAGGCTTCATAAATGTATTTTTTGAGCAAATGTGTTGAAAAGTATATTATAACTACCTACCTATGTTATGAAATAACAACGTACGGCTTTCATTAATTACAAGATTATAGATTTATATATATTTATTTAAAAAGTATATTAATTTACATTTAAAATTGTAAAAACTGCTGTGCTGTAATACTTAAGGTTTTTACCACATGAGAGCAATACATATTTGAATTTGAAGGTAGACCTACATGGGGTGCTAGGACAGGAAACCTCCCCGTGTATCCGTGGGCTGGAGTTTCCCTTGGATGCGTCTGGGGGAAAGGCCAGTCTCCGGGACGGTGCACCCTGGGGTGCGGGCAATAACTCTCCATTAGGTACTCTGTGCCTAAGGGGTCTTGTTGCCCGTACGCTAATATCCTGTCGGAGGAACGCTCCAACGTGTGTATCTCTGTTAAGCAGAGACGCACAGCGGCGGAGTAAGAGCGGGCTCGGTGTGCACTTAACCTGCCGCCGGGCAGGCAGTAAGGAGTCTGCTCCTTCTGCCACCGTTAGTCTCGTAGCCCCGAAGATCGTCAACGTCATGTCTCTGACTTTTGACGGGGGTCGAAGGTCTTGGCTTAACCGCCCGGACCGCGAGGAAGATAACCTCTATAAAAAATTCCTCTAATATCAAGTTCTGGTGCGCGGCGAGGGTATGAATGGCTGAGGAGTAGTGTCATCTACAACTTTCCAGTTGTAGGTGGCGCATCAGTCGCTAGCGCACCCCCAGCCAGAGTACCAGTGGACCCTCTGGTTGGGTTATAAATGTACACTTGCCTAGGGACAGGGGGTGAACCTAGGAATGACATTGTATATCCCCCATACTCGTGGGATTAAGTATGGAAAATTCTAAAAACAAAATAACAACAGAGAAGAGTAGTGGAGAAGAGAGGAGCGATGCGGGGTCGGAGTCCGATGCCGCGTCGGGCGCGAGGGGCTATTTCAAGAGCCCGGAGCGCGTGATTACGGGGGATGCTGGGAAGAACCGTAGGCCCTTCCAGAAGCGCCCCAAACCAGGGGATGGCCAGTGGTCGTCCTCTGATGGCGGGAGAAGCTCCGCCCGAAAAATCGGAAAGACCAGTCGGCGGGGTGGAGGTCGTGAAAGGGGTGCGGGCACAGGGCTCGCCACTCAGGAGGCTAGCGAGCCGAGTTGTGCCAGCCCAGTCGAGCCGGACCAGCGAGCCGGTAGGCTCACTACGGACGGCGCGCCACGCGGGGCGGAACTGTCTGAGTCGTCAGACGGTGAGCCGGACGCCGCTGGCGGCCCCAAGGCGGAGCGACTGGCCAAGTTAGAGGCGGCCGTGGTAGCTGCGCTAAAAGGTGTGGCCTTGAAGAGGATTCAGTCCTCCAAAGACAAGGCCATACCCGCGGCCGCGGCTTCCATTATGGAGGCAGTGGAGGCCACTAAATTCGGGCCTCCAACGGATGGGATGTCCGAGATGCGGGCGGAGATCAACCGCTTGGCAGCCGCCATGGAGCTTCTCCGAAAGGAGAACGCGGAGCTCCGAGCGGACCTGGCCGGCCTCCGGGCAGCCGGCCCCCGGGAAGTGCCACAGGCGGGGGCGCAGCATGGGCAGGGCCGGCCGATGCCAGTGCCTGCGGAGGACCGCGTTCTGACCCTGGTGCGGCGGGAGCTGGCTGCCTTCCAGAGTCGGTTTTCGACTCTGGAGGCCATTGTCCTGCGCCCCCCGCTAGCGACAAGCAGCCGGCAGGTCTCGTTTGCCGCCGCCACGGCTGCTGCGGCCAAGCAGGGACCGGCGGGGCGGTCTAAAGGCGGGCCCGTGCCGGAACCCGCGGGACCGCCCCCGGCGAAGTCAGCGCCGCCCAAGTCCAAGAAGGGTGGAGTGGCTTCGCGGGCGGCGAAGGCTCCAGCCCCGGCGGCCAGACGGCCGCCCCCCCCGCCTCCTAATGCTCCTCCGGCCGACGCCGAATGGCAAGTGGCCGGAGAGAAGAGGAAGGCGCGTAAGACATCTAGGGCGGCCAAAAAGAAGGAGAGGCGGCAGCGGCGCAAGGAGCGAAGCGTCGCGGCTAGGCTCCGCGCCCCGAAGTCCGCAGCTGTAGTGATTACACTACAGCCGGAAGCGGAGAAGAAGGGCGTGTCCTACCGCGACGTGCTCACCAAGGCGAGGGTGGCGGTGAACCTGCAGGAGCTAGGCGTCACCAATGGCATCCGGGTGAGGGTCACTGCGACCGGGGCCCGGATGCTGGAGGTGCCCGGTGCGGCGAGCGGCCCAACCGCTGACGCTCTGGCCGAAAGGCTCAGAGCGTCCCTAAATGCGGACGAGGCCCGAGTGTCCAGGCCCACCAAGTGCATCGACATGCGCATTCTGGGCCTGGACGACTGTGTGACGGAAGCTGAGGTGGTGGCCGCCGTCGTCAGGACTGGGGGGTGCTCTGCCGAGCAGGTGAGAGCGGGCCTCATTCGTCCTGACCACACGGGGATGCGAGCCGTGACGGTGAGCTGCCCCGTGTCGGCGGCCAGGAAAGTTGCCGAGGAGGGCCGAAGGCTCCTGGTGGGCTGGGTTTCTGCGCAGGTGAAACTACTGGAACCCAGACCTCTGAGGTGCTTCCGCTGCCAGGTGGGCAACCACGTGGGAGTGCAATGCACCTCGGAGGTAGACCGCAGCAATAACTGCTTCCGCTGCGGTCAGCCCGGTCACAAGGCCGGCTCGTGCAATGCCACGCCGCACTGCTTTTTATGTGCGGCAGCTGGCAAGCCGGCCGATCACCGGGCTGGGAGTAAGGCCTGCGCTCCACCCGCCAAAGCCAGGGGCAGGGGCAAGCCCTCCGCCACCGCCGTCACCGCCGCACCCGCCGCCACTGCCGCCGCCGCTGCCGCCCCCGCCATCGTAGTCGCCGCAAACACCGCGGCAGGGCCCTCACAGAAGGCTCGGGAGGGGGCTGATATGGAGTGCAATTAATGGCCCCATTACGCCTCCTCCAGGCGAACATCAACCACTGCGCCGCTGCTCAGGATCTGTTGCTCCAGAGCATGGCGCAGTGGTCGATTAACATCGCCGTGGTCGCTGAGCCGTACTTTGTCCCGCCCAGGGATGACTGGGTGGAGGACCTGAGCGGCTCAGTGACCCTCATTTCGTCGGCCGCCGCCGGTACCCCGTCGCTTGAGGCAGTCAAGAGAGGACGGGGTTGCGTGGCAGCACGGTTCGGGGAGATTGTTCTGATAGGGGTATACTTCTCCCCGAACCGAACTCTCGCCGAGTTCCACAACTCCCTTGCGGAGTTGAGAGTCGTCGTCGTCGGGTACCATACCCTGCCCGTGCTCGTACTCGGGGACTTCAATGCCAAGAACACGGCTTGGGGTTCCCGGTACACGGACACACGGGGCGGGATGGTGGAGGACTGGGCTCTGGAGACAGGCCTGGTCGTCCTAAACCGGGGTTCTGTCCCCACGTGTGTGCGGATGCGGGGCGAGTCAGTGGTGGACATCTCGTTCGTCAGCCCCGCTCTGTCACCGCGTGTCATTGACTGGCGCGTCATGGAGGGGGTGGAGACGTACTCCGACCACGGGTACATCCGGTTCGACGTCTCCGCCCAGACCTCGAGCGCGCTGGTCCGACAGGCCCCGAGTGGTCCGCGGTGGGCGCTGAAGAAGCTGGACCGGGAGCTCCTCCTGGAAGCCTCGATTGTGCAGGCCTGGGTGTCACCACCGGACAGGCCTGCAGACATCAACGTCGAGGCGGAGTGGTTCCGGGAGGCCATGTCCGAGATTTGTGACGTGGCAATGCCCCGGGTCCAGCCCGGACGTGCCTGGCGCCAGGTGTACTGGTGGTCGCCGGAATTAACGTCTCTGCGCGAGGCGTGCGTTGCCGCGCGACGCCTGTACACCAGGCACCGCAGGCTCCGTATCCGCCCTTCGGATACGGAAGCCATTCAGGCGGAGCTGTACGAGGGTTACTGAGCGGCGAAGACCGCCCTCCGAGCGGAGATCCTGCGGGCCAGGGGACTGGCCCGTGAGGAGTCGCTGGGGACTCTGAACAGGGACCCGTGGGGACGCCCATATAAGGTGGTGCGGGAGAAACTCCGCCCATGGGCTCCCCCGCTGACGCAGAGTCTCCGGCCCCAGCTCGTGGAGGGCGTGGTGAGCGCTTTGTTCCCTTCGCGGGGGGAGCATACTCCCCCGCCCATGGCTCCGCCTCCTGCGGTGCCAACTGCGGACCACATGACCGACGATGACGACGTTGCTCCTGAGGTAACCGAGGTAGAGTTGAGAGCGGCGGTACGTAGGCTGAGTGCCAAAAATACCGCCCCAGGACCCGACGGCTTACCGGGAAAAGCCTGGGTCCTGGCCTTGGAGGCTCTCGGGCCTCGACTAAGAGGGCTCCTAAGCGCATGCTTGGAGGAGGGCCAGTTCCCACTTCGTTGGAAGACGGGGAAACTGGTCCTCATTAAGAAACCGGGGCGCCCGGCGGACTCTCCGTCCGGTTACCGGCCCATCGTGCTGCTCGACGAGGTGGGCAAGCTCTTTGAAAGAGTCATTGCAGACCGCCTCGTCGGGCAGCTGGTGCGGGTGGGGCCGGATTTGGCGGAGAGCCAGTTTGGTTTCCGCAGGGGGCGCTCCACGGTGGATGCCATCATGCGCGTGCGAGCCCTCACGACGGGGGATGCTGTGGCCCGGGGTGGGGTCGTCTTGGCGGTGTCTCTAGACATCGCCAATGCCTTCAATACCCTGCCCTGGAGTTGCATCCGGGAGGCATTCCGGTATCACCGGATGCCGACCTATCTCTGTCGTGTAGTCGAGGCCTATTTGGCGGATAGAGCAGTTATCTACCCCGGTCACCAGGGAGAATGGAACCGGCGACAGATGTCGTGCGGTGTCCCACAGGGATCGGTCCTGGGGCCGCATCTGTGGGACATCGGGTACGACTGGGTGCTGCGCGCCGACCTCCCTAGTGGCGTCAGCGTGGTGTGCTACGCTGACGACACGCTGGTCCTGGCGCAGGGGAGGTCGCACCAGGCGGCGGCCGAACTCATGACACGCGGGGTTGCGACAGTCGTTGAGAGGATCCGGCAATTGGGACTCGAAGTGGCCTTGCACAAGTCCGAGGCCATGTGTTTTCATGGTCCTCGGAACGCGCCACTGTCGGGTTCCCAAATAACGGTAGGAGGGGTTCACATCGGCGTCGAGTCGACGATGAAGTACCTGGGACTCGTCCTCGACAGCCGGTGGAACTTCGTGGAGCATTTCCGACGTTTGGCTCCCAGACTGCAGCGGGCCGGGGCTGCTTTGAAGCGGCTCTTGCCCAACCTGGGGGGGCCAAACGCCTCCTGCCGGAGGCTCTACGCGGGGGTCGTGCGGTCCATGGCCCTTTACGGGGCACCGGTGTGGGCGCGTTCATTGAGGCTCCGGCCAGCCCGCCGGTTGAACGCGTCCCAAAGGGTCATGGCCATCCGGATGGTACGGGGATACCGCACGGTCTCCTGCGAGGCGGCGAGCCTCCTTGCCGGATTGCCGCCGTGGGATCTGGAGGCAAAGGTCCTCGCGCACGTTTGGGAGTGGCGCGAGGAGGCGAAACGCCGGGGCGTAACTCCGCTGCCGCGAGAAATCACGGCACAGCGGACAGAGCTCCGGCGGGATCTCATGGCGGCATGGAGAGTGCGACTGTCGCAACCCAGCGCAGGGCACGCCACAATTGCGGCGGTAAGACCCCTCTTTGAGGAGTGGCTTGAGAGGCGCCACGGCGTCCTCACCTTCCGCCTGACGCAGGTCCTCACCGGACATGGATGTTTCGAGAGGTTCCTGTTTCGAATAAGGCGGGAGGAAACGCCCGGGTGTTACCATTGTGTGGATCGACCGGAGGACACGGTGGAGCAAACGGTGGAGGTCTGCCCGGCTTGGGCAGAGCACCGCCGTGTCCTCGTGGCGGCGATCGGCGGCGGCGACCTCTCGCGTCCGGCCCTGGTTCAGGCCATGGTACGGAGCGAGAGGGAATGGGAAGCCGTCACCTCCTTCTGCGAAGCAGTAATGCTCGCGAAGGAGGAGGCGGAGCGCGAAAGGGAGAGGCATTCTCTGCGCCCTCGTGCCCCTAGCCGCCGCAGGAGGAGGAGACACCCTGGGCGTCGGGAGTCGATTGCCGACTCCCGGCCACCGTAGGCGCGGGCTTGCGGACGGCGGGCAATGGGCAGCTCGCCGTCCGGTAAGGACCAGGCCCGGGTCGACGGCGCGTCGTGTTCCACGCGCGCCTTAAAGAGATGTCAGCAAAATTGACGGGGTCCGATAGGACCGATGCCTGCCGGGGTCGCGGATTGTTCGAAAGAGTTACCGTGGCCCTGGCGCACAGGCAACTGAAGGAACACGGGTGGGTTTTAGTCAGTAAGAGTCTGACACGCCCTTCCGCTCCGCCCAGAGCGGGAGACGTCATTTGATGATTTCCCACCCAAAAAAAAAAAAAAAAAGGTAGACCTACATCAAAGTTTCTAGTATCTCGATTTATAGTGAAATTAAGGGTGTCTTTGCATTAGGTGTTGGTTTGTCTGAATTGCATCGTAATTGACGCGGCGTAAGCGTGGCGTTTATACCTACATAAGTTCAATGAACACCGTCAATAGATGCCAAAGGTCTTTAGCTTTGTTCCTATTATAAAAATTCAATTTCCTAAAGGTACCAACACCCTAATTGCGTAACACACAATCTATCACAATCTGAATCATTTTGAAGACATTATCCATTGCTTCATAATGTTCGAAAAAACTGTCTGCTCAGCAACGTAAATAACACAATGAATGTTGTTGAACTGTCAAAATGAACGTTATTCCTACTGGTGTTACGCAATTACCAAGCGGTTTAAAGTTATGTGTGTGCCGGTATATGAGGGGAGAATTTGTATGATATTTGAAGGAGCCAGCAGTCTTACTATAGCACGGTAAAGACCCGTTTTTGTACAGAGATGGATCGAACAGTGATTAGCACGCTTCTCAGTATACCTATGTTTATGATTTCGTAATAGTATTAGTCAAGGTAACCTCACGATGTTTTCATTTACCAAAAAATATTAAATACTTCATGAAGTCGTTTAGCGAAATACCTACAGGCTAAAAATGCTAATAGTGTATCAAGTTGTGGTAGCGTGTTGCGGTAGCTTGTTGCAGCAACGCGTTCCCGCCGTCCATAATTCATGTTGTTCGCTCATCGTTTTCTACTTGCGTGGTGTATAAGGAAATTTTATAATCCGTGGTTTTATCTGTAGATAAGCTTGGAATCTTAAATTATTTTTCACACTACCTGTTCGACAATGCTGCCGATTCTCTTGTACACCGAACTAAATTACACACCATTTTCGAGATATAAGCTAAATAAAATAAAAGTAAGATACAGTACTGTTTTTGCACCTGAAGTCGAGGTGTTGTGGTGAATTTTAGTTCATGACAACAAATTTTATTCCACACCTTTTTAATCGCAATTAAAAATAGCCAGATTTAGTTAGACAACCAAAATTTTAGGGGAAAATCGTCAAGTTCAGAATAGCAAAATTGCCATTTTATTTTATTTATTCGGGAAAACAAACTATTAAACATTAAAAATTACAAAAGGATAGGATACAGAAATTATACAAATGTGAAATCAACCACGTTCTCAACAGATACACAATGAGACAATTTGGTAAATTTTAAGACTAGCGTTGTAAACAATAAAACTAACGATCCTTCTTTAGTAACCCACTTTAGACCTATTTCTATTCTCCCATTTCTCTCTAAAGTTTTTGAGCACATAGTTCATAGACAATTATCATTTTTCTTGACATCAAACTCGATAATATCCCCTTTTCAATCCGGTTTTCGCCCAGGTCACAGTACTGTATCAGCGCTTCTGAAAGTAACTGACGACATCCGCTGGGCAATGGAGAATAAGTCCCTTACTGTCCTTGTATTGCTTGACTTTAGTAGCGCCTTTAACTCAGTGGATTTCGACATTTTGCTAGTCATCCTCACATCTATCAATTTCTCTTCTTCCGCCCTAGCCTGGTGCAATTCTTATCTTCGGGGCCGCTCTCAGTGTGTTCACCTTGAGGAGTCTTTCTCTGATTGGTGTAGCTTCACGGAGGGCGTTCCTCAGGGTAGCGTTCTCTCTCCTCTCCTTTTTTTCAATTTTCATAAACTTTGTTACCAGAGTAATTTCTTCTAGTTTCCATCTCTACGCAGATGACTTGCAGCTATACCGACATTTTACTGTAGCCGACGCGGGTTCTGCAATTGCTGCTATGAATCATGACCTGGCCTGTATCAGCGCTTGGGCGCAGTCTTTTGGTTTGCAAGTTAACCCTTCTAAATCCCAGGCCATGATCATAGGCAGCAGATTCGTTCGCAATGCGGCTGATGTTGCATCTCTGATGCCTTTATATCTCGGTGGTGCTCAAATTGACTATACCGAAACAGCCAAAGACTTGGGTGTAATTATCGACTCCAATCTTTCGTGGCGTGCTCAGGTCAATGAGGTCAGTCGAAAGGTACATTTTTCATTTCATTCGCTGAAATGCCTTCAAAGTCTACTGCCCTTGAAGACTAAAATTTCTTTGGCACAGACACTTATTCAGCCGATTATAGATTATGCCGACGCCTACTACTTGGATGCTACTGAGGAGCTATTAAACAAGCTTGAGCGCTTGCAAAACTTGTGCATTCACTTTGTTTTCGGTCTGCGAAAATATGACCATGTTTCTCACCTTCGCAAGGAACTCAAGTGGCTCCCGATCCACTTACGCAGGAACACTCGGATTTTATGTCTCCTCTTCAACATCTTACACAACCCATCTTATCCTTCCTATCTGCGTGAGCGTTTTTCTTACGCGCGCCCTCGCGACGCACCGTGTAGATCACATCTTAGATCCCTCCTTAAATCCCATCCTCATAAAACCAGCTACTATTCTTATTCCTTCTCTGTTCATGCTGTAAGATTGTGGAACTCACTTCCACCTAGCATTCGAGATTTAAAAGCTATTTCTCATTTCAAATACCGAGTAAAAGAGCATTACCTTTCCTTTTAACTGTGAGAATTTTATATATTTATATATATAAGTTTATTTATTTTAGCATTATGTATTTATTTGAGTATATGTTATTTTTATTTTGCATTATATGTAAGTATATTTAATATTCTAGTTTAAGACGTCACAAATCAAATTCTTCTCTTCTTGTTCTCACACACTATTGTCTACATTTCTTTTTCATTTCTCCTTTCGCAGGTCTGCTGGAAGAAATTTCTTAAGAAATAAGCAGTACCTTTGTACTTAATACTAATATGCCGTATCTGTATCTATTTTACTGTGTGTACATAAATAATAAAATAAATAAAAAAGAGGAATATTAATAGTAAAGTATCAACAAAACAAAGCTGTTAATAGTGCCGCATAAGTGGAACAACAGTGTCACATGAATTTTTCAATATGTTAAGTAACACTAAATACTAACTACTATTTTCACTAAATTACTAACTCAGTGCCATGTTAGTGCTGTCAAACTAAAATATACTTATGTTGTGTCACTTTAGTCTATTTCAGAATGGGAAATCGTCGTTTGACAGGCATAAATAAAATTTTTGTGATTTTTAGTCTAGTTTAGAGAATTTTGTGACAAGAGAATCCGCACCAATGTCAAATTATATGTCATGCAAACTTAACCAAAAGTAAGTCATTAAAGCCCTGGGGTTTAGCCGGGCATTAATATTGTACTGAATTTGTATTCAATTTGAACTTGGAACACTGGAACCTCACGTAAAAATTGCATAAAAACATTTTCCATAGTACGTACTAATCCCATGCATTGCCATTGAGACATAATAGTTCGGAAATGGAATTGGCCACCGAGAGTAGAATACAAATTAAAAAAAATAGAACAAATAAAAAAAAGGCGCGAATACTGCAAATCGCTTTGCTGTTAAACAACAAATTAACCTACAAATTCTCAAAAAAAAAACGAGTGACGATAGTGATTTGACCCCGGAGTACATTAAATCCGAAGCCATTAATCGTTGCCAATAATCTACTCCCCGAAAAGTTCAAGGAATCATACATGAAAGCCTCCGATGATTTTTGGAAATGGAACCTATAAAAGGCGTCAAGTCTGTATCTGAATCAGTGCTTTTAGTCTACTTCCGGTAGAGATTTTGAGTATAACCATCAACCATTAAAATTAACTAATATTGAAAATTAACTATGATACCTATTCAATAAACAAAATTAACATTATCGAATAAAAATGTCATATCAACTTTTCCGGCGGAAAATTGGCAATGCCGAACAAGTAACAATAACAACGCATATCATTAAAAATATTCATTCCGTTACGTGCATTCAATTGTAAGCTCTATCTCTCTTACGATGAAACACATTTAATGTTGCGGATATTTTATTCTAAACAAATGTAAGTGATATTTTTAACAAATATTTCGGTCGGTTAGTGGTTGATTGATTGATTGATTGATTAGATTCGTTTTGTTTTGTTACTCGAATAACAAACCCGCGTCGTCGCGTTGTTTTTTTCGGTTAATGTGAAGATTGTGATTGTAATAATGATACTTGGAACCATTTCGATAGGCTCGAGGGAGTGGAAAAAGTCGCAACTTGCAAGTATTGTAATTTAAAAGACCTTTCTTAAAAAGGTGAATATCTAACCAAAATAAATGCTAGTCAGTCTTAAGCCTGTTCAAGTATAAAGGTAAGTTCATTGAGTTTAACTTAACAATTTTAACATGCATTGGTAGACTATTCCACCATTAACAATGTTGCCGATACCTACTTCAATAAAAATATTAACTAATATTTTCAACCAATAAATTTATCGATATTGTTTTTTATCAATTAACTAATAAACAATTTCAACCAATATTCTCATCTCTAACTTCCAGCGTTTATCATGTACAAAGAAGTCACGTAGCCTATGGTGTATTCATTCGATGCTCAGGTCAACAATAAGCAGTAAACACTAGTGGCGTTGTGCGCTGTAGACCTCGCGAGTCTGTCTTTGCATAGCTTAAAACTGAATAAATGTTTAAAAAATACCTTAATACAAAAAGCGCGCGTAAAGAGCGCGAAATGGCTGAAATATGTTTTTTGAGAAATATCTCCGCCATTTCAAAAAAGTTTGAGAAACTGAATCGACAAAAAATCCATATAATTATCGAATCTGCTCACAAAATTTCACGAGAATCGGTTGAGAAATGCGACTTGTAGAGGAGAACAGCCATCCGCCGGACATCCGCACTTACGAAATCATTTTTGCCCAAACTGAAACGGAGACGTTTCGCTCGCGTTACGCGCTCGTTAAGTCAATAATATTTAATTTAATACATACACCAAATTACTGACATTTTTAAAAAGTAAATCGGATGCACATCGTGCTAAGAAATCAAAAGTTTTCACAGCTCAAAATGTGGTAACGTTTCTAAGTGAAGCCTCTGACCACAGCTTTCTTGCCAAAAAAGTACATACCTAATGATTGAATTTTTAGTAACTAAAATAGCTACATACTTACTTATTTATACTTACTAGCGACCCGCTCATACATCGATCGCTTGTGTGCGATCTACTGACGCGTTGCATAGGGTGCGTCTCATAACGTATAAACTCATTTGGTCTAATTTCATTTTATTATCGTTCATAAGATATAATCAACGTGAGATATACCAACTGTTGATATAATTTCTTTACATATAACATTTATTTATTCTAAAACTTAATTAGTATAACGTTGTTTGATATAACGTTTATGTAATCGAAAATCATTTGTTCTAACGTTTAATATGTATATTGTTTATTTAATCGAAAATCATTAGGTCTAACGTTTAATATATATAAAAAACGTCATTATGGTTAACACCCCGACTCAAAGTACCCCGACTCGGATAGGTTAGGTTAGAAGGCTAAGGCGGGAGCGAAGCGGAGCGGAGCTCCCGCCTTAGCCTTCGTGGTTATTTTTTTTTAAACCACCCAGAAATAGGAGCTCCGCAGCGCGGGGCTAAGTCGACCTATCTTAGCGCAGGTGGTAATCAGTTACTAGTATGTTTAATATCTACTTAGGTTACTATTAACTATAACTACGATAGAACTTACAAAGAATAAAACAAAGAAAAAATATTTTTAAATATTTATTAAACAAAATACAAAGTTATAGACCAAATAAGTTTTATATCTTTTGAGTGGTATGTCAAACGATTTTATATTTAATGTATGTTGTGTCAAACGATGTTATATTTAATGTATGTTATGCTTATAAAAAATAGTTATTTTAAAATTATATCAATCGCTCATTATATTAACTAATCGCTATATTAAATAAAATTATAGGTTCCGTTGTTATATGTTGTTAATATTAGAGATTTTGTTGTTATATCATCTATTACTTACCCCGTTGCGTAATGTTTCGACAACCTAAAACGTCGAGATTTCTGCGCTCTATCCAAGTAAAATATTATTGTAAACCTTCGTTAGGTTTATATGTATTTTGTTACAATTATATATGTGTCTATAGGGTATGAGAAACAGGGTGTATCGCTCAAACCTCCATAGAAAAGGGAGGATGCTCCGACCAGAAGGATGTCATAACTGCCCGACGATTGATGTCGGTACGTTGTATATAATGCTAGTTGCGCGGTAAACTTTGCTTGCGCGATGCAGAAATTTGCGTGACGGCAGTGTGACGCGTAGCTTGCGGGATCCCTTCTTTTCGCATAATGTTCTTTGTCCTAATATACTTCGGCATAACGATTTTGGCACAATTTGTTTTGGCATAATAATACTTCGGCATCATTTTTTAAGGCATACATGCATGTTGGCATAATCATCTTAAAGACTAATTTGTTTTGGCATAAATTTGATTCGCATAACGTTAGTAGGCCTAATGACTATTAGCATAATATTTTTGGTTAAAAATTTAATATGCTGTGCAACAAAAGTTAGTGACAGAACCGAATTGCTGCAAAACCGATTCCACGTAGTCTTGTTTGTCCTACCCCTAGAGTGTAATTTAAAATCGCGTAGGCGCGTAGGGGCGAGGCGGCCCGCGGGCCGAGGAGCAGGCGGCTGCGAGCGAGCACCGCAGCTTCGGCTTGTTGGCCGGCTCCGCCGGCCAGCCTCAGCCGCGGCGGTGAGTGAAAGCTGTCTGCGACTATTAGCATGCGTGGGGCCGCCGGAGGGCCGCAGCGCCGGAGCCGTGACAGAAACCCTGCCTGCTGCATGCTGCATGCTTGCTTGCATGCTGCATGCTTGCTTGTTTGCTGCATGCTTGCTTGCATGCTTGCTTGCATGCTTGCTTGCATGCTGTATGCATGCTTGCATGCTGTATGCTTGCTTGCTTCATGCTTCCTACAGCGAAAAAAACAACCCACAAAAATTGTTCATAAAAAACTTATGCTTTAGAACTTTATGCTTAATAAATTTATGCTTTACAATATTATGCTTAATCATTATTATGGTTAGAGAAATTATGCTTAAAAAAATTATGCGTAAGCTGTTATGCGTAATTATATTATGCGAAAATATAATTATGCCAAACAAAATTATGCTAAGTTATATTAAGGTCTTAAAATTTTATGCAAATGGATAGGAAACCGTAGCTTGCATGTGGCGCTGTAGATGTCGCTACATGTCAATCAAATCTAAGAAAGTGTATAACTTGTAATACATAAGAATTACTATATAGTACGTAACTTACCTTCCTAATTACTAACTTACCTGTCTATTTTTGTTACAGGTGGCCTTGATTTCTGGAGTGAATGGCGCTTGTCGTTGAAATGAACCCTTAACCATTAAAATCCAAGATATCGAAAAACATTCAGATTTGTTGCTAGTAAAATCAAAGAAACAACGGTCATTCGTAGTTCGTGGAGAATACGTAAAACTTGTCGAAAAGTACCAAGCTCTACACACGTCTAATATAAACACTGACAGATTTTTCGTAGCTAATAATTTCGTAGCTTTTGTAGCAAGTGCACCAGGCCAGTCATTGGCAAAAATAAAATCAGCTCCCTTCCCGAAAGAAATTGCGAAATAACTGAAATTGACCAATACCGAGCTCTACACGTGCCATTTTTTCAGGCAGGACATCGGCTACTCTGTTGGTGGATACAAGAGCAGACATGGCCTACATTAAAAGACACGGTGGATGGAAATCTGTTGTGGTAGCGGAAGGCTACATTGAAAATTCTATACAGAATAAGATGTCGCATTGGTAACAACATCAAACTAAAAACACCGTCGATAACTGATCCTTGGACACCTCTGTCACTGCAACCATACACATCAAAACACTATTCATCTAGCCTGCTGCCTTAAGCACCACCTTCACCAACTTTCACGATCAATAATGATCCTCAGCAGACCCAAGTTTCTGAAACTTACTTTACTCAACAGCAATACGCAAATAAACTCTACCTATACTTCAATAAATGTACCGAATAAAAACATAACTTTGTCTTTCCACAACTGGTCTAATGTATCAAACATTACATTTAACTTTTAATTGTTTTACATAGGTCAGTAATAATTTTAATAAATACTTTGATTCTAGTACCTACTATTGCTTTTTATTCTCTCGTAGATGGTTTGAAAAGTAGAGTATCCTCCTCGGGGATAAACGTGCCTTCATCTTGCGCGAGCAGGAATCCCTCGCTGCACTCAGGATTCTTGTCTTAACTCCCTTGCTTTGCTCAGGAGTTAACTCAAAACTCCCTCTCTCCGCTCGGGAGTTAACATTAGGATCCTTCGTTACGCTCGGTATTCAATACGGCGCCCGCGACATAAGACGCTGCTTTATCACCTTGGTACATAATCTACTATAAATTTTCTTGTAAAGGGTTGAATAAAAGGCGTTTTTTATCTGAATTTGGGACAGGATTTATTGGTTATGTTCTATGCGTCATGATTCTGCGTGAGATTCAGATATAGTGTATAACAGACAATTATTGTTTCGTCGGTTTGATTTATTTTCGGAACAATCACTTGATTGTGATGAGCAGTGGTAGCTTAGTGGTGACGGCCGCGACTTTCGAGTTGTAGGTCGTTGGATCAAATCCATACAGGCGCTAAAGGGACTAACCACACTTATTCATCTCTGTTTAGCTTTTGTCCATAAAAAAAACAACGATTTTGTATGGAAATGATAAATGCAAGTTATTTTCAAATATAATAGCTCTTATTTCAGGTAAAAGTTACCTACCTACCTCAATGTTTATTGTGCATTACATAACCAAAATTGAGCATATCGCTTTTACTTTTTTATTTATTTTACTTTGGTAGACAATCAACATACATTTTTATCATATACTGTTAAGAAAACATTAACACATCTCTTTTGCTTATTAATTAAATTAAAGTTTGGTAAATAATCAACACCAGTTAATTTGAAACATAAACAAATTTAAAACAAAAAAATTGCACCTTCTTAAAGACACACACTCCTACTCGAACTCGTGAGAAGTCGTGTTGATTTCCTTTCAAAGTTTACCTAATCGATAAGCCATAAGGAGATGCAAATTTTATGTTTTAAGTTTATTTATCTTTCATATTACACAATAGACATTCAGGTAACTGGGTAACTTTTACCTGAAATATAAAAATAACTTTTTTACTAAGTATTTTTTATTATAATAGCATTTTTTTCAACAAGTAAAAACATTATTGAGGCTAAATTTAGTTAATACATTCACATGTTTATATTTTTTTCTACGGCCCGACTCCGTTACCCTAGAATTATCTCGGAAATGATCAGCCTGTATCTGGCAACCCCGGCTGGGACACAGGCCTCCTTTCTGTAGATTCGATTTTTTATACGTTTATTTGTTACGCTTTCACGCTAAAACGGCTGAACAGATTTGGATGAAATTTGGCACATAGGTAGACCATGACATGGAGATGGCCATAGACTACTTTACATCCTGGATCGCCGACGAAGTCGCGGGCAACAGTACCAGACAATTTATTTTTATTTTTGCATCCGTTCTCGTAACTTTGTGGAAAAAAAAAACTAGTAGGTGTTAGGAATCCAGGACAGTAAAGTCTAATTTAACAAGGCGTAAAATTCCAGGACATTCCCGGATTTCCCGGCCATCTGGTAAGCCTAGTCCCAGCAGTGGGAACAATATAGTCTGATTATGCTACTCGTTTGTGAAATGATATTTCTTTATGGTTCGTTTTCTTGCTTTTTCAGGTGGAATTTGTATTTGTGATTCTGATTCAAGATAGGCGAAGGAGAAATAGGTACTGGGTATTAGGGTGGGTTCAAAAGAACTTGTTTCTCAGAAGGTTTAAAATTCATACTAAGAAGGGTACTTTGAAATGAAAGCGCTTTATTAATACAACCTTTAGGTTCTAGAGACTTCGATGCTCGCACTCAAAGGCTACCTGTAAAACTGGGTTCCTTATTAATAAATATAACGCAGTACCTTTATGAAAGTAGAACACTTGTACAGTTCCTTCTAAGAATCACTCCTTGCTCAATTTATAACTTAATGTACTTCTCAAATAGGTCAGAGGTCCGTCAAGTAGTTCTCTAGACTAATTGAACCCTTATTCAATGGTTAGTTCAAGTATAAGTGTCGGTAAGTAAGTTAGGTACTTAGCTGCGCACAAGGCCAGTTGCTTGTCGAGCCGAGCCACGAGAGTTTGTGAGCAAACAGTTTCTGACTGATTGGTAGCTTTCATCCTCTGTTTGCAGCATACTTGCCTTGTAGAAAGGCATTAATTGAAATTTTGCTCACTTACAATCAAACGTGGATCGATAAAAGTCACCCACTTTCGTCCTGTAATAATTTTGTGGCGTTCGATTCGTAGATTCACCGAGCGTCTTACGTTATTATTTTTTAACTTGCTGCAAGTTGACTTGCAGCGATAACTTGCTTTAACGAGGACACGTGCATTATGTAATATAACTTTCAATAAATCCCGCGTCTTTTGTTTCGTATTTTAATATCGCTACATTTTAAAATCATAGCATGTCACTGTATTTCTTGTATCAAGCTGTTGCCGTGTTCCCTGTCTAGTTAATATCCAGCTTTTAGGGATCTTAACCGTCAACAAGTTATTATTAATAAGACGCCAGTTCATTACAGCGGCTCCTGAATCCTGCTGCCTGCTGCCTCGCTCACTATGATTTATGAAACATTTAACTTTTATGGTAGCGCTAAGTGGCCGGCCGACTTTCATAAGAGAACCGGGAAACTCATCTTGGCTAATGTAAGCTGAAAAGTTAAACAAATTGTCCTTCTCGCCTGTGACCTTACCGTGTTTCGGGCTTCAACGGGAGAACCGAATTTTTAAGAGAAATTACTTTGTGAGTACCGACGAAAGTCGATTTTTATCTAAGTTAGCGAGATACTATAAATATTTACTTAGCTTGTTGAGATAATAAAGTTAAAATGTCAGCGTAAAGTGAGATATCTCTGTCATTTACATTTGAGAATAAATACAGAACTACGTCTCGTAGCAAAAACGTGTTGTAATTAGCTAACGGGTCGTTGTTCGTCGAGTGTACATATTAATTTGATCAACCCAGCGCTGCAGCGCTATATCCTCGTAAGTCACAGTGCACAAAAGTTGGACCGTGAAGTCTAAAATATCATAAGCAAACGGAGCCCCTTAGCGAATCACAAAGCTTTGAGCTAGGGCTTTGACTACACCAAGAGCTTGCAAAAGCCCGTTATGGTGCTTAGCATACTGGCCGGTATTCGGTATAAGCTGTATGTCCTATTAGCCGGCCACTTATGTCCATGCTTTATATGTAAATCGTGCATTTTTTGTGGATATGAAGTTTTCTCTGGGTGAATACATACTTCGTTGCAAAAAAATAGTCTTTTTGTTGGACTTTTCAACGTTTTCTCCGTCTCGAACTGTTAAACAACCACAAAAAAATTAAATAACATAATACAAAACATAAATTGAATGTTCGGAGTTTTGTATGGAACTTTTCTGTTTAAATCAACAGCTGTTCAACATAAATCAACAGCTGTTCAACAAAATGTACAGTTATTCAGCATAATATTAACAATGAGTACAATAATATTCATCTCTGAATATATTTTTTCGGCAGGCTTAATACTACCAAGGTTACACGACCATACACATTTTCCGAGCCTCGTAAAATTTTATTTTACTTTTCGTGTTAAAAATATCACTTTCACGAATAAAGCCGTTGTAATTAAATTACACAAAAATCTCCGATTTTAATGAAGGTCGGTCATTGATTCGGACCGGAAAGTTCGGAAAACCGAACCGTAACCGTTTTTTTAACGTAATAACGCTCAAATTACAGTAAAGTAATGAGACTGTATAATATAATTATAGAATGTATAGTGTTATTTTTTCCTTGAAGAGTTTTCAAGAGATATTTTGAAACCGACAGGGGTCAGGAAGAGAAATAAATTTTATAATTGAGCAAACCGTATTCTTGGGCCACTTACGTATTTATAAGTCTCTTTTAAAGGGATAATAAAGTAAAATTAATGTTGTAGATATAACGTGTCTACGGACGAGGGTAGACGAATATACAAAAATCTGTTACCGTTTGTGTGTAAAGCAGGGTTTACATTTCGCAGAATGTCTTCAGTACACTAACATAACTTAACTATTTAAAGACTGCATTTTATCTAGATTTTTTTTTTAACCTCTCGTTCTCTGGCTCCGTTGGGCTACAAGAAACTCTTCTGCAAACTCCTATTTGTATATTTCTAACCAAACTGAAAATTTTGGATCAGTCAGAGAAATTAATTGTTAAGCAAATTGACGCCATACCTATATCAATCTGCTGTGTTATTACCATTTCAGACCATTGTCAAAGAGTGACAGTTGTTATTTCTATATACGGATAATTTAAATTGGTTTAACAAATTCTTCTTCTTCATCGTGTCGATGGCACAAAAGTGTTTTGTTGGCCCAAACCTTCAATAATTAATTTGACTTTACCAGTCCACTACCTTTCTAAATATAAACCCTTCTTAATACGCGATTGTACCCACTGAAAGTTGGCTGTAAGATCACTCACGTGGAACTCACCTACGCGTCTAACATTTCAAAAGTCAACACATCTCTTTGAAGCCGCGCATTTGACGAAGGAACATTTGCTTGCAAAGCGCGAGGTGTTATCTTAATCAGAGTGCCAAGTCAAGCCAGGCTTCTGAGCTGCCAAGTGAAGCCAGGCTGCCAAGTTGCCAAGTCACTCGTATGCGTGGCCATTGTGTGAGCGCTTCCACTTGGCGTAGTGAACGGACAGAAGGTAATATTTCTGTCACTTTCATTAATGTCACCCTTTCGTTGTGAGATTACTATCCCTTTTTGTTGTTAGTTTAGGTACCTATAAAACAAAAAGAAGGATTCAAAATTGCTCTTAAAGACTTTTGCCGCTGAATATCGTACAATATCTTGAAACATAACCTCATGCCTCAGTAAAAATATGTTATCTTTTTGAAAATTATGATTTTAATGAAAAACTTGTAATTTAAAAATAAATTCAGACAAATGACAACGGTGTGAAATAAGTCACGGAACAACACAGACGCTTGTGACAATTCAAACTCTCTGCGAGACGCGAAATATCCGCGCGAAACAATCCACAGAGGTGCGAGTGGACAATGCATATACGTCGAAAACACAGAGGAGATAGCTAATGGAGTGATTTCGTTTCAGGGATCAGTCAGCTAGGCAATACCGTCGCCATCTAGTGTTAAAATTTTAACCAAATTGACTTGTAAAAGTATCTTAGATCTACTTACAGAAATAATCTTAATCAGAATTCATTTCATATCCATTTATTAACAGAATAGCGCTGCTCTGCAGTTGCGTCTGGCGATAGACAGATGTTTTGCCTCACTCGTAAACTTTACAAAATGCTGTGTCATTACAGAAAAAGTATGGAGGCAATAAAAGGAGTTAAAATCTAACATGCAATATGTCAAAAAGGCTGTGAGATGCCTCGTCCTTAATCCATGACAATGCATACCGGCAGAAATAACGTCAATTATTTATTTATCTCGTAATAATAAACGTTTTTTTACAGAATATTTTGTTACAGTGGATGTAATATTGTGGTAAATTACGAACGAAATTCATTAAGCCTTAACACTCCATCTTTTAAATACTCTGCGTTAGTAACGAATGTCGTGCCATTTCCGCCCCACAGTGTAACCTAGCACCCTGTTCACATGGCGACAAAAAGCCCTGAATACACGTCATTAATTTGTCCACCTATCTAATTAGTGCCATACAAGCTCATTGTAAAGTGGCCACGGGAAGGAACTTGAATTTATTTTTATTTTTTATTGTTTGGTCTGTTAACAGTGGTAGACTAACGAAACCCTAAAATTCGTAACTTGCTACTTTTTCAAGCTATGCCACGTTCAGCTTGAAAATTCAGCAAGCTACGTCTTTTGGAAGATATCTTCTATTAATCTGGGGACATCGTGAAAAAGTGTATGCTCTTGGAAAAGACCCGAAGATCGTCTAGGATTTATGAGTAAGATGAAGCGCCTGTTTAAAAAGAGTGTGTCTAGCATTGGATTGTGGTAAACGCTCACATAAATAATAATACGTACCATTCTAAAAAGCCTATACTAAAATGCTGTTCAATATCCCATACCCATATTAAATAAACGAAAGCGCTTCGTTATCACCTTCATGCTTCAGTATGAACCAGACTTAAACACCCTCGCACCGAAATTAAAAGTGAACTTTAGCGCGAACAAGAGACTAGGTATGACTTAAAACAATGTCCTCGCTCAGCACATCGCATCTCATTTACCTTGCAACTCCACGCTCAACTGTATGCTCTGGCGTCATACGGTTTGTTTTCATTCCCGCTTTAGTTCTGAATAAATATTTGAGATGCAACGCTGATTGTCACGACAACACTTCGGACAAGTTTGTAATTAAAGTACTGATATAATGAACTGGTTTGTGGAATTTGTAGACATCTGGTTATACTGTGCCGTGTTGTTTTAGGTTTCATCATGGGATTGCTGCTAAGTGGTGGTTGCATTTGGTAAACTTCTGGGGGCGTACCTCTTGGATTTAGTTTGGCATTAGTGATTCGAATGTGAGTTGAGGTAAATACTTTTTGCTACTGTTTGTTGAGATTATTAATTAGATAAATAGAAATTACTGTATATTGTACTAGCTTTTGCCCGCGGCTTCGCTCGCGTTAATTTAGAATTTGACAATCAATTCGGGTTGTTCAGGGAATTATAGTTAGGAGGATGAAAAACCAGTCTATCGACACTCTAGACTCACAAAATGTATTAAGTACTTAAATATAAAAACTGTTAACACACTACTAAAGTTTCTACAATAATATAATTCAATCATAATTCGAAAGCCACGTGGCGCCATCTATTATCATAAGACCGTTATTGTTGTTTTCCTCGGGAACAGTACTTTTTTCGGGATAAAAGGTACCCTATGTCCGTTTCTGTACAGCTGACAACGTATATGCAAAATTTCAAGATGATCGGTTCAGTGATTAGGCGTGAAAAGGTAACAATCCGACAAACAAACTTACTTTCGCATTTATAATATTAGTTAGGACTAGTTAGGATTAGGATTAGGATTAGGATGCTGTGTATGTTGATATACATATGTTGTAATGACAACTAATGTTTCAAAATTGTGTTTGGATTACAGGCACCACGCATTACCACCAACTAAAGAAATTGAGATTCAGTCACCGTATGTAAAAAAATTATACTCCAATTAAACTTACAACGGCGAAACGAATCTAAAAAGAAGAAATTTTTCCGATAAAGAAGTTTCCCTCGATATAAAACTTTTCCTTCGTCTAAAGCCTCCCAGGAAAAGCAGGCACCTGGTTAAACAGTATTTATTTAAAATCTTTATCACCAACGCCAGCCGAGATTACAAAGCGTTTTAATTTGTCCAAGTAATTTCTTTTCGTGTCATAAAATTTTGCAGTGAAGCCGAGACACCAACAAAAGAATGAATAATGAGTTTATGAAACAAAGTTGAACATTTTCGGGAAACTTCCGAGCCACTACAAGCGGCACTGTTATCTTGTGATTTGTGTTTTTGCTTTCCGTTCCCTTGTTGCTGGTTGCTTAAGACTGCATAATAATTAGTGTTCTTTTATTAGGTAGGGATAATCCTGCCAAGTACCAAGGCGGTTTTGCATGTGTGAGTGACGTTAAGGGGCTAGTGAAAACAAGCTCAGTCGCGCCCTAATCCTATTGGTTGAAATTTTGTGAAGCCGCATCATCATTGTCAAAACTCACCTTTTTTGCGAGTAGGGGCAGCGATCTGTAGAATAAATTTGAGATGTATTGGTCCCAGAAATTCTAGAACAGTGGCAGAATTTTTATTTTGTGTAGCTTTAGCTAAGTAGCTTTAAGGGGATGCGCTAAGGTAGCCCGTAAAATATTTTCTTTTTTTACGATTTTTGCAATTTGCAGGTCAGTGTCAGGTTGTATGTTGATTAAAATATGATTCGCGACCGTAACAAATATATCTTTACAGAATTATTATCATTGGAATCAGCAACACAACTCCTTAAGTTAGAACTGGCATCAAATATCATGATTACATGAATTGTCATTCAATAGGGTAATATGAACTTAGAGAGATGTATTGATGATTTTTATGATTATAATTCTATGAATAAATATTTGTTACGGCCGCGAATCATATTTAAATCAACACATAACCTGATACTGACCTGCAAATTGCAAAAAACGTAAGAATATTTGAATTTCGCGGGCTACCCCTAGCGCTTTCACCGTAAGTCACTTTAAGTTTAGTTTTAAGTAAGTAAGTTAATATTTGATGGAAATAAATCTGAGCAAATCATACCACGCATAATACCGATTTTGATGATGACAAAGGACAGTAGGTAGGTACCCAATTGTCGCTATATCTAGAATTAGAATATAATACATGGATCCTCATTAAACCGTCTTACATTTCTTAAAGGCACGATTTAACTGAACAAGGGCCAATTAAAGTTATATAGGTACCTATAGATATGTTTGTTGTCCTTGAGCAACAAAGCCGTGACTAATGAAGGTAGATTAACAAGAAGGGACTCTCCAAAAAGCCTTATTATACTTTTAGAAGACTCCAAACAAAGGAAGTTTAAGTGGACACTTAATTTATCAAATCTTATGCGTGGTTGTGTAGGGAGAATATTTTATATAGGATTAGGTATGTAGGACTTTTTGATCTTCACCTTATTGAGTTTTTCAGGTCATTTAAGATGAAAGTCAAAGATTTAGGATCTTGCAGTAGACGGTGACAAACTGGAATAATTAGTATTCAGCCTGATTCCCCGTTAATTGGTTGCTTAGTCGGTTTTCTTGCATGGTCGTAGTTCATGATACCTGGTGGAAAGGTAGACGAAGCGGGTTGAAGTTGAAATAATATTAAATAAGTATTAGGGACTCAGCCTTGTGCTCGGTCACGTTTTCCGCAGAAAAGAACTGGTACGTGTTCCATGAGAAATGTTTATTACAAAACATCTTTCGTATGAATGACCTCACTGGTCGTACAAGTTGACCGGTGCGAGTCCTCGGTCACATCAAAGAGGGTGAAGAAGTTATTCTACTGTCTCAAACAGCGCATCCCTTCAGAAACTTAGCAAAATTAATTAAATCGCCCCACACTGGCAGCCACAGGTAAACTTGAAAACAAACTCCAAAAAATCTTTTTGATTTTTATTGCACAAGATTATAACACTGGTTAATTTATTCTCAAAATTTGTCTCATGGTGAAAAATTTGCCGTCACAATCGCTAACAAAAGAATGAGTAATGTCTTTTTAAAACAAAGTTACACTGAACGTTGAGAAACTTTAAAAGCTTTCAAGGGTGTGAATTATTATCTTAGAATTTTCTTTTTGTGATTAGCCGAGTTAGAACATTTTTTTCATTTTGTTTCCGTACATCCTATTGAATAAAAAATTATTTATATAAAGTCTTACACAAATTCATAATCATCATTTATTAATCGTTTTACCTAAGAATTATATTTTGGTTATCTCAACTTACAAAAATTAAGCGGATGTTATTAATGTTACAAATTCAAAGTAAAATCTTTTTACACAAGTAATTTTGTACGTATCTACCTAAATTACGGGCAAGATAATTTCACGAAAATCTAGAGAACATCAAAGCTTTCACCTCGCGCGTAGGTTTTATCATATCCTGAAGGTAAGTGAAAATTGCTCGTTTCTAGAACAAATTTTTGTTTACCAATACATTTTCAGTAAATATCGAAGACATTGCGAGTGAAAATAGCGAATCAGTATTTACAGAAATGTGAACAAATTGTGGTTCTAAGTTTGGGGATAAGCTTGTGTCAATTACGTATTGAGAAGGGTCTCTCTTGGCTGCGACAAATTGAATGGCCTAAGACGTAGTAGCCGCTCAACTGACTGGCATTTTTTACCACTAAGGGCCCGGATTATCTGCTCCTATGATAGTATATTTTCTAATATGCGAGACATTCTAGACTTATTTTCTATTAAGTTTTATTGATACCTATAGCAATTTCTTAAGATTAAGGTTCTCAATCGAGGCCGACATGTACTTTAGGTATTAATCAAACTAAAAGTATTTCGAGGATTTATTTTCTGGAAAACCGATAACTGGGATAGGTAATGTAGATATTAGCTATAAAATTAGGTTAATTATAAGGTGACTGTTAGGTGACTCTTAACGACTGATGAAGAAAAGAGATAAGTGGCTAAATTCTAGATAAAGTAATGAAAGAGCAAGATTAAACGTAATTATGTTGGGGCGACCCTCGAAATAAATTGTGGGGTGTCTGGATTAAACAGGTGCGCACATAAGGTACCGCTAAGTGAATATTTAGGATTGTTGATAAATGATTTATGTAGAATAGGTACATGTGTGGTGTATACTTACTTCGTAACGCGAATAAGGGTTGGTGAAGTGGTTAAAAACGACCTTTTCATAACGCTACGACCCTATGTGAGACAGAGCCCCAGCGCTGGTTTTCAGCGACAGCCGGCTCTGTCTCAAATAGGGTTGTAGCATTATGCTGAGCAATTGCCGTTTTACGTGGATGTGACGCATATTTTCCCCCAACTCGTTCTTTTTTGTAGTTTTGTGTTTTTCTCTGCGTCATGTTTACCGCAAATAAACGTATTTTCATTATTTTTTTCTTTTCTTTTCTTTCTTTATTTAGGGCAACTCTAATAGAGAATTTCTTTTAAAGTTTTGAAATAAATTGGTAGTATTTTGTTATTTCTTCTGTTTTGGAAAATTTACCAAAGATTTTGTCGAAAACACGGAAGAAAACCGCCAGGTAGGTACTTACAGATCTCTTCAGTAGAACAAAAATAAAAAAGTATCCCTGAAACCGACACAAAACCTCTTCCTACCTGTTTATCTTAGTGCGGCAAAACTTTGTGCCCACGCAAGAAAAAAGATTCTAACAAATTCAAGAGAAGACAGAGCCGAGTATTTTTCCAACTTGCAAACATCTTTTTGTAGGAAAACACCTCCGAAGTGAACACAGTCGGCTTAATAACGACATTTCCAGTCTTGAATGAGTTTTTTGTTCTCACCAACATTGGTTTTATTGTAAATACTACAATTCTTGGGTTGTGGCGTAATTTTACGCTGGTTATTGAGTAAAAAGGCCCCTGGAGGTTCATTTTCGGACTTATTAAGCACAGATTGACTGAGCTTTGAACAAAAAGGCTTTGTTAAAAGAGAATCAATAAAAATTGAGATACCTAAAGTCGACTTTTAAAACAATTGTTTTTAATAGATTGAGGATTGGATATGGCTGTAGCGAAATACATGTAATAAATGTGTCGATCAGGAAAATAAGTTGCGATAAGAAATTACTCTTACTTATTTAATGCATTATTAATATGACCTTATTTACGGTGTTTACTAATCGATACAAGTCTCACGGCTCATTATACCGACATTATAAGAACTTGTAAAAGAAAGGGCGTGGTTAGCGTAACTTTAGGCGTAATTTACGCTACTCAACGTGAGTCGTATACTTCTTGCGCCACATCCGAAAGTCGAACAAAATTTCTTAAAAATGTTCTTATGACTCCAACATGTTGAGTACAGTGCACTACAGACTTTTTTCCTTACCTCAGTAGTGGGGACAAGATAACTAAGAAAATAAAACTAACTTCGACTAAAAAGAAGTTAGTTTTTAAAATCGCATTGCGGTCATGTTGGATGTTCCGTCGTAAATTAACCCGCAAACGGTGGCTGAAAGTTTATCTCGTTTCCAGCCGAGTTGCCCGCGATCTGTGGCTGGCTTCGATTAGCTAGTGAGCACTCACCTTTAGTACGAACGCGTATTTAAATACTCATAACTTTTTATTGAAGCGGCGAAAAGTAGGAACTAAAAACCTTAGTTCATACGTATTTTATACAGTTTGTAATATCTAAAACAAACAGGGTTTTAGGTATTTAGTTGAAATCGGATAGCATTTTGTGTAGTTAGTGGTTTTCTAGGGATTCCCACATTCCAGGAAATATTTATGCCTATGTAAATGTTTTATGGGTAGATACATGTTTCAGGCAGTAATTTATGTAAAAGGGGCCCAGAAAACCCAACATTAAACTTTACCATACTTATTTATAAAATAAAATGATAAACAAAACAACAAACAAATGTGTCCTCCTCACAATAAATTAGCTGCGGCTACAATATTTATTCAAATTGTAACCAATATTTAAATTTGTCTCCTGACGTTAAAACCCGCTAACCCTTAGTTGGAAAACAATGTGGCGAGGCCCGGGCAGAGCCGCCAGCGAAATCACCTTGCTAAACAACGGAATGACTAATAACTGGATTAAATATCTTAAAACCTTTTTACTTAGTTTAATTCGGACTTTTTGGAGATTAACCTTATTACGCCAGCTTGTTTGAAGGTGTAAGTGGTGAAATATAATCTAATAATTCTGGGTTTTGGATGTAATTTTCAATATGTTGTTAAAAACCTTAAAATAGGTCGGATTGAGTCCATAAATTAGGTACAAGTGGCTGTGTTCATATGGGAAAGTTATACCTTGTTAAAAAATTATATATTGGATCATGGAGGGAACCCTGCGTTAGAAAGCACCACAGTATTGACTTATATAGAGTGGCAATTAGGTTATCACATTAAATAGTATAGCGGTTATTATAAGTTGTTATCAGTCTGTTAAAATGTGTTGTTAGTTTTAGACACTTAATAGCATGGCTTTTTAGATAAACTCAGACTTAAGTCGAACATGTGCTGAAGCCTTGTGTTATTACCACCACAATGTTTAGTAATAATATTAATAATAAGGTGGTGAGTCTGAATAAATGTAGCTCAAATGCTATAAATAATTATACAAATTGTACAAAGGATGGATGTCCCCCTCTCACTATGAGCTCATTGCCTGGTGATGACATTGAAGTCTTGGGGTTAACTCCGGATACTTATTTAAACTAGTTTGGAAGACACCAGAAGGTACCAGTAAAAATATTCTTATACCTAACAACAACAAGGTATCTTCTTGCTCTAAAATAAGTTAATTACTATCGAAAAGAAGATCAGCAGAATGCCTTGAAATGATTTCATCAAACTATTCAAGGTATTTCTTCCAAATTATTAGACATTGAAATGTTTTTAGGAAAAACAAAGT
Organism: Dryobotodes eremita; assembly: GCA_917490735.1. Classification (NCBI taxonomy): domain Eukaryota; kingdom Metazoa; phylum Arthropoda; class Insecta; order Lepidoptera; family Noctuidae; genus Dryobotodes; species Dryobotodes eremita. Next base: position 12,911,600 of record OU823257.1, read on the forward strand.
TTTACATTGTGTGTTTTAGTTAACATTAGTTAAAGGATTACAAAATGCTAATTAATTATGATAACTATAGTGTGGGCAGTTGTTTTAACCATAAAGGGGATCGAACTTTTTGTATAGAGACTGGCCTCGTCCCGGTTCGCCATTTTGATTATTTTTCAAAATTGCGTCGCACTGTAATACCTATATATATGGATAGGGGGCATACAGACAAACAAAAAATGTCATGTGATATAATGTCCTAAACTGTCACATTACCTAGATAAAGTTAAAAATGGCCATGATCAGCGCAAATATTTTCGTATCATTCATATGAAAAGCGGGCAATTTAAGCTACAAAGCGCTTTTTCTGTTGAAAATGTTATGTGATGTGATTATCATAATGAAAAGTAATTTAAAATCAATGTTAAGTGTATTAGATTTTTACCTTTTTAAGTAGAAAGCTTAACTGATCCGAAGTGCTTGGTTAGAATGCATATCCTTTGTCATAGAGTTGTCTCAGATGGTCTTATTTATTACAAGTTTGACTACCATAACTACACATAGGGTGGTAAGATGGATTTTTTCAAATATTTTCTTAATATAAAACAGGTGCATACTATTCTATTATTTGTTAACATTTAGTAGCAATATTAGTTCACTAAACTTATACACTACACACATTGTTTATTCACTGTCTTCACTTATATAAGATGACCTAAATGTTTTCTCTAAAAAGGCAGCAGGAGGATGATGCCGGGCCCATGCCTTGTAACAAACTATGTACATGACATGGGCACAGCATCCGAATGTTCGCATTCCTACTAAGCAATTGCAATAATAATAATATTTCAATGAGATTAGATTACATAACTGAAGTAATAATCATAATTGTAACACATCATTCATCATCTGGCGAAGCGGTGTCCAGCGTTAATTAATGTTTTTAGTTATAATGAGATGAAAACATTTCGACTCATTAAAGCTATATTTAACTCTCATTTATCTCGGTAATGTGACACTTTAAGATGTCATGTTATTGTCAGTTTTTGTTCCTCTATATGTCTTCCGTCTATATATGTATATAGGTATTACCTTGCGACGCCATTTTGAAAGAATCAGAATGGCGGACCAAGGCGAGGCCAATAGGCTTAAAGCCCTTTATGCTGCGTGGAGGTTCTCTAATCTTGATAAAAAAAATGTTTAAAATCTAAGCAACGTAATGACATAGTTGGTTTATTAGTTGAACATTGCATCGAACTGTCTTGTATTGAGCTAGGTAAGCATGTTGTACTGTGCGTGTACATACGCCCTAATTATCAGAACTTTCTTTATTTGACTCTATAATGGAAGATGTCCTAGCGAAAATTGCATCCAGTAATAAAGCTTCAAATATTTGTAGCGATTTTAACATTAATATTTTGGAAAATTATTCAAATAGCAGTAGATTCTTAATCCTTTTTAAATCGTTCAATTTATCTAATGTTTTTACAGAACCGACTAGAGTAACTCCAACTTCTGATACTTGTATCGATAATGTCTTCTGCGAATGTTATCATTTAGAGAAGGCCATGGTAAATTATCTGTTGTCTGATCATAGTGGACAAACGGTAACTTTCAAGTTTGAAACACCTTTGCAAAAAGTGCAAATACAATTTAGACCAATAACGACTGGCAAATTAAATATATTGATTAGTATCCTAAATAATAGGTTAAATATTCTAGGCTATAATATGGACGATGCAAATAAATTGTATGAGGATTTATTTTCAGTAGTGCACACAAAATTCAACAAACATTTTGAAAATGTTTGTAAAGGTTATTATATTTTAATTGTAAATATATTGTAATTTTATTAAATTTATTTTATGTTTGAAATAAAATCTACAAATTTTGAAAAGAAAACAAAAAATATTTGCCCTAATTTTACATTTAGTGACTGGGCAACTAGAGGTATTAGGATTAGTAGGGAAAGACTGTTCGAGTTCTATGGCCTTAAGCCTTATATTAACAGTGAAACTTTTAACAAGTATGTTGCTATAAATTCCAAAAAATTTGGAAATACCTGCAAGATAGCTAAACCCCGGTACATTAGCAAAAAGATCAAATCAGCAGGAAATAAAATAAAAACATTTTGGAAAGTAATAAATAACAAAACTAGTGGGAAAAAATCCGAAACACTGATTATACATTGGAGACTTTATGTGATGCCATGAGCTCTAACTTAGAAGTAGCTCAAGAATTTGTAATTGTTATTACTAATATACCATCTAAAACGACGGAAGCTTTAAATTCCTCATCCGATGTTTCAATTGATTTATTAAGAGTGAACGTCCCAGGCTGCCCGGTTGAATTTCAGTTTAAACGTATAAACCCTATGATAGTTATAAAAGCTTTCTGGCAAATAAAAATCCTATTGACCGAAAATCTATCGCGAATGTCTTTCAAAGTTTGTACATACATAATGGAGACTATAGTACCATACTTAGCTTTAATATTTAATTTGTGTGTAGATCAAGGAGTCTTCCCGGATTTAATGAAATACAGTAAGGTTATACCACTTTTTAAATCTGGGAACAGCAAAGACACCAACAATTACAGACCACTAGCGGATACTCGGCTTATGCTACTATGATAAAACAATGCACTAGGCACATTCGGGTCATTCATGAAGTTATTTTTGGTTCTTATTTTAGTGATCTTAAACCATTTTCGCATTATTGCCTTTCTAATGAAACCAGTTTGGGGCACATCGATTGGATAGTTTCAAAGTCTATAACGGACATAGGTAGAAACAATTTTTGTGTTTTAGTATAGATTATTCGTGTTATCGCAATCTCGCGTATTCAGCAAGGTGTTTGAAAAGATAATGCTCAATCAAATACTTAATCATTTTAAAACCAAAAAAAATCTTACACGATCAGCAATATGGTTTCACCAAAGGACGTTGTACGACTGACGCCGGTGTCACTTTATTAATACACATATTTACAGCGTGGGGGGAGACCCAAGATGCCATAGGGATCTTTTGTGACCTCTCTGAGGCATATGACTGCGTAAATCACGAAACCTTACTCTTAAAACGTGAGCATTACTGACTAGGTAAACCTGCGCTCTGTTTAGTAAAATCTTATTTAAATAATAGACACCAAAAATTCCAAATAAATGGTGTCAATTTACTTGGTTTAAAAGTAAAAATTGGTGGTCCACAAGGCTCGATATTAGGTCCTTTCCTCTTTTTAGTATATATTAATGATCTACCCTATTTATTTAAAAACCAACCACAAATGGTATCGTTTGCTGGCGATACTTCTTTAATTTTTTAAATAAATAGACGTGCATCAAATCTTGACGACGTAAATAACGCCCTACTGCAGGTACAAAATTGGTTCACTGCTAGTGATCTAGTATTGAATGGGAAACAAACTAAATGCATAAGATTTGCTTTACCGAATGTTAAACAAACATTTAAATATTTTCAGTAAAAGAGGTGAAAGACATAATTATAGGACTAGAAATAGGGACCAATTAGGTCAACCAGGTTTCAGACTGGCTAAAGTAGCCTCATCCTTCATGGGGTACTGTTTAAAATGTTACAATTAAATACCTCCCCACATACTCCAACTGAATGAAAAGAGATTTTAATCTTGTATAAAACGCACACTATATTATAGCATATTATAAGTTGGGAGATTACATCGCTGACAAAAATGCTTGGCTCAACGTTAGTCCTGCTCCATAAGGGCGCATAAACTAATTGATTAGCATACGAAAATATTGTTGGAGCTGCTGAAGATTGTATAAACTGTCTTTGTATTGTATAAATTCAATCTCTTAGTATTGTATAATTGCATAGCACATGTGTGAGCACTATCTACAGAGGTATACAGCTTTATATAGATAAAGCTAACATTTACGGGGTACATCTTTCATTGACTTGAATGTGCCCTGGCGGCTGAGAGCATGTCATGTTCAGTCAAATGTCTCGCTGGTGGTGGCGTGTGTGTTGGATCACTAAGTTCCCTTCAAAATGGTTGAGCTGAATTGTGTTGATCCATACGTTATGCTCGTGAACGGGCGCCGTCAGTAGGAACTGGTCATCTCTTAGCTGCTATGGCTTATTTTAATACCTGTTTTGTTTTTGTTTGTATGTTTTTTATTATGGACGCTTCCAACGTGCACGTCTTTCTACATCGTTTTCACATGTATAATTTCAACATGAATGATGTAACCAATTTTTTTGTAACTATATTTTGATTTAAAGGAGTGTCCGTGGAGTTTCTTGCCCGTTCTTCTCCATAGGTACCTACTACGCTTTGGGATGGACAACTAGCTTCATCTTTCTGAATGACAGATCCCTTGACAATTCAAAAATGCCTGTAATTGTTTTATTTGAAATAAATGCTTTGAGTTTGAGTCTGAGTTTGAAACTAAAATAAACAATATTACTAAAAATAATAAAGTGATTTTTTCAAACAAAATAAATAGCGTAAAAATTGGCACAAAATATACCACCCTTGATAATAAGGCACTAGAGATGCGCGGGGCGATGGTATCAACAATTCAATATTAACTTTATGGTATTGTTACCAAATAATCACAAATTAAGTTTAAAGTTGTTAAATGCTAAAACAAAAAAAAAACGGTTCCACGGCTAGAATGTTAATTGTTATTAATTATTTAAATTGAGTGTGTTTAAAATACGTAATGTAGAATACGTGGTCTCAATTAATGTGATAACCTAATCGCTACACTGTATGCCATAAGGTCGACCGTCTGCCTATTTTCCAAATGCCAACTAATAATAGATATACAAGAATATACAATCGGAAAATCGAATACGTACCCATTGTTACGTAACTGTGTAGGTCTGAAGGAGATAAATATTTTACAACGGGTCTAATCTCAGTTATGTCAGTGCTTGATAGATTATGCCTCAGTATTTTACAGGCAGTGTTGCTAAAGGAATATAATACAATCTCACAAAGAACTTGTCTCACCTACTAACAGTAAAATAACAGAAGAAAATATGAACGTATTTCCTGCTACGTAATTGAATATTAACATTTCTTAGAGAACCTTTTCAGCCCTTTGTAAGAAAAAGCTGAAAACGAAAACATCTTGGATACATTCAAATATAATATTATCCATCAGAATTTGAGATGAAATTATTTTATAGATACGTGCCTCCGTAAAATGCAATCATTCCCATGGTCCACTCCAAATTATGAAAAAGAAAAAAAAAACGGAATGGAAATACGCAAATAATATTTTTGTTAAAGCAATTTGAAAGTCATACTATCGGTGCGATCAAATAATTCAATTATGAGGTATAAAACAATATTGTCGGGGTTCAATATTATAAGCCCATTATTTTCCGAAATGGGAGATTCCGAAATCACCAACCTGTTTCATGACGACTCAAAGTGGGGAACAAGACTGAATTATGTAAAGGTGCGTTTACACCAAAGTAATTTGAAGTACCTATTAGACTTTTTGTAAACATTCTTTTGTTACTTGACTGCACGAGCTTTATATTGTGAATACGATTGATGTTCGTTGGGACAAAATATAAATTAATGTTAATTTGAGCAGGAGTGTGCTATCTATTACCATGCGAGTAAGTACCTACGGGAATTTTTGCAAATGAACTTAGTCATTAAAGTTATTAACTAGAACCATAAGCTGCTATTGCAAATTATTGCGTTTGCCTTTACTTTACTTTTTGTTAGCTTACTTATTTACTGTCGTTTATATCGATTTTTCTATAGCTCAGTTCTTTATCTACATTCGTTTGAAAGCACAGGTCTACAGTGCCGCCTCCGTGCCTCTTTGTTATCGCTTCGATAAAATATTCATCATAGAAACAAAGAGAGCATTCGCACTACCGATGCCTTTCGGGTTCCGATGCAATTCATATTTATTTCCGATGTTTCGCGTTATTGAAAGCGTAGTGAGACCGCTTTAGTGTGCATCGAGCCTTAAATGGTTAAAAGTGCAATGAAAATAAAGTTATTGAGGACGTTTAGGTCAAAATACATGTTGTTAAAGTTTTTACAATATTTTATTAAATATTAGTAGAATCTGTTTGAGTGAAACAAGCAATATAACGAAAAGTTGGTTGGTCGGTATGGTTTTATATTTTTTTATATTATTATTATATTTTTATTTTTTTATTATTTTTAAGCTATTGCATAGCTTTTATCGCGGGCTTTGAGCGCAGCGACCGAATCAAGAAATTCCGTAACAAAAATAAAAGCTAACACCCGCCACTCCGCCTACCATGTAGCTCGGCCGAGCGTTCGCTTAACGTGTATGTATATGGTACGTCTGTACTTGAATTAATATCAAAGAAAAAAAATACTGCATAAATAAAAAAAATATAAATAATTATAATTGCATAAGTTGATAAAAAATGCTATGCAATAGCTTTACCGCGGCAGTCCCCGAGTGCCACACGTGTTTTTTTTTTTTTTTTTTTGGTTCGATTGTAAGAATAAATAATAATAAATGGTTAAAAGTGGGACCACCTCCCTAAAACTCAGTACCACGATTGAAAGTCAACTCCAAAGGCATCCATATTCAAGTGCGTATCGCATTATTGTAATACTAAGTAGTAATAAACTCGGCTGCAGTTCGTTGACCAGACTGAATGATTAGATTTTTCTATTAGAATAATATCAAATTTGGAAATTACGCCCAATTCTACTTATATTATAAGCAAACTGTTGCAATTTAATTTAACTAACATAAATTTGTTATTCGTTAATATGAACTCCATAAACGAATAATAAGACACCGTTAAACAATAATTATAAATAAATATTTCGTAGCACCTACGCCTACGCTGCTACGCCGTAGACCTCGTAGACATAGTCATACCGATTTGGAAAAAACCTGAGCCGCCCCCTAGTTTTTGCTATCCTAACCGTACATAATACATTGTCTCTTTATTATCTCTCTTGAGCCCAAGGTGGAGCTTTATGAGTGTCAATAAAAAAAAACATTTCTTGGACCTCCCTACTTATTTCCTCTTAATATCGGCTTATATTCTTATTATACAGCAGGGTCAATAACAGTAATATGTAAGTAGGTACCCCGGTAAGGTATCAGTGATAATCCGGCGAACAAGTCGGGAAGTATTTTATGTAAGCTAAATGAGCATATTTCCGCTCCGCTGGCACTGAAGACCTCGTGACATCGTTCTTCATATTCAGCTATTATCATTTTAGATTGAGTGTTTATTGTTGCAACGAGCCATTGACATGGTTTGATAAGTAAATATAATCAGTTTTATGGTTATTATTTTGCTGAAAGTAGGAAATAATATCCTACTTTCCAAAATTATTTTAATAATAATATTAATTAATTTAGGTACATAAAGGTTTTGTAGTACATGATAGACTTACAAAGTATGCATTATTAATTACATGGTATAGGTACAACGAATTGTTGGTGGAATCGCTGCTCTCCTGGCTAGATTACTGAGTAATCTGTATTTAGGAGAGACAGTTTCGTTTTGTTTCTATAAGGGTTGCATGTTCCTGTACCTATTAAATAATCCATACTTTACTATATCCATACTAATATTATAAATGTGAAAGTAACACTGTCTGTCTATTGCCTTTTTTAATGGCTGAACGGATTTTGATGAAATTTGGCACAGGTAGACCATGGCCTGTGTTAGGACACAGGGTACTCTTAATCCCGGTAGAACATTCCCGTGGGTTAATTTCCGACCTTCACGCGGGCGAAGCCGTAGGTAAAAAGGTAGTACATATATCTGTATTAGTACGTCTAATATTCGGTTGTCAAACGTGGGTGCTAACTAATGGCAAACGTCGTGCAGTATTGTATAGTACCTGCCTGCCGGGGTCGCGGATTGTTCGAAAGAGTTACCGTGGCCCTGCCGCACAGGCAACTGAAGGAACACCAGTGGATTTTAGTCAGTAAGAGTCTGACACGCCCTTCCGCTCCGCCCGGAGCGGGAGAGGTCATTTGATGATTTCCCAACTAAAACATAAAAGTATTGTATAGTACCTAAGGAAACGAGAAAAGTTGGTATCATTTTACAAAAACTTGCTTAGTTTTGTAAACGATATACGACATATATACGATAAGCCATATTATGTTGCTATTAAGTACTATCATCCTCACATGCAAGTATCGAACTGTACAATAGGACTGTAAGTATATGCACATTTCAATCTCTATTTACCACAAAAAATATCGTAACAAAAACTCACACGAACTACTAATTAACAAATTCAAAGGTTATACGAATTTATTTACTATTTATAATCTCAATCGAGTCTTCAAAAAATAATACTAGGAAGCTTCAATGCCAATTTACTAAAACTTCTTTTGTTAAACATCAACACATTATCAAAATTAACTTTTAGAAAAAGCTTCTACTTAGCGAAGCTTTTTCTAAAAGAAACTTTTGTTATTACAGGTGTGGGGTTGTGACCTAGATTTGTCTTAGTGAGTCTAGGTAATAATACAGACTGTCTATATCTAACACTAGAAATGTGGCTTAGCTTCAACGTGTTTATTAAAACAAATAGCAGCGCAAATGTAGTGATAGTCACGGAGTAGTTAGTAAATGGAGTCCTCATTCTCATAAAAAAAAAAAAAACTTTTTACATGTTATAAGTTACGACTATTTACGTACTACTTATCACTGGTAAACTGCATGAACAACCACAAGTGCCAACGTTGACTGCGCTACAATTTGCTAAAAGCTTGCTTCATTACTTGCTTGATTATTTGTAGTGTGTTTAAAAATCAGTTATGTTGTGAATTATGTGCACAAACGTTATTTACACAAACTATGTGGTATTTGTGGAATAAAATGAAGACAAAATATGTGAAGTGACAAAAGTGACTAAGACATTCAAAACATTGTTCAACACACTCGCAAACTAATTTTATTGACGTAAAAACTATTTATACTAAGTGAAAAGTGTATATAAACAAACAAAAACTTATGTGAAAAATTAAAACAGAACCTGGTGGTGTGCGAATAAAAAAAAAAAACACATGAATCATTCTTAGTGACAGCTTGATTATTTGAAATTAGGACCAGCAAGCAACAGCAAATTTTGTTACTAAAATTAACGCTCAAATTACCATACTACTTTAAGTTAGGATTGGCAAACCTCAGAGCGCTGGTTCGGACCCCGCAAACTGAGATTCTTTTTGTATGTATGTAAATATTTCAAATTAAAATTATAATGAACTTCTTCGGAAATATCACGCAACGGCGCAATCGAAGAGGCTCAAACACAAAAAGTGAAGATTCTAATTCCTCTAACATAACAGATAGCGAACTAGATGGCACCACTAGCAACAGTCTGCCAAACATATCTGGCGACGAAGACTGTGAAAAAATTGTCGGACTTAACAACAAAATAAAATAATTGACTACACAACTTAGACGCTGCACATAAGGAAGTACAAAACCTAAATATTGACAACACAAATCTCAAAAAGACAATTGAAAATTTGACAAAAAAACAAAATATTTATAAAAAATTTACGACTGACATAGTAAATTCACCTAAGAAGAACACTTCTAAGAAAGTTCCTATAATAGACCGCAGCGTTACTCCCAAAACAAAGAAGAATAATGAGAACCTTACATCCCAAATGACTGCCAAAACAACACCAACGACTCCAAAAACCACACCCAAACTGACCGACAAATCGACACCGGCAGTACCTAAACCTACACTCCAGACAGCTGATAAATCAACTCAATGTGGCGACCATGGTATGAAGCGTGATAAATTAATGGATAAGCGATATTCAACCCAACAAACTAAAACCAAACTTTGTATAATAAGTGCTAACAATAGAAATAGACTATGTGACATTATAGAAGATAGTTTGGGAACATGTCACGACTTCTGCCATTACTCTTATCCAAATGGTGGCATAGAAGAACTTCTAGTTGGCATAGATAATAAACTTAGTAATTATAATAAAACTGACTACTGCGTCTTATTAATTGGAGAAAAAGATTTCATAACTACTAAGAACTATTATGATTTAATCTACCATATTAAAGATACCATTGACAAACTAAGTCACACAAATATTATTATATGCCTCCCGATCTTCAGAATATGTGGGAAATACACAACACTATATAACTCAAGGATTGAAATGTTTAATAGTTTATTGTACCTGCATAACACAGCGTATGAATACGCCTATTTATTAGACTCAAACGCTGACTTATCATACGATTACTCAATGTTTTCGGGTAGTCAAGGACTCCTGAACGATGCAGGTATGAAAAATATATTTATGAATCTCAAAAGAATTATTAGTGAAATCCAAATGATTAATAGAGACACTGACATGAAGGACATATCGGAAGAAACATCAAACCATTTTTTTCTATAACTATCTGACAATAATGCATCAAAATATCGCAGGATTGATTAATAAATCAGACCAATTACTATTGCACCTACATGAACTTAAAAACGACATAGACATTATTTGTGTAACCGAACACGTCATGGAAATTGGATATGAAGGTTTCCTCACCATACCTAACTATAGATTAGCAGCTTGTTACTCCAGGGACACAAAAAGAGGAGGAGCATGCATATTGGTAAAAAATGACCACCAATATACAGAGCTTAATGAAATCAAGAAACTTTCAGTGCAGGGAATTTTCGAGTGCTGTGCAATCGAATTAATACAGCATAACGAATTAATACATAATAACAATAATAATATTGTATGTATTTATAGGATACCTAAATCGAATTACCTTGACACGTTTTATTCGAAATTAAACATTCTTCTACCAAAAATATGTTAAAAAGCGCGCAAAAATGTAATACTATGTGGTGACTTTAACATTAATACTTAAAAAAAAAGAGATAGAACTTCTCAGGAATTTAGTAATTACTTATTAAGCTATAACTTAAAATTACAAATTGATGAGCCTACCAGATTACAAAGCAAGACATGCATAGATAATTTTGCCCACAATTTTCCACGAAAATGCAATCATAAAATAATGGATTTTAACATGTCAGATCACACAGCCCAAATTTTAAAGATTCCTGTTAAGAAAACTTGTATAATAAATAGTTGGAATATTACAACGCGTGACTACAGTCACAATAACTTGATTAAATTCAGAACATGCTTAAATTCTCTATCTTTTTGCGATGTTTATCAAGCCGTTGATCCAAATGTAGCGTACGATAAGTTTATGGAAATATTCCAGCTGTTTTATAATTTATGTTTCCCCATAGTCAATAAAAAGATTAGGTCAAAAAGGAATCCGAATTGGTTGACACCCGGTATCAAACGTTGTAGCAAAAATAAACGACAACTTCTTTGGCATTTAAGAGCAAAACCAAATAGTAATAACCTGACAAAACTTAAAAATTATTCACAAAGACTTAAGAAAATAATAAGATTGACACAAAAGGCAAAAAATAATCACAAGATAATGACATCAACTAATAAATCGAAGGACACATGGAAAATTATAAATGAAAACAAATATTGTCCTCCACGTGAATATATAACAGAAATACGTAGTAATGGTACTACATTAACAAACCCCAATGATATAGCGAACGCATTTAACAATCACTTCGTAGAGCAAGCAGAATTACTTTCAAAAGCCTCAAAATCTGTTAATTGTAAGAGTCCAAATATATGCAACAGTTCAATGTTCTTGGCTCCGACTACGCCTAATGAAGTGTATCGGATAATACAAGATCTGAAAAATAAAGTTAGCGTAGGTTATGATGACATCTCAACAAAAGTATTAAAATTCGTTTCCCAAGTGATATCAGGTCCCATTTTTCACATAATTAATTTAAGTATTTGCTCTGGAATCTATCCTGATAGATTAAAGCCCACGATAATTAAGCCTCTATTTAAGAAAGGTGATAAGATTGACATTAATAACTACCGACCAATTGCGCTTATACCGGTAATATCAAAAATATTTGAGAAAATTATTTATAACTGTATGTATTCCTTCTTCACCAAACACAACATCTTAGTAAAGGAACAGAAAGGTTTTAGAAAAAACAAATCCATAAACTTGGCCATATATGATTTCCTTAATATTATAATGCCAGATATCGATCAAAGAATTCCCACTAGCGCTATATTTATGGACATGACGAAAGCCTTTGATCTAGTCGATCATAATATTTTGTTAGGAAAACTAAGTGCTTACGGAATAAGGGGAAACGCACTTTCTCTTATAAAATCCTACCTCGACAATAGAACACAGTGCACGGAAGTTAGACGAATTTGCAAAAAAGATAAAAAAGAATACAAATACATTTCAGCAAAACGTAAAGTCACATTTGGCGTGCCACAAGGCAGCGTATTGGGCCCAACATTGTTTTTAGTGTATATAAATGACTTTCCAAAACACGTCACTTTTCCTATGGTTCTTTTTGCCGATGACAGCACTTTAATTATTAGGCATGATGATTTAAATAGAAACTATGAAAGTAACATAAAAAATGCACTACAACAGTCTATTGCTTGGCTTGAACAAAATAATTTAATTCTTAATTTAAATAAAACTAAAATCATGCAGTTTCGACAAAGAATTACCACTCCTGACATCAATCTATCTGTTAATAATAATATAATTGAAGAAGTAGGACAATAGGATTGACAATAGACTCTAAACTGACGTGGAAAGAACATGCATCGATCCTAATTACAAAATTGACCAGGTTTGCCTTTGCTCTTTATAAACTCAGCAAAAAAGTAAATCAGGCGGCTGTCATAACCGCGTATTATGGTTACGTAGATTCCATATTACGTTACGGAGTCATTTTCTGGGCAAATTCCTGTGAAAAACTTGAAATTTTTAAAGCGCAAAAGAGGTGCATTAGGTCCATATGCAATCTTAAATCAACAGAAAGTTGCAAACCGCATTTTATCTCCTTAAAACTACTAAAGTTACCTTGTCTTTACATATACGAGACCGCTTTGTTCGTAAAGAAAAACGATGATTTGTTTAAAAAAGGTTCAGAACAAAGCTATCGATCCATAAGACCAAAATATCGACACAAATTAGTCCTAAGACGTTCAAAAACCGCCCTTATGCACAAGAGCCAACTTTGCATGGCTCCAAAATTTTTTAATAAGCTACCAAATGACATAAAAGATTTACACTTGACATAATTTAAACGTAAACTAAATAAATTTTTAATAGACAAATGCTACTATACCATTGACGAATTCCTAGTTGACAAAATTTCATGTGACTGACCATTTTATGGATTTATGTTTTAATGTAATATTTAATTATATCCTTTAATTTAAAGTTCTATAGATATGATTTTTTTTCATTATGGTTAATGTAATGTTTAACTTAATTTTTAATATTGTAATTTAACAATGCATGCCTTAATAGGGTAGATTTTTGAGCTACTATAAAATATTTATAAGATCCTGTTATATCACCAAAAATCGCATTAATAAAAAACTTTAACTTTTAACTTTAACTTTATTACATAACTAACAACTTTAAACTTATGTAGCTAATAGGTAAACATTACAATGCTCACAGCTAACATTCCCAAGTTTTACAAAAACTTTTCTATTTCTCTTTTTCTACTGGTATTCACATGAAATGACGAACTGGAACTTGGCTAAAAAAGTAAACGTACACTCTTATTTCCGATTAGCGACTGTCACCGCGATATACGTAATGTTTGCTCTGATGCCTTTCACATCGTTCGCCCGCATGTAATCATTCCATTTGCGTACTTCTCTGTGTGATGGGTCGACTTTACCCTCTTATCGGTGCCCTAAAACGTTTATGAGGAATTCGTGCCGGCGTTAATCTGGTTGCTTCCGTTATCGATAAACTAAAATTTCATGCCGCGAAGTGTTCAGTAGAAATTGAAGCGAAACGTGGCGAAATGCTAATGCTAATGTAAATGTTATGTGCTGTTTAAAATGTGTTGGATCTTAGAGCAACGGTCGAGGAATTATGAGGTTTTTTTTAAAAAAAAATGTTTCGGGTAGATACCCGACAAGAAATTGATGAGCAAACGAAGGACTGGTTCAGTTTCTCGATTTAAGGTAGGCATAGTAATTTTATGACCCTCGTCCTCCCATTTAACGTTATAACTGCACCAAGAATGAAAGTAAGTAGTTTCTGCACATTTATCAAAAGCAACACTTTATAAAAATTAATAGCGTTCCAAAAAGTCCGTTTTCAATAGACATATTTGTAAGCGTTACGTATCTGAAAATAATTGCGACGATCAACATTCCGGGCTTTGGAAATGTCAGCAGACATTCTAAGAAGCGTGATAAAAATAGAATAGGTATTCGGGGAATGCTTTAGGCGGGAACCTATCATCGTTAACTAGCCCGAATGTCGAACCAAACTGTAGTAACATTAAACGGAAGAATAATAGATGTCATAATGGCTTTTGTATTAGCTATTACATAGTACCTTTATTAACGTTAATCTTGAAGTATTTGTCTTTGGCTGAGATTTATGAACGTTAATTAGTACTTTGGATAAGAATATTATTCCGGTCCTTGTTGCAAAGCTGTCAAACTATAAATGCAAGTTACCGTCAAATCTTTTATTTCAAGTGGCCATTAAAAAGCACTTTTGAACGTAAAAATTTACAAGAAAATAGGATTGGTTCTAGGCGCCCCTTTCAAAAGGTTGTTTCGTATGGAGAAGAATGGGAAAGAAAGTCGAGAGTTACTTAAAAAAAATGTTTTACAATATGTTGTATACCTTAATTACGAGTATAATTTATATGTGAAGATGATGTACCTAGAATACAATTACTACACTCTATAGACACAAAGAATTTCTTTATTTATTTAAGGACTAGCTTTTGCCCGCGGCTTCGCTCGCGTTAATTTAGAATTTGACAATAAATTCGGGTTGTTTGGGGAATTATACTCAGGAGGATGAAAAACTGGTCTATCGACACTCTAGACTCAAAAAATGTATTAGGTACTTAAATATAAAATTAAAAAAAAACTCTTAACACACTACTAAAGTTTCTATAATAATAATAAAAATCAATAATTCTCTATATAATTCAATCATGATTCGAAAGACACGTGGCGCCATTTTTTATCATAAGAACGTTATTGTTGTTTTCCTCGGGAAAAGTACTTTTTTTCGGGATGAAAGGTACCCTATGTCCATCTCTGTACACCTAAAAACGTATATGCAAAATTTCAGGATGATCGGTTCAGTAGTTTAGGCGTGAAAAGGTAACAAACAAACAAACAAACTTACTTTCGCATTTATAATATTAGTTAGGATTAGGAAGTTAGGATTACCAACGAGATACATTAAAGAAAAGAAGAAAGATAGTACGTTTATTTGCGGTAAACATGACGCAGAGAAAAACACACAAATACAAAAAAGATCGAGTTGGGGGAAAAATATGCGTCACATCCACGCAAAGCGGCAATCGGTCAGCATAATGCTACGACCCTATGCGAGACAGAGCCCCAGCGCTGGTTTTCAGCGACAGCCGGCGTTGACGCGATGACGTCAACCAGTGCAGCATACGAAAATATAAAAATAACAAACCATAAAGAAATAAACACCAACAACATTTCAATTATGTAGTAAAATAATAAAACTTGTATAATTAATACGTTATCCTGTAATGTACACTCAATAACAGGTAACCACAGCGTACACATTATCGAGTACACATGCTCTGAATACATAATTAACTTAAAAATACATTTAAAAAAAAGCAATGTACATGCTATTTCAAAGGATTTACTTGCTTTTATAAAAAGATTAAAATTACATCAATACAATGCAATAAAGCCAAGCATTAACTTGATTTTCAGTAATGTGTTTCGGCACAGTTGGCGCAGTGGTTAAGCGTTTGACTGTTGCGCTGCGTGTCGCGGGTTCGATTCCCGCACGGAACAAATATTTTTATGACCTACAAGTAGTTGTTCCGGGTCTGGCTGTTTGTGTTCGTGAGTTTTAAATGTTTGTAAACGCACCCACAATACAGGAGACATTTCTAGAGTGGCACAACGTTTTTTTTACAAAAAAATAAAAAAAAGAACTTATTTTTAAGTATTAAACATCAAGCAATGACAAATAAATTAATTATGTTGATAGACCTGTGGTTCTCACTTATTTACAAATATTGCAACCGTAGACGATTTTTCCTAACAATTTAACAAATAAAAAATCAATGTTTGAGTTAAGGTTCTCACAGAATGTAGATTTAATGGCAAAAAAAATATAAATTATGTAATTAAATTCAGTTTGATTTTGTCTAAACGCGAGATTGTCCTATGGAGCAGGACCAGTTTGTTTCCAAGCATTTATAACTAGGCTTTGTGTTATAAGTGCGATTCTACAGAAAATTGGTTTTTATGCTCATTATTTTGTCATATATGTTTCGTTAGCCATTATTATGTAAGCGTGTAGCGATGCAGGTGTTGCTGCAAAAATAGCAGAGCAAACTTGAGGCCAACAAACGATGTGTCACATTTTCAGCTGCTTAATCCCCTGCTAGATTTCTGACAACGTTTTCTGTGCAATGTGCTGACTGTGCGAGTTTTATTTCTGCTTATAATATATTTGACGGAGAAGGTATGTCTCTCTCGTTATTATCGGCCATATTTTAACTACTGTGGGCGTACTATGGGAAGTGTTGGTTATTGCGCAATAGAAAAACCGTTTGCAGTTCAAATAAAATTATAATCTACGATCAAATTAATTACACTAGCGAGTCACACGACACAACTATACAGAACGCGCGAAAGTTTCTTAACGTGTTCACTGCTTAACCGCCAACAACCAACTGTGCTCAAGCGTTGTGTTGACTCTGTCGAGCGCCACCCGGTGGCGCTGACGTCCAAGTGAAACGATTGATTTAACGTACTTCCGACATATTTATACATTAATTATAGGAGAATTTTGCAATTATTTATTTATTAAAACTTTATGCACAAGTAAAAAATACTGTACAAAGGCGGACTTAATGCCTGAGGCATTTTCTACGGTTCCCTATCCAGTTGCACAAAATTTTAAGACATTATATACATTGGCATAGCGAAATTAGCATACTGATAATTAAATATAATATTATAACGCATAAACGTTTTGCCATAATGTTTATTGCCATAAATTAACCTAAACTAACCTAACCTGAACATTGCATTATGCCAAAGTATTATTATGGTACAGTATCATTATGCTAATAAAAATAATGCGAAAATGGTTATGCCACAACATATTAGTATAAAATAAAATATGCGAAAAGAAGGGATTTCACTTTTTACCAAAATAAAAAATAAATAAAAAAGGGTGATGCTGGGACAAAACATGGCAGGTGCAATATAATGGATAGATAGCTCGGAAATAACTATAAAATACAAGAGTAAATACTAATACTTACATACATATAAACAAAATAAACTTTGTCAGGAGAAATAAGGATCGGTAGAGGAGAAAATGTATTCAGCAAATCAGCGCTGGGGTGTTTCGGCCAACTTCTGACGGATATGCTCACGTGCCTTCACTTACAATTGCAAATGTAATTAATAGCTCAGGGCCTAGTCAAGTGGCAATCACTTTTCATCAGACGTGATCGAGGTCAAGAACAGGGCGATTCATAAATAAAATAAAAAATTTAAAAACGTTTCGTATATCTACAACGTCTTTCAACAGGATTGACATAAGCTTTTCGGTAGCTAAATACATTTTTACAATTCCATCATCGTTATCGCTAATAGAATATCGCTATTGCTAGGGCCTAGCAGAGGGCCTAGAGAGGCCCTCTGCTAGCCGTTTCTGGAGGGGAGTTATGTAACGACATCTACAACGCCACATGCGAACTACGCGTCATACTGACGTCACGCAAAATCCTGCATCGCGCAAGCAGAGTTTACCGCGCAATTAGCATATTATATACAACGTCCCGAAATCAATCGTCGGGCAACTGCCTAGCAGACACGAAACCCGTCTGGTCGGAGGATCCACCCTTTTTTATGGAGGTATGATTGAACTTCACACCCTGTTCCTCATACCTTTATAGTGCTATTAAAAATATTGCGTAAAAGAAAAGCAGGATAATGAACTTTTATTCTTTTAGTTTCTGTAAATAAATTAGTGTTACCAGGCAAACAGGAAAAACTGAGAGTATCGATAAAAATAATAGAATGGAGGCAAACTAGCTTGTTCTTTGGCTATACATAACCAAACAAAAAGGGTCGACGGGAAGTAAAATAAAGAGTTAATGAACAAACTACGTATAAATGTATAAATCAAACATGGTCTGTTAAATCTAATATTTTTTCAATGTATTGATGTATCGTACTGTAGAGGCTGTAGCCTGGCATGGTTGTAACCATGCAACCTCCGCGATTCCGTATAAGTTGATAGCATAATTACGAGACAAACATTGATTTGTATTTAGAATAGAAGACAACACAGTAGGAGTCAGATTAGCTGACAAGCGTAAGTGATATTATAAAATATATAATGTATAAATGAATTTAAAGATCCAAATAATTACGCTATAAAACTAAATAGTATTTTATTGAGTAACGTCCCGGTGATTTATTTATTTATTTATTTATTTATTTATAGTTAATTAAAACGGCACAACACCAATTACATTAATTAACATAGAAACAATTACAATCTTGACATTAATTAAATTTAAAACTAACATGGAACAGTGGACTCCCTAGCATACTGATAGAATTAGGAGTAGTTATTACAGTACCTACTGTATTTTTATTTTCGGTTGACGTGGTGCAGGGTTTGACATTACAATAACTAAGTACAGGCCGCTGTACGCACACATTCACACATTAGTCGGCCGACGGTTGGCCAGTAAGCGCGCAAACGGCCACACTCACACAAATATATTCACAGATAAACGGGACTCAGTTTTGACTGAGCTGAGTTCCGTCCGACATTTTTTGTTTATCCATGTTAAAAAGCATAACTTTCAATAAAAAAAAAATAAGTTTACCCTATATGTAATGACTTAATAAAGTATAGATGGCTATGTGCCTGCAATTTCTTATAGCAGAAATATTAATTGATAAAACTTCCTGCAACCCACATACATATTTTAGTCATTAGTACCATCAAAATTGAAACCCATGTAATTCAATTTACATAGATTCTCGCAAAGTTTTGTCCCTAAAAAATATACCTGGATTTATTGTCCGTGTTGCCGTCCCCAGAACAGTGAAAAACCAAACAATTGATTATTTGATGCTGTGTTCATTGGTCTCTCGAGAGGCATTGATCATTTTTATCGAAAAAATGGACGAGTTTTCATTCGTAATCAAAAAAATATCACGTTATTTTTTTTTAAACAAACTTGTTATCGAAGTATTCAAATAGCTGATGGGGACCCAGGTACAATGTATTGTGTCTTTATTTACCTGAAAACTCCAGTATGTCTATCTGCGTTATAAAAAATGTGTAGTGTTTACATCCACAATTCCACAGTATGTTCAGCATCAGAGACAAGAACATAAGTAAAGTCAATCCGTTTGTTAATTGTGATTGTGTCAACACTTTATTGCCGATGTCCTGCACGATATTACCCATGAAAACCATTACTTTAATAAAACGTTAAACGTCAAAATACGGATACGTAAAATCATTTGATAATGTCAGTAATGTAATCATAGCATTAGGCACAGCGTATCCGCGCCGTTACACTCATCGAGTTGAGGTATGGAATCGAATGAATATTATGTTTAATGCGTATTACGCCGGTTACGCCCGGTACGCCGGTACGCCGCCGGGGAGCGCACAAGAAACGATTTCAACATTAAACACGGATATTTGAAACCCTTTTCATTTTCTTAAAGGTGTTTTAGGATGTGACAATGATTTGACAGACGTGGAAATGGTGTATTTGGAAAATTTTAACCGAATGGTGAAAATCAAATTTTCTGTAAGATTACATCTGTTGGTTTATATCACTGTCTACGCATTTTGTATCAATGATTGCTACGGTGACAATGAGGCCAAAATCTCTATGTTTAAAAAAAATATTGAAGCTCATTGCAACACGAAGCCATTTTCTAGTTGCCTTTTATTAAACGCACAGAACGAAACTAATTAATCGGCTTTTGTGTCAACCACATGATCTGTTTCAGACGAAACAAAACATATCCTAAGTAAGTACTTTATTTATAGTCTAGAAAAAATATAGAGTGACGAAACATAAATATAACTTTTCAGCTTTATTGAACGGCTCTGCAAAACTTCCATGCGGCAAGGCTATCAAGCATGCACGTGCGCAGCTATGGTTTATTAAAGATAATTTTATCATCATAGATCGTCATTAGCACTAGTTACTGGTACGGCAGCGGCTAATCATGGCCGCCACTGAAACGTGCTCGGGGCAACTACCCGCCGGGAATACCAACGCTAATGAATATTATTCTGATTTCGCTAAATAACGTGCTTGTGATTGAGCAAAACTAGGGCTGTCGCGACGATTAATAACTAACTAAAGATTAATCAACAGTTTAATGTATTGCTCATTGAATCAGTATATTGCTTAAGTGAAAACCCTATTAACTATTTGCTAGCTCGTTATTTGTTTGGAATTGTTAATTTAATTATTTGGATTGAGTTTTGTAAGACCTTTCATGGTTTGTATAAAGGAAACTATTCATTTGGGGTTGACGAGGATTTAATTAAAAAAATAAATAAAGAAAACCGGTTGGAACGAAGTTCAACCGGGACTTCCGCTTCCGTTTCGCTGTATATTAAGTATTAAGTAACAGGCAAAAATGAAATAAATTAACAACATTTAACAGAAACTAAATTTAAAAAAAAAACCGAAATACGTGAAAGTTTCGTGTCAAAATATTACACTTTATTCGGTCCAGCTCTCATTCGAAAAGTGTGTAAAGTATAACGTGCGATAAGGAACTTCGTTCCAAAACATTTGGTAAGTTAAATGATAAATGATTTTATTTCTGTAGGTAGGTTCGTACAAACACTTTTACACGCCAATCATATTTTAAAAACTACATGAGGGCGGCGTTTCCTATCTTACTACTCTGAGAAGATAGGCCGAAACAAACTCAGAGGTCAAAGTCTCTTTTAAAGTCCAGACATAATCTTGGTCAGATCATGTGAAGACCATGTACATTTGTGTCTGAAATGGTCTTTTGAGGAAAAACCACGCATATTGAGTGGACAGTCAGTGACAATTTACTGACAAATGCATGCACATTTGTCAGTAAATTGTCAGTTAAAACCCTTTCTCCTCATGTTGTTTGTTTGTTATGGGAACCTATTCATCACAAACTGACTACCGATCCACATAGAATTAATTTTTTGGAAACATTCACAATTTAAATCCAGGTTGTAAAAGTGTAAGAGCAAACTTCAACCACATTTATTACCTTGTTAGTATACAGTTGAAAGTTTAGATTTAAATGTTATTACACTAAAATCTACCCGACAAAAGTTTACAGCAATGATTATTGTTATTGTCAGAAGTTGCTTAAAACACTTTAATCTTAGTCTCAGTTTGAACTCCTAAACAGATGATTAAAATACAAACTATGTAAACAAACAATGTAAATAATTTATGAACTTCAGTTCACGTGAATAAGTCCTTAATGTAAACGTTAAGAAGGAAGTTTTAAGGGGAGTGACTATATTATTTGGGAGACGTTAGATTATGGGAGGGAGCGAGATCGTAGAATTTTGTACAGTATTTAAGGCATAAATTCATTAGACTTAATACCCGATGCATTTTTGTAATTAATCGCTACAGTTTTCTTACTATGAAGCGAAACAGCAGTGTA
Source organism: Dryobotodes eremita (assembly GCA_917490735.1). Classification (NCBI taxonomy): domain Eukaryota; kingdom Metazoa; phylum Arthropoda; class Insecta; order Lepidoptera; family Noctuidae; genus Dryobotodes; species Dryobotodes eremita. Next base: position 12,933,413 of record OU823257.1, read on the forward strand.
ACACATTTTTTTAAACATTTTGTTCTACTTAACTGTCATATGGTTAATATTGAAGCACAGCTATATATTCATAGCTAGGTAAAGGAGTTAACCCATTAGAGAGTTTACAGGAAAAGGCGTTTTTTTTTTTAAAGATTCAGTTAAGCTTTTAATTAAAACAAAGCTCTAGGAAGCAAGCCAAGCACTGAATTCAGCTTAATGTAGTTCTTGATAAGAATGAAGTTCAGAGAGAATAATTGTTCATAAAAATAGAGGATTCCTCTTCATCCTATGGAAAGTGTCCGTCATTGTATATTTCGCAATTTTCCAACTCATTTTATAAAGGTCGCCTGCGAAGCGTAAAATGTTCTTTCATTTTAAATTAGTTTAGCTGCTCCAAAAAACGGCTGGCGAGCTCCATAATCTCATAATACTACGTAATCATTCCAATTCTGCTGTTACTTCTAACAAATAAATATCATAATTTTGGGAACACCGTGTATTAGATGAGTTTACTTTTTCATGAATATTAAATTCTTTAGGTGGCTAGGAGTAATGTGTTTATTTTGCTGTTACTTAATTAGGTAAGTAAGTGCCTACGTATTTCATGGTAGATGTTTTCGCAATGAGATGTTGCTAAGGCGATGGCGTACGCGCAGGGACTAACGTTTGGTCCCGTTAAGGGATCTGCGTTTCAGAAAAATATTGCCTCTCCTAACTCTACTAGTTCATTTTATAGTTATTATTCTCCGAATATAAGAAAAATACAGGGTGGCAGGGACATCGACACACAATCTGTTACCATGGATTCAGTACATGGTTCTGTACCCCCTGCGTTGAAATTTTTAGTGGGTATTTAAAAAAAAAAATGCTCTGGTATACATTTTGACCGCGTAGGATTTTTGTTTTGATAACCGACGAAATATTTCTACGCTAGGGGGTCTGAGTCCACAGTTTAAGTTTGCGTATCGATGTCCCTGCCACCCTGTATACTTAAGAAAATACTTGTTAGTTTATATTGCAAAGTCAAACATAATTTAACATTGAAACACAACTGTCCCCATAGGTACTGTAAAACACGTGAACGTTACACGATTTCATAAAACAACAAGGTTGCAGGGGTTTAAAAAGTCCAGTAGACTCGAACATGACTTTATTCATTATAAGTATTATAATATAACACACAAAACTATTCATTTAATTTACTTACCCTTACCCAACGAAACCAGTTTAACCGATTGTCAGAAGGCCTTAAGTCAGATTAGACCATCGTACTCCGATAACCGCCATGGCGCTATCGTTTTTGTCAAAGGACGCTTTTGTTTGAGATACCGATTCCGACGTCAGGTCGAGAATGCTCGACGCTCAACGCGCGATCCACGTTGAGTCGATAACTTATGCTCAACGTGACAACCCTGCCTATCACTGCCCCCAGGGCATTATGTACGCTTTAGAATTTTATGATGTTAATGTATGGATTTCTTTGCGTATTTCCTTCCGTGGTTTGGTGGTGAAAATGTTAGATTTGAGGGCAGCAATACAGAAAGATGGGGATAGTTTAATGCCGGGTACAGATTGATGAAAACTGATAGAAATGAGCCATCCAAATTAATGCAATGTAACATGGTGAAATATAACACAACACCTAGGCGAATTTATTGCAACGTATGTTACATTGTATACTGCCTTTCACCGATCTCTCCCCAGTACCCAGCTAATGATGTAATTTTTTTGATTATCAAGCTTTATAAACCGAAACGAGGTGATCCGCTAGAGAACTAAGGTAACCGACATAGTCCAAAGTCTAAGCAAGCTGAACCGACAATCGTTGGGGAAAAAGAGCTCTAGAGTGGAGGCCTCGTTTAGGCAAACGTAGTGTGGGACGTCCGCCGGCCAGGTGGAGTGACCACTAGCGAAAAGAGGCTGGCAGAGACTTGATGAGGAGAGCCGAAGATTGGGCTCAGTGGCGTTCACTAGGAGAGGCCTACGTCCAGCAGTGGACGAATATAGGCTGATGATAATGATGAAGATTTTTATAGACCTTGAAACCCGGAAAAGGGTTGAAAGAAGACTCCTTCACATCCAAATCTCGTGTATGAAACCAAGATTTACCAGTAATAACTAACGAAAAAAAAAACAAATTGTGAAAAAAAAAGTTAATATTAATTATTGTCGAAACAAATTTGAAACATTTAGGTACGAATGTTACGCTAAATTACGATTGAGTCCTCAAAGCGTTTTGACAAGGTTTTAACGAGAACTTTTGTACGGTCAGTGCGCTAATTTGGATCCCAGTAATTAATATGTACCTACGTAGCGAGCAGTTGAAGCCGGTCTACATGCAGCTGGGAAATGAAAGGGTGGTGGCGATGTGGCAAAAGATACGTCGGAAGACTAATTACTCTGAAAGTGATAGAAGTTTCAGTTGAGTACGATTAATAGCCCCAAAGTTTTAGCGTGAATGTTTTACTATGGATAATGGGACAGGGAGGGAGACACTATCTATGTGGCGTGGGTTTCATAAATTCACCTATGATATTTCATGTCCTCTCATCTTACTTCATTCCCATCCTAATTCACTGATTATTATTTCAATAAACTAATCATAATTTACCATACTCTATTATAAAACATGAATTCAAACACTCCAAAGAAAATTCAAGAAGCCGTAATTTAAATTTATGTCCCTCAAATAAACCACGGAAAGTTAACACAAATGTTCCGTTCGACATCGTGATTTGTCGTTCGGCTCCGACAAAAAAGCATTTGGAAACTCATCCATTCAATCAGAGTTTCATGTCGGGAAAGCTTACCTGGCGGAGGCGGGCGAGGGTTACCGAGGCGAGCCGAGCACCCTCGGTGGAGCAAGGCAAGGTGGGCGCCGCGCGTCGACGCGACACAACGCCGGTCTACGCCGCGCCAGTCGTCCGCGCGACGTGCGACCCGATACACGTGTCCACACCCGAGACACTTACGCATGACACCTCACGTAATCTTCATAACCAAACTTTGATGAAGACTCAAACGTGCTTAATTAATAATAACGTTAAATTCAAGTAAACTTTAAACGTGAATGTGAATGAATAAAGTGAAAATAAAAAATAAAAACTAGGATTGCGGTACAAAGATAATTCTACTAGGACTTTGGGGCGAAACCTATTAGCACGATGTATAATGAACATGACAAGTAAGGGTCGCTGTTATCGCAACTTTGTGGGTCTAATTTGAAACTGTCAGTAGTTTTGATTGCATCGTCACAGAGTGAACGAGTAAACAATGAATGTTGTTGACAGTTATCAGCTGATCGGTGGTAGGTATCTCTTTTATTGCATATCTCTTGTTAAGTACTGAAATCTATGTTGGTTTATGACCTAGATATTCTATTATCTGTCTAGAAATATTTTTTAATTTAATTTCATGAAATGTTTGTGCTGATTTTGTTGGGCAATCCATTATCTTAATTATTTTATGTTTGTGACAAAATTGTGTTGAACTGGAATCAGTAATTTGAACAGCGCTTGATAATTTACTTTTTTTACCATAATTATGATTTAATATTCTGCTAGTGTAGTGCCTCTAATTTAATTATCGCACTATTTATGATGATTCATAAATAGGGATCTATTAGTCCCGTTCAGGGACAGACTGGCTGATGTAATGATAAATAAATAATGAAGTGTGTAGAAATATTTGCATATCTCGGAAACTCCTGGAGGAAATCACGGATGTATTTGAGTAGACTCGGGTAATCTCATGATTTCTGACCCCTGGCCCTTAGTTGATGAAAGTGCTTGAATTATGTATGATTTAGAATAAATAAATGTTTCTTTGATATATTTTAAATTAGAGCTACCTTATTCGTTGCCGGGTCCTTACTGAAATCATAACAATATACTGTTTAATTGCCTAGTTATGTAGCAATTTGTACTGTTTTTTTTTGCGTTGAATCTATTTGCATTCATCTATTATTATCGGCTATAAGATTAAGATCTACATTAGCTTCGCTATCATTCATATATGTGTAGATAGATACCTATAAAATTATTCTGGAAATTATCTATAATGTTACTGTTATTTGGCTTTCTGTTTGGGGTTTAAAATAAATGATTATGACTATGTTGAGACCATGAATAGCATCAACCGTCAATGTAGGGAGCAAAACATGCATAAATTCACTGTATGACTCTCTATAGAGGCGATGAACCGGCCAGTCGCTCCGCGTAAATCTAAGGAATATCGCAATACCGTGCTGAAAGAAACTGTTCGTGCAATTGGTAATGGCGCACAACGTGGCCTTCGAAGACTGGCAATAGGCCAACCGTTATAGAAAGGGAAAGAAGACACCTTCATAAAGAAAGAAATAGTTAATTAACAAATTGTTATTCGACGGATTTGCTTGCTATCAAGAAGTTACCTATAGGTAAAAAATAACAAAAATAACACCTGTTAGGTCCAGAATCCCTTGTTAATAAATCAGGATGCATTTGAAGAATCATTTTATGCTAATGAATACTAAAACGATGTAACACATTGTTGTATATTTGCATACATTTTATTTGAGGTAGGAATATTTTCTTGTTAGTGCATTTTATTGCACTTTATTTCCCGACTCTTAGCCCCATCTGGGTTATTATTTTAGTAGGCACCAATAAACGGTATAATTTTATAATAGAATAGATTATAGTTTATACAGATAGGTAATTAAAAAGAACCTGCGCAATGGTGGTTTCTATCTTTTAAACATTAAAATATTTTAGTACGAAAGGATTAAATTTTAAATTTTTGATTAAAAAAATATGATGATTGAATTTTATAAAATTTATTTTATATAATTTTATTTAAAAAAAATTATATACCTACTCGATGATACTTCCTGTAAAAATACTTTAAATAAGGACTACTACATAACATATACTACATAGATCTTGTGTTTTATGTTTATAACATAAACTCTTCCTGGAACCCAGGCTTCCGTAACATTAATTTCGCCGGTATCTTTAAAATTCAAAAGCTCATTATTGTAGGAAGGAGGCTATAAATTCATTCTCACATAAGGGGTGGGTTGTTTCCTGTTACTTTATAAAATGTGTGTACATATCCAATGTTCGCGTAAACCAGTAAGGGAGGTAAGTTGATATGTAGGTGACAATTCTGCATTAATTATGTAATATCCACAATAAATTACACACCGTCTTAAGTAAGAAACAATGTGTCTATATCACAATGTAGAATGTTTAAGGTAGTTTTTAATACTTTTATTCGATTTAAAAAAGTAGATTCTGTATTCAACCCCAATCTAAGAATATGATTATAAGTCCGCACTTTTCAACAAAAAAATTAATAATAATAAACGACTTCCAAAGAAAACACTACAAAGTGCAAAATAACTTTAATTTCGGAAGTCGGTGTCTTTGGATCTGTATTTTAGTTGTTTCCCACCGACTTTCGAAATTCAAGTTATTTTAAATTTTATAGTGTTTTTTTACGTCGTTTTTTTTTGTAAGAACCTTTTTTATTTTTCGTTTTTTAGCGGGTCCGTTATTTATTTATCTAAGTTTCAATAGCCTAATGTCAACTGCTCATCACCCTTTACAAAATATTGCTATTCCCGATGCAGGGACGTTAATTGTTGAGGAGTTGTCTTGGTAAGTACCAGAAGAGCTGGAGTTGATGGTGAAGCCACCACTAGCTCTATTTCACCATATGCATTGTGACGAGCATAAATTGCTTTGCAACCATATTAAAGTAGTCGAGTCGCAACCCGTGAAATACTTATTATTGAATAGAACCGGTGGCCACCTCGGTCTTCATCTTCAGTTCCACTTCACCGAAGGGTGTTTTCCGAGAGCAAATACACGAGTTACTAGAAAAAATACCCAAATCGCTATAGATGTGCCTATAACATTTGAGGATTTCCCTCGATTTCCATGAAATCCCTTCATCAGATTCTGACTGGGTGACAATGGGACCATCTCGAGAGCGAACCCATTCAAATAAAATAAAAAAATTGAAATCGGTCCACAATTGACGGAGAAATTGGTGAACACACAAAATACAGCCGAACATATAACCTCCTCCTTTTTGGAAATCGATTAAAAAATACTGAAACACTTCTGATTATTAATTTTCTTTTCGTGTTACTTGTAGCAATGACGTCGTAAAAAGATCGAATTAACATTTAAATCTATTTTAAAAACATAGCATTAAAGTATCATCGAAGCCGTTTTCCAGAAATAGCTAGGTGTAGGCTATTCATAGTAGGCTTATAATAATACCAGCCTATGGAACAGGGCTATTTTAGTGGAATTAAGCCAAATTAACGTAGCCAGTCAGAGAGTTAATAATGTTTTGAACCTTAAGGTTAATTTTACTTGCACTTTATTATTTTTCCGACTACGTCATTGTCAAGAGTATGACTGAAACTGACAGTTCAAAGGTGACATGCGCCTGATATGTGGGAAAGTAAAAGGTGACATGCGTCCGCTATGTGGGAAAGGAAAAGGTGACATGCGCCCGCTATGTGGGTAAGGAATTTGTTTGGAATTGCTTAACATTATCGCTCCTTGACCGAACCTACTTAAGTAACCTAAAAAAAAAAAACTAATTAAATTAAAGTAAGACGGAATTAATATCCAGATCATTATAGGTACAGGTAATGACACTTACTACAGGAAAAAAATAATAACAATTAGTTCTATTCCACATTTAACCCGTCTGCCTTCAAACCAAGAGTGTACAGGCATCTTCTGTGCTTGCTCGTTCTATCGTAGACCTCATCCATCGCTTTCCATCAGGCATGATCGAGGTCAAGAGCAGGTCGATTGGGCATTTTTTTTTTCTATTTTATTATTTGGTACCACTCTGAAAACGGTTGTAAAGATTAGAAATAAAATGGATATTAATAATTTTACTTCTATTAAAATAGTCCTAGTAGTAGAGGTATTTCTGAAGGAGCAAATCTAGTGACCTTCCATTACTAGGATTTCCAATCAATCAAAGAATCAATCTAGGGATCTTCCATTCTCTCATCTTGTATCACTACATATTATAAAATAAAATCTCCCGGCCGCGTCCGTCTGTTTGTCTGTCTGAATGCGATGGACTCAAAAACGATCGAACGGATTTTCATACGGTTTTCACCAATGGATGTAGTGATACACGAGGAAGGTTTAAGTGTATAATTCATTAAAGGTTTTGTATAAATTGGCTGAAATATGACGATGATTGTTGAAGATGTCGAAAAAAATCATGCCGACTAGGAGCTTCACTGGCGGGCGCCGCGTAAACATTGGATGAAATTTGGCACACAGTTATTTTATAACTACACTACTTTAAATCACGGTAGTTCCCGTGGGATATTTGCCGACATCCACGCAGGCGAAGCCGCGTGTAAAATCTTGTAATATCTAAATCTGCCGCCGAGCACCGTTGCAACATGGTTTTCGGTATAATTACAGGCACTTGAGTGCACATTTCAGCTTTGTCTTTGCGATAAAGAAAGAAACATAGAAAAGAGAAAAACGCGTTTATAAGCATTACAGCAAAAAAAAATACACCTTAAAATTATAAAAATTAAAAAACAATGATTGACACCCAATAACATGAAAATCGTGTATTTTAATATAGCGATGCATAATCAGCCTATGATGTTCCCACTGCTGGTACACAGGCCCTCACTCGGTGAGAGGGAGTGGGCCGTAATCCACCACGCGGGCCCAGTGCGGGTTGATAGATGACGATAATAAAAATAGAATGAAAATAGTCAAATTATTGATGCGTGACGTTTATGAATGAATGAAAATGAATGCAACGCTGGCATTCATAATAGAAAAAATACATCGTTTTTTTAGCTTACCCATTTTCGGACTGTTTTATATAAATACTAGCTTTTGCCCGCGGCTTCGCTCGCGTTAATTTAGACTTTGACTATCAATACGGGTTATAATTCAATCATGATTCGAAAGACACGTGGTGCCATCTATTATCATAAGAACGTTATTGTTGTTTTCCTCGGGAACAGTACTTTTTTGCGGGATGAAAGATACCCTATGTCCGCTTCTGTACCCCTGAAAACGTATATGCAAAATTTCATGATGATCGGTTCAGTGGTTTAGGCGTGAAAAGGTAACAAACAAACAAACAAACTTACTTTCGCATTTATAATATTATATATAATATATATATATAAATATTGAATCTGTATTGACTGAGGGCTGATTTTTCCAGCAACAAATATCTTTATTCGAGGAATAATTTTGTACTTTTGAAAGAAAGAAAATACGGCGGTGAACATGACGCAAAGAAAGAACACAAACACCACCAATAACAAGTTGGGGGAAAATATGCGTCACATCCTCGCAAAACGGTCATCGCTCAGCATAATGCTGCGTCCCTTTGCGAGACAGAGCCTCGGCGCTGGTTTTCAGCGGCAGCCGGCGTTGACGTGATGACGTCGCGTCGACCGGTGCAGCATACCATGACATATAAACAAGAAATTCAGTTTATTTTTGACAGTTTTCCGTATAAGAACTGTCACACGTCAATTCTATTTATTGACAAAAGGATAAACCCTTATTATGTTCAAAGTTTCATGTGTGGCTGTGTGTGTAGCTTTTTGAGTTGATGGACAGCTTCAAAATTAAAATTGAAGAGATTGGTGTACTGAATAGGATTTATTATTTACTAAATAACTAGGCACTAGGCAGCTACCTGCTAGGCACAAAAAAAACACCCCAGTACGAGTCGGACTCGCATACGAAGGTTCCGTACCTCCGTACAGTATTTAACACTAGATATTTATTATTTGTTATTATAGCTTCCATAGTAGTACATACTCTGGGAAAATTCCAATTGTCTACCTATTACGGTTCAAAAGATACAGCCCTTCTTTTTCTTTTTTTTTGGGTTGGATATCATCAAATGACCTCTCCCGGTCTGGAAAAAGATACAGCCCCTTCTTTTTTCTTTTTTTTTTGGGTTGGATATCATCAAATGACCTCTCCCGCTCTGCGAAAAGATACAGCCCTGTGACAGAAAGCTGGACAGACAGCGGAGCCTTAGTAACATTTTGTTTACTTTATATGGTACCGTTGGCACCGTCTAAGGTATGGAAACCTAAAAATGAAAATGGATTTTATAAACTTGTTACTTATTCATTAAATGAGGAATGTAGTTAAACCACGTTGTAGTTTAATTATAAAACCTAACTTAAAAAGTCGGATAAAATTCATCGACGCCGACGGTTATTTTTAGATTGGTTTAGTCTAAAAAAAAAAGGTAAAGGTCAGGTGCGTAGTACTCGCAACCGGCGTGCGTGTATGACCAGATGTATGAACGTAACCGAGGCAAAAGGAGTATGTTAGGATCATAGCAGGTGGCGTTCTGTTGTTTCTGCCTACCCCCATGGGAAGAAGGCGTGAGTTTATGTATGTATGTGTGGTTTAGTCTTTCAATGGTGTCTAGAGCGCTATTATATTACTGTTAGCCTGCATCATCCTACTGCTGGGCAAAGGCCTCTCTCCATGGCTTCCAGCTCTTTAGATCCAGGGCTAAAGTGGACCACTGGTCGTTTGTTTTCTCCAGCTCGTACCGCCAGCTTCTACGGGGTCCGCCGCGTCGTCTCCTGGCTGAGGTTCCATAGTGGTTATATTGATAATAATATAAAAACAATTTGTTTTTAACCGACTTCCAAAAAAGAAGGTTTTTTTTTATGTGTGTTAGCTCAGATCTTTTTTCTGGGTGAACCGACTTGAATGAATATTTATTTATTTGAAAGCTGGTGCTGCACATGTGGTCCAATTTAAATTTGATCAAGTTCTGACTTATCCTTGAGAGGTTTTGAGTTATCCTTAATACTGCGTATTTTTTCCACTTAGTTTATATTGATGATGTTTTAATAATTTCCTGTCACGGTTATTTATATATCAAGTAGCGGTTTACGAAAGTGTGTGGGGTAGGTACCACAACTAAAAAGTGTAAAATAAAAACACTTTTACAAAAAAACAACCGACTTCCAAAAAAACACTAAAAAACGTGAAAAATAACTTTAATTTCGGAAGTCGGTGGCCAAAAATGAAAATACACAACCAAAGACACCGACTTCCGAAATTAAAGTTATTTTTCACGTTTTTTAGTGTATTTTTTTTTGGGATTCGGTTGTTTTTTTGTAAAAATGTTTTTTAAATGGAGTTATTATATAATAATGGTGACTCTATAAATATAAGGATTGTTAGTATTATCAGAAAATTTAAAGTACCTGTAATGTTAAGCTACTTATTAATTGAATTAAACGTTATGCACTAGTATCAGTCTAGGTAAAGTACTTCCAAATTTATACAAACGTAATATAAAATAAAATCCCTTTTCATGTCTCTCTGTGTGACCATGTTATTCAGAGATTTCGAGAACTTATTCCGGAAGGTTATTAAGCCCAGGTGCGCACGGGCGTGTTTTTCGCGCGTGATATTCAACGCACTGCTTAGCGCCGAGAATTGAAAATCCAACAGGGTTTTTTTTTGACGCGGTGGGATAAACTCTGTTGGATTCTCAATGCTAGGCTCAACACAGAAAGTTGAAAACCCAGTCCGCGATAAAATTCCGCCGCAATATTTTCACGTCCGTGCGTACGTGGTCTAAGTGTATAATATATGAAAATTAAACTTACATTAAAATTAAAATTAATCGTCACGTGACCAGAGGGCTGGCCTATATTTTGGCCAAAGAATCAGCATCGCCATACAATGTCGCAATGCTGCCAGCCTTTTGGGCACTTTTCCTGTCGACAGCGATACGGACGAATTTTTTGATGCCCTATGATTCTTTTCCCTCATTGTTTATTTATATTTTAAGCCTGTTAGCTTATATATACAGGGATACAGGGTGTAAAAAGATACATCACATACCCGTCAACCACGCATTCTATACATCAAACTAAGTAACATTGCATAAGAATATTTCCTGGGAAACGAATTTTATTTTTAGTATGAAAACGGTCGCAGTTTACGGTAGTGCGCAATGTAATGTAACACACGCAAAACATTGTGCTTATGAGTGCGTACAAGGGTGTAGGGCTCGTGGGGGTATATAAAGTTATGTTATAACATTAAAAACTTGTTTTCGTAAAAAAACGTCACTAAAAGTTGGAATTTTATCTTTCAATATCTCCGTAACCAGAAGGTTCCCAGGTATAGTACAATACAAAAAACTGATTACAATTGACTGAGTACAAGTGACTCTCGGCTTCGTTATTTGTCTTTTTACACCCGTTATACTCAATCAAAAAAATTAAAAAATTCGTTAATAAAGAAATCTCGATGTTTTGTCAAGTTGTAATTTCGATGTTTTGTCAAGTTGTAAAAACTGTGCGAAGCAGGGCCGGGTTGCTAGTTATAATTAATAATAATACGATAATCTAGTCAAGGTGTGGTATTGGATAACAACTAACTTTGTTATAAATAAAACAGTTTTATTTACGTTCACTTTTCATTTGTCAGTTAAGGCCTTATGTCAGTTAAGATTTTTTGTCTGATGACTATGTTTAGCGCCCGCGGGCAATAGAGTCTGCATGAAATTCGTTCAGTTTAGCCTAGTAATAAAAATTAATAATGCTTCGCCCTATTTTCTGCTGGCATAAAGACAAGATCATTTATTTTAGCCTGTAAATTGGGCTACTCAAGTATGGAATAAATTAACTACGGCTCTAGAGGCTATTTGTTACTCAAAAATTTAGTAAAGTAATCAGGCCATACCTTATTAATTTTGCCCAAATTTTACTTTCTTTTCGATCCTTTTCAGACTGCTTAGAATCTCAAGTAAACGTTCATATGGGGAAAATATGTTGTAAACAAGGCTTTTAGGCAATTTCCTTCGTAAAGATCAAACAATTTCCTTTAAGAGCTATTTACGAAATCAAAGCTCACGAATGGTAAATATAAAGAAATATATGAGGAATGTTGGTGCGAGAAGCCAATAAAATATGGTTATGAGTGGGTACCGGGTACCTACTTTTTATAAACAGAGAAGTTGAATGTAGGTCAACTAAGCGTGGTTTTTCTCGAATGGCTAACAGGAAACTTTCAGACTATTATGTCGCTGAAACTTAGATACCTCGATAAGGGGAAGCGCTGACTACGTCCATAATAAAGTTTAATATAAAAAATATGGCGTACGCTTCTATCGTATAGAAGCTTATTGTTGGCATTGAAATTAGTTAGGTTATTAAACATAGCTAATACGTACACACAATATTCTAACCTAGTGACTACATTATAGTTCTATATCATTAGAATCAAAATGCAGCCACATATTCCACAAAATGCGGTTGCTTTTATCAAAAGTTGACTCACGTTTCTGAGAAATAAGACGTTAACTTTATTTTACTGTAGATACATTACCATAAAAATAACATTTCATAGCAAGCACACATTTTATTAGCGTTTACTACGGCTAGACTAGTATACGTGTGTATGTATGCATCTCATATTTAAGTTGCCGTTTCTCTATAATATCAAGTGGATAGTAGTAAGTTTCTAGGCTGCAAGTTCGTCCTGACGTCTAGGAAATTAGGGGCACGTTGTTTCCTAAACAATATTAGCGCTTCAGCACTGCGCTACGGGTCGTTTAGCCGCCTTTGATGACGGATTTTGCTCCTTGAAAGCTTTTGTTAAATTTTTCTCGGAGAAATCTCTTTTAAAATAAACAGAGGAATTTCTCTGGTAGCACGGTGAAATGCAGCGGGGAATTCTTGCTGAATATTTTTGATAAATTTTTTGTCAATTTCTAGGTAAATGTTATGAAGTTAATTAATTTTTGCATTCATGTGGTAGGTATGTTTAAAGTATTCACGGTATTTTCTTGTAGGTAAACAAAGAATGCCCTAAATTCTTTGTTTACCTTAGCAGGATACAAACAAAATTCGAAAAATCTGCCGAAGTTGTACATTGCACAAACTTAATTGTGAATATTTCTCGTGCCAATCTGTCATCAGTTCATCACTGATTATAAATTCCCTTGCGATTTGCAAAACGACTTGTCTAAAAATAGTTCTGTTTGGACATAAATGAGGGACTATGTACTTTGTTGCAGGTGGTCTTTCTGTCTTCGAGCGCGCACCGCCGCTAAAAGTGTCCTGAATTATTCATCGGGATATTTAACCGCGTCCCGAAAGCCGGCCGTGCGTGTCGGCACACTACACACGACTCCACTCATAATGTCGAAAAGATTACACGGATCGTTCATACACAAGAGTAACATACACTAACAAATCGGAGCAATGGAACTCGATTCAATCCGATCGACCTGCGATTTGGAAATCGACCTAAATCAAAAATAGAGCGAATTTTTAATTAAGAAAATGTATGCAGTATTAGTGGAGCGACTCTAGCGAGTCATTCAATAGGGTTGATCAATTGTAAAGTTGACAATAGGTTCCTGTGAGGTAATGGAATGGCGTAGATAATGTATAATGTACTTAATATTAAATTAATGAACGTTGTGGAGCTTAACGAATAGTTGATTTTTGGGTAATAAAACATTACTGTAGGTGTAAAATGTTGCCAAAGTAAGGTTAGGTGTAGAGTAGGGTGTGTTATGATGTGGGGGCGGGGTGTGTGTGCGATGGAGTCGGTGTGGGTGTGTGCGGTGCTGACAGGGATGTCGGCGGTACTGGTGCTTGGCACCGGGGAGTGGAGCGAAGACGCCGAGGACTTGGGTGAGTTCTTGAATACTTTTCATTCCTTTTTTCAAATGTCAACCGATGTCACGTGATTTAATGTAAATTGCCATGTAGAAGTAAACCACGTATTCTTTTGTTATTTTTTCCCTACTGTCTATAGGTTACCTATAACTTTTTGGTGTCAACACGGTCTGATCTTTCATTCTTTTTTCAAAAGGCAATTTTGTGACGTTTAGTAAATTGCCGTGAAGAAGCAGTGAACCACCTATTCCTTTGGTTTTTTTAAATTAAATATTTCGCAGTAGGTATATGGCCTTGATTAACAGATTTCACGTGTCCTTGGCTTCTCTGCCTAACTACGCTGCAACTGATTGATTGTTATATCTTTGATAAACAGGTTGAGGTTGGTTGATTGCTTTGTAATTACTGCCGCGAATATTGAATTGACCTGTTTGGGCTGTAGGTAACAATATACTGTAGGCGAAAAAGGTGTACCACACACTTCTTCGGGTCGGCATTCGGCACAGCCGGGCGGTAAAATCGAATATTATGTAGATTCTGGAAAAAGATCGCACGGCTTAGCTGTATGTATACAGCGTGCGGTTAAGCCAACCGGGGCGGAAAAATCAACTGCAACATACCGTCAATCCAGCGAAGGTAGATGCTAAACGGAGTTTGTCGATCGCCGCGAACCGAATGAAAGCCGAATGTTAGTAATTACTTTGGGTCGGCTTCGTTGTTCAACAAATACTGCCGAATCAAATGTGCCGACCCGTAAAAGTGTGCAGCACGCCTATCGCAGCACAATTTCAACTTATCTTTTTATATATTAAACTAAAATAGTTTCGTTAGGGGCAACTGATGTAAATGCGTTATATAGATCGTAGAAAACGGTTAAACAGTTTTAAAACGAAAAACGCAATGCAACAAATTACCGTGGCTAACCAGAGACTGGAGCGCTATTGGAATTGTCTGATTGTTCAAATACTTGTCTGGAATTGGAAAAGCACAAATTCCACCGAACAGAAAACCGCTGGAAAGCTGAACAAATTTACATTTTTATTTCGGAAGCTGCTATCGTTTCGAACAACAAAACTTTGCATTTTCCTCGTTTTAAAACAGAGCAATCTTTGATCGGCTCGCTTCCTTCTATCTCCATACCTGGGACAGGCTCTGGGGAACTGGCTCCCCGCCAAACAATTTCTTTGTCTTTGTCAAGGCCTCTTCAAGTATTATCGATGCAGATATTTCTTTTATTGAAGGAGTGATACAGTTTTTCCGTTTCTTTTTGCAGTTTTTTATTCGTTTATGTTTTTATGATGAAATGACTAGTTCTGTTGTATATTGAGACTGGCTTTCATTATGCTGAACATTTATTTCATATTTTTTTATAAAGAAGTATTAAGCTCCGTTTTGCGCGGATGTGACGCATATTTTTCTCCAACTTGTTCTTTTTGTGTTGTGTTTTTTCTCTGCGTCATATTTACCGCAAATAAACGAATTTTCTTTTTTCTTTCTTTACAAGACAATTAACGTATTATAAAAAAATAGAAGACAGTGATAAAAAGAAACATGATAGCGGTTTAAAATCTCCGTACTATGACATGTAAGAAACTGAAGCGGCATCACTAAAATAGTCGATAAAACTTCAGAGAAAATGTAACACAAAAGCTGAAAGAAGTTGTGAAAAGTAGGAAACAAAAATAACGTTTGTTATCTACTGGCGACTTTGTTTAACGTATAATTAGATAGCTTCAATAGGTATTTTAGAATGAATGCTTTAAAAGGAAAAGCTGACAAGTAACAAATAAAACAGGTATGCAATGTAAACTGTTGACGGTCTTCATGGCGAGAGAGGGAATCTGCTAATGGTTACCTTGTCGGCAGTGATGTCAGCCACGTTTGATTGGTACCCGGAGTATCTAGCCTTTGAAATAGAACCCAAATTGCTCCTACCAACAAGTGCTGTTTGCAGAAGAGACACCCGAACGATTGACAAAAGGGAATACGAGACAGGAGATCAAAGAGATGCCAGTGATAATATCCGAGGTGACGTAACTCTCAAGTGGGCTGTTGGCGTTTTTATTATAACAATATCGCTAATTGTAGGGGCTGGCACGAGGGGAGTTACGTCCTTAAGCCAAAGTTAGTTCGCAACGAATTGTAGGGTATGACGTAGTTTAAAGTCGTTTGAATTTTTTACCAAGATTTTAATCTACACTTTGTTTATTATTCAGCTGTTATCTTTCCATTTGTTTAAAGGTTCTATTACAAACAAAACATGCGCGTATTAATTTCCAAAAAAATATTTTTACCACTCACAAACCAGTAAAAGAACATAATACATTCATCCGATTCCAAATTAAATTATTTTAAAACCCACATTTTCGCAATCCCAATTTCAATTCTGCCTAATTCCACTGAATTTACATTCAAGCGATATTAGTATTCAGTGGCTTTAGGTAGTAATAATCTAGTAAAAAGTCTATATAAAGGCTATGATAGATAACTATCGCTCCAAAGTGTCTTTAATAACGGTGAAATGAATAAAATGAGTTTGACTTTGTGAACGTGACGAGCGGCGCAAGCCAGGCGCTAATCTATATCTATAATATGTATACATATGACGGAAAAGGTACGTCTCTCTCGTTATCATCAGCCATATTTTAACTACTGTGGGTGTACTATGGGAAGTGTTGGTTATTGCGCAATAGAAAAATCGTTTGCAATTTGAATCAAATTATAATTTACGAATAAATTAATCACAGTAGCGAATCACACACTGTAGGTACACGACACAACTATACGGAACGCGTCTCAGTTTTTAAACGTGTTCACTGCTTGACCGCCACAGACAAACTCTGCTTTAACTCTGTCGAGCGCCACCTGGTGGCGTTGGCGTCCCAATTTATTATATTATATATTTATAAATATTATATACTAATAATAAAGCTGAAGAGTTTGTTTGTTTGTTTGAACTTTCTAATCTCTGGAACTACCAGTCGGATTAAAAAAAATATTTATGCGTTTGATAACCCAATTTTTGTGGAAGGCTATTTAACACCACGCTACGACCCTGAGGAGCCGAGCATAAGGAAAAAAAGTCACAAAGAAGTTAAAACAATAAATTTCACGCGGACGAAGCCACAGGCAGAAAGCTAGTACGTAAATAAAAACATAAGTGGAGTCAAATATGTAATGTATTTATCATTGACTGGCGTACTCGTGTTTATAAATGTTTAATGGAGGTAATTGCTGTCGTGAGGTACTCAAATTAGGCTGGTAATAATAGTTTCAGTCCGTTAAAGTGACACTACATTAAGTCAGTCGGCCTTAGATTAACAATAATTATATTTGAACAAGTAAAGCAATGAATTCGGTTGCTTAAAAAGCGGGATTACAAAGATTGCCTCACCAACGCGTTAAAGTTACTCGTATCATCGGTTATGCCTTCCAGCTCTAACATCAAAATAAGTCTAAGTCCTAATTAATTTTACGGATAATGACAAATGCATGCACTGACTGAACAGGTCCACTCAATCTGTGTGGTTCTTTCCTGAAAAGACCGTTTTAGACACAAATCTACATGGTCTTCACATGATCTGATCAAGATTATGTCTGGACTTTAAAAGAGACTGTGACCTCTGAGTTAGTTTCCGCCTTTTTTCTCTGAGTACTGACAGGAAACGTCGACCTCATCTAGTTTAAAAATATGATTGACGTGTAAAAGTGTTTGTACAAACCTACTTACAGAAATAAAATCGTTTATTATTTATCAATAAAATGTAATGTAAAAGTTGATTTCATTTATATCCATTACTACCACCATTTTCTTTGTCGACATTTATGACATGTACCTACCGCATAATTAGCTGATGTATTCAATATCACGTATTGATATGAGATGATACGATACCGGCACCTGTCCCACTGCCGACGAGGAAGCGACTCGATTTTCAAAAAAAAAAAATGTTTTTTTTTTTTAATTTAAAAAAAAAAAACAACGATTTTCTCGGTCAAGAAACATAAAAATAAATAAAAATATTTAACTATTAATGTACACACATATAAACAGACAAGAAGAAAGGAACAGCAAAATACGTACAAAGGTGATGCTTATTTCTAAAGAAATCTCTTCCAGCAAACATGCGCTGCGGTACTAGAGTATATAAAAAGATATGTAGACAACGTGTGTAAGAGTAGTAAAATCAAAAATTTCTTCAATTCAAGTTGTAGGTTGCGGGTAAGTAAATGAGATACATATATTATTAGTTCATAGCTGCCTGTTCACCGCCGGCGAGTACTCGTTTGTTGCATTGACAAAACCTATCAAAGAGAGTACACGCTCAGCGACCTCTTTTGGCGGGCAGAACACTCGCCGAGAGAGTCACGATTGGTACATACGCATACTAGCGAGTAATAGCTCATTGCCGTCGCGCAGTCGCTGCTCGTTGCTGGTTCTACTCGCTGCTCATTGCTAGCTCTACTTGCTGCTCGTTGTTAGCTCTACTCGCTGCTCGTTGCTAGCTCTACTAGCTGCTCGTTGCTCGCTCTACTAGCTGCTCGTTGCTAGCTCTACTCGCTGCTCGTTGCTAGCTCTACTAGCTGCTCGTTGCTAGCTCTACTAGCTGCTTGTTGCTAGCTCTACTCGCTGCTCGTTGTTCGCTCTACTAGCTGCTCGTTGCTCGCTCTACTAGCTGCTCGTTGCTAGTTCTACTCGCTGCTCGTTGCTAGCTCTACTAGCTGCTCGTTGTTAGCTCTACTAGCTGCTCATTGCTAGCTCTACTAGCTGCTCGTTGATAGCTCTACTCGCTACTCGCTGCTCGTTGCTAGCTCTACTAGCTGCTCGTTGTTAGCTCTACTAGCTGCTCGTTGCTAGCTCTACTCGCTGCTCGTTGCTAGCTCTACTCGCTGCTCATTGCTAGCTCTACTCGCTGCTCAATAATCGCCGGCGGTGGGACATGTGCCTCAATATCAAATGTTGTGTGACTTCCGCGCTGTGAGAATTAGGACAGCTTTTGATTTGACTCATTATATCTTTATGTACATACTGCATTGGGGGATTATGTGAAAGATGATATGGCTTGAAGACGGTGAATAATAAGTAAAGTTTAAAAAAAAAAAAAACTATTTAAAAAAAAAAACAATAATCGTGAAAATTACTTTAATTTCGGAAGTCGGTGTCTTTGGTTGTTTATTTTCGTTTTTGAACCCCGGCTTCCGAAATTAAAGTTATTTTTCACGTTTTTTGTGTTTTTTTTGTTTTGGACGTCGGTTGTTATTTTTTTTTTAAGCTTTTATTTTTCACTTTTAGCTGTGGTAACTACCTCACACATATTCGTATACCACTACTTGATATGTAAATAACCGTGACAGGAAATTATTAAAATATCATCAATATAAAGTAGATAAAATACGCATTTTTAAGGATAACTCAAAAACTACTAGTCAGAGCTTGATCAAATTTAAATGGGACTACATGTGAAGCACCAGCTTTCAAATAAAAAAATTAAAAAAATCCGAATCGGTTCACTCAGAAAAAGATCTGAGCGAAAAAAAAAGTTTTTTTTTTCACACATAAAAAATTAAATAAAAAGTACAGTCAAATTGAGAACCATCTCCTTCTTTTTTTTTGAAGTTGGTTAAAAATACATGATGCGCTGACTCTAAGTAACTTAGGACAAGGGCGGGAGGATGACTGTCTTTCTGTACAGACACCCGCTCGTCAGTTGTAACACTTAAATTACGAAAACACCCTCACTGCTACGAAATAAATACAATGTCATGTACAAGTGTTTAGCTGTATTAAGGCGATGCGATGAGGGAGCCCGCGAAATTCAAATTTTCTTACGTTATTTTGTAATTTGCGGTTCCGTGTCAGGTTGTATATTGATCAAAACAATCGCGACCGTAATAAATATGTATTTCCAGAATTATAATACATAGATAGGTACACATATACACACATACACATACATACATAAACTAACGCCTTCTTCCCATGGGGGTAGGCAGAAACTACAGAACGCCACCTTTTACGATTCTTACATACTCCTTTTGCCTCGTTTACGTTCATACATCTGGTTATACACGCACGCCGGTTGCGAGTACTACGCACCTGACCTTTACCTTTTTTTTTTTAAACTAAACCTATCTAAAGATAACCGTCGGCGTCGATGAATTTTATCCGACTTTTTAAGTTAGGTTTTATAATTAACCTATAATGTGGTGTATCTACATTCCTCAATAATAAGAAAGTATATAAGAGTATCTTTATAGATACTCTTTATTATCCACACCATGTAAGATACGGATACAAATGTAGAACATAATTCCTACCATTACAAGTACTTTGACATAACAGAATAAAAAAATAAAACAATAAATATCAGTTTAATAGGAGGACTATGATGTTCAACAGAGGGCGTATAATAAGTAAAAATCGATGACAAGAATTTGACGAAAAAAAATCTCCCTCTCAAAGGCTCTTTGATATCAACGTAATGTTATAAATCCACATCCAATATGTTTTCCCTTACCTATAAATGTAGCTGGATTTGTTAGATCGAAAGAACGTTTTATTTCAAGCCAGCACAACGTGTAGGTACATTAATTAATGTCACCACTCATGTTCCCCGTTGCAGATGCTCTTTTCTTTTTTTTTTATTCACTTTGCGTTTACGAGTAGCTGTACTCGATTGATCAAGTTACTTATGTGGGTATACCTATAGAGTATGATAGTTTTTCCTTCAGTTTCTTTAGTCATTTTTCTATTTATTTCTATCGATAATCTTTTATTTAGTTTCCTACATTAAAAAGTATGGAAACCCAGACTGATAAAAATCGTTTCTATACAATACATACCATGATCAAAGGTTCCTTATCAATGAGAAGAGATAATTAATATTACCACATGAGGAAGCTGAGATAAGTACTTATTGATTGATTATTAGTAAATTAGACTCTTTTCTTTGTAAAATATAAATTAAGTAAGAAAAAATATCGAGGGTACCAAGACTTTTTGTATTGGAGGAGTCAAGAAAGACGTGCGCCTCTGATGGGATTTAAAAGTTGCTGAAGTTTATTTTGTATTTTTTTAAGTTAATCCACTTAGGCTTTAGTAGACAGACAAGAATCAGGGTATCGTCTGACGAGCAGAGTCCCTAATAATATGCTGAAAAACGAGGTGCGATGTTCGTAGTAGTACAGTATGTGGTGACATAGATGTCGCTACAAACAGTCAGGAATTTTCTTCATTCAAATATTGTTTGTCTGTGTGAAATGGTTTATTGTGTAGCTTTATAGTAGGCGTCTAAGGTTTAGGGTTAGACGTACCAAGCAGACGTCTTTCGGCTACATACAATGATGAATACAATAATTCTTAAAGTTTCTATCATTGACCCACTTTTTTCACGTTAAACGTTAAACTTATGTATAAAGCAGTAGACACTTTAGAGCCATCAGCCGAAGAAATGCTCCTGACGAGACAAAGTAATTGTTTGGCGCGTAGCCAGCGTCCGGACTAACGTACTGTGGCGTAACACCGCTTATGGAAATCTGAATGTGACACTTTGGAAGTCTTTCTGTGGGCTCACTTCGAGAAATAGTGGCAGACTTAAGCTGGTGGCTGAAGGCAGTAAGCGCCAGTAGCCATTTTAGTGAGGCGATAAAAAACAGGCTGGAGGTTGGTGCATCTTATTAGACGTTGTTCAGACAGACACGGTGGCGATGGCGGATTGTTTGACTTGAATTGTGCTATCTGATATAATATCAAACTCATTGCCCGCCATTACATTACCGCCTCTTCCTGAACAACGCATTATGCTGCTGGTGAAAGGCAGGCATGTTTTGGTCACTGCATATTTAGTAGGCACGTAAAATAGTTCGTAGTTTGATTGTGCCGTACGGGGCAGGACGAGATGTCAAAAAGTGTGCGGGTGAAGCTTCGATAGTTCACGCTGAAATTGCTTTTTTTTGTCAGCAACAAACTTTTTTTTAATCAAAATCTGTTTTTTAACCCAACTAAAACACAAACTCTTCAATTCTTCGATCAAAATCAAGTGTGATTTTTTTTAAACTATACCTACCTTAGTTTCAAAAGCAGCAGGAAAAATACACCACGAATGATAAAGTGTGAAGAAGACAATATAAATTACTACAAGAGGGTCTGCATACGTTTTTACGGTCAGGAAATTTTAGCTGACCAAACTAATCGTGTATGACACGACCGAATACCTCCACAAGTGCTTAAAAGGTACGGAACCTATTCACCCCGAAACTGGGGTTCATTTAACTAAATCAACAGACATTTATTAACGTGGACCCTAATTAATCCTTCATAACTTTTTGTAGCAGGGCCAGTGTGCCCGAAATAATTATTTTGATCGCATTGTGAGTTTGTAAGAGTGGGGATTAAAGTTGGAAATTATAGTGCTAGTGTTGGACTGTTGGTGTGGCCGTTACCACGTATTTGTTTGTCGTTTTCGCAGCAGTTTATCCGGCGTGAATTAATTACATATTTGCCTCGCTCGTAATTATGTAGTGCGCGTACCGATGCAACTCAATATGACCTAATTTTTGCGCTGTGAGGGGAGGCCTACCACTGAGAATTAAGTGCTGAATAATTACCAATATTGACGTGCTGCTTTTTGATTGATTATTTTTACGTTGGAAAGGCTTTGTAAATAAGGTTTTTATTAACTTTATCGTAACTTAATGACAGTAATTATTCATAGTGATCATTAAACAGATAACATAACCAAGGGTTATCTATATAAAATAAAATCTCTATGGAGTGAAAAAAAAATAATAAGCGATAAGTCAATAAATTTTAGTTACAATAAAATCAATAATTATTTATGTCTGTCTAGATTAGTTAATCATTATCCACATGCAGCAATAAAATTACTACAAGTTACATATTGATTGAAAACAATGAGTACCTTTAATTAAAAAATACATACTGTGTGCTAGACGGGGGTGAAGTCGGGTTGACATCTGAAAAACGTTGTGGCAATGTTTACAGGTACCCGCGCTTTGTCACCCGTCGCCTGCCGCTAACCCGGCAACGAATTAGTGATTTTATTTCATAGACATGCGGGTTCTATGTTCATATAACTGTGTATGACTGTTAGTTACGGGTAGTCAAAAGTTTTGTGCCACTGCAGCTGGTTACACTGGAAATAATGAAAAAAAAAAACACAATATTACATCCTGAGCAGAGCTGTCAAATTAGTTTATATAATTATTTAGATTTTTTTATATTGTAATTAATAAAGATTATTATTATTACAACAAATTTTTTACACTAGATTCTTAACTAAATAACAAATTTAAAACAAAATATAAACTTTTTTACAAAAATAAACAGACTTCCTAAAAAAACACTACAAAGTGAAAAATTACTTTAATTTCGGAAGTCAGTTCTTTGGCTTTGTATTTTCTTGTTTTGCCACCAGCTTTCGCAATTACAGTTATTTTTCACTTTGTAGTGTTTTTTTGGAAATCGGTTGTTTTTTGTAAATAAGTTTTTATTTTTCACTTTATAGTTGTGGTACCTACCCCATACCAAATCTTGTACCACTACTTGCTATGTAAGAAATAACAATGAAAGGAAGTTATTATAACATCATCAATATACACTAAGTGGAAAAAAATACGTATTATTGAAGCTAACCACTACCCAAAACTACCCAAAAAAACTACCCAAGCAAAGTTAATAAAAAAATCATATGAGACCACCCTCTTAGGCATACTCGTACCCTACCTATTAAAAAAATAATTTTCGAAATTGATTCACAATTGCCGGAGATACCGCATAACACACATACAAAAAAAATATACAGACAAATTGAGAACACCCTTCTTATTGAGGTCGGTTAAAAATAAGCTTGATGTTCATGATAATATAATTTGTAGCTCTTTCCCTGTCTTTGGGCGCTTACGTGATCATAATTATTTTAAAACAAATCAACTACTTACTTACACTTTTCTGAAACATGCACTATCAGCTTCTACTTCAAATCTTGTCTACTTTTATCTCGCGTCAGTTGGTCCAAAAAGTCTATAGACAATTTATTGGATTTCATATAAACCTTTGGAACACCAGCCAGGTATTACCTTGAGGACGTCTGGGTCAAGAGGTTTTCTAATAATTTGTTACTAGGTACTTCTCTCACGTAGGTACTAGAATCTGTGTGCTTTGATGGAATTTGTACTTTCAAGGGCTGATCTTCGAATTCTGGAATGACACTTGACTTTAAAAGGAAGTTACTTTGTCTATGTCTTTTTGTCGCTATAATAAACCTCACGGGCATAGTGTTGTTTATATTGAATTTGTTAGAGCTGCTCTTAATAATGTGCAATCTTATATGTTGAAAATCTGTATAGGTAAATACCGAATAAACAAGTTGATGCGTGCGCACAAAATCAATTTTTACATGGAAATGTAAACTAATGTTAATGTACTAGTTATCTCAGTATCTCATTATAAGCGAACTGTTGTTTTTTAATTTTTTATGAGAAATAAAGTTCTTTAAGCCCAATGTAGGTACAATGAGCTGACTCATTTGCCGAAATCTTTCATGAACAAATTCAGGCAAAACAAAAATGCCAATATGATGGGGTAGTACGCGATTTCAGGATTATTTACTCGAAATCTGAACAGTAAGCAGGTGCATATATTTAATTAAGTATGCGTCCCGGGTATTTATTTCCGTGGCAAGTAATTAAAGCACCATAAACAAGCGTTTCTGTGATGACTTAATTAAATGTGTACGTCGAAATGAGTTGTGTATGTAACCGTACTTGATCGGCTTCAAAAAGGAGGTGTTTCGATGTTCAAAGGTATATTAAGTTTAACTTTAAATCTTTAATCTGTTGCTAAGTACATTTTAATGAAGTATCTTAAAGAAGGTTGAAGTGGAATTAATTTTAACATATTTCAGCATTAATTAAATATATTTAAGTAAAGTAAGGTAAAGCGTTTTGTTATCGACGTCACTGTGCGTAAAATGTTGCGTATTTGTGTTAGCTATGCAAGAGTAATACATTGCGCAGGAGCTGATGTGCAAACGCAGGTGTATTACGCATTGAAGAAAATAAAAAGGATGAAGAGAATTTGTAAATGTTGAACAAGACGAAAAGTCTTATCACAAAAAGGAGATCTAACTTTAGCCTGACCCAAGTTTTGTATTTCGAACTTATTCCAACGAGTTTAAAGTTGAACAAAGTACCGAAAAACTATGCGTTGCCAGTTTTCTGTACTTTGATCACAGTTAGGTTATTATTATAAAAACTGGCTCTATGGTTCAAAGTTTCAAACCACGTCTTTAGATGTGGTTCGAAACAACCAATACCAAGGATGTACTAAGGGTTTTCATTAGAAAAATCTTGGTATTTCTAATTAATGTTATTTGTCAAGTATGTGATGAAGAAATATGCAAAAAAAAAGCCCTATGTAAAATTTCTGCATTTATATCTGTAATTATTATGGTGTACATAATAAAGAGTATTTTATTCTATTCTACTCTTATTATGGAATTGTTGCACCGTCCACGCCGGTTCTTACGACCGAATCCACAAATATTTGTGGCGTTCTTTTTTGTCTATCTCGAATAAACGATATTTCTATTTTTATCCACCCTAATGTTATCACTTTTAGTAGCAATTTAAACCCATTAGTAGGCCCTAACCACGTTAGTCTTTAAATAAATATAGCTATTTTTTATGAGCAGTGGTGGCTCAGTGGTAACGCTTCGACTTACCTACAAGTTGTAGGTCATAGGTTCGAAGCCAGACAGGCGCTTTACTTTGTGTAAAAATGAATTGTTGTTCGTAAGTCTCGCTAGAACTCAGAAACGACTTGACCGATTTGAATATTTTTTGTTTTGTTTTATTCAACTTTTTACTGGCGTGGTTTAAAAGAAAAAACAATAGGAAAAACTCAAAGGAAAAATTAAGACAGTGCAACGTCAGACGGTTCAGGTAGGTAGGTAGCTAAGTGGAGTAGGTAGGTAGGGTAAGTAGGTGGGTAGGGTAGGAAGGTAGGTAGGGTAGGAAGGTAGGTAGGGTAGGTGTTAGATACGTAGTGCTACCTGTGCGATGCCGGGCCGGGTAAAGCTAGTACGCTATAATTTACTTCATAACCAGTGCTCTCAAAACGGTGAAGTTTACTTACAAACCCTTTCCTCTCATAGAGAGAAGGCCTGTGTCCCAGCAGTGGGCACATTATAGGCTGATTATGTATTTGTTTCACGTCGTTTTTAGTCGAAACTATTGTATCATGACAGTGACAAAAACTAATTAATAAATTACCAAAGTTCAATTGAATGAGTGATTGTTACAGTATCAATTACATGAAACTGTCTGAATTAATAAAATCGGAAGCATGTTTATTTATTTTTTAAGTTTTAACCTATAAATATTTGTTTGTAATCAAGGTTTAACATTTACCCATTTATTTTCCGCAGTGAAAGTTTTCCGAAACCAACTTTTGGCATATTTTGGTCTGTTTAAGTAAGGAAATGTTTTATGGCATAAATAATTGATATTAGCCAGGAACGTATATTATATTTACTAGAATCTAGAATATTTGGTAGTATGAGGCATTATTCCGATTTCAAGTAATCTTTTTTGTCGTTATTCACCACAAATAAACATTTTAACTTATTTTTATATTTTCTCCGTAGCTTGACAATTCATAGCATAAGTATATTGTAGGTATATAGGCACCCTATATAAAACAGTTCCAAACTTCTAGAAAGAAAACATTGTTGTACCGTATACTTTCTTTTCAGATTGATATAAAATACAAAATGAGATTAAATTTATTTATTACGTGATCTTAATACGGTATCGAAATATACCCAACCTA
Source organism: Dryobotodes eremita (assembly GCA_917490735.1). Lineage (NCBI taxonomy): Eukaryota > Metazoa > Arthropoda > Insecta > Lepidoptera > Noctuidae > Dryobotodes > Dryobotodes eremita. The sequence goes on from OU823257.1 coordinate 12,959,938, forward strand.
ATTATGTAGAACCATGTTTTTTATTAATGGATTTAATGAACTAACCAAAGCCTGCGTTTTTGTCCTACCTGAGTATTTGTTTTGTGTAAATAACTGTTTTAATATCAAAGTATCTCTCGTGAAAAACCTCAGTTATACAAGTTGGTTTTTGTGGTTTTACTAACTCTTATGTCGAACACTTGCCAGCTCGTGACTAACGGCTCCGTTTTAGTTGCTCCTAACAAGCAAAATAATACATATTTTCTAATGTGATTTCAATTCACACACATGATGAATAAATAAAATAATCTAAGTTGCTAGATACCTAAAGCGCCACCCAAAAACCTAGCTGTCTACCCACACAGCCTAAGAGTTAATGGACCATTTACCATAATTATCCATTGGCGAGCACATTCCGGGCTATGTGTACAAAATTATACTGTGCACGGAGTCGAGAGCCGTCACGTCCACAGTTATAAATTTTATCAGGGCTATTTGTATGTCCGCCCTTGGGGAATTAATTTTTATTCAGCACTCGTTTATGGCTCCCTGGTATTTCTGCCTGCCTGTAGTATAGTCAGCAAAAGAGTTAGATATAACAATTTTCATCTTTCTACTACTTTCCTGCGTTAGCACTTTATAAGCTTACTAGCGATCTGCACCTGCTTCGCATGGTTTTAACGACTTGTAAAAACCTCGAGATTTGTTTATAATATACAGGGTTATTGGTAATACGTCAGCAATCCATTAAGGGGATGTAGGGGAGGTCATTTGCAACTTAATGACCCCTTATGACCTCTATGCAAATGTCAACCATTTTCGAGTAATTTCACTTTTTTTTTGGTATCTTATTGTATCTCATTGGATAGCTGAGAAGTTGTACATGTTACTGGAATGTTCTGCCGATAAAGTCTACCGTGCTTTTTTTGCAGAAATCGACTATTTTAGTCAAATATCCTGCTGAAAATGATGAAAATTGTAACTCTGATTTAGAAACTATTAAAGTTAATTGTCAGTTTATGTTTGATTATTATGTATTGAAGTAGAAGCAGGTAATAATTTATTTAAAAAAATCATGCATCCTTTTTTTTATAAATTTGCAAATTTGTGTGCCGCCAAAAAAAAAAACTCGTATTACTCGAAAATTTTTGAAATTTGCATAGAGGTCAATACTCAATACTCAATTCTTTATTGCATTCCATATGTATTACATAGATGGTCTAACAAGGTAAAAGATCAATATGGACCCTGTTGGGCACAGCAATGGGCAGGTCATCAGGGGTAATTTGGTTGCAAATGACCTTCTTCTTCCTACATCACTTTAATGGATTGTCGACGTATTACCAATAACCCTGTATATTATAAACAAATCTCGATGTTTTTACAAGTCGTTAAAACCATGCGAAGCAGGTGCAGGTCGCTAGTAAGCTTATAAAGTGCTAACGCAATAACCCTGTATAAGTTTAATATTAATGTTTTATACATAACCATATTAATGTTATATAATAACCTTCCGGAATAAATTCTCTAAATGATGTTGATAACCGCATCAAAATGCATTGCGTAGTTTAAAAGAACCAGGTGGTCACACACGCAGACAGGAAAATCGACTTTAACGTATTATAATATGTATAGAAATAGACACAACTAAAAAGTGAGTTAAAAGATTTGACGTTTGAGCACAATTACAACAATGTGTAAGATCGAGGAGGAGGAGAGGAGGTATTTGTGGGATTGAGGTTAATTAAGCTGGTGTAACTATATTCCTGTATGAATCCCAATAATTACTTGTTCCTTATTTCTTTCTAAGATAGAAAATATATTTTTACATATCTCCAAATGGGTTAAAATTAACCCAAAGGTAGATTTTATGAAGGTGAAAAGTGGTTGCTAGTTAGCAGCCTGTGTACTTATCTCTTTGTTTGTCTGTACAAACTGTGCTTTTTGACAGGGTTTTGTGAATTCTGTGTGTGTCCTATTGAGCTCAGCTTTGCGCATGCTTTGTTTGAGAGTACTGGAAGTGTTGACGATATTGTGTGTGATATACGAGTGTATAGGCTGCAGAAGTGCTTAGGTATTTATGTATTTTATTTGGCTTTTTGAACGTTAACTTTACACAACAGTAGCGAAGGGTCAATTTTTGTAAGAGGTACACCTGAGTACATATCTTTAATGTGATTATATTAGTTGTCTATAGAATACTGACTGTGCCATTTTTCAAAGGGAAGCCGGAAGGAATCGAGTTGTAGGGAACCTTCGCCACTGGTATATAAACATACAAATCTTTTCTTTTATCCTTATTATAGGTATTTTTTTCTAATTCAACTGGATTTGGATAATGTGGATGGTTGTTGCGGTTTAATTGACCCTTATAGCTATTAATTTGAATGTCATGTGAAGGGAACTCACTTCACATAAAGTGGCTGGGGTTGCGAAGTAAGAAAACAAATCGTATCAAAAAGTAGTTTACCAAAAAAAAAAGTTTGTGAACTATTTAGCTGATGAAAACTGGTTGGTAATTAGTTCATGAATGTCTATAAATGAGCAATACTTGAGTTTGTGTTGAAATTGCGTCTCAAAATTACATTGAAAGCGTCAAATCAAGTCTGACTGCGCAAACAGTAGATTCGCAGGTAATTAACAGTTCGGTTAAATCAAATTGAAGCTAGATCGACATTTAAAACCGGTATCGGTAGGTAGATGATGGATCGAGTCTCGGTATCGCAGGACTTTACTCATATTAACGTTTGCCATGATTTATGAGTAGTCATGAAATCACGAAGCTAATGATTTCAGTAGGCATGACTAATTTAATGAAATTACTAGTAACTATTTACGTAATTTTTGGAATGTGTACTTTATTCGTAAGCGCTCAAAGATTTTAAACTGCATCAAAAAAAATTAAGAAATTAGATTAACTAAGAACTGTAACGTAGTCTGTTGAGTTAATATTAATTTGGTAACCAAATTTTTTTTACTACAAATTTAATTATTAGTCTACTTCGAGTCTACAATCCTTTGTCGGTATTAGCATCTTTTTCATTTTCTTTCCTTCACCAATAGTCCCAACCAATCTTGGGTCATCATGCAAGTTGTTGTAGCGGTAAAATTAAACCTATTTTGAACGATTTATTATGTTTCTCTGTTACAAGGTTTTTAAACTTGATATTATTTGGGAAAACTTTACTATGTGATTTTTCATAAGTTGGTAGAATTCATAATATGCCCTCAGGGTTTTTGTTACTGTTCAACCTGGATTCATTCTGATTATTTTCATACCAATATCATTCCGTTACGATCGATATACTAGTACCTACCTACCTATGTTTATGTTTAAACATACTTGTTGAAACAATATTATAGTAATATCGATACACAAAGCCCATTTTGAGTTATCCCGGCCAAATAGTACTTCAATAATGCTCTAAGAAAATAGCGCCAGTAATTACGAAACTTCATAGGCTTCAACTGTCACACACGCAGCCGCACATCTACAGTATCAACAAATTTTTCGTACGTTTTATAGAGATATGGTATGAGGAACAGGGTGTAAAGTTCACTCATACTCTATGGAAGAGGGAAGATCCTCCGACCAAACGGGTGTCGTATCTGGTGGGCAACAGCCCGACGTTTGATGTCGGGACGTTGTATATATGCTAGTTGCGCGGTAAACTGTGCTTGCGCGATGCAGGATTTTTGCGTGACGTCAGTGTGACGCGTAGCTCGCATGTGGCGTTGTAGATGCCGCTTTAGTTTCATACAGCTGTCTCTCAACTTGAAAGAAGAGGCGAGCAAAACACCTCTCGCTCATTATTTCAAGCAGGGGGTGCATTTGGGTGGTCTAAGCGTGGAGACCTACTTTACAATAAACAGTCACTTCGGTATATGTAGATAATAGTCTAAGATATTTTTGTTCGCATTATAAACTTAAGATATGCATAACAAACGCTGTTTAATCAATATCTATACATATTATAAATTAAAGCCGCTATTCGTGTTTATTTGTGTGACCGCGTTATTCTTTTAAACCACGCAACTGATCTTGATGCGGGTTCCACCATAATTTACAATATTTATTCCGTAAGGTTTATATGCATAATACATTAATATTAAACTTACATATAATAGTGAAATATCGATATTATGTCAAGTCGTATAAACCGTGCGAAGTAGGAACGTTACTAATAATATAAAAATAAATAGCTATGCACAACTAAACAAAACTAGGAAAGAATGCACACACAAAAAATTCCAAAACCAAAACAGAAATATTTGAAAAAGGAATTTCAAATGAAAAACGGTCGCTAAACAAACGACAGTTGTGTTGTAATCTATTCCAATAAAAAACAAAAGTTTCCATAACGTCACGAAAGTGTTCGGTTTGTTTTAAAAGAATAATGATTCAAATTTAGTATAGCGACGCTCGCGGTGTGACTCGTCGATTCAGCTCATTAACTTCTTCTTGAAACCCTAATTAAGCTCCGTTTGAAGTATTCACAGAGCGATTTCGTCGCCTTCGCAACTCAGTTCTGCATCTTAATTATGCAATACAATTAGACTTCGGCATCAAACTTGCAAACCAATTAAAAAGCCCGATATAGACTGTAATATTAATAAGGGAATTTTATGATATTCTGATATTACAGACGGTGTCATTATCAGACGTATTGGGATGAATTTTAATGGAAATATCTGAAAGTTCGACTTTCAAAGAGCTACCGCTATCGATGTGATGTCAGTAATCAAAGTTATACACAAATATACTTAAGAGGAATCTGTTTCAACGTTCGTCTGAATAATATTTTATAAAGATTAATATTTTGTATTTTGATACAAGTAAGTACTATTTATATCTATGAAGCATTAGGATTACAATTTTATTTATTTATTAAAACATTATGTACAAGTCAAAAATACTGTACAATGGCGGACTTAATGCCTGAGGTATTTTCTACAAGACAACCGCGTGTATTTTTTGGTAGTATCTTAGTTTTGTAACTACGTGTATAGATGTATGTTTATTAAAACATTATTATTAATTTACTTTAATAATAAAGTTCTGTGTTTTAAACTAGCACCAAATTATTAGATGTTACTACTAATAGTAGAGAAATGTTAATAAAAAATTGTATTGATTCGGATAAATTTGAAACATAATTTGGTACACAAAGGAGTTGAAACGCATCTCTTTGAATTCCACAAGTCGCTACCAAGGAAACCAATTAACTGTTATATCGAGTTGATGCAACGCCAAAAATGAAAGTTATTTAATTTAAAATTGAAATAATTGGTGACACTATGTTGCCGGCGAAGACTTTATGAAACTGAAGTACCTATGCCTGATTTATTAGGAAAGTGGCCTGAGTGAAGTAGTAAATTCGCGAGAGTAGCTGGTTAGGAAAATACTTATATACCTATTGACATTGATGAATATTTATAAATATATTGACATGAATATTTACTTTGTAAAATAGTATATTATTTTAATTATTGTGAATGTAAAGACTGTGTAGATCATTGTTTTTTTTTTCTTTCTTAATTAGTTTTAATAATAGTCTGGCAGTTTGAGTAATTTATGCGGCCTACCCAAATGTCCTTTCTTTGGTATTGTTCGTCGAATCGTTGAGCTCCTTAAGAGCGGGTAGTAACCAAAATTGCCTATCTTCAATTTATTTTTTCATGAAGTTCATAAGACTTAGGTATAAAATAAAAATAATATGAGTAACTACATGATATTTTGAAACTTTTTGTGGAACAGAAACACAATATGTTAAAATTTTCTCGATAAAATAACACCACGAAGTTACCCCTAATTTTCACGTTTTTTCAATTTGTACTTAATATGCTAATGACTAATAGGATCATTTTTTAATGATTATTTGTATTAAGACAAGGCGAAAAAATTGTGCAGGCATTTTTTGAAATTCCTTTTATTTTTGGTATTATTACGACTACAAGCTTTAAGCACTTACGACGTTTTTAGTTCGTGGAAGAAGTCATCTTCCGTCGCACGTTGCGGGAACTTCAAGCATATTTTTGTTTTACAAATCAGTCGTCGTCGCTCTTTTGATACGAGAGGACTGCGCTTGAATTTTCTGCTACTCTGGGATTTAATTTATTTGCGTAAATAATATTTTCGTAATTTATCACATTGTAGGAACGAAACTATGAAATAGAAAACATGAAAAATTCACTAAAACCACTTCTGAAACGATTATTAAAATCGTTAAGAATTGATAAACTAAGTAAATACCACGGCTAAACTATAAAATAAAAATATTGTAATAATTCAATGTTGATATTTTAAAACTCAAGATGACATACAATTATTTGACAGATTTTTGACTGGTATAGTACAACAAGCGCCATTGTTCTGCATTTCGGTCAATTTTCTTGCGGAGAAAATTTACAACATAGAGGTCGTGCTGGAGATTTTGGATCTTATTATGATTACATAAAGAACCAAATTCGTTTACTCCCACTTTCGTTGCCAAACTTCGTGTAAGGGTAACCTTAGACGACTCATTTCGAGCGACTTTTGACCAACCCCTAAATCAAGTTGAATCTCGAAATTTAACATATAGGTAAGTAGGTTATTGGTATAGTAATATTATTAGAGTTTACAAAATAAATAAATCGGAAAACTAAAATAAGGTTTATTGCGGACACAAGTACGAAACGGTGTGCACGGGACATGACATTTTTCACACGGATAGTGTTCTCGTGACTAGATCCCTTTTTATGGTGGGGATGAGTAAAGATTGTGATGGAACACAATATTTGGGACTGTCGGCTTGGTTTTCAAAGCTAAAGTTTCAACAGATACAGAAGAGGAACCTAATAAACTTTCGACTTTCTTTGGCACCCATATAAATAGATGCAAATTATTTTGTCGGTAAAGCCGACTAATGTACCCTAGTTATTTGTTCCGACATTGGCCTGTTTTTCACAAATGTTTTCGGCGAGGACTTTTTTTACTCGCGCTCCGCGTATGATATTTTCATGACACATGCCATTTGACTTTGCACAATGTAGTGCAAAATCCACCATTCCAATATTATTTTTTACTTGGTAACACTGTTGCTATTTGACTTTGCACGATCCTGCAAAGCAATATCCACGATATACCACTATATTTTTTTACTTGGTTAACACTGGTTTCCACGAAGACATCGTGAGGTCCAACTTATACAAGGCCCTAACTAAAATTTGGTTACATTGGAATTTGAACTTTGTCACGCCAGCATTGAGTTTCTAGTTCCAAAACATGACTATGATCTAAGATTTTGAATTCAAGCTTAGCGAATAGTATACGCAAAATAAACAGGTGTTTCACCTACTGAAGAATTTCATTGAAAATAAAGGGACTGGACAATGATCATACTTCGTTAAAATATTGTAAGTGAAAAACCTTTCGAGGTACCTATTTGTGCTATGAGACCTCGCTTCTTGCCAAATTTCATGATTCTAGGTCAACGGGATGTATCATATGGATTTTAATTTATTTGCGAGTGTGTATTTTCTTAGATTATTGACATTTTTGTTCAATTGATTTCATTTTCTCAAAGTAAAAAAGCGGAAGGTAAGGGATGCGATTATAATTATACGCCTTTATATCGTAAAAAAAAACAATTTTATCGTAATTGTTTTCACCATCATGTAGGTAGTATCATGAGTATGTAGTATTATAGTACTTTGATGGAAGTGCTTTGCTTTTTAGAGTTCGGTACCTCAAAAGAAAAAATCGAAACCCTTATGGGATCACTTTGTTATCCATCTATCTGACCGCTTTTCTCAGGAATGCGTGGGGGGTATCAAGATGAAATTGATATCAAATACTTAGATAAACGGTCCTTCGGAGCTTAAAAAAAAAAACGAGCTTCTAAGACGTTGACTTAGTATCTTGGCATAAATTGCCATTCATTTCGCATATCTTGACACTCGCAAATAAATTAAAACCATAAGATACATATCGTTGACCTAGAATCACGAAATTGGACAAGAAGCAAGATCTCACAGCACAAATAGGTACAGGTAGGTATCTGAAAATCGTTCAATTGTAGTTATGTTACATAATGTATGGAACAATATTTTTTCAACTACAACGTTAGGTTGGTCTTTCAGATCGGCGGCGGCGACCGATCGGCGGTGGCGACCTCTCGCGTCCGGCCCTGGTTCAGGCCATGGTACGGAGCGAGAGGGAATGGGAAGCCGTCACCTCCTTCTGCGAAGCAGTAATGCTCGCGAAGGAGGAGGCGGAGCGCGAAAGGGAGAGGCAATCTCTGCGCCCTCGCGCCCCTAGCCGCCGCAGGAGGAGGAGACACCCTGGGCGTCGGGAGTCGATTGCCGACTCCCGGCCACCGTAGGCGCGGGCTTGCGGACGGCGAGCAATGGGCAGCTCGCCGTCCGGTAAGGACTAGGCCCGGGTCGACGGCGCGTCGTGTTCCACGCGCGCCTCAAAGAGATGTCAGCAAAATTGACGGGGTCTGATAGGACCGATGCCTGCCGGGGCTGCGGATTGTTCGAAAGAGTTACCGTGGCCCTGGCGCACAGGCAACTGAAGGAACACGGGTGGGTTTTAGTCAGTAAGAGTCTGACACGCCCTTCCGCTCCGCCCAGAGCGGGAGAGGTCATTTGATGATTTCCCACCCAAAAAAAAAAAAAAAAAGTTTGGTCTTTCAATTCGGAATCTAAATTTATAGGCCGTATCTTGAAGTAACATTTAGTCTTTATTTCATTTAAGTCGGTCTACTCTCCAATCTAACATCCCACCAGCATCGGTAACAGATCACGGACATACAATAATATTGAATAATATACCTACTTGTACACAGCAATCATACATAGGTACATTGAATAAATCAGTTTCATCTGATTAATTTGCGTATACACACTACACACAAGATTCAAATTCAAATGCCTAAATATACGCCGGGCGAAAATTTCTGCTGGCAGGAAGAGATTGTGTTTTGTTTTTGTCGTATTTGATGAGAGGGGTAGGCAAAGAGGCGCGGGTGAAACTTGATTTTTTTCTGTCTTGCTGCGCCCTCTTAAGTTTTGAGTTGAGCAGCACGATTACTGACAAATGCGTGCACTGACTGGTCAGGTCCACTAATTCTGTGTAGTTTTTTCCTCAAAAGACCATTTCAGACTCAAATCTTTTCTTCACATGATCTGACCAAGATTATGTCTGGACTTTAAAAGAGACTGTGACCTCTGAGTTTGTTTCGGCCTTTCTTCTCAGAGTAGTCAGATAGGAAACGCCGGCCTCATCTAGTTTTAAAATATGATTGACGTGTAAAAGTGTTAGTACAAACCTACTTACAGAAATAAAATCATTTATCATTTATCTTACATCTTACGTTTGGCATTAGTTACCTAACTGTAACGCTTCAAGGTTCTTTTGGCACGTGGTCAATATCGGAACTAACACCGCCATCTTGCCTTTTCCATACATTTCACAAAACAATGGCACAAATGTTTACCACCAGCGCCCCCTGTCAACGTTATTCGAACGCCAAAAGATCCGCGTAGCAGTGTAAACGTTATTTTGCTTGACGTTAGTGAAAAACGGCTTCAATCTATTTAGTTATCATAATAATTTAATATGTTAATTACCCGCACTGTTTTAGAAGTACTTGCTTGTACTATTCAATGCTGTGAAAGCGAACACTTGCCAACTTCAACTACGTGAAACACGGCAAGTTGGATCTTGTACAGCTGTAATTTCAATCAGAATAAGCACGATCAACCAATATAGAGGCCTAAAATTAATTCTAGTTCAGTTAGTGCTTATCTTCAAAGACTTACTATCTCTCTGTAACTTAAGCAAAACTTAGGTTCAACACTAAAGTTAATTCTATTCTTAGAAATATAGGTAGCATAACTACAGTTATACGGGCCGCGCCAGTAGGCCAAGTTTGCAGTTCGCCAAGTATACACTGAGATATCTAGTGAGACGTGGCTTGATAAACCGCCTTTTGTGCCCCTTTGTGAGTTATGCCGATAATCCTGCGCACAATGGCGCCCGACGCGGGGCCCGTAGGTATACCACCCGCCTTTTTCTGTTCTACAGTTAACATCAAACAATATACCTAGTACTGATATAAGAAAATCTTTACAAATTGTTCTGTTAAAATTAATCCTGGCAGTTTAGGTATATTTACGCACAACAGTTTGGCATCTCACAAATTGGCTTAATTAAGCCCTCTTATAATATAAGCTTATTGATATTATTTACAATTAATTCCTTTAAGATAACTAATTAAATGGAAGAAAACTCGACTTTACAGAAACTTCAGTAAAGATTAAATCTAACTCGTTTGATAAAGTAAAGATGTTGCTTCGATAATGTTTGAATTAGAAACCCTAAATTGTTTGAACTAAAATACTGAGTATAACAATTAAAAGCCCACCGGAAAATTTGGTGATAATAAAGGACCCCGACTATTGTTTAAATAGATAGCAAAAACCTTTCAAGCAGCTACCAGGAAAGTTGGAACTTCAGAAAGAAGTCATTAGCGAAGTTAGAGCGAACTTTCTTGCCCGGGGGAAAATAAATATTTCCAGACTCGACGGATAACAATTGCGTCTTTGTTGTCTTTTTGACAAAATTGTTTAACTTATAGGCATCTACGGTGACACTAATGTGATTTATTGTCCCGCTCATCTTACTGATCATTCATCAAAATCCTTTTAGCTGTCTAATCGAAAAATTTGCGTAAGACGATCAAAACTGATTATGCGAAAGTCAATAACATCAATAAGCCGCTTCATGAAATATGGGAGCAAAAAATGTGAACATTTGGCTCGATTGTCGAATAATACTTATTCAGAACAATCGCGTAAGAAATATATCACTTGTAACCGAAAGCTTTTATATAGGCAGCAGACAAAATTGGGGCCTACGTTCGGTTGAGTCGATTCCCGCATGGCATGAATTTTACGTGCCATAATTTCAGTCTACTAAATGCTCAATAAAAAAAGGAGGGCCATTTCTTGCGGCCCGGGAACTGTAACAGTGAGGAAGGAAGACATTGGAGTGACGTTAGTTTGATATACGAGCGTGGTCTTTTGTGCGTTCGTCGTTAATACGAGAACACAATGCGCCCCCGACAGCTCTCTGGAGTTACGCCCGACTTAAGAAATCCGCCTGTCACACCGACGCCGAAAGCCTACAGGTTTATCAAAACAATAAACTCGCCACGTGTAGAACGTTTATTTAGTAGTACGTTTGAAAGCGGATTTATTTTTAGTAGTAATTAATAAATGAAAAAAATGAGGGATGCATAAAGATGAGATGAAAAACGTCGCCCAAGAAATATACGACGAAGTCTTACTTCAACAGTACATAGAAGACATAACTCTAGTAATGTTCTAATACTTTTATTGAAACCAAATAATACGCGTAGTTAAGGGTGTTTTATTTAACGTCGTTTTTTATTACTACCTAGAAGACTTAAACACTGGATTGCGGTGAAGGTCGTATTGACGTGCTTTGTTGTCAAATCGCCTTGTTTATGTAGCCGGTTTTTAGAATAAACAGTGTTTATATTCATTTGTTTTACCGCCGACATTCAGTCTATAAGCTCAAAATAAATAGTTATTAATGTCTTTTGCTTTCAAAATTGAATATTTGTTGACTTAGGTACGAGTATTAATAAATTTCATAAGTTTGTAGAATTTGGACAATTCATAAAGCGTGTCTTATGAAAATCTTATTTGCACAGCTTTAGTCTGGTGATTATAAAAATTTTAACGTCCTTTGATATTTGAGCATTGTTATATTTTATGGAGTAAGTTTCTAAATAGCAATAAAACTGTTAATTATATGAAGATAAACTTTAAGTGTACGAATAAAGTCAAGTTTACTCACTCGTTAAGTAATAAACTTTGGTTATGTATGCAGAGTCAACAGTATATTTAATATACTACTTAAAAAAAAAAACACGTGTGGCACTCGGGGACTGCCGCGGTAAAGCTATTGCATAGCATTTTTTATCAACTTATGCAATTATTTTTTTTACTTTTTTATTTATGCAGTTTTTTTTTCTTTGATATTAATTCAAGTACAGTCGTATCATATATATACATACACGTTAAGCGAACGCTCGGCCGAGCTACATGGTAGGCGGAGTGGGGGCTGTTAGGTTTTATTTTCGTTGCGGAATTTCTTGATTCGGTCGCCGCACTCAAAGCCCGCGATAAAAGCTATGCAACAGCTTAAAAATATCATTTTTGACTACCAGACTTTTATTTAGTTTTTTCTTAATACTGAATATATTTATTGCTTCCCATAATGTGAATTTAGGTGGTAGGTTTAACAAAGACATGATCGTTGTGGACCTTGTCGGGCACAGCAAATTAGGAGAGGGGAAGAGGGTTTTAATTTGACTAACTAGTTGTTATTCTAAAATAAAGATGTCCACAGCTGGACATAGGCCTCCCCCAAGCACCGCCATTTCGACCGGCGCTGTGCTTCTAGAGTGGTGACCGCGTACTGGAAGACGTAGCGTTGGAAGGCCTCCCACGAGGTAGACCGATGAACTGGTGAAGGCCGCAGGAAACCGCTGGATGTTATACTGTACAGGTTCAAATTAAATTAGCTAGCGAAACTTAGCAGACGTGATGGGTATCGACCCAAGAATGAATGACCCAAAAAATATTTAAAAAAATGTTTTATCATGTTTAGATTTCGATACCCATCACGTCTTCGAGTTAGCTAATTTAGCCCTAGCTAATTTAATTTGACCCTGTATATTAAATAATTATTTTATAAAACATGTAATTTTAAATTTGTCATTTAGATATTCTTTGCTGCCATTGCTCTAAACTACATACATAATGATGTATTTTTTTTTCAGTAAAAACAATTTTAAAAACACGATTGTTTTTGTGAAACCGGTTTTGTCATTGCATTTTGTCCTGCATAGTATTCACTATGGTGCACGGTGTGACAGCGGCCGCAGCACTTACAAACCAAAGAGGCGAAGTGTGAGGGTGTAGTTAATTGTGGTCTATGTCAATGTCACTACCGTTGCGGGTACAACCAGCGAACAAATCATACTCACACACAACCCCCTTTATAGTAATGATGTCGGTGATTGTCCCACTGCTGGTCAAAGGATTTTTCACATACAGTGTGGGAACAAAAAAAAAGTACGTCACTCTTATTCAGATAAAAATTAAAAGTTATGTGGCAGATTTATAAAATGAAACGTGCTGCTTAAAAAAAAAAAATATATATATATTTATTTTTAAAGAAAGCTTACAGACTAATAACAATCTTGAATATCATGCATAAGTTTTGACATTTGCTAATTACAAGCTTCCACATATATTATATCTATTTAGTTACTTATTATACTGTGTTCCGCTTATTTTTGCTTTGATTAGGTCAAAACTTCATTTTTGTCGGTTCATTGTTTCAAGAAAAAAGACTTCATAAATTAAAAATATCGAAGGCAATTTTTAGACCAATAAGCGTTACATCTGCTGCTTAATCTTCCTTTTGTAATTAAGCTTATTTTAATTTAGGAAATTCTGGTTGCTTTGTTAGCACAAAGCAAATTATGTGCTCTTTCAGCGAACAGGAAAGATCTTCCGGTTTGAGGTGTGATCTTGGTCGCTGACCACGTTCGTACAAAATAGGTTTTATTCAAATGTTCATATCCCACAGTAAAATACGAGTCCATAGAGAATACGTACTATTTTATTGTTTGTTGACGTGGAAGTGATGAATGACAGCAACGCCGTATAACTATTTCAGTGAGTGGTTCATAGTTGTAAACCCACAGTCATTCCCATGTATTAGTGCTGTAGTGGCCTTAATTATAGGTTTACTGGTCATAAAATTTATGTTACTATTGCAGGTGGGGTTAATATATTTCCTGTTTTATACATTACGTTTTAACATTCGTCTTATCAACGTTTCAAATCCATCAGATTGGCTATGTCATAACACAGTGACGCAATAATAAGTCCCGCGAGGCCTATTATTGTTCTGAATATGAATTAAGTCGACTAAATGTTGGTTAAATCAATAAAATTAGCATATATCACTAGGTCGTAGCACGGTCTACGGCGTAGCCTCTACGGCGTAGCACACGCTACGAAGTTGAAAGGAGAGGTGCTATGAACGAACGTTTAGGAAATAATTGTATGCACATAATTATTTGTGCAGCGCCTGCTTTGTGCGGACACCCGAGAACAAAGCGGAGGCGAGACGCGAGGAACCCTCACTTGATGCTCAGATGTCGAGCTCCTAGAAAAGACAGGAATTTTTGTTATTTAATAAGTTCCAGGAAAATTCACTGAAGTATATAAAGGTAAAGCGTTTTCTTGGAAGTAAGAAACTTCAGTCTTATTTGTATAATTGTCAGGTAAGTAGAATTATTGAAAGCATTCTGTTATTAAGCTAAGTTACGTTTCCTTTATAAGTAATTAGGGTCTAATTCTCGGAATATTCATTTATAACCTGCTCACTTGCCGTTACCTTGGAAAAATATGGTGAAAAGAATAAATGTTATGAATTTTTTTAATTTCTTTGTTTACTGTTTCTTCGAAAATTCATTATAACCTTGCAATTATCTTAATGATCTTACACTCCAAAAAAAAGGCCGTTGTTTTACAATAGCTTTGACCAAATTAAGTGTTGTTCCTTTCTTCACAGTTTCATATTATGCCTTACCCCATCAAATCGATCATTAGTTTGGATAAAATGTGATAGTTTCAAGTAGTACATATAAAATTCAGTGCAAAAACACATTTCGCCATTTAGTGATGGCAAGCAAATATTATAAATAGAGCAGATGTAAGTTCGTTAAATATTAAAGTATGGGACAGCTATAGACAGATTAATAACAATTAACATTAGGTAATAAATTCGAGCTTTAGCGTTAAGAATTCTATGGAAAAATCTACGAAAAACTTTTAAGATACTTTACTACCGATTTATGTAAGGATCGTCTTTCCCGTCACATCCAGCGTCAGCAGCATGTATCGAGAGACATCAAACCGCAGGTGTTTCATTATTCCGCTTTTAATGGCCGGCGTCGCGTTACCCCTCAGTTCCGACAACTACAGAGTACACGCCATCGACCCTGTACTATTCATTTACACTTTTTAACAGGCAACTGAAGGAACACGGGTGGGTTTTAGTCAGTAAGAGTCTGACACGTCCTTCCGCTCCGCCCAGAGCGGGAGAGGTCATTTGATAATATCCGACCCAAAAAAAAAAAGGATTGTGTGTATTAATTATGTTGTTCAATAAACAGTATTCTATAACTCTAAGATGTTGGGAACTTATAATATTTTTCGTCAGTTATAAAAAAAAAAACAGTTGGATACACACCATACATTTAGACCGTGTAGATATTGCACTTTTTATGAAAAAGCAGTTTTTTTTTAAACCAACAATTTTTTTTACATTCGTTGGGGAGTGTAAAATTATGTGCTGAATTCATGGTAACAGTTTACGCGTCGATGATTACACCGTGTATAATAACTGAAAGTGAAATCGAATACAGGTCTATATTTTTGTTTAATGCAATAAAACGTGACTGTTGTACATACGGCTACATATCACGCTATACATTTCCAGTATAAGCTGACCTCTCATGGCACGGAAATCCTATACAATGCGAGATCAGCTTATACTGGAAAAATATAGCTTGATATGCAGCCGTGTGTACTAGTGGCCCATAGCTTTTGGCTATGGATGTTTGCAGTTTATGGTGTAGTATTGTAGTGCAGCAACAATCATATCAGCTATGCATTGTCATATGTAATCGCTCACCGGAGACCGAAGACAATGTATAAATAAATAAATAAAATGTTGCATGAATTTTGGTTAATATATTGCTTCAGGAATGTATTCATTTTACACTTCAATTAGTTCATTTGCCAAGTGAGGAATTATTCGTTGCCGACGTCACGTATGTACACATATACATATTTCGCAATGTTAAAGTTTTTATTTATATATATATATATATATATATATAATCACTGTACAACAAGGGTGATTACAAAATGATACCAATATCCGCTTTTATAATTTCTAATCATAAAATGTACGGAAATACGTATTTAAACGGAAATTAAAAAGCGACTTCCTAATTATTCCATACATTTTACTTTCCTGTATTATCGTGATGCCGTGACGTGGAAGTCGGCGTCCACAATAATATAGTTACGGTAGAAATTGTAAAAGCGCACAATGTATCTATCACGGAACGAAAAGGTAACGCAATTCTCCTATTTTCTCTATTCACGTTTTTGAACTGTCATTTTCATTTATAATGTTGGCAGAACATAGTTGGAATTTTTTTAAGTATGAGACTTATTATTTTTTCGACTAGGTTGCAAGGAAGTTGTTTACCTCAAGGTGCTTAATCTTTATGTTCCCCTACTGTGCAATCGTCAGCAGGTCAAGCTAGATCTGTTGGCGACTGTACTATCACACATGCATCCCACAGTGTGAGCAACACTAAAGCAGTATTCATACCATGCCGGTGGTAACTTGTTTTACTGCGTTCACCTGATACTGTTTGACTCACTGACGATTTCTAAGAACGTCTTCGTTATTAAGATTTACTTGGAAATAACAGGATACTTACATTTGTGTAAAGGTTTCTGGGGTACTAATGAACTTCCTAGACGCTGGGCTTTGTATATTTACATATTATTGTAATATATAATGTGCCCGTATAATAATAGTATAACAATAATTTGGTCATAATCGTAGTGTTATGCTCACACATAGCAAAATATTCACATCAAGGCAAACGAGTAATAAATTCAATATGTGTTATGGTTCACAAAGATCACCGATAACGATAAAATGACAAATTTATACAGTATCTATACGAAAAAAATAAAAATAATTCAATACATACGATACAAGAAATTGGCTCGTTTCCTCCCTTGGTGGCAATAAATTTCTTAGAAGATATTCGTAGTGACTGAAAATAGCGTCGAGCCAAATATCATGGCAGTGGATGATAATATCATATTATGTAAATTGTTTAGGCGCACGTCTGCGGCGGCGGTGCGATGCGGGACTGTCGAGACGCCGCTTCCGCTATTTCCATCACACTGTTTTGAACACTCCGTATAGTCATCGCCAATGCGAATCAATAAATTCAACCCTTTTTATGATTCAGTCATTCGTTTTTATAGTCCTTGTACGTGCCCCTGAACGTGCATCATTCAGTGACAATAAAAAAATTCAAACGACCTTTTATATCGCGTACGAAAAATAAAAAAATTTTGATGTTTCAGTTTTTGTGTGAAACTCTGCGTTCGCCGCGCTTGATGAGGAATTTTAAGGACTTGTTTACGATGGAAACTTATTGTAAACTAGTGGCGTAACTTTCAAGAGAATCGTTAACATTGTTTTTACCCAGTTTTTATACTTTTCTGTGTAAGACGGTAAGATGGCACATAACTTTAGCCTTTCAATTAAAATGACAAAGTTTGCTAAGAATATTTTATCGCTACGTATTTCAAGTTTAACCCGAGGACAGCCTGGCCTGGATACCTAGGTATACTTATTGCTCTGAACGTACAGTCTATTGTATCTATTGCGTATTAATGAATGACTCGAACTCTTTGATATTGAGACTCGAATTTTACATTTCAGTAACAGTCACCTGTTTGCAGAAACAG
Organism: Dryobotodes eremita; assembly: GCA_917490735.1. NCBI lineage: Eukaryota > Metazoa > Arthropoda > Insecta > Lepidoptera > Noctuidae > Dryobotodes > Dryobotodes eremita. The sequence continues at coordinate 12,977,587 of OU823257.1, forward strand.
ACTAATCGAGAGCCAGGAAAGCTGTCTGTAGCATGACGAGCCAGTCATGCATGTTTCTGGGTTATAGAGTAGAGGACCTACAGTATTTTAGAACACATTATATAACAACACGATACTCTTATTTAACTTTTAATTAATTTGTCTACATAAACATAACTAGTTTACATCTAAACATCCATTACTGTAGCTTACAACGTAGAAAAGACAATTAAAATGAAGACGTTGAAAAACTGACGCAGAAAAAGTGAAGGGCGTGGAAAAAAGTTCCATTATAGCTGTGTTACAAATGAGAACAGAATGGCGGGATGTTACCCGGTCCCCGGTTATCTTCCTGGGAACTCGCAGCCGGGCCTGTACATCATCACGGAATGTGAACACCCCGCATCTAGTGTCAGTATGATTGATTTCTTGTACATTAACGTTGTATTATGAGAGCGGAGGTTTTGAATTTCTGAGTACTTTAAAAAGAGGACTATAGAAAGGAATGACGTTAGTAATAACTTACGTAACGAAATATTGATAAATAGTATTAAATATAGTCGCTTTTGTGTGTCTGGTTCTTCTACACGTACAAAATTAATTTCGATGCGGTAAATCTCGACGTTTCGACGTCGTCACATCTGGGCTGTGATCTATACGCTAGTACTCGTATACATAACTACGCATATGTTTCCAAATCGTAATTTTCATCTATCTTACTAAGTAGCTTGTATTCAGGCAGGCTCTATCTCTCTTTTCCACACAATTCTGTCTTTTGCTAGTGGCAGCCAGTCCATTCAGTAGGAGTCAAGCTCGTCCCGCATCGTGCGTTAAGAGGGGACCCAATCGATGTTCCTTTTAGCAAATTTGTTATCCGACATGTGGCAACCTTCAAAAATCGACGTTCGAAATTCGAACCCCCAGGATACTGCACTCCATGGCTCGCTGGCAAACCTTGAGCCTGGACCTCAATTTTCATGGTATTCATATTATAATATTCATCACGTGCTGACACGATGGCTGTTTTAGTTCCCATAATCAACTTGTCTTGCCAGCTCCAGCTATGTCAGTATGGCTTACGTCCTGCGTCAGGGTGTCATATGTTTGGTCGGCACATTCGATTCGGCAGTATTTGTTGAACAACAAAGTTGACCCGAAGCAATTGCTACACGTATTCGGCTTTGAATCGGCTCGTGCCGGTCGGAAAATTTTGTTCGGCATCAACCCTCGTTTATTCGTGTTTAGGTCGGCTCGGAAAATTTCGAACTAAGCCGAGCGGTTTTTGCGCCAACATATAACGAAATCATATATTTTATTCCGCGCGGATGTGCCGAATCATGCCGAACCGAACATATGTGTACCACACCTCATGGTAGAATGATTTGGCAGTCAGCAAGTGTAGTAGTAGTTGATATAAAATAATGACCATTATTTGCTGCTAAATCATAATATATTTTTGTTAGATTTTGTAAATAAAGTTGTAAAGTTGTTTAATAAAACCCACGTAGCTTTTCACCCTGTCAAAAAATAAATAGTTGGAGAGTTATTAGTACGGTCTTAACCAGCAGTTCTAATTAATTAGAGCCGTTCGTTTTGTTTTAAAATGTTTGCCTAGCTTATTTGGTAGGTTTACATTTTTAAGAATAATTTCGTAACTAGTGAAGCGGCCTTCGTCTCATTAGAAGACTGTTCTTAAATCGATTATGAATAATTTTATATCGGGCACAAAGTTGGTCAGAGCAAACAATTAGTTTGAGTTTACAGTGTCAAATACTTGTTTATGAAAGTTGATTTTAAAATAGTTATTGTCCGAACATACTAATAATAAATAATCAGTCTGTATTGTCCAAATGCAAGGCGAAGTCCTCCCTTTCCTTTTGCCGCTCAACTCGAACATAGCGGGTGTAAAAAACCCTTAAAGAAGCCGAGAGTCACTTGTTCTTATCGTTTTAATAACTTTTTTTGTATTGGACCATACCTGGGAACCTTCTGGTTACGGAGATATTGAAGGTCAAAGTTCCAAGTTTCTAAATGTTTTTTTTCAAAAACATGTTTGAAATGTTAACTTTAAATACTCCCACGATTTCTATACCATTGGCATGCACCCATAATCACCATGTTTTGAGTGCGCCACGTTGCGCACTACTGTAAACAGACATTTTTCACACAAAAAGTAAAAGTCGTTCTCAATTCAATTCATTTTATTTCAGATAAATTACAATCTTTAATTATAAATCCATACATGTTTTATTTTTAAATAATATAATAAGAATAAGAATACAAGAAATAGACACACAACAATGCATTGTTGTGTGTCTACTTCCTGTATGGAAGCATTGGATCAGGACCGCACTACTCGCACATGTAGTTTTGTCCAATGCTCCATGAAGGAGCAATCCACATCCATTCTCTCTGCGATAAGCTGCAGGAAGCTGTTGGGGCTGCCCCGTATGAGGCGCGTCAGAGACGCTATTCTTTTGCGATGTATCGCTTGAAAGCCATCCACTTGAGCGTCTGCAAACATACCTGGTGCCCTACAAAAGCGTGGCAACCGCATCAACATCCTGAACGCATTATTGTATTGGACACGCAGGGCACTGTAAGTCTTCTGCGTTTTGAAGCAATTATTTTTGCACAGTTACTTAGTTTGATGTACAGAATGCGTAGATGACGGCTTCGTGAACGGTCTTGTGTATACTCGTAGGTAAATTATGCCTTAAATAATTTTCAGTCCCGAAATATAGCAAATAAACAAATTCTTCCTAGAAATTACTGTCTAGAGTTTGTTCCACAACATTTTCATTGGAATTTGTTTTAGTTGAAGAAGATTGTATTCAGATTTCTCGCTAACCTACAGGTACTGAATTATCTACTAACCTAGTAGAAGTATCGACTGTTTTTCAATGATTTAAATAATATTAGTGTATAAAAGGATAAAAGTATGGCAGTAGTAAAAATTTCCTTGTTGCAAATAAACAACTTCTTTGTTTTTATTGATATATTAGCAGGAATTATTTTCCAGTGTTGAAACGTATCACAGTTAATATCAATTTCTATGAATCTAAACTAATATTATAAAGAAAAAATATTTGAATTTTTGTATGTTTGTTTGTTACGCTTTCATACTAAAACGGCTGACCGGATTTGGATGAAATTTAGCACATGGGTAGACCATGACCTGGATTAGAACATAGGATACTTTTTATCCCGATATTCCCACGGGATCGAGACTTATGCGGGTGAAACCACGGGGCGCAGCTAGTATCCTATAATTATATTGACGTAAGAATATTACCATTTCTGAATCTTCAACTGCTCGTGTCCATGACTTATATATATTACATAGCAACTTGGATAGCTCTGTCGTTTGCCTCCATTAAATCCTGGAGGTTCAGGTATTTCTGAATTAAAATGAATGAAAGTACAGTGAAGTTAAATCCAAATTAATGAATATGGAATATGGATTCATCCCTTTGTGTCGTTGTCCATGAAAATCTGCTTCTATGAATTTATGAACACAGTTATTTTCATATTTTACTCTAGCAGGTACTTTGAAGAGTAGCTTTAAAGGAAAAACCATTTACGGCCAAATACATAGCTAGGTGTGCATACCTAGGTAGATAGCTTGCAAGCTGACGCGGCGAAATGAGACGCCGATGCATTCTGTTTTCTTTTCATCATTTTCTGATCGCTGTGTAGGTACCTATAACTTAGGACGCCCACAGACCGCTGATTGGATAACGAACTTAGTTATTTAGTTAAATCGGTCTTCAACAATCCTTCACTCAATAGTTTAACCAGCGGGATTTCATTGTCCTGTCTGTCTGACTGCCTGAGCCCTTAAAACCTGTACAGTATTTTTCATAGATGCGTTTAATTCTTACACAATCGCTCACGTAAGGGAATTTAATACCTCATTAATCTGTATTTTGAAGGTTTCAACTTTATATCTCAGCACTTTTGCCATAGGTACGTTTTCTGGTATTTGTTTACATTTTAAGCAGATATTTTTGGAACAGACTATAGGTAAATAGTCAGCCCATTCGAATAATAAACTATTAGTTATATAATTCAGACATTACAAGCAATTGAAAAAGTTTAAGAATTGTGCGCACCTGCTTAGAAATTTCTCGGAATTGAAAGTTCAACGACTTTTACTTTAAGGCAAAGTTACACTACAAGCTAACTGGGGTATTTGTACCTTAGGTTCGTATTACTTAATACCACAAGATTTGTCGAACTACTGGAGCTAGCACCCACTCGATATAAAAAAGAGACGGTTAAGGTACAAAATACGTACAAATTGCGATTCCGAATAATGTCTTAAATTATGTTTTAGTGGGCGTACAGACGGCGTAAGTCCGCGTTAAACTATAAAACCGGTATTTACTTGGTTTCCACACCACGACTTATTGTGTCGTGACGCAACGTGATACTTTTTCCTAGTTTACAGATTTGAGCAAGAAAAATTCAATGATGTTTTGAAGAACTCACAAATATTTTTATTAATAAAACTAAGTCTCATTCTCTAGATCCCTTTTTAATAGGTATGTACGGCGTTCAACGGTACTTACAAGACGATTTTTATACCCACAAAATACAGCGAAGTCTAGAGACCATTTCAACTTGGTGAACATCATATCGTGTTAGTACAACTGCACCTTAAATCCTAAGAATATACGTTTAAGGTAGGCGCGTATTACCTACCGTAATTCGAGCTATACAAGTAAATTGTGAAGTTACATTTGAGATTAGAAACAGTTAATGACATTACTTGCGGTTGAATGTAGTTATTAGAACTTGTGGCTAGAGGTCAAGTCATGCATGTTCTTTTAATAAGTAAATATGAAAGAAATTTATTCGAAATATGAATTACCTGTCGCCGGCTCCGCTCATGTAAACTTATGTATACCAAGACCTACCCATAAACAAATTAAAAACAATATATAAACGCACGACGTTGTAAGTACAACAAGACGTTGTGCTTCATCATTTATACTGCAGCTAAGTTTAGATAAAACTTGCCATGTGATAAATATTTCTACGAAAAACGGGAGTAAATAATATCAGGCAGACTGTTTTCAGGTGTCTGAAAAACTGTCATCCGGTACTTACTTCGTTTAGTATGAAAAATAAGCCGCAATAGAATAAAGGAGTTGACGGCGGGATATCACCAAATTGTCAGCAGGGCAATTTGACATGGGGCCAAAATGTGGCAATGCTGGGGTGGACACGATGCTAATCTGTTGATTAATCGCAAGAAAAATACAGCGTTGCTTCATACGCTCCTGATATACTAACGAATAAAATTAAAGCCACTGTAATAGGTAAGTAGGAAATTATTTTTATTATTTATTTATTTAACCTATTTCATCAAGACTCATTTGGCGTGCGGACAAATTGTTTAAAAGGTCTTTTTTTGCTTTGCTTATCCTGTTCTGTTCCGCTGCTGGGCAAAGGCAGTCCTCAATTCTTTCCAGAAACTTTTTTCCTGCGGTATAAGGCTTTAAATGGTGATTTTCTTACGCATGACAAGTGAGGAGTTTAGGATCAAAACCACTACATATCAACTTTTTTCAATAAGGCAGAAATCGAAAAAAAACTTAATAAATAGTGAGCACATATTTTCGTATTTTTTTTTAAGAATGCCCTTTACGTACGTGAAAATAGGTACTTATAAAATTTTTTTTTTTAACCTGAGCATGTTGAGGTTTCGAACTAAACGTTAAAATCATTTTACTAAGGAGAATAAGCTGTTTTGTAGTAAACAGTTACTGCTAATGGTAGGTTTTATAATATTGTGCAGAAATCTTCAAAAAACAAAAACGAAACTGCCAAAAGTGGATATATAGAGGTATGAGGAACAGGGTGTAAAGCTCATTCATACTCTATTGAAAAGGGAGGATCCTCCGACCAGACGGTTGTTGTGTCTGGTGGGCAACTGCCCGACGATTGATGTCGGGACGTTGTATATATGCTAGTTGCGCGGTAAACTCTGCTTGCGCGATGCAGGATTTTGCGTGACGTCAGTGTGACGGCGATGTAGATACCGCTACAGATATGTTGTGGTTTTGATCCTAACCTCCTCAAGTATAACATGACAGTGCGTTTCTTTGAACATATATAACTAACCAATATACCTAGTTGAATTAGGTATTTATTTTCTTGGTTACAAAAATGGAGAACTATTATTAGGTATTTCATTTTAACAAACGGTTGAAAATGAAATCCAACACGACAAGTGGTTATTATTTGTTTGGATTATATTTTAACAGCGGCGTCAAAGTCAAATAGAGTACGAGGAGTATGTACCATAATCTATGGTATGTGCTGACTTGTAGGCGTTATGGCCCCCACGTCACACAATGTCAAAATGCTTATTATTTTTATTACTTACAACTTATTCTCTATGAAATACTCGTATTCATGTCGTAATGAGGTCACCCGAATATTTTAAGCGACAAACATGTCTGACGCGATAAATAAAACTTTTCCAACATTTCGCGACGAAGAACGTGAGAGAAAATGAACAATGAATGCATATTTTTTATTCTTTGACATTCTCTTGAATTACATGAAAGCCTAGAAAAAATACACTTGTGACTTATCTTCATCTCGCATCGGTGAGCGACGGTCTTGAGTATACGTATATATTTTTCTGCTTTTCGTCGTAAGGATTTCTAAAATATAGAGTATTGGCACGATAGAAATGTTTAAATATGGAATTATGTTTTTGATGCTCAATAGATTAAGTTAAGTTTAATTACATATTTGCAATATCATGTAAGTACCTATATTTTGATACTTGGTTTTTAAACACAAACAATTAAAACAATTCTCGTATGATTTTCAGTTATTTATCAGCGTATAATAATTATTTATAACATGTTTGTTACATTAGGTACCTACTGAATGTGGATTATTATTAGAAATGTACCTAAGTACATAAATGTGCGTAAATAATACAGAGTTATGTCGATTCATTACTTAATTAAATTTCTATTGATATCACTGAGTTTCAATTATTCAGGAGTAATTACGAATGTTTCTGACCCAATGGGACTGCAAATTGAGTTTAATTACCTACATACTTGCATTTCATTCATGCATTTCATTACACTACCCAGGAAAATTACCTACATTGTTTTTTTTGGCAGGTTATTTAATAAGCCATACAACCAAAACTCAGAAACATACCAACACACGGGACTTAGTGGTCCCTTTAATATTTTTTACAAAGGGTTAAGTATGATTTAACCGATACCAATGTGTTCTAAATAATAAATTTTATACTACCATAGTTTCCATGCTGTCTTATGGCCGATTCCTATGATTTATGGACCGTTATTGGTTAAAATTAAGACCTATATCTTTACCATGAAGCAAATACCTCACAGCTTTGCATAGTAGACCCTCCCATATGGATGTAGGTATCACAGGTAAAATTAGCTTACAAATCTATTTATGTGCCCAGTTTGGCTATAAAAAATGCTACCATTTGGTAAGAAAAACGATTCGTTTTTTATTATCGGAACCGAGCATTATACCTTACTGTTAGTTTATCTAACCCAGTCATTCGCTTCAAAAGACTGAATATAGACACAAAAAAAATCTTTTTCAAAATTCTACGAACTGGATCAGCCAGAATTCACTCCCATTCACTAAGTACACCGAAAAATCAACAAGCCGAAAGAATTCCACAATTGTTTGCACGGCGGGAGAATAAATATTTTTTTAGGGAAGTGTATTTAACCACAGAAGGAAATAACGCGGGCGAAACATCAGCGATTATGTTCACAGATAATACGAGCTGTGTTATTTATTACAGTGATAGCGTGGCGATGATTCAAGAAAGGCAGATAACGAACCCGATTTACAACGTTAAATAACATGTTTACAATCGTTCTCTTGTTGTAGTAAGGGAGGTTGTTTTAGCGTTGGTTCGTGTTTATTTTTGTGTTGAAGTGTTCTTTCGTTTTGTTTCATATTTAGGTCAGGTGGAAGATTTGTGTTATTACTATAGTATGATTGCGTGGTTTCAGAAGGGAATTGGTGACCGTACTCTGGAAGTGGGTTTTTAGCCGACTTAAAAAGAGGAGGTACTCAAATCATCTGTATTTATTTGTATTGTTTATTACGTGATATCTTCGGCAATTGTGGATCGATTTCGAAAATTCTATTTTTAATGGGTATGCCTCAAGGGTGGTCCCATATAAATTTTATTAACTTAGGTAGTTTTTCAGTAACCTTCAATAAAACGTATTTTTTCCACTTAGTGTATATTGTTGATGTTATAATAACTTCCTGTCACTGTTGTTTACATAGCAAGTAGTGGTATACGAATTTGTAGTGGGTAGTTACTGCAACTAAAAAGTGAAAAATAAAAAACCAACTGACTTCCAAATAAAATACTACAAAGTGAAAAATTACTTTAATTTTGAAAGTCGGTAGCAAAAAAACGAAAAACAAAACCAAAGACACTGACTTCCGAAATTAAAGTTATTTTGCAGGTTATTATTATTTTTTGGGAGTCGGTTGTTTCTTTCTTGTAAAAAATATTTTTGTATAAAAGGATTGGTTAAAGGAGCTTCAAATATTACGTACGAATTAAGCAAAATGTGTAGGTACTGCGAATATGTATTAAGAATGTGATAGCTTGGTCATTATTGAATTTTCTTCTTTTTGCTTAATTTTGGCTGTTAATAAGGTCCATGCTTAAAATCGTGGACGTTCACGGGATATTACGGCCCATCCCTTTGGGGAAACAACGCGTGATGTTATGTAATGTACAGTCACCAAAAGACATAAGTAACCAGGGTCATGGATATAGTTGAATTTTAGTAAGAAACAGATTAATATTTTCGAATAAAATGTAATTTAATTAATAGAAAATAAACAGGTCATTTATCAAATTAAATGTCATTCGAAAACATCCATCGGTTTCTTAGTTAACTCCAACTATATCCGACGACCCTGGTTACTTATCACATTTGGTGACCGTATCTATGTTTACGGGTGAATACTTAAGTGATGTGACAAATTATTTTAATGCCCATCATTCTTTATATACTCTTAAATTGAACTTTTAAGACCTAGGCTATAACATGAAGATGATAGATTATTACACACCGATGTTACTAATGTGCTATAGCTAATCAAATCCCCTGCATGCATGCATGAGATTCCTATTGATTGATTACTATGACCAGATATCATTGATTAATTGGTCTGTGGCCAATGCGGGTGGCCTGCCTTTTGCTACTGATTCACATGTCTAGATGTTCAATTGGTTATAGAGAATTAGGTGCACGGATTCCAGCATATAGGCAATTTTCATTGTACAAAATATCAAGTAGACAGTTAATTAGTTTCTGTAAGTAACTAATCGTTATTGGTTAATATTACGTTGATCCCTGCTAGACATATTTTTTTTTTCATTTTTGTGCTGTTTAAGAGCCGCCTCGATTTCGTCTTAGTTGATTCGTGGCAGGTCTTCCGTGAAATCGCGGGTTAAGATGGCTCTGGAATCCTCATTTTCGAGATCAGGTCGAGATGTATGCGACGTACAATTGGCGGTAGAAGTTTACGACTTCCGAAAGTCAAACTAAGTAACTTTGTGCCTAAATAATTGCTGGGAAGCGACTTTTATTTTTGGTGTGAAGATTAGCTGTTTACCGTAGGGCGCAACGTAACGCACGCAAATCAATGTGCTTATAGATAAAGGGATCATGGGAGTATTTAAAGTTAAGAATAGAATAGAATAGAATACTCTTTATTATTGTCACCATAAAAAAATAAAGCATAAACAACAACAACAACAACAACAACAACAACAACTAAAACACAAAAAACAACAACAAACATTACATTAACACGCACACGTTGTTTTACGTTTATAACATTTGAAACTTGTTTTCGTATTTTCGTAAAAAACATTCAAAAATGTTCAATCCAAGGTCAAAGTTAAACCATAAAGGTCCCAGCTATCCAGTACAAAAAAAAAATAACATTAGAATGGGAAGAACAAGTGACTCTCGACTTCCATAAGGGTGTTTTTACTGGTAATTAGAAAGGGTTTGACGCTATATTTCAGAGGCGTGTTAAAAACTAATCAGTCATTGTAGCCAAGTTAAGTTTATACAAATTTAAAAATGTTACTGTTGTTTACTTACATCTACAAATTTTAACATTTTAAAAGCTCACAATATAATAATTTATTAAGAAAAAAACATGCTTTATGCTTAATAAAATGTTGTATTCTATTTATGTCTGAATACCTCTATGAATCATTCACAGAAGAATATTTCCGTTGGATAGAATGTGAACTATTCCAGGCTCATACCAGGATGTTGTAGAGTTCATTTAAATTAAACGTGACCTGCATTAAAAAAGTTGTGGGGTACATACCTACCATACCACGTATTCATTTATATATTATAAACTTACACAACACAACATATTTATATACAAACACAATCGTAATATTTATTTACATTTATTTACATTAATTATTATATATAAACAGCCAACATTATATTCACGTAAGCTACTGGACTTGCGCACGGCGAGCTACGTCATCGTGACGTAGCCGGCATGCGCCGAGGTGGGAGCGTGCGGTCGCGAACGTTCGATCACCTTGCCGCAACCTTCAGTTGAGACTTGCTCACGCGCTTCCTCGCTGCGAATAGTTTTGTTGATACTTTGTTTACCGATTATTGTTACGTATACGTTTATAGTAACTTATCATTGTGCCGTGACTATTGTGTGTGCCGTATTTATCGTTCTGTTCTCCTTCTGACTGTTTTCTGTTATGTGTGTGTGATACTACTCAATACAACCGTGAGTACTCAAGCAGATTGACTTTCCTTTATTACTCTGCCTACTACACACCCCCAATAATAACTATACTGGTGACCCCGAGTCGAACACTTTAAAATGAGTGATAGTGAGTCCGAGCACACAGCGTCATCGCAACCGTCGAAAAACGTAACGCAGCGATCGCACAAAGGGAAGCGCGTTTCCACTGTACACGACATTTATCGCGTGTCGTTGAAGCTGCCGCCATTTTGGCCAGAAGAACCGGACATTTGGTTCGCGCAAATTGAAGCGCAGTTTGAGAATGCAGGGGTGACAAATGACGTCACCAAATTTAATTATGTGGTCGGCCATCTTGACCCCCAATTTTCAAAGGAGGTAAAGGACGTCATCATGTCCCCTCCTGCCACCAACCGGTACGAGAAACTGAAGACCGAATTGGTGAAGCGCCTCTCAGCCTCCCAGGAGAAGAAGGTGAAGCAGCTGTTGATGCATGAGGAGCTGGGAGACCGGAAGCCATCGCAATTTCTTCGCCATCTGCAGGGATTAGCTGGACCAACTGTGCCCGAGGACTTTGTGCGCACTATTTGGAGTAGCCGTCTCCCCAGCAGTATCCAGCCCTTACTAGCATCCCAGCCCCATAGCACCCCGGAGGCATTGGCAGAGCTAGCAGACCGTGTACAAGATATCGTCGCACCACCAAGCCACGTTGCTGCAACTTCGGCAGCAGGACCCACCGTAAGTGAGATGGCAGCCGAAATCGCAGAGCTCAAGCGTGCCATGAAAGACCTGACGGTGCAGCTGCGTGACAGTCGATCTCGTAATCGTTCGCACAGCCGTGATCGCGACACGAGACGCAACTCACGCCACCGATCTTCGAACCGCTCAGATTCCAGCTACCGGAGGCACCCTCAATGCTGGTACCATTCAATGCACGGTGAGAAGGCCAAGCGTTGCATTAAGCCCTGCGACTACAAGCAGGGAAACGCCGCGGGCACTCGGTAATGGCGACAGACGATTGCCCCGCTTCTACTGGTCGCTTATTCGTCGCAGACCGAAGCACGAAGACGCAGTTTCTGGTCGATACTGGAAGCGACCTCTGCGTTTACCCTCGTCGTCTGCTCAGCGATCGTCGTGCACCCACGAATTACCAACTCGTGGCCGCGAATGGGACACCCATTCCAACGTATGGTTTCCTCGAACTAAACCTCAATCTAGGACTTCGTAGAGACTTTAAGTGGCGTTTTGTGGTAGCAGAAGTGACAAAACCGATTATCGGTGTGGATTTTCTATGTCTTTACTCTTTGACCGTTGACTGTCGTAATCAACGGTTAATTGACAGTAGCACTAATGTTTTTGTAATAGCCTCAAATCTTTCAGACTCGTCTTTATTCTCTGTAAAGATTACTTCTGGTGATTCAAGGTATCATAAAATCCTAGAAAGCTTTCCCGACCTCACCCGACCCGCCGGCACACTACGCACTACACCGCATAACACTGTACACCACATTCGCACGACCCCAGGCCCCCCAGTATCTCCTTCATTTCGGCGATTAGCGCCGGACAAATTAAAAATTGCCCAACAGGAGTTCCAGCTGATGCTGACCAACGGAACTGCCAGACCCTCGGAGAGTCCTTGGTCATCCCCACTCCATCTCGCACCGAAAAAGGACAATGGTTGGCGACCTTGCGGAGATTATCGCATGCTCAACGCGCGAACCGTTCCTGACAGGTACCCGATTAGGCACATTCACGATTTTGCCCATAGCATTTCAGGATGTCGAGTTTTCAGCACTATCGACCTCGTGAAAGCCTACAATCAAATACCTGTCAGCCAGGACGACATCCCGAAGACGGCGATCACTACACCGTTCGGATTGTACGAATTTCCGTACATGACGTTTGGTCTGCGCAACGCAGGCCAGACATTTCAACGTTTTGTCGATGAAATGACGAGAGGACTGGACTTCTGCTACTGCTATTTGGACGACTTCTTGATCTTCTCCAGGACAGAAGCAGAGCACGAGGAGCACCTACGCATCATTTTCAGCAGGATGAAGGACTTCGGCATGTTAATCAACACGTCCAAGTGTGTTTTCGGTGTCCCGGAAGTAACTTTCTTAGGTTACCATATCTCCGAAAAGGGCACCAAACCACTTGAGACAAAGGTTGACGCCATCAAGAAGTTCCCTCAACCTAAAGATGTTCGTCAGTTGCGCCGATTTCTAGGCATGATAAATTTTTATAGGCGATTCTTGCCCCACGCAGCTCAAATACAGGCGCCGCTTCACAACCTCTTAATTGGCAACGTAAAGGGCTCGCATCCTATATGTCTTGCGGAGAATACTTTGCAGGCATTCGAGGACTGCAAAGAAAGCCTAGCTAATGCTGCCTTATTAGCTCACCCCGATTGCAATGCCAAACTCGCATTGGTCACCGATGCGTCGGATACTGCAATCGGCGCGGTGTTACAGCAGCTCAGCGACGACGGTTGGCAACCATTAGCTTTCTTTTCCCGGAAGCTCAGCCCTTCGCAAGCAAAGTATTCTCCCTATGACAGGGAACTGCTGGCCATTTACGAGGCCATCAAATACTTTCGCCACATGCTTGAGGCTAGACACTTCGTTGTGTATACCGACCATAAGCCGATCAGTTTCGCATTCCACGAAAGGAAGAAGAACTGTTCGCCTAGGCAATTTAGATACCTAGACTTCGTTGCCCAATTTACCACTGACATACGTCACATCTCCGGTAAAGACAATGTCGTGGCAGACCCTTTATCACGCGTGGAGGAGCTACAAGCTCCAGTCAGTCTTGACATCCTCGCGGAATCACAGGCGTCAGATCCGGAACTGAAGAAACTTCTTCAGGAAGGGTCTTCACTGGTACTGGAGAAGGTGCAAGCCCCCGGGGAACGTCCGTTCGTGTACTGCGACGTCAGTACAGCGTCCCCCAGGCCATTTGTACCCAAAATGCTGCGGAAACAAATTTTCGACAGCTTACATTCCCTCAGTCACCCAGGCGTCTCAGCGACTGCCAAATTAATCGCAGAGCGCTTTGTTTGGCCAGGCGTCAGGAAGGACTGCAGGGAGTGGGCGCGAGCTTGCCTCGCATGTCAGCGGGCTAAAGTGAGCCGTCACGTTTCCACACCTTTAGGGACGTACCATCTCCCACGCGCCAGGTTTACCACGGTCCACATCGACCTTGTGGGCCCGCTACCAATTTCACAAGGCTTTAGATACTGTCTGACGGCAGTCGACCGATTTACCAGGTGGCCAGAGGTCGTACCTATTGTCGACATTACTGCCGAAACAGTAGCTAAAGCTTTGCTGTCCGGATGGATTTCCCGATTTGGCTGTCCTACTGACATTGTTACGGACAGAGGCCGTCAATTTGAGTCGGCTCTGTTCGAACAGTTATCAAAATGTTGCGGCTTTCAGCACAAGCGGACAACAGCATACCATCCAGCGTGCAATGGCATGGTGGAACGATTTCACAGGCAACTTAAGGCGTCCATCATGTGCCATGCCAATGACAAGTGGACAGAGTCTTTGCCGTGGGTATTGCTTGGCATAAGGAGTGCATTCAAAAAGGATGTCCAAGCGTCTTCCGCCGAACTAGTTTACGGCGAGCAGCTAAGACTCCCAGGAGAATTTTTTACTCCATCTGATGTCGGTACGACCGACATTACGGAATTTACCGCGCGCATCCGCAACTTTGCCCAAAAATTGCAACCAACTCCAGCTTCCCGTCACAACAAGACGAGCATATTTGTTTTTAAGGATCTGCAGACCACTGATCACGTGTTCCTTCGTGAAGACGCATTACGTGGCTCGCTGCAACCAGCATACACAGGTCCTCACAAAGTTCTGCACAGGAGCGATAAAGTTTTTAAAATTTTATTTAAGGGTAAAGAGGTCACGGTCTCCATAGACCGCCTAAAGCCAGCCTACATATTGGCCGACAAAGTTGACCCGGAAGAAGATACTCCAACTCCAGATGTAGGTATAAAACAAAAGGAGTACACAACTCGTTCCGGACGTCGTGTCAGATTCCCTGATTTTTATCGCCCTTGACGGTCTCTGGAGGGGGGTGGTGTGGGGTACATACCTACCATACCACGTATTCATTTATATATTATAAACTTACACAACACAACATATTTATATACAAACACAATCGTAATATTTATTTACATTTATTTACATTAATTATTATATATAAACAGCCAACATTATATTCACGTAAGCTACTGGACTTGCGCACGGCGAGCTACGTCATCGTGACGTAGCCGGCATGCGCCGAGGTGGGAGCGTGCGGTCGCGAACGTTCGATCACCTTGCCGCAACCTTCAGTTGAGACTTGCTCACGCGCTTCCTCGCTGCGAATAGTTTTGTTGATACTTTGTTTACCGATTATTGTTACGTATACGTTTATAGTAACTTATCATTGTGCCGTGACTATTGTGTGTGCCGTATTTATCGTTCTGTTCTCCTTCTGACTGTTTTCTGTTATGTGTGTGTGATACTACTCAATACAACCGTGAGTACTCAAGCAGATTGACTTTCCTTTATTACTCTGCCTACTACACACCCCCAATAATAACTATAAAGTCAACGTCCAATAATTTTGTTTCCAAAAAGTATTATTTTTCGTTTATAAGGTGACATAAATTAGGGGGAAACAGTTATTTTGGCAAACATATTTATGAGTTTATAAACGGCTTCCATAAATCGCGGCTCATTAACGTAAGGAACATTGTTATTGCGTATTTCGTCCCGCAAAGGAACGCGAAAAACAATATTTTTTAACTGTTGCACATAAAAAGGCATATTAATAAATATTTTCACGCTTTTTCGTGTTGAAGAATGTTTGTAATACAGTAATACATACATTGCTGCATGAAAGTGTATATAAATGCCGTCACGACACAACTTATTGTACAGACAGGGAAATTAATTGTTTACCGAATGGACACATTACGTCAATTTGCCGTTTTATAGCTATAGACAATTTAAGGTGGTAGTCAACTTGACAAACAATTAATTTCCCTGACTTTACTTAGCACAGTTTCACAAAAAAAAAACAGCTTCACGAACGAGCTAGGATAAGGTTTTTAAATAGATTCTTCAAGACTTAAGATCTTCTAAGGCGTATTTAAATGGAAGCTTTAGCAAAAGAGTTTCCCAGCAGTTTTCTCGAAAAAGACTCAATTAAATTGGATTGAACCGAAAAAACGGTATGTGCTCAGTGATTTACGGTGGGTTCTTAAAAAAGGTTCTCTAGTAGTAAGGGTGTTGCAATAGATGCCGGCCATCGAGGATAGCTGAGGGTTACACTATCGATTTTCAATGTAGACAGGTTCTACTCAATCCAACATTGGAGATGAGGTACGATAATATAATCTTTCATCTAGTTTAAGAGTAGAATGTGTGTGCTCTTATTAAAATTATGGGATATTGCCCCAGAAAGTTGAAATTAATTTTTTCACCAGCTCGTGTCTTGCTTCACTTTATATATCACGGTGTTATTTATTTATTTTATTTAACCATTATGTACATACATATAAACAGAGAGGCAGAAGAAACAGAAAAAT
This sequence comes from Dryobotodes eremita, assembly GCA_917490735.1. Classification (NCBI taxonomy): domain Eukaryota; kingdom Metazoa; phylum Arthropoda; class Insecta; order Lepidoptera; family Noctuidae; genus Dryobotodes; species Dryobotodes eremita. The sequence goes on from OU823257.1 coordinate 12,993,977, forward strand.
ACGTAAAAAGGTGAAGCACGGTGGTGGTGGCGGTGCTGTGGTGGTGGTGGTGTGAAGGTGATGGTGGTGTTATGTTATAAATAGAAGTATTTTAAAACCTATACCAATTTTTCTCAATAATTTTTTGAATAATCAACACACGGACAAATACAAACACTATCAAAAATATTATTATCCCCAAATCCAACACGTAACATTGGAGGACACATAACATTTTAAAATAAACCGTCGTGAAATGAAAGCATCTAAATCATGGGTCGCAGTTCTGTCCACATGCCACAGCGTCCAGACGCGTTACTGCGTGTTGCGCGGATCATAAAACATTCCGGGCCAATCCGACGGCCGGCGGCCGGACCGGACCGGCCGGAATATTGTCCGGATAATATATCGGCCCCCTAACTTTGTGATTTCATTGTTTGTGAATATTTTTGTGAAAGTATTGTATGAATGAGACTGTGACCTCTGAGTTTGTTTCGGCCTTTCTTCTCAGAGTACTCAGATAGGAAAGGCCGACCTCATCTAGTTTTTAAAATATGATTGACATGTAAAAGTGTTTGTACAAACCTACTTACAGAAATAAAATCATTTATCTTTAATGTTGTCTTTTTGGGGTTTGTTATTTTAAGTTTATGTTTGACTCCAATGTAGCCTGTTTCTGAAAGGTAAATCGATTCAATTAGTTGACTAATAATACATACTACGTAACATCACGCCTGTATTCCCCGAAAGGGTTAGGCAGAGGTGTACCTATGTACACCCACATTTCGCCAGTTATGTTTGACTCCCACTCTTTGAGTGCTACCGTTAAACGCGGTGAATAGGGATGCAGGGGTGAATTGGAGACACGTTGGAGCATACGGTGGAGGTCTGCCCGGCTTGGACGGAGCACCGCCGTGTCCCCGTGGCGGCGATCGGCGGCGGCGACCTCTCGCGTCCGGCCCTGGTTCAGGCCATGGTACGGAGCGAGAGGGAATGGGAAGCCGTCATCTCCTTCTGCGAAGCAGTAATGCTCGCGAAGGAGGACGCGGAGCGCGAGAGGGAGAGGCAATCACTGCGCCCTCGCGCCCCTAGTCACCGCAGGAGGAGACACCCTGGGCGTCGGGAGTCGATTGCCGACTCCCGGCCACTGTAGGCGCGGGCTTGCGGACGGCGAGCAATGGGCAGCTCGCCGTCCAGTAAGGACCAGGCCCGGGTCGACGGCGCGTCGTGTTCCACGCGCGCCTCAAAGAGATGTCAGCACAATTGACGGGGTCCGATAGGACCGATGCCTGCCGGGGCTGCGGATTGTTCGAAAGAGTTACCGTGGCCCTGGCGCGCAGGCAACTGAAGGAACACGGGTGGGTTTTAGTCAGTAAGAGTCTGACACGCCCTTCCGCTCCACCTAGAGCGGGGGAGGTCATTTGATGATTTCCCACCCAAAAAAAAAAAGGGGTGAATTGGAACGAAATTTTATAAGGGATTTTGATATCGAATTAATATAGTTTGTTGCCTAAAAGGGCACCTAATCGTTAATTATAATAAAGCAAACACATAAGAGTCCTTTTTGGCAAAAAACTATATTATTTCAATGTTAAAAACCCTTTTAAGTTTTATCTCGATTCACCCCTGCATCCCCATTCACCCCGTTTGACGGTAGTACTCAAACAAAGCAAGAGCAAGAGCTTCTACTGAGCATGAGATCCTGGGTTCGATTCCCAGGTCGGGCAAAGTGTAATTGGGTTTTTCCATCACTAATTTCTCAGTAACAGCCCGGAGACTGGCTTTGTGCCTGGTTGATAGCAATAGGCCCACTCCCTATTACACGAGGCTAAAACATAACTGGCGAAATGTGGGTGTACACTGTACTATAGGTACACCTCTGCCTAACCCTCCGGGGATTACAAGCGTGATTATGTTATGTAAGAAATATCATTTAAGGGCTCCAAAAGAGCAACAATTGATCCTTAAAAACTTATCACAAAATAATGTTTAATGCCCTATAAATGGGCCAAATTATTTGGACTAAAATAATTAACTCCTGGCCGGAGATAACACTACGAGAGTTATGACAGGATATGACGGACTTCTTTACCCAGCAATGGGACAATATAAGTTAATAAAAATCTCAAACTTTTTTCTCTAATGTCTTTTCTCCCCTTTCTCGTTTTTATTCATTCTCCAATTTTTCCTTGCTTTAAAAATACCTTTAATGACACCTTCGAAGCAACTACACAGGACTGAACGGTTGCTATCTTCCGCCGTCATTTTGTTTCCCTTTATTTTCCTTTCGTATAGGTTTGATAAGATTGATCGGGTGTAAAGAGGAAAACAAGTAATAAGTTTTATAGAAATTTTTTGAAAGAATATTTTGATAGAACAATTTAAAATGTTGCTGTTTTTAGTGTAGGGTTGTGTTATGATTTAAGAATACTGAAGCATACAAAATCGCCTGTATTATGTACCGTATTGTAAACTATTTGTAAGTAGGTATATAGGTAGGTGTTCATTATGTATTTAATAGAAGAAGTAAGGTCGGATTGCTTTCAATATTAATAATGCTTACCTACATAAAGTTACGTAAGCTGGAAAAAACTGAGAAACGACTATCTACTTAGGTTTTACTTACCTAAATCTTATTTACAAAGTAAATAATAACACTATATTTACTTACGGTTTATAACAGGGCTTGTTTCAACAACTCTGTCTTAATTCTAGAAATCTTATCTTCATTAAATAAAATTTTCTTTATGGCTTCCGAGAATAATATTTTAACCCAGACGATTTTATCGTTCCGCCTACATTTAGGCATAATTCATTAAGATTCTTTGTTGCAACGTTACGGTAGAAGCCTTTACAATTTTATTTAGTTTTATTTTGTAAAACGTAATTCATATTTATTGCAACTTAACAAATTAGTATGAACTATCAACATAAATATAGGAAAGGATAATGTCCAGAATCGCCTTGTGCAATAAAAGCGTCGGACATATACGATAATTAATTGTCTATTTTACTAAATTAGCTGCAAATACTTTTATAATACGGACTAGCTGCATGCCAAAATTAACATTAAAAGTATTTCACGCGACGAATATCATTAATCGCCGCCATCTTCGCCAAATGTTATGTCATGTCGTGTCGAAGAAGATTAGGGATGCCCAATCGATTGTAATCGATGTTTTTTTTTTTTAACCGTTGCTTAATTTTTTAATCTGAATCTAATTTTGAATTTATTTCGATTATAGTGCAAATAGAGGCTACACTAAAAACATTTAATCCAAATTCCATTATTATTATTCACTAAAAGTGTAATAAATAGGTAGGTGGGTAGGTAGTAGTTTTAAATAGGTAGTAAGAATAATGCTGAAGTGAACAAAACGTACATATTTAATTATGATAATTATTCAGGGTTTACTAAGATCGTTTAGAAAAATGTGTGGTTTACTTCTACCTACACGATCACTTACGAGTTTACGACAATTAATATTAAAAAAATACTTATCGTTACTGGATGAATTATAAATGTTTCCTTAAAAAAAAAGCAATATACAGACTAGATACAGATGTTATTATTAATATTGCTACAGGTATAGAAGAAGTAGAGAAGTGTGGTTTTATTATAATGAGGACATTGTCATACTTGTAATGGTATTAACATTATCGGATGACAAAAGTTTGATGTAATACTGTTTGTAAGGTATGGCCATAGTAAATGTTACGAAATATCGTTTTTTAACGTATCGTATTTGACACTCCTATTTTTGACGTCACTAAATGATCACATCAGTATTAGCTAATATGAATATATTCGTCTAATAATATTATAATATCTTAACAAATATTTGAGTATCAGTGATATTTAACTAAGAACTAATACGTATCACTGCCGCACTTGTTCGTTTGTTGCCATTCATTCGTACACTTCACGAACAGCAGAGTGAATCCGATTTAGATCCACAGAAAACATAGTACTCCTAGCGATCCGTTCCGTGCCGAGTGAAATGAATCCGAATGATATTATTCGTCCTGCTTTGATTGGTCATTTTATAGATTATGTGAATATGAAATATTTGCATATTAGAGTTCGTCGGATTACTAATACGTGAATCCATAGACTATTACTAATCTCTTAACTAATACCAATATATTACTATTATTATTTAATACTTAGGCTTTAGAACAAAAACTGCATACCTAATTATCTAGGTAGGTATTAAAAATAGCTAAATGCATTAGGATATTGTTTTTCAGTTTCTTAAAAATCACTCGGAGTCACGGAGTTATGAAAAACCGTAATATTCGTGGTTCGATTATAACCTCAAAATCTGATACTTTTTTTGAATTTTGTCTATTCTTTAGCTAGTCCGCTATAAATATGACATTATATAGGAATTTACTAATGATCGACAATACAACACATAATTTTCCGATGCTCTTGGTTCCAGGGCGAACAATGTATGGGCGCAGAGCAATGTTCTTTAAACCACCAATCTTTTCATAGGTATACTAACTACTACTTGAAAATAATAATATTGAGTAAAAAGGTTTCAACACAATATTTGTAATAAAAAAAAAACACAAATGCTGGCATAAAAAGAGTAATAAAACGGTAAAAGCCATAACATACGATATAGAAAATAAAGAAAAATAAATAGTAAAGGGCCACTGAGAAATATTTTTGACAAAATCAGCCAGTTAGAAACTTAGGTCTTTCAGACGAATAATATTTATGTATCCTTGTGATTCGGTCTTTCAAAATGCACGCAGCAATAATTTATTTTTATGAATACCCACTGATGCTCAAATGCAGAACAATGAAAAATACAAGAAAGAAAAAACATAAAATAGCGTGGAGTAGACATTACAGTTGAAATGCCATCCAGTTATAAAAATTTTAATAGTTGTCATAATAATATATTATTCTTGAAAAAGTTCCATAGAAATGAAACTCGACACTGGCAGTGTAATTTTAAATTTAAATTAAAAAGAAAAAGTAACTGCTTGTGTATATGGCGCCAATTTGATACGAATACAACCCTCTGCGTTCATATAATCCTATTGTCATTCTATAGGATTATATGAACATAAAGGGTTGTATTGATGGTTTTAATGATTATAATTCTGTAAATACATTCTTGTTACGGTCGCTAATCATATTTTGTTCAACATACATACTGACTGCAAATTGCAAAAAACGTAAGAAAACTTAATTTCGCGGGCAACCCGGCGCTTCCCACTTAAGTCTGTAGAGATAATTCAGTGAATTTACCATTTTGTGAATAGTGAAAACCGTGAAAATAACATTGGTCCACGATTCTACCAGGTACGTCCTTTTGCGTATTTGAAACAAACATTATAAAATGTAGTTACCTCATCCCTACTTGGTTTGTATCAGGGAGAATCGTCGGGCACTCATTCGCCCTCCCTGCTCTAATAACGGGTTTACAAGAAACCCTAGAAGGCTTAATGAGCTCTTCCTTTTACCTACATACTGGTTTTCACTAGCAGGTTGGGTGAATGTGTACCTAATCTGTGAATTTTACTGATTTGATCCGACGACGAAGTTCAGGGTAGGGGTTTAGGTGTTTAATATATAATATAAGTCAATGGGTGTTGTTCGCAATATTTTCGAGTTTAATCAAAATGTGTGAATTATTAGTATTAAAACCTATTATCATAGTGGATATAGGTAAGAAATATTAGTATGTATAGGCAAGAAGATAATATCCATGTATTCGTTGCTGTAGCGATTTGTTATGTTCAGTCAGTTTTTCTAATTGGACGTAGTTAAACGAAAAGGATCCAATCCACAAATGGCCAAAAATGAATTGTGTATACCAAAACACGTGTATACATACGAACTAAAACTTTAATATTACGAAAACAATTCAATTAAAATTTAAACGCAACATCATGTTGCGATAAAATTTTCTTGAATTGTTTTCGTAATATTAAAGTTTTAACTACAAAAAGTATTTTGGTATACACAATTCATTTTTGGCCATTTGTGGGTTGGATCCTATTCGTTTAACTACGTCCAATTAGTGATAGGTAAGTCGTTTTTTCTGCAACTGCAATGCAAGCTGGTGATAAATAAAATTCTTTCTTATTATAAAATAACAAAAAACGTACTTCACATATGTCACTCTAAATAAATTGTGACTGTTATCCTGAAATGCAGGGCATCATCATTATTCATGAAAAATAAAAGTGGATAGCCACTTATCTAATATTCGAAAACAACTTTTATTACCATTGATTTGATTGTATTTTAGGGTAATAAAGGTCCAATAAATTACCGCCAGCGTCGTCTATTGGATATAAAAAGGTCAAGTAAAGTGTCATAGATCGTCGCCGGGACCCACAGTTCTGTGGCGCCGCCCACTAATACGTTTATACAATCGTCCAGTGGTAATAAAACAAGGATGGGGCTCGGATTAAGCTCGTTTATCATTCGTTTTGATGGCCCTTTTTGCTGTAATCATTCATTTTTCTTCCGTCGTTTTCTGCTTCCTTTGCGTTTAAATGCCTTTTGTTGCTCGCGCAGTAAACTCTTTTTATCAAATTAACTCACCTTAAGTTTTTCGCCGTTTATTTATTGGACGCGTAACCTTTATGCTTTATGCATGGACGCAGAGGGCGGTTGTTCACGTCACTAATTTTTGTGACTTAATGACGAGAGTCGCGTGTTGAGCGAGCCTTAAATTCTTCATGTCGTGGCTGTTAAATCAATTAGCGAAGCTGGGGACGTCTTAAAAGCTTTAATAAAACTAGGTTCTGAAAAAAAGGGTTGACTTATGTTCTGACGTAGAGAAAGCAGTAGCTTTTTTGCTATAAAATTCGCTTTTGTAATTGCAAAATATTAAAACTTATAGTATTATGGCGTGTTGGTCGCCATGAAATTTTAATTGCTTCATTTTCATTGTGTTCGACTGTTTCTGTACGTAAGTATTTGTAGGTTGTTTTGTACAATTATTAATTATTATACAGCTACCTGTCGCCTGGATTATGTTTGACAGGTGAATGAAATATGTGAATATTGAATATTAAAAAAAAAAACTATTTCAAAATGTTGTCACCTTTAATTACTTGTTACTTACTACATGTCCGTTTTATTTTTATTTCATGCATTTAGCTAATATTTAATCCAGCCATGTTAATATAAATTTCGGCTTAGTCTAGTAATAATAATATAATCAGTAAGATTCAAAGTAAACAAGTTTATAAACTAGTAATATTTTACTTTAAAGAAAATATATCCAAACTAATATAAAACTAATAAAATTAAATCAATCCAAATCCCTCCTTCTAATAACAAGAATTACCTAATAGTTGGATAAGCACTTCAATAACTTGTGTGACCGTCTAACCTGTAACAGCCGAAATCGGCCTCCATTTACATTACGTCAAGTTTCAAAGTTAAAGTAAACCTTTGGCAGTATAAAATAAACAAAGAAAACCGTAGTGTCACGGTCGTGGAGGTCTCTAAATCAATTAGAGGCAAGTCGGTGCGTCCCCGGTGGTTTAATAAGAAGTTACGACGACACTGCGTCCACCCATAAAATGCTGACCACTGGATCCTAACAATGGACGCCCAGATAATGGAAAATTGTCTAAAGGGATTTTTTTTTATTATAACCACACTGTATCCACTCTAGTTTGTGACGAGAATTTGTGGTGATTTTCTACCATTCTCCTTTATTGTGGAAGATCTTTTTTATTCTAAAAATAGTGACAGTGTCTTGAATGCCTCGAGATCTGTAGTTTTATTTAATGTTTAAATGGTATTGTAATCTTCTATAATATAGCCTGGTTCCGTTTTGTATGGGTAGAAAAACCTTTATCCAGGCACAGTTACGAGTATGGTAATTAAAATAATTATCCCTTTGTAGCTTAGTTACCGTCAACTTTAATGAGAAAAGCCCCTGCATCGCATTGGGACAATACACTTACCATCTTGAGGCCGGCCATTTTATCGTAACCTGCCGTAAGGGTCTAATAAAAATGATTTATTTTAAAAGTTGTACTAGAAGTTTGCTCTACCTATACGGTAAGTTTGTACACTTTCAGAGTTCAGTCTATGTAAAAAGTATTTTGCTTACTCATTTGTTTACTTACACCGAGGTATTGTATTTTTGTGTGTATCAATGCCGGTTTATTAGTACAAACAAAAGTATTAATCCTGTTTTTATATTTCCCATGGGATTCTAATGATTAGTTACTGAACAAAATGCTATTTTAAAGCTAACAATAAAGCTTCTTTATTCAACTTTTTCATCAAATGGCATGATGGATTGATTCAGCAACGTTAATACTCCTTAAAATCTTGGCAGACAGTGTCAATTTCAGCATTGCTATCAATCAGTAATTCAAAACTTATATGGGTCCGAAGCGTCCCCACGGTAGTTTATCTCAAGATCTCCAAGTTTATTATCTTCGTAAGATATCGCAGGTTCGCATCGCAAATCAATTTATGTGTAGTGGACCAAGATTTTTGTGAGAACTTAGTGCGTGCGTCGGCGTGAGGGGTCCGCAGTAAAGCGCCTATTTAACACCCCCGGGGACACTGTGCCTCCGAACGCTATAAAAACCTGTATAATTTTATTTTGCCTTCAGGAGTCGTGATATAGCGTCGCCATTAGCCACAAGGCAATTTGCGAAGAGATATTTTCGTAAATGTAAATATGGAAGAACCTCGAAACTTCTCAAAATGGAAGTATTTCATTTTCAAAACACATTTTTAAATATAATAGTTTGTGTAATTTGCTGCACAAAAAAGTGATTTAAAGTAAATAACTGACCTCAATAACTTTACTTTCCTATCGGTAATTAAGACAGTAGATTTTTTGTTTATTTTGTACACAGCCGTTTCGTTCGATATATTCCTTCATGTTGAACATGTTAGTGCACGCGAGCTACTCCACTCACTTTATGTTTATCAACTGAAGCACTACATGAGTACTCACATAAACAGCTGAGTATTTTTTGCGCTCACCGACGGCCACGAGTGTTGAACTGTTTGCGAACAAACTTCTATCGTAATGAAAAGTAAATTCCTCCCGTCCCCGTTCACGAAGACATCAATAAAACTATTTCTCTTGACTCCTCAGAGGCTTTACTTTTGAAAAATATTTACTTATTCTACTGGCGCGGTTTCGGTTTTATGGGTGCCTAACTAGCGGATCGACGGCGACGTCGCTGTATTTTTCGATATTTCTTCAATTTATTGGACTTCTTTATGGACGGTGAACATTTTACCCGATTACAGTGTTGCGCAAAAAGTACAATATTTATTCTTTTCGTATTTAATTTGGCTTTCCAAATGTTTAACTTCAGTCAAGGCGGTATGTTTTTAATTAAGTGAGCCTTCCAGAGTCCTGCTTGTGTTAAGTACCGTCTTAAACCACTTGTCGTCAGTTAGCCTATTTAATCTGCCTTAATTGTATTGCCTACTTACTTGTTTACCTACGTTTTATGGCTTCTCAAGTTCTCATCAATTTTTTTCTAAGAAGTAATTTTTTTCCTTATACGCAAACACACTACATAATTTTCGTGGATGGTCTGTATCGTATGCATATTTAATTAATTCAGGTATTATTTTGTAGTATGTAGGTTAATTATGTTTATTCGCGTTTACAGAGATCTACAGTATACTTATAATATAAAAACTTACTCAGAAAGGCGTTAGACGTGTGGTAATACATTAGTGCTTTTGTTAATATAGGTCCACGGATACTCGAATTTAATATAGAGTCAACAGTTTGCGACGTTGTCCCTTCTTTAGTGTCCATGATGTTAGGTCTATATCACTAAAGTTCGTTTGAAATTTCTTATCTAAGTGTTGATTTGAAGTCTCCTGAGATTCTGTTTTAGAAAAGTGTGTTAATAAAGTCTACACTGACTTTGAAACTTGACGACTCCTCAAGGGATTATGGATTGAGACGCCATCTTTAAATTGTTTTACTAAGTATGCTCCACCCAAGACTTTACTTTCGTGTGCTCTGATTGCAAAACAAACAGTCAGTTTCTCTAGAATTCTAGATTGTCATCATAAACACGTCATGCGTTAAAGTATGTTGCTGCTAAACAATCATGATTCCTAAGCCGTCTTTTATGACGTCATTTAGAGGACTACTCATCCCTAGATGTGTATTCTTATCCTGCGAACGTATTGTGTACTGCATCATATTCTTGATTAAATGTTTACGATCGTAGTCGCCGTATGTAGCCTCTTAATAAGGTTGTTTCCTTCGCGAAACCTCTCAACCGCGCTCGCTCGTCGCGGCTAACACCAAGACTGTTGGTAGATAATAATATAAAACGGTAAGCTTGTTAAGTGTTACCAGGAAAGAGGTACAACACTTAACGCTTATTATTTTTGTATGCTCTGGTAGATATAAAATCAAACTCGACATGATTTTGGTTTCACTATCGTTTAATATACGTTTATTCTGTATGTACCGAGTGTGGTACGCAAAGCCTAAGTATGTCGTACTTTACTCTTCATAGCGTGACGTTGAACAATGGGTATCTTTTTAATATGCCCATTGAAGTATTCGATAGACCAGAATTATCAGTCTATCTTTCTTTAAATAGTCACTTTTATTGAACACTTTTCAGCCAAATTATTTATCTCTAACTTTGTAAATGATCTTTATCAAAATACTTAGTAGGTACACGCGTGCATCTCTTACGCAAACTTTTCCAGTCAGCACAGAAACAAGTTGTTTCATAACACATCTTCAACTACTAATAACCCTTACACCGTCACGTTATAAGTTATCCCTTATCATTCTTCCCATCGCTAAAACGTGATTTCCATCGCGACATGTAATCGGCGCAGGTGTAGGCATTATATTGAGTCGGGCTGTCATCGCTTCGCCCTTTATAAGGGCTCTTACGACCCGCTTAAGTCGCCGTCGACGCAGGTGACGACCACTTAACGACTCTACTTTTACTACATAATACATGGCATATGTAATGCCTAGATAGTGTTAATGTGGGTACGTTAATTTGGGAATTATGTGAGGCGTCTGGGAGATGTTTCGACTTAAATTTTATATAGAAAGATACTGATTGTGTTCTTTAAATATATAATACCAAGGGGTCTGTATTTATAAATAAGTCATTAGAGTTTTTTAATTCGAGTATTAAAGGTTTACCTACAAAAGACCAATATTTTAATCAAATCTTATGACGTCAACTTATTGATAAATCCACTAACTATCTTCTAAAACTAGCTTTAATAAACAAATCTAGTTAAGAACCGCGCCTGAACAAGAAAGGCTTAGGTAATATATTTATCACGATGTTTGATTGAACTATTATTTAAGAAATAATCCTTATAACTTCTTACACGTGTTTTCACTCCCTAAATAAAGACCTTACCACACAGTACGCACACATGACATTGACGAAATTGTTTATAATGTACATGCTGAAAGAAACTAGCTGGCAGTTTATAAATGTTATATAACAGTTGGAAAGATTTTCGTTTATTCTGAGTAGAATAAAATTTGACAAGTCAGCTGTCGGCTCGCGGAAGTTACGTGAAGCACGACTAATGGAATTTTGTTCTCGTTTTGATCCTAACAAGAGTGGATCTTTCCTTTAAAAAAAGGCTATAGTTTGATAAAATTGCCTACAGCTGAAGTATTTGACATATACAGGGTTATTTTAAATTGGCTAGCTAAACTTTGCAGACGCGATGGGTATCGATCGATAAATTAAAATTAATCGAAAAGAAATCGAAAAATTTATGTCAAAGCTCAAAATTACACTATACAAATAAAAAAATAGGTTTTTATTTTTTATGGGGCTTCGACCGTAATTACTGTAATCACTTGGAATATCAGTTTAAAAATCAGTTTTTTTTTTGTGTAGGTAAACTTTACAGACGTTATGGATATCCATATCTAAACACGAAAAAATATAAGAAAACTGTTTTTCTCAACTCATACTTCAAGTTACAATACTAAAAGCGGTCAGTGACCTCCTAAAAAAAATGCTATTGTTTTTTTTGTCGATTCAAATGATTTGGGAACATTGATCATAGTATAGAATCTTAGTCTGTAAACATTGATTGTAAAACATCACAGTCTATGGAATCTTAGCGACTTATTGATCTTAAGGCAGATTATATACCTGCAAATGTGATGAAACCCAAAGATACCCTGCATAATCAGCCTATAATGATCCCACTGCTGGGACATAGGCCGCCTCTCGATGAGAGGGAGCGGGCCGTAATCCACCACGCGGGCCCAGTGCGGGTTGGTAGATGCCACATGTCTTCGAATTTTTGGTTCTAGGACATGCCGGTTTCCTCACGATGTTTTCCTACTCCGTTTTGAGAGCAGTGGTGATTAAATAATTTACACAAAGTAAAGCGCTTGTCTGGGTTCGAACATACGACCTACAACTCGTAAGTCGCAGTCGTCACCACTAGGCCACCACTGCTCACCCTGATAACCCCAAGATACCCTGAAACCCCTGAAAATAAAATAATTATATTAAAAGTATAATTCGGAAAAGATTACATAACCTTCTTTTTTATGCCTTCGCTCTGATCTCATGCAAACCGGCTTCGTATTCTGATGGAATTTAAAATATTCCTGATATTGTATGTGGGCAGGTAGGTAGGTAATGTAAAAATTCCATTATATTTTTTTCTTATTTTTCCCTCAATTAATTTCGGGTCGGTCCTCGATTTGGAAAAAACGACACAGGATCGGGTTATAAAAAACAAATTCTAATATAGACAAAAAACTCGGTTTATATAATATAGCGGTATGCAATTTATACTGTAGCGAGTTCTGCGAATTGGATTAAACAAAACCAACTAGGCAAATAGAAATTTTGGGATCTGCTCTGAAAAAAATGTAAAATATAGTTTTAGCCCGTACAATAAATATTGTATTTCTATGAATATTATTATACATTTCAATACATTAATTATGTAATATACCGTAGTAGGTACATACTTACCGTCCATGACCATTTCAAGTTCTTAATTTAATTTTGGAACCGTCACACCCGCATGTACAGTCTACGTCAAAATATATTTTCCATTGTGTATAAAATAAATAACCACTCTCAAACAACGCATTAAGCAATATATTTTCCAAGCTTTTGTAACGTGAAGTAGGTACTGCCGGTTACACAAACTTTAATTGTACTGTTTTAAGCCGAGACGAAACATGACAAAAGTGCCAAGATGCTTTGTTTAGTAACTTAACTCTGCATAATACAACTCATTATAATGACTAACAAACGGACCTACCATTTCGATACCTACCTACTAGCGACCCGCCCCTGCTTCGCATGGTTTTTACGACTTAACAAAACATCGAAATTTTTTATTATATGTAAATTTAACATTAATATACATATTAATACCCATAAACCTTCCGGAAAAAATGTCTAAATGATGAACAAAACCGCATCAAAATCCGTTGCTTATCTTAGAAAAACAATGTTTTGATTTATAATTTTTATTATGCAATCATAGGCAGATTGAATATGGCAACTAAAAGATTAGTTAGATAATTTGATATTTCCTTTTTATAGCTAAACACTTTTGTCAGGGTTTGTACCCTTTTCCCGTTTCAGAGTCGGAAGCGATTGTGAAAGCTCGGTATACAATGGCTGACAGTATATTAAGTTTCACTTATTTGTAGGACAGCTTTTTATTGTGATACTTACACTACTAACAAACACACTTTGACACATCACATGTGATGCAGACGCATGGAACAGGAGGGTTTAAAGTATGATGATTGGGTATATTTAAACTATGACACTGTGAAATTATATCTTTATATTTGTGTAAAGAAAGAAAGAAAATACGTTTATTGAGAGAGAAAAAAACGAATCTTTCGTTTGATGAAAGTTTTCTATGTCACTACAAAAAAGAGTTCTAGAGAATTTTGTCGACATAAAAATTAATGTCAAAACTCCAAATTACACTACACAAATTACAAAGACCATGTTGTTCCAAAAAGATCTCAAACGGACAACAAATCACGTAAACAAACGGTTTAAAAAAGTGCAACGAAACAGGCTGAAATGCAGCAAACCGTATCAATATTTCATCCGTGATTGTATTCACGATCAGTTAAATTTCGATTTCCTTAGTCAATGAACGAACAAACAATTCAATCGTAGACATTAAGTTAACCGACGGTAATTCCACAGACTACGTTTTCCTGTTTATTTTCGCGATGTAAGCGTAAACACAATTTCACTGTGTTGCCAAATAAAACCTTACATTTGTTGACAAAGGTTTCATAATTTAACAATTTGCCAGTGTACTTAATGTTCTATACACGGGTTTCTACAAGTATGTCTTATACTGTCAGTGTTGTCGGGAAGGAATGGAATTTATATTTTTCTTCTTCTTCATTCATACAGAAAAGTATTTTTTGATGAGGCTTTGTTATTAGTCTCGTAATGTGACTGCTATTGTAAAAAGCAACAAAAAATATAGAATTCGTTAAGGCTCACGTAGGCAGAACCGCTTTAAACACTTGACCACTGACTGCGTATGTTTTACAATGTTTTTAAAAAATATCGTAATAGCCTTTTTTGGGTGGGAAATCATCAAACAACTTCTCCCGCGCTGTTTTTGGGTTTTTCATTTTATTTATTTTACTTACAAATTTATCATTTTTGAAGGTTTAGGATGCTAAAATTATCAAATGGAATTGATATTCATTATAACGCCTGTAAATATAAATAGATTCCTACTTTTGAGTTATAGATACTGTTATTACACTCGCGGTCAAATAATATGGGTCGATGACGAAAATCCTTGTAATTTGCAAATTAATAATGGTACATGCATGGAATTAAGTTTATATCAGATAGAATTTTAATATCGTACGAAGTATTCCTTAAATGATCTACCTAAAACTTAATATAAAAAAGTTAAAATTTTAAAACCCTTGAGTTTGGAAATAAATTCATTCGCGGTTGTTTTACTTTTGCTTGTTTTCTCACTTTTGTTTTCAATCTGTCAAATCAAAATGATAAAAGGCGGTCATTATCGTCTTTCACCATCATTATTGAATTCCTATCATGTCGCTAACACCAGAAGAATGTACATGTATCGCCACTATGTTAAAAGAAGGCAGCAGTTAGCGAAGTATAGCAAGAACTATAGGCGTGTCACTTTCTACAGTGCAGCAAGTCGTCTAACGTTTCCGAGAAACTGGGCAAAACATAAGAAGACCAGGAACCGGCAGACCGAGATGTACTACGGCTCATGAGGATCGATTTATTGTTACGACCATGCTCCGAAATCGGCACCTTATGGCATTTGAAGTAACAAATCAACTTCGGGAGACCCGTAAAAATGACGTAAGCGAGCGGACTGAAAGGCAACTTCTTGAAGCTAATTTGACCCCACATAGATCTGCAAATGGTCCAAAACCTGAAAGGGTACATCGGGTAGCAAGGTTACGTTACGCCCGCGAACACGCACAATGGGGAGATGAAGAAATGGCAAGAGTAATGTTTTCTGACGAATCCAGATTTATGCTGTATGCACATGGTGGGCGGCGAATAGTGTTTCGAACGTTTTATTCCAGCTTGTTTTGAGGAAAAAGTGCCATTCGGCGGTGGATCTATTATGGTTCGGCCTGGAATCTCTTCAGAGAGTCGCACGGAGTTAATGCTGATAGAAAACGGTACGCTAACTAGTGCAAGATATGTGGAAGAAATTCTTTAAGAGCATGTCGGCACAGATTTTATTAATATGCGTGAACATTCAAGAAAGAAAGAAAGAAATCATTTATTTGCCAATAATGTAGGTATACAGATATGATGGTTCATTTTATGATGGTTAGAGAATATTCGTGCATAACAACGCCAGGCCACATCAGCTCGAATTGTATAAGAGTATGTTCAGGACTTTGGCATCAATCGCATGGACTGGCCCGCGACAAGCCCGGACATCCACCTGAACACCCTTGGGAGGTGTATAAGAAATCTAAACCCCGCAACATCGCATAAGAAATTTAATAAACAGCATGCCCAATCACCTGGCAGCTGTGAGAAGAGTCTGCGGAGGCAATACAAAGTATTAATTTTGTTTTAAAGTTCGTTTTTGTGTTGTATGTGATACCTCACAAATTAAATGGTTGGTGCCCCAACCATTAGTTTTTCAACGTAAAATTTATTGATATTTTGTTTGTTTTATGTAATTTTTGAAGATGAGGATGGCTAGATACTTATTAATGGAAACACTTTTACTTTTTCTTTTCTTTGTATTTTTAAGACGTTTTTACAGACAGTGACGTTAAAAGGAAACATAAAAATAAATATTAATATAAAAGAAGGTTGGTTGCTAGTCGCCAACACTAATATAATTTTTTTAACTAATAATGTTTCTAACATTTGGTGTAGTTTTATTAACTGGTAAATTATCTACAACATACAGTTTCATTCATGTCGGTAGCTCTATTATTTTAAGAATAATTTTAGTTTTTCGTACTGACCCGTATTCTATTTCCGCGAGTGTAGGTACCTACCACCAAATTGCTGCTCGTATAGTTGTATTACTAAGCTACATTGGCATTTCGTTCCTAAAGGCTCCCACAGACAGGCGCGACGCGACAGCGCTACACAAAGGCGCCGCTCGTCGCGCGACAGGCGGTGCCTTTGTGTAGGGCGTCGCGTCGCGCCAGTGTGAAAGAGCCTTAATTCAGCCAACTTTGTGTACCTACAGAAAAAGGGACATCAGTTACAGATATTCGCACAAACGAATAAACACAAAATAATTGTAAAGTGGTACGTACACCCATTCTCACTTTTACACGACCATATCCCTTCAAACAGGTTTTTCGACTCTCCGCCATTGTCCGTCTCGGCAAGAAGAATGTCCGGGTCTACAATATATCGTAAGTCTTTGTTAAAATGGCCGCCCTGACCAGTATCCGAACGGTCTAATTGATTCATGAGGCATATGAGCCTGAGATAAGCCCTTAATAACGACTGACATGGCACTTAATTAGTGACGATTTTAGCTTGAATATGGGTTACGATAAGACTGAGCACGGGAAAGTTACATGGTAATGGTCGTTCACTCTAATACAATTTGGTGCTTATCGCGAATATAGACAAAGGTAGGAATCGCAAATTCGTGAAACTGTATGTATGAAATTCGAGCTTGTCACGTATTTAAAGTTCATAATTAAGGGGCGAGCCCCAGATTACCCGCGAACTTAATTTTTTTTAACTTTTTTGTTTTTTGCATATCAGTGTCACGTTGTATGTTGAACAAAATATGATTCGCGACCCATAACAAGTATATATTTACAGAAATAGAATCATTAAAAGTAAGAAAGAAAATTAGATTTTCGCGGGCATCTTGGCGCTTCCCCTAAAGTATATAGGCAAAGGGCAATTAAACTCGAACTCTAAGTATTTATTTTAATTAAACCAATTACAGGCACTTTTGAATTGTCAAGGAGTCGGTCAAAGATGAAGCTAGTTGGCTATACCAAAGCATAGTAGGTTCCTATGGAGACGAACTTTACTAAGTGATGGTTTGACGTAAACAAAACATATTTTAGAAGTAGGTACTTAATACCTTGTCTTATCACGTTCACTGTTCACGAAGCGGACACAATAGAAATGCGGCGTGCGTGAATCATATGTGATTCACGGGACGGGGTACGGGTTAAGGTGCAAGCCCGTAGCCGACCGCAGGCAGCAGCAGCAGGCGACGTGTCGCCGCGACACTACTGCTTTCAATGTATTTCTATGAAATACCTTCCGTAGGTAGCGATACATCGTGCAAGCAGCAGCAGGTGAAACGTCGCCTGCTGCTGCCTGCAGTTGGCTACGGACTTGAACATTTAGCGCTAAAATGTATTTTTCACTCCTCTTGCTCAAAAAGTCCGTCATTGTAGCGTACCAGAGCGGGGATAAAATGGCATATTTTCCTCTAGGAGAAAAAATATTTTTTTTCGTTCCCAACGAGCCTACAAAAACGAAAAAGTCATTTATTCAGTAGAATAATTATGAATAAAGACTCGACTTATTACTGTTTCATAAAAACAGAAGAACATTTTATTTTTGAAAACGGAACTTTGCGTTGCGGCTACAGAAGAAATTAAACAAAAGTAAAATATAGTATATTTAATATTGTTTTGGATTGTTTTATTTTCTCGCAATCGTAGTGAAAAGTAGAGTGTAACACACGGCGCTAAAAACCATTATAACTCAGTTTCTATTTACTCCCTCGCTAAAGATCGGGAGTAAAATTACCTCGTATATAATGGGTAATTTTAGCCCCTTGTATAACAATCTACTATTTGAGCTATTCCATACGTTACAGATCAAGCGAGATACCTTCAGAGCACGCAACGGATGCCGCTTGTTATCTACCTTCCTCTACATCTGTGGTACTAACATATTCTTATTACGATCCGCGATAATAACATTCATTTAGATGAGTCCTGCATAATTTCAGCGTATAATAGACTGACACACATTAGGGCAATATAACCCTTTGTAAGATTGGTTTATAGCGGCAATTAAAAGTACCGTTAAACTAAACTAGGGGTACGGAAAGAAGGGTCGGGGAATGCTTCTGTTTTATGTTTTACTGTTAGTAAGTGTCAATGGATGTTTAAGTATTATTTAACGATTTGGAAGCGCCTAGTACCAAATCCTGTAAATTATTAAAAAACTGCTTGAAAGTGCGACGTCAAATGTCTATCTAATTTAACGTAGGTGATATTTTTGTAACGTATACGTGATTAGAGAACTTAAGTTGATAGCCGAGGTTATCGGTACTGAGTGCCAAATCCAATACATTTAAAGTTAATTACAGTAATTTTATCGGCTCATCAACTTCAAAATACCTCCCGATATAGCTACGAATTCCCTTAATACCACTAGAATGAAACTACCGAACTATAAAAGAGATTTCGCGTAAAAAACTTTTTATCAGACGTGCATCATGATCAGAGTCTGCAGTACAGGATCGTCGCTAGGATTTGCGCGTGCTTGTGCAGAAATTCCACCCTCACACAAGGCGTTTGTTTTTTTGGCAAGAAATATTTTATCTCACCCAAGGGAAGATAAGTTCACAGGGGAGTTTTATTAACGACAGTTTCGGAGTGGGGACCGCAAAGATAACGCGTTTCTATCATGTTCGAGTTCGCTCACTTATGTCAGACGTGTTTACCGACGGGGAAACGTTTACCAACATCTTTAGCAAGTTTAACTACAACAAAGAAATGAAGAATGATAGTTGCAGATTGTTTAGAAGAAACTAATGGTTTCTACATCAGTTTGCACTTTGCTAACTTCCGTTGTTCTCTAAGAATATCGAAGGCGATAATTAAAATCAATATTGAGTTCCTTATTTTTAACCCCCGACGCAAAAAGAAGGGTGTTATAAGTTTGACCGCTATGTGTGTGTGTGTGTCTGTCTGTGGCACCGTAGCTCTTAAACGGGTGAACCGATTTGGATGCGGTTTTTTTTAAATTTGGAAGCAGGTTTTCTAGCGGTGGTTCTTATACATGTTTTATCAAAATCGGTTCAACCGTTTCAAGGTCATCAGCTCTTTTTTTTTGTCGGGGGTGTATAAATGATTAGTTTATTAATTTTACCTATTATCGCTTAACGTAATTAGGTCAGAAGGCTATATAAATAGTCGGTGGGCGCTATAAATAGCGTCAACACTTTACCTGAGAGGCTCGAAGCACGTTGCTACCTTAGTTAGGCCCTCCAGGGTATTTGTAGGGTCCATAAGTAATCGCCATGAAACAGGAGAGCCTCTGGTCGTTTATCACTTGGTCTAATAGAGGTTTTTACCTAATGCCTTCATTCTTTCCGAGGCGGTTTTTGCTCGCCTTCCCCTATTTGTCCCGCAGCAAGGAATTTCGGTGAAACTTATGTCCTGACCTTAATTAGTTTGTGGGTTAAGTGTTTTGTTTTGATATTATCATTTTAAATGATTAATTAATGATAATTAACAAGTATTTTATGGATTTTAATGTAGGTACGTAGGTAGGTACTTCATTCAATCAAATGATTAGAACATCAAATTCTACATCTGAGGTTTTCATGTAGGTTTTAAAGCACAAGGAAATCTTTTAATTACACAGGTAATTGCCTGAACAATTAAGATATCCTATAACAGGTGTAAAAAGACACTTAACAAAACCGAGAGTCACTTGTAGTCTCCGTCATTGTATTTTTTTTTGTACTGGCCCATACCTGGGAACCTTCTGGTTACGGAAATATTAAAGGTCAAAATACCAACTTTTACTGAGGATTTTTTTTTTACGAAAACATGTGTTTAATTTTATAACACATCTTTAAATACCACCTTGACCTCTGTACCATTGCATGCACCCATAAGCACTCAATGTTTTGCGTGCGTTACGTTACGCACTACCATAAACAGCGATTTTTCATACCAAAAATAAAATTCGTTTCCCAGCAATAATTTTTGTTCTATGTTACTAAGTTTGATGTACAGAATGCGTAGTTGACGGCTATGTGATGGGTCTTTTTACATCCTGTATAATCCAAAACCTCCCTCAACGAAAACGAACACCCACTTACATATACCGTATATTATAATCTACAAACACAAGTATACCTAATCACAATACGCCGTCCGGAGTAAAAAGGTCGAAATTAGCGAACAATACTGTCGTGGCCAGGGTAATAGTTAGCAACGCCGAAAATTACCGCCCCGGGTAACTAATACCCGTGAGACTCAGGTGGCACAACACTGGGGTAGAGGCTTAAACGATTTCCCTTTCCTCTAAAGCCTGCCGTGTTATTGCAGTAAAGCCTAGTTTCAGGTTAGAACAACACTTACCTGCTACCGTAATAGTGTTGGGCGTTTTTAGCTGACGTCATCAGTTAAGGATAAGCTTTTTCGCTGTTTTCAGCGCTGTTTTAACAATTGTGTTTTCGTGCGTTGCGCCAAAAGATTTTTTAATTGGGAATTTTGTTGTGTTTTTAGCGAGGCGTGAAAAAGAGGAGAAGCATTTTTTCAAAATAACTCAAATGACATAGGAATAATAATTATGATATTTAAACAGGGTAATGATGAAACCTTATTATATTAAATTATTATTCGTGTGTACAACATGTCGCAAATCGCTAGTATAAAAATAAACTAGTTCACCAGCAGATTTTCCGTAACATAATGCACCCAACATTCTATCACGCTTTCCGATTTTACAAAGGTATCCAGACTAGCTAATGTCGGCTACATTTCTAACATATCTGGCCGGATCTCACTGGCAGGCTCGCTGGGAGAGGTGCGTAATGCAATGAAGTCCGGTTCCGTCCGGCAGGCAAGTCCATTCCGTGCGGCCGCATCGGCGCCGGCTATTAGGTGTTAACTTGGACATGAACAGGAATGCGGTTTGTCTCCGACGTATAGGAACGCACTAATGGACAAGTGTCGGGAGCTGGCTTTAACTCGACGCCGGTCCGGCTTCGATTCGTTAACTTAACGTATCGAATTTGCGCGGAGAGTAATGTCCGGTTTCTAGTTACAGACTGTTATTAGTCGTAACTATGACGTATGTTTCGGGTAATTTTGTTAAGCTTGCTCTCTAGAGCGTAGCTAACGGCGCCTCCGAACGCATTGAGGTACGCCCCGATCCCTCGCGTCCAAACTAACGTTCTTGGATCGCGACGCGGATACGGAACGGAGAAACGGTACGGACAAAAGAACATATCTGGAGGAAGCTTAAGTTAAGGAAAATCTAATAATGGGTTTGGTGTGGCTTATATGCTATTGACGAAGAAAGAAAATGTTTCCCGGAACCGTTCTTTGTAAGCAGTGTTCCTTAATGCTGGGAACATAATTCATTTTATTTATTACTACACCATTGTTAAGATCGGTGCCTTATTTGCATCGATGACAAAATAATATCTTATGTTAGCGGGGACCCTATTTCCCTTTAATCCAAGGAAATCCTACCAGGATACTACAAGTTTTTATACCAAAATAGAGCAAATCCCCCGAAGAGAAAGACAGACAGAGCTTTCGATGGTCCTTTGTGCAAATCCCATTCCGTACGGTGTCCGTAGTGAGCGCCCCTGTTTCGGTACCATAAGTCATGGTGGCAAGACACATTGATCCCAGATTTGTCAAGTCCAATACGCTACTAATATTACAGGTGGTTCCGAACGTTGCTTCCTAAAGCCTTTGGAAATGGTCCAATCGACTGGACTTTTCTTGGCTCTCGATTCCTTTTCAAAGCATTTGTGTGTTTGGAAAGTTTGTGTATTTTGTGTTATTTCAATACCTGCGATATAGAAATGTACGGTGTTTGATAGCACATTGTGTAGTGAGGTTATAATAATTTCATTTAAGTATGTACAATAGTGACTACGGATGATCATTGATGCCAATGGTCATTAAAAAAATTGCCGTCTTTTTTACTTGATTCCATAATTGTCTCTACTGTCACCTATACTGATGTTGTTAGTTTAACCTTTTGAGTATAAAAAACAAACAGCAAATAATATGGTTTACTTTTAAATCTCCCAACAGAATTCGATTACACAACACCAAGAACAAAGCCCAGTAATATCTACAAATTCCAGCAACCACATTTAATATCGCAGGTACGGAAGCATTTCACTTAACGCAGTTATGAAATTTCCCCGCTGTATCGACTTTACACTGTGGAAGTCTATAACAACGCTGCCAATACGAACTTAAGATACAGCGAAACTATGTAACAATGGACTGGAACGGATTAGTGTTACAGAAACTCGCGTTGGTGACAATGGAGGCGTGTAACTGTATCTCTAGGTGGTGTTTTGGGGAATTGTATTGGCTCAATACCTAGATATTAATAAATAGTTGTCTAACATACTTTGTATATAAGTGCTGGTTATGTATAAAATAAATCTATGTCAGTATGTACGTCATTTTGAATAGCAACTTGTATTATGTTTTATTTTGTTCAAATACTAATCGAAAGTTCTAAAATATTTTCACATCGACGATTGATTCACACATAAATATTTTTATCTAAGCCCCGTTGCATACCGTTTTAGCAAACACGGTTATGTTGCGAAATAGTTTCATTATGACATAAATGTATTATCATGATGTTTGCAGAGGTCTCCCCGGCGTCTCGGCGAACTCGTAGCGATCCGTCGAACATTCCTGCTATATTTCCCGGGTGTAATGCCGAACTTAGGAACAAAGCATCCCTTGTACCGTCTAATGCCGAACATGGGTTAGTGCGTCGGCAGCCGCTTCAAGCCGTCACCGCTAGTACCGCTAGACACACACACAGCCACACTACTAATTGTTTGTGGGAAGCTACAACTTCGAAGCGGTCGTTGCTTTGAATGCCCGATCGTTTATTTCACTTGTCGATAAATATCAAATAACACGTTTTATTTTGATGGGTCTTCGTTTGTTTTTGTAAAAATATTGATTATCTGAAATATATTTTATATATATATATATATACTTATACATTTTAACGTAAAACATTCTAAGTTACAAGCCAACTGAGATGGTGTACATGTTTAATTAGGTATTAAAGGATGCTTCCCTCATATCCACTTTCAGCAGCCATTATTATGAGTATACGAAAGTTAAAATTTCCGTGCTAACTTGTTGAGCTACGACATAACACCGTAACTTCATTCGTGAAGCGAACTTGTGAAATTTATATTTAAGGCGCTACTAAGTTAAGCCCGGCTCGCAAACTCCTCAGTTTTAGAGACAACGGTAGGGAAAACGGGCGACGGAAAACGGGACACTTTAGAATTTTAGAAATTTTGCACGGAAAACTTTGTAATTTCACAACGAGCGTTTTGGACTGAGCACAACATAAATCATTGTACTTGTTTGTTTATATAGCATTAACTTTATCAATCATGACATAAACGAGCGTTTACGACACTTACATTATGGTAATCTGAAGCACAACTTTCTGTATCCGCTGTTCAGGACTATTCCATTCTAAATAATTTAACTGGCACATCTGGTTTAGGTATTTGCTGTTTTAATCTCTATCTTACATATCATATACATAGGTATCTAGTAAGCTGTACCCTTTTAAAATGTTTTTATTAATAAAATTCATAAATGAGGACATCCAACTCATTGAATAAAACATAGCCGACGATGACAAACGTACCGTCCAACATTTTCCAAATAGTTACAACGACATCTATACCAGATTTTATGCAAATCAACCCAAAAGCCACAACATTTAATTATTGCCGAACACTATTCATATAAAACGCCGCTTATTCAAAGAGGTTTCAATAAAATAGGCACAATATGAAAATACAATATAACGTGGTACTCAGGACTACACATCAAGCTATACATTTCAATTATAAGCTGACCTCTCATTGTACGGAAATTCTATACAAAGCGAGATCAGCTTATACTGGAAATGTATAGCTTGATATGTAGCCGTGTGTACAATAATAATTTTAGAGGCTCAGGTGTTGTAACACTGTGTGGTATTTTACGTAGAGAGCGACCTATTCTCTCGTAAACTGTAGGATTTAGAGCCTAGTTCATACTTAAAACTTTTGTGTTCATCGTTAACTAAAAATTACCTAAATTCTTCAAGTTTTATCATCAAAAGCGGTTTTACGCCGCATATTTACTAGACTGCATTTGTTTTAATAATATAAATTTTACAAAGACATTAATAAGTTTTCGTCTGAAATCTAATGTTTTGTTTTACTGCTTTTAACTTTAAGCTGGGTATTAAAAGTGAAAGTTAGTCTGTCAACTTACTTTTAAAGCCCTAAACCTAAGCCTATAAAGAGGGCTAATTCATTGAGTAGGTAACAAACAAAGTAGATTTAAAGTTAACAGAAGCTTTTAAATAAATCGAAGTTTTATGAAATAATAAAGGTAATATTATGATCATGAGTAACATCGTGCTCGTATTATTTTACTAACGCGTTTAATGTCAGTTCCCTAGCAACGGTCCTGAAGATAATTTATGTACTGTAAAATTATAACGTCTTGAAGCCCGACGTGTTTATTTATTTTCACACCACCTGCTCGAAAATGTCAAATTATATGTCATGCAAACCTAACCCAAAGCAAGCCATTAAAGCCCTAGGCTCTAGCCGGCCAAAAATATTGTACTGAATTTCATTATGACCCGGGTGGTGCATTGAAGTGATTTGAATTTGGAACTTAAAAAAACAAAGCTCGGCCATAGAATTCTCACTTCATAGGTTTTAATTGCCGTCGACGAACAAAATCGTTAAAATACGCCACTTAATATATGATATGCCATATTATTGTGCAATTATAAGTAAATAATAATGTTTGTTAATAAAATAGGTTAAAGAAAAATAATAACAACAATAAAACAATTGTTTTCTGGATATGGTAAAAACAATGTTGACTAATGTGCATATATATTATTAGACTCGCCCAACCGCTGTTTCTACATTATCTGTGGCGGTAATGGCGTCATATCATCGCAACAGCTGATCAGTTGCTGTGATGCGTAGGTCCCTCCACGACACGTTAGAACATTCGTTAGAATGTTGGATTTGAGCGTCATAATTACGATATTATCAAAGGGTATAATGTAAATAATATAGTTTGATATTATTTATTGTGTTTTTGATGAAATTGCATGAATTTAGATAAAATAGTGAATGAAACTGCACATAACCAGGTATTCCCCGGTTATTTAACCGTTTCATTCATTCATTTCACTCCTTCGCCACGGGAACACCGTCACCCTCGCCTATATCACCTAACCCCCGTTGTCTTCAATATATCACCTTAAGTATACTGTTGACATAACAATATAATAAGGCCGCCAGGAGCAATCACAATACCCCGTACTAGTTGATACTGTTTTACATCGGGGTATATCCCCCTACTGCGAGCAGATCATATGCAATAGTGTTGTGCATAATGAATTTGATGTACCGGAGATGGCCGTCTATAATAGTATCGAATGGTACAAGAACTTAACCATAAGATATTGTGTGGTGCAGTTCTGCGCAGCACAGTCAACATTAAATTAGGAGTTTGTGTTACTATAGTACGCAGTTTACTGCCTAAAAGTGAATCCACGCCGTAGTTACTTTTTGTAGAACAACGTTTCCAAGTATTACTGAGCAACATCCGATAACAAAAAGTTATTTATTGTTAGTATAAGTAGCCGTGTTAGTATATGTTAAGTAATGTTGCCAAACTTTTGAGAACAGTCAACATGTGGTAACAATTGATAACATTGTTAGAGAATTGAATCTTTAAACTGATAGAATTGTTCAACTCGCTTGTTGCTGAAAGTTACACTTTGTTATATTTTGTTAATTTATGTTATTGGCGGTATGTACGCGATGAGTAACATTCAACAAATAGTAACAAGTAGCCACAAAAGTTACAGATAAATTACCTAATGTTACCGTGTTGCACAGTGTTGCTCCACAAAAGTTAACTGCGGTATGGACTACACCTTTAGTGCACTTTTGTGACACTGTGCCACTTGATTAATGACTAAACAGTTTTTAGACTTTAGGAATACCGTAACAAGTTTGGAAGCAAACGAAAACCTCGAATTACCTAAGTGAGTTTACGATCTACTAAATTGGCTAAGAAACAAATAAACGCGCAGTGTGTCTTATTATTTACCTTTTTCAAGATATACTGTATTTACATGAAAAAAAAATTGATCTTGTACATACCGACCATGTTACCAATAATAAAATATTCTGCTTAAATAAATCAATAACGTGTGGCGTGTCGTAATATAAAATATATTTCTCTTGTAGGTCAAGGATCTTGAGGGTTCAAGAGAGCGAAAATAAGTGAACGAGCACTAGTCGCAGAATTCCACTATACTTTGTAAGGTCAAATAAAATATTGTACTTGTGTAACATCGAATAAATGTGCTTGAAAATATAGTTAATATTATGGGATGTACAGAGGCCACGACCACACAAAAATGTCTCTACATCGAATTTAATAAGTCTGCACAATTTAGTGTATATAGAATTACCTATAATAAAAAATTCAAAAAACTATAGACAGTGTAACATTAAAACTGACCAGTACCTAAACCGTATAAAGAAAAATAACATTGTAATAAGTACTGTATCGACTTAGTTGTTTTTACAGGTTTTTTTAGGGTTCCGTACCCAAAGGGTAAAACGGGACCCTATTACTAAGACTCCGCTGTCCGTCCGTCTGTCTGTCACCAGGCTGTATCTCATGAACCGTGATAGTTAAACAGTTGAAATTTTTACAGAGAATGCGTGCATTGGGTTGCGGCTACAGAATAAATAAATAAAAAAGGCACTGGTGCCGATTCTCTTGTACACCGAACTAAACTAACTAAACTATCACTAAAATTCCTTACTTTTGGCTATGAGAATCGTAGAGCTATTCTGCGAAAAAAACATCTCTAAATTTAAAAATAATTTTGACGCAACTAAAATTTAATTTAACAATTGCGACTCCACGTGGTACTTGTTTGCCATACCCCGTGAATTCTTCATAGAGCCAGAGGCGCGCATGGTGAGCAGCTCGACGTGTTTTATAAGGAATTTTTCACTTTTAGTATGGAAAATATGAAAAATGATTACCTACATGTAGAGTTTTAGGGGCTTAAGCGTTTTATAAAGGAGGTCGAAATTTTCATTATTTTTGCGATACGAGACACATTTTAAAGATATAAGCAAAAGAAAAGAAAAAAAGATACAGTAAATACTGTTTTTGTACCTGAAGTTGAGGTGTTGTGGTGATTTTTAGTTCATGACAACAAATTTTATTCCACACCTTTTTAATCGCGATTAAAACTAGTCCGATTTAGACAACCAAAATTTTGGGTGAAAAACGTCAAATTCAGATTAGCAAAATTGCCATTTTTACAAAATTACTAACTTAGTGCCATCTTAGTGCTGTCAAACTAAAATATAGTTAAGTTGTGTCACTTTAGTTTACTTCAGAATGGGAAATCGTCTTTTGACAGGAATAAACAAAATTTTGGTGATTTTTAGTCTAGTTTAGAGAATTTTGTGACAAGAGAATCGGCACCATTGTTGCGAAATCTTTAGAATTTTTCTCTAATTATAAACAGATTTGGTGACCGTAATTACTTTTAATATTGTATTGGATTATTTTATTTTCTGACAATCGTAGTGAAAAGTAGAGTGTAACATACTGTGCTAAAAACCCATTATAACTCGGTTTCTATTTACTCCGTCGCTAAAGCTTGGGAGTAAAACTACCTCGTGTATAATGGGTCATTTTAGCCCCTTGTACAACAATCTACTATTAATTAACTAAAAAGTACTAAATAAAACTTACGTTAACATAGAACTTTAATATTTTCTTAAAAGTTTGCAGCTTATCTTAATGTGTAAGAAGGACGTTGACGCCTCAAGCTTTTAAGAAAATATTAAAGTTCTATGTTAACGTAAGTTTTATTTAGTACTTTTTAATTATTTAAAAGCTTGTTTTTAAAAAGGTGTTTACTTACATTTTATCTTAATTATGGTAGCCATTCTAAATACTAATCCCAATACAAATAATTATTAATAATAGGGTAGTATTTAAACGCAAATCAGGTAAACCTGATTGAAAATAATTGTAGGTACTTGGTTTATTACTAATTATTATGGTAATGTACACACTTACCTAATTATAGTAACTGGCATGCATTTGCTAGTTACTCAATTAAATTAGAACGTGCTCTATTATTTAATACCAACCCATAACTGAATTAGGTATCTACATAATTAGAAGCCCCTAATAACAGCACCCTAATTGCGTAACACACTATCTATCACAATCTGAATCATTTTGAAGCCTATTGCTAATCCATTGCTTCACATGTTCGAAAAGTTTGTCCGCTTAGCAACGTAAATAACGCAATTAATGTTGTTGAACTGTCAAAATGAAAGCTATTCCAACTGTTAGTGCGTCACGCAATTATCCCGCTAATACAGCGTTAACATTGATCAAACACATTTAACTTCGATAACTATATCGATATTTGTTACACATTCGTAATAACAGAATCGCATTGTTCTCATATTTGTGCAAACTGCATCAGACTATTTACTTTGCCACTAAAAACTTCAAAAAAAAATGTTGCGAGTAACAAAATATATTTTTTGCATGTATTAAACGCGTTATCACGTTGTCAATAAATGCTATCTGGATGTTTTGTAGCCTGTAATTTCAGTGCAAACGTACAAAGTCGGGACTCGTAGTCGGGGTAATAGGGCAAATACATAGATTTCCGGGTGATTGCAGACCGTGCGTGACTGAACGGCCGACTGAACTGAATCCACAAATATAACTAAATTATATAACGCGGTCACTGTTACTTATCGTCTTGCATTGAATATGTTTCTGTCGTCTGTAGGCGTCTCAATATTGTATACAGTCTACAGCAACGAGTATTCGGGGAACTGTTAAAGGATATTATTCAACCTGCCTATACAGCTAAATGAGGCAACAGCTAGAATTAATTAATGAACAGTTACTGAATGAAGGGTACAGAGGCAAAACAAGGAATTTCACAAGAAATTCAAATATAAGTTAAGTATGGCAACACTTAGATTTTCGCGCGTATTTTTATGTAGCATTAAGAAAAAGGCGTAAAAACAAACATAGTCCCTCATATCTTCAACATTTCAAAACCCTATACAGGTGCAAAAGTGGGAATGTCCCTAGCATAACGGAACGTAACAAGGAATCTCCAACTGTCAATGTCAGTTTTAGAGAGGTTATGTTTTGTTGTTGTGATTGCTTATAGCAATAATTTATTTTTTTTTTTTTTTGAAAAAGACGTTGCCCCACACTAGGAATTTCTCCTGTATTGTGGGTGCTTTTACAAACATTTAAAACTCACATACACAAACAGCCATACCCGGAACAACTACTTGTAGGTCATACAAATATTTGTTCCGTGCGGGAATCGAACCCGCGACACGCAGCGCAGCAGTCAATCGCTTAACCACTGCGCCAACCGTGCCGTCAATTGCACATGTATGCCATGGTCTAAAAAAACAAGGTCTGGCACTCCGGGAGTGACACAAGCTTATGTCACTATCCAGTTGCCACTTTATTGCAACAAAACAAGAAGTATGGAAACATTTTCAATCACCATTCTGTTAAAAAATATATTTATAGCATTTAAATTGTAGTTTCATTTTTCTAATCAACTGAAACACTTCAATTTAAACATATACCAACGTAATTGTTAGTTAAAACCTCGTTGTTCTATCGGATTCGCACAGGTAATAAAGGCGGTTGGGGAGTTATTATTACACACTACTGGTAACACAGCGGTGGTGACGTAGGCTTGTGTCACCCTGTATCTCGGAATGCTATACCTGGCGAAGTATATTATTATACCATGATGTATGCAGACTCTATTGTACTCGTATATGCATGCATAAATGTGGCACAGACAAGCACAAGGACCTTATGGATTTAACAAGGTTTTATTCTGCTGAAGCTCAAACCTATTTTGAAAGCATTACCATACATAGTACTAGATTTTGGACATTCTCTGTAGGGGTTATATGAGACATTCCAAGTTTTAATACTTTATAAAATATATTACTTCTTTTTTTCAAATTTCATAAATTTATTAATATTTGCCAAAAGTTTATTGGTACCTTATGCTGATCTTTGTAAGGTAGATTTAAGTTCCTATCAGTAATTAAAAAAAAATCAAATACTAGAAAATGTTATAAACTTTAAACTATTAAAATATTAATTACACAAAATCCTGTTTGAGTGACATTATTTGTTTTGCCCCTGTACCTTTTTAGCACTCAGCCCTATTAGATTCATATTTAATTTGCTTCTACCATTAACAACATGATATTATAATTATTAATATGTCTGATAGAAATTGGTTTCTTTATGCGTAAAACTATGTATATCAAATACAAGTTGTCAATTCAGCGTTAAACTATTCTATAGATCCTCAAACTTCTCCTCCCTTCCTCCTTGTCCTTCTTTCTTCTTCTTCTTCTTCTTTTCTAGACTTCAAACAAACATCAATAAACCATACAAATATATTTGTCCAGTTCCGGGCTTCGAACCCTTTGCGCAAAAGACGGAGCCTCCGCCAATGCACCACTTTGGTCTTCAAACAACGTTCGTGGAATAAAGTTTCTGATATAACTTGAAGTATATTGATCAATATTACTTACTAGACGTTATCTTTAACTTTTACTTAACAATAATCCACTGGAATTGTAGCTCCAGTTTCAGCGACTGTAATTGATAGCATTTGTCTTACTTCAACTAAGCACATTATTTATCTTCTTGGCAATAGTTTCGATAACTATTTCAATTCCAATAACTCTATTGTAAGTGAAGGAGATTCAGTGACTTGCTGCTGAACTTAAGAGCTTAACTATTATTGCTTATGTGTACACTAGATTCTGCTCGCGACTTCGCTCGCGGCTTCGCCCGCGCGTCCACGGGAATGTGCTACAAAAAGGAGCCTATGTCCTTTCCTAGGATGCCATCTATCTCCTTGCTAATTTTTTACCGAAATCTGTTCACTTGTTTAGGCGTGAAAACGTAAGATACAGACAGAGTTCCTTTCGAATTTATAATATTAAGTGTAGATATTTATCGAAGTCATAAGCAGCGATATTGTGTATGAAATCTAAATTTACATTTTCTTGAAGGCCATACCTGTAGAAAAGATAGGACTGTACTCAATTTCAGTCATTAAAAATTGCTTTTATTTTAAGCGAAGTCAGCCATAAAAGCTGTTTCACAGTTGCTGTTGTCAAGCTGAAAATACCAGAATCGATTGTTAGTCGAACCATAGTTTGGTTGACAGTTTAAATGTCCAAGCTTCAATAGTGCTGCACACGCACGGCACAATTAAACTGTCGTTTCGTGAACAAAATATAGTTCCCCAAACAGGTCGGATCGTCAGCGAGGGCTCTGACTCCTGACAGAACTAATCCCGGATTTAGGAATGTAGTGTTTGTTAACTTTAATTTCCTACATTCTTTCGCTCTATAGCAATAGAAAACTTTATTTAGAACAAAAGGTATCTGAAAATATTAAGTTTTATAAATGAGAACCTAAATATTATTTTGGTTTACGCAAAAAAATTGTACATATTATGTCACCGTATGTTTGTAAAGACCTTAGTTTATAATCTATCTCGCGAGATTGTAAACAGTTCTCGATATTGTGAACAAACCTGCACTTACCGACAGGGTTCACAATCTCTCCGATTTTATCACCCGTAAAATTGTGAACCGTCCCTGATTTGTCGATCTTGGCGGTAGCCGAATTGGTCGCAGTAACTAAGCCAGGGCACCCTGACCGAATGGGTGAGGTTAGGTTAGAATTGTGACCAACCGCGCGCGAGCCGAGCGAGCGTAGCGAGCGGTGACGCGGTAGCGGCCAGAGAATGCTACTTCCAAGTTTGTCGCAGTTACTTGGCTATTTAGTAATAGCGCAAGGTGCGATCCGTCGCATGCAATTTTGATACCAGTTCACAATTTGTCGGTTTGCCATGGACAGATTATGAACTATCGAAAAATAATGCGTTAAATTGTAAATGGTTTGTGCACTTCACAATGTTTTGATAGTTTATAATCTCGCGTGATATATTATAAACTAACGATGTTCATAATTATACGGTGACATACGAGTATATATACGGCCCGTAATTTATAATTACATACGTTGAAGAAATATAGATAAACGAGTCACAACATTTTCCAACCTATTCTTCCTAGTTATGTATAGACTTTCTGATTAGATCTTATAGTGCAAGGGCTATAACCTCTATTGTCTTTGGAGGCGGAGGAACACTTTGTGGTTTGCCGCACTATCTTAGTAGTGATAGTACTAATATTAGAACTTATCGGACAGAACTATAAGTTTTGTTTTGAATTGACTATGGACCATCACTTTATTTATGTGTGCAAGTTAACATTGTATTCGTTTCTATCAAATTAGTAGGAATAGGCACCAAAATATATTACAGCACAATCTAGGATTTAATTTAAATTCAAGTTTTACAAACGCCAACTTTATAGCAAGTTTCTACTTAGTTGCTAATTAAATTTTTTATTCGTGCATATCAAACGGCCCGGTCGTGGGCCTTACGTTTATGGCTGCCCTATCCTAGGTTAAATCTCATTTTCGGCTACCTAGCGAATGTAAAATTATATTGGAGTCAATTTTGTTTAATACCTGAGGGGGTTTCTCTCTAGAGGTTAATTGGTTCACGCCGGGAAACTTCACAAGCCATATGTGGTTTTCTGGATTTGCCAACCCGAACGAATTTAGTAAGCAGCTGGGTCGGCCGCCGGAGTTGGCCCAATTTCTGTACCTTTATATTGCAATATGATATTATGTAACATTAACTCGAATTGATTCCATATTCAGTTACATACTTTGTTAGCTAAATTAGATAGGTACAGTTTCGGTCTGTGGATTTCTATAGAAATTCGTCTTTAACGCAATCATGCGAAACCCGGTGTAGCCAATCTAATGTAATTATGTCATACAGCTCAGGAATGTGTAGACATTAAACATTTAACATTGACATTAACATTTTTTCTGTATAATTTTTTTTTTGTTTTTTTTTGTTTTTTGTTTTTCGTATATTTAATTTATTTGTTCTCAAAATTGACATATTTAACTGTTGTGCTCTTATGTAATCTAATATTAACTTTTATTACTGATATTTAAATATTTGTACGCCACTAAGGCCAAACATGACTGATCTTAAACTGTAATGTAATTTGATAACTTGCATGCTCTGTATGTGTACTCATGTTTCCACAAATAAATAATCTTGAATCTTGAATCCAAAGTAGGAACATTCGGAGAAGTGTTTCAAGAAAAGACATAATTTGGGAGAAATGTTTCAAGAATAGATACAATTTGGTCTTAGGTATCTAAGTGCCTTTGCTAGTTTAGGCCATACCTAATTCAATTTGTGAATGTAACACTAATACTGCTGGATCGTCGGGAGGAAATGAAAAACATTTCACGGCATAATTGCTCAACACTATTATTTTATTATAACCTTCTATTTACGTGTTTGCAAATTCTGGGTCTAAGCGAAGTCGTAATTTAATTTAGAGTTACGCAACGAGTTGGTAGGGTTGTTGTAACTATTCTGTGATGTTTTGATTACAATTAAAGTGTAGCTCGTCCTCTGAGCGCAACTTAATTGCTCCACGTAGTCGAACTTTGAAGCCGCATGCGGTCGCTCCTCTAAAAACACTTTAATCAGGTGTAACTTGCAAGAATTAACAAGTCAACTTCAGCCACAGAGAGCCAATTTACTTACTTTACTACTTAGAATGATAAATGTTTTTTATCCCGCGTACAAATGATACATCGTTTTAATATCGAAAAAATCCTCAACGAATTTAAAATATCAGTAGGTAAGCCTATTTTCAGTTGTACCTATTCGAAGATATATTGGTTCGATGATTGCCTGCTGTCTTCTCAAAATTACTCAATTGAAGAACCAATCCATACTTATCGGATAATCATTATTAAATCCATGGCTTTGAATATCAAGTTGCCATGATAAGTTTTAAATAGGTATTTTATCTTATTTGAAAGTTAAAAACTTACATAAATTGTTTTTTTTTTTGTAACTTTCTGCTTAAAGACATAATTACGATCAATTAATTTGATGTCTTTGTACAAATTCTGAACGGAAAAGTCACTTTGAAAGACAGAATTTTGTTAGACGTTGAAATTAGAATAGACAATTTCAAAACATACAATTGTTGTTTGTCGTTTTATAAAGTTAATTCTGACTTTTTGTCTCAAGTCTGCATTTAGGGCTAAACAAGAACGCTTTTAATTTTCACACTCGCAATGGGGGCTGCCCCACTTTGCGACGTGAACTCGGCGTCAAGTTTCACAAAGGTTTTGAATAAAGACTACGGCATTTGTGCTTTTTTGGTACGGAACTTTTTGACGCCCTTTCCTCGAATACGATTTCGTTATGAATTTATCGCTCAATTGATGCTCTCTTGCGTTTTGGGCCTCTATTTTTGTTGGTGGTTAAACTCACATCTGGTTTATTTATTTGTGTGCAGTTTATCTGAAGAATTAAAAGTGATTCTAAAAAAATCTGGTTTTATTCTTTATCTTCTTATACAGCATATATCTAGACTGATCCGTTCTGTTAATCGTTTACTGTACCTACCTCCTACCTTTGGTATTTGGACATCACGATCCATGCCTGTTCTCTCTTTAAGTTTCACTTAGCAAGTCAATTTGACTATTCTATTGTATGTTAGACCAATCGATGTTAAAGTAAAAAAATATAACATTTGTTTAATAGAAGCTAACAGACTTATAATAATATTAATAGTATGTACATGTAAATAAAAATAAAAAAGAAGAAAAATAATCATAGGGCATCCAAACATTCGTCCGCATCGCTGTCGACAGGAAAAGTCCCCAAAAAGCTGGCAGCGTTGCCACGTTGTATGGCGGTGCTGATTCTTTGGCCAAAAAATAGGCCAGCTCTCTGCAGGCTTAGCATGACACTTTCTATTTCTGGGAAGAATAGACATAGCTATTTCTATACAAAGTGACATTTAGTTTTTCCATTTATGACATCTTTCCGTAAAAATCCTTCTACAATCCGTCATTTTGTCTTTCGTTTCTACCGATCGTTGTCTAGGTCCTTTTTTATGTAGACTATTTCAAAAGAAAGTTTTCTATCCCAAACTGTCAAAATTACACTGACAACTAACAGTTGTCTAAGGTAGTGAAGAAAATTTGATTTTTCGCCATGATAAAGACAGTAGAAAACTTTGTACTCGACGGCCGTAAAGTATAAAAATGGAATGAAAAAATTGATTTTTTACATAGATATCCGAGAGATATGCCTTCACTCTATATTTGCTCAAGTTTAAGTGTCGCCACCTTTTCCCCACTCCTGAAACTCACACATAAACAATAGAAATAGATACAGCACACATGACGCTTTTTCGCACGCAAACTTGAAAATATGCGTAACACTTTTGTGCTATTTTATTGCACATATGCTCAAAAGGGGCGGAGACTAGAAAGTATAGATACAGTCACTGAATGCACACATGCAAATCTAGCATCAACTAGGGAAGAGGGGTTGGTATAAATATTTGATCGATAAAAATATCGATGAAAACCGACTGCAAAGAGAGGTGTTTTTTGGACGTATTTTGTATCGTTTATTTTTCTGCTTTTCGATGTGGAATATTAAAACACCAATAACAACAAATCAAGTAAAATATAATATTTTCGTTTGCAAATAACATTTAAGTAAATCAGTTTCTTCAGTTTCTCCCTTACTTAAACTTAAATCTGTTCAATTATCGCACATAAAACAACAATTCAAATAGGTTACTTATTGAATATTATATCTGACGCTTTCATAATTCAGGTATTACATTCTTAGCCAAAAAATTTAAACAAACATCAATATGTTATTCCATCACAGATTTTGTCACTTGGGTAATATTATTATCCATCGAATCTTGCTCAAACTGGTGAAAATCAGTTGATGAGAAAATATTTGTATCGATAAAGTGTCTAAGAGCTTTTGGGACTAGCAACGTCTTTATGAACTTTGAAGTCACTTGAAATTTGTTTGAAAGAAACCAATTATTTTCCCTGCATTTTGCATCTACCCATTTATGTTTAATTTCTGGAACTTTCAGGAAACTGAAATAAAACGTATTACTCGTAATTCTTGTTTAAGATTCTTAACACAATTTCTTATTAGAGCAACTAACAATTATCGATATCCATATCTCAGTGCTGCGCACCACTAATGCATCGTTTTGACATGCGTCAGTCATTAGGCGAAGGCTGTCGCATGTCAAAAATATTTCACGACTAGATAATTTGTAAAATACTTAAATATTATAATGAATGCAGTGATATTTTAGTTACCAGTGGTAAGACAAGCCACTTGTACTAAGGTTTGTTGTAATTGTGCTATTTTTGCAAATAAGGACGGAACAATTCGGCATTTCGTAAAAATATGAAATCACAGTACACATTCCGATGCAAACATATGACTAAACGGTGCTCACTGCAGTCGCGCGTATTTAAGGTCAGTTTGACCGAGTCGAGGCGACATGTGCCACGCCTCCAAGCCATATCCCTCGATATCCGTGATTTTTTAACTTTTTGTATGGAAAATGTGAAAAATGATTACCTACATGTGGAGTTTTAGGGGTTTGACGGTTTCATTAAGGGGGTCGAAATTTTTATTATTTTTGCGATAGGACACACCATTTTCGAGATATAAGCAAAGTAAAAGGAAAACGTGAATAAATTACTGAATTTCGTAAAAAGTGCAGTTGACTCTTTCTACTTTGCTGTGGTCGTACTGTCTTCACGGAACGTCATTTTTGTCTATTCTTCCGTCGACAAAACGGTGCTCGTGCTAAGCCTTCTGGTCACGTGAAGAGTCGGATTTGACTTAATATTTATATTTAACCTTCCCCAAAACTTAACAGCTGCTATATTGTCCGGTTTTTCCAAGTCTTTTCTGGAAATATCTTTTAGTCTGTTCCCGACATTAATAAAATAACATTGAAATATAATACCCAAAGAGTAACGTTAAACCATTCATATAGAATATTTATTCATCATTTATTTAAACCAACTTTGTATGTATCATATCAACATTAATTATTCATATAAAATGAATGTAAATTAAATAAATCAATGTATTTTAAATGCGTCTATAAAATAAATATGTACAGCTACTTAGCATTATAATTCCCGGTCGGGAACAAAAACGAATATGAATAAAAATAATCGCTAAAAACTTTTCGGGTACGCTCTGTCACAGGCCTTTTCGGTCAATTAAAAGAGCTCTGAATTTTGAATTCCGTCGTTAGAAATTTTGAGGGTGGTTAATCGAGTAATCCAACTGTTAAACACGCATGAGGGGATTAAAGCCTATTATGTACCGACGAGTGGTCGTCGTTGACTTGCTTTGGTAATGTTTTATACTATTTCGGGTGTACGGTCAGCATATTCGTTTACATTTTGAGATTAATTGCTCGAGCACGATATTTGTTTAAACACTTTTATTATAAGCAATAATTTCTACTGACTCGAAATTGGTTATACTCGTAGAAAATTTATTTTCATTTTTATTCTTTAAGTCTTTGTACAATGACTACGTACTTTTTCCGCTAACGGTACCGCTGCCGGGTGTTTGATCGCATTGGGCGGATGTGAGCAGTCCACAATGGGTTGGGGCACTACGGCACAATTTGTTTACGGACAGATGACAAGGCGTGAGCCACGTTGCGCAACTTGACAGGCTCCTTTCAGCCAACTAACTGAAATGTAGCTTTGTTAATGTTAAATTGGGTTCTTATTTATAATTAAGGTTGTGTTTTGGTTTGTTATTGTTATGAAACTGTTTGTGATAAGTTTAAAAAAAAAAGTAGAAAATTGTGTTTTAAAGAAAGAGACAGTAAAAAGTAGTTTACCACATTGGTATTAGTATTAGTATTGGTATTAGTATTGGTAAGACGGGCTAGTATCTGCAACTCCACGTAAAAACGCGTACTTTGCGCACTTTACTACATACAACCTTATCCTTTGATACAATTTAGATACATATATATAACATACAGCTTGCTGACATAACAGCTTCTTACCAAAACGTTGGTAAATTGATTAACAATGTAGATACTTCATGTCTGCACATCAATAGGATCGATGTGCCAGCGAGACGAAGACTCGAGTCACATCACTAACGAACCGTGGACTTACCTACGCTTGTCAGCTAGTAACGAGCCACCAAACACTGTGTGCCTCACTGCCTCCTATACCTCACTGTCAAATGTTAACGAACTTCTGGAAAAACTTGACAAACGATCCGATATCAGCGCACAAGTAAAAGTTTTCTTTTATGGACAGCAACTTGTTTTTCGTATCAATAAAGTGTTGGCCCCGCAAACACGCCACTTTTTTCGGACCTCCGCTAATCCCGTCCTTCTTCCACTATATCAAATGCCCATTGAGTTAATGACTGCGCGGTCGTCCCCCTCTCAGTTTACTTGTTCTAGCTATACATTTACATATTTCTTTCAACCAGGTTCTTTGTCACTGAAAACAGTAAAGACAATATTAAAAGCTTTTGTTTTCTTTCAAAAGTATACAAAGAAAAGCTGAATAAA
Organism: Dryobotodes eremita; assembly: GCA_917490735.1. Taxonomy (NCBI): domain Eukaryota; kingdom Metazoa; phylum Arthropoda; class Insecta; order Lepidoptera; family Noctuidae; genus Dryobotodes; species Dryobotodes eremita. The sequence goes on from OU823257.1 coordinate 13,033,140, forward strand.
TTGCTTATCAGTTTTTATAAACTATCTTGAGACACTTTATTATTTCTTCTCAACCTAGTCTATTGTAAAATTGTTTTTTTTTTGTTAACCTTTACTGCTATACCGAGAGTAGAACTTAATTAAAATCATGTAAATATACACCTTTACTAGAAACTCCTCGCGAGTTCCTTTTGGGAAGAGTTTTTATTAAAATACTTGGTGAGACTACCCCAAGTTTGAATGTGACAAACATTGGTCATACTATTGTTCCGTATTGTCTCAAGTTAAATGAGGATTTTGCGAAGTCGTTTTGTAAGCTATCAAGCCAAAGCCTTCGCGTAGAATTGGATAAAATTAGTTTTTTAAATTTAGCTTGCATGGTATTGGAAATAAATCAAAGTATTCTTCGGGATGAATGAATTCATTAAAGTCCCTTTGCTGAGTATAAATAGTGAATATTGTAAATAAACACATCTTTGTACAAATTCTGAAATTCTTTGTACAAAGACTGCGTGTGTGGACTGCGAATTGAATTGTAATTCGGATAGTTATAAATAGGTACTTCGAGCATGCACGTGTACTTTATCAAAAGATATTGTTTTATACTTCAGCCGTTAGAATCTATGATAAACTAAAAAAAAACCCGGTCAAGTGCGAACTCACCTTGCGTGATTAATTCTCGTTCGTTAAAGCACCATAGTTTTAATACAGTTACCGCTTGTTGCCTATTAAAGGAATTTACAAATTGTTTACTAACTATTAATGAAGTTTGTAAACAAATAATGTCCTTGTATTTAAAACTGTATTCATTATGAAACATTTAACCTTATTTATTTGAGATAGGTACCTAACTTTCTTTTACTTACAGTAAAGTTGATTTTGATATTTATAAGAAATAAATTTTTAAAAAGATTTTCAAAGTACTTCAAAGGAATTTGTATTCTTGGATAGATAAGGGATACCCAAGGATGTTTAAAAACATTTTTGTAACGATTTAGAGCCCCATTTCTAGTCTTTCATTTTCAGAATATTTCAAATCAGAGATTTAAATTGATAGAAAAAACACGAACTATAGTTACACTTTAATACGGAGATTACTATTCAACTGAATCGCAAAAGTGACACCTATGCCTATGTAGTTAGACCACATTATTCCATTGCTCTCGATCTCCTAACTGTCACACTACGCCTTGCCAGTCTTATTATCCCTATTCTGATGATAAAATATATCATGTTCTATTCGCTTTAAACGAAATTAATGTTTAACATTAAAAGTACCGGTAACTCATCAGTTAAAGTTGAACGCTTGCCAAAAAGGGCCGTGGCCCCGGAGCAGACAGTAAGTTGATTACAATGAAGGTTTTTTGTTACGTTTAGGAATATAAAATATCTTTTAAATAAAAACAAAACACAAAGATAGTATTCCAAAAATAAAAATGATGGCGTATTTTTTATAAATGTACGTTCTAAACGGATTCCATGATAAAAATGTGAGCATAATTAATTACATTACGCGTGTAACACATCTCATTATCTTTCCACGTTATTAATTTGAATCATTAGTGCAATTAGGACGAAAGCAATAATGTTACGCTTACAACATAAAATGGAGTCACGCGAAAACTTCCCCAACTGGGATTGGCTTAAGTAATGTTTTCACCTGTTCCGCATTTGCAGTGAAAATAGTGAATTATTCGTAATTATTTATTCAGCAACGAATATAATATTTATTAAATGAGGTTTGGTGGTCATGGAACTAAATGTGTTATTTCGTTTCGAGTCGATGAACGGATTTACTTTCTGTGTCCTACCAAATTAACTGATTTTATTTTGTGTTTGTGGCGAATTGTATTTTATTGGTAGCTCGAGTTTCTGTTTTTTTTTGTAATGAAATCAAAATAATGTTGTTAAAGAATTATGTACACACAAAAAACCGCTAGGATGATATGGCAAAGTACGATTGTTGTTCATTGGAAATGGACAGCTGTTTAAGTGCTACGTCAGTCTACAACATAACCTTATCTCAGTAAAATCTGTTCAATCTAAGAACCTAAAGCACAACAAGACCTTCAGTGCAATAAATCCAATCTACCCAAAACAGACGCAGCCGCTAAATCACATCATCTATCCAGATCGACGGCTGTAACGCAACGCAGAACAAAGGTGGCAGGCTGAGTAAAGTCCAGTCACGTGGTCCCTCACCTCAGGGAGTGCGGCGGAGGTCCCTTGTGGCGCCGCTGACCGATTTCCACTCCTCAGGTGAGACTCACTCGAATTGAATAATCGATTCAAGACACCGTGCCAAACGTGATATTTCGAATCTGTTTCAAATCGATTTCGATTGGCGTAAACAATGTATTTTCAACGTTGTTCTTAAGCAAAACTCTAAATAATTTTTTAAACATGTTCTTCACTTATACTTGTGGGAGTAATCTCTTCATTATTTTCCATCTTCAAACATTAAGTGTGCAACAATTTAGTCTGTAATTAGGTGAGCATTAGGGAGACGCTTCTATTCATTTTAAGGACACTTACCAAGATTTAGCGTAAAAGCAAAGCTGTTTGAGAGTTGAACATCTTCGCATATCTTTTACTGCCACCTAAAATCTAAAGTAACGATGCTCATTTCGCATAGATAAAATGCGCGTTTTATACAAAGATAATATACGCTTTATTGTTTAAAATCGTAAACTTTTAGTTTAAAACGAATGTTTATGGACAGTAAGTATTCAACGTTTTAAATATGGCTTTAATTTCACATCGCACTGGATTTTAAATAATATTATTTTATGTGATGTCGTTAAAGAGAGAGAGAGAGAGAGAGAGAGAGATGGAATCGGATATTTTATTATCGTGAACAAAATATCTGCAGTTTGACAGGTATTGGGTTATTCTTTCAGGTTTTCAGTGGGATCGCGTGATCGAAGCCGTTTCATTCGCCACCCGATACATGTGCCGACCCGCCTAATATAGGCACTATGTAATAAGCACCTTTGTTTTGTTTTGCTTAGGTCAATAGTTTGGCGTCCTGAAATGCTAGATGTTTTGAATATCTACCGGTTGACTAGGGGTTGCATGCGGAATGGTTTTTTGTTGGGACTTATTCGTGTCAGCTACAGTTTTAAGGTTCTTGTATTTTTTACGACAACAATATTGACAATGGCCAATTTAAAACTTAAGAATAGTATTTAGCATTTTTTTAATTATGTATTTTTTTCGGATTATCTTAACAAATGTTCAATAGTGAGCTGTGGTCATTATAATGAAATGTATGTTTCAACAAAAAAAAAATATTACGTAATTCATCCCAAATAATCGAATTTACCATAACTTCTTGGTTCCTCATCCGTCTTCGATTAATTAGGTTCTTATTCCATTTGTCATTAAATGCGTTTTTAAAGTAATACTATTCTGTTGTAGAATTTAACATGCTACACAAAGAACGTCATAAAAGAAATTTTGCAATTTAATTCCGTGGATATAAAACATGTAAGAGGTATAATATAAGGATTTTGTTGGTGTTTTACCCTCGGATAGCAGTAAACGTCGGTATTAAACGAGAGTTAGTACACATATGTAGTACATATACAAGACAAAGTGAATATTTTGTATAAAAAGCTTGTATGCATGTAGCTAAAAGAATGCCTCGTTAGTCTAATGGTTGCATAAGACTGTTTAGCATGCAGTCGTGGTTAAGATCCAGGCCGGGTAAAGTGGTTTTGGGTTTTTCTATGAGTATTTTTTATTAGCAGTCCGGAAGTAAGGTTTGTGCCCGATGGATGGCAATAGGCTTGCCCCTATTACACGGCACTTATAAGTAATTGTCGACATGTTGGTTTTTCAGGAAATATAGGCTTGTTGTAATGTATGAAGGAATTCCTTAAATAACGTCGTCCGTGACTCGTGAATTTATAATAAGGGTCGACGTTAACCTGTAATTAACTAACCTGATCGAAATGATCGGCTGTTAAATCGCTCCATTAAAATCAAATGAATACCACCTCATTAACCCCTTCTAATTATACCTTTTCGAAACTAAATTAATCATTATAAATTTGATAGTCTGAGCACTGTCTAGACGGGAAAAAGAATTTTCATAAGTATAATTATTATAGATGATAACAACTTGTGATTCGTTTGGCTGGATAGGCTGATTACATATTAAAAAAAAAATATTTTAAGGACATTGCGTCCAATTTTTGTTATTTGCCCTGACGTTGTCCTGTCCAAATTTCGATAATTCTTACATAATTCCTATAAAACAAGGACTTAAATTTTTTCCCGAATTTGAAAATATTCTTTTCCAATTTTTATTTCCTTATAAATCTAATTCAGACTAATATTACGAACATTTTAAAACAAAAAATTGTCAAATCGCTCCAGCCGTTCTGAAGTGATGCGCTTACCAACGAACTTCATAATTTTGATTTTTAACCGACGAAAAAAAAGGAGGAGGTTCTCAAGTCGACCCATATAAATACAATTTTTTTGTTTTTTGATGTTTGGCCACGCATAATTATTATAAGTATAGATAAAACAAGCAAGTGATACTGCTATATAGCTTCAGTTATAAACCCGTACAGCACGTTTACGAACAACAACAAGAGCTTATATCCATTCACGTTCTCTATTATACTCTCACAAGAACAAAGAAATAAAGAACACAAGTGTATTATAAAAATTATTTGTGTGCGTTTCATCACGTGCCGCCAAGCATTTCGTGGCGCTGCCTCTTCCGACGGAAACGGCGCGAATTATCATAATGCATGCCTCGTCTCGACGGTTTGAGCTTCACGCAATAACGGATACCTGAAAAACGCGATTTGTGAGTAAGACATATTGGCGGAATGACGTGAGTCTTTGTTATAATTTGAGAGCATTTCTTTTATATTCTGAGTGAGTGTGAAACGGTTTTAAATGTTGAGCGCAAGTATAGGCTAAGTATCTATATACGTAACCTATACTTGCTTTAAATATTTAAATCTTAAAGCCGTTTAAAATAGTAAATAGATTATAGTCCTCTGGACCGAATTTCGATCATGGCAGCTAATCTCAGCGGATACTAACGACGCAGGAGATATTATAGTGCACAAGTGTGTACACATACACACTGCACTCACTCTTCCCTCACTCTCATAGTCCGAATACAAATAGATGTATGAAGATGGGTTCATACAATATCTATTTGCTAATTTGCTACGAAATGTAGCTGAAGCGTAGATGTATGGCTACGCTGCTACGCCGTAGCAAACATGCTACGCTAACACTCACATATCATTGTTGTTCGTCAGAAAATTAATTAATGCGTAATATTCACTGTAATTATTAACAGCTAAGACTAAATATAGTCCTGTAAGTGGAACTACTTATCCTGAAACAGGAAGTACAATAGTAATTTTTTTTTTTATCAAACTTGTAGAATCGTAAATAATGATGAAAATCTAATTTAACAGTAAGGGAAAGTAAAGTGATATATACTTGAATACCTCAACAAAACAAGCAAGGAAGTTTTGCTCTTTATAACACAAGTATTCTACATAACAATTAAAAGTGAAGATACCACAATGTACATGCAGTGTGTTCACAACTCGGGTCGTGAGCTCCAACTTTAACTTAGTAAGTTATTATAATTGTTATATCCTAGCCAAGTACATTAGGCTTACTTCAAGGAGTTAACAATAACATAAATTGTTACTTTATTATTATGAACTAAACTACTAGTTATGTGGAAGTTTTTATTGTTTAAAGTTACGAATATTATTTTACTGTGTTTTAGAAGTGTGATACGGGAAGTTTAAACAGTTAATGTTTATAATTTGTCCAAGTTGTAATTATAACACCTATAATAGACATAAGGTCTATTATGGCTAGCATTAGTAGTGACCTCTTTTAACCTCGTCTGCCAAATGTGGTCTCAGTCATGTATCATGTCTCATTTACTACGGCTTTAAAATATAATAGAATATTGTTGTTAACAAATATGTGTGGTTCTTTCCTCAAAAGACCATTTCAGACACCAATCTACATGATCTTCACATTATCTGACCAAGATTATGTCTGGACTTTAAAAGAGACTGTGACCTCTGAGTTTGCTTCGGCCTTTCTTCTCAGAGTAGTCAGATAGGAAACGCCGACCTCGTCTAGTTTAAGAAATATGATTGATTTGCAAAAGTGTTTGTACAAACCTACTTACAGAAATAAAATCATTCATCATTTATCAACAAACTTGGTCACAATAAAAATAAAGTATCTCTTTAATTAAATAAAGGTTAACAATCAATATTCAGGCAATCTGTACTGCTTTTTTATAGGTTCAAGTTAAAAGGAATTATTAAAAACCGTTATCTATATTATCACTCGTTTGTATGATTACCCCTCAAAAAACAACTCATGAAGTTACATACGAAAATGTGAATACACGTATGCACAAATTGACAGGTACTTTCTCAAGAAATTCCTTACCCAATACTATTTCCGCAAGCGGTGATGTGATAGAAAAGCCCTTTGTAACCAACAATCCAGTTTTGTCTTCCCTTATTAGATTGATTCCCGAACCCAACACGTATGTTTACGCGTAACTAAATTGCTAAAAGAAATTTCGTACACCTAACAGTTTGTAGACATGTATAAATGTGCAAAAGGAAAAACACAGAGCCCCAATTAAGTTTGTCGAGATAAATGTTGGCCCTAAACAGTATCACAAAATAGATTTGTACAGAAGGTCGGGTCCTTACAACGAGCGACAGCGCACGCAAAAACAGACACGCTTCACGTACAGCGATTACAAACACACTCGCGATTAGCATTCGCTTAAAGGTTGATTTAGACCAAACAACACGAACGAACAAACATAACTGGCGAAATGTTGGTGTACTATAGCTAGACCTCTACCTAACCCTTTGGAGATTACAGGCGTGATGTTATATTGAACATAAAACCAGAACAAAAACAATTCATTTCTTAATATTCTTGGCATTTTAGTATGGATAGACCACGAGAGACTACGCTCTTTCCTTGTTTAAACAATATCATTTTGCAAAGAGAGGATAGAATGTGCATTCGGTCGTTTGATGTTTGGTCTAAACTGATCTTGAGAAATATGAGATCTCCGATCGTACGCGTCTATGTGTGCGTGCGCATGTTTTTGCTTGTTGTATGAAGTTGACTTTCTTTGCGTATCTATTTTGTAGCAGTAGGCAGTTAAGGCCAAAACACTCGGTCCATCCGACCTCATGGTAACGTTTTTAGTGACCCGTGCTACAATGAAAAAACGGAATACTTATGGCTTACTTTGACATAAATTGTGGTGCGTCTTTTGTTTTTTGTTAATTTTCGAGTTGTGACTGTACTTACATAATAAAACGTTGTGCTTGTGATCCCCAAAGTGATAAGCAGAGGTGAGAGATAGGTACAACATTTCGCCAGTTGTGTTCGTCTCATGTTATATAGTAGAAGCCTTCTGGCGTTAATTATACACACGTCAAGAATCCGTTCTATTGCTGAGAAATTCTGAATAGAAAAACACGATGACACTTTGCCCGGGAAGTTGTGGTTCGAAACCAGGACCCAACGTTCGGCAGATGCAGTTATGACCACAAATTATAACCAGAGAGTTCATAACGAACACCAACCTCAAAATCAACCACTGCTCCAGTCGACCAATTAAAAGTTAAACCCACTTATTTCAATACACCCTGCTGCACACGTACTTACATAACAGATTTGTTGATTGTGCACCTGAAAATGCGTACCTTTTCTAGTTCAGTAAACATATTTGATTAATTGTAAGTCAATAGGGCGAATGTTTAGTCCTTGATATGTCCACTAAGGAAGCCATAATAACCACAAAACTGATAACGGTTGGTAATGGCAGAGTAATTAATCAGACTCACACCAGATATTATTATAGCAGAGGCTAATGAAAACTATAACGCAGGTAGTCACCAAAAGAGATAAGTAACCAGGGTCGTCGGATATGATTGAAGTTTATTAAGAAACCGATGGATGTTTTCGAATGAAATTTAATTTAATAAATGAACTGTTTATTTTCTATTAATTAAATTAAATTTTATTTGCAATAATAATTTATTTTAATTTTATTCTGATTTTGATTTTGGTAGTTACATGCGGTAGATATTTTTTTAAATATAATTTCGAAATATTTCTTTTAGCTACGATTACGTTTTCATTTTAAGTTTGAGAGTACCCAGTTCTTTTCATATTGTATTACTGCAACGGAAAAACGATACTTGTTCGGTACAGTTATACTTATCTACTGTATTATGAGACACAATTATTTTTAGCTCAGATACGCTTCACAAGCACTTTACGGGCAAGTCCAGGCTGTTATAAAGTTTGCGTAACTGTCTAGCAAAAATACGCGTCAGTCAGGTGCTTGTCTAACTTAGGCTTAAAGTTTCATTCAACTGAATAGACATTTTGTTTTCAGAAAATATAAAAAAGTTTGTGTCACACGTAATCTCTAATTGTACGGAACGCGACCAAAATGTGACAGTTCGCTCTCAAACTGACTTTTCATTAAATTACTTTCGTAATGAATAAATGTATTACACCCGGGATTCCTTTCTTCAGTTTTTGCTTCGTTATTTTATTATAAACCGTTGAAAGTGTCTTATGCTTCGAGTTATTTTTTTATCAAGGGTATAATAAATTTTATTTCAACGCCCTTTTTGGATTATTTCTAAATGCAAATGGGCTGTCCTAGCCGCTGTCATCCCTTTGTAATACGTAACATGAACTGGATAAAATCACAATTAAGGAATATTTAAGCTGTTGGTAAATTAAATAAAAAATACTACACTGGAATTAAATGTTTTTTCTTCATAGGGCTTCGTTCTAATTGCTTAGCCTTTCTGAAATTACACTTATTAGAATTCTATTTTTGTTTTTTCGTTGCTGTATTTCTGTATTAAATTATAACCTAAACAGCTTTTAAAGATTCGTTCCTCATCTTAAGCTTAAAAAGCTTTTTCAATTTTTTTTATTTTAATGCACAATAATTTCGAAGCTGCATAATCATAATGAATGATTTCAATAAGATAGAGTTTTACAATAACTGTAAACCCCGAGATAATGAAATAAAAGCAAAATACTTCTAAATTGTCGAAGTTCATTGTATAGCTACTCCCTCTGTTGACGTAAAGGTGACTAAGGATTAAGGGTGCGAATTTAACTGCAAAAGTCCTTAAGGGCTGCAGAGGGTTAACACCAATCACTCCTCGTGTAACGATGAATAAATAAAGATTTTCAGAAGTCAATATTATTACCCTTCCTTATTGCCTTATCGTGGTTGGGTTAAAACAAAAATATCAACTTGTAACGATATATAATTTTGCATCGCATCAATGCATGGACGGTATCTATCATGGCACATCATACATAGGTACTGAACGGGAATGAAGTGTTTCTACGCAAATAATCGATTCTCGAATTAGTAAGACACTGGTGACCCTTCTTATATATACACGGAACGAGAACCCACGCGAGACACAGTGGCTTTTAAGGGGACTACAGGACCTAAACGCAAGTTTTATAATGCCTAAAACTATATAGTAGAGAGAGTACGTAGAGATCTTCGTTTTGGAATGGGCAACTAGCTTCAACTTTCTGACTAACTGACCGACTCTTTGACAATTCAAAAGTGCCTGTAAATGGTTTAATTGAAATAAATGCTTTGAGTTTGATATGATCCACTGCAGGAAATAAAATTAGAAATATATATGATATTCTGCAGGATATATGCTAGTTTGATAGTGTGTTGAAACCATAATATACCTAATTTGATACGATAGAAAAAAAAAACACGAAGATACTAACTTAAAATATCTTTTAACGATTAAAAACCATACTGATATACATTCAATCATTCTGATTTTTTGTCAGATTATTCTGCAAGCAACATATTAACGTAATAGTGTTTTGACTTTTTAGTCCGGTTAATAGATTTTTTATAAATAGATAATTGCTTCATATTTTGCAATAAATTACCAGCGTTGTGTCATCGCGCTTCTCTTTCTTTTCTATGCAGTCCGACAGTGACCGCCCGTTAGCTGTTGTCAGCCTCTTAATTGTTTTTGTAATTACGAAATTAATTATTCAACCCGTTAATCATCGATATAATCTTATCCTTTTTACCCTGTAGGTATAAAGCACTCTACTTCATAACAAACATATTCAAATTCTGTACTATCTAAGCATATCCAAGTCCTACTTACATTATTTGGTACAGCAGGATATCACCATCAAACACGTATACATACACGCCATCTTGATAAACCGCTCCTTGCAACTAGGTACTGTTATTGTTGCACTAACGGCACGTGTCCATTGTTGCAGTGTCGACGGTGGACGTGGACGCGGTGCTGGGGCGCACGGCGTCGCTGCCGTGTGACGTCACGCCCGACACTAATGAAGACAGGGTCTATATGGTGCTGTGGTTCAGAAAGAGCGGGGGGAAACCTATTTATAGGTAAGTAAGGTTTAAAGTTCACTTTGATAATGTATGTGTATTTGCAAACATGCGAGTTAATTATATACCTTGTTCCCAGATAGGTTGAAATATCGTACATTGTTTTAAATCCAGTGATGATACATTAGTTGAACTAAGAAGTAATTAACGATTGTATGCCACTATTAGAGCACTTATAAGAAATAAGTGGCAGTACCTAACAGGCGTAAAACCTAAACCTTATTTCACCTACAAAAACTAGTTAGTGGACATTTAGCCAGGTCAAATTTTACTACAAGATTCAGGAACGAACACAGTAATTAATTTTGTTGAAAACCATCTCCATAATATGAATAATTCCTAAGAGCATGATGACTGTTTCTTAAGTAGGTATAACAAGAGACGATAATTAAAGGTAAAACCTGAAAATAAACGTTCTTACCTTTTTACGTAACACCTTCTCTCAAAGTCCGTCAACGAAGATACGGGGCCGTCCGAAAGTAGTACGATACTAAGAAGTAAACCCTACTCTCGATTAATTAACTTCTCCGGACGGGCATAAACACAGAGAGTAAGGACAAATGTCAAATCTATTTGTCATTAATTTTTAGGTCGGGCCTCGTACTTATGTAATGTCCGAAAGTGATACGGAGTACGAAGCATCAGTTACTTCGGCCAAAACTACGATCATCGTGCTTCGGGAGTAGCCCGGTGCCCCTGTTGTAATACATAAATATTCCTGCTAAAATAATGAGAAGATAAGAAGTAAACATAAGTACGAGTACAAGGTAAGGGACGCTAAGGACAGCCAATTAACTTAAAAGCCCATGCATAACTTATTATCCCGGAAAAATTCTGGAAGCAATCGAAATTTTAACTTTTTGCGTGTTAAACTGAAACATCAGCTACAGTTGAGTTGTTCTGTAATTTATCTTACTTCTTGGGGATTCTAAGGTATTATTCAATTAGAAGTTGAAATAAAAATATATATCTAGTTGGTGAATAAGTATGTCAACATTTTCATATTAACATTCTGTAAAAAGTCGTAATTATGTAGTTGTGAGTGGTTTAAAAAACTAATAATTATAATAACAAGTTCTCGAAAATGACCACATCACGTTGTACTGGGATCGGTCTATCATTACTGACTGGACTATTGTCGCCAATAAGCCTGATATAGTGGTGATAGATCGATTAGCGCGCCGCACAATGATTGTCGATATTACCATTCCGCATCACGAGAACCTCGTGAAAGCTGAGAAAGAGAAACAAATTAAATATCTCGACTTAGCACATGAGGTTGTTGACATGTGGAATGTGAGCTCGGCTATCATAGTGCCGATTGTCGTATCGGCCAATGGCCTGATGGCCGAAAGCCTCGACCAGCATCTCTCGAGGCTCTCGTTAGGCAGTTGGATCAAGGGCCTGATTCAGAAGGCAGTACTCCTCGATACGGCTCGCATTGTGAGGAGGTTCCTATCTCTGGAGTCCTAACCACCGGTAACTTGGACCCTGCTGCCGATACCGGCGGACCACAATTTTTTTTATTTTTTAATGTTTTTATAAAAATATTTAAAAATGTATTTAAAAGTATGTAAATGAATAAATGAATAATAACAATAAGTTTATTGATCCAAAGATAATAGACACAAGTTGTATACTAGTTACATGCGAGACTTAGTCAACTAACAATGGACACAGGGGGAGAAAAATAATTGTCTATATTAACAAAAAATTAAATCTTGTCTCCTAAACTAGGGATGGCCCATATCTTAGGAGACAGTGATTCGACCGGGAAATCAAAGATGGACCTTAGGTTTCGAGTGTCGATGCTAATTTACCACAAAACAAGAATATGAGTTTGCTGAGTAAGTAGTTTTAGATTTATTTGAACATGGATGGATGAATGCAGGTATGGAGAAAGAGTGGAGGTGTGAATGGGGGAGAGCTGTGTGTGTTCGTGTTCGTGAGTCCAAACTCAAACTCAAACTCAAAGCATTTATTTCAATTAAACCATTTACAGGCACTTTTGAATTGTCAAAGAGTCGGTCAGTTAGTCAGAAAGTTGAAGTTAGTTGCCCATTCCAAAACGTAGATCTCTATGGAGCAGAACGGCCAAGAAACTCCAAGGACACTCTTTATTAAATCAAGATATAATCAAATCCTGGGTACATTATTCTGAGTGTAATGTTAGTTGTGTTGTTGTTGTAACTATTGAAACACCATTCACGACACACGTAGGACACTAATTCCGATCCAGCCTGTCCCTTGCTGCCCTCCTCCAGCGAAGCCCTAAGCCGAGGTCGGTACCCCACAGGGGGTGCCCTTAGCGTATAGTCGTCTAGTTTGTAAGTTATTTAAGCCCTGGCTCGGGGCCTTAATTTAATAAGGCAATCACAGACTTGTCCGGTTAAGCAGCCGACAACCTCCTAGGTTGATCTGCGTAAAGCCAATCAACAAAAAAGAAAACACGTGGGACACGCGAGTGCAGAGAAGACATTGACTATTTATTTAACGAGAAAGTCATAAGATTTTGTTCTGAAAATCATTTATTAACAATGTGCAGTCAGGGAATTAAATGTTAATCAAATTGAAACCCTACGTCAATTTGCCTTGTTATAGCAATTTCATACGACTGTCAATGAATGACACATGTGATTTGAATATACTGACAATTTAAGTTGGTAGTGAATTTGCTTCACAATTAATTTACCCTGACTTTACGTACCTTTGTAGCTCACATACCTACTGCAATTATATGGTTTAAATAATGAAGTATGAAAATGAGAATAATCCAAATCATTTTAATAGTGAAAAACAAACATAATTACCTATTACAATCTCCAGTGCAAATAATGCAATCGGCATAAATGATTACTATAGGTACTTAATTAATGGATCACTGAAAAATTGAGCATTGTGTGCAATGTTCTTTAAACAATAATTATGAATGCTTTTATGTAAATGAATCATGCTCACCTTTCCGCAAACTGAACGGAATGTTGCTTTATTTAATTAAATGAGCTTTTTCATTTCAATAGACACTAAAAAACTGAACTGCTAAAGAAAATATTGCTTTATTATTTTCATGGGTTTTCTGATAATTAATAAACTCGTTAGTAAAGCATTAACAAAAATCAAAGAATCAGTACTGTGTCATCATCTTTTAAGATTGCTTGATACTTTCATGGCTCTTCACACTGGGTCTAGTCTAAAAAAATACTTTTACCCATTCATACGATTCGTACGATTAGAGCTCGACAGGACATGTCATCAAACAAACATTTTATTGAATAGAAAAAGAGAATAGATTATGTTAGGTGGGGGAAAAGCTCTTTCATAATTTTATATACAAACAATATAGAGCTTTTTTGTATATCCAGTCTTTTTCAAATGGGTCAAAACTGTTTTATGGTCAACCCCTAGCTCTTCAGCTATGTCGTTACTACTAATATCTTGATCCACGTTTTCAAAAATGGCATCGACTTTATTCGTAACAGGGCTAATAGAGCGAGCTGCATCTTTGACATCAAAATTCCTGGACTGAAAACGCTTGAACCAACTTTGTGCTAGTCATACTGACTCTGCGTTAAGTCCATAAACATCACTTTTTTTTTTTCGCGGCTTGTGTCTCATTTTCCCTTTTTTTGTAACAAAACTTCAATATATATCGAATTTCTTCGTTAGATTCACTCATTTTGGCGCATAGAAAATCAGTTTAAAAATAGCAGGAAATAATTTTTACTTTTATTTATTGCATCTATTTAATGGTATCAAAACCAGCCAGATACAAATAGTACAGCCAAAGAGATTTTACTACATCTTTATACCTTTAAAATACGAAAAATATTTTTCCCTGACCTATTATTTCCGTACCTACACACAAATAGTTAGTAAATATTGCGTGTAAATAATGCTTCCAGGATTATATTTCACACACAATGAACCAGTTATTTTAACATGGCTGATGCATGTATTCATGCAAAACAGCTCGAACACAACAGTTATTAAAAAAGTGTGATCATCCAATGCCCGTAATATGTCTACATCACACCGATGACATGTGTATTAATCCTCATCATCATCATCATCAGTCTATAGTGGTTCAGTTCAATGGACGCAGGACAATGGTCTCCCTAATTGGTCGCCTCTAAGGTCGATTCTCGACTAACCTCACTCGCTCACACTATTGGTATTGAGCAAGCGATTGCTTATTGAGGTTAAACTAATAATTACTTCCAAATTTTTCTACCTAGAACAGGCTTTAGTTCAAATTAAACTGAATGCAGTATTGGCAAAAATGGGTATGGAGGTAGTAGGTACAGACAGGGCAATAATTGGTATGCAAATTGACACCTTACTTCAATTTGTCGTGTTATAGCTATTCATACAACCGTCAAAAGATACAGTTGAAATTTAAATGTATATAGAGGTATGAGGAACAGGGTGTAAAGTTCACTCATACTCTATGGAAAAGGGAGGATCCTCCGACCAGACGGGTATTGTGTCTGGTGGGCAACTGCCCAACGGTTGATGTCGGGATGTTGTATATATGCTAGTTGCGCGGTAAACTCTGCTTGCGCGATGCAGGATTTTGCGTGATGTCAGTATGACGCGTAGCTCGCATGTGGCGTTATAGATGCCGCTACATGTACGGAGAATTTAAGTTGGAAGTCAATTTGCGTAACAATTAATTTCCCTGATCTAATTGATTTCCCCGATAGGAGCTAAGCTCCAAGAAAATTTATAATCGCAGTTTGATAGGTATTTTATATCAAACCATTTACGAATCTTTAACCTATTTCAACAGTCTTTTATAAAAAAAAACCTCTACCAGAATAATACTTGACTGACATCGCACAATTTAAGACTTATTGCAATGCAAGACATAACAAGTTCAACGTATCAGTTCTCTGCATTTGTTATTAACAACTAAATTAATAAAAGCCAACCCAACTTGAGAAACAGACAGTTGCCGTAATTCCAGTTGGGCAGTGCCTTATAAAAAGTTTGTGAATACATATTTAATTAATAGCATAAAGTCGGGCCTAATGAACCGTTCGCTACCTTAAACGGATGAGCGGAAGCCGAGCACGACCAATCCAATTAACGTTAGGAACACACCTACAACGTACAAAGAAACACACTTAAGATGTCATGACGCTCGTTAAGGAAATCGCACTTGACAACGGAGGTCCGAGGACTTTCCATCAATGTTCTTAAGCTGTGAGCTAGTTCTTGTCACTCGTATATAACCAGATTTGGATACACGTGGCTTGACTTTGGGTTTTTCTGGTGGTTTGACTTCAGATAAACTGTAAGTACTTTGTAGAGTTTTTTTTTTTTTTTGTGATTTTAGGAACAAGACAGAGTAACGAGACAAATAACAATGAGTTTATTAATTTCCTGTCTGAACTCAAACAAGGACTCAAAGAAATATTTAAAGTAAACATCTATTTTAGTATTAATTTAATTTTGCTCATCCTTTACGCAAAACGGGAATAACGTGCTTAATAAACTCTCAACAGCAAGCATCTGTTTACGTAACCAAAACAGTTTTGTAGATAAAAGCCCCATTATATCCTTACAATTGTTTATAATTGCTATTTTATATCAGCAACCAGGCGAAACGAATACTTGGAAGAGATAATACCGTCATAAAGTGCGTGCTCAAATTGTTAAATTTACCTGAGAACACCAGGGTGTGCGATCAAATAATCTCTCTCAAAGCTTCTTGCTTTATAAATTAGGATGGAGGTCGGTAGATTGAGACAATGTAGCCTGTCCGGAAATTGAAAAACTTCACCGTGTTGGGCCGTTCTTTTATTCTAGAATTTGACAGTTTTTTTTTTAAGGAAAATAAATTCAGACACGGACCATGTGGCAATTTACGCGCTTTCATTAGATTTGGCGGGGGACGAGATTCTATTAGAGCTGATTGTACCTGGGTTTTTGTACGACACTTTTTATGTCTGATTGGGTCTAATAAGGTATACTTATCATTGATGTATCGAAACTAGCTCTCTTATAAAATGAAAATCCATTTTTATTAGGAAAGTAACTTGAAGCCAAAGTAAAGTGTTACTTCAACATTTCAAGGTGTATACAGAGTTTCCGAAATTATAAATGTTTTTGTTTCAGTTTTGACGTCCGTGGCCGGTCGTTCAACAAAGCGCTACAATGGTCGGACCCGGGAGCGTTCGGACCCCGAGCATACTTCGCAACAGTCGCCCGACCGGCAGCTCTCACACTCAGCTCAGTACAACTAGACGACGAAGGCGTCTATAGATGTAGAGTAGACTTCAAAAACTCACCAACAAGAAACTTTCAAATCAGACTCACAGTAATAGGTAAGTTAGTTGATAACGTCTAAAATACGTGTAGATATAAATAAAGCACCAAATTTAAGCAAACAAAGCTTAATGAAACCAAGCAAATAGAATTAGCGCCAAACAAAAATACTAGATCAAAGTAACTGTCTAATTTAAGGTCAAAGTTTTGAAAAGCAAAATTAAATCCGTGTAAACCAGACTTTTGTTTTTTATCGTATACAAGAAAACCACCTTTGGATAACCCTTCGGCTGCTAATTCTGGGTAAACCTATAGTTGTTTTTTCTATTATTTCAAGTATTAAACCTGAATTTGTTTACAAAACCCTTAGTTTATAAAAGGCTGTTATGATCTGAGCAGTCATGTTAAGTGACGCGAGACTAGACAACCTCGTTAAATAAAAACCAACTAAGTTTAAAATGAAAATTTTATGAGACGACTGGGAATCAATTTAGTCATTACGATGAATCGCGGGAGCCGCGCGGTCGCCGAGTGATGACATCGCGCAGACATTTTAATTATCAACTGTCGACTCGGGATCGGCGAGGTTGCTCAGCTGCCTCGCTGATAAAAAC
Source organism: Dryobotodes eremita (assembly GCA_917490735.1). NCBI lineage: Eukaryota > Metazoa > Arthropoda > Insecta > Lepidoptera > Noctuidae > Dryobotodes > Dryobotodes eremita. The sequence goes on from OU823257.1 coordinate 13,050,492, forward strand.
GATGCCCGCCGACGATGACATAGATAAAATCTGCAGGAGACAGGTTAAATTTAAAAGGAAATTAGATTTGAATAGATCAAATTGTCTGAACGTTATCAGCCCGCCGTACTGATCCCCTTTATTTGCTTATTAAAACCTTAGACGGAAAATGGTTCACTAAATTATAAAATGAGTAACGAGCACTTTGTATTCATTCTTTGGTGAATACTGATATAATTAATATTGCGCAGTGCTGTGTTTTCACAGCGTTATTTACCACTTCCACAATCCGTATCGATGTGAAATATTGGCATTTCATATGGTTCCCACATCAATACATTCACTATGGATTTTATTAATATAATAACCTTGCCGTTTGCGGGAGTTCCTCTATAATTACTCTAATAGGCTTATTCAATGGTAGTGTAACCGTATTCTTAAGAAATATTACCGGCGAAGAGCATAAAAATATAAACATGGACTATAAAATGCCGAGCAAACTACCGTTGAGCTTTTCAAAGAAATTACCCTATTCAAGGCGACGAAAGACGTAGGCAAAGGAGATGAGGGAAGTAAATTTCTTTTGCGCAGAACAAAGCATTTAAAAGTAAGCCTACATCGCATATATGCAACTCCATTGAAATCCATTAGTCTGCTCGTGCCGAGAGGTAATTTGCAAGGAGCCTTTTGTTAGCAAAGGGACTGCTCACACAAAGAACTCTCTTACTTACATAATCAGGCATATTCATAACATCATAAAATATCCAATTACCATTGAGGACGGAGGGTGTTCATTAATGGCGTCAAATAATAATCAAATCTGGCGCTCGCGTAATATCGTGAACGATCACGCCCTCAGTTTTCATTCCCATATTGAAATAATTATGAAGATTGTGAGATAGGGTATTAGTATAGAATCTTGTTAAATTCGTGTGGGTTTTTGTCGTAGTGCCTCCTCATCAGATGTTGATGTATGACAAGTCTGGTGCGGATGTGTCAGGCGTGGTGGGGCCTTTGGAGGAAGGAGCAGCATTGGTGCTGGTCTGTGAAGTTCGGGGTGGTAAGTAGACTTAGGTTTCTTAATAGAAATAACCCTTTTTTATGTAAGTTGAAGCTGACGCCAACCAAAACCTGGCTGAAGACATATTTAAAAAAATCTAAATACATGAAGATTTTACCAATTTTTATCAATTTATACAAGGGTTATAATTTTCATTCTAGGCTGGATGATGATTCTGGAATACCTAAACTTTTAGATATCTACCTATCATATTTGGCCATATAATGTGTTCTAAAAGCTTACTTTTATTCAGTACCTACACCTACGCTTTACGCCAAACTGAGCAGTATTATGAACCCCACGTATTGACATTCTACAAACCTTGGTTCACCGCTCAAAGGTTTAATATCGAAATATATACGCGTACACAGGAATATGTCTGTTAACGTTTTTACCGTTTTTAAACTTAATGGTTATTTCATCGAATATTGTTTCAAATGTTACCTCACGTAAAAACTACCTGGAAAAATGATCTACCTGCATGATTTGAGTTACTTCCGGCTTAACGTACGACCTTAGTGGTTTTCAGGCTGCAATTAGACGCGTAGGAGGTTTGCTGAATTTTTGTTTACATACATTACTACTAGCTTAACGGTTATCAATATACTTTCGTGTGTCAATATCTGAAAGCAATCACCTACGCAGAAATAATTTAAATGAATTAACTCTACATTTTCGAATCGCGAATTAAAAAAAAAACAAGTTCGTTCACACTTCGCAGCTTAATTTAGAGCGTCACAAAAATATTGAACCGTGGGGAGCTCAATTTTTTCTATTGCTTGATTTCTTTTATGGAAACATTGGAAGAGATATTCCATTCGAATGAGTTCATTGAAAAGTCCGCAGTATGGCCGCCTGGCTTCGAGCCAGTGCTCGCAGCGGATTATCTTCAGCCGTGCGCCCACCAATTGTGATGATGCAGCGGGCTGGACAGAGGGAGTTTAGCCTTTGACCCTGTTATCACGCTCATACTTAATTACGTGACTGAAAAATGAGCAATTTTATAACCTGTTGCTGAATGCTTTTAAATTAATTTCAAACTAATGAAGGTCTTTTGTATTAAACTAATTATGAAGTATCTCAATGCTGTGTGTTCCGTAAACAAGCTAAGGTTTTTGAAGATCAAATAACTCTAGTTATCTAGTGTATGTAATGTTTAAAATTTAATAATCATAAATTTGTAAATACATACAATACAACTATACTGTATACATAAAAATAAAAACCGGCCAGGTGCGTGTCGGAGCACACACCATGAAGCGTTCCGTAGTTGGGATAAATTTATCCCAAGAACCAACTTAACATTGTAGTTGAAAAACATGTTCTCCCATACGTTCCAACTGGAAATGTAAGTTGGTCGACTATTACTCGTAAATTTGTAAAGCATACTTAGCTGTGATAGTTTTCCTTTTAATTTCGTTATACTTACTACTGCCATGAATTTTTTCACATATCCAAAAGCAATCATTTAGCTGGCAGGGAGGGTAGAATTGACTGTAATAAAAATTAGCATTTTAAAGCTTAAAGCGCAAACGGATCCCTGAATCGAGAAATGGTTTTCACAGACTCGTAATATTTTTAAATGGCCTATCCAATGATGCCCCACATCATGGAATAGACTAGAAAAAAAAAACATCCTGACTGACCATAAAAAAATTTTTTTTGATGATTTTATTTTACCATTTTGTCAGCGTGATTAATATGTATATCTATGCCAAATTATAGCTTTCTAGTACTAAGTCTTTGAGCTAAGCTGCGGATGGAGAATAGACGGACGTGGTGAAACTATAAGGGTTCCTTGTTGAGTACGGAACCCTAAAAAGTAGATACACTGAATAGTGTATTAACCTAGTTTTTATTTCCACCCACAATATTTCTCTTAAGGGTTTTTTCTAATCTAATAACGAGGCGGATTTCCTATGAAAGATAAGCCAGCAATACTTTGTTATTTGAAACTTTAGTAATATCCGGCAGATTTCTATTCTAAATTGATTTTGTTCTGTGCTCATAAACAAGTAAAGACTTTATTGTTTTTGTAACAGTTAGATAAACCGCCTTGCCTTTGTGTTAAGTAAAACATGTACTGACAATTGTGTACCGATTTATTTAATTTAATCTAACATTGCGTGATCATCGGATTTTACTTTATATATAAACTAGCTGCGCCCCGCGGTTTCACCCGCAGAAATCTCGATCCCGTATAAATATCGGGATAAAAAGTATCCTATGTCCTAATCCAGGTCATAGTCTACCCATGTGCCAAATTTTATCCAAATCGGTTCAGCCGTTTTAGCGCGATCAAGTAACAAACATCCAAACATCCACACTTTCACATTTATAATATTAGTAGGATTAGTAGGATTATACGTTATACGTAATTTTACCTTTTGTACTGCAGTAAAAAGAAAAAACCGGCCAAGTGCGAGTCGGACTCGCGCACGAAGAGTTCCGTACCATTATCTATAAAAACGGAAAAAAGATCATGTCTGTTGTATGGGTTCCTCCTTAAATATTTATTTTATTCTGGTTTTTTTGTATTTGTTGTTATAGCGGGAACAGAAATACATCATCTGTGAAAATTTCAACTGTCTAACTATCACGGTTCATGAGATAAAGCCTGGTGACAGACGGACAGACAGACGAACGGACAGCGGAGTCTTAGTAATAGGGTCCCGTTTTACCCTCTGGGTACGGAAACCTCAAAAACATGATATTTTCAGCTCATCTATTTAAAAATCAAGAGCACAAAATAAATCTCGTTGTAACTTTTTAATACAATTCACTACGATTTCTATGGAACGTATAATTTAAATAACAAAAATACTTTAAAACACGTGTTGATTTGATTCGCCAAAATAATTTGTTAGATATATACCTACAATAGATTTTTCCGATAAAAAGGCCTTTTTTAAACGTGGTCGGAATAGCTACACAGATTTGTACTGTGGGTCATAAAACTGCTTTTTTCAACTTTCTCGTAAATTTATTGTCTCGTATTTAGCTCCAGTTTCGTTTACTAGGTCGTCCCGAGCCGACAGTGTCCTGGTGGATAGACGGGACACCAGCCTCCCAGTACATCGGTGTCAAGACGGACACCCACGTGATCGTCAACCGCTTGGAGTTGCAGCATTTGAAGAGAGAAGACCTGAACACCACCTTCAAGTGCAGAGCATCGAACACTAACCTGGTACCACCTCAGGAGAAAATCGTCAGGCTTGAGCTGAACTGTAAGATTTCAGTTCCTTTATTTATTATACCCTCTACGTTTACTTTTAAAACGTCCACCATTGAGTACGATTGGTTAAGCTCTGTTCAAACTCGGGCGAAAGCCTTGCGGGATGCGGGACGAAATTCACCCACGCCGATAGTTTCAAATAACTTGAATGGAGGTATTCCAACTAGTGTGACTGTCGCATGACTTCCAAATTTAAAACACCGACGTGTCAAGTCGCGACCCGCGTCCAGCCCTTTACTCCTAATTAAGCCGTATATGAGAACTCACTTGTTGGGTTAGTCTTTGGTATGAGCTTTACCTTGAGGTGCCTTTATAATAATTGATCTTATATTACTGGCTATGGACACCTCTCAATTTATGACATAACATGAAAATACCATCATCTTTCAAATCATCCAAACGTCGTAACCATCTTCAGATCACAATTCTACCGTACATCGTGCTTAGACTAGAATAACATTTACTGGCATTTCTTCACAGTCCCAAGGGCATATCTGTCTTCTTAGTACCTATGTACAAAAGCTACAAGAGGCAAATGACTAATTTCTAAGAATAGTGATTTCATGTAGGTTTTAGTGTGTCAATCATCTTGTCCTTTGTGTAATTAGATTGTTATACCTTTAAGTTTAAAACATGTCTTCATGTCTAACTTTGAGATGAGAGTCTGTTTTATTGGTTACGATATTATAGCTCTTTTTAGTTCAATTAGGAACAATTTTATTAAAAAGTCAGAATAAAACAGGTACGTTAGGATGTCAGTTAACTCTAATGTATTTAGGGTATCTCTTTTACTGTTTTGTTCTCAGAAATCAAAGTAATAAATACATCCACAGTGACTCGTTGTTTCCTGAATTTCCGCTCAATCCGAACTAGGAAACGAACGTGGACGAACGGAGATTAAAATATAAGATAAGACGTTACTTTTGTACACAATCGTTCCCTTTCCCTACAACATTTTCTAAACAGCTATAAATCCTCAGTCAAATGCAATTCAGTAGGTTTTTTTGAGACCGAGTTCGTTGAATTCTAGTTTAGTTGCTCAGGTTTATACCGCGTTAGAAACCATTATTTTTTCTTTTTGAAACTGATATTTGGAAACCTAATAAAAGTCTTTTCTACCGTTGAAAATATGTATCTCCTTTTATTGCTACACGTGTACGAGTATGTTCTTCTACGATGTAGTAATTTTTAAACGTTAGATTGGTACGGTAGGCCCCACGTTAGTAGTAACTAAATCAGTATATTTGTCCTTTAAAAGATGATTTCCGCCAGACGGCTCGCATCGACTCGGATCGGAAAGGATACGAACGGATGCGACGACAGTCGATTGCGTCCAGCAGGATGTCGACGGATACGATCGGATCCGTACCGTCGCTTGCGAACGTATCCGTTTTTGCGCCAAGTCAAATAGTTTAATTCCTACCGTGTTGACGTGTTCTAATATTTGAAAATGGTTGAAGTCGAATTAGTATTGTTTGCTATTGCATTAGAAGAATAAGAAAATAATCATGAAACACAAAAGAGGAAAAGGAAGATAAGACGACAGGCGAACGGAGCAGATCGCGCGTTGCAGCATACTTTCTGATACGATCACGTGTCGCGGAAGACGCCCGCCGTCAAGCTGCTGTGTAAACGCTTTTATTGTCGTTTAAAGATTGTAAAATTCGTTCCAATCCGATGCAATGCGAGCCGTTTGGTGGAAATCATCCTTTATTCTATCGAAACTCTGTATTACGCTATAGCATTAGGCCAGTTCAAGGTCAAAGTGTTACCACTAACGTGCGGCCTACTATACATACTCGAGCTTTATTGAGCCGAAAAATATTTTATTAATCCTTTCCATCCCAGACTGTAATTTTAATTAATTTGTCTGTGTCTAGACATAGGTTGTAGACTAACAACGTGGTGTGTTAATGAGATGATTCTCGGAACCTTTTTTAAACAGCTAAAAGGCTGGAACATTTTTAAATAATGCAAATCACTACTTTAATTTATTTGGTATAGAAAAAGGATGAGACTGCGAATGTTTTTATTTTTTTTAAAGTGACTTTTCATGAGCTCGAATTACAGTTTAATATAGTGAGCCCCATAGCAGGAGGCAAAAGGCAGATAATTATGTTCTCGCCGCTTTGCGTAACAATTCCTAGATTAAAATGGTATCGTAAAATTGATAAAGGTACTTTGCGTCTGCTTTTTACCGTCTCCCGTTTGTCATACACTGCTGCCAATAAGAGTGGCATTCTCAAAGTAGGTAAGCCATTTAATTTTTTTTACCGTGTTTCTTTCACCAGTGGTTCCACTATCGGTGTCGCTGCTGAACCGGCCACAGCAGCTGCTGTCGGCTGCCGCAGCGACCCTACGATGCGTGTCTGAGGGCAGCCGACCACCTGCACACATAGCCTGGTACAAGGACAATAGAGTCTTCGATAGAAATATGGTAAGGAATGTAAGCATGGTATGGTATGGTATGGTATGGTATGGAAATTTGGTATGGTATGGTGTGGTGGGTGTGGTATGGAATATGGTAAGTTGTTGACAATTATTTAACGATGTTCGGAAATTAAAAGAATATAATAGAGTAGAAGAAAAAGAAAGAAAGAAAGAGGGAAGAAAGAAGAAAGAAAGTTTAAGAAAAAGAACATAATTTATTTGCAAGAATACGACCACATTATTTGAGGTTTTTTTGTGGCCTACGCAAATGTGATTCACAGACTCACATAAAATCTTAATAATATATTGTTTGGCATTTAAAAGAAACCATGACCTCTGCGTTTGTTTCGATTTAAAATAATTACCAAAAAATTTACGCGTAAAAATGTCTTAAAAGATCTATTACCGAAATAAACATCATTTCATTTCAATAAGTTGACAAATACATATAGTGAGTTTCCGTCATATTCTACCAGGTAAGCACTTTCGGTGTAACTTTCTTGCGGTGGAAAGTAATCAAAGACAAATAATAGAATCCGACGTTACAATGGGTATCCATAATATGTAATTGTAAGTTAATAATATGCTAAATACTTAACTGACGCTAAACTAGGAACCTTCATAATTTGAATTCTAGCGTCTAAACTATTTCCAAAATATGGCTATTTCAAACGAAGAGACTATTAAATTGAATAACAGCTTGACCCTGTTAGGTAAACAGTTTGCGAGTTGTAAGCACACAATACTATTTCTAAACGACTATATGCGCAGTGTCAATGCTCAGCTTTAAATAGCGTTGAGATCTAGCTAAATGTCTCAGTTTGCCCTGGTTTGCCACTTGTTTCCACTTGTAACTTGTTTAGGAAGCCTCTGAAAGACAACCGGAGTAAATGCTATAAATATATTCGGTTCGGCTTCCAGTCTAACCGAATGCAGCCAAATACTAGTATTTTTATATAGAGCGACTGCCTATCTGACCTTCACAACTGGGAGACACGATAATCTTGGTAAGACTGACTGTCAGATTTTCATGCCTTCTTGCTACTGACCGACCAGTCTTTCACATATATTTAAAGCAGGGTTTAACAATAAAATACAATCATTTTAAAAACATTGTGAAATTCAGTACCACCACAAACATTTCAATACAAGAAGATAATACAAAGGTTAATTCGTATTAATTTGGTTCTATTCACACGCCTAGCTTTGTATCTAGTTGAGTTGGTAGGCCGACTGTACGTGATCTCCTTTTCTAAGACCAGCCGTAGTGACACTGACTGGATTCAAGGAACATTCTCCTATTATAAATGATAAATAGAGGTTCTAAGCTATTTTATACATAGTAATCAATAAATTCATAATGTATTAAAACATAAAACATAAGTTTAGCTTAAATAAAGAGGTTGAACGAAACTAACAATAATCTGCCAAATGTCGACAAAAATTGACTTATAGATTAAATTATTTATTTTTTTAATTTTGGGCAAAATTTATTAAAGAATATTGATTTAGGTTGAAGTAAATTATATAGAGGATTTGGTATAACAAAGATTTTAAATAAATATTCTATATTTTATAATATTTACCAAATTAATAATTTTAAAATTTATTTATTTAGATTTATTATTTGAATAATAATTATTTTATTTATATTATTATTTAATAATTAATAACATTTAAATAGCTTATATATTAGAGCATAATATTACAGATATTAAGGCCATTTATCCGCATTATTATTTAGTCTAAAAAGGTTTTAAAACGGTAATTTTTTAGCAGTGAATGTGGCAAAAATTCGCTTCCCACAAAATGTACAGTTACTTGTAATTTGTTCAACGTCCAGTGGTCTTATTTGAGCGCACCGCGGCAGGTAATCCCTCAATTAACTTCCATTCTAAAGCTAAGCACGCACTGTGGCTTTTAAATCGATTGTCGCGTTTTATAGTCGGATTCGGTCATTGATGGACTTTGATTTAGCGCCCGACTAATTGCGCAGCGACCGTTCTAGCTTATACAATAGCTTACAGAAAGAACTGCCACTGTTTTGAATAGTCCGTTTGTGACTTTTTTATTGAGTTCAGCTGAAATATCGTGCACGTTGCATGCAAGCGTCTGATTTACAGGAATATTATTTAGAAAGTCGCAACAACGAAAGAGTTTTCGTTCGTCGTTGAGAATCCAATAATGTTTCATTAAAGTGCAATATTCTGGTTAATTGTAGCTTCATTCGTATCTCGTATCGGTATGTTCGGGTTTAATAACATTCACGTTGATTTCGTTATTCAAGCAAGATTATGGCTTGTAATATTTTTGATTAATCTGAGTGTGCGGCGGGCTCACTGCCACGTGTACAATTTCGTGTGTACAATATTGCAAATTAAGAAGCATTCGAAACCTGTCAGTTGTATCATGTGTTCACAGATTAAATGTGACCAATACCTACTATTAGGTACACGACGTCTCTATTAATTAACAGTAGAGGAAAAACATGGTAATTGACTTCAAAATAAGACAGGAATAAAAAAATATATAAAAGATGTGAATTCATTTAATGTAATTTGTAACATATATTAATTATTGACATCGCTGATTGTGAAAAGATTTGCATGCCTGGATATGCTGAAACAAATTTACTGTCACGCCTTGTGTACCATATTCTAGCAAATAAATATTTTTGATTTTTGTTTCTTTTTTTGAATTTTAAGAAATTTTGTCCCCATTTTACTATAATTCCTGGTATAACTAAGCTAGAATGGGGTGATCACCTATCAATTATAAAATGTTTCAGGAGACGATTGATTAAAGTTCAGCATCTAATATCTTTTAATAACGATATCTCTAAAAAAGAGCACACACGAATAATGCATCTGCCATGTTATCTTTCCACCACCCTGGATTAACAGGTAGAGGACGCCTAAGGCGTTAAGTCAGCCTCTGTACCTTTTATGTTGCATAAAGTACATTGCATAAGTAAATAAAAACATATTTGTCAATCCCAAAAATACAGTATGTTTTTCCGTAGGTAACAGACCACTCCAACGAGACGTGGTCGATCAGTACGCTGGTGTTCAGCCCGAGCCCGGTAGACAATGGCGCTATGATCAAGTGTGTCGCTGCCAACCCCAGTCTACCCACCAAGTCCATTGACGACCAACTGCAGCTCAATGTTGTATGTAAGTATTACATTTCTATTAGGATCTTACTTGTTTTTCCACAGCTTTTGTCTTTGTGACTTATATTCAGAAAATAGCGTTTTATTTTGAACAATACGTTTCCATATCCAAAAAGGAAAGTGAAAAACCGGAGGAAGTAGTTGTGATAAGTTTGACAAAAGAACGGGTTGTGAAGGTCATTTTGCGTGTAATTAAATGTAGACAGGGAAATGAATTGTTAAGAAAAACACCCTTCGTCAATTTGCCGTTTTACAGCGGTTAATGAATGACAGTTATGATTTGAATATACGGAAATTTAAGTTGCTTAATAATTACCCCTTTATTTATAAACGTTGCGTAAAGTTAAATAACGACTGTCGTCTGCTTAACCTTAATTTTTAACGATTAAACGTCTTTTAACTTTAAAAAAAGACGTTTAAAAAAGAAGAGGGTTAATTTCTTGGACTTTACCTAGCCATTTTTAACTGATTAGGCTGTAAAACTGGCCCCAAAATTAATGAGAGAACATTAGACTGATTGTCACTGTCGTGACCAATCCGTCTCCAAAGGTAAGGTCATAGCATTTAGGTAACTATTTACATTAAGTATTTCTGTCATGCTTATAAACACGCTATTTGCTTAACTACTAAAATATGTCGTAAACCATAACACTGGACGCTTTATTAAATTGTATCGAAACGAACAATTTAATTTCATCAACTATAACAAGGTTTGAAAGCAAACTTTAGGTATTTAGCGTGTACCTAATAACAAAGTAGTTACTTGTGTTTAATATTGATTCAATTTCTCATAATCCTTTGGCACGGTCTCAACATAATTTAATAATACAGTACAGAGTTCCAAGAACTTCTCTTTGATAAAATTGTGATAAATATCCCATAGGACAGTCTGGTATGATAGCTAATTGCGAATATCTGCGCTTATTGGACCTCTAATTATTTTTTCTGAGAAATATGCGGAATTGTGGGATATAATTAGTGATAATATTATAAATCCGTGTTGACTGTGTGTTTAATTGAAAATGCGAAAGTATCTTTAATTAATAAAATCGCAAAAAAGTTGCATGTTTCTTTCTTACATCTTTTTGCGCTCATGTAGAATGTAAGTTTAGTATACAGGAATTGAAATACAACTTATTTTAAAACCATTGTTAATTTAATAAGTAACAACAGTGTTGTATTCGATACTCAAGAACCGAAATTCTAGCGTAGCAAATCCGTAGCACTGCGTAACAGTACCGTAGCACTGCGTAGCAGTACCGTAGGACTGCGTAGCAGAATTAGACCACTGCGTAGCAAGGTGAAACCATGCCAGAGGCTCAAGATTTTCTGTGAGATTCGAGTGCTTTTTATTTTGAAAACAACTAATCTCACGTCGTGGTAGTCCACCGTATACCCACGTGGTATACCACCAAACTTTAGTCTAACCAGAAAAAAGCGTAATAAATCTCAAACTACCCATAATTTATGTAATGTCTACAATAATGTCAACTAATATTATAAATGTTGAATCCAGACAGTCCCCTAGTGTCGCTGACGCTCGGCAGCACGCTCAACCCGCACGACATCAAGGAAGGCGACGACGTGTACTTCGAGTGCAACGTGAAGGCAAACCCTAGGGAACACCGCATCTCGTGGTTCCATAACGTAAGTTATTAATTGTTGATTCTGTTATAATAGTGCTGTGCTTTGAAGTGAATAGGGATGATGACTAATATTCGAAATATATGAACAAATAATGTAATTACTAAGAAGGCATAGTAAAATGAGATAATCGATAAACTCTGTAAAATCAATGGAAATGTGGACAAGCTACTCGATTTAAAAGCTTTTGGAAGGAATTATTCCTTTTCGAGCGGTATGGACAATATTATGTACGAAGCTAGTATGAAGTTACGTGGTCGTGACGCCAATTCTGTGATAGTGCCATCTAGCAGTTATTTTAAAATGTTTATAACTTGGCAATTTTTTTAGTTCTTGCACTTTTATTTTTATATTATTATTTTATATTCTTTTTAGAGTTTAAAACTAAAAAAATGTCATCATCATTATTGTAGCGGGTAATGGGTAAATAATGAAAAGAGATTGGTAGGACCTCGCATATCTTACCTTCTACCTTAAAAATAAATTCACAGAACTTAGCTTAACAAAATAATGGCTTAGAAAGCCAATACATCCAGAGTCGTGGAAGGCTAAGGAAAGATCTTTTACCGCGCTAACTCAAAGTAACATCGCATCTCCAGCGGGGTAATTTCGTACCACAGTAACAGTAGGAATGGGTTTTATTTTGGCAGTTCAACAACATTCATTGCGTTTTTTTCGTTGTTGAGCAGACAAATTTTTCGAACATATGAAGCAATGGATTAACAATATGCTTCAAAATGATTCAGATTATGATAGATAATGTGTTTCGTAATTAGGGTGCTGGTTCCATAAAGTAAGTTATTAATTGTTGATTCTGTACTGTAGTAGAGATGCGAAATCACTCCAAAATTTCGCAACCCTGTTACTACTACTTACCCACTGGTAATGGAAAAATAAAGTGAGGAGAAGTTGTAAGGTCCTCGCATATACCTTGCCTGCATGTGTGTGTAATCAAGAAAATTAAACATTTATTGTTAAACAAATTAACTAACAAACTTAAATGTCCTTATATTCAAATCACAACTTTCATACTTTGACAGTGGTATGAAATGGCTATAATACGGCAAAGTGACGTAGGGTGTCAATTTGCGGAAAAAGTAATTTCCCTGAATCTCTCTAACAAAATATCGACACAATTTATACTAAAACTTTTAAAACAATGGCCAAAAAATTCAACACATCCAGATGTATGGAAAGCTATGCCAAGACTTTTCACCAGAAGAGGAACAGTTTAATTTAAAAAGGGTGTTCCTCTGTTGAGCAAAAACATTAGTTTTTTTATTTGTGCTTAGTATTTCCAGAAAATTTAGTAGAAACATCATTTCTGCCACTAGATTTACGAAGTCTAGTTTTACTTTTCAATAACATTTTTAGACGATTCCGCGTAATTTATTAAAGTTTAACGTAGAAAAGACTTATTACGATATACCGCACCCTTGAGAATCGTGTAATTATTCCTAGAGTATTGCTAAGCTATTAAGATTTGCTATAACATGTCGGTTGCTTACTCAGTTTATGGTCCTCTTTGGTGGTAGTTAAATTCGAAGCTCGTAAACAGAATCTACTACAATTTTTATTATTCTCTATTCATCGCTTTTTATAACATATACGCTTCAATTTCCACAATTATTTTACTAACATAAAAGTAAATTATGGTTGATTGTTCAAGGCAAGACCTCGAATTTATTAAGGAGATCTAAATGGTGCAATGCGGAACATCTTCCAACCTTGCACTGAATTGTGACTTTTATTCTTATTCTCCGCACCGAAAAAATGTATGATACTTTTTTGAGGTTCTCCAAAACTTTATAGGCACCTATAATTATGGTACAGGCAATTCTAAAAGCAGAATATTCAAACTCTGCGTGTATTAAAGATACTGTAAATGGAATACCATTTACAATATCTTCAATTCCTACACGCAGTTTCCAAAATCGGCTAAATTAATAAATCTGTTCGGTATTATGTTATCAAACCTCGTTTACTGCAGCAAATTAATATTTGCTAAACTGCGTACACGATTGCTTAGTAAATTGTTGATAACACAAGTGGGTAACCCTGCAGGACAGGCCAGTGAGTCAGAACATGACTTCGGGTATCATCGTGAGCACTCGGTCGCTTGTACTACAGAAGGTGACAAGACGAGAAGCTGGCAGCTACTCCTGCAAGGCGGCTAACGCGAGGGGAGAGACCTCGAGTAAAGTCGTCAGTTTGAGAGTCCAATGTGAGTAAATAACTATTGTAGTTTCTTTTAGCCCAGAATTCAAGTTAAAGTTAATATTTTATTCATAGTCAATTGTGAACCGCCAACACAAGGTGAATTTTATACTGGTGTTGGCTTGTTATATTATCTTCTCAGCTATAAAATAAAATAAGTATGTGTCTCCCTTAAACTTCCACAGCAAATGGCTTTTGTCATTTTGCGTCCAGCAGATTTTCACAACCTTCATAAGGTCGTCGGCGGCATGAAAGCATTTACGATTTAACTTATTATTCATTATATTCAGTGCTATTATTCTGTAAAATAATGTATTTTGGAACGAGAGAAATTGCAGTTAATATTGCGAAGTTCACCAAGCGAGAATCTTCAACTTTATATTCTTTTTGTTACGTTTGAGCCGTGACTTTGGCCGACAAATACGAATTTACGCTCCCAGACACTCTTTGTACTTTTTGTTAGGCCTGAAGGCATACGCCCCTTTAAGCTAGTAGGGTATAAGGAAACATCCCCTCATTTTCTTTTTATGTCAAACTTTTGGAGCACTTTTCCGGCTTTTAATTCATTTTAACAACAAATCGGAAGCAAAGGCTTTGACTTGCTGTTAAATTAAATTAATGTTTATATTTCTTTCCCGTTTGTTTGCATACAACATTAACTTTTAATTAGCTATTAGAGCTTTACTCTTACTAAGCAACATTCTTTCCCGTCAGACACTTAATGCTATTTACATTTTAATTTCACTCCCGACAAACAGTCGCCAGTGCGAGGGAAGGTAGCGACATCAAATTATAACGGGTACACACTAGGCACTTCATTTGCATATCCCTAATCCCCGGTAATATACATCGGACACACAGGCATCCCATAAAACGTCACCGAGTACAGTATGAATTACTGGCCTATAAATACCGACGTGTCTGCGAATAGTATTCAAATGATTGCGGTCGGGATCGACGTACCAACTTCCTTCCGTGGCCGACCGTCCGCATAGTAATTGGCACGAGGGAAGGCGGCACCGGCGGTAAATCATCAAAATTATTGTCTAATATAACTACGATTCTCACCGTACCTCCTCAATCTGCTGTTTCGTGGCTTCGTTTCGTTTGAATAAATTTTATTCAAATCCTGAGCATACATTTATTTCAACGGTCCGTAATATCTGTTCAGTGTTCAGTTGTGTTGAAATTATTTTTCTTGAAACAAATCGGGAAGGTATTCCCATTTCCCAGTAACGATTTATTGAATAATGAAATCTCGTTACTGCGTCTACGTTTTACCATGAAAAAGGTGAAATTAAGATAGGAGAGTATAAGGACAATTTTGTTCATTATTTTTAATGGTTAAGCACCTACTTATTTGATTTAATTTCTAATCCGAAGTATTAATGGATATTTTGACTTGTTTCACAAATCGGCGAGGACGATTAATAAAATTTCGTTTTGTGGAGGAATTCAAATCAATTTGACTAATTACCAAAGTTAAATAAATTGTAAATAACAGAAACGTTGTTCCGAATTTTAGGGGTTTGCCGTATTTGTATTCAATAACGGAAGGTGAAATCATTTTTACATTTTGAGATTAAAATTTGTAAAGAGCAGCAGCGTACCTATGGACTATGGATTTGGAAGCGGTTTGGCTAATGTAATTAATTCAAAACTTTGCAAAGGAATTCATCGTACTGGGAAAACACACGATCCCATTATAATTAGAGGGTATATGTTGATTATACATAGTCGTACGTAAATCAACAAGGATGTCCGCAGCGTGATTTATTACACAATTCTATATTGGCGCATCGAGGAGCTTCCTTCCGAGCCCCACTGGCCGACACTTAATTGCCGACGTGAGAGGGAAGACGAAATAATTCGTAACTGCCGAAATAATTGTTCACTTGATTTATATTTATCGCTTTATGACAGGAAAACTGGTCGTTGGAGTTTTTAAATTTATGGATATTTTATGCTTGTTATTTAGGAGGCCGTTGTGGGGTAGCGAAGTTAACGATGTACCGGGTATTTGCCTAGTATGCAAATGTTTCCAAATTGTAGTATACCCATCACGTCCGGCCTGGGCTTTTTCCAGTCTACGAAATTTTGTTGGCGAATATTCCGCCAATGTTCTGTTTATCGTTATTCCGATCTTTAAATATATGTAAAACGAAATAAGGAGGATAAATACATGAACTTTTGTTTTGATTTGTTAACATCAGAGAGATACTGTTAAAAAAGACGCAGACTAGACTAACAATATGATACCTATTTTTATTAATGTGAGTTAATAAAAAAAAATGTTTGGCAACATTTTGTCAGCGGCTTCTTTTGTTCTCGTTATGAGAGCTTTTGTGCCTCCTTGTCGGATCACTTCCCTGGGATCTAGATGTCAAAAACCCCATTATTATATCGGAGATCGGAGTGAGGATGAAACACTTAGCACATAATGGAAGACGAGGAGTGCCAGTCAGTAGGACCCTGATATGTCTGCCTTTATTTAAATAACATTATGTGAATTACCAGAAATATTATTTATGTTTAAAAAGGCAGGAAAAGCAAGTGTACATATTTGTCGTGTCTTTATAATATCTGGAAGAAATCAAAACGACGATAGCTATAATAAATATATTATTAGTGGTATCGCGTGCACTGACGGGTTCACTCATTCCGTGTGGTTTTTCCTCAAAAGACCATTTTAGACTAAAATCTACATGGTCTTCACATGATCTGACCAAGATTATGTGTGGACTTTAAAAGAGACTGTGACCTCTGAGTTTGTTTCGGCCTTTCTTCTCAGAGTAGTCAGATAGGAAACGCCGACCTCATCTATATTTAAAATATGATTGACGTGTAAAAGTGTTTGTACAAACCTACTTACAGAAATAAAATAATTTATCATTTATCATTTTATCTGAATGGAACGTTAATATTTCATAATATTCCGTGGGTTTCGTTTATTTAGAGTTACAGTATAGTGGGTGGTTACTACGCTGTAGCTGACAGCCCCTATGCCAGCGACGACGCAGACAACCTCCATTATTACTCATTGAGTGATTTTCTTGCAAAAACGAACTATTGAACAGAACATCATAATTTAACTATTCTGCATACAGATGCCCCAGTATGTGGTGAGACGTCACCTCAAGTGGTCGGCGCGGCGCTGGACGAAGCGTTGCGCGTGCGCTGCTCAGTGCACGCCGACCCCGCTGATGTCACCTTCTTGTGGCAGTTCAACAACAGCGGCGAGAGCTTTAATGTGTCGCCTGCTAGATACGGTTCGTATATTATCATTGATGTTATCATAATGACCTGTTATTGACATACTACAGGTACAATGCCTCCTCTTGTAGAGGGAAGGAATCATCAATAAACACTGATTTGCACTTGAAATAACAAAAGAATGTTCAATTGTTTCTGAGTTTATATATGAACTTTTGATCATTAGATATTTTTTTTTAAATTCAATTCTTATTGAGTTATTTAACATTGTGTGAGTACAAGATAAATTGCTTGGAGTCCTTTTTTAACTTAATATTATAAATAATAAAAGGCTTTAACTGTCTCACTGCGAGGTGAAGGCCTCTTCTCATACAGATAAAGCACGAGCATTAATTACCACGCTTACACCTTCTTCAGTTTGCAGAAGAAGTTATTACTGTTCACATTTCATGATTTCGAAACAGTAATAATTATATTCCTTATATATAACTACCGGACATCAAAAAGTAATCCTAAAGAAAAAAAAATCACAAAGATCTTATTTCAAATGATCTTTTTCTCAAATCTTATTTATAAAGAAGTCTAGAAAGTAGAACTTAGATTGTTCGTGTAGTCTTTAAAAGAAATTCCATTTACGTAGCGCGGTTCGTTACATATTCAGCGCGGTGGTACGAACATGAGGTGCTGATTGAACTGTCTCGAGTACTTGCTGCAAACACTCGACTAGCTCAGAACAGTTGGACCACTCCACTGCGTGTAAATGAACCTAATTACTTATTAGTGCTGAGTTGTCGATGTTCTTTCTGATGTTGTCTCTTTTGGACGGGGTGTTATTAGTTCAAAGTTAAATAATGATAAGCTTGAATAGATTTTTTAAGGTAATTTTTATGCTTTATTTGGAGAAACGGTTGTTGACTAATTTACCGCCAAAATTAATAAAATAACCCGCGTTCTAACCAAAGTTTGTTCGGAAAACTGGAAGGCGCCCTCTGTCGGCGCGACAACACGTTCGGGTCCACAGAACAAGATGAACGTAAAGGTCGCGTGTTCGCGCGACGTTTGCTTTGGTTAGTTAGATTTTTGATTTTCAAAACTATCATTTCCTGTCATTTTCACATCAATAATAATTTATAAAACCGATCGATTCAGTCATAAGACGGCTGAGAATTTTCCGGTTATAATTTTATTATTTATTATTTATTTATTTATTTAAACTTCTCGCACACAATAACATACAAAGGCGGACTTAATGCCTTAGGCATTCTCTACCAGTCAACCAAGGGTGGTGTAGAGATAAGATGGCAGGTTCTCTGCTTAACAGGCGTTAATAATAATAAAAAAAAATATTAAAAAGATAACCTATATTCTTGGTTTCTTGTAATTGACACCTCCTTAAGAAGGAATTGAAAAGTGGGTTGTTCGTTTAATATTTTGCTGCCCTGAAAAGCTTCAGATGTCCTTTCAATTTCGAAGTCTTAAGTATCATACATATTAGAACCTTTTTTGAAATTAATATTATTGACATTTCTTTTTTTTTATACAGGCACAGTTAACGGTAGCATAAGCGAGCTTCGCTACACGCCCGCGAGTGAGCGCGACTACGGCGCGTTGACCTGTCGCGGTACCAACACCGTCGGTAGACAGGCGCAGCCCTGTGTCTTCCAAATTGTTCCTGCTGGTGAGTACCATCTTAGACGATTTGACGACGACTTTCAGACCATGTTTGAAAATCAGTTTGTTTTAATGTATTGTCAAGCCGGCCTAGACAAATGACATTCGCTTCGGAGCGATTCTATTTCTACAATCGCTAACGCTTTCGCTAATGTTTCCATCATACGAGTCGAAAACTAGCGATAACGCTTGTCAAAAAGTGCCACTTGGCTACGCATCTCTATGGAAGTAATCGTTCGACGCTGTCGATTCGTTTCATAGAATCGAATGATGTTAACATTGTCTAGCTAATGTCTATTCGTTGACCTATGATCACGTGACATTTCGATAGCTTATGTCAACCCCATTCATTTTTTAGCTTTTCTACTAACGTCATCGCTAATCGAATGTTACTTTGTCTAGGCCCCAAGGTTTGCTTTATCAATAGACATGCAAATATCTAAATGGTTCTACACTTAAATATTTGCATGTCCATTGATAAAACAAACCTTGAAAATACATTAAAACAAACTAATTTTCAAACATTCAAAATATAATGTTTCTTGTCAAAAAAAACACAGACCATGCAATTATATTTATGAGAATCTGTATTTAAGTGCCCAGATCCAATGCTTCTATTTCATTTACACACCTAGCTGTTTCTAAACTTTCATAAATCCCTTTAAAGAGTTTATGTGGAGTCACAACTATAAACTTCTATTCTATTCTATTCTATTCTTCGACATTGCATCGCATATTTGAGCTACACGGACCCTCGTTAGTAACTGTCAACAATGCCCTGAATATCTCTAAAGTCTTCAACATTTTAATGTCTAAATTATGCGCGACTCTAGATCTCAACTAATAAAGAACAATTCCAAGCAAATATTCCAATTTTCTCTCAAAGAAGAAAGTCAAACATACTCAATGAGACGAGTAACGTATATAGGGCCAAGTTTCCGAACTATTTTTGTTCAGAGACAAAATTATCTTTAGCCCAAATCTCCAACTAGCTTGAAGTTGCGCCCCGTTCCCAATTGACGAAGTTGGACGAATTATATATAAAACATTTTGATAGATTTGTAGACGGAGTTGGAATGGATAATATTTGGCAACTAACGAACATTTCAATGTTGACTTTGAGTTGAAGTTGAGTTGTACTTCTTGAATGACGGTAAAGAGATTTGGTATGCAAGCAGTTTGATACGCGTGGAAGTTCTAATAACTGGATACTTTTAAATTCATTTTATTAAGACTACAACTGTTTTGAAAGGGTTTCTTTCAATTACAAAGGGGTCTCTAATAAGTGTCCCCTTTGTAACTGCAAGAAACTGTTTCAATACAGTTGGGCCGAACAATAGCTGGGTCCAAAACCAGTAATAATCTTGAAAAAGTACAAAAAAGGGTCAAACTAACCCGCTAAACTACCCTGTGGGTCTCATGGTTGTAAGCGTGACTGCTAAGCGTGGGGTCCTGGGTTCGATTCCCAGGTCGGGCAAAGTGTCATTGGGTTTTTCCATTAGGAATTTCTCAGAAACAGCTCAGAGTTTGAAAGTTGGCGGTGTGACACCCCCGTGTCTCGGAAAGCACGTAAAGTCATTGGTCCTGCGCCTGATCTCTCTTCGGTTGTGTCGGATTAGGTGCCATCCCATCGAACTATGAGAGTGAGAGAAGAGAGAATGCACCTGTGTCTGCGCACGCAATTGTGCACCATAATATCTCTCACGCCGAAGGTTAGTCTCCGTTAAGATTGGCCGCTATGGCCGAAATACGATCTGGAGGACTATTATTATTATAGGCTGACCAAGACGCAGGGTACAATGATGTTTAGATTTGCTATCCACTCCTTTAATGTCTCTATCCGTCATCTTAGTTCATAAAATGCAGACGTCACATACTTGTTCTTTTCACAGCTCGACCGTCACCCCCGCGTAACTGCACGGTATCATCAGGCAACGGTTCCAACTGGATCGAAGACTCAAGCCGAGAGGACTTTGGTGAACCTCTGGTGGTGCGCTGTGTCACTGGGTATGATGGAGGACTGCCTCAACTGGTCGTGTTGGAAGCCCTGGACTCTGACAGTGGGAAGATTCGGTTTAATGTTACTGCTAATGAGACCGGTAAGGATTCTTATAGGAACATGAAGGGCTTTTACTGGGTGTAGTGCTATCATAATCTTCATGGTGTTATCCCAATTTATATGCGGCCGATGCAGCATGACGTTTGTCCATATGTGTATATCAACTGACAATTCAGTATTAATATTATCAGGTTTCACACAATCCATCCATCGTTTTGTTTTCCTCTAGTTTTATTATTGCTTTGTTTTAAAACTGAAGTTTTGATGTAAATATCCCTCACGTAGTCAAATAAATGAAAAATATAAGATTGCCCTTACACTTTTTGAATTTATGCAAGCGGGCTTTTGAATTTTGTGAGACAAACAGCAGACCTTGGCATCCATGTCTCACTTAAAAGGTTCTATTTAATAGTTATTTCCAACCTTGTTACTAACTATATACAGGGTGTTAAAGAAATTGCGTGCCATAGCTTAGGGGTAGATTCAGTATCGAAAAAGGAACCCAGGAAATAAAAAATATTGCAAGATTATTTAATTGTAAATACCTACCTACTTGATTCCATTTTAAAATACCCACTCGTTCTTCTACTGCTGCTGAATACCTACTAGTTAAACAAGATTTTTTAATTTGTAGGTTTTAATTTTGAAGGAGATAAGCACGCTAAAGTACGAAGAAGAAATACTTGGAATTGTAATTTACTTACCTACTTACCTATCCTTCGACCGGCGTTATCGAAGTGTTCGGGCGTAGGTATTTCATTGCGTTCGGTAGTAGGTAGGTAACTCTAGGAAATTATTAATTAGCATTTAAACAAAATAAAAACTTATTTTAAACAATTTTTTAATCAATTCTAAATGATTGCTATTTAATTAGTAGGTATTACCATTAGTAGGTATTATTATTATTAGGTAGGTAGGTAGGTTCATCTTATGATAATTTTCAGTTTTTTTTAACCTTTTTTTAAATGTATATTATTTTTATTCTTTACGGGTTCCTTTATCGATACTGAACTCATCCTGAAGCTATGGCATGCAATTTCTTTAACACCCTGTATTTACTAACTGCAAATCCTCAATACCACCACCCCAAAAACCACTAAACACACTCCCATTAAAGACAATTGACAAACATTTACCCAGTTTAACTGCAGATCTCCACTGGTAACAATCTTCCAGGCAATTAACCTCCCCCATTATATTGCAATCCTAGACGGTGTTGCCATATTTCTTGTGCCGGCTGGCGTGCTATGGTCGAGCGGCAGTGCACTCAGATTGACGGTGCATTCGCGGAATGATAAGGGAGCTTCGGATCGCATCATGCTGCATGCTCTCGCGTATCAAGACCCTGAAAGGAGAACAGGTATGTGATGTATTGATATGAGTTTTTTTTTTTTTTTTTCACAACATACTGAATGCAATGTTTTGTTGGTTTTATTATTCATTTGAGTCAGCCTAAAAATTCATGACTGGATTATTATTAATCAGGGGTCTATTTAATAAAACCGACACGGGACAGGCAACTAATTGACAATTCGAAAAACGAAGCAAGTATTTTTCACACGCATTTTTTAATTTTATTGCTTTGTTAAACAGCATCTGTCGTGAAATGTGTAAATTTTTGACAAATATGTCGCATTGTCAGATAAATTAAATAGGCCCCAGAGCCGACTGTTTTTGACATTTCCGCGTTTGTCAGTTTTGAGGACCAGACTTTTTGGTTTAGTCAAGTGAACAGCGCGTTTTTAAATCTACCTAAACGTCAACGTGGTTTCAAATTGTAATTATTGTCAGGTGAAAATGCCCCTGTTTATTTTCCCTAGCACCGGAGGCAAGTCTCAAAATGTAATCATGTAAAACAAGGACGCTTTCTTAAACTGTACAGAATTTAACGATAATTAATTTGTAAATATCTCAAACCCTTTTTGATGGCCAACAAACTAATTTCATGGTGTATTACGGCCAGCGCAATTTGCCATTGATAGGAAGACAATAAGCAATCTGCTAGATAGCTAGGCGAATTTGAACCTGCTTTAAAGCGTTACACAAACATTACGTCTCTCTCACACCCACTATGTTCAAGGCTGTTAGAGTGAGAGAGAAGAGTGTAATTACGCTAATTCACCGTCTGACATCCAATATCGTAATATTCTGTACTAATAATAAGGAAACGGGCGTCAGTTGTGGTTAATTTCCAAATATATACCTGCAGATATATTTTGTTAATACTACTGTACGTTAGCTCAATTATTTATAATCGAACTATCGATATGGTTTAATGTTTCGTAGAACTAGAAGCGTGAGGTAAATACTAAAGCCGATTGTGGCTCAGTAACTGTTAACTCAATTTAACGTTTTGTATATTTTAATAATTGTTAGCTGTAAGTTTTGAGTTCAATAATTTAATCATATTTTATCTGTATTTGGTATTGAAACTTTAATTCATTACTTGCAACACTAGCTCAAAACTGATTGGGAATCTATGGTAGCACACTCTGAGACTCTCAGTTTTCAAGAATTGTTCAACGCACGTCTTTTTGGATCATAATTCATTTATTTCATTTGATGTAGAATTATTCATCAAATATTGTTAAGTTTACATTTCATTCAGTAAACAAGTACAATCATCATTAACCTTTTTCATTTTGCCACCAATGTTCACAACCACAACTCCGGTTGCGAATCGAACCCGCCAGCCGGAGTGAACAGTACATTTTTCTGTTTTCTTTTGTGCAGATTTACCAAATGTCTCCATTTTGATGAACGATCGACGTTCTGATTTTCAAGGTTATTTTCGATTGATTAATTCTCTATAGCCTTACTTGACGTGTCGATAATTTGGAATAATTATGGTATCCTTATTAAAATATTGTCTCCATAGACTATTATTAAAAGCTAATCAGTGGCCTGTTGAGTTTCTGGATTGAAAGATACTAATATTCTTTGCGTGGAGCTAGTTATCAAATGGTATATTTAGACCAAACAGCGTAATTAACATTATTTTTTGTATGTGAAAAAAATACTAAGCATTCAAGATTGTGTTTAGTTATTAATTAATCCAGGGATTGTACAACCGTAGTAAATGTATCTACCAAAATTAGTTAGAAGTAAAAGTAGTCCGACAAAATTAATAGGTACTAAATACTAATACCTACCTAGCTTCTGCCTACATAACCTAGCTTCTGACGTTTCATACATAAGTGCCCATGTTGGTTTATGTGAAATAAAATATTTTGATTTTGATGATTTTGATTTTGAATGAAGGTATATAAATAAATGATGAATTGCCTATTCAACAATAATATACAACATTGATAATAATCGTTTACTTTCATGTGATTTGTGTAGTTGAAATGTACTTTAGAAATGCTTTGGCACTATTGTACTAAAACTTTAACAGTGTACGTCTCACGTTCCTTATATATTTGTATTTATTTATATTTATATATTCTTTATTATACACCACAAAATACATAGCAAAAAATTCATCGAACACTACAAAATATACAATGGGCGGCCTTATCTTTTCCAGGCAACCTTGGAATAGACAGAGATTTGCCTGGACATGAAATGGGGCTGTCGTTGGTGCAATTAATAAGTACCTGTACAATACACTAAACAGATACACAGATATATACATATTCTAAATAATAGATACATAAATACATACATACTAAATATATAAGCAACGAAAATAAATGAAGACTATAGATAATATGGAGACGTAAAGTATAGCCGATCTCGTTATTGTTTTATCACCCTTTTTTTTTTAAGCTATTGCATAGCTTTTATCGTGAGCTTTGAGCGCGGCGACCGAATCAAGAAATTCCGTAACGAAAATAAAACCTAACACCCCCCACTCCGCCTACCATATAGGTCGGCCGAGCGTTCGCTTAACGTGTATGTATATGGTACGACTGTACTTGAATTAATATCAAAGAAAAAAAAATACTGCATAAATAAAAAATAAATAAATAATTATAATTGCATAAGTTGATAAAAAATGCTATGCAATAGCTTTACCGCGGCAGTCTCCGAGTGCCACACGTGTCTTTTTTATTTTTTTTTGGGTTGGATGTCATCAAATGACTTCTCCCGCTCTGGGCGGAGCGGAATGGCGTGTCAGACTCTTACTGACTAAAACCTACCCGTGTTCCTTCAGTTGCCTGTGCCCCAGGGCCACGGTAACTCTTTCGAACAATCCGCGACCCCGGCAGGCATCGGTCCTATCGGACCCCGTCAATGGTGCTGACATCTCTTTGAGGCGCGCGTGGAACACGACGCGCCGTCGACCCGTGCTTTATCACCCTGAGGTTAAATACATGCACGTTATAAAACAATAAGGTTGATTTATCTATCTGAATGTGAGGTACTTTCAACCTTAGAGAAGTTTAAATTCGTTCGTTCGTTCGTTTTCGAGTCACCGCTGTGCTGTGGGTCCTGCATAGCACAGCATCATGCTGTGTGGAAGCCTTGTTGTCACAGTCACGACGTGCAGCTGCCGATGATTATAAATCTGTATTGTTTTTCTTAGTTCAAATAAGTTACTTATATTTTTATGCGCACGTGTTTCTGTGACCAATAAACAAATTTTTTCTTTCTTTATTTTCTTTCAATTCACTGGGAATTGTTTCCAAAAGTGGTAAGCAAATTACGAGGTCGTTTATAGATATTATTTGTTACTTCTATTTTATAAAATGAGTTCTACGCCGAGTTCTTTTCACTATTAAATACGCAATTTAATGACACTTTTCCACTAAAGACTAAAATTATTTACACAAAGTTTTTATTTAGTGATTGGGCGACTCCAGATATTCGTAAAAGCAGGGAATAAATATTTGAACTTTATGGCCTAAAGCAACATAATTATGAATAAACAAGCTTTCATCCTTATGTTACAAATTATTCAAAAAAAAAGTGTGTGCAAAATAGCTAAAGCTATTTATAATAGCAATACAATCAAAAAATCTACATCTTTCAAATAAAATTAGTGATAGACATAGGTTTAATACTAGAAATAAAGATAAAGTAGATCAACCATTTTTCAGATTAAATATCTAAAGTACATACATCTTTTATGCGGTACCGTGTTAAATGTTACAACAAATACCATATATTCTAATTAAATGCAAGAAAATTTAAAACTCATATTAAAAGTACACTTCGAAAACAAGCATATTACAAATTAGAGAATTATATCCTAGATAAGAATGCTTGGAAACATGCTGGACTTGCTCCATAGCACAATCTAGACTAGAGAAAATCAAACTGGTAGCAAATTAATTTTATAATTTATAATTTTTATGATATTGATTTTATATTTTGTAATTACTATTACTCACAAACTAAATTACGGCTTGTTATAAATTTTTTGAAAAATCATCTATTTTTACAATATTTTTAGATATGTTAGCACCATGTATTATCACATAATTAATTTACTAGTCATTGCTTTATATTCCATTATTTTTACCTATTGTGTCTACACATATAATTGTATAATTATTGTATACAAAATATTGTAAAACATTTTAAAAGAGTAACAATGGATTTTCTTGCCCATTCTTCTCCATAAAAAACTACCTTTCGGAAGGGGCAACTAGTTTTTTTTTTTTTTTTAAGTATGTTTTGACGCTCAAAAGTGTTTTTTATGTGCCTATTTGAAATAAATGATTTAACTTTGACTTTACTATATTTGTACGTACCAGTTCGATGCATAAAATACACATAAAGCTGTACGTTTACCACAGACGGTGCTTTTTAAATACAGTTCATTATTATAAGGCTTTGCTAAAAAACACTGCGGATGTATTTTTACGTAACATGAGCATAATGATGCAGTCGCCTAGAACATGCTTTTAAAAATCCTTTGGAGCACAAAGGGGTGAATTTAAATGGATATTTAGATAATGAATTTCGAAAATGGAGTATATTTTATATATTTACAGATATTTTACTTCGGTGGGAACAGTGTTTATACTTACCAAAATAAATGAAAAAAATTATCGTAAAAAAAAACGCATGTGTGCAGTTCACACGCGATACAAGTGAAACCGTCAAAAGTATTGTATCTCATTCTCTCGCATGTTAAATCCTATAGATGTAAGTGTTTGTCTCTTTTTAATGTCGCTTTTCCGTTTCATCGAGTTTCAAGTCACAACGGGTCTAAAGAAGATTTTACTTAAAAAAAACTACTAAATTTCAATGTTTTACCAAAATGTCTCCTAACATTTTTTATGTCTTCATACTTGTAATATGAAATGTAATCGATTTTGAGAACTAGTCATTTAGTTTTTATTGGTTCACTAACTGCTGCCCGCGGCTTCGCCATCGTGGATTTCAGAAATTATCCCACGGGAACGTGCTACCAGGACAAAAAGCCTATGTTACTCCTTATAACATCAGCTATCTGCCAGTGGAAGTGTCTGTCAAAATCGATCGGGCCGTTGCAGAGATTAGCCGGAACAAACAGATAGATACACAGACAAAAAAAAAAAAAGAAAAACACGTGTGGCACTCGGGGACTGCCGCGGTAAAGCTATTGCATAGCATTTTTTATCAACTTATGCAATTATAAT
Organism: Dryobotodes eremita; assembly: GCA_917490735.1. Taxonomy (NCBI): domain Eukaryota; kingdom Metazoa; phylum Arthropoda; class Insecta; order Lepidoptera; family Noctuidae; genus Dryobotodes; species Dryobotodes eremita. Next base: position 13,077,747 of record OU823257.1, read on the forward strand.
TATTTTTTTATTTTTATTTATGCAGTATTTTTTTCTTTGATATTAACTCAAGTACAGTTGTACCATATACATACACGTTAAGCAAACGCTCGGCCGAGCTACATGGTAGGCGGAGTGGGGGGTGTTAGGTTTTATTTTCGTTACGGAATTTCTTGATTCGGTCGCCGCGCTTAAAGCCCGCGATAAAAGCTATGCAATAGCTTAAAATGATTATTTGTTATAAGTATTGTATATACTTTCATATGCATTTAGTAAAAAATCTGTTATTTTGACATTACAAACAGATACTTTAATTGTATTTATTTGTGTCCTTTGTGGGGTTCTTGTTGTGAAAATTAAGAAACGAGGATGTCCTATGCTACTCTATGCAATCTGCATATTGTAGCGTGTACCTTTTAATACACTGGTGGCATTATGGTAATTTTTTTTTTTAATGGAACCTGCCCCGGTATTCTTCATAGAAAAACAAAGTGGATAATTAACCTATTATTTTATCACATGCTAGATGGTGGCAGTAGTCTGATGGCCGGAGTCTCGAAAGCTGCATTCTGGTCAATTATCTTCACTGTCATAATCTGCGGTTGCGCGGCCGTTTTCACCGGATTCTTCCTACGCAGAAAGAGGTAAGACCATTCGCAATAAAGTAAAGTATTCCTTCTATGTCACAATTCCATTAACTTTACTGTGACTCCTCTTCTTATTTTAATGGTAACGTTAATGCTTAACGTGTAATGTTACGTTTACGTTTAACGGCTTGGTTGATGAATTCCTACACCACAATTTTAATTTGTATTTGTTAATGTGTATTATAAGATTTGATGTTAAATTAAATAAATGTGTCAATTCACCATTAAATATGACGTAATTGGATGTAAATATTTTAATAAATAACATCAATAATTATAATTACCAGTGTAATTATTACCACCATTTCCATGTGTACAGTCACCAAAAGAGATAAGTAACCAGGGTCATCGGATACAGTTTAATTTTAGTAAAAAACCGATGGATATTTTCGAATGAAATTTAATTTGATAAATTAACTGTTTTGTTTTCTATTATTAAAATTAATTTTATTCGAAAACATCCATCGGTTTCATACTAAACTTCAACTTTATCCAACGACCCTGGTTACTCATCAATTTTGATGACCGTACTAAGCTAAACATAAAAACATTATAGGTAGTCCAAAGTTAATTTAAAATGATTCTGAAAATTGTTGAATTGCCACTTTGATCTAGTGGTTGCAAACGCCACTGCTGAGCGGTTTGATTCCCAAGTCGAGCTAAGTCTTATTGAGGGTTTCCATCGGTAATTTCTCCGTAGACGCCTGGAGTCTGGATTTGTGCCCGGTTGATAGCAATAGGCTCGCCCCTAGTACATTGGACTTAAACATAACTGGCGAAATTTGGGTGTACTATAGGTACACCTCTGATTCTTAGGATTAAACAGGCGTGATTTTATGTTTATGTTATGTCTGAAAATCAAGATTATACAGGGTGTAAAAAGACCCATCACATAGCCGTCAACTACGCATTCTGTACGTCAAACTGTAAGTAACAGCACAAAAATAATTGCTGGGAAACGAATTTTATTTTTGGTGTGAAAAATTGCTGTTCACGATACTGCGCAATGTAATACACGCAAAACATTGTGCATATGGATGCTTGCAACGGTCCAGAGATCGTGGGAGTATTTAAAGTTGTCTTATAACATTAAAAAACAATTTTCATAAAAAAAAAAGTCTGTAAAAGTTGGAATTTTGACCTTCAATATCTCCGTAACCAGAAGTTCTCAGAGGTTCTCAGGTATGGTCCAGTACAAAAAAATGATTACAATGATGGGGAGTACAAGTGCCTCTTGGCTTCGTTAAGTGTCTTTTTACACCCGGTATACTCATGTGACTTTAACAAAATGTTTTGTTCCCTTCGTCACACTCACATCTACCTACATTTCCCTAGTTTTGGCACGTCATTAAACTTTCCGACTTGTGTCGCAAGTTCCACATGTCCTGGCAATCTGAATAACGTCAACATACATGTTTGCTCACGTTTCGAGTCACGAACATAGCTGCAACACTACAGTCACTGTAACTTGACAAAAGTTTAACTCTCTAACTATTTTGGGTACTCGTAGGTTCTTGTGTAACGGTTTTTTATATGTTTGACCTATTTTAATTCGGAAGTTTGGGTATTTACTATAGTCAAGTTGTGCAATATGCAGGCTAAGAATGGGCATCAAAATATGGTGGTACAGTCCGCGAGATCTTTTTTTTTTTTTTTTTTTTTTTGTGTGGGAAATCATCAAATGACCTCCCCGCTCTGGGCGGAGCGGAAGGGCGTGTCAGACTCTTACTGACTAAAACCCACCCGTGTTCCTTCAGTTGCCTGTGCGCCAGGGCCACGGTAACTCTTTCGAACAATCCGCAGCCCCGGCAGGCATCGGTCCTGTCGGACCCCGTCAATTTTGCTGACATCTCTTTGAGGCGCGCGTGGAACACGACGCGCCGTCGACCCGGGCCTGGTCCTTACCGGACGGCGAGCTGCCCATTGCTCGCCGTCCGCAAGCCAAGCTGAGCTTTGCATTTGTGTGAGGTGCGCGGCGGAGTCGCGCCGCGCGAGGGACGTATCGTGCCTCAGGCCGATTGCCAAAAAGCAGTATAAACCGGTTTAAACCAAGCAAAGGACGCGTCGCGCTCTAGGCCGAAATCACACCTACACTATCTCTATGTGCACTCACACAAATGCAAAGCTCAGCTTAGACCTCGCGGTCTGTACACTGGCAGCGAGTACCAAACAAAACACTGCCAGCATCAGACCACGATCACTACATCGCCTGTACCTTAGTATTTTATGGTCGTATGGTTATGTATTAAATTTCTTATGAGAAAGTATCACACACAAAGATTCAAATATCATTTATTCAAAATGGGTTAAAACGTGCTTTTTGAAAGTCAAGGAGTCGAAGATACAAAGGAATTTCAACAAAATTTACCAATATTTTGCTTCCTTGCTGCGAACTAAACAACATAGCAAGTAGTTATATTTCTGCCTACGAGCTAAAATTGGCATTCCGTTCAATGAACATTAATTCCGGACCAATATAGAGTTACCTGCCTTACAAATCAATGTAACTTAATCAAAACCCTACGCTATAAGTACGTATTTCACTTAACTGACATGCAGTGGATAGCGAATGGCTCAATTTAACATTTGAGGCATGATTAAATCAAAGAGAATCGATTTCAATTACCATTAAAATTGTATCAGTGCAGTCTACGGTGCTTACGTCAAAGTGATAGCGTGGTATGTCACTGCTATGAAGGATCATTTTGTAACATTTTGAATTGAATTTTTGAGCGTATACGGAAAGATATAAAGAATTTTCGTTGTTCACCCTTTAGGTACAAAAGTTTAGATACCTACGTATTTCTGAAATTGTAAAAGAAAGAAAAAATATGTTTAATCTGCACAAACAAGACCTACATTATAAAAAACCGCCCAAGTGCGAGTCGGATTCGCACACGAAGGGTTCCGTACCACAAGGCAACAAACGCCGAAAAAAACACGTTTCTTGTATGGAGACCCCTTTAACTTTTAACGTTATTTATTTTTTTATTATTTGTTGTTATAGTGGCAATAGAAAGCACACTTTGTGCAAATTTCAACTGTATACCTATTGCTGTTCATGAGATACAGCCTGCTGACAGACAGACGGACGGTCGGATGGACGGACGGACAGCGGAGCCTTAGTAATAAGGTTCCGAAAAAAGTCAAAATACACACTAATACATAGTAGCCAAAAGCCTCGTATTCAACAAATAAAAGTCTAAACTTTGAAAATGTTGTCCATTGCTTGCAATGTGAGCTAATTTATAAATAGGTAAATTACCACATTGTTATAATAAAAATGACGATAATTTACTGAGCTGAAGTCCATGAATGACATAGATGTATGATGTCGTTTACATACGATACCGCCAAGGAATGCGATACTTTTTTATACATTCATTTTATTGTATTATTATTCTTTCATTGAGTATGATGATACAATTTTAGGTTAACCCAAACACTATTATTTTAGAAGGGCAATCTTATTTACGTGCCTTCCACAGATCATAATAAATGGAAAATCAATGCAAAATTTTAAGGCACATTTGTCTTAAGACTGTCGTCATCTCCTAGCTTAAAGGTGATCCTCAGCTGTAGCCCGCCAAATTCAAATTTTCTTTTGATTTCTCCGAATATTTCCTATGAAAATTCTTAGGTGGAACATCATTTCCAAAGTTCGACAATTGATATGAAATTGATGATTATTATTCAATAACTACATCATGCCTTCAGTCACGAATCGCATTTTGATCAACAGACGACGTATAACAAAGCTGCAATTTGAAAAAACCAAAGAAAATTTGAATTTGGCGGGCTATAACTGAGGATTCACCTTAAGACTGTCGCCATCTCCTAACTTTAACTTAAATATTTCGTACCAGGAGTAATCCACCGACAAAACAGCAGTCGTCGGAACTCCAGCTCAACGCCGGCGACGGTCAGTACGTCGTGGCGTACACGTTAAAGCCGCCCAAGCAAGCTCAGCCAGATATATTGAATCCACCGCCAGGTAAGCCCTTCAGATTCCAGTCTAGATTGATTCTTATATGAAACTAGCTGCCCGCCCCGGCTTCGCACGGGTTGCGGTACTTATCTACGGCGTACCCTACCTATCTACCCTACCTACCTACCCTACCTACCTACCCTACCTACCTACCCTACCTACCTACCCTACCTACCTACCCTACCTACCTACCCTACCTACCTACCTACCCTACCTACCTACCCTACCTACCTACCCTACCTACCTACCTACCCTACCTACCTACCCTACCTACCTACTCTACCTACCTACCCTACCTACCTACCTATCCTACCTACCTACCTACCTCCCTAACTCCCTAACTCCCTACCCTACCTACCAAAAAAAAAAAAAAAAAATAGATGTTGGCCGATTCTCATAGATACCGGATAAGCACAAAAAATTTCATCAAAATCGGTTAAGCCGTTTCGGAGGAGTATGGCAACGAAAACTGTGACACGAGAATTTTATATATTAGATATTGTCTTGAAATCACCATCAATCTTGTAAAGATCTAGCTTTGTGGAATAAGATAAAGTCGTGGAATGGTTGTTAAAAATGAAAAATGTTGCGGCTGTTATATGGTCTCAGAATAAGCTGGCTTTTTTCAGATTTTCCTATGTACGAGTATGTTATATACGTCATTTTATGTTATAATAATGGTCTGGTTTCGGTTTTCAACAGATTTTGATGCAATGTAGAAAATGCCGTTAATTTCATAGTGTCTAACTTTATTGAGTAGGTAATAAGAAACGGGTAGGGGAAATATCGCATCAGATGGTTCCTGTAAATATATGCGTAGCTAACCGCGGCGCGTCACTCTTTAGTTTTTTTTTATTTGGTTTTTTCTGACTAAATACGAACGTATTAATATACATAATCGAAATATGATCAAACACCAAAAATTCCTTAATATTTGCAATTTTAAACAGGACCTAAATTTTTCTATCTTCACAATTTCCAATGCGTTTACGAGGTCCTCATCTCGCGGAATAAGTACAATCGGTACTTATCCGCAACCGACATACGTCAAAGCGATTTTATTGAGTGAGATTCCGGTAGCAAGTGGAGAATAAAACGGATTCAGTGAAGATAGCCAGGGTACTGAACGACCGTCCGATCGTCATTTGCGGTTGTGGTCCGACTATTCTGAAGCTAAGTGTTGCTTGGTCGCTGGCTAATTTTATTGGTGGAGTTACAATGTCTTAATAGCTTAATCGATCTTCTGTTGTAAGGTTTTGAGCAAATGTTTTTGTAGGTGGTCTTCAAGTGAATTTGAATCCGCTGTCTTTGTAAATAATGCACTTAAGACTTCCTAATCATCTAATTCACATTAAAAAAAGTTTTAATATTATGCCAGTGATTCAGAATATCAGCTGGGTCAAACTCTATCCATCTTGTTACAAAACAAGGTGTATCTTCAGATGCAGGTTTAAACTATGGAGCAATTTTTGAATTTCGGACTTTATTCCGACTACGGAAGAACTTTACTTCTTAATACAAAAAATTACTAAGTACTTAGTTCATCAAGTTGTCATTTTTGTATAAAGAACTGTATTTCAATCACAGTTACGTTCTTATTACAATAACTCTGACTCGATGGCTTAAACCATGTGAGAAATATTGTTTTGTAATAAGACCGTATGAGATATAATCATATCTTTGGCACCAGACATGCACTGCTACTGTGATATCTCACATGCTTTCTTCATTCAAGTATTTATTTAATAATAATGTAACTTCAAAAGGAACTCGTTCACTTACCTTGATAATTAATAGGTCTGTTGCTACATTCTCAAAGGAATAAAAATAACGCTTCAAAAGGAATGCCTTCCCTTGCGTGTAATATTCACTCAACAATTGCGGTTTCTTTACGAGCATTGAGCATTTTATAACAAAAATTAATGAATTAATTATCTCTGGCTTTTAATTATTTTAAAACTTAGGTCACCACTAGCACAAAGCCTTTTGCTTCCGTTTATGGATAGGTATGAATGTATGCAATTTTTCAGGTTAATCTATTGATGGAAGTCTTAAAATCGCGTTAAAAATTTCATTGAACGAGACACTTTCCACGTCGTCGTCGTAAAAATTATATCAATTTTTTGATAGAACAGTGAAGATTTATGAGGAAAGTTCAGAATTAATATCACGTTTTAAAGCTATAATACGGTTTTAAACACATTTTTATGAAGATTAATACTGGTTTTACACCTGAAGTTTTCGAAGTAGATAACCTTTTTCTTTGTTTTAGAAATCCTCATCTTAAAAGTCGTGACGTGACTTTCAACGTTAATTTCGCCCTCAAAATGGCATTCGTCGTCAAATTATCATTTCATGTTTTAGTTTTGATCATTTCTGCAACTATTTCAACTTCAATATTTAAGACGGTACGTTGCAGTGGTGCAATTAGTCGATAGTAGTCACAAGCATCTTTTCTTTCTCACCACAAGCTGTTTCTGAGTAAAATAATCAAGCAGTATCAAACGGTTTGCACACAGACGGGGCTCCGCCGAGCACAAAGTGCGTTACAGAGGCGGCCGCGAAAAATGGCGCACTCCACCCCACCGAGGAGTGGGGGAGTGAGCGCGTCAGCGCAGCGCTCGACGATCACCGACCTGTGAGTATCAAGTAGTTTTACTTTTTATTTAAAGGAGTACAGGTGTTTCATAAATAATAATTAAGTATATAATGAAATTATCAAATAGTAATCCAAGTATTTTGTGGTTTATTAACTAGGCACTGATTGACAGACTTTATTTTCATTAACATTTCGGTACAGTATTGAACGTTATAGTATGTATGTAAAATGGAAAAGTATTGAATCCGTCATTAAAAAAAACAAAATGCTTTCTTTGCTGAAAAAAGCCAAAAGTTTTTGAAAGATCGTATTACCGATGCAAAATCCGATGGTATTATCATGCTAAAAATATAAAAGGAGTTTTATATCTAAGCACTAAGCTTTTCAGTGAGCGCATGACCCACATACCGCGTATTTGTACACCTAGACATGTTATTAAATTAAAAGCTCGCGCTAACCCGATGTGAAAAATTCAACTCATTAAAACGTAGGTTTAATTATGTCATAGACTAGACACTCGGCACATAATTATAGTGGATACTTTTGAAAAGTCTACTCATGAACTGTGGAAAAATTGAAGCAGTTTTAAAGCATTAGGTGTATATAAATAATGCAATTTCAAGAGATCGTCCATTAAAATTTTTATAGTTATTTTCATGATACGGCATTTTAGTTCGTTCATGCGAGAGCTGACAATTGACAGAATAAGTCTGTATCAAATAAAAGCTTTGTGTTTTCAAACAAGATAATATTTACATAATATATAAGCTAACAGGCTTAAAATAATAATATGTACTTGTATATAAAAATAGGGGACATAATCATAGGGAATCAAAAAATTCTTCCGCATCGCTGTCAACAAGAAAAGTGCCTAAAAGGCTGGCAGCATTGCTACGTTGTATGACGATACTGATTCTTTAGCCAAAAAATAGGCCAGTCCTCCGGTCACGTGAAATGTCGACCAATCGCTTGTCGATGTGTCGAAAAACCAAGTAGGCACTCGGTTAAAGGTACAGGACCCGGACGTTAAATGAAATATAGAGCTTTAGAAAGAGACTGTCACATTGGTTTGAGTGACAGAAACGTCTCTCTACACTTCTACAGGGTCGAACTGTTTCTAACCGCGATGTGCCATATTTACGGCTAGGTACAGTACAGCCAGCGCAGCGGGGTAATTGCGTAACACACTAACAGTAGGAATGGGTTTTATTTTAACAGTTCAACAACATTCATTGCGTTATTTATGTTGGTGAGCAGATAATTTTTTCGAACTTAAGAAGCAATGGTTTAGCTATAGGCTTCAAAATGATTCAGATTATGACTGATAGTTTGTCACGCAATTAGGGTGCCAATGCAAACTTTATGGCGGCTCTGAACATGAGCCGAGTCGCTGCGCAGTAGCAAATTCACGTGTCAGCGGGGGTGAGGGGTGAGGTACTGCGCAGCGAGTAACGCACTTCAGAGCCGTCATAAAGTTTGATGCTTACTGTGCCTGGCCGTAAATGTCACGGTAATTCTTATTTAGATATTATAATTTAACTTTTGTTTCTTTTCCCAGGTACTGTCACCACCGAAGGCAGTGTTAAGTAAGCCACCAATTTCATTAGGCACTATGACATTAAGTAGGAGAGAACATCTTATAGCTGAAGAAATACCAGGACCAGAGAGTTGTGTATAAACGTGTATAGAAAATTGTTTATGTAAATAGAACAATCTTTTTAGACGAGATTCTTTAAAAGTTATAAACGTAATAATCTCGAATAAGTTGTGACAAAAAAACTGTAAACTCTGTGAGAAAACTGGTATCTACTTAATAAAAATCTTAAATTCATTCATTCATTCACTGTCAGACAACCAACAGCGTAAATTGCTGGGTCTAGAAGCCTGACATTTTGCACAAGACTTTCATAGACAACGAAAGCGAGCGCTAAGGAAGGGTTTTTTTTTTAAATCCTTCTCTAAAGAAATGAAAATCTGTACGAAAGTTCGTAATTTTTGCCGATGAGAAATCCCATCAAACGGCTTGTTATAAAATAGCAATTTAAAAAAAAAACTCAATGATGTACAACACTCTGTTGTCAGGTCCAAACTCCAGCATTTATTGATCAGTATTCTAAGAGACTACTGATTCTTCAGCTCATTTGTTGCGTCTGCCTGCAGCTTACAAATTGCGCTAGCAACTTAAGCAAAACACAGCTAAATGAGAAATGTTTTAGCTTGTGGTTGAGTCTCGTCTTAGCTAACGTTTTGTTGAATTTTTGTTCATTGTTGAAACCAAGGTAACGGTTATTCTGCAAGTTCTTTGTCCTATTGAACATATTCGTGGGTTTTAAGTTTTCGTTTAAAGTAAATAAATTATTTGTAACACACTTAAGCATTATTGTATAAATGTTTTATTCAACTACGGCGTATCAAGGTTTTTAACATTCACCGTACAGTTAGAGTCTTTTTTGGCAAAAATATTTTTGGCGAGTACTTTCACGGCGAATAGACTTTCTACAAACCGTTGCCATTTTTTTATCTTTACACTGCCCGATACTTTTAGTGGAACACCAAAAAAAATGTTTACAACGTTACGTTGTTCTGCATTAACCCCAACTACATGCCAAAAATACTGGCATAGAATTAGCACCAAAACAAAAATACAGCAAATAATTTTCAAGAATTTAGAATTACTTTGCTTAAGAACATTAGCTTCGATGGCTTAACCCCGGAGACATTAACACCAGACTTGGATAAGACTTGGCCTAAGATGACTGTGTGACCTGTAGAATACTAATGGCTTGTCGGAACGGTTGATCTCGTAAACGCTGCTATTAGAAAGATATAAACGTCGGTAGGTATTCATTTACTTTTAAATTAACTTTGTCAACCTCCTTTTTATAGCTATTTTAAAATACGGCGAAAGGCGTGATTGTTTTAAATATATTTTTATCTTGTTAAAATAGTTACCCTGAATTTGTCCCACAGTGTACATCTAGTTGTAAATGTTTGTAAAATAAAATATTGTAAATAACTTTGTATGTATTGACTGTGAAATTGTGATAAATAATTTGTAAATAATATAAATTGAAACAGTTAAAATATAAGGAAATAAACTCTGTTAAGTGTGTAGTTGTTTTATTTTGCGATCTACTTTGTTTTGGAATATTATTTTAATCCCACGCTGGAAAGTTCAAACGATGGTAAAATGTTCACGTTATATAAAGGTGAGCAAATGTGTGCAAACAGTCATTTGGAACAATGTAAAACGGATTTCATATTTAACCCAAAATGTGCTGTTTGAGGAAAATACTTTAATGTACATTTTTATTAAAATTCTATCTTTAACTTGCGTAGGCAATACGAATGTTTAACGTTTGGCAACAAAATGAAAACCAAATGTTATGTTAATTAAACGCCATTTAAGTCAACAGTTGAGTTCTATTTCCATAATATTTTCCTTTTATTAGCAGCTATATTCCTTTCGCCAACCAGGTAAAAGGTGGGTAGGTACTTATAAGCAAAAGGTTCATAAAACACATATTTTTGCTCCGTGCACCCTCAAAGCCTGGCTTTAATGGCGGACGGGCCTTCCAACCGCATGTGACTGGTCGCATAATCTGTGTAAGCAAACTGCTCGCACAATTTTGTAGCAGGTTTTAAGCACTGCAGCAGATTTATTTGTCATTTTCTTTCAGCCTGGTATTACTTACTGCTTAACTGCACCTACTGTTTTAACAAAACAACTGTAAGCATAATGAGCCTACAATGTTCCCACTGCTGGGACACAAGCCTCTTCTGTGTGAGAGGGAAAAGGCTGTAATCTACCACACTGGCCCAGTGCGGGTTGATAGATGAGAAATGTCTTCGAATTTTTGGTTCTAGGACGTGCCGGTTTCCTCATGATGTTTTCCGTCACCGTTTTTGAGAGCAGTGGTGTTGAAATGATTTACACAAAGTAAAGCGGCTGCCTGGGTTCGAACCCACGACCTACATCTCGTTAGTCGGCGCGGTTACGACTGGGCTACCACTTCCCCCACCACTGTAAACTTGAATTAAAATAATCTGAAGAGTCGATAAAATAGACATAATTATCTAGGTAACTCTTGTTTTACGAGTTTAAAAAACGACAGCGTATGGTATTTCTTGCTCCAGGAAATCACAGGATATACTGTTTTGAAATAGTTTATGCCGGAGATTAACATACTTATCCCCATTATTTTGAGTCCTTTCTGTAAGTTTTTGTAGTTCCTTTGTGTAAGTAAAATGCAAAAAAAAAATAATACTAGATGGGTTTTGCTGTCTCAACATTTGATGATCAACGGTGAATGAAAACACCTATTAGAAGCAGCTTGTTTACGCCGATGGTCACCCAATTATAAAAGCACCAATCTGTGGGTACACTGCGAAACTAGTTTAAGTTCGTTCAACGCATGGTATAATAATATACTTCACCAGGTATAGCATTCCGAGACACAATGGTCACGTGGGTGACACAAGCCTACGTCATCACCGCTGTGTTACCAGTAATGTGTCATGATAACTCCCCAACCGCCTGTATTACCTGTGCGAATCCGATAAATCAATGAGGTTTTAACTAACAATTACGTCGGTATAAGTTTAAATTGAATTGTTTCGTTTGATTAGAAAAACAAAAATGCTTGATATATATTTTTTAACAGAATGGTGATTGAAAATGTTACCATACTTCTTGTTTTGTAGTAATAAAGTGGCAACTGGATAGTGACGTAAGCTTGTGTCACTCTCGGAGTGCCAGACCTTGTTTTTTTGGACCATGGTTCAACGATTCATATCTAAAACGGACGGTGCGCGTACGTAGTATCTCTATGTAGTTTGTGGGTGCGCGCGATCAAAGTGCGCGTGTATCTAATATATCGCTACTGCTCTTCAAAATAGAAGACGGCTGTGTACTATATAACTGCTTAATTGGAACTCTAAAGCCTTGGGTAACGCGCTGGTTCCCAATCGCTTGTGATCGTGTTTTGTGCTTCTTCATCATCATCAAGTTGGTGCTAAAGGAGGCTGCTCATGTCACAAGGAAGACTAAATCCCGGTGAGTGCATGTGCCTAGGTTGCCTTAATATTATTTGGTGTGAAAACGGTCAAATAACTTTTTCCCCGCAGCTTTATCTAATATATAAAAATCTCGTGTCACAGTGTTTGTTATCGAACTCCTCCGGAAACGGCTTGACCGATTTTTATGTTTTTTTTTGTGTATATGTGGTAGGTCAGAGAATGGGTCGTAAAGTATATTTAATACCGCTGCGGATGAAACCGCGGAGCGTAGCTAGTATACTATAAAAGCTTCACCATAGTTAGTCATGATATATGGATGCTTACAATAAACACATTAAGTACATATACTTATCTTCTACGTGTACGTAATGACACGCATGTCATATTCCACATTTTTATTAATCTCGTCCGGTATCGAAATGAGCGTTAGTTTAATCATGTCGCTCTCTTTCACCGAGATTCCAGCTGCCGGTGCCTTTAATTAAAATGTCTGCGGCGTGTCATCCGTGCCTCATCCGGAACTTGACCGCAGATATAAAACCTTCACAGTTTTGCTATCTACGTGTCTAAATTTAAAACGGATTCTCTTGGCTAGGACAGTGGTTGGGGCGCAGCTGAATTCGGAAAGGAAGTTTATATTTTGGTGTTGTCCCAGCTTTTGCACTGACTGTGATTTGATGTCGTGGATTTTTGCAAAAGATTGTAATGTTCATTCAATGTTTCATAAATATTTTGATGATTTATTACACACTAGCTTCTGTCCGCGGCTTCGCCCGCGTGGATGTTGGAAACTATCCCATGGGAACGTGCTACCGACACAAAAAGTTTTCCATACAAACTTTCATTCCCTATACCACCGCCCGTTACGGTTATTTCTGAAACAAAAAGTAGCTTATGTCCTTCCCCAGTATGCCATCTATCTCCTTGCCAAATTTTATCGAAATCCGTTGAGTGGTTTAGGCGCGAAAAGGTAACATACAGACAGAGTTACTTTCGAATTTTTAATATTAGTATGGATTTGAATAACTAGGTATCCTACATTATTAGTCATATGAGTAGTAAATTAGTGACAAGTTTTTTTGCCATTTCGGACTTTCCTAGAACTCAAACCTCAGACCAACAGAGTTTTTTGGTGGGTGGATTGGCATCAACAAAAGTTTTTATGCAAATTACCATTTTTCTTGCAGTCTGTACTTTTGTTTCAAGATCTGTGAATGCAGATCAAAATGTCTCAAAAAGTTAAGGACTGTCTCCTAAAACCGTTTTCCTGTTCCCACAATGATTAAGGATACCATCTCAGGATCATCACGTATCACTATGATACGTGCCCAGTCCACCACAAGCTTGTAATCTTTGTTGATTCGAGCTGACTCCAACTACATATATCCAAGTTCTTTGAAAATAATTCGAACTACTTAATACATGTTTCAAGCAGTTTATACTTACCCCAGCTTACCTTTGCAACTTACGGAAGAAATAGGAAGGCTAACGCTAACACAAAATCTATGAAATCACACGTTTATACCAAACACAAGACATAAAAGCTGCTCTAGCATATGCATTTAATGCATTTAGCTTAATCGTGGCAACGTGAATTATGCAGCTGCCTCCAAGGGAAATCCCGAAAGCGCAATAATGAACATCCAACGTAATCCACCATTGGGTTGGTAAACCAATTAGGAGTGTTTTGTAACTTACATGTGTGCTTATGTCTGTGGCTCTGTTCGCCGATTGTTAATCTGCCTGTTGTGACTGCAGCGGTAGATAAATTGATACTGAATCGGCATTTACGACTAGGGATGTTTTTTTATATTCTGTTGGTAAAAATTTCGAGATTCATAAGCATATTTTTAATTTAAACTACGAATGTAAGTTTCGGTAAGTATTTATACTGACATTTTATAACTACATAAAGTGATAATTCACATAAACAAAGAAAATAATGCAAAAATAAGCAAAACAAAACGCGTAAACGCACGTAAAGAGGCTCATAAAGACACCTATACGAGCCGCGACGCCGGCAGACAATTCGCTAAAAGAGCGAAATTAAATTAATTCTTGTAATGAGCAGTATATTTCATTGAAATTACGTTCGTCAGCTTACATTTATCTACGTTTAAGGGGCTTGCGTAAAGACGCGTTTCTTTCCGCTGGTGTGCCGTTGAGAATGAGCGAAAAATTCCCAAGCGTGTGCTCGTTTAGCTCGTAATTTTTCATTGAGCCTGAGAGTCGGCGGGAAAGCCTCCAATTAAGTTTCTCTTTACCGTTTGGCCCCGGAAAAAGGGGAAGAAAAATGAACAACAGAGGCAAGGGACAGTCACCGGCCCGCCGCCGTACGCCGCCGGCGGCCTATGATGGCAAATGACCTTTTCCGGCCGCATGAGCACGTTTTTGTTTAGCTATATTATATTTCTTGTATTGCAGCTTTTAAGTAGCTTGGTATCGTAGTTTACATTCAAATAGCGCCGTCATAAAGACATTATTTTTCATTGCGACGACTTTTTCCGTTTGCGCTAGCAATGTTTCTTTTTACTTTTTGTCATAAATCAAATGCTTGCAATGCAGGTATATTTTTTCTTATTTCTTCCAAGTTTGCTGTAATTATGGAGTTAAGATGTCTATTTATACATAGCTGGGTTACAATATAAATAGATGAGGGCCCACAACGGTGTATTCCCGCTCAAAATAAACACCAACACTTGCGTTGATTAAAATGAGAGTAATTAAAAAAATATTACCGAGGTAAATGAATTACTTTCGTCGGTCCGGGCGCTTATTTCTTTCCATATACACAAGGGCTCATAAAACGTTAGGCTCGGCTAATTCCATTCTTAGATGTAGGTGTAAATGAAAGATTATTGGCGTTCTGACAATAAAACCGCTCACCTACAATGCCCGTAAAATTCGGTAGGTTGATTGAGTCAGTATTTTTATTGTTTTGCCCCGTGAATCAATGGCGAATGTTTGAGTAATAAAAGCGTTTTACGATTGTTTTCACGGGGAAATTTGTGGCCCGTGAAATGCTCTTCCGCAGTCATTTTCTTACTGAACGTTTCTCTCAGGAGACACTTGACATTCTTTGGTTAGATACCATTAATCGTTCACACCTTCACTTACGTTTATGTTGTAGTATCAAAGGAGCTGCCCACGCGTCTAACAAAATTCTCTCTCAAAGTAATTGTACCCTCTTCGACCCCAAGTGATACACACTTCAGTTTAAACTTCGTGCTACTTGGAACTCGGTTATAAGTGGCATTGAACTTTAAGTAAGCACCCACCTTAACGGTGTAGTGACAAGACTTCAAAACGAGTCTACTTCACGAATAAATTAGTAAAGTAAATGTGAGAGCTGTAATTAAAATCGGTATACAACGGGTTCCGAAACTGTGTTTGTTCGAGTATCGATTGGAGCACTGAAATTATGCTGTGACTACAGATTAATGTAGAGCAGACTACCTTACTACATAATATTACGTATGAAGTCAATTATTAAGAAAGTTTTGAAGTTTGCAAAAGCCAAGTTTTAATGCAGTTTTTTCTTTTCTTTCAACCCTCGCCATAGTTTTATTCTTTCGTCGGGAAGACCGAGGTGCAAGTACCTATCATCAGTCTATGTTATCTTGCTTCTATGAGAACATTAATATTATTTTCTTTGTTTAATGAATTATTTCGTTTGTTTTTCTTGCTTTTGGTAAAGTAATAAAAGGCTTTTGTATTATTTGTGTGTTGGTGATGTAATTAATATCCCTAAATATACCTAAGTACATTGTCTCATTAGTCCTGTACTAATTAATCAAGTTTAGCTTTGAACTTTGAAGCACTTACTGGACTTATCTTCTGAAAAAACGTCATTATGAGCCTAGTTTTTTCCCTACAATATAATCTACTGCTGGGACACAGGTCCTCCTGTCTGTGAGAGAGAGTGGGCCGCAATCCACCACGCGGGCCCAGTGCGGGTTGGTAGCTGTCACATGTCTTCGAATTTTTGATTCTAAGATATGCCAGTTTCCTCACAATGTTTTCCTTCTCCGTTTTGAGTGCAGTGGTGATGAAATAATTTACGCAAAGTAAAGCGCCTGTCTGGGTTCGAACCTACGACCACTGGGCCACCACTGCTTTCCCCTACAACAACAAGTTTGATTTAACTCTCACTAAATAAATAAATATTGTAATCAAACAATAGGTACTTACAAAATCCAAGGTTTATGTTGTAATTAGGTACATAAAATTATTATTTAGTGTCAAATCACTGTTGATTTCTGAAAAGAGAACCATTCTATTTTCCTTTCTACGAGAATAATATTTAGTCTCTACCTACGTTTGAATACAACGATTTAGGCAAACTTATTATCACATAGTTATTAACAATCCCATAAACTATCGTAATCTACAAACCTTTCAGACCACAGGTAATTCATGTCACATCCAAAATATAAACAAGCAAGGTGTTCTCATAACATTTACATGAAACTCTGTAATTCGTGGGCAACATACCCCCGAGCAGCGTAAACAGTGATTAAGTTAATTCACAGCGAGGCCGACGCCGAAGCCGACGGCCGACGGGCCAGTGCCGGTCGTCGATCATCGGCTGCCGACTAATAATCCCTCACTTTAATTGCTATGAAATCAGCAGCTATTTATACTGCATCCTGCTGTTTACGGTCCGCTGTTTTTCAGCCCGATAATTAACTGCATTATGCTTTGTAATGGGCTCATAATATAAATACGGTTCTTAATCCTGATCATAATGAGATAATAGTTTGTTGTATGTGTTTATTGTTTGTTTTCTCGTACGTGATGTAACATGACGGCCGCGTACTGCCGCGGGCAATATCGTGACGGGTTGACGGATCACGACAGGAATGGGTAGCACGCCCATCGCCCCCGGGCGCACTACTGCCTCTTTTCCCTTACATGACCTTTACATCCAAAAAGAAAATATGTAAGTTTACAGACATGTAAAAAAATAAAACATAAAACCCTTCCCATAAAATATATTCTTTTATCCTTTAGTCTAATTTCGCATAAAATTAAAGTGACACAAAACACAAAGGAGAACCTATTGAAGATTTAGCGCAAGGACATCTTGATAGGTGGCTACATACTTCGGCGAGGGGCTAGATTTAGTCTTTGTTCGGGATAGCTCTATTTAGGCAGAAGAAAAAGATTTATTACCTTTGACGTTCACGATAGACGGGCAAAAAAACGAAGACATGACGACGGTCTGAAAACGTCTATTTTATGTTGAGTGTGTATAAATAGTGGTCCGAATACTTAGCAGTATATGTAATATGATTTTACAGGGAAAAGGTTTTCCGAAGAATAGGAATACGTAGGTATGTATAGGTAGGTACGAACATTTTTGCTCACATACAAAATATTATTAGGTAAAAGAAGGGAACTTGGGCCGTAGAGGGTTCTGTAAGGGTGTACCATGTATGTTTAGATCCTGATAAGTAAAAGACAAACGCTGAGGATATTAGTGGCTTGTCAACTTGCGTATCTTATAGGTCAAACTATAGGTACACACGGCTACATATCAAGCTATACATTTCCAGTTTAAGATGACCTCGCATTGTATAGGCTTTTCTACAGTTAGAAGTCAGCTTGTACTGGAAATGTATAGCTTGATATGTTGTCGTGCGTACAAATATGCAAAGTTACGCGTTTCCACTTTAAGGTGCTCTGCTGCTGTGGTCTAGGGCTTTTTTTAAGTTTAACTTAGGCCCTCTTGCACTTGTATAAAATATAATTCTGTTTCCGTCACATTTTTGGAGATGACAGAGACAGAATGATGTTTAAAATTCGTTTAGCGCTAAACGTGTTTAGTGGGTGGCGGTGCAAGTGGGTCTTAATGATTCGGTTATTTACGCATTACATTTCGTTTTTTTACATCGTTTTCACATACCTATCTATATGTATAATTTTAACATGGTTGGTGTAGGTACCCAATATTTTGTAACAATATTTTTGATTTAAAAAAGTGTTTGAGTTTCTTGCCCGTTCTTCCCCATACATCTACACTTTGGAATGGACCACTAGCTTCATCTTTCTGACTGACCAACGCCACGTCAAGTCAAAAGTACCTGTAAATGGTTTAATTGAAATAAATGGTTTGAGTTTGAGTTTGATATTTGTGCTAGACGGGGCTCGTCTATAGTGCAACGGGTATCTTGGGAATGGAACTCACAACCCCTTGCTTTCCAACAGGCTGTTGAGCCCCAAGAGGACTGTATCGTCAATAGTGCAACAAGTGAGCATGGAACTCACGACCATTTACTCCTCAGTCCACTTTAACCGTTGGGCTTATAATTATATAACGACAGATTTGATAAAATTATTTTCAATCCGGATAAATGCATTGAGATTTAAGTATTTAATTCCGATTACTTATAACAATAATCACATCTTTTAGAATAAACTCATCAATAATTATGGACTTGATAATTAATTATTTCGTTCCTGCCTCGTTGGTCTAGTGGTCGGAAGTGCCACTACTGAGCATGAGGTTCTGGGTTTGATTCCCGGGTAGGGCAAAGTGTTATTGGGTTTTTCCATCTGGAATTTCTCAGTAGCAGCCCGAAGTCTGGATGTGTCGCCCCCTATTACATGGGACTTTAACATAACTGGCGCAATGTGATTGTACATGGTAATAACCCTCTGATTAACCCTTCGGAGATTAACGCGTGATGTTATGTTAATTCATTACACTGTACGTCGATGTAACAAGAACTTAAAATGACCCTTTAAAATACCTTGTAAGCCAAAAGACCCAGTCAAAAATCCCTCACAGATACCGTGGTCCAGAGCCGAAGGACTTGTCAGATGATAAATCTTCATTTGCCGTGTTCTCACATCCGACCCGCCTCCCCCAATTAGTTAGCTCGCCTACGGTAACACGCCCGGATTTCCGATGTGGTCACCTTTTCTGTTACCGCGGTACGATTCGACCACGAGTTGTGTACCTGATGTACAAGGTACCTAATAAGGAGTAGGTTTTATACTGTTGCGTGGAAATTATTATTTGGAAACTGATTGGGTTCTTGTGAAATTATTGTTTGGAAACTCATTGGGATCTGTGTGAAATTATTAATCCATTATTTTGGATACTGATTGGGTTTTTATTTAGGGAGCTGAGTTTTGGGAAATATGGTATGGTTTTAGTTTTGGGCTGATGAAATGTATGGTGGGTACGAACAATTTCTTTTGCTGATTGAATTTGGAAACCAGAATTTTATTAGGGACTGTTTTTAGTTCGGTTTTTGTGCTTGTTAAATTATAGGCATATGAAAGAACTTTTCTGATCTCCAAGGTTGAAAACAGCATAATTAATTCCTTAAAATCACATATTCTTCAAAAAAAATAACCTGCGTACGCAATTTAGTTTCCCAACATGTAAACAAATATGTATAAATAAATACCAAAACGTGTTTACTCCCGTTTTCCTTTTGATATTATAATTCTTTACGCTTAATTACTTCATTCAGAATCAAATCGTTTACTTAACCATGACATATTTTCCGTCTATAGAAATTATTAATCAATTTTCTAGACGGAAGAAATTAACAAGTTTGTAGAAAGCTTCGAGCTAAAATCTAATTACCAGACCCAGTTAATTGAATGGTAGGATAAACGACTTGTTTTTATAGAATTTTGTTTACTACCTATATTATTTTATATATATTTTTAATAAGCATTAAAGATTGGTGGTAGTTAATAAGGTAACACATCTGAAAATAGAAATTATTTCGAAATTGTGTTTTGTAGTAGGTTTAGGTTACTAATAA
Organism: Dryobotodes eremita; assembly: GCA_917490735.1. NCBI lineage: Eukaryota > Metazoa > Arthropoda > Insecta > Lepidoptera > Noctuidae > Dryobotodes > Dryobotodes eremita. Next base: position 13,097,766 of record OU823257.1, read on the forward strand.
CTGAATTAAGGATTTCATAATACCTGTTTTAATGATGAAAGTTCTTGTTTTTTTATAAGGCACAAATGGCTAGTTATCAACTTTTGATACTTATTAATTACTTAAGGCTTACTCGAAATATCTTCACCATTTTTAAGATAGAGGATATTAGGTTATTATATTATATATTTAGTATATGTATATATTTAGTATATTTAGTAAATAGTACATTTAGAAGAGGCATAAGACACACTACTGAGACACATGAACAGTATTCAGTGTGGTTGCAGATCTGTAGGGTTCTCCGATGCTGCGGAAGTGGATGCGGCTCCAGGCTGAATTTAATTGTACGTTAATCTGTGTCTATACCTACCTAGGCACTAACACTAGAGGCTAAGTAAATTTTTACTAACCCTATGGAATCCTGTCTGAAAAAGTTTTCTGTTCTATTATTTTGTATTAGCTTTACTGCCAGAACTTTCAGAATAAAACTTAGCAATTTATCAATTGATCTAAATTTGATGAAGTAATATTTTTAAACCGCATGTTTCACCTACCTAGATTGAAACAACTTACTTATTGTATATTTTGAAGATAAGTCAATAATCTTCTGTAAGTATTCTTTAGTCTCCTCTTTAATCCATTTGCAGATTTTAAACGAGTAGGTAACATCAATAATGTACTACTGCCCGCTTTGGCCATAGACGTCAGTAATCCCCGATGGGGTAACGATCGCCAATGGGCAATGTTTCCCATTTCTATGCTAATGGAATTTGGTCAATGAGCGCTGGCGATCTAGAACCCGGTACACGTCCTTCATGAATTTATTTTTCCTATTAGTGCTGTATTGTTTTCTTTAGTGGACCACAACTACGATTTATGATTGGAAAATGTTTGTAGACGATAAAATATTGTTGGTCAGAATGTAAATTTTGATTATGTTTGTTTAGTTTTAAAGGACTGTTTGGTAACCTTCTTGATACCTACCCATAAATTTTCTTAGTTTAAAGATATAATAATAGTGTAATCAATTTTATTTCATAACACATTATTTTAGCGATAATGGAAATAAAACATAAATTTATCAGGGCCCTATAGATGAGCACGATGAATTTTCGAACTTCTAAAATAATATTTTCAAGAAACATATCGGAATTTAAAAGAAGCCTAGGGTATGAATACGATTCTTTTGATGTTACCGGGTTTTAAGAGACGTACAAACATTAGTACTTCTTCATACCTAATATCTCCCATTTCAATATATGAATAGGACTTTTGAATTACGAAAAAAGAAACGAATGGCAGTCGTGTTTTCAGATATCCCATAAGTCGCTCACAAGTTGATGTATAGAATATGGAGGAGAATTCCGACAGTCATTGCTTGGGCCTTTTGTGTACATTAATCTGTACTTTTCTAAGCATCTGCTTTGAAAAGTAATAAAAATCGGCTTAGCAAGACACGTATGGGCGTAGAATGCGAATAATACTCGAGTGGCAATTTTTTTTGCCGCTGGCAACACGTCCTCGCCCCTTCCTTACACTCTTTTGTAGGTGATTTTCGAATTTGCCGACAGAAAAAACATATTTGTCGAGACATATTCAGAGTCACGTCGAGTAAACACGTTTGAACATGCTCACAGTTTTATTTCACGTCGAGGTAAACACTTTCTAAGATGAATTTCTCGCTTCACAAACAAAATGAAATATTTTAATATTTTTTCCCTTCACAGTGGCGGATACCTGTCGTCATATTCATATAAAATATCTGTGTAAATTTGAATTCGAAAGATATGTGCTTTTAGAACTATTTCCAAGGATAGGTTCTATATTTGAAACTGAATGTTTCAAGAATTCGCTTGCATAAGTTATGTATGTACCTAAAATACCTGTAGATAGAGAACGACCCCTTATAAAATGCAGTTCTCGACTGTCTGTTATATTTGTAAAGAAAATATAATATAACGAGAAAAGTTAGTGGAAACAAAGCATTTACTGGTTGAGTTTCTCTCCAGTCTTGGCAACAGCCAAGAGCGTTTTAAGAGCCCGCGGGCTGAAATGGTAACCATAGCTGCCAGATCTAAACAATTTTACTATTAAATCAGAAACTAACAATAAATCATAAAATCCTTTTCAAATCTCACGAACGATTCATTTTAACATCTTGACGTGCTGTTAAATGGCTCTCACGATCCAAGGAGGTGTGAAGAATAAGGTCGGGACAAGACAAGACATACGAGAAAAGCACGTGACGACGGGGCGACGGATCGTGGACGGCAGGGCGACAGCAGGGGGACGGCAGGGGGACGGAGGACGGTCATCTTCATCGCTCAAGACAGAGCATCCGACCGGATATTATGCCCTGACCGATTTAGCTAGGTATATAAATACGATGACGTTGAAAAATACGCTACCCACGCCGTTTATTATAGTTGGTAACATTATTTAGATGGTAAGCACTATGTGATTTGATTTTGTAAGTGGTTTTGAGACGTCTTACTTTAAGGTCATATTTTTAATAGTAATAACTTTGAGTGGAGGTTTAAGGACTTGATTATTGAAGTACAAAGTTACAGGTTCAAAACCTAGCAAGTCTTATATAAGAGACCTTTTGTGCAGGGTCTTATTACCCGCAGTGGTTTTATATAAACTATAGGCTTGTATTGTAAGACTCGCAGTTATTGCACCCTATAATTCATATTCAAATTAGTTTGAATACTCTACTCTAAATTCTATTAAACGTAAACGGTGTCTTTTGACACTTTGGACAGAAAGTTTAATAAATTTCAAAGCAAAGTGAGTGTGCCAACTTTAAAATTTATTAATTGCTTATTAAATCTTAAATTTATGAAAGTTTTAATTTACAACAATCCGTGATTAATACTTTTGGAAAACTTAAAAAGTTTTAAACTCTTTCTGTTTTTTCACCGTCTTGATTTACGAGGATTTTAACGACCTTCTTTTACAATATTTGTATGTAATTTTAAAGTTTAGATTTGGTACCTACCTTGAAAATTGATAAATTATGTACTAGTCCAATATGCGTTATTATTATTTTTTTGTTAAGGCTCACCTACATGGAGTTTCTTGCCCATTCTTCTCCATACGAAACTACCTTTTGGAAGGGGCAACTAGAATCAATTCTATTTTTTTTGTAAATTTTGACGTTCCAAAGCGCCTTTTATGTGCCTATTTGAAATAAATGATTTGACTTTGACTTTACATGGAGAAAAATTGCTTAAATATGAGACCGCTGCTGATTCAGCTGTAAGGTGTACAACAGCTTTGTAACTTACATGGCGCAGTGGTAAAGCGATTGACTGCTGCGCTGCGTGTCGCGGGTTCGATACCCGCACGGAACAAATATTTATATGACCTACAAGTAGTTGATCCGGGTCTGGCTGTTTGTGTACGTGAGTTTAACCTTTTCACCGCCACGGACTTCAATAGAAGTTCAGCTGCCTTGAAATTTTAGTTAGATTTACATGTTTTAATGGCACGTACGCCTTTAAAACAATATGAATTTCTAAAGGGTACACTCTAATTTTGTTTTAAAGGCGTACATGCTATTAAAACATGTAAATCTAACTAAAATTTCAAGGCAGCTGAACTTCTATACAAGTCCGTGACGGTGAAAAGGTTAAATGTTTGTAAACGCACCCACAATACCGGAGAAATTCCTAGTGACAGTTCCTAGTTTCTAGACCCCCTAACGTAGAAATTGTAAGTCGCTGATAAAAAAAAAGTTGTTTCATAGAAAAGTGCAATACCTACGCGGTCAAAATGTATGGAACCATCATATTTCTTTTTTAATAACCGAAGAAAAATTTCAACGCAAGGCGGTTCAGAATCATGTTCTGAATCCATAGTAACAGGTTGCGCGTTGATGTCCCTGCCATAAACTTATCAGTGTCCTACTCGCATTCGTCAACTTTCGTCGTTGCAAATTATGCTTATAAATCTCTATTCTCTAAGAGCTCATGCCATGGTGAAATAATAGCCATCCAGCAAGACGCAAGCCGAGTTGACTGCTCAGGGAGCACTAGACATACATTTTAGTTAGCCACATGTGCAGGGCCCTTTACCACAAAAATTAACAAGTCTACAATTCTACAAAATTGTTAAATTGCAGAAAAAATTGCGTAACACAGCAATTACAAATATGTGTGAGTTACAATTCTTTCGCATTTTTAAAAGCGTAACACTAAGCATGACGGCTATGTATAAATTAATTGCAGACTTGTCACTACAATTTAAATATTTGTAAGGTTTTTCTTAAACAAATGTGTGGCTTTAATTCAAGCCCTAGATTATTTTAGTGCACCCCAAAATAATATTGTAAAAATGTAGTTATATGTAACTATCAAAACTATACTCTCACGTAGGTACATTTGGTTACCTTTTAGTCCTATATTTAATTAATTATACTAAAACCGTTGCATTTATTAACTTATCTTTTATAATTCATATTATCTGTCGAAAGAGACTGGATCCTGAGACACAGGGTATCCTAGTGCGGGATCCAGTGTCATACCTAAATATTGTAATACTTGTTTAAGAATCAATAAAACGTTTTATTATTTATTTATTAAATAGTCGACTTTTACTTCGAAATAAAATTATTTCCACTCAAGTAGTCGCTTCATTTACCAGATCCAAAAAAATCTAGCAGTTAGGGCAAACCCAAAAATATCTAGAACCTAGTTTGCCCAGTAACTTAAGTACTCTAGAGTGTAGTCATATTTCAAATACCGATCTTTCCCGGCCCCTTGAATAATTAATTATTATAATATACAATGTTGTGGCGGCCATTTTATCGTATCCTATATAATTTGCATGCGACAATCATCAACGGGTTAACACAATTTCATTTATTAACGGATCACTAGGCTGTGCTAATAAATGCACATGCTTATAAGGCTTCGAAGAATAAGGCTTGTTACATATGTTAGATTGGTTCTTAAATAAATAGGTCATCCTATGGCATAAGGTAGCCAGGTAGCGAAGTTGGTTGTGGGACAGCACCTTGTAAACTGTACGCTGTTAAAATAAAATAATTATAGAATATGGTGAGCTTCGACAGTTTAGGAAAACTGCTGTGATTCTGAACCAAAATTTAAACTTTATTTTTTTGGCAAAAAGCGGCTGTACCCTGGCCAGTGACAGGTCGTACGTTTGAACCTCACATTTTGAAATATTGACGTAAGTCCACATTTCTATATGAACCAAAAAATAAATAAAATATATGACACGAAATAAATAAAAGGAATAAAAATAAAAAAAATAAAAATTAACAGAAAAAGGTTTAAATTACATTCTAACGATGTAAAATCAATAAAAAACAGTTTTCAAAATAAGAAAACTAAAACCTCAAAACCAATAACGCAATCTCATCCTGCTACCATCAGCAAAAACAATGACAACCATTTTCTTAACAACATTTCATATATCGACCATCATCCAGCAATAACGTAAAGCTTTAGTGAGCGAGATCGTTAAAGTGACGAGGGCAGTCGCGACGATACAGGGTTCATATCCGGGTGCGGAAGGCCCTGCCCGGGTGATGGAACACTTTACCCGGGCTTCCTGCCCAGCAACTTGTGTGTTTGTCAATGATACATGATTTCCTTCAGTGGTCTGTGTGACCACACTTTATTGTTGTCATTGTTGAATAGATTGAAGGTGTGACGTTTTGGTAAATGTGAAATTGTTGTAAACATGATTAGATAAGACCTACAGAGATAATATTTTTATTATTTATTTCTAAATAACTAGATTATTGCTTATTTAAATAAAAATTGGTATCATATTATGATACTTATTTTACACCTATATTATGATACCTATTTTATTTGAACCTCAGAAAATACACAATAAATATCAATAAAGAAAACAAACAAAGAAGTTACTATAATACATTTGTACAAGACCCTTCACGAAGCTGTCATCTACACATTCTGTACATCAAACTACTCGTAAGTAACTTTGTGCAAAAATAATTGCTGGGAAACGATTTATTTTTGGTGTGAAAAATTCGCTGTTTACGATAGTGCGCAACGTATCGCACGCAATTATTTTTTGCATACGGACGCATGCACAGGCACAGGTATTGTGGGGGTAATTAAAGTTACGTTTTAACATTTAAAACTTGCTTTAGTAAAAAAACATCTTAAAAAACCTTGGAACTTTGACCTTCAATATTCCCTTACCAGAAGGTTCCCAGGTACGGTTCAGTAAAAAAAAAAAAACATGATAACGGTAATAACAAGTTTAGTGACTCACGGATTCGTTAAGGGTATTTTTACACGCATCGTAGTAGGTGTAGAAAAACAGATTTCATTGCGCTATTTGAAACGGGTTTGTTGATATAATCACCCTGTAGTGGCATCTGCATCGCTAAATGCGAGTTACGCGTCACACTGACGTCACGCAAAATTCTGCATCGCGCAAGCAGAGTTTACCGCGTAACTAACATATATACAACGTCCCGACATTAAATGTCGGGCAGTTGCCCACTAGACACGAAATCCGTCTGGTCGGAGGATCCTCCCTTTTCTATGGACGAAAAATAAACTTTACACCCTGTTCCTCATACCTCTATAACCCGAACCAACCTCATAGTAAACGAAGTCCACGAGAGAAAACATAACATATTTTTGTACAATTTGAGTGGATTTGCAAAAATTCTACTAACCCTAGATGCCATCATCTCTTTTAAGAGATGATATAATAATGACAACAGTATTTATTTATTTTTTAAGAGATGATACAATAATGAAAATAGTATTTATTTTTTGACTCTACACAATTCGAACACTTAATCATATTGTGCGCTCTATAGCTCTTTTGCATTTCATGCAAGTTAATCAAGTTAGTTAGGTTTCTAAATCATGTTGCTTATAGAAGTTGTTTAACTTCTAAAATAATTAAAGTTTATGATTCTTCATATATTCTGTTTTATTTCTATGTCGTATTATTTACGAATGTCTAGTAACAACGTCACCTGCAGGATAGTTTTGTAATCTAGGGTTAAATGTAGTAAGCTAAGGTAGGTCTTGACATATTTATGTCAAGATATTTTTAGGACTATACCTACTTTTTAATTAGTAAAAGAGAGAGCTTATATTTAATTTCACCTGTCCCGTTGTCTGTAATGAAATCTTGCAAGTAAAATTTGACCCACTTCCGTTTCTGATTGAGGTGAAATTCTGCATGCATATGTAAATTGGATGACAATGCAATATTATTATGACATGGAGCTGATCTGATGATGGAGCCGGCTGGTGGCCATGGGGACTCTGTAATGAAACGACGCAACCCCATAAAGTTTGGGCTCGTTTGATTTGTCTTATCAGAGACTCTGATCCCTGGGTCTGATGATGGAGCCAGAAGGTGGCACCCTGGGAGACGACTATGGGAACTCTGTAATAGAACGACGCAACCCCATCGAATTTCGGCTAGTTTGATTTATCTTGATAAGTACTCTGGTTCTAAATAATAAATTAAAAAAATATGTATATTAAAATTGTGTTTTATAAGTATGAACGTTAATAAACGCAAAAAATATATGTAAATTAGATAGAAATTACTAAACTAGTTATAAATAAATAAATAAATCAAAATAAATAAAAAAAATATCAAGGAAAAAAAAATGATTTTTAAAAACAAGCTTTTATTAGTTGTTAATTAAAAAACAACTAATAAAAGCTTTTATTAGCTTGCTTTTATTAGTTGTTAATTAAAAAACAACTAATAAAAGCTTTTCAATCGGAATACAATTATTTTTAGTTTTTTATAAATAACAAATAATAAAAGCTTGTTTTTAAAAAACATTTATTTTTTAGTTGTTATGTTTGTATGACTGATAATCAGAGATCGGATATTCGGGTGCATGTTTACTTTAAGTTAATTTTTGACTTTGAAAGTATGGAAGCGGCTTTTTAAAATATTTTTTTTTGTAAAAACGGAACCGGTATGCCAAGAATAACGGGAATGCATAACTATTCAGTTGTACAGCATTTTTTTTTTTGGGTGGGCAATCTTCAAATAACTTCTCCCGCTCTGGGCGGAGCGGGAGGGCGTGTCAGACTTTTACTGACTAAAACCCACCCGTGTTCCTTCAGTTGCCTGTGTGCCAGGGCCACGGTAACTCTTTCGAACAATCCGCAACCCCGGCAGGGATGGGCCTAATTTAGTGCTGACATCTCTTTGAGGCGCGCGTGGAACACTACGCGCCGTCGACCCGGGCCTGGTCCTTACCGGACGGCGAGCTACCCATCGCTCGCCGTCCGCAAGCCCACGCCTACGGTGGCCGGGAGTCGGCAATCGACTCCGGACGCCCAGGTTATCTCCTCTTGCGGCGACTAGGGGCGTGAGGGCGCAATGATTGCCTGACCCTCACGCGCTCCGCCTCCTCCTTCGCGAGCATTACTGCGTCGCAGAAGGAGGTGATGGCTTCCCATGCCTTCTCGCTCCGTACCATGGCCTGGACCAGGGCCAGACGTGAAAGATCGCCGCCGCCGATCGCCGCCACGACGACATGGCGGTGCTCCGCCCAAACCGGGCAGACCTCCACCGTAAGCTCCACCGGTCGATCCACATAATGGTAAGACCCGGGCTTTTCTTCCCGCCTCCTTATCCGGAACATGAACCTCCCGAAACAGCCATGTCCGGTGAGGATCTGCATCAGGCGGAAGGTGAGGACGCCGTGGCGCCTCTCAATCCACTCCTTTTTATTTTTTTTATTTTTTATTGAATGATATTATAATACAGAGGTGTTACTTAATTCTAAACTCGCCAAACTTTTACGTTTGATGGCGAGAGGCGCTCTTTTTACATAACAATGCACCACCTTACGCACATACCTACTACTTATATAATTATTAACAATGTTTTTAATTCTATTTGCTATCCTGTATAATGTTTTTTAATTTTGTCTTAAGTGATCCTTTACTAATTTTGACTTTTTCTCTTAATAAATCTAATTTGTTAAAAACTTTAGGTACCAAATACTTAGATGTTCTCTTACCATAATATTTTTTTTTTATCTGTGGTTGAACCAATTTGTTCTCTCTAACCCTACGTGTGTTGTACTTGTTTTTAACATTAACTTCCTGAAAGAAGGGACTTACCTCCGCAATTGTGGCGTGCCCAAGGTGTATAATATGGTGTGGACTTCTAATAAATTATTTATTTAAAAAAAAACCCCAGGATTCTTGGATTGCATAACTATTCAGATGCATAAATTTATTTAAAATGAATGTTTAACCCCCTATGCAAATATGAGTGGTGTAGGGTGTAAGAGGAGGGGTGGTGTGTTAGTTAAAGTTAAGATTTATTCGATACAAAAGCGCATTCCATATTAGCCAACATCTCAACTTTAGATGAATATGCATCCGAATATCCGATCTCTGCTGATAATGCACTTATGTTTAGTAGTTAGCTAATTAAGCAGATAGATAATTTTTGCTGGTCACGCTGGTCCTGCTCCACAAGGGCGCATAAACTATTTGATTAGCATTTGGAACTACTGTTGGAGCTGCTGAAGATTGTATAAACTATCTTTGCATTTTATAAATTCAATCTTTTAGTATTGTATAATTGCATAGAACATGTGTGAGTACTATGTACCTACTATAAAGCTACCATTTACTAGATTCTTCTTTCATTGACTTGAATGTGTCCTGGCGGCTGAGAGTATGTCATGCTCACTCAAATGTCTCGCTGGTGGTGGCGTGTGTTGGATCATTAAGTTCCCTTCAAAATGGTTGAGCTGAATGGTGCTGATCCATGCGTCATGTTCGTGAACGGGCGCCGTCAGTAGGGACTGGTCATCTCTTAGCTGCCACGGCTTATTTTAATTTAATTTAATATTTGAATTGTTTTCGTCTTTTTATTATGGACGCTTTTAACTTTCTGCATCGTTCTCACATGCATAATTTCAACATTAATGATTTAACCAATATTTTGTAACCATATTTTGATTTAAAAGAGTGTCCATGGAGTTTCTTGCCCGGTCTTCTCCATAGGTACCTACTACTCGTACGCTTTGGAATGGGCAACTAGCTTCACCTTTCTGACTGACCGACCCCTTGACAATTCAAAAGTGCCCGTAATTGGTTTATTTGAAATAAATGCTTTGAGTTTGAGTTGAGTTGGAATTTGTTTAATGTTAGTTGAGTAGGTATGTATAATTATAGTGTATTATCTATAATATATATTGCTATTAAAGTAGTAATTTCACAATGTAGGTACATATTTCATTTTAAATAAATGTGATATAAACAATATTATTATTAATAGTAGTTGATAGTCAACTATCGAATTAGGTCTAAGATCTGTAAAGATAGTTGTAAGAGGTAAATAAATAAATAATGCTTGATATAAGATACCAACACTTTCGTCCAATCGCTCCGCCACACCCCTAGCAAATTCAGCCAACTAAACGAGCCAGTAATAGCCTAATAATACCGAGATACTAATTAATACCACGAATACAGCGAAAATGTACCAAAAGCTTTGTAACGTCATCGATGATTCGCCCCGGGCAGATCGCACAAAGGAAGCCCGCTTTCATCGTTCGATTTGCAACCAAAATCTACCCTGGTTATAATGCAAAGCCATACATTCCGAAACTAATTCCCGTCATAAAGGCAATCGGATGAATGAGGTATGAATAAACGCGCAAACGGGTCACGGGGACCGAATTATCCGGTGTAGTCGCCGAGCTGGTGTCGTAAACCGGATAGGTATCGTTTGTTTTAGGAATAAAATTGCGTACTATTTTTTCATGACTTTTCATTGACCAAACGTGACTCTACATTAATTAAAAACATGTATTTTACTTATTTTTAAACTTAAATAATACATTTATATTTTCAAAATAAGATGCAAAACTTATGACGCCCTTTTTAATCGAAAAGGAGACTAGATCTAGGCAAAGTAGGTATTTACCTAATATTTTATGGCACAGAAGATTTTATCCAGTTAGTTTTAATTAAAACACTATGTGGTCAAGTTAACGTATCCTCTCAAAACATTGTTTCAATTGTATCAACAACAATAACCACCCAATTAGATATACAATTTGATTCGCACCCAAACTCCTACACTACTGATACCGCGATAATACTGGTAATCATAGCATAGGTTCTCACTTAATTGTCGCCTGGGTGCCTCCACCAGCAGATATCTAAACGGCTCTATTGAAAACTGCGCTTACATATTGTGAACTGGCTCGCTTCCAGCAGATTATCCGTGGCTCCTCTGCAATATTTGTGTCTCACGTACTAGGCACTATTCAGGGGATCGAAAAACTTTTCTAATATTCTTTTGAGACGAAAACACTTGCGGGGGATTTGAAGTCTGATCAACGTGTGAATGCGTGTTTGGTTGAGGTGGTAAAAAATTTGTACGGGAAATTGATATTTTAAGACAGTATTTTGATTTGAATGCGATTAATATTATTTTTTCGTATTTTGATAGGTTCCCTATCCATTTGCATAAAATTTTAAGACATAATATACCATTAGCATAACGAAATTCAGCGTAATGATCATTACGTATAAATGTTTTGCCATAATGTTTATTGCCATAAATTAACCTAAACTAACCTCACCATTGAATTATGCCAAAGTATTATTATGCCACAATATCATTATGCTAATAAAAGTCATGCGAAAAGGGTTATGCCAAAATATATTAGTATAAATAAATAATGCGAAAAGAAGGGATCACGTTTTTATATTTTGTGACTTAACTTGGGTCAAATAAATTTATTTTCTGTTTCTTTTAACTTTCTATACGTGTATAAATGAGAGAGTACAGCTCGTGTTATTAGATATTTGGAGATTATTTTTTATCTGTATACTGTTTATCATAACACCACCCCCTAAAAGTTCACTGCTAAAGGATGTCACTAAAATCTGCCCAAACGAAGTACCGAGGTACAATTTGTGGCATAAAATATACTAGATTACACTGAATAATATTGCATTTATATATTTTTCTTATGGTTACCCGGGGAGGAGAATAAAATAACTTTTAACATAATAAAAAGCACGCCATTTTGGCACTCAATCATCGGCATAAGCACAACTACCTTACTTATAAAAAAAAAAAAAACAAGTTGACAGATGTCTGCTGTCAGCCACTGTTGTTTCACGAACGAGAGGAATGATATGTGAATGACATTTACGAAATAATGTCAACTCGAGTGTCCACCAAATGTAATGCAATTGTACATGCATAAAAAAATATTTATTATGTTGTTTTAAATTATTTAATAGAGTACATTACGATTGTCTCTTGGGTACATTACCAATCGACAGCGATGCGGAGGAATTTTTTGACGCCATTTTTTAGTTTGTTAATAGTTTTAGTTAGGTTAGGTTAATTAATTAGATATAAGTTGTTATTCATGTACTCAATTAAATTTAACTATTTTAATTCAATAAAAGAAAATTATTTAAGGATAAAAATCCAATGATTTTCGAATTCCTCTATTTTTTCCCTACGATTTGGTGCACGTGTACCTCGAAGTACATGTTTGGGCAAAGTTGTATGAGCTTTTGTTGATCTGGGTTCCGCAAAATTAGGTATAGTACCTGTGAGGTAATAGAGGATATACCAAATATCATCCCTAGTTAGTACCTATAGTTATATATTAAGAAAAAAATATATAATTTTGCTACCCATCCCCTTACACATCCTAGTACATTCTTGTAGTTCATTAATGCGATTACCGACAAAAGGTTTTAATAAATTAGGTGTCATGGTAAGCCAACTTAACACTATTGTCGAATCGCACCAAAAGTAACATTTACTAACGGGTTTGGTGAACGAGTTCCGTACATTAACCCACATTCTTGCTCCTAGTAACGCCCCATATAACTCAAGTCTAGGGATGGTTGTTGGCTTGATTGGTGCAACACGATTTTTAGAGACCAAAAGCTGTATTCTTACGAACCCATCCCTAGTACTAGACTTTATATAAATACATGAGCCGTAGGCCTTTTCGGATGCATCTGTAAACACATGTATCTCATTTATGGTTGAATTGTCACATAAAATCCACCGGGGTATCATTTTCTTAGTGAGTCTTCGCCGGAAATCAAGCTAAGTATAACGGTGATTCGAATATTTAATTATTTCGTGTAAAATATCTCCTAAATCATAATTATTTACGGTATTTATCCATTCACAAACAAAAATCTCCTATTACAATGCAGTTTTCAACTCGCGATATCGCAGTGTATTGGCAAAACACGTCGGTCCTTAGTTCGCAACTCCAGCGTATAACGGATGTGTTTTTCAACTAGCAGAATTTAAATTTATACTTTTAAATTTAAATCTATGACCCGTTTTAAACGTTGAAAAACATCGCAGAGACTGCACTTAGGTAAATATTCGCTCAAAGTTGAGAATGGATAGTGAAAAAAAAATAGTGATGTATGAACTTGTTTGGATATTTGGTTCAATAAAGTTAAATAGGTACTTACACTTGATTATTTAGTTGGATATATTGCACTAGCTGTTGCCCGCGACTTCGTCTCAGTGTATTTTGTGTTTCATCATTTTTATTAACAATATCTAGGATGAAAACTAGCCTATGTCCTTTTCCAGGAACCAGGCTACCTATTTGTCAAATTTCATAACAATTGGACCAGCAGTTTAGGCGTCAAATATAATATCAATATAATACTCGACATCAGAGCCATCCGGTCCGATGTCCTATTTTTGCAAAAATCACTTTTTCATGAAATCGTAGGTAGTTTTGAGCGCGCTTTGAGCGCGGCGACCGAATCAAGAAATTCCGTAACGAAAATAAAACCTAACACCCCCCACTCCGCCTACCATGTAGCTCGGCCGAGCGTTCGCTTAACGTGTATGTATATGGTACGACTGTACTTGAATTAATATCAAAGAAAATAAAATACTGCTTAAATACGGCATAAATAAATAATTATAATTGCATAAGTTGATAAAAAATGCTATGACATAGCTTTACCGCGGCAGTCCCCGAGTGCCACCCGAGTTTTTTTTTTTTTGTTTCTTTCTGTCTAGGCGATATATTTGTATCTCACTTAGTTTGAAATTTCATTTCAGTGAAAATGGTCGTATATCCGGAATACACACTAGAGCTTTAGCTCTGAACTTCATTTACAATTTTATGGTCGTGAGATAAACAAAATAAAAATACTTACTTCTTTTGTGGTCTCACGTAAAGACCAGCGGGGTAATTACGTAACACACTAACAGTAGGAATGGGTTTCATTTTGACAGTTCAACAATATTCATTGCGTTATATATGTTGTTGAGCAGACAAATTTTTCGAACATCTGAAGCAATGGATTAGCAATAGGCTTCAAAATGATTCAGATTGTGATAGATAGTCTGTTACGTAATTCGGGTGCTGTTCTAAAAAAAATTATATGTAGTATTAACAACTTACTCTTTGGCTCGGAAACTATTCATCTATCAAAAGTTATTTATCAACGACAGTTCTTATGGTTCGGGACATAATTGAGAGATTTCACCGAGAAAGAGAAAGCACTATTATAGTCACTGGATGAAAACGAGACAAAATGTAAACATGCGGCCGGCCCCGCCCCCCTGCGCCACCGCCGCCGTCGCCACACCGTGCCGGCATTGTTTTCGTAATTTGGCTAGTTTAAAGGGCGTTTGTTATTCTGAGTTTTATTAATCAATTAAATCATGATACCAAGGTAGGAGCAGTCAACCTTTTGATTCGCCTGTGATTGTATATGCAACCTTTTTTTTTTTTGGGTGGGCAATCATCAAATGACCTCTCCCGCTCTGGGCGGAGCGGAAGGGCGTGTCAGTCTCTTACTGACTAAAACCCACCCGTGTTCCTTCAGTTGCCTGTGCGCCAGGGCCACGGTAACTCTTTCGAACGATCCGCGACCCCGGCAGGCATCGGTCCTATCGGACCCCGTCAATGGTGCTGACATCTCCTTGAGGCGCGCGTGGAACACGACGCGCCGTCGACCCGGGCCTGGTCCTTATCGGACGGCGAGCTGCCCGTTGCTCGCCGTCCGCAAGCCCGCGCCTACGGTGGCCAGGAGTCAGCAATCGACTCCCGACGCCCAGGGTGTCTTCTATATGCAACCTGAGCTCTGAATCATCTTTGTCATGTAATGCCCCATTCGCTGAACAGCTCCTGGTTGCAATTGTTATCTACATAGATAGGTTTCTGTATTTTCTTCATCCTTGAGTAAATAGGTACCTAGCTCCCTTTCATTACAAAGAACATAGTTTATCGAAGATTAGAACAAAACGCGAAGTAAAAATAAACAGATTTTTATAATTTGTTTTTAGGTCGATACAATCACTTAAAATCGATTTGCAAACTTCTAACTAAGTTAGAATCATATTCTGCTGAATGATGACAATTTCGTTTAGAAGAAAAAAAAATGTTACAATTATGTTTTCGTGTGTCGAACATAGACGAGCACGTAGTAGTGCACTGTAACCGCGGTATGGTGGTTAAATTAACCGAAGCCACTCGTACTTTACCACACAACAACCTCACAGTGATATTTAGGTCCTACTGATTCTCAGAACGTAAATACACGCAATCCACGTGATCTTGTTGAGAGGTATCTACCAAACATAGTACATATGTTCTAGGTCAAGAGGGGTTTCACATAGAGCCACGGGAGCCAATTATCACCCGGGAACGTTACTACCGAGATAAAAAGTATCATATTAGGACGTAATGATCCAGGTTCTAGTCTACTCGTGTGCCATATTTCATCTAAATTCGTTCAGCCACTACGGCGTTTTTGATTAACAAACATCCAAACATACAGACTTTCATATATAGATACATTATTATTAACCTTCCACTTTAAAAAATCTTAGATTCATTCTTTCACTGACAGACAAAGCACAGCCTAAGCCTAGAAGCAGAACACTTTGCGCAAGAGTTCCATAAAACTAAAATGTGCACTAAGGTAGGATTTTTGAAAAATCATCCCCTGTAAGGGTTAAATAGGAACTGAAAGTTTGAATTTAAGTTCGTACGTAAGGCTTGTAATAATATAATATAGTAAAATTTTAAGTCATCTACAGTTTATGAACCTGCATTTAAGTAATCGACATAGAAAATCGATTTTGATGGTAACAGCAATACGCAATAATTGTAGGAGACATCGCGTACTCAGAATCGATGCAGAAGTAGTATCTTAGGAAATCGTATGATATGTTTCTGCCTGTCATAACGCCACAGAATTCATTCAAGAAAATTTTAATTCAGTACAATGTATTGGTGGAAGAGGTTATAAAGGCTCATTTAACAATAGAACATACACCAATCAAATAAACTCAGTGCCAAATAGTCTTATATTATAGCATATTTGGCCATAAGTTTTGCGTCATAAATAAGAAAGTTTCTGTTTATACCTACGAGCCAAATGGTATTACAATAAGATAAGACCTATTTACGAGTTTTCTTTTAGAGGAAGTAATGTCATATCTATACGTACGCAACATAAATAGCCATTGAAATAATATTTTTCGCGAACCTTAAGGTCTGTTATACATAATATATGTTTTTTACACACATTATTTATATTTTTTAACCAAACGGTCGGATTTCTACATAATCCAGCATATGTCTTAATTCAAATAGTAAATTTTTAAATCCAAAAGGTTTGTTAACAACACAACAATATTGACTGCAACTGCACCCTAATTACGTAACACACTATCTATCACAATCTGAATAATTTTGAAGCCTATTGCTATTCCATGGCTTCATATGTTCGAAAAATGTAAACTCAACAACGTAAATAACGCAATGAATGTTGTTGAACTGTCAAAATGAAACCCATTCCTACTGTTAGCGTGTTACGTAATTACCCCGCTGGACCAGATGGCTTTGATGTCGATAATATGTTATATATTATTGATAGTATGTATTAATGAATATTTAATTTCTTAAATTACAATAGTAATTCAAATATAATAACCTAACCTAACTAAAACTATTAAAAACAAAAAAATGGCGTCGAAAAATTCCTCCGTATCGCTGTCGACTGGTAATGTACCCAAGAGACTGGCGGCATTGGCACATTGTATGGCAATGCTTAGCCTCTGGCCAAGCCATTAATTAATATATTATAATAAAATAGATACTCGCAGGTACACATTATTAGTGGTAGTTAGTTTAGCAGATGTAAAGTTGCTTCACCACGCCGAACTAGAAAATTTTGGTTTCGTTTGTAACTGAAGAACACCAAAACGGATAATCGGGTTTGGATAAATTGTAACATAAGTCGAGAAAAGACAAGATAATTTAATTTAATATATCTTTAGTCTTTCTGTTTTATTTAATAATCGAAATACACTTACAAAAATGTGGTTTTCACTTAGCGGCCATTCTAATGGATCCAAAAATAATTGAGTTTAATAAAGAAAGTGTTTGAATAGAAATGTAATCTTGTTTATTACACAGCTGTATTCAGGTGCATCTTATAATTTGTCAAAGCTAGAACTAGTCTGATTACCTTTGAAGGTTAGCTCTGCAGAACTAAACGTTACAAGTTAAATGGGTTTCGACAAGTGGACACATATCGTCGAGGATATTAAGAAATTACAAGACTAGTATTTTGTTTTAGTGTTTTAAATGTGTAGATTGTCTAGATTATCTAACTTATCGGTGATGCTCTTCAGAAAGGTCAGGTGCGTAGTACTCGCAACCGGCGTACGTATATGACCAGATGTATGAACGTAAACGAAGCAAAAAGAATATGTGAGGATCGTAACAGGTGGCATTCTGTAGTTTCTGCATACCCCCATGGGAAGAAAGTGTGAGTTTATGTTTTTGTTTGTTTGTTGAAGTGTGAGATTATCTAGAATTTTGAATTTCAAGAGAGTAAACCCTAAAAAAACATGCTGTTTGTCCTGTCATGTTATGATGACACCTTAAACAAAACAAAAACAAAACACAATTTTTGTTTTTTTGTTTGATAGACAAAATTGTCAAACTTTTATAACTTGAATGCGAGGCTTTTGGGTATTTTGTATGTGTCTATTCATTTGTAAGGTGCGTTTTGTTTGTGCAGAATAAACTATTTTTATTTCTTTTTTTATTTGTTAACTGGCACAGTAGCTAAGCGTTATAAGCCGTACCTACTACTCAGAGTTTTATGTATGTTTGGGCAATTATGTATATATTTATTTATATATCTCTCTATTCCTATTCTTAGGAAAAGATAGGGTAAATAAAAGGGTAATCCCTAATTACAGAAACATTTATAAATCGATAAATAATTACGTTATTTAAACAAAAAAATGAAGAGCTATAATGAGTGAGTGGGTTCTCCCGAGTCTAATAGAAACTTTAAAATGATTGTAAAGAGAAAACTTTAAAAGCAAAATAGTATGAACAACAAAAAAATGTTGTACAAAAATGTTTGGGAAAAAACCAGCTGTGAAAAAGCGGATAACAATGTAAAATACAATTCAACCACGTCAGTCTCAGGTCGTCACCGCTGACAACCAATATTTTATAACTGGAGCTCACCACAAATAGATATGTATATGTACTGACTGTGTAGGTATGATAGGTGTAGCTGTCCTATAGGTGTTAATGACGTAATTTTTTTCATGTTTACCAATACAATACTTTCTCATTATTAAACAAAGTACCTAAGTAAGTTAGTTTGACAGAATTCTTAATTAGGCAATCAATCACAGACTTGGGATGATATGTTTTGACCAATCAAATCTCGGGTCTGTACGTGTGATTGGTTCTTGTTATAGACGTCAACCAATATTCAACAACTAGCTAGGTACCTTTTTATTATTTGCCTCGGTAAGTACGTTAAGCCGTTGGTCCAGCACCCTAATTACGTAACACACTATCTATCATAATCTGAATCATTTTGAAGCCTATTGCTAATCCATTGCATCTTAAGTTCGAAAAATTTGTCTGCTCCACCACGTAAATAACGCAATGAATGTTGTTGAACTGTCAAAAGAAACCCATTCCTACTGTTAGTGTGTTACGTAATTACCCCGCAGGCTGTCATTCGTAGATCTTTACATTAGTTACGGGTAGTCAGAAGCCCAAAAGTCTAACAACCAGTCTGACCAAGGGGTATCGTGTTACCCAGTAACTGGGTTGTGGAGGTCAGATAGACAGTTACTCCATATAAAATACACCCGGCTTGGTTGGAAGCTGACCCAAACATACATAGTTAGGACAGTCTAGGCAGATCACGATGAACTTTATACGAATTAGCTGATAAATAAATCTTGCTATCAAATCATCTGAGATTTGATGTTCACTGTATTGTAGGGTATTGTGTCTGCTTTTATAATTAGTAATGTGGGTATGCGCTTAATTGAATAAAACAGTCAGCTATCCATCTCCGTATTTAGTTGACGTTCCATTTGGCGACGAGAAATTCGAATTCTAATTGCGTGTTAAATTGTTACTAACAATGCCGATCGGTCGACTAGAACCATTTGACATTAATTCGAAGCAGTGGCCGTCGTATATTCGTCGTGTCAAACAGTATATATTACTTAATGAGATAAAGGATAACTTGTGTGTGTCGTTGTTAATTACGGTTGTGGGTGAAACTACATGTTCGTTAGTGTGCAATCTATGTGCTCCGCCGGATCCAGAGACGAAAAAGTTTGACGAATTGGTACGTTTGGTGACCGATCATCTAGAACCACAGAGATCGGAGATTGCCGAGCGTCACATATTTCACTTACGTAGACAGCGTGTTGGGGAATCCATGACGGACTTTCTCCAAGATTTAAAACATTTCGCGACCACGTGTAACTTTGGTACAATGCTACAAGAAAACCTTCGCGACCAATTTGTTTCGAGACTATCCAACTACGCGATGCGATCGCGTATTTTTGTGAGAAAAATATTAAATACAAGGAGGCGGTGGAGCTGGCTCTGGCGTTAGAGACCGCGGAGAGGCTCGTGGAGGTGAGCGCGGCGACCGTCGCCGCAGCCACGACCTCAAGTGCAGGCGGCGACGCGGGCGAAGGCCTGCATAGGACCGACGCGGGCCGAGTACGTGGCGGAGGCGCGCGCCGACCGGGGCGTAACCAAGGCGCTAGAGCTGACGGCGCGGTGGCGAGAGGGGGCGCCCCTCCGGCGCCGGCGCAGGCCGCGTCGACTCAACAATGCTGGCGGTGTGGAAAGCCGCATCGGCCGGAAAGATGTCGTTACAGCAATTACAACTGTGATGAGTGTAACGAACGTGGACATTTGAAAGTGATGTGCAAAGAGGAGCGTGGTAGCGGTCGGTCTGGTAGGCAAAACTACGTAAGTGAAGATAACTCGGGGGCCGAGGATTTGTTTAGCATCGAACTGGCGTCTAAAGGTAACAAACCTTACTTTTTTAACGTGAACATTGACAGCTACGAAGTTAAATGTGAAGTCGACACTGGAAGTCGCATTTCGGCGATTAGTGAAGACTTTTGTAAGCGAATGTTTCCAAATAAAACAATTCAATCCGATAACCTAATGTTAAAGTGTTATACAGGTACGCGGATTGAGTCATTAGGTTATAAATTGCTCAATGTTAAACTTGGTAATGTTACGGCAAATAATTTGTCTTGCTATGTTATTAAAAATGGTGGACGCCCATTATTGGGCAGGGATTGGTTAAAGTCCCTCAATATCAAACAAATAAATTTCAATGATATTATTGCTAATCCCTGTATTAGTAAGTTAGCTACAGAATTTCCCGTGGTTTTTACTGATAAATTAGGAAAATGTAAAAAATTGCTCCAATTGCAACTGACAGATAAGGAGCCCGTGTATGTGCGGGCGCGCTCCGTGCCACTGGCACTCCACGCGCGTGTGGAGCGCAAGCTCGAGAGGCTGGAGGCCGAGGGTAGCATCTACCGGGTCGAGCACTCGGACTACGGCACACCCATCGTGCCGGTTATCAAGACGAACGGCGATATACGAATATGTGGCGATTATAAAGTGACCGTCAATCCGAAACTTAAACGTGAATTTTACCCACTCCCACGCATCAAAGAGTTGTTTGCCACTCTAAGTGGGGGAAGGGAATTTACTAAAATTGATTTAACTCCTGCCTATCAACAGACGATGTTAACGGATGATTCACAGTTGTGTACAGCTATTACTACACATATCGGTACATTTGTTTATCGCCGTACGCCATTCGGATTATCTTGCATTCCGGTTTTTTTTTTAATTAATGGAGGAGACATTGCGCGGCGTGCGTGGCACGGTGGTGTTTCTAGATGATATTTGTGTGACGGGGGTTTCGAGAGCAGAACATTTGGTTAACTTAAGACAAGTGCTGGTTAGATGAAGAGATATGGGTTTGACCGTAAAGTTAAGCAACTGTTGTTTTTTACAAGCCAGCGTTAAATATCCCGGGTTTATTATTGACCAAAATGGTTTGCGCCCGGATCCCCAGAAGGTGGAGGCTATTGTAAAGGCACTAACACCTATCGATATCAAACAATTGAGAAGTTTCCTAGGTTTACTTAATTATTATGGCAACTTTATACCCAAATTAAGCATTATATTACATCCGTTGCATGAACTTTTAAAAAAGGGCGTCAGTTGTAATTGGAGTAATGAGTGCGATGAGGCTTTTAAGGAAGCGAAGCGAGTCCTATCAGGTGAGAAGGTACTTGCACATTATGAGGAGGGGCAGCCCTTAGTGCTATCGGTAGACAGCAGCGCCTACGGGTTGGGAGCAGTATTGGTGCATCGTTTCCCAGACGGCAGTCAGTGATCGGTCAGTTGTGTGTCGCGCACAGTCAATGATGCGGAGCGCAATTACAGTCAGATTGATAAGCAGGCTCTGGCAATATTTTATGGCGTCACACGACACCATCAATATCTGTATGGTAGAAAATTTGAATTACGTACAGATCACCAGCCTTTAAGCTACATTTTCAGAGCGAAAGTGGGTATACCCCAAACTGCCGCCAGTCGCTTACAACGCTGGGCTGCACAATTAGCTGCATATGATTTTACTATAAAATGTATAACCTCAAAGCAAAATGGACCAGCTGACCCGTTGTCACGTTTACCGTTAGCACTGGAGCGCCGTCCCACCGAATCAATGAGTTATGTTAACTTAGTACATCAATGTATGCCAGTTAATTTCCATGACGTAAGTAAGGAAACGAATAAAGATGCAATATTATCGCGAATATTGGGATTTGCAAAATTTGGATGGCCATCCGTACCTATTTGCGAAGAAGAAAAACCATATTTTGCACGAAAAAGCGATATTATAATGGATTTTGGGTGTTTAATATATAAATATCGAATTATAATACCAAAACGATTAGAAACTAAAATTTTAGAAGAAATTCATCAAGGTCATTTAGGAGTTAGAAAAATGAAGAGCATATCACGTAATTATGTTTACTGGCCTACCTTAGATATTGACCTTGAAGTAATGTGTCGTTCGTGTGAGCTGTGTCGTATGGTGCGGGATGCAGCGCCGCGTGCGGACCTGCATCCGTGGGAATTTCCTTTGTTTCCATGGCAACGCTTACATGCAGATTTTGCGAAGTAGGTATTCGGTAAGAAAATACTTCATTATAGTCGACGCGCATTCAAAGTAGATGGAGGCACTTCCTATGGGTCGTACGGATGCACAGTCAACAATCACAGCTTTAATTACAGTTTTTAGTAGGTTTGGATTACCTTCGCAACTCGTAACGGATAACGGACCACCATTCAAATCCAAAGAATTTAAAACTTATTGTAACCAGAATTGTATTGTACATGTGACAACAGCGCCATATAGGCCACAGCGTAATGGCACCGCTGAAAATGCGGTAAAGACTGTTAAAAAAGCAATAAAAAGAGCAGTTCTTAGTGACGAAAATGTGTTACAAGCATTAAATACATTTTTATTCAATTACCGCAATTGTGAGCATGCAACTACGGGCGTGCCACCAGCAGTATTGCTAACCGGGTGTCGGATGCGAAGACGACTCGATGCGTTACGGCCAGACGTCGCGCAAGTGGCGCGCGCGGCCCAGCAACGTCAGGTAACTCATGCAGGAGGCACGCCCTGCCCCCCTATCCGTATAGGAGAACCGGTACTCGCACGCAATTACACCTCGAATCCAGATAAATGGTCCACGGGAACAGTGTCTAACGGGACCGGTGTCGTACCGCATTGATATGGAAAACGGTGTCCAGTGGCGCAGGCATCGCGACCATATAATTCCAGTTGGAGACAAGTCGCGGTTATCACTATCGCGAGCGAGTATCGGTACTCGCAAGGGGAAGAATAAGGATCATGACGAAGATGCTTTCGAGGATGCATCAGAGGCATCCAGTGAGCTGGAGACGGAAGCGGGTAGCGCGGTCCCGGCGAGCCCCGCCGCACCAGCGGCGCCGCGCTCCCCGACGCTGCCACCGGGGGCTTCGGCCCGAGCTATACGTGCGCGCCGTTAATAAATACAATGTCTAAATAGTTATAGTTATTAGTTATAATAAGTTAACATTTATTTAATCTTAAGGGGGGAAAAGTGTAGGGTATTGTGTCTGCTTTTATAATTAGTAATGTGGGTATGCGCTTAATTGAATAGAACAGTCAGCTATCCATCTCCGTATTTAGTTGACATTCCATGTATGAAAAATTTAAGCCATTTAATGTAATTTAAGTGTAATATAAGTGTATGTGTGTATGTAATGTATGTGTAAAATGTATCCTAAAATTAAAGGAAATTGTTTTATTTTTAATCGGTGCTGGCATAGTAACCCTTACCTTTTTTTTTTTTTTTTTTGTTCCGGGGTGGAAAATCCTCATGGATGTCCTCCGCCCTGGGGGGGCGGAGGGGTCTGTCAGACTCTTACTGACTAAAAACCACCCCGGTGTTCCGTCTCACACCTACGCCGGGGGTCGCGGGAACGTACAAATCTTCCGCAACCCCCGGCCGGTGCCGGCCCGCCTCTGCGGGCCCCGTCCAGTCGAGCGGAGGGAGTGAGGTGTTGACTCCCCCCGCGACGTCTAAGAGGGGCGCGCGTGGAACACTACGCGCCACCACCTCGGGTCCTGATGTATGGGGGGCGACGGACGTCCCCGAGTCCGTCGCCCCTGGACCCATTTAGGGGGGCTGGAAGAGGGCGTTGTCCGCCCTCCGCCGACGCCCGGTGCGCCTGCTGCGGACCGGGTGAGAGGATGAGATCTCTCGCTCCCTTTCCGCAGCCTCCTTCTGCGAGATGACTGTTTCGCAGAAGGATACCACCGCGTCCCAGGACTCCTCGCCGCCGACCATCGCATTCACAACGGCCGGCAGCGAGAGGTCACTGCCTACTCCTGAGATGAGGGCACGGCGCGGCTCCTCCCAAGCGGCACACTCTGCCAGCGTATGCCGCGCCGTGTCCTCCCGGCAGTCGACGCAGTGGTGACACCGGGCGTCCGGCTCCCTGTTTATGCGACACAGGTACTTCCCGAAGCAACCGTGCCCCGAGAGCACCTGCGTCACCCGAAACGACAGGGAGCCGTGCCTCCTCCCGAGCACCGGCCAGACCGCCTCGATGGTGACGAGGCCGGCGGTAGGGCGTGAGAGCCTGTCCCGCCATTCCGCCACCAGGACCTCGCGGAGCTGCGACCGACGCTGCTCCATTTGTCGCTGCATCGGTCGTTCGCCCCGCGCCCGCGCTTCCTCGCGCCTCCGGTACAGTGAAGCGAGCACCTTCGCCTCCAGGTCCCAGGGCGGGGATCCGGCCAGTGCACAAGCCGCCTCGTAGGAGATCGTGCGATAACCCCTGATGACTCTGACGGCCATCGCTCTCTGCGGCTTTCGCAGAACAGAGATGCTGCCGGCCGTCAAGTCAGCCGCCCAGATCGGGATAGTAACCCTTACCTCCGCCATCTTGAGATCAAGATTAAAGATCGCCAAATTAAATGGAAGCAGTGATGGCCCAGTGGTAATGGCTGCGAATTACAAGTTGTAGGTCGTAGGTTCGAACCCAGACAGGCGCTTTACTTTGTGTAAATAATTTCATCACCACTGCTCTCAAAACGGTGAAGGACAAGATCGAAGGAAACCGCATGTTCTTGAACCAAAAATACGAAAACATGTGAAGTCTATCAACTCGCACTGGGCCCGTGTAGTGGATTACGGCCCACTCCCTCTCATCGAGAGGAGTCCTGTGTGCCAGCAGTGGGAACATTATAGGCTGATTATGTTATGCTATGTAAATTCAATATTTGCATCCATATGTCTCGGCGATGGGTCACTTTGGAACACCATATCCCCGGATATTTTTGTGTGTTCTAAGTTCCATATATTTCAGCGTTGAAAAGTCAAAATGGCGATGGGGTGACTGTACTATTTCGGTTCTATGCCCTTTAATCACAGCGTAAATATATAACGAAAAATTGCAATTACCAGAAATATAATATAAACTAGCTTCTGCCCGCGACTTCGTCCGCGTGAAATTTCTTGTTCCCCGGACCCATCGCATCGCATCGCATTACCCACCCGCGCTTTTACTTCATTTTCGCTTAGCGATCTTTTTGATTTCTTTTTTTTTTGCTCGGCTGCTAAGGGTTGTAGCGTGATGTTAAATATCCTAACCTTTCTCAAGAATTCGACTACCAGATGTAAAAAGATTTTTTTTTATCTGACTGCTAATTCCAGAGATTAGAGCGTTCAAACTAACAAACTCTTTTGCTTTATTTTATTAAGTATAGATTGAAATGTAAACGAATATTATAAGGTCATTAGAAGAATGGGCCAATACCAGTCTTCCTACGTAATTAAAAATCAATGCTGTTAAATGCCTATAGAGCGTGGGATTCGTTAAATCGTGTTATATAAAGGTGATTGGTAAAACGTAATGTGAAATGTATCACACAACAATTATAGCAATTTGTTTCAACGTGTGTTACATATAGTTCATGTTCTGTTTCACCAATATATACTCGGCAAAAGCTTTATGGAATGAAAACTGTGTTCTTACAAAATATTTTATAAACATGATGCCAATTTAGGATATACGAGTACATATAAACAGAGTATAAAAAGACCCGTCTATACAAAAACAAACGACAATCGTGGTTAACCACAAAAATGATGGTATCTACAGAAAAACCAAACAAAAAAGAATTCAGTTTTTAGTAAATATACGAGTATTAGAAACACTCAAGTGAACACTAAAAATTAAAATGGTCGCTTGCAAATACACCAGTGGCCGTTCAGCTGTGTTAACTCCGCTATTTTTTGCCAAACAAAATTGTAGTGTTGAATTGAAAATATATTTTCCCATAAAAAGCGAACCGAACTAGTTTTATTTTAGTGTAGCGTTGATTATTATGGTTTTAACTTATGCGTTCACGTTTTAGATATTCATAGTTGATTTTGTATGATAGATTTTGTTAGCAGGAAAGATGCCTACAGAATCTTCACAGATAAAAGAGCTGAAGCTGAAGCATATAACTAAGATGCTATTCTTTCTTTCTTTCTTTTTCTTTTTTCTTGACAAACCTTACAAAATTGATTCTTGGAAATGTATCGTAATTTGTACCGTAACTTGTATTTTTATTCCTACACAAATAAAAGGACCGGTAAACCCCAATAAGCTGATAAGATTCAGGGACAAACACACAATGGTCCATGTCGGAAAATTTCAATAGCTATTGAATTAAGTATTGTCGTCAAAGGAAGGGCAATATGACACGTGTTTCAGGGCGCATACCTCGGGGTCCAGACCTCTCGGGGGCTACGTGACCCCACTGTGGAATGCGCCGCTCCACACCTCCTACACTGATCTATTGAATCATTTCAAGGATTGTGTGCACGATAATACCGCACTACTGGTATTATGACCCTCGTTTAAACTGATTGTCCAACCATGCTCCATGAATTTGTAGATGTAACTTGCATTTCAAGTTGCTGCAAATAGCTTTGTTACCGGTTGATATCATTGAATGCACGACGCCTCGTGAAATTTAACAAGCGAGACCAAAATAAATTATAGCCATGAAAACTATGCTAACGAGAGCTCAACGAGTGTATAACTTTCAAACAAAAATATAATTTGAAAACTTTATTATTCAAACTATCGAATCGTGAAAAGCTGAAATAAAGGCACTAATACACAATTTTATTGCCCGCCATTTAAAAGCAAGCGGCGTCGGCGCGGCGAAAAACTAAAAATGCCCAGTTGCATTTCAAATTAACCCTGCCCGACCTTTTGGAAAGCGAATTCAAATTTTTCAGTGGACACAGTAAAAATGCTCGTGAAACAGCTAACCTCTTTGCGGGTGAGTGGGGGCGTCGCGTTTATTGGGACAATGAAATTAGCATAGTAATGAAAAATATTGGTCGCCTGTACGCCGCGGCCGCGCTTCCTCCGCACCCAATTTATCAGCGGTCGAGAGTAAAACAAAATTACATAGTATGCCCGTGTTTACACCGTGCACTGTCACTAAATTAAGTGGGTTCTGTCACACGTTGCGGTCGCGTGTCCCATCACAATTTTATTGGGACAATCGATGACTTTTTTGAGATTAACTGTTTCGGGTATGAGATTTATTTGCGAAAACAATGCAATTAATTTCTCAGAGTAATGGAGTTTATGGTTTAAATTGAATATGTTTAAAATTGTTATGTAATTTTTATACGTAGTTCATAAAGCAGACACTGTTAACAGTTTCCTATGAAAACGGGCACTCCAGTTAGATGAAGCACTTAAAAAGAATCGAGCAATCACAGCGAAATTAAAACAAGTTTAAAAAGAAGTAAAAAAAAACCTCTTTTTCCCTTCGATGTGGATAAATTGAAGTAAAAGCTGGTTGAAGGTGAAACGGTAATTAAATTTGATCTTTGCAAAAACCTCGGCAGGACGATTTTAAGCGAGTCGGAAACCGAGATTGCAATTAAGATATTAAAGAAAGCTTATGGTTCAAAATAACTTAAGGTTTTCGTAGAAATAATTTGCTAATTATTTTTCATCGATTTGGCTCAGTTGGTAAACGAAATCTATTTTGATTAAAGTTTTGACTAATACTTTCAAAACTTCTACTATAAATCCTAACTGAAAGCGACATAAAATATTAAAATTTGACAAAATTAGTTTTAAAGTGGTCGGAGTGCACTCAAATAATATTGAGCTTAAAATGTCAAAACACAGTATTTCAGTTAAACATGTGCGACAGTCCCGAAATTAAATACGCATAAATAAGTACAGAATTTTACTGTCCGACTCAATTTGTACTAAATGAATTAAATCATACAGTCTACTGAGTAGTCACTCAGTATAAACTAGTATGGATACTTGACCAGTTAATTGTACTTAACATTTTATTCAGCAAGCTCTTACTTAGCCGTTTCGAGTCAGCAGAATATCTCAGAGCTATGAATAATGGAGAGCGCACGGCACAATTTTAATGTATTCCGGATTTATTTATTCGTGTAAAACAAAGGGCTTTTGGGTGTTACGGGACAATTTAATATCTGTTTTTTCTTACATTTTGAAGCTGATTTTTGAAAATTCGTATTTATTCTGTTGGAACACTAACATCAGTATGTTGGGGTAAGTTCGATCGAATTAAATTCCCGGCTAATTTGGCAACAATTATTTTAAATGCTGCTACAACATTTTTATTCGTACGGTCTTACCCCAGCGCCGAACTTACCCCAGCATACTCTATTCCGCGAAATCTCAAATAACACAGAACTTTAAAAACGTTTTAAACGCCGGCTGTCGCTGAAAACCAGCACTGGGTGTCTGTTTCGCATAGGGTCGTAGCATTATGCTGAGCGATTGCCGTTACTCGTTGATATATATTTTCCCTCAGCTCGTTCTTTTATGTATTTGTGTGTTTTTCTCTGCGTCATGTTTACCGCAAATAAACGTATTTTCTTTCTTCTTTTCTTTCTTTCTCGTTTTAAAAAAGTTTTGTCGCCGCGACTCTCCTTAAATAGAGAGAGACAGCATTAGACTACCGCCGACTTAAACTTAAGATGCGTTTAAGAATTCGGCCGTCAAAATTTTTTACTAGCTTTTCTGAGTAAGAAATGTTTTGACTATAATTCATTAATATTGAGAACCTGACTTAGTAAAAGGCTACAAAGGTAAATGAGTGTGGGAGAGTATTCTAAAAACATTTATTTAGAGCTTAGTTTGACTTATTTTCTTAGTATCTGTGTTAAAATAACCACTGAGAATTACTAAAATATATTGTGGACTAACATATTTTACTCTGAATAATTCATACACACACCAGTATTAAAAAAAAAACTGCCCAAGTGCAGGTCGGACCACGCACAATGAAGGGTTCCTTATTTGAGAAGATTTTTTTCCTAGAACAAACTTAACTTGGTAGTTAAAAAAATGTTGTTCCATACATTGAAATAAGTCATGGTCAATTCTCCAATCGCAACTGTGTAAATATACTCCTATGGCTCGTCATCATCATCACCACTCTCATTATCTTCTTACCCATGATTAGTAAGCATACGCACTTAAAATAGGACCTTGAATTTATGTTGCTTATTCTTTAAGTGACGTCATCATACCCACTCTACCCTCGCATAGCTCGTTGTTACTCGGCGGGAGTTTAGATAAGGTCCCTCTTGACAGTGGCCGACGGTAGCCCTCCGGCAATCGCCCGGCAGCCGCCCGGCAACCGCCTGGCGACCACCCGGCCTGATACCGTACCTCCGCCGGATGAATTATCTTATTTTATTATGAAATATGTTACAATAAAACAATGGATATTTTTTTGCGGACTGTGTTAATTCTACATCATATACATGTTTGTTTTGTCATGTTATGAGACGCTCATTAGATTGTTTATGTGTATTTTGTTTCTTGCTATTGTTTTGATGTGTGTAAATAATTATGATGTGGGTAAAATCCTCTCATTCAGCGCCACAAAGTGGTCGTTTCGCCTTCCACATCCAGCCTAATATTGACTCTTTTTTAGGTCTTTGGAAAGGCCAAACACCCAAAAATTGTGAGAGGGGACACCTATGGGCAAGCAGTGGAAGTCACAACTAAGAGCAGTGTGAATTTTAATAAAGTAGCATGTCTGAATGCAGCTTTATCTATTGATGTCATCTGAATGGTCTGAAAACAGTAGTGAGCTCAAAATTTGAATGAATGAATGAGATGAGTAAGATGAAGTTACGAGCTAAGAAGTGTATTTTTTATTTATATTTGAATTAAAAGAGGTTAAACTTATTTTCAAGTCTCTTTTCCGTCTGCACCCATACAAATTGGTGACCTCCACTGCGCTTGCCCATCGATGTTGTCGTCTTAGAAGCAACTTAGGTAAACTCTGTTTAGCAATTTAATACGATAGGTTGAATTAGTAAATTGAAAAGTTTTCCATAAATGTACTACCTGAAAGCATGAAAGCGTGAACATGAAAGGCAGCTTAAAAAAGAAAAATGTAAGGGCATTAAATATCAATTTGCATACGTTTACTACGAGCCATTTATCGGCGCTTTAAGAAAGCGTGTAAACATCGCTCTATAATTTTACAGCACGCGTAAAACTGTTCTAACCCTTAGCTTGTAAGGCTTTATCGAAGCACACCAGAATCAATTTGTTGAAAATCTCAAAAGTCACGTTCTTAGCGCGGCTTCACGCATAATCCACAGATTCCTTTAATGAATGAGCTTTATAAAAGCTTTCTGGTTTATTGTAAACAAGCTAAGAATTCATTAGCCGCGCTGAAGTAACGGAGCGGGTCGCCTACGTGACTCTCAGGTGATAAAACCGGCAGACGACGTTTAAGGGCCTGTCGTGGCCTTAAATTATTAAACGAAATTTTCCATCCTGCGTTTCATGAGATTGAAAGTAAGGCACTTGTGACAGTTTCCACTCGACAATTTAGGTTCCTACTGCCACTCCCGCTTACATACAGTTTAAGTACTCTTCATAATACGGTAGCGTGCCAAACGACAGTAAACCTCTACTCTCAACTATTTCAAGAATTGTTTCTTCAATCCTGTCCCTCCCCCATAAATAAAGCGGTAATCTTTTCCGCCTCGCTCAAATTGAATTTATAGTCAACAAAGCTGTTTCTTAGAGACCGCGAAAAGATAAACTGAGATTTGCCAGAGAGCAATTAAAACTTTACCTTAGAACTAACTTCGTTAGCGGACTAGTGTTGCCGGCGGGATTATAAACGCAGTCAAGAAATATGTCCGCTTTTACTTTTGAAGGCGAAAACGGTCGATCGAAGCGTCCAACTGGTAAATTAAACCGGAGACTTACAACTGTAATGAAATTGTCTCATGTAAATTTACACCCGTACTGAGGCCACGTAACGCAAACTTTAAGCATCAAATTAAGCACATTGAAATTGGACTTCTTTAGGATGATATGTATATTCTAAATAACCTCTCGGGTTACCTTTGTATCCAAAGCTTATTGCGTAAGATTTTGTAAGCAGTATGCCTGAATAAATATGAGCATATTTTTGGGTTTACAAGAGTCCATCGCTATTCAAATAACGGATCAATGGTTCGTTATTTCAATAGGTATTTTTTTCAAAGGCAAAAAGCTTTATTCAATCCTAAACATGTTTCAGTATAAGTGATGGCTGGAAAGGATCGCCACTAGTTTATCTTAAGGGTGTTAATCCTGAACTCTGTACCGTTCTTATCTATCGGTTTCATAGTGGAACGGACTATAGAGCTTTTGTTAAAAAGGTTTTTCTCAGACACAGCGAAATGTATAATTTTTTCTTTAGCTAACAATATTCTTTGAAGGAAATGACTTTGTGAGGCCGGCGCGCCCTTCTAATGCGTTCAACAAATTGTACCTACCTTTCACTTTTTCACTGACACTAGCTATTTTCTCCCTACATTTGTAAGTGAAATATGAAATTACGAGTCTAATTTCAACATTGATAAAGTCAAATTCTACCAATTTTTATCTTAAAGTCTTTTTGACTTTCCGTGAAATCGTTTTCAAAGATCAAACATTTTGTGTCAGGTTATTTATAAGACCTGCTTTCTTTATACAGATTTCGTTGGAACTAAAATCATAAAAATGTAAAAGCAGAAAATCCTATGTAAAACTTTTGAAAACAACTTTTTGGTATACAACTTAACAAAAGCTAATTCTAAGAAACACTACTTAAGCGCTTGCTTTAGGGTGTGGTCCTACTGGTCGCGGAAAACAAATAAAATTGACTTGTGGATTTAGTTTCTACATAGTTACTTTACATAAATATGATGGCGGTTTTATATATAACAAATATAAATAAATATTATTAAATAAAAAAAAATATTATTAAATATTTTTTTATATAATACAGTAACAGTCCCATTGCAGGTTAACAGGAAAATCTCACATTATTATATTCCATCCTAGTCTATCTGATTTCGTTCACGATATTAGAAAATACCACCCAAACCTATTTTTTTTTAATATGATAAATTACCTTCTGCCCGCGGCTTCGCCCGCGTGGATGTCAGGATTTATCCCACGGAAACGTGCAACCGGGACAAAAAGTAGCCTTTGTCCTTCCTCAGGATGATATCTATCTCCTTGCCATATGTTTAGTGGTTTAGGCGTGAAAAGGTAACATACAGACAGAGTTACTTTCGAATTTATAATATTAGTATGGATAACTTTTATGAAAAAAATCCGTTCTTAAGCAGCAGTCAGTTTTCTAATAAAAAGGTCTTAAAAGTAAAAAATAAAATACTACAGCATTGTTAATAATTTTAGTTTAGTTAGGAAATTATATTGTTATTTTTTATAATATTAAACTAAATTGAATTGAATGATTGAAAGAGCTGCGGGGTGATTACGTAACACATAAAATGACAAATTGATCGTAATGCCTTCCATTTTTATAGCTCTACGCACGTTCTAGGCGCGACTGGCCTTGACATCTAGTACATGCTAGAGAAAAAAAAACAATCCAACTTTTTTTGCAGCCGCATTTAGAACTACATCCCTTTTTACAGTTCCAAATATTTTTTTTGAGGAGTTTCTCCAGCGCAGGTGGGAGTAAAGCCTGGACTGGTTCCAATGTATTGTCGATCAACTTCCAACCCCAGTCTTTTAGGTCTAGTTGATAACCAAGCCACACTTAAACTTGATAATATACCCAAAATAGATGTTGATGAGCAGAAGCAGAGGTTGGAGGAAGACAAAGCTAATTGCACTCATTTTAATTATGAGTATTTTTAACAAAACATGCGTATCGAAGCTTATCTAAACAGGTCGTTTTTTTAGGAGCTCCGTACATAGAAAGAAGAAAGCGAATTACGTTGGTCAAACTTCTTGCTGAGTTAAGTTACTCTTTTTAAAAACTTCAGCACGTTGAACTAAATCTTGTTTTCAAACATTTTAAAAACTGTTGTGTTACCCCTCCTGAAAAATACTGGTGTCGTATTGCAGCCAGTTATTGCGTGTAAAAATAATACATGCTCTTGACATTATGCAAAAGCAGATAAACTTTCAGATCAATACATTTCCGACTGACTCCTTTTCCTGGTTTTATAAGATAAATATTTTTTGTAGGCTAATATTTGATTAAAAAAGAGTCTCATGTTATTATTATTAATAAATATTTTAGAAAAACTACTATTTTTTACTTTCCCGATATTCGAAATGTAAAGTAGAGTGTTCAACACGGGTGAAAATCGTCACTTACTTTCGACCCTTGTATAACAATCTACTATTCCTTGTATTACCGCTTCAGTGATGTATATACGTGGCGTACTTATCCATATTATGAAAAATACAACTTTTTCAACTGTTTGTTCTTTTTTTAATTGTTTTTCGTTACATCTCAGAAACGGTGACTCTAAGAAAAAAAGTATTGGGATATTTTTTAAGACAATTTTATGATCTACAATTTTTTTTTAACTAATTTTTTGATAAAACTTACCATTTTGCTGAAAAACTTGAAAAACCCATTTTTGTGACATTTGCCCTTGAATATATTTTTTCCCAGGTACGGGATCGATAGGGACTTTTCAGATTTCACATATCATGGTGCTCCAAACATTCCTAACAATTTTTAACTCTATGCGATTTTTCGTAGCTTCAGTACTATTTCTACGTCTACTTTGACTGAACTATTTTTGCGATTTCAACTTTTCTAGTACTCAAACCTCAGTTGATCCGAGAGTTTTTTTATCTTTATAAGAAACAGGATAGAATGGCAACAAACTTTTTTTTAAAGAAAATTGCAAATTTTCTTGCCGACTGCGTGACTGTTAATTTTTTTTAGATCTAAGAATGCAGATCAAAATGTTTCAAATGTTAAAATCAGTCTCCCAAAACCGTCTTCTCGTAGCGACAATGATTAAGATGCCGCCCTTATTGCCTCATCTTAAAAATTCACCCGTATATGTCATGATTGACTGCTCAGCTCCATAGAAGTATAGTGTGATGATAATAATTTAAAAGGTTAAATCTGTAAGTATCTGCAATATTTTGGCTCGTCTTTTTCATTTCGTGGTAAATTATAGAAGAATACGAACAAATGCAATATTGCTCATCCCGCAAATAGCGTGATAATTTATAGCCTACGGACTGACCAGATTTATATGGAATACCTGTGCAAAATTTGAATAAAATTTATTCAGCAGTTTTTGCGTGATGCTGGAACATGCATTCAGACAAACAGACAAAAATTATTTTCGGCATTAGAGTAGTTCCTAGATATCATAATTTTTTTTTTTTTAAAGAAAACAGTCTTCAGTTTTGACTTAGCTACGATATTATTATACGTATAGCCTAACCGTTTTTTTTTTCATCTGGAGACATTGTTAACCGAATTGACAAGGGCAGCGAGTTTTGTTCGAATTCGAGATTAGTAGAGAGAACCCGGAATATGCGCATGAGTATTACCGCAAACGAATAACATACAATCAGATTTGCTGTAATGTCCCCTCCATTTAACTAAAACTGTAAAGAAAATTCACGAAGTCGTGCTCAACAAACAAAATGCAAAGTAGAATTTAAAAGCAAGTTTACCTTAATTACTATCGCCATCAGTGAGACCCGGCCCGTATTTCAGTACACACAGCAATACTAGCTATTATACTCAGCTTATAACTATTTGACGGTAAATCACATGCAATTTCCAACTCTAACTCCTTGATAGAAAGTTTGAAATTTTCTGGCATGTGTCCCGAAACGGTATAAAAGTGGTTGCTCCGTGTAGGTAGTTCACTCCGGCAATTATCGGCACGTGTTCGCAGTTTCTCAATACCTTACTATTTCCAGTCTTGAGTGTTATTCAGAGAAAGTACATGAACCACCAGTGTATACTGTACCTATATACCATTAATTTCTTTTATTGGAAAAATGAGCAAGTAAACGCGGTTGCTTCATGCAAACGATTTGTGAATCGGGGTAGGCAGAGGAGAGGTAGCTGAAACACTAAAATACGTGTTATCATTGTAATTGTATGTTGAATGAGGTATTTATGTACCATCCCGATATCACTGTGTATTTTATTAAACCGTAATCACCAATAAACGTTTATTAACTCTATACATATAATAATAATTCCTGTGTTTATTTCAATGCAAATAGTTTATTCATAAAACATATGACTACTAAACGATTTACACATTTATCGATAATCTATAGAAACAGGCAATACTCAATTTACATTATTCAAAATGTAAATCTACATAATTATGAAAACTATTAAATATAATAAACCAGACGTATCTAGACCAAATGCTCATCATTTTCATCCCAAAATAAATTATATTCGCATACACAAAACCACATTTGTATAACTACTCTAAATATCTGAGCTGGTACACCTGCAGAAAAACGGTATAGACAAGGCAGGGGTACTTTTTGACACGTGTTGCCTTATTACCTCCCCTAGCCTGTGGATGCGGGGCCAACTGTACCTTATACAGGTGACGCTAGTATGTTATGTAAATGTCTCTCGATGATTTAGTACGGTGGATAGATATATTGCTGTTTGCTTTTGTCTAAGTTTTAATATATTTTTATGGCAGTTGAAGATTTAGTAACATTGATAGTTGGTTTCAATAGACTTTTATTTTTATTATTTTATTTATCTTTTATATAGATTTTTCTAGATTTTGTGAATGTGAGAACGTTGTAGGCGTAACTTGTAGACTGTAGATTTGTAGATCATTTTCTATTTTGTTAAGGATCTGTTACTTGTTGACAGGCCTACACTGTCCTCCCATACCTATTAACGGTGTAATTTGAAAACATTCTAAAAGCCAGTCATTTTTAAAAGAGTAACCGTGGAGCTTCTTGCCGGTTTTTTTCCATAGGAAACAACCAATTGGAATTGTGCACCTAGCTTCTGATGTTTCATAAGTGGCCATGTAGGTTTATGTGAAATAAAATATTGTGATTTTGACTTTCAGTTTTATGTTGCCAGAAGGTATTTGAGTTTGATTATTTTGGTGTTTTAGATCTGTGCCTATTTGAAAACATTTCTTACACAACTACTCGACTTCCATAACGTCAGTACTAAAAAGAAAAAATAAGTGTGCCTACGTAAGATTTTGTATGATGAAAAAGAAAAATAAATCTAGTTTCTGCCTAATCAAAATTGATAACCAAACTAACGAAATTTAAGAAAACAAATTCTAAGAAATAGGGCCCCTATTTCTCTACAAGATGAGAAATATACGTAGCTATTAAATATTAACAACAACTACCGCAAATACCGTTTTTTTTGGAAAAGGTGTCCACATTTTCAAAAAAAAAACATATTTGCGTTACTTAGTATATTATTAGTAAAGAAGATATATCTATATCTTCTTTACTAATAATATGTATACTAATAATAAGGCGGAAGAGTTTGTTTAATTGAACGCGCCAATCTCGGGAACTACCAGACAGATTAAAAAAAATTGCATTTGATTGCAAGGCTATTTAACATCACGCTGCGAACCTGAGGAGCCGAGCAAAAAGAAAAAACCAGAAGGAACGCTAAGCGAAAAGGAAGTAAAAGAGTGGGCGGGCGATGCGATGTGACGGGGTAGGTCGGGGGCACAAGAATTTTCACGCGGACGAAGTCACGGGCAGAAGCTAGTGGTGTATATGGGACAGCTTCTAAAATATAATCCTATATCACAAGAAATAATTAGAAATGTTGATAAATTTTGAATGACGTCACACCAGAACCTCTCAATATCTAGTTTTCCATAACACAACGACAATCCAAAACGAGTAGACACTATTTGTAGTACAAAAATCCATAGAAACCGATTAAAACGTTCACAATGAATAACATAACATTAACTCTGACATACATTATGACCACTTTACTGTGAATTACATTACAAACAATATGTTATTGTAATGGACATTATGTGGTATCATCATTCTAACAAAACATCCCATGGGTGACGTAAAATTGTGACGTGTTCAACATTTTAGGAGCTGGATAGTAAATAGACGTATACAATGAAAATGAAAATGGTGGTAATGAAAGAAAGAAATGCAATATTTTTATTTTAACACAACTAAAACATAATATAACATCAGGCTTGTATTCCCCGAATTGTAAGGCAGAGGTGTATCTATAGTACATCAACATTTCACCAGCTATGTTAAGTTCCAAGTAATCAGAGGCGAGCCTATTGCCATCAACCGGGCCCAAATCCAGAGTCCGGACTGCTACTGAAATTTTCCAGATGGAAGTGTAGCGGCATCTACAATGCCACATGCGAGCTCCGCGTCACACTGATGTCATGCAAAATCCTGCATCGCGCAAGCAGAGTTTACCGCGCAACTAGCATATATACAACATACCGACATCAATCGTCGGGCAGTTGCCCGCCAGACACGACACCCGTCTGGTCAAAGGATGCTTCCTTTTCCAAAGAGTATGAGTGAACTTTACACCTTGTTCCTCTTACCCCTATAGAAGAACCCTATAACACTTTATCCGACCCGAGAATCAAACCCAGGACCTCATGCACAACAGAAGCACTTGCGGCCACTAGACCAAAGTGGCACTAAAAAATTACTTTTAATTTAATTGCTGTGTTTAACTTTCTTAAAAAGGTACAAGAATTATACAACACACAAAACAAAAATAATTGTAACCAACTCCTTCTGAAGATGACCAATTATTTTCTTCTATTTTATCGTCAAGATTTGTTTAATTATTACATAAATGAGAAAATTATGATAGCTTACGGAGTATTAGGCCAGTCCTTTACTGACATACCATCAAACGGCGTGAATAGGGATGCAAGGGTGAATCGAGACGAAACTTTAAAAGGGATTTTAACATTGAAACTTAGTTTGTTGCCAAAAAGGACTCGAATGTGTTTACTGTATTATAATTAACGATTAAGTACCCTTGTAGGCTACAAACTATATTTTTCAATGTTAAAATCCCTTTTAATGTTTCGATCCGATTCACCCCTGCATCCCTATTCACCCCGTTTGACGGTACATTAAGTTTCGCATATTATTTTTGTGTATTTTTCCTTGAAAAAAAAACTAATTAACGAAAAATACATACGACCCAAAGTACTCACTGACAGCCAAGTAATTCTATCGTCACTACTCATTACACACCCGTAATCATTCTTATCCGACTCTGTAATCTGGAGCCGGATGTTTGTGAACACACCCCGAAGATAAAGCATGATAAATGCTTATAAGTGTCGAAAAAAATGTCACATAACGTCACAGAACGGTAATGAGCGAGCGAACGAGTGAGTGAATGAAGTATTTTGCAAGGAACGAAGCTTTGTTTATAGTTCACACGGTGAGTGAGCGGAATTTGTAACGTTCTTTTGTACCTATTGCAGCGTAGAGCAGGCTGCTAACACGCCGGGGACTCGAACCCCGACGTGAGCTAGCTAAAAAATCAAACTCACGCAGCTGGTACACGTAAAATTTATTAATAAAAAGAACAACCGAAATAATTAAGAAATAAGTCAAAAAATTAAAATATTTAGTCGTTGGAAATTGTATAAGGCTACCAAAAAAAATATATCACAAGAAGATTTTTGGAGAAAAAACTTATGGATGTTTCCAAATTTTTAGGAATTTAAGTATATAGACGAATTTAAATTCGATTGCAATCGTACGAAATTCGTGCCGCTCTATAAATTATTTAACACAAATAAGCTCAAAATTAAGGTTTTTCTTTACATAATTTCGTTAATATAAATTTTAAAGAGATTAAGATCTGATATTAAGAATTTAGGAAAGCAACTTAAAATTAAAATGTCACACGACGGTATAACACAGAACACTTCTATTATATGATGGTTGGGCGTTATTGCGCCACACAAATGTCTTATTTAGCACCTGATGTGTCCGTTAGGCACCTGTGTCGTCGACCTTGCTCGGCAACGATCCTGCGCTTCTCTCCGCAAGCTCGCTCGGACTTCTGCGGCCGGCAGACGAAGGAAGAAGACAGGCGAACAATAAATGGCAGGGTAAGGCCAAAAAAAGGTGGCCTTTCAAACAATCTTAAGAAAAAGGAAATCTTCTTAGATTAAAGAAGAAGGCACAAGTAACAAGAATACGGAACCTATAAAGGGATTACTCACCAAAGAAAAAAAGTGACGAGAAATTCCAGGGAACGTATCCGCTGACTACTCACATATAGTGGTGGTTAAAATTTGAAATTAACTTTCGAAGAAAGATTAAATATTATTGAATAAAATATCCACACAATAGGAATTCCAACGACAGAATGCGTTGCATTTTTTTCTTCTTGACAATGTACAGAACAATTGTCAATTTTTTGAATATTTCAAAAAAAACGAAAAAGTAAAAAAGCTGACCGAATGACTTGTAAAAAGAATTTAATCGAAATGACAACAAAAAGTATCTAATTGCAGGAATTATACTGCACTATGTGTTGCAGAATGAATGTGAGACTTTCTTTTCATCGGTTTTTGAGTGTTGCCGGTAAAGTTGTGTGTTATAGGATTTTTGTTACGGTAACTGTTTAATTACTGGGTTGCTTTTGTTGCATACTGTTTGATTAACACATAACGTAACATCACGCTTGCTTTTCCCGACACGACTTTGAATATTTCTACGTTTTATATTTTCTTATTTTTATTAATGTGTCCAAAAGTTATTGTAGTTTTGTAGAATTTAATAGTGAGGATAACCTTGGGAAACAAAACGCTATCCTAGCTACTAAAACTTTTATTTTCTAATTATTTTCGTTCAAATTTTACTTAACCCAACAACAGCAACTGCTGTTTTATAACCTCCGTAACCCAATTGTGTAAACCAAAAAAAAACAAACCATAAACAATTCACGTCGAAATTGCGCCTAACACGAACATGAACAACGCATCATTTTAATTTATTTCTTCAAAACTCGCGTCAATATTTTATTTAAAAATGCATACACGGACAAATTTCGGTGCAGTGTGGTGTCGTGCGTGCCTTATATGGAGGCAATTTCAACCCCCCGCGCGCCGCACCCCGCTAACTATTTGTCACAAAATATGAAGCCACAAAAATTCATGAAATCGAGGTGGCTTGCCGACTTTCATGCTATTTATATCTCTAGAAGGAAGGAAGAGCGACCGGCGGCAATTTTGCCGTGTGAAAAATAAATTCAAGCACTCTTCCTTGGCGATTTTTAATCCGAATTTTCTTTTGAATTATGTGATGTACCTGCAGCGAGGTGAGGGTTGATCGGTGGTTGCTGTGGTTGGTTTTTTGGGTTGTATGCAGATAAATTGGCTGCTTGGAATTGTTTAGAATTTTTCTTATAGATGTTCATGTTTTGCAATCGTTAAGAAAAAATATAAGAAAAAAAATTACAACCAATATTTGTCAATTTATTGCCTAAAACATATTTAGAAATAGGTATTAATTAACCAATCTTAAGTTACAAAATATATCGTCATATTCTTGAAATTGAATAAAAACAGAACGTCATCTGAAACAGTAAAATCTATGAAAAGCTTAACAGATGCCAACAATGTTTAACATGAAGAATTCTTTAGGAATTCATTATAATTTGTCGTATAGTACAATTTTTTTTTCGATAAAATCGTCAATAAACATTTTGTTGTAGAGGTGCTACGCCGTAGCACTCGTTCCTTGCTACGCTGTCGTAGACACAGCGTAGCAGGTTGCCGGTACCACTCGTCGTCAATATGGTCCCAATTTAGGTAATAAACATGAATTTATGGTTAATAAAATCACTTCTAAATACATGAAAACTGTACTCTTTACTTATATCTAGCGGTCACCAATACTAACCACACTCACAAATAACATAATCAGTGTAATATAAAATTTTATTTAATAGTATTTCATGAAACGGTTGAATTTAGCTCAGTAATGACGGCCGTGATAACAGGTTCCGAATACAAATAATATAAATGTGCCGTAGGTAATTGTACGGCAGACGTGCCGGCTGTCCTCGATCGATGGACACTGATATTGTACCATAACTGATGGATATTTTGTAAAGATTCATAATACTGCCGATCTATTCTGTAAAAATCTCACCGTGAAAACTTGGGTAAAGTGACCTTGAGGTGAGCTCTCATTTCACCTGCCGATCTATTTTATAAAAATCCCATCGTGAACATACGGCTTACAGAATAAATCGAGATATTGCTATCAACCCCTCATGTTATATTAGGCTATATGAGGGGCTCCGCGAATTTTTTTATAGACTATAATCTGTAGTAGGGCAATTAGTCTGACCAAGATTCACACACTGCACTTTTACTTTATTTTAAGTAAAGTAAGCGTTTCATACAAATGTGAACTTTATTTTTGAAACATTAATGTTCATATTCGTATGAAACACTTGCTGATATTCGTTTACACGAATATGATTTTTTTTACACGAGAATTAGGTTTACATGTGTGAATGTATGAATCTTGCCCTGACTGTCGTTGCAGCCTGTAATTGTTACTGGTTTTTTTTTTACATAACATAACATCACGCTTTTAATCCCCAAAGGGTTAGGTAGAGGGTGTACATAAAGTACACCCACATTTCAACAAACAGTTCAATCAATAAAAAACAAACAATTCAGTTTTTTCCACGAGTTTTTGTTCCACTAATTCTGATTTTTGAGAAAGAAAACTAAAGACGGAGAAGAGAAGAAAATAAGCGATTTTTCGTCAATTAATCCCAAACGAAAAATAAAATTAATATATAGACTATATAATTGATAGTGATGATAGTGTGTATCAATGAATAAAACTCAAAAATCTTGCCTTATTAACTACGAACGAGAAAGTATGAATAATTAATCAATTTAACCTGTTCTATGTTACAAATAGAACTGTAAATTGTACCACAAACAGTAAATTTCAAAATGAGTAATACATTACGTAGCTATAGTAACACCAAAAATCAACAGCAAATATTTATTATTATTTATTCTATTATATCATAAAGGCACTAAAACAAATAATAAACCACAATCTTCGAGGAGATCTCACGAAGGCATAGACTGAAAGTACTCGGAGGCAAGAGACATATCTTACAATATCAAGAAATGGAAGATTCAACTTGATACGTTAAAAACTGCTATAGAATAAAGCTCTGAGGACTGAGGTGAATCCTGCGCAGGATGCGGGACCCGATAGCGCGCGTCCATTTTTTTTAATTATTAAAAAGTCATGCGACT
The DNA here is from genome assembly GCA_917490735.1 of Dryobotodes eremita. Classification (NCBI taxonomy): domain Eukaryota; kingdom Metazoa; phylum Arthropoda; class Insecta; order Lepidoptera; family Noctuidae; genus Dryobotodes; species Dryobotodes eremita. The sequence goes on from OU823257.1 coordinate 13,140,345, forward strand.
ATTAGAGCCATGTAGTTTAACCACCTTAGTGCCAAAGTTCAGGTGCGTAGTACTTGCAATACAATGCGGCGTGCGTGTCTGTGCAGATGTATGAACGTAAACAAAACTGTCTTATTGAAAACACACAGCCACAGCCTTTCTGTTATTTAATTCAAGCTTTTACGCACAGCTTCAACCACGTGAATTTCAGAAATTATACCACGGTAACGTACTACCGGGATAAAAGTATTCTGTCCTTACCCAGGTCATGGTCTCATCCGTGTGCTAAAGGATGTACTAAAATCTGCCCAAACGAAGTACCGAGGTACACTTAGTGGCATAAAATAGACTAGATTACACTGAATAATATTGCATGTATATATTTTTCTTATGGTTACCCGGGGACGAGAATAAAATAACTTTTAACATAATAAAAAGCACGCCATTTTGGCACTCTATCATCGGCATAAGTTTACTTATTAAAAAAAAAACTATCACGTTGACTGATGTCTGCTGTCAGCCACTATTTTTTCACGAACGAACGGAATGACATGTGAATGACATTTACGAAACAAAGTCAACCCGAGTGTCCACCAAATGTAACGCAATTATACATGCATAAAAAATATTTGTTATGTTGTTTTAAATTATTTAAGGATAAAAATACAATGATTTTCCAATTCCTCTATTTTTTTCCTACGATTTGGTGCACGTGTACTTCGAGGTACATGTTTGGGCAAAGTTGTACGGGCTTTTGTTGATTTCCCTTCATCCAAATTCGTTCAACCGCTAACGCTTGAAAAGATAAAACTATGGTTTTCTAGAAGAGCTCTCGCCGAGCACAGCCGCAGTGACGGCTGTTATAAAAATGATGGCATCGGGGTTGACTTTACGGCGTCAAAAAACGCTGTTTACACACAACACAAAACACTAAATATTCTTGTGTAATATGGGTGGGTACATTGTTTATGCACGCTGGGCAATGCCTACCGATTAATAAATTTTTATGTTATTTAATCATATTTATTCATATAATTGCTTTGTATTCTTAGTGCTTACTGTTTGTTTTATTTAATTTTGTTACCTATAGTACCAATCATTAAAACTGACTTGGTTTTCGTACGTCCTTTATGGGTAACCACTGAAAATCAGCGTAATGCTGTGGGTCCCCCATAGCACAGCATCATGCTAAGTGGAAGCCTTCTTGTCACAGTGTCAGTCAGTCAGTTCATGTCAGTCACATGACGTGCGGCTGTCGACTATTTCTGTTTTGTGCTCGTGATTATAGATCTACTTAGTTTTTTTTATTTTTTCATTATTGTCAGAGCTAATTATCTATTTTGTATGCACGTGTTTTACTGACAAATAAACCTATTTTCTTTCATAAAAAAAGTTTCAGTGACGTTAAGTCATTCGACGGTAAATTGCGGACGCTATGTGGCGGTCACCACGTAGTCTTAAGAAACCCTAGCTTAACAGACAGGCAACAGAGTTACTTTTAAAGTATGAATTCTGAACTAGTATGGATACCTAATAATTTATTGGCTCAAATATGAGTATGTGTGTGTGTATTGTGCAATGCTCAATGCTCTATATAATTAACGAAATGTTCAATGTGTGGTATTGAAATTAGCATTATTTCTAGTAAGTTCTAAAGATTACCAATATTTTCATTTAACTTACAATTGAAGCTATTTCAATAATAATTAAATTGTTTACATACCGTTGTTATTAATTATTTCTTTTACAACATATTTTGTCACAAAATATAATTTACTACGTTAATAATATTAATAAACTGAAAACAATAATTAAGTAATTTACTTAATTATAAAATATCAAATTTTCGTTGACTGAATTTTATCTTTAGTAATGTTGAGTTATTCGATTATCTACGAGTATATAATATCTATACTAATATTATAAAGAGGTAACATTTGTTGGTTTGTGGGTTTGTATGTAGGGGGTAATCTCTGGAACTACCGGTCGGATTTGAAAAATGCTTTTTGCAGTTGATAGCCCAATTCTTGAGGAAGGCTATTGGCTTTAACTTCACGCGAGCACTCTTAGGAGTCGAGCAAAAAGAAATAAAAATCTGCAAGCTAAGCGAAAACGAAGTAATAAGTTAAGATAAGATCGTTAATTGGCTTAAAACATGGTATACATAAGTGTTATTATACAAAATGAGATCATACATGTTTTGATTAAAATTAAAGCATGCGAACACAGACGAATAAACAAATTTGAATTTAAAAACATTGTATTTTTGTGTTCAAAAACATCCTTAATATTGCAAAAATGATTTTCATTCAGCCGGACAGACGATGCGATGCGACGGGGTAGGTCGGGGAAGCAATAAATTTTACGCTAACGAAGTCGCGGACAGAAGCAAGTATCAAAATATAACGATAGATACATAATTAGTGTCATATTAGACTGGCTGTATTTTCAGCATCGAATTATTTAATCCCTTTCAGCAAAACAGTTTTGGTTATATACATACGCATCGTTTTAATAAACTTATTAGCATAATCCTATTACAGTAGATAACATTCAAAACAAAAAGCCATAGCATTTACCTATTTTTAATTTGACAAGTTCTTTATGATATCAGGAGATTATCGTACATTTGCTTCTAGGTGTAAGAGTTATTGTTTGTAAAGACCAGTGATCAAAATATTAAACAAAAGCAATTAAAATCGAATTTTCATATTTAAATCCTCTTTAAATTAAAATGACATATATCACTGCTACTGAAATAAATATTTAAATCCTCCCAAAATCTGGTAGCGGAACGTACAAAACGAATAATTTCTCTGAATAATATAACTGGCCACTTTTTGCTAACCAGTGCCTACTTCCAGGGCATTCATTTCAGAACTGAAATTTACAAAGAAGTAACCGGGCCAAGCAATAAAATTAAGTGAAGAAAAACTTTATTACGAATCTCGTCTTAGTTAGCAAAGTGGCCACAGTTGTACCATGTGGCCACAAGCTATACGCTCAAGCGACACGCGTCTTGCGGCAGCGACTGCAGAGAAAACAAATGAAATAAGATGTTTAGAGTATGCCACGAGTCACCACGAAGTGACTTGCGGAGCGACGGACGGAAACAGGTAACTCGCGCGCGTGGTGCTTGGCGCAAGTCGCATCGCTCGTGGCTGTGAACGGAGCTTTAAGCAGAAATTCCACTGCCCTCCGACTTCTGAATAGTAGGAATCTGCATGAATTTATAGTGCCACAAGCAACTTCAGGAAGGAACACTGCCTCGGATTCTTAAGTCTGCAAAAAGAAATATAAACTGAAAATAATAAAATGTCAGCGCCAGGTGAGTTTTTGTGTTCCGAGGATAGTAAGCTATTTCAATTTTTTATTGTTGTTTTGAGAAATATAAAGTCTCCTTTGGGCTTGTAAATTACGTTGAAATAAAACGAGAACAATGTTTCATAACGATGCGGTTGCAGCGAAACTATTTTTATAACGTGACTATGTATTATGAATGACATTCATGTTTATATGTGTGTACGGTTTTTTACTATTCCGGAAATTGCATAAAAACACACATAACACACAACAACAATTTTCGTATAAAACGTCTCATTACATTAAATTGCAAGCCTTATAATAATAATAATAATAATAGCCCCCTAAACAACCACACGTCCTGATTGACCATCTAATCACGTGGGGGGCGGACACACGAACGAGAAATTACTGGCGTGGCTAACGTGGCTCTGGAAACCCACCTAAAAATGGAGACTCGTTCAAAAAGAAAACGTATAGGACCGCTGCCCGGGGGCGATCGCTGGGGCGCACTTGGAGCTGACGCTAAGTGTCTCAGCATGCGAACCGTCAGCGGTGAGGAGTTGAACAGGCGGGCTCCCACCGACAAAGATGTTACAGCCGAAATCATTGACGATGGTGACAGACTTACAAACAGGACAGACACCCCTGTAGAACCGTACAGTCCAAGCACAGTATCGTATACACCTTCAAGAACATCATCACCATCCATACCATCGTCACCCCCAATAACTAGTTTAAGCTCAGTTCCACCCACTCCGGTCTTGAATGTTGCGCGGGAGGTATCAGCCTTCTTACCCGCGTCCACCAAGGCTGGAAAAGCAAGAGTTCGCATGAGATGGAGTAAAGATGTAAACCTATTTATCATGCGAACCTTTTTATACATTACCAAATTAGAGACCGATATGACCACCTACCGACAACAACTGCATGCACTTTTCACACGGCAATATCCAGAAATTACGGTTACAGAACAAAGAATCTCAGACCAAAGAAGAGCCATATTAAGGAATAAACTTCTATCTCAAGAAGTAATAGACCACATAAAAGAAGAAATACGAATACAATTGCTACAGGAAGAATCAGAAAATTCTTCAAACAATGACACTATCACACAAAACACAAACGACATTAGCCTGCAAGATCAATCACAATCGCTCACTCAATTACAACCTAATTTTGAATCTCAACCATACAATCAATCGCAAACATCACACATATCCACACAAACCGAAACTATAACCCTAACATTAGAAAATGATATTGAGACAGTAGCCGACGTGAATCAAAACCGTATAACAGATATGTATATACAAGAAATACATGACAAATTTAAAACGACACTAACACAGTACTCTGGGATGGACCCAGCTGTTCGACCAAAACTACCTAAACTTAAATATAGCCCCAACCTTTTCCGCTTAGTTAATTTATTTAATGAAGATATACTAAAACAGTTTTTATCTAATGACACACAACTGATTGACATACACACCCTTATTTATGCCACAGCGGTTGTTATTTCTGAAGAACTCAACTTTAAAATCAATGAACACGCGAGAAACAGAATACAAAGAGACACTGCCAAACCACCATGGCAACAGAGGCTAGAAAAAGACATTGAAAAATTAAGAGCAGACTGTGGCAGACTTACACATTACATCAACGGCATCAGATCACATAAAGTAGTTAAAAGAGTTGAAGCAATATTTCTAAACTATTTTACACACACAAGCCATGAAAATAATAATAGAAAACCTGAAGAGTTTTTGGACACATTAAAACAGAAATTGGCACTTAAAGTCCATAGGCTTAGGAGATATTTGAAGGCACAACAGCGCAAAAAAGATAATGCCATATTTTCTACAAATGAAAAATCATTTTATAGGAATATACAGAAACCACACACCGATTCAACAATACAGAACGACACAGACACACCCTCAAAAGAACACTTGGAAACATTTTGGTCTAACATATGGGAAGAGCAGATACATCACAATGATAAAGCAACTTGGATTACAGAAGAAGCAACAAAATGGAGAGCAATAGATGAAATGGAATTTAAAGAGATAACAGAGTCCGAAATTACTTATTTAACAGCTAGATTACATAATTGGAAGTCACCGGGTATAGACAAAATACAAAATTTCTGGTATAAAAAATTAACGATACTACACAAATCCATAGCAAAAAATTTAACAGATATAGTATTAGGAGAACAGAACATACCCGAATTCATTGCCACAGTAATAACTTACATGCTACCTAAAACTAAATACACATCAGAGCCTTCCCAATACAGACCAATCACATGCCTACCCACAATTTATAAAATACTAACATCAGCAATCACTAATAAAATCACCTCACACATTGATCACCACAATATGATAGCAGAGGAGCAGAAAGGATGCAGGAGAGGCCACATGGGATGCAAAGAACAGTTAATTATAGACTCTACTATCCATAAACATGCCACCACAAAAAATTGAAACCTACACTGTACTTATATAGATTACCAAAAAGCTTTCGATAGCATCCCACACTCCTGGCTAATACAAATCCTAGAAATATATAAAATTAATCCCAAAATAATAGATTTCTTGCGCATCGTAATGACACGTTGGAAAACCACACTTCAGATAAATAATCGACACAACACTCTCATAACTCGACAGATACATATTAGGAAGGGTATCTACCAGGGGGATTCCTTGAGCCCTCTTTGGTTTTGTCTTGCTCTAAACCCCTTGTCTCACTTACTCAATCGGTGTCAGGCTGGATATAATTTTAAATACAATACCGGAGAAATTATTATCTCGCATCTCGTATATATGGATGACATTAAATTATACGCTAAAACAGAAAAACAAATGAAATCTCTTATAGAAGTGACCACAACATTTAGTCAGGATATTAATATGCAATTTGGATTAGACAAATGTAGGACATTGCATATTATAAAAGGAAAAGTAAAACCCGGCAACTACGCAGTTAGTGACACCGACACAATAGCAGCTATGGAACCAACAGATCTATACAAATATTTAGGATACAAGCAACTTAAAGGACTCGACCACACAGCAATTAAACAGACACTAAATACAGAATACCGAAGAAGAATTAACGCAATTTGCAAAACACAGCTATCTGGAAAGCATCTTATAAAAGCATTGAATACCTTTGCCATACCAATATTGACCTACTCATTCGGAGTAATAAAATGGTCAAAAACTGACATCGAACAGTTAGAAAGAACCACACGCACAGTACTCACAAAACACAACAACCTACATCCTAAATCTGCGATCGAACGACTCACGATCAAAAGACAAAATGGAGGGAGAGGCCTAATCGACATACAACACCTTTGGCAGAAACAAATCACTAGGTTAAAAACATTTTTCTACACAAAATCTCGCACAAGTAATATTCACAAAGCTATTACCTTAAATGATTTTAATTACACCCCGCTTAACTTAAATGAACAAAATATAGAAGACATAAACATCACGGACCCGCAAAACCAAAAAATTGAAAACTGGTAAAAGAAAGTCCTTCACGGTAGACACCCCCATGACCTAGAGCAGTCCCACATAAACAAATTAGCATCAAATAAGTGGCTTAAAATAGGAAACCTTTTCCCTGAAACAGAAGGCTTTATCATAGCTATACAAGACCAAATCATCAACACCAAAAACTACAGAAAATTTATCATTAAAGACCCTACCATCACAAACGACAAATGCCGCAGATGCCATATTCAATCAGAAACCATACAACACATAACAGGAGCATGCATAACCCTCACTCAGACTGACTACACTCACAGGCACAACCAGGTTGCAAACATTATCCATCAAAAACTAGCACTCAAACACAGTCTCATTCAAAACACTAACACTCCCTACTATAAGTACGCGCCACAAACTATCCTAGAAAATGACACACATAAACTGTATTACGATCGCGCCACAGATAGGACCATCCACTTTAATAGACCAGACATAACCCTACAGGATAAAATAAGAAAGACCACTTACCTCATAGACATTGCAGTTCCCAACACCCATAACCTACAAAAAACAATCGCTGAAAAAATAAGCAAATACGTTGACCTCAAAGAAGAAGTCGCAAGAATTTGGAGACAAGATAAAGTTTATACCGTTCCTGTCGTTCTCTCTACGACAGGTGTTATTCCCAACCATCTCCTCCGTAGCCTAAAATTAATAGATCTAGAAGAATCCCTTTACATTAATCTGCAGAAAGCAGCCATCCTAAACACATGTAGAATCGTTAGGAAGTTCATGCAGTTAGACGAAAGTACACTCTCACCATAAAAATCACCACACGCTGCATTTACTTGGCTTTGGCCCGTAAATGTAGCTAAAACCAGCCTAAAAGCTGAGAAAAAAGAACACTCCCGATAATAATAATAATAACCCCACCGCCGTATCTCTACGTTGACGTCGTGGTGGGGCTTGCGCGCTCCTGAACTCTAGGTCTGTACTGGTAAAGTTTACTTTGCTGGAACAGGTCTAGGGTGAGGAGTCAGACCAAGAGAGATACAGGAACCCGCAGGGCAGCATGTGGCGAGCTGTTGGGCAGTAGCGACCCCACGGACCCTGTCTCCCGGGAGAAGTCTTGTTCCTCACCTCTGGCTTGCCTTTATTGGCCGGCTGGAGTGAACAATGACGAGGAACAGAGCTCCCACCTCTTTCTTGCCTTTATTGGCTGGCTTGAGTGGAGATTCGCAAGAGCAAACGTGCTCGGAGGAAGGAAGTATTTCAGTAAGTGCTGGTAGGGATCTTGACCATCTTCCGGGCTCTGGGATTGTTCTGATAGCCGTGGAATACCTCTCCACTCCTCAAGCACCTCAGGAAGTGTTGCCCCCTTGTCGCTACGTCACTATGTGCTAGCGACGGTTTCCAGGGGCCCATTATTGAGTGTGCAAGTCACCCCCTGCCATTTTATCCGTGTATTTTATATATAAAACATTGGTCAGGCAGGGGCCATAGCCATTCCATAGTTCTTGGTAACCAGTCCATCTTAGCCACAGAAACCCATAGTCCAATATCTTTTTTTTCCATATCCTGCAATAGTCCAACATCAACCGGGGGTTGTCCTTGGGTGCACTTGCACAGTGCATACAGGGATAATCGCCGGCTTGTGCTTCATTTCCTTTACTTATAGATTCTAACGGGCCTCTGCGAGTTGGCTTCGGCCCCTCGTATGCCTACCAAAGGTCCGGGACCTCATGGTCCCGAGATATGCGAAAATCTTGAAAATAATAATAATAATAATACCATTTATTTCAGGCGACACAGGCCCATAGAAAAATACCTTAACCTAAACATAGGTACATATTTTTATATAAAAAAAACTTGTGTTAATAAAAAGGCTTAAGACTATGTTAGTAGCGCTTCACTTTGCACTAGCTTGACTTCGTGCTGTCCAGTGGAACTTGTCCGCGGAAGCGACGGAACACCACGTCCTGCGGCCAAAAGTCTTCTTCCATGACGAGGGGCAGATAACAGTTCGGTACACGCACGACGAACGCCTTGAAGTTGACGTTCCGGTGCGATTCCAGTAACTGCACCATTGGCGTGTACCTCGTCTTTTGACGCACGTACTCCACGATGTCCTCAACCTTAGTGGTGTAGTGCAGGCGGGAGATGTACACCGGTGTGTTCGGCTTTGCGGCACGTAGGCTCATTTCGGGCTCCGCAGGAGCTTTGCCACAGCGGTTCTGGTTCGTTCGCGATCGGCGCTTACTCCTTTGCACCGTCACGAAACCATCATCATTATCAGCCCTATTCGGCGCCCTTTCCGGAATGGGCTTGATACTAGGAGCGCCACGGGTACTCGCGGTGACGCTAGCGAAATCCCTTTGTAGGGGTTTCGTCGGAGCTGCAGACACTGATAGCGGGACGGGGCAAGGGGCGCGGGCGGCATTGCGAGGAGGAGCCGCGGTGACGAGCGGAGGTCTGCGGGGCGTGCCGGTGCGGCACAAGCTCAGTAATCGACGGATGCGCTGGCGACGAAACTGCTGACGTGGAATTCGACAACGATATATCGAGGCCGGCTCCACGACATGTGTTTACGTTTGACGCATGCACAGGTGACCTTATTACCGCCACACTGTTGCGCAATTCGCTAACTTCTTTACGCAAATCAGCGACAGTGTTTTGGGATGCATCTAATTTCGTCAGCACATCCGCGAGGCGGGTCTTCAGAAAGACAATGTCCTTCAGAAGGCTCGTTACATCGACGTGGTCGAAGGTGACGGGAGGAAGCTTGTGTAGCTCCTTCGCCACAAACGTCGGCACGTCGTCAGGGCTTAAGGCTCATTTTCAATAGGAGAGTTTTTCGCCTCACTAGTGATGAAATCTTTTAGGCTCTGTCCTTATATAAGTGAGGTCGCGATAAATTTTTCGGCGAACTATGTGCGAACCCGAACAAATGAACGCAACAATCGTTTATTCGCGCGACAATTGCTTATATTGGGAACAAATGACGATAATTGTCTGAATAGTATCGCTTATGTAGGTACATTCTGGACGCAATACTACCAAAAATCTCTCTCCATGTATAGAAGCCTTTATTAATATTGCAATTGCGCTTAAAATTCAATAAACCCACCAAACTTATAGTGTCACCCGCCATGAGTAGGTATTAAAACGAATTACCGCTAAAACTGAGAGACGGCCGGTATTAGAGTATTTATGCCGATCAGTCGGGCTTGTTACTACGTGGACGGAATATTGGCATCACAACAATTATATAGACGTGCCGCCATTGAACAGCTGGCTGATAGTTGATGCAGTCGCGTTTTTGGATGTTCACACCGACGATCACCAATAAAACGTTCTTCAAAGATCAAGATCTTTTATTTTAGAAATTATGTCATGTAGCGAATTTTGAGGGAGTCGGTGTTTGTTTCAAATTGTAGAAATCAGGTAGAAGGTAGGTATATAGTAATTCTAGCGTTCTCAACGCTCCTGCAGTATTTAAAATGTTCGTGTATACGAACAAAAACACAAAAACAAAAACAACATAAAAAACACACACACACACAAAAAAAAACACACACACACACATCAAAAACTGTCATTCATGCTGGCCATATGGACGAAATGAAAACCTGCCTGCAATAACATAATTCCTACAGTGCAGCAGTGTTAAGAATTATATTACTGCAATCAGTGTTCAAACGTGACTTTAAATAAAACCTATACCCGTGTAGATTAATTCTAAGTAAACGCAACTTGAAAATGGCATAACTACGACATTGCTACTTTCCAGTTATGATTTAAAATTTATCAGAAAAATCGTACACTTTTTATTCAATCCGCAAACGTATCGAGTAACCTATAAATATTAACGAGTAAGCATCGACGCTTACAAATCCGGGGGGAGCGCAAATGCGTGTACACCACAATAATATTTTATTAACAACAACGTTATATTAGGCAATATGGTCCTGTTCGAGTTTTTCGTACGATTTTTTGTCGCATCGCAAACGGAACACAATCGGATATCATTAGGGTTATTTATGTGTGTGCCGTGCCGCGGACGCAGCGGGGACGCAACGGGGACGTGACTTCAATTCTCAACGCCTGTTATCTCGAACACTTACTTTTTCCATTGATTGTCTTTTTTAGATTTTCCTCTCTTCCCTTTTTTCCGGCAGTTGTCCCTTGATGTATGGCGGTATTGAAAATAATTTGTCGGTAACGTGGGCCGGGTACGACTATTATAATGCGGACAATTATCGGCATTGTCCGCGGACCTAAACGATTGTGACGTCCAATATTTCTTTTTTCAGAAAGTGTTCGACCATTTGCGATAACGTTTTCAATGTTCTGTCCTTCCATAAAATTGAGGACAACACTTTTTGTTATAAAAATGATGTGAAAATAATTCGTAAATAGGCGCAAGAATATGGAATATTTCTTTCGTTCTTTCCTCTTTTTTATATATTTATTATTTCTTAAGTATAAAAAATATATAGCAGTTTTCTATTCTGAGTAAAAAAAATCGGTAAACAGCCGGTATTCAAACACTATTATCATAATAGTGTCTGTAAAGTAGACCTACATCTCGAAAAGATGATCTTAAATAAGATTAACAGGAGGCCGCGAGCTCTTCATAATTCTGCGTTCAAAAAGTCAATACAAGCTCATTGGGGATTCTTGCAACGTTCGATAAAATAGTATTACGGATACCAGCCTTCCCGTGTCGAACCACACTCAATGTTACCGAATCGTTTCGCGAAATAGTGTACTATCAGAATTCGAGTTGGTTGTCATCGCTTTGGGATTCGAACTCACGACTTCTTGATATCGTGTGAAGCATTCGAGCTGGTGAGCTATTACTCTTTAATTATCTGATGTGAGCTATTGAGAAAGTTAAAAAAAGTTCAAATCAATTAAGTTTCTATCAAAACCATTAAATAAACTTAATCCACATAGGAAACCTTGTACTAACTCCATACATGTCATACAATACGACCTTCAAACAGCTAGGTGAACAGCCTCTTAAAACTATAGTCAAATTAAATTTAAATAACAAAGCAAAACAAACGAAGCTCGCCTAGTATCTGCGGTTGAAATCAAATTATTGAGAACCGGTCAATTGCTCGAGACACACAGCAAATAATGTGCCAGCCCTAACCGATCACAGACCCTTTGTGACAACCCTGGCTCGAATGTTAAACGCCTTTCGACCCTGTACAAATATAGGCAAGTACTAAGAACATTCCTTTTAGACCAGTTTGTATAGCAATTCATAGAAGCTAAAAGGTGAATGACGGGAGACCTGTTGTTAAATTCTTTGAAATATTAATGTCAAGATTTTTGGCATGGTATTTTGAGGTAAATTTGCGTTACCTACTGAAATAATTTGAAGAGCTACAAATGTTAGGCAAAAATACGCCAAAAACAGAAATTCTGAATCATATTTACAAAAAAACGCTACTCACTGCCATGATTATATATATTATGCAACACCAATCCAGTACGAGGTATTTAAACTTATTAGTTCGCTTATCGACACTACCCAGAAAAGACTATTCGTTCATTACAAATTAACTTCCACGAAAGCATAAACTAAACAATCCCGAAACTAAGCAAAACCACACACCAGCGACTAACATAACATCTTCCTCACAACACCGCACAGAATAAAAGCTTGATTGAAACCAAATCTCTTAAAACCAAGACTATATGTGACAGTTAATGTACGGTGCAGACACCCGACTTAACGTGGAATTCATCAACAATCCGCCGATTAATAAAGGTGATCTTTTAACCGTGATTTTCATCAATCTTGAAGCATTAACATGTGTCTAGATAGTCTCGCCAGCACTATCCCTGGTGACCTGAACAAATGCAGGTGCCGCCTAATTACCAACGTGAGGGAAGGAGACGGTGATATAGACTTTAGAGTGTTAGAAAAGGAGAAGGAGCATCGAAGAGTCAATCCGTCACTGTCGTATTGGGTAATCTTGTAAAGCTAGTGATAAATCCGAGTGAGGCGTCGAATCCACCATGATTTTTGCGTTTGCTATTATTAAATAGGGGTTGACATACGTCACGAAGTATTTGCACGCGGTAATATGTATAGCGTTACCTTCTTTGGTTTTAAAGTAGGTTTACTTAAAATAAAATAAAACATGTTAGATGGATTTCGTAACACTAGTTACACCATACCTATTTATTATATTCGAATGATATAAAATTATTCTGCTTGACTTAGGTCATCCCATTTTTTTTACAAGTCGTTATTAGCCAAGCAAGCTAAATAAAAGTTTTTAAAATAATTCCTTATTATTGGGCCTAATTTGAACTGAAAGTGCACCTAAATTCGACTCGACAGCCCCGTCAATTCGGCAAAGTAGAAAATCGGCTCTAGTACAATCGTTAAGAGGGCGCACACCGGTCTACTAGCGCCACTCCTTTAAAAAAATATTATGTCGTGACTGAGAAGGAAATCAGCACCCTCGGTAAGTGTGTCTTGAATTCTCTAATACCTTTTATAAACTTTCATATTGAGACACGAAGCAACAAAATTCGATCTAAAGAAAAGCGGCCACATTTCTCTAGATTGTATTCTGTTGCTTCTTGTCTCAATATGAAAGTTTATAAAAGTTTTTAGAAAATTCTAGACACACTTACCGAGGGTGCTGATTGAGCCGTTATTCAAAATTCCTTCTCAGTCACGAGATAATATTTTTTTAAAGGAATAGCGCTAGTGAACCGGTGTGCGCCCTCTTAAGCGTATATCTGGTATATTGCATTGCCGACATTGGGCTTGGTAATTTAATCCAGTGTCACAAAGGTGGAAGGAAAGGCATCCGTGTAAATCAAAGCTACTGTCTAGATTAGGCCTTTGAAGTTAGCATGTGACATATTGAATTTTGAAGCGTTCAATAAGCTCTTGGCAATAGTCGTTTGTTTTGGTAGTACAGTAGGCCGCAGGTCAATGTTGACCTTTTGAGTTTCAATATAATAAAAGGCCATATTATACTGTTTTTTTTAACAAAATAGTATTAAGTCTCATGTACTGATGTGCGGCTTTTGTACACGCTCAGAATTGGCTGCTTCTGAGAATTTTATAAGAAAATGTCTCCGTAATACATTTTGTAGACATGGGCTTCGAATCAATAGGGCCAAGCAAAGGGACATTCTGTTAGCGATTACGATGGCTGAAAAGTCAAAAATGTATTGGATTCATATAAGCTACCGAAAAGCGAATGTCAAACCTGTTGAAAGACGTAGACATACGAAATACTTTGAAAACGATTGTCACTTGTCTAGAACCGGTCCTCATAATCAATAGCCGCAACGGGAAAAGGTACCTTATTTTGAAGGAACCAATCGCCAAGTTTCCCGGTATTTTTATCATCCAGGATGTGTGATATCATTGCTTGTATCCGTGTCCATAACCTGTCCCTGATATTTATCAACAAAAATATTTCCTATTTTATTTTACAACTCACTTACTTTATCATGGCTTCCGTATTTTATGCATGAAAAATGTGTTGGTCATTTTGAAAATTCTTACATTTTAAACGACACTATTATTTATTATAAAAGAAAGCCTATAACAAAACATGGTAGATTTTCATTTATCATCATACTTCTCGCAGATTCGTTTTACAATTTTATTTGCTATGAAGTAATTAACAGAATTCCTGATGATCAAAGTTGGTAGTTTTAAAACTTTTTCGTTTTATAATTCAGTGCGGATTTCGCAGTTGCAGCGGTACGCGAATTGAACTTTTAAAAACATAATTATCGTTTGGCGATGTTAACTTGTACCTATGTAAGCAAGTCAAATTGAGATAGAACGAATTTCCTGATGACTGTGTTTTAGGGGGTTTTTATCAGTCAGATTTGTAAATGTATAAACGCAAGCGAAGAAAAAGGAGTGTGTAAGGATCTTTTCATTTGTTTCTATCTCAGTCGATCAACTCAGCCTATTGCAGTCCACTACTGGACATAGGCCTCTCCCATGATGCACCACAACAACCTGTCCTCCGCCTTCCGCATCCAGTCTATCCCAACCACCTTTTTGAGGTCGTCGGTCCATTCAGCTGGGGGGCTTCCCACACTACGCTTACCGACACGTGGTCATCACTCCAGGACTCGTCTGCTCCACCGGCCATCGGTCCTCCGACAAACATGGCCAGCCCACAGCCACTTCAGCTTGCTTACTCTGCAAGCTATGTCGGTATGTGTAGTTTCTATCTATCATGGGAAAAAGGCGTGAGTTTATATGTATAATTATGTTTTGTAGAATTTGCAGGGACTATTTTCACTATGGTGAATAACCGTACATTGATTCCGCACAATCACTCAGAGTGTAGTGGTGATCCTAGACTACTAAGTCCAGTAACCGGACTGTATAAAATGCACGGAAAAAACGAATTTCAATTTACCCTAAGTTAGCATTTTTGGGTCTATGATAGAATAAAGGAGTACAATTTCATACCCGAGTTAAGGATATAGAGTTGCTACGGCGTAGCAGTCGATGTCGCTACGCTGCTACGCGGGCGTAGCAGATAAGTGCTACGCTTTCGTAGCCGCTAATTGCTACACTTAATATGTTAAAATGGAACTTGGTTTTATAATTTACTAGCGACCCGCCCCAGCTTCGCACGGCTTATATGACTTCACAAAATATCGTGATTTATTTATTATATGTAAAAATAATATTAATACACGTAAACCTACCTGAATAAATTCTCTAAGTGATGAAAACCGCATCAAAATCCGTTGGGTCGTTTAGAAGAACAACGTGGTCACACAGCAGACACGTAAAACGACTTTAATTTGTATTATGTATGTGTGTGTATATGTGTGTTTGTGTTTTGTATGTATGTATGTGTTTGTGTATATGTTTGTTTTTGTTTATTGTTGTTGTTGTGTATTTTTGTTGTTGTTGTTATTGTTTTGTGTCTTTTCTAAGGTCATAAAACATAAATACCACTCCAAATTATATTTCAAACTGTAATCCATTTCCCAGTGAAGGTTTAATTACTGAAATAATTCACGTATTAGTAGGTTATGGACATATTTGATTATAACAACTGGCGCGCTAAGCCAACCACCTGTTCATAATTCAATAACACAATGTAGATTATTAATACTCAGAACTATGCTAATAATAATAATGCTATTGGTTACAATTTAAGCAGTACCTTTGTCCTTAATGTATCTGTATCTATTTTACTGTGTGTACTTAAATAATAAAAATAAAATAAATAAATTAAATCTATTTCTCTATTACCTTTCCTCTTAACTGTAAGAATTTATATATTTATATATATATAAGTTTATTTATTTTATCATTATGTATTTATTTAAGTATATATTATTTTTATTTATAGTTTGCATTATATGTAAGTATATTTAATATTCTAGTTTAATACGTCACAAATCAAATTCTTCTCTTCTTGTGTACACACACTATTGTCTACATTTCTTTTTCATTTCTCCTTTCGCAGGTATGCTGGAAGAAATTTCTTAAGAAATAAGCAGTACTTTTGTACTTAATACTAATATGCCGTATCTGTGTCTATTTTACTGTGTGTACATAAATAATAAAATAAATTAATTAATAAAATAAATAAATTATAAAATAAATAAATTATAAAATAAAAATATATAAAATAAATAAATTATAAAATAAATAAATTATAAAATAAAAATATATAAAATAAATAAATTATAAAATAAATAAATTATAAAATAAATAAATTAATGAAATAAATTAATTAATAAATACAAATTTGAGATAATTGTTATTACCTGTTCGACTTATTCGAATTTACTATTGCAAATTACTTTTAACATAACATAAACGTTTGTTTTCCATACCCAATGGCTCTCCATTCGTTGTTCACCTGTTACAAGTATGCTTGGCGAAGGATTTCTTCAAGAGGAAGGCATTACGGGTAGGTATTGAGGGTTCACTTGGGCAGAGCAGTGATGGCCCAGTGGTAACGGCTGCGACTTACGAGTTGTAGGTCGTAGGTTCGAACCCAGACAGGCGCTTTACTTTGTATAAGTTATTTCATCACCACTGCTCTCAAAAACGGTGAAGGAAAACATTGCGAGGAAACCGCATAAAACCATATAAACATTTAGAACTAGGTATAGTGTATTTTATTGTTATTTTTTTATATCTTCTTATGCTACACTGGTTGACATCATCACGTCAACGCCGGCTGTTGCTGAAAACTAGCGCTGGGGCTCTGTCTTGGGGCTCTGGTTGGGCCGTTTTGCGTGGATGTGAGGCATATTTTCCCCCAACTCGTTCTTTTTCGTTTTTGTGTGTTTTTCTCTGCGTTATGTTTACCGCAAATAAACGTATTTTCTTTCTTTTCTTTTTTTTACATGTGACATCCACCGACCCACACTGGGCCCGCGTGGTGGATTATGGCCCACTGCCTCTCATAGAGAGCAGGCCTTTGTCCCTGCAGTGGGAACGTTATATAGGCTTATTATATATGTTTGTTATGTATTGAGGATTCTCTTGTCGAACGACAAGATTCACGAACGTGAATGATGATAATGATTCTGTAAATTTCCTCCATCGTAGGGATAAATATTAAAACACCTACACCCACATTTTGCCAGTCCAACGTAATAGAAGACGTGTCGGTTACCTTTTAGATAAAAAAATATTAAAAAATAGCAGAATATTGGGTATATTCGTGGTATAATAATATACTCGGCCAGGTATATCACTCCGAGATACGGTGGTCACGTGGGAGACACAAGCCTACGTCATCACCGCTGTGTTACCAGTAGTGTGTAATAATAACTCCCCAAACGCCTCTATTACCTGTGCGAATCCGATAAAACCATGAGGTTTTAACTAACAATTACGTTGATATATGTTTAAATTGAAGTGTTTCGTTTGATTAAAAAAACGAAACGACAATTTAAATACTTTATACATATTTTTTAACAGAATGGTGACTGAAAATGTTTTCATAATTCTTGTTTTGTTGCAATAAAGTGGCAACTGGATAGTGACGTAAGCATGTGTCACTCCCGGAATGCAAGACCTTGTTTTTTTAGACCATAAGTATATTGCTGTTTTCACAGGCTCATATTATGGTAATGCTAAAATAAAGATGATCTATCATTTATTAATTCCCAGCTATTTTATCGGAGATCAACCCTTAGAAGACAAGCCGTCTATGATTTTATCAAAAAAAAAATGGAGTAATCTGTCAGACATCAAAGCCGTGTCTAAATTATTTTGATCGTTTTATCTTTGCCAAAGAGTGACTTTGATCATCTGTTTCGTTTTTATTTATGATATTTTTCGCAGTTCGTAAAAGAAAATATTTGTCGATGCTGTCTAATCTTGCGTTAAGTCATCAAAGTGTTTAACGAGGGGTTAAATTATGAAAGCTCGAGTCGTAATTGAACTGCAGGGTAAAGTTAGGTTTGACGAGGTTAATTTGTTGATAGCTGACCTTTTTACACCTAATTCAGAACTTGACAATAACTTATTTCTCATTCAATTCACTTGTACACATTCCAATTAATAATACGTAACATAACATAACGCCTTGTTTCCCCGAAGGGTTAGGCAGAGGTGTACCTATGGTACACCCACATTTTACCAGTTATGTTTAAGTCCCATGTAATAGGATGCGAGCCTATTGTCATCAACCGGGCACAGATCCAGACTCCAAGCTACTACGGAGAAATTTCAAATAGAACATCCCAATAACACTTTGGTAATATTTGTATCAGTTGTCGACTTTTGGTACGTCAAACAGAAATTGATGCATCAAAATAATTTGCCTGATAAAATAACCGAAAGTTATCCGGAGCTGGGGAAACAGGTCGAAATCTTGTAATGTTAAATGAATAAAAAAATAAAGGTAAAGCCTATTCGCGAATCGAATGACGTATTTCAATATTTACAAAGCGTTGGTGTTATAAAGGCATGACGTGGCCGATTGCAGCTCTTTTTTTCATTTAAACGATAAATGCGTGTGAGACATGTTATACAAATTCATTTTGAACATAATTTTGCAATTTATTGTTGATGTTTCTACTTTTTTTATTAATTTTATTCAATTGCACGCTATCATGATTACGTAGCGTAGTCATTCTCACCAATGGGAGATTTACACTAGGTCGATTTTGGCCGTGCGGCTGGTCGCTTACCAAATTGCCTCACAAGCCGAATTGTCTCCCCATTTACTCAGGTCGCTAAAAATAGCAGGTGACTAGTTCATATGCATCAAAATATCGACCTTCATGTGGCGGGCGATGGCCTGCAACTGAGCATTTTCACGGTCGATTATAGTCACCCGCCGCACGACAAAAGTCGACACCTACTCTTCTTTGGCACTTGCGATATTAGTCACCTGCGGCCTAGACGAATTGCCATTTAGACGGCTATAGTCACAAGCCACCAAACACACCTGTGTAAAGCCCGCATAATACATAGAAATGTGTAAGTCATCTTATTATAACTAAAAATATCAGCTGAAATTTGTCCCACTACAAGGTTAAGGTGTCTTCTCATCCAGAAAAAACACAAGCATAAATTTCTTGAAATTATTTTAAAACAAAATTTTAAGTATAAAAACTGGTATTAACTACCATCTTGACCATGCGGTGTTTTTTTTTGCCTTCAAATACACCAAGAGTCTTATACATACGAGTACCTTTTTGTCTACACATATTTCTTAAAGTTACTACCTAGATACTGAAGTTCTTCAAGTATCCAATATTACAGAGAAAATCAAAGCATACCGACCAAAATATCTGAAATACCTTGAACAACAAACAATGCTTTGCAATACTCACTGCAAACTCCACATACGTAGGTTCCTATAGTACATAGTAACTAGTTGCCACTTGAGCAACTCTTGCAATAAATAATATTAGTTGAATGTGTCCAATTCAATAGTATTGTTGAAATTCTTGCAGTTGCAGGTCGGTAAATCATTGCAAAGTTTGTTATTGTCTTACTTTAGCGGAGGTAACGTTGGAGTCTCGATTTCAAAGAGTTTGTTTTTAAACTGAAAAAAAAAACGTGTTGAACAATTACCAGACTAAGTAACAAGTCTGATAAGTGGTTTCTATTATTTATAAAGTTATTTTCAGTTTTGGTGCCGGTACGAAAAACAACAAACTTTTACAGGTTCTCACAAATATGACGTTGAAAATTACTTTCATTTTTATTACGTCGGGCTTGATAAATCATACAGCAAACTAAACTCAGCGATCTAAAAATACCCTAAAATGAGAATTTCCCTAATTGGGAAATTTTCGTAGGACTAGGCTCGTAGGACCTCACTAATCAGCCTATTCAGGTCGTTGCTTGGGAAAAATATGTTTTTCCCCATTAGGGGAAAAACATTATTTTTTTTTGAGATACTCTGTAGATCCATAGTCAACAAATTCGGCTAGTAACCTAATAGTTAAGGTTATCATGCTAAACTAGAAATAATCTCCGAAACCAAACATTTTTTTTCCTAAAAGACAATTTTGAAACAGTTTATTGATATATTATTTAAATTTATTTAATTAACTTGTCATCCGATGAAGAGTCGCTGTCTCTATATTTAATGTTCTTCAATAGTTGACACACTAGGAGCTATTTAGTACCTATTTATCAAACCTTAAATTAAAAAAATATGCTCGGTTAAAAATAAATCACTTCACCATTTCCTACCTTACATTCTTCAATTTAAACAGACATACTTACTGATGAATAAACTCCCAGACAAAGGAATCAAGTCTTCCAAATTAAGTTAATTTTGTTCAAGCGATGTTTTAATACATAGTCGTTAGGAACATTAAATACTGCAAATCTGATTACAGCCGAGACGCGAACCGTGTTAAAGACTCCGCATACGTCTTCATAGAAATGCTTCAAATATACGTAATTATCTCCTTAGGAGTTGCGTTTCAGCGAATCATTTTAATCTGAACGTTTTGAGCTTAAAATAAATATAGCTTAATTATCTAAGAAATTCTATGAAAATTGTATTTAGTGTTGCCACTCTACAACGTCCCAAAGGCTAAAAATCCACACTGGTGTGCGTCGTACTGAAGATCCTAGAGCCCTCTGCGTAAATAACCGCGCTGAGAACTGCTGTCGTGTGGATTTAGTTTGTAGGAATACATTGCCCTCTACTATCCCTAGACTGAGAGTGTCTTTAAGGATCGTCACACGGAAACAAATGGTACCTATAATTTAGTTACCGCTATCGTGTCTTCATCGAAAAGTTTCCTTGTGGGAACTGTAAGCTTTATGTAGCGTATTATTTGGAACTAAATAATTAGATGAATAAATATTATAACCCCACATTTACGCCCATAGTTATAGAACTGTTAAAATACTTGTTTTCGACTTGACAAGTCTTTTAAAATACTTGTCAATAACATCTCGTTTATTAAACATACTTTGTATTGACATTGTTTAAAACATGTTTTTGTTGTTGACTATTTGTTCACCGTTTTGACATTTTCGACAAGTTTTCTACAAGTTTTGAGTAGAACAAGTCTCTACAACTTGTTTTTGGTATAAACGTTAAACAAAAACATTAGATAAAACAAGTGGAAATGGAATATATGTTGTATACCTTGGTGTAAACACGAGGTAATAGATAATATTTCGTCTGGGACACTGACAAATATTTGAACTGAATCTGACCGTCTTCAAGCGCATCATCGTGCATTACTTACCATCAGACACGAACGAACGTGATAACTTCGTAGTCAAATGCAGACCTATCAAATAAAGAACACTAAACTTTATTAAAACAATTATAGTAAACTAGCTTCTGCCAGCGACTTCTTCCGCGTGAAATTTCTTGTGCCTCAGACCCACCCCGTCGCATCGCATCGCCTGCCCGCTCTATTACTTCGTTTTCGCTTAGCGTTTTGACTTTTTTCTTTTTGCTCGGCTATTATGGGCCCTAGCGTAATAGTAAACAGCCCTTCCTCAAGAATTGGGCTATCAAATGCGAAAAGAATTTTTCAAATCCGACCGGTAACTCCTGAAATTATCCCCTACATAAAAACTTACAAACAAACAAACAAATTTTACCTGTATAATATTAGTATAGATAGATAAGGCACAAAATAAAAATACCTTTTCATCTATAAGCCTTCTACGAATCTCCGCTGCATTTCAAAAGCCTTTGTAACTTTAAAACAGATTATTTGTAATAAAGAAGCGATAAATTAAGCGCCTCATTTGAGCGAATGAATGGGTCGTAATTGACTGAGACTGTCGTCGACTCCCCCACAAAAGAAAAGTAGGCGAAAATCGTTTCTTTGTTCTTAGTAAATCGAGTACTGGAGTCGTTTGTCGGCCTTATATCACCCTGATTCGACGTTTATAGCCGACCTGCAGCTTTTAACTAGTTCGGTTGATTTGGGAGTGCTTAATCACCTTATTTTGTCTCACGTAGAAGACTAAGTATGTTAGGGTTAATATTTTATCTGAAGCGGTAGAATATGGCGAATTTTTGAGCTTAGCTCAATCAGCCTATATAACGTTCCCACAGTTGGGACGCAGGCCTCCTCTCAGTGAGAGGGAGTGGGCCGTAATACAGCACGCGGCCCAGTGCGGGTTGGTCACATATATGTCTTCAAATTTTTAGTTCTAAGACATGCCGGTTTCCTCTCGGTGTTTTTCGTCATTGTTTTGAGAACAGTGGTGATGAAATAATTAACACAAAGTAAAGCGCCTGACTGGGTTCGAACCTGCGACTTACAACTCGTAAATCGCGGCCATTACCACTGGGCCACCACTGCTCCCTTTTAGGGTTGAGACAATAATAATATTAAAGTACCTACTTAGATAAATATCTTTAGTCTAATACCCATTGTAATGCCCATTGTATCACCCTATGTAAAATTTCTACATTTATATCTGTAATTTTTATGGTGTACATAATAAAGAGTATTCTATTCAATTTTTTTTTATGTTAAATAGAAGTACTCAGCTGGCATATGAAATTTTAAGTTTTGAGTTGAAATTGCACTTGCCAGAACATGGGCTCTTTGTCACAGTGAAAATATTTTTGAAGTGGATTTATTGAGAAATCGCATGAGTGAATATTTTGCAGAGTCGGTGTTTATTAAACATTATTGCTCTTGCATCGTTATTACTGTAGGTACTTGTGTTATGTTCGTATTTTTTCAAGTGCGAACGTAATAAGACTTGTCGTGGAATTTTGGAATTTGAAGTGAATATTAAAAAAACAATTTAAAGCTATGGTATATGTGAGAAGTTCTGGCACGTACTTATGACGTGCGACTATTTTATTTGCATATGCAAATTATATTCTATATAAGGGATTTTTGCTTGGTAAATCTAGATACTTTGTAAACTTTGTTCAGCATTTATGATGGAGGCACGCTGCAATGTATTTTTTGATATATTTTTTTTTTGTCCAAAAAGCTAATATTGAAGAACGGTCAATAAAAATTTTAAACTCGCATTTCTATGCTTTACATCTATATCTTGATATACATTTTCTAAATTTGACGTTAACTTCAAATCGTAAAAAAGAACCGCAGCGAGTGGGATGCAAAGTTATTACTTTTGTATGTACCTCAAGTGGAAATACGGAGTCGTTTCTCCAATTTTGGCACAAAACTGTAAAAGTCGAGTCGAACTTTAATGACGGATAAAAAGCGTCGCCTATCAGTCAAATTTTCGACTGGATAAATAGAAATTAATCGGTTGACGGACACTGAACAAGACACAATAGAAATTGTATTGTTGTTACGCCTATGGGCGTTTAGTGTCGCTCAAAGTGTTAATGTGCAATCTCTTGCTTCGTCGGTTGAATATTAATCAAGCTACATATCTAGAAGGTTCACCTAGGATGTGATTTATGAAGTGAACATTTTTATCGAAACAATCGATCGGTATAGACGGGCTGGGTGCGTCAAAACAGTCATTTATCATAGTTATCTCACTCAACCACCCGCATTGTCTGCCGGCTGCATTGGACCTCACATAGAATTCGTGGTTAAAAACTCTTTGTGGTATACAGTATAGGTTTGCGTTAGGCTAAAAGCGGGTAGCTAACAATGTTAATAACGCAAAACTTTTAGCGTTAAAAGTTATTTGATACTTATGTGGTATTTTTATTTACAGTGAAATATAATAGCCTATAATGTTCCCACTGCTGGGACACAGGCCTCTTCTCTTTGAGAACGAATGGGCTGTAATCTACCACGCGGGCCCATTGCGGGTTGGTAGATGTCACGACTTCAGATTTTTGGTTCTAGGAAATGCCGGTTTCCTCACGATGTTTTCCTTCACCCTTCACCAATAATTATGTACATTTTAAGTACCTACAAGCTAACACAAGAATCTTAAAATAATGATATATGTCGTTAATAAGTTATGTATAAAAAAGGGGAACAGCTGGTCATAGGCCATCAAAAAATTTGTTCGCATCGTACTGCCAATGAGAAAAGTGCCCAAAAGGCTGGCAGCGTTGCCACGTTAAATGGCTTCTTTGGCCGAAAAATAGGCCAGCCCTCTTGTCGTGTGAAAAGACATATATAAATATGGAACATTGTTCAACAGCTTCTATTTTTTATTATCATTATAGGCTTAATAACACTGAAATTAAAGTTAATTTTAGAATAGTTTATACTTGAATAAAGCGACATACGATCATAGCAGCCAACATAAACCATTATTATAAACGATATATACTAAATTATGTACAAAGGATATTTTTCACTAACACCCACGCAATGTATTGCATCATGGATGATTCTTTTTTTTATTGAGTTGGAAATCATCAAATAACTTCTCCCGCTCTGGACGGAGCGGAGGGGCGTGTCAGACTTTTACTGACTAAAACCCACCCGTGTTCCTTCAGTTGCCTATGCCAGGGGTCACGGTAGCTCTTTCGAACAATCCGCGACCCTGGCAGGCATCGGCCCTAGCGGACCCTGTCAATTAGAAGGCTGGTAGTCCTGCGGGGTAATTGCGTATCAATATATCACTCACTATCCCAATACAATTAATATTGACAGTTCAATAATATTCATTGCGTTATTTAGGTTGTTGAGCAGACAAAATTTTCAAACATATGACGCGATGGATTATGAATTTCCTTATAAATTCTTTGGATTGTTATAGAAAGTATGTTACATTTGGGGTGCTGAGATGGTTGAAGACTTATCGGCTTTCGCATGGCTTGAACAAATGATGTGTATAAAGTGATGGTGATTCGACTCCTATGGTTGAATGGTAGGCATAGTTTCTGGGGAATACTTATTTTAATATAGTTGGTATGGAACTTTTTCAGGACGTTTAAAGGTAGAATCCTATGATTTCCTGTTAAGTTGCAGGCGTCATTTTAATTTCATATATTTAGCAACGAGTGAAATACCCTTTGGGTCCAGAACCCTACACCACACGAAAGAGAGTTTGAAAAGAGAGGCAATGTATTACCTAAACTGTAATAACGCTTTGATTCCATCTCAACCCACTAATTATTTAAACCCGAAAGGAAATACGCAAACCAAATCTAACAAGCCGATCCTATCCTTCCCGGATCTTCAAACTAATCATTTCCTAAGAGTATCCCAAAAACTAGATTAAAAGGAAAAATCTCATTTACCGTCCGCCCAATGACAATGAGTTTATTTCCCGACAAAAACTAATAAGCGGTAAGAAAGAGGACATTTCCTTTCGGACATGTTTCGAGTTGGTAACTATGGGGCAAAATAGATAGGTGCAGAAGGTCTGCTCCATACAACGATCGAAAACGCACGCATCCTAGATGCTTGCGTATAGGGATCTGAAGCTGTCTCTAAACTCGCGTTTATACCCACACTAGCTGCGCCCCGCGGTTTCACCCGCAGAAATCTCGATCCCGTGGGAATATCGGGATAAAAAGTATCCTATGTCCTAATGCAGGTCATAGTCTACCCATGTGCCAAATTTTATCCAAATCCGTTTAGCCGTTTTAGCGTGATTGAGTAACAAACATCCACACTTTCACATTTATAATATTAGTAGGAAGTAGGATTAGTAGGATAGTAGGATTACAAATTGGAATACCTGTTTTCAACAAATTCTGTATAACACTTTTCGTCTATAAAACATGTATCATACATGTACGTATTGACGATGGTTCAGACAAGTTCTGTTTTGTTCACCTTTTTAAGTTTTCAACAAGTTTTGTATATACAACTAGTCTTTACAACTTGTTTTAGGAGCAAATGGTAATCGGAAACAGTAGGCACAACATCTGTACATATACCTAATATTATAATAAAATAGTAACGGAGTCAAAACTATACATAGTAAATTAAAAAAAAAAGTAGTTGCTACAAGTCTGATGCCAAAAATATAATTATTAATAAAATTGTCCGTTGTCTGTTTGTTTAGATGTATGTTCCGAATTGGCGCAAAAACGGCTGAACGGATTCGGATGAAATTTAGCGTACAGATTTTTTTTTTTTTTTTTTAAACGTTGCCACACTAGGAATTTCTCCTGTATCGTGGGTGCTTTACAAACATAAACTCACATACACAAACAGCCAGACCCGGAACAACTACTTTTATAACGTACGTACGTACGTAACGTACGTTTATAACCTGGATTAACACATTCACTTTTAATCTCGGTAGTACGTTCCCGTGGAATATTTTCCGACATCTGGCGAAGCCGTGGGCGAAAACTAGTTTAGTTAGAATACATGTTTATATCTTTTGTGTAAACGCAGGGTAACTAATGCCATGCGCGAGTGCGCTTGCACTCGCTGTACGTGAAGCGTGTCTATGTTTGCGTGCGCTGTAGTTCGTTGTATGGAGCTAGCCTTCTGTCCAATCTATTCTGTTCCTACGGGACCGTAGGAAGGCTGATCACGTTCTTGTTTTGTACTTTCTGTAGGACATCATACCTAGTTAGTCTTCTTGAAAGGTTATTTCTTAGCTTTACGGCTAAAGACAGTTTTTGTGGGAATGTTTGTGACACATGCTATAGAGGTGTCGTCTTGTCAATTCCATTTCCAAATGTGGTTTTATTCGCGTTTCCTTTTTGTTGATTTGGGTCGATATTTTTTGGGAGACTGAATAGGAACTGTGTACCTTTGAAGAAATTGTAAAGAAACTTACATGAAACATCTTAAAACCCGTGTTACATTACATACGCTTGCTTGGTCCCTACCTATGTCATTGAGGTCAGAATACTTAATTATTTTTATGGCTTTTGACAGAGAAGAAACTTGGTAAAAGACACAATAGAAGTTCCAGAAACGACTTGTAACACCCATCTTGTCTTCTATTAATATCACATCAATTGGTAAAATTAACATCAAAAGTCCCTAACCATCACCCAACAAACCTTCCACGCAAAATGATGAATTCGACACTTCCAAAACACAAATAACGCTGACCGAAGATGTCCAGAAGCTGATAAGAGACAAATTTTCTCCTCCGTTACCCAAAGTAGGTCGCGATAAATAACCCCGTACCCTTCCCACCACTGATAATAAATAAGCAATTCCTTTGCAATAATTCGCATAAAACTAATGGTTTGAAAACGTGACAACTCAAGCGAGAACTTGCGATAAAAGTAATCAAAGTGTCGTTAAAATTATTTTAGTACGCAATCATTTGGGAACAATTCCTATACTCATTCAGCTGATGAGCCAAGATAAACTATATTTACTGGACTCCGTTCAATAGGTTAGGTATGTGACTAGTTCCTCGTATAATTACCCTCAATTATTTAAAACAATGGATCGGTCTATCATTATCTATCCATAAAATAAAATAATAACGACGAATTTTTGTCCGTTTGTCTGTTTGTCTGGATGTAAAAGAAAAGAAAGATAGAAAGAAAAATAAGTTGGTTGCTTGTAGGTTGGGAATTTTCTGTTCCAGATTAGCGCAAACACGGCTGAACGGATTTGGCTGAAATTTGGCACGCAGATAGTTTATAAGTCTCATGGTACCTATTTTTTAAGTACCTTCCTGTGGGATATTTTCCGACATCCACGCGGGCGCAGCCGCGAGAGAAAAGCTGGTTTACTATATATATTTTTAAAAGAGTACCTAACCGTAGTTTCTAGCCGGCTCTTCTCCATAGGAAACAACCAACTGGAACCGTGCACCTAGCTTCTGAAGTTTTATAATTGCCCAGGTAGGTTTTAAATGTGAAATAAAAATATTTTAATTTTGTTTACCAGCGTGCATTTACAAATTAATAAAACGGAAAAAGTCCGACGAATTCATTTGATAAAATATTTTGAGGATTTTCACATTCGATAACATTTTAATTATTCGTTTTGTTTGAAAGCAATGATATTATTAAGTATTGGTTTTGTTTGACGGTTTTCCCAGAAATTATGATATTATTCATTAGTCTAATATACTAGCTGCCCGGCGCGACTTCGTACGCGTGGTGTCCTATCCCAACCCCTAAAGGCGAAAGTGAGATTTTCTGCAATCGCAGCAGAAAAACTCAACAAAGTTTCATCAAAATCGGTCCAGCCCTTTCGGAGTCTATAAAGGGTCCATAAAGTCCGAATAAAAACGTGGGTAGTTATTTACACGTAATTTTGTAGCTTCCTTATTTAATATTTATTTTAAAATAGTTAAATGTTCTTTTTCACTATATTTATGCGCTAATTAACTAATAAACCCACCTTCGGACCTTTCCTTTCACTTTCACTCTTCAACAACCACAACACTCAAAATATACAAACTTAACATGGACAGCAAGCTTGTGCACAGTATGGAGGAACTGGAGAAGCTGTTTAGCTCCCGCATGCGTGAGTACGAAGATAAGCTGCAGAGAGCTACAGCTGGAACTGACCCTGCACACTCAGATCTTGCTGCACTGTCCCTGGAGTTTTCTGAGTTTAAATCCTTTGTCTGCAAAACATTCTCTCACTTCAAAATAAGAATTGAACTCTTGTCGTTGAGTCTAGACTCACATGAGACTGCGATGCGAAGAAAGATTTTGCTGTTTCATGGTATTCCTGAGAAAGCTGATGAAAAGCTGTGCGACTCGATTCTTCTTATTTTATCTAAACAACTGTTGATTGATAATATTAAACAGGAACATTTAGACGTATGCCACAGACTAGGAGCACCCCAAGGTAAAACCAGACCTGTGCTTGTGCGATTTAATGAAATGGAGCATCGTCGGTTAGTTTGGGAGAGTAAAACTACACTCAAAGGCAGCGGCATCACCATTTCGGAGTTCCTGACTAAGACTCGGCACCAGGTATTTATTGCTGCTCGCAAGCACTTTAGCATCAACAGCTGCTGGTCCGCAGAGGGAAAGGTTATTGTCTTGACGCCTGACAAGTCACGCCGGAAGATAGCGTCCATGGGTGACCTTGAAACGTTAATCGCGCTATTCCCCGCTCCAGCCAGTGCTGCCGCAACCAAGGATCCCGTGCCTGCGGCTTCTATCTCATCCGCCGTGGCATCTACATCGCCTGTGGCAGCAACCCCCAAACAAAAGATTGTGAGGAAGGCTCGCCGCTAAGTTTACTAATGTAGGTGACTACCTGCATTATTGTCTCTCCTTCTCCCTTGAATCCATCCAAAGGTTGTCTGTAAAAGATCGCTTTTAGCGATAAGACCGCCCATTGTGTCACCCTGTGTAAAATGTCTACATTTATATCTGTTATTTTTTATGGTGTACAAAATAAAAAATATTCTATTCTATTCTATTCTATTCTAGATGCCCCACGCATGTTTTACATTGATAGCTTTGTGATTCATTTGTGTAGTGTCGGTACACTTTAAATTAAATTCCCCTTTTCTTAATCTACCCATTGCATTTACTCTTAGTAAATTTTTTTTTCACACATCGTTTAGCTTGCCGGTAGATGCGGTAGATATTGTGACGGGCGCCTGTCACTACCGCTGTAATTTTTTGTACAATTGACGTTACGTTTCTGCGTTTGTCCGTTTCCGAATGCTGTGGCTAATATTTTCATTAGTCAACTTTTAATGTTATTTTCGTATTCATTTTTTTTGTCTCTGTCTTCTAAGATCATTTTTGTTTTGATGTGTTCCCTTTACTTTTTTATGTACCTACCTTGTTTATTATTATAGTGTGTTAAAATCTCTACCAGCAACACCGAATAGGTGCTTCTAATAGTTGAGCGTATTTCATTATTGTTTTGTTATTGTTGTTTTGCACTTAAGTTGTTAAGTAGTTTATTTTTTATTTTTGATATTGTTATTTTATTTACTTTTTGGTATTATTTTTGTTCAAGAGTATATAGTATAATTTTTGCAAACTATGTTCGATGCAGATTTTGATGATGATTTTTTCTCTTGTTCTTCCTCTTCTAGCAGTTTCCTTAGTGCGGCAAGTGGTTCTTCCTCTCCTCTTACTCTCGGCGGGCAGATTTCCTCTTTGCTTTCTCACCTCCCCAACAATCTCAACATAGCTCACATCAATGCCCAGAGTATTCCTTGCCATTACTCTGATCTTCTGGCTTCCATTAGCTGTGCTCATATACATGCCTTGCTGATCTCAGAGTCCTTCCTCAAACCCTCTCTTTTATCTGTTAATTATGCACTTCCTGGTTTTGTTTTTATCCGTAATGATAGAACCGGGAAGGGCGGTGGTGGTGTTGCAATTTACTTGCGTACTGATATTCGCTACAAGATTATCAGTACATCACCATCTTCCTACTCGGGGACAGCGGAGCATCTGTTTCTCGAAATTTCTTTGCATCACGTTAAAATGCTTCTTAGAGTGATGTACAGTCCTAACCTCAGTATCGACTATTTTGACTCTTTTGATTCACTTTTTTATATTTCTGTCCCTCTTATGACCACGTAGTTTTGATGGGCGACTTTAATACTTGCCTTCTTAAAAATGACAATCGTACTCACAAACTTCAATCTCTCTTATCTTCTTTAAACCTTAGTATTCTGCCTCTTTCTGCTACTCATCATTTCCCTAACTGCACCCCTTCTCTTTTGGACCTGATGATTGTCTCTAATTCATATAACGTATCTGTCCACGGTCAGCTCACTGCTTGTTTTTCTTATCACGACTTCATCTTTATGTCCTACAAGGTTCGCCCTCCTAAGCGTAAGCCGCAGTATATTTTCCTTAGAAACTATAAGGGCGTAGACCTGGAGGCATTGCTGCGTGATGCTGGTAATATCGACTGGACGATCGTCTTACAAAGCTCATGTATCAACGATATGGTTCACATTTTCAACAGCACAATTCTCAGCTTATACGATCGTCATGCCCCTATCCGTCGAGTCAAAGTCAAGTATGTCCCGGCTCCCTGGCTCACCCCGCCATTAGGGATGTGATGGCTAGTAGGGACAGAGCCAAAAGGAGGTTAAAACGCTGTCCTTCCGAACGCAACTTGAATGCGTTTAAGTTACTGCGTAATCGCTGCAGTCGTATGTGTAGAGATGCAAAGAGACGCTACTTCCATAAATCTCTCGACAACCGTAACTCTTCTGAAGTCTGGAAGTTTCTGAAAACTGTAGGTATTGGTAAGTCTCCAGTAGTTTCCATTAATGACATTGACGTGTGTGCTCTTAACAAACATTTGTCACTTCCCCCTGTTACGTTGGATCCACACGTCAAATCAGCTACTTTAAATAAACTTTTCTGTTTGCCAGTACCACAGTGTCCTTCTTTCGAATTAAACCCTGTAGGTGAAAGTGAGGTCAAAAAATCTATTTGTGCTATCTCCTCCACTGCAGTTGGTAATGATAATCTTTGCTCAAGAATGATTTCTCCTATCCTCCCGATATTACTTCCCATCTTGACCGACATTTTTAATTTCTCCTTGTGTTCTTGTACTGTTCCTGAGCTTTGGAAACAAGCCCATATCATCCCCTTACCCAAAATTCCTAACCCGGTCTCACCGACCGATTTCCGACCCATTTCTATCCTTCCATATCTCTCCAAAGTTCTCGAGCACATTGTTCATCAGCAACTTTCTGCCTTTCTTTCTTTGAATGACCTTCATAGTCCTTTTCAATCTGGTTTTCGACCTGGTCATAGCACAGTATCGACTCTTTTGAAGGTTACTGATGACATCCGCTGGACTATGGACCACAAATCTCTCTCCTTACTTGTACTTCTGGACTTTAGCAGTGCCTTAAACTCTGTCGATTTCGATATCCTTCTAGGGATCCTTAAATCTTTCAATTTCTCTTCTTCTACTATTGGTTGGTTCAACTCCTATCTAAAACGCCGTTCGCAGCGGGTTCGTCTCGCAGAATCTTCTTCTGACTGGTGCTCTCTTACCGCGGGTGTGCCTCAGGGTGGCGTTCTCTCTCCTCTTCTCTTTTCTGTTTTTATTAACTCTGTCACCAGAGTCATCTCTTCCCACTTCCATCTCTATGCCGACGATCTGCAGCTTTACAATCACTTCTTGGCGCAAGACACGGACGCCGCTGTGTCTGCTATGAACAGAGACCTGGATTTGATTAGTGAGTGGTCGCGGTCTTTCGGACTGCAGATCAACCCTAAGAAATCCCAGGCCATAATTATCGGTGGCAGGTATATGCGGAATAGGCTCGATGTTGCGTCGCTGTCTCCACTCTGTCTGAATGGAGTTCAGATTGAATACGCAAAAACGGTTAAAAATCTGGGGTGACCATGGACTCTTACTTATCGTGGACTACCCAAGTTGCTTAAGTCAGTCGCAAAGTGTTCTACACATTCCATTCGTTGAAATGCCTCCAGAGCTTCTTGCCCTTGAACACCAAAATCTCCCTTGCTCAAACTCTCATACAGCCCATCCTATGATGGGCTGTATGAGAGTTTGAGCTACGCTGATGCCTGTTATTTGGATGCCATCGAGGAGCTTTTAAATAAACTAGAGCGTTAGCAAAATATCTGTATTCTTTTTGTTTTTAACCTTAAAAAATATGATCACGTTTCTAACTTTCGCAAGATACCTAAGTGGCTCCCTATTCGACTTCGCAGGAACTCTTAGATATTGTGTCTGCTATTCAACATACTTCACAACCCTAAAACGCCATCCTATCTGCGGGAACGCTTCTCGTACGCCCGTCCTTTTGATGCGCCTTGCAGGTCCCACCTTAGAAATCTCCTCAAATCCCCTCCCCACTCAACCGACTTCTACTCCTACTCTTTCACTGTGCACGCGGTACGATTATGGATTCACTTCCGCCTGACATTAGGAACTGCCATACTGTTGGAGTATTTAAAAGTAGAGTGAAAGAGCACTATCTTTCCACTTTGTCATAATTGCATATGTATTTATTATTTGAATTACATTATATTGTTATATATTTTAGTGATATTTATTTTAGTAGTATGTATGTATGTATGTAAGTATATTCTCATATTGTATGTTTATATTTAAATTGGAAAATTATTTAAGATTTTATGTATTTTGTTTTCCCTTCTACTCTTACACGTTGTCTACATCTCTTTAATATAATCTGCTATCGCAGGTATGCTGGAAGAGATTTCTTTAGAAATAAGCATCACCTTTGTACGTATTTTTCTGTTCCTTTCTTCTTGTCTGTTTATATATGTGTGTACATAAATGGTTAAATAAATAAATAAATAAAATAAAATAAATAAGGACAAACAAACAAACATTATTTTTTATATAGATAGATGTAGAGTTTCAGTTTGTGAAGGGAATTATAAAAATAACTGTGGTGAAACATAATAATTACCTGGGTAGAGTAAAATGTTATTCTGCGTTTTTGCAGTTTGGGTTTATTTAGATTTCAAATATAACATTACATCACGCCCGTATTCCCGGAAGGGTTGGGCAGAGGGGTACCTATAGCTAAGCCACATTTCGCCAGTAATGTTTTAACTCCCATGTAATGGCGGGCGACCCTATTGCCATCAACCGGGTACAAATCCAGACATCGGGTTACTACTGAGTAATTCCGGATGGAAAAACCCAATAACACTTTGTCCGACCCGGGAATCAAACCCAGGACCTCATGCTCAGCAGTAGCACTTGCGACCACTAGACCAACGAGATAGTCAATAGCTAGTTTAGCTTTAAAATAGAGCTGAAAATAACTTAAAATCTAGATATCATATACTTCTTGGTCCACGAATGTTATTGAGTAACACGACTAAACTCTTTTGACTTACGCCGCTGAACAACACTCGACGTAAGTGTAACTTGACTAAAATCTTTTGACTTACGCCGCTGAACTAACACTCGACGTAAGTGTAACTCGACTAAACTCTTTTGACTCACGCCGCTGAACTAACACTCGACGCAAATGTGATTTTACTTCGATACAAATATTCATCAGGGAACAATTAAGTTTAATTTGATTTAGTTATGTTTAATAACTCACCTTGAACATCATCATCAAGACAAAGTTCAAGGCAGCCAAAGGCAATAAAAAATTCACAAGCTACCTAATAATAGGCCTAGGAATGGCATCGGTTCTAACCATATTTTATTCACCAATCACAAGCTGAGTGGGGTCACAATTGTTTTATTTGTCACGTTGGGTTTTTCAAATGGGAACTTTATTATAATGTTTGTGTCGGCCTTATTAAAAAAAGATACCTATGAATACTTAGGAACTTAATTTCATAAATTCAATTGTGTCTATATAATATATATTCATAGCCCATTCCCGAACATATACATTTTTACTATACAGTGCGATGTTCATATTCATAGGCAATTTCGTTGGGTTTATGTTGGCGTTTAACTCGATTCTCTTGTAAATAGTCGTAAATTCATGGCGGCTGTACGCGCGCCATATCGAAGATCGGTTCAGAGTGAACGTCAAATATTTGTTTCATTTTTTCGTTTTCACGAAACAGTTTTCAAATTTATGACACTCGACTTGTCTAGTGCCCTGGCCCAAGGGGCTTAACCTGAAATGGACGCGCGGCCGCCGCCGAGGAAAATATATTTCCAAGTTTACTGGTCCATAAATAACTGTGGAGTGACAGGGCGATGATAAACTCCCGAGCGAGAGTTCATCTCACGTCGGTCACTGAATATTGAACGAACAGAAGCCTAATGTAATGCGCCCGCCATACATACAATAATTGTGCTAATTACCAATGTGTGGACGCGCCAGCCGCGTGGCTAATTGGATAGATCACAGCACCAATGATCGTGGTCATTTTAGAAGCCTATTTAAAGCTGTTTCATGAAAAGATAACTCATTTATTCACAAATTTATAATCTTGACGTCAGTACGATTAAATTTCAGCAATTATAACAAAGATAAACAACTTTTTAGCGCAGATATTATTATTTTAATACATCATAAATAACGTGCAGCTCTGCAACTAAGTTTCGTTTAACATTTATTTAAATGTCAGCGTCTGTTTCAACGAAGTACGGGCGCAACTCTTAATAAGAACGAACCCAAAATGTATAAATGAATTTGTTTACAATGTTGGCGAACAAAGATGGCAGAGTCGAACATTTCGAACAGAGCTATGAGCCGAATAAAATAAAACTATTTCGACGAAAGTTAGTTTTTATTCAGCGCAACGGATGTATTTTGCAGCTCTCCAAAGAAACGGAGTCTACTGAAAATCTGCGCTAAATACTGTTTTCAAGTAAACTTGCTTTGTCTTGGCACTCTTTGTTTACTTTACAATTGTGAGTGGAACAATACAAAAAGGTCCGAAATTCGCTAACCACCTAAGCCCAAGTGGAAGTTTTAATTGCTTCGGAATAAGTCCACACGTAACCGCGGTCTGGCGGGATTGGACAAGTTTTCTAGAAGAACCTAGCTCGATCCCATTTGCCTAAAATGTTAGGCTAGTCTAACTTGTGTGACTGTCCGGACTTGGCGGATAAAAGGCACGAACCCATTTGGATCTCGAGACGATTCGAATTGTAACAATGTTCCTCTAAATGTAGGCTTAATTTTAAAAATTCTTACCAGACGTGTTTCGTAATTTGAAAATAAGAACTAAGTGATTATTGTAGAGTTTTGACAACACTGTCCTTACATATTGCGATCAAAACCTCCTCCCTCTAAGACCATGCATTGAAGTAGTAGTCAATGAAAGTATAATGCTCTGTAGAAAACTGAAACAGGCTCAATCTGAAAATAAATTACGTCCACATAATCACATAAATTTCACTACCAACATTTATAATTATTTCGTTTAGCACCTAAATCAAGTACAGTTCCTAAATCACTGTTATAAAATCACAACTCTAATAAGCTCACACAACCCTTGAAATAACAAAGTATATGTACGCCGCAGGTGTGGTACAGCAATAAATTCCTAAGTAAATAACTAGTGCATTTATTAACACTAATAAACTTGGTAACAGTTCACCGTCGCCTTTACGACAAAGCCGTCGCCCTGAGTTTTGCAATTGACGTACAAAAATACTACGTTATTCGCCGTTCCTTGTAACAGTGCCAACCGCGGAACATTTTGTTATGAGCTGTTACTTTGTTGGAACCGCACTGTTACTGGCTGTTGTGCGGTTTGAAGTTCGAATGCGAATATTTATGTGTCGTGTGAGGATCTTTTGTTGTGCATATGGTGTGGTGTATAGAATCGTGGTCATTAATAAATATTAATATGTCTAAAGAAAGTTTAAAAATCGTGTAGCAATCACATTTGCATGTGTCGTGTCAGTGTGGTTCCTGAAAAAGCATAAACATTCTTGTCTAACCAAGACATTTGCACTTATTCCAATTTTACAACATAATAAAAGAAAGCTATTTCCAAAACTTAAAAAAGAATCTGTTCATTTAAAGTTCATCTATAAAATTAATCTGAACAATACTCGCTATCTGCTAACCTAATAAGTTTTTTCAACGAGTTATTCTAAAGTTATTCAATCTTTACCAGCCACTAGTGTTCCAATTAAAATTATCTCTGCCGTCATTCTACTTTTATAACATTGGTAAATGATAAAGATCTTCAAAAGTCCAATCAATTGATAATGGAATCTCTCTCTGTCAAAATGTAGACTAATAATACTTCGGGAATCATTTTATCATTTTGAAAAGTTTTCAATCCCGCATAATTATTTTATGATAACAAATCCAGCGGCCGGACTGACCGACCTCTGCTTTTTAAACAACCATAAATTTTAAGTTTTCAAACTAATACCTGTAACTATGACGGTAAGTTGAAGAATTAAGAAATTATAGATTTTTATTTTACTGTTGATTTTGGTTTAAAATTAAAACCCGCCAAACATCAAGATATCTTTATTATTATGTAAGTTTAATGTTATTAATATTTTTGTTATAAATAATGTCTATGACCTAATTATTAAAAAGAAGTGTTGTACAAATTACTACTACTCGTATATTGTCACTTTTTAGAGACGTCAATGAAAATAAAAGTTAATATTGTTTCTATGGGTGTTTAATTATTTAATTATATATTCCACTCTATGTAAAAGTTTTATACTATAAACCTTCCGGAATGAATTCTCTAAATGATGGTGAAACCGCATCAAATCCGTTTCTCTATAAACAGTTACGTCAATTCATATTATGTATAGATATTCAGGTTCATTTTACCTATATCTTAGATCATCAATATCTTAGAAATATTTAACCGCGCCATAATAAACCATTATCTGTAGAAAACTTCCTCAGTTTAGATT
Organism: Dryobotodes eremita; assembly: GCA_917490735.1. Taxonomy (NCBI): domain Eukaryota; kingdom Metazoa; phylum Arthropoda; class Insecta; order Lepidoptera; family Noctuidae; genus Dryobotodes; species Dryobotodes eremita. The sequence continues at coordinate 13,177,745 of OU823257.1, forward strand.
TATGCTATTTTTATGTCACTGTATCTACATACCTACTTACACAAGATACCTATGAGAGTTGTAGGTATGCACGATCATTGTACTGCAGACACAAAGAGATGAGCACGAACCACGAACTATCCTGTAGGACATGAATTAAAGACGCACCGTCATGCATTTGTCATTACAGCTGCGGCAGATACCATACTACCTACTCACTATTGTTGAAGGGCACGTGTATTAGTAATGTCCGAATTCATGCGAGGGAACCGTGTCTATGTATTGGTATACCATCAGATGAAAATTCTAAACGATGTATGATGTCAACCATCGAGCAGTTTAAATACATACTTATGACTTTTGTTCGCGAGGAAGTCTTTAAAAAGTGTTTAATTGATAAATGATAAATGATTTTATTTCTGTAAGTAGGTTTGTACAAACACTTTTACACGTCAATCATATTTTAAAACTAGATGAGGTCGGCGTTTCCTATCTGACTACTCTGAGAAGAAAGGCCGAAACTAACTCAGAGGTCACAGTCTCTTTTAAAGTCTAGACATAATCTTGGTCAGATCATGTGAAGACCGTGTAGATTTGAGTCTGAAATGGTCTTTTGAGGAAAAAATACCACACAGAATGAGTGGACCAGTCCAGTCAGTGCACGCATTTGTCAGTAATCGTGCAGCTCAACTCAAAACTTAAGGAGCTCAACGATTCGACGAACCAAAGAAAGGACATTTGGGTAGGCCGCATAAATTACTCAAACTGCCAGACTGTGATTAAAACTAACCAAGAAAGAAAAAAATAAAACAATGATCTACATAGTCTTTATATTCACAATAATTAAAATAATATACTATTTTACAAAGTAAATATTCATGTCAATATATTTATAAAAATTCATCAATGTCAACAGGTATAAAAAATCCTGAAATAATCTTGGTCAGATCATTTGAGGACCATGTAAGATTGGTGTCTGAAATGGTCTTTTAAGGAAAGAACCATACAGATTTGAGTATAGAGATGAGTATAGAGGTATGAGCAACCGGGTGTAAAGTTCACTCATACCTCCATAGAAAACGGAGGGTCCTCCGACGAGACGGGTGTCGTGTCTGGTGGGCAACTGCCCGATGATTGATGTCGGGACGTTGTAATATATGCTAGTTGCGCGGTAAACTCTGCTTGCGCGATGCAGGATTTCGCGTGACGTCAGTGTGACGCGTAGCTCGCATGTGGCGTTTTGGAGATGCCGCTACAAGGTGTACTCTTTGGCTGTCTAAAACATAAGCTTAGAAGCTCTGAAATCTCTAATAGAATACCTCTTTATAACATCTTCTAGATAACTCACAAGGAAAACGAATTACTTTGTGACAGTACACCAAGTTATACTACAATTTTATTAGTACTCCATTTAGAAGAAGGTAATTGATCTGTGCCCATGTCATCACGAGATTACCAAGTCACCAAAACCTTTTAAGACATGGCACACACTACGACTGCGACTAGACGCAACGACAGGCAGCGGCCGACAAATTTAATATATTTTGTTCAAAGCTCCACACACTCGGCGTCGAGTTGTAGAGTCGCAACGACAGTCTAGGGGAGTCACACGCTCTTGCTGCTTGTTGCAGCGACTAGTCGCATGCAACAGTCAGCGTTAGTCTTGCTGTGAGCGCTGAAGAAGGTGCACGTGTGTTTGTATTGCGAATCTCAACATGGATACGACGGATGCCGATGTTTACAAGCCGGATTTCGAAGCGCGCCGAATACTCAAAGAATATGATCGTTTCCTGCACGACGTCTGCCGTAACGACTAGTCGCAGACGCAAATGACGGCAGGACGCAGATTCAAACGATAACTCTGCGTCTTGTTGCAGCGACAATACGCACAGTTTGCGCAGTCACTAAAACGAAACAACTTCGTCGTATGCAAAATAAAAACAATAAAGCATAACACAATATAATAAATACCAATAAAGAAAACAATTCTTCTAACTTTCTCGCAGTCTAGACTTCACAGTTCTCTTTTTTCTTCATAACAATTACAATATAGAATCGGAACTGCTACATTTAGTATTTAAGACTGGCAGGTTACGACTGCCAGCCAGCTGTGGTTCACACGTCCCCAAGAAATACAGCCAACCTTATTAGTCCATATTACCCGGATTTTGTTCCGTGTTGCCAATATACTTAGTACTGTGTAGCACATGTGTTCTAAAACTAGATGTATGGGTTATTGTAGTGGATTTTTCTTGGAAACTTGACTAGGTGTAGCCGTGGCTTCAGTGGCATCCCAAGCTATTTTCGTGATGATAAGGTACCTATCATTTTTTAGATACCAAGGTGCGTCTTTTGTACCTGGTTATGTAATTGAGTCCTGAAAGTTTTTCGAACAGACGGAGGACGGTCAAATTAACTTTCGGATTTGTTATATTAGCTACCTCATCGTTTCACATTTACTTAGGGAAGCATTTTTCGTATGGTTATATGTATGTTTGGTTTCAGTATGGTTTGTTTCGGAAGGACAAAAAATACATTGTATTCCACAAAATACATAGTATTCGTGAATTCTTTGTTTTTTTCTCGTTGTCCTACAAACACAAGTAGAAGAGGCATAGGTACAAGAGTTACCTTTAAAATACGTAAAACCTTTTTAGTTAATTAACAACCTGAATGCGGGCCAAACTTTTCTTGTGTATTAAAATTGGCTACTTGCCTACCTATGCAAAACACGTGCGCGAAAAGTTACAACGCGTATTTGACAATAGGTAGGTACAAAAGTAACGAAAATAAAAGACAGCATGGTTCTGCTTGTAATTTCGGAAATTAAAAGCGGCAGCAACCCAAACGTTACAAGTGCTGAAATGCGAATGTGGGTTCGTGAGTTCGATCCCCAATTCCCCACCCTTAGGACAGGCTCAAAAAAGAACATCTACTAAACATATTAATGCTTCTTTGGTCTAGTGGTCCCACTACTACTATTGTCACTACTGTCAGCATGAGGTGCTGGTTTCGATTCGCAGGTCGGGCAAAGTGTTGAGCTTTTTCATCAAGAGTTTCTCAGTAGCAGCCCGGAGTCTGGATTGGTGCCCGGTTGATGGCAATAAATAGACTCAGCCCTATTACATGAGACTTGGACATTACTGGCGCAATGTGGGTGTACTATAGGTACACCCCTGCCTAACGCTTCGGGGATTCGAGCCGTCTTGTTCTATTATATTATTATGAACCTGCATATATAAAAAAAACCCTGCCCAAGCACACTAAACAATAAGTATTAAAAAAAAATCGTGCCTAACCTAACACGTTTTGGAATACATATAACATTCTTTTAGTCCTTCCTTTAGCATGAACTAGGCTTCCATTGTAACTAGATACGGCTGCGAACTATACTTTTTCCATAGAAAACGTCCAACATTGCGCGAAAAATTTCGACGAACAACCTTTGTCTGGAACTCCTTTTGTTCACTAAATGTGTTTCTCCCCTAAACGCAGTACGCTAAACAATCGGCTGGTTTCGTCACGATTTTTTCCCTTCAGCAAAATATTCTAGGTAAGGACAAAAACCCACAAAAAGGGGATACATCTAACCAGATAAGTTCTTTAGTAGGTCAATGTACTCGCGTGACGACTTTGGGCCACAATACCCTTGAAAAGAAGTAGTCTAATTAAAAACAGTCTTTGTAAAATTATAGAAATATACTTTCAATATTTTGTTTCATTTTTAAACTAACGCATCAGTCTTCATAAATGATAATGATAAATGATTTTATTTCTGTAAGCAGGTTTGTACAAACACTTTTACACGTCGATCATATTTTTTAAACTAAATGACTACTCTGAGAACAAAGGCCAAAACAAACTCAGAGGTCCGAGTCTCTTTTAAAGTCCAGACGTAATCTTGGTCAGATCATGTAAAGATCATGTAGATTAGTGTCTGAAATGGTCTTTTGAGGAAAGAACCACACTGATTGAGTGGACCTGTCCAGTCAGTGCATGCCTTTTTGGAGGACTGTCTTATGGAAGTTTGACGTTCAAAAAGTGCTGATTCTCAGCTTAATTTTAATAAATAACTTTTAATTTTGATTCTCAAGTGAAACTTCTGTCTTTCGGGCGGGCTGTGGTTGCGGTGGAGCCAGTAAACATAGCTGCTTTAGGTTCAACAATAACGTAGCAAGTTGACTCGTTTCCGCTTTCACGAAACTTTGCCGAGTTACTGCTGGCAGCATTACCCACCTCGGATTCGAAGTTGCTACCTTTTATTTTGTTTTGTCTGATACGTTACCTAAAATGGACGATATTTCCTCTTCTTTGTCTTTGCTCGCTAAATACTTTACTAATTACACATTGAGACTTTGCAACTTTGCCTCTTAGTTTGGTAATGCAATGGCCAAACCCCTTGGAGTTGAAAGTAACTGTTACGGTAACCCGGTAACCACTTAATCTACGGTTTCCTAAAAGAGCGTTTCCGTCATATTTATAACGGGCGTCATGAAAATCTGTAATTTTCACCTGTATTTGACATTAAGGTGTCAGAAAACGCTCTGTATTTAGACATTAGGGCTACATTTGGCGGTCACCGCTCATCTAGGAAACCGTAGCTTTATTGTCCACTGCACTATCAGCCTGTTTGCCAAACTATTAACATGAAATATAGCGAGTAGTATTGCTGAGTTTTAGTTTGAAGGGATAAACCCTTCTAACAGTTTTAACCTTTAACCAAGTTAAGGGAACATGCCTCCCACATAGTATTTTCGATGCTCTTAACAGGTTTAGACGTTATACCGCCCACAAACTGTTAAAAACTTTTTAGAATTATATTACCTATGGTCACACCAAAAAAAGCTTGAATCGGAACAAAAATGTCACTTTTATAGCCAGTCAATCTGTGGTTGTCCGTAGGTTGAGTTTATTTTTTTAACAATTCCCGTGTTCATTTTTAATCATAGCGAGACAACGAAAGATAGGTCGCACAATTTTTTTTTTTGATGTGTTGTAATTTTCGAGTTATTCTAACGATTAATGCATAAATTTTAACCAAATAAAAAAATGAAATGACAAACTCTTTTTCATATTAATATATAGTCAATGGCAATCTCTAGGCGGGCAATGGTATTATGTTTTCCCACGTTTTGAAATGTTTTCACCATTTTGTTTCAGTTTCAGTGTTGCAATATGAAACAAAGCCTTTATAAGTATACGAATCCATAAAACAACATTGTTGCTACAGCAATTCTCTGGGGCCTAGTAAAGGGTTAAAATGTAAAAAATTGCCAGTGAAGTTATAGACGCATGAGACATTTCAGCTATGCCTATACGATGGCAACACTCCTGCAATGGCTCTTGCCATCCGACAGACCACCTGGTTTTCATGTTTGCCATCAAATAGGTACCATATAAATCCAAACATTTTTACCCTCTGAATAACGTTTTCTGAAAAAAATGTGTGGGTACTGTGTCTTGTTTCAAAAGTTGTAAATCTCGGTTGAGAAAATTGGTGCGATGTAACCCTTGGTTACGAACACCCTAGTAATTTATTTTCTTCCGTTGTCTCGTACACATTCGGTAAGATAAGTTGCAATACATTTACTCTGTTTATATAAAGGTTACAAGCGAAGAGAGTCGTGTTGTGACCAAGATTGGTGAATAGTCACTAAAGAAAAGCCTTTTTTCCGCTGACATGTTTCGTGATATATATCATGGTTTGCCTGTAGCAACAAAAACTAGGATTAGCAGTTATAATTATCTAGCGAACGTGATGATTCTGGCAATGTGAATTGAGCGGCGACAGCAGTTGTTCCTACAGTTTTAGAACGTTTTATACCATAGCATTTGCTAGGTGCAGTGATTATGGCCTTATATTTTCATAACTTTTGACCAAAGAAGTGTGACAAAAAAGTGTCCTATTTCATGTTGACGACTGATAAAAAGGCGAAAAGAAGTTTTTTTTTAATTGCAAATTTTGTATGACTAACAGAAAAATATGATTACTAAGTAGCCCATTATATACAAGGATCTTATGGCTTGTGGTCAAAATTGAAACTGACGCCGCCATCTTGCTTTATCAATAAAATTTCTGTCAATTTCGCAAATGTCAACAGCGCCACTCTGTCAATGCTATTCAAGCGCCAAAAGATCCTCCCAGCACTGTAAATTAATATTATTGTAACTTTAAAAACATACAAATAAGTAATATTAATAAACTGGATATCCTTTAACATCTCGAATAACGCAGCATCAGAAATAATTAGCCGATATTACTGTTATCTGACTAAACACAGATATTATTTGACAGCTAGCCAGCGAACGTTCAGAGTCTGACATATTACTTCAGGATGTAATTGATATTTCTAGCTATCTTTCTGATAGTAATTAATTGGTGTCTTGTTATTCTACACGGTGTAGCTATACTTGTATTTTTATTACGGCTTTGATATTCTTTTATTAATAACATACATAAACATAAAAATTACATCATATCTGTATTCACCGACGGGTTATACAGAGGTGTACCTATCTATTGACATAGTACACCCACATTTCGCCAATTGTGTTTAAGTCCCTTGTAGAAGGGGGCGAGCCTATTAACATCAACCGGGTACAAATCCAGACGGAAAACCCAATAACACTTTGCCCGACCCGAGAAACGAACCCAGGATTAAATGCTCAGCAGTAGTGCTTGCGACTAATAGACCCATCGGCAATATCCTTTATGATGTCATAATCTAAATTACGAGTGCCTAATGCCCCTAAAAACAGCAGGCTATTTCACTCCACTCAAAAGAATAGAATAGAGTAGAATTTAAAAAAATAGAAATGTAGAAATTATAATATAATTAAAAAATATAAATAATAATATAACATTTTTAATATTATTATTTCGTTTATTTATCTTAATACATAGTCAATACATTGTTAAATATTTTTACGAAAATACATACAAAAACATTTAAAAATATAAAAAATAGTGGCCCATTGGCATCAGAAATAAGGTCCAAGGTGCCGGTAGTGAGGGCTCTAGAGAGAGGAATCACCTCATTAAGTATTGTATCCAGAAGTACTGCTCTCTGAATTAAGCCCTTGACCCAGCTGCGCAATGAGAGCCTCCTGAGGTGTTAGTCGAGGCTCTCCGCTATTAGGCTATTTACTGTAACGATTATCGGTACAATGATTGCAGAGTCCATGTCCCACATGTCAACAACCTCGTGTGCTAAGTCAAGATACTTCATTATTTTATCTTTTTCAGCTTTCACGAGATTCTCGTCATGAGGGATAGCGATATCAACAATCATTGCACGGCGCTCTCGTCGATCTATCACCACAATATCAGGCTTATTGGCTACAATAGTCTTGTCAGTGAGGATTGATCGATCCCAGTACAAAGTGGTGTGACTATTTTCGAGAACTGGGTCGGGCACGTACCTGTAGTATAGTACTTCGGACTGCACAAGGTTGTACTGCAAGGCACGTTGCTGGTGGATAATCCTAGCCGCCAGATTGTGTCCGTGCAAGTACTCACCGTTAACAAGACGAGAACAACCGGAAACTATATGTCGGATTGATTCACCGGGACGGTGGCATGCCCGACAGATGTCATCCGTACCGTCTTTGACAATGTATTTCCGATAATTATTTGTCATGATAACTTCATCCATAATCGCACAGACAAAACCTTCAGTTTTCCCGAAGAGGTCGCCGAAACGCAGCCAGGATACAGACGCCAAAAAGTCTACATCGGGTCCATGGAGGGCCCGGAAAAAGCGCTCGTGAAGCTCTTTGCCTTGCCATACTTCCTTACGATCGTTAGTATCTAGTAATCCAGATTTGCGCCAACTCTCTGTGGCCAAGGAGAGCGGGTCGAGGCCCTTGTCCACTGCGACCACATCTCGGTACATCCTCACGTCAGTTTGAAGGAAATATTCCCTGAGACTGCAAATCTCGCGGTTGTGGAGGGTTTTAGCATTTAAGAAACTTCGCCCCCACACTTCCGTGGGATGTACAGTCTCATCACTGATGACCGTGGGTGATGCATCCGGTATGGCGTCAGCAATGCACGGACCTTCCTGTTCCGTCTGAGTCCATTTGAGTATGCCGAAAGTATACATCAAAACCGGCATCACCCAACCGTTAAAGGCACGCACCTTGTTTCCGCCTGATAAAATACTATTTTACTCTGTATTCAGGCGGCCAAAGAAGCGCTCCCTCAACGATTGTTTCATGTCAGCAGCATTGATGCGTAATGCTTCCGACATACCCAAATATTTGTATGTTTCGGTTGAGGAGAGGGATCTAAGGTGTATAGAATCCGTAAATTGGGTTCCCACGGATTCCATAATCCCCCCTCGTTTTACATGCATGACTGCACATTTGTCCACACCAAATTCCATCCTGATGGCACTACTGAACGTTTCCATACCTTCAATAGCTCCATCAGTCGTAAATTGTTGGGGGCAAAGAGTTTCAAATCATCAATTTAAAGGAGGTGTGATATCACCTGACCACCTCTTCGTAACCGATAGCCTAGACCTGAATCCTCCTGCAGTGTACTAGAGGATTCAAGGCTGAGCAAAACCATAGTGGACTCAAACTGACACACTCTTCAAACTATTATTCTTATTTTTTACTTTTTTTCCTGATATAGGCAGCTGCGTCCTGCCGGCTAAATAGTATATCTATGTATGATTACCAACTTGCCTACCCAGAATGGTAATTACGGCGTTCGAAATTGTAGCCACCAGGCTTCTCCACCGCATGTCTTTACAGTTTTAAGCCTGATATTAAGATTTTTTGTTGTTGTTTTATAGCTCTCCGTTTACTATATCATTTATAACGTTCAACCCTGGTCCAAAAGCAAACATAAAGGTTGCTAGCCCCTGCCTATTGTCTCGGAAAGATGAACGGACTTATTATAGCAAGTCACGATGATCTCTGTGAAACCACTTTTTTTCTCAGTGACGTACCCTGACGTAGCTATAAGAGAGTTTGTCATGAGTCAGCGTCTATAGACGTCGAGTGACTGAAGAAAGTATATGCCATTGATAATGATGGTTTGTTAAATCTACACTGCACAAAAACATGACATACCTAAACTAACAAAAAATAATTAGTGCACCACTCAAAACACAGTAGGTACATATTTAGTTTGATTTAAATTTTGTGATCCAAGTCCTTTACATGATTTAAACAAGCCATACGCATAAGTGTTCCTGTAACTTCTTTTGATAAATTTACGAAAAAAAAGTACATACTAACGTAAGTACGTAAGTACCCTTTTTCTAAAATAATTTAACGAATGCCCAATAAATGCAGAACACGGTACATAGACTCGAAAGAATCGAATCCGATTATAATTGCTTCAGACAAAATAACAGACATATTCATTCCTCATAAAAATTTCCTAGTAACGACATTCACTGCACTGCATGAATTCAAAACATACCATGTCATCTCGAGAGCAACTCTACAATTTTATTTTAAGTTTCAGGATTTCTTAATCAAAACCTTTATCTGGAACGTATGGGATACTTTTATCATTATACTGAGAATCGAAAGTAGCACGTGACGATTTGTTTCATGTTATTGCAGAACAATTCCTCTGAAAAAGGGTTTTTTTCTTTTTACAAGCTTTTATTACCTTGCTTCGTTCGTATGTGTTTCCAGTTACTGTCTTTGTCATCCATTTTTCAAGCATTTCCTGATATCCGATTGAGCTCAAACTTGGCATACTTATGTCATGCAGTTTGGCAGGTTTATGAAATGTGTACAAGTGTTTGGTAACTTCAGTTATAACGCAAAAATATGATACCATGGAGCTGGTCCGATGATGGAGCCCTAAGGTGGCCATAGGAACTCCTCAACCAAACAAGATAGCACCATCGTGTTTTGACTCATTGGATATGTATTAACAAGTGCTATTACACTAAATGCTGTCCAGGGTCTGGTGATAGAGCCAGGGGGTGGACGGGCACTCCTCAAGTAAACCAGATAACCCTGTTGTTTTGGGCTCGTTGGATTTGTTTTGACAAGTACCTTACAAGTGAAGATGATAGAACAGATATTTAAACAAATTCGAATGCTAAAAAGTACAAAATAAAATATCTGTAAAAATATTTTTTAAATCAAGCTTTTAATGTTCTATGTAAGTTTTATTAAGTCTTTTTGGTTCATTAAAAGCTTGTTTAAAAAAAGTTCTTTACTGATATTTTATTATCATGATAGACTTACCTGCATCCGGTACACACAGTCCCCAAGAATTAGACTTAGACTCATTCGGGGTAACAGGACGCAGGGAGTAAAAGTACGCAGTGCTGTTTTTTCAGAGGCATGTTCATCGAGAGTGCAAGGGACGCCATATTGTGTCATAAGCCGCGGAGCGGCGCGTGTCGCGCTTGCGTTATACGGTGCAAAAAATTTAAATAACCAGAATATTCCATAGCTTTTCTCTACTGGGAAAAGTTTTTGGAAGTGGAGCATTCGTACTTTTAAAGGTGAGTTTTTTTTTTATATAAATTTATTATTCAACGTTTTTCTCTATAATAAGGTTTAACCTAACCTCACTGGAATTCGAACTAATAAGATTTTTTGTTGTTACGGCCGAATGGGGTAAAAGTACAGGGGTAATAAGTACGCACGTCAGTTCTGTGAACTTAACAAGGATTTCTGTAAATTCAATAGGTAATTAGTATCTAAAATAAAAATATAATACTACCTTTACTCAGTAAGTTGCTATTTTATTAATATATTATAAGTATTTATTTATTTCGGCATGCGACATAATTCCACGCAAATTTATTTTAAATAACTCCAGGGGTATTCGGTTTCGGAGCAGCAGATTATTGCTGCAAAAAAACTAATATAAGAGAGAAAAAGTAAACGATATGCAGCGGATTATTTTTTTTTTCTTTTATTATACCCCAATGTGTATTTCTTTCCTACATGCGTACTTTTGCCAGAATTACGGCGTATTTTTATCCACATGTAGGGGCAAAGGTACGCAGCCTGACCAAAGCACATTTTAGCCTTAATGTACAAAATTCCATTTAATTTATTGTATAATATTTGTTGCGTTTAAGCTTTTACAGATAGCACAAATAAACGATCCTAATATTTTAATAGTTTCAGTTCAGTGGAGACAAATAATTAAAAGTGCATCGTTTTGCCCCAAATTACTCTACTCAAATTTTGACCACAGAATGGGTTGTTCCGTATAGCTAATGCCGAGAAAAATGCTGAAGTAAAAAAAACATTTATCATCAAATCTCATCGCAACATAATAATATACCTACTTCTCTTGCTAACCATATAGTAATAATAATAGACCCCTTTTTTTTTTTTTTTTGGGTGGGAAATCATCAAATGACGTCTCCCGCTCTGGGCGGAGCGGAAGGGCGTGTCAGACTCTTACTGACTAAAACCCACCCGTGTTCCTTCAGTTGCCTGTGCGCCAGGGCCACGGTAACTCTTTCGAACAATCCTCGACCCCGGCAGGCATCGGTCCTATCGGACCCCGTCAATGGTGCTGACATCTCTTTGAGGCGCGCGTGGAACACGACGCGCCGTCGACCCGGGCCTGGTCCTTACCGGACGGCGAGCTGCCCATTGCTCGCCGTCCGCAAGCCCGCGCCTACGGTGGCCGGGAGTCGGCAATCGACTCCCGACGCCCAGGGTGTCTCCTCCTCCTGCGGCGGCTAGGGGCGCGAGGGCGTAGAGATTGCCTCTCCCTCTCGCGCTCCGCCTCCTCCTTCGCGAGCATTACTGCTTCGCAGAAGGAGGTGACGGCTTCCCATTCCCTCTCGCTCCGTACCATGGCCTGAACCAGGGCCGGACGCGAGAGGTCGCCGCCGCCGATCGCCGCCACGAGGACACGGCGGTGCTCCGCCCAAGCCGGGCAGACCTCCACCGTATGCTCCACCGTGTCCTCCGGTCGATCCACACAATGGTAACACCCGGGCGTTTCCTCCCGCCTTATCCGAAACAGGAACCTCCCGAAACAGCCATGTCCGGTGAGGACCTGCGTCAGGCGGAAGGTGAGGACGCCGTGGCGCCTCTCAAGCCACTCCTCAAAGAGGGGTCTTACCGCCGCAATTGTGGCGCTGGGTTGCGACAGTTGCACTCTCCATGCCGCCATGAGATCCCGCCGGAGCTCTGTCCGCTGTGCCGTGATTTCTCGCGGCAGCGGAGTTACGCCCCGGCGTTTCGCCTCCTCGCGCCACTCCCAAACGTGCGCGAGGACCTTTGCCTCCAGATCCCACGGCGGTAATCCGGCAAGGAGGCTCGCCGCCTCGCAGGAGACCGTGCGGTATCCCCGTACCATCCGGATGGCCATGACCCTTTGGGACGCGTTCAACCGGCGGGCTGGCCGGAGCCTCAAGGAACGCGCCCACACCGGTGCCCCGTAAAGGGCCATGGACCGCACGACCCCCGCGTAGAGCCTCCGGCAGGAGGCGTTTGGCCCCCCCAGATTGGGCAAGAGCCGCTTCAAAGCAGCCCCGGCCCGCTGCAGTCTGGGAGCCAAACGTCGGAAATGCTCCACGAAGTTCCACCGGCTGTCGAGGACGAGTCCCAGGTACTTCATCGTCGACTCGACGCCGATGTGAACCCCTCCTACCGTTATTTCGGAACCCGACAGTGGCGCGTTCCGGGGACCATGAAAACACATGGCCTCGGACTTGTGCAAGGCCACCTCGAGTCCCAATTGCCGGATCCTCTCGACGACTGTCGCAACCCCGCGTGTCATCAGTTCGGCTGCCGCCTGGTGCGACCTCCCCTGCGCCAGGACCAGCGTGTCGTCAGCGTAGCACACCACGCTGACGCCGCTAGGGAGGTCGGCGCGCAGCACCCAGTCGTACCCGATGTCCCGATGTCCCGATGTGATGTGTACATAATAGAACCCTAGATCGTATTTCGGCCATGGCGGCCAATCTCAACGGAGACTAGATTTCGACGCGGGAGATATAAAGACACAGAAGCACTGTCTCTTCCCTCAATCTTTTAGTCCGATGGGACAGCACGCAATCCACACTACCATTTGGCTGGACTCCCATTTGGTGTAACCTTGAGACGCACACCGCACCTTGTATATTTGTTATTAGTTTTGAAGTAAGTCATGGTGTCACTAATTATTTCTTTAAGTATGTTTTTCTGTTTGTATGTTGGCACCTTGTTATTTATATTATAGAGGTATGAGGAACAGGGTGTAAAGTTCACTCATACTCTATGGAAAAGGGAGGATCTTCCGACCAGACGGGTGTCGTGTCTGGTGGGCAACTGCCCGACGATTGATGTCGGGCCGTTGTATATATGCTAGTTGCGCGGTAAACTCTGCTTGCGCGATGCAGGATTTTGCGTGACGTCAGTGTGACGTGTAGCTCGCATGTGGCGATGTAGATACCGCTACAATATTTATATTCATGTAATTTCCTACCATTTATTGTGCTTTTGTGTGTTGTGCTATGTATTTTATGTGCACTGAATAAATGATTTATCTATCTATCTATCAATCCGACATGACCGGAAAGAGATCAGGCATTGGCGTCGGCGTTGATCCTGCTAACCATATACCTCTTAAACAATGCTGTATTTAAGTGTCATACAGGTCACTCCTATAATCGCCAAACCTGGTGAAAATATGAGTGATTACGATAGCTTTGCTCCCACACCAGCCCCTGCAGTCTCGACATTAAACAGCGACAAAAATCGGTCGCTAAGTCGTATCATTGTCAAATTCCTTTAATAGATTTTCAACTTTATTTCGAAAACTTAAGGTTGAAAATCTATTAAAGAAATTTGACATCGATTAGACTTAACGCCCGATTTTTGTCGCTATCTATACATACTTAGGGCCTAGGCATGATGACACTATCAACGATAATGATGATGAAAAAGTCATTAAAGTATTGGATTGACTTAAGCTACCGAAGAGTTGTTAATCTTATTGAAATTCGTTGAAGAAATACGATGACGCTTTGAAAGCGATTGCCACTCTGTCTAGGTCCTCTTGTCATCCTGATTTTACAAAACCAATGGCTTTTGTTTACCTGGACCTATATTGCATAATCTAAATCCTAGCTGCATAATATGCTGATATTAATTTAATTTGTCACTGCCAGTCGCTTCTCCAAATATCCTTATATAAACAGTTAAAACTGGTCGAGACAGTGCAAAGGTTTTCATATTTATGAAAAATACACAACAGCACAAATATAACGTTTTTGTTAATAAGGAGTGTGCCTTGAAGACGCTGCATTCTGCTTATTAAAATTTGAGGCCCTTCGTTAGTTAAATAGATGAAAGTCTAGACGTAATGAAAGCTATTTATTAGTTGTATAATTAAAAGATAATAATATTTCTAGATAACACCTAATTTTCGTTTTGTATTAAAGCTTTGGGCTTATAATATTACGAGGCTTTGTAAAATTACGTGAAACTATTATTATTAAAGCCTAAAAATTAAGTTACGCTTAATTGTAAGACAAGTGACAAACTATAGAAAATATATACCGAGATACCTATCGGAGATAGATAGGATAGATATCTGAGGTCATCGGAAAACTTAAGACTAGAGATGCCGATGCATTCCACCAGTTTTTATGACAAGTCTTTTACAGTTCAAGCAGTACGGTTATGGAATGCCTTGCCCGTGTCGATAAGGCGTGCTCAATCTTTGTCCACTTATAAAATTTAATTCAATCATCTCTCCTTAAACGTCATCATTAGATTTAGTTTCCTTGCTCTTGTTTCATGTTTTTTATTGTTTATATTATATGTAGGTAAGCATATGTCTTATGTATGTATGTATTTATTGTATATGTAAATGGTACACCACTGACTACCTGCATTATTTTCTCTCCTTCTCCCTTTAATCCATCCAAAGGTTGTCTGTAAAAGATCGCTTTTAGCGATAAGACCGCCCATTGTGTCACTCTGTGTAAAATTTCTACATTTATATCTGTAATTTTTATGGTGAGCATAATAAAGAGTATTCTATTCTATACCTACTGAAAACTATTAAATAAGTGGTATTATTAAGAAAATTGGGGCACTCGGTGTTTAGGCAGCGCAGCTTGAGCAGCGAATTTTGTGAGCAGGACAACGAATTACTAAAAAGTACCTATTTTATTTAAGGATTCACCAAGTACATGAACTGTCAGGTAACTAATCCTATTCATAGTGTATGACAGTCTGTTTGAATTTGCATTCTTAATTCAAACAATACTAAGCTAGGGGATTATACACGTTTGAAACAGAATTTTATTATTTTATAACAAGCTTCCAATCCAACATTTTATCCTTGCTCTTCTTATTTGAAGTAACATTTTAAACCTTTTTTCTATCTAAATTCTCTCTCCCACTGCTGGACAAATATCAGTGGTGATATTTATTACACACACAAATACGTAAGAATTACAACAGACGCATCCTACATCGCGATATCACATTTATCCACGCGATTAACATAATATATATATATATAGTTATAGAATATATAGAAACGGGACAAGAAACGTCGGACAGTAGCCCACCAGACAAAACGCCCGTCAGTTCCTTTTCAATGGAGGATGAGGAACTTTCCACCCTCATCCTTATACCTCTAAACCTCTTCCTCACCTCTCTCTATGTTAAACAAATCTCATTCAACAAAAATAAATTATTATAAAAGCAGCTCGTTACAAACATTCTCCCCTGTCAGCTTAACAATGTTCCAATTAAGTTAAAAACAGAATTAAAAACGGACATGTCATAAATTTCATATCGACGTTCGTGGTGTATTTCATAGACGGAAAAACCTCATATGATAGGAAATTGGAAATAAATTCCTTTAAGCTTTCAATTACCTCAATCGGGAATATCGAGTTTCCGGAGACATAAATTTAAATCCGTGTAGGTACTGGTGTAACTTTAGACGTGTCTTGTTATGGGAGAAATTATTGTATTTCTAGCATTTTGATTGTACGTTCTTTACTTTCATTTTCTTATACATATTTGTATAAGATCAAGATAAACCCTTTTTATTTTATTCTGAACAAGTACGCATTTAAAATTATACCACGATATTCGTTTTTTGTTAGGTTTCAACTAAAGCGTTCTCCTTCTATAATTAAAAGTGTAGAAGAAACCATATTTAGGTACTCATTATTGCCTACAATATCATGTATTTACGTATGTATCAAATATGTAATTAAGTCATAAATAAATGCTTGTATTCACTAGGTATCTTCTTAGCCTGTGTTGAAAGTGAACAAGTCTGTATTTGGACATTTGTAGGTTTTGAAAAACCACAAAAATGTTACGATTTCTTGACTATAAATACATTTAATGTGTGTCAGTTGAATTCCACATTGTTATTAGGAAAAGGCATACCGGTAGGAAGCCTATATGTAAAAAGCCTGTATTTTCAAAAATCAAAATCGTTTATTTACATAAAATGTGGAAAGTAGGTACAAAAGTATTACATATAAAATTCGGTGTAAAAACACCTTCCGACATGCAGTGGTAGCATGCAAATATTTTATGAATGTTAGTGAGTTAAACAGTAACATACAAATATAGACAAATTCATTCTCACGTTGTCAAGAAAAAGAATCAATAGATATTTTCATATTTATAAATAAACAATTTTACTATAGATAGGTATTTATTTGTAAATGGTATTGACGTCTCTATAAGCTGGGCTCCACCAAGTTATTTGAGCCAGTTTTATGGGCTTGCTATAAAAATATTATAACATTTGACAGCTCGGGGCGCTGTTTGAAAATATTTTATTGATGAATCGCTATAAAATATATTATATCAGTTAGCAAACGAAATATTTCATTCACTCAACAAATGTACTGACAGTGAATGTGAAGCAGATTAAGGTATGGATGTATCCCTTAAGTTATCTGAAGAAAATTGTTTTACAGTAAGTGGCCTAATGCATTCCTAGAGAACTTAGAGGTTTTTTTTTTCTTTATATTTTCTGTTTCCCATAAAGTATTCTCTCACTTTTTAAGCACACTTACTTTTCCATTTCACATCTGGCATTGGCAGAATTGTCGACATTTTGCTTGCTATCAGAGAATATAATAGGTAAAATTAAAAAAATAACCCCTACACAAAAAAAGAGCTGATGGCTTTGAAACGGCTGAACCGATTTTGATAAAACATATCTAAGAACCACCGCTAGAAAACCTGCATTCAAATAAACAAATCCGCATTCAAATCTGTTCACCCGTTTAAGAGCTATGGTGCTACAGACAGACACACACATAGCTATTAAACTTATAACACCCCTCTTTTTGCGTCGGGGGTTAAAAATAGACTTCTCTCGCGTTCTGATGTTTAAGTCTTGTACAGACCTACATAATATAGCTCATTTAAAATATCCATTCTAATATTATAATTCGAAAGTAACTCTGTCTGCATGTTACCTTTTCACGCTTAAACCACAGAACGATTTCAAAGTCAAAGTCAAATCATTTATTTCAAATAGGCACATAAAAGGCACTTTTAAACGCCAAAATTTACAAAAAAATAGAATTGATTCTAGTGGCCCCTTCCAAAAGGTAGTTTCGTATGGAGAAGAATGGCCAAGAAACTCCACCGTCACTCTTTTAAAATGTTTTACAATATTATGTAGGTTCACATTAATTATGAATGAATGAATGAATGAATGAATTCTTTATTTGCCAGAATATAGGTACATTGTATATGGTAAATGGTAGGTGGTGGTGGTGGTGGTATGGTGGTGGTGGTGGTGGTGGTGGTATTTATATGTGAAGACGATGCACCTAGAATAAAATGACTATACCACAATAGGTAAAAAGAATTAAATATAATGCAAAGACAGGTAAATTAATTATGTGATAGATACATGGTGCTCACATATTTACAAATATTCAAAAGTAGATGATGTTTCCAAAATTTTAACAAATATTAATTTAGTGTGTGAGTTAAAGTAGTTAAGTACATAATGTAACAATCAATATCATAAAAATAAAAATTATATTTCGTTAAAATTTGGCAAGGGGTTAGATGGCACTCTGCAGAAGGATATAGGCAATTTTTTGTCCCGGTAGCACGTTCCCGTGCGATAATTTCTGACATCCACGCGGGCAAAGCCGCGGGCAGAAGCTAGTTTATCCATAAATCTATGGAGATAACTAACAGAATATAAATACCTACATATTGATTAATTTACATTGAATAATTAACCAACTTCTTCACTAATTGCAAGTGTATCTCAAAGCTAACCAACATGACGTAATTAAAACGACTTTGGGTCAGAAAACCCTCACAAACCCAAAATCGAAGGCTCAAAATATCCTTTGGGTCAGCTTCATGACTAGCCAAAAAGTTTATGCCCCAATTTAGATGCACGAGTGATTCCGTACAGCAATTATTAATGACACGTATTAAGTAAGTTATGTATTTACTCATGTAACAACATAGAGTAAAAATAAAACAGAAGCGAAACTCGCTGCGAACGCATTTTGAATGTCTATACCTACTTTCAGGCCATTTTTGGAGTGTCCAACGCAGTCAAGGTTGTAATGGTGCGCACAGACAGCGCGCTGCATGTGCAACTGTGCAACAATGAATACTAAGCCACGCGTGTAACGGATGCTTCAAGCTGAGGCATCTGACATTAAAAAAATGCATTTGCACTGCATGCCCCGCACTGATCTCTATGCACCAAAATATCGTACCTTGCAACGCACGCCACCCATGTTAGGGTGCGAAGCTGCGACGCTATGAAGCTTGGTACTCAGAGTCGTTTCTTAAAATTAACCAATTATAAACTTTAATTGACAAGTATACCTATATTGTAACGCTTTCAATCTAAATTTTTACAGATTTTTGACAGATAAACATTGCAGTTTTGTGACGTGTGATAATATGCTGATAATTGTACTGGCAAATTTAAGTTAATACTTATTTATTATTTTTAGGTTATGTCTCTGAGTTCAGTTTTAGTTATGATTGGCAGCATCGGTGTATAGCCTCACGACGCAGTGTGCAGTGTATCTGCTTAGTATTTTATTATTCAGGTAAAGCAGTAATCTAATCCATAGGTTCAGATTCAGGTCAGGTTCACAGACACAAGATCCGTGGCGAGTAGGTACCATTAGTACAAATGCAAAGACAAAGAATTTCGCTTCTACACTTTTTATTTATCTATGCCATATACCACCTTTGTTGCTTAGTTTCAAGTAATAGGGAATACTGCAGGAGTTAGACCCTCAGAACAGTTCAAAGGGGTCATTTGGTAAGGAAATGTCAGAAGCACGCATCAATATTAAGTCATCAACTTTGGGCTTGGTTAAGTTTGGCCGTCTCAAGTGAGATGTTGACTTATGTGTTTAACTTTGGATTAATCAAGGGTGCTTAGGTTTGTGATATATGACGCCTTATTTTGCGGTTTGGTTTGAGTTTATAGGTATATATCGGAATACTGGCGATATTAAACGGATAAATTATTTTACTGTTTGTTTTTGCAAAACAAAAAGTATTTACAATGCAGATGTGAGTGGAAACGGAGCGGTCGCCCTAGGAGGAAGTTTAGTGATCTTCAGAAAGGTCAGGTGCGTAGTACCCGCAACCGGCGTGCGTGTATGACTAGATGTATGAACGTAAACGAGGCAAAAGTAGTATTTAAGGATTAATTAATTAATGGATTAATTATTTTACTGTTTGTTTTTAGTAAAACAAAAGGTATTTAAAAGGCAAATGTGAGTGAAAACGGAGGACTCATCCTAGGAGGACATATAGTGATCTTCAGAAAGGTCAGGTGCGTAGTACTCGCAACGTATGAACGTAAACGAGGTAAAAGGACGATGTAAGAATCGTAGCAGGTGGCGTTCTGTTGTTTACTGCCTATCCCCATGGAAATAAGGCGTAAATTTGCGGGTTTGCGTGTGTGTATGTTTATGTGCTTTTAGTAAATTCAAGATTTTTTTTTGTTTTTCTACTACCAACTTAAGTTGTCCGTATTTTCAAATCAAAACTGTCATTCTTTGACAGTTGTATGGAATGACTACTTAGTCCTTAGCCGTAGTCGTTTTACCTAGTCGTTAGCGTCAATTTGTCGTATTATACTTTAATACGACAAATTGACGCTGGGTGTAAATTTGCTTAACTATTAATTTCCCTGATTGTAAATTTAGAAGAAAAAATAACATTAATTAAAAGCTTTACCAAGTTTAGTGAGAGTTACCTTAAAACGGACGTCGCGTGACTGTGAACGAACGTGGGCAACGTTTGATTGCATTAATTGAAGACAAAGGTTACTGATTAAAAAACACCGGCCAAATGTATGTCGGACCACACTCAATGAAGGATTCCGTAACATTGTAGTTGAAAAACATGCTCTCCTATACATTCTAACTGCAAATGTAAGTTTGTACGCACAATATTGAGAGATTTATCATGTTTTTCAAGACCATCATAGACTTCTAATTATAGATTTTTCTGTAATTTATAAGTATGGAACAATTTTCTGTATTTTTTTATTTTCAAATAGTAGGCCCAGTAGTTTCGCAGATAACGGGGGACTGGTCAATTATCATCAATTTTCATAAATAACTCTAAAACTATTTATTTTAAAATTATAAATATATTTGAGACCCTTACAGTAAGCCCTTTCATTTAATATTTCACACAGTACAGTTAGCAAAACTATTTTTTGTATTTTATTGTTTGCCTCCAAAAAGTGGCCCCATATTCAAAATAGTGTTTGTAGTGTTTGTGTCACAGAAATTCCTTTCAACTTAATCGGTCCATTATATTCAAAGCAAATTGGCTGTGACAGGCGGACAACCAGACACGCGCGTGATCCCACAAGAGTTCCGTTTTTCATTCGGACCTACGGAACCCTAAACATCTACTAAATACTTACCGTCAATTTCAATAATAAGGTACAGAGTCTAAGGCCCACTTGCACCGCCAATCAGTAAACACGTTTAGCGCTAAATTTCTTATTCTGTCTCTGTCATCTTCAAACACTTGACTGAAACAGAATTATGTTTTGAACTCGTTTAGCGATAAACATGTTTAATGATAGGCGGTGCAAGTGGGCCTAAGTAGTTCACAAGTGTTGTTTGTGGCATTCTTGATGTTCACTGTAAACTTATTACTCTTCAGAATTACTCAGGTTCACAAACTTAATTCCATCACACACGATTACAGTTTCAAATCTGACTGAAACACGCTTATCTTGTATGTGCTTTATAAGAAACTCATACACAGTAATCTTACAATACTAATATAACAATAACAATAAAGCTGAAGAGTTTTTTTTTGTTTGTTTATTTGAACGCGCTAATCTCTGAAACTGCCGGTCAGATTAGAAAAAATCTTTTAGCATTTTATAGCCCAATTCTTCAGGAAGGCTGTTTAACATCATGCTAGGATCCTTAAGAGCCAAGCAAAAATAAAAAAGTCGGAAAGAATGCTAAGCGAAAACGAAGTAATAGGGCGGGTTGGCGATGCGATGTGACGCGGTGGGTCGGGGGCCGTTTCACGCAGACGAAGTCGCGGGCAGAAGCTAGATAAATAATATTCTTACAAAGAATAGCCGATGAACCAGCAATATTATTGTAAGATAAGCGAAATCAAATATATATCAAAGTGACACATCACGTCAATTTGTCGTGATATAGCCATTGCATACAGATGTCAAAAAATGACAGTTGTAATTTAGGTTGGTAGTCAATTTGATAATCAATTAATTTTCCTGACTTTACAAAAAATATAATCAAATGGTGATCACAGTTTATTCGAGTTAACAGACAAGATGCTGCTGCCCACGATTTTCTAGACAATAGTCACCTTTTATGACCTAAAGGTACAAAACAAACATGTCAAAAACAGATATGAATCGTAGAGCGAACGAGATAAGTTACAAATTATCGACGAAAACATGATAGGACCTGGAAAGTTCTACACCACTACAAGTAGATATTCC
Source organism: Dryobotodes eremita (assembly GCA_917490735.1). NCBI lineage: Eukaryota > Metazoa > Arthropoda > Insecta > Lepidoptera > Noctuidae > Dryobotodes > Dryobotodes eremita. Next base: position 13,199,667 of record OU823257.1, read on the forward strand.
ATGGTTATATTTCGTGTTTACTCGCAAAGAACTCGGCGTAAACATACAGAATGAAATCTCAACGCGACTACACGTATGAGTGACTTGCATTAAAGTTTCCGCCGTGTAAACAAACAACATATAGATCGGGAAGAATTTATGTAAAACTAGCACGGACGAACTGTAAACAAGTTGACAGATAGATTTGTTTACATAGCTACCTCGTACCATTACTTCTGCGCACGAAAGTAATGCTGAACAACAAAAGTATCGCGTTTTGTGAAGCGCCTTCAATTATGCGGTGAAAGACAATTTCGTTGCAGTATTGAGACTGTTAAATTTAATTTTGGAGCTATTTAGAGTTTAAGTGCAGGGGATGTTTGGCAGCATAACAAACGGCGCGATGAATGAGCTTACTACATAGGTACCTACGTATATACCTACGCTTGCCGCGGTCAGTCCGCGGATGTATGATATATCGCGAGTCTTGCGTCCTTTGGGTATGTATGTTATGCGTTCGATGGTGATAACTAATATTTTAGAGTTTTCCTTGTAGCAAAATCATGTTTTAGAAGTCCTCAGCAAATAGTAACAGTTTGTAACATCACTTCATAATCTGATTGTGATATCTGTTTTGAAGATGTTAAAGAATAATCCGCAAGGAACTGCAAACGTAAACTTGTTATTAACACTTTACGAAGTCGATATAAGCTCCTTGACAAACTTCATACGGTTTACGATGAACCGTATCAAAAAACGATTGTCAATGACTATAATAGACCGTATCGGCTTCCATGTCCCATTACAGTGATACAAAAAGAGTGTTTTCGATTCGCTTCTCACATTTTCCTGGAGTGCACGACAGTCGTCTGACAGACACCGATAGTGTCTACTCACACGCTAGTTACAAATAACACAACGTGTTTCGTGAATTTGGCACAAGTCACGAGGCAATGTCTCTAATTAAACCAGGATCAGATGTAGCGGTTACATCGGCCCACTCGATGCTGCCACGTTTTTGGTTTCAAGCCAACATAGCCCAACAAGCTTCTTGTTTAAATGATTCGCTTGTTAAGTTTTATGTTTTTATTCGGCTCCGACGGCTAATTATGGAGTTTAACTCTTTCCAGTTTTGCAGTTTTTTCTTCGCTGCCATTGCGAGCGGAATTGCATTTGTAATTGATACGTCACGAGCTACGTTGCGTGGTTTTTTAATTCAAGTCCGCGGTCATTTGCATTACAAATTGTGTTTCGGTTTAAAAGAATGTTAACATAAAGTATACAGAGCAACATGACGTACAAATACATTAAACATTGTTCGTACAACGTAGGTCAACATTTGCAATAAAAATGGTAGGATTGTTGCGAATATTGTACAGAATTCAGTACTGTGTTGGCGTCCCTATAATTTCGTATTGAATAACGATATTGAGCTGATACTTTCAGGGACTAAGGATGGTTTGTTTACTTTGTTTATTTATTTACATAAGCTACAGAATCATCATTGTAAGTAAGTAATAATTCGTTTTTACATATTTGTTGACACACTGGCTTCACAAGATTTTCAGTTCCATTCGTTTTAACCGTCACCAATGAGCGGTACCTGAACTCTTTTTACTGCTCCGGAACAAGGTCTTAATTCCGGTCCATAGATTCAGCACTTACACTCCTACTATCGGCGCGTTTCTGACCTAAAACTGCGACGGTGCTATTAAAACTGGAGGCAAGCAGCGGTCGTTAGAGCACTGTACTCGATACAGAGTACCGTAGGTACACTACACACGATCAAGAAGTTCCACAAACGACCCTAATGGGAACAATAATATACACACAAATAGCTGGTAACAACATCATGGATACATAGCTTTATGAGCTCCGAAAGTCAGTTGAATAGTGCGATCATATGAAGAGACAACTTTGTTGTTGTTCGTTGTCCAAAATATTGTTTATTATGAAAGTTTGTTGCAGTTTGTTGGCGACAGTTTATGAGGGTGGTGGTAGTTATTGCCCCACCTGTCATGTTATGCAGTGGCCAAATATGGGGCAATCGTTCATCAAGATGACAATATACAGGTGAATATTTTGTACATCCTTTAGTATGGCGATAAAATCATGAATAAATATATTTTTAGGGCAATATTGTTAGTGTTTGTAAGCTCTTTTATGAAAATGTACTTTGGTAAACTATTCATGCTTAAAGCAGTAATTTTCAGATACATGACGACATCTACTACTGAAGCTCTGTAATTACACCATGTCACCAACAAGATACTGACTTATAACCAGCCTACTAACATTGATGGCTTATCAAACACTTTGTTCGTATCTGAGGCATTACAAGCGGTAACTTTTTTGCCAACACACGTGTCATTTCCTTCTATTTCGTAATCTGTAAACTTCATTAACAAAAAGTGCTGGAGGGTTTATCATTCTATAATCTAGCCCTCTCATTTTTAATAGACTATTTATGTAAATATGTCATTAACGTAGCAATAAAATGAGAGGACAATAAAAATTACTTTATTAAACTTCGTTACAACTGAAAGGCTTTTAATAAACTACTTGAATAATTAATGGGAGCGAAAATTAATAATAAACTGCCTCATTTTCTTATATTTATAAAGCCCCGAAAAATCGAGGTTCAATTTCCAGATGGAAAATAAAATATTATTGGGTTGATACTTAATTATTTTTTTCGAAATAAATGGATAGTGGTTTTAATATCGTGTCCAGTAAGAGGCAACAGTCAAACATCAAAAACTGATAAAATGTGTGCATGAAACAATTTCAATCTGCGTATCAATTAATTTATCAATATTCCTAAATAACATTTTAAATTATGAACTTCCATACAAACTTTGGTCCAGGATGAATTTAATGAAAATCCTTCCTTAGTGCTTACTTTCACTAAATAAGCAAATCTTGTGCAAAATCTTGTGCAAAATCCTGTGCAAAATATTTCATAATTCTAGAACCAGCGATTTAAGCTGTGCATTGTCTGTGGGTTATATTCTCTAATTAAAGTCTATCAATTAATGAACGTATTTAAGGTTTTTATTACGTAAGCTTAAGTGCACTACAGAGCGATACTTCATATTTTTATTTAGTAATATTGATCAACGAATCAAAACAGCGAAATGTTTGACAGCTATTTGTACGGTATCCGATTGGTTTAAGACTCAACCGAAGCTTTTGTGGTATCTTCACGCGACAGTATTTAAAACGGGCCTGCCTTATTAAAAACAAATTGTTGAGTTGTTTTCGAGAACAGAAACAAATGAGATCATTCGAAAACATCGAGGCGTTTTGCCTGTTTAAAGCTCAAGCTCTTCGAGTGGTGTTTGTAGCCAGTCTAAGTTCGCTGTTCAAAAATGTGTGTAAACCTCGTTTGTATTTTGCTTAAGCTTTCTATTCGATTTCAAACGATATCGATTTGAAGTGGTTTTCGATCGTCTGCTATTTATTTATGGTTTTTGAAAGAACTTATTTGATAAGGCCCACTGACGCGTTCTTGGTTATCCTAAATAACTCGGAGTTAACAGCTAACTCAGGGTTTATCAAATAAATCATCTTGCGCCACCAAGAGTTAGAGGTAAACCTTGAGTTAAACTTTTAAATATTAAACCCGCCGATGTGGGAGAGTTAAGTCGCTAAACTCTGGGTTAGTGTCAAAATAAATTGACGTTACAAGGTACCGCTGATAACTTATTTTATATTGTTCGACGTTGTAGTAAGTGAAAAATCGGTACTATATCAGCAGGCAATATATTCATGAACTCATTTATAAATAAATACAAATTATTAAAAAAAACTTAAAACATATGTTTCTTTATATGACGTTCCCGTTAATCAATAAACTAAATTTCTACGGAAACCACATACAATACGATTAAAATTAAATGTCATGTTATAAAATTGAAAGACAACCAAGTATTACGGCATGTAATGTAGTGTAAAAGAGATGGGTATACAATTTCCGTTCATTGTTCGTTCATTCATTTTTGGTCGGATTACTTATCAGGGCATAGACATTGCAATTCTATTTTATATTTCGTCGATTGACCTGCAATGTTCCCAACTAAAAAAAACACCAATATCAGGTTTACTAACCCGGTGTTACTTTTTAGTGGCGCAACGCGTATTGAGAGTTATAATGATAATTACTTAACTCCGAGTTTACTAACTCGATATTTATTAATTTAACCCGACTAAACGTGCAAGTGGGCCTTAGTAAATCGTTTTCTACTTGAGCTAAAGTAACACACACAAAATAAAATCTATGAAATGTTTAGCGTACCTTCTTTATTTGTTCGTTTTAGTACTCAGAATATTAATTGAAGTATAGAAATTGTACGCTACGTACGCTACGCTACTTACGCTACGCTTCATATACAAAGCATCGAAGTTAAAATAATATTGAAAAAAAACAAACAATTTTAAACCGTATTTTCACTACCCGTCAACAAAATCCCATCGCCAAAAAACGTCAAACCAGTAAAGCAGCATTACATAACCTGATCCATATTACTAGTGTAAATAAAAATGGTTGCCATATAAACAACAAAACATTTTAACTTAACAATGGCGGGTTAATACGATCGTGGATGCAGCTGCATTTTAATAATAGATTAAACTTGGCCACAGAATAGATAGGTACAGAAGGCTGACTCCATTCAACGAGCGAAAACAGGCGCACACACACATTGACGTGTACTTACGTACGACGATCTCAAACTGTCTAACGATGAGAAAATGGCCCCAAAGTTGGCCAATGCAACTTTCTTGATCCACACGTTAGACGAGTGGCGTTGGAGCCAACGTTGAGACCAACGCGTGAAGCAGGGGTCAAACGAATTCCAGTCGCGAGTGCCTTTGCACTCGCTGTAAGTAAACGAGTGTCTATGTGTGCGTACGTTTTCGCTCGCCTTCTGTACCTCTCTATTCTGTGAGATTAACCTCCACGCAAACACGGTCCGGCCATGTAATCTTTAGTGTACACATAAATTTAATTAATTCTGATATGACATGAGCACATAAACTCGCGTTTGACTGACGAAACAGTCACGGTATTTTGTAGTCACTTTGTAGGTACCTAGTTGTTTTAGTTATTTAATTTGCATTTTAATCGCTGATTATATTGGACTAGTGGCCAACAATGTGGCTTAAGCTTAAGCCTAAGCCTTGAGCTTTTTGGTTACATCCTTAAGAGCGGCCAACCCGTCATAATTCCCATACAAACGCTCGTACGTGATTATGGCGTTATAACGAATTTTCCTGCAGATATTTTTAACACACTGATATCTTGTGGTTTATATCTAGGTTTCTATTTAATAAAAAAAACCTTTTTTAAGAAACAAATTCAGTAAAGACGTCTGAAAATCATGTTTTTGCACAAATATTATCTGAACTTTTGGCCGTTCATAATGTACTCATACATTGAAAAAGTAAAGAAAACTTATTTTTAGAAACCAATCACATGTACTTAATGGAGATTCTAAATGACAAAAAATAATCCAAAAACTTGTAAGGCTTTTTCAAAAAACACATATTTCCTGGAACAAGTTTTGTGTAATCCCCGCGCGCCAATTTTCATTCGATGGGATCGCGTTCTCACTCTTGCTTCATTTTTAAACATTGCGTTGGATGAAACAACAAGCTTTTCAATCATGCTCGCGTTGACGATAGAAAGACCGGGAAGGGCCCTCTTAAGTTAATGGTCTTTATTAAGTAGACATTTAAGCTGCACCCACATTGTTTTTTCGAATAGAGGCTCTATAATTAGTTTTTTATCACGTTACGCGCCGTGTGCGCAATGGGATTTCTCGTCAGCAAAAATGACGAACTTCCATATTATTATACACTTTCATCCTCATAGTTATACATATAAGGAACTCATGCGCAAAATTTTTACGTCATATGTTGATCAAAATGCGATTCGCGACTGTAGGAATGATATATTTATTGAATACTTAATATCAATTTCATATCAATCGTCAAATTTTGGAAATTTGTTCCACATAAGAATTTTCGAAAATTTGAATTTGGCGGGCTACAACTGAGGATTCACCTTTAGTAAAATATCATGCATGGCCAGTTTTGATAGGTGTTTTCTTATTAGTATTTTTTGAAGTTACGATATACAGTACCTACGCTAAAAAGACTTGATGATGATTAAGAATACATGATAATATGATGATATGTGCAAACAACTTACATGAAATTTTGTTGAGCGGGAATCACATGCCGACAAAGTCGCAAACGTCGGCTCTTTACAGGCTTATGGGATTATGAACTTTGCGCACACGCGTTCTTTATGTTAACTTTAATTACGACAGTTGTTCTTAGCTTTGATAAATATTAATTTTAAACTTGTATAGTTAAGTTAATTGAAAATTATGTTACCCTATTATTCCAGCAATTAAACCAATATGTAAAATTTTGGGACGCCATTTAGCGTTAGATTAATAAGCCTTTGTGTTGACAGTCCACTTAAATATAAATTCAATTAATATTTATTTAAGAAACCCTTATATTCATCAATTTTAATTATCAACTAAAATTCTTAAAAACAGAACGTGGTTCATATTTATTCTTGCAAACGTCACGAGCAGACAAAGAGAATCTAAACAAAATCGTTTACCTACTTATCTCCTTTGACTTTTCTTATAACAATAATTAAACTTCATTTAGTTTGTTAATTAAGTTAATTGCAATTTAAACTAGCAATTACAGCCGTGTCCCGCCTGCCTACAGTGTTGCGTAGCTTAAAATGATGGTGACCTAAATAAACAAAAATATTAATTACGTATTATACAGTATGTTATCTTATTACAAAGACGTTGATCAACTGGAAGTGCCGTCGTAACTCCACGAACTTCAGAAGGCTGATATTGAACTTGCTTAAACTTTAATCATAAACCTTTGTTTATTGGGTTTATTACCTCGAGATTACTTAAGTCTCAAAAGGTTGTATATTTAAACAAACTCAAAAGAGGCATATAAAGAACATGGTCGCGTAAATCTTAATAAATACGTTTTCATTATAGGCTTTAGCAGCGGTAACAGTATATTAGCAGATAAAAAAAGTTCTTTATGAAGTTACATGAAATCATACAACTTTCCTGGAAATACATTTTAATTTGTCAGTTTGATTTGGTTTACATCACAGTTTGGTATTCACATTTTAACCCACTGCTGTGTAAAGGTCTGCTCTACTGGAGGCTACTTCTGCTCCGCACATATAAAATTGGCGTTTTGTCGAACTGGCCGCTTAGATCTCAAATATCTGGCGTTTGGTTAGGAATTCCAAATTTTAATTTATTTCAAACTTAGGCTAGTTTATTTGTGTTTCGAATTTAGTGATTCATTTGTTTTCGGGCTATTTGATTTTTCTTTGACATCCTTTTGTTCACAATATGGATAGCTTAAAATATCGCGTTATTTACGAATACCAGTTCCACTGTGGCACCAGCGCTGCACAAACAGCTCGAAGAATTAATGATGTGTATGGAGAAGCTACTGTAAAAGAAAACACGGTACGCTTTTGGTTCCAACGTTTTCTTTCGGGAAATTTTGACCTACAGAACAAACACCGTGGACGGCCGGGGTACCTAGTTGACAATGAAAAATTAAATGTGATCCTGGAAGCGGATCTATAGTAAACCACATCAGAGTTAGCGGCAGGCTTCGGTGTGAGTGATAAAACAATTTTAATTCACTTGAAACAAATTGGAAAAGTTAAAAAGCTCGAAAAATGGGTACCGCATGAATTGAGTGAAGCACACTAACAAACACGTGTCGAGTGCTACGTTACATTACTCAACCGTCACTAACGAGGGGATTATGAATCGTATCGTTACTTGTAATGAAAAATGGGTCCTGTACAATAATTGGAAATATTCATCACAATGGTTGAACCCAGAAGAACCGGCCAAATCCTGCCCCAAGCAAAACTTGACTCAAAAAAAGGTGCTGGTAAGTGTCTGGTAAACCAGTGCTGGTGTCATCCAATACAGCTTCCTAAGATCTGTCCAGACGATTACGGCAGATCTGTATTGTCAACAATTGCAAACAATGGTGGAAAAGCTAGCCGTTAAACAACCGAGACTGGTCAATTGCTCTAGCCCGCTGCTGGCTGCTTCAGGACAACACTCGACAACAGACAACAGACAACAGACATACTGCACAACAGACGGTCGCTAAATTAGAGGAGCTGTGTGTGGAATGCCTGCGAGACCCACCATACTCCCCGGACTATGCTCCAACAGATTACCTACCACTTTTTCTATAATTTGGACAATATATTGCACGGAAAAAAACTAAACTCCGATGAGGCAGTCAAAACAGCTTTCAAAAAATTTATTAACTCTCGCTCTCACAATATTTCAGCAAAGGAATCAATAAACTACCCATAAAATGGCGAAAGTGCATAGATAACAATGGTACATACTTTGATTTATTCAGTATAAAATTTCATTTAAAATAATATGTTTTGGTTTTTCCATACAAAACGCCAATTTCATAAGTAAGGACCTAATATTATAAAAGCGAAAGTTAAGGTAAGAAAATTAAGCGAATGATTTCCATCAAACGGATCGCATCGCATCGGATCGGTACGGATTTTACAATCTTTAAACGATATTAAATCGTGTACACAGTATTTAAAGTCTATATTATATATATTACCAAGCCGTGCACAGCAGCTAGACCGAGGGCGTCTTCCGCGACACGCCATTGTAGCCGAAAGTATGCTGTGACGCGCGATCGGCTCCGTTCGCCGTTTTTGCCATAAATCATCAATCTAATTTTTTCTTTTCGTCTTCTGTGTTTTATGATTATTTTCTTCTTCTTCTAATGCAATAGTCAACAATAACTACGTCAACTTCAACCATTTTCAAAAATTAGAACACTTGAACACAGCAGGAATGAAACTATTTGACTAGGCGCAGAACCGGATACCTACGTTCGCAAGTAACGGTACGGAGCCGATCGTATGCGTCGACATCCTGCCGGACGCGATCAGCTGTCGCCGCATCCGTTCGTATCCTTTCTGATCCGATGCGATGCGAGCCGTTTGGTTGAAATTATCGTTTACTCTGACTGTATGTCTATCTGTGGCCTTTTCACACTATAACGGCTGAGCAAATTTCAAAAAATTTGGCGCTCGTGGCGTGGGTCAGGAGTTAAGATTTTTATTCCCGGTAGTATGTTCCCATGGGATAATATCCGAAAGGCAAAAGCTAGTAATTCTCTCATTATCGAGATGATTCAGTGAACACATAACATACTCCTGAAATATCCCACACACATTCAAACACGTCTAATTAATCCTATAGCTACGTGTAATGTCTCTAGTAAAGCCAGATACAGCCTATTCTATTGTCCGTTCATTACGGACGTAATGTGTTCGCATTGAGTGTTAAGTGATCGTCTAGATTAATACCTAGAATTATTCTAGATAAGTGCCTACGAATTTCTGTTTAAGCAGATAACGACAATTATAGAATAAACGTAACATAACAGATCTGCACCTATAATACTCCCACATTTCGCCAGTTATTTTTATGAAAAATCCCATTTGGAAAAACCCAATAACACTTTGCCCAGCCTTTCTTTTTTTTTTTTGGGTGTTAAATCATCAAATGACCTCTCCCGCTCTGGGCGGAGCGGAAGGGCGTGTCAGACTCTTACTGACTAAAACCCACCCGTGTTCCTTCAGTTGCCTGTGCGCCAGGGCCACGGTAACTCTTTCGAACAATCCGCAGCCCCGGCAGGCATCGGTCCTATCGGACCCCGTCAATTTTGCTGACATCTCTTTGAGGCGCGCGTGGAACACGATGCGCCGTCGACCCGGGCCTAGTCCTTACCGGACGGCGAGCTACTTTGCCCAGCCTGGGAATCAAACTCAGGACCTCTCGCTCAGAAGTAGCGCTTGCGACCACTAGCTATTCTAGATACGTACCTACGAATTATCGTTTAGGCAGATAACGACAGTTATAGAATGAAATGCTGTCATATGATAGGTACAGGTTACTGAGAAAGCTTTTAGCCTGGCACAAAGTTTTAGAATCTTTCAGAACTTTCAAGTGGAGAGCAGAGTGCAAAATATCACCTATTTTTATCACAAGTAGTTATACACTATTCAGTGTCAGAACCTACTTCTGAAAAATTTATACATTACTAGCGACCCGCCCCGGCTTCACCCGGGTAGCAAAGCATAATATAATATAGCCTATGTTACCCGGAGATAGTGTAGCTTCTCAACAGTGAAAGAATTTTTGAAATCCGTTTAGTAGTTTCGGAGCCTATTCAATACAAACAAACAATCATATCTTTTCTCTTTATAATATTATTTCACTGTTTTTGGTTTATTACAAAATAAATTTAAGTTATACCTTAGCCTCAGCAACACGTGGTGGTTATGCTATTAAATTGTAGCTTATATGAAACGTTTGTATTTTTAACATAGCGCCATCTATTAAATACTTACTCAATCCAGTCAACAGATATCGACATCTGTTAGAATCGTTTGGAGCTAACAGATAATTGTGAGTGTCAAATAATTTGCAATAAAAAAATATTGCGACTATAAAGTGAGACGTAAGCTATCCTATCTTTCAAGTTGGATCAAATTGCACACGGTCTGCAAATCAAATTTAAAATCGGTTCAGTAGTTTAGGAGTCCATCGCGGACAAACAACGTGACACGTAATTTTTATATAAAGATGTATTATACATATGAAACGAAGTGTGTTCAAGTGTTTGAAATTTTAATAAATGGGACATAATCGTTTTCAATTTATAAGATTTAAAGTTTAAAAAAAATACTCCTCGCGCGTTGTTAAAGGCGACTAATGATTTCCGTTCAGAGGAGAGGAATTGTCTTGTCTGCTAATAAATACAAGTTATTATCACTGAACCGTCTAACGTCTGCCAAAGCGGTTAATACAATTTCCCATTCCACTGACCGACCATTAAAGCCGAAGACCAACCGTTTTCAGAAGCATGAAGCTAACATGAATCATAATTTTTAGATTAAAATAATTTATCAAATTCTTTTTTTATTTTGTAGGAGGCTTTTATCCACAATGGCACGGCATCCTCATCATAACTTAAACTATTCTAAACTACATCTACAAATACAATATACATTATTAACGTCTAAACAAATCAGTAAGTATCGAATTCTTCATAAGGTGATTTCTTCAAGGCACAAAAAATCTTAAAGGCGTCATGCAAAGTTCCCATCTAGTAACAACGTATCTTTGCAGCACCCTCGTGGTTGGCAAGAGTGGCAAGTATGGGCAAGTACACAAAAGAGCTAATTGTTAGCTACGAGGAGGGCATCAGCAAACAGATACAGAACACTGCCATCAGCGCTTTTGTTTGCTTTTTATTAACCAAATTTATCCTTATCCCGGCAAACATGTCGCCTTAGTTGACAGTTTGCCCAGAAAGCCGCTTATAGATAATTTATTAATAGCTTTGAATAGGTTTAAACTGGTTTACTTTAATAAATCTGATAGTGGACCTACGCTTTGACTAAATACTTTTAGATAAATATGATTTTGTTCCTTTTGATTAGCGACTTAAACAATTGCGAAAAAATATTTTATTGAAATTCTTATTAACAGAAAAACCTTTTAAAATTTTACCGCTCTAATTCATTGATTAGATTTAAAGAAACTCAAAGCTATGACAAATACACTTCACATTCCATTGAATTCACAACGAAATTTTCAAAAAACCATTTTTAACACGAAAATTCTCACCCTGGTCTGTTGTTATTTAAAACTTCAAAGCCTTGTTCACAAAACCAGCTTTAGGCATAAAAGTTCTATGTGTTAAAATATAAATATTTCACGTTACTGGTTTCTTAATTAAAACATCAAACGCAAACTGTTTTCATAATAATTTACCTCCTACGAATAAACTTTAATTATCAAGTCCTTTTGGGAAACGAATGATTTTTCTATTAAATTCTATTACGCCTACATTGATTTCGCAACTGAATATGAAAGTTATAATTAAGTTCTAAAACACAAATCCAGGTAAATTTGAATCCAGTCGTGGGGTTTAAGGAACTTAATCATAAATTTTCAACAGTCGCCACCTATAGAAATTCGGTCCAGTGACTACTATAAATTTTCATCACATAATTAGGGTAAAGAAAGACAAATGACTCTCTTGTCGGGGTCCTTGTACCGTTGATAGCTGGTCCCGCCAGCGACCCGCTTCGGTAGGTACTTATAGCTAAACAAATGACAGATATTTGGGGTACCTAAAACTGACGAGTTAAGAATATAATACTACTGTATGTGTGTGTACTATTACTGTATGTTTTGTTTCTTTTTTTTCCTGTATTTTTCAACAATTTTGATTTGTTATCGGCTTATCATAATCTGTAATTTATATTTAAAGGGAAAAACTGGCTCCTGTAATAAAGTTAATACTAGCGCAGGAGCCGGGATTTTTTTTACATAGCTTGTGTCAATAAATAAATATATTTAATATGATTAAATAATTATATTATTATTTATTACTATATTTAGAATAATGATGAAATGAGAAGATGTGAATGGATCGTAGCGATTATTGTAACACAGATTAAGAAAAGGCCCAAAGCCATCGTACATCGTAAGATTTTCATAAAATAGATAAGACTTAGGTATAAAATAAAAATAATATGAATAAATACAATGATATTTCCAAGAAAAACATCACGATGTCACCTATAATTTTCCCTTATTTACGAAATGACAATGAAAAATTAGAGTTTTTCTTAATTAATTGTTTACTTTAGGATTAACTTAGGTTAATTACCTACTTGAAAATTCGAAGCACGGTTGGGTACCTACTAAAATGATGAACCATGTCAAATAGACTCGGTTGCTACTGAACACCTAAGTGTAATGGATTATTATGAAAATGAACAAAATATAAACATCAAATAAATCTCGAACCTACTTTCGCTTAATTGTCCGCTAGTGAGCCTCCACCAAGCTATGACACAGCATAACAGTCATGCAAGTACACCCTCAAAAACATGCAAAAATCAACCTTATCACCAACACATAAAGACGAAAAACTTCCAAAGAGGTTGAATGTCGTTGTTTTTTTTCGGTTTTACGGCTGGATGTTTTGAATGTGCAAGAAAGGAGGCCGTTTATCGCCGCCCCACGTGGGACGTACATGTTACGTATTATAGCCACAGTGTAACAACTACTTGCAGTGGTTCAACGGGAGCTGTTTTCGTGCGGAGGATCGGGAGGGTGTGGGTGGAGCTTATATCTGGAACTGCCGTACTGCAATTCGAGACTAACACTTACTAAGACATTGAAAAAAATAAAAATAATAATAATTTATCTGGTCCTATCCAAAGCACAGTGGCCGGGTCGCAGAAGTTGTGCACTCAATGCATTTTCGGCACCATTAATGTTATAAGTACCGCCGTATCTAGACACTGCCGGCGCGCGGCGATTCCGTGCCGTGTGTGTCGAGTGTATGGGCGATGAACCACTGTAAGTAGCTACACTGTGGTACTATACGTAGTAATGTACGAGCTGTGAAAGGTTTACGTACTTTTGCGTTTTGTACCTGCAGATTGTGAATAGTGTTATGGTGGAAGTTTCCTGATGAGGTCCGTTCGATGTTATGTTTGTTTTTTTTTTCCTTATGAGTAGAACAAAGTTATTAGGGTAAGTAATGTTGTTTGGGAAGTGAGGCTCATGGCAGAGTTGAGAAATAAACTGTGTAAAATATATGGTAAGAATTACGAAGGATTCTCTGAAATTGTCTCCAAATTCGAGGCTGCATTTTTTACGTTTTCCGTAAAAATGAGACTTACTTTATGTCTGTAGAACAAAAATACTTGCGTAAAATGCAAAAGTAGGCAAACAAAAGTCGTCAATAAGACTTCTAATCGTTTTATACACCCAGGAGAATAATACCTATAATAGGTACGTTCGAAAAAAGCTCCATGAAACTAGCAACTTCCAATAGGCAGAATTCACCTAGGTAGTATTCCACGACTCCACAAAAGGCCTCAGAATGTCGACAGTGCATACCGTGGATGGAATCTAGCTCTTAAATCTAGCTTTCTAGGTCACAGGGATCTCTCCGAATCCTTTCGCTACTATGTAGAAAATTAGTCGCCTTTATGAAGCTAATCAACTCAGCCTTTAGCAGAACCCTGTCGGAAATATGACTCTCAAAATGGATACTCATGTGTTAAGCGGAGTTCCTGACTGTATACAGGGTGGCAGGGACATCGCCGCGCAAATTGTAACCATGAATTCAGCACAATTGATTCTAAACGCCCTAGCGTAGACACTTTTACTACGAGTAGTTTAATAAAAAAAAAATCTGCCTTTTCATAGAAAAGTGCAATACATACGCTGTCAAAATTAATTGAACAGCTAATCTTTTTTTTAATAAATGACTGAAAAATTCAACTCAGGTGGGTACAGAATCATGTACTGAAGGCCACCCTGTATAGAACCTAGGTATTAAACTCATATGGCAAGATGTGATCAAATGTTTAGTTTCGTAGTACTAGAGCCCTGTTGGTCTCAGGGTCGGTAGCGCGACTGCTGAGCGTGGGGTCCTAGGTTCGATTCCCAAGTCGGGCAAAGTGTTATTGGGTTTTTCCATTAGGAATTTCCCAGTAATAGCCCGGAGTTTGGAAATTGGCGGTGTGATGTGCCTCGTAAAGTACGTTAAACCCGTTGCCCTGCGCCTGATCTCTCTCCGATGGTGTCGGATTGAGTGCCGTCCTATCAGACTATGAGAGTGAGAGAAGAGAAAGTGAACCTGTATCTGCGCACACACTAGTACACGATTAATATTTTAGGTTCTGTATAAAATCTTTATTTTCATTATTTTCTGTCTATGGTACCTACACTGTGAAATTCCGAACTTTTATTTATCTAACCGGTGTTAACTTGAGAGCTCTGACACCCATAACACAAGTTTAATCTCTTAGCTTGGGTGTTAGAGGTTTACTCTACAATTTATATGCAAAACTTTTCATGTTATACTCGTAGCAAGTGGTAAATTTAAAATTGTAAAACTGGAAATAAAGATTATTATTATTATCTCTTGACATTTCTCGGGACCCTGAGGTCCCGGGCCTTTGGTAGGCCTACGAGGGGCCGAAGCCAACTCGCAGAGGCCCGTTAGACGTTTTTAATGAAATGATGCACCAACCGATGAATATCCCTGTTCGGATTATGTAAGTGCACCCAAGGACAACCCCCGGTTGGTGTAAGACTACTGCAGGATATGGAAACAAAGATAAAGGACTATGGATTTGGGCAGCCTAAGTGGACTGGTTATCTAGAACTATGGAAAGACTATGGCCCCTGCTTGAAAAATGTTTTATATAAAATACACAGCTAAAATGGCGGTGACTTGCACACTCAATAATGGGCTCCCGAAAACGATCGCTAGCACATAGTGTCGTAGCGACAAGGGGGCAACATGTCCTGAGGTACTTATGAGGAGTGGACAGGTATCCCACGGTTATCAGGACAATCCCGGAAGTACGGGCAAGATCCCTACCAGCATCTTACTGGAATACTTCTTTCCTCCGAACACATTTGCTCTTGCGAATCTCCACTCTATCCGGCCAATAAAGGCAAGAAAGAGGTGGGAGCTCTGTTCCTCATCAGTGTTCACTCCAGCCGGCCAATAAAGGCAAGCCAGAGATGAGGAATAAGACTTCTCCCGGGACATAGGGTCCGCGGGGTCACTTCTGCCCAAAGCTCGCCACATGCCGTCCTGCGGGTTTCTGTATCTCTCTTGGTCTGGCTCCTCACCCTAGACCTGTTTCGGCAACGTAAACTCTACCGGTGCAGCCCTAAAGTTCAGGAGCACGCAAGCCCCACCATGACGTCAACGTAGAGATACGGCGGTGAGGTTATTATTATTTTTATATCTCCCACGTCGAAGGCTAGTCTCCGTAAAGATTCGCCGCCATGGCCGAAATACAGTCTGGAGGACTATTATTGGGGGTGTAGGAGTTCGTTCGAGGAAGTTACCACCATACTTATATCTGCCACAGAACAGCGTTACTGTTTGCTGGTTGGATGGCAATGGATGCTGGTGTAATTACGGGTACATGAGTAGTAAAAATAATATCACTGGATTTTTTTTCTGCCCCATTCTTTTCATCCGTTTTCTTAGTTAGATTAATTAAATTTGCTTAGCTTGGTTTGTAACGCCATTAAAAATATACTGCATAAGTACTGCTTTAACTTTACTACAATTACTCCATTAATAATGTTACTCGCTGACCTGTGTCCGATTGCTCCACATGTTCATATTGTCTATTACAGGCTCTATTACGTGCAATTAAACCTGTATTATGCATATAATGTCTAATTACCCCTCTAACGACAACTGTATGCGCTAAAGTGTACCTTGTGTTATTGGTTTGTTTGGTATAATGGATTTAAATCAATTTGTGGGACACTTATTAGGTATGTCCCTACAAGGTGGACCGCCGATCTGGTGAAGGTCGCGAGCATCCGTGGGATGCGAGAAGCACATCCCCGGTCGTTGTGACGACGCTTAGAGACGGCCAACCATAGATATCCGTGCGGCCAACTATGAATACATTGACATTAATATCGTATTTTATAGTTTTAGTTTTATGTCAAATGTCACCTACATAAATCAATATAATAACTGCTTCAGGATGCTGTTGGGAGTGCCGTGCTATTGTAGTGCGTCCGGTATGTTCACTTTTGCGCATACCGACGACTTTAACGCTATAAGATTCTACCCGCTTCAATCTATTGTTGGAAACTGGTTGGCTCGTGTGGCTTCTGCATTGATATCCAGTTTAATGGAGACACCGGAAAAAGAAACGCTACCACCGCAGCAGAAGAATAGCAGTATAGTCATTATAATAGTGTTCTGTGGTCATTATTGACAAAAGGAAACAGTCATTAGTTAACTATCGATTCATAGAAATCTTTTGTTTACAAGTTGTGTATAAGTGGCTAGGTGCCCCGTGGCGCGCCGACAAAAAATGTTCTGGGGCAATTGAGTCAAGGTCACGCAGGTACCAGGACAATTCAGTGGATAATGCGCAAAAAAACAAATTCCATCTTGTCAAGAGCGCGGTCTAGTTCTAACGGCATCCTAAGCATGTTGATAGAAAAGTTCGACGCACCTTGGTTGTCGCACGCTGTGGAGGTGCTTGTCAGAAGACCCCACAGCTAACCTTACAATTTTATTTTTATTTTTGTGTCTGTGTTTGTTTACTAACAATAGTTTTTAAGAACAATGTTACTAACAATTAGGCCTAGTTGCCGTAAATAAACAAATATTTAATTTAATAAAGCCTTGTGAACATCAGAGGGGCCGTTCCCGTATTCATATGAACGGTCGTATTCTAAACTCATTCTCAATTTGTCAAAAACACCTCTAGTTTCCCACATTTTTTATATAAGAAGGCGACTAGGTTTCGAACATTTTTATTAAATACAGGAAGTGGCCTTCAGATCATCAGTCGCATTGCACGATATAAGCGGCCTACTCTCTAAATCTGTCAACGAAGGATCGGGCCTGTCCGAAAGTAGTTCGATACTTTGGAATGAACCCTACTCCCGATTAATTAACTTTTTCGGACAGTCAATAGCACGTCGGGAGTAAAGACCACTGTCAAGTGGTATTGTCATACATTTTTAATTCGGCCCTCGAAATAAAAAATGTCTTATGTCCGTAAGTGATTTGAAATTTTTTTTAGAAGTCGCATCCATGTTATACACCAGAATAGTTATGCACTCCCAGTGTTCCTGGCATCCCGGGTTATATATTCCAAAAAAAAAAAAAAATTCCGATCCCGCTTCCACACTTTCATAGCTAAAATTGTTATTTATGATACTAGTGCGGTAAGTTGTTTCTTACAAACGAGTAGACGAGTTTGTAAATACCAATTTCCGCACGTGTGTCATACAACGTTTTTCAACACATTTGCGAGAAAACAGTACAATATTAATATCGGATTCCTCGCTTGAACTCATTTGTTATTACTTTGCTTATAAATATCAGTCGGAAATTCGCAACGGTCTTTGACGTTTCTAATTTATTTATTTATTTATATAACAATTGCTTGTTGCACTTACAGTAAATACCAAAGCGCGCAGCGAGTCAACAACAAAACATTTAAATAAAAAACTTCATACAAACATTAAACATAGATTTATTGCTATACATAAATATGAAAATGGCGCGAATTGCAAATGGCGCCACGTGCGCGTGGTCAAAATTAGAACTAACTATATTTCGTGTCATTTTCTCTTTAGTATTACAGTGAGACAAACGTATTCAGCAAAAGCGCTTCCAAGGAGGTTCGATTATTCAGCTTATTTATTCTCGTAATTTGAAACTTCTTGGTGGAATTCTTATATGTTTATTATGGAAATTAAAAATAAAACTTAAAGGATACGCACAGCGGTAAACAATGGAGTATGCGGTAAAACAGGTACTTAGGTGTGAGTACCTATTTTACCGCACGTTCCGTTGTATGGTGCGTAATTTTTAACTTTCGAACAATGTATACAGGCATCGTAAATGCATTTTTTGAGCAAATGTGTTGAAAAATCATTTATCATTTATCATTATCATTTATTACAACTCTGTCATATTGGGCAGTAATAATCATTGCACTGTTACATAATTGAGAATTGGCAGCCATTCTATAAATTGCTTCAAGAATACTACGAGCTCTTCCAAATTATTTTCATTCCTAGAAACGAATTGCCAAGTAAGACCAGTGATTTGCCAAACGTCCAATTATGCCTCACTAATAATTTTCAAGGTCAAAAGAGACTGAAATTTTATTTGCAATACACGTATATTGGTCTTATTCTACAGGAATATTTATCTCTGATATAATCCTTTTTATGCTTCCCACACCCGTCACCCATGCAAAGACATAGGACGAGCTGATTCGAAGGGATTGCAAGCTATTTTCAATTAAACAATATCAACGTCTTGTAGACTTAAGGTGCGTATTGGTTTGTACCAGAGTACGCACTACAAAGTAGGTTTCAGTACGTATTTGGTAATCCTAGGCTGTAATATAGAATATCTGAGTTCAACCGGCCGTATGAGGCTTTGTTGACTGGTACAGTTAAGGTCACTCGGGTTATCTGAAATCGTAGTTAAAGTAAACAGTATTCAGTACGTAGGCACTGAATACTGTTTATTGTTTTAGGGCTTGCTAGAATTGCTAACTATCCTGTCTGAGGTGATCTTTGTATAGAACCAAAATATAATTATTATGATTTACGTTTTACTGTATAAAACGTAAATCATAACAATCATATCTTATATTTTTTTTCTTGTATCGTATCTTTGCATTTATGAAAAGATTTACAATATTAGATTAATAATTGGCTCAATTTCTAAAAGATAAATTGGTAGCTGATAAATTTTCGTTTTACTTTGTTGCCTTATCAATAAATAAATCGTTTTATTAGGTACCTACTACATTAATTAACGAAACTCAAACACATTTGTCTTCAACAGTACCATTAAAGACCGCAACATAAACGATCCAATAGTGCGGAATACCTTGAGGTTCCGGCGACATGCGTCCATTGCCACCCGAGCACAAACAGGGCAAAACCTCAGACTCTTTTGTATGCATAGCGTACTACCGAACGCCTCTCCTGATAACCGGATTCGAATGATACGCGCTGCACACCCCACTACTTCCACCCAATATAAATTAAATATATCATTTTCGGAACGCGTGTTTTTTTGACAGGTCCGCTTTTTCCTTCAAAGAGGTACCTACGTTAAGGTTAATGGTTCAATAGTGCGGAACCATAAGGTCCGGGGAGGCTGGGCATGTGTAGCACCACCTCACAACCTTAGCATCTTTTGTATTCATAGCACTGCGTGCCGAACAAGCCGGATTCGGGTAAGCCGATCTAAATGGTAACGTGGTGTACACTGCTAATGTTTTCCCGACCAATGTAGTTATTTTTGCTAATCAAGTGAGGGGTTGGTTTGTTTTTTGTGTGCTCATCAAGATGAGGGAAAATGGATTGAGGGATTTTATGACCCAATTGTAGACAAGTAATGAGGTTTTTTGATAACAACCGTGGAATAAATATAGTTAATTACTGTATTTACCTCTCTCTTTGTCTCTCAGTAAAGTTGTTGTGGTGACTCAGATGGGAATCGACCCAAGACGTAAGCACATTTTATTTTAGAAACTTTACAAATTAATCATTGATAGACCTCATTTTTGGTGATAAAAAACATCGTAATTTAGATGTTATACGTCTGAAATCAACAACACACAAGGTGCGGTGATCAAAGCTCGTTCCTTCTCTTTATGCGAAGAGGCTTTTGCATACCTGTAACACATTATTAAGTCGCATAGAATTCTTTAGAATCTAACATAGACGAAGGGGACGAGAATATAACTTTTAAAATTAACTTTTCCTACTCAATTCAAAAAAGCTTATCCTATTACTTCATCCCTCTTAATCTTGTAAAATCTTTGCCATCGATATCCCCCATTGATAAATATTCCATTCATATGCACGTTACATTGGTAGGAAGTAGTGTATTCCCCCCGGAACGAGTTTGCAAGTATCATGACGTGTGGCAAGTATCTCGTTAATTCAACATCCGAAGCTAGTAGTAACTGGTCTGTTATGAGAGGTTTTAATCTTGTGGTGCTATGGTGAAGGTTAAGAATGTGTTTTTAATTTAGAAAGGAAAGAAGAACAAACCACGATAAGTGATGAAAAATACTTCAGGTTGTCACATGGAGATTTTGCTTGCCCCCATGGAGATTGTTTTTGTCAGGTTGATTGGATCTGGGACTCTTGCGCGAAAAACACTTGCGCGAATCCACTTGTGGGAAAGACATTCCCGCGAATGGATATTTACGCGAAAGACACTTGCGCGAATCCGCATACGCGAAAGGACAGTTGCACGAAAATGTTACGGAAATGAGATTTTTTCATAACATCACGCCTGAATTCTTTCAAAGGGTTGGACAGGGGTGTATAGTACACTCATGTTCAAGTTACAGATAGACTGGAAGTAACAGTTCAATTAGGCGAAAATAGTGATCGTCGTAGTTTTTTTATTAAACCTTATTTTTTATTTATTTTCTTTTGTGTACTTAAGTACACACAGTAAAATACATAGAGATAGGACATACATATACATTTGAGTACCTGCTTATTTCTTAAGATTTTTTTCGGATCAGTCATGGGTGTCATTTTCATGGTTTTCGAGGTCTCTGTTATCAAAACTGTGGTCAAAATCATATTTTCGGTGGCGCCATCTTAAATTTTGTCTTTGACTCCGGTTTGTTATCAGCGACCTCAAAAACCATGAAAACTAAACACACGTCGAAAACCATAAATAAAAAAACTTAAAAAATAAGCAAGTACTCAAATGTTAAAATATATCGTATCTGTATAAATTTTACTTTGTGTACTATATACACAAAAGAAAAAAAAAAAGGTTTAATAAAAAAACTACGACGATCACTATTGTCGCCTAGTTGAACTGTTACTCCCAATCTGTCAGTAACTTGAACATAAGTGTACTATACACCCCTGCCCAACCCTTTCAAAGAATACAGGCGTGATGTTATGAAGAAATCTCATTTCCGTAACATTTTTGGCGCAACTGACCTTCGCGCAAGTGTCCTTTGCGCAAGTGTCTTTCGCGGAAAAGTCTTTCACGCAAGTTTCCTGCTACCATGTTCATTATAATAGTAATTTTTCGGAACTGTCAACAAAATTTTAAATTAAATAAATTATTTTATATTCAAGCTCTGGATGACCAACTGGTTTCGGTGTTAAGTAATTAGATGGCCTCAAATCAATGAAACATTTTCCAGCGAGTAGCCAACCGGAATAAAAAAATCAAACATCAATTAATGGGCAAACCAAGAGGCAAACTGTGAAACACCTACCATTTTTCACTCCCTGCACAAAACCTACACTTCATGCTCCTAAGTTTGAAAAACGTAATCCAATATAGTTGTCACCGCAGCTTGGTTCCTTCAACTCCGCTTAACGAGTAACAGACACCAAGCAAAGTATTTCAAAGTACATCGCCTCATTAACTCGCTTATACAGTTTCATCTAAGTTTTTCAAGCTGTTTAATGATGATAAAAGGCACAGTTTGCATGTTTTTCTGTTATACATTTATTGAACGTAAGAAAATTAGTTTACTTTATGTTAACTAGATATATTATCTTAGATACTAAACTAAATAACTAACTATATACATAACTAGTTTTTGCCCGCGGCTTCCCTCGCTTTAATTTAGACTTTGACTATCAATTCGGGTTATAATTCAATCATGATTCGAAAGACACGTGGCGCCATCTATTATCATAAGAACGTTATTGTTGTTTTCCTCGGGAACAGTACTTTTTTTCGAGATGAAAGGTACCCTATGTCCGTTTCTGTACACCTGACAACGTATATGCAAAATTTCAGGATGATAGGTTCAGTAGTTTAGGCGTGAAAAGGTAACAAACAAACAAACAAACTTACTTTCGCATTTATAATATTAAGTTAGGATTAGGATTAGGAAGTTAGGATAGTTAGGAAGTTAGGATTATACCAAAACAAAAGGACATTTAAGCCCACTTGCAGCGCCAATCACTAAACACGTTTGCGCTAAACGAGTTTTAAACATCATTGTGTTTCTGTCATCTTCAAACATTTGACTGAAACAGAATTATGTTTCAAACTCGTTTACCGTTAAACGTGTTTAGTGATTGACGGTGCAAGTGGGCCTTAGTCGTCAACATTCAGATAAATTGTTTTAAAAGTAAAAAAATAGAAAATAGTTTTTGTGTTAATTTATAATTTCGAGTATATAAATACTCCTCGAGTATTTGGGTGTAAATATTAAAAAAAAAAAACATAAGACTGTTTTTACTGTCGCGTAGTCGGGTAAAAATTGAAGGCTTGGTTTCCATGAAATGAAAAATCTATTGCTCATGGGAATCGTCGAGGCTTTAGATTCTCGACATCAACAGATCCACTCATTTTTATTTCGAAAGCTCCTGCATTAATACTGTACCTAAAAACTTGTTCAAATAATCTTAGACTTTCAGTTTCAGGATTCCTTTAACAAAGGATGCCTTGTGCCAACAGAACCTAGTTACTAAGCCTAGAACTATTTTCATTATTTAATTTGGAACAATTCCAACTATCCATTTCAAACGTTTAGCTTAATGTTATGAAAAGCTCTTTGAATATTTATGTACACCGAAATAATGATAGCTCCTGAATAAAGATGACTTTCTTCTTCAACAATAATATTCTGACGAGACTTAAAATACGGATTTTTTTATTTGTTGCTAGCTGTGCCCGCGGCTTTGCTTACGTGACTGTGTATTATTTTGGTTTTCATAATTGACAGGAACTTAAGGTATATTGATAACAAAATAATCCATTGACAGGTGTTCTCGTTAATATAAAATAAAACTTGTTAGCACATCTTTTTTGCAGTACTTATATAAGAACAAAATAAAATCCTAACTCCTCCTCCTTCTCCTAATTCCTCTCTCCTTAAACATCATCATTACATTTAGTTTCCTTGCTCTTGTTTCATGTTTATTATTGTATAATTATATATGTATATAAGTATATGTTTTATGTACGTATGTATTTATTGTATGTGTAAATGGTACACCATTGACTACCTGCAGTATTTTCTCTCCTTCTCCATTTAATCCATCCAAAGGTTGTCTGTAAAATATCGTTTTTAGCGATAAGACCGCCCATTACGTCACCCTATGTAAAATTTCTACAACTGTTATTTTTATGGTGTACATAATAAATACTATTCTATTCTATAATATAAATTCACGATCTCTCTCAAGTCCTGGAATTAGAATTCGTGTAAGTATAGGGTAACTTAAGCGTACCTATAAGATATTAAGGGATATATACCTATTATTCACATAGCCATATTCACCCTGTGATTTTAACTACATACCTACCTACCTACCTACCTACCTACCTACTATCAAACTCATTACCTACGTATAAGTTTTCCACGACTAAGTTCAAGACCTAAACTAGTGATAAGATAGCACTCCTGGGGGTTGTAATAGAAAATAGTTAGGTATTTAACTGTGCACTAATTAGGTAGAACATACTTATTACAATCATCAGTTATAGATCCAAGGGTGATTACGATTCTACCGAACATCGTACGTATTGAATAAAGAAAAAAGCATTATTATTTCGGAACACAATAATATATTAAATAAATACATAAAATAAAACACACCGCAAGCATTTGTCACAGGTAAAAATAAAGCAACACGTACACAGGCAAGTTGTAACTGTCATTAACTAACTCCAAGAGCACACAACTTTCAACAGCTACCACAGATAAAATAATTACTGCAATATCAGTCCGGCGCACACTCAATGGCCCAGGAGTGGTGACTACAATAAAACTAACATCCCAGGTTCCCGTAGCCAACTATTTTCTATCATCAGACTCAGCTATTGGAAAACTTTTTCGATCTACTGAATAGTGCTCCGTACGTGGGACATAAACGGTACAGATGGGCTCTCTTTTATTATTCTACACACAATGCTTAGGCAAGCTGAACTGTTTTATTGTTTCGCTTTGATACATTTAAATTGATTACTATTGTTCCTGATACGGTTAATGTTCGTGTTTTATTGCTGCCCAGGATTTACTTTGTGGGAGTTACGAAGATTTGAAAGTCGTATAACAGTGCGAAAATGTTTGAAATTCTAACCCCTTATCGTTTTTGCAAACTATAGTTTTTTTTAACATTCTGACGACTTCACATCAATCCCAAATAATTTTACTCTAGATAAATCATTAGAGACCATAATTAATATATCATATATAATGTATAAGTATGAATTACTTAAGGACATTGGCATGCAACACGTAATGTATTACGTAAGCGATGTTGTCGGCCACAGCGTCAGGTGTCCCCGCCACGTGCATGTCATTAAGCGTGCTTCATTTGTGTCGATGCCTTCAATTGCATGTGCACGCCAGTGAAATGGCTCATTTACATTATGGGCTAAAACGCCCACCGCGATTATACCCCCGTATACGTACAAATGACTCATGTAAACGACCTGTCGTTTAACCAATCCCAAACAGATTTCTGCATTTGCCCAAACCCCAATACCGACTTAATAGAGCTGATACAGACACCTCCATCTTACCTTGTTTACTCCCCAGGGACACCCAAATATCGACTCATAGTTCGCCAATACTGGCGCTGAAATATTTAAAATTATAATACTACCGCACTTCTCTGAACATTGCAAGCGATTCCCACACTCATGAAAGTCGTTAACGAAATCTAACACATGCGGGACAACGTATAATGTAAATGAGCCATTATGTTACTCGCCTTGGGACACTAAGCGATGCTATCAGAACTTACGTCCGTGGATTAGTCGTAGCGATCGGTAACTATTGCTAATATGGCCGCAAGGCACACCGGTACGTTGGGTAAATAGCAAATCTTTTCACAATATGGTATTACGGGTCATAAAGTAAGATGTTTCATTCTGAAACCTTACCTTTAGGGAGCCCTGTGTTCTTGGGAATGCCAAGTTAGTGGATGCCGTCGTTTTCAAACCCACTGGCGCAAATAACATTAGCATAGTTATCGAACGCGCCGGGATGAGACCTCCGTAAAGGTCCCGCCGGGGCTGGGACGGCTCTTAAACCCGCTTTTCCGATAATGACTATCGATGATTCTACCCCGAATGCGGCCCGAGCACAATATTATTACGTAGTTTGGCCGTTGTGGGGAATTGCGAAATATAACATGCCCTCGGTATTCAGTTATTTGAGCTGAGGAATTCCTTTTGCGTATCTCGCGGAACGAGTGCGGCGCTGTTTACCTGCAAACAAATAGTTCTTAGTTATTACTGGGATTTTGGTAATGTATGATTAGTTTAACTTGCGCGAATTTGGGAATGAAAACATTCCATGAATAGTTTGAGGGGTTTGGCAATTTATTGTGAATGTAACTGTGATTTTTGTTTTACGTATAAATTAATGAGCATTAATTTTTAATAATTACAAAAGCCGTGCGGTAGATTCTCATTATAAACTACATTTCCGGGAAACACTCATTACCAACTTAGAAACTCCAGGATTGTTCCAAAACAATATCACAACGCAGAAATTAAGCAATACCTACAATCTTCACGACGAATCCTCAGGGTATACCCAGAAGCGGGGCATAAGCAGTGTACGTTCATAACTCTTTGTAAAATAGACCCGCTGTCAAAATAACTCGTTCATCTAAATTATCGTGTTTGATTTTACGTGTTTGTGACTAAATAGGGCCCTTGGGCACTCCGTTTTGTTTGCCCATTTGTATTAGCCCCGTTCGTCTGTATTTGTTCACTGTAATCTGAATTGACTGAATACTATGTGGTCTTTGTCAATTTAGTTATGTGCTTTATACTATTTTACACTTATTTGGCGTTATCCAAAATCTGATATCATTATCTTCTAAAAGTTGTTTCTCACGAGAATCGAACGCTGATCGAGCCAATCAGTTTCAATGTCATGTCAATAAGGCCAGCGAAATATCATAATAATTGAATATTATTTTTTTATTAATTTGAGGTGGGTATATCATTAAGAGCGGGTAGTAACCAAAATTGCCTATCTTCAATTTAATTTTTCATGAAATTCATAAGACTTAGGTATAAAATAAAAATAATATGAGTAACTACATGATATTTTGAAACTTTTTGTGGAACAGTAACACAATACGTTAAAATTTTCTCGATAAAATATCATCACGAAGTTACCCCTAATTTTCACGTTTTTTCAATTTGTACTTAATATGCTAATGACTAATAGGATAATTTTTTAATGATTATCTGTATCAAGACAAGGCGAAAAAAATTGTGCAGGCATTTTTTGAAATTCCTTTTATTTTTGGTATTATTACGACTAGAAGCTTTAAGCACTTACGACGTTTTTAGTTCGTGGAAGAAGTCATCTTCCGTCGCACGTTGCGGGAACTTCAAGCATATTTTTGTTTCACAAATCAGTCGCCGTCGCTCTGTTGAGACGAGAGGACTGCGCTTGAATTTTCTGCTGCTCTGCGATTTAATTTATTTACGTAAATAATATTTTCGTAATTTATCACATTGTTGGAATGAAACGGTGAAATACAAAACATGAAAAAATCACTAAAACCACTTCCGAAACGATTATTAAAATCGTTAAGAATTGATAAACTAAATAAATACCGCGGCTAAACTATAAAATAAAAATATTATAATAATTCAATGTTGATATTTGAAAACTCAAGATGACATACAATTATTTGACAGATTTTTGACTGGTATAGTACAACTAGCGCCATTGTTCTCCACTTCAGTCAATTTTCTTGCGGAGAAAATTTACAACATAGAGTTCGTGCTGGAGATTTTAGATCTTATTACTATTAAATAAAGAAGCAAATTCGTTTACTCCCACTTTCGTTGACAAACTTCGTGTAAGGGTAACCTTAGACGACCCATTTCGAGCGACTTTTGACCAAAACCCCCGAATCAAGTTGAAACTCAAAATTTAACATATGGGTAGGTTATTGGTATAATAATATTATTGGAGTTTACAAAATAAATAAATCGGAAAACTAAAATAGGGTTTATTGCGGACACAAGTACGAAACGGTGTGCACGGGACATGACAGTTTTCATACGGATAGTGTTCTCCTGACTAGATCCCTTCTTATGGTGGGGATGAGTAAAGATTGTGACGGATCACAATGTTTGGGACTGTCGGCTTGCTTTTCAAAGCTAAAGTTTCAACGGTTACAAAAGAGGAACCTAATAAACTTTCGACTTTCTTTGGCACCCATATAAATAGAAGCCAATTATTTTGTCGGTAAAGCCGACTAATGTACCCTAGTTATTTGTTCCGAAATTGGCCTGTTTTTCACAAATGTTTTCGGCGAGGACTTTTTTCTACTCGCGCTCCGCGCAGGATAGGTTTTCATGACACATGCCATTTGATTTTGCACAATACAGTGCAAAATCCACCATACCAATATTATTTTTTACTTGGTAACACTGTTGCTAATTGAATTTGCACGATCCTGCAATGCAATATCCACGATATTCCATTATATTTTTTTACTTCGTTAACACTGGTTTCCACGAAGACGTCGTGACGTCCAACTTGTACAACGCCCTAAATAAAATTTGGTTACATTGGAATTTGAACTTTGTCACGCCAGCATTGAGTTTCTAGTTCCAAAACATGACTATGATCTAAGATTATGAATTCAAGCTTAGCGTATGGTATAGGCAAAATAAACAGATGTTTTACCTACTGAAGAATTTCATTGAAAATAAAGGGAGTGGACAATGGTCATACTTCGTTTAAATATTTTAATTGAAAAACCATTCAAGGTACCTATTTGTGCTGTAAGACCTTGCTTCTTGCCAAAAAATCATGATTCTAGATCAACGGGATTTCATGTGGATTTTAATTTATTTGCGAATGTTTATTTTCTTATTTTATTGACATTTTTTTCAATTCATTTCATTTTCTCAAAGTAAAAAAGCGGAAGGTAAGTGATGCGATGATAATTATACGCTTTTATAACGTCAAAAAAGCAATTTTATCGAAATTGTTTTCACCATCATGTAGGTAGTATCATGAGTATGTAGTATTATAGTACTTTGATGGAAGTGCTTTGCTTTTTAGAGTTCGGTACCTCAAAAGAAAAAATCTAAACCCTTATGGGATCACTTTGTTATCCATCTATCTGACCACTTATCTCAGGAATGCGTGGGGGGTATCAAGTTGAAATTAATATCAAATACTTAGATAAACGGTCCTTTGGAGCTGTAAAAAAAACGAGCTTCTAAAACGTTGACTTAGTATCTTGGCATAAATTGCCATTCATTTCGCATATCTTGCCACTCGCAAATAAATTAAAACCCATAAGATACATGTTGTTGACCTAGAATCATGAAGTTTGACAAGAAGCAAGGTACAGGAATAGGTACAGGAAAGTATCTGAAAATTGTTCAATTGTAGTTATGTTACATAATGTATGGAACAATATTTTTTCAACTACAACGTTAGGTTTGTCTTTCAATTCGGAATCGAAAATTTATAGGCCGTATCTTGAAGTAACATTTAGTCTTTATTTCATTTAAGTCAGTCTAATCTCCAATCTAACATCCCACCAGCATCGGTAACAGATTCACGAACATACAATATTATTTAATAATATACCTACTTGTACCCATAGGTAAATTGAATAAAACAGTTTCATCTGATTATTTTGCGTATACAGACTACACACAAAATTCAAATTCAAATGCTTAAATATACGCCGGGCGAAAAGTTTCTGCTGGCGGGAAGGGATTGTGTTTTGTTTTTGTCGTGTTTTATGAGAGGGGTAGGGAAAGAGGCGCGGGTGAAACTTGATTTTTTTCTGTCTTACTGCGCCCTCTTAAAATACAGCAAATTATTGCATTGGACAAACAATCAGGACGGGTTAATTATAAAATATTGTTGTTTTTCATTAATATGATCTGTTTATTTAATTAATTGATACGCTTTACATGGTCATTAAATGTTAATAGATTTTAATTTCGTAGATGAAAATATGACACAACTGTATTTTGTTATACAAACATAAAAAGGTATCAGCTCATTCCATAGAATTCAAAAAGGTAGGAAATGAAAATGAAAATTATAATAAAGCCTGTGTATAAAAATGTGTTTTTATTATAAAAATAAAATATTTGTCAGTTAGAAAGATGTAAGCGGAGCCGATCACTCAGGGTCCACTGCTCGTAAAATTAAGCATTGCCAATCATTGAGGCTATATTAAAACCATTCAGTAAGGCCGCTATTAGTAATAATATAATTATCCCTAATTTATGGCACCTTTAGCTCACGGTGCGTCAATCACAAATTCACAAGATATAATAACAAACAAAACAAAACGATACAAACAAAATCCTCGCCTTTGACAAATCCTAACAGATGGTCCTAAACACTTCTACTAAGATGGAAAATTTTCGATTAATAATCTTTTCTTCGCATTAAAGGGAGGCGATGAAATAAAGGATTGAGCCGGCGTGAGATTCAATTTGTTACAATCCTTCAGGAAATGCCTTCAAATGAAACATTTTGTGTTCACGAGGAAGTTAAATTGTATTTCTTACAAGAACCTCGTTGGTAGAGCTTGTTTGTATCGGTGGAACTTAACGTAAGCCCCTTTAATACTAAATAAATACTTTGAATATATTTTTCTAAATCGGCATAGAATGTTCCGTTTGAAGTTGCGGAATAAACGTAATACGTTTTCCATTTATTTTGTCAAGCAAAATAATTGAGTAAATAAATGCAATGAATTCCTAAAACCATGTTTAAATATCAATAAATAACCTGCGCCTGCAATTTTCCAATCATCGTTTTGAACCTATCCAGTGTATGCGAAGCGAGAAACATTGTAAAATATTTAAATATAATAAGACAAAATCTGCGACCGTTTCACTGCTTGTTTGATTAAAATGCGAACACATTTGCGATTCAAATCTTTCTTTTTACTGATCATAAAGAATTCAAACGTTCAAGTTAATATTTTCGACACGTCGGTAGTCGGTGGCGGCGTTTTTTTATATACTTTTTGTTCTTTTCTCCCAACAGGCGCGCGTGATTTATTCCCCAGTACGCTTCATATTACAAGTGTAGTGACATTGAAATTATTAACGCCTATTTAATTATAGCATAATATATGAGCGGCAGACGTAATTTGCTTGTCGTTTTGAAATGATTTATTGTTACGTGGCACTTTATTTGGGAACACTTAGGTCGTTTGTGGTGATAAGTTAAGTGTTAAACGTTTATTTTATTGGTTTTGAGTGGGTTTAGAATTTGTTTTATTAGCATAGCATAAAATTCTAAAATAAGAGCTTTATTTAGTAGGTCGTTGTCTACGCCCGCACCGACTTACTAAGTGTGTCGCAGCTATTAACGCCCATCTCCAAGAGGGAGACGACAGCGTTCCAGATTCTAGAGATGAATACAGTAGGGGTAAAAAAGAGCAAAAACAAATTTAAAAAAGAAAGTTCACATAGTAAAATTTTAAATAGGTAAGTGCTTAGTGTTGTGGATGTAGGAAGTATACATCGATAAACGTACCAATAACACGTAAAACGAAACCCCTCAAAGCTTACCTATCAAAACCCATTACCACGAACACCCTGACCTATAAAAACATAAAAAAACTAATCGTATTTTAATCCTATTTATGCGAAACAGATACTCCTCGTATAATGTTTGTATCGAGAGCAACAAATGCAATACCTCTCAAGCAAGCACGCACTCAGAGGTTATTGCCGCCCCTCCCGCCCCCCGCACACTCCTCTCGCTCGCCTGTTCGATCGGATGAATATGGCCCGAAGGAAATGATGAGAGTGCCGGCCTGCTATCACCGGGCCTGTCGTGAGGTAATGTCATCCAAACATCATCGTAACGTGGGGCTAGGAAGTAAGCGGGTTTGGGAAAAGTTAGGTGAAATCTTGTCAAGTACTTTTTATTTATTATTTATTTATTTTATAGGCTCTCAGGCTATTTTTTGGATGTAGCTAGATGTGTTGTTTTATTCCTATAATAGCTTACTTAATGATAAGAAACTATATATGGGGTACCCGGGAAATTAATTGCAAGGCCATGTGACGGTAAAACGAAGGACTTAATAACCCATGTTTGCAAAGTAATAAATTATTTGATTTGATAAGATCCATGTAAAATACTGGTATTCGGCTGCATCCGGTTAGACTGCTAGCCGACCTCAACATAAATAAAAAGTCGTGCAGTTATCAGCAAAGTATTTGAGATTCGTTCTCTTCGCGGAAGCGCTTAAACAAGCAACAGCAACATATTATTATTCCATATCAATGAGTTAACATGTGCACCCCCCTCCCATAACCCACCCCTTCAATAACTGTCAGCCAGTCTAACAAAAAAGGCTTTTTATTCCCGATAAAAGTCTTATGAACCAGCGATTGTTCATAGGAAAAATATACTCGAAAGAATAATAAATATAATCGTGAAAACCGTTGAGCGCTTACATGCAAACAGCTTCTAGAAGGCGATTGTTCGAGGGGAAGTATTCGCAAAAAAAAAAAATGTACCTAAGTAGATTTTATGTATAAAATTAATTTCAGCCGACTAACCTATTTCAATACCACAGTACAAGATAAATCTGACCTACTCATTGTTTAATATGAGCGACTATCAAAATGAACAACCCACGTTAGAACTAACACAGTTTGTCAAACACAGACTTGATAAAAAGTAACATTTAAAGGTTTTCATAAATATCATATTTTTGTGCCTAATGTTGGCACGTGCCACCTACGAGGGTAAACGTGTCACGATAAGGGCATGGCTATCTAAGGTACATAAATTATTGTTATATAAGTAAATTAAGCAACTGAATAAACAATTATTTGTTTAGTTAAATTGGAATCTTCATCGTTCTCTTTCCCTTATACCAATTTATTTGAGTTCGGCACAGCATGTCTTCTCCTTTCATAATCCTCTTTTAGTTGTTCAGTAGTGACTCACTTTCTAGCCATAACATATCATATCATATATATCATCTCATCATATCATATCATCCTTCAAATAGTCCGTCCATTTCTTTAATATTTTTTTTCAATACATAAAACATTTATTATTTATCTCTTTAAAATATAATAATATAACTATGTCAGAAATATTTTAAATCAATCGTTTGACTTTGAGTAATCAGGAAGCCAGCGCCACCAGGCGGCCTTCAACCGAGTCAACAGCATAACGGTCGACCAGAGTTAAAACAGAGTTGGTCGGAGGCGGTCAAGCAGTGAAGACATTTAGAAACTGTCGCGCGTTCTGTATAGGATTGTCGTGTACCTACAGTGTGTGATTTGCTAGTGTGATTAATTTGTTCGTAAATTATAATTTGATTTGTACTGTAGCGTCCGTACATCGCCACATGCGAGCTACACGTCACAATGACGTCACGCAAAATCCTGCATCGCGCAAGCAGAGTTTACCGCGCAACTAGCATATATACAACATCCCGACATCAATCGTCGAGCAGTTGCCCACCAGACACAACACCCGTCTGGTCGGAGGATCCTCCCTTTTCAATAGAGTATGAGTGAGCTTTACACCCTGTTCCTCATACCTCTATAGTACTGCAAACGGTTTTTCTATTGCGCAATAACCAACACTTCCCATAGTACGCCCACAGTAGTTAAAATATGGCTAATGATAACGAGAGATACGTACCTTCTCCGTCATATTTTTATCAAAACCCAAGCAACCGTAGTCTTGACGTTTCATCTGATAACTGTTTGTTTATAACAAAATAAAGAATTTACACTGGCGTTAAATAAATATTATTTTAATTATCACATAATCCTACCATGACCCCCTTTCTCTCCGCATATTTAATGGCCGTATCGTGTACATTCAAGGCAGTGTCTTTTTGATATAAATATGTGTTATTTATTATTAGAACAAAGTTGGGCAAAGGCAAGCAGAATGATTTATTATTTTTGACTCTGTATGTGTTTGTCTGTAACTTGCATCCCTTTATACTGGAAACTTCTTTTATGACATCACTATATAATACACATACCTTAGTTCATTCATAACGGAAAAGTGTATTTTATTAGATGCACTCGACATTAAAAGACTTTTCCATGCAATATTGAAATAACTGAACTATATTTTTGGCTACGGCATAACTGCTACGAGCGTGCTACGAATCTCGTAGCGCTTACTACGGCGGCTTGTTACTGTTTCACATAAACAAAACTGCAAATGAACATATACAGGGTTATTGGTAAAACACCAGCAACCTCTTAAGGGGTCATTGTACTCATCATTATAAACAACTTTTACTAAGGACAAAACCTGAAATCGTGAAAAAATTATCAGCTGTTCTCTACGTTTTGACGTGTTATGCGAATATAAATGTAGGGAAAATCTGTTTTTATTTTTCGCAATTTCTGGGTTGGTCCATAGTAAAAGTTGTTTATAATGATGAGTACAATGTCCCCTTAAGAGTTTGCTGGTGTTTTACCAATAACCCTGTATATGTATTTACCAAATAGACATGGAATTTTTTTTTTTTTTTTTTCATGTATACAAGATGGTAGGGACAACGGCACAACCTGTTACCACGGATTCAGTACATAATTCTGAACAACCTGCGTTAAAATTTGAAGTCATTTATTAAAAAAGAAATTGTTGTTTCATATATTTTGACCGCGAAGGTATTGCAATTTTTACGAAACAGCTGCTTTTTAGGGTTCCATACCCAAAGGGTAAAACGAGACCCTATTACTAAGACTCCGCTGTCCGTCCGTCTGTCTGTCCGTCTGTCACCAGGTTGTATCTTATGAACCGTGATAGTTAGACAGTGGAAATTTTCAAAGATGATGTATTTCTGTTGCCGTTATAACAACAAATACTAAAAAACAGAATAAAATTAATATTTAAGGGGGCTCCCATACAACAGACATGATTTTTTTGCCGTTTTTATAGGTAATGGTACGGAAACCTTCGCGCGAGAGTCCGACTAGTACTTGGCCGGTTTTTTTTTTAATAACTGACGTAAAATTTCTACGCTAAGGTATTTAGAATCATGTACTGAATTCATGATTACAGTTTGCGTGTCAATGTCCCTGACACTCTGTATTTTATAGTAATTATATTTTGTATTTAAATAGAGAAAAATATATTGTAAAAGTTAACAAAACAAGCAAAAAAATTAAAATCTTTGTTTCAATTAAGTTAATGAATGAATCATATTTTTAGATAACATGAATAATAACAAACGAGCTGCGGGTTTTGTGTGGTTTTTAACTTTTATAAACGTGCAATCACCGTTGCTAAAAATCTTCGTAAAATTTTCATAATTTATAATACCTACTTAATGGGGTTGACGTTTCCATGTGGATAAAAACCCGTTATTAATATATAATATAAACTTAAAAAATAAATATAATAATACCTACTTCACCTATCGTTCCACAAAGAACATTAATTAATACAACCCTCTAGTAAAACACTTTTACTCTCAATTCTCATAAGTAGAATTTCAGCAGCCGTTTACAGCTCGCTGAGCACAATATAGAGATGCCTCATAGTATCAAATTAGCGAAGTCTTGCAGCAATAATTAAACGCTCGCAGTCAAAGTGAGGAAACTGCGTTTGACTAGTTCAAATTAAACTAAGTTATAGGGAACAAATTAACTTGGACAAACTATCTGATATACCTTTGACATCGTATTAAACCTACTTTGTAGATTCTAGGTGAGTTCGAATTTTTAACTAAGGTTTTATTTTAGGTTTGAAGTTAATTAGTAGTCTTTGTTACCATGTCTTTTACCAATTATTTGGTGATAGTGGTAATTCCCTTTAAATTGTGATTTATTGTAGTAGTCTGGTGCGATTCTTTTAATTGATGGATAAAAAAATTACAGTGTTGCAATTTTCATGCTTTGGACTTTTACAAACTTTTTAACAGGTTTAGGTATCAAATGCCTCTCATTTTTGTTTAAAAAAATAAACACGTGTGGCACTCGGGGACTGCCGCGGTAAAGCTATTGCATAGCATTTTTTATCAACTTATGCAATTATAATTATTTATTTATGCAGTATTTATGCAGTATTTTTTTTTCTTTGATATTAATTCAAGTACAGTCGTACCATATACATACACGCTAAGCGAACGCTCGGCCGAGCTAGATGGTAGGCGGAGTGGGGGGTGTTAGGTTTTATTTTCGTTACGGAATTTCTTGATTCGGTCGCCGCGCTCAGAGCCCGCGATAAAAGCTATGCAGTAGCTTAAAAACATTAAAGCCTTATTATTTTCATAAAAAAGTCTTCTAATCATTCACGATTTTGTACATAAATAAATTTATATAATATTATTGACAATTAAAGATGTATTACGAATAGGCATCAAAGATGTTATAACTATAAGCACCGTTAAATTATTATAAGACAAATTCAAATTCAAATTCAAATTCATGTATTTTGTGTACATAGGTTTGAAGATGTTAAAATATAGATATTACAGAGTCCGTCTATGTCCCGCCGATAGGCATACAAAAATTCACAATTTTCAAATAAAATTAAATCATGTCATTTATGTATTCACAATTAATTAGGTCTACAATTTATAATAATAACATGTCAATTTTCAAATCAAAATCATACAGCAAATTCGCAATCAATTAGATAAATATACAATTTCTAATGATAACATGTCAAATTTCCAAATTAAATTAAATCCAACACTAATAAATTACATTACATTCATACTGCATTCACATTAATTAAATTCTTTTTCAGACAGAAAGTCACTTATGGAGTAGTACGCTTTGCTCACTAAAAAATTGCGAAGCCTTTTTTTGAATAACAATACCGGCAATTCCCTCCAAGATTTGGGTATTTTATTATAAATGACCGGAGCCATACAGTAAACACTTTTGCGCATTAGGGTTGTCTTACAAGAGTGAAGACATAGCAAACTATTATCGCGTCTATTACGTGGAATTACATCATTTAATCGTTTAAACCGATTCGGATTCGACCTCACAAACACAGCTACTTCCCATATGTACAAACAGGGCAGTGTCAGTAGTTTATGTTTCTTGAAATATGGCATGCAACTATCCGTACTTTGGAGCTTGAGCATCGCTCGTAAGCATCTTTTCTGTGCTTTGAATACAGTGTCTTTTTCAGTTGAATTACCCCAAAATATTATTCCATAACGTAAGTTGGATTCTACGATACCATAATAAGCTGTAAGAAGTGCATCAACATAGATTATTGAGGATAATGTATGCAGAGCGTATGCCGATGAACAAATTTTTTTGCATAAACTATTAATATGTGCCTTCC
Organism: Dryobotodes eremita; assembly: GCA_917490735.1. Lineage (NCBI taxonomy): Eukaryota > Metazoa > Arthropoda > Insecta > Lepidoptera > Noctuidae > Dryobotodes > Dryobotodes eremita. The sequence goes on from OU823257.1 coordinate 13,236,634, forward strand.
AATTAAGTTTTTTATCTATTATAAGACCCAGAAACTTGGTGTGTTCAACTTCTTCCACCACATCATTGTTATAGTGTACGTGAAGGTTCATGCTAGGCATTCGTTGACTAAAATGTACAAGTTTTGTTTTTTTCAAGTTTATTTTTAAATTGTTTGCTTCTAACCAATGCACAATTAATGTTAGAGTATTATTTATATCCTTTTCATAAGTTTCTGCACTTTCACAAGATATTGTCACTGTACTATCGTCCGCAAACATTGTTAACGGATGTTCAACGCATCTTGGTAGATCATTGATATATAATATAAATATAAAGGGGCCGATTATGCTCCCCTGCGGTACTCCATACAATACCTCCCGCTCGGATGATCTAAATATCTCTTCACGCTTACTTACTCTATTTATTTGACGAATTTCCGTAATTTGTGTTCGGTTTTTTAAATAAGACTCAATTAGACGAAGAACATTACCTCTAATACCGTAAGCCTCGAGTTTGTTTAAAAGTGTTGCAAAATGTACGTGGTCAAAGACCTGGGTCATGTCACAAAATAAACTACATACAGGTATTCGGTTATCGACATTCTTAATAATATTATAGACAAAGTCATATACAGCCATATTGATAGTTCTATTTAGTCTAAATCCCTTTTGTTCGTCACATAGAATATGACGTCACATACAAGACATGTAGATACCTATTACCTACTCACTTCTAATTAATTCCACAAAACTTATACACGGTATCACTATGTACCTACATATATGTATATTGAATATATAAACAAGATACCTGTAACATCTCGTTATGTTAAGTAAAGGTCAGGGTGTAACTAGTCACTGTGTATGGAATCCAAACCAATTTCTATTTATAGTGGTATGGTCAGCAGCAAAAGTAAGTAAACATTAAAAAATATGAATAAAAATGGTAATAATTGGGAATGAGCTAATTATATGAATATAATAGAATAGATTATCGTTACATCATACAAAGTACAGATATAAATGTAGAAATTTGACATAGGGTGACACAATGGGCGGTCTTATCGCTAAAAGCGATCTTTTTAAAACCACCTTTGGATGGATTTAAAAGGAAAAAAGAGAGACAATACTATATATGCTTAGGTAAAAGGCGAAAAATAAGTGTATATCGAGAACAGTTGTATATTAATAATAGTAGTATAAGTAAAGTAAGTTGCCATCGACATCATTTTTTAATCTTTCTTTTTACATAAACCTGTAAGTAACTTGGTAGGCACAGTAACCGACTGACAGACAGACAAAGCACAGCTCAATTAACATACAAATATAAATATCTGAAGTTATGTCCCTCACAAGACGTCGAGATATCATCAAGAAATCTCAATTTATTTTTACTCGACCCGATTTAAATAAAGATGATTTCTAAAAGGGTCATACGGAGAATAGCATTAGACCTGCATGTATTTTGTATTGAACAGCATGTATTAGAAAGGTGTGGTCATATTTAAGGGTGGTACAGACCAGCCCCGGATCTAGAGGGGTGGGGAGGCGAACCAGGGCCCGTGCCCCGGGCGCCAACTTCAGGGCGGTAAATTGAAGCGTAAATTGTTGCGGTGCGCTGGGTGGTGCACTTGTCTACTAAACAAGTGCACCACCCAGCGCATCGCAACTTGGCGATAAATGAGATGCGCAGCACTTATTATCTTTCTCTGCGGGTGGCGCACTGAGGAAATCACTACGTGATTAGCGTAGGCATAGTTCGTCAAACGATGTGAGTGGGTTGCGGGAGGCGCAGTTGTATTCTGCCAAGGACTGTCCGTTTTTAAATCACTTGCTCCACTTTTATTTGGCAATATAAAAAGGCCAGCTTTCTATTTCTTGCAACAGATCTATGCCGTGGCGAACCAGAAGCGGATGAGCACCTCTGTGGTCAAAAATTTAAGGAAAAAGTCTTTTATTTTAGAAATATTATTCCGCGTAGTGGGGGTGCTGGCTGTCCCGGCCTTTCCGACGCTTGTAAGTGCAAAGGCGACACGATTTATTTAGAAGTTTTATCACAGCTCTGGCGCCCCTTTTGGATTGGAGCATTATCGATCGATAAAATTTGACTAATAATATGTTGCTGGTAAAAGAACGCTAAGCGAAAACGAATCGAAACGGATTTTCGGGGGCTGAAAAATCACGCATACGAAGTCGTGTGCAGAAGCTAGTATGCTATAATCTCACGATTTATTTCAAACTCTATCCTATCCTAATTAAAATAAAACTGACATGTCCATGTATATTTGAGTGGTGGGGCGGGGGACGGCAGTTTTTGCCCCACTTCGAATAAATTCTCCATCCGGGACTGACACAGACCATCAAACTGACCAACTTTCTTCATGGGAACAACATCGTTATCGCGAAAAAAATTTCAGCCGTCCGTAGGTGTTGAAGTTTTGTATGGGACAGTTGATAATTTTTTCGACCCTACCTTTAAATATAACCACACGATACTGGCACATGCTGTATACTTGTGTTGCGAACTGTACTAGCTTACAAATATTCAGATCTCGTTTCTTGCTATTAATTCCGTATTTTTTCGGCTTATCTGCCCACCCATCATACCCGCATTAGATTGAATTGGGTCGCATTCCATTCAAACGTACAACGCGTATAGTTTCCATGTTTATTTTTTTCCAAAAGATAATTTTGGGTATTTATTAAATGGGTGTTTTTTATCATAATGTGTGGACGTAATCAGTATTCTGTTACGTATATTGAAAATACAAACTAATGCTGAAAATGCAAAGATGACCATGTTTTTCTCTTTGGCTTCGGATCCAAAAAATGGTAAAAGACTTAAGATACTTAACTACATAGCAAAATGGGCAATAATTAAAATTTATTAATTTCACAGAGGAAACGAAACGCCGTGAATTTATTTTTATCCACTATAACAGAACTATGCACAATAAATTAAAAAAACCGGCCAAGTGCGAGTCGGACTCGCGCACGAAGGGTTCCGTACCATTGACTAGGTAAACAACAGTAGGTACACAAATTAGGTGCCTACCTGTTACCATTTATTGATATCGAGCAAAAATAGGCAAAAAATGGCGTTTTTTGTATGGGAGCCCTCCTTAAATATTTATTTTATTTTATTTTTAGTATTAGTTGTTATAGCGGCAATAGAAATACATAATTTGTGAAAATTTCAACTGTCTAGTTATCGCGGTTCTTGAGATACAGCCTGGTGACAGACAGACGGACGGACAGACAGCGAAGTCTTAGTAATAGGGTCCCGTTTTTATCCTTTGGGGATGGAACCCTAACTAGCTCCGCGCGCACGAGTGTCAACAACGTGTATGCTCCTGTGGTATGCTCGCTCGGGTAAGCGCAGTCGGGATCCTGCCCCCCGCGCGCTCTGCAGCCGCTACAGATCAAGCCACGCCCTGCGCGAATTATAATTATTATTTACTTAGGCACCTGTTACAGATTTATTATCAGAAAATAATGGTTGACGGTTTATGCATAAGGTTCATGTTTATGAAATTAAATGTTTTATTTTATTTTTATATTTGAGTTGATTGAATGAAAGGTAAATTGCGGTTTACGATTTATGACGTATTAAAAAAAACTACTTACTAGATCTCGTTCAAACCAATTTTCGGTGGAAGTTTACATGCTAATGTACATCATATATTTTTTGTAGTTTTATCATTCTCTTATTTTAGAAGTTACAGGGGGGGGGGACACATTTTACCACTTTGGAAGTGTCTCTCGCGCAAACTATTCAGTTTAGAAAAAAAATATATTAGAAATCTCAATATCATTTTTGAAGACCTATCCATAAATACCCCCACACGTATGAGTATGATGAAAAAAAAAATTGTGTTTCAGTTCTAAGTATGGGGAACCTCCAAATTTTTTTGTTTTTTTTTTCTATTTTTGTGTGAAAATCTTAACGCGGTTCACATAATACATCTACTTACCAATTTTCAACAGCATACTTCTTATAGTTTCGGAAAAAAGTGGCTGTGACATACGGACGGACAGACAGACAGACAGACATTACGAATCCATAAGGAATCCTTTTTTTGCCATTTCGCTACGGAACCCTAAAAAGAACACAAGATGATATGTCACTCTTCTTCTTCTTTTATTATTATTATTTTAAAATTGTGAATGTGAAGACTATGTGGGTCATTGTTGCTTTCTTTTTCTCCTCAGTTAATTTTAATCATGATCTGGCCGTTTGAGTAATTTTTGTGGCCTACCCAAATGTCCTTTCTTTGGTATTGTTCGTCGAATCATTGCGCTCCTTAAGTTCTGAGTTGAGCTGCACGGTTACTGACAAATGCGTGCACTGACTGGACATGTCCACTCAATCTGTGTGGTTTTTCCTCAAAAGACCATTTCAGACACAAATCTTCATGGTCTTCACATGATCTGACCAAGATTATGTGTGGACTTTAAAAGAGACTGTGACCTCTGAGTTTGTTTCGGCCTTTCTTCTCAGAGTAGTCAGATAGGAATCACCGACCTCATCTAATTTTTAAAATATGATTGACGTGTAAAAGTGTTTGTTCAAACCTACTTACAGAAATAAAATCATAAATGATTTTTTTACTCAAAATAACCATAAATCATGTTGGCGTCGGCGTCCAGTCCAACCGTATGCAGCTGAATAGTAAACACCAGTATTTACCACGAAGAGAACTTATCTTTGACCATACCATATTGGAAAAGATATTCAAGCATAATTTATAGCACTAATTAGTGACTTATTTGACTTTAGCCTTACTGTCATTTGGTTTAAATATGCTTTTATTTTTATTATTTTATTTATATCAAACTCAAAGCATTTATTTCAATTAAACCATTTACAGGCACTTTTGAATTGTCAAAGAATCGGTCAGTTAGTCAGAAAGTTGAAGCTAGTTGCCCATTCCAAAACGTAGATCTCTATGGAGAAGAACAGGCAAGAAACTCCAAGAACACTCTTTTTAAATCAAGATATTACAAAATCCTGGGTACATTATTGTTGTTACTTCCATATGCGAGAACAATGAAAAAAAAAAATATATTAAGAAACAATTCAAAATATAAGATTAATAATAAAAATAAGCCGTGGCAGTTAAGAGACGACCAGTCTCAATTGACGGCGCCCGTTCACGAACATGACTTATTTTAACAACTTTTATATAGATTCTTTTGTAGACATGAGTACACAATGACATGTATTGTATACAATGTACTTTTGTATATGTCGGGATAGGCTCAGACATCAGAAGTAAAACACAAGGATCGGTATAGTTTTAAATAGTTTTACTAATTTAAATCTTATTAATTTACTTAATAACTAATCCGACACTAAAGCAACGAATAATGGCAATGAGGGAGGCAGAGACTCGTACTGAGACTGCAGTCCGTGCACCGCGACGTAACCGTTAGAAATGCGTGCCGCTACAACGGAGCGGCCCGTTTTATAAACTCCAAGCGTAGTAGGGGGGGGTGATGACGTCCGGTGCACGTGCTGCTAGCGCTTGATATCGCTGTCTCTTTCTTGCACTCAATGTCAGCTGCCGCCGTCACGGCCATTCTGACAATCGCACGTCCTCGCGCGCAAAAGTTTCTTCAATCTAGACAAAAGACAATTTTCAAAAATTAGTTATTAGACATACTGTTGTACTGCTGGACTGGGTCATCGTCTTTCAAATATATGACGATACCCCTACAGCTCATATTTGCTGGTCTAGATAATCATCCCATGGATGAGATCCCTGCAGCTCACAAAACACTGGTCTAGGTTATCAACCCACAAAAGCAGGTGAAACCCCTTCAGCTACAACTGGGCTAGGTCACAACTCTTGCAACCCCTACAGTATAAACTGATTTAGTCATCCAGCAAGGGACCTTGTTCCGATACTGGGTTAAACAAAACAGAATCACAGGATACAGTTGCCTCAGAATCTATAGATAAAGTATCTTCAGAATTAATAGTTACTGTTTGTGAACCAATAGATAATGTTTCTTCGGATTCTGAGACACGACTGGCATTTAAGTTTTGAAAACTATGATCTCTTAAATATGGCAAATAGTTTTCCACTGATTCACCAGAAGCAGCATTATGTAAATCATCATTTATATTACTAGGTACATCATCCACCATCACGGATCGTTCATCGTCATCAGACTCATAGTTTTCAGAAATTTCAAGAAAACCTTGTTGTCCTCTAGGTACTTCTCTCAAATTTTCATGTGCGTACTTATAAATCCTATTAGAACCATTCATATTTTTCAGTTCATAACGATCGTTATCTAAAACTGCAATAATTTTGAAAGGTCCCTTAAATTTTTTATCTAAATTTTTTTGGTGTCTTTCCTCACATTTGACAAAGACGAAATCACCTACTTTGAATGGTTTTATTTGCGCCCTCCCTCGATTAAACCGAACAGTATCAGCACTAGCCAATCGTTTTATGTTGTCTGATGCAGATAAACGAGCCGTTTCAACATTAATCCTGCTTGACTCAGATGAACCAGGAGATATTCTAGCTAGATTCAAGGAATTACCCTGAATACCGAACATCAATTCTGTAGGTGTAAAACCTGTGACACGGGAGCGAGTACTATTAAGAGCTAGCTGAATTTCTCCTAGTTGATCCTGCCAGGTATTATTAGAGTTACATTCTATTATAGTAAGGATATTTTTCAAAGTTCGCATGACCCTCTCCACTTGCCCATTAGCACGACTGGATCCTGTAGCTATTAAATGAAGTTCTATATTATTTTCTTTACAAAAATCTTTGAATTCACTAGAATCATAGCAGCGGCCTCGATCGGCTATAACACGTTTTGGAGCACCAAAAAGATTAACGGCATTTTTAATGGCTTTTACTGCATGAGAGGAAGTTAAAGTCGGGGCATATTCGAGAAGAACAAATTTTGTAAAAGCGTCTATTAAGACAGAGCAATATTCCTTTCGATGACTTTTACCACTCAATTTACCAGTAAGATCCATGTGAATGGTGTGCCATGGTATTGGCTCTTTATGAATTGGATGAAGCTGCATTTGCTGAGCACCTGAAGGACCCTTGGAGGTTTTGCAAACAAAACAGCAATTAATAAACTTTTTGACAAATTTAGACATGTCAGGGAACCAGTAAAACTCGTATAGCTTGTCCAATGTTTTATCGAAACCTAAATGTTTAATTTCGTTATGAACATAACTAATGAGAGACCAAACGAGAGAGCGGGGTATAATAGGGAGCCAACAAGTTACTGCCCTGCGCACGATTTTTCTGTACAAGATGCCTTGTCTTAAGTCATACGTATGGGCTGTATCTTCTGGTAGTTGATTGTTACGAAATTTAGATATTAAATCAGAAATTTCGGAGTCCCTCTCTTGTTCAACAATCAGCCAACCTTTATCTAATTCGAGAAAATTTATTTTTCTGGGTTCAGAATTATCTTTAGACAAATTTCGGGATAAAAAGTCTGCATGGGCCATTTTATGACCTTCTTTATACACTATCTCGAAATCGTATGCCTGAAGTATTAGCCCACCACCGGTGCACCCTAGGAGTCAAATCTCGTTTTGAATGAGAGGCTTTCAGCGAATTACAGTCAGAGAAAACAGTAAAATTTCGGCCATATAAATAATGTCTGAATTGTTCCACTGCCCTTACAACAGCTAACGTCTCCAGCTCATACGAGTGATATCGGCTCTCTGCATCAGTTGTTTTACGACTAAAATATGCAACTACGTGAGGTCTATTGTCGTGTTTTTGAATGAGTACTGCACCGTAGCCATCGGAACTGGCATCGGTGTGGAGTTCGACTGGTAAGGAAGGGTCAAATATTTTTAAAACAGGCTCAGAGGTCAGTATATTAATGATTTCTTTATGAATTCGATCATGGTCAGTCGTCCATTGAATTTTACCTTTTCCTTTGGTTAATGGATATAATGGTCTTATTAGCTGAGAGAAATTTGGAATAAACTGTCGGAAATAGGTAGCTAAGCCTATAAGTTGTCTGACTTGTGTTACGGAACTTGGAGTAGGAACATTAGTTAAAGCTACGATTTTATTTGGATTTGGTCTAATTTCGCCAGCCGAAATAACATAACCGAGATATTCAGTTTTAGTTTTCATAAAAGAACATTTTTTAATATTAAAAGAAAAACCTGCTTCAGACAGTGTTTTTAATAATTTATCTAAACGACATAAACCCTCATCGACTGTTTTCGATGCAGAGAGTACATCATCCATGTAAACCTGAATCCTGTCATCAGCCAATGGCTTAAGTGCATTATTAATTGCTCTCTGAAAAACGGGAGGGGCATTACGAAGACCGAAAGGCATAGTAAGATATTCGTACTGTCCCTTGGGAGTTACAAAAGCCGTCTTTTCTATAGAGTCTTTATGTACAGATAGCTGATGGAATCCTGAAGCCATATCGATAGTGGAAAAATAATGAGCGCCATGTAGCTTATCTATCTGTTCGCTAATCAAAGGCAAGGGATAATTGTCTGGTTTGGTATTACTGTTCAATTCTCTAAAATCGACACACATGCGCTTGGTACCGTCTTTTTTTTCTACTAGTATTATAGGGCTTGCGAAAGGGGACATACTTTCTCTAATAATATTAGCCATTAATAACTCACAAATTTTTTCATCAACGATCTTAGATTCTTCTAAAGACAACCTATAGGGCCGTCTTTGTACTGTTTTATGGGGGTCGATCAAGTCTATTTTTAGTTCGCCCGTCTTTATACGTGTCATAGGTAAAGTTTCAATAAAATTACCCGAATATTTAGTTAAGATATCGTACAGTTTTTCTAAGTCAGTTCCAGTTAGGTCAGTATTAATAGAATCGATATTAAGTGTGTTATTTATTTTAGAACATATATTAGTCTCTCTAAGGCGGGTAAATTTCAGTTTATTTTCGCAAATTTCAACACAAATGTTATTTTGAAGCACGTCTCGACCCAATAAGACAGTATCTCTCAAATAATTGTCTGGAAGGACGTGGAAAGTAATTTCAGTCGAAATATCTCCAATCTTAACCGTACTAGTAATTTGCTCAGTGCTTCTCACGCTGCTTTTACCTATACCAGTCATATTGATTAGGTCATGCGATCTTTGCCCATTTATTAAATGCGAACAGCCTTCTTTTATTAAGCTACACTCAGAACCAGAGTCAAAAATAAATTGTAAACTCATACCACTACAGTCCATAATACCACGAACACTCTTGGAGCACACGTTGACTTCCTTGTTCCCTGCTGCCGGCTGCTCCTTCTTTGCGCCACCGGTCCTCGTAGGGCAGCTGGAGGCCACGTGGCCCGGTTCGCCGCACACGTAACATGTGACTTGAGGTTTTTGATTGAGGCGTTTGTCTGGAACACTTGTGCTTGGGTTAAGGTTTTTCTTTCTGTCCCGACACTCTGAAGCTCGATGTCCAATTTTACCACAATTATTGCAGTTTCCCCGGAAACTCGGAGTGTTCCGAGGACGTTTTGGATCAAATTCATAATGATCAGATGATTCGCTTTTACGTTTAAAGGAAATTCCACGCAATACACGAAAAAGTTGTGTTTTATCGCTTACAACAGTGGAATTTAATTCACGGCGAATTATAGCATCGCATTGTGATAAAACAGAGATCGCGAAGCCAGTTATCACTTTGTCGGACAAATTAGCATCGGGAATTTTTTCGATAAGTTGCCACAGACGTACGCAAGCTTGGGCTGGAGTTTCTTCAGATTTTATTTGAAATTTCATAATTTGATCAAAATGATCCTGTATAAGCAAAGGCCGGGCAAATTGAGCCTTTAAAATTTCCTTAACTTTGGTCCATTCGAATTGATCAGGACGGATTTTCGTTAAAAATGTTGCAGCCCGCCCTTTTAGACAATGTGTTAGAGCCATTATTAGGTCTACCCCTTTTAATTTTTTATTCTCGACTATAATTTCTGATAGCTGACACCAACCCTCTATATCTGAATTGGGGTCGTCTGGGTCGAATGAGACTAATGGACTTAGTGTACAGGAGGTAGATGATAATTTTTCAGCGATTTTAGAAAATATGGCTTCCATGCCGTTACTAAACAAAAGCATCTGGTTTTGCATGGTATTGGAAGCTGAATCTCCAGAAGTGGGGTGGTCTTCGAATCCCACTTCTGATGTCGGGATAGGCTCAGACATCAGAAGTAAAACACAAGGATCGGTATAGTTTTAAATAGTTTTACTAATTTAAATCTTATTAATTTACTTAATAACTAATCCGACACTAAAGCAACGAATAATGGCAATGAGGGAGGCAGAGACTCGTACTGAGACTGCAGTCCGTGCACCGCGACGTAACCGTTAGAAATGCGTGCCGCTACAACGGAGCGGCCCGTTTTATAAACTCCAAGCGTAGTAGGGGGTAGGTGGGGGTGATGACGTCCGGTGCACGTGCTGCTAGCGCTTGATATCGCTGTCTCTTTCTTGCACTCAATGTCAGCTGCCGCCGTCATATACAATGACATGAGTATTTACTTGTAAAGTATTATATTATTTTAATTTTGTAAATGTGAAGACTATGTGGGTAATTTTGTTGTTTTTTCTAATTTAATTTTAATTATGATCTGGCAGTTTGAGTAATTTATGCGGTCTACCAAAATGTCCTTTCTTTGGGATTGTTCGTCGAATCGTTGAGCTCCTTAAGTCCTGACTTCCTGAGTCGAGCTGCACGATTACTGACAAATGCGTGCACTGACTGGACAGGTCCACTCAAACTGTGTGGTTCTTTCCTCAAAAGACCATTTCAGATACCAATCTGCATGGTCTTCGCATGACCTGACCAAGATTATGTCTGGACTTTAAAAGAGACTGTGACCTCTGAGTTTGTTTCGGCCTTTCTTCTCAGAGTAGTCAGATAGGAAACGCCGACCTCATCTAGTTTAAAAAACATGATTGACGTGTAAAAGTGTTTGTACAAACCTACTTACAGAAATAAAATCATTTATCATGTATCATTTATCATTTATAGACCTTTTTCTATTTTGTTGAGTACCTGTTACGTGTTGACAGGCCTACACTGTCCTCCCATACCTATTAACACTGTAATTGGAAAACATAGTAAAAGCCACTTATTTTTAAAAGAGTAACCGTGGAGTTTCTTGCCGGTTCTTCTCCATAGGAAACGACCTAGCTTCTGACGTTTCATAAGTGAAAATATTTTGATTTGATTTTAACTGCAACTTTAGCGCGACTGCTGAGCATGGTCCTGGGTTCGATTCCCAGTCCGGCAAAGTGTTATTGGGTTATTCAATTATAGCAGCCCGGAGTCTAGATTTGTGCCCGGTTGATGGCAATATGTTCAACCCCTATTACATAGGACTTGAACATAACTGGCGAAATGTGGGTATTCTCTAGGTACACCTCTGCGTCACCCTTCGGGGATTACAGGCGTAATGATATGTTATTTGACTTTATTTCTCAGTCATCCTTTCACAAAACTAACTAGAAAAGGATGGATTACCCGTTCTTTGACCACACCGCCATTTGACACGGTAAACACCAGCAACCTTCATAATTTAATTCAGCAAGTTCGGTGATTCGATTTGATAACACAATTTTATAAGTTACTAATTACTCTCGATGTCATCTCGATTCTAAATTGGAAGGCTTGTACTGTTTAGGTATCTTAACGAGTTAATTTCAATTCATTTGTTTGTGTTTTGATTCGATTTATGCTTTAATTTTAATTATAAATAATAATAATAATAAATTTAAATTATCAGAATTTGGAAAATTAATAGAGTCACTATAGTCCCAATAGTATTAGGTCGGGGAAAAAATTCCTTCGTATTTTCTATACAAATTCAAGACTCAGAGCTCGCTTTTGAAATGGGTCAAAACTGTTTTATGGTCAACCCCGAACTCTTCAGCAATGTAGTAACTACTAATATGCCGATCACTTTTTCAAAAATGGCATCGACTTTATTCGTAACAGGGTGACCAGAGCGAGCTGCATGTTTGACATTAAAATTCTCGGACTGAAAACGCTTGGACCAACTTTGTGCTACTCTTACTGATCTTGCGTTAAATCCATAAACTTCACATATATTTCTCACGGTATTTTTTTAATAATTTTCCCTTTTTTCCGTGTTTTGTAATAAAACTTTAAAATGTATCGAATTTCTTCGTTAGATTCACTCATTTTGGCGGACAGAAAAACAAATAAAAAATGACGGGACATTGTTTTTATTTTTTATTTTTTTAAATGTCATCTATTCAATGGTGTCAATACCGGTCAGATACAAACAGTACAGCTAAAGACATTTTACTACAACTTTATGGCTATAAAATACGAAAAACATGTTTCCCGAGCTCAACAACACGTGTTATCCTGAAACAAATAGTCAATAGTTCTAAAACACTCCATCTATCCAAGTACACATACCTAACACTACAAAAAGCTGCCATATTAAAAACTTGTCGCATAGCAAGAAATTTTATACAACTAGACTTGGATAATAATTTCACTGTAGTACAGAGCAATTTACCTTCTCAAAATAATAACTAGAATCTTACCTTGGTTCACACCCGTGAGATTCTGAAAATACCAGGTACTAAATTGAGAAAATGAAATTTAAAAACCAAAATAATAATAATACATAACATTATATTTGTCAGAAATACGTTAAATCAATCGTTTAACTTTGACAAATCGGGACGCTAGCGCCACCAGGCGGCGCTCGACAGAGTCTACAACACAACGCTTGACCAGAATTAAAGCAGAGTCTGTCGGTGGCGGTCAAGCAGTGAACACGTTTAGAAACTGACGCGCGTTCTGTATAGTTGTGTCGTGTACCTACAGTGTGTGATTCGCTAGAGTGATTAATTTGTTCGTAAATTATAATTTGATTTGAATTACAAACGGTTTTTCTATTGCGCAATAACCAACACTTCCCATAGTACGCCCACAGTAGTTAAAATATAGCTGATGGTAAGGAGAAAGACGTACCTTCTCCGTCATATTTGTATGAAAAAAAGCCTGCAGCCAGCAACTAGGCAAGTTCGATTTAAATCACAAACTATTTAGAAGCATAGCGAATTCGGAACAATTATTATTGACAGCAAACAATTTATCATGTTTTATTAGTAACTGGTAAAAAAATACAAAATATCAAAACATTTTAATTTAGTATTCCAAATTGAAACGTTAAATCCCACCGAAAAGTTACTTTATTTTCCTCTTGACCTCCGACCACTCCATAAACGAGAAAACACAAAAAGATAAAAAAACTCAACTCATTTTGATGTAATTTATTTAATTACCTCCCTAAACATCTCGGTCAGAACGTCTCGGTGCCAAAGATAAAAGAAAAAAATCATAAAACATAACGAGCGCATAAAATTAACATAGAAGCGTAGAATAAGTACGTACGGACAGACAGACCGCAACCGGTCAACGCTACGGGTAAAAATCTAGGCCAGGGATGGTAAACTTTTGAAAATCTAGATAGGGTTTCTTTGATGATGACTAAACTAATAAGACCACTGTAGTTATGTTTTTTTAGAATATGAACAGGGCAGCCGAGCAATAAACGTAAACTACCCATTGTGGCACATACAAGTATCTCAAAAATGTATAAATCCGTAAATATCAATTCCGCACTTATTTCTAACGGGTCATTATAGATTATTGCCGTTGTTTTCAAACGGTTTTTTTTACCCTCTCTTACTCAAACAACCAACAAGTGTATATATACAAAAATCTAGAAATATTGAATGTGTTTGTGTTGTGTGTGTTATCATTCAGGTTTATCATTCGAATGTTTTTATCAAGAGGCAACACCACAATAAATTAAATGTTAGCAACTAAGTAAATCTACTTAAATTAACCCGGTACCCACAGTTTCATGTCGTGTCCCATTAGTTTGCCATCCCTGACCTCAACCATTACAGTTAGAAAGGCTCTTTGTAATCCATCTATCACTAATTAACTATCTCTGGGCAAGCCAAAATGCTTTAATTAATTTCCAAACCAAGAAGCTGTAATTACAAATTAGGTCAAAATACGGTTTCTTTAATTGCCCATCTAAAACAATACATAACTATAAAGTACTAGCATTTTTCCCGCTACTTCGCCCGTGTCGTGCTAGAAAATTATCCCACAGGAACGAACTACCGGGATAAAAAGTATGCAATTTATGTCCTGAGCTAGGTCATGATATACCTGTGAGCCAAATTTTATCGTAATCCGTTCAGCCGTTAAGGCGTGAATAGTGATCAGGCAGACCGAGTTACTTTCACAATTATAATATTAGTGTAAATAAACCTACAGGACATACATACATATAGTGTAGTACCTTATCATCGATGTTAGCTGAAGTGAACTGTCATTCCACCTACAGGCTTAGCATGACGCTTTCTATTTCTTAGAAGACAAGACATAGTTATTACTATACAAAGTGACATTTCATTTCTCCATTTATGACATCGCAAATCGCGAAATCCTTCTATAATCTGTCATTTTGTCTTTCGTTTCTACCGATCGCTTTCTAGGGTCCTTTTTTATGTAGACTATTTCAGAAGAAAGTTTTCTATCCCAAACTGTCAAAATCACACTGACAACTGACAGTTGCCTAAGGTAGTGAAGACAACTTGATTTTGTAATCGCCATGCTAAAGACAGTAGGAAACTTTTTACTCAACGGCCACAAAGTATAAAAATGTAATATAAAATTAAATTTTTCACTTTTGGTATAGAAAATCTAAAAAATTATTACCTATATGTTGAGTTTTAGGGGTTTAAGGGTTACATAATGGGGGTCGAAGTTTTCATTACATTTTCGAGATATAAGCAAAATAAAAGAAAAACGTGAAGAAATTACTGAATTTCGTAAAAAATGCAGTTGACTCTTTCTACTTTGCTGCCGTCGTACTGTCTTCACGGAACGTCATTTTTGTCTATTCTTCCTTCGACAAAATGGTACTCGTGCTAAGCCTGCTGATTGACTCTCTTGACAGCTAACTTCAAGCTCACTTCGCCTAAGTATACAAAAGTGAGATTTTTACAGAACAGATCAGCACATATATGAACGTAAACCAAGCAAAAGGAGTATATAAGGATCGTAGCTGGTGACTTTCTATACTTTCTGCCTACTATAGCGTGAGTTTATGTATGTATGTATATAAGAATGTGGTAGCAGGACTGACAGCCTTAAGTTCCGCGAAATTATCAGGAAAAATAATAACTATTTCATTCTGAAAATACAATAGTTATAATTAAGCTACATAAGTTACTTAAACATCGGATTCCTAACCACGTTTTCCAATAATTGCCTGTGACATATGAACAGTAACTTGACTCCTACGGTTATGGCAGACAAACATAATTTATATTACTTCATTTAATAGAAATTGAACTAATGAAGCTTTGTCAAGTGTTCTTTGTTCGCGTCTTAAGTTACAGAGAACCACAATACTTGATATTAAGTGAAATATTCAATATTATATTGATATTTGAATAATTAATTTGAATTGAAAATCACATTAAGCCGTTGGCAGTAGTGACGGATAGTCAGAAGCCCGAAAGTCTGCCAACCAGTCTTACCAAGGGGTATCGTATTACCCGGTAACTGGGTTGTCTACAACCCAGTTATTGGGCTAGTCGATATAATTATGTAAAGGATAAAAGATTTTTTTTCTGTAAATAGTGTTGTACAAACACTTTTACACGTCAATCATATTTTTTTAACTAGATGAGGTCGGCGTTTTCTATCTAACTAATCTGAGAAAAAAGGCCGAAATAAACTCAAAGGTCACAAGTGCTCACATTCACAATAATTAAAATAATGTAATACTTTTTAATCAACTTCAAAAAAAGGAGGAGGTTCTCAATTCGACTGTATTTTTTTTGTGTGTTACCTCAGAACTTTTTTCTAGGTGAACCGATTGATGATTAATGATAATGATGATTATTTTTTTATTTGAAAGCTGGTGCTTCTGATGTGGTCCCATATAAATTTGATCAAGATCTGACCAGTAGTTTTTGAGTTATCCTTAACAATGTCTATTTTTCCACCTAGTATATATTGATGATGTTTTGATAACTTCCTGTCACTGTTATTGACATATCAAGTAGTGGTATACGAATTTGTGTGGGGTAGGTACTACAACTAAAAAGTGAAAAATATATTTATTTCGGAAGTCGATGGCAAAAACGGAAATACAAAATCAAAGACACTGACTACCGAATTATTATGTCTAAAATAGTTAGCAAAATAAATTAAAAAAGTCAACATTCACTGTATAAATTTATTGGAGCAGCTAAATCCCAAACCTTTTTGTCCTCAATTATAGTCTTTCAAAGTATAATAGGCGTTCTGGCATAGTTTCCGCTTTACAAAATATTTGAATTTATTAAAGCTTAGATCTTGAATGTGGCTAGGAAGTTTATTATAAAAACGTATACATTGTCATCTAAAGGAGCCACCTATTTTCTTGAGCCTGGTTGCAGGAACAACAAATTTGTGTTTGTTCCTAGTATGTATTATTTATTTGTTAAAACTTTATGCACAAGTAAAAACAAAAATACTGTACAAAGGCGGACTTAATGGCGGATTTATATTATGGATATCACTGTAGTCTTTAAACAGATTAATATTTTTATATACATACAAAAGATTTTCATATATATACTGAGAAAGCACAGTCATGATATTAATCTCTATAAATTTATCTGTGAGGGAGTGTCTGGGACTTAATTTATAAATTGAACGAATTGCCCTTTCTTGTAAAACAAAATTGTCTGACTACGGGCGGTATTTCCTCACAACATAATGCTGTACGACATCAGACTATGAAAATAACTAAAGTATACTAAACAGGCTGTGTCTAAATCAGTTAAATCACGAATTTTTCTATCGGCGGCGTATGCGGTGCTAGCTAAGCTTTTATGGCAATTTATCTATATTAGGGGCCCCATTGAAGCTTGGCATCCAAAGTTATGCCTAAGAATACTGTGGTATCTTTAAATTTTAACTCTTCACCCTTTGTAAAATAATTGTGTTCAGCTGCATCCGGTTACACTGGAACCCAACATAGTTGAGAAAAGGTTAGGCAGGTGATGAGGCGAGTGGAGGCGGCGGCGATATCTCGTGTCCGGCCCTGGTCCAGGTGATGGGACGAAGCGAGAGGGCATAGGAAGCCATCACCTCCTTCTGCGATACAGTAATGCTCGCGAAGGAGGAGGCGGAGTGCGTTAAGTTGAGGCAATCGTTGCGCCCTCACGACCCTAGTCGCCGCAGGGGGAGACACTCTGGGCGTAGGCGCGGGCTTGCGGACGACGAGCAATGGGTAGCTCGCCGCCCTGTAAGGACCAAGCCCGGGTCGACGGTGCGTTGTGTTCCACGCGCGCCTCAAAGAGATGTCAGCACCAAAATAACGGCGTCCAATAGGGCCGATGCCTGCCGGGGTCGGGGATTGTTCAAAAAAGTTACCGTGGCCCTGGCACACAAGGAACACGGGTGAGTTTTAGTCAGTAAAAGTCTGACTCGCCCTGCCGCTCCACCCAGAGCTGGAGAAGTTATTTGATGATATCCCACCGAAAAAAAAAAGGTGATAAAGCGAAATTCTACACTCATTTTTGGTGTTTACTTGCGTAAGCCGTGGGGCCATGTGATATAAAAACATAAAATCTGACTGATTCCTGGATAATTTGAAACCTTTTTTTTTTTAACCTAGTTTATGCAAGAACCAAACTACTTCCTTACAAAAATTTCATAAAAATCGGTTTAGTAGTTTAGTCCTAAAAACCCACGAAGTTCTCACTTATACATTTATTATAATATTGGTTGGACTAGAAATACTTCAGAAACATAACTAAGAGAGCATTATGAGATGGTGTAGGTAAAGTTATTTTATGTTTATTCATGTTTTAGTATCTTTTGGGAGTAATTAATCTAAGTTGAATTTTAGTACCTAGTGAAGTGATATTACGCTCGTCGTGTAGTGAGGGCGGGCTCAAGTTATCATATTAGTAACACTCACTAACCTTTATTATGCAGGTACTGTGTAAGTTGTCTGCAAAAGTCGACATTGTGCTGTGCAGGCTGGCAGAAAACACAGTATCAATCACAATCTGAATCATTTTGAAGGATATTGCTTATCCAATGCTTCATATGTTCGAAAAATTTGTCTACACAACAACGTAAATAACGCAATGAATGTTGTTGAACAGTCAACCTGAAAGACATTCCTACTGTTAGTGTGTTACGCAATTACCCCGCTGGTTACATTCGAACGTTCAAGCGAATTTAGAACAAGCTTTCAAATTATTTTGATTAGGTTTTTGTTTCGAATAAGAAATAAAGTTCTTATGAGAAATAAAGATTCTTTAAACCTAATAAAACAAGAGTGTTATAAATTTATAGGTGCGTAGATGTAAACATGTTCCTTTTGAATCAACGGAATAAATATAACATTGTAACATTTAGTAGTCCCTGTAGTACCGACCGTATGTTATTAATGCTAATTACGAAGGTGAATCTTTGTTTATTTTTCACTCGCTTCAGCCTGCGATTTCGTCCGCATGAAATTGTTCATTCCCCGACGTACCGCTTTGCATCGCATCGCCCGCCAGCTCTAGAACTTTGTTTTCGCTTAACGTTCTTTCTGACTTTTTTTCTCTTTGGTCGGCATCGAAGGGTTGCAGCGTGATGTTAAATAACCTATTAAAAATTATTATTCCTCAAGAATTGGGCTATCAAATAAAACAAGATTTTTTTCAATTTTTTTACCGGAATGTTCATTTTCATAATACTATATTCTAATTGTAGATAAAAAGTAGGGTGAAAATATACAGTTTTAATCACGAAACCCCTCTTTTAACGTAGAGAAGATGTCACTTCCAAATTACCTTTCGTAATAGTGTAACCCATAGTAAGGGCCATAGAAATAGCAAGGTCACTGTAAAAGTCACCGAAGTGGAACAGTTTAGGAAGTTCTCATCAAATCTCGGGCGGAGCCGAGCGGTTGACCCAGTCAAAGAGACGCTTTGATAACATTTGCCTTCGACGAACCGTGAGCTTAATTTGAATAAATCAAATTTGCTGTAATTTAAACTATATCCAGGCGAAATATACATCTATTTGGAAACACTAATATTGCCAAGTTACCTGGCTAAAAAGATGCCTAAATGAAGAGCAAGTTAAGTTTAATATTGCTTTACATAGTCTTCATATTTCTGACTTAATAATGTATTTTGAACTGATATCAAAGTTGGAATCTGTCGGGCTGTACTAAACTCTACATCGTGTAAGGTTTTTGAGCAGGTAAGTAGGTACCTCTGTGCGTGGCTGACATAGAATTTCATTTGATGTTGCAAAGCTACGAGAATAAGTTTGTATTATGAACGAATATTAATCTCGTGCATATTTAACTTCAAATCTTGAAAAGGATTATACGGAGACCCGGACTGCCATGTCCCTGGAGGAGGACATTTTGAATAAAGTAAAACTAGTAGTTTCTGACATAGATTACGTCAGCTTCTTTAGCCGTGGGATTATTTAAGAGGGAAGAGGGATTATTTATTACGTCTGAGCTACAACACACTTTTTTATGCAATCAATAATTGCGTCAACATTATCTAAATCAGTAATAACAATAATTTTGCAATGTGATGTAATCCTTATTAACAACAAAAAGGATAACATCATAAATAGCTTCTTTCTTCATTTCTTTTTCACTTTTAACTATTGTCTGGTAGTTTGAGTACTTTATGCGGCCTAGCCAAATATCCTTTCTATGGTATTGTTCGTCGAGTCGTTGAGCTCCCTAAGTTCCGAGTTGAGCTACACGATTACTGACAAATGAGTGCATTGACTGGACAGGCCCACTCAAATTTGTGTGGTTCTTTCCACAAAAAACCATCTCGGACACTAATCTGCACGGTCCTCATATGGCCAGGCAAAATATTATGTCTGGACTTAAAAAGACACTGTGTGACTTTTGAGTTTGTTTCGGTCTTTCTTCTCAGAGTATTCGGTTAAGAAACACCGAACTCATCTAATTTTAAAACAATTAAATGATGACGTATAAAAGTGCTTTTTTGAACCAATTTAAAGAAAAATAATTATAAATATATTAATTATTATATACATGTACTCGTAGCATTCATTATTTTCATTATTTTACACATAATTTTTCTTTTTCTTTTTTTCTTTTTATTAGTCATCATCATTTCCATAATAAGACATTGGCAAAGATAACAACATTCTTAAACATAAAGCTGCCGCAATATGGGTGTACGAGTACTGTAGGTACAACTCAGCCTAACCCTTCGAGGAATGCAGCCTTGATGTAATATTATATTTTATTTTATACTCGTAGGATCGTCATAGGAAATAATTGTGCTATTTGAAAAGAAAAGAAAGAAAGAAAGAAAATACATTTATTTGCGGTAAACATGACGCAAAGAGAAAACAAAAATAACGAGTTGGGGAAAAATATGCGTCACATTCACGCAAAACGGCAATCGCTCAGCATAATGCTACGACCCTATGCGAGACAGAGCCCCAGCGCTGGTTTTCAGCGATAGCCGGCGCTGACGTGATGACGTCAACCAGTGCAGCATACGAAAATTAAAAATAAACATTAAAATAAGAAATAAAATAAATACACTATAACCTAGTTCAAAAAGTATATAAACATAATATACACACACATATTTGGATACACAAAACGCGTTTCATCGTTCAGTTTCACTGACATAACCATATGTACTATGTGGAGTTAGCCTACACAATTTCCATCACCAAACCAGTTACAGATTGCCGTATCCAATGCATTCAGTCAATTCCATTAAAAAAATCTTATAAGATAAAAGTTACAAAGTCTTTCGTAACAGTAAAATGGAATCACGTAAAATATGATTTTGTCGAACGTGTCCCGGAATGTACGGAATACACCGGTTGGTGGAGGTACCTACACCTGCAAGTGAAATGCGCTTTAGAGTCACGTCACACAGTCCGGACCGCGATAACGATGCCCGGGAAAAAATGCAGAAACTATTTTAACTTAGAAACTGTCACGTGGGAGCTTGAAGGATGCACTTTTATTGTTATGGATTTTGCGTATGGTAGTGCTTGCAAACATGTTTATTTATTTGTTAGTGAAAAACAAACAGTATTACATGAATAGATAACGAAACCTTAAACATAACAAATATACTACCCACTACGTTCTTCACATATTACTCCAAGTATTTATAGCTAGCTAGATAGATGATGTAAAGCATGGTATAATAATATACTTCGCCAGGTATAGCATTGCGAGACACAGTGGTCACGTGGGAGACACAAGCCTACGTCATCACCGCTGTGTTGCCAAGAGTGTGTAATAATAACTCCCCAACCGCCTTTATTACCTGTGCTAATCCGATAAAACAATGAGGTTTTAAATAACAATTACGTTGGTTTATGTTTAAATTGAATTGTTTCGTTTGATTAGACAAACGAAACGACAATTTAAATGCTTTATATATATTTTTCAATACACTTCCTCGAAAACTGTTTCTAATCGCACTACGATTAGGTTCAACATGCAATGTATTTCACAAACGTGCGTTTTTTTCATTTACCGAGATATGCGTCTTTACGGCGTTATCATTTTTTAAATATTTAAATTATGTTTATAAATAGAATATCATCAAAAACATACGTAATACGTTTATGAACAAATTACCATTTATTTGTGTTCTAAACTCAAAAATATTTAAATTTTCTATTTTTCATATTAGGCTGTTTAGAGGCTTTTTACCTTTGCCTCTCCTTTAACTTGCGAAGGTAGAGCGCGGTAAAAAAGCCAATTCAGTCTTATTTATTTAATGACAAAAATATTTTTCGTTCTTTTATTTTATTTCTTCAAAAGTGTATTGGAAAACGTCGTTTGATACACGTGGACATTTGTTATAGCAGTTCTCGGCTCCTTAACACCCTCGCCTACGGCTCGTATGTGTACTCCGCCTCGAATGCAATAACAAAATTTCTCCACTTGTATCAAAATGTACTATTATTAACAGGATAGCGACTGAAAATGTTTCTGTAATTCATATTTTGTTGCAATAAAGTGGCAACTGGATAGTGACGTAAGCATGTGTCACTCCCGGAATGCCAGACCTTGTTTTTTTTTTGCAATGATGTAATGTAATTCTGTGCTGAAGGTGAGAACATCCATACTAGTT
This sequence comes from Dryobotodes eremita, assembly GCA_917490735.1. Lineage (NCBI taxonomy): Eukaryota > Metazoa > Arthropoda > Insecta > Lepidoptera > Noctuidae > Dryobotodes > Dryobotodes eremita. The sequence continues at coordinate 13,258,840 of OU823257.1, forward strand.
AGTGCCTGGCCAGAGCAAGGGCCGTGGAAGCTATTTCAAAGCACACCTTTTGTTGTAAAATAAATTTGGAAATATAAACATATAAACAAGCAATTGCTATTTCAGGACTCAGAAAAATAGTAATCTTTTTAATGCATTGCTTCAGCTGATGATAAATTAATAGTAAATTGATAATAATAATATTATAATTAATTGATCTACATTTTCTGTTTGAGAATTCACAAATCCTACCGTCAACAGGGGCTAACATGAAACGGTCATGATTAAAATCCTAACTAATATTATAAATGCGAAAGTAAGATTGTTTGTTTGTTTGTTACCTTTTCACGCCTAAACCACTGAACCGATCATCCTGAAAATTTGCATATATATTGTCAGATGTACTGAAACGGACATAGGGTACCTTTCATCCCGCAAAAAAGTACTGTTCCCGAGGAAAACAACAATAACGTTCTTATGATAATAGATGGCGCCACGAGTCTTTCGAATCATGATTGAATTATAAAATATAATTGATTGATTGATTGAAATATAAATATATAATTGCTATAACCCGAATTAATAGTCAAAGTCTAAATTAACGCGAGCGAAGCCGCGGGCAAAAGCTAGTAGTCGATACACGTCACACGACACAAACGGAACACAAACGTTTGTCGAGTAACGACGGACATGACTTCTATCACGTTCACATCACGTCTTTGATACGTTTGCAGTGTGTGATTTGTTACAAACATTACAATAGTTGCATCTTGTACACACAATCTTATTATGTTACCCAACTAGTTTTACAAAATGATCGGCACTTCTGGTGAATCTATCAATAATCTATATAAATAAAAATGAAATTCTGTTCGTTGGTAACCGCAACACTTGAGAACGGCCTAACCGGTTTGGTTATTTTTTATTTTAAAATGTTCGTAATAGTCCAAATTAGGTTTTAATGGAAAGAAAAATTTGAATAGTTTTTCGGGAAAACTGAAAATGGTTTTTTCAATGGGATTTTTGTATGAATAATCGAAATTTGGACGAGACAACGTCTGTCCGGTCAGCTAGTGTTTGATTAAAATTAACTGAGTGTTACGACTTACAAGAAAACCTGATACAACATGGCAACCTAGCCTCAAAATACGCAAAATACTATTATCATGTTGCAGAAAAATATTAGTAAGTATTATTTTTGACAAACATCGTATAATTCTAGTTTAAGACGTCACAAAATCTTAGCCTATTCTTCTTGTTCTCACACCCTATTGTCTACATTTCTTTTTCATTTCTCCTTTCGCTGGTCTGCTGGAAAAAATTTCTTAAGAAATAAGCAGTACCTTTGTACACAATACTAATATTATCTGTATCATTTTACTGTGTGTACATAAATAATAAAATAAATAAATAATTTATTGATCTACTGTAACCTATCAAATTACTGTTTTAAAGAGTTTTGTAACACTCATGATTAATCAGTTGAATAATTATTTTAAACAAAAATAGAATTATCTAATTACTATTCATGTCAATGCTCTTAAGTAGCTCCCCCAAAATAAAATCTTACAAGTGTGAAGAGCACATTAACAAACTTTAGGACTCAAAAGAAAAATATTTGAAAGATAAAAAAACAGAAGACTCCGCACTGATTGAATTGTACAGCTGTTGGAAGTCCTTGACGAAATTATTTCTATTGGAACATTTTGTTCGGCGACAAAGTTAAATTGGATTTCTTATGGTGGAAGTGTCTCATGAAAGTGGCAACGGAGCGGTTGGTTTTATTCAGCTCAGAATGTTTTAGGTGTATTATGACAATAGGCACTTTTTACCGTCGAATATCGACTGCCAGACTTCGGCTTATTTCTGACGTCATGTTTTCTCCGGTCAATTTTCTAAGCTTCCTCAGAATTGTTTACTTTTCTTTATCAAGTATAAGTTGTTATGTTAGACGGGATTTGAAAAATCTTTTCTTAGTACAAAAATAGAATAGATTTTTGAAAGCTCTGTTGGTGGAAAGACTGAGTGATTGGGTTTCTAAGAATCGCGATTTCTATTCACGCACGTAGTTTATATTTGTATGGTCTCTAGATAGCTTCAAGTTTTGTGAGCAGACTTTTTAATGTCAGAATAATCTTTTTCTAGGAAAGCAAAAAATGACGCAAAGAATAATATCATAACGATGGGCCTCATTTCTGTGCTAAAATAGCAATTAGGTATGCGTTTTACCAATTATTTCTGTTAATTTTTATTGTACCGGACGGGCGTGACCGCTGGACGCAATATGTGTTAGGAGATTATATACCTACCCAGATTATTATGGCATGGGGATAGGCCTCTCTCTGACGATACGATTCTTTAACATTACATTGACTTTACGATTACATTAACTAATCACTATAATACACATGACTCTCAAGTTGTCATACAATTCTAAACACTATTTATTGTTGGGTGACACATCGTCGCGAAAATTTATTTTTAAAACCGATTTTTTGTCCGTGGCCTAATAAGACAAAAATAATTGAATAATTTGCATTGCCAATAAATTGCAGTATCACAATACAAAAGAAGATCAAAAGCAAAAATCCCATCAAATAAAGTAAAATATAACGTCACATTCAACTAACAATAAAAAACTGCAAGAATTTTGCAAACCAACACAGAAATTATGGCACTACAACCTGTACCGAAACCTCTACTTTTTTAATTTAGCTAACTTCTGACAATGTAATTGTTCTGTGTCTTAGGACGATATAAAGGCTTGGATACACTGTACACATAGAATGGACATGGGACAAATGTACACACAAATATAGTCATGATTGCGCTTGTGAGTTCTCGGGTCAAACCTTGAGGAATCGCCTCACTTGTGTTGCGGTCACTTCTGAGAATAGAGAGCACTTTGAACAATGTGTGAGGCATTGTGGGCGTACGTGTTTGTATTTTTCATAGGTCAATCTCTACTTTGAGACCTAAAAACCATAATACAGAGATGTACTTAAAACCTAACTAGATCTTATATTACACATTTTTTCCCAAATCGAACGTCTAGCGAAATTTATTAGCGACGAGATTTTATAAAAAAAAACACGGACTTCACCGACGCATTGTCTTATTTCTTAAAACGATCTTGATACTCTTTTTTCTTAAAAATATTCTTGATACTTGATACTCTTTTTTTTTTAAGAAAATCTCAACTAAACCATTTTTTATTGCAACACAAAAGTACAAATGAAGCTCCACCACCATGTAACAAGTGAAGTTGCATGCCCAAGCCTCAAGCCTTCGTATCCACGATACAAATGTCCGCCAGTGTGTACCAGCCGCAGCGAGTAATTTTTCTTTAGCAGTGAGCTCTTAGCTCAGAATCACGTAAAGTATGAATTCACTGAAGCACGCGCAGACTCTTGGAGTATTCACTATTTTTACGACTTCGCTTTACGTGCTCGTCTGAGAAGCAAGTTATTCGTTTAGACTCAACAAAATACGATCCTCATTATTGTGAGGTATGTTTGGTGTATGTTTCCAGGTTTTATTAATTTTGTAAGAACTTGTATGGTAGTTTGTAAGCATCCATACTTTCATTCGATAATTATGTCCGTTAAGGCACACCGTATCCTTGACTTGCACTCACTTCTAATGTTCTTATTTAATTTAAGGTACCGTAGCTTAATCAGCATTGATCGGAATAGGTAGAACTAATGTACCTAAAGTTCAAAGAACAGAGCTAAAAAAAGTGGAGACTTCCTTACGACAATTTTTTTTTTTGAGTGTTTTTCAGAGTTTTGGGACATCACTTGAGTAAATTTAATATTAATGTTATTAATACAGTAAATTAATTGAATTCATTTTCCTTTTTAACCGACTTAAAAACAAGGAGAACATTCTCAAAAAACCAGTAGATACGTTTTCTATCGTTATTAATTCAATAAAGAACTGGGTCCGCCTCATGTTTTCGTTTCCCAGAATAGCCAAAACTTGCTCTCTCTTTCTATCTTTTGTTACTGGTAAACAATGACAAAAGGGTTGAGAGGTATATCGCATTCAAAGCGTCGTCACTCACTCCTGTAGATCCTCAAGTTGTGTACGCATATTTGACTCGTTAATTGTTTTTTTTGTTACCTTTACCTTGTTAGTTATATACTTATTAAAGCTGGTTTGTAAATTACATTAGCTTCCGCGCTTACTTACAACGTTCAAACGAAGATAAGGAGATTACCTTTTTTTTAAAACAATACAAATTGTGCTTACTCTTTTTTTTTAAACAGAAACAGGAAATGAATTAGATAGTTGTTTTAGTTTATTAATTTTAGTTGTACTTAAGTAATGTTCTGAAACCCGGGGCATTAGTCCCGAAAAAATATTTTGTCGTAAGACGTCCCTACTTCGTCTCTGTTCTTTTTCGAACTTTAGGCATATTAGCTCTACCTATTCCGATCACGGGTAATCAGTCATATCAGTAGGTATCAGTATTTTTACGTGAAACACAGAAACCTTAGTTTAAAAAAAAATATTGAACGGTTGTTAACATACATTTAGTTAATAACAACATACCCTCAAACCAATACCATTATTAACTAATTAGAATTACGAACAAATTACAGACAATTTTGTTTGAAGTCGATGCGACATTCACATTTAAAGTTGTCCAGTGCCCGAAGTAACATAAACGAAATTTAAAACGGGTAGGTAGGAAATTTAATCAAACATTTTAAAATTAAGCCCCAGTAAAACGAACCGACATAGACGGAGAAGTAATTAAAAGTTGAAGCATTTCGCTGACGTTTAGTTAATTCTCCTCAATAGTCGAACAAATAGTAAAGTACAGGGTCAGCGCATATGTAAAGCAAAGGGAGCGAACCGTTCAATAAATTGTTCTACAACTTCCCACAAAGCAGCCAAATTCAAACATTTTGTTGCTTGCTTAACGTAACGAGTAAATACATCAGAAACAAAAGTCATTCGTGAGATTCCATTTCAGAAATTCTAATTAAATTACGAGCTCACAGGGCTGATACACAACTACAGCCGCCCTTTATCTAAAGTTGCAGAGTTATTTCGACAAATCTGAAGTATTTGTTGGAAAGTCAACCGGATTGTAATAATGCTGGGACATGCGCTGAATTTATAGGATTATACTGTTACATATTTTGGTCTAAACCTACGACGGAAGTTTGCTTGTTATTTCGTAATTTACATACCGAATGTTCAATGAATCTGACAAAGAGGAAATATAAATATTTATTGTTGAGTTCGCTTGAATGATCCGCCCAACGCACACTTAACCCTAGCAATAACTACGGCCACACAAGGTCCTTATACATATTCGCCGTTCGCCAGCACATATTGGCACATCACAACAACCGTTAACACGCCCCATTGTAGTTGATTCCGCACAATTCTGGCGGGCCCTTAGTCACTCGTCCAGTCTGGATGTGGTAGCCACTCGAACCGGGTCAGATGGGCAAGCGATACGGCACGACTCCGGCCGCGCCTGCACTATGACACTCCGTTAAGGAAGATGGATGTTTCTGACGAATATCACTGCACTTAGTATAATTTTGTATAGGTGTCACGTAATTAAGTGTAGGTTATAGTGTCATTTTAAGTTCTAGATTAGTAACTTGTCGAGAAACAATATGAAAATACATAGAGGGCGCCACGAGCCGACTTAAACTTTCGAAAATTCTAATTTGTAGCGAAACTCGTTGATTAGTTGAAGACAAGAACAATGTGCGCAATAGACAACTCATTTTACGTAAACATCCTGATCCCTGATCAAATTGCCTCCCAAACTGAGGGAGAAACTCCTTAGCAATTTTGATCTTCACCTGCCTTGTTCTTTAATTATCGCAGGACCGTATTAAAAATTCAAAACGAGAAGTCCCTCCCATTTCCTGTACTGTAAATAAATTTAGTCTGTTTTAAAGCAAGCGTCGAGGAACTTTCACTAATTGGCTACATAACAAATTAGCAGCGTAAGTTAAACATTGCTTTGCATCTTCGCCGAGTTTGCTTGACACGGCACACGATAATAATTTATCGTTCTCACAGATGTTTTTCCAAATATTTGAGTTTGGCTTTAAAGTTATCCTCGCGACAAAGCCTCGCCGCTTAAGGGTTGGATCCGAAGGACCGAAATCTGTTAACAATTACACATTTTATGACGAGATTTCGCAAATGCCTCCCCAAATTGTGTCGTATAATTACATAACCGTTTTATATTCAATGAAATAATATTTGGGATTGCAATCCGTCGACAAAATAGCTAAAATATTTAGACGCATTTGTTGCTTGTCAAAATATAAGTCGTGAATTGTATTGCCCATTTCATCGTATAACTTTGAATTTACGATACCAACAAATCCATTATATTTTTAGTTAAACTCTATGAACAAATTGGGGTTATTTTTCCTCAACAAAATAGTTGGTTGTACGGCTTGTTTGATTGAATCTGGTGAAGTTTAATCCCTAAATAAATCGTTCAGAAGCGTGGAAAAATAGGTTGAGAGCTTCGGCCTGGTGACCAATTTAAATTCAAGAATGTTTGTGTAGTAAACGGGAGATTCAGTGCACATTTTGCTGGCACGCTTTGTTCCAACATGCCGTTGTAAGGATTGGTTCACTTAATTTTTTATCTCGGAGCACAATGGCGAGTTTTTTATGGAGTTTTACTGTAATCAAATGCTTTTGTTTTCTTTTCTAATGTTTGTGTAAGTTACAAAACAGGTCGTAATTTATATTTCAAGCTGATATTTACGGTTCAACACACAGAAAGACAAAAAATCTAGCTTTTAGGTACATTATTTTTGAACAGTAATAATAATTATCTTACGTTATTCTTAAATCAAAACCTAAGATAAGAAAAAGATGGCCCTTCACGTAGAACTTGGTAAATTGATGTCTTACCAAGTTTTAGGCGAAAATAGCTTTTTCGAACAATTCACGTAATACATTGAAAATTACGCTTTAATGCGTTTTCGAATTAGCAAGTTTCTGCCAAAGATAATTAACTTAAATATGTCCATTACTTGATAAGCTTTACCAAGTTTTCGAACTCAAATCCGACGACAAAAAAGCCGATAACAGAATGTCACGTGTAAAAAAAGTTAATCTAACATTCGATTCGAAAGATAATTCGTTCGGCAATTAATTCGAACGGACGCCTCTTTTGGACCGTAGTAAAATTTAAAATTCGCTCAGTGTCCAGACTTGCAAAAACAGCAGAAATGCATTGAATTCCCCTCGGTGGCGCATAAAATGGTCAAGTGTGAGTAGATACTGCGAATAATTATCCTTCTTATAGTTGCACTAGTCGACTGCTCGAACTCGCTGGTGTGGGTGGCTAAATATGCATGCTATTTAGTTTATTAATTAACTTAGTTTTATTTATTGGGTATAGTTTATTTAGTTTTAATTTATTAATTTAGTGAAATAGACGATGATTTATAACGAAAACAAGCGTAAAAATTCATTAACAGACCTTTAGGGGTATAGTAAAATTTCATGAAATATGTATATATATATATTATAAAAAACTATGAACTGGATGTATGTACTCAAAATAAAATTTAAACCTTGAATAAATTATCTGTCCCTGTATGGTAACAATTTTTCCATTTTCATACTCCAGGAGTTATTTATTTACGCCCAAAGATGCGTTGAATTATAGAAGTTTCGACGCTCATAATTTCCAAAACATTTTTTTTTAATTCTGTTTCCATACAAGTCTAGATAATGACGAGACAAGTAGATATAATTTTTGTTTTTTTAATTTACACCGTCAAACAGAAACACCATACGACGTTAGTATGAAAGAATTACTGACTAGTCTAACCTTAAGAAGAAGAATTTAGTTTTTAGCTAATATTAGGTAGATACATATTTTCAATTTTTAATTTAAATCTATTTATTTATAACTATTATGATTAATAATGTCTAGTTAGGTTTTTTAAATAGTTTAAGAAAAAGTTATAACAGACTTTTATTCTGCGTTTACTATATTAATTTTATTAGTCTCGGACGACAGAACAATTTTATTACAAGTCAACTAAACAAAGACTTATCTAGAGTTCTAAGTAAATATCGTGTCTGCAATCTTAAAATTCGAAGAATAAATCCAAAAGATGTAAATCTGAAACCGTCTTAGATAAAACTATATTATTTGTCAAGTTGGATTTTACATTTTATTTTTCATAATTTTGTCGTCTGAGTCAATAAAGTGTTCATCAGTCAACAGATAAAAGAATTACGAAGGCCTTTATAGAAATTGAATAAAGCCGAGATTTTTTCTTAGCCTCGTAGGTACTAGACAAATTGCGCAACATGCGCTGGAAAAAACTAAGTAGGACATGACAGAATAGTGAAAATGCATGACATGCCTAACGATTGATGTAAAAGTGTATTGACAACATTATTGCTTGATGCAGAATTGAGCAATGTATGTTTGAGAGCAGTGGTGGCCCTGTGGTAACGGCCGCGACTTCTGAGTTACAACTCAGAAGTCGCGGCCGTTCCTCAAACAAAAAAAAAGGGTTCAAACCAACGACCTACAGGTCGTTGGTTTGAACCCTTTTTTTTTTTTTTTTTAGTTTGGAAATCATCAAATGACCTCTCCCGCTCTGGGCGGAGCGGAAGGGCGTGTCAGACTCTTACTGACTAAAACCCACCCGTATTCTTCAGTTGCCTGTGCGCCAGGACCACGGTAACTCTTTCGAACAATCCGCGACCCCGGCAGGCATCGGTCCTATCGGACCCCGTCAATGGTGCTGACATCTCTTTGAGGCGCGCGTGGCACACGACGCGCCGTCGACCCGGGCCTGGTCCTTACCGGACGGCGAGCTGCCCATTGCTCGCCGTCCGCAAGCCTGCGCCTACGGTGGCCGGGAGTCGGCAATCGACTCCCGACGCCCAGGGTGTCTCCTGCGGCGACTAGGGGCGCGAGTGCGCAGTGATTGCCTCTCCCTCTCGCGCTCCGCCTCCTCCTTCGCGAGCATTACTGCTTCGCAGAAAGAGGTGACGGCTTCCCATTCCCTCTCGCTCCGTACCATGGCCTGAACCAGGGCCGGACGCGAGAGGTCGCCGCCGCGAGGACACGGCGGTACACCGCCCAAGCCGGGCAGACCTCCACCGTATGCTCCACCGTGTCCTCCGGTCGATCCACGCAATGATAACACCCGGGCGTTTCCTCCCGCCTTATCCGAAACAGGAACCTCCCGAAACAGCCATGTCCGGTGAGGACCTGCGTCAGGCGGAAGGTGAGGACGCCGTGGCGCCTCTCAAGCCACTCCTCAAAGAGGGGTCTTATCACCGCAATTGTGGCGTGCCCTGCGCTGGGTTGCGACAGTCGCGCTCTCCATGCCGCCATGAGATCCCGCCGGAGCTCTGTCCACTGTGCCGCGATTTCTCGCGGCAGCGGAGTTACGCCCCGGCGTTTCGCCTCCTCGCGCCACTCCCAAACGTGCGCGAGGACTTTTGCCGCCAGATCCCACGGCGGCAATCCGGCAAGGAGGCTCGCCGCCTCGCAGGAGACCGTGCGGTATCCCCGTACCATCCGGATGGCCATGACCCTTTGGCACGCGTTCAACCGGCGGGCTGGCTGGAGCCTCAATGAACGCGCCCACACCGGTGCCCCGTAAAGGGCCATGGACGTTGGTTTGAACCCTGTCAGGAGCTTTACTTTTTGTAAATTATTTCATAACCTCTGCTCTCAAAACGATAAAGGAAAACATTGCGAGGAAACCGGCATGTCCTACGACCAAAAATTCTAAGAAATGTGACATCTACGAGTACCAACCCGCACTAGGCCCGCGTAATTTTTGTGTGTTTTTGTCAATTTCTGTGTGTCATATTTATTTATTTAGGTTAGCCAACAATATTTTATTATATCATATAACTATCAAAGAATGACAGTTGTCATTTGAATATACGTACAATTTAAATTGCTGAACAATAAATTTTCCTGACTTTGTAAAGTGTAGTGCTTTTGATTAGATTGATAATATTACTTCAAATAATTGAACAAGGACATGCTCTGACGAAGACATGTGCCATCTACCAACCCGCACTAGGCCCGCGTGGTGGATTACGCCCCACTCCCTCTTTCAGAGAGGAGGCCTGCGACCCAGCAGTGGGAACATTATAAGCTGATTATGCTATGTATGTTTCATTGAGTTAGTTTTTTAAATTTATGGTTACCTACTGTAACATGATTAATTGACAAAAATGGTAACAGCTCTCTGCTCATTTTATGATGTTTGATAAATGACAGATATAAAAACCGGCCAAGTGCGTGTCGGACCACGCACAATGAAGGGTTCCGTAGTTGGGATGAAGTTATCCCAAGAACAACCTTAACATTGTAGTTCAAAAACATGTTCTCCCATACGTTCCAACTGCAAATGTAAGTTGTTGTGTTGTGTGTAGCTGTGATAGTTTTCCTTTTAATTTTGTTATTATATACAACTGCCGTGAATTTTTTCACGTATCCAAAAGCAACCATTTAGCTGACAGGGACACGTAACGCCAGCAAAAATTTGCAATTTAAAGCTTAATTTTACGCAAACGGATCCCTGAATTGAAAAATAGTTTTAACAGACTCGTAATATTTTTGAATAGCCTATCCAACGATACCCCACACCATGGGAAAGACAAGAATAAAAAAACATCCCCACTTCACATATTACAGGAGATACTCGTACATCAAAAAAATATTTTTTCATTATTTTATTTTACCACTTTGTCGGCGTGATTAATATGTATATCCATGACGAATTATAGTTTTCTATTACTAAGAGTCTCTGAGCTAAGCTGCGGACGGACAGACGGACATGGCGAAACAACAAGGGAGGAACCCTTATAGTTTCGCAATGTCCGTCTGTCCGTTGTTGACTACGGAACCTTAAAAACGCAACATAGTGTTATTAAATGTTATTATAGTAACAAAATGGGATTTTGCGTAAGTAAAAATTGTAAAAACCTCTTAGATTTGAGAAGTATGGCAGGACCTTCACTTTATCTGATGTTTATAACGTAAGAACTACCTTTGCAGGTGGCAAGCTTCGAAAATTTATTTACTTTTTTGTAACTTCTCTCTGAACATCGCCTACCAACACAATAAACAGTGTAATTACGTGCATACCACTGTTATCTGTATACCAAACAGCTGTCTCAGCATCCCCCGACGTTATCTCTCTCCCAAGATATACGCGGGCCTATCCCTCGAGAAAAATCGGGGGCCCTGTCAGTGTGGCGTGGGGGGACCATTTCTCACTCGAGCAATGCGACGCCACGGCCACGCGGGGCGTATTACACATGTGTAGACACGGCTTAACTTGCCAATGTTCATTATACTCGTTAACTATAATTCGGTTCATCTATTCCGGGCACTGAAGGCGGATTGAAGTGGTCGAGGGGAGTTATCTTTCGGGGGATTTTAATTGGATATTCTTGTTCTAAGTAATATGAATGTGTAATATCTACTAATCAGTTTCGATTCTTAGCTGGCGACTTTGATTTGGAAAATAACGTTCAGTAAGGTTTAAATTTCGAGGAAGTAGGGTACAAACGAGCTTCAAAGCCACACGATATTACAATTAAGTTATTCGTTTTAATATCTCACAGAATCTGAAATCTGGGTTTAGGTAGGTACTAATTGATCGAAATCTTAGATTGATTTCCCAGGTTAGGTTTTTCTTAAGGTTATTGTCATCTATCAACTAGATTTCTAGAGAAAATATTAAATTAACATAAGACAAATACCGACCGTCAGAGCATGCATAATCAGCCTATAATATTCCCACGGCTGGGACACAGGCCTCCTCTCTTCGAGGGAGTGGGCTTTAATCTACCACGCGGGCCCAGTGCGGGTTGGTAGATGTCACATGTCTTCGTCAGAGCATGTCCTAGTTCAATTATTTGAATTAATATTATCAATCTAATCAAAAGCACGATACTTTACAAGGTCAGGATTTTTTTTTGTAAACCAACTTACATTGTACGTATGTTCAAATGACAACTGTCATTCTTTGACAGATATATGATATGACACGCACAAATTGAAAAAACACACAATAATAAAATTAATTCTTAAGCAAATGCAAATTAATTTCCCTGACCGTACAACCTTAATTCAAAATAGCTGATAGTTTGTTTACATTTATGTCTACATCAAATTAGGCTTGACTGTTTAGGTGCCTTAGGTACCTACATTGTTTGAAGGTTAGAACGACTGACTCACTGAGGTTCGTGCCTTATCGCTAAACACCGGCACAAAGCTGATATTTCGCCTATTTATTATATGTTCAAGGTAATTTATTAACCCTATCATAAAATTAAACATTTCACCATGAAACATAAAGCGAAAGTACTTGAAAGGATTATCAAGTGATCATAACCTTCGATAGATATTTGACATCATTATTGTCCTCGTATCTGTACTTGCGTCTCTCTATCCAACATCTTGAAAAGAAAGGGGAAATTGTAATAACCAAGAGTCAAGGATTTTTTACTGTATTTTGACATTTGTATCGTACCTAAACTAAATTATGGCGCTCAAAATTGGTCTTTGAACAAGGCTCAGAAGTCCAAACTTAAGGTTTTCTAAAGAGCGATGGAGCGTAGCGTGTTTAAAAACTAAACTCACCGACCAAACTCTAAACACCATAACACGCTCCAAGACGCACCCTAATTGCATAACACACTAGCAATCAGAATCTGAATCATTTTGAAAGATATTGCTAATCCATTGCTTCATATGTTCGAAAAATTTGTCTGCTCAACAACGTAAATAACACAATTAATGTTGTTGAACTGTCAATATGAAAGCCATTCCTAATGTTACTGTGTTACCCAATTACCCCGCAGGTTTCGCTAAGTCTGCGAGGCAGAAATGGGACTGGACGGGTCACACGTATAGGTTTAGGACGCATCAAGACTGATCAGGACGGACCAGGATCATCACACTCTGGGTGCTAAAGACGGGCGTCGTCACCGAGGCACGGCAAAGAGACGCTGGCGTGACGATTTGTACTCGTTCCTGATCGATAGACCGGAGAAGGGACAACATAGAGAAAATTGGAAACGTATGGGAAGAACTATGCCCAGCAGTCACTGCACCGACACAGCATATAGAATTTATTGCCTAGATTTTTTTTTTTTTTTTTGTGTATGGTCTTTGGTCTCTGGCATCAAGCAATAGACAAAATTATGAAACTTTTGTAACATGAATACGAGGCTTTTGGCTATTTTGTATGTCTCTAAATTAATGTCGTTCATTTGTTAGGTGCGTTTTGTTTGTGCAAAATAAACTATTTTTCTTTCTTTCTTTCTTCTTCAGTCACAGGCTAAGTAAATAAAAAAAGAATTGTACGTGTGTAATGTACCCTGCATAACACCTACAAAACGCACCTGCACAAGAACCCAGACCCGGAAAGTTAATAATAGGCTAATATATATGTATTAATCAACACAACACAACAACATTAAAAAAAAAACAAGCTCACAAACCATAATCTACAAGGTATCATTATTCCACTTTATACGTGTAATCTCTAAGTCGCTTTATATGATAGCCTTTATAAGAGATGTGATAGCCTATTGTGGGGCTTAGCTCAGAGGGGTGGTTATTGCCTTACTTAGCCGAGGAGTAGTCGCCACTGTCAGGATCACTAAGCTTGTGGGTCTACGTCATGTCTAGATGCTTCCAACGCATACCATTCGTTGTTACGTACATTCTATTGAAGTCCTTGTTTCCAATTGATGGTGTTTGCACTTAAACTAATACAACTTTATAGTAGTGTAAATAAAAAGTTATTTCATAATGACTGAAAAAGTCATAAAAATGTTTGAAGTTCTTGCGCAAATTGAACTTTATGTGTAGTTAAAGTTGTTTTTCCAATAACACATTTGTTTACACGTTTGGAAACTAAATCGCGAACGTAGTATGGATAGTTATACATACTTCTCGGTTCAAGTCGAACCTTAACTTACATGCGAGATTCAAAATATTTGTCACGATCAATTTAGAATTTTATATTTGACAGACCTACCCGCGATGTTACGAAGGTTCTTATGCAAACTACACTTCAAAAGGAAAGGATTAAATACGATTAACGTGATTAAATACAGGAATTCAATATGTACATACCCTTTCTAGGTACTGGCACGTCGCTCGCACATTTCCAACAGAACGCCACAGGTATTTGAAAAATAAATTCAAAAAACCAAATGGAGAAAATAATATTATGTTTAATTTAGTTAGTCGTATTTTCTCTAACGAACGCGTTTACATAAAATTAAACAAGCAATCCCAAAATATACATAAGTCAAAAAGGTTTTTTCGATGTTGCCAAGCGGGTTTGAACACATTTTGATTAAAATTTCATCAAACTTCGTCCTGTAATATTTTCTGTATACAGGGGGTGTGCAAAAATCACAAACCCCGCTGTAAGCCGGCCGCAGCGGCGCGTACGCGCAAACAAACAAATTTAATTACACGGCGAGGTAGCCGCCTGGTATTGAAATTCGTATCAAACAATATTGTGACCCGCATGACAGTAATAACTGAACATTTCAATTTCCAATTAAGCCCCCATACGTTACCTACTGCGCAAAACGATGAACGATTCACCGATAGAAATAGACATGATTGTTAATCCGAAAGGAGAATCTTGATCTATTCCATGTCGTGACAAATTGCAAATTTAATTATTTAGCGCAGCCTGTCTTATTTCAAACGGGTTGTAGGCCGATTTCGAGTTCTGATAGAATATGAGATGAGCCGTGACACCTAGAGGGAGAATTGTCACATCGCTGTTCTGAAATATTAGCGCACTTCCGGAATAGTCATGACGTAATGTAATAAATGGCGGAAGTTACGCGCATTCCGCGAAGACATCGCTTCGTAACAGGAGCTTCAAAATTTTCATGTATGAATTTAGAGGCGCAAATAGGGCTTTTCGAAGTGAATTGCGAGTAGATTTTGGTTAAAGCCATTAAGCTTTTTTTAAGGATAATTAACAGTAATGCATTCTCTTCCTATGAAAATAATGGTTTGAGTAGAGAAAGACAATGTGTTTATCATTTGCGTTCCCCACTTATTCTGTGAGAGGCTACTATCAATGGTAGCAATGGGTATGTGGGTTACATTTGATATTTCTTTACTAAAACTCAACTTAAATAAAGATGACCTTATTGAGCAGTAGGTACTTATGAGGTTATTTGTAAACAAGAGAACCTGCTGGGGATCTATTTGATACTAGCTGACCCGACAGACGTTGTCTTTTCCAGATTTCAATAGATGACAAAAATCCCATAGAAATAAGGTCGTTCAGTTTTTCCTTGATAATTTTCCGGAAAATTTTCCCAATTTTTCTTTCCTTAAAAACCTAATTCAGACTGTTACGAACATTTTAAAACAAAAAATAGCGATTCGGTCCAGCCGTTCTCAAGTGATGCGCTTACCAACGAACAGCATTTAATTTTTATTTATATACAAGCTGTTCGTGCCCGGCGTCGCCCTGGGTGAATTTCATACAAAAATAGCCTCCAAATTTTCGACTTTCCCGGTGGATTTTCCAAAAAAATCTTTCATACAAACCTTGTCCTGATAATTACAAACACAACAAAAAAAGAATTACCCACATTGGTGGAGCCGCTTTGAAGTGATGCGCGGACAAACATTGTTGGCAATTGATTTTTATTTATATAGAAGATATAGATAATAGTGCCTTTAGCAAACTTTTGCAAAACCAATGAGTAGAAGAGAGGTGACTTTTCTTAACAAAAGAAACAAATACACATCACTGCAGTACCCGTATAAAATTAATTATAACCAGCACTGACACGTAAAGACGAATCCAACAAAATGTTTATTTATTCACACTTTTTGTACTGTAGTGGTACATAGGCGGACTTAATGCCTCAAAGCAAGGATAAAATCGGTAACAGTGTATATTATGTAGGTACCTTGTGAGTACTCATATATATACATATCATTAATCACAGTTCAATTTCATACGCAATTTTAAATAATACATATTGTTTTAAACTATTCAAACCTTACGTTAACATCTAATAAAAACATATTCATTTATAAATAAGCATTGAATTGCGAACATTATTTTAAATCAACCATTACAAGTATGGAAAAGCTTTGAAACTGTTATTGCATGGTTTATAAAATATTATATTACTTCATTATTATTTTATTGAAACAATTACTTAAAAGTCTATTAACCAGTCTTACCAAGAGGTATAGTGTTACCCAGTAACTGGGTTGTGGAGGCCAGATAGGCAGTAGCTCCATGGCAAATACTGGTATTCAGCTGCATCCGGTTAGACTGTAAGCCAACCCAATATATTTGAGAAAACGCTGGGTACATTGATACTAAGTAGAAAATTTAAAGTAAATAGGTAGATAAGCAAGTTAATAATCGTGATCATTTATTTTCATTGTGTTTAGAGCGTTACCACAAATAAAATTGATTTCTATGTGTTAAAAAAAACCAAGGACTTGACATCAAAACAACATTAACTAAATGGAGACGTTTCCTTATGTATTCTCAAGTTGTATCAGATATCAGTCATATTAGATTCCCTGAAAACGTACTAGGTGGAAAAGATTTTCAATTTGACGCATACTTGTGATTTTTCCTTAAAATTTCCGAATTCCTTTTTTCAAACAATCATCTACTCTGATATGTTTAATCTGCTTCAGAAAAAAATCCTTAAAGTGTTGATCAACAAGTTGGAGGGTTGTTTTTTACAATATCTGCACATTCCATCAGCCTCCACCGAAAATTCATACTCCTGTCTGCATTTGTTGCCTGAAAAGTACTACGTAAAAAAGGGATGCAGCTTTTAAGTTTTCTATTTTATTAAAATTACTTTTATTTCCAGTCTATCTATTGTGTCAAGTATTTAAGGTGAATCCTCAGCTGTAGCCCGCCAAATTCCAATTTTCTTTGGTTTTTTGCAAATTGCAGCTCTGTTTTACTTCGTATGTTGATCAAATGCGATTTGTGACTGTAAGAATGACATATTTATTGAATAATCATCAATTTCACATCAATCTATAAAATTCTTAGGTGGAACAAACCAAAGTTTGACGATTGATATGAAATTGATGATTATTATTCAGTAAATATATAATTCCCACAGTCGCGAATCGCATTTTGATCAACATACGACGTAATACACAGCTGCAATTTGCAAAAATCCAAAGAAACTTTGAAATTGGCGGGCTACAGCTAAGGATTCGCCTTAACAAAAAAATATCAACGTCGTTTATTTGAACAAGGCTGAAAATCAGCTCATATCGTATATCATTGGTAATAAATAGTTCATAAAACTTTCACCACGTACTAGTGTTAGTACAGCTGGCAAGCAATAGCATTTATATAGAGACTGTAGCAGTAACCACCCACTTCACAAAATAAATCGGACATTCTAATGACACCCACACCAATTATCTACCTGATTTAGATATTAGAGTACACCTCTATTTATAGCCTGAAATAATTCATTGGTCATACGTAGGTACCAAAAATATCTATAAAACATTCGTTTTTCTTTTACACACATGTAAGTTCACATATAATCAGGCAGGCAGGTACCTATAAATTCATATTATTATGTTCAAAAACAACGTAGAACACAAATTTTATCTCAACATATCCCTGATCATTCCTTATTCTTTTAAAACTTAAGACTTCGCCTTAGAAAAAGGCAAACAACTTTCGCATTGTTAGATTTTCTTTCCAGCTTTTTTACAAAGCAGACGCTTATCAAAATGTGCATGGCTGGCGCGGCATTTCGAAGTCCAAACTTTTTCTTAATTCAAAATGTAAATTCGAAATATGTTTCTTTCAACACAATCGAATCGAGATGAGTTCCCCGAAGGCAGCCGAAAGTGGCCGAGGGTGCGCGATATCCTCACCTTTGGAAAACATCGTCCAATGCCGAATCAGTGCTCGTTCGCAGTTCGTCGCGAATGGCTGTGGGCTCGCCAGCCCGCCAGTAGCGCGCGCGTTTTGACACTCAATAAAATAATCGACTATTTAATCTGTGCTCTGTGACGTAAATATTCTTCACCTGTTGAACGAAGTCTACCATTTTCTTTTTAATTACTTTTATAATTAATAGTGTGATTCTGAAGTTTATTAAATAGAAGAAGAAAATTGAATTTACTTCCTGTTTTTTTTTTATATTTATTTAACGTTAAATACAAACATGTTAGACAAAAATTTAGATTCAAATTTCCTTAATATCGTTTTAATTTACAAGGGATGAAACACTCGTAGTAATTGGTACGTATTAATTAATTTAGAAGCATAAAACCCGTATAACCCGTTTAGATTTCTGTAATATGAAAATGATAAATTTAGACACAGGTTAATTCTATGATAAATTAATATAGTAACTTTTATTTACATAACCTACCCCAAAATAGATTTACTTATTTTTCTCCCTATTTTTGAGTCTAATTTCCCAATGCATGTTTTTTAATTCATATTTAGGTTTCTAAATATTAGATTGCTACGGAGAGTTAATAACCACCGAACTCGTATTTCCCGATAACAATACTTAACCCTAAAATGTACGTGTAAATAAGTCTACAATTCTTAGAAGATATTTAACCAACAGTTCTGCAGGATCATTAATTTTGGTGTTATTCAATTACTACAAGGCGTTGTTTTCATTTTTTTTTGCATACGTACTACTTTCATATGAATCTATCACGTGCTTACCACGTCGTTTCTCTGCCGAATCATTATTTATTTTTCAGTATTAAATTTTACAGCAGCTGTTTTATAGGTACTAAGTACGAATTGCTCTGTAATTTCGGAGTCTATTCCGAAGCCCTCATTTCAAGAAAATTAAAAATAACCTAATTACTATAACTAGGCAAGTAAATAGTAAACTCAATCAATCAGTTAATTGCAAAATCTACGCCTAAATAACCACAGTCAATACCAATAAAGATTAGAGCGAACAAATAAACACAAGCGTCTTCTTTTTGTCTCAATTTTCTCGAAACACAAAACCAGCTTTACAAATAATAGGTGTTCTGCCCATTCAACCAGCTAAACAGTTTCGGAGATTACCTCAAATACAATTTTCTGTCTTCACAGTCGGTAAATACAAAAGGTAATACGATCGTAATAGTGTTCATCCAATATCGTCGACTCAAGAAAACTTATAAGTTATTGTCTCTTCTTCACTACGGCTTGTCTTCGAGCTATCACGGACAGTTTCAAAAATAGAGCATTATGGTTCGTTAAACATCGGCAATATTCGCAATTTTATTGAAATATTTTAACGATAGAATGACGAAGCTATTAATAAGGCACTGTGAAGTAGGCTAACAGAAGCTATGGCCGTATTAAATACTACGTACTATTTTGTTTTTATGTTCTAAGATAAATGAGCGCTAGATATTTATATTTATCGTTTCATGGAAAATGTGAAAGTTGGAGGTTGAGCTTCTTGTAAGAGGTTTTCCGGGAAATTATTGCCGCCATACCTATTTCTAACTTAAGAAACATTGCCGATTCAGTTTTGGGAGGTAATTATGGGTAGGTACCTACAGCTGGTGCTGGTATTCACGGAAGGTACAGTCGTCGGCACGTAACTGGCAAGGTTTTGGCGTAGTGAGAGTAAGTTCGCGCATGTACACTTAGTGCAACAAAAAAATGGTCACTTCTATTAATTGTCATTTACTATGGTTATTGCCATAATTTATTTTTAAACATGTTTGTTTATAAGACAGTTAAAGAAAGGAAAAACGCTTCTAACGACTCTTGACAAGTTACGTGCTTAACTTACTACTTACTGTACTTAACTGATAAGTATTTAAATAATATCTCTGAACGATAGACGCGTCTGTGGACGTATCCTACAAGATTAAATACTGCAAATTGTAGTAAGCAAGCAGTGTGTAACGATTTAGGATAACAGCCGCATCACGAGTTGACCGAAGGTTAAGCTACGCTTGCCGCGGTCGGGTCGTGGATGGGTTGACCATCCATCCATTACACATCGAAACCCCTCCGTGCCTCGGAAAGCATGTTAACCCGTTAATCCCGGCTGTCATTCGTAGATCTTTGGCAGTCGTTACGGGTAGTCAGAAGCCCAAAAGCCTGGCAACCAGTCTTACCAAGGGCTATCGTGTTACCCAGTAACTGGGTTGAGGAGGTCAGATAAGCAGTCGCTCCAAGTAAAATACTGGTATTCAGCTGCACCTGATTATAACAGAAGCTGATCCCTATACATAGTTGGGCTAGACAGATTGAGTTTAGCTGCCTATATACGCCTTGTTTTTTTCCACGTATTGGTTCTGTCTTAGTCTTTGGCAAAGCTTTTTTATACTCCGCTTACGGCCCGTTGTTTGAAACATAGTTAAACGACCATTAGTCAATTTAACAATTAGTCACTTGACAATAGTCTATAGCTGTCAAAGTTTAACTAGTCTGTCTCCGCATGGTTAACTTTTATAGCAAATTGATATTATTTTTAACTTTCGCTAGGTTAACCATTTGTTAAACAACATACTTAAGTAATTTTTAACAAATTTTTAGTTTAACTAACGCATTTTAACTATTAGTATGTTTGATTACTGATCAAACAACGGGCCCTAAGTAACTCAAAAATACCAGCTTTGTGGGTATAAAAATAAAATATTTTTACCTCTACTACATGAAACCAATATATTTATAATAATAATTAATTTATTGAATTATTATTACTATGGAGCCCTAACCACCGTGCACCGGTAGCTTGTACCCTGCTCCCGATACCGACGGACCACTATATTTTAATCTTTTTTAATAAAAATATTTAATAAGTATGAAAATAAATAAACGAAATAATTCATTTTATTTCAGACAACGTCCATTACGTCAAGGTAATATTCAATTGATTGTGACCACAATAATTTGTGACCGATACCAGTGTCCATTATAAGTTACTTTTAATGGACACATACTGTTATGATTTATTTTAACAGAAAGTGGTTATAGTAACCAGTTATTAGTAAATGATTAAGGAAAAACCTTCGTTACCTCCTATTGCGGCACAGGCTCTACTATTAAACAAATTCACCCTACACCGTATTGAATCATTATTACTACCAGTAATATAACTCAAATAACTTAATATTCATGAAATTTTAACTAATAATAGATAAGTGTACCATCGTACCTTCTGATCAGACCATGTCCGTCTTGCGGAAGTGTACTTAGACCCGTATTACAGAACCTCTCTCAAAACTCAAGCATTACTTAAAACTCTTTTAAAGCCATGTGATTGGTTGAAACTAGATTTAAGTAATGCTTGAGTCTTGATTAAGGTTCTGTAATAGAAAGAAAGAAAGAAAATACATTTATTTGCGGTAAACATGACGCAAAGAAAAAACACACAAACACAAAAAATAACGAGTTGGGGAAAAATATGCGGCCCTAATACGGCCCTTAGTGTACGTTCATCTGCACCTCGGATGACCTAATGAATATTATTGATGCCGCAATCAACATGGCCACCTATTGGGACTAATCAATATAAAAACAACGAAAAACAGTACCATCGACACGAAAGAAAGAAGAAGCTAATTGTTGCTATGAGTAATTTAAAAGCAATTATTTTAATTCCATATGTGACCTTATGGGCTCTTAAACTTCACTGTTTATACAACACTACTATACTATTTTTTTTTAAATTATATACTTGTACATAATATGTACATTTTAGTGTTAGAATGTATATCTATTTAGATTGATTACTGAAAATATATCTAAATAAGTACTACACTATACTGTTTGAACATTTTCCCTATTTCGCAACGCTATTTTTCTTCGTAAGTGTATTTTCATAAAATCGACACTTTCCTGAGCCTGAAAGCCGATTCATCCCATTTTACCCTAACTGGTAGATGAGATTTACCTATTATTGGCTTAATCGTTGTACCTACGGAGTTTTCCTTTAGGTAATATAGCTGGCTTATCTGCCTTAAGATGTTATGTTGCATCTGTAGCTTTGTTCATCACTCTTTGTTATTATCAGGGAGTTATTTGTTGTAGTTATTTTTATGTGGCTTTGGAAAAAAGGGTTAGGTATAATTTAGAAGGAAGGAGATTTATCCTTACATGTTGTAAGATATATAATATTACTAGCTACTGCCTGCGGCTTCGCCCGCGTGGATGTCGGAAATTATCCCACGGGAATGTGCTACTGGGACATAAAGCCTATGTTACTCCTTATAACATCAGCTATCTGCCAGCGAAAGTCACGTTAAAATAGATCCAGGCGTTACGCAGAACAAACAGACAGACAAAAAACACGTGTGGCACTCACGGACTGCCTCGGTAAAGCTATTGCATAGCATTTTTTATCAACTTATGCAATTATAATTATTTATGAATTTTTTATTTATGCAGTATTTTTTTTTTTCTTTGATATTAATTCAAGTACAGTCGTACCATATACATACGCGTTAAGCGAACGCTCGGCCGAGCTACATGGTAAGCGGAGTGGGGGGTGTTAGGTTTTATTTTCGTTACGGAATGTCTTGATTCGGTCGCCGCGCTCAAAGCCCGCGATAAAAGCTATGCAATAGCTTAAAAAAGAAGTTATAAGTACCGTATATACTTTCATATGCATTTAGTAAAAAGCTGTTACTTTGATATTACAAACAGACACTTAAATTTTATTTATTTGTATTGATTAGGGTTCTTTTCTAAGAGGCAACAGCACAAATAAATAGAAAGAGAGAAACAAAAAGTGTTTAATAAATTAATATCAAGATTTAGTTTAGAGCTACATATTTAATTTATTTAAAAAAAATATCTACTGATCCAAACCTTTTCGTTGAATTGGTGTTGCTTTGAATTTCTACTGGTTTCTAAAACCTTGATGTAACACTTAAGACACGTAGGAGTCTATTCCATATTCAAATTCTTGTTTCCAATTGATGTTATTTCTACATACACAATTATGAACTTTACCTTAGTGTAAATTAAGTGGATTTCAGAATAGTTGTAGCATATAGAATAGTTGTGTGTTTTCAAATAGTTGTAGCGCTAACTAAACTTTACGTATGGATATTAAAGTCACTTTAAAAAAAACACATATTTGTTTACATGTTTAGAGACTAAATTGCGAACGCAGGATAGTTTATTATGGAAACAATAACATAGTGAAGAATATTGGAGACACGTGTAAGGAATTATTATAGCCTTGTACCTACATAGGTGATCAGTCTTGTTTCTCTACATTATTCATTGAAAATAATTATTCAAACACATTAAAATAATAAATAGTCAATGAAAAACTGCTTGAGTATTTTACAGCTACATCTGAGCTGAACTATACGACTGTGGTCATAGTGACCACAGTTTTACCAATAATTGATCACTGAGACTATGATCGTGGTCTATGGTCATGATCCCGATCGCCCAGTGTGCGTGATAATGCGCTCTACAACCAAGAATTCAAAGTGAATGTGACCCAATATAGCAGCTAAGGAGAAAACCATTTCGTTACACATAAAAGTTCTAAGTTCCTTTTATTATTTTCTTATAAATATAAATAAATATAAAACTATTTATATTATTTCTTAGCCCATACGTTCAACTTAACTAACTAAACTAACTTATAGGTCCGCACCGGCGATATTTTTCGCGCACTGGATTTTCAACGTATTGCTTAACACCGAGAGTTAAATATCAAATGCGCTATAAAAAATCGTCGCGTTAAAAACTCGCCCGTGCGCACCTGGGCTTGTACCTTTTCCCGCCATTCACATGACGCCATTTTGGGAATGTTATACTTAACGTTGCAATAAATACTGAGAAACAACATTAGGAGTTAGTTATTGCAAAGTTTATTATACAAGTACCTATGTATATATATACGTAAACTTTGAAGGTATTTAATCGGATCAAAGCGCAACGGTAGCATAAAATATTAAACGTGTTCGAGAGCTCGGCGCGTTTCTAGAACTTGTAACATTGTTTCTTACTTGGAAACAAATTTGATTATTTAATATTGCAATGCAACAAATATAGCAGTAAACCTGCAATAAATACATTATCGAAACTAATTTTATATAGAGGTCAAATTGTTTGTTTGTTTGTTTGTAAAAGGTAATCTTTGGAAGTACGGATCCGATTACAATTTCTTTTTTCACTGAAGGAAATCTACACTATTGACGCTTGACAAGGTAAAATGGAAGAAGAAATTGTGTTGCACCGACGACCCCACGTTCATGAAACAAGACCAGGATAATGATGATGATGATGGTGAGAAAGCTACACTATTGACGAGTGTCATCGGATATGTTTTATGGTATAGTATAAATACTTCGCAAATGATGTCGCAGGCAGAAGCTAATTAATACATACATACATAAACTCACACCTTTTCCCATGGGGGTAGGCAGAAACTACAGAACGCCACCTGCTACGATCTTTACATACTCCTTTTGCTTCGTTTATTTTCATACTTTGAAATCTAAACGAATATTTTAAAGAGAAAAGATTTGATGTTTTGTATGTTTGTTACGCTTTTACGCTTAAACGGCTTGACGGATTTGGATGAAATTTGGTACATGGGTAGACTATGTCCTGGATTAGGACGTATGATACTTTTTGTCCAAATATTCCCACGAGATCCAGACTTATGCGGGTTAAACGGCGGGACGCTGCTAGTAATTTATAAAGTAGAAAAAACATAAAGATGACGGTACAAGAGAGAGCGGCGGTGGCGGTAAGAGTATTCTATTCTATTCTATTCTATTCTATTCTACACACTCAAACGTCAGATCCTAAGTTCGAATCCCACACACTTATAACTAACTCGGCTATAAAATAATATAAACTTCGTTAGATTTTTTGTCACTTCACCTAAGATACACTGTCATAATATGCATTTATAAATACCTAGAGTGCCCTGTTGATTTAGTGATCGCAAGCGCTTCCGCTGAGTATGAAATCTGGGGTTCGATTCCGAGGTCGAGCAGTGTTATTGGGTGTTACCATCAGAAATTTCGCAGTAGCAACCCGGCGCGGCGCCTGGATTTGTGCCCGGTTGATGACAATAGGTTCGTCCCCGTATTACAGTGGGACTAAAACATGACTGGCAAAATGTGGGTACACTCTAGGCACACCTCTGCCTAACCCTTCGGGGATTACAGCCGTGATGTTATGTTATGTATAAATACCTGAATAAACATTTTAAATACATCATCTAATTAACCAGTTGACTACTCATTTAATAGAACCTCGTGAGTGTATTCATAATTACTATTAGGTATTATTAAAGCAACCAGGTATTAAATTTTCAGTAGACAATAATTATTAAAGGCTAAATGGTTCACACTAACACTGAATGAGAACACATCTAGGTATTTGATATTAATTAATGTTACAGATAATGGAGGCTTACCACGTGAATAAAACATTATTATGCTAACGCTATTTTGAAAATTAATTAATATTTAGTGATAAGTATAATTTAAATTATTATTTATTATATTTGATTAGTATTACGTACTAATCGTTGGAAGTTATGCCAACCAAAGGATAATGCAAAAATCAAAGTTTTGTTAAAAAATCCCCTATACCTAATAAAACCAACTTTAAGGAAAACATATAAAAACACAAAAATTACACCAAGAATTAAGTTACAGAAATTTTATAAACATATACCGTGCACAAGAAAACTAAAACAAACTTATAGATAAGAAAACATTTTCATCTTTTTATTTATTTATTTATTTATTTTATTATTTATGTACACACAGTAAAATAGATACAGATACGGCATATTAGTATTAAGTACAAAGGTACTGCTTATTTCTTAAGAAATTTCTTCCAGCAGACCTGCGAAAGGAGAAATGAAAAAGAAATGTAGACAATAGTGTGTGAGATCAAGAAGAGAAGAATTTGATTCGTGACGTCTTAAACTAGAATATTAAATATACTTACATATAATGCAAAATTTAAATAAAAATAACATATACTTAAATAAATACATAATGCTAAAATAAATAAGCTTATATATATAAATATATAAATTCTCACAGTTAAAAGGAAAGGTAATGCTCATTTACTCGGTATTTGAAATGAGAAATAGATTTTAAATCTCGAATGCTAGGCTTTTTTAATAAATTACAAATTTTTATCTGGAAACAGGTACGAAAAAACATGCGTTTTTGCATGTAAAACTGAATCATATTCGGATCTGCTTTTATTTTTTCAAAGATAAACAATAAATATATTTAGGTAATTACTGCCAAAAACATTATGTGAACAAGAACAAGTAGGTAAGTAAATAATTAGTTTCACAAAAATCTTGACCACCAATTTTATTACTAACTTATAAACCTAAAAAAAACGTATAAAAATATATATTTAATAATATAAACGTATAAATTATAAATAAGGTCAAAGGTAATATCAATAAGATTACCAAGTAGGTACCCGATACTTTCCGAATGTTTGAATTGACTTAATTAAGACTAAGGTAACTAAGACTTAGATATTTTAGGTCAGAAACGGCAAATTATTTATAAGCACGGTTTAGAAAACCACTTTTTAAATTGTTAGGTACTATAAAAAGTCTTGACTTCGTAAAACTCAAAACAAAACGTTTTTTTGGGGCAAACAAAAATAAAAACTTGATAAATTGGTAGGTATCTGAAGAAATATAAAGAATAAAAGAATATGAAATTCAAATTAATTAATTTAACATAAACACAGTTCTTAACCAAACAAGTAACAGTATAAAATATTAACTAACAGAAGACTTTGATAGATTTAACAGCAGAGCGGGGTGATTGCGTAACACATTAACAGTAGGAATAGCTTTCATTTTGACAGTTCAAAAACATTCATTGCGTTATTTACGTTGTTGAGCAGACAAATTTTTCGAACATATGAAACAATGTATTCGCAATAAGCTTCAAAATGATTCAGATTCTAATAGATAGTGTGTTATGCAATTAGGGTGCAGGTCCCAAACTAGGCACAGCCTGTATCTTGATGACCCAAATTCTACACAAAGTAAATAATTTAAGATGACAATATACTACATGTCCATTTCTTTTCATCGGCCTCCGAAAATATCCTACCAAAAAGCTAAAGAAATCAGTATAAAAAATCCCATCACCCTAAATCGCCTATAATCATTTTGATTGGAATAAAACACTAAGCACCCGTTAGGGAAATTATAGGGAGGGTTGAAGAGGGGACAGGTTGTAACATGGGGGGGCCATGGCTTGCAATCAACGTGTTGGAGGTAAAACGATCCATGACAATTTGGTTTGCATTTTAACAAAAAAAATCTAGGACGTGCTATATTCCGACCCTGTAATAAAATGCATGGAACCGTCGCAAAGCTTATGAAAATCGATGCAATAAATAATCATATATGGCTACCGGAAAATTATAGGAACTTATGACTTTTCACGTTTAAAGTCGCAGTAGGCAAACTATTCCTAGTTCCATCACTCACTCAAAGTAATAATATTTCACTCTATTTCTACACCTAACAAGAGTAAAAGCTATCACTGCTTTCACGAATAAGCCAGTTACGAACATGTTGTTAGCTAAACGAATTTAGGCGTCAAAAGCCCGTTTTGAATCTGCACGAATTTTCAGTGAAAAAATGAAACGCATACATCTGTGTATTGCTAAACTTCATTTAAAAGCACCTATTCTAGCACACCTATAAGGTTGTGTTCCTACTGAAGCGGAGCGGAGACGTAAAGAACGGCCAATCGCTGACGAGATAAGAGAAGCGATGTGCATTAGAACCAATGTGGTTCGATGGTCGATTTTTGCACGTCTCCGCTCCGCTCCGCTCGTGGCCGCTTCAGTGAAAATGCACCACATAGGTATAAAAAAAGGTCTTAAAGAGATGTCAGCAAAATTGACGGGGTCCGAGAGGACCGATGCCTGCCGGGGCTGCGGATTGTTCGAAAGAGTTACCGTGGCCCTGGCGCACAGGCAACTGAAGGAAGAAACTACCTTTTGGAAGGGGCAACTAGAATCAATTCTATTTTTTTTTGTAAATTTTGACGTTCAAAAGTGCCTTTTATGTGCCTATTTGAAATAAATGATTTGACTTTGACTTTGACTTTGGAACACGGGTGGGTTTTAGTCAGTAAGAGTCTGACACGCCCTTCCGCTCCGCCCAGAGCGGCAGAGGTCATTTGATGAATTCCCACAAAAAAAAAAAAAAAATTACGTGTCCCGTTGTTTGTCCGCAATGGACTCCTAAACTACTGAACCCGATTTTAAATTTGATTTGCACACCGTGTGCAATTTGATCCAACTTGAATGATACGATAGCTTACATCTTAATTTATATTCGCAATATTATTTTATTGCAAATTATTTGTCTATTATTTGACAGTCACAATTATCTGTTAGCTCCAAACGATTCTAACAGATGGCGATATGTGTGGACTGGATTGAGTAAGTATTCATTAGATGGCGCTTTGTTAAAAATAAAAACGTTTCATACAAGCTACAATTTAATAGCATAACCACCACGTGTTTCTGAGGCTAAGGTATAACCTAAATTTATTTTGCAATAAACGAAATACAGTGAAATAATATTATAAAGAGAAAATATATGATTGTTTGTTTGTGTTGAATAGGCTCCGAAACTACTGAACCGATTTCAAAAATTCTTTCACTGTTGAGAAGCTACTGTATCTCCGGGTGACTTATGCTATATTATATTATGCTTTGCTACCCGGGCGAAGCCGGGGCAGGTCGCTAGTCTATAATATATGATATCTATGATAACATAACATAACACCTGTAATCCCCGAAAAGTTAGCCGGAGGTGTAAGAGATATGTGGGTGTACTATAGTACACGCACACATCTCGCCGGTTATATTAAGTTATATGTGTAGGTGTTGCGTATGTGTGCGAGGGTGTGTCTGGGTGTGTGTCAGTGTGTGTTGGGGTGTGTGCATGTGTGTGGGGGTATGTGTGAGTGTGTGAGGGTGTGTATGTGTGTATAATATCTTTGAGAAATTATTTTCATCAGGTGATCCATGGTTACACCTACACGAATACACCTTTATAACTACCACACAATATTAAGTTTCATACTTCGAATATTAATACAGTATAATGTACTGTTATTATAGTACAAAAATACGATTAGATAGTAATAAAAAGAAAATATAATGGACTTACAATAAAAGAAGCACTCTTCCCACGCTCTCAAATAAAGTATTATAGTGTAACAAAACAAGGCTTTTAGAAACAGTCGACATGGCAAATGACAGCCGTCTAATAACGCTCAAGTATCACACACATGTGATATTAAGTAATATTTCTTTGTAAACAATATTTCGGAGTAAATAAATAAAATTACGCTGTACCACGAATTCTCGGTACATGTTGAAAGTCACCCCGATCTAGGTTAAGAAAAAAGACGGTATTCTTTGGTTTACGAATGGTTATTTCACATTTTACTAATGTTGAAGTCATTTGAATCGGTCACTAAATATTTTCCGGTTGATTAGGCCGGCCTGTTCCCGGCCTCGAGCGATGCGACTTGCGTCAAGCGACACGCGCGTCGTCACCTGTTTCCGTCCATCATTCTGCAAGCACACCTAGCTATAATATGTATTAATATACCGTATAATATATATTATATCAACATACCACACACGGAGACGATGCTATAATATATATTTTGCCTTAATTTCATTGCTAGTCGGCCTAAAGTTTGCACGCGTTTTGTAATAAAGGGTGATCTGATTTCAAAATACAGTAATCATGAATTCAACAAGTATATTGTTAATGGACTTAATTGACAGTTCTTCAAAAGATGATTCCGCTGGTGCTTTCGATATGTTAGTTGCACTGTCAGACACAAAAACTAGAACCAAATGGCTTGAATCGCATATAAAGACTAAACAAACTCGTGACGAATTTAATTTGTATCGCGACTTATCCTCAAAAAAATCCGACTAATATTTTAGGACTTCAAGATCGGCATTTAAAGGGCTTCATGAATTGATAAAAAATTATATAAGAAGGAAAGATACAATCTTGCGCAAAAGTGTTAGTTCTGAAATTTCTCTTGCTGTGTGTTTAAGGTAAGAAAACTATTAATAAAACAAATTATATATAAATCGATCTTTTATTTTCTAACGTCAAAACTAATTACACTTTAGAAAATTAAGAAAATAAAATTTAGCATTTATTTGAAATCATGGAGGTAATTACGAATATTGAGAGATTGTTCTGCCGAATCAGTAATTTGTAGTGATAGGGGACTTTACATTGCGTCAGGGCTATTGTACACTTCAGCTGTTGGTGAGGTGTAAGATGGTTGTACCGAAGTTGTGCGTAAACTGTCTAATTGTTCAGGATAATCAATTCCTAATGTGAGTATAATCAAATGCTCAAATGTTCACTTTCAATCAAATGCTCCATTATTATTAAAGTGACGTGCACGTTCTTCGGGAAATGAACAGAGACTGCAGGCGGACGGAGGGGGGCGGGGGGGGGGGGCTGCGGCGTCAGGCTGGCAAACGGTAGGAAAGGAAAAGAGAGAAGTGCGCTCGATCACGTTGGGACATGCTGTATATTCAAAATATGTCGTAATGTCTAACTATTCTATAAAATATATTAATATGCAATAGTATAAATTACGGTATAGCTTGGTGACGTCACAGAAGCTGAGTGTGTGATCGCTCGAATGTTAGTATAGAAAATATATCGTAACATGCCTAGCTATAATTTATATTAATATAATATTATAGTTAAGTCTGTGATGGGCTTTACACAGGTGACGATAGCCGCACAATTTCGCCGCACGGCGAAAATCGACTGTCTAAATGGCAGTTCAAAATCGCAAGTTCCTAAGTAGAGTAGGCTTCGACTTATGTAGTGCGGCGACAGGTCGCATGCGGCGGGTGTCTAAAATCGACCGTGATAATGCTCAGTCGCAGGCGATCGCCTGCCGCATGAAGGTCGACATTTTGATGAAAAATTAACTAGTCACCTGGTATTTTTATTGACCTGTGTAAGTGTAGTGGCGATTCGGCTTGTGAGGCAATTTGGCCGCACGGCCAAAATTGACTTAGTGTAAATCTCCCATGAATCGTGGCATGCTCTAAACAACTTCTTTCATTTGTTTTCTCCGTAGTCAATGTCGCAAGACGCATGTCGTTTAAGCGTGTAGCTCGTGATCACGGGGTTATGTTTATTTTCGCACTAAAATAATCAGTTTACGACTGGCAGTCGCTTTTGACACCTAGCAGTCGTAAGCTAACTTTTATCACTGTCGTTTACAGTATGACACGAGCCAGAGATTCCATCAGCGGTATAGAAACCAATCGACCAAGAAATTATGCGCCTTAATGTA
The DNA here is from genome assembly GCA_917490735.1 of Dryobotodes eremita. Classification (NCBI taxonomy): domain Eukaryota; kingdom Metazoa; phylum Arthropoda; class Insecta; order Lepidoptera; family Noctuidae; genus Dryobotodes; species Dryobotodes eremita. Next base: position 13,290,218 of record OU823257.1, read on the forward strand.
AAGAAATAAAATCGTTTTTGTTTCGTGATTTGCAATCACATTTCACTCGGCAAAAGTTGACTTGACGGAAGTAACCGATGAAACTCGTATCCAGCTGTACGTCTGCGTATCGACTAACTTTAACGTATTAGGTACGTACTACGTCAAAGGTAGTAGGTAAGTGAACGATATAGTTTTATGACTGCGGAAACGAAGTAAAGTATATCTGTCATGCAAAGCCGTACCGCGGCGAACTAAGACGAATGCATGCGTATAAAACAATATTAATGGAATCCTTTGACAAGGTAATTTTTGCTTTAATCGGCAAACACTTAAGTAATTAGCAAATATCTTTGATATTGAGATAATACGTGACTATTTTATTTTAGTAGAAATTAATATTCAAAATGAGACTGTACCTCAAAGATTTAGATCAAATCTTACAAGTCTAAAAGTTCTATAACTCACTAGACAACTTACTACTTTGATATTTAATAATCACGATACATAAATATTACCCTTGGCATAGAATAGAATAGAATACTCTTTATTATGTACACCATAAAAAATAACAGATATAAATGTAGACATTTTACACAGGGTGACAAAATGGGCGGTCTTATCGCTAAAAGCGATCTTTTACAGACAACCTTTGGATGGATTCAAGGCATATTGCCGAATATCGTCGTAATATACAACTGTGGGGTCCGCTGTGAGTGAGTGACGTGTCGTGCGTCCCCGTCGTTTAGCTCCGTCACTTAACGTTTCGAGTTGTAAACAAATGCTCGTGGTAGAAGATGAAGACAATTACGCAGGCCCGCGGCGGCCTGCGGCGGCACGCTACTGTTTGTTCGTGTCAGCCTGCTACACGCTTCTACACAGAATTTCTTTCAATCCGAATTTCCCGATACAAACGTTCGTGACTCACTCGATGCTGCCATGTTGACTTATTGCGACTTTCTACTTCTCTAATGTCGAATACATAGGCTATATGGATTAATTAAACTTCAAATTCAATTAAAAGATATAACTACGTAATTATATATACAGAACCATTACAATAAGTATTTCTGGTCTTAATCACCCGTTCACCCCAAACGAAATAATATAGAAAGATAAGGAAAATTAGTTGTCTCAAGCTTAATTAAACCGATAATTCAAATTTTATTTAAGTAGAATCGTCACCAAAAGCATCTTAATAAGCCAAGGTTTAAAACAAATCCAGGGAGTTTTTCGTAAAATGAAATTAGCCGAAAAAGGCGGCGCCATTAAAATTACATTAGCATAAATAAGAGGAATGCTAATCTAAGGAAAATAAATCTTGGGCAAGAAATAAAAATAATCCTCGTAGCCGGCCGTTTAATGACGTCATGACAGATTTGCTTAGCGGCTTATTTTACGACTGTCGAATTTCCCTTCAGCAGAAAATAAAATGTTCCGGTCGGAGATATGGTGTCGAACAGTTTACCCGATGTTAAATATTTTATTAGAATCCGGAAACGCCTAAAGGTTTCCGTTAAAGATAAGGTTGATTTTTCTTTATTTTTGTTTGGAAACTTCTTTAACAACCTAATGAAGTTTTCATTGAGACGATAGTTTTTAAGTGAGCGTAGTTCCCGGATAAAGTTTGAACTTTAAAGTTTATCTCTGCGTTGGTATCTATTTTCATTGCTATCACTAAATACCAACAGAAGTGTAGTTCATGAGATATAAAATATTACTACCAATAAATACTACTTCGAAAGGCAGGTTTTCTTCAGCGAAACCAGGCGCCGGCCATTACGCGTAACCTCCTTTCATGCTTTAACATTGAATAAATGACCCGCGCTTTTAAATAAAACAGACCCTGGCAATCTACCGCGAAAAGGTCGGATAAAGGAGAGTTAAAAAACTTTTGAATTAAAGTCGAACGACTCATTACACATTTCAAAGAAGTGTACTATAGATTGAATTGCTTTTGATTTCTTTAAAGTGATAAACGGCCAGACACGTATATTCTTAGGACAAGAAAATATTCGATATTTAAACAGTTTTTAGCATAAAAAGTTAGTTTGTTGAGTTTTTTTTTAAATATATTATTGGAGCTTATTATAGTAATTTCATATGTTAGAATACTATACAGTGTCAGCCCTTGTATCTATAAATTGTAATTGCGTGTCCTTTCTAATATTAAACTGTGTGCGGTTTATCAAATATTTTTTTATCTTTATCTTACATTTTTGTTGACAAAACTGCAATAAATCATGCTGTAAATAATAAAATGTTCACATCGTCACAGGAATACTCGAGAAGAACCCTAGAGAATTGAGTGTAGCCAAAGCACTACCATGCCCAAAAGCGGCCATCAGTTAGAGCAAGTTTAACACTCTTTTATTCTAATTTGTCCCTAGGGGACAAACTCAGAGAGTCCGCACCGAAGCTCAGGATAGGAAACGTTGGTTTTTCACACTCGAGGGACACTTGTTTAATTCATAGAGTTATGATATCTAAACCATCCTTTATGAACTGTTAAACAGATATACCAAGAAATTAGACTATCAGCGTTCGCAATGAAACTGTTTCATTCACAACAGCTTTTAAAACTCATAACTCTATTTTCAATGCATTCCTGTCAAACAATCCCTGAAATATAAATCTTAGTTTTGGCATATCAATGCGGGAAAACTAATAAAACAAAATCCCACGTCACATGCAACAACGCAAAACTATCGCATAAAAAGTTGTCCCAACAAACCATCTATTACAAACTGATGACGCAGTGTACGTACGTACGGGTATATCTGCCGATTCCAGCAATTTTCTATCCTATACGGCGCCTACACGTATTCAGCCGAATTCAATTCTGGCCTCTCAGATATTCCACGTGCACAAAAATAGTCGATTCGGCTCCCAGCCGGGATCGATGGAACTACGCCCTGGAAAAGATGGCGTAATATCACAACAGATGTCGACGACGGTTATGTCAACTGGCCGTCCATTCACAAAACTAATAAAAGATTCAGCATTGTCGTTTGCCCGAAAGAGGGTCCTTCCGAAGCATTGGCGCCCATTCCGAGCGGTGCGTACGGCTCATACCGGACCTTAGGCCGACATTATCACTGGATATGGTTTAGAATGAACACGGCTGTAATCTCTCGCGTTATTCCTTTTTTTTAGAGCGCCCCTTTTGTATTGGTGGTTTTTGTCATATTGGGTGCGAATGAAAATTACCCTGTATATTGCCTTGTATCTAAATCGAGTGAATAGGGATTCGAAGCTGTTTTGCAACGCGCTGAATATGTTCTTACCTTTGTAACGTTATTAAAACAGAGATAGTGTATAATTGCCATGTGTTTTGGGAATTGCGAGTCATGTGGATGTTAATGTTCCTTTTTGTAATTATCATTACTGCCGTTGTTATCACTGTAGGGCCGTTACGAGCATACGTTTAAAAAATAAACAAAAGAATTGTGACAAAAATGAGTAACGTTGATAAAAAAATACAATAAGCCATGTGATCTAAATTCATCTTGTTGGAGCAATTCCCCGAAATCATTGTAAAACAAAATGCAATCATGTAAAACATCGAAAAAAATAGCAAGAAATATGAGATCGGAAAGTTAAAGCATAAAGTATATATCAAATAGCAATTGGCAATTCGGGATAGAAAGGTTCGCCCTATAAAGTACGTGAGGCGGTCAAAAACAAACTTCTGCCATAAATAACCAGATCGGATAAGAGAAGGTACGCATCCAGCCATTTTATATTCAATAAAAAATGAGATAAACTAAATTGTCTTGCGATACAGTCGGTCACAAGATTTATGGGGACGGAACAATATTCATGTTTATTAAAAAGTTATCACAGTATGTCCCTTTTAGTATGGGGGTCAGACACTTGTGGAATACACGCGTTTATAGACGACATTGAAGACTATCGTGTTTTTACTAAGAGAGAGTTCTTATGGGTGATGCAAAGTCCACTAAGTAGGCACTAGACCTTCTGGAAATGTGACAAAGGTGTCTGAAAAGAGAATTGTAATTGTTTTAACTACTAGAAGAGAAACGTTGTAAGTATTTTTCATTGTAGTACTTTTTATACACTCAAAATAAATAGATCAACAATCAGGTAGCTCATCAAAAACCATGATAATGTATGTCAATTACTTACTATATTGCTAACAAGGGTGTAGGAAATAGACAAGTGTAATAAAGCATCAAGGAAAAGACATAAAAGAAATGATAAGGAAATAATAAAAACATCGTTGAGCATTTATTGTTCTTTGTTTTATAATAATGATTGGTACAATTTGTTTATTATCCAACTAAAAGGAATTTGACAGACTTAACTTTTTATAATCATCACATCATTTTAGCCGAGAGACGTCCACTGCTGGACATAGGCCTCCCACAATCTTCACCAATTCGAAGCAAAGAACCGTCTTCGCTTCTCGCATCCAGCGGTTTCCTACGGCCTTCACGACGTCATCGGTCCACCTTGTGGGAGGCCTTCCAACCGTTCATATTCCGGTACGTGGTCGCATTTCAGAACCTTTCGGCTCCATTGGCCATCTGTTCTGCGAGCAATGTGCCCTGCACACTGCCAGTTAAGTTTGGCAATTCTTCGGGCATCTCTTCATTTTTCACTTAACTTATAACAAGGTAATATTATGTCTACATCTGTTAAAACAATTTTTGTTAAAGTACAATTCATGATTAGGTACTCAAACTCAAAATCAACTCGAAGCAATTATTTAAAAAAAAAACAATTACAGGCACTTTTGAATTGTCAAGGGGTCGATCAGTTAGAAAGATGAAACTAGTTGCCTATTCCAAAGCGTAGTAGGTACATATGGAGAAGAACGGGCAAGAAACTCCATGGACACTCTTTTAAACCAAAATATGGTTACTAACTTTTCTATTAATATCAGAAACGATTTTCATGACAGGATGTTAGCAAGAACTTTTACTAAATCAATGACATGATTCGACTGTTCGGTTGTTTTAATAAATCTACTATTTCTTCAAGATAAGAAGAAACCTTCTCGAATTCAAATTCAACTCACGCAACACATTTGTTCAGGGTTTCGCACACAGTGTGCAAAAATAACGGTATTCGCAAAGAGACTGAAATCTTTGAATTTTGAGTAACTATTCGCATTGCCTTGTATTTGAAGGCCTTAGAATGGTGTCTAGGAAGAATAGGATGTATTCTCGTATAAACTTACCTGAACCTCACCTCCCAAATGCCGTTGTCATCCTCATAAGGAGTCCAGCTTAATTTCCTTTTTCTACAAGAAATTTCCACAGGCACTGGTTGTCGTACTGTCTGTTTGTCGTGGGGAATGTGTTAACCCTATCTAGAATTAATACTGAACCCATCGAGAGTCCTCGTCAGTCTCATTAATATAAGAAATTATCTTACGCAAGCTCCAACAAAGATAAAACAAGACAGCCAGTCCAATTCACCTGGCTTCCAAGCTCTAAATAATTTATATTCAGCCCCATACCAGCCCGCCTCCCATTCAACCAAGTACCACAAAACATAATCGAAAAATAAATATGACGTCACTGTTCCAACCTTCCGGGAAAGTTTTTATTCCCCAGGACAAGGGTCAGAGGCTTCTGTACAGATTAAAAGACATTATTTACCCGTACATATGCGAAACCAAGCGTCAAAGTTTTATATTTCTGACATGGGACTAAAAACGGAACCTTTGTACCTCCATGTTCTACTAAGCGTTTTAATGATTATCACCAAAACGATTTCCTTTGACGGCATCCAATGTAGGTACCTACTCTAATTAATGATAAGCATTTTCTTTAATATACTTCACCTACTTACGTAGGAAGTAATGTACAGTTACAGCCAAAATATTTTCGTCACCTTAAGGCCTATTTTTGACTGATTATAGCACGATAAATCTGCTTAGCCGACTCAGCATTAAATATTGCGTCGTAATGTCAATACCGCAGAATGACATTCAGTCATCTTATGTCATAACGAATATTTTTTTTTTATAAGTATTTTTATGGCCTGGTTGCTAAGACCTTTTAGCCAAGTCTTTAGTTTATTAAATTTCCTTCACAAAATTTCTTCGAAAGTGTTTTTAATATATTTATATATTGCTCGATAACAAGTCTTATTTTTTTAATAATTCTGTCAAGCGGCGGGAGGTATTATTTAGCACAACACTTTCACTACACAATTCACTTAATTCACTCACTAAAATCAATCTTTGGTTTGGGCTTGATAATTAAGGTTTCCACTTTTCCAGGTACAAACTTAATACAAAGAACAAAGAATTAGCTAGGTACTTATTTTCCATATTTCTTAACAACGATTTCCATTATTTTCAATTATTTTTTATTTTTGTTTTAGTTTCCTTCGTGTTATTCCCGCCATTTTTTCTATTGTCCGTCATAACGAATAAAAATGTGACACTAACAGACACTGACACTTAAATAAAAATATATTTCATAAAATTGCCACGCCATTTAAAAGGTTTTAGATTGAGGTCAACTCGAAATTGGTCGAACAAAGGTGTATGCTATTTTGATCTTTGATATCAAGTAATTCATTAATAGAAGAGAATAGAATACTCTTTATTATATACACCATCAAAATTACAGATACAAAATTTTGAAATTTTACATAGAGTGACATAATGGGCGGTCTTATCACTAAAAGCGATCTTCTATAGACAATCTTTGGATGGATTAAACGGAGAAGGAGAGACAATAATGCAGGTAGTCAGTGGTGTACCATTTACATACAATAAATACATACATACATAAATATATACTTATCTACATATAATATATACAATAATAAACCTGAAACAAGAGCAAGGAAACTAAATCATCAAAATCAATCTAGTTTTCTATACAATATACTGCTAATCCCATAGCTACCATAGCTTCAAAAGGTATTATGTGTACCGACTTGATAAAGGAAAGAAAATGAAACAGACGAAGGTATAAAATACTTAACTACACTACATATGTTTAGTAGAAAAGTCAAGAACTTGGGCAACCTTTTCATAAATAACTTTTATGGTAGCTCTACATGCTTATCTGAAGATATTAAAGAAGGATGTTTAGTGTGGCCGTTATGAGGCCTAAAAACAATAGGTGTTAATTTATGTTCTCTTGTTTATAACCAAAAATAGAGCAGGATCCTTTTCTTTTTTCAAAACTGTCGAAACTAGGATGCCAAAAAGACAGCGATTCAAAATCCGAACATAAATCAAACATTGTCAAATGGTTTAACTCCCAACAGAATCAGCAATTGCAATGTAGCACACGATGAAACCCTCTTTTATTGTTAAAATACCCTCAATTTCGTTCAATATTGAAGTGTTAAAAACAGGTTAAGGATTACGGAACGTCCGCGCAAACTACTGGAAGGCAATTGACTGGAATATTACAATTTCATTTCGAGTGATGTTCCGAGAACCAGCATTCAATAATATAATGCTCAATTTCCTCTTACGGCAATCATTAATCGAATTACTTTCTTCTGTATTTTGTTGGAAAAATAACGAGAAATTCTTAATTATAAGTAGTCTTCGGTAAAGTATATTTTGTCAACTTACTTTTCAAGTATTCCCTAACGAAGCTGGAGTTGGTTTTTAGTATTCTATTATTTCTTGAATATCAGTGTTTTCCACGAAAAAAATTCAAAGTCAAAGTCATATCATTTATTTCAAATAGGCACATAAAAGTCACTTTTGAATGTCAAAATTTACAAGAAAATAGAATTGATTCTAGTTGCCCCTTCCAAAAGGTAGTTTCGTATGGAGAAGAATGGGCAAGAAACGCCACTGTCACTCTTTTAAAATGTTTTACAATATTTTGACTAACAGAACTTGAGTTCTAGGTACTAGTAAAAACTGATATAAGACCGACTACCAGGCTTTTGAGTACAAGTATAGAAGTAGGTATTCGTTTAACAAACGAAACCGAAGCTATTACAATTTTTTCGAGAAAGTAATGATCTTCACAAAATGGACACCATCCATGGACTAAGAATCAATGAATCGTGGAATTCTTTTGAGTCATGAGTCCTTTTCTCTTTAAATAATTTTATCATTCCACAAAAAGGCTTCCTTTACAAATAATTGAAAGCGTTTGCTCACAAAACAGTTTATTCTCGTCCGAAAGCTTTCGACGCGTCTAAACAAAAGATTACAATATGGTGCGCAACGTTTTTAGAACAACCAAAAAATCGAATGAAAGTCAATTTCCTGTTCGAAATGATGTCCGACGTTTTGTTCCGGGGATAATTAAGAGAGGCACGAGAGGAATGACAGCTGAATTGGTTTGAGACAGGCGGCCGAAGGCTCGTAGCGAACGTGCAAAGGCTGAACTGTGGTTTCGACAAAGATCGTCTTCCCGAAATAGTTCGGTAGAATCTAGAGCAGTTCGCGGGTATATTTAGAAATAGTTAAATTTTTATACAGAGAAGTACTTCGACGCCTCAGTTTAGGAACTTTTGTTTTTGCTTATACGTATTAAGGCCCGTATTACAGAACGTGTACTTAAAACTAGATTCAATCCATTTGATTGGTTGAAACTAGTTTTAAGTAATGCTTGAGTATTGAGTGACGTTCTGTAATACGGGCCTAAGTGTAGTTAGTTAATTGTATACTATTTGACTATTGTATATCCTACTTTAATTTAGAAAGGGGTATACATTATGTCTGCTTTTTTAAACTTCCCACTAAATGAATCTACTGTTTAATCAGAACGATTTACTCTTAATTTTTTGTCGTGGTGATTTTGAAAGTGCCTGCCGCCCGTTTTCAGGCAAAGTTGGGTTCTCTCTTTGCGGGGTCTACAACATACATTTACGTAAGTACAAGCAATGGATACAAGTTGAATAAGAGATTGTCGTGTCTATAAGCCCAATTAAAGGCTTCTGTAGACAGACGCGATTCTGGTAGGACAATTTCCATGAAGTAAAAACTTTATAAAAATTGTTCTACTAGAGTCGCGTCACACCTATCTGCGGGAGCCATAAAACATCAGACGATCACAAGTCAATAAACTATATTGTTTTTTTAAAGAAAGAACAGAAAAATAGATTAATTTCAAGCCACCAATTGTCGGAAATAATAACACCGTAGTTAGTTATTATGTCAAACGTAAAATGTTTAAAGTGTTTGTGTCAAGACAGCTTATTACCTCATCGTGTATCAACACTCAAGTACGGTCAACTGCTCGTCCATGGTAACAATTCGTTTTAGACAGCGCGGCGTTTTTAATGCGTAGCGATAATGGCGGTTTTCGTAATTCAAGTGTGTTGTTGACCGTACATCATTTATTATTAACGTTACGTTTCGCGTCTCATCATTTTTCCATTTCATTTGTCCGTTAGGTGACATCGTTCATAATTACCGGTCTACTTGTATTTGTATTGGTTTTTTGATATCCCGCTTGTTGTTGTTTTAGTATGAATATCCGTCTGTGACAGAGTACTGGTCAACATGGAACTCTAAAAGACTGTTGGAATAAACAACTAATATTCTTACTATTCGATTATTTTCGAGCATTTTTTTTTTGAATTATCATTAGTTTGTTTTTAGGGTTCCGTACCCAAAGGGTGCCAACCGAACCCTATTACTAAGGCTCCGCTATCCGTCCATCCATCCGTCTGTCTGTCTGTCAGCGGGCTGTATCTCATGAACCGTAATAGGTAGACAGTTGAAATTTTCACAGAGTGTGTATTTCTATCACCGCTATTACAATAAATAATAAAAATAAAATAAAGTTAAAAATTAAAGAGAGTCCCCATACAAGGAACGTGTTTTTTTAAACATGTACTATTCAATATTATACGTTGGTACAGAACCCATCGTGTGCGAGTCCGACTCGCACATGGCCGGTTTCATTTTAAATTCACAGTGACTAAACATATTTTTCGTCCTGTCAGATAAACAATAACAATTGAACAACTTACTCTCAGCAACTCATTCCTACCAATTAAAAAAAGAAAATGGTGACGCCACTAAAAAGAACTGTATCAAAAAAGTCAAAACACTGCAATGCCAGTGACGGTTTAAAAAAAGTGTAATAAAAAAAAAAAACTTGTGTCTGTGGTCGTGTTTGTGATTGTCGTGATGTAAAGGAGTCTGGTGACCATGTGTTCAGTGATGTGGCTGCGGCTGCTGGTGATGCTTGCAGCTTGCTGGGCCCAGGAGGGAGAGTGGAGTGAGGATGCCGAAGACCTGGGTAAGAGAAACTTTTTGAGCATTTGACTGAATTGTTCTGATATCGCCCAACTGCACGTGAACGTAAAGCTGGTTCCTTATCTTTATAAGAACAATATTTTTTTTACCAAATGCAAAATTAGTGATACCAGCAAGTAAAAAGAAATACCAAATCAACTATCCACATACGTACTAAGGGATATGTATAGTTTGACTTGGTGTTTCGTTAGTTACTGAAAAACTACAAACGACAAGAATTCATTATAATATGGTAATAATAATTTAAAAAGCCTATTTATTGACACACAAACCCTAAACGGCCAGTCAGAGACAATAGTCGGATCCGGGTGGGGTTTCCAAATATATTTTATCTTTGTTTACCGGAATGAGAAATGTCAGAGTGGTTGTCCGAGGGCAAACTGTAAACATTAAATGTGTAGTATTTTTAAATTTGTAACTGGCAATCAGTCTGCCTATGGAAATACCTACGGTCTCATAGTGTTCTGAAATTGCCAAGTGTGGTTGTAAAAGTACAGGGGTTACTTACATACAGAACGGTAAAGAACTGTTAGAAATCATGATGCAGACCGCTTCTTAGAGCCTAAATATATCATCATATGCCTAGCCTTTTTCCAATCATATTAGGGTCAGCTTCCAGTCTAACCGGAGGCAACTGAATGCCTTTAAATCCGAAACTATAAATAGGTAATAAATCCAAGTCCTTTTTGAGAACATTTGTGATGTGGAAAAATCTTTCAATATTGACATATTATGTCTTCAACATTTGCATGAGTAGACATTAGTAGGCAGGTCAAGACCTTTTATTTATATAACAAGCTGTTTCACACCACATACAAATAGAACTAAAAGGTCAGTCTACCAATAATGGAACATTCTATTTTTACACTCGATGTCCAGTTGTTTGTTTACTTCCTCAGTCTGTTTGTAAATCCGTATGGTTCGGAAATGGCGAGGACTAACTTTTGAACCTATTTCGGTTCTAATATTTTGTTTATGATAATGAGAGATGCAAAACCCTGAATCAAACTTCATACTAAATTATTGAAAATGGATAAACAATGTTCAAAGCTTGGTTTCAGTTGTGCTATTTATCATGAAATCAAGTTCAATACAGTGATTCATTTTACAAACGAATTTGAATGACGGCCAACCATCAAATTAATGAAACAACCAACCACAAAGCAAAGCAATCCAAACAGATTCAAAACTACAATCACATCCATTACAGACTGTGTGTAGCAGTCCATTAAAAATTACAACTAATTAGTATCAAACCGCTATTTCGTCCAATAACTACACTAGGAAATGTATAACTACGCACTCTAGTTTTACTCACGAATATTATTAATTCATGGAAATTAACGAATAATGAAATTACTATTTTTATCGCCTTTCCATGCCACACCTCACCGTGAATCGCTGAAGCGATCAAATGAAACAAAATCGAACAAACTCAAGTGGGAATCGAGCTCAGCCCATTAAACGCGATTGCTTGTCGAAAATGAAAATGGGGAAATATATTTTCGTTTGTTCGACGGATCGTTGTTCCATGTTTTTTGTCTGATTTTTATGCAATCCGTCGGGAGCTGCGTTTACACGCAACAAATTGCTCACTTTGATATTTGATTGAGAGCGTTGAACGTACTGTGTCGTTCGAAGCGTACGTAATGGCTACAAAGGAAACTTTCTGATGAATTTAATCGACAGATTCATTAGTCAAAGCTAACTCGTAAGTTAATAAATACATAGTTTTGAGACCACAACTTCGACTTCGCTAATTCTTCGAGAACTCTACACAAGTCTGGAAGAAGTTTTCGAGAGCGAATCGTATTTGGAACAAACAATGCTTGTATAATGAGGTGTATGTAGCAGCGACGAGGTGTATCTAAATGTAAACGAGAGACTTACTCAAGTTCGATTTCTCGTTTGGTTGCCTGCGAAAGGAGCAAAAAGAGCGACCCAATTAAAAAGTGTTCATGCATGGGTGGCTCTATTCGGCTCCAATTTTATTGGAACGATTAATTTTATTGCGAAAATTTCTGGACAGCGGAACGAATGGAAAACGAAAGTCGGCCGAGGTGGCTTCAGCGACCTTTTTGTGGTGGCGCAATGGATGGGTTTGTTCAGTACCGAATCTAATCAAAGGGGAAGCAGCCGAAAAAAATGCTCGTAGCCCTCATTGTGGCCGTGATGAATGAATTGAAATTTTAATGTAATTGGATATCGGCGATGATCGAGCGCGCGCGATGCCGCTATGCACGACAATAATAAATATCCGCCACTAGATATATTGCCTCGCCTGCGGCGGTTTATTACATTTTTTTCTTGGTCGTTTTATTTAGTCATAAATATGGAGGCTTGATTTTGATTGCTGAAGGCAAATTAGCAAATCGTTAGCGTAAACTAAAGAACTTTTCTTACATTCATTTTCGGAGCTAGTTAATCGCGGTTACGCGGCTACAACACATTAGTTGTATAACTAAGGTAATTTGTATGAGTACAAAACCTTATTAGGTAATAAATCATTACTACAGTGAGTTGAACTACAAGAAAACACAGCACATGCTCGTTAATGAAAGTGCAAATTATTTGTTAGCGTCATGCCCGCGAGTTCAGACTGCGGTACACTCGCGCACACTCGCTGTCCTTATTACCTGATACGCTTGTGTTCATAACTGTACATCGTGGTGCTATTGTAAACTTACTAACGAGTGATTCCTAGAACCCATAATGCCCGTGTTGACCTTTATTTAGCCCCCAGCTTAATATTAAACTGGGTCGAATTTCATGGAAATACACAAAGTACTCGCAAGTGACGACGAATTTTATTTCTCGCTAAAATTGAGTAATTTAAGTTGAAGTTTTATGTTACTAAAAGCAGGAAGTTCATAAAAAAAATACAACAAAACAGCTATTTGCGAGACTATTCCGCAATATGATGCACTGTGAATGTAACTGTACAGTTACAGTCAAACTTGTCGCAATGTACATACCGTTCTGCTGAGCAATAACGTGCACATGTGGGCTGTGTACTGTCGACAACAGCGGACTAGTACGCGCGTGAGTCGAGTAGGTCAGGCCCGGAGCTTGCGACGTGTCTCCACAATAATTTTATTAATATTACCCCCGGAAGCCTGTCACGCGTGAAACAACCGCTCGTATATCTTCAGTCTGCGAAAAAATATGATATATTGAGAAAACGAGAGACGTAAGAGCTTTTCTTAGCTTCCCTTTGCGGAGTTTAGCGTCTTTTTAGTGTACTTGAGTACGTTGTGAGGTTTTACTACACCTCGCAATGGGGAGTTAGTATCTTGAAATAAAATTAATAGCTTTGCTATCTAATTTTTTCCTTTTCTTAAGTTAATTTATAAAGCGAGTTGGCTTTGAGTGAGCTTACATAAAACCGTTTTCATTTATTAAATAATCGCTACGAAATGCTAAAATGTTGTCAAGAAAATTCCGAATACTTTCATCGTCCGTTTTTGCTTTATGTATACCGGCACGACAAAAATTGATCAAAGGCTCAATATCGCTGCACGGGAAACATACCTACTTGTAGCGAGCTTACACCAAAACGACAAGGATTTTTAGGCACATTTAAGTCTCGAAAAGGTCTATGACTGTACTCTTTTGCTGTTGCAAAGCAATTCAGTACAAGTAATGGTCGGGCAATATAAAAAATCTGTAGGTATTTGGAGTACTGATATTTTTTTTTTTGTTAAATACATACAAAATCGCGCTAAACATAACTATTTGAGATATGATTGTATTCTTCTTCTTCATAGCATGTCGATACCAATCTAAATTGAATTTTTATTACTTACTCGCTATGTTTCCCGCTAATGACATTCAGTGATTCGACATAAAAGTGAACCTAACTCTAGAATCCAAAATTATTTCCCCGTACAGACTTCAAAAAGCAGTTAGTTCCCTGAGCCAAAATATTCAGATCGCGTTGAACATTAAACGTGCACAGATTGGCGAGGCCCATACGTGGTGGCGTGTCGTGACATGCCTCCACTACTCATCTGACCACATTCGGCACCGCAGTAATGAGTGGCGCAATTCTTTAGTGCCCTCCAACACGACACATCTATGCGGCCGCGTTATAGCCAACCATTACAACAGCGAACCACCAATCTAATATAATTTATATTTCCGATACATTATGCGTGACATTCAACGTCGAAACTTGAGGCTTTGTCAGAACGGCTTTATTGTGGAATTATTCTAACTCAAACGCGGCGGTGACATCGAAATAAAGGGGCGGGACCGATTTGGAATTTCATTTCTTTGCTCTTATCTTAATGCGAGGCGTCGTGTCTTGTCTTGACTAGCTGGGATTGCTCTTTTTCTTTCGTTTTATTTACATCAAAACTTTTGTACCTTTCTTTATACATTTTGAGATAAAAAGTTTAAATCACTATCAATAAAAATAAATTGTATTGTAATATTCATTATCGTATCAACGGCTATTTCTTATGTAAACCTGCTGAAACTTTTCAAGATCAATATTTTTATAATAACGCTTACATAAATTCTTACTTTCTATATGTTAAGGATCAGTAAACTTAATAGGAAACTACGAAAATTCTCACGTTTTATAGTCCACTTTACCACGAAATTCACTTAGGTAACGATCAGCTAAAATAGAGCAGGTATGTAATAAAGATTGTTTGATAAAAAACATATTACGGTTTTGGCACAGACTTATTATAAATAGCGACAAGGTTCCAAGGTTAGTTTCCCCGGTAAGGGCTATTGTACATAATTTGTCTAGGAAATAAAAAGTTACGCAACATATATATCGAGGACACAATACCTCTCGGGTCTTCAAGCAAATTGATACCCGACTGGCACCGCGAGACCAAGTAATCCGTCTTTATTAGGGTAGTCTTCACACTGAGTAAATTGAAAATTCCTTCTAAGTATGACTGATGGTGTACATTACTTGCCCCCAACACGGTGACAGTTTTTCCTTAAAGAAAAGAAGATTATTTCATGCGGTGTGGAAACGGAGCGTTTTAATATTGCGTCTATTTATATTCATGGGCTCTTTATCGCCTCGAGAAAGGGAAGCCAGGAATTGTAACGATGTAAGTACAGAAAAACAGTGATATTCACTTAGGCATTCTTTTTCTTGGAGTTATACGAAGGCGGGACTTGCTCCCAAGTCGGGAGCGCGGGCCATGAATGTTTTGTGTCGACGATTTGGGGTTCCGAAATTAGCTTTTGTCTACTGCGCTGTACAGAGGTTTGCATGCATTTTAATCTAACGAGTATCATGGCTGGATAGAAGCAAGCTTGTACGAGCACAATTTCGTTGATATTACCTAACAAACGACATGTATTCTCACTCGCTCCTTGCGACAGTAAAGAAAACAAAAATGTGAATAAATTTATGTTTTTCATAAAAGGGATTTTCGTGATAAGTTTTCGTCGACTTACTCATGCGGCGGGGTCGTAAACTCGTAACTTGTATTAAATTAACCAAACGGAAGAGGCAGTATGTCTGAGCAAAATTCTTGGTGTAATTTACGGCACTTATAGTATAATTATGGCACAGGAGGGCGACTATTGAGGAGTACAGAGAGGCTTAAGACTGTATTATAACGTGTAATAACGTGCGCACTATGTGCTTGTGGGTAGCTCTACAGAGGGTACGGAGGGTGCAGGGATAATGAAAGAAATAATGAGGAGTAGAACCTAAAAGGAGTAATATGCGACCCTTCACAATAGCCAGACTTAAAATTAATTAAAGTTTAACTAAGAAGTCTAGGGTATGGGTGAGGATTAAGCCAATGAGCTGTGATTGGTCGTTGGGAGCCGTCCTTGAGACAATAATCATGTCTTCTTAATTTAAAATAGACTAAAGGGAAGAAACAGCCGTTTGGGATAAAATTGACTGGCTTCAGGTACTCTATGCGGCTGCTGGTGATGCCGACCACGCGCACCAATCTGCTTCAGCGCGCACCGCTAACGGGCGCTGTGCATGTTGAACGTGGTAGCCAATAGAAAAGACTTGTTTTCTTGTACACTGAACGACTTTACTGGTAACCTCTAGGGTGTTATGTTATAATTAAGTTAAATTATTTATGTGTTGTGTATGTGTGTTATGTTTATAATTAATAATATATTTGTAACTAACTATCGCATTAGGGCAACCTGTAAAGATAGATTTACAGTTTTATAATATAAACACACATAACATAATATCACGCCTTGTTTCTCCAAGGGGTTAGGCAGAGGTGTACCCATCGTACACCCACATTTCGCCAGTTATGTTAAAGTCCCACCTAATGGGGCGAGCCACCATAGGGCACAAATTCCAGAAAAAATAATATCTATAATAATGGACAGCTGTTCTATTTATAATTTTACTAATATCAAAGGGTGTCTAAGTTTGAAACTGAAAAAAACTGTTCTTAAAGTTGCTGTATCAAAATGATTGACATAGTCTAGCAACCTTTCAAATAATAATTAAAAATATTCTAACAAACAATATTGTTAGCCATTTAGAGAAAGGAAGAATTATAACGTTTACAACAGTCACTTGTATGTCTACAGAGCTCACCCAGTTTATTTTGGAAATTCTAGTTGCTCAATTCGGTGTCATTTTAACGATCCAGGTTTTTATTGAATCGAACAGCAAAATAGTCGATTTTCCTCTGAGCATAATCAGCCTATAATTTTTCCACTGCTGGGAGCCTCCTCCTCCTCTCGGTGAGAGGAAGTGGGCCATATTCCACTACGCAGGCCCAGTGCGGGTTGGTAGATGTCACATGTCTTCAAATTTTTGGTTCTAGGACATGCCGGTTTCCTCACGATATTTTTTCCTTCACCGTTTTGAGAGCAGTGGTGATGAAATAATTTACACAAAGTAAAGTGCCTGCTTGGGTTTGAACCCACGACCTACAATTCGTAAGTCCCGGCCGTTACCACTGGGTCACCACTGTTCATTATATATTTTCCTCTTATTTCCTGTCATTCAATGGGACACTTGGAAAGATTTTTTAAATCATATATTGTTACGGATTCTGAAACTGATATACTTTCCATTTCATCCTTACTATCCTAATCCTAATCCTAATCCTAATCCTAACCATCCTAACTTCCTAACTAATATTATAAATGCGAAAATAAGTTGGTTTGTTTGTTACCTTTTCACGCCTAAACAACTGAACCGATCATCCTGAAATTTTGCATATACTTTGTCAAGGGTACAGAAACGGACATAGGGTACCTTTCATCCCGCAAAAAAGTACTGTTCCCGAGGAAAACAACAATAACGTCCTTATTATAATAGATGGCGCCACGTGTCTTTCGAATCATGATTGAATTATAACCCGAATTGATAGTCAGTCTAAATTAACGCGAGCGAAGCCGCGGGCAACAGCTAGTAATCTATAAAATTGAATTGCTAAGTCAACAATACTTTTTTTGCAAGTAGAAGTGCAGGAAACATGCGTGTCGTCTGGATGTAGGTAGCCTATAGGTACCTACTGTGATTAGACCTTTAACTTCTAGTAGGATTTGTAAGAGTCTAAATGTGTATATATTTATATATTATACACTCATGCATAATGTATACAGTACTTTTATTTTAAGTACCTTTGCAAATTGTTTGATAAATTGAATTTTTTCCCCTTGGCACTCTCATCGTAATTGTTTTTTTTTACCTATTCTATAATTATTTATTTCCGTTGTTCCAGTATCGACCGTGGACGTGGACGCCGTGCTGGGCCGCACGGCGTCGCTGCCGTGTGACGTCACGCCCGACACTAATGAAGACAGGGTCTACATGGTGCTGTGGTTCCGAGCGGGGAAGGCAACTGGCGGAAAACCTATATACAGGTACTTATACTATACTGTAAACATAGCATAATCAGTGTACAATATTCTCATTACTGGAACACAGGGCTCCTCTCTGTGAGAGAGGTATAAACATAAAATCACGCCAAAGAGCCATTATGTAATAAATGGCCGTCCAAAAATCCAGATTCAGTACAACTTCTGAGAATTTCTTAAAGGATAAATCCCAGGAACCCACGCTCAGTGGTTGACCAACGTGGCAGTCAAAGTACCTACTTTTTATACAGACATTCGTATTTAAATACATACAATTCATACTGATTACTTACTCTAAATTTGATTACAAACATTAACGAGCGTAGCACTAAAGTATAGTCGATTTTTTATTTAGAAAAATAAAATGGCTTTATGGATATCACTTTTGTTCTCAAAGCTTATGTGAATTGTAAACAGACTAAAAACAATGAAAAAAAAAACATGAATCTATCTGTTGGCAGTGTGATAATTAATAAAACCGATTGTGAATAGGATAAGGGCAAGAGAATCATGATGATTCAAAAACTCATTTGATTCTAAACTCGTAGCGCTACGCTGCTACGCGGCTGGCTACGAAATGCTACGTAATTCGTAGCTTCATCGCTACGGGTTATCCCTGTTTGATATTGATTAATCATCTAATAATTGTACGCAAATATGGAATTATTATTGTTTACTATAGTCTAAGCAATTATAACGCTGTGTTAACGTTTGATTAGCTAGTGGAATAGGTATTATTAATACAATTAATTTATATTTTGATGGTGGTTGCTTTGTGCTGATTTAATTTTGGCTCAATATAAACTAGAGTGACGTGTTTTGGGCTATGTAATGTTTCCTTACAATATTATTAGGTATTTAGATGTAAGGAATACAGAATCTTTTTTTTTTACTTTCTTTTTGTAATTTTTTTTTTATGGTTAATTTCCCTTTTCATTATGTTACAACGTAATTCAGAGGTGTTCGTTTTAACTTAACCATTAGTTTTGTAAATACTGTAAAAATCACTTTCTAATTTACTTTTATTTTTGCCGAAAACTTTAGCTTAAGTGTGAACTTCAACCATTATAATTAACTTGAACCATCACGTCACTATAACATATAAATACACTAATCTACACCAAATTCTATAACCACAAACATAGTTTTATATCGTTAGTTCGGTTCGATTAATTGCCTACAGTGGAATAGCGGCCGGACAAGCCTGCGGCGCGAGATAAGCTGCCAGACCAAGACATCAATCATCATTTGACAAATTTATGTGATTCCGACACCAGATCTTGTACATGGACTGGCCACTACATCTGTACTGTAGGTGCGTGGAAATGCTTGGTATTCATTGTAGAATTATTTTATTAAGGGGATTTTTTTTAGTCTCCAATAAACATACCTACATAAACTCATACGTTCTTCTCATGGGGGTAGGCAAAAACTTCAGAACGCCACCTGCTACGATCCTTACATACTCCTTTTGCCTCGTTTACGTTCATACATCTGGTCATACACGCTCGCCGTTTGCGAGTACTACGCACCTGACCTTTCTAAAGAACATCACCAATAAGGTCACTTTATGTCGTGCTAGGGCGACCCCTCCCGGCGTTTCCACTCACATCTGCCTTGACCTTTTGTTAGTCGCCTTTCATTCATCTTCTCAACGAGACCAAACCATCTAAGCACACTTTCTTCAATTTTTGTCAATATATCTTCTTTTAAACCGCAACTGTTGCCTTATCACAACATTGCTCAGCCTAACATTTATAGACACACCACACATACTTCGCAAGGAACGCAGCATTATTCTACTTTCATGCTTGTTTTGCAACACCCAACACTCACTTCCATACATAAGGATAGGCACCAGTACACCATTGAGAACAGTATAAACAATAACATAATAATAGTGATTTTTACGACAAGTAAGCATCAATTATTGTCAGGGATATGGTCAATGATTAGCATAGTCCTACATCATGATTCTCTTGCCTTAATTCCAATTTAGTTGGGGTCCGCGCAGCATGTTTTCTTCTAACCTATATGGTAAGTTTATATAGTCTAATCAACTGTAATTTTAACAGCCATTCACAGGTTTGCGGAATTTGTTTGTAATAGACTTCTAAAGGGATATTGGAGATAGGTTTAAATGTGAAGTTTAATAAACATAGTTCTCCGCATCCTAACATAAGCATGAATGCATATATGTATTCCACGAAGGAGCTAGCAGTAGTTAGCGATAGTTCGCCTGATAAGTTACCTATAAGTCTCAAGCTTATGTCTATTCACCGGTCATAAGACTGCTATTGAGAATTTCGCATTCAAAATACATGAATAGGGGAGCAAACCTAAACACTCTACGCTCCACGATCATACAAGTAACCAACGAGTCTGTCAATATGTACTGCGTCAACGTTACATAAAGGTCAATAATCATTTATTCAGATGACACCATAAACGTGCAAATGATAACATATCCAGCATGTTAACACCTCTGTCACAAAAAAGTTAGCTTCAGAAAGCCAACCAAACAACGAGTGAAAAATGCACGCACACATAGAAAAGCTTCACTTACAGAGACTGCAAGCGCACTCGCGGCAGGCGTTCGACCGAAATAGACAGACATGAAAATTTTGGCCTACTTGCACTGCCAATCACGAAATACGTTTAACGCTAATATTTAAACCATTAAATGCGTGCCCCCTATTACATGGGGCTTAAATATAACTAGTGACATGTGGATGTACTATAAGTACACCTCTGCCCAACCCTTCGGGGAAACAAGGAGTGTTGTTGTTATTTAAAACATGATTCAAAATCAAAAATCAAAATATTTTATTTCACATAAACCAACATGGGCACTTATGAAACGTCAGAAGCTAGGTGCACGGTTCCAATTGGTTATTTCCTATGGAGAAGAGCCAGCAAGAAACTCCACAGTTACTGTTTTAAAAATAAGGGGCTTTTACAATGTTTCAAATTACAGTGTTGATAATGGGAGGACAGTGTAGGCCTGACAACAAGTAACAGGCACTCAACAAAATATATAAAAAAAAAAAAAATATATAAAAAGGTCTACTAATCTAGTCTACAAGTTAGGCCTACAACGTTCTCACATTCACAAAGTATAGAAGAATCTATATAAAATAAAAGCCTATTTAAAACAAATGACATGATTGCCATTACAACTGTAACAAATCTGAATTAAAATCCTGTTTAAAAAAGCTATAAGTAAAGAGTTGAAATAAGAATTAGAGGTATATTCTGTTTCTATCATCTATAAACGATTGTCAGAAACACCATGTTTTAAATTTGTTTAACGTTAAATGTGATAAGCGATTTCTGGTGCAAGTAGGCCTAAATTGACGATATTGTTGCCATTGGGGGTAGAACCTGGATCAGGTTCGTGATGATTGTCACAAAAAAAGAAGCTAGGTCTATGCCCGAACTGTGGCTCTTTGTATGGAGTCGAACTTCTGTAGTTGTTTATTCTGTGCCTCTATCTCATGGCAAGTATAAACTTAATCTGCTTTTCAAGAGTATCATGTTCACATTTCCTCTGTGAGATAGCAAACAATCTCATTCTAGTATCCTCACCTAAAGTAGGTATACTTTACTATAATGTTCTGCACTATGCTTGTGGGAATGGCAATGTGTTTGATTTATAAACTATTAACAATGATAGGTTTATAGATGTAGAAAATAAAACTCGTCAAAGAGAAGAGAATATTAAATTAGATCAAACAAAAATACAACGAAATTGGGAAGCTGCCCCTTTTTACGTTTTGTTCTTTTTGCAGAAAAAGGTTTGGGTTTGACAGTGAACTCTCTTACGCAATTTTCACGGGTTGTCATTAGCTCTTTCATAATAAAATTTATTTTGCTAAAATAGGTACTAGGTGTAACATAATCTATTCAGGAGAAATCGTGTATTTACTGTACAAATTCTGCCAAATTGGGATTGATTAAAACTGTAATTTAAAAATCCACTATAATATAACGATTATTATAATTTGTCTGTACTAGTTGCCTACCAGACACTGACGATTTAGAATGAAACAGGTACTTACTGCATATTTAAATTTTACTATTGTTTTAATTTTTTTATCTAATTTTGTTTTAATCCGAATTTTGAGATTTATTTAGTTGCTTTAATTCTAATTTGATTTTTCTTATTACATTTTTAGTGCTTAATTATTTTTTTGTAAACATAATTATAAGTAAGTTAATTTTATCACCTTTTGCTGCATATACTTGCTAAATTGTAACCTAAATAGAAGAAGTCACTGGCTCCTGAAATACAGGTACTCTAATCCAGCTTTGGAGCCAGGGTCTCAAATATTTATAATAAAAAAATATAATATTCTGCAACGTGTTTATGACAATAAATAATTTATTATTATTTTTATCTTTACGTATCTCGGGACCCGGTGTTTTGGAAGGTATACGAGGGGCGGAAGCCAAATCGCAGAGGCTCTTAGACAATTTTAAATGGAATGCAAGTGCACCCAAGAACAACCCCCGATCGGTGCAGGACTATTGCAGAACATGGAAACTAACATATTGGGCTAAGGGTTTGGGTGGCTATAGTGAATTAGTTACTTGGAATTATGGAAAGACCATGTCCCCAGCCTGCCCAATAAAAATATAATTTGCACGGAAAATGGCAGGGGATGACTTGCACACTCAATAATGGGCCCCCGGTCACTGTCGCTACTACATAGTGACTTAGCGACAAGGGGGCAACATGTCCTGACGTGCTTGAGGAGTGAAGAAGTATTCCACAGTTGTCAGGACAATCCCAGAGCCCGGAAGATGGTCATGAACCATTTTTATATTAAAAATAAATCTTTATTCATTCATCTTTATTTATTTATTCACTCCAAACATACAAATATCCTTACAGGCTAGACCCAATGCGATATTGCAGCACACTTAAAAATTAAATAGTTCCACTGCTTTATGGTACAAGCAGTGGAACTATATATTTTTTAAGTTTTACAAAAAAAAACAACGATTTCTATAGGTAGGTATAGCTATTCTTTCAAATTTACCCAAAGCGCAACGGAATATGTTGACGTCATCAGTAATGAGGTTATATCTCCGGACCCTGGGGTTCCGGACCTTTGGAAGGCGTACGAGGGGCGGAAGCCAACTCGCAGAGGCCCCTAAGACAGTTTTAAATGATGAGGAGGCACCACCCGACGATTATCCTGGTATGCATTATGCAAGTGCACAAAAGTATAACCTCTGATTTGTGGTGCAACCTAGGAGAGGGATATGTCCAGCAGTGGACTGCGATCGGCTTAGTTGATTGGTTGAATGATAGTTATAGAGGTATTTCTTTCCGAAGGGACAAAACAAATACAGTATTCAGAAGCTCAAAGTACTTAAACATACAAATGGCCACAATAAGTTAACCCACAACAAAATCAATTGCAAAAAACGAACCACAAACAATTCAGTCATGAATAAATAAAAGAAAAGAAAAATAGAAAAACATGCACGAGAAAACAAAAGGGTGTTCCCAAGATTGTATTACAGCTTCCTGCAGCAAATACACATTTACACTAATGTCGAGGTAAATATGAAATATGAGAAGGAAGACAACAATGGCGGATTGATTTACCGTAGCCGTCGGTAGCCGGATCTCAGGGAGATAGGGACTTCCGGACTACAGATAAAAGTTACATGTTAGGACTGTGATGGATTTTTTATGATTGTGGGATTAATATCATTAGGGTTGAATGGTTAGAAATGATGACATGTCGACAGAATAATTTTTAGTTTTGTACTGTAAGTTGTTTTTAGCTGAAAGGAGATATGTTTCTATAGAGGTATGAGGAACAGGGTGAAAAGTTTACTAATCCCCCATAGAAAAGAGAGGATCCTCCGACCTGTAGGGTATCGTGTCTGGTGGCCAACTCTTCGACGTTGTATATAGGTACATGCTAGTCACGCGGTAAACTCTGCTTGCGCGATGCAGAATTTTGCGTGACGTCAGTGTGATGCGTAGTTCGCATGTGGCGTTGTAGAAGCCCCGCCACAATTCTATCATTTAATCATATTGCCTCATACTTACTCATATAATTTCTGTGTAGTAGTTAGAAATGTGTATGTAGTTAGGAATAAATTACTACCTAATGATGAGAAAATGGTGCATTCATTCATGTTTCAAAAAAGAATTCAGTTTTCATCTTGAGTATAATTTTAATGTAATGTAAAAAGCATTACAATCATGTTGAGTACATACGAGTAGTCACATTGATACCCTCTTCATCTTACAAAACAATTTCAAATGAATCTCTGCAAATACAAAACGAAAACATCTCAGGACTTCAAAGGGGCACCCCTACAACTTACACGAATGACCCCGTGATACGATTGGAATTTGAATCAATCCAATTCCGTCCATATTTTATTTGGACTTAAGTTCATTATCCAACGAGCACAGTTGAAGTGGATTGAAATATTCGATCGGGATCACGTCGTAAACGGACCAGGTAGTTTTCATATTTTATGAAGTTATATGTTTGTCTTACAGACATGTCCACGTTTTATTATTTTATAAGATAGTTCTGGTTTTGATATAAAAGGAAACAGTATCTTGCCCTTACTTCGTCAAAATGGACTTTGTTATTTGAGAGTGATAAAGCTTTTAAAATAAATATATTCATATAATGTAGGTATCTACGATATAAGTGTATACCATCGGAAACTGTTTTCTATGAAAATCTGAAATAATGTGAGTCCATCGTGTTCAGATATCGACACCCATCACCAGCTCCAAGAGTTTCGCTAGCTAATTTAATTTAAATCTATAAAGACAGAGTCAAATTAAATTCGAAGTCTTCAAGAAAAGAGAGATAGAGAGAGAGAGTCTTCGAAGATTTCAGAATAAAAAAAAAGGAGAATACAACTTTAATAATATTAAAAAAAGTTGTATTCCTTTTTTCTGTAAACCTATTATGTTTTTATTTTAATATCAACATACGTTTTATCAAACAACTGCTGAGTAAAAACCTTCATTCTCAGGCATACTGAATTATAACACAAAATATTGGCGTCGAATGGTTGGCTCAGACCCACCCAGGTCTTATCCGTGATTCTTAGTAGGTCACTCGCTGACCTGGTTCTGCCAACACTTTCTCTCTAGTCTTTTAGCAACCATATCGTTAAGGTTTTATTCTACCTGCCAAAGTTAAGTCTTGCCAAATGCTTTTGACTTGGCTTTTGTTTTTATTGATCACTAACTTTTATCCATGCTTCGCTTATTTTTGGAGCATTTTTCGGGAAAGTAGATAAACTCGTCGGTGCGTAAACCATTTCCATGTAAACCATCACGTCGATCGGTTGCTGCGTGACACCACAAACCAACGAATACACATTCACAATAATATTAGTAGGATAACATGCCTACAGGTGATCGCAGGAAATAGATTGGTGTTCAAAAAATCGATTAAAATTGGCCAGTAACTTTCCCTGTTTCTGTGATAACTACGTTTTTCATTGATAGAATTCAATTTCTGACATCAAGACAATACAAAGAGAAAATTGAAAATTTGAAATCAAAGAGAAAATTGTTGACGTGATAATGTGGGTCGAGGCGAAGCCGAGGCACACATACGTGAGTCCATCAATGCCTGATTGCGGCCAAGGCTTATTATAAATATAGTACTTTTTTCAAATAATGCGCGGAAATTAAAACTAAGTAAATTTATTATAAATTCCAGAATCAATGACGAACAACGATAATTTTTCTCGCGCCAATATGTTCATTTGTTTCTTTTTCACTTTAAACAGTTCTATTTGCTAAGCCAGTTCGAGATTTAAATAAAATCTTTGATAAGTAACTTCCTTGGTTGCCAAGGGTCGAAGTAAAAGTTCGTTCCATTTTTAATTACACGACAGATATGTTCTTTCATAGTAATTTACGATATTGGGCCGCTAAACACGACAAAATGATATGGATTTTCATATTAACATTGCCGGTCGCGAAACAAGGCAGATATGGATTTTCATACTAACATTGCCGGCCGCTGCTTGCATGTAAATACATGCGAGCTGGTCAAATGACGAGTACAGCATTTTCAATTTATCTCGAAGAAGGTTGTCAAAATATGCTTGAAAATCCAAGCATGTTTGAGAAAATAAACATGTTATATACGCATGAGTACAGTCAACAATAAAATCGATTTCCATTGTAACTTTTACATATCATGTAAATTAATATAAAACGATTCGCCACATTCTTTTCTGCATTTCTTGTAATAGATTAGAGTGAAAACTCTTAAAATTTTATATATCCGTACAGATTTTTTGTGAATATTAATTTAATTTCTCAGTAGCAGTCCGAAGTCTGGATTTGTGCCAGGTTGATGGCAATAGGCTAGCTCCCTATTACATGGGACTTAAACATTACTGGCGAATTGTGAATGTACTTTAGGCACACCTCTGCCTAACGACAGGGTTACAGACGTGATATTATGTTACGTCGTAAATTCAATAATTATTTCAAAAACTGAATTGACTTTTGTTAGGTACTGACCTTACATTCTAAATATACTACGAGTATCTGTTCAATAATAGCATTAGGCTGATCCCACGCTATCCATTCGTTAGTTCTACGAAATTTAAATGACAGAAAACAAATAGCAATTATATTTGTTTGATTCGGTAGAGCAAACTGTTCAGTTCCTCAATATGAAATTCCATGAAAAGTTCAAAGGCTTATAACTGAATTGTTGGTATACCACAATATACTAAAAACCTTTGTTTCCCGCTTTTGTTAAAGCTTAATGAGTGAGGGGTTTAAATAAAATGCAAGCAGAAAAATGTAAAACAAGTGAAGGGTGCCCTTCGGCTTTGTCCGTGTTGTTGTTGACTTTCTTTTTTATGTGGGTCTGTTCTGGAATATATGTCAAACGCAGGGCCTGCACGGTTGGTACAGTTGTGTTTGTGCTGACGTCATTTTAGTCACTTTTCTTTAGAATTTTTATACATAGCATATAACATCACGCCTGTATTCCCCGAAGGGTTAGGCAGAGGTGTCCTAATAGTACACCCACATTTCGCCAGTTATGTTTAAATCCCATGTAATAGGGGGCGAGCCCATTGCCATCAACCGGGCACAAATTCAGACTCCGGGTTGCTACTGAGAAATTCCAGATGGAAAACCTAATTTCACTTTGCCCGACCCGGGAATCGAATCTAGAACCTCATGCTCAGCAGTGGCGTTTGCGACCACTACACCAACCAGGTAGTCAATAATGAGGCAATAATATACATGACAGGTGAAATTATTGTATATTGTTCAGGGCTCAGAAAATAGGAATCTTCTCATGGCTCTCTGCGTCAAATCCTTGCCACACAGAGTGAAAAAAAAATAATGAAAAAGTGTTTATTCACAGATTTTTATTTTGCACCAAAAATATTCCGTCCGCCAAACTGCAAAGCAGTTTGTTGGCAAACGTAGCTCCATTTTTAAACATTTCTAATTCTTACATAATTTATAATTTACACTTTTTCACATACAAGTAAGTACGCTAAATTATCTATAGTACCTACATTATTATCTATGACTATCTATATATCTATCCTTCCTGCAAATTTTAAAATAAAAATACAAGTCAACAGACATACAAGTAATAGTGTTTTAGATCGAGTTTTATTTGAATGTATAATAATTAATTTAAGTAATCGATGTTGTTACTATAACGATTTTTAATTCGTTATCTATCTACTTCAAAATTACTGCAGTTAACGGGAACAACACGTTGTAAATACGCTAAGAAAATAACAGCCGATCTATTATTATCTGTGAAATGATATGTAAAGTGTGCTTAAAGTGAGCTACATCAATCTTCGGGCAGTTGCCCACCAGATACGACACCCGTCTGGTCGGAGGATCCTCCCTTTTCTATAGAGTATGAGTGAACTTTAAACCCTGTTCCTCATACCTCTATAGTGTCAAATCCCTACCATCACGTGGAATGACAGCTCACTGAGCTCACTTCACCTAAGTTTTCGCGGTGAGCGTTTTATAGAATAGAGTGAAATGGATCGGATGGCTTTTTTTTTTGCTGGTAAAATAATACTTAAATAATAGATAAGCGAAATGTTAGTATCTTATTCGCGATCTCCTGACTTTGATTAGATTATTATGTAAGTTAAAACTTGTTACCACAGTAACAACTTAATGATTTCCTAAAACAGTGCTTCCTCTCTCCTACCCTTTTGCTGTGCCCTACAGGGTCCATAATGATCTCAAATATATAGTTCTCACCTAAGTAGACGTTATAGTAAATCAATAAAGACATTGAGTATTGAAAATAGGCCGGCTTAACACTTAGATCTGACACACCGATCTACCTAAAGGGCTTACACACGCCTAACTTTTCGCGAAACTCGAAACTTACCGCTAATATTAATATTTTTTTAGGGATAATAATTTTACCTTTCAAATAACTATAACTTTCATTTTAATAAAATATTAAAGCTCTATTTGTACATGTTAAAAGCATTGACAGAGTAGTACATGTTAAAAGCATTGACAGAGTAAAACTCATTTCTAAGATCTGTTTATATGTGAAAATGCAGCAACATTGATAAGAAAGTACAGAAAAAGTCGCACAATTTCTTTTCCCTGAACTTATTATTTGACAAAGGTGGAAGTGACGGAACTTTTGTAAACACTGGTCATTAAATCTTTGTCTCCTTTTCATTCCTTTGAAAAACGTTTATTATCTAAACTAACATTGTAAAGAGAAAAATATTTGTTTTTTTTTATGTCTGTTTGTTAAGCTTTCAAACTGAAACGGCCGAACAGATTTGGATTAAATTTGGCACATAGGTAGACCATGACGTGGATCAGGACACAGGAGACTTTTTATAACGATATTCTCACAAGATCGAGACGTATGCGGGTAAAACCGCGGGGTGCAGCTAGTTAATAATTACATTCTGATAATTTCAACTCAGTACATACTGATAAGTAATTATGAGTTGTTTAAGTTTACTTTACTATATTTCAGGGATTCGCCTTCCTTTTGGAAAGACGACTGAAAGTTTGAAGAATTGAAATGCTTTGTGAAACAGGAAATTAGCTTTTCGTGTTAGCAGTTTTCTGTCCAGTCAGTATTTTATAAATAGAGCTTAATAAATTCAAGACATTTTTGTTAATACCTTTAGTTTGGGGGTGCTTTGAATAGTTCCTGAAACCCTTAATGACCAAATTTTTTTTAGCTTGAGTTTTGATCAAGGTGGGTACCTAGTTCAAGAACCGGTAAAAGACACTAAAAAGATTATTTCAAAACACCTTTATATAATTCCTGCATATAATAATACCAGCATTATTGTCCCTCATCCAGAGAACGCATGAGCATTGATCACCACGCTTGCTCAAAGCGGATTGACGATTTCATACTTACCCATATTAATTATAAGTCCTGGTTTCCTCACAATGTTTTCCTTCACCGTTGTCAGTGATATCCAAGTTAAACTTAGAAATTTACATTTACGCATCTCAAACTCATCACACAGTATTAACAGAGTAAGCAATTACCACAGAGTAGTTTCGATACAGAAGCTACACACGTCAAACTAGCAACACACCTGGCCCGGCCCGCGCTTGTCATTAATCACGTCGCGTCGTTTAGCCCTATTATTAGGGTAACTGCCGACGGCTTTTAAATATCCACCTAGCGATACTATAAACCATCGGTGTCAAGGCGGTAACTGGTCGGAGATTGAACCGTTTCGACACAAATTTAGCTTCTATATCTATCTATATATCCTACTAATATTATAAATGTGAAAGTTTGTGAGGATGGATAGATGGTTGGATGGATGTATGGATGGATGGATGGATGGATGTTTGTTAAAAAAAGAAAGATCACGCAAAAACTACTGAACGGATTTTGATGGAATTTAGAACACAGATAGTTTATAACTTAAATTAACATGTGGGATATTTTTTATCCCGGTAGTACGTTCCCGTGGGATAATTTCCAACAACCACGCAGGCGAAGCTGCAAGCAAAAGCTAGTATATTATAAATTAAAGTCACTTTTCTTATCTGTCTGTGTGATCGCGTTGTGCTTCTAAACATCGCAACAGATTTTGATGCGATTTTCACCATCATTTTGTGAATTTATTCTAGAAGGCGTATGTGAATAATATTAAACTTAGGTACATATAATGAAGAAATCTCGATGTTTTGTCAAGTCATATAAACTGTGCGAAGCAGGGGCGGGTCGCTAGTTTTGAATAAACTGAAAAATGGTACAATCATGCTACGATTGTTAATTTCGTGAGGACGATTTCAATTCCGTCGTTACCTTGATATTGAAGGCGGGGAAGGTTTCTTTTATAAATAGAGAGTAATTTCAAGGATTCTTGTTATCAAGGTTGGATTGGCCTTGCTAGTCGGATGTAAAAAAAATGCTTTTTAAAAACAAGAGTTTGTAGATGTTAATTAAAAAGAAATAAAAAATAACACGTGTGGCACTCGGGGACTGCCGCGGTAAAGCTATTGCATAGCATTTTTTATCAACTTATGCAATTATAATTATTTATTTATTTTTTATTTATGCAGTATTTTTTTTTCTTTGATATTAATTCAAGTACAGTCGTACCATATACATACACGTTAAGCGAACGCTCGGCCGAGCTACATGGTAGGTGGAGTGGGGAGTGTTAGGTTTTATTTTCGTTACGGAATTTCTTGATTCGGTCGCCGCGCTCAAAGCCCGCGATAAAAGCTATGCAATAGCTTAAAAATGTTAAAAAGAATTTTATGCCGATTGGAATTGGAATTTAGTTTTCAAATAAAAGTTTGTTACACCCTCTTTTTTAACTGACTTCAAAAAAGGAGGAGGTTCTCAATTCGACTGTATTTTATTTTTAATTTGTGGTAGCTCAGAACTTTTTTCCAGGTGAACCGATTTGGATGACTCTTTTTTTTTTTTTGAAAGCTGGTAGTTCTCATGTGGTCCCATATAAATTTGATTAAGTTCTGACCAGTAGTTTTTGAGTTATCCTTAATACTGCGTATTTTTTCCCACTTAGCTTATATTGATGATGTTTTAATAATTTCCTGTCACTGTTATTTACATATCAAGTAGTGGTATACGAATTTTTGTGGGGTAGGTACCACAACTAAAAGGTGAAAAATAAAAACTTTTTAACAAAAAAACAATCGTCTTCAAAAATAAAACAAAAAAAAGTGAAAAATAACTTTGATTTCGAAAGTCTATGGCAAAAAACGAAAATACAAAACCAAAGACACCGACTTCCGAAATTAAAGCTATGTTTCAAATTTTTTGTTATTTTTTTTTTTGTTATGAATTTTTTTTTTTACTCTTGCTGTAAAAATGTAACATGCTTATATTTGTAAACGAAATTCCAATTTCAGTCGGAATAAAATAATCTTTAACTTTTTAGTTATTTTTAATTAACAACTAATAAAACATTGTTTTTACAAAACATTTCTTTTGTTTTATTTATTTTTTACTTTTTAGTATATAAGATGTTAAATAACTAGTTTAGTCATTTATATCAAATTTACGTTTTTTTTTTCGTTTATTAATTTAAAAAAATATTTTGTAACAGAGTACTTATCAAGACGAATCAAATGAGCCCAAACTCGGGGTTTCATCGTTTTATACAGAATTCCCATAACCACCTTCCGGCTCCATCATCAGATCAGCTCCATGTTATAATAATATTGCATTGTCATCAGATTTACATATGAATGCAAAATTTCAGCTCAATCAGAAACCAGGAAGTGGGTCAAATTTTACTTGCAAGATTTCATTACAGACACCGGGACAGGTGAAACTAAATGAAAGTTTATAATAATATTAATGAGACTGCACGCTACCGCTGAACGCGGAGTTCTGGGTGATGTTGGGTTTTTTCGTTACGATTTTCTCAGTAGCTGCCCGGAGTTTAGTATTATTACAATCAGATCTCACAATCCGATCCCATAGTTTAGAGTTGTGCTTGATTAATGGGAACAAGGTCGCCTCTGATCACATGGGCTATTAAAAAAGTCTTGTACCTACTTCTTAATGTTACAATGACTTAAACACTTGAAGTTCACAATAGTTCTTTATAGAGCTTTACTACTACCAACACAATATCATACGTGGTGTGGTGATTTAAAAATGCTACTTTGAACCTTATACATTGTTGCCCACTCAACACGTTGACGCAACGCAAGCTAGCGTCTAGAGAATTACTTTCCTCGCTCCATTTGTCCACAAGAGGTTCATCAAAGGGTTTAGTGATGGGACGATGATTTTAATCCTCCCGAAGAGGCCGGCCACTGTAGCAACGAGCAATATTGTTTGCCCCCTGTATCAGGTGTGGTAAACTTGTATAGGGAGGGGATGTGCAACGTAATTAACGTGTGCTGTGCGGAATTTATTAATTAAATCGATATTTAGTAACATAAATTCATGCCTTATTGCCATTTCACGTTGTTACAGTGAGTATGTCTGTCTATAAACAATTTTCAAGGTCTAAAGAGAGTTCTTTTTATGTATGTGGCATCTTGCAGTTCAACCTACAAGGTTGTCAGCTGCGTAACCGGGCTATCCCGTGGATGCCTTAATAAATTAAGTACTCCAGCCAGAGAATAAAACTTATGAACAAAGCGACTACACGCTTATCTAAAGAGCGAGAGCATTTAAAAATAAAAGAAGTCAGGTGACATCCTAAAAAACGGTTGAGTGTACTACGAAAATCTCAAAATATTTCAAATGATTTATTCTTGTTTTTTAAACAAGGAACCCCACAGCTACTCAGCACTATTTAAGCGCGAAGCAGCATCGATTAAGGCGTCCCATTCATCACTATATGTAAATATTAGACCTTTCTTCGGCCCTGTAGGCCTCACTGTTGACCTTGAAAGCTCAACATCAGGTCAAGGAAATCCTTTCGCAAGTGGCAACACAACGAACAGGCTTCTGTATCAGCTTTAATTTATTATAGTGAGTGGTTGCTAAAGTACTGTTTGTATGCGAAATAAATAGGTGTGAGTGTGCATAATAATTGTATGCTATCCTATGTATTATGACAAAAACCATAAATTTGTAATGATTGCAAAAAAAAGTAGACGGTATGATCCCCTCTCCTATTAACGTTCTATGGTATCTTTTTTGCTGTCAGTGTAACAGTCGCCTGCCGTATTTTAAAAGACTGACTATACATGTTGGGTAAAACTCTTGGATCAAACGAAATAGGGATAGTTGGAGTTATTTGTAGTAAAAAGTATCTTTGTGCCAGAGCCCTAACTTGATCGCCTTAAAAGTTATGATTATTTGAGTATTTTTTAAAGAAAATACCGATTTTGTTTTAATAAATAGGCAATAAGAGTAAAATAAGTACATATTTTAAAACAATATTTGGTGTTTAGTTGCTTCTAGGAAATGTATCATCACAAT
This sequence comes from Dryobotodes eremita, assembly GCA_917490735.1. Classification (NCBI taxonomy): domain Eukaryota; kingdom Metazoa; phylum Arthropoda; class Insecta; order Lepidoptera; family Noctuidae; genus Dryobotodes; species Dryobotodes eremita. Next base: position 13,323,698 of record OU823257.1, read on the forward strand.
AAAAGTGCTCTTTGACAGTGGGTACCATGATTATGAGTATTGGCACTTTTTTCAATAATCCATAATCCAATACCGCCGAGATCTCTGGATCTAAATCCGATTGCTTTTTTTTGTGGGGATACTCAAAAGAGATGGTTTACGAAAAAGAGAACCAGACAGTGCAAGAATTAAGAAATAAAATCGAGATAGCGAAAGAAAACGTTAAACACAACAGAAACGCATTGCGTTGCGAAGTCATTTTATTAGACGATGTCGTATGTGTATTGTGGTCAGAGGAAGGCATTTCGAACAATTATTGTTACTAGATTTATTGTTATTACTAAATAAAAATGTATTCATTCTTATAGCTGTTTTTGACTATCCTCTGCTTTACTTTAATTTAGACCTTGCTATGAAAAAATGAACATATAAAAATAATTTTGCTACAAACAGCTATGTGTTACAAACAACTCGTTTTAATCGTCATTAAATAGGCCAGTTTTTTTTTTTAATACAGGTTAATTTTTGGTAGTACATTTTGTTACAGTAAGGTTCTAAAGTTACAAATAATTTTTCGTGACACTTAAAAGATATTGAAAATAGTACCAATACTCATAATCATGGTACCCACTGTCATAAAAGCACTTTTGTAGTGATGATACATTTCCTAGACGCAACTAAACACCATTAATTGTTTTAAAATAGGTACCCATTTTACTCTAATTGCCTATTTATTACAAATATAGGTATTAAAAAAAAAGCACTTATATAGTCATACATTTTAAGGAGATCAAATTAAGGTCCTGGCACAGAGATGTTTTTTACTGCAAATAACTCCAACTATCGCCCTGTTCGTTTGATCCACGATTATTTTTACACACCATGTATAAGTTTGGACCCTGAAGATATAACAAGCACATGTGTGAGCACTATGTATCTAATAAAAAGCTACCATTTACTAGGATCGTCTTTCATTGACTTGAATGTGCCCTGGCGACTGAAAGTATGTCACGCTCACTCAAATGTCTCGCTGGTGGTGGCGTGTGTGTTGGATCATTAAGTTCCCTTCAAAATGGTTGAGCTGAATGGTGCTGATCCATACGTCATGTTCGTGAACGGGCGCCGTCAGTAGGGACTGGTCATCTCTTAACTGCCACGGCTTATTTTAATTTCTGAATTGTAATTTTTTTTTTTGTTTTTATCTTTTTTTATTACGGACGCTTTTAACGTGCACGTCTTTTTACATCGCTCTCACATGTCCTATTTTCTTTTTAATTTATGTGTTTTTTTTTTTTTAAAGAAATCTTACAGACTAATAAGAATCTTGAATATCATGCATAAGTTTTAACATTTGCTAATTACAAGCTTCTATTTATAATTAAAATTTATTCATTTTGTAACTATATGTTGATTTAAAAGAGTGTACATGGAGTTTCTTGCCCGTTCTTCTCCATTAGGTACCTACTACGCTTTGGAATGGGCAACTAGCTTCATTTTTCTGACTAATCGACCCCTTGACAATTCAAAAGTGCCTGTAATTGGTTTCTTTGAAATAAATGCTTTGAGTTTGAGTTTGAATAGAATAATATTCTTTTTGCATGTAAATTTTGACATTTAAAATGCATTTTAATGGTCTAATTGAAATAAATGATTTGATTTGACTTGTCTGGACTTTACTTGCGCAAATAATAAATTTTCTGAAGCTCATTGGGATGCTTATTTAATTAACAAACACAATATAAGTATGTATGCAATCCGCTGGATACGAGTAGCACAGAACCGGTCGAAGTGGCGATGGTTTAGGCAGGCATATGTCCAGTGGACATCTTTCGGTAGAAGTGATGATGATGATGAAGTATATATAAAACTAATAACTAACTAGTTAATAATCATTATTGTTTACCCATATTTCCAAATAAAAGATTTTGAATTTGAATTTGAATTAATTCTCACAATGAATTGAGTGGCATTACCCAAAAAACCAATGTTCCTAGCATTTTATCCACTAAACCAAGTTTCATCCAAACCTCCCAATTTCATGCAACCCTAGTACATTTTCAACAAACAGTTAACGCATCAAGTTGGCTGAACATAACTGATAAGCTCGCGTGCCTCAGTGTTTATTTGCATCTAGTATTTACTCCCTGCTTCATTCTCTCTACAACTTGACTGACTTCACTCAAAAAAAAACAAAGCAGACTATCTTCGAAAGCTCTCCTAAACCCCCTACAATTTTCTGCAAACCTTCCAATTATTTTCAACAAACAGTTAACGCATCAAATTGGCCAGATGTAACTGATAAGTTCGCGTGCCGTAGTGTTTATTTGCTCCTAGTATTTACTGTCTGCTTCATTCTCACAACGACTTGAGTGACATCACCCAAAAAACTAATATTCCTAGCAGACAATCTTCAAAAGCTCTCTTCTAAACCTCCTAGAATTTTCTGCAAGCCTAGTACCTACCAACTATTTCCAACAAACAGTTAACGCATCAAGTTGGCTGGACGTAACTGATAAGTTCGCGTGCCTCAGTGTTTATTTGCATCTAGTATTTACTGCCTGGTTAGGGTGAAGAAGTTCTTACAACTAATGCTAACTACCACACGCCGTAAAGTGAATGAGCAGCGCTGTAAGCTTAGGTTAGTTAAATAGCGATGTGGGAATAAATAAAATGGCTGTTTTTTTTAATGGCTTATCTAAGGTCTACCTTGAAGGTTGTCGGCTGCTTAACCGCGCTTGCCTGTGGGTGCCTCAATAAATTAAGGCCTCCAGCCAGGGATTAAAAACTATGCGACTACACACTAAGTGTACCCCCTGTTGGGTACGGACCTCGGCTTACGTCATCACTGGGAGAGGGCAGCAAGGGACAGGCTGGATCGGATTAATTTGGGATGAATTTGAAGCTACAGGCTCAGCGGCGCGGGCTGGCTCGAGCAAGGGTCGGGGCGGACATGGACTGGGGCGCCGCGCTGGCTTCGGCATTGAGGACGGGAGGATGGCGGTTGGATAAAAACTGAAATAAAGACTGCAGTTTTTGTTAAAGCCAATGGCTTGTGCAAGTAGGTATCCCAGTTACTAGCACAAAAATATGCAAGTAGCTTGCAAACCATTATTCCATTACAACCCTCTACATGAATAAACTCACGCCTAGTCCCATGAGGGTAGGCAGAAACTACAGAACGCCACCGGCTACGATCCTTACATACTCCTTTTGCTTCATTTATGTTCAAACATCTGGTCATAAACGCACGCCGGTTGCGAGTACTACGCTCCTGACCTTTCTGAAGAACATCACTAATAAGGTCACTATATGTCCTTCTAGGGCGTCCCCCCCCGGCGTTTCTTTACAACCGTTTGGTTACAACGTTCAGATTGGTGAAAACATGGCTTTGTCACACTGACATGTAAGCTACTTACATATGCAAGTTACTGGTATGTTTATTTCTCACTTTAAGGAAAAACTAGTCTCTGTTTCAGTTTCTTAAACACTTACCCAACTAGTTGGCTGTCACTGAAAACCAGTGGTGTTGCTCTGTCTCGCAAAGGGTCATAGCATTATGCTCAGCGATGGCCGTTTTGCGTGGATGTCACGCATATTTTCCTCCAACTTTTTATTTTTTGTGATTGTAATTTTTTTGCGTCATTATTTACCGCAAATAAACGTCTTTTATTTCTTTCTAGATATTGGCCAAACTGAAGTATTCAATATTAAATAAATTACTACGTCACAAAAGTGTTACCCATGAAGCTAATCTTTTATTAAGTAGTATCGGAGCCCACTTTCTTACCAGATGAATTTTAAATCAGGATCTGTTAGCAGTTTCTTATTAATAATTTAAAAACTTTGCCGTAGTACCTGATTTAAGTTTTACTTTACAAACTGCGAATTAAATTCTTATTTCATACATTATTAAAGCAGGCAACTGCTGTGTTCCCATCTACAGAAGTACAAGAGGAATATTTCTGAACTTAAACTTGCAATTGAAAAATTGGTCCTAACCGAGTAGTAGACGAGAGATAGTAATTAAAATATATGACGAAAGTGACCTGTGTAGATAGGTACTTACTTCATATCCAAAAGTATTTCCTTCCAAAACGCAGCGTTTCTGTGTCTGACTGTCCATTAGTGTTAATATAACATGAGAACCACCAAGAGCAAATTTCACGAATTAAACTAAACGTAATCAGTATATCTAAACCACGTTCAACAGCTACATCTGCAGTGTCAATATTCCTCAACAATGACAGCATTGACAGCTGCAGCTTGAACGCAGTTTAGATGTCTTTATCGCGTTCAGTTTGAGTATCCGATATTCTGCGTGATATTTTTCATTCACAGTAAAATAACTTTCTAAGTTTAAGAAATATCTAGCTATGCCTAGCAAACGAAGCTGTGGGCACATAGACTTCTGCAACAAAGCAAACAGTGCAATATTTTACCCTGACCTCAGCAAGCATAACCGCTTTTTTCCATTTCTCGTCCGCGACCGCTCGACCAGTGACCGGGCCTAACCTTTTAACTTAACGACGGTTGTGGCGAGCGGGTAAGTTGTAGTGTTGCGGAAGTTAAGTAACATCCTGAAGCCGTTTGCCGAAGGGCGCTGCTCTAGTTATCTGTGGAACGGCAGGTGATTGGCATAATCACTGAGTCCATTTAGGATGGGGCCTCGAGTTTGGCGGATTGGAGGCGTTAATTGGCTTTTTAGAAAAAGTACTGGTAACATAATAACATTTGTAAGATGCTTTATTTATAAATGTCCATAGAAGATAGCTTTATCTTCAATTACGTCGGAATATGGTCAAATTACTGTTTATTTTATTTAAACGTGGAAGCTGCTATGCGCTTTACACATCTAACCAACCATACACCGACCACATATTCCAATTTTTATTTAAATTGTGATTGTGATTGTTTTTTATTGTTAATCAAAATTTTAATTCTGATGATCATTTTATTTGCATTTTTATTTTAATTCTGATATTTATTTTTTAACTTTATTCTAATTTTAAATCTTGATTAAGTATTCTAAATTCGAACTTTTATTTTATTTTTCAACTTTTTACATTAAAATTTATTCTAAATTGTAATTTTAATTTATAACGCATGTTTTGTCTTTTGTCTTGACTTTTTTCTATGGACCTTGGTCTGAAAATAAAGTTTATTATTATTTTATATACTTGTATAGGTAAAGATGGGAAAAAATAGCCGTCTTAAAATCACACACATTTTGTGTCCCGTCAATATCTACTATTTCGTGAAACTATCATTCAATACACCAGTCGGTAGGTACTTTACTTATAAAACGTAAGACTAGAGCTCATAGATTTCAAACCATATATTGTGAGCATTGTGATATACTCAAACTCAAACTTAAGCATTTATTTTGATAGAACCAATTACAGGCAATTTTGATCTGTCAAAGGGTCGGTAAATGCGCATGCCCATCCCAAAGCGTAGTAGGTTCATACTAACACACCTGCCACGATGCACCCACACATGAATATCGCGTAAAACAGTACCCACAAACATGCATAACAAGAACAAGGAAAATATAATAACGAGCTAAGTAATAAATTTTAATTATTCATTACTTGAACTTACAAATGTTTAAGTATGCATTTCCCTCGCTTGACTTCATTTCAAACTTCAAACTTGGACGCCGTGACAAGTACTGCAGTGTTGACAAACGCTTTACTGACTACCTTAAATTCTTAGCCTTATTAAAAGAAAGTAGATTAACAGGGTTCTGAATGTCAAGTGTCATTTTAACTCAAATGATTGGTGGCTGTTATTTTGATAAGTTTTTGACCAATCACACGATGGTTAGTGGCGTGCCATTGGATGGATAGAGGTCCTGCAGTAGATTGCAGCAAATTTACTGATCAGACACTCGAACAGGCTTTAAAAACTGTAAGAAAAGAGCGTAGGTGGTCATCAGCCTATTGAAAAATAGATCATGCCTTATCTGAACTAACTAAAATATGACATGATATCGTAACTATCCATACTAATATTATAAATTTGACTGTAACTCTTTCTGTGTTACTTTTTAACGCCTAAAATGTTATCAAAATGCTGCCAAATTTTATCGAAATCCGTTCAGTGGTAAACCACTGAACGGATTTCGATAAAATTTGGCAAGGAGATAGATGGCATCCTGGGGAAGGTCATACGTTACTTTTTTTCCCGGTAGCACGTTCTCGTGGGATAATTTCCGACATCCACGCGGGTGAAGCCGCGAGCAGAAGACAGTAATATTATAAATGCGAAATTGAGTTTGTTTGTTTGTTACGATTTTACGCTAAAACGGCTGAACGGATTTGGATAAAATTTGCTCCTGTTTCGTATGGTTTTTACGACTTGACAATTTAAAGATTCATTTACTATATGCATGTTTTTTTTGTCATTTATTAATTAATCCACATAAACCTTCCGGAATAAATTCTAAAAACCGTATCAATATTCGTTGCGCAGTTTAGAAAAATAACGCGGTTACGCAGACAGACACGAAAATCGACTTTAATTATAATATAGATATTGATTAAATACAAAACCCTTATTTATACACTCAAGATTTTATGTTAATGTTATACCTAGCAGACTTCCAAACTCACATAGGTTCAGAAACAACTCATACAGCCGATTGGATGTGATTAAATTACCTCGTAAAACGCTCGCGGGAATCGAAGGCATAAATAAAACCTATTTTTAGACATCTTCGTAACATGGAGGTGAGTTTTTTAAGCTTTGCTCAGTCTTGCGCATCCTTGGTAGCCGATTATAGCTACTATTTATACACTCTTTCGACCCAGCTAACCTATAAACTCATCTCGTTATTGCTACACGTAAAGATGAAAATGTAATTTCCTTTTGACTTGAAACGTCTTTCAGTTCTATAAGTAGTCACTTGCTAAAACCGCATGCAACGAAAACATGTCGCCTCGGTAATGACTGTAGCTCTGAAATTATGTGGTATTTTTTTTTTGGGACTGGCATCTCGCAAGTCGACCTAGGAGGTTGTCGGCTGCTTAACCGGACTTGTCAGTGGGTGCCTGCCAGGAAATAAAACTTATAAACTAAGCGACTACACGCTAAGGGCACCCCCTGTGGGGTACGGATCTCGGCTTAGGGCGTCGCTGGGGGAACAATAAGTAAACCGTGGCCAGCTGGTAGACCGTGAGTCACGTTGAAAACTCAAAACTCGTTCCGCGGCTTGTGACCTGATCATGGTGACCTGGGTGCCTAGCGTCTGATGGATTGCTGGAAGATTAGAAAGTAGTGGGATGGCATAAACCAGTTAATTAATTCGATTATCACACAATTTTATAATATTGCAATAATTTTAAAATTCAACCTTTGCCAGCATTATCGACTGTTTCCTCGGCAACTCTAAATATTTTTTTAACTATTGTACCTCGTTAAATAGCTGATTAAATGAAGATATTTTCTCCGTAATTTGTACGCCTATTGCCATCGTAAAATTATGAGATAACTGGTGTCAAAGTTCATGTAGGTAGATAATTTTTGAAAATGGTAAAAAACTTCTTCCTTTAACTTTTGAGTGTTTGATGTTTTAGGAAATTTGGATAAATCGAAAGATTTGTTTAAGTATTAGGTACCCAATGGAATGAAGTCAATTCAATTTGAGAGTTTAGAGAAAAGTGATATTTAGTGACGAATACTGGGAAATATTCAATTTTTTTTCTCGAATCCCATGAATTTTCGCCTAGGCTTTATAGGGTGCTTAATTGTTGGAAATGGGTCACACTACCACGTCCTCGAAGAAATACGGCCAATTCCTAGTCACCCTGTATATCGTTGACTAGAGCAAAGTAGCCATATTACTCAGGGCCTCTGAATCTTACAGCTATTTTAGGTGTGTAACAAAACAAGGTATCAATCACAACAACGATTTATGGAAATCACGGTACAGCTTTTTCCTAAGAACGCAGTAAACGGTCACACAATAACGACTGTCCAGGCATCACCCAGATTAGGACACAAACCCTCGGGGCACCCAGATCCTACACAGATGCTCTCAGCAGGCCAGGAGACATTATCAACTTCTGGAGGGAGGTGGGCTGGTTGGAATAACCACCGAAGGCGGCCGTAGCCCACGCACAATGGTCCAAATGAAGGACTAAGTGCGGAAACCAAAACCGCTAGAGAAGAAGAACGAGTGTCCAAATACAGAGCATTTTTAACACCTTAATGTCAAAAACTTTTAAAAATCACAGATCTTTATGAGGGCCGTTATAATACACACGTCAAAAGTGTCTAGGGATCAAAGCCCATTTTTGCTAGTTAAAACTATTTTTATTCATTATATTTTCTGTAACTCCTATGAATACTTTTTAGTAAATGTCGTCATTTGAAAAGGGAATTGTTTTTGAATTTCGGTCAAAGCGAGAAAATCTTCTGTCAAGTCGTATTCATATATAACCCTGCAACGGGTTTGAGGCCAAATCAGTAAAATTTCTGCCATTCTTCTTAGTGGAATCAATACAAAAGAAAGTTATTATGGAGAGAAGACGTCATTTGAGCCGAAAAGAAATGATCAGAGCCGTGGTTATGATGGAAGCTGGTTCTCGGCAACGTGCTGGGGCAAAAAAAAAAACCAAATGCACTAGATTTAAATATTACCTAATGTTAGAAGTAGCGAATGTGATATCATATGGAATGGAGAATAACTGGAATTTATTGATCAAACGGTTTTCCTAGGATTCACGCTAGATGAGAAATTACAATGGGGAACTCATATAACATCTCTTACAGGCCGCCTAAGCTCAGCCGTTTATGCTGTCAGAAAGATAAGCCAGTTAACAGATGTAGAAACCGCGCGTTTGGTCTATTTTAGCTACTTCCGCAGTATTATGTCATATGGCATTTTACTGTGGGGTCGGGCTGCTGACATTGAATCCATTTTTATTTTGCAAAAGAGAGCTGTCAGACCCATTTATAATCTACGTCGCGTGTTGCCGCGAAAGTCTAAGGGAACTATTTAAAAAGATTATAACGGTACCTTGCCAATTAATTTATGAAAATATTATGTATGTTAGACGGAATCTACATCTTTTTGATTAAATAAGTGATAATAATAAATTTAATGCTAGAAATAAAGATAAAATAAATCAACAATTTTTAACCAACTTCAAATAAAGGAGGAGGTTCTCAATTCGTCGGATTTTTTAAAATGTTTGTTCACCGATTACTCGAAGACGCCTGAACTGATTTAGAAAATTCTATTTTTGTTTCAAACGGTATACTTCCCAGGTGATCCCATTGTCATCAGGTCAAGTTCTGATGATGGGATCCTGGAAAAATCGAGGAAACTTTTCAAATATTAGTATAGGCACACCTATAGTGATTTGGGCATTTTTTTATAGTAACTCGTGCATTTGCTCTTGGAAAGCATTATTTGGTGAAGTGGAACTAATGGTGAAGACCACAGATTATGAAGCCACCGGAACTACTCAATAATACGTATTTCACGGGTTGCGATTCAATTACTTTTATATGTTTGCTAAGCAATTTATGCTCATCACAATGCATATGGTGAAGTGAAGCTGATGGTGAAGTACCAGGACAACTCATCAACAATTAACGTCCCTGCATCTGGAAAAGCAATATTTTGTAAAAAGGTGATGAGCAGTTGACATAAGGCTATTGTAACTTAGAAAAATTAAAAACCGAACCACAAAAAAAGCGAGCTTTTTTATTTTTTTAAATTAAATAGCAAGTAGTGGTATAGGAATTTGTGTGGGGGTAGGTACCACAACAAAAAAGTGAAAAATATAAACTTTTTACAAACAAAAACGACCGTCTTCCAAAAAACACAACAAAGTGTAATATAACTTTAATTTCGGAAGTCTGTGTCTTTGGTTTTGTATTTTTGTTTTTTGCCACCGACTTCCGAAATTAAAATTATTTTACACTTTGTTGTGTTTTTTGGAAGTCGGTTGTTTTCCTTTTTGTAAAAGTTTTTTTAGATTAGCTAAAGTACACACATCTTATAAGGGGTGCTGTTTTAAATGTTACACCAAAATTCCTTGCAATTAAAAGAAAAAAGTACACTTTGTAAACAAGCATATTTCAAATCAGAGGATTAGATCCAAGATAAGAATGCTTGAAAACATGCTGGTCCAGCTCCGTAGGACAATCTAGATTATATACAAAATCAAACTGGTTAATTAATTAATTTATCTGTCACTGCATCATTTGTCGTTCTTTTTACCCATTGTGGTATAGTATTTTATTCTAGGTGCATCGTCTTCACATATCATTACATAATTAATGTAAACAAAATATTGTAATAAATTTTAAAAGAGTAACGGTGGGGTTTCTTGCCCATTCTTCTCCATACGCAACTACATTTTGGAAGGGGCAACTAGAATCAATTCCATTTTAATGTAAATGTTAACGTTCAAAAATGCCTGTGATGTGCCTATTTGAAATAAATGCTTTGACTTTGAATCGCTCTGGGCACTACGCTGCGTGTTATAAGTCGACTTGCTACGTATAAGTCGACTGCGCTAGAGTGTTATAAGTCGACTTTGGACACGTTACCACATCACTGGCAGCATGACAGAACGACATGGAGTTCGAGCTCGCATCACCACACGCAGACAAGATCGTTACATACAAATTACTGCTCGACGAAATCGTACAATGACCGCGATGATGTTGATGTGTAATTTCAATTGGCCAACATATATATATTTTTAAATACGTTGATCCCTAGACACTTTTGATGTGTGTGTATGACGGAAACGCTCTTCTCGGAAACCGTAGCTTAAGACGGGTTGGTAGATTTTTGAGGGTTTCTTTTTGTTCCTATGGAAACAATTGAAAATTTTATTGAAAATGACAAATGAAAATTTTATTTCCAAAACCTAATTATGACTACAAAGTACAAATAGTTTGAAAAATTTTCAAAGTTATTAACTTATGTGATACAATTAGAGACATGTATCAAGTTTCAATCAGAACTAAAACATTTCAGTAGGTAATTAATTAATAGACATAATATGAATAATGTTGTTGATCAAACAGTATATAATTCTAACAACCCATGAGGTCAAACTGCAAGAAGGGCCAAATCTTCAATTTAATATTTCAGCCATTGAAATATTATATGGAAGATTTACAAAGCACGAGTTACAAACTAACTTACACGTTACAAGTTAGAAACAGGGCATAAGTTAAGAAAGTTTTTGTACAAATTATATTAAATGTGTTACGAGCTCACCGTTTAAGTTCAAAATGATTTAAATGTGTTAGGTTCAAGTTCAACGATTCAACACATAAATCAATTACATTTTGTAATTCATTGTAGGCTTGCCAGATTATCAATCACTCTTCAAAAATTAAGATAATTTCGATATTTGCAGAACACGAAACTCCTGAAGTTTCTATTAACAAGTAGTTAAGTGAAAGTGTTAGGCTTAGAACATGTTGGATAAAATTTGGCACACATGTAGACCATGACTGGGATTAACACACATAGAATACTTTTTACCAAAGTATGTGCAGTGGTTTTTCTAGAAGTAACAGCTTGTTTTGATGATTATAAATCAAAAATGAACCCTCTAACATAGACTCTAGAATGGCAGTCAGTTTAACTGGTCAAATAGTTAGACTTCGATATAGGTGCTAGTTCAATACTATCAATTATCTTAAGACACACAAATCCAGAGAACAGACATATAAATGACAGAATAAGGTGGTGTGCAGAATAGTGGAACGATATTGATACGAAACTCTGAACAATATAGTTGCACCTCGTCAAGGATTTTGGTCTAAAACAAGATGGTACGAAGCAAACTAAGACAATCCACAAATGTATTGTATTGTATGTATAATCTGGATAGATTTATTGTCAAAATTATCTTATTTGAGAGCCTGATTTTAAGCGTTTATTTTGATGTCTCCAGAAATTAGTAGTAATTATGGAATCAGGATTGTGTGTACATCGAACGCCATGTTGAAATGTATTAATTACCAGCTACAGTTAACACTTAACACATACGCAACATCACGCCCGTATTCGCCGAAGGCTTAGGCAGAGGTGTAGCTATAGTACTCCCACATTTAGACATTAAAGTAGCCTCCACCTTTAAACCATGGAAGTCAATCGTGCAGCTACTGCTACCTTGCTGACTGACAAATAGTCCAAATAGGACTATACAAAAATATATAGCTCATACTGTAGCAAAAATATTTGCAAAAATGTACACAAAATACGTACTTTTTCGTGGAGTTGTGGACACCAGCCCATATTACCTATAACAGTAACGCCTTGAAAAGCGATCGATATTATCGTGGACCAGTACCTTTATAATTTACCATCTTTTGCCCAAGAGGAGGTCGAAAATTATCCAGGTCCAGGTCATGGTTTACCTGTTTGCCAAGTTTCATCCAAAAAAAAAAGCCGAAAGCCGTTAAAGCGTAAAAAGGTAACAGGCAGACAGACAATGTTACCTTCGCATTTATAAGATTAGTACGTAAGAATGGAGTATGGATTATTAACCCGGCTGCTAAAAAGGGTTAAGTTTCATACCATTAATTAGCGGCAATAAAGCACGAACCAAAATCGTTCCCATATAAAATCATTCAGGTCAGTAATAAAACAGCATAATATTAAAATATACCTTCAAGACTTTATCACAGCAGAAATCAAATCATATTTTATTAGTCAGCCATTATGTGTACAATTCATCTTCCGCTTAGTAATGAAAAACTATAAAATGGCAATTAGCACAGCTATTTCGTATAGTATGTTATTTTACTAGGATTATTATTTAACTGATGAAACTGTTATTTATTGTGACCGTAAACGATAGAAAATACAACTAATCCTAATAGTATACGAAACAACCCTTCCTTGTTAGTCGGGTAATTATAACGAATATTTTGTGTGGTCTTCACATGATTTGACCAAGATTATGTCTGGACTTTAAAAGAGACTGTGATCTTTGTGTTTATTTCGGCCTTTCTTCTCAGAGTAGTCAGATAGGAAACGCCGACCTCATCTAGTTTAAAAAATATGATTGACGTGTAAAAGTGTTTGTACAAACCTACTTACAGAAATAAAATCATTTATCACTTGCCTGAAAAAATAACAAGTGCGATTCAAACTCGCACACGAAGGGTTCCGTACCATTCTATTATAAAGATCGAGCAAAAACGCCGAATAAAACACGTTTCTTGTATGAAAATTAAAGGGGGTCCTTTAATTTTTAACTGTATTTTATTTTTATTATAATTATGTTATCATAGCGGCCGTAGTAGTCAAGTGAAATTTCAATTGTCTACATTAATAGGTAGACACGTGATATTTTTAGAGAGAGATACAGCCCTGTGGCAGACAGACGGACGGACGGACAGCGGGGCCTGAGTAATAGGGTCCCGTTCGTTGGCACCCTTTGGGTACGTAACACTAAAACGAAAGACTAACCCACAAGGGTTCAAGGGTTCAAGGTTACCGATTGATTATACACAAACAATAAGACGCACTATATATATTTTCAGTTAACCACTTTTAATTACACTTGACATTACTGAAAACAATTAATATCTGACCTCCTAGTAGATACCAAACTATATTTAGAAAAAGTTCAATGTACTCGGCCACATTCTTAAAGGCTCCCGCAGACAAACGCGTCTACGTCGTCGCCTGGTGGAAAAAATTCTATGAAAACTTCATGGAAATTGTTCTACTGGAGTCGCGTCGCGCTTGTCTGCGGGCGCCTGAAATTATTTCATGACCACCTGGCCTGGCCTTGCCGTGAATTTCCTTAAATAACAATAATTACATATTATTAGCAATAGACTATAGATATCTACATAGTAAACACTATTCCGAAGCAGACCTGAAGATGTTAAATTCTTATATCTGGTGGAGGCGAATATACGTGTACCTATTGCAGATGACCGTAGGGCTATCTTTTTGTACATTGACTGCACTATCTTCCTAATGTCTCTGACTTAAAGGTAGTCGTGATCATAAGCGTGAATAGGTAAAACAAAACTTCTAAGAAACTATTCCTACTGACTGAGAAGGAGATAACATATCTATTACCTCTCACCTATTACGACCGCGGCTGCCACGAACGTTATTGAAAACTGTAGGTGCTGCATCTGCAGGTATATTGCCTTTGAATGCCCAATACAGACAAAATACCTCTTTGAAAAGAGTCAACTGTCGTGACAAAAAAATAATTTTCTTTTTCAGTTTTGACGTCCGTGGCCGGTCGTTCAACAAGGCGCTACAGTGGTCGGACCCCAACGCGTTCGGTCCTCGAGCGTACTTCGCGACGGTGGCCCGACCAGCCGCGCTCACGCTTGACACCGTCCAGTTGGACGACGAGGGCGTGTACCGGTGTCGGGTCGACTTCAAGAACTCACCGACGAGAAATTTTCAGATACGCCTCTCTGTTATTGGTGAGTGAGAGTTAGATTTTGATTTATTTTCGCGCCTCTTGTTTCCTTGATATTGTTTAAAGATAAGAGTAGAGCAATGATGGCCCAATAAAAAAGGGCAGTGACTTACGATTCGGCAGGTACGAACCCGGGCAGGCACTTTCTTCTTATTCGTAACACTCTTGTCAGAGCGGTCGTGGTGCTCATGTAGTTTCTTGTCTAGGGGCTGACATTAACCACTAGACAAGAAGACAAGAAAATGGCGAAAAATCGTGAGGCGAATCACATGATTCGCACCACGATTTTCCGCCATTTACACCGATTTTTGATATTTTTTCTGCATTCGTATAAGGGGTCGCCCACTGTGGATTTAATTTGGTCAGTCCATCTCATGGGTGAACGTCTGCGTGGTTTGGTGCCCTCCACTCTACCCTGCATGACAAGGCGTTCTATAGAGTCACCCTCACGCCTCGAGACGTGTCCGAAGTAGACTAGAACAGATACTCTTTTTGATATCGAGTTCTTGGCGTATAGAGGTGTTGGTGCGAAACTCGATCCACGATACCCCAAGCATTTTTCTCCAGCACCACATTTCCGGAACGTCTATCTTCTTCGTCTCAGCAGCGCATAGGAACATATAGAAAACCAATTTTTAAACGGACCGGATGTTTGTGGGTTTTGTAAAATCTCTGTTCCTCCAGACTTTTTCAGTTTGTCCATCGATGATTTAGTTATCGCCATACGTCTTTTAATTTCATCTGTGCATCCACCCCCGTCTGAGATTAATGCTCTAAGATAAATGTAGGACTGGACCACATCGCAGTTCGTAATTTTAGAGACTCATCTTAATTTTTTTACAGTTAATCTGTAGTCGGAATTTGAGGCTCACACTCTCGATTCTACGAAGTAATTCTTCTAGATGACTTGCGCTAGTAGCCAATAGCATGGTGTCATTAGCGTATCGCAGATTTGAAATGTTCTAGCCACCGATTGAGACATTGTCTGTCCAGAGTAATGCACATGATGAGTTCGGTGTAAACATTGATAAGGAGCGGTGATATTATGCAACCTTGACGGACACCTGCACTAGGATGGAATTTGATAGACAAGATTTCATCGGTTCGAACTAAAGCTGTGCCTGCCTCGTATAACTTTCTCAATAGATGGACTAGGTGTTTCGACGTGCCCATTCCCAGTAAAGTGTTCCAAAACATTGGCCATTTCACTGAGTTGAACGTCTTGGAGAAGTCTACGAAGCAGATATAGGTCGGTTTGTTTCCGTTCGGCTTTCTCAATAATCTAACGAACAATTAATATTTGTTCCCGGGTGCTATTCCTTTTCACAAATCAAGCTGACTCCGGTGCATTGTCTTTAAACAAGTAAGCCTTTAGACGTTCGTTAAGAATATGAAGCAGTATTTTGCTAGCGTGTGAGATGAGTGGCATAAAGCGGTAATTGCTACATATCTTATTGGCGCCCTTTTTATCCAACGGAGTAAAGACTCTATGGGTCCAATCAGAAGGCCAGATTTCAGTCCTCCATACCTTGTTACATATTATGTCTAAGAAGATATCAACTCGCTGCTCTCCTAAGGTTTTTATAGTGGATACTATAAAAACCAATCCCCATTGATAAGGGAATTGCATCTCTGCCTGTAGCTTTGTCGGTCTTCAGGTATTTAATGACCGCTCTAACTTCCGACTTCAGTGTGTAAATTGTTTCATCAACGGCACTGCTCTCAAAACGGTGCAGGAAAATATCGAGAGGAAACCAGAATGTCTTAGAACCAAAACGAAAAACGCACTCGTGTGATATCCACCAACCCACACTGGGCCTGTATGGTGGATTACAGCCTACTCCCTCTAAGAGAAATAAGGCCTTTGTCCCAGCAGGGGGAACATTATAGGCTGATTATGCTTATGTTGTAAATGTTGAATGTGAGTGCGTTTAGATAACGTTAAAAACTAATTAATCAGAAACAGTAACATAAAATTACTTTTGATGATTTTACAATGAAAAACAAAATGTCAAAAACTCATGTAATAAGCAACATCGAGTTATACCGTATTTTTATTTTTTTATTTATATTAAACGTCATCACAATTTAAAAAGCAATTTACGTTATACAAAGTGAATAAAGTAACATCGAGATAGCTATGCCACAAATAATTTACAAGCTCTCATATACCAACACTTAAAACAAATATTGAAATCAGATCGTTTCGACTTAATTTTTACTATTTCAAACAACTCGCCAAGACCGGGCTTTTAAAATTGAAGTCTTTTACAAACTTGTCTGGAACCGGCGAAAAATAAATTAACCCCTTTGGAATATAAATAAAGTTCTCAGCAACAGACGTCCCTCAAATAACTGCATCTGAATTTCACTGGAAATGTAAAATACATCGCACAAAATTAAATTAGAACGTTAATAATAAATATTTCTATCAGAGACGTGTTCACGTTTTGCGAGCAAAAACAATAATTATCCGTGTTAAAAACTACTTAAACCAGTACAACTAACATTTTCAATTACCGTCTGAATATAATTGCCCCCTAACGAGTGAAACGGTTTCGCAAATAACTCGGCCGCAAAACGTCGACCCTCCAAACTAGAATGGGAATCGCAACAGATGTTCGCATTCCCACACTGAAAAACTTTAGCGCAAAATGTCTGCTCTATGCTGAAAATTTATAAGAGAACCTTATCTAAAAAGCCAGCCTTTCAGCGGCTTTCGCCGAGCGAGCGATGCAAAACAAAGCTTTGTTAGAGCTCCTTTGAATTTCGGTAAGGAAAATGAGAGGTTACACACAACCCCTACCCCGTCAAAGAAGCTCCGAGTGCTGTTATTACAATAATGTACTGCGATATCACGCTTGGAGTGGCGCGATGTGCTCAGCCGCCGCGGCCCGACGCCCGCCGCGCTATCTCACTGTAGACCGCTCCTGAACCTTCTGGCTCACTAAATAACCTAGCCACTATAGTGCTAGCTCAGCCACCCTGTCTTCAACTTTATGCTCTGTTCATGACTCCAATAGAAATTTAAAGCTCCTAATCAAAAGGACCACTCAAAAAGAATTCAATACTTTCACATTTCACTGATTTGATTAATGATGCGCTATCTTCATTACTTTTAAAAAGAGATATTGTTTTAGCCAATTAATCGTGTTATTCATTTTATGAGAGTTTTATTCGGAATATCACATTTATTTCGCACGTTGTTAAATCCGTGCAAAAAGTAAAGTGATTAACTGGTCTGTGTATGTGCGTATCGGGCTATAGGCGTGCAAAACGCGGAATTGACTAACAAAGTGATTTTATTAACTCCACTGGCCTAGTACGTCGGCCGGCGTTGCCCGACCCGAGAATTTATTATACCTCCCTTATCTACATATGTTTATCGTGGAATTTTAAATTGTAAACGAGCTCCACTTGAAAATACCAGTTCAGTTTCCGCGTGAATTTACGCTACATTTTGTTTGGCGCACCGTATATTTTGCATCAAATTATAATGACCATGATTCATTCGATTATGCGATTAAAATATCAAGTGTGCACAGACCACGCATTTATGACACTAATGAACGTTTTGAAAGTTGGTCAATCAAGGTAGTAATGTTATTATGTTGCATCAAACGCTGGTGAAATCCCAATGTTCGTTTGGAACGCATTCAAAAATTTACTGCAGGTAGTAAATCGGTCGCCAGAGCAATTGGTCAGTATGCACCTCGGCTTCATTAGTTAACGTTTAGCGAGCGGCGCAATTTATAAGGTCGGCAGTGTAATGTGTTTGTGTCTGTGTAGCGTACGTCCGCGGCCCGCGATCCACTTCCGTACGTAATTCTTTCCCAGGCCGGGTTTTGAGTTAAGTGAAGCAATATGTAACAGTTAAGTGGGGGTTGCAGCGGTGCTGTAATCGTAAGTCATCGCCTCTACGACCGCTGTGCCACGCCAAGGTATTGCACAGCAAACCAATATTTCACACTGTTTAAACAAAGGCTCTTTACGAGTTCAGATAACTACTCGAACACATGCATGTAAGTTGATTATGTAGTGTGCGAATTAATGGTCTGATAATGAAGTTACTAGAACTAGCTTTCATTATGCTAGTCTAGATATATAGATTAAAATAATGATTGTGTTGTATCAGTTAATAATCTCCGGACCGCTTATTGTTGAGGTTCACCCACAGGGCTTCCCGGGTGGGCTATGTTCCGGACAGTCGGAAGGCATGATTGACAATCATAATTAAGAGAGATAGCGCAGTATCCTATTACATTTCACTGTCAACCTCTCCTGGGTAATATTCTTTAGTCAAAGATTAACAAAGTTAGCAACAGATACACGTTTTATAATACCGACAAGAGACCGGAGACTGAAAAGTTACTTACATTCTTACGAGAACTGAAAATAAATTCGCTCGCAGAACACTGCCTAATGGAAGTAGAAATGTGCCTAATATTGTTCCGAAGTTTCGGCTTCTAGATCAAAGTTCCGGACAAAGGGCTTTTGAAGGTTATATAAAAAGATAACAGACAAAAGAGACGACATTCCTGAAGGAGTTTTGAACACTTATGTGCATTGTTTTAATACATTTGTTGCTCGCTGTTTACCATGTCAATAGAGCCGTAGGAACTCATTAGGAGTGCGTGAGGCGCTTTATTGTTCCTTTGGCGTTATTATGACAACGCTAATGAGCATCCACTTAAAAGGAATCTTCCAAAAATTTGTTTGCGACTCAAGTATCTGGATCCATCATATTTCGTGGCAGTTGCCAAGCGCTCACAGAAACACGCCCAAGTTTCAACTTTGAGAAATGTGATTATGTAGCGAACTTTAAGTGAATTGCTTTACATGAACTTGTGAAACTTAATTGTTCTAATATAAACGGCTTAGCTGCTAACTTTGCTGTCGTACAATCTGACTGTGATAGTCCAAGATAACTTTGCGTATTTTTCATTACAACGAAAAGTAATCCAGAATATTAACAAGATCTGTGATAACGCTTATTTTATTAACAATGGATGTTAACGAAGGCTAATATTGTTATACAATTAAAGCCATATTGTAGACAACTTCGGATTACCAAAGCGAAACAGAACAGAACTTGGCAATTATCGCGATACGATATAGCGAACCCTTTTGGAGAGCCTTCGAATTTCTCGAAAACTTCCTCGGGCCGATGTGGAGACGACAAGAATATAAAAAGCAGCCGCCTAGTCGTGGCCCGGCGTGCGGGGGAAACGCTCGCCTGAATTAATAAGTACAACACGAAATTTGAATTTAATGAAACAAGTTAGCAGCAAGCAGCTGAGCGTGTATCGATCCTACAAGAAATGTACCGACGATTCGCGCCGCCTTCGCGGGCCTACTGAGTTGTCGTTCAAATTTATGCTAATGCGAAAGTGGATACCTGCCTTTAAAAGTATTATGCCTTTCTTACTGGCTATGAATATTACTTGAGTCGTGTATCCGATATGCTCTAGTGATCATTTATAAATTGTGGCTCAACCATAAATCAATCATACGTACCCGATATTTACGTCACAAATATCGACATACTTGCGTCATTTCTCTCAGTAATAAATGTCAGTCTACGAGCTCTTCATAATTATAGCACTTCAGTCGTAGATTGGACTGATATGTGCCCAAAACAGAACTAAATAAATGTCGAACTACATAAACGCGACACCTAACGTCAGTATAAAATTCACCACTTACAGAAACCGTACCAGATTACCGGAACATAATGTTAAAAGAAATAGAATATGAAAACTTTAAAATGCAAACATGTGTTTAGCATTCAAATACACACCCACTTAGGTATAATAAAACTACACTATATTTTGAACACTTAAATTGTTTTTACATTTACGAAATAGCTATGCAATTTTGCTGTACGGTATCTACTGCAGTCGCGAAAACGACTAGGTTCTAGCTGCATAGTTAGCGCTCGATTTAGCGACTTGTCGAAATCGTCTTGGCAATTTACATTCAAAATAAATAGGTGTAGACAATCCCGTGTCTAAATCCCATTATGGCCCAATATGGAAAGACTTACAAAGAAAACAAACAGTCGAGTCAAACGAGTGTATAAAATGCTAGAAAATCGCTTGTCGTAAAACTAGTCTCGATTTTAAGTTATAGCTCGTAGCGTATGGACAAATTCTCTACTTATATTAAGGAGTGTCGAAAACTCGTAAAATATATAGTAGGTATACCTAGTCGTATAATGCGGCCCGCTATAAAACTGGGATGTTAGACTTACCATGGATTTGTTAACTGAATAATTCTGACAAATAACGGAATCGTGGTATTTGTATGGTACTCGGAATATTCGACGGTATCCCAGATTCTTCGGAGCTGTTGCTTCACTTGTGTTTTATAGATTGTACATTATTTTCACACCTCAGTTACCCACATGGATTCAATCCATTTGTGTGACAGGTTTCATCAATTTCAGCTCCATTTACCTCACCAGTCAATAGTCCACTACTAAATAAAATTCGAATACAGACCGAAAAATGATAAACGAGACATCGTCGGCCGTATATGATACGGCTGGTAACCCTGCTATAAACTCGAGCTATTTGTGTACAAATAGTGCTCTGCCGGGCGGCCGGCTCGACCCATCGACAGGCACTTTTACAACCTCTAGCGTGTTGCGGCTAATGCATAATTCAACAGCTATTATTTCAGCTGTAGTCTCAGCTATGCGATTTATCGTCGCATCAAACGCGTTATCGCACAACGGAGACCACGCGAATTGATCGTATCCAATGTTCCTTTATGATATATGAGTGGAAGTGGACAGGATACGTTACGGTGTGATTGTAAAACATATTTATAGGTTGTAGTGATAGTTAAGTCTTTATTTATTGTTTTGAGACCCTATAATTACTACAGAGTTGTGCTCGTTATTTGCTAAGGTAAAGTTTTGAAGGAGGAAGGAAAAGCTTTTTCGTTTTTCCTCGATGGCCTACAAAAACAGTAGTTTCAGGTTGTTTGGAACTATCCTTTACCAACGAAAAACGCTTCAAAGAAAAGTTCGCAGCAATTAATTAGGGCAATGAAACAAAAGCAAATTGGCTGGCAATGGACGGCAAAACAAACGTCATATCGACGCCGACAGTCGCGTTTAATTGACACCGCTGCCTATGAAATTCCGTTTAAATTGGATGTTGTTCGTCGGCCACCGATTCCGCTATCGAAGACCAACTTGCCGAATGGTTGCCTCTGTAATGACTACTAACTAGCCGGTCGGTAGCCCGAATTCGGGCCTTCGGGAGAGAGGACACACTTTTGTTGCCAATAGTGGAAGGGCCGTCATTCGGTTTTGCGGTGGTCCCTCTTAGTACGTGCTCCAGAACTATTGTTTTGTTTATACGACCGTAATTAGTGATGTTTGTCATGTTACGCTAGCGGTTTTTGAAGTGTTTATTTAGACGGACTACTGATCATTAATTTTGTTGAGCTGAATGTTAACACGTGGTGAATAGTTTTTGATATTACGAGGGTCGAGTCCAGTTTGTAAATGTTTTATATTGAACTGAGATACATTTTTATGCATAACTGTGGAGGTTCTAGCTTAGAGCCAGTGTGGTCTAGACTGGGCTAACGCTACGATTTACGGCTAGGATCTTTACTCTAGGGAACACTCGGGTTTTCTCCATTTACATAGTGATCTTACCATATTTCTACAGCCTTTATGTTTTTACATAACATTACGCGTATATTGCTTGAAAGAGTACATGGACACGTGTACTGTATGAACTATATCCCACTTATATAAGGTAATGGCCTGGCAATATTTACAAATAAACTGACTTCTGGCTTTTGGCGACAAATTATCCTAAGTTGGACCACTATTAATAAACTAATACATTGAGACAGATCTATAAATGTTACCTAGCTCAATGCCTTGACTTAGAAATGTTTCTGTCTCTATCTTGCAGTCGTAGTTTGACAGTTGTGTGACAGTGACAGAAATAACGCTTAGCCAAAATACGCGATAAGTAACGTTTATAGATCTCGGCTTGAGATAACTCTTTACCAAAATGGAAATCGCTTCAAGATCAAAATGAACTATTTTAGACCAGCGTTAATGTAAAGCCTCTAACATCCATTTGTACGCCTATGTTTATGAATGGAAAACATGCCCCAAAATTCTTGGTCCCATGTTTTTGTGCTGCTGTGAACCTTACTCAAAGTGCTGACGTTAGGGCGGCTCCTATTGTTGACATCGCTGCATTATTCAATTGCCTGATAGTATATATTAGGAGAGAGGTTGGTATGTAATACAAAGCATTTACAAGTGATAGGGGACCGCAGTAAGCGCTCCTTGTATCGCTAAGTGAAGGCGTCTTCGTGGCTTGTTATATAAAGGGTACGACTAGGAGACAAGGCTTGGAACCGGTACCAAAAGTTGGTACCGGTTCTGTATATGGTTTTGGTACCGGTACAGTACCGCTACTGATTAGAACTACCAACATTACCTGTACTGATTGGTCCATTGGCCTTGGTATGATACCGGTACCAACGTAGTACCTGTACTACGTTGGTACCGGTATCATACCAAGGCCAATGGTACCGTTTCCGAAAATACCGGTATTTCAAGCCCTAGTAGGAGAAATCACTGTATTGAGATTGTTTCTGCTTCCATTTTATTTGATGGTAAACAGTGTCCGTTTAAAATAGGAGTTTTATTTTTCTTTAAGACTGGCCCTTTACTAGGGTGCTTCTCCTCGCTAAGCT
This sequence comes from Dryobotodes eremita, assembly GCA_917490735.1. NCBI lineage: Eukaryota > Metazoa > Arthropoda > Insecta > Lepidoptera > Noctuidae > Dryobotodes > Dryobotodes eremita. The sequence goes on from OU823257.1 coordinate 13,346,854, forward strand.
TAAAGATATTTCGTGCTTTTTTCTTCTTTTTGTGTCGCTGGTACTTTTTTTTTTTTTTGGGTGGGATATCATCAAATTACGTCTCCCGCTCTGGGCGGAGCGGAAGGGCGTGTCAGACTCTTACTGACTAAAACCCACCCGTGTTCCTTCAGTTGCCTGTGCGCCAGGGCCACGGTAACTCTTTCGAACAATCCGCAGCCCCGGCAGGCATCGGTCCTATCGGACCCCGTCAATTTTGCTGACATCTCTTTGAGGCGCGCGTGGAACACGACGCGCCGTCGACCCGGGCCTGGTCCTTACCGGACGGCGAGCTGCCCATTGCCCGCCGTCCGCAAGCCCGCGCCTACGGTGGCCGGGAGTCGGCAATCGACGTGTCGCTGGTACTGGATTATTAATAAATCGTTTGAGTGCAGTAGGTGGCCATGTTGATTGCGGCAACAGTAGTAAGTATTATTTAGCATTATTTCGTGCTAGACGGGGCTTTAAGACCGCTACCGTCCATACTAACATTATAAATGCGAAAGTAACCTTGTCTGTCCGTCTGTCTGTTACCTTTGACGCCATAACGGATTGTGGTGTTTGGCATACAGATAGACCACGAGCTGGGTTAGGACACAGGATATTATTTATCCCGGTAATACGTTCCCGCGGTATAATTTCCGACCTCAAACTCTTTTGTCAAGCCTGGTGAGCCCAACTTTGAATTAATTAGTAATATCTTGACAAGAAAAAACCGGAAAAGCGTCGTATTTTCTTAGCAGTTGACAAACGAACCATTAAGTATTATTATGTGACTTTTGTTTAAATATTTTGTGTCACACGTACTTACATCAGAAAAAGCATAAAACAGCCAATAACAAAATATTTTATCTCGTTACAGCTCTCTCGATACATAATAACCTCAGCAGTCCATTCCCCCCTTCGTCTTTGTACGAGCAATGTTCTACCCCGGCATCTACATAATGAGTATTGTCCCTTTATTGTGTACCGCGTCGTTACTTTCAGTGTCTTGTCGCAGTATCGTATGTTTGACGGTTTATACACGTCGTCCATTGTTCTATACCGTTATGCTTCTGATCTCCGTATAGAATATAAATAGATGGGAAAATAAGAGATCTAAATAAGCGGAGAAAACTTTATCTATTTTTGAACACTCTTAACAACAATGATTAAAGAAAATCAAAGTGTGCCTATTGTTTATGAATAAACTAAGATACTTTATCGTCTCTCAAAGAAGCAATATTGGTACCTTTTCTTTTTCGGTGGGATACCTTCAAAAGGCATCCGACCTTTGGGAACGGAGGTCGGGAAGTGTGGAATTTTTACCTCACTAAAACCACCCCGGTGATCACCATCAGCACATAGAGGGGGCCCCGGTTCCTCTTATTATTGGTACCTACTGCAGGTAGGGATATTCAGAGTATCACTAAATATTCGTAGGTGCAACAATTTTTGAAACAACGTTATCTGCCATGTCTGTCCAATATTTGTGCCAGTAAACCTAAATCATTTCAATTTGAAATAGTTTAGAAGACACAATGAGGTGGTGACATTGCCGGGCAGTACATAAAATTCTTTGTTTTCAGAGCGCCATTTTCCTTTCACTTTATTTTTCCTAGTGAATATTTGAATAAGTGGGCTACGTACTTCAACTGTGTCATTAACAATCTATTTTGAGAGTAGAGACCGAAAAATAAACTCATAGCGGTTCAAATCTAAAGTAAACATAGTGTTAGGACACGTCATGTGTTCGAATTCCCAAAGAAACTTTTTGTTTGCCTAGTCATAAGTCTTCCCATATTATAAAGTAAGACGCGGAGTAAGATAGCACAAAGTTCATAATCAAAAATTAATTCGAGTATGCTCATACTTCGTCAAATTATGAATGGGTTTTATATACATTTTCAAGTCTTCCCGCATATTTTCCCGGTGCTTATTTTCTCTTCATAGATTTTTCCCAAAATACGACTAAAGTTTAAAGGTAAATAATTACGTGTTTCGATGGAATCATTAATATTAATTTTATATTTACTCATTTCAATAATGTTCCGCTGGCATAAACCAGAAATATTTTTAATATATATTCACGAATGAATTCGAAATGTTAGTTTTAAATCTGAAAGAATTATTATATTGTATAAAAAATTGACAAAAAGGACCCTTTAAAATACTCGTAACAATCGAACGCGTGTTCTGCGCGACAGTGTGGCGCGTGTTCATTCTTTTTTTTTTTTTCGACATAAGATTAATTAGATCATTATGTACCTACAAAAAGTCTCAAATACACAGACATAGACATACAGTCTTCTAGTTATTCAAATACAGTGATATTAACGTGAATGTTTGTTGCAGTGCCCCCACATCAGCTGATACTGTACGACAAGTCAGGTCGTGACGTGTCCGGAGTAGTCGGGCCTCTGGAGGAGGGCAACGAACTTGTGCTCGTATGCGAGGTCAGAGGAGGTAAGGATATTATCATATTTGATCATATTTACGTACCTAGAGGGAATATATCCATCGTATTTTTATAACCTACATCGGTCATTTTGTTACTACACCCGGGCTGTAACTATTTGACTTGATGACGACTCGGACACAAAATATTCGGACACAGTAACCGAATCCGAATTTTTTTCACTGGTAATTCGGACACCAATAAAAAAAGCTGTTTTGTACAGTCAGATAAGAAACTTCCAACGGTACCTTAACTGTAGAAATCCGTCTTCCGCCCAGCCTGTAGTTGTAAAAAAACAGTTTTTATTTTAACGAAAGCAACCGATTTTAATAAACTATATTACAAACCGACATCCGTAGGTCCGAATATATTGTGTCGGAGTCGTCAGCAACCCAACTATTTACCGCATTGCCGCCAATTTTTTAGCTGAGTAAGTAGGTACTTTTTGTAAATTTGGTTTAATTTTGTGAAGAAAAGTGTAGGGAAATCATTAACACATCGCTCACAATAGTGGAATAATGGGCTTGTTCCCAACAAGTCACACCTCAACGGGTAACAGTGTGACTCGTTGGGAATGTTTTGGATAATAATTCCCAACGAGTCACAGTTACTGATATGTTACTAATTTTTTTCATCGTGTTCGCACACTTCGTCTTCTTCCTTTTTTTAGCCTACTCGCCTACAGTTTATTAAATTTAACGGATAATTAGACAATGGTGAAAACATTTCTGCGAGCAACTTGGAAGTAGCGCTCGCCGGCCGCTGCCGCGGCACCGCTCGCTACGCTCGCTCGGCTCGCGCGCGGTTGGTCACAGTTTTAACCTAACCTAACCTATTTCACTCAATTCAAAATGACGAATCATACAATGTGGATAATTAGCCAATGGTAAAAACATTTCTGCGGCAGATTGTATGATTCGTAATTTTGAATTGGGTGAAATAGGTTAGGTTAGGTTAAAACTGTGACCAACCGCGCGCGAGCCGAGCGAGCGTAGCGAGCGGTGCCGCGGCAGCGGCCGGCGAGCGCTACTTCCAAGTTGCTCGCAGAAATGTTTTTACCGAGATATTATGCCCAAAAGTGTGCGAACACGATGAAAAAAATTAGTAACATATCAGTAACTGTGACTCGTTGGGAATTATTATCCAAAACATTCCCAACGAGTCACACTGTTACCCGTTGAGGTGTGACTTGTTGGGAACAAGCCGAATAATGATGATAAATTAAATAGCTTTAACAAATCCCTTTTGTTCCGATGATTTTTCTTCTCTCTTTCTTCTGTGTTTAACTTTATACGTATCGAAATGAAACCAAATCGATAGTGAATCAATTTCATCATAAAAATAGTTCGGTAGGTACTTACTCGTATTATGCCATGGCAATGAATCGTAATTTCTAGGACAACATGTAATTTTCAATTCAAAATAAATTAAAATAATACGAGTACCAATCTTACCTACTTACTAAGCCCGTAAATTTACCATTAAAAAGTGTTTTTAAAGTTTATCGTTTCGACTTATATTTTTACTGGTCGAGTCAAAGGCCGATAAGGATACGTAGAATATCTCCAGCGTTCCTCTAGAGTTTCTCAAAGGAACGTTTACTTTAAAGCAATAAAAAGTAGTTAACATTTGAATTTGATTAAAAAATTTCGCGCTGGTACGAGCACTGAATAAATAAATTCTGTGCTTCCGTACTTAAAAGCTTCTTGGGTTTTTGTACATAATCAGCACCCTAATTGCGTAACACACTATCAATCACAATATGAATCGTTTTGAAGCCTATTGCTAATCTATTGCTTCATATGTTCAAAAAATTTGTCTGCTCAACAACGTAAATAACGCAATGAATGTCGTTGAACGCAATTACCCCGCGCGCTGCTCTGAAGCATATTGTATAATCTTTATTATTCTTACCAATTGTATTTGCCACGTAAATTGTTAAAAGACCAAAAATATACCTCAGTCGATCTACCTAACCTATCCCCAACTATTTTGGGGTCAGCTTCCAGTCTAACCGGTTGCAGCTGAATATCAGTATTTTACATGGAGCGACTGCCTATCCGACCTCCACAACCCAATTACTGGGTAACACGATACCCCTTGGTAAGACCGGTTGTCAGACTCAGATTCTGACAACCCGTAAAGACTGCCAAAGATCTACGAATGACAGCCGGGACCAATGGCTTAACGTGATTTCCGAGGCACGGAGGGGTTTCGATATTTAATGGATGGTCACTCATCCACGAACCGACCTCGACAAGAGTAGCTTAACCTTTAAGAGGCTTACAAGAGCTAAAGCTCGCTCACCGTCGGACTGCATAGAAAAGAAAGAGATGCGCGATGACACAACGCTGGTAATTTATTGCAAAATATGAAGCAATTATCAATTTACGAAAAAATCTATTGATTGGATTAAAAAATTAAAACACTATTACGTTAGTATGTTGCTTGTAGAATAATCTGACAAAAAATCAGAATGAGTTCATGCGTAGTAGTATGGTTTTTAATCGTTATAAGAAATTTTTAGAGGTATCTTCGTGATTTTTTTCTGTCGTATCAAATTAGTTGTATTATGTTTTCAACACACTATCTAATTAGCAAATATCTTTTATATTTTTTTATATTCATTTATATTTTTTCTGATTTTGTTTACTGCAGTGGATCATATACTTTTAGGCATTATAAAACTTACATTTATGTCCTGTAATTCCCTTAATCGACGCGTGCGGCTGTTATTATTTAGCCACGAGACCAAACATATACCTACCATGCATAAATTGGATATATACTTAGCCCTGAAGCAAAAGTACAAATTATCAACCTTAAAAAAGAAAGACCTAATACAACATACAGGGTAGGTAGAGGTACTTATATTGATTCAATTTGGCTACAGGTTTTTAATATCTGAATCTAATGTTACGAAGTCCAGAATTTTCTTTTTTCAATAACATTTGAGTATCGTCGAATAAATAAGTATGCAAATGAAACATTAATCTGTTATCGATGTTCCCCTCGGGAATTTCCTGAAAAAGTATAGACTTTCTAATTTTAATTATTTATAAATCATAATGGATCACAGGAATGGGGGATATTCCGAGCAAAAAAGAATATGATCAGGCAACAAACGCAATATTATAATGGTGTTATTATACTAATTAATATTAATCGTCTGGTATTTTAATAGGGTGAGTAATAATGAAAAATGGGCCACTACCTTAATGTTTTACTAATTATGGTGCAAGCATGTTCTTTGAATGGATATGTCTGGCCATTACGGGGCGGCAAACTGCGAGGGGCGGCGAAACATATAACTTACTAGATATATTTAAGGATGGAACACACTTAAAAGAAGTGAATACAGGATGTATTACGAATAAATAGGAAAATCGACCCACAAACTATGACCATGAATTCAGTACCTGTTTCTACATCCACAGACGAACAATTTCTACACTGTGAGGTCTAGAATCATGTACTGAATTCATGTTTACAGTTGGCGCGTCGATGTCCCTTATATCGTGTATTGTTTAAATTGCTTTACCCAAGCTTGACTTTGAACCTGTATTTTTAGGTGATTTCATAACTTTCCCATCGTGGTGACTTATTTAGTTCTATATTATTTGAATCGCCGAACGCTTGTAATCATGTAGCAGTTTACATAATATAAATAGTATGTAAGTAGGTCTTTGATACTCCCCTAGTCAAATTCATTCGCTTCTATGTAGTCCTTTCAGTTCTTTTATCCTTTGTTAATCTTTCTTGATTGATTTGTTGTTTTATAGTCAATAGTCGATAGTGCCTTAAGCCACGATCTGTTTTGTTATTTTACTTATGTCATATTCGTTCTCGTCATAAATTGATCTCATTTGTTATGTAAGCCTAGTCTGTAGTGTAATGTATAGGTACTAATTGCAAATTGTTTGGTAGTGCTATAATAATAATATCCATTTATTTTGGACAGAATCCATATACGTGTTAGTAACAGTTTTCTTAAGATCTATGTTAGTAGGAACATAATATAATAAAGTAAAGTCTTTTTTTTTTACAATTGCAATTTCCCCGTAGCTATTCCCACCCAGTGTGCCTGTATGGGACAGGGATGCAATCATTTGCAAAATGCTGTTAGTGCTACCGCACAGTCTTTGAAATAATGACGCCACTTTCTCACGCATTATAGCGTGGAAACCGTCAACGCGCATATTTGCTATACTTATTTTTTTTTAAGCTGTTGCATAGCTTTTATCGCGGGCTTTGAGCGCGGCGACCGAATCAAGAAATTCCGTAACGAAAATAAAACCTAACACCCCCCACTCCACCAACCATGTAGCTCGGCCGAGCGTTCGCTTAACGTGTATGTACGAGTATATGGTACGACTGTACTTGAATTAATATCTAAGAAAAAAAAACTGCATAAATAAAAAATAAATAAATAATTATAATTGCATAAGTTGATAAAAAATGCTATGCAATAGCTTTACCGCGGCAGTCCCCGAGTGCCACACGTGTTTTTTTTTATTGTACTAATATGGACTGTAAATATTGTCTGAAATAAAAGTTAAGTATATTATTATCATTATTTTAATAGTTTCGCATATTATCTCGGGACCATATGGTCCAGAACCTTTGGTAGGCATACGAAGGGCCAAAGCCAACTCGAAGAGGCCCGTTAGACACTATAAGTAACGCAAATAAAGCATAAACCGGCTATTATCCCTGTGCGCACTATCCACGTGCACCCAAGGACAACCGCCGGTTGGTGTATGACTATTGCAGGATATGGAAACAAAGATATTGGAATATGTGTTTGGATGGCTAAACTGGATTGGTTACCTATAACTATGGAAGAACGATGGCCCCTGCCTGATCAATGTTTTATTATACACAGAAAAAATGGCAGCGGGTGACTTGCACGCTCAATAATGGACCTCTGGAAACTGTCGCTAGCACTTAGTGACGTAGCGACAATGGGGCAACCTATCCTGAGGTGCTTGAGGAGTGGAGAGCTATTCCACAGCTATCAGGACAATCCCAGAACCCGGAAGATAGTCATGGTCCCTACCAGCACTTACTAGAATACTTCCTTCCTCCGAGTACGTTTGCTCTTGTGAATCTCCACTCAAACCGGCCAAAAATGGCAAGAATAAGGTGGGAATTCTGTTCCTCGTCAGTTTTCACTCTAGCCGGTGAATAAAGGCAAGCCAGAGATGAGGAACAAGACTTCTCCCGGAAAATGGGGTCCGTAGGGTCGCTTCTGTCCAACAGTTCGCCAGCTCGCTTTCTGTATCTCTCTTGGTTTGGCTCCTTACCCTGGACCCGTTCCGGCAAAGTAAACTCTGCCGGCACAAACCCAGAAATCGGAGTGCGCAAGCCCCACCACGTCGTCAACGTAGAGATACGGCGGTGGGGTTATTATAATTATAATCTGAAAGTAAATCAGGCCCTATCTCTATGTATACTTAGGTACACGCTGTACAGCCATTAGGTCCGCCCTCATTTCAGGATCTCGTTTCATCGTGTCCTTGCTTTCGGCATTAAAAACTATCTCATTCACCCTAAAACCTTGACTTCAAAACCCGACACGTGTAGGCGGTATACAGCGTGTGTCACGCAGAAAGCTTATAGCGAGATCTTTTATCGCTTTACAATTTTAATCAGCTGAAACATGGGTTGTCGCGACTAAACATGCAAAGGCAACTTCTCGACAAGATAAACCCCCGTATTTGCTATCTGATTTAAGTTATTAGCTTACCTAGGTATACTACGAGTTTTTCGTGCCCCATTAGGGAAACAGAACTGATGATAGATATGAAGATAGTCATGACCATAAATATCCCTTAAAACATTGAAGCAAAATCACCCCATTACCGTATTACAAACATAAAACTATCAAAGTAAATACATGTTCACAAATCACGACGGTATCAGTCAAGGAATAAGCATAAGTTCAACCCCAAGTGGTAGATGAGAAATTAAAGCGATTACTTTGATATATTGCTCTTAAACTTACCGATAAGTCACTCTCTGAGAGATCGGCTCCAAATGGCACCCGATGTAAAGTTATCCATCGCCCCAAGATACGCCAGGGGGTTAGGGAAGGGGGGAGCGGGCGGGAAATGGCACCAAAACATTTTGCAAACTTTATATCAATTATCTTTGTACCAATCTACAAGCTTTTATATTATATTGGGCTTATTGTGACGGATTAATTAGCGTTGGAATAGATTTTTCCATTAACAAATTAAATTATGGATAATACCGGAAAGTATGCCGCATTAAATAGGCTTTGGTGTAATGCGATTTGTGAACTTTGTTTTATGCTGTAGGCATGACTAATTAAAATAATAATAAGTATTTTTTGTGGCCAATGATCTCATGAAAAAAGCAAATATCACCAACATAAAGAAACATTCCTTTGTCAAAAACTAGCTAACTTACACTTAGGTTCATTTTATTATTCGTATAAAAAGAGACAAAAAGGACGGAACAATACTTGACTAAGTAAATAAAGTCTCACACAAACAAAGGGAGCTAAACGAATTGAAAGAAGATGCCTCGTTTACTTTATTACGTTCAGTACCAGTAAAGAGACACATGCCAATCCACACTTATACGTTTGATTGATAGTCATGTCGTACTTTTGTATGAGGTTCGTTTAATCGCGTCCCCATTTCGACAGGCCTACATTCTAAGATACCTGCATCCTACTTACGTAACACGCTATCTATCACAATCTGAATAATTTTGAATCCAATTGCTAATCCATTGCTTCATATGTTCGAAAAATTTGTCTCCTCAACAACGTAAATAACGCAATGAATGTTGTTGAACTGTTAAAATGAAAGCTATTTCTACTGTTAGTGTGTTACTCAATTACCCCGCTGATCATTATAACCGGGAAAATAGGTTCGTTGAGTTTTAGGTACTCTTATCATCTCCTAATGATGTAGTTTCGAAATTGGAGCTAAGGCTAAACCCGCACTGCAAAATTTCACCGCGCGATTTACATTCGCGCGGTTTATAATCAGTGTAAGATATTTCAATTAACACGCATTACGAATTAAATTCCTTACGATTTTGTTCGGGTCTATGCAGATCTCAGAGACGCATGTCTACAATGGAAAACAGAACTAAAAATGTAATTACTTTGTAAAATAGTATATAATGTTAATTGATGAATGTAAAGACTATGTGGATCATTGTTTTTCTTTTTTCTTCTTAATTAATTTTAATCATGGTCTAGCAGTTTGAGTAATCTAAGCGGCCTACCCAAATGTCCTTTCTTTGGTATTGTTCGTAAAATCGTTGAGCTCCTTAAGTTTTGAGTTGAGCTGCACGATTACTGACAAATGCGTGCACTGACTGGACAGGTCCACTCATTCTTTGTGGTTTTTCCTCAAAAGACCATTTCAGACACAAATCTACATGGTCTTCACATGATCTGACCAAGATTATGTCTGGACTTTAAAAGAGACTGTGACCTCTGAGTTTGTTTCTGCCTTTCTTCTGAGAGTAGTCAGATAGGAAACCCCGACCTCATCTAGTTTTAAAATATGATTGACGTGTAAAAGTGTTTGTACAAACCTACTTACAGAAATAAAATCATTTATTATTTATCAATTGGCCTATTACTACGGCGTAAAATACGAATCAAAAGATGCCATGAACCATAGTTTTCCTTCATAAAATATCAACACCTGCGAAACTAAAGTAAATTGATTTTTGGATATTACAGAATGGCTAAAGAATCATTCTATAATTCACTACGTGTAGTGTACGACTGAGCGGCGAACGCCCGCCCCTCCCGTCTGTGCGAATTTTATTTAGCAATGCGAGGAGTGACATACAACCCCATACTCAGCAAAATATTCGCATCGCGACGCGACAAATCTGCATCAATGAATTTTGTCGCGCGAATCACTAGTGCGTGTAGATACATAATATACATAATAACGTTATACAGAACGACGACAAAAAAATCGCGCGTTTTTTTATTGCAGTGCTGGCTTAGCCTAAGTGCCCTAAAAACGGACAAGGCTAAAAACGGATAAACCGAGTGGAAAACTGCCGTAATTTTATAACTCGAATTACTTCATTACGTTTAAAAACTGGGCTTGCCTGAAATAAAGCTAAGTGGAATAATTTAATTGACTAATGGCTTTTAAATATATTGGCTCAGTACTTTACTACTTATATAAGAAAGTGTTAGTAGATATTCAATCATAATCATTTCAACATTATTTCTAGTTAGAAAAATATAGAGATTAATGTGCTGTCTGATATAAATTTTATCTTAAATCACTGTTTACATTCCATTTCTCTTGTGTACACAGATATTGTTATTGTGAGAGTTATCAAAACTTGCGCACTTTGATTATTAAAGTTTGAAATATAACTACGAACAAGATTCAAACAACAGGGTTAGTAAGTTGTATCAACAGTTTCTGTTACCAACTTATAATATGACTAGCTTTTACCAGCGGGTTCGCCCGCGTGGATGTCGGAACATATCCCACACGTACTACCGGGATTAAAAGTACCCAATGTAATAATCCAGGTTATAAACTATCTGGACCAGGCCCGGGTCGATGGCGCGTTGTGTTCCACGCGCGCCTCAAAGAGATTTCAGCACTAAATGACGGGGTCCGATAGGGCCGATGCCTGCCGGGGTCGCGGATTATTCGAAAGAGTTACCGTGGCCCTGGCACACAGGCAACTGAAGGAACACGGGTGGGTTTTAGTCAGTAAGAGTCTGACACGCCCTCCCGGTCCGCCCAGAGCGGGAGAAGTAATTTGATGATTTCCCGCCAAAAAAAAAATCTGTGTGGCAAATTTCATTTAAATCAATTTACCCGTTTTTGTGCCAATCCGGAACATACATCCAGACAAACAAACAAACGGACCAAAATTCTAATAAACTAGAAAAAAAAGAAACCTAACTTTTTTCAATTATATTCAGTGTACAGTTTTGACTTCGTTACTATTTTATTATATGTATAGACTAGCTTCTGCCTGCGGCTTCAGCCGCTTGGATGTCTAAAATTATCCCACGGGAAAGTGCCACCGGGATAAAATGTATCCTTTCGTCCATATCCATTCAGACGTTAAAGCGTTAAAAGGTAACAGACAGACAGGCAGATATTAAATGCCAATAACCTTTTTTATTTAATTAAACAACGTTATCACCTTATTTGAAACACTAGCACCGCCATTGACCTCGTAATACCTACATATTAGCTAAGTTATTTTGTAGCCGGTGGACCGATTTTAATTAAATAAATATTACCTCAAAATACGGACTCTGACTATATTTCCAATTTCTTAAACCTTTTAAAAAGAGGTACACAAAAATGTCAACAATCATGTGAATTTTAAAAGCATCCCCTATTTCACCCCCTTGAGGGATGATTTTACAAAAATGCTAAAACAATTTTTATTTTTTACCAATAGTTTTAATTAAAATTTTCATATCCCTGACTTAACTTACTTAATAAATGCCAAGTTTCTCATACAAACTTTTATTTCCTATATCACACCCTTTTAGAAATATTTTTGGGAAAAAAAGTAGCTTACATGCTTCCCCAGGATGCCGTCTACGAGTTTCTCCTTGCCAAATTTTATCGAAATCAGTTCAGTGGTTTACGTGTGAAAAGGTAACATACAGACAGGTAGATAGACAGACAGACATTCAAATTTATAAATTAGTATGGATGGAAGTACGAATTGAAGTGGAAAACCTTATAGGTATAAGTAAATCGCGGTTAATCCTCTGAAGCGCTTAATGCTTCGAGACGGAATTATGCATAGCCCCTAGGGATTAGCGGGTTGTCATCCCGTGTCGGCCCAAAACGACTCGGTTAGATCATTTTGATGGTTCAATGTGCGGACAAATAGATACCCAGACAAAATGGCTGTCCTAATGGAGTTTTGTTAATATTCTTTTGCCTTCTAGTGGTGATGTAATAAAACGTAAAGTGCACTTCCAGAGTTACTTATTATAGCTAAGTATTAACTTAATTCGCTACGAGTAAATAAAAACTCTCAGTACCTATCCTAAATGCGAAGACAGAAAGTAAGAGAAAAATGAAAGAAAATTTGTTTAATCCACACAAACAGAACGCACATTATAAGTAAATGACATTAAAAATACAGACACAAAGTAGCCAAAAGCCTCGTATCCAATAAATAAAAGTTTGACAATTTTGTCCATTGCCTGATCTTAGGGCCAGGGACCAAAGACAATACACATTGTTCTGTGCTGCGACCGTAGACAGAGTATGCTGCGACACTCGCAAATGACAATAAACAAAAGATCAAAACAAAAACAAAATGCCGATAACAGAGTGAAGAATGCTGTGACTTCAGACGAACCTATCGTCAAAAGCGCTGATTTTCAGCAACAATATAGGCCTGTATAAAGTTCTAGATTCCTAAGAAAAGTGTTAGGATTTCAGGAAAATGCTTAAAGTCAAATTTGCCTCATACGTAAAAAGTTTTGACGTAACGCTCTCGACACTTAGAAAAAGTACAGGCTTGTAAACTAATTGTTCTAAAACTAGTATATTTCTGACTAAATAGTCAGAAATATACTAGTTTTAGAACAATTAGTTCCGTATTATAAAATCCGACCAATTTTGGCCGGATTTAGAGTACAAACATGCACTGGAAAGCTTATTGAATTTCTATTGAAATCTATTAGGACTCCCAATATAACCTGTTTCAACAAAAACCAAATGTGAACCCTTTAGAAAATCGCAAAATTCAGTATATTTTACTAACGTTCTATATCTGGCATTAGCTAGTTCATTTAATCCATTAAAATTCGGACCAAAAATCAGTACCGGCACTGAATTTAGCTTCGCACCAAATAACTTCAAAGAATTTCTTTGTGATGTTTTGTTTCCTAACCCGTATTACCACAATACCTTGTTACTACGGATACTACTGCCTTTGGCGAAGAGCTGGGTGAGAAGTTGAGGAACAAGTAAGTTTGAGAGTCAGTGACGTAGAATGATCAATAGGGCGGGGGTCGACCGGACGCCGCCGCGATAACGTAATTACTGCCAGAGCCTGCCAGCCTCGCCCCACAACAGACGCCTCTACATTGTTTCTGGCCCATAATCTATTGGGCTTTTTATGGGTTATTTTTCTTTTGTAGGGTGAGGTTCGATAGTTTTAGGATGCCGAGTATTTGCGAGGTTCTTTTCTCTGAAAGGTAAAATGTATGTTTTTGCGATAAAATTCCATTTTAATATCTAGTTAAATAAATATAAACGTACCTATAAGCAACACATTGTTTGAAAAAAAAACCAACAACTTTAATATTCTTGAATCATTCGCTAAAAACACGGAAATATTTTACGAAAAATATTATTCCTCAACTATTTATTTCCATAAAAGAGTTCCGTAAAATACTCTCCAATCATAGTCAAAAGCACATTGTTACTGCGCTCATAAAGAAAATACTTCTATTCTAAGAGATAGCTCTCAACAGCTTCGGGACTTGCATTTCAAGCTGCATTATGATGCATTTTTAACCTTTATGGCTACACTGTATGCTGTCACATAACATTTATTTACGACTAGAAGTTTTCACAGCTAGGGATGTAAAACGCACGTGAACTAGAATTCGTTAAACTTAGTTAGACCTCACGTGCCTCGAATAGTGTTAGAAAGTGACTCTGTAGCTATATGTTATCAATCACCTATGTCATCGAACCCACTGGTAGATTGTCAATTCTTTGTCCAGCGTGACGATTACGTACGGTTCTGAACGGGTACAAAGAGATCCGAATTCTACAGCGGACAGTCACGATTAAAGAGTCAAAAACGAAATTCTTCACAAGTGCTATACATAGAATAGAATATAATAATATGTCGGGTAAATAGTACATTACTGCAGGAGCTGACAACAGAGGCATTGACGGAGAAAAGTGAAAATGTGGGCCGAGGCGAAGCCGAGGCACACATACGTGAGTCCATCAATGCCTGGTTGTGGCCAAGGCTTGTATAGTACTTTTCTCAAATAATGCGCGGAAATTCAAAATAAGTAAATTAATTATAAATACCAAAATCAATGACGAATAACGATAACTTTTCTCAGGCCAATATGTTCATTTGTTTCTTTTCACAAAAACTAAAGAGCTCTATTTGCTAAGCCAGTTTGAGATTTAAATAAAATCTTTGATAAGGTACCTCCTTGGTTACCAAAGGTCGAAGTAAAAAGTTCGTTCCATTTTTAAATTACACGCCAGATAATAATAATATATACAGACCATAGTAGAATATAGACGTATATAGTAATTTATTCTGCCGCTAAACACCGTAGATATGGATTTTCATATTAACATTGCCGGCCGCTAAACACGAAGATATGTATTTTCATACTAACATTCCCGCCCGCTGCTCACATGTATTTGTCCAGTACAGCATTTTCAATACTCGAAGAAGTTTGTCAAAATAATGCTCGAATTTCCAAGCATATTTGAGAAAAAGGTTTTTTCGTATTTTATAAGTATAAAGTTGTAGTAAAATCTCTTAGCTGTACTGTTTGTACCTGGCTGGTTTTGATACCATTAAATAGATGATATTTTAAAAAGAAAAATAAAAAGTAAAATCGATTTCCCGCCAGTTTTCAACTGTTTTTCTGTCCGCCAAAATTAGTGAATCGAACGAAGAAATTCGATACATTTTGAAATTTTATTACATAGAAGGGAAAAGTGCGACACCCGCCGCGAACAAATTATGTGACGTTTATGGACTTAACGAAGTGTCGGTAAGAGTAGCACAAAGTTGATTCAAGAATTTTCAGTCCGGGAATTTTGATGTCAAAGAGGCAGCTCGCTTTGGTCGCCCTGTTCCAGACGAACTCAATGCCATTTTTGAAAAAGTGGAGCCGGTTCACCATATTCGTAGCTACCATGGTCTAAAAAACAAGGTCTGGCCTTCCGGGAGTGACACGTGCTTAAGTCACTTTCCAGTTGCTACTTTATTGCAACAAAACACGTATTATGGAAACATTTTCAGTCACCATTCTGTTCAAAAATATATTTATAACATTTAAATTGTCGTTTTGTTTTTCTAATCAAGTGAAACAATTCAATTTCCAACGTAATTGTTAGTTAAAACCTCATTGTTTTATGGGATTCGCACAGGTAATAATGGCGGTTGGCGAGTTATTATTACACACTACTGGTAACACAGCGGTGATGACGTAGGCTTGTGTCACCCTGTGTCTCGGAATGCTATACCTGGCGAAGTATATTATTATACCATGGTAGCTACGACATAGCTGAAGAGTTAGGAGTTGACCACAAAACAGTTTTGACCCATTAGAAAAAGTCTGGTTATACAAAAAAGCTCGATATTTGGGGGCAACACGAGCTCTTAGTCTTGAATTTGTATACAAATGATGAAAGAAGTTTTTCCCAGACCTAATAGAATATTCTGTATTAATGTACACCACACTAATAACAGATATAAATCTAGAAATATTACATAGGATGATATACTGAGAGGTACCTACATACCTACAGCGATAATAAAGCAACCTTTAAAAATATATTATTGTTTTAAAGAAAATACAACGTTTCTAAGAAAACAGACACAGTTAACTTCGCAGTGCAGGTTTAGAGCGTGCTCCAGTTATTAATATCTGGTCATGAAAAGTAATAGGACGATCAAGAAATATGTCCTCAAGCCATTCTCCGAAGCGCGCTGGCAGACCTCCAAAGTTTGCGACACAACTTGCCTTCGCACTATATGATTAAGTGCATAGCATCTACTGGCTGCAGTTCCAGTCGCGTGTAAAGTTTTCAGGTTTCCGCGTTGAAAAGCATCGTATGTACTGAACTTCCTTACTGCCAAATTTAAGTTAGGTCTTATACCTGGGAGCTTAACCGTGAACTACCAAATAAAGTCAAAATGAAGAAAGAAAGAAAATACGTTTATTTGCAGTAAACATGACGCAGAGAAAAATACACAAATACAAAAAAGAACGAGTTGGTGGAAAATATGCGTCATATCCACGCAAAACGGCAATCGCTCAGCATAATGCTACGTCCCTATGCGAGACAGAGCCCCAGCGCTGGTTTTCAGAGACAGCCGACTGACAGACCACACAGAAACAAAAAAAAAAACTGATAGAAAAACTTTTGAAGTTTTAGTGTATAAGAGCTTACAGGAATTACACTAGTGTGTTCATAAAAGGTCCAGGCTACTTAAAAGTCCGTAAATGAGTGCGGTACTAATTCCAAATGCTAAGGCCCAATAACCCTAAAGCCAAGTATTCACCAGGCGGGCATGTCGCGTGACATCGCGTGACTACGCACTATGTCTCTGGAGACTTGTGTCCAGGAAAATTTGTCTCCAAGCGAATTCCAGACTTTAATTAATAACACCCCATATACTCGTACGCAAATTCTCACAAAACGTTTATGCTGTTTTTACAAAATATTCTTTCTCCGCCAGGTCGCCCAGCACCAACAGTGATGTGGCTGATAGACGGCACACCAGCGCCGCAGTACATCGGGGAGAAGACGGACACGCACGTGGTGGTAAACCGGTTAGAACTGCCTCACGTGAGGCGGACGCACCTCAACACCACGTTCAGGTGTCGAGCCTCTAATACCAACCTCGTCAGCCCACAGGAGAAGACTGTTAGATTAGAGATGAACTGTGAGTATCTACCTAACAGGGTAAGGGTGTAAGAGACATCGACTATCACCATGAATCTAGTACATGACCAAGCAGCGTTGAAAAGCATCGTAGGTTAAAAAAAACAGCTGTTCCATCCTTTTGACCGCGTTTTTTTTTTTAAATAATCGACGACAATTTTTGGTACCAGGGTCGATGTTTCTTACACCCTGTATTTCTCATTTAACCCTAGTGCTGTTATCTTGGTAGTACAGACTATGTTGCCAAACTATAAGGGGTAACGAAACAGTATTTTGGACCACAAGGCTGTTATTCGTGTCAACGTTGACTCCACTTGTACAGACCAAAATATGCACAGAATTCTAGTTCCCGACGTTTCAAGAATAAAGCAGATAAAATAAGCTTATAAAGCCACTGTTGTTTCTTCACAATTTTTATTCAGAATATTATTTTATCATGCCGTTGTGATATAAAAACCACAAAACAAAAAGTCTGTTTATCATAGGTTGTTATAGCAGTTATAACAATAGTATAAATTACCTAATTCCAAAACTTACTGAACTTATAACAAGCAGTAAAAACTTATAATGGAAAACACTCATACATAAACTCAATACAGACCACTTCAAAAAATTCAATACGGACATAATCAAACTGTGTAAGTAGCACAAAAATATAATGATTTCCTAATTACTCAAGCATTAAAAGCGGCGATATCTTTCAAAGAATATTAACATCAAGCTCGACCAAACTTTGACAACTTTAATACAGCCTCATTACCACAAACTTGCATGTAGATAATGAAATATAACAGCCTTACAAAATAGTGAACACGAACCTTCTTGCAGTCAGTATCAACGGCGCGGGCGACCACAATTTATAAAGTTATGAAGAACCGTGGTCAACACATAGACCACAGACCATTCAAAATTTACATGCCTCGGCTTTATGGAGCGCGAGTTAGGGACGAATATATTTTTTCTAAATTTTATGACAAAAACGCTTACTTTGTTTGGTCGTGTATGTTGTTGTTGTTATTAGGTATCGTAATTATACTAATCATGGTTTTTTCAGTGGCACTGCAAAAATCAGAAGGGTTTCTGATGCCTAAGTTTTAATTCTTCCTGGTCTAAAACGTTATATCATTAATTAATGAGGGTTTCTTAGTCAGGCTCTGTAATAGGTACTCACTGTCTAGTATTATACATCCAGTGACATCGATAAAATCTATTAGGTGTGCAAAAAATAACGTACTTTTTAGCTTCAGTCTTGAAAAGTTGAAGAAGTATCTACACAAGATAGCTAAATTTTCAAGTTCTTTTCAAGTAATACTTCATTCATTATTGTTGTTAAAATCACTGAAGTTTTACAACCTTACAATTAAGTTCAATTTAAATCAATTTCCCTGAAAATCCACGTCAAATAGTAATTATACACGATTTGAACTGAGACTTCAAATTACACTTCGTGAACACAAATTAACGTACAATTTTAATATTTTCTGTTTATTATTTGAGCATGAATTTCAAAGGAACTTTTGTTTTTAAGATTAACTTTTCAGTTATCAAATAATTAAGAAGGTTGTGCTAAAAAAATTTGTACAACAATATTTTAATCTAGATAACTGTTACCCTAGTTCTAAATTTAAAACACGCCAGAAAAATATCCCTGAATTTCCAAACCCTGGTCCGAAACTTTTTTAGTTTTATTTGTAACCATTAATAATTTCCACAGTGCGTCCGACGCTGGTGGAGATATTGAGCAAGCCGGCGACGTTATCGTCGGAACGTTACGTCACTCTGACGTGCGTGTCGGAGGGCAGCCGTCCACCGGCGCAGCTTACGTGGTACAAGGATAACAGAAAATTTAAAAGAGGGAAGGTAAGCATCGGTTGGTGGCTTGTAAAATTTTGTTTTGTTTTGGTGACGTCATATTCACGTTTTTGTCACCTAAACGCTCAACCGCTGATGTTCATATAGGTGAACAGTGCGAATCAGCAAGATTTCACTCTTGAGATTTCACTATAGCCGAAATGATGTAGATAGATAATGTTGATTTTCCTAAAACGAATTTGATTTTGGTGGGTGTACCCAAATTATATTCGCATGCAATGTCACAGCTTATTTTTGGCAGTTCAACAATTACCAGATTATTACGTTGCATGATGTCACGTATAATTGTGTGGGTAACTCAAACACGATCGTGATTTAATCTACAAGGATGTTAAAATGTTTTTGTTTTTATGAATATATGTAACTAATATGTGTCCAATTGTTCATAGATAGTGGAAGCCATGAACGAGACGTGGGTGAGCAGTCAAGTCCAGTTCATGCCTCTACCAGAAGACGATGGAGTACAGCTTAAGTGTCAAGCTGACAACAACGCACTACCGGGGCAGGGTCTTGAAGATTCGTTCAAACTAGATGTTGTGTGTAAGTAGCGCATGTGACTCAACTATGTTTCTTTTTCTTAACGCTAATCCTGCGTTCTTCTTCTTTTTTCAAATCGATTGCAAGAGAATTTTATTACATTCGACGAATTGGGCCCAGTAGGTGCTCACGCCAATCGTGGCAAAAGTAGCGTTTATAGGTCCTCAGTATGGCAGATAAATGGACACTTTAGACACTCTATCATCTGATCCTGCGTTTACAGGAAGGAATAATATAACACATGTATTCTACTTTTAGTTTCTACTGTTTTCGTTTATAATTTACACTTAAAACACGTTGTAAAGACTAGTCTAATACAAAACTTGTAGAAAACTTATTAAAAAGGAGAACAAAGTAGTAAATAAAACATGTCTGAACCCGTCAATGTATGTAACATATTATATGCACGACTTGTTTATTACTGCTTTTTAAAAAGACTTGCTGAAAACAAGTAGGTAATAGGTACCGCAACATGTGCATAAACACCCCTTATGTTGAAATCTTTTTAGTGGCGGTTGTGCTACATCGAGTACTAATTAAGTTAGGTATTTATTCCTTAAGTCACATCCGTGCACCAGACTGTTAAAAAGAAGTGTGCATTCGGCATATAAAACCTCCATGCTTTCGATATAATCCAAACCCAACGAGGCGAATAATGGTTTTTCGCCTGCGTGAGAAATGTATTATTTTTTATTGTCTCATCATATATTGTCCTTAATACACTAGGCTGATGGAGGGATTTCATGGCAAATGACACATTTTCCTGTCCATTCTCGTTCCGAACGCGTTTTGCCGCATCAATCCTTTAATCCGCCGCTGTCCTCTGTGATACGTATATTTTCGTACGGTGTTTTCATAAATCAATAGCTAATAATAATTTATGAGGTTTCTTTGTATGGAATAGATCTCAATCTCAAACCAATTCTGATCAAACTTTAATATTTTCTTCAGTGAATTCCTCCTAACCCATTTCTCGAATCTTATCTAGTTATAAAGCCAAATCTGGTGAAAAACTTGATCTACTTTTCCACTCAAATGTTGTAAAAATTCCGATCTCTATGAAATAATGTCGTTTATCTGAAAATTCTTTGCCGACTTGGAGTTTTGTTATAGTGCCTTCCTTTTATTTGCGAGTGTTGAGCCAAGTTTTTATTTGTTTCTAGATGCCTTTTATTTCAACGTTCAACGTTGAGAAGTTCACATACGCGAACTTTGTGAATTTTACTATAAGGGTCTTACGTACAGAGAAGAAGACAAAAGTATTTAAACACCCTGAGAGCTTACGTCAAAGGAACGGAAATGAGTCGTAATTGTTTGTACAAATCAACATTTCCATCTCGTACAATGACACAATTAGCGTAACTTCTTAATTCATCAAGACCCGTTCCATAAACGAATATAGCTGCAAAATAAGCAATAAAGGAGCTCGAGTCAACCAGTTTGCACATCTCCGACATCGTTACGCTTAATTATAATTGCTACTTAAGCACAGCTCAGCATGTATGACACACTGCCATCAAACCTGGAGCTGATTAAACAAATTTCTCCTGAAATAGAGCAATATCCTTAATATTAATCATTTTCCTTAAAATAATATAATATTGGGTATTGTTTGACTCCGAAAGTTTACTTACAAAGTCGGAAATTGGTTTGTTAGTTCTACGATTTTATTGAAGATTATTTATTGAAGTAATCCTATTTCAATAAATAAATAAATAATAAATAATCCTATTTCAATAAATAATCTTGACTGAACCTTCTTTTAGAAGAACTTGTGTCTATATTTGTAACAATGAAATCGAATGAGTCAACCAAAAACGTAGGAACTGTCATAGTCCTCGTGTTAAGGAAACCAGGCCCTGCAGTCTCGACATTAGACAGCGACAAAAATCGGTCACTAAATCGTATCGTTGTCAAATTCCTTTAATAGATTTCAACTTTATTTCGAAAGCATAAATTTAAAATCTATTAAAGAAATTTGACATCGATTAGACTTAACGACCGATTTTTGTCGCTATCTATGTCGAGACTGCCGGCCCAGTTGAGTATCGTTTCAACGAATACAGCGTTTCCATTCTTAATTCAAATATGTGTAATTGAAACATGTCTCACATTTGCGAGGTATGTTTATGTGATAAACATTTTTTTTAAATTTATTTATTGTTACGAAGTCACGTTTTCTTTTAACGTTTTTGAAATCTGAAAGATAGATCTACTCTACTGAAAGACTCTCCTCAAAACGGCTTAAGTAAAACAAAGCACTTAATTTAAATTAATTAATTACTAACAACGTTTTCAGAAATAACACTTTAATGATCGGACTTATATCTTTATATTTTTAAATCTAACCGTCGGCCCTTAATCTCAGTTTTGTAATGGAGCCTTAAACCAAAGCAATAAAAAGAAAACTCAACACTAAAATACGGCGTGAAAGTCTTTAGAAAAAGGCGGCGTCATTTAAAAAAACTACCCCAGCTAACTGATATAAGTAAAAAACATTTATAATGGCGGACGACGCGACAGTAAAACGTATTCGTGTAGCGGTTGTACATCCTTAATGTAATGTGCTTATCTTGGTACTTATCTGACGTGTCGGTTACCGTAAGCCGGCGTGACACAACAAAGCCCACGGCGCGTCCCGCCCGGGGACTCGCGATGCGG
Organism: Dryobotodes eremita; assembly: GCA_917490735.1. Taxonomy (NCBI): domain Eukaryota; kingdom Metazoa; phylum Arthropoda; class Insecta; order Lepidoptera; family Noctuidae; genus Dryobotodes; species Dryobotodes eremita. Next base: position 13,369,051 of record OU823257.1, read on the forward strand.
CCCGACAGAACTTTGCTCACTGACAGTTCATCCTGCGCTACAACTTGTTGGGAACTAATTCCGTCTAATTTAGTCTGCGGCAGGCAACTCACAGACGCATGGCTTACGCGACGCCGTCGACTCCACGGTGACACCTTCCTGTCTGAAGGATTAATTTAGCTTTGTCTGCCGTGGTTCTGCTACAGTTTGACATGCCATGTTTAGCCGTTACATCGATGTTACAACGCTGGGCTTGTCCTTGTGGTATTACACAAGATGCTTCACCTTAATGGATTCTGAAGTGATGAGGGTTGGGAATACAACACTTAATAATTAACTGTATCTGTTTCACCTGCTTATGAAAGCTCCTATTCTCAAAGCTCAGCTGTTGCCTAAATCATAAATGTTATTTAATTAACAACCGTAATTAGCAACGGCCCGAAATATATCTATTTAAATGGTTCCGAGCGCGTAATTTAGTCAACTCATTTAACACGTAACAGGCCCTGTCAACATTTCGGAACAAACAATCTATCTAACAATATTAAAAGCTTGTATGCGCCAACATGAGAAACTCAGTAAAACGTTATTAAAACCTTGTTAGCGCCGGCGAGCACACAACATCAACACTTAACATCCGCTGAGGACTCGCCAGAAACTAATTCGGACTAGTGGGAGCGACCGACCCCGCCCCGCCACCGGATCCGAATCGCAAAACGCTCTAAGGGATTAAGCCGGCTTAACGTAGCCAATGCGTTTACATTCTAATCATTGGACATACCTTGCCAATGTATTTATGCGTAAACGAGTCATCTACCCCACGACTATTGTGCGCGATTATTTCCACCTGCATATTCTCACGCGCGCAACTTTTTCTTAACCCCCACCAGACAGTCTGATCACTCAATCAAGGTACTAATTCCCGGACGGGCCGGTCAATTTCTGAAAAGCCAGGAAACGTGCTGACTCTATTACGACAGAGGAAATTAATTTCCAAATATAAATAAATTCTATTTACTTCTGCTTGGCGAACCGTAACGCATTTAGAGCGGGGAGAATTTCGCCGCTCACGGCGTGAATCGTTTTGGCAACAATTTAAACGGAGGAATCGTAAATGTTTATTTGGAGAACGGGCGTTTCCTCCGGCCGCGGGACGACGTCGTTATAGGTCTTTAATGGCCAATAAAGTGTCAACGCCCGCTCCTTGCCGCAGATAAGTGTTCACCTGGAGTAAAAACGCTTTCCAACCTTGGACAACTCGGAAATAGACCGACAATAATGGTCGACCTTTGTCCTGAACAATTTAAAAATAAAATAATTTTCTTGGTTAAACAATGTAGTTCAACAGACGAACTCAAATCTCTGATGCGTAACTTTACTAAATAAAGCCTTATTGTTTTCATACTTAGGATGAAACATTACTCATTTCTCGTCTTCATTCACCTGTCATCTGACCTACTCTACTCTACCTACTAATTACACTCCAAAAACTTTATTTCTAAACAAACTAACCCAATACTCCCTATTTAATATAACTCCATACCTCGGCAGGAATGTTTACACTTCGCCCAGGTACGTCGCCTAAGCCACGATTACAGAGCAAACCGCAGATCGTCCCCACAACAATCACAACATGATTTAATACTTAGCCGCTCCATCCGTGATTATTGTTTTCAATCTGCTCATCTATCTATTGTAATACTTTATTATTTATGTTCATTTAGATAAAACTGCATTATTCATAGGCAATTCTCCTTAAATACCAATTAGTTCTACTACGATGTTTATACAGGTTGTCCCAGAAATCGACCGACAAACTATAGGTGATGATAGCTTTGGTCATGCCCTCCCAAAATAACAACACATTATGTTCCGCAAAATCTTCTAGTTTTCGAGTTACTTACAATAGATTTTAAAAAAAAACTTGAAAAAAGTCAAGAAATTGTGAATTTATGTTGAATTTGTAAGTTTTTATGGAGAATCAAAGCTAATTACGGATAGACTAACTATTTAATAATATTTTAATGGAAAAAGTTATTAATAAAATGATTTTATTTACACATGAGACTCAAAAGAATGACGCATGGCGGTTATGTTGTTTTTTTTTTGTTTTTTAATCTAGTTTGAATCGAAAACTATAAGATTTTGCGGAACATGTTTTGTTATTTTGGAAGGGCTTGACCAAAGCTATGACCACCTACAGTACTTCGGTCGATTTCTGGGATACCCTGTATAAAATCGTATGACCGGGTTTTCAAGACCAAAGACCAACTTTGTTAGTCATCAGAGAGCTCACGAAATTAAAGAAAATTTGTCTAGATACGATGAAGAGGGCTATATAAGGACATATATAAAATACACGGTAATTTAGTGCGAATACAGACCTTTCGGGAAACTAGTATAATAATCGAGTATGTCTGAAAAACATCATAATAATCGAGCGTGTTTGCGATATTTTGAATTATTGGCCCTAAATCAGTTCGTTATCAACAACTTACTAGTTTCTACTGCGTTGCTCAACTCTCAAAAATACTGCTTATTAATATTTGTATAGGATGTGATGCCAGTTTCTTCAACTTTTTTCTGTACTTTCGTTGTAAAAATCTCTTATAATATACTAACAACTTACTTTTTTTCTAGATCCGCCAGTGGTATCATTATCCTTGGGCTCAACGCTCAACCCTCACGACATCAAGGAAGGTGATGACGTGTATTTCGAGTGCTCAGTGCGTGCCAACCCCAGAGAACATAGGATATCATGGTATCATAATGTAAGTATTTATTTATCTTCTTTTATTAACAGACTCATACTTCTGGTCATGTCATTGTATTGTATTAGCCAACCAAAGTTCACTTCTGAACCTAAGCTATTTTTACACGATCTGGCTCCGGTTACCCGGCAAGCTTTTACACATACCAGCACAATTTACGCATATACAAGATCAAATTAAATTAGCTAACGAAATTCCCGTGATGGGTATCGATATCCAAATATGATAAAAAAGAAACTGCGGTCGTTGACCCCAAGAAAATTTCATCAAATATTTTTTTCTTTGTTTTATCATGTTTAGATGCTAAGCTAGGCTAAGTAATAAAAGCTGCACGGGTCGATCGATCAGGTTAAGCTACGCTTGCCGTGGTTGGTCCGTGGATGGGTGACCATCTTTACATAACAAGATCCCTCCGTGCCTCGCAAAGCACGCTAAGCCGTTGGTCCCGGCTCTCGTTACGGGTCGTCAGAAGCCCGAAAGTCTCACAATCATTCTTACCAAGAGGTATCGTATTACCCAGTAACGGAGCTGTGAAGGTCAGATAGGCAGTCGCTCCATGTAAAATACTAGTATTCAGCTGCATCCGGTTAGAGTAGAAGCCGACCCCAACATAGTTTGGAAAAGGCTAAAAAGATCCGACGATGATGTTTAGATATCGAAACTCATTACAACTGCGGGGTTTCGCTAGGTAGTTAATTTAATTTGATCCAGTATTCGCCACCACCGAGGTCAAAGCACCCAACTGTTCTGAATATCAGGCAGACGAGACGTGTGAAAAGACACATAAGACTCTAACTACCGTCATACTTAGCAAATGGATTAGTAATCACAGTATGTTGCTAATGGCACCCAGGAGGACGATCTATCCTCTTGACATAAACTCTTAATCGCCGTTTACGACACACTACTTTAGGTAAACGCAACATCACGCTTTGTTACCCTGAAGGGTAGCGCAAAGGTGTACCTATAGTACATCCACAGTCCGCCAGTTATGTTTAAGTCCCATATAATAGGTGGCGAGCTTATTGCCATCAAGCGGGTACACGCCCATAATCCAAGCGGGCACACATCCATACTCCAAGCGCACACACATTCATACTCCAAGCGGGCACATATCCATACTCCAAGCGGGCACATATCCATCCTCCAAGCGGGCACAAATCCATACTCCAAGCGGGCATACATCCATACTCCAAGCGGGCACACATCCATACTCCAAGCGGGCACATATCCATACTCCAAGCGGGCATACATCCATACTCCAAGCGGGCACACATCCATACTCCAAGCGGGCACACATCCATACTCCAAGCGGGCACATATCCATACTCCAAGCGGGCATACATCCATACTCCAAGCGGGCACACATCCATACTCCAAGCGGGCACATATCCATACTCCAAGCGGGCATACATCCATACTCCAAGCGGGCACACATCCATACTCCAAGCGGGCACATATCCATACTCCAAGCGGGCATACATCCATACTCCAAGCGGGCACACATCCATACTCCAAGCGGGCACATATCCATACTCCAAGCGGGCACATATCCATACTCCAAGCGGGCATACATCCATACTCCAAGCGGGCACACATCCATACTCCAAGCGGACACACATTCATACTCCAAGCGGGCACACATCCATACTCCAAGCGGGCACATATCCATACTCCAAGCGGGCACATATCCATACTCCAAGCGGGCATACATCCATACTCCAAGCGGGCACACATCCATACTCCAAGCGGGCACATATCCATACTCCAAGCGGGCACATATCCATACTCCAAGCGGGCACACATCCATACTCCAAGCGGGCACATATCCATACTCCAAGCGGGCACATATCCATACTCCAAGCGGGCATACATCCATACTCCAAGCGGGCACATATCCATACTCCAAGCGGGCATACATCCATACTCCAAGCGGGCACACATCCATACTCCAAGCGGGCACATATCCATACTCCAAGCGGGCACATATCCATACTCCAAGCGGGCACATATCCATACTCCAAGCGGGCATACATCCATACTCCAAGCGGGCACATATCCATACTCCAAGCGGGCATACATCCATACTCCAAGCGGGCACACATCCATACTCCAAACGGGCATACATCAATACTCCAAGCGGGCACATATCCATACTCCAAGCGGGCACACATCCATACTCCAAGCGGGCATACATCCATACTCCAAGCGGGCACACATCCATACTCCAAGCGGGCACATATCCATACTCCAAGCGGGCATACATCCATACTCCAAGCGGGCACATATCCATACTCCAAGCGGGCATACATCCATACTCCAAGCGGGCACATATCCATACTCCAAGCGGGCATACATCCATACTCCAAGCGGGCACACATCCATACTCCAAACGGGCACACATCCATACTCCAAGCGGGCACATATCCATACTCCAAGCGGGCACATATCCATACTCCAAGCGGGCATACATCCATACTCCAAGCGGGCACACATCCATACTCCAAGCGGGTACACATCCATAATCCAAGCTGGCACACATCCATACTCCAAGCGGACACACATCCATACTCCAAGCGGGCACATATCCATACTCCAAGCGGGCACATATCCATACTCCAAGCGGGCATACATCCATACTCCAAGCGGGCACACATCCATACTCCAAGCGGGCACACATCCATACTCCAAGCGGACACACATCCATACTCCAAGCGGGCACACATCCATACTCCAAGCGGGCACACATCCATACTCCAAGCGGGCATACATCCATACTCCAAGCGGGCACACATCCATACTCCAAGCGGGCACACATCCATACTCCAAGCGGACACACATTCATACTCCAAGCGGGCACACATCCATACTCCAAGCGGGCACACATCCATACTCCAAGCGGGCACACATCCATACTCCAAGCGGGCACACATCCATACTCCAAGCGGGCACACATCCATACTCAAAGCGGACACACATTCATACTCCAAGCGGGCACACATCCATACTCCAAGCGGGCACACATCCATACTCCAAGCGGGCACACATCCATACTCCAAGCGGGCACATATCCATACTCCAAGCGGGCATACATCCATACTCCAAGCGGGCACACATCCATACTCCAAGCGGGCACATATCCATACTCCAAGCGGGCATACATCCATACTCCAAGCGGGCACACATCCATACTCCAAGCGGGCACATATCCATACTCCAAGCGGGCACACATCCATACTCCAAGCGGGCACATATCCATACTCCAAGCGGGCACATATCCATACTCCAAGCGGGCACACATCCATACTCCAAGCGGGCACACATCCATACTCCAAGCGGGCACATATCCATACTCCAAGCGGGCATACATCCATACTCCAAGCGGGCACACATCCATACTCCAAGCGGGCACATATCCATACTCCAAGCGGGCATACATCCATACTCCAAGCGGGCACACATCCATACTCCAAGCGGGCACATATCCATACTCCAAGCGGGCATACATCCATACTCCAAGCGGGCACACATCCATACTCCAAGCGGGCACATATCCATACTCCAAGCGGGCATACATCCATACTCCAAGCGGGCATACATCCATACTCCAAGCGGGCACACATCCATACTCCAAGCGGGCACATATCCATACTCCAAGCGGGCATACATCCATACTCCAAGCGGGCACATATCCATACTCCAAGCGGGCATACATCCATACTCCAAGCGGGCACATATCCATACTCCAAGCGGGCATACATCCATACTCCAAGCGGGCACACATCCATACTCCAAACGGGCACACATCCATACTCCAAGCGGGCACATATCCATACTCCAAGCGGGCACATATCCATACTCCAAGCGGGCATACATCCATACTCCAAGCGGGCACACATCCATACTCCAAGCGGGTACACATCCATAATCCAAGCTGGCACACATCCATACTCCAAGCGGACACACATCCATACTCCAAGCGGGCACATATCCATACTCCAAGCGGGCACATATCCATACTCCAAGCGGGCATACATCCATACTCCAAGCGGGCACACATCCATACTCCAAGCGGGCACACATCCATACTCCAAGCGGACACACATCCATACTCCAAGCGGGCACACATCCATACTCCAAGCGGGCACACATCCATACTCCAAGCGGGCATACATCCATACTCCAAGCGGGCACACATCCATACTCCAAGCGGGCACACATCCATACTCCAAGCGGACACACATCCATACTCCAAGCGGGCACACATCCATACTCCAAGCGGGCACACATCCATACTCCAAGCGGGCACACATCCATACTCCAAGCGGGCACACATCCATACTCCAAGCGGGCACACATCCATACTCAAAGCGGACACACATTCATACTCCAAGCGGGCACACATCCATACTCCAAGCGGGCACACATCCATACTCCAAGCGGGCACACATCCATACTCCAAGCGGGCACATATCCATACTCCAAGCGGGCATACATCCATACTCCAAGCGGGCACACATCCATACTCCAAGCGGGCACATATCCATACTCCAAGCGGGCATACATCCATACTCCAAGCGGGCACACATCCATACTCCAAGCGGGCACATATCCATACTCCAAGCGGGCACACATCCATACTCCAAGCGGGCACATATCCATACTCCAAGCGGGCACATATCCATACTCCAAGCGGGCACACATCCATACTCCAAGCGGGCACACATCCATACTCCAAGCGGGCACATATCCATACTCCAAGCGGGCATACATCCATACTCCAAGCGGGCACACATCCATACTCCAAGCGGGCACATATCCATACTCCAAGCGGGCATACATCCATACTCCAAGCGGGCACACATCCATACTCCAAGCGGGCACATATCCATACTCCAAGCGGGCATACATCCATACTCCAAGCGGGCACACATCCATACTCCAAGCGGGCACATATCCATACTCCAAGCGGGCATACATCCATACTCCAAGCGGGCACACATCCATACTCCAAGCGGGCACATATCCATACTCCAAGCGGGCACACATCCATACTCCAAGCGGGCACATATCCATACTCCAAGCGGGCACATATCCATACTCCAAGCGGGCATACATCCATACTCCAAGCGGGCACATATCCATACTCCAAGCGGGCATACATCCATACTCCAAGCGGGCACACATCCATACTCCAAGCGGGCACACATCCATACTCCAAGCGGGCACATATCCATACTCCAAGCGGGCATACATCCATACTCCAAGCGGGCACATATCCATACTCCAAGCGGGCATACATCCATACTCCAAGCGGGCACACATCCATACTCCAAACGGGCACACATCCATACTCCAAGCGGGCACATATCCATACTCCAAGCGGGCACATATCCATACTCCAAGCGGGCATACATCCATACTCCAAGCGGGCACACATCCATACTCCAAGCGGGTACACATCCATAATCCAAGCTGGCACACATCCATACTCCAAGCGGACACACATTCATACTCCAAGCGGGCACACATCCATACTCCAAGCGGGCACATATCCATACTCCAAGCGGGCACATATCCATACTCCAAGCGGGCATACATCCATACTCCAAGCGGGCACACATCCATACTCCAAGCGGGCACATATCCATACTCCAAGCGGGCATACATCCATACTCCAAGCGGGCACACATCCATACTCCAAGCGGGCACATATCCATACTCCAAGCGGGCATACATCCATACTCCAAGCGGGCACACATCCATACTCCAAGCGGGCACATATCCATACTCCAAGCGGGCACATATCCATACTCCAAGCGGGCATACATCCATACTCCAAGCGGGCACACATCCATACTCTAAGCGGGCACACATCCATAATCCAAGCTGGCACACATCCATACTCCAAGCGGACACACATTCATACTCCAAGCGGGCACACATCCATACTCCAAGCGGGCACACATCCATACTCCAAGCGGGCACACATCCATACTCCAAGCGGGCACACATTCATACTCCAAGCGGGCACACATCCATACTCCAAGCGGGCACACATCCATACTCCAAGCGGGCACACATCCATACTCCAAGCGGGCACACATCCATACTCCAAGTGGGCACACATCCATACTCCAAGCGGGCACACATCGATACTCCAAGCGGGCACACATCCATACTCCAAGCGGGCACACATCCATACTCCAAGCGGACACACATTCATACTCCAAGCGGGCACACATCCATACTCCAAGCGGGCACACATCCATACTCCAAGCGGGCACACATCCATACTCCAAGCGGGCACACATCCATACTCCAAGCGGACACACATTCATACTCCAAGCGGGCACACATCCATACTCCAAGCTGGCACACATCCATACTCCAAGCGGGCACACATCCATACTCCAAGCGGGCACACATCCATACTCCAAGCGGACACACATTCATACTCCAAGCGGGCACACATCCATACTCCAAGCGGGCACACATCCATACTCCAAGCGGGCACACATCCATACTCCAAGCGGGCACACATCCATACTCCAAGCGGGCACACATCCATACTCCAAGCGGGCACACATCCATACTCCAAGTGGACACACATTCATACTCCAAGCGGGCACACATCCATACTCCAAGCGGGCACACATCCATACTCCAAGCGGGCACACATCCATACTCCAAGCGGGCACACATCCATACTCCAAGCGGACACACATTCATACTCCAAGCGGGCACACATCCATACTCCAAGCGGGCACACATCCATACTCCAAGCGGGCACACATCCATACTCCAAGCGGACACACATTCATACTCCAAGCGGGCACACATCCATACTCCAAGCGGGCACACATCCATACTCCAAGCGGGCACACATCCATACTCCAAGCGGGCACACATCCATACTCCAAGCGGACACACATTCATACTCCAAGCGGGCACACATCCATACTCCAAGCGGGCACACATCCATACTCCAAGCGGGCACACATCCATACTCCAAGCGGGCACACATCCATACTCCAAGCGGGCACACATCCATACTCCAAGCGGACACACATTCATACTCCAAGCGGGCACACATCCATACTCCAAGCGGGCACACATCCATACTCCAAGCGGGCACACATCCATACTCCAAGCGGGCACATATCCATACTCCAAGCGGGCATACATCCATACTCCAAGCGGGAACACTTTCATACTCCAAGCGGGAACACATTCATACTCCAAGTGGGCACACATCCAGAATCCGGGCTGCTGCTACCTCGTTGATCTGGTTGTCGCAAACGCTACTGCTGAGCATGAGGTCCTGGGTTCGATCCCCACGTCGGTTAAAGTATTATTGGGTTTTTTGGTAAAAAAAACCCAATAATACTTTAAAAAACTACTTAGTTACTTTTTTTGGTTAAAAAATATTAATAATACCTACGTATTATTAATATTTTAAAATTAAAATATTAAAATATTATTATATATATGTAGGAAATACGTTACATCAATCGTTTAACTTTGACAAATCGGGACGCCAGCGCCACCTGGTGGCGCTCGACAGAGTCTATAACATAATGCTTGACCAGAGTTAAAGCAAAATTTGTTGTTGGCGGTTAAGCAGTGAACACTTTTAGAAACTGTCGCGTGTTCCGTATAGTTGTGTCGTATACCTACAGTGTGTGATTCGCAAGTGTGATTAATTTGATCATAAGTTAAAATTTGGTTTGAACTGCAAGCGGCTTTTCTATTGCGCAATAACCAACACTACCCATAGTACGCCCACAGTAGTTAAAAATATGGCTGATGATAACGAGAGAGAAGTACCTTCTCCGTCATATATATATTATTTATTAAAATATTAATAATACTTACGTATTATTCAAATGATTATTTTTACTTATTATTTAAATAAATAATTCATATTTTTTACCGAAAGTACACGTATGTATATTGAAGAACAATTTAGAAATTATTCCGAACACGCCGAAATTATTAAAAAACTTTCGCAAATGTAACTATAGTTGGTTTTCAGTTGTGAATTACTTTATCCATAATCTGTCATCCCAAAAATTTAATTTAATTTGTTGAAAACTAGTCAATTATTTATAGATGCTATCAACTTACTACTTCTATTGATTATAAAATAATTCTACGTAACCACAGTTGAACCAATAGACAATGTTTACAGGTTATAATAATCAATTTATTTTGAATTGATTAGCATTCAGAGTGAATTCATAAATTTATTAGATTGTCAATTAGGCTATGCCTAATAAACAGATGTTTTGAATTCTATTAATAATAGAATGTAATCAACGTGTAAAGTATAGAACTGAAGTGTTATTGAATTTTATCATCATAAACGAAGATGATGAATGTTGACAATCCCAGTTCATTTAAAACGTGTTTTTTTTTTAAAGTCGTGAAGTTGTTTGATAAAATCATTGGAGAAACCCAGCTTATTAATAAACTTACAATTGATTGACCCGTTATAGATACTCGTTAACACAATAAAGAAGGGCCTGATGAATTAGATTACCACGGAGCAGGCGACACGGCTGACGAATTACTGGCCCAACTTGGAGATCTGTTCATTACCGGACCCCAATAGATTACGTCACCACCCTTCTCGATATTGACGTACCTAATGCTTGCCACACTGATTAATATAAAGATTCATAAGGATATTGGTAATGATATCGGTTTTCGTTTTAATGTCTTATTTTATTCTTATCTTTATTTATTTATTAACAAAATCCACAGCTCTTTGACAATTTCAAAACATTTGAATTTTAAAAGAGTAACGGTTAAGTTTCTTGCCCATTCTTCTCCATACGAAACTACCTTTTGGAAGGGGCAACTAGAATCAATTCTATTTTCTTGTAAATTTTGATGTTCCAAAGTACCTTTTATATGCCTATTTGTAATAAATGATTTGCCTTTGACTTTGAATAGTAATGTTTATGAGAATATTTTACTTTTTTCTTGTTGTCTGCACCGTCTAAATATGTACGCAAACAGTCAGTGTTAATGAACAACAGACTTATGAAAGTCCCCAATAGATTATTAATGTAATGCCTTCCACACAGAATATGATTTAAGATTCATAAGGATCCCGGTAGTGATATCGTTATTAAATGGCTGTTTAATTCTGGTTTATAGAGAATGTAAATCTATACTAACAAGAAAAAGGGGATAATTTGTTTTGCTGTTGTGTTATTTCAACGTCTAAGGACCAGCAACAAAAAACAGTATTAATGAACTATACTCGTACCTATCTATCTTAATCGAGAATAATGTAGACGCACGACCAACTTTAAACCTGTCCTGTAGATGAACTGTCAAAATGGCAACGATAACAAGCCAAGCTGCCTTATATGACAAGCAAAATAGCAGCTTAAATAGGAAGTTTCAATATAATTCCGATTTGAAACAGCAGTAAAATTATTAGTTTAAAACATTACAGGGATTATAGATTGGATATTATTAGTGTTTCCGTGAACTTCACAAACATGCTTGTGAAAGTTGTACGTAGTATTTTCACGACCATAATGGAACGGCGAGGTTTAAACTCGCTAGCCAATCCAAAAACTTATCCGTTTGGCTATTGAAGCTTAATTTTATGGAACGAGTAGGTGTATCCACAACTTCATGAATAAAAGGTAGCTATACTGCATTCGCGATTCAGTTTCCAAACATATAAACAAATGTGTTTTTTAGAAAAACAACGTTAAAACCCACGTTTAAAGTTCAGTTTAATTGCTACAATTTCAAACATTTTTATGACTCCTTCAATAATACTAGTAATTCTTAAATCGACTTCATTTATAACTAATATAAATATATCTGTCGGAAATACGTTAAATGAACCGTTTGAATTTGACTAATCGGGATGCCAGTGCCCCCAGGCGGCGCTCGACAGAGTCTACAACATAACGCTCGACCAGAGTCAAAGAGTAATTTAAATTATGACCAGAGTTAAAGCAGAGTTGGTCGGTGGCGGTCAAGCAGTGAACGCGTTTCGAAACTGTCGCGCGTTACTGTCGTGTACCTACAGTGTGTGATTAATTTTTTTGTAAATTATAATTTGATTAGAACTACAAACGGTTTTTCTATTGCGCAATAACCAACACTTCCCATAGTACGCCCACAGTAGTTAAAATATGGCTGATGGTAACGAGAGAGAGAACGTACCTTCTCCGCCATACCTATATATCCGTTTAAGTGGAAAAAACATCAATTAGAAACAAGATTTTGAATAGACTTTAGGTAAACACAAATATTTAATTAGAAACAAAATTCCCATCTCAAAGCTTTACTTGTATTAAAAACTGACGTGCCCAAAACGTTTTATCATTCCCCTAGTACCAACATGTTAGTACAAAAGTATAATCATGAAACATTGATGAAGTACGTAATAAATGGACGACGTCAGCGTATAATCTAAATTACATTTGAATAAGTTCGCTGTAATCACAACATGGGTTCGTGACCTTTACCAAACTACATGAAAGGTCCTCACGAAGTTTGAGTGTATTGCGTCAGAGATCGATTTGTTGTGTTATTATATTAGGGAATTAAAATAGAAACATTATGTAAAAGTAGGTCAACAGAACTTTTTCTTTATTGTTATAAAAGTAGCACTAATTTCGGTGCTTTAAGGCTCCTACAAACAGGCGCGACACGCGATGCGAATCGCACGTGACACAAAGGCACCGATTGTCGCGCGACGTCGTGTGTCGCGCTTGTTTGAAGGAGCCATTAACGTCCAATCCAAGCAAGTACCAATATTCTACTACACGTCTGCACATACAGGAACCCAATTATTTCCATTAGGTACCAAAATGGTTCTAACTATGTTATTTACAAAATAAAAATAAATATACAGGGTAGCAGAGATATCGACGCGCAACTTGTTACCATAGATTGAGTACAGATATTTTTAGTCAGTTTTCAAAAAAAATACCCCGTTATTTCATAGAAAAGTGCAATACTTACGCGGTCAAAATGTATAGAACAGGCGCCACGTGACAGCGCTACACAAAGGCGCTGCTCGTCGCGCGACAGGCGGTGCCTTTGTGTCTGGCGTCGCGTCGCGCCTTTAGCACCAACTAAAGTCAAGCCATGAGATAAGGATAATTAATTCCGTGGTATATATTAGCCGGTCAGCAAGATGGTGTCGAGGCAGCCTGCTCAAATTACACCATACATTAAAGTATCGCCTCATAGAGGTTTATATATTAAACACTTCACAATCAATATAATTTTTCAATTCAGTTGTGGTAAAAGTTGTCTTACGGGCACTCTGGACTCATAAGCGCAAATACACAACAAAATAAATCCTGTTCCTGCCCGCCTCAAGCAACATTTAGCTCGACTACTACTTATTAGAAAATAGTGTTGCAAGCGTTGTTTGTATAAATTCTATTGACTTTTATCGACATTTATAGCCCTGCTTGTTTATATTGGTCGGGTATTCTATTTGAATTAGCTTTTGCTGTATTTGAATTCTCTACTTTTACTTGAGGCAAATATTTCAGTTTTAATTTTTTATTTACTTTATACACACTGCACAGGAAAATAATTACACAAACGAAATATTATGACAAACATACAAAAATAAAAACTACAGCGTATAAAATATTTGGTCCTGTAATAGGCCAAAATACCCCTATTCTTGTAGATAATCTAAGACCATTTAGGGCGAATTTCATCAATTAAACTGAACGCGATCAGCACATAGCCTACGTTTAAGAGCTATCAGTGTCATTATTTTCTGTGGAATATTGACACTGACAGCTCTTGAACGCGGTTTAAGGCTCCCAAAAACAGGCGGGACGCGACAGCTCGACACAAAGGCACCGCGTGTCGCGCGACGAGCGGTGCCTTTGTGTCGCGCTGTCGGCTCGCGCCTGTTTGCGGGAACCTTTAGATGTGCTGATCGTGTTCAGTTTCATTGGTGAAATTAGCACTTAGTCATTAATTGTTCAGTAGTGATTTTTCGATATGATGTGGTTTAAACTGCTTTTCTCAGGGATGTATAAGCGGTACGAATTTGGGTTCGGGTTCTTAATTTCGATTCTTAAAAAGTTCTTCTTTTCGGTACGGTTCCAGTTCAGGTTCCGGTTTGGTTCAGATTCCAAAGTACCGGTTCCAAATAAATTTTCCAATATACCGGTTCCGTAACATCCTATTTAAAGATTTGCTTTTTTTATATTTGAGATGGGTTTGCTTTTGATTCTAGTTTAGGTCAGATATGACAGAGACAAAGTCGACGATGGAGTGAACTTACCCAGAAGAATCCTGTTCAATCTCACTTTGAAGAGATTTGGGTTGTATGTATGCGTTCGGAAACACAGACGTATGTAGAGAGTTCCACTCTTTTGCTGTGCGGTTCTCTAAGAAAGAACTACCACATGATCTACTAAAGCAAATGTGCCTCACTCCCCTCTCACAAAAACTCCAACCTCTTCACCCGCCGACGGCCGCCCGTACCTCGCCGCTATCGTACAAAGCTTCGTCCTGCGCTGAGTGGCATCGTATGAACTCGTTCGGACTCGCTTTGAAGAAGGACCGATACAATATAGGTTCTAAAAGGTTACAATTTAGGTTCCTGTTCTGGTTCGGGTTCTAGAACGGAACCACTGAATATCCGTTCTTTTCCGGTATTTTAGGAACCTTTTCAATCCCTGGTTTTTCTACACAATATCTATGACATGTAGTTTTTCCCCATCTTTGTTGCAAAATATATATTTTTTTTATGTCCAGGATAAGCCGGTGCTCCACAATGTGGTGTCCGGTATCATCGTCAGCACGAAGTCGCTGGTGCTACAGAAGGTGACGAGAGACCACGGAGGTGACTACTCGTGCAGAGCAACCAACGCGCTTGGAGAGACGGCCAGTCAGTCCACACATCTTAGCATACAATGTGAGTAAAATACAGTATTTTTTAGCTACGTAATACTTATTCAGGCACTAATTTAAAGACCTTTTCAGACATATCTGCAGTAGGTACACAGTTTCATGTTCTCTTTCATCAAAGCTTGTTAAGATCCTGTTATCTGATCTATGCTACTAGGTTTCTTCATCTCATCATCATTATCTTGCCCTAATGCCCATTTATTTGAAGTCGGAGCAGCGCATCTATTTGCCATTAATATCTCTATTAACAGTCATTTCGGTGTTGACTTCCTTTATCGCCAAATCACCGTAATACAATGGATCAATCATCTTTTTTGGTCTGCCTCTTTTGTTGTCCGGTCACATTCATATTATATAAACACTTTTGTGTGGCAGTGAATTAAACTTTACTAATACAACGCTAAAATATTATCGGGTCAATAAAATCTTTCTATACAGGGTTGCAGGGAAATCAACGCGCAAACTGTAACCATGAATTCAGCACATGATACTAGACCCCCTAGCGTAGAAATTTTTCGACGGTTATCAAAAAAAAAATCTGCCGTTTCTTAGAAAAGTGCAGTACCGACCCGGTCAAAATGTATAGAAAAGCATTTTTTTTTTAATAATATGAACGACTTTAAAACTTTATTGTTATTAAAGTTAATATTTACATAAAATATATCTTACATAATCTACAAATAATATTAATAGTATGTACAACTAAATAACAATAAATAAAAATAAAAAAGAAAGAAGGAAAAGAATCATAGGGCATCAAAAAATTCATCCGCATCGCCGTCGACAGGAAAAGTGCCCAAAAGGCTGGCAGCATTGCCACGTTGTATGGCGATACTGATTCTTTGGCCAAAAAATAGGCCAGCCCTCTGGTCACGTGAAGAGTCGACCAACCGCTTAGCGATGTCTCCAAAATTTTTAAAATTTTAATAATTGGCGAAATATTTCAACGCAGGGGGGCTCTGATTCATGTACTGAATCCATGGTAACCAATTTGCGCGCCGATGTCCGTGCCACCCTATTGAAAATTGGAAGACTCAGGAATCTAAGCGCTCAACCACAGCGCCAATTACCTATGGATTACGTGTCTCCGCTCATAAGTCTAGATACACGGTCCAACAGCCAATCAACTCGCCCAAACCTATATATATACACAAACGTAGAATACATACATACACAAACATAGAACATTACCTACATGACGCTACGGTCGCAATTAGTAACTTCACTGACTTGTATGAGGTTAAGACTAGTAACTAGTTAAAGTTCCTTTCACTATAAGTATTATTGAGCCACGAGAATATAAATAATAAAGTACACAAAAAGATGACGCGCCACCACAACACATGAGTGATTGTTTCACGTATTCGACGCACTTGGAAAAAAGTCACTTTGTACTAATTACTTTAATTAATACATACCTACATGAAATACTAGAACCATGGTAAGAAGGAAGTCTGCTGATACCATGACCTCACTGTAGAGCAATGATTTGACCAGCACCCTAATTACGTAACACACTATCTATCACAATCTGAATCATTTTGAAGCCTATTGCTAATCCATTGCTTCTTATGTTTGAAAACTTTGTCTGCTCAACAACGTAAATAGCGCAATGAATGTTGTTGAACTGTCAAAGTGAAACCCATTCCTACTGTTAATGTGTTACGTAATTACCCCACTTGTTTACAAAAATATCCTTGTCGTAAATGTCAACTCTAAAAATAAATATCCCAAATAGTCTTCACAACTTACACATCGACCATTACAAAGTAAATCTCAGTTCATAAATATCTCTCTAAAATAAGGTCGACAAACGACGAAAAAAATGACCAGCCTTAAAAGTAAAGCTCACCAATAAGTAAATTGTTACGTAGATAACTTCCGTCTGGAATCGACGAGTCCTTTGTTCCCTATAACAGAGTGCTAATAAATTAAGTTTCATTTCGCCGGAGGATTTTCGTCGTCTGCTGACTGCTGTATCAATCATTCTCAGAAAGATCTTAACAAAGATTTGTTACAGTCAACGGAGTGTCACCGTAGAATGTATTCAATATAGAATAATTCCATTTACTGATAAACACGAGCAATAAATTACAATAAAGGAGCTTAGGAACGCTACATCTGTCTTCTTGCCTGCCGTGATGTATGTAATATACTCGTGAGCATGGCATAATGCCAGGTTAATGAGTTCTCCTTATATTTACACAATATGGGTAATTTTTGTGCGAACACGACCTGTATCAAGCAAAATAAAATTGTATAATATTCATGAATAGGCGCTAATTACATTATGAAACCGTACAAACCGTACCAGCATACGTGTTATATTCACAGACGCGCACGATCGCAAATTACCAGCATTCAGGCGAGGTGTTATTTTTATTCATTTAGGTATTTATTCACGTACATCGGTGTTGGGAAATTCTATCTCCACATAAAACCAGAAACACCCCATTTTATGGATGAAAGAATCGTTCGAGCGCTTGCTAATGAGCGTGCAATCAGCTGCTTCACCAAAACATTCTGGCAATGTGCCAGAAAACACTAGGATACAGAAGGAGGCTAATATTCCGACTATTACTCTGACTATCGCCAACTATGCTTAAATGAAAAAGTCTAGTTTACTGTCCAAAAGTATGAGCACTATCAATCAATAAGCAAGTGCTAACTATTATCCAGAGGGATTAATTTTCCCGCAACACTGATCAATGCGCCTACAAACAACCTAAGTTGTATTAGTAAATAGTGGTGAGGGTGTATTTCGACGAGCAGTACTCAGAGTCACCGCGCGGCCATCAATCATCTCGGAAGCTGCTCGCGAAGATTTACGTCGTCTCCGTCACCGCGGGCGGCACGCGGCGACCGGCCGATCTGCGACAAATGTACGCACCAGCCCTCCCCTGCTATTTGTTACCGCACCGCTGTTTTACTTTTGCACCGCTCGCTGCCGACGACAGTTTGTTTCCATTTTATTGATCCTTACCGTCACAAATCTAAGGCGAAGAAAATGTACGTTGTTATTCGCACGCGGTACACAATCGCTGGCGCCGGTGTTACATTAATCCACATACATATTTTCATATTCCCGCTACAGTAATCCTACCGAGGTAGGGCTGCTTAACGCGAGCAAATATTTGAGAGTTTAATGAAAATCTAAGGCAGCTCGGGAGCACAGTTTTGCAAGTAGATATCTAAATGAATCACAGTCGCTGACTGCGCCTGCTCCAGAGGGGAACAGTTGGGCGATAAAATTTATATATCGTCTAACTTCTGTTATGATTTAACGAACTGTATTCGGGTCTCTTTTAGCTCTTTGTTAATTATGACATTCTTGCTTAGAGACGGAAATCTTTTGTTAAATATAACGCTTGAAGTTGTTCGTTTAGTGCTGAATTACAATTTGAAAGAATTTGAAATATTTTTCGCGTAAACATTTCGTTTTGCTTATGTGAAAATTCTTAGGAAAATACTGCATTGCAAAGTACTTTGATACTACATGAACATGTAAGTAATGTTGGCAATGCTAGTGTCGATTGCCTACGTATTAATTAATAAGTTAAGTGGTTACTGCTTCCGCGACAGATTCAATTAATCTTCACCTACTTAGTACTTGGCTACTTGCGTACTGTTCATTAGAAGTTCACTAAGTGCTTAGTTATTTAATTAATAACCAAAAGTATCTCAACCGAATACCTACATAATTATTATTGTAATGTTTATTAAAAACAAACCATTTAGTATAGGTAGGTATTATTAATGTGCCAATTAGGTTAAATCAAGACCAGTTTTTTTTTTACTAAGATCATTTTTATTACTTTATTTTACAAATAACATAAAATCAAAATTACATTTATTATAATCAAAATAACGTAAACCAACTATCGGTAGGTAACCTCAAAGTTCGAAAATTATTCTGCCTACTCGTATTCACATCCCATAAGCCATTACTAAACACAGACAGCCAAAACGCCTTATGCCCGATTTCACTATTACAAGGCGGCACCTAAATGAATGCCTGAATATTGTTGCACTGTTGGATTTCAACATTGGAACTGTTGAACTGTTGGATTTCGGTGCTGAGCCGTGCGCAACAGTGTGCTTTTGTTTTGGCTTTGGCCAAGTGCGTCTCGGACCACGCACAATGAAGGCTTCCGTAGTTGGGATGAATTTATCCCAAGAACAAACTTAACATTGTAGTTGAAAAAAAGTTCTCCCATACGTTCCAACTGCAAATATAAGTTGATCGACTTTTACTCGTAAACTTGTAAAGCCTACTTAGCTGTAATAGTTTTCCTTTTAATTTCATTGTATATACTACTCCCGTGAATTTTTTCACATATCCAAAAGCAACCATTTAGCTGGCAGGGGGGGACACGTGACTCTAACAAAAATTAGCAATTTAAAGCTTAATTTTACGCAAACGGATCCCTAAATCGAAAAATAGTTTTGATAGACCCGTAATATTTTTGAATGGCCTATCCAACGATACCCCACACCATGGGAAAGACGAGAAAATAAAAAAAAACATCCCCCATTTACGTGTACAGGAGGTAGACTACTTTTTTTTCATGATTTTATTATACCACATTGTCGGCGTGATTAATATGTATATCCATGCCAAATTATAGCTTTCTAGTATTAAGAGTCTCTGAGCTAAGCTGCGGACGGACGGACAAACGGACATGGCGAAACTATAAAGGTTCCTTTTTGACTACAGAACCCTAAAAACGGGTACTATCCTAAAAAATATTACTACACAGATGCACCAGTATGCGCTCACCAATCCCCTCAAGTACTGGGCGCGCAGCTCGACGAGGCGCTGCGCGTGCGCTGCTCCGTGACGGCCAACCCGCCTGATGTCACCTTCTTCTGGCAGTTCAACAACAGTGGCGAAAGTCTCGACGTGTCGCCGCTGAAATTTGGTAAGTCTGCTTTAGAAAATGAGTGAGTGTGAGTTTCGTGTCTTATTGCCACAGCAATTTTTGACCAATGGGCCTGCCATAATTAAGATTGCCAGAATAATCGGTGATCGTAGTCTTTTTTTATTATTTATTAGCTTTTGCCTGCGGCTTCGCCCGCGTTGACGTCAGAAATTATCCTACATGAACATATAACCAGAATAAAAACTATCCTATATATTAATCCAGGTTATAAACTATCTGAGTGCCAAAGTTCATCCAAATCCGTTGAGCCGTTTTTGCGTGATTGAGTAACAAACATCCAAACATTCACGTTCATAATATTATTAGTAGGAGGATTCATATATGTATACTATATTTATATAAGTAGGATTAGTAGGATTATAAATTATATAATTAGAGTATGCAGTAGGAAGGCAAAAAGCTTGAATGTGAATTTAAATAACACAATAATGGTTTAAATACCACACGCAATGTTATGCCACTTATTAATCACGGCTTTGTGTTTTATACAGGTATACAATTTTGTTTGATTGTTTGAAGATATTAATTATTATATCCTAGGGATCTAGATTTAGTCGTTGGTCCTACTTTAGTTTCATCCTGAAACTTTATCACGTGTTCCGTCGGTACAGTTACCTACTAAAACAATGATTTATCTCTGAACGTAACTTCACCTTTAGCTCGGAACAAATTAGTACAAAACTTAATTAGCTGTTGAAACAAGACTCATTGTTTTAAGCCTGTATTATTAAACTAATCTCAAAATGGCTTCTAAGACTATACTGAGTGAGCAGTCGTTTTGTAGGCACGCTCGTTCCATCATAGACCTCATCCACCGTTCTCCGTTAGGCGTGATCGAGGCCAAGAGCAAGCCCATTCAGAAATAAAATAAAATGTAAAATAAAATAAAACTGTTGAAGCTAAAACTTCTAAGTATTTTATTTATCCACCACCACTAGTAAGTTTCTATAAATAAACTTTTGTTTTATTATACGAGTATCTATAAACCACATCAACTGTATGAGTTTCAAATGACGTAGACTCCACGCCAAAAAAAGCCTCCACGAGTGGCGTATCGGAGATACTTAATTGATTGTACATCCTGAGCAATTTGGGCAGTCAGTCCTGGCCACAATTACCACCTTGCTGCCTGGCTAATCATTTTATCACGGCATGCGACATGAGCAATTGAAAAACAAAAATGACATTAGCGCTTTGACAGCTTTGTAAAGGTTTCATAATTTGATCAAATCCTCATGTTCCTTAGGTACAGCTAATGGCAGCACCAGTGAGCTAAACTACAAGCCTCAGAGCGAGCGCGATTACGGCACGTTGAGCTGTCGCGGCATGAACACCGTGGGCCGACAGCTGGACCCCTGCGTGTTCCAGATCGTGCCTGCTGGTGAGTGACGTCAGAGTATCGTGTTCCTTAGGTACAGCTAATGGCAGCACCAGTGAGCGAAACTACAAGCCTCAGAGCGACCGCGACTACGGCACGTTGAGCTGTCGCGGCATAAACACCGTGGGCCGCCAGCTGGACCCCTGCGTGTTCCAGATCGTGCCTGGTGGTGAGTGACGTCAGAATATTATCTTTTGAATGACAATTGATGAACACGGACATTTGCACTTTTATTTGAATAATACCTTTTCAAAATGTACTGGTATAGTGAAACCAACACCCGTAGCAGTTGTATAGATGAGTTACCATAAAATTGCGAGCGAAAAATCTATAATATCTTAACATAATCCCCGAATATGAACATGCGTATATTAAGCCGTGAATTCGTAGAAAACACACGATCAGTGACAATACATAATCTAAATATATCTTCACGTGAATTTATACGAGTAGTTATATTGGAAATACAATGCAATAACTCGAGTATACAAAAGCCCAAAATGTCGGCACCAAAATGAACACTTCAATAAAAGCATTAATAAAACCGCGTGCACACAATTTGAACCAACAACGAGGCCGAACTTGCTCTACGTTTTATAATTCCAGCTTTCGGCTTTTCATACCCGTGTGCCAAATCTCATAACTCCTCGCTGATGACGTACAATTTCCCTGAAACTACCATTGGCACTGAAATGAAAAATGCGATTTATGAACACAATTAACTTATTAACTTCAAGTAATTTAATCATTAAGTTTTCAATCCTCTAACAGAATCACTGTAGTGTTTAACCAACCTCTATTCTCAACCACCCAACTCCATTACAAAACGCGAAACAAAATTAATCTAAAAGCACGATTCAATTAGAGAAGAAAAATACCAACGGCTAAATTGAAACTTTGTTAAAATATATGAAACTGTACGCTACACGAACGTACCGCGTCGTGCATTATCTTTTTATTCTCAAATCTCGTTATATCATAGAACGGTTGCAACGTGCTCTTGTAATTCTGATGCGCACGACTGCAACAGGAAATATGACTTAGCTGTAGCGGGGTGCAGTGAAATAACCCGAAACCCGCACAGTTTAATATCCCCGCAGTTTGTTATAACATACACGCGTTAAATTGTCTCCCGCCTGCCATAAGTCAAGGCGAAATTAGTGAGTTTAGCGCTCTCCGCACTTAATTTTCATTTCCACGCACGCATCGCGCCAGTTACACCAACAACGAACATTCCTTGCAAGTCCTCGCTCGCTCACTTGACATACAATAATAATGTCGAGTAAGGGGCGTAAACTTTGATTTCTATTACAAGTTAGCTTCGAAGAAAATAAACTTGAAAAAGTTAAAATGGCTTTGAAAATTGTTTAAGTTCGCTTATGTCTAGCGTTTTCAGCCACATTCTTAAAATATGTGTACAATGTTGTCTCAAAACTTTCCGTTTCTCGAATGTTTTTGTTATTTTATTTCGGTTCGTATATTGAAAACGATAATTATTTCCACAAAAACAGAACCGTAAACTCATTAAATTAATTCTGTCTAGATCGAAAGGTCTGGAACAACTCATTAAAATTGTTTTATAGGTCATATTTAAATACAGACCGCTTAGGTTCTACATTTTGAAATTAACAGTGATCATTATCTTGTGCCAGCAGTCAAACTGAATTAAAAGTTAGTGGTTCATATTACACAAAGGGTGAAAGGGCAAACGAAGGCCTTTTCATCAAGAAACCAGATAGTAAACTAGGTACCTACTTCTAATTTCTGTTGTAAGATTGGTACCTAACTCAAGTGCCATTCGCAGTTAGACTAAGTTAACATAAAGATATTACCACTACGATCATTACAATGCCCGCAGGAAGATAACTATTTTGAATTCAGTTAAAGTCTAGTTACGAAATCCAATGAGAAACTTAAATTGTTGAAATACTTGTAACTGCACTAATCTAGAGTCATGCCGTTTTCAACAGCTACATTCAAGGTATGTTTGCTAATAAATACAGCGGTGGTGATTTCATAGATTTAATTCACGAGTTTTATACCTACTGTTTACACAAGTATTTTTTATCTTCTTATGGTTTACTAGCTGCATCCCACCGTTTCACCCGCATCAGTATCGATCCTGTGGAAATACAGGGATAAAAATTAGCCTATTTCATAATCCAGGTCATGGACTACCCATGTGCCAAATTTCATTCAAATCCGTTCACAAACATACAAAAAAATCAAATATTTTCTCTTTATATTATTTATATGTTGGTTTATTTAATTTACGTTTTAAATCACAATAGTATTTACAATTAAAATAAAATAACCTAACCTAACTAAAACTATTAACAAACTAAAAAATGGCGTCGAAAAATTCCTCCCCATCGCTGTCGACTGATAATGTACCCAAGAGACTGGCGGCATTGCCACGTTGTATGGCAATACTTAGCCTCTGGCCAAGGTAAAAAAGCCAGCCCTTGGGTCACGGGAAGTTTCAAACGTATAATATGAATATAGATTTATAAACATTGCTTAAAATGAAGTAATGAGTAACGTCTGCTGTACGGTAACCATATATTTTTGCAGTTTAAACGTCTCGCAACGTTTATAAACAAACCCACTTACGCTCATAGCATCTGCGAGGCGAGTAACTCTCCTCGTGTAACTGATCCCATACCCATGATAATACTTTCAATATTAGATCATACCATTTTCATCATCTTAATAATAATATTGTATGATCTTCGTCCAGCTCGTCCCACGGCGCCTCGCAACTGCTCACTACAAGCTGGCAACACAAGCGCAGAAGGCAGCTCCTGGCTGCGCGTACGCTGCGTGTCTGGCTACGACGGTGGACTGCCGCAATACTTCATACTAGAAGCGTTGGACCCTGTCACCGGCAGGACCCGGTTCAATGGCAGTGTTAATGAGACTGGTTTGTGGAGATTTAAATAATTTACTACCTGTTGCCTGCGACTTCTTCTGCGATCTAGGATTAAAAGTAGCCTATGTCCTTACCTAGGTCACGATCTATCTATGTGCCAAATTTCATACAAATCCGTACAGCCGTTTTGGCGTGAAAGCGTAACAAACAAACAGACTTACTTTTGCATTTATAATATTAGTAAGGATTCGTGTACTTTTAAATGTAATATAATGTGTTAACAATTGTAGGCTAACCTATTAATAAATAGATAAATAAGTAAGGATAATTGGAGGAATTCCCTTCTCGAAGCTATTCCATCATTTTTAACATGGTTTTATATTCAAAACTGAAGTTTTCATAAAACTGCTATAGGAGATAAAACAGCGGTACGTCCGAAAATGTTCGTGACATTTTCAGATGTACCTACCGCTGTTTTAGCTTTGCTGAAAACTAAAGACTTAATGGGTTTACGGGCCACCTCTTAACTAAGATACCGCGCAGCTACCTCATGGACCCCCTAAGTTAAACTACATACAGTAGGTATGTAGTTTAAAATACGTCTATAGATCTGTTTTCATCATACACTGACAAACAAACAGAAAATGAATAAAAAAACGTGTTATACCATATAGATGGCTTAGCTGTCTTCAAGCTGGACCTATCCCAGCTGACATCGGCCGGTGAAGCTGCTGGAGCCACCTTCAACCTGCTCATCTACGCGAGGAACCTGAAGGGCGAGTCGGAGAAGACCCTACTGGAGAACATTGCCTTCAATGACGCTGCCAGGAGAACAGGTACAATACCACGAAATGTAGATACTTATATTTATTTATTTATTTAAACTTCTCGCACACAATAACATACAAAGGCGGACTTAATGCCTTAGGCATTCTCTACCAGTCAACCAAGGGTGGTGTAGAGATAAGATGGCAGGTGCTCTGCTTAACAGGCGTTAATAATAATAAAAAAAATATTGAAAAGATAACATAATTAATTATACATGAAATAGGTATACAAGTACCTAAATAGGTTATAAACTTATAATACACATACATATATATTTACTATAATATAAACCTACATTATATAATACATATATATACTATATATATACACTAAAAGGGAAGGAGGTAAATGAGATGACTCTACACTATTTATTTTGAAAATAACTCTGCAATTTTCGCTTAAATGCATACCGACTGGTGGCCGTCCTGATATCAAGAGGAAGCGCATTCCAGAGAACAATGGACTGAATATGAAAGGACGAATGAACGAAATCAGAAGTATGAGGAGGGCAGAGTAGGAGAAGATTATTGGAAGAACGCAGATTCTTAGCGTGTGAAGAACATAAATATTGAAAGTGAGACATAAGATAAGAAGGAATATGATATGGATATTTAATTAACAATTGCCGAAACTCAGATGATCGGATGTGGTTATTTAAAATGCTCGTAGCTAAGTAATAACAGACGCACGGGTCGATCGAACAGGGTATGCTACGCTTGCCGCGGTCGGTCCGTGGATGGATGACCATATTTACATACCGAGACCCCTTCGTGCCCCGGAAAGCACGTTAAACCGTGAGCCCGGCTGTCATTCGTGGATCTTCGACAGTCGTTACGGGTCATCAGAAGTCTGAAAGTCTGACAACAAGTCTCACCAAGGGGTATCATATTACCCAGTTACTGGGTTGTGGAGGTTAGGTAGGCAATCGCTCCATGTAAAATAGTGGTATTCAGCTGCATCCGGTTAGACTGGAAGCTGACCACAACATTTTGGAAAAGGCTAGACATGTGATGAAGTTGGCAAAATGTATTTTTGTTTTTTATGTTTAGAAATTGATACCTCACATCTGTGAAATTAGTCCAACTAATTTCATATTCATATTCATTTATTTTATGTAGCCTTGTATTATAAACACATATATAAAGTTCAATACTAGGATTAACTGGCAGCCATGTTGGAAAACTAAAAACATTTTCAATTAAATCATCACAATGCTGTCTGCCAAAGCACAATCCGGTATTTATTGTATATGCAAATTGTACACAACTGAATACCTGCAGTATTGTCTCTCCTTCTCCCTTTAATCCATCCAAAGGTTGTCTGTAAAATATCGCTTTTAGCGATAAGACCGCCCATTGTGTCACCCTATGTAAAATTTCTACATTTATATCTGTAATTTATATCGTGTACATAATAAAAAGTATTCTGTCCTATTGTAATCCAGTCCATTTGATGTCCGATTATAATCGTTTGCAGATTTTAGTTGACCCAACTCATAAAGTCAGAAAAAATCTTGTCTAATTAGATCATTATATTATTGCAGTAACATAAATGGCCGACCCGACCGCTTAGGACCTCATATTTTTGGGTCATGTATTTTGTAGTAGAATTAAATAATACATTATATTTTGTTATTTAATACATTTTTTTTTTTGGTAATAATATTATGAAATATAGTCAGCCTTTGTGCTGCTGTAAAATATGTGTGTTTAGTTATAGGTAATTTGTATTCCTATTATTGATGAATAAGTACCTACCTACGAGATAAATTAGAAAATTGAATATGGGAGCTACATCTGCCAACAAACTGCTTTGCAGTTTGGCAGAAGTAATATTATTTTTGTAAAACGGGATTTCACCACAAATAAACGCTTTTTCATTTTTTTTAAACGCTTTTCATGACCAACAAAAAGATTTTTTTTTCTACATAACGATGTATTATGTTTTCTTTAAGTGTCTACTTATGTATTCGAAATATAATGTAATCTTGAACATGTTTTCCTGTTGGAGTGAGGAAAAATTCGCACCCTCTCGTGGGTGCGATAAAGCTAACCTTGAATTATTTTGATGCTCTCACGCGGAAGAGTCTTCAAGAGGTTCAAAATATAACAAGAAATGACCTAAAGACGACTGAATTAATAACCAACTGAATTTGTCTTTTGTGTCTAAAATATTTACTAGTTAAAAAGTTCATAATTATGTCAATTTAAACTTGCAAGCAAACTGCACCCAGTAAGGTACCTATGCAAGGCAAATCGCTGTTCGTTCTGTAATATTTTTTTTCTGGTTATAATTGCACTAGAAATTCAACAGCCTGTATGAAAGGTGTTATCAAAAAAAAACACTGGTGATGAGGCACGGGAAATTCGCTAGTCTGCATGAAAAGTGTCATCAAAAATATTGTTCGTTGTATCGAGAGATGGATTACATTATCCAATCGTTAAGCTTTGTGTGAAATAACATTATTGGTGTATTCGTACTGCGTTTGTTCTTGATTAATGAGGCAGAAACCCCAAGCCGAGGTCTTACAGTTTTACGTACAATTTATTAAACCGCGTTTATCGTGTAATTGAAAAGTTTTTGGGCGAAGTTTATTCATGATTCAAATTTAAATTATGAAGTTTAAATGCAATTTTTTCTCTAAAAACAAGTGGTAGGTGTACACACATATATTTTGGTTATCTACCTATTAAAATTAATTTCATTAAAAAAAAATTGTAAAAGTTCTAATAACAGAAAAATACGTTTTTAATTTCGTTCGATAAACATGTTTATAACAACTGAAATTATGGAATTACAGACATTCAATCTTTGAAAGCGTAAGTTAGAAGGTCATTAAGTGAAATTGTAGGTACACACAACATTCATTACACATCAAACTATAAATTGCCAGTTTAAGCTGACCTCGCATTGTACGAAAATCCTATACAATGCGAGATTAGCTTATACTGGAAATGTATAGCTTGGTGTGTAGCCGTGTGTACCTAGTTACCTACTCTATAATTAATTCAAAATGTGTAATAGAGGTAACTAACAATACTCCATACAAATAATACTGGTTATTTGGAATCGGTTTAAGATAACAGTTGTTCAAGGCTTAACGGTAGTTTATTCGTTACCTTTGGCTTTGTTAGCATAACATTTAGATGATATTTCAATATATTCCGTCAGCTTTGTACTATTTGAAATATGTTTATTAAAGCGTTATCGTTTATTTCATGAGTTTCAATATACAAGTATATTTATTCTATTTTTAATTTCAATACTCCAAAATGAACGAATAAAGTTAAGTGGAATCAGCGGGGTTATTACGTAACACACTATCAGTAGCAATTGCTTTCATTTTGACAATTCAACAACATTCATTGCGTTATTTACGTTGTCGAGCAGACTTTTTCGAACATGCATTTTTCGAGCAATGCATTAGCAATATCCTTCAAAATTATTCAGATTGTGATAGATAGTTTGTTACGCAATTAAGGTGCTGGTCCATATTCATCCCATTCAAATAATCATCTATTACGAATATAAAAGCGTGTGCTTACTGACTTTCCCTTTTCAGGTACAAAACTTAAAAAAACATTGAATTTAAAGCCAGTATTCTGTGATTTTAGTCGTGAGTCTATTTATACTGTTTCCGTTCACATCGGCTCCCAGAGGTCAGGATTATTGACTTTTGCTCTCAACTATTTTTCCATTTTCATTCAAATTGACGTTTCGTTTTGATTGATCTTATTATTAAACAAATATGATTTGAGGGCTTTATTTTCTGAATTTATTTGGTTCTGAATACTTTGAATTATTTTGCTTCTTTTGGATTAAGTACGGAATAAGAAATTATGAACGAATATTTTGCGTAATAATTTATAAGATTATGATGATTTTGAAATTACAAAGTAGGTGACGATATTGGAAATGCAAGTGGAAAGAAACACATATTCTAATCTGATTAAGAAATTACCTTCTTAATTACTTAGAAACAAACAAACAGGCAAAGACACAAAAAAAACATAAACGTGTTAAATTATGATCAAACAGATGGCAAAGGTGGGATGGGGGGAGTAAGCGTTGGGGTAGCAGTCGCAGCAGCCCTCGGCGCAACGTTAGCAGCCGGCGGGGTGGCGCTAGCAGCCCTATGTGCACGGAGACGACGAGCTAGCCCACCACACAAGCACCCCCCAGGAGATATGCTAGAACTTAGCGACGGCGGAAGACGATACGTTGTGGCATACACCATCAAACCTTCACCGGATCTCAAGACACCCGATCCACAGCCTGATATACTTAATGCACCAGGTAATTTCTTCAAAAGCAAGCTTCCGCAGAGTAGGTGATGAGATACGTTGAGGCAGACGGGGAGTGAAGATAAGACCTTATCCTCTACAATTATTGAAATCTGAACATGATCTTAAACATATTGATAAGCTTGTTGCGACGCTCGCTGCACCGGTTTCTTTTAGTATGAGATTATATTTCTAGTCAACTTTCTTCCTTTCTGCCTACAATAACAAAGGCTATCTAAAACGAAATCGTCATTAATCTTCCATTAACATTACAAAATCATAAACCAATTTCAAAGCTCAATATGACGCAACCCAATAGACCGTACAATGAATGCCCCAAATACATCATTTTGAAGTCCCTTGAGTGCCAGTAAAATTCAGATCGATAACTATTCTAGCTGACAACAAACAGTACAGAAACTAATAAATGAAAATTTTCCAGATTCTGACAATCAGCCTTCAGCACCGATAATAGATGAAACTGATGAATGGCCTAGTATAAAAGAAGTGAGAGGTAAGTTTGACAATGACGACACGAAGAATTTAAGTTAACAAAGTGTCAATTTGACCGAAACTTTTACGTTTTCAGGGGATTGGAGTAAAGCTGGTGCGGTCTTCTCAGCAGAAGACTTAGCACTGCTGGACTCGACTGGGCGACCACAACAGGTGAGTCATTTTAAATAAATAAAGACAATATTTTATTGTCTTTCGATGTTTTGTTTTAGTGCACCTTGTGTAAATATGGATTATTGGTTACACATGGTGAAATAATTAGGAAAGTTAAAATACCTCTTTTCCTACACTCAATATAGGTAGTGGTTTCTTGATAAATGCAAACGCAGCATATAAGTCGTCACGCAATATTTCTATCATGTAGTGTATTGTAAACCCATAGCATTAAGTCTTGTGCAGGATTCTAATGACACTTTTCCTCCAACAGTTGACTCCAAACAGCGACTTAGTGCCCAGTAGACAAGAAGACGTTCTCAACCAGAACCTACAACCAGTGATAGGAACTAACTTTAGGCCTAGCTACGTAGTTACAAACAGTCCCACGTTAGGCAGCCCTAACTTTGTGTGCCCCAACGGGAACTTAAGCTCCCCCTTCGGTAGCCAGACTCTCAGCGGGCCAACCCTAAGTTCAGGGAGCCTCGCTACCTCCACCCTACATAGGAGCAAAGGAAAGGGCAATGTGCGGAGAAGGGAACACGTGCTGGCAGAAAACCTGCCCGGACCAGAAAGTTGTGTGTAAAGTGTTGACTACAATGTGCTTCACGGATTTGAATTTCGAACTTTCATTTCGCCAATGAATTGTATTTAACGTAAGTGTAATCATAGCGTTTTCTTGTAGATTTTTTTACGAAACTATGAAAATAAATGCTTGTTCATTTCTAGTCTTATATTTTAGACAGTTAGTCAATTTTACAAATGGATGTTATTTAACGTTACTTTGTCAAAATCAAACTGATTGATTTGATTATACTGTTAAGGGCCGTGACAATATTTCACGTGTAAATAGTACTTATAGTTTAAATATACTTAGCAAACGTGTCCTACAAAGGGGAACGCCCGATATATCTTGTACATTGCTGTTATATTGAATAATAAATTGAGCTACGTAGCGCTCTCAATAAATTACGGCCTACATTTTGTGTTACTAATTTGCTCAAAAATCGAGAACTTGGGAAGTGCGAAGCACGAAGTTTTAAATTGTATTTCAAGGTTCCTCATAATTATATTAAGTAGCGGAACAGCTCGAAACTTAGTGTTCCGTGCTTTTGTTTTTTGTCCCAAAATATACGAGAAATGTTTTTATTGTTTTATTTCTAATTCTTAGACTTACATAACTAATTTTAATTTATATCACATAATTTTTCAAGTATGATTTTTCCTTATGCTCTATTTGTCGTATGAGGAAATTAATTAATAAGATTAAAAGACGACAGAAGGCGAATTTCACCAATGAAACTGAACGCGATCAGCACATCTTAACCGCTTTCAAGAGCTGTCAGTGTCATCTATGGAATATGTGACACTGACAGCTCTTACCGCGATTGTACTGATCGCGTTCAATTTCATCGGTGAAATTCGCCCTAAAAGGCTTATATAAGCTGCGTCCTCACTTGAAACAAATACGCCAAAAACTCTCCCATGTTGAAAACATGTGCAAAATGTTACTCATACCGGGGATTCTAGCATTTCACTCAGCGAACCTTCAAACTAGCCCAAACAAAGCGCGCCCAAATAAAATATTTGCTTCTGATAACGCTGCCTACGACATGGTGACTTGGCTATAAGCACTATAATAAAAATATAATAGTCTCCAACGTCGGGGCCGTGTCGTCTAAATGCCAAAATCCTCGTCCTCATTATGTGTAACATGTTGATCACTTTGTTGGGAAAGTTGTTGGCGTTTTTGTTACAAGTGGGAACGCAGCTTAAGTTTTTTAGGGTGAATTTCACCAATGACGCTATACACGATCAGCACAACCGCGTTAAGAGCTGTCAGTGTCAAATATTCCACAACAACGATAACTTCGGCAGCTCTTGAACGCGGTTTAGATGTGCTAGTCGCGTTCAGTTTCATTGGTAAAATTCACCCTTTGTCGAGATTATAGAAACTCCTACTTTATTTAATAAAATCGGTTGTGTGAATGTAAATACTGATAGTTGTATAAACCAGACTTGTATGTATAGATACAAATATTGAAATAGAATAAGGAGCTTTCGTTGTCAATTTATTTATGGGAGGGTATTTAGAGAAATTGTAAATATTGCATAGACCGTGATGATATAGTTGAAGTGCTCTAGCATACGGCATAGGAGAACCGGCTTTATAGAAACGGGGATCGTTTTATAACATTGACAAGCTACCCGCATGAAATGTAAAATAAAATATGTACAAAATGGTCGTGTAATAAATCACAGTCACACTTCGGTAGCGTACCTCCTCGGATTTTCCGTACGGCGTGGTTTGCAGGTGGCAAAATGTTTTAAGATAAAATAAGAGAAGACTATTTTGTATTTTGTTAAATGCACTTTGTAGAGATACAAAGTGTATATAAGCTATTAAACAACTTATTGAATTGAATCTCAGCTTTACCTAAATTAATAAGAATGAGAAAGAATCAGACTCTCGCCAGTGCATGGCCAAACATGTGAGATTATAATTCTATTAGTAAGACCTAAATGTACCCTTTTTAATGCAAATAAATACAGGGTGTCAGGAACATCGACACGCATATTGTTACCATGAATTCAGCACATGATTCTAAACCCCTTAGCGTAAAAAAATCTTAGGTAACCTATGCGTCCATGATGCGTAGAGTGCGTGGGAGCGTCAACGACATTCTGAAGGTCATCAGTGATAAGCCGTGTTGCACCATTATGGCGCATTGAGTGCATGTACGGTCACCAAAAGTGATAAGTAACCAGGGTCGTCGATATAGTTGAAGTTTAGTTAGAAACCGGTGAATGTTTTCGAATAAAATTTAATTTAATTAATGGAAAACAAACAGGTCATTTATCAAATTAAATTTTATTCGAAAAAATCTATCGGTTTCTTACTAAACTTCAACTACATCCGATGACCCTAGTTACTTATCTCTTTTGGTGACTGTACATGTGCATGTACCCGGTGCGTCAAGTAAGTGCTATAGGTATTTAAATTAAGAGTTTGAGTTGCATTTGTTACTATCATAGCATAAGTACTGTGTATTACTAACATTATATGGATCAAGGTCCGAATTAAAGTTACTTTTTTTTTAAATAATTTAAAAAAGTCTGCTGTTCCATACATTTTGACTGTATATTGCACTTTTGTAGGAAACAGTTGTTTCTTTTTATAACCGACGAAAAATGTATATTGTGGGGGTCTAGAATCACGTGCTGAATTTATGGTAATAGTTTGCCCGTCGATGTCCCTGACACCGTTTTTATTCTATTATATTCTTGTGCCGTACGCGTGGAGCAACTCAGTAGTGCCATTTTATAATGATAGCAATTGTAAATGTTTCCATTTTGTGTTGATTCTATTATATAGAGTTTAACATTGAAACTGTGAGGTTCATGTGTAAAATACGTCGATCGAACTGTTTGTAGATGTCAGTCAACATTTTATGTGGTCCTACCAATCTGATATGGCAATTTTATATTTAATAAATAAATAATGGTTTATATAATTATGTATTTTATTTATTGTCTTTCTGAATGCCACCAACAGTCCTTTCAGTTATTGTACCTTCTGAATTTGCACAACTGTCAAAATCACAGGAATCTTTATTCCCATTAAAATAAGGTTGCTGTTGGTTTGGTGCTGTCAGCTGTCAAATAACTGTGATAGGCTTGTAAAGCATCTAGTGGAACATAATATTCAAAATGTCTGTGAAATAATGGCTGCAGGATTTAAAAATATGGAAGAAAAACATGAAAGGCATATTTTCTTAAGCTGAAACCTAGTTACTTCTTCAGCGTTTATTATAACTAGCTAACCCGACAGACGTCATCCTGTCCAAATTTCAATCATTCATACAAAATTCCCATAGAAAAAAGGACGTTCAGTTTGTCCCGAATTTGTTAATTTTCCGGGAAGCTTTTCCAAATTTTATTTCCATAAAATCCTAATTTGGACTATTAAAAACATTATAAAACAAAAAATAGCCAAATCTGTCCAGCCGTTCTCAACGAACAACGTTTCATTGTTATCACAAGTGTTAAAACATTTTGCGGTTTCCGTTCGCGGTGAGTTGAGTTTGAATGACTGGGCTGAGAATCAGCGCTTTTTGAACATCAAAATTACATAAGACAGCCCAAAACGCCCGCCCTTCACCACTTCCTAGTGCTTTAGCTGAGAAGAAGTAGCGCAACAAACGCCCCAGCAGCACAGCTGTCTGTTCAGTTAGAAGAACTGGATTCTATACAATAGTAAGTAATGAACATTACGAAACACAAAACATTAAATTAAATTATTTGCCATATGTCAGCGAGCACACGCCAATATACCAACAAAAACATTGGAATCTTTAATACTCAAGCAGAAATAAATAATAAAAACGTAAACAGGACTTAATACCCAAATGAAAGCCTCCAGGCATAAAGGGCGTGCCCGCTTACATATGCAATGCTGCATTATGTTCATATAGCTGTAACTTAACTAATAAATCCCCTTCCCTCCTCCTCCCTTACGTGTATTCTATCCAAGTTTAGTTACATAGGTCTCTGTATATCGGATTAGCAGGTTTATTCGCCGCCAACGGGGCAAGCTTAGACGTTCAACGTCTAAACCTGCCTTAAATAATAACATTCACTTATATTGTTAAAACAGTTTCATGTTAACAGATATATTCGTACCTAAGGTCAATATTACAAAATTAAATTATTCAATGTTTGCCCTACGTGAGCCGATACGCTAAAGTTAAATAAATATGATATGGTAGCGATATCTACAACGCCACATAGGAGCTGCGCGTCACACTGCGTCACGCTAAATCCTGCATCGCGCAAACAGAGTTTACCGCGCAACTAGCATATATACAATGTCCCGACATCAAACCGTCGGGCAGTTGCCCACCAGACACGACACCCGTCTGATCGGAGGATCCTCCCTTTTCAATAGAGTATGAGTGAGCTTTACACCCTGTTCCTCATACCTCTATACTGGTGACCCCGACGTGATGAACGTCAGCGCAGCCTTCGTGAAAGTACATCAGCGTGACGTCATCATCACTTCCTTCAAGCTTTCGAGCGGCGAGTCACACAGCCAGCCAGCACCCACGGCTTCAACGGATATCCTGACCACCAGCATGCAGCGACCGCGCATACCTGGTCATCACCCTCAACCTCATCAGCAACCTTGGCACAGCATACTGCACTCTCGGCCGGTCCACAAGCAGAGCCTTCAAACCCTCTCCTGGTCGACGCCAGCAATCAGCCTCAACCCGACGCTGTACCACATCCGACACACTGGAGCATAACGCAGCGCAACCCCGACTCACTGGGGTACCACCGCAGACAGTTCAGTTTCAGTTCAGTCCATAGAATATGAGTGAGCTTCACACCCTGTTCCTCATACCTCTATAATATGATGATAAATGATTATGTTGTAAGTAGTTTTGCTCTCTATTGTTTAAATTAAGGTTTACTGCAAATTACCACCACTATCCAACGAATTTCTATAAATTACAAAGCTTCCTCTTTTAATAAATTCCCTGCATGTTATTATCAGGCTCAAACAGCTGCAAAAACACAACCACCCTATTTAGCTTCCTGTTTTCATTAGACGTACATTTCACTTTACAGAGTGAGTAACGCAGTGGATATCAACTCATTGCGGCACAGAACTCAATTCAGCAGAATAACAAACGTCGCTTCGTTCAAAAACAACGTTTACGTTAGCGAGAGCCGAGCGGCTGAAACTCTTAAAAGCAAGCCGCAAGCTCCTCAAATGTTGACACAAGCCTAACAAATCGACTGCCAGGACCTAAGTAATGTTTGCCGTAAACAATGGCTAATTATAGACCTTTGAATAAATTCATGATAAACTCGCTGCCCACGGGAATAATTGTTTATTAAAATCTGGATTGTATTACAATGTACAGATAAACAAGTCATAGCCTAAATGAAAATTGTATTTGAACGAGTATTCAAGCCAAGTAATTTAAATTTTTCCTAAAAAAAATGTTCTTAATGGTGGAAAACAAAACAAACAAAAATTAATTTTAACTGTGTCAGTTGGTTTCGAAGCCACACAGAATTCCAGTCGGGACGAAAATAAATATTTTGATACAGTACCGCCAGCCTTTGTTAGCTAGGAGCTCGCAGTAACTGACAACTGTGTCGTGGGAGCCCTGTTCCTGAGGAACGTTGGAAACTATCTGAAACTCTCTCGTCTCTATTTTGTTTAAGGTTCATAACAAAAGAATTGCAACTGTTGCTTGTATTTTAAGTAAAATAAGTAAAATTGTAACAATATAATAGTTGCGCAAATATTTTTATCAGAGAAAACCCAGCCAATTGTTAGATTGAAATAAATGCAAAAAATCTCTGGGTTTCTTAAACACAATGAATTACTACGAACGAATTATTTAAGTTTTTATGTATTTTGTTTTCCCTTCTACTCTTACACATGTTGTCTACATCGCTTTAATATACTCTCCTATCGCAGGTATGCTGGAAGAGATTTCTTTAGAAATAAGCTTCACCCTTGTACGTATTTTTCTGTTCCTTTCTTCTTGACTGTTTATATATGTGTGTACATAAATGGTTAAATAAATAAACGGAGTAGTAAATCTTATGGAAAACCATGTTTGATTCCACCCTGCACCACGTCGTAAACCAACCTTCTGTCTTATCTCTACAATAATAAACTCCCCCACATCCTCTTATTTGAAACATGATCGCCACTCACACTAAAACAACAACATCATTTTAATAACACAAAATTACTATCGGACGCGCGCATACACTATGATTACAAACTCCTTAGCACCTGCGCCCACTACCGGGACGGCATAGCAAGGGATTTTTATGCGACGAATAGGAATATAACTTTATAGTATATGACAATAAAATTTAAATTTCAATGATAATGCCTAAAGACGTCGCGGAATGCCTAAGGCCGTTTATCCACCGCCACGTCTAACGAGAACGAGATAAAGGCGCCGAAGTAGCGATACATACATTTACTATGTCCGCGTTTCCACCGCATGCCGTCACCGGGACGTCACTCACGGTTCGAATAATCTCGTTTCTCATTGACGTCCCATTGACGGTGGCGGGTGGACAAACGGTGTAAGGATACAGCGACATAATTTCCGTCAGTATTCGCTTTCATGTAGGTAGAAATTTCCCGTGCCGCCAGTGGGCGCAAGCCGTTACAATGTTGGTACTACCGTTTATTTATTTAGGCAGAAGTTAAAGTGTGCCGCTCCAAGGTAGACGTGCAAACTGGCGGAGACTTGAATGAAATTAGAGTAAGAAATAGGCTTATTCCCCTAACTGGCGGGCGTAAAGTAAAAGGCTGCTAAGTTGCAAACGTTACTTTTTAGTT
The DNA here is from genome assembly GCA_917490735.1 of Dryobotodes eremita. NCBI lineage: Eukaryota > Metazoa > Arthropoda > Insecta > Lepidoptera > Noctuidae > Dryobotodes > Dryobotodes eremita. The sequence continues at coordinate 13,407,079 of OU823257.1, forward strand.
ATGAGTAGGAAACTTGTTGTTGAATTGAAAATTGATTGTTTCTTTTGTACAAGCATTATTAACAATTTTGTTTTTTGATGGTCCTAACCTACTAAATTAACTTATGACTAGAAAATCAATCGCACAATATGGAAAAGCCTCACCAAGAAAATTAAGCTTTATGGGTGTGAAAGAAAATTTGTTATAAAAATCTTTGTTATAAAAAGCCTAAAATGTTCTCACTGCTGGGACACAGGGCTCCTCTCGTTGAGAGGGTGTGGGCAATACGCGGGCCCGGGTTGCGGGTGTGGGTTGGTAGATGTCACATGTCTTCGAATTTTTGGTCCTTCACCGTTTTCAGGGCAGTGGTGATGACATAATTTACACAAAGTCAAACGCCTGTCTGGGTTCGAACCCACGACCGTAAGTAATGTTCTTATTCTTAAGTCGCGGTCCCTACCATTTGGCCACCACTGCTACTACCACTACCAGTTATGATAAACTAGCGACTTCCCCTTGCTTCGTATGGGTTTTATGACTTGACAAAATAGTGAGATTTCTTTAAAATACATAAATTTTATATTATTGTAAAACTTCCGGAATAGATTCTCTAAATAATGGTAAAAATTGCATCAAAATCCGTTGCGTAGCTTAGCAGAACAACGCGGTCACACAAACAGACACAAAAACGCGACTTTATTTTATATGTATGTGTGTACATAATATTATAGAGGTATGAGGAACAAGGTGTAACGCTCACTCATACTCTATAGAAAAGGGAGGATCCTCCGACCAGACGGGTATTGTGTCTGGTGGGCAACTGCCCGACGATTGATGTCGGGATGTTATATATATGCTAGTTGCGCGGTAAACTCTGCTTGCGCGACGCAGGATTTTGCTTGTCGTCAGTGTGACGTATAGCTCGCATGTGGCGTTTGTAGATGCCGCTACTATATAAATATATATCTATATAAATAAAAATCAATGTTTGTTTGTTTGTCCTTTATGGACTGCGAAAGGGCTGGGCCGATTCTGACAAAACTTTGGTGAATTTTTCTGCATACGCCCGCGAAAGTTGAGAGATAGAGTACGGGTAGGAACCACGCGAACGAAATCGCGCCGGGCAGCTAGAAGATAATAAAAGAAACAAAGGACGCCGGGAGAGGATTTGTAATTCTTTCAACTCATATATTATCTCAAAATTAACCAAATACAACTTACAGTTATGTCAGTTATGGCAGCCCAGCTTATTCCTCGTGATTACGCCTCTTCGCCTGCTTTCAAGGACTGGAATTAAAATGAAGTGACTATGAATGTAACATTATTAATGATTTTAGACGCCTTATTCTCTCGACAGTACTCTGCGTTAATGAAGTAATTGAGTCTGTCGACAGCGTTCGTGCTCAGCAGATTGATCAGAGATTAGGATTCTGTTTTGAAAATTATAAAGTTAAATTTAAAAATAAATACCTAGGTACCTTAGTATTGAAGTTTTTTATTAACTATACTTATGATAATATTGATAACATCTGCCGAGAAAAAATATTTTAAATAAGAGTGCAAGATTATTATAGGTACTTAAGTCTTGATTAAATGTATTTTTAAACTATCCTCGTGATAATATTAATAACGTCTACCTGGAAAATAAGTTTTTAAGTGTGCAACATTATTATAAAGACACAAACCGTCAGTAAACACTGCTAATATAACCACCCTTTTAAGATATTGCAGGTACAGGGTGGATGGGTGCAAATAACAAAACGTGAAGAAGTTACATATATTAAACACACTATATTCTTGACTACTGTTACAACGGCTTACTCACTATATACTGAACTACGATTACTGAGGAAAACTAATTTGGAAACTATACTATTATTGTCGAACTATGTCGATCAACCAACCCAATTATTAAATGAAGTACATTCTGTAAATACACACACAATAATACAACAGAATCAGATCACCCTCCATTACTACTAGTTATACTGAAGAACACAAGAAAAACACTGACTGTAACTGTTTTTTTTTTATATGGCAGCTCGTAGTTGTGACCTCTGAGGTCCTGGCTACTTAACCGAACTATCCTGTGGGTGCCTTAAGATTTTACTCGAAAAGCCTCCAGCCAGGAGCGAAATTAAATTGTACCACCCGTGTTCCTTCAGTTGTCTGTGCGCCAGGGCCACGGTAACTCTTTCGAACAATCCGCAGCCCCGGCAGGCATCGGTCCTATCGGACCCCGTCAATTTTGCTGACATCTCTTTGAGGCGCGCGTGTAATACGACGCGCCGTCGACCCGGGCCTGGTCCTTACCGGACGGCGAGCTGCCCATTGCTCGCCGTCCGCAAGCCCGCGCCTACGGTGGCCGGGAGTCGACAATCGACTCCCGACGCCCAGGGTGTCTCCTTCTGCGGCGACTAGGGGCGCGAGGGCGCAGTGATTGCCTCTCCCTCTCGCGCTCTACCTCCTCCTTCGCGAGCATTACTGCTTCGCAGAAGGAGGTGACGGCTTCCCATTCCCTTTCGCTCCGTACCATGGCCTGAACCAGGGCCGGACGCGAGAGGTCGCCGCCGCCGATCGCCGCCACGAGGGCACGGCGGTGCTCAGCCCAAGCCGGGCAGACCTCCACCGTATGCTCCACCGTGTCCTCCGGTCGATCCACACAATGGTAACACCCGGGCGTTTGCTCCCGCCTTATTCGAAACAGGAACCTCCCGAAACAGCCATGTCCGGTGAGGACCTGCGTCAGGCGGAAGGTGAGGACGCCGAGGCGCCTCTCAAGCCACTCCTCAAAGAAGGGTCTTACCGCCGCAATTGTGGCGTGCCCTGCGCTGGGTTGCGACAGTCGCACTCTCCATGCCGCCATGAGATCCCGCCGGAGCTCTGTCCGCTGTGCCGCGATTTCTCGCGGCAGCGGAGTTACGCCCCGGCGTTTCGCCTCCTCGCGCCACTCCCAAACGTGTGCGAGGACCTTTGCCTCCAGATCCCACGGCGGTAATCCAGCAAGGAGGCTCGCCGCCTCGCAGGAGACCGTGCGGTATCCCCGTACCATCCGGATGGCCATGAACCTTTGGGACGCGTTCAACCGGCGGGCTGGCCGGAGCCTCAATGAACGCGCCCACACTGGTGCCCCGTAAAGGGCCATGGACCGCACGACCCCCGCGTAGAGCCTCCGGCAGGAGGCGTTTAGCCCCCCCAGATTGGGCAAGAGCCGCTTCAAAGCAGCCCCGGCCCGCTGCAATCTGGGAGCCAAACGTCGGAAATGCTACACGAAGTTCCACCGGCTGTCGAGGACGAGTCCCAGGTGCTTCATCGTCGACTCGACGCCGATGTGAACGCCTCCTACCGTTATTTGTGAACCCGACAATAGCTCGTTCCGAGGACCATGAAAACACATGGCCTCGGACTTGTGCAAGGAAGGTGGGACAGGCTGGATCGAAAGTTTAGAGTATTATTATTATTAAACGAGGGAATTTAAGGCTACAGGCTCAGCTTCGACGCGGGCTGGGGCCTCATCGGACAAGGGTCGGGGGGCCGGTTACGGGGGGTCATCGCGAGGGACCTCGTCGGCGAGGTCGGAACGATGGCGGTCTGTGTTTGTGCACTGTACTGGTGGCCCTACTGCTCTCCTGGAGGAGGGTTATGGGGTCATCGGGGTCGACTAGGACATGCCGCGGACGGCGGGTATGACTGATACGGGAGGGAGTATAACGGGCGGCCGCGACAACCAGAGGGTTGCGGTGAGTGGCGGCGGAATCGAAGAAACGCTTGGATAGGCGTTTCATGAATTGACTGATGGTCGGGATTTTGAGATCTAAATTGAGGTTTTCGTTCCGAACGAACCAAGGGGAACCGGTCGCCCTACGGAGGAACCGGTTTTGGAGGGCCTGCATCCTATGGATGTGAAGGGGTTTCGCTTGTGCGAAGACTACGCTCGCATAGGTCATGATCGGGCGAATGCACGCTGTGTAAATGCGCAATTTGCACTTGAGTGACAATTTGCTACGTGCATTCAGGGCGGAATGGAGTCTACCGAGAGCGAAAGCGGCGCGCGTGCGCGACTGCTTTATGTGCTCCGAGAAAGAAAGGTGCTCGTCAAGGTCGACGCCCAAGTATTTGGCTCGCTTCTCCCAAGGGATAGACTTGCCGAACATGGTGATCGGACGTGACTGACTGTAACTGCATTTGGTCCCTATATTTATAGCCAAAACACTATGGCACAAGAAGCGGGTGGTCCCTATGATGAGTAAAATATTTTATAAGTTACAACCAATACGACTCAAATGCGGCTCGGACACTTTGGTCAAGACGAGACTTGCTCCCAACAAGTTGAAACCTGCTCCCCAAAGCTTGTGATCTGTCCCTGTGTGCGTCTATGAATATATTAGTTCTCACTATTCGCCACCAAGTGTGATCAAGAAATTGCTGTGCTTCTCAACAACCCTTTACAAAAAAAATGTGGTCATAAGTTTTGTAACGCACATATAAAATTCTCTTGATTTACCTGAGCTACTTCTAAGGTACAAAGACAGATAGTATTATTTTTTATTTCACAGAATGAGATCATATTCATGCTTCGAAACTTCAATCACTACCTATATTTAACTATTTTTCAGTACAGTATCAACATAAAGTATTTCTAAATTCTTAAAATATGTCTATGTTTCTTCAATGCTTTTTTTTCTTAGTTAGTTTTAATCATGATCTGGCATTTTGGGTTATTTATGTGGCCTACCGAAATGTCCTTTCTTCGGTATTGTTCATCTTATCTTTGAGCTCCTTAAGTTCTGCGTTGAGCTGCAAGATTACTGACAAATGCGTGTACTCAATCTGTGTGGCTTTTTCCTCAAAAGACCATTTCAGACACCAATCTACATGGTCTTCATGTGATCTGACCAAGATTATGTCTGGACTTAGGTCAGAATCAGAGGTCACAGTCTCTTTTGAAAAAGAGACTGTAACCTCTGATTTTGTTTCGGCCTTTCTTCTCAGAGTAGTCAGATATGAAACGCAAGTTCATCTAGTTTAAAAAATATGATTGACGTGTAAAAGTGTGTTTACAAACCTACTTACAGAAATAAAATCATTTATCATTTAAAACAATAAAAAAACTTGATTAATTTCAAGAACCTCTACCATCAACCATCACCCACTATGGACTCTAACAATATAGGTACAGTCAACTGCACATCAGTGGCCACACCTGCAATAGGAAAAAAAATATTTCGACAAAATGAGAACCTTCTCGTTTTTCGAATTTGGTTAAAAATCGTCCTTACCTGAACAACATAAAGGCGCTATAAATTACAAATTGTAACCACCAATGTGCCGTTGACTGTACCTACTCATAAGGCAACGAGGGTGACGCTACAAATAGAACAACTCCCTGTCGTACATTCTTCGCAACTTTTTCCGCACGGAATTAGTTTCGAAGTTGGCCTTCAATTTACACCTCAGTGAAGCAACAGTAAGTTTGAATACAAATTTTACTTAAACCTAGCCAATCCAAACTTTGAAAAAATGTTTACCTAGTGATGACTTCCTTTGGAGCCTTCCTTTGGAAATTCTGTCAATCTACTTTTTTTTTGCATATTATGAGGGCAGGACCGTGTCAACTTACAGATGTGCCTGGTTATTGTTAATCATGGCCTCGGAAAGACTTCACTTGACGTCCTCCAACCATTAATTCATAACGCCGTTTTTAAGGCGGAAGGAGGCAGCATCGTCAACTGTTCACCTTACTTTAATCATTAATACTTGCGTACATAGCTTAGTTCTTCTCACAAGCATCGACGGTTTTCGCATTGTTTTACTAAAGAAGAATTTATCTGCTTCAAAAAAAAGAACACCAAAAAACGAATATCAAAACAGAAGTCACCCTTAACTCACGAAACAAACTAACAATCTAAACACATACACGAGTATGGAATGTTTCAAAATAATTAGTGTGGAGTTTCCTAATGAATTTTACATGACTGGGCACCATTGTGTTATAGCACATTGTGGTGGTAATCCGTAACGGATGCTGTTCGAATATGCTCGCGAAGTTGTTTCCATGCACTATCAAATAAATAAATAACTGCTGTAATTCACTGCGGGGCCTAAAATGTACTGTTTTATATGAATACTTCGATGGTATATTAAGGGTCAGGTGGCGGGTTAATTATTTAGTGCTATTACGTTTGCGGTGATTTAAGGTATTGTGGGCGGATTCATTACTTATTACGTGACGCGTTCGAAGAGAGCATTCGTCGCTGAGGAAGGGAGTAAGGACTGACGTGGAATATTGGTGTGGGCTGTTTAGCTTGCTGGCTCCACGTGGCTTCATTAGTCGGTGTTTTCTCACTTTCTGCACTCACAAATAGTGTTCACTCAAAGTTAATAGGTTGCAGTATTAGCAGCCCTATATTATGGCGGTCATAAAAGTTCCAGAAATTGAGCGCGCGCGCGCACGTAATTATCAATATGTGATTTCAGCGGGGTCATTAAGCGAAGTAACCTTCGTAGAAATATGTCGTTTCTCAACCATTATGGGAGGGGAAGGGGCGGATATAGAAAACGAACGAAATACTCTCATAATGGGAATCTTTTTTTTTTTAACATAATGAATTTGAATACGAGGCTTTTTAGACTATAAGAGTGAAATTATTTTATTTTATATTCTTTGGCGTCAACGTTAGGAACGTAATTATGTTAGTGAGTATATCTATAGGGTCAAATTAAATTAGCTGGCGAAACTCCACAGAACTAAGTCACACCTCCACAGACTCATAATTTCAAGTAGTTATACTACCAGCGGCCGTTGACCATAATTACTTACTTGAAATTGTGAGATTAGTAAATCTTTTATTTTATCGTCAATATCGACACCTATCACGTCTGTGTAGTTTCGCTACCTGATTCAATCCGACCCCGTACAGCAAGGGATGGTTAAATTTATATTTACTAGGCATAAATCTAAACCCTATACTACTCCAGTTTTTAAAACAGAAAAATGGAAAATCTATGACCAAGGATGTGGAGGATTAGCAGCCCGGCTTGAGTGACATATATCCTGTAGTCTAGCTACGGCAAACATGCATGAAACGAAAGCTTTTAATTTTACAAACTACCTATAACCTCCTCCTAACTACCTACCTACCTACAGCCTCTGAGTTTGTTTCAGCCTTTCTTCTCAAAGTAGTCAGATAGGAACCGCCGACCTCATCTAGTTTTTAAAATATGATTGGCGTGTAAAAGTGTTTGTACAAACCTACTTACAGTAATAAAATAATTTATTATTTATAACAGACAACAGATATTTAAATCATATTTCAAAATTAGTGTTACTTATTATTTATTAAATAGAGGTAGGTAAGCCTGGAATGTAGGTCAGTACTCAAGAGTCTTGATCCTACAGCCTGCTTCGGGTTGCCAATATTATTATTATATTGCATATTGGAATGTGCCACATAAGTTCTTATCGGTGCAGTTCTGCAATCCGAAAATACTGAGAATAAATGAACACAAAGCAATTTTTTTACGTAATCCAAAAATATAATGAACTTGTTTTTAAGCTATTGTATAGCTTTTATCGCGGGCTTTGAGCGCGGCGACCGAATCAAGAAATTCCGTAAAGAAAACAAAACCTAACACCCCCCACTCCGCCTACTATGTAGCTCGGCCGAGCGTTCGCTTAACGTGTATGTATATGGTACGACTGTACTTGAATTAATTTTAAAGAAAAAAAAATACAGCATAAATAAAAAATATATATACATATAATTGCATAACATGACAAAAAATGATATGCAATAGCTTTACCGCGAGTAGTAGCTTTTCCCAGAGTGCCACACGTGTTTTTTTTGTGTTTTATTTGTTCAACAATTTGTATTGAAACTCTATCAGCAATATTTGCATAATAACGACTACATTTTAATTGGTGGGTGAATATCCGCATATAAAAATAAAAATACAAAATAGCACTCAATACATAAAACGAAAATTGATATTCAACCCATTTTAAATAACGCACGAAACGAGATAGTTTTTTTAATATAATAATCAAATTACCAAGTATTCTGAAAGATCACATCGTTTTCAGATGGTAAATGAAAACAACATGTGAAAATCGGGACTTTAAAGAAGTCTGAAATCGCATTCTCACAAAAAACACATTATCTGTAGGAGAAGAAGCATTTGCCATGCAGTGAGACAAAAACAGGCTTAGTAAATTAGTACTCAAAAGACTAAATAGACCTGCAATAACAACAAAAAACAACAGGCTTAATCAAACTGACATTTCTGTGTGATCTTTGCCCCAAAGTGGGACAAAAACAGGATGGAATTATTACCAACTAGCTTTTGCCCGCGACTTCGCCCGCGTAGAGGTCGCATTATTCCACGAAAGCCTAGTTCCGGGATAAAAAAAAATATGCTATGTCTACCCATGTGCCTAATTTCATCCAAATTCGTTCTGCCGTTTTATCGTGAAGCGTAACAAACAAACAAACTCAGTTTCGCATTTATAATCATTTTAGTAAGGATAATTATTCAGCTAGACTGACCTGCAACTCCAACAAAAAGTGATAAGCACCACCAAACTGCACCTCAATAAGCATTAACAAAGCCCTAGGTCAAGAATGTTTTCTAAAGGCAAACTTTGAGAGCTTAAGTTGAGTAAACCGCTTCGGTGAGAGTTCGGTTCAGACAAAAGGGATGGCCAGCCATCGCTGTGACGTCACTTAAGGCCGAGAGCAGGTGAACTATGACTCGCAGTCGCCAGTGCACGACGCTTGGCCAACCTATGTGGTGCAGGCCGCATTAGAACAGACATTTTAATACCTATTTATAGACCTACTTATAGTGCTTAGTGCTGAATGTTGTGCAGTTGAGATAGAGTTTAATTGTAATGTGAGGAGTTGTAATATGTAGTTTTTCTTATTAATGGACATGTTTTATTTATTTAACTGCTTGGTTTAACATTTGTTTTTGTTCATGAAATACTGTAGGTAATTATTGTGAAATTCCTATGAAAAACTAGTACATTTCGAGGAAAAAAAGCCATTTAGGTCACAATAAAAAAGCCTGACAAGACTAAAAATGCACCATCACAGTAAAAATTTAAAACATACATAAATGCAGTGGAGCCAGTTCTCCTGGGCAGTAAAACCGGTTGGTACCGTTTAAAACCGCTTGCTGCAATAACATTCCGGGTTTAATACGGAATACAGTACCGAGTTGCATCGTTGCGGCTCTTACAAGCTCACTAGAACAAATTGTTTTAAAAAGCCGAAGGTTAAAAAGCTGAAAGACCTTAACCTACCTACTTAATTTTACCAGACATTTTATAACACACAATATATCATCACGCCTGTAGTAATCCCTGAAGGGTTAGGCAGAGGTGCAACTGTAGTACATCCACATTTCGCCAATTATATTTGAGACCCATGTAATAGGGGGAGCCTATTGCCATCAACTGGTCACTAATCCAAACTCTAGGCTGTGAAATCCCTGATGGAAGAACCGCGGCTTTGCCCGACCTGGGAATCGAACCCAGGACCTCTTGGTCAGCAGTAGCGCCTGCAACCAAAAGACCAGCGAGGCAGGTAGTTTATTTCTGTAAACTTGCCCTTGAAGGTAGCCATTTGAAGGAAGTCGGAAAGACTTTTGGTATTGTGATTAAATGATTTTATTTCTGTAAGTAGGCTCGTACAAACACTTTTACACGTCAATCATGTTTTTTAGACGAGATGAGGTCGGCGTTTCTTATCTCTAAGAACTAACTACGGTAAAAATAACCTAACTTATGGGGGAGCACTGCTCTATAATAAACTTCCAAAGGATGTAAAAGAAGCGACTTCACTCCACACATTTAAAAATAAATCATTCTCTTTTATTTACAACTACGAAACACTATATTAATTGTGTTGTTTTTTTTTTTTTGTTTAAAACGGCAACATCTTTTAAGTTGTGCCACCACCTTCCAATTTTGTTGACAACGATCATACATTTTTTTTTTTTGCTTTTGTTTATCTTCTACCCGCACTGATATAATATAATTAGTAATACGATTGAATGTACTCATGTAAGTGACGATTGTCGTCATGAGAATAAAGTTTTTAAAACGAAGTTGCACCGGTGACTGAAAAGTTGTGTGAAAATCGGTTGTCGTGGGGGGCATGTGATGCGGGAGAATGATGAAAATGTGAGGCAAGTTTTAAATATGAATGTAGACGACTTGCGTATGCGCAGACCAAAGAAACGATGGATGGACTGCGTGAAAGATGATAATGGCTAGTATAGAGGTATGAGGAACGGGGTGTAAAGTACACTCATCCTCTATAGAAGGGAGGATCCTCCGACCAGACGAATGTCGTGTCTGGTGGGCAACTGCCCGACGATTGATGTCGGAACGTTGTATATATGCTAGTTGCGCGGTAAACTCTGCTTGCGCGATGCAGAATTTTGCGTGACGACAGTGTGACGCGCAGCTCACATGTGGTGATGATTATACCGCTACGCTATAAAGTGACTTCCAAGACTATCGAGATGACGACTAAAAGAGAAGTATGGAAGAAGACATGTTGCGACGACCCCAAATAAATCAGGACAAGGGCAAGAGAGTAATGAAGCCTTCGAAGGTAGGTCTGTTTATTAATAGGTACCTATTATTATTTCATGAGTATGAAATTCTCCTGTTTAGTACGCCAGTTACATTTGTAACTAAAGTGTCTTGAACCTTGAAGTCACTGCACGATTGACGTGACAAAAATTAAAAAAACTCCTGTCACAAAAAAGAGCTAATGATCTTGAAACGGCTGAACCGATTTTGATAAAACATATCTAAAAATCATCGCTAGAAAACCTGCTTTCAAATAAAAATAAATCCGCATCCAAATCGAGTGACCCGTTTATGAGCTACGGTGCCACAGACAGACACACACACACACAGCAGTCAACCTTGTAACACCACTCTTTTTGCATCGGGGGTTTAAAATCAAGGTAAATCAGAACCACAATACGTTAATTATTAAAAAGTATTGAAGCGACCGAGCTTCTGGATTTTAAAATCTCAGCATTATGATGCTATCCACATACGGAAAAAAAGACAAAACAAAAGGAAAACAATATCACGACACGACCAGCATTAACACAGCATCGCAATGAAACCGAAAACAATCGAATGGGTATCGAATAGATTACAAAAAGCGGCCAACTGTGAGTCGGACTCGCACACAAAGGGTAACGTACCACCACACAACATTTAACACTACATTTTTTTTAACGCGTTTCTTTTATGGGGATGCCCTTTAATTTCTAACTTTATTATTTGTTGTTATAGCAGCCATAGTAGTACTCACACTGTGAAAATTTTAAGTGTCTACCTATTACGGTTCAAAAGATACAGCCCTGTGACAGACGGACGGACTGACGCACAGCGAAACCTAAGTAACAGGGCCCTTCAGGTACGGAACCCTAAAAACAATATTATAATCCGATTACAGCAAGAACAGCTATAAGGGAGAGAATATTGGGTACCACATCGGTTACAAATATGATACCTAACATTATATAAGGTATCATATTTGTAACCACATTCATTGCGGCCATTCGAGCGCAGGTGTCGGCCATATTAATGTGTGGAGACCTTTGCTTCCTGCCCCGAGTGAATATTCAAGATGTAGTACAGGGGTCATTAAATGTGCCTCCGTTGTACCGACGCCGCATTAAATCGCGTTTTAGATGTCTGCTGTTATCCCTTATCTCTTGGTGTTATATTTTTCCTTGAATTTTCATTACAGGGTACCGTCGTGCATGCAAATATAGTTGGTGATGGTAAGAATGCAAGTACTTACAGGTCATAACAGTGAAATATTTATACCAAAATATTGGGAAAATCTTGAGGACATTTTCTTGGGTGTTACAATAATAATAATGTAGTGTCCAACATACCCTCACTCGAAGCTTGAGCGGGTACCAATAGACCGGCAGCGCGAGGGACAGGCAGTATATTCAACTATAGCTGATGTCCATGCCGCATCACCAAACAGCATCATTTCGAGGCAGTTCCTGATATTCTGCATGCCAAATTTTTAAACAACTTTACTTTTAGATCTTATCTAATAAACTGCTTAGGACATACGGCAATTTATACGTATTTATTTTACACATACTATTTAATGCTCGTTTAATAATATTATACCGTAAATATGATTACAATGTCTCTTTTGTTTGTCTGTCAGCTGTTATGTCAAGCAATTAATATACAATTAAAGTTACCACTTGTTATTTTGGCAGATTGTTTGAAATTGCTTTATTACTATCATTTATCAAACAATTATTTTGTTTCCACGTTCCACCTCCATGGGCATAATTTTAATTTGTTTGACACTGTTTTGATTTAACTTATTAATTTAATTAAGCTGTCAAGTTAAAATCATACCTATCAACATTTATTTAAAACACAAAATTACAATCATACTCGTGACGTTTAACTTCACGCTTTTGCCGGAATTTCACATTTTCCGGCTTTTTTTGGCGAAGTTATTCCGCTAAAAATATTATCTTTTATTGTACCATCTCTCAGACACACAAAGAATATCAACACTCGTATCAACTAAATAAGAAAGCATATTAACATATTTGAATATTCCAGTGGAAGTCACACTATTGTGGAAGATATACAATAACCCGACAAGTAAGTTACATGATATCGCGAAAATACACGCTTAGCTGAATAGATAAATATTTATCCTCAGCTCAGAAACATGGAGGAAGTCTTATAATTTCACTGCTAAAAGTCGTTGCTAGGCAGAAATGATGATCGTATTTTTTTCGCAATGTTATTTGGGGTCTTAAATATAAAAACATTATCTTCTTTGAATACAATGGCGTCTGTGAGGAATATGGGTGAATGTTTTCAATAAAGAAATATCTACAGAGTTAAATAAAACTTAATTCAGAATGTTAAATAGGCTTTCTTTATCTGTTCACGTTATCCGATACAGACATATTTCTGCGTTGCTTCATGTTTTTAACCATAACGCGCCTTGTTTTTCAAGAAAGCAGCCTTATCAGCTTTTGACACCGCTTACAATCCAATTCTTAGTGAAATTATTTGCACAAAACGCTACAAAAAACCGACAAACAATAAATAAACAAATTGTCATCTGCAATGATCGCTCAAAATATTCAGGGCCTATCTCTAATTGAGAACGATCCCATCGCTGAGGGGATTCGGGTCGGATGCGAGAATCAGGGAATCAGATAACCGGCCGGGTGTGCCGACCTACCGAACACTTGTTTGATTTGAAGGCTTTGCTCGAGCTCGCACGATCTCGGAGCTTAAAGCCGATCACTTACAGGCCGAATGCCGAATCGCTGTTGTTATTAAACATCGGGCGGTCGTTCCCACGACTCAGCGGTATCGATTGGCGATTCGTTTAGATTAATTATAAAGATACGGCTCGAACCTTGAATAGTTTAATCTATATTGCTAGCCGGAGCTAGTGATCATAAAATGTTAATGTTGTTTTATACGGCTTTATTTTAATCCACAATTTTATTGCAGTGCGATTCGGATCTATAACTAACCTTCGTCAACAAATCTGTTAATTACCTACCTACATTTCTACACTAAAATTAGGTATGAAACGTAAATATCTGACGACTTTGAAAAGACTTTTAATAATAAAATTACTTGTATTTATAGTTATTAACCTCATTTTAAATATTTTTTTTTAAATTTAAGTCCTACCTAAACCTTCTTATTTTAAAAAAAGCTAAAAGTATTGTGTCAGTATTATTTATTCATTTACATCATTACATTCATTTACAATGACGACGTAAAATCTCCACCTCACAAAGATCTCTATAAAAAACCTTAACATTAAAATTCGTAAGTTACATGACACAACACAAAACGTCTCCAACAATGGACGTCTTTGGCCGTCGCGATGCGTAAGAACGTCCTCCGTCGTCGACGTCGCGTCGCTGGCCGTCGTAATGGACTAGGGGAGATAACAGATATAATAACTGACATTGCGGTCCGATAGGGTCCCGGTACACCCGGAGAATTTGTTCAATTGCCTCCCAGGATATTTGCTTGCACGCCACACTGGGTTTTCTGTAGGCTCGCGTTCATTTTAACGTGGCACTGAATTTGATGACACACTAGAGATGCGGATATCTTATCTCGGTCGTTGAACATCTTTTTGTAACGTTGCTTTATAAGAAACAAAGATGGTAGCTAAAGACTATAGTTTTGAGAAAAAATTGCAGCATTTTTTACCGTACCCGTAAGTATACTTATCACAAACTTTAATTACGTTCAAACAGCAAAAAGATTTTACATAACATGAATACATGACTCCCACATCCGATCAGAAAGTTCTTAAAAAGTTTATAAATCTAATCTTCAAGAACACGAAAATACATCAAACGTACGAAGATCACGTAACAACTCGGAAGGAAAGTTATTAAAAGTAAAATTCTTCTGTTACGATCAAACAAATTCAAAAGACGTACATTTTTGGCTTCCCAGTGTGGCGCCCGCCGCTGAGAGCCTTGCAAGAACGCGCCCTAATGTCTATGGAGGCCAACAGATGGTCTCACTGCCGGCAGTCATTACCCTTTTGTCTTATATCCTACAAGCAAAAACACATTTTGAACTCTAGCTTCAAACATCACAGTCCAAATTCGCGTGCAACAAACGCAATCAGCGGCGAACGAGTATATTATTGAGCTGGAAAATGTTTCAGAACTCAAAACTGCACAATTTCTTTTCATGCAACTTAGATATCTAGGACGTAATGCTATAACACAGTACGTACACAGCTTTGAGGTGGGTTCACTAATATTCCCAGGAGATTTTCAAGCTGGTAAATGAGCTATTGTGGTTTCACTGGAGCTGACTTTTCGCATCTAGTACTGGAACGTGTTGTAAAATGTTTTGAAAATTAGGTATCCTTGTATTAGTGATGGTTGTATAAAATATTGTGTAGGAATGTTACTAGAACTTTAGTTCGATTAGCAATGTTATTTGGCACAGATTTTGGTATGTAGATTAGAGAGATAAGTGTTATTGACCGAGCGAGCGCGAAGCGTCTCCGTTTCGGCTTGGGCAAAAACCTTTCGTATGTCCGGCTGTTCTCCTCTACAGATCGCATTTCTCAAACGATTCTCGTGAAATTTTGCTAGCAGGTTCGATAATTATATGGTATATTTTTCCATTAAATTTTTCGAATTTTTTTAAAATGGCGGAGATATGAGGATTGATAACTTAAAAAAAAACATATTTCATCCATTTCGCGCTACTTGCGCGCGCTTTTTGTTTTAAGGCTTATGTTTTAAAGTTTAACATTTATTCAGTTTTAAGCTATGCAAAGACAGACTCGCAAGGTCTACAGCTCACAGAGTCACTAGTCTATAAATACTTCTGCATCGGTTCGCGCGGGGCTACCTACAGCGATGATAAACATGATTCGAGCTCACCAGTTTTTGAAGGCTTAAAAAAGAAAGAAAATACGTTTATTTGCGGTAAAACATGACGCACACAAAACGCAAACAAAAAACAGAACAAGAAGGCAGGACAGGTCCCCTGGTTCTGACATTGTCCAAACCAGCATCACTTCACTTTTAGTCCAGGTATATAGGAAGAAGTCTGTTACGAAACGTACAGTACCTACTTATCAATTATGTATGCATGCTTGAGATAATAAGTGTTTAGCGCATTATATGTAAAAGTTTGAACCGCGATCAGCACGGGACAAGATGTCGAAAACTCCAACGAACCCAATTACGATAAATTATAACTGGGCAAATCAAATCAAATCAAAATATTTTATTTACGTAAACCTACATGGGCACTTATGAAACGTCAGAAGCTAGGTGCACGGTTCCAATTGGTTGATTCCTATGGAGAAGAAAAATGGGCGCAGACATAAAAAATCCATTCAAATCAAAATTCTTTTATTCATATTAGGCTGAGAATCAGCACTTTTTGAACGTCAAAATTTCATGAGACAGTTCGTCAAAACCCTTCACCACTTCCTAGTGCTTTAGCTGGAAAGAAGTCAATGTTGTCATTATAATACATTCATGACGCAATCCTCATCATACAAGGTGTCGAAGACACGCATTACCAAAAACATATACTTAGCTCCCAAGACACAGGAACGATGTTCGGAAAACCATTTACCACGTCCCACCCTTAAATAGGTCACACACGATCCCCATATTACCCCAAATTGGTCTAATCTTTAGTTATGGCCCCCCACAGGAATTCGCTTTTCAACAAGACTAGAACCCGTGAAAGCGTAAACTTAACTTAGCCATCAGAATAAAGGGGATATTCCCACACCGATAGAAATGTATTGTCACACTAACTTTGTAAAAGCAGATACAATAAAAATGCCTTTGTTTCACGTTTGCTTTCAATTTCTCTCAAGGGGAAACAAAAACACAAGCCAGCCTAAAGAGATACCTATTCGCTATTTTTATTCCTATTTGAATCCGATATGTGTAAATAATGAATTTTTGTGTATTATTTGTAACGGAAATTGAACGATCCCGACGGATTTCCGCTTTAGAGGTAAATAAAACGAGGATACGCATTGTATCCTTCAGCTCGGACGCACTTAGGACCGTTTCCTCTAGTAAAACATAAGAATAGGCACTATCATTGCCAACCCTCAGAATGTGTACTAACTCTGAAACTGCGGGGTCTACAGACTGCGTAAAACATCGGCCGTACTTATGTACTCATGTAGGTAAATACATATTATGTTGTCGGCAGTTTTGTAATATCATAATATTCAAATTGCGAATATTAACACTTTTCTACTAGTGTTTAAGCCGGCTAATACTCGTACTCATATTCAAGATATTAATCGGTTTAGTACCTAGTGATTGCCATTACTCAGCATGTAATCTCTCAGCTCCACCCATAGAACAATGAGACGATATCCTTTATAAAATCAGCGCCTAAAATATATTTTTATAACCACAGCATAGGAATCCAGTACAGCGGCAGCGTAAGCCTGCGAGGTATAACGCAACATCGCGCGATCGAGAGACAACGCGAGTTCACGTCGCTCCCGAGGGGCAGCGTGACGAAAACACGTTATAAACGTGCACTGATGTACGCAGATAACTCCACACATTTCACGCGAACAGGAAAAACGAAACAGTTGAAATAACAACCCTGAAACTTATAACGAATTCATAGGTATTTGTAAAAAAATAAAATGGCCATTTTCGAACAGTTGCAAATTTTCTGCATCGCCAAGTACCTAACTAAACAAAATGAAAGAAGTAGCGTTCTAAATAACCTCTATGCTATTCATCAGAACCCAGTAACATAACATAATATCTTAATAGCTACGAGCCTACTTCGCCCCAACACCACCCACGTTGAAGCCACTAGAAAGTACTCTTTCAAAAGAAAAAAGTATCCTTATTCATTAGCGAGTACAGAACATGTTTCAACAGCTCCAGCTAACCGTCGCCGTTGACAACATTCCGAGACTCAAGTTATTGAAATGCTGAAGTATTTCTAAGTTTAAAGTGGCGGTAGGCAAGTCTGGTACGAGCATGGCACATGGGAAATGATTACCATATTCAACGCATTTCCTCCCACGCCGGAGGTAAGCTTGAAGGAAATTATTTGTCATATTAACGTCACTCGGCTCGAGTTTCCACGTCGAGATGTTAATATATTAAATTATCCTCAGCGGCATTTTGAAGAAGTAATTCTATATCGATACTGTTGGCAAATCGATGTTTGCATTTCCAACACTTTGTCATCAGACTTCAGAGTTTGCCAATGTTTATGTAAAGCGGGAGGCGGTTAGAATTGGAAAGTAAGAACAAACAATATCACTCAGGGGAGAGTTTGGGCATGAAATAATTGGTCAGTGAATTGTGTTACCTGCGGGACACCTATTAGGAGTAGAATTACTTCACGGAAAGATTTTTCGTTTTAATTAAACCGCAGTCGCCACACCAAACAAAAACCACGAAGCCAACAAATCAATTTCGCGTCAGGAAATTACTTTGTAAAGTTGAAAAGGGTTGCGCGATACGGTACCAAATTGAAATTCTTTTGTACGCCGCGCCTTTACATGTCCGAAATGTTACCTGACTCTTTGAATCATAGCGCAACAACATTTTTCGATCAAACTTTGGAATACACACTTTTGCTGAGCAATACCGTATAAGTGATATCAAACACGCTGACTTTTTAACAATTATACTTAAATGTACAGCGAGTTACCGAACTCCGAGCTTGTGAGCTTTCTTCCGCCTCGAATGATGCGTAAAACATTTATAAAAGTTGAACACAAAGGCTTTACATTCTCAAATAAACATGATCAAAACATTAACAATAAACAAACTTTTCCATTGTGCGCTGATTTGTGTAATCATTTTATTATATTTAAGAGATAATTTTAAGCTATTAAAGAAACGAAAGCAAAAAGTTTTGGGCACCGAAGTTCATTAACAAAATAAGCAATCTGGCTAAAAGCACGCGCCCACCGAGGTAAAAAGCAATTACAAAGTTATGGAGTGTTCTTGACGATTATTTACGTATTATAGAAGAGAAACCTCCGGCTGGCTATTAAGCTGAGAGGAATTTCAGTAGTAAATGTATTGCGGCCACTCCAAGACAATATTACGTGAGTTCGATGAAATTCAAACTTGCGCCGGCGCACTGTGGATCGAAAATCGCCTCTAGAAGACATAGAGCTGCTAAGTTTTAAGTGTCTTTTTTTTTCTTGAAATGGTTTATATTATTACTATTTGGTCAAATGTGTCACAAGAAGTAATTTGGCTTAAAAACTGAGGACTTATAATTTTTTTTCCAAAAAAATTGTATGAAACTAGTATGAAAAATCCGAATATCCCTGAAACTGCAAAGAAAACCGTAATATCCTTACAGATGGTTATAATACTAATTATTTATAATTTTTTGACAAATTCCATATAACATTTACTGCAGATTTTTTTTTTAATCATCAAATGTTTTTAATTATTTTTAAATATTATACGGTTTATTTTAGTGTCTATGTTAAGAAACACAGATTTTTAACAACACGTAATATGACATAGTATCAAGCCTGTATCCTCGAAGGAGTAGGCAATGGGCAAGAAACTCCACCGTTACTCTTTTAAAATGTCTTACAATATTATGTTTACATTAATTATATAATGATATGTAAAGACTATGCATCTACAATAAAATTACTATACCACAATGGGTCTACCCTTTATAGCAGAACTTTTTATGTAATAATATTATTTTGCATAACAGCGCATAGCATAAACTTCATTTCGCAGAAAATCGTTTGGCATACACTCATTTATAATACATTAAAAACGCAT
This sequence comes from Dryobotodes eremita, assembly GCA_917490735.1. Taxonomy (NCBI): domain Eukaryota; kingdom Metazoa; phylum Arthropoda; class Insecta; order Lepidoptera; family Noctuidae; genus Dryobotodes; species Dryobotodes eremita. Next base: position 13,426,423 of record OU823257.1, read on the forward strand.
AATTTTGTAAATCAGAATCATCTTTAGGCATAAATTTCATATCCATAATAATTAAAAGTAGAACCATCATATTGCAGAAAGTTCACTGTCAGAATCGTCTTTTGGCATAAATTTCATATCCATAATAATTAAAAAGTAGAACCATCATTTTGCAGAAAGTTCACTGTCAGAATCGTCTTTTGGCATACATACATTTCATATCGATAATCATTAAAAGGTAGAACTATCATATCTCAGAAAGTTTACAGTTAGAATCATCTTTTCAATCATCATCAAATCATCTTTTCTTTTCATCAAGCTTACACCATGCATGCATCAAGCATGTAGCATGCAAATATGCAAAAAAGCACACACCATGCATGTATGCATCAAGCATGTAGAATGCAAACATGCAAAAAAGCACACACCATGCATGCAGCTTGCAAGCAAGCATGCAGCATGCAAGCAAACATGCAGCATGCAACATGCAGCAGGCATGGTTTCTGTCACGGCTCCGGCGCTGCGGGGCTCCGGCGGTCCCACGCAAGCTTCTCGTCGCAGATGGTTGTAACACTCACCACAGCAGCTTCGGCTTGCTGGCCGGCGAAGCCGGCCAGCCTCAGCCGCGGCGGCGAGCGTTAAAACCACCTGCTCCTCAGCTCGCGGGCCGCCTCGCCCCTCCGCGCCTACGCGGGCTTAAATTACACTCTAGGGGTAGGGCAGACAAGACTACGTGCAGTCGGTTTTGCAGCGATTCGGTCCTGTCACTTCACTAACTTTTGTAGTACAACATATTGACTTTTTAAGACAATATTTTAATTTTAATTTAAGGTTAAGAATATGATTACATTTTATAGAAATGACAATAATTATGCCTAATAAAATTATTCCAAATGATATTCTGCCATCTTCTTAATATGCCAAGTGAAATTATTCCAAATAATCGTCGCTCTAAATAAACGTTATGTGAAACGAAATTATGCGAAATTAAGCTTTGCCAAAAGTAATTATGCCAAATAAAATTCTGCCATCTTAAAAGTATGCCTTTGTAAATTCGGACATATAAACATTCGGCCAAACAATAATTATATTAAATGATTTTTATGCCATATATATATTCGTTTAAAGAAGATTATGCCAAGTGGGTTATGCCAAATAAATTTCGGAGCATCAAAATTCTGCCAGATAGAGGGAACCCTACCACAATAGGTAAAAAGAATTAAATATAAAGCAATGACAGGTAAATTAATTATGTGATAGATACATGGTGCTCATATATTTACAAATATTGAAAAGTAGATGATTTTCCTAAAATTTTAACAAGTAATAATTTAGTGTGTGAGTTAAAACACTAAAAACTTAGCAGTACAAAAAACGAAATTTAAAACTTAGCAGCTCTATGTCTTATAGAGGCGATTTTCGATCCACAGTGCGGCGGAGCCAATAACCACACCTCACGAGCATTACCTACTTCACTCCATATTGCCCTGGTAGACGCTTGCAAGCGTTTTAAAACTTACATTTAAAATAATGGGAAAGACCTTGCTCGTACATTTACTTACATTAATGGCAATGCAAACATTTAACTGCTACCGCGTGCCTGGTAGTAGAAAATAAACAAATCATTTATTGCTATAGCTAGTCGAACTGCTGTATACTTTATAAGTGAAACTGGTGCATCATGATAGGTATCTAAAAGTTGCTTTACGTTATTATCGCTCCAATGTTTGTTTATTGTAAGCAATTTCTGGCAATAGTATAACTAGATATTAGTAGATATTTGGAAACGAATCGTTTTTGTTATCAGGGATTATTAGTTCTTTTTGCAGGGATGTTCGTCGAGTCGCAAGTAGACGTTTTTATTCGACTTTGCGAAAACGCTGCACATCCCTGGTGAGCAGGATTCGGGCTAGCTCCAGCGGCATCCTGAGGGCATTCGCGTAGAGGTTCGATCAGAACCTGAACCATTGCTGTACGGATCACGACCAATTGAAGTCTGTAATATGTTAATGTGAAGCCTTTCTATTTTGAACGAACGTTTTTTTACTTATTATTTTTACTATCTCGGGACCATAGAGTCCCGGTCTTTTGGAAGGCGTACGAGGGGCCGAATCTAACTCACAGAGGCCCCTTAGATAATTTTAAATGGCATTTCATTTAAAATTGTCAAAGGGCCTCTGCGAAGCACCAACCGACGAATATCCCTGTTCGCAATATGCAAGTGCACCCAAGGATAACCCCCGGATGGTCTAGGACTATTGCAGGATATGGAAACAAAGATATTGGATTATGGGTCTGGTGGCTAAAGTGAACTGATTATCTAGGACTATGGTAAGACTGTAGCCCCCTGCCTGACCAGTGTTTTATTTAAATTACACAGATAAAATGGTAGGGGGTGACTTGCACACTCGATAATGGGCCCCCGAAACGGTCGCTAGCACATAGTGACGTAGACACAAGGGGGCAACATGTCCAGAAGTGCTTGAGGAGTGGAGAGGTATTCCACGGCTATCAGAACAATCCCAGAGCCCGGAAGATTGTCAAGATCGCTACCAGCACTTACTGGAATACCTACTTTCTTCCTCCGAGCACGTTTGCTCTTACGGATTTCCATTCAAACCGGCCAATAAAGGCAAGAATGAGGTCGCAGCTCTGTTCCTCGTCAGTGTTCACTCCGGCCGTGCAATAAAGGCACACCAGAGATGAGGAACAAGACTTCTCCCGGGAGATAGAGTCCGTGGGGTCGCTATTGCTCAAAAGCACGCCAAATGCGGCCCTGCGAGTTTCTGTATGCCTCATGGGCTGGCTCCTCACTCTAGACCTGTTGCGGCAAAATTAAATCTCTACCGGCACAGACCTAAAGTTCAGAGGGCGCTAGCCCTACCACGACGTCAACGAATAAGATACGGCGGTGGGGTTATTATTATTATTATTTCCTTTATTTCATATATATATATGTCGGCAAAGGGTCAGACATCTTAAATGAAATTCAGAAATATCGCAGTAATCAACTTTTATTCCAACAGCTTGTTAATTATTGATTAAATAAATACTAGAATAATTCTAAGCGCTACAACATGTGCACCGGGCCGAGCCTGCGACAAGAATCCTCCCCACCTCGGTGCGCGCTCGCTTATGTAGAGCGGCTTGAGTAGTGGGGAGAGTGGGGAGGCGTAAGTGACGCATAGCACTGCGTAACTCGGCCCGCTGCACGTGCTGTTTACAATGGTGACGCCGTCACGGCCATACTGACGTGCGGACGTCCTCGTCCGCGTAATCTCATCAAGCAGTATCTAAAAAGACAACGATATTATTCATGTTCGTTCATCCTGACTAGGAATCTGGGCCGGTTCACCCATTCAGAGAAAGCTTTTAATTCGGGACTGCGCATTATTGAGCCTTCAGGACTCAAGCAGTCTGGTCCGGTTAACCCCTTCAGAGTAAGCTTTTCATTCTGGACCGCTCGTTATTGAGCCTTCAGGACTTTAGCTATCTGGTCCGGTTAACCCCTTCAGAATAAGCTTTTACTTCTGGCCCGCTCGTTATTGAGCCTTCAGGAATTTAGCAATCTTGTCCGGTTCACCCCTTCAGAGTTTGCCACTAATTCTGTATCGCTCGTTATTGAGCCTTCAGAACTCCTCCTATTTTTTCTCCCTTTTTTTTTTTTTCTTTCGTTTATTTTCTCTACTTTTTTTCCTCTTATTTTTCTCTTTCCTCTTTTTTTCTCTTTTTTTTTCTTTCTCTTTTTTATTTTTCTTATTCCTCTTTTTTTTTCTTGCTCACTTTTAATTCCCCTTTTATTTTTTTTATTCCAGCCATTTATCACTTAATGACCCTGCAAAACTATTATCCCCAGGACCAGTTATTGCTGACTCTACAGGGTCACCTCTTTTGCTAATTATTATGGCTACTTTAGTAACAATAGTAATTGAATCTGGATTAAAAGCCTGTTGATCTTCTTCTTCTTCGTGTCGCTGGCATGACTTTTCCCATATTTTGTTGGCCCAAAACTTCGCCACTTCCACGGCGTCATCGGTGGCAGCGCAGAGGTCACTTTGACTGCAAGTTTTGGGACACAGAGGGCAAGATAGAAGGTGGAGCATAGTTTGCGACATAGCTCCACATCCACATCCAGCTGCCATTCCATCGAGGTAGCCCCACTTTACTAGGTTGGGATTACATCTTCCCACTTGTGTCCGAAGACGGTTCAGGGACTTCCAAGTGAACCACGAAAGGTTACACCCTGCAGGAAGTTGCTCCTTTGGTGGTAGATAGTAAATGGGAGGGGGAATAGTGTCTTTCCACAGTTTGCAACGGGCGTCGGCCGGTTTTCCTGGTAGAGATACTGTCGATTTCAGGAAGCTATGCCTGCTTTTAAGCCGTTGCGTTGGTAGTTGTGAGCCTGAGCAAGTTGTTACGGGAGCAGACTTTTTTCTTAGTTTTGAGGCAATGGTTCTTAAATGTCGGCGCTCTATCAAGGGTGACACCCAAGTAGGTAGGGTTACTGCAGTGTTCAACGGTGACACATTGCCAATTGATATTCAGGGTGCGTCTTGCCGAATGGTTGCGGAGATGGAAAGCGCATGCCTGTGTTTTTGTGGGGTTTGGTCTGCGAGCGTTCTCAGTATAATACTTTCCAAGAACTTCTAGGCCTGCCTCTAAGATGTTTTCAGCGTCCCCAAATGTATTTGTTTGGGTAGCCAGGGCAAGGTCATCTGCGTATAGGAACCTCTCGCAATGTTCAACAGTAGGTTGGTCGTTGGTATAGATGTTGAAGAGAGTGGGCGCCACAACACTTCCCTGGGGCAGGCCATTCTTCTGTGATCTCCATCTACTTCTTTCTGAGTTTAAAAGAACTTGGTAACGTCGATTACGTAGCATCTCACCCAGTATCCGAATAAAACCGTGGTCTAAAAGACTGTTGATACAAAATGTTAACCAAGATGTTTAACACTTTCACTGGTAGATGTTAAACGTGAGTCAGCAGACATTGTATCACTATCAATCGATATAGTATCACTATTCACGGACATGGTATCTCTATTTGCCAAAGTTATATTGCTGTTAGGCATGGTTCTCGTGGCTTGTTTCGTGTATCAGGGTACCGTCATCATCACTGCCCGCCGTCACGTCATCATAATTTTCCACGATATCCGATACCAGAACATTTTGACCATGAGATACTTAACGTAAATTTTTATGAGAATATTTTATAGACCCTATTAGCCTCATTAATATATCTCAACTCGTTATGGTCACATCTGTATTATCACACGAACGCCCGTGATCAGCAATTACTCGTTTCGGCGCGCCAAACAAATGAACTGGATTTTAACTGCTTTAAGCCTTAGGGCAAAACGAACGCATGACTAAATGATAACAGCCGCACGGGTACATCGAAGGTTAAGCTACGCTTGCCGCGGTCGGTTCGTGGATGGGTGATTATCCATTACATATCGAAACCCCTCCGTGCCTCGGAACGCACATTAAGTCGTTGGTACCGGCAGACATTCGTAGATCTTTGACAGTCGTTACGGATAGTAAGAAGCCCAAAAGTCTGACAACCAGTCTTACCAAGGGGTATCGTGTTACCCAGTCATTGGATTGAGGGGTCTCATAGGCAGTCGCTCCATGTAAAATACTGGTCTTTTGCTGAATTTGGTTAGACTGGAAGCCGACCCCAACATAGTTTGGAAAAGGCTAGGCAAATGAAGAGGGCAGAAACGAAATTTGTACAGCGCTTGTAACCACCAGACTAGTCTAATTTTAAGGTCGATTTTATCAAAGCTATTATATGAATGATCCCTTATGAACGCGTTTACCTTAAACAGGCACAGCATACTAACGCGACCACCAACATGAATTTAGCCAATATGATCGCTTGTGGTGCCAAGTAATAGTGGTTTCATTAATTATAAACCAACCACAAATGGTGTTATTTGCTGACGAAACTTATTTAAATTAATAGACGTGCATCAAATCTTGACGACGTACATAACGCCCTACTGCAGATCCAAAATTGGTTCACAGCTAATATTTTAGTATTCAATGGGAAAAAAAAAAACGAATTGTATAAGATTTACTTTACCAAATGTCAAAAGTACTAATTGTGAGATAGTATTGAATCAAGAGAAACTGGAATTTGTCGATAAAAGTGATTTCTTGGGATCACGCTCGACTCAAGACTTCAATGGGGTCCTTGTTTAACATCCCTTGCAGGACGGCTAAGTTCAGCAGCATATGCTGTGAGAAAAATCCGTCAATTTACTGAAGTAGGTACCGCGAGGCTAGTCTATTTTAGTTACTTTAATAGTATCATGACTTGACATGACATGTATTTTACTCTGGAGACTCGCTGCAGACGTCGAATATTTTTTTTTTTCTGCAGAAAAGTGCCATCAGAGTCATATATGGCCTCCGCAGGCGCGACTCTCTAAGGGAAATGTTTAAAGATAACATCATGACGGTATCTTGTCAATACATCTATGAAAACATCTTATGCGTAAGGAAAAATCTACATCTTTTTAGTAAAAGAGGTGAAAGACACAATTAAATCACTAGAAATAGGGACCAATTATTTCAACCAGGTTTCAGGCTGACTAAAGTAGACTCATCTTTCATGGGGTACTGTTTAAAATCTTACTGCTGTGTTATGGCTAAATTTGATGAGATGATAAGCCACGGAGTTTGAATTTTGAAGAATTGGAAATACATTTTCGAACGTATGTAGCTAAACCAATAATTTGTGTAACTTTAACTCAAATGCCGTGTTCTAAAATATCACGACCAAATTTTTCTACTAAGTCATTCAACCGGCCATACAACGTGATTTATTTGAAGCAAGTGGTTATGTACCATGGTTGCACATTTAATTTGTAATATGCGCGCTACTTTTATTCACACCTATACCTTTTAGGATCACTTGTTCATGAAATTGCTCAATATGAACGAGATTTCAATTACTATACTTTACAAGGCTACTTGAGCTTCTGAGCAAGACTCAAATTATAATAAGGATATCTGTACCACTTATCTTTCATACTCCACGAGCTGCTCTGGAGCAGAAGTTCACGTCCTTGGTGCTGGTGCTCGGTATGGAGTCTTCCTTCTTCCAGCGCTTGGGGCAGGCGTTGGCCGTATGTCCCAGCTCACTGCGAACTGCTTTTCTGGCCAATTTACTTGGTATCTTCTCAATGAGTTGCCACAGACGAATATCCGCTTCAGCTGCAGTTTCTTCATCACGGGTTGGGAGAACTCGGAAAACAGCATGTCCTTGATTGTTGCCCATGAGATCTTGTCAGGTTATATCTCGGTAAGATACACAGCGGCACGGCCGTTCAGGGTATGTGTAAGCGCCAAAATCGGTCTATACACTTTTTACTATCATTAGTGGACGGTGGATCCAATCCCACTTCTGATGTCGGCAAAGGGTCAGACATCTTAAATGAAATTCAGAAATATCGCAGTAATCAACTTTTATTCCAACAGCTTGTTAATTATTGATTAAATAAATACTAGAATAATTCTAAGCGCTACAACATGTGCACCGGGCCGAGCCTGCGACAAGAATCCTCCCCACCTCGGTGCGCGCTCGCTTATGTAGAGCGGCTTGAGTAGTGGGGAGAGTGGGGAGGCGTAAGTGACGCATAGCACTGCGTAACTCGGCCCGCTGCACGTGCTGTTTACAATGGTGACGCCGTCATATACATATAAATTATATTTTTAAATATTAGAATATAAAAATATAAAAACATTTAAAAATATAAAAAATAGTGGCCCACCGGTATCGGGAACAGGGTCCAAGCTACGATTATTATGACATTTATTTATTTATATACTTATTAAATACATTTTTAAATATTTTTATAAAAACATTAAAAAAACATTTAAAAATATAAAAAATAGTGGTCCGCCGGTATCGGGAGCAGGGTCCAAGCTACCGGTGGTTAGGACTCCAGAGATAGGAACCTCCTCACAATGCGAGCCGTATCGAGGAGTACTGCCTTCTGAATCAGGCCCTTGATCCAACCGCCTAACGAGAGCCTCGAGAGATGCTGGTCGAGGCTTTCGGCCATCAGGCCATTGGCCGATACGACAATCGGCACAATGATAGCCGAGTTAACATTCCACATGTCAACAACCTCGTGTGCTAAGTCGAGATATTTAATTTGTTTCTCTTTCTCAGCTTTCACGAGGTTCTCGTCATGCGGAATGGTAACATCGACAATCACTGTGCGACGCGCTAAACGATCTATCACCACTATATCAGGCTTATTGGCGACAATAGTCCTGTCAGTAATGATAGATCGATCCCAGTACAACGTGATATGGTCATTTTCGAGAACTGGGTCGGGCACATACTTGTAATACGGTACCTCAGAATCCACTAGTTTATATTTCAAAGCAAGTTGCTGGTGAATAATCCTGGCTACTTGGTTATGCCTGTGCAAATACTCGCCGTTAGCTAGACGAGAACAACCAGAGATAATATGTCTGATGGACTCACCCGGACGATGGCATGCCCGACACACGTCAATCGTCCCGTCCTTCATAATATGTCTCCGGTAGTTATTCGTCAAGATAACTTCGTCCATAATTGCACAGACGAAACCTTCAGTTTCCCCGAAAAGGTCACCAAAACGTAGCCAGGATACGGACGCTAAGAAATCTACACCGGGCTCATGAAGAGCCCGATAGAAGCGCCCGTGAAGCTCCTTGTTTTGCCATATCTCCTTGCGGTCATCGGTAGTAAGTACTACAGGTTTGCGCCAGTTCTCTTTAGCCATGGAGAGCGGGGTGAGTCCCTTGTCCACTGTAACCACATCACGGTGCATACCCACTTCGGAATTTAAAAAATATTGCCTGAGACTGCACACTTCGCGGTTGTGGAGGGTCTTCGCATTTAAAAAGCCTCGACCCCCGCACTTCCGCGGTATGTACAGTCTCATTACTGATGATCGTGGGTGATGCATCCGGTTTGCGGTCAGTAATGTACGGACTCTCCTATCCAGGGCGTCGAGTTCGGTCTGAGTCCATTTGAGTATGCCGAAAGAGTACATCAAAACCGGCATGACCCAACCGTTGAAGGCGCGCACCTTGTTTCCGCCTGAAAGAAGACTAATTAATACCTTCCTTAGGCGACCAAAGAAGCGCTCCTTCAACGATTGCTTCATGTCAGCAACGTTGATGCCTAGCGCTTCTGACATACCCAAATACTTATATCTTTCGGATGAGGAGAGAGATCTAATGTGTATAGAATCCGAAAGTTGAATTCCCTCGGATTCCATTATCTCACCTCGCTTTACATGCATGACTGCACATTTGTCCACACCAAATTCCATACTGATGGTGCTACTAAAAGTTTCAGTTACCTTCAGTAGCTTCATCAGTTGCAATTTGTTGGGGGCAAAGAGTTTCAAGTCATCCATGTAGAGGAGGTGAGATATGACCTGACCACCTCTCCTCAACCGATAGCCCAGTCCTGAATCCTCAAGTAGTGAGCTTAAAGGATTCAGGGCTAAGCAGAACCAAAGTGGACTCAAACTGTCGCCCTGAAATATTCCCCGTTTAATCCATACAGGCTCATCGCTCCCCTGGATCTGTCGACACCCTGGATAGCGAAGAACCGTTCTCCATTGCCCCATACATGACCTAAGGAAGGTGCGTAGAGTTGCATCTATCTTGTACAACTCCAGCACCCTCATGAGCCATGTATGTGGCACCGAGTCATAGGCCTTCTTATAATCTATCCAGCATGTCGACAGATCCTTGCGGGATCGACGAACCTGTTGGCTTATGGCCATATCGATGAGGAGTAGCTCCTTAGTACCGCGGGACCCGTTCCGACATCCATTTTGAGAGGTTGACATAATCGAGTTACTTTCAATGTGCGTATTAATTTTTGCTCTCAAAATGGATGTAAGAAGTTTATAGACCGTCGACAAACACGTGATCGGTCTATAATTCTTGGGATCCGTGGGACTACCTGACTTGTGGAGCAGGTGGGTAACGCCTGTTGTTAGAAACTGCGGAAGCGACCCAGACTCTTAAGATGACTGGAACTGAGATGCCAGGCGGGCGTGTGAACTAATTAGCCATTTCAACCAAAAGTTGTGCAATCCGTCCGGTCCCGGTGATTTCCAATTCGGTAACGGACGGACTGCTCTGGTGACATCTAATGGCGTAATTAAAACTGCTTCCATTTCTGGTACAGTTTCACACGCTCGCCCGACATCCAGTATCCAGCTAGCCTCAGAGTGACAGACGGGCACTGACCAGATGCTGCGCCAGAATGTACTCGTGGCGGCATCATCCGGGCGGCACTCGTCTGTCACATTTTGTTCAGATCGCTCCCAAGTTCTATACACCCATCTCTCATCGCTCTGGAACATGCGATTCTGTGTGTACCGATCAACCCGCCGCTTATACCGCCGAATACGACTCGCCCATGCACAAACTTTCTGCTTCAGGAAGTCGATGCGCTCTGTGACACGGGACATGTATTCTCGAGAGCTGATTCCAGTCCCCGAGAATGCCCGCCTTACAAAGCGCATCACTCGTGGTCGTGTATTGCCCTCCCTGAAGCAGTATAGTTTGCCGATGAGTACCCTGGCCTCATCGATACGACGCTGGATCCTGCACTGCCAGGCTGGTACGGCTGGTTTTGGTTGCGTAGCCACGTCACAGTTTGGAAATTTGACGTTAGCTAAACGACATGCCGCAACAGCCGCACAATACAGGATCGAATGTGTATCAACGAGATCCTCGCTGCTCTCGAACACATTCTTAAGCTGCGAGTCCAGGGCACACACCAGCGCCATATTTTTTTTGTGCATAGGCAGGCGTGGTAATCGGGGTCTAAGTTCGGTCGGAGTGGATCTGTACTCACGAAATGCATCCTCCAGTGCGCTCCTCAATCGAGCATTGCACTGGCTACTTACTGAAGCAACCCTATCATCTTCCACTTCTACACTATTATTAGACCGCGGCGGTATTTCATAAATGGTCGATGTTTGTACCGCGGTTTGTGCCGGATTCGAGACGATATGGTTGCTCAGCTCTGAGCGCAGCCTATCAAGTGCGGCATCGTCCAACCTATGACTACGTTGGATGACCCGCACCTGATCCGACAATCGCTGGGCCGAGACGTTGACGGTTGGCTCTAGTTCCTGAAATAGAGACAGCATCCTACCACGGTACGCAGTGAGGTTAATTCCTCCCTCTGTAGACCTGTAATATGCGCGCATGACGTTCTCGTTCATAGACTGAGTCCATCTCATGCGCTGCACACAACCACCGGCAGCGGGGACCCGGCTCGGGGCCGGATGGCCCCTAAGTCCCAAACTCCTCGGTGGCCGGCCTCTCCCCTGCCGACGTACAGGTGTTGGCGACGTCGGCGGGGAAAAATACTCGTCGCTCGAGCTCGACGCAACTACCGCGGCCGGTGTCGTCACAGCGCTCCCAGTGGTGCTGGATACCGGCGGCGGCGAGGCGGAGCTGAGCGAAGAGTCCGGAGGTGGTGGGCGTGCTCGTGTTGTTGCTGATCGTGACCTCGTCAACATATTTTAATTTTCAAGCATTCTGTTTTACGGAGGTGGCATGACAGATGTCACCTTTATGATGAAGTCTTTACTTTAAAATTATGGTTTATTTTATTTTTCTTAAATTGTGTGGTGATTACTTGGTTTTCGGTTTGTTGTATGATTTTTCTTATAATATAAAAACTGCGTCTAAAATTAATAAATCTGAAAAAATCTTTTTGTGACATGTTGACGATAGTGTTGCGATTATTATTATTATTAAAATTAATATTATTATTATTTCCTTTATTTCATATATATACATATAAATTATATTTTTAAATATTAGAATATAAAAATATAAAAACATTTAAAAATATAAAAAATAGTGGCCCACCGGTATCGGGAACAGGGTCCAAGCTACCGGCGGTCAGGGCTCCAGAGAGAGAAACCTCCTAACAATGCGGGCCGTGTCCAAAAGTACCGCCTTCTGAATCAAGCCCTTGATCCAGCTACCCAACGAGAGCCTCCTCAGGTGTTGGTCGAGGCTCTTGGCTATTAATCCATTAGCTGTCACGACTATCGGTACAATGATCGCTGAGTCCACATCCCACATGTCGACAACCTCGCGAGCCAAGTCAAGATATTTGATTTGTTTATCTTTCTCGGCTTTCACGAGGTTCCCGTCATGTGGGACCGTTATGTCAACAATCATTGCACGCCGCTCTAATCGATCCACCACCACTATATCAGGCTTATTGGCAACAATAGTCCTGTCAGTGATGATGGATCGATCCCAGTACAATGTGATATTTCCATTTTCGAGAACTGGGTCGGGCACATACCTGTAGTACGGCACTTCCGATTCTACAAGGCTGTATTTGAGAGCAAGTTGCTGATGGATTATCCTGGCTACAAGGTTGTGTCTATGCAAGTATTCTTCGTTAGCTAGACTAGAACATCCGGAGATAATGTGTCTGATTGATTCACCTGCACGGTGGCATGCCCGACAAATGTCAACCGTGCCGTCTTTCACAATAAATCTCCGGTAGTTGTTTGTCATCATAACTTCGTCCATAATTCCACAGACAAAACCTTCGGTTTCTCCAAAGAGATCACCGAAACGCAGCCAGGCTACGGACGCTAGTTGATCTATATCGGGTCCATATAGGGCCCGAAAAAAGCGTCCGTGAAGCTCCTTACTCTGCCATACTTCCATGCGATCATTAGTGTCAAGCACTACTGGCTTGCGCCAGTTCTCTTTAGCCAAGGAGAGCGGGGTGAGGCCCTTGTCCACATTGACCACATCTCGATGCATCCCCACGTCGGCCTCTAAGAAATAATCCCTGAGACTGCATATCTCGCGATTGTGGAGGTTTTTAGCATTTAAAAAGCCTCGACCTCCACATTTTCGCGGGATATACAGCCTCATTACCGATGACCGTGGATGATGCATTCGATTTGCCGTCAGCAGTGTACGGACCTTCCTATCCAGGGCGTCGAGTTCGGTCTGAGTCCATTTGAGTATGCCAAAAGAGTACATCAAAACCGGCATGACCCAACCGTTAAAGGCGCGTACCTTGTTTCCGCCTGATAGAAGACTATTAAATACTTTTTTCAGGCGGCCAAAGAAGCGTTCCTTTAACGATTGCTTCATGTCAGTACCATTGATGCCCAATGCTTCCGACATACCCAAATACTTATAGGTTTCGGATGCAGAGAGGGTTCTAAGGTTTATGGAATCCGAGAGTTGGGTTCCGACGGATTCCACAATCTCTCCTCGCTTTACATGCATGACCGCACATTTGTCCACACCAAATTCCATTCTGATGGCACTACTGAACATTTCAGACTTTCAGTAGCTCCATCAGTTGCAAATTGTTGGGGGCAAAGAGTTTTAGGTCATCCATGTAAAGGAGGTGAGATATAACCTGACCACCTCTCCTCAGCCGATAGCCTAGACCTGAATCTTCCAGCAGTGTGCTTAGAGGATTCAAGGCTAAGCAGAACCAAAGCGGACTCAAACTATCACCCTGAAATATGCCTCGCTCGATCCTTATTGGTTCGCTATTCCTCTGGATATTTCGACATCCTGGATAGTGAAGGACCGTTCTCCATTGCCCCATACATGACATCAGGAAGGTGCGGAGAGTTGCATCTACTTTATACATTTCCAGCACCCTCATAAGCCATGTATGTGGCACCGAGTCATAGGCCTTCTTGTAATCTATCCAACATGTCGAGAGATCCTTTCGGGAACGACGAACTTATTGGCTAATGGCCATATCAATGAGGAGTAGCTCCTTAGTACCACGGGACCCGTTCCTACATCCATTTTGAGAAGGAGACATGATAGAGTTGGTGTCTATATGTTTGTTAATTTTAGCTCTCAAAATGGATGTAAGAACTTTATAGACCGTCGGTAAACACGTGATCGGTCTATAATTTTTGGGTTCCGCAGTGCTACCTGATTTATGGAGCAGGTGGGTAACTCCTGTTGTTAGGAACTGGGGTAGCGAACCAGACTCCAAAGCAGTCTGGTACTGAGCCGCCAAGCGAGCGTGCGACCCAACGAACCATTTGATCCAAAAGTTTTGCAGTCCGTCCGGCCCTGGAGACTTCCAGTTAGGCAGCGGACGGACTGCACGAGTTACATCTTGGGGGCAGATGGTAATAGCCCCCATTTCTGGTATTGGATCGCAAGCTCGCTCAAGTTTCCAAGCCCACTCGCCTTCGGTGTGACTGACAGGCACCGACCAGATATTGCGCCAGAAAGAACACATGGCATCATCATCTGGTAGGCACGTGTCAGCCACATCTTGATTCGGTCGCTCCCAACCCCTATAAACCCACCTTTGATCGCGTTGGAAGGTGCGATTCTGAGTGTATCGCTCCACTCGCCGTTTATACCTACGAATACGGTTTGCCCATGCATACACTTTCTGCTTCAGGAAGTCGATGCGCTCAGTGACACAGGACATATAATCCTGAGGGTTGATATCAGTCCCTGCGAACGCGCGTCTCACAAAGCGCATCACTCTAGGGCGAGTATTGCCCTCCCTGAAGCAGATTAGTTTGCCGATGAGCGCTCTGGCCCCACCAATACGGCGTTCAATTCTGCACTGCCAAGCTGGTACGGCTGGTTTCGGTCGTGTAGCTCTAGAATCAGTAGCAAATTTGACGTGAGCTACACGACATGCCGCTACAGCCGCGCAGTACAGAATCGAATGAGTATCGGCGAGGTCTACGCAGTCATCAAAATAATTTGATAACTGCGCATTCAGGACTGCCACCAGCGCCCTATTTTTATTATGCATGGGCAAACGAGGTAAGCGTGGTCTAAGTTCGGGCGATATGAACCGATATTCTCGAATCGCATCCTCCAAAGCACTCCTCAATTCCTCATTGCACTGGGTACTTACGTTTGTAGCCCTGTCATCACTCTCCTCGTCTACTTGACTCGTGTTAGACTGTGGTAATATTACAACAGTCTGAGACGGGGGGGCGATGACATGACTACTCTGCATTTCATTTCGCAGGCGATCAAGTACAGTGTCATCCAACATATGATTACGTTGGATGACCCGCACCTGATCCTACAGTCGTTGTACCGAAACGTTGATAGCTGGCTCAAGCACCTGAAAAAGAGAGAGCATCCGGACACGGTACGCGGTCAGATTGTTTCCCCCCTCTGTAGCCCCATAGTATGAGCGCATGACGTTTTCATTGATGGATCGTGTCCATCTCATGCGCTGCACACTTCCGCCGGGAGCTGGGACCCTGTCAGAGGCCAGTGGGCCTCGAGGTCCTAAGCCGTCCGGCGGCCGGTGTCCTCCACGTCGACGAACAGGTGGTGGCGTCGTGGGCGGGGAGAAATACTCGTCGCTCGAGCTCGACGCAACTACCGCAGCCGGTGTCGTCACAGCGCTCACAGTGAGGCTGGGTACCGGCGGCGGCGAGGCGGAGCTGAGCGAAGAGTCCGGAGGTGGTGGGCGTGCTCGTAGTGCGGCCGATCTTGTCAACATACTCGTATCTTCATTTTTCTATTTGGTTATTGTGATTGTTTAATCGGAGGTGACAACTGTCATGTCACCTCCGATTCGGCAGTTTTTTATCAAATCTTTTACATTATGGTGAATATTATATACTTTTTTGATTTAAAATTGATTTTCGGGTTTTATATTTGGTTTAAAATGGAAAACTATTGCAAAAATGGGTCAAATTTATTTTCACTATTGATATTTACAAGAATTGAAAAACCAGACGTTTTGTTGACACGGTGTTGCCATTATTTATTATTATTATTATTAAAATAACTATAATTCATTAATTAACTTGAACTTTCTGTCTATTTGTTAACTGCTTAACAGTTGCTTGTAAATGGTTTAATTGGAATAAAATATTTCCTCGCCCCCTATTACATTGGAAGTAATATAGGTACACTTCTGCCTAACCTATCGGAGAATACTGGCGTGATATTATGATATATGTTGTAAATTCTTTAAGGTAACCCCTGAATATTAAAATCAAGCAATAGCTAACATGAAACGTTACAGATCAGAGGCCCAATTCTGAGGTTTCAGTAAACGGGGAAGTCGATTTAGGCTAAAATAAAGCATATAGTATTAATACTAAAGTTCTAAGTGCTGTAACATATTGATTGATTCACTAACCTAGATTAGGCGCAGTAAGTGCATCAGCTAATGCCCTGGAGTTGTTCGTGTTTCGGTTAGTTACTGAGTTTCCACTGATCATATTAACAATTTACAGCTACTTGGAGCTAAGGGTACGCCCGCTAAGTTGATGCTCTACCCATGGTTTAGTTATAATGTATATTCTGTATAATCACGCCTATATACCTAAGGGTAAGTCGATATATTATACACAAACTTTAGCAATGACGAGAGATTTCGTAATAGGACCCTTGCTGATTGTCAAATTGGGTTTGTTCAATAATTTTCAGATTCAGAATTGGAATCACAATTCGTTTATTTGTCAGAATGTATGTAGTTTTATATAGAACTAGCTTATGCCCGCGGCTTCGCTCGCGTTAATTTAGAATTTGACAATCAATTTGGGTTGTTCGGGGAATTATAGTTAGGAGGATGAAAAACTGGTATATCGACGGTCTAGACTCACAAAATGAATTAGGTACTTAAATAAAAAATAAAAAAGCTCTTAACACTCCACAATTTTTTCCATAATAACTAATATAATTCAATCATGATTCGAAAGACACGTGGCGCCATCTATTATCATAAGAACTTTATTGTTGTTTTCCTCGGGAACAGTACTTTTTTTCGGGATAATAGGTACCTTATGTCCGTTTCTGTACACCTGACAACGTATATGCAAAATTTCAGGATGATCGGTTCAGTGGTTTAGGCATGAAAAGGTAACAAACAAACAAACAAACTTACTTTCGCATTTATAATATTAGTTAGGATAGGATAGGAAGTTAGGATTAGGAAGTTAGGATTTCTCTTATAGAACACAACATATCATCATCATGATCTGCCCAGCCTTCTCCCTACTATGTTGGGGTCAGCTTCCAGTCTAACCGGAAGCAGCTGAATACCAGAATACATTGAGCGACTGCCTACCTGACCTCCACAGCCCAGTTACTGAGTAATACGATACTCCTTGGTAATACTGGTTGTTAGACTTGCGGGCTTCTGACGACCCGTAACGACTGTTAAAGATTTACGATTGACACCCGGGACCAACGGCTTAGCGTGCTTTCCGAAGCACGGATCATGATATATTTTTTAATATTATTCAAATGTTATTCATAGGTTAATTTACGATTCTTTTTCAATGGTGTGCTCAAAAAAAAGGGTTCATAATTACCACGAAGTATAGAAAGAAGATACTCCGTGATAAACAATTGTTTTTTAAATACTTTAATTAAGACCTTGTGTTAGTAATACACACTACTTGTAAGCTATGTTAGTAACAATTGTAATACAAAATTTTAGTTCATAAATCTGTTGCACTCACCTGACGCACCAGGTACATGCACATGTACAGTCAGCAAAAGAGATAACTATCCAGGGTCGCCGGATATAGTTGAAGTTTAGTAAGAAACCGATGAATGCTTTCGAATAAAATAAAATAAAATTAATAGAAAACAAACTGGTAATTTATCAAATTAAATTTCTTTCGAAAACATTCATCGGTTCCTTACTAAACTTCAACTATATCCGGCGACCCTGGATACTTATCTCTTTTGCTCACTGTACATGTACCCAATGCGCAATAATGGCGCAACATGGCTTATCACTGATGACCATCAGAATGCCGTTTTCGCTCCCACGCACGCCGCGCATCTTGGACGCAATCCTTTTTCGCAGGATGGTATTGAAACCATCAGTATGTGCATCGGCAAACATTCCTGATGCACTGCAGTACCGTGGAAGCCCCAACAACATTCTAAAGGCTAAACAAGTTTTACAGAATTTGTCAATTTTGACTATGAGTTTTAGAATTTGTCGCGACTTTGCACGTCATCATTGTTTTCATAGAACGATGATTTGTTAGCAGTTTTGACTAACTCTGTGCACGGCCTAAAAGGATTCGAGTACGAAATGTCACAATTTTACTATGTAGCGAATATGAAACCCGTTCACAAAGTGGTCGTATACCGAAGCTGCAAAATGACGCATTCGATTACCGCTAACATTTGCACATTTTGACTAGTCGCGACTAGTCTGGAATCGCGAATCAGTCTAAAATCACATCTCAGCGAGTCTACTTTTACAAAAATAAATAAATACACTCGTACATACATTTTTGCACATTTTTATCAGATTTGCTTAGAATTTTCAGCGGTAGGTAGTTTACGGTTAGCAAATGGGATAAGTAACCAGGGTCGTCGGATATAGTTGAAGTTTAGTAAGAAACCGATGGATACTTTCAAATAAAATTTAACTTAATTAATAAAAAAACAAACAGTTAATTTATCAAATTAAATTTCATTTGAAAACATCCATCGATTTCGTACTAAACTTCAACTATATCGACGACCCTGGTTACTTATCTCTTTAGGTGACTGTACATACTTTTGGTTCCGTACTTGACCGGTCACGGTTTGGTGATCGTATTGTTGTTGTCATAAAACTACGGTTTCCTAGAACGCCGCCACATAACGGCCGCCGTGATGGTTATCATGAAAATGACGGCGGCGGGGTTTGACATTACGGTGTTAAAAACGCTCTCTAGGAAAACACACTAACTTACAATACAACTATTTTCTTAATGTCCCACGACAATCTTCGAAGTCGATTGAGAGCGTCCGGTCTGCACCAAGTGCAAAAGGCAACTGATAGAAATCCGACGACTGACAAAACACGAAGTTTGCCGAGGGACATTAAGAAAATAGTTGTACTGTACTTTAAATAACGTTTCTGTGACGTCATTCGTCGGTAAATTGCAGACGCTATGTGGCAGGCATCGCTCTTCTAGGAAACCGTAACTTAAGGTTAATTGATATTTTATGAAATTTTCATTCAATAGGATTATATGAACTTAGAGCGTTGTAGTGAAGATTTTATTGATTATAATTCTGTAAATACATACTTGTTACGGTCGCAAATCATATTTTTTTCAACGTACAAACTGACATCGTCCTGCAAATTGCACAAAACATAAGAAAATTTGAATTTCGCGGGCTACCTGGCGCTTCCCCCGTTAACAGAAACTACGTTACTGTCTGTACGTTTGACATAATCATTTTTCTTCAACACAAAATAACTGACCCACTTCAGTGGCTCCATCTATACATTTACGTTATCTTTCTTCATAAATCAAAGAGAAATAACTATCCCAATAACTTCAAGGAAATTAAGCGGAGGTTCTAAAAAGAAGGCAAAGGATTTAGGCTCGCTATTTATATCCTATAAAATACAGGACGATCCCATCAACATTGTCAGCAACCATATTTATACAAAGATTATTATCCCAAAAAACAAACCTTCACAACAATAATCCAAGCTGCTTAAAATTACGGCATAATTCTCAAAGTATACTCCCGAATAAAAGGTAATTATTTGGGTTCGAAGTTATTCATATTCCGTACATATAAAACGGAATGCTTGACGGATTATCCCCGAGTACAAAAGGCTTTTGTACGACCATCACCCTTGATTATACTCAAATTGCTCTTGTTATATCTTAATCCTGTTGAAAACGGCTACAAATTGATATCTTTGTTTAATATCAAAGCTTGTACGGAAATAAATGTATTAATTTGCGTTTCGAATGTTGTCTCAATCATTTTAGAATATTTTGTGAGACATAATTGGTACTTTTGTAATCCAACGTGTATTCGTATCGTTTTCCGTCTGTTTATCAGTTTAAAAAAGTCAATGACAAAAAGTTTCTTCTTCATTTTCTTCTCTCCTATTGGCACGAACTATATTACATCTACATATGAATAGAATAACAGCAGCTATTGAAAATTACTGAATTGCCATTCAGTTATTTACACACCCTTTCTTCTGAAAGCATTTATTAACTAAGTATTTATTTGACATTTCTTTTCCATTTTATGATTTAGAATGCTTATATACAATTATTATGCAATTAACTATTTTCCCTATTAACATGTAACTATTGTGCCAAATAAAATAAAATAAACTATTTACACCAGGTACAAATAAATAAAAAACAAAAGTACTTAGGCGTCGAAGTACTCCTCCACATCGCTGTCATTCGGAAACGTACCCAGAATACTGGCACATTTGCCACGTTGAAGGGCAATGCTAATTAATTGGTCAAAGAACGAGCCAGCTCTCTGGTCACGTGAAGTGTCGACCAGTTGGCGAGAAGTTTCAATGAAAAGAAGACTTTTGCCACATGACCCGAGCGTTTCGACCCCTAACGGTTCAAGACACCCGTCTTACATTCAGAATTTGTGAATAGCTGCTGCTATTCAAAAAAAATCTCGAAACTTCTCCCGACCCGGGAATCTAACCCAGAACGCACGTTGAGAAGTCACGCTTGGCACCGCTAGACCAACAAGGCATTCTAAATGTAATAAAGACACTAAATATCAGTGCCAGAAATGAAAGATTTTCCTCGACGAGTTATTTTTATTACGGAGCTACTGTAGGACCATTGCAAACTAAAATATCATAAAAGGAAGAGTCCTAAGCAAACACAAAGAGGCTTGGTCGCTGCCTGCGACTCTGCGGTGCACCGCTTACAGCTTTAAACTCCATTGTAACATGTTTGTTGGTCATTTGGTAGAATAACAATGTCGGAAGTTCATGTTCTCGGACAATCGAAATTGTACAAAGATATATTTTTTTAAGCTGTCGAGTTGTATTGAATTGATAGGCGAGACTTCATGAGATGAATTCCAATTGAGAGGCTATTACAATGCTGCGTTGAAAACTATACAGCGCTATAAAATTATTAATAATATATTATCAGCCTATTATTGTCCAACTGCAGGGCACAGGCCTCGTCTCATAAATTATTGGACTTTTTAATTAGCTTTGTAAACTAAAGACACAATATACAATATTAACAACTGACTATTATACTAAATAATTACACGCAAACTATTAGGAAAGTGCACTACCCTGCAAATTGTTATTGAACTTTAATCCAGATTAAGCATAAAATGCACTAATTAATATTAAAGAATAAAGCATACAATTTCACAACCAACCCCATCAAACTACAATCCGACACAAATTCCTATTTAATTGAAACAAAACAACTCCTAACTCCATTAAAAATACTTAAGTAAACTCATATGAGTAATTATGTACACTGTGTCGCGAATTAGCCCTCTGCAACATTTAGCGTGATCTTGTGTCGCTTTAAGCGCTCCCCTGCGCAAACAGCGCTTAGCAGCCGTTTGTGGCACGTACCTTGTACACATCTTATGAGAGACGGATTCTTGATTCAGGTATGTCATTTAGTGACAGATGAGTGAGCTCTGTTTGTGTTTAATTAGAAAGAGACGGGATTATGGGGTTCGTTTAGTTTGTTTACGTCTGCACAAAATCGTAAGTTATAAAATTGTTTATTATTGATACATTTTTCTTCTTCGTGTCGCTGGCACGACAGTATTACAAATTTTGCTGGCTCCATTGATATTAATGATTGACATTAAGCATAAAGAATGGCCCTAGACTCGTTCAATTATCTCGAATCATGAAATTGAACTAGTTACCTAAAGTGAATCTTTCAGCTAGTAAGCCAATCGCCTTTCAACTGCTTTTAACCGATTTTAAAGAAACAGTATTTTGAACGTAAATCATGTCTCATGGTGGTAAACACTCGCATAATTATTAATAACGAAAAAATAAGGTACTCACTACTCTTAAAGAATTCGTAATGGTGATTTTATATTCAATATAAATGTACGAATATTTATGAATACAACATTTCATTTCGAACCAAAACAGTAATTGCTCTCTCTCATTATTACCCGGAAATAGTCGAAAAAATTGTACAGCGTCAGAACTATTACTCGCAACAAAGGTATAAAAAAGCTCGGAAATGATTATTTCAATAAACCAAGGGGAAAAAGGTAAAGTTCACATCAATCCAGCGCCCTGAACCATACAATTTCAGTTGAGAAGAGGCTTACGGCCGCTTTAGCGGTTCTTTTATCTATTATTTGACATGGCTCGTCTTGACATATTGTTACGTCGTATGACATCAAAGAAACAGCTCCGAGGACCGAAAGACAATGTCTCGAAGAACCTCCAGGCTGCTCATGAGCCCCGAAATGTACATAAAAGTAGGTATGTAAATAAAACATGGGATGTGACCACTCTCGCTCCATTCCCCTTCTAAATACGTTAGGAGGCCGCAAGCCGTCCTTAAGGCGTCCCTTGTTACTTAAATAGGCTTATAAATAAAATTAATCCGCTCAATTTGACACCTACATATTTTATGTAAGTGCCTCTTACGAGAAGATTCTAGAAAGTGTGTCGTCATCCGTGGTCTCCGAGGGTTATGTTGAGATGAACCGTAGTATTTACCGTTTTCCTTACACGTGCCTTTGAAGACGCGACCTTAAATACATTATGGTATTATCTAATATCAGATGAAAACCGAGTTATTAATACACACTTTAAGGCAAGAACTGAGAATACTAAAAGAAACATTTTTCTAGACCTGAGAATCGAGCCCAGGAGCTCAAACTCGATAGCCACACTGCTGACATAAAAACCAAGACGAAAATTATCTTCCTTCAGAGTCTAGAAGAACGTTAACAAGGTAAATCTGAACGAAATTAAATCTAGATAGGTACTAAGTGTTCAATAATGCAATTACCATAGAGTAAAAGGTTCTCTCGTCTACTTTTTCGACGTTTGCACTAGCAAATTAATAAAGGTAAAGAACAAGCGCCGCCGACCAATTAAAATTTGAACTTTCGTAAAGTTCCACTTTAAATACAAAGTGCAGCACATTTTAGATCCATAATTCAGTACTTTATTACGTTTTTAATTATAACTTATATCAATTTTATAGCTTTTCTGTTAACTTGTGCTAATTAAATTGTTTTAATTTCTTAGTGAAGGTATTAGTTTATTTTCGAGGCTTCGTGTAGTGTGTGACTTAATATGGGTATAACTCTATGATATAGTATCACATAATTTAACAAAAACTTATCAGAAAGTAAATCTTCTGATTCCTCTTAACAAAATTATACCATGTACATCACGAGTATACTGCACTATTCGGCTTACAAATTGGCTCTTATAGCATAAGAAACTAAAGACATAATGAAAAAAAAGTAACAAATATAGGTATAGTATATCCTATCTTACTTACAGGTGTGATTCGGGCGATGGAGAAGGTATTGTAGTTAGTTTTCGAAGAGCACAGTTCGGTAAGAGCGTCTAGACTCTAGTCTATAAATTTAACAAATATAGGAGCCGAAAGTGAAAGAACAAGAGTTCAGGATATCACAGTAATTAAGAAAACACTTAAGTGGAATGAAAATTAGTTTAACCATAAACGGTAAGCGGGTAAAAGCAGAACAGTAGGTAGCTGAGCAGCGTGCGTTCTGCGTCGAGAATAAGTGAAGACTGCCCCGATGATGCGCTCGCGCCTGCGACCAGTTTAACAGGTTTACTCTTTACCACTGAGACAGAGCGACCGAAGTTAACAAGATATTAATTTCTCAAATTTATTTGCTATGATAAGCTCATTAGTTAATAGTAATGTGTAATCATGTAAATATTGATAAACATGTAAATAAAGATCATGTATAATTGTGTATATATAATAATGTGTGTTTGTCTGTGTGTGTAATAATATAATGTGTGTATATTACATGTGTAATCCTACACTGTCATCGCAGCACAGATCACGCTACGCCGTAGCTGAAAGCGTAGCAACACGGTCCAACAGGTACGCAGTAGCACTAAACACTGGCCAAACTATACCGTAGCACTAAGCGTAGCAACGAGGTGGGCCGTGCTACGCCATAGCTTTATGCGTAGCAACATAGGCCAAGCTACGCCGTAGCACTAAGCGTAGCAACACAGACGGGGACTGACGAACGTCCGATTTTTTTTTTTCTATGTTAATCAGTGTTACCACGCAAGCAGTATTTAGTAGGTACAGAAACGGCAAAAGTGTATTTGTTTCAGGTTTCAAGCAATAATAATAAGGTTCAGAATGTTAACCTTATTGGCTTCTCATTGACTTCGTTAGATAATTCAATATTTTCCTATTTGCCTGATCTGATGAGACCGGCAACCGACCCAAACATACCTAATAAAAACAGAAGGCAACTCAAAAACCCATTTCTATACAACAAATGCAACAAATTCTTCATTCTTCATCCAACATCAAAACGCAAAAGGACGCCATAAAAACTGTAAACAAGCGAGCACAGTATAACTAAATTTATTTCGTCAGCATTTTTTATTTCAGTTCTAAAACGTATTCGAAACGAGTTTTGCAATCGTAAAACGGCCATTTGCAAATTCGTGTACAGTACCGGGGCGTTATTATGACACATCGGGGTTTAGAGAAAGTTCGAGTTTGTAGAGCGTCATCTCTGTCATGACTATGTGACAGTCTCTTTCTAGAACTCGATGTGACATTAAAACGGCCGGCGGGATACTGTAGTACAGTACAGCTCTGCTACCAACGTGTGTACCCATAAAATGTTGAAATCTCGCACTTTATATTAACAGAGTCATCTTACTGCCGTTAATGTTTGTTTCCGGGCGCCATTTTGTTAGAGTGTGTCTTCAAATCGGAGGACTCAAATCTCAATTACAGTTTTATGGTTAACGTCTCGAAAACGATTTTCGATACTACAATTTGTTGTGCAGATTAAGTAGCGTGGAAAAGGAATTAAATTTTGACTGATATTCCCATAAAATGTTAATTTAAGACCCCAATTAACCTATTAACTTAGTTAACATCTTCATCACATATTCTTAAATTAAGATCAAGATTGATTTAATTTGGCACTGTCATCGTTGAATCACAATTTCAGTCTAATTTGTGTCTATATTCGGATAGCAATTTGAGTCATAATTAAGTTATTAATCTTGTCTCTGAAAATGTTTTCAAAACAAGTACTAATAACTTTTCTCTTCTTTGTTTCATAGAAAACAAACTAAAATAGGTATCTTATTTATGTAAGCAAAGTTCACAAAAGCAGATCCGCGCTGCAGCAGATAGTTTAAATCTTTAACACAATGTTATCTGGTCGAAAACCGCAGAAGTCGCGCTAACAAGCTTCCTGTCCCGAATGGGGCAAGTTGGGGCAAGTCAGCCAAACTCACAAATAAGGCCAAACTGTACCACGGACTACCTAAAGCTGTCCACTTGCCGTCAGGGGTACCTACGATATTACTGGTAGAACTGCTATGGGGACAATGGCGGTAGGAAGCGATACTGGAAGATTTGGCTGCGGTTATTGGCGCTGTGTATTAATGAAATTATGTTTACTCAACTGTATAAATCATGTCCCTTCCATAATTAGGCACATTCTGTACCATGCACATACAAACTATAATTTTTCATTAATTTTACTAATAACAGTTATGAACGTCACTATACTTGAAAAAAATCCGTTAGTACTTATCGTAAAACAAACATGGGACAATCATGTCGTTTTGTTGTTAGTATAACAATAAAAACAATATTTAAAAATATGGTGCCTCGAATAATATGCAGCTCGCGATATGACCGAACAAACATAAAAAATACATAAGAAACGAATTGATAACCCTTCCCATTGACGTCACAAAACATAACACAATGGGGACAGACGAGCCCTGTAATGCCGGTTTTATTATTATTTGTTTTTATCACGTACTTCTGATGCGGAATTTCTACGTGGTTAAATTTTATTATTTCATCATTTTATTTACAAATATTAGACCGTGTAATATGCAGATATAGTAAGACGCATATTTATGTGCACGCGAATAAAATAGGAGTTAAAATCTATTTTATATCCACTGCATTTATTAAGGAATATGGGTCATCTATTCAACGCATACAAAACCGTGGCATAGAAGGTCGAATTTATTTATATTTTCTTTTCGCTGTGAATTATATGCGTAAAGCGCAAGCAGACCCGACCATATAAGTTTAGTACACAACTGAAACATATGCCTGAACACAAAGAACAAAATGCTAACGACCACTTCTACCAAAAAATCTAGAAACATACTATAGACAAACCAAAATGTGGAGGGCTACTTAACAAGCATGAAGACTGCAAATACAATGATGTCCAACCATTGCGACGCCGAGAGGTCTCGAGCCCGCTCGTTTCTTATTCACTTTAAATAACTTCCCAAACCACCGACGGAAACAAAAAAGGTTCTTGTGGATGCACTCGGTTTTCTTGTTCCAAACTGCCATTTTATTCGAAGGATTGCTATGATTTTTATGAGCTTACTAGCAGATTGTTCTGCGTTAAAGTTCTCTCGATATTACGGGCCATTTCGACGAGGACCTTCCGCGTTCCTCGGCCGAAGTTTTTGTATTAAAAACTGTTGAATGTACAGAATGGAAATGTTATAACGCGGATCTCGGATTAGATGGGTTTATTTGGAGTGAATTCAGAACTAGGCAAAAATTAAAACTAGTGAATCTAAGTGAGCAGTGCGGTAGTTGTTATAATTAGAAGAATGTTGGAAGTTGTTCTGTCCATATGTGGCTCGTTCGTCTGTCGTCGTCGATGCTTAATTAAACTTTTACTCTGTGAACTCTTCTTTCTGCGCCGAATTACTTTTTCTACTCCTTAATCGAGTTTCCCTTATCCTACCTGAAGACAATTGCTAAGTTTGTTGCGGCTGCCGACTTTTCAAGATAACTTTTATCTGCTGGCTCGAAGCTAAACAAGGCGTTCGTTTTACTTAGCGCGGCACTGTTGTCACAAAACTTCACAAAACTTAAATTAGTTGTATTAAGTATCATCGACATTAAACGTCACCGCCAGCAGTGATATCACACAGTAAGCCAGGAGGCTTACTATATGATACACGTTCTGACGGTTATTAGATAAGTAGACGTCGCCGCTCGTTGCCTGGTCTCATTTGTAACACAAAACTCGGCTTAGCATTGAATATGTTGAGCGCAAATTATCATACCTGAACGAAGGAAATGGGTTGAAAAAACGAATATAGGGAATTTTAATCAACACACACGTGAACATAGATTATCTCCTCTTTACTACGACAGGGAATAGCTAGAAAAGTTAAAAAGTTTTATTTACAAAATTGAATCGTACCAAATCGAATAAATAAGCAACACGGGGTTTGCGAAATGGGTTTTTCAAATCGCATAGCTTTTCACAAATTTATGAATATCGGCTTTCATACTTTTTTCTTTAGAAGCTGATCCCATGTGGAGCGGAGGGGGGGGGGGGTGAGGTCTCGTCGACCTTTATGTTCGATCGAGCGCACACAATGTCTGTAATGGCTGCCATTAGGAACATCAATTTGTTCAACCGTGACGCTACACTTGTCGCACGACTTTCGTTCACATGCTCTGTTAGCGCATCGCACTTAATCCCACATGATTTAGAATGAATAGACTATTTATTGAATTCGAACATTTACAAATGAAGATACTAACTAGATATGAACAACACAGGTACAATACGATCACAAGTCTTAATTAATTCCTCGCATTTCGCTTTCAAACAAAGACAGCGAAGCGCTTACTTGCAAAAAATGAGCATTCTGTTTCAAAGTGCCGCTGTATGTGTATTCAATTACGGCTGATTCTAATAAGAACGTCACCCCTCCCTCCAATTACACGTAACAGTGAGCAGCCTTTGAATACACTGAATTTTCTTCTTGTTATTTACAGATTGTGAATCACAATTCAGCGACCAAATGTGGGTTCGTATTTACCCACCCGCAGGTAAACTTCTCTTGCAGTTAAAAAGGAATTCGGGGGAATTTTATCGCTCGTTAGGGACCTTTAAACGCTGAGAGCGTCCGGGCAGGGACGGGACAGACCGGGAAATGTTGCTCACCGCCGACCTGCCCGCTTTATACTTCCTAAGGAAATCAATGGCTAATTCTTAGCGCCCAAATGTAACACCACTCGGCCGCATCATTTATTTAGAGCCCCCGAATTAAGTTCCGTAACAGTTAATGAAATGTGATTGGCCATGTCTAATTAGCGTAACGGATTCAGATTGCTTGTTAAATTATAAAGCATTTTTTAACATGTATTTAGCATTAAGTTACTAACCTTTATTTATATGGATATTCTGAACTCGATTGGGATCAGTAGATGACATGACTTGTGAGCGATTTGTCTTGTGGTTGATTTTAAATCTTTAGGAAAACTTGATTTTTATGGCATCCTCCCATCGGATAGATAGATATTAACAGATCTCAACAGGCCTACAGTAATTTAAGTTACGTAGATATATGTAGGTAGGTACACGTGATTTAAATATATAACATCAGGTAGATTGTATTTAGTAACTTTCTTAAATTACCTTTTAAGTTCGAACTCCTGCTTACCTACTTCTACAACTACTGATTCTTCTTCCCCACCCTTATTCTCCAAATGGATTGATTTAAGTATCCAGGTCATTAGGGCTCCATATTCGAGGTGAAGTTCGTCCTACAGTGCCGTATGATAGATCCGAGCGATAAGCACTGATAGATTACTCCGTTGGCACGCCATACTGACATTTGTTAACGTTTGTTACATCGTTTTCATTTCAAACAATGTCGGTTTTAGTGTATCGATGTCTTACAAACAATGTTGGTTGTCTATAAATGTTTGGGACCTGTCAGAAATTAAGTGGAAATCACTGGTGGGTAGGTCTTCACCTGTGGAAGTCACATAAGACTATTATTATGGCAGATAGAAGCAGAGCTTTTTGATAAAATTATAGACTTACTATATTTAATTACTATGTAAACTGTAATGAGTTTTTGATAGCTGATACAAAATTGTTATGTTATGTAGGACAATATATATCAGTAGGAAACAAATCACACATAAGAATAAAAACCAAGGAAGTATGGGAAGTACCCAAAAGAAACGATACCCTTAACATTAGAGCTTCTGATTTGCTCGGGAAAATACAACCTACAATTTTTTTACTGCCAAACAGCATTACTCTTATTCAAACTTTGTCTATGAATTCAGCAATGTATTGGCAGTCTCCTTAGTGTTGCTTAAACTTTTAGGCCGTGTTCTAACCAAAGCAATCGACACCCGAACACCGCGTTAATTTTCGACGTGTCATTTACTTCTCGCACGTATAGTGGGCGCCTTTCGATTTTCCGAACAAATATGTGACATATGAACGCGTAGTCGTGCGACCGATCGCTTTGTTTAGGACACGGTGTTACACTATGTCTCAGGTTGGCTGTCACTCTTAATAATTCATATTTTCACATAATAAAATTAATATTAATTAGAAATATTATTTTAGAAAATTAATATTAATTAGAAATATTATTTTAGAAAATTAATATTAATTAGAAATATTATTTTAGAAAATTAATATTAATTAATGTTGCACTGTTCAAGACAATGTACAAACATTAAACAAAATATTTAGAGAGATTCATCATTATCATCTGACTAGCTTTTTTCATAATATGTTGGGGTCAGCTTCCAGTCCGAATGCTCAGAGATATTAAATTTTGTTAATAAGCTTATAATTACAAAGCTATTGGTACGACAATGCAGAGAAAATTAAAATATTAAAACAATGAACTCGGATTGGTAGTAAGAAATTAATAATTATACTATAATTACTAGTATTATGTAATAAAGCGTAGTAATTAAAAGGAATACTCGTATTAGTAAACAAAGTTCAAACAAAATTTATTCAAAGGAAAAAGCAACCTCTAAAGATTGCAGGTTAATTAATGATAATAATATGACTTTTTTAATTGAAATAAAAAACTAGACAGGTATACACTGCCAGGTTTTGTTGCACACGTTGACTAACTCTGCAGCCGACTTGCACTGTGTAAACATTCACAGCAAGTCGACTTACTAATCATTTTAGGTAGCTACCAACTTTTTTTGTGTATAATATTTTTGTAAATATTGTAAACAAATTACAAGACTTAATTAAAACTTTAATTTAGTTAAGTAACTAGGTACTCAGTAAAGTATCAGAATCTATAGACAAAACCAACTTCGGATACGAGTACCTACCAAATTGACACGTTCACTATTCGAAAGAGCCGACACTAAAACAGTTCGTACTTTAAAAATAAAACAAAATAAAACTCGTAACTGTCCGCCAAGAGACGATGTCGATCACGATAAAGTCAAAAGGACCCAAATCACGTCAACGGCCACACTTTAAACAGGACAAAACCGCGAGTTGAGCCGTCCGTGAAGAAGCACTTACGAGGTATTAGCGGGCCCGATGCCATAGAACAAGAAATTCATGTAGAAGCCAATCCGCACTTTCTTCCCTTAGAGCGTGCTCCACTCTCTTTGACCCGCGCTCGCCTAAGCCAAAACAGCTTTAAGCCACCGGCCGTAAGTACCTTGTTGTAGGTACTTTCGGCCGTTAACATAACAAAATGAATGGTGAATGTAAACATAACACAGTCAATAAGTTAAGTCCCGATAGAAAAAAGTTCGACTTTGTATAGCACCATCTCTTTTACTCATACCTGTGTCAGTCTCTGTCTAAAGCTCAAAGATCATTACAACCGGAAATTGTGGACAAATCATCAGTACAACCCTCTAAGTTCATATACACTGCAGGCCCTATCAGAATACCAGCGCTAAGGTATTTATTTTATAAAATATCGCGGCATTATGCTGAGATAGTAGCCTTTTGGCCTAGCACAGTTCTTTTATTTTTAACCGACTTCAAAAAAGGAGGAGGATCTCAATTCGACTGTATTTTTTTTTTAAATCTGTATTAGCTCAGAACGTTTTCTGGGTGAACCGATTTGGATGATTCTTTATTTATTTCAAAGCTGGTGCTTCACATGTGGTCCCATTTAAATTTGATCAAGTACTGACCAGTAGTTTTGAGCTAACCTCAATAATGCGTATTTTTTCCACTTAGTTTATATTGATGATGTTATAATAATTTCCTGTCACGGTTATTTACATATCAAGTAGTGTTATACGAATGTGTGTAGGGTAGGTACCACTACTAAAAAGTGAAAAATAAAAACTTTTTTACAAAAAAACAATCAACTTCCAAAAAAACACTAAAAAACGTGAAAAATTACTTTAACTTCGGAAGTCGGTGCCCAAAAACGAAAATACACCACCAAAGACACCGACTTCCGAAATTAAAGTAATTTTTCACGTTTTTTAGTGTTTTTTATGGAAGTCGGTTGTTTTTTTGTAAAAAGGTCTTTATTACTTATTTATTGTTATTTTTAATGTTAATTTTGTTAGTTTTAAAATAAAAAAGGAGCATCTAAATGCTCCTTTTTTTATTTTTACTGTTTATATTTCCAGTGCGCGTCCCAAATAAAATATTTTTCTTTCTTTCATTCTATATAATCCTACCTATTGGTTGATATATATGAAATTGTCATTCAATAGGATTATATGAACTTAGAGGGTTGTATTGATGATTTTAATTATTACAATTCTGTAAAGATGTACATCCTTACGTATCCTTACGAAATATGTTCACCCCTAAAGTAAAGTCTACCTCGTAATTGTTTTACCAATGTGACAAAAACTCTCAGTCATTTGAAACTACACAAAGGTTGAAACTATCTAACCGTCAAATTGGTCTCAAAACAAAAATAGACCTGCACCCTAATTGCGTTACACACTATCAATCACAATCTGAATAATTTTGAAGTATATTGCTAATCCGTTGCTTCATATGTTCGAAAAATGTGTCTGCTCGACGACGTAAATAGCGCAATATTGTTGAACTGTCAAAATGAAAGCCATTGCTACTGTTAGTGTGTTACGCAATTACCCCGCGGGACGTTTTATAATGTGCAAGTGACATTCAACCTTAGGGCGGTAGTCACAATACAAAAGCGACTCCAAGTTTCTGGCTAACCGAACATGTCACATTGTTTTGATGAATAAAATCGGTCCAGCCGTTTCGGAGATTAGCCGGAGCAGACAAAGAAAAGAAAAAAAAATTGTTATAATTACCGTATATACTTTCATATGCATTTAGTAAAAAGCTGTTTATTTTGACATTACAAACAGACACTTCAATTTTATTTATTTGTATACGTATATTGTATATACGTACGTAGGGATGCAGACCGAAAGGAAACTTGATAAATGATAAATGATTTTATTTCTGTAAGTAGGTTTGTACAAACACTTTTACACGTCAATCATGTTTTTTAAACTAGATGAGGTCGGCGTTTCGTATCTGACTACTCTGAGAAGAAAGGCCGAAACAAACTCAGAGGTCACAGTCTCTTTTAAAGTCCAGACATAATCTTGGTCAGGTCATGCGAAGACCATGCAGATTGGTATCTGAAATGGTCTTTTGAGGAAAGAACCACACAGTTTGAGTGGACCTGTCCACTCAGTGCACGCATTTGTCAGTAATCGTGCAGCTCGACTCAGGAAGTCAGGACTTAAGGAGCTCAAAAATAGAGCTTGAAAATACTTTTAACTTCTTTTAATTAAAATATAAATAATAATACACTTCTTAGCTCGTTACTTCATCTTGCTTGTCTTCCTCTAGGTGCTCTCCCTTCAAATTAAGAGCTCCCTCCTGTTCTAGTTTTTTTTTATTTTTTATATGTACTGACTATACAGATAATATCAATAGATAAAACTACATCCAGACAACATACTACTTAATTAAAATTCGATGAACTGAATTTGATTTCGATTCGATTCGGATGTTCGAGAGGCTGAGACTCCACGTGTCGCTGCTGATCCGTCATTTGTTGATCCCCCATCATGAGCGTGTACGTGCAGGCATTTGGAAAATAAAACTCGCAATATAACGCACTTAATTTAGCAGCCAAATTTCGCAACAAAGCATAACCATAAAAATAATTGATTACAATGATTACTCGTATCACTGATTAGGTCAAATTACAATAATTGTTAAACTTGCGTTTAGAGCCAATGGATTCGTGCGTATGCACCGCGTGACGGTCGCATCAATAGTGATCGCCTCGCCACCGTGACACTGACAACCCCATTCGGTGTTACAGTATGATTCAAACTTAATGGCGGCGGTGAACTGCGCTATTCGCTGCGCAGTACCTCACCCCTCACCCCCGCTGACACGTGAATTGGTTCCTGCGCAGCGACTCGCCTCATGTTCCGAGCCGCCATAAAGTTTAAATTGTACGCTCTAAATTAAAAATACTACTAAAGAAATAAATTCTAAACCGCAGAGTAGAAATAATCGATTACAACTTTTTAAAAGTGTTATAATAAATCAACTAAATCATCGCGTGCCGTAATATTTATTTGTATATATGTATGTATGTATATATGTATAGATACCGAGGTCGACTATACTACGTCACATAGGATGACACTTGACAAACCTAACCGCATTCAACGCCTCAAAACTGTCGTCGAGTGTCGCTTCTAAATATTCCTATTCTATGTCCGATACCGGTCTCCGTGGCCGAGAAATCAATTAGTTTTAGACTAATCATCCATGAGGACGGGTCACTCTCCACAGGTCATCGGGTGAATAATTTGCCAAAAGGCC
Source organism: Dryobotodes eremita (assembly GCA_917490735.1). Lineage (NCBI taxonomy): Eukaryota > Metazoa > Arthropoda > Insecta > Lepidoptera > Noctuidae > Dryobotodes > Dryobotodes eremita. The sequence goes on from OU823257.1 coordinate 13,460,056, forward strand.
GAGTTTCAAGGGGGCAAGTTGAGCGGTTAGCGCCGAGATGTTTGACGTTTTCGTCTTACTGTTCCTGTTCGTAGTTGGTGGTCATTTATATGATAGGTTTTGATACTTTTTTTGTAAAATTGTGTTCCTCATCGTATGAACCGTTATGTGTCAGTTATTAAGCAGCACACACTGTTGTTTTTAAAGTAATTCACATAATTTTTTTATTTCGTATTTCATGAACTGTTGCCAAATAACTGTTATTATTCCTTTCTTTCTTTGTTTTGCTAAGCATTGTTTTGTAACAGCAACTCGAACTTCAGATTTTTCAGGGCTACATTGGTCTGAAGTCTTTGGCGTAACGTGGGTGTCAAATACTGACGATTAACTTTTCGGTAAACATAAACGTGTCGTGGATTATTAAATAAACTAAACCTATTACATACACATAGTCATCATTAATAGCAAACACGATCGATCAACATTCTGCAACCACCTAATCTAAAGCTAATAACTAACACGCTCTAACCGTGCTCGTATTAAATTAATTATCGCGCCACACAACTGCTTCCCATACAATTCGGCACGTAATAATCCCACGTAATGCCCGCTAATTGATACGAGATAATCTTTACTGTGGAACAAATGCTGATAGTACTAATAACTTCGGTTAATCGAGTAACAGGAGTGAAGTGTCGTTGAGCGCTGGCCGTGAGGGCGAGGGCCCTCCAACCCGGAGTGTGGCTAAAACACTCGACATCGCTCACTCCGGTCACAAAGCCCAGCACTGGCTGCTCCCCATTTTCCCCAACTATTTGAGTTCACAGGAATACCTTAGTAATTTAACTTGTCCACTTTATATTTGATTTCAGTGCTAAACTTTTAAATTAAGAGTGCTGGAGTGAAGTTTTCCTATATATTTTGTGTTTTATTCGGTGCTGAATATTGTTGGTAATTTCGTGTGCGTTTTCAGAATCAGAATTTTAATACTGGGTACTAAATACAAACTTACCAAATATATAAATCTAAATATTAGAATTGTCCAGTGAAATAAAATGTTTAGCTCTTAACTGATTAACTTAGATTACTCTGGCTTCTGGATTTTCATTCATTTTTATACTTATTGCCTTTACAGCAGGTTCATTCGAGAACTGCTCTTGCTTTTCCTTAAACACTCTTTACAGAAACGCCAGCGTCATGTACTTGAGCTTAAAAAACCTTATCGATCGAATTAAAAACAGATTCTTAAAAATTAACTGCTTCAATATTTAAACATTTGATTATTAATTAATAAATAACCTTATTAGAAGGTTATCAACGTAACCCTTTACATAATATTATCTTGCTAATTAGTAGCCACCAAGGAAAAGTTGATTGTAAGCACAACATGTTTTTAAAGTCTTTAAAAGTTGGTCATAAGCTCGGCGCGGGGAAACTTTTAATTGTTTTACCATTTCATAAGATGGAGACTGGCCAAATCTTTGTTGGGTCGCTATAACTATTTATATCAATTACTGCTATTTAAGGCTATTATTTTATTATAGCTTCGCAGATGTCGCTTTGTTAATTGGTTGGGTATTCAAGTAATTTAAAGGTATAAAAAATTAGCAAGCATGTTCATGCCTTTTCGGTATGACAAGAGGCAATTGCCCTGCAGTGGGACAGTAATAGGCTGGTATTATAAGTATAGCTAAGGCTTTTCGCGAAACCGTGCGTTTAAGAAAAGTAATAAAATAGTTTGCAAAATTTCGCGTTTGGCATTTAGCGAGTCGGCATCAACCACTAAGTTGCTAATCGTGATGATAGCATACATGATAGCAGGTAAATCGACGCGCAAACTGTACCCATGAATTCAACACATGGTTCTAGACTCCCTAGCGTAGAAATAGTCCGTCAGTTATTAAAAAAAAACGTCTCTTTCATAGAAAAGAGCAATACCTACGCGGTCAAAATGTATCGAACAGCTAATTTTGTTTTTTAATTACCGACGGAAAATTTCAACGCAAGGGGATTTAGAATCATGTACTGAATCCATGGTGACAGGTTGCGTGTTGATGTCGCTGCCACCCTGTATAGTGGTATTGCTATCACTATGCTTGGCAACTTAGTGGTGAATGCCGACTCGCCAAATGCCAAACGGCAAATTTTGCAGCTATATTATTACTTTTCTTGAATGTGTATCCAACTATCTGAGATCAAGGACTTTCTTCCAACTACTTACAAAAGTAATATAATTACAGTCCTTATTGCAAAAGCTACCTAAGTAGGATCATCGTTAGCCAAGCATAACCAGCATCTGTCGAAGAAAAGCCAGAAACTTCAACCACCATAACGACTTTAAACTCCGAAAACTTAATAAAAAACTGAAAAAAATATATTTAAACTTTTCTTATATCAGTACCCGCAGTCGACGGTATCATTTTATTTTATGTACTTACATTTGACCTGGCTTACCCAAGGCCGGTGATAAATGTCGAGTATTTCTTCGACTACCCTCTATTTTTAGTGTGAACATATGTATGGGTTCGTTAACCGAAAAATATTGACACCCCTGACATATGTCAGTGCGACAATTCTAGTAACTAAGAAAGATCAAATTCGCAAAACACGCATTCGTTTGTATGAAACCGACGGGTGTCAAGAACGCTTTCTCTCGTCGGCCGGACTGTAATCTTTGTAACGGGGCTTCACATTTTCTCGGAATCATAGTGTAGGTATTAATATCACAGAGTAACAATGTAGAGTATATTTTATAAGGCTGTGTACTTGTAATCATTTTGATAATTTTTTGTTCTTTTGTATTCGAATTTGTGGAATATCTCTATTTGATGTAAATCTTCAGAAGTTTTCACTAGTCAATGTAGGTACTTACATAATAAATCTTTTCTTACTAACAATTTCTTTTGAAGCTGGTTATTCTTTCAAGAATAATTTTGATTGAATGGCATATTTCTATAAAGGTTGCATAATCAGCCTATAATTTTCCCACTGATGGGACACAGGCCTCCTCTCTGTGAGAGGGAGTGGACCACAATCCACCACGCATGCCCAGTGCGGGTTGGCGAATGTCACATGTCTTCGAATTTTTGGTTCTAGGACATGCCGATTTCCTCACGATGTTTTCCTTCACCGTTTTGAGAGCAGTGGTGATTAAATAATTTACACAAAGTAAAGTGCCTGCTTGGGTTCGAACCCACGACTTACAACTCGGAAGTCGTGGCCGTTCCCACTGGGCCACCACTGCTCATAGAACTACATACATTCTGACAAATAAATAAATTCTGATTCTATGAAGGTTGGTCATGACGAAATTACATCTAAGTAGGCTCAAAGTTTTATCACGAAACCTTAACCTAAAAAAAAAACACTTTCCAACAAAAATAGATTGCAAAAAGTAAAACTAGTCTCGTAAGTAATTTCATACAAGACATGTACCTAACTGCAAATGTTCGATTCGCGTGCTTGTAGCGAACGAATCTACTCCCACACTTAACATTATAGATAATTGAATTGATATCTATAACGTCATTATGTTTAGTAATTTCGTAAAATATACCTAGCTCAGCTATGTTGTAAACGAGATTTTTGGTACCTACCTTGAATTTATCACAACAGTGACCTGGAATCTAATTTCTGATTGATTAGAAGAGTAGTAAACTCATTTACTTGTCGATGCCAATGCCGATGTTCTGCATCATCAGCAGAGATCGGATATTCGAATGCATATTTAACTAAAGTTAATTTTTAGCTATGACAGTACAGAAGCGGATTCTTAAAATATATTTTTTGTAAAAAAATCGCAGTGTGCCAGGAACACCGGGAATGCATAACTAGTCAGGTGTATAGTACGGAACCGTCTTCTAAAAAATATTTATTTAAAAAAAAACCCGAGTTCTTAGTTTGCATAACTATTCAGATGCATATTTATTTAAAACTAGCTGCGCCCCGCGGTTTCACCCGCAGAAATCTCGATCCCGTGGGAATATCGGGATAAAAAGTATCCTATGTAGTAATCCAGGTCATATTCTACCCATGTGTCAAATTTTATCCAAATCCGTTCAGCCGTTTTAGCGTGATTGAGTAACAAACATCCAAACATCCACACTTTCACATTTATAATATTAGTAGGATTAATGTTTAACTCCCGATGCAAATATGTGTATGTGGGGTGTAAGAGGAGGAGGAGGAGGAGGAGGTGGTGTGTATTTGATTTTTTCATTTCTCATACTCGGAAAGTTAGTGTTTGTTTGATCCGAGGAGGGGGTGGAAGACGCTGCTCTTTAGGAGGGAAAGACTCATAGTAATTGCTTTCCTCTCTAGGGCGGAAATGAATTTTAAAAATAGAACTAAATTTGGTTAAGTTGTCGGCTACGAAATTTTTTACATTATTAAGAAATTATCGATAAAAAAAAATGTGTTGTATAAGGTGGTAGGTGTTGTGAGTGTACTCGTATAAACAGTCAGTGTTAATTTAAAAAAATACTTATTAAGCGGGACGGCCCTTAGGGGTGACGCGGTGTGTTCCAAATTTAAAAACGACTGTACAATTTGGCGGGATACTAACTATATAACCTGTACCGAAATTCAAAATATCAGTTATATAGACTAATATTTGATAAAAAATGAGTCTCATGTTAGCATTAAATATTTTAGAAAAACTAGTAGTTTTACTTTCATTATATTCGAAATGAAAAGTAGAGTATTTAACACGGGTGAAAATCATCAATTCCTACTCGGACTATAGCCACCCTCGCTGCGCTCAGACGTCTAAATACCTCGTATGGGGATTGATTCCTTTCGACCCTTTTTTTTTTTTTTTTTTTTTTGGGTGGGAAATCATCAAATGACGTCTCCCGCTCTGGGCGGAGCGGAAGGGCGTGTCAGACTCTTACTGACTAAAACCCACCCGTGTTCCTTCAGTTGCCTGTGCGCCAGGGCCACGGTAACTCTTTCGAACAATCCGCAGCCCCGGCAGTTCCTTTCGACCCTTGTATAACAATCTACTATTTCTTCCATACTTCTCTATCAATCGTCATCTCGGTACTCACCCCCTGCATATGGTATTAATATTTTTGTATGGGTTTCTTTAACATTCAAAATTAGAAAGTGATATTGTGTTATTAATATTCAGGAATTGAGTGAAATTATATAATTATTTACAGAACAATAAACATAGACGATAATAAAAATGTATGACATGTAAATCATGCATTTAGATAAATAGATAAATTACTATCACTATCACAAATTGTTAAATTAATTAATTTATCTATTTTCATTTCATATCGAAATGATACGTCCACCCATTATAACTGGCCATTATCAATGTTCCGATAAAAATATAATTTCATTTCGTCCGTAAGCAATACTGTCACGAGAATTTTCAATTACTCGCGAATGGCTATTTATGATATAGGCTATAGATAGCACTCGTTACCTTTTTTAGTAGAAGACTATACCGTAACAAAATACATTGTTCTTAAAATAACAATAACTTTCGAAAAATTTACCCCATAGCACAAAGTGATTTTAGTTGAATGTTGAATGAAAAAATTAAAAACTATATTAAAAGATGCACCATCTAAACACGGCAATTAAATTGTCCTCTGTGTAAATGATCCTTGCCTTGCATTTTAATACGTGTTTTTTTTTCGTCAAACTTTTATTTATTTATTTAACCATTATTGTACACACATATATAAACAGACAAGAAGAAAAGAAAAGAAAAATACGTACAAAGGTGATGCTTATTTCTAAAGAAATCTCTTCCAGCATACCTGCGATAGGAGAGTATATTAAAGAGCAGAAGACAACGCGTGTTAGAGTAGAAGGGAAAACAAAATACAAAAATCTAAAATAATTTTCCAATTTAAATATAAACATACAATATGAGAATATACTTACATACATACATATTTCTAAAATAAATATCATTAAAATATGTCAAAATATAATGTAATTTAAAAAATAAATACATTTGCAATTATGACAAAGTTAGTTTGTGTTCTGTGCGAGTCAGTCGCAATGAATACCTTTCCATCTTCCTTTCTTTCCTCAAAAATCTGCAATCTATTTCTTTTGTATTTTTTTTAAATAACGCTGTCAACAAAAATACATCAGCCTCGACTCAAATGAGCCATCTCTAGATTTTTACCGCCACTCAAAAAACTGCATTTTCTTTCCAAGTAAAATACTTCTTTTCTTCGTAAAAAAATGAGATGTGCCACTGAAATGTTCTAATGGCTTGACGTTTTTTCGCACTCAGCTATCGACTTTGCGAAAACTCCGAATAAGTTCTTTTCTTCATTTTGTACACACTATGACAGTAAACGATTTTCTTTTTGACGTGAGCTGAATACGCTGGGTTCCTAGAACCGAATAAAGCTTATTTTATTCATAAACATGCTATAAATTATTAATAATAATGAGTTATTTTAGGGATGTTAAAATAAAGCAAATGAAATTGCTTATTTTAGACACCAAAACAATTTAAAATATATACAGCCTTATGGCTCTCACAGAACTTGAGACCACTTTTACAAAAATCCCATACAGAAAGTTGCTATTGATTTTAGGTGACTTTCATGCCAAAATCTGAGAGAATTCTACTCATTTTAGCTGTTGCGTCAGAAGGTTTGGCCTAGGGGTGCGGAATGAAAGAGGAGAACGCTTTATACCATTTTGCCATTGAAAACAACCTCTTCATAGCAAATAGCCATTTTCAGCGTCATCCTCGCAGACTGTATACCTGGACATCGCCGAATGATCAGTATCGCAACCAAATTAACCGTATCTTAGTCCGGTCACGGTGAAAAACATCTATTAACAATGTTCACACAGTACCTGGAGCCAACTGTAGATCAGATCACCAATTTCTGATCAATAAGTTGAAAGTTAAACTGACAGCAGCTAGAACTCTCGAAAAGCGAAAGAGATTGGAAGTCTACGATTGTTCCAGGATAAAGCTAGCGGTGGAACACACGTGTAAAAAATGGTCACATGCTAAACACGACAGACGTTCAGACGTTCTATGGGACCGAGCCAAGGAGTCATCATTAGTTCAATCAACGAGACAAATCCACCAGCAAAGTCTGTAAGGCGACAGCTCTGGATGACTGACGATACTCTTACTTTGGTCGAGAAAAGACGGGCTATGAAGGCGAAAGGAGCAGACATCAGGGTTATAAATTGTATGTCTGCCCAAATTCAGACTGCCTGCCGTCGAAACCAATACGCCCACTATCAGAGATTCTGTCAGGTACTTTTTTTTTTTGGGTGGGAAATCATCAAATGACCTCTCCCGCTCTGGGCGGAGCGGAAGGACGTGTCAGACTCTTACTGACTAAAAACCACCCGTGTTCCTTCAGTTGCCTGTGCGCCAGAGCCACGGTAACTCTATCGAACAATCCGCGACCCCGGCAGGATCTGTCAGGTACTACCGACTCGGGCCACTGTGAATCACAAGACCTCTAACGGAAGATCCGCTTCAATAACTAAATCACTGATTTCAAAAATTTGGGCAATTGAAGACAACAATGGTGTCATCGTGACAGATCTTGACCGAACTTCTGAGACCTGGAAGAATTACTATCAGTCTTTATTTCCCGACCCCCAATCACAAAATTATCCTGCAACCGTGCCTAATGAACTGGAACCAGACATACTGAAGTCAGAAGTTAGAGCGGCCATTAAACACCTGTAGAACGGCAAGGCTACAGGCAGAAATGCAATCCCCATTGAGACTATAAATCCTTAGCAGAACCTTGGGAGTTGATATCTTCTTCGACATATATAACAAGCTATGGAGGACTTGAATCTTCTACTGATTGGACCCATACATTCTTTACTCCATTGTGCAAAAAGGGCTCCATTAAGCTATGCAGCAATTAGCGCTCCATTGCACTCAGCTCACATGCCAGCAAAATACTGCTGCATATTCTTAACGAACGTCTAAAGGCCTACTTGTCCAAAGAGATTGCACCGGAGCAAAGTGGATTTGTAAAAGGGAAAGGCACCCGGGAACAAATTTTAATTATTCGTCAGGTTATTGAGAAAGCCCGACAATTTAACAAACGGACCTATATTCGCTTTGTAGTCTTGTCCAAGGCGTTCCGCTCAGTGAAATGGCCAATGTTGTGGAATACTTTACTGGGAATGGGCACGTCGAAACACCTAGTGCATCTATTGAGAAAAATTTACGAGATAGGCACAGCTTAAATTCGAACCGATGGAATCTTCTCTAACAAATTCCATCCTAATGCGGGTGTCCGTCAAGGTTGTATAATATCACCGCTCCTTTTTTAACGTTCACACCTAACTCATTAAGCTCACTACTCTGGAGGATTTGACAGACAGTGTCTCAATCGGTAGCTACAACATTGCAAATCTGTGATACGCTGATGACACCACGCTATTTGCTACTACTAGCGCAATTCATTTAGAGGAATTACTTGGTAAGATGTATAGTGTGAGCCTCGAATTTGGACTACAGATTAACCGCAAAAAAACTAAGGTGATGATCGTAGACCGCGATAACAATAACTCGCCTGAAGTCTCTAAGATTGCGAGCTGCGACGTGGTTCTGTCCTACATTTATCTTGGAGCGTTAATCTGAAATGGGGGTGGATGCATAGACGAAATTAAGAGACGTTTGGCGATAACTAAATCATCGATGGACAAACTGAAACAAGTCTGCAGGAACAGAGATTTTACAAAAAGCCACCAAGATCCGGCTTGTTCAAACACTGAATGCTTGAGGTATTGTGGATCGAGTTTCACACCAAAACCGGTTTACGCCAAGAACTCGACATCAAAAACCGTCTATCTGTTCTGGTCCAAATGCGCATCCTCAAATACTTCGGACACGTTTCGGGGCGTGAGGGTGACTCTATTGAACACCTTGTCATCCAGGGTAGAGTGGACGGCATTAGACCATGCGGACGCTCGCCCATGAAATGGACTGCCCAAATTGATTCCGCAGTGGGCGATCGCTTGTATGAGTGCACTAAAAATACCAAAAATCGGAGTAGATAGCGAGAAATCGTGAGGCAAATCAAATCAGCCCCTAGACAAGAAACTACATGAGGACCACGACCGCTATGACAAGAGCACTACAAAGAAGAAGAAGAAGATTGCTCCCACCTTATAAATAGCTAACAACTTTCTAAAAAGTAGCGCTCAATCGAGAATCTTTTTTTTTATAAACCGTCAATGAATCGTACAATCTCAGAGCCAGCATACATTTCAGACATCATCAAAGATGGTACATAGTTACACAATCAATCACAATAACAGAGCGATTCCTCATCCACCTGCTCGTAATGCCGCTAAAAACGCCACTCAATCTGCTATTAAGATAAGTGTAATTAATCAAAGCGGTCGTTTCAGTCAACAATATAACGCGGCCCATGCGCACTCATGAGAAAGCACAGACTAGGCCACGCTCAACTTTACGTCCTATAAAGAATTGTGTTCTTGTTATATTTAATAGGCAATAACTCATTAATACGCCGCTAAAACGTTACAATTTTCTCTGCAAGAGATTGTGTTGAGACATTACAGAGGCAGTTAACTGCTACGAGCTATCATTTGAATGGGAAACCATTACGCGTTTATGTTTAATGATTATTTGAAGCTCCTCATAATTTTGCGCCATTAGTAATTCCGCTGCTCGAATGTCTGATCGTTAAGGATTGTTGCAGCCGTATAATTGTTTAGATTTTTTTCTCCCGTAGGTATTCAGTGTGTCGGACAGTATAACGCAGCAATGAACGGGAAAATAAAAAGTCAATTAACGCTCACAAAGAATTATACTGGTGGTCAGAGTACGTTTCACTCACTGTTTGCGCTCCCGACCGCACTCTCTCGTACAATGTTTTAGAAATCCGTTCGCGAATATTCATTCCCGTCCGTATAATTAAAAGGAAACATGTATTTTTCACTCTTTATCGCAGTATCTTAGTTCGCCGGGAGGGAATTAAATCGAACGCTGTTAGCGATAATGTAGCAATTCGTCAGTGACTGCTTTAAATCCAACATGGAAGTGAACATCCGTTCGCAATTCCTTTAGCGCGGACAGAACAATAAGTAACGCTTAGTTCCACGTCCTCGCATAGAGTATAGACAGACTAGAACCGAACTCGGTGTACTATCTTATTTGCTTCCAGCATGACACGTCGGCCGGGACGTTTGGGTGCGACATATTGGACGAAAATGTATGGCACATTAGCAGACTTGAGGAGAGAATTAATGTCGCTACTTAACGCAATAAAATAAGAAAAGTCTGGACCTTTGAACGTAAAACTTGAAGCGGTGAATAATTAATTAAACAGATGTACACGAAAAACTTAAAAATGTAGGGTTGTCGCAAGATGTGAGTGCGGTGTGGGTGCAGCGACCGCACATAACTCATCGGAGCCGCCCTGCTGCCCGCTGCCCGCACCTCGCCCTCCGTCGTGGAAGCAAAACACATATTTCTACGTCTGAGAGCAAGCGGACTCCTTGGAACGGAACAACAGGAGCGGACACAGAAACATGAGTGGTGGAGTTTAATAATATGTCACGGTACATCTCGTGAGCTCACTGTGCTTCAGTAAATATAGTGCACATTACTGACTCACACTACCAACGGGAATGTCGACCGACAATAAGTTAATTGCAGTAATTATTTCTTCAACTACAACATAATATGGTCCCATTTCAATTCTAAGTATACGGCAACTTTGACGGCTTAAAATGTATTCAATGTACCGGTCACCTTCGTTGTTAGTCAAGAAACTTATTTTTATTTTAAGTTCCACGACGAAGTAATAATTGCATCTACAATTTCGTATTTTTTGTACAAGATAATAAAATCAATTTTCCTTTAAAAGTTCAATGAAAATCTATTACGTTTACAGAATTCAGTAATTTGTTTCGGATCAAATAATTCGGAGCTTTCAGAAAAGATATCTATATTTTCGGAATTCTTATGTGTTCTATAAATGGTTTTCTTTTTTCTAACTAAAAGCTTTTAGCCCAATTAAAATCGTTATTCCAGCCGAAATCGCGTCCACCTCCCAATTGAATATAATCGACAAAGTCACAAAAAGATCTCAGACGAGTGACGCGGTGTAACGTGTAAGAAAAGTAACGTGGTAGAACAGTTCTATATGAGTCAGATAGTAATATATTATGAGCGCGTCGAGGAGCAAGGTGGGAACTGATGTAATTAATAATAGTGCCTAGGTGAGCACACACCGATGCTAAGAAAATTTAATTAAAATGCCTTATTGTAAAAAAGAGCAGCGATGACGACTAAACGCTTTCAGCATCTTTCTTGCAGGTTTAATAATAAATGAAACTTTTAACGAGCACTTTTAGGTGAAATTTAAACGGTAACGTCATGCAAATGAATATAGGAAAGACAAGGGTTGATGCAAAAAGTTTTGTACAGTTTAATTTAGAAAATCTGTTGATAATGAATTCCACATATAGCTTTATTGCCGCAGCGGAGAGAATACGCTAAGTGGCTACATTATGCAAAGCTGCGCGCGGTGTCGGCGGCGCGTGCGAGGCGACTGCGACGCGACGCGGTCGGCGGGGCGGGAGCGGGACGGCGGCGGCGCGGTCTGGCGTTCGCGCATTTTTGCTTCCACAGGGAACCCGCGTCGGCATTTTAAATTTCACTGCGATATCCGTCCTTTCGCAGTCGGAAAATTTAAAGTGCGTCCCGCGAAACGAACGCCACTGGCACTCTGTCGCATTCCCCGAGATATCGCCGGATTTACTGGGTCGAAGGCTTTGTGGGGCTGAAATAAAACGGCCCGCGGAGAAATCCACCGCATGTTATTAGGAGAACGCTAGATTTATATCTTGTATTCAATTTGCGTGAGAGCTATTTGTTCGCGTCGGGGACGCGATGTCGTTACGACAAGCTTAACGCGATAACTTTGTTGTGATTAACAAATGATAACGAATCCATTACGGCTATTATGTGTATAATAAGACTAGAGACTTGCTGTTTAGTCTGGAATTTAGTAGAATAATTATCTAAGTAAGCACTCGGATCTGTAAATGATAAATGATAAATGATTTTATTTCTGTAAGTAGGTTTGTACAAACACTTTTACACGTCAATCATATTTTAAAACTAGATGAGGTCGGCGTTTCCTATCTGACTACTCTGAGAAGAAAGGCCGAAACAAACTCAGAGGTCACAGTCTCTTTTAAAGTCCAGACATAATCTTGGTCAGATCATGTGAAGACCGTGTAGATTTGAGTCTGAAATGGTAATTTTGAGGAAAAAATACCACACAGAATGAGTGGACCTGTCCAGTCAGTGCACGCATTTGTCAGTAATCGTGCAGCTCAACTCAAAACTTAAGGAGCTCAACGATTCGACGAACAATACCAAAGAAAGGACATTTGGGTAGGCCGCATTAATTACTCAAACTGCCAGACTTTGATTAAAACTAATCAAGAAAGAAAACAAAAAAACAATGATCTACATAGTCTTCACATTCACAATAATTAAAATAATATACTATTTTACAAAGTAAATATTCATGTCGATATATTTATAAAAATTCATCAATGTCATCAGGTATATAAAAAAATCCTGAAATAATCTTGGTCAGATCATTTGAGGACCATGTAAGATTGGTTGTAAACTAAGGAGTCAGCCGAAAAGCCTAGCATTTTCAACGTAACGTGTTTTAAGATATAAGCTGAGTAAGGTATTTTTTTTCAGCTTTTATCCTTCATGAAATCCCTTATTAAACCTCGTCCTTTAAAATAATCAAAAATAAAATACACAACACCATAAAAACCATATCCGATTCGACCTCGAGACTTCGACGTCACCTATCAACATTATCTCTAAATACTACTTGCTGAACTTGCTTCATTATTCTTTTACGTGACACGAGAGAAAAAATGACGTGTCAGCGTGTTCGGAACACGGCGGTGAGAGCGAGCGGCGAGACAATGGCACGGGGATCTGATATTATTAATGGGTAAATAAATATGAAATTCAATTTTATATTTCATCTCGACTCTAATAGTAATAGCTAAGTCATGTTGCCTGCGCGGTCGTATGATACTGTGCGAAATATTGCACTGAAATAATATTCATTAACGTTTTCTTTTGTCTGGAAATGAAATAAGACGTTAATTAAACTATTTTTATTTTTCAGTAAATGTAGGTATTATAGAGAGTTCTTTAAACATGCATAGACTTTAAAACAATACCTCAACATTCGGATCACGTAAATATGTATAAATGATAATGATAAATGATTTTATTTCTGTAAGTAGGTTTGTACAAACACTTTTACACGTCAATCATATTTTAAAACTAGATGAGGTCCGCGTTTCCTATCTGACTACTCTGAGAAGAAAGGCCGAAACAAACTCAGAGGTCACAGTCTCTTTTAAAGTCCAGACATAATGTTGGTCAGATCATGTGAACACCATGTAGATTTGTGTCTTTTTTTTTTTTTTTTGGGTTGGAAATCATCAAATGACCTCTCCCGCTCTGGGCGGAGCGGAAGGGCGTGTCAGGCTCTTACTGACTAAAACCCACCCGTGTTCCTTCAGTTGCCTGTGCGCCAGGGCCACGGTAACTCTTTCGAACAATCCGCAGCCCCGGCAGGCATCGGTCCTATCGGACCCCGTCAATTTTGCTGACATCTCTTTGAGGCGCGCGTGGAACACGACGCGCCGTCGACCCGGGCCTGGTCCTTACCGGACGGCGAGCTGCCCATTGCTCGCCGTCCGCAAGCCCGCGCCTACGGTGGCCGGGAGTCGGCAATCGACTCCCGACGCCCAGGGTGTCTCCTCCTCCTGCGGCGGCTAGTGGCGCGAGGGCGCAGAGATTGCCTCTCCCTTTCGCGCTCCGCCTCCTCCTTCGCGAGCATTACTGGTACGCAATGTAGATTTGTGTCTGAAATGGTCTTTTGAGGAAAAACCACTCAGAATGAGTGGACCTGTCCAGTCAGTGCACGCATTTGTCAGTAAAGTATAATCATCATTGGAGTAACAACAGTGAACGATTATGAAGGAATAAAGTCATGATCACATTAAACCACACTTAGCAAACGAGTCGATGGTCGCAGCTACTGCTGTTATACTTGACCAGAGGTGATTGCTCCCATCTTCAAGACTTGACCCCACTCACAGGCATCCGGTAGCATATTCCGTATAAAGCCAGAAACTGACAGAATATAAATCAGACCTCATTAGCATCCAAAGAAACTGTCTTGTACAGAAAAGCAAATTCAACAATATACATAGAAGACAGAAGTTTTAAACTTTGAGTAAAGGTCCAAACTTAATAGAGCAATTCATTTTACACAGAAAATATTATTACTACAATTCCTAAACTGTTCAAAACTACCACAATTTAAATGGATCCTGAAACGAACTAAAACGTTTAATAAAACATTTAACATAACTAATGTGTCTATAATTTAAATGTAAACAATCATCTATGGAACATCCCTAGGAACATTCTCCCCTATCAAGACACAATGAGTGTTATAATAGAACATTAGTGCTGCGTAACGACGGCTCGGGGGAGAGTCGGGAACTGTGCACCGACCAGGGGAAGTCTGTTTCCTCACAGATACCGCCACTTTCGGGGTCGCCCAACGACTTATTAATTTAATACGATATCGTTTATGTGAGGGGGAAAATATGGCTCAGAATGAATCGGTGTATTCATTCCTTTCAGATAATTGTATTCAATGTTACTTGTTACACAAACGGAGTCTTCACAAATGTATGAGGAAATTCAGAAATGTAAGCAGATTTCAGTTTGCAGATTCAATATATAAACTGCTCTCGTTAAATACAGCTTCAGATCCTTTTTCTCTTTAATGTCTCACATATATTTGCATCGGAATGTTACTTTTCCATAATATAAACAAACCAAAAGTGCTTCGTACGGGAAAGACTAATGTGCATACCGTACTTTATTGGAAGTAGCATTCACAGCGCATCGAATCACTGGCGTAAATCCTTCAGCGTCTGGAAAAATACAAAGAATTAAAATACAGTGAAGATTTCTTAAAAAATAAAGCAATAAAGTGGAGGCTTGAACGCGTCGATGTACATGACAGTATATGACAGGCGTGCTATTCTGCGATCAAGAGGGCGTCATTCCCCGCATCTTTTCCGCGTCATTTGCGCGGGTCGCACACCGACGCGCCGCTCCCGCCCCGCCGCCGTCCCGCTTACGCCCCGCCGCCGAGACGCTCACACTCGTGGATAAGAAACGCTCCTAATATATGTCAGTGGCGGACCGTTAATGCGTTCTCGCCTCACTGGAGACTCAGCACCAATTTATGCCGGCGACGCTTTTTCTTATCGACATGTTATTACCTAATTCAGCATTTTCACAGTGTATTAAGTTTACCTTTCATATTTTTATCAGCGCACCCACATAAAACTGAACTGGGTTAATTACACATATTTAAGCAATCTTGTCATCATTTTTGGTCATGATGGTATATCGGAAACAGGGATCGTAACTGATCCAGACTGCAGTTTCATCATACTTTTAAAATGGAGTAAATTGGTTTCACAAAACTAAAACATGTAGACATTGTATGTAGTATGTAGACATGTAGACATGTAAAAATAACGAATGTTTCATGTAAAAATGCAGTTCGTAGAAAACACTATAATTTAAAACAACCGCAACCTCAAACTAACGGACATAATGAAACAAATTATCCACCATTCCGACTACCCAAAGTGGCACATCAGAATAAATGTAAACACGTTTGCCCGCAGCATCTAATCCGCGACTTAACTCAAGCTGAAAATAATTTCATCGCATAGTGCAGAGCGGGGCATAAATAATTCCTTTCGGTGTCACAGTAAAAGGGCGCAGCAATCGTTAGGTGCTCACATCAGTTCCGCGTCATTTGCCGCGCCGCGCCGCGACCCGCCGCGTCCCGAGCCGCGTTTACACATGCCACTCGAGCAAGCGGGTGAGCGAGTCAGTGCGAAGGTCGTTAGTGCGCCCCACCACCTCGATGCGACTTATTGGAAAGAAAATTGTGCTGACTGATATCTTCGGCTTTTATCTCGTTTGTGACTGGCTTGTTATGATTTTGTTAAACAAATTTGCTGGCTTATTGCCGAAACTTTCTTTGTCAAGATTTTACTGGCTTGAGTTTATTACGTTTTTGATAAAAGCATATAAAATCTGAGCGTATCAATTGCTTTGAAATGTAACAAAGCTTTATTTTACATAAAAATACGTTTAGTTTATTGCCACTATTTTCAAATGTCACAAAATATTTTATTGCTCTCATTTACATAGAAATGTAAAAGAAATTCATATTTCAATATTCAGATTCCTTTAACATTTATTTATTATGATAAGAAAAACAAAAGTTAAAATCGTGAATTTCCAAGATTTATAAAAAAAGATAGTAACGAAAAGATAGGCATATATCAAACCCGAACTGATACCTCAAGAAAATATATAAAATTAATAGTACGTAGAGACTGTAACGTGTTTTGAAACACTTTCGCTCCAGCTGACCGCGTTCACCGCTGCTTCAGGCCCGATAGTGTTGGCAACACTACGCTCCTGAATATTGCATGCGTTAAACTTGTTCAGTGTGCACAATGAGGCTGAAATACCCTCGCAAAGTCTCTCATCAACGATTATTTTAAAAGCTTTCTCACTTTAAAACTACACAATTAACAAAATGAAAATTATATTTTAGTGAATAAATTTACTCAACAAAGTGAAATAAATTAGATGTACAAGTTCAAGTCCAAATTCTATGCCAGATTATCTTAAAAAATCTCACAATCTTCACTCGAATCGCTTTATTTCACAAGATAAACCGATTACATATTATATTTTTATAAAGCCTTTGAAATAAAACCACGTCATGCTTGGGGGTTGAAACAAATGGCTGAAAAATCCTTATCATTTTTGCTTTCTGTACTGCAAATTAATTCTAGAGCTCATAGAAACATAAATACGTCGACGAAATTAAATTTTTCTCCATTAGTCTGCAGGGAAATTGAGAGAGCCTTCGTCGTTGAGTGAAATGTATTAGAAGTTTGTATTCATAGACTATGCTAATATACATGCCATTAGAGACCACGCTATACTTAGAAGCAAGGTTGTAAATAAGTGGCTCAATAATATGTAGTCTGAAATGTAAATAAGCGTAATTAACAAGACCCAAAGGAGACATGCATGTTGTTACCGCACAAGAAACAGCGAGCTATAACTCTTTCCAAAGAGAACCAAATTAGTGCAACATCACACGAGCAAAAAGCGTGTTAAAGTGCGAACTATTTAAAATATTTTACGTGACGACGCGCGACGCAGAGCGCGCTAAATAAAGCCAAAGTGTCGCAATAACTCGCCGTGCACCGGTTTGTTTGTTCTGCTTTAAGTTTAAATGCGCTCTTGACATAATCCCGGGACAAAGGGGCCTGTGCTCATCTGCCCACAATGGGTGCAGCTATTAATTATTTGCCGACAAAAGCCGAGGCGTGAGAACGCGCCGACTCGGAACGATCATCTTCGCGATCACACAAACGACCTAGTGAATATTATGTTATGGGTTATGAACAATCTCACGCGTAATGTCCGCTATTATGGGCCACTAGATAACTTCGCACATGTAGGAATGTTGTAGGTATTGTGTGCGTGAATGTTTATTTATGAGATAGTTGGATAGTGTTAATGCTCATACCTACCTAATATATTTTTCAAGACAATAGCTGGTATAAAACTATCTTTCAGCACAAAATAATTATTTTATGGTCTTTGATACTCAGAGTAACAGAGCAGAGTAAGCTAAGTACCAACGCATAGCCGCTGTAGCCCAGCTACGTCAGGACAGCTACGTCGGCTACGTCGTAGACCCTGCGTAGAGGGTTAGAGTTTAAAATGCTTTGGTAGATCTCACCATATCCATAAAATTTAACACCACGGACTAAGTTATTTGCTGAAAAGGCACTATTTATAAACGCAACGGGTGATTAGAACATTCAGATTGAATATGCTGTTCAATTTCAGTTACACACATTTTAATAAAAAATCAAAACAAAGTGTTCGCTGTGAACGCTATGTGGAGAGTATCCGGTTGACCGGAACAACCTCTGCGCAATGTTTCAACGTTCTATTTTGTACCTCTGTTTTATGAATTTCAGTCCTAAAACAATTACAGTCATCCTACCTAGACGACTACAACATATTCGAAAATAATAAAATTAAAAAAAAAAACACTAATATAATAAATAGATATGCGTGGTCAGACATAAAAAATATATAAGTACGCATCGACTCGAGAACCTCCTCCTTTTTTTCGTCGTTTAAAAATCGATCATAGCAATTTTATCTTGTCGGTATTATTGTGTACTTAACTCTTATTTACCGTTTCGCAAATAAATATGAACATAAAAAATTTACAACACGTGCCATTTATCGCGTCTGTATTTCCAAAAAAAAAGGTTTTATACATATAAGAATTTTAACCACGCACATATCTCATTTTTGCAAGTCATTTAAAAGAGTTTTTGAAATACCTAAACGCGTATCCGCTAAGTGTAGACATTGGTACCGATATTTGGTACTATTTGCATACAATTTAGATCGTCCGATGTTTCCCGTCGATGTCGTCCGTCTCCCGGTATCTGTTGCAGGTACATGTCGGACTTCAGCTTTGTAATTGGCTGAGAGAATCTGTTTCTGAAAACGTATCGCTAGAACTATTCCTTTATTTGAGTTTGATCTGACTTTGAAGCTACCAGCGCTTTAATGTTTTATACATACGAATTCGGTAGGTATCTACCTACATTTAATAACAGTCTCAAAAAAGTTTAATTTCTTCAACTGGTTTGTTTTAATGAATAACATCTAAACATCTCATTCGTTGTATCAGTGAGACCTAGTCCAATCTCTAATAAAATAATTACCATAAATTTTCGCCTTTCTTCTATGTTCTAGTCCATTTAATATTTTCTTGTATGGATAGTAAAAATAAGGGTAAATATTAACTAGACTAATTGGGTGCTAAAAGAGCACCAGCTCACATCATAAAACCGAAACCAATCAATCTGACCTTCCGTCATTCAAGATGGCGACCACCTGCAAACACTTTCATCTGCAACTCATCACGAAGTACTATAAAGTTAAATTAATCAATCAAGACACTTTATGGCGGCCGTACAAGCCCTCGCCACTTTATAAGTGTTCCTCTAAGATTTCATTACTCACTATCGAAGCGCAGTATAAACTCCGATAGGATTCAATTAGTTGTTCGTACCTACCGGCGGCGGCGCCACCTACATAGATGTTCGAGAGAAATGTCGCGGTATTTTTGTATTGATATATTAACTCTAAGGAAGGTCAGCAGCAGTATGGGTGGCAACACGATCTGGATCATATTTGCAGAGAAGATTTTGTGAGAAACCACATAAAATATAATGGTTTGAAAGGAATGCCCTTACTTCGTAGGCGTACAACAAAAATAGTTTCTATAACACCAAAATTAAACATTTCCGAACGACCATGTTTCTGCCATGTGGTTTCTGCCATAAAGCATCGCGGTTGCATTAAAGAAATAATAATAGAACGCATTATAGACTATCATTAAGAGCAGACCCTAATCACCGCAAGAAATGAGCGTATATATTTATGTGTTTTCAGACCGTGAACTAAAGAGGGTACATTAAACTTTGATTGGCTTTTCATAGGCGGAGGCAACGTAAGAGTGTTGTTAAGTTTAGTGGTGCCACAAATCGCCAGCTCATTGCTGGCGCAGAACGCCCATACAGATAGACATAAACCTGTGCCATAGAACCCCAACTTCCCCTGTACGTTAAACCCCAGTTTTATCATTCGTTCACTGAAGTACGTACCTCGGACGCGAAAACGTATTTCGTGCTCAGGATAATGAATGGTTTTATCTTAAACAGATCACCTATTCTAACACGTGGGGCTAAGGTAGAAGAAAAATAAAATGTCGGGCCAAAGGGATCGATTTTCCGCAGACTCTCATTACATTGTAAGCGACCGTATAAATCCCCTCAGAATTCCGAAATTCTTTGGAAGGATTACGTTTGCCAAATCTAGGTATACATTTTAATGAAAGTTTTACGGGGTTAATTCTTTTATTTCTTCAAGATATTTGTTTATCTTGTAAATCTAGACGTACACTCACATTTGAATTATAAGAGACAGGCTTCAACGGCTATAAATTCTAGCCACCCATATCGCATGAGATCTAAGAAGGCCATATTCCACTGGGTAGTTATGATTATTACAATTTATGAATGATTATGCATTTAAGTACCATCTAAATACACCAGAACATTTTCAATTATAATCAAAGAACATTTACACAAATGCCTGTCTTACTTTTGATGTTACAAAATCATCAAAAAATTACTTCCTCCGAAATTTGGCTTACGTCCTCAACGAAACATAAACGAAATTTTAATAAAAATAACAAATTAACCTCACCTCTATAAAAAATAACGTCAGCTACAAAATTATCTCGTCGTCTGAAGCAACTTAAACTAACAAGAAACGAGAAAGGAAATCATCTAAATTAGATTGAATGTTATAGGCCAATTTTCAATTTAAAAGCCGCGGGAGGTTTTATTACCTCACTGTATAACGTTTATTTTATTACAGGTACATTTTCTACTGCCGCTGGTTTTCCCTTTGCTATGTTTATTAATCTGGAACTAAATAATTTGGGAGTAAAATTTTAGGTAAACTAATTATGCCGCTGACTGTGATAAACTGAGATTAGTAGCGGTGTTCCGGAGTTAAAACCGACCGTTGCGATGGACTGGATGCCGAATGTTTACAGCCCCTGTAAAATGTACGTAACCTGAATTTTAGGCACTACGATAGCGGAGTTTTACGACAAATTGAAAACTACTAAGTCACAAATGGAAAGGTTGGTAAACTGCAGAGATTTTTACAGGTGTTTTAGTAAAACATAAAAAAGTACTTTCGTAACCTGAAAATGTCACGTCTTTTATGAGATACTGTGACTGAGTTAAATATATAAGGAGCCTAGACTACTTTCTTCCTATCTTTTTAAAGCTAAGATTTACTTGTTTAAGCTTCAATCACTGTTAACATTGTTTAATTACCCAATCAAGTTCTATTCACTTTTACGAGGCAAAAACGGTGCGACGACACTATAAAACAGAGTGCCGATGTCGTTTCGATACAACCGACCAATTAACATAAATACAACTGTACCCGTAAAAACTTAACCGGCCCCTGATTGTTCGGGTCCGGGCAAGCTGGGGCAAGTTAGGCCAAGCCAGGCCAAGTTGAGCCAAGTTGGTTTCTTTCCACAACTCCACCTGGGTGTAATCTTTAATAGAGTTCTCTAACTTCATAATACTTTGCCTAGCGACTGAAACTATTAATTTTCTTTTCGCAGCCGGAAAAATGTCTGAGTGTGACTCTCAGCCGAAGTTAAATTAACTTGCTGGAGTGAGGATTCCGTATTGTGGAGACAAAGCTATAATTAATTATAAGTTAGAAATAATTTGAGCCAATTCACGTGATAGAACCAAAAATTTGCGAATCCAAAACAATGAACTAATCCCGGGCTACAAATTGCAGCGTAGAGCTGGCTGCTAACACGCCGGGGACTCGAACCCCGACGTGAGCTAGCTAAAAAATCAAACTCACACCGCTGGTACACGTAAAATTTATTATTAAAAAGAACATCCGAAATAAATAAGAAATAAGTCAAAAAATGTAAATATGCAATCGTTGGAAATTGTAAAACACTACCAAAAAAAATATATATATCACATAGCTGACTATTTATTTCTCTCCCCACAAATATATTTGAATCCTGAGTCTAATTTCTCCTCTGTAACTTAGCTGTAGTTAGTTTCCCGTAGTGTGTGTCTGAAGTGTGAATGTTTTAGGCCCCGTGACCAAAGGTAAGCTTTTTTATGCTCGGTTGTTTGCTTGTGTCTATTTCATTTTTTGATTCTAGTCCAGCTGTCCATTGATATTTTTTTTGCTGGTGTCTATTTATTTTTTTGATGCTAGCATACCTTTTTCTTTGGCGGTTGTTTGCTATTATCTATTTGTCTTTTGATTACTAGCCCAACTGTTTTCTTTGTTGTTGTGTGGCCATAACATTCCTTCATCAGCCATAAACCTCTTCATGGTCACTTTCCAGCTTCGTACAAGGAGACTGCTCTATTTTGTTTGTTGTCTTTTTTTGATCTAACAGGGCAGACTAGGGCTTCTTATTTTTGCCTCTTTTTTCCACGTCTGTTCTGTTCCTGATCCAGTATCAACAAATAACACGCCTTTCATATTTGTCCACATCGTTTCACGGAGGTTCACATATTTTAAGCTTGTTTTACCCCCCCATTTTTCCTTCTAATCTTATCCCCTTTTATGCGCTTAGCGCTAATCGAATTATCCGTATTCAATCGGAATATTAGTTTTACATATAATTCTAAACCGGGATATCAAAATAAAAAAAATTAGCTAGCTCACGCCGGGGTTCGAGTCCCCGGCGTGTTAGCAGCCAGCTCTACGCTGCAATATACGTAAAATTTATTATTAAAAAGAACATCCGAAATAAATAAGAAATAAGTAAAAAAATGTAAATATTCAGTCGTTGGAAATTGTAAAACACTACCAAAAAATATATATATATCACAAGAAGATTTTCGGAGAAAAAACTTATGGATGTTTCCAAATATTTAGGTATCTAAGTATATAGACGAATTTAAATTCGATTGCAATCGTACGAAATTCGTGCCGCTCTATAAATTATTTAACACAAATAAGCTCAAGATTAAGGTTTTTCTTTACATAATTTCGTTAATATAAATTTTAAAGAGAATAAGATGTGATATTAAGAATTTAGGAAAGCACCTTAAAATTAAAATGTCACACGACGGTATAACACAGAACACTTCTATTATATTGATGTTTGGGCGTTATTGCGCCACACAAATGAGTTATTTAGCACCTGATGTGTCCGTTAGGCACCTGTGTCGTCGACCTTGCTCGGCAACGATCCTGCGCTTCTCTCCGCAAGCTCGCTCGGACTTCTGCGGCCGGCAGACGAAGGAAGAAGACAGGCGAACAATAAATGGCAGGCTAAGGCCAAAAAAGGTGGCCTTTCAAACAATCAAAGAAAAAAAGTGACGAGAAATTCCAGGGAACGTACAGTCGATCCGCTGACTACTCACATATCGTGGTGGTTAAAATTTGAAATTAACTTTCGAAGAAAGATTAAATATTATTGAATAAAATATCCACACAATAGGAATTCCAACGACAGAATGCGTTGCATTTTTTTCTTCTTGACAATGTTCAGAACAATTGTCAATTTTTTTAATAATTCAAAAAAACACGAAAAAGTAAAAAAGCTGACCGAATGACTCGTAAAAAGAATTTAATCGAAATGACAACAAAAAGTATCTAATTGCAGGAATTATACTGCAAAATGCAGAAGCCTAGTAACAAAAATATGTAGCACATGCATAAGTCCCACAAAATATGAAAATCCAGTTTCCACTTCGGGAAAAATCTGTCTCCATTTCGGAATGTTTACACGCCTAAATCTACTCAAAATAAAAACAAGCTCTCTCAGATAGCACATTCGCGGTTCTGCGCCCTTCCCATGTAGGTCATATCGCCAGGCCACCCGCCCTCTAGCTATTTGAGCTAGGCAAAAATATAAACGTGCACTTTTTCCACTTCCAACAACAAACAGGGTGGTATTTTTCAAGTTCATGTGAGCTCATAACAGCTGAATTGTCAGTTATTCTCAAAAGCTGTTGAACAACAGAAAGTTAATATTCATAAGCTCGGCACTGGCTAAGTGTGAGCTCGTAACACTTTATTTTACGACGTAATAATATTTTGTCCACGACATCATAGCCAATTTATTATTTGTAACAAAATGGCTACAAACTTTCGCTATTACGTGTAGTTGACATCGCTTTATACCATTGGCCCAAATTCTATCCCCGAACCGCGGAATATTTCGTCGAAATTCTGCTTATTGGAAATAAATCCTGGATGAAATGGGATCATATACATCCAAAGCTGGCCTCGTGTATAGTCAAGCGTTCTCACAACACACCTGTCGATCCAGAGCTACATACAACATCTCTACGCATTTAAAGATTACTGTTTACAGCGTCGTAAAGAGACTAACTAAGAACAAGCTTCTGGTTACACTTTATTAGTTTACGGGAGATGTAGAAGCAACAAGTTTAATAAACTTAATTTAAATGCAGTGGCTGTAACTCGGATATTCAAATCACTTTACAAGGAGGAATCTACATAAATCTGCTTACATTTATATGCGTTTATTAAAGTATCATGACTAGACAAATGGACATCGATACTGTAATATAGGCATGGATAAACTGTGTATCATCGTAGGAGTAACGTGTTTGTAATGTTTATAAACACCGGTGGAAACACGGCCTAATAAGTTTTGAACTGAAAACAAATTAGTTACCTATAAGTAAGTAGAATGCATTTATTTTTAGGCCCTACGATATACTCGTACTCATAGCTACAAAGGTCAGGCACGGTTATTACTCATAATTATGTCATTATAAATGAAGACAGTTTTTTTTTTTTGTACAAAAATTACAAGTGACTTCCAAAAAAAACACTACAAAGTGGAAAATAACTTTAATTTCGGAAATCGGTGTCTTTGGTTTTGTATTTTCGTTTTTCGCCACCGACTTCCGAAATTAAAGTAATTTTTCACTTTGTAGTGTTTTTATGGAAGACGTTTTTTTTTTTTTTTTGTAAAAATGTTTTGACGTTTCGCTTTTTAGTTGCGGTACCTAACCAACACACATTCATATACCACTACTTGCTATGTAAACAACAGTGACAGGAAGTTATTTTAACATCATCAATATACACTAAGTGGAAAAAAACGTATTATTGAAGCTTACTGAAAAGCTACCCAATCAAAGGTAATCAAATTTATATGGGACCAGCCTTGAGGCATACCCTATGCATTAGAAAAAGGAATTTTCGAAATCGATCCACAATTGCCGGAGAATATCATAACAAACACAAACAAAAAAAAAAGGAATTGAAAACCTACTCCTTTTTGAAGTAGATAAAAAAATGCAGAATAGCCGATCTTGTTTCTGACCGACAAACAATCCGACAAGCTGACTTTAGTCATGATGAACCATCGTTATATGCCTGAAAGTGACCTCTAACACCAATACACCACTTAGCACCACAACCACCACCGCCACCTCATTGTAGTCTGGATAAATAAAGTTTATTATGTATTATTATTATTAACACAGTACGCAATAGACACCTTCAGTGAAGAAATTACTTGTAACTACAACTTCAAAACATGAAAAAATTTAAAAAACGCCATAAATTAGTATAATTATTGTATTAATATAGTGGAGAATAGCAATCATTCGTGACTTGTGACTAATATGTGCCACACACGGTCCTACGTTTTATTGCTTACTTTAATTACAGACTATAAAGAAATTAACTACCTTACATACGTTTCAGTACGAAATAACAACTATAAACAAGTTTAGCTTTTAAATGAAGGACAACATTAATGGAGAATTTTCAGCATACTATACTCAATAAAAAAAAAATACAACTTTCTTTGAAATTGTTTTCTGAATAAAATAGATCCTTATGATTAACCCTATCGTTATGTGGCTTAAATAAAATATTTTTCGCATTACTTTTGGTTGGAAACCAACATGGGCACTTATGAAACGTCAGAAGCTAGGTGCACGGTTGCAATTGGTTGTTTCCAATGGAGAAGAGCCGGCAAGAAACTACACGGTTACTCTTTTAAAAATAAGGGGCTTTTACAATGTTTCAAATTACAGTGTTGATAATGGGAGGACAGTGTAGGCCTGACAACAAGTAACAGGCACTCAACAAAATATAAAAATTAAAAAAATATATATAAAAAGGTCTACTAATCTAGTCTACAAGTTAGGCCTACAACGTTCTCACATTCACAAAATATAGAAGAATCTATATAAAATAAAAGCCTATTTAAAACAAATGACATGATTGCCATTACAACCGAAAGCAATAACACACAATTTTCAAAATAAAGGAATGGTTACCTATGTGTATTTGCTATCATCTATTATTAAAGGTAGGTACCTACTTACCCTCCATCAAACGTCTTTCTTTTCCACCCTGTAAGTATATCTGCTGTAGCTGATTCGACCTAACACGAAATACATTAAACTGAAATAGTCATTGAACTCCAGCACAAGTACAAGAAAGAACCCATTATCTGATGTCAATATTCTGCTCTATCTATACTAATCGAAATCAGATGGCCGGCTTTACTTGTACCTACAATGTTGACGTGATTCTATTCGTATTTTCTGCTTTTTTACATAATATAACATAATATCACGTGTGTAATCCCCGAAGGTGTAGGCAGAGGTGTATCTATAGTACACCCACATGTCACCAGTTATGTTTAAGTCCCATGTAATAAAGGGTTGATGGCAAAAAGGTTGATGGCAATAGGCCCCTATTGCCATCAACCGGGCACAAATCCAGACTCCTAGCTGCTACTGAGAAATTCCTGATGGAAAACCCCAAAACACTATAGGTACACAACCGTGGGAATCGAACCTAGGACCTCATACTCAGCACTCGCGTTTGCGACCACTAGACTCTTATCTCTCTCGTATTTCAAAGCCTTCTTCGAAACTATTATTTAAGTCGTAATATTAATGGGAATGCATCTGAAACACGTGCAAAAAGAGTCGACACTTTTTCTTTGACTTCGCATGGAACATTAATCACAATGCAATTCTGTCAGTTTTTCCTTTTACATAAATACTGTTTTTGTGCTTACTTCTATACTTCAAAAGTGTGTTTTTCTTTACTTTTCTTATTAGGTGAACAAATATGTCGCACTGAGAGCTCCTTATTCCGACCTCACCTCACCTCATTCCGATTATGAGGGAATTAATGCGCTTGAATCTTGGGTCAAGAGTACTTGACCTAAGATTCAAGCGCATTTTTTCTTGATCGAAGGTTTAAATGGTTAATTCGAAGGAGTTTTCGCTGTAATGTCGGTGTTTCTAAAAAAAGCAAAACATTCTTATATCTTAAAGACTGTAATTGATATGAAAACTATCATGATTTTCGTGGCATGTTTGTTTACCAAATAAGACATGTAAGAAAAATACACTTTACATATAACCATTAACGTTTGTAATATATATTTGTTAGCGTAGCACCAACAGCGCATTGTCCGCGCAACAAGAAATAAAGCGTCGTTGTTGCATTGTAAAATATTCGCAATAACTTCCAAACAAACCGGACCGAGCTGCACTCATTTCTTCGATACGAAAACAATAGCGACGTTACACAATTCTTCTTCGGGAAATAAAATAAAATGTCGTTGTGAACCAAAAATTCTTTTAGCGAGTTAGAAACGAAAACACACCACGTTCTGACAGTTTATTATGTTGCGGACTATGTGTCATAATATCATAAAAGTGTTACTATGTAGGTATAGTAAACACTTTCGGCTCATTGCGGACACGTAGGTATGATATCTACAAACCTGCTCTAGAAACGGTGAAGGAATACTTCTTGAGAAAACTGTTCTAGAACATTTGAAAACTCGGAGCGTGGGGGTCTACTCTCTAAGTCCCTCAACGTAGATACGCTCCCGTCCGAAAGTAGTTGATGCATCAAGACAAGTGTAAAAATCAATTTTGCGGTCTGGCAGATATACATCATGAGTAGAGACAGCTGTCAAATCGTGTTGTCATACATTCATAGTTCGGGTCCAAAACTAATTTTATGTCCATTGGTGACACGGAGTGGGACACACACGTAATTACGGCCAAAACTACGGACTTCATGCTTAGGGAGTAGGTCCCCTGGTGACGTCCACCCACCTGCACTTGCCCGCGTAGAAGATCACTGTTCACTCCGTTTCATAAGGAGGAGGTCCCAGCAATGGGAATATTATAGACTAAAAAACAACGGACTTCCAAAAAAAACACTAAAAAACGTGAAAAATAACTTTTATTCCGGAAGTCGGTGTCTTTGGTTGTGTATTTACGTTTTTGGCCACCGACTTCCGAAATTAAAGTTATTTTTCACGTTTTTTAGTGTTTTTTTTTTGGAAGTCCGTTGTTTCGTTTTTGTAAAAAAGTTTTTATTTTTCAATTTTTAGTTGTGGTACCTACCACACACATTCGTATACCACTACTTGATATGTAAATAACCGTGACAGGAAATTATTATAACATCATCAATATAAACCAAGTGGAAAAAATACGCAGTATTAAGGATAACTCAAAAACTACTGGTCAGAACTTGATCAAATTTAAATGGGACCATATGTGAAGCACCAGCTTTCAAATAAAAAAAGAATCATCCAAATCGGTTCAACCAGAAAAAAAAATTATGAGCTAAAAAAATTTTTTTAAAAAATACAGTCGAATTGAGAACCTCCTCCTTTTTTTGAAGTCGGTTAAAAAGTATGATACCAGTGAGAATGATAACGGTACTTAGGTCGCTTCCTAAAAATAATGTGTGAGGGGAGAAATGATAACCCCACGCACATGAATTTAAATCTGTGTTTTAAACATTTATTATAACGGTTAGCACATTTTAATAACTTCAAATCTTCTCTCCATTTCTCTTATTCTGACTTATCGTGATCGTCAAATCTTTTGTATAAAGCTCGAGGCAAGATGGACTCACCATAACTCAACAGTGCGTGAAAACTTCAGCCCTCCAGTCACTTGCACTAGATTAAACTATACAATGGATTATAAATAGAGCCCCTGAATTCTTTGTAAAAATTACTATAAGTACATATATTTTTCTGTGATCTAAATAATTAAAGATACATATGGGGGATTACGGAAGAATGGAGGGAATAACATGAAGGAAACGAAAACCTAAGTAAAAAATAAATAATAATTGACCATCATGGAAATCATTGTCAAGAAATATGAAAATAAGTACCTAAAATAGCTAAATATTCTTTGTTCTTTGTATCAAGTTTGTACCTTGAAAAGTGGAAACCTAAATTATCAAGCCCAAGCAAAGCGAGTGAATTAAGTGAATTGTGTAGTGAAAGTGTTGTGCTAAATAATACCTCCCGCCGCTTGACAGAATTATTAAAAAATAAGACTTGTTATCGAGCAATATATAAATATATTAAAAACACTTTCGAAGAAATTTAGTGAAGGAAATTAAATAAACTAAAGACTTGGCTGAAAGGTCTTAGCAACCACGCCATAAAATATGTATAAAAAAAAAATTAAAAAAAGATACACATGGTCTGCTCTTGGCCATTTTTCCGCTAGATGGCGCTGAAGTCAACATTTTTAGTTTATTTTGTTTTATGTGACATTGAAAGGGAACGTAGGTCGCTGGCTGTCCGTTATAACATGCTGACCAGCAGGTTTGCACGATGTACGAAGCCAGATAAAGTAACGCTTTTCAAAGCTTACTTTCAGTCCTTCTACACGTGCAGCCTGTGGGTCAACTTCACTCAGAGGGCATTTAGCGAACTACGCGTTCAATATAATAATGCACTGAGAGTGCTGCTGCGGCTGCCGTGGCGTTGTAGTGCGTCAGGGATGTTTGCGGATTCTAACATTTATGATTTTGCCGCCATTATTAGGAATAGATGTGAATCCCTGATGACGCGTGTTCGCAACTGCACCAACAGTATTCTCAGTGTATTCGTAGATCCGTGGGATTCGTTGATGTTGCGGAGGTGGAAGCAGCTCCACGCTAAATTTTAATTGTAGTATATTTATCTATGTCTGTAACCTACTAACACTAGAAGTTAAGTAAAATTCTTACCCTATGGACTCCTGCCTGAGATAGAAGTTTTCTATTCTTCTATTCTATAATTGATAAATGTGTTCTTGCAAATTAGTAAGCTAATATTAGGTATTAGCTTTACGAAACGATAGAGTGAATACCTTCTTAAATACTAGTTTTATAAGCCCGTATTTTAGGCCTTATAAAAATAACCTAACACAATAAAACAAACACCCAATCTCTAATAACATAAAAATAAGCGTGTTGGATTACGGCCCACTCCCTCTCACAGAGGGGAGGCCTGCGTCCCAGCAATGGGAACGTCATAGGCTGATAAAGCAATTTAATTACAATTTTTATATCATTTTGTGCTATGTGCATACAATAATGTTGCACGCTATAGGAAATCAGAATGAAGTCTCTTAGCTTCCTGAATCATTAGAAGGGGAATCGATTCAAGGAAAAGCAATTCCGTTTCGTATCACTTATTCACAGAAATTACCGATACCTATCAATGAATTTGAAAATACAACGTTCAACAATTTATCGGAATTTAAGTTGGAATTATTATTCATTATATATAACTGAATATTTCTGTGCACGTTTGTACATACCAACACAATATATTTTAATGTAAATTAAATCATGGACGTGATCGTAATGATATGATTTGTCATTTAATTCCCTAATGAATCGATACGTTATTATTTGCAATGAAATAAATGATTGAATATTATTGCAATGAAAAGTGAGACGTTTTTATTGAAATTCTCATTTAACGAACTGAAAAATAACTAAAGCCTTTGTGTCCAAGTGTCTGTCTTTAACAGACGTCAAAAGCATCGTACACAAAGAAAGAAAACTGATTTTTCTCTTCAGCCAAAATGTCAAGAAGCCTATTTTTCAGTCCTTATTTCGAGCAGCAATTAAGTCATTAAGCGTGTGGTGAGCACGAGAGCGTAAGGGAAGCTGAACAAAAGGACGCTTGGCGGCGAGTCGTGGCGCGCGCTCCTCTACCTATGATCTGAGCGCCGAGCAAGAAATGAGCAGCTCATGAAAACTCTTGCCAGAAAAATGAATAAACAAACATAACAACAAGATGACAATGTTCTTTTAAAAAGTTCAAAAAGTCAAAGGTGCATGTCCCCGTAGGTTGACTAAACAAATGACAGTTACAAGATAGAAAAAAGAAGCAATGCAGTTAGCTAAGGAACAAATAAAGGCACCGAGTCCTCAGTTCTCACACAGTAGAAAATCTTCGATCCTAATTAAAATCATAAGGACTGACTAGGCGATATATTCTGTAAAAATCTCAACGTGAAAACTAAGGTGATGTGACCATGAAGTAAGCTGTCGTTCCACGTGATGCAAGGCATTGACACTATTGACAGCTCACTTCAAATTCACTTCACCTAAGTTTTCACGATGAGATTCTTACAGAATAGATCAGTAGGTAAATCCCATTATGCAATGAGATCACGCTCTCTGCGGGTCAGGCGGCATTGGGGGCACGTTTTAATTCAATCTCCCTGGCGAAAATCTTTTAACTCAATTCGTCAATTCAACACGCTTACGTAAAACATTTTTGTATCGATTCCTCCATTTCTATAGGGCTAATGAGGGGTAGATACGGCTAGAAGCGTATGTAAGCGGCCGCGTGTTTACCGCCCCTGACGCGCGTGCAAATCGAATTATCACTACGAACGGACTGACGGGTTCCAATGTTAATTGTTCGTTCAAATAATCATTATGGGGGACAGTATTTACCGTAGAGATTCGAAAACATTTCGTCGACATACAATTTTGTATTTCGTATTTATACTGGCCAGTGTAAAGATTTGTTAAATCGACTTTATTCTATTTGGACTCGTAATTTTATTCGGACGTTTCGCGAATAAAATTAGATCTCTCATAATCTTATTCGTGCGAATTTCTTTTCATTCAACAAATTCACGTAAAGTTGTTTACCGTCACAGCTCTTCATTTGCTGGGCCGTCTCTCGTTAGACGTGAAAACATCCCATTTGTAAGGATAAACGTTATTCGTTTCACTGTTGGAGCTGTATTTTATCTCGTGATGTACAAAGAGGGAGTTTATTTAGTGAATATTGTAATTACACAGTGGCACAATGTAAGATGCAGTGCAGACAGAGTGCGACGCCGACAAACGATTCACAAATCACAGCCAAGTTGCGCGCTGCTATAAAGTACGGCGCACTTAATGGTTATGCACAATGCACACTAAAGACGAGGAATGACCTCGCGTTTAAATGCACTTT
The DNA here is from genome assembly GCA_917490735.1 of Dryobotodes eremita. NCBI lineage: Eukaryota > Metazoa > Arthropoda > Insecta > Lepidoptera > Noctuidae > Dryobotodes > Dryobotodes eremita. The sequence continues at coordinate 13,492,140 of OU823257.1, forward strand.
ACTGGAGACATCTTAACCGCGTGTAAATCAATAAAGCTGCCATGTTGCTTTATGACAGTTGTATGATAATGTGGCGTCGTACAATATTCACTTTGAATAGACGTCCGAGTCGACTAACGATGCCAATTATCTTGAAATATTCATAACGTTACATGTATAATGTACCACACAGGTTGTACCAGACCAATAAGCGACTTAAAATGATGAAATTTAGAGAAAATCTGGCGACGTTAGTAAAGACTATCCTTAGTAAAGCGTACTCTAATTACTAAACTCGACATCGGGCCGGATTAACCTCCTTAGCCAGTTAACTAAGAGGGTAATATGTCGACAAAATAAACGGCAATCTACTGCGATTCGTCTCCCTGATCTAGTTTGCGAGGATAAACTGACCAACAGCTAACGAATCCTGCTTTATACATGCTTTCTATTTACTATTTCTTAGACTTTGAGCACATTGCCTCGGACTCTGCGCTTCCTTGTTCTTTAAGATTGTGAAAAAGAAAGGCAGCCATTATTTTCGTTACAAAATTAATTTTTGTTCTTTCTTTCACATTATTTTTGTAAATCTACAATCTTAGCTCTTACTTAGACTTACCTACGTACATTTACCAACATGATTGCAGAAAAATTACTATCATCGTAACGTATCAACATCTCTAGACGGAAGCAGAAAAAATCTCCGTCATACAAATACAAAATATACACACGAAAAGCCTCTCCCAAGTAAATGGCATAATAAGTAGAAGAATGTGTGCGAATGCGTCATAATTTAACTCTGACACGTCGCGGCGCGGCGTCGGGCGCTAGTGTTGTGACTCAAGTAGTGCTGTACGCGGCTCATTTGCACCGTCTCGTGGCGAGCAATGAGTGATCGTTGCACGAGGAAGCGGAAGCCGCTCGGAGAAGCGACGCCATGCCATTATCTGCACAGTTAATGCCTTTTGTCGGGGCTCTATTCACATCGGAATAATTAATAACGGCGTACGATTGTGCCTCAACACCCCGCGGCCGAAGCTCCTAGATTACGTTCATGTTGATTTCTTAAACGTTTCTTTAATTCTATTGTTTGCGGTTCATTGTGTGGTCGCGGCTATTGAAGAAAATGTGGCTGTTAGTGACGTATTTAATTTAAAGTTCATACTAATTAAATTAGGAAACGGATGCTATCCAACACGTCGGCTTGTATGAGCATGTACTTTAGAGACGAATTTACGAGTATTTGTTAACAGCAACAACTGCAATCAACATAAATGGCGGTGCATTCTCCTTTTTGCGAGCACAGATCAAGCCATAAATCCTCGCCGGTGATGCAAGTTGCTGACACTAACGTAGACACAACTGAAAGTAGTATGTCAGCGGGGACATAACGGTGACGGCCGCCCAAATGTAAATTCACCGAAATAAATCGGTGACGGCGATACCTATCACCAAACTCCGCACGAATTGAGGAAAAAGATCCATTTAAATGTAGATTGTCTCCGGTAATACTTCCATTTGTTTTTGTCTCGGAAGCCTGAGATACGGTTGTAACCAAAAGCAGTTTCGTGGTCTCGTACGACTAGCTAGTAGCGTCGCGCGTCGCAGATAGGTTCCACGTTTTATTCGCTTACTTCCCGTTAAACCCATAGACGTAAAATCTGGCATTTTCATGGTTGCAGCTACGAAGGGGAATAACAAAATGATTGGCTGGAAGTTTACGAATTTACGTAAACGGTTTAATATTGCTCCGCTAAACGTTTCTGACCAATAAAAAGTTCTAACTCATAAAACTGAAATAGGGAATCGAAGGTGCGTCGTAAAAACTATAACATTAAAGGTAACAATCAATTCTTTACACATATGTGCGCGATATATTACATATATAGCTATAGGTACATGTATGTATGTTTTGTGGATGTTCTGTAATGCGTGTGTGGATAGGCCATTATGTTCCCGATGGCTTTTTAAAAGGCTTTTAGGTACCGGTTGTAAGGAGGCTCATTAGCAGAAGACAAAGGGGGGATTGAACACAAGCCATAATACAAGCAGGACAACAGTATTGATTCCTGGGAATTCAATTACAAATTGAATATACCAAGAACTGAGATATTGTCTACATTAACGAACAATTCAAAATACGTTATTTCGCATTCGTTTCGTTAACATTTGTTCTTAAAACAATATTAGTTCCCGTCCAGTACCAAAAGAAAAACATACCGAAATACTCAGTATTTCTTTCTGTAAATTAACGTCGGGTATTAAAATTGATTGAATTGGCCAAAGATTAAATAAAAAATCATTCTACTTAATATGTATTTATTTGACTGAAAACGAACAGTAGCTATTTCATTTTATGGAGTCTGACAGAACAAAAAACACATTTAAAATTCTCTTATCACTGTAAAATCCTTAGATTGGAGATACAGTGCAGTTCTTTTAACGTGTCCCCACACCTTATAACTCACAATGAGGGCGACAAAAATAAATATCAATCTAGGATCATTGAAAATAATGTTCCCATTGCCTGGACTCTCTTCGGTGTCGATTCTTTTTGTTTGTAGGAACAAGTTTTAATGTATTATGTTTGGTATAATGTATGGTTTATGGCCACTAATAAGGTCCGTCACCCGATAGTCTATCTACCTCTTTCGCATATAATATATTTATGAACTGTGGAAGAGTCATAAGGTTTGAAGAAGTAGTTACTCTGGCAAAACTACAATGCCTGATTCTATTTTTTGTGAGGTAATGGAGAAACTTCCTTGAATCTTTACTGACTAAACAACACGTTGATCGTTTTCAGCGCTTATTAGAATGTTTCAAGAGGTCATTATGTATAGAAAAGAACCAAATAATAGGTAAGTTTGGTTTACGACATGTTCATTTTAGGACAGCACTTCGCACGTTTCACATGTTTTAGGTAAAAATGCTAGCATTTGGAAAACCCAAGCTAGAATTCAGCAAAACAGATGTTCCATATTGTATTTATTGAAACGTAAAATGAAGAAATTGCTGAACATTATAGGTAGTGCGGCTGCATTCAATCCATTTGCAACCAAATTGCAGTTTGTTCGTTCTTGTAATGAGAGCGAGCGGTTATAGCAATGTACTTCGTGACTCTAATAGACTTAATATTATCGTTGCCCAGTTAATTTGCCCACATTTAAATAGTACCGCAATTTAGTTCGTATTTTTCAATGTTTGTAATTTACTATGTGGGTTAATTTAAACTGTAATGGTTTATTGCTCAAAATAGTTTCGTAAATTACTGTTTATTATAAACACTTTTCAAATTAAACGTGAATACAAAATTAAAGCAATATATAGGCAAAAGTTTAATAAAGTTTCAGGAGAAATTGCGTATTGAAAGCCCGAAACAAACAATAATTAAAAATGTATTGTTGGACTTGAAAGTTCACAGAACCTTTATGGAAATGTTTGCATAGCCTACGTGGACAAAAGATAAAGCCTCATCGTCAAACATGAGGACAATGAAACTGAAGACTCACTTGAAACAAGTAATGCACAGGCATTATTAAATTAAACGAGAAAAAAGTACTTTCAATCACGTCATCAACTAAGGAAGTTTACTAACGAATACGAAAACTCTTGAAAAGCTCTTAACCAGCGTGGAAAACATAAACCAGGCACACGGGCGCATTTTATAAAGTTAACGGCAACACGATTAAGGAAGCAGTCAAAGAAAGTTGGCAGTAAGAGCGAAGTTTGAGTGGGAAGAGGCTGATTGAATTGTACTCAACTTAACGTTACATCGCATGCCATCCACCAGGGCACCAGTAGTCTATAAGGCGTAACAACACGAGTTTAACTGTTATTGGAAAACGCTCGCGACGGTGACGCGTCATTATGTGTCCCGGAACATGTGACGCACTGGTGCTCGCTCGATCTTACAATAGCTCCTTCAGGATGGGATTTTTTGTAACAATCACAATAAGTGTAGGAGTCGACTTTTTTGCAATGTCTAAAATTGCTTTTATACAAGAAAAAGTTTTAACCAGTGCGCAAAGTGTAACCATTTTTTTTTTGGGTTGGAAATCGTCAAATGACTTCTCCCGCGCTCAGCGGAGCGGGAGGGCGTGTCAAACTTTTACTGACTAAAACCCACCCATGTTCCTACAATTGCCTGTACGCCAGGGCCACGGTAACTCTTTCGAACAATCCGCGACCCCGGCAGGCATCGGCGCTATCGGACCCCGTCAAGCTGATATCTCTTCGAGGCGCGCGTGGAACACAACGCGCCGTCGGCCCGGGCCTGGTCCTTACAGGGCGGCCAGCTGCTCATTGTTCGCCGTCCGCAAGCCCGCGCCTACTGTGGCCGGGAATCAGCTATCGACGCCCAGGGTGTCTCCTCCTGCGGCGACTAGGGGCGTGAGGGCGCAACGATTGCCTCACCCTCACACGCTCCGCCTCCTCCTTCGCGAGCATTACTGCTTCGCTAACCATGAATTCAGCATAATATGATTCTAGACCCCCTAGCATAGGAATTAAACCAATGCGCAAACTGTAACCACGAATTCAGCATATGATTCTAGACCCCCTAGGGTAAATTTTTTTCGTAGGTTGTAAACAAAAAAATATTTGTTCCATACATTTTGACCGTGTATGTATTGCAGTTTTCTATGAAACAGCAGTTTTTTTTTGATAACCGACTGAAAATTTCTACGCTAGGGGCTCTAGAATAATATGCTGAATTCATGGTTACAGTTTGCGCACTGGTTATTTTTTTTCTTGTATTATGGGTTATACCTACAGGTAACCTAACCTAATACCCAATTTTCTAAAACCCTGACTAATTCTACGATGAAAACGTCTATCAAACTTATAATTTGTTAGCTGATATAATTGGTACAGTCGCCAGCAGGTCAAGCTACACGAAACTGTATAATTTCTCCAAACGATTTTAAACCTTAAAATGTTGATAGTTAAGTTCAAAATCGAATGAGAAAATATGACAGTCTGTGGTAACTTGATTTGCTGGCGACTGTACCAAATCCAATTTTAAATTCACATCTGACAACCATCAAATTGAATAAGCATCAAATATCTGTAGAAAATAGTGGTAAAAGAATCAAATCCCGATCCTAATTTGATCAGTAACCAATCGGTATTTATCAGGCACTCCAGATTACAAGTAAGACTTTCCTAATAAGCCCTAATTATCCCCACTCTGATCTAGTTAGTCGTTAGGTGAGAACCGCCCCTACCACTTACGTTAGCTAAGTGGTTATATCAGACCTTACTGCCTGAAATAACTAGACAACACTACAACACGATACAACTAGGTAGAAATGTCTAGGTAAAAACACTTTTACTTGGGACGACTTTAGGGTTCGGTTCCCAAGTAGGGCTGTGTTATTGGGGTTTTCCATCTAGAATTTCTTAGTAGCAGCCCGTAGTCTGGATTTGTGCCCGGTTGATGGCAATAGGCTCGCCCCCTGTTACATGGGACTTAAAAATTACTGGCGAAATGTAGGTGTACTATAGGTACGCCTCTGCCAAACACTTCGCGGAATACAGGCGTGATATTATGATATGTTGTCTTTAGGAACTTTTGTCAAATAGATAAGGTGTGTTTGTCTGCCCATCGCCTACTCAGCAAATCGCTGAAATTACGTTTCATGAAAAACAAAGTCCATTGCGTCTAGTTTGAAAGATTTGGCTACTCGACAGAAAAAAAAACGCAATCATTAATATTGTTGAATTATCAAAATTACATAGAGAGGTTTGTAATTCCGAATGAGTTACGTCATTGTACGCTTTTATCATTTCTAACGTGACGATATATTTATCGTGGACGTCTACGTCCACGTCTATAGAATGTATGAAACTACGTGCACGTTATAACGTTATTGTGCGCGGAAATTTCAAAGCGTCTTCATATTTTTCCACATATTTTACTTTGCGCTGTTATCGTAATGCCGCGATGTGGACGTGGACGTCCACCATAATATCATCACGTTAGAATTATAAAATCGCACATTGGGGTGCAGATCCAATTATTACCTATTGATTTTTCAGGGTAAGCTTAATAAAAGCCAGTTTTTAGACGTGTCATGCAAATCATCATAAAATAAACAGAGCCTAACACAAAATATCTCTTAGATTTGTATCGTAAAACAAAATCGTGACGTCAGTTATTAACTCTGGCAGTGTACCCTTGAGTGCCGTATTTTGTGCCGGAGTGTTATGTAGCCATGTTGGTACACCCGACGTTCGGTAATGGAGGCAAGTGATGTTAAATGTTCTTAACTTTAAGATGATAGTAATCGGTAGAGCCTTCGTGGGTACGGTGTTAAGTTTCACAGTAATACTCAGAGAGAACAGAAATGTAATATTTAGGAAAGTATATAAACATACCTACCTACCTTTTAGCTACCTACTGCTAAACGAGCAGCCACTGGTTAAGGCTCGTAGACACTGTCGCGACGCGACGCCCGTCACAAAGGCACCGCGTGTCGCGCGACGAGCGGCGCCTTTGTGTAGAGTTGTCGCGTCGCGCCTGTCTGTGGGAGCCTTTATAGTGCCTTATTTACTCACAGTGAAAATCGATCGGGTAGCTGAGAACCCATGCGAACAAATAACGAAGGTCAATATTTTCGTTCAAATATCATGAAGTGAAAATAATAACTACTTAAAATTAGCTGAATACCGGTTTATTCAGTTTATAATGAGTCGTATGTGTGTGTAACACATTCATACTTCCCATATGATATCTGTGTTTAATGTAATGTCATATTCAATTTGACATAACGGCTACATACTGTAGTACATCGCACGTAATTACGACATAACTGCCGTGTAGTTCCGACACATATCATTACCAGCTAAACAACCTCTTTGGGAGTACACGCCACTAATTTCTATTAATAACTCTATCTATCGAACACAATAATGTCATTGTTGACTAAATTATATAAGCCATACCTGAGCATTACATAATTTGCATGTGCATATATATAATGGAACATTGTGCAGCCATTCTTGTTATTGGGTGCACAACTTCAATTAATTACCCTTGTCCAAATGTTAAGCTGTTGTGCGCAGAGTCCGTAATGGTCCACAAAACAAGCATACAGGTGCGCTTACATTCAAATAATATTCCATTACCGAAGTTTTGGTAAATTGCACGTGAAATCGATGATTGAATATGTCAGCGCAATCCGTATTGCGGATGTTTCACACAAACAAATAGCTAGTAATCAATCGTATTATTTGACTGTCGCTTTGCATTCTGTGCCAGTAAATGAATGCATGTAATAACAATGTAACATGACAATTGTGGGACAACTGTTTGCGCCACACGTGAACGGGGCTCCGTGCTTACTTTGTATTTATTGACACGTTGCAAATACAATGGCGTAATTGAATTATTGTACGAATATGCATCTGCGATCGTCATTCTGATTGGATTGTTTATTAATAGGGGCTAATTAATCTATAGTAGACGTGATGAATTGTTACTTAAAGTGAGGGAGTAAATGATGATGTTTATTTTTTTGAATGGCAGCTCGTAGTTGTGACCTCTGAGGTCCTGGCTACTTAACCGAACTATCCTGTGGGTGCCTTAAGATTTTACTCGAAAAGCCTCCAGCCAGGAGCGAAATTAAATACGAAACTTATATTTAAATGAACGCACGCTAAGGGCACCCCCTGTGGGGTACGGACCTCGGATTAGGGCGTCACTGAGAGAGGGCAGCGAGGTGGGACAGGCTGGATCGAAAGTTTAGAGTATTATTATTATTATTAAACGGGGGAATTTAAGGCTACAAGCCCAGCTACGACGCGGGCTGGGGCGTCATCGGACAAGGTAAATGATGATGGCGGCCACTCAGCTTTAAATAAGAAAATCATCATTTATTCCCGTCATAACATAGGTAAGCTACTTACGTAGAATCAAATATCACGGGACCTCGATAGCTGAATGCCTTTATCATTTATTCACAATCCGAATAGGGAATATTGTATACACACGTATATCGTCGTTATCGCTCAGATTACCCAATACTTCAGTATGTCTGCAAAAATTCCAAACTATGCGAAATTTCAGCTACATGTACAAATAATATTAGAGCTCCGTTCGACGTCATAGAATAGAGGGCGCCACTTGATCTAAATATGGAAGGGTCGAAACTACTTCAATCCTCGGCTGTCGAGAGGAAGGATAGATCCACTTATGGTAACAAATAGACATTATGTAAGTACTGTGTATGTACTTGTAGACTACACGGGTCCTACCTATGCCTTCAAGGATTTGTAGTAGGTTGCTTGGAAAATTTTGCAAGTAAAAACTAGAAGAGTTAATTTATTTGAGTCTGTCACTTTTGTGACCACGAACAGTTTAAGGTTCGTGCACACTGGCACGACGCGACAGCGCGACACAAAAGCACCGCGTGTCGCACGATGAGCGCTGTCTTTGAATCGTGCTGTGGTGTTGCGACTGTTTGCGGGAGCCTTTAATCGTAAACAATAAAACGGTAAATTCACGTTAATTTCCGTAATGAGTGGTAGTGTTTTCTCGAGGACCAACAATTTTGTCCTATCAGTAGGTCCACGAGGGTATGTTATTTCTGTTGGTCCTATTCCAAACCACAATTCACAAACAATTCCAACTGTTGAAACCAAAATTATTATATATTATGTTTATAGAAATAAGACTAGGTGTCCGGTATCTCCGTTTTAGTCGTCATACTGCTTTCTTATTGCGTGGACCTCATTTTAGTAAATAACTCTTTTTTTAAATGTCTATGATGCAAATATATAGTTTACAGCAGCATTTACTTCCTTTTTATTAATATCCTATGACTAACAGGGCATTACAAATATCAAGCCATATTTCTTTGTTGTAGTGTCGCTAATCCGTATTATTAAATAAAATTAATATTCAAAATGTTTGGGGAAATAACTTATTTAAAACGAAAGGTTGAATAGTTATTCTCCTAGACGATAGATAGTACTACAAACTGACTGACCAATGTTTTACCTTACTACGGTGCACGGTGCAGGCGTGTACTTATATAAATTTGTTATCGCATGTATTTAAGGAACCTCAAATAATTCCCATTTTGCTTTCCTAAAAATATGATTGAGCACTATAATACAATGAATGCGCCTCTTTTTCTGAACCTCAAATAATTTCTACTTTGGGGTTATAGAAATACTAAATAGTATGTACCTGTGACCAACTTGGATGTGCGCTCGCCTGCCGCTGCCGCAGCACCACGCGCTTCGGTCGCTCGGCCTGCGCGCGGTTGGTCACAGTTCTAACCTTTAATTTTTATCGTGTTGAAATTCTCATGGATGTCCTCCACCCTGGAGTAGGTGGAGGGGTATCTCCGACTCTTACTGACTAAAACCACACGGTGTTCTGCTGCTACCTTTAGCCGGGGTGCTGTAATGCTTGCACATTTCGTCACGCTCCCCCGGCCAGGTGTTAGCCCGCATTCATTTAAGCGGACCCCGTCACCCTCAGCGGCCGCATACGGCCGCAATTCCTCTAGAGAGAGGAGCGTGACAAACACAGCGCGCCGCCGTCTCGGGCCTTTCACTGTTCAGGCAACAAACTCCCAAGTCTGTTGCCTGCAGGCCTCACCCTAAGGCGGTTGGAGATCGCTCCACGCCCTCCGGCGCCCGGTACGTCTGCTACGTATTGGAAGGGAAGTTGTATCCTCTCTCTCCCTTTCCGCCGCCTCCTTCGTGACCATCACTTCCTCACAGAAGGAGGCGACGGCGTCCCACACTCTCTCACTTCCGACCATGGACTGGACCGAGTCCGGAAGCGAGAGAGCATCCGCAGCACCAACCGCCGCGACGGGGTCACGGCACTGCACTGCCCAAGCAGGGCATTCCCCAAACGGTGTGCTGAGTCGTATCGTCGAGACAATTGCAATGGTGGCAACCAGGTGTCGGTTCTCGGCCTATGCGACACTGGTACTTTCCGAAGCACCCATGTCCGGACAATACCTGTGTCAGCCGGAAAGTAAGGGCGTCATGCCGTCTCTCGTGTGTCAGCCGTTTTCACAGTTCTAACCTAACCTAACCATATGGTCGGGGTGCTCTAGCTTAGTTACTGCGATCAACTGTGAAAAAAGGATAGAAAGTTAAAAAGGGGCTCATTTATTTTATAAAAAAGTGTGTATCATTACAAGACCAAAAATTTTTTCGAGGTTCCTTAGTTTAAAAAGCGTAGGTACCTCGTACAGAAGGTCAATATATGTTTAAGGAATCTGTTAAATATTTCTCATTTATTATTAAGGGGCAAGTACAAGCCAGTTGTTAACACGTTCAACGCATTACGGGTAGTATTCGACACATATTGGCTTTCATCACAGTGCGATGCCCAAAACTGTTTTTTGTGTCGCTGTGCGCAGAACAGTTTTCTATGTTCTCCTACAAGTAGGAAAAAGGGATAAATATATTTTTGCTATCGTAATTTTTACTGTAACCAAATCTCTGAAAAAAACAATACGAGAAACATTTAGGTCGTACCGCATCAAGATAATTTCGTTTCAGTTCAATGCTATACGGGAAAAATATGCCCCGTATGCGCCACCCCGTACCGCACTAAGTTGCGTATGCGCAAGTCATCACTGGTTTGTAGTGACGTGCGCACGCGTGTTCGTTTTAGTTTTACCCGCGCAATACCCGCTAGAGGAGATAGTTATTTTAGTTTAGTTTATTTAATATACCTAACCTGTTTGGGAGAAAATAATTTATGCTGGTTTTGTTTTAATTTATAATTAATAGTATTTTGCCTACTCAGTGTACTATTTTCTTAAACCTCCAAAATAGGTATAATGTATTTTAACGCGATATTCAACACCTATATTGCTACATTTATTAATAATAAAACATTTTATAAATAATGGCGAATGTCGCATTAAAATACATCGTGATGTAAAGAGTTTTTTTACAAGGAAGGAACAACACTTTCTATTATAATATATATTATTATGCAAACAAATAAATTATATAATAAATATTTTTTCTTTCTTTGTAAATATTTTTTATTCCGGTTATGAGAGGTTTGTTGGCCCATCACTGCTGCCCACAAACAACCCCGTAACGTGGAGATCAGTGTGCGCGGCACGGGTTGTATTTTCCCAGTATTTTTAGGGTTCCATATTTTCGCTTATAACTAATAAGTTTCTTGAGGGATTTTCGCGCGACTTCAAAGTGATATAAAGAAAGATGTAGTCCACGTATTCTAGAAAGAACCATGTCCAAATTCGGTTTCTTCATGGAGAAAGAGGATTTCAAAAGTTGATAGTGTTACGGGAAATATACAGGCCGTAACGCATATCAGGAAACTCTGGTACGGGATATACAGCAGCCGTAACGCACGGACGAGCAAACTCTGTCAGAAGCTTGCCGCGTTAAGAGGGCGCAGCAAGACAGAAAAAAATCAAGTTTCACCCGCGCCTCTTTGCCTACCCCTCTCATCAAACACGACAAAAACAAAACACAATCCCTTCCCGCCAGCAGAAACTTTTCGCCCGGCGTATATTTAGGCATTTGAATTTGAATCTTGTGTGTAGTGTGTATACGCAAAATAATCAGATGAAACTGTTTTATTCAATTTACCTATGTGTACAAGTAGGTGTATATTATTAAATATTATTGTATGTCCGTGAATCTGTTACCGATGCTGGTGGGATGTTAGATTGGAGATTAGACTGACTTAAATGAAATAAAGACTAAATGTTACTTCAAGATACGGCCTATAAATTTTCGATACCGAATTGAAAGACAAACCTAACGGTGTAGTGGAAAAAATATTGTTCCATACATTATGTAACATAACTACAATTGAACAATTTTCAGATACTTTCCTGTACCTATTCCTGTACCTTGCTTCTTGTCAAATTTCATGATTCTAGGTCAACGACTTGTATCTTATGGGTTTTAATTTATTTGCGAGTGTCAAGATATGCGAAATGAATGGCAATTTATGCCAAGATACTAAGTCAACGTCTTAGAAGCTCATTTTTTTTTACAGCTCCAAAGGACCGTTTATGTAAGTATTTGATATCAATTTCAACTTGATACCCCCACGCATTCCTGAGATAAGCGGTCAGATAGATGGATAACAAAGTGATCCTATAAGGGTTTCGATTTTTCTTTTGAGGTACCGAACTCTAAAAAGCAAAGCACTTCCATCAAAGTACTATAATACTACATACTCATGATACTACCTACATGATGGTGAAAACAATTTCGATAAAATTGCTTTTTTGATGATATAAAAGCGTATAATTATAATCGCATCTACGAAACTGCCTTTTGGAAGGGGCAACTAGAATCAATTCAATTCTATTTTTTTGTAAATTTTGACGTTCAAAAGTGCCTTTTATGTGCCTATTTGAAATAAATGATTTGACTTTAACTTTGACTTTGCATCACTTACCTTCCGCTTTTTTACTTAGAGAAAATGAAATCAATTGAACAAAAATGTCAATAAAATAAGAAAATAAACATTCGCAAATAAATTAAAATCCATATGATACATCCCGTTGACCTAGAATCATGATTTTTTGGCAAGAAGCAAGGTCTCACAGCACAAATAGGTACCTGGAATGGTTTTTCAATTAAAATATTTAAACGAAGTATGACCATTGTCCACTCCCTTTATTTACAATGAAATTCTTCAGTAGGTAAAACATCTGTTTATTTTGCCTATACTATACGCTAAGCTTGAATTCATAATCTTAGATCATAGTCATGTTTTGGAACTAGAAACTCAATGCTGGCGTGACAAAGTTCAAATTCCAATGTAACCAAATTTTATTTAGGGCCTTGTACAAGTTGGAGGTCACGACGTCTTCGTGGAAACCAGTGTTCACCAAGTAAAAAAATATAATGGTATATCGTGGATATTGCATTGCAGGATCGTGCAAATTCAATTAGCAACAGTGTTACCAAGTAAAAAATTATATTGGTATGGTGGATTTTGCACTGTATTGTGCAAAGTCAAATGGCATGTGTCATGAAAACCTATCCTGCGCGGAGCGCGAGTAGAAAAAAGTCCTCACCGAAAACATTTGTGAAAACAGGCCAATTTCGGAACAAATAACTAGGGTACATTAGTCGGCTTTACCGACAAAATAATTGGCATCTATTTATATGGGTGCCAAAGAAAGTCGAAAGTTTATTAGGTTCCTCTTTTGTAACTGTTGAAACTTTAGCTTTGAAAAGCAAGCCGACAGTCCCAAACATTGTGATCCGTCACAATCGTTACTCATCCCCATCATAAGAAGGGATCTAGTCACGAGAACACTATCCGTATGAAAACTGTCATGTCCCGTGCACACCGTTTCGTACTTGTGTCCGCAATAAACCCTATTTTAGTTTTCCGATTTATTTATTTTGTAAACTCCAATAATATTATTATACCAATAACCTACCCATATGTTAAATTTTGAGTTTCAACTTGATTCGGGGGTTTTGGTCAAAAGTCGCTCGAAATGGGTCGTCTAAGGTTACCCTTACACGAAGTTTGTCAACGAAAGTGGGAGTATACGAATTTGGTTCTTTATGTAATAGTAATAAGATCTGAAATCTCCAGCACGAACTCTATGTTGTAAATTTTCTCCGCAAGCAAATTGACTGAAGTGGAGAACAATGGCGCTAGTTGTACTATACCAGTCAAAAATCTGTCAACTAATTGTATGTCATCTTGAGTTTTCAAATATCAACATTGAATTATTATAATATTTTTATTTTATAGTTTAGCCGTGGTATTTATTTAGTTTATCAATTCTTAAAGATTTTAATAATCGTTTCGGAAGTGGTTTTAGTGATTTTTTCATGTTTTGTATTTCACAGTTTCATTCCAACAATGTGATAAATTACGAAAATATTATTTACGCAAATAAATTAAATCGCAGAGCAGCAGAAAATTCAAGCGCAGTCCTCTCGTCTCAACAGAGCGACGGCGACTGATTTGTGAAACAAAAATATGCTTGAAGTTCCCGCAACGTGCGACGGAAGATGACTTCTTCCACGAACTAAAAACGTCGTAAGTGCTTAAAGCTTCTAGTCGTAATAATTCCAAAAATAAAAGGAATTTCAAAAAATGCCTGCACAATTTTTTTCGCCTTGTCTTGATACAGATAATCATTAAAAAATTATCTTATTAGTCATTAACATATTAAGTACAAATTGAAAAAACGTGAAAATTAGGGGTAACTTCGTGATGTTATTTTATCGAGAAAATTTTAACGTATTGTGTTTCTGTTCCACAAAAAGTTTCAAAATATCATGTAGTTACTCATATTATTTTTATTTTATACCTAAGTCTTATGAATTTCATGAAAAATTAAATTGAAGACAGGCAATTTTGGTTACTACCCGCTCTTAAACGTGTTAAAGCTCCCACAGACAGGCGCGACGCGACAGCGCTACACAAAGGCGCCGGTCGTCACGCGACTCGCGGTGCCTTTGTGTCGGGCGTCGAGTCGCGCCTGTGTCTACGAGCCTTTAAACATAGTAGTTTCGGTGCTTACCTAAACTTCTATAAACTATACTCGTAGTAATACAAAAGAGTTAGCATTCAAATCGCTAAAAGGGCAACATGTACGTCGAGTGGTTATCAAAACTCATAAAATAAAGTGAAATAATATCTCCACCACACGAGTGCTTTCTTAGGACCTTCAAATAGAAACAATGATTCAACTCATACAAGATAACATTCTCAATATTTTAAACAAAAACAATCTTCTTTGATGGTAGTTCACATTACTATAATGCATCCCATTTTCTCATGAAAGTAAGAAAAATCTTATGCTTACGGTGACTCTTTGTTTATGACCTTGTTATGGAATTTTCTTCGAGGCAAACTTTTTCATTTTAATCTTAATATTGTTGTGGATTAGGACAGGAGCATACCTCTGTTGCCCTGAAATGAGACAAATTCTGGTTAATTATGTAATGTCAAACATTCAATCTGCGGGGTAATTGCGTAACATTCTAACAATAGGAATGGATTTAATTTTGACAGTTCAACAACATTCATTGCGTTATTTATGTTGTTGAGCCGACAAATTTTTCGAACGTATGAAGCAATGAATTAGCAATAGGCTTCCAAATGATTCAGATTGTGATGGATAGTGTGTTACGCAGTTAGGGTGCGGCTTACCGTTAATGATTGAGGTGGTCTCTTGAAGACCATCTCAAACATTAAAACAGAAAGTACAGTTAAGGAACTTGCTGATAGGATGTATGCTACCAAGACCTACAAGCAGTGATTGGAAATGGCCGCGTAGATGTTTGTTTTTTTGGTGTGCAAGAGAGGAAAGGCGTGAGTTTTTTTCCGTGTGTATGTAAGGAATGATGGATGCGATTTTTTTATTGTATTTCTTGTTTTGTATAAATTTTTTATAATTTTTTATTGTGTTTTTTTATGGATCATGCGGTCTGCAATAAAGATTTTTATTATTATTATTAACCTACATGGTCCTCATACGATCTGACCATTACAATGTTTTTGTATGGACTTTATAAGAGACTTTTACCTCTGAGTTTGTTTCTGTTTCCCTTCAGAGTAGTCGGTTAAGAAACACCGACGTCATCTAGTTTTTTACCGACTTAAAAAAGGAGGAGGTTATTTATGTTCGTGTGTATGTGTTTTTTATTCATCTTCATCGATATTTTCGTCAGTTGTGGACAGATTTAAAAAAATATTTTTGCATATTGTAGAGGAAGCTTGCGCGGTGGCCCCATATAAGTTTTTATTAACTTTGCTTAGGTGGTTTTTGATTAGCTTCGATAATATGAATTTAATCCATTTTGTGTCTTGATAATGTTATAATACTTCCTGTCACTGTTGTTTACATAGCAAGTAGTGGTATACGAATTGGTGTGGGGTAGCTACCATAACTAAAAAGCAAAAACGAAAACTTAAAAAAAAACACTTCAAAGTGTAAAATAACTTTTAATTTCGGAAGTCGGTGGCAAAAAACTAAAATACAGATCTAAAGACACCGACTTCCAAAATTCAAGGTATTTTTCACTTTGTAGTGTTTTTGGAAGTCAATTGTTTCTTTGGTAACCAAAAAATTTACGTGTAGAAGTATTAACAAAATAATTATAAAAAAACAACATCCGTTCATGAAGTAAATACGCAAAAATATTTGCGTGCATAACAATATTACTCGTTGAATTTACAAGTTTAGTAATATCACTTCACACAATGCATGCCAATGTCCTGTAAGTGGGCAATCAAATAAAAGTTTGAAGTTAGTGAGTAGGGGTCATCGCCTCATATCCCGCCATCTGGACCAGCATCAAAGCTTCTATATTGCTCAAGAACTTTCCATGAGCTCATATTCTAGTAATATCTTAATACCGGAGCTTATACCTACTTATACTACGGTAAATATATCTTAATATATCTATGTATATTATTGTATGTCATACATATACCTAAATTGCACCTTCGGTAGGACAAGGGCATAAGTGACAGAAAATCTAAAAATGACTGAAGTATGCCAAAGTGCTTTAAAGTCCCTTTTATCCGGAGGAACAAAGACCCGTATCTATATCAGCTTAATGCCGGCAGAGGGCAACAGTGCCATTGTCATATTGTTGCATTTCTTTGAGTATCTTGACGCGACAAAATCTTAAAATTGCTCGCTTGTAAAATCACTAAAAGTGCAGTTATGCCCTTGTCCTACCGAAGGTGCAAGATATATATATATATATTATAAACTAAGGCTTTTTTCTAGTCTGTCTGTATGGCCACGCTGTTCTTCTAAACTACGCAACGGATTTTGATGCGGTTTTCACTATCATCTTAAGACTTTGTTCCGGAAGGATAACGTTCTAAAATACGTTACTATTAAAACATATAATAAAGAAATCTCGATGTTTTTTCAAGTCGTAAAAACTGTGCGAAGCGACGGTGGGTCGCTAGTACCTAGTAATGTCAGAAAACAGGCTTGCGTTAAAATAGCCTCCACGACTCCGCGGCGATACTTCAAACCTACGTCTCTCGCACCCTGGGTAGTTAGCCCATTTTGCTGCTTTACTGACTGGCAAAATCTTATATATTTCTTGCCGATGCGAGAGTAAGAGAAAATTTTGGGTTATCACGGTCCTATGGTGTTGGGAAAGATGAGCGGGGCTGAGTTCCCGAGTTTCCGCACATAATTGTCATTTGAAAAAAGTCAATAGTCAAAAGTCAAAAGCCAAAAGTCCACGAAGACGCCAATCAAAAAATATGTGTAGTACCAACTTTCTAGATGCCAAGTCAAAATATAAACTAAACATTACTCTTGAACTGAACAAAATATGTTTTCCGCACATTTTGTACTCGTAAGTTCAGTCTAAGCGGGGAGTTAGTTTGAAACTAGCAACTACAGGCAAAGGTGTGTGGCGCAGTTAGCTACATTTTTATGCTAAACTTCTTTCTCGTATGCACTTCTTGGAGCAAAAGAAAAACGTTGCTCATCTTATCAGTTGTTTGAGGTTTTATTGCGCAGGTTGACTTCGATAAATTGTCTTTCAACTATTTTAGATGCTCAACCTGTAGTTTTTACCCAGTAACTGGATACAGTGTAGGCTCCTGGCTAAATGATAACAGCCGCGATCAGTTCGTGGATGGGTGACCATCCATTATATATCCAGACCCCTCCGTGCTTTGAAAAGCATGTTAAGTTCCGGCTGTCATTCGTAGATCTTTGGCAGTCGTTACTCGTCAGAAGCCTGAAAGTCTGACAATCAATATCACCAAGGGGTAAGGTTAGTTGTAGCGGTATCTAAATCGCCACATGCGAGCTACGCGTCACACTGACGTCACGAAAAATCCTACATCGCGCAAGCAGAGTTTACCGCGCAACTAGCATATATACAACATCCCAACATCAACCGTTGGGCAGTTGCCCACCAGACACGACACCCGTCTGGTCGGAGGATCCTCCCTTTTCAATAGAGTATGAATGAGCTTTACACCCATTTCCTGTCCAGTAACCCAGTGTGTGTGGGTATCCAGTGTTAGTGTTATCCAGTAACTGGGTTGTGGAGGTCAGATAGGCAGTCGCTCCATGTAAAATCCTGATATTCAGCTGCATTCGGTTAGACTGGAAGCCGACCCCAACATAGTTAGGAAAAGGCGAGGCTGATGATGGTTGCTCAAACTGAAATAAAGTCGACTTGCAGTAAATGTTGCTGCAGCTACAGGCAGTTACATATTATTTTGTGCCTATTATGTGTCAATATCTTAAACCCTAAAGTATTACCTACCCTAAGTATTCTCTAGTATGCGCTAACGACAACAGATAGTAAAGTTTCTAATGCCTGGTTTCTGGAGGCGGTTGATCAACTCTGAATAGCGATAGATTCGACAAAGTTATCTATGTAAGCTAAGTTCTTACGCAAACGCAATGTATTAATATATACTCGTATGTATACCCAATATCTCTATCGAATAAATACACATAAGTATAAGGTAAATATAAATACGACGGAGAAGGTACGTCTCTCTCGTTATCATCAGCTTTATTTTAACTACTGTGGGCGTACTATGGGAAGTGTTGGTTATTGCGCAATAAAAAAACGGTTGCAGTTCAAATCAAATTATAATTTACGAACAAATTAATCACACTAGCGAATCACACACTGTAGGTACACGACACAACTATACAGAACACACGACAGTTTCTAAACGTGTTCACTGCTTGACCGCCACTTTTAGTATAGTATAAAGTTCTCTGTGACCGCCACCGACCAACTCTGCTTTATCCATAGAGTATAATAACTATAGCTTTAACTCTGGTCGAGCGTTATGTTGTAGACTCTGTCAGGCGACGCCTGGTGGCGCTGGCGTCCCAATTAGTCAGTCAAACGATTGGTTGAACATATTTCCAACACATATGTAAAGACTGACATCGCCAACCCATCCTAAACAACCGTGGTGATTAAAGCTCGTGCTTACTTTGTATGAGAAGAGGCCTTTGCCCAGCAGTGGGACAATAATAAGCTGATATTATTATTATAAGGTCCTCAACGAAAAGCCCACGCTCATATACAGTGGGCGTTTAATCTTCACACAATATCCCTTGAAAAACGTTTACCAACGCTAATAAAAAGAAATAATAAAACCTTGTAACAATTTTAATTCTATAACATGAAAGCTTTTTTTTAATTTGCTAAATTAATATTGCTGTATAAAATCATAGGCTTGCGGTATAACTTCGTGACTTATGACGCATAGTCACGTTCAAATATAGCTCTATAGTTCGTTAGCAGTTTTTATGTACAAAACTAACAATCCGCCCCTGCTTCGCACGGTTTTTTTGACTTGACAAAGCAAGGTGATTTCTTTATTAAATGTAAGTTAAATATAAATGTTTTATACACATAAACCTTCCGGAATAAATTCTCTAAATTATGGTGAGAATCGCATCAAAATCTATTGCGCAGTTTAGAAGAACTATGCGGTCACACAGACAAACACGAAATGCGACTTGAAATTTATAACATGTATGGATATAGATGAGCTCCTTTCTGTTTTTCTTGAAAGTTGGACAATTGATCACCAATATTTGAGCCAAGAATGGTGATTTTATATATTAAATTATTATCTCATCATCATCATCATCAGCCTATATTCATCCACTGCTGGACGTAGGCCTCTCCTAGTGAACGCCACTGACCCCGATCTTCGGCTCCTCCCAATTGCAAGTCGTCACTCCACCTGGCCGGCGGGCGTCCCATACTACGTTTTCCTAAACGCGGTCTCCACTCTAGAACTTGTTTTCCCCAACGATTGTCGGTTCTGCGAGAGATGTGACCAACCCATTGCCACTTCAGCTTGCTTAGTCTTTGAGCTATGTCGTTTACCTAGGTTCTCTGGCAGATCACCTCGTTTCGGGTTTTATCCTTCAGAGAGACTCCAAGCTTAGCTCTCTCCATCTCGCTGAGTGACTTTAAACTTATGGACCAGTCTTACCGTGAGTGTCCAAGTTTCAGCTCCGTAAGTCATAACTGGTTATTATTTAATATCCGCTAAATAAGTTTGTATCATACCTACCCTACCTCCCTACCTCATACCTAGATATTTGTAGGTAGGTACATAAAAATAAAAATGAGGAGCCCAGTTCAAAATAATTGATAATATAAAGGTATGTAGGTAATGTTTTGTTTATATACCCCAGTTTACCTTTATCGGTAATAGCTTCCATGTAAAAGAGGTATGGCTTGTAGCCATTTACCGGACACCGATTACAGCCAGCAGGTTCTACTAAAAGGTTTAATAAAAAGTACCGGACACTTTGACCACCGCCACCACCACCACCACCAATTTGTCACTTTGGACGATATAGTTTAACAATATTAAGTAAACCCCAAACTGGAAGCATTCCACATTCATGTGGAATGTGGAATTGTAAATCATATTGATAAGCCCGTTTAATAGCTAGATACAGTCCGCGGCTGATTGATAATTGGGTTGCGGTAGCGATAAAGGGCATGACCTATGACTGTTTAGTTCTTCGAAGACCTGCAGCATAGCAATTTAATTTTAGCAATTCATTATATTTACTGGTCGAAGAGATACTGGAAGCCTTGTGCGCTTAAAGAGCCATGATTAAATTTATTTTCGTAAAGATTCAGCTTTTTATTCTGCTAACAAAAATTGGAGTATCAAGCGTGGCAATAAGTTATAGCGTATCTTTATATTTAAAAATATTTATTCCTCAACTTTCATTATTGCACCTACCACTGTTTGTCTTTGCATCACCCAAAGATTGACTGATAGAAAATGCCTATAACTTTAAGTCCACCGCTGTACATTTGTGTGCTTAAAGTATTATATAAATAGCAACTGTTACCGTAGTGTATATATTTATTAGATACTAGCAGACCCGACTGACGTTGCCCTGCCCGAACGTTGACTCGATCGCAGCGCCACCTACCGGGTCTAATTGTGAATCTAAACCATCGAGGGACGCTACTCAAACACATAAAAAATCATCAAAATCGGTCTAGCCGTTTAGGAGGAGTTCAGTGACATACACACATACAGAAGAATTATGTATATACAGGGTTATTGGTTATATGTTGGCAATCCATTAAGGGGATGTAGGAGAGGTCATTTGCAGCAAAATTACCCTTGATGAGCCTTATGCAAATGTTAACCATTTTCGAGTAATTTAACATAATTTATATTTTTTTGCGGTACATAACTTTGAAAACGTAAGAAAAAAACAAGACATTTTTTTTTTAATTATTATTGTCAGCTTCTCCTTTAATACATAATAATCAACCATAAAATGACAATTATCTTTAATGACGTATAAAAGTGTTTGCACAAACCTACTTACAGAAATAAAATCATTTATAATAGTTTTACAAATCGTTACAATTTTCTAACATTTTGAGCAGGTTATTTGACAAAAAAACACGGAAGTACTTTATGGGAAAAACATTCCAAAAACATGTAGAACTTCTCAGTTATCCAACGAGATACAATAAGATACCGGATGTCTTCAAAAATATATAAAACGTCAAATTACTCGAAAATGGTTGACATTTGCATAGGGGTCATTAGGGGTCATTCGGTTGCAAATGACCTCGCCTACATTCCCTTAACGGGTTGCCGATATATAACCAATAACCGTGTATAAAGATGTAAACACTATCTCATGCACATCAGTAGTTAGGTCTGTCACTAATGTCAACTGTTAGTTACCACAATGGTCTAAAAAAACAAGGTAGAGTGACACAAGCATACGTCACTATCCAGTTGCCACTTTATTGCAACAAAACAAGAAGTATGGAAACATTTTCAGTCACCATTCTATTAAAAAATGTATACCAAGCATTTAAATTGTCGTTTTGCTTCTCTAATCAAAGGAAACAATTCAATTTAAACTTATACCGACGTAATTTTTAGTTAAAACCTCATTGATTTATCGGATTCGCACAGGTAATAAAGGCGGTTGGGGAGTTATTATGACACACTACTGGTAACACAGCGATGATGACGTAGGCTTGTGTCACCCACGTGACCACTGTGTCTCGGAATGCTATACCTGGCGAAGTATATTATTATACCATGGTTACCACGAATGGCGGTAAACAGTTGTGCAGTGCAGCGGTGCCTGCACGACAGGCTTGGTATGGTGATGAGCCAGTGAAGTGTTACAATCAGCTTAAATACGGGATCAGCAGAAGTCTGTACCAGCGATACGACAATTCTTTGCAGTAATCTAGATAATCATCTACAGATTAATTACCTGCATTCATTGGGTAACCTATCAATGCATCCATCTACACACTTTAGACCAGAGTACGTTTCTGGACTTCCAAACTTCTGATAGTAACTTGTTTTTAATATCCACAATAGATTACCCCCGCCATTTACCCAAAGTAATCGAGTTATTCCTTTTAATGTGGGGCATAGAACAATTTTATCTCAGGGTTGACAGTTTGTAGCTCCGTAATGTAATTTTGCATGTGTCAGCGCGTCAGTGGCGTTTTGTCAGGCGCACCCCTGCCAGTCGGCACATGGGTTGACATTGCCAAGTATTCGGCATAATTGTTTCGGGATTAGGCCGTCTTCCGCTCCTTAATTATGTTTTCTGTGTGTATTCAATTAACTGTACGTCTTAGATGCTATTTTGTTGGTTTTATCTGGTCTTAGAATAGAATAGAATACTCTTAATTATGTGACTCCATAAAAATTACAGATATAAATGTAGACATTTTACATAGGGCACGCATTTGAGGTAAATTGTATGTGTATCGGGACATCGTTATTTTTATTGTTTTACTTTCCTGTATTTTACGACTAAAACTCCCTTTAGGTATTTCATTTATCGTTGAGCTCTCTGAAAATAATACACTTCACCTAGATACTCATCTATCACTTAAACAATCACCAAACTACATAACAATGACGTCACAAAGGGTCTCATTTCACCTGCATCGAGGGACGTTCGCCAAGACTCACAGTGCAGTTATTATCCCTCGTTTGTGTTAAGTGGGTGCTGCAATGATCCGGCTTAGCGCTTTATAATGAGCTCCCTCGGCGAGATCGCCTTCCACCACATGTCCTTGTCTGCGCCATATAAATATAGCCTTGTATCATATTATAACAAAACAGATGCGTACAGAAGGTCAGCTCTATACAACGAACGCAAACAGGCGCACGTACATATTATGCCGCATGTATCAGAAAGGTGTGGTTAAAAGTCGTTCAGTTTGGTGGTCTATAAACAATCAAACTTAACAACTTTCTCTAGAAGACCAACGTCGTAATCACGAAAAAATATTATTATAATATTTTAAAAATATATTAAAAATAAAAATCAGCCGTCCCATACATTTGGGTCAAGTAAGTATTGAAGTTTAGTATGGGACAGTTGATTTTTTTTTCGCGATTACGATGTTAGTCCCATGGAGAAAGTTGTTCAGTTTGTTGGTCTCTACCCTCACTCTTAAATTTTTCCTCCTACATCCTGTTCCCACTGCCTGTCGGCCCAGCTTGGCGCGATCTAGACTGTGAGAAAGCGGGCCGTGGGATTGCAGCATTGGGAGACCTCAAATTATCTCAAATGAATGCAAGTCGGCGTGCGCTTGCACCGCTGTAAATAAAGCGTGTCTATGTGTGCGTGCGATTTCACTCGTTGTATGGAGCCGACCTTCTGACTATTTCTTCTATCTATTTTGTGATATGAAGGTAGAGCTACCGTGAATTGTGACCCATTTTGGAGCGTTTGTGATACTGTGACAACGTTACTCTATTAGTTGCTTTGTGGTTCATGTTTTATGTGATTCAAATTATTTTGGTATTAAAATTGTTATGTGGAAAGCCTATCCTATAGGCATATTCCTGCCTTTCAATGTACGAGTAGGTACCTAATCTATCAAAGCTTCCTACAGATTTTTTGTTCTTGAAAGACTCTGCTGGAATTTGAAATGGACCAATTAGCAAAATCACATAGTCATTGAGCCACTCTCAAATATTAAGTAGTAGCTGTTGCCCGCGACTTCGTCTGCAATCCAGGATGAAAAGTAGCCTATGTCCGTACCCAGGTCATGGTCTATCTGCAGTGCCAAATTTCATCCAAATTCGTTCAGCCGTTTTGGCGTGAAAGCATAACAAACAAACATACTTTGGCAATTATAATATTACTAGCTGCGCCCCGCGGTTTCACCCGCAGAAATCCTAATCCAGGCCATAGTCTACCCATGTGCCAAATTTTATCCAAATCCGTAGAGCCGTTTTAGCGTGATTGAGTAACAAACATCCAAACATCCACACTTTCACATTTATAATATTAGTAGGATATATATATATTAGTAGGATTGTAGGACTAGCTGTTGTCCGCGACTCCGTCTGCGATACAGGATGAAAAGTAGCATATGTTCTTACCCAGGTCATGGCCTATCTACTCGTATGTGCCAAATTTCATCCAACTCCGTTTAGTAGTTTTTGCGTGAAAGAGTAACAAACATCCATCCGTCCATCCATCCATCTATTCACACTCACAAACTTTCACATTTATAATATTAGTAGGATTTAAGTGAAGTTAAGATAAGTATAGAGATTGTAGGTACCTACCATCACCCAAGACAAGCGGCGACTTAGTGTTGCTGTCATGTTCTATGTAACCTAATTAAGATAGTGTAATCATTACATGCTATCTCTGATGGACGGATTAATTGTTTGATTACGTCATAAGTTAACAATTAACTATGTACCTGAACGGGATTCACAGGCAATCAAAATCTATTTGTGCTATGAATTGAATTGAAAGCTTATCCTAAATTGAACAAATTCTAACAATACTGGCGCTTTTCACGCAACGCGAACATCATGCGGGCATAAAAGTTTAGGTTACTGCAAAAATATACGCAGATATCGCTCGTAACACAACACAGCCTATCCCGGAAATATAACACAAAACTTAAAATCAATATAATCATAAAAATTCATAATCAAATTCGAACATTTCATACAACGCCCGCGCTCCGTCGCTCATAAAAATATATTAACTCCTATAAATTTAGCATCGTCAGCGATTTATTTGTCGCTTAAGCGATACGCTCTCATCGCTCGTAAACAGGGCTCATCAAACCGAGCCGGATTATTGCCGACATGCACGACCGTATAACGGAAGCGCTCCTTTATAACACTGAAAAAGAAATGGCGCCGCAAAAGAACTAAGCGCCACTTCAACGTACAATCTGCACCGACTGCTACTCGATAAATCAGTTTCCATTTAAAACGAATGTTTTTGACATGAATAATTCTAAGAGAGTCGGTCGACTGCGGCTTACCGCGATAACATAAAGTTACCATCCGATGTCACGGGGTATAATCGATTAGTCGATCCAATTCGTCCCTAATAACCGATGAAATTCGAATGTAAATTTGCATTGAAAGATATTCCATTTAAAAGAAACGATGAGAAAACATCCTTGTGATGGATGGTCCCGTCATCGGGGCTTCGATTACATTTGACGAAATGTGATATACGAACCGAAATGCATTAACACACGCTGACTCACTGCGGGACTAACAACACGTCGAAGATTCCAGATAAAATATGTACCGCGGGTGTTTGATTAACCATCAGACACGCGGAATGACGTAAACAGTTCCTATTCATGGGGCACGGGCTTTATGTATTTGGAAAATAATAAAACTTGCAAGATAAATATCCATGAAATATGGTGAAGACATTGTCTAACTTGGAAGTCTGAATTCACGATCCAGCGTAAAACTTTAGAACTTGAACGAGATGCCGGGGACTAACGACAGTTTCTATAAAAAGAAGAAATTCTTTTAATTCAATTTTGTTCATGTTCAACAATATTTTTCAAACTTTAAATATTTTAAACAATACAATCTTATTTTATTTATATAACAATTTATATACACACATATAAACAGACAGGAAGAAAAGAACAGAAAAATAAGTATAAAGGTGATGCTTCAGGTAGGCTTAAAGTGGCTTGCTTGGTCTTGTCAAGATTATATTTGTATTTTCTTAATAGCTTTTTAGTGTTAGTGGTCATCAAGGATTCATTAATAATTTTACATGAAATATTAAATAGCGTGACAGACATTCAGTAAAAAACACGGAACACAATAATATAGCAGTAAGCACTTATAGTTAAATTTCAGCTTTGGAAACACAAAACAAAATCCTCAGACAAGTATATTTTTTTATTAAGCACTGAACCAGTGCATTTGTTCCGAGCTAACTATAAAACAAAATACAACAATAAAACAACTGCGCCAAAAAAACATAAGACTATAAAAAAGCTACAAAGCAACTCCAGACACAACTCTGTAACAGAATTAAATAACTCTTCGTTCCAATCATCGCAATATCGTCTACTATGTCGCTTATGTTCGTCATAAACATAGATTAAACATTAATCCCAACAAGCCATTATTTTGTTACGTACCTAATAACTTACCTGACAAAGGAGAATGACAGCTTTACGTCCCCGTACCTACCCGGCTTTACCAACTAATTGTACCAAGCTTTTCATAATCATCTACAAGTACTCAAGTACTTACAAGAAGGGTTGGGAATCCATTATTAATTCAAGCGAATAATTTCTAATATTGTTTTGGAAGAATGTGGGGTGATCGTGTATTGTCAAGCCTCTTGAATGTCAGATAAACTCTAAGCGGAATGTCCGCTCTAAAACTTTATAATTACTTAGCAAAGATTAGTGAAGCGATTTTGCGGACTAAACTAGCTCAGACGCTGGCCGAAACAATAATGTGTCTATGTAGAATTCCCCTTTGTCCTAGCTGAACGACAGATACGATCCCGCGATGCTATCCATACATATTGAGACCAAATAAAATTCGCACTGTATCTCAACTACTGAGAATTTGTCTCAGAATTTACGAAAATACTGAAAAGTAGGATAAACGCTTCGCGTTGTATAATTGCGACAACGTATAACTGCACCAAGTAATATTATCACATTTTCGCATAGCCTAGCACGTTCTCGCATTTTCCGCCCATCAGGACGCTTGGTTGGAAAGCAAGACTCCCGGCTGAAGGACGTATCTCGACACCACTCGCAACGTCTCTTATCTCTCGTGATATAAGCCAGGTTGTTAGCGCGCTTGCTACTCGCGTATTATTCCTACGTGTAATTGTATTATTACGAGCGGTGTACATTTTGCCGCCAGTTTCGCTAGACGGAATGATACACGTCCCTAAAGAAGTTTCACTGAAGTCAGATGCTACTTTGTTACGTCATTGCTCCCTACGTCACTCGGAGAAGTATGGAGGAGTTTATGACGCAGACGTAATCAGAGAGCTCCACGTATTTACCTTAAATCATGCGGTATTGTCTAAAGTAATGGCAAAATAATGTGAGTGGAGGCTGATTGCCGACAGGTGCACGCTTCGCCTGAATACTAAATACGCTCCACATATATTAATATATATATAAGACATTCAGTTCAACATTCATTAGTTAGCGTTTCATTTCATTCGAACAGATTTCCCGCAGTAAACGACGTTTTGTCCCACCATAATGTATTCAGCATTGAAGCATTATTAATGCTTCTATAGAATGGGAATAGAACAAGGCTCTTGTGCCTACATACAAACGTATATTGACACAATATCGGATCAGTATATTCCATTGACATTCCTAATTATTGATAAGCTTATAAGGTACTGAGCTCCATTGTGATATGCCTGGTTACGCAAGTTTCATTATGCATATATCAATTCCATACTATTGTGCAAAATCAAAAGTCATTTATTCAAACTAGGCTGAGAATCAGCACTTTTTGAACGTCAAAATTACATAAGACAGTCCCCCAAAACGCCCGCCCTACACCACTTCCTAATGATTTAGCAGGGAAGAAATGGCGCAACAAACTCCCCAGCCGCACAGCTGTCTGTTCAGTTAGAAGAAATAGATTCTATACAACAGTAAGTATTAACATTACGAAACACAAAACATTAAATAAAATTATTTTCCATATGTCAGCTAGCTCACGCCTATTTACCAACATATGCTTAACCAGCCTAACCGGCCGAACCAGTAACCATGTTTTTCCAATTATTTCGAAGCTCATAAAAGCTCGATACCGCACCCTATTAAGGTAACTATAATCCGGGCTGTATAACAACATAGGGTTGAACTCTGAACAGTTACAAGCGAAGAAACTCGAAGCACCGCGCTAGAGGTGCCCCAATTTTTGTAGAATCGTAAACCCGTAAGATTTAGTGAACGGTCAGAGTTTTAACGAGGGCCTGTGTCCTCCGTCCTCTTTCGTCCTCAACCCTCCTCGCCGACGAAATATAGTTTTACGACAATCGCTAGTGAGCCATTAAACAATTTTCACCGGCGCCCGGCTACAATGTTTATGCTTTACTGCCCCGCTTTGTGTTAGAATAATGAGATCTATATGCATTTTGGGTTCTACGATGTTTTTGGATATACTCAATAACTTTGGAAAGCAGTGTAGCTAAAAGCTTTATGCAGCAGTGTAGAAAGAAAGAAAGAAAGAAAGAAAAATAGTTTATTCTGCAAAAACAAAACGCACCTAACAAATGAACGACATTAACTTAGAGACATACAAAATAGCCAAAAGCCTCGTATTCATGTTACAAAAGTTTCGTAATTTTGTCTATTGCTTGATGCCAGAGACCAAAGACAATACACATTGCTCTGTGTTGCGACACTGGCAAATGACAACAAACAAACGATCAAAACAAAAACAAAATGCCAAAATGCAAAATGTAGGTTACAGTGTAGGCTCTTCGCTAAATGATAACAGCCGCACGGGTCGATCGAAGGTTAAGCTACGCTTGCCGCGGTCGGTTCGTGGATGGGTGACTATCCATTACATATCCATGACCCCTCCGTGCTGCGGAAAGCACGTTAAGTCCCCGCTGTCATTCGTAGATCTTTGACAATCGTTACGGGTTGTAACACGCCCAAAAGTCTGACAACCACTCTTAACAAGGGGAATCGTGTTACCCAGTAACTGGGTTGTAGAGGTCAGATAGGCAGTCGCTCCATGTAAAATACTGGTATTTAGCTGCATCCGGTTAGACTGGAAGTCGACCCCAACATAGTTGGGAAGAGCTAAGGCAATTTGATTGTAGGTAACCTTCTGCACGCCCTACACTATGGCTTCAGCCTGTAATCTCCGAAGTATCTCAAGTTATACTATGCAGGTATATCTAATTGCCACCGTGACATCGTAGTAGCGAGCTGCAAGCTTCAGACGTTTGTGATTTTTTTTATCTAATGGTGTTTCCATGTTGTTTACCCGAAATGTCCGTAAACACTGCCAGTAGTTTGATAAATAAATGCCTTTTTTCTGTCATAGCAACATATACCTTGTTACACACGTACCTACGAATATAATAATATTGTCAAACCGCTTATTTCTAGAACTCCTAGAACTATCACAAATATCAAACCAATGCACTTGGTTTCGCATATAACAATTACCATGACATGTAAACCTTTCACGTTTAGAAGATCGTATTTCTATGAGCTCGTGAATTCAGAACTCACTTTGTAAAACGAAGTAGTTTCTATGAATTTGTAAATTTTTCCAGAACGGAATATTTTACCTAATTTGTAGATGCTAATTAACATTCGTTAGTCGTGGTTTCGTTGGTAATTAGAATTAAACGGCAGTATTAAAAACTGGAATATTCAAATGACTAAAAAATGTGTTACAACTTATAATTCTTATGCATTATGCATTTACATCAACGTCAATTTTCGCGAGAGCGCAATTTTCACAAAATATTTTCGAGCGACCTTAAATTAGTTGCTGTGAAAGCATGAAGCTATTTATTTCCATGCATACAAGATGACTAGTTACATAAAAGGTCACGTCTCACGTGTCTGACACTTATTTAACACAAAAGCTTATCACTTAATGCAGCCAGCGCAGATGAAGACAATAACTACGAGAGTCGTCGACAAAACGGCACGAGATAGAAACCTCTCGTCTGTAACAATACGCTTTGTGTCACTCCAATCTCAAAAGGATATTCGAATGTATTGAACTCG
Organism: Dryobotodes eremita; assembly: GCA_917490735.1. Taxonomy (NCBI): domain Eukaryota; kingdom Metazoa; phylum Arthropoda; class Insecta; order Lepidoptera; family Noctuidae; genus Dryobotodes; species Dryobotodes eremita. Next base: position 13,522,170 of record OU823257.1, read on the forward strand.
GGAGAATTTCACTCACATTGAACCATTCAAGGGAATCTCACGGAAATTCCTCGTGAAATTTTCACATAATCCAACGCAGTACGTGGATAGGCCCATTGTTTAGAAAAAATGCGGATATTCAGCTGGGACCCTCCGCAAATTCTTAGAGAAAAGCTGGGCCGAAATGCTGGGGTTTTGTTAAATGTTAAAAATGAAATGCGCTCACAGAAATGGATTCTGAGATTATGATTTGAGGACACGGTCTGATGGGGGTAATATGCTCGTGTTCTGTAAGGGTCGCCATCCTTGTGTCTCGTGATATCCTCATGGTAACGCAGTCGATATGCCGAGTATTGCTGAGTCACGGGATGTTTACAAGCTGTGCGACAAACAAACGTTCCCGGCTGAGCTTTGTTTAATTAAGATAACTTTCCCACTCACATTAATGCGCATTAACTCGACGAAAGTCGGCCACAATTAAAGTAACGCCCTGAACTTATGTGCGATAAAATAAAGTTGGCGTATGAGATGCTTGACATTTTCCGCGTAACTGACGGCGATACCCGGAGATTTTATTTACTTTGCCGTTAAAAAATAAGTGGTGAGAAATTTTAAATTGACACAGCCATAATATCTTTTACCACATTGCTTTACTTGATGGATCGTAACTCTTTGATAAGGTTTATTGAGCTCAGAACTTTGATAGATAACCTTTTAAACAGAAGGAACCGCTTAAGCTCTTTAATAAATATCTAACTTATAGCAGACGCCATAGCAAGCTGATGAATGAATTTCAAACAAAAAGTAATTCTGCTACAACAAACGTTCACCCGAAGCTCTTTGTCGGGAATTTCTTTGTGAGAGTCTGCCATAACAATAGCACTTCGTTCAAACATTATTTTCTCATACAGTTTTGTTGCGAGATAGTCACGCCGACAATTGCTAGCTATTCATGATTCGTTACAGAACACGCTTACAAGTTTATCCATAGTAGAGGAGTATGCAATATGACAGCAATAACGATAATTCTACCCAAAGTCCAATTTATACGTACATCTGTTACTAGAATGACGTTTATGATCGTCTGTACCCGTTACACATAGGGAAAAGTTCATTCATCGTGTTATTTAAGTTTTTTTTTTGTTTTTGGCACTACAATGTACAACACTTTAGTTTATAATCGTTTTTTAATGACCGCGAAATGGAGGACGTTTATAACAAATATTGCGAATATACAGTTTCAAATAATGTTGCAATAGTTCTTCATAGGATTTTGGTGATGGATCTAATTGCCTGGCTAGCTACTTCTCCTAAAAGACTATTTTTGAGCTACAAGCAGACATTTTCGGGTCTTATTTTGTAACACTACCAAATTTTGACCAATTTTCAAATGCAACAATTGGCAAGTAAAACGAGCCCGTAGGTATGCCGTAGGCCGTACTATTTGTTCACAGAGCCCATAGTTAATCATGTTCACAAATATTACCTGAATGGAATATTATTTGCTGTCTCATTGGTCTAGTGTTCGGAAGTCCTATTGCAGAGCATGAGGTCCTGGATTCGATTTTCAGGTCGGGCAAAGTCTTATTTGGTTTTACATCTCGAATTTCACAGTAGAAACCCGTAGTCTGAGTTTGATCCCGGTTGATAGCAATAGGCTCGGCCCCTATTACATGAGACTTAAACATAACTGGCGAAATGTGGGTGTACTATTAGGTACTGCTGTGCCTACCCCTTTGTTGGTTCCAGGCGTGATGTTATGTTATGTTGAAATAGTATTTGAAAAAATGTGTATGTAGTATGCATGTATTAAGTAGGTAATTAGTGTTTAGTAATTTATGCAAGGTTCTTCGAAAAGTAATGGCGTCATGAATAAAATAAACATAAACACAATTTTATTCAAATATTCCACAGCTTATTAGGTACTGTCACTAAAAGAGATAAGTAACCAGGGTCGTCGGATATAGTTGAAGTTTAGTAAGAAACCGATGGATATTTCCGAAATAAATTTAATTTGATCAATTACCTGTTTCTTTTCTATTAATTAAATAAAAAATTATTCGAATAAATTCATCGGTTTCTTACTAAACTTCAACTATATCAACGACCCTGGTTACTTATCACTTTTGGTGACCGTACATTACATAATCAGTAACCTCAATCCGTCAAGCAAATTAAACAAAATTGTTGACAAGTAATTTTAAACGAATAATTATGGATTTAGCAGAATCGTTTGTTATTACTTACTTCTTTTGTTACGAAATACGAGAATTTTGTAAAAAATCATGACGTCTGCAAAATGTAAAACCTCAGAGACTTGCAACTTGTGAATTGGTTAGCAAGAATAGGGTTCCGTAGTCATTATAATTAATTAAATGAACATGAAATCATTATACCGAAAATTAATCGTTATAATTATGTAAAAGGAATATAAAAAATATCAATTATTGACATTAGAAGCGTATATTTTTAGGGTTCCTATGTAAAATGGCCATCTGTAAGGTCCAGGCATCTGTCACTCTCAGAAATGTGACCCAAATCCTGAAAGGGAAACCACCACACACATTATAATATTTATTGATTAAGTGCAGTCCGGAAAACGAATAGTTTAGGAAATTGACTACCTACCAACTTAAATTGTCCGTAAGTATATTCAAATCACAACTTTAATTCTTTGATAGTTGTATGAAATGGCTATGACAGAGCAAATTGGCTAGTGTTTGACTTTGATAAACAATTAATTTCCGTGACTGTACTTAATCAAAAAATATTATAATGTGTGTTGTCTTGTGTGTTGCGTTTTCAGGATGTGGGTCACATTTCTGTGTGACAGACGCCTCGCCTGGACCTTACAGGTGGTCATTTTACAAAGGAACCCTAAAAATTTACGCTTCTAATGTATAAAACAAGGCTTATCAGAATTGAGAGTTCCCAGACATGGATTATACGAATAATTACATCTTAAATAATATGATAGAGTTAATATTATCCACTAGCTTTTCCCCGCGGCTTAGCCAGCATGGTCGGAAATTATCCCATGGGAACGTACTACCGAGATAAAAAGTATCCTATGCCAGGCTAACTATCTGTGTGCCAAATTTCATCCAAATCCATTCAGCCGTTTTTGCGTTATTGAGTAACAAACATCCAAATATTCCAACATCCAATTATACAATCTTTTAGATTTATAAATGAACTTAGAATAAAAACTACTTGTACTTGTAATGTAATTGGTACGCGGCGCACGCCAGTAAAGCTCCCAGTCGGCATGATTTTTTCCGACATCTTCAACAATCATCGTCATATTTCAACCAATTTACACAAAACCATAATGAATTATACACCTTCACACTTCCTCTTGAATCACTCTATCCATTAGTAAAAACAGTATGATATCCGTACAGCAGTTTTTGAGTTTATCGCGTTCAGACAGACAAACAGATGCGGCGGGTGGACTTTGTTTTATATGTAGTGATATGTAGGATTATAAATGTACTTTGAATTAAGTTTTAATTCGCAGTAAGCTATGCGTATATCGTGCGTGATAAATAGGCTTCAACGTTGAATAATATTGGCGTTGTTTACTTTATTTTAATAGGTACTATATTTTTTTAATGTCTGTGAAATAGACTAATGATTACTTGCTACTGCTTGAAGTAAATTATTATAATATGGTTCTGCTAATAAACCAACCCAGTTATTTTCGCGGATGCTGCTAGCCAGTTGTATAAATACTCCATCACTAATATTATAATTGCGAAAGTAACTTTGTCTGTATGTCTGTTACCTTTATACGCTTTTACGACTGAACGGATTTCGATGAAATTTGGCACGCAGGTAACCATGACCTGGGTTAGGAGGACATAGGCTATATTTTTATCCCGGTAGGACGTTCCCGTGGGCTAATTTTAGACCTCCATGCAGGCAAAGCCGCGGGCAAAACCTGAAGGTAGACACTACATCAATTTCGTTACTACAGCCTTCGTAGTATAGTGGGCAAAATACTAGTCTTGTCTTGTTTTTAAGGATTTTTGTTTACTAATTAAAAAGGAAATACAACGAATAGAGCCAGTCCCAAGTCGGTGGTATATCTCAAAGCGTACCTGCGAGGAAAACTCGCAGAAAACTCGACAACGTCCCGCGGGTGAAAACTCCTCGATTTAGCTAAATAATGTCAGTCGTGATAAAGTCACAACGACCCCCTACTCCCTTAGTTGACTCCAGCAATTTGCAACGCCTGATAAGCGTCACACTCTTACCTTTTTCCGTACAAAAATACAACTTAAATTTTTTCTTCGCAGTAATATTAAGCATTAAATATAATTCTCTTGGCGAAACACACGACATCCCGAGAAATGATAAAATAGTAAATTATGTGGAGGGCTGAACACCTGCATAATGTCCCCGTCAATCAAACAGGTGCGTGAAATTGAATCTCATGAGCGCAAATCACACAACCCTCTATTACCATACGTGATGGTGTCACTCACCTTAACAAAAACCAACAATGTAAAACAAACCATATTTGTATCACCATAAAGTCTGTTTTATATTTACTGAGTGGATTTCACTGTATGATAAACGGACCGTATTCGCTCGTAATATATTTCATTTTTGTTTAGGGCCGCAATTTCGTCTTTAGGTTAATAATATACAGTATAGTCTGTGTTTAAGCTGTGGTTATTTCTTATTTACTTCACCTCATTCGTTCATTGCGTTCATTCAAATGGGATTGCCACGTCACTAAAGTACGGAGCTTTATTATGAATTCATTACCTGTCACTACGGGTTCTGTACCTAACAGGAATTCAAGAAAGCAAAGAATAATATTTGGTTTTATATGAACCTTGAACATTTTTCAATCGTTGTTTATATCAAGAAACTTGTCTGTCATGGATATTTAAACTCGATTAAAAATCATAATACAAAAGCATAATTATTGTGCTCTCAGTTCATTAAGTAGGTATGTTTCACCCATTGGCATTTATAATTATTAAAAAATTTGGGTTTCACCACATAAACAATAGAGAGTAACCGAAAATGAACCCGAAAATGAAGGGTTAATAATTATGAAAACTAGTTTAATTGCTCAGTAACCCGTCTTATTCACCTTGACCGGAACAATTAGGTTTGAAACAGAATAAAGGCTTTAGTATAAATCTAGTTCGTTTAAAACCAAAAAATAAGGTTGAAAATAAAAAAGGTACGGCCATATTATTTTTCCTCGGACAAACACTTTAGATTAAGAAATATAATTATGACACCCATAAAAAAAAACAAGTAGATCACCATCGATATATTTGGACTAAGCACTACTTCAATGTAGATCGCCCTTCGTCCTCACCCGCGACACAGTATAATCAAGTAAGCAGTATTACGTCTCGGCAGTGTCCTTCTCTGAAATCCTGACCTACAACCGCTCGGTAGATAAACACGCACTAGGGTTGCCCACTGATTGTGTCTTTTGGGTTGTAACTGTAGGTACTTTGTAAGCACGGAAAATATAATGATGGGGAAGCATCCTTTTTTAAAACCTTGCGATTTGTTGTAGGTAGTATAATAAATGTTTTTCACAAATCCGATAGCTTGTGGTATTAGGTTTGTTTGCTAAATCATCTCGGCACATCAGCCGAGGCCAATTGGATAGTCTGCAATAAAAATAGATATTATCCATTTATTCGGATTCAAAAATAAAATACTTACTTTAAAAAAATAAAAAAGGTCTATGAAAACCGCGATGACATATATGTACATGCTCAGGTTAATTCACACATTTATGAAATATGACAGATTTGTATAAAAATTATGCTAATTTGTCTAGTGTAATTTAAGTAAGTAATGATAAATCCCTATCGAAATAAATTTGCTTATCGTCAGTGAAATTTTATGTAGATAAAAAATGCATTTTACACCAAATCATTTGGATGAATATGGGATGAATAGATTAGATTTCACCAACGTGTTTTTGATCGCGGGGAGCACTAGAAAGACTGTCTGTGACAGACCAAAATACACACGGGCGAAGCCGCGAGCAGAAGCAGTGAAGTATAAGTATATTTTGTTCCTTCGCTCGGGCATAGATCGCATGGAATAAGATGGAGTAAGTGAGTATATCTATACTCACTTACTAAGTACCTGTCAAGGAAGTTATGCTCGCTACGCTTCAATAAATACAGGGTGGCAGGGACATCGAATCGCAATCTGTTACCCTGAATTTAGTACATACATTCTAAAACCCCTAGCGTAGAAATTTTTTGTCGGTTATCAAAAAAAAACATCAGCTGGTTCATAGAAAAGTGCAATACCTACACGCGGTCAAATTGTATGGAACAGCATTTTTTTTAATAACCCTCGAAAAATTTCAACGCAGGGGGGGTCGGAATCATGTACTGAATCCATGGTAACGGGTTGCGGGTCGATGTCCCTGCCACCCTGTATACAAATACCTAGATAAAACAGAAACAAATAAATAAAAACTAAAAATGATGTTACTTTTATAAGTTTACCTTAACGACTGAGTTGGTAATTTAAAAAATGTTATTTCTAGTTTCGATATTGACAAATTCAAACATCTATACACTGAAAAATACAGTCGCTAACTTCGTGGCATATTATTTCACGTAAATAAATGTGCAGGAGCGTCTTGCACCGTCCTCGTCCGTACGTAACTGCGGCGCACTCGAGACTGTTCAGTACTGATGTACACCACGATTTTGAAGCGCGTCGTTTCGGCCGTTTTGTATGAAGACGTAATACTGCTTACTGTATTACACTGTGCCAGCGAGTTTCTCGCAAGTTGCACTAGTCTCGATCTAGTGACCATGCAGATTTTAATAATAATTTCATTATAATTAGTTGACTGTCGTGAACTGACACAGTAAATACGGCCTGCGCGAATTTTATAACACATCCTCAAAAATACAAAGGAAAATGTACATTACTAAGCGTCTAAATAAAGTAGAAACTCGTTTAATAACGTTTGGTGATCCATTCAAGTGCAGTTCCGAGGTGATTGTTGTTATAACTGGGAGCCCGGGAATACCTGAGTTCTATAGGGAGTTTGCGGACCAATTGCACCGTTGTACTCAACTACCCGTCTGTGTAGTCGGTAAGCGATTTTGATCCAGACATTATTTGTTAACTCTCTTAGTTGGAAAACCAATAAGTTTCGGGCGAATGCTGCGGGGTAATTACGTAACACACTAACAGTAGGAATGGGTTTCATTTTGACAGTTCAACAACATTCATTGCGTTATTTACGTTATTGAGCCGAATAATTTTTCGAACATATGAAGCAATGGATTAGCAATAGGCTTCAAAATGATTCAGATTGTGATGGATAGTGTGTTACGTAATTGGGGTGCTGGCCACTTGTGTAACTGGAAAGTGCTGTCTCACATAATGTTAACTAGTAATCGAAATTCGAATCCCATCATGCGAGTAATTAGGTCAAGTGATGTGTAAAATAACACGATGTTATGATATAACTGTAGTTACATAATACAAGCCCGTTAGACTGCCTCTGGTCTCATTGTCGCAAGTGGTACTGGTGAGCATGAGGTCCTGGGTTTGATTCCCGGGTCGGCAAAAGTGTTATTGGGTTTTTCTATCTCGATTTCTTCAGTTGCCCGGAGGTTGGATTTGTGCCTGGTTGATGGCAATAGGCTCGCCTCCTATTACATGGGACTTAAACTTACCCGGCGAAATGCGGGTGTACTATAGGTGCACCTCTTTTTTTTTTTTTTTTTTTTGGGTGGGAAATCATCAAATGACCTCTCCCGCTCTGGGCGGAGCGGAAGGGCGTGTCAGACTCTTACTGACTAAAACCCACCCGTGTTCCTTCAGTTGCCTGTGCGCCAGGGCCACGGTAACTCTTTCGAACAATCCGCGACCCCGGCAGGCATCGGTCCTATCGGACCCCGTCAATGGTGCTGACATCTCTTTGAGGCGCGCGTGGAACACGACGCGCCGTCGACCCGGGCCTGGTCCTTACCGGACGGCGAGCTGCCCATTGCTCGCCGTCCGCAAGCCCACGCCTACGGTGGCCGGGAGTCGGCAATCGACTCCCGACGCCCAGGGTGTCTCCTCCTCCTGCGGCGGCTAGGGGCGCGAGGGCGTAGAGATTGCCTCTCCCTCTCGCGCTCCGCCTCCTCCTTCGCGAGCATTACTGCTTCGCAGAAGGAGGTGACGGCTTCCCATTCCCTCTCGCTCCGTACCATGGCCTGAACCAGGGCCGGACGCGAGAGGTCGCCGCCGCCGATCGCCGCCACGAGGACACGGCGGTGCTCCGCCCAAGCCGGGCAGACCTCCACCGTATGCTCCACCGTGTCCTCCGGTCGATCCACACAATGGTAACACCCGGGCGTTTCCTCCCGCCTTATCCGAAACAGGAACCTCCCGAAACAGCCATGTCCGGTGAGGACCTGCGTCAGGCGGAAGGTGAGGACGCCGTGGCGCCTCTCAAGCCACTCCTCAAAGAGGGGTCTTACCGCCGCAATTGTGGCGTGCCCTGCGCTGGGTTGCAACAGTCGCACTCTCCATGCCGCCATGAGATCCCGCCGGAATAGGTGCACCTCTGCCTAACCCATCGGGGAATACAGGCATGATGTTATGTAGCTCATTACAACACCAGTCCCCCAATTAGATAGATAAGTTTATTTACCATCTCCCATACCTCTTCAACACAAAATATAAAGACTATCCTGAAGTATCTGTATCTCACAATGTTGGAATTTGAACCTTACCACTTTCACAATAATTCACTTTTATGTATTCATATTTTTCAGGTCATGCTGGCCACGACGAGATCGAAAATGAAAAAGAAAAATATCCACGAACATGGACCTTATACAACACAGAAGGTCAAATAGAACACAAGCTGGACCTTATAAATAATTACTTTGATAAGAGTACCAAACTACATCTGATTGGACATTCAATCGGAGCCTGGATGCTGACGGAACTCCTGCACAAGAACGAGTACCTAACAGAAAGAATCTCTTCAGTGAACTTATTATTTCCAACGCTACAAAAGTTCTCAGCAACCAAAAATGGGAAACTCGTAAACAATTTCGTGAGATACCTGCATAGAATTATACTTTTATTCTTGTTTATTATTCAGTTAGTACCAACAATTAGATTGCTTGCCATTAAGTTGTATTTATATTTAAATTCGTTACCTTCGAGTTATGTTAAGCGGGTGACGATATATCTTAATCCGATGCTTCAGGAAAAATCAATGCTGTTAGCGTATGAGGTTATGGACAGAATACACGAGCTAAATACCGCTGCTATTAACAAAGTAAAGCATATGACTAATGTATTATACAGCGAGGAAGACGCATGGGTACCGATGCATCATATAGAAGATTTAAAAAAGTTTGTACCTCTCGTTACGCTGAAGCGAGTGAATGTAGAACATGCCTTTGTGTTGAAATCCTCAGCCCTTGTGGCTAATGTTGTGGGCAATTTAATTAACTACGGAAATACTGTGATGCCCAGTAAAAACTCGAATTAACTCACTGAAGCGTTTTGGTTGAAAATATTTAAATTGAATATAATCTTATGATGATGACGTATCAAAATTCTAAATTAAGTACTTATCTTGTACTTGTCTTGTAGTATAATACTTATCTTGTTAATTAAAGATTCTTTTCATTTAAATACCTACATCATACTAGAAAACACATGAACATGAGAATACTTACGCACTTAGCGGTTACAGAGATTAGGGAAGAATACAGCGACCAGTGAACACTTATTAGTTGAAGTTTGTTGCAATCTTGAGACCCATAACATTGTTATGTTATGGGTCTCAAGATTGCAACAAAATTCACACCTCACAGCACACAGCGCACTTCGTCGCACTTTGATCGTTCCAAAACTGATTGCTTCCATCTCTCAATCTCAAATTCTCATTTCCATTTTCAAATGTTTTGTCATTCGTAAATCGACACCAGAGTCATTCTTTCTTTTAATATTTATTCTTATTTTGAATTATTCTGCCATTAACTTGTATGTTTTGTGCCCTTTGTTTTACAAACAATTTATCTACATAATTAAATGGTTTTTTTCTAGACTCCTTGTTTTGATTTTATACGGACCTTCACGCAGACAACGGTTGGTAAGCTGTTGTCAGTTAGCTTAGCTCATTGGTCAGAAAATCTTATAATACGCTGAGAATTAAGTTTCAAGCAACATAAAGTAGGTAAGGAAAACTTTAAAAGATATTTGATATTACATAGAGCGTAATAAAGTTTCTCAATAAACATAGTTAAGTACTTGGAGATGAATAAAAGCGTTTGATAAAGTTGGATCGCAACAGGTCCCTTCCAAGAGAGCATATTGTCAATTTCCCATATTGTGAAGTTCCAAACAACAATTGAATCGGGGTCTCGACGTCTCGTCTTCAATCGGATCTAAAGGACTTTATCTTCGATACAAAACAGAGGTAGTTCTGTCACGTAAATATACTATACCTATGTATGTACGAGTGGCAAATCCAATATATTTCCAGTATATAAATTGGTTACATAGATATAGTAGGTGTTTCTTTTTCTTTCAACCCTTGATCAGATTGGTTATTTGCTGCTTGTGTTTCGTAGGTGTAATCCTGAGCTGTTAAGGCGACGGCTGCTCAATTTATACTTCAATACTAATAAAAAGGTAAAATTTGTGAGTTCGGATATCTTATTTATGGATGTTAAATGATACAAGATAGGTAGAGTTAATTCAAATGAGGTCTTTCTTGTTTCAATTTGACTGTTTTCCTTTAAATAACATATGTCTTAAGCCAATTTGATTTTGTTTGATCAACCACAAATTTTCACTTCCAAAATCTGTAACAAATCAGGCGTTACAAACATTTTCTTCTACTTACTTAGTTCCGAGTACCTTCCTTTATCCAGTACTCGCCACAAACAGCTGTGGAAACTAGAATCAATAATGAATACAGTATTCAATTGACCAGAATCCCGGCCAGTGTTGGCGGACGCTCGCTTACATATTGCAATGGATATGCTAATGCTGTATGTCCTGAGCCGATTACACGCAAACCCACTTGGTAGTGCGTCTTGATTGTTAGCAAGCATCCTGTGCCAGCCAACACTTGACTGGCTTCGTATGTAAACGGAGCATGGTAGTGATGTGCAATGATGAAAGAGCTGTACGATAAACATATTTGAAAATTAAAATGGCCGTGTACGATTAGTTATAGTTTTATTAAAATGACGTTATAATAAGTGTAATTTTGCTGTTCTATGAATAGATATAGCTTGTTAATGGTTCCTGTAGGGTCTACCCTTTATAGCAGAACTTTTTATGTCATAATATTAATTTGCATAACAGCGCATAGCATAAACTTCATTTCGCAGAAAATCGTTTGGCATACACTCATTTATAATACATTAAAAACGCATAATTTTGTAAGTCAGAATCATCTTTAGGCATAAATTTCATATCCATAATAATTAAAAGTAGAACCATCATATTGCAGAAAGTTCACTGTCAGAATCGTCTTTTGGCATAAATTTCATATCCATAATAATTGAAAAGTAGAACCATCATATTGCAGAAAGTTCACTGTCAGAATCGTCTTTTGGTATACATACATTTCATATCGATAATCATTAAAAGGTAGAACTATCATATCTCAGAAAGTTTACAGTTAGAATCATCTTTTGGCATACTTTTCATATCCATAATAATTGAAAGACTCATCTATCACATTACGGAAAATTCATAGTTAGAATAATTTTGTATTTCTTACCATTGAACACTATTTTTTTTTCGCCACGGACTTACGACGATAATGGTTATTGCTAGATCTTTTGTAAAAAGTTTTTTTGTTTAAATGCTTATTTAATTATCTTTCTGCATGTATTACTTTGTATTACTTACTGAACTCAATTAAACAGTTGATTGTGAACATTTATGTGATTCTTATTTACCTGTGAGAAGCATGCAAACATGCAAACAAGCTTACACCATGCATGCATCAAGCATGTAGCATGCAAATATGCAAAAAAGCACACACCATGCATGTATGCATCAAGCATGTAGAATGCAAACATGCAAAAAACCACACACCATGCATGCAATGCAAGCAACCATGCAGCATGCAAACAAACATGCAGCATGCAAGCAAGCATGGAAGCAAGCATGCAACATGCAGCAGGCATGGTTTCTGTCACGGCTCCGGCGCTGCGGGGCTCCGGCGGTCCCACGCAAGCTTCTCGTCGCAGATGGTTGTAACGCTCACCACAGCAGCTTCGGCTTGCTGGCCGGCTCTGCCGGCCAGCCTCAGCCGCGGCGGCGAGCGTTAAAACCACCTGCTCCTCAGCTCGCGGGCCGCCTCGCCCCTCCGCGCCTACGCGGGTTTAAATTACACTCTAGGGGTAGGGCAGACAAGACTACGTGCAGTCGGTTTTGCAGCGATTCGGTTCTGTCACTTCACTAACTTTTGTAGTACAACATATTGACTTTTTAAGACTATATTTTAATTTTAATTTAAGGTTAAGAATATGATTACCTACATTTTATAGAAATGACATTAATTATGCCTAATAAAATTATTCCAAATGATATTCTGCCATCTTCTTTATATGCCAAGTGAAATTATTCCAAATAATCGTCGCTCTAAATAAACGTTATGTGAAACGAAATTATGCGAAATTAAGCTTTGCCAAAAGTAATTATGCCAAATAAAATTCTGCCATCTTAAAAGTATGCCTTTGTAAATTCGGACATATAAACATTCGACAAAACAATAATTATATTAAATGATTTTTATGCCATATATATATTCGTTTAAAGAAGATTATGCCAAGTGGGTTATGCCAAATAAATTTCGGAGCATCAAAATTCTGCCAGATAGAGGGAACCCGTTCCTGTAACTAGAAATGTGTATTTCACAAATTTATAAATGCTCACATTCGTTGCATTATTTAATATTGAAAATGGTACTGGTATTCGTACTTTTCTGGAACATTTTCCATTTAATTTATCAGTCATAATTTGTACGAAGCATATTAGATATAAGTGTAGTGAATATTAGGTAGACTTTGTATTTCACTACATTTGATTCTACTCTATTTTATTTTTCCTGTATATCGACCGTTCTGCCAAGTTCAGGTGTAAAATGAAAAAGCAAGTGAGTATATAAAACATTTTTACAAAAAAATTAGCAGACTTCCACAAAAAACACTAAAAAAGTGAAAAATGTCTTTAATATCGGAAGTCGGTGTCTTTGGATTTATAATTTCGTTTTTTGCCACCGACTTCCGAAATTAAAGTTATTTTTCACATAATTTGTGTTTATTTTTTAAAGTCGGTTGATTTTTTTGTAAAAAAATATATATTTTTCACTTGCTGTGTACCCCACACAAATCCGTATACCACTACTTGATATGTAAATAACATTGATAGGAAATTATTAAAACATCATCAATATAAACTAAGTGGAAAAAATACGCAGTATTAAGGACAACGCAAAAACTCCTAATCAGAACTTGATCAAATGTATATGGGACTACATGAGAAGCACCAACTTTCAAATAAAAAAAATATCATCCAAATCGGTTCACCTAGAAAAAATAATCTGAGCTATGACACCTAAAATAAAAAAAAATGCAGTTGAATTGAGAACCTCCTCCTTTTTTTAAGTCGGTTAAAAAGACCCAGCCAAGTGCGACTCGGACCACGCACAATCAAGGGTTCCGTAGTTGGAATGAATTTATCCCAAAAACAAACTTAACATTGTAGTTGAAAAACATGTTCTCCTATACATAGATATACCTAGGTACGTCACGGTCAATACTTCAACTGCAAACTGTAAGGTTGTAATCGCAAAATAAAAAATGTGCTAAATCAAATCAAATCAAATATATTTATTTCGGACTTAAAAATTACATCCATAGGTGTTACAAAACAATCATTTTATAATTATCGAACCTGCTCACAAAATTTTACGAGACTGTTAGAAATGCGACCTGCGGGGTAATTACGTAACACACTAACAGTAAGAATGGGTTTCATTTTGACAGTTCAACAACATTCATTGCGTTATTTATGTTTTTGAGCAGATAATTTTTTCCATCATATGAAGCAATGGATTAGCAATAGGCTTCAAAATGATTCAGATTGTGATAGATAGTCTGTTACGTAATTAGGGTGCTGTAGAGGAGAACAGCCGGACATCCGGACATAAAATCACAAAAATCACAAAAAATACAAATAAAAATAAAAGTCTTGGGCAAATTTTTAGATAAAAATAATAACATAATATATTAATAAAAACAGCAAATCTCACGTCAGTCATTAACATGCCCTGGCTATATGCCTACTGCAACATTTCCCCATATAAGGGCAGTCCAATCGTCCAGCAATCATCAATAGCTAAAGCTACAATTTAACGATTTTCGGACTTTTTCCTTTACTTGTGCTGTGAGACCTTGCTTTTTGCCTTCTTGCCTTTCTGGGTCAACGGAAAATACCCTAAAGGTTTTGATTTATCTGCGAGTATCAAAATATGTCGCATTTTTTATTACGTTGACTTAGAAGCTTTATTTTTTTAGAGCTCCAAGGGATTGAAAACTTACGTATTTGATATTAATTTCACCTTGATACCTTTAAGCGTTCCTGAGAAAAAAGGACAGACAGACAGAGTGACAGACGGACAAAAAAGTGATCCTATAAGGGTTCAGTAATTTTTCCTTTTGAAATACGGAACCCTAAAAATGAAGTGAAATGTTAGTCCTAATGTCATTGTCATTAATAAAAAACTTGATTGAAACAGTCGATTTTACATGTACGATCGTAGGCACGTAAGATTCATAACATTATTTTTTATCGTGTTCTTACTTTTTACGTCAACATTAACCATAGTTTTAGCAAGTTTATATTTAAATTCTAAATCTCTAAGAAGCACAAAATGCCATTGGAATCTTTTCCGACCTCTCTAAGGCGTTCGATTGCGTAAACTATGATACACGTCTGCTGAAACTAGAGCACTTGGGTTAGGAATACAGCTATTGATTTACTAAGATCATACCTGAAAGATAGAATGGTTAAAGTTCAAAGAAATGGCATAAACTCATTAGGGTCTGAAATGGCAATGAGCGTTCCTCAAGGTTCGATATTGGCTCCATTCCTCTTTTTTGTTTACATTCATGATTTGCCCCAATTACTTCAGAATTAACCGAAGTTGGTGTTATTTGCAGATTACACATCATTGATATTTAAAATAGACAGACGGTCACAAAATCTTAACGAAGTGAATAGTATCTATTCTTCAGCTCCAAGATTGGTTTACCTAGAAATCACACTAGACGAGAAATTACAATGGAGACCTCATATAACATCTCTTGCGGGGCAGCTAATCTCGGCCGGTTATGCTGTTAGAAAGATAAGAGATTTTTTTTAACAGATTTTTTTTTTTTGATTTTAACAGATTATGAGATTTTCAGTACGAGAAACGTTAGACTTGTGCATTCCACTAGGATTAGTGAAAGCCCACTTCAATCCAGGGATTCGAGTTCAAGTTCGATATCGGACCAGGAAGTAGATGAAAGGTCTTGCAGTGACCATTCTGTCATAGAAAATAGCGTAGAAGATGGAGTAATGGGCTCTCAGGAACCTGAGTCATCTAGTCATTACCATCAAATTGCACAAATAGATCCAAATCTCACCGATATATTACCAAATCAAACACTAGAGACTATCAATGAGCCTTTGCCAACTACCCCAGCTCCGGATGACGCAGAATGGGTAGATATTGTTGCCGATATTCCTGATTTTAGCTTCGATCAAACATTACCCGGCCCACGCGTGCACATTAATCAACCCGCGACTGAAAAAGATGTTTTCGATTTACTGTTAACGCCAGACCTCGTTGAGTAGTGAATTGCACGAATGCATACGGCAACTCATTAGTAAACCAAAACCGGCCGCACACTAGACACTCAAGACACAGAGTTTTTCATGAGACAAATGTAAAGGAGATGTATAAATTTCTTGGTCTTTCTCTGCTTTCTGGACAAATTCATATGCCTGAAAATCGAAAGCTATTTACTCATGCCGACCCATTATATTACCATACTATTTTCAATTTCGTGATGTCGGGTCGAAGGTACGAGCAAATTTTACGATGCCTATGCGCATCTGAACTCAACGCGAAAGGGCCAGATAAAATAAATGGATTCATAGATCTACTGACTCGCAATTTCCGTCAAGTATATTATCCTGATAAAGAGTTATCGCTTGATGAATCTATGATGCTCTTTAGAGGTCGATTAATTTTTCGCACATATATGAAGAACAAGAAGACCAAGTACGGAATTAAGTTTTACGTATTAACTTCTCATGACGGATATGTTTTGAACCAAAAAATGTATTCTGGTAAAGCAGACGTTGATGAATACAATACGGGTGGAAAGACCATTGAAAAACTTGTCTTACGTTTAATGAGACCTTACCTGCTTAAAGGTCATGAATTGTACATGGATAATTTTTATAACTCCGTGACTCTCTCTGAGAAACTTCTTGACCTGAAAACCCATACGTGTGGCACCTTGAGAAGTAATCGAAAGGGCAACCCAACACTTCTAGCAAAAAAAAGCTGAAAAAAGGTGAATATTTTTGGCTACGAAAAGGCAAGGTTTACGTGAGTCATTGGAGAGATAAACGGCAAGTTTTGATGTTGACAACTTTGGATCAACCTGAGATGATTGAAGTTACCAACAGACGTGGGCAAAAGCGCAACAAACCTAAAGAAATAGCACGGTACAACAGCTTCATGTCAGGTATTGATCGTGCTGATCAAATGATCAGTTACTATTCTTGTCCTCGTAAGACGATAAGATGGTACAAAAAAGTAATTTTTCACATGTTGGATGTCGCCGCCTGGAACGCGTTCTTCTTGTTCAAAAAATATGTTAAAAAGGACAATGTCAAGAAATACGGATATGTTGAATACAGAGATAAGTTGATAAGAAGTCTTACGAAACTTGGTGATGATGTGGTTGGGAAAGACCTTGTCTCATTTGACGCATGGAGGAGATATCCACCAAAAGCTCCTGAACCAAGCACCTCGACGCCGGGAATAGGCGTTGGTCATTGGCCGATTCGCATTGCTGCGCGTGAGAATTCGAAAAAGAAGTATTCTTTTCTAAACTGCAGAGTTTGCCTAAATCAGGAGCCAAAAAAACGTAGGGAGACAAGTTACCGATGCAGCGGGTGCCCCAAATCTCCTCCACTATGTCCAGAGTGCTTTGAAACCTGGCACAATATTTCTGATACTGAAGTACAATTATGACTGAATTATTTATTTGTTTTCTACAAATTATTTTTGTAATTTTTAATGTTTATTTTATACTTAGCTGCTTAAGTTACTTTACTTACTTTAATATTATAGGATCTCAATTAAAGGAATAAGAAAGACTGATTACTGTCAAAGACAATTAAAGTACAAGTTTGATTTAGCTGTGATTATTATTTTCATACCTGTTTAGTGTAGATAACTTTATAAAAGATCCTCAGTAGATCGAAAGGCAATAACGTCAGGGGCCGTAACCGTCAAAAAACAATTTAAGAAATAACTGTTTCATGACAGACCTCCTCTAGGCGGCACGGCTATTTCAGTATTGTCAATAAGCTTATCAACCGGTCTACACGGAAGGACAAAACGTTTAAAGGCGGTCCCGCCCAACGCCGATATTGCCATATAATACATTAAAGATTAACATATTATGACAGACCGCCCTTAGGCACTAGCGCCTTATGGCGTTCCGTCAAAATACACCTTTTCAAATGTATGTAATATGGCAGACCGCCTATAGACGGTACCGCCTGTAGCCGCACTGTCTTATTACATTGCTCATTATTAGTAATGGTATGACGTTCCGCCCATAGGCGTCAACGTCTGTGGCCGTATTTGTCATATCAAAAAATTAAAAATATATGTAATGAGCAGTGATCGGAGTAGGTAGATTGATTTTTAGTACTTGTATCATAAATGCACACAGAAAGAATAACATGGATAAGCCATTTTTCCGGAAAGTAATTCCGGTATTTCCGGATTCAATTAAATATTGTTAATGTTGGTAGTGATATTATTACTACTCAATTCAAAATTTAAAGTTTGTTCTGATTGGTCGTTGGGTTTTGTCAAATCGTGACAAAAAAAAAATAGGAAGAATAATAAAGAATAAAATTGCTCATTTTATTACAATTCCTACCTTTTTTTTGAGGATGGCAAATCATCAAATGACTCCTTCCACTCTGGCAGAATAGAATTCCTACATAAGTTCCGGTTTTTTTTTAATAATCCACCAATTCCGGAGGAATGTCCATAGTAATATATACGTTTCGGATCAATGACCCCAGTTCAATCTACCTACTCCGATCACTGGTAATGAGGTAGTACGGCTGTAGACGGTATGACAAAATGTATGGGATTTTGAAGTGTCATATCATTACATTTGCAAATAGTCAAGTGTCCCGGAACGTGTTAAAAAGATTAATATTATGACGGTACGTTGCCAATTCATTTATGAAAATATTATGTATGTAAGAAAAAATCTACATCTTTTTAATAAAATAAGTGATAGACATAATTTTAATGCTAAAAATAAAGATAAAGTAGATCAACCATTTTTCAGATTAGCTAAAGTACCTACATACATCTTTTATAGGGTGCTGTATTAAATGTTACAACAAAATACCTTGTGTATTGTTAACTAAATGAAGAAAGTACACTTTGTAAACAAGCATATCACAAATTCGAGGATTATATCGAAGATAAGAATTCTTGGAAACATAACATGCATGCATGCATGCATGTCCAGCTCCATAGGACAATCTAGAGTCCAGACAAAATCAAACTAGTTGCTAATTTAATTGCAAGTATAATTTATTATTTTTATGACATCGATTTTATTTTGTGATTACTATAACTCACATACTGAATTATTACTTGTTAAAAAAAATGGATAATCGTATACTTTTACAATGTTTGTAAATATGTAAACACCATGTATCTATCAAATAATTAATTTATCTGGTGAAAATAACAAAAAATACAGCTGTAGCAACTAAACATCATTCATCATACAGCGCGCGCGCGGCGTCCCTACTTCGCGCCGAGGGGCGGAGCGTAGCTCCCCGCCACGCGCCGGCCGCTATATAAGACGATCGCACGCGCCTTCCGAGTTTTAGTTTTGTGTACACGGCGCTCTCGGTCTGCTTCAACCTCACTGGTTGGACAGCTCTGAGAACCAGTATACGCAATTACGCATATCACCTTCTACCCACAGTATATTTTTGTAAACGAAAATTGTACTGTCTATATAAGTACGGAGATATAGTTAAACACAATATATCGTGGTTTTTTATCTATTACAATCTGGCGCACAACGTGAGGCCGAATCCAGGGATCAAGCTAGAAAATCTACGAAGACTCCCACATCGGACTTTGAAGATGGCGATGTCCAACGAACAATTTCAGATGTTCCTACAGACCGTCATGGCTTCCAAACAGGGAACTTTTACATCCTGCAACATCACCTACAGTGGACAAAAGGACACGGACGCAGTCGAGGCTTTTTTAGCAGCAGCGAGCACCTACAAAAATGTGGAAAAGCTGAGTGACACGGACGCGCTTCAAGGGCTTCCACTCCTTTTACGTGATGAAGCAGCGGTATGGTGGCAAGGCGTGAAAAATGGTGTAGAAAAGTGGGAAGAGTTTTGTAACAAACTGCGCCATACGTTCGCTCCCCGGAAACCAGCGTATATGATTTATCACCAGATCACACACGAGGTCCAAGAGTCTGATGTCACCACGGAAGCATTTATGGCAAAGAAACGGGCGTTATTTGCATCACTTCCTCCTCCCGCACCGACTGAAACCCAACAAATAGATATGGTATTCGCGCTCATACGGTTGGAAGTACGAAACCGCATGCCGCGAGATACGGTACCAACTTTCGGGAAACTTCTAGAAACAGCACGCGGTATCGAAGAAACTCTGCAAGAATACGCACATGGAGCTAAACATACCGAAACATATACAGCTCAGATGCGTAAAGGAAAACAGCGATGCACTTTTTGTAAAAACCCGGGACACACGGTGGACGTATGCCGAAAGAAGAAGCGTGTTGAAGGCACAGTCGCGGTAGCAGCGAAAGAGGTTGCTGAAGTCCAGACCCAGGCACCATCTCCTTCGCAACCAAAATTCTCTTGTTATGGTTGCGGCGCACCCGGGGTATTTAGAAGCAATTGTACCACCTGTAAGAAGTCGTCTTCCGTCAAGAAGGAGGACTTGAAGTTTTGCGCAATCAACGTGCATTCAGATGCATATTCACGGCCTGTTGTGTTCGTGGAGGTCGAGGGAATAAAAGGGACCGCCTATATTGATACTTGCGCGAAGATGAGTGTCGCATCGTACTCCTTGTACTTAACGCTGGTCAAATGCGGGTGCGAGTTCGAGGAACAGCCAGTCAACTTAACGTTAGCTGACGGAGTAACAAAAAAGTGCTAATGTGCAAAGTCGTGGTTGACTTAATAGGTCGAAAGGTGCGTACGACATTCATTGTGTTACCTGGTGCAAAGGAGAACCGCACTCTTTTGGGTGTTGGCTTTTTGCGGGACGCGGGTATGGTCATTAACGTGCCGCAGTACACATGGAATTTTATCGACGAACCAGAAGAACAATACGAGCTATACTCTGAAGAATTTGCCACCTTTGAGACCACTATCATCAGTGAAATTATGGATTTGCCAAGCCCAATAACTTCGCTTACAATGACAGAAAGCGAAGATAGTACAAGTATTGCACCTACTCCACCACCAACACCTCCGCCAATGGAAATACCTGAACCTCCGACAACACCAAACAATCAGCCGGTCGGTAACGTCGTATATAAGCTGACACCGATAGATCTTTCCAGTACGCCTCCATCGAAGAAGAAACCACGACTGTTCGATGGCTACTCTCCCAGTTTCACGGATTTCATGATACGAGACGCACAAATCAATGTTCACCGGGAAGACATCGAATTATCCCCACAAAGTACCAGTCTCTTTGACGCAAATGATTGGGAAATACGAATTGACTCAATTGATATCGAAACACACATCACCAGTGCTCAGAGGGAGCAGCTGGACAGGCTTCTGCAAGAAAACAGGCACGTTTTCAATGCAAAGCGAGAACCAACAAAGCTGATTGAGCACTGTATCAGAACCATAGACGATAAGCCAATCTCAGTCCCACCATACAGACTTTCACCGCCTCGCAAAGAAGCTCTGCAGCGTGAGATCAACGCTATGCTGGCAGACGGCATTATTGAACCCTCTTCGTCCCCATGGGCCGCGCCTGTAGTTCTTGTACCAAAGCCTAACGGGAACATTCGACTCTGCGTGGATTATCGTCGACTCAATGCGGTTACGATACCCGATTCATACCCAATTCCTCGGATTGATGACCTCTTGCATGAAGCCAAGCCAACCCCATACATGTCACTACTAGATTTGAAAGCAGGCTATTGGCAAGTGGGGATGCGCAAACAAGACCAAGAGAAGACTGCATTCATTACGCCGTTTGGCATATTCAATTTCACTCGCATGCCGTTCGGTTTACGTAATGCTCCAGCCACATTCCAGCGATTGATTGATCGGATGCGAGTGGGTCTACCTGATGTGAAGCTCCTTGCGTATTTAGATGACCTAGTAATACTATCGCCGTCATTTGAAATACATCTCGAAGATCTGAAGAAAGTTTTCGATAGGCTTACAGAATTTGGCCTAACAGTAAATCAAGAGAAATGCCGTTTTTGCTGTTCACTCATTAAATACCTAGGTCACTATATTACGCCAAAAGGACTGCAAGTGGATCCTGAGAAAACAGCTGCGATCACAAAGCTTTCCCCACCAAAAACCTTAAAACATCTAGTGAGCTTTCTTCAAATGTGTTCCTGGTATAGACGATTTATTGAAAACTTTGCAAAGGTTGCGGAACCTCTCACTCGGTTAACGAAAAAGAACGCTAAATGGGAATGGACAGAGGACCAGCAGAATGCCTACCACGAACTGAAGAGCCGCTTGACCTCTGCCCCAATACTCAGACAGGCCGATGAAACGAAACCATACATGATAAAAAGTGACGCAAGTTCTTATGCGATTGGAGCAGTATTGATCCAGGGGGAGGGAGAAGACGAGCATCCCGTCGAGTTTGCTAGTCGTCTTCTGACATCAGCCGAACGAAACTACTCTACCACGGAACGGGAGGCACTTGCTGTCGTTTGGGCAGTAACAAAGTTCCGTGGTTACATAGAGGGTCTTCCTGTTGCCGTAGTAACAGATCATCAAGCCTTGAAGTGGCTCATGTCATTGAAAACGCCGACAGGAAGGCTTGCAAGATGGGCACTATTATTGCAAGCATTTGACATAACCATCAAATACGCTCCTGGTAGAACAAACACTGTCGCTGATTGTCTCTCTAGACCACCATGTAATGAAGAAACGCTTCAAGCATGTGACCTGTGTACAGTGACCGTAGACATGCCCTTACGTAGTACAGCTGAAATTAGAGAAGAACAGTTAAAGGACGAAAGATTAAGACCGATTGTGAAGGATTTGGAAGGAATAGACAACGATGAGAAGGCAGTATATTGGAGCAACAAGGGGTACCTACTAAATAATGGAATACTCTATCGACACAGTCCCCAGTCAGAGTCTGACGACGCACAATTGGTTGTACCAGAACACGAATGGGCTAACGTACTGGCGACATATCATGATGACCCTTTAGCAGGCCATTATGGTCAAGATAAGACTTATCGGCGGATTAGTCACCGATATTATTGGACTGGAATGAGGAAATATATTGATAGCTATACAAAGAATTGTTTAGAGTGTCAACGATACAAATCATCAAACCAGAAACCAGCGGGACTACTTCAAACTACCGTGATGAGCCAAAGGTTTGAAGTCATATCTTTTGATTTGTTTGGACCATTGCCAGCCTCCCCGGATGGGAAAACATGGATCCTCATTTTAGAAGATGTGGCAACTCGTTGGGTGGAACTGTTTGCCCTACAACAGGCCACAGCAGAGACCTGCGCTATGACGCTTATCAATGAGGTGTTCCTTCGCTATGGACTTCCTCGACGCATGATAAGCGATAACGGACCTCAGTTCGTTAGCTCCATCATGCAACAAGTAGTTTATTCCCTAAATATCAAACATGCATTCACACCCGTGTATCATCCGGAAACCAATCCCGTAGAAAGGAAAAACAGGGATCTGAAGCCCCAGCTAGCTATCCTAGTCAAAGACAAACACAGAAACTGGCCAGAATATCTTCCTAGTATTCGATTCGCAATGAACACAGCGACCAGTCTCTCAACAGGATTTACACCGGCCTACTTGACTTTCGGGAGGGAACTTAGAACGCCGGATGATACATCTCATGACTTTCGGAAGATCTTGCAATCGGAGAATTTTATACCTGAAATCACACCAAAGTTATTGCAATTGGCTACTAACTTACAAAAGGCTCGAGAAGTACATGAACAATCCGAAGAGAGACGCAAGAAATATGCAGACAAATGCCGGCGAGAGAATCCGGGTTACAATCCTGGTGACCTTGTACTCGTCACACTGCATTTCCTGAGTAATGCTACTAAAGGTGTGAGTAGTAAATTCGCGCCACGACGTGACGGACCGTACATAATTAAGAAGCAACATGGTCCGTCATCCTACGAACTTGCCGATCCCAAGAAATCTGATGTTGTGATTGGAGTGTATCACGCTTCCGCTTTGGTACCCTATATTGGAAATTGTCCTGAGCTGCCAGCCCCCGTCCAGCCTATCAGAAAGAGAGGGCGGCCACGAAAACAACAACCCGAGTTTGTGGATAACGAGGTACAAGTAAGGAAGCGCGGCAGACCCAAGACTAATTCTTCTGATCCTGGATCATCGTCGGGACGACTTCAGATCCAGAGGGGGAGACTGTAGCAACTAAACATCATTCATCATACAGCGCGCGCGCGGCGTCCCTACTTCGCGCCGAGGGGCGGAGCGTAGCTCCCCGCCACGCGCCGGCCGCTATATAAGACGATCGCACGCGCCTTCCGAGTTTAGGCCCGCAACCTCCTTCGACCAGTGCTCTCGTCCCGCATCCCGGCGCGCGTCAAGTTGGGCGTGTACAAGCTGTACATTCGCCCGATTTTGACGTACGCCGCCCCTGCTTGGTTCGCCCTCACGAGCGAGACAAGCCGCAAGTCGCTCCGCGCCCAGCAAAATCTGGCGCTGCGGACCATAATGGACGCCCCTCGCTTCGTGAGGAATGACGTCATCCAGCGGGACCTCGGGATTGAGAGCCTGGATGAGTTTGTGCGGCGCCTCGCGAAAGGGATGTTCGCGCGTGCCGACGCATCTGATTGGCCACATGTCAAACAGATTGCGCCCTGGCATACGCGCCCCCCTGACGCGAGACCCCTGCCCCGCGACCTGGTTGCGGACGACTGACCCCATCACCGGACTGGACGCCCGAGTAAGCTGCACCCAGGTTACACGCGGCTTACTCGAAACAACTGAACTCCACATAACAAACATACTCGTACATCCGTTTTGCGTAGCGTGTTCTAGGTTAATATAGGCACGTTACGTAAACAAACAACAGACATTCACCTCTATACAGGCGCATAAATACACACGCGAATGCGCCGCGCGGGCGGCGATTCGCGTAGACACTGAGCGGTGTTACACAATACAATACCGCTCACACACTCATGACGGCCTCGCAGTCCGGACCGTGACCGGCTAGCTCTGGAAGCGGGACGGGCGGGGGCCATACACCCTACTCTGTAGGAGCGTCGAGTCGGCACCTTCGTCGCTGGTCGTCTTCGTCGGGCCTCCCCCAGGTAACTGGGGGTCTCACCTGGCGGGGACAGACCGCCGAGGTGTCGTGAAGAAAGCGACGCTATCTATTAGCGTCGCGGCGCGCCTACAGACACACGCATAGCAACCATTCACATGAGCGTACGGGACCGTCGTACGCTCAATATTTCTACAGGCCAAATAGGCCAACACATTGAGGGGCCCGTATTGGCGGGCCACTGTATAGCTTCCGCGGCCGGGGGGCGAAGCCCCGGAACCGCACGCCGCGCCCCCTTACGGGGGCGCAGCGACATCCGAACTTCCGAGTTTAGTTTTGTGTACACGGCGCTCTCGGTCTGCTTCAACCTCACTGGTTGGACAGCTCTGAGAACCAGTATACGCAATTACGCATATCACCTTCTACCCACAGTATATTTTTGTAAACGAAAATTGTACTGTCTATATAAGTACGGAAATATACTTAAACACAATATATCGTGGTTTTTTATCTATTACAAAGCTATGAACAAAATTTTGTTGTAGGTGCATCGTCTTCATATATAATTCTACATATAATTAACGTATACAAAATATTGTAAAACATTTGAAAAGAGTAACGGCGGAGTTTCTTTCCATTTCTTCTCCATACAAAACTACCTATTGGAAGGGGCGACTAGAATCAATTCTATTTTATTAAAGTAAATGTTAACGCTCAAAAGAGCTTTATAAGTGCCTATTTGAAATAAATGCTTTTACTTTGACTTTTTATTTGAATTTTATTTCAACTTCAACAATACAAGTAAATACCGTATAACGTTTAAAAAAGAATATCCAGCATATATTTCGCTGTATCATAAGTTTCGTGTCAGTGACCGTCAACTATATGAAAAGTTTAGTCAGCAAAGAGGCGAGTGTGGTTTTCATTAGACACCGTCATTTGCATGTTATTCATTAGCCGGCAGAGGGCGTTGCGCTCGTCGACGAGCACGCCCTCTATGCTCGGAAATGGTCGGAAAAGTACAACGTTCTCTGTTTGACCAAGCCACACTGGCTTTACAGGGAATGGAGGAATAATTCTCTTAGTTGATAAAACTTTGTTGGATTATTTCATCAATAATTTGTACCAAACGTGGTGACTATAGAAAGTTCCATAATGACCATTAATTCGGAGGTCCTTGAGAAGGATGAGGTAAAGTCAGAGATTGATATTTGACCAAAACATGATCTCTATCGCGAAAGCATCCTTCCGATAGTAGGCTGTGGTGAGTCACTCTTTTAAGGAGATTCACACTCGGATGATATACTCGAAATCTTTACACTGTTGCAATAAAAATAATCAAATCTAAGTATCTACAGCTTGCATCCTTCAGTATTCGCCTTTGCAGATTTCCTTTGTAAATAACTACACTCACAAAAATAAAACGGCTATGGACTTCGGAATGTTCTGGAAGGCTTAGACTAGTGAACAAGTTGCTCAAACTCCATTCCTAGTGGGTAACTGACGGTTAGGCATCGCAGAATGCAATAACAGCGTATACGTGGTCTGTGGCAGTAAGTTTGAGAAGCGGGCTGCTTGCAAATGACCGTCGGCGGCGTCGGCAGGCATCTCATGAAACTGTCATCGTAACAACTTGCTCTGTTTGCGAATACCTAAGTTCTGGACTACATTTTTGTGTACACTTACCTTGGTAAGCTTATGTAGGTAATATGTAAAAGAAAGAAATAAAGAAAAATATTTTATTTGGGACACGCACAGGAACTCCAAACAAAAAAATCAATTAATAATAAAAATATATAAAGGAGCATTTAAAACTAACAATAAAACATACAACACAACAATAAAATTAAAAGTAAAAGTAATAGACCCGTGCGAGGACAAAAAGACTCCTATCTCGGCATAATGCTGCGATATTTAAAAAAAAAAATACCGGAACGCTGGTATGCTGATAGGTAGGTAATCAGGGCATTTACCTCTGAACCTATTTGTTTCAGTAAGATCGAGGTGTGTATCATACGAGAATTGTCATCAAATTCCAAATATAATACAATAACGTGATATTTGAATATTGATGTAACATTGACATTGAAAACTAAATATTATACGACGAAAATAATGCATTCCTGATAAAAATAACGCTTTAAAATTTAAGGAGTCTGCCCACTATACCGTATCACACCAAGACCGTGCTAGGAAAGAAATCAGGCAAATAAATATTTTTTGTATTAAAAAGTCCGTTCCACCACCGACCAACACCATCGCAAGCCATGCACGGTGCGTCAACCATAAATTGTCGGCGAGAATATTTGTCGGTGCCGATACGCTCCGTGCATGGCGCGCGACGTTGTCAAACCAGTGCGTGCAGGCGGCGAAACGGTGAGCATACGGGTTAAAAGAGGGGAAAAACAAAGGTTAACTGCTACATGTATCCGTCAGAACGGAAACCGTACGGATATAATACGCGGAGAATACGCGGATACTACGGTCACTAAAACCGTCATGCACGGGTATGATACGCTGTTGATAAGTTGTAGTGGGCATAGTAGTCCGTGTCATGTTTTTTTCCGTGCCTGATACTTTCATAGCACGGTCATGGTATGGTACGGTTTAGTGGACACTCTTTTATCATTTTCATTCAAATATCATTCGACGTTCAATTACGTTATTATTAAAACTTAAATAATTTACATTGAAATGTTTAAAAACACTCTAATCAAAATTAATGTAACGTAAATAACATTTAACGTAAATAATTACGTCAAATTACACAATAATTTCAATTTCAAGTTTTTTCAATTTTCAACTATTTTCAAGGTTTTGTTAACATGAAACGGTAACTGTTTTAATGATTTATTTTCGAGACCTACTATTATATTGTAATAAATTATAATTATGAATGCCTGTGACACGCGATTTAATTAAAAAGCCGAAATTAAAATAACACTAGGTTACGGCTAGTTGTGTAAAGATGAATTAATCAAAGGGCGAATAAAAATATTATTATTTCAGAAAAATAAATACTATCCACGATGTCTTCGAGACATAATAGCTAGATATATGCCTAAATAATAGACACAGAATGTTAAAAGATCTTGCTGGAATCGTACAAGCGACAAAGCCTAGCTTAAAACACAGCCCTCAGAATTTGAAAGCCTATGAATATAATTAAGTCTCTGATAAATGGTGCCCTAATATTTTCTGTTCCATGTCAGCTTTTGTAGTTACTACAGCCAATCAAATCACTTTAAATTCTAATGACATTAATTTCACTTTTTTATTTTGTGTTTCACGAACTGTGTCCAAAAAAAAATTAATAAAGGAATGTATAACGTCGACCCTAAAATGCAATATCGTTTATTTAATTTACCAACGACGCAGTTGCTTTCATACCCCTTGCAGTCAAAGGCTGTGAACGTCAGGACTGATAACCAATTCCTGGGATTCCAATTCCAACGCTATTCAGTAGAGCCACTCAAAATATAATCGCTGATGGAAACTTGTGCAAAATGGAAGAAATACTCTTTTGATTTGTAAGACTTCAATGGGGACTCGCTCGACCCTTAATTAAAATGACTGCCAAAAAGAAACTCTGAGACACTTGAAGGCTTACAGGATCAGATATTTATTTGAAGGGTTCTGGTGGAATGAGCAGCGCTGTGATTGCGTTGGCTTCGTATCTGCATCACAAAGGCTACTCTTTTTAATTAGGTGACTATTTCGAAGTCGCCCCGCATACAAATGAACGAAGATTAGAGCGATTTCGAGGGCAGTTCACATTCTATTTTTCCTTTGACAGTAAATTTAAATGTTCCGCAGTTTGTTTTTGTACATAATTGAACGGAAGGGTCGATGTGTTTTTGGATTTTCGAACTCATTAAGCGCCTCATAAATCCTCTTACAGCCTTCCAGTATAGAACAAAATATTTGTTAGAAATACTGCAGTGTTCAGTCCCCAATGCAGAACTTTTCCATAATTAATCCAATCGAAAACCTACAAATTATTGTCATCTAGTTTTAAAATAGATTACAAAGTAGCATACCAACGCAAATCAATTGTCTAAACACAGTATAATAAAGTACTTACTTTCTTATACTATGGTCTAATGATCTGTATGATGAATGTGTAATCGTGAATTTCTAAATTGGGGGCATATTAACAAACACGTAACCTGTCAACTATGAAAAAAACAGTGCAAACAACAAGAGAGTTCGACATTGCAACTAAAGAAAAAAGAAATAAAAAAAGAAAAGAAAAGTATTTTATTTGGGACACGCACAGGAACTACAAAGAGTAAATAATAAAAATAAAAAGGAGCATTTAATACTAGCAAAATGAACAATAATTAAAAAAAAAAAAATAATAACAATAAACAAATAAAAACCCTGTGCGAGGCCAAAGCCAACTGAGTTGTGGATCTGCGGACCACTATGAACTTCAAACAGTACAATCCTAAATGTTATTGCTTACTATGAATAATATATTTAGGTAAGTAGTCTATTTGGTTCGCCCGAAAATCCCTTCAATAGCCAGACGTAATACGTAGAGAGAGGTATTAAGTTATATACCGACTGCGAAGTTATAATTCCTGGAACTCAGCTCACCTCAATATTCCATTTCCTAGTTTTTGTGTTTGAACAAAATAGTTGCTATTAATTTGAAAGCACCATCCAACAAACAGACTGACTTGTGTACTTTACAACTATCTATATTTTCGCTTAGTAGGTACTATATTTTTAACCGACTTCAAAAAGGTGGAGGTTCTCAATTCGTCTGTATATTTATTTTGTATGTTTGTTACGTAATATCTCCGGCAATTGTGGATTTATTTCGAAAATTATTTTTTTAATGGATGGGGTATGCGTCAAGGGTAGTCCCATATAAATTTTATTAACTTTGCTTGGGTAGATTTTCAGTTAGCTTCAATAATATGTAATATTTCCACTTAATGTATATTGATGATGTTATAATAACTTCCTGTCACTGTTATTTACATAGCAAGTAGTGGTATACAAATTTGTGTGGGGTAAGTACCACAACTAAAAAGTGAAAAATAAAATCACGAAAAAAACAACCGTTTTCCTAAAAAAACATTACAAAGTGAAAATTAACTTTGATTTCGGAAGTCGGTGGCAAAAAACGAATACACAAAACCAAAGAGCCGACTTCCGAAATTAAACAAATATTTCACGTTGTTGTGTTTTTTTTGGAAGTCGGTTGATAGCAACATTTGTTGTTGTGTATCAAAACTTTGCAATATTGCAAGTGGTTTGGAACATATTAGGTAACTCAACCTGCCTAGTCTTCTCTCAACCGTCCTGGGTTGGCTTCCAGTCTAACCGGATGCAGCTAAATACCAGTATTTTACATGGAGTGACTGCTTATCTGGCCTCCACAACCCAGTTACTGAGTATAACACGATACGCCTTGGTAAGACTGGTTGTCAGACTTTTGGGCTTCTGACTACCCGTAACGACTGACAACTTCTACGAATGACAGCTGGGACCATCGGCTTAGCGTGCTTTCCGAGGCACAGAGGGTCTCGATATGTAATAGATGGTCACCCATCTACAAACTGACCGCGGCAAGCGTAGCTTAATCTTCGATCGTCCCGTGTGGCTGTTATTATTTAGCCACGAGCCCCTCGAAACATATTAGGTATACACTGTATATATTGCAGCTGTGAGGCAATTAAACGGACTCTTCAATACTTAAAACGTTGGTTTCATGAAAGAATTTGACGTTACAAAATTGAAAATATATACCTACTTTAATCTGCGAGCTATTACAGACTGTCAATCGACAATAGTATTTCAAAGAATTACGTAATATTTCCACAACATCACCAGAGATTGTGTCTTAAAAATCACGGAACATTATTTGAATAAAATTTTATATTCTTGGCTCTTGGGATCGTGCTACGGAATGGCGAAGAATCGGGAAAGAATCAAAGATAAAACCTGTCAGTTGTGGGGGCTACGGAGTGAGGAAGATTAGTGTCACAAAAGAGGATTTGCCACTAGAATTCACATTTCAAGTGTTATTTATTTACACCGGCTTGCGACGACTTCGTACCTAACACATGAAGATTTTTGCGAGAGATGCATTTCACGTGATTCTGTTAGTTCCTATTATGTAACAGTGTTTACCGTATCTAAACTTACAATAGTAGGTTCTTAAACATGAAGAATTGATAAATATAAAGGCCAAAGTCGGATATACTTTATAAAAAGATAAAATTAGAAACCTCCATAAAAATTACTTTGCTACTATTTTTAGGACACAACGAAAAATCCTAAAGGTCATAGGTACTGTGAACGATTTACACGCTCACAGCACCGGGACGGGTAAATGAAATACAATTTAAGTTATGAAATCATTCGACATTAACACATTTTTATATTTTTCCTTGTTGCTTGACTTGTCAGCCAAAATCTGACGCCTACTGTTTTTTGTCTGTTATTCCTTTTTTCTAAATTAATATTTGTGTCGTTACTTAGCCATCTACTTTTCAACGTATTCATAAAGGTTCCATCTAAGCAACAAATAGGCTAATCTATAAAGTACCTATCAACAACTCCACTCCAAAAGGATCATTTGGGTCGGCTACAATATAAAAATCGATACTCACACAATATTATTGAAGCAGGTTCATATTTAAATTGGAACATATGCAAGCCCACACTTGCCTCGAATGGGACTGTGCGAGCCAATTAGTGATGTTAATGTGAAGACAATATTGAGCCGGGAAAAAGTAAAACATAATAAGCTGGGCTGATGGTTATGGATGGTGCGCTCATGGTTTAATTTATTCGTTTATTTACTTTGTCATACTTATAAGGGAAGGTGTATACTGCTTGGAAAAGAATAGGACATGTCAGGTCATGTTCGTGAACGGGCGCCGTCAGTTGAGACTGGTCATCTCTTAACTGCCACGGCTTATTTTTATTATTAATCTTATATTTTGAATTGTTTTTTTATATATTTTTTTTCATTGTTCTCGCATATAGAAGCAACACGAATAATGTACCCAGGATTTTGTAATATCTTGATTTAAAAAGAGTGTCCTTGGAGTTTCTTGCCCGTTCTTCTCCATAGAGATCTACGTTTTGGAATGGGCAACTAGCTTCAACTTTCTGACTAACTGACCGACTCTGACAGTTCAAAAGTGCCTGTAAATGGTTTAATTGAAATAAATGCTTTGAGTTTGAGTTTGAGTTTGAGTTTGACAAACTGCCAATGTCTAGAAAAGTAACGGCCATTATTTACCCATATCCAAATGGAAGG
The DNA here is from genome assembly GCA_917490735.1 of Dryobotodes eremita. Classification (NCBI taxonomy): domain Eukaryota; kingdom Metazoa; phylum Arthropoda; class Insecta; order Lepidoptera; family Noctuidae; genus Dryobotodes; species Dryobotodes eremita. The sequence continues at coordinate 13,554,305 of OU823257.1, forward strand.
CAATAGCTGTAGTATCCTTAAGTATTTTTCCAAAAACAAATTATTCATTGTCATCATTTCAATCCATGGAAGAGGTCTATGTCCAGTGTTAGACATAGTCCTCTTCCAAGGATTAGCACCACGACCTAAGGATCCTGGATATTGACAAGCTGCTAACAATGATTTATGATAAGTAAAATATATACAGGGTGTCCGGTAAAGCATGGATAACCTTGAAATATCATATACCTAATGGCCGTTCTAAAAAAAATTATCTCAAGTATTACCCATGACAATATATTTTTGAAAAAAAATGCTGTGCTATTTCTAGACACACTATTTACTGCCGCTCTGTCGGCATAGTCAACCTGCAATATTATAACAACAAATAACAGAACGAATTCATTCATGTGAAATCATAGAGAACAGTAATGTAAAAAAAGTTATTATTTTTTTCTAAAGTCTTAGGTTCTTTGGTTTTTTTTTTTTAAACTGCCATAAGGTCTATTCGATATATGCTACTTCAAGGTTATCCATTCTTTACTGGACATCCTGTATATATCTGTGGCCTGATGCTAGAAGGGCCAACGTCCATTTTTGTGAGAAGTGTGATTTTACTGCCAAAATTTTGTTTTCCTATGATATTACTAGACTTATTACTGTTTTACTACATTGGCCTTTTTGAAATAGTTATTTTTTTAATAATTATTTTCATTACACTTAAGCCCTCTTAGCACACATAATATCATGCATAGGAAAACAAAATTTTGGCAGTAAAATTACACGTCTTCACACAAAAACGGACTTTGGCCCTTTTAGCACCAGGCCACAGATATATACGCCTCGAGTTGAGAACCTCCTCCTTTGTGCCGTCGTTTAAAAATACGAAAGTCAAGTAGCTCATAATCTCCGTACTAATAGAACTATCTACAAGGCAAGGTCGTACTTATTCCGGTCAGTTCTTGGAAGACCGGTGTACACTTGTAAATCCATTCTTACTTCGGATAACATTCCCATTTCCATTCAAATGAAGAAAAACCAGAAAACATATCAGGGAAATGAACTTTTAAATATGTGTCTATTATCAACCCACAAAAGTAGCGACACATACTTTTCGAATAAACGTGTTCAAGCACTGCACACGTTTTAAAATTCCGCACTATGTTTTCAAACAAGTTCTACCCCTTTGATATAAGTGTTTGTTGTGTACCGCATCTACGCTCTCGAAAAAACTCTCTGTGAACACCTAAGCCCACGAGTTGGATTTTTCAAAGCCAGACCGCAACCAAGAGGCTATTGCACTTCTTAAAAAGACTAGTTCGAAAAGTATCCGACGCCAATATTTCGTAGCAGCGAGATTACTGCCCACTAAGTTGTATATGTCAGTTTCAGCAAAAACTAAATTTACTACGTGTGCAAGACGGATGTGTGGTCCTCCTCTCTTGGAATAACTTTAAAAGATTAGAAAGTTTGCCTCGCTTGCGGTGTTGTCCTGTTCCGTCTCTCCGCGGACGCATTACGGTGCTACCAACCTAATGTTTACACATAAAAATAAAGTCACAACATTTGTTCATTCTAGAAGTGTCCTTTTACACAGGTACGTGACTTAAAACCTTCTACATCTGTTATACGGTTCGTACCTAGCGGTGTACTTACTTAGTTCAGTTAAGTTCGCTTTTACGCGGATGTTACGATAGTGGAAAAAGGTGTTTCCGTTTGACCTTCTCGAAGATCTTGCTTTTAGTCCATTGTATTTTTTACCGTACAATCCTACAGTGTTAACGCTGGACAAAGGCAACACTCTTCCTATACGCCTAGCAATTATATACTCTACTCTACAAACTAAGATACATCTATGAGTTCACCTAATAAAAACAAAATAAAATACCACTCTATATTAAACTTCAGCAAAATAGCGAACCAATTTGAAGCATATTTTGTGAGGACACTTATTCTCAACCTGCACAGTCTAGAAAACAATTTGCCTAAGTGAACGGTACTCTCACCCACGTGCCATTCCAGTATTGCATCTTCGAGGAGCAACCATCATGGCACGCTAGACTTGTTCATAATATTGCGAAGTAAAACTCCTCGCTCATAAATTGACGTCTTCAGAAGTCGGCGAATGGGCGTAGATACTGTAGCTGTAATGCGTGACAGCGGTGCACCATACCACTGCACAGGAAAAGAAAAATGCCTGTTTCTAGGTATTTTAAAAAGTAATTTTACAGTATAGTAATTTTTTAGTTCCGTTTGGTGAGTAATGAATACACACATGTTTCAAATTACAAGCACAAGTTCCTTATCCTAAAGTGTTTTCGTATATAATTCTCATTATTAGTAACCAAGGAAATTCGATAAGTCAACATGTGCAGTATAACTATTTTCTTAATTTAGAACTTAGTACTTTATTGTTGTTTTGTTTTGACGTAACAACAATTAAAGTACTTAGTTCTGAATTCAAATTATTATACACGATAAATCTAATCATTGATGGATATGGAAATTAACATTCGGTTGCATTCGGAAATGCGATGATTCCCGAGGGGCATTAAAAAAATAGTTGTACTGTACATGTTGACTCGGAACTCATTTGAAAAAAAATACAGCACTTCTGAAGTATTTTTTGGAATGTCTTCCACTCCCTGGTTTTTATGTTTATGCTGTTCTCAGTAGGAAACGATAAGAAAGCTCTACTCTGTCACTATTACCTTATTTCAACTCGGTTTATATTTCATAAATGCCAATACAATGGAGGAGCTTTAAACATCTCTAGACAATAGTCAAAGACATCTCAAAGAGCGGTTCATTGCTTTTCTATACTTATTTGAATTATTTTAAAATGTCGGCTGGCTTTTTACTAGGAATAAAAAGAAGTCCTATAACCGAAATTGTCTAGACAGCTATTCGGAAACACTGTTGTAATTAATTTTCTCAAGGTTTTAGCTAATTATAAATAAAGTCTCAAAAGAAAGCCAACGAAATTCTAATTACTCTTTAAATTTATTATTATTTAGAATTTTCGTTTTTTTTAAAGAGGTTCTTTGATTTGTTTTTGTGGCAAAACACTATTGAGGTCCATGCAGGATTCAGAATCAGAGATTTTCAAGAGACAAAATCAATACAACAACAGTCAAAACTAAAATTAATAAACAAAACAACTTTTATTAATAACAATTCATTTATTCAATTCAGAGTCGTATATTTTCAGTCACTATTTGTTTTTACCTGCACGACACATCGACATCGCATCAAAAACCAACGTCGACTATTAAACCATAACAACATCGTAAATCAAACAGCGTGCAAAGGAAAATGAACGCCGAAGACACCCGAACATGCATCCTTCCACCACATTGTTAACAACGACCATAAACAAGAAGCAGATTCCCGGCATCCCCTCTACGAACACACAACAGACCCGGGTAGACTTAAGATCCGGAAGAGCTTCCTCCATTGTACACAGGCTATACAAGACCTACCGCCTAAGGTGAGAAGAGGACTGTGGGAAAAACAGCACCCGCCACCATCCGACTTCGTTAGGCCCCAGGAGCACCGGCCACCCGGACGTGACCTGCAGTGGCTTATATGAAAAGCAATCAATCGACTGCGGACCCAAGTAGGCCGCTGCAAGCACAATCTAGCGAAATGGGGGATTATTGACCCAACCGACACCCAATGTGCGGTGCTCCTGAACAAACCATGGCCCATATGTTGGCGTGTCCAAAGTGTTATGGACACTTTGATGACCACCTGCACTTCTGATGACCAAAAAACACCAATGATACTGCGATTGGCGTGTCCACATACTGGGCCCAACTCATTTAACAATTTACCATCGACTCGAAAAGAAGAACAACGATCATGCATCCCTCCACCATATTGATAACAACGATCATGCCACATCACGGGAATGGGATTCGTTCCAATAATGTAACTTGGGCAATAACAGCCAGGTGAGCGGATTACCGTTACGCACACATCGCTCGCATATATCAATATGAAAGATAAATAATTGCCTTCTTCCCCTAAAATTGTCTCCGCGGCGACGTTTATTGGTTTGTTTGCGAAGAAAGTTGGCGCCGTATTCTACCTGCGTTATTATAGTTAAGCGAGTGCTACATTTATCGACTGGCGATATTAAATTTGTCTTTTTCATTCCTCCCCTTCGTTGGCTATTATTTTCTCGCTTCTTTCTTTCGCTGGAAATGACTTAACGCTGTGCGAATGCAAATAAACTACACCTTTGTGTTTTGTTATTCGGACGTGAAATAATTTCTTTCTCTCTTTCTTTGTTGTGTTTTTCGTATCTTATTCCTTACAAGACAATTGGTTCTGACTTACTGAGTTTATTGTAAAAAATATGAATGAAATGCAATGCTAGCTAATATAGCCAACTGTAATAATAATTTACTTGTTGTATAAATATAAAGTCAAAAGGTAATATTTTAAGTTTGAAAAAGAAAACAAATGTACATGTAATAATGTATTTCTTTGTTCTAACTTCACAAGCTTTTCTCATAAAAGACGGTTATTGAGAGTAACTATTTAAAAGAAAACAAACTAAAAGATTCCAAGTCAAATAACAAACCAAAACATGTCAAAAGAAAAATAAATCAGAAAATGACCATTTAATTATGTTTATCGGAGTAAACTGAAACTACGGGACGAAGTATAAAGAAGTTAAATAAAATAAGGTTTCCGTGGGGAGGTGCGTACAGAGTGAGACGTCCAGAAAGTTCGGCAGGTTAGCGATAAATCGGAATTTATGTGGGCGCCGCGCCGCGCCCGCGCCCCGCCGCCGCCCCGCTCACGCCCCACCGACGTCGCGCCGCGCTGCATAACAACACGCGCTAAAAGCATTGCTGCTCACCCTTCAACTTTACTTACCTACATCACAATAGTTTAGTTTAGATACAACCCATTCCATTAATTGCTTTACAACATGAGCTGTGCCGTAGGTACATTTAATGAAAAGCTGGGAAAATCATTGTTAGGTTTATTGTTTGTTTGTTTTGTAATACTAAAGTGTGGGTGCATTGTTACAGTAAACAACAGTCAAAAGTTAATGATAGTTCGCCCGATGACTTGTCCTGCTGGAAGCGCTTCCGGAAGAACGGGTTTGCGTCCCGCCGGAAGACTGCCGCGGGTCCTGCTAGCAGTACGCAATTTGTAGGTATGAAATTTGTCTGGTCCCTCCATCAGTACAGTGACCTTGGTTTTGAACTTGCGCTCGTCACAAGTTTAAAAAAAAGTTGGTTAGTGCGTAATAAAATAAAACTCATTTGTCTAAGTAGTGTTATAATTTTTATAATAATAGATGTATTGTATGTATTATTATAGGAGCATATTTGTCTAATATTATTTATATAAAAGGAACAATAAATCTGTCACTTTGGTATAATTAAGCACTTAAAAAGTATGCCTGTATAGTCAACAATTAATAATAAAAGGAATGTGTGACGCGGAACTCACAAAAAAATTAAATCAGGACAGTAAAAAAACTTGGTTACGCAGGAATACCGAAATGTTGACGACTTCATGCGTTTTCAATACCCGGGCGTCGAAATAATATATCGCACGAGCGCGTACGCGCTGCCCCTGTGCATACTCATGCGCCATCGCGTGCTAGTTGAAGGTCAGTTGTGTTTAGCAACCGTTTCTTGTACCATGTGAAAGAGACAAATATAATCTATTTTTTCGTGCAAATTTCAACTGTGTGCTGTTTAGCATTAGGGTACTGTGACTGAAAAAAACCGCGTCCTTCCGGAAGTACTCAAAGTCTTTCTGGTAGGACGCTGGGAGATCTATCATTATGGTCGCTACGCCGTAGAAAATGCGATTTGACGCGGCGTAGTTACGACTACGCCGCCTACGCTGTCGTAGCAGATACCAATGTCGCTACGCTTAGTCTTCATTTCATTTTCGAAAACTTTGTTGTGCACATATATGTTTTAGCAAAATTACGAAATCACATACCTAAAAACTCCTTCAAATAACAGTAGGTAGTATTATCGAAAATTCGCAATTTTATTATTACTCATACTCAATATTCAGAAAGCGCATTACCCACGGGAATACATCAGGGCTGTCACGTTTGTAACAAATATCACAGTGCGAGTAACGTACAGGAAGTCAGGCACAAAGTAGTAATATCAAGATGTCGCGACGTGCGGCGCCTGACCGGAATCAATTGATCACAAAGTAGCAAGTAGCCACTGAAAACAATAAAGCCATCGCTAACGCAACCGGGTACGCAGACCGGGTACTAACCCGCTCTGTAAATACTTACATTGTTTCTATTTCCAACTACCTGGGATTAACTGTCTGTACACAAAGGTACAAGATAGATCAATTCTAAACGTAACTATGTGCTATGTTTCTGACACAAACGAGTCCGCGAAGAAGAGTTTAAGCTATAGGGAAAATTTGAACTGAAAATTCGATTTCAATTAAATAGCAAGTCGTAAAATAGCGAGATATACATATTTTCCTTTGGTTTTGACAAACAAGCCAGTGTGTCTATGTAAATGCGTCGTCGTGATTCACACCAGTCGAGGTGATATCTAAGTTGTAACGGGGAAGGAGCCGTTGTTTTATGTATGAGGCCTTTTCAATTCATTTGGACGATACACTCTTGTACCTTTGTCCCTTCCGGGTCAGTTATTTATTGCTGGTATTTCGCACTAAATCTACCGATTGCGTGTATTTTCATGAGAATCCTCCGGTCGTACGTCGCATCCAATACAAACGACAATCTCGTGGCTATTGTCCGCGTTCAGATTTCTGAAGCGTGCGAATCTACATAACTAATACACGCCCCTTCGCGAAGCTAAACATAGATGATACCGAGTCTACGTACTTTTACCAATCACGCGCCCGGCATCGTGTGAGATTAGAGATGTAACGGGACGAAAAAATTGAACACCTTACAAGAGCCGACATCTAACATCTGCCCTTGAATTATACACGCGTTTGCCGCTCCACCGCACGCGCTCCGGCGCATAAGAAATCGGAGATGCGCGTCGCCGTTTATTCGTACGGCACAATAAAACGCTTCATTGTTCGAAATTGTCATTCATGGCGGCCTGCATCTAACTATAAAGCAATATAAAATAGTGTGCGACATGAAACTTTATGGTAGTACATAATTTGTAATTCATAACACGTGCAATCGTGAGCGCCGTTCAGTAAAATAGGAAGTGTAATAAAATATTTCTGACTGAAATGCTATAACTGAAATAGAGTGCATGTGCCGTAAAATTCACAACACCGTGGCATCCTCACAATACTGTGATATTTTTATTGCTTTACAGCTCTTCATATTAATAGACCGTATTTTATATGCCTACGTGTATGCCCAGTTTTGAAACGTGATCGAATATATAAAGAGGATTCCGTCGATTTCGTTTTATATTTCCACGCGTTACGTAATATGAACATGCCTGATTCAATAAATAGCGTATATAGAAGTCGGTTGAGTAAACAATAAAATCAATTAAGTAACGTATAATAAAACTATTGTACACCTCGTCGCTTGGAAGCTGAAGTTGGTACGGTGTACGTAATAGGTACGACACTACGTCTGTACGAGTACTTTATTTGAACAGATGGAAGTGTACACGTAAGGTAAGGATTCCCTTCCCCGCCAATATGTTTCAATTTAAACTAAGCCGCTTGTCGATACAAGCTCGCTCCGGAATATCTTCCGATTCCAACTGGATTCCACGATAACAAAAATAATGTTGGAAAAAACTACCAGATGACAATACTTACACAGTATTTGTAAATAAAACAGTGGTGAATAAAAGATGATTGGAGCCACTGTTGTTCCGTTTGTGTCACACCTAAATATTATAGCGGGCTTTCTTGTTTCATAGCTTTTCGATAGAATTCATTTCCATAGAGTAGGCAGAGTATTTTTGGCTAAATAATAACAACAGCACGAGCCGATCGATGCCGCGGTCGGTTCGTGGATGGGTGACCATCCATTACATATAAACATCCCTCCATGCCTCGGAAAGCACGTTAAGTCGTTGGTCCTGGCTGTCATTCGTGGATCTTTGACAGTCGTTAAAGGTCGTCAAAAGCCTGACAACCAGTCTTACTAAGGGGTATCGTGTTACCCAGTAAGTGGGTTGTAGTGGTCAGATAGATAGCCGCTCCATGTAACATACTGGTATTCAGCTGCATCCGGTTAGACTGGAAGCCGACCCCAACATAGTTGCGAAAAGGCTAGGCAGATTGAAGTTGAGTACCTGAAAACTTCAAGGATGCTAAAACTGTGTTTGTGCTCAATCGAATCGTTCGGTATATAGCTTGAGATCTAAATTGCGAGGCTTTAACGGTGAACTTTGCTCGAGGAAATAAAAATTTCGTACGACAAACAAGCAATCAGGAGCATTTGCGAACTCGCGCTAAGCAAACACGGCGGGCGCGGGCCCGCCCGGCCAAGTGCTTGTCAAAGACTGCTCCAATTCTTCTACTGTATTTTTTTAACCAAATCGTATCGGACCATCCTTTAGAAGCTTTAAGCACCTTTCTTGCTTGTAAGACCGGAGAGAAATTGTTCTAGAGTACACACTGGGAGCTGGATTTTAAAATCAATTTTCTTCGGATCGTGACCGGCACTTATTCCATATAAATTATTTTTAAACCCTGACGAAAAAACAGGGGTGTTATAAGTTGAACGTGTGTATCTGTTTGTACGTCTGCGGCATCGTAACTCCCAAACGGCTGAACCAATTTTGTTTTTTTTTGTTTTGTTTAGAAGGTGACTCGATCGAGTACACTTACCCAAAAAAAAAACAAAGAAGAAAATCAGTTTAACCGTTTTTAGAGATTTTTGTTTGTGTCGCTAGTTTTTTAACTTTAAATTTATTATATGAGTTTTTTCGTATATCAATTATTAAATTATATCTAATTTGCTCGTGGATTTGCTTACCATTAATATTAAGTTTTATAAACACAACTTTTCTAAATTATAACACCGTCATTGTTTCAAAAACCGCGTTCCAAATTCAAATCCAAGGAGGTCGGCAAAGTCGGTATACATAGTCAGTAGCTCACACAAAAGATTGTTCTGCTTTGACTGGTTCGAACGAAACTTTCGGACTTTATCGTACAGACTCAGTGAATCAGTCGAGTGGGGACTATTCATGCGTGAAGGTAAAAAGGATTTGGTAAACAACATTTCTACGATAAAAGTGATGGAAGATTTTATTTTTCTACATTTTACTCAGTAGGACTAGGAACTTAACGGTATCGCTTTTGAAAATATCAAATAAGAAATAGAATTAGATAGACACACATTTGTTCGGTATTAAACACAATCGGCACAATGAAGGAATTTGAAGGAAATAGTGACATACAATACCCCAGAGTCTAGACTTGTGCCTGGTTGATGGCAATAGGCTCGCCCCCTATTACATGGGACTTGAACATAACTGGCAAAATGTGGGTTTAGTATATATAGGAACACGTCTGCCAAACCCTTCGGGGATTACAGGAGTGTTGTTATGTAATAGAAATAAGGAAGGAAGACAAAAATCTGTTTTTTTTAGGTGTGGCATCTCGTAGTTGACCTTGAGAGGTCGTGACTACTTAACCGGATTATCCTGTGGCTGCCTTAAGCGAACCCAAAGCCTCCAGCCAGGGGCGAATTTCTTACATTACTAAGCGACTGCACGCTAAGGGCACCCCCTGTGGGGTACGGAACTCGGCTTAGGGCTTCGCTGGGGGGAGGACATCAAGGAACAGGCTGGATCGTATTTTGAAAATTATTATTATCAGGGGAGCTTAAAGCTACAGGCTCTGCTACGGCGCGGGCTGGCACTTCGTCGAGCAAGGGTCGGGGGGGATAACTAGGTCCGGGTCGTCGCGAGGGATCTCGGCGGTTTCTTGTGCTTGTATACTGTGCTGATGGCCCTACTGCTCTCCTGGAGGAGGGTTATGGGGTCATCGGTGTCGGCTAGGATATACATACCTTGGACGGCGAATACTACTGATTTGGGATTGGGTATAACTGGTGGCCTCGACAACCAGAGGGTTGCGATATATGGCCGCGGTATCAAAGAAACGCTTGGAATTTCGTTTCATGAATTTATGGATAGTGGGGGTTTTGAGATCAAGGTGGAGGATTTCGTTACGAACGAACCGAGGGGAACCTGTCGTCCTACGGAGGAACTGGTTTTGGAAGGTCTGCATCTTATTGATGTGGTGGGGTTTGGCGTGTGCGAAAACTGCACTGGCCAAGGTCGTAATTGACCGAATGCACGCTGTGTAAATGCGCAATTTGCACTTGAGTGACAATTTGCTACGTGCATTCAGAACGGAATGGAGTCTATCGAGAGCCAAAGCGGCGCGTGATAATAGCTGTTTTATGTGCTTAGAGAAGGAGAGATGCTCGTCTAGGATTACACCCAGGTATTTGGCTCGCTTTTCCCAAGGATCGGCTTGCCGAACATGGTGATCGCACGGGGAAAAATCTGATTGCACAGAGCGAACATTATATACAGGTTGGCAGGGACATCGACGCGCAAATTGAAACGATAAATTCAGCACATGGTTCTAAACGTAGCATAGAAATTTTTCGTCGGTAATTAAAAAAATAATCAGCTGTTTCATAGAAAAGTGCAATACCTACGCGGTCAAAATGTATGGCAAAGCAATTTTTTTTTATAACCGACGGCAAAATTTGAACGCAGAATCATGATCAGGTTCAAAATAATGTACTGAATCTATGGTAACAGATTGTGCGTCGATATCGCTGCCACCTTGTATATTTATTTATATATATATATATATACAGGGTTATTGGTAAAACACCAGCAACCTCTTAAGGGGTCATTGTTCTCATCATTATAAACAACTTTTACTATGGACCAAACAAGAATTCGCGAAAAAAAAGACAGATTTTCCCTACATTTATATTAGCATAACACGTCAAAACGTAGGGAACAGCTGATATTTTTTTCGCAATTTCTGGTTTTATCCATTGTAAAAGTTGTTTATAATGATGAATACAATGACCCCTTAAGAGGTTGCTGGTGTTTTACCAATAACCCTGTATATAGCATCCATACCGAAAGCGTTATCAACGCAGAAATATCCCAAAACAAACCTTTGAAAATGTACCGTAGTATATATAATGTTAGGTCTTGTTTTGAATTGCCAGTTCATTAAACAAACATCATAACTCATAATAACACATTACCCTCTATTTAGCCTCTCGGGTGTGATAAGTTTCGTTCGCCAACTCTTCCTTTGCTGTTGAAACAACAGTTAGATCTGATAATAAACGTTAATTTTTTCAGTAAGTTTGTGTTATAAATATTATTTTATTTTTAGCCTTATATCAGAATGATAGTTGTAGTTCAAAACATGTTTAATAATAGTTCTGAGTCTCTGTGTGCCCTTTAGCAACGGCCTCCTCCAACCCCTTCCAATTCTCCCTGTTCCATCCCTATCTATTCCATGTCTTTCCAGTCGTCCTCACCAAGTCATCCTGCCATCTTTTCAAAGGGTTTCGTTTCTTTCTCTTTCCCTCCCTAGGGTACCATAGGGTCACTTTTTATTTCCATTCCTCTTCTCCCTGACAGTGTGACCGGCCCATTTTAATCTTCTCAGTTTTAGTACTAAATCTTGTGTTTTTGTTGCTTTTTATGATTACACAGTGATCGGTTCTTTCTATTTTTCTTTTCCCCGTCAAACTCCATCATCTGCCTAGCCTGTTTCCCAACTACTTTTGGGGTCGGCTTCCAGTCTAACCGGATGCAGCTGAATACCAGTATATTACGTGGAGCGACTGCCTATCTGACCTCGACAACCCAGTACCTGGGTTACACGATACCCCTTGGTAAGACTGGTTGTCAGACTTTCGGGCTTCTGACGACCCGTAACGACTGTCAAAGATCCACGAATGACAGCCGGGATCAACAGCTTAACATGCTTTCCGAAGCACGGAGGGGTCTCGGTATGTAAAGATGGTCACCTATCAAACTCAAAGCATTTATTTCAAATAAACCAATTACAGGCACTTTTGAATAGTCAAGGGGTCGGTCAGTCAGAAAAATTAAGCTAGTTGCCCATTCCAAAGCGCAGTAAGTACATATGGAGAAGAACGGGCAAGAAACTTCATGAACACTTTTAAATCAACATAACGTTACAAAAAAACGTTATACATGTGAGAACGATCTAAAAAGACGTGCACGTTAAAAGAGTCCGTAATAAATAAATAAATAAAAAACAATTTAAATTAAAATAAGCCGTGGCAGCTAAGAGATGACCAGTCCCTATTTCCGGCGCCCGTTCACGAACATGACGTATGGATCAGCACCATTCACCTCAACCATTTTGAAGGGAACTTAATGATCCAACACACACGCCACCACCAGCGAGACATTTGAGTGAGCATGACATACTCTCAGCCGCCAGGACACATTCAAGTCAATTAAAGACGATCCTAGTAATTGGTAGCTTTATACTACATACATAGTGCTCACACATGTGCTATGCAATTATACATTACAAAGAGATTGAATTTATACAATGCAAAGATAGTTTTTACAATCTTCAGCAGCTCCAACAATATTTTCGAATGCTAATCAATTAATTTATGCGCCCCTGTGGAGCAGAACCAGCGTTGAGCCAAGCATCTTTGTCAGCGATGTAATCCCCCAACTTCTAATATGCTTGGCCGCATAGTGTGCGTTTTTCACAAGATTTAATTTTCGTTTCATTCAGTTGGAGTATGTGGGGAGGTATTTTATTGTAACATTTTAAACAGTACCCCATGAAGGATGAGTCTACTTTAGCCAGTCTGAAACCTAGTTGAACTAATTGGTCCCTATTTCTAGTCTTATAGTTGTGTCTTTCACCCCTTTTACTGAAAAGATTTAAATTTTTCCTAACGTACATGATGTTTTCATAGATATATAGACAAGGTACCGTCGGATCGTCCAAGGATCGACTGCGGCAAGCGTAGCTTTACCTGATCGATTGACCCGTGCGGCTATTGAAACTTAGCCACGAGCCCCTCTCTTCATCATACTCCGTTGTGTTATTTTTTATAAGTATTTTTATGGCCTGGTTGCTAAGACCTTTTAGCCAAGTCTTTATTTAAATTCCTTCACAAAATTTCTAAATTTCTTCGAAAGTGTTTTTAATATATTTATACATACATTGCTCGATAACAAGTCTTTATTTTTAATAATTCTGTCAAGCGGCGGGAGGTATTATTTAGCACAACACTTTCACTACACAATTCACTTAATTCACTTGCTAAAATCAATCTTTGGTTTGGGCTTGATAATTTAGGATTCCACTTTTCCAGGTACAAACTTGATACAAAGAACAAAGAATACTTAGCTAGGTACTTATTTTTCACATTTCTTGACAACGATTTCCATTATTTTCAATTTGTTTTTATTTTTGTTTTAGTTTCCTTCGTGTTATTCCCGCCATTTTCCCCACCCCCCTTCGTTGTGTTATTTTTTTTTTTTTTTATAAGTATTTTTATGGCCTGGTTGCTAAGACCTTTTAGCCAAGTCTTTATTTAATTTCCTTCACAAAATTTCTAAATTTCTTCGAAAGTGTTTTTAATATATTTATATATTGCTCGATAACAAGTCTTATTTTTTAATAATTCTGTCAAGCGGCGGGAGGTATTATTTAGCACAACACTTTCACTACACAATTCACTTAATTCACTCGCTAAAATTAATCTGTCTAACATATGATTTTGACAGTCAAAAAGCATATGATCAACGTTTCCAATATTTAAACCGCAACTTGAACATTTATTGTCTTGAACAATACCCAGTCTCGCTAAATGAGCAGGTATTTTGGAATGGCCAAAGCGGAGTCTATTCATCGTAGTTATGAAGGGTCGACTAGCTGTTCTCAGTTTATAATACCACGGCTTAGAAGGTATCTCCTCTTGAATATTTCCGTACCATCTACCTTTTGTTTCTTGATCTTTTTTCCAAAAACTATCCCAAAAAGCATATATATTTATTCCTATTTCAGTATAACAGTCAGTGAATGGAATTGCAGAAGTTAGGCACACATCTAATGAATTGATCCCTTCATAAGCAGTCTTATCAGCTATTTCATTTCCAGTTATATCCTTATGTGAAGGAACCCATAAAAAGAAAACTTCAACGCCTTTTTGAAGGTAATTGTATATTAATTGTTTAATATTATATAAAATATAGTTACTTTTAAAATGAATGTCATAACTTTCAAGACTTTGAATTAAGCTAAGTGAATCTGTCAAAATCAAAAAATATTTATAGTTATTTACAATAGCAATACGCCTAAGAGCTTCAAAGACTGCATATGCCTCTGCTGTGAATATGCTACAAGTTTTATTAAGAACAAAGCTTTGAGCAAATCTTATCTGGGGGTCATAAACTGCACTTCTAACATGTGACTCTCCTTTACTACCATCAGTGTAAAGTTTATAGTAACCCTTATTATCATCTAAATATGCTTGTAATTCTTGATTGTTAGATATTTTAATTTTGATAATATTAACTGGATTTATCAAAACCTTAAAAGGTTTTAAATAAAAAGGCCAGAGATGATTTTGTTGAACATTACGGAATTTATTTTGCAGGTGTAGAAGAATATGTGGTAATTTGGGAAAATGATGACTTAACAAGTCACTGCCTGATGTCAGTGGAGATTGCAGAGTTATAGGACAAGGTATGATTTTCTTTATTATCTGCTGATTGTTGGAAGATAGTAGTTTAATACAGTATCTTTCTATTAGTAACAGTCGCCTAAGTGTAAGAGGCATTATTACTGTTTCAACTTCCATGGCTCTTATAGGGGTAGAACATATAGCTCCAGATATAATTCTCAAAGCCTTGTTCTGCACTATATCTAACTTATTTACATGTTTACTGTCAAAATATGCTATACAACTATAATCAAAGTGGCTTCTTACAATGGCTTTGTACAGAATAGAGAGAGTCAGAGGATCTGCACCCCATGACACTCCAGCTAAACATTTAATAATATTTAATCCTTTCATGGCATTCTTTAATATGAAATTTATATGTGGTTCAAATGATAATTTTTTATCAATAATAACTCCTAAAAATTTATGTTGATTAACCACAGGAATTGTTTGATTATTAAACACTATTTCAGAATTAGGAAAGTCTTTGCTAAATATCATTACACTGCTTTTACTTGGGTTAATTTTTAGTTTAAGTTTATTATTGTAATACATTTGCAAATCATTTAAAGCCAAATTAACACTTTGAATAGCAAAATCAACATTGTAATTTATACTGTACAACACCAGGTCATCGGCAAATTGTAGAATATTTACATTACTATTATTTACATATTTACAAATTTCAGATGTGTACAAATTATAAAGTAGTGGAGACAAAGTTGCCCCCTGCATTGTACCTAGTGATGTAGTTCTAGGTCCATGTAAAATATTATTGTATTTAACATAAAGAGTTCTATTAGTTAAAAATTCATGAATCCATTTACACATCAAACCAGGAATACCAAAGCTGGACATTATTTGTACAAGAATGTCTGGTTGAACATTGTCAAATGCACCTTGAACATCTAAAAAGACACATGCTACACTCTTATATTGTTTTGCATTTTTCAGGTCTGAAATAAGTGAAGTGAAGCTGTCTGAACAACTTCGACCACGTCTGAAGCCATTCTGAATATTAGGAATAATATTATTTGACTCAACATAATGATCTAATCGCAGTTTAATCATATTTTCAAAAAATTTCCCTAAACAGGATGATAATGAAATAGGTCTGTAAGAGTCTGGACTATCCGGAGGCTTATCTAATTTTAGGACGGGAATGACACACTGTGTTTTCCAAGACTGAGGTATTGTTTGTTTAAGCCAAAGTGCATTGAGTATCTTTAAAAATAATTTTTGTGATTCAATATTCAATTTCTTAATTAAAATGTAAGGAAAATCATCCAAGCCTGGTGTAGTATTCTTTCTAGATTGCAGACTAATTAAGAATTCTGTCCATGAAAAAGGTTCTAACAAGTATTTGGAGCCATCATCATTATTATGAAGATTGTAAAAAACATTTAAATTTTCAACACTTTCACAAGAATTTCCTGATAATTTGTTTAAAAATGGTTCAATAAATTCATCACAGTAAGATTTGTTACTAGTCTTTATTCTTTTAAACTTTTTAATATTGTTCCAAATTATTGTAATAGGAGTTGTTCTGTTAAAACTTTCACATAATTTTCTCCAACCATTATTCCTCTCTTCTGCTATTGTTCTTTTCTTAATTGCATCCATTTTTTTGTATGATATGAAGTTACTAATATCAGGATTATTTCTATAATATTTTAAGGCCTCTTGGGACTTAGTAACACTCTCTTTAATTTTATCATTCCACCAGGGTGCTGGCAGTTTATATCTATACTCTGAAGTTTTGGTAAATTTTGGAATACACTCTAATTTGAGTGCATCAAGTGCCTTACAAAAGCGATCATATGCTATTAGAGGATTACTAAGGTCAATCTTAATGTTATTAAAAATTGTTTTAGAGAGGTCATTATACTTGTTCCAGTCAGCTTTATTATATAGAAATTTATCTACAGGAGGATTAACCTTATAATGGTTGGCTAAAATTGTGATTTCTGTGATAGTTGGAAAATGATAGCTTCCCATATTATCATCATGAACAGACCATTTACATAAAGGCGTAATACAAGGACTAGCCAGACTCACGTCTATAGCTGACGGATTTCGATTTGGATAATGTATAGTAGTGAAATCTCCTTCATTTAGTATACATAGATCTAAATTGTCTATAATGTTATATAATTGTTGTCCCCGGCTTTTGGTTGACAAACAGCCAAAAGCAATGTGATGGGCATTGAAGTCTCCAGCCACAAAAATAGGTTTTGGTAGATTTTTAATTATGTTATTTAAAATGTCAGTTCCCAAAAGCCCCGAGGGAGGGCAGTACACACAGATAATAGATAATTGGCCACAGGAAGTAAATAGCGACATAGCTATGGTTTGCACATTTTCATTAAACGATGTTTGCAACAGTTTATATTTAAAAAATGGTTTTATCAAAATTGCAACACCTCCATACCCATTTGAAGTATTTTTGAAATAAATATTATAACCAGGTACATGACAAGGTTTGTTATCGTTCATCCAGGTTTCATTAACAAGACAAACATCTATGTTGTTTTCTTGCAGAAAGTTAATTAAAAGAGGTTTTTTACTGTAAATACTTTGAATATTGTACTGTGCAATTCTTAAAACAGAAGTATTATTACTATCCATAATTAAGTTAGATTTTTAAGTAACATTTCTTTGATAAACATTGTTGTAATTGGACTGTCATCCCCCTTATTTGCTATAGCAATTAATGTGCGTACCATGGCATTTGTAATGTCATTATTATTTATTAAGTGAGTCTTCAACTCATCAGTGGAAATCAGGTTTTGTTCATTTGTCTTATTGTAAACATTTTCATTGGGCTTGTTATTTGTCTTTTTATTTACATTATTTTCAGGTTTCTTAACTACTAGAGGAGGGAATCCTGTATTTAAAGTTCTCTCCTTAGATAGGGCAACAGCGGCATAGGTTATTTTGCTTTTTTTCTCTTGTATCTTCCTCATTTTAATAGGACACATGTTAGAAATTGCCAAATGAGGTCCACTGCAATTCACGCAGCAAAGATCATTGGGCTTGTCACATTCTTTAAAGTAATGGTCTCCAGAGCAAATACTACATCGCTGTTTCCCATTGCATATTTTTGCTGAGTGATTAAATTTAAAACATTTATAACACTGTTGCAGAGGTGGGACATATTCGAAAACTCTATATGAAAAAAGGTCATATTGTACATTATCAGGGAGAGCACTCGACAAAAACGTTATACTGACTGTTTGGAGAGGCACCCTCTCCAGACCCACTTTTTTTGTGAATCTACGAATAGTTATAATTTCATAGGTAGACGAAAGCTTTGAATAAAGTTCTTTATTCGAGATATTTGCTGGAACAAATCTAATTATGCCTGTTTTCTCTATCTGAGCGGCCGGAATAAATGCCTTCATATTATATTTGTCCAGGAAAGCAGTGTTCATTAAAAAGTTATTGGCGTTATTGTACTGCTTAAATATCACTGCAATTTTACTAGCATTTACTCGCTGTATTGAGACAACACCTTTGACATCCGTGGTGAAAATGTGGTTTAAATAGATAGGGCTCTTATTGCCCAGACGATCACTATTATTGATACTTTGTACGAATACCTTAAAGTCCGTGCTGGTTGAATTTTCTGGATATAGTCTTTTATAATTTGGTTTAAAGTATGGTAAGAAGTTATCCTCACCGCCGCTGACTAATACTTGGTCATTATTTTGGTCCTGAGGCTCCCTTTTCCTAGCCCGTTTACCCGAAGTACCCAGGCCTTTAGTGGCCGGGGGATTTTCACCCCCGGCCCCTTCTTCCAACATTTTACAGCTACTTATAATTAATATTCACACTTTAAAAAAGAATTAAACAATAAATTGAACTTTTCTACAGAAAAATTTTAAGTTTGAAAAATTTTGCGCCTTTTCAGTTTAAATTCCCGCCAGAATCCCTTCGTTGTGTTATAAATATAGATGCCACAGACTAAAAAGGTATCACCATAAATAATTCGTCGATACTAAATGCTTTTTTTCTGTGTCATAAATATTATCGGCAACAGATAGATATTACCAAGAAAATGGCGTTTATTAATTTTGAGCTATACTTTTTTTTACGAAATTAATAATACATCAATGAGCTATGGGCCTAAAGTCACAATGTTGAGCCCTGACACAGCCAGCAGGTCTCGCGGCAGAAACCGTAGAAGATGGCGTGTCGACCTGAACAAAACAAACAACTAGTGGTCCACGTTAGCCCTAGACCGCAAGAGCTGGAATCATTGTGTCAGGTCAGTCTTTGCCCAGCAGTGGGATGATACAGGGTCACAATAACAGTAATAATGCTACCCAGTGACTTACATTAAGGCTCACGGGATGTTATATGGCGCTAAGAGTAGGCGCTTTACTTTGTGTAACTTATTTCATCATCATTGCTCTCAAAAAGGTGAAGGAAATCATCGTGAGGAAACCGGCATGTCCAAGAACCAAAAATTCGTAGACATGTGACATCTACCAACCCGCACTTGGCCTGCGTGGTAGATTACGGCCCAATCCCTCTCACCAAGAGGAGGCCTGTGTCCCAGCAGTGGGAACATTACCTATAGTTTGATTATGCATGTTATATGACGTCACAGCCAATCTGAGGACGCTACACTAACTTTACGTGGGTTGTACGTACATAATGGTCATTCTAGGTCTAAATACAATATTTTTAATTTAGTACATACCTAAATTTCTACAGTTAGTTAGGTATACTAGGGTTGGTTGATCTAACAAGATACTACTGAATATCTTACACGAACAAATGCAATCTGACCTCCACTACCCAACTAGTTGGGCACATCGATATTGATACCTAAAGATGGGCCAGACAGGCTTCCGGAGGTATATAATTCAGACCCATCTTCTAGGTCTGGTGTATTTCTGAAAATGAATATAAAGTCAGGAAAATTAATTGTAAAGCAAATTGACTACTAACTTAAATTCACCATAATTATATATTAAAATGACAACTTACTATTTTTCTTTGACAGTTGTTTGAAATGTCTATAACACGGCAAATTGAGCCTGAGTCTAAAAAAGAAGCTGTAAACGCCAAAATGTTTTTTATTGAGACAATCTAAGTACCTACATATTGTAATAATTGATATTCACGAAGCACACGTAATTCTCCAATTCCATCAGCAACAATAAAGCACATAAAATTCTAATTCCAAACTCATAAATCCACAAAATCTAAACATACATGTACCTAGACACAGACATGCACACAGGTAGGTACCTAAACCCGAATAGATTACGGTTCCATCCGACGCGAATATTTCTGGCGGTGGAACGCGCCGGCAATGCGTCAAACGGCAATAACGTATTTTTTTCAATTACGGTGCAATTTCCATGAATCATTTTGTGCCGTTGAGCATTCTGTGCCGAACCAGCCGCGATTCGCTGACCCAGATTGGAAATGTTTGCGTACAGTGTACACCTAGCACAGCGCCAATGAATGTTCAGAAATGCATTTGGTGTCTTAATTAGTTATTGATAGCATTACGTTGCGTCTGCGGCTTTTGCGATATCGGAATGGCTGATGCTGGTAACTGGCGTTCTATTTAACTACCACCTAAAGTAACAAATTCTTTACTTTAATTATTATGTTACTTTTAAATCGTCTCTAAACTGACATGGTTTTAGAAAAATATGTAATTGATCCTCTAAAAACTTATTGATCTTCTAATGATGTACACATTTTTCAATAAATGAGCTTCTTGTTAAGTTTCTGGCTTTTAATCGAAGTTGGTCGCAGTAACTAAGCTAGGGCACTCCGACCAAATTGGTCAGCTTAGGTTACAATTATGACGAACCGCGTACATCCAAGTTATTCGCAGTAACATGGCCATTTAGTAATTTTAGGACAACAAAATGGGAATTATTTGAGGTTCCAAAAAAAAGGCACTTTTAATAAATTAGAGTATCCATTAATAGGTATCGTTAGGAAATCAAAATGGGAATTATTTGGGCATAGATCACTTATACATGCCTTATTATTATATCAAATACTGCGATAAACTGATAACACCAAGCAGAAGATGATCACATAACCAAAGAGCTCCAATCATACACTAATAAAGCTCATCATAACCCTAAAGTAGATTGCCGAACCACAATATTAATATAGCATTAATTAGAAAGCCAGCCGCGCGATAGCACGTAATGCATCAATTGTTATCAACAAAGCAACCGCGCTCAAAGCACCCGATCATCTCGTGTGGAGGAGGCAGCCAATATTTGACAGATACGAGCAATATCTCCTCCACGACTTATTAAATTAATTTCTCATTTCACAACCACTTATCTCCCGAACCGGGAAGTTATTGTAAACAATTACCCATAAATAAATTTCCACGTCGTATAAGTAAGTTGGTGGTTCGAAACAAAGAAAATCGAGTTTCTCAGCAACACAAGTTGAGCGCGTGTAAATGTAATTTCCCAACAAAGCTTTTTACCGAAAACAGATAAGTGAGGAAAGGTTGTCTTTTTAACACCTATTCGTACGTCAATAACTTTTGTTGAATTGGTCTGAATTGCTTACTAAGAGTTATAAAAAAAGATAGAAATAAGGTTTTACGTGCTTTGAAGAGCTTTTGTGCACAAGTATCTACTACTAAATAGATATACCTACTTATGGAAGGGTTTTTCAAGATGCTGCCACCACCAAACCTATTTCTGCCACCAAGCAATATTTCTGTGATCCATGTGATCATTATTGCCATCTCATCCCACTCATGCTCATTGGCTAGATGCCAATTTATGTAGGTAGAGTCGAGAAAAGCCTATAGAACTATGACCATTCGGCCAACCTCAGTTTCCTACCGCTCGATTATAACGAGTGTAAAAAGACACTTAAAGAAGCCGAGAGTCACTTGTACTCCCCGTAATCATTTTTTTTGTACTTACCATACCTGGGAACGGGAACCTTCTGGTTACGGAGATATTAAAGGTCAAAATGACAACTTTTAGTGACGTTTTTTTACCATAACACGTTTTTAATGTTATAATACAACTTTAAGTATTTAAAGTTAAGCACATTTTTTTTGCGTTTGTTACATTGCGCACTACCGCAAACAGCAAATTTTCACACCAAAAATAAAAGTCGTTTCTCAGCAATTATTGTTGTGCAATGTTACTTAGTTTGATTTACAGAATACGTAGTTGACGGCTATGTGATGGGTCTTTTTACACCCTGTATAGTCTTTGGCAACGGTACATTGTCAATTATTAGCGTGAATAACACGCATGCTAAATACAATTAGCATTTTCCGCCTATTATAAAATACGCGAGCTGAGACTCAAGAATCAAATATCTCCTCAAGTTTCCAAAGTTTATTTTTTCCCTAAAACTTGCAGAATTTTACTGCACAATAAAAAGCTGCATTTTTACTGCGGTACTTCTAGAAGCAACTACATCTGCAAACACGTAAGTTACATTTTATTCGACAGAAAGGTTCTTGTGATAAATTGTAAATAATTTACATAACACAATGTAGGAGGTAACGAAGGAAGAAGCCGTGGACACAGTTATGAACAGAATACGTCTAACTAGGTACAACAGCACTCTGCTAGAAACTTGTTTCATTAAATTTAAATTTACCGTCTGCTTATTAATTCAAAGAAACGCTCGTCGTCTCTTGGATTCAGGATTCGGGAAAAAACTTATTCCATTGATATGTCTTATTGTTCAATTTTAGGAATCGCAGATGATTTTTAAATAGCTCGCTAATGTATTCGAAATACTTATTCAGTAAGTTCTTTCTTTTCCTGCCTATTGTCAGCGTTGTTCTTTTTTTGTCATGAAGATTTTTGAAATGAAACATAATTAAAGGTTTCTAAATTACTGTTAGACGTGTGTTATAGGAAGCCTGTCACAGTCCAATAGCAACGAGGAAGTCAAAAATTCTGAAAATCCTAAAAATACAAAAATAATATTCAGAATCAGCTTATCTTATCAAGCATCATCTGCATCAACGTTGTAGATGTTCACATCAGCACATTTAAATGTTTCTACTTCTAACCGAGCTAACTCGGTTATTTAAAAGTCCCTCTTGGTTCCTCCAATTAATTTCGAGACTTAGTAAAATATTTTTTTTACATCGAAAGGATCTAGATTGCCCAATTAAAAGTTTAAGCTTATTACTTCCAACGCCCGCTTTTTGAGTACGTTTAATTATTTTGCCTCTTACTCTGCTCTATATTCTACGAGCAATCGTTTCTAGAGCAGATTCCAAATATTGTTTTTTGTTTTATTAATTTTTAAATATTTAGTTGCTAAGTATTAAGTAGTATTAGTTAATAGGTCAGGCGCCAAGAAGCTGGTAAAGTAAAATTTTTGTGACATCATTTCTAATTATTGTTAAACCTTTAATTATATGCCTTCTCGGTCACAATATGGACATTTAGGCTTTCTTTTTATCCCATTGCCAATTGGACAATGATCCCACCTTTAAAACTCAGCAGACATTCGTTGGCAAATTTTCAATTTCGCCTTCACTTAAAAGTACATTCGTAAGGCACAACTCCAATCATCTGCAACATGTTTTGTGGTAGTGTTTTGTGGGTGGTGGTTGGAGTTTGCAACCGGCGGCGTGCGTGTATGACCAGATGTATGAACGTAAACGAGGCAATAGGACTATGTAAGGATCGTAGCAGGTGGCGTTCTGTAGTTTCTGCTTACCCCCATAAGAAGAAGGCGTGAGTTTATGTACGTATGTGTATATTTTCTGGTCGCTAAAACGGCAATATTCAACAGTTTATCAGCCGGTGGGTGGTCACAAGTGCATTTCCCGGCGTGGCGGTATCGGGGCTAATCGCGGCCCGCTTCCTACCGATGCTGGCCGGAAATTGGCTGCCCCGACTCATCCGCTGGCGAGGACATATGATCCAACTAGCCTTGTTTCTTGCATATTTTGCATCAAACGAATTCATTTGGAACTGGTCCATGAGATATGCATGTTCATCTCCGTTGACGTGAATTTGTGAGAGTTCTTACAGTTTCAGTAAATACACACTTGGCTACATTCCGAAAAATGTTTATTAAAGAAATAAAGACCTACCCCAAATACTTAGCATTATTGCCGTTCTCCATCATGGTCAGCTCAATCAATTTCAATTAAAAAAGGTTACCAGCTTCACAAACACTGGCGAAGAACAGCATGGGTGAAGATAGCCGCCGTAATCGGCAAGCGTTGAATCCTCGTGGGTCTTGAAGGCCCATCCATGTCCAGTAGTAGACATGGTCTTCCGGATGAATGATGATGATAAGGATCTTCCATTTACAAGACCGAACTGAAAAGTGGACATTCCAATAAGAAGGTCCACTTTTCATTTTGTTCTTGCATCGTCATAATTTATAGACATGAAAATACTATAGTATCTACTCGGGAAGGAGATATCTGCTCTAGTAGCAAGCAGGTCCTTTATCTTTATATTTACAACATGTCACTTGTTATTCTATCGTTCCGTCGTTCAGGCAACATTTACGAGCTCACCAGAGCTTCGCGAAGGCGACGCCCGAAGAGCGAATAGTGTATTAAGTTTAAAGTTTATAATATCACATAAGTAGTGGCAATTTGCGAGACCGCCGCCGACATGCACTAAGCAAACCCATTTCCTTGACAACTTACAAGGATTTGCCTTCTTAGTTGCTTCGAAAGCACACAAATTGTGAGGCTTATTGATTGTTGATTATAAGTCACACTTAAGTTTTAAATACTTCGTAGTCACATTTATGTTTTAAATACTTCCTTGTACTGGCCGTTGTAACGATGACTAGGGGATGTCTAAGTCCAGCAGTGGTCGTCTTTTGGCTAAATGAAATGATGATGATAATGATTAGTCACAGATGTTGACTCAGATAGTAACTCAACATAGTTCACTAAGCAAACCCATTTACAAGGGACTTGTTTACTGAGTAGCTTCGAAAGCACACAAATTGTGAGGCTTATTGATTGCTGGTTATAAGTCACACTTATTTTTTAAATACTTACTTCATTTTACTGGTCGTTGTAACGATGCCTGGGGGATGCCTTTGTCCAGCGGTGGTCGTCTTTCGGCTAAATGAAATGATGATGTAATGATTAGTCACAGATGTTGACTCAGATAGTAACTCAACATGGTTCACTAAGCAAACCCATTTACAAGGGAGTTGTTTATTTAGTAGCTTCGAAAGCACACATATTATGAGGCTTATATTTTTGGTTAAGTCACACTTGTTTTAAGAGGCGTACAAGAGCTAAAGCGCGGTCACTGTCGGACTGCATAGAAAAGAAAGAGATGAGCGATGACAAAACGCTGGTAATTTATTGCAAAATATGAAGCAATTATCAATTTACGAAAAATCTATTGATTGGATTAAAAAATTAAAACACTATTACGTTAGTATGTTGCTTGTAGAATAATCTGACAAAAAATCAGAATGATTTAATACATAGTAATATGGTTTTTAATCGTTAGAAGAAATTTTTAGAGGTATCTTCGTGATTTTTTTCTATCGTATCAAATTAGTTGTATTATGTTTTCAACACACTATCTAATTAGCAAATATCCTGAAGAATATCATATATTTTTCTGATTTTGTTTAGTGCAGTGGATCATATACTTTTACGCATTATAAAACTTACATTTAGGTCCTGCAGTCCCCTCAATGAAATGATAATGATTGGTCGAAGCTGGGGCCTAGGTAGTGGCTAAACATTTTTGATTTGCTAGGCTTTACATGGACCTATAAATAAGGCCCTATCATAAGTAAAAAGGGAGCGTGCTAGTCATCTGTCACTCATTTACTGAAATAGGAGTCTTTACTGGCTTCGTACGGGTTTATTTTTCTTATTTATGTATTTGCCTTGTTTATTTTATTCTGCGTCTTTTTATTCCTTTGTCATATTAAACTTCTGATTAACTTTTCGAAGCTTCTAAGCACTCTAAAAATAATAACAAATTATTCATAATTAATAGTAAAATCAACTAATCTTTTCATATGACTGTACCAACTCAAATGATTACGTACTCGATTTGATTTTGCGATCATCAAATCTTCTGTCGATTCGATACCCTAATTAGTTTCGAATGCATAAACAAGTGAACGGGTTTAGTAGTCCAATTAGCGTCGATCGTGTACATACAATGATTTCATTAAACATGCAAATTTGCGTCCATAGTCACGTATGGCATCGTAATCGGGAGCCTGGTTGTGTTATTGGTTAATAAACAAGGGTTTATTTCCATTATGGGTTCCTCTTGGTAAGTGCTAGAATCTGTTATGCTGTCGGTGTCGATTTACAGACGCTGCAGCTTCGATCAGCATGCATTGGGTTTTTTTAAAAGAAAAACTGCCTCGGTCTTTCTATGGGATACTACTCCTTAAACCTATTATAATAATAATATTATATTATATTATATTATTATTATTATCATTTCATTACAGGAAATTATTCCCATATTAAGCACAACAAAATACAAACTACATAGAAATATAAAAAATATAAAAACGTTGCATTCAAAATAAAAAAAAATATTTTTTTTTTTTTAAATATTACACATTATATAGATATTACATTATGGATGAGGAGGGTGGTGGCCGGTGGGTTTTAATTTTTCTTTTGTATACTGTTGTTTTGAATTTTTATTTTTCTGCTGGCGTCGTAGGTAATATTAAGTTTGTGTATTTAACTTCCTGTGCGAGTCCCAATAAGTACATTTTCTTGCTTTATTTTAGGTGAGCCATTAAATAAAATTCTGGAATGTTAAATCTCGTTCTGAACGTTACTGCTATATTGAATAGGTACACGGCTACACTACACTGTAGAAAACAGAGAGAGAGCGAGGGATGGACAATACTTATCTGTACCAAACGCAGTTATTGTCTTCGATAAATTATCTAGTGGGCCAGAACAGAAGGCGTATGGTAACCAAACGTAAAATTTTCGATTATAGTCCCTTTAGCCGAGGAATATCTTGACAAATACCCCAATAAAAAGGCTCGCCGCGCACCCGGGGACGTTTGGAAAACCATTTACAAGGTTTATCGTCGCCATGGAAATAATAACTGGAGCCGTTATCGTCCTAAATTGATCTAATTTGAAATTATTGTTATCGCGAACCTTTTATTTTTATTAGGTAGGATCATAATATTTTATCAGTGGCCACTCACAAAATCTTGTGTGTAATCTGAATGCGATACATTTATGAGTGTTTTCGGTGGTCTGGTTATGTTTATTTTGTATGCAAGCTGAATATTTGAAGATACCGTCAGACTGTGAGATAAAAGCTCTACGTTCTGTAACATGATCAAAGCTATGATTTTTTTGGAATTCCCTATTACAACGAAAAAACTAATATGTCGTAAATTGTAATATTTTTTAAGTTCTAAGAAATAAATATATTAGGTGTGATTTGCTAAAAAAGCACTTAGGTTAGATTTAGGAGGTAGCGTGTTTTGCGACTCACGCACATAGGGGCTTTTCAATTTTGAAACTACCCAAAAGTTTTGTGTGTTTTGCTGCCAGGATTTAAAAGAACCACTCATGGACACATCAAATAAATATAACTGTAATAATTTATAATGTCTAGACTTAAAATACTCTGAAATTTTTGCTTTGGAAACCTCATAAGATATTTCCGACACGGTTTCAAAATCGGATCGTAGCTATGAATTTAATCGTTGATACTGAACCAAAACTATTTCTATATAAAAGTAAGAAAATAAACAGGAACAGCTGATAGAGACATGTATTTCAGCTAGCCTTTTATCACATGTCGTCACACAATTATAGATACTCGGGGAAACTCGGAAGAACTCGGAGTCCTTCGTCTACGCTACGACAAGCTCCTGCGCGCTTCAATAGCTCTTTGATTGACGCTGAACTTGCGAGCTACACACCTAGTGCGAGCAATAATTGCCTTTTGAGGCGAGAAAACATTGCTACAGCGATAAAATATTATTTGTGTGTGACAGGCTTTGTAGTAGAATGTGTACCAGCCATATCTCAAAGACACCCGTTGTAATTAAGTAGACAATGAGAGTTCATATTTGGCGGTGGGCGGGAATGGAGCCGCCATTGTGCTCAGCTCGTTATCTGCAGACCAGTCTTTTTGGCTTTGCACAACAAAGTGGCTGCCCCGGTTTGCGTCTGAAACTGTTTATTTAATAAGAAAGCCTAACGATTAGACAATTGGCTACAGAGGGTGTAAACAAGTGTATGGATGACAGGCAACCACAATGTATGTGACAAGGATACTAATTACAGTGAACCATTGTCCCAACGCAATAGAAGAAGAGTCTTTTACAGGGAACCACTGTCCCAACAAAATAGAAGTGACATCACAGTAAAAATAAAACGAAAATTATAAAATTAAGGAGAGTCCAGTAAGAATCCAGATAAGGCTCCTTCCAGCTGAGCAGCTAATTCTAAAGGAAATAAAAACTTTATTTCTTTCATAAAACAGATACAAAGGCCGAGATTATCCGGATTTTAGGGCCGACATCGATTCAACGGCGCAGAAGGCAAACAATCGTCTTTTGTTGTCCGTACCTATTGAAGTTTGGGTAATTAATTATACCGGGCGGCCGTCATTTTGCAGATTCACTTCTCCTATAACGTTCTCCGCAAGATTGACTGATTAGCTACCTCACACCACATACTGTCGACCCTTTTGCGTGTTTCTGTGTTGCGGAGCTGTAAGGTAAAGCTTTACACGAGTTTCGTATACTTACCTACGTGAAATGGATTAATAGCATAATGTATTGTGTTACAAGGAAGGAAGTTAAAGCTCTATTTAAGACGCAGCAATTGTTTTTGAAAGTGTGACCAGCATTTTGCAATGTATACCAATAAATTCTCACAATTATAAAGTTAATGAGTAATATCCGAACTTGAATAGTCTACTTACAATTCCCACTTCTGATCTAATTATATTTACTGCAATAAATCCATACCAACTTATCAAAGCCAGGTATGCAAAGGAAACCGAATATTGAAAAATACAAACGGAAAAGTGCGTGCTAGCAGCGTCCGGGGCAATACCTCACTGGTGCAGATACAAAGTAATTGGTGAAGAGAAAAATTACACCAGAGAGAACAGTGGTGTGTTTAAAAAATAATAGAAAAAAAGGAATTGCTTCTGTTATAGTAGCAGGGAACAAAAGGCCGGTTTCATCTATTCCCGACAATGACGTGCCCGTCCAGTCGCCGCCACGCCGCGCCGCGTCCGACTCGTAAACGGCACGTGTACCGACGTTTTGATCAACCTTAACGTCGACTCTTTTTTAGTGAACTCTTCAAATTGACAACTGTAAAACTCCTCACAAAAATATTCACAGATTTCTACGTTTTTATAATTCAAGCTGCTATGAATAATTTGAAATTACATTTAGTTCAGATATTCGACAAATAAAGGCAATTTCAACATGTCAAGTGTCTGCGAGATAAGATCTTTTTCTCGGAAGCTGGTCGCCGCTTGTGATGAGGTCATTACCAAGTGTCTCGCTGGTTCAACTTCGCTCTACTGAACTTTGATTATAACGTAAAACAAATTCGTTAAGTAACAGTCTTGAATTCATTCATGTGCAATGTAGTGTTCGAAGCGTTGACTTGTTTTAATTTTTGCAATATAAAAATTACAAATGAACTTTACAAATACATTGTATCCAGAGAGTATGTAAATCATTCCTATTGCGGGGAAACGTTTAAAAAAAAAAGAAAAATCTTAAAATATATGAATGTAAAAAAAGCATATTTAAAACCTTTCAACATTCTATACGGCCATTTAGAATCGCCACATCTGCACATTCTTTAAATGGCCTGAGCATTAACAAAAGATAGTTATTTTCGGGTACCATATTCCAGTTATTCCAGTTTACATAGGTAGAAACTCCATTTTATGAATTTGCTAGGCGACGCAAACGGTTTAGTGTCGACCTCGCACTTTCAAACTTGACGGCAGCTGTTCTCACTGAACGACCATTTAAAGTCTACTCCCTAACAAAAACGGATACCTACTTAATCATTAGGCCAAACAAAGTCTTAAACTAATAAGTTAATTTAAATCTTTTGCTTCTTCCCGATAGCAAATTCGGAGAAAACTAATCTCGTTTCTCATAATTGGTATGGCTTCAGTAATATTTATTATCTTTTACTGAAGCATCGTGTATGTTTTTTTTTGTATTTCATTAATACTGAGCTGAAGAGACTCATGTGGTTCCAAGAACAAATCTGTTGGTTGTAAAATAATGCACATATTAGAAATCTGAAATTATTATTACTTTGAAAAGTGCCTTCAAAATAAGTTTCCAATACAATTCACAGACATTCTTTCCTGGCGGATCTATCGAGATCCCCCAATTTCAGTAAATAGTAATAATGAAAAACATTGATTGTCTTCGTCTAATAATCAATTTTCTGATAATATTTCGTGTCTTGAAACAGCGTGACGCTCCTTGAAAAAGATAACTCCTTAAAATCTTGAACGTGGTGAATCTGCGTCTGTCGAAAATATGAAGCCAAGGCCTACATCAAAACAGATTTGAATGGAACGCAAAATGAAGGCAGCAGCGCCGCGTCCGAGATAACGGCTCTTCAAAAAGGGAAATGTTAAAAACAAAATTCAAAAGGGAAAGAGGAAGTAGGTACCTAAGTAAATTATAAAAGTGCGACGAGAGCCTTTTGTTTACGAGCCGCTACTGTCAGTGCTCCGCCATTTCCAGCCAGGGCGACCGCATTCACAAACAGACTGCCAAGTTATGCCTCTAATTCATCGCTAAAAGATGACATAGTTAGGTTTTTTTGTTAAATTTCCAGTGGCACGAACAATACTGTACGCCGCTTCTTTTATCTAAAATAATAAAGAAAATATTTTCGACGTCTTTTTCCCTGATAAGGAAGTTAAAACTCGCTAAAACGTTACCTATTTACTTGTCGGTATAAAATATAGGTGCTTACCTAACACAGCAGTCGTAATGAAAGCTAACTTGGTCCCCAGATACTAAAAAGTTTACGATATAACGTAGGCCATATAAATATACTCTCACCCGCGTTTTTATAAAACTTTGGGAAAATTGTAATGAATTTGTATACGGCTGAAAAAAGTAATATTTAAATTGTATTCCTTGTGGAGTAGTCGTAGATATGTAAAACGGTTTTTAAGTAAGCCTATCAGCTTAACGCGCTTATTAAATTTGTCCTGAATGTTACGCTAGCCGAGTAGCCGCGAATTCAAAGTAGCTTACATTGAGTTAGGCTGTCGCTCTCAGGTTCACTTGCATGCAATGCGATTCGGAGAACTCCGAAGAATAAACCGGGTCACGCTTATAGTTTTAAAATTGACTGCGTATATGTCAACGCAGCGTGGAACGTCATCCAGTCAGATAAAAATCGACCTGAAGAAATTCCGAGACTGATTCTGTGCGAAAGACTGGGTGTCATGGCGCAACTTGAGAAAGCGCTACATTAGCAGATAACTGTGCTTGATTAAGATAAGATAACAATTTATTTGCTCAAACATGAGTACAATACGTACAACACATATTGTCAGCATGCAAGACTACTTTTACATCTAAAATAAAAAATTAAAATAGATCATCACGGTTGCCTTCGACAATGGCAAACAAAT
Organism: Dryobotodes eremita; assembly: GCA_917490735.1. Classification (NCBI taxonomy): domain Eukaryota; kingdom Metazoa; phylum Arthropoda; class Insecta; order Lepidoptera; family Noctuidae; genus Dryobotodes; species Dryobotodes eremita. Next base: position 13,585,607 of record OU823257.1, read on the forward strand.
AGGAAGTACATAATGTACCCATAATGTCTCCGTGAGCAAAATTAATAAAAACTAGCCTTTGCCCGCGGCTTCGCTCGCGTTAATTTTGACTTTGACTATCATTTCGGATTATAATTCAATCATGATTCGAAAGGCACGTGGCGCCATCTATTATCATACGGAGGTTATTGTTGTTTTCCTCGGGAACAGTACTTTTTTGCGGGATGAAAGGTACCCTATGTCCGTTTCTGTACCCCTGACAACATACCTATATGCAAAATTTCAGGATGATCGATTCAGTGGTTTAGGCGTGAAAAGGTAACAAACAAACAAACAAACTTACTTTCGCATTTATAATATTAGTTAGGATAGGAAGTTAGGAAGTTAGGATAGGATTAGGATGTTATGATAATTATGGATCAAGCAATGCCTTACAGAATGTTGCCTGCTGGAAGACATATCTTGTCTGGGGGAGTTCCGAAGCGAATCGTGGATTTACGTTATTTTATTTTCAGTCCTTAACACAGCAGTGATAATTATGTGGATCTGTATGTATCTACGTGTTTTCTGTTGAACAAATTAATACGAAGCAAAGTCGGCTCATGATTCCTGTGTCCTAAGGGTGGGAGGAGGGGGCGGGCCACGGAGCGGTTTTCATTAGAGTCCCCATTTGCATGTTATTCATTACCTTCCTACATCATATATATTCATATTATTTCAGGATACTAAATGTTTTTTGACCTACCTATTTTGTGCCTTTAATAATTTAAGTGCATTTAATTTTTGACGAGGCCAATCAATATCGATGAAAGAACACAGAAGATAGCTTTAAGTCAGACATTATAATGTCCATTTACTATTATCAATTTACTTGATCATGTATTGATAGTTATTAGGTACTTTCTCTGATAGTCAGTGGCAAACATGACCAACAAAACGTGCTAAACGACATGCACGCTGGTGTAAAAGCAGACTGGCAATCAGAATCGTAGCAATTAATATGATAGTAAATATTAATTAATTAATTACAACAACAATAATTGAACAATATACGAATGTATCCAAAATGATTGACAGCAAATGACTGCATATTTTATACCTCTGTCTGTAGTTATTCATACATCGTTTTAATCAAATAGATGTATTCTGATAGGCCGTGTAGTTATGTTAAAATACCAAACACGCAATGTAAACACAATGATCGAATACACACCGCTATCCATAATATTAATATTAATTTCAATTTGCACAAACACAAGCTCAGGATTACGTTAAGTAAGCCCGCAAAATCACCTACTACGACATTGTATCCAAATATATATAAATATGGAATGCCTACTGGGATATAATATGTAGGCAATACAACTCACCAAAGTAAACCGCTATGTTTTCAGAAGAAAACCGGTTGAAAGAATCTTTTATGCAGAAAATACGATGACGGAGGGAGGCTTTGTATAACCTAAATAAATGGTTGTTTAGCGGGAGAAACATTGGGAACGATTTTAATATAAACGAAGTATAATTTATTATCTAATTAGTAATTGTTCGACAGTTTAAAGAAAGAAATAAAATGCATTTAGTATTGGCATAAATACAAATAAAACACCAGAAATATATTAATAACATACTTTGAGAACTATTGTAATTAAATAATAATACCTATTTATTAAGTTATCTTTCAAAATCACAATCAAAATATTTCGATTTTGGTACCTACCTTATGTTTTAACAATATACCTAAAGAAAGAAAATACGTCTATTTGCGGTAAACATGACGCAGAAAAAAAAAAACACAAACACAAAAAATAACAAGTTGTGGGAAAATATGCGTCACATCCACTCAAACCGGCCATTGCTCAGCATAATGCTACGACCCTTTTCGAGACAGCCCCATCGCTGGTTTTCAGCGACAGCCGACGTTGACTTAATGTCGTCAACCGGTGCAGCATACGAAAAGATAAAAATATTCGAAATAAAATAACTACACCTAGTTCTAAATGTTTATATAAACATAATACTTATAGAATGGTAGATGCTTCATTAGTTACCTTTACAGTACCTACCAGCACTTAATAAAACTGTAAAATACATTTACACCAACAGCTGAATACAAGTTTAAATACCTCTTACATTCTCCTTTGCCTCTTTCTCGTAATCAAGGAACCGACGACTGTTACTAATTCATTACATTTTTCCATTAGCTTGAGAGTAATATTAACACTTTACACTATTGGCTAAGTCGTCGCCGGACTTGCTTTATTAAGTTTATTCGTCTTCAAATATTTTTTTTGTAAATTTAGTGCCTGGTGTTATAATGTTGGTAAGTCATAAAATAGAGCAAGACTGAATAATTTAGATGTTTGTAGATCCCATCGATTTTGTTATGAAATCATCACGAAATTTGTATGTCAGTGTCTAAATAAATTGAGATGCCACTTTATATATCACGGTCGAAACACACCTTTGTACAGTTTTTATTTTACTTGATCATAAAGTTTTAATAAAAAAATAACCACTGCTTCGCTTGCGAAGAGACTAACAATCGGAGATCCATGGGCAGACGATGATGGTCTGCAGAACTCATTCAAACTTTTACACAATAAAAGAAAAAGTACCTACTCTGAAAAATATCACGTCGATAATATTATTGTACTCCAACATATAAAGAAAATTCATTTTAATTGGCAAGGTATTTATTTTCACATTTGTACAACAAATATTTAAATAAAGGACCGGTTTCAAAATGTCCACTTTGCACTATCTGCGACATAATTTGAAGAAATCATATTACCAGATAATGCAACCAAAACTTAAGAAACAGTCAATAAATAGAGGAAAGTATAAACATTAAGCAACAGAGTCATCAGTCATGTTCAGAAGATCATCCGGAAGAAGCTTCAGTAATGATGATGATGGGGCACGATGTGGTGGGTGCTGTGCTTGACCGTCGCGTGGAAACTGGAAAAAGAACAGAATTTTAGTACTGTGTTTATGGTAAACTGGTGCCCAAATTGCACCAACAGAACAATGCCTAGACGCTGACAAATAGGCAATAATGGAAAAGGATCGATCGCCTGTGTGGCAGCCCTCTGTTCAGATAGTTAAGTCATTAGTGTTGTCAGCACCTGCGCCATGGTAGTGAACATAGCAGACAGGGTCATGGCGCCATGAAGCATGCAAGGAGAAATATCCACTGGTGCTGTTGCAGTACCGTTAATATGACACACCAAACTTTAGTAAGAGGCTATCAAGTTTTAGAAAAAGTTGGCTTTGTATATGTAGTGTCGTCTTTGTCACTGATACGGCCGTGTACTGTATCCAGACTTCTAGTTCTTATACCGTATGTCACTAAACTCACCCGGTGTGGTCGTCGCCGTGGTAATCAACATGTCTGAAGGAGCCGTCAGGTTCCTGCAGGGAGTAATGTCCTTTAACGACGTCTCCATCGCGGTGTTCGTGCTGCGACTTGTGGTCACCAGTGTGAGAGTCCTTTACTTCGTACCCGAACTCATACTTAGGGTAGGTCTGGAAAAAACCCTTAATTTTAAAAATATTCTACCGAGATGGGAAAAACATTCTGTTTGAAAGTCTCCTTCACAAATTGAAGATTCTCAACAGTCGGTCACTTATTCTCAAGATCAAAAGTTAAACTAGTTTTCTCCTCCTGGATATCTAAGAAGGAGAAGCAAGTTTAAGCGATCAATACTTACATAGTAATCATGATGATCGTGTCCATGATACACAGGTTCGTGGTGGCCGTCGTGGCGGTGGATGTACTGGGAGGAGTGGCCGTACCCAGACACCACGGCAATAGCCACAGATATCACACATACCACCTGAAAATAAGGTGCTAATTTAGCTGACGCTTGATTAATGGGAGTGCTATCCTTATAGTCAACCATTGTTGAAAGACCTTTATGACGATGTAGTAATCCAGAGCGAACTCGTTATATTCGAGACAATGCATTTTTTTTGTGATTGGCTTCCCGTAGGTCAACTTAGGAGGTTGTCGGCTACTTACCCGGACATGCCTATGGTTGCCCTAATAAATTAAGGCCCCCAGCCAGGGCTTAACAAAACTTACAAACTAGGCGACAACACGCTAAGGGCACCCTCTGCGGGGTACGATCCTCGGCTTAGGGCGTCGCTGGGAGAGGACAGCAATGGACAGGTTGGATCGGAATTATTATTATTAGGAGACGAATTTAAAGCTACAGCCTCAGCGGCGCGGTCCGGCTCGAGCAAGGGTCGGGGTGAGCCAATGCAAGCGAACCTGTGGCTTTTGTACATCCTACATCGAGGCATCAACAGACACACACAAACTAAGACTTTCACGACTACACTTCGAACTTTAACACTTGAAAAATAGTATTTAACTAAATAGTAATTTGAAATACCTTGAAGAACATTTTCTCTAGTTATTGTTTTAGAACTGTTGTCACTATTACAATTCTAATACCACAAGGGAACTGATACATGCCGACTAAACCTCACGTCTTTTATACAACTTAAAATAATACATCCAAGGTGATTGATTTCTCTCTAATTATACTGGCCATAAAACTATTCGCGGTACAATTGTTACGTTAATTTACGCATTGACATTATTTTCGTAAAAGTTGTGACTTGTTACTGCAAAACACGTGTTTGCGTGTTGTGAGTAAAGGTCATTGGTAACATGCAACTTGCGTTGTTTTTTATATGTAACTGCTGTGATTGATATGTGATAGTTCTGTAACGTATGCTAATGTTCGTGGCTGGACTTGATCTTCTAGCTGGATTACCGGTCGAATGTCAAATTGCCATAATCTCATTGAGATTTAAAAATAGAACAATGCATAATTTGATGATTCGGTTTGGCAGATGCCTTGAAGGTCGCAGTTCTTTGCAGTCGAGTTTTAGAAAAACATCGATTTTGTAGAGTTTCAACTCTATCATCACTCATAACTCAGTAACGAGAGTACTTGACAGTCTTTCTGTGTGTGTGTGTGTGTGTGTTTCAATGTGCAATATACATTTTATAGTAATTGCTTACTTCCACATTATGGTTGATGTGGGTGAAAAGGTAGATTTATTTTATCGAAAACTACTTAAAATAGGTAGTGTCATGGTTTTCAATGGGTAACATCATTTCAAAATTAGGATGGTGTCGAGATGTGATTCCGCGATGATTACTTCAAGAACAAATGATTTCGCGTCACTTGCAGTGCAGTGAGGTTCAAAGTGTAGGTACATCCAACCATATGTCCTCGTAAAACCGTAAGCTTTAAAAATCCACTGAGTCAGTTATTGCGGTCAATAAATGCCAAAAGGCCTATAATTATTATTATGACGAGCAGTATCGGTATTCAAGCAGCATCATTTCACCCCGTGTGGTATTTAAATTAATTGTGCGATCCGCGAGGGAATTATAGAATTTCACATATACATACTCGTAAAACCAAGCTTATTTATGATCCCTAGTGTGGTGAACAGAGTTATAATTAATACTGAAGCTTTTGCTAAAACTCATATGGAGTTCATTTTTAGACATTTTGAATTAGTTTGAGATGCAATCATAATTTAGTTTAGTTATTACAGCATTATTATTTTGGTGATGACCATAATATACCTAAAATGTGTTGTGCATGTTATACGTACAGATTTTCATGTTCAACAGTCATAAAAAGTATGAAATAAGAACAATAACTTTTATTCTAAAGACTCAATAACAATCATATCCACAAATTAACAATCGGTAACAGTAACGTGTCCAATCAGTGGTGATGGTGTTGTTCAGGAACGATGTGTTTGGCGTGACCCTGGTATTTGACGTTGGCGTTGAATCTGTGACGAGAAAACAATGATTAAACATATTTTTATAAGTTTCTATAAAAAATAATGCCTGTCCTAGGTTACGTTCAGCATTATTTAAATAGTCTAGATTCGTTTAAAAATTGCACAACCTCATTTACCTTTCTTATACCGACTCGAGTCGTCACAGCACAATAGCAAGTAGCTACTTATTAAAATAATTATAATTAGTAATTCATAATTTGATAATATTCGATTCAGAAAGCCATGAAGCAATCACCCGTCAAAGGTGATCAGTGGATGTAAGATGTTTCCGCCAAACAATTAGTTAGATTTTTTTAAAGTTGCGTTGAAATGACGTCATAAAACAAGTATTTCATTTAAAAAAATTGTGAAAGTTACCCAGTCTTCTTGTCAGCGTGGTACTCAACGACCCTGATGGTGCCATCAGGTTGGTGCAGGCTGTACACGCCCTTCACGACATCTCCGTCGCGAGACTCGTGCTGTGATTTCTTGTCGCCGGTGTGGGGGTCCTCTACTTTGTACGCGAACTCGTATTTAGGGTGAGACTGTGGAAGAACGTCGCGTTACTTGAAAAGGGTCATGAGTTTTTATAAATACATACAATATCTACATTAATGAAAATTATTATAAGACTTTAGTGACCACTGCAGAACAAAGGCTTCCTTCCCTACTTTCTTTACACTTTCACTCTTTTCCTATCTTGAGCTCTTTAGGACCAGTCTTTATTAAAAGAGTTCAGCTCATCCCTCCTTCTCCGTCAATAGCATTTTTTAAAAATAAATACTTAATATATTAGTCACTAAGAATCAGACTCAGGAATAACCTAATTATTTAAGTGTTATCTATAAGCCTTTGTGCCTCCCGTTACCTTTAATACTTTCACAAACCAGCGGGGTAATTACGTAACACACTAACAGTAGGAATGGGTTTCATTTTGATAGTTCAACAACATTCATTGCGTTATTTACGTTGATGAGCCGACAAATTTTTCGAACTTATGAAGCAATGGATTAGCAATAGGCTTCAAAATGATTCAGATTGTGATAGATACGTAATTAGGGTGCTGGTTTTCGTCAGTGCCATATTCACTGACACATTGCGTTTCGTCGCCTAGTGGAACAACTGTGACGGTAGATAAGGAATTTATCGGACTGCGCTCCTAATAAAAGAGCCTATATTTGCTGGAACTCACATAGGCAAAGATTCTGTTCTCATTCGTATAGAACCAATCGAATTAAGAGGTTGAATTTATGCCTATATCTTCGCACAACCCTAAATTATAGCGGTTATATAGCATTCCTAAGTTCCGCAATGGACTTGTAGCGGCATCTACAACGCCACATGCGAGCTACGCGTCAGACTGACGTCACGCAAATCCTACAACGCGCAAGCAGAGTTTACCGCGCAACTAGCATATATACAACATCCCGACATCAATCGTCGGGCAGTTGCCCACCAGACACGACACCCGTCTGGTCGGAGGATCCTCCCTTTTCTATGGAGGTTTGAGTGAACTTTACACCCTGTTCCTCCTACCTCTATAGACTATTGATTATAAGGACCATAACTTTACTTACATAGTACACAACATGGTGGTGTTTATCATGATGTTCCTTATGCTCCTCCTTCTTGTGCTCCTCGTGCTTATGATGCTCGTGGTGAGCAGGCTCGTGCTTAGTTTCATGTGTCTGGTGCAGGACTATACTCTGAGATGACACCGCGTGACCGTGGTGTTCGTGTCCGTGGCCCTCTTGCGGACGTGCGCTTGTGGCGGCCAAGATGGCGGCAAGAAGGAAGATCTGTGAAAGTAGATAGTATTTCTTTAATGAAATATAGTAAGTTGTAGATATCAGTTAGGCCTGCCTATGAGGACGTTAACATTAGAGGTTACATAGCATTAATGTCAAATGTATTTTTTTAACTAAGTATTTATCGCGGAAACAGTTTGATTATGGAATCAAGTGATTGTGTTGACGTGATGACCGTAGCTGAGAGCAAAACTAATTTAAAAAAAAAAAACATAACGCCAGAGTCTGCAAATGTGGTCCTTGCTTGGGTAACAACTTGACCTACCATAACAAAGTCTAAATTAGTTTCTATAAGTAACTTCGAAAGTAGAACAAACAAACTCAATGAAATTGTAAAATCAAGATGGATAAAGGAATTAAAAATTTAATATAATAACGATCAGGAACCCATCAAGAATTAAACTTACTTTAGCAAACATTTTTCTTTTTAAATTGTTGTTTACTGTTCCAATATTGAACGGAAACTGATAATCTGATAAAGTATTATTGGTCCTTTTATACGCATTTAAAGATATAGAATGAAAAATGTTGCAAGAGTGTAAATTAAGAGAAAGAACCTGTTCATTATGTGCACTGATTCTGTGAGATATGAGACCTTGAGCAAGGTAAGTATTTTTGATCTACATTTCTTCACATTCGAACTTTCGGTCGCTAAAAGGAACTGTGCTTTTCGAGTTACCGCTAATTAGGACCAGTTATTGGATCACATTTATGGTAATAAATCACTACAAGTTTTTTTTCTGGTGGCTTATGGTTATTAGTGCATATTCCGTTTGTGACAAATTAGCTAGTTTAGTTAAGGATTGTTTCTTAGTTCTTGGATCCACATATTTTGCAGGTCAGTAAGCCCCAAAAAAGTAATAAGATTCTTTATTACGTACCTACAGAGAGGTCCTAAAAATTCAAATCTGAGAATACCTATCTACCTCTACAGTTATAGATTCACTCGAATAGCATTAAGAATGCAAGAACAGCTAACCGTGCAGGACCAAAATTTCCAAATGTTCCCGTATTTTTGGCCATTATTCGCACCGCACATTTACACTACATTCTTCTATGTGACGTCACCTTAATTCAATGATGGCGAATTCGCTGTCCATTGTTTGAGGCTCAATTTTTTAAACGCTCGTAAAAACCTATCTCAAATTTGCAGGCACTCAAATTTTAAAACTCGTACTTTTTAAACTTATTTCAGGCCTTTTTAGTCCAAATAAGGGTAGCTGTGAAATATTTCAAGTACGTACCAACATAGTGACTAATCAAATCAAATGTATTTGTTCAGACAACAGTAATCCACGGTACAAAAAAACTTAAAAGATATATGTTAATGTGTTACAATTTTATAGTTCAAGTCAAAGAAAAATATGTATATGTATTTATGTAAATATTAATCAAAATTAATTTTGCTCCTTCTGGATTTTTTCATGGATATGGCATATAAAAAGCAAGCTTGGATAATATACAAATTTCGTACGATTCGTAAAAAAGTACCAACAATGTGTCACTCGTAAATTAGTGTCGGTAGGTCGTGAGTTTTAAAGAGAGTTTCAGTAAAACGAGTTTAATTTAAAAATTGTCTTCCACGCTACATTATTTCCGACAGCACCAAATTCCATGCGGTTCCGTTTCAGTGTATTTTATTTTGTTTACTTAAATATTATGGCATTATTTGAAAACATATTTCATGGTGCTAAAACATAGTTTTTAAATCTTCTCGTATGGTCACCGGTGGGGTAATTACGTAACACACTAACATTAAGAATGGGTTTCATTTTGACAGTTCAACAACATTCATTGCGTTCTTTACGTTGTTGAGCAGACAATTTTTTCGAACATATCAAGCAATGGATTAGCAATAGGCTTCAAAATGAATCAGATTGTGATAGATAGTGTGTTACGTAATTAGGGTGCTGGTTACCTACTCGTATGTAGGGAATAGAAAGCTGAAAGACTGGTGATCGCTATAATATAAGCTTAGATACTAAATATATTTTATAGGAATAAGGTAGCGCTAAAACCTAAAAATTCTTCTTGAAGATGTAGCGGTATCTACATCGCCACATGCGAGCTACACGTCACACTGACGTCACGCAAAATCCTGCATCGCGCAAGCAAATTTGACCGCGCAACTAGCATATATACAACGTCCCGACATCAAACGTCGGGCATTTGTCCGATGAGGCCCCAGCCCGCGTCGTAGCTGAGCCTGTAGCCTTAAATTCCCCTAATAATAATAATAATATAAACCTTTCGATCCAGCCTGTCCCCACTTGCTGCCCTCTCTCAGTGACGCCCTAAGCCGAGGTCCGAACCCCACAGGGGGTGCCCTTAGCGTGCGGTCATTTAAATATAAGTTTAGTATTTCATTTCGCTCCTGGCTGGAGGCTTTTCGAGTAAAATCTTAAGGCACCCACAGGACAGTTCGGTTAAGTAGCCAAGACCTCAGTGGTCAAAACTACGAGTGGCCATATCAAAAAAAAAATAAAAAAAAACGAACATCGGGCAGTTGCCCACCAGACACTACACCCGTCTGGTTGGAGGATCCTCCCTTTTCCATAGAGTATGAGTGAACTTTTTACACCCTGTTCCTCATACCTCTATAAAGAAACAATATTCTTGAGGTTTTTAAAACGCTGACTCTTACTCTCATAGTTTCAGTTGTGGGTTTGAATTCCATAAGGACAAAAACTCACCCAATGGTCATCCCAATGATAAAACAAATCGATGTAAATTATACGTAGCTAAGGCCATATTGTTTATGTCGATAAATTGGCTTTCAAAAAACTAAAATACAGAGTTAACGAATATCCCAATTATCGACTAGGTATCGATGAAAAGCGCAATTATCCTATTGAATAAAATTTATACTATGATCTACAACTGAAAATATAAAACAGTATTGCGGTAACGAACGTTTCATTCAATCAATCTGCCTATATAGCCTTATCCCAACTATTTTAGGGCCTGGTTCCAGTCTAACCGTGCGTTTTTTACATGGACTACCTATCGGACCCCCGCAACCCGGTAACTGGGTAATACGATACCCCTTGGTAAGACTGGTTGCCAGACTTTCAGGATTCTGGCGACCCGTAACGACTGTCAAAGATCGAAGAAAGACAGCCGGGACCAACGACTTAACGTGCTTTCCGAGGCACGGAGGGGTCTCGGTATGTTAAGATGGCCACCCATCCACGGACCGACAGCGGCAAGCGCAGCTTAACTGATCGATCAACCCGTGAGGCTGTTATTACTTAGCCAAGAGCTCGTCTAACGTTCCATTCGTACAGTGAATTACTCTTTCTATCCAATTTGTTGGTACAATAAACATTATCCATTTACGTATTAGCCGAAATATCATATAGGTACCTACTCATTTATACTGTCAAATCCATATCTTAATCCTAAAGAGCCTATTTATTTTTTACTTGAATGAATTTTATTTCATTTTATTGTGTTTAGATATCGATACCCATCAAGTCTGCTCAGTTCAGCTAGCCAATTTAATATACCCTTGTAGATATACGCAATGATAAAACCGAACAACTAAATAAAGAAAAGATGTAACATCTATTGAACCTTAGTAGATACTTATTGTTTGTTCTACAACAACAAAAATTTACAACGATAAATAGATCCGCTGTACAGCATAACTATTATCAGTCTAATAACTTAAACTAAATTGCCATTAGGTGCTATCCCTTGCTTAGATATTCACTAACGCGTATTACCAATTTGGCAGAGGCCGTTTATGATTATCATCAGGCATTGGGGTCGGGCGGCCAATAGTGCTTCGGGAACAAATTGGACAGGGCCGCACATCGGCGGCTTGTGGCAACAATCCGTTAGTTAATGAAATGCCACGAACACTCGTAACGTCAGGCGACGTCACGCCGCGTCGACAAATCGTCCCACAAATAGTTGTATTTTACCTATTATATGTGTGGGATAAGTTATTACGTGGCTGGAGTGCGTTGAAATCTGTTTGGGAACAAACCCGTTGGACCGTAAAACGCCACGCTATTGGTAAAATATTCAATGTTACTATCGTAAGCACTCAGTAGAATGTCGTTCCGTGATTAAAAGCATTTAAATCTTTGTGCTCAAAACGTTTTAGTAGTAGTACGAACTGGACCCGATCGGACCTGTCTGGAACCAATAAATATGAGTTGTGGAGCCTCAAGTGGCCGCACTTCCGAATCTGGCGCACTTTCAACACTAACCGAAAGGCGCCTGAAAATATCCGCACAGTTAGAATTATTCACAAACATTACCTAGTGCCCACTAGTTATCTGTCTGTTTATTGAATTAACAACTTTACACAAAGTGTAAAAGTTTTAATTAAAACAACGATGTAGTCTTATTGCGTGAATATTATCAAGTTGAATACCGAGGTAATAAAGTTATTCTAAACTGAGAAACAGCTGAATGTGTTTTGTATTTTTGTCTGCAAGGAAAAGCATACTCTTTTTATAATCATCCTGATCAAATCTTTTCATAACCTCTTCCGTGTCGCATGATACCGCATAGGTTCATAAGAGAAAGTGCTCGAAATGTCAACCGAACCTCATAGGTTCATAAATTTCATTGTCCATTCCATTGTTCCGATTGTCCTCGAGATTACGTCGACAATTAGCGCAAGGTAGGTAAACGGAGGTCCGACAGACCAGAGCTTAATCATGATCGTGGATCAATGAAATTGCTGGTCCTAAATTGTGTTATCGCGATTCGGCTAAATAGATCTAAACAAGTAGGTACCTAAAGTAGTCAGCCCAGCTGCCAACCCTGCTGGCTAGCCGATCTTTTCACCACACATATTCTCAAACCAGAAGGCGGAGGAGGCTGAAAACACAGATTACCTGCGCCAAGAAATCCCAAGTAAGTTCCCAAAACGTCATCTCGCATGCATCAAAATCGCAAATCGGCTTACTGGAAACGGTAGGTTGCACGGTTGCACCCCACAGGCCGGATAAGGCAGGTGCAAGGCGGTGATAACGTGTGCGATGTTTACCCGGTATAAATCACCGGTTGCCCGGATATACGACGAACCTGCTTGCTGTCAATAACAGACTGATGCAACGAGACGGCTAAATGCAGATTCGGGCTATGTTTGGCTAGAGCCTGAGAATTGGGCTTGCTTGCGTATTTGGTAAATGGTATTTCAGAGACATCGTACATTGGTTCGTGTGTTTAGTCCTTGTTTCTACTGATGAGTAGGCATCTGTCAATCTATCACCTATTATAAGCCGTCTCCTTATAAGCGCTCAATGATTTTCACAATTATAATATTGGTTGTCGTTTCGAGTGCAGTTTTCTTATGGATATCGGTGGTCCACAGGAAATTTATCGGATTAAATATGTAGCCTTATGTTTATAAAAATAACCGTAAATTAAAGTCGTATTTCTTGTAAAACTGTACGAGTAAGTATTTTGCTTCCTACCTACATAGAACGTGTCACCAAATATGACGTAGTTAATTCGTGTCATTGGTTGTCATCATGCGTGTCACATAAAATATAATCGTGACAAATTAGGCCAAGGGAAATGTTGGTGGACTCATCTACAAGCACAGTTATAATATCCTACAAGTCTCAAATACATCAAAAACAAAACACTGTCCTGCAGTCCAAATGAAAAATGCAATGATTAAAATAAATAAAGAACGCCTCGTCGTCAAAGAAGGCCATATAGCCCTCAATGCTAAGGTTCACATAGCAGCTGCGTTCCAGCGCCGTCAGCAGTTCAGCACATTACCCGCCACCCACGTGACACCGTAAATCGAGATGTTTCCAAAGAAAGTTGGGTGGAGCGGATTACAGCCGCCTAATGAAAACGGGCTGCTAATGAGCATAATTGCTACGAGATCTGGGAACGATTCTAATGCCGAGAATATAGTTTTTATAATTTTTGTCTGTTTATCTGTTTGTCTGAATGTATATTCCAGCTAGATAGATTTTGTTCAAATTTTGCATAGATATTCCCTAAAAGTCTGGTCAGTCTGTAGGGTATAAAATATCACGCTATTTGCTATAGGGGTTGAGCAATATTGCAATTTGTTCGTATTCTTTTATAGTTTACCGGAAATTGTAAAAAGACAAGCTAAAAAGTTAGAGTATTGCAAATAGTTACAGATTTAACCTTTTAAATGATTATCATCCCGCTATAACTTTATGGAGCTAAGCAGTCCATCATGATATACCTAATATTAAGAACGGCTATGGAAGGAGAGCCCAGAAAGTTTTTGAGCAAGCATATGACGGGCGAAAAATTGATAGCTGAGTTGGTGCGGCATGAAGAGGGAGGGAACACCGAAAATATATTTGAAAAGTTTCAGTTAGGAGCCCCGTGGTCAGGAGTCCACTTTCAGATTTCGAAAAAGGACCAAAAATAAAGTGATCTTCAGAGCCGTAAATTTTCATAAATGATCGTGTGCAGCCTAACCCATAATGACTTAAATAGGCAAATCTGACGAAGAAATTGTGGGCTTTCCCTAAATCTGATGACGTTGAAAACTCAGATTTGGACCTTTTTTAAAAGGATAAGTATTCAGGGCGAATGAAAGTTATTCTGTGCAATAGTGTTCTGTGAAAGTTATACTGTACTGTATAGAATATCAGGACATGTGATAGTAAATGATGATGATGATGATAGTAAATATCTAAATATCTGACGGATTAATGGAGCCTTTTGGCAAATATAACTAAAATTCATCAATTCAGAAAATTACCCGAAAGAGGTCATAATTTTGCACTTAGCCCAAAATCAAGGAACTCAATAGCTTCGATTACTATTTGAATTTGAAGCTGACACGTTTGTGAAGATTTCTCGATATTCAGAAGTTTGAAAATACCAAACACTTGAACGTAATGATTAAAAATGAAGTAGGAAAATTGGAGCATCGTCAGGGTACACCCTAAACATGGTTGATTATTTCAAAATTATATTATGACACTAAGTTAACAATATATTTAAAAACATCCTCATTGTATGGGCTTTCCAACGAGCTATTAATGTTTAAAAAAGACGCCCGTAATTTTTTTGATAAAGCTGGCGAAGGTGGAAAACAGTACTTACAAAAACATTGAATTAACGATTTGTTTACATCATAACACTTTTCTTTTCGAGGTTTTATTGTAACTATGAACCTCTGCGCTCGATATTGTTCTTATACCGCCCCTAATTCTTAGTGACAGTTCGTTTTTGTGAGTTTTATTAAATGGGCCTCAAAACTTGTAGGTACTCAAGCCGCCAGCTTCAAGATAACTAGGTTAAATAAAAGACATGAGATACATATTTATTTTAAACCGACTTTGAACTCGTGTGGTGGGATGTCAAAATCCGAAACTATAAGTTGTACCGAAAATTACTCAAAAGAGGCTCGGAGCCGATTTTTATAAAAGATAAAACTGCAAAATTAGTTTTTTTTTTATATTCTTAATTGGTAATTGAACCCGTTGATTTTAGAAAATATAACACATCCTATATTATTGCACCATCTGAAAGTGACGCTAGTAAGGATCAAATTCTGTAAAGTAATGTCAAATGGAAAACTGAAAGAAATTATGATTTTTAAGGTCAAATCAAATTAACGAATTTAGGTTCATAGTCTTAATACCAAACTATGTATATACCTCTGCGCTTGGTATCGTTACTGATACCACCCCCAATTCTTGCTGCCAGTTTGCTTTTTTGTGAGTTTTATTAAAAAAGCCCCAACGCTTCTGCTTAGACCGCCAGCTGCAAGTTAGCTTAGATGAAGTAAAAGATCATAAGTTTTTTTTTAAGCTATTGCATAGCTTTTATCGCGGGTTTTGAGCGCGGCGACCGAATCAAGAAATTCCGTAATTAAAATAAAACCTAACACCCCCCCCTCCGCCTACCATGTAGCTCGGCCGAGCGTTCGCTTAAAGTGTACGTATATGGTACGACTGTACCTACTTGAATTAATATCAAAGAAAAAAAAATACTGCAAAAATAAAAAATAAATAAATAATTATAATTGCATAAGTTGATAAAAAATGCTATGCAATAGCTTTACCGCGACAGTCCCCGAGTGCCACAAGTGTTTGCCACGCGAACGAAGTCGCGGGCAGAATCTGGTGTGATAATAAAAAGTCACACAAGACACACACAAATACCCACTTGAAATCGTTGTTGTTAAAATGGATAACCTTTTTCTAATAAACTTCGTTGGTTCTTGACACTATTAAAGTAAAAGGACCATGATGAGAGCAAAATTAATTCTACAAATTAAAATATCTTCATACTTTCTATATTCTTTTTTTAACTGACTTCAAAAAAAGGAGGAGGTTCTCAATTCGACTGTATTTTTTTTTTAATTATGTTTTTGGATTTTTAAATTACTGCCACTGTTATTTACATATCAAGTAGTGGTATACGAATTAATGTGGGGTAGGTACCACAACTAAAATGTGAAAAATAAATATATTTTTACAAAAAAACAACCGACTTCCAAAAAAACACAAAAGCCCGTGAAAAATAACTTTAAAAAAGAAAATACAAAACCAAAGACACCGACTTCCGAAATTAAAGTTATTTTTCACGTGTTTATGTGTTTTTTTGGAAGTCGGCTGTTTTTTTGTAAAAAAGTATTTTTTCACATAACATTAAAGGAATCAAAAGAATCCAGGGAGGCACCTTGCTTAAATGAGACTGGTCGAACAAATATGTCAGTATAACCCATAGTCCGAGGTATAACCAATGTATGTAAGTAGGTACATTCACCAAAAGAGATACGTAACTAGTTTTTTACTAAACTTCAACTATATCCGACGACCCTGGTTACTTACGTACCTACCTATTATAATCTGCGCTGGTTCTGCTAGAGGCTGCACGCCTACGTACAAAAGCACTTAAATTTCACCAACACCGGCTCCCCGCGACGTACGTAACGACAAAACCCCCTTTGCCGGAATTACGAGTCTGGAAAATAAGCTTAAAATGACGGCAATGAGATCTGGCAGCCACCCTTCAAGCAAATTACAATCTCCAAATTGAAGAAAATTGCCACCAACTTTGAAACTCGACTATAATTTGTTGAAACCAGTGCAAAACGACCAACAAGAAACGATAATGACCGAACAAAATGTTTACGCAAGAAATAGGCATTCACTTGGCAATGTTTGGCAAATAGGAGCTGCGGCCGGCGAGCCCTGCGTGTGACAGGAAATCTAATAACCCCTGAACGAGTTTCACGTATAAATTTCTTACACAATCGCTATTTGCTTGTCCCTTTTGGAGTTTCGTACTCATGTATATTGTCGGAGGACCCTACACATCAGGGGTCTACTGTAAACGCATGGATCACTTTCCACATTTTGTTAGAACAAGTCCTTTTGTTTTTTTATTAGTTCAACCTTCGCGTAACAATCTGATCCCATATGCACATACCTAACTAAACAAATGTTTGTGTCTAGTTCGGTACCGTCGGTCCTCACTTTTTACGGAACTAACAAAGCTTTGTGCTGGGATCCACGTAGTTTGCACTAGGTGTCAAGAAAAGCAAGTGTTACAGTTTTTTGTACCGGAACGTTTGCATGAGACCAAATCGAACCCAATAGCTGGTAACAACTCAAAGATAGGTATAGATTTCCGTAAAACTAACGCTCTTATATGTAGCAAAGCAACGTAGTTTATGGAATACGTGCGGTGTGTGTGTAGACAAATGACTAGCAAGGCGATTGGAGACCACATATACATATATACCTACGCCTCGCCCTGTGTCAATACATTCACGTCACGATACTCACCGATAACCTAAACCTATAATTATTTTGTTTGTATGATACGCTTCCATCCTACGGTCGACGGTCCTACCTTCAGATTAGGTTACCTATGTTGATAGAACTTCAGATCAAAGCATTAGGTATCGAAATTGTGACAACAGGAAAAATTGAGAATATTTACTTTTAGATACCTATTTTTTAGAGTCTAAATATATATCATATATATGTCTAAATTTTAGGCAGTTTGGAGTTAAAAACAAAAAAAAACAGGGGAAATAACCTACAGGAAACCCGAATTAAGTAAATCAAACGAAAAATATTGTGTTTGTGAAAATTCTGCTAACCACACATGGGGTTCCATAAAGGACATCCTTATATTATGTACCTTAAAGTATCTACTTAAACACATAAGTATACCTGCACAGTTATAAAATAACACGGGCCCGTATCCTGAGCATATTATCCCTGCGAAACAATGTTGATAAAAGAATTTCTCTGTTCACGGAATGACGTGTCCCTTGATCGTAACTCATCCCGGTCTCCTCATATTACTTTCATATGCGGCTGAAGGTTTATACACAACTTACTGCATGTCAGTAGGTATAGGGCTCAACACAAAAACCGTAAACGATGTGTCATCCAGGAAAACTGACGCTTACCTACTGTCCTAGCGTACACAGTTTATTTTTTATTTTCACTCTCCTACAAAAGAGTGACTGTAATGTTTGAAATTGAACGGTGTTTTGTGAAATTACTAAAAACATAGGTACCTGCCTGTTTGAAGTAAGTGAGAGTCAGAGACCGTTACAAAGCTAATATACGAGTATCAGCAGTCATCTACTCGTCTCTCTCTTCCTCTTGATTTTATTTTATTAAATAAGAACAACAAACAGCTACATTATTACATTATGCAATATTACAAACAAGAAAACATAAGTAACTTAAATAATAATGTAGCTATGTGTGTGTGTGTCTGTGTATGTGAGTATGTGTGTGTGTCTTTAATGTGTATGTAATGTAGCTTGCGGACGGCGAGCAATGGGTAGCTCGCCGTCGGGTAACCCGGGTCGACGGCGCGTAGTGTTCCACGCGCGCCTCAAAGGGATGTCAGCACTAAATGACGGGGTCCGCTAGGGCCGATGCCTGCCGGGGTCGCGGATTGTTCGAAAGAGTTACCGTGGCCCTGGCACACAGGCAACTGTAGGAACACGGGTGGGTTTTAGTCAGTAAAAGTCTGACACGCCCTCCCGCTCCGCCCAGAGCGGGAGAAGTTATTTGAAATTACCAAAAAAAAAACCCTCAGCGCTGTTCACAGATTACCATTTTATATTTTAAAACTGTAGTCACTAAGATGCATGACAGTTACACTTTATAAAAACAATAAAAAATTAAGTAGATAGATACATAATTTGAAAAACCCGACTGCAAGTAAAAAGTTCAAAACAAGATCACTTTTCAAACAGTCTGATGCGAGAGTATAAAGAATTCCACATACAAAGATACCTAGGTACAATGATACCTACATCTAATATGTCTGCTGTAGCTCTATTGGGTAATAAGGATAAAATATCCTCGGTTGAAGTACAGGCTTAGGGGCGCGAAGACTTAGAAAAAGGTGCATCATAGGGCCATGATTCTCAGAACGTAAATGGTTTCTATGGTCAAGGTTAACCTGATAGGTACTGCAATAAACTTTGTAAATTTCCGAAAAAAATACCAAAAGACTCGAGTCCCAAACTTTTTTTTTTGTTTTCTTTGCTGCTCATAGTGGCCCTAAGCGTATATAATATTCCAACTCCTACAACTCCGCCCTTAAGACGACCCACACTGACCCCCTGTATTTAAGAATAGCGAAAGGGGCCTAATATCTAAATCGAATCAAAGTAAATGTTGGTAGGTAATTGATCCACATGAGAATAGGTAGGCATTCCCAAAAAAATGTGGCTCCTAGTATTTCAGCTCCACATGTGCGAGTTTCGCTTGTGCGTGCACAAATACTCGGCTCTACTTGTTAGATCCAGTTAAAAAACATATTGATGCGTGTAAAGCCATAAGTAGACGTGCACTAAGTCAAACCTTTAATAATTAATCACATGCTGTAAATATTAAAACAGTCAGTCTTATCGTTATCACATAAGAGGCACACACGGGTTCACTAGCGCCACTCTTCGTATCTTCTATCTTCACGTATCTTTAGAAAATTCTATATCTTAAAACATAATAGTTACCTTAAAAAAAAAGCATCAGGTAGGTAAGTAACTGAATTTTTTTATCGAGTAGTAGGTACCCATAGTAGTAGGGAATGTCTTGTACTATAAATAAAAACTGGATCATTATAACAAGTTTTTTAGCAAGTTTTTTTTATAAAATCTATTATTTTTCGGGGGGCTGACTACCGAAGATTTATTTTTACCAGGTTTTCCAAGACTCAGCCCTTCACGGCTGACTGGGTCGTATGGCGTTTAGCGATAGTAAATTGAAATATAAAGAGGCCGATAAGTAGCTCACTACTGGTGAAAAGCACAGTTTTTTGTTCAAATATATTATTATTATATTTCCAGAAAATTTCCTATTGTTTTTAACTGATTAGTGATTAATTAATCAAATAGTTTAATAAATTATCATTACTATGTTGATTGCACAACTTTGTTTGTATTCACAATTCAAGAATTGACAGCTATGCAAAGTCAACATTTTCGTTAAAAGGCTGACTACTGGGTGATTTACCCTACCTAACTCCTTTTGTTAGATACTGGTGTAGATTTACATAAGCAACTGAGACGGACGAGACGGTTTACAAATGAATAAATTGTCCTTTATCAACGACATCGTATATGGTAGAAACAAACAGTATGGCAATTTATTTACAGCACATAGGAGCGGTCTTTAACAATTAGTGTAGGTAGCTGTGCAATGTGCAAGTGCACCGCTTATCTTTCTTACCAAAAACATTTTCTAATCTTAATTATGAATTTCACCTAGCTATGAGCAGCAGGGTGTTGTACCATTTTAATATCCATGTACATGTAATTATGTGCCATCTAGCTAGTCACTAGTGTAAATAACGAAGGAAACGTCTAATATCAGGATACACTGGAGCCACTAGGCTATGTCGGGCTAGGTCACCTCTCTCTAACCGTGCCTCTAACGATATTCGTTCAAATAAAGAAAAACAGATGGCGCTGTCAGACCAACGTATAAGTTTTTGCAGAAAGAGATGGAACATAAATCCCTGTTAAATATCATAAGAGTAAGTGAATAAAAATATTTTTATTGAACTCCACAAAACGAAACGCAGTTACTGTTCTGACGTTGGAAATCGTCAAAGTGACGTCATCACAAAGCAGCTGTTTTTTTCCTTGCGTTACACTCATCTGTGAATATGGCAAATAATTCGTATTATGGTGAAAATAGTGATGTTGCAGCTATATTTTTTGATTTAGACAATACGCTAATACAAACAAGAAAGGGGGACACAAGAGCCTGCAATAAGGTATGTAATTTTTTTCTAAAAATATTGTTGTGACATTGCCACGGTCATGGATTATGTTCGGAACGAAGTGCGCGCGCTGTCATCGTGGTGCCTATCTCGCAATCGCAAGTTTTTACGTTGTTGGTTTGTAGCAGCGTGGTAGGAGCCGCTGGTTTGCTTGTTGCACCCCGCGTGTTTAGCGTTCACGTTCCAGCGAATGTTTAAAAATAGTGTTTCATAGTAGGAGAACGCGAGCTCGACGTCCAGATTTAGATATTTTGGAAGAGAACTCACGCTAATTATAAACGTGATGTAGATCGAGCCGCTGTCGGAGCGATTCAACTGCGGAGCCAGCGCTCGTTCAGTGGAGCGCTCACTATTGCGCTTTGTGATCGCGTCGTGTGTTTCGTAATCATGGGTGAGATATCGGAACCGATAAAGAAATGTGTACTTATACTAAAAGCCGCCAAAAGCGATACGGAGAAGTTCGCGGCGCTTTTCATGGTGACCAAACTTGTAAAGAGTAAGGACTGCCAATCGCAAGCCAAGAAAGCACTCTTCGAAGCCATTGGATTCAAGTTCCTGAAGAAGCTGCTGACAAGCAACTCCGTGCAGGATGACTGCCCGCCGTCTGTGTACAAGTCAGTGGCTCTCTCAGTGCTTACCACTTTCTGCAATGATCCTGAACTTGCAACACATCCTGAAATGCTTGCCAATATACCGGTGTTCCTGGAAATAGTGCAAAAATCAGAAAGTGACGACTATGATGATGATCTTATCATTGTTAGTGAAGCATACACATGCCTGCAATGTATTGCAGAACATGAAGCCGGCCAGAAGGCCCTCATTGAGGTCGGTGCCATCACTAAAATGTCAGAAATTTATTCAAACCAAAGTTTCCAGACTGATGAAGCCCTTAACATTCTTGTGAAGCTGGTGAGTAGGTATGGACCTATTGCTTGGGGTGATGATCCTAAACCTTTCCATGCTCTGGTAAATAAAATAGCACTAGACTTTGCCACAGACCAATCGGAAAGAAAGTTTGAATTGGCTACCATCTTGAGTGCACTTCTCTACAGCTGCAACAAATGCACAGTTGTACCTAGCTCCACAGAAGAAACGTGGCCCCAAAGTATCTACAAAGCTCTTCATGACATACTCACCAGCAAAATTGGTAAAAACCAAAGGGATCCCTCTCTTAAACTGGCTGCTAACATTGTTGATCTTCTCGGCATTGAGTGGACATTAAATGATGAAGAGAATCCAAAGAAGTTTTTCCTGCTGCTGCAACAACTTTGTGCCATAGAAGTAAGAATGCAACTGGATGACAGGAGTTTCAAACAAGCATATGCCAATGCTGAATTAATAACAGCTTGTTTTATTGTATTAGAACTATCTATTAATTACATGGCCACAGATCAACTTGATTTGGAACAGAAAGAGAAGCAATCTGTTTACACGGGTCTCAAGGGTGCCTTCAATGCCATAGTGTCCATGTTGACTAAAGTATTCAATGATAAGAACAAAGACAAACTACCTGACACTGAAAAAGTTTATGTTTGTGCAATGGTCAGAGTATTGGTTGCTTGGATTGCTCAAGAAACAACAGCTATGAGGGAACAAATTTACACCTTGCTGCCATTCATGTTCTCCCTGGCAAATGACTCTTTCCATGCCCACAGAGCCAAGAAGATGGCTGAAAAGAACAAGTCTGAAGGTGAAGCTATGGAAACTGACAGCAATCTTATGGGGCAGATTGATCTACTCCGCTTAATGTTGCCAGCTCTATGCCACTTGGTAGTTGAAGACAAGGCCAGAGCTATAGTATTAAACCTTAAACAAGAAGATATCCTGTATGAAGCCATGTGTTTCCACTGGTCAATTGTACATTACAAGAAACCACTTGTACCTAAATCTGAGAGGGGAAAAGTTAAAAATTTACCTGTCCGTGAACTAGACCCTCAAGTATTAGAAGATATGAAGGATTCTAGAGCAGCCATGGTCAGCCTTTGCAATATTTTCATGAACCTCACAGTGTTGGCCCCCAAAGTTGTCGAGACCAGCATGTTGTTCAACACCCTACTCAAGTTCATCTTTAATGACTTACCGGAACTGAAGGACATACCTGAAAACTTAGTTCTCCATGGACATCTGGCAGTGCTGGGCTTACTCTTACTAAAGCAACAAGCTAGTAAAGTGAAGAAGAATGACTTCTCTATATGCAGATACATCCAGTCAACAATCAGATTCCTGTGGGATGCTTACAACATTGATGAGTCAAATGACCCCACTGCCCTAGTTGTGTCAATGAGTTATAAGGAACACTGGAATGAAATAGCTGACCTGTGGTTCTTGGGCATGCAGACTATGAGTGGAGTTCTTGAAATGGTGCCATGGATATCGGAGTTTGCCATAGAGAGTGGTTGGGCTCAAGGCATTGCTGAAATGCTGACTAAAGTCAAAATTGGTACTCTCCCACCCAATGTGAAGTCGGCATTTGAGGACTTCCTCTGTAGGCTAGTAGATTCCAATGAAACTGTTATCCCAGTCTTGAAGAAAGCTGGTGCACTTAAGATGTGCAGGAATCACAGATTAATGGAATTAGGCAAAAAATTGTTTGGTGATTAAATTATTACTTACATAAATAGGTAGGTAAAATACCTACTTGTTTTTATGTAATAGATACAAAATATAAACATTACATTATAATACATTTTTACAACAAAGTACTTAAAATTGTTTTTGTACTAATTACTGTATGATTCTTTTAATATCTAACTGTTCACAGCTGCGATTGTTTAAAGAACCTACTGTGCATAATTGTATGAAACAAGTTTCATGTCTGTAATATAGTTTTATTTGACCAGTGGCTACTTACTACTTCTGTTTTTGTTTGGATAACAATAATATTGTTTGGTACTCAATAAAGTTTTTAATGTGAAATGTAGTCGTATTATTGATTTAATATTTTAGAAAGTACGCAAAGGCATGTACTAAATGCAATATTCCTAAACAAAAGTTTTCTTTTTCCAAATTAATCAGGCACCACACACACAGCTACAGTAAAAAATTAGAACTTTAGATAAACTCACAATTTACATAAAACACTTTTCTTTTGAACAGCACTTCTAGTACTTAGAATGTCGTAGATTACATCTAATCTCCGTAGATGAGGCATGAGATGACAAAGGGTGATTGTAACTCATTAAACCGCGCGGTATCAGTTTTCACGCGCAGTGTGCCAACTGCCAAACGGCAGGTGAGTGAACCACGCGACGCTAGGAACGTTGACCCGTCGCTATTCCTGGAACAGACACTTTCTTAGATACAAATGTCATGCAACAACATGTGGAGATTTTCAACTGAATTACAGGAAATGTGAGAACGGTGAACTAATAAAAGCAGTGGAACAAGTAAAATTGCTCACATCACATCTTCCTCATACTTTTAATAATTTTCATCATACTAGGTACTGGCAGACACTAGGTGTTAATTATGTGGTCATTTAATTAACGTGCCCGGCCTCTTTTGATAGATTATTTGACACACTTGTTATGGCGAAAGTTAATGACTAGGTAGGTACCTATGTGCATGTGCATGTATTGCACAAGCTTGCTCCACAATCCTTATTTACCTAGGTAGGTACTTATTTATTTTTCTCATATTTCCTTGAGAATAGAGTGGAACCGCTGGAGTTTTTTCTGGAATGAGGTCAAACGTTACACTGTTGGGACAAAATAACATTAATATTTTAGATGAAACTTTGTTTATTTTCTCCAAGGAAATGCTATAATGGGGCGCTGATCTATGTCGGATCAGCAGACAGGTCACCTTTAGTGTCAGATCGGATATCTGTTAATTCTTGTTTTAAAAGAAGTTTCCAGGCTGGAAAAAGCTCACAGTAAACAAACCACTCCAGAGCAAGCCCAGTCAAGTGCGCAAAAACACATGGTTCTATAACGAATATGCTTCTCGCTACTTATCACAGCTTTTAACATAACTGCAATAAAACTACGCCTTTGTATTATAGTAATCGTGAAAGGGTACAGTATAAATAATAAATCATTTTATTTCTGTAAGTAGGTTTGTACAAACACTTTTACACGTCAATCATATTAAAAAAAAACTAGATGAGGTCGGCGTTTCCTATCTGACTACTCTGAGAAGAAAGGCCGAAGCAAATTCAGAGGTATAAGTCGGAATCACGTCCGATTTCCGGCAGAATCTTTGAATATGTAGTCCAATCCAAATGGACTTAGTCAATAAGGATAATGGACATGGAACATCGATTATTAAATATGTCTAAATGCGCTTATGGCAGTTCTACATAACGGTCATAAGCGCATTTTCTTAAAGCCTCATGATGAAGAAGTATTATCATAATCACCGCACTCGACAAATGGACTAGTACCTAATTGCAGCCAAAATGATGCTGCTACCATATTATAACGTTGTTTATTGTTTAAGGAATTACCCTTTTGAATATTATGTTCTCACTCTTGTATTATTGTCCAGATTATAGAGATTTTGCAGCAGCAATATGGGCTGACTCAGGAAGCTGCAGTGGAGAGCGGAACCAACTTCCTCCGTGCGTTCCGAGCCCGCCCTGATGATGACACGTACGCTCTCGATGAGTGGCCGGCTCACCTATGGCGAAACTGCCTGCCAAAGAACTATAGACACATCGCCAGTTAGTATTTATCTTACTTACCTAATGCAAACATACCTACACAGTCACAACTTCTTCCCATGGGGGTAGCCAGAAACTACAGAACGCAACATACTACGATCCTTACACACTCCTTTTGCTTCGTTTACGTTCATACATCTGGTCATATACGCACGCCGGTTGCGGTTGCTTACCTGTCTATTTAAATCCTTGTTTCCAATTGATGTTATTTACACTTAAACGAATATCAACTTTATAAGAGTGTAAATTAAGTTGATTTCAGAATGACTAGACTCGATGAACGTTGTAGATGGGTTTTAAAGTTTTTTTTTTTTCCAAAAAAACATATCTATTTACGTGTTTGGAAACTAAATCCCGAACGCAGTATACAGAGGTTAGTCCAATGGCCACAAGCGCAACTGCCAAGTGTGGAAATCTGGGTTCGATGCCGTCGTCTTCGTTGAAGTCTAGATTTGTCATAGTTCGCATGTTGTAATGCTCCTTTTTCAATCGTCCGGCTACTGACAGGTAGACGTAGACTGTATCGTACTAACAGCCCTTTCACAGTTATTTTAGCTCTGACTGCAAACCATAGAATTATGATTACCCACCTTATAGCAAAGACAATAAAGATCACTGTGATGCAAAATCAGAGGTAAATTATGTGTACAAAACTAAAAACATTGCACGCAAAAAGAGCCTTGGACGCACTCAGTAAATCATCCATATAACGCGAAATTACCTTGAAATCTGTAATTATTCAGTCGCAGATATTTCACTCAAAACCTACATGTTATGAAGGTACATTATGTCTTTTGGCACAAGTAAAATCCATATTACAGATTTTGACTAAATAACTCCACTTGTTAATGTGCAAATAAAGTTATGTGCATCGTCATGCTCTATTCCCTTTTAGTGTCAGCAGAACTCAAGGTAACATCGCATTAATTAGCCAGACGTAATGCTAATTTGTTTGCACAATTGCAGATATTTTACTCCAAATGCAAGACTATAATGCAGTTCCTTTTACTCGGGCACCTTCTTTAATAATTTGGACATGAAACATGACTTAATTATTTGATTATGCTTTGTGTACAATGTTATACGCGAGGCAGACTTATTAATACATTATCTCTTTCGATGTATCATTCATTACCCAATAATTTAATTAAGCACCTGTAGGTATGTAGACTAACAGACACCTACATTTACATTGTTTTAACGAATACGTCATTTTATGTGCCAAACGGTGACAAAGAGAGTGCGCCGTCTATTACAAACATGTCCGTATACTTCAGCGAAATAGTTTTTACGATTAGACTTGGCAACGAGCCTAGAATGTGAATGCACTTCTACGTCTGCTACGTCCGAACGAAAGTACAAACCTACAAGTACTCGCAATGACTAAGCACAACTGACTGCACCTTCTATTAATGTAAACACCAAACACATTTGTATTGCGTGATGATATATTTTCATCTTCTACGTAAAATGTTACCATTTCGTTGCTAAGCGTGGGCGTACACAAGAGATTTATAAACGAACAGTAGCCGCAGCTATAAATAATTGTAAAAAGACACCGCATAATGAATGGAAATGACGTGACGATTGGGAACACTGAAAACAACTAAGAATATGTACTTAGTACAATTATTTTGTTCAGCTTACGCTGTTACAAATACTGAAAGGTAGTTGACAGTTTTGTGTCACAAATGGTGGACCATCAGACAGCAATACGATATCATAATGTCTCGAATTCGAAGCCCGGGCGTGTGCCAAGGAGTTTTTCACCAATTTGTTTCACAATTTATAAACATTACACGGCAAGGCGCACGTTTGTGCGTGAAGTAAGTTTAGATAGTGCCACATTTACAGCGATGATTCTCCTAGTCCTATATTTGGATATCCTGTGCGAAAGCGCCATAAGCCCATTACGTACAACTATCCATTTATGGATGTATACAACTTCTGAGAAAATAACTTTCGGTACATATTTGAGCTCATACTTCCTAGGTACCTTCCTAGGTCCATTCCTAGGTACCTTCCTAGGTACCTTCCTAAGTAGCTTCCTAGGTACCTTCCTAGGTTACCTAGGTACCTAAAATAAGACAGCTATTCAAATAATGCAATATTTTTCTTTTACAGAAAATATATCAACCGAATGGGTAAAATTAAGGTTTCAATGTTTGGCTCTAACACACGAAGTAATACATCTGTTGGAGACACTGCGGTACGTTGGTTACATTTTACTTACATTAGTTACATGTTATGAAGAAATATTGACCAAGGGATATCACCGTACTAACAAATATTTCTCCATGATGTAATTTTATGTTATTTATTATTTGTAAATAATTTTAACTGGCAATTTCTTTGGTGTTTTATACTGACTTTTCTGGACAAGTCAATGTCAATATAAAACAAAGAAATTACTGCAATTATAGCGGAAATATACGTTGTTCTAAGATTAAGATGAGTAAAGTTTAACCGTTATAAGGAAATAGTTTCACGACCTTTACCTATCCCTGTTGGGATTGCAGGTTGGTATATTGTGTATTGAAAAGAAATATTTTGTTATTTATTTTTTATTTACATAACGATTGATCTCAGAACAATTTTACCTGCTACCACTTAAATTGTGCATGGTGTTATGTGGTACTAAATTATTTTGGTCATTTTTCAGAAACGTTTCATGTTTAGCATCGCTCACGTCCTGCCCACTTCGCAATTTCACTAGTGTTACGAGTATTTTTAGATTATTTCGTAACTCTCATTGGATCTTGCATGCCACATAAGACTATGAATAATCAGCGCAATACTGATTTGTCAATATCATAACAAAGTCAGGACCAAAACATTGTGGAGGCATATTTTGACACTTTTAAACAGTAATAGCCCTAAAGCAGTGGTATTTAAAAGTAAATTTAGAAATCACGAGAAATAGATAAACAAAATTGTGCACAAAAAGTAATGATAGATATTTCACAGATGCCTTTGCAAGTGTATTGGGCTGGCTTTGAGCGCATGTTGCTAATAAATGACTTGTTTTTCAACAGTTCAGTGTTTGCTCAACGAGTGAGTAAACTCGGGGCGCCGCGTGCGCAACACTTAGGTTTGAATTGTATTTGTAAAATATATGAGGGAGTACATCACGGCGAAGGTAATACATTACCTCAGAAAATTCAGTTAAACCATGGAGATAGTTTTGGAATTTATTATTAATGTATCATACTTCCCTCTTGCATAATCCGAAGTAGTTACAAGATTGATTCAGAGTTATTAAAAGTATCTCCATTGTCTTTTTAAACCTAAATAAATATGCTATTTTGAGATAACTTCATAAATTACTAACTATCATAAACATTATAATTAGGTATAGGTATTCAATCTTTTCTCAACATAGCATATCTTTAGTTCCTAAGTTTTTTTTATTTCCTGTGGAATTTATATTGATAGTATGAATTGCACTTGAAGTAATGTGCCAATTTCCATAATGTGTGTGTTATCTTAAATTCTCTTGCTAAACCGCAATGATTAGCTTCCATATTTGAAACAATAGTACTTATCTGCGTTTCATTTGTTTGAAACGCGAAAGTCGTAACCTCGTTGGTGCGGCTAAAGACATCGTAACTATTATTTTAGTTCCGTTAATTGCTGGAACAATTGCAGTATGCAAGACCATTTGGCTTTGTTGTATCATGTGCTGAGTTTCAGCATGAGAGGCAGCTAGAATAACAAAAGGCTGGTGAATAAATGTGGACAGGGAGGATTACTTACTCGGTCTGATCACGAACGGGCCGTCTCGGGCCCAGTGGCAGAAGATTGAACGGCTAGGGGTCCGCAAGTACTTCGACTGCTTGCTGGTGTCCGGCGACCTGCCGTGGGAGAAGCCCGACCAGCACATCTTCCTGGAGGCCTGCAAGATGCTCAACGTCGAGCCTCGCATGTGCATCATGGTTGGAGACAAGCTGGAAACTGATATCAAGGTGGGTAGACATTGTTCTATTGTGTTGAACTGGGCAAAATGAGTATTTAATTAATATTGTAGAGTTGCTCGTGTAGGTTTTTGGACTTTGTGAGACCAACGAAAATGAGCAACGTATTTTACTATAGCACATCCATCCTAATAATATAAATACAAAGGAACTGTCTGAATTTGGGTCGGTATGTTACCTGTTCACGCATAAACCATATGACAAATAGGTAGCCTGCGACCTGGCGAAGGACTAAGGGGAGACCGACCTAAACACTACTGTTCACTTTAGGAAAAACGAAAATTTTATCAGCCTAGTGTATTTTAGGAACGGTCACATGGAACTTTTCATCCATCGGGGTAATTGCGTAACACTCTAACAGTAGGAATGGGTTTCATTTTGACAGTTCAACAACATTCATTGCGTTATTTACGTTGTTGAGCAGACGCATTTTTCGAACATATGAAGCAATGGATTAGCAATAGGCTTCAAAATGATTCAGATTGGGATAGATAGTGTATTACGCAATTAGGTTGCGGGATTTTACAAAAAAAATTGTTATACAAAATACACGCAGATTAAGTCGTAGGAACAGCTAGTACCTAATCTATATTTCAGAGTATTACGCGGTTACGCAAGACATGAAAAGTACTCGAAACTCATTGTAAACAAGGTCGTTTCCATAACAACGTCCTTGGGTCACAGGGCGATAAGCAACATACCTTTCATGGCAGCACCGCGAGAGCATCGATTTTACATTTTTATTTTGAGTCAACGCCAACAATCATAACACTGTTTAAAGTTCTGCCTTCCACGATTCGAACAGAAAAGTGATGACGGACTGTTTAAAGCTGTTTTTGACTTTTAAACACAACGGCCTTTGTACAGTTATTTTTTTTGTGCATAATGTTTTAGTAAAATGAATCAATGAAGGTTCATAAAATGATGAAAATGGGCGCCGTCAGTTGAGACTGGTCATTTCTTAACTGCCACGGCTTATTTTTATTATTAATCTATTATTTTGAATTGTTTCTTTATATATTTTTTTCATTGATCTCGCATATAGAAGCAACACGAATAATGTACCCAGGATTTTGTAATATCTTGATTTAAAAAGAGTGTCCTTGGAGTTTCTTGCCCGTTCTTCTCCATAGAGATCTACGTTTTAGAATGGGCAACTAGCTTCAACTTTCTGACTAACTGACCGACTCTTTGACAATTCAAAAGTGCCTGTAAATGGTTTAATTGAAATAAATGCTTTGAGTTTGAGTTTTTGAGATCTTAAAATCCGTTTTTTCCTTTACAGGGAGGAATAGAAGCTGAACTTGGAGGCACGGTGTGGATTCCGCTGCAAAAGGACATGGAGTCTTCCGATCTGCCAGACTTCACGATTGACAAGGTCACAGAGTTGCCAGATTTGTTACCAAACTCACCCAGAATGAAACGCTCCGAGCACACATCTAACATACCCTGCTGATATCTTTACTTTTCGATGGCTGTAATATTCTACCTTTGGCAATGATACGTTTTTGGTACACGCACTTATTGATCTGTGAACAGTATTCGAACAAAAGTACAAAATTTTGTTTACAGTACAAATGTTATAGGTTTTAGTTACGTCACTCATATTTATATAGCATAGAGATTCTCACACGAATTTATCTTATGCAAAAGTTACCATACATCGCTTGCATAATCCGTCTTATACTTATCCAAGTATTATGTTACAATGTTTAAAATATTTATTTTTCTGTCTTGTAGGTAAGAATATAAACGCCTGATTACTTTTAAGGATTTAAAGAAGCATATTTAATGCATATTTTTATAAAGAGATTTCAAATATTATTTTTTAAGTTTTTTGGTTGTACTCTAAGGAAACTTCTTGAAGAGACTGTCTTATATGTGATACTGATAGTTGTAAATGTTCCTTGTATGATAACTTGCTTGGTTTGTGGTTACTGATTACAATTATCGAAAATTAAATTATATGGGAGTTATGTCATATGGGTGCTCACAAAGTGATATGGTTCTAGGTGTTGTGGGTATATCTATTAATGTACATTGACATTTAGAGATAGCTTATAATGTCTGTAGACTGATATGTATATGGTGTACATATTATCTTAGTTGTTCCTTGTGTAAATCTCTAACTTAGTTAATAAGTTAGTTTTATGATAAACTACCTTTGTAGCAAACTTCTTCTATGCTTAATCATTTTTAAATGCCTCTCCGTGCCATGTTTTGATTACATAATGCCTATAAATAAAGGTTTTTTTTTAGTTACTTAACAATATTACTTGACAATATTCTTTGACAGTTTGCATCTACAAATTATCCCTATGTCCTAAAAGTTAGGTGAACTACACAAAGGCATGATCATTTAGCTGGTTAATAAATACATTTTGGGTATATCTTTGTTTCATTTATATATCTCTTCATTAATATATAAAAATCAATGTTTGTTCCAATGTTTTGCGGTGCCATACCGTTAATTCGATTGCGATAAAACTATCAACTTATTGTTAGCACTTAGCGCGAAGATTATAAGCATTAAAAAAACACTCGGACGAAGTCGCGTGCAGAAGCTAGTATATATATACTTACTAATATAATAAAGTTGAAGAGTATATTTGTTCGAACGAGCTAATCTCTGGAACTACCAGTGGGATTTTTTTGGATTGGGTGCAAATCCATTAAACGGCTCCGTATGAGTTGATAGGCACTAAATATTTAGTTTCTCTGGTCTATGTCCAATATTTGCCATCTTTTTAGGCGACTTACATCTTCCTGTCGATTTATTAGGTTCTTAGCCAATTCATTTTTGTGTTTATTGAGTCTTTCTTCGTATCTCTTGCTTATTTTACAGGCTTCCTCCTTTTAAAGTCGGTATCTCCAAGTATTCATGTATTTCCGTGTTTTTCACGAACCGGTGTGCACTTGAAAGTTATTAGAACAGTGTTTTGAAATCTCTAGAGGATCTCGATGTTGCAATTGCTAGCACAGCCCCAGAGCTCTATCCCGTAGGTCCAGATTGGCTTTATAATTACCTTGTAGACAAGTAGTCTTTTACCGAGGGACAGCCGGGATTGACACCCTAGTAACCAATATACACCTTTGAATTGTAAGGTGGCTTCTGTTTTTTTAGCTTTGATGTGGTTAGCTCAGGTAAGTCTTCTATCCAGGTGTAGACCGAGATATGTCACGCTGAAATTGCTTGGTAACGGTTTGTCTTCCATACGCACAGGTTGACAGTCGCCTTTCCGGAGTGTGAATGTTACGTGAAATTGTTATGTGAAAGACTATATTGAGGACAAACAGGCTTGGGATTAAGCTGCTCCAATAAATTTACACAGTGAATGTTGATTTTATTTTGCTAACTATTTTAGACATGAATATTTACTATGAAAAGTATTATATTATTTTCATTATTGTGAATATCGGGACTATGTTTTTTCATTGTTACAGTTTTATTCTTGGTTTGGCAGTTTAAGTAGTTTATGCGGCCTACCCAAATGTCCTTTCTTTGGTATTATTCGTCGAATCGTTGAACTCCTTAAGTTCCGAGTTGAGCTGCACGGTTACTGACAAATGCGTGCACTGACTGAACAGGTCCACTTTATCTGTGTGGTTCTTTCCTCAAAAGACCATTTCAGATACCAATCTACATGGCCTTCGCATCATCTGACCAAGATTATGTCTGGACTTTAAAAGAGACTGTGACCTCTGAGTTTGTTCCGGCCTTTCTTCTTAAAGTAGTCAGATAGGAAATGCCGACCTCAACTAGTTTAAAAAATATGATTGACGTGTAAAAGTGTTTGTACAAACCTACCTACAGAAATAAAATCATTTATCATTTATTTGTGTCAATTTAGTTACGCTAGGTTTAATTCTCCACTTCTGAAGCCACACGTTAACTTTACTGAGCTGTTCCTGTAGTTTCAGCGTTGCGTTGTTCGGGTTACTTTCACTTGCAAGGCATGCAGTGTCATCTACATAATATGTTGCTGATACAACGTTTTCTGTTTCAGGCAAGTCTGCCATAGGTATATATTGATTAAAGGAATGGGCCAAGCACCGATCCTTGTGGAACTGAGGCGGTGATATAGTCCAGCTTTGATAGTTTTTCCTTGTATTTTACTTGGAATCTTCTTTGATCCAAGTAAGATTTTAGGATTATGTAGAATGAGTTTGGTAAGAGGGTTTGTAGCTTGTACAGCAGTCCTTTGTGTCAGACTATCGAATGCCTGTTGAATGTCAATGAATACTGCAGAACAATACTTACTACTTTTTGCTAGCGATTGTCGTATTTTGTGAACTACTCGATGTACTTGTTCTACAGTAGAAAGTTTTTTCCCGAAATCCAAATTGGTGATAAGTTATAATCTTGGTTTCGTCCACAACTGGTTTTAGTCTTAGCAAAATATATTTTTCTAACCCTTTAGATAGAATAGGGAGAAGACTTATAGGCCTGTATGAGCTAGATTCAACAGAACCTACCGTGGGCCGCCTGTTACTAATGTTATGAGTTTGTGTGTTTGTCAATACATAAATTTTTTCAACTCACTTCCTTTAGTGGGGTTAACCTTGATCCCCAGTGGGTGTGTTTACAGTTCCAATCTCCATTGCTTATGAATCTGTTTCCCAAGCTCTGGAAGTAGCAGTCAAACATGACATGTGTTGTTTCGGATTGTGCTTTGGTGGGCAGTAGATAGCGCTTACATTAATAGGGCCCACACTTTCGTTTATATTGATAGTAGTAGCTTGCACCCAGTCCTGGAACTCGCTGTGGAGGTGGTGTTTGATTTTACTTTTTACAATAACTGCAGACCCTCCATGTGATGTGGTATCAGGATGATTGGTACAATGTACGCAATAGTTTGAAATTCTTGCGGTCATTAAGTTGGGTCTCAGATATCAGAGCAATATCAACTTTGTTATCTTTAGCAGTATTTCTAGTTCTAATTTATTTGGCATCAAGCCATTCATATTCCAGTGGAATTTGAAAGCCCAGTTCTTGATGAACGCTATAGGCTATTAATTAACATCACGCTACGACCCTTAAAAGCAAAAAGAAAAAAAGTCAGAAAGAACGCTGAGCGAAAACGAAGTAAAAGCGCGGACGGGCGATGCGGTGGGTCGAGGGCCGAGAGAGTTATCAAAATATTGTGCATCTTACGACTTCCATGCGAACAAAGTCGCGGGTAGAACTAATTTAAAATAAAACACTATGAATAAAACTGATTTCTTATATCTCAAACTAGTCCCTAGTAACATTCACTACCTATTGTAAGTATTAAGTATTTATATCATAAAATTAAGCTGTTCTCAGCATCTTGGCTTCTCGTTTATCTCGTAACTCTTTCTTTTGCTCTTCTACAATCTTCTTCCTCTCTTCAAGGAACTCGCCATATTCCTGGAAATAGTTAAGATTTTAATTAAATATTGGAAATCATAATTTGGCACAGCTTACACTGTTCATGGTTACAAATAACAATGGCTTTTAGACTTTATTTTAATGTTTACTTCCCAAACTCCACCTGCTATACCATAGTTTTGTCTACAAATACCATAAGGCCACTTACTGTGGGAAAGCTTAATTTTTTTATGCTAGCCTATTTTATGGCCAACTGCTAGGCAAAGGCCTCCTCCTTTTCCTTCCAAAGCTTTTAGCAGTATAAAATTATTGCAGCTCATAAATATCCAGTGTTAAGTGTAGACCTACTTGATGACCATTACAATAAATGGTAGTTTATTTCTACCATCATGCTTGGTAGAAAGATTGGGTATGTATATTGCTGTCTCCTCTTTATTGTATAAAAATATTGTCTCATCAATTTATATCTTTTGCGAGCTTTTTTTATCATTACTAATAGTTATTTCTTTTAACTCATTAAGCATTGCTAATGAGACACAATTCATTTCCATTATTATGCCATCATCGGGCCACCTGGGGCCTGACTAAGTTGAACATTAAGTTTTGAGAAAACAGCATTGAAAAGAATTAGAAGATGAGAGAAGTATCCAAGAACATTGGTAGGTCATAAAGAAGACAAAGTGTTCATACCTTTGGGTCCAAATCTTTAACTATCTCTATTCCACAAGTTCTTGCTGTGGCTATCAACATGACACAGATCTCTTCCAATGATTTCCACTCAAGTGGTGGGTCCTGTGACTTTATTTTTGCTATTTCATACAGATGCTTGTATGTTATTTTTCCACTTATTTCCCTTACTGAAAATAAGAATTTATAAGAGTTGAACAATATCTATTTGAAAAAAGAGGAGGTACTTAATCCGGCAGCACTCGCTAGTTATTTACACACACGAATACTCACCACCGGGTAAAAAATACTACAGAAATAGTAAATAATAGTGCTGTAAATAGCATTATCTATGAAAATATTGTTTTTTTAAATTTATTAAGATGTACTTAATAGTTTTATTGATATTATACTGTAACTAAAATATCAAATTCTAATTCTAATCTTTTTTTTTATTAAAAATGGGAGCTTGTCATAGACAAGTAAAAAAAATAGAAAATAATACTTCATACTTATATAAAAATCGCTCGCTTTCAACGCTACTGGGTATTTTTCACCCACACTTACTTTATACGTCCGTCGTAACCAAGCGCCGCACGCGAATTATCTGTCTTGCAGTGTGCATGTGTGTTAACTATCAGTTTGCAGATACCTAGAGTCCCGTGTCGCCAGAGTGCTCAGAAAAGTAATAATTATCGTATATAGATACTCTGTGGTATTTTTTACCCAGTAGCGAGTGCTGCCAGGTTAATACTGAGACAAACAAGCGATAGCAAAATAAATAAGATGGATCTCTTAACTTTTTACTCAAGAGGGATGTCTGTAGTAAACAAATACTGACTCTAAGTACAGGATATCAGGACAAAAAGTTTCTATAAATATTACTAAGGACCACTTACCAGGTTCCATAGCACCTCTACTAATACCAGCAGCTTGCTTCAGGAAATACGAAGCTGGAGGTTGGTGAATAACAAGTTGATAGGAACGATCAGGATTCACTCTCACTCTCGTCGGCAAAGGTATACCAGGTTTCATGTTCGCCGTGCGCTCATTGAAGTCCTTGCAAAACGCTGCTATATTGATATTACGCTGAAGTAAATAAAAATATAGGTTATGATTACAAAATGGGTTAACTTATCAAATATACTTTGTAACGAAGAAATACGTACTTGACCAAGCATAGGACCTAAAGGAGGCCCTGCCGCAGCCATACCAGCAGGGATATTGGTTCTTAATTTAGAAGAATGGTCAATTTTATCCGCAACTTTCTTCATAGATTTTAACCGAGCAACTGACTTAGACATACTGGTAAAAGGAAATTACTAAACTCTGCTTTTGCTATTCTTATTCAGTTCTCTTTACATGAAGTCAAAATCGAGCAAAAAATTGAATAAACAAAATAATTATTCCTTCGACTGCACACTGATTTTGACAGAACTACAATTTCGATTGTGACAATTTTGTCATCAATCATGCTAAATAATGTAAAATCTTGTTTAGAACCTGAAACACTGCACAGCTGACAATGACAAAATAGTGATGCACCTTTCTGAAAATTCCGATTGGAATCCATCCACATTATTTTATTATAAATGAACCACCATCCCTCAAATAAATCATTTTACCTGAATGGCTTTGAAATACTTATTTTATTTCTGTTACAGTCTTTTTCTAATTAGCGTTTTTTTTGGCGAATTGCTTTATATTTATAATCTGTAAATCGTGTGTTGTCACTTGTCAGATTTGCATTTGTCACCACTTTGTGAATAGTGAATAGAAAATAATTTATATTTTTATTTTGTAAATTAACACGTTATTTTATTATCCACATCAATAATTATATATTTCTAAAGATTATGGTATTTTGTGCACCACCTGTAGTGAATTGTATGGAAAGATATGTGTATAGGTCGTGAAAAATAATAAATAGTTCAAAATGTGGTCGTTTTTCTCTCGAGATCCTACGAAGGACTTTCCTTACGAAATAGGAGATCCTGTGCCTGGATTAGAAGATAGAAGTGTGTGGACACTACACAAGGGCAAGAAGAGAGGCACGCAGGATGAAGTATCAATATTTTTATTCGACGTTCAGAAGCATTCTGAGACACTTTTTGACATAGCTAAGGCCTCCCTAAAGAAACTAAAGACTATGAGACACCCTAGCCTTTTACATTATTTAGATAGCTGTGAAACTGAGAAATTTTTATATGTAGCTACTGAGTATGTAGAGCCTCTAGCCACGCACTTAGAGGAGCCAAAACTTGAAGGTTCACAGAAGGAGTTATTTCTTTCATGGGGCATATTTCAAATCACTGTAAGTAACCATACTAAAGTTTATAACAAACTGTTAAAAGTTAATATACCTTCTTGCTTAATTATCGTATTGCATCACCAATAAAAAGCTAACATAAAAAGTATTGGTAATAAATTGATGCTTGGCTATGATTGGCCGCTGACAATGTATGAATCATTTTAGTAACAATAATAATCTGACATTCTTCATGTTACAGAGAGCATTATCATTTTTAAACAATGATGGCAATATGAGGCACAATAATGTGTGCCTGTACTCCGTGTTTGTCACTTTAGCGGGAGAATGGAAACTGGGTGGTTTCGAGTTTCTTACGGCCCAAGGGACGGATACAGCCAATCCTATACCTATCAAAATATTGCCAGCACTTGAAATATATGATCCTCCTGAGAAGAAGGATCCTGCTAAATTGAAAACAGTTACCAAGTGGTAAGTATTGAAATTGCTATCTCTTTACAATTTGCTTAATGACCTATGATTGTTCTTGATCGGTGCGCATTAAATCAACAATTTGAATTTTTAATTGTCTTTTTTAATTTTATCAGAGAAAAAAAGGTAAGAAAATATCTTAAAAAACACAAATAAGTAAATTTAAAGAAAGTTAACAAAACATGTAAACCTTCACAATTGAATACTTAATTATTATTAACTTTTATTTACAATTTAATAATATCTGTATAATCCATGACAAAAGTCTGTGTAATCACTTAAGTACTTAATATTATGTCTTTATAACAGCTCTTCAGACATGTGGGGATTAGGATGCCTAATATGGGAGGCATATGATGGACCCCTAAAGAACCAGCCTGCACTGAAAACAACTGACAACATACCAAAGCAGCTATGCACATTATATTGTGAACTGGTCAGTGCTAACCCGGCATCCAGGCCAAATCCTGCTGATATTATTACAAGGTAAACAATAATTTGGATGCATACCATGATTGCTGGTTTGAGGTGATGCAAGGATAAAGTACAAGAAAACGTGTTGTTTTTACTAGTGTTTATGGAACCTTTTGTGTGCGAATCCGACTCGCACTTGGGGGCTTTTTTTTACTTGTCTGGTAGAATAATAATAATAATAATATTTTTTTATTTATCAATAAGTTGGTGACAAAAACAATTGTGCAATAATTGGGTACAGAGATGTGAGACTAATTAATCTCCTGGCTCCCAAACTAGGTTTATTGCCTGTGACTTGGGAGTCAGTGATTCCAAAACTTATGCTAACACAAACTGCGTCGATACACCAATAGTTTTTTTTTTTTTTTTTTGTGTATAGTTAAGGTTACTTACTAACTACTTTACAAAACATTTAGAAAATATAAGGGAAGAGAAATGTGTGGGTTGTGTGTGTGCATGCGTGTGTGTGTGTGTGTGCATGCGTGTGTGTGTGTGTGTGCATGCGTGTGTGTGTGTGCGTGTGTGTGTGTGTGTGTGTGTGTGTGTGTGTGTGTGTGTGTGTGTGTGTGGGAGTGGGAGTGTGTGTGTGTGTGTGTGGGAGTGTGTGTGTGTGTGAGAATAGTGGCGTATATATATGTGTCAAGTTGCTTAGGATTGGGTGAGAAGCAATTTTTCTGTTTCATCGTATGATTGTTCCATCAGCCACACCCTCACCGTATTTTTACATTGATGATAATTCAATTTGTGCACCTGGAGAAATTTATTAATTTGATTATATAAACTATAACTGAGATAGTTAAATTGACGTTTTGCGAAGGTGGTCTTATGTCTTACTGGTGGGATAACAATATCTGCACGACGTTTGGTACTTATTTGTAATGGCAGTCGATGTCTTCTTAGTACACACTGTAGCACATATAGTCCTCTCACTGACAATACTTTGCTATCCCTATAAAGTTCCATTGTTGAGTATCAGAATGACCCTTAACATTTAATTTAAACTATTTCAGGTGTAGAAAACTAGGAGGCTACTTCAAAAACGATCTGATAGATACTATGCTATTTCTCGAAGAGATACAAATCAAGGACAAAGTAGAGAAAGGCAAGTTCTTCTCCACGCTAAGTTCTTACCTGGACAGCTTCCCAGAAGCCGTGTGTGTCCACAAGATCTTGCCGCAATTGTTGACAGCATTCCATTATGGAGATGCTGGATCATTCGTTTTGGCGCCCATGTTTAAGGTAATAATAATAAAATTTACTGTTTTATACCATCATCTGCCTAGTCCTTTCCTAACTATGTTGGAGTCAGCTTCCAGGCTATTTAGCCTTATTTTTAGCTTATTTTTTTACTGGTACTTACGAGTAGTTTACATGTAGCCTATCTCACCTCCACAACCAATTTACTGTTTTATACCATAATACGTATTTATGCCTAGAAAAGTAGGACACTGATCAATAAAGATTTGGACCAATTATATAATTAATGTGGCTTAAAAGAATGGAGCAATGCTTTTTTATTAATCCATTAAAGAGTAAGTGCATGTGTTCTCCCAAATTATACTTGTTTATGTAGATATTAATACATTGCTTCAGCTGAATAAATAATAATCGCTTCAAGAAACAAGAACCTTGTGGAGATAATTATTTTGCCGTTTAAAATAAGTCATTAATTCCTTCAATTTCTAAAACACTATTTACACGAAACACGTTTCCTGTCTGTGGCATACAAATATACAATAAAATTGAAGCAAAAATGACTTGCATCGTCTAAACACTCTTTATATGGTGTAACTTTTATTTTTGCTTCAACTTATGGTATGCCACAGACAATTAAATCGCACTGTGTAAATCAGGCTTAATTTATAAAAGTGATCTAACTTATTTGTACTTATTCCAGTTGGGTAAACTGCTAGAAGATGCTGACTACCAGAAACAAATAGTGCCGTGCGTAATAAAGCTATTTGCCTCCAACGACAGAACAACACGATCCCGACTGCTGCAACAGCTGGACCAATTCATTATGCATTTGCAGAATTCCACTGTACGTAAATCTCTTTATTTATATACAGGGTTACTGGTAACTCGACGTATTCCTTGCAGAACGTCATAGTAGGGTTAAAATGCAACAAATTAAGCCACCAAATGTTCTACCGAAATTCAGTAGTTTTTAAGATAATAAGGTTTTTAGTTGTTTTATGAAAAATCCAATTTAAAAATGATTTACGGCGCGACTATACTGGAATTTAAGTTATTATAGTAGCTGATGCTGTAGCAGATCTTTGTTGATATTTAAAAATCTAAAATGCCTAAAACTTTGGCAAAGATCACTAATTAAACATTTTATTTTTCGCAATTTTTGTCATTACTTTATTAAAAAATCACTCAAAAACTACTGATTTTCGGTAGAACATTTGGTGGCTTAATTTGTTGCATTTTAACCCTACTATGACGTCCTGCAAGGAATACGTCGAGTTACCAGTAACCCTGTATACTTTATTCAACACCAAAAAACACATAGCAAAAAAAAAAAAAACACTATAAAAAATACAATAGGCGGCCTTATAGCTTTCTGCGATCTCTTCCCGGCTACCTTGGAATGGACAGTGAATGCGTGGAAATAAAAATGGGGTTGACATTGGTGCAAAATAATAAGTACCTGGGTAGGTACTTAGTATTTTGCATAGATACAATACACTATAATAGATACATAAATACCATAAAGCAACACGGGCCCCGGCGGACCGGAGCCGCCGGGGCCCGTGTTGCTCAATGCATAAATACATACATACTAAATATATAAGCAACGAAAATAAATGACTACTACAGATTATTATAGCTACGAGAATAAAATCACAACAATAAGTAATGTTCCTTCACGAGTATCTTAAATACAGGTAACGATTGCGCGCGTCCTACATCGTTTCTTGATATTTTAATTTATGTTTAATCTGTTGCAAGATACTGAACGAGAGACAATAGAAGTCTTATTGTTATTACGCGTATGGGATTTTATTGTCCCTCAAAGTGTTATTGCTAATAGTCAGCTCTACCCACTCTACACCACTACCTGCCTGTCTGAATAACAACTATTAACATAAGACAAAAATAGTGACTCTTGGTATCTAAAACTGATTAAATCAACCAAAACCTGGAATTGGTCAGGATCAACATTCAACCAGTTGCAAAAAGCGTTATCAGTCTTTATTTTTAAAATTCATACTGAATTACCAAATTCCAACATACTTACGTTAAGCAGTTGGCTACTTCTCGTTTTATTGTGGTTTATCGTCCCAATTTGGTAAACAAATGCGTGTTTGTCGCGCCATATCTAATGCGGATGTGTACTAAATTCCGTCATTGTTGCCGCAACAAGCATACGTATTACTTATACCTCCGAACCTATTGCATAAAACCGAGTGCTGTTTGTTGTTTTTAGAGATATACAAAATGTTTTTCTTAAAAGTCGTTTAAAATATTAATAAAACCAAAAAGCTAAAAGCTTAAAGCTACACGGTGCACGTTTATTGCTTGTGGCATACCATACAATTGAAGCAACAAATGACTGAAACCGTATAAACAACACATACAATGAGGGCTACCGCGCTTGTGAGGCGCTAGTGTAGAGTAAGGTCTCTAGATGTCACAATATGTACTGAACTTTCACTGTTTGCGGGATTTTATATCACGGATTTTAACGAATGATTCATAATAGCTGTAGGTAATGGTTGTGCCATTCTTGATTAATTATGGCTTAAGATTTTAAGTAAAAAGTTAGGATCTAATTTGGTAGCACTTGAAGGAAGAATAAGATTTGTCTGCTTCATGCTTGCCAATTTTAGGAACATTATAATCTAAATATTCATTAGAAGTTTTAAAATGTAATAAAATAAACATACTATGAATATAAGGGTACTGAAACATATCCAAAACATCAAATAAAAATACTGCAACAGGATCAAATAAAATTACTCGACAGTGGCGCCAACTGGTGAGCACAAAAGCGATAGCCACGTACAATAAAATCGCATTCAATTTTGGTATGAACATTTTCTATCTTTAAAACATGAGTGAACGAAACAAGTTAAAAAAAAGTCTTGAGTAGACGTTCAATAAAATTTTATGAAATATTTGGCAGCGCAAATATAGGCAATAAATACTTGAATCAATTGTACAAGGACGTGCAACTATGTGTTTAGACGAGACAAAACTTGCATGCAATTATTGAATGGCAATAATTGAACGTGCTTTATGGCATGGGATTATTGCTCTTGAACGTTTAAGAAACTCGCACCATGTAAATGGTGCTTAAGAGATTAACTACTAGCGACCCGCCCCGGCTTCGCACGGGTGCAATGTAGATACTAATGTGGTGTCGGTGTGGAGTAATTAATTATATTATGTTACTAATAAGTAACATATTGTACTGATTTATATGCACGCGCCGCGCCCGCCAGCCGCTGCCACCCGGGACGGACGTACAGCCTGACGGCCGCTCTGCCCCCGCATTTTAAATCTTTGATATCTTCTAAGATATTCATTTTAATTATATGCTGTAAAGGGCAATTTTGATCTACATTAAATACACAACGTATTTAATTGGCAATAGCATAAGCAATAATACTGTATTGTTTAAAATAGCTTCGTAAATAACCCTTTTTTTTTTTTTTTGTAATATGTTAATGATAAAAATCGTTACTGTGGGTTGTCCTTAGGAGATAGACATATGCCATCGTGGACTGTTTTGTAGATCTTTTTAAGATATACAATTCCGTAGTACATTATTTTGATCTATCTCGTAAGGTTTAGCCAGCGTTTGCAAAGTAAGCGCACAAAAATATGTTTTTTACGACATCACATTACAAATCCTTGAATTTGTCGGCTTTTCTCTACTATAATATGCATGTATTATACATACAAACCTTCCTCTTGAATCACTCTGTCTATTGATGAAAACCGCATTAAAATCCGTTGCGTAGTTTAAAAGATCTAAGCGTACAGACAAAAAAGCGACTTTGTTTTATACTATGTAAAGATTTATGTACACAACTGACTAAGGAAACAAGAATAGAGTACACCAACAGCATATAATTACACATATCATTCTCATTTTCACTACTATTGCAGGTAAATGACCAGATATTCCCTCAAGTGGTGCACGGTTTCTTGGACACCAACCCCGTTATCAGAGAGCAGACGGTCAAGTCGATAGTGCACCTCTCGTCCAAACTTAACTACAATAACCTGAATGTAGAGGTTCTGAGACACTTTGCACGACTACAGGCTAAAGATGACCAAGGTGGTATACGGTAAGTGACCATTATGAAATTTTGTAGGCAAATTATATCATTTTTTAAG
The DNA here is from genome assembly GCA_917490735.1 of Dryobotodes eremita. Taxonomy (NCBI): domain Eukaryota; kingdom Metazoa; phylum Arthropoda; class Insecta; order Lepidoptera; family Noctuidae; genus Dryobotodes; species Dryobotodes eremita. Next base: position 13,629,678 of record OU823257.1, read on the forward strand.
ACGGTTTTTTATTGGGAAAAATTGACAAGCATCCTTTGCTCTACTGTGGGATAACACAGATTAAAACTAATATTAAGACTCAAACAATACAGGATATAGAATAAAAACTACTTTGAATTTTTAACACACATAAGAGTGATACACGTGACGAAGTGATAAAGAGCTGATTTAATAGAATAGAGCCCCGGTTATTTTTTTATATTTCGTCTACTTTTGATCAGACGGAATGATCCCACCTTTGCCAAAACTTTCCAATTCTTTCACCCAACACAATACTTGATTTTCCCAGGACCAACACAACAGTCTGTCTAGGCAAGATAGCCCAGCACTTGCACCCTCAAATCCGGCAGAAGGTCCTAGTATCAGCGTTTGTACGTTCTACCCGGGACAACTTCCCGCCTGCGAGACAAGCAGGGGTTTTGGCACTAGCGGCCACGCAACAGTACTTCTTATTGGCTGAAGTGGCGAATAGAGTGCTGCCTGCGTTATGTCCCCTCACTAATGACCCGGAGAAACAAGTATGTTGAATTTTATTATTGCTTTTATTTGAGTAACGTACAGTCACCAAAAGAGATAAGTTACCAGGGTCGTCGGATATAGTTGCAGTTTAAGAAGAAACCGATGGATGTTTTCGAATTAAATTTAATTTGATAAATTAACTGTTTGTTATCTATAAACCTTTTGACCGCCACGGACTTCAATAGAAGTTCAGCTGCCTAGAAATTTTTGTTAGATTTACATGTTTTAATGGCACGCACGCCTTTAAAACAAAATCAATTTCTAAAGGACACACTCTTATTTTAAGTCCGTGGCGGTGAAAAGGTTAATTAAATTAAATTTTATTCGAAAATATCCATCGGTTTCTTACTAAACTTCAACCATATTAGACGACCCTGGTTACTCATCTCTTTTGGTGACTGTTACATACATACATACTTAAACTTACGCCTTCTTCCCAAGGGGGTAGGCAGAAACTACAGAACGCCACCTGCTATGATCCTTGCATACTCCTTTCGCCTCGTTTACGTTTGAGTAACGTAAACTGTTCATTAAATTTCATGTTACGGAATGAAAATGGCTATAAAAATGCTGTGATTAAATAGCGGATATGCATCCCAAAGGCAAAATAATACTAAGTTACTAACCGCTAAAACATCGTATTCCCCAATAAAACTTTAAAACTATTGTTCACAGGTTCGTGATGCAGCTTTTAGAACTATTAAAGGTTTTCTCGGCAAATTAGAGAAGGTATCCGAAGATCCCAGTTTGAAAGAAGGGATGGGTAAGATGCCTTGTCCACTTATTACTCACACTTACATCACCTATTAAATATGTAGCGGTATGTACATCGCCACATGCGAGCTACACGTCACACTGACGTCACGCATAATCCTGCATCGCGCAAGCAGAGTTTACCGCGCAACTAGCGTATATACAACGCCTCGACATTAAACGTCGGGCAGTTGCCCACCAGACACGACACCCGTCTGGTCGGAGGATCCTCCCTTTTCTATGGTGGTATGAGTGAACTTTACACCCTGTTCCTCATACCGCTATAAATATACAACACAAATAAACTGTTCTAAAGTAAGATTGAAATCACTAGCTTGGCGCTCGACAACGTACCTATGCGCTACGTTTACACAAATAGTACACCTTGCGCAAACCACTAAAGTTTTCTGGACATATATCTGTATCGAAAAACACACAATTATTAATAGTAAAAACAAAATAATTCGGCCATCAATGCCTGCACTTTTGAAAGTCAAGTATAAGTGAGAAACACGTACAATCAGAATTGATTCATTTGTTAGAATTTAGTTTTTGCATAGTATGATGTTAATCTAATATATAAAAATCTCGTGTCACAGTGTTTGTTATCGAACTCCTCCGAAACGTCTTGACTGATTGTTATGAATTTTTTTGTGTATATTTGGTAGGTCTGAGAGTAGGTCGTGAAGGTAGGTAGGTAGGACGTCGTTCACACCGCTGCGGGTGAAACCGCGGGGCGCAGCTAGTTAATATATAATTTTTGTAAATTCTACCACAAGATAATGGTGTAAAAATATTATTTCTTATCTCTCTACTTACTATAATCATTTTCATACAGAGGCGGACGTACACACAGCGACGCCGTCCCTCAGCAACGCGGCGGCGACATGGGCGGGCTGGGCAGTGACCGCAGTGACCGCCAAGTTCTACCGCTCACACTCCGACACCGCTCGTGTGTCTCATACCAAGTCTGTGCTCTCTAAACCTGGCTCTCTCGGTAAGTTTTGACAATACACCCTGTGATAGTCAGACATGTCTTTCAAATTTAGATATTCGACATTCGAAGTTTCCGCCCTGCTATATTGCCAAAACACAAGAACTTAGATCTTATATTTTCCTTATGAAACGTTATACTTACGCAATACACGATTTTTTGTCTTTTTAGATTGTTAAGGTTATACTTTTCAGAATAATTGTTTTCCTATTCACTTATGGCAGTTTCCTATGCCGTTCCGCAAAGCGGCAACAGCAGACATCAAAAAGACTATTGGAATCATCAACAAAATATCCCTAAATCTATTCTAAACCGCCAAAAAAGTACCTTTATATAAAGTCACCTCTTTTGCAGAGCAACCATCATCAAGCAGTATGTCAACAACGACGTCATCAGTCACATCGATGACGTCACTGGAACACAGCGAGTCGGCTTCCGACTATGACCCAGATCATTGGGACATGGCGGCTTGGGGAGAGATCGACTCCAGCGCAGGTATGTTCACTGAATGATTCCCTTTAAACATGACGACGACGCGGCGGCATATCTTATGAAAAAAGTTTACCGTCGGAATCAGGACTAAAAACAATACATCAATGTAATTTTTTTGATACTCTTTATTTTATATTAATCAGAGACACCACGTTCATATGTGGCCGTACGATAGAAGTATAAAGATTACGTTACAACACACAACTAAGTTAGTTACATTTACAATTTGAATATTTCCTAAACTAGGAACTGGTTATTTATACAGTAAAAATATCACGTATTTCATACATTTTGTACTTTCGTAAACGATAAAAACTGATAATATTACAATACACACACTGCTTAATAAAACATTATTAATCTTACATAATAATTATCACAAATTTTCTTGATATTCACAGCTCTTGAGATGGCAACCTGAAACCAATTAATTAATCTTATGTTACTATTCAAAAGTTTGAGTATGCCTAATTACATGGTTGTTAAGTTTTCTAATGATTTTCTTTGATGAATGTCATAAACCCAACATAAACCTTACTAAATATATAGGCAACTTAATAAGCACTTTTAAGCGAAATTCTAACCGAGCTGATAAGAATGTTCGATTACCATTACATATACGTTCTAGAGTTTCGCAAATGTGGTGTTTTACCTTTTTTAAGATAAATGGTAAGTTTTAAGGAATAATGGGTTACAATTTCCTCATTATAGTTCTGATAAAAGTATGTGTTTATTGACGTCAGGTACCGGCGTAAGCGTAAAGTCGCCCCCTAGCAGCGGCAGTGCGCAAGCGACGCCCGCGCTCGCCGCTCTGTGCGAGGACGAGTGGGACAACGAGGAGTGGGGCGAGTTGCAGGAACAACCCGTGAGTATAATACTAAACTGTTTGTTTATAGTCTGTTCCAAAATTATCTGATGAAAACGTAAACAAATGGATCTGAAAACGGACCTGTCTGATGCCTATTTGTAGTGCCACTTACAAATTGAATGCTCTGATTTAATTTTTTGAATACTCAATTTCCAAAATTCTAATTTTGAATCACCTTAAAGATGTTTTGCCAACTGAGGTTAACTTTAGAACCTCAATTTTCGTCGATGTTTCACAATAAAATAATGTAATTCAAACAATATTTGTTGGAAAAAATTATGATATATAAAGTTGAAACTTTCTAAATACCGATGAATGTGTTACTAATTCCCTTCAGTGAGTGATTGCGTAAGAATTAAACCTGATTTACACTTTGCTTAGACTTTTATCGCATACTTTTGGAACAGACATTAATTAAATGATTAGCTGAACCCCAACGAAATGCGTAAATGACAGATCGATAAACATAATTGTGGTGCATCTGAGTGCCCACTCTACACCCTTCATAATAAGTAATTTTCTTCTTTATAGCATAATTTAAACCTATATCCTCTACACAGTTAGCAGAATCCGAGCTAGCGAGTCCATCAGAAACTTGGAACAACTCCCAATGGACGGACCCGGTGTTCAACAACGCGAACGCTACGTACGTGCGAGGCGGCCGCTTAGAACACAGGCCTACAGCGCTGACATCGCATCAGAATAGCAACGACTCTCTCGGCGGCTGGGAGGACAGCGAGTTTGAACCTATTGAGGAGAATGTTGACGGTAATTTATATGCAAACTCACGCTTATTTCTTACTAGCATCTGCCCGCGGCTTCGCCCGCGTGGAGGTCGGAAATTATCCCACGGGAACGTACTACCGGGACAAAAAGTATCCTACATGTTAATCTAGGTTATAAACTATCTGTGTTCCAAATTACATCCAAATCTGTTCAGTAGTTTTTGCGTGAAAGAGTAACAAACATCCATCCATCCTCACAAACTTTCATATTTATAATATTAGTAGGACAGGATAGGATTCTGATAGACAGGAACGCCATGTGCTAAATACACATGTCTTTTGTTTTACCCGCGTGCCGGCTGCAAGACAGAGCCACCTGACCTTTTTGAAGGGTCTGACCTTTTCACCAATAAAATCTAAACTTATATTATAAGGAGAAAATATTAGATTTTTTGTATGTTTGTTTGTTACACTTTCACGCTAAAACGGTTGAACGGATTTGGATGAAATTTAGAACATGGGTAGACCATGACCTGGATAAAGACATAGGATACTTTTTATCCCGATATTCCCACGGGATCAAGACTTATGCGGGTGAAGTCTGTGATATAAGTGTGGGTTTATTGAAGGATCCTTCAGAGTGACGATTCTTGAGTTCACCTTCCGGCGCAAACACAGCAATCAGCCCTTGAGTATCGTCCTTGCTGACTCGGTATTCTTTTCACTACGGCATGAAACCCTTTTGGTGTCTATGTTTCGGATTCCATTCTAACTGCTTTTCCTAGGAAGAACGCGGGTCAAGTAACAAGTAGTCAGGGCGTCACGGTGTCAACTCAAAATAGCCTAAGCAGAGTGGCTGAAAATTGGTATTTAAATTGATCTCATTTGAGCTTCATTTGATATTAGTCGTGCATTGAGGCTGCATTTTTTTAATCAATTACCTAGTTAGTTTTTCACGGCTTTTACCGCTTTTGAGGACAAATTAAACTTAGCAAAAACTCAACCGCATCCCAATTTATTTTTGTTTTCTCCTAAAAATAGTCTAAAGAATATCCAACACAAATATTATGTACGTAACACATATTAATGATGAATCAAAAAGAACGTGTTATATGAACGTACTTAATTTCACAGAAAACAACGCCTCAAAAATGGACGAGATGCGAAGAAAGAGAGAAGAGAGAAAGCTTCAGAGGCAGAGAGAGATGGAAGCTCGTCGTTCGGCTCGAGGTCAAGGACCTATGAAACTGGGCGCTAAGATCACAACCGCTCCGCCGCCATTTTAGTTCACCTGCGCATGCGACGGACACATGACTACACGGTGAACGATATTCCAAATAATCTTTTGAAATTGGGACTTTTTCAAAAATACTTCTTTGAACGTCGTCTTAATAAGTCTTTAGCTGGGGAGTTGGCGTAATTCTAGACTCTAGACCAGTGACACTATGGCATTCTATTAGTGGTTATTTTTGTGGGCCTATGTCTTGGAATAGGGATGGTAACACAAAAGTATTAAAGGTGTTAGGGCTACGACTTTGGAGGCAAATATAGGTCTTTAAATAACTACAGTGGTACCCCTGTCTTTGGACTCTTTGGTCTAAATCTTACCGGTAGCATAAGTGCCAGAATAAGTGCCTTATAAATAACATTGACCCAATGTGATTCTTAAGGCTTTTATTCAGGCACTTTAATTTAAATGAAGGCCTGATTGCCCTACCCACGCTTTGCGAAACTCATAAGTGGCCTTTCCTGCTCCAACATTCCTAGCTTACAACTCGATTCTTGGTATATTTATATTATAATATACTATTCGGATCTTGGCTTGTAAGTGCCCAATAAAATCAATAATGTGAATTAATTTTATCACCAAAGGATAGATGTTTCAAAAAAAATTACGTAAGTATGAGTAAAAATGACAAATATAACTGATGCAAACTCCTTAAAATCGTCTACAAATATTATTTTCCTATAGCAATATAATAAAATAATGGATTTTGTTTAAAATATGCATTTTTCTAGAATAAGTTTTGCGTTATTTATTTTTAAATACATTAAGTATGGTTAAAATTTTACATACATTTAAATTGTATTATTCACATAACTAACAGATTACTGAATATTATGAATACTATATTATACTGTGAGGCTCTACAGATTTCTGATAAAATACCGTTTTTGATTATTATACTACATATAAATAATGATAAACTGTGAAACAGGAGTTCGGCGACTGTTTTTTATAATGATACAAAAGAACTGCTTCGACGATTGAGATGTAATATACACGCCTATTTATCACAAACATTAAACTATTCAAAATAAATGGGTATTCATATTTGTTTTGTCAATTTCACTGCAACGACCCCCTGCGATATATCTGGCTTGTGACGATTATCATATCTACTTTACTCTGCGCACACGCTAATGAAATATTAACTTATATTCTATTTTATTCATGAAACTCAATACTGGTGTAAAATTAACAGATAAATCAACCGCCCGTAGATCGCTAGGTGTGGGCACAGCCTTAAATAAAAAAAGTTATTCCATTCAATCGATTGTGAGTGTCGTCATCATAGTGTTCTGATTGGTCGATATTAGGGAACAAATATTGTAAATTGAATGCACCAAATATAGAGCGCTCAAGTGAGACTAGACGCCAATAAGGCATAAAGTAATATTTTCAAATTGTACGTAGCGAGACAATCGTAACGCTGAACGAGATTTTTGACCTATAGTGGTGATTTTTATTAATTATATCGAGATATGATATTGAATTTTACAACTTTTATATAGTCACATGATTAAATCGACAGCTTATTAATTTTGGGACATCCCTAGTTGTTGATATACAAGTGACTATTAAAAAGTCGATGATACATAATCGATTGCCATGTTTTCCTCTAGCTTGTAACTTTGCGTATGATATTCAAATAAATGTACAGATATAAAAATGCTTCTTTTCCTGTGGTATGGGATTTGTGCAATCGGCAAATGAGGGTGTCAATTTGATGTAAGTGCTTGTATGGTGAGTGTGCGTTTTTATTGGTTAACCTGGTACTTGAAATTGTAACTACGCTAAGTGCCTTTTCACACGGTACGGCTGATGGGTACCCGAAATGGCCGGGTAATTTGTCCTGGTTGTTGTCGGTATGGGTGAAAGCTTGCATACTTACTTATTCCTATACCCCACCGGGTACCCGGCATCAGAGAGTGTGAAAGGGCACTTACAGTAAATAAATAACGTGAGTTAATGACACAGTACGTTCATCACTTATCTCCAATCTCGGAAATAGTTTAAATAATGCTAAACTTAGCATAAAATGTAACGCAACAGAATGTTATCACGACTCTGTATACTATAATTCTGACACCGCTCGTAAGGATAGGAAACGCTATTTTATATGTATTATTAAATTAAATATTATGTATATAGCACGAAGTATCAGACTGAACCGGTCTACGATTTTTATGTATTGTATTTCGCATTCTAAATTGTACTTATTTATGTATTTTGTCAAGTGTAATACAATCAAGTCTTTCACCGAGTTTTGTACTATCTTTCCTAATATCCCTTACAATACAATATATTCAGCATGTTTAATAATATCCAAAGAAATATATATACAAAATCTTTCATCAATTTTATATCAAACAATCTGCACAAACTACATAATTACTTGAACAGGCACCAAAACTGTATTTCGTGTACTTTTAAATCATAATATCCTTTGATATTCAATACTTAACTTAGGATGAAATTGTTTTTTTTTTTTTTTCAATACAGCATCTAAAAGTACTTATCTGATACATAGTTCCAAATATTATATCTTCATGATTATTTGACGTAAGCAGGTATCTCGGTACTTACACGTAAAGCTTTTACGTATTAGTTTTATAAATAAAAATATTATGACTAATAGAGAAGTTTGGAAAAAAAAGACATTTTGCTATGACCCTAAATAAATAACGGCCGGCGAATGATGAGAAAATATTGTGTATTAGAATGGAATTATTACTGAGAATGTTGAGATTAGGGACTTATTCTTGGGCCAGTTTTATTTTACTGGTTATTATTATTATTATAGAGATTTGAAATATACAGGGTGTAAGGGGAACGCTTCCGAAGCCAGAACGTAGATTATATACAACCTAAATGCTAACGGATACCAATAAAATTTCGCTTTAAATTGGTTATTTTCAAAACTTCATATTTCGTAAACACGCAATGGAAACGGTACAAAACGTGAGGTCACTGACACGCAAGGCAAAATCGCGCGACCGCGCGTCGCTGGCGCCGAGCGCTCCGTACGGCAGATTCACGGGATTTATACGAAATTTACAAACACCTACCTACCCTTTTTATTCAAAATACCTACCCCTACAACACTTCACAAAATTACGATGATTGATGAAACAAGATTATGATTTTAATAGTATTCGAAGCTTACTGTTGTAGCAACATTAAAGCTGACAGAGGCATTTTACGTACCTATCTAAATCCTTTGCGACCTTATGAGGTGTGGCTCGAATTGCGCTCCATCCATTTCAATACAAAGCCGCGCCCGTCGCTGTGTCGATCCGTGAACTCGAGGCATTAGTGTAGGATCTTCAACACGTTCTGCACGTAGTCCATCAAAAACGCTCACTATTCTGCCCCGCATTTCATCAGCACTGTCACATTCCCGATCAAACACTCTTTCTTTCACATACCCCCACAAAAAGAAATCTAAAGGTGTCAAGTCGGGTGAACGAGCCGGCCAGGCGTGCGGCCCCAGCCTTCCGATCCAGCGGTCATCAAACAGCTCAGTGAGACGCTCGCGGACGGAGCGCGTAACATGCGGTGGAGCTCCATCGTGCTGGAACCATGCTCGACGAAATTCAGCCAGCGATACATCATCTAGCATATCGTCTAAATGTACATTTATAAAATCAAGATATGCTGATCCATTGAGGCGCTGCGGTAGAAACACTGGTCCTAGAATTCGTCCATTAAAAACACCAGCCCACACGTTGACTGACCATCGGGTCTGATGGCCGGTTTCTTGAGTGGCGGACGGGTTCACGTCTGACCATACATGAGCATTCCTCCTGTTCCACATCCCGTTTCTCGTGAATGTGGACTCGTCCGTCCAGATAATGTGCTCAATGAAGCCAGGCGCACGTTGCTGTTGATCTAACAGCCAACGACAGTACTCACGACGACGAACGTGATCGTTTGGTAGCAAAGCATGTACTTTGTTTATTTTGTAGGGCTTCATTCTGTTTCGGCGCAAAACTTTGTGAACTGTCCAGTGAGAGACTGTTGGTTCGCCCCGGCGCCGCAATAATTTTGCCGCACTTCGTGTGCCCAGGCGAGGATTTTGGCGAATCACATTTAAAATCCGCTCCTCTGTCTGAACATTGACTTGTTGTCCACCACCTGCCGCCATTGGAGCAATCGGTCGATTTTCTAAAACTCGCTGAAAAGCTGCCGTTATCATGCGAGAGTCAGACGGATGCCGGACGTTCGGAAATCTGTCTCGGTAAATTCTCAACGCAAGAGAAGCATTGCCACGGGCTTCTCCTAAACACATCAACATGTTGCCGTATTCACGAGCACTGTAAACGTAAGCCTCAGGCATAGTTAATACTAAAAAAAACAATAACAACACTAAAAACGTAAAAATAAACACGTAACAATAATAACTAAAAACGTAACAATAATAACTAACAACTAACAAAATACGGTCAGCGATCGATCGATTTTCGCGCGTTCGCTCACGAACTGAGTCGGAAAGGAACTAACTAGAGTACTAGAAAATCAAACATGGCCCCTGCGTGCGGCGTATCTCAAACGTTACAGCCGCCGCGCGGACGCCGCGCGCCACCGACGCGGTGTCTTTTGATGTGCAAAGATCAACAAATTACAGAGGAGAAAATGTGAATGTTAAATGTTAAATCAGTAAACCCATTAATTGTTAGGAAATGTACTCTTAGTTTTATTACATTAAGTATTACTAACTGTTTTTCATTTTCTAACTTTTAAATAAGATTTAACGGGTTTCTTAGATTAAATTAATTTAATTATCCACTTCAAATTCTTCCTTCATTTAGTAAGTAAACCCAATCAGGGTTTACTTACTAAATGAAGGATACAGTTATTGCAATAAACGAGCGAGCGTCGTGTGACTAATTACATTGATATTATAAAGTTAAAATTCAATTGATTCACGCGCGCTATTTGCTTGAAACTGTACACACGATTATTATTATGTTTGTTAAATACAGCTAAAGTCGGCGATCTTTTACATTATTTAATTCACTATCGATTAACGACTTACATTCAAAACTATTATGAAATGCACGACACGGTACGTCAATTTAAAACTTTTGACGCTTCTGTGATGTCTTTACTTCATTATTTTGGCGGCGCTTTACAAAGGATGCCGCCTTGGTCACACTGCGCACCGCGGCGCGGATTGCCCGTGTGGTTAAGTGGACGACTCTCTCCTCTCTCAAGTGAGGTGGCCCGGGTTCAAACTTCGTCCTATACCAATGAGACCGAAAGTTATTAGTATGTAGTTACTTTGAGCAAGCAGAGCACAGTGCAGACAGCTACAATACGGTCACAATTATCTCTGTACCTCACTGGCACACGATGCCCATCTCGCGTCCTCCTTCACCTCCACACACTAGCCGCGGTGCGTCGCGTCATTACGGTTCTTTTAGTCATTTTTGTATTAAGTATCATTGTTTTGTTTTTGGACATGTATTGTAAAGTTTGCCGATATGTCGTCATTAACGCAAGGTCTACAGATTTGTACCGTGTTGTAGATAGGTAAACATTTCAATTTTGTTGCTGTGCAAAACTTTTATGAACGAATAACAAAATTGCTTGTGAAAAGTCAATGTCTTTGTTACAGCAACTTTTTATTTCCTTTCCCAATCACAGTACCTAGGTATCCAAGTATCTTTTGATATGGGTCTCAAGGATAAGCAAAATAAAACTGCATTTTTCTGATTTGTGAGCATAATAATGCGAACATTTGGATTAAAATTGTAACCCTGTGCAAGGGGTAAATCATTAAGGTTCTTGCATGAATGGAACCCGAAACCAAATCTTACTTCACTCTACTGTTGTAAGTAGAGTGAAGTAAAAATACATTAGATTCAAGCGATTGAGTAAAGATTAGGAGGATAGGAATAGGATCACATGGCACCGCCCAACGAGTGCCAACGACTATCGCACGACTCGGCCAGCTGTCGCGTCACGTGGACTTGGGGTCATCGGCCGCGCGGCCGCCGGCGAGCGCGCTCGCACTTTGAACTCGAGGATACGCGCGAGTGTCAGCTGATATTTATTTACGAATACATTGCGTGTTAGTGTTGTAAAGAAAAAAAAATAGTTTAATCGCAAATAATGGTTTTATTTTACTGTTCTCACAGCATAGTGTACGAAAAACGGTGATAAAAGTAGGTAAAATTGTAAAAAAAAAAAACTGTTTTTTTGATGGCATCGTATCGAGAATCACTAGCCCTATCACCTGTCTTCGTTTTCGGAAGCGTTTCCCTTACACCCTGTATTGAGATCACTTTGTTTAGGAAAGTGATTGCTTCTGAGGCTACACAGCAGGTGGGGTTATAAAACCAGTCTTATGCGAATACGAATTGACATCCTATTGAATGTGTGGTAAACGAAATTCTTATTATATCCGCTAAATTTACACTTCTGTAAATAAAACATGTAAAATGGATACTTTTGTTTTTATTTTCATTACTACCCGTGAGCTGTTGTCCTGTCCAAAGTTCATACAAAAATCCTATAAAAAAAGGTCGTTCCGTTTCTCCCGAACTTGAACATTTTCCGGGATCCTTTAAAAAAATGTTTTCTCTTAAAACATAATTCGGACTATTACGAACATTTTAAAACAAAAGATTGCCAAACCGGTGCAACCGTTCTCAAGTTATGCGCTTACTAAAGAACAGCTTTTAATTTTTATTATGTAGTTTTTAATTCCACTAAAACAACCTACAAGATACTTTTAAATAAAACTAAAACATAAAGCAATAATGGTTTAATGATGCAAAATTTTAACACAAATGTTAGTTACAAAAAAAGTTATCTCTTATATACATAATTTTAAGTACATACTGACAAAGCTTTAAAATCAATTGTGTACATAACGAAAACTTAGCTAGTCATTTGTTTAAGTAACACGATTAGCACCACTAACTAGTTTTTAAACTAAATTAAGCATAATCTAGCGTAACAACTAATTGGCAACATTATTGAAACAAACGTTAGTATTTAGCTTTTCTATTAATACAAATAAAAATCAAAACAATCTTTTTAAACGTTAAGCATGAAAGCTACTCCAAAAATATAACAAAAAGTTCGTTACATGCGCGCTTTGATGATAAAACTACGTCTAAACATTATGTGCTAGGATATCCATAATCAATTGGTCACCCCATTAAATGGAGATATCACAAAATAAGGTGATATCAACTTTTAATGGATAGAAGAATTGACCCTGCGACCGTAATCACACGAACGACCAAACAGAAACCACAACAAGATCCATTCGGCATCGCGCAGACCAAAGAGCAGGGATTATTACCGACATTAAAAAATAAACCTAATTCTCAGTGTCTTAAAATGCAAACGAACCCGCACGAGCGCACTCGAGGACCCGTTTCCTTGATTATTATACAATTTTGCACCTCAAAGCACTGATCGTAAAGTTAATTATTCAATGTCATAAATCAATCCTGTGCTCTGCTTTTGTCTTTGGTCTGAAGGCAGCCTAAAGTGATCAGAAAGCGTGATGCAAGTGACAAAAAATGTAAGTGCTTTTATAACTGCAAACAATAACTCAACAACATTTTATATAAAATAAGAAAAAAACGAAATCGTATTTATAGATTCACCCCCCGTTTTTTAAAAGCCTGTTCTTGTTCCCAATTAAGAAATTTTGTCAAATCTTAAGGTAGCTGCAATGGTTGGTATTTCAAAATATTAATAACGAATTAGATAAGTTGAGATGGTATTTGACAATAAAAGTAAAAGTAAATTGGCTTTCAGAAAACGGAGTTCAATCATTTGCGTGCGCGGCGCTGTTTGCGTTTGCTTGTCAATGAGCATTGCTAATTTGTTTAACAATGACGCACCAGACTACACACATTTACTATGTCTTTTATCAAACACAGCGCCGCATACACAAATAAACGAATTTATCAAAACATAGTCCTCAGTAGTACATTAAAACACAACCAATGCACAACCTTGGTCCACCGAATTTTAATTATGCAAATCCGTATACAGAACGCATATATTATTATCTTATCTCCAGACTCTGAAAGCCTATTCAAATGTTCTGTTTTCAAAGTGAAGTACTTTGATTGGCTGTTGTTGTTTCCGTCAACCAATCACAGCAGCTGACATCAAGAGATTTGATAGGTCTTTCAGAAACCGGGTGTATGCAGAGATTTAAATCGTTAGATCCGCCCGACCGCGTCAAAAGATGATCAAGTTTCTGTTTCGTTGACAATGACATTTGAATAGTCTCGCTCAACCATACTGAAAATCGTATCTACCGTTCCCTGCGTGATATGTGAACTCTTCTCAGTGTGCACACTTTTTGCGCGACCTAGGTCACCGTACCTAGATCGCGCAAAAAGTGTCCACATCTAACGATTTAAATCTTTGTGTAAATGTCTGTCTGCAAAGACTCTGTTACGTAATTTCCGTACATAGAGATAGAAGAATAGGTGCTGGCTGGAAGTGCCGTGATGTCTGCTCGGCCTCTTGTGCGTACTTACAGTTTAGAGCGCAGGTCGGATGTCCCAGCGGCTAATTGTCAAGAGGGGTCCTCGAACCTGAAACAGAACGATAAAGTTCATATAGAAAGAAGGTTTTAGTTTAAATAGTTTACTACAAAAAAAAAGCAGCCCGCCTATATTTTTTCTCTTATAGGTATCTACTGAACGCCCGGACTCGCGGTCATAAAACTTGTGAGTAGGACGGCACATATTCAGTAAGAGTTTTCTAAGACCTCTGAGTCTAATTTGGTCTCGCTCCCACGTTTTATGACCCCGCCAGCTTAATACATTGGTGTTTAGTACAGTCGTATTTATCTCATTTGTATTCTAATCTCAACCGTGCTTTACCTGACACTACCACATTGAGACGAGAACTCGGAAAAAAAACATATTTAATATCAACCTCCACGCATAAATTAATTATTTATTTATAAATATGTAGTAACATACCGCATATTCATAGCGTTAGAGTTTCCGGGTTCTAGCTTATAGCCCAGGGTCTCGTAGAACTTGATCAGTTTGTCTTTGCAGTCCAGCGACATTTTGTAACATCCCAGCTCTTGGGCGAGTAGGGATACTGTCACGACGATTCTGGGAATAAAACATTAGAAATTAATTAGGACGCCCTCCCGGTTTGACAGACTGATATGAACTTTGCTATTCAAATCATATTTTACCGAAATTCAAAACCGCATGATATTAAAATAAATAATAATAAAATCTTTATTTCAGAAATTAAATATTGTTGTCAGTAAGACATAATATAATAATAATATAAGTTTATATATTTCGTAATCAACAGGTTTTAACAAATACATTTTAGAGGCCTTCTTTTAAGTATGGAGATACCTATAACAGAAGACCTCCCTCTTCATGTCTATGTGTACACATACAAAGCCTGTTAATGACAGAATCAATAACAAAATAGTTACAATAATAAAAATAAAAGTTTAGAATTCACAGATAATTAGTTGGGTACCTACTTGAATTCGTAATCTCTGATAATTTACATTTCATCCCCACTTACAAACTATACTGACAATAGCAAAAAAAAAATGGTTGCAATAGAATTTGAACACTGTCGTGTAGGTATGTCATTGAGTTTGTTGTACCACATTTGATAATTATCTCAAATTTCGAGAATGTCCGAGATACCAGAGAAAATTTTACAGTTATATTATTTTACCCCCTTTTTCGAAAACGAAGATAAAGCTTGTTTGCTAAGTTTCTACCAAACACTAACCGGCGTCGTTATAGATTTGGCTCTTAACCTTATTTGACGGCTAGTGAAGTAACCTGTCGTCATAATGTAGGTATTATTATACTATTTTTCTGAGAATTTAAGTGTAAGTAAGTGACGAATACTTACAATTTTCCCAACTGCTTTCCTCTGTAAGTATCATTCACAACCACATCTTCTAAACGTCCGCGCTGTAACAAATAGCTAAGTATATTTCAAAGGTACGATACTATGAACTTAAAACATGTTATTGCAAGAATAGTGTCAATTTCATTATACTTAATAACTTGTTTAGGCATTATGTCGCAAATGGCAGAGGAATCCAAATCTGTTCCCTATACCACAAAACTTTACAAGTCTACAATTCTACAAAATTGTTAAATTGTAGAAAAGATTGCGTATCACAGAAATTACAAATATACACAACAACAAAATTACAAGCAACACAACGTCGATCGTTACAATTTACAGTCACTACAATTTACATATTTGTAAGGTTTTTCCGTTACAATTATGTAGCTTATAGTTTTGTCGTACAGACACTTGTAAGATTTACAAATTTGTCATTTGTAATTATAAAGTTGTGTGGTATAGGGCCTGGTGTGTATTTAGACATATTTTAAGTTGAGTCCAAAAACATATTAGAAGAATAATTTAAAACATAAATGAGATTGGAAAACCTACTCATTAAACCCATAATATATTTTCAACACTACTTTCGTTGACCTTGACATGACATAAGACCATTTGGAGAAATTTTACAATTTACACTGGACTTTAAACCTTAACACATTGGTAACAAAGCGTATGTTAACGTACCACAGAGCAGTTATGTATGAACTTCTGTTCGATGGTAAGGGTGGCGGCACCAATCAGCTTCGATATACGTGTGTCTTCGATGACTGTGACGTAGTATCCCCCTGACTGCTTCATCTTCGTGAACCGCTCTGCAACATTCGTTAGCTTAGCAATATAGTTATTTGACAGCCTAAGGGCCCGAACACATTTACCACAACCACACCACATCGACAACCAGTGGTGGCCGGGACTTACGAGTTGTTGGTCATAGGTTCGTGCTCTGAAAACGGTAAAGGAAAACATCGTGAGGAAACCGGCATAGCCTAGGACAAAAAATTCGTAGACACATGACATCCACTAAACCCGCAATGAGCCCGCGTGGTGCATTACGGCTCACTCGAATCTCACAGAGAAACCAGTATCCCAGCAGTGGGCACATTATAGGCTGATTATGCTTATTCTTATTCGCTTAAATTGTCAACGTTGTAAATAAAGATCAGGAACTCAAAGCTTATGGAAAGGTCATTATCATTACGCCGATTTCGCCAAGGTCGCATACTTAAATGCCAATAAGTTTCGCATGCCAATGTAACCAGTTTACTAGGACATCGCCATGCTGAGAACGAGTTTTATTACAAGTCTTGTGTTTGGCTCCGTTACGTAACTAACATAACAATAAAGATTTTTATAAGATACCTAGCTTTGCAACAACCTAGCTACAATAATACATTCATTCATATGCCTTTGCCTTTGCGCACTTTCAATTTCAATGTCGTTTTGATTAAGGTAGATTCAGCCTGATGCACGGTGTTTTGAGGACCGGCCTCTAGGGGTATCTTTAATAACATATGAATGTACTACTTTAAAATCATTTGGCCTGCTAGCTTTCCCAACTTTTCAAGAAACAGGGTCAACCGTATTTCTGTACATAAGTAATCCTTGTTTGTTGCTTACTGTATCGCTGTATTATCTGAAGTCCTGAGGGATCAGAGTTACCCACCGAGCTCTGGGATTTAATGTATCATGGAGACAATTTAAAATAGTAGCTTCTGAATCTATCATATGGCTGATGTGCCCACCTACATTGCAAATAATTAACACTAGATCGTAATACTAAGTAGGTATAAATACACTCGGTGGCATTTAAGAAGTATTGCCCCCTACCTATTGAAACAAGTTTAAGTAACGACTTTTCAAAGATTGATTGCGTAGGTACGTTTTGCATTTTTGTTACATTGGTCATGCTCAGTAATTACGTGCAACAATATTTTAATGCAGATTAGGATAATTGGAGCAATGCTATTTCTTATGAATGCCTTGTTGTAACACATTAGTCTGCATTTTCAGGGGCGGAAATAGTTCAGTTAGAAATGTGTAGACAGAGTAGATGCTTCTCAATATTATACTGTTATTGATTGCATGGTAATGACGAGTTAAAAGTCAGTGACCTATACATCATTGTTAAAAGTAGGTTATACATTTTTATAGCACCCTAAGTACCTAGCTTTAAGATTTTGGAGGTAGTACGTAGGGCTCATCGAAACGAAGGATTTGTAAGCGCGCATCCGATTTTTGTAATGGGGATATTAGGATTTAAGAGCTCGCAGTTTCCATGATGATAACTCTTGGTATGGTATCCTATGTTATAACGGGCTGGCGTTCGCAACTACACCTCTAAAGCAAAGGTTTCCGTCATATTGATAACGGACGTCATGAAATCATTTTCACCAGTAGGTATTTAACATTAAGGTGTCAAACAAAAAACGCTCTGTATTTGGACATTCCGGCCGTATGTGGCGCTCACCGCTCTTCTAAGAAACCGTAGCTTCTGCGCGTGTTTTGCCTACGGTGATAACTCTTACCTAATTATCATCACTTACCATCAAACTGTTTCCGCGTGACATTGCCGACGCTGGTCAGCTGTCCAAGCAACTGCAGGAAGCCCTTATCGTAATCTGAGCGCTGCAGCGGCCTAACGACCATCCAGTCCTCGCCGGGACTGGACGCGCTGATCTTAGGCTTGAATGTAGCCGGGCTTTTGTCGAAGTCCAGCCGCTTCAGTATCTCCGGGGGAAAGAGATACTCGGACGGCTTGCCATCCTATAAAAAGGACAAAGATTTGATGAAAGGCCCTTAAACTGGGCTATGCAGGGAGGGAAGGACTAGCTGTGGAAGGCTCGTTAGTTTACACGCATTTTTTGTTTGAGATGTTGATTTGAATTTGGAGCAAGCAGCATGCTAAAGAACAATGATGGATTGAACTTTCGAGAAGACTGTCTGCTAAAATATAATTGTGGAACTTCATCTCCACTTCCTAGTCCAAACCCACAGGCGGAAAATTTATACAAAGAGGGATAATACTATGCTGGCATAGTGTAAGGTACCTAACAGATTAAATTATAAATAGAGCACAGAATACAGAACAGGGGAATTGAAATAATGGTTTCATAAATAACAGACTAGAAAGAAAAAAAAAGGTTTTTTACTAATTATTAATTCCAAATGTAGTTAATTTAGCCTTAGGATTTTCAAATAAAATACTACTTAGTTACAATATTTTCCAGGTTCTACAGAAAACATTTCTCCACTCCGTCATGAATTATAACAGGTATTTATTATGATTACTTATCTATAGAATATATCAAAATAATCAAGTTAAATGATCTTTGATAGCAGATATTGTTACTGATCTGATAGATAAATTAAATATAAATATAGTACCAAGAAAATCAAATGAATGTATTGTTTTTTTATCTTATCTACACTTTTTTCTAATCTTAATAGGGAATTAAAGTGCTTTAATACTAAGATTTATTAATGCAAATTATTATTAACTAGTCAGGCCCGAGGTGGCCCGCTAGAGGGCCAAAACAATAGATAATCAATTGTGTCTCATTAACAATGCTTGATGAGTTAAAGGAGATATCCCTACTTACCACAAACAAAATAACATGAATGAATAGATTTACATATTTTCTGAAAAGTTCAAAGAGAAATAATATCTATTCAACAGGTCAATAATTATAAAGTACTGATGTCCAGCTAGCCACAATTACTACCATACCAATGCCGCTAGAATTAATCAATTTAATCATTTTGTGTATAAGCTGTATCATTATTATTCTTAACTTCTGTATACTGTACAATTAACCTTTAATAGCTTTAGCGTTAGCGTCAGAAGCCCGAAAGTCTGACGACCAGTCTTACCAAGGGGTATTACCCGTAACTGAGTTGTGGAGATCAGATAGGCAGTCGCTCTATATAAAGTACTGGTATTCAGCTGCATCTGGTTAGACTGGAAGCCGACCCCAACATAGTTGGCAAATAGTTAGGCAGATGGTGAGCTTTAGTAAACCAGAACATTACAGATAAATTAGTTTCTAAAAAAAAAAAATTTTGAAGAATTTTCTGACAGAAACTTACCACATTGTTATATTTCTCCATACCCATTTTCACTATAGTTTGGTACTCTAATATGTACAAAAATTAATATCTGCACATGCTTATGGCGAGAAAACCCTCGCTGTTTAGGTAAAAGAAGTCTATTTGTGTACGTGGCTCTTTGTTAATGGAACGCGCACTTCTATTTCGTCAGAAATTAAATAAATACCGTACCACGACAGGCGAACAACGTTACGAGAACGACGTCCCTGAAAATTCTAAAGAATTTATTAAGTGAAAGTAATCTCGCCAGTCGCCGAACACAACAGCTCGGTCAGTCAGCCAGCTGGACGGTGATTTGACATTGACAACAAGACAGCAAACTGTCAATATCAACATATGCACATCAACTTACCACAAACTGTCAGATTTTCTCATTTGATTTTGAATTTAAACATTTACATTTTAAGGTTTAAAATTGTTTGGAGTTTGACAGATTCGTGTAGCTTGACCTGCTGGCGACTGTACAATACGCAAGTACAAACGTAGGTGGTAAGTAATAATTATATTTCGGCGCCATAATATACTTTTTTTATTATTTTTATAGTCATCAATACAACCGTCTAAGTTAGTTATAATCCTATTGAATGACAATTTCATAAAATATTATTTATCAATCAATAGTATTATGGTCGAACTAAACGGGTTGTATTCATAATTTTAATGATTATAATTCTGTACATACATACTTGTTACGGTCGCGAATCTTATTTCATTCAACTGACAACCTGACTGACGCAAATTGTAAAAAACGTAACAAAATTTAAATTTCGCGGAAAACCTGGCGCTTTCCCCTTAGATGAAAACTACTATCGTATTCATGAAAAATCGTTATTTATATCAACGTTCAACGTTTAACTTTGTATAAAACTTTTTTATGATGATGTTGATCCCTACCGTAGTTCCGAGTTCCGACTGATGTCATGTTTTCCGATCTTGAAAGTGAATCTTTATCGTGGAGATTAATGACAAAGAATTAAATGAGTATATAATAAATCAATTAGTATTTTTCTAGTTATCTACTTATTTTAGTCGATTTGCTTCTTTCGTTTCTACCCCAAGAGTATATGTTCTGTGCACCATAGCTTATGCCATTACTGTCAAACAGCTGATAAACCTGAAAATATTATTTTTATGAAAATTAAAGGTTATACAATAAAACCGAAGTAAATAAATGTTCATTTCGTAACATAGTTATGTGATAATATACCTGAGGTGGCAGTGTACGTAAAGTTTTACAGTATGGCATTGTGTAAAATCAACACTTTCATAAACCTAATAAGAAATAATAGCCAGTACCCTGCCTTAACCAGAACTTTACTCCAAACAAATAATTTTAACTATTCTAAACCTATTCTAATTGGGGCGCAACGCTGGCTGTTTCATGAAAGTCATAGAAAAGGCGGTTACGATACAGAACAGAAGGCTTCAAACTTAGAACACTTAAAAAAGGGTTTCAAGGAGCTGAAGCACGAGTTAAAACTGTTTGGACAGGAAGTGAAAGATTTAATTGAAACAGATCCTCTACTTATTGCTAGACCAGGTAAGTTTTTAAAATTTTATAATGTTGGCATAAATAAATCATAAATATTTTTATAGACACTTATAAGAACTTTGTGAAGTAAAGCAGACATTAATAATTTCATAACTTTAAGCAAAGTTTAGTAGTAAACTGCTTTATTATTATCCAGTAGTCCCTTGTAGATTACCTGCGTGGGACCACAAAAGATTCTTATTATTGAAAATAAATAAGAATTAAATGAAAAAAAAGTGCTATTTATTAAAAAAAAAACCAGATTGATTAGTATACAAGTACTACTTCCTTGTGATCCTCATCTCTCAGAACAGCTACTGTTATTTGTGTTTGTTTGAATTACCAACCATGGACCAAGGATGAACATGAACAATGTTATTAAGTTACAGTTCATTATAACTGTAACTTAATAACATTGTTCATGTTTATCTTTTTCTTCCTGTTGTAGCATAACTTTTCTCAGATCTTGTAGCCCCAAAACTTCGCTACTTCCATACCATCATGTTTAAGATGCCTTATACCTGGATCCAAGAAACTCCTTTGTAAAATAATCCAAAATATGCTTATTTATAAGTATACCATGTCCAGCATTCACAATAATTTGATGACATTTGTTGTCATTATTTTTTTACTAGTGCAAAATATATAGGGCAGGACATTATCAGCCATCCATTTTAGGTATGAGAGTGGGGAGTGGGAGATGGGGGTTGTAGCCCCCCCCTTTGAAAGAAAAGTTGCAGGAACCCCCCCCCCCTCCTTTTTGAGATATGATTTTTTTAATAGTCTAACCTAACTTTAGAATTTTCTTGTATAGACATCAGACAGGACAAGGGCAAAACTGACAAAAAATCGAAAAATAATTTATGAATTCCAAAGTGCTTTAAAAACTCCCTTTTATCCAGAGGAACAAAGACCCGTATCAATATCAGCTTAATGCTGCCAGAGGGCAACAGTGCATTTGTTATATTGGTGTATTTTTTTTACTATCTTGGCACTGCAAAATCTTAAAATTATTCTCCTGTAAAATCACTAAAGGTTCAGTAATGGCCTTGTCCTACCGAAAGTGCAATATATGTATATTTGAGAGGGGGTATGGGATCCCCCCCGCAAAGGAGAAGTTTAGGAAATGCAGTTTTTTTTTTAAATCATCTATCTACTGTCAAACGGGGTGAATAGGAATGCAGGGGTGAATTTAGACAAAAGTTTAAAGGGATTTTAACATTGAAATAATATAGTTGGGGGCTCCTATTTCTGTCTGCAGAATTAGGAAGTTAGTTAGGAAGGAACCTAACACGAAGGACATTACAGGGGCCGAGAGTGGAGCTGCGTCGGGACTTGGGGCACCCCAACTCGGACAGGTTAGGTTCGAAGGGAATGGAGGGGTCTTCGTTCGCTCGCTTCGCTCGCTCACTAGACCCTGCCATCCCCTTCGAACCTAAGCTGTCCGAGCCGGGTTCTCCTAAGCCTCAAGCTTAGCTTTCTAACCTGACTTAACCATGTCTGATCCGCCCTAGAATTATAAACGATAGTGTATTTGTAAAAATCACTAAATATACGTATTAATTTCATCATTAATTTGAAGTGAAACATTTTAGTGCGTTGACCTTAATAAAATCATGGTCATGGTCTAGAAACAAGATCTGGCATTCCGAGAGTGACACATGCTTACGTCACTATCCAGTTACCACTTTATTGCCACAAAACAAGAAGTATGGAAACACTTTCAGTCACCATTCTGCAAAAAAATATATATAAAGCATTTAAATTGTCCTTTCGTTTTTCTAATCAAACGAAACAATTCAATTTAAACATATACCAACGTAATTGTTAGTAAAAATCTCATTGTTTTATCGGATTCGCACAGGTAATAAAGGCTGTTGGGGAGTTATTATTATAAACTACTGATAACACAGCGGTCATGACGTAGCCTTCTGTCACCCACGTGACCACTGTGTCTCGGAATGCTATACCTGGCGAAGTATATTATTATACCATGACTAAAACGAAACATTTAATGGCGAGACAAAATGTCAAAACTAACAAAATATGGGTTAACTACGATTCTTTTTTTTTTTTTTCTCCTAATCCATTTATATCCGCAACATAAAACTTTACTATATAACGTGATCTTTCTATAATAAACATATGGACTCTCAACTCGACGGCTGATAAACTAAAACTTAGCCTTTCATTCTAATATAATTTAAATAACATCACTGTTATTATCCTCCTGCCTTTATCCCAATTTATTCTGTGTCAGCTTGTTTTCCTCCTAATCCCTTCACACTGCCATCTCAATATTCATCCCCCTGTCCTTTCTGAAATAGTATTAAGTATTCTTTATATTTTACAATCAATTTCCCGCTCAATTACCATGTTTTCTTCTCGGGCAGCACCTTTGGCGTCGGGTGACACAAGTGTGCTCAGAATCTCGGATTATGCTGTTTCCGTTTCAGTTGGAATTTCATTCGATGTGAATCTAAGGTATTTAAATATCCTTCGATAAATACGATGTTCAAATATATGTGGCCTGTGCTATTCAAACACACGCGATACACATTACAACCATTCAACCGCCTCTATCCAACCACGCATGTTTTTTTTTTCTAGTTTGATCTGAGCGCACGGTAACGTACACGCAAAATATATTACGGTCTAAGCGCAAAATAGAAACTACTTGAATTCCATAAAGATTTTCTTATTTTAATTATAAACATAAAATATTAGTCGATTTTTCCGTATGGTTAGCAATGCTGTGACATAATAAAATATAGTCTGTGGCAGGTACATTCAAAACTTAAATATCCGTTGAAGTCGTTGAGCCAAAAATAATTTGCTTCTTTCTATTTTGTTTTTGTTGATCCATCTACAAGTTTTATTAGTACTCAAGGCCCGATCTGTAACTATCGGACGGTGTTTAATTTATGTAATCGGTCATCTAGATCAGAAAGGGCGAATGTTTTCAAACATAATTTTGAGCGATTCTTCTTTTGTATCTCCCGATAAAGGCATAAAAACCATTTACAAAAGATTCCAAAACTTTCTTGGTCGCGGAGTCGAAGATAACAGTGCTAAAATTAATGACGATATGTTGTCTGCTGGAGCAAGCACGATAGCATCTGAAGACAGTTTCATAACATCAGCTTCATCAGTGGATGACCTTATGGCGATGTCACCAAAGCGATATAATGATCTGTCGGAACATAGGAACGAGACCAGTGATCTTCTCACCGGATCAGACTTTGATAGTATCTGTGATGTAACTATGAAAGAGGTACCAATGTCAGACGATATGTTTATTGATGCCACTAGTTTAGATTACCTCGTCAAATGTGCCGAATCGAACCGCCATCATAACCACATAGATCGAGGCAAGGAAAGTTTATTTGTGAAATTCGATCCACTGTACGCACGTCAAAAGCTAGAAGATGTAAGCTCTGTTCATACTGATTCAGGAGTTGGCTCCTCCGAGTGTGATGTGGGTTATGAAACAGGCAGTACAGTATCGGCTTTTACGGAAACTAATGTAGTTGCACCAAAACAGTCGCAGTCTACGGGAGCTATGGCTTCAATTAGCAAAGATAAACCCATGCAGGTAGTACCACCTGTAATAAGCAGTGGAAATCTAAAATCAAGTGTGTGTCATAGGTCCACACCGGGCCTGATGCGCAGTGTCTCTGCTATTCTGACCCCCTCTAGGGGGGTAGCAACTGAGCGACTCATCAGCATATCAGGCAGTACTCCACCAACTGCAGCACCAAGAAGTCCTCGCTACCACCACAATTTTACTTCAGAAGATGTGGATCACCTTCACACCCTTAGAGTTATTCTTCAGAAGCAAGAACAGGAGGTATTGCAGCTTAGGCAACAAAACAGAGAGCTAAAGAGTACACTACAAGATATGGAACACAAATTCAATAGGGTCACAGAAGATCTGGAGTCAAAAGTTAAGAAATTGACTGATGAAAGAGATAACTCTCTTCAGAAAGAAAATAAATTACTACAGCAAGTCAATGACAAGATTATCAGCAATAAACAAATGAGCATTGTTATGGAGGAGTATGAGAAGACTATATCTTCATTAATAGAGGAACAGCAACATGACAGGATAGTGAACCAGGAGACTTTGGAGAAGGTCACTTCTGAAAGAGATCAAGCTTTGAACCATCTCAGTAATATGGAGAGTTCTTTTAATGATCTCCTCACCAAGTATGAAAAATGCAAGAGTGTAATATTGGAAACAAAAGATCGAGAGAAAGTTTATGAACAGAAACTGGCTGAGTATGAGGCCGCTGTCAAGAAGTATGAAGAGTTGTATGGTAGTCTAAAACAAGTGACATCCGATACACTTTCTAAAGCTAATGAAACTCTGGAGAACCTGAAGAAGAACTATAATATTGAAGTAACTAAGTTAAATGCTACTGTTAAGAAGCATGAAATTACTATAGCTTCGCTACAAGAATCATTGGTACAAAAAACCAGAGACAATGAGGAACTAATGAGGTTATATGATCAGCTCATTAGTGAAGTGCATTGATATTATTATTGGAACTATATTCTTTATCTTCATTTGGTGCTTTCACTCATTTCCATGCTTTTAAATGTTAAAGGGCTGCTTTTCTTAGCTGACTTCTCACTGTGATGAATCTCAACTTTTTATGATAAATTGTTAGTTTTAATAGTATTATTTATTAGTCTTTAGTTTTAACTTTTTATGACATTTGTATGTTAAAAATTTGTGATTATGTTTCTATTATTACATATTTTTTGTGACAACAGTATTAGTTTCTGACTTTTAAACTTGAATACATTGAATACTGTATTGTATTTTTTGACTCCAATGTTAGTGATATAGTTAAACTACAAATTTCAAGTTAACTCGACCGTCTATACTACCTAGATCAATACAATATGATTTTATGTGATAGACTTTAATCTTCCAATAATATTACTTTGTATTCGCATCTATCAAAATTTTAACACCATATAATAATATTGGTGTTCTTGTATTATTAATCAATAAAATTGTTACACACACATTAATATATTAAATGCTCCCAATGTGATAAAATTGAATTCCTATAGCAGCTATTAGTAGCAAAACAATGTCATACATATTTCGTGCAGATAAGACTTAGTTACTTCAAGTACCTAATGTAAAAGGCACAAGAAAACCATAAAAGGAGGAATGGAGCAAAATATAAAATCATGTTAAAATGTTACATATAATTGATAGAAATGCCTTTCCAGCCCTCATTACAAAATTTTATTATAATACCTTTCAAAAAATGTAACTTTTAATAGGTAACATATTTACGAACCAATAAGACATTGATGTATTACTGGACACTTATAAGAATAATTAAAGATTTGTTATTTTTCATTGACATCGAATTTATCATGGTGTAATATATATTACAGGAAGGGACAGTTGCGGCCAAGCGATGTTGTTACTGACTGACCCTATCTGAGCCGGTTATTCCGTTTATTCACCCCTAAGATCCACCCTAAGAAGGATACGCGGAAACGCATATCCGAAAATCCACCCTAGGCCTAGTTGGATAAACGGAATTTATAGGCTTAGGGTAGATTCTCGGACAAGTGTTCCGTGTATCCACGTTAGGGTGGATAAACGGAATAACCCATTTGCACATGTATCATGCAGATAACATACCTACACTCTTCCCTGGTTACCTACACCATGCTTTGCCTAAGTGCCTGTATATCACAAAATAAATTACGACATAATATACGTCCAAATTATATTCACGATAGTCTAGATTTGTTACTCTAATTCTAGGGTGTTGGTAAAAGCCATACATTTCATTGTATTAAATACTTGTGTAGTAAAGAATAAGTCGTAATTCTTTTTTTTCTCTTTACTTTTGTATTCTCTGTCAGTCCAAGATGTGTATTTGTACTTAGACATTTAATAAAACATTTGTAATTATATATTTGGTTTTAATTCATTCCTAGTTTCCTACTAGAAATTGGTCGAACTAAAATTGAAATTCGGACTGTCCTGTTTCCCTCAAATATTAAGCTTAAATCTCATCACAAAAATAACTACTTTGATGCCTATAATAATCAACCTAATAACCCCTATAAGAATAACAGCTGTTATCAATTTCCTACAGCCATTTCTTCATCTATTTCCAGATGAAACAGACATAATCTGGTGTTTCAACGAGCCCACTACCCTGGACAAGTTCGTGACGACTGCCGACAGTGACCACAACGAAGGGTTTAGTAAATGCAGCTTAGAGATGAGCAGCGCAGGCCGGGCGCGCTTCCACGGCTACCTTGACGTCAGAGTACCGAAAGATGGACGGATAAAAAAGGCGGGATATTGTGCCATGAGGTCTAAGAGAATAAGAGTGAGTATAATATCTAATTAATAAAAATCTTAAATTCATAAATCCACTGACAGAAAACGCACAGCTTAAACCGCTGGGTCTAGAATCATGAAAGTTTGTGCAACAGTTCCATAATTAACGAAAATGAGCACTAAGGGAGTATTTTTGAAAAATCGTCCCATCTGCAAAAATCCTAATTTTAATTTAGCTGATGGGTACTCCGATTCGGCTTGAAATAAGTAAATCTTGATTAGAAAAAGCAAAATATTAAAACCTTAAGCATGCATTACACCCACAGTGCGCCAGTGGTGGTTCAATCAACACAGGTGTACTGTACAATACACCTCTGCCTACCTCTACAGGGTATTCAGGCGTGATGTCTGTTGGTTGTAAAAGCGTGAATTATCGTGGACCGTAACAGCTCTAAACAACAAGCGGGGTAGTGAGTGGCCAAAAGCAAGCCTAACAAATACATATAAACTGAACAGTTCACCTTTGCCCTACTGGAAGCGAATTATTCGCCGCAGCTGCATGAACCCTGCACTGCGGCATTATAATGCCACTGACGCACTGAGTAATGCAGGTGAATATGCTACCGTCCATCGTATATTTACTCGAAGCACTGCATCGAAAGGTTCGCGAAGTATGTCTGCTCTATAAATCTTGGATCGCACCGATGATATCGACCTTGACTTTTCCCGGCTAAAGTACTATTACTACCCTTCAAATCAAATCAAAATATTTTATTTCACATAAACCAACATGGGCACTTATGAAACGTCAGAAGCTATGTGCACGGTTCCAATTGGTTGTTTCCTATGTAGAAGAGCCGGCAAGAAACTCCACGGTTACTCTTTTAAAAATAAGGGGCTTTTACAAGGTTTCAAATTACAGTGTTGGTAGGTATGGGAGGACAGTTTAGGTCTATCAACAAGTAACAGGCAATCAACAAAATATTAAAAAAAGGTCTACTAATCTACAGTCTACAAGTTAGGCCCACAACGTTCTCACATTCACAAAATATAGAAAAATCTTTACTATACACCTTGTACTCGACACTAAAAAGACTTCATCGCCGAAGTATTGAAGTGGATATTCATATAGCAATGTACCTACACACAAACTTATCACGCGTATCACAGGCGTGACGTTCATAATAATATCTGTATCCTATAACATCTCATATTATTGTAATTTTACAGAAATCATTCAAACGCCCCTCCACTTTTGACTGGCACCTGTACAACACTCTGGTTCTCAAAGTTAGGGGTGATGGCAGATCCTATCTCCTAAATATATCTTGTGAAGGTTACTACGATATTACGTGGAACGATATATACCACTATGTGCTATACACAAGAGGTGGACCCTACTGGCAGATTGCCAAGGTGTGTATAATTAAGTAACAACTCGCGATGTGTCGTGAATGCATTAGTAATAGAATAATTATATTAATGAGTAATTACATTGCCGCTACCAATGCTTAACCAGCAACCTACGCTACAGCGCCGTAAAATGATCTCCAAAGCTGTGTTCTCTTGAAAGCTGAGGCAAGAAATGAATTAGATGTCTAATCAACATTTCACAAACATATTTTACTAATTCACGCAGGCTAATTTAAATATATTTCAATGTTTTCAGATACCATTCTCAAAATTCGTACTAGGATCAAAAGGACGTCTTCAAGACAAACAAAATAGGATGAGATTTGACAAAGTAACGCACTTCGGTATATCGTGCGGAGATAAGATCAACGGCCGATTCGATTTAGAAATCGAATACGTTGGTAAGAATGCATTCTCTATCCAACGATTGCGAGATAGATAGGTTTGTAGTTAGACTTCAGCCAAAGGAGTTAATATTCGTTGCCAATTGCCGCCATAATCAGATCATTAGTTAACTGCAGCAATGGGATACAACACCGACAGATTTAGCTAACCCATTTACTGCACCGTAATTATGTAGTTTGGGGATTTGCGACTCTCTATTTTACGAATAGGTACTGGCGTACGAAAGTCTGACAATCAGTCTTAGGGCTCGTTCAGACAACATGCGCAAAGCGCACGCCACC
This sequence comes from Dryobotodes eremita, assembly GCA_917490735.1. NCBI lineage: Eukaryota > Metazoa > Arthropoda > Insecta > Lepidoptera > Noctuidae > Dryobotodes > Dryobotodes eremita. The sequence continues at coordinate 13,659,273 of OU823257.1, forward strand.
TGCGTCTAACTCGCTTTGAAATTTGTTGTATGTAATTTGAGTTTTATGACACATCAATAGATGTCAATTTGCATTTATCGAAGTCCAACCGCACACACCACACGCCCGCCTCATGCCAACCCCGCGCTCACTCCGCACACGCGCTGCACCCACCCCGCATACGCGTTGCGCCCGCGTGTCGGCTAGTGACGCATTGACTGTTATCAAGTTTAGTCGCGTGGCGTATTTTTTTGATAAAAGAATTATGGATAACCGAAGTAGTACAGTCACTAGTAGTATAAGCGGGTGCGAGGCGTGCGTGATTCGTGCGCTGATTTTGCGCGTGGTGAGCGCGGGTGTAAGTTAGGCACAACGCGTGTACGCGTCCTGTACATGGTCGGCGCGGGTTATCTGAAGATGGCCTTACCAAGAGTATTCGATAGGCACTCGCTCCATTTAAAATACTGGTATTCAGCTTCATCCGGTTTGAACGGTAGCCGACTCCAACATTGTTGGAAAAACGTTAGGCAAATGATAGGTTACGCTGCGCCGCATATGATAGGTACAGTAATTAAAATAAGCCAATAGGCTTTTCCCGCAGTGAATGGGTTAGTATTCAACCCATTCAATGAATTCGCCAATTAGGTTCTTAGGTACCTAATAGAAAGAAAGAAAGAAAATACGTTTATTTGCGGTAAACATGACGCAGAGAAAAACACAAATACAAAAAGAATGAGTTGGGGGAAAATATGCGTCACGTCCACGCAAAACGGCAATCGCTCAGCATAATGTTACGACCCTATGCGAGACAGCCCCAGCGCTGGTTTTCAGCGACAGCCGGCGTTGACGTGATGACGTCAACCGGTGCAGCATACGAAAATTAAAAATAAGAAATAAAATAAATACACTAAATGTTTATAATACTGATAAGATATACCTATCTTATTAATCTAACAAGTTTGTGTGTATAATTTCAGGTTTGGAGTTCGATCCAACTCATAATGAAGAATTTGCCTACGAAATGTACAAAACAGACAAATACATTGTTGGAGTTTAAATATTATTATTTTAAAACTAGTCAGTTAATAAATACTTGTTACAATAATTGGAGTTACTTTTATTTATTTATTTTAAATACTATGTACACGATTTAATATCGTTTAAAGATTGTAAAATCCAATCAGATCCGATGTGATGCGAGCCGTTTGGTGGAAATCATCCTTTTTTAGTGTGCGTTTTTGCCTTATTTTTCCGCTAAGTTCATATATGTTGCAGGTCCATACAAAATCAACTTGTAGAGAAAGAGTACAAGGCATAGGCTTCGGAAGTAATGCAGTATTCAAGCTTTTCATGTACCTATTCTTTCTACAGGAGCAATGGTCATAGGTACACACAGCTACATATCAAGCTTTATATTTCCAGTATAAGCTGTCGTCTCATTGTACGGACATCCTATACAATGCGAGATCAGCTTATACTGGAAATGCGCGTGTGTACCAGGTACAGTCGCTTTTAGCAACATCCTTGTAACAGCTGCTGTTGTAAAATATTCCAACTTAAAGTCTATATTACCAAGCCGCGCTTGACCGCGGGCGTCTTCCGCGACACGCGGTTGTTGCCGAAAGTACCTATGCTGTGATGCGCGATCGATTCCGTTCGCCTGTCGTCGTATCCGATCACACATTCATCCATATTAGAACACGTGAACACGGTAGGAATGAAACTATTTGACTAAGCGCAGAAACGAAAACATTCGCAAGCGACGGTACGGATCCGATCGTATGCGTCGAAATCCTGCCGGACGCGATCGGCTGTCGCCGCATCTATTCGTATCCTTTCCAATCCGATGTGATGCGAGCCGTCTGGTGGAAATAAGCTAACTAGACTGTGGTGGAAATCATCCTTTAGGCTTCTGTTGGTTCTCATACCTAACACAACGAAATCATATGGTAACGAAGAGTCATAATAATAATTCCACAAAAACCGTAAACGTATAAAATCACGATAAAACCTAAAAGATTATTTTTGTACATCCCTAAGAAAATGTCAAAAAAGTAAAAGAGGAAATGCATTTTCGTCATTCCATTTCCATATTTAGCATTTCTCAACTCTTGTTGTCTCGTTCGTTCTCGCTAAAATTTTAATTTGCTATCCTGTTGTCATTATAAAGAACAGTGATTTCATAGACCAAAAGGGGATAACGCGTCTGTGGCGTAATCGTAAATGACTGATGTCATCGCTCGCTGTGATCATCGTTCATCGTTATTTTCCTACACTGTGAAGTGATGTTTATTTAATTATTAAAGTCTATTTCGTTACTCAATTCTCGTAAATTGTGTGTAAGCTTTTCCTGTAATTGTTATTATTTTAGTGCTCTATGGTTCAAGGATATTGCGGTAGGTTATCGTATGCAACCAACGCAAATTGTAACTTTATTGTTCCTATTCATTGCACCTTGCGTGGGATGTTGACCATTTCACATATTTTAACATTCTCGTGTATATTTTAAAGTCTAGGGCATTACACATAAGCGTAAGCGTGAGATTTTGTTTTATTAATCTAATTAAGATAATGAAATTGCGCAAACCAGTTTGTCTTGAACGGTGGCTTTTATGGTGGTGAGTGATATTGCAATCTGTCATAATATAATAATGTTTACGTACTTTCAGGTGAGAACATGTGAACAATATAAAATAAAAGGAAACTAGTTCGGGAATAGTGTAAACAGTGTGTAGTACCATGTCAGGTACAGAGCAAAATTTAGTGAACTCAATGCAGCAATTATCCGTGCAACCAAACGTAAGTGGTCCCACTGAAAAACCTACGCAAGTTGTTACACCTGCTGTCAACAGAAGTCAGCAGGCATCAGCTGCAAAGGTAACCCCTGTGAAAGCAAATACTGTCTCCCCAGCGATAGCCACTATAGACCGGTTATTGAGCCTGGGAGCCAACATCCCACCTCCCCCACCAGTGATCACTCGGTCATCAGACATGGACCCTCACACCATGGAACAGTTGCGTGCTGTCAAAGAGTTACTCACAGCTCAAGAAGAAGAAGCACAGAACCTTAGAGACATCAACCATGAGTTAAGAGACAGATTAGAAGAGTGCGAAACAAAAATCAAAAAGTTGTCTGACCAAAATGAAGAGTATGCAGACAAGGAAAAAGCTCTCTCTCAGCGTGTTGCTGAAAAAGTAAGAAATAATAAACAAATGAGTGTAGTTATGGAGGAATATGAACGCACTATATCTTCTCTTATTGGAGAACGTGAAGCAGAAGGGAAAAGATGGACTGATGAGAGATCCACTCTTGTCAGAGAACGTGATGAAGCTGCAGCTCATCTTGCATCTATGGAACATGCATTCAATGATGTTCACACTAAGTATGAGAGGTGTAAAGTTATCATTCAAGGATACAAAAGCAATGAGGAAATGTTAAAGACAACAGTTGAAGATAATAATGATGCTATACAGAAATTAGAAGCAAGGTATGAAACCTTGCGACAGCATGCCATGCAGCAGCTTAACAAGGCAAATGCAGAACTTGATTCTGTGAAGAAAACACATCAACATGAGATTCTTAAATTAAATGCTATGCTTAAGAAGAGTGAGGTGCATGCATCCTCCTTGCAGGAATCGTTGGCACAGAAGATTAAAGATAATGAGGAACTCACAGCTATCTGTGATGAGTTGATCAATAAGGTTGGTTAATAGTATTCTAATCATGATACTTATACTCATTCAACTTTCATAAACATAACTAACATGCATTTTGTATTTATATGCGGTTGACTATAATAATATATTAGTGTAATACCATTATTACACAAAACATTGTGAACTTACTTAATGAAGCTAGTACTGTTACCAATATCAGAAATTATTATATTTTTTTTTATATAACAGTATATAGTGTAATAATAATTTAAATGTACTGTGCAATCACTTTTATCTGTTTTATTTTGTACAATTTTTGTATTATAAGCGTAAGATTTTACTACCTTGTGACATTTGAACAGTGAATTTGTTTTTCTTTTTCAATTTCGTTTTTATTTGGTGCCCGACTATATGTTTTGTGCATGTTGTGCGTATATAATTGTCATAAAAGTAATGAACCCCACTATGTAAAGCCTTTAAGTATTGGACCATGCTTTTATACCATTTATAATGAATTTCTGAGAACATATTTTCATAAGATTCATACATAATGTAAACTTATCCAAAGATATGGTTACAGTCTGGTGTGTGTCTGACTACTGTCACAGAGGACTAAGGTCAGGATATCATTATTTTATGGTTACTACTTAGTTAGTTTCTTCCGACTAAACCCTAGCTGCCATAATTAATTTTGAAATTTTCTTTATGTATAATAATGTAGGTATTTAAAGCTATAAGCGTGCTTAAAATATTATTTAAACAAGTAACTTGATATTATTGTTTATGATTAGTGTTAGCTGTTAAAACTATCAGAATTTGCAGGACTAATAGTTCATGTTCCTCTAGTCTTTGATCTTTTGAAATTGGTTACAGTTACTTTATTAAGTTTATTTAAACTTTGTACATGCAAGTAGATCAATATAGTTACTAAACCTGTAATAATTTTATAAGTAATAGAGTCCCATATCAATCAAAGCTTATTTTCGCTATGACAACTTAAAATAGAAATAAAGTTTAACATTATTGCTTTTCAGCTTGTTCTAAGTTAGTTCCATGAAAAGCAAATACCAAAAAAATGAGTCATTAAAATATAATATTATTGCAACAATTGGACTTACAATTAGGTTTATTTATTTCATGTAAGTACATGAGTATTTGAAACTTAGACATTAGTATGTGCCTTTTTGAAATTAAATCTTCACCATCCATATCCATTCAGTCCATGATTATTCATAAATAACTAGACACCTACAAACTAGAATAATTTCTATCTCAAAGCCTAGCCTAGCCTAATGCAATGAATAGTTATCAATTTTTATTATTATGTTTTGGCCTGAAAGTATTATTTAGTGGATGAGGTAAAAAAAAAATTAACCCTACTAAAACTCGATACATTATCCAAACATTCAACATTCCACAACATTATTTTTGTAGATCTAACAAAATAAGACACTGGTAACAAAACAGTCAAGTGTGAAATAAAGATCAATAAGTGTCATCAACATTTTCACAACTATGCATCTCATAAGAATCCCATTTAGCCTGAATTCTACATTACAATTTGTTTCGATTTAGAATAAGCATAATTAAGTTAATATTTTACTACTACATATTTTTTATATCTTTGATTTTCGCATAAAATTAACTGCAATTTATTTGTATGGATAGAATGAAAAAATAAATTGTTTCCTTTTGTAACTGGCTGCTATTTATTTCCACATGATTTTAAATACATACATATTCCTCAATATCCATATCCTCCCAACATAGTTTATGAATTTCTAAGGGCAGATAATTAAAAATAGGTTTTTATAATAATAATTTATTTACAGTTTTCAAATACCATTAGTTAACACTTAGCTACATAACTAAAATTGTATGGAAGACTACAGATACAAAAATGATTGTAGAAAAAACGAATACAATGTTCACATCAAAATCACCATGTTTAGGACTTGTTCTTTAAAAATTTATATGTGTCCTTACTAACTAAATAACTGATAGCTGAAACTATTGTTGTGGCGGCTGTCACTCCACACAGAGCTTGAAGTGCAGGGTGGTCCACATAGCCAAACACGGGCGATGCTAGGGTCGTGCCCACCTGTAAATTGTTATACAATACTATTATACTAACATTCTTCACATATTGTTCATTCTAAAGGCCTGCTTCACAATATCCAGATGACCACTGCTTACCATGTAAAGTAAAAATGGAAGTACCTACTACTTCACAAAAACATTCAGACATCTAGATAGGTACATATTATGCTTCTATTCTTCTGAAAATGCCATTTTATTAACATAATGACCGCCCCAGTATGATTTATAAGTACGACAAATGTTTTCGTACACGTGCCGCCTCAGTCGTATTTAAACAACTGAGACTGTATCGAGCCGGGCGTTGGAGGCACGGCATTTGATATAAAACCAAGCAGTCAAAAAGTTAAGAGAAGTATAAACTCACAAGTAAGAGCTGCACAGCAGTGTTAACTTTACTGATGAATGTGGGAGCTAGCTGAGCAGTGGCGTGAGTCACGTCGAAGTACCGGCTTAGGGTTCTCTGTAATTTAACAAGAAAAGATAGTTAGAAAACACAATTTTCTGACAAAGCATGTTTTGCAAGTAATCATATTTCCTTGTGAAGTTCTAGTTGGTCTGTAGATGTTGCAAAGTTTTTAAGATGTTCTTGTAGTTTTGTTGATAGTTGCTGCATTTCATTGATTGTTAATTTCGAAGAAGTTATTATATTGTGTCTGGTCTTTTTCCTGGGTTGACTACAGTTGTCTAAAGATTTCCATCTGTTGGAAAGAATGAAATCTTGATTTTTATACCTACCATCAGGGAATGTCCAGGTCCATAAATTATTACTACTCTTCTTCTACACACTGTTCAAGACTGTCAGGTTGTAACCATAGAAAATATTTTTTTTAAAAGTTTGTTGCTATTTCTGTTCAGTTTCCCTATGGCGTAAGGACTTATAATGTTGTTCTCGCTTTCGAATGCACTTCCTATTGAGTTGTTGAAATCCCCCATTATAATCAGCGTCTCATAAGCATGTTTGTCGATGGTCGAGTTTATGCCCTCATAGAATCTATTTATTTCTCCTTTACTGGATGTTTCGGTTGGTGAATAAACCTGAATGATGGTTAATTTCTCTTTGTAGCAAGGTAGGTTTAGGTTTAGAAAACACACTTTAGTCTCTTAAAAATACATTAAGAATAATGCACTACAAAAGAAAAATTTATTCAAAATGTTTTTAAAGTTAAAATCATTCTATATTATGATTCAACATAAAAGAAGGAGACCTTCTAATGTCCTAATTTGATTATATGAAATCAAGTTATAGCTAAAGGCCATCTCAAGAGGTAGATTTCCTGTATACTAGTTTCCTTTAAAGAAAAAAAAAGGTGAGCAAGTGATATAGAATAAGCATATTATAGAGGTAAAATACTCACAGGGGGTGGTAAACTCATGTATCTGATAACAAAGGCAGCTACAACCAATGCAACATCTCGGCTAACTATGAGCAGAGTGAGTGATAGCGGTATCAAGTTCTGATATGTCAGAGATATGAAGAGAGTGCCCACAAGAACTTTGTCTGCCATTGGGTCTAGAAAGGAGCCCATCTTTGTTGACTGACCCTTCCAATTTCTAGCAATCCATCCATCCAGCTGGGAAATATATGAAAAAAATATAATTAAGTACAAATATTTATAACACTGGGTGCTGTACTGTGCTGCACAGCATGAAGAAATCAGAAGATTAATTGATAGGGAGAGTTCTTACAGTAAGTATGTTTAGGCTGGTCCATATTATCAGCAGTGAGATTGAAAGAGATTTCAGCCTTGCAGGGGAAAAATTCAGGTTTGTTTAATCTTCCATACATAATTTCACCATGGTTGTATAGGAAGTACATATATTAAGGTCAATAATAAAGGATATCTTACCAGATCTGTAACACCAGCAAACACCATTAAACCAAGTGCAACATCATAGTTCTCTTGAAATATAGTGTATCCCAAATAGGGAGACATTCCTATTCTTGTGAAACATAAGATGTTAGGTATGGTGAAGACTTTTTCTTTCTGTAAATAAATTGATGTTGTTTGATTATACATTTCAAAGATAAAATCAGTTCAAAGTAGAACCTAAGATTCAGCAGTTTTTTGTAAACAAGGAGGTAAGTGATTTAAAAGATTTGTGTAATAAAAAATGTGGGTAATGCGAATCTGTCAAGGCCACAGAGTACTTATATACATGTCAATGCAGGCATAAATCCTGGGCTTCACTATTTTATTATCATAGAGTAAAAACTTACTAGCTCAGATTGTAGCCAGTATTAAAATTTTACAGAACTAAGATCAAAGGCCTATTAAATGTGCTGATTATAATATGTCTCTACTTGAAATAATAATGAAAAACTAAAATAGCTAACCAACAAACATAAAAAGATTCAAGAATCTTGTTGTAAGCAATCAATCAAAACTTTTGAGCTTATCACAGGTGTGACAGTGATACAGGATAAATATGCACTAAACTTGAAACTGTAAATAAATACCTCTACAACTTCTTCAATCCTTTCTTTCACTTTTGCTTTGGTTTCAAGTATATCTTTTATGATATACTCTTTCTTCACTCTCAGTTTTTGTCCAGTTACATCCTTTTGATGCTTTATATCCCTTACAATCTCTTCACTTCTTTGCCTAATCCGGTGTTCTGTGTCTTTTAATTGTTCTTTCTTGTGCTCAAATGCATCCTTTAGTGCATGGGTCTTTTTCTCCAAGGTTAGGAACGGTTTCTTGTCGTCTGAATAGTACAAACAAGACACGGATAAAAGTGGTAAAGGATGTCTTATCCTTCGCCTTGTATTAGAGAGGACGGTAACATATTCACGGATCGAGACAGCGTAGTCATGTTTGATATTGGGCCGGTATAAAAGCGAGACATGTTTTATAAAATTGCATCTTATCAATAGTTTCATAATAGCTGTATTGTACACCACTAACTAAAGGTAAAGATGATGTTACGTCAATAATTCTTCATTCACTGCAAACACAAAACGGAAATCGTCCTGAATTGAAACAGAAACAAAATATTCGGCGAAATTCGCAAAAAAACGCTCTGTCCATCCGTCCGTGATCCGTGATCTGTCACGACTGTCACTGTCAAGTCTCAGTGAATGTCAGCTGTCAATACCCAAAAAAGCTCTATGGGTGGCTAGTGCTGCCCAAAGCCTAATCTTGAACGGATCTACGTTTTCAGCTTTATATTTTACATCAATCACTGTTTTTTTTACATGACATAAAAGGAGTACCTTAGACGATCAATCTTGCATCAGCTCAATCCATGATCTTTGTTAGATTGTGTAATGCTAAAATGACGCGCCATACGTTTTGTTTTGAGTCAAACAGTAGGCACAAAATTCACGTAATTTCATGTCGCGCCGATCATGTTTAAGTTTGAGTGATAGAAAAAGCAAAAAGAAAAGTAAAATAAAATAAAGTGGTACGATTTAAATTTAAATACTTAACTAATTACTTAAAATGTGTTTAAGTAACATCGTGTCCCTTTTTTTATTTATTTTTTTGGTTGGGAAATCATCAAATGACGTCTCCCGCTCTGGGCGGAGCGGAAGGGCGTGTCAGACTCTTACTGACTAAAACCCACCCGTGTTCCTTCAGTTGCCTGTGCGCCAGGGCCACGGTAACTCTTTCGAACAATCCGCGACCCCGGAACATCGTGTCCCTGTCCATTTAATATCGTAGAACGACTGGCGCATTAGCGCACTGCGTCTTCCGTCGCACACTGAGGCATAATAGTAGCCGCAAAAATACGTCTGGCGAGAATCCACCAGTGCGTTGCGCTGCGGCCCGCCTGTAGTGTGCTGTGTTTCATACAAAATGTATAGTCGCCAGCAGGTCAAGCTACACGAAACTGTCAAATTCCTCCAATCGATTTTAAACTTACAATTTTGAAAGTTAAGTTTAAAATCGAGTGAGAAATCTCTCGTTTGTGGTAACTTGATGTGCTGGCGACTGTACATAAGTGGTGCAGGAGGATTTTTGCAATGCGTTGCGTTTCGGTGCAATACAGCGTGGCCTGCCCAAGTGTGCGCGGGCCTTAAAACTAATACTCGATGTAGCGGCATCTAAAAACGCCACATGCGAGCTACGCGTCATACTGACGTTACGCAAAATCCTGCATCGCGCAAGCAGAGTTTACCGCGCAACTAGCAAATATAAAACATCCCGACATCAATCTTCGGGCAGTTGCCCACCAGACACGACACCCGTCTGGTCGGAGGATCCTCCCTTCTCTATAGAGTATGAGTGAGCTTTACACCCTGTTCCTCATACCTCTATACTCGACTAAAACTAAATGTTAGTTGTCATCTTTATGGATAGGTTAACTGGGAAACAATAAGAAATGTCAACGTGATGTCAACTGACTTCTGTAATCTGCACTTTGTGTTATTTTCAGAGATTGAGATATTTCGAATGTTATGAGATATTCTAATTAACAAACAATATTCTAGTAACTACTTCGGTAAAGATTTTTTTAATAATGGTTTTACCAGGATAACCTTACGTAATTGTTTACAAAAGGTAAGTTTTATTGTTATTGTTATTTACCACTATTTATGTTTATTTACATAACGCTAGGACCTCAAAAGCTATTTCTATTTTATCGTCCGATTGAAGTAGGACTGTGTAATAATGACTAAACATTTGATAGAAAGAATATATTGTCAGATATGGTACTATAGGATAAGAATTATTCATATTTCATCTTTTATTCTTAGATTTTGTTTTGGTACTTATACAATTACAAACCTTTGTCTACTGCTTTTATAAGAAATTACATAATTATATGTTTTGAAGTAGCTATAAAACTGTAATAATAAACTTATCCACAGGATTATTGTATTGTAAGCACTTTCAAACTCTCATTTTGAAACTTCTAAAATAACTTCTAAATATAGGAGACGGTATTTAGTGCTATAACTTAACACATTATTAGATCCCACTGACTAGTATTAAGTAATAAATAAAATATTTGAAGCATTATAAGTTCTACCTCATAGTAACAGTTCAATTAATCAAGTCAATGACTTGTGACCCATAGTTCAGAGGCAGAGATAACACAACATAATTATTTGTTTACTTAAAACAAGGTAGTTCATGTTGTCTATCAGTCATTATATAAGCAAGTATTCACTTGAACAAGTACTGCATTGGTTGTTTATCAGAAGTAATTAAACATTTTGTCTTCCTGTATAAAATGTAGTTTTTATTGATATAAAGTTTGTTGAACTATGTGGTGGTATTGCTTCTGAAATACCTAGGTATTTCAGAAGCAATAGCACCACATAGTTCAACAAAATTTATATCAATCATAAGTAACAAGTCATAAGTAAGTATATTCCATTTGAATTAAGATTAGAAATTTAAATAAACCTTTTTTACAGTCCGTTCAACCGATTTTGACTTCTAATGCGTTAGTGACATGACAAATAGCAGCTGCAGTAAACAGTAGGTATTGTAACCACGTTATTGCTTTTTATGACATCCTTATGCCTACGGAATAGAAGTCAAAATAGGTTGACAGGACTGTAAAAAAAGTTTATTTAAATTTCTAATCTTATTTCAAATGGGGTATAGTTACTTATGACTGGTTTAGAATGAAAAAGGAAACAAAAAAAGAATAGCCAGTAAACTATAATAGGTATGGTACAGATAATTATGAATTGTTTTGAATGCAAACAAAGCTAGGGTGCATAAGCATAATCAACTTATAATGTTCCACTGCCGGGTCATAGGCCTCTCTGTAAGGAGCCGGGTGCCTCCACCATAATTGCTAACTTGCCAACACAATTGCTTGTTACAGAAAAAAAAAATAAGGTCCCAAGATGAAGGAAGAAGAACTTATGTACATATTAAAGCTCCTTGACCAACTTTCTCCAGAAGTATATGATGTAAGTTTGAAAATTTTAATTATAAATAATAATAATAATATCTAAATCTTAGATAAACTTAATCAGTATATACAGAACCTAAATACAGAGCGCGGTCCTTCTGAACCAAGTCCAATAGACACAGTTGCACTTCCGTCACTCAGTCCGTCACACGCGGACCATCGTCTATACAACACATGTCGATACAGGTCAATAATTTATTTTTTGTATATAAATACGCATTAAAATGCCTTCATGTGTATGTAATAAGTGCTCTAATCACTCGAGAAACAAAAATAAGATACACGGGATTACTTTTCACGCTTAAGTACAGCCAAAAATGTTAATTTGTTTGAAAATTATAATATTATTTATTGTTTGCTTCGCCATTTTTGTGAGAGCGGTATAGATAATAGAAAACAGCGTGAGATACACGATGAGTCGCATCACGCGACCCTCGCTAACGCTACCTCAATGTAAAAAAACAGATCAAGATCGCCAGATTGTTCATCAATTAATTTTTTAATTGATGAAAAATTAACGATCTTGATCTGTTTTTTTTGTTGATTGATTGACTGAACATTTGGCGGGTTAACGTGGTTGCGGGCGCACGACTGTGTCGAGTCCTATCTCTGACCTTTTTTATCGGTAACTAAGTATGCAACTGTGATCACAGATTAGTCAGTATCGTTGCATGTAGTCGTGCACCAAGCCCAGGTTTCAGGCCCAGGATGTTAGAGCGTACCATATCAACTGCTAAAGTTTATCTAAGATCTAAACTTATTTAATGTTCCGTTTCAGTAAAATATGTTAATATTAATAATTTTATGTTCTCAGGAAATCATACAACTGTATTATGACATAGAAGAATCAAAACCATGTAAAGAATTTAGCACCGAAACAACAGAATTTATAAAACTAAATCTAAAAAATAATCCTGTGACAACAGTTACAATTCTGTCCTACATACAACAAAATACTCTCAAAGATGACCCTAATCTTAACAAAATACAAATTCTTTATTTGGACATCTTAAAATATGAGCTGACTGAGACTAATTCTATAGATAGACTAATCACATTAATATCATTAGTAAGATGGAATGACACTTACTTGCCACAGTTTGTCAATCATATACTCCAGCATATTTCTGAAGAACATTTCAGACAGTATAGAAAGCAAATCTTGCTAAGCCTCATAACACATGAAAAACCAGAGCTTTTGTATGTAACTTCAGATCTCATGCAAAAGAATGAGCCACAGAAAGAATTCAAACTGACTCCAGAATATATGCTTGAACTGTGTTACCAAGACAGAACACACTGGCTGTTGAAAGCAGCCCAAGTGTACCGACAACAGGTGCATGATATGAAAAATGTGACATTCAAAATCAATAATTTCACCAAACAAATTCTCATCATGGTGCTAATAGATCTCACCAACAGTGCTGAAACGTTTGACTTAACGTCTCTGGTTCATCAGCTCACTAATATATTTTCTATTTTGGATACATACACTACTGCTGATGACCACCTACAATTTTACATAACAGAAGTAAAAAGAGAATTGACTATTATAAAATTTTGTTTGGAAAACAATTGTAAAATAATGACCACATCTATATTTAGTCAAGTGTTGGCACAGAGTGCTCTAGCCGTGATATCTCAAGTATGTAGACTTTCGAAAGTAGATAGGTATAAGGTTTCGAGACTTTTAAATACAAACAATGACTTTCTCGCTGAGTTGAAAACTTTGAAGAATAAGATTAATAACAAAGCTCAAGAAAAATCTGGCTCCAACTGGGATGTAATGACTTATAACAGCTACTGTGCAATAACAAAAATTATTGATACAATACTGAACTCATCGGAGGGAGTAGAAGACAGTCAAGCCACTGTATCATCTTTGGATGAACTAAAACGCCTTGTTTTGTCAATTCAACCATTACAGAGCTGTATAGAAGTGATTGAAAATATTTTCTCCTGTCTTTTTCTAAGATATGATTACTTTTCATGCCATGAGCACAGCCAGGAGTACCCTTGTGGAGCTCATTCTGATTGTTCCTACTTTTATGCCAAGAAACAATCGACAAATTCTAAAAATGGCGGCAATAGTAATTCAGGATTTATGTGCAACTCATACACTACCCAGCTTGTACTGAATAATTTGAAATTATGTTTGGAGAAATTGGAGGAAAATGTAGAAATTGACAATGAGCAGGAGATTTCGACGAGGCTAAAGAAGTTGGTGAAAGTGGTGAACCACTCTATATGGAAGTTGCAGTTGGTGTCCACACTGTCCCCTGACACCAGTCCATTGCCTCTAAAGCTCTGTTTAGACTATGTTGAAGTAGACGAGAGCAGCGAGGACGAAGCTCGGGAGATGGATTTGAAAGTGTTCAGGAAGAAACCTAAAACTCGACGGAAGAACGCTAACCATGCTAAACATGAGGTAGAGCAAGTTATGTTTGCATCGACTGTGTCGGACGAAAGTGAGTTTTGTTTGCTTCGTATTACAGTCAAAACTGACAATTTGTCCAAATACTCCATAATGGTATTTAATATTTTTTAATTCCAGCATATCCATCGAAGAAAGGCAATGGAATAGACTTCATATCAATAATGTTGGCGAAACCGACCAGTCTCGTCGCGCTCGCACTTTACCACAATGATTTCTCCAAAGCTAATCAGATTTTAGAGGTAAGTGTGTCATTCTATTACCTAACCATCACACACCTAAGACCATTTCTGTCCCTAGCTCTGCTGAAATGCAAAAAGTTTTAAAATTTCTGGGATGGAAAATGATAATCTATCAATATTAGGTCTTTACCTATGAAATTGCCGTTCTGCAGTACTGGCCATTTCAAATCAAAATAATTTTTGTTTGGCTATGAATTCTAATTTCAAATTAATTTTATTTTAAAAACATGGATTTTTTTTTCTAAAAGTAGTCATTTCTTTATTGATTAGTGTTACATATTCATCGCATTTCAATCTTTTTCGTCATCATGGATACGTTAAAAATTCGAGTAATTATGGAATATGAGTACCGTCGTGGCAGCAACGCGGCACAAGCGGCACGCAACATCAACGACGTTTACGGAGCTAACTCTACAAACCAACGCACCACCTGTTATTGGTTTGCTCGCTTCCGTTCTGGAAATTTCGACCTGAAAAATGAACCTCGCGGTCGTCCGAAGACTTTGGTCGACAATGACGAATTAAAGGCGATTGTGGAAGCTGATGATACACAATCTACGGCTGAATTAGCAGCAGCTTTCGACGTTAGCGTCAAAACAATATTGGTCCATTTGCGTCAAATTGGCAAGGTAAAAAAGCTTGACAAATGGGTGCCCCACGAACTCAATGATCGCCAGCGCGAAGTACGCGTCGAGACGTCCCTTGCACTGCTCAACAGACACACAAATGAAGGAATTTTGAACCGCATTGTTACCTGCGATGAAAAATGGATTCTGTTTGATAACCGTAAGCGCTCAGCTAGTTGGTTGGATCCTGGTTCAGCACCTAAACAATGCCCTAAACGAAAACTTACCCCTAGAAAAGTGATGGTCACTGTTTGGTGGTCTAGCGCCGGTGTGATTCATCACAGCTTCTTACCAAACGGGGTGAGCATTACTGCAGATGTGTACTGTGAAGAACTGAACACAATGATGGAGAAGCTGGCGCATCTCCAACCAGCATTGGTCAATCGCTCGTCTCCGCTGCTCCTGCACGACAACGCGCGACCT
Organism: Dryobotodes eremita; assembly: GCA_917490735.1. Classification (NCBI taxonomy): domain Eukaryota; kingdom Metazoa; phylum Arthropoda; class Insecta; order Lepidoptera; family Noctuidae; genus Dryobotodes; species Dryobotodes eremita. The sequence continues at coordinate 13,674,611 of OU823257.1, forward strand.
CATACTGCACAGCAGACGGTCTCCAAGTTGCAAGAACTGGGGTTGGAAGCTCTCCGTCATCCGCCCTACTCACCAGACCTTGCGCCTACAGACTACTACTTTTTCCAGAATTTGGATAACTTCTTGGCGGGAAAAAAATTTAATACCCGAGAGGCAGTACAAAATGCCTTTGAAGAATTTGTTGCCTCCCGTCCAGCTGATTTCTTTAAGAAGGGCATCAATAAACTGCCACTGCGATGGCAAAGATGCATTGATTGCATGGGTGATTACTTCGATTAATACAAATAAAAAATTCATGAAAAAAATTCGTTTAAATTTTTTCATACAAAACGGCAATTTCATAGGTAAAGACCTATTATTATAATCGGTCGATAGTTAGCTCTGAAGATGCTACAAACGACTTTTAAATGTCTATGAAACACTCTGATTAATTTTACTGGGACTGCCTCATTCGTTAAGGTCGCAAGCTTTCAGGGCCTCATCTCAGGTATAAAGAAAGAAAGAAAATACGTTTATTTGCGGTAAACATGACGCCAAGAAAAACACACAAATTCAAAAAGAACGAGTTGGGGGAAAATATGCGTCACATCCACGCAAAACGGCAGTCGCTCAGTATAATGCTACGACCCTATGCGGGGCAGAGCCCCAGTGCTGGTTTTCAGCGATAGCCGGGGTTGACGTCATGACGTCAACCAGTGCAGCATACGAAAATTGAAAATAAACAAAAGAAATAAAATAATTACACTATACCTAGTTCTAAATGTATAGATAAACATAATCCTAACTTCCTAACTAATATTATAAATGCGAAAGTAAGTTTGTTTGTTTGTTTGTTACCGCCTAAACCACTGAACCGATCATCCTGAAACTTTGCATATACGTTGTCAGGTCTACAGAAACGGACATAGGGTACCTTTTATCCCGAAAAAAGTACTGTTCCCGAGGAAAACAACAATAACGTTCTTATGGTAATAGATGGCGCCACGTGTCTTTCGAATCATGATTGAATTATATATTATTGTAGAAACTTTAGTAGTGTGTTAAGAGTTTTATTTTTTTTATTTGAGTACCTAATATATTTTGTGAGTCTAGAGTGTCGATAAACGGGTTTTTCATCGTCCTAAATATAATTCCCCGAACAACCCGAATTGATTGCCAAATTCTACATTAACGCGAGCGAAGCCGCGGGCAAAAGCTAGTATAATATAACAACTTATAACAAGAGAAATGTCGACGACATATTCAACCTCGTAATTACTTTATTACCATAAGGTGGGATGTCACTTGCACGTCATAAAACGACAAGGTCTATTTTGCTTTGAAAGAATGTGACAGTTAGATAGTTTCAGCCTTAGTGCCAATTTCACAAATGCTACTGAACGCGATCATCACATCTAAACTGTGTTTAAGAGCTGAAAGTGTCAATATTCCACAACAATAATGACACTGACAGCTCTTGAACGCGGTTTCGATGCGCTGATCGCGTTCAGTTTCATTGGTGAAATCCGCTCTTAGTGAAGTTCCAATTTACTAGGAATCGTTGTCAAAAGTGGTAAATTACGAGGTCGATTATACTATTTCACCCTACCACTCCCTTCTGGGAATACATACGCGATGATATACAAATTAGACACCCACTTAACTATAGTAAGGCTAGTGGCTCAAATGAAGCACAAAAAAATAAAAAAAATAATAAGTTTTGAATATTTTTATTAATCTAACTAGCTGCGTCCCGCGGTTTCACCCGCATAAGTCTCGATCCCTCCTAGTCCAGGTCCTGGTGTACCCATTTGCCAAATTTCATCAACATCCGTGCAGCCGTTTCAGCGTAAATGCGTAACAAACAAACATACAAAAATCAAATATTTTCTCTTTATAATATTATATTATAATACATTTAATCTAATGCAAAATTACAACGTTTTAATGAAATATTCAAATTCTTCGTAGCATTGTGTCTCTTGTTCACTAGGCTCGTAGTGTATTTCTCGGTTCTTATTTTTGAATACACCTGGCGGGTAAGCAGCCACGTATTTCTTAGCTTCTTCTATAGTTCGTCGAGGTTTGAAAAACTTACAACACAGGCAGCAACAGCACCAACCTATAAAAAAGATGATGTTAATAATTATTAATTTTAGATAATTTATCCGTAACAAAAAACCTGCCTATGAAGTTGATCTAGCCATGTGTTCTGTGGTTCCGCCCCCTGTATTACAGCGTGTTTATGCATATGGACTTCGCAACCGAATACAAGTAACATATAAAATCAAATTCTACATCATAACTTCTTCTTTTCTTCACCCCAACATGGTTGGAGACTGTCTACGCAGATGGATTGATTAAACTTCCGTTTTTCCTTGTATCGAAAAAAGAGGTTTTTCTGCCACCAATTTTGGTAACTTGGGCACTTTTATTTGCGGTAAACATGACGCAGAGAAAAAACACAAATACAAAAAAGAACGAGCTGATTCCCGGCCGTGCTGGGCGTAGGTACATAGAATAGAATAGAAGACTCTTTATTATGTACACCATAAAACATATACATTATACATACACACACACAAACACACACACACACACACACACACACACACACACACACACACACGCGCACACACACACGCGCACACACACACACACACACACGCGCACACACACACATACATACATACATATGTATTGTCACTTACGGAGGCGGTGGCATTATTACCTAGTATCGATCTGTTAATTTTTCAGCATAATGACTTGCCACCTATTTAATATTAATATCCGTATTATTTCCTAATCGCCATTGAGCAATCGAAGCAAATCCTTGACTTCAAAACCAATGTTTACTTCAGTTGTTTGTTTAGGTACTACTCTGACCTTGCCACGCTCTACTGTAGGTACTATTATGTACGGTATTATATTCATGTAGGTATCTACTATACTCACCTATTATTATGTTTTTATTGTGATTGGTTTTGTCTTGATATACTATGTTTGTGGGTAGGAAGGTATATAAATCAGCGGGTGAATGTCCCGTAATAGGTAACAGTTTTTTTAATATTCGGTAAGTAATTAAATGTTATATTTTAGAGCAAAGGAGGAAAATATCCAATACACATATTTTAATTAATGCATATTGTCAACTAGCCTGCTCCCGCGGCTTCGCTCGCGTGGTTAGTCGATAAGAAGTAGCCCATGTCCTTCAGGATTCAAAGTATCCCCATACCAAATTTCATCAAAATCGGTCCAGCCATTTCGGAGATCAGCCGGAACAAACAGACAGATAATATATGATACCGTATATACTTTCTTAGGCATTTAGTAAAAAACAGTTATTTTGACATAACAAACAGACACTTCAATTTTATTTGTTTGTACGTATAGATTATCCTTAATATCAAAATTATGGTAAACCACATATTATACCTACCACCTAACACCGCCTCTGGCTTTTGCGTTCTCTTGAGGCCGAATACATGATATACTGTTGTTACATGTACCGTTTACGCAATGGCTGTAACCCATTAACGTAATCAATTAATTAATTATACGACCAACGACATACGTGTGCACTGTATGTGAACAGTTTATCGGTTGTTTACGTTACAGTATGTAGGTACCTATATCTACCCTCAGAGAGTATACCTAGTTTCCAGATTACTTCTATTCCGCCTACTTAAATTGTCTAGACATGAAAGCACTTTGAAACCAGATTAAAAATCTAGCTAAAAGTTTTCTCGGGGAAACTAAAACGTTTAGAAAATCTGCCAAGTCTTGTAGAACAAATTTTTTTTTTGGTTGGGCGTTCATCAAATAACTTCTCCCGCTCTGGGCGGAGCCGGAGGGCGAAAAAAAAAACCGAGAGCGCATCAAAGCGGACAAAGTTGCGTGTTATTTTCTACTTTATTTTAAAAACATAATGTTCATGAAAACCGCACTGCACTGCGCTTCGCCAGGTCTGCGCCGACCCTAATTGTCCAGCTAGCTGAAATGCGGCAGACGGCAAGGTGGACCAGCCATGCCGCACAGTGCAGATACAGCTTAAGTATCTCTTAGGAGTTCTAGATTAAAAATAGTTTTCTCGGTGAAACTAAAAGGTTTAGAAAATCTGCCAAGTCTTGTCGAACTCCTTTTTTTTTCGCCCTCCGGCTCGGCCCAGAGCGGGAGAAGTTATTTGGTGACTCCCAACCAAACAAATAAATAATGTGTTCTACATGACTTGGCAGATATTTTTTTGCGAGGGCGAAGGCCTCGGCCTTTGCTCTCGGATTAATCTGCTTGGCCTTTTTCCGATTAAGTTGGGGTCGGCTTCCAGTCTGACCGGATGCAGCTGACTAACAGTATTACACATGGAGCCACTGCCTATCTGACCTCCACAACCCAATTACTAGGTAATACGATACCCCTTGGAAAGACTGTCAGACTTTCGCGCTTCTGACGACCCATAACGACTTTTAAAGATACACGAATGACAGCCGGGACCATCGGTTTAACGTGCTTTCCGAGGCACGGAGGGGTCTTGATATGTAAAGATGGTCACCCATCCACGGACCAACCGCGGCAAGCGTGGCTTAACCTGATCGATCGACCCGTGCGGGTGTTATACTTAGCCACAAGCCCCCCCTTAATCTCTCGGGGTAATGGAAGTTCATTAATTTTTAACTATATTCGAAGTGTAGCAAGGTTGGTATTTGTTTGGCAGTGACAAACCAGCTGCGCTGCGCTTTGTCACTGAGTAATCTCAGTAGACGCAGTAGGTAGATATAACCTATCCTGCGCAGCGAATTTCCATACAGAATAGTGAAGCTGCGTTTGCATGTCTAGAATCACTCAAAAATATGTAATATTTACCTCTTGTACACCACAAAGGTATAGCAACACCTAAGTAAACAAGGAACCATATTTGGATGATCCCCCAGAATCGGGCTATCAGCTCTCTCATCGACTGACGCTGTCCCTTGTAGTCTTCTAACAAACACTTCACCGCTAGTATCCCTATGCCGTTCGCCTCGGAGCAATTAGCAATACCACTTGTCAGCATAAATATCTTCTTTAACGAACTTATGACACCATAATCCTTTATACTATTCACTGAAAAAAAATAGACATAGCGTTTAACTTAAAAAATAAAAACTGGCCGTGTCGGACAACGCCCAGTGAAATTGTCGATTATTGATTTCGTCGGCCGCATAAATAAGTTTGTATTTCATAGAAACTAAATATAAAAACAAAGTTATTTCTGTGGTTGTAACCGAAAATTTCCCGTATCTCAAAAACTATTAACTTATATAGCAAAATCACTTAGAAACATCATAATCTTATTACCCGACTACGGCAAAGCCACAAGGAAGGGTTATGATTTAAGCAGTCTATGTATCTATGTTTGTATTTACCTACGTGTGTTTCACCGTACCGTGCGACCACGGCTTTACCTTGACCATTTTTTTACCTATGCCTTGATTTCTGTATGAAATATTTTCTTATTTCGTACTTTTTAGATCACTTTTATTTTTCCGTAGTTGGGTTACAGTTTTTTTAAACTTATTTTTAATAATGAAATCCAAGAATACCCACATGCTTATGTGCATTAAATTTTTTTTTCATCTTTCGAGTGCCACCCCTAATATTTTTCCGTAATATCAGTACACCATTGTTTAGTGGTGCACAGAATACACCTTTCCAATTTTCATCGATATAGTACAAATACTCGGAACACCTTTAAGTAGGTAATTTCTTACATACTTTAAAAGTGTTGAGGTTTTTTCATTTGGCTACGGAACCCTAAAAACGCACTATCAACACACGACTCTAAAACCGTCTATAAAGAATCGTGTTAACGTGGACCACATCTTCAAATACATGAATCACGATTAATTTACCAGCATTTTACTTTCTTTCATAATTATCTATCGCCAGTGCGGCAGTTTTCATTACACATTACAAAGAGAGCGTGCAATTTACCTGCTTTACGTATGTGATACGCATCCTGTGACCGAGATTCGTTGTTCGCCTCATCATAATACTCGTTCACCAAACTATCGTAATCGTATACCGTTTCGTTTTCTTCTTTTATAGATCTTTTATTGCTGATAGTAGTAGGTCGTAGCTGGAATTCAGATAAAGTTTTTTTTTTCTACATTTTCCTAAAGGTCCGCTCAGACAAATGCAAATTCGTTGTCACTCTTTGCTAGGTAATTAGTGCGTACACACCAGCATAATATTCTGTTTTATCTACATACAATTATTGAATAAATTATACGATTGTGCTTTCAAACTGTCTAATCATCTATTAACTGCAGGCAACTTGGTTGTGATAGCAACAATAGAACATACTATCTGTGTTATTATAACATATTAAGTCGGAGTAAAAGTTATTTTGTATTTTATATACAAATTCAAGACTAAGAGCTCGTGTGGCACCGATATATCGATCTTTTGTATGCCCAGACTTTTTCAAATGGGTCAAAACTGTTTTGTGGTCACCCTCTAACTCTTTAGCTATGACGTTACTACTAATACTCCACTTTTTCTTCTTTCTTCTTTCTTATTTCTCCACCGATCTTACTCCACTTTTTCAAAAATGACATTGTCTTTGTCCGTAACAAGGCGACCAGAGCGAACTGCATCTTTGACATCAAAATTCCCGGACTGAAACCGCTTGAATCAACTTTGTGCTACTCTTACTGACACTGCGTTAAGTCCATAAAAGTCACATATTTTTTTCGCGCCTTGTGTCGCTTTTCCCTTTTTTGCAATAAAACTTCAAAATGACAAAATGTATCGAATTTCTTCGTTAGATTAACTCATTTTCGCGGACAGAAAAACAATAGAAAACTGGCGGGAAATCGTTTTTTTTTTTTTCTTTTAAAATGTCATTTATTTAATGGTATCTAAACCCGCCAGATACAAACAGTACAGCCAAAGAGATTTTACTACAAATTTATACCCATAAAATACGACAAAACGATTTCCCCGACCTATTATTTCAGTGCTGTTTGTGAAACCGCTTGTGGGTAACTAGGCACCCGCCTACATGCGGTTATTGATGCCAAACTAACACCTGAGCACACAAAATACAAAGACTGAATAATATTTATTGTTTAAAAGGACTATTTGCTAGCAATTGATTGTACTCGTAGAAACTAAAATAAATAAAAGAAAGGGTTTATACACGAGGAAAAGATTTTTAGCTATTCTGTTAGATCTGTTACATATTCCCGTAAGACCACGTTCGCACGGACGTAAAAATGGGTTTCCAATACTCGGTGTTTAATCGGTTGCACTCTGCTGGATTCTCAATGCTCGGGCATTGAGAATCCAGCAGAGTGCATCCCAGCGCGTCGAAAAAACACATTGTTGGATTTTCAAATCTTGGCGCTAAGCAGTGCGTTGAGAACAGTGCGCGACAAAATCCCGCCGCGATATTTTTACGTCCGTGCGAACGTGGACTAAGAATGGTCACTTTGTAGAATCCCTAGTTGCGTGTAGTAAAAATAACAGAAGATTGTGCTCACCGGTCCAATATACGTGGTCATTACAGTGTTAGATTGACCGTTCACAACTATCATAGGCAGAATTTCAAACGGCTGTGTCATGTATTTCGACCATATTGTTGAGGCTCGAAAATACGCCTCTCTCGCCATCCTAAAATAATATATTATATATGAATTTTGAATATATCAATACTATAAAGGCCCAAAATATATGCTTTTCAAATCCTTGGGACTTGGGAGAGACACATTAAGACCATATAGGTACATTCCCCTGACGAAAGCATACCAGTAAAAAATCCACCGGAGACCGGCATTGAACCTTAGCGCTTACTCGAAACAAGCGCGATGATTAGACCAATGAAATCACATTAGACTTCTTGCTACAGATACATACAAATGCTGACCCAGTTCGTTATTGCTACATCCAAACAAGAGCTATCAGCTAATATGGAACATTGTCACGTATGTTTATTGATTAAATTAAGAATAGCCTCCACAAGTGGCGATACCCTGGGTAGTAAGTCCCACTTAGGGCAATCATCAATCCGCATTTGTCCGGACATGCCCGGCTTTTTAGCCCCCCTTGTCATTAGTAAAATTTCCGGACTTTTTTTTTCAAATGTCTGGTTTTATCAGGACTTTTCAAAACTCGAAATAATACTATTTCGAGTAGTAGTTTCCCTAGTTTCACTTCACTTTGCTGACTAGCTGATGATTTTACCAAGGTATGTGCATTTCTGTCGCATGTGCCACGTTAATGCAATTAAACGTATTTTCTTTATTAATTTATTTCTTCTCATTTAGTTAGTCCCGACAAGAGGGAAGAATCTGAACTCCAGTCCGCAAATAGACATAGGCCTCTCCCAAATTTCGGAGCAACACCAGGATTCCGCCATTCGCATCCAGTCCCTCCCATACTCTGGCCTACTTTACATCGTCAGTCGATCTGACTGGGGGAAGAAGGAGAAATAATATGCACATAGTCATCATACTCATTCAGTTTTCTAAACTTCTCGTTCTCATTCTCTATTTTAAATTCTTTCAACTCTTTTTGCTGGATCATCTCGTAGTCATCATCAGTTATGACGAGGTCCACCTTATAATCAGCGTCATCCTTCAACAGGACGTTGAACGTGTCTTGGATGACGAAACCGTTTGCTCTTATAATGTTGCTTATACATATTATGGTTAAGAACCAAAGCATTGTAGATTAAGTTTTTGTAATAATATTTACAAGTTCTTGACATGTGACATACATCTATGTCCTGTTTGTCAATATTCGTCATGGCAACTATTTAGTTTTTTTAATCAGTATTTATGATACTCGAGTATAAAGGTTGTCTTAAGCTGCCATAAATATAATATTTTTCATAATGTTTATTTCCACCAAGTAAAACATAATTTCAAAAATTATTCTGTTGTAACTATTTTATTTTCCTGTTTATTATTAAGTATTTGTTATTTTTATTATTTCAGATGTTCGACTTAGCGGACTCTGAAATAGCTACGGAAGTAACATTTACGGAGCACCTTCGAAACCTAATAGCTAAGATAAAAAACATTATTTATTATAGAGATGACACTCGCTACCCAACCAAAGAATTATCAGCTTTATCTGTCGTATCGACGGAAGTTATGGGCCTTGTGGAAGGCTTCCTGGCTTCAAACAGGGCGCCAAATTCCTTCGACATTATAGAGCTTGGTGCCCGGCACCCACATTTGCAATTGTACAATCATCAAAACGCTCCTTTCATCAACGCTGTCGACATATTACTAAGCAGTGGCCTTAATAGAGAGATCACGTATGGCCTAATAAATGTAGTAGAGAGAAAACTAGCTGAAGTAAGGGGCTGCACTGATATAGCAGCAGTCAAGAAAACTAATTACATACGCTTTGTTGAAGATATTGCAAGCGTTACATTTGAAATTTTCGGGAACACTGAAAAGTCTTTCAATTTTATCGACAATATTTGTGGGTTGATAACAGATTGTCGAATACCTATAAAGCATAAAGAGTTCTGTAAACTAAACCAGTTATCCAAAGAATTAAGACAGTCATGCGAAGATTTGATTGATGTAGTGACCCCAAATGAATCCATCGAGCTGGATCCAAACTTATTACAGAAATACCATCAGATTTTTATGAATGTTGTCGCTGCATCTGATAAAGACTTGTGTAACATCTGTGAGGTGTCTCGGCAAGGAAGCAAGAAAGCAAGAATACCGTATCTGCGAATGTGTTACATGTACTGTAAGACCGTGTCTCAGTTAGAACAAGAAGATAATCGGTCTGAGGAAAGTGGCTGCGACCAGCCTTATTTCTCAGTGCTCGAGCGGCAGCTCCATGACATATTTGGCAACATGATAAACAACAAAGAGATTCCTGTGACCAATTTAGAGCCCATTTGTAAAAAACTGAATGTAAATCTTATACCAAAACTCATCCTAAACTTTTGTCCGTCGATCACATTGGCTGGGCCGCCAAAAGAAGCAAGCGAAGTTAATTTCAATAACCTGCTTCATGTCGTGTACGACTTTAAAAACCCAGAAGAAAATTTATTTCTGGATCCTGTTACCAACTTCGCTCCTTTGCCACGCTCACCTGACCCGCAGTGCCTAACATACGTAGTGCTGCACAACTGGGTCTTAGCTCACATTATAAAGAAAATCCATACGTCACCGAACGAAAACAGCTTACAACAAAGTATGGATACTCGTACGAAATGCTTGAACAATTACATGGAGTTGGATCGATTCAACTGCACGAAAAATTTGTTTGGTAACAACAAGTACTTAGCGTCTTTACACACGACCGTTGATTTAGACAAGCTGTTCTTGTTCATGCCGCAACTGATTGAGTCTGGGAAGATTTTGAAATGTCTGAACATAATAGACTCCTTGTCAGAACGACAATTAATGTGTAGTGCCAATTTGTCGAATTTGAGGGACTTGATCCTCTTTAAACTGGCAACAAATCCGAAAATTCCCAGAAACTGGAAGTATTGCCAGTACCTGAAATGCCCTGAGTTGAAAGTGGACCTCATTTTGAACAACTTGAGCGTTTGGCCCGCGGAAGGTGCTCTAGAAGTCCTGGATTATCTGCGTTTTCTGCTGAGTCAAGATCTTTTAGATGACGGATTATATGAGCGGTGTTCTAATTCGATAATCAAAATACCTTTGTATGATCAGGTATGGTATCTGTCCTAATTTATTTTACTCAATGTTGTGTAATGAATATTCTGATTTTGACGTTATCATTTACAGATATCGGCAATAATGGGAACAAATCACTGGTACACCATATACGAACGATCAATCGAAAACCCTGAGAGTGTCATCGAAGTTCTCATGGACAGTCAACAGGTAAAAAGATAACAATTTAGTTATAACTTTTTATTAATGTATCACTCTTGCTATAAATATATATGTTCTTTTAGTTCAAGTTATGTTTGGAGTGGGCAGACGTTCATGAGGTGTCTGAAAACATGAAGAATTTAATTGTAATGAATCTTTTGAGGCAAATGTTCGAATATACGAACCAAGCCACACCAGAATTGGTACATCAGCTTCTGCTTAGACTCCCAACGTCCCAAGCAATGGACCTAATACAAGATGAGATGTCCAAAGTACGGAACGTAGAAATTCTCCAAGTGTGCGTAGACTTCATAACCGAAAACTCATTCGACTGGAAGTCTTTCGAAAATATCAAAATAGGACTACAAATTATGCTCGAAATAGATCCGAACTGGCGACATCTGTTCTGGGATCTAATTGAAAGTCCTTTAATAATGATTGAACAGTTTCTAATGAACGCGAAGTTGGATATCCTCGCAAACATCATAAACAAAATCTCACCTAGTTTGAAAAAAGATCCGAGCGGTGACAATCTCTACTACAATATAAAGTCGATCGAAAGCTTAGTTATATCGCGGAATGCCGTAGACGCGTTACTAAGATTTTATGCCGAAAAGGCTTTAGACATGAAGAATCCGCGAAACGTGTGCCCAGCGCCACCAAAACCTTCAGACGACTCATTGCTGCAATCGATAGACTCTATAAACATTGAGGCTGCCAACATGCCATTTGTGATGCCTGAGCAAGTGCCGAACAAAGAGCAGTGGACTGAAGACTATTCAACAGACCGATGTATGCTGTGTCATACGTCTATGTTCTCTATGATCATCCGCAGACATCATTGTAGGCGTTGCGGTCGCCTCGTCTGCCACGCCTGCTCGCGACATAGAATGCAGGTCCCAACATATCCTAGCGGGGTCAAATTCAGAGTATGTGACGACTGCTACACGCAAACGATGAATAAAAAAGCCCATTCTGAGCACGATATGATGCTGAGCAGTAACTCCGATTCAGCTGGCAGCGGGGTGACGTGTATGGACTGGTGTTTGTCTACCAATGCTAATAGAAATGATGCGGTTAGGACGGAGTTTAGTTACGAGTTCACGCCCAATGTGACGCTGTGTCTGTCTGTTATGAAGATGCATTCTATTAATTTGGATTATCCGAGGTGAGTTGCTATGCCAACACTTCGCGTTTGGCTATGATTCAATTAAAAATTCAGAATTTTAACTATGTTATGCACATTCATTGCCACTTACTCAACTATTTACTATAGCTTTATGTAGTCAAAAGTTGTTTTTTTTTTTGTGAGAGTTTTGTAATAAAAGGTCCTATAAAAATTTGTTTGCATAGGTACTTGAACTTTGTCATGTAGGACAATGAGTTAGCGGTCCCAAAACATTACAGTTATCTGAGCTTCTAAATTTAAGTTTTGTAAATTTCTTATAGATCTTTGTACGCTTTAGATTTGAAGCAAAAGCTTTAACATGCGGTATATTTTGCCAGGTTCCTCTTAGACCGCAGTGACGAGGTAGCCCGAGAGTTATCGCACGGCGGCGACGCGCGTCTTTTAATTCGCGCTCGACGTTCGTTACTGCTCGCCGCTGCAGAGCTATACTCCAGGACCCCGCAAGATTCGTAAGTGGCGCAGTCAAGTCTTGTATATCATCGTCAGTGTTTATTTTTTTCCATTCAAAAAGTCATGACACATAATACCTTTTGAAGCTGTGGCACCGAGCAGACGATTGCATAGGAAACTATATTTATGTACTTGATACATAACAAAGGTCAAAATAGCTAACACCTTTGACTAATGTCGAGTAGACATCAACCTAAAACCTTTTTAATGACCTGGCCTTTTTTATTAAATACTAGCTGCGCCCCGCGGTTTCACCCGCATAAGTCTCGATCCCGATGAAATATCGGGATAGTAAGTATCCTATGTTTTAATCCAATTCAAGTCTACCTATGTGCCAAATTTCATCCAAATACGTTCAGCCGTTTTTGCGTGATTGAGTAACTAACAAACATCCAAACATCCACACTTTCACATTTATAATATTAGTAGGATAAATATTTTTTTCTTTCCAATTTAGTTGTCAGAGTCTCTAAGTGTCATAATTTTTTATTCGGTCTGACATGTAAAGAAGACGGCTGCAGAAGCTGCTAAAGCAGATTCTAACGTGCAGTGAGCAGATAAAAATAGCCCTAAAGCCTGCATTCTTCCTGCGCTGATGTCGGTCGCGTACGTCGGTCGCGTACGTCGGTCGCGCGTACGAATATACATTGTTTTTGTTATAGCACCACACTGCGACGCTGACGTCAGCGGCGCGTACGTTGCTACGACTGGTACACGACCGACATCAGCGTAGGAGGAATTCAGGCCTTAGGTGGAAGCGCCAGGGTAGCCCGCGAAATTAAATTTTCTTACGTGCAGAACAGTATTAGGTTGTTCTTGAGCAAAATATGATTCGCGACCGTAACATTAAAATCATCAATACAACCGTCTAAGTTCATATAACCTATTGAATGACTATTTCATGAAATATCAATCAATAGGGACTGCACTTAGAGGTTTGTATTGATGATTTTAATAATTATAATTCTGCAAATACATATTTGTTACGGTCGAGAATCATATTTTGTTCAACATACAACCTGACACTGGCATGCGTATTGCAAAAAACGTAAGAAAATTTTAATTTCGCGGGCTATCCAGGCGCTTCCCTCTTAAGGTGAAGCAGGTCGATGGCCCGAACTTGTTGGTGGGCGTGGTCAAAATGCATGCTATCTCATCCAACATCGTGTGTGAAAGGGACAATCAAGGGTGACGAACATATTTTGGATGTCACTCACTGTACCAATCCATTTGTGCCAAAATTTCACTGCTCTTTTTGAAATAGTTCTTTCCTATTGTTTGAAGCCATTACATTCGGTAAATTTTTTCTAGGAATGCTGGAGGTCGCGTGGTGGTGGCGGAGACGGGCGCGCTGCACGCGGCGCGCTGCCTGGCGCACGCGGACGCCATGGCCACGCTGGTCGCGCACCAGGCGCAGCACCTCGTGCCGCACCACGGCGCGCACCCCAGTCAGTACACTGCAGTCTGGCAGTCTGCAATACATACGATATACAGTTGTGCTTTTTTTCCCCCTAAGAGTCCCAGAGTATTTTGATAAAAATCCTAGGACACTAATTTAAAAAAAAAACCAGCGTTTGCAGCTTAATTGTTTTATCATAATCCTAAACAAATCCAGGTATTTGATCAACATCCTGGATGTGCTCAGGATTATTTTGAAATCCAGTCTTGATTTTCTTTTTCTCATAATCTTCGCATTATGACAAAATCACAAAATCCAGGTTCCATCAACATACAGCAGCATAAAACAAAACTGAAAAAATATACTATCTTGTGCCCGATGTAACTGACAATAATATACCTCATTTAATGCAAAGCCAGTGCACGCAAATAATTAAATATTCTATATTTTCCCAGGTCAAATAGTAAGATCACTCCTAGAAGCTGAAAAATGGGAACTAGCACTAGAAATTGCCACAAAATCAGGACTTCCTAGAAACAGCGTACTAGCCGCTTGGGGAAAAGCGTGTTTAAAAGCTGGCTGTTTCAAACAAGCCAGAGAAAAGTTCGCACACTGCTTCAAAAACGCTTTAAACGTATGTACAGAGGTCACAGAAGAATGTGAGTTCGGTAAAGAGGCTTCTGAATCTCAGTTCATTAATCGAAGACTGCATAGTATGAGGTATTCAGAGCGGACGAGTTCTATGTCGAGCATGCAGTCGGATGGTCGGCCGCGGAGCAACCCGCCTCTGCTGAACGAAATTATAAGCATGCTTGAGGATATGAACTATCCTGTTAACCAACTGCTGCTTAATAAAGCTGAAACTATTAAGGTGAGTTTTCTTAGTTGCTGGTAAATTTTAACACCTCCTTACGACATTTTTCTCAGTAACAGTTCCGTTTTTGGAATCACTTTTAGGTCTAATCTCTCGTTATTAAATTTTTTCAATGTTTAATTGGTTATTGTTGCTATTCCTGTCAACCAATGAGTGATTTTGTAGGTAATTTTTGTCAACGAATACCGATCTTTCGAACCCTGCTTTACAACGAAGGGAAGAATTCTTCTGACTATAGTATTAAATAACAGACACATTACCAAACGTTCTAACTTAATTTTCAGTCAACAAATGAGAAACTAACAACAATGAACACGAACAAAAAGAAGATACAACTCAGCGAGCCAGCTTTAAACATAATGCATACATTAGCCAGCGTCAAAAAGATAAAACAAGGAGATTACAGCGACTTCCAGACCGCCACAGTACAGCCAAAGAAGAGCTTAGCCCAAGGACTTTTACGAAGAAACAACAACCATACCGAACCAAAAATAGACCACCAGCATAAAAGACTAGACCCATTCTTTTATAAAGAATGCGTGTACTATCTAACTAACTATGGGTCTCATACTGCAAACATAGCATTTTTCATGAAGCACAGTAACTTGAGTGAAGTAATCAGGTACTGTTATGATAACCTGGTAGATAAGGAGACGTTCACGGATTCTGTTTATATGGATTGTTTGAAGAAGGACAAGGTGAATGATTTGCTGAAGGCAATGACTGATATTGATAGTACGTTGGATATGTGGGCGGTAAGTTGGTTCCCATTAACCTATTAATTTCCATTGCTATGGATATCTGAACTCTTTTTTTTATAACAGCACCCTCAAAATCCATGAAAATGACTCCCATGTCGACATTGACCATTAAACATCCGTTTTTGGATTAAAATAAAATTTCGGCATCAGCAGTTTAGTTCCCCGTGAAAAATAATTAAAATCCCGCCTTAACTTGCAACCTACCTCTGTCTCTTCAACTATTTAAATATCAATGACACTCTATCCCAAGCTGCCATACTGCAGCTTGGGACAGAAACTTCTCCCATTTACCCACTTCCCCAACCCCGCACGATTGCCCAGCGAAAACGCGCGCGATAATCAGCTGTAAAGTAGCTTGACTGTGCTGTAAGTCTGATTTGCTGTGGCATAATGTTAACCCAAATGGCTGCAAAATTGCACTGCCAAAATGTATATACACGATCGCAAATAGTTCACTTCCATTCTTTAACACAGAATAAAACCGACTACATTAGGAACATGATGATGAAATGAAATTAATTTGTGTAAGTGACACTTTTACACATACATTTTTCGGTAAAGGTTTTAAAACTAGATGGCGTTGGCATTTCCTAGCTGTGATCCCTGAGAAGAAATGCCGAAAGAAACGCAGCGGCCATGATCATGTCTTACAGTTTCCTATTTCTCTATGCAGGAATACATAATGCACATCTGCCGTACGCTAGAGATGTCGAAGCGCCTGGAAGCGCTATACGCGGTACAATGCGGCAGTGGGCAACACGCGCGCGCGGCGGCCACGTGCGCGCTGCTGTACGCGCGGCCGGCGCCGCTCGCCGCGCGCCTGTACACCGTGCTGCACGCCAGGCAACATCATCTGTCCGCCGCGCTGCACCATCTAGCGCACTGTGTGCCCGTGCCTACCAGTTAGTATACTACTACTTATGAACTATACGGCCACGCGCGCGCTGCTGTACGCGCGGCCGGCGCCGCTCGCCGCGCGCCTGTACACCGTGCTGCACGCCAGGCAACATCATCTGTCCGCCGCGCTGCACCATCTAGCGCACTGTGTGCCCGTGCCTACCAGTTAGTATACTACTACTTATGAACTATACGGCCACGCGCGCGCTGCTGTACGCGCGGCCGGCGCCGCTCGCCGCGCGCCTGTACACCGTGCTGCACGCCAGGCAACATCATCTGTCCGCCGCGCTGCACCATCTAGCGCACTGTGTGCCCGTGCCTACCAGTTAGTATACTACTACTTATGAACTATACGGCCACGCGCGCGCTGCTGTACGCGCGGCCGGCGCCGCTCGCCGCGCGCCTGTACACCGTGCTGCACGCCAGGCAACATCATCTGTCCGCCGCGCTGCACCATCTAGCGCACTGTGTGCCCGTGCCTACCAGTTAGTATACTACTACTTATGAACTATACGGCCACGCGCGCGCTGCTGTACGCGCGGCCGGCGCCGCTCGCCGCGCGCCTGTACACCGTGCTGCACGCCAGGCAACATCATCTGTCCGCCGCGCTGCACCATCTAGCGCACTGTGTGCCCGTGCCTACCAGTTAGTATACTACTACTTATGAACTATACGGCCACGCGCGCGCTGCTGTACGCGCGGCCGGCGCAGAAGCACCGTATAAAATAAAAGTGGTCCTTATAAGATTCCTAGGTCTCAAAGACCTTTACTGTGAATGTCATAAAAACCTGTAAATTATGTTCATTGCTTCTTGTACTCCGTTACTATGACTGTGGCTAGATTGGCTGATGTTGTGAATTGATGAAATGACACACGCATATAACGCGTTACCGAGGCATTTCTCATTACGCGAAGAAGTGAAAATCGCTCTCTTTCAGTGCCAGTGATTTTCGCTCCACGATTTATATAGATCCCCAAAAAACCTCCTTTTATTTGGATAGCAAACAATTTTTTTTTTTTCCAGAAACAAGTGACGCGCGCTCCTTCCACTTCAACTTGGACAAGGTTACCATAGACAATCTAATGACATCAATAACTCGACAGATTGAACTCGCAAAGTTTCTATCATCGTGCGAAGCGAGTGGGAGACTCACAGAGAGAGTCATAAACGAGGCGATACCCATACAGAGTGCTCGAAAGGAGTCTGAGAGCACGGATGTAAGACCTCTAACGCTATATGGATCTAATACGGACAAAATAAGACTTGTAGCCGTCGTACTGGCTAGTGGACCTACTATTGAAGTGGGGTTCGAATTAGCTATCAAGTAAGTAAATTATCTCCCTACTCTCTTAAAGTAATAAGTAAGACTTCATTTCATAATCAGAAGATTATGAATTTAAAAACTCATATTGTTCGACCTTTAAATACTGGTATTCAGCTGCACTCGGTTATACTGGAAGCCGACACCAACAAAGTTGGGGAAAGGATGGGTAGACGCCGACATTGTTGGACCTTTACATTTAAGCAGATATCAGACGCTTCACTTTTTGTTCATTTTGGTCTTTAACTTGAAATGACGTCTGAACACAAAATTAATCAAAAGTGAAAAATGAATTCGTTAGTGAACCGTTCCAACGATGTTGGATTTCGGCACTCTCCTACTCCTACCTAATGATCGAAAATGAAATGAAAAGAGCAGATGAACTTTAGAATTAGAATTTATTTATTTGTAAGAATGTAGTTTTACATAGTATGGAGTTAATATTTTTTTAAGTTCTATACATTCTACCACAACATAATGGTGTACAAATATTCAAATGTCATTCTTAAACTTAATTAATTTTACTTAGTTAACTACAATTAATTTTACAGTCTGTCTATAAAGTCATGAAAATAATGTTTGAGGAACTAACATTATTCAAAAGTAGGGCAACACTAAATCATAGTACATCGAATGTCATCGGCCGTCATCGACTTGTTTTGTAACTCGTTATCTATTGCATTTATTATTGTTTTTCACATCTACGTGGATAAAACTTCGAAGAAACATGTTAAATATGAGGAAAACAAATAGGAGTGGAGCTCGGGAAATTATTTTTAAAGTGTATCAACAATGTTTGTTATAACACCAAGCTGGACAAATTTTATCAAATTTGGATGATATTTATGCTCGAACAGCAGCTATGACAGGTATGTAATCGTGTTGCTGTTTGTTTTTAATCTACCAGAAGTAACAAATTTACTAAATATACGATTTTAAGACTAAAATAAGGATTGTTTACATTGCGCATTAATAGGTTAGACTGCAAATATAAGTAGGCCATATTGTAGTGCGATTAGAACTTTTGATACTTTTGGGTGATCAAATTTATCGTTGATTTTAAATATGATTAAATTATATCATATTTGAAATTAAAACTAGTGCAATCTATTTTCTGTTAGATATTACTTTTTTTTTAAATCTTTCAGGAAAATCTGAGAGTACAGTGAGGCGTATTGCAGATGTAGGCTATAAAAATAATGGCTAATTTGGAACCCCCGGCAAACACAAATCAGGCCGTCCTAAGAAAAAAATGGATGACTGCAACGTATAGTGTTGCAAACATTGAAAAATGAACTAGGAAGAACCCTATATCAAGATATAGATGAGTTAGTCATTCGCCTAAGCGAAGATAGCAGCAGCGATGACAGCAGTAGCGAAGACGTTGTTAGTGACGCAGCTGACAATGAAAATACTTTTTGTGACGTAGAATATTTGGAATCAGATGATGAAACTAATTAATTATTATGTTATGAGATATTTTTCATTAATAAAAAAAAGTTAAAACATATAATAAAAAATATGTATGAACATTTTTCCTTTATTTACTCATTTTATTTGAACGACAGAGACAATAGATTTGTGCTATCTGATCGTATATGCAAACTAATGAAGGTCGGAAGGAAAATATCGTAAGGAAACCTGGACTTATAATTAATATAAGTCTGAAATCGCCAACCCGTCTTAAGCAAGCGTGGTGATCAATGCTCGTGACTTCTCTGTTGAGAGTCGCATCTTTGTCTATGGTTTATGTAGTTTTTTTTAATAAGATCTACGCATTTTACGACTTTACCTTTTCTCTCCAGTTTAAAAAAAAAGCGTCTCGTCGTTTTAATTAAAACCAGGTTTGCTTCTAGTACAAAATAATGTTCTAGTATCAAAATCAATTTAGTCACACTATACAGGGTTGCTACGTGCACGACCGCAGCGCCCTCATTTTTTTTCATGACTTTATAGACAGACTGTACGATTTGTGATTTGCATTAAGTCCAATATGAATAAATATATACAATTTTTTTTTATTTTTTTTTTAATTTACTTTTTATTTTTTTATTAGGTAATCGTTACTTTAGGGTTATAGGTCTATAGTTCACCATATCAGATTTATCACCATTCTTAAATATCGGTTTGACTATTAAGTTCTTGAATGCACTTGGGAATATGCCTTCTGAAAACTGATTCCTATGTAATTCCATATCCTATCCACTCCTATTCCACATTCCATTGATTCCTATGTAATTTTGTCGGTGTCATGTGATCGTGGGATAAAAAACATAAATGAACGTTCACTCAATTGAAGCGTCTGATATCTGCTTTACGAGATTTCCAACTTGCGTCTTCGTCATATTTGTAACTACTTTCAATTTATTTCCAGGATTATAACTGAACATAAGCTGGACTCCATGAACATTTATATCCACGTAGCGAGGTTTCTGGTGAATTCCGACAGGTTTATGGAAGTCAAGACGTTGGCCAAATGTATACGAGCGTCCAAAGAAACGGCAGCTAGGTAATAATAATAATCATTTTCTTTGTAAAAAGGACATCGCGAAACTACTGCCCTAAGCATATATAGAAATTTCTCACGAGCTAGTAACATTCAAATATTCATTCATTAATTATTACGTGTTTATTTATTCTCCTAGAATTTTCGTGAATTAATGAAATATTTAAAAGATTTTTTACTTGTTTTTCCACGTTTTTTGTTTGACAAGGAGAACTTAAGATGTTGACGTTCACAGGTAAAATTAACGTATCGAGAAGTATTGAGGTAAAAAAAAAAAAAACATTTGTACTGATTATTGCAGCTTACGGAAATATCTTTAAAAGTAGATTTATTGACCATATTTTTCGTAAAACGAAACGTTAAAATCTTATGTTCTCCTTGTCAAATAAAAAACATGGAAAAACTAGTTAAAAACTTTTAATTATTTGATTAGTTCACGAAATATTTAGGAGAATAATAAACACGTAATAATTAATGAATGAATATTTGAATGTTACGAGCTAGTGAGGAATTTTTATACATGCTAAGGGCAGTCGCCCATACTTTATTTAGCCATGTCCTTTACGTTTTCTAGTAGCTGCTGTTTTTATAAGCAAGTTAAGTTATCATAAGCTTCTTATAAGTTGAGGTGCTAATGACCATATAGGCCGTCAGAAATGTATGGTTATCTATAGTCAATGTCAGCTCAACAGCCATTGGTGCAATGTTTTTTCTCGTATTTATGTCGATTCCAACAATTTTAGAATACAGTATTAATAACTTTCAATAAAAATTAAGATTTTTTCCTCTAAAGCTAACGTCAATACTTTAAGTGCTTTCCCTCCTGGGCCCGTTCTTGCTGAGCTAATAGCAAGAGACCGGATTTTATGCAGCTTAATATGATCGAAATATGCATGCATTTTTCTAGCAAGATATAGTTAAAATGACAGAAAATAAGCCCAAATATGGACGATCAGTAGATTTTGGGTAAAATATACAATAACCTGCAAAAATTGCGAAATTATACAAATCCATATGCATACAAGCATTTGCATAAAATCCGATCTCTACTAATAATCCATTTTATATTTTCCAGCCTAATGAGTGATCAAGTATTGGAGTCCGGTGTAAGCGCAGTTGTGGCTCGCTGCGAGTCTCGAGGGCAGTTGTATGATGAGCAAGCAGAGATCCTTATCGGAGACATACACAGCGTTACTATAAAGGTATATCAACAATGACATGGACTATGACCCTTCACTGATAAGTAGTTCACCAGCATGTTCATAAATTAACTGAGACAATACTGAGAAATAATATTTTGATAGCAGCCGAATAAGTGGGCGGGCGCCTATTTTACTGCAAAGGACAACGCTCATCCCTGTATAGAGCTCCGACTATGGTGCTAAACATATTTAAGGCAATACAACTAGGCAACTAGCTTCATCTTTCTGACTGACCGACCCCTTGACAATTCAAAAGTGCCTGTAATTGGTTTATTTGAAATAAATGCTTTGAGTTTGAATTTACAAGTTTATATCGCTGGCGCAATAGTATTTTTAAAAGAAAAAACCGGTCAAGTGCGTGTCGGACCACGCAAAATGAATAGTTTCGTAGTTGAGATGAATGTATGTAGTTGAAAAACATGTTCTCACATTCATCGATTTACGTTACGGTCAATTCTCTAACTGAAAATGTAATTTAGTAATTGCAAAAAAAAAAAAAATTTTATGTGATAAAACTACAAATTAACAATTTTCGGACTTGAAAATATGATTTATTGCGGTAAACATGACGCAGACAAAGAACACAAACAAAATAAGAACAAGTTGGGGGAAAATATGCGTCATATCCACGCAAAACGGCCATCGCTCAGCATAATGCTACGAGACCCTATGCGAGTCAGAGCCCCAGCGCTGGCTTTCAGCGACAGCCGACGTTGACTTGATGACGTCAACCGGTGTAGCGTACGAAATGATAAAAATTATAAATAAAATAAATAGGTACATAATACCTAGGTCGGCTTTTCAGCTTGTCGTTTTTTTTAACGAATTCTAAAATAAATAATCTTTTCCCAGATATCCTGCTACCTGATATGTCGCAACGTAAGTAGCGCTTATATTCTCGCCGCCCGCAACGACCGAACGAACGACCTCCGTCGAGTGTTACAGGAAGCTGAGCGACTCGGCAACGACCAAGTCAGGAATGCCTGCCTCAAACGACTCACTTCGAAAAACGTACTATAAAGGCTAGTGCAGATTGGGGCGAGCCGCATCGGAACGCAACGCTTTGAAAAAATCCTCCCTCATCATCAGTTTCCTACATTTGCTATAAACCAACGCACACTACAGGCAGGCAGCACCGCACGTTTATGTATAAAAATGCGTTGCGCTGCGGCCCATTGTGCTTATAATGTGCGCTTGGCTTAAAAATGAACTTTTATTTATCGTAAAATGGGGTAAATATGGATACAGGTTTAAATGGAGCCAAATTGGTAAGGGGACTCTTTGAGAGTTGTTGTTGGCAACAAACTTGATTAACTATGACAGAAATCCGTTTCCCAGATTTGTCCCTATTCAGGGGTGAACCCCTGAATTGATTCACCTCATTTTATTACATCTTTTATGATGTGGAAAGAAGAATTGAAATGTAAATATAATAATTGGGTAAGTATTCAATTTGGGTGCTATAAGAAGCCACGTATAATGTAGTTTACGGGAATTAAATTAATTGGCCTAAGGTATTAATGCAATTTGGCAAAAAATTAATATATCAATAATGCAGTTGAACTGGATGATATTTGTGCCTTTTTTTACATTTAAAACGTGGCATATGAATATCAGTAAAAAAAACACTTCAGCCCTATTTCAGTCAGTCATATATTCAGTCATGACTTGGTTCATTAGTGACCTTGCATTTTCGAATGTGATACTTTGACAATTTGTATAAAATATATAAAATTAATCATCTTTTGTTCTTAATCATGACTACTAACATTTATAATTCATAACCAGTATTATTTCTGAGGCGGAGTTAATTAAATTCAATAAATTGTGGTTTAATAAACTCATATATAACAAAAATTATAATATATTTTGATATAAAGTGATAATGGCTATATGGAATTAGCATGTTTAAAAAAATTCGGATATTGATTGTTTTAATAACAAATGTATTGGTCTCATAATATGATATCATTGTAAATTGTTAACTCATAATCTTTCATGTTATTCTATATAAATAAAGTTTTCTATAATTATTATTTGAATTTTCAATATTATTCTCACAAAAAATACATATTACATAATTACTCCTATAATTTCAACTGCTCTCCTAAGATAAAATAATACAAAAACACTGCTGATAAAACTTTATTGGGCGAATATAACATAAAGTATGAATGATATAAAAATCAGGTGCATTGGACAGATGGTCAATGACTGCGTCTGCATCACTAGCAACTGCAGGCAAGACTCCAACTCTTCAGATCTCACAGAGAGAGAAAAGCACACTTCAATGGACCTCATCCTACCAGCTAGGATATCACGGTGGTGTATTAAATAGCAAAGTTCACATTTTGTTCATAACACTATATTGCGCACTTAATTTTCAGTCTTGACACATTGTCTGCTTCAAAGCATGATTACTGTGTAGCCATCGCTTTTTTCTTGGGCTTTTTCAAACGTTTTAACCCATTTACGCTTGTTTTCAGTAAATTGGAATATGCAGTACTGAATGTCTCCACATCTCGTTGTTCTACAACTGTTGATATTTTTTTACTCTTTGATTGTGCCCGTACCAAACATTTGTATTCTGGATTTTTCACTACTGGCTTTCCATCACGAGGTTCCGGTTTAGTACGACCATCATCTGAGTCAAAAATAAAAAATGTTATTAAATATTACAGTACCATTACAAGCAATACAAAATCAATGTTCTGATAATTTAAACTTACATCTTTTCATAGTCATAGTAATTGATCCCGCAGGACGTGCTTTTTGAAACAACTTTGTCAGCTCTACAAGAAACTGAAAAGAAGAATTGCTTTAAAAATAATAGAAATATGGGAAAAAATTATTTGTTGTACCTTATGAGTGACGCTTACCTCATCATTACCCAATAAAACCATGTTTTTAGTTGATATTAAATATTTGTATATGTTACGTTAATTACTTTTATAATTTTATCTTCGGTACAAGTTGCACATTTTACGAATAAATTAGTTTAAACATTCCATTCGCACAATACCACTAGGTACGGGACACGTTGACAAGACAGTAATGACATTTCAATTTTAATGTTGCCATTGCCATCTTGATATACCAGAGATTTTTTATTATTATTGCCAAGCTTGCCATTATTCGACTAATCAACTATTGCAGAATTTCTAGATGATATCACGAAGCATCAAATATGGGATAGGCAGTGACGAAGCGGGGTTGACCTGGCTGTTGAAATCTGTCAGGGGCTCCAAATGGAATGAGGTGGCTTTTTAGCAAGCAAACAGCCAGACGAAAGATGGAGAGACATGATTTATACACCCAGAGACCAGAACAGATGCGTTGTGGCATGAATATGCATGCGTTGTGGCAACAGGCATGCGTTAGTGACAGCATCTTCACATGCGCTATAGTAAGTTGTAGTCTCATTTCCTATGAAATGAATGGGAAAAGTTTTTTTGCGATTTCTGACTTTTCTAGTACTCAAACATCAGTTGATCCAATAGAGGTATGGTGACAAGTTCTTGCTCGACGAGAGACATCTGTTTATCAACAACTGTTCGTGTGTGGACGTGTTTGCATCCAGTTTATAAACATGGCAGTAGTGTGGCGCAATGATATAATAATGCAGTTAAAAGAGTGCTTTCAATCAAAAGCATAATTATGAGATACCTACCTCAAGAAAAGAATAAGAAAAATGAATACAAGTTTTCTCTTTGCAGGAGATAGTCTCGCACCCATCATCTTTTTCTTTTTCTTATCAGCAATTTTATACATTAAATACAGAGAACACAACACTTCTTTGGGCAACATTTTGACAACATTTTGTGTTGACAAGACATAGTTATTGATATAAACTTTGTTTTTAGCGACTTTGTCGTTGCTCATCAACAATATTGATCAACTGTTGCTCAACAAAAGTTTAAGTAGGTACCATGAATACGGGGCTTAACTGACTACCCATTAGGTACCTACTGAGATCTATGTAATTATAATATGTCTTTATCAATGTAGATGGAAATGGCAAATTTTATATTAGTAAGTAAGTAGGTTATGTTCATTTATAATTATGTAGGTGCTAGACAAACAAGAGAGTACAAAATTAGGCGAGATAACAAGAGCCAACACTAAAAGATTTCCATTTAAATACAAATTTTTATTTGATATGTACCGTGGCATCTTAGCAGGTATCACTGAATCTCAAAGAATATACTACTCTCTCTGAAGCTCTTAGTTACTAACATTGCATGAGCTTAAGAGGTCAACAGACCAAACTACCTCCAGGGTTTGATTTACCTGATAACATGTTTCGCCTACATTATTTTATCTACTTAATGAAAATTTCTCGATAGATACCTAAAGTAACTACTTACATAAATAGCTACGCAATAATACCATATTTCATGGGTTATCGAATCGTAAACATAACAGCGAGAGCCGCAGACGGCAGACGACACTTTTGACCCTTACTACACACACATTAGACAATACAATACATAGGTACATAAAAGTTATTCACCGCTAATGTATATACTATGTAGTACTATTGCAGCGCGCGGCTTCGACAGTCGACGCGACGGCACTCTGTCCTTCAGTCTAAACTTTGCGTGTCAATCGGAATCTCACGGTTTTTCGTAGCATTATTGGCATTTGGTCGAAAAAAAATGTCCAAACACGGTAAGAAATTAGAATTTTACAAATTATTTAGTAAATTCGTTCGGTAACGATCTCTTTTCAATAAAATGAATATATTTAACTTTATCCATCACCCAATTAAGATAGTAATAGTTTCAAGAATCGTATGTTACTTGCGGAATCGACCATTACAACAACATAGGTAGTCGGTTAACGTGCCCCTTCTGCATCCAATCAACCGGTCTAAAAAGTATAGGTAAATATGCAATGTAGAAGCACTCTTAAACATATGAATTAAAAGTAAATCTATGTACTTACAAAATATGACGTTTTATCTATTGATGTAAGTACCTACAACAACAAAATTATGCATAGAAAAGAAAATAAAAGTACTTATATAATAAAAATACGCTCCTTATAGCGTCTAAAAATAAACTTATACCTATGAAGCTACCTACTTTCTATTATAATAAAAGAACTGCTAGTAGGTACCTAGGTACTGTTGACACTTTTTATCGTAGGTACCTACTACTCTTATTTTTCAACCTTGTCGTTTAGTTTGTATATAAAATTATATTTTATTTACATAGTTTAAAAACTGAGTTTTAAAATAATAATATGTACAAGTAAACAAAAATGGGAGGGGAAAGAATCACAGGGCATCAAAAATTCGTCCGCATCGTTGTCAACAGACAAAGTGTCGATAAGTCAATCAGCATTGCCACGTTGTAAGGCAATGTTGATTCTTTGGCCACAAAATAGGCCAGCCCTCTGGTCACGTGAAGAGTCAGCCAACCGCTTCGCAATGTCTCGAAAAACTATGTGGGCACTCGGACCCCATGGACCTAGAGTTTCAATCCCAAACGTCTCTAACATATAAGTATAGAAAAGGATTGAAGAAAAAGATATGACGTTTAAAAACATAATAATCAAACGTGCATAATGTGATCATGTCATCACGATACGCTTTAGGCTTTGCTTGTTTTCAACTGTTGCGGCGCCGCAGGTACGGCAGAAATCAGCCCCGGGATGCCCAGACAAGCTGCTAATACCTTCTCTATCATTTGTTCCAGTTCCATATTACGTGACGGCCTCAGTAACTGCCGCCGGTGTTCTTGGCGGCGCTTATTTAGCGTACCGTCTGTCTCAAGACAAGCCGACGGAACTACCAGATACATGGGAAAAAGTCGGGATTCTGAAAACGATCAATGTGTACCCAATCAAGTCATGCGCACCTGTTTCACTGAACACAGCTGAATGTACTTATATGGGATTAAAAGATGGATGGCTCCGAGACAGGTTTGTATGGATACATATAGGTACATGCTTTACGTTGTTGTTTATTTATGTGCCTCTTACCTACATACATAAACTCACGCCTTTTTCCCATGGGGGTAGGCAGAAACTACAGAACGCCGCCTGCTACGATCCTTACATACTCCTTTTGCTTACTTTACGTTCATGCAGCTGGTCACACCTATACGCACGACGGTTGCAAGTACTACGCACCTGACCTTTCTAAACATCATCAATAAGTTTACTATTATAATTATGTCCTTCTAGAGAGTTCCCACCCGCGCGGCGTTTCCCTCACATCTGCTTCCTAAATATCTTTTATTAGACGCCTGTCACTCATCCTCTCCACATGAACAAACCATTTAACCATCTAAGCATACCTACTCTTTTAAATTAGTGTCATTACTCATTAGGTAGCATCTTCTTTTAAATCGCACCGATGCCTTATCACATCATTCCTAATTTTTGCTTGCTTAATACTTTTTATTTTGTTGTCCACTAGTTAGTTCCACAACAGATGCATAAATCCTCTTTCAAACTACGCCTGAGCGATCGGAACATTTGGGTTTGCTATAATTACGTTATTTTGCTGCCGAATCCTTTGTGGATTACAGACGAGATGTTGTGACTTGATGTCCGTGTCTTATTTTGCTGCTTTGCAGAGTCTTGATGGTTGTCGATGACAAGAATAACTTCATAACAGCAAGAGCTTACCCTGAACTTCTACAAGTATTCCCTACTATTAGAAATTCTATTCTTACTTTGAAACATGCAAACATGGAAACAATGAGCGTCAACCTAGCTGAGGTAGGTTATCTAAACTAATATTAAAAAGACGTAGACTTGGTTGTTTGTTTGTAAGAGATAGAGGTTTGGATTGAACCGTTGACTAAAACTCTTTAACTGATAGAATGCTACCCTATTATCGATGTTTTATGCCATAGTTGACTTCCACGCGGACGGAAGTCGCGGTCGGAAGCTAGTGGCATGATCATCATCATCAGCCTACAGCAGACTACTGCTGGGCATAGGGCTCTCCAATTGCACGCCATTCAGGTCGATTCTCAGCAACTCTCATCCAGCTGCTACCAGCTACGAATGGCATGATCCTTTTTACAAAATGTTCTTTTAGTATGACAATGATATGGCGTATTTATAAATACGATTATCAACAAGATACACAATGCTATTTAGGAGCTTTCAGACCTTACTTAATAGATTTATATTTAAATGTTTTGAATTAAGTACTTTATTTTAGATTGTAGCTCTACAAAAACCTAAAACGGCAATTGTATGGGGTGATCCAGTAAGTGTGTATGATTGCGGCTGGGAGGCAAGCGAATGGTTCTCGAGGTAAACAGTTATGCTTTATCACAACGTTGTTTATTTTTGTGTAGTTACATTATTGTGCTATCCTATTTACGTTTGCGTTATCAGCCTTGTGTATATAGCTCAAAGTTGATAAAGTTTATCAACATGACTTTCCATGCTGTAAATATGTACCTATTATTTAGGTAACAAGTTATTCTGAATCCGAAAGCTTGCAATGCAGAACCGCTCTTAAAGTATGTAAGTAATCTAATAAAATATGTTCCAGATTGATTGATCGCTCGTCCGTGAACTACCGCTTGGTCTATTACGCAGCGGACAATTGCCGTAAATTGCGTAGTAGCACTAATAAGGTTTACAAATTCACGAAGAACGATACGGTAAGACAATTTTCTTTCTTGGGTTCCGCACCTTAAAAAAAAAAGGGACCCTTATAGGATCATGTTTTTATAGAAGCTTATTTGATAAGAACAAAATTTTTGAAAAAGAAAGGCTGTGGACATGAATAAAGACTTGTAAAACTAGCTTGTTGTACTGTCGTCGAAAGAAAATGTCTTGCTATTGCTAGTTACTGAATGGCATGAACATTCGGGGTCCATGGGTCACACACTGATAAATTAAATGGGTATCATGCTATCAAAAAGCATTCAAACCAGAGTTACATGATACAGTAACTTTAAATATAAGAATAGTACAGGGTATTTTTATAAAGTTAGTCGTAGCCACGGAGTATAGAAAGAAGGTCGTAGCGCTTTCCCCAGAAGTCTTTTAATCATCCTAGCATGTAACAAAATTTTAAAAAGTGCCATTCAATGCATTAGGTACCTATAGAAATGTACAACTGTTGTGTGCATTTTTAACAGACATCAAAAAAGGAAGAGGTTATGCATTTGGCCGGTATTTTTCATGTGTGTAACTACACCGATTTTTCCGTGATTACTAGCGCCGATTTAAGCGATTATTTTTCATTTGGTAGAGGAAGCTCGTACGTTCCATATAAATGTTATTAACTTTGCTTGGGTAGTTTTTGAGTTAGCTTCAATAATACGTATTTAATTCGTATTTATGTTGATAATGTTATGAAAATTTCTGTCAAGTAGTGTATACGAATTTTTGTGGGTTAGGTACCATAACTAAAAGGAGAAAAACAAGCGGTTTTACAAAAAACCACAGACTCCCAATAAATAACACTACAAGGTAAAAAAATCTAAATTTCGGAAGTCTGTGGCCAAATACGATTTATAATAGCTAGTTTTAAGTGTGCTCAAAGCAAAATATCTAGAAAAATACCGAGGCGGTTGTGTAATTTCATTGGATCGATAAGAAATAAATTAATTAGTGTTTATTTTCATTTCAGGGTGCTCTCCCTGATGAAACATCTTTCAACCTCGTCAACGAGGCTTCTGTCAAGGACTTGAACACTCGTATTGCATCGGACTGTCAGGTTACAGACCGTAATTTCAGAACTAACTTCCTGCTATCTGGAGCTCAGGCTTACGACGAAGACAAATGGAAGTTCCTCAAAATCGGCGAAAATATTTTTGAAATCATTAAACCGTGCTTTAGGTAAGGGTCTTTTTTAAATAAAGTCTGCGCTTTATTTTTAGTATATGCTTTGTTTATTGTTTTTTGTGTTACTTTCAGATGCGTGTTGACGACCATCGATCCAGAGACAGGAGTTCGTAACTCCAAAACTGAACCATTGAAGGAATTGAAAAAGTAAATAATATCCTTATCAGCTTTTACCGCACCGGGCCCTAATTCACCATCACCACTTAACGATTCCTTACTTCGAAACCACGTCAATTCCTTATTCCACGACATCTGCTAATAACGTATTCTCTATGATCAGAGTGGGGCAAAAACTAATTGCGAAAACAATTAACAACTAACAATTAAATTGCCAAATTTAGTTGCAACTAACAACTAAAATAATTAATTGTAATTGTAACGTATCGCAATTAACAATTAATTAATTGTGCTTGTAAAACTTTGCAATTACAATTAAATTAATTGTGCTTGTAAAAATTTGCAATTACAATTGATTAATTGTTAATTGTTTGATACACGTTTACAATTACAATTAACAATTAATAAATGTCAGTAACTAAAAAACATAATGCAAACAATACAAGAGCATTCTCCTTAATATTCTCAAAGGTATGTAAAGCCTGGATTTAAGCCAGAACATTACTACGTAAAAGTGTAGCACAGGTGCCATATACAGGGGCCACCGTAGGCGCGGGCTTGCGGACGGCGAGCAATGGGCAGCTCGCCGTCCGGTAAGGACCAGGCCCGGGTCGACGGCGCGTCGTGTTCCACGCGCGCCTCAAAGAGATGTCAGCACCATTGACGGGGTCCGATAGGACCGATGCCTGCCGGGGTCGCGGATTGTTCGAAAGAGTTACCGTGGCCCTGACGCACAGGCAACTGAAGGAACACGGGTGGATTTTAGTTAGTAAGAGTCTGACACGCCCTTCCGCTCCGCCCAGAGCGGGAGAGGTCATTTGATGATTTCCCACCAAAAAAAAAAAAAAAAAATGGGTGCCATATTTACATTCGTCAAATACTTACGTAGTTAAATTAAATATTAATTGTTTAAAACAATTAATTTAATTGCAAATAAAATTTTAATTGCAATTGAATTAATTGTAAACCACAATTAACAGATTTAATTGCAATTGATTTTAATTGCATTTCACAATTAAAAAATAATTGAATTAATTTAATTGCAATTAATTTAGTTGAAATAAAAATTGTAATTGTTTGCCTCTACAATTAAACAATTAATTCAATTGTGCCCAACACTGTCTATGATACAATAAACGAAACCGTTTCTACAAGACACGATATTGAGGTGGTAAGATTACGCGGGGAATAATAATTGCCATACAGAATTGGGGCCCAGCTGATGCCCGAATATTCGAAGTGAGAATAACAGGTTTTTTTTTTTAAAGGTACCGTCAAGCTGTGACCGCTGAAGAACGCAAATCTTGTGGGAACTCACCGCGCATGGGGCTACAGATGGCGCTGCGCAGCGGACCAGGCGGCAAAATCTCACTCAATGACCCTATTTACGCGGCATAAAACATTTTTATTTCACATTTTTTTTATCAACGAATCTCTGGATGTTTCATTCAGGTTGAAATCTCGAAATTTTATAACTTTTTAAGAATACAAGTATTTACATATAAATGTATGAAATAAAAGAGGGGAATGGTTGTAAATTACTTTAGTTAATAACTATTGTTAAATGCGTACAATTTGAGCTGCGATTCTTTTATCGTCGTTGTCACTGGCTATTTGTAGGCGGGCGAAGGTTCCTCCGCCCGTACCTTTGGTCAGGTGCTCCGGATTTACCACGACGCAGCCATTTACTTCCTAAAAAACAACGATAATAAGTTTTAGCAGCTTTTATTGAAGTTTTTAATGTATTTTTACAAAAAAAAAAACAACCGACTTCCAAAAATAAAAAACTCAAAAACGTGAAAAATAACTTTAATTTCGGAAGTCGGTGGCCAAAAACGAAAATACACAACCAAAGACACCGACTTTCGAAATTAAAGTTATTTTTCACGTTTTAGTTGTTTAAAATAAATTTTAAATCGTCCCTCCAGTTGTCTTATTTTTGATCATATTGAAAACATCATTGATGGAAGGGGACACCAAAGAAGAGATGGATGGATGTGTCAGGGATGATATGAATGAAAAGAGGGCGAACGATGTCGTGAAAACTGATAGCTTTTGAGGCGATCTTAAGTAACATTGGACAAAGGCAGGCAAAACATCACATGATAAAACACCATTACTATACAAACCTTGACAAAGTATCTAAAGTTAGAGGGCAGTATTAGGATGTGAGGTATGCAGGACATCTGCGCATGGGCAGCCCATAGTGCGGCGTCGACAGCCAAGCCTTGTGCAGGCGGCCACAGCGGGTAGTATGTCTGTTGCATCAGGATGTGGCCGGCTAGCCGTGAGAGTTTGTCACCGCCCATGCCTCTGTAATAATTATAATGAATGTATACAAAATATTGTAAAACATTTTAAAAGAGTAACTATGGAGTTTCTTGCCCAGTCTTCTTCATACGAAACTACCTTTTGGAAGGGGCAACTAGAATCAATTCTATTTTCTTGTACATTTTGATATTCAGTAGTGCTTTTTAATGGCTACTTGAAATATAGGATTAGGATTAAAAACAAGAAATAATATTCTTATACTACATGTAAGTAGTAAGCAGGATATGATAGTTTGACTTTCAAAAAGATTTATGCCTAAAGAAAGAACAAAAAATAGGGTCTAATAACATGATTTTTGTATAGAAAAACAAAGTGCAGACGTATTCCTTGACGATTGCATCTCTTCTCATTACTAGTAGAACTACCAGTATGTGTAATACATACGACTGAGCTGAGAGTTCTAAAGTTCTAGAATAATAATAGTATATATTTACAAGGATATCTCTTCTTGGCTGATGTGCATGAGTATGTCTGTGCTGGTAACACCAATAACTATGCCATTGATGTTGAGCGTGCACGGGTCGGACACGAAGTGAATGTTCGTGTGTTTCCGCCTGCTGGGGTACGCCGGCGTCGGGTAAATGTTCACGTGGAAGGCGTCCTTATTACTAGCAACTATGTATATCTTAGTGTATGGGCTGCAAATAAATACAAAATATTATTCTATTCGTTTTTATTTTTTCATTATTTTGATTATATTCGTAATTATTGTAATAACAATAATTACTCGACGAATATAATCATTTACTTCATGTAGAAGTCTCGTTTCTGCTTACCTTGTATTACTTAATTCACCTAAATTATCAATTAGTTTGTCGAAAAATGACTTGAAAGTCTCTGCCATGGTATTGTCTTTGACTTTTGTATGTTCGCTGTCCAAAAATGGTCCTGTCATTATAACTACATGAGGTTTGTGTGTCGTAATGTATGTTACTAGGTCTTTCAAAGGTTCATAAGCCATGTTGTCCGATGTTGTGTATGGTCCTGATGCTATCACCACTGACATTTTACCTAAAACATTTTTATTATTGAACTTAGACGATTTTTATTTTGTATCCAATGCGGTCCTAATAGCAAAAAATAGAACACTTGCTCAGGCAAACAGCTCTTAATGCGGGCTTTACATAGGTGACTATAGCCGCACAATTTTCGCCGTAAGGCGTAAATGGTGCGACTGTCAAAATGGTAATTCGGCTAGGCCTCAGATGACAAAAATCGCAAGTTCCAAATTAGAGTAGGTTTCGACTTTTGTCGTGCGGCGACAGGCCGCATGCGGCGGGTGAATAAAATCGTCCGTAAAAATGCTGGCGCAGGCGATCACCCGCCACAGGAAGGTCGATATTTTGATGCAAAATGAACTAGTCACCTGCGATTTTTATCGACTTGTGTAAATGGGGTGGCGATTCGTCTTGTGAGGCGATTTGGTAACCGGCGAAAATCAACCTAGTGAATCCCCATAAAACAGATAAGTTAAAATTGTTACCTATAACGACATACCATTTAAAACATTCATCATATCAGCCTTATGATCCGCAGCAGGCGACGAGGCGTCGCAGAACACTTCGTGAGCTACAAACTTGTCACCACGCGTGTTTACTCCTCGCATCACAACAGTCTGACCAGGAAATAAAGAGTACTGCTTCAGACTGTCACAGAAATAATAAACAAGAATTATGCTTTTGAAAGCTTGAAGTTACAAAAATATAAGGTGTTTAGATAGGTCACAGCAAGTTTGAAAAAGGAGAAGTATTTAAGTATTAAATGTATATCAAAAGGAAGAATTCACCAAATGTATCCATCAACTTCCTACAAACTACATTATGCGCATAACTCCTAGCCGGCAAGCTGTCGACCACCGACGGATGGCGTTATAACAAACTTGTCGGCTATTATAGGCCGGTGACGGACAGCTGTTCCAGTACAGTGAAATTATGATAACCTTTACGAAGTCCGCTCTTAGTTTACAGTATGTATCTCTTGCTTGCTATCAAAATATACACCTTTAGGTATCAATTGAATATACAAACTTGTCCAAATCCACTGGCACTGTCTGACTGAGTGATTGATCCCAAGTTCCTTGGAGTATAACACTCTTAGGGTTGAGCCTGGCATCCGCGTCACACTCTATGCGGCTCACTACCGATACTTCAGCCTGTAATTTTATCGTTATAAACTCTACACAGCTGATTTTGTCATTAGATTTCAGTATTGGGCAGGCTTTCCACCAGAGCAGTGCGAGGAAAGAATCCACCAATAGAATTGCTCCATTAATTTGCAAATTCTATTGGTTGATTTTATTCCTAGCTCACTTATCTACTGCCTCATTCTGGTAGAAAGCCAGCCTTACTGGAAGATGTTTATGAGCTACCTGTGTTTTACACCTAACTGATGTAACATCTGAGATTCCACATTTCTTCATGATACATTGAGATATGTAGCGAATGTTGTTATCAAACATACTAGCTTTTTCGTGAAGGAGTTCAAAGCCAAACCTAGAATGGAAGTGAGAAAAATTATATTTATTAAGTTTCAGGTGACAGGCATTTTTATTTCAATAAATCATTGTCAAATTGGCTAATACTTTACAATTTTATTACTAAGACTGACAGTCATCAATAAAATACTATTAGCCAGTCATTAATATTGACGCAGTCAAATTGTATGTATAAGAATTCCCTAGTAGGCATTTGAGTCTGAACTCAAATGACAGGTGAATGTTGCAAATTAAGTTTACTTGTATCGTATACTCTTAGGGCCGAGTCACACCGGAATGGCAGTGGCCGGCGGCGACGCCAGCGGCCCCCGGCGGCCTCGCGTGACCTCCAAACCCCACGCGCCTAGTCTACTCTTGACTAGTTTAGTTTCTACATTCGGTGGGGGTAAAGAGCGCGCGCCCGCCCGCGGTGCCGCGAGCAGCCTCGCGGCGCCGCTGGCAGCCGCGGGCAGAACCACCGACAAGACGCGCGTGGTGCGCGGCCGCTCGCGTCACCGCGGGCGGCCGCGCGATTTTTTCAATCGATCCTGGTCTTTTAAGTATGTAGATAAAGTTTAAACTTATTTCACACTGAAAGTGCTCGCCGCGTCGCTGCCATTCAGGTGTGACTCGGCCCTTAGGGCCGGCGCACATCTGGCGAGGTGCAGCGCAGCTCATTCGTCACTGTCAAACAAATATCGACCTTGCACCAATTGATTTAAAAGTTGAACTTCCATTAGCTCGAGACCGCGTCTAAGCGAAAAGAGGCGCGCGTCTTAAATTATTTATTCTCAACTTTATTTTTAGGCACGCAACGTTGATATGTTTGGCAGTGACAACCGCGCCGCGCAAAGTGTGCGCAGGCCATTACAATACTTACATAGCTTTGGTGTACGTATCACCATCATCATTAGATACTTGTGTGATTTTCAGATTTAAAATGTCATTAGGGCCACAGGGATCAGCAATATTCTGTAATAATTTCTCATCACCATAGGAGTGTACTACAGCACCTGTATTTGTTCTGGATGCATACTTAGCAGATCCACTGAAATAAAATGTATGTGCCTTTCATTTGTCAGAACTAGAAGAATAAGAAAGCAAACCTTATAAAAACATCTGTGGACTTCAACCTCATTGCATACAACGGAGCAGCACAGGTCTACAGAAAAATTAATTTGATCATTATAAGATGATGCTAAAAGTATACTTTGCTTATCATCATGACCTAACCCATTGATACCCCAGCCAGCCAACATCTAAATTTTGTAACGACTATCAGAACTCCAGTGTATGCAAGTCTTTCTATGCCAGTGCCTGTGTAACCAAAGAACTCCAGGTGGAGTTCTTTGGTGATGACTTCCAGGTGGAAGCCATCATAACATCATGAGTGATTGTCCCATGAATAGCCTACTTATCCAATCCAATATTGTGAGTGAGAGAAAGACTCTTGTAGTAATAGTAGGTAAACTTCATTTTTAACTAAATTCAAAAGAAGGTGTATATCAATTTTGTTGTATGTTGCTGAAGACATAGTAAAGAATTTGTAAGTGTTAAGTCCATCAAAGGGATTGGTTGCCCAGGAAGTGGCAGGTCTTTTAGTGCACCCAGAAGACTCAAGCTAAGGTCCACACATGTTGGATGTTAACATACATAAAAAAAAAACTAATACTTTAGCCAAACTTACATAGTTGGTGAATAAGTGGCTGGACATAAATCATTTGGCTGATTCGGTGCAGATTCAATTTCAATTTTAACTCTCTGTAAATCATTAAAATGGCATATTATTTAATTTAGTTTAATTTAATTACAATATAAATAAAATTGCTTCAAATAAATAATCATTAACTTGCCTAATTTAATTGACATGAAAAGTAAAACTATTAAGTAAAATATGGCATTAAAAAATTCGTCCACATCGCTGTCAACTAAGAGACTGGAGGCATTACCGAAAAGTTAACATAGACCTTATGGACTTACAAAAGTACAATAGTTATGAGGATGCAGATTAAGTTGATGGCTGCAGACGAGTATGGATCTAGTCATGATTTGTAGTGAACATGAACCAGAAGCAAACTCGCCCACAAATATCATCAAGTTAAATGGTACGCCCCCTAATATTCATTTCCCAAGGTTGAATCTTTATATACATGTCAAAAATATTTTAATTAAACTAGCTTGACAAGGTGGGGTAAGAAAACAATAAAAATTAAATACTAAATTGTAAAATATCTTGTAGCAAGTCCGTAAATGTTTGTTGCTGTAAATGGAGCTCTGTCCATTATCGCCTTTGATGGAAGTCCTACAAGCACTCAATGAGTGTAGATCTAGTCACAGAAATTATGCACTGTGGTACTAGACATACACCCATTAGGCGCAAGTAGGTGGCTCCAGACTTCTTTCTTCAATGAGATGATCAATGTTCAAAGATACCTGTAGAAAACATTAAAATCCAACTATGCGGCTACCAACATTTGCAATGACAACCAAGCTTCACATAAGGGTTTTGTAAAATGTAGGTATAATAGTTACTAAAGTAAATGTTTTGGTATAAACATGTAATTGTGCTAAGGTTATAATCTACTGAACATTTCTAATTGATAAAACAAACAGCATAGTGTTAAGTAACTG
The DNA here is from genome assembly GCA_917490735.1 of Dryobotodes eremita. Lineage (NCBI taxonomy): Eukaryota > Metazoa > Arthropoda > Insecta > Lepidoptera > Noctuidae > Dryobotodes > Dryobotodes eremita. The sequence continues at coordinate 13,712,424 of OU823257.1, forward strand.
ATCATACCTTTGGTGTTGTGGCCATATAATTTGATAGAACTTCATTGTCTGATCTGTATCAACGCTAAGGATTGTTATACAACTCATTAACCAACCTTACACTAAAAAAACAAACAATCGACAATAAACCGTTAATTAGACGGGCGGCTATTATAACGACAAGAAACAAACTACAGTTACAAATACTTTGGTAAATAATGAACACGTGGAGCATGCGCATTAAAAAGGATACTGAACTGAAGCGGGTGCCCCGTAAACCGTCAAACTTGTGCCGGTACCCACTTGTCCGTTTTCTTTAGCGGTTGCGTTGGAACGATGCGCCGCCCGCTTGGAAAATTCCTTTCTCACAAATGTATCCAAGTTGTCCAAATTCGGCGATGCACCGTTTAAATGATTTAAACTGAAGGCCATCCATTGTTCAATGAAAGATTCAGCGTCGATGTTGTATTCTTCGCATAAACTTACGCCTTAGAAAAAGAAGTGAATATTGGAACAACCTTGAACATTCATTTTGAAGCGGTACAAAGTTATTCTCAAAACTTTTGGTAAAGTTGATGAACAGATAGATGCACAAGTTTATTGTTTATCGCAAATTATTTGGGTACTCACATTTACTTATGACTTCTTTAGGCACATCTAAACCGAAAAATTGAAATTGCTCTGTCACCAATTCTTCGGAAGCCATTTTCTGTAAATTGAAAGAGCGAATGAAAGGAAAGGAAGCAAAAGAGCGCCAACGCCAATCAAAAAGTTTGCGTGCATTTCGTCAAAGTTTTGACCACAGATTAGGTGACTTGTTTTTTTTTCCTGGCTTGGCAACACTTTAATTTCGGCGTGGTGCATACAGTGACAAAGTCAATAGTTATTGAGTGAGAAATTCTCAATCCTTTTTTGTTGTATCAAATTATTCCAGACCCACTTTTCTATGTAGTATAAATGACACCTTATGATTGTAAACACCGTTAGTTCATAATCTTTCTCGCAAGATTGTAAAATGTCGATAAATTTTCGATATTTTACAAGCTATCCATATCAAACCGTCCAATTGTGAACGAACATGCACTTACCAACAGGGATCACAATCTGTCCGCTGATTGGTCGCTCTTAGCGGTAGCCGAAATAGTCGCAGCAACTATAAAAAATCGATACGAAACTGATCTAATAGGCGTTTTTCCACCGGCATCGGCACCGGTATTCGAATGCTCATTACGAATGCAAGTAATGTGGACACCCCTTTACAACAATTTTCTTAGTGGTGATAGGCAACCTATCACCATTAAATTGACTAATGATTCTGATTTAAATAAAGGGAAATGATGCTTGGGTATAAAACAATTCTATGAAAAACAAGTAATTATTATTTACTAGAAAAAAGAACAAAAACTTTAAAAGCATAATTGTATTTAGGTTTTTCACGTTTTTCATGACAATGATATTACAATCAATGTGGTGAAAAGAAACTAGTCATTTGTATGAAAAAAAAAAAACAATGGTGTTTTATATATTTTTAGGCATCAATCATGTAACAATATGGGTAGTTACAACTATTCTTTATCAGTGAACATCCAATACTAAGTTCTTTATCAATGAACATCCAATACTAATATTCAGACTTTCATACCAAATTAAATTGATGTAACAGTGGCTTACATAAAATAATGATTACATTTCATAACAAAAACATTTATATTTCAACAAGTTTTTTAACATTATTATGTTCTTTGGACATGTATATGAAATTTACAAGATGGCATGGATTGAACTTCTGCTGTGACTACGCTGTTTATGCATAAGTTGGCCAAACCTCCTCGGATCAACCCACAAGTGTATGCAACATACTGAAACAGAAAAACAATCATAAGATGAATATTATTATCAAAAAAAACCTGAAGTGAAAAAGTTTCAGGCAGTCTACAATGGCAGAGTTGCATAAGCAACCTATAACGTTCCCACTGTGGGACACAGGCCTTCACTCTATGAAAGGGAGTGGGCCATAATCCACCATGCGGGCCCAGTGCGGGTTGGCGGATGTCATGTCTTCAAATTTTTGGTTCTAAGACTGCTAGTTTCCTCACTATGTTTTCCTTCACCGTTTTGAGAGCAGTGGTGATGAATTAAATACACAAAGTAAAGTGCCTGCCTAAGTTCGAACTCACAACCTACAACTCGTAAGTCGGGGCCGATATCACTGGGCCACCATTGCTCTCAAGAGCAGAGCAGAGTTGAGTGATTGCAAAATATTAACTACAGTTTTTGGGTTTTTCTCAAAAGCTTTAGTTAAATTTTAATCTACTAAGGTTTGTTTCCTATGAAAAAGCAGTACTTACTCTTGGCGCTGATTCTAGGTACTGGTGGCCATTAGAAAAGTTGGTGAGGAATCTGAATGCATTATCTTGTAAGACATAAACGCCTTGGTGGTTAGTCCTCAAGTTGTCTATTTGTTTTTTATAGATACATGTCCAAAAGTCTGTACAGATGAACTTCATGGTGTCCAGTTCATCTTTAAACCTGGGCCATTCTCTAGTTAGTCTTTCCATTATCTTATAGCCAGTGGCAAATCCAATATATTCTACGACAGACAGATCCACCTCCTGAAACACCATAATTTTGATGCGATTAAATGCGATTACTTTATTTTAAAGCTATAAGATTAGAAAATGTTAACACCTTTTTATCTTTGAGGGTTTCCTTAGATTGGTCTATAGCATAGTTAATTATTTCAGAATGTAGTAATTCAAACACAATATCGTCAGCCATTGATAATCCCTGAAGTTCTCCCATGGAGAGTACAAGTGCACCAAAATTTACGTTTTATTGTCTATTTCTTCAGAATTATTTCTAAGAAATACGATTATTTATAACCTAAACGTTCCAAAGCGACAAAAATCTAAATAAATTCTTGTTTAGTGAATTTGTGATGCACCCTCAAACTCAAAACAACTTATATTCTTGTGACATTAACGTTACTGACAGACATCAGACAGACATGACACTAATTGACAGATTTACACATGAACTTAAGAACATAGGAATGTGACAGAATTTCGGATTGGTCTATGGTATAGTAAAGCTAATCATCTATTGTTACCATGTACATATCTATCACATAATTAATTTACCTGTCGTTGCTTTATTTTAAATTCTTTTTACCTATTGTAGTATATTTATTTTATTATAGGTGCAAAAATGTTAAACGTTAGAGTAACGGTGGAGTTTTATGCCCATTCTTTTCCATACGAAACTACCTTTTGGAAGAGGCAATTATGGCAAATGTCAAAATGGCGCTGTCGTAGCTAGTTCCCAACACAAGCTAATAATATAAGGCATGAGGTGGTTTTGTTTATTTTTGGGAAAATGTCGCGTTGTTGTGTTCCTAAGTACTTCGAAATTGGAGACCAACTTTCCCCGGAAAAACCTAAAATTTGAAAATTGTGGCTTTAAATTATTGGTAGAGATTTTTTTTAAATTAAATTGATTTTGAGGTTCTGTTCTGTGATTACGAAGAAATATTTAAGGTTAAAAAATGTTGACACTTTCCATGTCAAATACTTGATTTAAAATATTGAAATCACCGAAAATAACGAAATAATGAAATAAAACCAAACTCATGAATGTACACGAAATGGAACGAATGAACGAAATGAAACGAATTTATGTAGGCCGTAGGAACCTAGCTATGATCACGCCATCTACAATTAGCTTTGCCCGACATACCCCATTCTATCTTTTTGTAAATTTAAACGTTCAAAAGTGCCGTTTATGTGCCTCTTTGAAGTAAATTATTTGACTTTGACTTTGTGAACACGGGGAAGCTTATATCTCAGGTGGCTCCACATAAGCGCACGCGAACGAACACTGCGGTTCGCGTAATAGGAACATACTCATAGTATGGGCAACGGGCAACTGGATACGTGGTTTGGATACGTTCACGAGCGGTTATCGAGTGTTTTACGTTTAAGTTGTAATATTCATGTCGTGGACATCTAAAGGGGCTCGGTTTAGAAATAATATTATGTTGTTTTTAATCTAGTGCGGCAAAGCTCAAAAGAACGGTATTATTTTATGATGTGAAATATCTAATGCGGCGGCGGCGGGCCAGACCGGCCATGCCAACAGCGTCGCCACGCGCTCGTAACTCTACGATTCGCAGCGTTTCGAAATAAATTTTGGTATTAATTAATTTAATACTTACAGTATTTTTTAAATAAAGATTTTATCATGTGAAACATCTATAGCCGCGGGTAAAACCGATTGTTGGCGTGGCGACGCGTCGCCATGCTATATTTTCTATACAAAATAGTTTCGATATTTCACATCTGCCAGGTGTCCCGCGACGGCTCAATTTTTTTTTCTTTAAACAGGTCTGAATATTTTGTTTTTGATTATGCCATATTTATTTCCTTTATTGTACCATGCTTTCATGCATATTTTCTTTATAAAATAATTTCGATGTTTCACATCTGCCAGGCGACCTGCGACGGCTCAATTTTTTTTTACAAAATATATAAATTATATTAACCTCCTGAATTGTGTGGGGTTCCTAAGAGAACGCAAGAGCATGTGAAGCGAGCTAGAAAATTGGAGCATCCTGACTCTTGCAAGACCTCGAGAATTGGATCGCGCCTGTAATTTAGAGCCTTTGTATGCCATAAACAAATTACGTCAAGTACAATCATTTTCATATTTTCATTAGGTATTCATTAATTACCCTCATATCAATAAGAATTTGGGGTTTTGTATAATATTTTACGAATTTTTGCTTACATACGTGGGTGCCCCTCTAGCATGGGCACCCCGTAACATTGATACGGCTGATACAGAGGTAGCTACGCCCCTGCACGTTATAATTACACGCGTGCGGTGTGTCGCAGCCTTAGCTAGCCGTTCGAGGCGCGTAGTGTGCACCAACCAAAGAGGCACCGACTAACAGTAACTAGCGCACGCAGAAATGCTAACTAATATTCCGTTCACTAGAGTAGGTATATTATTTGGTGTGCACGGTTCAGTCGCGTGCGCAGAGTGTGGATTCACCTTAAACTAGTTCGTGGGTAAGCCTTGGATTTTCCGCCCTTGAGGAAACTGATCAGACCCTGAATCTCACGCTTTGTAGTCGCGCTATTGAGGGGATTAAATAAACATAAATTCTCGTAGTAGTTAAGTAGTAGAAGGATTCCGTAGATATTATTACTAAGCGTTTTGTGAAATATCAGCCGAAAGAAGTCCAATGCTGAGTTCTCTCCCCATGTAAGCACCGCCTCAACGACTACGGTGCCCGCAATTATGATATTTGCGAATTCCTGTGATTATTGATATTGGTCCGCTTTGTTTGTTTAATAAATTAATAGCTTGAACAAGTATGTAACTGATATTTGAATTAAAAAATAAACTAACAGTTTGTTATGTCTATACACTGATTGATTGTTGTTATACATTGACTAAAAAGATACCATTAAAAATTGGTTTCGATTCTTTTAGTTACACTATTCAGTTACGCAATCACAGTCTCCATAAAAATTCGCACTCTAGGCAACCCTGACGACGTCAGCTAGGAGTAGAAAAAAATGTAACAATAAATAAATAAATAAAGATGGCGGATTGCGTCCTCAGTGCAGTGCTCCGTGGTACAACATACTTTTATGAAGATTCTAAATAGCCTGAGTGGTGCAAAAATTGTAATAACAGTGCGATTGTTAATTATTTTCTATGATATTTTAAGTTTTTTCAAAGTAAGTGAATTTTTTCATCACAAATGGACGGAAATAACATTATCACTATAAAAGATGGCGATCCGACGCGACCTGCTGAAGCGCCATCTGCTGTAATTGTACCAAAACAACAATTTGAAGGAGTTGTCAGAAAAAAAAGGAGGCGCGGGAAATCTAAACGAAAGATAATGAAACCATTTTCAAAAATTCCATGGCAGGATCGAAGGAAGAATGACAAATCTAAAAGAAATAACAGATTTAGGAAGATTGTGTTGGCAAAAACGCATGCTCCATTTAATAACAACCAATTTTTGATGGAAATACATAAACCAGAGCCAGAAAATTCATTTCATATTCTACGAACACCATCAGCACGAACTCGCGATTCAAGTTTCAGCGTAGATTCAGAAGAAAATTACTTTTTTTCGCTGCCTGAAGACGAAGAGGAGTACTTGACAAAAGAGTTTTCAAGTGTTTATGAAGATGCTCAAAGTGAACGTTTGTCAAATATGTCAAAAGATGACCTCATCCAGGAATATCTTCTATTGGAAGCCAAATATGATAACCTCGTTAAAAGGACAGAACGATCTAAAGCAAAGTGTTTAGAAGAAGATAAAGATATCACAGCCAGAGATGCTTCTGTTACTGATAGGGATAGTATGTTAACAGACAGAGACACTTCAGGCACTTCCATTGGGTCTAGTGCCGTGGATGAACAGTCCTTTAGTGAGTTTATGCAGCGTATGAAGGAACAAGAAGAACAGATACACTCTCTACAGTTGGACAATGAAAAGTTGAGACTCGAAATTGAACATTTACGCCAGCATTCTCACGACTCATCAAGTGCAGACTCTGAAAGTGATAGTTCATCCTCATCAGATAGTGACAGCAGCTCCAGCAGGAGTGCAAGTCCTGTAGCTGAGCCAGCAGCTGAAGATTACTTGGTTGAAGACAACTTGACTAATGAAAATCATGTTCATGTAAATGGCCAAAATGAAGAGACTGAAGGTTCGGGAACCACATACCCAATGGTTAATGGCTGTCATGATTCAAATGATTAAAAGAGTTTAAATACTTTTAATATATATTTAAATAGGTCATAGGTTACTTGTTAAGTTCTGTAAAAATTGTTGGACAGTATTTAGGCATCTTTACTCTGCTTATTCCTTATTTACAGTGGATAATTATATTTTCTGGTGAGAATGTGTGGATTTTATATGACATGCATTTAGTGACTTGCTTATTATTACACTTAGCACCCTACTGTACAAATGCCCTCAAACATTCTTTCCTGTAAACACTGGGAATATAAATGTGAGATCTCATTTTAGATTAGTGAAATTATTCTGTGATATCCTTGTGGATATTTTATCAGTAGTGATTAATGTAACAAATTGTTTTTATTTCCAAATAGATCTCACTTTTATGTTTATACAGTGGGACATAATAATAATCTAGATATAAGTAAAAATGTTGTAGCAAGTAATCATTTATTTTGTATAATTATATATTCTTATATTTTATGGTTGCCGTTGGACTTGTTATGAATGGGTTTTATTTTTTCTGTGTTTTAAACCAAATTGGATGTGTCAAGTAATTTGTAGAGATAGTTTTATGTAATTTATAAAGCCTATACTTATATTTTAACAGGGATTGTAATAATTTTCTGCGCCATTAAAATACAGTAATATGTCAGAAGTTTATTGTGATATTATTTACCTACTACCTATACTATTATTTACAAAGACTGATTCAGAATGAATAGGTATCGATCTTTCTTGGAGTCAAGAACAAAGTTTCAATATTAGAGCAAATATATAAAAAAAAAAAAATACTTGAAATATATTATTAATTCGCTTAAAAAAATAACATCAGATAAAGATGCATAAAATAATTCAAAAATTAAACAACAAAATAATTTTCATGACAACAAAGTATAAAACAATCTCAATACACAAGTGTTTATAAAACCAAGAACATGTTACAGCTTAATTCTATGCATAGTAGGTAGGTACTTAGACCATGTACGCACGGACGTAAAATTATTGTGGCGGGATTTTATCGCGCATTGGATTTTCAACTCTCGGTGTTGAATCGAGCATTGAGAATCCAACAGAGTGCATCCCAGCGCGTCGAAAAAATACGCTCGTTGGATTTTCAACTCTTCGGCGTTAAGCATTGCGATGAAGATTCAGTGCGCGAAAAAATCCCGCCGCGATATTATTATATCCGTGCGAACGTGGACTTATAAGTAGTTAAATTGATTATTGTTCCAATGTATGCAAAAACGAATCCAGGTAGTTAACTGGGTGGTGTTAAACTAGTTAACAGGTACCGTGGCCCTGGCGCACAGGCAACTGAAGGAACACGGGTGGGTTTTAGTCAGTAAGAGTCTGACACGCCCTTCCGCTCCGCCCAGAGCGGGAGAGGTCATTTGATGATTTCCAAGCAAAAACAAAAAAAAAAAAGGGTGTTTTCTTGTGGACCTACTTTTTTGTACTATCAGTAGGTCCACGGGGGTACCTATATTATTTCTGTTGGTCCTACTAAAGTGTTGAAACCAAAATGTAAGTACTTCGTGTATCAAGAAATTAGACTAGGTGTGGGTATTTCAGTTTCAGTCGAAATAACATACTTACTCTCGTGGACCAAAAAAGTAGGTCCACAGGAAAACACTCAGTTAACTCATGACCTTAGACTATAAGCACACCTCCGACGTGAAAATAATGATGGGAATCCGCATATCGAATTCCGCTTAGAAACATTACTACACTATGTCGCGATTCGAGTAGCAGATCATCATGAGAGTCAGTTGAATCGTAGCAATCGGAGCAAAATGTCGTCGCTTTCGACTTAGTTAATACAGTATTAGGACTACTTTGGACCTCTTAGGCTTAAACTAGTTTCAACCAATCAAATGGCTTGAATCTAGATTTAAGTGATGCTTGAGTATTGAGTGACGTTCTGTAATACGGGACTTAGATTAGTTTTTTCGTAAGATCAACTTCCATTTCTAAAAAAAAAAAATATGTTTCGCTTTATAAATTTGTCGACTGTCAAATACGTGCGAAACAAACGCGGCACCGCAAAAAAATAGCGGGCTGAGTGCAGAGGTGTAACTGGCGTCCGGTAAATCACGCGGGAGATAGAATCGTAATCAAATCTGTGCGTTAGAACAGGCAGTTTCGCTTGTCGTACAACGGACAACTCATGGCGAATGTACTGGGGTTTCGCGGCGGAGATGTGATACCCGCCTAAAATGTAGCCTTAGCTCATGACATAATTATTTTGCAAATTATTATTTTATTAGAAGACCGTAACATTTTAGCTATTGTGTTTCAGTCAATTAGCAAAATAATGGAACACATGCTTGTCTATCTGCTTGCATTCATAAACGACTTAAGGTCAGCGCAGATAGAGCAACAAGATGGTAGGTAAGTTTTTATTGATTAATTAATAATGATCTTGATATACTTACTAAGTACAGAAATAGAGTTGAAAAAAGGGTGCAAAATATAATTATTAATAATTCCGTGCGGCATGCGCGCGCGTATGTTCCTGGCAGCGTCGGCGTCGCAGCTACGCTGGCCGTCCGCGTCGTCGTCGTGAGCATGCTCGTGAATGCTCGAGCGTTTGCGCGTCGACGCTTGCGAATAGTCTTCGCCGCAGCACATGAGTAAATACTCCAGAGGGACAAAGCTTCTAAGGAAGGTGTTCATAATCAGTATTCTGTATGTATGGTGACGGTGTGCGTGCGCGCGGATTCTCGAACATCCGCAGTGTCCACCGAGTTTACGCGGTGGATTTGGTTGAGCATGCTAAAGCAGTTGCCGCTTTGTCTGCGCTGACCCACGACTCCGCATCAATAGTTGCGACAAACAAATACGCGACAAATGTTAGGGCGACAGTACGATATATCGACCATCAGTGGTGCGACAGCACATCAGCTCGACGTACGAACGATTGTTTTTCGACAAACGGCAGGACGACGGAACTTTTGATCGACGAAATATAGCGCGACACAACTTTCGCTCGACTAACTAAAGCGCAACAAACGTTTCTTTAATTTGTTGCTAACAGCAGATTCATTTTACAAAGAATTGTAAAATTGTAACTGCTAAGTAACCGCACGCTATTAGCGGCCCTACGGTCAGATCTACAAGACCTGCTACTCTGCAGAGCCTGTGCTTACAGTCCACCACGTCTGCCACGTGTTGCCAAGGATGGTACTTTTCTAATCATACCCTAGTGTGTGCGAGTATATTCAGACATTTAGTGACTTACCTACAACCTAGGCGTGTACTCTTACCCGTTGGTTTCAATTATCTCTCTACACACCCTAGCAGTTGACGGCCTACGCAGTCTACTTAACACTGTAACGCCTGGGACTTCGCAGGTAGACTGCACAGGTCATGAAATGATAGGTAGTGTAGAGAGGTAAGTGAAACTAGTAGGTTACAATATATACCTAACTAGAGACCCGCCCCGGCTTCGCATGGGTGTAGTTTAGGTATGTGTTGGAGGTCGCATCGAGCCGACCGCCCGTTTCGCTGCGAGCGATTATTATTAAAAATAAGACACTATTAATACACAATTATCGATTTATTAATGAGCAGATGAAGGTATTTTAAAAGTTATACACTTTAAGTATTATTGAGCAAATAATTTAACTTTAACTTTCAGCAAAACATTTATAGACAAACAAAACCTTTTAGAAAAGTCAATTGAGGGATCAAACTGATTAGTTAAATCAACCGTCAGATTAAACAAATAAATAATAATAATCTGTTCCAATTAATGGAGCTAAAAACATGTGTTCCGTCGTACGGTCCAAGAGAAAAGAGAGCGGGTCACCGGGCGCGCCGAGCGAGCCGGTCTCCTCCCCACCACGAGCAGCGGTCGTCCGAAGTTAACGTCACTGCTAGCTAGGCGGCGCTTGTAGTTCCGGTCGGCAACAGATGGCGCTCGCTCCACAAAGTTGCCAACACGGCCATTCTGCAAGGCGCATGTCCCAGGCGCCCCACGAGTCTAGGTAAAACACTGTAACAAAAACAACATCAGAACTAGTTTTCTAAATCTGCAAGTATGGCCCACAACCCATAATACGCTTTTGAACCATCAGCAAATGCCTACTCTATTACTGCTAGGTCAACCGTACTTAAAGGGACTATGCCACACTTAAGAGTCCTGGTTTTCCTAGAGCTTACCACTTGGAATCACTTGCATTTAAAGAGCTTTTCGCTACACTTAAATGTGCCAAGTTGTTTTCCAAGCTTTATTCACATTTGCTGGTGTTTCTATCCTGGCGAGGATTATGGTATAAGTGTTTTATCTAGTCTCGCGAGTAAAATATAAGCAATACTATATGTGAGACTGTAGCCACTTCATTTTATTTACAATAAAATTATAAAGCAGTGTATTTATTAATGATTCACTGCAGCCAGGAAAGTGCAATACATACCTTTAAAACTACGACTTGCCAACACGGACCTAATTGTGAATAGCTTACTCCAATTTCCAGTCATCGATTTGTATCCAACACTTCATATTTTCAGCAGCTGCCACGCCATTGTACGGTTTACTGCTTCTTTCAGAACCCCTCAGGTCTGTTACCTCATATCTGTCATTACCCAGAACTTTTTTTACTCGAAACGGGCCTTTGAACATGGGCAGAAGTTTTCTGCTTCGACCATCGTTGCTCTGACTCTGTATTCTGATTAATACCAAATCACCTTCTTCGTAAATCTTAGCTTTTGACCGAGTTTTATCAAACCTTTGCTTTTGTGATATTGCACTGGTTTTAATATTTTTATCTACCTTTGCTCGCAACTCCGTTACGTCCACTAGCGATTCATCATCAAGCTCTGGCTCTACATTGTCATTATCAACGCGCAAACGATATCCTAATAAAACCTCGCTAGGAACGGCATTAATAGTTTTATGGATTGTACTGTTTAAACTTTGCTGTACTATTTTAACATATTGATCCCACCTATCTTCAGTAGTATCTGCCCCAATAGTTTTTAATGATTCTAGTATTGTTTTATTAAATCTCTCTACCTGTCCATTTGAGCGAGGCATACCCGTTGCCACAATATGCGCGCGGATATTTTTGCTCTTACAATATTCTTTGTACATGTTGGAAGTAAAGCATGACCCTGAATCGGATATAATTCGTTTTGGATTACCGAAAGTTTTAGTTATATTATCTAATTCGTTTATAAGATCGGATGTTTTTGTAGACTTTACTGCGCAGATAAACACAAACTTAGTGAATGCATCTACTAAAACTAGTAAGTATATATTTCCGTTTCGTGTTTCAACGAACGGACCTAAGTGGTCCGCGTGCAAAGTGTGAAAAGGCTGCGCGTATTTTGGCAACGGGTATAACTCTCCTTCCTTAGCACCACCCTTATTTTTATAGTAAATACAATTCAAACAGTTTTTAATGTATTTTTTTATTATGTGACGCATACGAGAAAACCAATATTTGTGCCCTATTCTTTCAACCGTTTTATCGACAGAAAAATGGCCCACGTTATCATGGTTGTATCTTATTATTTGCCATATACATCTCTTTGGTACAACCCATCGTCGCCCATGAGCTGTTCTTCTGTACACTTTTCCGCCTAACAGTTCATACGTGTCAAAAATGATTTTATTTTCATCTATTTCACCAGATTCTAAAACAGTTTTAATTTTCACAATGTCAGGGTCTTGCATCTGCACAGAAAGTAACCAGTCTCCTTCGGTTATTGATAATATTATTTCCCTTTCCGACCTCTCACCTGAGGGAACGGGATTTCGACTCAAGGCGTCCACATGTTGCATACGTGCACCTTCTCTATGCTTTATTTCGTACATGAACTCTTGAGTCGAAAGAACCCATCGTGCGATCCGGGGAATAATATTCTTTTTAGTCAACGCATATCTGACCGCATTACAATCCGTGATAATAGTGAAAGGTGAACCAATTAAATAAAGACGAAATTTCTGTAGTGAACTTACGATTGCTAGGAGTTCCAACTCAAATGAATGGTATTTCTTTTCGTCCTCAGTTGTCTGACGGCTATAGTAATATACAGGTTTTTCACCCTCATCAGCAACTTGAACGAGAATACCCGCAACGCCATCACGACTAGCGTCCGTATACAAAACGGTTTCTTTATTTGGATCAAAAATAGATAGTACACTATCTGATGTTAGTTTAGCTTTTAAAATTTGAAACGCTTGATCATGCAATGAATCCCAAGACCAAGAAGCGTCCTTTTTTAATAATTTAGTAAGAGGGGCAGAAATTATAGCGCAGTTTTTAATAAATTTGCGAAAATAATTAATTAGCCCCAAAAACTGTCGCAACTGATGCACAGTTTTCGGTACGGGAAATTTCTTAACGGCTTCCACTTTGGTTTCATTTGGCATTACACAATTTTGTTTTATTTTGTATCCGAGAAACTCTATTTCGGTTTTAATAAAATGACATTTTTTTAAATTTAGAGTTAAACCATTATTTTTAAATATTTCTAAAATGTTTTCCAAGAGCTTTAAATTTTCCTCAATAGTTTGTGTAATTAGATAAACGTCATCTAAATATACAATGACGTTTTCGAACCTTAAATTACCTAACACTTTATTCATCATATGTTGAAAACAAGATGGTGCATTAGCCAAACCAAATGGGAGCCGCAAAAATTCATAATGGCCATCTTCGGTAATGAATGCCGTTTTCTCTATGGACTGTGAGCTCATAATAATTTGGTAGTATCCACTTTTTAGATCAAGACTTGTAAAATATTTATAACCCTGTAGTCTATCTATAAGATCCTCGATTCGGGGCATTGGGTATTTGTCCTTTACTGTTATTTTATTCAATGCGCGGTAATCAATGCAGAGTCTTTTCTCGCCATTCTTTTTGTTCACAAGCAGAGCGGGACTCGCGTAAGGGGAGTTACTTTCTCGAATTATTTTATTATCCACTAATTCTTGTACCATATCTCGAATAATCTTTCTATCTGTATGAGAGGCTCGAAACGGTCTGCACTGCACCGGTCGTAAGTCTGTCAGTGTAATAACCATCTGGTGGTTATTCACTTTCCCTAACTCTTTTATGTCTGACGCGACACACTGTTTATATTGTCTAAATAAATAAATCAATTCATTTAAATGAGTGTCAGTATCGATATTAGTCTCATGAATAGCGTCACAAAGTTCACTAAGGGATTGCGCATAGTCAAACTTGAATGAATTACCTACACGTGAATATATCAGATCATTTCGCTCCGTTATGTTACGACCAATAAGTATATCACAACCTACTAAGTCATCAATAACGTAAAAGTTCACACCAGTTAAAGACACACAATCAATTTTTAAATCTAAAGTGACGTTTCGAGTGACCGGTTTAGAATTATGTCTAGAAAATCCTTGTAACAAAACTGGCGAGGGTAGTACACTAGTCTGAAGCGAATATTTTTCCACCACCGATTCGGAAATCAGGGAACAACTGCTTCCCGTATCAATAAATGCCTCGTGGACAAAGTGATCAATGTTAACCATTTTTACAAATTTATTTCGCGGATCAGGGGTAAGGATCAATTTGGTTTCCTCAGTTTCTGGTTTAATTAATCCTGCACTTTGCTTAGTACGGCACACAGCCTCAACATGACCTTTTTTTTTACAAAAATTACATTTAATGAGATCACACTGATTCCTTTTATGATTTCCACCGCAACTGTAACATTTAATAGATTTCCGAATATGTGTTGAACCGACTTGATTACTTTCATGCGCACTACTAGAATTGGCGTTATTATTTGAAGAGGTAACGTTCGTGGACGGCTGGCTAAAATTATTCGTTTGATCCACCGTTTTATGTTGGTTTTCACGTGTACTACCCGAACTGGTTTGTTTTGAGTTTTTGCCTTTGTAGGTACGACCATGAAGGTAACTAGCTAAATCATGGCAAGATTTAAAATTACTCGCCTCAATAGATGCTCCTATATTGCTATCGCCTATGCTCCCAACAATTATAGATATAATATCTTGCTCGGTAAAGTTTAAAGATAATCGGTCAACTTTACATTTAATGTCAAAATAAAATTCGTATAGCGATTGATTTTCTACCGGTTTTTTATTAATAATTTCTTTTAATAACTCAAACATATTGCGACGTATTTGAAAACTATTAGCTAGGCGCCGATTCCAATCACTCCATTTCCATGTAGGCCACTGACTATCAGTACGCAACAACGAGTCATACCAGACTTTGCCAGACCCTTTCAACTTATTAAGAGCTTGATAACGTATCGTTTCGTCGGTCCAGTCAAACGTTGCCGCATAGGATTGTATAATATTAAGCCATGCATTAATATCATCATTTAAGGGGTCAAACTCAGGTATTATATTATTTAAGGTACTCACAGCTTTGGTATCATTATGACGTGATACCTTTGACTTCCTTCTGGGCAGAGGTGAGGGCGTTCTGGAGCTTGTACTCGTCGTGCTACTTGACGACGATTGTACTTGCTTGCGATAACGCCTGCGTTTGCCCATGACACGTAGGTTCCACTTCTGATATTAAAAATAAGACACTATTAATACACAATTATCGATTTATTAATGAGCAGATGAAGGTATTTTAAAAGTTATACACTTTAAGTATTATTGAGCAAATAATTTAACTTTAACTTTCAGCAAAACATTTATAGACAAACAAAACCTTTTAGAAAAGTCAATTGAGGGATCAAACTGATTAGTTAAATCAACCGTCAGATTAAACAAATAAATAATAATAATCTGTTCCAATTAATGGAGCTAAAAACATGTGTTCCGTCGTACGGTCCAAGAGAAAAGAGAGCGGGTCACCGGGCGCGCCGAGCGAGCCGGTCTCCTCCCCACCACGAGCAGCGGTCGTCCGAAGTTAACGTCACTGCTAGCTAGGCGGCGCTTGTAGTTCCGGTCGGCAACAGATGGCGCTCGCTCCACAAAGTTGCCAACATTATTAATTTTAAATCTGTGATATCTCTAAGATATTCATTTGAATGATAATGCTGTAATGGGCAATTTTGATCTACATTAAATGCACAACGTATTTAACGTGTTTAATTGGATAAGGATTAATATTGTATTGTTTAAAATAGCTTCGTAAATAACCCTTATTTTTTAGTAATATGTAAAAGTTAAAAATGGTTACTGTGGGTTATCCTTAGGAGATAGACATTTATACCATCGCGGATTATTCTGTAGACCTTTTTAAGATATACAATTCCGTAGTACGTAGGTACATTATTATGATCTGTCTGGTTAGGTTTAAGGCTCGTAGACACTGGCGCGACGCGACGCCCGACACAAAGGCACCGTGTGTCGCGCTACTAGCGGCGCCTTTGTGTAGCGCTGTCGCGTCGCGCCTGTCTGTGGCCACCGTTAGCAATGTAAGCGCCCAAAAATGTTTTTTTACGACATAACTACAAATCTTTGAAATTCTCGGCTTTTCCCTACTATAATATGCGTGTATTATGCATGTACATATGTATAAACCTTCCGGAAGAAATTCTCTAAATGATAGTGAAAACTGTAACAAAATTCGTTGCGTGGTTTTTAAGTAAGTGGAGAAACAGACTTACGAAAACAGCGACTTGGCTAAACTATTTAGAGATTAAAAATATGTAGAAGTAACACGGCTAGGTCGTGGGTAGGTAAATGTCACAGTCTGTTCTGAGTACTGGCACACACTTAGGATAAAGGGTACCGTCCTTGTTAGCAAGTCGCAGACGTAGTGGCATGTCAGCACAAGCTACGTAAAGTAGCAATAAAATATATGTAGAAACGTTTGTCACGCTTTAGTTTGTTGAGCGAATGTTGTGTCGCGCTATCGTTCGTCGATCAAAATCTCTGCCGTCCTATCATTTGCCGAGAAATTACTCGCACTAACGTATGTCGAGCTGATTGGCTGTCGCACCAGTGATGGTCGAAATATCGTAGGTACTGTCGCCCTAACTAACATTTGTCGTATTGTAACTACGATGTGACCACGGTATAATAATATACATCGCCAGGTATAGCATTCCGAGACACAGTGATCACGTGGTTGACACAAGCCTACGTCATCACTGCTGTGTTACCAGTAGTGTGTCATAATAACTCCCCAACCGCCTTTATTAACTGTACGAATCCGATAAATAAATGAGGCTTTATCTAACAATTACGTCGGTACAAGTTTAAATTGAATTGTTTCGTTTGATTAGAAAAACAAAACTACAGTTTAAATGCTTGATATATATTTTTTAACAGAATGGTGACTGAAAATGTTTCCATACTTCTTGTTTTGTTGCAATAAAGTGGCAACTGGATAAGTGGTTAGTGACGTAAGCATGTGTCACTCTCGGAATGCCAGACCTTGTTTTTTAGACCATGGATGTGACTAATTCCTTGCTAAAAGGAAACATTCGATTGGCGACCCTTTCGAATCCTACTAATATTATAAATATGAAAATTGTTAGGTACATAGGTACGTAAATCCAAATCCAAATCCGTTCAGCCATTTTTGCGTGATTCATAGGAATCACGCAAAAATGGCTGAACGGATTTGGATGAAATTTGGCATACAAGTAGTTTATAACCTGAATTGACAAATAGGATACTTTTAATCTCAGTAGTAGTGCCCGTTCCCGTGGCATATTTTCTGAAAGCCACAGGCGAATCCGCGGGCTAAAGCTAGCGGTGTTATAAAAATATTGGTTTTCTTTCTCGTATTTGAATTGCTTCGAAACCCGGATCAGGCACACGAATTTTCAAAAATGTTTGAACTTAGGTTACCTTATAAATTAAAAAAAACGAATCTTGTCTTGGAGCAAAAATTGGTCACCTCAATATGTTGGGTACTTTACCTCGAGGGCCCGCTTTAACTTTCCACCCTGGGTACTTCTTATTCTAAATACCTACAACATAATTTTATATGTCTACCTATGCCCATAACACACATTAAACTTTTTCTTTTTTTGTCTTTGATTCTGGTGCATTGGGATTGGCCCCTTTATAAAATTGTTTGAGCAAAGCCATTGCCTCTGTTGCCATTAAATTTCCAGTCAATTTATAATTACGTTCATAAAAGTTACTTATATCTAACACAGTTTTACCACCAAATCTGTCGTTGGCACAACCATATACCACTTCTTTGATATTTATGTTGCTAAGTGCTGCTGCACACATTATACAAGGCTCAACTGTTACATAAACTGTAATATTTTTACAGTACAATCTGTAATCAATATTATTGGCATTACAGTAATCTATGACTTGATCTATACAATTAATTTCTGCATGTCTTGTTGGATTGTGTGTAGCATTAACACTATTCCTAGACTCCGCAATGATATCTGAGTTTATGACAAAAATACACCCTACTGGTACTTCTTGAGCTGATAAAGCTTCTGATGCTAGCTCAAGAGCTCTCTTCATGAACTTAACCATTTTTATAAAACTAGTAGTAGTACCTAGTAGTAGGGTTACCTGACCTCAATAATCACTTAAGTATGAGTATCACAATCTAGTTCTTCAAGTGGTATGTACAGGTTTGTTTATTCAGTCTTGTTGGTAGTATTGAAGCAAATTATGATTTTTAAGACACTCAGTTGCTGTCTCTGGCCATTTGTTATTATTCACTGCTCTGGGGCTTGGATGTGGCAAGTACAGAATCTGAAATAGGAAAATATAATAATTAAGTACTGTGATTATACATACTAATATTATAAATTCGAAAGTAACTCTCGTCTATACGTTTCACACCTAAACCACTGAACAGCACCCTGATTACGTAACAAATTTTGTTTCTTAATGCGATTCCGAAATTAAGCAAACTCCGATCGGAATCGGTTCCCATATTTGGAATTACGTAACAAAATACATTCAAATTCTGCTCAATTTGATAGAGTTGCGACTAAATCCTGCCCGCTATTGGCGAACCTATACGTTTTATTTCATCATAAAAGAATTATTCGCTTCCGAATAATTTTGCTATAATATAATTTTGTTTCATTCACAACTGATGGTCTACTACTGCTTATAAATAAAAATGTACAACGATTGCCTAAAAATGAAAAACCAATTTATAAAACACTTTCTACCAAAAGCTACCATAATTGAAATACGCAACAAAACGTTTTTATTTTCACCTTTTTGTTATCTGTGGCCAATGAAAAAGTCGTAGAAAAGCAGTGTTGTCAACTTAGTGGAATTTCCACTAAACCTAGGGGTTAAGACCCCTCCGGGCAGACAAAATTTTGCTTTTAGTGGCAGATAGTTTTGTCCAGTGGTTAGTCTAATTCAATTTGTAGAAAATACTACCATCAATTACTAAAATTGTGACTCGAGAAAAGTATAATAACACGATAATGGCATGTTTTATTGTTTGTCTAAAACATGTGTCAGTAATTTTACGATTGATTTATTTCAAATGCCGAAATCACTCCGGATTCGAACGCTGAATTTTTAAGACCGTTCAGCATGACGAATAATATTATAAGTAGTGAAGTTACACAGAGGCTGCACCCATGTGGAGATCGAAAAACAACGTCATTTCGAAAAAATATTCGACGGGAACATACTTCTGGGATAAAAAATTCCACCGTTAGACCATTATTGTGTATTTAGCAAACATCCAAACATCTTCACTAATTTTTCAAGTATCTACATAATTATTTTGTGATACACGATACACCGCTAGTAGTGGACTCGGGGAAAAAAGTTGGCAACACTTGGGTAAATGTTATTATGAATGTTTTTGTTTACATTTAGTTATTTTATATTTTGCAACATACAAACCCAAGACGACCCACTGACCAAAATTATATTTACTATTCCCATACTGATGCAGAAACATGGGACTATGTTTCAGATTTGGAACATTTTTCTTGTGGCTTGCTGAAGACGTTTGGCAATAGTGAAACTACAAGTAAGTAAGCCAATATATATAGGAATTACATGTGTAGGAGTGTACCTTCGTATCTCATTAGATTATTGTGGCTGTAGGTACATTATTGGTCAGTCGACATACGGACTATCATTCCTTTTTATTTGTGTAGACTCTCAAACAACTTACGTGAGGTTAGATGTTTATTGCAGCTAGAATAATGATTGTAGTTAGTATATGTCTGTTAAGCTCACCTTCTAACAACTGAAATTGTTAATTAATATTTTTGTTGGTACCTATGTAGACGCTGAAACAGACTAACTACACCTAATAACCACTAATGAAATAACAACTAACTACAAAATATTAATCATAATATTTTCGCAGACGGTGATAGAGCTGAATGGAACACTACCCTACCAACATCAATCTAGTTGACATAGGGGGATTTGCTGTGACAAGGTTGGGCATGGGAAACCAATCTTCTGTATTAATTATTGAAGGTAAACTTTTGACACATAGTTAAGAATCAAGCAGCAACTCACATAATTATGAATATATTCCTTGAGTGAACTTTCTACCTACATAGGCACATACATAATAATATTTTATGTACACCTAACTAATGTTTAGTGCTAAACAATTCTAATTTAGTGTTATGCTTGATAAAAATATCTGGAGATTGAAAAATCAGCCCTAAATAAAGAAGAAATTAAACTACCTGCAGCAATGAGTAGGATGATGGCTTTTGTCCAGCCATGGGGTGATGAAGGTCTAGTTGATATGCCTAGTTTGCTGCATATTGTTTATGTACTTTATTGGAGCAGAAAATAATTTTGATTTTCTTTTCAAATTGTAGATGAGTTCCCGGGGCATTTCACCTACGAAGACATGAAGGCAGCATGAATGATGTTGCCCCATTGCTGTTCACTTCGGCCACTGCTGCTATTTACTTATGACATTACATTGCTACTGCGGCTCTGCAACTACTTCAGTTTTCAAGCTTCTCAAGTACAAAAGTAGAAACTGAAGATTGTTCATAAAAGCTAATGCATTTTATTTTAGAAAACTGTTGATTATAGTCTTGCATAACAGCAATGTAAACATATGTAACTATTGTGTTAATTGATAACTGTGTAAACTTTAATATAGAGTGCTTTAATTATGAACTAAAGGTACAAATAAAAATAACTTGGTATGAAATATTTATAAATTGAATACTTCGTAAGCTTTTTTTAATATTGAGAAGTGTTTACTATTATAGTGATACTAATTAGAAAATAGTGGTGTTTAGCTAAATTAACTGTCATTCATTAGGTACAAGTAAATAGAAACATAAATTATGGTAAACAAAGAAAAACTGTTTTATTTATATCATTACAATCTTAACTGACAATAGCATTTATTCACATTTAACATGAAATATTTGGATTTGGGGTAAAATTAAATGGAACAAATATATTGTATGGATTGGTGGAATTTGGCATTCAATGTCTTCCCAACATCATGGATAATTTACATACCTACCTACTGCTTGCTGTGAGCGCATGAGAGAAAGTTTAAATACCTATTTCCTGAATAATGTAGTTGAGCCTGACACCTGAAACCCAAACCCTAATCTATTTACTTCATAGGACAGCAATATTCTGCTGTAGACAACGATTAGGTGCCTACAATTCTATTGATAGATGGGTTGCTAAGCTTGTGGCATATGATAAGTTTGTTACATACGGCACGAGGTACGAATTTGTCTTTCATTAAAATGCCAACAAAATATCTCGATTCTGAAATATCATAAATTGAAGGTATCTTTAGTTTAGGTTTTAAGCACTTGTAAGTTGTAACAGATGAAGACTTTTACAATTATTTTAAGAAATTCAACACCCTGCCTCAATTTTTAAAATATCATTAATATTGATTTATCATTGAGGTTTTATACAAAAATGCATTCACAATTTATCAGGAAGACTACCACTCACATTTTTTCGAAATCATTATGGAGATTATACGTATAAATCCTAAATTAAGTGGAATAGAAAACCATTGCGAGCAGAAGGTTGCCTTCGGTTTCAAAGCGACTAGCCGTTGGTTTCATGTCAACGATTTAAGCAAATTCTCGCTTGTCATTTGAGTTACGTAATTCGAAAAATAGACGTGTGCTCAATTTTTCCTGGCAATTTTGGCATATCGTTCACTCTTTAGCGTCTCAAACAGACTGCAGTTGGTTTCGCATGATAGTGGAGTTACGCAATACGAAAGTCGTAAAATTAAGCAAACTGCGATAGAAACGAAGCAAACTAGTCTTAATCGTTTGGCGAAAATGTGTTACGTAATTAGGGTGCAGATTTCGATAAAATTTGTCAAGGAGATAGATAGCATCATCATAAAATTTGTCAAGGAGGTAGTACGTATCCGTGGGATAATTTCCGACTTCCAAGCGGGCCAAGCCGCGGGCAGAAGCTAGTTTATCAGCTAGCAGAAGCTAGTTTATCAGCTAGCAGATGCTAGTTTATCAGCTAGCAGATGCTAGTTTAGTTTACAAGCTAGTTTTTAGTTGAATGCATAAATCATGAATTTATAAAACTTGTTTTACAATTTATAATATTTGTTTGATTTTGTAATATTTGTTTACCTTATACCTGTATAGATCTTGACGAAGGGTGTCTTTTTAATGTTTCTTTTGCACGAGTTTCACAAAACTTTCCAATTGCAACTATCTTTTCAACTTCATACAGTTCTAGAATTTTGCTGAATGCTGGATCACAGATGTTGTATAATTCTTGTACTTCACTTTTCTGGGAATTATTTTTAAATATAAATTAGCGTAGAATGATGGGGATGTATCATTGTATATTGTATGGAACAGTTTTACAGGGTTGACTAAATCTTCTTTATTATGATTTCAGTATGTACTTAGTAGCTTGCCCACTTGAATGTGTTAAATAAACATGGTAGGTATTATAACATTTGTTTAGAAAATAAAGATCTCTTACTTTGAAATCCCCAGGAGTGAGATTGCAACCAGTGGCAGCCATCCACTGCTGAGGCAAGTAGTTATAAACAAAACTGGATTTGAAGAAATTTTCTGGTGTTCCACATAAACTTTGAAGCAGACCCCAAAATCTCTTGCCACTGACCTGAAAATTAATGGAATAAAAATAAGACATGGATAAAGTTGTGCATATAATATTTTTCTTTGGCAATGCTCGAGCTCATAATGTTTTAATAATAAAGCATACTATCTTTTTCTTTCATATCACTTTATCTTCATATTTTTCAACTGTATGTATAGCTGAGGCCATGGTAAAAAAATATATGTCAGTCAGCAAGTTAGAGATTGACTAATTTAAAATTGCACGCCCCTCCACTGTTTGCTGCATACACATTTTAAATGTTTGTATAGAAACTTTAGTTGAGGGGCATGCAATTTTAAATTAGACTATTTTGACCCCATGTTATGCTAGATGTGCAATATGCTAATAATACCAGCTACGATTTATACTTACTTCAGTTCTGGTACAATCAAAGCCCAGCACAGGACGAGATTTAACCTCAGTAGGTGGTTTCTGCACTGGCCCACTGATGCCCAACCAATCTCGAACTGAACTTATTTCACCAAATGGCACCTGTTGATATCATCAAAAGTTTTTTAAGTGAAGGTTTTTTTTTTAATTTGTAAACTGTAGATTGAAAACTATTACTTACAAAAAAAAAAATTAAGTTAAGCTTCAAAAATTAAAAAAGAAATTAAGGAAGTCATGGTTCATAAAATAATTTGTTTCATACTATGTAATCATGATAAAGATCTTTTATTTTTAGAGTATATTAGGTGGTCCTTACTCCAGTCTGAGACATTCCCCAAGGTCCAGGATTCATGCCAAAGTACATAATAGGTTTTGTAGTATTGCAATACTTGCGCACGTACATTTCAAACGTATGCCTTGCATATATGGTTGGATTATAAACAGTTTCTACTTTTTTGGGCATTCGAAACTGTTCAAGAGAAAGATTCAATTCATCTATTACATTCAAAAAATCCTCGCTGATATCCTGAGAACTAGAATCTCCTAAACTACTTGAGAAAAACGATGATACAACTTTTGGTTCCATTGTATTTTATGAAAATAATATCACTATTATGCACAAGGTTTATCACTTACTATACGAATGTATCCTGCTGATAAGCATGTTTCGGTGCAAAGCGCAGAACATATATACCCTGACGGGGTGCAAAGGCATCGCAGAAACGCAAACAAAATCAAAACAAACGCGGACGAAAAACACAATTAGCAGGCATGACCACAGAACGTACTCTTATGAAGGGCATGACAGACATGACAATGACGCTGACAGTGACAGCACTGACAGCATACATAACTTCAGAATCCTGCCCACAGAACATATCCTGCCATGCTGTCTATGATGCCGCCTTCTAGCTAGTGATGCAGGATGAGTTAGTTGATTTTTTTGGAGATTTTTCTAATGGCGATACCAACTGCCACTTTCGTACTACAGATGTCGCCACTATCATGTGTTCAAGAATTTGATAGTAGAGCTAGCGATTTTTAGCTATCACTGTACATATTTTTTTTTGTAAACATGCGACTTCTTATACGCAAAATTAATTGATATGGCCCCGTTGCGCAGCTGTTTAGTGTAAAAATACGGAACCCATGTATTTTCCAAAGATGTCGAAGGACAAAAACTAGGAGAAAGCTCTCCGAAAAATAATAGAAAGAGACAGAGTGAGGAAGACAGTCGCATGGTGAGGGCATAACGCTTTTTCCTAACGTAACGATTTGTACCTTCCAAAAATTGGGAACCCGATATTTCGTCAAGACTATGTGCGATCCTTTTTCCAGAAGACTTTTATGGGAGTAATTCGTATACAGGTTAAGAAGAAGAAGTAAGAGAACTAAGTCTGTTTTCATTACCTACAGGCACTTGTGGTGTGATATTATGTAAATTTGAGTAAAGATGTGTGTGTGTTTAAATTACCATATTAGGTCAATGCTAGAATTAACATCTCTGAGGTTTTTCAGTCTGGAAGATCATACTCGAGTTGATTTTCAACTCCGATCAAGTTATTCCTGTCATACGCAGTTAGTCTTCAATAAAAAAATCCTCAATCTGGATCGCGATCATTGATTTTGATCGCGAATGGCCATCTAGATTAGCTGTCTACGGGCCACCTAAGGCCTTTCATGATAGTTTTCGAACGAAAAGAATTTAGTTTTCGCTTGTCTTGTCTGTCAAAGGCAATGTCAATAGGTTGGGGTTGTCAATTTATTTTAGTCAGCTGGTGTGCTAGCCTGTGGTGCTAGGTAATACGCGTAGGTGTCCATTGACTAGCTTAAACGAGATTTGTTTATTTATTATTTTAAATGTCTGTACTGAGTGAAGATATCGTTCGCAATCTTATAGCGAATTCCAGCGTTCCATTAGTCTTCCGGGGCTTTGTGGGAAACTGGTCAATATGTCAGTGGAATGTAGAAAAATGGAGTTCAGTTTTTGGAGAAAAAGAAATACCATTTAGGTGCTTAAAAAGAGACTTCCTATCAGACGAACCTTGTTGGGAGAGAAGGTGCTCTGTAAAACCGATGACTTTTAAAAAATTCGTGGATATGTCGGTTTCAAGCGACGAGTGGATGTACTTCGATTATAAATATCTTTATCAATGGTTCAAGGGAGACGATGAATTGTATACGGTAAATATTTACACAAGCTCGTACAGTTAAGCATTGACAGAGTGCTTGTTAAAATAATTAAGTCCAGTTGTTGTTGTTGTTGTTAGGGTGTTTCATGGAAGCAGTTTGGATATTCTGAGAAGGGCGCTTCAGATGCCACGCTGTGGGTAGGTAGCAGTGGTGCGCACACGCCGGCGCATAAAGACACGTATGGAGTTAACATAGTGACTCAATTACATGGAAAGTAAGTTATAAAACTGTTTACTCTGGACCAAGCAATGTGTTGCTTATAATAATTATTAAAATCCTGTAGAGTAATTATGATGCAAATAAAAGAGAATGTTTTTTTTTTCCAGAAAACGCTGGATATTGTTTCCTCCAGAAACTGGTGGGTTGAAGCCTACCAGAGTGCCTTATGAAGAATCAAGTGTGTACAGTGAACTGAACTTCTACTGCCCCAACAATTTAGATGTCTTTAATGGTGAGATATTCATTGTTTTTATTAAGTATTTCAAGCCAATTTGGACAACTTCTTCTGTAGCCTATCAATTAGAGATTTAGAGACTTTTTCTATACTATAGCTACTAAAAATAAAGATACAGTAAAAAACCTTTATAACAACGGCACTTAAATGACGTACCCAAAATTACAACAGAATGTAGAAGTCTTGCGATAAGGACCTATGTACAAATATGTATGTTTATAAAGACTATCTGCTATAATGGCAGCATTTGGATGGTCCCTTCAGTATCATTATAAGCAGTTTTGACTGTAGTAATAACGTTTTGTTTAAACTTCATAAGTCACACATGAAATGGAAATCAGTGATGCTTAATTTTTTTTCTTTTTCTTTAAAATGAAACATAAAGTCATAGAATCATTGCCAATTGATTTACCACATAAAATCTCAGACCAAATAAGAAATCAAGACAGCGCTGTTAACAGTGACGTGAGGCCGGTTTCGTAAACATGCGTGCACTTAGTGAGGTGTAGTTTGGTTGTAAATGTGTGCTTGTGAGCGTGTATGCACAGAGCAAGGTGTAGTTTACCATGCTTCTCTGTATTGTTCGCAGTGCTATGTCGTGATTTTATATTTGGTCTGAGCATAAAATATAATAAATTTTAAAATGCTGTTGTTTCAGGATTGACAGGTGGACGCATGGTGGAACTGTCAGCTGGTGATGCCTTGCTGGTGCCACGGGGATGGTGGCATTATGTGCAGAATGTGGACCCATTGAATATTGCCCTCAACATCTGGCTGCCTCATGTATGTTCAGTTCAATTAAATACAAGTCTATTATGTCAATAAAAATACCAACAACAAAGTAAAAAAAACTAAAACCACTAACAATATCAAACTCTCTCACTTCCTTTGTATGTTAAATTTCTATAAATAATAATTAACTTCCTTTGAAACTGTTCAAAGACCCTCTTTTTACTAACTTTTAAAGTTTTTTAATAAACTCTTCTCAATGTTCATTACTTGTTTACAGGAAAAAGATGGTTCAACCAGAGTGTCCGAGGCCCTTATTAAAATATTTGTAGCTCAAATATGTAAGGACCTGCCACATGAAACAGCTAAACTTATTGTCAATCCAAATGAAGTAAGTCAAATTATTTTATTTTGCATGATTATTATCTATTTGTTTATCTGAAAATGGCAAACACTGCAAAAAAAAAATCTTTTTCAGCAAGTTTTGTTTTACTGCAGAAAAATAGGTCAATGCTGCAACTTGTTATATCTATACTAATAATAAACCTGAAGAGTATGTTTGTTTTTCGTTTGTTTGTTTGAACGCACTATCTCTGAAACTACCAGTTGGATTTGAAAAATTGTTTTTGCATTTGATAGCCCAATTCTTCACACAAACATCACAAGATTAAGATAGAACCTTAAGGAGCCGAGAAAAAACAAAAAAAGTCAGAAAGATCGATGTGCGAAAACGAAGTAAAAATGCGGGCAGGCGATGCGATGCGATATGACGGGGTGTGTCGGGGGACCAAGAAATTTCACGCGGACGAAGTCGCGGGCAGAAGCTAGTTAGCTGTTTACATTCATAAAACTTCAGATAAGATGTTTGGGTCCTCGCCAGACTATTCACACAAAACACAGTAAACATAATATAATACTTTTGTTAAACCATGACCTTTATCCAAACATGTATTATTAATAATATAATAATATCTAATATTAGCTGCAAGCTCATCACAAGTGAGTCAGTAAGGCATTGAAGCAATGACATCATGTAGCTAAGAGGAATTTGTTTAATGGCTTCTTATATTAATTGGAGGATATCCTAAGGTCTTGACATTCAAGTCTCCTACAAACAGGCACGACACGTGACACAAATCGCGTGCGACACGAATCGTGCGCGACACAAAGGCACCGCTCGTCGCGCGACGAGCGGCGCTTTTGTGTCGCGGTGTCGCGTCGCGCCTGTCTTAGGGAGAATTCACCGAGTGGGTTAGTCTTTGTCCTAACCGAAAGCGAAGGTCGCGTGATTACGCGATTGTCACGCTCCTTTATATGAGACTAGCTTTTGTCCGCGGCTTCGCCCACGTGGAGGTCGGAATAAGTGGTCTAAACCATCTTCGCATTATTGCTTTTCTAATGAAACCGGTTTGCCCGCGACTTTGTTCGGGTGAAGTTTCTTGTTTTAACATAAAAACATATCCTATAGCACTCGGCAATAGTCTAGCTTTCTATCAGTGAAAGAATTCGGAATCTGTTCAGTAGTTCCGAAGATTACCTCTTACATACACTTTCACATATTTTACCTCTTTATAATATTAGTCTAAACGTACTCGCGCAATCAACCAAGTCGCGTTTGTACGTCATAATTCATAGAAAAGATTGCGTCGATCGCGTATTTGCGCGATTGTCGCTTTCAGTTAGGACGCGGGGTTAGGCTCTCCACACCTATTATCGCTCGTGGGATTAGTAGAGCATGCTGCAACATCACTGAGCCAATTGCATTTTTATATAATTGTAAGGGCGTGTTTATTTGTTTTCGCGTCATGTGGGTATGTCTTTCATAGTTTTTCCAGCCAAGATTTTAATGAGCTGGTTTGGAGACTGGCCCTTTGGTCTAGTGGTCGTATATGCTTCTGTTGAGGTCTTGGGTTCGATGCCCGGGTCGGGCAGTGTTATTGGGTTTTTCTATTTGGAATTTCTCAGTAGCAGCCCGGAGTCTGGATTTGTGCCCGGTTGATGGCAATAGGCTCGCCTCCTGTTACAGGGGACTTAAAGATAACTGGCGAAATGAGGGTGTATTACGGGTACCTCTGCTTACCTTTGGGGTAATACAGGCGTGATGTTATGTTATCTTAATGAGCTGTTTTGGTTTGACTGCCAACTAAAGTTTCGGTCAATTAGAACCTGTATGTCTCATGATAATGATTTATTTGCCAGATCAGTACAATCCATATGATGATAACATTAGTATTCATTATGATATTGCATGCAAAAATAATTAACAGCATCAAACGACATTGAATGGCAACGAGAGTGAAATCTTGTGCGTTCGTGCATTTAAGATTGCAAGGCTGATTCGGACATGACCAAATTATTTATCACATAATAATTATAATATTATATTTAAAAGGCACGTAGAGCGTTAACAATTTATGATGATCTAATTGGGTACGATCGTTGCTCCGGCATTTAGTTTAGTTTTCGTTTCGGTTGAATATCCTCCTATCTGCTTATCTACGTATCTACCTACCTACATGTTATAATTATTTTACGTGCGAAACTATGCCCAGAAGCTATGTGCGAAGTTGAATCTGTCTGGGTAGTGCCAACTTTACATTCTCTGCGGTCAGCGCCTAAACAATTCAAGCAAAGTCATCTAAATAAATTGACAAACAAATATCCAAACCCTTGCATTTACTTTAATGATATACTTTTATGTACAAAAATAATAATAATATACTTTCAGGACGACATAGCAGATACGCCGTTGTCTGTGCTATTTTTACAACTAGATACAGTAGCAAAAGCGTATCTTGACAACCGACGTAAGCTTCGCCGCGCCAAACGACAGCGGACATGTGAGGACGAGCCGGCCACCACCGTCGTCGGAGACTACGACTTTAATGCTTTAATAGAAAATGAAGCTAACAATTTGGAGATACCGCCTAGCGTGAGTAGCGAGGAATTGATCAAGTTGATCAAACATAATCTGATCCAGTACGCGAATGAAGACCGGCCTCTATGTGACGATGAAATAGACGGCTCCACAACAGGGTTGTGTCTTACTAAAGCTGTCATCGATGCGTATAGTGAAGCCAGTGTTATAGATCTAGTTAGACAGAATTTATTTGCTCGTCTGAGTAACCATGTTAAGTAAAACTATTAAATACTGACTGTATTAAAATGTATCTACTAGACATGTTCTAGTCTTAAGCAAAAGTTTAACTTTTCTTCTCATCTCGTTTAGGAAAAACCCTAAAAATGTCTCGAGCAATATTATTATATTTTAAATTTTAGTTTTTATAGAAGTACGAGGGTCATTCAATAAATACTTAGCCTACAAAAAGTAAACGAAAATTTTGGAAAAGTGGCAATTTATTTTTCAACATAGTCTCCTTTTAGTTCGATACACTTAGCCCAGCGATGCTCCAACTTTTTTAACCCGTCCGAAAAATAGTTTTTGTCAAACTCTGCAAAATAGGCCTCCGTGGCGGCGATGACCTCCTCATTCGATCCATATCTATTCCCGGCGAGTGATTTTTTCAGATTAGGAAACAGAAAGAAGTCACAAGGGGCCAAATCTGGAGAATACGGTGGATGGGGCAGCAATTCGTAGCGTAATTCGACCAATTTGGCCATGGCAACGGCAGACGTGTGAACCGGTGCGTTGTCGTGGTGAAACAGCACTTTTTTCTTCGCCAGATGGGGTCGTTTTTTCTTTAATTCGGCGTCGAATCGGCCTAATAAATCGGCATAGTAAAGCCCTGTAATTGTTTTACCCTTCTCGAGGTAATCGATGTAGATCACACCTTGTGAATCCCAGAAAACGGTGGCCATAACTTTTCCGGCCGATTTTACAGTTTTCGCCTTCTTTGGAGCACGTTCCCCGGTCTGGATCCATTGTTTTGATTGCTCCTTGGTCTCTGGTGTGTACCAGTGGATCCAGGTTTCATCGACGGTCACAAAACGACGCAAAAACTCCGCTGGATTCATCTTAAACAGCGCCAAACACGTCTCCGATGTGGTCTCACGGTTGCGCTTGTTTTCTGGTGTGAGTAAACGCGGCACCCATCGCGCCGACAGCTTTCTCATGCCGAGTTCCTCGTGAAGAATATGATGCACTGTTCCTTCTGAAATGCCTACAGTCTCAGCTAGCTCCCGAACCTTCAATCGGCGATCTGCCAATACGAGATCATGGATTTTTTTAATGTTTTCCTCCGTAGCAGCTGTTTTCGGTGCACCTGGACGTGGTTCATCAAAAACCGACGTACGGCCACGTGCAAACTCGTTGAACCAATTCTTGACGGTGGCCATCGATGGAGAAGAGTCACCGTACACAGCATCCAAGCGCTCTTTGATTTCGATGCGCGTTTTCCCTTCCAAAAATAGGAATCGAATCACCGAACGATATTGCTCTTTTTCCATTTTTGTAAAACCGAT
Organism: Dryobotodes eremita; assembly: GCA_917490735.1. Classification (NCBI taxonomy): domain Eukaryota; kingdom Metazoa; phylum Arthropoda; class Insecta; order Lepidoptera; family Noctuidae; genus Dryobotodes; species Dryobotodes eremita. Next base: position 13,743,357 of record OU823257.1, read on the forward strand.
CGACACGTTCGCTTCCATAAGTTGTCAAATTAAAACAAATGAAGGGATTGGAATGAAAATTTGAAAAAAGAATTAAAAAAGAATGTGCTACACTGTGGTAAAACTCTTTTGAAACTACAGCGCCCTCTGGCGATGAGGCTAGGTACTTATTGAATGCACCTCGTATTGACTGTATTTATTGGAACATGCAGGTATAGCTGCAAGAATAATTAAATATTGAGGAAGTCCTACTTTCATGGACTGATTAATATGTAGGAGACTCATGATCGGTAAAATGGTGTTAAAAGTGTATTGTACACCTTTGACCTTTGCCTACCCAAACGTTGAATATAGGCGTAATGTCATATGTTATAAAATAGAGTCGTCAAATAGAGCATATCGTAGAAAGTTGGTATACGCACAGCGATATACGACTGTCAATCACCGCTACGCTATTTTAGATAGGTTTTGTACCTTATACAACGCGCAGGCGCACCCAACACTGCACTAATTGATTAGATACAGAAGTTGTAGCGGCCGATAACCGTTAGCATTATGTTACCAGTGCATGAAGAATTAGCGTGCAATGTGTGCTAAAACAACAGAAATATATCAAGGTTTTTAAAAGTTGTCCTTTTTAGGGTTCCGTAGCCAAATAACAAAAACGGAACTCTGATAATTTTGTTCTGGTCGTCTGCCTTCTTTCTGAGTCAAAATATGGTGAGAAAAATGGGTGTCCTCTTCTAACTTTCAACTTCACTAGGTGGAAAATTCTGAAAAAATTAAGTTGGTAGAACTTTAAAAATATATTATAATATAATATTAAGATATGTCGGATAGTTTTTGATGTAAGGGATATTTTTGGTTTCAGCCGTAGAAGTAACCTTGTTTTTCATCACATTTTCTTAAATAAAAACTTATTTTTGCGGCCGATAAAAAATAATATTGTGCTTGTGTAAATTTTCATCCCGACTACGGAACCCTTCACTGTGTGTGGTCCGATACGCACGTGCCGGTTTTGAAAAGTTTTATACGATGACGTCGTGTGATATATTTTAAGAGTATTAATTATAATAATAATACTTATATTTATTTAATCTGACAACATTGGTCCACTGGTTAGTAAAAAACTTATCAACTAAGGGTTAGTATTTATTAATTACACAATGACCGACTGACTATTTATTTATAAGCCTCTTTCGCACAAAGGCACAGGTTGCCACATATAGCGCTCTCTTGGCGCGTGGCCAAATTCGGAACTAACTCCGCCATCTTGATAACAATACAATTTTCGCAAAAAAGTTCACTAAATGTTTACCAACAACGCCCCCTGTAAATGTAGTGGTGTAGAAACATGCTTTACCTCGCGGTGTGTGTCGGGTAAATGTTTCCAAAACAATTTTTACAAACAATACCATGAAATTTGAACTGCTAAAAATGATTAAGAATGAAACAATTCACAAAACATGTATCGCAACTTGTGTCGGTCGTATAGCAGAGGTAGGAAACAGCTTTTGGATGTCAACATGTATTAAGGAAATATAAATTAATATCTACATAAATAACTGTTTTTATTGTGATATTAGAAATTGAATTGTCGGATTAGATTGTAAGAGATATTTAATGAGAATATAAATGGTTATTTTAAATAGAATATGGTGTTTGTATTACTTTCTGAATCCCTCTTAAGTACCTACGAAGTAATTAGCAAAGATTATGTGCTACCTCTCTGCTTGCTACTTCGCTGGTCTAGCGGTCGCAAACGCAACTAATAAACATGAGGTCGTGTGTTGGCTTCCCGGGTCCGGCAGTGTTCAAATCAAAACAAAATATTTTATTTCACATAAACCAACATGGGCACTTATGAAACGTCAGAAGCTAGGTGCACGGTTCCAATTGGTTGTTTCCTATGGAGAAGAGCCGGCAAGAAACTCCCCGGTTACTCTTTTAAAAATAATTGGCTATTACAATGTTTTCAAATTACAGTGCTAATAGGTATGGGAAGACAGTGTAGGCCTGTCAACAAGTAACAGGTAGGTACTCAACAAAATATAAAAAGGTCTACAATTCTACACGCCGGTTACGCTCACAACGTTCTCACATTCACAAAATACAGAAGAATCTATAAAAATAAAAGCCTGTTTAAACCAAATGACATGATTGCCATTACAACTGTAACAAATCTGAATTAAAATCCTGTCTACAAAAGCCATAAGTAAAAAGTTGAAATAAGAATTGGAGGTATATAATGTCAAAAATGAGAAGATTATGTAAACAAATAAAAATAAAAAATATTAGGTTTGTCAATCTAGACGTTTTCAGTAATAGACCGGAGTCTAGATTTGTGCTCGGTTAAGGGCAAGGCTGGCCCCCTGTTACATGGGACTTAAACATAACTGGCGAAATGTGGGTGAACTACGGGTAAGTACACCTGTCCAACCTTTCGGGGAATACACGCGTGATGTTATGTTTTAGGGTTCCGTACCTCAAAAGGAAAAAACGGAACCCTTATAGGATTACTTTGTTGTCCGTCTGTCTGTCTGTCCAGACCTTTTTTCTCAGGAACGCGTGGGAGTATCAAGCTGAAATTCATATCAGATACTCAGGTCTATTGTCCTTTGGAGTTGTGAAAAAATCAAACTTCTAAACCAACGCAATCAAAAGATACAGCCGTTTATGCTGCAAATTTTCGACACTCGCAACGTACTTCCCGTGAACTCAGAATCTTGAAATTTGGTACGAAGCAACGTCTTATAGCACACAAAGGAAACATTCCGAAAACCAAATTTTTTTAGTTACATCACAACAAGGTTCAAATTTAATACTTAATAAGTATTTTTCAACCAGATTTCTAAATAGTGACTAAAAAACTTTGTAAATAAATAAGTTGAATAAAAGAACTTTTGCAAGGCTGCTGCGAGGCTAGTGTAGGTATTTCAGTTATATTATGAAATAAATGATATGTGTTAATATAAAATAAAGGATTACTGAAACGATAAAGAGACCTTTGTCTTAAATTTATGCTCCTCCAGCTTTCCACATTGTAATGTTATGGATTTCATTTAACATAAAAAATACCATAACTTTTATTTATATACCTACAGGTTTGTACGGAACCTTCGGTGTGCGAGTCCGATTCGCACTTGGCCGGTTTTTTATATTTGTATAGAATGTGAACGCAGCTGGCTGGTACAATCGCCTTTTCAGCCTCATAATTGTAGGCATTGTTCGGTGCGGGGAAATAGCAATGTTGCTTCGTGTATGTTGCTACCTGTCATTGATTGGACAACTAGGTCGATGTCAAAGTCGAATCATTTATTTCAAGTAGGCAATGGCCTACTGAAAAGGCACTTCAACGTCAAACTTTGAAATAAAATAGAATTGTTCTAGGCGCCCCTTCCAGAAGGTAGTTTCGTATCGAGATGAATGGCAAGAAACTCCATAGTAACCCTATTAAAATGTTTGACATTATTTTGTATATTACCTAAAATAAAATTACTATACTCAATAGGTAGAGAGGAGAGTTAATTGTACAGTAGCCGGCACATCAAGTTACCACAAACTGTCAGATTTTCTCATTCGATTTTGAACTTAACCATCAACATTTTAAGGTTTAAATCGTTAGGAGAAATTTGACAGTTTCGTGTAGTTTGACCTGCTGGCGACTGTACATAAAATAAAACTAGAGCAACAACTTAAAAAAAATGTGTAATTAAATTATTTAAAGTTACGATTTCTTGGTCTTGATATATGAGCGGTAGTAGAAGTCTGAGAACAGTATGACCATGAATAGGTTCTGCGGGATCAGCAGATAGGCAGGCTCGCGCGGGAAGTTGCACTCGGACGTTATCGCCAGCGCTGTGAAGTGCGTCAGTAGCAGTGTGAACTGGAGCTGGAAAATGATTTATTACTTACAAGCTGTTCGTGCCCGGCGTCGCTAGGCGTGAATTTCATACAAAAATAGCATCCAAAATTCCGACTTTCCCGATGGATTTTCCAAAAACAATCTTGCATACAAACCTTGTCCTGACAATTACAAACATAACAAAAAGAGAATTAGCCAAATAGGTGCAGCCGCTTTGAAGTGATGCGCAGACAAACATTTTTGGCAATTGATTTTTATTTATATACTAGCGACCCGCCCCGGCTTCGCCCGGGTAGCAAAGCATAATATTATATAGCCTATGTCACCCGGAGATAGTGTAGCTTCCCAACAGTGAAATAATTTTTGAAATCGGTTCAGTAGTTTCGGAGCCTATTCAATACAAACAAACAATCATATCTTTTCTCTTTATAATACATGAAAAATAAAATGAAATGAATATATTCGTTTCATATAGCTTATATGTAACGTTTGTATTTTAACATAGCGCCATCTATTGAATACTTACTCAATCCAGTCAGCGTTTGGAGCTAACAGATAATTGTGACTGTCAAATAATAGACAAATAATTTGCAATAAAATAATATTGCGACTATAAATTGAGATGTAAGCTATCCTATTTTTCAAGTTGGATCAAATTGCACACGGTGTGCAAATCAAATTTAAAATCGGTTCAGTAGTTTAGGTGTCCATCGCGGACAAACAACGTGACACGTAATTTTTATATATATAAAGATATACTTACAGGGTTAATGGTTATATGCCAGCAATCCATTAAGGGCATGTAGGACAGGTTATTTGCAACAAAATGACCCCTGATTACCGCTATGCAAATGTCAACCATTTTCGAGTAATTTGACATTTTATATTTTTGAGCTGAACACAGTGTTCAGGTGCATGCATCGTGAGGCCAATGTGCTCTGAAGGTGCTTAGGACCTTTTATATTTTATACCTACTTTTCGTCAAAGTACTGGGAAACGCGTGTTGTTTACGAATTGTAATTTGTAATTAATGCAAATCCATATGTAGGTAGGTAGACGTACGTCTATGCAGGTGTAAATTATTTACGAATCACTGATAATGTAACAAGGTACGTAGACAATACTTCGTGCTCACTTATACGTGACCCACTTTTTAAAGCGCCTAGTAAAATTTTAATCAAGATTTTATAAAATAGCATAAAAGACAATGGGCAAAAGCGTCAAAGCTTGTCATTAGTGTCCACCACTAATGACAAGTACCTACACATGACGCGACGTCAAGACAAATCTAATGACACCTTAGATTTATCTAAATCAATTTGTTCAAATCAATCGAGTCGTCTAGGCTAACTAACATTATTGAAAAAGCAATAATTTATATTTAGCTATAACTGTTCACTGACAGTTTTTTTTTCTCCTTATTTATAGACTATTTAGTGACAGGTCTCGTTTGTGGTGGACCTTTGGACAAAGTCCCATAGATTTTTATAAACTTACGATCTGCACTTGGGTGACATGTTTCTTCCACCAGATAGACTGTTTGTATGAGTCATCCCACGTGGTCAGCAAGTAGTAGCCGTACATGATGATGTGGACGATCGAGTTCAAAGTCACCAGCATTGTCACATGACCACCTGTGGTGAGAAAGTTCTTCATTAATCCATAAGTAACTTCTTTATTGTTGTTAGATGCCATAATTAAAAAACTTATGATGTTTGGGTGACTTTTCTATTAGGTACATACACGTAATATTACATAATTTGATATAATATTTTCGGTTGCAACCGAAAACATAACTTAGTTTTAATAGTTTTTTTGTAGAAATACAAACTTATTTTTGCGGTCGATAAAATCAATACTATGTATCCTTTATATTCATCGCGACTACGGAACCCTTCACTACTGAGCGTGACCCGACACGCACCTAGACGTGTCGTCGGCCGTTTTTTGAAGTTTAAGGCGTCCTCCACATTTACGGTCAGACTAAGTACCTTTGGTCTTGTCTCGTAAAAACATGAAATTATTATCCTGTTTTAGAAAGAAAGTCCAGTAAATCCCAGGTGAAATTAAAAGTCACCATCAGACCTAGCCTTTTCCCAACTACGTTGGGGTAGGCTTCCAGTCTAACCAGATGCAGCTGAATACCAGTATTTTATATAAAGCGACTGCCTATCTGTCCTCCACAACGCAGTTAAGTACTGGGTAATACGATAGCCCGTGGTAAGACTGCTTGTTAGACTTTCGGGCTTCTGACGATCCGTAACGACTGCCAAAGATCACGAATGACAGCCGGGACCAACGGCATAACGTGCTATTCGAGGCACGAAGGGGTCTTGGTAAGTAAACGTTGGTAAGTAAGCGTGCACTGACTGGACAGGTCCATTCAATCTGTGTGGTTTTGCCTCAAAAGACCATTTCAGACACAAATCTACATGGTCTTCACATGATCTGACCAAGATTATGACTGGACTTTAAAAGAGACTGTGACCTCTGAGTTTGTTTCGGCCTTTCTTCTCAGAGTAGTCAGATAGGAAACGCCGACCTCGTCTAGTTTTTAAAATATGATTGACGTGTAAAAGTGTTTGTTCAAACCTACTTACAGAAATAAAATCATTTATCATTTATCAAAGATGGTCACCCATTCATGTAACAACTGCGGTACGCGTAACTTAACCCGATCGATCGTCCCGTGCGGTTGTTATTTACATAGCCACAAGAAATTAAAAGAATCCCATTTAAAACTCACCTGGTACCCATTTAACGATGCCCCAAGAAACGGCCACCATCCCAAAGTGGTGGTACACATGCAGGAATGTCACTTGGTTCTGCTTTTTTCTTAGAACGAAGAATATCTATAACGTTACATTGCAAATTGAAGTATTAGGTGGGTATAATCTGTTCCATGCAAACTACACACATCTATATTGTCAGCCAGTCGTTTTATTTGGGCCACATAGCACATAAGAAGGGAAGTAAATATGTATTAACGGTCCGTACGTACCGTATCCAGGAGATCAACAAGTTTCATGACAAAGTATCCGTAGCACACAGTCCACGCATATTCGACGCTATGAGGTGCGTCGTCTGTTCCTTGGCATACTAGCGAATAATGGTTTAGCCATCCCAGGGTTAGACTCTGTAAAAAAGTATGTATTAGTTTACTCGCTATGTATGTTGCCTATTTGTAATTTTCCTACTCCCTTTATTGAATGAATCAACTCAGCCAATTGCAGTTCATTGCTGGACATGGGCCTCTCCTAAGCTGCTCCACAACTCTTAATTCGTCGCTCTTTTTGTGTCGGTATATCTAGCAGAATTCGTCTGTTCCAACGGCTATTCGTCTTGCAACGTCACTACAACTTCAGCTCCACTTCTCTCTTTCTTGCTAATTGTTAATCCCTGGTGTGGGTGGTGTCAGACTTCTTTGTCTTTCTTCTCACTTCGCTCCATCTTTGGCATTCGTGTGCTTGTGCTAGAAATGAGAGTGAGACGTGGGTCTTGAAGCTCATCAGCGGGTTTCCATCCTCGCACCTCTCGCTACAGACCGCGTCTTAAAGTTTAGTGCTTTTGTGATAGATAGACTCTACTGATTAATAAACTTAACACAGGAGTGCTATAGAGGCATTCGTTAGAAACCATATTCAGAAGACTATCAAGGACAGAGTTGAAGTAGGCTGATGATTTTAAGGAGGTCGTATATTTTTGAGAAGTTTATGTAAAACTTACTTTGTAAGTGATATATGCGCAGCCCACTATTTGAATAGCATTATAAGCTGCAATCGTTCTTCTAAGATCGTAAGCAGGTCTCTTGCTCATGAAGTCTGGCAGCCACTTGAATACAGTCACTAAGTATAGTATCATAATGGCCAGTCCCGGCCATGGCGTCTTGATCAGGAACCATTCTTGCGTCCTGGGGTCTTGACGGAATAAAGATCTATTACGAAACTGCCTATTTACTTAATTTAAACTGCTTAAATTAATTAATTAAGTTTGTACCTGTAATATCTTCATTTAAATAGTAATATAATTTCACTGCACCCCTTAATATGACCGACATAATTTCAAAGTTATTACGACACTTATTTCAGAAGCCAGCACAGCCATCCAGCTAACAACGGCATATAGTACTACACCGTGACATGCCACTTTACAACGGAGCGTGAATGCATGCTTACGTTGATGCCTGCATTAATTTCAATATCAATGTATTCTAAAACTGTTTTTGCATTTTAATCGTTTGCGTTGACTGACTTGCACACCCGGCTGCGTTCGTTCGTATTAAGAAAAACAAGATTCCGGGACTGAAAAATCCGCCTTTTGTTAAGTTAAACAAGGATAGTAGAATAGTACCTACTATAGCGAAGTAAAAAAGAATTCACCCCATAAACACGTATAATCTGAAATAAAAAAAAAAACACCGACATGTCAAAATATAAAAAGGTAAAAAACATAATCAAAACATCAAAGAATCAAATAAATAAAAATGGGGTTATTCCGATTGTCCATCCTAAAACAGCCACCCTAGGATGGATACTCGGAAACGCGTGTTCATCTGTCCCTCCCAGACGGGGTGGATAATCTGAATTCGTATATTATTTTTCTTCCGATTTTCTCCCTCGGCTGTGTACAGTCATTTAGAGAAACATAATAGTAACTGGCCCAAGATACCCATAAAATATAGGTACCTATAAAAATACATACATACGTTTTTAATTACCTATCATTCAATGTAACATAATTTAAATTATACTTTTATTGGAGTAGGTATTTAAATAAATTACAATACGGTTTAAATTTTAAAAAGTGTCTTATATTGAGCCAGAACCTAGTAACATTAACGATAAAATTTATATTTTGACAAAGGGTAAGGGTGGAGTAGGTCTATAAAATGGTTATCAGTATGAGTGATAGAGACAAACACGTATTGCATATTTTTCAATTTAATCAAATCAATCATTAATGACTGTACTTGGGGTAAAAAGTTGGAAGAACTATGATTATTTATTTTATTTTATTATATTATTTTATTTTATTTTATTGTGAATTCTGATTATCCACCCCCCGTCTGGGGTGGGACAGATGAACACGCGTTCCTGAGTATCCACCCTAGGGTGGCTGTTTTAGGGTGGCCAAACGGAATCAGCCAAAAAATGCAAAATGGGTTGTCGATATTGTTTCTAATATAAAAAGGAATTACACGAGGAAAACTTAAGACGCACAAGATCGTTAATACCTTTTTAATGTTGTTTTACGCTATACGTCCTAAAGAGCCTAATTGCAATCGGTATTCTAGGACGCTAGGAATATAAGGTTTCTATTCTCGCTAAGTTAAACCGTGGTCATGGTGCGAACTTAAATTAAAAGAAAATGAACTTGGAGTTTAGGATTATCAAGATATAAATATCCTCCGATCGACGTGGCTGCCGCCGGGACGGGAACAAGGATGTCGTAGTGTAGTCTCGTCGCAAGTCAAGAGGTAACATTACGATTCACAGGCTATACCATAAACCCTGGGTGTGAGGTCGATATTCGGGTTGATAAACACGGTCAATACCGTTTTGCTGAAGATAAGATTATTATAACAATAAAGACACTCGAAGAAAAGGATTTCCTGAACGTTCCCAGTGTTTAACGGAATAACTAATTACTTCATTGGATAAACGAGTGATTATAGTTAAATCGAATACATTTGCCTAGTCAAAAATCAACAATCCATCTGGTTCTACTCACATCTACTCTGCCTAAGGGTATATAAGTATTAAATATCTATATGGGTTCTACTAATTTTTCTGCAATGACATCCATTGTAAGGAAAATTTTGCTTGTCAGACGCAGAAAATCTAAATTTCAAAAAATTCGGGAACTTCATTTATTGCCGGTCAAGTAAAGCTTAAAACGGGTTGATTATGTTTTAAGCGAATTGGCATATAAAAAAAATATGCAGTAATATAATGCTTGCTGCACTACGCAAATGGGAGTGTTGGACATGGTTTTAAAGAAATGTTCAAGAATTCACTAATTTCATTTTCATGCAAAGTTAGGCCTATTAGGTAGGCCTTTAAAAGCAGTCAGAAAAACGTTAATTTTTAGTTTTAAGACATCAAAAACTACGACAAAGAAAGTTGATTAAGTCAAAAAAATCTTGTCGACGTTAGAGGCCTGAAAGACCAACTCGGACTAAACCGTTTATGACTATTCCGTAAAATTATTTAAAATCGTCACACCACGAATATTCAAATACAAGGGTTAAGTCGCTGTACCTTCTACATGTAGAGCCCTTATGTAAATAGAGAGCATAGGTCACTCACGGAGCTCTACGTCATAATATAGAATATTACGGAACAATCGTGTTTGTGACGATATATGTACACACGGCTACATGTCAAGCTTTACATTTCCAGTATAAGCTGATCTCGCATTGTATAAGATTTCTGTACAATGAGAGGTCAACTTATACTGGAATTGTATAAATTGATATGTCGTCGTGTGTACTAATAATATATGGCCAAAGCAACTAATATTCATTTATATAATAAGTACTATGTTATTAATGTAAACCACACGTATTTTAAGGTCAATGCGGCGAAGACCGTCTGGGGGGTAAGACCGTACAGTAAGAATTACCTACTACGAATTCTGAATAGATACAAAGATGACAAATCAAGATATAAAAACGTAAAACTGTTCAAGATTCAATAAATTAACACAGGTGGCACTATTTATGGCACAAACAAAAATTACATTTAAAATTTAGTCGGGTTATCAACTTCCATTACGACCAGCACCACGCTGCAGAAAAATCAATTTAAGTGCTTTTTCTAAATTTTTATCAGGATTTGTATAGCTAAGCTAAATAATGATCAATATCTTTACCTAATTATTATATTAGAATAGTATAAAACTCATTTTTTACGAAGTTACAACTGGTGTAAAAAATCGAATCTCAAAGTGCAATAGTGAGGAAATCCGTCTAGTTCTTGGAGGGAAAAATCGGCAAACTCCGGTCTTAGCCGTTTCCAGATGTCATAAACCTTTTACGCATACGCAAATTTTACAAATTAATTTATAACTGATTCGTATTGCATTGAGTGCTCTTTTCTACCATATTTGTCCTTTACTTGTAATTGATTATGATTAAATATAATACTATTTTGTGTGCTTGCTATTTATATTACCTGCTCTAGTGATCGAAATTTTTAAGCGGCAGAAAGAGAGAAAGCTACGGGACAATGCAAACAAGGGTATCGCCTTAAATAAGAAGTATGTTGGTAACTGGGTACATCTACCACTACCAAAGTTGTTGCAATTACATTGTTTATTACATTTTCATTATTTTACATTAGTCATCTATTTGCCAAATATAGAGATTATCTCGATATTTCTTTACTTAATTATTGTTAAATTCTTTCAGTAGATTTAAGTTGCGTCTCAGTTTTTCGTAATTATGTAAACGTCTGTGACTTCTATTTTCTAAATATCTATCTGAAAATATTATATATATAAATAAAAGCAGATTTACCACACAAAATCCTTTTTTTATTAAAGTAATGATATTGGTTTTTACCCCTGGATTGCGAACTATACCGGACTTACCCGACAAACGCTTCTTTTTGCAATTTATGCCGATTGGATTGGATAAAAAAATCGACAGTACACATGGAAATGCTTTTGAAATGCGTACGCATACACACTGTCTATATTCGTGTAAACCGTCAATTTATATATTTTTTTACCATTAGACGGTCTTATACGACGTGGCAGTGAAATCCGTCTATTTCGCAATTTTTTCGAAACTATTGTTTATTTTATAAATTGATAATCTAAACGTAAATTTGACAGTTCTTTTGAATGGTCAACTAAATATTTGATCACCTTAGTTAAAAAAAATCGCCTTCCATAAATATTATAGAGATGGCCAAATTTGGCTAATGAATTAAATTTTTAATGAAGTAACTAGTCTTCGCCGGGATGACATTACCTCTAATTTAGCATATCTGTCAAAAGCACAATGATATTTATTCTCATTAGAATAAGGCTGCTGTTGGGTTGCTGCTGTCAGAGGTAAAATGACTATGACATGACTGTAAGCTATGGAGGTCTGCCCGGCATGGGCGGAGCACCGCCGTGTCCTCGTGGCGGCGATCGGCGGCGGCGACCTCTCGCGTCCGGCCCTGGTTCAGGCCATGGTATGGAGCGAGAGGGAATGGGAAGCCGTCACCTCCTTCTGCGAAGCAGTAAAGCTCGCGAAGGAGGAGGCGGAGCGCGAAAGAGAGAGGCAATCTCTGCGCCCTCGCGCCCCTGGCCGCCGCTGGAGGAGGAGACACCCTGGGCGTGGAGAGTCGATTGCCGACTCCCGGCCACCGTAGGTGCGGGCTTGCGGACGGCGAGCAATGGGCAGCTCGCCGTCCGGTAAGGACCAGGCCCAGGTCGACGGCGCATCGTGTTCCACGCGCGCCTCAAAGAGATGTCAGCACCATTGACGGGGTCCGATATTGTTCGAAAGAGTTACCGTGGCCCTGGCGCACAGGCAACTGAAGGAACACGGGTGGGTTTTAGTCAGTAAGAGTCTGACACGCCCTTCCGCTCCGCCCAGAGCGGGAGAGGTCATTTGATGATTACGCAACCAAAAAAAAAAAAAAAAAGGACTATAAGCTACAGTATTTTCATCTCCGGAAGCGACGCGCGCTTTAATTGTAATAACTAACGACCGACCGAAGGTTCGGTTTCAGTTTCGGTTTCGGCTAGTTTCGGCCACAGTTTCGGTTTCGGCCAATAATTGGCCGAACTTTCGGCCCCGCCGAAACTAGGTGTTCGTGAATTGTCGTGCATCATTCGGCTAACTTCGAGTGAGTGAACGTGATTGCCAGTTGAGTTCGCTAGCCAGCGCGATCGTGATCGTAAAAGTACTTGATTGTCGTACAAAATATACTCATCTTTATTGAGACTGATAAATATGAATTATCTGATTAATAAATATCTGACTGATAAATACTAAGTTAAATACTAGATCTCATTAGAAAATAACAACACAAGTTATCTAATCATTAAGGCTATTGTAAACATAAGCAATTAATGTTGATTTTTGAAAAAGTTTGACAAATATGTTGATTGTGTTTTTTTTAATTTAAATTGTTAATTTTACAAATAAAGAACTATTTTTGTTAAGTACATACTTTAATTCTTGCATTATATTTTTAACACGTGTTAACTGTCTATATATGCGTAAAAATACAATAGATTTAACATGCTATAAAAATTAAATAAGTTTCGGTTTCGGTTTCGGTTTCGGCTGAAACTGAGACCAAGACCGAAGGTTCAGTTTCGGTTTCGGCTGAAAATCCTGTTTCGGTCGGACACTAGTAGTAACCAATTGTATAAACATGTCGTGAATGTGTGCGTGAAGACGAGTAGCGTAAGCACATAACACACACGTACGCACAAACACACACACACACAGTTCCGACATCGCCATAGTATCGGACGGTACCGATAGCTCCTGCACTTACACACACATTCACAGCGTGTTTGTACACTTGGTAATCACAAGTAAAGGGCGCGTCGCTTCGTTAGATAAAAATAATATACCTCCTAATTAGCATTTGTCAAAATCACAATGATCTTTATTGTCATTAGAATATGGTTGCTGTTGGGTTGCTGCTGTCAGAGGTAAAATGACTATGAAAGGACTGTATAGCTAGGTACTACATTTGATTTAGTATCTTTTGCCAGTGTGGAAAAAAGCAACAAGTCTTGCATGGTCTGTAAATTTTTTATTTATTAAATATTTGATTATTCTATATTTTGTTTATTTAAAAATATTTTAAAATAAAAATCTATTTCTTGAAAGGGAACTCGGGATGCTTGTCGATCCCGGGGAAGAATGCAAAGTCGCAGATACGTCCATCCTCTCCCCGGTCCAGGGAGGCAAGCTCGTTCATCTCTGTTTCATTCAACTCGAAGTCCCACAGCGAGATGTTCTGACGAAGAAATAATATTTAATTAATTTAGGTATATGAATTCTCGAATGTCGTGATGGCCCAGTAGTTAAGGCCTCATCATAAGGTTGCGGTTTCAAATCCCGGCAAGTACCAAAGTGACTTTTTCAATTCATATGCTTCTGAGTTATCTTGGACAGTACTGACCAGGTTTCCTCACGATTTCGTCGACAAGAAAGACCTGGACTTACCTAAGTACATGTAAGTACTTATGCTAATATTGTAAAGAGGCATAATTTGTGAGTTTGTATGTAGGGGGGTATAATCTTCGAAATTACTGAACCGATTCCAAAAACTCTTTTAATAAGGGGGTTGCGCTCCAGGTAGCCTGCGAAATTCAAAAATACTTACGTTTTTTACAATTTGCAGGTCACTGTCAGGTTGTATGTTGATTAAATTGTGTTTCGCGGCCGTAACAAATATGGCTTTACAGAATTATAATCAAGAGAATCAGCAATACATCTCCTTCAGTTAGAATTTTGTAATTCACAAAACTGATATACAATCACAAATGCAATAAAACAGTTTCAAAAACAATATTTTTGATTGACATCTACTAGATGTGAGTCTTGCATGCATATTTTATGTAAAACACTTACTATCTAAAAATAAAAATAAAATAAAAATTACTTTAAACAAAACTTACAATATGTGAACTCTATCATTGAAAATGAAAAAGTTTTGGGAAAGAAAAATTAAATAAAAAGAATATATAATAAAAATAAAATTATACAAACAATACTCTAAGTTTAGTCCTAACTGAGGCTACAGAACCAGCAAAGACATCTATTTCACCACGAATGGAGTTGGCAAGAGAAAGCATGCGGCAAATAGGTGCAAAATTACCTATATTAGTTCGACTATGAGGCAGGACGAAAGTCCTTCGGTTAATTAAGCGGCTACTACTGCGTGGAATACTGAATACTGGCCTCACATGTCATGATTTCATGAAATAGTCATTGAATAGGGTAATATGAACTTAGAGAGATGTATTAATGATTTTTATGATTATAATTCTACAAATTAATAGTTTATGCGGCCGCGAATCATATTTAGATCAACATACAACCTGATACTGACCTGCAAATTGCAAAAAACGTAAGAAAATTTGAATTTCTCGGGCTACTTTGCCGCACGCGGACGATGTCGTGGAGAAAGCTAGTAGATAGGTAATTAATTATAAGTCTGAAATAGAATAGAATAGAATACTCTTTATTAAGTTGTTGTTTGTGGGTTGAAATAGCCAACCTAACTTTAAGCAAGCGTGGTCATCAATGCTTCTGCCTTCTCAATATGAGAAGAAGAAACCTTTACAAGAGAAAATAAGAGGCTGGTATAAAAATAAAAATAAATCATACAAAATGCAGTTTATGCCAGGGGTACGCAAATGGTAGATTATTTGTGTCAATAAGTTGTGATCGATTTCTGTGGGACTTTTTATGTTCGTCCATGGTGTCATCTCAATATGTTTGGTAGTGGAAGTTTGTTGGCAATGGTATTTGAACTAATTGGTACTACATTTAACTATTATTTAACAAAAAAATAAGAAGTCAGTCATCTGCGTAAGGCAGGGAGCTACCACCACCTCTTATGACAGTATTGTTTTAATCTTACTTCAGTGTGGGAAAGAGATAGGAAGAAGCTAATACAAGATGTATAGCTCCACCTCTTTCCACGGATTTCTGAGTTGCCAGTGGCAACAGAAAACTCAGTGGCAACATGCCACTGAGTTGGTGGTCGGCCCCGAGGTCATGCTACGGCCGAACCCAATAACTTATCTAACACCAATTTTGGCGTACTGGAGCTAGAAAAACCTATCTATCTCTGGTCTTAACGTCTCAATAATCTTTCAGAGATTAAGGAATCCCACCTGCATACGTTATCTATCGAAGGGACGGTATACCGCTTACTACGGATAGCTATTTGTATGAAAAAGTCAAGTAGGTACGCGTCCGTATAACATGTTGACAGCTATTTGTTTGACAGGACAGTTACTAAAGATGATAGATAGATATGTACGCCGAATTGCAGGGATAAAAGTATCTATTTAAGCAATATTTACTTTTTTTTTAAATACACTCTATAAATAATCATTTAAAACATGTCTGATTCAGGTGCAAGTAAGCTAAGCGAAATAAATTTTGTAATTGTAACAGAGTTATCCGATTGGAAAAAAATATTTTGAGATAAAAATTATACCCCCAGGGCCACGGATACATTTCCAGTTTTAGCTGACCTGGCATTGTATAGGCTTTTCGTACAGTGAGAAGTCAGCTTATACTGGAAATGTATAGCTTGATATGTAGTCGTGCGTACTACTTACTTAACTACTGATAGCCTGTCAATTTAATAGATTTTAGAACCACAAGATACAAGGGACGCTTAGTTTATAATATAAATTATAACTTAATGCAGTAATTTAAGAAGTAAAATTTAAAGAAGTTTTTAAGCTAATGCATAAGCTATTGAGTGCGGCGACTGAATCAAGAAATTCCGTAACGAAAATAAAACCTAACACCCCCCACTCCGCCTACCATGTAGCTCGGCCGAGCGTTCGCTTAACGTGTATGTATATGGTACGACTGTACTTGAATTAATATCAAAGAAAAAGAAATACTGCATACATAAAAAATAAATAAATAATTATAATTGCATAAGTTGATAAAAAATGCTATGCAATAGCTTTACCGCGGCAGTCCCCGAGTGCCACACGTGTTTTTTTTTTTGAAAGGCTTATAAAAATACATGTTGTTTTTTAAAGTGATTTTGGTTGTAAAGAAACGCACGGGTGGGAAAAGTATAGAACTAAGTATATCTATTGTTTTCGTTAGTTATAGGCATAGCCTCTTTGGGCATAGCTTTATCGATGAGTTTGATGACTGAGAGACGACTTTCAAGGACAGATAGAATTATACTGTTTATCATCAATAACGATCTGTCTTTCACTGAAAATAGGTTATTGAGTTCGGCCGTTAATCAAGCTGGGGTCCTGACAAGCTGATTGACGCAAGTCTAGTGTTGTCTCATTTGTAACAAACGTTACGGCGCTGCTCAAACGTAGGAAACCGTAAAGGGTCGTACACACTGGCGCGACGCGACGCCCAACAAAGGCACCGCTTGTCGCGCGACGAGCGGCGCCTTTGTGTAGCGCTGTCGCGTCGCGCCTGTCTGTGGGAGCCTTTATTGTCAATTACCAAAAAATTTGCTGCTTCTTACCGCGCCCTAAGTGATTCACCAAAACTGTTGCATGAATAAATTGGTGGGCATCGATATGCCACCAATCTCTATACGCAAGCGACCTATAGGAAAATTGCCAAATGGATATAGTCGTGGCTAATGTTTGATGAGATGAAATGATGTTTATTTCTGTAAGGAAATAGATACACTTTTACAAGGAAATTTTTTGTTTCTTTACCGTATAAAATATTACCTGTTTAATCCTGTCAGGATTAGTGCTCTTAGGGATGGCGGCCAGGCCTCGCTGCAGCGTGTGTCGCAACAGCACCTGCGCTGGAGTACGGCCATGCGCCTGCGCAATGCGTTTCACCACCGGCAGCTGCAGAAGGTCCGGGTACTCGCGTCTGTGTAGAGAACATTCCAGTGTTTCTTTTAACTTCGGCTATAATGATAATGAGGGTGGGCGCTGATACTCATAATAATAATTACAAGATATGAAATTATTTTAGCTGAGGTATTGGCTGCAACTCTCTCATACAACTTTACTTAAATTAAGGCCTATTTTATTTTAGACTAAATAATTTTATTTATAACAACCAAATTAATTTATGTAAGTACCTACCTAATACATCCTAAAAAAATCCCGTGTTTTATAAAACTTCATAACATTCCTTTATTTAGCAAAATAGGGATTTCGATTTAGGTGAAATGCATGAGTGCTTTTGCTAAAACGGATGAATTACAAAAAACATAAAACTAAAACCAAACTACGACAAAAACGTCAACTAAAAAGGTATAAACAAGACATTGTAACACATTATCATCGGTGTTCATATAACCGGAGTCACACGTCATTATGACACCGGTTATACGAAAACCGATGCTAGCAGATGTTTTATTTTGGGGTTATGATCATTGAGGGTAAGTAGTCAAATGGAAAAATTATGATACCTATGATTTGTTAAGCAGCCTACAAAACATTATAGTAGGGTTTTTAGTGTTATTGAGATCAGTCCGAGTGAAACAAAATTGTTTTATTCTTATTGGAGGTTAATGTAGGTAAGTACCTATGTACCTACCTATAATAATAATTATACCTATTTAAACAATATATTTTAAGAAAGCACTCTTTAAGACCTTTCATTACCAAATACGATATATAAATCTAAAAAGTATTTTATTCGGTACTTAACACTTAGTTTGGTTGGATTTTATGTGATGTTATTTATTTATTCATAACATCACACAGCCTTACAACTTGCGGAACAATGTGGTGCTTCCAACGATACTTCATGTGTCAAAATACTACTAGCAGTAACTCCTAAGAGTTACGAGGGAACAGATGAACATACATTCATACATAGCCTGTTAAAATCATAACCCTCCTCTGGCTTTGCCGCAGTCGGGTAAAAAACCGGCAAAGTGCGTATGCGGACCACAAACAATGAAGGGTTCCGTAGTCGGGATGAATATTTACGCATGCACTTGCATAGTATTGATTTTATGGACTGCAAAAACAAGTTTGTATTCCACGGTATAAAAAAAAAATTGTTTCTGCCGCGGTTGTAACCGAAAATATTGTTTTTTTTTATTGGCACCGTCAAACGGGGTAAATAGGGATGCAGGGGTGAATCGGAACGAAACTTATAATGGATTTTAAGGTTTAAATAATATAGTTTGTTGCTAACAAGGGCACTTAATCGTTAATTATAATACAGTAAACACATTGGCAACAAACTATATTATTTCAATGTTAACATTCCTTTTAAAGTTTCGTTCCGATTCACCCCTGCATCCCTATTCACCCCGTTTGACGGTACCTTAGAAACATATTAATCCTTTAATGCGATCCAAGAATACCCCACACGCTTATGTGTATTGCATTATTTAATTTAATCACTCTGTTACAAGTCAGGGTAGTGCTGCCCCTAATTATTGAGTAACTTCACTGGGTACAGTCGCCAGCAAGTCAAGCTACACGAAATTGTCAAATTTCTCCAAACGATTTTAGTTTTCATCTTCTTTGAAATGATCAATCCTCACAATCTCTCTCTTCTTTGACATAATCTTCTCATAATTATTAATATAAGTCCAACAATTTTGCGTATCTTGTATGACGTATTAAAGCCTATTCAAAAAAGTTATTATCAGTAAATTGATACAAAAATAACAGCGGCTTGTTTATTCAAAAGTAACTTCGGTATCACTCGTTCCTAATTATAAGTCCACAACTGTATAAGAACGGCTATTTTCGTCAACTTTCAACAAAGCAAATAGCTTAGCGGTTCGACAACTGCTGTGTAAACCTGCACCCTAATTACATAAAACACTATCTATCACAATCTGAATCATTTTGAAGCCTATTGCTAATCCACTGCTTCTTAAGATCGAAAAATTTGTTTGTTCAACACCGTAAATAACGCAATGAATGTTGTTGAACTGTCAAATTGAAACCCATTCCTACTGTTAGCGTGTTATAGTAGGGGAGCCCAAGCGGGGATTTCGGGATTTACTAAAGCGCGGCAGATTAATATACAGGCGGATACCTTGTACCCGGTTAAGTACCTCCACAAAACATGAGGCCCATATATAAGGCCGCCCGTGAAGAATACAGGATCAGATTAGTAAAAAAAAATTGACCATCAGAAATTCTCGAGCGCGTCAGATAAAGGTAGGGTGAGTTAATTACATCCTAAAAAGTGTATATTCCACTAATCTGACAATTTGAGAGTGACGTAAAGAAAGGGGAGGGCAACAAAGTTGTAAAAAAAAAACGTCAACTCGACATTCTCGAGCGTAGCTAAATTTTTTTTTATTTTGAAGGAAATAATTCAAGAATAATGAAAAATATATAATCTGACGATTTCCGCAAGCCGAAATAACAAAAATTCGTCGATAAAGTTAAATGCGGGCAGCGGCGTGATGCCTACATTTCCTTCTCCGCGTTTCTATTCCTCTCTCACTCTTTCTCTATCTATTACTCTCTCACTCTTTCTCTATCTATTACTCTCTCACTCCGTCCCCACTCTGGTTTCTGCTGCCATGACGCCATCACAGCTGATCATAAAGACTCGTTCGTGGCATACTGTTTACAACGTGTTTCCAACGTTTTGGCTTTTTTGCTATTTTAATATTATTTGTGTGAATTAAAGTTTATAAATATTAAGGTCATAGGAAGCTTCCCTGACTACCCCCGCGATGTTGTCACTATGTCTGTATGTATGTATGTGTGTATGTGTGTGTGTGTGTGTGTGTGTGTGACTATGTGATTCGCTTATAACTTTTGAACGACTAAACCGATCGGAATCTACTAAACGGCGTTCTAAAGATTTCCCTCAAAATTAGATTTCCTGTGAATTTGAACCGATTCGGGCCGATAGATTTTGAGAAATTTTGAAAAATGTCAAAAAATACAAGTTTTTTTTTAAAGTGGTTTTTTTGGAATAACTTTTAAACGGCTTTATCGATCAACTTCAAAAACTAATCCGCCCTTGAGCTTGAAAAACCACGTCGATCGCCACCAAGCTGGTTAAAATCGGTTGATTCATTCGAGAGATATCGTGAACGAAAGAAACCCGAAAAAGTGTTTTTTCGGGATTACTCCGAAATGTTTGGTTCGATCAATTAAAATTGCAAAATGACTTATGAGGATGATAAAACTGCGTCGAATGCCGCCAACCGCGTGAAAATTGCTTGATCCATTCAAAAGTTATTGCGGTTTGAAAATTCCAAAATAGTGTTCTATGAAACTTCTATCAGACTTTCGAGCTGGGAGAGCTCAAATGCATAGAAATATTATTTCTTTGAACTCAGCGAGCTCAAAATATCACATAAATTATATTTTGAGCTCAAAAATGTCATAAGTACAATTTTAAGCGCCCAGGAATGGAATTAGCTGGAAGTTGCAGGGATGGCCTTTAAGGTGAACCGTTTTTCTAATTTTTTTTTGTCAGATCAGGCGAATCCCTCTAGATAATCGTCAGATTATGAGACAGTACGTTTAGAACATAAAGATGAACCATATATATCTTAATCTGACGCGCTTGAGTATTTCAAAATGGCGAATTTTTTTTGCAGATTATGAAAATGGCCGCGAGTTTGCGTCCCATCGAAATCGTCAGATTAGTGAATGAGAGCTTTTTTTTGGTGCACTTAACACTCCCTTAGAAAATCTGACGCGCTCGATAAAAAATTTTTTTTTTTCATTTTCAACCCTTACATACAACCACCCGCATCATGCAAACGATCAGATTAACATACGTACATTATTAAAAATACGTAGGGCATTGATGCTATCAATATCTGACGCGCTCGAGGATGTCCATGCAGCAGTTTTTTTTTACATATTTAAAAATCTATAGCCGCTTCCCCCACCGATGTAAAGGTATATATCATATAACATTTTTTCTTCTTATCATCTAAGCTTTGCAACCCAATAGGTCTCTACGACGCTCGAGTAAATCCCCATTTAGCATCGTGGGCTCCCCTACCATTACGCAATTACCCCGCCGTATATGTAATTGCTGCTTGATTACTTACTCAACTATCGAAAAAAATTGTGATTCATTTTTGTATTAATTTTGTTACATACAACTATTATATGATAATTCTTCTGTCATCTATGGTTATAATAAAAAATAATATCTATAGGTAGGTGACTGTTAATGAGAAATGTGGTGTGTTTACAATCTACTGTTATTTTATGTTAGTGATAGGCGTTCATCAGGAATAATCTGTAAGAATGCAAAAGAGTCAGTGTTGTGCTTACGCCATGAGGTGTGAACGCAGCGAGAAACTTCGCAAGCAATAGGAAATTGCTACCAAGGCTGTGGGTGCAGACCTCAGAACGAGCTACTTTTCATACGCACAACTGTACAGTACAACTATTTTGTTAATGTCCCTCGGCAAACTTCGTTTTTCGTCAGTCGTTGGATTTCTATCAGTTGCCCTTTGCACTTGGTGCAGACCGGACGCTCTCAATCGATTTGGAAGTGTATAGAGTTGTTAATACTCTTTTAATATAATATAATTTATTAAAAAAATGGGAGGAAACTGACGAAACACGAAGTTTGCCGAGGGACATTAAGAAAATAGTTATACTGTACGTAGCTTGTTCCCGCGTTCACCAGTCCTGCCTCTCTGTATATTTTGACTGCTGTGACTGTGACCAAACCTACAAACGTAGCATATAGGGAAGTTTTATGAAAGTGAGGCTGTTATTTTAGTATACGTATTGTAGTGTCTTAAGAGTTCCATGCACGCAAACGAAGTCGCGAGCAGAAGTTAGTTTTTTTCATATTTTCACGCTGCAGTATCTTGCATCTCAAAAGTTAATTACAAAAAAGGTTTGTTACCCCGTTTTAGCTGCTAAAGCATCAGCAAGTGCTTTGGATCCGAGCGGCGAGTACGCTACGATGGGAACTCCGAGCTTGCTGGCGGCGGCGGCGAGCGCAGGTTGCTGGCACAGCGCGTGCACCTCCACCTGCAGACAGGCCGGCCGCGCCTCGACACACACGCGCGTCAACTGAGCCGCGTTCAGGTTCGATACCCCCACGTGCCGTACACGACCAGACTCCTTCAATTTCAGCAATGTCTGGAAACAATGGTCAATGATGAACAAGTTATTACGCAGGCTAAATCCAGTGCTAAATTATCACCTTACCGCTATAGAATCGCACGTTCGCTAATATTTTTTCAGAAGAACTTCACCTGGCCCCCAAATTTTAGTTCTTGAATTGACGAAATTGTTTACGACGAACTCATGTTGTGAAGGTTCGTCCCTTATTACTACAGGTTTTTCAAATTTGGTGCTATTGCGTGTGGTGGAACATGTACGGATGGTTGGAGTATTGCTGAATTTTTTGGTTACGCGGAGTACTACTACGTTGTTCTTTTTGTTTCTTATCGGAGTTTTTGAATGCTTATCTTTCATTTTTCTAGCTAAAGTGTACATCATAACTTGGACACTTGAAGGCTTTTTGTTTTTACATAAGTGATCGCGCAATTTATCACTATTATCACTGCCAGTCGAGGAAACGTTAGAGTCAGATTTGTTTAGGAGATGAGAGATGATTTCGAGGCTATGATAAGATTGTAAGCTGTATTGGCAGCCGAAGTCGAACATATCTCTGTTAAAAGCATTCATGACGTGGACCTCTGCATGCGCCACAGTCGTCCAAGGCTTGCCGAACACTGGTTGACACGATCTTGTTCGTTTCAAAATTTCAGCTCCTATATTATTTTTACCTCCCAAACAACAGAAAAATAATGATATGAATTTGCTTATTACATTTCCTTCTGTCCGTGTAGGAGTTTCATTTAAAGGAGCAACATAGCACTGACCAAATGTACGTGTATTATAACTACTAGGCACTAACAGTTTGTTGTTATCAGTAGGCATGTTCAATGGATGGTCTTCGTGTAAGTAAATACATTGCAAAGATGGCTTGCATCTTCCTTGTTTTTTTATGAAGGCTTCAGTTCTAATAACATCACTAGAATTCATCGCGTTATATTTTAGTCTGTCTAAATTTAAACTGTTCTCAGTGCAGCAGTATAATTGAGTTTTAGTTCCGCTCAGTACATTTTCTGATTTATTTCTATGTACTCGTTTTATGTTTCTAGGCGCACTCGGCCGCGGCGGCGCTTTCGGCCTCCGCGACACACTCGGTACCCGCGCCGCACTCGGCCTCCGTGGCACCTTCGGTACCCGCGGCGGACTCGACCTCCGCGGCACACTCGATACCCGCGGCGCATTTGATCGACGCTGCACATTTGAACCACGCTGCACATTTGTCCCATGCGAACAGCTTTTATTTAATTGGAGTTTTACCGGTGTTACAACACAAGGTTTCACATGGCCTTTATGTTTACGATTTTTAATTTTTTTTATGCACCATCCACATAAACAAATGGATTTGAAACATTTTATAAATTTTGCCTTTAGTACGCTTAGTTTACCGCCCTTCTTTTTGGATCTATTAGTGGAAGGCCTAAGGTTTCGCACATTCTTAGACATAATAGTAAAGATTCTTTAGATACATATGTGTTTTGCCTGTTGCAAAAAGGCATATTATTTAAAACCATTTTAAATTTCCGTGCCAATAAATCATAGCTGCCTGTGGAATATCAAAATAATTCAGCAATACGTGAGGATTCCAAAAAATTAGCACATTATTTCGTTCATTCAGAACGTCATTTTTGTCTGTTTTTGACACATTAACATCTCTGCTTGTCACCTTGCTTTTTTTACTTCTACGTTCTTCAAGTATGTAATGAAGCCTTATTTCTATGAATATTTATTCTACGTCTCTGTTTAATTAGTTTATGGAGCTTATTATTTCAATTGCGTTTTTGTAGGTATTGCGAAGAACACTACCTAGTATTGTTGCATAAACTTTCGGTGTTTTTTTCGGTTTTAAGCTTCTGTGCAAATGAATAATGCTCATGAGGGATGCGTCCAAGTCTAAGGAATGAAGAGCATTGTTAGAGCAGGCCTTCAAATCAATGCTTTCATAAGATCCTGCTACGGCACTTTGATTGTGGTACGGCGCTTCGCCGTCGCTTCCGCCTGTACAACACGGGCATACCAATTTTGGAAAAGTGACTTTGTACCATTTTTTAAATTTAGTTTTCAGCGATTGCCGATACTTGAGAAACGAAGCCACCGAAGTGCCAACGTTGTCTGTAGGCATTATATGAGATGCTTGGGCATTGGTATCGACTTGATGACTTTCAAATTGATCCGTATCAAAGTTATAGTCAGATGACTGTTGACATGTTTCTTGTATATCTTTTTTTACCTTGCATTGTCTTTCTAGAACAGGCAGGTGATTAACTTGTGACCAGTAATACTGTGCATCTAGATTAACATTATATTTTGGAATCTCTTTGTTTATTTCCTGTGACTCGAGTGTGGAGCATGATTTCTTTTTAGTCCTGAATAAATGAAGTGCTGGCAGTTGATAGCTGCACTCTTTGTATATTTCATCACTGCGATAAATGGAACTCATGTTACGTTCGCTTATATTTTCATTTTGCCCATTTTTGATGGGGTCTGTGATACACTTGTCTGTATATGAAACACCCATGTTTAATGTTTGCTAGATAAATTCACAAGAAATAAAGCAAATTAACAAATATATAATTAAATTTAGAGTTTAGTATACGCAAGAAATTTCTATTGAGTGTGAAACTATTTTGTTTTCAGATAAAGGCCAATATGCGTGTTGACATATTGTGTACATAGATAAGTAAGTGCCTTCCTTATTATTATTATTATACTCTTTGGTAATCGTATTACGGCAGTTTAGTTAATAATTTACCTTCCATAGTTCAAGCAGGTTAGTTGAGTGGTCAACCTTCATGCTGCCGTCTGGGTTCTTCGGATGCAGGTCGCCAGAGACGTGCTCAAACGCGAAGGGAGTGTGTATGAGATAAAGGTCCACGTAGTCAAGTTTGAGATCACGAAGTGACGCGTCAAAGTACTCCTGAACCAACTCTGGCCGGTTTCCTGGGTAATTGAATAAGAGTATTATTTTTTTATTATTAATTTTTTCCTTGCTGAGAGAGAAACTGAGACAAATACAATAGTAGGTTTCTAGGTAGATGTGTAATTTAAAAAAAGCATAAAAAAATGAAGGTTTTTTTTTTATTGGTCTTTGATCGAAGATAGCGGGACGAACTAGCTATAGTCTATATCATGCAGTGGAGCAACACGGCCTATCCTAATCCTAATCCATAACTAATATTATAAATGGGAAAGTAAGTTTGTTTATTGTTACGCTTTCATACCAAAACGGCTGAACAGATTTGGATGAAATTTGGCACACAGATAGACCATAATATTACCCGGTAAGCACATAGGCTACTTTTCATCCTGGATCGCAGATGAAGTCGCGTGAAACAGCAAGAACAAAATAAATAAAAACGTTCAGTGAAAATAAAAATGTATTAAGCTGTCCTCCTGACCTCCGGGAGGTAGTTTGGTGACGACGAACAACTGCTTCCTCCGGGCGGGGTCGCCTGCGATCCAGCGGTTGAGCGCGCGGCCGAGTGCAGCCTCGTTCTCGTAGGCGCGCGCCGTGTCGAAGTGCCGGTAGCCGGCCTCCAGGGCAGCGTCCACTGACTTCTCCAAAACATCATCAGCAGCCTATAGCATGAATTTTAATGTTAATTTTTATTCCGAAGTTATTGTTACCTATATATATTTTTTTAAGTAACGATAGTTCTATCAAAATTAAAGGTCTTAAACATAGCCTATGTTTAAGACCTTTAATTTTACACCATCAGGGTCGGTCAGGGTCTCCTGGACTCCGAGTCGGGCTGGCCAGCTGGCCTTATAAGTACCTACGCGGACACTGAAGTCGAACGGCCCAGATACCTGAAAGGCCCTGAGCTGTTAAAAGTTGAGCGGTGGTTGTGTACAATGCTATGAGGTTCTTTGGGCGCGTGGCCTAAATCAGAACTAACGCCGCCATCTTGTTTTGTCAGTACAATTTCTGTGACACGTTCACGAATGTTAACTTACAACGCCCCTCTGTCATAGATAACTATATACTAATCGGAGCATAGATATCCGTGAGTCGGAGACTCTGTCAATGTCGCTCAGACGCCAAATGATCCATATAGCTTCCCAATCTATTACTATACTGCATACATAGAGCACTCAAACGAGATTATATTATCGATCGTTCGTTCCGCAGAACAGACAAGCATAGATACGAGGGGCGTTCAATGTATTCTCGGTATCGGCATGAAAAATATCGTAAATTCAATTAAAATTATTTTTCAATGTAATTCCCAATTACCTCAATGCATTAGTTACCTACATCTTGAAATTTACTTTTCAATACCCTTTAAAAAATTACTTTTTCTTTCTCTGAAAAATGCGCTTTGATCTAATAATCACTCGGGGCTACGTCCGGGCTATAGGGTGGGTGGATAATTTCTTCGAAACCACAATCTCGCACAGCAGCCTTGGAAACATTCGCCGTGAGGACCGGTGCGTTGTCGTGAAGAAGCAACGCACCGGGTGGTCAGTTTACCTCGCCTTTTTCTTCAATTGCTCCCCGTAAATTTCGTAAAGTGGATGCGTAGGATGCTGCGTTTATGGTTTCACCTTTTTTTGTGTACCTACTCAATCAGCAAAATTCCCTTTGAGTCCCAAAACACTATGGCCATGATTTTTCCGGCAGCCGGAACGACTTTAAATTTCTTAGGGGGGTGCGCTTCTTGTACCACTGCATGGACTCCTGCTTACTTTCAGGATCATAATGATGAAACGTCATCTCCAGTAACAATATCCGATTGAAAATACTTGATGGAACTTGACCACAGAGCTCTAAAAACTCTCTCCAGCACTCGATTCGCACTTGTTTTTGAGGCGCCGTGAGCATTCGCGGCACCCATCTTGCACTCACTTTTGAAAGGTAAAGGTCATGAAGAATAGTGTGCACGGTACCAACGGAGAGATAGAGGCAGTAACCGGGCCGCCCGAGCGAGTGTCGTCTTCAATACTCTCTCTGCACCTTTTAAATTCAGTTGACCACTTTTGAACCATAGATAACGAAGGTGCAGAAACTTGGTAAAGAGCCACCATCTCTTCGTGACAAATTTTTTGACGTTTTTCTGTTTGGTTAGGAATTTAATAACAGCGCGGTGCTCGATTTTCTTCAATATTATCACGTTATTCATTCCAGTTGTCGTTGACTAAGGATAACTAGCAAACTAATGATCACAACTCTATGAAAGTTTACCTTTATACCCTTATATAATGTCATTAATTAATTAACTAGTCAAATTACCCACATCATTAGTAAATCACCCTCATACCGAGAATACACTGAACGCCTCTCGTAATCCATACCATGGTATAATAATATACTTCGCCAGGTATAGCATTCCGAGACACAGTGGTCACGTGGGTGACACAAGCCTACGTCATCACCGCTGTGTTACCAGTAGTGTGTCATAATAACTCCCCAACCGCCTTTATTACCTGTGCGAATCCGATAAATCAATGAGGTTTTAACTAAAAGTTACGTCGGTATAAGTTTAAATTGAATTGTTTCGTTTGATTAGAAAAGCAAAACGACAATTTAAATGCTTGATATATATTTTTTAACAGAATGGTGACTGAAAATGTTTCCATACTTCTTGTTTTGTTGCAATAAAGTGGCAACTGGATAGTGCCGTATGCTTGTGTCACTCTCGGAGTGCCAGACCTTGTTTTTTTAGACCATGATCCATACTAATATTATAAACTAGCGACCCGCCCCGGCTTCGCACGGGTAGTATAGTAGGCATATATATATATGCCTACTTTTCTTTCAGACGTAATGCCGTATCAGCCTGTTGCGTCGAGTATGTGGGCTATATTAAAATGTAACTGATGTTCATCCTACTTGGAGTATTTTTAATGTATCTTATTTCCAATCCTGCAAGATGTTGATTAGGAGGTTTTTTAGGACATAGCGGTGACACATGCCTTGACGCGATTTTTAAACTTTTAAAATATTTGACCAAATTTACATAATGCAACGGACAAGTTTTGCCAATAACGGCGTTCGCCTAAATGGTAGACATAATATGCTACCGCGGTTTTTTTTTGACCTAGATATGAGTAACAATCCCACCATACATTATTTATTAACTAACGGTTTCTGCAGCGCACGCCGAGATAGCTCTCAAACGGCAGGATTTCTTCCGACTACTTCAACTATCATTGTCAAATTTCAGCCAATTTACACAAAACTACACGTAAACTTTCCTCATGAATTACTCCGTCCAATGGTGAAAACCGTATGAAAATCCGTTCGGTCGTTTCTGAGTTTATCGCGTACAGACAGACAGACAGACAGACGTGGCGGGGGACTTTGTTTTATAATATGTAGTGATGTAGTGAATTGATGTAGCGATGATTCGAAAGTAACTTTGTCTTGTTACCTTTTCACGCCTAAACCCCTGAACGGATTTCGAGAAATTTGGCAAGGCAAGGATATAGATGGCATCCTGGGGAAGGACAGGCTACTTTTTGTCTCAAAAATAATCCTTAAAGGGGGTGATATAGGGGATGAAATTTGTATGGGAAACAGCATTTCTTAAGTTAGGGATATGAAAATTAAAATTTATGCTTTTGGTAAGAAGAAATAAAAAAAAAAATATTTTGCGTTTTAGTAAAATAATCCACCAAGGGGTAAAATAGGGGTGATTTTAAAATTCACATGAATATTGAAATTTTGTGTGAACCTTTTTTAAGATATTTAACGAAATGGAAATGTAGTCAAAATCCTTGTAATGAGGTATAATTTATTTCATTGAAATCGGTCCATCCGCTTAAAAATAATTATAATTTGAAGTTATAAAATAACTTAGCTAATATGTAGGTAATATGCGGTCAATGGCCGCGCTAGAGTATTTCAAATTAATGATGATAATATTAAAATTAATTTTTATTATTTTAAAGTTAGATATTTAGAATCATAAAAACCTGTTTAGTAAAATTTAAAAAGAATATTTGCATTCATTATCTGTCTGTTACCTTTTCACGCTTAAACGACTGAATGGATTTGAATAATAGGATATGTACTATTTGTCCCGGTAGCACGTTCCCATGGGATAACTTCCGAAATCCACGCGCACTATAAATGTGCAACAGACAAGTTTCTTATTATTCAATCAAGGTTACAGTGTGACGTTTTAAGTTTGTCAAAATTCACATTCACATAATTTCAATCCGTTTCAATCCTTTTATTGTTCTCGTCTTAAAGTGGTTATTGGTTTTACTTTTGGACAAATTTTATCGTTTTAAAATAACAATGTGTAAACTAACTGTAGGACCAAATGGTTAATTAACATTTTCGAGATAATGAAAACAGTGGGTCCCGATCAATCGCTGATGACTGAGTAATGACTTCGCAGCCGTCGGAATTATGTCAAAACAGTGAACACGGTGTTCAGGAAAAGTGGTCCTTGGACAACAACTCTTGTCGCGCCTCCACGTCCAGAGGACTCTCGCACTCGAGTGGAGACTTCGATGGCAGCAAGTCGATTTCATTCTGTAGCGAGAGGTGCTCTTGCGAATCACGTAACTTGTACTTTCAGGAATGCTGCGAAGTACCTTGCCTGATCCGCTCGACCTCACAAGTACATCGAAAAAAGTGGAATATTTTCAGAAAAACTTATAACTTTTTTCTTAAAAAACGAAAAAGCAAAAAGGTTGATAAAAGTGGGGATAGAAGAAAGATAGATCAACATGAAAAATAAATTGTGGAACCGGAAAAAATACATAACTAGGTACAAATGGAACAGATCCAATTAGATAGTCCTTTACATGTATTAGAACAAGTTTTTCTAAAAGATCACCAGAATATTGAGTGGTGTTGGTGAAGTGTTACATACAAGATAGGTATCTCTACTAAGTACCTTCACTACTGGGATTTTTAAACATAAGTCTTTTTACCCGACTGCGCCAGAAGGAGGGTTATGTTTTTAAACTCTAATTATGTGGTGTGTGTATCTCTGACAGAAGTGATCAACAGTTTCGTATCGTTGTCTAAATATAAGGAGCTATGCAATATTAATAAATAACAATATTTTTATAACTATATAATTATTTTCTTTTAAAACTATATAATAACTTACTTGCCAAGTGCCGAATCCAATTCGCGGCATGCGGTCACCGCCTTCCAGTTCAAAGTACTCGGGAATCGACATATTGTTTTATTTGGTCCGAGTTTTGTTACTGTATTTTAACACAAATCTATTTGTTTTAAATTAAACTTGTTTATTTATTTCTGTGTTTAAACCGCAGAGAATCAAAACACAATGCGAGTGAGCGGCGCGGACGCAGCAGTCTGGCTCGTTTGCAGCCTTGATTGCCTCACTGCAATTTGAGCACCGGTACCGGTTTGGTGTAGGCATTCGTCCGATGAACAGTTAAATCTGTCTTACTTACAATATCATTTTGTATGCATGTGAGACTGCTGTGAAGCAGACCATGCTACATTGTTTTATTTTTAGGTACCTATAAAATTTCACCTAACCAACCCGTTCACACGGTGTTTTTTACCGATAGGTACCTCCCTAAGTTTTATTTATTATGGAATTCAAATGAATTATAACAAAATACAGACCACCAATCAAATATAACGGAATCAAAGTAGAGAGAGTTATTCTGGCAATTAGCTTGATTTTGTTACACAAGTTTTAGGTGGATGCCGTTATGCAAACACTTATTATTTCTTACATAAACTCACGCCTTCTTCCCATGGGGGTAGGCAGAAACTACCGAACGCCAACTGCTACAATCCTTACATACTCCTTTTGCCTTGTTTACGTTCATACGTGGTCATACACGCACGCCGGTTGCGAGTTATTATTTCTTATCCTTATAAAAGCTCCCAGCTGGATAACTGCCATTGCCGACTAGGCTCTAAACCGAGTTCGAAGTCAGATGTGCCGCTGCAGGTACAACTTAGTTGGGGTTACTCGGATAAGCCATAGTGCGAGTGTGGAGCCACATCACAAACGATGCCTTACCTCTTGTCGTGCTCTCCGTGCAACACTGCATTATGAAATACATTTGCGAGCCCAATGCTAACGCTCTCGACATTGCCGACAATGTGGAAATGGAATCATCGATACAACAAAGAAGAGATTATTTCCTCGTTTCTTCTTCAATGATCCAAAAATGTTATTCTTAAAAAACAATCAATTAGGTAATAAATGTGCCCTCATTTCTGCAGAAGCACATGACAACTCTCCATTTACATAGAAATTGATCTACCTAGACTCGCGTCGCGCCTGTTTGTGGGAGCCTTTATTCAATGTTTCAGTAACACAAGAACAACACTGCTATTTTTTGTCCCTAAACCAATTTATATACACAATAGGGTGTAACATCTGCGCCCAATAACATCCTTTATCACCGCGGCAGATCTTTAACAATCCTAGTGTAATGTTTACAAGTGGTTAGGTAATTGTAGGATTAAACAATTATGTTTCTGTAACAATTATTCAATGTTTGACAATAATATACTGTGGTACTTGAGTTGCGTGTACCGTGCGGCTGTCGACGCACTTTATCACCATGTAAATAGCCGAACCAGATAATGATTGCTCTATAGTTGGTACGCTCCGATCATGTTTGTTGAGTCTTCATAGGGTGAATGGATTCTGGAACTGAATGCTATAAAAGAAGATTTGATCCTATTCCTATTTATCAATCTTGTTTTTGATTTCAGTGTTTCAGGGTATCAAAATAATGATATTAAGTAATCTTCAAAACTACCTATTTGTTTAATAACCCTTTACATTTTTGTCTTCTTTTGTCCTAGTCTTTCAGTAGTTTAGGAATTACCTAGGTGTTAACTTTTCATGACAGCATAAATTTAATCTTGGTAGAACCTGCTTTACCTATGCTACATCTACTGCCTGGGTCTATAAATATTTTAAGCTATTGCATAGCTTTTATCGCGGGCTTTGAGCGCGGCGACCGAATCAAGAAATTCCGTAACGAAAATAAAACCTAACACCCCCCACTCCGCCTACCATGTAGCTCGGCCGAGCGTTCGCTTAACGTGTATGTATATGGTACGACTGTACTTGAATTAGTATCAAAGAAAAAAAAATACTGCATAAATAAATAATTATAATTGCATAAGTTGATAAAAAATGCTATGCAATAGCTTTACCGCGGCAGTCCCCGAGTACCACACGTGTTTTTTTTTTAAATCCAGAAGGTAGTCGCGATATCGAATAAAGGCTCCCGCCGACAGGGGTGACGCGACAGCGCGACACAAAGACGCCGCTCGTCGCGCGACGGGCGGTACCTTTGCGTCGCGTCGCGCGATTAGCGTCCCGTGGCGCTCCTGTTTGTAGGAGCCTTTAATGAATATCTATCCTTTCCGCGATAGGCATCTTGTAGGTACTACACCTACACATACTTACGCAACGAAGGAGATAAAAACGTTGTTACGAAATGACTTCTCATTAGCACTAAGTAGGTATAGATAATTGTTTTATGATTGCGTTCGCAGTTCGCATCATAAATCAGTAGACATATTCTAAACTACATGGCTTTTCCTTAGACGTAGGTGCCTAATCGATCTGCCTAGCCTTTTCCGAACTTGTTGGGGTCGGCTTCCAGTCTAACCGGACGCAGCTGAATACCAGAATTTTACATGGAGAGGCTGCCTATCTGACCTCCGCAAGCCAGTTACTGGGTAATACGATACCCCTTGGTAGGACTGGTTGCCAGACTTTAGGACTTCTGACTACCCGGTAGCGACTGTCAAAGATCTACGAATGACAGTCGGGATCAACGACTTTGCTTGACACGGAACTTGCTTTCCGAGACAAGGAGTCACGATATCTAACGGATTGTCACCCATCCACGAACCGACCGCAACAAGCGTAGCTTAACCTTCGATCGACCCGTTTGGCTGTTATTATTTAGTCACGAGCCCCTAGCTAGGTAGGTGCCTAGAGCTAACACTATATTTTATTCTGTACTCAAGGGTCAAGTTATCCAATCACATTTTCATTAGATATGATTTATGAACCACCTTAGGACCTACCAATGGCAACACATGGCTATAATAAACTAAACATCATCAGAAATCTAAAAGGCAAAGTAACATGAATATATTTCTTTCCATTTATACATTTTTAATAAGCTATTATACGTTAAGATATCACATTACAAGTCGATTAATCTCTAACAAAGGCAATATAATAGAAATACAAATTAATTTACCCACAAACCCTTAAAGTAATATCATCCTTTTGTGTGCAAACAGTATCTCTTTACCATTCAATTTGCGAACCGTATGAATGAACTGTCACAACACTCGTGAGCCCGTTGGTGCGTATAACCCATAGGCCCCATAGATTGGGTCACTGATAACATCCCATTCATCCCCTAAAAGTAAGGCGTGGTTTATCTGAGCCCCTCCTCCTGTTGTCCACCTAACATTTTAAGGGTAGCAGATAAAGGAATGCATTTTAGTTGTATTCAGATCCAGTAGCCGTTGGGCATGGATAACTCCCCAGTACAGTCAAGTGCGAAGTGTGGCTCTGATTTCAGCATAGAGCGGATTTTGAGTAGTGATAGCAGAAGAAGAAGTGACAATGTAGAAGTTCCGGATTGGTTATGCTGCACTCGGTACAGACCTCCTCGGTTGCCACGTAAGTACCTACATATTTGAATGGCACATTGAAGCTGAAACGTTGCAAGCGATGGTTGATCTCAATCCATTAATCAAGGTAAACCTTTTATTCTCAATGTTGCAATTGTAGGAAGTGATTAACTTCTTACGATATCCTTCGATTGGTGTTTTCCTGTCATAAAAAAAACAATAACAATACCTCCATCAATTCAGTTTTACAATAATTTCCGTGTATTGGAAATACAGTAGGTAGGTAAGTAGCTTATGGTAAATGCATGAAATAGGCGATAAGTTGGTCGTCCTCGTTAGGCAGAGGTGTTCAGTGAGCAATTATCGGACATCGACAAGTTAACGGGTCCTCGCAGTGCAATAATGACCATTGAATACTACGCAAACCTTCGTCGTTCCAGCTCCAAAATGAAATACCTATAGATACTGGCATGTATGGACCTGGGAATTTGAGGCTTTACAGAGAGAACTAGGGATCTCGCGTACAGTGCCGTTCATTTAACTGAATGTCCAGTTAATTTATACAAGCATCTTGAACTAGAAGAGCCTCGTTTTTGTGATCGACCAGTGTTAACTGTTTAGTTTTTGTGACAGGTGCAGTGAGCAGTGGCGGTGGTCGCGCTCGTCGGTCCGGCAGGCATGCTCGGGTACCGTTCACGGCGGCGCAGGCGACGGCGTTGGAGGCCGCGTATGCTCGCGCGCCGTATCTCGCGCCACCGGCCTTGCGCGCGCTGGCTGCTGCCTTGCAGTTACGTGACGATAGAGTGAGTGGACAATCTAGTGGTTGGATTCGTTTTTTGTTTTCCGGGATATTGTTTACCTAGGCTACACAGATTCCAAGCAGTCTTAAGCCAATTAAAACTCGGTACTATTATACCCAGTATCTATATTTTAACGTCTCGCAACAGATATTGAATATTGCGTAGTATTAGTTTATGTATATCTAGAAGAGAGTTGGTCCCAGAATAATGCCCTGGGGCATTCCGAAACACATAAATTGCTCTCTTGTAGTAAAACTGCTAAGTGTTGCATTGCGTGCGCTCGTTTAGACATTATATTCTTTAGGTAGGTACCTATTCCTTGATTTGTAAAGTTATTCCTTTCGCTTCAATGTTTTCTAATTCGACACTAGAATCTGTATTTACAGATTACAATATTATTACAATATAATAATATAATAATAATAATAATAACCCCACCGCCGTATCTCTACGTTGACGTCGTAGTGGGGCTTGCGCGCTCCTGAACTCTAGGTCTGTACTGGTAGAGTTTACTTTGCTGAAACAGGTCGAGGGTGAGGAGTCAGACCAAGAGAGATACAGGAACCCGCAGGGCAGCATGTGGCGAGCTGTTGGGCAGTAGCGACCCCACGGACCCTGTCTCCCGGGAGAAGTCTTGTTCCTCACCTCTGGCTTGCCTTTATTGGCCGGCTGGAGTGAACAATGACGAGGAACAGAGCTCCCACCTCTTTCTTGCCTTTATTGGCTGGCTTGAGTGGAGATTCGCAAGAGCAAACGTGCTCGGAGGAAGGAAGTATTTCAGTAAGTGCTGGTAGGGATCTTGACCATCTTCCGGGCTCTGGGATTGTTCTGATAGCCGTGGAATACCTCTCCACTCCTCAAGCACCTCAGGAAGTGTTGCCCCCTTGTCGCTACGTCACTATGTGCTAGCGACGGTTTCCGGGGAGCCCATTATTGAGTGTGCAAGTCACCCCCTGTCATTTTATCCGTGTATTTTATATATAAAACATTAGTCAGGCAGGGGCCATAGCCATTCCATAGTTCTTGGTAACCAGTCCATCTTAGCCACAGAAACCCATAGTCCAATTATTTTTTATTTTTTTTTCCATATCCTGCAATAGTCCAACATCGGTTGATGTTGGACTATTGCAGGATATGGGGGGTTGTCCTTGGGTGCACTTGCACAGTGCATACAGGGATAATCGCTGGCTTGTGCTTCATTTCCTTTACTTATAGATTCTAACGGGCCTCTGCGAGTTGGCTTCGGCCCCTCGTATGCCTACTAAAGGTCTGGGACCTCATAGTCCCGAGATATGCGAAAATCTTGAAAATAGTAATAATAATAATAATATATAATTTATTTTTACAATATTTATTGTCGAATGCCTTTGATGCCTATTAGGAACATAACAGTTATTATAACGTAACTGGTGGAATGCCATCGCTCCCCAATCGTTCGGGTAACACAAACGTGATAATATGTTGTGTAGCAGAGACGTAGCCAGAGATCTATGGTCAAACTGTTAGGTATCTAGAACTTTACTTAGTTAAGATATTAAAACAAAAAGATGAGTAAAACACAGGTATCTACCACTTATTTATTTAACAGTTTATGTACATTGTACACACATATAAACAGACAAGGAACAGAAAAAAAAACACTCGGCTTCCAAAAAACACTGCAACGTGAAAAATAACTTTAATTTTGGAAGTCGGTGACAAAAAAACGAAAATACAAACCACACTACCGACACGCCGACTTCCGAAATTAAAGTTATTTTTCACTTTGCAGTGTTTTTAAGAAGTCGGTTGTTTTTTTTTTGCAAAAATGTTTTTATTATTCACTTTTTAGTTATGGTACCTACACCACACAAATTCATATACCACTTGCTATGTGCCTAATAAAATAAAAATTTCATTTCTGGCTTTTTTTGTGGGTTGGTTTATAATTTATCTAAGTTAATTGTTGAGGGGTTCTCCTGGTACTCCACCATCAGCTCCACTTCACCATATCGTCGCTGTGCTTTCATAAATCGCTGTGTTTCGGATCAACTTTACAGGAAACTTAAAAAACTGTTTTAAGAGTGTTAAGTACTAAGTTAGTAGGTACTTGAATATTTTTATGATAGTAATTATAATGCATTTACATAGTTTCAAGTTATATTCAGAAAAATAAAAAGAATAATAAGCTTATAAATAAATAGTTTTTATGATTTTGACACATAGGGTTAATTGTTTAGGTCCTTAATTTACGATAAGTGCCTAAAGTATACAAAGCTATTTTAAAATATCATAAAGTTTATACGATAATGATTTAAAATTTCACACAGCCATTTTATCTGAAAAATAAATAAAACAACAATGATTATTATTAAAAACAACTTTAATGAAAGAAAATCTGTTCTTGTGACTGTAACAATTCTATTATAGGTACCACTACAAAAAACAAATTAATGAAACAATTGAATCCATTGTTAATTTAACTTAAAAAAATGTTCAATCTTTTTATAAATTGCTACATCAAGATATTTTTCTTTAATTACTTAATCTCTCCATAATTATTATCACTGTAAAAACAATATCTTAACATACAAATTGAGGTGGGTAAATGAGATCTTTTAACAAAAATAACACAATAGTAAATAACCCACACAACTTATAGAATATTATAATAATGAGATTAATGACTCCTGACATACAGGTACACCTAGTTCAGGAGTCAGAGGCTTCAAACAAGTTTCTGTAACTTATTATGTCAATAATAATAATAATTATTATTATAATGGTTTGGGCGTGGTTTAGGCTATCAAAAAATGAATGGTAATCATATACTTCTTAAGGCTTTGTAGATGATTAAATTTTGTAGCGTCAATTTTCAGCGGGTCATTGTTTAGTCGCGTAGGTTCCCTAAATTCAGACGTGTTTATTCTTCTTTTTGGTAAAGTATCCCAATTATCTGAGTGGCGTCATTTATATTTGTCTTCGCCATTAATATATAGAAGACTTCTTATATCTGTCACAGTGGGCTCCCAAATTTTTCTACCAGGTCTTATACTTACTTGAGACACCACCACGCACATTTTCATAATCTTTGAAGAAGGTATAATCTAAATGATGGACAATATACGGATGTGAAGGCCTAGCTTGTCTCATTCGAGAAATATAATCAGATGGTGAATAAATCGGAGCTTTAAATTTATTTTCTAGTGTCGAGTGGACGCTATCCACCTGCGTCATCGTGTCCCTTTTCAAGGATAATTTGTTCAATAGTAATATCCTATGAAGCGCTAAGGTTAGCTTATGTAGGTACTACATAGTTCTTTATTCTGGTTTTGGTAGGCACAACCTTCGGATACTAAAATTACTTTTTTGTACCCAGAACAATTATTTTTTATAAAATCAACTCAATCAGCTGCAACTATGCAGCTAGTAATGTTGTTTGCAGATACCCCTCCATCGCCTTCATGCCAGATATTGTATAAAAATGTACATTTTTGTTATTTTTAATACGGAAACTGTAATTGTGTAGTCCTAATTTCATTTTATAATATTGTTCTGAAACAAGAAGCTTAGGACACAGGAAGACTCTTTGCATATCCATGGATACTACTATCACATCAGTAGAAATCTGGTTGATAGCCGCGGCTTTGGCAGCCCGGGCTTCATCTTTTTTATAATGTGTAGTTCGTATATATCACTTGGAATATTGCCTTGCTTGTGACTAACACACGTGTCGCATTGATCCTTGCGGGGCTTAAAAATAGAAATCTTGTTCTCATTTGATATTTCTTGAATTTGTTTTATTTTTACGGCCTCCAAGTCGTTTTCCTGGCACCAAAAGTATACACACAATGCATATGGCTAAAAGATTCAAATGTTTCTTCAACGTATATCCTGCAGTCCTACTACTGTTTGCACGGCAGTAATGGCTCGGTACTTTTGGTATACATTCTATTCACTTGTTGACAGAATCAGATTTCAGTATTTTGGTTGCGGTGGTTGAGTTATTAGAGACCTTGTCGATCCTTCGGGCTCTTCCGCCTTCGCTACTCTCTGCTAGATCAATATCACAGTTAGAACGAATCCACAGCTGTAATGCATCGTTTTTTAAATCAAACGTAGCATGAAATAACTCTGTACAAACACGCACCTTTACACCATACATCCCCGGTAAATAGCAATCGAATCCAAAATAATTTTTATGTCCATCTGCAGAGGTTTTCCTTCGTCGTAACATGTTACGCGCCTAAATCAATCCATTAATATACGATTTTTTTGCACTCCATGTTGGTAACTGCCAAAAATATCTGTTCGCATTTCAGACAAAGTAGCACATGCATAACTTATTTCCGATTTCATCATTGCTCTATGACTACAAGGCTTGTCTCTCATTTTTCTACCTTCCTTCGATGTTTTCCTAATGTATTCTTCTCGTCAATTTTAACAATCTTATGTCCTGTATAATGTTTTCCTAAAAGTCTCACCTTCTGATTTCTTTTTCTCTTCTGAGTTTCACTTGTAAATCCTATCTCTTCCTCTGATATGTTATTGGGAATGTTTTCCTTATTGACAACGTTTGTTCGTTTAATTGTTGCATTCTGTCACTGGGACTTGGGATGATATTACTGTACGACTCGGAATTATATTGTGTATCAAAGAAGAGATCAGAAGCAACCGTTGTGTTAAGGCTGGAATTATAGGCTCTAAACAGCCAGTGTGAACGTCCAGTCGTTGCATTCCGTCACTGGGATAGATATTGCTTAATGACTTGAAATCACTTTGTAAGTATTAATTGTAAGCAGGGTCACAAAGATCTACAAAAATATCAGATGTTGTAGTTGATAAGGTTTGAGTTGTATTTGAGACAGGTGCCATTCCGCCTCTGGTTATTAAAATGTTGCTGAAGATCAGTTATTGTAGTAATTGTGCTATCTACCTGTTGTTACTCACAATCTGCTTGTAAAGTTGTAGCCGATAAAAATAATAACGAAGATTCTTCTTCTAGGCTGCTATTTGAATTACTGACGACACATTATGCCGAAATTACGTTGCGTTATAGGGTACACAGCGGTCCACTTTAAAAAAAAATGTGTGTTTAGACACTAAAACACCAACCAAGTATTTGACCTTACGTTATTTTTGATGAAATAAACACTTGAATTAATAAAATTACACTTCAATAACTACTTATATAGGTACTTACATTGCGTACAGTATGTTATTTCGAACTTTAAAAATAACACAAACACTTCCAACTATTAAAAATCACACACATTAAGTAAACGAGTAATGACGTAATGACTAACTTCATTAGAAAATACAAACTGTTTTTTTCTGTTCGGTGAACTTCATAGAATAAAAATATATGTGACGCTTAACGTGTGCATTTCAAGCCAGGAATGAACCTGTAGAAAAATATCGCTATGTGCCGGCACACACATAGCGGGCGCAATCAAAAAGTAGGTACTTACGTATTGTAGTAAAGAAATTAACCTAGAACCTATCTATCAAAAAAAGATAGAACCCAAATCACTATACTTAGGTGTCTAGGTATAACACAGGCCGACAAAATTTGACGAACACTCTTACCCAGAAACCAGACTATACTTTTCCGAAGGATTTTGACGCGCTGAATACGAATCTGGCCTTACAACGCTCTCTACGGCTCTATCACGGCAGGGTTTCGAGATATCCTAACCTAAAAGTGCAAACAATACAGTTTTTTCTCATTTTTTTTCTCATTTTTGTTATTTTCAAAAATTATTGATAGCATCTTAAAAGAATAGTCTTCCTCTTTAAAATGACGTTGAGTTTACTCAAATATCTTTTTTTTTCGCTGTGATATCGCATTTTGAAATTTTCATATACGTGGATTTTTCTACGTTTGAGAATTCACACACATACAGTCTATTGATCTCGTTGCAAGTAAATACAATATTTTTCTGAAAATCTAAAAATAATAGTTTTCAAGCATAGATAGGTCAGCCCACTCTAACCCTGATGAATATCATGCCCACAAACCCTTACAACCCTGAATAACCACCTCCATCAACCCCTAAGCAGACTAACCCACCTAACTCTGGGTAGAACAAGTTTAATCAACTACTTTTCTATAAGTAAATTAAGTTTTCAAGCATAAATGCTTGAAAACTTTTATATTTGATTTTCAGAAAAATATTGTATTAGACAGATTTGAATTCAGCGCGTCAAAATCCTTCGGAAAAGTATAGTCTGGTTTCTAGATAAAAATTTCGTCGGCCTGTGTAATATTTGAAGAGTTCCCTCGATTTCTCCAGGATCCCATCATCAGAACCTGACCTGATGACAATGGGACCACCTAGAAAGTATACCCTTTCAAACTAAAAAATATTCTTTCTAATCGGTCCAACCGTCTTCGAGTAATCGGGGACCATACTTTAAAAAAAAAGATTCCGACGAACTGAGAACTTCCTCCTTTGTTTTAAGTCGGTTGAAAATAAGTAAATATAATATTAACAGTAGAGACCTACATACCGTATGTTAATTCGTAGCAATGAAGACCCAGTTTGCTTGGGAACCGCATATTATGTTAATATGTGGATACAGTAGGTAGGTTACCTACACGTATGGTAACTTTTTAACTTTATTCACATTCACACGTGATGCCATTGTATGCAGAAAAACATGTAGTAAAGGCTCCCACAGACAGGCGCGACGCGACAGCGCTACTCAAAGGCGCCGCTTGTCGCGCGACGCGCGGTGCCTTTGTGTCAGGCGTCGCGTCGCGCCAGTGTGTACGAGCCTTTAAGCTGTACACACACCTAAAAAGCGCTTCACGGTTTTTTATTTAATCATTGGAGATAAAAGAACAATAAAAGTAAATTACTTATATTATTTTATAATGTTTTGTGCGTGATTTTTAGTTTTTTTTATAGTACTAAGTACATATCTTTATTTTTTACTTTTTGGTCTAGTATATTCTTCATTTAGTTAATAAGTCTTAAGTTCATGAAGTTATGACGAGCGGTTTACTAGAAGCCACTGAAGAGTTCCACTATCACCTCTTGTTTTCTTAATCAGACCCTCGTTACCAAGCCCAATCTCACTCATCAAAACAAATCATGACTCCAAACTCGACGGGTTTACTAGTAGTCACTGAAGAGATCCAGTATCCACTTTCTGGCTCCATCATCAGACCCTCGTTGCCTAAGCCCAATGTATTGGACTCGTCAAAGGGAATCATATGGACCCAAACTCGAGTGGTTTACTAATAGCCACTGAACAGTTCCACTATCCACCTCCGGGCTCCATCATCAGATCAGCTCCCAAGATACCAAATTATAGATTTGTCATCCGAACTACATACCCATACAAAGTTTCATTTCGATACGACAATTACAAGTAGGTAAAAATTGGCATCTAAGATTTTATTACATTGCTTGTAAGTTAGTTACAAGTGAAGCTAATAAAAGCGTGTTAATAATCTAGGTACTATTATAATAAATTGCTTAACGCTGGATGCTTTTCTTAGGAAAGTTGTCAAAAATATTACCACAAAAATGTTACTACCGTAATGGAAGGCCTAACTTAAGCCTTCTACAATCACTCCCACTGCAGTTGTACAGTCAGCCTCAATTTTTTTGTGGCTACACATGTATACAACATTATGGATCAAAAATTGTGTACGATATGACTTCTTGTCGATGTGTACATATTTTTGAGATTGACTGTACAATATTACCATCGATTATTGTCACTAACCCAATAAAAATATTGTTCTCAGATAAAGATATGGTTCCAAAATCGTCGTGCTAGAGAAAGAAGAGAGAAATGTGGCAACATCGCCCCACCGATAGCTGTGGCGCTTCCTGCAACCACCACAGCCCATGTTTCACTAATGTCTTCCTGTTCCTGGCAATCAAGCAGTGATATACCCGGCCATCCCTTCAATATAGCTCTGGAGCAAACTGAGGAAGAAAGAACATCGCTGTATGAAAGAGACAGAAGTAATTTAAGCGTTTCATCCTGGAGTGTATCGACCGATGAAGATAGAGATGAGCCGCTAGATATCGAAACTATTGAAGACTAAAGTA
Source organism: Dryobotodes eremita (assembly GCA_917490735.1). Classification (NCBI taxonomy): domain Eukaryota; kingdom Metazoa; phylum Arthropoda; class Insecta; order Lepidoptera; family Noctuidae; genus Dryobotodes; species Dryobotodes eremita. The sequence continues at coordinate 13,786,365 of OU823257.1, forward strand.
CTTAGGTCTATGGAATCTTGCATAGAACTAGGTACATTATTATTAGCCCACAATTTACTGTGATATTCGTGACATGATATTAATTATGGAAAATATATGGATAATATTTTATCCAAGCATTTTCATTAAGGTGCATATTTTTGCGTACGTAACGTATATTAAGTACTACATACCTACTTAAGTACAACGTTATGTAGAAACATGTACTAACCTTGGGAGTAGAGATGTGTAAAAGGATAGGATATCGTGATTCTGGTTCCAAAGGAAACATAAGTTGAGAAAACCATTTTATTTTGTTTTACCTGCCGTTTAGATATCAATGCAATACCCATCACGCCTGTGCAGTTTACACAAATAGTTTTTCTAAACTGATGATCCAAAAAAAATACTATCAATTAATATTTTTAGGGTTCCATACTTCAAAATGAGAAAACGGTACCTCCTAGAGAATCACTTCGTTCTCCGTCCGTCTGTCAGTCTGTCAAGACCCTTTTTCTCAGGAACGCGTGGAGTATCAAGTTCAAATTAATATCATATACGTAGGTATAGGGTCGCATGGAGCTCTAAAAAAAAATAAGTCAAAGAAATAAAAAAAAATACTTACGGCAATTTATGCGACATATTTTGATACCTACTCGCATATAACTCAAAATCTTATAGGCCAGGGTAGGTACTTCCCGTTGACCTAGAATCATGAAAGGAGATCCGCCAAAATTGCCCCAGGCCCGGCGCAAAATAAATGTATTTTAGATTTTAGAGTAATAATAGTAGAAATATTGTAAAGTATCGCTATTACCAAATAACGGTGGCTAACATAGTAAAATTACACTTTTAAGTAAAAACTGCATCTTCCTTTGTTCTACTTAACTAATATTGACAACTTTGTTAAGTATGGATTTTTGTATGTGACAATATATATAAAAATCTATCTAATATGTATACCTATATGTATATATAAAAATCTACATTATTTATATAAATATGCTATACTTGTTTTTATATTTTTATTTTATCTATTCTACATTTCATATACCACTTATACATACTTTAAACACAGTTTTTGCATATATGTATGTATATTTACTTAGAATAGAATAGTTAGAGCTGGGTGCACACATCTGGTTTCTTTCAAAAAATATTTTTTGAAACCCTGAATAGTTAGAAGTATATACAACACAACAACAATTAAAAAAGGTTTTGACTAATAATTAAATAAAAAAACAACAGAATTTCATCAAAAGATTTGTATTTCTCAAAATGTTTGCAAAAAATATTCACAATCTTCGTTATCGCTGTCTATTAAAAATAATTCTCTATTATTATCGAGCGTCCCTAGCGTGTGTAGGTACGATCAGTAAGATCCTTGAAGTTGAAATTAAAAACGTCAGAAATTACGCTGCTGGTACGACTTACGAGTTAAAATCATTTTGACCTCTGTATTAAATAAATTAAAGATTAATTGCTAATTAGCTGTTTTTTTAGTTAATCTATGTGATAGCGTTGCATTGGCCATACAACTATGAAACTTAGTAACACACGTGTAAATAAAATTATCATAAACATTAATTACCCATCTTATTAGGCACAGTAGCGGAACAAAAAGGTTAAGCATTTTTCAATTGCAATCATTTTAGCTATACGGTAATGGATTGTAATTTAAGTGTTTATAATAAGTACATGTTAACTTTTCAAGTCGTCATTTATATTCGTATTTATAGCAGTAGGTACCCATCCATTCGAAATCATAAGTCTCGTGCACGGCGCAAGTAAAAATTACCCTGACCTTTTTATTGATATAAATGCCTAACCTTATAATTCTTCGAATGTTAACTGGTTAAAAAGAGTATTACAACAGTTATATTTGACATGTTTCACTAATATAACAGCGCGCTTGTAACTCTACAACAAATAGTACAGCGGGGTAATTAAATTACGTAACACACTAACAGTAGGAATGGGTTTCATTTTGACAGTTCAACAACATTCATTGCGTTATCTACATTGTTGAGCTGACAAATTTTTCGAACATATGAAGCAATGGAGTAGCAATAGGCTTCAAAATGGTTCAGATTGTGATAGATAGTGTGTTACGTAATTAGGGTGCAGTTTCAACTGAGAAATAGAATTGTTCCTTTGTCTCGAATTGTACATAATGAAACCACCGGATATTTTTATACTTGTAGTTTGACACAGAATAGGTTTTTACAATTATTTTGGGTGGAGCGATCATCGTTGTGCAAAAATGAATATATGTAATATAAAAGGTAGTGTGGGGTACTCTACAAAAAGTAAGAAAAAAGTAAACTCCTAACTATTTACAGCGTCTCATATGAACTAAAGATTGTTGCTATGAATGCAGCACTAGGCGCCAACATCCTTTACACCTAGCAGTACTAGAATACGTTTTTTGGCATAAATGTAGACAAAAACTTCGACTGAACGTCAGCCCTGTAAACGCTGCTTTAGTCTTCCAGTTTATTTATTTATTTATTCAATAGCCAAAAATACATGTACCGTTGTTTGTTTGCATACAAAGCCGTACCTACCTATATACGTCGATTACAGTTGGCATCATACATTTATGCATAAAGACTAATAACCACTGACTATTCCGACCTTGATTTAAAATTAACAGATCATTCTATTTTGGGATTTTTTCTATATTTTAGTATTTTCTACAGCCCCATTTACATCATGCAGGTTTGTTGCCTGTGGCATACAATAAACTTAAAGCAATAAAAAACACTGTTTAGACGGTGCAAGTTTTATTGTTACTTCAATTTATGGTACAGTATGTTTACCTCACGAAGCGACGCGCGCTTTACTTATGGTTTCCAAGTGTACAAACACGCTATGAATGTGTGCATGAAAACGGGTAGCGTACCGTGAGCACATAACAAACACACGCACACACACACACTTCCGACTTCGCCATTATCTCGGATGGTACTGAGAGCTCACGTGCTTACACACACATTCACAGCGTATTTGTACACTTGGTAACCACAAGTAAAGCGCGCGTCGCTTCCTGGGCCGTCAGTCTCGACATTAGATAGCGAAAAAAATCTGTCGCTAAGTCGTATCGATGTCAAATTCCTTTAATAGATTTTCAACTTTATTACCAAAGCATAAGGTTGAAAATCTATTTAAGGAATTTGACATCGATACGACTTAGCGACAGATTTTTGTCGCTATCTAATGTCGAGACTGCGGGGCCTGAGATAAAAAATACTCGGTCAATTAAATTGCACCGTGCTATGTTTGGCTTAACTCTCAACATTTTGCTAAGTGAATTAATTAATTAATAAATTTGGCTCTTGACTGCCCACTAGTAAGCTTATTACAGATATTGTAAAAAAAAATCAAAGCGTTTATTTCAAATAAACCAATTTCAGACACTTTTGAATTGTCAAAGGGTCAGTCAGAAAGATGAAGCTAGTTGCCCATTCCAAAGCATAGTGGTTACTTATGGAGAAGAACAGGCAATAAACTCCACGGAAACTCTTTTAAATCAAAATATGGTTACATCAGTTATGTGGAAATTATGCATGTGAGAACAACGCAGAATATTAAAAGCGTCCGTAATAAAAAATAAATACAATTCAAACATTAAATTAAATTAAGCCGTGGCAGCTAAGAGATGACCAGTCCCTACCGACGGTGCCCATTCACGAATATGTCGCATAGATCAGCACCATTCAGCTCAACCATTTTGAAGGGAGCTAAATGATCCAACACATTGCGCCACCATCAGCGAGACATTGAGTGAGCATGACATACTCTCAGCCGCCAAGGCACATTGAAGTCAATGGAAGACGTACCCAGTAAATGGTAGCTTTTTAGTATGTACATACATTATAGTATGTACTTAAATGTAAATGATTTTGTTTTGTGTTTATTCATCATGAAAGGCATCGTTTATTGCTTGATTTGAATATTATATCTTCAACAACATATAATGATGTGCATTCATTAACACTGTGGGACACTAATGGCCCCCAGACGTAATAACAATTAAACTTCTATTATGTCTCGTTCACTGTCCTTTACCCGATTAACTATAATATGTAAAAATATTTATATATAAATATTCATTATTGAGGTAAAACTCTGTCGAAAAAATGTGTTTCACTTACATGTTATTCGTCTAGTTAAGAATGTATAGTATTGTAAAGTATGTATATTTCAGGAATTTTTAACAGATTAAAGGGGGATGCGCTAAGGTAGCCCGCGAAATTTAAATTTTCTTACGTTTTTGCAATTTGCAGATCAGTGTCAGGTTGTATATTGATTAAAATATAATTCGCGACCGTAAAAAATATGGCTTTACAGAATTATAACCATTAGAATCAGAAATACAACTCCTTAAGTTAGAATTGGCCTCAAATGTCATGATATCATTAAATAGTCATTCAAAAGGGAAATATGAACTTAGAGATATGTATTGATGATTTTTATGATTATCCTACTACTACTAATATAGCTAATAACTAATATAACTTATAACTTAACTAATGTTATAAATGCGAAAGTAAGTTTGTTTGTTTGTTTGTTACCTTTTCACGCCTAAACCACTGAACCGATCATCCTGAAATTTTGCATATACGTTGTCAGGTGTACCGAAACGGACATAGGTTATCTTTCATCTCGAAAAAAAAAATACTGTTCCTGAGGAAAACAACAATAACGTTCTTAAGATAATAGATGGCGCCACGTGTCTTTCGAATCATCATTGAATTATATTATTATAGAAACTGTAGTAGTGTGTTAAGAGTTTATTTTTAATTTAAGTACCTAATACATTTTGTGAGTCTAGAGTGTCGAAAGACCGGTTTTTCATCCTCCTAAATATAATTCCCCGAACAACCCGAATTGATTCTAAATTAACGCGAGCGAAGCTGCGGGCAAAAGCTAGTAATTCTATAAATGAATATTTGTTACGGCCGCGAATCATAATTAGAACAACACTCAACCTGATACTGTTCTGCAAATTGCAAAAAACATAAGAAAATCTGAATTTCGCGAGCTACCCTGACGCTTTCGCCTTAAGGGTAAAATCACACTTACATGCACGAACCAGCACGGATCCACATTTTTCTGTATCTTTACCTCTTTCAATCCGTACGTATAAGTGGATTTTCTACTAGAGACAAGTATTCGAGCACTATTCTTTAGTTTTATTTATATTATTAAGTAACTTATTGCTATGTCAACGTACAAAATAATATCGATTTAACAGTCTCTTGTAAACTTATGATGATTAAATAACATGTTCAGAGGGATTCGGTTTCTTTGTAGCTACATTATAGATAACACACTAGCAAACATCAATTTAATTAAGGGAGATGCGATTAAGGTAGCTCGCGAAATTCGAGATTTTTACGTTTTTTGTAATCGGCAAGTCCGTGTCAGGAAGTACGTTGATCAAAATATGATTCGTGGTCATAACAAACATATATTTGCAGAATTATAATCATCAATACAACACTGTTTAAGTTAGAATTGGCCTAAAATGTCATATTTTCATGAAATAGTCATTCAATAGGAGAATTTTTGTGTTAGCTTGTATATTGTATTTATTATCTGTCAAAACATGTTTTTATTAAAATTAAAATAAAAAGATAATTTGAACTTACGAGAGCTGTATTGATAATTTTAATTCTGTATAAACACAATTGTTACGGTCACGAATCATATGTATTTTGATCAACATGCAACCTTATAGTGACTTGCAAATTGCAAAAAAAAAAGCAAGAATATTTGAATTTCGTGGGCTTTCCTGGCGGTTTCGCCTTAAGAAATACCTACAGAAAATGTTCTAGACGTGACTAGACAATACTTAAATAAGGGTCATTGAGGGTTGGCCACTTGGACTGCACGCATGCCCTCGCTCAGTGGACATTTCTCTTCGGGAGTTTCTTCTCCTTGTATACTTTCTGTGGACTTGCTCAGGATCTCGTAGTGAGCTGCCTCGTCTTTGTCGGGACTTGTCTCGTCTAAACTGTACCTGTTTATGATAAAAAACAAATGAATCTATTCATGGAATGTGTGAGACAGGTACAGCAGGTACCTATTAATTATGGGGCTTATACACAGTGTGAGTAACCTCAGTGTGCAAAAAGGAATCAGTGTGCATCTAAATAGGTACGGTCAGCAACGAAAGTCGATTAACATTTCAGTTTTTTTATTATAATTATTGAGCAAAATATTTAGTAAATAAAATAGGAACAAGTAATATTTAAAGAATATTAGGAGAGATGGAGGGATTGTGAAAAACGGAACCCTTATAGGATCACTGCGTTATCCATCCGTCTGTCAGTCGGTCATATACTTTTTCTCAGGAACGCATGGAGGTAACAAGTTGATATATACAATGTGGAGATGACGATACAACAATAAATGAAAACACTGACTATACTAGTTCAATAGGAATATTTTGAAACTATCAAATAAATCCTATCACAGAAATTAAAAAAAAATATTTTTTCAAACAAACTAAATAGCATATAAATGTAAATAAAATAGAACACCATATTTAAATATTGGTGCACTAACCTGAGAGAAGAGCGGCAACAGCGCGCTGTTATGTAGCGATGCAAGGCGCGCCAGTGGTATTTTGGCGCCATATTTAATATTATATTATTATTGCTCAATAAAAACAATTACACCGAATCACAGATTATTAGCCGAATAGTCACAGTACCCTCGAGTAATTATTAATCACCAACACTGTTCAGTCACTTAGCAAGAACCTAACCATGTCATTAAATTTTAAGATTTTCAAAATGTCCGCTTTGAACCCGAACGCACAAATTACACCGTCTTAGAAGGTTATTTCTAACCCTTGATAAGAGGTCACCAGTAGCGGCCGTATGTTTTAATTTATTAAAAGATATGATTATTCTGTTTCTTAAATCATCAACGGTATCAACGTCTTTTGAATAAACTTCATTTTTGACATGACCCCACAAGAAGAAATCCAATGGCTGCAGGTCCGGAGACCTCGCTGGCCACCGCGTTGGTCCATAACGGCCAATCCACTGCTGTCCGATTGGTACAAACGCTCTCTGGCAGACACCACTGAAGATGTGGAAACTTCTAAATAATCTGTCTAACAACAAAATTAAAGATAGTTGTATTCCTCCTAAATTACAAACCCTCTCAGGTCTCATCACAGAAGACAAAGAAATCTGTGAACACTTCAATACCTTTACCTTCAAAGTATTTGGGTCTTACACTTGACAGTCACTTTTTTTTTTTTTTTTTTTGGGTGGGAAATCATCAAATGACCTCTCCCGCTCTGGGCGGAGCGGAAGGGCGTGTCAGACTCTTACTGACTAAAACCCACCCGTGTTCCTTCAGTTGCCTGTGCGCCAGGGCCACGGTAACTCCTTCGAACAATCCGCAGCCCCGGCAGGCATCGGTCCTATCGGACCCCGTCAATTTTGCTGACATCTCTTTGAGGCGCGCGTGGAACACGCCGCGCCGTCGACCCGGGCCTGGTCCTTACCGGACGGCGAGCTGCCCATTGCTCGCCGTCCGCAAGCCCGCGCCTACGGTGGCCGGGAGTCGGCAATCGACTCCCGACGCCCAGGGTGTCTCCTCCTCCTGCGGCGGCTAGGGGCGCGAGGGCGCAGAGATTGCCTCTCCCTTTCGCGCTCCGCCTCCTCCTTCGCGAGCATTACTGCTTCGCAGAAGGAGGTGACGGCTTCCCATTCCCTCTCGCTCCGTACCATGGCCTGAACCAGGGCCGGACGCGAGAGGTCGCACTTGACAGTCACTTGACGTGGCAGCCACACATTAAAAGGATTTGTTCTAAGTTGTAAAGTCTTACGGGTGAGTTATGTGGAATAAATCGGTATACTGTGTACAATTCATTTGTAAAGCCACACATTGAATATTTAATTGAGGTATGGGGATCGACAACAAAAACAAACATAAAAAACTACAAATCGCCTAAAATAAAATTATTAAAGCCCTCTTTTAATATCCCTACTTAACATCCACAAATAAAATCTATAACGACACTTATGCTCCTTAACATCACCAAAACTCATCAATATAATACCTGTATATTAATAAGAAAATCCTAACAAAAGAAATACACACAGAAATCCTAACTTCTTAACTATCCTGATATTATAAATCCGAAAGTAAGTTTGTTTGTTGCCTTTTCACGCCTAAACCATTGAACCGATTATCCTGAAATTTTGCATATACGTTGTCAGGTGTACCGAAACGGACATAGGTTATCTTTCATCCCGGAAAAAAAGTACTGTTCCCGAGGAAAACAACAATAACTTTCTTAAGATAATAGATGGCGCCACGTGTCTTTCGAATCATCATTGAATTATATTATTATAGAAATTGTAGTAGTGTGTTAAGAGTTTATTTTTAATTTAAGTACCTAATACATTTTGTGAGTTTAGAGTGTCGATAGACCGGTTTTTCATCCTCCTAACTATAATTCCCCGAACAACCCGAATTTATTGTCAAATTCTAAATTAACGCGAGCGAAGCCGCGGGCAAAAGCTAGTTATATATAAAAGGAATAATGAAGTGCAAACGCGATCATCAGGCCGGCCAAATTACCTAGTACTATTACACAGACTTAGAACAAATCACGGAAAGAGAAATATGAAGGGGTACAACTTTACAATTCACTACCAAAAAACATTAAAGAAGCTAAAACTATTTTTTTTTTATGTTAAAGAAACACATCTTCAACGGCTCCAACATAAATAAATATAATATTATTATCTAGTATTGTATATTGTGCACGGTGCTTTATCACAGTGTTGATAAGAATAGCGCGCTCGATGTCGCGCGCGTTCTGAGTAATTTACTACGATGTACACACTCACCAGATTTATTAAAACAACAAATGTTATTACTGGCTAACCACACGATGACGGGTTCTCTGGACTATCTTAATTATTAGCATAAGCATAATCAGCCTATAACGTTCTCATTGCTGGGACACAGGCCTCCTTTCTGTGAGAGGGAGTGGGCCATAATCCACCACGCGGGCCCAGTGCGGGTTGGCGGATGTCACATGTCTTCGAATTTTTGTTTCTAGGACTTGCCGGTTTCTTGACGATGCTTTCCTTCACCGTCGTGAGAGCAGTGGTGATGAAAATAAATATTCAAAGTAAAGTGCCTGCTGGGGTTCGAACTCTATACCACAGGGCCACCGCTGCTCTCAATTATCTCTCTTAATTATTACCTACATTTGATTATTAAAACTTTGTTTCTCACTAAGTGATTATGTAAATCTTTGAGAAATAAATGATATTTTAAATCGTATAAGGCATAAGGCCTAAGGCATTAAGTCCGCCTTTGTATGTTATTGTGTGCGAGAAGTTTAAATAAATAAATATTATAAATAAATATCAAATTCGTATATCTACGATCCCTTTGAATTCTACAAAAATCAAGCTTCTAAGTCAACGCAAAAAAAATACGGCCATTTATGCGACATATTTAGATACCTACTCGCAAATTAATCAAAACCTATAGGCCAGGGTACTTGCCGTTGACCTAGAATCATAAAATTAGGCAAGAAGCAAGGTATCGCGGCACAAGTAAAGTAAAAACTCTGAAAATCCTTAATGTGTAGTTTTATCACATACATTTTTTTGATTACAAACTTACTTTTGCAGTTGGAGAATTGATCGTGACGTATGTTCTCCCATGTATAGGCATGGGAGAACATTTTTTCAACTACAATGTTAAATTTGTTTTTGGGATAAATTCATCTCAACTACGGAACCCTTTATTGTGCGTGGTCCGACACGCACTTGGCCGGTTTTTTTCCTTTCATTCTCCCCTGTTAGTTGTCACTCTTGATGATGTATAAACGACATTATTAATGGACTTTCGTTGCTGACCGTACCAATGAATCATCAAAATTGTGTTTAGTTACTGTATGCCCAAATTACATCACAAATTCACATAAATTTTTTTCTTACCCGCAAGCTCTGAAGAACGCGGAGGCTGAGGGGTTATGCGTGAGCGCAGTGAGTCGTACGCAGCGCATGCGCGTGGCGGCAGCGAGCTTTTCTAATACGATGAGCACGCGCTGTCCCAGTCCGCGCCGCCGACCCTCCGCCTCCACCTGAACCTCGTAACTGAAACAATTAGGTACATTGATAAAGTAACACTTTGTTCAAGGCACTAATACAAGATTAATTACAATCAATTCATGAGGAATCCATACCATCCTAATCCCACCTTCTCCCTTTCATTTCCTTTCACTACCAGACGTATTGCGGGGTACCATCCCCACTTGGTTGATATCCCGACTAGTAGTATTGACCGCTTCTCCTCAACATTTATTATGCGCACGGCTACAGTATGGAACTCTCTATCAGTGTCTGTTCCCATCCACCTATAACCCGTCAGTCTTCAAAGCAAGAGTGAACAGGCGTCTTGTGGGCTCGCTCGTTCCATCTTAGACCTTATCCAACGCTTTTCACCATGCGTGATCGAGGTCAAGAGCAAACATATTTGGGAAAAAAAATACCGGGAGCCTAATTGACAGCTTTTACATGTTGTGAAATTTTCATTGTAAACCAATTGAACCCTCATCGTTTCCAATTTGTGCCTGCGTGCGTTTTTCTGTCATGCTCGCCTATGTACCTACGTGCAAACACTTGTGGTGTAGATGCAACTTTACAAGTAGCAGCATAGTATTGTAGATGTAGTATCGTATTTAAGTAATTATCTCTGATAAGAATAAATGCAGTATTATAGAATGTTATTGACATTGTTTTAAAGATACACGTGCCACCGGCAGCTTCTGAGGATAAGCAAGTAAGTACTGTGTGTTCAAAGTTCATTACAGTTCGACGTTAGCTTCTCATTAGGGAGAAATACGAGTTATTATCTTAATGCAGTGGAGAGGCAATTAGGATTTAGGACGCCTTGCCTTGACTACCAACAAGGTTAATTGCAAAGACATTTAAATATAATTGTTACTTGGAAGATGGAGACGGCGAAGTCCCCGTCTCCTTCGAAGTTAGTTTTCTAATGGGGAAAGCTAAAATGTTAACAAAAAAAAACTTGATGTAGATGACTATGTAGTCCGAGTTCGGTGAGAAAATGTGAAAGCAAATATATTTTTATGTAATAACAGCTTACAGATATATTCGTTTTTCTAGACAAAATTATTGATCAAAGTACAGACTAAAGAAGGTTAAGTGAAAAATCAGGACATTCGGCGTCTCGATCAAGGGTTCATCGGGACATGTCATCAGACCCTTGGAAATCGGGACGTTCCGCGCATATCGGGACACCTGGCTACGCTAGTTACCAAGCCCAAATAGCCATATAGTTAGCAATGTTAGACGCAGAGAGCTCACCACAGCTCGCAAATTGCAATGCTAAATATAATATTATGCCAAGCCGCAAGCGGTTTAACAGAACATTCTTATCATCAATTTCTTTGATAGATGCAGTAAAACGTGAAACAATTGTTTACGTAATAATTAATCTCGTAAGATAATACATCACTCCATTGGCGAGTGTTCAGACTAATTATTTCTTAAGAATTGAAGTGCAATTTGACCTTACTATGGGTTACTTGCTACAACTGACCACATCCCCTTTCAATACCTACACTAACACGTTGAATAAAAAGATAATGGTTTAATTAAAAGTTCGATAACAATAACTACTAATTGGGAACATTTTCAAAATATAGATCACCTTTGAAAAAGCATCAAGTTCATTGTATTGCACAATGTGTTAGATTATGTAACTTTTATAAAATCTAGTTCTTCTAACCGAACAGACAGCTGTTCTGCTGGGGAGTCTGCTGCGCTACTTCTTCCCTACTAAAGCACTAGGAAGTGGTGAAAGGCGGGCGTTTTGGTGGACTGTCTTATGTAATTTTGACATTCAAAAAGTGCTGATTCTCAGCCTAGTTATTTAATAATTCTGATATATAAGCTTATAAGACATCAAATAATTAATCCACATCACTGTCGATAGCACAAGTGGCCAAAAGGCTGGCAATCATTGTCACGTTGAATGGCAATGCTTATTTTTTGTCCGAAATATAGGCCAGCCCTCTAGTCGTGTGAAGAACCGATCAGTCGCTTGGCGATGTCTCGAAAAAAAAAGGCAATAACCGTGACTCCATGATCCTAGTGTTTCAACCTCAAACGGCAGAAGATTACTGCTACGGTTTGAGGAGTTTGGGGTTCTCTGCAGTTACAGCAGCCGCTCCAGCACACTTGAATACATAGTCTATGCAACATGTGGATTGTACAATACAATAGGCAGATGAAGGTGTGGTCAACAGCTAGTATTCTCTCCTAAAAACGAATTACCACTGCTGACGCAATCTCAGAAACTATAAAGCCCACAAAGTGGTTTGGAAGGTTGTTGGTTTTGTTATTGTTATTAGTAATGAATTGTTTATGTATTTTACTTCGAAGGTCCTAGTTTATCATTTGTGACTTCAAGTTACAGCTATATGAACATAACGCAACATTGCTTATGTAAGCGGGCACGCCCTTTACGCCTGGAGGCTTTTATTTAGGTACGAAGTAATGCCCGGCGGCATGCATTGCAATGCCGTATTTTTTTCAAACTTCTCTTGCATTAAGGCTCCTTCAAACAGGCGCGACCCGCGACACGAATCGCTCGCGACACAAAGGCACCGTTCGTCGCGCGACAGGCAGTGCCTTTGTGTCGCATGCGATTTGCGACGCGTGTCGCGCCTGTTTGAAGGAGCCTTTAGAGCGAACAAAACAAAACAAAAATGATTCAAATCGGTTTTATAAGCCATTTTCGAGTGTTAGCGAGACTAACGAACAGCAATTGATTTGTATATATATACGGAGAAGAAGAAGAAGAACAAGAAGAAGATTAATTTCTGTGTACGCTTTTATTATTTATTTCTGCTTGAGTATAGTTTTCAATGTTTTTGTTGGTATTGGCGTGTGCTAGCTGACATGTGGCAAATAATTAATTTTATGTTAATTACTTACTATTGTATAGAATCCAGTTCTTCTAACTGAACAGACAGCTGTGCTTCTGGGGATTTTGTTGCGCCACTTATTCTCAGCTCTCAGCTAAAGCACTAGGAAGTGGTGAAGGGCGGGCGTTCCGGGGGACTGTCTTTGTCATTTTGACGTTCAAAAAGTGCTGATTTCTAGTAGCCTAGTTTGAATAAATGACTTTTGGTTTTGTTTTTGAACGAAGTTACAGGTTAGTATTCCTTCATTTGGATTTGATAGGCTGTAAAGAAGTGCTCAGCATATCAGCAGGCGAAAAACACAGGAATGTTGTTAGGCCTACATGAGTCTTGTTTTCTTACCGATGCACTGTGATTCGAGTAGAACAACCTAGCTGGACAAAAACAACATTGTAATTCGTAGAAATTTGTCACGGTAATTTACTAAGAACCCCTACACGATAACAAGTACAGGTATTTTTTTTCCTAATTACCCTTTAATGATGAGTAACATGAGTAAGTATAAAAGGTAATGTGAAATTTTGATAGTATCCTTGTCCGATGAGGCCTCAGCCCGCGCCGTAGCTGAGCCTGTAGCTTTAAATTCCCCTGTTAATAATCATAATATTATAAACCCTTCGATCCAGCCTGTCCCCACTCGCTGCCCTCTCTCAGTGACGCCCCAAGGCGAGATCCGTACCCCACAGGGGGTGCCCTTAGTGCGGTCATTTAAATATAAGTTTTTAGTATTAAAAATTCCGCTCCTGGCTGGAGGCTCTTTTGAGTAAAATCATTAAGGCATCCACAGGACAGTTCGGTTAAGTAGCCAAGACCTCAGTGGTCAAAACTACGAGTTGCCATTCCAAAATAAAAAAAATGCATTCACTAGATAATATACTGTGTAAATCTAACAAGATCTGTGTTAACTATTTGTGATGGATTTTATACTTGAGGGTAAGTAGTATCTTACAGCGTTATTTACTTTTATAAAAATCTTGTAGTAATGTTAAAAAAACACTATTTCTTAGAATTTTTTGAGTATTTTTCAAATTTTTTAATTTTGTAAGTAAAAAGTAACATGTCTCCTCGTGTCACCGCCGTAAAACTTTTTTATATACAGCGTGTATCTATGAACTACCATATTTAAAAAAAACTTCATTGCAACATTTTTGCACTGGTATTTATTTTCCTTTTTTTTCAGATTACGTTGTCACAATATCAAAAAAAAGATTTTTTTGAAGAATGGCAAAAATATTCTAAAGAAACGAGAAATGAAGGCTTGTTTCGATTCATATCGGCAAGACATGATCTCAGCAGAATAACTGATCATTATCTGAGGGAGATGAAAGTCATCATCTCACAGATTTCATCAAAACTTTCGCAAAAGTGGACTAAATGTGGGAGATCCCGAGAGCGGTTTCTGGAGACAAATTCAGAGTGGCTAATGAGTACAGATATATCGTTAAAAGTATCTACCAACCTACCAGCACCAGGGCCTTCCATTTCCACAGAAACTGCAGCAGGACCTGGCCGACTACGCATCAAAGATTTAACAGATTCAAGTCTTAAAACAAAAAGGAGATGAGTTGATGATTTAATTCAGTCCAGAAGTACCAGTGAACTACTGTACACTGCTGAGGTATCAGCAGGCTTGTCAGGTAAGAGGGGAGTGGCAAGTGTCTTAAAAAATGTTGATGATACGAGTGAGAAAATCAGTGAAACAAGTGTAGCTAGGTGTTTAACGAGTGATGAAGCTTTGGCGTACTATGTCGACAGCAAATCAACCACTCATAGTTATAAGCAGACTCGGAAGTGGAGCATCACAGCGGGACATAAGGTATTTCCATCATTGTATAGTCTTAGAAAAGCAAAAGTTGCGTGTTTTCCTCTAGAGGAACATTTAACGGTAGGTGAAACGCGTGCTGAAATCAAAGTTCAGGCTATTTTAGATAAAACAGCAAAATGCTTGATTTTAGCTCAGAAAGATATCGTAAGCAGTGTTATGCCTTGCTCGTCATTTAAATTCATTAGTAAGTAGGGTTGTTAATTTAAATTTTTAATGTTAATTAATCATTAAGTAATATAATAATTAGATATGATTCTTTGTTTCTAATTAATTTTATAATATTAAGTATGTAATTGATACTTAATAATTATTGGTAATTTAGTTATTATTTCTATAAATATTATTAATGTATTTTTTTCTTTTATAATATACACATTTTTCATGGACAACCTTTTTAATCTTCTATTTTCCAAACTACCTTTACTGAATTAAGTAGGGAGGATTTAATGTGATTAATAAACACATCAGAAGCTAAAAACTCAAGTAAATAATTTTGTCCAGCTAGGTTGTTCTACTCGAATCAAAGTGCGATGGTATAAGGGATATCAAAATCCTTCTTTTCCAACGTTGAATATTTTGGGTGCAATCCTAAGTTATTGCTCTCATTCCATTCATAGTGAATGGAAACAGAAAATTTACATTACGACAAGCCCTTGCACTTGCTTGATTATATAATATGCACACACGAACACTTGATTTACCTTGACTGACGGTCAAATAGGACGGCACAAGAGTTTTGCACCCAATGGATTGATATTATTCTCTTATTTGTTGTAGGAACACAAATAAATTCCCGGGAAATAAACTGTAACTTTTTTGTACGTCACACAAAAAAGAGTTTGATTCTACTTATGTATACCGTCACAAGTTCACTACTCCTTCGCCTTTGAAAAAAGTAGATAGAGCTTTTGATAATGATCAAAACGTAACACTTTTGTCAGTTCCAAGGAGCTACCGCTTTAATGCATTTAAGCTCTATTCAAATGAAACACGTCAGACACGCACTATTGCTAAATTCTAAATGCACTGAATCTGCACATTTTCCATATCTATAATTTTAAGTAACTGAGCAAAACCAGTTCGTGCTATTTTCTAACAACCGAACTTCACGATGACTCTTGCGCCGGAAATCGAACTAGCAATGAGTAATTACGAAAAAGTTGTCGTAGAAAGTTTTGTTAGCGGGAGGGTGGAGCCGGGGAGCGCGGGTGGCGGATAGGAGATACCCGTGGCTACTGTTATCTGCGTTGACGTACGCGTTTATCAGCAGTAGGGAGTTCGGCGGTTTCAGGCTAGACGGCTTCGCAAACGGAGACGAGCAGCAGAGAGATGAGGCCGCGGCTCCTATGGCTGGTTCTCTTGTGGGCGGTGGCGGCGCGGGCCGCACGCCTGCTTGCCGTGTTGCCCACCAACACCAAGAGCCACCACGCCATGTACGGACGGCTCCTCGATGCACTGGCCCGGAGGGACCACCATCTAACAGTCGTCACGCACTTCCCACTGGTATGTATGATTTGTACCTATACAATGCACACGCCTATTTCGCTGCTCAATTTTTTATTGTACCGTTTATTTCTAATTTATAAGGGTTATTGTTTTTCGTGTACCGTTTATTTCTAATTTATATGGGTTTTTGATTTGTAGTTAATTATTTATGGATAAAAACCTATGAGAATCCCTACCGTAGTTACACGAATAACGTGAAAAAGAAACCACAGAAACAGTGAAGCCATATTTGGAGCTGACCGGTTAAAATACCTAGTTCTGATTTTCATTTGGAAATAATTTAAAAGAATAAAATACCATTATTATTAATAATAAAATTGTAGAGCCATAAAAACCGTATCAAACCATCTATAGAAACTTTATCAGCTTAACTCATCAAGCATCGTTAATGAGACACAATTGATTATCTATTGTTTTGGCCCTCTAGCGGGCTACCTCGGGCCTGACTAGAAATTCGCCCGCGTTTTGGACATTCTTTGATCTTAGGGCCGTTTTCCACCAAAGTGAGGTGTCAAGAACATCCAATATATAGGGGTTATTTTCGCATCTCTCTGCTCTCTCAGAAACCGGCGTAGAAGGTGGCGGCATCGCTTATACTGATTGCGTAACAATTTTACTTTTCTAACAAAAAAAAATATTTTTATACGGACAAAGTACAATAGGTAGTCTAGTAAATAAATAAAGGAGTGTTTTAAATGTTTAATGAGTAGGCGCAGATTTTCAGTGTAATTTAACAAAGTAAGAAATATTTAATCTGAAACATAAAATATTTTTCTCAATAAGCTTGTAAAAGTACTCATATTATCTTTTCTAAAGTAAGTTTTTCTCTGATCGACTGTATAAAGGTCGTCAAGTGCATGCGAATCGAAACGTGCTGATTACGGATTCGTACAATACATAAGATTAGCATAATACTTAACTCATTTTCCTTGAGACTATCCCGCACCATAAAACTTTCCAGAAAATACTCACGGAAGTAAAATTTTCATTGAATAATTAGAAGAGCTTCCTTACTTACTGGAATTGGAATAAAACGTGCTTGATAGAGAGGAAAGAATGCGTACTTAAAGCTCGACGACTTTTTTCCGACCCCATGCGATATTCTAAATTCTTTCAAGTTCACGTACAGGCGAAAAGGATTTTCGAGCATAGCCTGCTCCATACCGCGCTGAGCGTCCGAATTTGTGAACTAGCTCTACTGTCAGTGTCCACGTTTAGCGACCGTATGTCATAACAGGCAGGACGTACTGATTTGGAGACCTTGGTTTTCAAAACGAACGTACAAGTTTTCTCGCTCTAAGCTTTTTCATCAACGTTCGAATTATTGTTTGCTCGCTCAGATCTCTTAAATACACCAAGTTCAACCGTGCTTGATACTTGAGAGTCGTTAACATCTTATTGCAATTACTTCTTCGTGTCGCCGGCACGAGTTGTCTCAGACCTTGTTAGCCCAAAACTATGCCACTTCCACGGCGTCGTCGGTGACAGCGCAGAGGTCATTTTGACTGCAAGTTTTGGGACAGAGAGGGTAGGACGAAACGGCAGCAGAGTGTGGATGTGGTGCTGTGTCGCAAACTATTGTAATTACTAATTCCGTGGCACTACGATGTAAAAATAATCTTGACACCGAATTTCGGTCACGGTGGTCAATTTCAACAGTGACTAGCCAAGTAGGTAGGTAGGTACGCAGGACATATTGGAGTGCACAAGACGTGTGTGCGCAAACACAGGTGCACTCTCTATTGCCTCACTCTCATAATCCAACGATATAATAACAGCGGCGAATGATGAGGTAATCATGAAGGTATAGGTCAGTGATCAGCCGATGACACCCACTTTCCGATAGTTATTAAGAATAACTGTAGTGTGAATTAACGGTCAAATAGATATCTACGAGTAGGTAAAATAAAAATAATAATAATGATGAACTCTACGCGCGGTCATTATTGTGAATTCGGACTTCATTCCAACGTAGGTTAGGTCGAGGACAGAGATAACAACAACTTTACAAAAAGACTACGTAGGTAATCGAAGTCCAAAAAAGTTCAGTGTAAATATTCATAAACTCTAAGACTGAGTATGAAGATTTTATCCTGTTCTTTGTTGAGCATATGGTGGTGTTGTCACTCAGCTTTGGCACAACGACACTGTCCAGTTCCTTTCTATTTCTTTCCCTTTGCGTGATCATGCTGCTTCTTTTTAGGCATCAATCCATTCCTAGAGAACTGCACAAATATCTGCGGTTGGAACGGTTAATTGACTCTTAATTTTTATTTTCGAGTATTTTCTCACATAATCTGATCCTTAATGAAATTAAAAAAACCGTCCAAGGTGTGTGTCGTAGTTGGGATGAACTTATCCCATGAACAAACTTAACATTGTAGTTGAGAAACATATTCTCTCATACGTTCCAACTGCAAATATAAGTTGGTCGACTATTACTCGTAAACTTGTAAAGCCTACTTAGCTGTGATGGTTTTCCTTTAAATTTATATATACCTTTATATATACTACTGCCGTGAATTTTTTCACATGCCCTAAAGCAACCATTTAGCTGGCAGGAGGGGGGGGGGGGACAATTTAAAGCTTAAATTTACGCAAACAGATCCCTGAATCGAACAATGGTTTTCACAGAGCCGCAATATTTTTGAATGCCCTAAAAAAAAGCATCCCCACTTTACGTGTACAGGAGATACCCCATTTCTTTTTATTTTACCACGTTGTCGGCGTGATTAATATGTATATCCATGCCAAATTATAGCTTTGGCATGAATATGAGTCTCTGAGCTAAACTGCGGACGAACAGACGGACATAGCGAAATTAGAAGGGTTTCTTGTTGACTATGGAACCCTAAAATGGACTTGAAAAAAATAAGAAACCGTGACCTTTAAGTTTGTTTCGGAGACTTCTCAGAGGTCAGACAGGAATACAAATATAGCTATCATGTAAACAAAACATTCGACCAATTATAATTATTTGATGATTAAATTTTGGTAATTATCAAACAAAATCTTACACATTAACTAAATAAAGATTATACCTTAACGCGCCCTAATCATTAGGCGTTCATTTTAAGTGAGCACTGAACAATTAACGTTAATTATCTACTTCCAGTACCTACTCGATTATTCAATCGTACCTATAAGGCCGTGTTCCCATTAAGCCGGACTGGTTATTTTGCCGGAAACCATCGCTAAGACTTGGGTGTTCACATTAGACGGATCGGACCCGCTAAGAAGAAAGTCATCCCGGAATCCCAGATACACAAAACTTTACGGCGTGGTCAAAGTTTATTTATTTTATAAACATGTTCGGTTGCTCTTTAGTCCGTCTATCCGTCTGTCGTATTTATCACCGAGCGATATCATTTGCCACGTATAGTCTACCGGGTCGTGTGCCGCATGTTTTCTTGCAAAACGTTCTTAATTATGTAAACAAAAAATGCAACCATTTTAAATTAATTGAAGAAGTATTGTGACCGTTAGGAAGCGCCATTTTGTCTAAGGGCACTTACGCATAACATGGCTGGATTATTATAACAGACTAGGGTTTTAAGGTAGTGGAATCCACATAATCCTAGATCATTTTTAGGGTTCCGTATATCAAAAGGAAAAAATGGAACCGTTATAGGATCATTTCGTGTCTGTCTGTCAGTCTGTCAATACCCTTTTTCTCAGGAACGCGTGGAGGTAAATACGTAGGTTTACGGTCCGTTGGAGTTATGAAAAAGTCAAACTTCTAAAACAATGCAGTAAAAAAATACGGACTTTTATGCGACATATTTTGATACTCGCAAATAAATCAAAACCCATAGGGTACTTCGCCTTGACTCATGAATCATGAATCATTGAATCATGAAATTTTACAAGTAGCAACGTGTCACAGCATAAGAATAGGAAAAAGTCCGAAAATCTTTAATATGTAGTTTTATCACATATTTTTTATTTTTTGGTTACAAACTTACATTTGCATTTGGAGATTTGACTGTGACGTATATTGATGTATAGGAGAACATGTTTTTCAACTAGAATGTTGTTAGTTTTTGAGATAAATTTATCCCAACTACGGAACCCTTCATTGTGCGTACACACACACACATAGCCATTTTTTATAATAATGCAAAGGTTAAATGTATTATAGTACCTATTCCGACTCTTTCTTCAGGATTTTTTTTTATTAATAATTGAAAAAAATAATAATGGAAAAACGTTTATTTGTGGTGAAATAATGTTTTACAAAAAAAAAAATACTTCTGCCAAACTGCAAAACGACTAACGGGCTATACTTCAAAGTCCACAAAAAACCCGTTTAGTAGTTTTTGCGTGAAAGAGTAACAAACATCCACCCATCTTCACAAACTTTCACATTTATAATAGTAGATCGCTTTAAGCGATAAGACCGCCCATTGTGTCACCCTGTGTAAAATGTCTACATTTATATCTGTAATTTTTATGGTGTGCATAATAAAGAGTATTCTATTCTATTCTGCATCCCGGTGTAGGGGGGGGGGGGGGGGTTGGACCATCTCAAGTAGCAAGGCGTAAGTACTTTCATAAGGGTTACAAATAATTGAAGCCGACTCCAGTTTACTTCTTACTAAAGCCATATAAACTAATTTAATTGCCAGAGGGTTGTTAAACTCTCGCATATTCCAAATAATGAAACCTAGTCTTCTATATGAATCAGAGGCGAGAGACCGCATATGTTCGTGGAAGGATAGTCGCGGGTCAAATGAAACTCCTAGATCTTTTACCGAATTAATACGGGCAATCGGTTCTGTTCCAAGGAAGTAGTCCATTATTTTACTGCACGCGCAGTGCGCTGTACGCCCGATGCGTAAAGTTGGTCCACAGCTGCACTTGCTAAATAAAGTCACCTTTACTGGTCTAGTACATCGTAGGAACCTGCGAGCCAACTTATTACACCGGACAAGACAGCTCCCTGCGCTCCCTCTCAATATCCTGATTGTCACACAGGTCGTCGGAGACCCAGTGACCCAAATACAAAAAAAATATAATAATTTACCTACCTAACTAACGATGATTGTTCAATTAAGTATTTATATTTCAGAAAAACCCTTTGCCGAACGTGCACCAAATAAGTCTCGCTGGGACCAGACCTGAAATCGTTAACAATCTCACAATCCAACATGATTCCATAAAACCTGATTTTATCCGGAATTTGGAACAGATAATGCAAGAATGCGTCGACGCTTGTGAGAATGTTGCCAAAGTGCCCGCAGTAAAAGCATTGTTCAATTCTACGGAGACCTTCGATCTGGTCATAGTTGAAGTATTCGGTAGCGACTGTTTCCTACCGCTCGGCAAGAAATATGGAGCACCGGTGGTCGGCTTTCTATCAAGTGTACCACTGCCCTGGGTTAATGATCAACTAGGTAATCCTGACGCAACTGCCTATGTTCCGTCTTACATGGTCGGATACGGACAACGAATGTCGCTATGGGAAAGATTCGCAAACACGATGGCAGTTATTATAGCGAAGGTTTTATACAGATACAAATCACAAATTCCATCACAGGTTAGTAGTGTTCTTTAGGACAATGTTAGATACAGAATTAATAAGTTTCTGTTCATAGTGGTTATTAACAAACTTTTTCTTTTTCAGGCTATAGCGGATCGGTTATTTGGCCCCGGACCAAAGTTGGAGTCTTTGGCTCAGAACTATAGTTTGGTTCTGTCCAACAGCCACTTCAGCATTAACGAAGTACGGCCTCTAGTGCCTGCTCTAGTAGAGGTCGGAGGACTGCACTTGGACGACTCTCCAGTTCTCTCTCGAGTAAGTAGCATTTGTATGGTTATCAAATAGTAATTTAATTGGCTCGTTATCATTTGATATCGCTATTAGTGATCGATAAACACATTAAATCACGTCTAATGCACTTTAATAATTGTTCGTATCAGCGCGCGGCGAGTGGTATACGGTAGGCGCACATATCTTACGTAAGTCACTGGGTCAGTCAGACCGCGTGTCCGCTGAAATTATCTCAATTATTGTTATTGTTCGCGTAATTTCAACGCCTGCGAAGGTTTATTGCCAACAGTTATCTCAACTACCATTGTTATGTATGCCATTTGTAAAGACAAATAGGTGTTTTCATCTTTTTATTTCCATATTTATGATTTTCCCGAAACATTGCCTAATTTACCTGCTAGCTAGCAGCATCACTGCCTTTAAGTGAACCCTATGCGTCATACGTCTTAGACATCATACGATCGTTATAATGCTCACAAACGTGGCAGCAAAATTGACCGTGATTGTGGTGATCTATGACATTTGTTACATTGTAAGTTTTTGTCCGATAAAGCTGGGTTAGACATTCCGCTGGGAGGGTTTTCGATTCCTTCTCATAGAAATTGAAAGACACGCTGCATTATTTTCATTATTTGACATTCACGCCTATACTTTTTCTTTGGAACATCTACAAACATTTAGGAAGGAATATTTAGTTAAGTACCTCCAATCTCTACAAGCAGCGAAAAATAATCTTCTATACATGATCATTGATCATACATTATTATAAGTTGAAGTCGCTTTTCGTGTTTCTCTGCCCGCGTAGTTCTTCTAAACTGCGCATCGGATTTTGATGCGGTTTTCACCATGATTTACAGAAATTATTCCGGGAGGTTTATGTGCATAAAACACTACTTAATACACTGGATCGCAAAAAATCCGGGTCGCTAATAAATGTCGTGATAGTTTCTTAAATACATAAGACTAATTTGCGAAACTATAGTATATTGTAGATGACTGATTAATATATAAAAAACTATTTACAAAAAAACAACCGACTTCCAAAAAAAAAAACTAAAAAACGTGAAAATTTTATTTCGGAAGTCAGTGTCTTTGGTTGTGTATTTTCGTTTTTGGCCACCGACTTCCAAAATTAATTTTTCACGCTTTTTGGTGTTTTTTTTTTGTAAGCAAGTTTTTATTTTTACTTTTTAATTGTGGTACCTACCCCACACACACGTTCTTATACCACTACTTGATAATAATGTAAATAACCGTGACAGGAAATTATTATAACATCATCAATATAAACTAGTGGAAAAAATACGCAGTACTATGGATAACTCAAAAACTACTGGTCAGTACTTGATCAAATTTAAATGGGACTATATGTGAAGTACCAGCTTTCAAATAAAAAAATAATCATCCAAATCAGATCACCCAGAAAAAAGTACTGAGCTAACACACATAAAAAACAAACAAACGGTCGAATTCAGAACCTCCTCCTTTTTTTGAAGTCGGTAAAAAATACACTTCGCAGTAAATCTTAAAAAATAAAAGATTTTTTGTCAATTTAATATTTTGTATTTCCTCCACGAGCCCGTATCACTTCATTAAGACGATGTGGCATGCTTTTTTTTTTTTTTTTTTTTTGGGTGGGAAATCATCAAATGACGTCTCCCGCTCTGGGCGGAGCGGAAGGGCGTGTCAGACTCTTACTGACTAAAACCCACCCGTGTTCCTTCAGTTGCCTGTGCGCCAGGGCCACGGTAACTCTTTCGAACAATCCGCGACCCCGGCAGGCATCGGTCCTATCGGACCCCGTCAATGGTGCTGACATCTCTTTGAGGCGCGCGTGGAACACGACGCGCCGTCGACCCGGGCCTGGTCCTTACCGGACGGCGAGCTGCCCATTGCTCGCCGTCCGCAAGCCCGCGCCTACGGTGGCCGGGAGTCGGCAATCGACTCCCGACGCCCAGGGTGTCTCCTCCTCCTGCGGCGGCTAGGGGCGCGAGGGCGTAGAGATTGCCTCTCCCTCTCGCGCTCCGCCTCCTCCTTCGCGAGCATTACTGCTTCGCAGAAGGAGGTGACGGCTTCCCATTCCCTCTCGCTCCGTACCATGGCCTGAACCAGGGCTGGACGCGAGAGGTCGCCGCCGCCGATCGCCGCCACGAGGACACGGCGGTGCTCCGCCCAAGCCGGGCAGACCTCCACCGTATGCTCCACCGTGTCCTCCGGTCGATCCACACAATGGTAACACCCGGGCGTTTCCTCCCGCCTTATCCGAAACAGGAACCTCCCGAAACAGCCATGTCCGGTGAGGACCTGCGTCAGGCGGAAGGTGAGGACGCCGTGGCGCCTCTCAAGCCACTCCTCAAAGAGGGGTCTTACCGCCGCAATTGTGGCGTGCCCTGCGCTGGGTTGCGACAGTCGCACTCTCCATGCCGCCATGAGATCCCGCCGGAGCTCTGTCCGCTGTGCCGTGATTTCTCGCGGCAGCTGAGTTACGCCCCGGCGTTTCGCCTCCTCGCGCCACTCCCAAACGTGCGCGAGGACCTTTGCCTCCAGATCCCACGGCGGCAATCCGGCAAGGAGGCTCGCCGCCTCGCAGGAGACCGTGCGGTATCCCCGTACCATCCGGATGGCCATGACCCTTTGGGACGCTTTCAACCGGCGGGCTGGCCGGAGCCTTAGCGAACGCGCCCACACCGGTGCCCCGTAAAGGGCCATGGACCGCACGACCCCCGCGTAGAGCCTCCGGCAGGAGGCGTTTGGCCCCCCCAGATTGGGCAAGAGCCGCTTCAAAGCAGCCCCGGCCCGCTGCAGTCTGGGAGCCAAACGTCGGAAGTGCTCGACGAAGTTCCACCGGCTGTCGAGGACGAGTCCCAGGTACTTCATCGTCGACTCGACGCCGAACGATGTGGCATGCTGTAAACCCAATTTTTAATACGATTTTGGTCTATGTTTGCCCATTTTTCCACTAGCGCATTCCTTAACTCGTGTAAGGTAACGGGAGCAGGAGAGCGTTGTCTCACGCATCTCCCGAGCTCGTCCCTTGCATGTTCTATGGGATTTAAGTCTGGGCTGCGAGCTGGCCACTCCATGCAGGTAATACCGACGTCTTCAATATACATATTGACTAAACGAGCAGTATGTGGTCGCGCATTACCGTGCATAACAAATGGAAGTTGAACCCATATTCACTAAGAAAGGACCAGCATGCTCATTTAAAACCTCTTTTACGTATCTGACAGCAGTCAGAGAACCGTTTTCTATGATCACTAACTCAGTGCGATCCTCTGAAGATATCCTAGCCCAAACCATGATTGATCCTCCACCGAATGGCACCTTTTCTTCAAAACACGCTTGATGATACCGTTCTCCTGGTCGTCTTAATACTCTTCGTCTCCCGTTGTGCGTAAATAAACAAAATCTGGACTTATCGGAAAACATAACCTTGGACCAATCTTCATCTGTCCATCGGATGTGTTCTCGAGCATACCATAACCTGGCAACTCGATGTTCTCTGAGCAGTTTGGGGCCGTTTGCTGGTCTGTAAGGCTTTATATCAGCTTCACGAAGACGTCGCAGAATCGTATCGGAGTTCACATTGTTGTGGTGAATTTCTTGAAGACTGTTTCTGACCTGAACAGCCGTGAGATGTAGATTTCTTAAAATAGTGCTCACGTTGAATCGGTCTTCTCGTGTAGTTGTGCACCTTAGCCTGCCATTTCCTGGTCTCCTGGTGTTCATGCCGGTCTCTTGAAATCGCTGGAGTACTCTTTGGACCGTTGATAAAGATACTCCTACTGTTCTAGCAGTGCTACGCTGACTTCTTCCTTCTTGTACCATGGCATGGTAATAATCCGTGTACATTCTTCAGGTGTTAACGACATGATATTGCACTGAATATTCTAATCAATCCAAGGAACCATTAATAATGACAGCTCGGTTTGAAACAAAAGCAGAAAAAATATTCTTTTCCTAATTTTTAATTTTGAAATTTTTCAAAGAGCAGATTTTTTTTTCAAATCTAAAATTTGTACAAATTAAACCTCTAGAGATTTAGAACAAGCATTAGTAACCGGCTTACTACAAATTATTAATTCTAGCGATCTAGGTATATAAATGTATGGAGTATGGAGATATCACGGTTTTTATTAGCGACCCGGAATTTTTACGATCCAGTGTATTAACCTTACTTATAATTAAGAAATCTCGATGTTTTCTCAAGTCGTAAAAACCGTGCGAAGCTGGGACGGGTTGCTAGTTACCTCCTATACAGGAAATGTCAACCCTAAATTTTACTTGCAAGCTTAAAGCCTTGCCAAGAAATATGAACTCACTACCCACAGCCTGGAAACTGGTATCGACTAATTAAAGGCGTAATTAAGAGTAAATCAATAACAATGAATCAACATCAATGCAATTAAAATCTTCAAAGGAATAATAAAATGATGTCAGAAAAACAACACAAACAATTTATACAGTAAAATGTTAGATAAAGTTATCGACTGCAACACGATTCTTGAGAAAGTTCATATTTATTACTAAACGGTTATTATGTCTACATAAACAATAGTCATTCAATTATTTCATAGTACAGGTCCGTCGATTCAAGAAAACATTTTAACCTACATTTCAAAATGCAATAGAGAACCGCGTATCGCTCCGAGGCAGGACCTAAGACCCTCCTGACAACAGATAGTGTCAAAAGATGATTCATTTAGCCGTGTTCATTGTTAGTGTAGTTATCATGGAATATCGAATAGTAAATCCGAATCGAATAGCGACTCATCAAATCCTACACAAACCACAAACTTTGACCACCCCTTGCTGGTCAGGTTTCAAGCATTTGCCTATCTTTACCATTATTGGTAGTGCAAGAGTGCAAGTTGAAATAATATTATAAATTAATTTATTATGTAGCAAATGCAGAAGCTGCTGGACGCATCAACAGAAGGCGTGATTTACTGGAGTTTCGGATCAATGTCCAGGATAGAAACGATACCAAGCGATATATTGTCTCGAATATTCAGTGTGCTGTCGGAGCTGCCCCAGACCGTGTTCATCAAGATGGACCGACGCATGCTTGCACAGAACCTCACAGTGCCAGACAATGCTTACACAATGGACTGGATACCGCAGCACGCAACCCTATGTGAGTCTTAGCTATCAGCTTCATTTCACTGTTACTATCGACTAAATCCGACCCCTGTAGGTACGACTAGAGACAGTCCTTTTTATCTTTTAATCACGTTTTTGTACATGACCGAGATAAGCTCGAAATAAAGCGATCAATGAATGCTTACAACAACTCATTAATATTTTTTTTTATTCTGACGCATTGATTGGGAGTTATCGGCTGCAAGTGACAAACAATAAACATGAGTTATTCCAACAGGTCACCCGAACGTGAATTTGTTTATTTCTCACGGTGGTCTGCTGGGTACGCAAGAGGCAGTGGCGTGTGGAGTACCGATGCTCATGGTACCGCTGTACGCAGACCAAGCTCTGAACGCACAAGCGATGGCCGACCGGGGCGTTGCAGAGATCGTCGCGCTCAAAGATAGTGATAAAGACACCTGGAGGCGAAAATTACGAGCTTTACTCACAGATCAACGGTATGTACTAACGAATACAAAGGCTAAGGTGCGAAAACATTGTCCGCAGGGCGTCTTAGACGCTCAATGATTACACAAGACGAGGAAAGCATTGCCCTCTGTTAGCTAGTATTGAAATAAACAATTATGAATTATGATAGACCTGTGAGGCTTCGATGGTTCAAGACAATAAAATTCGTCTAGATAACCTCCAGTGACATACTGCGATACGTAGATATTTGGCGAGTCTGCTTTCATTGTCACCGTATTGACAACTTATGACAAAGTCGCAGATGGTGGGTGGTAGGTATAAGAACAGGGACTGTACCTGTGATACTGCTAGTTTTACTTGAGCGTTTCTGAATGCTCTGTTTGACATCCTCGATTTGTTTTTTTTTTTTTTTTTCGAAAGGCGGAAAGTTCCATTGATTGGATGATTAAATTGATTATCGACAGCCCATAGGTTAATGATAGTGACATTACGAAAGTTTCACTGAGGAACATCTTATTATTTTGTGGCGAAGTTGTGTAGTCCTGAGTGACTTGCAAAGCTTTCGTTATGATATGTACATCTCTGTGTTTATGCATTTACTGATGTTAGCAATTATTTTTTCAGATACAAAGAAAAAGCTGTTCAGTTAAAAGACATATTCTTGGACCGGCCTATGAAGCCTTTAGACATGGGGGTGTACTGGATAGAATATGTCCTGAGGCACAAAGGGGCCTCACATCTGCGGTCGCCGGCTCTCGACCTCACTTACCCACAGTACTTGCTACTCGACGTAGTAGCGTTAAGTACTGCCATAGCATTGCTTACTATATTCATACTACACAAGCTATTTAGATACTTATGCACAAGGTGCATAAAATGGTGGCCAAAGGAAAAACTAGTCTTTGAAAAAAGACTTTTGAAAAGAAACATTAGCTTTTTCTTATGTGTTTTGTGGAAGTATAAAGTGAAAACCAATTGATGAGTGCTATGAACATAGATTGGAAATGACTCATTGTATTATGTAGGTGTAAATATTATTTTGTAAGATAATTGTAAATGTATTTCTATAGACCGATGTTATTCTGAAAGTAATTCTGATTTCATTACAGAAAAAAATTAAGGCTCCACTCAAAGACGCGACTTTGTGTTGCAATATCTAGTACTTACAGTTTTTATGAATCGTGATGAAACAAGTCACACCTTTGTGGGGCAGCTAAAGAAAAATAAAATAAACTTTTGTTTTTCCAGATTTTTAAACTGAAAATATGCAAATGATACCTTAACACATTTAAATCTAACAGAACTGTTAACTCTTTTGGTGATACCAGTCAGTCATTCACCCGTTTTGTACATAAATGGTGCATTTTACATAATACCAAAGTTCTCTGTTGGTAGGGGCATAGTATTAGACAGATAATTCTTGCTTGTTATTTATTTAGAATGTATTATCTATTCTAATATTATGAGACAAGAAATGATACATTAATATCAGTAAAACCCTTGTTGAGCGTTCAGATTAAAGGCCAACTAGCCAAGAATAAAAATGTAAAACCTAATGACCAAATACAAAAACTGAAGAAATAAAATATTCTTTCTAAATATTTTAGAACTGTTATGATTGTTTCAGTATTTTTATTTACACCTTTTTACTTAATGATAATTATTTATAAATAAGATAATAATAGTATAATTCAGATAAAAATAAGTAAGTAAGTAAGTAAAGAATGTTAATATAAAAATGTTACTAATTGAAAATATATACTTTTGTATTCAGTAAACTTATTAATAGCAGAAGAAATGGGATAATCAGCAACATGTAAAATTAACTTTAGGAAGCAAAGTAAAAGTATCATACATAATAGGCCTACAGCAGTCCTTTGCTGGATATGGGCCTCTCTAATTTCATGCTATGGCAATGCACATTGTTACCAAATGTAAAAATAGTTCTGATTTTACTCACCAATAAAGAACAGGATCCCCGAAGTCCATATCAAATCTGAAGTGTGAGAAAGCTAGAAGTGTTCCATTTTTTTCTCTGGCAATTAGGTACCATGCTCCATCGTCTGTCATCTCCTCCACTTTGCGGTCCTTGTTCCATCCCCAAGCACATGTTTCATACCTGGAATTGGATTAGATATATAATTAGGGATTGTTTACTACTAAATGTATTGATTAATTAGTAGAATGTTATTTGACTAGGGTAGTCCAACAATGGGAAGGAAGAAACGCTCAGAATATTGTAGTATTAGGCTAAAAAATTTTGAGGGATAGAATGAGTTAAGTAAGCATTATTCTAAGTTAGAGTTACTTATTTGTGAAAGAATTTTTAAACTCAACAATTAAATATGTTAGCAAACAAATCATTCTCATGTGACATATGAATCAGTTGCAGTGCCTTTTCAGTTGTAATAATTACTTAATATAAACTTTTTTGAAGTAGGTACGAAATCAAAAACATTTCTGCATAACATGCTTAGTTATCATTATTAGAGTACTGTAGATTTCACAGATCAGTTAAATAGAGCATCTCCTTTGTTGGACATCAGTTTATAGAGCTGGTGCTTAGAAAATTACTCGAAAATGAAGTCGTCCACTCGAAGTAACAAAATAGTAATTAATTATCTTACAATAGTTTCATATTCCTTTCCGTCAAGTCAATCGCCCACTGAAGCACATTCTTGTCCAAGTCAGTGACACGCTGGATGTAGATTTCTGCTTCTAATTCATTATTCCGGTACACAAGGAGTTCTTTGCACAGTGAATCCAAGTCTTTCAGTTTATTGGCTGAAGTAACGTTTGTCATTCCATCCGCAATTCTACGTTGCTCCAACTTTCTTGCTTGGCGCTTTTCTTTGCTTTTATTAGCATTGGTTTGCGTTTTTTTCTGGAAAATAATAACCAAAACAATAAAAAATTGGTGGAATAAAACGTGCAAACGCTGAAGAACCATAGCCCGCCAAAGATGCTTATTGCGAAAGGATAAAAATACTTACGCCCATTTTATTTTCCTCCGAAATTAAGTTGGAGAACAAGTCAAAGGTTTTAGGCGGAAAACAAATATCGTCAGCCAGTAGTCAATAACTATTTTAAAATTAATTTCACAACAAAACAAAACCTAACCAATACAAAAATCACAAAACTATTATTTATTAAACACAGCACAACTGTCAATTAAGTGTCAAAAATGTCATTGCCAGTGTTGCTATCTTGTTTCATAAAAGCCAATAGGCAGACCCCAAGATTGTACTATAATTATAGTACATTCTAAATCCATGACGGACCCACAAGGCACTGTGTCTATAGCCTATGGCGCCGACGGTCGAAGATAGTTTGGTTGTAAATTCGTGTCTTCGGGCGAACGGTCGGTCGGTGCGTTTCGTTTACTAATTATGGGTTTTTGGACAATGGTGTTAAAAACTGAAAGCTCTTCATAGGTGGCAGCGCAGTTCAACGTCTACATTTCTACGAATCGACTTTTTTTGTTTACTTTGGTGTCGACCACAAATTGGAGTGTAGCACCATTAAAAGACGAGCTAAGGAAAAGCGAAGCGTCTACCAATGATAAAGCAGCAGCTTTAGTGGAAAAGACAATAAATTATGAAAGTTTTATAATTTATAGGTTATCTTGTGTTTGTTAACCTGAAGTTCATTTTTTGGTGAAGATTGAAGGCGTACTACAAGAATGACCTAATTGGAGTTGAAAACTAACTCGAGGATGATCTTCCTGAATGAAAAACTTCAGAGGTGTTAATTCTAGCACTGGTCTATTCTGATAATATAAACACACACACACCTTTACTATAATTTACGTAATATCACACCATAAGTGCTTAAATGTAATAAAACCGGACTAAGTTCTCTTGGGAGCATCACCTGTACACGAATTTCTACCATAAAAGTCTTCAGGTTTAAAAAGAATAGCACATAGTCTCGACGAAATATCGGGTTCCCAATTTCTTTTGGAAGCTTTCTACCACAATTTTCGTCGTTTAACATCTTTGGCAAATATACGGGCTTCTTATTTTGCAGTCAACAGCTGCGCAACGGGGAATATTAAGAGGGCGCACAACGGTCCACTAGCGCCACTCTTTAAAAAAATATTATCTCGTGACTGAGAAGGAATTATGAATAACGGCTTATAAGGATTAAATTTTCTATTACTAACTATTGTTTCTATTACTACGAATTTTCTAATACCCTTTATAAACTTTCATATTGAGACATGAAGCAACAAAATACGATCTAGAGGAATGCGGCCGCTTTTCTTTAGATCGAATCGATATGTTATTTATCTAGCAAATAGGTTCGATAAAACAGAATGGAAAAAGCTCGATATTCATGCTACATTCATGTTACAACAATTAAAGAATAGAATAAAAAATAGTTTAGTAGTTTTTATTATTATATAGGTAGGTACCACAGGCCATGGGTAACGATAGGTTTTTTTTTCTTAATATGTACCTAGATACACAGTTTGTATAAAAATTATAGATATTGAACTGTTGTTATTACTATTCTGACATCCATAAATTTATGTGCATGAGTGTACATCTCCTAAACAGCTCAATACCATTGACATCTTAATTTGGTCGGGTTATATGCGGAGATTTAGTATGGAAAAGTAATGAAAGCTAATTTCTTTTAAAATACACCACTTAGGAATTTGAATTTTTGGTCACTATAACTTCTTTAGGAGTACTCATTTGTGTATAAATTTGGGAAGAAATCACAGAGTTTTTAATAGGGAAATCTGGAAATCAAAATTTAACACCGTGACTACCGCTACCCCACCAATGGCATGGTATATCTCGGAAACTACTTGAGTACTAATTTTGAATTTTGGCTACTAATTTTCTATGTAGGTTTATGGAAAGCGACAAGCTCCTCAAACATGGAATCAACATTCAAGGTCGTGGTCCTGCTGACGAGCGCGCGAAAGTTATCATCGTTGATTTCTCGGTAAATAAAAATGTTTCAGTTCTGTTTTTTTTACGAAATAAATCACATTTATGGGTACTAATTATTTGTATACTTAATAGCTGTAGCATGCCCCCTTTATCGGCGCTCGTGGTGGTCCTGCTCAAGGAAGCGTGACCACCTTCAAAGACGATTTTCTCGGAAACTACTAAGGTACCAATTTTGTTGTTAGAGTACTAAATAGTACCAATTGAGTACTAATTATTGACCAAATATGGAAGCGATTGGCGTTGGTGGTCCTGCGGTAGTCACGGACATCCCAAGGGAATGGTTTACCGGGATAAAAAGTATCTCACCACATGTCATGTTCTACCTATGAGTATTCAGTCGTTTAGGTGTGAAAGGTAAGAGACATACAGAGTTACTTTCGCATTTATAATATTAGTATGGATTTATGTGAATGTAGCGGGAATGTAGCATAGTATTAAAATTATTTCATCCGATATGACAACTCGCAGCGGAAATGCTACTGGCCGCCAAATTTAAAAAGGTACTGAATGACAATGAAAAATCAATTTAATTCATAAAAATACTGCCTTGCCTGAATATCTTGTTGGACGTTTTAAAAAAGTATAATAAAACCTCTACGCCGAGAGTGGGCAACGGTTATATTCTTCAGGTGTATTCTAATGCCGCATTTATTAAGTTTGGTTTATTAAATTTCCTGGCTCTCTGCCAAATTTTGCTACTGTCAAAGTCTTGTTTCAGATTCAATTTATATGCTCAGAACACTCCAAGTGCGCTCGATTTTCAGAGCCACAGTCAGCTGTAGCTGTAGCCACTCATATCACAGTACAATCAGAAATATGAAATTTGTTAATCTATCTCAAACAGACGCTTTAATGCCGACATTAGGTTTAGGAACATGGCAGGTAATGTAAATGTTCAGTTTGTAAGGGTTTGTGTAAACCTTAATTAGGTAACTAATAATCCACATTTTTTCTAGGCTGAACCAGATGTTTTACAGCCTATCATATATGAGGCTTTAGAACTGGGATATAGACACATTGATACAGCATTTAATTACAACAATGAAGAAGCGATTGGCAATGCAATTAATAAATGGATTGATGATAAAAAAGGTCTCAGATCTGATTTGTTTATTACAACCAAGGTATGTCACAAATCTTACGACTCAATAGGTACAGAATAGGTATAGGTAACTATTCAATAAATAAACAAAAAAAACTGTTTATTTCAGCTTCCACATGTAGGCAACAGGGCGTCAGATGCCGAAAAATTTCTAAAACTACAACTGAAACGTTTGCAGACGTCGTATGTGGACTTGTACCTCATACATGTGCCTTTTGGTTTCAATTGTGATCATACTACACTAACACCCAAGATCGACGCCGATGACAATTATGAATTGGACATGAATACAGACCATATAGCAACATGGAAGGTAGGCTTTAAAAATATTTTTGAAATTCTAAATTTTGATACAAAATGAATGTAGAATGTAATAAAAAAATGATTACAATCAAATTAAATCAAACCGAACATTTACACCCACCAATAATCATACACCTCTGCTTACTCCTTTTGGGGGCTACGTCTTACAGGCGTGATGCTATACGTATTTACTCTAGCAAGTCTCCACCTATGCCTGTCATAGAATTCAAATCATCCTTGTCTTTTAATAAGCAAGTACTACAATCTCTCAATAGGGAAAGGCAATTTCCCATCTGTCCTTGTGGTCGAGACGTTAGTAGGAAATACATATTCACCAGTCTATGTTCAAGGGTTAACTAGTTAACTCATATTTTATTTTTATAGTAGGCAACCAGAGGAATTAAGTAAAAGTTATCTTTAAGATAAGTCATTTACATTGTTAACAATTGTTTTTTTTTTAGAAATTGGAAGAATGCCAAAGATCAGGTCTTATTCGCAACCTTGGTTTATCTAATTTTAATCAGCAACAAATACAAGCAATTTGGAAATCTGCAACATTCAAACCACAAGTGTTGCAAGTAGAACTTCATGCTTATTTCCAGCAGCAGGAATTGCGGGCCTATTGCATAGACCATGATATTATTTTAACTGCCTATGCCCCTCTTGGTAGCCCAGGTGCTAAGAACCATTTCGTGAACAAATATAACTACAGGTATGACTCATAAAATGTACAAAAACACCAGTTATCTAATTATACAAGTTATTATTTTTTTCAGCCCTAGCATTTTTCCTGATTTGTTGACTGTGCCAGAAGTCGTAACAATAGCCAAAAAATTTGGAAAAACTCCAGCACAGATATTGCTTCACTTCTTAGTTCAACAGAAAATTGTTGTTATTCCAAAGAGTACTAATAAGCAGAGATTGAAGGTAAATGATTTTCAACTCAGGTTTAGCAAGTTTAAATTTAATCAACTTCTTATGTTTGATTTCTGGTTTTTGTATTTTAGGAAAATATGGACTTCTATGATTTTGAGTTATCTCAAGATGATATGGATACTCTGATCAAATTGGATAAAGGAGAGAAAGGAAGAATTTTCAACTTTTTGTTCTGGAAAGGTGTTGAGAAACACCCTGAGTATCCATTTTTGGAAGTGAAACACAAGATTTCTTTAGAGAATTGTAATTAATTAAAATAATACTACAGGTATTGTCACCACTCTAGTCAATGAATAACTTGTGCTTCTAAACTTTGCTATCACGCCTTCCAGACGATGGAGTGTCCAGTATTAAAACAAACACTTTTAGCTTTAATATTTAAATAATCGGTTATAAACTGATGAAAATATTGTGTTAACTACTTGCTTAAAGCAGAAAACTGTGGACTGTTCTCGTTCGAAAAAAATAAAATTAAAAATTAACGATTCGTTTTTTTTAAATTAAAACCTTGATATTCAAGTAAAAAATAATAGTAAGAAATTGGTAACAGAAAGTAGAGAAATCACGAGAGTCTGTAAAGCATTTTCCTCTGCAATCTGTGTTGTAATTCTCCGCGTCTTATCATGGTGTGTATGACTTTGAGGATGGCTCTCTCTGGGTACTTTTGTTTGAGGAAATCCTGAATGATTGTTTGTTCCGATACTTGAGATCCCACTGCGAACCTTCGCTTCAGTTGCTTTTCTATGCGAGACAGCATTTCATGGTCTTCCTCGGTTGTGAAACCTTCCGCTCCTAAAATCAATGTTAAACGTCGTTATTATTTTCGCAGTTAGATACTGCTTGAGAAACAAAACTTTAGCTCTCTATTGATTTAGATCATTTGCTAGAGCCTAGCATTATTTCATTAGTGATCTTACCAGCTAAGCTGCCAGTCATAGCTGCGTCCAATGTTGATACTTGGAACAATCGGAGTGCTTCGGTGACATGCACTTCTGTTGCGAACGGCAGCAGTTGCATCTTAGCAAGAGATTCAGATATTCGAACGACGGCTTCTAGCTGCCTGAAAATATAAAGAGCTAACTTTATTTTTCTATCTTTTGTGTTTTGTTCAGTTATGGAACTGTCGTCGTCTATCAAGTAAACAATCGAATTCGAACATGATGTATGTACTCCTTGGATTTTTTTTATTGTGAATGTTGGTGCCTTTCGCAAGGGCTGCATTGACTTTTTCTACTCTGCGGCAGTTCGATGGCTTTATTAGGGCAAGCCGGGCGGGCTTTTGGGCTTGTTTTTATGGCAGGGACGAGGCTCTACGGTCACGTTCTTTACATAATTGATATTTGAATGTTCTACATTACAACTGTTTAACTACCTACCTCACTGTGATAGGAATGGAGAGTCGTTTGTCGACTTGTCTCTCATGCAGCGAGGCGCCTGTCCTCATTAATACGTAGCGCGCGCGCAGGCGCTCGGATGCGCTAGCAGACAGGCGCGGGCCGCAGCGCGAGCGACAGTATGCAGAGTATCGCCGCAGTAACGCCAGTGGCAACTCGCCAGCGGCCGTCTCGCGTTCCACGCTGTCACCACCCATGTGCACTGATATGATGTGTTTGGCTAAAGTCTGGAAAGTTTAAGGGTTCAATAATCCATTACCATTCATGAGATATGAATGATCCCATCACCACCATACATGATAAGAAAGAATAGAGAGTGGTGTCTAAATCTCTGGTCATATTTTTCTGCAAGGAATTTTTCAGTAGTAGGCCGTAGTTTGGAATTGTGTCTTAATAAATGGCAATCAGCCTGCCTTTGTGTGATGTGGGGTGTACATTGTACAGTCACGAGCATAAATATGTATACATTTGGCTAAATCCAAAAGCGATTTTCTTCTCAATTTTTTAATGAAATTTTACGTTGTTACGAACATAGTACTTTCGAACCCAAAGGTTTATACAATATGTCGCATTTCAACGTTGCATTATTGTTATTTCACGAAAAAATCGCTATTGAAAGTTTTGACATATTAGTGCTCGTGACTGTACACTCCTGCCTGCCTCTGTAGAGGATTAAAGGCGTGGTACTATCCTATGTGAATACTTACAATATCCCTGTTTTGATCGTGTTCATCCTTGACGATGAAAATCATGTCGAATCTTGAAAGAATAGTTGGCATGAAGTCAATATTGTCGTCAGCTTTGGTGTCATCCCATCGACCAAACACAGAATTAGCGGCCGCTAGGACCGAGCAGCGAGAGTTTAAAGTTGTAGTAATACCAGCCTGTAAACAAATGAAAGAGATTTATACATCAAACATTTTTAGTGGATGGATCAAGCTGCCAATACACATTAGAAAATATTAATGTCTACCTTAGCGATAGAGATAGTTTGCTGCTCCATAGCCTCGTGTATGGCTACGCGGTCGTCTTCACGCATTTTGTCGAACTCATCAATGCATACAACACCCCCGTCTGCGAGCACCATTGCTCCGCCCTCCATCACGAAGTTACGCTGTGGACATTATGAATTTTAATTAAGATACTACGTTACGGAAATAAAAAAGTCCAACTGTGAATTTCCTATTACGGATTATCAAGGGTTAGAAATAAATTGTAACTCACACTGCCAGGATCCCTGATAACAGAAGCAGTGAGACCGGCTGCACTGGAACCTTTGCCTGAAGTG
The DNA here is from genome assembly GCA_917490735.1 of Dryobotodes eremita. NCBI lineage: Eukaryota > Metazoa > Arthropoda > Insecta > Lepidoptera > Noctuidae > Dryobotodes > Dryobotodes eremita. Next base: position 13,824,018 of record OU823257.1, read on the forward strand.
TATACGCCGATAGGAGACACCTTCTCCACGAACTTCAGCAGTTGTGACTTAGCAGTACCGGGGTCACCTAGTAGCAGTATGTTAATATCGCCTCGCCGGGTCAAACCATCTGGCAGTCTTTTGCGCGATCCTGTTTGGAACAGAGATCATTTAGAAGTCTTGCAGAAAGGGCGAATCTCGAGCGTTTCGATACGCATGGGAACCGAAAGTGCGCCCGATTAATTGGATTCGCACGCACCTATCACGTAAGTGAAAAGCATGCATGTTATGTTTCAGCAATGCGCGAAATTCGCAGTTTTTTAATTACTTTATAATCAGTAACAAATGAAGATCTTTCAAGCTTCTGCCCGCGTTAATGTCTGAAATTATCCCACGGGAACGTGCTACCGGAATAAATAGTATCCTACCATGCAAATCCATTCAGCCGTTAAAACATGAAAAGATAATAAAAGCAAATAATGTTTTTTATTTTTATTAAACAGATATTGACGATTCTAAATGTCTAACTTAAAAATAATAATAATTCATTTTAAGATTATCTTAATTTGAAATACACGCTGCCATTGACCATATATTAACTAAGTTATTTAATAACTTCAAATTGTAATAACTTTTAAGCGAATGGACCAATTTAAATGGAAACTGAGACTGAACTGAATACTGAAATAAATAATACCTGAAGATACGGGTTCTGGCTATATTCCCAGAGGTAGACAAAAAATTCAATAATCATGTGAATTTTAAAATCATTCCCTATTTTACTCCCTTGGGGTATGATTTTACAAAAACGTTGAAACAAATATTTTTTTATTTCTTACCATAAGCATAAATTTAAATTTTCATATCCTAAGAAATGTTAAGTTCCCCATACAAACTTTCATCCCCTATATCACCCCATTTAGGATTCTTTTGAGAAAAAACTAGCCTATGTCCTTCCCCAGGATGCCATCTATATCTTTGCCAAAGTTTATAAAAACCCATTCAGTGGTTTAGGCGTGAAAGGTAACTTACAGACAGACAGTTACTTTAAAATTTATAATATTAGTATGGATTATATTAAAATAGGGCTACAACAATACCAAAAATAAACTACACATACCACCAAACAGTAAGCAGGAGATAGCCTTCTTCATATCAACCACACCAAATATACTGGGTGCTATAGACAAGGCGATACGGTCGTATATGTCGGGTGAAGCTGCCAGTCTTCGGAACTGTTCCTCCTCCTCAGCAGTAAACGGTTTAAGGCCTCCAGTCACGCCCTCTTCGGCCGTCAGACCGACAGCGCGGAGGTATGAAGAACGGACACCTACTGAACCTTTCTCGTGCCCTTCTCTCTGCAAATATACTTTCTTTGTTAGGATAAGATATTTTTGAAATAATCATGTTTTTTTTTGTTTGAATATGTGTTTGTCATCAATAGCAGTGCAAATGAATAATTGTAATTTATTTAAATTGGTTAACCCCGTGTCCGCGTCGCCGCGGTCGTTTATATCGTCGACTAGCTTCTGCGCGCGGTTTCGCCCGCGTGGATGTCGGAAATTACTCCAGGCGAACGTGCTGCCGGGACAAAAAGTAGCCGATGTCCTTACCCAGGATGCCACCTATGTCCTTACCAAGTTTTATCGAAATCCGTCAGTGGTTTCAGCGTGAAAAGGTAACATACAGGAAGAGTTACTTTCAAATTTATAATATTAGTATGGGTTTACGTCTATTTGACGTCTCTGGTTTATATGAATATGACGCACACGCGCAATCGATCAAGTCGCGTTTGAGCCTCATATAAAGTAATCGCGAGTGTCGCTTTCGTTTACACAGTGTAAGAAACATTAGTAACTCACCCCAACTTTTGCAATTTTCTTAATGGAATATATACCGAGCACGGTGACTCTTGCGCCGGGGGCGACTCGCTCGCACAACACACGTTCACAATACACCGTCAGATGACGCGGCATCTCTCCCTGAGGGATGCTTTCTGGAGCTTCTTGCAGTTTCAATACCTGCCAAGAGTATTCTTATTTATTTTAGGCTACAATTTAAATGATCACCAAAATATTTTTTTGACCCTAAGACTAAGTACCAAGTAAAATATGTTAACTTCAAATAAAATAAACCCACTCTATACCATGGTGCCTAAAGAATGTTTAAGTTCCAAAATAATTATACACTCATCAGAGTAATTGTATGTGTTGTATTTATATTCTTTTTGCCTAACAAAATGGACAAATGCTCACCAAATCTTGTTTAAGTTGCTCACCAAAAATAAGTTTGCTTCAAAATGCAAGGGTGGGATAGGATGCAAGAACGAGCGAAGCGAGCTCGGGACTTGGGGCGCCCCGACTCGGACAGGTTGGGTTAGAAGGGGGTGGCCATCCTCTTCGTGGTTATTATTTTTTAAACCACCCACAAGTAGGAGCCCCGCCGAGCGGGGCTCCGTCGACTACACCTTATAAATAAAAAATAAAAATAGGTTCATGTCTACAATACTTTATGAAACACAATTTGGTGAGCATTTATCCATTCTGGTGGACACAATTTGGTGAGTATTTCGAATTTTTTGGTAGTAAAGTAGGTACTTCTCTGGTAGGCGTTTAAACATAAGACCTTATTTTATTAGGCTCTCCAACAAAATATATACACAATACATGACACATAAATAGTGGGCAACATCAGATATTAAGTAGGTGCACTCCTTCACTTATAGGAAGACTACAGCATGCACAATAAAGTTAACAACTAAGCTAATAAAGTGAAAATATGAATAATAGATACATATAAACTAACAGATTATAAAGATAGAATGCATTTGAATGTTGTAGGCGAATTTCTATTATTTTAAGTTGCAGGCTTTATCAGTATATTTTTGTAAGTATTACTTTTGCAAAACATGCAATTTATTATTTTTAAAATAGGCAGTTTTTTTATTGCAAAGAGTATTTGCCTGTAAGTACCTGATAGTCGATGCACTTGCACTTGTCTGGGATAATGAAGTAAGGATCTAAGGGGCATTTTGGTCGACCAGCTTGTTCCCTGAAAATAATACAAGAAATTGGCTTTTAGGGTACAGTAGTCAGATGCGGATTAATATCTGTTCCAGAAGTATCTGATGACAAGTTGTGGATGTCAAATTGTAGTGCTACTTACAAATTGAGTGTTTAGATTTGATTATTTCAATACTTAAACCTGAAATTCTAATTTCTTAAAGATGTTTTCATTTGACAATTGAGGTATATTTTGTAACCTGAATTTTCGTTGATGATTTTTAGTTACAAATAATTTTATTCAGTCAATAATTTTGGAAAAAAAAAGTGAGATAAACCTTCTAAATACAGATGAAAGTGTTACTAATTCCCTTAATGAGTTATTGTGTTAGAATTTAACCTGAATGAGTATGTACACTTTCATCAGATACTTTTGGATCAGACCATACAATCATAACATTTTCCATTTGCGTTGGTTAACTTACGTGTTACATTTCCTGGGCATCACATATCCTTCTAGTCCTGGCTTTACTGGTAAATTGGGGATGATGTTGCGGCATGATCGACATTGAATAGATATTTTCGTCGCTTTTGCTTTGATGCCTGATGCAGATATTACTATGCCAGGGATTTTAACAAGTCGGGAGACTGTTTCTGACTGAAAAATTATAAAGCTTATGTTTATTATAAGAAAAAAAGGTGATAAGGCTATAGAAAATACTTATAATAGTAATAGTATTTCATAAAATCAGAGTATAGTCCTGGGTTCAATTCCCAGGTCAGGTAGTGTTATTGGGGTTTTCCATCAAGAATTTCTCAGTAGCAGCCCAGAGTATGTAACCGCAATTACATATATGAGACTCAAAACATAACAGGCAAAATGTGAGCATTCTTTAGGTACACATCTTTCAGGAATTACAGGCATAATGTTATATTACTTTTATTATTTGAGATCCTAAGGCATAATGGTATCAAGTAACATACTTTCAGCTCTCTTAAATTAGCAGCATGTGCATCGGAAGACAACAGCACTTGAATATCTTCAACTTTCTCTTCCCCCTCAGGTCTTGGTGCAGTCAGTTCATCCGCCAGCTGTAAACATGCATAACAGCTTAGTTATAATACCTACTGTAGGAGCAGCTACATTCATAAAAAACTTTCTTAGGCATAAAGCGATTTAGAGGATGAAATGTTTTTAATGTAAGTACCTCTTTAGCTGCTTCTTCCAGTATAGGCAAATGTTCTGTGGGTTTCTTGTATAATTTCTCTGCTAAAACCTCATCGAAACTAGATAAATCTTCAATGTTAATCTCAACCCAATAATTAGTCAAGTTATAGTTGCGTTTTAATGCGTCTCTGAAAATAAAACAGGATCGTGTTATTTATGTTCAAACTAAAAACTTTACGAAGTTACGATGTTTACGAACTCGAATTGTTATTTTCATTAGTTTTCCAAAGAGGCTTACCTGTATTTGTAGTTAAAGTTACCCGTGTGAAACTGTCGAATGAATTCTTTGAACTTCTTTTTCACAGCTTGTAGGTTAAGTTGGTCTTGAGATTCATTCTCCTCAACGCCAAAGTTGTCGGAAAAGAAAACACCGGGATCATCAAATCCTTCCATTATCACAAATCAATTATATTTTTCACAATTCAACTTTGTTTTGCAAGAATTTTCAATCACAAAACAAGGTGCTTTACAAGTTTACGGTCCCAAGGTTCGAACTTCCAAGAGTTCCAAGCCGGATTTTGGCGCGTAATTTTGACATTGACGGTTGTCGTTGACGCAATGTCGTTCCTTTTCAGTTGAATTTGAGGATTTAGACTATCGACTATCGTGTGAAAATTTTCATCATAATTCACTGAAATTGTAGTAGTATATAGTATTTATTTGCTCATATGATCGTCACACTTTTTACTTATAATTGCCGGATCAAACAGTTGCCTACTTGATCCCTGTTAAGGCACTGCAAAATACAATGTTTATTTGCTAATTAATTCCATGGGTAACATCATGGCAGCACCAGCACGTATTACGTTTTGGCTCCAAATTCAAAACGCTAAACACTCCGGTTGCTATGACGATTATTTTGTTTATAGTAAACAATTTCAACCTGTGTATTGGAGAATTTCTAATAGTTCTTGGTTTTTGTATTTTATGAGAATGGTTTAATTGTGTAACTATTAATATAATCTGAGTTCTGAGAAACAAACAACATGGGTGACGTGAGTATTAATACAATATTCCGCATTATTTTGCTGAGAACATAGGTAGATATAGAAATTGTCCAATCTGGCAGAGTATCATCATGATCACATCAGCCTGTAATAAGTAATATGTGTTCCAATAACCCTGAATTAACGACAGTCGACGCCGAGGCGACAATTATATTAAAGGTCGTGGGAATCCGCTTGATGTACGGAGAGCACAGGATCGGATATCATGACAATGCTGGGGAGATGCCTTTGTCCAGCAGCGGACGTATTTCGACTGAATGACGATGTTTGAATTGATTCTGAACTAATCGGGCACGAGATTTCTCTACTAATTCTATGACTTTTCTGCAGAAAGAAGAAGCTGATCTACGGTTGGACTTTTTAAGCGAATACCTCCTGAGAACGCTAAAACAAAAGATAGAAAAATGGATTAAGTTCATTACTGGCGATGAGAGGGTCAGTGTTGAATTTTACCAATCTTTAATATTGTTATTTAGGTGCGTTACACGAGCAACATAAATGCTTAATTTTAAGCAATATTCAGTAACTGGTGAAATGTGGGTGTACACCTCTGCCTAGCCCATCGGATGTTACAGACGTGATGTTATGTGTATGTGTGTTATATGTATGTTATTAGGTAACTAAAATATGACGTCACGAAAACATTAAACAATTAGGTATTTACTGTGATGCCATCATGTAGCAGTTGTTGCTAAGGGACACCGTCGCAACATTGAGCGATATGGAGCAACTTAATAAAGATTGCTCTACTACTTCTGAGAGCAGTGGTGGCTCAGTGGTATCGGCCACGAGATGTAGGTCCTGAGTTCGAACCCAGACAGGCACTTAGTGTATTTAATTTCATCACCACTGCTCTCAAAACGGTGAAGGAAAACATCGTAAGGAAACCGGCATATCCTAGAACCAAAAACTCGAAGACATGTGACATCCACCAACTACTTACTGCACACGCGCACTGGGCACGCGTGGTGAATTATGGCCCATTCCCTCTCACAGAAAGGAGGCCTGTGCCCCAGCAGTGTGAGCATTATTGGCTGATTATGCTACTACTTCTATCTATTGCCGGTAATAAATTAATAATTGTTGAAAAAATTACGCGTGGATAGCTTTAGGTATCATGTATTTAGTTGACTCGGGGCTTTTTCCACAACGCCAGCGAGCCCTAAATTATTTTTTCTTACAGCACATCCTGTTCAGATTCTTTGACACTCCAAAGTATGAAGTGCTCGTATTTCGTATCAACACAGCAGGCATGCTCACGTGTTCTCTGGCATTTCCGCCCATCTCTAGGGGTAAGGTGGTGTACTTTATCAGAAACGTAGCAGAGAAAATTACGGCGGGAAACATCCGAAAGGTTTGTAATTATTTGTTTGAAAACCGCAGAAATACAGAACAGCTACTGAAAACTGCTGAAGTGCTATTTAGGTTTTTCCACTTAGAATATTATTTCTTAGTAGCTATAGATAGGGAATATGCATGTATTTTCTTAATATCTTTAGTTGATAGTTTACGTCGCCATAAAAAATATTTAATGGCAAAAAAGCAATTGAAAGTACCTACTATAAAAAAAAGTTGAAACAGCCAACCGGCCCGTGTTGGTTTGCTGTTAACTTTAAATTTTTAGCCAATTTCAAAACGGAGGAGGGTCTCAATTCGTCTGTATGTTTTTTTTTGTATGTTTGTTACGCGATATCTCCGGCAATTGTGGATCGATTTCGATTTTTTTTTTATTAGATAGGGTGTATGCCTCAGGCGTGGTCCAAATTGTATTAACTTTGCTTCGGTAGTTTTTCAGTTAGCTTCAATAATACCTACTTACGTATTTTGTCCACTTAGTTTATATTGATGATGTTATGATAACTTCCTGTCACTGTTATGTACAGCAAGTAGTGGTAAACGAATTTGTGTGGGGTTGGTACCACAGCTAAAACGTGTAAAATAAAAACATTTTTACAAAAAAAAAACAACCGACTTCAAAAAAAAAACAATACAAAGTGAAAAATTACTTTAATTTCGGAAGTTATCATAACATCGTCAATACACTGATGATATTATGATAACCTCCGAAATTAAAGTTAGTTAGTTGTTTTGGTACTGTCGGTGCCTCATTTTGAGCGCTAAGCAGCGGAGTAATTGCGTAATACACTGTCAGTAGGAATGGCTGCAATTTTGACAGTTCAACAACATTCATTGCGTTATTTACGTTGTTGAGCAGACAACATTTTCCAAAATATGAAGCATAATTTTTCAAAATGATTCAGATTGTGATTGATAGCGTGTTACGCAATTAGGGTGCTGGTTAACGAATTTACGACGTCCTACTTTTGATACTTTAGAATATAACTGACGTTACTTGGCACTGAGGCACTTGCCTCCACTGTTACCACTAAAGTGGACAGTGGAGACAAGTGTCTTGTTGTCTTCCTGGACCTTAAAACGACACAGTCTCTGTCCCCCTTCTTCTGGATCGGCTAGAACCAAACGGTATAAGAGGTCCACCTCTGGCTCTCCTTGTGGATTATGTAAGTGGTCACAGCCAAAAAGTTAAAATTGATGAAGTCGTAAGTTCTGAAGAAATAGTTACTTACGGAGTGGGCCAAGGAACTGTCCTCAGCCCGACATTAATCCTTCTATAAACAGCCTTTGTAATATGAAAATACAAGAAGGTAACATTTTCTCGTATGCGGATGACACCGCCATAGTCTTTAGTGGCACAACTTGGAGCAATGTCCAAAAATCCACTGAGGACGGTCTGATAAAGATTGCTACTTGGCTCGACCTTAACCTTCTAACCCTAAACACTTCCAAAACGAACTTCATCTGCTTCTCTAAGTACGATTCCTCCCAACCGCCAGCAGATTTTAACATTAAAATTCACAAATGCCACTACCCCTCTCACTCGATATGCTTTTGCGACATCTATACATCTATACATACATACATACATACAAATAAATAAAATTGAAGTGTCTGTTTGTAATGTCAAAATAACAGCTTTTTACTAAATGCATATGAAACTATATACGGGACTTATAACAAAATACCCATTTTAAAATTTTTGATCTGTCTGCCTGTTTGTTCCGGGTAATCTCCGAACCGGCTGGACCGATAGTGACGGGACTTTCACTGGCATATAGCTGATGTTATAAGGAGTAACATAGGCTACTTTTTGTACCGGCAGCACGGTCCCGTTGGATAATTTCCGACATCGACGCGGGCGAAGCCGCGGGCAGCAGTTAGTAATTATTAAGTTAAATGTACAAAATATTTGGGCATAATTAATGATTAATCAACGACCTTTAAAACACTACGATACGTCACTTCCAAATGCCTTCTGCTTCAGATATACACTTCGCTAGCACAGTCGGTTCTTTCGTATTGTCTGCCGGTCTGGGGAGGAGCAAAAAAAATTAAATTTCTAGAGTTAGAGAGACCTCAGAGGTCACTGCTTAAAGTCATGCTTTTCAAACTCTTTAGATTTCCGAAGGAAAGCCTTTATATAATATCTGACCCTCTGACAGTTAGAAAGATGTACGTACTTCATATTATTCTAAAGCAACATAAATCTCTCACTTTTGACCCGTCGAAGCTGAAAGGCAGAAGAAAAAATAAGGTTGCACCAGCAATCACGATTAAATCAACATTTGCAAAACAACAATACGCAAGTCAATCATTTCGCTTATATAATTCTACTTAACAAAGAACTAGGCATTTACTCCCGTACACATCTCGACTATTATGACAAAATGATCTGAATGATCTGATGAATGATGAAAATCTCGATTATATTATGACAAAATGGCTAAAATAGAAATCGTACGATGAAGTTGAATGTTTAATACAAACATTAAACAGCGGTTAGTGGAAGATGATGACCTACAACATCTTCCGATCCCAAGACATGTCGTAGGGCTAATTTCAAAAGAAAACTTCAATCACATTTCAAATCCCTCAACACCTTCCCCCTTGTCCCATCAATCCTCTCCCCTCACTCACACATGCACAGCCACATGCACATCATAGCCCCTCACACACACACATACACACACCCTTACACACTCACACACCCCTACACACTCACACACACACACACACACTCACACACATACACACTCTCTCACACACACACACACACACACTCACAAGTGCGCGCACACTCTTAAATTACCCTCTTTTCATTTTGCTTTTTGTTTTGTTTAGATTTGACTCCTCCTTTGAAATGGAGGATATTTCTTCTTCTTCTTTTAATTAAGTACTATAATTTTAATAACCTAAATACAATAAAAACTATAACTAGTGGAAAGGCGGAATGTCCTAACACAAGCATTTATTATGCTTAAAAGGACATTGCTAAAAGGAAAATGTAACTTATTGTAAGATACTGAAATAAACATTTATTATTAAGTATTACTTGTTTTAGGCTCTCACTATCGGCGAAATGTCAGGCAATGTACTAATGGATTTAATTACGTTGGCGGATGATGTGATCGGGCCTCTCCTATGCAATCCTGAGAACCAGAAGGGATGGCCCAAGATAGTGAAGAACGATATGATGAGACATGTTAATGAGCTGAGGAATTTAATGTATCAGGTTGGTTGGTTTTGACCTTAAAGAAATAGAGATTCAAGAATTCTCTTTCTCTCAATATTTTTTTTGTGGACTTCGTGTTCCAGTGGAGCCTAAATGCTCATAAACCAGACCAGCACGATCGATTTTATCTGGTACAAGTGTACAGTCACGAGCACTAATATGTATACACTTAGCAAAGGGCTTTAAACCTATTGACCTCTACTTGCTCCGCTATTTTTTTTTTCAAAATTGCGTCGCTCTATTATACCTATATATATAGATAGAGGACAAGTAGAACAAAAAATGTCATATAACATGATATCTTAAAGTGTCACATTACCGAGATAAATAGAGTTAAAGATAGCTTTAATGAGTCCAAATATTGTCATCTCATTATATTAAAAACAATAATTAACGCTGAACACCGCTTCGTCAGATCATTACTTCAGTTATGTAATCTAATCACATCGAAATAATATATTATTAAGTATTCAAGGTGGTAGGATTTAGAAAAGGGAGAATCTATGGAATAAAAACATTTTGACTTTGCCTTTGCAACACCTTCATTTTTGACTACTTCATGAAACACCACGATACGATGACTTTTTGCTTGACTGAGAGTTGTGGAATTATAATTTAAAACTTACTACAATTGTAGCGCTACCCGAAAAAGAACAATGAAATTTGTTGTTCAATATCAGTGAAGAGAGTAAATAAACAATGTATGTAGTGTATATAGTGAACTAATATTGCTACTAAATGTTAATAAATAATAGAATAGTATGCACCTATTTTATTTCAAGAAAATTTTTTGTTCATAATATATTGGACCTGTGGCTTGAAGAACGAAAAAGTTCTTCTTACCATGTGTGTAGTTAGTTATGGTATTCAAACTTGTAATAAATATGACCATCTGAGACAACTGTTATACGACAAAGGATATGCATTCTAACCAAGCACTTCGAATCAGTTAAGCTTTCTACTTAAAGAGCTAAAAATCTAATATACTTAACATTGATTTTAAAATACTTTTCATTAAGATAATTACATCACATAAAATTTTCAACAGAAATAGCGCTTTGTAGCTTAAATTGCCCGGTTTTGATATGAATGAAACGAAAATATTTGCGCTCATCATGGCCATTTTTAACTTTAATTATTTTGGTAATGCGGCAGTTTAGGACATTATATCACTGACATTTTTTGTTTGTCTATATGCCCCCTATCCATATATACGTATGTATATAGGTATTATCGTGCGACGCCACTTTGAAAACTGACCGGAAACACCGGAAACAACGAACCGGGACGAGGCCAGTCTCCATACAAAAAACTTCGATCCCCTTTAAAAGCGATTCTCTCGTAGAACATTGATTGCAACTTTGAAATAAGACCTATTTCATAACAGTATAGGTTTCAAAATACTATATTCGTAACAGCATAAAATTACAGTCAATACAGTAAGAGAAAATCACATTTAGAAGTTGCTAAGTATATACTTATTAGTGCTCGTGACTGTACAACCCGTGTGCCCGATGAGATTCCTGAAGAAGACAAGTAACTCATCCCCTAAGGGATGCGTTATCAAAAACCGATTACATATACAGCTAACTTTTATTACCTCTAATAAAGAGAAGCGTAAACGGCACTTTCCTTGTAACTTAGAAAAAAATATAGATATGCTTCCAAAAATTAAGGGGTTCCGTAGTTGGGATGAATTTATCCGAAAAACAAACTTGGCATTGTAATTGAAAAACATGTTTTCCCATACATCCATATATATTATGTTTAATTCTCCAATTGCAAATCACAAAAAAGAATTGAGATAAAACTATAAATTAACGATTTTTGGTCTTTTTCCGTTACTTGTGCTGTGAGACTTTGCTTCTTGCCAAATTTCATAATTCTAGGTCAACGGGGAGTACCCTACAGGTTTTGATTTATTTGCGAGTATCAAAATATGTCGCATAAATGTCCATATTTTTTTATTGTGTTGACTTTTAAGATTAAGATTGTTGGGGTTTTCTCGACGTTGACGGATACCCCGGTAGTTGTTGTAAGTAGTTAGTTAAGTTACACCAAACCACTGTTAAGTTTAATATGTAGTTTATTTATGGAACAGTAAAAGTTATGTTTGTTTAGTTATCTGAGCCGCACATTACCGCGTGACGGAGTTTTAGTTACGACTGAATTGAGTGATTATTAGTTTAGTACGCATAAACGTATTTTTGCTTTATGAGCGTTATTAACTCGTACTAGGATTAAGATGAGATTAATTAAATTAAATTAATTAATTAAATTATTTTAAATAATTATTTCATTTAATTAATTAATTAAATTTACTCTTAAGATTTTTTCAGAGCTCGTGACCGTAAACCTAAGTATTTGATATTAATTACAACTTGATACCTCCACTCCACGCGTTCCTGAGAAAAAGGGTTTTGACAGACTTACAGACAGACAGACGGACAAAGAAGTGATCCTATAAGGGTTCCATTTTTTTCTTTTGATAATACAACTAACTTTTACTTATAAACAGAACCAGTACCAACTTCCACGTTTCTTAAAAAATTATGTATGTAAGAAAAAATATGCATCTTTTTAATAAAATTAGTGATAGACATAATTTTAATACTAGAAATAAAGATTAAAACTCATATTAAAAGTACACTTTGTAAATAAGCATAATTATTATGGTTGGAAACATGCTGGTTCTGCTCCATAGGACAATCTAGAGTCTACACAAAATCAAACTGGTTGCAAATTTAATTGTATAATTAATAATTTTTATGACATTGATTTTTACATTAACTCCCACACAAAATGATTACTTGTTAAAATTTTGGAAAAATCATCTACTTTTAAATATTTGTAAATATGTGAGCACCATGTATCTATCACATAATTAATTTACCTGTCATTGCATTATATTTAATTCTTTTTACCTATTGTGGTATAGTAATTTTTTTCTAGGTGCATCGTCTTCACATATAAGTATATAATTAATGTATACCTATATAATATTTTAAAACATTTTAAAAGAGTAACGGTGGAGTTTCTTGCCCATTCTTCTCCATACGAAACTACTTTTTGGAAGGGGCAACTAGAATCAATTCTATTTTCTTGTAAATTTCGACGTTCAAAAGTGCCTTTTAAGTAACTATTTGAAATAAATGATTTGACTTTAACTTTGAAAAAAAAAAAGACGAACTTCCATGAAACTTTCATCCCCTATTGAACCCCTTTAGTGGATAAGTTTCCAAAAATCCTTCTTTCTATGAGAAACTCTTGCGCCAAATTTCATGCTTCCAGACCCAGCGGCTTAGGTTTTTTTTTGGGTGGGAAATTATCAAATAACTTCTCCCGCTCTGGGCGGAGCGGGAGGGCTTGTCAGAATTTTACTGATTAAAACCCACCACTGTTCCTTCAGTTGCCTGTGCGCCAGGGCCACGGTAACCCTTTCGAGCAATTCGCGACTCCGGCAGAGCGGCTAAGGCTGTGCTTCGAATTAATTAATTTCTAAGTGGATTCAAATTGCAGTTAAAAGGAGAAATGTCTAGTCAAGTACTGCTGCCGATGCCAGCCGGTGTACAAACTATATATCACGCGGAAGCCAGGCTGAAACAAAGGTATGAAAAATTCAAATAAATTGGACTTGTTTTACATTAAAACAAAACAGTTATTATGTTATAAAAAACACATACGAGGGCGGCACTGAAAATTTCGGGAATCAAGGAAGTGACACAACATTACTATTTAAAAATGTATTTATTGCTTTTCGAAGTATTCTCCGCGAAATTTGACACATTTTTCCATACGATGGAACCAATCATTGAAGCATCCATTCCATTCGGAAGTTGGGGTCTCCAAAGTAGCCGTTTTGTAGGCGTCCACAGCTTCTTCAGGTGATGAAAATCTCTGTCCACGCAATTTATTCTTTATTTTAGGGAAAGTATAGAAATCATTAGGGCTTAGGTCGGGGCTGTACGGCGGATGGTCTAACAATTCTATGTTTTCTTGCTCTAAAAACTCTTTTGTTCTGTGCGCGGTGTGAGAACTCGCACTGTCGTGATGGAGGATGATGCGGCGGTTGCAGTTCTCTTTACGGAGTTCAGAAACGACCTGTGGCAAACAAATGCTAGCATACCGTTCTGCATTAACCGTTCTTTGTCCCTCAAGAGGAATAGTCGTAACATGGCCGGTTTTGGAGACAAACGTGGCCACCATTTTTTGTGCAAAACTCCGTGAACGAACAATTTTTGTTGGCTTTAACTCATTTTCGAACACCCAAACTCGTGACTGGTTTTTTGTTTCGGGTTCGTACGCGTATATCCAGGATTCGTCACCTGATACGATGTTGTATACAGCATTTGAGGATCCTGCGTGGAATCTTTCGAGAGTTCTGACGCACCAAGTAACGCGAGCCGCTTTTTGCTTTTCACAGAGCGAATGCGGTATCCATCGGGAAAACAACTTTTTTACACCTAATTGTTCATGCAAGATTATTTGTATTTGACTCATGCCAATGTCTAAAGTTGCCTGAATTTCGCGGTATGTCACATGTCGATCTTCCTCAATCAGCTTACGCACAGCATCAACGTTTTCTTGGGTGACTGCAGTTTTTGGACGACCTTGACGGGGATCATCACTGAGCTTGACACGTCCACGTTGAAATTCAGCAAACCAGCGATAAATTGTGGTTTTGGATGGGGCTTCATCACCAAATGCAGAAATCATCCGGTCAACACACTGTTTTTGTGTTAAACCACTTCGAAAGTCATAATAAATCATCGCTCTTGAATTTTCTCGAGTCAATTCCATTTTCTCAACGACTAAACAAGTTTGACAAAACCGTGTGACAAGACCGAGAATCTTTTTTTAAATAAATAAATGGTATTCGATTTTTAAAACCAAGGAGTTTTCAATTAAAAAGATTTTAATATGACAGGAACACTGGAAATATTCCATTCCCGATACTTTTAGTGCAGCCCTCGTAGCATTGGTTGAAAGATGCAGACTAAGATTTCGCCTTTTATACGTCGAATGTTAAGAATAAGTACATACCTTAATCCCCCTTACGAGGATCAGCAGCAGAGGAGAGCAGGACCAGCGTTGATCCAATAATTTTTCTCAGCTATGTAATCCCCCAACTTATAATATGCTTGGCTGCATAGTGTCCGTTTTATACAGGATTTAAATTTCTTTTCATTCAGTTGAAGTATGTGGGGAGGTATTTAGTGCTTTAGAAATTACTTAATCATCATATTTTACACTGAAATCAAGCTGAAATATTTCTGTCTCTTTAGAAACGATCGGGTTGTTTAGAGAACATCAATGTACTTCTGAAGTAGATACTTTAGGATACGCAGGTTAGAAGTTTGTTGATAGTGTTTTTGAGTAAGGTTAAACATAATAATAATAATTCTCGAAAATGACCATATCACGTTGTACTGGGATCGGTCTATCATTACTGTCAGTACTATTGTCGCCAATAAGCCTGATATAGTGGTGATAGATCGATTAGCGCGCCGCACAATGATTGTCGATATTACCATTCCGCATGACGAGAACCTCGTGAAAGCTGAGAAAGAGAAACAAATTAAATATGTCGACATTCCACATGTCAACAACCTCATGTGCTAAACATGAGGTTGTTGACATGTGGAATGTGAGCTCGGCTATCATTGTGCCGATTGTCGTATCGGCCAATGGACTGATGGCCGAAAGCCTCGACCAGCATCTCTCGAGGCTCTCGTTAGGCAGTTGGATCAAGGGCCTGATTCAGAAGGCAGTACTCCTCGATACGGCTCGCATTGTGAGGAGGTTCCTATCTCTGGAGTCCTAACCACCGATAGCTTGGACCCTGCTCCCGATACCGGCGGACCACTATTTTTATATTTTTAAATGTTTCTTTTTAATGTTTTTATAAAAATATTTAAAAATGTATTTAATAAGGATGTAAATAAATAAATGACATAATAAATAATAATATTTCTTTAGAAATAAGCATCACCTTTGTACGTATTTTTCTGTTTCTTTCTTCTTGTCTGTTTATATATGTGTGTACATAAATGGTTAATTAAAAAAACAATATGTGTGTGTGTAATGATAATAATAATGTGGAAATTGTGTTATGTTAACAGATATTTTACACTTAATTGACTAGGTACTCATTCAATTGTAAATGCGTAGGTCCGACTTACAGGAAATCGTTTTGATCTCTTTGCCCTGTTGTTAGGCGGTGGGAAAAGGGTTCTTTCTTCCTCCGAGGATTAAGAGCGTTCTTTCCCAATATCGCACTTAGGAGTATCGTCGCTCAGGTTCGCTATAAATGGTTTCTCGACGGCACCAGCGACCACGTATAATAATAATGTGAGCTTCCGATTTAGTCCAGTCAAATTAGCGATCAACCTCGGAATGAGAGATAATAAGCTGAATTTTCGTGTACACCTTCATTATGGTGTTCTAAAAGTTGTTTCAAATGTCTTATAAAATCTCTTGTCTGCGTCGGTAAGTTATTCAAGGTCAAAGTTAAAAACATCGGTTTTTCGCGATTATCTAGGTTTCTATAGCTCCAATGATGTTGACATTTATTATAAAAATTATAGGGCTTAAAATTTGCGACAAATTTTGTTCCAAGCATTTTTTCATGCGGTCAACCGTTTTTGAGATAGAGGGCGGAGAGCGCGCAGCGCTCATCCATACATACTGTTATGCAAGGTCAACAGTGAATCTCGGTGAAAAATACCTTGTATAAAGTTATTAAATCATTAAAGTATCATAAACAATGAATAATTTGTATTATTCATTAGTTAAAACATTGTATTTAATAATGTTTTAGATATATCTACTACATTCCCCAGGTATCGCCTGAAACACAGGATTACCTAGTTCAGGCACAAATTATGGATGAACTTGACATAAATTTAAGGAAAACTGTATTTAACCTTATACCTTATATTTTTGAATATAATTTTTTTTATTTTTCTTTTATTTTTATTTCCGACCTCATCTAGTTTAAAAAATATGATTGACGTGTAAAAGCGTTTGTATAAGCCTACTTACAGAAATAAAATCATTTATCATTCATTTAATAATATTTACCTACTTTGTATAATTAAAAACTCATTAAATGAAATATTATTGTATATTTTAATTTTATAATAATTTATTCAAAGTAGATTTTAAGTAGAAATAAAACGAGTAAGTAAATTTATTTTAATTTTACTTTATTCAGCAGCTGTGGATTTCTTACAATTTAAATTTAAATAAAGTGAATTTTTGTTTTTTTGGTATAAAAAAATATATATATATTAGGTTTCTTCTTCTTCATCGTTGTCATCTTCCGGGCGTTTGAAAATTTCTGTTTCATTGTCATCATCTTCGTTGTCCTGAACCGTTGTTTCCAGGCCTTTTAGAATTTCCGGGTCATATGTACTGTCTTCCTCGGGGTCGCTTTGCAATGAAACAGCATTCAGGCAACCTTGCCTATTACACTGGCCACAAGCTAATCAAAGTGCATTGCAACCCCGAGATTGTCTGCACCCGCAGCGTGGACCACATCCATTCTTACAATTACAAAATAAGGTATTAAGCAATTCATCTGGAGCTGGTGGTAATTGTTGTCATTGGCTCCAGGAATTAATTTTGCAGCACTCAACCCCATTCCTGGGGTTCTAAATCATGCCCAAACCAATTTTAAACTTGGCAATACACATGGTTTATATGCTGATAGGCTGCTGCACTTGTCGGTGAAAGATTTAACAAATGGACAGGTTGCAAAAAAAAGATGGCGGATAATACCCACAAAATTGAGGATTATAAGGACAAAAAAGTCTTGCACTAACACGTACGAACTTTGCGACAGCGAAACATCTACTGCCGAGCGAGTGCACCGTACACAACGCCGTGGCGCGGTACAATGCCGACAAACTGTTTTGCAGTTTGGCAGACTAGAAATAGTGGTATTGTTGATACAGATTTTGAATGAAAAAAAAAAACAAAAAAAAAAAAATGTGCCGTTTCGTGTCGTGATGTGTCCAGGCCCTCACCTTATATATCACGTACCATAAAGCTCTATTATTCACTTTCTGTAAAGTTTTACCTGAAACCTTACTAATTTTCTAAGAAAATTAACGAGATTTTCTTTTTCCGTACGTTGGCGTAATTTTTAGACGCTATGAATGAAACTTGACAAGTGACAGATTCAGCTTGCTGTAACCATAGATTACCGAGAGTTTTGGCATAGTGAAAGCTCACAAGTAAAGGGGATTAAGGTATGTAATTATTCTTCAATATGAGGCGAAATCATAGACTGCATCTTCAACCAATGCTATGTGTTTTGAAGGAAACATAATATGTACTTATTTTACTGAAATTAACTTAGCATAAGGAGTTAAAGAGGGTTTAGGAGGGGGAGGGTTTTGTAGATTGTAAATATAGCTTAACTTCTTTTTCCGACGACGCCACCTTAAGAGGGCACACACCGGTCCACTAGCGCCACTACTTTAAAAAAATATACACGAAGCAACAAAATTCGATCTAAAGAAAAGCGGCCACATTCCTCTAGATCGTATTTTGTTGCTTCGTGTCTTAATATGAAAGTATTAGAAAATTCTAGACACACTTCCCGAGGGTGCTGATTGACCTGTTATTCAAAATTCTTTCTCAGTCACGAGATAATATTTTTTTAAAGGAGTGTCGCTAGTGTACCGGTGTGCGCCCTCTTAAAAAGGTGGAACAGACTTGATGCGGAAGGCGGAGGACCAAGTTTTGTGACGCAATTTGGGAGAGGACTATGTCTAGCAGTGAAGTGCCGTCTGATTTGTTTGAATCTTATTTTTCTCCCGTATCAGCACCAACAACATGAGTAGCTCATGTTGTGGACAAATGGCCTCTCAGTAAGTTGGTAGGTATACAGGGTGGCGGACATTGACGCGCAAACTGTAACCATGAATTCAGCACATGACTCTAGACCTAGTATAGGGGGTCTAGAATCATGTGCTCACAAGTTGCCCGTCGATGTTCCTGCCACCCTGACCCCTGTATAGTGGAACTGCCCACTGCCCACTTTACACAAGAGTTTATTTTAATTAAATGTTCAATTAAAATAAACTCTTGTGTAACGTGGTTAAGAAGGTTCAGAAGTTAAATCTATTTAGGTTTAACTTCTGAACCTTTTTATACTACCACG
This sequence comes from Dryobotodes eremita, assembly GCA_917490735.1. Classification (NCBI taxonomy): domain Eukaryota; kingdom Metazoa; phylum Arthropoda; class Insecta; order Lepidoptera; family Noctuidae; genus Dryobotodes; species Dryobotodes eremita. The sequence goes on from OU823257.1 coordinate 13,842,997, forward strand.
TTACAGTGATGGAGAAGACGTGGACTTGTACTTAAAGACGAACATAGAAGGAGCTATCATAAAGTGGGCTCAACAAATTCATGACTTACTGGCAGAGGATTCTTACTTAGGTAAGCTATATAATATATAAAGGCATCGCTTAATAATACCGCATCGACTATGTGGATGCAGTTACTAAGTTCAATATTTTATAATTTGTACAACTTTTTCTAATACTCGATGTGCATAGTATTTACTTACAATCAATCGCACTTTAGTTGTAACATTAGCACTACGAAAATCGCCCTTACTGCTACGACATAAAGGCGCTATCAATATCAAATTGTTACCACTGGTGTGCGGCTGCCTGTGCCTAGGCTACATACACATTTGATACATAGTCTCTTAATGATCTTATCTATTATTATCATATTGTTGACAGCATTTAAAAGAAAAAAGTTCCCGCTTCCCGTCGAGGATGTCAACTTCTACACACAGCGGCTGAAGAACCTCGAAGGCATATACTCTCAGCTGCGAGATCCTCGCGTCAAGAGGATGGCTCACTATCTAGAGGATACGAAGAGTGTGTACCTTAGCTGCTTCAAGACCATGCTTACCAATGTGGTTGCTGGTGAGATCTACTTCAGTATAAAATTCAGTTTGTCTTGATAATTTCTAGGATTTGTGATGTGAACTTTTATAATTTCCAACGTCACGTTATTTTCGTGGACGTCCAAGTTAACGTCACGGCATCACGATGACACCGGATAGTAGAATGTATAGAAATATATGAATTCGCTTTTAAATTATCGCCCACTGGACGTGAACGTCCACGATGATATCGGCGCTTTAGGAATTATAAAAGCGCACATTAGACCTTGAGCGAGTGATGGAGTCTAACTATTGTTTATAATATGACTCCATAAAAATATGTTTTATTTTACAGCCATTGTTGAATGTCGTGATATTTACGTATACCAAAGACCTTTGCTAATACACTTCGAAACGTTTGAGGCAACCGAATTCGTTGACGCAAAAGCGTTAATCAGACCGATGCTGCACTGTATCGGGCTGCTGTGGGGAAACTCGAGATATTTCTGTTCCGTGGAGAAACTCATACGTACGTATTAAAGATACACAAACTCAACACCCTAAAAATACTACAATGTGGAGGGTAAATACCTACAAGAAAACTGTTTTTACGTCAAGTTATAATTCCGACGACGGTTGCAGCTGCGGTCTACGGTATGCTGCAGCCTTTCGGAATCATTTAAACCAGGGATTCCCAAACTATTTTGGGCAAGAGACCCCTTTTCCAAAATGAACTAATACCTCAGACCCCCATAACCAAATTACTTTAAAAACCTATCTCTTGTTTTTTTCCTATTAATTCAAAATACTTACCAATTTAAAAACATGCGGTTGACAACATTTTCTCATCAAAATTTAACAAAATAAATAGACATAAAATTCAGTAAATATCAAGTGTAATTAATAATTATTGATACAAATTACGTACAAATTATTAAGTAAAAAAAAAAAAACAAAAACTAACATTTTGAAAAAAGCATTTAAGTCGCAAAGAAAAGATAAAAAACCAGTGTGGTGGATGTAACACGTAACACAACTTATACAGTATCTTGAAAGTTTAAATAAGAACTTGAGTTAATTAATAGGGGTCGATTTTTAGACCTCGATGACCCCCAAAATCATTTTTCGTTTATGTCGACCCCTGGGAAACCGATATCGACCACTTTGGGAATCCCTGATTTAAACGGATGCTACGAGTATTATGGTTTTCAACTATAATAGATCGTTTCTGAAAAATATTGCTGTGAAATACTTCAGTAGCGAAAATAATGCACTTTAATCCGTACATTGTTGACCCTACCCTACTTAACCTTTTTTCACTGACGTGCGTTATTTATTTCCATTGACAGCGTTGCTTCGTGAAGTGTGCAATCTAGTAATACAACAGAGTTCAAATTGTATCGATCCTATAACAATATTCCAAGGAGAACCCGATGAAGAACTTTTTAAAATAAGGAAGTCCGTGACCATATTGAATCATTTCCTGTAAGTACCAGCAGCTATTATGATAGAACATGATTGGAACGACGTAAAGTTTCGGTTAGGAAAGGAAAGCGGTTCCGTCACGAAAATCTGTCATTTACACCAGATTTTGGCATTCAGTCAAATCCCGCGAAAAAGTGTCCATACTGAGAAGAGTGAGCTCACACATTATTAAATAGCGTTTCCATGACAATAAAGTCAAGTCACTGCGTCATTGTGTGACAGAGGTTTCAAAAAGAAACAGAAACGCGGCTATCTATTGACGCAGTAGGGCGAATCCAACGATTTAAATCTTTGTCGCAGTCATCATTTACGTGACAGCCGTCATTACGGCGGACGGCCGTTAAGTGCGGCGACTGCTCATCTAGGAAACCGTTGTTTAATTGATATAATTGCTACGCTAGAACGCTGTCATAGCTGGCTACGGTTTTGCTACGCGCTCAGTTTAATTGCTCCCGTAGACGGGCGCGACGCGATTCTGGTAGAACAATTTCCATGAAATTTTCATAGAAATTGTATCGCGTCGCACTGTCACGTCGCGCCTGTCTGTGGGAGCCTTAAGTAGATAAAAATTGTGACCTAATACCTAATTTAATGAAGTATTTAAAAATAGAGTACTACCCTAGTGCATCACGAGCACTTTATCGCGACATATAAGTACTTGTAACTATTATGTATTCTGTGTCATAAGTAAGGGCAAACGCTGCACGACCACTAAGTTGCAGTAACGTTATATTATAAGTAGCAGTAGGACCTGCAGATTATTTAAAAAAAGGAATTGCTATGAAAATAAGCTCTACGGCAGAACTACGACGTAGCTGTCATAATCACTGCTAGCTACGCGGGTGACAGTGCTACGCGTCGAGTTTTGTATCTCAGATAAAAGTAAGGACGCGTTTACAAAATTGATAGGTATGGAATCGAAATACTACATTGACACGGGGCACATACACAAGTGTACGCTGCGGGAGTAGTAGTCAAATGAATTCATTGTGATACTTCAAAAAGTTTTTTTTTTCTTTGTAATACGTAGGTACAATTTTTTTTTTATTGCTGTTTATAATTTTATTACCTACTTCAGTGACTGATAAGCACTGGAAGCCCTCTACTAGTAGAGAGATGGGGGCTGTGGACTTTGGGCTGGTTTTGTTAGTTATGATGAGACCTTACCTCCGGTCTTGATGGAGTGACCTGAAGGCGCACTTCTTATTAAAACAACATATTAAACATGATCAGTTCTTTATTTTTAGAATATTTGTATGATTATGTGCATTTAATTCCATACTTCTTATCATTCCTAATTTCTTGAAGTGGTTTAATAAGTAATTTCTACGATCCTTCTTCGTGAAACCTGGAACGGATTTATTTCTTCATAATTATTTGGAGTTCTGAAAACAAAATAAACATTTTTAGACTTGTTATTTGTTGTGCAAAATAAAGTAATAAAATGAACATAACACAACTGTAATTTCAAATGTATTATTAATAACTTACGTCAGACGTCTCCAAACAAATGGTTTTCATTGGAAGTACTAGGTAGGTATGTACAACCCGTTTGAGCACATCCTTCTGATGGGATCCCTTCTTTTCGCATAATGTTCTTTGTCCTAATATACTTCGGCATAACGATTTTGGCACAATTTGTTTTGGCATAATAATACTTCGGCATAATTTTTTTAGGCATACATTTTATGTTGGCTTAATCATCTTAAAGACTAATTTGTTTTGGCATAAATTTGATTCGCATAACGTTAGTAGGCCTAATGAAAAAAAAATGAAAAATGAAAAAATGTTTATTAGTTAATTGTACAAGTAAAATTTAACAACTAGTGATTGGAGTCTCCTTTTAAGCAAAAAAGCCTGTGTTAGGAGACTCCGCTCTTCCAAAACTTAAAATATTAACATAAAATTACTTGTTATAAGTGTTATAAAAACAGGCGATTTCAAATAAAAAGAGAAAATTAAAACTAGACAAGAAGCATGCAAATGTGTGAGTGAGAGTAGGGGTGTGTGAATGTGAGTATGAGGGTGTGTGAATATGACTATGACTATGAAGGTGTGTAAATGTGAAAATGGGGGTGTGTGAGTGTGAATACTAAGGAGTGTTACTGTGAGTATAAAGGTGTGCAAATGTGAATTTGAATGTTGAATGTGAGCATCGGTGTGTATGAAAGTTAAGTGATAGTGTGAGGGTTTGTTAAATTGAATGTAAAATACAGAGTGAGTGTAAGTGGCAATGAATGAATCAGACTGTATACGACAAGTACGAAAGATGAGAGCATTAAGTGTAAGGTTTTGTTTTATTCCAGTAGCTTCTCCGTGTCCTCATAAGTAAGTGGTTTTATCCAGTTAGTTACTATTTTTTTACTGTCAGTTAATTGTTTATTGTATATGTAGATCTCTTTGTTAACTCGATTGTAAAGCTGAGCTGAGCGTTTGTCGTATTGAATACGGGCGAGCTTGGTTTTAGTTTTAGGAACTTCAACTATTATATCCTTTCTTCTTTTCAAGGTTAAGCTGGGATCAAATTTAAGAGTTTTATGTTTCCTGAGAATAGTTTTAATTATATATAGTTTGCGAACAGAGTGTAAATTACTTATTTGATAAAGACTTTGTGTAGGGTACCTTAGGTTTTTGAAGTACATTAATTTTATTAGAGCCCGTTGTCCCCGCTCCAGGTCTATGAATTTAGTCTTAGCCGCCCCACCCCAAATGGGGATGCAATATACTAAGACAGACTGGACTATAGCTATGTATATTTCATTGAGTAGATTTCTGGGTTTATTTGTGTTAGCGGTTATTTTATTTGGCACGATATGCCTTAAATTTTTGAAAATCCAGCTCAGTTTTCTAATGACTATTAGCATAATATTGTTGGTTAAAATTTTAATATGCTGTGCAACAAAAGTTAGTGACAGAACCGAATTGCTGCAAAACCGACTGCACGTAGTCTTGTTTGTCCTACCCCTAGAGTGTAATTTAAAATCGCGTAGGCGCGTAGGGGCGAGGCGGCCCGCGGGCTGAGGAGCAGGCGGCTGAGGCTGGCCGGCTAAGCCGGCCAACAAGCCGAAGCTGCGGTGGTGAGCGAAAGCCGTCTGCGAAGATTAGCACGCGTGGGGTCGCCGAAGGCCCGCAGCGCCGGAGCCGTGACAGAAACCCTGCCTGCTGCATGCTGCATGCTTGCTTGCATGCTGCATGCTTGCTTGTTTGCTGCATGCTTGCTTGCATGCTTGCTTGCATGCTGTATGCTTGCTTGGTTCATGCTTCCTACAGCGAAAAAAAAACCCACAAAATTGTTCATAAAAAAGTTATGCTTTAAAACTTTATGCTTAATAAATTTATGCTTTAGAATATTATGTTTAATCATTATTATGGTTACAGAAATTATGCTTAAAAACATTATGCGTAAGCTGTTATGCGTAATTATATTATGCGAAAATATAATTATGCCAAACAAAATTATGCTAAGTTATATTAGGTCTTAAAATTTTATGCAAATGGATTGGGAACCCATTTGGGATCCCTTCTTTTCGCATAATGTTCTTTGTCCTAATATACTTCGGCATAACGATTTTGGCACAATTTGTTTTGGCATAATAATACTTCGGCATAATTTTTTTAGGCATACATTTTATGTTGGCATAATCATCTTAAAGACTAATATGTTTTGGCATAAATTTGATTCGCATAACGTTAGTAGGCCTAATGACTATTAGCATAACGTTAGTAGGCCTAATGACTATTTTAGTGACAGAACCGAATTGCTGCAAAACCGACTCCACGTAGTCTTGTTTGTCCTACCCCTAGAGTGTAATTTAAAATCGCGTAGGCGCGTAGGGGCGAGGCGGCCCGCGGGCTGAGGAGCAGGCAGCTGCGAGCGAGTCGCCGCGGCTGAGGCTGGCCGGCGAAGCCGGCCAACAAGCCGAAGCTGCGGTGGTGAGCGAAAGCCATCTGCGACGATTAGCACGCGTGGGGCCGCCGGAGGCCCGCAGTGCCGGAGCCGTGACAGAAACTCTGCCTGCTGCATGCTGCATGCTTGCTTGCATGCTGCATGCTTGCTTGTTTGCTGCATGCTTGCTTGCATGCTTGCTTGCATGCTGTATGCTTGCTTGCATGCTGTATGCTTTAGGATATTATGCTTAAAAAAGTTATGCTTTAGAACTTTATGCTTAACAAATTTATGCTTTAGAATATTATGCTTAATCATTATTATGGTTAGAGAAATTATGCTTAAAAAAATTATGCGTAAGCTGTTATGCGTAATTATATTATGCGAAAATATAGTTATGCCAAACAAAATTATGCTAAGTTATATTAGGTCTTAAATTTTTATGCAAATGGATAGGGAACCGTTACATTTGGTTTAGTTTCATTTTAGCTGCAAAATGTACGGAAAATGCTTATTTTTGTAAGATTTACAAACGCGGTTTACGCGGTTTTGTATACATATAAACACACACACCCTCACACACACCCTTCTGACTTCGCCATCTTCTCGGACGGTACCGAAACCTGAGAAAGCTCCTGCGCCAGTGTTGTTATAGTAAAAATCTGAGCTGCCGTATGTCACAGTCTGGTTTGCCGTATTTAAGGGAAAAAAAATCTAAATTTCCATATTACATTATTTATTAAAGAAATGTTTATTGTTTCTTTATTTATTTGAAACAATACAATACTAAAAGACAGGCAAGTAAGCTACTCGATTCCGGAAACAACCCGTACACTCACCAGACAATAATAATCTCTATTTTAAGGTGTTTAAGTTCAATTTGTATTAAGCATATCGCGAAGTTGAATGGTCGTATTGGACATGGTGCGAGGAATTTTGGGAAGTCCCCGTGGCGTGCATTGATTTTGTGTTACAGGTTTCTTTTAGTGTTGCCTTCTTTAGAACATTATTAGTGATAAAACCTTTCGTTTCATCTATAGCCAATTGCCGTATTTTGTGATACGGCAATGAGAGGCCTGCCGTATACCGTATATTCTGAAAAAGAAACGTGGTATACCGTATAATACGGCAACGGCCGTATCAATAACAACGCTGTCCTGCGATTACATATACATTCACAGCGTGTTTGTAAACTTGCTAACCACAAGTAAAGCGCGCGCCGCTTCGTGAGATAAAAATACTGTACAATTTGACATGCCTTGGAGTGGTTGGCTCTTACGAACTTATTTAGTAATCATTAGAAAGAAGACTAACCTTCTGCAAAGGCTGTGTTACAAAATAGTAACAAAGACGGGTAGTTTAGGTACCTACTAAAGGGAAATTAAATACCTGAAATTCTCTCTGAAAATTCTGAACTGTTTGTCTGATTTGTTGTAAAGCCTTTTAAATGATGTTTTTATATTTAGCATTTATTTCAATTTTTATCCCTTAGTCTTAAGTTCGCTTGTAAACTGCAACAGCATAGGTACATGTCAATGTGCTTATGCTGTCGATTAACATTTTTAAATTAATTTTTTTTTAGATGTTTGTTTTGTAAGCAGATGTTGGTAGACCTAAATAAATAAAGGCTTCAGTAAATTTTACAGAGTAAACTCCCTAAGTCTTTTCTGTAGTGATATTGAAGTATAACACGATTGACGTAATCTGCAGTGATACTTACGAGTTGAACCGAGATAAGGTGCACACGTTCTTCCCTCCTGGGGTGATGCCCGTGCGCTGGTCTTTCGACTTCGACCGCGTCTTCATGCGGTTCAACATATACATGAAACGGCTCAAGATGATCGAGAACATTCTAGAGGCCACCTGCGAAATAATGAAGCTGGAGAAAGTGGAGTTTAGTGGCTTAAGAGGCAAGACGTTGAGCGCTGAGTGTATGAAGGTGAGACAACTTTTAGGTACGTTTAGGTAACTTTTAGGTTGCCCTAATTTAATTTAACGTTTGATTCTATTGCAAGTTGAAGCTTAATTCACGTATAAATTTTCACAACGAAAATTGATCTTTGTAAGTATCTGTACTTTATTATTGTCTCAGCGTGCATTATTTTAGTATTTTTTACGAAAAAGAACGTCCGTTCTTGGTGACAAAACCAGTACCTATAAGCTGTATACATATTTATACATACGTATATATATGTTTTTATAATATAAAATTTATTTAATAATATAAAACAAAAAACTAGTGCTACTACTTCCGCAAGGTAGTAAGACCCATGCTAACGATGGTAAGGGAACCATAATGAGGAATCTCCTCACAATTTGTGTCGTTTATTTCATTTAAGTTTATAAACGGATTACGGTTTACGGCAGCGCAGCGCGCAATGTTAATTCACGCAAAATATTGAGCCTATGAGTGCATGCAATGGTACAGGAGTTGTGGGGGCATTTAAAGTAAAGTTATAACATTTAAAAACTCGTTTTCGTGAAAATAGGAAAAAATAAGTTGTAACTTTGAACTACTCCGTAACCAGATGCTTCCCAGGACTGGTTCAGTACAAAAAAACAATACTCAATAACGGGAACAAGTGACTCTCAGCATCATTTTACACCCGTTATATTTCAGATCCTAGAAGACTACACGCATACGTACATAAACCTCGGCAACATAACGTATGACCCAGCTGACCCTGAGGACGACTCCTTCCTGAGAGATGACGTGGCCTTCACGGCAGAGCTCGAAAACATTGACCGACGACTTGCGTCACTCTTTTCCCAAGGACTCGACGAGTGCCAGAACTTGGAACACTTCTACAAGGTATATGATCTCTCGTTGATTCTTCGTCGTGTTGATGAATCCAAAACAAAAAAAGAAAATGATTTAGCTTCGACCAGTAATCACATCGACAATTTTAGCAGTGGCTTCGCAAAGGTCCTTAATAATTGAGATGATTCAAAGAGCTGGACGGGAGTTAAGTGGACAGTGAAATTACAGTGTTGCGTAGTGACAGAGTTAGACATATGGACGCTGAAAGATTACAGTGCACTTTAAAATTATAGTTTTTTTTGGAAAACTACTTTCGCGAAACATACTTCAAACTCATTATGCATTGCTAATGAGACACAATTGATTTTCTATTGTTATGGCCCTCTAGCGGGCCGCCTGGGGCCTGACTAGTACTTGTTCTTATATCTTGGTTTTATCTTTTCAGTTTTTCCAAATCATAGGAGATCTTTTTCACCGACCAATAATCAAGCAAGAGTTAAAGCCCAAGCTCACCAGGTTACTTGACTACATGCACGCTAATTTAGATGCTGTGAAAGAAATATTCGACGAAGAAATGGCCGTGAGTTTAGACAAAAGCATAATATTTTGGTCCGGTTTTTGTGTTTATCTTGTTAAAGACCTTTTAATTTTGATATTGGCAGGACTTTTTGCTCATCTAATTAACTAATTAAAAAAATGGTGTTTTTTCGTAGAAAATTGGTAAAGGTCCAGAAAGACCGATGGTGGATCCTTATCTACCACCAGTTGCCGGTATGCTATGGTGGATCCACAAGCTTCGCAGGAGGATTCAAGCGCCTATGGAAGATTTCATTATGTTTGAAGACCCGTAAGTGTTTTCAATCTGAAGATATTTGAACAAGACTGCCGTGGGGTTCGCAGATTGATTTGCACAAAGCAACAGGCTATCTTTAATATTGTATTGAACTCTACTAATTTAGGTCAGTTATTGGTCATTGGTCTTTAATGCAACTTTATTTTGTTATAATTTATTAGTTCCTCTTCTGTAAAGAAGACTAACACGAGATATAAAACGGTCGCTAGCATTATGACCCAAAGGAACAACAGAAAAAGTCCGCATTATATGCATGATGTGCTTAAGACATAGTGATGAACTTTATTTTTGTAGCATTATTGAATCTGAGTACGCATTGTACGTGAAGCAGAAGACGAACGAAATGTTGGGCTACCTGAACGTGGTGGAGGACAGACAGTTCAAAACGTGGTGCGCCACCGTGCCGGGCATCTGCAAGACGCATCTTGCCAAGAACCTCATATACAGGGACCCGCCCTTTGTTAGAAACAACTTTGCCCCGGAGGTTAGTAGTATCAGCAGTCAAAGACTCAAGCGCTACCATAAATTGACTTCTTCCTTCAAGCCTGTCTTGAAGATAGGTCGCCTGCGACGAAAAAAAACACAAAAGTACCTACAAGCTAATCACCATTTCATGTTTTGTTTGTGTTTGTTGTTGTCATTTGCCAGTGTCGCAACACATTACGACTTTTAACGTTTTGAATAACTTAAATTTTGGCTTCTTTTTGTTAGTGTATGTATTTTGTCTATTTTTTTGTATTGTGCTTCTTGTGCAGAATAAATAATTTTTCATTTTTTCTTTAAAAACTAAACAGTAGTGTATGTGCACGCATCCAGTTACACCGATCAGATTAGATGCTACTATTCAGATTTTCTCTCCATGTACGACAAGCCCTTAGTAAAGGTTAAATTCGTTAACGTGTTGGTTCGACTCATCATAATGTTTTTGTTTTTGCAGCTAGTAATGTTATTGCGTGAAATACGTTATATGAAATATTTGGACAAGCAAGGCATTCCACAGGATGGGCTCGATCTATACGCAAGAAATGAGAAGTTACAGGTGACATACTTATTCTGCTTAAGGGGGATGCGCTGAGGCATCCCGTGAAATACAAATTTTCATCATACAATCTGATATTAACCTGAGAAAGCAAATTTGAATTTCGCGGGCAATTGTCGCTTTCGTCTTTTAAGTATTACGAAGCTAACCACTTGAATTTATTAGTACGACATGAACCGCTTGAACCGCGCCATTGCGTGGTACAACGCGATCCGCGAGGGTAGCCACGAGACGGAGGTGGCGCTCATTGAGAAGGAGATATCTGCTATCGACAATCTGCTGGGTCGCGGCGTCGAGGAGCTTACTTGGAACGACGACTGTAAGGCCTTCACATAGATATCACACCATTTTTATTAAGTACCATAGTATACATAATATCTAAGTGTGTTTTATTACTAATTTTTACCGGTAAAAATGTAGGATGTGAATGCTTTTATTGCTACCATAACACTTGTGTACAACGTCAGTGAGCAGTTAGCAGATATACTCTGATATTACGAAGAATACAGGGTGGCAGGGACATCGACGCACAACCTGTTACCATGGATTCAGTTCATGATTCTGGACCCCCATGCGATAAAAAAATTAGCAGGTCATTAAAAAAGAAACAGCTGTTTCCTACAAAAGTGTAATAACTACGCGGTCGAAATGTATGGAACAGTAAATTAATGTTTTAATAACCGACGAAAAATTTCAACGCAGATGAGTCCAGAATCATGTACCGGCAAACGGGGTGAATAGGTATGCAGGGGTGAATTGAGACGAAACTTTAAATGGGATTTTAACATTGAAATAATATAGTTTGTTGCCAAAAAGGACTCTAATGTTTTTACTGTATTATAATTAAAGATTAAGTGCACTTGTAGAATTTAGAAAGTTACTAGGCTATCAAATACACTCTTATTCCTCGATAAAATGATTGTTTTACGAACCATCAAAAATATACTATGTAGTTACGGACTGGATGGCGGAAGTGTACGCAGCGATAAACACATTGCAAGAGCGTGTGCTGAAGGCGCAGAACAACGTGAAGACAGGGTTGGAGCACATTGCAGACTGGGGCGATATTCCGCTGCACGACCGCAAGGAGAACCCTGACAAACACGAGCTGCTGGCAGTCAGGGAACGAAACCGCAGATTCATACGCAGGTGCTGACACGAAGGGTTGACAATTTATTAACTTGATCAATATCCGATTCATTAACCCAGCATTAGCTAGCTTTGGGCTTACAATCGTCTTTGTCATGTACCGCACTTATTCTGTTGTTAAACTAACATTGAGAAGAAAAATCCCTAAATTTACGATATCCTTAACATACTCTTCTCATTGTAACATAGTTTAGCCACCAAAAAAGCAATCAGACATTGGTTTTTAATCACTGCTATTTCTTCAGGCGAGACAGAATCCTTGCTAGCCACGAAGAGTTTAAACGCGTATTGGAAGAGAATTATAAACTATTTTTCAACATAAAGGATGAGGAAGAGGTAATGAATTGACTACTATAATAATAATCGATCATAAAAATCATATAAAAGGTGTCATTTGAACTACAATTTTGCTAGAACAAACGTTGTTCAGACCATGGTCTACTACCATTCTATAGCATCAAATATGTTATTAAAACAAACTAAACTAGGCGTTTTCAGGTTAGTCTAATGTTACTCAAACGTGTTCAAACATTAACCGTAACATCAAAGATCGCGGTAGCAATACGAGTATGGCATTAAAAAGAGTTATGAGGAAGTCTACGTGGACTACAAGGATGTGCGGCCAATGTGGTCCGAAATGCAAATAAATCATAAGGCAATGACATGCAATCGCGCGAAGTACTGCTCCGCCCATTTCTTTTCTTGACTGCTGCGGGCCGCCTGAGCCGCCCGGGCGGTAGTCAGTCTACCGAAATCTCTCGAGCGAATGACGCATTTGCATCCGATGTATTTACGTCACAGAACGCATCGCGCGTTTTTTGTGAAAATGAGTTCTAACTATTCGAATGTGGAGTGGTTGGATATGGTGCGTTTTTACGCAATTGCTGGTGACAATCTGGTGGAAAGTAGGCGCATGTACTCTCAACCAGATCATTTAGCGGCGCTGTGCAGAGAAGGGATCTTGAACCCGCAGATTTCCACACCTGCTACAATACTGGCAGCTACACAGCGGCTACTGGATCACGGCCAATTAAATTAACTTCAGCTAGAATTTCTGACGGTCTTAAGCCCGATAAGTATGAAGGGAAAACGAGTCAATGTTATCTTGGTGCCCAGGGAGCTAACCCTGTTTTGTGGTAAGTTTTTTGTCTTGTTCCTGTAATATCCCAATAAATAAATAATACCTAATAATGTCACGTTAGATACAATTGGTAGCCGTACCTATAGGAAAGAATTAAAACCATGTCTGGTAGTACCTACCGTTAGTTCGCACCTAGAAGAAAATTATAAAAATAGAGGTCAGCCACCTCGCCGCCCGCGACGTCGCGCGTTTGTGCGGTGCGTCGCGTCATGAAATCGTGCATAGTCAGAAAATACCCGCCAAAGTTTGCCATAGTCAAAGCTATACCAAGCCATAAACATATGTTTTAAAGTAGCCATTTATCAGTGATAAAATACCTACCGAATTTAACTTTTAACTTTGATATTTTCTAGTAAGACGTACAAAAAGAAATTCTTACAAAATTTCGTTTATGGAGTGAAGGTACATTGCCCTGTAAACGAATGCTGTGTCCCGTGTGTGAGCCGCGCGCCGCGCCGCAACTATTTCGAGACGCGAGCGCCGCAGTGTCTGTGTTGTAGGGAATAACGATCATACCGACTTTTTAAACAGTTTTTTTGTGTTTTTCGAAAACCAATGCGGTTTTTTTTATTGGATGCTATAGAATGGTAGTAGACCATGGTCTGAACAACGTTTGTTCTAGCAAAAATGGATTTTTGAGATGTTGCAACAAGGGCAGCTACTTTAACCGTTGTAGCTACAGGAAAACGGTCTTAGGAGACATTTCTTAACTTTTTGAGAAATTTTGATTAACATTTACAGATTTTGAAAAAAAAATACAGTTAGCAGGAAAATGGGTAATTTTCACAAAAACTTTTTTGTATGCAATCTATCATGTCACATAGGATGATCAAAAACCTCTATCGGACCAACTGAGGTTTGAGTACTAGAAAAGTCAGAAACCACAAAAGACTTTTCCCATACATTTCGCAGCTACTGTTTACTGTTACTGCAGCTTACTGTTTTACCATCGATAAACTGACAGCTACAAGGAGACTAATAGAAAAAAAAAAAAAAAAAAAAAAAAAAAAAAAAAAATAAGAAGTATAACTTCTACTTTGGATATTATTTCACCTTAAAATTAGAAACTTGAAACTTTAAATTTGGACTCACCTAGAATTTTACTTTTGTGCTCCAAGATAATGAGGTGCTCAAAATGGTAGCCGTTTTGACGTGGGCATAGGTTTACTCTCGTTACTACAGAGCGGGTAGCAGCTGATAATGTGAAAGGATGAATGCCATAGAGACTCGTGGTACCTAAGTGAATCGACTCTCGTATTTCTTTTTATAAAGTTATTTTTTTAATAGCCTCATAAAAAAATCAAGAGGCCTGAGATCAGGACTGGGAGGTGGCCATGGCATAGGACCATAAGTTCCTATCCACTGCCTCTCGAATTGCCGGTTCAAATTAGAACGGGTTTGGCGGCTGTTGTGTGGCGGAGCGCCATCTTCATCTTCAGAGGTCATTTTTGTCACGGAATTTCGGAAATCATAGGTAACCAGGCAACAAACTATCATGATTCTTTTTCAAAGCAAATTAAATTATGACGCGTATTCGTTTCGAAATTCGAAGTTTATTTTCGGCCAGTCTTCATTGTAGCGGTTAGTTATCCATAATAAAAATTAAGTTGTAGTCTCATTTCCTACGAAATGTATGGGAAAAGATTTTTTGGCGATTTCTGACTTTTCTAGTACTCAAACCTCAGTTGGTCGAATAGAGGTTTTTGATCCTTATATGATACATGATCGATTGGAATAAAAATTTTTTTTTGTGAAAATTGCCCATATGCCTGGTGACTGTACGTTTTTTTCAAAATCTGTGATTGCAAATCAAAATTTCTCAACAATTTAAGAAATCTCTCCTAAGACCGCTTTCCTGTAGCTACAATGGTTAAGGTAGCTGCCCTTGCTGCCCCATCTCAAAAATCCATCCTGTATATATATATATATGTGTATATATATTATATTATATAACCGCTAGCTGTTTTACAAAACAGCTCCGTTATGTAAAACAGCTGAACGACGTTTAGCGATTTTCCATAATTACTGAACTTTGACACGTAGAAATGCATATAAACCTTTTGCATTAATCAATGCAGCAGCTCAACGATTAGAGGTTATGTAAAATAGTGTAAAATGAAATGTCAGGTTGTACATTTTAGTTCTAAATATTGACGTTTGTGGCTCGTGTGTCATAACAATAATAATGGCGTCCAAAACAGAATTAAATAAATCGAGCAATGAGTGAAAATTACCCTAAGTAATAACTAAAGTGAAAACTGTTATTTTAAGGACAATTTAATATAAAGTTTTTTGAAAGTCAGTTCTAAAAATACTAAATAGCCGAGTAACTGCGACCAACTTGGAAGTAGCGCTCGCCGACCGCTGCCACGACACCGCTCACTTCGCTCGCTCGGCTAGCGCGCGGTTGTTCACAGTTCTAACGTAACCTTAACCAATTGGACAGGGTGCCCTAGCTTAGTTACCGCCCGATTCGGCATTTGAAGCCACATCAAACGCTTATTGTGACTGCAGATAAGCCATTCTGCATTACGTCTAAACGTGGGTAATAGTTTTGTTAAACGTGACGCAATGACAGTCCAACTGAACGTTGTTCAGCTGTTTTACATAACGCAGCTGTTTTGTAAAACAGCTAGCGGTTATGTAAAATAGCAGATTCGACAATCCATCAGCTACAGATATACCTAATACGAGTAAGAATGCATTATTGCTTGTTTCTTTTCTTAGGACCTATTTGAGGAAGAGACGCTAGAAGAAGTAGACGAGGCGACTTTAGATGATGAAGAAAAAGCGGCAAGGGCAAGAAAGCAAGAAGAGATTGATGCACGACGTGAAGAGGCACGTCTGGCTAAAGAACTGAGAGACCAAGAAAAGGCGGAAAAAGAACAGCTAACGTTTGAAAGACGGGAGGCTCGTCGATTGAAAAGAGAAATCAAAGAAGCTGAAAAATTAGAGAGACAAGCAAGGCGAGAATTGGGTATAAAATTATCTATCCATACTTACATTAATATTATAAATTCTGAAAGTAACTCTTTCTGTCTGTGTACATTTTACCTTTACACGCCTAAACCACTTAACGGATTTCAACAAAATTTGGCAAGGAGATAGACGGCATCCTGGGGAAGGACATATACTACTTTTTGTCTTAATAATAATCTTATAGGGGTGATAGAGGAGATAAAAGTTGGTATGCAACCCAGCATTTCTTAAGTAAGGCATATAAAAATTCAAAGAACAATGGGTAATTTTGTTTTGTCCATAAAACTTGTAGCATTGTAGACTAGGTGTCATTTAGAAGATGATTATGTGAATAATAAAAAATGAATGAACGAGTGAATTGGAGACAGAAGTTACGGCGAATGTTGTACTTCGTTTTGGCATCAAAGTCTGTTCTATTAATCCAATAAGGCATTGAACAATATACCAAATAATAAGCAATCGTTATTTCGTTCGTTTGTAGAGGAATATGGTGTAAATTTCACTCATCCGCTATAGAAAAGGTAGGATCCTCAGACCAGACGGGTGTTGTGTCTGGTGGGCAACTGCCCAATGTTTGATGTCGGGACGTTGTATTATGCTAGTTGCGCGGTAAACTCTGCTTGCGCGATGCAGGATTTTGCGTGACGTCAATGTGACGCGTAGCTCGCACGTGGCGATGTCGATATCGCTACACGTTCATTCTTTTAAGAGGGAGACTGATTTAGCGACCTACCTACCGTACCCACCTACTATATTTCGTCCCTAAAATGTTATAGCATCATAATTAAAATATTTTACTAATATTAAAGTAGCGACTAGTGAAAAGTTCATGTGAATGGTTGATTGAATGAATGATAGTATAAAATACATACCTTTGCAGAATCTATTTCTAACAAAATATGAATATGTTTTAGTGACTAATATAAATGTTGATGAATTATTGGCTAAAATCATTAATTCATTCACTCAAACGAGATATTCTATGGCTCATATCTGTGCGGAAAATATTAATTAAAACACCATTCATTTAAATACACTAGTTTGATTACAAAACAAAGTAATATCACCACCATAAGCATCTTTTCTAAATTGTGTTATTGCTCTCAATGATTATTTCATCGCAGTCACTTACTGGACCTACGAAGTTTACCTGCCAACATTTATTTATTTATTTATTTATTTGTTAACATAGGTAACTAAAGAGATACAGATCTTATGTTTGATGAATAGAGCGCTATGTTATGCCAGGAGGCGTACAAATATGTTGTGCAAATCTTGCTGAAGATTACAAATTAGAATTTCCTAAAAATATTTAAAAATCATGCATAATTATGGTATTAAATTAGAAAATAAATTGAAAAAATTACATATTATCCAATACTCCAATGACTTAAATGAGGAATTATTAAAATGTCAAAAATCTGTGTTAAAATAATTAAAATGTCAATATAATTTAATGGCAAAATTAATAATTGTAATTCTAAATTAATTCATCATTTAGATATTCGTCAATAGAATAATAACATTTATCAATTAAGAACAATTTCATTTTGTTCTTAAATCGTGTAAAATTTAATTCTTTTATGGCATCTGGAATTTTATTATGAATGCGTGGAGGACAGGACACTTTTTTTTACTAATGCAGTTTTACATTTATAATTACACAAAGAATTTTTGTACTGACTACGAATTGGAACATTTCGTACCATTGTCATTTTTTCAAAAAGGTCGGGATTGGTTTTGACGAAAATACTCATTTCTAATATGTATATCGCTGGTAGCGTAAGTATTTTTAATGATTTAAAGTATGGTGCACAGCTGTCATCTGTTTTCATACCACACATGGCTCTAATGCACCTTTTTTGTGCCTTGAATATTAAACCCTTATCCGGGGAATTACCCCAAAAAATAATTCCGTATCGTAGAAGTGAGGCTACTAGACCATGATAGGTAACAAGTAACGCGTCTATATTTACTTTTCTAGCCAATTGAAAAAGTGCATAGGCAGATTTTTTTTTTTTTTACATGTCTGTTCTATATGAACTTTCCAATTGAGGTTATTGTCAATATGGATACCTAAGAACACACTTACTTTTACTTCTTCTATTTCGTTGCCATTGTAATTGACACACATTTTTGGAGCTTTAATTCTTTGATGGAAATGCATTACTTTGGTTTTCTTGAGGTTGATTATTAAATTATTCATATTAAGCCAATTAATTATGTCAGTAAGAGTATTATTAATGTCAATTTGATATGTATTTAAGTCCTTACATTTTACTATTGCAATGCTGTCGTCTGCAAACAAAACCATTTGTTGTTGTGTCACTTTTGGCAAATCATTTATGTAAATGAGAAATAAAGGTGGCCCAAGCACGCTACCTTGAGGCACTCCGTACTTTATATCCCTGAAATTGGACACATACGTTTGTTCCATTTTGGTTTTTGCGCACACTCTTGTGATTTCAGTACATTGCAATCTATTACTTAGATATGATTCTAGTTATTTTAAAATGTTCCCTCTGATGCCATAGCAATGCAATTTGTCTAGAAGGATTTTATGATCAACATAATCGAAGGCTTTCGTCATGTCTGTGTAAATAGCGCAGGTGGGAGTCTTTTTATCAACAGTAGACATAACATTATTTAAAAGGTCGAAAATAGCCATGTTAATTGTTTTATTTCTCCGGAAATCATTTTGTTCTTTGCACAAAATATTACTTTGTGAAGATATTGGTACAAAGAGTTATAAATAACTTTTTCAAAGACTTTGGAAAAAACAGGAATTTTGGCTATTGGGCGATAATTTTTTATATGCGTCTTGTCTTCCTTTTTGTGGAGCGGTTTTATTATGACTTTTTTCAAGTCTTCGGGATAGATGCCCTCACTAATACCAATATTAATAATATGTGCTAGGGCAGATGCTATAAGCTCAATTACATATTTAATTACTTTTGTAGATATACCGTCAATACCTACAGTGCTAGTATTTTTAAGCGTCTTTGTGGCTGAAATAATATCGGATTTTAGAACAGGCTGCATAAATATTGATTGCATTGTCGAATTATTTAACTTATTGTTAATTTTAATGTCATTTATTTTATTATTCTCAATGTCATCTACAAAGTAGTCATTAAATGCATTTGCTATGTCATTCGGGTTTGTGTAAGTCAAATTACCTGATTTTATTGTCAGTATCTGTTCTTTAGGCAGGTTAGTTTTAGATCTATTGACTGTCTGCCATGTGGCTTTGGATTTATTTTGCGAGTTGTTTATAAAGTAGTTATTTTGTGCCTTCTGAGTTAGTCTAACAATTTTTTTATATTGCGTAGTGTATTTTTTCAAGTCATTTTTAGCTTTTTTTGTTGGGTGTAGTCTGTGAGCCCACAATAAACCTCTCTGTCTTTTACTACATGTTTTTATGCCATGATAAATCCATTTAACCTGTTTGTTAGTGTTTATGGTTATTAATTTCTCTGGAAAACAGAGATTGTAAAACAATGAAAAAATATCGAGAAAGTTCTTATAGGCTACATTAATATCATTACTTTCGAAAACTTCTTTGAAAGATAAATTTTGTATACATGATTTAAATTTATCAAGGTTCTCTTTGGAGTAATTTTTTTTAACCGTTTTCCAAAATTTTAAGCGGCACGTTTTATTGACAGGTATTTTAAGTATTTGTGATGTGTGATCTGATAACATGAGGTCAATCCAAGTACCATATAATACAAACAGTATGAGCGCAGGCACCTAGAGTTCTCATACCTGTTGAATGAATGAACGAAGATGACAATAATGCACACGTGCGCTCCAGAGTTCCGAATAGCATGCGTAGCATGACCACTGTAGAAACGGAAGAAACGAAAGACAAAATGACAGATTGCAGAAACATTTCTACGGCGCGATGTCAACATTCAAGAAAAGAATGACTCTTTGTTCAGTAGTGATCTGTCTTCCCTTCGTAGACTTGAAGCGAAACAAACGAATTCCTTATCGATGCGCACGCTGACTGCACGCTTGTTCAGTCGCGCTTACCTTTACGTGGGATCAGAAGCACCCACCGTGGGGCAGAAACCCTACTCACTCACTGACTGTGAGGCGCACCATAGTTCTTAGTAATAGATAAATGAGAAAACATGCGTGTCGATGGCGCGAGGGGTACATTCACAAAAGCATTCGGCAATGTTTTATGTCAAATAACATTTTTCTCCTGCAAGCTACAAAGTTACCGCCATAGAATAAAAAAAAAAAAACGTATTCAAAGACCTTTCTAATGGTATAGGTCTCAAGTTGCTACAAGGGTGGGTGCGTTATGATCATCATTATTTATGCTTTTGGTAAGAAAGAAGGAATTACGTCGTAAAGTGTTTTAAGGGGTTGCGAACCCAAAGGGTGCCAACGAAACCGTATTACTAAGGCTCTGTTGTCCATCCGTCCGTCCGTCCATCCGCCTGTCTGTCATCGGGCTGTATCTCATGAACTGTAATAGTCAAACAGTTGAAATTTTCTCAGAGTATGTATTAAAATTTTCGCTATAACAATAAATAATAAAAATAAAATAAAGTTTAAAATTAAAGGGGGTCCCCATACAAGAAACGTGTTATTTTTACTGACTTCAAAAAGGAGGAGGCTTTTTTGGGGTGATCTTTTGTTTGGGTAGTTTTTCCAGTTAGTTTCAATAATACGTATTATATTCTAAAAAACTTCCTGGCACTGCTATTACATAGCAAGTACAGAACAATAATTATCTTAATGTCCCTCGGCAAACTTCGTGTTTCGTCAGTCGTCGGATTGCTATCAGTTGCCCTTTCCACTTGGTGCAGACCGGACGCTCTCAATCGATTTGGAAGTATAAAGAGTTGTTAATACTCTTTTAACATAATATAATTTATTTTAAAAAATGAGAGGAAAGCTGCTAAAGACGCAGGCACGACATATAATTTTAAGCGTATACTTGTATTTTTTACAAGAAGCCCATGGATTCAATAAAAGAAAGCAATGGTTATTTTCAAAAAGTTCAAAAGCGTGTTTCTGAAGCTCGTGGTGTTTCAGTCGGAACTGTAAAGAATATTGTAAAAGAAAATGATAAAAAAGATAATTTGGCTGGCATTCCCATCACCAAAAAGAGTAAAAAGAGACCAAACATTGTACGATTTTGACTATTCTGTCATAAGTAACATGATTTACGATTTTAATTTACGCTTTAGAATTACCTTGCGGACTTTAAAAATCGAAGTTGGTTGAGGCTATCCAATTTGGAGGCTGTCTGGAGACGTTAAGATATTTTTTGAAAGATATTGATTTTCGATATAAAAAAACAGAAAGCAATCAGGAAATACTAATAAAAAGCATGATATTCGCCTTAAAAGGCTCTTAAGTATCTCCGAGATTTTCAAAGAATGAGGGTCGATGGCGAAAATATTGTCTTCATGGATGATTCATATGTGCATACGTCGCTCTCAAAAGGGAAATCTTGGACAGAAAAAAATAAAAAACGGTGTAAAAAAGCCAATTTCGAAAGGAGATGTATAATCATCGTTCACGCTAGCAATGAAAAAGATTTTGTTCCAGGTGCACTGATGTTGCACAAATGTATTGATAGTGACGGCGATTATCATAAAGAAATCAATGCCGACCGAAATCAAAATTGGCTGCGTAATCAGTTAATACCGAATCTACCAGCTAATAGTGTTCTAGTAATAGATAATGCACCATACCATAATAAGTTATTAGTTAAAGCAGCAAAATCAAACACTACTAAACCACAAATTATAGCTTGGTTGCAGCGACATAACATTCATCGTAACCCAAAGTCATTGAAGATCGATTTATATGACATTGTAAAAAAAACATAAAGAAAGATATTCAGAGTTTGCTATTGATCGCATTATGAAAGAACATGGCCATACTATTTTACAATTGCCACCATATCATCCGGATTTTAATCTAATTGAAAACTTTTGGTCTCAAATTAAAGGATATGTAGCTATTAAAAATGTTGCAATGAATGTGACAAAAATCAAAGAAATTATATTGGAAAAAATCAATATGATTGGCTCGGAAGAATGGAAAAAAGTATGTGATCATTCAATACAATGTAAGGACGAATATTGAAAATTTGAACCAATGTTTGATTCACACATGGAAATTTTTATAATAAATACCTGTTCGAGCAGTGAAGAAAGTGATCATTCCATCGCTAGTGAACATACTGACACAGCTACATTGTTCTAACTAAATTGTAAAGATTAATAACCGGATAAATATTTATTATAGTTGCATACCTACATGTCGAACATAAGAACCTCCTCTTTTTCGGAAGTCGGTTGAAGAAGTATTTTATTTTGTTTATGTTTTAAACGTTTGTGTTGTTTTTTGTGATAAATGATAAATTATTTTATTTCTGTAAGTAGGTTTGAACAAACACTTTTACACGTCCATCATATTTTAAAAACTAGATGAGGTCGGCGTTTCCTATCTGACTACTGTGAGAAAAAAGGCCGAAACAAACTCAGAGGTCACAGTCTCTTTTAAAGTCCAGACAAGAAAAGACATTTGGGTAGGCCACAAAAATTACTCAAATTGCCAGACCATGATTAAAATTAACTGAGGAGAAAAAAAAAGCAACAATGACCCACATAGTCTTCACATTCACAATATTAAAATAATAATCATATATTCAATGTAGCCTGAATGCTACTCACATTCACAGACAGTTTTCTCTTTAAAAATCATCAAAAATACCATAAGTTATTATATAAGGACATTATTAATTCTAAAACACTCATTCACAGTATAAAATGGATTGTTGCTTGGGGGTACATTGAAGTAGCTTAGTTAATCCCAAGCCTTTTTGTCATCCAAGTAATCTTTAACTTTATAGAAACCTTTTTGACAGAGTTTCTGTTTAATAAATGATTTAAATTTACTGAGGCTCAGTTCTAACAAGACTTGGGAGTTTTTGTAAAAACGTATACTTTGGCACTTAAATGAATTACTAATTTTTTGGAGCCTAGTCGTGGGCACAATAAGTAAATCTTTGTTTCTAGTATTTATGTTATGAACGTCGCTGTGTTTGGAATATAGATTAATATTCTTTTTTACATAAATCAGGTTCTCATATACATATTGAGATGGGACTGTCATTATGTTTATTTCCTTAAATGTATCCCTCAGTGAATGCCTACAACTAAGGTTATAAATTGCTCGAATGGCTCGTTTCTGCAGCACAAATATAGCCTGAATGTCGGCTGCATTTCCCCACAGCAAAATGCCGACCGACATTTCACTATGGAAATAACTAAAATATACTAATCGAGCTGTTTCGACATCAGTCAAATGACGGATTTTATAGACCGCGTAGGCTGCAGAGCTTAGCCGCTTCGACAATTTGGTTATATGTGGGCCCCACTGTAGCTTCGAGTCCAAAGTAATACCTAAGAACACAGTGGTGTCTACGAGATCCAATTCCGCCCCATTAACTAGTACATTGGTTTTCACCTGCTTAACGTTAGGTGTCAGAAATCTAATACATTTAGTCTTTTTCTCGTTTAAAAGTAAATTATTAACACTAAACCAATGCACTATTTTAGCGATAGCATTATTTACATCATCAGTAACTATATGTTGTCGTTTAAGCTTAAATAAAAGTGATGTGTCATCTGCAAATAACACTATTTCATGACTATTCTTTACAAGGGAAGGTAGATCATTAATATATACGAGAAATAAAAAAGGGCCAAGAATTGAGCCCTGCGGAACTCCCATAGTGACAATAGAACCCGGGGATCGCTTGCCGTTAACGTCCACTTTTTGGATCCTATTATCCAAATAAGAAATAAGAAGATCCAAAGCAGTGTTTCTAACACCATAGTGATGCAATTTCCTGACCAATGTATTATGAGAAACACAATCGAAAGCCTTAGATAAGTCACAAAAAATACCTAAGGCATCATGCGACTTTTCCCAGGCCTCAAAGATATGTGCAAGAAGCTCAACGCCAGCGTCGGTAGTAGAGCGACCCCTTGGGAAACCGAATTGTTTACTGTTTAATAACTTAAATTTATTAAAGTGTCTTTGCAATTGATCTAGCATCAATTTCAAATATTTTACTGAAGGTGGGTAGCACAGAAATTGGTCTAAAGTTCGTGGGGTCTGATGTGCTGCCCGATTTAAACAAAAGTATTATTTTACTACTCTTCATTAAGTCAGGAATTACACCACAGTAAATACATTTATTAAAAATAATTGCCAATTCAGGCGCTACAGTGTTGATGATACATTTTGTAACCTCTACGGAATTTCTCCACAGATCAGCAGTTTTTTTAACATTAAGGGTATTGAAAGTTTTAATAATATCTCGAGCACTAACATAGTCGAAATTAAATACATGGTTACAAATATCAACATTTTCTTTCAATAGGGACTCGGCTACAGGGGGTGAAGAATTTGAAGTTTTTGTGGTTGAGACTGGAATATCGGCAAAGAAATTTTAAAAAACTGAGGCAACTTCTAAATCTTTTTTAATAACTTTATAGTTAATATTAAGGCTGTAGTCACTACTACGCTTTCTGTCTCTTCCAGTATCATTGTTTATAATTTCCCAAGTCGTTTTTATTTTATTTTGACTATTTTTAATCTTGGAACTTAAATACCGACACTTAGCTTCGCTACAAATTTGTTTAAATAATTTGGAATAGTTCTTAACATATTGATAAAATTCTTTACTTTTATTATAATTTCTTTCTTCATATAGTTCAAAAAGTTTGATTCTGCTATTAAATATCCCTTTAGTTGCCCATTCACTGAAGGTTGCAGATCCATTAACTGAGATCTGCTTGGGTATAAATGTTGAGTTAAATTCTGTACAATACATGGCAAAGAAAGAATTGTACAGTTCATTTGGATCATCACTGTAAGGCAAGTAGGGTAATTTACTACTAAGTTTATTTTTAAAGTTCTCCAAGCGACCTGCAGTTTTTGGCACTACAGTGGTATCTTTCTTAGCCACTTTTTTATTTTGCTTACTAAATGTAATAAGTTGTCCGCAGTGGTCAGAATCCAGTTGGCTTACAATTTTTTTATTAATCGGTAAAATGTCAGTAAATATATTATCTAAACATGTAGCATGTGTTAAAGTTTTAAAGTATTTAGTTCTGAATTCAAATTATTATACATGATAAATCTAATAATTGATGAACACGGAAATTAGCATTTGTTTGTATTCGGAAATGCGATGATTCCCGAGGGACACTAAGAAAATAGTTGAACTGTAGTAGTATACGAATTAAAAAAGAAAAAAAACAACCGACTTCTAAAAAAAAACATTAGAAAGTGAAAATTAACATTAATTCCGGAAGTCGGTGTCTTTGGTTTAAATTTTTCGTTTTGTGCCACCGACTTACAAAATTAAAGTAATTTTTCACTTTGTGGTGTTTTTTTTGGAGGTCGGTTGTTTTTTTTTTGTAAAAATGTTTTATATTTAACATATGTAGTGTTAAATATTGTACGGTGGTACGGAACCCTTCGTGTGCGAGTCGGACTCGCACGTGGCCGGTTTTTGTAAAATCATCTCTCAAGGGGGTAAAATAGGGGGTGATTTTAAAATTCACATGTAATATTGTTATTTTTGTGTTTAAGGAGATTGAGGGTATTGAAAATATAGTCCGTAAATTGAGCTAACATTTAGTTTTTATTTAATTATAATCGGTGTACTTGATCTAAAATTCTAAGGTTATAACAGTTTATTACCTGTGTTACCTTTTCACTCCATAACGGCTGAACGGATTTGGATGAAAGGCACACGGGTATGCCATGATTTGGGTTAGGACATAGGATACTTTTATCCCGGTAGTAAATTACCCGAATACTACGCCGGCGTAGCCGCGGGCAAAGGCTAGTCTTCTATATATATAAGGAGAAATGAAATGATGTTCGTTGGGAAGCGCATCACTTGGGATCGGCTGGACTAATTTGGCTATTTTTTGTTTTAAAATGTTCTTAATAGTCCAAATAAGGATTTGGGAATTTGAAAATGCGGGATGGGATTTTTGAATGAATGATTGAAATTTGGACATGTCACCGTCTGGCGGGTCAGCTAGTACTGTAATAAAAGCGTAAAGGTCTAAAAGTCTGTTCACTTGTATAATTTGACGAGAATTGGCTAGACAATATTCATGACTACCTATGGGTACTTAGGTGTTTTCCTTTGATGTCGTTCCTACTCATTGGTTTATATTCTCTTTCATAGGGGAGGAGGTGGATTCTCCAGCGGAGGAAGAAGAGGAAGAAATAGATCCAGAAGAATTAGCTGATATTGAAGCTGAAAGAATTGAATTGGAAGAGGCGGCTTTCAGGGCAGAGCGATGGCCCGCTTATGTGAAATACGTCGACTCGCTTGTAATCCTATTTTCCTATTATCCTATTTTCGATTCCTATTTTTTTTAAAGGAAGATAAAGAAAATTCGTGTTTAGGGATCTGGACCTTAAAAGGAAAAAGAAATACGTATTACAGAAGTTAACTCAAAAATTACCGAAATAAAATTAATAAACCGTGTAAAAACTATTTCAAAATCGGTCTACAATTGATGACAAAATCGATGAACATATTATATTAAAAAAATATAAACATTCAGGGTGGATTTTTGAGATGGGGCAGCAAGGGCAGCTGCCTTAACCGTTGTAGCTACAGGAAAACGGTCTTAGGAGACTTTCCTTAACTTTTTGAGAAATTTTGATTTGCATTCACAGATAATGAAAAAAGAACTGTACAGTCAACAGGAAATGGGCAATTTTTACAAAACCTTTTTTAATGCTAATCGATCATTTAAGGATCAAACTTTCTATTGAACCATCTGAGTTTTGAGTACCTACTAGAAAAGTCAGAAATCGCAACAACCGAAATAATGAGACAAAATTAGTCTCAGTAGTCCGGTCCCGAACAAAACAACCGAACTAGGTACTGAGACAGAGGATTTTTGTCACAGAATTTCGGAAATCATAAGCAATTAACCAGGCAACAAACTAGGTATCTCGATGCTGTTTTCGAAGCAAATTCAATTATGACGCGTACATATTCGTCTGAAATTATTTTTTATTTTTTTTCGGCCTGTTTTCATTGTAGCGGTCAGTCTATCCATATTAAAAAAGTAAGTTGTAGTCTCATTTCATACGAAATTTATGGGAAAAGTTTTTTGTGATTTCTGATTTTTCTAGTACTCAAACCTCAGTTGCTCCAATAGAGGGTTTTTGATTCTTAAATGAAACATGATCGATTGGCTTAAAAAAAGTTTTTGTGAAAATTTCCCATGTTCCTGCTGACTGCATATTTTTCAAAATCTGTGAATGTAAATAAAAAATTCTCAAAAAAATTAAGGAAAGCCTCCTAAGACTGTTTTCCTTTAGCTACTACGGTTAAGGCAGCTGCCCTTTCTGCTCCATCTCAAAAATCCACCCTGTATAACACAATCTAGGGATATTTTAGTTATTCATGTATTAAAAAGAAACTACTTAGAAAATCTTATCAAAATGCGCAGTATTTTATACTATAATAGTAAATTAAATAAAATCTAACAAAAAGAGGGTTTTATAGTAAAAAAAAAAGTTTGTAATGTACAAAAAAACGTACATTACCACTCGAGTCGTATGTGGGCGGGCATTAACATGCATTAAGCATAAAATCTTGACCCGGTGTGGTCGGACTACAGGTTCCAGTACCTCGTCACGGTATTTTGAAGCATTAAGTTGCCGTGAACCTAAACGAGGTCGGTTCTTCCGCCTAGGCGTATTCCCGCCCATACCATTAATGTTCCACCTTGTATGGATGGACTTCCTGGGTATTTCGCAGGTGTCTCTCACGTCAAGGTGTTCGCAAAACACGTATTCTTCGTGAATCTGGATGAAATCCGAACCGGGATTCATCAGAGAATAGCACTCTAGTCCATTGGCGATCGTTCCAAGCCAAATGCTCAATTGCCCAGTGTAATCGTCGTCTGCGATGGCCTCGTCGTAGTGCTGGAATCCGAAGTGGTCTACGAGTATGAAGGTTGACTTCGTACTCCTTACAGTTTGTTCGCTTACCAGCACAATTGCCTAGCTGTAGCGGTAGGTTGTCTTTTTGCCGTTATTGTAAAAATCGGTCTTGTCTTGCGGTGGTAATTTGAATATTCCCAGTGTGCCGGTCAGCCACCTCGCCAGTGTTCCGGTAGCGAGACCACAATAAGACGCTTTGACTAGTGCCAATGGCATCAGCAGCGCTTCCAGCATGCCTATTGCTCTCAACATCTCTTCTCTGGTTAAATGTCGGTGTTCCATGGCATAGGAAAATCAACAATAATATGAATTTAATAATTATCAAACTTGTAGAAAATTAAAATTTCGATTAAAAAAAAAATTGTATATATAAGACACAGACGAAAATGTATCGTGATAAAGTTAATTTAATTTTAACGCCTCTTTCATTGTCTTTTTTTTTAATTTGCATTTAGAATACAGAAGAGAAATGCGCGGGAACAAATTGACGTTTACATTTTTTTTGTATATCTAGACTTTTAACCTTTGATATACCCTTTTAACGTTATGATACTAAACCTGAAATATCTCTAGATAAGTAGTATTGATGTATGTATATACAGACGAATTGAGAACCTCCTCCTTTTTTAAGAAGTCTGTTGAAAACGGAGCCTTCATAAGATCATTTACTTATGTAATTATGTCCGTCCGTCTGTCCCAATGGTTTGCGTAGCGGCTCTGAGTTTTACGAGAAGATAATTAATTATATTCGCAGATAGATTAATAAGATTGAATGGCTTAGAATACAAAAAAACAATAAAATAAACAATACTTATTGTTATGTAATCTACCTATATAAATAAAAATGGGTGTTTGTACAAACATCCATTTTGACTAATCGCAATGACAGTGTTGGCACATGTATTTTTGCAGAAAAGTTTTTAAAGGGTTCTGTTTCCGGCCCTATGCGACGAAATCGCGGGCAAAAGCTAGGTGTTTTTTATATGTAAATTCCTTGTTTATAGGTTTCTCGGCAAATAATGAAGGCTGTGCAGACTAGTTTAGATTTGTTTGAGAAAAATACTGACCTAGAAAATGGACCTAGAGTGGCATTCCTGGAAGTAATTGCAGAGCTGAGAGACCCAGGTAACCGTCACCATTTGCCTTTAAATCTAATGTTAATGGAGTTATTTTATTATCTTTTTGGTCTTTTATCAATTTTAAGTAAATTTATCAGGTCACTTCACTTCTAATCATGATAAATTCAGTTTTTTTCAGTCTCCCGTGTCAAAATTTTAAAAGCGAAACCCCTCTCTGCTGACCTAGGTATATAACGTCAGTACCCGTCCGACTATCTGATATTGTTAATTTTGAGATAATGTTCATTTGCCAGCAAAAACAGTGCATTACATTTGTTTATTACATTCATAGCTAGGCTTTAGCAGACGATTTTTTTTAAAACTAATTTAAAAAAAAAGACGTAATAAATCCAAACTGCACATTGATAGTGTGATTGCCCAATTATTATTAGAGTTGCAAAAAAACTAAGTAAAACAATTGGTTTATCTGGTTAAAAGTGAATGCATGATCTACGTCATTCCAGACTTATATTTCACTCCGTCACTGGATGTGATGGAACAAGATGGGGTCTTCTGTACGATGATGGAGATGATGAAAGATATGTTTCTTCAGACCACGTTGTTCCCGAGGATAGACCCAGTTGTCGTTCCTATTGCTTCATATGAAGGTACATCTTTATGTACAATAAAGGCTAGCGCGTTATATCCGCATCGGGTCGTAGCGCATGGCATGGCATTCCAGCGCATCGCATTCCAATACATTAAAACCCGTTGCAGCCCGCCCAAATGTGCCTCAGCCTTATGTAGTTCAGAATGTTTAACCGTTTAACTATTACTATTTGCTATATTTACAACTCTTTGGTTGCTATTGTAGACGATTTAATTGAAGAAAACGGTATGATTGATCTGTATCATGAAATGTTGAAGAGAATTGAAAATGGTATCAACGATATAGTCGGGTATGTGGCGGTTAGTATCTGTTACTGTTCATAATTTTTACTCATGTTAATAATTTTTGAAGTTTGCAGTACGTACTTACCTATTTCTAATTGGAATTAATTTTCCGTTTTAATTAAATTTGTTTATTCCTAAGAAATATGACAAATACCGTCCTTTATGGGAAGAGGACAGACAAGAAGTTCTAGCAGCTTTTTTAAAGTATGGCCGCTTCATAGCGCCAGAGGAATTTGATAAGTATAGATATGAGAACCAGTGTGATCCTCCGGAGCAAAAACCTACCCTAGAACAGTATCAGGCAGAGGTAATGACATGTCTATTTGGAATTTATTTTGTAAATAACATAAGATATTGTTTGCTATATCTGTCATTTCCCGGACGTAGCCAAAAACCGTTAAATGATAAAGTAAAAAATATTGACGGCAATCTGTTTAATGTAAAAGTCAAACAATCACCATTGCCCATATACCTACTTATGAGTCATGGAAATGTGGGTCCATTCAGGCTTTTAGTAGTTTAAAATGTCAAATGTATGAAATGTTATAGATAGACAAGTACAACGCAATGTACGATGAGGTCGCGGCATTGCCTACAAACTATCTTGTCAACGGTTGGTTGAACTTAGACCTGAAGCGGCTAAACCAAGCCATCATGAATATCATATGCAAATGGAGCAATCTCTATAAAGAGGATTTAAAACAACAAGTGCATAAAAAGTGAGTTCTAATTAGTATTTGCCTAAATTGTACATGTGAGACGTGTTTTTATTACATCTACATCCTTTTGATTTTAAATACAATCTAAAATACATAAAAAAATACAATGGGGGGAACCCTTGTATCCTTTATACTTGATTTATTTTTATTTTTCATATATAAAATGTCAGTGGGAGGAGGCCAGGTTTTAAAATGAGAAGGTACCTACAACCATTTAGAAACATTTCATAAATGTTTTTGAAATGTTTTCTGGAAGCACTGCCTCAACACCATTCTGTGTGCCGTCGGCAATTTCTACTTAAATCAATCGCTCGAATTTCATAGGTTGGATGATCTGGAAGAGTTCATAGCTTATGCTTCCAAAGAGTTGGCAGTGGAACTAGCTGATGATGACTACGAGGGTCTGCTGAAGGTGATGGGAGTTTTGAACGAGGTTAGGGCTAAGATGGACGCCGATACCGACCATATGTTTGAGCCACTTAGAGATATCATAGACGTGCTCAAGGAGTACGGCGTTGACTTCCCCGAGGAAACTTATGAACAGGTATGTCATGAATATACTAGTACTTAGTATATCTTTTTTTAGTTGTTCGATCTGGGTAAAATCGTGCAAATAAAAGGTAAGGGTGAAACAGTGTTGCCATGCCGAGGAAGCATTTAATCAGTGTTACATCAAAAATCATCCATCATCACATTCACAATTAACAAAATATCTTCAAAATTACTTAATTCCAAATCTGTGTGCCTCACGATTATGCTAAAAAGGTGGTCAGATGATATTAGGATAAGGCTAACCTGCTCACAATCAAAATGATTATGAGCAGGTTAGCCTTATCCGTATGTGCGCATGACTTTTCCTTGAAGGAACATTTTATACCTCATTGACTTTGTTTAAAATTTTAATGCTTACGGGGGGATACCAGAGTGAGAAGGAACATCAGTACTCTGTACACACATTGGTAAGCAAATTATCTAAACATTCTGTACAAAACATAATTATAAATTACATTACGTATTTGGCACCGAAAGTTATTTCCGCACCACTTTTGTCAAAAATCTAAGAACAGTAAACTTACTGATTCCGCTAGAAATTCAATGATGATTGATGTGAAATACCTAATGCGGCGGGTCAGACCAGCTGTAGGGGTGGAGACGCAACCAACAGTTAGTAGACAATAGCCAACATCCAAACGAAAAAATAAAGAATACAATAAGAATAAGTTTTTTTTTTCTTAAAAAACATTTGTTTATTTTGTTTTAGATTATGCCATATTTGTTTCCTTTAATAAACCATCCTTTCATACATACTTTCTATACAAAATAGTTTCGATGTTTTACATCTGCCAGGCGTCCCGCAGCGGTTTCTCTTTTAAACTGCTTTTAATGAACATATCGGATAATCCCTAAATCATTATTTTCTTCCACCAATTTCTATTTAGCTGGACGTTTTGCCCGAGAAATGGCGCAATTTGGTGAAACAAGCGACCGTGATGAAGAATACGGTGGCGCCTTTGCAGGCCGCGCAGGCAGCACTCATTGCAAAGCGGGTGGCGCTCATCAACCTGCGGCTCACCATGTACAGGGAACAATTCAAGAACAAGGAGGTAATGCGGACGGTCACAATATTCTTGATTTTTTTGTTTCAGATGGATGAGTACCACGCTTACCGCAGGCCTTTGTGATACTTAAATGAATATCTGGATCCATGAAAAAAAAAAACGATAAAAGCAGGCTACTCCTGCGGTTTGGCTAATATAGAAAAAGTAATAACGTTTATTTACGTCTATACGTGCCGCACAAAAATGTTACTTAAACAGAAAACAAAACCGTAGGTATTAAATATGCGTCACATTCACATCCACGCAAAACAACCTTTGCTTAGTAAATAATATGTATGTGTGCACAAAACAGAGCTACACGGTGATTTTCAGCAAGAGCCTGCAATTCCATAATAATCACACTGGCTTAAGTTTATGTTACCCTAGTAACTTCGCTCGGATTCCTGAAGCTTTTTGAACGGTTACGTCAGTGTCCAACGTCACGATGGTGATGCTACGAATGTCGTAGCGCCGTGTCCTTAGTCCGCAGCCAAGAACAGACCAATTCAATAATAATTTAAAAAAAAATACGTGGCCGTTCGGCGGACCCCCGTCAGGAACGAAGTTCCTGACGCGATACTCGCACGCACACACACTCATATATAATAGGAGACAAAGAGAGAGTGTGATTTTAATACGCGTTTTAAATACAGAGCCATCTAGTATAAGTTATTAGAAGCTCTCATAAAGTTGTCGTTGGATTTTCATTTTCACCTTCGAAAACCATGAAAACGACCACCCATAAACGAAAAAATTAGTAAATGTTCGCAGCAGCCGTCTTGGATTTTCATTTTGACCTCACTATCGGCTTCAGCACCCTCGAAAACTATGAAAACGATATCGAGACAGAAATTCGCATGGAGGCGGCATAGCACTTTTTCGTTACGTAAAGATTTCTACCAGTTCATTATTATTATTATTTATTGTTTATTTCTCCTACCGCAAGCCGCGTTTTATTTTATTCAAGTATTATCTGTGGCCCCAGGGGCAAAAAAATATTAGTTGCAGCATGAAAAGTAGTTACAATATCGGCGATATCGATTTTCCTAACGATATCCATGTCGTTTAAAATCTTTTTCATTTGCTTTGTGTTTTACTTTCATGGTTAAATTCTGCCACCTATTCCTGCGGTTATGAATCGCATTGTGGCTTTTGTCAAAACAATAATAAACAGTCTTTAATGTTTTATGTTGCTGAAATATTGTTTGTTACGTTATTTAATATTAATTTTTGTCCGGTGTTGTAAACTCGTCGATGTTTTTCCGTCTACCATGAACAACTATTGCATCCCTTTTGCACACTGCTTTACACATAAATGTGCTTTTCTGTCACTCTCCAACAACATACCCGCCGCTTAATAAAATGAAACAGAAATACACTGGGTATCCTCACCCTGACATTTTCCGCCACTCACTCAGTCCACTCACACAAGGGAGGGGGAACATTTCGTGAAAATGTATGAATTCTGCATGTTCTTGTTATTTATGCTATCCTAGTACTTTTTACGGGAATACTGAAAATTCTCGCAACTATTACGTCATTGGTGACGTCAGTTAGTGACTGAGGGTAGCGTTCCGAAAATGTAGTAAAGCAGCTCTTTTAATCTTCTGCTGTCCTGATAATTTGTGCTGAGTTGTTCGGCTACGAAAATCGAAGGGCAACGCGTAGCTGCTACGGTACTACGTGCTACGCTTCTACGTGCTACGCTTGATGTAAAACGAATTGAATCCACACGATGTCAAGTCAATCAGAATGCCGAATCAACTTCTTGAAAAAGTCTTTACAGATTAATGTTTGTTACATATTAATACTAATGAAATTTGGCACGCAAGAGATTGGTTATAAAAAATAATTATGAATGAAAATTTTAATTCGGTAAAACTTGCGTGCCAAATTTTTGGGCTTTATTTTTATTTAATAGGTACTCTACGTAGGTTTATATTACAACTTGTCTACGGTCGCACATCCGGTGTCGATAAAACCAGACAGGACTCAGGGTGCTCAGTTTTGAACGAGCCGCCTTGACGCACACAGAAGCAATGTGTACCTTTGTGCATTACACTACACACACAATTATACAACCCGCCTTCTGGACTTAAAATATTAGTACGATTTTGTACTTAGTTGTCGATTTTCTGACTGTCACGCTCTTTCATTTGTCAAACCGATCACTCTGTCCCACTTGTTTGATGGTCTACCCCTTTTAGATTGGCGTGTGTGTACAGTGTTGGAGCGAGGGGTGGGCCGTGTCTATGTAGTCGTGCACCTTTTCGCGGGTTTCCACATTTAGTGAAATCGCAACCTCTTCGTGTTACTGGCAGCCTAGTACTTTTAGACGGAGTGCTGAAGACTTTGGCCGTTATCGTTGCTACGAAATACGCGTAGCAACGGAGAGGACATTCTGTACCAATTCAATGAAATTGCCGACGAGTATAAATTGCTAAGTGCTTCATAGTCTGGATAAAATAAAATACTGCGCAAATAAATGATTTATTTAATTTAAAGGTGGAACTACCGAACTCCACCGATATATCATTTAAGGCGATCCTTACTTCAACCTAGACCCCAAAATTCAAAAAGTTTCGGGTTTCCTGTAAATTGCTGCCCTGTTTTGCGTTACATGTTGATGAAAATTAATCCTCGACACTATTGATAATGTAAAAATTGTTACTTAGTTATTTATGTATTGTATGGCATTTTAATTCTGAATAAACAAATTATTTCCTAAAAAAATATAATCAAGTTTAAATAATAATCAGCCTAAATAATCATATAAATAGCTCACGAAATTATATTTGAGGGAAATAATTATGATTATTTCGTGAAATCACGACGTTTTTCCTCTCCCCATTATAATTTCTATATCCTAACTTAATATTATAAAGAAGGACCGGACGTAACAGTCCCTACGACCAATAACAACCACATATAGGTATGTCATTAGATAGGCTTTTTATATAGAGCAATAACTACTAGGGCGGTTCATTTGAAATCGCTGTGTGAAATGCGATGTTTCGTACGACTGACTAGCACCCTAATTAAAAACCGTAAATTAAAAAGTTAAATTTTAAAACCAAAATAAATTCATTAAAAATAATACTGTTTAGACAACGTACCTTCGTACTTTCTCGTTAGGTGTACCGATTTTACATTTTAGGCAAATAAGTAGAGTATCAGCAGCATCGTGATAGTTTGTACTGCGTGGCAACGTCGCTTTTCAATGTTCAAGGATTCAAGCTAATTGAATCATTGTTTGCTAAAAATCAAAACTCTACTTTTTGACCTAATTCCCGGACCGTTTTCGTAAATTTTTGTATATCGACAACAAAGGCGATAAGAAGTGCTTGGTGTTCATTTATTGCATATATGTGTTTTCCATACTGTATATACAATTACGCCAAAATATTTGGACTGGTATCATTACCCAGGGAGAAAACAGAGGAATACGTTAGTATGGAATGAACGCCAAAGACCGCGTGACCGCGTTTCCTCTTAATATGGAAGAAACTCACAACAATTTTATTGTATTATGTGTCTACGTGAACTACACTTCAGAAGATTACACCTTCCACGTCAAGTTTTGAGTGAACACATCCGTCAAAATCAACGGTCGTTTGTTTTGTAGGTTACGTGCTAGAATCGAAGAATTGTAGATTTGCTTAAGTTCCAGTCATTTAGCATAACATCACGCCTGTATTTTCCGAAGGGGTAGGTAGGAGTGCAGTAATCAAATGACACCTACTTTTAAGTTCCATGTAATTGTGGGCGAGCCTATTTTCATAACAGGCTCTGGGCTGCTTTAGAAAAATTCTGAAGAAGGCGAAGAGTGAAAAATCAACCTTCAATGTGCTGTTTTTTCAAGTTGAATTTAATGATACAATGTCATCGCTGCTCACTAGTAGCTATTCAAGCGTTCCGTTATCCAGCATGCAGGTTATGAAAATACTGGATGTGGATGTTATATGATCCATGTTACCTGGATGCTCAGGACGAAATGAAATACAAGATGGCGATGTCTATATTATATACGAGCGTGTGTGCGTCCGAGTATCGCGTCACAGCCGCCGTTTTGGAGTTTGATTTTGACCTCATTATCGGCTTTAGTACCCTCGAAAACCATTAAAATTATCTCTCTCTCTCTTGATAGAGAGATAAAGTCGCATAGAGAAGGCATAACGCTTTTTCGTTACGTGATGATTTTTACCAGTTTACTCCTACCACAAGCCGCGTTACAGAAATTCGTTCCAAAACGCAGTTTTAGCACCCTACCTCGGATAGGACAGTTTTTCTTTTGACTAAAGATACAGAAATAAGAGTAACTTTGTCGACTTTAGTTTAGGAATTGAGAGAACCTGGGTTGCAAGAGCGAGCGAAGCGAGCTCAATAAATTTAGCACCCCACCTCGAATTAGTTTGGTTAGTTTTTCTTTTGAACATTCATAGTATTAGCTATAAAAACTTCATGAGTTGAGGAAACCTGCATTAACTTTCGATGCGCGATGCTCCTCAGACTGAGCTATCTTTTTAAGCCGGTGCATTGTTGGCATAGCAGACCTCTGTATCCGAATAAAAACAGACTGCACCACTTTGAACCTTAATAGTTAGGCCACTGTTCCAGAAGATATAGTAGGTACTTCTTTAGCGTTCCTCATTGAAGCAATGTCTTGATGGATATGAATTCAGGTCAGTCCATTCGAACGATTCGATTTATTTAACTTAAACCATTGGGGAGAGGAGGGGGGGCGGTGCCCCTGTGCACTGGATTCGCCCTTGCAAGACGGTATTATATTCACGACACGACACAATTTCTGAGCAGTAACATAACAAAAAGATACCAGGCTTTCATTAAATTCCAGATAGCATTTCAATCATTAGCATTATGCTACTAGGTTTTAGATGAAATTTGGCATACCACATACTTTATTACATGGATTAACACATAGGAAACTTTTTATCCCCGTAGTAAGTTGCCCTGGGATAATTTCCGACCTCCACGCGGGCAAAGCCGCGGGCAACAGCTAGTATCTAATATTTTGGTTTTTCCTGTAGATGTTCTTCGAGGCATGCAAAGAACCATACAGGAGTGTAGACAAGGTCAACCAGGAGCTTTTAGGTTTTGAAGAAATACTGGACGGACTGAAGTTGTCATGCGGCCTGTTCGACATCCAGCCTGCAGATGAGAAGAGCCTGAAACAGTGCAGGAGGGAACTGAAACTTGCTAAGGTAACCCGTGCAAGAAAACTCGTTGCAGAAAAACAAAAACCTGCTTGATGACTTTGTTGTATTGCTTAACTAACATTGGCTTTCGAAATTCATTGCAAACAATGTTGACTAGCAATAGCGCAATACTGTTTTCAGCAATATCAAATGTTGCTGGCAACAATGTTGTTAGTTCTTTGCCTTCTATCAATAAGGGACATTACCACATTTCCAAAAATGCTGCAATATTCAATGTGGCCAGCAACATATTTTCCTCAACCCAAAAACATGTTGCTGAAAAAATGTTGCGCAATTTGGTTTGCCAATGAACACGCGGCTTAAATTTTTTTATAACAGCAATTGTGGGACTACTACTACTTGGTGTTGGGTACTATCGAGTTCTGGAAGAAGTCTCCATGGAAGAAGATTGACGCCGATGGCATGGACCAGGAGTGTAAGCGGTTTTCCAAAGATCTGCGACAGCTGGACAAGGAAATGAGAACATGGTAAGCTTAATGATTGTCATGTTAGTAAGAAAAAGTACAAGGTATCTTTGATACATAGAAAAATAAACAAAAAATTCCAAGCAAGTATAAACTATTCTACAATCCGCCCTATAGAGCGTTTATCAGAAAAGTGTGTTAAAAATTTTGAGTGTGGTACAAACTATCATACTGAACGATGTTGGTTCCATGGAGAAAGTTCAGTTTGATGGTCTGTACCATACCCTTAATTTTTACCACAACTTTCTAATACTTGCTGTATACGACTTGGTAATGGTGGAGTGGGGTTGTAACGTTTGAAATAATAACAATAGTTCTAATGATCATAATTGTGACCTAATTTCATTTAACATACTTTCTTTTTTATATAACGATGAAATGATATAATGAATTATTGATATAATTTCATTTTACCTAATTTTATATGGTTTAATGAGCATTTTCTTTAATGCACATTTCAATAATTATTCAATTAGTATAATATTCAGTTACTATAGTATTCAAAATCTATTAAAAAACGTTTAATATAATTTAGAAACGTAATTGTTTTGTAATTTTTTTGCAAAATCTGGTCCTGACCTGCACCAGATCTACTCTATTGTTGGTGAATCATTTGGGTTAGCTGAGGTTATAACAGGATGATGTTTCCTGATATTTACTTATTCATTACAGAATTTTTGCTGCAAATGACTAAATATGAAAATTAGGTCAACTAAACGTTATATAAATTGAGCATTATACAAATTGAAAATGATGTGAAATGAACGTTATACTAAATGTTATTAGAGCAAACGAAGTTATATCAAATATAACATTAGATCACATGAAATTAGGTTATTTGATTTTATAGCATAAAAATTATATCATGTGAACGTTATTTCAACTGATATTATTTTATCTGATAATATGCCATATATTACACACCCAGTCGCGAGAACCGTTAGATGCGGGAACAATAGGATGGATAGTTGTGGCAATGCTTAGGGAAGGCCAGCGTCCAGCATTGTCAAGCAAAGTCGCTTGAAATTATGACAACGATCCGTCATTCCAATATTTGGTTTACTGTTACACATTTACCTACAGTATACTTTTATCACAGGGAACCCTATATAGCAATAGAATCAACAATAAAGAACTTGATGACGTCATTAAGGGCCGTCACTGATCTACAGAATCCAGCTATCAAAGATAGGCATTGGCTAGAACTTATGATGGCAACTAAGGTAAAGTGCTTCTCTTGCGAAAAAATTAACATATATAAGCATGTTGTTTATTTTGTTCTGTAAATATTTAAATACCTATATGTTTTTATTTTATTTAGAAAGCGGTTCACTCGCTCGTCATGCTCATCAAAACAAAGCACTCTCATGTCTCATCGTTCTCAAATAATAATATATCCAGTCAAACTTTGAACGAAATTATAAACGACTTCAGATCATTAGATGAATTAGCTGTTGATGTAGATGTAGAAAATAATAGTGATACAATCCAGAATGGAATTAAAGCAGAATATGAGAAATATCTACAAATACAAGACTACAGAAGAACTAAAATAGAAGAAGGAAATAGAATAAGTACGTTTAGATTGAAAAGATCGTACTCAATGAAAGAAATGAAGCGGAAGGGTTTCCAACTGAAGTCTGACACAAATTCGTCGCAGCGGAAATTCGCGCATCATCCAATAATATTATCAGAATTCATTATTTAGATTACCTATGTAGATACAATATAATGTATATAGATTAAGTTTTTAGTGTATATAGGCTGGTTACACGGATAACAATAAGGTAGGAACTTTACTGATGGGTTTAATTATAGTGGCACTATGCTATACCTACCTACTTAAGTAGTACACTACACTACACTAGTATAATGTTATTGATAAAACATTTAACTAACCAATATCTTTCAAGCAACCAGACTAAATATAAAATAGAGAATTCCTGCTTCAATTCCTATATTAA
The DNA here is from genome assembly GCA_917490735.1 of Dryobotodes eremita. Taxonomy (NCBI): domain Eukaryota; kingdom Metazoa; phylum Arthropoda; class Insecta; order Lepidoptera; family Noctuidae; genus Dryobotodes; species Dryobotodes eremita. Next base: position 13,882,887 of record OU823257.1, read on the forward strand.
TTTTAGGGTTTTGCTTTAAATAAAGAATATCCTTCGCAACTTTGTATCTACGATAGTTCAACTCATCTGTGCGCGCGTCGCCATGTGTGCATTTTTAATTTGTGTGGCAGTGACGCGGCAGTCGGTGACTCGTCGTCCGAGCAACACGTGGGATATACGAGTACGTACAAGGTTTACCCACACATAGCGCCGCGCGCACAGATGAGTTGAACTGTCAACTTAGCGATTTAGTAAGTAGAATAAAACTGAGATTTTCTTCAGGTTAAGTTCCACATCGATGACGACACGACACTGGCAGACTTGCTAGCACTAAACCTACATAAGTTTGAAGAAGAAGTTAAAACTATTGTTGATAAATCTGTCAAAGAAAGTGCCATGGAGAAAACTCTCAAGTATGTCCATTAATTTTAACAGGCAACCGTTATATTCTACCCGTCATAGAGAGTTATACTTTCCTTTACACTAATTCAGATTTTTGGAAAAGATACATTATTTTAATTTACGTAAAAACGTAAAAAAAATCGAATAGTTTTCGCGTTGTTTAATGGCAGCCTATTGGATGCGTGTTTCTCAAACAATAGTATCATTGCATAGTAGGTACCTACGGTCAACCACAATACATGTCGGAACGTAGTAACCGAATTACGAACCTTACTGCTACGAAATAAGGACACTGTCAAACTTAAACTGGTACCATGGACAAGTATTGACTGTAAGTATCTTTGCTTTGAATTTTGTTTAAAAAATATACACTTTTCAGGGAGTTGGAGGCCACCTGGGCTGTTATGGAGTTGGATTACGGTATACATGATAGAACTGGACTCAAAGTACCAAAAGCTAGTGAGGAACTTGTAGAGACGCTGGAAGATAACCAGGTGATGATAAAAATAACACTTACAGGCAGCACTCCGATGTGATTGCACAACACCTACTGTATGCTGGATGTTACTCTTGCATTGCCTTAAAAGTTAAAAGTATAATGATAAAGAAGTTTAGGCTCGCTTGCACCACAGATCACTCTAAATACGGGTATCGCTAATCGAATTTAAAACATCGTTATATTTCTGTCAATCGTTAGAATATGAGAATGACAGAATGATGTATCAAATACGTCAATACGTTAGTGATTTGTGGTGCAAACGGGCGTTAGTTTGTTTTTAAAAGTAAATAAAATACTTACATAAATTTTAATTATTATTTAAAGTCACCTAGTTTAGATAGGTTACCTACCCAACATTCGATCTTCAAAAACGGCACAATGTCACATTATTAGAAGACACGTACAAGTAGGATGGCATGTCGTTATTATCGGGAGCGAAAAAGGGACAAGACGAAGAAAACTTGGCTATTTAGCCAAGTTTTTTACATGTCACTTGCGGAGCGCGTATAACCGTTTACCACTTTTTACTTATATTATCATTGTTTCAAGTAGTGACTTATAAACTTGCGTTTTTCTCCTGCATTGATTATAGAATCAAGTACAAAATATGATGTCATCCAAGTTTGTTGGCTTCTTTGAAATGGAGGTGACAGAATGGCAGAAGAAACTAGGCACTGCCGATGCTGTGATCGCACTATGGTTCGAAGTACAACGTAAATGGCAGTACTTGGAAAGTATTTTTGTCGGATCCGACGATATTCGCTCGCAGCTACCTGAGGATTCGAGGAGGTTTGATCATGTAGACCATGATTTTAAGGTACGTTTATTACCTTTCATACGTGTTTTTAGCATAATTTCTTTATAAAGTTATTCATGATAACAATAACTTCGTCATAGGAAATGCTAAAAGATATCGGAAAGACTCCAAACGTGATAGAAGCCACCAACAAACCGCATCTGCAAGAGAACCTTGAGGACCTGATGTCTGCACTCAATCTGTGCGAGAAGGCGCTAAACAATTATCTCGAGACAAAGCGGCTGGCTTATCCTCGCTTTTACTTCGTGTCTTCTGCAGATTTGCTTGGTAACAATAAATTAGCGCTGTTTATTCATCAACATCAGCCATAGCAGACACGTCTATCTGACGAAGATCGAACATAATGGCGAGCATTACACGTGACTATTTTCGATTTTCGTAATTTTGATGAATCTATTTGCTGTCTGTATCGCGAAGATCGTCGCACCACCACCCATAGATCGAATCTAAAGGCTATAATCATTACTTATTATGACCAGTTAAACCGACTTCGTTTTGAATTCCACCTTTTTTGAGTATGTACTTAGACTAGTTTTAGATTGGCTAATTTCATAGGCCGCTGAGTGACTATCAGTCACTCAGCGGCCTATGAAAGAGTGATTGACTTTAAGACAAGTTAATTACTCTTATTTCATAAAAACTAATTTGAAAAACTGTCAAAACTTTTTCCCTGATATAAATAACGTAATGATCGCCAGATATCCTGTCGAACGGCAACAACCCGCCAGCGGTTTCGCGGCACTTGCCGAAGTTGTACGATAATATAGCCGTACTCGTATTCCCCAATGCGACCAGCAAGCAAGCCTACGAAATGATATCCAAGGAGAACGAAGAGCATGTGCCTTTTAAAGCACCCTGTTGCGACTGTTCTGGAAAGGTTCCCATTTCATTATATAGCCATTTTTATCTTAATATTATAAGCTTCAGAAGTGGAAATTCAATAAAAGAAAAGAAATTACAACAAAAAAACACATTCTTACTTCGTAATCACAATTGACTTAAATTACAATCAACAAAATTACTTACAGTCCGCTAAGACTAAAAATCCACTAAACGAAACACTGTACACTTTATCACTTTTGCACTAAACTAAACTCAAATGGCTTTCGTAACCTTACGACTAGCTAATGATTCACACGTCCGTCCAGTCCGAGCGCAGAGCAGCAAAAAAAAAGCCCGTTCTATCCCCAGCGCCTTGCTTTTATAGGCGAAGTGGGGGTAGTTACTGACGTAAGAGAGGATTCTCCTTACAATATTCAATTTAATTTTATTGACAGGTTTGGTATGTATTTTCTAAGTTAATACATTGAAAACTTAGGTGCAATTTATACTACAACGTATGTAAAATATGCTTGTTTTTGTTGTTATGTCATTACTTTGTCTTTAGATGAGACTTTCCCCAACCCAGTCTTCGTAATACATGACATGTTCGCGTTACGCCCTCTGTAAAAGTTCTCCCTCAGCATGTAAAATGGTGTACCAGGTGGAAACTTGGTTGAACCGAGTGACAGACTGCATGCGGTACACTCTTCGTGATATCTTCGAGCACTCCGTCAAGTCGTACGAAGACAAAGCGCGAGAAGAGTGGGTGTTTGACTGGCCCGCGCAGCCTGCCCTCGTCGGCACCCAGATCTGGTGGACCTCTGAGACTAACCAGGCTTTTGAGAAACTTGAAGAAGGTATGAAACATTCCCGTGCACTTTGTGTATAGTCAATGGACAGAGAGAGCCCAACTTAACTAGTGCTTACTTGGTAAGGGGGATATTGTAATCTGGACCGATTACAATATCCCCCTTACCAAGTACCTTACCGGCTGTACAATGTTTTTTAGGGCTGTGGCAGACACGATACTTGTAGCATCGGCGATTAGCGATAGATGCTTTTGGAAAGCTACAGCTACTCGGCGCTCATTTGGATGCCAGTCGATTTTAGTGAGGTTTTGACAGTCTGATCTGCCATCTGCGAAACACGGCTCAATGCTTTTATTTTACCGCGACCCAAAGCAAAGCCTCGCCCCAAATCACCGATAGCCGATGGCAAAAGTATCATGTCTGCCGTGGGCCTTCATTTCTCAAAAGTAACTAATTAGAAACTTGTAGGTTACGAGAATGCATTGAAAGATTACCAGAAGAAACAAATCTCCCAGTTAAGCTCCTTGATAATGTTGCTACTGGGCGATCTGACAGTCGGCGACCGACAAAAGATTATGACCATCTGTACCATCGACGTCCACTCTAGGGATGTGGTCGCCAAGCTCATCGTCGCTAAGGTGGAAACTTCTAATGCTTTCCAGTGGCAGAGCCAGCTGAGGTACTTCTAGCTAATATTTTGTGTGCCGTTTGGATTTTCGAGTAGTAATAAAATGTGTCTGGGATCTACGTGTGAGATTCTATCTTTGTTTAGATTTTTGTTTGTAGTTGTCACCTTTAATTCTTATCCACTGGTTTATGTATATGTAAGACTGGTCACAAAATCTATAATTTTATATTTTATTATAAAAGTCGGTCGCACCTTTTTCAGGCATCGCTGGGATGTCAATGTGAACAATTGCTTCGCGAATATATGTGACGCACAGTTTGTGTATGATTACGAGTACCTTGGAAACACGCCTCGTCTTGTAATCACGCCACTGACTGATCGCTGTTATATCACATTGACACAGGTATTACCCACATTAGATTACAGCCTTACACTTGTCATCATCTCCCACAAATAGGGTCCTAAATTAAGTGATGATTATGAATTACTTTAACACTTCAGACTCGAAGCGTTCACAACAACATAATTGAAATAATTATGCCATATTTGCAGCCTTGCATAATATGGCAGCGCGTCCACCTTCGCACCAGCGCAACATTCGTTGTTCCGAAAGATTTCTCCTCACTGCACAGTGCATGAGTGCACAAGTCATAAAGGCTTGTTTAAAAGTAAACTGTATAATTGCTAACACAGGCCACCGTGCATGAATACTTGGATGCGCATTTTTAAGAAGTACCTACTGAGTAGTCATGAACTTTCGGAGTCAGGCAATTTGCTTAAACGGAGGCTCCAAACACTAAACCCTTTTTTAAACTGAAGCATAAATAAACACTTTCCGTCTTATTCATAATAAAGCCATTCGCTTCATAAAAATATTTTAGCTATCGATCTGTTGTCCCTTTCTGTCAAACTTTATTTTTAACTTGACAGAAAGGGATAAAACAGTTCGATAGCTAAAATAGGTGTATGAAGGAAATGGCTTTATTATGAATAAGACGGTTAATTTTAAACACGCTTTTTTATTAGCTTTATATTAACTAACAAACAATGTAATAAAATCTTAGATGTCATTTTTAACCTACTTCCAACTGTCGTATCGAAATGAAACTTTGTACGTATATGTAGTTCGGATGACAATTCTATAATTTTGTATCTTGGGGCTGATCTGATGATGGAGCCAGAAAGTGGATACACTCTTCAGTGGCTACTAGTAAACCCGTCGAGTTTGGAGTCATGATTTGTTTTGATGAGTGAGATTGGGCTTGGTAACGAGGGTCTGATTAAGAAAACAAGAGATGATAGGGGAACTCTCAGTGGCTTCTAGTAAACCGCTCAGGTCATAACTTCGTTGACTTTAGACTTATTAACTAAATGAAGAATAAATATACTAGACTAAAAAGAACAAACTAAAAATACGTAGGCAGTTAAAAAAAAAACGCTTTTATCACGCACAAAAACATATAAAATAATTAAATCGACTTGTATTAGTTCTTCTTTTATATCCAATGATTAAATCAGAATGCGTGGAGCGCTTTGTTTAAATTAATTAAAAGTACACACAACAAAAAAGCGCTCCCCGCTTTTTTAATACATTTAATTATTTATTTCAATTTAATTATTTTATAATGTTTTTGTGTGTGACAAAAGCGTGTTTTTTAGTTTTTCCTTTAACTACACTTTTTATTTTTTATTTATGAACTCTCGGTGAATTATGTCGGTTACCCTTTTGCCTTTCACAGTTTTTCTAGGGTTCCGACCTGAAAGGAAAATCGGAACTTTCAGGTACATTACTTTTTCTGTCCGTCCCTCACAGAGGATTTCAAGATCTGTGCAAAGTAGGTATGTCAATGTTGACATAATATTTGGGTAGGTCTCGGTGACGCACTCACTAACAAATTACCAATTAGAGAACATTTTTTTTTTACTTTTCGTTTTGGCAATAATAAAGTTCTCGTTTGTTCGTGTTTGGTATCGTTTAAAAGGATTCTAAAAATATATTTTTCTCAAACATTATTGGAAATTCGAGCATTATTTTGAAAAAAATAATAATTTATTTTGACATTTTCGAGATAAATCGAAAATGCTGTACTGGTAAAATACACTTCAACTCATCTGTGCGCGCGGTGCCATGTGTGCGTGCGCTTGTAACTATTAACTATACAGCATTAATCTTTGTGGCAGTGACACGGCAGTCGTTGTCACAAAGGCGCCGCAAAGGCGACAAAGGCGCCGCTCGTTGCGCGACACGCGGTGCCTTTGTGTCGGGCGTCGCGTCGCGCCAGTGTGTACGAGCCTTTATTGCACGGGTACAGTCGTTCCTAAAAATTTCTATTTCTTCACGGAGAAAATATTGAAGAAGTCAGGTAAATTTTTATAAATTTTTTATATGCTCATTTCGATATAATTAACATTTATTATGATTAAATAATGCAGGTATCATAAACGATTTTTTCTTGACGTTGTCATATTATTATTGTTTTAGACTCGTGAAACCATTGCCTAGGTAGACGATTTTCTGAAAAAAGATGCGACAGGGAAATTGCAACTTTTAAGTGATCCAGTTTGCAGTACAATTTTAATATCGAAATTGAGTGAGCAATTAAACAGCATACAAAAAAGAATAGCAATGGCAGTGCAATGGGGGTATCAGAGAGAACAATAAGTAATATATTGGGTGAAGGAAAATCAACTGATCCTAAATTTAAATCTCCGTATTAAGACCTCAAAAAACGTGCAAAGAAGTTGGAATTAGACAACTTTAACATTGATGTTATACGTTCAACTATTCAAAATTACCATTGAGGACATCACGAGTGTACTTACCTTGCTAAAGTTGTAAAGAATATTTCAAGAGAAACTTAACTATGGTGGAAGTATTTTGACTCTGCGTACAGTTTTGTTAAAGTTGGGATACAAATGGCGAAAAACTGTGGATAACAGCCGTGTAACTATAGAGCGGCATGACATTCGAAAGCTACGATTTTGCATGAAATTGCAAATGCAGAAATAGTTGACAGAAAAAAATATATCTTATAATCTAGATATGAAAAAAGTAGAAATTATGATTTGATTTAAAAAAATTAAGAAAACCATATTTGTTATAAGATTGATGGCATACATCTTTCTGAACTAAACCCCATAGAAAATGTATTTAGGCATTTATAAAAAAAATATTGCTTCGCATAATGTCGAAAAGAAAGTGACAGGAATAATGAAACTAGTAAATCAACGTTTAAGTCAAATTGATGAAGAGATGTGGGGTAATACTTGTCGACATGTTAAAAAAACTTTTTTACAATAAAACAACCGACTTCCAAAAAAACACTAAAAAACGTGAAAAATAACTTTAATTTCGGAAGTCGGTGTCTTTGGTTGTGTATTTTCGATTTTAGGCACCGACTTCCGAAATTAAAGTTATTTTTCACGTTTTTTAGTGTTTTTTTGGAAGACGGTTGTTTTTATTATTTTTCACTTTTAATTTGTGGTACCTACCCCGCACACATTCGTATACCACTACTTGATATGTAAATAACCGTGACAGGAAATTATTATAACATCATCAATATAAACGAAGTGGAAAAAATACGCATTATTAAGGGTAACTCAAAAACTACTTGTACAGTACTTAATCAAATTTAAATGGGACCACATGTGAACTACCAGCTTTCAAATAAAAAAGAATTATCCAAATCGGTTCACCCAGAAAAAAGTTCTGAGCTAACATACATACATTTAAAAAAAGCAGTCGAATTGAGAACCTCCTCCTTTTTTTGAAGTCGGTTAAAAATAAAGAAGAAGTATACTATCGACATTTTGACGTGAATTAGAATTCATAATTAACCTTGGTGAGAGCAGCCAATCCGAAAATTGCACATTTGATTTTTCTAGTAGCGATACAGAATAATATATTATGTTCAATAAACATGCATAATTACCAAATTAAGTTGTTTTTTTAAGAACCCGTATATTATCAAAACACAGCAGGTTACAATAATCTAAACTAATTTACAATAGTTACTACTCAGCACAGTGTTGTTCTTTTTTATTTCAATTTAAATAACTGTACCTATTTGTACTTGACTGTACCTCTTGTCACTCACACAAAGTCACTGTATATTATACAAGGTTTGCCCACACATAGCGCCGCGCGCACAGATGAGTTGAACTATCTGTAAATTTTAATATGTAAACTCATATCTATCGTGTAACTTAAAAATGGAACGGACTTTTTACTTGGACCCATGGCAACCAAGGAGGTAACTTATCCAAGATTTTATTTAAATCTCGAACTTGCTTAGCAAATACAGCTGTTTAAGGTGGATCCTCAGTTGTACCCTGCCAAATTCAAATTTTCTTTGGTTTTTTGCAAATTACAGCTCTGCTTTACGTCGTATGTTGATCAAAATGCGATTTGCGACTGAAGGAATGATATGTTTACTGAATAAGAATCATCAGCAGAAACGAACATGGCTATGGTCTCAAGCAGGAATGTGTTAGATTTCCTTTTTTTAATCTCTCGTCTGCTGCTTAGAAAAGGATCCAAGCTCAGAATGAGACGATTAAAAATATCCTGATAGCAGCTTTTTCTAGAAATTTTTCTGGCGAAATCTGTCCGGTATGCTCTAAAATGTTTTTTGCGAGCCTCAGCTGCCTCCTCGGAAAGTTGTCCAATCGGTAGTAGAGCTTCTTCAATGATTACCGCACCATGTACCAACACTTTGTGAAGTGTTGGCGTCATGGGATGCCAGTCATATAGTCGTGCATAGAGACGAGCTGTATCTACGCCATACTTTACTTCTTTTACAAACCTCTTCAAATGGTTGGGATGGCAGACCGGACCAATTTTGTATGTAATCAGCAACAGGAATTTCAAACGTTCTCTCCAGCCATGATTGTTGTTGTTTTTTTAAAAGACGTTGCCCCATACTAAGATTTTCTCCTGTATTTTGGGTGCGTTCACAAACATTCAAACTCACATACACAAACAGCCAGACCCGGAACAACTACTTGCAGGTCATACAAATATTTGTTCCGTGCGGGAATCGAACCCGCGACACGCAGCGCAGCAGTCAATCACTTAACCACTGCGCCAACCGTGCCGTCACAACCGTGCCGTGCCGTACAAAAATATTTTCATTGTAATGAGCTTTGATCCATTTTTGTTTCATTTCAGATTTAAAATGACCCAAATTACGTTTCAAACTAACAATTTGGTCGTTATTGTACCTAAGACTTGTCTGATAACAGCTGGTTCCTTAAAAAATCCAACTTTGCATCTAAAGGCAAATGTTTGTTTTTAAGGCGATCGAATAAGTATTGTCGGGTCACAATCCTTACTACTGATGTCCCTTGTGAACCTAAAACAAGCATAAACTATGTAAAAGTTACATGGAAAAAATAACCTTTTTGAAATTATATTGTGTGTCATATCGATTGATTAAAAATAAGATTTATCCGGACGTTTCCGGACGTAATTGTTTTGTTATTTAAGATAATATTATTTGTAGAATAACTTGTAATAAAAATCATAGCCCGATATATCCCGATACACAAACAAAAACTTTAGCTGAGAAGAAATTGTGCCCACATTTGGAGTATCAAATTCACTTATTTTTTTAAGTTAAATTATTACGATGTTTAACAGTTTCGCGTAATATTTTAAACACATTTCTTAAGTTTCTTAACTGCTTTATCAGGATCCATCACTTTAAAATTGCAATGTAAACTAGAAGAATTAAAAACTGAGCTTCAAAATTAACACTCTTAAGAGCGCGTCGAGAACAGCGGTGCTATTCTCTAGGATACAGCATTGCGAACAGCGCGACGAAACAGCGGCAAAACAACGTGTTTCGTCCACGCTAGGCTGTATGTATTCTTAGAGAATAGCACCGCAGTTTCGTGCACGTGGCAAAGCAATCGAATTCCGACTGACGTTACGCGAGCGGGAACCACGGAGGGTAGGGGTTTGTGCCGGGGCATTGTAAACACGTTCGTTATCTTTACCTGGAACCGGTTTTTAGGGGTATCAATGCAATTTCGAGACTTCGGCCTAGATGTTGCAAATACCAGTATGCGCGTCCCTTTTCATCTTCATAATAAATACACTTAGTACTCTGCGGGTTGCATCAAACAATAAACTTACGTCTACTCTAGGCTAAGCGATTACGTCTTGTGGTCTGCGCACACTTTGCTGCAATCGAGTAGCTTCCATAGATAATTGAGAAAGTGATAATGAACGATTAGAGCTGTGACTTAATTCATTTTTCAATGAGAGCATTTTGCTGTAAGGAGTGCGCAAACCCTTGAATATTTTGATTTCATGCAGCCCTCTGTAAGTATAGTCAAATATTTATCCGTAATCTGTCACGTTCGGTTTCACAGAGCCTTCATCTAGTAATGGGTGGAGCCCCCGCCGGGCCAGCTGGTACTGGAAAGACGGAAACCACAAAGGATTTGGGCAGAGCTCTGGGCATCATGGTCTATGTGTTCAACTGTTCTGAACAAATGGACTACAAGTCCTGTGGCAATATTTATAAAGGTTTTGTTTTAATTACTTTAATTAAATTTATTATTGTGCCCTTATGTGTAATCTTTCTTGATTATGATAATCCTTCTGCATTTTGCTACAAATAAAAAAATTAGATTTATTTAGGATCGTTGGTGCAGCACTCTTTATTTTCTTCCACACATTTTCATAATGATTTTTTATAACTGCCATATTTTTAAATTATGGAATCTAAATTGTAACTTCTTGCGTTTTAAAATTAAGGGCTATGTCAAACTGGCGCATGGGGCTGCTTCGACGAGTTCAACAGAATCTCAGTGGAGGTGTTGTCTGTGGTGTCAGTGCAAGTGAAGAGTGTGCTGGATGCCATTAAGGCTAAGAAAAAGAAGTTCGACTTCATGGGAGAATTCATCGTTCTGATACCCACCATTGGTATGTTCATAACGATGAACCCCGGTTACGCGGGCAGGACTGAGTTGCCAGAGAACTTGAAAGCACTCTTCAGGTGAGTTTGGGCAAAGCGTTTTGTTGTAATTTAGAATATAAACACTAGCCTACACATACAAGTCTGGCCTTCGAGAGAATGCATTTCTGACACCTGTCAGTGCGACCATTCTAGTAACTAATAAAGGTCAAATTCGCAGCAGACATCTTAACGCCTGCGCTATTATTTCTGTAGGTTGGGACAGGCTCGCTTCAGATGGCCCCCGACAGGCGCCACCGCCGGGATCATAAATCGTGGTTGGGGGGGCGAATCGCTGTCGAGTCAACCATGAAGTACCTGGGATTGGTGCTCGACAGTCGTTGGGACTTCAGCTCCCACTTTCGGCGGTTGGCGCCTAAGTTGATGCGCGGCGCTGCGCTGCTTCCCAATTTGGGGGGCCCGAGCACCACCTGCAGGCGGTTGTACGTGGGGATCGTGTGACCCATGGCCCTGTATGGGGCCCCGGTGTAGGCAGCTGATCTGACGGCCCGCAGTATCGCAGTGTTGCGAGTACCACAGAGGGCGATGGCCGCCAGAGACATCAGAGGGTATCGCACGTTCTCCTACGAGGCGACTTGCGCACTGGCCGGATCCCCGCCGTGGGACCTGGAAGCGAGAGCCCTCGTGTCACTGTATCGGTGGCGTGAGGTGGCGCGGCCGCGGGGCGTAGTACTGGTGCAGCGGCAGATCACGCTGCGCCGGTCCGAGCTCCGTCAAGTCTTGGTCTTGGAAGACGGGACAGGCTACCTCGTCACCATCGGGGTGGTCCGGGAGGAGGCACGGCTCCCTTTCATTTATGGCGACGCAGGTGCTCTCAGGGCACGGCTGCTTCGGGAAGTACCTGCATCGCATAGGCAGGGAGCCAGACGGTCGGTGTCATCACTGCGTCCATTGTTGGGAGGACACGGCGTGGCATACGCTTGTAGAGTGTGCAGTTTGGAAGGAGCCACGCTGTACCCTAGTTTCGGAAGTGGGAAGCCACCTGTCGCTGCCGGCTGTTATTCGTTCTATGGTCGGCGGCGCAGCGTCGTGGGACGCGGTGATCTCCTTCTGCGAAAATGTCATGACGCAGAAGGAGGCAGCGGAAAGGCAGACGGAGATTTCGAGTGCTCTCCCAGCCCGCAGCAGGCGCACCGGGCGTCAGCAAAGGGCAGATAATGCCCTCTTCCGGCCAGGGACGGCGGACTCGGGGATGTACGCCGCCCCCTATCGTATAAGACCCGAGGTGGCGGCGAGTAATGTTCCACACACCCCTCTTAGACCTAGCGGGGGGAGTCAAACACTTCACTCCCCCCGATTGACCGGACGCACCAGTCGGGGGCTGCGTTGAAGAGTGCTTAAGTGCCCCCGTGCAAGTGTGCGAGGGATCACAAGTGGGTGGTTTTAGTCAGTAGAAGTTTAAGACATCCATAAGTATTATTAGTGTTTCCACCTCGTTACCAAAAAAAAGGCTCGTTTCACAAAAGTTGACATAGCATTCTACTACCCATTAAAATATAAAATGTTTCGAAGAAAAACGACAAATACGTAAAGAAAACCAAAGACTAAATAAAAGTCCTTCTATAATATACTTTTAACTCTGCAGGCCAACTTTACTGCTCTAGGTGTGACCGGGTATTTAGAACAAAATTCTGTCTATATATATAATTTTATATCATTTTCAAAGGGTCGCCGATATATAAATCGATAAGGAGGACTTTATATGTACTTATAACAATTGCTAATTGCAACTTGCACTTTGAAACAGGCCATGCGCCATGGTAGTACCGGATTTCGAGTTGATCTGCGAGATAATGTTGGTGGCTGAAGGGTTCCAAGACGCTCGCCTGCTAGCACGCAAGTTCATCACTCTGTATACGCTGTGTCGTGAGCTGCTGTCTAAACAAGACCACTACGATTGGGGGCTTAGGGCCATCAAATCTGTGTTGGTCGTCGCCGGCTCTTTGAAGGTAAATTTTTCCAAAGAATTCATCCATATAAGTAGTTAAAATTGTAACGAGTATACAGGGTCAAACTAAATCAGCTAGCGAAACTTCGTAGACGTGATGGGTATCGATATCTAAACATGACAAAACAAAAAAGAAATTAATTTGATGTCTTTTTTTTACCACGATTTGACAAAACTTTTTGTTGTTAACTTGTGCTTTTTGTTGTACGAGTATCATAAATACTACCGGAACTTCCGGAGCATTCAGAATCAAAATCAAAAGAAAGGTCCGATGCCGAGGTCTCAATCTTAGACGTAGATGGTTGCAAATTATGTTGTGTGACACTTTACGGAGCTATCGCTGTCACTGTCGTCACACCCCTGTGGCGCTGGTCCTGGAACATAATCGTAATCTGTTCCGTACTATCCATCATCACTGAAGATGTAGTTCCTTGTGATGAAACATGTTCAAAAAGTTTCAAGGACGCCTTGCTATACTGCCATTTTTTATCCATCTAAAAACATACAATTTGGTTAGAAGAATAAGTTTTGTTTTAGTGATAAATTCTATACAACAATAATTTCTAGTGATAACCACGATTGTTTGACCATCTATAGCGTACCCTCGTAGTGCAAATAATATCATATTTTTATTAGCCGTGATGAGACGTTGTGTTAACAATAAATTGTACTTTGTCGTTATAAGACATTGCTGGTCCAAACGTATTAAACATAAACCCTTTATCTTCTAGCGAGGTGACCGCCTAAGACCAGAGGACCAAGTGCTAATGAGAGCGCTGAGAGATTTCAACATCCCTAAAATCGTGACAGATGATCTGCCTGTATTTATGGGCTTGATCGGTGACTTATTCCCGGCACTTGATGTACCCAGAAAGCGTGACTTTGACTTTGAAAAATGCTTGATAGATGGAGCTATTTCTATGAAGCTTCAGCCAGAGCCTGGTTTTATTTTAAAGGTAAATTTACATTATTAACAGTTTTTTTTCTTTCTTATATTTCGTGATCTTATTTTTAGTACTTAATGTTATATTGTAGATGGTGCAACTAGTGGAACTGTTTGCTGTGAGACACTCGGTCTTCATCAATGGTTTTGCAGGGACTGGCAAGAGTATGGTGTGGCAGTGTCTCAATAGGACTTACTACATGTTGAAACAGAAGCCGTTTTACAATGACCTTGATCCAAAAGCTGTGACTAATGACGAATTGTTCGGTATCATTAACCCTGCCACTCGAGAATGGAAGGACGGCTTGTTCTCGACGATTATGCGCGATATGGCTAATATGCCCGGAGATGGTCCAAAGTGGATCGTACTTGATGGGGATATCGATCCTATGTGGATTGAAAGCTTGAACACTTTGATGGACGACAATAAAGTTGGTTACACCCTATTAATGCTTTAGAAATACATATTTGGGTTTTCTTACATTTATTTATTATACGTAATACTTCCAAGGTGCTGACGTTGGCCAGTAACGAACGAATTGCTTTGACTAAATCAATGCGACTGCTGTTTGAGATAGCTACCTTGAGGACAGCCACTCCTGCTACTGTGTCTCGAGCTGGTATTCTGTACATTAATCCACAAGATTTAGGATGGAATCCGTAAGTACTGACACAATTACTGTGTACCGGACACGTTCACGGAGGTTTGTACTTCGTGGGAAACGTCCATCACGATATCATGATTCGAGTAGGTTTATATATTCATAATACAGAAAATATACCGAAGACAGAAATAAATAATCATTTTACTTCAATTTCAACAGGTTTGTAGCATCATGGATAGAAACAACGAGAGACAACGATTCCGAGAAGGCTATGTTAACAGTGATGTTCGACAAGTACATACCGCCATTGCTAGAATCGTGTAAGAAGTACAAAAAAATCACTCCGCTTACAGAGCTGCAACAAATACAGCTCAGCTGCTATCTGCTAGAGTGCTTTCTGAACAAGACCTTGCTGCCCAGTGATTGTCCTAAAGAATGGTGAGGAAATTGATCACTGTTGTATTATTTACAACTTATTTCAGAGTGGCAGGGACATCGACGCGCTAACTGTAACCATGAGTTGAGCACATGATTCTAGACCTAGCGTAGAAATTACAGGTCGCTTATCAAAAAAAAAATCTGCTGTTTCGTAGAACAGTGCAATACCTACGCGGTCAAAATGTATGGAACACCATTTTTTTTAAAATTTCTACGCGGGGCCTTCAGAATCATGAACTGGATCAATGGTAACCGGTTTGTGCGTTGCCATGCCAGCCTGTACAGACGAAGTTCAGTCCCATCTTTCGTTGCGGGTTCAGAAACATCTCAACAAAGACCTTGCTCACTTGCAATATTTTTATGTTCTTATTTCAAATGCTTCTTTCAGGTATGAAATTTATTTTGTTTTCTCCGTGTTATGGGGCTTCGGTTCCAGTCTGTTCCAAGATCAGCTCGTTGACTGGCGTAATGAGTTCAGCAAATGGTTCTGCAACGAGTTCAAACAGATCAAATTCCCCTCCACGGGCAATGTCTTCAGCTTCTTCATAGATCCCGAGACCAAAAAGTTCTTACCATGGTCTGAAAAAGTGGAAGGTTTTGAATTGGATCCCGATATGCCACTTCAGGTACCTACATAAAGACTTTCTAAAGACAGTGTGGCGTCACGTATTGTGCATTTGTGAACGCACTTTAGATTACGTGGCGTCGCGTGTATTTTTTTTAATAACACGTGGGTACAATGGCGCAGACTTCGTGGGTGCTCGGGGCTTCCAACACCCACGAGAATGATGCATGGTAAAGGTGGAATACTTTTGTTTGTAAAAAGGGATAAGTAACTAGATTAAATAACAGCTGATGGTGTATTATTCTTGTTAGGTAGTTACTCAATATTCTATTGGGGTGCTCAGTAAATAAACAAAAATGTTTCTTTGGGAAAGTTGTGTGTTATCATGAGCACAATTAATTACCAGTCACTTTATATAATAAAGAGGTGCTTAATTATGATTGCAAGAAGGTTGAAGTTCATTATTACTCAAGGGGGGTTAAATAATGTTAGAAACACTGTACGCAGCTACGATCCTGGACGCTATCCGTAGCGTCCCTTCTGTTTTCGACCATCGCGAGACACGGACAAGATTTTATTTCATTGGTCTATTTTCTCCTTACTAGATTAAATTAGTTATATGTACCAAATATTGTACCTCATTTCTCACTATGCTACGTGTGTGACAATTATAATAATATTAACTGCATGTCAGACTTTCACTTGCGCTCTCTGATCATCAATTTCACCTTCAAGAAGCGTTCCTAGGAGGAGACAGGTAGAATACCTTCTACCCCATGTTCTTAAAATAGTTTACTATTTTTGGAACATACTTAACTTGTATGTGTGGTGTAAACTGTAAATATAAGTTGGTTATTAATAAATAAATAAAGTATGTTTTCAATCAGAACTATGTAGAACACACAAGTAGTAGATCAGAAATCCGAAGTCACGTAGGTATTATTAAATCATTAATCATAATCCGTCTTCAAATTTATCCACCTTAATATTCTCAGTCATGCTTGGTTTCGACGTCGGAGACGACGCGAACCAGGTTCTTCATGGACCTGTTATTAGCGAAGACCAAACCAGTGATGTTGGTCGGCAGTGCAGGCAGCGGCAAGACTGTGAGTGTGGCGGCAAAACTCAACTCGCTGCCTGATTCGTACGCCATCACCAATGTACCACTCAACTTTTACACCACATCAGGTACTTACCTATACAGGCTAGCAGGGACAAGGACGCGCAACCTGTCACCATGGATTCAGTGTATGATTCTGAACCATACATATTGACCGCGTACGTATTACACTTTTCTATGAAACAGCAGATTTCTATTTTGATAACCGACGATTTTCTAGGGTTTCCAGAATCATTCATCATCATGGTTACAGTTTGCGCGTCCATATCCCTGCCACCCTGTATACTAATATTATTTTTTCATTATTTAAAATCAATTAGTTATAGCATCAATTTGACAGCATTTCACGTTCATAGCCGATGATTGAGCGACCAATGATAACAATCCATTGATGTTGCGTTTATGTAATATGCAATAGCTGGGCTCGTAGTTTAAAAAACACAACACAAAATTATTTATTGACATAAAACATATTTAACAACAAATGATAGAATTCTGTGACTCCTGCGCCAGTTATAACTGTGTTGCAGGAGCCAGTGTCCTCCCGTAATAAAACATGTGTTTTACTCCACTAAAGTTTCCCGAAAATTCTCGATGGCTCACTGCCGTAATGTTTCCTTTTACTTCAAGAACGTTGTTCAATGTCTTGCAACCACTGCTATAACAAATTGCCCTCACAAGAATTCTATTTTGTTGCAGAAATGATTCAAAGAGTTTTAGAGAAGCCTTTGGAGAAGAAATCGGGTCGCAATTTCGGGCCACCGGGCAGCAAGTTTATGATCTATTTTGTAGACGATATGAACATGCCTGAAGTAGATAAGTACGGCACAGTGCAGCCGCATACTCTAATCAGACAATTCATGGATTATAAGCACTGGTAACTAGAAACTTAATTTATGATCGAAACGCACGACTTTGAGGGTTAATATAGCCAGAAGGTATCTGGCCTGTGAACTGAACAGAATTAAGTATGAAAAGTTTAATTTAGGAAGAATTAGTCCAGCTGTAGGATTAGGATACAAGCGGACAATAAAAACACATCTGTTAAAAACAAAGTACCTAATGAGTTGAAATAAGTGTATTATTTCAGGTACGACAGACAGAAGCTGTCACTGAAGGACATATCAAACTGCATGTTTGTGGCGTGCATGAACCCAACCGCGGGCTCCTTTACTATTGACCCGCGGTTGCAGAGACATTTCTGTACCTTCGCAGTCAGGTAACGCTCGTTTCCAGATATTTATAATACTAGCTTCTCCCCGCGGGTTCATCCGCGTGGATGTCGGAAATTATCCCATGGGAACATGCTACCGGGATTTAAAGAGTACCCTTTGCGTTAATCTAGGTTATGAACTATCTGTGTGCCAAATTTCATCCAAATCAGTTCAGCCGTTTCTGCGCCAATCCGGAATATATTTCACTAAACGTTATTATTTATTGATTTATTTACAATTTTCTAAAATACTATCTTGGAGCAACCTGTACGTAGCGCAGAGATCACAGATTCTAACATTGCATCAATGAAATTAAAACAAAAAAGAAATATTATTAGAATGAGACACGCAAAAAGTACCTACGTGAATTGAAGGCGCGGCGCAGGCGGCGCGCGCCTGCCCCTTTTCACCCGCCACTTGCTATTCACATTTTTCTAAGAATCGTAGATGTACTCTTCATTATGTTAGCAATTTAGTCAAGTGTCGAGTAGTTTAGTAAGTGATTTAGTTGAGTCAATCCATTTTGTTCTATATTTTCGGGCGAGAAGCGGCCGCCACCACGCGTCACTGCTCACTGGATAATCGGCTAAACAAGTCTGAACCTGTCAAAATTAGTCGAGCGAGTTCATTGAGCGCAGGCCCTGCAGTCTGGACATAGATACCGACAAAAATCTGTCGCTAAGTCGTATCGATGTCAAATTCCTTTAATAGATTTTCAACCTTATGCTTTGGAAATAAAGTTGAAAATCTATTAAAGCGATACGACTTAGCGACAGATTTTTGTCGCTATTCATGTCGAGACTGCAGGGCCTGGCCCTGCAGTCTCGACGCGGCGACGCGGTAGCTACACGAGCGAAGCTAATCGAACTCTAATGTGGCCTGGCCCTGCAGTCTCGACATGAATAGCGACAAAAATCTGTCGCTAAGTTGTATCGATGTCAAATTCCTTTAATAGATTTTCAGCCTTATGCTTTGGAAATAAAGTTGAAAATCTATTAAAGGAATTTGACATCGATACGACTTAATCTAATGTCGAGACTGCAGGGCCATTGCCGGCAGTCTCGACATAGATACCGACAAAAATCGGTCGTTAAGTCCAATCGATGTCAAATTTCTTTAATAGATTTTCAACCTAATGCTTGGGAAATAAAGTTGAAAATCTATTAAAGGAATTTGACATCGTTACGACTTAGCGACAGATTTTTGTCGCTATCTAATGTCGAGACTGCAGGGCCTGTCCCGGCAGTCTCGACATTAGATAGCGACAAAAATCGGTCAGAAAACTTTATTTCAAAAAACTTTATTTCCCAAGCATTAGGTTGAAAATCTATTAAAGAAATTTGACATCGTTACGACTTAACGACCGATTTTTGTCGGTATCTATGTCGAGACTGCAGGGCCTGGGCCGGCAGTCTCGACATAGATACCGACAAAAATCGGTCGTTAAGTCCAATCGTTGTCAAATTTCTTTAATAGATTTTCAACGTTATGCTTTGGAAATAAAGTTGAAAATCTATTAAAGGAATTTGACATCGATACGACTTAGCGACAGATTCTTGTCGCTATCTAATGTCGAGACTGCAGGGCCTGGTTAGACTCCTAGCGATGCAATGGCGCCTAAATAAATCCATATGACAAAGTTTCCAAAAAGTTTTCAATTAAATCTTTAAACTTAGCTATTATTAAGACTTTTGTGAAGGAAACTGAAATATGAGGTTGCGGGTGTAATTCTTTGTTAAGTTCCAAATATTCCAAACATTCGTTACTTCCCTTTTCTTCGTACTTAAATACTAAGTTAAACTTAGAATTAAAATAGGCGTATCCATGTTAACAAAGTTTAATTTTGAACGGTTGTTAGTTTCCCCGGACAGGACGCGTGCTTACACATCTACAAGAGCATCCTCGGCCAGCACCTGGGCAATGTCGGCAACAAATTTGTGCCAACGGTGCATCGCTACACGGAGACCCTCGTGTTAGTAGCGCTGGCACTGCACACCAAACTCTCCAGCACATTCCTGCCCACCGCCATCAAGTTCCACTACATATTCAACTTGCGCGATCTCTCCAATATATTCCAGGTATTTGCAGGTTTTAGACAAATTTTAAATACCTATCATTAAACCTGCACTACACTACTCGAGAACGAGAATGAGAAGGGCACTTCGGTTCGATTCGTGCAACCTCGGCTCGCCTCGAGTAACTTCCGATCGTTGTCGGTTTTTGCGCCCGAGTCAAAGGCCTCGAAGCGACCCGTAGTTTTCAGCATGAGTGTATCGTCACGTCCTTCGGACTTTGGTCAATTCAGACCAGTACTTCGTTGAAGCAACTTCACGAGTAGTGTAGTGCAGGCTTTACAATTCGTGCCATCCACGAAAACGCGCCTCACGCTTTTCAAATCGCTTACAGTGCAAGTGTGCAGCCTTTCGCTAGTGTTGTAGTGGTGTCGATACGTACGAATTGCCTATGAGTGTAAACGCACACTACGATGAATAGACTAATCACGAGAGAGCATAACGGTCAACTAGGAAGATACTTTACTTAAATTTTTAAGGTTTTGTTGTCGTTCGGTGTTTGAATTGTATGTTATTATTAGTTAATATAACGTAATATTACTATTTTAATAGGAAGCAATATAAACAAAAAAAGTAAAAAAAAAAAAACATTTTATTGAACTTTATTGAGAAATTACATTATTATGAACCTTCATTCATTTCAGAAATGTCTGATAGAAGTCCTACGTATCAACGACATTTATAATAAAACTGAAATCAAGCTCACAGTATCTTAGGTCTTCTATTTTTTTATGTGCTGACAATATGGAACCAGACGTCTTTATTTACTCGATCAAAGGCTTAATTTAAAATAGACATAATAAACGTACCTACAATTTTGATTAACATTGCGGCTCGATACGTCGTTTTTTACAACACCCCAAATATTTTCCATCTGGTTTAGGTCCGGATGGTAAGGAGGCAGCCGAAGCACTGTGAAACCATGATCTTTTAACAAATCGTCAACTCAGTACCTACTTCCGAAAGTTTTCTTTATTTCTTAATATTAAATCATGTAGTTCAAGTTTGGTTCGTAATCAATATTTTTTGCACTTAGCCAAGTCTGCGTTTCTAATTTATTGGAGTTTGACGTTTGTATTTTTTCTGAAGTTATGGTATGCTGCATTCTCCAAGACTACCACGGCATCCTTTGGAAGATTCGGTATTAGTTTTACTTTTAACCACTTCAGATAATCTTCCGTATACATATTGTCGTCGGATCGGATTTGATCTCTGCTCCGTATGTCAACAACGCATTTGGTATAAATCCTCCTGCACTTCCGGCATGTACTATAATTATGCGCACTACTTTTGTTAGATTTTGTTTTATTCCTGTTTTGGAATCCTTTTCGGCCCAAGTTTTTTTTTTTGCACGTGGTTTTTATGAATATAAGACTCATTCGTATATATATATATAACATTAGTTTTAGTATATGCGAAAACTGAATATAGTTTGTTCAGAATAAGTAACTGAATCGATTCCAATAATTTTTAAACCATGTTATAATTTGTCTCAAAAATATTTAAAAAATGTTAAAAGTTGGACACCGAGCGACACTAAGTACCTATCCGCAATCATACGCGCACAACACAGGTCACGGCAGGTCATAGCGGCACTAGGCGCGGGCGCACAGCGGGGCGGGGGTAGAGAACAACCCCTTCAGTCGCCCGGACGCTACAGGTTGACGCGCACTTGTCACGCTCCTTTTCAGTTACAATACGCCTTTGCGATTGCGCGCCCGCCGTGGGCCTTACAGTTGTCTTTCGGTTGATCGTGTACCGTATACCTGTCGTATGTAAAAAGTATCGTGTAACCATGTCTTTCTCATACACAAACGTCCAGTACACAGAAATGTACGTACACTAGCGGTTTGTGGTGATAACGTATCCCTGGCAGTGCGGCGGTACGAGGAGCAATTCGGCATCAGAGTATCGTGAAACACAATGCTTTCCGCCACGCAAAAATCTAGGGACTACGGTACCTTTCGGCCTCCGAAGGCAGTCGATAGAGGAGTGAGTCAAATTCCTAGCACAGTCCAAGATGGAATTTTGGACTACATAGCCAACAAACCTACAGCTTGCTGTGTTAAGTAATGCGATATTTAACAGTTTTCATCCACTTTGAACTTTAAGTGTTTGGCATAAGGTGCAACAAATTGCATTGACGACATTTTATCACTTATGGCTGCATTTACGAATAAAGTACATAATAATATCTACCTACACTAGACCATTACGACAGTACAAAGCCTGCAAGTGTGATGGAAAATGTTATTACCGGATAATTACAATCCAATCGCCGTACGGTTAGGTACCTACTGCCAAATTATTATCAATGAGCGCGAGACGACGCGGGAGGCGCGTGCGGTGCGTTGGCGCCGCGTGGTGACCATGTTTTTGTACGGACAACCAGGTAATATAACAAGCTTATAACTTTGTGATTTTTCATGATACAGTTTTGAAATTTTGTAAATAGATTCTTTACATACAAATACTAGACACGTGTTTCGGATTTCGCATATACTAAAACTAATATTGTATATATATATATATATATATATTATAAGGCCTACGTTCATTACAAAAAGACTACCTGATTCAAATATCTTAATCTTAACAATTCAATATTATGTCTTTACATTAGCACCTTTCTGTTATGCTCAGATCTCCTCGATTTATACCCAAGTTTATGTAACAATCTTCTTAAGAACTAAAATATGTAGGTATTTTATTTATTGGTTTGATCTACTTTTCCTAAGGATCAGCGAAATATAAGGACCTGGCCATATGCCGTTGACACGAAGTCGTCAGCTACGAGCGACACGATGTCGTGACGACGCCGTTTTATTAGGAATAAAAGACGGATTTCTTAAAATAAAATAAAATTGACTATGATTAAACGCTTACCACAAATTGTTCTACTAAAATATTCTATGCCGTCCAAAAGAATACATACTTGTTTTCTCTTTCAAATTAGGAAAAAATGGTTTTCATGAAAATTCACGCCACCAGTAAGCGCCAGTTTGACAATGAGGTCTTCCTTTTCGACAATGAATATAAAATATATGATGATTGTTCATCGTTCGTTTTATTATTCGTTCATCATTCATTCACCACTAAAGAAAATATAGGCGCTTTGACACTTGACAGGTACCCGGACCTGAAGTCTCAGTACTGCTACCTAGTGAACGTCATTCTAGAAAACCCTCGACGTTCACACAATAGCTTTTCTAACACGCTGTTATTAGTTTGACTTGTATCTACCTCTCTATGTAACGGAAACTTTCAGCGTAATTTTTACCAACTTCAAGACGTCCGCTTGACTTAAAAATTTGCACACGTATCAAGGACCGACGACAACACAATGATTTTTTAACAAACTTTTAAATTAAAATGTGTATATCGTAACTATAAAGCGTGTTTTTTATTTTCTTTTTATTGTTAACCATTAATTAACTAAATTTATCTGCAGTTAGTAAGCACTTTCGAGCTAAAATTATTGTTTTTAAATAATTTAATGTCACTTAATCTATGCACAGGGAATATTATACACAACCGGTGACGCAATCAAGACAACAACAGACCTCCTTCGGCTTTGGATGCACGAGGCAACACGCGTCTACTCAGACAAACTGATCGACACCATCGATAGTGAAACGTTCGCAAAACTTATTTTAGAAGTGATTAAGAAAAACTGTGAGGTGAGTTCAATTTGACAGTATGAGTATTACCTACCATCACCACGACCATCACCCACCTAGTATACCTTTCTTCTAAGAAAGGTATCAAAAACTCCGAAAATTCCTAAGCAGATGGTGACAATTTGGTCACGGTATGGTCTTGATCATCAACTCAAATCTTTAATATATAGTAAACTAGAGACCCGCCCCGGCTTCTCCCGGGTATAAGCATAATATAATATAGCCTATGTCACCCGGAGATAGTGTAGCTTCCCAACAGTGAAAGAATTTTTGAGACCAAAAATTAAAAAAGTAAGAAAATTGAATTTCACTGTATTTCGTTTATTACAAAAAAAAAATTGGTTATACCTTAGCCTCAGCAACACGTGGTGGTTATGCTATTAAATTGTAGCTTATATGAAACGTTTGTATTTTTAACATAGCGCCATCTATTGAATATTTCTCAATCCAGTCAACAGATATCGCCATCTGTTAGAATCGTTTGGAGCTAACAGATAATTGTGACTGTCAAATAATAGACAAAATATTTACAATAAAATAATATTGTGACTATAAATTGAGATGTAAGCTATCCTATCTTTCAAGTTGGATCAAATTGCACACGGTGTGCAAACCAAATTTAAAATCGGTTCAGTAGTTAATTAAATAATTAATTAATTAATTAATTCGGAGTCCAGCGCGGACAAACGTGTCACGTAATTTTTATATATATAAAGATACGGCGTATACTTATAGTGTCAGTTCAGCAACATATTATTTATATGGAAGTTTTAGAAAATATTGAATAATTTTTTCAAAATAAATCAGTGTTTTTGGTACCAAAACTGTCGGCACCTTGAAATAAATGAACGCATGCACACAGGAGTATGACGAGAACGTGTTATTGATGAAGCCCCTCATCTACTGCCACTTCGCGGAGGGCATAGGTGACCCCAAGTACTTCCCTATCAAAGACTGGAACCAGATCAAGAAGCTATTGGACGAGTCGCTGACGGCATACAACGATCTTGTGGCCACCATGAACCTGGTGCTCTTTGAAGACGCAATGTACCATATTTGCAGGTACTTTTAACGCCAACCATCATTGTGTATTTCTGCTAACTGCCCAGCTCACCCACCCAGCCTAGAACGATAGCTCGACTGTCCTGTGCTTATTCTTACTCCTGTTTTTTTAGTTAATGGACATTGTATTGATTAGCACCCTTCCCAATGTGTCGTGAAGATTTTTAACGTAAGGCTCAATTTACATTGCCGCGGAACGGAATGGAAGCGAATTTTTTTAACGAAATTGATAAATAATAAATTATTTTATTTCTGTAAGGCCCACTTGCGCGTTCATGGGTTACCCGAAATAACTCGCAGTTAACAGCTAACTCAGGGTTTATCAAATAATTCATCTTTCGCCACCAAGAGTTAGGTAAACCAAAAGTTAAACTTTTAAATATTAAACCCGCCGATGTGGGAGAGTTAAGTCGCTAAACTCTGGGTTAGTGTTAGTAATGTCAAAATAAATTGACGTTATGTGGTACTGCCGATAACTTAGCTTGTATTTTATATTGTTCGACGTTGTAGTAAGTGAAAATTCGGTGCTAAATCAGCAGGCAATATGTTCATGAACTCATATAAAAATAAATACAAATTATAAAAACTTAAAAAACATATTTTTTCTTATATGACGTTTCCGGTCAATCAATAAACTAAATCTCCATGGAAACCAAATACAATACGATTAAAATGAAATGTCATGTTATAAAATTCAAAGACAAGAAAGTATTACGCATCGTAATGTAGTGTAAAACAGATGGGTATACAATTTCCGTTCATGGTTCTTTCATTAATTTTTGGTTGGATTATTATCAGGGCATAGACATTGCAATTCTGTTTTATGTTTTGTCGATTGACCTGCAATGTTCCCAACTCAAAAAATACAAATATTAAGTTTACTAACCCGGTGTTACTTTCTAGTGGCGGAACGCGTATTAAGAGTTAAAACGATAATTACTTACTCCGAGTTTGCAAACTCGATATTTATTCATTTAACCCGACTAAACGTGCAAGTGGGCCTAAGTATGTTTGTACAACCACTTTTACACGTTAATCATATTTTTCTAAACTATATGAGGTCGGTGTTTCCTATCTGACTACTCTGAGAAGAAAGGCCGAAACAAACTCAGAGATCACAGTCTCTTTTAAAGTCCAGACATAATCTTGGTCAGATCATGTGAAGACCATTTCAGACACCAATCTACATGAGATTGGTGTCTGAAATGGTCTTTTGAGGAAAGAATCACACAGATTGAGTGGACCTGTCCAGTCAGTGCCCGCATTTGTCAGTAATCGTGCAACTCAACTCAGAACTTAAGGAGCTCAAAGATGGAACAAAGCATAGTGAACTTTAAGACTATTGAGTAAAGTACAAACTAAATAGGAGCCAAAAAACAGGGTATTTCCGAGAAAGCACGTGAATTCTCCGTCAAAAATACGCATCTAAATCCGCGGCAATGTAAAATTGAGCCTTTAGACAACTGTTTGTTTTGCCCGACTGTCAAAAGGTTATTATATGTTTTTACTGTGCTCACATAATTATTAGTAAGGACAGAAAAAAAAACAACATTCAGAACTGGCCGCCTTACGACGCTATGAAAACTGCGTCTAACAGCTTTTTCATCAATAATCATAAATTCCTTGCTGTCTTTTTACGATAAGTATAAGACCCTTAAAGTTTGACGCATTAATAATTATTTTGCTGGTACTAAAGGATCAATCGTATCCTGGAGGCCCCGCGTGGCAACGCTCTGCTGGTTGGCGTCGGTGGATCAGGCAAGCAATCGCTGTCCCGTCTCTCGGCCTTTATCTCCTCATTGGAGGTGTTCCAAATACAGCTGCGGAAGGGATACAGTCTAAACGACCTCAAAGTTGATTTAGGTAGGTATGTCTACCAAGTTTAATTAGAGTAAATGTAGAGTTAAGTCCGTTAGTTCCTATGTTTTGTTTTTATCCATAAATTAATTATTTATATAGAAGCACAAGGAGTAGGGCTCTGTAATTTCGACCTACCCATGGGAACAAGACGTGAGTTTATGTATGTGTGTGTGTGTGTGTGTGTGTGTGTGTGTGTGTGTGTGTATTTATTATAAGGACTAGGAACCTTATACTTACATTTATTAAATTTGTCCGGTTATATCGCCGTAGATAATTAGAAACCTGGCAAACAAAGCCGAGTATAAAAAATTAAAAAATAAAACGTACAGATATATTTCTTAAATTATTCTTGAAAAATTCTTCTACAGTTTTGAAGAAAAAAAACAGGGGAATAGGAGATAATGATTTCGTTAATTTTGCATAGGAATAATCAGTCCGAGCTGCAGTGGTCTCTTTAGCGCTCAATAACGGGGAGGTTTGCGGGAGACAATAATAAATAGATAAAAACAGTTAAAAACCTATTCTTCAAATGTTTCTCCTCCCACGTTTCCTCTGTAACATAGAAACGTCGAAATCATAATCGAAGAACGGGTAAAAATATCACAAAAACCTCGTTCTTATCTTACCAGCATCAACACGACCGATTACGCTCAAAATAATCAAGTCTGCAAAGCGAAAATTGAGGAATAATTGATTTGATAGAGGTTTGTATAAATATTTCAGGTAAAATAAAACGATGACGTCTCTAGCTAGCACAGTTCTTTAGAAACAGCGAAAACACTTGGCAACTAAACTTATGCCAGTTTTCACTAACACTAGCGACACCTAAAGTAAATTTCAAATAAAAAAACACTGTTGGATTTTTAACGCTCGGCTCAGTGCCTAAAGTTGAAACGAAATATTTTCCCTTCTAAAGTGCGCTAGTTAGATTGCCGGTTTTTTCTCTGATATTTAATGCACAAAATCTGACCATTCATAGAATAATTTCTACTATACCTAAAATTGCAATCACCAACACTTTTTGAATACGATCCTAGCTGGCCTGAATTCAAAGGCAGGCCTAAAGGCGATTGGGAACGTGTTCTTGATGACGGACGCTCAGGTCGCCGAAGAGCGCTTTTTGGTGCTCATTAATGACTTACTGGCATCCGGGGAAATACCGGAGTTGTTTCCAGATGAAGACATCGAAAACATCATCAACGGAGTAAGAGCAGAGGTAATACCCCTAACCATTAGATTTAGTAATATATAGATGTTTTTTTTTACACTATGAAACAGTTCTTTATTTACTTACATATTTATTTGCTTAAGTACCAAAGAAAAGTTCCACAGAACTGAGAATACCATGCACCAACCTCAGGCATAGCTAGATTACTTAATGCACGATTGTGTTGCAGACCAAAGCAACCGGTGTGCCTGATACACGCGAAAACTGTTGGAGTTTCTTCATCAACCGCGTCCGAACCTTGCTCAAGGTCAGTCAGTTCGATCTCTCATATTTCTTATCCTATTTTAATGTAAATTTAGCTTCATTGTAAAACTTGATGGTTCATTGCTTAATTGGATAGTTAAATATATAATGTAGGTAAGTACTTAAGAACAGCAATTCAAAGTTTCACGCAAGGGTACTGTAGATAACAGTTCGCTACACGTTTGGCAGAGTCCTGTTATTTGGTCCAGCAAAGTATTTTCCTGCAATTGACTTAAAAGATACAGACACATCTTACTTCTTTAGGCACCTCGCATTTAGTACGTAAGGGGTATCCTTAACATAGTTGTAAAGTCGTCGGTCGCCAGGTGGTGTTATGTTTCTCACCGGTGGGCGACAAGCTGCGCGTGCGCGCGCGCAAGTTCCCTTCCATCGTGAACTGCACGTCGATCAACTGGTTCCACGCGTGGCCGCATGAGGCGTTGCGATCCGTCTCCAAACGGTTTATAGCTGAGGTGGAAAGTTTACCGGTATGGTTACATATTTTTTTGTTTTATAAATCTATGATATGGTCTCTAACTAACCAGCCTCTTCACAAATAGGTTAGCTTCTTCTTAATCTAGCCTTAATCGTCACTCTTCCATATTATTTTCAGGAGCAATTAATAGATCCAGTGTCATTGTTTATGTCTCACGTGCATCAAAGTGTGGACACTATGTCATCAGTTTACTTCCAAAACGAAAGGCGGTACAACTACACGACTCCTAAGACTTTCCTCGAACAGATCGCTTTATATGGTAAACTACTCACTGAGAAGACACTGAATCTCAAAATGATGATAATAAGGCTAGAGAATGGATTGGAGAAGTTGGCTTCGTGTGCTGGTGATGTCGCCGTACTAAAGGTAATTTAAGAAGTACACTTATTTTGACTTAAACCGCAAAGTAGAAGCAAGATGAAGGCATATTGTTTATAGTTAGTGTCATCCTTCCTATTTCTTATGGGTTTCTACTTTAATTTCTGCTCGCATATTTGAGCCCCCAAAAAATGTGTCTGTATGTCATTTGGCATACAACTACTTTTGATGTTTTTTGAATGGATAAACAGTGTATCTGGTTTTCTGATGTGTTCTTTTTGCTGCACAGGTGACTCTTGCTGAGCAAGAGATAATACTGAAAGAGAAAAACAAAGCTGCTGAAGCACTTATTGAAGTAGTCGGTGCTGAGAGTGAAAAAGTATCCAAAGAAAAAGCGTATGGTAAAGTATCGCAAATTTTTAAATATAATACCATTATGCAGAGTAAATAGTCGTTCGCCGTTCCATTATGGATTGAAATAAAACCATCCAGCCAACCACCGCAACAACCTATGAGTTGATTGATAACATTTAGCTTGTCTTTTCATTTCATTCATAATTGTTTCTATAACAATATTATAAACCTAAACGATATATACCGTTATACCTAGGCAAAAGCCATCCTTGTTGCTCTATGCCACTAGAATAATCATTAGACTTTCTAATCAAAACTTCTATAAAAACCCCAAAACATTCCTCGTCTTTTTAAATCCAGCCGCCGAAGAGGAAAAGAAAGTCAAGGTCATAGAGGAAGACGTGACAATCAAGGCTAAAATCTGCGCGGATGACTTGGCAAAAGCCGAGCCCGCGTTGATAGCGGCGCAGGAGGCGCTGAACACGCTCAACAAGAACAACCTGACGGAACTGAAGTCATTCGGCTCGCCGCCCGACGCCGTCGTCAACGTGTGCGCCGCGGTGCTCGTACTCTTCGCGAAGAAGGGCAAGCTGCCCAAAGATAGATCTTGGAAGGGGTGCAAAGTATGTTTTCAAATATATACCTAGGTAAATAGGTTAGTTAAGGTAAGGTGCTGACCTAAAAAACCCTAACGAATAAAGAAAAATAATTATCACTAGATCTCGAAGATCAATGTTTTCGTTGTAAAACTAGGCGTAGGCTCTGGATCAGTTTTTGAAAAAGAAGATCCTGAAGATCACATGAAGTTTGAGGAATTCACAAACACCAGCTGAAAGTCGTCTGCGACTAGCAATACTTTGTTAATTTGAATCATTGGCTCGACATCGATCCTCTAAAATTGAAACTACTTTTTTGTCTTCTAACGATACAATAATACAAGATAAAAACTGATTTCAATGAATGAATCTATTAATTTATTTTTTCTCTGTTATAGGTGATAATGGCAAAAGTGGACCAATTCTTAAATGATCTGGTGTACTACGACAAAGAGAACATTCATCCTGACGTGGTTAAGGTAACTTTTTTAAGATACGTAATACATAGTGTAGCGAAATAAAAAAGGAAATTCACCACTTAAACACGTATAATTTATTATTATAAAAAATCGCATCCCAAATTAAGTATAAAATGTTAAACTAAATATGAATAAAAAAACAATTCCGGAACAGGTATATTGGCCAGAATGTAAAGAGAATACGAGAAAACTTATAAAGTACTTACTTAAAGTATATTAAATGGTAAATCTTTGTTACGCTGGTTTACAAACTAGGGAACTGATTGCAACCGGTTGTAAGGCACGTTACCACTAAATTACGCAGGCTTTAAAATGAATATTATCTCAAAGATTACTTAAGTTATCCCGATAAAAACAGTCATGGTTAAAGATTGACTAGTATTAAGGTAAGTAAGTGTTAATGACAATAATAGGCAAAGGTGGTAGTTTCCTGGAACCAGCGAGGTAATTACGTAACACACTAATAGTAGGAATGGGTTTCATTTTGACAGTTCAACAACATTCATTGCGTTATTTACGTTGTTGAGCAGACAAATTTTTCGAACATATGAAGCAATGGATTAGCAATAGGCTTTAAAATGATTCAGATTGTGATAGATAGTGTATTACGTAATTAGGGTGCTGGCGAACCGCAGTCTCGAAGTAAAGTAGACGTCGACGGAATCGCAGGTAATACGACAATCGTATGTCGTGGATCATAAAGGGCACGCCGGTCTCGAAATTCAATGACTCAATGCGGCTGGCAATAGCGACACAATAGAACCGCAAGGCTGGTAGAGTCCGGTACCCGAAAAGGGCCAGAAGCAGCCCTTTTAACTGGTTCTAAACCTACGACAAATAAAATAGGGTATTACACCCGGAGAAAAAGGCTAATACTCGTACCCTTATTCTAAGTTGTAACCCCGAAAGCTACTCGACTCACGACTCTGTCGAGGAGACTGAGGTGTGCTTCGGAAGACCCTCAAAATCGATATTCATAGACATCAGATTAGGAAAATTATGAGGTCCCTCGAATGAGTGTGAGTCGAGGCGATACGTCACGAATACATCATTATTTGGAAGAATATTCCGCTTATTATATTGGCTAAGCTTATTTTGAGAGCAGTCTGTGCTCCTTTAAGGATGTATACAGGGTGGATTTTTGAGATGGGGCAGCAAGAGCAGCTACCTTAACCGTTGTAGCTACAGGAAAACGGTCTTAGGAAACATGTCTTAACTTTTTGAGAAATTTTGATTTGCATTGATAGATTTTGAAAAAAAAATTACAGTCCGCAGGAAAATGGGCAATCTTCACAAAAACTTTTTTTTATGCCAATCGATCATGCCTCATATAAGGATCAAAAACCTCTATTGGCCCAATTGAGGTTTGAGTACTAGAAAAGTCAGAAATCGCAAAATCTTTTCCCATACATTTCGTAGGAAATGAGCCTCACATAAAACAATCAAGAGGTGTGAGATCAGGCGTGCGAGGTGGCCACTGCACAGGACCATAATGTTCCTATCCACTGCCTCTCGAATTTCCGTTTCAAATTAGAACGGGTTTGGCAGCTGTTGTGTGGCAGACCGCCATCTTCATCTTCAGAGGTCATTTTTGTCACGGAATTTCGGAAATCATAAGTAACCAGGCAACAAACTATCATGATTCTGTTTTCAAAGAAAATTAAATTATGACGCGTATTCGTTCGCAATCCGAAGAGAGTAAGTTGTAGTCTCATTTCCTACGAAATGTATGGGAAAAGTTTTTTGCGATTTCTGACTTTTCTAGTACTCAAACCACAGTTGGTCCTACTGAGGTTTTTGATCCTTATACGAGACATGATCGATTGGCATAAAAAAAAGTTTTTGTGAAAATTGCCCAGTTTCCTATTGACTGTATTTTTTTTCTAAATCTGTGATTGCAAATCAAAATTTCGCAAAAAGTTAAGGAAAGTCTCGTAAGACTATTTTCCTGTAGCTACAGTGTTTAATGTAGCTGCCCTTGCTGCCCCATCTCAAAAATCCACCCTGTATTTTTTTTTTATATATTCATGTTTATTGCGGATCACAAGTACACACAATCCATATATTATGTAGTAATATAGACCAACCGCTTTAAGGCTCGTACACACTGGCTCGACGCGACGCCCGACACAAAGGCACCGCGTGTGGCACGACGAGCGGCGCCTTTATGTAGCGCTGTCGCGTTGCGCCTGTCTGTGGGAGAGCCTTTAATGAGTCTTGGCCTGCGGGGTACAAGGCCGTGGGGGTACGACGACAAAGGGGTCCGAGGGAGGTGCGGGCGGTGGGTGCGTTTTTGTCATAGCTCATTTCGCTCGCTACGCGGTTAGCGATCGCACGTGTTGACAATTGCGGACGCTTTGTGAGAGTTACACATGAGATTACATTTTCAAGATGAGTCAAAATATCTTCGAACATAAAATTAATAGGCAGTGTAAGCAAATGGCTTTCAACGTAATACGAATATTTTAGAAGAAAAAAGCTGGACCCAAATTCTGCTGAATATCAACAAGATATAAGGAAAAAAAGGTAACTCTTTATCGAACAGCCAAATATAACATCGTGGAGGTGAAAATACCTAAATACTATCAAAAACTATCGTACAGAAGGAAGACATATTTTATATCTAGACGAAACTTATGTAAATGCGTCTCATAACGTTTCAAAATGTTGGCAATCAAAGGATGAACGCAGCGTGCTATCTCATATCGGTAAAGGGGACCGTTTAATCATCGTACATTGTGGAGGTCAAACTGGATTTGTAGACGGAGCACTTGTGCTATTCAAATCCAAATGTAAAACAGGTGATTATCACGATTATATGAATTTCGTGAATATCAGTAAATGGATAAATGAAAAGCTCATGCCTCATACCACCAAATTCTGTCATAGTAATGAATAACGCAGCTTATCATTTAAAAAAAAAACTCAAAAACTCAAAGCATTTATTTCAAATAAACCAATTACAGGCACTTTTGACTTGTCAAGGAGTTCGGGATTCGGTTCGAGAAGAGAAAACTCCGACTATGGCTTCTACTAAGCCAGCTATGCAAGCATGGCTACGACGACATGACGTGGCTTTTGATGATAAACTTAGAAAGGATGACTTATTAAAATTAATGAAAAGACATTTCACAGAAGATATTTACAAAGTTGACGAGTTATTGAAAAGAAACGGACATGAAGTGTTGCGTTTGCCTCCATATCACCCAGACCTGAACCCAATTGAGTTGGTCTGGGGTGATATTAAGAGGGCCCTTCCTGGTCAGTCTATCTTCAATGCGAGCATGATAGAAAAGCTTGTTGTTTCATCCAACGCAGTATTTGAAAAAGGAGTAAGAGTGAGAACGTGATAACATCGAATGAAAATTGGCGCGCGGAGATTTCACATAACTTGTTCCAGGAAATACGTGTTTTTGAAAAAGCTTTACAAGTTTTTGGAAAAATTTTCGTCGTTTAGAATATCCATTACATGTGCGAGGTTTCTATGAAAATGTTTTCTTCACTTTTACAATTTATGAGTACATTATGAACGGCCAAAGTTTAGGTAAAATTTGTGCAAAAAAGCTGATTTTTGGAGGCTTATACTGAATTTGTTTCCCAAAATTTGGATTTTTTGCTTGCATAGAAACCTAGATAAAGTGCACAATATACCTATAGAGGTATGAGGAACAGGGTGTAAAGCTCACTCAAACCTCCATAGAAAAGGGAGGATCCTCCGACCAGACGGGTGTTGTGTCTGGTGGGCAACTGCCCGACGATTGATGTCGGGATGTTGTATATATGCTAGTTGCGCGGTAAACTCTGCTTGCGCGATGCAGGATTTTGCGTGACGTCAGTCTGACGTGTAGCTCGCATGTGGCGTTGTAGATGCCGCTACATCACTCCCCCCCGGAGACCGGAGGTCGATAGTGGGCTGAGTCGTATATCTTGCGATGCTTGCCAGGGCCAGGTGAGGTTCCAGTGAATCGGAACCGGTTGTCGCATAGTTCGCGGTGAGTCGGAACTGTCTGCGAAGATTCCCCAGTGAGTCGGGGTGGCGCTGCGTTATGCTCCAGTGCGTCGGATGTGGTACAGCGCCAAGTTGTGGCTGACTGCTGGCGTCGACCAGGAGAGGGTTTGAAGGCTCTGCTTGTGGACCGGCCGAGAGTGCAGTGTGCTGTGCCAAGGTTGCTGATGAGGCTGAGGGTGATGACCAGGTATGCGCGGTCGCTGCATGCTGGTGGTCAGGATACCCGTTGAAGCCGTGGGTGCTGGCTGGCTGTGTGACTCGCCGCTCTAAAGCTTGCGGAAGTGATGATGATGACGTCACGCTGAAGTAGTTGCACGAAGGCTGCGTTGACGTTCATGTTCGGGGTCACCAGTATAGAGGTATGAGGAACAGGGTGTAAAGCTCACTCAAACCTCCATAGAAAAGGGAGGATCCTCCGACCAGACGGGTGTTGTGTCTGGTGGGCAACTGCCCGACGATTGATGTCGGGATGTTGTATATATGCTAGTTGCGCGGTAAACTCTGCTTGCGCGATGCAGGATTTTGCGTGACGTCAGTCTGACGTGTAGCTCGCATGTGGCGTTGTAGATGCCACTACATACCTATTAGTTAAAAAAAAACATTGAAAGATGTGTTACAACGCCATAATCACGTACGAGCGTTTGTATGAAAAGTATGACGGGTGGGCCGCTCTTAAAGGACAATTAGCACAAAAAAGTATAGACTCTTTGCTGAATATTCCGTAGAGAAGTGAAAGCATTGTGTTAATCACGTAATTACAATCAAGAACGAATACTGCAAACATGACAGAAGTAGATGATGCTGTTGATTTTATTATAAATGTGCAGGACGATTCTGATGATTCTGATGATGGCTGCTTCGAAAGTGAAGAATCAAGTTCTAGTGATATTGATATGGACATAAGTGATTGACTACCCATTATACCCATTATTGACGCCGCCCTCTTTCTTATTATAGCATGAAAATCGTCATCACGGGCTTCCGCAAACATCTGCGAACCACCAAAACCCATTACGAGTATTATACTGAACGCGTAGGACGTTGTAGACTCTCTGCGTACACTCCGCTCACAAGCTGCACGTGTAGAAAGTTTGGCAGTAGGCCTCAAAAAGATACACCTTCACATCCCTACTACAGCGTGTAAACCTGTTGGCTAAGATATTGCACCGAACCGCCAACGCCCTACGCTCCCTGTCCAAATCTGCATCATTAGATAAGCCCTCCGTGACCACACGTCCTAGGTGTTTCACCTGAGCAACACGCTGCAATGGTGTTCCGCTTATAATCACTGGTGAAAAGTTACCTAACGATGCATGTTTGCTATTGAAAATCACCATTTGCGATTTCAAAATCACCATTTGCGATTTCAAAATCACCATTTGCATAGGATTCACATACAACAAGCGATTTCCGGAGTGCACTGATTGATGGGCTCAGCAGCACCATATCGTCTGCATAGCTCAGATGATTAACCATGACACCATCTATTGAACAGCCGACATTGGACACATCACCGGTTTTATTTTTAATTATGGGTATCACTCTTTCTACAAAATCCGCTGGAAGATAGGTATGATGGACGCAGAAAATAAAAAGCATCGCAAGTATGCGGTGTATATGAGGTCAGCAAGTGTTCAATACCTAATTCGTCATGCCGATATTTAATCGTAAGGATTATCGTATAAATATTCAATAAACTCTTCAAGACATTATGAAAATCGGATTAAATATGCGTGTTTTGGTTGAAAGTTCCTTGTTGAGACTACCTCAAGGAAGCCTCAATGTAGATGCCGACGAACCTTATATTTGACAGTTGGTTACTCAACTCAAACTCACCTCGACTGAGGAAACTGCTTGAAATGTGAAGTAACATTACCTCTATGAATATCAAACCACCTAAGTGAGGTTGAGTGAAGGCGAGGAAATCATGAGGTTTTGACATAGTATATGGGTATATCACTTTCGTTGAGAGAGCAGATCAGGAAAAGTACGTACCAGATGTACGTACGATTCGATGAATGGCGTGCACAAATTGTGTGGCGACTTGGTTGATTGTAAAACCTTTGCAGCAATTTGATAAGGAATTAAGCTCCGTACTAGGACTCCATTAATATTGAAAAAACAATAAAAATCGACTCGATTGCAATTTTTCCGCAACTCAATTTTTTTTCTATATCCATCAAATTTTTTGCTTGCCAACGTCAAAATTTTAAAAATTCTGAATAAAAAGATTGATGACCAGACATATCTATATATATTAAAATTACGTGTCACGTTGTTTGTCCGCGATGGACTCCTAAACTACTGAACCAATTTTAAATTTGATTTGCACACCGTTTGCAATTTGATCCAACTTGAAAGATAGGATAGCTTACATCTCAATTTATAGTCACAATATTATTTTATTGTAAATATTTTTTCTATTATTTGACAGTCACAATTATCTGTT
The DNA here is from genome assembly GCA_917490735.1 of Dryobotodes eremita. Lineage (NCBI taxonomy): Eukaryota > Metazoa > Arthropoda > Insecta > Lepidoptera > Noctuidae > Dryobotodes > Dryobotodes eremita. The sequence continues at coordinate 13,919,511 of OU823257.1, forward strand.
AGCTCCAAATGATTCTAACAGATGGCGATATCTGTTGACTGGATTGAGTAAGTATTCAATAGATGGCGCTATGTTAAAAATACAAACGTTTCATATAAGCTACAATTTAATAGCGTAACCACCACGTGTTGCTGAGGCTAAGGTATAACCTAAATTTATTTTGTAATAAACGAAATACAGTGATATAATATTATAAAGAGAAAATATATTATTGTTTGTTTGTATTGAATAGGCTCCGAAACTACTGAACCGATTTCAAAAATTATTTCACTGTTGGGAAGCTAGAGATTATCTACACTAACATGGCCCGCCCCTCCAAAATTCAAAAAGTTTGAAAGTGTTTGTGAAAGTATTTACAAAGCGCCACCAAGACTCACGACGCATGTGTGCGTAATGAGACGGCCGTAAAACAAAACAAATTCACTAATTTGTTGGTCGACTAGTGTCGTCATTAATCGCTCATTATTATTAGTATGGCGCTGCACTGACGTACTCTATGAAAATTACACGTGCGTTGTCTTGCGCGGTCGGCTGGTTATGATTAGTTGACCAACAAATTTGGTAATAAGTGAGATATTACGAGTACTGATTGCACAAAAACTATGAATAAATTTTATTATATTTAAATATTAAAATTTAATTTACTCTATTATACTATTTTGCATGTTGAATGTTTTCAATAATATGAAACCTTTAGTTATAATGTAAGTATTTGTAACACATTTATTTTTAGTTACTAAAACATCAAAATCATTTACAAAAATACATACCTGATTATTATCATTATACAAAAGTTTTTAGGTATGAAAAGATCCAAGTGATATAATACTCTCATTAATCACTTGGCCCACAACATTTATATAAAATTAAAAGTCTTAAGAGCGGGTAGTAACCAAAATTGCCTATCTTCAATTTAATTTTTCATGAAATTCATAAGACTTAGGTATAAAATAAAAATAATATGAGTAACTACATGATATTTTGAAACTTTTTGTGGAACAGAAACACAATACGTTAAAATTTTCTCGATAAAATATCATCACGAAGTTACCCCTAATTTTCACGTTTTTTCAATTTGTACTTAATATGCTAATGACTAATAGGATATTTTTTTAATGATTATCTGTATCAAGACAAGGCAAAAAAAATTGTGCAGGCATTTTTTGAAATTCCTTTTAATTTTGGTATTATTACGACTACAAGCTTTAAGCACTTACGACGTTTTTAGTTCGTGGAAGAAGTCATCTTCCGTCGCACGTTGCGGGAACTTCAAGCATATTTTTGTTTCACAAATCAGTCGCCGTCGCTCTGTTGAGACGAGAGGACTGCGCTTGAATTTTCTGCTGCTCTGCGATTTAATTTATTTGCGTAAATAATATTTTCGTAATTTATCACATTGTTGGAATGAAACTGTGAAATACAAAACATGAAAAAATCACTAAAACCACTTCCGAAACGATTATTAAAATCGTTAAGAATTGATAAACTAAATAAATACCACGGCTAAACTATAAAATAAAAATATTATAATAATTCAATGTTGTTATTTGAAAACTCAAGAAAAGAAAATAAAAAAAATAAAAAAACTCAACTCAACTCTTTACAACATAGAGTTCGTGCTGGAGATTTTAGATGTTATTACTATTAAATAAAGAACCAAATTCGTTTACTCCCACTTTCGTTGACAAACTTCGTGTAAGGGTAACCTTAGACGACCCATTTCGAGCGACTTTTGACCAAAACCCCCGAATCAAGTTGAAACTCAAAACTTAACATATGGGTAGGTTATTGGTATAATAATATTATTGGAGTTTACAAAATAAATAAATCGGAAAACTAAAATAGGGTTTATTGCGGACACAAGTACGAAACGGTGTGCACGGGACACGACAGTTTTCATACGGAGTGTTCTCGTGACTAGATCCCTTCTTATGGTGGGGATGAGTAAAGATTGTGACGGATCACAATGTTTGGGACTGTCGGCTTGCTTTTCAAAGCTAAAGTTTCAACAGTTACAAAAGAGGAACCTAATAAACTTTCGACTTTCTTTGGCACCTATATAAATGGATGTCAATTATTTTGTCGGTAAAGTCAACTAATGTTATTTGTTCCGAAATTGGCCTGTTTTTCACAAATGTTTTCAGCGAGGACTTTTGTCTACTCGCGCTCCGCGTAGGATAGGTTTTCATGACACATGCCATTTGACTTTGCACATTACAGTGCAAAATCCACCATACCAATATTATTTTTTACTTGGTAGCACTGTTGCTAATTGACTTTGCACGATCCTGCAAAGCAATTTCCACGATATACCATTATATTTTTTTACTTGGTTAACACTGGTTTCCACGAAGACGTCGTGAGATCCAACTTGTACAAGGCCCTAAATAAATGTTGGTTACATTGGAATTTGAACTTTGTCACGCCAGCATTGAGTTTCTAGTTCCAAAACATGACTATGATCTAAGATTATGAATTCAAGCTTAGCGTATAGTATAGGCAAAATAAACGAAAAAAAATAATAATAAATAATAAATATAGATTTTTTACCTACTGAAGAATTTCATTGAAAATAAAGGGAGTGGACAATGGTCATACTTCGTTTAAATATTTTAATTGAAAAACCATTCAAGGTACCTATTTGTGCTGTGAGACCTTGCTTCTTGCCAAAAAATCATGATTCTAGGTCAACGGGATGTATCATATGGATTTAAATTTATTTGCGAATGTTTATTTTCTTATTTTATTGACATTTTTTTTCAATTGATTTCATTTTCTCAAATGAAAAAGCGGAAGGTAAGTGATGCAATTATAATTATACGCTTTTATAACGTCAAAAAAGCAATTTTATCGAAATTGTTTTCACCATCATGTAGGTAGTATCATGAGTATGTAGTATTATAGTACTTTGATGGAAGTGCTTTGCTTTTTAGAGTTCGGTACCTCAAAAGAAAAAATCGAAACCCTTATGGGATCACTTTGTTATCCATCTATCTGACCGCTTATCTCAGGAATGCGTGGGGGTATCAAGTTGAAATAAATAAAATTGATATCAAATACTTAGATAAACGGTCCTTTGGAGCTGTAAAAAAAAAAACGAGCTTCTAAAACGTTGACTTAGTATCTTGGCATAAATTGCCATTCATTTCGCATATCTTGCCACTCGCAAATAAATTAAAACCCATAAGATACATGTCGTTGACCTAGAATCATGAAATTTGACAAGAAGCAAGGTACAGGAATAGGCACAGGAAAGTATCTGAAAATTGTTCAATTGTAGTTATGTTACATAATGTATGGAACAATATTTTTTCAACTACAACGTTAGGTTTGTCTTTCAATTCGGAATCGAAAATTTATAGGCCGTATCTTGAAGTAACATTTAGTCTTTATTTCATTTAAGTCAGTCTAATCTCCAATCTAACATCCCACCAGCATCGTTAACAGATTCACGGACATACAATATTATTTAATAATATACCTACTTGTACACATAGGTAAATTGAATAAAACAGTTTCATCTGATTATTTTGCGTATACACACTACACACAAGATTCAAATTCAAATGCCTAAATATACGCCGGGCGAAAAGTTTCTGCTGGCGGGAAGCGATTGTTTTGTTTTTGTCGTGTTTGATGAGAGGGGTAGGCAAAGAGGCGCGGGTGAAACTTGATTTTTTTCTATCTTGCTGCGCCCTCTTAATGATCTCTATTGGCAATGGAACAAAAATTTTGTTCATCGCTGTCACAGAAGCTTGATATGTCACTTTCAGAATCTGATTCTCCTACATGAATAATAAATTCTTGCTCGTCGTTGTAGTTTTCCCAGTATTTGGATTCCGTCTCCTCTACATGTCTGCAAGTGTTGGTCCACATCGTGCAATCGATCATGTCTAGACGTTCATTTAGTAATTTCATGATAGATGTGTAGTTTTGGTCTACATTTTTGTTTGCAACATAGTTTTTTAACACTCCCCAAATTTTCTCAATCGGGTTTAAGTCGGGATGATATGGAGGAAGTCTTAAAATATCGCAATTAAACTTTTTTGCTTCGCCATCAACGGCGTAATTTCTAGAATTATCTTTATTTTTTAAAATGATATCATAGAGTTCGATTTTCTTCATGTCTTCCTCGAAGTAGATGTGTTTATTCACCAGCCAATCTTTCATGGCTGCTTTGTTGCTGTTGGAGGTGGGAACTTTTTTTGTAAATGTGTTATGGTAGGACGCGTTATCCATAACAATTACGGACTTTTCTGGTATGTTAGGTAGTAGTTGTGATATGAACCACAGCTTGTAATTGTCATGGTTCATGCTGTCGTGGTAGTCGCCTGTCTTCGAACTGGCCTTGTAAATTAAAGAAGCATTGGGGACAAAACCATTTCTCCCACCAGCGTGGACAATTATGATGCGTAACCCTTTAGAAAAAAAATTCTTTGCTACAGTTCCCTGTTTAGTTCCCCATGACTTATTTTGTACATGTGTGGTATGAATGTAGCTTTCATCAGTATAAACAATATTCCTCCCTTCTCTATATTTCTCCAATTGTTTTAAATATTTATAGCGGAGGAACTACAAGCGCTTGACGATTGTCTTCAGTAGTTTTCCATTCATATCCTAAATCAAGAAGTATACGCCGTAATGTCTCCAAACATCCGTCAAAATTTATCTTTTCAGTAAGCACCCCTTTTCAGAGCTTTTAATGTTGGATATTGTTTATACTCTCTGTGAAAGTTACTGACAGTACGCCTTATTACCCCCTTGTCAAATTCATCGATGTCACGCTTTGAACGTTTGCGAGGATTTTGCTTTTTCTTTGAGAATTCTTGTTATAGTCCTTTCACTAACTCCCACAGCTCTTGAAGTTCTCCATCTAGCGTCTGTCAAGCGCTCCACTCCATTTTCAGCCTCATACTTCATTTGTTGGTATACTGTAGCTATCACTTCTCTTGCCTAAAATATATAGAAAAGATTTTACATTAATAGCCATAAAAGTCAATCAAAACATTACGTAAACTTATTTCGCAAACAAACAAAATTACCTGACTCCGCATAATTATTTTTCTTGAATTTTCCATGACTAATTATTTTGCAATCAGTACTTTCGTGTCACTGAGCGACGTAGTAACAATAACTTGACTGTCTCAGACCACTGCCGGCCTGCTACTGAAGACGAATACTTGCAACTACAAACAAACTCTTTCGTAAGGATGTGACTACACACATTGAAACAGTAATTTGGAGGGGCGCGCCATGTTATCGTAGTTTATCTTTACACTATCTCCGGGTGACATAGGCTATATTATATTATGCTTTGCTACCCGGGCGAAGCCGGGGCGGGTCGCTAGTTATATTATAAATAAATTATTATTAGAAAAGTAGCTTGTAACCGCGGAGGTCACTCTGCAATAGGTACGTATCTGCGTGATTATACCTCTTAGCAAAAAGTAAAATTCATGCAAGAAAATATTTTAGAGTAAACATTATTAAACCATCCATCCACCAAGAGGCACTTATCCGTGTAGCTTTACTTTTCCCTATAATTCATATACTCGTGCAACAATAATGAATACAATGTTTGACTTCATCGCAGGCAGTACAGCCCTATATCAAGGATCCGGAGTTCAACCCTGCGTTCATAATGTCGAAGTCAGCGGCGGCAGCCGGTCTGTGCGCGTGGGTCATCAACATCGTCAAGTTCTACGAAGTATACGTGGTGGTGGAGCCCAAGCGACGCGCGCTCAACGCGGCCAACGCGGAGCTGCAGGCCGCACGGGACAAGCTCGCCTTCCTCACTGACCAAATAGCCGTAAGTAACATCTCCACTAGAAAAGTGGAGAAAAATTTTTATATAAAAATAAAATAAAAACAATTTTTAATTAGAATATGCAACTATGTAATATACTGTAAACGAATATTTAAAGTTCAAACGATAAGCTAAAAGTGCTATATTTATTTAACTTTAGATATAGTGCCTATATAATATAGACTACACTAGATATAGTTAGGAATAGATAATTTATTATAAGTGTAAGTTTCCCGACAGGGTCCATAATGATCTCATAAAATTTTAAGTTAACACCTATGTAAGTTCGCATTTTGTAGTAAGCAATAAAAGATTTAAGTTTTTAGTATTGATTTTAATCCCCAAAGGAGAGGTAAGAGAAGAAGAGAGAAGGTAGAGGTTTATTATCAGCATTATAGACTAACCTGGTTCTACATTTGACAGGAACTTGAAGCAAAATTGGAAATATTGCTCAAAGCCTTCCAGGAGGCAGTGAATGAGAAGATGAAGTGTCAGGCTGAAGCAGATGCCACAAATGCCACCATTGACTTAGCAAACAGATTGGTTAACGGTCTAGCTTCAGAAAAAATCAGGTCTAATTTCGAATTATTATTTCACATAACATATATACATCATTTTACATTTTCACTTGCCAGATATTGTCTGATCATTTATTCAAACTTTTTCTAAACGTTACGAAAACGTATTTTAATTTCCTTCTATATATCATCCTTCATATAGTAAGTTATGCCAATGACACAATGAATTATCTGCCGTTCGTGGCTCTCTTGGGAACCCCGCCTAGTCTTGCTTAATAAGCGTGTCGGTCTTTCGTGACGTGTAGATGGACAGCTACGGTGTCGAACCTGAGGGACTCCGGTGTGTTGCTGCCGGGCGATGTCCTGTTGGTGACCGCCTTCATCTCGTACGTGGGCTGCTTCACGCGCCGATACCGCATGGAGCTCATCAACGATGACTGGGTGCCCACGCTCGCTAAAACCAATGTAAGGCATTGATAACTGTAGCTACATTGAACAAGTTTATTTGCCCTAACCATTTCAGAGCTCAGTTCTACCTTCAGATCCGTCCGATCTGACCAACATCTGTACAGTGTGTGGTGTTACGGCTTTACAGAAGATCGATCGTACACGATAGCTCAATCGTAACGTCGACGACGTCTCTTTTATTTAAATACACATCAACTCCTTAGTGTTCGTGCGATAAGAAATTATAAGATTAAATTATAAATAATTCACTACAAATTCCGACCCCATCAAGTTTAGTCGTATAGAAGTGTTATTTAAAACTACTCAACTTACAAAATAAATATCACATGACACAGCCTAAAATCGACACGACCGAAGATCTGGACGTGCTGTCGATGTTGACGGACGACGCGCAGGTAGCGTCGTGGAACAACGAGGGCCTGCCCACCGACACCATGAGCACGGAGAACGCCACCATACTAACCAACTCGGCGCGCTGGCCACTCATGATCGATCCGCAGCTGTAAGCCTCTATCTGCGTAAACTTTTGTGACATTACGTTAAACAGGTATTATTGCTTTCATGAAAAAACTTTAATTGACTTGCAATCGTTGCTACAGGCAAGGCATAAAGTGGATAAAACAGAGATACGGCGACTCTTTAGTTGTGATACGATTAACGCAGCGCACTTATTTGGACCGTATTGAGCGTGCCGTGAGCAATGGCGAAGTGGTGATGGTTGAGAACATCGGCGAGACTGTAGATGCCGTGCTCGAGCCGTTGCTCGGCAGAGTGCTCATACGGAAGGGGAAAGTGCTCAAGGTGAGCATCTACACTACAATCCTTTCACAGTTATTTTACCTATTTTAATTTTGCATCACAGTGATCTTTATCCTCGTTGCTAAAAGATTGATGTAAGAAGTTAAGTCAGCGTAAACGTCACAGTATGTTTAAGCTGCGTTTGATATGTAAGACTATATCAATTACATTTCCATCAACCTCCTTGATACATTGTTCGGCAAGACGCGGTATGCGGCCGATGGTGGTTATATAGAGACTTCACCCTAACTCGTATTAACGCTTTCTCGTTTACAGCAAGGTGTTACATGAGGTCGCTTAATTATTTACCCAAAAGTAACTGTCAGCTCCAAATCAACATCAAACCACAAGTAACAGTATCTTAAGATAAGACTACCTCAACTGTTTTCAGGCGTAAAAACGCTTGAAACTCGCTTGAACATCGTGACCAATACTATGCATCTTCTTCTAATAGCTGAACAACCTGATAACTAAATGGTACGCTTTCAGATAGGAGACAGAGAGATAGATTACCACCCAAACTTCCGGTTCATGCTTCAAACTAAGCTTGCTAACCCGCACTACCAACCTGAGATGCAAGCGCAATGTACCCTCATCAATTTCACTGTCACCAAGGACGGGTAAGCGCATTAATGGTTATCCTTTTGATTTTTCATCTCACAAACATCCTTTGCCAGAGAATCGAATAGGCCAAAATTCGCTGAGTATGGCCGCCCAAAACTGTACATTTGGAGAAAACTTAAGTAGGATATAATAAAATCCAACTTTATTTTAATTTTTATGATATGTTTATTTTGTTTTATGTTTAAGTGTTTCTGGCTAGCAGAATTATCTAAGATATATTATTTATAGTAGAAGTAGATTTCGGATACGTTGAGGCTGTAGCTTTAAATTCGTCCCTTGATAATAATTCCAGCCTGTCATTGCTGCCCTCCCCCAGCAACGCCCTAAGCCGAGGTCTGTACTCCACCGGGGGTGCCCTTACCGTGTAGTCGCCTAGCTTATAAGATTTTTAAGCCCCGGCTGGAGGCCAGTTAACTTAACCATGACCGGTTAAGCAGCCGACAATCTCGCTAAGTTGACCTTTTTTTTTTTTGGGTGGGATATCATCAAATGACCTATCCCGCTCTGGGCGGAGCGGAAGGGCGTATCAGACTCTTACTGACTAAAACCCACCCGTGTTCCTTCAGTAACTCTTTCGAACAATCCGCGATCCCGTCGCTAAGTTGACCTGCGAGAAGCCATTAACTAAAAAAAAACGATTCAAATGAGTCAGCCGCGAGCCCTTTCAGAGAGAAGACACCACGGTGCTATAGCTTAGTACAACAGTAAAGGAATCATAACTAACCTTTAGATAGGCTTTATAGCTTTTGGAGATACACTACTCGTTTCAATAGATTTTTATTACTTATTGGTGGATGGCACTTCTCAAAATGTTCATGGGTTTCGACTAAACATAATGTTCCATTTTAGTCAGATTTTCTTAAAATAACTAGAACTATACTAATATAATAACTATACTGTACTAGTAACTAAGTATATATTATTTTTTTACAAATAATTATGTTTAAGGAGTTGAGACACCTTTTAAATTCATTGTGTTAACATACATACTACTTTTGTTCAAATCAATGATACCCAAAGTGGTCTATATCGACTGGCAGGTGTCAACGACGACCTACAAGGGGTCCATGTGAGCGAAAACTAAAATTAGGGGTCTGTGGGATATAAACGGAGGTCCACGATAGTCGATCCCATTTCAGTAGGTCGCGATTTTAATGTTGACTTTCCATTAATGGAATAACCCACACACAAAAATGATTTATTGATTAGTTTTTATCTGAAAACATAACAGACCGACGACGATTAGTAATTTAAATAATTATAATTATTAATTTTATTTTAAATTAAATCTGATTGTTGAATTTGTAAACCAGCTTCTTTTCGCAAGTTCATAACATTTGTAGCGAATTATACACACACATTTATATTATATACATTATTATACACATCTCATAACATTGTGTCACAACTTTGAACTTCTACAAACTTGCACAAGTACGTGCTACCGACGCGCGTACACGAAGGAGAAGTGCTTATCCATTCTTGTCACAGACGGAACTATTAGGAAGACTGACTTGCACTGACTTGTTCAATTCAGCAGTAAATAAATAGTCATACTTATTAGGAACAAACGCGTTCATTTATTGTTTCCAGAGCGTTGAAACGAAATCTGCTTCTTATTAAGAACATATTTTCAAAAGTGTAAAGTATAAAGTGTAAGTCCTGGGTCTCAAAATAGATAAAAAACTAAATTGGAAATCACACGTTGATACTTTATGTAAGAAAGCGAGTAAGTCTGCATACGCTCTACACACATTATCACCTATAATAAACACGGATGCTCTTCTTACTGCGTATTATGGGATAGTAGAATCACATTTACGGTATGGGATCATATTTTGGGGAAACTCTACTGAAAGAGAAACCGCCTTCAAGGTACAAAAAAGATGCATTCGAGCGATGTTTAAACTTAAACCTACTGATAGTTGTGAACCGTACTTTAAAAATTACAAAATATTAACATTGGCTTGTCTGTACATATTAGAAGTAGCTGTGTTTGTAAAGACAAATCCGAGTCGTTTTAGACGTCTATCCGATGTGGTACCTCGCAATAGACGCGATAACAGTCAGCTTTGTCTGGAGGCAGCCAAGACGGCACTTATGGGCAAAAGTGTCTACTGCATGGCTCCAGTCATTTATAACAAATTGCCAAAGACATGGAAAGAGCTTCCGCTTTCATTATTTAAAAAGAGACTCCGAATCTTTTTAGTGGCGAAAGCATATTATAATATTAAGGAGTTTTTAATTGAGAAAGATTTTTAAGCTAGTGTATATATAATATTTTTTGTACTTAGTTCTTTATGTAATATTTTAAAATTGTATTTAATTATTTAGTTATAAGTTGAATGTTTTAAATCTTTTCCATGCATGTGGTAAAATATGGCTGAACTTTTATATTGTTTGTCATCATTTACTGTTACCTATATTTGCAAAATAAAATTATCTTTATCTTTATCTTTTATCTTTATAAAGTGAACCAATGTTATTTTGTTTGGGAGTGCCAGTAAGAAAGTAAGTACATATTTTTTTCCGGCAGATCATCGGTATAGTGGCATCAATGTGGCTCGGGAATCTTCACTGTTAGGTTCAGGTCGTACAGCTGCGAGTCGTATAGTCGGCCACAAAAGTCCTCTATCTCGGCGAGAATATTTTGCCTCGAGGTGACGATATACCCGGAAGATGTTTTAAGCTTCGTCAGATAGAGCCTCCTCAATTGTTGCGCTAAGACTTTGGACCCCCGAATTTGCTCTATAGCATTTTCTATTCGGAGCGTGTCAGAGCATCGAAGGTCCCGTCACACCAGCTCGCTGATATTTCAATTGAGAGCCCGCTTCTTTGACGAAGTGGCATGCACGTCATTCCGCCTCTCATCGATAAGCCGAAGGTCTCCACCGAGAATTTCTATTTCGCACCAGTACGTTGCAGCTGACAGAACTTCGACAACACCTCTTCCCTTAGGATTCCCACCACTTGTTGTGGGCCTCATCGACGTCAATCGTGGTTTCCAGGGCAGCAAATCGGTTTTCCAGGTGAAGTTGGAACTGTTCTGATTCCACAACGGTTTGGAGCTGGTTAGGTCGGAGCCTAGACTTCATCAAACGGAATCTTTCTAGCTTAAAGTAGATATTTAGGAGCCTCGTAGGAGTCAGTGGTCACTACCGGTATTGAACCTGGTGACCACAGAGACGTCTCTGAATATGTGCTTTTTGTCCGTCATGATGAAGTCTATCTCGTTCTTTGTCACAGTACCAGGGCTTTGCCACGTCCACCTTCTTTGGAAATGCTTCATATAGAACGTATGTATTAAGAAGAGACCCTCTTTCTCCAAAAAGATGACGAGCATTTGCCCCTTGTGGTTCCTGCTTCATAACCGTGTGGACCAATTTTCGATTTGCTGCTATTCCGTACTCCCACTTTAGCGTTGAAGTCACCCATAACAACCTTTTACATACATCTCTTCTACTGCGCCATCCGAGTGCGCCGACGTCCGGTGCGTAAACCTGTATGACCTTAAGGCTATACTTTCGGTCAGTTTAAGTATAAGGTACGCTACCCTGGTCGACACACTGGAGATTTCAACAACGTTGTCAATGAGGATTGTTGGTGACCCTCCCGGTAATACATAAGGTGGCCCGATTCTAGAGTTAGGGTGTCCTCACCCTCTCTTCGGACTTCGCATAACCCCAGAATGTGACGACGCCACCTTATCCTTGCCACTTTCGTTTCGAGCTGCTCTAAGTGGTCATCCAGCCTGAGCGTTCGTCCGTTATACGTTGCTAAAGTCAGTTGTGGCTGGTCGCCTACCGTAGCCCGGGGATTCTTCGCACCCCCTGCCCTGCCATCACCGTGACCGCTACCTTGATCAGGAATTGCAGGGAGGTCGGGAACCACGAGCCATTTCTGTGTTGTGTCGTTCATTTGAAGGTAATGCCCATAGTGGCCACGCTGGCTATGCGGGTTGGCGACCGCAGGGCGTAGTTTTTCGCAGCGGTGACGCTGCAGCCCGTCACCAGCCTGTAGACTAATATACGCCATTGTTGTGATGGTTATACCGCCATCTATCGGTCGTCAGAGCCTCGTTTGTGATTTAGCAGGATGTACCACGGACAGGTGAGGTTAACTTGGAGCATTGAGATGATAGTACACCCCTTATTATGCTTGTTAGCACGGAACTGATTCACTCTGTTCCCCGTACTAGTATAAACTGTACTACGGTGGAACAATATTCCTCGTTCTCTATAAATGTACTTATATGTTAATATAAGTACATTTAAAAAAGAAAACAATTTTTTGTCTGTTAAGACTTGTGACAAAATAACTATTTCGTAGCAAATAGAATTTTAGTTATTATTAAAAAGGAACAAAGCAAAGTACAGCAGAAATTAAATTAAGGTAGACAGAGATTTAAAAAAAAAACAGAATACTGAACTTGACTTTTGTAAAAACTTGTAGGTAGATGTTAAAAATGACATACACCCGGTTTCTGAATTGAGAATTTGAAGTTGAGAACTTGTCAAACCCTACGTAAGCATTACTAAAGGTGATTCCTTCAATGTAGCCCCCAAAACTCAAAATTTCTCACGTTTGTTGCAAAGAAGTTTTCAATTTCGCGAGCTTTCACCTTAAGTAATGATTATGTAGAGTTTGACGAGTTGTCGACTTCAAATTCTCAATTCGGAAACCGAGTAATAGTATATACAAAATATTTAGATACTAAGTTTGTTTACAAACTGTTCGGTTGTACTTTGTATTATAATATGTATGTTTTTTTTCTTAAAAGCAGTTGCAAAGTTTTAAAGTAAAAACCGTGGCCCTGGCGCACAGGCAACTGAAGGAACACGAGTGAGTTTTAGTCCGTAAGAGTCTGACACGCCCTCCCGCTCCGCCCAGAGTGGGAGAAGTCATTTGATGATATCCCCACACAAAAAAATGTACGCCGATCGAATAATTAATTTCTCTCACATGAACACTAGGCTTTACAAATTTCACGTGTGTTATCTTCATTCAAGGTATGTTAGCGTGTGTTACCAATTCACGTCTGTTATTTTACAAGTTTTAGCGGCCATACTCATTTACTTCTAAGTAATACCTACCGTAACATAAAATTCTGTCGATTATTGTCAAAGATTGTTATTTCTAGTGTGTTAACACACGACTTTCAAGCTGTTTCGAATTAGGTCCTTCTGGGCTACGGGACAGTTATGATGACCCCTATACTACCAATCATCTCCCTAACATCATCATCTTGAATCATAATATATTTCGCTTAACAGATTAGAGGAGCAGCTATTGGGTGAAGTAGTGAAAGCTGAGCGTCCAGATTTAGAGAGTTTGCGTTCTGGTCTTACGAAACAACAGAACGATTTCAAAATCACGCTCAAGAGTTTAGAAGACGATTTGCTGAAACGATTGTCATCTGCCGGCCCCGACATACTGAGTGACTCAGCTCTCGTCATCAATTTAGAGACCACAAAGAAGACTGCCGGAGACATTGTGTTAAAAGTGGAAGAGGGGAAAGTAACGGCAGTCAAAATTGACGAAGCTAGGGAGAGGTATCGGTAAGTAATAATATAATATATACGAATCCATTACAGATTTTTGAAGGAAATAATGTTTAAAGTAATGACTGAATGTTTTCATTAAACAGGCGTGCGGCTGGCCGAGCTTCCTTACTGTACTTCATTTTAAACGACCTGTACAAGATCAACCCGATGTACCAATTCTCACTAAAGGCGTACAGCGTGGTGTTTAAGGAAGCCCTGGCCAAGGCCGAACCCGCGGAAGATCTGGAACGCCGAGTTGCAAACCTGCAGGACAACATCACCTTCTCAGTATTCGTGTACACCAGCCGAGGACTTTTTGAGAGAGACAAGCTCGTCTTCCTGTTCCTTATTACGCTGCAGGTTGTTAATTTTCTAAACAGTTGCAGTTCCAGCCTTACAGCGGTGTTACACTACTGTTTTTGTGCTTTCTAACTTGAAGGCACTTACTTTGAAACGCGAAATATCTAGAGTGCTTGTAAGCGTGTATGAAAAAACGAGCAAAACACACTTAGAACATGTAAATACTAGTTTCTCTAGGGATATATGATTCACCATATTTGTATTAATTTCCCACTTTCTCAGTTGTTGACTGGTGGTATTACCATGTTAGTTACAAACATTGCATTTTTGCATTGTTTACATTGTGGAATGCAATAAATATATTGGTATTCAGTAAAGAGATCCACCAATATTTAGTCTGTACGTCATACTTCATCAGGTCCTCCAAACAGAAGGCAAAGTGGACGCGCGAGAGTTGGACTTCCTGCTGAAGTTTGCCGTGGCACCGGAGAATTCACCGTATCTCTGGCTGACCAACCAGAGCTGGGGCGGTGTCGTAACGCTCTCCAAGATGGATGCCTTCGACAGTCTCGACAAAGATATTGAGGGTGCTGTCAAAAGGTATTTGAACCGTGGCGTTTCTAAAGGACATAATTAATTTCAGAATGCGCTTAGCTACGCTGAATGTGCAGGGAGGTATAAAAGATAAGATGGATGAGTTGTGTGAGATGGTGAAGGATAAAAAGATAGATGTGTTTTGTGTGAATGAGACGACAAGAAAGGGAGTGGACATATCTAAACACTGTTCTCTGACCGCTATCTGGTCCGGTGTTCAAGAGACACATAGGACCTGTCAGGGTGTGGGGGTAGTCCTCTCCGAGCGAATGATGAGATGTGTGAAACATTATATTTGTATGAGTCCCAGGATTCTATGGGTAAGAACAAAGGTGGGCCTAAACCCTTTCTTTATTTTGTGCGTTTATACACCCGATATGGGAAACTCACCTTCGGAGAGGGATGAATTTTGGGGCAGTATAAGGGATTTAGTGAATGGATGTAGATCAAACGAGAAGACTGTTATGCTTGGAGACTTGAATGGTAGGGTTGGTGTGAAGAGGAATGGGTACAAAAAAGTATTAGGTGCATACGGGGATGACAGAGTGAATGAGAATGGGATGAATTTACTAGATATATGTGTAGAGAAGAATTCGTTTATTATAAACACTATGTTTAATCATAGAAAGGTTCACAGGTATACGTGGGAAAGGCAAGACAGCAGAAGTACGATTGACTTTGTGATTGTGGTTGAAAGATTAAATAGTGAAGTTACAGATACTAGAGCGTATCGGGATGTTGATGTAGGGACTGATCATTATCTGGTTATGTGTCCGGTGGATGGTCTGTTCAGGCATTGGCATCACCGAGTTCGAGTTTCTGTGACTGCTCTAGAAAGAATAAAAGTAGAAAGACTGCAATGATTAAAAGTTAAAGAGGAATATAAGAGGGAAGAAAAACTGAAAACGGATAAAATATTTGATGATACGACTGGTTACAGTCTAGAAGAAGTATGGGATATAGCGAGAAATAGTATGGTGCAAGTAGCCACAAAACTATGTGGTCTGGCGCACAGAAAAGGTGGTAGTAGAACTAATGATTATTGGGTAGATGGTGAAGCTAAAGAGGTTGTGAGGAAAAAGAAAGAGGCCTGGCTTAATGTGTTAGCCTGTAAGGCCCAAAATAGGGTAAATCAAGCAACGAATGTGACAGATGATTTGGAAAGAGAGAAGAAGAGATACTCCGAAATTAAAACGAGAGAACCAATACTGATTGTTTGCAATGATTTTGTGTTTAGTGAGATTTGCATAACTTTTTTTTTTTGGGTGGGAAATCATCAAATGACCTCTCCCGCTCTGGGCGGAGCGGAAGGGCGTGTCAGACTCTTACTGACTAAAACCCACCCGTGTTCCTTCAGTTGCCTGTGCGCCAGGGCCACAGTAACTCTTTCGAACAATCCGCAGCCCCGGCAGGGAGATTTGCATATCTGGAATGGACATTTGGGAAACGTTTTTTTTATTTATGACTTTTCTCGTACTCAAACCTCAGGCCTAGAAGAGTATTTTAATCCTTATACGAAACTGCATCGATTAACACTAATAAAATAAAACACAAGAATTATCAATTTTTGTGTAGGTTATGTACCATTTTTACAAAATCTGCGAATGCAGTTAGCAATTACTCAAAAAGTTAAGGACAGTCTCCTTAGAACGTTTTTCTGCAGCGACAGTGGCTAAGATACTTGCCCTTGAAAATCCTGTAAATTCTAAAACTAGGTATATTGTTCTCAAAATTGCCGGGTCAAATGTTGAATGCCCCTTTGCGCAAAGGTATAGATGAGGTATCCCTACAAAAATATCAAAACCGTATCGCTATTGGTCCATAGACCACTTCCCATACAAATTCGCCCAGTCTCCAGTAGGTTCTTTTTGGAATTTAATGACCAATTTTGTACTTAACTGTTTTATTTGGTTTAGTGATGTGGTTGTATGAATTTTCGACTTTTATGAAATATATACCGCCAAATACTTAGTTAGCAAACGTGTGACATACAAAATATAAACAATAACGAAAAGAGTGATTCAACAAAAAGTGACACAGTGACACATGAAAAAATATACAAATTGTTCAAATTACAACTGATATCTTTTCCGACCTTTTTTTTGGAAGAATCTACGGTTCAACAATTTCGACTACACATAACAGTCACAGTGGCGAGTACGTCATACAGCCTTCATGTTACTCGAGTAGCCTGTGATTCCACTTCGATTCCCGCACATGGTTTCACCTTTTGGAATGTTTGAAAATCAGTTGGAATTTATCGGTCAAACAGGACAAGCAACTTTGCACGTTCCGTTGTAATATATTAGATAAACGTGTGATAAACGACGAAGTTAGCGTCTGTGTTCCAGCGACGCAAATAGTGCAATATCTACAATGGACCCAACACCTAACAAAACGAACATGAATGTAACGATAAGACCTAAGCGACTACATAGTTAGTCCAGGAATATTAGTCAAATGAGGGCAATTATCTCGGAATGAGAGAAAGTCGGCTATAAACTGGTATAAACCTTTATTTTGGCACCCTAAAACTTGTCTCAAAACCTACTTATCGTAGGGTGTCCGCGACTACAGATATTCCAAGGTCAAAGGTCAAAAAACGATTTTTACACATTTATTGCAAATATCTCGTTTCCTATGGGTTTTATACTATTTGTATTTAAATAAATATTGTAGAGGATGAAATTCTCTACAACTTTTGTTGAAACATTTTTTTAATATCTTGAACCATTTTCGAGATAGAGGGCAGAGCGCACGCAGTGTTGAACTAATTAGAGTATCATTCGAGGTCAACCTGTAGTCCCGATTAAAAACACGCCGTATAAAGTTTATAAATTATTGATAAATATATAATTCTAAATAATTTGCATTTTCTATTAACTATTACGTTATAATTAAATCAGTATCTATTAATTTAATAACACTTACCTACTCGTGTAATTATAAAGTTATTAAGGGAAATACTTTAATTATTTTTTAATTCTAATCTTATTTATACTCATTACTTCCTAACTAAATAAAAAGAAAATAATAAAATTTTTAAATATTTTTTTATTGAAAAAATACTACTTCATACATTTATGAACGTTGAAATCAAAAAAAATAATAATAATAAAAACTACAACTTTTGATAGATATCCTCGTTCTAAAAAACACATATTGTTCCTACACGCAATTAGTGGCTGTGACACGACTTCTGCGCTCTTTAGAAAAGGAAAAAGCTTTTGTAAAAACACTCGAGAAACTTCCGAATTTGGATCAAATTGCTACAGCATTTGAAGAAGAAAACTGCCCGGTTCAATTATTATTTGAGAATGGAGTGCGAACCTTATTGGCAATCTATAATGCTCCAAAATCTGAGGACTGTATCGATCGTCTTCGCTATGCACAGTTCATCAAGTTAACAAAACTGAATAAACCTGTGCAGTTATCAAATCTTCCACCAACAAGTGCAGCAGCTCACCAACATTTCAACCGTGTTCATTATCAAGTTCAGACTTGGTTAGGGCATGATTTAGAACCCCAGAATTGGGGTTGGATAGTGCGTGATGAATTCCTGGAACCTGTTATGACCATGAATCCACCAGCTTCGGAGGATATTATTGTATTATATAATATATATTATATTATAATTTCACACAATATTCTGCAACTGCAAGAATGGTTGTGGTTCGCGATGTGGATGCAGAAAAGCAGGGCTGCAGTGCTCTTTAGCTTGCGGCCAGTGTAATGGGCAAGCTTGTCTTAATGCTTCACCATATCAGAGTGATATCAATGAAGACGGTACTTTTGACCCCGAAATCCTGGAAGAACTGGAGACAAATGTCGTTGAAGACGAGAACACAGAGAAATTTTAAATTTTACAGCGACTGGAAGACGATGATGAAGAAGAAGAAAATTGAAATTAGAAGTCATAAATATATGAAATGGTATATTTCAATAACAAAAAAACATTAAAAATTTAATTCTTTTCTTTTTATTTAGTTAGGAAGTATTGAGTATACATAAGATTAGAATAAAAAAAATATTAAAGTATTTCCCTTAATAACTTTATAATTAAACGAGTAGGTAAATTTTTTTCCCTTGTTTTTTACGTTACGTAGTTGATACGAAAGGTGTAAAAAATTTTTGCTCTCATTTTAATAATTAATTAAAATTACAAATAGCTTTAATTCGACTATTTTAATGTATACTATACATATAGCATATATGTATATATGGGCGCCAAGCCATTATTTGATTTTATTTTTAAGTTTGTTTTAATTATTTCGCATTTAATCTGACTTCCATGTTATTTATTAAATTAATACTTGTATTTCCGGTTAAGTCTATGTTAAGTTTTATTTTGATGTATTTAAAATATTGTAGTTTCCGTTTGAATTTATATAGTTTTTGTTCTCGTACTTCCTTTTGATTGATTTAAAATATTGTTAGTTTCCGGTTGAATTTATAGTTTTTATTCTCATACTTCCTTTTGATTTATTGGTTAGTTTCCGGTTTAATTTAAATAGTTTTGACTCTCGTACTTCCTTTTGATTTATTTAAAATATTGTGCGTTTCCGGTTGCCTTTATTTTAAGTTTCTATGTTGGTATTGAAAGATTTATTTTGACACGTCCGCTTGAATTAGTTAAAATGTTATATCCGCTTGATTTATATAAATTCTACTTGGCGGTAAAGTTTCGCGGTAATTTTGTGTATAAAAACTGTTGTACTGTGAATGGAAGGACATTCTTTGTTCGCTGCTCCTGGAATAAACACCCTGAGTTGAAGTAAGGTATTTTCTTTGTACTCTCTTAAACATTTCTCTGCCATTTCCTATTTCTGTGTATTTTTGTGATATAGTGGTGTAAAGTACTATGTCTGACTCCGACAACGACGGCGATCATGCGCCGACATATACTATACGTATAGCTATACATGCTAGCATAAATTACCCACCAGTATAGTGTTATCTCCTGGAACGCATTACACAACAATCAAAACAACACACTTTATAAAACCATGGAAGCACTGAAGGTCTCACTGTCAGAAATAATGTCACTGTTCCAAAACAGGATGTCGAACTTTGAGGGTGAACTGCAGAAAAATCCTTCAGGAACTTCAAGCAGCACAACGGAAAGTTTGATGGCAGACTTCACTTCGTTCAAGAAGTTTATACTAGATGCATTGGGCTGTCTTCAGCAGCAGTTGGAGGCATTGGCGCAGGGACTTGACAATCTTGAGATGCGTGGGCGCAGGAAGATGGTGTTGTTACATGGTGTTACCGAGTAGACCAAGGAAGATACAGCACAGGTAGTCGCTGAGGTTGTGCGAGGTCATCTGAAGCTAACCGAATTTACAGCTGCTGATATCAGGCGGTGCCACCGGTTGGGAAGACAAACAGGTACTACCAAGCCCAGGCCCATTCTTTGCAAGCTACGGGACGTCGGTGTCAGGGACAGTGTCTGGTTTTCCAAGACGAAGTTGAAAGGCACTGGTATCACTGTATCAGAGTTCCTGACGAGATCGCGACATCAGCTCTTCATGTTTGCGCGTGAGAGACTTCGCGAAACAAATTGCTGGACTAAGCAGGGACTTATATATGTTCTTCGCACAGACGGCTCCCGGCATCGAGTTAATTCACTGCATGACCTAAATAACATCGAGCAGGTCAGTGAAAAGGCCATGTCTCCCATCGCAACAGCATTGTCGTCGTCGCCGTCTCCATCGCCGGCACCGAAGAAGGGTCGGCGTGCTACCGCGAAGAAGAAGTGATTCTGTGCACTTTTTAGGTACTTAGTATCACCGTCCGAGTAGCAGTTTTGTTTATAACTCGTACCCTCTTAATTTCACAATTTTTACTAAAATTTATCTACCCTACCATGGTCTAAAAAACAAGGTCTAGCATTCCGGGAGTGACACATGCTTACGTCACTATCCAGTTGCCATTTTATTACAACAAAACAAGAAGTATGGAAACATTTTCAGTCACCATTCTGTTAAAAAATATATACAAAGCATTTAAATTGTCGTTTCGTTTTTCTAATCAAACGAAACAATTCAATTTAAACATATACCAACGTAGTTGTTAGTTAAAACCTCACTGTTTTATCGGATTCGCACAGGTAACAAAGGCGGTTGGGGGAGTTATTATGACACACTACTCGTAACACAGCGGTGATGACGTAGGCATGTGTCACCCACGTGACCACTGTGTCTCGGAATGCTATACCTGGCGAAGTATATTATTATACCATGTACCCTACCATTTCACTGTTTATGTGTCTATTTTCCTTTCTTGAATTCTTGCTGTCAACTGTCAATTTCAATAAGTCATGTTACGGTCATGTCATGTGTCATTGTAATTTTCAAAGTTTTCGTTCAGAAACTGGTTGACAGTGTGCCCAGTATATTTATGTTGCTTCTATTTTTCGGTATAACTTGATTATTTTTGCTTGTTATTTTACGTCTAGTTCTTCATTTTCCCAAGGCATAATTTTATATAGTATTCTTTCTGTTACCCGAACGATGACATTTTTTTTAAACTATTGTTTGTTTTCGCTTTTATTTGTTAACGCTAAACTGACGGGTGGATTTAAGTTAATTGCTCTTTTTATATATTTACGTTTATATTAATTATTTTATAAGCGTTTATTATAATTTTTTCATACAGGGTGTCCAAGAACCTGGCGTCCAACTGGATTCCCACGATGCCCCAAGTTCTAACAGTACTCAGAAAAATATTTTAAAAAATCCACCCCATGTACTTACAGAATTATACTGATTTCAAAAAAAAAGGGGAAATGAGCACCCTGTGACATACTTTTGAATGCTGTGACTGCTAATGCTGATAATTTCGATATTTCTTGGAGGTTTTGTAATCTAGGGTATTGCTGTGTCTAAATAGAATGTAAAAATAATGTACTTATTGTACCATTTTAAAATAAAATATTATTTTAACTAAAGGTGATATGGAAAACTATTGAATTTCGCAACTTTGACCGACTGTAGTGTAAAAAAAATGTACCAAAATAGTATGGCAAGTGACATCAAATTTTGACGCGTTTATTCCTCTTTTTAAAAAGGTATAATACTTACACATTAATTTGAAAAAAAAAAATTTTTGATAATATTTTTACTCAACAACCCAATTTTTACGAAGTGCCTACCTACTAACGGTAACTGTCGGACCCTTTCTTATCTTAGAAACTGTTATGTTACTACTATTATTTACTTCGGTTCCAAGAGTGAGCAAGAAGGAAATACACACAGGTAGATGGGTTCCCAGTAGAATAAAAGCAAAGAATGTTAGTTTAAAGATATTTTATTACAATAAATGTTCAAAATGTTGACCACCCGCGGCAATACAAGCTCTCACTCTCCTTAAAAAGGACCGCTTTATGTTTCGCGAGTAACTTTTTTGACGTATCACCTGCACTGCTTGTGTTATCTTCTCACGAAGGTCAGCGATGTCATTAATGGGCTTCGCATAAACGAGCTCCTTCATAGTTCCCCAGAAAAAAAAATCCAGCGGATTTAAGTTAGGTGAGCGGGCTGGCCACGGGATTGTTCCTGATCGCCCAATCCACCTGTTCGGGTATTGCTCGTCCAAAAACTCTCTAACGGATACGCGAAAATGTGCTGGACAGCCGTCGTGTTGGAACCACATATCTGGTGGGGTCTCTTCTAGTAAGTTTGGCAAATCATTTTGAAGAAAATTTAAATATGATTCGCCAGTCAAATTCTCGGGCATCTCAAATGGACCAATAATATTCCCACAGAGAATACCGGTCCACATGTTCACTTTGAACCGGTACTGGGATCTATCTTCTCGCATCAAGTGCGGATTTTCCACATGCCACTCGTGCAAGTTGTGTAGGTTCATGTAGCCATCCTTCTTAAATGTTGATTCATCTGACCACAAAATTTTGTCGATAAAGTTTTCGTCTTCTCGATGTTTTTGCAGGATTGTTTCACAAAACGCGACTCGGCTCGGATAGTCTCGAGGTAAAAGACTTTGCACTCGCTGTACGTGGTACGGATGATATTCTTCTTTTTGGAGAATACTGTGTGCTGTGCTCTTCGGTATCCCCGTATCAGCTTCTATTCCTCGCACAGAGATGCTTGGATTTGCCGACACCGCCTCTAAAACTTCATCGCGTATGAAGTCATTTACGGGTCGTCCTTCACCAGCTACTTGATTGGGGAACCGCCCGTCACATAGTGATCTGTGCACATTAATGAAAACTCGATGGTCGGGATATCGCGTAGCCCTCGGATACCTTTCTCTGTAAAGTCTCGCTGCAGCTCGTCCATTACCTCTACATTCTCCATAAATGTAGTGCATATTTGCGTATTCTTGCGGAGTGTAGGTCGCCATGGTAGCACACACAAAACACAAACTGTCCAAACACAGGCAAAGGTCGTCGTAAAGAGTTCGTTTCAAAGTCCAGAGCACAAAGAGTAATCGAGTCCAATAAACAAAGCTTTAAATCGTAGTACGTGATCAATGGTAACAATAAGAGAGAGGTGCGTAGTAACGGCAGGAGGCAGTGACGCGTACTGACCGTACTGTTATCCTAAATAGCACGATCCCAGATAGCGTCACTATCTATCTCACTCGCACCTCTAACCTTTTTCTCCCTCACTCTTACCTGAATAATGGGGTACCATAAAGAAGAACCAGCAAATCGCAAAGATAGTTTCTGTCTTGCTCCCTCCTGTTGTAATAACGAATCACATACCGTCCCTTACGGTCTAACCTGTTTTTTGAGAGGCCTGTTGTTATTTTTATGAGCATACAATAGTAATTCTTTAGAGGTTAGATTCAATTCGTCGTAAATTTTTCTTTCTAAGAATTCTGTAAGACATCGTAAAAATTGGGTTGTTGAGTAAAAATATTATCAAAAATTTTTTTTTTCAAATTAATGTGTAAGTATTATACCTTTTTAAAAAGAGGAATAAACGCGTAAAAATTTGATGTCACTTGCCATACTATTTTGGTACATTTTTTTTACACTACAGTCGGTCAAAGTTGCGAAATTCAATAGTTTTCCATATCACCTTTAGTTAAAATAATATTTTATTTTAAAATGGTACAATAAGTACTTTATTTTTACATTCTATTTAGACACAGCAATACCCTAGATTACAAAACCTCCAAGAAATATCGAAATTATCAGCATTAGCAGTCACAGCATTCAAAAGTATGTCACAGGGTGCTCATTTCCCCTTTTTTTTTGAAATCAGTATAATTCTGTAAGTACATGGGGTGGATTTTTTAAAATATTTTTCTGAGTACTGTTAGAACTTGGGGCATCGTGGGAATCCAGTTGGACGCCAGGTTCTTGGACATCCTGTATATATGTGTAGAAGTCAGATAGCCATAACGACAGCAACAGCGAAAGCTTTTTGTCGGCTTGTAGTAATGACAGCTTTGTTAGTATTCCGTCCCTTGCTGACACGCTTGAATCTCAGTTCTCTGATGTACCTAAGAATTTTAATGTAGTCCATATAAATGCCCAAAGTATTCCGGCACATTACCCTGACATGCTAGCTAACCTCGACTGTAAGAATGTCCATGCTATCCTTGTATGTGAGTCTTGGCTAAAGTCATGTCTCCCTTCAAATTCCTATTCCTTGCCGGGTTTTCAACTAATAAGAAATGATCGCGCGCGTGGCGGTGGCGGTGGTGTTGCCATATACCTTCGTCCACATATTCCTTTTTCAATTGTCGATAAGTCTGCGCAGCCACCACCACAGGACGCGGGCGAGCATCTCTTTTTGGAAGTAAACCTAAATCACGTAAAAGTCCTTTTAGGTGTTTATTATAGCCCTTCGTCACGTATAAATTTCTTTTCCTCTGAAAAAATCCTTGAAAATCTTACACCCTCTTACAGTCATACAATCATCATGGGCGATTTCAATACTTGCTTATTGAAAATTGATTCCCGCTCTTCTTCTCTTCGATCAATAGTTCAGTCGTCTAATTTATCAATTCTTTCTTTAAATTCCACGCACCACTTTCCAAACTGTAATCCCTCACTTTTGGACCTTCTCATTGTTTCCTCTCCTCAACATGCCAGCAAGCATGGTCAATGCCCGGCTGACATGTTTTCTTACCATGACCTATTATTCCTCTCCTACAAAATCCGTCCACCCAAGGCAAAACCTAGTATTCTCCTGCAGCGCAATTTTAGTGGCATGAATACTGATAATCTCCGAAGAGATGCTAACAGCATTGACTGGTCTCCTTTAGCCAGTGTCGAGTCGATCGACGATAAAGTCAACCTGTTGACAGACAATATTGTGCAGCTGTACGATGTCCACGCTCCCATTCGTGCTGTAAAAATTAAACATCTTCCGGCACCATGGCTTACAGACGATATTAGAAGTGTCATGCACAGGAAGGCTGTAACTAAAACTAAATTTAAGTGTCGGCCTTCGCCGTCGAACCGAGAGATACTTGTGAATGCTCGTAATAGCTGCAATAAGGTGTGTAGAGATGCCCAACGCCGCCATATCCACACCTCTGTTGAAAACGGAGATCCAGCTAAAGTCTGGAAATTTCTTAAATCTTTGGGAGTTGGAAAATCGCGCCAAGAATCGATTCCTAAAAACTTAGATATTGATCTACTGAATCAACACTTCTCATCTGCGTCCCACTGTAATAGGACCATGAAGGCAGCTACAATAAACTATCTTTCAAACCTTCCAACTCCGGACCATCCCCCATTTATTTTTAGTCAATTCTCTGATTGTGATGTTAAGAAGAGCGTAGTTTCAATCACATCTAACGCAGTTGGTAGTGATTGTGTAAGTCAGAAAATGATACTCCCTGTCCTCGACGAAATCCTTCCTATCCTATGCTACATCCTAAACTACTCTATAACCTACGGCGTTTTTCCATCGATGTGGAAAGAGGCAAAAATCACTCCTTTACCTAAAAAATCGAATTCTACTTCCTTTTCAGAATACTGTCCTATCTCCATCTTGCCTTTCCTCTCAAAAGTCCTTGAACGCCTTGTCCACAATCAGCTCAGTGCTTTTCTTTGTAAGAATAGTCTGCTGAATCCTTTCCAATCCAGTTTTCATCCTGGTCATAGCACCGCTAAAGCCTTAGTTAGCGTCACTGATGACATACGGTTAGGCATGGAAGCGGGAAATTGACGGTACTTTGCTTACTGGATTTTAGTAACGCGTTTAATACTGTCGATTTCGATATCCTGCTTGGCATGCTTCGTTCGCTTAACATATCTCCAACGGCGATTGACTGGTTTCATAGTTACCTGTATGGCCGCCGGCAGCGTATATGCATGGAAGAGTCTTGCTCTTCTTGGTGTTATACTTCTGCCGGTGTACCTCAGGGTGGCGTTTTATCTCCTTTACTCTTCGCAATATTTATAAACTCTATTTCCAAAAAACTTCTTTCTTCCTACCACCTTTATGCAGATGATTTGCAAATATATAAACAAGCTGCCCTTTCGGATTTGGCTGATGCAATTAATATAGTAAATAAAGATTTGGGTTCAATTTGCGAGTGGAATGAGGCACATGGGTTGCAGGTTAATCCATCGAAGACTCAGGTCATTGTTGTTGGCAGCTCTAGGATGACACCCAAGGTAAACTGGTCACAGCTTCCCCAGGTACAATTTAACGGAGCTGCTATTCCAGTCAGCGAAAAGGTTAAGAACCTTGGGGTTTGGATCGACAAACATCTTTCTTGGGGTCCTCAGTTGCAGGGCGTAAGTCGCAAAAATTTTGCATCTGGTAAGTCCCTGAGACGATTGCGGAACTTTCTTCCGACTGCCAGTAAAACTGCGCTTGCACAATCCCTTTTACTTCCCATCCTTGACTACGCTGATGTCAGTTATCTCGATCTCACTGAGGCACAACTAGATAAACTTGAGCGACTTCAAAACTTTTGCATACGATTTATATTTGGCCTGCGCAAATATGATCACATTTCTGAATTTCGTACAAAGCTCAATTGGCTTCCCATACGTCTTCGCCGGAATTCTCATATCTTGTTTCAGCTCTACAGTATTCTGTTCAACCCTAAAACCCCCTCTTATTTTAAAGAACGTTTCAAGTTCCTTCATGACACACATAATAGATATCTTAGGTCATCGGAAAACTTGAGATGAGAGAGACTAGAGATGCCGATGCATTCCACCAGCTTTTATAACAAGTCTTTTACAGTTCAAGCAGTACGGTTATGGAATGCCTTACCCGAGTCGATAAGGCGTGCTCAATCTTTGTCCACTTTTAAAATTATGGTTAAAAAACACTTCCTCTCTCCTTAAACATCATCATTACATTTAGTTTCCTTGCTCTTGTTTCATGTTTATTATTGTATATATTATATGTAGATAAGTATATGTTTTATGTATGTATGTATTTGTTGTATATGTAAATGGTACACCACTGACTACCTGCATTATTGTCTGTCCTACTCCCTTGAATCCATCCAAAGGTTGTCTTTAAAAGATCGCTTTTAGCGATAAGACCGCCCATTGTGTCACCCTGTGTAAAATGTCTGCATTTATATCTGTAATTTTTATGGTGTACATAATAAAGAGTATTCTATTCTATTCTATTTCTAAGTGT
This sequence comes from Dryobotodes eremita, assembly GCA_917490735.1. Taxonomy (NCBI): domain Eukaryota; kingdom Metazoa; phylum Arthropoda; class Insecta; order Lepidoptera; family Noctuidae; genus Dryobotodes; species Dryobotodes eremita. Next base: position 13,946,755 of record OU823257.1, read on the forward strand.
TATTAAATTAGTTGATACTGAATTATTGAAAAAAATATTAATTATAACGTAATAGTTAATAGAAAATGCAAATTATTTAGAATTATATATTTATCAATAATTTATAAACTTTATACGGCGTGTTTTTAATCGGGACTACAGGTTGACCTCGAAAGATACTCTAAATAGTTCAACACTGCGTGCGCTCTGCCCTCTATCTCGAAAATAGTTCAAGATATAAAAAAAATATTTCAGCAAAAGTTGTAGAGAATTTTATCCTCTACAGTATTATTCAAATACAAATAGCATAAAACCCATAGGAAACAAGATATTTGCAATAAATGTGTATAAAATCGTTTTTTTTTTACCTTTGACCTTGGAATAACTATAGTCGCGGACACCCTACGATAAGTAGGTTTTTAGATAAGTTTTAGGGTACCAAAATAAAGGTTTATACAAGTTTATAGCTGACTATCTCTCATTCCGAGGTGAAACCCCTAATATGCCTGGACTATAGAGTGAAATCAATAGAATCGGTATGTTCATCAATCACTTAATTCATCAACAACGGAACCACTCACAAGAAGCTTAGATTTATCTACTGGCCAGGATATGGATCTACTGGAAAAAATTAAGACCGAAAATCAATTATTATCTAAGCAGTTAAAGGTTGCAAATTACGAAATAGAAAATGTTTACTTATAATTAAATCAACTAAAAAACTTTGTTAATCAACTAACACGACAAATAAACTCTCTAAAAAACATTATCCCCGGCACAAAATATCAAGAACCAGATACAGACTAAAAGACGAAAATAAAGACGAGTGCTAATTGACAATTCAAGATTCATGAACCTTAAAACTGATGAAACCCAAGTTCTAACCCAAGTAATGATAATTTAAACAAAATACACATATTAGGAGCAGCACAATGCAGAGGACTATCAAGTCAGCTTATACATTCGCGACTGAACGGAAAAACCTAAAATATTCTATTACTAGATTAATAAAGCCGAGGGCGAGAGCCAACGAGATACTAAAACCAATTCATGAACAGTATTCTCAAATTCAAAAAGACGATAGAGTCATATTATCGATAGGTGAACACGATGTAAATCCTACACATGTGACGGCTGAAATTTCTGCTGTTTTAAAACTTCTTGAAGGACGACATGTATTTGTAACAAGTATAATAAGTAGTAAATATTGAAATGAAAAAATATTGAACAACGTGTTGAAAATGGTCTGTAATGAATTTATAGACTTAGGTATAGGAAATGGGTATGATAGGGATGCTATGATCGCATACTTTGATAATTATGGCAATGTTGACCTTGATGAACTTTGTAAACAAATAAATTTGGCAATTGCGTATAGTGACTATGGGACGGAAGAGGTTTACGTGGTCTGTAATAAATGAAACCACGTACCTTGTCAACATAAAAGTACATTAATTTTAAAATAATGAGAAAAGGGGGTAGGTGTGTTTATGGTCACAATATCCCTAACTTCCCTTCGGAGTAGCACAGTACTCTCCTGGCTCAGCCTGGTGTGATGCAGCTCGCAGCGGTGTGGCATGCTGGAGACTCCAGGGAAGGTAACGGTCAGCAGATGGTCTTGCCAGACCCTCGGAGCGAGCTCGACGCGCCACGTGGGTAAAATAGGTACCCGGCGCGGAGCCCGTTCTTGCGCAGGTTTACCGGAAGGTGGTGGCCCGGCGCTTAGCGCCCCGATGCTTCGGATGAATCCGGATGTACTTCGGCAGGTGGTAGCCGGAACTAAGGACGATGATGAGCCGGAACTTTGGACTCTGAATTAACGTCCAGCGTGTCACAAGATGGCCAATAGGTCATCTCCGCTGATTGTGACACCATGGCATAAGCAGAGCGAGATGTACTTTGCGCTAATGAAGGTGGTGTGAGGTTGTCACAATCAGTACGGAGCTTACAAAATGTAAGTGAGAAGCACATGATGACTTGCACATTTTTTAAGGTATGGAACATTCCATAAAATGCACAGCGATAATGACAAATAGGTTGCTTAGCAAATATTTAAGCGGAAGGCATACTAATTTATAACAAAAGAGGTTGTGAGCAAAAAGGCACACGCCATGTTATGACCTAGATACGAGGGGCGTTCAATAAGTACCTAGCCTCATCGCCAGAGGGCGCTGTAGTTTCAAAAGAGTTTTACCACAGTGTAGCACATTCTTTTTTAATTCTTTTTTCAAATTTTCATTCCAATCCCTTCATTTGTTTTAATTTGACAACTTATGGAAGCGAACGTGTCGATCGGTTTTACAAAAATGGAAAAAGAGCAATATCGTTCGGTGATTCGATTCCTATTTTTGGAAGGGAAAACGCGCATCGAAATCAAAGAGCGCTTGGATGCTGTGTACGGTGACTCTTCTCCATCGATGGCCACCGTCAAGAATTGGTTCAACGAGTTTGCACGTGGCCGTACGTCGGTTTTTGATGAACCACGTCCAGGTGCACCGAAAACAGCTGCTACGGAGGAAAACATTAAAAAAATCCATGATCTCGTATTGGCAGATCGCCGATTGAAGGTTCGGGAGCTAGCTGAGACTGTAGGCATTTCAGAAGGAACAGTGCATCATATTCTTCACGAGGAACTCGGCATGAGAAAGCTGTCGGCGCGATGGGTGCCGCGTTTACTCACACCAGAAAACAAGCGCAACCGTGAGACCACATCGGAGACGTGTTTGGCGCTGTTTAAGATGAATCCAGCGGAGTTTTTGCGTCGTTTTGTGACCGTCGATGAAACCTGGATCCACTGGTACACACCAGAGACCAAGGAGCAATCAAAACAATGGATCCAGACCGGGGAACGTGCTCCAAAGAAGGCGAAAACTGTAAAATCGGCCGGAAAAGTTATGGCCACCGTTTTCTGGGATTCACAAGGTGTGATCTACATCGATTACCTCGAGAAGGGTAAAACAATTACAGGGCTTTACTATGCCGATTTATTAGGCCGATTCGACGCCGAATTAAAGAAAAAACGACCCCATCTGGCGAAGAAAAAAGTGCTGTTTCACCACGACAACGCACCGGTTCACACGTCTGCCGTTGCCATGGCCAAATTGGTCGAATTACGCTACGAATTGCTGCCCCATCCACCGTATTCTCCAGATTTGGCCCCTTGTGACTTCTTTCTGTTTCCTAATCTGAAAAAATCACTCGCCGGGAATAGATATGGATCGAATGAGGAGGTCATCGCCGCCACGGAGGCCTATTTTGCAGAGTTTGACAAAAACTATTTTTCGGACGGGTTAAAAAAGTTGGAGCATCGCTGGGCTAAGTGTATCGAACTAAAAGGAGACTATGTTGAAAAATAAATTGCCACTTTTCCAAAATTTTCGTTTACTTTTTGTAGGCTAAGTATTTATTGAATGACCCTCGTAAGTAGTAGGTACACAAAATATAAAACTTATTTAGCTGTTAAACACTTACACAATATGGGGTTACGAAAACACAGATTTGAATAAGGTTGACTACTAGGAGTCAATAAAACTGTTGCCTGCTTTAAGCTTTTTAAAATGGTAGACACCACGTATGTAAGGTCACAAGTGATTCTGGATCAAGGGAACGTGCGTCTTCGCCCGGAGCAGGATTTCGAAATTCTGGTCACCGTGAGTGAAAAATGACACACGGCGGTGACGCACGTGTAGTTAGAGGCCCTCTGAATACGTTCGGATATGCCGACCGCGCGCGTCACTAGTACTTACTCACAGCTAATTATGTTGTTTAGTAACATAAGACGTCCTTAATATTATTACGTCTGTGGTTTGACTTTACATTTTATTATTGTTATTTTCTCATTGTATTGAAACTATTGAAAACAACGATGCAACGTTACAACTACAAGCAAAAATATCTGACATATAGTAGGTACCAGAATTCCCAAAAATGTACATAACACGTGGGCGGCTACTATCCAGTCCGATGAAAACAAAAATATACCTAATCTACCTCCCAAAGAAGGCTACAATATTCTATTATTTTCAACGGCAAACTCAACATGATATACACACCACAACACAAGTAAATTCTAGTACTTCATTAGAAAACAAACTTAAAAGGGGTACAATCCCCTACTATTTCGTAAAAAGTAATGAAACCATGCCAATAAGAGTGTCAAATATTGATAGCTTTTTGCGTTCCCAATAAAAACAATCCATCGCTTTTTCATATTCTGCACCAGAATATAGCAGGCTTATTGTGCAAAAAAGATATTCTTGAAATAACTCTCACTAATTTACCATTAATAAACCATCCCACATGTATTGTGTTTTAGTGAAACATTCTTAGGAAAAAGTGACATAAAAAATGTCCAAATAACTGGATATGACCTAGCATCAACATACTGTAGGGAAAGAAAGCGAGGCGGGACTTGTGTATACATTCAGAAAGGTATAAAGTATAAAGAAATAAATATTATACAAAATTTTGCTCGGGAAACAATCTTTGAATGCTGTGGGATTGAGGTGCTAAATTTATAAATTGTAATAATATGTATTTATCGTACACTTCAATCATATGTTGAGTTATTTTTAAAGCATTTGGACACGCTATTATATAAATGATTATTTAACAGTAAATACTGCCGACACAAAATTGTACTCGCTGGTAATATTAATATTAACACGCTCAGGGAATGTAAAGCTTGTAAACAATTATTTGACATAATACATAATTATAATCTGACATTAAATATTAACGAGCCAACAAGACTAAATACCTGCCTAAATCATATTATAATTAATAACGCTAAAAAAAGCATCTAGTAAAATATTAAAGTTGGTACTTTCCGATCACGACACAGCCCAGATGTTAGACTTGACAATAAAAACCAAAAATCTCTCAGCCATCAAAATATTATACAAAAAAGAGATATTTCTGTCGAATTATTTTTTTTTGGATTTTTCGGGAAAGTCTAGAAAACTTAACATTTGATAGTGTTTACAAACAATATAACCTGAATTTAGCTTTTAATATTTTTTATGATGATATGTGTTTATTTTTTTAATTATGTTTGATAAAAAAAATGATTAACACAAAGTACCGTGATATAAAGTGGATTACTAAGGGATTACGACTTAGCTATAAAACCAAACGACATTTAAGATTTATTTTTTATGAAAAACGAACAAAAGAGAATAAAGCTAAGTATCACGAATATCCGAATTTACTACGGCACTGTATATCAAAGTTGCAAAGAATTTCTAATTACAATTTTATAAATAAATCTAAGAATATTGGTAAAGCTGCGTGGAAGGTCATCAACGAGGATATGGAGTGTAATGCTCGTAAGGAATTCATAAATGAAATAAAAACTGACAGTGGTATGGCAACCAATCCTTATGAAATAGCAAACAAATTCAATAACTACTTTATACAACTATCGAACAGCGATAATGGGAACATATAAAACAAATTAAAACCGTGAAAATAATAGTATATTTCTTACACCGATAGAAGGCATTGAAATTACACATATTATTATGTCATTAAATAATACTACATCTGTTGTTTATGACGGTATTACGACTGACACTTCAATAAAATGCGTCGTCAGTATTGTCCCCGTGCTAAGATACCTAATAAATGTATCTTACGAACAAGGAAGTTTTCCCAGCCGTTTAAAGAAGTCAGTAGTCAAGCCATTGCATAAAAAGGAGATAAAACAGAAATGAGTAACTATAGACCCATAGCATTAATCCCTATTATCTCTAAAATAGTTGAAAAGGCAATACATAGAAGATTATCTTCGTATTTGGATAAGTATAAACTAAATAAAAAGGAACAGTATGGCTTTCAAAAGGGTAAATCAACGACATTTGCCGCAATAGATTTGGTGCACAATATCCTAGTAAATGTTCATAAGAAAAAGCAGGTAATGGTAATATTTTTTGACGTGTTAAAAGCGTTTTGACTTTGTTTCTCATGAAATGCTCATAAAAAAGATACATAACTATGGTATCAGAAGCCCAGCTTTGAAATTGTTAGAAGAATACTTGGATAATCGTGAACAACGTGTCGAAATATCTTGGGAGCAAAACGTCTAGAGGTCTGAGTATCAAATCAACAGTTACGGCGTCCCGCAAGGAAGTATCCTCGAATTCCTTCTTTTTATAATATACTAGCGACCCGCCCCGGCTTCGCCCGGGTAGCAAAGCATAATATAATATAGCCTATGTCACCCGGAGACAGTGTAAAAAGTAAGAACAATTGAATTTCACTGTATTTCGTTTATTACAAAATAAATTTAGGTTATACCTTAGCCTCAGCAACACGTGGTGGTTATGCTATTAAATTGTAGCTTATATGAAACGTTTGTATTTTAACATAGCGCCATCTATTGTATACTTACTCAATCCAGTCAACAGATATCGCCATCTGTTAGAATCGTTTGGAGCTAACAGATAATTGTGACTGTCAAATAATAGACAAATAATTTGCAATTAAATAATATTGCGACTGAAATTGAGATGTAAGCTATCCTATCTTTCAAGTTGGATCAAATTGCACACGGTGTGCAAATCAAATTTAAAATCGGTTTAGTAGTTTAGGAGTCCATCGCGGACAAACAACGTGACACGTAATTTTTATATATATAAAGATAATAAAGATATTAATGATTTACCTGATATTACTACTAATAAATGACATCTCTATAATATTAACATACGACAATATAATTAATAATAACCTTGACATTGATATAAATAACACTATTGATTTAGTTATAGGGTGGTTAGTAAGTAACGAACAATTTGCAGGTACAGACGACTTTTATGCAATTTCAAACCCGTGGATCAAAGATCGTTCCAAGGCATATTTCATGAGACGGTACAAAAATTAATGAATCTACCAATGTGCGATTTCTTGGATTCACCATGGACAAGACCTAGATTGGAAAGCACATGTTGATGGAGTCTGCAAGAAAGTAAATAGTTTCGTGTATGTTTTAAACAGACTAAGAAATACATCACCACAACGTACGGTATTGTTGGCATATCATGGTTATGTAGCTTCTGTGTTACGTTATGGGTTAATACTTTGGGGAAACTTAACAGAATACCAGAGGGCGTTTCAATCCCAAAAACGTTGCATAAGAGCAATTGTTGGCATTCCTTCATATGAGTCTTGTAAACCTCAGTTACAAAAAAACTCAATATGTTACCCCTACCAAGGATGTACATTTTTGAAATTTAAAATTCTAACCTATTTGTCAAAGCTAGTGATATTTATACACGGGACCCATCCTCGTAAATCCAGGCATGGTCACCGTCTAGTGCTAGAATGTGCACCAAAGACAGCAGTGTTTAAAAAATTGCTCAGCTATGTGTGTTAAAATTTATAATAGGTTACAATCAGACATTCAAGATCTGTCTCTACCAAAATTTAAGAAAAAGCTTTCTTAAAAAAATAATATTTAGAGTGGTTACAAGAATAATGTGTCTTAACTTATCGTAAAAAAAAAAAAACTTTTTACTGGTACCGGACACTGTAGTTGGCCAGATATAATTGACATTAGGCACTATTTATCTTAGAGAGATGTATTGATTATGACTAAATACCCATCCTTTTTTTTATATTATCTACATCTACATTATCTATATGCTACATTATATTATCTTGCATGATTAAGCTTCACATGCCATACTAAAGCTAAATAAAACATAAGACCAAATAATGTAATATGTGAAACCACCGTACTTACTCTATTTAAATGTGAACAAATCTGAATATGAATATGAACGTCATCTATTTCAATGGCAAAAATTTTCGATTTTTTTTTCAAATTTGAGGCTGTCAGACGTTTGACGCTTTTTTCTATGAATTAAAAAATCGTACCAGATTTTCGCTATTACTGATGAATTTAATACTATAATTAGTAGTTATTTGGTGATCCACAGGATGAAAAGTAATTGTCATAATATGTGTGTACTATTAGGCGCGTTATGCAGATGCAGCGGTATCTACTTCGCCACATGCGAGTTACACATCACACTGACGTCACGCAAAATCCTGCATCGCGCAAGCAGAGTTTACCGCATAACTAGCATATATACAACGTCCCGACATCAAACGTCGGGCAGTTGCCCACCAGACACAACACCCGTCTGGTCTGAGGATCCCCCCTTTTCTAAGGAGGTATGAGTGAACTTTACACCCTTCCCTACTTACTTTACACCTTTCCCTTTTTTTTTGTAGGCCTCTATAGATATATCGCGTTCTATTCCTAGGCAAGTTCAATGTTATTGGCTTGGGTTCCTGGGCACCATCTCTTGTATAGGTTTTATCTCGATTCATGGCACCAACTCGGCCTTTCCAAACCTTTTGCAATCGGCTTTAAAGATTCAAACTCATCAGATGCGGTTGAAAATATATTGCCTTTTGCACGTAATCTGCTATTGAAAACTAGAGTAAGTACTTATTAGGTATTTATAAGCAAAGTGTTCATTTTGCAAGAAAGCTTTACGATTTTGATCAATTATGATTTCCACTATTAATTCATTCGATTAATTAATTTAGATGGCAGAAATACACAGAGGGCGAAGCTCCCGAGAGAGACAAGTTACCGGGTGAATGGAAGAACAAGTCATCGTTGCAGCGCTTGTGCATAATGCGAGCGTTGCGTCCCGACAGGATGTCTTACGCTTCTAGGTACGGTCATACGCGTGCTTGGTGCTTACTTGAAAATTGATAGTTCCCCTAAGCCTCAGATCACCGATATTCGACACGACAGGCCACCCACCCGCTTGACGACCATGACCGTGACCATGGTCACTGCAACCGGAATCTTAACATTTAACACCACGTGCGACCAGCTCGTCGCGGTTGCTTAGTAGGTATGTGGTGTTTCGATTTAACCCTCTACCGCATTCAACCCCTTACACGGTTCGTAATATGCATTAAAAAAAAATCGCGTATTTATGCACGTGTTACAACCAAATGCAATTTAAAAATAATGTTTAGGTCTTTCACAACACCACAACATTATTTATTGTATATGGTCTTATGTAATACATTTAGTTGCGCCGGTGTGAAGGTTAACATAGCGTGTACTTTAAAAAAGTTTTTATGGGGTACTAAATAACGGTTTTTTTTTATGGATTGTACTATTTTAGTTTTTATGTGATTTTATACCTTTTTGGAGGCCTTTTCCTAAGAAACCATGTACGGTTTTTCATGCATTCGTGCCTCGTGGTCTGACTAACTGAACCTTGCGGGGTGGCAGGGACGCGGAAACTGACACCATGAATCCAGCACATGATTCTAGACCCCATTTTTTCTTTGTGTTGGTTTGGAAGTCGTCAAATAACTTCTCCCGCTCTGGGCAAAGCGGAAGGGCTTGTCACACTTTTACCGACTAAAATCCACCCGTATTCCGTCAGCTGCCTGTGTGCCAGGGCCCCGAAAACTCGAACAATCCGCGATCCTGGCAGGCATCGGCCCTATTGGACCCCGTCAATTAGTGCTGACATCTCTTTGAGGCGCGTTTGGAACACAACGCGCCTTTGACCCGGGCCTGGTCCTTACCGGACGGCGAGCTACCCATTGCTCGCCGTCCGCAAGCCCACGCCTACAATGGCCGGGAATCGGCTATCGGCTCCCGACGCCCAGGGCATCTCCTCCTGCGGCGACTAGGGGCGTGAGGGCGCAAACATTGCCTCTCCCTCACGTGCTCCGCCTCCTCCTTCGCGAGCATTACTGCTTCGCATAAAGGAGATGACGATTTCCCATACCCTCTCGCTCCGTACCATGGCTTGGGCCAGCGGGGTAATTACGTAACACACTATCAGTAGGAATGGGTTTCATTTTGACAGTTCAACAACATACATTGCGTTATTTACGTTAATTTCAAATATTTCGACAAATTTTCAAATATTTTGACAAATATTTCGAACATAAGAAGCAATGGATTAGCAATAGGCTTCAAAATGATTTAGATTGTGGTTGATAGTGTGTTACGTATTTATGGTGCTGTATATGGTTTATGATGCATTGTGGCATTTTGTTCGACATGCACAGAATAATAGTTGCTGTCTTAGATCCTGCTTTGCTGTAGCCAAAACCCTTGAAGAAAAAGAATATGCCGAAAAAAAAATAAACAAGTGGTTTGAGGTCCCAGGTTGTTTGTTGTAGATTGTTGTAAATTGTTGTAAATTGTCTGCTGGTAGTTCCAGTTTTTAAAACTGGAACTACCAGCAGACAATTTTATTTGGAGATAGAATTGTAAAAAAAATACGTTAATTATCATAGATTTTTTATAAATGAAAAGGCTTTTGGTTTCATTGTGCCCCACTTGTACTACTTACAGTCAAACTCACCTAACTATTTACAATGCATAGAAAACCACATACTAATTACATATATACAACACCTGAATAAGGCCCTATATACAGGGTGGCAGGGACATCGATGCGCAAACTAACCATGAATTCAGCACATGATGTTAGACACCCTAACCTACTCATTAAAAAAAAATCTGTGGTTCATAGAAAAGTGCAATACCTACGCGGTCAAAAATGTACTGAGAAGCAATTTTTTTTTTTTAATAACCGATTAAATATTTCTGCGCAGAGTGGTTCAGAATCATGTAGGTACTAGGTACTGAATCCATGGTAACAGGTGTGCGTCGATGTCCCTGCCACCCTGTATGTAGGTTTCGTATTTTATTTAGGAATATATGTTTATTTTTATGCTTATATAAAGCCTAAACAACGTTCAAATATATTTTTTTCATTGCTTTTATATTTCATGCAGTAGAGGGTTAAAATTATTATTATTTTATTGGGACTTTCCAATAAACTCCTCCTGAATTATAATGTCGCTAACACTTTAATAATAAGAGTAAAAAAATGCTTCCACGTAGGGTTTTAAGGGTTTGGGCATATTATGGTCTTGGCATAAAAGTCGAAATACGGTGGTAGGTACAATCGCCAGCAGGTCAAACTACACGAAACTGTCACATTTCTCCAAACTATTTTAAACCTTAAAACGTTGAAGGTAAAGCTCAAAATCGAATGAGCAAATCAGACAGTTTGTGGTAACTTGTTGTGCTGGCGACTGAACATAATATTAGGTACCTATTCACAATGGAACGAAAATATTTCAGAGACTGTCGTGAAAACTATATCTCGACTTGTCGCAGTAGACGGACTATCAAGCTTCCGTCACTATCATCTATTATCATTATCATAATAGCTCAGAGGTCGTAGACAATAACATGTTTAAAAAAAACTCTTTTTACCATTTGTTTAGTGCATTCTGTGAAGAGAATCTGGGCACGAAATACGTTGAGGCCCGTACGCCACCGTTAGATAAGTCTTTCGAGGAGAGCAATTCCACCACGGCTATGTTCTTTATTCTTTCGCCTGGTGTTGATCCATTGAAGGTAACTTGTTTTGTACAAAATAGATTTAAACATACACTGTATATTAAAGACATGTATATATTTTTGTCGTGAAGCAACCTGTTGTAGATGAACCCTTCAATTGTTTTACTTAGAATGATTTTTAATTGAAACATATTTTCAGGACCTAGAAAAGTTGGGTCGTAAAGTTGGCTTTGCGACTGATAAGAAGAATTTCCACATCGTTTCTTTGGGTCAAGGTCAGGAGGTGGTCGCTGAAGAGGCCATGGGTATTGCTTCAGCTAACGGCCACTGGGTCATCTTGCAAAACATTCACTTGGTCGCCCGGTGGCTCGCAGCACTTGAGAAGAAAATGGAAGAGTGCTTCGAGAACCCTCAGCCTAGTTATAGGTAAGATAGGCTCATCAGATCTAATCATATTTTGCAATATAAATGTCCATTTTATCCACTGTTGGGATTCTTATCTCTTTCTTTTTAAAGGTTATTCTTAAGTGCTGAGCCGGCCCCTGATGCTGTTTACCACATTATTCCGCAAGGAATCTTAGAGTCATCCCTCAAAATAACAAATGAGCCGCCTATCGGCATGTGGGCTAACTTGCATAAGGTGAGCTGTTTATATATCTATTATTGTTATCTAGTTTTGTAATTTGTTTTTAAATAACTTTAAGGCACCTTGCTTGATAAGCGTAATATACTAAGTTGAAGTAGGTATATACCGCCGTGAATGGTTGCCGATATTACTTTTAACTAAGGTCATACAATATTGGATTTTGACCCACCTCCGTACAAAACAAGTACTTATGTAGACTCAAATTCACGAATCTTTAATACATGTCTGTTTTACGAGGGCTGCACTAAAAGTATCGGGAATGGAATATTTCCACTGTTCCTGTCATATTAAAATCTTTTTAATTGAAAAGTCCTTGGTTTTAAAAATCGAATACCATTTATTTATTTTAATAAAGATTCTCGGTCTTGTCACAAGGTTTTGTCAAACTTGTTTAGTCGTTGAGAAAATGGAATTGACTCGAGAAAATTCAAGAGCGGTGATTTATTATGACTTTCGAAGTGGTTTAACACAAAAACAGTGTGTTGACCGGATGATTTCTGCATTTGGTGATGAAGCCCCATCCAAAACCACAATTTATCGCTGGTTTGCTGAATTTCAACGTGGACGTGTCAAGCTCAGTGATGATCCCCGTCAAGGTCGTCCAAAAACTGCAGTCACCCAAGAAAACGTTGATGCTGTGCGTAAGCTGATTGAGGAAGATCGACATGTGACATACCGCGAAATTCAGGCAACTTTAGACATTGGCATGAGTCGAATACAAATAATCTTGCATGAACAATTAGGTGTAAAAAAGTTGTTTTCCCGATGGATACCGCATTCGCTCTGTGAAGAGCAAAAAGCGGCTCGCGTTACTTCAGAACTCTCGAAAGATTCCACGCAGGATCCTCAAATGCTGTATACAACATCGTATCAGGTGACGAATCCTGAATATACGCGTTCGAACCCGAAACAAAAAACCAGTCACGAGTTTGGGAGTTCGAAAATGAGTTAAAGCCAACAAAAATTGTTCGTTCACGGAGTGTTGCAAAAAAAATGGTGGCCACGTTTGTCTCCAAAACCGGCCATGTTACGACTATTCCTCTTGAGGGACAAAGAACGGTTAATGCAGAATGGTATGCTAGCATTTGTTTGCCACAGGTCGTTTCTGAACTCCGTAAAGAGAACTGCAACCGCTGCATCATCCTCCATCACGACAATGCGAGTTCTCACACCACGCACAGAACAAAAGAGTTTTTAGAGCAAGAAAACATAGAATTGTTAGACCATCCGCCGTAGAGCCCCGACCTAAGCCCTAATGATTTCTATACTTTCCCTAAAATAAAGAATAAATTGCGTGGACAGAGATTTTCATCACCTGAAGAAGCTGTGGACGCCTACAAAACGGCTATTTTGGAGACCCCAACTTCCGAATGGAATGGTTGCTTCAATGATTGGTTCCATCGTCGTATGGAAAAATGTGTCAAATTTCGCGGAGAATACTTCGATAAGCAATAAATACATTTTTAAATAGTAATGTTGTGTCACTTCCTTGATTCCCGAAATTTTCAGTGCCGCCCTCGTAGCTCGCCTCAAATGATACATCTTTGACTATTTTGTAAAGAAGTAGGTACTTACTGTTTTGTCTGGACGTTAATTTGACACATCGAGCTTTGGAAAAAGACAGTCGCAGTCACACATAGTATGAGTGACAGTTATAGATCTAATATTTAAGTAGGTACTACAGCGCGCGCAAGATAAGTCTGCGCGCGTGTTTGACCTTCAAGACTATAACCCTGGCAGCACTTTTATTCACTTTCGGCATAACGATGGCAATTATTTACTTTGGAAAACACTGAACACAGCACACTCTCTTGACACCATATAAACGTCGAGATGGCGGCAAACGATGAAATAATTGTTTGCCGCCATCTCGACGTTTATATGGTGTCCGCGCGCAGACTTATTTTGTGCGCACTCTAGCGTTAGATTGGCAATGTGGTGATTAGGTATAATTACAACAGTGTGGTGCGTGTGATGTTCATGTGTACGAGACAAATAGTACCGTGCTCACTAGTTGCCTCAACTTCGATTTTCGATATGGATTGCACAGTCTTTGTGTCTCCTGATTTGAAGTAGATTTGGATAAATACCTAACTTAATTTTTAAAGGAACATTAATAAATCTGCAAACAAAACGTGTTGAATTTAATTTCCTCCAAAGAGAACTAATGCACATATTGTAAATATGTCGTAAGCTTTCCTTGGAAGGATTTTGCAATTTTGCTTCATAATTTATTCTGTTCATAAAATACCTAATGTTCGATTATAAGTTATATTAATACGTGTCTATGCTTGCATAATGTTGGCGAATCTTACATGTGATTATCAAGCATGTTAAAAAAGTTTTTACAAGACACAAAACATTCGTTTACTTACCAATTATCGAAACATATTTTCGTTTTTAAACATTTATTTGCATTTTTCCCTTTTATATCTTTTCGGAAAACTCGTTCAGACTGTATACCTATTTCATAAACATCTTGAGATTGATAAATGAGACCACCTACGTCCTTCATATCATGAACCTTCTTGGTTTCACCATAAAGTACGGTCACGTACGGCTGGCATATAATTTTCTTTGCGATTTTTGCACAAATGGTGCGAAGTATATATACTATATATATCAATATATCAACATCATGTTATTTTTGTCATCAGTTAGTTATAGTGTCGACGTATTGTGTAATGTCTCTAGGTCTACAAAAGTGACGTTAGAGAAATCAGGAATGCACGTAAGGTCAACTCGGCGAAGATGATGTTTCATTACAATTTTAATTCATCGGCCAAATTTGGCATTTGGCATTTAAGGCAATTTTTTTTTAAATAAGGTGATCATATATTAAGTTGACCATTAAAAAAAGCTGTCAAATTTACGTTTAGGTTATCGATTTATAAAATAAACACTAGTTTTGCAAAAATTGCGAAATAGACGGATTTCACTGGCACGTCGGATAGGACAAAAATATAAATAGACGGTTTACACTAATATAGACAGTGTGATGCGTAAGTATTTCAACAGCAGTTCCATGTGTGCTGTCGATTTTTTATTAAAGGCTCCAATCGGCATAAATTGCAAAAAGAACCGTTTGTCGGGTAGGTAAGTCCGATATAGTTCGCAATTCAGGGGAAAAAACAATTTCATCACTTAAAAAAAAAATAGCAATGTTTGTGGTAAATCTGCTTTTATTTATATATTTTCAGATAGATATTTAGAAAATAGAAGTCACGTAAGTTTACATAATTACGAAAAACTGAGACGCAACTTGTAAATCTACTGACAGAATTTAACAATAATTAAGTAAAAAAATATCGAGATAGCCTCTATATTTAACAAATTGATAACTAATGTAAAATAATAAAAATGTATTAAAAACTTGAGCCGTCGCGGGACGCCTGGCAGATGTGAAACATCGAAACTATTTTGTATAGAAAATATAGAATGGCGACGGATCGCCACGGCTTGCGTCGCCACGCCTACAAGCGGTTTTACCCGCGGTTATAGATGTTTCACATCAAAAATGTAATGGTAACAGCTTTGGTAGTGGTAGAATTACCCAGTTAACCACATACTTCTTACTTAAGGCAATACCCTTGTTGCATTGTCCCGTCTCATTCTGCCGCATAAAAATTTCGATCACTAGAGCAAGTAATATAGCTAGCAAGTACACAAAATACTATTATATTTAATCATAATCAATTACAAGTAAAGGACAAATATGGTAGAAAACAGCACTCAATGCAATACGAATCAGTTATAAATTAATTTATAAAATTTGCTTATGCGTAATTATGACATCTGGAATCGGCGAAGACCGGTGTATGCTGATCTTTCCCTCCAAGAACTAGACGGACTTCGCCACTATTGCAGTTTGAGATTCGATTTTTTTCACCAGTTGTAACTTCGTAAAAAATGTGTTTTATTCTATTCTAATACAGTAATTAGGTAAAAGATATTGATAATGAATTAGCTTACCTATACATATCCTGATAAAACTTTAGAAAAAGCAATTTAATTTTCTTTTTCCTCATCGTAGTGCTGGTCGTAATGTAAGTTGATAACCCGACTAAATTTTAAATGTAATTTTTTCACTCTGTGAAACTAGAACAGTTTTACGTTTTTGTATCTTGGTTGTCATCTTTATAGCTATTCAGAATTCGTCGTAATTCTTACTGTACAGTCTAACCCTCCAGACGGTCTTCGCCGCATTGACCTTATTTGTTATTATACTAAATATAATTCCTATGCATTCGGACCATTCATGTGATAAAATGCGATCATTTGCGGCATCCATTTGTGTAAAAAAAAATTGTAGCAGTTCTAAAACATTGCATTTAGGCAGTTGAACATTCCAATTGTTTTCGTGTGAAATGAATACCTAATTCTGTAGGTGTTCTTTCTTAAATGAGTTACTTACATCCAGGTACTGCACACGTAACTATTGTAAATCACTTCCACTAAACACTTTTAAACCCGAGATTTTGTGAAAATAAGCGGGATTTATTTCGTTCACGAATTCACCACTGACGTCGGCCAATACAGGCCGATAGCGTATACGTAAATGGGCTTTTCTCTTTTGCATTGCCAATCTAACGCTAGAGTGCGCGCAAAATAACTCTGCGCGCGGCCAAAATCGGAGATAATCGTTTGCCGCCATTTCGACGTTTATATCAGGTGTCAAGAGAGTTTGCTGTGTTCCGTGTTTTTTTTCAAAGTAAATAATCGCCATCATTATGCTGAAGCTGATTAAAAGTGCTGGCAGGGATATCCTTGCCAGCACTATTAATCAGCTTCAGCAGACCTTCAAGACTATATAGTCTTGAAGGTCACACACGACACGGGCGCAGACTTATCTTGCGCGCACTTAGTATAATATACTAAATCTATGGTGACAGCGTCACGGCGGGTTTCTAAAACTTGATGTAGGTACCTACACTGCTGCAAGGATCTTTTGGCGCTCCAATAACATTGACAGGGGGCGCTGTTGGAGTAAACATTTGTGCAATTATTTTGTGAAATGTATTGAAAGAACAAGATGGCGGGGTTACTTCCGATTTTGGCCAGGCACTAAAAGAACCCTCTAGCGCTATACCATATGTAGCGCCGGGTACTACTTCTACGCCATTTCTAAATTCTGTCCACAGTCTCTGGACTGCTTCAGTCAAGAGACCCTGGAGATGTGCAGCAAGGAGGCGGAGTTCAAAGCTGTTTTGTTTGCTCTGTGTTATTTCCATGCCGTTGTTGCTGAGAGACGGAAATTCGGCCCACAAGGGTGGAACAGGTACTTACATTAATTTTTACTTTTCCAGGGTCATCTGAAGTCTGGTTTGAAACCAAAGACAAGTAGGTTTCGGTTTTGCCGAGTAACTTTAATGTTTCACTGCCTTAAACGCGGATTAATATTTTTCTGTTTTACGCCTAGCAAATACCACCACTTTACCTTTATTTTTGGGCTGTTTTTAAGTTAGACATTATTGGACTCTGATTTTACTCCAACTCTTCAGCTAAATTGAGGCAGTGCTTACGTAACAAGGAATCAAAGCCTAAAAGTTTGTCTCCACTTTCGCTATGGCATTGTATTGATCGAATCCTTCTGCAGAGTGTATCCATTCAACTTCGGCGACCTGACGATCTGCGTGTACGTACTGTTTAACTACTTGGAGGCGAATCCTCGTGTACCATGGGAAGACTTGCGCTATCTGTTCGGAGAGATCATGTATGGCGGGCACATCACCGACGACTGGGACAGGCGGCTCTGTCGCACCTTCCTGCTCGAATATATGCAGGCGGAATTGGTCAGTCGCATAATATCATTTAATACTAACGGAGTAAGTAAATCGATGGTCAAACGTAATCCTGATGGCATGCACCACTGGATTTGGATCGATCTGAACGATCGATGTCATCAATCGACGTCGGTCGACCGCTATCTGTAGCTTTTAAATTAGTATCAGTAATATAATCGAAGGAAAAACCAATAACCAGCGGGGTAATTACGTAACACACTAACAGTAGGTATGGGTTTCATTTTGACAGTTCAACAACATTCATTGCGTTATTTACGTTGTCGAGCAGACAAATTTTTCGAACGTATGCAGCAATGGATTAGCAACAGGCTTCAAAATGATTCAGATTGTGATAGATAGTGTGCTACGTAATTAGGGTGCAACTCCTAATTTGTGTAATGCCACAGGTCTAAAGTTTTAATCAAAAGATTTTTTTTTAATCAAAACAATTTCTTCTTTTTTCGTCAGGTGGACGGTGAATTGCAACTAGCTCAGGGCTTCCTATCACCACCGAACTCTGATTACGTTGGATACCACTCCTACATCGATGACTGTTTACCCGAAGAAACACCGTACTTATATGGATTGCATCCTAACGCTGAAATAGGATACCTCACCACTGTCTCCGAGAGACTCTTCAAGGTGTCTTTAGGCTTGAATGCGATCTTTTTTCTTTTAGAACGAACTGTCTTACTTAACTTAACCAATTTATGAAATATATTAAACTAGCTTTTGCCCGCGGCTTCGCCCGCGTGGATGTCGGAAATTATCCCATGGGGACGTACTACCGGGATAAAAAGTATCCTACGTGTTAATCCAAGTTATAAACTATCTGTGTTCCAAATTCCATTCAAATACGTTTTGTAGTTTTTGCATGAAAGAGTAACAAACATCCTGCCATCCATCCTCACAAACTTTCACATTTATAATATTAGTAGGATAGGATACTCTACGACATACGATGGTTACCTGACGAGATCCGATATTACAAATGACTAAAAATTTTTAAAGGTGGTGTTTGAAATGCAACCGAGAGATACCGGCGCGCAGGCAGGAGGGGGTGCGACTAAAGAAGAAATGGTACCTTGCATCCTTTATTTACTACCTATTAGATAACCAACAGACTACTAGTAGATCATATCTCATGTACAGTCTTAACATTTATTCAGGTCCGAATTATACTGGATGACATCCTAGACCGAGTACCTGAACCTTTTAATCTGGCGGAACTGATGGGCAAAGTGGAGGAGTTGACTCCCTTCACCATCGTAGCCATGCAGGAGTGTGAACGAATGAACAACCTCATGGGGGAGCTTCGAAGGTCTCTGAAGGAGACAGAATTGGGGCTCAAGGTGTGATTTTTATTTGTGTAGCTAATATATTAACGAACAGCGTTAATAAACGCTGTTCGTTAATATTGAAATTAGTTGCTTAAAATAACAAAATCTATAAATAAATAATTAAAATACCTGAAAAATCATTATACCTATACACAATCATTCACAATCATTGAGAATCACTGCCTTATAAAAGTATTTTAGCAATTCGGCTTAAATAACTTTACAAGGCAGTGATTCTCAATGATTGTTGGATCAATGAACCTGTCCAACTCGACCTGCTTTTCAGGGTGAGCTGACCATCAGCAATGACATGGAGAGGCTGATGGAGTCTTTATTCATGGACCATGTGCCAGAGTCGTGGAGCAAGCTAGCTTACCCCAGCCTGTTGGGCTTGGCCGCGTGGTTCTCAGATCTTTGCATGCGACTCACTGAGCTTGAGAACTGGACCGGGGACTTCAACGTATGTTGTCACTTGTAATCGATAAATCTTTAGATGTATTCGCTGTATATATGCACTATTTAGCTTAGTGGACTTTACTGCCTGCTAGTTCTCAGAACTCTTCTTCAGAACATGTATACTAACACCTTTTCAGTTCTTTGTAACTTCTTACTAGAAACTCTTAAAAAATGCTTGAATTTAAATAAACTGATACTGTCTTAATGCTTTTCGGTCTCAGTTATATTATTAGATGCCTTTTAACGAGCAGAATTCACATTTTAACTTTGACTCTCCTATTCCAGCTGCCGCCGGCGGTATGGCTAGCAGGGTTCTTCAACCCGCAGTCGTTCCTAACGGCCATCATGCAGCAGACGGCCCGCAAGAACGAGTGGCCCCTCGACAAAATGTGCCTCAATTGCGACGTCACAAAGAAATCTAGACAGGACTTCAAGTATGTACTCATTGGGATATGACATGATTTAGCACCTGGTCCTAACATTTTATATACTAACACAGTGCTGGCGGTAAAACAAAATCTATCTTGTTTTAATGTATTTGCTTACACACGTTTGATTACTCTGTCAGCGAAACTTTCTTCTTGGTCAAAGCATCTGCGGATAAGATTGAGACCAGCCGTCATCTTCGTGGCCGCGTAGTGCTTAAGATAAAATGTCACGTATGAAGTAGTAAACGCTGACTTAAACTTTAACTGACTTTAAAACGGAAAAGAAAGAGATTGACAAATTATACAACTGATAGACATTACGCTAAGAAAGCCAAACTAGGTAAGCTACTTATGGGGAAGGTTGGTCAAAGCTAATTGCAGATGGCGTGTCCATAGCTAGGTCCCTACGGCCTACGAATAAATTTGACATTTCGTTCATTCATCCATTTCGCGTTCATTCATGAGTTGTTTTATTCCACTATTTCGTTATTTTAGGTAATTTCAATATTTTAAATCAATATTTATTCGACATGAAAAGAGTCAGAATTAAAAGTTTTAAATAATGCTTATTTTCTCGTAAACACTTTCTTCGAAATGTTTCCGATATAACCTCGAATTCTGTTTAGTTAAAATAACTATCGGCGAATAGCTTTAATCCATAGTCTTCTAAGTTTAGGTCTTTCGGTAGACTCCAGTTTCCGAGCATTGAGAACAGAAAAAGAACACAAAAGCAAGTCATTTTCTCAAAACTAAATAAAAACCACCTCACGCCTTACGTTATTAGCTTCTTCTAGCTTCGTTAGTAGCTAGGACAGCGCCATTTTGACAGTTGCCTTCTTCACTAAGACAGTGCAAGCAAACAGTGCGCGTCTATATGCATAGTACAAAGGGATTAGTGTTTGTAGTGTTCTTGATTTAGGTCTGCTAGACACACTTTTTGTTGTTCTCTTTTGTCTCTAATATTTATATGTCTATGTCATGCATACCTCTTATTTTTATTGCAATGCCAATTGTATCTATTTTTGTAATTTGAATTGTAAGTTACTTTACTGTTGGACACCAACAGGTGTGCTTATTATAAATATAATATATAAAAAATACGCCATGTCTCAGTGCCCCGCCGCGCGAGGGCGCCAACATCCACGGACTTTACATGGAGGGCGCGCGCTGGGACACCATGACCGGCGGCATCGTGGAGTCGCTGATGATGGAGTTGTTCCCCATGATGCCCGTCATCTTCATCCGCGCCGTCACGCAGGATAAGCAGGAAACCAGGAATGTCTACGAGTGTCCCGTCTATAAGATTCGGTGAGTTGTCAATTTTGAGGTATGTCAGTTCCAAAAACATCAAAAATTCTAATTGTTAATCATCTTTTTTAACGATGCTTTAATTTGACAATTGGTGTTAATTACATAACCTCAATGTACGTCGACAATTATTCAATTACAATTTAATAATGTTATTCAAACAAAAATTGTTGGAAAAAGTGGTGCGATATTTATTTATAGTTGAAAACTTCAGAGTACAGATGAATGTGTTACTAATTCCCTTTCGTGAGAAAATGCGTAAAAAATTTACCTGAACAGGGTTTGTTTACACTTTTATCAGATACTTTTGGAATATACCATATCTGGGATCTTAAAATGAGGAGTTAAGATAAGGCTTCAATTACTACCTTTCCTTTTTTCTATCATGGAACGTAACGGTAGAGTAGCTCAATAGGGTCACATTAAATAGGTCTATACATGTTTTTATTTGTCATCAGCCTTGTATTGAAAAACAATATTCGATGGTTAATCCTTTTATTGCGGATCTATCCTTCAATTACTAAGGTTAAATAATTATTCTTATCGTGAATTCGCTTCCTTCCATCTTGCACTCTCTCTTGTTACACACCTCACAGTCATTCGTTTTGATTTTACTTATATGCTCAAAAACATTTATTTTTCCCACAGTTTGCGTGGTCCGACTTTTGTCTGGACGTTCAATCTAAAGACCAGAGATAAGCCCACTCGCTGGACCCTCGCCGGCGTTGCCTTATTACTGGGAGTATAAGTATATCTACTTATCTTTATTACCTTTCTGATGCAGAAGCCCGCGCGTCTTTTCAATGTTACGTCATAATTATGTTGGTGTGATCCATGAAATGCTTTATCTTTAATTTTGCTAGGTTAATAAATATGTATGTGTTTTTCTTATATCTTTACCTTACCTGCCAGCATACAATTATAATTAATTTCTAAAACACATGGCTTAAGTTACGAAACGCTACGGAAGACCAGAGTTGACTAAAACTCTTCGGGATAGTATACGTTGATGTTTAAAGAGCATCTGTAACTCCAGCCACGACTGACGCAGGTTATGCAAAAAGCCGTTTATATTTCTCACTACTTTAATACTGATGTTGAGAATCATGACAAAATATTTTGTGCAGACAACAATCGGCGTTTTAAGTAATTACAATATTCATCACTTTATCTGTGCATTACAACGCTTTAACGGGAAGACTACACAATGTTGAGTTACTTATATCTAAAGATGTTATTACAAAAGAGACTCTGCCGGATAATCTATTATTATAATATACTTGTCATTAAACTTATAAAAATAAATATGCCCTTTTATTTGTCATAATGGATGGCTTCATTCAGTCTAATCACTTGAATCATAATTTAGAACATGTTGTACCATAACGCGGCCTTTCGTCATGTTAACTTTTTCTGAAAACTGGCAGTGATTAGATTAGCACACGTTCGTTTGTATAACGTAAAATATTATATCACAATCATCCTGTTCTCACACCCTTACTGTTTAAAGTCCCGCTTGGAGAAGAATTGTCATTATCTGACGTCGGTTCGGAACCCTTAACAGTGAATGTGACATAGTATCGCTTATTCTTATCCAGTTTCTCCGCTGGCAATGCGATCAACTGCTTCTCTGTTCCGTGGGAGACTTCCAGCGTGACGTGCGCTTTGCCACCACCTGGTGGTGGTTTGGAATTGATCTTTGGAAGAAACCCTTTTGATTTTGAGCTCGGACCTGCTGTTGCTGGCTTTGGCATTGTGTGATGGTTCCACCTGTACGGTACTGAAACGATGATAAAAGTATTAGTGATATTATGTTCCAACATTCAATTTACTCGACTTTTTATATCAACCTCCTGGACTAAAATTAAGATACTTACTATATGCCGAGCACGGTATACCAGTATACGCATGCACTGCATGGAAACATCTGTGAGTCTTACTAGTGCAAAGGCAAGGGTTGTCAGGAATCGCACTCATTTTATACAGCTCACTTTCTCCGTAATCAAACTCAAAAGGCTTCTCTGGTAGTTTATCCAAATGTTTCTTGCCACTTTTTTGCAACTTTCTCAAGCTCTCGTAAAGGAATTTTTCAAAACTGCTGAAGGAAAAATCTGGAGTATTGTATGAACCTAATCCTACGCTAGCTAAACTCGATTTATTGTACTCCTCGATGGCTCTTTTTACTAGGACCGCTTCATTAGCTTTGCTTGTTCTTATTTGAAGCCGTTTTAACTCTAATAAATGTTGAAAAATCTTCCTTTCGCAGTAATACCTGTAATAATTAACAGAAAATATAAGTGAGAAAATGACCTAAGTAGGCAAGTAATAGGTAAAGATTGCACATTTTATTATTGGTAATGCAAGAATCGCTATGGAAGTGCAGAACGTTTCTTTCGAGGACTTGTGTTAATTTTCGCTAGATTAAAACAAAAACAGCATACCTCCTCATATTCGTTTGGATTCTCTGAGTAACGGACTTCATATCAACAGCGTTTTTATCTCCTGGTTTTCGTACCGGAATCCGACTATCAGATTTTCCTGAGTACCTGCCGCTAGCATTTCTTTGTTGGTAATAAGCTGCTAGCCGAGGACTTACAATTCGGCGCTGAATAGCTCTGGGACTTGGTTCAAAACCAGAATCCATTAAACCACTGGATTCATAGCCCCTCTCGGAATTTTCGCTTTTGGATCTAATAGTAATACGACTTTTTGACCTGCCCTTCTTACGAAAACGTTTCCTTCTGCCATTTGCCTCGCTATGACTATACAGTTCATTATCACTAACACTGGGAACCCTACCTAAGTAACCATCTTTTGAGAGTCTATCTCCCTCAAATACTTCTCCATCTTCCAAAGAACCATCATCCAGCTTAATAGATGTTTTTTTGAGAATACCTGTTGTAACATCTGGCGCACTGGCAATATCCGATAATACCTTATAACTCTCTGTTTCGTAAATACTACTCTTTCGACTGCTGCCTTGGCTTTCTTTTGAAGTTTTTCTTATCCTATCCTTGGGTGATGATTGCGGCAACGACACATCTACATCAAATTCTTCCGATAAATTCTCCAAGATAACTTGTTGCACTGCACGATCACTCGTAGGGACACTATCGTCTAGCACGGAGACGAGCCCTTTATCATTGCTTTGAGCATTTTCAGTACTGCTTCCGGTTGTAGACGCAAAGTCCTTCCTTCTCTCTTCTGAACTCATCACGTTGCTTTCGCTGCTATCTTTTTGTAGAATACTATCTTGAACTTGTTTATCAGTTTCAGGGTCCAAACTGTGATCTACTGACTCCCCCATTAAATGATCAGCTTTGATTTTAGATTCGTTGGGATCAATAATTACATCTTTATTTGAAAAAGATACCGCTGGGGAACCACTCTTTTCCTGAGTTTCTGTTTGTTCAATACTAGGCACATCACAACTTGTTTTTAATTCTCCAGATGCATCTTTAGTTGGTGATGTTGTTTCATCCGGTCCTGATAATATTTGGAATGACTTTCTTCGTGTTAATTCTAAAGAATTTGAAGTATTCCTTGGTTCATCGTCTGAAACTTGACTAAGATCTTTGCTAGTTTGTTGCGGTGGTTTTAAATTTTCTGAACTTTCTGTTTGCTTTGCTTCAGATTTAACTATTTGTTCTTCACTTTGAGATTTACTGCTGATTTTAGTTTGTTCATCTGTTACTTTGTCTTGATTACTGTTCTCTTCAGTTAACGTTTTAGTTTGCATTTGATCGCCCTCATTCAATGTATCTTGTTTATCTGCGGCCAATTTGTCAGCTTCTGATGGTTCTGATTGAGATGCATTGCTGGGAATTTCCACAACTTCATCCTTAGAAGCTTCTTTACCATCGGTCTCCATCTCTAATTTTTCATTCTGCTTCGTTTCCTCTGTCATATCTTTGTGTGTTACCGACAAATTTGTAGTCTCAATAGAGACGTTGTTTGAAGAATCAACCGTTACATTTAATTCAGAGTTCCCTAGTTGACTCGATTGTCGTTCCATGTGAATTTGAGCTTCGGTTATAATCATATTGGTTTTAACTGATAAGGTATCCGTTTCAGTCTCACTGTGCGCTGCTTTTACTAACTTATTTTCTTCTTTTTCAGGTTCTGATTTATTGCCCTCAGTTTTAGTTTCGGTATCTATAGCTAAATTATCGTTTTTTTCCTTACCCTGTAAATTATCAGTAGTTTTATACTTAACTATATTCACACTTTGCTTTTCGTCATCATGCTCTATATGAATTGATGTTTTTTTTCCCTTACGTTTAGTGCTGCGCCTTTCGCTAGATTCTGAACTACTACTTTCTGAGGGCGAACTGGACTTTTTTTTGCTACGTCTGTGGCGTCTGCTTTTCCTTTTTTCTGAATAACTTTCTGATTCTGAAGAACTATCCGAACGAGATCTGTAGCGATGATGTCTTGCACTACGTTTATGTCGCCTGGAAGGTTCACTCTTCGATCTATTTTTTTTCGAACTCGTGTACTTACGGTCGCGTGAATCTTCTCTTTCATAGCCCTCAAATTCACTATCGTATCCATCACTAAAGCTCTTTCGCGTGTGTATAAGTCTTTTTCGACGCTCTTTATGGTTATTATTTTTATATTTATGGGGTTCTGTTTTTTTTCTTGTTATTCTTTTTCGATCATCGGCAGAGGATTCATTAGATGTATCACTATTTTTATCTTTGATCCTACGCCTTTCTTGAACAGGGCTAGACAGCTCAACCACCTCTCTTTTTTCTATTCTTATCCTATCATGAACGTCAATTTTTGTACTTGTGACCCTTCGCGTGGGTAATGCAGTTATTGGAGCTCCATCTATCACTATTTCTGTATTAGCTAATTTAGAGGCAGGCATACCACCGTGCATTTGCAAGTATTTTGCCGTAGATCGATGCCCACGAGTTGTTGCGCAATCTAAAGGTGTCAGTGGTTCGTTCTTCGATGACCTCGCTACTAGATTAGCTTCAGCGCCTCGGTCTAATAACAAGCGGCAAAGATCAGCGTTATCCGTAGCTGCTGCTATATGTAATGGCGTACGGCCTTCGTGATTGGTAGCGTTAACTTGGGATGGTCGACCGTCTAAGAGCCACTTCACCAATTCTCGTCTTCCAGATGCGACTGCTTCGTGTAAAGGTAAGTCGCCTTTGGAATTTCGCAACCAAAGGTTAGCTCCTCTTGCACCTGAAAATTACCAGATGACAAAGTAATTGTTTGACATTATGTAATTATAGTTATATATATATACATAGGTTACTAACCGAGTATTCGTACAGTTTCTATTTGTCCTTTAGCTGCCGCTGTATGTGCTGGACTCCGACCTCTTCTATCTTGTCGATGGGAATCCGCGCCATGTTGCAATAGAGCTGATGTTGCGTCGGCGTGTCCTAATGCAGCTGCGTAGTGCAATGGAGTACATCCATGCGAGTCTGCCACGTCCACTCGGGCGCCACATAAGCCAACTAACGTTTCTAAAGCTTCAGTGTGTCCTCTAGCGGCAGCACAGTGTAGAGCTGTCAACCCATCTCTGGAATATATTTTTTCAAGTCATTATATCATATTGGTAGGTACAGTAACTGGTCGTCAATATGGCACGTAGAGTTTTAGAGAAAGTTCGACTTTAGAAAGAATAGAATAGAATAGAACAAAACGTTTATTGTCTCCAGTGTTACAGCTACGAGTAGTAGTAGGTACTAGGTACACTAAATTAATACCGGAAGAAAAAGGTTTAAGAGTCAGCATTATGTTTAGGTCCCCTAAGCGCTGGTTTTCAGAAGATAACCTTTACCATCGACTCAAGTTCACAGAAAAAACGAAAAAGAAAGAAAAATATGGACAAAAGTACCTACTGAACTACGATGGCAATCTTTTATAATAAGTTAGTGCTATTTCGCTGATACTGAAAGACTAATGTTTTACATTTTTGTTTAAAGAGTACCATCTATGTCACTTATACCTGTGTGGCAGTTTCTTTCTAGTGCTTGATGTGTCACAATAGGTAATGGTGCTATTGAAAAAATCTCCTATAGTATAAGTCATTCGGTCATCACCTGTCAGCATCATCCACCTTCGAGCCAGCCTGGTGCAGCGCCAGCACTGCTGCTGCGGAACCTGCCGATGCTGCCCACAACAGAGGCGTCCGCCCGTCAGCATCCCGTACGTCCACACTAGCCCCGCCCTCCTTCACCAGTGCCCGTAGCACTTCCAGTGCTGCACCTCTGCTCTGTGAAGATTATATGGGATGGTTAATCAGAACCTGTCACACATTTACGCGGTATGTAACCGGTACAAAAGTCTGTGTTGGATAAAAGCTTGATCATACTCCACTATGATTCCGAGATTAACCTTCCGTAATCTCGGGCACATCCTAATCATAGACCTTTTCTAGTGATTTCAATAGGAAAAAAGGTTTGCTTCTGAATTCTTTAAATTAATTCTTTAGCCGCTATGTCCGAGAAACATGGCCAAAATTATTTAAAACATGTTCAGTTGTTTGGAAGATTCATAATGTCAGTTAAACCAAAGTATACTTGATGGTCGGTAGCAGCCGGAGCCCCGCACATTTGCGCGGCGTAGTGCAGAGGATACCCGCCGTGCTGGTCCGGGGTGGCAGCGTCTGCACCGGACGCTAATACCGCACGCAGCGCCCCCACCTCGCCACACACTGTGAATTAATCTTATGTCAAAACAGCTGTTAATTACTCGTAATTTGCCTGAAACGAACGTTACGGGAGAGTCCTTACGAGCAAATATTGAACTATTCCAATATTTCAGGGTTCGTAGATTCAGAAATTAAAGTTTTGAAAAGTTACCGCCCTTATTAGTATTTAGAACATAAACCATGTAATAACGCATTCCCTCACTTAATTTAACACGCGTTGATATATTTAGTCATAAATAACAACAGTAAGTACATGTTTTAGTCAAAAATAACAACAGTAAGAACATAAATTAATAACGATAATTACTATCTGAACGAGCAATATTGGGCGCCTAACCTCAGCCTTACACGTCAACTTGACCTGCATAAAACATTACTCGTCACTCACTCAGACTCGACCTTTCAGCGCACAGTTTCTGAAAAACCCAGTCCTAGATATCGGACTGCGGTCCGTGAGGGTTCAAGGGCTTGACCTTGCTGGCCGCTCAATAACATCGTACCGGACAACCCACTTCCCCCTAAAGTATAGACTAGCCTTACCTCCACCGTCTCCGCAACACATTCACTGTGATAACTTATAACAATGCGGCATTCGAATAGCGCTTTACTTTGACGACACGGCATGCCGTTATACAGTCTGGGAATGAGGCTTGCGTATCCTTAATGTTAGCTTTACGACTCTTGAATATTTAACTTTCACCCTGTTCTTATAACCTGAAAATCGATCGTATGAAAACTATAGTTTATTTTCTCTTTCTCCTCATTTCCATGTCTTTGAGGAAACACTGTCGGACATCCGTTTGTGCACGTCACACAACTCACAAAAACGGAAGACAGAGTGGCCTTGCATGTCGTCGTGATCTCCGACTTGCATTAAACACACTGCCATCTTATGTAATCCAACTTTGCGCTGGTAACATGCCCGTGCCCTATTTATAACATGCCCGTGTTCTTCACTCATACTTTCACCTTGCTTAAGCAAAAGAAAACTGTCTGGGATATGAGCATAGTTGTTTTTAAAGTCCTTTTAGGCCCTTTGTACACGGCACGGTTTCTTTTCGGTACGGCGTATAAACCGTGCCGTAGAAAAAACGTCTGTGAACAAGCTTCCATCGTGATCCATACAACACTGACGATCATAATAATAATAGAGTAATTTATTTTCTCTCAAAAAGGTACAATTTTGGTACATAGTATATAATTTACACACCTATGTATAGTATATAATTTACACACACGGCGAATACAACCTAGTTTTTCACGGCAAAAATAAACGTGTGTCTTAAAGGTCCTAACAGTTTTTCAGTCGCCTAAAAGTACCTACTTATTTAGATATTTTCTTAAGTGGTTTTTCTTGCCAGAAGACAGAGTGATATAGGTAAGACACGCGCAAACAAAAGAAACATTGGTTGTACGGATTCTAAACACTAAATTCTTTAGGTAAGTGCCAAAAAACCTGATGGAAAAAAGTATAACTAACAGTAACTGTGATAAAGATCTTGAGACGTTTATGTAGTGGAACTACCTACTCGAATGCTTACAAGGACATCTGGGGCGGGAGCCGAGCTGCCAGCTCAATATATAATGTAAATTAAGTTCATGGTGACCCTTCTGAGCCATTTATCACGAGCTTGAAGGTCGCGGTTTATATGCTGGTGCTATTAATCGACTACTGCAATTCTGCAATTTCCTTTGTATTATGAGTTATTTCTCAGAGCACCACCGAATTTCTATAACAGGCAGGTGCCTCCTATCAAAAAACGTCAGCTAAAGAAATAAACAAAATAAATACAACCATCTCGACGCCTTCATAAAAACCTCACAATTGTAAAGTTTTGTGATTTAATAAACCTGAACAGTGTCATAATAACTTCATAGCATGCATATGATTGATACGAGCGCGGTGGGTAACTAATTGGTTCGCGTGCAGCCCCCGTGAGGCTCGCCTGATGATAACCACGAAGGCAACGCTGCTGCGCCGCGAGTGACACCCCTTAGATAACGACTCACTTCCATCCATCTGTTTCTGTGAAGGGGCAACAGCCTGCTGAACTAAATGATTCTTCGTTGGATAGTTTATCAATGCATCTACGATGAAATGGCAATGGTGAATTTTCATTTGCGCAAGTTTTTCCCATTGTTTTCCAAATATAATGAATTTCTTTAATATTTTCGGTTATGACCTTCAAATTGGTCAGATTTTGAACCAATTTTCCATGAGAACCTCTTAAGACTATTAAAAGTACTCACCAGTGGCCCAATGAACAACAGTATGATGCTCATCGTCTCTCGCGTTGACGTCTGCGCCAGCAGCTAGCAGCGTCTGCACCAGGGGAACGTTGCCGTGCACGACGGCGAGGTGCAGTGGCGTCAGACCGTCAGCATCCCTCGCATCAGCTAAGGCTGGTGCGGCCATCAGCACACGGTCAGCACACGCCGCGCGCGCTGCTTGCGACGCGCCCGCGCCGCTCGACGCACAGTAGTGCAGCGCACACCGCAGCCCGCGGTCACGTACTCGAACTGATGCCGGCTGTAACACCAGGTTCCTTAGGTTCTATGCTATAACAGGGATGTTTACACCAGAAATACTTAGGTAGGTAATAGAAATAAGCATACGTCCTGTACGAATTCAGGAAGTCCAAGATTTCGACCGCTGAGCTCAGATGCCACTTCAAATTACCGGCTGTCGAACGATTTTTGCCCTACGTTCTCCAAGAATGTTGTCACAATTCAATAATGATCATCTACGGGCTTAGGAGAAGGCATGCTTAACACTGTCCACAATGTTGATACAATAGTTAAATAATCAACCTTATCCTATGGGAAAGGGAATGGGTTAAGTATTTAAGCTCGAGTAAGCTGTTCTGTTCTGGGTATTTTTTGCAAAAATCTAGCGTGTTCACCAATATACCCAACTCATAACATAGGGACCTCAGACCAAATCAAAAATCAAGACAGCGCTGCGAACAATAATATAGTGAAGTATGCAAAACTACACCTTGCTCTGCTGTGCATACACGCTTACACGCACACATTTACAACCGAACTACACTTCACTATGTGCACACATATTTATGAAACCAGCCTCACGTCACTGTTGACAGCGCTGTCTTGACTTTTTATTTGGTCTTAGCATATAGGCATGAAATTGTAAAATAATAATTCCTAAACATGTTAGGCTGCGAATGAATAGTAATTTGGACATTAAATCATCAAAGGAATTACATAGTTTCAAACTTGCTTCTCTTTTAATAGCATTGTTTAACAAAAAATAACTTCATCGTCATCATGTGCAATTAAAATTAGCAAGACGTATGGAGAATATTCAGCAAAAACAAAATTAATGACTTGTGTAAAACATTGCATACAAGTTACTTTTGTTTTATGATGTCCTAAGCTAAGCCACAGTGTAAAAGAAAATCAAACGAAAATTATAATAGATTTTTGACGATGTTATGAAAGTTAGCGTACTAAAAGTGAATTATGATTAATTAAACATGGAGTTTCGAAGAATTGGCGTCTATTCAGTGAAAAACGTCGGTTTTTCGACGTGAGTCGTTAGCGGGGTGAGGGTTATGCCACGTGTCGTGTTACTAGACAACCGATTGTAATCGTCACGCTCGCCGTGCATGTGAGAGCGGCTCCTTCTATTGTGCCAGTCAATTCTAAACCTATTGATTGACTGCCCCTCCCCCCCTGCGCCCCTGTCTCACCGTCTCGCCGCGTGCTAGTGCATTTCCTTCAAAGCATTCTGGTTCTATGGAATTGTCAACATTTAGAAAATTGATGTAATTAGTGTTGTGTTATCAGCAAATTGTTTTGTAAAACAAATCGTGAAGTATTCGTTGATTATTATTGACTTCATGTAGCTACTAATAGCATCATGTTCTACATAATGGGTTTGTAATAACTCGGTATCTTGACAACTAATAGTTGTAAAACGTGGGGGACGTATTGGGGGAAATATTTGAACAGCGCAATGGGCAAGCGTAAGGGTTGTTTACAGACAGGACTGAAGCAATCGAGGACGACGAGCATCGCCTGCTTTGCTCATTAAACATTTAAAAAAACGTAAACGAAAAAAAAAAGGAAAAGAAAAAACGTTTTTTCCCATTTCATGTATGATAAACTCCCAGTGTACTGACCAAGAATTTATGTCTGGAGTTTAATTTAGTTTATGATTTCATACTAGTACTCGTACGAGTCTGTGGAATGAAGCATCTATAAAGTACCATGCATTATATTCAGCTAAGATCTTGATGACAATGATTTGAATCATTCCAAGCTGAATGGTTTCGTCCCTAGGAGACTGCAGCCTCTGAACTCACATCCTTGTTGAGTATATCGACGACTGCCTTGTAGTCTGCCTGCTGGCAGGCGTACATGAGCGGAGAGCACCCCTGCTGCAGCGGCGCGCTTACATCTCCGCCTTTCTTCGAGCCCTCCACCTTCTCGCGCTTGATCTTTGTGCTCTTGTCAACGAGGTCTCCTTTGTGGCGGCCCTTAGGTTTCTTGAGAATGCTTGGAATGGGCTCGCCCCGGCCACTGGTGGCGCGCTTGTCCATAACAAAGGTTAGCGAGACGCCATGTGTGATGTGGCGCGTGTGAGTCGCGGCTCGGGCGAGCGGGCGCGGAGGGCGCGGGCCTCAGACTGGCCCTCGCGCGCGCTGCCCGCTCGGACAGAGGAGGCGCTGGGCGGCGGGTGCCACGCAACGCCCGCCGCCCGCCCAACACCTAATCTATTAACGGGCTCAAAGCAGGTCACCGTTTTCCAAGTTATACAGTCTTACACAATTTTTAAGCTGGTATACTTATAGCTTTATAACCATCAGACGTTTGAATGCTATTGACACATTGGCATCGTTTATTCGAATTAATGTTTCAAGGTTCTGGCAAAGAGTAGGCCAACGGTATTCTTCGTATGGATGTCTTGACATCCATACGAAGTACATAATCGAGCCTTGGCTCGAGGATTATAATTATAGCAAAAAGTTTGGTAACAACAAATCAATCGACTAGTTGGCTTAGCTTAGTAATTATGACCAATACCTAGTCCCCTGGGCTGTTGTTAGATCTGGGTGGTCACACTGGTCACGTACTCTCAAAGTCTCAACCACAAAACCATATTTATTTATTGCTCATGGTAAATGTTCAACCTACAGCAATTGAGGGTTTTCATTTGCTGGGCTTATTTTTTATCGTATTTATTTGCTTGGACTTTTTTGCTTAACAAACAGCGACAAAGTCAAAAGAATCATAATTATTAATAACAGCTACGTTTTCTTCGATCAACCTTCAAAATAAGCTAATATGGTGCTAGATCTGAATCACTCTGCCCTTGAACTACAGAGTGTACAAATATTGCGTGTCCCTACAGTCATTAGTAAGGTAACATTATGCTCATGTACCTACAAGGTGGGGCAAAAGTAATCACCCGATGTTGTTTTACAGTACTTATTTTTTTTTAGCAATGATCATTTTTGTTGTACTTGTGGATTATGGTAATTTAATGAATTAGAATTATTTCCATCAATTCGAGAAAATGATATCGGTCAAGTGGTCGCCGATAAAATTGGTGACCATACGGGTTCGTTATATGGCATTTTCCATCACTTGTGTCAGAACTGCCAGCGATAGGTTCTCGCATTCCTGTGGGATATTCGCTTTAAGGGCTTCGAGAGTCTGAGGCTTGTTAACATAAACCTCAAGTAACCTCAAGTAACCCCCACAAAAAAAAGGATGGAGCGGTCAAATCGGGTGATCTGGCCGGCACGTGCAAATCGTCAAAGCGAGAGATTAAACGACGTGGAAATGCTTATTATTACAATTATTCCGCGGTCTTAGTGAGTATAGCGTTCCATGACTTATTGACATGTATTCTGCATCTGTTTCGTAGTTTACTTCACAAATGTCAAAACAGAAATGACATTTGCCGCCATTTGCAAAAGTTATAGCGCATTCCAATAGGGTGATTACTTTTGCCCCACCTGTTATAATGACAAAAGTTAGGACAATCACGGCAGCAGTAAATATTATTAACACTAGTATAATATTAGAACTTTACTGAACACGTATGAAGAAAGTTTTCTATAAGCGACTTTTTATCCACTTAGTATCTAAACTTAATATTCTAAGAAATATTAGATTAGTTTTTTTTTTGTTTCTTTCGCTTTCACGCTAAATCGCCTGAACGGATTTGGATGAAATTTAGCACATGGGTAGATCATGATAAAAAAAATATATAATTGCGTAACACACTTAACACTAGGAATAGGTTTCATTTTGACAGTTCAAGAACATTCATTACGTTATTTACGTTGTTGAGCAGACAAATTTTTCGAACATTATGAAGCAATGGATTAGCAATATCCTTAAAACGATTCAGATTCTAATTAATAGTGTGTTACGCAATAAGGGTGCTGGATTCGGACATAGGATACTTTTTATCCCTTTATTCCCACGGGATCGAGACTTAAGGCTCCCACAGACAGGCGCGACGCGACAGCACTATACAAAGGCGCCGCTCGTCGCGCAACACGCGGTGCCTTTATGTCGGGCGTCGCGTCGCGCCAGTGTGTACGAGCCTTTATGCGGATGAAATCGCGCGGCGCAGCTAGTTGTTCATAAAGAATGCCGATATGATGACTAACTGTGTAATAGGACACGATCTCATAAAGTTATTCCTTCTATTCGCATACACCAGCACCCTAATTGCGTAACACACTACCTATCAGAATCTGAATCATTTTGAAGCCTATTACTAATCCGTTGCTTAATATGTTTAAAAAAATTCCCTTCTGGCCTTCTGACTAGCTACCTATGACTGGCGATGCGAGATTCACTCCCAAATTCATCGCTCCATAGATGTTCTGGATTGGACAGCCAAATTACCTTTTCTATTATGTTAGTTGTCAGCTAAGCTATAATGCTTTAACTTATAAGGAGAGGGTGTAAGTAGCTCAGGTGTTGGCGAGTGATGCGGCACGTAAGGTTGGCACGCCATGACGCCGCCCGCCCAACTCGCCGCCCGCCCTCCGCTGATTGTAATCATGCTAACATAATTTACGTTGCGAGTTCCAGATGATTTTGTGCGTGATTCACTTCTGATAAAAGTTTTCAAAGAACTTGCTTAATAAATAGCGTTATTGTAACATTCGTTAGCGTTTAATTTTGGATGGTTTTCGCTAAGGATTAAGTAATTCCCAGTCATACTCATATTGTCTACCAGAAAAGTTATGAGAGCAGCTCCATTTTGTTAATTTTAAACTATTCCGATTGCTTTGCACCTCCTTGACTGTCGAAATATTTAAAGTTGTTTAATTAATCTCACAATTCCTAATATTATGACTAACTATGAACGGTTCCAAAGAAATTAGGTAGGTACCTACTACAAAACAACATCCTGACAAAACTGCAAAGACTAGTTAAAATTTTATTGATCACGCGTCTCAGTGTACCTAATAATAACTCTATTAATTGACAGTAATTTATTTAATAACTGTTAATTGTATTATTACAATAATTAACTGGCTCATTCGATGTAATGAACGTTTTTTAATCCATGTGTAGGTATACGATTTTACATGTTTGATTTATGGTCTAATATTTAGACTATTTAGCTGTATATAAAATTACAAAATTAATATTTACCTTATAACATACATCTAAACACTCCAAAAGTTAGACCTAAGTAGTTCTCAAGTTTTTTTTTTTTTTTCAAGTGCTAATGTAAAGACAGACAGTGACTGCGGTTCATAATACAGTGAAACCTGGTTAATTGGGATCTCAAGGGACCAAGGATTTGGTACCATTTAAAGAGGTTTTCATTTATCCAGTTTTCCAATTAGAGAGGTTTAAAATCATCGTTGTCTCATTTACAGAGGCCCCCGCTTATAGAGGTCGAAATGTACTGTTATTCCATTTATAGAGGTGGAAAGGTTAATAAAAATGCGTATTTTTGGTGTTATTTGTTATTGTTACGTGTCGAAACCTGTCCCAACCTGATAAATGTCTCACTTATACAGGGAATTGAGCTACAGACTCCCAATTATAGAGGTAAACATCGAAAAAATCCTAGAAATCAAATCTTATTTAACCAGGTTCGTAAAATCCCATTAACAGAGGTAATTGGATGAAAAAGTGCCGGGACCTCATTGAAATTCTCAATAATATAGGTTTCTCACTTATCCAGGTCCCACTTAACCAGGTTTCACTGTATTAGGTATTTTGGCGAGCGGTAGGCATCTTATTTAACAATATTCTCAATCCCAAAACCCAAGGACCAGTTTCACCATACGGTTTTATTCTAAATGTCCCGTTATCCCATTTGATGGATTGTCTCACTACGAAAAAGCGTCCGTCAAAATGCTTAGAATGGCATTTAGTAGCAGCAGAGTTTGGTGAAAATGTGACCTACATTAGGTTATAGGACAGGGACTAGTTGTTAAAATAGCGCTATGTCAGTCGTCCCCACATGTTTATCTATGGTCGTACCCCATAGATTTTATATTTCTATGGTCGTCTCCCACCGATACAGAACAGTATTCATGTTCTGCACTTAGGCCTTGAATATGTGAATAAGCAGTTCCTACATGGCGTGTCAACGACAATGCTGAATTACCCACTAACATATTTTGTGCGAAATTACTGGTAGTGGATATTGACCGCATCTAAGCGTTGATCGATATAAGAAACGCACCTAATCCAAGGAAATGCTTTTCATTTTAATAGACTCGTATTTAAATAGGTTATATAATATATTATATAACTTATGTTTGTAGGTACTATACTTCCTGAAGACTCTTAGTTTTTCGTAAACGGTATTTCTATTATAAAAGGAAAAACTGACTGACTGACCGAATGAACAACTGACGTCAACACACAGCTTAAATGATCTGCACCCTAATTACGTAACACACTATCACAATCTGAAGAATTTTGAAGCTAATCCATTGCTTCATATGTTCGAAAAATTTGTCTGCTCAGCAACGTAATTATCGCAATTAATGTTGTCGAACTATCAAAATGAAACCCATTCCTAATGTTAGTGTGTTACGTGTTTACCCCGCTGGACTATAGGTACGCGAAATTTTGCACACGGCTTCCTTTTATAATTTTTAAAAAGAGAGAAAAGAGGGGAATTTTTACCACGAATACGGAATTTTCGGCACCACAATCATTAAATATTATCAAGAGAACTCGACGAAGATGCCGAGATCCTTGTAGGTCATAAGCAGCATTAAACTTTTCATCAACCGTCGGCAATCGACACAATGAAACAGTAACCTGTGCAAGTTTTATTTTAACCCACCAATTAGACGGTAAATAATAAATTAAATTAGCTATGTCACTCTTTGACTCATTAGTCGGCTATAAACAGGAAATATATCAAACCACAAACGTCCCACTAACCCCTTATCAGCATTCAATTAATTGTTTTCGTACTTATTTATATATAGTACGGAATTGTTAGCTATAAATGTCATATTAATTACATGCAACACTAATGGTCTAGCTGCTTAAAATTCAAACTATCGAATACCTACTTCACGCCCAAATTACACGCAAAACTCCTTGCTTGCTACTTTCTCACGCAACCCTCAAGGACGTATTTAAAATTATTCTCGTGCTTTTCCGTAATTTCCTTAGATCTGAAGTTGACCCACTGCCCCCGATAAGTAATAATAATAACAGAAAAGGGCCAACCATGTTGTAAAAATTTCGAGCTGGTAGCTTATAATTAAACAATGCCTACAATTTTATTTTAAGCACGGCCTAGACTTGGCTATGAACCTATTTACGTAGTGACGTGCTTGGTAGCAATGAATGATATCATTGCAAAGAGATAACTCATGCCATGAAGGTTTTTACAATCATTGCATCAAACTTAGACAAATATACAGACAACGAAGAAATAATACTTACTTTAATTTAACAAGAAAAATCTATGATACTGACGTATTTAAGAATACAAATAATAATCAATCAGCTAATTCTATGTATCCCTAATTAGGAGATGTACAAAATTATGTTGGAACTCAACGGTTTTCCTAAAAACATGGGATTATGACTCCTCAAAAGTCACAGTCCCAAGTCTGTAAACAAAGCTAGACACGTTATCAACGAATTTAACTATATCAATATGTATTAAACAGGGAAAAATATATAGCGAAGTAGGCCGTGTGTCGACCTGGTTTATCCTCACGACATTTACTTTTCCCTTCGTGTGCGAAGTGTAAAGCTCTTGACGCGTCCGTAGAAAGTGCGGGTACTCGGGTAGTTACAGCTGCA
This sequence comes from Dryobotodes eremita, assembly GCA_917490735.1. Taxonomy (NCBI): domain Eukaryota; kingdom Metazoa; phylum Arthropoda; class Insecta; order Lepidoptera; family Noctuidae; genus Dryobotodes; species Dryobotodes eremita. The sequence goes on from OU823257.1 coordinate 13,985,029, forward strand.
GTGGGCAAGTAGCTTATGTAATCCATCACTGTATACACGAGTAGGTACGCCCACGATCTACAATAACATACTATCGAGCAATTAGTGGCGTTGTGTTCCATAAAAAGCTTTACATTCGTAATTTAATATCCTAGTTATATGATTTGTAAAACACATCGTGGTTATGAAGTTATTTTGATTTAAAAGAGTGTTCATGGAGTTTCTTGCCCGTTCTTCTCCATAGGTACCTACTACGCTTTGGAATGGGCAACTAGCTTCATCTTTCTGACTGACCGACCCCTCGACAATTCAAAAGTGCCTGTAATTGGTTTATTTGAAATAAATGCTTTGAGTTTGAGTTGAGTTTGAGTTTGAAGACAGTGGTGTAGATACGCGTTTATCTTTGGTAAACACAAGAGGTGCAGAAATCTTTCTTTTTTAAATGTTTATGACCGGTGTAGAAATCAGATAAATTATCATGCAGTTACATATTGCGAGAATACCCTCTTATTCAATTTGCATAAAGTAATAAACGCTTCAGAATTTTTTACATTTTATAGCGGACAACTACCTACGCGTAAGCGCAATTACACCCCGAGAAGACGACAAAGTTACAGAAATGTTATTAATTGTACATATATTATGTACTCATAACCGATGGTAGTACTATTCCAATTGCCTGTAAAAATAGAGACACTTACGGATCTGACATTGGTGCCGATTTTCTTCTACACCGAACTAAACTAACTAAACTACCTATCACTAAAATTCCTTACTTTTGGCTATGAGAATCTTAAAACTATTCTGCAAATAATATCTCTAAATTTAAAAATAATTTTGACGGAACTACAATTTAATTTGACAATCGCAACTCCACGTGGTACTTGTTTGCCCTACCCTGTGATTATTTTTTTGAGCCGGAGTCTCGAATGCTGAGCAGCCTCACGTGTTTTATATGGAATTTTTCACTTTTTGTATGGAAAATATGAAAAATTATTACCTACATGTAGAGTTTTATGGATTTAAAGGCCTCATAAAGGGGGTCGAAATTTTCATTATTTTTGCAATAGGATACACCGTTTTCGAGATATAAGCAAAAAAAAAAAGATACAGTACTATTTTTGCACCTGAAGTCGAGGTGTTGTGGTGAACTTTAGTACATGACAACTAATTTTATTCCACACCTTTTTAATCGCGATTAAAAATAGCCAGATTTAGTTAGACAACCAAAATTTTAAGTTAAAAACGTCAAATTCAAAACAGCTAAATTGCCATTTTCACTAAATTAATAACTCAGTGCCATTTTAGTGCTGTCAAACTAAAATATAGGTAAATTGTGTGACTTTAGTATATTTTAGAATGACAAATCGTCGTTTGACAGGAATAAACTAAATAGTGATTTTTAGTCTAGTTTAGAGAATTTTGTGACAAGAGAATCGGCACCTAGCAAACTTTGCATTCCTAGATTAAGGACAGGCGGGGTAATTGCGTACAGTATGAATGGCTTTCATTTTGACAATTCAACAACATTGCGTTATTATTTACGTTGTTGAGCAGACAAATTTTTTGAACTTAAGAAGCAATGGATTAGTAGTAGGCTTCAAAATGATTCAGGTTGTGATACTCGTAAATGATGTGTAACGCAATTAGGGTGCATGTCTACTGCGTAAAAATATTTTCAGTTTGGCGCCGATTCTTTATAATACGTTGCCAAAATATTGGAGGGAATACACAAAATAAAAATTAAGAAGCAGGTTAAAAGCCGAAAGAAAGCCTAAGTATTACAGCAGTGACGAATTTCTGACTGATAAATTATTCTGACTTGTGTGAAATATCTATATTTAGTTCCTACTTACTATATGATATTTAATTGCTATTTACAAGCGACTTCAAAAAAAGGGGGAGGTTTTCAATTCGACTGTATTTTTATTTAAGTGGCTTACTTCAGACCTTTTTTCTAGGAGAATCGATTTTGATGTTTTTTTTTTTTATTTGAATTCTGGTGCTTCTCGTGTGGTCCCATATAAATTTGATCAAGTTCTGACCAGCAGTTTTTGAGTTATCCTTAATAATGCGTATTTTTCCACTACTAAAGATGATGTTATAAAACCTTCCTGTCACTGTTATTTACATATCAAGTAGTGGTATATGATTTTGTGTGGCGTAGGTACCACAACTAAAAATTAAAAATAAAAGCTTTTTACAAAAAAAAACAACCGACTTCTAAAAAAACACAAAAAAAGTGAAAAATTACTTTAATTTCGGAAGTCGGTGACAAGAAACGAAAATACAAAAACCAAAGACACCGACTTCCGAAATTAAAGTAATTTTTCACTTTTTTGTGTTTTTTTTTTGGAAGCCGGTTGTTCTTTTTGTATTTTTTTTATTTATTGTATGTACATTTTATTTAATGAGTTGACACTGTTGTAGTATATTTTCATTTTTAAGTTCTAATTTTATAATGTTAATTGCTTTGAATAATGGATAAAGGGGAACGCCTGAAAAATGCCTGAAATGGACAGAAACTACTAATAGTCCATAATTCTATTTAGAATTTATAATGTATCATGAAATAATTCTCAAGTTTGTTTATCTAGGGTAAAAATATAATGATTTTTAAAATATTTAACTTGATATCCGTATAGTTCATTCTTATTTTTTTATTGGAGGTCAGTGTTTATTTGACATGGGTAAGTGTCATTCAGGCAAACAGGAATCGTCAAATAATCCTTAACGAACTATTTTATAGAATTAGTGCACAGTTATCATTAATTTAATATAACTCGACCTATATGTACCCTAAATCTAATTAAAATAATATATACATGTCAATATTAATTAAAAATCATATTATTTTCAAAACAGAAAAAGTATCGTAGGCTGTATGAATCACATCTCAGTTGCCTTACTGACAGTTTGACATTACTGGTTTTCATTTTTTCGTTTGTATAGTTGACACAGAGTACCTTTTATATTACTTGATTCGTGTTTTTGCGGAATTACGGATTGCTTTTTATGTTATTTCACGACTGTGGCTATTCATTAAGGATTTTGATTATACTTCTGCACACGATACCCATTTTTGAACACGGACTTACATTGGATCCGCCTAAATGACGACTTGGCTTTTTGACGACGGACCTGAACCTGCTTTATATACAACGCTGCTGTTGTTTTGGACTTGTGCCCAGTGTAATTTAAACAAATGGATAGAAACCTACACTGTGTTAATTGCTAGCTCGATATTGCAAGTATGAGACGTATTCTATTATCAGTGCAAAATGATGAAGTACGTTATTTAATACAGGCATGGATAACACCACAAGCTGTAAGTATAGAGATTCCTCAAATGAGATCCATCACCGTGTTACCTAATTATGGAAGAGCAGTCGACACTCGAAAGTCATTGTTTCTATCCAGGATGTAATATGAGAGACAGACATGTAGTACCTCTTTCATTAAAGGTGTGGCTCGTCAAGGACTATATTATCATTATGTACCAAAGAATTCACAAATATGTAGTCGTCATTTAAACGGCGAACCAAAGGTATCTTCGCCCATACTATGTATGGTACTTAACATGGGCCCAGTACTAATCCAATATCTATCCTCCTGCATTTCTTGACGATTTTTTTTTTTTAAATACTGAATGAATAATTTAAATGATTTTTTGTTGTTTAATTATTGCATATTAATCCTTGACCTTGACTTAACCTATATTGTACAAAAATGTTTGGAACTGGCTTCTACCTAGTTTTTTGATAATTATTGAAATTGTATTGGGTTTCCTACGATTGGTAGTGCAATTTAGCTTTTATTTCATTGTTGTTCATTTTAGGCATTTCTTTGTATGGGTGATGGGCATTGCCCTTTATAATTATTTTATGTTTACGTATTTATATTTGTACGCCGTTGAGGCAAAACATGACTGTGATTTAATTTAATGTAACATTTTGCATGCCATATTATTGTGTGTATACTCATATTTTGGACAAATATATTATCTTATTTATAATACACCCCTTTATAGTTTTCAGTGCATTGGTGAACTAGAAAATCTTAAATAGGTTTAATATATTCTTGAGCAATTAAATATTTTACATAGGTACGGTTATAAAAAGCTCTAAATAATTTTGCAAAGCCTAGACGTCATAAACATATTTCACGAAAATGCATAATTAAACATTTAAAAGCTGAGTCTTAAACGATTAATGATGTAAATTATGAAACAGATTTTTTGTTCACATAAATAGGTTTTTAGTACACATTCGTGGCTTTCGACGTGGTACCCTAGCCATGCCGACGTTCATAGTGTGTTAAGCCAAGCATTTGCTACACACGATTATGTAATATGGAGCTATGTAGCTTAAGAAAGAATAAGCAGCTACAAAATGTTGTTACTTGAAAAAATACTTGAAACTACATATTTTAGGCGATACCACAAAACAACGAAGGTTCCCCAAATAAGTTATGCCACGGTTTGTTTAAGCAATATTTCCTATCGCCATTTCCCTCGACTTAATAAACTAGGTAACCTGCCAAAATGTAGATGGAGAGGAAATAACATTCCGGCTGGCTGCTACAACAAAAATCGTGGAAGGTCGTATACGTCGGTTACTCAGTTAATCAGAGTGAGTGGTGTGTTGTGGTGGTCAGTGGCCACTGTGCCAGTAAGTAGCCCGCCGTCGGGAATATGGGTCAACGATCAATCGCGATAGGAGCAAGCTCGACTCCACTCGCGATTATATGGAAATTAAACGATCAGCCGTCGCACTGCCCACTGAAACTACACTTACGAAGCGGTTTTATTGCTTCAACTGTAATCGTATAGAAATAAACAGTAAAAATTCTAAAAGCTTTTTAATATAACATAACTCAAACGAGAACTTTATTTCCTTTGTTTTTTGCATGCACAATCATTTTATTAACTAGGTCATTATAAAACTTACCACATTTCAGCTGCATGGTCTTACGTGGTGTGCTTTCTAGAAAGGTGCACTTTTCACTTGGGAAATGTTTCAAACTTTCTACCGAGCCGTCAATCAGCCTTAACCTTCCGAACACTTACTGCTAAGACTGGCTCGTAGTAATGAAACACAATGCCATCAGGAGGTGGAGTGATATTTGGGTACCGATTGTATCATGAGGGTTGTCGATAACCGTGCGTGCAGAAGGCCACGTCGATGTCCATTGTGGTAATTGGTAAATAAACGCCGATGACAGGGACATGGTGTGGCACAATGACGGCGGAGTCGCCATGGCTACACGGGGGACGCCCGGCGGTTGCCATAGGGAGCCGGCGGCGGCGGCGTCGAGCTCGTGCCATACCGTGCAAGGTTAGGCGGATATTACCACGTCGCTATAACTTTTGGGGGATTTATAACTTAATTAACGAAGTGAATATTGATTTCAGTTTTTTAATAGCTTTTTTAAATCTACTTGCATGTTTCACACAAGCATAAATGCTAGAAACTAAACTGGCTTTTTACAGTCACATGAAATTTTGCGTGACAAGCGTGCGAATTTACGCATGATTATGAAAATTTTAGTTTTAAAACTGTTACTGCTAATTGTTTTTCTAAAAAAAATACACATAATCAACTAAAGGTATTTATGGTCATGAAACTTTAGTTTAACTTATAAAATTGTATTTAGGTAGGTAATTATCCAGTAACAAGAACACATTTGCCGGTAATACTTCTTTTGCAGCCTGGAGGACATGGCGCAAGGGCGACGGCTTGGGTATCTTCACCGAATCTGGACTGAAGGCTGAGTTTCTCGCAAGTGACAGATAAGCTGATGGAGCTGACAGCCAGGGCCGCAGGAATGGGCCACATGTGCCTGCAGGGGGCAATCGTGGCCAGTTGCTCACACCTTCCGTTGTAATACACGTAGCTGTCGATAGAACAAGGATTCTTTTCGCACACAGGGATTGCTGAGTCTGGTCTTAGAACCAGGTACTCTCCGTCTTTACAGGGACCTTTTCTGTAGGCTGGCCAACACGTGTCTGATTTTGGGTGATACAGGAATGCTGAAATGCAAAGTAGATTCAATTAGTTCCTACTGACGCTTGAAAATTTCCTCGTTATTATAGTTATTTTTAAACCTGCCAATGGTTTTTTTTATCAGTAAATTCTTACCTGGTCTACAGTCACATATCCAGTCATCCTTCTGGTCTCCCGGGTAATACAGCTCGCTCTCCGGACACATCGATGGAATGTACACCGGCTGACGGTTCTGGAAAAGAATAATGAAATAGTAAGAAAGGATTCTTATGTATAGAATTTAGCATCTGGGTACCTCTACCTATACGTAGATGACAGTACTACTATTACTACGTAGCACTTTTTCACGTAATAAAATTGTTCCTAATACAGTTTTCCGGAAAGAAAATGCGAAACTTGAAAATGTTCTTTTTTTTCAAGTAACAAAGTAGGTACTTAGTAAGCGTATTTTCTTGTAGTTCGGGAAAAGTATTGGCCTCTAATAAACAAAAAAAAAAACAACAACAAACCATAATTTTAATATTCATCGACTAATGAGCAAACATCGTATCATTGTCGTCATCGAGAATTGCAGTTTCGAACCTAACAGGTTTTGTATTAATGACACAAGTTGTCAACTCATAACAAATAACAAGAATTAATTTGCGCAAGCTTGATATCCCGTTCATTGCACCTGGGAAAACTTAATACCTACTTGAATACTGTAGGCTCCGCTTTAATTAAACCAATTAAGAATTACATGACGTCATTGTTGTGATGTATGACAAAATAGCCCTTCCCCGATGTCCCTAAAAGTACCTATAACCTATTCAAAGAATGAATTTGTAGGTACATTATACTAAGCTTTTCTAGGTAACAATAAGGCTCCCGTAAACAGGCGCGACGCGACTTTAGTAGAACAATTTCTATGAAAACTTCATGGAGATTGTTCTACAAGAGTCGCGTCGCGCCTGTCTATGGGAACACAAATTATACCCAAACAAAAATTACTAATTCGCTTTATCCTTGGATAATAGGTACCTATGCACTTGGGACTTCTAGTTTGGGGATCGTTTAATAAACAAAAAATTCTTATGACTACCTATAGATGTGACTTCTGCTGTCTCGAACTCCTGTTCCTCCTCAGTAAGTTTAATAATTTATTTCCAAATCTCCTAACACTTAGCTGTCTAATTTTAATATCAGTAAATTTCGATCCCTAAAAAGAAGCAGTGAACTTCTTCCGGCTCTTACGGCTGGCTATTAGTCTAATGGCTTCATTACCGCGGCTAACGAGTGCGGAGCCTTGGGTTTGATTCCTAGGCGTAGCAAAGTCACGTTGCTAGGTACGAGTATATGCGCGCTAAATAAAACATGCCCATTACAAGTATTCAGAATTGCACCGGATTTAAATGGCAGAGCCATAGCAAGTTTTGGGCGAATAGTGAGCAGGGCCCCCTTGCTACTTCTACTTGAAGTGATTTTTAAAATGGTTGTATAATTGCGCCGTGGTATTATTTCTTAATTCTTGAAATAGGGTAGGTTTATAACTGCTATTAAGTTTGTACACATTTTTAATTGTTACCGTTTTTTAGACTAACGAATCTTACTTAAATGTTGATAAACAAAGCGTGGTCTTTGTACCTACCTTTTATCGCTACGAACATTTTGCAAAATCAAAGAATATTGTTTATTTCATTGAACATGCAAATTAAATCGATAGCCCATCTTAAAAAGGCAGTTAAAAACATCGTTTTGAAGTGAATGACTCTAATAGCTGTGAATAACAAACGTGATTGTTGAGATCAGAGACCCATGACCTACGTGGTCAGCAATGGAAGGTCAATTGCGATATTACTGCTATGATACAATAAATATGACACGTTAGCGGCCAACACACATGTTTACCGAGATCAATAGAAACATAATAAGTATTAAATAATTATCTAGTAGATATGAATTCGCCCATTTTATTTAATAAGCACCCACTACATTAACTTGCTTGCTTCTAAGTTGTAAACAATTTCAAATAAAATTCAAGTTCTGGTTTATTTCTTGCCAAAAAAACTTCTACAACATGCAGCAAAAAAACTTACTGCCTTCTCAGAGGATAATTTAGAAAAAACATGTTTGACATAAGGAAAATCGTATTATTTAACTAGCTACATAATAAGAAACTTAGTTACGCTTCAAACTTAGGTAAATCTGGTAGGCACTCACATCTTTATTCACTAAATTAGGATCTTCTTCTGACTCGGGAAAACCAATGGCTTGTTGTGTTTGTGTTGAATTAATCGCTAAAGTCACACTAAATAACAGACATGTTGCCACAATTTTTTTAAGAGAACACATTTTGAATAAATTCAGCGATTATCATCCACTGTGACACTACAAACTGAGTTACATTAATGCGATTGACTAGACTGAGTAACTGTCAAAACAAAAGTTTATATTAAGAACGAGCTCTTAAATACACTGCTCGAGAACAACTAGGCTCCTCCGAGACAATGTTCGGAGCTATATACAAATAATCGTACGTCATGCGTACAAATTAAAACGGGTTTTCGATGATAAAAAATGTGTTAAGTTTGGAACGTGAATTCTGCGGAATGGATCTGCTGATATGAAAAGAAATAAAAGTGTGGACACAGATTACTATGTCGATAACTTTGAGATGATTTCAATTCAACTTAATACGAGAACTTATAACTTTACTGCATAATTTTTTTAATAGGAACCTAACTAAGCAACCCACCCCTGCTTCGCACGGTATTTACGACTTGACGGTCAGTGGGTAAGGATAAGGGCGGAGTAGTAGGAGTTGCAGTATACGCTTAGGCCCCTAAGCCTTAGGGGCACCATGAGCAGCAAAAAAACAAAAAAATAAAATATTTTTTGGGACTTACGAGGGTAGGTCAAAAAGTTCGCGGCATGAAAAGGACGGGAGGTGAAATTAAACATCAAATTATTTTTCCTTTTCAATATATTCTCCATTAACCCAAATACACTTCTCAGACCGTTCAAATAATTTGTTTATACCTTCGAAAAAAAATGATTTGTCAAGGCCCTCAAAATAGGCAGAAAAAGCCGACTTCACTTCTTTGTCATCGGTGAATTTCTTTCCACTAAGCTCTTTTTTCATGTTTGGGAACAAACAATAATCACAAAGGGCCAAATCTGGACTGTAGGGTGGGTGGTCCAGAGTTTCGAAGCCGCACTTGTGTAAGGCAGCCATCGCAACATGACTCTTGTGAACGGGTGCGTTGTCGTGCAAAAGGAGCATACCTCGAGACCACATTCCCCATTCTTTTTTGTTTACTTGCATTTTTTATTTTGTTTTATTAGCATGACGTAGTATTGCCCCGTGATATTGACACCTTTATCTTTCGCTAATCGATCAACAAAATACCCTCTGATCCCAAAAAATTGTAGCCATAATCTTTCCGGCCGATTGTGACACCTTGAACTTCTTAGGCGGTGCTGAGCCTTTTTTGTGACACTGCAAGGGCTCTTGTTTTGACTCAGGTTCATAGTGATGAACACAAGTTTCATCCGCAGTCACAATTCGGTTCATAAACTCATCTCTGTTCTCACTACACAGATCCTAAAACTCGCGGCGCGCTGCTGTTTTTGAAGCGGTGTGAGCATTCTCGGCACCCATCTTGCACTGACCTTAGACATGCGAAGATGGTCATGGAGAATACTCAACACAGTTGTAGACGATACTCCAATCATCTCTGCGATCTGTTTTTCAAACACTTCTTTTTTCAAACGAAAAAATCTTTTTTTTTTTTTTCAAACGAGTATCTTCGAGAACAAGTTTTTCAACTTTTACAACAATGTAGGAAGATGTTGCCTCTACCGGCCGACCAGAGCGCTGATCGTCTAAAATCGAGTCTCTGCCTTGCTTGAAAAGACTATGCCACTTGTAAACCATCGATTTTCCAGGGCAATAGTCTCCATAAACTGATGACATCTCTTCCATAATTATCTGAGGCATTTTTCCATGCTTAGTAAGGAACTTTATCACGGCACGAAACTCGATTTTCTCCATAGTCAGTGTTCTCTTCCCGATTTACTTGTTTATCCAGCGAAATCTCAAAGGTTAATGAACCGATCGGGTTTCTTTTTTGTGAATTAATACTCGCAGGTCAACCTAGGAGTTTGTCGGCTGCTTAACCGGACATGCCTGTGGTTGCCCTAATAAATTAAGGCTCCCAGCAAGGTCTTAAAAAACTTACAAACTAGGCGACAACACGCTAAGGGCACCACCTGCGGGGTACGAGCCTCGGCTTAAGGCGTCGCTGGGAGAGGGTAGTAAGGGACAGGCTGGATCGGAATTATTATTATTATGGGACGAATTTAAGGCTATAGGCACAGCGGCGCGAGCTGGCTCGAGCAAGGGTCGGGGTGGATGTGATTGGGGCGTCGTCGTCGCGGCGGGTCTTGGCGGCGAGGACGGAAGGACGGTAGTCTGTGTTTGTGTATCTTTAAGGTACTGGTGGCCTTACTACTCTCCTGGAAGAGATAATTAATTCTAATTTAGGTTCAGATAAGTATGGCCCTACAACGCACGTATGCGCAGTCGATGGAGCCCCGCTAGGCGGGTCTCTAATTCTGAATGGCTTAAAAAAATACCAGGAAGGGGATGGCGGGGTCTTTATTCACTCGATTCGCTCGCTCACTAAACCCTGCCATCCCTTTCAAACCTATCCTGTCCGAGTCGGGGAGCCCCAGGTCCCGAGCTCGCATCGCTCGCTCTTGCATCCTAAGAAAGAAAGAAAAATTGTTTATTCTGCACAAACAAGACGCACCGTAGAAAAAAACTAGACAAAAAAAAGTTAAGCTAAGTTCTAAAAGGATCCCTTCGAAATAATTTTTACGACATACGGCTGGTCGTTAACAAAAACCACCAAAACTCTTTTAGCCTTATACTTAGGTGTTCTTTGCGATAGAATCGATTGGTAAGAAGTAAGGTAGACGGTAACTAGGTAAATCATAATTTATCAAGTACTTTTATCAGGATCGTGGACAAGCAAAAACCAAGGTTTTAAAAAAAAACAACTTTTGCCCATCCAACCGGTATGGTAGGTTTTTTAAAATACCAAATTCTACAAGCTATTATAATTATTTTTCGATGGCCCCTAAAAGAGGGACAAAACCAATAACCGTTGAAAACTTGAAAATCTCCACTTTGAAATAACCCGACAACGGGGTATTAATTCTATAAGCTATTATGAATTTTTTCAATATCCCCAAAAAGAGAGACCGAACCAATAATGTTTGAAAACTGGAAAATACCCACTAAGTTGTTTATCAAGTATAACTTACTGCGTAATATCACGCCTGATTCTCCGACGGAGTAGGTAGACGTGAGGGCCGAGACTTACACTTTCGTCTGCAGGTCAATGATCGTGTAGGTTTATTAGGTAAGTTTCCTAAGTAAGTAAGGTTCCTGTAATGGGGGCGAGTCTAGATAGACTCGACTACAAATTTATAAAATTGAAGTGTCTGTTTGTAATGTCAAAATAACAGCTTTTTACTAAATATATTTGCGGTAAGTACTTAGAACAAAAATACTTTTTCGTCTGTCTGCTGGTTTGTTCCGGCTAATCTCTGAAACGGCTGGACCGATTTTGATGAAATTTGGTATGGAGATACTTTGAACCCTGGGGAAGGACATAGGACTTTTTAGGGTTTATAGGGTTTTTTTTTTTACTAGTATTACCTATTAATGCTGTATTGATTGTTACTAGGACCTATTGACACTAGCTAGAGTGATGACTATGAGTAGATTAGGTCTTCCATTATAGATAGCATCTACTACAAGATAGCAGACTTTTCATAGGTGAGTCCTAGCAAGCATCGATTTTTTTTTCATGCCGCTATCTTTCTGAGGCCCTTATCACACTCACAATTTGCGAGCGTGTTTTTTCAGCGAGGCGATTGTTAAACGAGCTCGCTGTGCACGCCACGTGTGCGTAACGTGTTCGCCGCGTTTGTGTAACGAGAGCGATTGACGTAAGTGTACAAGAGAGATTGAGACAAACGACCCAACTAGCAAAATCAGTACTTTTAACGCTCTCAAGACTATTTTTTCATGGACTTATAAGATACTTGAAGTATGCTACAAACAAGGATTTGGGCGCAAGTATAGGAGCACATATTTCTGTAACGATCTTACAATGAACTTGGGTAAAGTCATTAACTCATATAATATACTTGACGTAAAACAATAGTTTCTATAACAATCTTAGCCTATGCAGTTACAGGCACTAGTGCTTCTATAACACTCTGACTCCAGTATCTTATGAAACCTATCAATTTTATAATGCGCTTGTAACATACTTGGTTATTTGTTATAAGTACGTTTTATAGGTATAAACTGTAACGAGCACGTGTTTTGTGTTTGAGAAATTTGTTTTTTTATATTCCTTACTAATATAAATAATTCCATTAGTATTCATTCGTTTTTAATATAGCTAGTTACTTTGTGAATATAGTGTGGAAACTGGTGGGGAAGTCAAATTTACTGTGAATATGTACCGTATATTGTTCCTTTTTCTTAACGCCTAGAGTAAAATTGAACATTGTGAAGTTGTTGTTAAAATTTAATTTCAATGATTCTTGTGAATATTCGCCATGTTTTAAAAATGCTCTGCAATGAGTACTTTATAGAATCACTATAAGCAAATTAATACTTATTACAGTTTTGGTAACTATCACTTCTCCTCCATTTTAAAACAAATTAGGGTTCCTCATGAATTGTTTATCAACCTCACCCGTTAAATCTGGCTCGATATGGGCGACTAAGCTTTGATTCTTTTTTCGTCCGTCAACTGTTTATGCAAGTTTACAAGACTTTTATTTGTTTTAAACAAAGTTCGTGCATTTTTGGGTAGAATGTTTTTAATTATTTTGTATAATATTATTGATAGTTCATTTGGTGCCAAATGCGTTATACTCAATTTTATAGCCCAGCTTTGTATATCTTGAAGTAATTCATGATTATTTTCATACTCTGTGCTTTCTTTTATTTCTGAACCATATTCTTTCTCATGGCCTTTTCTTCCTGTTCTTCATGATTAGAATAGCACTCAACAGGTACAACATTATTTTCGACGGAACACTCAATTACAAAATCTGTTGCACTTGACTATGGGATGACAAACTATAAGTTGACAAAATGGCTAACATTTACTTGCAAAGTACTTGGTCCAGTAGTTTGTAAGCATGTTTGCTCTCATAGCGTATTTGTAACATGCTAACAATCATATAAGAAATTTCAACAAGATAATAATGCCAAATACTTATAAGGATCTCTGCTAAGTATGTTAAAAGTAAATGTATCCAATAACTGTCCTATAAGTTAATCTTGTAGTAGCTATAGGACTTAGTTATAGCAACCAATGCTCTTGAGTATATTTAGTCTAGTGAAATGCATTTATAAGTACATGAGTCTTATAACTGTTCTATAAGTTAAACTTGTATTTACTATAAGACTAAGTTATAGAAGCAAATGCTCCTGAGTAAATTAAGGCTTGTGAAATGCTACTATAAGTAAAATAGTCTATACCAATGCACTTATAAGAATCTTATAAGTGTTAACAGACTTATCATATTTTGTTATAAGATTACTTTGCTTGTTGGGGAGTGTACAATGTAGTGAAAACGCGGAGAACACATCGCGTAGTCGCGGTTACCTCGCTTCGCAACCGCAGAAAGCACGTTCTCAAACCGCCTCGCTGAAAACACGCACGCAAATCGTCAGTGTGATAGCGCTCTTATGGTACCGAACCTTTTCCGCAAAAGGAATCACACTTGGCGGGTTTTTTAAATTATTTTATTCTTTTAATTCCTCCTCGAATGTCTTTTTCCAATTACTTTTAGTCAATCATCCTCATCGTGTGGTTTAGGTACCTGTTACATTCAGCCAACCTCAGATAATTAACTTGAGCCGGTTAGGTAACATTATCAGTCGGCTACTCTGACGTCATACCCAATATTCCACTGATTTCGAGTGTAAACATTTTTTTTATATTTTTATTTATACATTCCAGATTTACTAGTAAGTACTTTACCAGCTATATCCACATATCTAACTACCTTTGTGCAAGCCAGTACCTAGGTAGACTGTCCGCTTCCTTACATATAGGACTACAAACGAGTTAGCTCGTCGAGGGTAGCAGAAACTAAACTTGCACTCTGAAGTTATTTTTTACCTGGAATATCTTTCAGAGGCAACAGTAATCGGGTTGAATTTCAAATAAATGAGAAAGTTCCAAAATTAAAACAAGTTAACGGTTTACTATGACTTTATTATGTTACTAGGTTCTGCCCGCAACTTCATTCACATAAAATTTCTTGTTCACCCGAGCCACTCCGTTGCATCGCATCGCCTGCCCGCGCTAACACTTCGTTTTTGCTAAGCGTTCTTTCTGGCAATCAAGCAAGCGGTCCACATTAAGGTAAGTATATAAGTAGAAAAATAACCGCCTATGGACTTATTGTGCCAGAATTTACACCGGCACCCATCAAACAAACTAAACAGCAATGCTGCTTGCCGGCAGAGATATACACGGGCGTGCAAAAAATCGGCCCACCCCGTGCTTTCAATTTGAGAGACGATATCTCAAAAAACTTAATGAATATAATTTATTAATTTATATTGTGTGAAGGTAGGTAAGGTACAGTCTATTTGCACATACACTATATTTGGATAAAAGCAATATTCTTGACAAGATTGACTCAATTCTCCAGATGTCCGCATCGCTCACTTTTGCTCGGATAAAGTGCGTGACTTTTTTTGCCAATGAAATTGACAAAAGAGTAATTTTGTTTATTTCTGTTCGTTTAATGAAAATTTAACTTGATTTTTTAACGGACTTCAAAAAAAGGAGGTTCTTTATTCGAACCCCCATGTTTCTAAGTTCCTGACTTTTTGTTCAGTTTTGTTAATTCTTTAACTAACGTAATCTACATAATTTCAGGAAGGTTTTAGTATACAATATATTAGGTTATTGTTAGTAAACCTTGTTGAATTATATTGTTTCAAATCGAAAAGCACAGGGTGGGTCGATTTTATTGCACGCCAGTGTATACTAAATAAATAAATAAATAAATAATAATAGTCGTTTATTTATAAAAAAGGGGCACATTTACAATAAGTAACTTATTAATTAAAATAGAGCACAGTTGCTTATTTGTCTGAACTACTTAGGTTGAACCTGTGGTTCAAGCTAGGAACGGCATACATACATACTTAATGTAATAAATTAACAATGAGTACCTATAAAGTAAAAACTACATTATTAGGTAAATACAAGTAAAATAGCATGATAGTGGTTTTATTTGCAGACAACAAGTATATCTTCTGCGGTGATCTCCGGCTGTTTGAACCGAACTTCGGCATTCAGCCGAAATTCGGTTCGATGCCGAACATTCGATTCAAGAAAATGTTAAAATAGCTCAACTATTTTGTCCGAAACAATAAAACTAAACCAGTAAAATAAAATCATAAGCATTTATTTATTTATTGTTTGTTGTTTTTACATAAAAACATAAACTGTTTGTTAAACATTAAATCAGAATTTCGATTTTTTATAAGTGTTAACTGAAATCTTATTACTTACTGGTATTTAAAATATACCAAGGGCATGTTATGGTGCAAAAGTACCTACCAATGATTCAGCTTTATCTGACAGGAGTCTGTTAGGTACGTTTTTGTTCGTATGTAACATTTTCCAATTCAAATTCAGATTCTTTATTTCTGACATGAGTCCATAGTGTTAGTATCAACAAAATAACTTAATATCTAGTGTTAGTAATTTATTTATATAATTATTTATTAACTATGGATGACTCGCAGCTAAAACAAAACAGAATAAAAAATAGTATGCGAGACTGACAGCCAATTAAAAGTCATCACTTCTAAAAAACAGATTGGAAAGAAAGAGTGTGAACAACACAGCTACCAAAAAAGAAAGAAAAACAGTATAAGTAACATTCAAGCTTAAACTAAATTCACATTTCATATTCAATACAAGAACAAAAACCTGAACACAAGTATCCAAGGATTTCCTGAAGAGAATCGAGATAGGTTGGGCAATCGAAGTCGAACATCGTACAAGAAATTTGGATGAAATATTATCCGAGCCAGCAGCCTTAGAAGTATCTAACTAGCGTAATAAGGAGATAATACTTCAAATATCAACTGGTATGGATTCTTACCCAGTAGCGCAGCAGAGGGGACGACCACCGATCTGAGAACACGCTCAAGAGGTGGTGGCGCGTAGCCGGCCGGCTATGGAGGCGGTCGTTTTTCTCATTATGGCGTAAAAATTGTCTGTGCGTGCCTTCGCAAACATTGTGGAAGCACTACAACGTCACGACAGCCTCAACAGTATCCTAAATGCGTTATTATAACACGTAGATCGCTGTATGTCCTCTGCGTAAAACGGGTTCAAAAACTGCACGTGTTAAAAGACTGACAGAAAGCTTTGAAAAGAGTGACTTTAACTTGATTTGTACAACGTGCAAATCTTCAGACATAGAACAGCCAACGACCTGCGCTCCCTCTCTATATCAATATTGTCCTTAATATCATCAGTGACCCAATGACCCAAGTACTTAAACTTAGTCACCCTTTAAAGGAGTGCCACAGAGCGAGACACTGAGAATATCAGAATAGTTTATAGTACTCGCTTTAAACATAATAGTTCGCTCTTCTGAACATTGTACTTGAGCCCATGGGACACTGCATAGGACTCACAAATAGCCACCAGTTTCCTCAAAGCGCCGATCGATGGGCTTAGCAGCACCATGTCATCCGCATTACTAATATTATTCAAACAAACGTTGTCAATATGACATCCAACTTTGGTGCTGCTAAGCTCACTGATTAACCGGTTTATGTACAAATTGAAGAGGTGTGGTGAACTTAACCACCCTGCCTCACCCCGCACTCCAGCTCGTACACATCCCCAGGGTCGCGGATTGTTCGAAAGAGTTACCGTGGCCCTGGCGCACAGGCAACTGAAGGAACACCGGTGGGTTTCTGAGTCTCCGCCCATCTGACACTATTCCTCTGGTGGTAGTACCAGTAATGAAATAATGATGTGATTTCATTCGGTAGTGTTGTATCACACCGCAACTTATCCCATAGTACCTCGTTTGACACTAGGTCGAACGCCTTTGACAGGTCCGAAAAACAGGTGTTTTTCGGGAAGTATAATATTGAACAGTTTGCTTGAGGCACAGAATGGCACTTTCCGTGGATAAACCAGATTTAAAGCCAAATTGCGAGGCATGGAGTTCAACGTGTTTAGCCAACTGTTGATCAAGAAAACTGTCCAAGACCTTGGCGACTATCGTGGCCAACGAAATACGCCTGTAATTGGACACGTCAGAAGCATCTCCTGTCCTGTCCTTCATAATCGAAACTACTATTGTACGCATAAGGTCCTACGGCAAATAAGACTGAAATATAAATTTAAAAGAAGAGCAAGAACCCTACACAGGTGTGGCCCCGCATACTTCAGATGCTCGACGCTAAGGCCGTCGTAGCCGGGCGATTTACCTCTTGTAATTTTCTTAATAACAGTAGCAACCTGTTTAAGTGTAATCATTACGGCAAGCTCTCCAGACTCCGACAATTCCCCCTCATCGAACACCCGCCGGTCTTTTTGCAAGAGATACTGAACTCTAATAAAATGTCTTTGAAAAAGGTTGGCAATATCTTTCGGTTCACTCAGACTTTTAGTTGTGGTACCTACCCCACACAAATTCGTATACCACTACTTGCTATGTAAATAACAGTGACAGGAAGTTATTATAACATAATCAATATACACTAAGTGGAAAACAAAAACGTATTATTGAAGCTAACTGAAAAATTACCGAAGCAAAGTTAATAAAATTTATATGGTGGTTATTTTTATTTAATACCTATTAAAAAAAAAGTTGTAATCGATCCACAACTGCCAGTGATATCGCGTAACAAACATACAGACGAAATTGAGAACCTCCTCCTTTTGGAAGTCAGTTAAAAATAAGAATGGTCTTGTTTTCTAAGATCGATAGGATTTTTCGTATGAACGTAGGTAACGCAAGGGGATTACCTCAATACCGATAAATATTACGTCACAAAACTGTTATCAGTTTTATGGATTTGAAAATCTGTTATTTATGCGGGTTTCTGGGAGTTCCCTTAATAAATCCCGTATAAATTGGAAATGAGAGAACTTCAATGAAATACCTAACTACCTAAATTTTTGACGCCATGTTTTAGTTTGTAAATAGTTTTAGTTAGGTTAGGTTAATTAATTAGATGTAAGTTGTTATTTATGTAGGTACATATAATTTCAATCTGAATAAATAGTTAACCACTACCTAAATAGTTTTTCAGTTTTCTCATATTTATCGATAATACCTACCTACTCCTAAATAAAGAAAGAGAAATTTTAATACTTTTGTGTTTGTCTACAAAAATCCATGGTTACCTACGACTTACGAACTCAACAGGGGTTGTTGAATGACTGTCATTGGTTGAAAGTTAAAACAGTTGTTTTACGGAGTCATGGGATACAAATTAACATTGAATATAGTCGCATTCATTCACATATTTTAGAATCCAAGCTCGGTTTGGGGTTGTGTTTGCAGCGTGGCTAATTTAGACTAAGGGCCCGTTGTTTAATATATAGTTAAACATGACCATTAGTCAATTTAATAATTAGTCACTTGACAATAGCCAATAGCCGTCAAAGTTTAACTACTCTGTCTGCGCATGGTTAACTTTTATAGCAAACTATCTTTTGCCCGCGGCTTCGCTCGCGTTAATTTAGACTTTGACTATCAATTCGGGTTATAATTCAATCATGATTCGAGAGACACGTGGCGCCATCTATTATCATAAGGACGTTATTGTTGTTTTCCTCGGGAACAGTACTTTTTGCGCGATGAAAGGTACCCTATGTCCGTTTCTGTACCCCTTTTTTTTTTTTTTTTTTGGGTGGGAAATCATCAAATGACGTCTCCCGCTCTGGGCGGAGCGGAAGGGCGTGTCAGACTCTTACTGACTAAAACCCACCCGTGTTCCTTCAGTTGCCTGTGCGCCAGGGCCACGGTAACTCTTTCGAACAATCCGCAGCGTTTCTGAACCCCTGACAACGTATATGCAAAATTTCATGTTGATCGGTTCAGTGGTTTAGGCGTGAAAAGGTAACAAACAAACAAACAAACTTACTTTCGCATTTATAATATTAGTAAGGATAAGGATATAATATATATAAAGTTAGGAAAGTTAGGATTGTCAAGCAACGGGCCCTAAAGTCATATAGAATGATACAAGATAGACAGATGACCTGGTGAAGACCGCAGGAATCCGCTGGTTGCGAGAAGCACAGAACCGGTCGAAGTGGCGGTGCTTGGGGGAGGCCTATGTCCAGCAGTGGACGTTTTTCGGTTGAAATGATGATGAATTTAGAATGAGTATTTTTTCACATATTTTAGGACCAACAACATAGTTTGTTATCTACTTACGTTTTGTTTTTATTAGGTGCGTTGTCAGATTATTACCTAAAACGTGACCACAAGACAACCAAGCACATAATGTGCACGTCCACGTCCATAAAATGTATGGAAATACGTGCACGTTACAACGTTATCGTGGACGGAAATTTAAAAGCGTCTTCATATATTTGTACCTATACATTTTACTTCCCTGTGTTATCGTGATGCCGTGACGTGAACGTCCACGATAATAACGTCACGTTATAAATTAAAGCGCACAATGAATGAAAATATATGAAACATGCATACTTATCACTATAGTCAAAGTCAAATTAAATTATCTAGCAAAACTCCACAGACGTGATCGGGTATTGACATCTAAAAATGACAAAGCAAAAAAAAATTTTTTTTTTTTTTTGATTCAGTGGCCTCCGGTAATATTTATTAGTTCCTTGAAATATAAATTTAACTAAGTACTCAGTTTTTTTGTTTTATCATGTTTAGATATCGATATCGACCCATCGCGTCCCTGAAGTTTCACTGGCTATTTAAATGTGACATTGATATACCTACTAGGTACATATAATCTGTAAATCTAATGTAAGGGTGGTCACCCATGGTGACATTTTGCAGCGATTTAGTAGCGCATTTCGTCAACGCGCGTCTGCATTGCTATGTTTGGCCGTTTATCGCATTTGCAACGTGCTTCAGAAGCGATTCAGTAGTGAAACAATATCGCTTCTGTATCGTTGCAAACGCGCGACTGTGTCGATTCAGCATTGCCACTAACACGCGACCGTTTCGGGCGACATCGGGTAAAAAGAGCGAAATATTGAATGTGACATTCTATTACATTTTCTAAACATTTCCTTGTAGTTTATTACTTTTTAAAACCGCGTTGTTACATAATGGCCAGCACGTACGTAACCTTTCTTTAATATATGGATGCAGCTAATATTTACGATGGCCACGCATACGCTGTGGCTGCTTCCGCAAAAGCAGCAACAAAGACAACGCAACTGTAGCGTCCACAGGCATTCACAGGCCATCACTACAGCGCACCACGGTACCGGTGCTGCATCGCGGCTGTATAGATGCTGAATCACGACTGTATCGATGCTGCATCGCAATAGTCGCGATGCAAAATCGTAATTACGAGGGCAAAAGTATACGACTAGCGACAGCATCGCGACTTTATCGCGGTCTTTTTGCGACTATATCGCTACTGAATCGCTACAAAAAACGGGCGACGTCCCTAATACCTAAGTATCTTTTTAAGAATATGGATATACCTACTTAGAACAGACCACTTTCCAAGTTTTAATTTGAAATGCAGGGGCATTGCCCAATGATTCCCAAAACAATAAAAAATAATACTAAAGCTCTTAAATGGCTCTAATCCGACGGGCAAGATAATTTACATGTGGCTGTCACTTATTAAATACTAAAAGGTCGCGTGAAACGAGGGCACGCTGAGATTAGTGTTTCTTTTTCCTCATAATGCTCCTGAACTGGGTTTATTCAAAACTGTAAGTGTATGATGACTTCCACAAAGCAAAAAATAATTATCTATCTATTTACCGTTACTCACAGAGACCGTGCGTTTCGGCAAATAAAAGGCCCTTATCAGCCAGTGTCGTAAAAAGAGATAAAGATAATTGGGGGAAAAGGAAGGCGCAGGTGAGCTGTTGCTCACTCCCTGTCTCCTTCCTGCAGCATCCTCGCTTCTACTAATAATAGTTAGGCAGATAGGTCACTCTAAACCACATAACATATACTCATAGGTACCCTGTTATGAACACAAACCCGCTGCGTATTTATTTTGTTAGGAATTATCTTCTATTACCATTCAGGGGTGCTACACACTTACTCGGGTATGATACGGCATACTACGGCACAGCCGGGCAGCAAAATTGAATGTTTACATATTATATTTTGCCGCCGCCGCCGCGCACCGCTGGGTTAAGCTGAATCATGGCGACCCAAACTAGTATGTAACATGCCTTATTATATATATATTATGCATGATAAATCTCTGCTCAGGCGGAAGGTACAGTCCGGTGCTATCATAGAGTGTGTACGAGCAAACCCGTACATATCAATTGTATCGTTTTTATGCTGACATCGACGCGCAGCGAATGACTAAAATATACACATAATTAAGTCAGAATCAGTAGTTGCATAGCATTCGCCGCGGGTCGATAATTTATCAGTTCTCAATACACATGGTGAACTCTAATCAGTTTATCATTTAAATGTACCTTACCCGTACATTTTTGGTCCTTCAAGCCGGATGTCGCGTGTGTAAATTACAGTGTAGCAAACAAGTACTGTAAAGTGTTTCACTAGTGACTTCAAGCAAACTAGCAGTGAAGGTGTGTGTACTGCCAGCAATAGTGAAGTACATAGCAGCAGCGGCAGCAACAGCAATCAGCAGGGATCAACAGGGATCCGCATTTGGTGAACAACAAAGCTCCCGCTTGGACAATCAAGTAAGATCGTTCTATTTATCATTTCTATCAACAACATGTCGTCACTGGAGGACGTTCTCACCCAACAACAGCAACTCCTCAAACAGATAGAGCAAGTTTACACAAACTTCCAAAAGGATGGCTCCGATCGCAAAACCTCGAACTGCATACGCCAAAGGTTAGAAAAATTGGATGCATGCTGGCAAGAGTATCAATCGAATCATATAAGATTATGTAGCATCGAATATTAGATCGCATACTTACTTCTCTTCGAAGCAATTTGACACTATGCAGGAAAGATATGAGAAAATCATAGCAGTTATTCAGAATCATCAGCCAACAGATGAAAGACCATCAACACCGCTTCTAAAGCCTTCTACTCCTCTAGCTATCTCAAACGCTATAACCTTCAGGTCAAGCTTAAAAAGTCTCAGGGATCAAACAGCAACACTGATGATATGATGAGGAAACAGATGAGCAACTTCAAGGCCTTTGAACATACTGTTTCAAGTATCAATATGGAGGCTGTAGCGTAGAAATTGGAATTCGATCATCTGTTGAGTACGGTAAGGTCTCACTGGGCGAAGATTGACACTCAACATTGGGATTTAGACAATTAGCTGGGAGACCGAAATGAAGAGTATCATCGTATGTATCTCAGATACGAGAGCACATTAAAACAATACAATTGATATGTACAGGTTTGCTCGTACAGAGAGAGACGGACAAAGCTTAAAAATGTGCTGGCACCATCATACCCTTCAAACCGGAACAAGCGTCGCTACTTGGTTGAAATAGGAACGTCTGGTTCTGGTAGTAAAACACACACTAAAAGTACCTAGGGATCAAGGTATTTTCTAAAAATATTTTATTGCCCTAATGAAATTAAATAAAAATGTCTATTTAGATTGACTAAATAAAATGTTTTAGTATTAGATCGACGATGTAGGTACTCTCTGCTTTTGCATTAATAAAGACTTCGCGATTTTTGCTTATGCTAGATTTTTCACATTAGTTAATCCTGACATTAAAATGTGATAAAAAGATAAAAATAAAAGTTACAAAGATTTTTATTGCGTAAAATAAACAATTAGTAGTCTGTGTTTCCGTCGCTAATTCGTAAGTATAACACAATGGCAGTGATTCTGCATGTACTCAATATGACTTCATCCAAATCACGTTGCGGAATGGCCGCTCACATCTGTTGTAACATGCAAAAAACATTTTCTGGTGTACGGCATACATCGTTGAGCTCCTTAAGTCCTGACTTCCTGAGTCGAGCTGCACGATTACTGACAAATGCGTGCACTGACTGGACAGGTTCACTCACATATACAATAAATACATACATACATAAAACATATACTTATCTACATATATATATATATACAATATTAAACATGAAACAGGAACAAGGAAACAAAATGTAATGATGATGTTTAAGGAGAGAGGAAGTGTTATTAAACCAGAATTTTAAAAGTAGACAAAGATGCCTTATCGACACGGGCAAGGCATTCCATAACCGTACTGTTTGAACTGTAAAAGACTTATCATAAAAAGTGGTGGAATGCATCGGCATCTCTAGTCTTAAGTTTTCCGATGATCTAAAATTATTTTTATTTATTAATTAATTTATTTATTCAGTAGTACACATACATCTACACTATTATATAAAGAGAGACTCTAACTGACTGACTCATCAACGTGGAGACGAAACCCCTGAACCTAGAATGATAAAATTTTGACAATAGGTACCTTTTATTAACTAGATAAGTAATAAGAAAGGATTTTTGAAAAATTTACCCCTAGGTGTGTTAAATAGGCGTTAAAAGTTTGTATGGATTTATTTTTATTTTTGAGTCGATTAACTTAAAATTTGGTATAAACACTCTAAAATTAAAAGTAATCAAACACGTGTTTCAGGGTTTTCCGAGATTCAACCCCTAGGGTAAAATATAAGGGTTGAGAGATTGAGAATTTGACTTACTCACTCATCAATATAGTGGCGACGCGGCGACGACTCTGTATTTTAGTTCCATCAATGTTTAATTGATGGCGCTGTAGAAAGATTAAATCACGCTAACGATGTTTTTTGCCTATGCGCTACACTTTCAAGGCGATATTACTCGATGTTGTTCTGTCGATGCTTTCAAAGGTTATAAATATTCGTTCAATGTTGTCATTAGTCTCTGTTATTGTTCGGGATCGTTTCTTTCTTTCCTGTTAATTTAAATTAGTTATTATTGCAAATAATTAATTTGTATGTTCGTTATTGTTCATTCAACGGGTTTAAATAGTAGATTTACAATTGCTTTATTAAAACATAATTTGTTTAAAACGACTCATTATGGCAACTGAAATATTGAATGTAGATGGTACCTGGGTACCGCATCGTATTATTCCTATCATAGGAGATGGTGCATGTCTGTTTCGTATTATCTCTTATCCGTTGTGTGAGAACCAAGTAATGGCTAGAGAGGTACGGGAAGAAATAGTGAAGTATGTCGTCCAAAACTGGAACGATTTATCAGTTTTGGCCCATGCTCCGTACGGTGATAATTATACGAGTGCTTTTCATATTCCACGGATATGTTGCAAATGAAAACTTTCGGTGGTTTATGCGAGTTGTTGGCCGCTTCACGAATATATCCTTATGTTGTTGACGTATATCGTTATGGATGTCTTTATGTCAGTTTCGGCGAAGAAGGAAACCCAATTGGTAGGTTACGTTTCACACAAGATTTATCTAGCGGACATTTCGATATTTTTCTGTTTTTCTGCCATGTGATTTACAAATTAAAAGTTCACCAACTTTTACTGACCCTAATATTATTATGAACTGGGAGGTATTGCCGCTGTTATCACCAACTTTTACTCCTGATGAAGAATCTCTTTCCTACAATACGTTTTACAAATTCTGAAGATAACTCTCAAAATTCTTCATCGTCTAAAAAACATAAAAAACGATGCACAAGAGTGACAGGAAATACAAGACAGACACAGAATACATTTTATTGAAAACTGAAGAAGAAGAAGACCGACACAGACAGACACCGTGAAGACAGACACAGCTTAAAATCGCTTCCCAAAAGTATGCCGAAAAAAAAAACCGGATGTCCACCTGAAAGCAGTCTCAAAATACCAAAAAAATAACCCCGAGGTTCATAGAGCTGCGATTTCAATCTACCAGAAAAATAACTGAGATACATAGAGTTGCATCAGCGAGGTATACGAGTCGCGCAATCTGCAAAATATACAACGCCGCAAAAAACATGATCGGAGTTAGATCTGGCTTTAATTATAATCAGAATTTTGACTACACAGATGTCGTTGATATCGCTAAAATGGACAGCGTTTGCAATAAGTGCAAGGCTAAAAAGTCGAGCAGTGAACCCAGAGGACTGTGTTGCACTGATGGGCAGGTGGTTTTGCCTGATATACCTGAACCTCCGCAACCACTTTTCCGCAAGTTTTGCTGGAAGGTAAACATTCACTCTCTGCACATTTCTTAAACAATGTCCGACGATACAACACTCTATTTCAAATGACTAGATGTAATGTATAAAAATTGATTACCCATTTTAACCCCTTGGGGATGTCCACTATCCTACAGTTTTTAAATTCGTCTACTCCTATTCAAATGGAAAGTCACCAAGCTTACCCGTGCGAAGCCGGGGCGGGCCGCTAGTATTATATATTTAAGTTGGTGCCAACATAAACTCATTAGAGTTTTACCGTGCACCAAAGTCATCGACTACATAATTTAGAGCATCAAAACCACCTAAGAAGGTACTTAGTAAAGAAAGAAACAACAAATAACTTTTTCACTTCAGTAGCTCAAACATGTAGGTTTTGCTGCCTGAAATCAGTGAGCAAAATGCGATTTTGCTCACTGAGTGAGACCAAGTAACTTTTTAATTATTTTTTTTCAGAAAGCCGCGAATATCTTATTCATCCTTGGGTTAATCATACAATTCGAAACATTCACACTCTATCTCTTTCCCGCCATTAGAAAGAGAGAGAGACAAAGACCAGCCCTTTCGAAGTACCGATTTTGAATTCGACCTCAAAGACAAACACGTTCGGAATTTCGTACTAACTAAAGAAATTTTTCAAAAAGATAATTATGTCTTTTAATGTAATTTATTGAATTTTTAACTTATTTTACTTGTATTTTAACGAAAATAACTATTTACTGCAAATAAAACTGATATTTAACATGTACATATGTATTTCTAGTTTCAATAATGTTACGTAATATATTTTGAATAATAAAATTACATGGGTGCTATTTCCGAACACGCCTTAATTTAAATAAAAGAGCGGGTTACTTTTAATTTGCAGAATTGCAGTAATTTTACTTTTAACTTTTAAAATGTTCCATTTTATTGAATTGGTACGTACCTCTACCTACAATCTTAATTATTTTGATTCACAATAAATAGTTATTTCAATCTATTCCTGTTTATTATTTTATCTCCTAAAGTGTTCTCGCTGCTGAAGTGAAAAGTTATGTGTGTTACACGAGAGCAAAGTTTTTTGCATCTCGTGCCTTTGAATCCCTCGCCACACTCAGGATTCAACTTTAGAATCACTCGCTACGCTCGTGATTCAATCGTTGAATCCTTCGCTTGCTCAGGATTCAAAATCAGCACTCGCAGCAAAAAACGACTTTGCTCTCTTGTTGCACAAATAACTATATAACGGGTATTTAAGCAAAACATTATCTAATACCAACGAGCGAACATCGGTGACCAATCTGACAGTCCGTCCTTACAATAAAAGTAGTGGAGGAATGTTTTCGAATTAATACAGGTTGTTCCCAAAAGTATGTTTTTAGTGACATGTACCATTTTTTTTTCTTTTTGATTTTTCTTTGAGATATCTACTATGTGTGTCATGACATGAAGGAACTTGAAACGTTTTTTAAGATAAGAGGGGGTTGAACAGAATACTGTAGAACTGAAATAACTAACTAAAATTTCGGCAAATACGTGTGGGACGCCACTTGAGGATTGTACGAAATTCAGAAATGTGATCATATTTGCGCAGGCGAAATATAAATCTTATGCAAAAGTTTTGAAGTCGCTCAATTCGACTTTTGATGATTGTA
Source organism: Dryobotodes eremita (assembly GCA_917490735.1). Lineage (NCBI taxonomy): Eukaryota > Metazoa > Arthropoda > Insecta > Lepidoptera > Noctuidae > Dryobotodes > Dryobotodes eremita. The sequence goes on from OU823257.1 coordinate 14,012,085, forward strand.
GGTATAGGCCTATTTGCTCGGATAGTCTTATTTTTCTATTTGTTTGCAGTGCCTGCAGTGTCTTACGAACTTAGCGCTCATTGTATGAATAGGTAAGCATTAAGGCTCCCACAGACAGGCGCGACGCGATAGACACGCGGTGCCTCTGTGTCGGGGGTAGCGTCGCGCCTGTGTGTACGAGCCTTTAAGGTGCGGTGAAGCTGGTAGGTAAAACCGGTTATAATAATAATGAATACCTACCACAACTATAATTAATAAACAATTTATATTTTTCTACATACTTTCCTTAGTACGGAGATTTTGGGAATCGACTTGTATACACACATCAAAAGTGTCTCGGGATCAAGTACGTTTTTGGTACTGTTTAGTAAATTTCGTAATTTGAAAAGGGAATAGTTTTGAATTTTGGTCAAAAGATGAAAATCTTCTGTCAAGTCGTATTCCTCACAGAGTACTGCATTTTATAGTATTCCCATAAAATCCTGCAAAGGATTTGAGCCCAAATCTAAGAGTACCTATATAAGTTCTGTGGGCCAAATATTACCTCAATGGGGCCAAATCAGTAAAATTTTTGCCATACTTCTGAGTGGAATCAATACCAAAGAACGTTATTATGGAGAGAAGACGTCATTTCCGCCGAGAAGAAATGATCAGAGACGTGGGAATGTTGGAAGCTAGTTCTCGTCAACGTGATGTGGCAATCGCTCTGGACACGTTACCGCATCACCACACGCAGACAAGATCTTTACATAGGTACAAATTACTGCTCGACGAAATCGTACAATGACCGCGATGATGTTGGTTAAGAGGGTTCATAGCTCTTCAGAACCATAAGAAATCGCTTGTATAAAGTCAACCTCCGTTTCCGAAGACCGCTACGTGTACCACCAATTGAGTGGATTGAGAGGATCATATTTAGATATGATTCGCGAATCATATTTTGATTGATTTTAGATCGACAATAAAATGTACTCTGTGTCGACATACAATCTGATACCACACAGTACTTTTATTTATAGGACCTGATACTGACCTGCAAATTGCAAAAAACTTAAGAAAATTTGAATTTTGCGGGCTACCCTGACGCTTTCGCCTTAATGCAAAAACAGAGAGTACTTCGCCGATCTACACATACGAAAACATTTAATAAATCTGAATAGGTATTTAATTTCAATTATATATTTTTTATAAATACCTTGATCCCTAGACACTTTCCTTGTGCGTATGTGATAATAATAAAAAATCTAAAAAGCAGTTCATAGGCAGTCTAATAAAATTCCATTGAACGTTAAAAAAGGTACACCGCGTTCCATTTAGCGTATTATTCGCCAATACGCTACACCATAATATCACAGACAAAAACTACTACAATTATTTTAAATTAATTAAATGTCATGGAGCGCTTTCAAGTCTTACTACGCAATGTAAAACACTAAATAAGTTTATAGCAAAAAAAATTACATTTAATATTTTAGATTACTATAAAAATTGCAATTTCTTTGAACCGTTTGACGTTTTGACGCAACGGTACTTTTATGATTCTACCGTAAAACGAACACACCTTTAGTGTTTACGTCAACCGAGATTTTTATGTAAGTGAAATGTCAAAATGGGAGTGAAAACTTAAAGAAAACAATGTGAAATTACTGTATTTTTTATTCTGAGCATGAAAAGAATCTACGTAATGACGCTATAAAATCACTTTCGAAATGTTTACCAAGAAATCTCACCAGGATGTTAAGAAATCGACAGTCAAAATACAAGACTCCAAAAAGGATTCAGCAACCCGACTGAAACACTTAAAAATCGTTTTAGGTAAGGAATTAACGGGTTTATTGTTATTTCTAGGGTGGATAGAGTGTCTCAGGAGACCATGGGATGAATTATGAGGTTTCTGTAGCATTGACACCTAACACATTCCGTACATGCTAATTAGTCGCGAATAACTGTATTTGATGCGCCTCAACTTACAAACTGTTTATTGTATCGAGGAAGTAGTATTTAAAGTTTCACTTCAACTTGATTGTCATTTTAAATAAGCGTATAATGATGCATCGACATCTAATTGCTGTACAATTCCTATTGTTTAAAATATTATTGTGTATGTGTACAATGTTCTCCTTATGAGATCACTCTTCATTTCTAGGTTAATGTCTTTCTTGTTTTATGGATTTTAAATATGAGGACATAATAAATGAAGCTTTTTACCTACAAAATGCTGCTTAATGCTACAGTATTTTATTTAAAAAATATATTAAAATTTTAATCTTGATCCTGAATAATTACTATTCAAATCTTTAAGTCTATTAAAGCAAATAGAACTTTGATAATAGAAATGACTTTTTGTTAAATTTTGTATCAATAACTGAATCTCATTTATAATCTGTAACAAAGCCATTGAACTTTACATTGACTGCATTATTATAATGGCTGTATTGGCATACAGGCAGATTATTTAACAATGGCAGTCATGAGCATGACAAATAATTGCAGGACATTCACCCTTCTTTAAGTCCTTAGCAGGCATATAATCGTTCCAAAAGTCTGACAGCCAGTCTCACCAAAGGGTATCATGTTACCCGGTAACTGGGTTGTAGAGATCAGATAGGGAGTCCATGTGGATGCCGGCTCCAACATAGTTGGGAAACGCTAGGTATATTGATTTTTGCTGAACATAGACCCCTATAGCAACTAGACTGAATGGTCATAAAGTATTTTTCCAGAATTGGAAGAAGAAATTGGTGATCACTGCCAAATGATATCACTAGAAAGAAAGCCTACTCTGCAACTACTTGACTCAACAATGAACAACATGTTTACAACCTGCATCTATGTGATATTTAAGCTGTTACCACCCGCTCATATTATTTTGGTAATGAAATAAAATAATTGTATAATTTTTATCAGCAAATGTATTGTTTTAGAACATTTTGACACTGATGAAGCAAAAAACTACTTTGAAGGCAACTTCAGTCATGTCTACTTCATATTGTACGATAACTTCATCCAAGCTGAAAACAACCTTCGACAACGAGGTAACTGTTATGTTAAATATGTATTAGAAACTGTTGTAAATAAATCTCATAAATAATTCAAAATCCTAACTTTCATGTTGTGAAGAAAGAGTGATTGAGTGTGATGTGATGTGTCCGTCTTGCATACCTGTGAAAATTGTATAAACATACATTCATTTTAAAGCAATTTTATTAGATGAATCACAGAATCCAAATGTTTTATACAAGTTAATTAAGAATATAGACAAAATTAGTATTGCTATTATAATTTGTTGACATAGATACATAATTCCAATGTACACACATTTACTTATTATTTTTCTGTTTTTTGCGGTACAGAACTTCCATTTCATCTCGGTGAGTTTTGGGTGTTTTGATCATCAGACAGTCACTCATGTTCCATAAATCAACCTTTTTGCCATACACTATAACTGGTTGAATAATGTTTAAAGTTATTAATAGGTAATTATTAAACTTTAATAGTCAATAGTCTATTGTAAATGTTCAATAGTCTATTCATATTTTTGCCTATCATATGAGTAGGTAATATAAAATCAGAAACATACATAGAATAATAAGAAAAGAACAAATGATAAAATTATACCAAAACTTTAAACATTATTTAGCTTTTCTATACAGGGTGTAAAAAGACCCATAACATAGTTGTCAACTACGCGTTCTGTACATCAAACTAAGTAATATTGCACAAAAATAATTGCTGGGAAACGACTTTTAATTTTTCGTGTGAAATTTGCTGTTTGCGGTAGTGCGTAATGTAACACACGCAACACATTGTGCTTATGGGTGCTTGCAACGGTACAAGGGTTGTGGGGATATTTAAAGTTGTGTTATAATATAACATTAAAAACTTATTTTTGTAAATAAACGTCATTAAAAGTTGGAATTTTGACCTTTAATATCACTGTAACCAAAAGGTTCCCAGGTACGGTTCAGTACAAAAAAAAATATTACGTTAATGCACAAGATTTACAAGTGACTCTCGGCTTCGTTAGGTGTCTTTTTACACCCGTTATAATGGAAATAATTTTTTATGTGTGCATTGAATTTGGCGCTTGACATTGATCCTGGTAGATGTCATTATCTTATCTCATTAGATTAACCATCAACTTATCATAAACACTGGATTTGTTACCACTTGCCTTGGGATGATAAGCATGTACTGCCATAGAATTATTGACCAACCAGTTTCTGTATATGTATAACATTATTAAGTAAGCTAAGTCATAATTCACATATTGACCAGAGGTTTTAACATTTACCGGCCGTATTTAAACAAGGATAAATTGAATTGTCCATAACAAAAGACTGAGTCACGACTAACAGATATGTCGCTAATGGGTTGGACAATAGAAAACACAATAGTTCTTTAATGACCATATTAAAACAACATTGTTTCCAGCTTCACGTAACACTCATGGTAACCTTACACTGTCTCATTTACTTGCAAATTAAGTTATTTCTTATGTGTTCTAGTACACAAGGCAGGCCGAGAAGAGCTAGAAGGGGCATTATCCCTTCTAGACAAAGTATTATGCCTCCTGCCAGAGCTGATCGGGAAAAGATGGCAGTTACACTCATTGACGAGAATATTTTCGAAACTCCTCCATAGTGGGAACTCACAGAAATTAAGAGCAGAGGCTATCAGGTACCAGTAATTATAATAAAATATAAATCTCCGTAATAAAAGAATGAAAAGATGATTCTAATGCAATATTTGCTTTTAGATATTTCTTACTGTGGTATCAAGCACTTGGTGACAATGCTCCGAATGAAGTACACAAAATGTTCGCCACACTCGTACCTGGCATGCCGGAGCCAATCATCATACCAATTGGATCTCCTCTTAAGCCGAACATTACAGCAAACGAAACACACGGCTCCGGCGACTTCAGTATAGAAGACATAATGCACCATCCGAACTTTAACTCTGCTGTAGATAATGTAAAGAAAGTAGTTGTGGAGCAAACACCAACTGGGATCATGGGGAAACTCGCTAACGTGTCAGCTTCCATATTCCATGATACAAATGCTTTGAACCCAGTCCAAAGTGTAGAGATCCAACCACTACTACCACCAAGTGCTAACGAAAAGGCCGTTGACAATGAGACCAAATATTTCTTTGAAATAATTCTCGACGGAATGGCCACGTCAGTTACGAAGATCCAGTGGAGAGACAGATGTCATACGAAGGCAATGAGATGTTTCGCATTTCTACTCGAGAAATTCAAGATTTATTATTTGCCTGTGATCTGTCCTCAGTTTAATGTCAAGAACTCGCTGTATAAACCTAATTTAGGTAAGTTGTGGGATTCTATTATACTGATATGATTCTATTTTCTACACCCTGTATAAAAAAAGAGCAGTGTGCTAGTTGTATCACCAAAAATCTCACAGAAAATAACTTTGACTTTTCAGCCAAGTCTTGCAAATGGTAGTATACTCATAAATTACTCACAGGGCTATGAGTAAGCTGTTCTCATACAAGTTTATAATTTTGAGCTATAGTTGGGATTACTTTGAGATAGTTTTTAACTTTTCGACTATCTAACATTTAATGCCTGTACCTGTAAATCTAAATATTTAACACCAACTTTTACTACTTCCTCAGAACTACCAGTCCAACACAACATCCTAGAAGACGACTACGTACTATGCCGGGTGACCCTCATAAAATGGGTCGCAAGCTACGCGCACTTTATGAAGAAGCAAGGCAGTGATGGTGGCCAGCCTTCTTCTATGACGAGCACAGGATCACATTTACCATACTCGAACACACCTACCCCGGCCACATCGTTACATCATGAGGAAGAAACTTCGTTCACTGTAGGACATCCTTCAGATTCGAGTAGAGCGTCGTCTCATGATTCTGCTTCTAATACTCCACATCCTAGCTTGGAGTCAGGTTTGTGATTTTTTATCGGTTTTAGAATTAAATTAATACAATATTATGACGCGAAAAAATTCGCCGCTATGTGCGTCGCAGAGTCGATCATACAAAAACTTCGGCTGATAGAACGTTTGTAAAGCGCATGCGTACGCGCATCACGCATCTTCTACTTCATTAGAAGAAACCTAAAGAGAAATTACGGTTCACTTAAAAAAATTGATATATTCCTAATTGCTCTAATAGAAAGATATTAATCAATTTATTTGACCCAGGTTAAGGCACTCAAAATACACACAACAATAAAACATAAAAACTTTGAAACAGTATTGTGTGCCTCACGGCTGCGCTAAATAGGCCCAATTATACTTATGGTGAATCAAACAAATTTCTATTAGTTTGACGATTGATATGAAATTGATGATTATTATTCAGTAAATATATCTTTTCTACAGTTGCGAATCGCATTTTGATCAACATACGACGTAAAACAGAGCTGAAATTTGCAAAAAACCAAAGAAAACTTGAATTTGGCGGGCTACAGCTGAGGATTCGCCTTTAGTATAACTGGGCAATCAATAGCATAGTATGACAATTTATTTTGTGGGTGTCTCCATAGTTCTTAGCCAAAGCCTTCCATCTCAAAGTATAGATACTACATGTCGCAAAAAGTCTTTATTTCGTTTTGATATCCGTTTTACAACTTTTTTCTCAACACTAAATGTTCTTGCTACCCAGGTTCCGGAGTATTCGAAGAGCTGAGTTCCGAACTAGTGGTGCGCGATGTGCTGTGTTGTTCGTCGCGCGAACACGTCGATTTTACGATAGAGGTGCTCCGGCAAGCGTTCCTACTGCCTTTCTCCCATGCAGCAGCTGTCAGACGCGTCATAGCGCTGTATAAGGACTGGATACAGATGAATGTAGGTTATCAGTTATAAGATTCTTCATTGATGAACCACCCGGTTTAAAATTACTATAAAAGTCACGGTTTCAGAAAACCAATTCAATTAGACACTTGCTGTGATCAACTATTGTTATGAGATTTGGCAGAACAATAACCAATTGTCATCAAACTTTCGCAAACCTGGTATAATTTGAGTACATTATGCTGTAAAATCAGAAGCGTATACAGGTGGGGGGAACGGGGTGCAGTTGCCGCCCTCTGGTCTTCGATCAAACTGAGTCTAAAACTCTAAATTGTACATAAATATAGTTTTATGACCTGTGTTTTTACTTTCAGTATATTATTAAGTTATAGATAAGTCGTAGTCATCCTCGAAAAGGAAAATAGGTGCCGAAGGCTTTTTTAAAAGGCTTTCACGGCTTAAGATATCACCCCCCCCCCCCTTTCCCGCAGAAACATGCCCAACCACCCCCCACCCCCTTGAACGAAAACGCGCCTGTGTAAAATCACAAGTTAAATAACTACATACAACCAAAGGAAGCTACCATGACATTTTTCAAGCTTGCATATGAAAACTTACGTTTTGGTAGTTACAAATTACAACTTGGTCCTTAGGAGCTGGGCTCAATGTTTTCGTCTGCGCTTAAAGACCTCTGATATCTTAAAACTTAACAACTTTTAAACTCAGGAACTAATACCTCTTCTAAGTTTCTCTCTACACGTGCCTTAACATACATTTAACCTTATTCTGATGGCGTATCATAGTTTTTCACGCCCGGCCAGTTCCGCCCTGATTACTCATCAGGCGAGTCGACAACTTCCAATGTGTTAGATATGCATAGCTGATTACACGTTGTACTGCAAGAATAAAGCAATGGAAACACTACGTCGATTAAGTAGTACTACCTAGATACCATCGCTAAGAACCAAGATTTTCATTCAAAAGCTGCAATTGATTAAAAAATATATATTTATTAATTTATTGAAACATGGAAGACTTACTTACGTTCATAATTATAAATAGGATGAATTCGAAAGAGACCGGTCACAATCAATCGTAAAATCTAGTTTTTGTCTACATATATCTATCCATTGTACAAAATAGCCAATTTTATTTATTTATAAATATTCTTTATTGTACACCACAAAATACATAACAAAAATAAATCAAACACTACAAAATATACAATGGGCGGCCTTATCGCCTTTACTTCTTTCTTTTCACACTTTCGTGGACCTAGAAACTGCTTTGTATGTAAACCCCTCCTTATCATATTGCCATATTTCGAAGATCCTACGAACCTTCCTTAATTGAAATTAAAGTCACTACCCCAAAAAAATTACATGATGTTCTGTTCGACAGGTGGCAGAAGTACCCCCATTCCTAGTAGAGAACACTTTCGAGCAGCAAGGAGCCGGCGAGCCGGCTGCCCCGCCGCGACGTCTGCGCAACGACTCGTACCTCGGCGCTGTGGGACGAGATAACGTTATGGTACGGGCTGGGTTACAGGTAACGCATGCTATATTGTGTCCTATCTTTTCACAAACCTCAAACTAACATTACACTTCATGTATTCCGGAAAATATTCGTGTTATTTCGTTAGCACAAAATTGACTTTATTTCAATAAGAATAGGGTACACAGGGTGTAAAAAGACCCATCACAGAGCCGTTACCTACGTTGGAAAACGACTTTAATTTTTGGGGTGAAAAATCGCTATTAATGGGAGCGCACAATGTAACGCACACAAAACATTGTGCTTATGGCACAGAATACATAATAGTACAAGTACAAAAGATTCACTTCGTAAAATCATTTAAATAAATAGCGACTCTTGCTACGACACAATAAAGTGCAATTCAGGTTGCACAGCGCTAATGGCCTAGTTATATTTATCTAGAAGTTGCCTCTTTATCGCTTAACTCATCTCTTCTGACTACGTTAGGGTTGTATTCTTTTAAATAATAATTAATCTGAATATTTAATTACCGGTTATCTATTACTCTTATTTTGTGAGCAAATGAGATTTCAAATAAACCTAGGCTAAGTATTTACTTAGGAGTATGTAGATCTGAAAACTATTTTAGCCTCAGCTCTTGGTCTATTATATAGTTAATACTTTAATTTGCTTAGTCTCCATTATTTATTATTAAGTACCTATGTAATTGGGCAAATAAAAAAGTGTGTACGAGTACCTTGTTGTCTACATAATCAAAATGTTACTACATAATAATTAGTTATAGTTAGTCCATGGTAGGGACCCACCAAAACAAAATTACTAAAATAACATTTAAATAGGTACTTTCCTACCTATACTTTTCAAAGCTAAACCTTGTAAACAGAACTTGTAAGTACCTAACTATATTATAATAACAATTAATATTCTAACTACGTAAAAATACGGGTGATATAAATAAAAGGACGAACTAACGTGCGACCCGGCTGGTGCGCAGCAGCCCCACTGAATCAAAGTCAAAGTCAAATCATTTATTTCAAATAGGCACATAAAAGGCACTTTTGAACGTCAAAATTTACAAAAAAATAGAATTGATTCTAGTTGCCCCTTCCAAAAGGTAGTTTCGTATGGAGAAGAATGGGCAAGAAACTCCACCGTTACTCTTTTAAAATATTTTACAATATTATGTAAGTTCACATTAATTATGTAATCATATTAGGTCTTTACCTATGAAATTGCCGTTCTGCAGTACTGGCCATTTCAAATCAAAATAATTTTTGTTTGGCTATGAATTCTAATTTCAAATTAATTTTATTTTAAAAACATGGATTTTTTTTTCTAAAAGTAGTCATTTTCTTTATTGATTAGTGTTACATTTTCATCGCATTTCAATCTTTTTCGTCATCATGGATACGTTAAAAATTCGAGTAATTATGGAATATGAGTACCGTCGTGGCAGCAACGCGGCACAAGCGGCACGCAACATCAACGACGTTTACGGAGCTAACTCTACAAACCAACGCACCACCTGTTATTGGTTTGCTCGCTTCCGTTCTGGAAATTTCGACCTGAAAAATGAACCTCGCGGTCGTCCGAAGACTTTGGTCGACAATGACGAATTAAAGGCGATTGTGGAAGCTGATGATACACAATCTACGGCTGAATTAGCAGCAGCTTTCGACGTTAGCGTCAAAACAATATTGGTCCATTTGCGTCAAATTGGCAAGGTAAAAAAGCTTGACAAATGGGTGCCCCACGAACTCAATGATCGCCAGCGCGAAGTACGCGTCGAGACGTGCCTTGCACTGCTCAACAGACACACAAATGAAGGAATTTTGAACCGCATTGTTACCTGCGATGAAAAATGGATTCTGTTTGATAACCGTAAGCGCTCAGCAAGTTGGTTGGATCCTGGTTCAGCACCTAAACAATGCCCTAAACGAAAACTTACCCCTAGAAAAGTGATGGTCACTGTTTGGTGGTCTAGCGCCGGTGTGATTCATCACAGCTTCTTACCAAACGGGGTGAGCATTACTGCAGATGTGTACTGTGAAGAACTGAACACAATGATGGAGAAGCTGGCGCATCTCCAACCAGCATTGGTCAATCGCTCGTCTCCGCTGCTCCTGCACGACAACGCGCGACCTCATACTGCACAGCAGACGGTCTCCAAGTTGCAAGAACTGGGGTTGGAAGCTCTCCGTCATCCGCCCTACTCACCAGACCTTGCGCCTACAGACTACTACTTTTTCCAGAATTTGGATAACTTCTTGGCGGGAAAAAAATTTAATACCCGAGAGGCAGTACAAAATGCCTTTGAAGAATTTGTTGCCTCCCGTCCAGCTGATTTCTTTAAGAAGGGCATCAATAAACTGCCACTGCGGTGGCAAAGATGCATTGATTGCATGGGTGATTACTTCGATTAATACAAATAAAAAATTCATGAAAAAAATTCGTTTAAATTTTTTCATACAAAACGGCAATTTCATAGGTAAAGACCTATTATGTGAAGACGATGCACCTAGAATAAAATTACTATACCACAATAGGTAAAAAGAATTAAATATAATGCAAAGGCAGGTAAATACATTTAAAAAAAAAAAAAAAAAAAAAAAAAAAAAGGTAAATTAATTATGTGATAGATACATGGTGCTCACATATTTACAAATATTGAAAAGTGAAATGTTTCCAAAATTTTAACAAGTAATAATTTAGTGTGTGAGTTAAAGTAGTTAAGTACATAATGTAACAATATTTGTATTTGAATTGATTCGATAAGTCGAGCCCGCCGCGTACTTGTAGCTTCGTATAAATTTCATATTAATCGTCAAATTTGGAAGTTTGTTCCACCTAAGAATTTTTCAGAATATGCACATGAAAATTCTTAGGTGGAACAAATTTCCAAAGTTTTACGATTGATGTGAAATTGATGATTAATAATCAATAAATATATTATTCCTACAATCGCGAATCGTATTTTGATCAACATACGACGTAAAAAAAGAGCTGCAATTTGCAAAAACTCAAAGAAAATTTGAATTTGGCGGGCTACAACTGACGATTCACCTTAAGTTTTAACATTTAAGACTTGCTTTCGTGATAAAAAGTTGGAACTTCGACCTTCAATATATTGGTACCTAACCAAAAGCTACCCAGGTATGGCCCAAAAAGTCACAATGACGGGGAGTACAAGTGACTCTTGACTTCGTTAAGCGTCTTTTTATACCCATTATTTTGGTTTAATCAAGTAACGCGAATATTTGACAAATACGCCAAATGAAGTGCAAGCATTAAAGAAAATAATCCTCCTGTTTTCGAGAGTAGATTAAAACTATTGCATGAGTATGTATTTCAAATAATATATGTGTAGTAATGTATAGTATGTGTACTGGTGATCTACTATAAAAAATAACCATAAAGTTTGAGTCAACTTTATTCCATTTCTGGTACTTCTCGTTATTTTCAATTTTGTGCCAAAATAAATGTGCCCTTACCCACTTTAATACAAAAATGTATTTTATAATGGGATATTATTAATTGCACAGCAAATTAACTAGAGCGTACATACATAATACTCACACTCATAGCGTGTGAGTATTATGTATTTGTCTCCGATCAGCCGTTTGTCGTAAAAATTATGTCGATGGGATCGGTACAAAATGCAATATTACTGTACTAGGAGAATTTAGGATGCAAGAGCGAGCGGAGCGAGCTCGGCACTTGGGGCGCCGCGTATTTTTTTTTTAAACCACCCAGATGTAGGAGCCTCGCTCCGCGGGGCTCCGTCGACCTTGCCTTATTATTATTGCCATTCAGAAATAGTAGGCCTCGCCTAGTAGATAGCGGTGCGCCACGAATATAAATTGTTGCTTATTTGAGTAAGTATAGTTAGTTATATTTTGAGTTGAGTATTTTGCTGTGCAATCAGTTATTTTGATTGGAATTTAGATTATTTTTGGATACAAAAGTTTTCTTTTTAATTTGCGTTTATGTACTACCCTTTTATAATCTGCATGAGTTTTTTAGATAGACTATTGAGTCTAAAAATGATATGTTTAAAATAAGAACTGATGTAGGTACACTTATGCAATAATATAATATCTTTATATTTTAAATAAAACACATTGTTGCAGAACGTCCTACAAATATTCATGACGCAAGCGGCAAACGTGTTCCTTGCATCCGCTTCGCCGGTGGCGCCGCCTGGTGCGCTCAGTCAACAACAGTTGTTAGAGGAACAGACTGATACCTGCAAGCGAGTGCTCAATATCTACAGATACATGGTCATGCATGTTGCCATGGATGCTAATACATGGTAAGCAGATCTCACTGATAGCGCTACGGGTGATTAAAAAAATACCTACTTACAATAAAAAAAGCAAAAAAAAATTTTGTCATTTTAGGACGGAGAGGCCGGCCTTAACACTAATTATAAATTACTAGCTAATGCGCGGCATGCGTTGCAATGCCTTTTTCTTTTCATTTTTTGTTGGGAGCTTTCTCCGGCGTGCAAACAACTTGCCAAAGTTTCATCACAATCGGTCGAGCCATTTTCGAGTTTTTGCGAGACTAACGCAAGACAATTGATTTTTATGTATAAAGATTTAGGAAAAAGGAAAATTTTATCAGCCTACGCTTATCTAGAACTAGTCACATGATCAAATTGTAAAATAGTCCTCAAGTAAAACAACTACTTGATCTTGGGCATTTACTGATATTTAGAGATCCTTACAAAATGTTAAAATTACAGTAAATAGACAACTCACTAAATTCTGTAAAGTTGCTACATTGCGACCTTTTCTAAAGTCAGCAGGTAACTCACTTCATTATTTTTTTCTTCCACAGGGAACAGCTATTGCTAGTACTTCTCCAAATAACATCACTGGTACTAACAAAAGTGCCGCCAAAACGGAAACAGGAATCTTTAGGTGAGCAAAACCATCGCAGACACCTTTATATTTTTCTCCTGTATGATCTTAATGAACATTTTACTCTATAGGAGGTTTTCTGGCACCAGCGCTATTCCAAACCCTGATAGTGACGTGGATCAAGGCGAACTTAAACGTAGCGGTGAAACCGGAACTGTGGCAGAACTTTATGGAACTTCTTACTAGACTGACGCATTGGGAAGATCTTATCAAGGAGTGGGCGGTAAGTTGTTGTGATGAAATTCTCTCTAACTTCAATTGTTTTATAACCAATCGAAACAAAGCCAAACTATTCTCAACCTTAGGCTCACTGTCAAACAGTCTTCAACTGGCCGTAGTTGGGCAGAAGTGGTTGATGATTCATCAAGTGTAGTCATTGTTTTTGAAAACAATATAAAGATCACAAGTGACAGTGCTGCTACTACAATTTTGTACTAAATGTGTGAAATGCTCCAATATGTTGTGTTTTTGTTCTAGAAAACAATGGAAACCCTAACCCGCGTGCTAGCTCGTCACGTGTACTCGCTGGACCTGTCGGAGAGCATGAGCGGCGAGCGCGGGCGGGGCGGGCGCCGCGTGCTGGCTGCGCCCGCGCCGCTGCCGCGCCCCGCCCTGCCCGCGCTCGCCGCCACGCAACATAGCACTAGGACGCCTGGTAAGGAAACGCTCATTGCGCACTCTCAATAATACATGATGTTATAGTTTTGCAAAAACTATCGGGTTCCTAGCTAAACTAGTAAGTTTTCCAAAAAACTAAAAATTAGTTATTAGTTTTCTCTCAAATCGATACCATGGTTCCTTTGACCACTTAACCCTATTTATCCGAGGTTCGGTTTTCGCCCTAAAGTCAATTCAACTTCGAAACCCGGTAATGACCTCGCTCAATCAAAAGTTAGGGTGCAGTAAGCTGTAATATCAACCATTCAGCTGCAGCTTACTTGGCTTGACGATTGATTTGATTTGAATGGAGCCTCCTTGACAGCAGATGGGAACGGAACTGTCACGATCGCACCATGATCTGTTATCAATCATGAAACTCTCCCACGCTTGTATCTAAGGAACTTAAAACCGCTTCAAATGTGATTCAAACGAATTCGGCTAACAGCAGTTTTCTTTGCAGGCAAATCACCTAAAGCAGGTCACGAAGCACATCCTCGCAAAGAAACGGGCAGCACACGACGACAGCTAACGAGATGTCGTAGTGACCCTCATTTGGGTAAACATGCGCAAACGCATACGGGTATGTTTACGTCACTGCACTTGTCACTCTATGAATCTCACTTATATTTACTTTATAATTCAGAATCTGAAATACTGAATTAACACCTTTTTTGGATCAACTAACTGAATGTTTTACAAAAACAAAGTTCAAATTCTATTGCAACGAACATTTTTAGGACCTTTTATTACAAATGGTCACTCAAAAATAGACATAAAAACATAACCCTAAAGTGCATAATTGAATAAGTAGGCGATGGAATGTAACATACATTTAATCAAACTTGTTTACTTATAAACTTTTTATTTTTCCTTTAGAATATCAATTTCTAATCTTAGTGACTCTAGCTCTAGCGTATGCTTCTCTTCATTGAGTTGCATCAATTGCAGATGGAGCTGATTTTGGTGTCGAATGCTTAATTTGATTTTTTCAATATCGTTAAGGTTTTTTAAGACATAATGTTTTTGTTCTCGCAATGCTGTCTTTATAATATTGTCTTTGGCATCCTATTTCTTCTGGATTTTCCCTGAAACAAAATGATTAAACATAGGTAACTGTAATGTGATTTTAAAAGTGTAACCACGGAGTTTCGTGCCGGCTCTTCTCCATAGAAAACAACCAATTGGAACTGTGCACCTAGCATCTGATGTACGACGTGGGCAATGACTAACTATAATAATAAATGGCACCCGTGAAAACACCCTATGCAACCTTATGTGCCAAGCCTTGAAAATAGTAGAGAAGAACAACAGCTATCAGTGAACCCTACAAAAACTGACGACACTTCAACTACAACGTTTTTTTGAAACTACTCTAAGCCTATCAATTGAAACCAAATACCTGGGCATCTATTTGGACATATCTAGCTGAACTGGTCAAAACATACTAACTACATCAAAACAAAAGCCACCATATCCCTGTGGCAGTGCAAGCGAATGCTT
Organism: Dryobotodes eremita; assembly: GCA_917490735.1. NCBI lineage: Eukaryota > Metazoa > Arthropoda > Insecta > Lepidoptera > Noctuidae > Dryobotodes > Dryobotodes eremita. Next base: position 14,027,452 of record OU823257.1, read on the forward strand.
GGCAGGGATTGGGGGATTAGGCCCAAGGTCACCTACTGGCTATACACCACAGTCATCCGACCAATTATTACATACGGCTCACTAGTCTGGTGCCCAGGACAGACCTGAGCACAACCCAAAGAGATCTCGAAAAGCTGCGGCGGTTCGCTTGTGTAGCAATCACTAGCTGTATGAGAACTACCCCCACTGCTGCCCTACAGGCAACGCTTGGGCTGCCGCGTCTACACCTCATCGTGCGGGAGGAGGCCTCCCTGGCTGCCTTTAGGCTCTATATATCAGGGACCCTCAGGGACCCAAAGATTCTAGAGTCAAGCACGTACGCATAAAGGAAGATGCCATGAAACGACAACCAATAATGGCATCACCCTGCGGACAAAGCCCCGAAACTACACTACTTTCAAAACCATTACAACATAATACTCACAGAAGAACAGTGTGACTACTCAGGCGCGAAAGAGTATACACCGACGGATCAAAGACCGACTCCGAAACCGGAGTCGGAGTTCTCTCGCACGACCTCAACATAAAAGTATCCAGCCCGCTGGGAATGTTCAACACCGTCTACCAGGCGGAGTGTGTGGGCATCATACAAGCGGTGTACGGCATAGAAGTCAGGAGAGTTACGGACCCCCATATACGTATACTCTCTGACAGCGCCTCAGTCCTCCAATCCTTGGGGAGAAAATACATTACCTCGAGTATACCACTAGGAAGTCACAATGCTCTATAACGAGTAGCGGTATCTAACCGCAACACAGTGACACTACAATGGATAAAAGGACACAGTGGATCACTGGGTAACGACGCAGCTGACAAACTGGCTAGAAGAGCATCCAGCGCGTCAATCTGTGGACCCGAACCCATCGTGCCCATCCCCTTCAACCAGCTACGCAGGTGACTACAAAAGTTCATCCGCATACGAGCGGAAAGCTGGTGGACCTCGAGACCGGGCTGTAGGCAATCCAGGGAAGCTATGCCATCCTTAGATGGCAAGCTAACCAGACGTTTATTACGGTGGTGACGGGGACCATACGGGACACTGCTCGCGAAACAAACACCTTCACACAATAGGCATAACGGACAGTCCTCTATGCAGGGCTTGCATGGAAGCTGAGGAAACCGTTGCGCATATGCTCTTTGAATGTACAGGCGTCACCCAGATTAGGACACAAACCCTCGGGACACCCAGATCTTACACAGATGCTCTCAGCAGACCAGAAGACATTATCAACTTCTGGAGGGAGGTGGGCTGGTTGGAATAACCCCCGTCGGCCGCCATGGCCCACGCACAATGGTCCACATGAAGGACTAAATGCGGAAACCAAAACCCCTAAAGTAGAAGTATAAAACCACTTTCAACTTGGTTGTCTTTAAAAGCTTAATGACAGCAAGCTTAAAGTGTTGCCACTGCTGAAAAATTACCCACGTAAATTTTGCGGAATTAAGACAGATCAGCAGGTAGTTAAACTCTATGGTCATTGTTAATGTTAAGTACTGTTATAATTAACTTTAACAGGAACAATAAAGTTGCCCTTGGATCCACCTTACATTATTTGAGATTATGAATTGAAGTATGTAGGTTCTCCCGGTTTATGAAAGCCAATTCGATTTATTCTGTAGTCATACCCCGCGTCCTAACTCAAAGCGATCATCGCGTTCATATGTCACGTTTTGATCGGAGAACCGAAACGCGTGATCGCGCCGACAGAGGGCGCCCTCCAGTCCGAAAAATAATTGACATGAACGCGGCCATATCATTTCATGTCAAGTTATTTGATTAGCTGTTGTAATATTGGTGAACCAATCAAAGCCAATACAGCCAGAGTTGTGGTGGCCCAGTGGCAAAGGCCGCAACATAAGAGTTACGGTTGTAGGTTCGAACCCAGCCAGGCACTTTACTTTGTGTAAATTTTTTCATCACCACTGCTCTCCAAACGGTGAAGGAAAACATCCTGAAGAAACCGGCATGTTCCAAAACGATGTCCACCAACCCACACTGGGCCCGCGCGGTGGATTACGACCCACTCCCTCTCACAGAGAAGGCCTGTATCCCAGCTGTAGGAACATTATGGGCTGATTTTGCTAATCAAAACCAACAATATTTGATTGCTGATTTACCAATCAGTGTCTTGATCAAGGTTTTAGAAAACGGTCGTAAGATATAAGATTTCAATGACACGGATTCGCATGAAGTGTTATAAACAGTGTCCTTTTCTACTTCTTAAAATGCAGGTATCTAATCTGTTCTGTTATTTTTGTTTAGATACCAAAGAACCAGCGAACGACAAGCCAAGGAGATGGTATTCTTTAGACTCCTTACGCAACTCAACAACAAATGAAGAGAGAGATTCAGCAAGTGGTATGTTCATTTACAATACATTTATTTATGCGCTGACTGGTATATTTAGACTGTTGAGTAAAATGTGGCTTACCCTCCGATTATCGCCACATGTCCCGCGTTCGTCTTAGTATGTACAGTCAACTGCACGCTCATGTTAACAATAATTTGACTTTTCGCCTTTATTGCGTGGCAGGAACGGCGGTTTCGGAGTTCAGCTGTCCCTACCTACTGACGTGTTGTTGACCGTTATACAAATATTTACATCTGACGTCATGCATGATTATCAGTAGTCTAATAAACTAGGACGGAAAATTTAAATTAAGAATATTTTTAAATTTTTCCTTATTTTTTAGGTTCTCGTTCGCCGTCGCCCGCGCCTTCAAGCGGCGTAGAAAGTAGTTCAATCAAAGATTCTCCTTTGCAGATAGACTTGGCTTCCGATGGCGGAAATGTCGGTATGTACTCGAAAATCTTTAGTTTTTCATTTGTTTTTGTCTTTCATAATTTCATAAAAGTATTTCTAAAGATGGATAAAGATGGAATAATTTAAAAAATCAATAAAATTGACATCTCATCTAATACATTTTGTTTGCACCTAAAGTTAAAACGGTGATGATATGTTGCTACTGAACGCAATTAAAAAAAAAACAGGGACTTAAATTAATAAAATATACATTTTTGTGGATCAGTTGCAATTGTAACTTAAAACCAACTTGTTTTAAATAACAAATAAAACTAACCAATGTAGCGTTGTATCCAAGATCAGATGGTTGCGCAAATATTCGGTTTCAATAGATATTTGTGCTATTTGTTGCGCTTTAGTTTTGCAATCGTCTGATCTCAGCTTCACTAACAAAACAGGCTTAAATTAAGGCAAATGCGCTAAGTTACTAAGCCCGTAAAAATCAAATTTTCTTACGAGTTTGGAAATTGCAGTTATCCGTCGCCGTGCAGTGAAAACCTTGTGAAGAAAAATGTATTGTTTTATTTTTTTGTTGTGTAGAAAACCTCGTAAAGGCTCCCAGGCGCGACACGATTCTTGTAGAACAATTTCTATGAAAACTTCATGTTAATTGTTCTACCAGAATCGCGTCGCACCGTCGCGTCGCACCTGTCTGCGGGAAGCCTTAATGCATGTTTAGAACAAACGTGCACAGGTCTAAGATGCTTCTAATGCCTTCTATACATGATAATTAGAACCTCGGAGAACGTCAATGAAGGCAATTTATCATCTTCGCTTTTTTATCTTCCCCTGTAAAATAACGTTTATTGCAATCATGAGGTTTTTACTGCACGGCGACGTATTGCATCTTAGCGCATCGCCCCTTTAAGTAATCTATAGGTTTCGTGCACTTCATTACATGTTTAGATATACATTAATTAAGTTAAAGTAGGTTCATTGGATATCGGTATACCAGAATGGACGGAGAACGAATCGGGCGAGTCCATGTTGGGGCTGGGCGGGGAGGGCGTGGGCGTGGTGATGGGCGGGCGCGCGCGCGGCTGGCTGCCCGACGTGGCCGCCGTGCTGTGGCGCCGCATGCTGGCCGCGCTCGGCGACCCCAACCTGCTGCGCGACCCGCATGCGCACGCCAACTTGTATAACTATCTTATACACCTCAATTGTACACTGCTGAAGGTGAGTCTTATCAACTGAATACTTGGTGGAACTGGTAAAAGTGCTATGTGGTATGCGATAGAATCACAGAGACTCAGGCGTGACGGTGATGCGATTTAATTGGTTAAAATCGGCAAAACTTCATTATCGTCACGGGTAACCGCGTTGCACTATCAACTGCATCAGAAAAAAACTTTCTCAAGGTATTTTGAGCTGGACATGTCTGCCGTATGTCAGATGACAAATGGGGTAAGAAAACCACCGATTGGGGCCGAGGCCGAGACAAAGATAGCGGGATGAGCTAGACTCCTACAGAAAGGACTGGCCGGCACTAGCAAAAGACAGATAGTGTGGAAAAGGGAGAGGGAGGCCTTTGCCCTGCAGTGGGACAATACAAGATACTTAAATAGATTAGAACGTATTGCGAAAGTTGGTTCTGAAAGAAGTGCAGAAAAAGTGGAACATATTAATAATAAATTGTTTTATTTGGGACTACATGGGAACCATTATTGTTAACAGACACCTTAGATACTATAACTTATACACTAGGATTAGTAACAGATTTAAGAATTGCACAAGTTAGTGAATCATGTACTTCCGAGGTATTTCATGCAGACAATGATTCCGCATGAGATGCCTCAATACAGGAGCTCTCGGGTCCTCAGCCACGACTTTCAGGATGCTATTGCTACTCTCCCGAATCCTCCTCACAAGCGATGCCTCCTTTTACCTGATGATAGCATGGAAACCAGCTGTACGCAGTCAAATTTAATTAGCCAGCCAAACGCCATAGACGTGTTGAGTATTGATATTCTAACACGATAAAACAAAGAAAAAAAGATATTTTGTTTTTTTTCTGGGGTCAATAACCACTGGTACTTGAAGTACCTAGTTGAGAAAATCTGTTTTATTTTTTGTTTTATCGTGTTTGATATCGATACCCATCACGTCTTTGAAGTTTACACAGAAAATAAAACTGATATTTCAAGTAACTACAGTCGTTGACCCCAAAAAAAACAATGATTTTTTTTATGTTTTGTCTGATTTAGATACATATAACGGGTGTAACTGACGTTTTTTTATGAAAACAAGTTATTAATATTATAACACAACTTGAAATACCCCCACGACCCCTGTACTGTTGTATGCACTCATAAGCACAATGTTTTGCGTGCGTTACGTTGCTCACTACCGTAAACAGCAATTTTTCACACCTAAAATAAAATTCGTTTCCCAGCAATTATTTTTGTGATATGTTACTTAGTTTGATGTACAGAATACGTAGTTGACGGCTATGTGATGGGTCTATTTACACCCTGCATAGAGACTACCATGTCTGCGGAGTTTCGCTAGCTAATTTAATTTGACCCAGTATAGATAAAGGTGATTTCAATTGGTGGCATGTTATATTGGTAATAAATAATGAAAATAGAAGCTATTTAACTAGCTAACTATGTTTCACTTGTCATGTTCTTTTAGAAAGTATCCTTAGCTACTTTAAAATCCGGGTCCAAAGTGGCTAACCATAATAGGGTATATTTTATAGCTTGATCTACTTGTGTTAGAGTATTCTATTCTATTCTATTCTATTCTATGATGACCTACAAAGTATTTCAAATGATTGACAGATTGAGCGATACTGATAAGTTATGTATGAAAATAATATGCGTTCCGCTACAGATTCCATTGGCTTCTTTATCAGCATTTATGCTACATTACATTTTATCTTACTCAAAAGATGAAATCACTCAATGCCAAACGATTTACATACAATCTTTTCTATCTCAGTATAATCTTTGTTATTTTCTATAGTATTTTACGCGCTATAGTATAGTCGACCTTGTACTGCTTTATTACCCTAAGGTTGAATGTCACCTGCACATCATACAACGATAAGGTCCATTTATGTATGGGACAGTAAGACAGTTTCAACCTTAATGATGTTTCAGTTTACTCTGGATTTTTGTCAAAAGTTGTAAAGCAATTACGAGGTCGACTGTACCGAACAGTCTCCATACTTAACTAATTTGATTAAGAGGAAATGTAGTTGCTGTCCGCCATCGAGTGTCTGTTAGTTCGTCTTTGTATATATTCATAAAAACAAAAATCTGTTACTAAAGTTGAATCCCACAAAAAAATATTTTATACTAGTTTTTTCCCGCGGCTTCGCCCGCGTGGAGGTCGGAAATTATCCACGAGAACGTACTACCGGGATTCAAAGTATCCTATGTGTTAATACAGGTTACAAACTATCTGTGTTCCAAATTCCATCCAAATCCGTTCAGTAGTGTTTGCGTGAAAGAGTAACAAACATCCATCCATCCATCTTCACAAACTTTCACTTTTATAATATTATATAGTAGGATAATTCTATAAAAAATCATTTACGGAATATCCTAATCCGAATGTACTCATAACCGTTTATCGGAATACCACAATAGGTACTGTTTCTGGTATTGTTCATTATATCCTGTTGCTATTTATTCATTTGTCCTGATAAAAATAGAATATTCATGTAAAATTCAGTCATGTATTCGGATATTGACTGCGAGGATGCTCACTCGGTGAGTCTAAAATAAAACTTTTAATTAGTTGACTAACTTATTCCTTTTAGGGTTTCTTAGTAAGACAACCTGCAACGGTTTCAGTCCGTTATTCATCCGTACGTCTGCTGTGACCGTCTGCCGATCTTCCCGTACTGTCACAATACTTTTCCCCTTGCCTAAATGATTATTTTGATAATAGATAGCACCATTCCAACGAGTTTTTACCCTTTACGCTTTCTTAGCTACTTCTTCTTTCAAAAGCATTTTCCACGGAATTAATTGACGCATCGATGATCATTTACGTAATTATCTATCTGTCGCACATCTGTGTCTCTCCTCCCACTTTACACCTTGAGTGCATTTCGAAGATTTCAATGTTGTATGACACATCGATAATAAGAATTGTCGTTGAGAAAGTACTAAGTACAAAAAACTGCTAAATCAAGTTCGTTTACCCAGCGCCACCCACGTTGCAAATAAACAATGTTTACTTGGAATTGTACGCGTTTAGAACGTTCAAATTGAACCGGTATCGTGAATAAACACTTATGTAATAAAATCATTCTGAAGCGAAGCCATCTGTTAATGCTTATCACAAATAATGGCATGCTGGAGTAACTTATCAGTCGATATCTGTCAATGTTTGGCAGATGGTGCTCTAGGTAAACCATTCAGTCATCTCGTCACTCGCATCATTTGTTATTGTTTGCATAGGATTTTATTATTCCGTCTGCATGTTTCCTAATCGGTCGCAAGGACCTGTGTTCCGTGAATGGTTTTATTGAGTTTGTGCGACCTGTTGTCTAAATCGAAAGTATTCAAGAACTGCCAATGCGAAAGAAGAGCAGGAAAAAGACGACTTCTGCGAAGGCTCAGGAAACGAGAGGTTTTTGTTTACAAATATATCGCAATCATTTATAAATCGTTGTGAGGGTATTTTGATAATAAATCTTCGAATGTCAAAGATTGTTTTGACATTGAAGAAATGTGAAGTCGATGTGTGTCGTATTATTCGTTAAACAGAAAATATTATGAAATGGAATTTAAAGTTGAACATAATAACAACGATTCGCATCAGAAGTCTTTCGAAGACGATCGAGACTCAGAGGCACTTATGCATTAAAATAACTAACGATGTATTTGAGAAGTACTAGAGAGTTGTGTTTCGGTGGTGACATGTGGTGTTTGTTGCAGATAAGTGCGAACCAGACGCTCAATGGGAACACGGAGATACACGTACCGTTCAACTTGGTTGCTGGATGGTGCCTCGAGGCGGAGGCACTGCCGCCCTCACACAGGTCAGCTGTACTTTTGTATATCTAGAAATTATTCTTCTGCACCATTGTTCTTATTCGATGACTCAGCCTTATTATAAACATCCGAGTAGCCCAAATCACATTGCGAAATCGAAATGAAGGAAGCATGCAATGCACTCTTGTTATAATAATCGTAACCTACCGATTTTGTAAGCGAAACCGTAGCTAACGCGAGTGTGGTATCTGTAGGTTAGGTGATGCAGAATGGATTTGGGACAGAAAATAGGAGATCACTTGACTCCGTTCGTATTTACTTATTGTTAGAATAATAAAGGAAAAAGAAAATAATTATATAGTTACCTATCTAAATGATATGAAGTTTTGTGCACATTCTAATAAATTTCGACTAAGTCTTGCAAACTGGTAACACTATATATGATTACTAACATAAGCAGGCGATCTTACACGAATGCCACACCGCCACCGTCATAAAGCTCAATGATATATTTATAATGCAAAAAGTCAGTAGTTCAAATTAGAAAGTACTTGTAGGTATCATGACCATGGTCGATTGCTAAAATTCAACTAGATGGTTATTGTCTACCTACCGATATTCGCCAGTTACGGGCAAAAAGTGTGTTTTATCAAAACTTACCGTTTCAAGCATGTGTTTATTGACGTAATATTTGGTCTCATCCAAGGTTATAATGACCCACGTTATATTTACTTGCATCCAGGGCGGGCAAGCTACTTGCATTGCGTTTGCTATGCGAGTCGACGCAGGCGCAAGGCCCTGGCGCGCCATCATCCTGCAACAACCGACTCCATCTGGCACATCTGCATCTGTACCAGCGAGCGCTTCATCATGGTAAGTGGCTAAGTAGCTGGCTCAGGAGATCGATCGATCAGGTTAAGCTACGCTTGCCGCTTGGTCTGTGGATGGATGACCATCTTTACATACCAAGATCCCTCCGTGCCTCGAAAAGGACGTTAAGCCATTGGTCCCAGCTGTCATTCGTGGATCTTTAACAGTCGTTACGGGTCGTCATAAGCCCGGAAGTCGGTCAGTGGGTTGTCTTAGGGGCGGAGTAGTAGGAGTTGCAGTATACGCTTAGGGGCACGGCACTATGAGCAGCAAAAAAAAACAAAATAAAAACGAGATGTTTTGTTTGGCACATCAATTTTTTAGGAAAAAAAAAATCGGTAATCTATCAATTTTGTTGCACTATCGGGTTAACATTGACCATAGAAACCATTTAGGTTCAGAGATTCTACACCTACGACATTATTATTTTTTCTATAAATGTGTATTAAATAAATACTCTTATTATAAATACGCATATTATCAATAATATTATTATTATGTCGCATTACGTAGATCAATGACAAAAATAAATTTCGACGAGACAAAAATGATGTCAGTCGTTCAACGTTTTGTATGAATTCAGAAATCGTCCCAAATGTTCGCTATTATTGATATTATATTTAATAGCCTTCTGGTGATCCACAGGAGGAACAGTGATTGTGATAATAATAATATGTGTGTCATATTAGGCGCGTTATTAATCAGCGACGCGCAGATATCGCGTTCTATTCCTAGGCAAGTTAATTGTTGTCGCTTTTGGTTCCTGAGCACAACCTCTTCTATGGGTAAATTAAGGTGAATGATAAAGCAGCTCACCGAATCAAAATGTTCGTGCATTTTTGCAAATTAAATTACAAGGCTGTATTGTAATACAGAGTAGATGTAAATGATCCGCGCCTACATATAATCTATGTTTACTGAATACTTAGATTCATTGAATGATCAATGTAGCTCTCCATGTAGGTAATAATATTTTATGGAAAATGACATATTTTCATGGAAGAGCCACATTCACCTTTATCTAACTTAACGTATTATATCCTTGTCATAAACCCCTAACCAAACCAACCAAGGTGCGTTTCCAGTGAAGCGGAGACAAGCGGAGCGGGGAGGGGATGTACAGGTATCTACAAATCACAATGGTTGAAATTCGTATCGCGACTCTGGTCTTGTCTGTGATTGTTCCATTCCTGCACGTATCCGTCTCAATGGAACCGCACGCTAACCGCTAACGTCCTTACACCAACTTTCTGAATTAAGAATTTGAAGTTGAGAGAGATAGAAAACCTTATGTAAAAAAAAAACGCAGGTTTTCACCTTAAGAAATGCTAAAGTACAGTTTGACAAGTTCTCAACTTCAAATGTTTAATTCAAGAACCGGGTGATAGTTCCATCTTAAAACACATCTTTCCTCCATCAGGTCTGACCGGAGAAGATCGTTCAGTAGTGGACGTATTAGTCGAGCACGCGGCGCCGCGGTATCTGTCGCTAGCACTCGACGGCTATTCCTTACTACTGCTCGACTTCGTGCACGCTTCCACTGTGGTGCTCAACTCTTCGGATATGGGGCCTTCGGTAAGTTAACAGTAGAGAGGTGATAGGGTGTAAGGTTTTGTAGTCATTGTAGTTGTTGTAATATCACCTCAGGACCAAAAAGCATAAATTGCATAGAATCGGAGGTGATAAATTGATAAAATTACATTACGAGGTGGCGATAGTGACATTTAAAGTATGATATTTTTTTAATCCCAAGGACAACGAAGAATACTTCCGATAAAAATCAAAATATTGACCCAATTATTTATTAAAACAGACTTAAGTTCTAAGACCTTTGATGATTCCCAAATGCATAAAAACTTCATATACACCAGTCTCTAACTAATTGAGTAATCTACTTATATGTTCCTCCAATATTCAGACAATTATAAGTCCCTGTATTGTTGCAGTGTCCACGCACAGCCGCAGTGACTTTCCTAGGGTCACTGCTATCGCTGCCCGACGGCCTAATGAACGCACCCATGCTGCAGCCCTACCCTCACCAGTACAACACAGTGTCTTGTCCTGACCTCAAGGTATGTACTCAAGGAATCTGTTGTCACAAACTACCCAAGACAGATATTGGAATTTGACTGGCTGCATTTCTCACCAGAATTTTAACTTACAAACTTTTCCACCATTATGGAACCAGTAAATGATTTAAAGAAAACTAAGTAAACATTAATCGATTGTCAATTGGTTTGTTTTGTGTTAAGGTTATTGATCGCTAGCAGTAGTCCAACGTCGTAAAATTTCCATCCCAATAATATGTTTGACTTGTTCCATGATACAGGAGCACGTCCTCAACATAGTAGTTCGCGTCTGTCGGCGAGAAGGCGGCGGGGCGGCTCGATGCGCGGGAGCGTGCGCTCTGACGGCGCACGTGTGCCACCTACTGGCCACGCGCACGCAATGCGCACGTCTGCCGTCATACGTCACGTGCCTGCTGCAGATGCTTATGGTACGTCTTTACGAACCACGTAAATGCTGGATAGACGGCTGCTGGATTATTTTTAAGCAAATACTGTTGAACGTTGTAACAGGATTTCAAAAATAAAATGCACATAACTAGCTAATCCCCCGGCATTCTTTACAATGACTTTCTCTTATTATTTTTTTGTTAGGTACTTGCTTCAGCGCACACAAAACAACTTACCAAAGTTTCATCACAATCGGTCGAGCCATTTTTGGGTTTTTGTCAGACTAACGCACGGCAATTGATTTTTATATATAAGAAGATTAAAACTGGAATTGGTGAGAACACTATGTTGTTATTGTAGCAGAGATTGCTGCTTCAAAACAAGTGACAGTTCGAAGCCACTTTATATCAAATCAAATGAACATTGTTGTATTGTTGTTATTATTATGATCAAAATAAGAACAGAAATGGCAAGAATCGAAGCCAGACTAATTAGACGGATATGAATGAGCACTATATCTTACGCTATCATTTCTTACGTTATCACTATATCTTATCTTTTAATTTGTGAAATCTTATAAAGTGCAGTTGTAAGCACTAATTGTACATTATTTACTTATATATTAGACTAAGCTTTCTGAAGAACAAATAAATAAATATGTTACTTTTCGTCGAAGTGTCAAAAGAGGACAATCTAGCAATGAGTTCTTTGTTACCATTTTGCTCCACCTAGATTATCAAGAAGGCTGCACCATATATGCACGTTTTTTGCCTACCCCAAATGCAAGTCGATTGTTGTTGAAAGTCAACACTCAATTTGCATTTGGACAGGGTAATACGTGCATTTTCAACATTATGCTGGCGATGTGGTAAGTAGAAAATTCTGGTTGATTCTGTCTACTGTTACTATTCGATCAAGTTACTTAGACAACTAACAGGAGTGACGTCGTCCGCTAATATCTGACGGTTTGTAATTGTACCAAAACAGTGAAGTGCAGCGGGAGGGTGGGTCAAATTGGATACAATTGTCTATTATTCAAGGTCGAATAGTATAAAAAATATTGTAACTGTTCGGAATTCACTATATTTTTCATTAATAAGTTTATTTCAACATAATTATTATCAAGTAGTAGGTTAGACTTTATCTCCTTTTAAAAAAAAAAAACAGGAACATCTGGTTAAACATATCAATTTACTGTCAGTCATAAAAGAACGCACGATAATGATATCCGTAACATGTTAACTACATTATTTACAGCGTATATCAAAAATATTGCCACGGAAAACTGACTCATCTGAGAACATGCGAGCCTCTAGCTAGTGAAAGGCACTTTTGATGTATCTGTTAGTCAATTAGCATCTACAATATTGAACACCTCAACTACGCAATATTTCTCATGAATGGTTTTGAAATATACCTACGCGGTCAAGACCTAATATGACTCGATGATGTGACGTCAAAGATGAGATAAAATAGCACATTCGGATCGGAAAGCAAATATTGAATATGGGTTTTATAATATGAAAGTTTGTAGTAATTTCGACATTCTCTTGAGTTACAATTTGTCAAGGTTTTTGAAGATAAAGTTAGTTTAATTGAGTGTTAAAACGTTTCGAAATGGAACTAAATTCACATTCAATGTTTAAGTTTTCGTTAACTAAATGTTCCCGATTCCGTACGAGACCCATGCCTATGCCAGGCGCTTGTCTTAAATGTCAACAACGTAATCTTCAGTGCCAACCACGGCATTGAATGACTCCAATATACTATTGTTTACAGATGAAGAACAAGAACATCGCGAAAGTAGTGAGTGACTGCATTCTGGTGCTCGCTGACTATACGGACCGAATCGTTGAACTGTATCCTGGTCTTGCCGGTAAGAATTAGGAACCAAAGCTTTTAAATCACATATATCAGCATATATTCTTTACTTTTCAACCCGTGTGTTACGTTTGCATTCCTTTGGTCAATAGGAAATCTAATTGGTTTTCTGAAACCAGTAAAGTAACTTTTATGAATAGTAGCCTTCTTATACAGGTGCAACAATGAAAATTACTACGATTTTCTTGTCACAGTTAATATGTAGATTTTGTGACCGTTGTCATAAATCGGGCTAAATACTGCGCAAGAGAGTATTTCAACTTCATTTACTCTTCCTTGTACTATTCTTAATTTATTAAACATTATTCTATTTTCCTAGGCAAAATAATCAAGTGGATCTGCGCATGCCTAGCGCAAATCTCGCCCAGTAGCGCACGCGACTCTGTGAAACCATTAGCAGGCTCGCTCCTGCTGTGTCTTGCGGAGTTCGCAGTGAGGTGCGGCCCTAACTACCTGATGCAAGAAAAGGACGGAGACCAGACGCTGTTACTTATGATATTTAAGGTTAGTTTTTTATATATTCAAGTGGTTATGACTACGTGAAGCCGTTACCAGGCTCGCTCCTGCTTGTATTGCGGAGTTCGCAGTGAGGTGCGGCCCTAACTACCTGATGCAAGAAAAGGACGGAGACCAGACGCTGTTGCATATGATATTGATGGTAAGAAGAGAAGAATTCTCTAGAATACCAAGTGCTTTTTAGGCCTTTAAATTTCTGTGAGGTTGAAAGAATTCTGATTAAGTAAGCGCTTTAAGTAACGTAACGTTAACGTAAGTAAGTAACGTTATAGCCATTATTGGACGACGATCCGAATAGTATAGTTCATGATGTTGACCTTTTGTGTGCACTAAATAAATGGTTTCTCAATCTATATATTTTTTTAATTCGATTTTTGTTTATTCTGTCTGCATATTATTTGTAGTCAAAAATAATATCTTATTGCTTTTGATACGTGATCTTAGTAAGGTATGGATGGAAAGTAAAACTTATAAATTCAATTAAAAATATATTACTGCAATATATTCATACAAAAGTGATACGAAAAATGTAAAAACGATGAAAATACAAAATATTTAACAGTCAGCGCATGTAGTAAAACCTACACAAACTGATGAATATGTTGGTAACAATGCTAATGTTTGATCAAACTTTAGCCACACAAATGTTAGAACATTTTATAGTGGCTTTTGATCAAACGTTGGTGCTTATTGTTGGTGTTCAACGTGCTCTTGGGGCTGGAAACCGTGCTCGTTGGCGACGAAGGTGACTGCGTATGTCAGGCCGTCGGTACCGACGTACTTGTAGCTACCGGTGACTTCTAGAGCCTGGTGGTCTTCGCTGATCTGCTTCAGGGTACCCTTCTCCTGGCGAGAAGTTCCGTCGCTGGTCTCGAAGCTGGGGTAGGGAAAGTAGACTTTAGTTTCAGCAAAATACAAACTACTTTCCTTGGTGCTATGCACTTCAAAAAGCTGCTCTGTAAATGGGTTTCCTGTGATAGACCTAAGTTCATAGTTTCTATTTCAAACAATTTTTATTTTGAATATTTGTATATTTCCTGTTATAGACTGTGTTCACATCCACTCCATTTAAACTGGAAAAAACTACTGTTTTTTCCTGCTACTGCTTTAGAATTTGGTAATACTATGCGTCGGAAACTCGCTTTCTCCAACTTTTACAACAAGAAAACTATACGTACTCGAAATTGTATCCATCGTGGCTGACATCGGAGTCTTGCTTGAGGATATACACGGGGTTAGCTGCGGGGGCCTGACCCAGTTGTTGAGGGGCGGCGGCGGCCACGGCGAACAGGGCGAGGGCGACGAGTACCTGGGAATAGTTATCCGTTAGATCACGAGGATGGGTTGTTCCACTGGACTGGATACTATTTGCCAGGGATTTAGATTTCATGATTGGTAGCATTTTCGAGATTTTGATAATTTCGTCTTGCTGTAGGGCTTGCACCGTAGAATTAACACTTAACACCTTGGGAAGGTGCTTACAGACACTGCCCGAACTAGTAGCCGTTTGAACCATTTTTTCGGATACCGACCTTACGACCGATATTCGAACCTGGCAATTGAATTCGCCCACTTATCACAAATGTCACATTATCACAAAATCTTCCAAAATCACTGTAATCCAAGATATCAAAATACTCACGATCTTCTGCATGTTGAGATTGTGTGGGTTGTTTGAGAGTAGGTGACTACGGTTGACTCAGCTGTTGACTGTACCATTCTCACCGCGCCCCGCCGTTTTAAACTAAAACTTCTACACGATGACAACACTATCTCTCACATACACGTAATAGGGTGCTAATAAATAAAATAGCGGCATCCCACGAAACTGTTTGCTGGCGGTATTCTTACATAAACATTTATTTGTTCTTGCAAAACGTTCCCCGTGAATCTTGTTAGCAATTTTCTATGAATGATAGCCATTTGACATATTTCTGGGAAGGTCATATTATTATGCTAGCTGTGTGATATTCTGATTTTCTAGGCTCTAGCAGATCAAAAACTAATAAAATGGGGAAATAGCTAGTATGATGGTTTCCGGAAGATTCCCTCCACAAGGAGGACTGACGACTAAGTGCGCGTGAATTCGCTGAATGTAGGTACTTCAGCAGCACAGAACTGTTAGTTGTAGCAATCATTGCCTGGAGCTTGAGCCAGAATAGTTTTTTTTTTTTTTTTGTTGATACTGTGCACTTGTTTCATGTCACATCATAAGAAAAAATTGCAACGCAGTTTCTTAGCTGCGTAGGAATTAGCTTGATAATATTTTCATGAGGTTAGTCAAGGTAATTTTTCGAACTAGATTTTAAAATGTTTACCTCATTCCAGGTACTCTACGCTGTAATGAAAGGTACTAACGGAGCGGATATCGAAGGCCTATCGCTGCCAGTCGACGAAGATTTCGACCCCAACATACAACTGGACAACTTGGGACCAAAGACCTCACCAGCTTCTACGATAGACGTCAAGCTATGGGCACAAACGGTAATTTGTTTAATCTATTAACATGTATTTAGTGGGTTTTTAGCTAATGTTAATTATTGAATTAAACATTAGGCTTGAGATGTTTTTACAGTAAGATCGTTAAAAATCGAAGCTATACCTTAACCAAGGAATACCGAGAAATTGTCAAGGTAAAATGCACCCTAACACAAAAGCATAACGCTAAAAACTACAGATCTTTAGAATTCGTTATCTATTTGTTTTTTTGACCGGCAGCCTTTCCTAAGCTGCATGATACTCGAAATATATTTTTACTTTTTGTCATATACCGTCAAACGGGGTGAATAGCCAACAAGGCCATTGTTGGCAACAAACTATATTATTTCAATGTTAAAATACCTTTTAAAGTTTCGTCTCGATTCACCCCTATATATCTATTCACTCTGTTTGACAGTACCTACTTTAGTGAAAACTTGGAACTTTGGCTTTACTTTTCACCTCTCCCTACACCTTCGAGAAAAAAAAACCAGAATTTAAGTAATATTATTCCTTAGATATGCACCCAACTAGTACTATTCCTGGGCCACTGGCCGTTATGGAACGGGTGGCAGGTATCATCGTCGGTGTGCGAACAGCACGACAGTCCTGCGCTGGGCGGCGAGCTCGGCCCGGCCGTGTTGTCGGCGCCGCATGTGCAAATGTTACGACTAAGCGACTCCACGTTAGCATCATTTATTGAACTGCCTGCGTTGGACATGCCGGCTGCTACTACGCCAGGTGAGAAAATATGATGCACAGACTAGCCGCAGATAAATATTATGTAGTAGGTATATATTGAGCAGTGGTGGCCCAGTGGTACCGGCCCCGACTTACGAGTTGTAGGTCGTGGGTTCGATCCCAGCCAGGCGCTTTACTTTGTGTGAATTATTTCATCACCACTGCTCTCAAAACGGTGAAGGAAAACCATCGTGAGGAAACCGGCATGTTCTAGAACTAAAAATTCAAAGGCATGTGACATCTACCAACCCACACTGGGCCCGCGTGTAGGATTACGACCCACTCCCTCTCACAGTAAGGAGGCCCATGTTCCAGCAGTGGGAACATTAAAGGCTGATTATCTAAATACATATTTACTAGATATAGTAGTACTCTTACATTGCTGGTGGTTCCTGTCATTAGTCAGAAGAACACAAAAACATGCCAGCAGTTCTGTGGCGACAAATTAAATTCCAAATGGTATATTATAGCCTCTTACGCTGACCTCCCATACCTATTAGCACTGTAATTTGAAAACATTGTAAAAACCACTTATTTTTAAAAGAGTAACCGTGGAGTTTCTTGCCGGCTCTTCTCCATAGGAAACAACCAATTGGAACCGTGCACCTAGCTTCTGACCTAGCTTCTGAAGTGCCCATGTATGTTTATGTGAAATAAAATATATTGATTTGATTTGTTAGCAGCACGTCATTATTTTTTTAAATGTGTTTAGTTATGGGGCCCTTTGTCCAACAGTGAAGGTTCAGGCTTACTTACATTTAGGATATCAAGCTTACAGTTATACCATGTAAAAGCTCGTATATTTCTAGATCCAACCGCCTGTTTCAATTTCAAGACATTTGATCAGGAACTAAAACAACGTAATATTTGATCCCTAGGTCTAATGACGTCAGACAAACAAGTTCGAGTGCTACTTCGCGACATCGCTGGAAAGGCGTGTTGGGATGCTTCGGCACTCTACTACGACCCCTCTGTAGCTTCTTCTGAAACTGTGGAGCCACTCGAATTGCCTGACACGTAAGTTTATTAAAACATTTTTTTATTTTTGTTTTTTCTGCTATTAGCAACGGCTATAATGTAAAATTGAAGCCATACTAACAAGAAAACAATAACCCAACATACACACAACAGCCATATTTTGATGTGTAATGTCGACGACGTTGCTCTGTCCAAAAACAGGACGTTTTGAGATTCATCTGGCAACGTCGCACACTCTTGCGCAACGTTGCCAAACATCACATCACATCGAGCGTCACATCGTAGTCCCTTCTTTATTTTGGCGTCGATTTTCAATATAACTCGTCATAACAACAACAGACCTACAATAAAAATCTAAATTTTAATAATAAACTGTGTTATTTTCTAGTGCGGAATGTCCGCGAGACAACACATTATCTTCTCTCCCGCCGCCATTACCCCCGGATCTTTTACCGGATCACAAGAACTGTCCACCGGATAAACATCAACTGGATCACGTATGTACTCACATCACTATAATATTCACAATGCAACATTAGTTTTGTATGTTTAGATGCTTAGTAAGAATATCTCGAAGCAAACATACAAACGCAAAGCTTATGTCCCGTTTTAGGGTATGTCATGATCAGTGTGTACTTTCCACTCCTGGGCAAAGACGTTCTTTCATTACCTCAACTGCTTCATATTCCCATCCAGTCTTCAAGAGCTGATTCCATTTAGTCCAATTGTTTTAAGATTTTTCTTTGCTTCTGACCATACAAACACCTATTTGACAGGTATTAGCATACATCGGTCACACGTCACCAGAGGTCGTGTGTGGACGGCGGTTGGACGAGGCTGGCCCATCGCCGTTGCCACCAGGAGCAGAAGACGAATTAGTAGCCACTCTAGTTGCCCACCGAAACAATGAGCGACACTACTTGGCGAATAGAGATAGGTAAGCAGTGTAAATGCTAGGTGTCCTTACAATCGACCCAACACAAAGCCGGTAAAAAAGGCAGCAGAATGAACCAACTTTGTTGGATGTCGCGACGCCCCCGTAAATGGACGTGACGAGCGGTACCAGGGCTTCGGGGCCCGTGAACACGGGCCCCTCATTGTGTTTGCCTTCACTAGCAAGTGGAAGTTGAGCGCGCGCGTTAATTGCGCGCGCCCATGTGAGTGATTGCTATAAATGTGTCTGTAGGCGCGCGGCGACGCTGTTATGCAGTGTCACTTTCTTCACGACACCTCGGCGATCTGTCCCCACCACGTAAGACCCCCATTTACCTGGGGGAGGCCCGGCGAGATACGACCAGCGACGACCAGCGACTCGACGCTTGTACAGATAAAATGAACCAATGACAAAAACGCTACTTATTTATAGTCAACCAATATAATAAACTGTCAATGCAAGGGGTAGTTGAAAAAAAATCCTGCAACAACCAGTCCCTGGATAATAACCATTTCCGATTACCTCTTGCTACAATTATTATTTTTAGACTACAATTACCCTGTTCAACTCTATACTTTATGGTTAATATTTACACTGCTTATTAAAATTGGAATAGAATAGAAATGGTTTATTTTCTTAAAATGTAGGTGTACAGATAAGTTGTTACAAAATAATGTTTGTTTTCAGGTACATTCTACCATTTGACGTTAAAAAATGTGTACTTGCAACTATTACAATATCTAAATTGCGACTCGTAATTTAACAGTTTTTGATATAAAGTTTAAATTCATCGTTCTATTAAATCTAAAGGAATAATTATAACGCAAGTCTCATGATTAATTTATCTACTATAACTGTTAAATGTTTACATAAATTCACTTATTCCTCCATTCCATTACAGTATGTCATGCAGCTACGAAGAGGAAGAAGTCCCGACCTTAGTAACAAAGTCGACAGCGCGTCCATTCGGCGTATGTCGCGCTCTAGCGGCACAGCTCGGCACGCTCGCGCCGGCCAGACGGAATCACGCGCATCTACTGAAAAGAACCGATCGACTGCTTCGGGAGCTGAGGAATCTTGATGCACAGAGGTAAAAAGATGACATATCACATGACATATGACATATTACATATTATATGACATAAGATGAATCAATAAATAATAAACAAAATAAAAAGTTCCATGTGTTTTATACGGTCGAAAAACCTAACCAGTTAGTTGTCGAATAATAATTATGTTCCTATTCAAACAATATTTTTTTTTTGTTTTTTTGTTTTCTTTTTGACTAGGTTTAACAGACCCTCTCCCTACCTACATTGGCACGAGTAGGGTATCGTCGATTTTAGCTGTTACCTGCCTCCACTAATATTCTTTAAATGTCATTAACAATCTCTAACGAACTATTTTTCTTTTCTTAACAGGTGTCGCGAAACGCACAAAGTAGCAGTGATATACGTGGGCAAGGGACAGGAGACTCGCAATGAAATCCTGTCCAACAGATGTGGCAGTCCTGCTTACGAAGCGTTCCTTGCTGCTCTGGCGTGGGAGGTATGAACATTTCTTGACTGACTTGTATAAGCTTGAAACTATGTATTTAATAATTATAAAATTAATTTTAGATCCTTTCAAACGGCGCATTTTTGTGAACACAGTATAATATTACAGTTTTAGTTTATCTCCGGATTTAGGCCTTTGCCATGTAGCCCTGAAGGACTGAAGAAACATTGGCTGTCGATTTGAAATATGGTACATTGATGTTAATAAAAGGATTGGCTTTGTTGTGGTTCGTTACTGTCACTAATACAGTACTTTTATCTAAATAAGCGACGCGCGCTTTACTTGTGGTAAACAAGTATACAAATGCGCTGTGAATGTGTGCGTGAAGACGAGTAGCGTCAACACAACACACGCATAGACACACACACTTCCGACTTCCCCATTGTATCGGACGGTACCGAGAGCGCCTGCACACACACATTCACAACGTATTTGTACATTTGGTAAGCACAATTAAAGCGCGCGTCGATTACGTGAGAAACAATTTTTTATTTGGAAAAAATAATGTACCTGTGTGACAAGTTTTATCTAAAGATCTATGTCTTATATTACTGGTATGTGTACTAGGGTACTGTAGAACATAAACCTAGAAGATTGATGATGTTACGAGTACTCCATTGGCCCCTAACACACACGCCACGTCTTTGCTTTTGCCTCGCCGTCGAACTTACGTGTTTAGATTTGGTAGTTTTACAAAACAATATACTGTGGACCAGGTGGAGTTGGAGAGTCACGTGGGCTTCACGGGCGGGCTGCGGGGCGGTGGCGGCGGCGGCGTGAGCGCGCCCTACGTGGCCAGCCTCACGCTGGAGGCGCTGTGCCACGTGGCCACGCGCATGCCCGCTGACTCGCCCGACGCTATACTGAATAAGGTATGAGTAGCACCCGTGAGCGCGCCCTACGTGGCCAGCCTCACGCTGGAGGCGCTGTGCCACGTGGCCACGCGCATGCCCGCTGACTCGCCCGACGCTATACTGAATAAGGTATGAGTAGCACCCGTGAGCGCGCCCTACGTGGCCAGCCTCACGCTGGAGGCGCTGTGCCACGTGGCCACGCGCATGCCCGCTGACTCGCCCGACGCTATACTGAATAAGGTATGAGTAGCACCCGTGAGCGCGCCCTACGTGGCCAGCCTCACGCTGGAGGCGCTGTGCCACGTGGCCACGCGCATGCCCGCTGACTCGCCCGACGCTATACTGAATAAGGTATGAGTAGCACCCGTGAGCGCGCCCTACGTGGCCAGCCTCACGCTGGAGGCGCTGTGCCACGTGGCCACGCGCATGCCCGCTGACTCGCCCGACGCTATACTGAATAAGGTATGAGTAGCACCCGTGAGCGCGCCCTACGTGGCCAGCCTCACGCTGGAGGCGCTGTGCCACGTGGCCACGCGCATGCCCGCTGACTCGCCCGACGCTATACTGAATAAGGTATGAGTAGCACCCGTGAGCGCGCCCTACGTGGCCAGCCTCACGCTGGAGGCGCTGTGCCACGTGGCCACGCGCATGCCCGCTGACTCGCCCGACGCTATACTGAATAAGGTATGAGTAGCACCCGTGAGCGCGCCCTACGTGGCCAGCCTCACGCTGGAGGCGCTGTGCCACGTGGCCACGCGCATGCCCGCTGACTCGCCCGACGCTATACTGAATAAGGTATGAGTAGCACCCGTGAGCGCGCCCTACGTGGCCAGCCTCACGCTGGAGGCGCTGTGCCACGTGGCCACGCGCATGCCCGCTGACTCGCCCGACGCTATACTGAATAAGGTATGAGTAGCACCCGTGAGCGCGCCCTACGTGGCCAGCCTCACGCTGGAGGCGCTGTGCCACGTGGCCACGCGCATGCCCGCTGACTCGCCCGACGCTATACTGAATAAGGTATGAGTAGCACCCGTGAGCGCGCCCTACGTGGCCAGCCTCACGCTGGAGGCGCTGTGCCACGTGGCCACGCGCATGCCCGCTGACTCGCCCGACGCTATACTGAATAAGGTATGAGTAGCACCCGTGAGCGCGCCCTACGTGGCCAGCCTCACGCTGGAGGCGCTGTGCCACGTGGCCACGCGCATGCCCGCTGACTCGCCCGACGCTATACTGAATAAGGTATGAGTAGCACCCGTGAGCGCGCCCTACGTGGCCAGCCTCACGCTGGAGGCGCTGTGCCACGTGGCCACGCGCATGCCCGCTGACTCGCCCGACGCTATACTGAATAAGGTATGAGTAGCACCCGTGAGCGCGCCCTACGTGGCCAGCCTCACGCTGGAGGCGCTGTGCCACGTGGCCACGCGCATGCCCGCTGACTCGCCCGACGCTATACTGAATAAGGTATGAGTAGCACCCGTGAGCGCGCCCTACGTGGCCAGCCTCACGCTGGAGGCGCTGTGCCACGTGGCCACGCGCATGCCCGCTGACTCGCCCGACGCTATACTGAATAAGGTATGAGTAGCACCCGTGAGCGCGCCCTACGTGGCCAGCCTCACGCTGGAGGCGCTGTGCCACGTGGCCACGCGCATGCCCGCTGACTCGCCCGACGCTATACTGAATAAGGTATGAGTAGCACCCGTGAGCGCGCCCTACGTGGCCAGCCTCACGCTGGAGGCGCTGTGCCACGTGGCCACGCGCATGCCCGCTGACTCGCCCGACGCTATACTGAATAAGGTATGAGTAGCACCCGTGAGCGCGCCCTACGTGGCCAGCCTCACGCTGGAGGCGCTGTGCCACGTGGCCACGCGCATGCCCGCTGACTCGCCCGACGCTATACTGAATAAGGTATGAGTAGCACCCGTGAGCGCGCCCTACGTGGCCAGCCTCACGCTGGAGGCGCTGTGCCACGTGGCCACGCGCATGCCCGCTGACTCGCCCGACGCTATACTGAATAAGGTATGAGTAGCACCCGTGAGCGCGCCCTACGTGGCCAGCCTCACGCTGGAGGCGCTGTGCCACGTGGCCACGCGCATGCCCGCTGACTCGCCCGACGCTATACTGAATAAGGTATGAGTAGCACCCGTGAGCGCGCCCTACGTGGCCAGCCTCACGCTGGAGGCGCTGTGCCACGTGGCCACGCGCATGCCCGCTGACTCGCCCGACGCTATACTGAATAAGGTATGAGTAGCACCCGTGAGCGCGCCCTACGTGGCCAGCCTCACGCTGGAGGCGCTGTGCCACGTGGCCACGCGCATGCCCGCTGACTCGCCCGACGCTATACTGAATAAGGTATGAGTAGCACCCGTGAGCGCGCCCTACGTGGCCAGCCTCACGCTGAAGGCGCTGTGCCACGTGGCCACGCGCATGCCCGCTGACTCGCCCGACGCTATACTGAATAAGGTACGAGGGAGCATTTTTATGTTCGCGGAATGGGGGATAAGGGGTGGAAATAAAAAAATCTGATTATTTTTCCTTTTCAATATATTCACCTGCAAGACGGATACATTTTTCAGATCTTTCAATTAGTTTATTTATACCCTCATAAAAAAAAGTTTTCTCTTTGTCTTCAAAATACGCCGAAACTGCCTCCTTGACTTCATCATCGGTGGTAAATTTTTTACCCCGCAGCTCTTTTTTAATTTTTGGAAACAGGTAATAATCACTCGGGGCCAGGTCTGGGCTGTAGGGTGGGTGATTCAAAATATCGAAGCCCACTTTATGCAGGGCAGCCAACGCAACGCGGCTCTTGTGGACGGGCGCGTTGTCGTGCAAAAGCAACACACCTTTCGTCAATTTTCCCCGTCTTTTCTTTTTAATGGTTTCTTTAAGTCGCTCTAATATTGAAGCGTAGTATTCTCCGGTTATAGAAACACCTTTATCTTTGTAATCGATCAATAATATTCCTTCCGAGTCCCAAAAGACCGTTGCCATGAGTTTCCCAGCTGACTGTGACACCTTAAACTTCTTGGGAGGTGCTGAGCCCTTTTTATGCCACTGCATGGAGTCTTGTTTCCACTCAGGTTCATAATGATGAACCCAAGTTTCATCTCCAGTATCAATTCAACTCAATACAGCATCCTTATCTTCATTACAGAGTTTCAAAAATGCACGTGAACACTCTACGCGCTGTTGTTTCTGAGGCGGCGTGAGCATTCTCGGCACCCATCTTGCGCTGACCTTAGTCATGCCAAGATGATCGTGCAGGATTTAAAAAATGGTTGTATCGGATACTCCAACCATTTCTGCGAGTTGTTTCTTCTTTAGTCGAGCATCGTCGAGTACAATTTTTTCAACTTTTTGGATAAGTTCTGGCGTGGTCACCTCGATGCTCCTGCCCGGCCTCGGGTCGTCTTCAAGGGATTCCCTTCCTTGTTTAAATAAACTGTGCCACTTGTAAACCATGGTTTTACCTGGACAAGATTCACCGTAAACCAATGACATCTCATTCATTATAGTCGCAACTGATTTTCCTTGCTTGGTAAGGAACTTTATAACGGCACGATATGAATTTTTTTCTATATTTAACTTTTCACTCCCGATTATGTTGCTTGGTTGACGATAACTCAAAGACTAATAGTCTAATTACAATGAAACCTCGTGTTTATACTAATTATGAGTCACTGAATACGTTCGACCCTAATGAGCCTAATCCCCCCCCTACAACCCTCTCATTCCGCGAACTTAAAAACGCACCCTCGTATGAGTAGCACCCGTGAGCGCGCCCTACGTGGCCAGCCTCACGCTGGAGGCGCTGTGCCACGTGGCCACGCGCATGCCCGCTGACTCGCCCGACGCTATACTGAATAAGGTATGAGTAGCACCCGTGAGCGCGCCCTACGTGGCCAGCCTCACGCTGGAGGCGCTGTGCCACGTGGCCACGCGCATGCCCGCTGACTCGCCCGACGCTATACTGAATAAGGTATGAGTAGCACCCGTGAGCGCGCCCTACGTGGCCAGCCTCACGCTGGAGGCGCTGTGCCACGTGGCCACGCGCATGCCCGCTGACTCGCCCGACGCTATACTGAATAAGGTATGAGTAGCACCCGTGAGCGCGCCCTACGTGGCCAGCCTCACGCTGGAGGCGCTGTGCCACGTGGCCACGCGCATGCCCGCTGACTCGCCCGACGCTATACTGAATAAGGTATGAGTAGCACCCGTGAGCGCGCCCTACGTGGCCAGCCTCACGCTGGAGGCGCTGTGCCACGTGGCCACGCGCATGCCCGCTGACTCGCCCGACGCTATACTGAATAAGGTATGAGTAGCACCCGTGAGCGCGCCCTACGTGGCCAGCCTCACGCTGGAGGCGCTGTGCCACGTGGCCACGCGCATGCCCGCTGACTCGCCCGACGCTATACTGAATAAGGTATGAGTAGCACCCGTGAGCGCGCCCTACGTGGCCAGCCTCACGCTGGAGGCGCTGTGCCACGTGGCCACGCGCATGCCCGCTGACTCGCCCGACGCTATACTTAATAAGGTATGAGTAGCACCCGTGAGCGCGCCCTACGTGGCCAGCCTCACGCTGGAGGCGCTGTGCCACGTGGCCACGCGCATGCCCGCTGACTCGCCCGACGCTATACTGAATAAGGTATGAGTAGCACCCGTGAGCGCGCCCTACGTGGCCAGCCTCACGCTGGAGGCGCTGTGCCACGTGGCCACGCGCATGCCCGCTGACTCGCCCGACGCTATATTGAATAAGGTATGAGTAGCACCCGTGAGCTAGCTTACATCGCAATATTATTTTATTGCAAATTATTTGTCTATTATTTGACAGTCACAATTATCTGTTAGCTCTAAACGATTCTAACAGATGGCGATATCTGTTGACTGGATTGAGTAAGTATTCAATAGATGGCGCTATGTTAAAAATACAAACGTTTCATATAAGCTACAATTTAATAGCATAACCACCACGTGTTGCTGAGGCTAAGGTATAACCTAAATATATTTTGTAATAAACGAAATACAGTGAAATAATATTATAAAGAGAAAAGATATGATTGTTTGTTTGTATTGAATAGGTTTCGAAACTACTGAACCGATTTGAAAAATTCTTTCACTGTTGGGAAGCTACACTATCTCCGGGTGACATAGGCTATATTAGATTATGCTTTGCTACCCGGGCGAAGCCGGGGCGGGTCGCTAGTAACTATATATTTTTTAACGCAATCGGAGGTTTAACGTTTTTTGACTCCTCTGCAAGTCTGAGGCACAAATTAGCCTCGATTTTTATAAAATAAATCTTGAAGACCCATACAACCATTTTCGGTCGCAAAATGTTAAAAAATTTGCAGGTTTGTAACAGTGGCGTAACTATTACTAAACTTAATAACTATATGGATTTTGATTGCAGCGTGTAGTAACGGTGTCAACACTTTGCACTGAAAAATGTTACAGTAACTATGTGTGGTCCCTATTTCGACAAGTTCCGACATAAATGTTTCTAAATTAATTCTCGACACATTGTGTTTACTTTGAATTTATGTGTAAATATTAAAATTAAATTGTTGACACATTGTCGAAACTAAGTTGTAATAAATTTTGCAATAACACAAGTGTAGTAACGGTAACGACAGTAAAGTGTTGGATTTGACCAAACAGAAAATGCAGACGTGGTTCTCAACATATTTACTCAGTGCTGCTGTGGTTAAGAAAATTATTGTTTTTTCATAACAATGAACCATAAGCAACCCAATCGTTTCCGTCTATCTTCGAGCTTTTACAGAAAAGTAAAGATGAGATAGAGTTCAGAAAATAGACATACAGGTAAGGATTTTTCATTGATAAATAGATTTGTTCGTAAAATCATGACAGCCATTGTTTTAAATTTCTTGTAGACTATTCGCTTACACTACCCTCCACCTCGAGTGATGTAAGACAAGAACCTTATTCAGAAAATACGCTTCAACTGCCGTCCAACTCAAGTGACGTAAGTCAAGAAACTAATTCGGAAAATATGAAGACTTCTACTTCACGTCAAGAAACTGGAAATATAGATTTTAAATCCACTTCCTCTGATTTTATGACAAACCAAGTCAATACCGCAGAACTATTTGACATGTCCCGACATTCGGTTATTGTAGAAGACGACATGGATTCACTTAAACAAATATTATCAAATTCACGATGATAATGAATCATCAAATTCTGATATCGTTGATCTGGATGACGGCATAAAATTTTCTTTTAAATCTAAAATTCAACAATGGGCACTACAGCATCGAATACGCCAAAACGCTTTGAATGAATTACTAGGAATATTAATTAAGTGATATTCCAAATATGATTTTTTTGCCAAAAGATAGCAGAAGTCTATTACAAACTCCCAGGACAAACAACATTGTCATTATGGGATAAGAAAAGTATTGGTCTTAGAGCATTTAACCTATGTATGTATGTAATTTTGATCCAGGGAGAAATAAAAATCAAAGGTAAAAGTATTAAAAAAATATTTAATTTCTTTGCGAAACCTTTACAATCTTACCATATAAATGTTTCTTCAAATGAACAAATATCACTTAATTTCAGTCTGCATTTAATTTGTCTGGTATGCTGTTTTCGTTGCTTCTCAGTGATTCAATTTCACTTTTTTTTTAGTATAAATATGTTCCTTCCACCCACCCTTCAGGTACCGCAGATACTTCATCATTTGGCCCATTTTTTGTAAAAAGCAATTTGTACGGCATGTTGAGAACCACTGCAAACTTAAAAATAACAAAACTCCATTTTGTGAAAACTGTCCCACTGTAACCAGTCTCAACACTTGTAAACACAGTTACGAAACATTGTGTTGAGATTTATTGTCCCAAGTAGATAAATATTTTTTCACTTAATTTTGCATAATTACTTAATATATCAGTTTTCTGGAATAAACTTTTGTTAAATTTATATAAACTGTATCAATAAAACCTTCTGCATTGTTCGAAAATACGATTTTTTGTAGATGTTTTTATGGAAAACAGCAACAATAATAGAGAACATTTTAATTATTTTATATAATTATAAGGGCGCATCGGTGAATTTGTTCAAATAACATCAAACTGCACGATGAATTTAATTTTGCAGAGTATTTTCGAACGATTAAGAAGTAAATATCCTAGAACCAAATTTTATACTTACATATTTTTTTTGTGATGGCGGCGAAGATTTAATGACATCCAAAAAAAATAAATACGAAATACTAATAAAAAATGACAAGTAGAAGAACGACGACGAATGAATGATTGAATGCGCGGTAGAAGTGAGCACAAATAAGTCGCAATGTGTCGACACGGCGACGGACGCAGTGTGACTGAAAGTTACTGTTACGATTATTCCCCACTTTTCGAAACGGCGTAGAAACACAGGTCGACACGACAACGTAATGCTACGAAACAATGTTACAAAAAAGTTCCGTTACGACACAGTAAGTGTCGAGTTATGTCGTAACCGCTACTTGATATGGCTGTATGGGGAGCTTATCCACGGAAAGCTTTTCGCTACTGTAATTTAGCTACAATCATTTGTTTTATACAACCTCTTTTTTTTTTTTGTCCAGACTCGTCACCTCGGAAACGACGAAGTACACGTGGTGTGGAGCGAACACTGGCGGCCATACAAACGAGACACACTACCCACACAGTTCTGTGACGTACTCATAGTACTGTACCCGCTGCCTGGCGGGTTACTGAGGTGTACTGTGTCTAGGAAACCAGATGTGAGTACCACTTTTATAATATATAATCAAGTGTACGTGGTATGGAGTGAAAACTGGCGGCCATCCAAACGGTACAAACTACCCACACAGTTCTGTGACTGCTGTGTGAGTGTGGCTGCTGCGGTGTATGGTGTTTAGGAAACCGGATGTGAGTACTATATTTATTTGAAATGAAGTGTATGTAAGTACTTGTGTACTTTATCTTCTTGTGTTGGCCTTTCATGCCAAGAAAAGCTAAAGCCGATGTCGCTGAGAGCATGTGTTGACTTGCTGAGATTGTGATAATATTTTTCCTGGAAACACTGTTTTAAATATAGCAAATGCTTAAGTTTTCAAACTTTTTTCAGAAGTCTTATTTGTTTTCAACTAATCTCTTTAACCAACTTTTTTCTTTTTGGTATATCAATTTACGTGACAGGTCTTGTGACTGGCCGGTATTAATTTCATAAATCGAACCTGTTTAAATCAATTCTTATAAAATGAATAACAACATGAAACCAAACAGGTATGCGTATTCGGCCCAATATGGGAAGAGTGCATAATCCGCGTCAGCTGCTGCGCCGGCCTGGTGCGCGGCGCGGCCTTCAGCGGCGGCCGCGCCGTGCGCGCCACCATGCCGCTGTACCAGCACGCCTACAGCGAGCGCGCGCGCTCCCTCGACGCGCTCGTGACGTCACACACGCTGCCCAGCACCTTCGAGAGCTTCGTGGAGCGCATGCGCGACCCCGCGCCCGCCGCCGCCCCCCCGCACGGTAACACTGACCCCGCCCCCGTCCGCCCCACGCGCCGCCTGCGCACTAAACATGACATGGAAGCGTTAACTTAGGTGGTTCATTTTTTTTTCTTTTTTGTCCTCTTTGGGGAAGATTTTTTTTTTGTTTTTGAGAAGTCAACGTAAGCTTTAATAATGCTAGAAATCATCCAATTAAACAGCTATTATAAACCAGGCCAGTAAAATAATTCGGGCTGGGCTATTAATATTGACGCTTAAATTTTAATCATCATTATCACCCGCCTTCCATTGTAATTAGATGCGATCTAACATGACATTTTACATAAAGCGTGCCATCTAACCTGCTTAAACTGTAATATAAAACAAGCTACAAAACGGTAAACAGATAAAGACATAATACTTCATATCGAAGCTGAAATTGAGCGTATCATACGCCCCGAAGCTGTAGACTAATAATATATATGCACGCGTTCGGAACGTGGGATTAGATTCTATTCTACACGAAGTAATATTTCTTTGTCTATGGAACAGGGAAGATATTCTCGATACTAATAGATATCGTGTCGTCAGATCAAGGCACAGGCCGGCTAGCTGCGGCCTTGCTGGACCACGGCGCGAGCGGCTGGGGCGGCGGCGGCGAGGCGCACGGCGTGTCCCCGCGGGCCTCCAAGCGCCTGGGCCCCTTCAAGCGGCCCGCGCACGCGCCGCCCGCGCCGCACACGGCCCCGCCGCTGTCCGCGCCGCCGCCGCTCGCCGCGCCCGCCCTGGCGCGGCGGAACCGGTGAGCAGAGCCAGGCGTCTTCATATCGACAGCTTTCTAGGACCTCAATTTCCGGCAGTGGCACTCGCTCGTGTGGCCAACTCATACATTTCATCTACGAAAAATTGTGATGTTACAAATCTGTCTCAAGCCTCGCTAAATGCGATGTAAAACAAAAGCGTCGTCCACCCCCACGGCCGTATGTTAGTAAGTACGCTACTGCGTCAGTGCTTGAGCGTCGCGGGTGGCGACAAACATTATCCGGTCGCTAAGCTAATATGGTGCGTAAATTGTAGTAGTCAGTAATGTAAGAATTGATCTGTTTTTACCTGAGCCAAGTAGATCGAATACAATTAAATTATAATTTCATTCCGACAGAGAAAATATACGGACAAAATATGATATAAATTAAAATTCAGTAAACGTGATACATATTGAATTTAACCACGCAAAGTAAGTATCGGTCTTCTTCGATCTGTCTATGATGCTATGTTATAATACTGAAGGCCGACTGCAGTCGAAATGTTCTGTGAACGTCTCCGCTCTGTATCTTAAGTTAATTCGTCCATCGAGAGATTTTAGCACTACTTAACGGACTTAAAGGAATTTTCATGTACTTAATATTTTATAAGCTTTTAATAATTGTAGAGTCTTGCATTTAAAATGTAATGTACATGCTTGCTGTTAGCTTGAAGTGTACAACCATAGAGTTAAAATGTTCAAAACATTTTACACATATTTTTATGTAAATGTCTTCAATATACAAATTGTAATCAGCAATCATTGGACATTACATTGATGTTTTCTGTACATATGTAAACTAGATGTAGAGCTTTAACTGTTGTAGGTTTGTTTATACAATAATATTTATTTGCATAATTGAGATTTAAATCAAGTCCCATTCGTTGTTATTATTTATTTTTGTTTTTTTTTTTGTATATCAGGCTAAAACGTACACGATAGTAACCAGGTAAATTTGAATACGAAAAATACGTAGTCTCATGTCATTATTCCACAATATATCCTACAAGATGCTCTGGTATGCTTTAAGTGTTTCTGGAGATATTCAAAATGAGCTTGATCTCCCGTCCGTTTGTATATTGGTATTTATTGCTGTATTCAGTTTTTTTGATCTTATGCCTACTGAGATTTGTTTTGATAAAATAACCAACATTCCATTCTTTTATTATTTTAAAGTAATTTCGAATCTATTTTTTTTTTTTTACAAATGAATTGAGATAACGTGGTGATAATATTGTGAAACAATCGACCTGCATTTATGGCTTACCTGTGGTACTCACATCAACTTATCTGATGCATTCCATTCAAAATATTTTTTGAAGAATCTGTATTGTTTCTCAGTATCTCTTAGTTTTATTATTCATTATAGTAGTAATTATTATTTATTAATCTGAATGATTATTTCCACATTCTAAACAGTATTTTTATAGTTGTTAAGACTGACACAAGATTATGTATTGCAAACACTAAGTATTAAAATGTTATATTTTATAAAACAATGTGGTGGTATTACTTATAACTTATTACAGCTAATTTATTATTGCTAGTTTTTGTTGATTGAAATAGCTTCGAGAATTGTCACTTATAATAAGTAATCCAGATATTAACCCACAGACATTATCGAATGTAACCAAATTTTTATATTTAAAATGATGTAAAAATAAAGTTTTGTTAAACTTTTTCAAGTTGTTTTTGTGTGCACATACCCTAAAAAAAAATTGATGCTAAACATGATGGAAACGAGATTACGGTATTATAAAAAAAACGTATTAAATTGTAACATAATTGTTTATTCAATAATAATCCTTATATCTATGTCTTGGGCAACTTATACATTCCTCCTTGTAGAACAAGTAGATGAGTACGTACTTTCGTATCCAAAAACTGCCTAAGCTCTTGAAGGCTGCATTCTGTCCCAGGAGCTTGTGAAGCAAACATCTTCAACATCTGGTGAATGCGATCCAGTGGAAGAGAATCTAAGTTGGTCAACATTCCAACAATGTAAGACCAGAAAACTTGTAGTTCCCCTTCCCTCTGGTCATGGGCTGAAGCCATTACACTCTCTGTCTCATCATCCTCACAAATCATCTCCTGAACTTGGTTGGTAGCTACATTAGCCTTGTTCCCATCAGAACCATCCACCAAAACAAAATAGTCTGAACTTTTCTCAGTGATGAGGCCCATTGATTGCCAATACGTTATTTTTCGCCTTAGAATGGTGACAGGCACTTTCATGACCTGATGCAGTTCATCTATTGACCACTCTGGCTTATCTTGAAAGTGCATTATCAATGTTGCATTGAATGGCGACACAGTTAAATCTAATTTCTTATCTCCTATTTCTATCTCAATATTCACATTCCCAAGATGTGGTTTCCAACTTAAGGTTCTGTTCCCTTTCAAGGCCTCAAATGACTTAGTATATGCCTCTAAATGGCGTTTTATTTGCTCTGGTACCTCCAAACTCTCATCTTTAAAAGGAGGCCAAAACTGTGCAGACAAAATCATTGCATTTGAAACAAACTTTTTGTTCAAAATTTCTATTTCCTTGTCTTGCTGAATAAGTGCATTGATTCTTTTGGAATCTGATATATCTTTGAGCATAACTTCACAGAAGTGTAGTTGCGATTCTCCAAATCTTAATTTTAATAATTCCAGATATCTGATTTCCTTCTCTGTGTTTATAGCACTTTGTGCCAATAATCTGTCTGCTAGTAGTGTCCTGTATTCATTCACAAATAATTCCTTACTGCCATATACATTCACAAGCATTGATATAATATCATTGGCTCTTCTATCACTAGAGTCAACAGTGGGGTCAGCATCAACTGGGTCAGGGTTCCATTCATCCCATGCTTCATCTTTGTCACTGTCACCATCAGCTTCTGCAGCAAACTTGACCAATTCCTCAGCTAACTCACTGCCTGCTCCTTCTTCAGTCAAACTACTGACAACACTGCGCACTGTGTCATCTCTATTTCTCAGATAATTTCGAACCGGCTTGGTTACTGTTTCCAGAATCACCCCTGATGGATCAAGATGCCTCAAAGCCCTAATAGTAGTAACATAGGCAGTAAGTATATCAGGAGTGTTTACACCCGGGTGCAACAGTCTTGTTTCAAGTGCACTTTGTAAGTTTGTACACAAAGTAGATCTCAAGTCAGTCTTTTCCAAACATATTTTAATATCGTCAACAGCAGGCTGTGAGTCTGGGTATTCAATTATTATATTAAAAAGTTGGTCTATTCTTAATTTTGTATAGCTGTGGTATAAAAAATAACTTAATTTTTGCCTGAACTTTGATATAGCATTTAGAGTATTTTTATCATCAGGGGATGGTTTTGAGGAACCCCCACAGTAAATCCTAGTTAGCCATGACATAACAGTAGTGTCAAGCCAAGTTTCCAAGAATTCTATATGTGACATATCAAATGTTCCAGTGCAAAGCTTCTGAATGTGACATTCTATTCTCATTTGTATGAAGTTTGTCAGCACTTGACCAGTTAGTCTTTCAAGTAACTGTAACTCCATTAGTTTCCTGTTGGTATCATGAAACACCTTCACAATATACATACAGTTACAGTCTGAACACTCATTCAAGCATCCAGAGCATGTGACATCTTCACCCATGTCAGAGTTTGCATACTCATTATCAAAGACATTAAAAGATACTTTGTAGAAATTATTAATGATCACTTGGAAGTCCAATGGCAACTGAGACAGCAGTGTTGCTCTAACAAGTTGTTTGAATCCTGAAATAATATCCTTTTCGCCATAAATAGGCTTGTTGTCATTACAGCTGTTGTTCAATATGGTCAGTCTTTGTAACATTCCTGAGAAGTTGGACACAGCGTCGTATATATCGTTCACAGCAGCCTTGAATAGTTGGAAGCCCTTCACATCCTCTTCTACTTTAACAAACTTTGACCAGAACGAAGGGGCTACATGCTGCCGCAGATATTTCTCCATATGGAGCAGAACAATATCTCGTATTTTGATCTGAATGCCGAGGCCGACAATAATTTGTTGAATCTCATCGTAGTCCGCGTTGCTGCAGTCGCTGAAGATAGCATCGTTGAGGATTGGAAAGGCATAGTTTATCTTGTTCCAGTAGACCTTTAAGTCTTCTTTTTTATAAGACATGTTGCACGGTGAATTACTTGTATTTATTTAAATTAAAGTATGAATTCCATTAAAAACAACAATACAAGCAACTCCTTTTGACCGATTTGTCAGTTGTCACTTTGATTGACTTCGATTGAATTTCGTTCGGTTGAAATCTGACATTGACAGTAATTGCACAGACTACTTCATAAAAAGAAAAAGGTGAAACAACATTTTATTTCGGAAGAATGGATCATGGTATAATAATATTTTTTTAGACCATGGTGTGGATGAGGATAGCAATAGTACTGGTACCCAGACGGGCCGGGCGCTACTTCCGAATCTTTTGACCCCATCGGTCATCCGTTCTGACGAGTTCTGTGAGGAATGGCCCCCACTTACTTTATAGTTTTAAACTCTTTGCTCACGTCCCATGGCCGATATCGATTACCTTCACAGACTAATATCACTACATAATATGTACCTAGTGTGACACCAAAGTAAGGTACGCGCAAAACTTTATGAGCCCTCTAAACGTAGGCCCGAGAACGAAACCGCGCATGGTACAGTTGAATGAGAGTGAGAGAGTTCCCACGGAGTCCGTGGCACGGACACCACTATAATATGCATACTGCGCATCCACTCGCGTGCAACTTCCGAAAGCTCATAAAGTTTTGCACGAACTGTACCTTGCTTCGCCTCATATTTTTGGTTCGATCATGCAGGGAAACTCTGAACAAAGGCCGGATTAGCCTCGTATCGTAGCAAGTGTAGCAAATGTTACCGGTTCTGCGCGTTGGAGGAGGAGCTTGGACGTAGCTCGTAGGTATCAAAAAAATAACTCTTGCTACCTTTACCACCAGTAGGTCCACCAATGGAATATTATATGACATGAATGGTCAAAAAGATATCTCTTTCTCAGAGGCGGGATGCTAAAAATTTTCGAGCTCGCCTCGCTCTGTCTTCCATCCTAGTTTCTCCTAATTCTTCAACTTTTCTGCATACATCAACGAAGCAACACCCTATTTATGTATGAATTTTCAACAAAAGAACCTCTATGAGGCGGGATGCTAGAATTTTCGAGCACGCTTCGCTCGCTCTTACACCCACGGTTCTGTTTAAAATTCCCCGTTATACCACTGCCGGATGCCAGCAACAGCTATGTGAACAGTCAATCATATAGATTTTTGCAAAACTAACCACTTATGCCTTTGATTATATACCTATACAATAATCAAAGACTTAGGCATTATTTGAAAAAAGTAATCCGGTTCAAGTAGAAAAATAACGCCTTTGTATAAAAACATTGATTTGACTTCCAGTGTTATATCGAGAAAAACTATTTTGTAAAAGTACTGTTTTATTTCATATCTCCTAAACTTTAAAACCTAAAACAAACCAAGTTCTAACCAGGGGGCCCTTGATAGTATTTGCTACAACAGGCCCCGCACTGGCTTAATCCAGCCCCGAGCCCAGCCCTTCGGTGGATTTTACTTACATGAACGGAAATTCCTCTTAACAAATAACACACTTGCGCTCCCGGGTGTACTATCGGTACTATTAGTTACGTTCAAACTTCAGAGAGCGGGAGATTTGAATGGTTAATTGATCTACCTACTTTTACAAACATGACGTATTTGATGCGTCTTTGCCATTTATTTCTGCTAAAGACCTATCCACAGAGACGCCGCACGGTGGATCGAAAATCGGCTGTAGAAGACATAGGATCTCGATTTCTTAAATGTTATTTTTTTGCTGGAAATGACTTCTGCTGATCATTACTATGTATAAAAATGACACCCGAGTTAATTCTGCCCAAAAACGAAGGAAATATATTTTTTTTACGAAAAATTTGTATGAAGCTAGTATGAAAAATCGAATTATCTCCTAAACGGCATGTTTAACCGTAATATCCTTGGAGGTGGTCATAGTGCTAATTATTTATGATTTTTTGGTTGCCGATTTGACGAAAAATTTAATGCCGTTTTTTTTTTAAAAATCGTCAAAATATTTTTATTTATTTTTACATGTAAAACGATCCCTTTTAGTGTTCAAGTTAAAAAGTTCGATATGTTATTAACCCAAATATTAAGAACACACAAAACAAGAAAAATTAAATAAAAAAATTGCTGTTTTTTGACACATTTTTATTAATTTAAATAAAAAAAGATTATCAAACTCTTATTTAAGTAACATATAAAGTTATATTATATACAAAATAATTTAATTTTAGGAATTAATACTAAGCATTTGTAAAATAAAGTAAAATAAATAAAAAAATTGACAAAACTCTGTCATCGAATACATGATGAAAAATCCTGAAGCAGCCGCTAAATTAAATGAAACGCTTAAGAAACCAGCGAAAACAATCATATTTACGTCAGAAAAGGCGCTTGGATTGCTTCTTTCGCTAAAACTCTCAAAGAGGCAATATATTACGTTGCGAGAGGCTGCCATTCGGGAAGGTGCTAAGGATATTTATCCATCTTACTATAAAGTGCAACAAACTAAGCTTGATTGCTACCCTCCGAAGCAATCAGTGACAGTTACTGATTCATCGGCTAGGATTACACTTCAAGCTTTACTTGATATCACAGTTACAAGAATCCTTCAAAGCCTTTCTAAGGAAGAGCATAACAAGCAGTTGAAGCTGATATCCAAGTGGGGGCAGAAAATGGAGGGTGAGGAAGATGACTCGAGCATTTTCATGACCTCCTTGGTGCCACTTAAACTGACAGATGGAGACAACATCTTATGGACGAACCCAAAACCATGCTCAGTTTTGTATTGTCGTCCAGTTCAGTTTACTTTTGTAAAGGAGAGTGAAGCAGTTGTCCTTGAGCTGAAAAAACAAATGGATGAAGAAATTGAGGCCCTTATCCCCACAGAGTGCAATAATAATAATAATAGGGTGACTCATGAACCAATGATGACGATGATCGACGCTAAAGTTTGCACTTACCTTTCTGAAGCTAGATCAAATGCATCGTGCTACCTGTGCTTAGCAAAGCCTACAGAAATGAACCGCTTAGATGCTGTAACATCAAAAATTGTGTGTTCTGACCTGTATGAATTTGGCTTGTCATCCCTACACGCCCGTATAAATTGTATGGAATGTCTGTACACATTGCATACAGGCTCGACTTCAAACGGTGGGCAGCGAGAAGTGATGAGCACAAAGAAATGCTACAGACAAGGAAGCAAATAATTCAAAATAAATTCAAAGATGAGCTCAATCTGTTGATTGATATAGTAAAACAAGGCTCGGGAACCACCAATGACGGGAATACTTCAAGAATATTCTTTGAGTTTCCTAATAAAACCGCAGCTATAACCGGTTTGGATGAAGACCTCATCAAAAGATTTGCTGTAATTTTACAAGCAATTACATCTGGAGAGCAGGTCGATATAATAAAATTTAGAGATTATGCCCGCAAAACAGCAGAAAAGTACGTATTATTATACGACTGGTACTACATGTCGTCAACCGTTCATAAATTATTAATCCATGGGGCTGACATAATTGAGAAAAATAATATTGTGCCGATTGGGACTCTCTCGGAAGAAGCCTCAGAGTCTCGAAACAAAGATTTTAGGAGGTTTCGAGAACATCATTCGCGGAAAAGAAGCAGGCAGGATTCCAATCAAGACATTTTAAATATGCTTGTTGTTTCTTCGGATCCTTTGCTAAGTGCACAAAGGCCTAAGTTAGATGCCAAGAAAAAGCAGAGCTTTTTTGCTGAAACTCTCGACTTAATTCAATTTCAGGAAACTGAGTTCGAGTTTTTGGATATATCCAATCTGGATGCTGACTCAGAATTGGAGTCTGACAACGAGAGTGATAAGGAAAATTTGTAAAAAAATTATATATGTACTTATTTGTAAATTTGTATTTGAGTCTGTTTGGGTTTTTTTTTTGTAATATTTAATGATATTTTGTCTTTTTTTTTATTTATTTTACTTTATTTTACAAATGCTTAGTATTAATTCCTTAAATTAAATTATTTTGTATATAATATAACTTTATATGTTACTTAAATAAGAGTTTGATAATCTTTTTTTATTTAAATTAATAAAAATGTGTCAAAAAACAGCAATTTTTTAACTTAATTTTTCTTGTTTTGTGTGTTCTTAATATTTGGGTTAATAACATATCGAACTTTTTAACTTGGACACTAAAAAGGATCGTTTTACATGTAAAAATAAATAAAAATATTTTGACGATTTTTTAAAAAAAAACGGCATTAAATTTTTCGTCAAATCGGCAACCAAAAAATCATAAATAATTAGCACTATGACCACCTCCAAGGATATTACGGTTAAACATGCCGTTTAGGAGATAATTCGATTTTTCATACTAGCTTCATACAAATTTTTCGTAAAAAAAATATATTTCCTTCGTTTTTGGGCAGAATTAACTCGGGTGTCATTTTTGTACATAGTAATGATCAGCAGAAGTCATTTCCAGCAAAAAAAATAACATTTAAGAAATCGAGATCCTATGTCTTCTACAGCCTATTTTCGATCCACCGTGCGCCGTGCTAATTAGTGGCCTATACTAATAAGCCGACCCTGCGTCAATTTATGTCGCATACAAAGACTAGTTTCATTCGTTTGTTCCCTGATTTAGGGGGCTAGTCAATATAAATAAAAATGAAATTATCTTTATTGAACGGCTGGACCGATTTGGCTTATTATATATACTGTTCAAAAATTTTGTAATAGTCCGATTTAGGTTTTCATGGGTAAATTTTTCCAGAAAATTGGAAAAACTCAGTCCTTTTTTCTATAGGATTTGTATGATCTAATGTTTGCACAGATGTATGTCGGGTAAGCTAGTAGGTAATAGAATAAAACAAGAAGGGTAATGTAAAACTTATAATTAAACTTATTTTATTAACATCTTATAGTATAGGTTCAGGTTGCTGTGTGAGAAGGAGTCCAAACCTCTTCTTGATTATAATTCTGTGTCTGGAGTACTTGTCTTCAGGGGAGAAGCGAGCTGAAAATGTGAAGCAACTGTTAGGCAAAATTCATCTGTTCAGCTGTTTATACTCATACATCAGAGTACGGTAACTATTTTAGAAATTGTTTTTAAGTATAATATACATATACTTTCATATGCATTTAGTAAAAAAAAACTGTTATTTTGACAGTACAAACAGACAATTCAATTTTATTTATTCGTATAGGTTGAAGGGTCAATGATGGCCACCATAATTTTGTTAATGTGATTTCACAAATTACAAGAAAACGGAGTGATTTAAGTTTTTTTTTTTTAATGTTGTCTAGCATAAAAGTATAATACTGCAATCACCAAGCAATGGGCTCAGACATCAAATTGGTCAACCAGTAAGTACCCAGAGCATCACACACAAGCTTGCTAGTAGAAATCTGGTTGTTTAGTTACCTGGATGTGCTGATATTGTAGGTTTGCCATGAGGATCAATGGTCTGTAAATAATAAAATGTCTCTGAGTAATTCTGGAAATAAGGACGGTCTAGGTTGGTCGTTATCGTGTTTTTCAAGCTTTGGTCAGAAGGTCGTCTTTCTTTAGAAACTTATTTCGAAAGTCGAGGAAGCCGAGCGAAGTAGTTTCTAAAATAAATTATTAGAAGAGATTATTATTAGAGTTGGATTATTATCCAGAATTACTTTTAGAAATTACTTCGCTTAAAACGGAGGACTAAAAATACAACATACTTATATTTTGTAAACAAACACGTGAGTTTTAGGTTATAAAATAATACAATGATTTACCGATAATGTGTACTGCCTGTCACCCTTTTCATTCATATAATATCTGAGATACATTTTGATACAGCTGTCTTCACAAAATTAATGTAACCTAAATATTTTTCAGATCTTTAATGCGTCTGAAATAAAATCAAAATCACCACAATTTTATACCACTGTCAACTGTGTAATTTTGTGAAATGAAATGGAGGCAGTGTTGCCGCTAGAACAATCGAGTTTGTGGCTATATCAAAGAAAAAAGTGGCCAGTTTTGTAAATAAATCACTTTCTAAATTCCGCTACAAGTGGCTAAAGTATTTCTGGCGTACTTTAATATACTATTACTATTGGTAATATAACTTTAATATTATATGGGGATACACTATTAAATATTGATTC
Source organism: Dryobotodes eremita (assembly GCA_917490735.1). NCBI lineage: Eukaryota > Metazoa > Arthropoda > Insecta > Lepidoptera > Noctuidae > Dryobotodes > Dryobotodes eremita. Next base: position 14,067,979 of record OU823257.1, read on the forward strand.
ATTATACCCACTTATCCACAAAGTGGGTATAATGAATCAATATTTAATAGTGTTAAAAAAATATTAAAAACTGGCAACAATAAAGTTTTTAGCTAGTAAAACAAGTTACTATTAATTCTTTTGTAAAAAAAACAAAATCAATTTGAAAGTCTACAACGTCATCTGGAAATTCTGGAATCTCTTCGTCAATGGATGATGATGTGGGTGGTATTTCAGTTTGATTTTTTGAATTTGACCGTTTTTGTGACTGGTTGGAACTTCAGGTGGCAAAACCTAATTGTAGGAAGCTTTTTTTTTTGTGATACTCTAAAAAGATTAGTAATAATCTTAAAAGTAGCCAGAAGTAGCTAAATTAATTTTGATGGCTAAAACAGATTTTTTATTGGCTAAAATTGCCAAAAATCCGCTAGATCTACACTACACACACAAAGTGGCTAAAACGGCAACACTGAATGGAGGCAGGAGGACTGACATGTCTGACATACAGGACAAGTCCATTATCCAAGAGCCTAAAAGTTTCTATGTTCTGTGACATAAACTTAGAAGATTGTGGCATAAAGCTATTCGTAGAGATTTTTTAAAATTAAACAGAGATTAAGGTTCTGTCGGAATCATTTTGAAGAAAGTGATTACGAGGAAAGGTTTGAAATTCTGACACTTGCCATGTCAAATAAATTATTTAAAATATTGAAATCACCGAAAATAATGAAATCAAACTCATAAATGAATACGAAATGGAACGAATTAACGAAATGTCAAATTTATTTTGGGCCGTAGGGACCTAGCTATGATCACGCCATCTACAATTAGCTTTGCTCGACTTTCCCCATTGCAGCTCTGCTTTACGTCGGTCGGTCGTATGTTGATCAAAACGCGATTCGTGACTATACGAATTATATATTTACTGAATAATATAGATGATTAATAATAATTCTTTTAAAAGTTACAAAGTTGTTTTGAATGGGAAATTAAGCTTTGTAGTGCTTTTAGATAATATAAATCAAGGTAACTTGTTGTACATAATCATAACACACTAACAGTAGTAGGAATGACTTTCATTTTGACAGTTCAACAACATTTATTGCGTTATTTACGTTGTTGAGCAGACAATTTTTTCGAATTTATGAAGCAATGGATTAGCAATAGGCTTCAAAATGTTTCAGATTGTGATTGATAGTGTGTTACGCAATTAAGGTACAGGCCTGCTTTTGAACTAACTGGAAATTGAATATTTTTTAAAGCTTATTTAATAGTCCCAGCCCGATTGATCTCTATTGATCTCTATATAGTCTGTGCCGAATGAAGGATCTGATCATCTGAGAGATTCTGGCGGGAATTTAAACTGAAAAGGCGCAAAATTTTTCAAACTTAAAATTTTTCTGTAGAAAAGTTCAATTTATTGTTTAATTCTTTTTTAAAGTGTGAATATTAATTATAAGTAGCTGTAAAATGTTGGAAGAAGGGGCCGGGGGTGAAAATCCCCCGGCCACTAAAGGCCTGGGTACTTCGGGTAAACGGGCTAGGAAAAGGGAGCCTCAGGACCAAAATAATGACCAAGTATTAGTCAGCGGCGGTGAGGATAACTTCTTACCATACTTTAAACCAAATTATAAAAGACTATATCCAGAAAATTCAACCAGCACGGACTTTAAGGTATTCGTACAAAGTATCAATAATAGTGATCGTCTGGGCAATAAGAGCCCTATCTATTTAAACCACATTTTCACCACGGATGTCAAAGGTGTTGTCTCAATACAGCGAGTAAATGCTAGTAAAATTGCAGTGATATTTAAGCAGTACAATAACGCCAATAACTTTTTAATGAACACTGCTTTCCTGGACAAATATAATATGAAGGCATTTATTCCGGCCGCTCAGATAGAGAAAACAGGCATAATTAGATTTGTTCCAGCAAATATCTCGAATAAAGAACTTTATTCAAAGCTTTCGTCTACCTATGAAATTATAACTATTCGTAGATTCACAAAAAAAGTGGGTCTGGAGAGGGTGCCTCTCCAAACAGTCAGTATAACGTTTTTGTCGAGTGCTCTCCCTGATAATGTACAATATGACCTTTTTTCATATAGAGTTTTCGAATATGTCCCACCTCTGCAACAGTGTTATAAATGTTTTAAATTTAATCACTCAGCAAAAATATGCAATGGGAAACAGCGATGTAGTATTTGCTCTGGAGACCATTACTTTAAAGAATGTGACAAGCCCAATGATCTTTGCTGCGTGAATTGCAGTGGACCTCATTTGGCAATTTCTAACATGTGTCCTATTAAAATGAGGAAGATACAAGAGAAAAAAAGCAAAATAACCTATGCCGCTGTTGCCCTATCTAAGGAGAGAACTTTAAATACAGGATTCCCTCCTCTAGTAGTTAAGAAACCTGAAAATAATGTAAATAAAAAGACAAATAACAAGCCCAATGAAAATGTTTACAATAAGACAAATGAACAAAACCTGATTTCCACTGATGAGTTGAAGACTCACTTAATAAATAATAATGACATTACAAATGCCATGGTACGCACATTAATTGCTATAGCAAATAAGGGGGATGACAGTCCAATTACAACAATGTTTATCAAAGAAATGTTACTTAAAAATCTAACTTAATTATGGATAGTAATAATACTTCTGTTTTAAGAATTGCACAGTACAATATTCAAAGTATTTACAGTAAAAAACCTCTTTTAATTAACTTTCTGCAAGAAAACAACATAGATGTTTGTCTTGTTAATGAAACCTGGATGAACGATAACAAACCTTGTCATGTACCTGGTTATAATATTTATTTCAAAAATACTTCAAATGGGTATGGAGGTGTTGCAATTTTGATAAAACCATTTTTTAAATATAAACTGTTGCAAACATCGTTTAATGAAAATGTGCAAACCATAGCTATGTCGCTATTTACTTCCTGTGGCCAATTATCTATTATCTGTGTGTACTGCCCTCCCTCGGGGCTTTTGGGAACTGACATTTTAAATAACATAATTAAAAATCTACCAAAACCTATTTTTGTGGCTGGAGACTTCAATGCCCATCACATTGCTTTTGGCTGTTTGTCAACCAAAAGCCGGGGACAACAATTATATAACATTATAGACAATTTAGATCTATGTATACTAAATGAAGGAGATTTCACTACTATACATTATCCAAATCGAAATCCGTCAGCTATAGACGTGAGTCTGGCTAGTCCTTGTATTACGCCTTTATGTAAATGGTCTGTTCATGATGATAATATGGGAAGCTATCATTTTCCAACTATCACAGAAATCACAATTTTAGCCAACCATTATAAGGTTAATCCTCCTGTAGATAAATTTCTATATAATAAAGCTGACTGGAACAAGTATAATGACCTCTCTAAAACAATTTTTAATAACATTAAGATTGACCTTAGTAATCCTCTAATAGCATATGATCGCTTTTGTAAGGCACTTGATGCACTCAAATTAGAGTGTATTCCAAAATTTACCAAAACTTCAGAGTATAGATATAAACTGCCAGCACCCTGGTGGAATGATAAAATTAAAGAGAGTGTTACTAAGTCCCAAGAGGCCTTAAAATATTATAGAAATAATCCTGATATTAGTAACTTCATATCATACAAAAAAATGGATGCAATTAAGAAAAGAACAATAGCAGAAGAGAGGAATAATGGTTGGAGAAAATTATGTGAAAGTTTTAACAGAACAACTCCTATTACAATAATTTGGAACAATATTAAAAAGTTTAAAAGAATAAAGACTAGTAACAAATCTTACTGTGATGAATTTATTGAACCATTTTTAAACAAATTATCAGGAAATTCTTGTGAAAGTGTTGAAAATTTAAATGTTTTTTACAATCTTCATAATAATGATGATGGCTCCAAATACTTGTTAGAACCTTTTTCATGGACAGAATTCTTAATTAGTCTGCAATCTAGAAAGAATACTACACCAGGCTTGGATGATTTTCCTTACATTTTAATTAAGAAATTGAATATTGAATCACAAAAATTATTTTTAAAGATACTCAATGCACTTTGGCTTAAACAAACAATACCTCAGTCTTGGAAAACACAGTGTGTCATTCCCGTCCTAAAATTAGATAAGCCTCCGGATAGTCCAGACTCTTACAGACCTATTTCATTATCATCCTGTTTAGGGAAATTTTTTGAAAATATGATTAAACTGCGATTAGATCATTATGTTGAGTCAAATAATATTATTCCTAATATTCAGAATGGCTTCAGACGTGGTCGAAGTTGTTCAGACAGCTTCACTTCACTTATTTCAGACCTGAAAAATGCAAAACAATATAAGAGTGTAGCATGTGTCTTTTTAGATGTTCAAGGTGCATTTGACAATGTTCAACCAGACATTCTTGTACAAATAATGTCCAGCTTTGGTATTCCTGGTTTGATGTGTAAATGGATTCATGAATTTTTAACTAATAGAACTCTTTATGTTAAATACAATAATATTTTACATGGACCTAGAACTACATCACTAGGTACAATGCAGGGGGCAACTTTGTCTCCACTACTTTATAATTTGTACACATCTGAAATTTGTAAATATGTAAATAATAGTAATGTAAATATTCTACAATTTGCCGATGACCTGGTGTTGTACAGTATAAATTACAATGTTGATTTTGCTATTCAAAGTGTTAATTTGGCTTTAAATGATTTGCAAATGTATTACAATAATAAACTTAAACTAAAAATTAACCCAAGTAAAAGCAGTGTAATGATATTTAGCAAAGACTTTCCTAATTCTGAAATAGTGTTTAATAATCAAACAATTCCTGTGGTTAATCAACATAAATTTTTAGGAGTTATTATTGATAAAAAATTATCATTTGAACCACATATAAATTTCATATTAAAGAATGCCATGAAAGGATTAAATATTATTAAATGTTTAGCTGGAGTGTCATGGGGTGCAGATCCTCTGACTCTCTCTATTCTGTACAAAGCCATTGTAAGAAGCCACTTTGATTATAGTTGTATAGCATATTTTGACAGTAAACATGTAAATAAGTTAGATATAGTGCAGAACAAGGCTTTGAGAATTATATCTGGAGCTATATGTTCTACCCCTATAAGAGCCATGGAAGTTGAAACAGTAATAATGCCTCTTACACTTAGGCGACTGTTACTAATAGAAAGATACTGTATTAAACTACTATCTTCCAACAATCAGCAGATAATAAAGAAAATCATACCTTGTCCTATAACTCTGCAATCTCCACTGACATCAGGCAGTGACTTGTTAAGTCATCATTTTCCCAAATTACCACATATTCTTCTACACCTGCAAAATAAATTCCGTAATGTTCAACAAAATCATCTCTGGCCTTTTTATTTAAAACCTTTTAAGGTTTTGATAAATCCAGTTAATATTATCAAAATTAAAATATCTAACAATCAAGAATTACAAGCATATTTAGATGATAATAAGGGTTACTATAAACTTTACACTGATGGTAGTAAAGGAGAGTCACATGTTAGAAGTGCAGTTTATGACCCCCAGATAAGATTTGCTCAAAGCTTTGTTCTTAATAAAACTTGTAGCATATTCACAGCAGAGGCATATGCAGTCTTTGAAGCTCTTAGGCGTATTGCTATTGTAAATAACTATAAATATTTTTTGATTTTGACAGATTCACTTAGCTTAATTCAAAGTCTTGAAAGTTATGACATTCATTTTAAAAGTAACTATATTTTATATAATATTAAACAATTAATATACAATTACCTTCAAAAAGGCGTTGAAGTTTTCTTTTTATGGGTTCCTTCACATAAGGATATAACTGGAAATGAAATAGCTGATAAGACTGCTTATGAAGGGATCAATTCATTAGATGTGTGCCTAACTTCTGCAATTCCATTCACTGACTGTTATACTGAAATAGGAATAAATATATATGCTTTTTGGGATAGTTTTTGGAAAAAAGATCAAGAAACAAAAGGTAGATGGTACGGAAATATTCAAGAGGAGATACCTTCTAAGCCGTGGTTTTATAAACTGAGAACAGCTAGTCGACCCTTCATAACTACGATGAATAGACTCCGCTTTGGCCATTCCAAAATACCTGCTCATTTAGCGAGACTGGGTATTGTTCAAGACAATAAATGTTCAAGTTGCGGTTTAAATATTGGAAACGTTGATCATATGCTTTTTGACTGTCAAAATCATATGTTAGACAGATTAATTTTAGCGAGTGAATTAAGTGAATTGTGTAGTGAAAGTGTTGTGCTAAATAATACCTCCCGCCGCTTGACAGAATTATTAAAAAATAAGACTTGTTATCGAGCAATATATAAATATATTAAAAACACTTTCGAAGAAATTTAGAAATTTTGTGAAGGAAATTAAATAAAGACTTGGCTAAAAGGTCTTAGCAACCAGGCCATAAAAATACTTATAAAAAAAAAAAAACTGATCATCTGACAAATAATGTCAAATCAGTTTGATAGTTTGGAAATGTTTGTTTGATGGCGATTTCACTTTTCATGTATTGTTTTTATGCAGCGAGTTTGGTGTAATTTGCGAAGTCATTTTACGAAAATGGCAAATCTTCCTCCTCGAAAAGTATCGTCTTCAAGTAAAGTAAAACAAGATGCCTCTCCGCTTCAAATACTATTACAAATGGGATTTCCGAGGCACCGGGCGTAAGTTACGTTTTTCTCAATAATAAAAATCACCCAAAGATTTCAATTTTTGTTGTATCACAAAAACTTTTATTCAGTTAGTAAATAAGGGGTCCTTCACATGAAGCAAGACGACCCTCACACTGAAACCCTGCCTTGTCTATCAATTATATTAAAGAGTTGGTGTGTAGCCTAGTCCTTAAAATCTTGCGGTATAATAATTTAATTTAAATATTCCTTGCGTTTTAAATGCAATACTTTTTGGTCTTGTTCCTAAAGAAGTAATATGCCCATTATTTGCAGACTGAAGGCACTATCAGCAACTGGTAACCGCAGTGTCCAATTGGCATCTGATTGGCTTTTGACTCATGTGAATGATGCCTACATCGACTCTGACGAGCCGAGAGAGTACATCTTCTATGCCAGCCCCACTGGACCCTTGCTTAGTCAGCTGCTCGAGTTCTGGGACAAATCTAAAGAAATCTCTGGTTGGAATGGAGCCCATAACTTTCCTCCTCATATAACACTTGTTTCATTTTTCAAGGTAAATGTTTTTAGAAGTAACTTGGATTTAAAAATAACACTGGATTCTTGGTCTGAAATTGCCAACACAATCAGGACTTTGTAATTGGAAGTTCTCCAGAGATAGATTACAGTCTAATTTAATTATTGTTATTCTTTTCTTTTGACAATCAAATTAGAAATTTTATGTGGCTTATCAAAAAGATTTTCTATACTTTCATCAAATAATTTTGCATCACCAGTTTTAACAACAATTTGTTGCAGGCTCCGGATGAGACTTCACTGCAACTAGGAAAAGCAGTGAAGCATGTGGTTGAGAAAGTAGGAGACCCTCCTAACTGCCCTCTGAAGTTGGAGCCCTATGTGTCACACAACTTCATGGCTTTGTTTGTCTCCGAAGAACATGCGGACTATTTGAAAAGAATAGCTGTGCAGTATGTGAAACAGGTGTCTTCTGTGTGTGAGTATTCATTCATAATATATAATTTATTACTGAGCTACAAGAAAGGATTAACTTTTTTATAGTTATACAGGGTGTTTTATTGAGTTTAGTCAATCATTACATGGAATGTGCTGATGATCAATATAAACATTTTTTTTTTAATACAAAATCAAGCGTCTGAAAGACTTGAGTAATAAACGTTTTTCTTAGTAAATCATAATAAAAATCGTTAATACTTATCATTTGTGCCCATCTGAATCTACCCTTAATTTATTGACACAGTCTGCTAAATACCCTGTATAATTTAAAATGAAACCTACACCTACACTTTGCCCATATATCACCCCCTGTAGAGACTAGAACCTGTATATTATTATGTAGTGTAACATTTCCCCTAACATTATTTTATAGTGGGTGTAATGGTGGATACTTATGAACATCTGGATGCGTTGGGAACATGTTTTCCATGGTGTACTGTGCCTCAAGAGAAACCTATCAAATGTAAGAGTGTCCTCAGTGACTTGCTTCTGCAACAATGTCTACCATATTTCATGTTGTTGTTTGCTTCTTCATTTGCCATATTATTGAAACTGTTTCTTGTTGCGCCTTATTTGTATTTTCTTTTAGTCAGTTTTGTCTACAGCATGAAATATTATACTTACATATTTTGTTTCCCATGTTTCTAAAAAACATACTTTTGTCCAATATACAAAACATATTTTTTTTACATAAAATGTTTCTTTTTATCACGTTAGAGAAAAAAAAAAATCTTGGAGGTGATTCATTTTTTCATTCTTCTGGCATTCCACAGCTTATGCTTCTTTAGTACCTTAGTATTTTCCTTCTTTTAACCATATTTTAATTTATTATTTTATTTATCAGCTATTTCATAGGCTAGAGAAGTAGAAGACTCCTTGCATGCGCAACAAGCTTTTCAGGTAAATATTATTTTAGTTTGTTTTGCCATCACTTTGCCCATAAGTATTAAAATTCTAATTTTTGTTAATTATTTTCTATTCATGTAAAAAAATATTTTATCTATGCATGTTTATATTTCGTGAAATATAAGGTGTATACTTACTGGTAAAATTAAGGTAGAAGGTTGGTGTGTATTACATTAATTTATAAACAACTTATGAAAAAATCCAAAGAAAATGTGCTTAATTTGACGTGTAGGTCTGTTTTTATTTTATCAATCTATTCATATACAACGTGATTTTTTGAGATTATTGGATAATCTATTTACTATAAATACTTTTAGTTATGTCTCTGAAGGTCAATTCTCGTACTTAAAAACATTAAAATTCAAGTCGCAATCTCATCTCAGCGACGATAAATGGTAAAAACTTGTCAAATATGTAGGGAAATTAGATGTGTGATTTTTGACAAATGGAAACTGAAATTAGAATGCCAACGCTCTTAAAAATACGAGAATTGTCCCTCTGAAGTCAAAGTTATCTTAAAAATTCATGTATATCACACTAGGTCTGACAGAATGTGCTGGCTGAACATTTTATCAGATGTACTATCAGAACTTCAGGTCAGTTTGTGAGACAGTGTTTTCTAAAATCATATCACTGACGTACATATACGCAGAGTAAAGCCACGGTATGTGGCTAAAGCTGAACGCATTAACAGAAAACTTATGTGGGTTTATACAAGGTAATCTAGCTAGAGACTTATCTGCACTTTATAAGGGTTCCAGTGATAAAGGGGGATTTAAATGTGTTTGCGTAGTAAATAAGTCGTAATAGTAACAAGTAACCATACTGCATGTAAACATGATATTGAATAATAATGATGGAACTTTTGCCAATAGTTACTTGATAGTCACCATGGGACTTAAACATAACTGTGGGGTAATTACGTAACATACTAACAGTAGGAATGGGTTTCATTTTGACAGTTCAACAACATTCATTGCGTTTTATACGTTGTTGAGTAGACAAATTTTACGAACATATGAAGCAATGGATTAGTAATTGGCTTCAAAATGATTCAGATTGTGATAGATAGTGTGTTACGTAATTAGGGTGCTGGTGAAATGAGGACGTACTATACAACTCTGCTTAACCCTTCGGGAAAGATAAGCGTTATATAATGCTAAGTCACATGGATTACGATCTGTCACTTTACTCTCATTCCATGATTCTTTTCGACCACTTACAGCACCCATATTACAAATTAGCCAGAACTTGTTTTATGAATCTGAGGATTTTTTGGTGCTTAAGAATTTGTTCCCCGAATAGCATAATGTTCTCATTAAATGTATAAATGTTTACTCTGCATGCGTAGCATGGCCACTATAGAAACCGAAGAAACGGAAGACAAAGTGACAGATTGTAGAAAGATTTCTACGGCGCGACGTCAAAATTTAAGAAAAGAATGACTTTTTGTTAAGCAAGTGACTTGTCTTCTCTTCGTAGAGTAGAGATAGAAGTGGTCACGCTACGCATGCAGAACGATACTTGTGGCGTCTATCGATAAAAGTATATAATAACCAAGTGATGTCTATTGCTTTTGTTAGACGCTAAATCAGTTATCTATATTAATAATAAAGCCGAAGAGTTTTTTATTTGTTTGTTCGAACTCTTTAACTATCACCAGTGGGATTTGAACAATTCTTTTTGAATTTGGTAGCCCAATTCTTGAGAAAGGTAATAGACTATTTAACATCACGCTAGGACGCTCAAGAGACGAGCAAAAAATATTTAAAGAACAATAAGCGAAAAGTGTGGCAATTTGAATCTGGAATCAATCAGAATTCCAATTCTGGACCAATGGCCCTTAGGACCCGAGCAAAAAGAAAAACACAAAGAAATAGCGATTAGTGAAAACGAAGTAATAGCGCGGGCGGGCGATACGACGCAGAAGCAAGGCAATTATAATATCAAAACGTTTTGTGGATGCCTCGTTCGTCTAGTGCTCGCTAGCCCGAGGTCCTGGGTTCGATTTCCAGGTCGAAGAAAATGTTATTGGGTTTTTCATTAGGAATTTTCCCGGTTGCAGCCCGGAGTCTGGATTTGTGCTTGTGCCCGATTGATGTCAATAGGCTCTCCCCTTATTACATGTGAATTAAACAGAACTGGAGAAATGTGGGTGTTACTATAGAGATACACCTCTGCCCTACCTTTCGGGGAATACAGGCGTGATGTTATGTTATGTTTTGTAGACGTGCAATGTCAAAAAATATTTAGGGACTTTGCGCACGGCCACGATCACGAGTAATCACGACCGGCCACAGAATCTCCGACCATGTAGAAAGTTTGGCCGCAAACGGTCGGACGGCCGTTCCTGCGGCCAAACTTTCTTCAAGTTCCACGACGACGACGATAATGTAGGTACTGTGTATAATAAGGTGAACACCGAGGCTCGGTGTTCACGTGTTTTGCGATGCCTAGTATACTTAGTAAAAGAAAAATATTTGCTTTCTGGGTGAAAGGTAAAATATGTAGGGGAAAATATATACAGGATGTAAAAAGACCCATCACATAGCCGTCAACTACGCATTGTGTACATCAAACTAAGTAACTTTGCACAAAAATAATAGCTGGGAAACTACTTCTATTTTTGGTGTGAAAATTTGCTGTTTGCGGTAGTACGCAATTTAACACACGCCAAACATTGTGCTTATGGTTGCATGCAACGGTACAGGGGTCGTGGGCGGTATTTAAAGTTGTATTATAATAACATTCAAAACTTGATTTCGTAAAAAAACGCCAGTAAAAGTTGAAATTTTGACCTTCAATATCTCCGTAAACAGAAGTTTCCCAGGTATGGTCCAGTACAAAAAAAAATATTGCAATGACGGAAAGTACAAGTGACTCTAGGCTTCGTTAGTATTTTTACTGTTGAATATCCCATTGCTGAATACAAACATATAGTATAATGTACAGGGTGGCAGGTACATCGACGCATAAACTGTTACCATGGATTCAATACATGATTCAGGACCCCCTGCGTAGAAACTTTTTTTTGCAAAAAAAAAGAAAAACAAATTATGTACTTGATAATAACCTATAACCTTGATACCCTTTGGCCAAGGTGAAGTCTCTATCTGTTTCACTCACATTTTCGAATTGGCGTGTACGTTTACCTGTAAGTTGTGGACTTAGCCTAGGCTGCATTACCAACATTTTAACTGATTAATTAAACAGAATCGGCATGAAATCTGGGTACATTAAAAAAAACCTTTTTTTTTTCCTGAATTAAGAAGTAATCTAGCCAGTGTTATACCATTTTGCAATCCCGATTAAACGCGCCATCTTTTTTTTAAAGTCACTTGCCAAATTAGCGTAGTTCATTTTTTTAACAGTACAGTCAGTTAAAGTTTGGTGATGTAATTATTTTGAATTTAATGTTGGGCAAAAATCTAACATTTTATTTAAAACTGAGGCAGTTATGTTTGAATTTTAATTTATTTTATTTTAAACAGTAATTTACAGAAGGGTTTTTCATGGTTACATTACAGAAAATAAAAACTAAGAAAAGTTAATATTTGTAGTCAAGTCCTGTGACTCACAGGACTTGAAAGATGGAAGGCGTTAGCAAGGTGGGTGGGTGGGTTGGGTGGTGCAAGGTGTTAGTTTTTCCGATTAATTTTTTGATACTTATAATTTGAAAAGTACTTTGCCAAGATTTTTTTTAAATAGTTGTTGATAACTGCCACAACTTGGCCTATTACCCGTTTCCGCCTTGACGTTGATATCTGGGACACCCTGTATTTATATATATTACCGCATAAATCTTAAAGGAAATAAGACTTCTGTTTTAGTGAGAGACTAGATAGATATCCTAATATTTAGATAGCCTATGGATAGGCTTTGATAGACTATGTAAGCATGAGTCTTTTATATAGACATTTTGTTTTAAAGGTAGCTGAATAGAAAAATAGACATATAAAAACCTCCTTCATCTAACTCAGGGCATCCCTAACATGTAACTCTATCCCTCCAGCGATAAACTTGGAAGCTCACGTGAAGTCGCTGCATATAACCCTGGCGTACCACTTCGATGTGGCCGCTTATGATGAGTTGAAGAAATTGGTGGATGACATGCAGCCCTCGGATCACTCCAGCTGGGAACTTAGACTTTATTCCAGGGATCCACGGTTTGCTAATCATCAGGTGAATACTTGTGAATATAATTTGATTTGGGTAGTAATTATTCCTTTTTGTATTATCTTGTCTTTTTGTGAACTAAAGTTTAGTACAGGAGCTATAGTTCGCGTACGCGTACCTAGTAGAAAATTCATTGTCCAAATTTCACAAAAATTTCGCTTTGAATTATTTTATCTAGATTCTCTCTTTATGACAAATTATTTATAAGTATGTTTGTTTAGTTAGACAAATGTATAGGAGTGTAGTTCGAGTTGTTTGTTGATAGTTCAGTCAGCAACGAAAGATGTTAAACACTGTTAGTTTTGAAAATATTGGATAGGATTTCATGTACCTGCTTAATAGCTTTTTATTTTTTTATGTTACGTGTTTCAACATCTGCTCCAGTTTTTTAAATACTATTGTGAATTGAAGTGAATTGAATTGAAGTCTCGTTATTAACTGTACCTAATTATGAGTGTGGGAACCATGTCACCCTAGAAAATAATTGCTCTGAATTCTTCGTAAGGAGTTAAGTAACATTTATAAACCATAATTATCTAAGTTCTCTCTTAAGACTGATAAGTGATAATGCAATGAGAAAATGCACACTTGTAATAGGTAATTATTGTCAATTACATAATTAAATGGATAACACTTATTTAATACTTATGTGCGATAATCTAATACTTATAATTATTGTTGTCAGGTACACAAAGTGACTCAAGGTTATGTGCCGAAAGCTAGTGACGAAGTTGAATTGGTGCTCGGGGACTATATTTATATCGAGGAGAAGGAATTTGCCAGCTCGCCCGATGGATGGGTACATGGGACTTCTTGGCTCACAGGTATGCCTTCAACTATTGAATATCCCATTGTTCAACACAAACAAACCTTATTTTTATATTACCATTCATCTTTATTCAGTATTCAGTTATATGTATTCGCGAAAAGATTTGAACTTTAGATACGATACTACGAGTACCTTTTCTGTTTGCAAATTCTAGCAAATATTAGCATGTTGTAACTGTCGCCTAGTTATATATCTATACATAGCGGCAAGCTACGCATTCGGTTCGGTTATCAATAGCTGACGCATTACACACACCACACAAATAGCTCTAATTGGTAACGCTAGAAATAACGCGCTGACGAAGTTATATCAAATTTTAAGTTATATATTAAACGTTTTTTTATCGTGAATACGCCTTACAGTTGGTTCTTTGTATACTCGCCCTAAATTATGCTGAAATAGAGTTACCTTGATAGCGGTAGCCAATCGGGGCTTAGTTGTATATCTGCTGTCAGCTGTTTTCATACACCGGTTGCGATTATTTCGTGCTCTTTCTGTGATAAATTGGACTTTAACTCGCATGATTCGTTGACTCTACTCGGCTATCGACTATCGCGTTTGACCTGAATTAATCTAAGCATCACAGTGTCTTGCGATATCGTTGATCACGTGACGTTAACGATGACGAAGATAATCAAGACTATAGAATTGTTGAACTTGAAAATTGGAGGTTAGTGCTGTGTTGTGTAATCTTGAACTGTTAAAAATAAACCTTGTGTGTCGTCAGTGAAAGTTTATTTTGCATTGTGCTGTTAGCGAGTACCTACTTACTTGATTAGATTGGTTTAAGTTGACACTTATACAGATACTTGTAGATAAGTAGGTATTCAAGATTACCTGTATTTGTCTTTGGTATTGAGTTTTAATATACTTACTTTCGATGATGGTCGCGTCATGTTCAAATATTGCTATCTATGTAATAGCTACAATATCTTATCTTTTATGTTAGATATCGTTGTGAATCAAAATATACGTATAACGATAATAGGACTATAGGACCAAGTGCTATCTAATATCGATACACTGCGTCAGTCATCAACCTTAAAGGTCGGTTGTTTTTTTTAGCAACAAAATAAACAACTTCAAAAACGTCTAAGCAATACACATCATTTACAGAAACTGAATGTTTTATTAATTGATACCTACTTTATTTTTTTTCTTAACCAAGTAGATTGGTATAAAATATTTTTCTTCTCGGAAACATACTGGTTGATTTAAAAAATATAAACTTTTCGATTGTGTTTTGTTTTCATTAAAATAAAAGCTAATTATTTTTTCTTCCCGATTTCATGTGTTTTCGGTGCTTGATAAATTTGGCATTTATCTCACTTTTATCATTTTGAGTTATACAGTTTTTGAAAAATTTAGTGGTGAGTCATTTTTATGTCATGTAGCGACGCCACTTGACTGCAGCAGGCGTAGCACGAGCACCGTTTTGTCGACGGAAGGATAGACAAAAATGACATTCCGTGAAATAATCAACTGCACTTTTTACGAAATTCAGTAGTTTATTCACGTTTTTATTTTTTTTGCTTATTTCTCGAAAATGGTGTGTCCTATCGCAAAAATTGTCCCTTTATGAAACTCTTAAACCCCTAAAACTCAAAATGTAGGTAATAATTTTTCACATTTTCCATACAAAAAGTAAAAAATCCCATATAAAAAAGGTCGAGCCCCACTGGGCGCCTCCGACTCTAAAAAAAATCACGAGGTAAGGCAAACAAGTAGGTACCACGTGGAGTCGCAATTGTCGCGCCAGTGTGAACGAGCCTTAAAGCTACAATTCTCAAGCGGTGTTGTTGTTAGCCACCAAACCGTGAGAAATAGGCTGCATGAATACGGCCTACAGACACGACGCCCAATTAGGTGCCCACCATGGGAATGCTCCATGGGAATCACGCCCGTCGAAACGAATGGTTTAGGGACCACTTGACATGGACTCCGGAGCAATGGGATAAAATTTTATTTTGCGATGAGTCCCAGTTTGGATTTAGGCTTGATACGAGAAGGGAAAAAGTGTGTCGTCGTCCCGGAAGTGCACCCTTACAGTGGCTCCACAGTGATGGTATGGGCGGGTATTATGAAGAAAAGACGAACTCAGCTCGTTTTTGTAGAGTGCAATATGAACGCTGAAAGTTACGTTGAAGATGTCCTCGGGCCTTATGTTCACCCATTTGCACAAAGTCTTGGCTCAGATTTCACGCTGATGCATGACAATGCGCGTGCGCACACAGCTCGGAGAGCCAGAAAGTACTTGGCAATGGAAAACATCCGGGTATTGCCGTGGCCTGCACAATCGCCAGACCTCAATCCCATCGAGCACGCATGGGACAGGAGTGTCGACAACCCAACAACTGAAAGACTTGTTAAAATTCCATTGGGAGCGATTGCCGCAGGATCAGATAAAAAATCTTATAAATTCAATGAAAAATCGTTGCCGACAAGTTTTAAACAACAGAGGCGGTCACACTTTGTATTGAATCACCAAATAATAAATAAAAAAAAATCGTTATTTAATTTTGTAAAATATGAAAGTTTAATTTCGTTTTATCTTTATTTTATACTACGTATGTTACGGTACACATATTATTAATTATTGTCATTAAATGGACAATTGAATGTAGGATTTTGTTGCTTTAGTCACTAATGCATCAAAACATGCTTAGTTATTATTTATAAAAGAAATATAAATATATTACAATAGTTAAAAATCGTAGAAAAGTTCAAAACCGTACATGTTGCTTAGACTTTTTTAATGTGTGTATTTACGATTGTTTTTAAAGTTATTAGCACTTTTCATTTGAATATTACAAGTCATTTATTCATTCACACTGAGTCATGAAAATATGTGTTATTAAATAAAATAGTATTTTCTATAATAAAATACATAACATAAAAGTTGACAGAAAAAGGTTCTAACACTACCGGCCTATTTCCCATCACCACAGAATACATGCATTACACACTTCAATGTAAACAAGATCTTAGCTAGGACTAAGGAAGGCGTGATGTCACCTCCTAACTCGTAAACTCGCGATGCTCTCTTCAAATGTTTTGCATTATCTACTTTTTTTGTAGGAGTCAGTGGATATTTGCCAGCCGTGTTCACACGACGCACCGCCGAGTCGGACGCTTGGACACTCCACCGCGCTATTTCACTTGGTAACAATAACAGTAAGTAAACTACATAATAAACTTCTTCTTACATTACTTCATTGAGTTATAATGTACTGTTTATAACTCTAATAAATTGTAAGTAATACAATAAATAGTGACGTGTTGTCTATTTTAATCTCGTAAAATAAATAGTTTAGAACAAAGTCGTTTCTCAGCGTTTCTCGGTGCTGTTTGCTTACTTTTAAACTGTTTGATGAACTTTGATGAGTTTTTCACTATTATTAGAGAATTTCATAAAGAAGAATTGGAACTAAAGGATGTACCATTGATAATTAAGTACCTACCTACTCAATTGAGCGAATTAATAGGAGTTCGATAAAAGCTGGTACCACATTTTATTATTCGAAGCCCGATTCATTCACATACACGGTAGTGTTATTTTTATCATTGTTATTACTAAAATATTTTCAATGTTGCGTCGTTTAGATATATTGTGATTTTATTCAAGTGATTTTATTTTATGTAGTGAAAGTGATAGTGTTTACATCTACGAGATATTATTTATGTAATTAATCGACCGTGACGCTAGTTCTGAGATTGATGCCTGTTATAAAATTTGAACTCTGTGCTGTACTTAATAGAGTTTATACTTATTTTGATTGAACTATCTAAATTCCGCGTCGGCTTTAATGCACCCGAGTTTTTGTGTGTAGGGTTTTTTGTGACCCTGTTTTGCCGGTTTTTTGTTAAAATTACTTGTAGTCTCGGTTTAGTTACAAAGTTATGTTGAATTCTGGATGGTTTTAGTGCATTTCCTAACCAGCGAAATACAAAATCCGAAAGTGTGTGTATGTTTTTAAACATTTTATAAATATGTTTAAATAATATAATACTCACGATAATACATTTTGTTGACTTATTTTGTTGACAACGAACTGAACGAAGGAAATTGAGTCATGCATCAATCAACGAATACTAGGAAATAAATGTATGCCTATAATGTTGTATTGTTTGTAGTTTTGTATTTAATTGATACAACTGTGGCAATAAAAATATCCTTTTTTTCCTGCTTGTGATGGCAATATGTTCGGCCCCTACTACATGGGACTTGAAAGTAAACTGCTGAAATTTTGGTGAATAAATTACCACTGCCTTACCCTTCGGGTAATGAGCGTCATATTATGTTTTTTGTCCACATTATAACACTCAAATTTCCTCATTAATCTCTCTCTCCCTGTTGCCTTTTCTAGCCAATCTATTGTAGGTAGGTAATTCATGAACGAATTAAAGCCATCATGTCTGTTTCTTACTCTAGCACCCTAATTGCGTAACACACTATCAATCATAATCTGAATCATTTTGAAGGATAAGTATTGCTAATCCATTGCTACATACGTACGAAAAATTTGTCTGCTCAACAACGTAAATAATACAATGAATGTTGTTGAATTGTCAAAATAAAAGCCATTCCTACTGTTAAGTGTTAGTGTGTGTGTTACGCAATTACCCCGCTGTTTCGGTGACGATACCCGTCTTTAGACAGCCACTGTGTGACGATATTGGCCCATTTGTACTGATGCTTCGGACAGATCGGACCCGCCCAATCCTACTTCAACCTTGCAAACTCATCGCAACACTAACCTACTATCACAGACAACTTAGCCCCGGATCACAGACAACTTAGCCCCGGGGCTAAGTTGTCTGTGCCTACTATTGATTTCACACAAGTTTAATAGAAGATAATTATGACTCTTCCAGTCTAGATATCTCCAAGGGCTTGTAAATAAAGAAAAAAATACGTGCTTATATCAAAGAAAACGAAGACGCATCATCGTACCCTTTATGTAGTCGCACGCACTTAAACTCATCTTATCACGCACTGGTATTGACTGTACTCTCAAGATGAAATATTAGTTAAATGTCTCCAATTTCTGATAATAAAGAAATTATTTATTAAACATGTAATGTATTTACAACATTTCTTGTCGTTATAAGATCAGTACGAACGCGGCATAATGAGAGGAGGTTTCAAAGGTTATTTTTTCGCGATTTTCATGTTAATTTTGTGTATTACAGGTATAGACACTAAGTCGGAATCGGATTCAAATACCGACGGAGAAATGACTACAAATTTCCCCCACGAAGATGCAGCCCAGCTCGGTCATGAGAAATCTGAAGAGACGTATAAAGAATGGAACAAGTACTGGACTGCAGTGCAGTTGGATAAGAGTGATAGCATCCTTAACATAACCCAGGGTAAGACTACCTCGTAAGTGCTTTTTTATTTGTGTGACTGGGTACGGACGGCACGTTAATCGCGATCGCGACGTCTGCTGTGGTCCTCGGTTCCTCTAAATGTCAGGTGTATGGACGCTTAGATTTAAGAACGGACAAGATTGACACCAAATTGAGAAGAATAGCGTGAAAGGGAAGAGGCGTATGTCTTAGTCCTGTAGCGATATCTACAACGCCACATGCGAGCTACGCGTCTTACTGACGTCACGCAAAATCCTGCATCGCGCAAGCAGAGTTTACCGCGCCACTAGCATATATACAACGTCCCGACATCAAACGTTAGGCAGCCCACCAGACACAACACCCGTCTGGACGGAGGATCCTCCCTTTCCCATAGAGTATGAGTGAACTTTACACCCTGTTCCTCATACCTCTATAGTCCATTGCTGGCTGTGGATTGCTGGACGTAGATAATGCTAATAAACAGGGCCACAGGCTCAATAAAACAGTGAAAATGTCAACCGTTGAGAGACGAGAACGTAGGTACAATCACGACCATAAAATACCTTACGGTTTCGCAAAATACAAAAGCGTTTTGTGGTGAAATAAAAATTGCAACTAGCCCGCCAAATTCATTTTTTTTTTGGTCTTTTGCGAATTGCAGCTCTGTTTTACGTCGTATGTTGATTAATATGCGATTCGCGACTGTAGGAATGATATATTTACTGAAGAATAATCATCAGTTTCATATCAATCGTCAATCTTCGGAAATTTGTTCCACCTAAGACTTTTTATATGAAATATTCTGAAAAATTCTTAGGTGGAACAAATTTCCAAAGTTTGACATTTAATATGCAATTCGCAAAAGACCAAAAAAAAATTGAAGTTGGCGGGCTACAGCTGAGGATTCACCTTAAGAAAATTCCTATTTCATAATATTATGGTATCGATAATAATATGTTCGTTACACCATAACATATCAATCAATACTTTAGGAGAAAATCGCATTTGAAACTTGCTTAATTAAGTCATCATTCTCCTGCCCTTATTTCAATTTATTTGTGATCAGCGCAACATGTTTTTTCTTTCATACTTCTCTATTAGTCGTCATCCCTTCCAGCCGTATCATCATTCACACAGTCCATCCATCGTTTATTTGGTCTTCTCCTACTCTTATAGCCATCTACATTCATACTCAAAACGTTCCTCACGATATTTTCCGCATCACATGTAAGTGTAATGTATTTATTGACCGTACATGCTAGAAGAGAACTCTGAATAAGACTTTGTTTTCCCGGATACATGCTAATGTTTCATGGCAATATGCAAACCATGCAAATGCCTTTTCAACATGCAAATGTCTTACGTACTGTTATATTGGAGCCTATTGTTTACACGAGTCAACTATATCCTTTCATTAATCGCGTAACCGCTAGGAGCTGCTTGTTTAGTGCATAATCTTTTATTTAAAACTGAGGTTGATAATGTTATTTTGATCGACGTTCCTATTTTTCAGGTATTCCAATCGACTGGAAAGCTAATGGGACTAAACCTGAGAGTGAAGCAGATGTGAGTCCTTTATTTATTTTCTCTAGAATTCTCTTCTCCACAATATCATCAATATAATAAAAATTAAATGTTGTTCAGGGGTAAGCGCATCACTTCAGAAAGGCTAAGGGTTGGGTTTTTTTTTTGTTTTAAAATGTTTGTAATAGTTCGAATCAGGTTTTTACGGAAAGAAAAATTTGAAAAAGTTGCCGGGAAGATTGGAAAATTCAGAAAAACTGGAAGTGCATTTTCTGTAGGAATTTTGTATTAATGATTGAAATTTGGACAGGACAACGTCTGTCGGGTCCGCTAGTTTCTTTTAAGTATATCGTACCTACAGTACAGTAGATACATAAGTCCAAGGATAGTGATAGACAATGTGAAAAAATGGCATTCAGCGACAAACCGCGTAGTCTCAAAAATAAAAAAATTACATCTGCCACACCTTCAGTTATTTACAATTAGCCGGCGGTCACCTGATCTCACCCTTCGATAAACCATAAAAAAGGGGCAGGGGCTATAGAACCCCTCCTATACTAATTTAGATCGAGGTTTTACAAATATTGTATAAAAACTAACAAAACTGGTTCATGAATGTAGCTTTTATGTCTCCGTAGCAGACAAAATGACCAGGTGGTAGTCCGCACTAAAAACCGTTTTTAATATTAAAATATCTAAGAGTTGTGGTGCGAATTGGGAGAGCTCTGTGTCCAGCCGTCAAATGTGATAGACTGACTTGATTGATTCAAAATATCATTGATGCAATTTATTTTGTATAACTCAAGCGCAGACTAATTGCTTTGATCTTGAAAGTTCAATAACGTTCAAGTTCATTGTATCGTATGTTATAATAATTGAACTCTTTTCCTCGACTTACGTTAATACGTGAACTTTTAAAACGAGATCTATTGCAAGTATACGTTTTCTTTTTTCGCCACTAAGCTACCTCTAATTGTACGAGTTGACTGCCTTATCACTTATTTTTTTAGCCTAAGTACATACCAGAGAAAGAGTAAAAAAATATAAATATAATTCTTGATTGCCTGTTAATTTCATTATGATTTGTATGCCATTATAGATTATTTAAAGCAATAGGTAATTTTAGACATCAAAAAAGGCGTAACTGATTATTTTTGCACGCATCATGCAAACTCATTCAAAAAATTTACAGACAGATCCGTGACACCTGCCAAGTGTCCTGGTGATCAGTAAAGACATAACGGTGATAACCAATCGCATCGTGGGTGTGTCGTGACAAGATACTTTTTGTCGCATTTAAAATAGGTGATATCCACACGCAGTCTTAAAAGCTGAAATTCACGCATGAATGCATCGTGAACAAGATTTGACCATTATTTCAATACTGATAAGGTGGTGATTGATAGACGGTCGTAGTATAATCATTGTTTCATTAAACAGTCCATATGTTGCTCTAATTATTTGTCAATCTAGCTAGCCTATTTAAAAGGAAGAATGCCTGCCTAGACCCGGAATAGATATATTATTTAATATTGTTCCTTGCGAGAAACGAACCTACGAGTACAACGAGTAGGTACACAGAAAACCTACCATGTCGTCAAAGTAAAAATGAGACTCGCTGGGAAAATTTTACTCAAATGTTTATAAGCAATGTTCTGAGAACTCTTACTTATTATGGAACAAAAATTGTAAACAATGAAATGGATTCTTGTTGATGTGTATGTTGCAGATGGATTGTCGAATCCGCTGTTTTACATAACCGCTAGAAGTTTTACAAAACGGTGCCGTTTTGTAAAACAGCTGAACAACTTTCAGCTGGATTGTCATTGTGTTACGTTTTACAAAACTGCTACCTACGTTAGGACGTAATGCAGAATGGCTTATCTACCGTCACATAAGCGTTTGGTGTGGCTTCTAATGACGAATCGGTCGCAGTAACTACGCTAGGGCACCCTGACCAATTGGTTTAGGTTAGAACTGCAACCAAAACCAATTGCGCGCGAGTCGAGCAAGCGCTACTTCCAAGTTGGTCGCAGTTACTTGGCTATTTAGTATTTTTAGGACTAACTTTCATAAAACCCTGAAAAAATTATATTAAAACTAGCTGCTGCCCGCGGATTCGCCCGCGTGGATGTCGGAAATTATCCAACGGGACCGTGCTGCCGGTACAAAAAGCCTATGTTACTCCTTATAACATCAGCTATATCCAGTAAAAGTCCCGTCAAAATCGGTCCAGCCGTTTCGGAGATTACCCCGGAACAAATAGACAAACAGATAAAAATTTAAAAAAATGGTATTTTGTTATAAGTCCCGTATATACTTTCATATGCGTTTAGTAAAAAGCTGTTATTTTGACATTACAAACAGACACTTAAATTTTATCTATTTGTATAGATTGTCCTTAAAATCACTGTTTTCACTTGAGTATGTCTTTTCGGACGCCATTATTGTTGTTATGCCACACAGAGCCATGAGCGTCAAAATTTAGAACTAAATTCTACAATCTAACGTTTCATTTCACGCTGTTTTACATAATCTCTAATCGTTGATCTGCTGCATTGATAAATGCAAAATGTTTATGCAATTCTGCGTGTTAAAGTTCAGTAATTATGGAAAATCGCTAAACGTCATTCAGCTGTTTTACATAACGAAACTGTTTTGTAAAAACAGCGGATTCGACAACCCATCTATCTGCCACATGTACATCTTTTTGAGGCAGGCTGCACGTTCTTGCCATTCGTATAGATCATCTGATGGGGTCTTGAATAAGTTTTGTGAATTTATTTCAAATTAAATGGCTAAATGTTATTCCTGAAAAATGTCCTTCATTAATCCCTGATTAAAAACCTCTTTGTAAACGTAACCAACCTTTAGGTTGTAGTATGCAGCTCCACGAAAATAACATACCTGGCGATTTGCCTAAGTCAAAATTCACGAAATATACAAACCGTCCATAACATCTTGGACTACTATTTATGATTGTATAAATATTTATTTCAGACTAAATCGGTAGGCGACAAGCATCGTCGCTGGATATTCGCGATGCGTCATGGTGAGAGGGTTGACCTCACATACGGACAGTGGGTTCCATTCTGTTTCGACGAAAATGGCACCTACGTCAGGAAAGACCTAAACCTGCCTTTGAAGTTGGGTGAAAGGTGCGTATTTAAAAGAAACACATTTCTATTTAGCAATTATAATTTACTTCGGGCGAATTCGGCCAAACCTTTGCCTATACTTATATATATAAAGAGGTAAAATTTGATGGTTTGTAAGTTTGTATGTAGGGGGGAAACTCTGGGAATACCAGTCGGATATGAAAAAATATGTTTGCATTTGTTAGCCCAATTCTTAAGGAAGGCTTTTAAATATCACGCTATGGCCCTTAGGAGCCAAGCAAAAATAAAAAGTCAGAAAGAACGCCAAGCGAAAACGAAGTTGTAGCGCGGGCAGGGATGCGATGCAACGGGGTGGGTCGGGGGAACCAGAAATTTCACGCAGGCGAAGTCGCGGACAGAAGCTAGTACCTAAATATAATTACTCATAATGTTTTTTCCAGTTTGATGGTCTTTGTATTGAACAGTTTTCTATACAGCAACTGTCATAATACTGATTACACACTGGACACTTCCCGCGGTCTCATTAGCGATAACATCGATGTTGCTCAGGAATTTGCAACTTTCTTTACTAATATTCCAACTAAAACTACAGAAACTTTAAATTCCTCGCCCTCTCTTGCTATTGATTTATTAAGAGCGAATGTTTCAGCCTGTTCTATAGAATTTAAATTTAAACATATAAGCCCTGTGGTCGTTGTAAAGGCATTTAAGCAAATTAAGATTAAAATTACAGAAGATCTGTGGGGCATGTCTACTAAAGTTTGTCAATCTATTATTGAGACAATTGCACCCTATTTAGCTTTAATATTTAATTTATGTGTAGATCAAGGGGTATTCCCAGATTTAATGAAGTATAGTAAAGTAATTCCACTTTTCAAATCTGGGGTCAGCAAAGACACTAATAATTATAGACCCGTATCGGTTTTGCCAGTTTTCAGCAAGGTGTTTGAAAAAGTAATGTTAAATCAAATGCTCAATCATTTTAATCGTAATAACATCCTACATGATCAACAGTATGGTTTCACCAAAGGACGTTGTACAACCGACGCCGGTGTTACATTATTAAAACATATTTTTAACGCATGGGAGGAGGCACAAGATGCAATAGGCATCTTTTGCGACCTATCCAAGGCATTTGATTGCGTGAATCACGAAACACTGCTCTTGAAACTTGAGCATTACGGACTGGGTAAACTTGCGCTTAGCTTAGTAAAATCATATTTGAATGATAGACTGCAGCAAGTTCAAATAAACGGTGTAAATTCATTGGGCTTAAAAGTCAAAATGGGTGTACCGCAGGGTTCAATATTGGGTCCGTTCCTCTTTTTAGTATATATAAATGATTTACCTCATTTACTGAAAATCCGACCTCAAATGGTGTTATTTGCTGATGATACATCACTGATTTTTGAAATAAACAGACATGCACATGAGCTTGACGACGTAAATAACGCCATGCTTAAGGTTCATAATTGGTTTACTGTAAATAATTTGGTATTAAATGAGAAGAAGTCTAAATGCATAAGATTCTCGTTACCGAATGTTAGAAGTAGTAAATGTCACGTTGTATTGAATAAGGAGATACTAGAATTCGTCGAAAAAAACGGTTTTCCTGGGGATTACGCTAGATTCAAAGCTACAGTGGGGTCCTCACTTAACATCACTTGCAGGGCGGCTAAGTTCAGCCGCTTACGCTGTTTGGAAAATCCGTCAATTAACAGACGTGGATACCGCGAGACTAGTATATTTTAGTTACTTTCATAGCATCATGTCTTACGGTATTCTGCTGTGGGGACGGGCTGCGGATATTGATTCTATCTTTATTCTGCAAAAGAGGGCTGTCAGAGCCATCTACAACCTCCGCAAACGCGAATCTCTAAGGGAACTGTTTTAAAAAATTAACATCATGACGGTACCTTGTCAATATATATATGAAAACATTATGTATGTTCGAAAAAATCTACATCTTTTTAGTAAGATAAGTGACAGGCATAATTTTAACACTAGAAATAGGAACAAATTAGATCAACCACGTTTCAGGTTATCTAAAGTAGGTACTTCTTTTATGGGGTACTGTGTAAAATGTTATAATAAAATACCACTCGATATTCTTCAACTAAATGAGAAGAAATTTAAAACATGCATTAAACGCACACTATGTAGACAAGCATATTATAAGTTCAATGACTATATAGTAGATAAAAATGCTTGGCTTAATGCTGGTCCTGCTCCACAGCCGGGCGCACTAGTTAAAATTTGAATGTTTGGAAGAGATACTCCTTTCTTATTCCCCCTTTTATGTTTCTGACATTGCGAACTTAATGTTTGTTTATTTTTTATAAAATATGTTTTATTATTGAATAACTCAATAGATATTTTAATGATTATTTTCTTTTATGTAGTAAAATTTTATTCATTGCTCAAATACATAGCAAACTATAGTTTTGTATAATTTAGAAGCATATTGCAATTTTGTAAATGTGAGTACAATAGATTCGTTTATTATATAATTATGTTGACTTGACAGCATGGCAGTAGAGATTATGTCATGCTCACTTAAATGTCTCACTGTTGGTGGCGCGTGTGTTGGATCATTCGGTTCCCTACAAAATGGTTGAGCTGGATGGTGCTGATCCACGCGTCATGTTCGTGAACGGGCGCCGTCAGTTGAGACTGGTCATCTCTTAACTGCCACGGCTTATTTTTATTATTAATCTTATATTTTGAATTGTTTTTTTATATATATTTTTTTCATTGTTCTCGCATATAGAAGCAACACGAATAATGTACCCAGGATTTTGTAATATCTTGATTTAAAAAGAGTGTCCTTGGAGTTTCTTGCCCGTTCTTCTCCATAGAGATCTACGTTTTGGAATGGGCAACTAGCTTCAACTTTCTGACTAACTGACCGACTCTTTGACAATTCAAAAGTGCCTGTAAATGGTTTAATTGAAATAAATGCTTTGAGTTTGAGTTTGAGTCAAACGTCAATTTTATTTCACGCATAAAAGATGAAATATGAAAAATGCTTGGGCTAGGAGTAGGTTTACATCTGCCAGCGTTTAGAATATCTGGCCAAAGGTACAGAACACCCTGTGGTTTTAACCAGGAATTGTCTGGCAGAAATCTTGATTGATGTCCACGCGTGTAAAAACGTGAACCCATTCACGTCAATACTGCAACAGGGTGTATCGTGCTTAAAGATTGCAATTTGATTGATTCATAGTCATATATCGATAAAAATAATGGGATTGTTATCAGGCCTCGTCGTTTCACAATCTTTTCTACGTTTTGTTTTTGTTCATTGATAGCTCGAGTTTCTAATTGTTCATGTTTATGAATCGCGAGACGGGAAATACGAGTCATATAATTGGACGTAGTTAAACGAAAACGACCCAACCCACAAATGACCAAAAATTAATTGTGTGTACCAAAACACTCTTTGTAGTTAAAATTTTAATGTCACAAAACAATCCAAGTAAAATTTAAACAGCATCATGCTGCGATAAATTTTACTTGGATTGTTTCGTGATATTATTAAAGTTTTAACTACAAAGAGTGTTTTGGTACACACAATTCATTTTTGGCCATTTGTGGGTTGGATCCTTTTCGTTTAACCACGTCCAATTATAATATTTATATCTGATGTGCGTCTGTAAATTATGTTTTTGTAAGTAACACTAAGAACACAATAAAAGTTAAATAAAAAAGAACCATTTGCATTCCATATATAGTTATGGCGATATTCTTTCACCATATTTGGAGACATCTTCCACTTGTTACTGGCCATCTTATTAAGTGTATATGTTGCCATTTGCGGTGCCCAAGAAAAGAAGTGGAAGGAACACTTTTGGGAACGACAGGCGACCTGCGTTAACGTCTCCGATATTTGGCGAAAGCACTAAACAATTTTTCTTACATCTTCGTCTTTTCCTATCACGTATTTCCGGTAAACAAGTTTTAAATAACATTCATCCATCAATTCCAGGGCTGGTGGCAAGGACTCTTACACAAAAGACACGCCCCTCACGCGAGTGGGTCGTCTGCAGGCTCAGTTGGTTGGTGAAGGGCTGCGATTGGCCGGAATTAACGTAACGCACGTGTACGCGTCAGCCGCACTGCGGTGCGTTGAAACTGCGCATGCATTCCTTGAGGGTAAGTAAACGATTTTGTTTACTGTTTTAAGACAGCGGCATATGGTTCAAATTGTTATGGTACGCGGCTTTGTGCATCGATAATATTGTTATATTTAATTTGGTGCAAATATCTTTGCATGATAAGTTATTTGAATAGACATTATTCTGGATGCTATCACCTACATTTAACTAGGCCCAATCTGCTTTGTGCATCGACAATATTGTTATATTTAATTTGGTACAAATATCTTTGCATGATAAGTTATTTGAATAGTCATTATTCTGAATGCTATCACCTACATTTAACTAGGCCCAATTTAGCCTATGCTTTATCAGGAGGGCAGTATCCATACAATAATTATCAAAACATAATAAATTATATTCTGGTAGATCCAAAGTGCATAATCATAAATTATTTACAAATAGTTGGATGTTATCAGTAAAATAGTCTAAAAACTGTGTCATTTATCAATGCTTTAATATTTTACTTTGATTAATATCTATAATTATTATTATTTACTGTACAGGGTAGCAGGAACATCGACGCGCAAACTGTAACCATAAATTCAGCACATGATTATTGACCCCCAAGCGTAAAACATTATGGCCGGTTATCAAAAAAAAAACTGCTGTTTCATAGAAAAGTGCAATACCTACGCGGTCAAAATGTATGGAAAAGCAAATTAGTTTTACTGAATCCATGGTAACAGGTTGAGTGTCGATATCCCTGCCAACCTGTAATATTTATTAATAATTTTTGTTTACTGTAATGTGTTGTGTATGCGTCTTTTTGTTTAATAATAGTACTGTTTGAACGATTACAGGGTTACAAGCAGACCCGTCAGTGAAAATAAGAGTGGATCCAGGTTTATTTGAGTACAAGATGTGGCATTTAGCGAAGGGAATGGCGCCTTTCATGACACCCGTAGAACTTTACAAGGCGGGATTAAATGTTGATCTGAAGTAAGTAATAAAAGTAAACTATACTGGTTTATCATTAGTATCACGAAGCGACGCGCACTTTATTTGTGGTGACCAAGTGTAAGTGTGAATGTGTGTGTGTGTAAGCGCAAGTGCTGTCGGTACTGTCTGAGACAATGGCGAAGTTGGAAGTGTGTGTGTGTTATGTGCTGAAGCTACTCGTCTTCACACACATATTCACAGCGTGTTTGTACACTTGGTTACCACAAGTAAAGCGCGTGACGTTTCGTGAGATAAAAAATACTATACATATTTTAAGTAGGAAACTTTTTTATTATAGTAATAATAGAGCCGCTTGAGAGTTGTGTTGTACGATTTTGGCTCTTTGCTGGAAAACTCACTCAACTCAGTCAGCAGTCTCTTTATAAAAAATTGGTAGTTTTCGGAGAGGGACTGCGTTTAGAAGGTACTGGATTTTGATGCCCACTTAATTGTCGACCAAAATTATAATGGATGTGATTATACCAAATAGTTCATGATTACTTTCGTCTAGTAACAACAATCGACAAGAAGGAGAATTTCACTTCACAAATATTTTTATTTACTTACAGCTACAAGCCCTACGTTGAAATTGAGGTCAACACGCCTGAGACATTAGAAGACTATTACAAGCGAGGAGAGCAGGTCATACATTCCGCTGTCAAGGATACGGAGAACGATGGTAAGTTGAACAATGAAGAATAGAATAGTCATATTAAGAAAACGTTGTAGGCCTTGTAGACCATTTTCTATTTTATTAAAGAACCTGGTACTTGTAGACAGGTGTACACTGACCTCCCATACCTATTAACACTAAATTGAAAACATTGTAATAGCCAATTATTTATAACAGTAACCGTGGAGTTTCTCTCCGGCTCTTCTCCATAGGAAACAACCAATTCCAACCATGCACCTAGCTTCGGACGTTTTATAAACGCCCATGTAGGTTTATGTGAAATAAAATATTATGATTTGATTTCAAAATCGGTATGTAATAGTGCCGGGGTTCCAGAACAAAATCTGATGGAACGAATGACCCAAGCTTGCAGTCACTGAAGCTTTTTAGACTGGCGATTTCTGCAGTCACGTTATCATTTTAATGGTTCTGTTATGGGTAAAAAAAAAACTGAAAAAAAAAAAAAGAACAAGAAACTATTTCGGGCTTGAATCTTATCAAAACTCGCGCAAAAGTCAACTACTCGGCCGTTGCGCCAATCAATCTTTTTAAACTTTTTCAACTATTTTGCAGCTGAATACCAAGTATTTAAAATAGAGCGACTGCCTATCTGACCTCCACAACCTAATTACTGGGTAACTCGATACCCCTTGGTTGTCAGACTTTTGGGCTTCTTACTACCCGTAACGACTGTCAAAGATCTACGAATGACAGCCGGGACCAACGGCTTTCTGAGGCCCGGAAGGGTCTCCATATGTAATGGTCCCCCATCCACGAACCGACCGCGGCAAGCTTAGCTTAACCTTCAATCGACCCGTTCGGCTGTTATCATTTAGCCACGAGCCCCTCGTCCATTGCGCCAATCGGCCTTAATTTTCAATTGAATGTCATTTCTTCCGCAGGCGGCAACGTAATTTTCATCGGACACGCCGGAACACTAGACATAATGGCGATCGCTCTCAAGCGCCTTGGCGAGAACAAAGAAGAGTACCCACCTTACCAGATACACAACAATCTCCTCAGGGTACCATACTGTGCCCTCGGGGCAGTTCGGGACAACCCGTGGCAGGTCGTGTGCCCCCCCTGCCCTCCCTCCATCAACTCCAGCTCGGGCCGATTCGACTGGAAGATGCTCCAAGATGCTTAGGAATTTGATCTTGTATAAATATTTGTGATAAACATTCAATGTCATTGTTGTTTAGAAATTGCATTTTTGGTCTTGTATCTGTTAGCGCGTTGGATCTGGCATGTTTTTTGTTGTACCTATGCTACTTTAAGGGTAGTGCATATAACAGCCGCATCGGGCCGCAGCACATCGTCTTGCAAAATGAAAAAACTGCCTGTAGTGGGCGATCGTCCATACGAAATGCGAAAGTGATAGAGGAGGATTTTGCAATGAGTTGCGTTGCGGCGCGGCCCACCCAAATGTGTGCTAGCCTTTACATAAAAAGCCTGACCGCTTAACGGAGACCGTTCCTGAGGTAACTGCGCGGTGCGGGAGGGGTGACAGTTGTCACAAGTTGATGTATCAGTGAGCTCATGCAGCGCGTCACCACCGGGTCCCGCACTGCGCAGCTACCTCAGAAACGGTCTCAGATAAACGGTCGGGCTATAACCGCATGCGGTTTACGCCGCAAGGGACACTGTCTGTATAGGTCTGTCGCAAAACAATCGCATGAAAATAAACTAAACTGAGCCTTGTTTTGTGAAGTACTCTGGAGTTTGTTTAGTTGTTTTCCAAGGCCAACGTGCAAATTACATTATAAATAATATGATAAAGCATCATAAAGTGCAGCTCTTCGTTAATAGCCTGTTTTAAAATACATTGTCGTACATTTCCCTTAGATATATTTTAAATTCTTTGTATTTTTTAGATTTGTTCTATAAATAAGCAAGATTTTCTTATTTTTATTTGCGTTTTAAATCATGTTTTTTACCTATACAGAGCCATATTTTTTATGCTGGATTTACTTTTATCATTCCCGATTATTAAATATCACCTATATTATGTTAAAAGTGTAACTTTAAGATAATAATCATAAGTGAACGTGATTCCTCTTATTATAATAATATAACTATTGACATACATACTTGAATCGATGGGATGTGTTTATTTTTTTGTGTCTATATTGTAGTAATTGTATTGTAAATTATTTTATGTTGTTACACACTGATCGTATATTTTTGTGAAAGTAGTTATCAATTATAATTCGTAGATAAATAATTGCTTAAGAGCACCGCTTTATTTAATTATTTTCTTGTTAAATATTTCCGAAGGTTGTGACTGTGCAGACTTAACATGTTGACTGCAAAGGAAATGGCTGCCAAATTAGTCCAAAAAAAAGCTCTCCTGCCCAAGTACTTTGAAATCAAAGTTAAACAAAAAAAAAATCATTTCCCGTAGTTAACGTGTTAAGACATTACAAAAATAAACGATGTTTAAAGCCAACAAAAATGACAGTTGTAGTATTTTTTTGTTCTAGTTATTTTGCCCGTGTCTGATCACGCTTCCTGTATCTAATCAAATTATGAGCAAAAGGCATATCTAGTGTAATGTAAGAATACGGGTAAACCTGTTTATACCGTAGCCTATACGCTAGCTATTGTACAGACATTTTAGGGTTGTAACGGATTTCATTTAGCGGATGAGGATGGAACGAAGATCGTAAGGAAATTACATTTTGAGAATGTGGATAAGAATGACTCAAACATTATTGACATGTTTTTGTTTGTACTAACTGGAGGTACTGATACATCCGTATAGAAATTATCAGGGTGCGGATATCCATTACAACCCTATATTTTATATTCTGTGTACTTATGTACTTCGTCGGTACCTGTGTATTTTAGTGAATTGTTTACTTTGTATGCCTTATTAGACTGATTAGATATATGTTCATTACACTTGTATGTATTAATGTTAATTATATGTACCTACGTCAAACTGGGTAAATAAACGTCTTTATAAAATCATATGGGTATTTTTATTAACACGTTTTGTTCATATTCTAACACATTTACAAAATAAATAAATATTATGAGATATGATTTTTTGGTAGAAGAGCACATTTGAATTAAGAAATGATTTTTGTATGGCGGCCGCAACACCCAATACTCCCGACTGTTTCCATACAAAATAAATTCGCATAAATGATTCAATATGTAATTCATAATATTGCAATCTTAAATGACTAGAAAAAAATAGGAGCAACAATCGTGGTAAAAAAAGAAATGCAAAACATAATCTTACTTAAGCCAAAACAAAATGCAATCCATCACCCACTTAGAATAATAAAGTATGTTTCAAGGCACAACTTTTTTTTAGCACCGAAGATATACTTGGTAATTGGCACTCCTTGTTATACTACAGTGTACAGTAAACTGACTGTAAAGATATAGCATTTTTATCTTACGAAGCGATGCACGCTTTACTTGTTGTTAATAAATGTACAAACACGCTGTGAATGTGTGTGTAAGCGCCGAGTACCGTCCGAGACAACGGCGAAGTCGGAAGAGTGTGTGCGCGCGTGTGTGAGTGTATTTATGTGGTATGTGCTCACGCTACTCGTCTTCACGCACACATTCTAACGTGTTTGTACACTTGGTTACAGTGACCGGCTCGAATCTTGAGCGCTCGATGAAAGAGTGGGGTCTTTTTTACCATAGGTTTATTTTCTATACTAAGAACTTAACTTTAACTAAGATACTTGAAAAATTAAAAAAACGCACAATCGGATCCCCACTCTTAAATCGAGTGTTCAATATTCGTGCAGGTCACTGTAACACAAGTAAAGCGCGCGTCGCTTCGTGAGATAAAAATACAATAGAACAGAGTTTTAAAAAACAAGTCGGCTAATTAGAGCGTCATCTCTGTCACATTCATACTAGTAGGATAGTTCCTTTCTCAAGCTCGGATGTGTCATGTTAAGCCCAGAAACTATAACTATCTACTCCATACAATGGTACAACGGCACTGAAAAAATATTACAGTATATAATTGGGGCCTGTATTTTATGCCAAGTTCTGTACGCAACTTGGAACTTAAAAACACCAATTCTCTTTGCAGGCTAAGCACTATTACTTTCCGATCTTACTTGCCTTAACCAATTGTATGGAGACGTACGAATGGCTTCTATTCAAAACTATATCGAGATCAAATTCAAACAAAACAGGGTCAATAATTACAAATACATTTCCACACACTCACTTACTGTTATCAGAACTTGAATAATTAAATTTCTCAGCTAAAACTTCTTCAACGATTTTCTGTATCATGAGCCTATCTTCAGGTTTCATGTCTTCGGGCTTCGTCTTATCGTCGTAAATTTTTCTATCTATTAACCTAACTATAACCTCTTCCACAATAGTATCTATATTTTCGTTTGTATTATTTGGGCCAGTAGCTTGATTTATTGTCTCTTCACTCTTTTCTGCATCTACCTTTTCTGTAATTTCAGTTTCATCCACAGCTTCTTTTTCTGGCGCTTCAGGGATCATTTCCTCTTCAGGTATATCTCCTCTGCCATCTTTCGCTTCTAATTCAACAGTTATATCTGATATGATGCTTTCGGAAAGCTCTACAGCGATATGTTTATGACGTTTCATAATTTCTTTAAGTTTCTCTTTAGCTGATGCTACAACCTCTGACCTAGTTTCTGATTTAATTTTCTCAATTGCTTTCTTCTTTCTTTCTTGTCTTAATGTCTTT
This sequence comes from Dryobotodes eremita, assembly GCA_917490735.1. Taxonomy (NCBI): domain Eukaryota; kingdom Metazoa; phylum Arthropoda; class Insecta; order Lepidoptera; family Noctuidae; genus Dryobotodes; species Dryobotodes eremita. The sequence goes on from OU823257.1 coordinate 14,102,031, forward strand.
AAGTCGTCTAAAGCTTTCTTTACTTTTTGTAATTTTTGAGTTTTCTCTTCTTCCATTTGAATAACTTCCTCAATTATAGGCTCTTTAATTTCTTCAAAAATGTCACTGTCAGACTCGAAATTATTCTCCAAATTTTCCTCTAAAATTTGTGCAGTAATGTCTACAACACTTTCATTTTCTGGTGCAGTGTCAAGTTTAATAGCTGGGTCTTCCACATTTATTTCGGCGTCAGATTCTTTAGAGCCAGTTTCCTCAATGGTTTCGTAATTTACGACATCAACAATATTTTCATCACTTAGATTTGCGTTATCTATGAATATATGTGAGGTATCAAAGGACCTAATATTATGTCCTAGAGGAAATTCTCGGAAATCTTTCCGCTCTAGTATGAAAAGCGCTGGTTTAGTCCTAATTTTCACTGGAGGCATTAGTTTATAATGCATGGATACTTGAGAAAATGATTCTATACTATCTAAGATACTGTGCGTTTGTGCAAAAGACTTAAGATTGGATGAATACTTGCTTTTAGCTTCGATTACAAGATGGGTGTAGTCTTGTAATAGTTCAAAAGACAAGGATTCGTTTTTGCTATATATCCAACGGTCATTAATTTGCGTGTATCTTGTAACGCCAGTTTGAGCAGCTAAGTTACAGATATGTAGATTTACGAATGGTTCATTCCGTAGTAGTTTATGGAACCTGGAAAATTTATTAATTTTCATTAGTACCTTCAATTGCTTGACCACATAAATCACTCGATTAAATAAATATTTAGATTATACAAACCTAGTGATTGCCACTCCACCTGGATAGTTACTCATGGCCACCAAAACAAATGCTAATGATATGATAATATTGCCCAATATAACAAAAACTGTTCCCCAGAAGAGCAACTCAAAAATAGGTGCCTTCGATCGTCTTACGTATCTGAAATAAAGAGTAAAATGTATCTTTACATAGTATAAAACAAAATCGCTTTTTTTGTCTGTACACTTAGATATTTTAAACTACGCAACGGATTTTAATGCGGTTTTCATCAGTTGTCAGAGTGATTAAAGAGGAAGGTTTATATGTATAATACATGCATATTATAGTAAAGAAAAGCCGAGAATTTCAAGGATTTGTAATGTGATGTCGTAAAAAAACATATTTTGGTGCGCTTCTATTGCAAATGCTGGCTAAACCTTATTAGATCGATCAAAATAATGTACTACGGTATTGTATATCTTAAAAAGATCTACAAAAAAGTCCGCGATGACATATGTCTACCTCCTAGGGATAACCCACAGTAATTATTTATATCTTTTACATATTACAAAAAGAAAATGGGTTATTTACGAAGCTATTTTAAACAATACAGTATTATTCCTTATTCAATTAAATAAGTTATTTACGTTGTGCATTTAATGTAGATCGAAATTCCCTTTACAGCATATCATTAAAATGAATATCTTAGAAGATATCAGAGATTTAAAATGCGGGGGCAGAGCGGCCGTCAGGCTGTACGTCCGTCCCGGGTGGCAGCGGCCGGCGGCGGCGGGCGCGGCGCGTGCATATAAAGGTAAACGCACACTTATCAGAGTCGAAAGAAGCGAAGGAGCCGAAAGTATCGAACTTTAGAATTACTTGTATGAAATCCTATGCAACCTCGCACACTTATCCGCGCCGGGCGATTCGTCCGATTTGGCGCGGATAATGCAAGGTTTCATAGGATTTCATACGAGTAATTCTAAAATTCGATTCTTTCGGCTTCTTCGCTTCCTTCGGCTCTGATAAGTGTGCGTTCACCTTTAATCAATCCAATTTACTTATTAGTAACATAATATTATTAATCACACTGACACCATATTAGTATCTACATTGCACCCGTGCGAAGCCGGGGCGGGTCGCTAGTAATTATTTATACCATAACTGCTTGTGCTTGTTTTATAGAAAAGTAAATAGTTTTTATTCACTAAAAAGACATCACAGTACATGCAAGTTTGAAATTTGGCTGGCAAAAATGAAAAACAAAAATACCCTGGCACATACAGAATAGCGAATTCTGCGCAGGGCGCGACGATATACCAGTTAGTTGACAGTTGACACAGTCTACGCGAGCGAATATCGTCCCGCATCCGTACATCCGGCACGGACGCTTCAGTTAGGTCACAGCTTAAATGTTAGTCAAGCCCTAAATACGACAGTTACTGTATGAAAAAAACATGTTAATACTTACATAAAGGAACAAGCGGCCGCAGACGCCATATTGAGCAAAGGGAAGACATAAATAATGAACCGTAGTTCTTTGTGTGGCAGGAAGGAGTACAGCAGTATGTACACGAATGCTGGCGCAGCATACTGTATCAGTCGCCGGTCTAGGTACAGTCCTACTGGTATGAGTACCACGCTGGGGCCCAACCCTCGAGGGAGAGCTGAATAGAAGTACCAGAGGAATGGTGATGTCTGTAGTTGAAGTTAAGGATCTTATAGCAATTGTTTGTGAAGTTTCTATGTGCTATTTTAAGAAATTGGTTTGTAGAAACATTTTTCTGCTGATGCTGGTTGTCTTGGTTTTATGACAACAGATAATATGAGCAGAGAATTTACTGATCAGCACCCTAATTGCGTAACACACTTTCAATCACAATCTGAATCATTTTGAAGGATATTGCTAATCCATTACTGCATATGTTCGAAAATTGTCAACAACGTAAATAACGCAATGAATGTTGTTGAACTGTCAAAATGAAACTAAAAACTATGGTTGACCTATTTGTACATTAGTCTTAAAAGAAAAATAAACCTCGTCATTTTATGACATGCGATGAATGGATGGATGTTTGTTACACTTTCACTATATTAAAAAGTACTCTGTGACTTTCACGCAAAAACTAGCGAACTGATTTGGATGAAATTTGGCACACAGATACACCATGACCTGTGTAAGAACATGGCTACTTTTCATCCTGGATCGCAGACGATGTCGCGGGCAACAGCTAGTATCATAAATGTGAAAGTTTGTGAGGATTGATGGATGGATGTTTGTTACTCTTTCACGCAAAAAATACTGAACGGATTTGGATGAAATTTCGAACACAGATAGTTAATAACCTGGAGGAGCACATAGAATACTTTTTATTCAGGTAGTATATTCCCGTGGGATAATTTCCGACCTCCACGCGGGCGAAGCTGCGGGCAAAAGCTAGTATTTAAATAAAAATAACAATTTATGAAAAGGATACACCCCAATTTGAGCTCTTGTTCATGATGGTATTGTACCAGAATACCTCAGCTTCCGGCCATAGCAGCCGGCCCCAGAATATTGAGTCCACTATGACAGTCAAGGCTACTAGCCCCACTCCTGCAGGTACCACTATCTTGAATAGACTGGAAATATATGTTTAATACAGTTATATTTTACATTTATGGCCCATATTACATAAAAATCATACAAATTAATCTGGCAAAATGTTGGTGTGCTATAGGTCTCTGCCTAACCGCACAGGTGTGATGTTTTGTTATGTCACATTTTAAGATATTTTGGTGATACAATGTTTTAATGATGAAATAAGTTTCTTATGGTCTCATTTTAATTGTAATGATGTTTATACAGCTGAAGTATTTTTCTTAAACTACATTCTAGTTTTACATTACAAAAGTAAACTTTTTGCGTCATACTTAGTTGTATAGTTAAATTAAAAATGATTCTTTATCAAAATATTATGTGTTAAAAACCTAACTTACTTTGTAAAGTCAATCTTCTTGAAATACAAGTCAATGATGAGGAACAACCCAAACAGCATGGCTAGCTCTGCTCTAAATATAATGATGGAAGCGCCAGCACTCACAAGGAATTGCTTGTGTTTGCCAGACAACCAGCCGTCAAATGCTAGGAGTACTGAAATCATATTTTGAAGCTTATCATCTTAATCTTTTCACATTCCTTGTATTAAACGTCTTGGTTAGATCTATGTTGAATAGATTTTCAAACAGTACTTTCGCCAGAATATCATTGTGTATTTTAAAAGTAAATTATATATACTATCTTGGTGACACTATGGTAATGATACTTATAGATAATTTGGAAAAATTATTGAATGATATTTTAAAACAGGCGATTTAAACTAGATCTAGATTGCTAACAAATAATCAGATACCTTAGCTAATCTTATTATATTTGCCAACAAAAAGTCCTATCTTACCAAGGGGTAACACCATGATGTTAGGTAATGGCCGGCTCATATAAAACATGAAGTGGTACTGAGTGACAGTGATGAGAGTGTACCACCACACAAATATGCTGCCAAACTGCTTCAGCAGAGTGCTCCTCAATCGACTCCATGCTCCTATCACTGATATCGCCAGCACCAGACGCACTGCAAATAAATACCACAAATATACTTGAATTATACAATAATAGATTTAAGATAAACAGTAGTAAACAAATGTACAGCTATCTGCAATAAAGCTCTCCTAGATGACGTAAAAGCAGTTAGATAAAACAAAAACAAACACATTATTAGCACCGTATCTAAATTTAATATTTCCCACTAACCTACATATTGCATCCAAAATTTGTTGATTCCAAAAAGGTAAAAGAGTGACACCACTGGTGCTGCAAGAGCAGATATTGCCAGCGGGCCAACGAAAGTGCGCGGCACAACTCCCGGGAACTCATTATGATCGTACTGGAAGAAAATACTTATCAATGTATGTCTATATGAAGCGACATAGGAATCCAAAATTAGATTTACTAGACACCTGTGAGAGGTTATGCCGATGATATAAAATGTCGTGTGTGGCTTGAATGTTGAAACTTTCTTCTACTTTTGTAAATGGGCATAGCAACACATGTAAGCTGGCGACAATATAAAGTAATTGGACCATTTTATTGATAAAATCAACAACAACAACCAGTCAACCCATAGCTCGTTTTCAACTGAAAATGTCAAAAACAAAAGTTTTGTTTGACATTTGTTTTGACTGCAAAGAAATGTCAAATAAAGATAGAACGTCAGAACAGTCAGATCACCGAAAACAAAAAACAATTCTTTAGTCGATTTTAGTCATTTGATTTTAAAATATTATGCTTTTAGAACCTGCTATTATTGTTATTGTTTAACACATTTATACCTAAAGAATGATCATTTACATGCAAATTTTTACGCCTGTAATTTCTACAGCTGAATAAATTAACAATAAATTTTCATTAATATTTATTAACGAGTTAACAACAAAACGTAGTTTTGACAACAATCGTCAACAATGGTGGAACGGATACCGTGACATTTTATGGCAGTATTCGTTTTCTGATACGAAAAATATCAATAATGATCAATAATTCACTTGAAATAACCTTTGCGATTATATTGCAATAATATTTCGCTTAATCTTGACATAAAACATTAAGAATGTGTGATGTTTGTTCGGAGTTTTCACAGCTTTTAGTAAATTGTAAGTTACATTGTTTCGAAATTTAGCAGTCCATTTGTACGTTCTATTTAACTATTTTAATCGAAAATGTTTTTAATACGCCGGCGTCTAGTGTAGATAAATTATATCTTAGTTATTGTGAGTTGCTATGATATTGTCCGACTGTGGTTTTAGGTGAATCCAGACTTACCGACGATGTGTCCCAGTATCCAACTATAACCCAATCTGAGCTGGAGATAGTGCTAAACTATATTCTCTCATGGCCACAAAGGTAAGATATTTACTATACTTCGAAACACAACTAGATTTTAACTCCTACAGCTGCTTGAATGTGACAACCAATGTAGGTGACTGCTGTGCTTTGTTAGAGCCCTTTGATACTCTTGTCCAGTCATGATTAGTTTATAAAATTGGCTATTGCATAGAGTTACAGGTACAAAGCGTACTTTACTACAGTAAACAGTCATTCTATTGTGATAAAGTGAAAACACAAAAAGTAACCTTTCAATCTTAATAGACAATGTCATTTTATTGATAAATATAGGATTGTAATACATTCTGTAATTTTGTTTTAGGCAATGTATGTGTTGCTATCGGGATGTGAAGAATTTTGAAAGATTTTATCTTGTAGTGCAGAGTATACTGTGCTTGTCTGTATGTCAACTGAAGCAGCTCAAAGATGAACTAGTAGAAGCAGCTAAAACCGCCCCAGCACCTGCACCACCTGCACCACCTGACAATGCAGAAGACAAACAAAAACCTGAGGAGGATAGTTCACCCCCTGTTGAGGCGAAGACCAATGAAGAGAAGGAATCTCCAGATGAGCCAGATGAGCCTGCCCCTACAGCTGACACTCCAGAAGAGCCCAAAAATGCTGAGACACCTCCTTCTTCAACTGAGGACACTGAATTATGGTCTATGCAGCAAAAAGAGAAGCTCATGCACATTGTGTCTAAGGTGTTCCTCCTCAACTTCCCTTTATACCTAGCCTGCAAGCACTCAGCACTATGCCGCTTGGATGACCTCTCTGCTCAAGAAATATCTAATCTAAGTTTATATTGTGACCTACATGATACTGAGATACCTGCTTACTTGCTGAGAAATGTCAGCTTCTTCTGCAAACTGGGTGGAGTTTGTGCAATGACATCTGTGTTTGAACATGCTACACAGAGCACTCTCCCTTTATCAATGGCTCATGCCGTTGTAGCAGCAGTAGGCAACCTCAAGCTATGGCTAAACTTCAGAGCTGTGTCCCAGCTCTTTATGCCATTGAGAGCCAAGATATTAAAGTACATGTGCACTTTAGAAGACAAGGATCTTAGGGTGCCTGCAGTGAAGTCTATGGCTGGTAAGTTAAGAATTTATATCAGTAAATTATTAAGTTTTAATTCATGTCTAATGGCATAGAAGATATATGATTAAGGGGAGATTTTGCAATAGTCAGACATTATTTTCCAAACAAAACCTGTCAAACCACAATATATATTCTGGAGATAAAACTTATTCTGGTGGCTAAATAATAACATCTGCACAGGTCGATCGATCAGGTTAAGCTACGCTTGCCGCGGTTGGTCCATGGATGGGTGACCATCTTTACATATCAATAACCTTCCATGCCTCGGAAAACACGTTAAGCCGTTGGTCCCGGCTGTCATTCGTGGATCTTTGACAGTCATTACAGGTTGTTAGAAGCCCGAAAGTCTGACAATGTTTTACCATGACGTATTGTATTACCCAGTAACTGAATTGTTGAAGGCAGTTAGGCAGTCGCTCCATGTAAAATACTGGTATTCAGCTGCATCCAGTTAGACTGGAAGATGACCCCAACATAGTTGAGGAAAGTCTAGGCAGACAATGAGATAAAAGTTATCCTCAGGTTAATCTTGTATGATCAAACGAGTTGTATAGCTAAGATTTGACTAACTTACAGTAACTATTACTTCTAATTACAAATAATATAGTAACTAATATAATACCAATAGCAATAAGAGTGTGTCAATATGAATGTTAACCATCAGTCTAAACAACTTGTGTTTTGAAAGGCATATTTTATTTGCAATCTTATTCTTTAAAAAATAATCTAACACAAATATAACCTAGCTGTAGGTAATATTTTAAGTCACTTCTGACATTTTCATTTGTTTTTAACCTGTGTAGAGATTGTCTAATTTAAAATTGCATGCCCCTCCACTGCTTGTTGCATACACATTTCAAATGTTTGCATTGAAGTTTTAGTGGAGGGGTGTGTGTTTTAAATTAGACAATCTCTAGCTGCTTATATGTTACCTGGATAATAAATAATTTTCTATTTCTATTTCATCCAACAGATTTCATGTGGGGAGCAGCAAAAGAGCCTTTGGATGTACCTCTAACATTTGACGGAGATGGACTGGCATTAGCTTTCAAGTACTTCAACAGCAGTACACTGACGATGCGCCTAGCAGGGGTGGCGCAGATCAACGCGCACATCGCGTCGCACAACGAGTTGTGTGCTGGAGAGTCGGCGACGGATGCCGAAGTGGCTGGTCAACAGCTGGCGACATGGCTCACGAATAATAACATCATTGAGCATCTGTTTGGGCCTAATTTGCATGTGGAGGTTAGTAGGATGTAGAATGTTGGATGTGCTAGATAACCTGGAACTGTTAGATATTTTTCAGTTTTTTTCTACACCATCTTCCTAGTTAAATTGGGATGTAAGGTGTTGCAAATTACCCCAAGGGATTGCTTAACTACCGATTAATACCATTGTTTTAACCAAACAAGTGCTCTATCCTACTAAACTAATATTATAAATGTGAAAGTTTGTGTGGATGGATGGATGGATAGATGTTTGTTACTCTTTCACGCAAAAACTACTTAACGGATTTGGATGGAATTTAGAACACAGGTAGTTTATAACCTGGATTAACACGTAGAATACATTTTATCCCAGTAATACATTCCCGTGGGATAATTTCCGACATCCACGGGGGCGAAGCCGCGGGCATCAGCTAGTATTTCATAATTATGCTACATAACATAACGCATCTTGTCTCTTAACAAATGTTTTTTTTCGCAGGTGATAAAGCAATCTCATATGATCCTGAAGTTCCTAGCGGTGGAAGGTCGCGTGGCTCCCGAACATGTGGAGCTGGTTTGGGCGGCCGCACAACTCAAGCACTGCGGCCGTCAGGTGTATGACCTGCTGCCTGGGTTCATCAGGGCGTTAGCGCCAAAGCCTTGTGCTCATCTGTATAGTCTGCTGTGCGCGTTGCCGCCTAAGGAGCATACGGAACAGGTGATTAATACAAAAATAAAATTGTTAACTCTGGCATTAGAGCCTTTCACCAATTTGTATATTCTTCCTTCATCATTTTGGGCACAAAATACAGAGTGAGAGAGTTTACAGGGCGATAGAATCTGAATGTACATTTTGTAATAAAGAATCTCTTTGATTTACTCTCTAAAAGACAGTCTTGTTAATTATACCATTTCCATCAGAGCCTACAGAGCAGTGATAGCCCAGTGGGTTTCCACTGGCCGCGACTTACGAGTTGTAGGTTCGAATCCTGACTGGCGCTATACTTTGCGTAAATTATTTCATCAGCACTGCTCTCATAACGGTGAAGGACAACATCGTGAGGAAAGCGGCATGTCCTAAAATCAAAAATTCGAGGACATGTGACATCTAGCAACCCGCACTGGGCCCGCCTGGTGGATTACGGCCCACTCCCTCTCATAGAGAGGAGGCCTATGACCCAGCATTGCGAACATTATAGGCTGATTATGCTTATGCATTAGAGCCAATGCTATAGATAAACAAATAATACTTCACATAGACCTACCACTCTGAATTCGTTTAAAATCATGCATTACCCTATCTATAGTTTCTGGGCGTACAATACTTTTAAACTAGTCAAAATTGTGTTAATGTTTCACACCGCGTTTAAAATTCGCTATGAGCCCCACCTTACGAGCGTCAGCAACGGCCAGTTTTGCATCTATACGAAGCATTATTACTTTTTAGCAATAGGCTCGTCCTCTGTTACATGGGACTTAAACATAACTGGTGTAATGTGGTTATACTAAAAGTAAACCTCTGCTTAACCCTTCGGGGAATACAGGCGTGGTGTTATATTACAACTTTTTCTATACCTCATACCTCACACTGTAAATGTAAAAAATGGTATCTTTCGTCCACAGAGCCTCTACCTAGCGTCCGCACTAATGCGCGCGATGTGGTCGCGCGGCGCGTCAGGCACGCTGGGCGGGTCGCCGAGCGCGCTGGCCGACGACCCCCCCCTGCGCCCCCCGCAGCCGTCCTGCAAGCCGCACCACAACTCGTCCTCCGAAGCCAGCGTGAGCATGGATCAGACTAACTCCGATGATGATCCTGTGAGTTTACAAAACAATGAAAGCTTTCGCAAATCCGAACTTTTGTGCTGATTCATAAGTAAAATGATCGACGTGACCTTGTGAAATGCAAAATCAAAGTTTACTTTGATTTTGGAATTTCAAAGTGATTAGTTGGAAAGCGAAACTAAGGCCCACTTGCACTTTCACGGGTTATCCTAAATAACTAGGAGTAAGAGTAACTAGCTCCAAGAGTTAGAGGTAAACTTTTGAATATTTAAACTTAAACCACCCACACTGATGGGCAGTGTGGGTGGGTTAAGTCGCTAAACTCTCGAGTTAGCATGAGTAATGTAAATTGAGGTTTAGGAATATCCTTCAATACCCTCAAATTGTGATTGGAAGTGTGTTACGCAATTAGGGTGTTACTTTTTAGTGGCGCAACGCGTAAAAAAAGTTTTATTTATTAATTTTGGTTCACCAACAATTATTTACACTGGTTTTATGGTAAAGTGAACATGCAAAAATGTAGCAACAGTGCAACAATCACTTATAGACAAACGCCACAAGCATAACAAAGTTGTAAAGAAAAATAAAAATAATTAATCTAGTTTTAAATTACTTAACTAAAAGTCTAAATAATTAATATAACAATATAAAGTACTTATTATTTATGTAAACAAATGTGTTTGCGTATGTAGTTAAAATGGTAATTACTTAACTTCGAGTTTCCAAACTCTACATTTATTTAACTAACCTCACTAAACGTGCAAGTGGGCCTTAGAAACGAAACTTTCCTAACCTTTAGTTGAAGTTGAAATAATAGTAATTGCGTTAAGAATAGAATAGAATACTCTTTATTATGTACACCATAAAAATTACAGATATAAATGTAGACATTTTAAACAGGGTGCGTTTATATTTTTTTTTACCAAAAATATTTTTTTATTTGCCTACATTGTCCCACTACTGGACAAAAGCCTCCCCATTCCTTCGCATTCACATAAGCTATTGCGATTAATAATGAACCAAAGTCAGTATTCATTAAAAAACTAGTTTATGATAAAAATCAACTCATTTAAAGGACCAATATCCAAAAGTGTATTTAATTCCTTTGTTCTCTTGTCCCCAGTGTGAGGAGCTAAGCACTTCGGGCGAGGAGGCAGGACCGACGCCGCGCAAACAAAGTAAACATCAACGTGACCTGACTGGTAAACATATACCTACAATATAATGCCGTGGCCATACTAGCTGCTGTATACACTCTCACTCTTGTCTTACAGCCGAACAGGAGTGGCTGAGGGAAGGAGAGGAGCTGACCAAGAAAGAATGTCCGACGCTTAAGTCTTGCCAGAAGTAAGTATTGTTTTTACTTTGAATGCATAAATTCAATATTCCATAGAACTTTGTGAACAAGTGAGAATGTACTTCTGTTCAGCCAGAATTTTGAGAGCATGAAACATCTTAAAAATATCCATAAAGTTGTATGTTGAGCATTGAAATATGCTGAAAAAGGCACATCAAACACAATGTTCGATTAATTATTGATACATAAAAAAAATATGTTCGCTGTTCTGTGTATTGTCAGTATTCTCATTTAAGACTATTGTGAATCTAATAATATTTGGCAAATGTGTATGTTGGCAAAACTCGATAAGTTTATCCCAAGCTCTTAACTCTTAACTCTCTTCTAAGAATACAGCTATAACATTACAAAATAAATGTATGTAGACTTCAAAAAGAGTGATCGCGTTCCTTTGTAAACGAGGAAGATTGCTCTAAGCTAGCCTAAGTGAAATTATTCTCTATTGGGCCCTCGCCCACTTTGACAAACTACACTAAATATCACTTCACCGCGCAGACGTAACAAGCGCGCCGGCAGTAGCGGCAGTGCTAGTAGCGGCGCCGAAGAAATGCTGCGGCCGCGCAAGAAGAAGTTCTACAAGAAACGCCACAAGCCAGGCAAACCCAAGCATTTCCGTGAGTGCATGGTCCATACATCACATACTATCACTTTTATGTGTGTCTATTATAAAACCTCTTTTATTTGAGTAGGTACTTCTTTTGTTTTTCTTGTGAGTTATATTGAAGCCAAATATGAAATTAGAGTGGAATATGGATGTTGTGAAGACTTTCAGAAAGAAGCTAAAACAGCTTTGAAACTGTGTTTCTCACACACGTTTAGAAAGGGTTAAGGCCTTTGTTCACCTATATTTAAGCAACTAGTTGATAAATTATTGGACAACAAACCTTTTTTGCCAGAAATAAAGTAGTTTTTTTTTTTTTTAAGTTTAATTGCATGCTGTGATGAAATAAACATTTTTTAGCTTGTTGCTATTTCTACAGTATCTAATCCATATTGTAATAGTATTCGACTATAAATCTAATTGTAACATTATTCAGCAGCAACTCAACTGAAAACAGCTGATTTAGCTGAATCTGTGTCTGAAGTGGAGGAAGAATCATCGGGCAGTGATACCGCGCATTGTCAGCTGATTTGCGACAACGTTGATGCAAGGTGAGCCTTATTGTCAAGAGTATGAGTGTTATTTTTGCTTGCATAAGAAGAAAACTGTTGCTGATCCTACCTACTTCATGCATAGCACGTATCGGCGCCCACCGCTTTTGCAGAGGCTAAACTAGTTCGTCAAAGTTCTTTAGGTCCTTCTAAGCCTAGGAAATAACAAAGACAATTTACAATCGGTTTAACCAAGAGAAGGGTTTTTCTAATCCAGATTTATTATTATTGATAATAATTAATCTATAGCGTTATTCTTTTACCCAAAAAGTCGGACGTTTCTATGCACAAATGCGGGGTTGGTTATGTGGGGCTTGCACACAGAAAAATACCTGGTGTGTGAGCAACCACTTTCATAGATGGGCCACACTATACTATGCATGATTTTCGCGATCAATATTCAACTGGCAACCACAATGATCTTTTATCACCTTGACCTTCCTACAACAGGCGCCTTATGGAGCTCCGTCTAATGGAGAGCTACAAACGTCGGGGCGCGGCCGGTGAGGAAGAGGAAGGCAGTGCCTCATCAGCGCTATCTCCTCACTCACATCCTCACCTTGCTGATTTGGATGAGGATGATTCGGCGTGCGAGGAGGAACTGGCCAGGCTTGCTGCGCAGGTATCGATAATACACCGATTATGTTCTCTGGTGTTGACGCCAAAAAATGTAAAATAAAATAATTTCACTCTTGTGTTTTAAAAAGCCTCGTACTGAAATTATTAATCTATAAAATGTTTAAAGATTGTCATTATGAGAGCATTTCGATCGTATCCTATATCCGCCCTTCCCCTCCCATAATTGTTGAGAGAAGAAATATTTCTACGAAGGACACTGCGCATCAAGACACCGCTGGAATCGCACATTCGTATTTACGTGTGCGCACACAATTTTTGGAACTTTTATAACCGCCATAATGTAGGGCTGCTAATACAGCAACCTATTAACTTTGAGTGAACATTATTCGTGAGTGAAGTGCAGTGATGTCGTGCCGAAGAAAACAACGACTAATGAAGCCACGTGGAGCAAGCTAGTTAAACAGCCCACACCATTTTTCCAGGTCAGTCCTTACCCCCTTCCTCAGCGACCAATGCTCTCTTCGAACGCGTCACGGAATCAGTAATGAACCCGCGCACAATACCTAAAATCTTACCGCAAACGTAATATTAGTACTAGATAATTTACCCTCCATCTAGAGTAAACTTATTGAAAGTATAACCCTGTTGCTGAATTAACTTTATGGCATGTCAAAAACAATAAAAACTCGTCATCGTTGACTGGCTTTCGACCAGTGTCTTGTGAAAAAGGTGCACTGTGCGAGTGATCAAAACTGAAAAGATGTAATAATAATAAAAAATATTGACTTACACAAGTTAGGTACCTATTACATATAGATAAACAGTTGACAATGAGCACAGTTCAGAGAATACCAGTGAAAGTAGCCTTGGGCCCCAAACTTGGCACAGCCTCTATCTTGGTGGCCCAATATTAACAGAAAAAGCAGATTGAATGTTCTGTGTGACACAGCACAGCAATAAGCTAGATTCATTCATAGTGAAGACACAAATAGCAATGAATCATGAAAATAATTATGATAAACTATTCAGAAATGAAAATAATAAATAGAATAAGTTAAGGAGTTAAAAATGCTTAAATAAATTAACCATTGATGTCTAAAATTAGAGGGATTGTGAGAGAGTTTAGTGTCTTTTCCACTAAAGCTAATTGGTGTAGCGAACGAGTCAGGTTGTCTATTCGCGGCGTGTAATATCAAGGAAAACGGTACAGTTCGAAGAGCCGTGGACTCGCTTGTACAAACAGGTATTTTGTTATCACGCACCGTCAGAAGCGACCTTGAGATATGTGGAGAAGTGAGACACAATAACTACTCTATTCATCCGCCGTTATCTCACAAAACTAGACCACCAGCAGCTAGTTATTCTGTAGCTTATAATGATGCTTTATTTTCCATGTGTTTACCCAGGCGCAGTGCCTCAGCGAGTACCAGGGCGCGGGCGCCAGCAAGCGCGTGCGCGGCTCGCCGGCGGCCGCGTGCGACGCGGGCGACGTGGGCGACGTGTGCCGGCCCGGCGACACGCTGCTGTGGGACCTGCTGCAGGACGGCGCCATTGTGAGTTGTATGGCCTGCCGCACTGTCGGGGACATCCACATTTATCCTTTAAATTATCATCATCATACCTACTGAAAGAGGTGTAGGCCGTTTTCACTAACAGTAGACGACACCTAAGTTAATACCTAAATAAATGCTTGCTATTGGAGTTTCAACTTTCGGCGCTTTTGTTTAGGCATTCATTTGGGTGTGGATTAGTGTTAGTGAAAACGGGCATAAGTCCTTATCCCTGCGCCTTTTCTTACGTGCCACTCAACCGCTTTTAGACAATAACAGACGTCCGTCAGAATTTTGCTAGTTTTTGCCGTAGAATATAGAAGCATCAATATTGCGATTGGGCTTTTACTTATCCCTTTCTGCTACATCGTATTCAGATATACATGCGAACTGTCAATAAGAACTACTGTCATAAAGAAAACGTAATTTAAAATTTGTTTTTCTCATCTAGGAGCAATTGGGTGAGGGTCTAGCGCTCGAAGCGGAGAAAGCACTTTGCGCGTTACTATGCTTCAGCACCGACAAGTTTATAAGGATAAAGTTCATTGAAGGATGTCTTGACAATCTTGCCAATCACAGGTAAAATATATGCAAGTTTTGAGCTTTGGAAAGGTTACATTTAGATTTGGTACATGTTTTAATGTAATGTGTTTTGTGTCAGATCTGTTGCGGTCTCACTTCGGTTGTTACCGAAGTTATTCTCCTCATTTCAACAACTACGAGGCATGGATATGCATCAGGTGTGTTGATCATTTCTTTTAGATCTTTCGGTATTGTTTTGTATGACGTAATATTTTTGCAGCTTGATTATGTTAAATGGGTTAAAACCTATAAAGACATAAATGTTTGCGTAAACACATTATGTCGATGATTGCGCTTGCGCGTCACCCTAGGGTCACAAAAATCTTCGTTACTATAACCTGATATGAATGCGAGAACAGACTTATGTTACGCCCTTTCTCAGACCACAAAGGCAGCGTGCTCATTTCACTAATTGCGTGTCATAGACAAAAACCATCCGTGGCGGATCGGGGGTGTTTTTTAGCCGATTTTTTTACCTTTGTGTGTATTACAGGTGGTAATGTGGGCAGAACGCGAGCGCGGTATGATGCGTCTATTCCTAGAGGACCTTCGGCACTACATGGCCCAACCCCGGCCCGTGTGCGACGCGCCGCACTACGCGCACATCACCGAGCTCACAGTGCGCCTGCACTTCCTCACCGCCATCTTCTCTCCGGTGGGCTCCCCGCAGCACTTCAGGTAATACATCAGCATAGCTACCCACAACCGTTCGATACGATTCCGTGCCGTATCGAACATCGGTCAATGTTATCAAAAGTGTCCTCTAAAGGCTGTTAATAAATCTAAACCCCGAAAATGTTGACAGTTTAAATCAAATAGACGACCGCGATACTTTCTACAGCTATTTGCCGTCGGGGGCAAGGCAAATTAGTAATTGAAAATGTGTCATTTTCCATTCCACAACATGGCGAATGGTTGTGAATAGGGTGTAACACCGAGCTCAAAAGATATCAGGATCTACGACAAGCAAAGATTGGCAAAACAAGAAACCATACATCAGCACACAGCAAAATAAGAATATGAAAAAAAAATTGTGCGGTTTCCACAGCCAAAAAAAAAATACATATTTCTGATGCAACAAACACCGATGCACCTGTCGAAAGAGACTGGATCCTGCGACACAGGGTGTCTCGGTGCGGGATCAAGTGTCGCATTTAAATAATGTAACAAACTTATGGAAAAACAAAAACCAACTATACCAACTTTAGTATAAAGGCGAAAATTAATTAACTTAAATACATACATGGAGTTCAGTTGTTGAAAACCCCGCTTTACCAGGTCTTGATTTCTTCCGACAATTTGATCAAAGTTGACGCCCTTTTTAGATGCACTCATCTGCAAAGCAGCTCATGTGTTTCTTTTGACAGACACAAAATGTTCTTACAAATAGTTAAACCATAACATTTCTCTACCAGGTTAACAGTGGAACAAGTTGAAGAACTATGGCAGTGCCTAGTGGTACGTGGCAGCAGTGAATGCGCGGACTGCCTCTACTCATGGTTGCTCTCTCATACAAAGTCGCCGGATCAACACGCGTTGGGCCTTGATGCGCTACGGTTTCTATACGTTGAGAAGATGCCTACTTTGGATCCTGAGGTAAGTGAAACAACCGGTGTAGGGTATTAGTCCACCAAATAAAAGTCCAAAGTTCACAACAAACGGTTATATTTTACATATAAGTTTCACGACAGTTACAGAAGAGTAAGAAGCACGATAACACTTTAGACAGTTGATAGGAAGATGAAGGAACATGAAACAAGATACAAGAAAGTTAAGTTGATAAAATTTAGGAAGTAACAGATAGATTAGATTTACGTGCGCGCGACGTTTAGCTGTTTTTTTTGGAAATAAGCGCGAGAGTGCCTTGCGCAACGGCGGGCAATGGACTTGCGCGCGGTCCTGCGACGCAACCGAACTTTACCGAACGGAGCGCACGGTGCGGCGGAAATAGCCGATGATATTCGATCCATGAACTCCGGCGCTTCGTCGTGTGCCGGCGATGCCGCTACAACCGGTAATAGAAGGTGTAAACCTTCTACCCATTGAAGTTTAACATAATTATGTTTGACTAGCTTTTGCCCGCAGTTTTTCCTGTGCAGAAGCTTTTTTTTTTAACGAAGTTCCTAAACGCGGCTTGCGGTAGGAGTTGACTGGTAGAAATCGTCACGTAAGAAAAAGCATGATAACCCCGTCCATGCGACTTTCTTTCTCTCCGTCTCTTTCCATTCGAGTGTGTGTGCGTGCTAGTATCTCTTACGAAATACTCGCACGCACGGACGGAACTTCGTTCCTGACTGGGGTCTCCTGACAGCAAACTTTTTTTTTTGTCTTGACTTGTTTTGTCGCTCTCTGGGTCACACACATCCTGTCTCTAGGCAAAAAAAATCACGAACATCTATTGCTCCGTTGCGGCGTGAAGGAGGATAAACTATCAAATGAACAAACGCACTTTAGCTTATAAATCTGACGGGCAATAAGTTACTAACCTGCGGGGTAATTGCGTAACACACTCCATAGGTACCTACTACGCTTTGGAATGGGCAACTAGCTTCATCTTTCTGACTGACCGCCCCTTGACAATTCAAAAGTGTCTGTAATTGGTTTATTTGAAATAAATGCTTTGAGTTTGAGTTTGACACATACGACGACGTCGACGACGACGTTTGACGTTTCATCGTAATGGATTTTATTTTGACAGTTCAGCCACGTTCATTGCGTTATTTACGTTGCTGATCAGACGAGTTTTTCAAACCTATGAAGGAATGGATTAACAGTATCCTTTAAAACTCTTGTATTGTGATGGAAAGTGTGTTACTCCATTAGGGTGCTAAATTGTGTCTTGCAACTCGAGGCCATGTTTTTTACTGTTGCAAATTATGTCTATGTGTGCCAAAATCCCTGCATAACTACCTACATGGACCTCCTCCAACTCTCATTCACAGACAATCAGCATAATGGGCTTAAGTCTATATCAGCAACTGTGCAACTTAGCGCGCATGGCGTTGGGTACAGGTGACTCGCGAGATGCGGCCCATCCTCACACGTTAGCTATGGACCATCTGTGGAAGATCGCGCTAAGAGCTAATAGCACTGGTAAGTTGTTTCAGTATTAACTAGATATGAGTCCTTTCAGTAACTTGGTCGATCGGTGTATAATTTAATACTTATCAACAACATTATCGATCAATGTAAAAATAAACACCATGTATAGTTTTCAGGCTGATTTTTTTTCTGCATAATAGTCTGTTTTATCTTGCGGCTAGACAAAACAACAATTAAAAAACTCAGCCTGTGTTTTGTTATCGATTTAATCCGACATTGTGACGTTGTTTATAATAACAATCCACCTGTTTCAGACGTATCAATGGGCGCCATCCAATACCTAAACAGCTACTACATGGGCCAACAACTCCAACAAGAAGACGACTTCGTAGCCAAATGCATGTTCCACCTGTCTTCGGCGGCCGAACGATTGATCACTAAGAAACACAACACGGTGGACGGCGAAGTCGCATCGACGTCGCAAATGTGTGAACAAGACGTTAAAGAAGAGAAGATTGTTGATAAACTGAATATCTATGAGCATATGACTGAGGAAGCAGCACTGCAGTGCATACAGAGGGCGCTGTTGCTGTTGAAGACGCATCTTGATACTTTTAAGAGGAGGTTTGTGTTATTTATTTGGCTATTGTTTTACAAATTGAAATAATATAGATGCAATTTTTTAACAAAGATATAAAAAAGAAAATTTTAAAACTTAAACTTGTTGCCATTCATTTTGCAGGAAAAAATATGTCTCTCATTTTTTAGTAAGAACTTTATTGTTGTTTTAATCAAAACAAAATAACAATAAAGTACTTAGTTCTGAATTCAAATTATTATACACAATAAATCTAATAATAGATGGACATGGAAATTAGCATTCGTTTGTATTCGGAAAACCGATGTTTTCCGAAGAACATTAAGAAAATAGTTGTACTGTACTTACTTAGGTTTAGATCGTTTTATATTTTAAATTCACATTTATTATTATTGTAAGCGATAAAATATTAAAATAAGACTAGATCGAGTTACGAAGTCTGCTTACGTTGGTTTATTTTTAACATCATTACGCCTCCATTCTCCGTAGAGGTAGGCAGAGGTGTATTTTCGTGCGTTCACTACGGGTCACCAGTGATATTGTTGAGTCCCATGTAAAAGGAGGTGAGGGCAGGTGTTTGCGTCCGGCAGCACACAGTCTGGAGTGCTTTAACCGTCACGACGCGAAATAACTACCATGCTTGCGCGGTCGCACGGAGACATGCATGCTAACACAACCTCACCAACACGCTGCTCGACACAGAATTGACGAGACGCTCCGATGTGGCGGCGGCCCGGGTCATGCGCCCGCGCCGCCTCTCTCGCCGCGTCGGGCGGGTCATTCATAGAATAGGGACTAAAGATTTTATGTAAAATGTCTCAAGCAATTTTCAAATTATAATAATTACGTAAAATAAAAAAAAACACTTATACAAAAAATTGTTTTTCGTGTCTTTATGTTATGTACATGTATAGGTGTATCTCTTAAAATATTTCTTGTAGGTATGACACCTTATATATATAGTTACGAGATGTAATATTGCCTGTAGATACGCGTACCACCTCCGTCGCTGGGCACTGGCCGACTCGGGCGCGTGGGAGGGCACGTGCGGCGGCGGCAGCTCGGTGCGCGTGACGCTGCAGCCGGCCGGCGCGGGCCCGCGCGCGTCGCTGGCCATGCACCACGCCGACCTGGTGGCGCACCTGCGCGCGCACGTGCACGTGTGGTGGGAGACACAGGTACGTGTGGACGGGGACCGCCGCCGGACTATCCGCAACCGGCTTTGGTCAAAATCTAGTCATTTATTCAAATTAGGCCAAAAATCAGCACGAACGTCAAAATTATAAACAGCCCCAAAACGCCCGCCCACAGAGGCAATGCTTCTAAGTGTTGTACTGCTGCGCTTTGTAGTGGTGCACCAATCATTGTGCGTTTATATGATGTTTTCTCAGTCGGGTCTCAGATCGTAATTTGTCACAAAAAGTTATGAAAACTTTTTTGCAATTGCATAGAGTTGTTAATCTATAATTTTGTGAACATGTTGTTACAAAATAGGTAACCTCTTCCATGTTTGTAACAGCTCTATATTAGATCTTACCATCGCGCACATATTTTTCTTTGGAAAGCTTTATGAAGAGCATGTGTAACGGAAGAATCAGGTACAAACAACTAACGAACGAATTTGAAATGATTACCATCCTTCCAGGTGTTGAAAGTACTCAAAAATACTAACAACTTTTGTTATAGGACTAACTCTGGAATTAAAAAAATACACACTGAAAATTTCTACTGTGTACCTATTACAGTTCATGAGATACAGTCCGCTGACAGACAGACGGACGGACGGACAGCGGAGGCTTTTTTTTACAGTTTTCTTTATACTCATTGTTAATTTATTACATGTAAGTATTTATGCACTTCCTAGCCTGAAGCACAGTTTCAACCTAGTTCAGGAAAATAAGCAACTGTGCTCTCAATTAATTGTTGTTTATTGTAAATGTGCCCCTTTTATAAATAAATGATTATTTCGTTTACTTTATTTACATACACATCATTTACATTTTTAAGTATTATTATAAAAAACATTTTTTTAAACATTAAAAAATACTAAAATAGTAGCCCATCGGCATCAAGAACAAGGTCGAAGTCAGTGGTCAGTGCTCTAGAGAGAGGAACGTTGTCACTATGCGTGCCGTGTCCAGGAGTACTGCTTTCTGAATCAAACCGTTGAGCTAGCCGCGCAACGAGAGCCTCCCGAGGTGTTGGTCGCGGCTCTCCGCTATTAGGCCATTAACCGTAATGATTATCGGTACAATGATTGCTGTGTCCACGTCCCTTATGTCGACAATCTCGCGTGCTAAGTCAAGATACTTGTTTTTTTTGTCTTTCTCAGCTTTCACTAGATTGTCGTGATGAGGGACAGCGACATCAACAATCACTGCACGGCGCTCTCGTCGATCTATCACCACAATATCAGACTTATTGGCTACAGTAGCCCGGTCAGTGATGATAGATCGATCCCAGTACAATGTGGCATGAGTGCGTGATCAGCGATTATTATTACTAACATCGTTCACAGATTCAAGGCGAGGAAAATGTGACCGCGCTTTCGACAGATGGACCACTGCGCATGATCACCCAAGGACAAGAGCTAACTATAGACTATGATGAGAGGACACTGTATGATATGGGGTTCAAGGATAATCAGGTATTGTTTACGTATTGATATTGTTATTGACACTTTTGAATGTCCTATCTGTGTATTTCTTCTAAGACATATTTTTATGTAATGAAATATATTTATTCAAACGACTTCATTCGCATCATGGACATTATTTGTATGCGGTAATGACTATAGCTAAAACAGGGCTTATGAATTTTGTAGTTTACGTAATGTAAGTAGAAGATCGATGTATCGGATATAGATTATTTTCTCGTGTAGCTTAAACTTTAAACTAGATGATTTGATTTCAACAACTGATATACTGTTCGATTTATCTTGATCTACAGCGTGTTCCAATCTCCATTGCTTCACAGAAAAATAATAATTGCGAACGATAGACATCATGTGAATTCTTAGATCCCAAAACTGATCCCCAGCACCGTGGTTTCACCCGCATATGTCTCGATCCTGTGGGAATATCGGGATAAAAAGTATCCTACGTCCTAATCCAGGCCATGGTTTACCCATGTGCCAAAATTGATCTAAATCCGTTCAGCAGGTTTAGCGTGAAAGCGTAACAAACAAACACAAAAAAACAAATATTTTGTCTTTAACTAGTATTAATTTACAATCGAATTTCTTCCATCGCAGCTCGTTTTCGTATCAGTGGGTGTAGGCGGGCGCGGCGCGTGGGCAGAATGGCCGTCTGCACAACCCGCCCCGGCACGCACGCGGTTACCTACATTACTGCTACTCGACCCTACGTACTTTCATCATCTGTTCACGTTGATGCAAGCGTTGGGGCAGATGAAGGAGCCTGGTGCTAATGGGGTGAGTTCAGTTTAGAAGCGTTGCAAATCCCGCGCGTGCGTCATGTGACTTGACCTTATGGCATTGATATAAAGTTGAAATTCAATAGCTAACGCGCGTACGTGATTTGCATCAACTATGGTTTGTTTATTGATGGATAATGATCAGCTGTCCTTGTTGTTGGGTCTCATTTTATAAGTGGTTATCCGCCAAGTAGTGTCAAGAGTGCCACCTACAAAATTTCCCTACGTCAATGATTATGATTCACTTAATAAAGTACCCGGTAAAATCTTGAGAGTCTACGCACGATTTCTTCTATATTAAGAAGTTACATTAATCTTTTTATCAATGTTATACACTCTGAAAGGAAGAATAAGTTAAAAAAATACTGACTAACGCTATTTCCTGCAGGAGCTCATAACCCACACAAAAGCTCAACTTCTCTCCCGTCGCGTATGGGACATCCTTCAAGCCGTGCCATTGAACCCAACTCTACTGGAAGCGTTCCAAAACCCAATAGAGAGCAAGCTACCAGAATTGCTAGACCCGACCAGTCCACAGAAACTCATGTATTATCTACATATCATTGACAAGCTGAGCTCAAGTCACACTGGTGCCTCAATTATTAGAGAGAATACGGTCAGTACGCTCAGTCCGTTGATCTCTCATGAAAAAAGTGAGGAAGACAAAGCTGCGGTGCAACGTTGGAATGAGCTGTTTATTAGGAAGGGAGGTCTAAGACTGCTGTATGATATTATGATGTCGGGTGAGTTGTTTACTAACATGTTATTAAATATGACCACAAATTTACTACATTTTTATCTATAAAATCTTGTATTTCAGTTTTAAAATCATATTGCTTTTCCTAACCTTGATAACCAATCGTTAATTAACTGTGACGATTGGACGCTGACACACCCATTTATTTTGTTTGTCTTGGTGTCATTTGTCACTCTGAGCCATACGCAACAAAACATTCACAGCATATAAGTCGCGAGTTTTTAAGTGACTTGAGACAAAATGTTCCTTAGCCTACTAGCAAACTAAAGAGTTACCGAGGCCCTGGCGCACAGGCAACTGAAAGAACACGGGTGGGTTTTAGTCAGTAAAAGTCTGACACGCCCTTCCGCTCCGCCCAAAGCGGGAGCGGTTATTTGATGATTTCCCACCCAAAAAAAAGAAGCCTACTAGCAAACTGGACTACTTTTAACTGTAGGATAAGTGTGATGATAAAAATAATGTAATGTTCTGTTGTAGGTGTTTTACAAAGGAATGACGATAGTGAATGGCGACAGGACTGCCTCGCGCTATTATTGCAGCTATTATGTAGAATCGGCACGCTACCGTTATCTGACCCGGCGCAGACGCCGAAACTACATCCAGTAAGTTTACTCTTTATTAACTACTAGCTGCGCAGCGCGGTTTCACCCGCATAAGTTTAGATCCTGTGGGAATATCGGGATAAAAGTATCCTACGTCCTAACCCAGTTCATGATCTACCCATGAGCCAAATTTTATCCAAATCCGTTCAACCGTTTTAGCGTGAAAGCGTAACAAACAAACATGCAAAAATCAAATCTCTTTTCTTTATAATATTGGTTTAGATAGAGAATCTTGTTACCTCATGCCTGTTGAAGTGTGGCGTCGGTTTTTAAAGCTTAAGGCCATGTTAAATCCATCATTGTTATGTGGCGAAAAAGGGATGGTGTTATAAGTCCATCTCCCTCTCGCATTGGAATAATGCTGGCAGCATCATAATATGACCTCGGTCTATTTTTGATGTCGACCTTGAAAAGGCCCAATTTGGTTGTTCAAAAAGTAATTGGAATACTTAGTTTTTTTTAATGTCCTATTGCAAACTTATGATTATGACATAACGGTTTTCGTTTGCAGTCATTGTTATCATTGATGAGTGTGGAGGAAACTACAGAGCGATTGATATCGATACTGTGTGAGGCGGCTACGTTGAAGGAACCCACCACTTATAAGACTGGATTCTGGGGAAGGGCACAGGTATGTAACCTTGAAGTTAATTGATTGTGTCATCTCACTCGACAAAATAAATAGCACAAAAAATATATATATATATACCTGACCAATGACCATACATGGGAATAACCTGGGAAGGGGTAATAACCTCATATTATTTAACTTTCAATTAATGCTGGCTAAAAGCATAGGTTTTAACTTACGTCCCAAGTTGGTGTTCTGTAGGTTGGGATGTGAGATTCTCCTCTGATTTTGCATGAAATCAACATTATATTTTACTAGCTTCTGCCCGCGGCTTCGCTCGCGTTAATTTACACTGACTATCAATTCGGATTATAATTCAATCATGATTCGAAAGACACGTGGCGCCATATATTGTCATAAGAACGTTATTGTTGTTTTCGTCGGGAACAGTACTTTTTTGCGGGATGAAAGGTACCCGATGTCCGATTCTGTACCCCTGACAACGTATATGCAAAAGTTCATGATGATCGGTTTAGTGGTTTAGGCGTGAAAAGGTAACAAACAAACAAACTTACTTTCGCATTTATAATATTAGTTAGGAAGTTAGGATTACTTTAAAAAAATAAACCGTGCCATCATTATAACATGATGATGTAACAGTAAGTTGCTGAATTTCCCGAGCGTCATTGCAATTTAAACGTCCTTTATAACAAGTGATATGTTTACAGGTGGTACAACACGCAATGCGTATGTGTGTATGGTGGGCGCGCGGCGGCGGTGACGCTGTGGCGTTAGCGTGGTCCTTACGACGAGCCGCGCCGAGACTGTTACTTGATGATGCTGACCCTGCGGTAAGTTCACATAATAATGTAATCATATAACCATTAGATAATGTTACTCGCGCTGCAAATTCTTGTAATGTCAGTCGTCTTTCGTCATTTGATCGTTGCACCAGCTGTTGCCCGCACGTAATGCATGCAACGATAACGGTAAACTTAGCCTAAAATAAAAATAAATCAACAAGAAGCACACTTCGCAAGCGATGTCGGGAGGAATTTCTTCTGAATTAAAAGGATCGGATTTATACGATAAGGTCGACAATAAAAAATAAAAAAACGCAACGGACGACGACAATAGTAAATTTTGAACAAATAAATAAAAATAATGCCATTTATTCTACTATTTTTACAAAATGTTTGTAGCATGCTGCATGTCTACATTTAAATAAAAATATCACAATTAATTTTAAAATGCATTTTGTTTTTAATCTGTGCATTTTTAATTACTTGGGTTGTAATATTTTAATTTTGTGATAGTAAATTGTAATTGTATTTTTTTTTAATATTTCGCTACGGATATATGTCTATGTTTATGTTTTTATAATACAAACCTTAGCACAGGAAACTAATCGGTTATCTGTTTGTTCTACGCAGGTGCGTCGCGAAGCCGGCAGCGCGCTATACCGCCTGTGCGCGGGCGGCGAGGTCGCGGTCCTGGCGCCGCTGTTACAACTGTTGTTGGAACACCTGCCGCGCGCTGCAGACATGCGGCCTCACCACCACCACCATCACCATCACCACCATGACGTTAGTATTACATTCAATCAATTTATTTTTTATTTTGGGGAATACAGGTGTTGTTATATGTTACTGCCTTGTTGGTGTAGTGGTCGCAAGCGTTAGGTCGGGCAAAGGTGTTATTGGGTTTTTCCATTAGGATTTTTTTAGTAGCACCACGGAGTCTTGATTAGTGACCGGTTGATGGTGATAGGCTCGCCCTCTATTACATGGGAGTTAAACATAACGCGCGAAATGTAGGTATACTATAGTACACTTCTGCCTAACCCTTCGAGGATTACGGGCGTGATGTTATGTTATGTTATATGTTTTTTTGCGAAACCCTTCGTCTGGTGTTTAAGGATAATACTTGTGTAGATAAATATCAAAACTCTGTAAGTCACATCCCTATTCGAAATTGAACTGTGAATGAGGTCAAATTTGAAATAAAAAAGCACATTTATATATTTTTTTTAAATCAAGGTAACTCACATAAAACACTACTGAAGTAATGGTTAACAAACACGTTAAAGTCAAGCACATCCGCGACGACCAATCAGCGTAAAGTATGGGGTCTAAGATGGCTACCATATGCATGAGTTATCGGGAGTAAAGCTGGCAAGTTCGAAGTGATTTCTTTCAAACTCCAGTTCGTTTCGCTAGTTTATATCAAACATCGGTATGTCCATACTTTGACCTGATTTTTAAGTTTAATCCGTTATATATATATTATTTTTATTGCTATTAAACACAATCTTGTACTCGATCGTTTAATAAAAACCTCATAACTTAATAATCTAGCTAAAAACATATTTCTTTCATTTCCCACTTTTCACTTATAGTGGACATACTGGGTTTTGATATTTAACTACACACTATTTCTGGATTACCCCGCCTGAGTGACTCGGGATAAGGTAACTTGTTGACGCAAACTGACGTAAACTGATTGCAATAATTATAATAAGTATTTCATTGAGACCATAGAGAATACATACAGTAATGTTAGTAAAGAAAACTTAAAACTAATGTTCGTATCAAAAGGCATGCATTATTGATTTTAAGTTTATTTTTCCTCACTTTTATAAATCACTGAATATAATATACCTACAGAAAGCTAAGCGCTAAGTTATTCAAGACAAATCAAACACTATGGCCCACTTACGCCACAAATCACTAAATACATTTAGCGCTAAACGAAATTAAAACATCGTATTGTTTCTGTCAATCGTTTGATGATGATAGAGACAGAATGATGTTTTGATAGGTTTAATAGTAATCGTATTCAGCGATTTGTGGTGCAAGTGGGCCTAAGACTTCGTAATTTACTGTATTTCTCCCACAGGTTGTTCATCATCATGTGGAGGAAGGCAAGGAGCCTTATGGGCCAGCGTGTAGAGATTACTTCTGGCTTGTTTGTAGGCTCATAGACGGGCTCCCTGAAGACTTTTTCAAAGGTTAGTTATCTGTTTCCTGTAAAAAAATCGAATGTTCGCCTCGTTTCCATGTCATAACTCAAACATGGATATACCGTCAAACGGGGTGAATAGGAACCCAGGAGGTGAATCGGACAGCTCGCCGTCCGGTAAGGACCTGGGGGTCTACTCTCTAAGCACGAAACCCGTGGTTTCGGCCGACGTTACGGGCGTTTCCTACTCCGTATCACCTACGGACATAGGATTAGTTTGGGGCCCGACCTAAGAATGAATGACACTACGATGTGACAGTTGTCCCTACTCCCGATGTGTTTTTACCTGTCCGAAAAACTTGATTAATCGGGTGTAGGGTTAATTACAAAGTTTCAAACTACTGTCGGACGGGCCCGTATCGTCGTTGACGGACTTCGAGAGTAGGCCCCCAGGCCCGGGTCGACGGCGCGTCATGTTCCACGCGCGCCTCATAGAGATGTCAGCATCATTGACGAGGTCCGAACAGGCCGATGTCTGCCGGGGTCGCGGATTGTTCGAAAGAGTTACGTTGACCCTGGCGCACAGGCAACTGAAGGAACACGGGTGGGTTTTAGTCAGTAAGAGTCTGACACGCCCTTCCGCTCCGCCCAGAGCGGGAGATGTCATTTGATAATTAGCCAAACAAAAAAAAAAATGGGTGTATCGGAACGAAACTTTAAAAGGGATTTTAACATTGAAATAATATAATTTGTTGCCAACAAGGGCACTTAATCGTTAATTATAATACAGTAAACTCATTAGAGTCCTTTTTAGCAACAAACTATATTATTTCAGGTTCTCCCATATTACAATCACAAGTATTACAATAATAAACACGAGATAAATACAAATCACAATATAAAAATAAATACAATGTCATCAAATTATAAATGCAATGTCAAATAAAAATAAGCAACTCAATGTCAAATTAAAATAAAAATTTAAAATAATAAAAAATTTAAATTTAAAATATTTTTTTTTTTAAATAAAAATGTAAAAATTTACCGGAAATTAATAATATAAAATACAAATAAAAATAAAAGTTTTGGGCAAATTTTTAGATAAAAATAATAACATAATATATTAATAAAAACAGCAAATCTCACGTCAGTCATTAATTAACATGCCCTGGCTATATGCCTACTGCAACATTTCCCCATATAAGGGCAGTCCAATCGTCCAGCAATCATCACTAGGACAGCATTGGAGCTGACCCGCACCCTGCGCACCAAGGACGCGCACCGCTTGCGCATTGTGGTGTGAAAACAGTCGGTGCGCGCTTCCGCAAACATGCCCGAGGCACTGCAGAAACGGGGCAGCCCCAATACCGCCCTGAACGCGTTGTTTTACTGGACGCGGAGGGCACTGTAACTCGCCTGTGTATAGCGAGCCCACAGGCTACACGTGTACAAAGAAGTGCAGTATGCTTTAAAAAGTGATATCTTAACTTGATCAGAGCAGCTCCGCTCAGCTTTTAAAGTTTCGTTCCGATTCACCACTGCGTTCCTATTCACCCCGTTTGACGGTACATTTTTTTTTTTTGTTCGTACTAAAACTGTTGATAAAGCGGTTCCACAGTTTTTTCTTACACTAGCATATAGCTACATATTAACCTTCATTTTTTATATAGTGCTTTTTGAGCTTTTCCAAAACTTAAAGCACTCAACTCTTTCTAAATTCCTCAGAAGGCGCTACATCAGAAGACAGCGGCGCCCCTGACCTAAACGAACTTTGCGAACAAATTCACACTGCATTAGAAAAACGTGAGATCATAGAGCGAAGAACGGAGCCGTGTTCACCGGACGACGGACTCTATGGTCAGCTGAGCTTGCTCACACATTTGCTGAAACACCCGTTACGGTTTAAGATGTCGGATCAGGGAACTAGAACTCTCGAAATGGTGAGTTTGGCTAGATAAAGATATATCTTTGGAAACTATATTTTCTATCACCAAAATTAATATTTGTCATCAAGTTGTATCACCTAATAAATAGATCTATCGCCACAAAATATTTTCGTTCTCAGATAAACAAAAATTGTTCCCAGGTATGAATTATCAAATTAATTCGAGACTCGGGGCACCCCGACTCGGACAGGTTAGGTTAGAAGGGGATGGCGGGGTCTAAAAGACCCCGCCATCCCCTTCGTGGTTATTTTTTTTCAAACCACCCAGAAGTAGGAGCCCCGCGAAGCGGGGCTCCGTCGACTACGCCTTATCGTTACTATCGCCATTCAGAAATAGGAGGCCTCGCCGAAACAAAGGCTCGGTGCCTGTTAGCAACACAATATAATACATACAAAAACATTTATTTGGTACTAGACCTTATATCTCAGGATTTTAGGTGATTTATTGTGGAACTGATTTTGCATTGTTTGGTGACTACATTTTGGTGACTGATCTACTATTTGGAGGACAAACCCTATTATTTAAGAAACACAAAACTAATTAAATTGGTAATAGCTTAAATGATACCCTATATCTTTGTTGGAAAGTGTTTTTAGGCTGAAATCTATAGTTAATTAGTGAGAGTTCCCGTTAAACTTAACTCACGCTTGTACAGTATCGGACTTTAGATGCGTGAGCATTCTGATTTTTATTCACGAATCACGATTATTCAATGCAGTAATTGTTACTGTGAGTCCGCAGATTTAACATATCAGTTCTTTTAACTATCAGTGTGGGCAAACTATGTAAGTCGGGTTTTGATACAACAAATATCTTTTGGGCTCTTTGTATGTACTTCCCAGCAAGAATGCAGCGGACAGTTTGAGGTGAGACCCAACGCTCCCTTATAAAGAGCGTGAACCAACTTTTTCATAGAATTTAAAACTTTAGAAGAAGTCACAAAGTTCTTAAATGTGTATGTGGTTATTATACATATTATTATATTTCTTTCGACAGGTTTTCGGTTTCCTCTTCGACGTGCCGAACCCAGAAAACCGTAACCTCCCCAAGTGTAAATCGCAGAAGTCGCGCGCGGCGGCCTACGACTTACTGGTGGAACTGGTGCGGGGCGCGCCCGACAACTACATGGTACTGCACAATAAGCTCATGGAGCATCATAAGCCTGGTGAGTTTTATGGTTGGAGTTTTTTGTGTAGATAGAATTAGATATACCTGAGTCGCTTTAGCATGGCAATAGCGGTCATTGACCTTTCCGTAATATCTCTCCGTATTAACCCAAACAATAAAACGTGTGGTTTTTTCGTTATTAGAACATGTTGAAGATCACGATAGATATTGATTCAGACCGTTAATGGACAGTTTTTGAAATAAAGAATGCTAGAAAATGTAGGTGGGTCAATGACCGCTATTGCCATGCTACAGTGTTTCGAGTATAGTTAGATATATCCGATACTCGTTTCAATGAATATTTATTCGTATTCAACTAGTGTTTCTCATTCTAAGTGAATAAAATTGTCATCTGCGGGGTAATTGCGTAACACACTAACCGTAAGAATGGCTTTCATTTTGACATTTCAATAACATTCATTGCGTTATTTACGTTGTTGTGCAGACAAATTTTTCGAACATATGAAGCAATGGATTAGTAATAGGCTTCAAAATGTTCAGATTGTGACTAATAGTGCGTTACGCAATTAGGGTGCTGTTTTTGCGCCGACCCCAAGTAATATGGGACAACGGTAGGAACACAATGAAATGTCTTATACCATTGATATACTTTCTTTATAATATCACGCTATAATCCTCGAAGGGTTAGGCAGAGGTGTACCAGTATTACACCCGCATTTCGACAGTTATTTTTAAGTCCCATGTTGTATACTGAAAAGAACATAATTATTCTTACCTAAGAACGGATTAAGCTTATTGCTAAAGGACTAATGTATACAGGTGAACGTCCACTGGTCTGCATCGGCTGCAACGCACGTACGGCACGCAACGTATTGAACGGATGTACCGATGGCATGCGTCCACTGTGTCCGAATATTATCACTTTGCAAATTTGAATATTGTCAGTGTTTCAGATTATACAATTCTTCATATCTTTTCAATAATATAATTAAAAGTGAGTCATCCATTTAACAAAGTTTTTGGCAGTTCTTACCTCAAATTGTAAATCTAACAACGTGCGGCAGTGAGCGATGCACGCGGTGAACAAATCCATGTGAGGTCACCGGCACGCAACGCATTTTTTGTTCATATACTATGCCGGGTGGTAGCGATAGTGGACGCAGTGCACAACTGCATTCAAAGCTAACCAAAATCCGGTGCGTGTCGTAGCGACGTTGCAGCCGGTGCGGATAAGTGCAGGGTTCACCTTAAATGGTCGGATCCGATCAGCCGGTGTTACGCTTTGGATATGTCATCGTTCTTTACAAATCTTGACCACTCGGTCCCTGTTGTCAATCGATTACTGATGACAGTCATGATTAGTAGTCGTAACCGTAGACTGATAACATATTCGATTTTGAGTATCGGTATCCAAGTCTTTCATGTATATTGCAGTCACAATCTACATATTGTATTCAAAATGAAACAACAATACAGCCTGAATAATTTATTTACTATTTAGAAATTGAGTGAATTTGAGTTTGTGACCAAATTATCAGATATTTCGAAGCATTTCATTGCCATTTGGCTGTAAAATTAAAATTTGTGTATTAATCATCTAAAAATAAATGTTACAATTAATATTTTCCTTTTCTAAGGCTACTGTTTCGAACCAGGTCCGCAATCCACCTACCCTTGGGACTACTGGCCGGCTGAAGAGTCCAGGTCTGAATGTGGTTATGTGGGGCTGACGAACCTCGGGGCCACATGCTATATGGCTTCATGCATGCAGCACCTGTATATGATGCCTCAGGCCAGGGCTGCGTTGCTGCAAGCTGATCCAGCTGCTAGCAGGCATTCAGCCACCCTGCATGAAATGCAGAGAATGTTTGCTTATCTTATGGTGAGTTTTTAACATCATCTTACCTATACCTTTTAGTATGTAGTTGTATTTATTTATTCCTTATTATACCTTGGCGACGACTATTATCTGATTCGAGTAGAGACCACTCTTAAAATATCCATCTTCCATAAAGTGGGGTACTTTTTGTTCTTAACTTCGCGAAGTAAGCTCAAGAGCAAGTAGTTCTACTAAAGCGGCGGCTAACCGCTTCATTCAGCGCCAGTCATTATACTCGAGTAGCACCTCGCGACAAAATAGTTTTTGCTTTACTTTAAACTACGCTGCTCTTCCCCCTTCTCCACCTTAATCCTCTTTGATGTGACTCGATCTTTTTAGGGCTTAGTTATTAGGTGTATAATAAATAAAGGAAATAACGAAAGGAAGAAAAAACTAATTCCGTAAAAAAATGTGCTTCATGGAAAAGATAGACAAAGAACCGACACACGATCCCAAGGAACTGGGACACACGGTCTATACCCGAATCGCTTTAACATGGCAATAAGGGTCATTGCCCTTTCCCTAATATCTCTCCGTAGGAACCCAAACAAAAAGCTATGGATGGATTTTCGTTATTAGAACATATTGAAGATCACGATAGATATTGATTTAGGACTTTATTTCAGTTATTGAAATAAACAACGCTAGTAAATGTGGGTGGGTCAATGACCTCTGATTGCCACGCTAATGCGATTCGGGTATAGGAGGAAGATGGAGATGAAAGAACAAAATGCATCTCAATTCTATCCATAAATAATTACCGTTATAATTCCGCCTACAGGAAAGCGAGCGCAAAGCCTACAACCCTCGCAGCTTCTGCAAGGTATACCAGATGGACCACCAGCCCCTGAACACTGGCGAACAGAAGGACATGGCCGAGTTCTTCATAGACCTGGTCTCTAAGCTTGAGGAGATGACTCCGGAGTTGAAGAAACTCGTGAAGACGCTGTTTTGTGGAGTATTGAGTAATAATGTGGTGTCACTGGTGAGTAATTTTTTATTATAACTATCGACTTCGTATCGAGATATCGTTTAAATTGAATATAAACTGTATGTCAATATCTTAAATGTCATATGATGCATCATGTCTTGAGACAACGGAGTCTCGCCTGTCTCCCAGTACTACTTTTCATCTAGCTAACATTGCATGACTGTAATTTTCTAAACCGCTACATGTCGGAATTAATACTAGGCTCTTGATAGCAAACAGTTATACTGGTTGAAAATCAAGGGATTTACATTAATGCTACTTGATTAGAAGACCCTTGAAAACTGCGATTATTTTCTGCTTTCTATTTGAGTAATTTTGTTATGGGTTTCAAGAGAGTTAAATTATTTATCTCGTTCTTCATAATATCGGCGCTTATCTGGTTCATTGTGTGCTAACTATGTCTCATTTTTTCCACAGGACTGCCCCCACGTATCACGAACCTTAGAAGAGTTCTACACGGTCCGCTGTCAGGTAGCCGACATGCGCAACTTGCACCAGAGTTTAGACG
Source organism: Dryobotodes eremita (assembly GCA_917490735.1). Classification (NCBI taxonomy): domain Eukaryota; kingdom Metazoa; phylum Arthropoda; class Insecta; order Lepidoptera; family Noctuidae; genus Dryobotodes; species Dryobotodes eremita. The sequence goes on from OU823257.1 coordinate 14,135,428, forward strand.
AGGTCACAGTGAAGGATACGTTAGAGGGAGACAACTGCTACACCTGCTCGCAATGCGCGGCCAAAGTGCGCGCGGAGAAACGGTAACTAACACATCTATACATTTATTATAAATTAAAGTCGCTTTTCGCCTCTATCTGTGTGACCGCGTTGTTCTTCTTAACTACGCAACGGGTTTTGACACGGTTTCATCTATTTAGAGAATTTATTCCAGAAGGTTTATGTGTATAAAACATTTATATTAAAATTTAGACATCTTGACGTTTTCTCAAGTCTTTAAAACGGGGGGGAGGTCGCTAGTCCCTACATATTATAAAACGAAGTCCCCCCGCCGCGTCTGTATGTCTGTCTGAACGCGATAATCTCAATGTATTACGGACTTATTCCTCTTAAAAAGATCTATTAAACGTAGTAGTACGTTTCCGTGTGAAAATTTTTGAACGTGTGGAGGCGAAGCCGCGGGCAAAAGCTATTTAAAAAAGTATGAAAGCGACACTGGCTTATCATACGCCCAGAGGCTAAATACTCTAAGCGCATTTCTGAACGATACTTCTTTAATGCCTCCGACCAAGATCAGCAGTGCATTTCTCTAAGGATACAGTTTTGCGCGCAAGGCTGTATCCTTAGAGAATAGCACCGTAGGGCTAAGACATTATTGGCTATTTTATGACCCACGACGGAACCGACGCGGTATATGCGTTTAGGGTTAGAGGTTGTTTGTGTGTATGTATGTCTGTTACCATTTTCTTCGTCTGTTAGAGAAACGGATAAATAGGCCTTGTTTGTAAATCTTTAATTTAATACAAAAAGGCGCTGTAACGCACGGTGCGGTGCACATTATATTGGGAAGGACTACAAAAAAAAAACAACATCAAACATCTACATACTAATACAATAAAAAGTTATGAAACTTAATTTAGGAGATTTTCTCTAGCGCATTTTTTCAGTATATAAACTTTCGACTCCAATATCGATAGGCCAAAATAACTTGGAAAAATATCGTTTGTCTGTGCCAAACCAATCGTGACATATCCATATCTTTTCAGGGCGTGCTTCAAGAAACTCCCGCGCATTCTCTGCTTCAACACGATGCGGTATACCTTCAACATGTTGACGATGCTCAAGGAGAAGGTCAACACACATTTCTCATTCCCTATGAGACTGGATATGTCCGGATATGTGGAGAAACATCTCATGCCGGCGCAGTATCAAGGTAGTGTGACCATAAAATATAATTGTAATTTTTCTTTTTTTCTTTGATTGTCTGAAATATGGCAATGACTGTGGAAGAAATGATTTAAAATATAACCTGTATAATAAATTAAATCGATACTGGAAATACAAATTAATAACAGATAATTACTCATAGTTCGATGCATGTCTATAGAAACAGTCTAATTTGTGATGTCAATTTTTTCAGAGGAGAAGAATAAATTATTAGCAGAAAAAAAAGATGGCGAAGCTAGTCCGACTGCAGCAGAAGTTGAAGATAATTCCGAATTTGAGGAGCATTATGAGTAAGTTTTTTTAATTTTCTGATTGCTTCTCAAATACCAGTAAAACCTGCACACTATAACAATCTGCGCAAGCTACAAAAAACTACGCAAGTGTACATCAATGCTAAGTTTACAGCTTCTGAAAAGTTTAGTGTCGCCTGTAGTGGGCACAAACCATTTCTTGTAGTATTAATAGTTATATTTTTTAAATCCCCCGACACAAACAAAAACCACTTAAAACGGTTGAACTGATTTTCTTCTTTCTTTTTTTTTCTTTTAGCTAATTACTCTCTTGATCAAGTAACCTTACAAAAAAAACAAAATCAGTTCAGTCGTTTGGGAGCTACAATGCCGCAAACAGACACACATATACACGTTAAACTTATAACACCCCTCTTTTTCCGCCGGGTGTTAAAAACCAGTCATTCTAAAGCCCATCTCATATTTCTCCCTCCAACAGGTACGAGCTAATAGGCGTGACAGTCCACACGGGCACAGCGGACGGCGGTCACTACTACTCGTTCATTCGCGACAGAGAACATGAACATCATGACCGATGGCTACTGTTCAATGATGCTGAAGTGAAAGCGTTCGATCCTGCGCATCTTGCGTCTGAGTGCTTCGGTGGAGAGATGACGGTTAGTACACAGTTATAGTTCATTTGTTCATTCGCGACCGAAAACATGAACATCATGACCGATAGCTACTGTTCAATGATGTTGAAGTGAAAGCGTTCTATCCTGCGCATCTTGCGTCTGAGTGTTTCGGTGGCGAGATGACGGTTAGTACACAGTTATAGTTCATTCGTTCATTCGCGACCTAAAACATGAACGTCATGACCGATGGCTACTGTTCAATGATGCTGAAGTGAAAGCGTTCGATCCTGCGCATCTTGCGTCTGAGTGCCTCGGTAGGGAGATGACGGTTAGTACACAGTTATAGTTTATTCGTTCATTCGCGACCGAGAACTTGAACATCATGACCGATAGCTACTGTTCAAAGATGCTGAAGTGAAAGCGTTCGGTCCAGCGCATCTTGCGGCCGAGTGTTTCTGTGGAGGAGTGATCGTTAGAATAACGTTACGTTGTGTTTTAAAGAAGTTGTTTTTCCAAAATCACAAACTTTTCTATATTTGAAAACTAAATCGCGAACGTAGTATACAATTTTGCTGCCTATATTTACTCAAAAACTGCATTGACTTGTGTAGAAAGGTTAACCATATTAGCAAAAACTGTATAACTTTCAAAAGTATTATGAACTTTTGTGTAAAGATCAAAAATAATTTTCTTTTCTTTATTTTTCTTTTAGAGCAAAACCTACGACTCAGTGACTGACAAGTTCATGGACTTCTCGTTCGAGAAGACGAACAGCGCGTACATGTTGTTCTACGAGTGGAGTCCGCCGCGCAGTCAGCGCGGGTCTGAATGTGGACAACAGGAGGAACCACAAGTAAGGACTATTTGTTGCGAAAACCAACAGAGGTATTGTGGTGTAAGCCCATTGCAACACCGCAAAATAACGCGAAATCATTTTTAAATTGATTTTTATAAAAGTAACCTTTAGACCATAAAGGATCAGGAACTTTGTACGGTTCACGTACAGTCAATAATTTGCTAATGTCGCGACCTTCTTTTTGCGATCAATTTTATATTCATTCATCATTATCATTGTTGGTTGATCAATAGCTGCCATAGCAATAAAACGGCAGCTTAGCATCCAACTTAACTTTGATAAACTTAGTATCCTGAAGTCTGTGGTTTTCGCCAACTCTCAACACACAACTCAGTTATAACTGGCAACCTCTGGGCCGTACAAACTTATTCGAATATCAGTAACAAAACTGGCTAAAGATTTACATTTGGTTGTAATTTGGCTGATGATTTATCTGCCCACTCAATTCAACAAGACAACCACGTGCGTCATAAAAGAGCTTTTTACGGTATTTTAATCTCAACGAACCGACGCGTGCTTTACTTGTGGTTACCGAGTGTACAGACACGTTGTGAATGCCTGTGTAAGCCCAGGAGCTCTCGGTACCGTCTGAGACAATGATGAAGTCGGAAGTGTGTATGTGTTATGTGCTAATGCTACTCGTCTTCACGCACACATTCACAGCGTATTTGTGCACTAGGTTAGCACAAGTAAAGCGCGCGTTACTTCGTGAGATAAAATACTGTTCAAGGTAATTGGTTTTTGTAAACGGACTCCTACGTCTTAGTTCATATTCCGCGAAGTTCCTAACATAAACCCCTTGTATTATAGCCATCAACAGCAGAAGGTGCCAGTCCAAGTTCATCGGTAGAGCGACGCAGCAGCGATGCGTCACCGGGCGTCAAGCTACCCCCGGACCTACTCAAGTGGATATGGGACGACAACATGCAGTTCTTACACGACAAGAATATATTTCAGCATGCATATTTCACGTAAGTAAAGCAATAAGAGTATAAAAGAGTAACCTCCCGACTTTCTCCAGTAGATATCAAAAGGTAGCTTTTTCATAAGGAAAACAGATGAAGCGATTTCTCCACCTGTAGAAGACGAAGGGTTATATCGGCCTTTTAGCAACTTAAATCATAGCAGTGTTTTCCCAGCTACTTTAAAACTCGGGGAGAAGGAGGCAATCGCTGGTTAAAGGACTTGTTCAAACAGTAATTAACCTATTAATCCTAAAACACGATTTTCTGAAGCTTGTTCGTCTGACGAAACGTGTATCGCCGCTAGTGTCGGGGAAAAATAATCTGGAACATTTTTCTCCATTCCCAATACTTGGCATATTGAATCTCGAATTCTTGCGAAACATTTTCTCATTATAAATGTGCTAACAGTTTGTAGTGGCTCAGAACGTCGATGTTTCTTGTGCAGGTTCATGGGTCAGATGTGCAGCTCAGTGCCCCAGTCGCTAATGACTCTAAAGCCAGAGGTCACAGAAGTTGCTGCGCGGCTGTCGACCTCATTCTTCATTGAGACTTTCATCCACGCTAAGGAAAAGGTAAGAATGTGTGACTATTGTTTACAAAGCTTGTTAAAAACGAATTTAGGCTTTGTATTCTAAATTATCATTATATAATAAATAATATAATAATAAATAATTTTATTTCGGACAACTAAAAGATCCATAAATTGTTAGTCACAGGTTTGCACTTAAAATACTATTATTTGTAACTTAAACTAAAGACGAATTATACAGGATTAAGATAAAATAGCTAGCGAAATTCCAGATACGTAATCGTTATCGATATCTCAATCTGCCTAGCCTTTTTCCAACTATAATGAGGTCGGCTTCCAGTCTAACCGGGTGCAACTGAATACCAGTATTTTACACAGAGTTACTGCCTATCTTACCTCCACAACCCAGTTACTGGGTAACACTGATAAGACTGATTAAGGCCTTGGTAAGACTGATTATCAGACTTTTGGGTTCCGATTACCCGTAACGACTGTCAAAAATCCACAAAAGACAGGATCAACGGATTAACGTGCTTTCCGAGCCACGGAAGGGTCTCGAATTCTCGATATTTAATGGATGGCCGGCCATCCATGAACCGACCGCGGCAAGCGTAGCTTATCCTTCGATCGACCCATGCGGCTGTTATTATTTAGCCACGAGCCCCTCATAATATATCGACTGTGAAGTATCAATATCTAATAACTAACATTTTACCGATTTTCACTTTATTGCATATTCGTAGGTAGAATATGAACATTTATATCCCTAACCTGAAATATTTGATTGAAATCATTTTCACCATCACAAGCATTTTCTACTTTTTTTGAAATATATTTAAATTTTGATTCAAATGTTAAAAACTATAGAAATTAAACGTCTTTTCGCCTCCAGTAAAATCATGGTTTTGTAGTTATTAGATACTAGCTTTTGCCCGCGGCTTCGCCCGCGTGGAGGTCGGAGATTATCCCACAGGGATAAAAAGTATCCTATGTGTTATCCAGGTTATAAACTATCTGTGTTCCAAATTCCATCTATCCATCCTCACAAACTTTCACATTTATAATATTACTAGGATTGATACTACACCGTCGATATAGATATTTAAACATGACAAAACAAAGGAAAATTATTTGATGAATATTTTTTGGGGTCAAGGGCCGCACGTTGTGTAGTTACTTGAAACATATGAGTTTAGAAAATCAGTTGTGTTTGGAGTAAACTTCACAGACGTGATAAATGAAATAATTTGTCCTGATATTTTTCAGACGTACGCAGTTTTTTTTTTCGAAGCATGTCTGCTTCCCACATTCTGTTGCCTGCCAAATGTTACTGTTTTAACATTTTACTTGATCATAGTAACTAAATATGTTTTTATTCCTATTTCATAGCCAACGATGGTGTCATGGGTAGAGTTGGTGACAAAGCAGTTCAATGCGTCTGCTGCAGCTTCAGAATGGTTCCTAGGCCATATGGCCGACGACACGTGGTGGCCTATGCAAGTGAGTAGACTTTACATTTTATATATTTTTTTATTCTGACTTTTGTTATTTTTAACATAAGGTTTAAATTGGTCTAATACAAAAGACACTGTGTAGTTTCATTTTGTTTTGTTTTGTGGTAACATTATAGTAAGTGTTTGTTTTGTTACAGGTTTTAATAAAATGTCCGAATCAAATGGTCCGGCAAATGTTTCAAAGACTTTGTATGCATGTTATACAAAGGCTCAGGTAAATAAGATTTTACTTTTAGTTCACAAGACTTCTATATACAATACTTGTGAAGATAGATGCCTATTATGAACACTAGAACAGCATCATTTTAGATGTTTGCTCATCGTTTTAGTTCATCATAAGTATTACTGGAATAAAACAAAAATAAAGCCAGGGCTTGTCGAAAACTTTCGTAATACGGTGTTGTTTTGTTTCAGATCTAGTCATTGTGCGTTGTACTTGCAAGGTATGGAGGAAGACGAGGATAACAGCAAGTTGGGCGAAGCAAGTTGTGTTACTAGGTTTATAAGAATGTTGTTATCATTGGTGAGTACTGTTATACCTTTCCCAATATATGAAAGTGGGGGCAAGAGAAAGACGCGTAAGAGAAAGGAAATTATATTTAATATTTAACTAGATTATTATATTTTATCAAGGAATTTTCCTAATACATCGGCAGGCCCTAGCCCTGCCTATCTACGTCTCTGAAACAAACTACCGCCACTTTTCCTTCAAACTTGCTTGACTGTTCGAGAGTAACCAGCGATAATAATATATAATACCAGCCGGTCAACATAAAGGCCTGCGCAGACGACGGACTTTTCTCCACGGCGGAGAAACAAGTACGATCCGCGAATAAAAAGTCCGCCGCGGATTTACCGCGAACTCAACGCACACGGTGTGCGATCATTTGTTGCCCGGAAATGTAAAGAAGTGCACGCTATGGAAGCAAATATTCAGAGGTTACGTTGTGTTGCAATTTACATGAAGTTTAAGAAAAAGAGAAGACATTTTAAAAGAAAATACTGGGTCCATCCCCTTATATGGCGGACTGAAGTCCACCATGTGCGTTGCTTCGCCTAGTCACACGAGTTCTATTTTTTTCGGGGACTCCCCCGTACTTTTCTCCGGTCCGCTCTCTGCATGTCCTCGGTTATTCGGGGGACTTTTTGTACGCGGTACTTTTAATCCCTCGTTTGCGTTACTCCATACAGTTGTAAGCGATCTATTTTTAGCGGATAAAAAGTCCGCGGTCAAAAATCCCTCGTCTGCGCAGGCCTTAAGGTCGACACATGCAGATAACCTCTACAGTACTTTATTTATGTCACAAATCGTAATACAATAATGTTTCATCCGTGCAATACCTTCCGTTTAATAATTGAACAGCTCTATTTGAGGCCTTGCGGTAGTTCGTTTTGACATGTCTATTGACATTGTATTAGGATCAAATCTAAGCACGATCATTACTGTCATCCAATAGCACGTGTCTGTATGAGCGCATCTTGCAACTTCGCAAAATGAATTGTTTGCGAAATTGCATCACTAAATTGAAGTGAGCAATCAATTGTGTAGCATACATGCGTAGCACGTGGTGCTACGTATACCCACGTAGCACTTTGCTACGAGGGCAAACGTCAAAACGTTTCAATTTAATATTTCTAGATGGAGAACGGCGCAAGATCTCACCTGCGCCATCTGACTGAGTACTTCAGTTTACTTTACGAGTTCAGCAAGATGGGTGAGGAGGAGGGAAAGTTCATGTTGCGCATCAACGCCATATCCAGCATGGTCAACTTCTATCTAGGGCAGAATGCTACTGTGGTAAGTTAAACAATTTTCTGAAGAATATCGTGTGTGCTATGTAATAGTCGCAATGATGTAGTATAATTTATACGGCTAATGTATTTGACGGTAACTGTTGAACATGGGCGAGCATTGGACTTCCCAATTTTTTTTTAGTTTTAATATTACTCATCCATCATGTTTATTCACAGATTATGTGTGCAAGCAAAAAATACCTTTTTTGTTTTTGACGTGCAAAAGAATTGCAATATGAGTGTCAGACCACTTGTTTAGCCGACTGTACTGTAGTCGAACCTCAAGAAAAATGGCAGTTCTTAAATTTTATCTGTTTATTGACAGACGGAGTCGCCAACCGAAGAAGCTGGGGGCAGCGGTAGCGGGAGCACTAACACCGAAAGTGGCGGCGATAAGCTGCGACCCGGAGCCCTAGACAAGATGGTAGCCCTAGTGGCTGGGCTAGTGGAGCGGTCGCGAGATGCAGCTGGACACCTCGCGTTGTTGGAACCAGATGCGAGAGCGTTATTGCATGCGAAGGTAAACAGAACTTGAACGTTGAACAATTCGTTGGTTGTGGTTGTTGCTAAAGACTACGCCATCGCCACTGCGTTCTATGTAGCATATAGAGGTTTTTTTTTAAAGATTTAGCATCACTAGTAACCCTTTTCAACTATATCAAGTAAACTATTTCTAGGTTGAACACACGTTGCCTCTCGATTGCCAAAAAAATGACGGAAAATCAGCTCCCTTTGTTATTTTTTCACGGAAGATCTCAAAACAGTCAAGCTTATAAAAGTCGAAAGAATAAGGGTATAATTTATTTGATCAAAAATATACAGCAATTTAAATAATATGGTGATACACTTTAGGACACTTTATTCTATGATCTCATATTATTTCAATTTATTGTCAGAGAAATACTTTTATGAGCCATATTTTTTTTCGTTGATAAGGAGAAGAATGATATATTTATGACTTTGGCACTACATAATACAACAACAATTGTATGTTTATTTTCTCTTATGGTAAACCTATAAATTTCTATCCACAGGGGTTTCCTTTCATCTACCAGCAGACGCGCGACTGCCTAAACTTACAACAGACGCGCTCGCTTATCTTTGCGCTATGTCGCTGGAACGAGCCGCTCGCTCAGAAGATAGTCAACATGATCTTTCAGGCCATCGCCAAACATTCTGAGGTATGTGCTTTTATGATTTGATCTACATTTGATGAACGTTGATCTATAGTTAAAAAAACAGTAAAATCTAAAAACAAACTTGCAAATGCAACAATAAATTCGAAACAAGAACACTTTTCTCAAGCGGTCGGATGCAGGTGGCATATATTAGTAGTACAACAGAAAAAATGGCATCTTACAGGCAACTAAGCTATTTGTCGCAAAAATTACAAATCAGGATTGGGTGGAGTCACACCAACTATACTTTTGCAGGGTCGTGAAAGATAAATCATCATCTTTCTATACATATTTTTAACTAACTAGTACTTTCTATACTATTTCTGCCCGTGACTTCGTCCGCGTAAAATTTCTTGTTTTAAGAAGGCCCTTCCCGGTCCGTCTATCGTCATCACGAGCATGATTGAAAAGCTTGTTGTTTCATCAAACGCAACGTTTGAAATAGAAGCAAGAGTGAGAACGCAATAACATCGAAAGAAAATTGGCGCACGGAGATTTCAGAAAACTTATTCCAGGAAATACGTGTTTTTGAGAAAAAACATGCACAATGAACATTTGTGCAAAAAAGCTGATGTCTTTACTGAATTTGTCATTAAAAAAAGAAAATAGAAACCTAGACATAAACCACAAGATATCTGTGTGCTCAAAATATCTAGAGGAAAATTTGTTATAACGCCATAATCACGTACGAGCGTTTGTGTGGGAATTATTTCGGGTTGGCCGCTCTTAAGAACGGGTAGTAACCAAAATTGCCTATCTTCAATTAGATTTTTCATGAAATTGGTATAAAATATACCAATGTGTATGTGTGTGTATATGTGCTTTGTATTGGTATTGGTTGGTGGACTTAGGTATAAAATTAAAATAATATTAGTAACTACGTGATATTTCCAAACTTTTTGTGGAACAGAAACTCAAAATATTACAATTATCTCAATAAATAAGCATCATGAAGTTACCTCTAATTTTCACGTATTTTCGATTTGTACTTAATATGCTAATGAATAATACGATAAAAATATGTATGATTATTTGTATTAATAAAAGGCGAAAAAAATTGTGGAGACATTTTTTGAAATTCCTTTTATTTTTAGCTTTATTACGACTACAAGCTTTAAGCACTTACGACGTTTTTAGTTCGTGGAAGAATTCATCTTCCGTCGCATGTTGCGGGAACTAAAAGCATATCTTAGTTTCACAAATCAGTCACCGTCGCTCTGTTCAGACGAGAGGACTGCGCTCGAATTTTCGGCTGCTCTTGGATATAATTTATGTTCGTAAATAACATTTTAGTAAATCACATTGTATGAAAGAAACTGTAAAATATAAAACCTGACAACACCACTAAACCCACTTCGGAAACGATTATAAAAAACGATAAGTGTTGATAAACTAAATAAATATCGAGGGTAAACTATAAAATACAAATATTGTAATAATTCAATGTTGATATTTGAAGATTCGAGATGACATACATTTTATTTGACAGATTTTTGACTGGTATAGTACAACTAGCGCCTTTGCTCTGCATTTCGATCAATTTTCTTGCAGAGAAAATTTACAACATAGCCAACCAGCCGATTCCACGTTCATTTGAAAATTCGTGCTAGAAATTTTAGATCTTATTGCGATTTACTCAGGATCCAAATTCGCTTACTCCTACTTTTGTTGACGAACTCCGTGTAAGGTTAACCTTAGACGAACCATTTCGAGCGACTTGACCAACCCCCACATCAAGCTGAAACTCGAAATTTAGCATGTAGGTAGGTTATTCGTATAATAATATTATTGGAGTTTACAAAAGAAATAAATCAGATAACTAAAATAGGTCATGGGTTTATTGCGGACAAAAGTACGAAACGGTGTGCACGGGACATGAAATTTTTCATACGGATAGTGTTCTCGTGAGTAGCCTCCTTTTTATGCTGGGAATGAGTATAGGTTGTGACGGATCATAATGTTTGAAATTGTCAGCTTCGCCAATAAAATAATTGAGATCTAAATATGTGCTAAGTTTTATAGAGTTGAAAGAAAGTCTAAATTTTATAATTTAACTTGGCAAGTTTTGAAAGCTAAAGTTTCAACAGTTACAAAAGAGGAACCTAATAAACTTTCGACTTACTTTGGCACGCATTTACGCAGTAGTAACTCAGTGTGTCTCAGTCTCCCTCTCTCGCTCACTGCTCAGTCGCCTCGCCAGCTATGCGTCGCGCGGAAAGAGCACAGAGCAAGGTAATATTTCAGATCCAAATTATGCGTTTGAAACGTTGTTACTAAACCAATCTTTTGAATCACTTCAATGAACCGGCACCCTAATTACGTAACACATTTTCGCCAAACGATTACGACTAGTTTGCTTCGTTTCTATCGCAGTTTGCTTAATTTGACGACTTTCGTATTGCGTAACTCCACTATCGTGCGAAACCAACTGCAGTCTGTTTGAGACGCTAAAGAGTGAACGATATGCCAAAATTGCCAGGAAAAATTGGGCATACGTCTATTTTTCGAATTACGTAACTCAAATGACAAGCGAGAATTTGCTTGAATCGTTGACATGAAACCAACGGCTAGTCGCATTGAAACCGAAGGCAACCTTCTGCTCGCAATGGTTTTCTGTTCCACTTAATTTAGGATTTATACGTATAATCTCCATAATTATTTCGAAAAAATGTGAGTGGTAGTCTTCCTGATAAATTGTGAATGCATTTTTGTGTAAAACCTCAATGATAAATCAATATTAATGATATTTTAAAAATCGAGGCAGGGTGGTGAATTTCTTAAAATAATTGTAAAAATCTTCATCTGTTACAACTTACAAGTGCTTACAACCTAAACTAAAGATATCTTCAATTTATGATATTACAGAATCGAGATATTTTGTTGTCATTTTAATGAAAGACAAATTCGTACCTCGTACCGTATGTAACAAACTTATTATAAGCCACAAGCTTAGCAACCCATCTATCAATAGAATTGTATGCACCTAATTGTTATCTACAGCAGAATATTGCTGTTCTATGAAGTAAATAGATTAGGGTTTGGGTTTCCGGTGTCAGGCTCAACTACATTATTCAGGAAATATTTAAACTTTCTCTCATGCGCTCACAGCAAGCAGTAGGTAGGTATATAAATTATCCATGATGTTGGGAAGACATTGAATGCCAAATTCTACCAATCCATACAATATATTTGTTCCATTTAATTTTACCCCATGTCCAAATATTTCATGTTAAATGTGAATAAATGCTATTGTCAGTTAAGATTGTATATGATATAAATAAAACAGTTTTTCTTTGTTTACCATAATTTATGTTTCTATTTACTTGTACCTAATGAATGACAGTTAATTTAGCTAAACACCACTATTTTCTAATTAGTATCACTATAATAGTAAACACTTCTCAATATTAAAAAAAGCTTACTAAGTATTCAATTTTTAAATATTTCATACCAAGTTATTTTTATTTGTACCTTTAGTTCATAATTAAAGCACTCTATATTAAAGTTTACACAGTTATCAATTAACACAATAGGTACATATGTTTACATTGCTGTTATGCAAGACTATAATCAACAGTTTCCTAAAATAAAATGCATTAGCTTTTATGAACAATCTTCAGTTTCTACTTTTGTACTTGAGAAGCTTGAAAAGTGAAGTAGTTGCAGAGCCGCAGTAGCAATGTAATGTCATAAGTAAATAGCAGCAATGGCAGAAGTGAACAGCAATGGAGCAACATCATTCATGCTGCCTTCATGTCTTCGTAGGTGAAATGCCCCGGGAACTCAGCTACAATTTGAAAAGAAAATCAAAATTATTTTCTGCTCAAATAAAGTATATAAACATTATGCAGCAAACTAGGCATATCAACTAGACCTTCATCAGCCCATGGCTGGACAAAAGCCATCATCCTACTCATTGCTGCAGGTAGTTTAATTTCTTCTTTATTTAGGGCTGATTTTTCAATCTCCAGATATTTTTATGTAACATAACACTAAATTAGAATGGTAAACATTAGTTAAGTGTACATACAATTATTATGTATGTGACTATGTAGGTAGAAAGTTCACTCAAGGAATATATTCATAATTATGTGAGTTGCTGCTTGATTCTTAACTATGTGTCAAAAGTTTACCTTCAATAATTAATACAGAAGATTGGTTTCCAATGCCCAACATTGCCACAGCAAATCCCCCTATGTCAACTGGATTGATGTTGGTAGGGTAATGTTCCATTCAGCTCTATCACCATCTGCGAAAATATTATGATTAATGTTTTGTAGTTAGTTGTTATTTCATTAGTGGTTATTAGGTGTAGTTAGTCTGTTTCAGCGTCTACATACGTACCAACAAAAATATTAATTAACAATTTCAGTTGTTAGAAGGTGAGCTTGACAGACATATACTAACTACAATCATTATTTTAGCTGCAATAAACATCTAACCTCACGTAAGTTGTTTGAGAGTCTACACAAATAAAAAGGAATGATAGTCCGTATGTAGACTGACCAATAATGTACCTACAGCCACAATAATATAATGAGATACGAAGGTATACTCCTACACATGTAATTCCTATATATATTGGCTTACTTACTTGTAGTTTCACTATTGCCAGACGTCTTCAGCAAGCCACAAGAAAAATGTTCCAAAACTGCAACATAGTCCCATGTTTCTGCATCAGTATGGGAATAGTAAATATAATTTTGGTCAGTTGATCGTCTTGGGTTTGTATGTTGCAAAATATAAAATAACTAAATGTAAACAAAAACATTCATAATAACATTTACCCAAGTGTTGCCAACTTTTTTTCCCCGAGTCCACTACTAGCGGTGTACCGTGTATCACAAAATAATTATGTAGATACTTGAAAAATTTCTGAAGATGTTTGGATGTTTGCTAAATACACAATAATGGCCTAACGGTGGAATTTTTTATCCCAGAAGTATGTTCCCGTCGAATATTTTTTCGAAATGACATTGTTTTTCGATCTCCACATGGGCGCAGCCTCTGTGTAACTTCACTACTTGTAATATTATTGGTCATGCTGAACGGTCTTAAAAATTCAGCGTTCGAATCCGGAGTGGTTTCGGCATTTGAAATAAATCAATCGTAAAATTACTGACACATGTTCTAGACAAACAATAAAACATGCCACCATCGTGTTATTTTTTTTTTCGAGTCACAATTTTAGTAGTTGATGGTAGTATTTTCTGCAAATTGAATTAGACTAACCACTGGACCAAACTACCTGCCACTAAATGCAAAATTTTGTCTGCCCGGAGGGGTCCAAACCCCTAGGATTAGTGGAAATTCCACTAAGTTGACAACACTGCTTTTCTACGACTTTTTCATTGGCCACAGATAACAAAAAGGTGAAAATAAAAACGTTTTGTTACGTATTTCAATTATGGTAGCTTTTGGTAGAAAGTGTTTTATAAATTGGTTTTTCATTTTTAGACAATCATTGTACATTTCTATTTATAAGCAGTAGTATACCATCAGTTGTGAATAGAACAAAATTATATTATAGCAAAATTATTCGGAAGCGAATAATTCTTTTATGATGAAATAAAACGTATAGGTTCGCCAAAAGCGGGCAAGCATTTTTCCCAGCTCTAACAAATTAAGCAGAATCTGAATGGTTTTTCTTACGCAATTCCAAATATAGGAACCGATTCCGATCGGAGTTTGCTTAATTTCGGAATCGCATTAAGAAACAAAATTTGTTACGTAATCAGGGTGCGGATCAGTGAGTCGGTTTCGTAAAGAGTACACACGCCTAGTACAGAATGCGTAGTTGACGGTTATGTGATGGGTCTTTCTCACCCTGTATATAATATGTCACCGTATGATTGTGAACACTATTTAGTTTATAATCTATGTTCTATGTTAGGGGGTTTGGTTTCCGCACTTAGTCCTTCAGGTGGACCATTGTGAGTGGGCAATGGCGGCCGTCGGTGGTTATTCCAACTAGACCACCTCCCTCCAGGGCCAGCAGTCTCGACATTAGACAGCGACAAAAATCAGTCGCTAAGTCGTATCATTGTCAAATTCCTTTAATAAATTTTCAACTTTATTTCGAAAGCATAACGTTGAAAATCTATTAAAGAAATTTGACATCGATTAGACTTAACGACCGATTTTTGTCGTTATATTTGTCGAGACTGCAGGGCCAGAAGTTGATTAAATTTCTTACTCTGTTAAGAACATCTGTGTAAGTTCTGGGTGCCTTTGTACAGTATTTTTTTTATTGGTGCATGAAGTTTAAATAAATAAAGCCAAAAAGAAGATTTATGTTTTGGTCGAAATGGTAAAGTTCAGTATATGCGTTTTTTATAGTTTTTGGAGCGAATCATGGGTAGTTCTTGCACGTTTCACGTCATCTATACCTATTTCCAGCTGGATGCGTGTGAAATTTAGTTTCAGACAAAGAAGCAAAAAAGCATACTGAAATAATATTCCTTACTTCTATTCCAGAGTTGCGGTCCATTTTTTAAGCTACTAACGTTGCTGGTGGAGGGAAGCGGGGGAGGCGCGGGCGCCACAGGCGGGCTGCCGTGCTTCACGCAGCTCGTGCTGGCCCGGTTGTGGGACGTGGCCGACGTGTGTCCGCATGCTGCGCTCGAGTGGCTCGCTCTACAGGTAAGTGGATATCAAAAACAATCCTAATAAAATTAAAATTAGGAACGGAACTCCGTCTGTGCTGAATTCGGTCGAAGCTAAAGCCTATTACGCAAAATTAAAATTTACTTAAATTGTCTCATGCGGAGAGCAGTTAACGACAAACCTAAAGTTAAAGATCATCGGATCAATTTGGTTGGTTCGATTGTGGTGTGAAATAATTAGGATTAAAATGATTTGATCAGGTATTGTGACTTTCAATTTTACTATATTACATGCCATCGATGCAATACAACATTAAGGATTAGGCTATGTGTTCATTCAGGAGAATAATATGATGTCATGATAATGACATACAAATATATTGACAATATTATAATCAATAAATGAAGGCATTCGTACTTTTTGCAAAAATATTCATAAAGTCACCATCTGCCTCAGGTGCCCCGCAACAAGGCCGCGCACGCGTGGGCGCTGCGCACGGCCGAGCGCTGGGTGGAGGGGCAGCTGCTGTGCGCGGGCGCGGCGCGCGTGCGCGCGGCCGCGGCGCTGCTGCTGGTGGCGCTGGTGCCGTCGCAGCACTTCCGCGCCGGCTACGCGCGCGCGCGCCCGCCCGCGCCGCCGCACCAGGCGCACGCGCCGCTGCAGCCGCACGCCAACCACGCCAAGCTGCCGGACACGGCGCACCATACGCTGCACCAGGTATGACCTTCATCATCCAGCAGAAAGAAGTCCCCTGCTGGACATGAGTCTCTCCCCAGCATCGCCACGTGATCCAGCGGATTCTCGCTGCCTTCTTCACCAAGACTTCGGTCAGATATCATAAATAATAATAATTCTTTATTTGACCAAAACCTTGATTTTCTACAACATCCTTATTTTAAAATGATCTTCTCTTGTCATCATGACACTGCTGTATACTACCACCGTGAGGAAATAATAGCCTAATTGTTTAGAAATAAACCTACTAGTATGTCTACATTACTAGGCTAATTGCTTGGCGCTAGACAATCTTTATGATCTATGCTTGTATATAATTTTTAACTCACGAACTCGAAATAATCTTTTCTTTTTAGGAACAATATTTCATAACGAAACTCGTTTTACATTCGCAGGTATACACGATGCTACTGGGCAAGTTGAAGGCGGCGCGCAAGTACACCGACGTAGCGGTGCACGGCACCATGAAGTTGACGGCCTACTTCGGGGTCATGTCCTACTGTGTCGTTAGTAGGGTCGAGAAACTTATGGTGAGTGAGATAAGCTTTTGTCCGGTTTAAGTAAAACAAAAAAAAACATGAAAATAATTAAAATGTAGTTATAACTTCATGATAAATAAAAAAGATCCTCAACAAACCCTGTCATGTCATTCTCTAAAAAGAAGACGTACAACAAGATTGTCTTTTGTTTAAGCGCCAGTACCGAGCTAAACTTAAACAAAATTGGAGCTAAAAACCATTTTTTTATAACCATTATTGTAAAATACGAAAAAACAAAACCATGCTGTTATGATATTCAAATGCAAGAATGAAGTATATTTTTAGCACAAGGAATAAGTTTAATTAGAATTTTTCACATTTCCCAGTTCGGTCAATACTTTAACGACCTTTGGGAGCTGTACCACCCGGCGATCTCAGAGCCTTCGGTCGCAGTCCACCCGAACAAGCAAGCATTACTTACATTCTGGCACGCCGTGTCTGTGGACTGTCCCGAGAACGTGCAGCTAGCAGTCGCCAACCAGCGGCTCACCAAACATATCGCTTTTAATTATATACTGTGAGTACCCATTATATTTAACTAGCTAGTGAGATGGACTTATTTTTTTTGTTCTTTGGGTAAATTTACAAGGAATACATCGTTTATAATTAGTTATAGATGTTAGTACCGATAAAGTGGATAGGCGAATTTAGAGCACAAAAATCCCGTAATGGTAGAATAAGACGATAAATCTGAATTATTGTCGGGCCAGCGACACTAAGAAAAGAAATAGATAATTAAATGATAAATGATTTCATTTCTGTAAGTAGGTTTGTATAAACCCTTTTACACGTCAATCATATTTTTTAACTAGATGAGGTCGGTGTTTCCTATCTGACTACTCTGAGAAGAAAGGCCGAAACAAACTCAGAGGTCTCTTTTAAAGTCCAGACATAATCTTGGTCAGATCATGTGAAGACCATGTAGATTAGTATCTGAAATGGTCTTTTGAGGAAAGAACCACACAGATTGAGTGGACCTGTCCAGTCAGTGCATTCATTTGTCAGTAATAGTGCAGCTCAATGTTCAATTTCGGCTTGATATCTTAATTTTGAATTTAGTAACTATAAAATCGACAGACAAACGCTGTGCGCAGCTGCTGCGCTAAGTATTACGTACGTGTAATTTGTTGTGCCCTGATAAAAAGATATCCAGGCTGTGCTTATGAATGTATGCGGCACGGTTGGCGCAGTGGTTAAGCGATTGACTGCTGCCCTGTGTGTCGCGGGTTCGATTCCCACACGGAAGAAATATTTGTATGACCTACAAGTAGTTGTTCCGGGTCTGGCTGTTTGTGTATGTGAGTTTGAATGTTTGTAAACGCACCCACAATACAGGAGAAAATCCTAGTGTGGGGCAACTTTTTTTTTTAAAACGCTCCCACGATACAGGAGCAAGTTTCTAGTGAGCGACGAAAAAACGAATTCGTTGACATTAACATTATAATTGTGATGTTTTAGCTCAAATTACTTGTTAAACTGGGCCGTGGTAGAATACGTATGAAATATATTGATGCACATAAACCATGTTATAATAACCTCACATCCGAGCCCATTAAAGACAGTTCCATATTATTTTGATCATATTTTAATTTAATATTGATAATTTTATTCTAATCATTCAACACAGCAAAAAATGCGTAGGTGTTGGGGAAACTAAGCATGAATCACCTACTTAATGATATAGGTATAATGAACATGTCATTTGCATCAATTCAGTATCGGAAATTAAATAATCGCTGATTTCCACATAAATATTGATAACACATGCATTTAGCGGGCAATATCGTTGTGAGCTCATGCGTTATTTCAACGCTTCGCTCATCGGGGATATAGCTCAGTGGTAGAGCATTCGACTGCAGATCGAGAGGTCCCCGGTTCAAACCCGGGTGTCCCCTGAGATAATCTCTTTTTGCATTTTCTTTAACAATCCGTAACATTTTTCTTTTGTTTTAGGTATATTTATTGTGGTGTTTTTGGTCAAACCACGTAAATTTTTGTTTGTTAAAAGAGGTTTCATTTATTTTACAAAAAAATAACGAAAGGTCGGATCGCTTTGTGCTTATTAGCCACTTTTTATTATAGGTCACTAAAAATGCTGAATAGTAGTATTCACCTAGTATTCATGTCACCCGATCTTTAATAGTTAATTACATAACATAAGCTCACGCCTGTATTGTCCGAAGGGTAAGGCAGTGTAGCTAGTTGGTACAGACAATTATGTAGGAATTTGGGTTTCTTAGGGGTGTTTTGTATCTTTTTTTGCTCCAAGTAATCTATCCATATCATTACACAGCGCGGACCACGAAGACGGCGAAGTAGTAGCATATAATCGCGCCATGCTACCTCCATACTACGCGTTACTTCGGCTGTGCTGCCGGCGATCCAGTTCGTTCGCGCGCTCTCTCGCTCAGCATCAGAACATACACTGGGCGTTCAGGAACATCGCGCCACACGCTCATCTGTATCCCGGCGCGGCTGACGAGTTGTTGAGGTCAGTAGATCGACGAATTTTGCTTTATATGTAAAATTTATAAAGTAGATCGAGAGTTACACCCTCATAATTTTCAATCAACATCACTAAATAAAGACAACTAAAACAGTGATTGAAGTGGGATTTTGTCAGTAATCCATTTGACCAATGCTAAACAATTTACTTTAACTTAAAATACGAGCACATACCGCTCATTTGGACAAACATCGACGTAACTGCTACTTTTAAAATTTGACAGGAGAGGGATTTAAAGTGATTTTTGGGAAAAATTACATTTACGTCGATGTTTCTCCAAATGAGCTATATACAATCTACAATAAAAAAAAAAAACATAAGTTATAGTTCCGTGTATAGTAGTAACAATTCTCAACATTAAAAAAAATCGTTCTTACACTAAACAACTCCCCCGCAGACTCGCTCGCATTCTAGCAGCTCGCGGCGGCAACGGCAACGGCAACAACGGCAGCACCAGCAGCGGCAACGGCAGCGGCAACGGCGCCAGCTCCGGCAGCGAGTCTGCCGACGGCAGGGAGGCCGCCGCCTTCAGGCGAAGCACGCTCTCCGCCTACTTACAGGGTGAGCACATAGGTATCATACACTTCAAACACTAATAGAACGTAGCTTGTTTATGTTGTGTCGTAGTTAGTAGCAACTGTGCTTATCGCAGCTGTGAGCATGTTTCTATTTTATAATTTACTGCTACTGTAAATCTTGGCTTTCAATGTTTTATTATACCTAATGCCATGTTTTACTAAAAGTACTCATATCCACGAGCGGCACGTTCAAGGCGGTTCCCTATCCATTTGCATAAAACTTTAAGACAATATACATTCGCATAACGAAATTCAGAATAATAATCATTACGCATAATATTATTACGCATAAATGTTTTGCCATAATGTTTATTGGCATAAATTAACCTAACCTAACCATTGCATTATGCCAAAGTATTATTAGGCCACAGTATAATTATGCCAATAAAAGTTATGCGAAAAAGGTTATGCCAAAATATATTAGTAAAAAAAATATATGAAAAGAAGGGATCCCGTTCAAGGCAACTACAGCCGTCAATGAGTCTACGGCTGCTGTTACCTCTGCCGTTGGAAAAGTGCCGTTCGTGTATATGAGCACTAACATATCATGCAAAGGAGAAGCCACATTTTCTGCATCTCTTGAAATAAGATGAATTTGTAGCGGTATCTACATCGCCACATGCGAGCTACACGTCACAATGACGTTACGCAAAATCCTGCATCGCGCAAACAGAGTTTACCGCGCAACTAGCATATATACAACATCCCGACATCAACAGTCGGGCAGTTGCCCACCAGACACAACACCCGTCTGTTCGGAGGATCCTCCCTTTTCCATAGAGTATGAGTGAACTTTACAGCCTGTTCCTCATACCTCTATAAATTTATTTCCCGGTTGGTACAGTAGCCAAGTAAATAGCATTTGCGATTCTGATCAAGGATTCAATTCCCGCACGTAAAGAATATTATGGCTTTCAAATAGTAGTGTTTGTGAATATGCGATTTGTGTTTATACGCACAGTTTTCAATATAGATAAAAAAAAAATGTAAATAAAAGTTGAAAACATAAAATACGTATCAGTTATATACCGATTTAAAAAAAAGTCCTAATTTAACAATTTCAGTCTTATACAGTATGGGTTCCACATATACCTATGCAATAAATGAAACCACATATTTGTTATCGCCTTTGTTGACGATACACAAAAAATTTACGAAATTGGTCCAGTAATTAGGTCACAAAGTAGAGTTATAATTTTGAGCAAACTTGAACACTCTGTAGAATTGGGTCACTAGATCAATGATTCAGTGAACTTGAATCCTTGAACATTGAAAAGCGACGTTGCCACGCAGTGCAAACTATCACGACGCTGTTACATATTCTACTTATTTGCCTTAAATGTAAAATCGGTACAGTCACGAACACTAATATGTCAACACTTGGCAACTTTCAATGGCGATTTTTTCGTGAAATAACGAATGCAACGTTCAAATAGGACATATTACATAAACCTACGTGTTTGAAAATACTATATTCGTAACAATATAAAATTATATATAGTTAATTTATTATAATTATATAAAATTATATTAATTATAGTAGTATACATATTTATGCTCGTGACTGTACACGTTGTCTAAACAGGGTGTTTACTTTTACTGAATTTCTTTTTTTTGAGATTTTCACTTTTTTAATTAACGGTTTTTAATTTAATTTTTAATTTTGCTGTACTTCTGTGGACTAGTTTTACTTGTGGTTTCATTTATGGCCTATATGTGGTTTCCATACTGTATAATTACTCGTACCTAGTGGAGCTATGCTCTAAACACAGTTGTTCTACATTAGTATTTCTTGCAGGTCTAAACGGCCGGACGTGTTGGTCTACGCTAATATCTGCGTTCTGCACGCTGGTTGAGAACGAGGACGACAGGCTGTACGTTGTGTATAATGGAGGACTGCAGATGACGTTCGAAGTAAGTAGACTATAGATATTAAAGAATGTATGTTCTAAAATGTTAGATTTAGGTCATATACAGACGCGCGTAATTTAATTTCGAACAAACTGTTATTATCTAGCTTCTGCTCGCGACCTCTTCTGCGTGAAATTTCTGAATCTCCGACCCACCCCATCGCATCACATCGCCTGCCCGCGCTATTATTTCGTTTTCGCTTAGCGTTCTTTCTAACTTTTATTCTTTAAGCTCGGTTCCTGAAGATCCTAATGTGATGTTAAATAGCCTTCCTCAAGAATTGGGCTATGAAATGCACAGCGAATTTTTGATTTCTGACTGGGAGTTCCAGAGATTACCCACTACATACAAACTGACAAAGAAATAGATTTTACCCCTTTATAATATTGGTATAGATATTGTCTGCGAAATGATTGGTCGCTATTCATAATAGAGAGGTCGAAGTAGTATAGTAATGTAAGATCTTCCGTCAGTTTCTAATTCCCAAATTCACTTATTTCATCAAAGTTATTGCTAACCAAAATATAAATACCAGAAGATATTTAACCGTAAAATCGTCTACGATCACATTACAAGGTCAAATTTTATTAACTAGCGAAACTTCAGACTTTTTCTATTCATTAATTTTACCTTATGACATTGTGTGATCTGATACTTCGAATCGACAGTTAAGCAAAATAAAGTTGATTAAAATACTTCCCTCCTTCCTCAGGCCCTACACAGTCTCCACGCCGTCTATGTAGACGGGGGAGGTGCGGGCGGTTCCGCAGGCGCCGTGCGAGCCGAACTAACGGCCGCGTTACGTTGGGCGCGCGCCTTATGTCGCACTCTACGGACGAGGCGAGATAACAAGGAGGCCAGGGCTCTACTACTGGCCTGCAAGGACTGGCCTGAGTGCGCAAGACGACTGCTCACCATGCTCAACTTACACCACAGGCATAACCATCTGAGGGACGCTGCGTTAGGTATGTATTTCTGCTTTCTGCTGATCTGTGAATTTGAATATAGCGTAAAAACCATGAGAAGGAGATGGTCGTATTTATACGGAAGGCGAAATCATCAACTCTACTACTGTAAGGATTAAGACGATTTTAGAAAGGAGAAAAAATGTTAATCACATAATTTTAATCTGCGATAGAAACTGAACTATGTTTATTGAAGTTGTGGTCTTTTATTTTCTTTTACCGTTCGTGGAATATAAGCGTGACATTATGTTTAAGATATACACGGTAACATTTGAATCACAGTTTTGCTAGAACAAAACTTGTTCAGACCATGGTCTACTACCATTCTATAGCATCAAATATGTTATTAAAACAAACTAAAATAGGCGTTCTCAAATTAGTCTTATGTTGCTCAAAACTGTTCAAACATTAACCGTAACATCAAAGTACTCATCGTGGTAGCGATATGGCATTCAAAAGAGTTATGAGGAGTCCACGTGGACTACAAGGATGTCCGGCCAATGCGGGCCGAAATGCAAATAAATCATTAGCCAATGACATGCAATCGCGCGAACTACTGCTCCGCCCATTTCTTTTGTTGAATGCCGCGGGTCGCTCGAGCCGCCCGGGCGGTAGCCGGTCTACCGAAATCTCTTGAGCGAGTGGCGCATATGCATCCGATGTATTTACGTCACAGGCGTGCATCGCGCGTTTTTCTTGAACATTAGTTCTAACTATTCGAATGTGGAGTCGTTGGATATGGTACGTTTTTACTCAATTGCTGGTGATAATCTGACGGAAGCTAGGCGCATGTACTCTCAACCAAAATTGGAGTCTATATTGTCTTGGTGCACACGGAGCTAACCCGGTTTTGTGGTAAGTTTTGTTTTTGTCGTGTTCCTGTAATATAAATAAATAAATAATACCTAAAAATGTTAGATACAATTGGTACCCGTACCTAGTATAATACAGGAAATAATTAAAACCATGTCTGATAGTACCTTTTTTGTTTTGTTTGTTTTTTGTTCCGGGGTGGCAAATCCTCACGGATGCCCTCCGTCCTGGGGGTGCGGAGGGGTCTGTCAGACTCTTACTGACAAAAACCACCCCGGTGTTCCCTTCCCACACTTGCACCGGGGATCATGGGAACTTGTGTGCCTTCCATGATCCCCGGCTAGTGCCGGCCCGCTTCTGCGGGCCTCCTCAAGTCCGTGGGGGGAGTGAGGTGTAATACTCCCGCCACGACGTCTAATAGGGGCGCGCGTGGAACACTACGCGACGCCGCCTTGGATCCGGTTATAAGAGGGGCGGCGGATGTCCCCAGGTCCGGCATCCCTCTGGACCCGTTTATGAGGGCTGGAAGAGGGCGTTGTCCGCCCTCCGCTGAGGTCCGGCACGTTTGCTGTGGATTGGGAGA
The DNA here is from genome assembly GCA_917490735.1 of Dryobotodes eremita. Lineage (NCBI taxonomy): Eukaryota > Metazoa > Arthropoda > Insecta > Lepidoptera > Noctuidae > Dryobotodes > Dryobotodes eremita. The sequence goes on from OU823257.1 coordinate 14,159,591, forward strand.
GTGGCCTCGACCACTCTCAACCTTTCCGTAGTCTCCTTCTGTGAAATGACAGTTTCACAAATGGAGATCACCACATCCCACGACTCGGCGCTCCCGACTATCGAACAAGCGACGGCCGGAAGCCACAAGTCGCTCCGACCTCTGACACGAGGGCACGGTGCGGCTCCTCCCATGCGATAGACTGCCGCCGTATGTCACGCCGTGTCCTCCGGGCAGTTGACGCAGTGATGACACCGAGCGTCCGGCTCCCTGTTTATGCGACACAGGTACTTCCCGAAGCAACCGTGCCCCGAGAGCACCTGAGTAGCCCTAAACGATAGGGAGCTGTGCCTCCTCCCGAGCCACTCGTTGAGCACCGGCCGGACCGCCTCAATGGTGACGAGGCCGGCCGTAGGGCGTGAAAGCCTGTCCCGCCACTCCGTCACCAGGATCTCGCGGAGCTGCGACCGACGCAGTTCGATCTCTCGCTGCATCGGTCCACCGCCCCGCGACCGCACCTCCTCCCGCCACCGGTACGGTGACGCGAGGGCTCTTGCCTTTAGGTCCCAAAGCGGAGATCCGGCCAGTGATGTCTGATAATACCTACCGTAACTTCACACCTAGAACGAAATTATAAAATTAGAGGTCAGCCACCTCGTCGCGACGGTGCGTCGCGTGGTGCAATCGTGCAAAGCCAGAAGATACCTACCAAACTTTACCATAGCTAAAGCCATAAAAATCTGTTTTAAAGTAGCCACTTATCAGTGAGAAAATACCTACCGAAGTTAACTTCTAACTTTGGTATTTCCTAGTAAGACGTACAAAAATAAGTTCTTACTATTTCGTTTATGGAGACCAGCACCCTAATTACGTAACACACTATCTATCGCAATCTGAATCATTTTGAAGCCTATTGCTAATCCATTGCTTCTTAAGTTCGAAAAATTTGTGTGCTCAACAACGTAAATAACGCAATGAATGTTGTTGAACTGTCAAAATGAAATCTATTCCTACTGCTAGTGTGTTACGTAATTACTCCGCAGATAAATTTCCCTGTAGATAAATGCTGAGTCCCGTGCGTGAGCCGCGCGCCGCGCCGCAACTACATAGTTTGAGATGCGAGCGCTACAGTGTCTGTGTTGTAGGCAGTAACGATAATCCCGGCTTTTTAACTTTTTGTTTTTTTTTTTTAAACCAATGACGTTTTCTTTTTATTGTATGATATAGAATTGTAGTAGACCATGGTCTGAACAACGTTTGTTCTAGCAAAACTGTGATTCAAATTTCACCGTGTATATACGTATGTAATAATTGAATATTTGTTTCCCGCCAGGCGTGCTCCGCGAAGTAGTAATGCTAGGCGGCGGCGCGGCGTTGGGCGCGCTGGTACCGCTGGCCGCCGCCGCGCACTGCGCCGCGCGCCCGCGCCTGCCGCACGCCTGCGCCGCGCGCGCGCACGCGCCGCCCGCGCCGCCCGACAAGCACGACAAGCACGACGCGCATCGACTGGCTACGTCCTACAGGCCCTACCACAAGTTTATAGGTCAGTGACCACATCCCCTAGTGGAAACCCTGATCGGTACAATCTCGACAGCGAATATGTATACACTTAGCAAATTTCAAAAGTGATTTTCTTGTGGGATAACTAAGATAAGACATGTTTCATAATAATTGAGTGCCGAAATATTATGTTTGTAACAGCATAATACAAACACATAATGGAAATCACTTTTAAAAGTTGCTAAGTGTAGACCCTGTAGAAGATGGCGGGACAAGCTAGAGAAAACAAATGACCAGTGGTCCATTTTAACCCTGGATCGAAAGAGCTGGAAGTCATAGGGACAGGACTTTGCCCAGCAGTGTCAAAGTCAAAGTCAAATCATTTATTTCAAATAGGCACATAAAAGGCACTTTTGAACGTCAAAATTTACAAAAAAATAGAATTGATTCTAGTTGCCCCTTCCAAAAGGTAGTTTCGTATGGAGAAGAATGGGCAAGAAACTCCACCGTTACTCTTTTAAAATATTTTACAATATTATGCAAGTTTACATTAATTATGTAATCATATGTGAACACGATGCACCTAGAATAAAATTACTATACCACAATAGGTAAAAAGAATTAAATATAATGTAAAGGCAGGTAAATTAATTATGTGATAGATACATGGTGCTCACATATTTACAAATATTGAAAAGTAGATGATGTTTCCAAAATTTTAACAAGTAATAATTTAGTGTGTGAGTTAAAGTAGTTAAGTACATAATGTAACAATCAATGTCATAAAAATTATAAATTATACAATCAAATTAGCAACCAGTTTGATTTTGTCTAGACTCTAGATTGTCCTATGGAGCAGGACCAGCATGTTTCCAAGCATTCTTATCTAGGATATAATCCTCTAATTTGTAATATGCTTGTTTACAAAGTGTACTTTTTATATGAGTTTTAAATTTTCTTTCATTTAATTCCAATATGTCACAAGGTATTTTGTTGTAACATTTAACACAGTACCCCATAAAAGATGTATGTACTTTAGATAATCTAAAAAATGGTTGATCTATTTTATCTTTATTTCTAGTATTAAAATTATGTCTATCACTTATTTTATTAAAAAGATGTCGATTTTTTCTTACATACATAATATTTTCATAAATGAATTGACAAGGTACCGTCATAATATTAATCTTTTTAAATAGTTCCCTAAGAGATTCGCGACGACATAGATTGTAAATGGCCCTGACAGCTCTCTTTTGCAAAATGAAAATGGATTCAATGTCAGCAGCCCGACCCCACAGTAAAATGCCATATGACATAATGCTGTGGAAGTAGCTAAAATAGACCAAACGCGCGGTTTCTACGTCTGTTAACTGTCTTATCTTCCTAACAGCATAAGCGGCCGAGCTTAACCGCCCCGCAAGAGATGTTATATGGGGTCCCCATTGCAATTTCTCGTCTAGCGTGATTCCCAGGAAAACCGTCTGATTAATAAATTCTAGTTTTTCTCCATTCAATATGATGTCACATTCGCAACTTCTAACATTAGGTAATTTAAATCTAATGCATTTGGTTTTTTTTTCATTAAGTACCAAATTATTTACCATAAACCAATCTTGGACCTGAAGAATAGAGTTATTTACATCGTCAAGATTTTGTGACCGTCGGTCTACTTTAAAGATCAATGATGTGTCATCTGCAAATAACACCATCTTCGGTTGATTCTGCAGTAATTGGGGTAAATCATTAATGTAAACTAAAAAGAGGAATGGACCCAATATCGAACCTTGAGGAACGCCCATTGTCATTTCAGACCCTAATGAGTTCTTGCCGTTTACTTGAACTTTAACCTTTCTATCTTTCAGGTATGACCTTAGTAGATCAAGAGCTGTATTCCTAATTCCATAGTGCTCTAGTTTCAGCAGAAGTGTCTCATGGTTTACGCAATCGAACGCCTTAGAGAGGTCGCAAAAGATTCCAATGGCATCCTGTGCTCCTTCCCAGGCGTTAAAAATGTTCTTTAGTAGGGTGACACCAGCGTCAGTGGTACAGCGCCCTTTGGTGAAACCGTACTGTTGTTCATGAAAGATGGAATTTTTATTAAAGTGACGTAACATTTGATTAAGCATTAACTTTTCAAACACCTTACTGAGAACTGGCAAAATTGACACAGGCCTATAATTGTTGGGTTCTTTACTATCACCGGATTTGAACAACGGAACTACTTTACTGTGTTTCAAAAGATCCGGAAAAACTCCTTGGTCTACACTGGTGTTAAATATGAAAGCTAAATAGGGAGCAATGGTTTCGATGAGAGATCTACAGACTTTTACAGACATTCCCCAGAGATCCTCTGTTGATTTAATTTTAAGATCTTTAAAAGCTTTTATAACAGCTTGAGGGTTTGTATGCTGAAACCTAAACTCCAAAGGGCATGCCTTGACATTCTTTGTAAGTAAGGCAGCAGAAAGCGCGGGTGAGGAATTTAAAGCTTCAGTAGTTTTAAGGGGAATATTAGTAAAAAAGTTTTCAAATTCCTGAGCTATTTCTACATCAGAGTTGATGAGGCCATGTGCAGTCTCTAAATTAAATTCTGTATTACGCTGTTTTTTCCTGCCTGTTTCATTATTTATTATTTGCCAGGTAGTTTTTATTTTATCATCAGCTGATTTTATTTTATTGCTAATATAAAGTGCTTTTGCTAGTTTGCACACACTTTTAAAAGTTTTTGAATATTTATTTAGTGGGATGATGCAGGCTAACAGTAACAGTAAGTGTATACATATTTATGCTCGTGACTATACAGTAAACCGCACGTCTGGTAAGGTGGTTTTTTCATGACCATTTTCAGAGCCATGATAATAAAATAATGTTCACAAACTAATTACATACGTGCCTCGATTCGACCCCCCCGACCTGAACCTCGTCAGCCAGAGTCTCTTTCAGATATAGATAATTTAAAATCCGTCTTTCAATTGACAAATACTAAAACGATTGTAATATTCCAGACACGTGCTGTCGTGTAGCTCGCAGTCAGCGATGCATGTCGGAACAGCTGGTGCTACTATCGGCTTTATGTGCGCTGGAGGCCGTACCGCTACGGTTCAACTACTTCGCGGCGTTCTGGAGAGATGTCGCCACTTCGCCTGTAAGTGTCAAAATCGTCGCAGATAGAGATAATTTTAAGTTTAAATCGTGCTATAAGAGGTCTGTACTATAATAAAGCAGGATTATAGAACCTTAAAAATAATACAATTTATTTTTCGAAGGTTCTCGTATGTAAAAAATTAAGTCAAATTTAAAGACTTTCCCCAAACAACCATGGTAAAAATTATAACAGATTATTGCGTTTAAAAAAAATACAACCTTGATACTCGTAGGCAGACTGATTCACTGTGTAGGCTTGGTAATAGAGCACTGAGGCTTGGTAATAGTGCACTGAGGCTTGGTTAATAGATTACTGAGGCTTGCTAATTTAGCACTGAGGCTTGCTAATTTAGCACTGAGGCTTGGTAATAGAGCACTGAGGCTTGGTAATAGTGCACTGTGGTCTGATAATAGAGCACTGAGGCTTGGTAATAGATTACTGAGGCTTGGTAATAGAATACTGGGGCTTGCTAATTTAGCACTGAGGCTTGGTAATAGAGCACTGAGGCTTGGTAATAGTGCACTGTGGTCTGATAATAGAGCACTGAGGCTTGGTAATAGATTACTGAGGCTTGGTAATAGAATACTGGGGCTTGCTAATTTAGCACTGAGGCTTGGTAATAGAGCACTGAGGCTTGGTAATAGAGCACTGAGGCTTGGTAATAGAGCACTGAGGCTTGGTAATAGATTACTGAGGCTTGGTAATAGAATACTGAGGCTTGCTAATTTAGTACTGAGGCTTGGTAATTTAGCACTGAGGCTTGGTAATTTAGCACTGAGGCTTGGTAATAGAGCACTGAGGCTTGGTAATAGAGCACTGAGGCCTGATAATAGAGCACTGTTGGCATCCTTTGGTTATGAAACCAGAAATTAATCTATTAGTAGCTGACTTAACAGACATTGTCCTGTTCAAATAATTCATACAAAAATCCCACGGAAAAAAGCACTTTCAGTATTTTCCAATTTTACTTTCCCTGAGGACCTTATTCGGATTAAAATGAGGAAAATTTAAAAATAACTCATCGGTCCAGCCGTTCTCACGTGATACGCTTACCAACAGCATTTCATTTTTAGGGTTCCGTACCCAAAGGGTAACAACGGGACCCTATTACTAAGACTTCGCTGTCTGTCCGTCCGTCTGTCTGTCACCAGGCTGTACCTCAAGAACCGTGATAACTAGACAGTTGAAATTTTCACTAATTATGTATTTCTGTTGCCGCTATAACAACAAATACTAAAAACGAAATAAAATAAATATTTAAGGGGGCTCCCATACAACAGACATCTTTTTTTTTTTTTGCTCTTTTTATTGGTAATGGTACGGAACCCTTCGTGCCCGAGTCCGACTCGCACTTGGCCAGTTTTTTTATTTATATTATAAATCTGCGACTTGTTACATGTTCAAAATAAATCTTAAGTTACATTTACAGGCTGATTCAAAGCTGGAGGAGATGTTACTAGAGTGCAGCGTCGCCACGGAGTATGTTGACGCAGTGTTGTTAGACGAACGCGAGTCATTGGAGGACCCCGTCATATACCAGTTTATGCAGCATTATTATCCTAAGGTATGCCATACTTCTTCATAACTGGTGAAATGTGGATATAGGCACTTTGCATCTCTGTCTTACTCTTCGGGAAGTACAGGCGTGATGTTATGTATATTAACTTCACTTCAATAGCACAAATGACCTGAAACTTCAGGCTATTATCGCTTCAATTGAATAATTTAGGGTACCTTTGCACTAAGTATTGGTCTATCGTAGGCATTCGTCCGATGTTTTACTGAGGCTACGCTAAAGCCAAATTAACGATGTATTTCCTGTATGTTTATTTTTTATACGCTATGATTTTCCTTGCAGTGAGACAATACAGGCTCATAATAATAAAATAATTTCAGATACGTCTACGCAACGTTAGCGCAGCTATATATTTACGCAGCGTAAACACTGTACACACACTCAGTAATAAGACATTCTTAATGCGTATAATTTTTTTATAGCTGGGCGGCGGCGGATCAAACGGTTCAGACAACGCAGACGGCACAGACAGCGGTTCAGGCGCTGGATCAGGCGCAGCCGAAGCATTACTCGAAGAACTTATGTCAGCGGCCGCACGCGCGCCTCTACGTGCGTTGTTAGCGCCCGCGCGTGCGCTAGCCTTGTTGCATGCGCGCGCGCCTCTGGAGCCGGCCAGAGCGCGCGAGTTGCAGCGAGTCACGCGCGCGTTGCGGGCTAGGTTGCAGCAAGCTACAGGTATGAGATAACTGTTGTATTAACTTACTTAAAAGAATGATCTCTACCGTGTCGAAGCGATTTAATATTGAAATTATTTTAAATAAAGGTCACAATTTAGTTTCCAATCTCATACATAATTATTCATATTCATTTATTACATTCTATATTTAAAAAAAAGATGCTACAACAAGCTTAAAGGTAGGTACAAAAATTTGGACCTCGTAAGGGGTGGCAAAAAGATACATTTAAAAAAAAATACAAATACAAAATTAAAACTACTACTAATATAAAAATAAAAAATCTAGGTATTTAAATTAATTAACCAATAAAACTGACATAAACAGTCTCTCAGTGATTTCAGAAAAAATATTTTAAAACCTGTACTTATGACAATCTAAGTCGGATTTGACGTTTCTCATTATACATGCCGCGATAACTTTGTATGACCGTCTACGTAAGAAATCGAAAAATCTAATTCATATCCTAATTAATTACTATGTTATCCAATCATTCATTGGTATTCATCATTGGTAAGCACCAAGTTTCACTTTATATTAAAAAAATGCACTCGAAAACATGAATTTATCGTTGATTAATGTTCTTTGGGTTCGTTACCGTAGTGTTGTGACCGTTTCTTTGACCAAATAAAGTCGATGTTCTGTAAAATCGATACTTTTACAAACATTACATTTGGAAAATAGAGAAAAAGGACAAAGAAAATTATAACGGAAAACTTTATGAGAAACATACATTTTGACAATATGATTGAAAATTAATTTATTATAAGGGTAACCGACGAAGACAGTTCAACTGATAATAATTTTTCTGGATCATCCAGTGAGGAAAGTGAATAAAAATGTTACAAATTTAGTGAATTAACTGACCCAAACACACTTATTTATTGTTAATTATTCTTGACTAGCGACCTATCCCGGCTTCGCACGGGTGTATATCAGTGGCGTGCCTAAGGCTTGCCTCTAGGTACGCCACTGGTGTATAATATACAATGTATTATTATACATAAACCTTCTGTAAGAAATAAGTACGTAGGGTTTTAGTTTATGTCTTGGTTTGGCTTTAAAAATCGCCGTAATTTAAACTTAGTTGGGATTTATGTAATAACTGTTAAATATTACAAAGTCGGTGCGTGTAATAAAACGATATGCCTCGAGAATCAGTTTTAAGCAACGTAAATAAATGTCGATTACAAACTCTAAATATGACAAATCGATAGTCTCGAGAATCGGTTTTTAAGCAACCGATTTTTTTCCCATCACTACACAAAGTATTTTTATAGCTGTCAAATCCGTCTTCTTAGATTGTCAGAGGATTACATATAAAGTTTAGTTTCCGCTACAACTTCTACATATACATATTTTTATTCCATTTTCAATAAAATCAGTAATTTCGTAACTAACCTAATTTACTTTTTAGTAAAGTTGATAATGTTAAAGTGAAAACAACGTAAGTTGGAAACAAGGATTTCAATAGATTTTACCTCAATTTCTAATCACATACAGTATTTTCATTTCACGAAGCAACGCGTGTTTTACTTGTGGTAACCAAGTGTACAATCACACTGTGTATGTGTACGTGAAGAAGAGTAGCGTCAGCATATAACCCACACACTTCCGACTTCGCCATTGGCTCGGACGGTACCGAGAGCTCCTGCGCTTACACACACATTCACAGCGCGTTTGTATACTTGGTAACCACAAGTAAAGCGCGCGTCGCTTCGTGAGATAAAAATACTTATACTCCTGTCCATCCAAAGGTTGTCTGGTAGACCGCCGTGATACCCTGAATATTCATTAAATCAAATCATAATCAAAAATCATTCATTCAAATTAGGCTTTGAATTAGCACGTTTTTTAAATTACATAAGACCCCCATAACGCCCACCTTTCATGGATAATTCTTAATGTTTATGTAAATAAGCATTGTTAAATGTTGGTGTTTAGTAAAGCATATTCTTTCTATCACGTTATTACAGAAGAAGAAAGTTCCGAACCAGAGAGCGGATGCGCAGGCGGGCCAAGCAACACTGCAACACGAGGCGGATCCGGTTCCGGCAGCTCAGGCGACGACGCCGCATCCGAAGCAGCGGAACCCGACTCCGAGCCGGACGAGGCAACGCCGCGCGGCGCCGCACTGACGCACCTGGCGCACGCGCTGGACGCCCTGGACGCGCTGGCGGGCGCGGCCGCGGCCCCGCCGCTGCCGCCGCAGCCGCCGCCGGAGCCCTAGCCGCCTGCAGCCGCCCAGGCTGGCGGCGCTCCGATACTAAACTTGACTTCGCGTTCGATATCCTAACTCGAGGCTTGATGATGGTATGGAATTTTTGTTTTATGAACAGCCAGATGAACCGCGAAGTGTTGAGTTTTATTTAGGAGAATTGGTTACGTAACGATGTATTATTGTGTAAAAAATATCGCGAGCACAGTGTAATGTGAAAATGGAGTAATGGTATAAGATTGATAGCGACCATTTTAATATCTGTGCAAAATACTAGGAATTAATTAACGGCGTTTGACGCAACAGCAATAAACTTCTAGAATTTTAGCCCTAACATACTATATGATTTTTTGCCTTCGATATGCTAATAAGAAGATTGTGTCTTGTACAAAAGTGATGAAATTATTTGTTCAGTGAAAGATAGCTCTCCTTTAAACCTAAACCTAAGGATATAACCAGACTGTGGTCGACTGAAAACATTATGACATATTTTGAGACATATACGACGTATGAAGTGACATATTTTGACGACGCAACGGTCAAATTCTTTTGACCGCAGTCAGATTATACCCTAATGGCGGGTACACATAATTATGTGAAACGTAACATAAAATGTAACATACGTCGTAACGAACATGCCGTACGAATGTACAGGGTGTAAAAATACCCATCACATAGCAGTCAACTACATATTCTATACATCAAACTAAGTAACATTGCACAAAAATAATTACTTGAAAACGACTTTTATTTTCGGTGTTAAAAATCGCTGTTCACGGTAGATCGCAACGTAACGCACGCGAATCATTGTGATTATGGGTGCATGCAACGGTGCAGGGGTCGTGGGGGTGTTTAGCTAGTCAGGCCCGAGGTGGCCCGCTAGAGGGCCAAAACAATAAATAATCAATTGTGTCTCATTAACGATGCTTGATGAGTTAAAGTTGTGTTATAACTTTAAAAACTTATTTTCGTAAGAAACGTCAGTAAAAGTTGGAATTTCGACCTTAAATATCTCCGTAACAAGAAGGTTCCCATGTATGGTCCAGTATAAAAAAAATATGACAATGACGGGGAGTACAAATGACTCTCGGCTTCGTTAAGTGTATTTTTACACCCGTTATGAAATGCAACATGTAATGTAGCACAACTAGGTGAATTTGTTTCAACGTGTGTTACATTTTATGTTACGTTTCACTTGTGTGTACCCCCATTATACTCCGTGCTCGCGAGACATGTAAAATCTCGACACTATTTTCAAGAAAGTAAATCCCTCTTTGACTTTAGATCTCTTAACCCCACAGACATGAGATTTCAAATTATAAAATAATGTACACCCGCGGACATTGGCGATTTGTCACTATTCACCCTTATTACATAAGCAATAAGGCTGAAAGTGATCAACCGCTACTGTCCGCGGTTGTACACTGTCATTGCGTGTATGTATTTCCTTGAATACGTTGCATAGACTGCCCTATAAATATTTATAGATTAATTTAAAATTGACATCTCATTTGAAAGTGCAAATGATGTGAGAAAAATTAATATTTTTTGGTTGTTTCTAATATTATGTGTAAGTTAAATGTATATACATAGATTTGTGATCGTTGCGTTTCAGTAAGTATATGAAATTATTATTATTTAGTTAGGAAATTGGAAACAATATAGTGACTTTGTCTACTAATATTGGGTTTGCGTGGAAAGTAGGAGAAGAGTTTGTATAAAACATCGATGTTAAGAATACATTCCAGACGTATCATCACAAAAGCCGGGCTAACATTCGCAGCGTGACAAAACACTATTTAAAACCCAGATAATGACTGTTTATCTGGTCATGTCTCGTAGCGGTGCGAGATACAGCGACGACAAAATTTTGTCACGCCTGCGAGTTTTAGCGTGGCGGGACTCGTACTTATAATATATGAGGTATGACATGACTATGTCTACTCTGTGTCGGTCTCCAAATACAGGCTGATATAGATAAGACTAGATTATCTGCACTCGCTAAAAAGATATCACTGTATTAAATTTTTCGTCATAGATATTGTTCAGTATTTTGTCTTACTTTATTAGAAAAAATATTAAAATTGTATGCATGCTACATTGACAGTACATATAATATTTTGACGAAGCGCTTGCACCATTGACTCGATATTCGCAAAACGAATGCGACGGAACACAGCAATTCTTCAAAGGTCTCGAACCTTTAGTCTCTACCTCCACAAACTATGCATTAGAAACACACATACATTGCATTGCATACGATAACTATTTTTCTAATGCATAGTATTTTTGTTCCAAGACTCAAGGTCTAGATGTTTTAATACGTTGCACACGTTACGTACGTGGGACCAGTTTGTCTCAACCTACGCCCATCGTGAGCCCGCTTAATTAGTTTTTTTTTATTTTTTTATTGGTCTCGTACTATGTTCCATCTTTTCTGCGAGTGCAACACTTCCCCACAATGCAGTCTAAACAAAAGGTGCCGCTACATCGCTGAAGGCGTCTAACCATTTTCATGAATTACGAAAATAACCCTTTTCGTTGAACAGTCCTGGAAATATTTAGTCTCTATAAATGAAGGTTATTGACGAAAAATATCACTTTAAAAACGTTTATCTAATCTGGAGGATGTGTGTAAAAATTGAATTTGAATTGTAACTAAACATGACTGCATCATCTCTTTAGATTAAAACTTATTAGTACTCCTTTGAAACATAATAATGTTTCATAGAACTACTAATTGTGATGTGCTTTTATTTATTTATTTTGTAAGCTTACAATAGCTGGAGCTGGCGGCTATTAGGAAAAGGACTGTAGTATTCCTATTTTTTTAATTATCTAAATTAGATAATGTTTCTTTGCACGTGGAACTAAATTAGGAATCTTACGGTCAAAGATTTTTATGTGTTTTGTAAAAATTGCGGTCTCTTATTCGACCTGTGTTGGAGAAAGTCGATACAATATCGCTAGGTGGTATTTTTGAAATTGCTGCTTTATACAGTTTAAGTACTTTTTTTGATAGAACTAGGTCGTGTATTTTAATTTTATTTCATTCAGTTTTCATAATAATCTTTCATGTTACAAAATATATGCTCATATAGTGTAAAGTAAATGTAATTTCGTCATTGTACGTTTTCTGTTATGAAACTCTTAGACTTCTTATAAATAGCTAGAGCTTTCATCTGATGTGCATTTCTAACTTAGTGTCTGTAATTAAATGGTATTTGTGTGTGTATGGCTGTCGCAAAATTGATATTGTATGTCAAAATTATTATTATGTACATTTAGGCTGTGAGCATTTTGTTAATTTATCTTAAATATTGTAATCTAATTAGTCAAAAAATACCCCACCCCGCTTATATACTAAACGACATATTGAACAAAAACACTCACCCGTCCAGCCGCGTACTTTTATTTGATGGACAGATCTTTGAACATTAGGCAAGTATGTTGTGATAGTTTATCTTCAAGCTCTTTCTAATATTATATTTGTAAAAACATTTTACCTTAAAGTATATATTTATGTAATATTTAAAAATCTTCTCAATATATTCAATTTTAACTGCTATCATAGGTGTTTTTTTAATGTAAATTTTAATAATATTCGCATAGGTGGCAACACAGAATCACATACACTGCCCAGTTCGATAAGATTTTAAATAATTAGTCATTGTAAATCATATAATCTCACGTAGAAAGTACGGTTCATATTAATTGTATATAACAGCAATTTACCTGAAGATGTTACGAAGGAACCTGTCCATTTTATATCTTTATAGTGAACACTAGCATGATCTATTTACGCTATAGTCCATCACAAATTTAATTGTCGTTTAGAATGTTTAAACGTGAAAATAAATGTTGTGCGTAATTCACCATGTATTTGTATTTAATGGTAATCTCTCGAATATCATATTTGTACACGCGTACCACCATTGTAGCTACAAATAGTTGCATGTGGATTTCGCTATCGAAAGAAAGCAATAAATTCTACTTAATACGAATTATCAAAAGAATAATGTGTGATTTCTTTGTTAATTATTTTATTTTCTTCGTGTACCTATAATTATTACGATTATCGTATCGGTAAAGCATGCGGTGAGCAGTCACTGGACAGTTTGAGGGGGTATGAAAGTAAAGTGGTGCTATCTATCTGATCGGAGTGACTGGAACGTAAGACAAAACGTGTATTTAAGTTTGTCCTGTTTTTAGAGCTTATTAATATATACAACTTAATATAACTATGCTGTAATTATCTTTATTAATTTTAAGGTTATAATTTGTTTGTAATGAGATGTGGCATAAGATGATCGCAAACGGTTTGTGGTACTTATTGTGGTCACATGTACCCCATTTCGTTTTATGGCTTTGAATTTGTGTATTATATTAAAATGTGTTACTGGAACTAGAGTTTCGGTCGAATATAACTGTGTTATTGAATACAATTTGTGAAAATTAATGAAAATACTGTAAATCGGACTGGAAAGCCAAAGTAAACAGTATTTTATACAAGTGTATTTTATTTCATGAAAACTCAACACACTCCTCAGACGACGAAATATATGAAACAAAATATAAGCAACTGAAAGAATTTGAATACATTTCAAAATTACTCAAGATATTAGAGGGTTTTTGGTGTCTACGCTAGCGGCCCCCTACCCATAATTTATACTAGCCAATATTTAAGAAATTAAGCGTAATAGAAAATAGGTTTAAGTATAGTAAAACGAAAAGCATACAAATAGAACTAAAGTTTGAGACTAATCTAAAGACTATCAGCAGCGTATTAAAGAAGTAGTCCGCTGGCTGGAGGTCGACGTCAAAAGCATTTACTGCAAGAAATGATGCGTAACAAATTAAATTTCAGGTGAGAACCAATGAAACAAACGGATAGCTTAGAAGTCAAGTGATCCAACTGACATTTTATTAGTTTCAACGTCCATATTTTAATGTATTTTTGTAATGTTTTCACTTATTAGGATAAGTTAAAATCTAGTTTTGAGTTTCTTATATATATTTTTTTTCGTACAGATGCAGGCGTTTTTCTCTGACTATTTTTGCATTTGGATCACTTGTCATTAGTATGATAAGAATGCCATGAAATAAAAATCACACAAGTGACGTGACCCAAGTTACGTTAAAATTATTTTTAACCTAATTCTTTCCCAAATGATATGAAATTACGTTCTCAATTAAATTATAATACCATTATGAGCATTATTTTAAAAAACTGTAGAAAATATAAATTGTGAGTTGGAGTGATGTTGAAGAAAGAATTGGTTGACAAACAATATAGAAAGTGCAAAAAATTACATAGCACATACCTATTATTAGGTATATTCTTGACTAGCGTCTGCCTGCAACTTCGTCGTGAAATTTCTTGTCACCCCGACCCACCCCGTCGCATCGCATAACCTGCCCGCGCTATCACTTCGTTTTCAAATCCGACTGGTAGTTTCAGCAATTAGCGCGATCAAACAAACACTCTTCAGCTTTACAAAATACCCATCATGAAATTGTATCTATGTTCCTGCCTCACTTTGTTAAACAACGATTCTACAGAAACGGATATTTATACCATTTAAATTATATAAAAAATGAGGCAAAAGGAGTATGTAAGAACCGTTGCAGGTGGCGTTCTGTAGTTTCTGCCTTCCCTCTTGGGAAGAAAGCGTGAGTTTATATATGTACGTGTATGTTAAATTAAATTTGTGTCACTGATCTGTGTGCATTTAAGTATTCTTATAAATCTTTTGTGCATAAGCAGGTAATAATGTCTTTTAACAAGGTGCAATGCAGTTAGAATAATACATGTGGTTTTTAACATCGATAATGGTTTCTCAAAAGCCAAAATGTATGTAAATCAATGTTGGCCAAATATTAGTTGCATCACTTGGCTACCTAGCTAGTACTAATCCCTGGAACCTCCCGCGCGTTTATGGCTTGGGGCCGTTAGGTGTGGACTCGTTTTTTTGCTAGCCATAGATAGCAGCAACTTCATGCTAACTTGGCATTACAAAACCGCTTTAGATCTCCCACTTTACTATTGCCAGGAGCATATACAATGAGGGGTTCATATACACGACCCACAGTGTTACAGCCTGCGGGAAGGGGGCGATGTATCGTGACCGCCTGCCACGCCACCTGACGGGGGCGTCGTGACATCCCGACACATCTCCCAGTACAGCATCAGTTACAAGCAACAAGGACGCAGAGTTCCCCAATCTAAAACTTCTAAACCCCATAATACGCCTTATTTCATATTCTCATCTTAGGCAAAAGCCTTCCCCTTCTTCCAATTTCTCATGATACGCGGCTTCCTCGCCGATGAAACATCCAGTTTGAATTTAGGCACAAAATGGAAAATTTCGAGTGCTTGTCTTCGGCCCGCTTGGTTGTTTACAACTTATTATATAAATACAATTAATCGCGTGGAAGCCTTTCGCTTCTTTTGTCAGTAAAAACCGCGATTCCAGCTGCGCTGCGCCAGGACCTTCCTTCCTATCCTCTAGACAAAATCAAACTGGGTGCTAATTTAATTGTATAATTTTTATAACATTGTTTTTACATTTTGTAACTACCTACTTTAAACTCGTACACTAAATTATTACTTGTTAACATTTTAGAAAAATCATCTATTTTTCAATACTTAGTACTTGTAAAGATGTGAGCACCATATTTGTATCCATCACATAATTAATTTACCTCCCATTGCTTTATATTTCAATTATTTTTACCTATTGTGGTAAGTATAGTAATTTTATTCTAGGCGCATCGTCTTCACATATAATTAGTGTATACATAATATTGTAAAACATTTTAAAAGGGTAACCATGGAGTTTCTTGCCCATTCTACTCCATACGAAACCACTTTTTGGAAGGGGCAACTAAAATAAATTCTATTTTATATTGTAAATTTTGACGTTCAAAAGTGCCTTATAAGTGCCTTTTTCAAATAAATGATTTGACTTTGACTTTTATCGCCGAAATACCGGTAACTAGTTCTACGAGCACCCACAGAAGTACATTTTATCGAGCACCTCGCAGCAGTTCAGTTAAATGAAACAACCAGTTTAAAAATTACTTTTTTTTTATTTGAACTAATTTACTTTTTATTTCAACAGGAAATGTTTCTATTAATTTATTAGCACAATCTAAACAATAATTTTGTTTGTAAAATAAACTGCACTCTTTGCTGATACACACAGTTTGTCCACAAACAGTACAATCAGATCCCAGGACCAGAATTTCTCCTTTCCCTGGTGGACTAAAAGGGTCCTTCATCGCATAGCTTGGGCACTTAAGCACTATATTGCGAGAAAATGGTGGGTTTGTTCCTTTGTAGTGAGGTTTCTCATCTAATCCACATGACGTGCACTTAAAATCATAGACTTGCACTGGCTCTTCTTTAGGCGTTGAAGCTTCCATAGTGTTACTGTAAGAAAATGATTTCATATACATAAGAAAAAATGACACATAAAATAAATGCAACTTTTATTATTCTGTTATGCAAACTGTACCACATAAGTGGCAATTTTCTATGATATTTTTTGCAACTAGCGGCTGCCCGCGGCTTCGCCCGCGTGGATGTCCGAGATTGTTCCACGGGTACGTGCAAACGGGGCACAAAGCAGCCTATATTAATCCTTATAACATCAACTCTCTGCCAGTGAAAATCCCGTTGAAATTGGTCCAGCCGTTTCGGGGATTAGTCAGAAGTTTTTTTTTTTTTGTTATAAGTACCATATATACTTTCATATGCATTTAATAAATATCTGTTATTTTGACATTACAAACAGACACTTCAATTTTATTTATTTGTATAGATAAAGATAGGACTACATTGACTGTAGGCCAAAACCAGTTGTTCTAATGAATTATTTAGCCTAACAATTTTTGCTTAGGGCAATTTTAACTTACGCAAAAACTCAGTACTTGTAGGTAGGTACCATAGTTATCCAGCTAATATTTTAAGATATAAAAAGCAACTTCTTTAAAAATAAAACCATGAGCATCATGCCTGCTTTGATATCAGATCTTCTATAATGATTCACTTGACTTAAGTAAAGTGTTTCAAACTAATGTAAACCTTACTTATAATGCCTATAAAGCTCGTATTCGTATATGCTAATTTGAGCAAGCACTTCATATATATATGAAAATTATTATTACATGAGTAATGTTTACATTTGTATGAGCTGCTTGCTTTACTTACCAAAGCAAAATTCAAAGTGCAGTCTGTGAATCTTTTCCTTTGAATCTCCCCAAGAGGAAAAATTCCTTTAATAATTGGTTATCTGGTTAAAAGGCTTACTATTCTATATTATTTGAATACTTGAATGAGTTAATTAATACTGTATAAAATGTGTTACCTAAAGTTTTTTACTGTTTATGTGATGACATCATTTGGCTTAGGTGGGCGATTTGGCATTTTCAGGTTTAACAGTCAACTTTTCTTTAGTAGCTTCTACCGGCCACCAATGTGGCTTAATAATTTCAACTGTGTTACAACCAATATTCACAGTTTCCGCTTCTAATGCCTCTTTTATTCTAACTAACCCTAAACCATGATTACCCAGATGAATTTTGAACTTCCCTAAATTAGTTTTTATTCCATTCTGAAAATTACCCCAGATTGTGGCATCTCTTTGAAGATCGTTCTCCTCTTTTATATCCAAGAATTCAATGGGCATTATTCTTTTTCTTACTACGCCCGTGTGGTGAACGCGAGCAGTTAATTCTTGACCAATATAACAGCCTTTATGAAAACTGACTCCATGGAGGTAGTCACAATTAACTTCTAGAGGAAAACAAGTACCGGGGTACAAATCTTCAGCCCCCTCGCTCACACCTAACCTATACCTCAGAGCTTGATAGTCCTTTTCATCACTTTTAATAACAGTATCATTTCCAACAGCTTGATGAATATCAACATGACCCACGTCTTGTGTAGTTATCAGTCTATGACCAAGATCTGCCAGCCGTGGATCCTTGTATACACTAATATGATTTTTCATATATGCTTTACACAAATCCATATCAATGTCTGGAGGTGTTATCAATGCCCATATTTTGAACAGGTTACTTACATCTTCAACTTTTATTTGTCTTTTCAACTTGTAAATCTTTAGATGTCGTTGTAATAAATGTTGAATACCTTTGTCGCATTCAAGCATAAATACATTTTCATTTTCAGTTCCCCATTTGTGTACTAAAGTATCATATAAAACTCTGCCCTTGTTATTCAAAAACATAGCATACATAGATGTTGCGCCTTCTTTAAAATGATTCATGTCGTTCGTAATAAGACCCTGAAGAAATTGCGATGCTTCAGGACCACTAACTTTAACAAGGCTCCGGTTTTTTAAAGGGTATGCCACTTTTAATGGATCTTCGTGTGACCTAACGAAACTAGACCATTTATTTAACATTGTAAATCTGGTTACCTGACTCGCTAATGGAATCATTGTTGGATTTTTTTTAACCTCTGTAAACACGGAATATTTTGTAATTTCTGCTAGATAACTCAATTTTCACATATTTTCTTTTTTGTTTTTCTTGCGGAGTCGGGTGTAATCATAGATATTACACAAAAATGTACTCTGTAGAATGTACTTACACTGACAGCAGTGTTGCCAACTTACACTGCTGTCAGTGTAATTAAGTACACCCAATACAAGATTCTTCTTCTTCATAAATAAAAAAATCAATTGCTGTTCGTTAGTCTCGCTAAAACTCAAAAACGGATCAACCGATTTGAATATTTTTTTTTTTCACGACAAGTGCCGTGAAAATTCGGCTTATTTGTCAAAAACTGACAAAATTGTCAGATTGTCACGTTTAGGTCCCAGGCGGCGGCGGCGGCGGCGTGAGATAATTTCTTGACATGTGACATAACTTCTTGACGTTTAGTTGGGACTCATTGTCATTAGCCGCGTCCAGACCGGCTGAGCGCGGCTCGCGAGTCCCGCTCGCGAGTCAATAGTTCGGCCGGTGTGGACGGCGCTCGGGCTTCCTCGGGCACACGTTGGCTCGGCCGAGCGCCGCTCGGCCCCGAGCCATGCGTTGTCGGTTTTTGCCGATGCTCAAAGGCGGCTCAGTCTGAGCTGCTCGCCCGGTGTGGACGGACGTAACAACACTCGCGAGCCAGAATCAAAAATGGATAAAGAAGACAGTATTCGCTTAATACAACTTTACGGAAGCTTCAAAATGTTATGGGATTCGAAAGATCCAGATCATTTAAATAAAAGCAAGCGAGAAGATTGCTGGAGGAAGATCTCTAAGGAAATGAAGTTACCTATACCCGAGTTGAAAAAGAAACTTGACTCATTGACAGGTTCATACCGACGCGAAAAGTCAAAGCAGAGAAAAAGTAATATCACTGGTTCAGGTAAGGATTCTTTTTAACACCTTTGCTCGTAAAGCTGATGTAATTCCACCGGTTTTAAATATGTAAAGCGGGTCATAAAAAACACGTACCTACTCGGCGCGCGGCGCCAGTCAGTAGGCAGCGCTAGGGCGCTGTTAAAATGGCGGGAAAGCAACAGTGTGCATTCACAGATTGAGTTTATTTAAATGTTTTTTTTTTCTGTTTCCTCGCAAATGTGTTAAAAAACGTCGTACGATATACGTGCGTATTGGTTATAACATCTTAACGCACTAATATCGTAATGTACTATTATTTACTTATAGTGAATGTTAGATTAGTTAATCTCATTATCAAATATCAATATGTACAACATTTACTATAGGACACACCAAAGGAAACGAAAAATAACCTATAACGTCTACATATTTGTTACAGGCGCTGACGAAATTTATATATCGAAGTGGTTTGGTTTCAAATATTTTGACTTTATGTCAAATAAAGATGACACAGGAATTACACAAGAAGCCGGAATAGATAACGCAAGTCCTTTATTTATGTTTATTTTCAAAATTAGTTAAACATTAATATTGATGCTGCCATGGAATTATTCCGTTTGTTACAAAATGTGTTGCTAAATGTAGACGAATATCTTTAGCACTAACAGTAGGTACCTCTGCGCGGAATGGCCGTTAGAGGTAATAGTGCTGTAGATGGAATATTGTTTCTCCATTGACCTGGAATAAATGAACCATCAACTTCTCTATCATAATATTCTGGTGGAATAGAATAGTTATTTCTTCGTAAGTAATTATATAAATACACTGTTGCTAAGACAACTTTTGTAGCTTTTTCTGGCTCTAGGAGGATAGGTTTCCTAAGGACTCTGTAGACTGAACTTAAAATACCAAAGGCATTTTCAACGACTCTGCGAGCTCTGCTAAGTCTGTAATTAAACACTCTTTCTTTGGAACCCGCCTCTGGATTACCTTCAAATGGTTTCATAGTATATTTGGTAAGCATAAAAGCTTTGTCGCCCAATATGAAATATGGTATTTTCATTATGTACGGTATTTGTAGTATCTGCGCTTCAGGAATGTTCAGTTGACAGTTTTCTAATTTTCGATATAAAATCGTATTTTTAAAAACTCCGCCGTCGGAAATACGCCCTTTACTTCCGACATTAACAAACAAGAATTTGTAATTAGCATCCACGAGAGCGAAGAGCACTATACTAGGAAAATTCTTGTAGTTGTCGTAATCAGTACTTATATTGATGGGTCTTTGAAGAGTTACGTGTTTCCCGTCCATAGCCCCTATAACATGTGGGAAGTTCCATTTTATTTCAAATTCATTTGATACTGCTAGCCATTCTTCTTCTGTGGACGGTGTCTGCAAATAACAAAATAAACATTATTTTTACAGAGCAATCCTTCTCAACAACCAGGACCATCACAACAACCGACGCCATCCCCACAACAACCCGAGCCATCCCCACAAGAACCCACGCCATCCCCACAAGAACCCACGCCATCCCCACAAGAACCCACGCCATCGCTACAAGAACCCACGCCATCCCCACAAGAACCCACGCCATCGCTACAAGAACCATTGCCATCGCCACAACCATCGCGAAAGAAAAGACGGCTGAATACGAATGCACAAAATGATTCTCTTGACAATTTATTGAAGGACACTTTTGCCATAATTGAGAAAAGTTCAACTTCCATAAATGATCCATGTGTAGCATTCGGTAATCATATTGCACATGAACTCAGAAAATACGATCCTTACACTCAATCATGTGTTAAAAATGCTATTAATACTATTATTCACGAAGCGGACATGGGAAAATATCAGATGTATAGACCAGGATATTACACACAACCACCCACTACCACGTCAACCATAACTTCCGGTGAAAATCTGCAGAACACACAATTTACTCCTGCTACTACTACAGAAACATCAGACTTTAATTTTGGTGACAGCTCCGTTATTTAAATATGAGGCAGATAAATAAATAATTTGATTGCTTAATTACCATGATTTTTATTTACCTTAACGTAATCACGGAGGGCGTCTATAATTGCATCACACGTTTCTGGAACTATAGTTGATATAGATTGTTTCGATACTCTAAAAAGATATTGAAGACTGCTATAGGAGTCTCCTGTTGACAAATATCTCAATGTTAGCAGCACTCTTTCGGATACAGTTATTGCTTCTCTGTAGTTAGTGTCACATTTTTGTATTTTCACAGCCACTAAGGAGCACAAATATTCAATGTCTCCCGCAGACATGCGTGTAAAATTTGAGACTGAATGGTCGATTGTTAGTTCCTTTAACAAACTGTTACCGTATTGGTTTCGGTTTTGGTACAATTTTTTAATCCAGAGTTTTCGTTTCGTTTTTCTTTTTTTTATGATATATCCAGACAACATAAGCGCCGCAGCAGCTAACAAGACGTGGTTTTCCATCGTTATACGGAGAGAAACTGAATGCTCAAACCGGCTCACCTTGGCTTGCGAGCGCGGCTCGGAACTTTTCACAATTAGCTCGGGTGCCACGGCTCGCGAGCAGGAAGTCTGAGCGCGGCTCCCGAGCCGCGCTCAGCCGGTCTGGACGCGGCTATTTACTAATATAGACGCACCCATTTTGTGACAAATTTCCAAATGTCACATTTTGATAAAAGACTAACGAAACATTTTCACGTTCGTTCGGAGGTGGTGTTATGATTTGAAAATTAATGAAAGTAATATTTTCCTGCTAATTACTGCACCAAATGGCAATAAAATGTATGTAAATGATTTTATAAGTTAATTGACAAGACTACGAAATCGTCAATAGCACAGAACATATTTACCCTGACGGAGTCAATAGCGTCATATATATCGCAAAGATATCACGAAAGGTACTTAAAAAAGTTGTGACACTGCGTTTTTTCCTTGCATTATTCACCTCAAAAACTTTAAATTAAATCAAACCCATCAAAGCTTGTCGCGAGATTTACCTGTGCAAATTTATTTTATTAATTAATATAATAATTAATATAATTAATTATTATAATAATATAACCCCACCGCCGCACAGTGGATCGTCCCCATAGAAGAGGTTGGATATGGGCATCAAAATTGATATTAAAAAAAATATGCTGTCGTATTCCTTTATCAAAAACCTACACATATTGTTCTTAGACTTTTTCTAATTGGACTCATATTTCAGGAGAAAATCGATAAAAAGTGATTTCTTAGGAAATGGATACTTAAACTCCCACAGCCTGAGTTTCGCCTTGTTTCGTATAGTTATTTCTATAATTGATATCTATCTACTAAGTGCCATATTTTGTCCAAAGACACATGGTGCCACAACCATGCACTTTCTGAGATATAGGGTGGTTGCGCTAGTTTTCGGCCTTTTAGTGGAGTTGTCAACTTTAAGGGGGATCCCTTCTTTTCGCATAATGTTCTTTGTCCTAATATACTTCGGCATAACGATTTTGGCACAATTTGTTTTGGCATAATAATACTTCGGCATAATTTTTTTAGGCATACATTTTATGTTAGCATAATCATCTTAAAGACTAATTTGTTTTGGCATAAATTTGATTCGCATAACGTTAGTAGGCCTAATGACTATTAGCATAATATTGTTGGTTAAAAATTTAATATGCTGTGCAACAAAAGTTAGTGACAGAACCGAATTGCTGCAAAACCGACTCCACGTAGTCTTGTTTGTCCTACCCCTAGAGTGTAATTTAAAATCGCGTAGGCGCGTGGGGCCGCCGGAGGCCCGCAGCGCCGGAGCCGTGACAGAAACCCTGCCTGCTGCATGCTGCATGCTTGCCTGCATGCTGCATGCTTGCTTGTTTGCTGCATGCTTGCTTGCATGTTTGCTTGCATGCTTGCTTGCATGCTGTATGCTTGCTTGCATGCTGTATGCTTGCTTCATGCTTCCTACAGCGAAAAAAAAACCCACAAAATTGTTCATAAAAAAGTTATGCTTTAGAACTTTATGCTTAATAAATTTATGCTTTAGAATATTATGCTTAATCATTATTATGGTTAGAGAAATTATGCTTAAAAAAATTATGCGTAAGCTGTTATGGGTAATTATATTATGCGAAAATATAATTATGCCAAACAAAATTATGCTAAGTTATATTAGGTCTTAACATTTTATGCAAATGGATAGGGAACCACTTTAAGGCACTAGAAAAACATATTGCCATTATGTTAGCCTTGTGCTATTGATGTTAATTTATAGCCTACATAGTGTAGTTTTCGTTTTAATAACTCATTGGTGCTACAACACGAAACTTTTTTTAATAATAATTTTTGATGTAAATAATGGGTAAATTGCTAGTTTTCGGTCACAAATTTTTAATTTCGGCCTACTAGAATGTTAGTTTACGGCCACTACTTTAGATAGAACAGGAAAGCGGTACAAATTTAAAAAAATCGTAAAATAATTATAACAAATGTCGTTTATTGCTTTCTATATTTTGTATTTGCATTAACATTAATAAAATTATTATAAATCAGGTACAATCATAAGCTTTTTGTTAATCTTATCAAAATCACTCTTATCAAAATTGACAATAATAAAAATAAATTTACTGTATAACAGTTCCAAAACGATGACAGTTACATTAACATAATCATAACTCTTCTCTTTTTAATCATAATATAACTTAAAATAAAAGTCAGATTTCTTATTTTTAAGGTATTTTTAACAATAACGTTGATTATCATAATCAGTCATCATCATCAGCCTTAGTATAGTTGTCCACTGCTGGACGTAAGCTTCTCCTTGTGAACGCCAATGAGCCCGATCCTCGGCTCTCCTCATCCAGTCTCTGCGTCACCTTTCGCAAGTCGTCCTTCCTGGCCGGCGGGCATCCCACACTACATTTGCCTAAACGCGGTCTCCACTCTAGAACACGTTTTCTCCAACGATTGTCGGTTTTGCGAGAGATGTGACCAGCCCATTGTCTTTGGGCTATGTCGGTAACCTTGGTTCTCTAGCGGATAACCTCGTTTCGGATTTCATCCTTCAGAGAGACTCCAAGCATAGCTCTCTCCATAGCTCACTAAGCGACTTTAAACTTATGGACTAGTCTCACCGTGAGTGTCCACGTTTCGACTCCGTAAGTCATAACTGGTAGGACGCATGTGTTGAAGACTTGTTTTTAGGCACTATAGACGACGAGAAGACCTGAGGAAGTTTACCAAATGCTGCCCATCCCAGCTGAACCCTTTTATCGGCTTCAATCTCAAAATTGTTCCTACCTACCCAACTGCATATTCTGCCCGACGTAAACATAATTATTCCTGAACAACTTCAAGGGGGAGACCGTCAATGACAGTCGGTCTCGGGGTAATAAAGTCGTTAAACATAACCTTGGTTTTGTCTATGTTTATCCCAAAATGGATGCGTCGAGAGGCGACAGCTAGGTCAGTCAGCATTCGATCAAGATCCTGTAGTGACCCCGCCATAAGGACAATATCATCGGCGAATCGTAGGTGTGAGATGTACTCGCCATTTATGTTTATGCCCGTTCCGTTTTTTTTACTCTTCGCTGGTCATGTTCCTTTTTAGGGTTCCATAGTCAACAAGTAACCCTTATAGTTTTGCCATGTCCGTCTGTCCGTCCGCATTTTAGCTAAGATATAAAGAGACTCTTAGTACTAGAAAGCTATAATTTGGCATGGATATACATGTTAATTACGCCGACAAAGTGGTAAAAAAAACAATGAAATTATAATATTTTGGGTACCTGCTGTACCCGTAAAGTGTGGATATTTTTTTTCTCGTCTATCCCATGGTGTGGGTATCGTTGGGTAGGTCATTCAGAAATATTACGGGTCTGTAAAAACCATTGTTCGATTCAGGGTTCCGTTTGCGTAAAATTAAGCTTTAAATTGCTAACTTTTGTTAGAGTCAAGTGTCCCTTCCTCTCTGCCAGCTAAATGGTTGCTTGTGGATAAGTGAAAAAATGTACGGCAGTAGTATACATATATAACGAAATTAAAAGGAAAACTATCCCAGCTAAGTAGGCTTTACAAGTTTACGAGTAATAGTCGACCAACTTACAATTGTTGTTGGAACGTATGGGAGAACATGTTTTTCAACTACTATTTATTTAAACTTCTCGCACATAATAATATACAAAGTATGTGCAGTGGTAAGTGTGCGCAGTGGTTTTCAAATGTTCTTCGGATAAATTCATCCTAACTACGGAACCCTTTATTGTGCGTGGTCCAACACGCACTTGGCTGTTTTTTTTTTCGTGTTCTCAACAAGCCCACATCATGGGGGTACATAAAAATAACTAGTCCGCCATATTGGATTTATGCTGACGTCACTTAGGGCAATTTGTAAGATATGACATATTTTATCATGTCTTGTCTCAAACGTCTTGTTCAGCAAGAAGTAAGTTAAGGTGGCCCGCGAAATTCAAATGTTCTTACGTTGTTTGCAATTTTCAGGTCAGTATCAGTATCAACTAGCTTCATCTTTCTGACTGACCGACCCCTTACAGTTAAAAAGTGCCTGTAATTGGTTTATTTGAATTAAATGCGTTGAGTTAAGTTTGCATCCCCCTTAAGATTTCACAATTTTTATTCAAACCTCAAAATTATCGGTTTAGCAACACTGACTGCCTAGAACTTGATGACAAGAGAGAAGAATAACAATTTCACTTTTCTGAGCACTACATAGTACTTACTACCTCCATGCTTTTGTACCAGTTTCCACAACCGGTCCGTCACCATAGACATAATTTATTTTTCACAAAGGCCGTCATTGGAGAGCGGGGATAAAAATAGTAAAGTTCTAGTTCTTTAATAATAGTTCTAGTGTAATTTCCCCTCAGGAATATATTTTTTTGTAATTTTTGTCTGTTACCAGCGAGCCTTCAAAAATGAACAGTCTTTATTCATAAATAGAATAATCATGAATAAAGACTCGACTTATTACTGTTTCATTAAAAAAAAAAAAATACATTTTACTTCTGAAAATGGAACTAAATGAGACGATTTCTTCGGTAGAATGCACAGACTATATAGATACTACCTCTGTAGAATGCGTGCATTGCGTTGCGGCTAGAGAAGAATAAACTATTTAATATTGTAGGTATTAGATTATTTTATTTTCTCGCAACCGTAGTGAAAAGTAGAGTGGAACACATGGCGATAAAAACCCATAACTCGGTAACTGTTTCTATTTACTTACTCGGTAAAGCTCGGGAGTAAAACTACCTCGAATATAATGGGTCATTTTAGCCCTTTGTATAACAATATAATAAAATTTAATGCTAGGAGAACCCGCGCAGTGACTTTGATCGCCCTCGCCGGGACTCGCTGGCCGGCTGGTGATTTCAAAATCTCCACATATGGATGGTCCACACACTGATATTGACAACCTGCCCGAAACTTCTAATAAATACTGGCTACGCCCCAATGGTACTATTATACCCATGACGAGTCGACCAAGAGTCGACGACATTCCAGTATAAATTGACTTGTCAATGTACGGAAAGCCAATAACAAGTCAACTTATACTGGAATACGTACTATGCGAGGCCGCCTTTCGGCACTGGGCCATGCATTGCTTAAGAATCGAAATAAAATAGCTGATGCAATTAATTATGATTTTTATTTACTTATTTGTAACTTTAATGGCAAATAATAATATAAAATTGTAAACTTAACTAGCAGTGCAAGTCTTGATGGACGATTTATTTCCATTTACAATCCAAAAAGAATAGTAGGTAGGTACCTGCTTATTTATACGAATCATTATAATAGGTATCTACTTACTTATGTAGGAGGTACAGTCACCAGCTTATCAAGTTACCACAAACTGTCAGATTTTCTCATTCGATTTTGAACTTAAATTTCAACATTTTAAGGTTTGAAATCGTTTGGAGAAATTTGACAGTTTCGTGTAGCTTGACCTGCTGGCGAGTGTACATAAACCTATTTCATGAACTTCAGATGAGGCGATAATCACTGCCGCTGAGCGTAGCAAAAATTACTGCCTAGTATTCCGCCAGGTTAGGTATTATTTGTGTCATGTGAACTCCGACGCAAAACCAAAACTCACCATGGTCTGCCTGGGTGGGTGCTAGGAGTTAATTGTAAATTAGTTTGTTTTGGGAAACTTTCAAGGAGTCGTCACAAAAAAGACTAACTATAGGCCCAATTGCCCTAAAAACATATCTGGTTTATAGTTTCATAGGCAAAGGCAAAATAAATAACTCTAACTAATTGTTAATACGTTCTTGCGACGTATAGGTCATTTCAATATCATCAGTTTTGTGCGGCGAGTTGACCGGCGTCACCGACTGGGAGGTGGGGGCGGAGTCCTGTCCCTGCTCCACGGATGCCGTCACCAGTTCTGTGGTGATCGTGGGCTCTGACCGCATTGACGCGCTGTCACGTTTGCTCGGCGAGTTCTGGTTGGACCGTTTGTGGTATTTTTGAGTCTTCAACAGATGCGGGATGACTTTCTGTAAATAAATTATCAAGTTTAATAAATTTATGTCAGTTAAAAAGAAGAGGTTCTCATTACGGTAGGTACGTCCGTACGCGAGATGTATTTTAACGATCAAGATACGAGGCTACTTATGTAGGTACAATCATTTGAGTAGTAAACTGGGTTGGCAAGATGTGCCAACCCGCGGGGTAATTACGTAACACACTAACAGTAGGAATGGGTTTCATTTTGACAGTTCAACAACATTCATTGCGTTATTTACGTTAACGAGCTGACAAATTTTTCGAACATATAAAGCAATGGATTAGCAATAGGCTTCAAAATTATTCAGATTGTGACAGATAGTGTGTTACGTAATTAGGGTGCCGGTTTACAACTCAAATTATTGTACCTAATAGCGACGACCCACTTAAGGGTACCTATGGTAAAGCACTTAACATACTCGTAGGTCGCACGTAAAGCACGTCTCTGAGTGTTAACAGCCGCACTCAGAAAGGTTCATTAAATTAGTCCGAATTTAGTGCTTTAACATAGGTACCATTAAGTGGGTCGTCACTTCGTTTGCCATCCAATAACATTTAAAAAACCGGCCAAGTGCGTATCGGACCGAGCACAATGAAGGAGTTTCGTAGTTGGGATTGATTTATCCCAAGAACAAACTTAACTTTGTAGTTGAAATATTCTCCCGTACATATATACGCCATGGTCAATTCTGCAACTGCAAATGCATGTTTGTAATCGCATTTTTTTTAATGTGATTAGTCTACAAATTGACGATTCTCGGACTTTTTTCTTTACTTGTGCTATGGAACTTGCTTCTTGCCTTTCATGATTCTAGGTCAACGGGAAGTAGGTAGGTCGATTTATTTGCGAATATAAAAATATGTCGTATAAATGGCCGTATATTTTTATTGCGTTAGCAAATTTCATTTTTTAGCGCTCCAATAGACCGTTTTTTTATATTAATTTTAACTTGTTCCCTACACGCGTTCCTGAAAAAAAAATGGTTTTGACAGACAGACAGACGGACAACGACGTCATGCTATAATTCCACATTCGTACGGACGTAAAAAAACGCGGCGGGATTTTATCGCGGACTTGTTATTCAACGCACTGCTTAGCGCCGACATTTGAAAATCCAACAGTGTATTTTCAGACGACCTGGGATACACTCTTGTTTAATTATCAATGCTCGGTTCAACACCGAGAGTTGAAAATCCCGTGCTCGATAAAATCCCGCCGCGATATTTTTACCTCCGTGTGAACGTGGTCTAAGGGTTCCGATTTTTCCTTTTACCTACGGAACACTCAAAATGACAAACAGAGTAACTGGAAACACATACGAAGCAAGTTAATAAAAAGCTTTTAAAAGAACTCTCACCTGTTGTGGGTCTTTAGCAAGGTAGACATCAGTGCGTCTGAGCACAAAGTCCGGCGCCACGAGGCAGCGCGCCAGCAGCAAGGCGGCGGCGCACGCCCAGCTGGCCAGCACTCCGGCGCAGGCGGCGCGCGTCGCCGCCACTCGCCCGCTGAAGCTCCACGTTGCATTCCAACTTGATTCCAGAAACTCGTTAACTGAAGAACACCTGGAACAAACCACAGTCGTGATAAGAATTGCACAACATTGTAAGACAACGTCCGTCCTATCCTATTAGCTCAGGCTGAGCTCAGCTGCTCAGCTTTGAAAACCGCTACAAGAATTAAGAAAAGAAAAAAAAGAAAAATAGTTTATTCTGCACAAACAAAACGCACATAAGTGACATTAAATACACACTTCGAAAATAGCCAAAAGCCTCGTATTCAAGCAATAAAAGTTTGACAATTATGTCAATTGCCTTTTTCTTTTTCTTGTGTCTTCGCACGGTTTGGTTTGTGTCCATTACTTGATGATAAGGCCACAATTGAATTAGTAAGGGCCAGATCACACGTATCACAACCACAGCACAACGAGAACATGTGGACGAACGCTAATTTGTATGATAAAATATGATAACGAATAGTTTATTCACACGGACCACATAAGGCCGTCAAAATCAACCGTGCGGGCGATACCGACCACATCACACATTAGTAGTAGAGTTAAATATTATTGCAATGACTTAACTTACTAAGTACATAATGGTTT
The DNA here is from genome assembly GCA_917490735.1 of Dryobotodes eremita. Taxonomy (NCBI): domain Eukaryota; kingdom Metazoa; phylum Arthropoda; class Insecta; order Lepidoptera; family Noctuidae; genus Dryobotodes; species Dryobotodes eremita. The sequence continues at coordinate 14,189,676 of OU823257.1, forward strand.
AACGTCGATCGTGAATGTCCTACCTAAGCCTTTCTATTATAGCATTATCAGCGGAATCTGGTTTCTTATTTCATTAACGACTCGTTATATTTACTTAGTAGGGTTACCAATCGTAACCGCAAAACGCAAAGGTAATAAATGACTTTGCTGCTCGTTATAGACTGTAAAGCCTGATTTACACTGTATCGTACGTTGAAGCAACAATAAAATTCTAAACAGCGTTTAGACGATGCAAATCAGTTGTTACTTACTTCAATTTGTAAATGGGACTTCAAGCTAATTTTTAACCGAGTGCATAAAGGAGGGGGTCTCAATTCATCTGTATGTTTTTTTTTTTGTATGTTTGTTACGCGATATCTCCTGCAATAGTGGATCGATTTGGACAATTCTAAAAAATTTAATACATAGGGTATGCCTCAGGAATGACCCCATTTGTTAACTTTGTTTGAGTAGTTTTTCAGTTAGTGTATATTGATGTAATAATAACTTTTTGTCACTGTCATTTATATAGCAATGAGTGGTATACGAATTTGTGTGGGGTAGGTACCACAACTAAAAAGTGAAAAATAAAAACATATTTACAAAACAAAAAAAAAGACTTCCAAAAAAAAAACCACTACAGAGTGAAAAATAATTAAGCAATTTCAAAAAACGAAAACACGAAACCAAAGACACCTACTTTACTTAAAGTTATTTTTCAGATTGTGGTATATTCTTTTTGGAATTAAAATTTACTCAAAAAGAAGAAGAAGAAAAAGTCCCCTTACAAGTTAATACGAGGGACGAAAACGAGGGCGTTAGTTTATCGAATAACGGTCGGTAAGCCTGTTGGTAGTGCTGTACTCACGTGGTAGAATTAGTGACGCTATAGAAGGCTGCACAAAAATCGTGCAGCCCTCCGTTGGTTAACGTAAAGCTGTGTCCAGTGATCCCGACCATCACCAGCGTGAACACAAGCGCTGGAGGCACTATACGCCATGGCTGCTGCAGCCTGAAATAGATAATACGTACAATAAGACTTTGTTTGGAAATTACCGATGTGTCTGTCAGCAACGTTGCTAAAGCGGGACGAAAACGAAAACAAATTTAAATGGGAACATTTTACACTCCTCCACGGCAAAACGATAATCAAACGTAAACAGACTTCGATCAGTAAGTAGTGCTCATAACATAACCTACCCCAAAGTAAATTTTTCATTAAAATACTTTCAACCAGCTCATAAAAATGTGAGTGGAACTTTGCATTGGAAAGACTTTATCAGTATTTAAATACAAATAAAGTAGTGGTATTTTAATCAACTACGTATTTTATCAAGTTTCTTATTTAATTAATTATCCGACATTGTTAACGAGACTTTTAAAATTTTCAGCATTGTGACCTCGTTGGACTATAGCCAACCGGAGCTGTTCCAATTACAAATTTTGTCTTGTATGTAATTTTTTGTTGTCCCATAATGTTGCCTCCAGATTAAAAAACAATATGTTTGGGGCGGATTATGGCCTGTCTCAAAGGACTTCCTTTTTAGGTTGAGCCGAATACAGAGATTGAAAGCTAACTTAGGTGTAGGTCTGGTGACATCAATTCATCGAGTTTCAAAACGGATTACCTAATTAATCATCAAAACTGACGGAAACCTCACTGACGTTAATATTCGATAAATTTTCCCTGTATGCGCCACTATTTCCTTTTATTCCCTATAACATGTTTAGTTACTAACCCGGATCTAGCATGTCCTCCCCGTGGACACATTGTGAACAGGGTTATCCACACGCCAGCGACGATCATGGACATGATAGGCGTGTACACGGCAAAATCACAGTCGTTGTTCGTCTGGAACAACGTCCTTGATGTGTCCAAAGCTAAGTGGTGCGTTTTGTTCTCTGAAATCAGTTTGAAAAAGAAAATAAGTTAGCAGCTCACAACTGTGACTTTATTGAGTAGGTATAGTCAGGAAAATTAATTGTTAAAACTGATTATATGCAATATATAACAGAACTAACTATTTACACTAGGTACTAAATTAAGTCACTTATTAACTATACTATAACTAGCGACCCGCCCCGGCTCGCTCGGGTAGCAAAACATAATATAATATAGCCTATGTCACCCGGAGATAGTGTAGCTTCCCAACAGTGAAATGATTTTTGAAATCGGTTCAGTAGTTTCGGAGCCTATTCAATACAAACAAACAATCATATCTTTTCTCTTTATAATATTATTTCACTGTATTTCGTTTATTACAAAATAAATTTAGGTTCTACCTTAGCCTCAGCAACACGTGGTGGTTATGCTATTAAATTGTAGCTTATATGAAACGTTTGTATTTTTAACATAGCGCCATCTATTGAATACTTACTCAATCCAGTCAACAGATATCGCTACCTGTTAAAATCGTTTAGAGCTAACGGATAATTGTGACTGTCAAATAATAGACAAATAATTTGCGATAAAATAATATTGCGACTATAAATTGAGATGTAAGCTATCCTATCTTTCAAGTTAGATCAAATTGCACACGGTGTGCAAATCAAATTTAAAATCGGTTCAGTAGTTTAAGAGTCCATCGCGGACAAACAACGTGACACGTAATTTTTTATATATATAAAGATAAATATACAAAAATAAAAGGATCCGACACTTAGGCGTCGACGTACTCGTCCGCATCGCTGTCATCCTGAAACGAGGTCAGAAGACTGGCAGACTATCAACCTAAATAAAATTGACCGTTTATACGTTTATACAAATCACAACTGTCATTCTTTGACAGTTGTAACACATACCAGCGGAAGGGGTTAATGTGGTTGTCAGTTATTTTCCCTGACTGTAGATACTGAGTTTTTGGTTGTACCTAATCTAATTGGAGCTATTCAAAACATTTTTAAGAGTACGAGGTTTACTATATTCTAGAAACAAAACCATGCAACATGTCGTTCAGGTATTCGGTACCCGAAAGTTAAATAATGGAATTCACAATAAAAATGCAACTTATTTAAACTACAATCAAACGCAAACCAAAATGTTTTAGTTAATTTTGCCTCACAGTTAGTTATTTAAACGAAATAAATAAATCCACACGCAAAGGAAAGAAAACGAATTCCGGTTACTTTTAGGTTTCCTTTTCACGATGAGAGTTATAGAGAGATGACTAATCCATGGTTTACCGGCAGGCCGTATTCCAGGTCCTTGACAAACAATTCAAATATAAAGCGGTGGGTTTTAGGTATAAGCAGATAACAAGAGACTCTTAACATGGGTCTCTCGCCCCCTTTTCCCGGGGACTCAAACATAACTGGCGAAAATTTAGGTGTACCTATCTACACTTTACAACTCTGCCTAACCCTCCGGGGAATACATACCTAAAACTGTAAAGCGTGTTTCAGAAATGTGTGGTCATATCAGCTGTCTCAAACAAAACTTCAATAGGTACTTTCTCATACACGCTTTATATGTTAAAAAAGAGTTGGCTCCCCGATTTTTCTTTTTGGAAAAATATATATTTTCTTTGCTATTTTCCACAACAGTAAAACATTCAGACGTATAAAAAAATGTTAAAGTTTTAATTCCATTGTTTCATGTTGACTTCTTTTTATGGTACAATAAAAACTACGATAAGTAGCACTTAAGTATTATTGATATCGAGGCAAGATTCCTCATTAAACCGGTAGAAAACTTACCAGTAAAGAATGCGTCACCATCAAATGTTGCCGGAGTCACAACTGTTTCATTGCCGTTTGTCTCTCTCTTCACTGTTCCATTCTCATATGTATTAGGGACGGCGGCGTTACTTTGAGCATCTTCAGTAACATTCTTAGTAAATTCATGTATTTCATTATAATTTTGAGTTTCAGGAGTCTCGGGCACCTCAATGGTATAGAACTCGAGTTTACGCGGATACAAAGGGCAGATTCCGTCAACCAATGCCATCGTATTTTGAAGGAATACGTAATTGGTGATGCCGAAAACGGCAGCACAAACGTATACTATTAGATGGCATGCTAAAAAGAAACGGATAAAAGTCAGTGTAATTAATAGGTAACCCCCTCTCACGAGGTGTTTTGATTTCAAACAATGGAAACATAATCACTATCAGAAATTGAATTTCTGGAAACCGTTCAATAACTTATGCTGTATTTGCATAAGAACCTAGATTAGGAATTATTCCGGTCATGAGCTAAAAGACCACCGCTGCTTGACATAGGCCTTCCCCAATACTCGCCACAGCGACCAGCTGGGTAATTGCGTAACACACTAACAGTAGGAATGGCTTTCATTTTGACAGTTCAATAACATTCATTGCGTTATTTACGTTGGCAAAGCAGACAAATTTTTCGAACATTATGAAGCAATGGATCGGCAATAGGCTTATAATATAATTATTCAGATTGTGGTTGATAGTGTGTTACGCAATTAGGGTGCTTCACAGTCTTCCCAAAAACTTCACAATCAACGCCGCAATCCACCGCCGCGTTATCCACCATGAGAACCTTTCTTCTGATTAGTATCATACTAAGGATATAACGATGGTTTGAATCATTGTTAACACCAACGCAATGATAAGCTTCATTTATCGATGTACTGATGCTTGATCATGGTGTAATGCAAAATTACTAAAGACTTTTGGCCTAAAAAAGGTGTGGCGCTGGCAAACGTGAGCTCATAGTGACATAAGACCGATAAACGATGAGTACATACTTGAATGTACTTGTTATCCGGTTGATTGACTTAGCGATTAGTCTATGTACAGTTAAATAAGGTTATAATAAACTCGGGGATTAGGATTCATTCACGTATATCTAACCTATATAAAATATCTAACGTAACGTTTTGTATATGTCAATGGTACACCGCACTTGCAATGGTACCTGCAGTATATTCTCTCCTTCTCCCTTTAATCCATCCAAAGGTTGTCTGTAAAAGATCACTTTTAGCGATAAGACCGCCCATTGTGTCACCCTATGTAAAATTTCTACATTTATATCTGTAATTTTTATGTTGTACATAATAATTCTATTCTATTCTAATACTGCCCGCCGAAAACCTAAGTTGCCGAAAATTATTATTTCGGTGAATACCTGTTTTTTCGTAGTCAAGACATAACCGATTCATAAGCATGCTAAAAATAAGTAACATTGAAACGTCTGTTATAGTTTCCGAAAAATTTGTTTATTTTATCGGTCATACATAACTGAACAATATTTTATAAATACTATGTCTATTCGTAAAAACACGTCATACCTATTAATTTTAAAATGCAAGTACTCTACCACATGGTTACGATTACAATATCTTAAACAGAGCCTTATCAGAAGTCTGATACTTATATAGTTCACCGATGCACTTCATTGAGTCACCTTTAATCGTGAATGTTTACCTACGATAAAAAATTACGATATATCTTTGAAATGTAGACATTTTTGTGTAGGTAAAGTTATGCGCAAGCGCAACGGGGCTAAACATAGGAAATAACATTATAGTGTCTTACTTAGGGATCGTCGGGATCGGATGTTCAGTGACTGCATTAGTCTTTATAATGATGCAACTTTAAATTTTTGGCAAACATCAATTCTTGACCCTAGCAACAACAACCTCCAACATTTGTTGGAGGTACGGGTCCCACAAAAAAGGATATTTACCTGATGTAGTAGGTAAGTATCGAACCAACCCAAAAGTTCTATAATCTATTTACTCTAAGTAGGTACATTGTCCCACTGTATGGCAAAGACTTCCCTCTCGATTTTCCACTCATATTTGTTAGCATTACCAGTCAGTAGGAGTCAAAGGCATCCCTGCACGCGTAGCATCACCACCATAGAAATGGGTTTTGTCGACGGAGGAATAGACAAAATTACATATTGTTGACAGATTTCTAAAGATTTTTTCTATAATCTGTTATTTTGTCTATTCTTCCGTCGACAAAACCCGTTTCTATGGTGGCCATGCTACGCGTGCTGGTGTGAGCTGCCTTTACTCATATATCTTACCTTTCCAAACGGTCAGTGTATTGGAGGACCTCTCCTCTAGCTCAAAATAGTCGTACAGGAGTATCGTCATGTTTGCTTCACTCCATGGTCATGGCAGATCTGAAAATACCGAGAAGTACTTTGTAATTAAAGTATTATTGAATTAGAGGATGGTGTTGAAATTTAAGTTAATCCATAAGTTTTCTGATAGACGTATTTAAATTCTGATGCCAGGACTTGAGAATTGCTGACTTTGAGGACCTAGTAGGTAGTCGTCAATGACTAGCTGTAGGTAATTGTTGATAAAACAAATCAAACACACACAGGCACAGGACCTAAGTAGCTATTATACTGATTAATTCACTGGTTTTCATAACACGTAAAAAATAAGTAAAAGAAAAGTAATTCTTAAAAACATTTCTTCTCCAAATACGATGGTATTCAGAGTAAAATCTTAGATGTACTGTGCTCTATGATTATTTATTGTAGTCTATGATTTAACTCTACAAAAACCTCTTTTTGACGATGAAAATCGTGATAACTTGGTAAGATTTTCTCTACCTCTCTTCAGTGAAATACAAATCGAATTTGGTTCATCATAATTGAGGTCCGTTCTAGGCGGTTGACACGCTAATATTGTTAATTTATTAGTTGAGTAGATTAGCCATTTGTTTTTACTTTTGTAGGTCAATTAGCATATTGAATTGGGACATCATGGCGTCCCTGGAGTAAATAATTTATGATCAGAATTTGTGTATATATTCCTTATGGCCACGAAAGTTCGTGTTTTAATACCGAAAGTAGGACAAATACGTCGATTGACGGTGCTTCGTCGAGTACAATTGGCAACCATGGTGGTTTTAAATTAACGCTCTCGTACAATGGGTTATTTTTATCGTAGTGTGTTAGTAGTACCTACTTTAGTACTATATTCAAGGTACCTCAAGGTAATGTAGTTTCCTGTGGTGGGTTTATGTGGCCTTCTTCAAAGGCACAACTAGAATGTTTATTGTCTACAGCTACACCGATTGTATATTTTTGGGCAATGCCACGTTGGATTAGCGGAGTCTCCTACTACAAGCAATTCCTTCATTAATTGAAAAGGTTATTTGAAGTAAACTCCTAAACTGTAGTTGACGTTAACATATTGATCAATGCTCTTAATCGATGGTGATCTTTACGATTACTTCACGCGAGTAGTCCAAGCATGAACATGTATATGGGTGTACGTTACGTACATACTGTGTAGGTAGGTACTCATTTTCTATTGCCAGTTTTCTTAAAACATGATATTTTGGCGCTGGTTTCAGTACTGGGTACATATTAGATTAATTTATGTGAACCGTAGTTATAAAAGGCCAACAGGAAATCAATTTAAAAATAAAGTAGCCATTTTGTTCGGTAAGTGACGTTGAGGAAAACGATTTTCCCGTTTGTTATCGGAATTGGGAAGTTCATTAATAACGTATACCGATGGTGTTCACAATAAAGAGACTTTATTTCAACAGGAATAAAACGGTGTACCTACCCAAAATACCCTAACCTACCCACATATTTTATTTTGAAACTAGCTGACTCGACAGACGTTGTCCTGTCCAAACTATAATTCATAGGTACGAAAATCCCATAGAAAAAATGACGTTCAGATTTTCCGAGATTTGAAAAATGTCCGAGACACTTTTCCAGTTTTTCGTTTTATAAAAAACTAATTCAGACTATTACGAACATTTTAAAACAAAAAAAAGCCTAATCGGACCAGCCGTTCTCTTGTGATGCGGTTATCAACGAACAGCATTTCATTTTTATTTATATAGAAGATAAATTTAATGCTTTCAGGAAAATTTTGGGAGGTACCTACCTACCGAGCAGAAAAGCAGTGCACTTAACGCAAAATGGGACCATGCAGTGCTCAAGAGACCGAAATCTACTGAAAATGATGTGTTTCTCTTACTGTTTTAATAATAATAATAATAAAACTTTATTTCGGGTGGCATAGACCCATAGAAACCTTAACCTAATACATTTTTATTTGACATGACTTGCTACATCTACACAAGACATGACCCACTGATTCTGTAAGGGACAGTCAAAACGTACAGCTTGCATGAAACTTGAACTTCATAATGTAGTGTGTAACTAATGAGCTGTCAGTCAGTAAAGAGTATTGATGTCGTTTCAATCTGCAACTACCGCACGAGAGCTTATAAATACTTATAGCAAGCCACATTGAGATCATGATCAACGCACAATGAACCTGGCAATCAACTCTTAATTAGTATGAGTAGTTAGGTACTACCTACTCTACATTACAAAAATGATTTACTTATTTCGATTCGGGTTAAGAAACCCTATACATTAAATTAGGATAAACGAACATACGGTCTACTGATTTCACTATAATATTACACCTCTAGTTAGAAATAAAATAAAACAAAAAAACTGTGGTTACAAATGCTCACTTTTCCTACAATTCACTTATGTACTTGCACACAATATCATGAACAAAATCGAACAGCTTTACATTAATATCGTATAGAAAGCATACATAGTCAGGTCTCAGAAATACAATTTTATGATGATGCTCCAAGGGCATAGGGACTGCGTTCAGTGTACGAGGGTGCGTTTTTAAGTTCGCGGAATGAGAGGGTTGTAGGGGGGGGGATTAGGCTCATTGGGGTCGTAACGTGTTCAGTGACTCATAATTAGTATAAACACGAAGTTTCATTGTAATTAGACTATTAGTCTTTGAGTTATTGTCAACCAAGCAACATAATCGGGAGTGAACAGTTAAATATGGAAAAAATTGAATATCGTGCCGTTATAAAGTTCCTTACCAAGCAAGGAAAATCAGTTGCGACTATAATGAATGAGATGTCATTGGTTTACGGTGACTCTTGTCCAGGAAAAACCATGGTTTACAAGTGGCACAGTTTATTTAAACAAGGAAGGGAATCCCTTGAAGACGACCCGAGGCCGGGCAGGAGCATCGAGGTGACCACGCCAGAACTTATCCAAAAAGTTGAAAAAATTGTACTCGACGATGCTCGACTAAAGAAGAAACAACTCGCAGAAATGGTTGGAGTATCCGATACAACCATTTTTTAAATCCTGCATGATCATCTTGGCAAGACTAAGGTCAGCGCAAGATGGGTGCCGAGAATGCTCACGTCGCCGCAAAAACAACAGCGCGTAGAGTGTTCACGTGCATTTTTGAACCTCTGTAATGAAGATAAGGATGCTGTATTGAGTCGAATTGTTACTGGAGATGAAACTTGGGTTCATCATCATGAACCTGAGTCAAATCAAGACTCCATGCAGTGGCATAAAAAGGGCTCAGCACCTCCCAAGAAGTTTAAGGTGTCACAGTCAGCTGGAAAACTCATGGCAACGGTCTTTTGGGACTCGGAAGGAATATTATTGATCGATTACAAAGATAAAGGTGTTTCTATAACCGGAGAATACTACGCTTCAATATTAGAGCGACTTAAAGAAGCCATTAAAGAGAAAAGACGGGGAAAATTGACGACAGGTGTGTTGCTTTTGCACGACAACGCACCCGTCCACAAGAGCCGCGTTGCGTTGGCTGCCCTGCATAAAGTGGGCTTCGATATTTTGAATCACCCACCCTACAGGCCAGACCTGGCCCCGAGTGATTATTACCTGTTTCCAAAAATGAAAAAAGAGCTGCGGGGTAAAAAAATTACCACCGATGATGAAGTCAAGGAGGCAATTTCGGCGTATTTTGAAGACAAAGAGAAAACTTTTTTTTATGAGGGTATAAATAAACTAATTGAAAGATCTGAAAAATGTATCCGTCTTGCAGGTGAATATATTGAAAAGGAAAAATAATCAGTTTTTTTTATTTCCACCCCTTATCCCCCATTCCGCGAACATAAAAACGCTCCCTCGTAAATAGTCATGTGGCAAATATGTAGACTCTAGAAATAGCAATAGGGAATACTACGACCTGCCAAACGTTTATAAGTTTTTGGACTGAAATAATGTTATAAAACATATTTTAGTTCTACAGAATAGAACCACGTAACAAAGTTTATGAGTTTTTTTTTTTAGTTTAATGGGAGAACCACGGCTGGTTTGATTCGAAAAATTGAGAGCATAACGATTCTGGGTTCCTGTAGGACCAAGCAATTTTTTGCAAGGAAGACTGCCGAAAGACCAACGAAGATTAAACCACGAAGTGCTGAGCAAGAAAACTGGACAACAAAAACAAGAGATTAGGGTTGTATGCAGAAAACAGAGAGCTAAGTATGGTTTCGAAACTTGAAAGACACTTACAAATGAATGTAGGTGCACCTGGGCTTAGTGAAACATGTATTTTAGGTTCATTGCTTGAAACCCCATAAACCTAGGTGGGAAAATTTGAAAATGAGTACAAATACGCAAAAAACAAACTGCTTTCCACTTTAGCAAAGATAGGTAATATGTATTCTTAATATTATCAGTATGTCTGTGAATAAACATTTGTAGGGTTCCGTACCTCAAAGGAAAAAACGAAACCCTTATAGGATCACCTCGTTGTTTTTATTTTTCATATTTCTGGCAGTGGTCTGCGATTGGTTGAGTTAATTCCCATTAAATAATGATTACAAGACCAAGAAATTAATGCTCGCACTAAAAATGGCTGCAACGGGAGCCGTTGCTGCAGGATTTCATTTTCTCAAGTTAATGAGCAAGATGTCGTCGTCGATGGTGAGCTAAGTTAAAGAAGACAAATGAGTGAGTTCTATCGTGTTTATTTGTTAATGTCACCAGCACTAAAATAAACTTAGAACGTTGTTGTGTTGTATCAAAACACGAGGTAAACCGATATAAATTGCATAAGTCATGACTACACCGAAGTATCCTATCACCGTATTGTATTGTATGTAAATGTTTTAAAAATTTTGTACAAAATGTTGGAGTCTTGGTTCAATACTCGCGCGAGGTCACCCACTTCGGATGTGGTGTATTTCGTTACTATGGTCACTGTTCAAGTTTATTGGACATCTATATTTAAGTATTACGTCGACTTATTAGTCGGTAGGTAATGACCTCTGGCAGCTTCTGCTCATTAGATCATGCCTACTTTCGTCTTTCAGATGCAAGACTAAGATCATTGATTGAAGACTTGTCAAAGAAGCTAAACTACGAGTATACTATACAGGTGACTTGTAATTTGACGTATTCCTTCCAGGACGTGATAGTGTGACCCGTCTGCAACAATTAAGCACCCCATAAAGCCAAGGCGATAATTCATGGGATACGAGAAAACAAGTAATCTTTTTAATTTTTGAAAATTTCCCAGTATTCGTCACTAAATATCACTTTTCTTTAAACTCTCAAATTGAATACCCTTCATTGCTATTCTATTGGGTACCCAATACCTTAACAAACCTTTTGATGTATCCAAATGTTCTAAAACATAAAACAGTTAGAAGTTAAAAGAAGAAGTTTAGTATCTACCCATAAAAAAAAAGTTTTACCTCCATGGATTTTAAGCGTATAAATTACGGGAAATACATCTTCATTTAATCAGCTTTCTAACGAGGCACAAAAGATAGAAACATATTTAGAGGTGCCGATGAAATAGTCGATAATGCTGGCAAAGGTCGAATTTGCAAATTGTTGAATTTTTTTTTTTTGTGTTAATCGAATTAATTAACTGGTTTATGTCACCTCACTCCTTTCTAACATCCCAGAAAGTGAGAGATGACATAAACACGGCCTAGCGCTTAATGCTATAGTAAAATTTTGAGATAACTGGTGTCAAAGTTTATGTAGGTAGATGATTTTTGAAAATGGTTAATATACTTCTTCCTTTAACTCTTAACTGTTTGATGTTTTAGAACATTTGGAATTTTGGATACATTGAAAGATTTTTTAAGGTATTGGGTGTTCAATAGAATAGCAATGCAAGCTATTCAATTTGAAAGTTTAGAGACAAGTCATATTTAGTGACGAATTTTGGAAATTTTTAAAACTACTTGAAAATTGGACTTTCCTGAATGCCATGCATTTTCGCCTAGACTGTATGAGGTGCTTAATTGTTGCAAAATGATCACACTATCATGTGCTGAAAGGAATACGTCAAATTAAAAGTTATTCTGTATAGCTTCAACTTTCTAACTGACCGACTCCTTGACAATTCAAAAGTGGCTCTAAATGATTTAATTGAAATAAATGCTTTGAGTTTGAGTTTGAGATTAGTTTGAGTATCTTCTGCAGTTCATTGTGAAATAAATAATCTCTATGAACCAGACCTTGAAGAGGATTGGTTTCTGAAGTTAGAAACCCTGATCATTGGGGTTGCGCTGCAGTTTGGGCAATTCGGCAAGGCTGATGAGCATGATATTATTCATTTTTGAATTGATATTTTCTAGTAAAGTAACAATTAAGTAAACCTAGTACTATCGTGTCAGTGCTTTTTGCCAAACAATATTAATTCAGGACCTATCGGACCCACTCCCGTGTAGATACATTTGTAAGGGTCCAGAATAAAATTATTCTGTTCCCAGCGGGTTAAATTAGCACACGCTGTCCATTGATCCATTCCTTCATACGTCTACACCCGTCCTAATATTGATATTCGTGACGAATTTAGACGTCAGTTATGATCAACACATTACTGGCTACTGTAAATATTTAATGATTTCCCTCGAGGTAACACTCCAGTTAATTATTGGCGAGAATAAATAAATATTATGTAATACAAGGCCGAATTTATTACGTGTGTTATTAATAAATTTGTTTATTAGAGATGAAGAAAAGACGTGTTCCTTAGTTACTTATTTTATAATGAACTAGCTTCTGCCCGCGACTTCGTCCGCGTATTTCGTGTTCCCCCGACCCACGTCGCATTGCATCGCCTACCCAAGCTGTTACTTCGTTTTCGCTTATTGTTCTTTCAATTTTTATTTTTATTTTTCATCAGCTCCTAAGGGTCCTAGCGCGTTGTTTACTAGGCGTGTGATGGCCTTCCTCAAGAATTGGGCTATCAAATGCAAAAATATTTTTTCAAATCCGGCTGGTAGTTTCAGAGATTAGCGCGTTCAAACAAACAAACTCTTCAGCTTTATAGATTAGTATAGAAGTATAGATAGATATAGATATAGAAGATGCGTTAGCAAGGTCGATTTTCTTTCCGTAACATAATTCTATTAAGCCACAAGACTTTACTAAGTATCTCCTGGGTCCCTGCCTCAGCCTGCCGAATGGGGCGATATTATCTCAAATCTAATCTTATCGTCATCATCGTAGAACACTGCTCTTGTTCCAATTTTTCTGGAGTGAGGAGTCGGCTTTTCCTGTCATACCTACGAGTACCTACATCTCTGTTAGCCCTCATCTCAGTGTTGTATTCACCCCGGTTCTAGCAATAAATTATCATGAAAATAGTTTTTTCAGGGTTTTGCAAAAACGCTTGGAACAAAGAAAACACAAAATCGAATTTCATAGAAACACAATTTTTGCCAAGATCAGCAACAAAAAACTTTAAAATGTTAATATAAATTATTTCTGAAATCACGTTCAACGATTTAATTGGCGATCAGAGGGCGTGCTGCCGGAGAGAGTTTCCGTGTCCGTGCTGTCCTCAGCGTGAGCAGTTAAGGAACACTGAAGCCCTGTAAGCTGGGTGAATTTTTTTCAAAACAATTTTTGTCTAATTTGAATGTACTTAAATTACTTTTTCTTTATCTATATCTTCCGGGACCCAGCATTTTATATCTTTTGCACAGACACAAAAAGCAACCCCAGAAACAGTGTGTTGTGAGTTTGTGAGACACCTTCAAGTGTTGCTAAATATTCATGATCCTATTCATAGCTCAGTCTACCTCGATGTGTGAATCATGACATCACTCGTATAGTTAATTTTAATTATCGACACTATGAATGTGTATGAATAGTGTACATGAAGACATTAACGACTCGACGGGTAATTAATTTGAATTTATGACTTGTTCATTTGCTCAAACAAAGGTAATAAACAAATGAGATGCTTTCTCTAATTAAGATGTGAAGAATTAGTTCACATGTCATGTGTGTGTGTGTGTGTACTAAACATGGTAATACTATGAGCATATACTATGCTCATGTTGGTTGTAGTTTTTTCAAAAACAGCAAAACAGGAGAGGGTAGAAGTTGAAGGACAACCAAGAATTTGAGAAAATAAATGTGGACACTGAGCCAGTTCCAAATCGATTTATTGATCCTCTAATACCAGAATCACCTACGTTTATTTAACTAAGTTTATTGGGATTTGGAACTCGTCCTTCTTTTCTCCTTTTCAAAATCAAATGCTGCATTTGGAGCAATTCGAATCACATAGCCGGGTCAGTTAACAAAATTCTGTGGAACCAAACGGGATCTGTCTTCAGAAACGGACATGATCAAACTGACAGCTGAGCCAAACAATAAAAATTCTTTCAGATCCATCAATACGGATGAATGACGTCAATCAACAGGTGTACGACCTCAAACGAAGATCAGAAATACAATCCATTAACATCACGCCAACAACAGATGCACAGGCTGTCAGCAGGTCGTACATAAATTGCAATTTGCAGGCGATACACTACCCGGTCGAGATTGAGTGTTTGATGGCAGAATACAAATGGGGAAGGTTTGAAGAGTATAGGATCATTGGCTCAGTTGGAATTTTCCTCTATTCTACAGGATCAGCTTGGGAACTCTCTGTTTGTGCCATTTATGTTTGTTCAAGTAAGATCCTTCCAAAAAATTATACTGATTTAGATGTCCTTTTGATGTTTGTAGTCTTGCACTGTATCAGATCGTCGCCTGGGCAGGAATTTTCCTCTACAGTAGAGTTCCGTCCCAGGTTAACATTGAAGTTTCGGATAAGGCGGGAGGAAACGCCCGGGTGTTATCATTGCGTGGATCGACCGGAGGACACGGTGGAGCATACGGTGGAGGTCTGCCCGGCTTGGGCGGAGCACCGCCGTGTCCTCGTGGCGGCGATCGGCGACGGCGACCTCTTGCGTCCGGCCCTAGTTCAGGCCATGGTACGGAGCGAGAGGGAATGGGAAGCCGTCCCTTCCTTCTGCGAAGCAGTAATGCTCGCGAAGGAGGAGGCGGAGCGCGTGAAGGAGAGGTAATCGTTGCGCCCTCACGCCTCTAGTCGCCGCAGGAGGAGATACCCTGGGCTTCGGGAGTCGATTGTCGAGTCCCGGCCACCGTAGGCGCGGGCTTGCGGACGGCGAGCAATGGGCAGCTCGCCGTCCGGTAAGGACCAGGCCCGGGTCGACGGCGCGTCGTGTTCCACGCGCGCCTCAAAGAGATGTCAGCACCATTGACGGGGTCCGATAGGACCGATGCCTGCCGGGGCTGCGGATTGTTCGAAAGAGTTACCGTGGCCCTGGCGCACAGGCAACTGAAGGAACACGGGTGGGTTTTAGTCAGTAAGAGTCTGACACGCCCTTCCGCTCCGCCCAGAGCGGGAGACGTCATTTGATGATTTCCCACCCAAAAAAAAAAAAAAAAAAGGTTAACATTGAAAACTATATTAAGGTAGGTAAGTACTCATGTCATTTACATACTGCTTCTACCTTTCTCCAAAAAAGTTTAAAAGGGTTTGGATAATATGCTTCCCATGATTGCATACTTAATAATTACCTATAGTATAGTATAGCCTATATAGTCTAAAGTTACTAGAGTGAAAATATGCATCATATGTGTATGTACCTATCGGCCTACTATACCTTTTTCGCATTTGGAAGTAGGTATGTAATCGAGAAGAGAAATTGATAGAAAGCATTTAATTTGGTTACAGATGAAATAAAGAAAACAGTTAGATATAACTATGACATTGTACCGTCTATATGTTGTCGTCTAATAATCTTGTTTACGGGCATGACGTAATATTCTGTTTTTATAGCCACGCCTCGGCGCAGGCGCACGATTTATGCGGTAGTCATTGTTACTGTTTATATTTTTTATAGCAGTTTATATATGGAAACTTTTAACCAAATGGCCACGCTTGTGGCTTCAATGCAATGATAAGATAAAAATTTAATGTGTCGAACACTGAGTGATAGCAGTCTTACTATTTATATTTTGTTATGAACACGTGCATACATTATTAATAACCTACAACTGTTGCAGGATTTACCTACAGGGAAAGGTGAATTAATCTAAAATCGCGAAAAATAAAACTGCACATTCTGTATAAATAACGGACGCTCTGTGGTGCCACAGTAAAAAATAGACTGTGGTCGGTTTTTTATTCATGTGCTGTGGTGGTGCAGTGCAGTTCCATCAATATTGATCTAGGGATCAAGTTTTGAGGGAAACTGCACTATAATTAGCTCTCTCATTCCATTCTTGTTGAAAATCTAGCCTATTACTTTGTATCTCTCTTCTTTTTAATACAGGTTTTGCTCAAACTCAAATACAAACCTGTTGTGTGACTCGAATAATAAGAAAAATAAGCGATTTTAAACATACTCCTGCAAGAATTACCTAAATCCTGGAAGTGACTGTATCCCCAATTACGTCAAAATAAGCGCGATAAGGAAAAAAAGCAAGAATTGATACATATTAATTGTTAAGACTTTACCATTTACCAATTTACACTTGACATTTACCATTTTTGTATGTCTAGCATGAGTGGACTGTTGTAGCCTGATAATGAAATTGCCAAGACTTTTTCAACTCTAGTCTCTCTAATCAATAAATAAAGTTCACAGTCGCAAAGCTTAATTTTTATTACGTCAGGACCTGCCACCGTCTCGACGTCGCGTCGCCTTCGCAGAGGCCTCGAGGTAAAGCAAGGTCAGGGATTTGAAGAAGGACGAATTCGAAGGCCCACTTCGGATATGTTGGAGATTAAAAAGATACCTTACAAGGGCAGGACAATGAGTTGTTTACAGCAGTGTGTACTTATCCTAAGAATTGATCTTTATCTGGACCAACTTTAGATTTTAACAAAACTTAATTATGAATTCATGTCACAGAGTACTGTGGACTGCAGCAGATATACTTCACATTATAAGGTAGTCTCCAAAATAACGATGAATATGGACTCTAAATTAAAAGCGGTTGTAAAACTAATTATTATAAAATCTACAGACTATTCAGACCAGAGAGAAGGTCCTACAAAATACAGGGCAGCTAATGTACATTGACATTCGATGGATATTATAGGTGGTTTATGGCACAGTTTTAATTCCGTAAGTAATTATTTTATGCATCCTTCAGCAGATTAGTTGAGAACGTTAAGGAAGATAGGTACATTAGGTACCTACTTAATCTCAGTTAAAGAAGAGCAATCTTCTTCACAACGAGATCAATACCCAGTTTGCATGGTAGGTAGCTTTAGCCACCCTTTCCTTTTATTTTTTTATCGTCTACTCTATAGTATTAAATCTCTTATAAACGATTTATCTCATGGTTTCCGTTACCTATATAATTTTTTTGCATTCTTGTTTATTTGACAAAATACGATTCAACCAAAATCCTACCTTATCAGAAATAGTATCCAAACGGGAACGATAACCACCGATAAGTACCGCAAGAACAATTCACATTTTCATTGATAAAAATATATTTTGTAATAAAACTTCCTATGAATATTCGTTTCGGGCCGACAATCACACAGTTATTCTACCACGCATGCCGCGTTGACTGACTCCAATAGAAATTAATTCTATGAGATAGGCCGTTTTAGATTTGGAGCTTGCGGCTGTGGTAACTGCGCGGTCAGAAAAGAGATGACAGGAAAACACAGCGAACGAAGCCTACATCTGAAAGAGATAGCGGTATAGCTATCGACTCCCACTGAACCTTCGTACTTTTTGACAGTTTTGTTTACGTGACGTAACCACATGATGTCATGGCAACGCCGCCATTTGCTATTTTCTCGGTTTTGGCGGGTGTTTTGTTTTGTACACATTGTTACTGAAATAGCATGCAGTTTACGAATTCATAAGGGACATTTTAACTACAGTGTTAAAGTTATGACTTTCTCGGAATATCTACTCAATTTGCTATTTTATGACTGCACTATGCTACAATTTTCATTCAAAAATCGGTAGTCCTTTTGATTCTGCATCCTAATTGCCTAACACACTATCAATCATAATCTGGAACAGTTTGAAGGATGTTGCTAATCCATTGCTTCATATGTTTGAAAAATTTGTCTGCTCAACAACGCTAATAACGCAATGAATGTTGTTGAACTGTCAAAGTGAAAGCTATTCCTACTGTTAGTGTGTTACGCAATTACCCCGCTGATCTGGGAATCATCTGAAACTATCGATCGATATTGAACTATCCAATATAGGTATCGAAACTTTGAGGAATTATGTATTATTTTGTATTTTGCAGATCCTGTTTGCGTGGAGGATTAGGGGTAGGTACAGATATAAAAAAAATATTATATATTCAAACCATCTCATGAATATTCGAACTCTCTAATCAGAGCAATATTGGAATAAGTGAGTTGTACATTGCGTAGTGCATAGTGTGACCTCTGCGGTTTCAACCTATTAAGTTACTTTTTCTAGTTTATATTTTCAATTTTAACGTAAAGGGCTCTTATTTGATTATTGGAAAAAACTTTAGTTGCTGAAAAATATGAACTGAATCCAGTCGATATTCATAAATTTTCGTCTCTTAATTATAAATTGACTCAAGTAAATTTTATTGATTATACTTTACCTTAATTCCTAATCATGTTTCAAGTTATTAAGTTCTGTTATCTGCAGTCAACCAAGTTATCTTGTTGAGTCCTGCGCAAATGATGTAAGATATTTTTCGAACTTGGTATGTAGGTATTTTCCCTTATTTGGTCTCTCAGCGGAAGTTTTAGCCTTTTCTATGGTGTAAGCCCTATTTTATTCATCGTAGGTGTAGCACCAGTTAAAAAGAGCTGCTTGCGGCCCTTTTTCTGGATACCGGACTATTCACCAAGCGTGCGAGCTTTTGGGTTGCTTCTACCAGCCGCATAGAATCCTTGGAGTTCGAGAGCGGCAAACCGTTTTGACTCGCGATACACAATCGTCGTATCACCTGTGATTCTGTCGAAGCGTGCTACGCTTCGAGGTTGTGGTTCGCCAGGATCGACTCGTTATTTTACGCCATCACACTTTAACTATTATAGTTATTAACTTATTACTTTCAGGGTTAACGTTTTAATACTAGTTGATCTTTAACCAGCACCCTAATTACATAACACACTATCTATCACAATCTGAATTATTTTGAAGCCTATTGCTAATCCAATGCTTTATATGTTCGAAAAAATTGTCTGCTCAACAACGTAAATATCGCAATGAATGTTGTTGAACTGTCAAAATGAAACCCATTCCTACTGTTAGTGTGTTACGTAATTACCCCGCAGGACTGTTTCTATCAAGATAACTTAGGTTCATCTTTATAATATTCATTTGAAAGTTTACGTAATTTAGTAGCCACGAACCTAAAACCGATTGCAATCGATTCCTTAATTTGGAAACCAAATGCGTAACAAAGATTTACCATCCGATTCGTAATCTCTTTTCATTTAGGCCAAATTACCTGTTCCGCAACTGTTTTAATGATAGCTTATTATATTTTTTTGATGCGATTTTTTTTAAAATATTAATCATTTATTATACGTGTTAAAGTGGTGAATTTTCATTTTTATTTCGCTACAGTACGTTAATCCGACTGGTTTACTTATTTACTATCATCATTTAAAAGCTAGTATTTTACACGGAGCGACTGCCTATCTGACTTCCACAACCCGCAATTACTGGGTAGTACGATACCCCTCGGTAAGACTGGTTGTCAGACTTTCGGACTTTTGACGAATGACAGCCGGGACCAACGGCTTAACGTGCTTTCCGAGACACGGGGAGTTCTCGGTATGTTAAGATGGTCACCCATCCGCGGGCTAACCCCGGCAAGGATCGGTCGACCCGTGCGGCTGTTATTACTGAGCCACGAACGCCTTTCACTCCTATTTAAAATTAGGTAAGTAATTAAAACTAATCAATGTAGTTGATACCTGAGTGTCATGAATTTCAGCGGTGATGACCCATTTAGATTACCTTCCCGCTATTGCGCCTTATCTGCCTTGCGTCTCTTTCATACAGGAGTGAAGGATACGGTGTAGTTACACTTGGACAGTCGCAATGCGCAAATAACAAAACCGGCGAAGTGCGAGTCGGACTTGCAGACGATGGGTTCCGTACCTCCGTACAATATTATTAACACTACATTTTTTTTTTAAACTCGTTTCTTTTCTGGGGACCCCCTTTAATTTTTAACTTTATTATTTGTTGTTCTAGCGGCAATAGAAATACACATGCTGTGAAAATTTCAACTTTCTACCTATTACGGCTCATGAGATACAGCCCGCTGGCAGGCAGACCGACGGACGGACGGAAGGACGGACAGAGGGACGGACGGACGGGCGGACAGCGACGGCTTAGTAATAGGGTCCCGTTGGCACCCTTTAGATACGGAACCCTAAAATGATCCGTACAGCTCATTACTAGAAACCCTAAGTGTCAGTGAATGTACATTGATTAGGTATTTAGATACCTACTCTAGATAAATACAACTCGTCCTTATTCTTAATAGGCACAATTTCCTTTAAACTTAGCAATATGATCTGACCAAGATTATGATATATCGATTATGATATATCAAGATTATGATAGGATATCTATGGTCTGGACTCTAAAAGAGACTGTGACCTCTTTTCAGGCTTTCTTCTCAGAGTAGTCATATAGGAAACGCCGACCTCGTATAGTTTTTAAAATACGATTGACGTGTAAAAGTGTTTGTTCAAACCTACCTACAGAAATAAAATCATTTATCATTACCATTTATCATTTAGAGAGCAGTGGTGGCCCAGTGGAGAGCAGTGGTGGCCCAGTGGTGACGGTCGCGACTTACAAGTTGTAGGTCGTAGTTTCGAACCCTGACAGGCGCTTTATTTTGTGTAAATTATTTCATTACCACTGCTCTCAAAACGGCGAAGGAAAACATCGTTAGGAAACCGGCATGTCCTAGAACCAAAAATTCGAAAACATGTGACATCTACCAACCCGCACTGGGCCCGCGTGGTAGATTACGGCCTATTTCCTCTCACAGAAAGGAGGCCCGTGTCCCAGCAGTGGGAACAGTATAAATAGGCTGATTATGCTAGCAATATAGACATATAACACCTTGTAGAAATGTTATAGCAATGTGTCTGAGCTACGTAATTCATAGTTCTATCATCGAAAGCCGGCAGGCGTTCAATTACTGACATAGGTTTTACTTCCTGTGTTGATAATAATGTATAGCTTAGTGCAAATAAATAGAGTAATAATTCTTGTACGAATCCTACAGCTCTACGTTGAAGTAAATATCACTCACGCTGTAAGGGATATGGACGCGCAAACTGTTTTAATGAATTCAATATACGCTAAGAATCTGCGTTCTTCCAACAATCTTTTCCTGCGCTGTCCTTCTCATACTTCTGATTTTGTTCATTCTTCCTTTCATATTCAGTCCATTTTTCTCTGGAATGCGCTGCCTCGTAATATCAGGACGGCCACCAGTCAGTATGCATTTAAGGGGACTACAGGACCTAAATGTAAGTTTTATAATGCCTAAAAGTATATGATCCACTGCACTAAACAAAATCAGAAAAATATATGTTATTCTTCAGGATATTTGCTAATTAGATAGTGTGTTGAAAACATAATACAACTAATTTGATACGATAGAAAAAAATCACGAAGATACCTCTAAAAATATCTTATAACGATTGAAAACCATACTACTATGCATTAAATCATTCTGATTTTCTGTCAGATTATTCTACAAGCAACATACTAACGTAAAAGTGTTTTAATTTTTTAATCCAATCAATAGATTTTTTGTAAATAGATAATTGCTTCGCATTTTGCAATAAATTACCAGCGTTGTGACATCGCGCTTCTCTTTCTTTTCTATGCAGTCCGACAGTGACCGCGCTTTAGCTGTTGTAAGCCTCTTAAGCGAAAATTGCAGAGTTGTTTTCAAAATAGAATCATCTCAATTACCTTTTTCCCTTTTTATGTATATATAGTATATATATTATATATAATGTAGGTATATATCATAGTAAATATGTATGTATGTGTATTATAAGTGTATAACCTATTTAGGTACTTGTATACCTATTTTTTTTATAAATAATTATGTTATCTTTTTATTATTTTTTATTATTATTATGAACGCCTGTTAAACAGAGCACCTGCCATCTTATCTTTACACCACCCTTGGTTGACTGGTAGAAAATGCCTAAGGCATTAAGTCCGCCTTTGTATGTTTTTATGTGCGAGAAGTTTAAATAAATAAATAAATTCAGCACATGATTCTAGAATCATGTAGGTACTGAATTCATTCAGTATTTTAGTTCTATAAACTTTTTACGTGTCTTCAGGTGCTGAAAATATGTTTAATTAGCTTCTCTGTTCTCTTTAATCTATATTTTCAGGGTTGACTGTCACCATGCCCTAAAGGAGGGTTTTGATTCATATAGAAATGAGGTGTTAAGAAAACAAAAGATAGTCGTAGGACTTTAAATTTATTGTACAAAACATTTAATACAGACTTGGACCCAAAGAATCGAAGAATGCGTGGGTAGATAACACCTGGGCACATGTACATTATGATGCCAGTTCCGTAAGCATTCAATAATTGTCAACTCTAAACATCGACGGTTCAACATCTCCAAATATTTCCTTCTTATATTTACTTAAGTAATTAGTCTCCTCGCTAGCAGTGCTAGCTAACTCTTGGGACCCGTAGCTAAGCGACAACAATAATAAAAGGATAAAACAACATAACAGACTGGCGTTTTCCAAGGTATAATTTATACATAAAAAAAAAGAAAGAGAGAGTTCTAAAAGGATTTGACTTCAGGAGTCGAAGAAAGGATATGAAAATAAAAATTACCTAGAAGCCTCGACATGCTACAAAATATGGGTACAGTTGTTACACAGGGTGGCAGTAAATCGACGCACCATTTACCACGTCGACGCACCATTTACGACGTTACCATGGATTAAGTACATGATTGTGAACCTTAATTCGTAAAATAAACGTCGGTTATTAAAAAAAAAATTGCTGTTCTGCACATTTTGACCGCGTAAGTATTGCACTTTTCTATGATACAACAGATTTTTCAAATTCAAACTCAAAGCATTTGTTTCAAATAAACCAATTACAGGCACTTTTGAATTATCAAAGGGTCGGCCGGTCAGAAAGATGAAGCTAGTTGCCCATTCCAGTAGGTATCTATGGAGGAGAACGGGCAAGAAACTCCACGGACACTCTTTTAAATCAAAATATGATTACAAAATATTGGTTACATCATTTATGTTGAAATTATACATGTAAGAACGACGCAGAACGTTAAAGGCGTCCGTAATATAAAGATAAACACAATTCAAATGTTAAACGAAATTAAAATAAGCCGTAGCAGCTTAGAGATGACTAGTCCAGCTTAGTGATGACCAGTCACTGACGGCGTCCGTTCACGAACATGACGAATGAATTATTTTGTGATACCCGACCTCCGTGTACCCGACTAAAAATTTCTACGCTAGGGGTCTAGAACCATGTGCTGAATTCGTGTTTACAGTTTCAGTTTGCACGTCGATGTCGTTGCCACCCTGTAAAATCTAGATCTGTTGACACAAACCCAGTTACTTTAATATTTTTCTTGATTTTTTTAAACAATGAAAAATACAAGGACACTACAATGAATGCCTAAAGCCACTTAAACTATCATGTAAATATTACAACATAAAAAATCGATCAGAAAAAAGATCAAGCCCATGGCAGATCGCCTACTTAGGTACTATAATAATCTTAGATTACTTTCATAATGATCACCTCAATCGATTAAATTTCCAAATCCACGATTTGGAAAAGGCGATGTTAAAAATTTCGTTTCAAGCAGTCTTATCCGAATGTAGATAATACGCCGACGGTCAACAAAACACGTATGGCCTGACACAAATGGGACATCTATCCGACGTGGCAAGGCATTTTCTTAAACAGTCTGCATGGAAGAAGTGGGCGCAAGGCGTGACACGTGCTGACTTCATTGTGCCCAAGCACACAGCACAGACATCTTCAAGAGTCGCCAGTTCATCTGGTGTCGCTCGCCTGAACCTGGCCAGGGAACCTCTTGCTTCTTGCAGCTTCATAAGAGCTTCGCCAAGCCTGTGCCTTCCATGAACGAAGAAGCACACGTACAACAGTAGAGCAGCTAGCCTCCACCGTTCGTACCATACTAAAGCTGGCACTAAGGGCAAGGCTAGCGCTGTGGTGATGCCTCTCGCCAAAGCGCCGAAGTATAGTAACTCCATGCCTTCTAATATCTCTAGTTTTAAAGCAGAGATGCCTATTGGCCAGAGCTCCAAGAAGGTCCTCTCTGTTAGAAGGTAATATGTGCCGGTTATGGCTGTGTATAACGCTGTAGGTTTGTAATGTTCCAGCCCTTGTTCCAATCCTAAAGCAAGGAGGACGAATGTTATAGTGACGATAAAAGTGACTGCCTTCGTCCATTCCAGGACAATCTTCGTGGCTGACATGGCAAGGTGCTTGACGCGGGAATGGCGGTTGACGTTGACGTAGGGTGACCAGTCTTCCTTGGTGCAGATCTCGCGGACATAGCTGACGGAGTAGGTGACCACGTTGTAGAACATCAAGGAGTAGAGACAGGTTAATCTGCCTTGAGAGACTAGCAGTCGGTCGCAGGCTGTGAATATCAGCAACTGGAAGAAAATAAAATAGCTTTAGAATCTGCATTCAAATGCCTAGGCCAGCAAATGTATTTTTTTATGGAATAGGCATGCTCTTGACCTTGATCGCGCCTGATGGAAAAAGAATTTCAGAATGTGAAAAGGAGAAAGGCAAGTTATTTTTTATTTAGATACTTAAATCTTTTTTTTCATGCGTATGCGTATTCAACGTATGATTGTTAATTTTTCTCTTGGGCATATGACGTGAAATATATTTTTGGGTTGATAATGTTTTTGATCAAATCTCGTTAGCAAAACTTGAAACCTTGAGTGACCATACCAGTAGTTTGGAACAAAGAAAGCAGAAAGAGTAGACGCTATACCTGTCCAATCATAGTTGACAGATTGTTCATCTGCAAGAAGAGTTTCTCAGCGCGTTCCACTGGCGCGTACGCAGCCTTCATCACGCCCAGCACGCGTGATACAGGGGCTCGCAGCTTCTTCGCACATTCTGGAATAAAGGAAATTTTGTTTTCGATACCCGTAGTATATGACAAAATTATTTTCCGCCAAGCGTAGTAGTGAACGCAAAAAAATAGAAATCAGCAGTTTTTGAACGTCAAACTTACAAAAGACAGTCCCCCAAACCCCCCCCCCCCCACCACCACCAGTACCCTTCACCACTTCCTATTGCTTTAGCTGGGAAGAAGTGGCCCAACAAACACCCCGGCAGCACAACTGTCTGTTGCAATCTTGCACTAGTGCAAATTTACCCCTCTTTGGATTTCCAATCCAAACCTTTTAACAACAACCTTTTAACATAGATTTAACACCTTCATTTATGGCAAAAGTATTCACTAACTAAAAATACCTATGTATATGTGGTATCTGGTATTTTAAATCATTTTCTTGTTATTTTATGTTACTCTCTCCAACTTTTCCATGACAATATTTGCAATGCGATGTGATAAAGCTATTTGGTCAGCTCATGGACGCGTATGGACACTAATTTGAAGTTTTAGAACACTAACTTAGGAAAGTACCTAATGATTTTTATCAAGTAATAAAATAAAATCAGTGTCAAGTCTTTTATAAAATGTGCGTGGGAGTCCACAGCCTGTCACTTCGAGTTGTCTACAACAAGTTAACTCTTGACTGTTTCAAGAAATTTTCCCTTATTTACATATTTTTTCTCAAAGGACACATTTTAGTATTATATCTACAGACAGGGGTAAAAAATATGGACCGATTATTCAAGATAGTACCATGAAACTAATTAATTATTATTTTGAGTAGAGATTCGAAAACTGATTTGAATTTATTTAAAAATACCCTTTGCCACCCGATGAACGTGTACGAAACATGTGATTTGTGGCTCTTTCTCATAAAGTAAGTATTATGTGGCCTATCTATCGTAACATCGTAAATTTTGCAGTAGTTACTCTCCGATAGACTGAGTTGATTGGTAGAGAAAACTCAACGTTTTATATGTTTCAACCATCATCATTCATTACAGGTTTACAGGACGTTTCATTTCGAGGGTGAGCTTCTCAACAACAATTACTAAAGTTACCGTTCAACAATCAGCATTACCACGTGGAAATGCTGCCAGCCTTTTGGGCACTTTTCCTGTTTACAACAACGCGGACGAATTATGTGATGCCCTATATTCTTTCTTTTCCCATTTTTATATACTTGTACATATTATTATTATATTAAGCCTGTTAGCTTTTAAATTATGTTTAATATTGTTTCAATGTTATAATAAAAAATGTTCTTCATTAAGTCCTTTAAGTAAAATACTTCAAGATTTATTTGAATTCTTGGTTCTTTAACATCGAAACTGTTCGCAGCCGCAGATACAGTGGCTGTCCAGCAAATTGTCGAGTATAAAAGGACCCCAAGAAACAGGGATGGTCAGTTCAGAACAACGCTTCACCAGCAACATCCACCTTTCAACAGTAAATTGAAAGGAATCTGGTAAGTTCATAATCACTTCAATATTTTATAATTTAATAATTGTACCTTTCTATTATATGTACTAGTTCCTTCTTCAACCCATCTTGGGTTCCACCTGTAGTTGTACGGTAAATCGTATTTATACAACTGCAATAAACCTTTTTATTTTTATTATCACACTATATTTTTTATTATCCAAGCTGTGTGATACCCTCACACATACCTTATTATATTAAAGGTATAATATAATTCACTGATGTCAATATACTTCGTCCTTGCATGATTATCTCGTCTCAGAGTGCACTATACCTAACTCACTAACTAAAATCAAGGGAGGTGTAAGATATGTCTTTTGTTACCCGAGCCCTGGAAATCATAACCGTGTAAACGACTTGGCTAGAAACTACTTACTAATCAAGTCAGCAATCAGACTCTTATAAAAACTGCATATATACTTAAATCGTGCTTAAGATCACGTACTAATTTTAAATAATAGATAAAAATGCACTATTTGCGAAAATAGTAACCGTTGGGTAATCTGGCTCTGTCACATTATTTCGAATTTTAGAATACTTACGATGTCACGATGCCACTACAATATTGGAATTTCTTTGGCAGATCTTCTTGTTTATCAGACAATACGTTTTACGTGTAGATTCACAAAAACAAAAATAATAACACGTATTCTACAGTACCTAGTTTGTCACAAATCTGCGCAACATCTGACGTACCCGTGTATCAAAACAAAATGGTATTTTGAATTCGTAAATAATATCACGCAGATGTTGTCAATGTTGACATTCGTCGGATGCTGCATTTTAGTTCAAAATATTTTATTTCGCAGCTTTGAAATCCTATCTCCAGCACTAATGGTGAAAGAATAAAATATTGCTTTCATTAGTTACTACATTTTAATTGAAACAATTAGCAATCAGATTTGCTGCTCGGAACGTGTAACAAAGTGCATACAATGTAGCAAGTACGAACGCCAGATGATTTATTAAGATAATAATATCAACATCAACAACCGCGACGTGAAAGGTCGGCTCAAGCCCAAACTTTCTTTGGTTCGTTTCAAATGATTGGGGAGTACACAAGACAAGTCTTCTTGTTTAGACGCAGAAAATACAAGTGAACGGGGATGACGCACGGGCCCTGGCCTGCCGCCAGCTTCCGTCGCCCCATTCAGCTTCTATTCGACAATGACCTGACTTTTCCACATAAATATAAACTCAAGAGTACCGCAATAACATTACAAAGCTAACTGATGCTTTTACAGTGATTATTGGAATAAATAATGACTTTATACCGGAAGTGGACTTGTCTGCTAGCTAATGTGGTTGTAACTCACAGAAAGTAAAAAGCGGCCTAATTTTAAAACTGATGGCCCTGCCCTAGATGACTGTGGATCTTCTTGTTTTTGTATGGAGATTCGGGTTGCCCTTTGTCAATATCCAATACACTAGAGAGCCTCTGGTAATTAAATAATGTTGAGTTAGTTAGTGCACTTAATTCCGTAGGTAATGCGAAGAGCCCGACCTCAACTACCTATTCGCAATCGATGGAAAAGTTTTATGATGAGTAGATATCAGACATCGTTCTTGTAAATATGTAGTTTAGTTTTCTGTTTTTCCGTGTTAGAATATTCTTTTTATTTATTCCTTAAGGGGACGGGACACGTTTTTAACTTTGACAGACTAATATTGTAAACTAAGTATCTATGTAGCAACAATATTATCCATTCTAGTAGTCATAAATCGTCTTAAACTTAAAAACATTTCTTCAAATAAATTAATCTACCCGACACATCAGAGGTACATAGAAACAGCATCTTTAAAAATCATCGCAAATTGATTGCTTCATATGTTTTAAAAATTTGTCAGCTCAACAACATAAATAACGCAATGAATGTTGTTCGAATGTCTAAATGAAAGCCATTCCTTGTTAGTGTGTTACGCAATTACCCCACGGTTGCAAATAATTTCTAGAACATTTTCAGTGGACTACGTCTGTACTCTCTGGGCTCTGTAGTCGAATACCTCGACTACAGAGCTAAAAACATTTGCATACATCTCACAATGTTACACCATATTATGCATTTCCTACGTCATTCGATCGCGGGATCTGGAGCCGCCTCTTCAGTCAATGACGAGTGAAGAAAGACTTGGAAGCGTGGGCCGCATAGGTCGGGAGATTGGCACAACCCAGTGTTTTGCTATGAATTTGCGACACAAACATTGTGTTTTTGTGTTTACTTTTCCTCGCTCTAGGCCTAAACACAAGACGAAGCTAACCATTTCGTGGGCGTCTGTTGTTTTTGACACGTAATGTATTTCTTCCTTCCTTTTTGTTTATTTTTTTAGATACGGCCAGGTCAATATCCGGCTGGCACAGTATCCGAGGCATTTTATCTTTCATATGTGATATTTATAAGCATTAAAAATATCTTGAAAGAGTTTTAAATTCCTTATCAGTTAATCAACTCAGTCTGCCTTCCAAATAAAGCACAAAACGTGGAAGCAGTCTTCTTTTTTTACTCTTCCTCGGACCTCGACTATCCGCATTAAAAAGGATTTTAGGAAGGATTCAATCTACCTTTTTTTATTCCTATCAAATATTTCGTTTCAAACTTCCTACCTTGAGCGAGTTTGACCACGGCAGGGTACCACCTCGCTGGGTACTTGTAGTTGGCGGAGATGAGCACTGGGACCACCAGGCATGTGTACGCGGCCATCAGCCATGCACCGCCAAGGGCCACTAGCAGCCCCCGAGGTGCCCAGTATGGCAGTAGCAGGACCAGTGACAGGAGCCATACTGAAATGTGAAAAGCGGAATTGTTAATTTTTCGTTGGACATTTTTTTCGAGTCAGTTATAAGGGCTGGTAGTAGATAGTGGTATGAATTTAAGCAATGTTGGTTCATCGGGTTGTCGGATTTGCCTACAAATTTATTAGTAAATCTTTGCATTGATTTATCGCAATTTATGGCAGGAGACATAATTATTTCTCTAGTTTTACGATTAAAACATGACTTATTTAGTAGTTCCTAGATTTTTTACGACACTTTCAGTTCACTGAGAATGAAAACCGGCCAAGTGCGTGTCGTACCACACATAATGAAGAGTTCCGTAGTTGGGATGAATATTTATCCCAAGAAAAACTTAACATTGTATTTGAAAAACCATGTTCTCCAATACGTTCTAACTGCAAGTGTAAGTTGGTCGACTAATACTCGTAAACTTGTAAAGCCTACTTAGTTGTGATAATTTTCCTTTTAATTTTGTTATACTACTGCCATGATTTTTTTCACATATCCAAAAGCAACCATTTAGGGGCGGGGGGGGGCGGGCAGCTGACTATAACAAAAATTAGCAATTTAAAGCTTAATTTTACGCAAACGGATCCCTGAATCGCAAAATGGCTATCACAGACCCGTAATATTTTTGAATGGCCTATCCAACGATACCCCATACAATGAGATAGACGAGAAAAAAAACAGCCCCAATTTACGTGCACAGGAGGCACACAAAAAAAAAGTGCTTTTATTTTACCATTTTGTCGGCGTGATTAATATGTATATCCATGCCGAATTATAGCTTTCTAGTACTAAGAGTCTCTAGGCTAAGCTGCGGACGGACGGACTGACGGACATGACATGGCGAAACTATAAGGGTTCCTTGTTGACTACGGAACCCTAAAAATAATGCTCCAACAAGAGACTGTTTTCCTCAAATTCCTAAAGATGCTCTAAAACTGCCATTTTCTCGTAAAAAACACGTACCTAAAGAAGAAATGTAACGTGCCAGAGTCAGTGCAATGTAAACAATTATTAATAACACTAAAAATAAAGCAGTGACGCCACTGAAAAATAAGGCTATTACAAATATTTTTCTCGACGAGTTTCCCTTCTGAAGTTAAACATATTTCAATGGTTTTGCGTCAGCAACACGTTCTAAAAGCTTCCATTATGATTAACAAAATATTTCCTCCATGTTGGGAGCGTAAATTATTCGTTCAATAATTTACAAAAAAAAAATACGAATATCTGACAAAAACATCTATGATTTTCTGTTTTCACGTAGCCCCTAGTGTTTCCTAAGACAAACGAAGTATTTTAAGTAGTAATTGTACGAGTGCTCTGGATATTTGGACCACAAAATATTATGAGTTAAGTTTGCACTACCATGATCAACAAAGCTAAAAGAAACTATCAAACCCTACGGAGATAAATAAGGGATGACTGACGAAGGTCTAGAAAATTTGCCATTAATATGTAAAACAATTTAAAATATCAGAGATTGAAAATATCTTATGACGATTGCGTGCTAAGTAGTTTGACTGCCCCGTTAAGTCTCGTAGTCGCAAACGCCACTGCTGAGCGGTCCTGGGTTCGATTACCAGGTCGGGCATAGTGTTATCGGGTTCTTCCATTAAGAATTTCGTAGTAAAAGCCCGGAGTTTGGAAGCTGATGGCGGTGTGATATCCCCCCCGTGCCTCAGAAAGCACGTTAAGCCATTAGTCCTACGTCTGATCTCTCTCCGGTCGTGCCGGATTACGTACCGTCCCGTCGGACTATGAGAGTGAGGAAAGAGAGAGTGCACCTGTGTCTGCGCACACACTTGTGCACTATAATATCTCCCGCGCCGAAGGCTAGTCTCCGTTGAGATTACGCCATGGCCGAAATACGGTGTGGAGGACTAATAATATTATTAGTTTAGCAGCAATACGACTCTACACATACACCTAAAATCACGCATTTTTCCCATAGGGGTAAGCAGAAACTGCAGAACGCCACCTGCTGATCCTACATACTCCTTTTATTTCGTACGACACGAGTATGACGAAAATTATGACTCGTGACACACGATTTTATTAACCGACTTCATTCAGACATGATTCAGACAGACAGCAGTTCAAGTGAAATGCCTTCATTGAATATTATTTATTCCCCCGCGTTCGTCATCCAGTCACCTTATTCCATTTCTCGTTATACTTGCCTCGACATCAAAGCCGTAAAACTCAAATATTTAGCATTCACCGATTTATTTATTATTTTATAAAATAGTGATAGAGTTATTAAAATGTAAAATGGTAGCCACTAGACTCGTAAAACTTTAAGACTGACTCGCGAAAAGATTCATTTTAAAACTGGATTGAAAACATAATTTATACATCAGCGACCGTATACTTAAAGTGTCAATGGCAAGTAAAACAAATTAATTTTAAAAATCTGCCCTAAAACGTGAAATAATTCTTTTGTAACAAACTTGATTGATTGCAATCGTTGATAAGGGCTTTTCGACAGCCGCTACGCTTCAAAAGATCCTGCTACGCCGTAGACATAGCTGAATCGTAGCGCTACGCTTGCAAAGATCCTGCTACGTCGTAGGTAGGAGTAGTTGTATCGTAGCACTTATAGGCCGTAGCTATTCCGTAGTGTTTAGGACGATTCAATTCTTTACACCCTTCTGATTAGAAAGTTTTGAAGGGATTTGACCAATTTTCCAGATACACGAGATTTTAGTTAATATAAAAATATATTGTAGATAATTTATCTTCACGTTTCAATTTGTTATCAAATGTCCTGCATGCTGTCTACTGTAAATACATTTTTTTTTGGGTTATTTCATTACATAATGAGAAATTAATATTTTTTGCATAGAGTGAACGTAATAGTAAATAATTTTAATTATTATAATTCGTATTTCATAACGCATGCGGTGTTTGTGCAAAGTTCTATTAAACTGCAATTCGACATCATTTTTGTGATCGACAAATAGACACGTGAATAGTCAATTATTATCCTGATCATGTCTTCATCCGCGACGATGCCTTCATGACTAGCAGTAAGCACTTTCATCCCATGTTTAATTGACTTTTAGTACCCAATGCCTTCATTGATTGTAGGTACTCAAATATGAAGTGACAACGCGTTACGGTAACTACACAAATTGTGGCGATAATTGATTTTATTTCTGTAAGTTGGTTTGTACAAACACTTTTACACGTCAATCATATTTTAAAAACTTTTTTACAAAAAATTACCGTCTTCCAAAAAAAAAACACTAAAAAACGTGAAAAATAACTTTAATTTCAGAAGTCGGTATCTTTGGTTTTGTATTTTCGTTTTTGGCCACCGACTTCCGAAATTAAAGTTATTTTTCAGGATCTTTAGTGTTTTTTTTTGGAAGTCGGTTGTTTTTTGTAAAAAAGTTTTTATTTTTCACTTTTTAGTTGTGGTACCTACCCCACACAAGTTCTTATACTACTACTTAATATGTAAATGAAAGTGACAGGTAATTATTAAAATATCATCAATATAAAGTGGAAAAAATATGCAGTATTAAGGATAACTCAAAAACTTCTGGTCAGAACTCGGTCAAATTAAAATGGGACCACATGTGAAGCACCAGCTTTCAAATAAAAAATAATCATCCAAATCGGTTCACCCAGAAAAATGTTCTGAGCAAAAACATAAAAAAAACATACAGTCGAATTGAGAACCTACTCCTTTTTTTGAAGTCGGTTAAAAACTGGATGAGGTCGGCGTTTCCTATCCGACTACTCTGAGAAGAAACACCGAAAAAAAACTCAGAGAGTCGCTTTTAAAGTCCAGACATAATTTTGGTCAGATCATGTGAGGCGTTGGACTTGCTTTCTGTATAGTAAATCCAGCTATAACTATTGTAAATCAAGATTCTCAAAAAACATTCTTGGGAGCAGTAATGACAAAGCAAGTTATGCCAGACCAACCCTCGTGCATATGTGCCACATGTTCTAGTTATACGTGGAAGTGACATGGCAGGCATGAGTGTACAAAGCAAGGAAAATAAATACGACAAACAATAACACGTCATTTGATACGAAATAGATTTTTGAACTTTTACGCGGGCATGAATGAGAAAAGCCTTTGCACCCTGCTGGAATAATGACATGCCGATACTGTCTCATTTTTTTCCCACGAAATGCTGGCTGACTGAAATGATGTGCACAGCCCACATTTACAAAAATGTAGATTTTTATTTTTCTACAGTTACGTCCCAGGTAAGAACGGCAAAATTGTCAATTGTATTGTCATATGTTGCACATATCCAGACTCCGGGCTTGACAAAATATAATTTAGAAAAACATACACTTATTACTAGCCGATATTATTATTAGTTGGGATTTGATTTATCTAATTTCGAATTATTAACCTTTTGCCGCAATTAAAATGAATCAAAATGATCATCGTAACTATGCTTATATTTAATCTTGCATAGAATAGAATATAATACTCTTTATTATTCTTTTCTCTGCTAAATGGTCAGTCCGAAATTATTATGAGTACGCATTAGAGATAATGATATCGATTAAATATCTACCTTGAAAATGAAAGCATTAATTTTAATAACACTTGTCATAACAGATTAATGACTGCATTAGCACAATGTTTGTCGAACCATAACATTAAGAATTCTTGAAGGAACAGAATTTACGGAAAACCATTAGCAGAATCTTTGTCTTCTCTAAAAAAAAAACAAGTTTTCTACTTACCGATATTGGCAAGTTTGTCCTTTGATTTGATTGTATGAATCTTCGAGAAAGAATCACTCCGTATGCGTCCGCGCACACGCGAAATCATTCCCATTTTATAATCTCAAATATCGAACGAAATATTCAAGCAAACACTTTCTTTTGTAAAACACCACAAATATTTTAGAAATATGGTCTTTTTGCGCTTATTTTGAACGTGAAAATAATATGTATTTGGCCTTCTAGCCTCTGTATTCATCGAAGTGTATCACATGAATGCGCATTTAGCAAACGGACGCCGACGTTTGGGCGGGCGGCTCTCGCGCAGACGAATCTCTACTCTGACATCTACCGACTACAAAATTAGAACATTCTGCTAAACATGCATTGCTGTTTCAATCCACCCAAACAAAATTTACCACGATACAAAACCGTCAATGTTATAAAAATACACGTTCGCGACGATTGCGCTTTCAGATGTGCCCACGTCACACTGCAATGACGTTTATTTTTAAATTTAATTCTATGTCACTGACTCGTGAATCGGAATTGTTATGTTTTGATTTTTATATCTGCCATATTTTATGGGGAAATGCGAGCACAAAGAAATAATTACGCACGTCTGGGTATGGAGTTTTGACCCCTCAAGTGTTCACGAAACGTACGTCATTGCTTCAAAAACGATAATATTTTGAGCTTTAGCATCCTTAAAGGCTAACGCACATTTGGGCGCGCCGCTGCGCATTGCAAGAATCCTCCTACATCACTTTCGTATATATTGTATGGAACATCACCCACTTCAGGCACGCCACATCGCGCTATTTTATATTGCAATGCGATGCGATGTGGCCTGATTATGCTGCTGTATGGCAACCACTAAATAAAAGTTAGTTGTCAACAGTTACGACACACATACACGCGCACAGCTACATCACTCTCAGCTCTTATAGTACTTACAAGGAAGCATATCTAGAAATGAGATGTCTTATCTACCGATGATGCGGTCGATGACCACTAGCGTCAAATTACTCCAATTTAAAGCCCCTGCAGCTAAAAAAGGAACGTCTGATCTGCCAAAGATAACATTACAATCAACTTCAAAGTCTTCCTTTCAACTTTTTTGCAAGCGTGCTACTAAATGCAGTTTGGTTTTTGTCTCGGACGACATCCTTACCAGGAATCGGCGAAAATCGCATTTCAAGCCTGTCTGAAGTCTTGTGTCTCATTCATTTAGTTAGGCAGATCATCTGTGAAAATTATCACATGTCTCTTACAGCTATTAGTGATGCTCGACCGTGTGATAAGAGTTGCCTACTTATATAAAAATAGATCGCCTGAATACGTGCGGGTTGCCACGATGTTTACATCTAGCGGAAACACATGACTGCCCCGTTATTTTAAACCTGAACACAAAGACGTGGTTGGCATGTAGGCCGATGCATGTTTGCGCAAAATTTGAAGATTCTGATAAAATATTGTATAATAATAAGAATATAGAATTGTGATAGAAGAACTGAAGCAAGTTACTATTAAAACAGTTTGGCCCTTAACAACCACACTGCAGTGCAAATGCATCGTCTCATTGAAAGGGCATGGAACGAGCTTTGATCACATCACACATGCTTGCTCACAACATGTCGGTGATTTCAGACAATTCGTTTGTTGTTATTAATAACAATCGCATGACGTTGCTTCCTATCCTCTTCTGATAATATTAAAGACGACTTTACCAAAGCTCCCAGGTGAATTGTAAAAGTTTGGCTGGAATTTCGATTCCCTAGGACAGACTGAGTACATGACCGTGACTGCCTCTCGCCTACTGCGTTATTTGATCTAGGAGTATTGTCAAGATGTTTATATCTACTACATTCCTACTACAGTCGAATGCGTCATTACTCATTCATTCATTCATGCCACGGTTGTCTGTAAAAATAACTAATGATGTTACTCTTTAGGCCATGATTAATTTATTTGTAATTTAATATATATAAATGTTTACGAATCATGTGCACGTTGTTGGTAGAATTTCACTTAACTCATTTTGTATTTTTGGAATGTGTATTATAGAATTTATGTTACTACAGACCTACTATGAATGGAATGGTTGACGAAGAGTCACGGGTTAGATTTCCGTACGGATCAAGGCCTAATAAACTGCCAAACCCTTTCGGAGTCTTTAGTTTCTGAAACTAAAAACTGAAGGTTGAAAGTGTCGCTATTCAAGAGTCGCGTTATTTTATTTTTATGGCTATGTGTAATTTAACCTCTCAAAAAAATATGTATTTAAAATTGATTAAGTGCCTTGAGTTTTTATTGGGAGCCTAGGCCCTAGGCTATTAGTTAATTAGATATTTAATTGGTTAATTACCGGCTACATTATTTAATTCTTAAAGCAATTTCAAATTATTTAAACAGGCAGTCATTTCAAACTCATCATTAGGGCTTTAGGGCTACGACTCGATTCCTCCTTACGACATTTGTAGGAGGATTATCTCCTCCTACAACTCTTACTATAAAGTTTGTGATCAGGATTTTATTCGACCTCATTATTTTCCAGAACTCTTCAATATGCATTCCCTGGTGTACCTGATGCTCGTCGCCTTCAGTTCCTGCTTAGCGCACTACAGAGGGTCCTACGAATCCCGGAACTTCATCACCAGAGAAGAACCTTCTCCAGTTGAAGGGTAATGGCTATTTCTAATTACAAAAATAATAATTATTATTGATTCCTCGTTCTGGAATTTCTCAGTAGCAGCCTGGTGTCCGGATTTTTGCCCGGTTGATGGCAATATGGTCGCCCCCTATTACATGGGACTTAAAAACATAACTGGCGAAATTTGGGAGTAAGTGCATAGGTACACATGCCTACCCTTCGGGGAATTGCAGGCGTGATGTTTTATGTTCATTATTATTATTATCATAACAGCCATTGTGTCTATCTATTGCTAGGTATATTGCTATTTCAGGTAGAAGGTACTGTAAAGGTTGTGTGCAAAAGGGAACCTTACATCATGCTGACTGGCAGAAAAATGATTCTACGGGGTAATTGCGTAACACACTAACAGTAGGAATGGGTTTCATTTTGACAGTTCAACAACATTCATTGCATTATTTACGCTGCTGAGCAGATTTTTTTTTCGAACATATGGAGCCTCGGATTAGCGATTGGCTTCAAAATGATTCAGATTGTGATAGATAGTGTGTTACGTAATTAGGGTGCTGGTTGCATTCGATGACCCAAGCGAATTTTGAATCAGTTTCAAAGTTGTAAAAGAAGCGTTTCTTTTAGAATAAGACAGAGTTGTTAGCTTCTCATTTAGCGGTATCTATTTTGGTACCAGGGCTCTTATCTATAAGCCCTACAGTACCAATTGAAAGGGGTGGCGCTGGCGAGCAACTAGGACAGTAGTAATGACTTCAAACACTATAGCTCGTTGCACTACCTGTTGACGTGAACCGTATTCCTATTAGTGAGCATACAATAGTATACTAAGTTATAATAGTTGAGCGGTTTATGAACCTTCAGATGACATCATGTTTTTTAAATATAAGGTGGAATAGGTACCTCTACGGGTAATACATAACTTACAAATTCTTAACACGAGAGCCGTGTCTCTACAGATATAACATTTAACGTCATAAGTTATCAGACGTAGCATTACGGACCTAACTGATAACTTCATGAATAAAATTATAAAAGTTACCGTGTAAGATTACGATGTCTTGCCAGACCTAAAAAATAATTATAAGGTCGTTAGCACGATATGCCACACGTACCTTGATGTCAATATCTGAAATTGTTTCCGGATTATTCCAATACAATATTGATCATAGAAATTCGATTTTCTCCCGTTCTTATCAGCTTGTTATGAAATAAATAAATGAATAACATTACATGTTTTAACCGTGTTTTCTCAACTTTAGAGTGCTCGTTGAATGTCCGGTATGCGAAGAATCTTCTTCCTCTGACCACTGGATGGCGAGCAACGAGGAATGTCCCATCAGGAAAGGCAACAAAACCTTCAAGATCTGCAAGTTCGGCACCTACACCAACGAAGTTTGCGGCAAACGCCTTGATTGCTACAGGGTATGTACTCGCCATATCAGTCACAATCTCAAATAACCACTTCGTCAAAAAAGTAGGATCTTTGCAGATGTCTTAGGTACTAAATCATATAT
The DNA here is from genome assembly GCA_917490735.1 of Dryobotodes eremita. NCBI lineage: Eukaryota > Metazoa > Arthropoda > Insecta > Lepidoptera > Noctuidae > Dryobotodes > Dryobotodes eremita. The sequence continues at coordinate 14,228,021 of OU823257.1, forward strand.
GTGCTTCAAAGCACAAAGGATGAGTAACTTATGCAGCATGTCCTGTAAACTCTTATAGGCAGATGATGTTTTGAAACGTTGAAACAGCATTTTTTTCGTCTTGACTATGGGTATTCAACATCTTATCAAAACAAAAGACGTCCACAGCTGGACTCTACACAAAGGCCTACTTAATGCTGTGCCTAATGCCTATTATCATCATCCTTATCATACGTTCTTCTCCCAGGGACCTCGTGAGCAGTGCACCGAGAAACGCGAATTCGACATGTACGGCCAAAAGTGCGCCCCCGGCTACTTCTGCAACAAATGGGGTGGCGTGTGCACCAGCCCCGATTTCCGCCTGGATAACAACTGGAGGTGGGCGCACATACCTTTCACCGGCCGCCGAAGTGAACTCAAATTACAGCCCGAAGACGCCAAATTCTCCTTCGAAGGAATCAGCAATTAAATTCAAATTTAGAAAACCCCACCGAGATTGTTTCCCGAATATGTATTTAAATTATTATGATCTCATTTTCTAGTCATTATTAAGCTTATATTTTATTAAACATTCCTAATAGTGATCTCAATTTATTATTATGATATTTTTGTACGAAATCATCGGATAATATAATGTATGTAAAAGCATAAATGACGTTTTATTACACCTATGTACTATTAACCATCTATTTATTTATTGAAACAAGTTTCATAGACGTGTCAATTTGTTTTGCCTGAATAGGCCATTTCTATTTTTGCATGAATGTAAGGAGACTACTACTACAGTTTGGCAAAAAAGAGTATGATGCGATGACAATCGCAACTAAAAATATATTTGGTATACCGACGGTTATTATCGAAACAGCCATCGTTATAACGATTTGTTTTCTAACAATAACATATATCTAAAATAAAGACTTTGGATTCATAGTATTTCGTGCCATAAACTACTTAACCGTGCCTTAGTGGCGCCCTCTGTTTTTCTACACTCTTTTTTGCCAAGCTGTACTACTACAGTCATACTATTAGGAGAGACTAAAGGCTGCTATGGAAAAACTTCTATCAACCATACATTTGATAATAATAATAATACGTCTGTGCAATTATGGACGAAGTTACGATGACAATCAACTACCGGAGATTTATTGTGAAAGACGGCACGGTTGACATTTGTCGGGCATGCCACCGTCCGGGTGAATCAATCAGACACTTTATCTCCGGATGTTCTAGTCTAGCTAACGAAGTATACTTGCATAGACACAACCTTGTAGCCAGGATTATCCATCAGCAACTTCTTCTCAAATACAGCCTTGTAGAATCCGTGTATGTGCCCGACCCAGTTCTCAAAAATGGACATATCAAATTGTAGTGGGATCGATCCATCATCACTGACAGAACTATTGGCAATAAACCATGCCAATAAACCTGATATAGTAGTGGTGTATCGATGAGAGCGGCGCGCAATTATTGTTGACATAACGGTCCCGCATGACGGGAACCTCGTGAAAGTCGAGAAAGATAAACAAATAAGTATCTTGACTTGGCTCGCGAGGTAGTCGACATGTGGGTTGTGGACTCAGCGATCATTGTACCGATAGTCGTGACAGCCAATGGCTTAATAGCCAAGAGCCTCGACCAACACCTGAGGAGGCTCTCGTTGGGCAGCTGGATCAAAGGCTTAATTAAGAAGGCGGTACTTCGTGACACGGCCCGCATTGTTAGGAGGTTCCTATCTCTGGAGCTCTGACCGCTGGTAGCTTGGTCCCTGTTCTCGATACCGGTGGGCCACTATTTTTTATATTTTTTATTTCCAAATATTTAAAAATATAATTTATATGTATATAATGAAATAAAGGAAATAATAATACAATTAAATGTTTTCTCTCTAGTTTGTATCATTTTAGTCTAAAAATGATCTTTATCTACTTAAAAGATCTTTGGAAATGCAGTCTGATTATTGTAAAATACTTAAAAATCCCCGGCTAAAAATCTACATCTTTACCAGACCAAATAATATTTTCTACTTCACTTGATTTCATGGCTTTTAGCATTCAGTTCCGTAACTCCGAAAAGTAGAATATTCTTTTATAATAATTATCAATGAAAAAATACGATAGTTTAACGGAAGCAAAACAACATATTATTATCATGAATAGCAAATTCATGTCTCATAAACTTACGAAAAACAAACAATAATAATATTTTATTTACCTTTTGAATTTAAAGACCGAAGCAATCCCCTTAAAAAGTTTTCAAAATATTTTTAATCTGGTAACCCAGTCAGTAGCCTCTTCGTAGTCGGCTAATCGGCATAAAATCAAATTTTCGTTCGTTTCTCCATTATTTTGTTTTTTACACTTTTGGTTTTAACTAATTATGAGTGCACCATTTAGCGCTTGGCTTTTGTCTGTTAATTTTTGGTTAAAGTGACCGTTAATCATTTTAGCACTTTGAAACTAATTCTAGAAAGATAATAAGTTTTCTCTTTGTAACATTCAAGTGCCGAATGCCGATAGGCGATATCTGTTTACCTACCAATTTCATAATATAATCATTTAAAAAATGAGTGATTGTACTGTGTGTTCGGCCCGGGACGTGCAGCCGGAGCATTTTGCTACAGAAAAGCATAAGAAAAACGCTTCTTTAAAACAATTTGCAGCGAATAAGTAAGTCTTTGTTTGTTTTGTTTGTCAATAGGTTTTTTTTTAGATTGCTTCGCGTCCTTTCTACCGGAACATAGTTTTTCCTGTTTAGAGAATCATCCTGGCATTAAATGATTGTCTAAACATATTTTATCTAAACGACCCTCTGATTGAATTCTATTAATAATACTTCAAAATAAATCACCCAGGAACTTCTTTATTAAATTCATATTCTGATAGATATCCTATTTGTTAAATAAATTGCCTATTTCTGCAATACCAGAAAACAATTTGTTACAAATCGGAAAGGAATCGCAGCGGTGTCCTGCTCTGTTAAGACAAGTCTTGGATCGGAAGTTGAGAACAAGAATGGAAAAATTAAGATATCTGTAAGTACCCACTTTTATAAAATCAGCTCAATCCAAATTTTTTGCAGGCTTGCCATTGAATCACCAATGTATTACATTGGGGAGTCACAATAAGTTTTTTGGTATTCACAATATACCTAGTCAGATAATCTTTTAAGTGGTCACCGCAGAATATTTCTTAATAAATGAATATAGTTTGAAATTAATCCTGCAGAAGAAAGAGACAGTTATGAAAGGAAAAGCTACAAAACCAAACTTCTTCAAACTCGATATACAATAATGGATTATGGCTGGCTACTGTAATGTTATGTTACTGACAAAACCAATATCTTTGGCAGGCAAAACCGAATGAGAAAGTGGAATTTAAATTCTCATTGTCCAATGAGAGCCAAACGGATGATATCCACGTCTCGTACATAAAGCTGGTCCATTCACATTTCAATTTTATGTTGGAAACAAATCCTTTTAGTGCCGAATGTAAGGCACGCCGTTTGGCACCACGTAAGTTTGGTAAAGTATTACATTCCTTAAAAACTCTTAAACTAACCATATGCATAAGGATTGGAAGCATTACTAACACAGGGTATGGTTGTGGCATCATATTAATTCATTACCTATTTGTTTTCCATTAATGACTTGTATTTCATGTATTTATAATTAATTTTTAAATGTCCATTATAACTAACAAGGCTTTGCATAATCAGCCTATACTGTCCCCACTGCTGGGACACAGGCCTCTTTTCTGTGAGAGGGAGTGGGCCGTAATCCACCTTGCTGGCCCTGTGTGGGTTGGTAGACGTCACGTCTTCTAATTTTTGGTTTTTTAGACATGCCGTATTCCTCACAATGTTTTCCTTCAGCGTTTTGAGAGCAGTGGTGACAAAATAATTTACACAAATTAAATTGCCTGTCAGGATTCGAACCTACGGCCCACAACTCTATGGTCACAACCGTTACCACTGGCCCACCACTGCTCTCACAAAGCTTTGGGTGTTGTGTATATTCTATGTTTGGCTACATTTGGCAGAAAATAACTACTTTTTAACAAACAAAAAAAAAAACAAACATCTTCCAAAAAAAGCACTAGAAAGTGAAAAATTACTTTAGTTTCGGAAGTCTGCCAACTTCCGAAATTAAAGTATTTTTTTTTTAAACCAGTTGTATTTTTTTTTTGTAGTATTGCTTTTAATTTTCACTTTTTTTTGTGCCTACCTCACACAAATTCGTATACCACTAATTGCTATGTTAATAATAGTGACAGGAAGTTATTATTACATCATCAATATACACTAAGTGGTAAAAATACGTATTATTGAAGCTAACTGAAAATCTACCCAAGCAAAGTTAATAAAATTTATATGGGACCACTCCTGTGGCATACCCAGTGGCGGCGTTAGGGCCTGCGTCCACTGGCGACTAGGCTTGTGTAGTACATGTACGATGTACTATTAAGAATTCATTCATGACACTGTACTAGAATGAACTATTCCGTTGGCTTAATAGTACTTCGGTCATTTAGTACTTCGTTTCGATCACGTTCCGTCCGATCGGTCACTCGGATTTGGATCCACAGACTATTGTACTTGTACACTAAGATTGTCAGGCATATTCTCGATTAGTGGATCGAGCGGGAAATTGTAAATATTTTGATTTTTAAATACACCATTCATAAATTACCTAATGCATGTACCTACTTAATAGTACGTAAAACATTACAGTTCTATTTTTACGATCGCTCGTGAAACAATTGAATTAGTGATACCATCCAAGCACTAGTAAAACTCTTCATTCGGTCAGTGTACTAATAGTACTAGAAGACCGAATTAGTACATTTCACAGATTGTACTAGATCGGAACGCTCCGTTCAATGACCGAGCAAGAACAAGTCTACTGGCGACACTGCACGGCAGAGGATCTTTCGGCATCACCACTTGCAAGCGCAATTCAAGCAAGCGCATTCTGACGGTAACGATGCCGCGGCATGCCGCGACGTCCTTAGCCATCCTCATTGAAATTTCAAATTTATTGTCATACTATTAAGTTATATTTCTATTCGTCGCATAAAAAATCCATCCCGTGCCATGCTGCCAGTGTGCGCAGGCCCTTAGGCGTCGGCGACGTGTCGACCGCCGACGGCCTCGCGCATATGGGGGCCTCGCAAAAATGTTTTACAAGTTATTAAAAGTTTAGTTATTCGTAATTATTTCCGTACGCGTGAGTAGTACAGATCCAGAGTCGCAGAGACGTCTGAAAACACTATAAAATTTATAAAAAGTTCAATTTATTGGCCATTGAGCGGTCCTAGGCTCAAAAAAATTAAAATCCAGACAGAGCCATCAAAAACTTTAAAAAAAGAGATACCGCGCGCGAGTAGGGTTGCCAGGCCCAAAAATAGAAAAGCCGGACACAAATTCATATTTAGCCGGACATTTTGCCCTGAAAGTCTGACACATTGGTTTTTAAAAGAAAAAGAAAATGGATACTTTTATTTTTATATTTATTACTGTTATTCATTTGAGACTTACTCTACTCTTAATTATGTATAATGTGTTAGTATGAATGACATTTTAAATAAATTATAGGGTCCTAGGTGTAACTTTCCAGTATATAAAAATAAAATAATTAAATATCTTTACTCCACTTTATACCTAATAAGAGACGTATTTCACATTGGGCACCCGCTTAAACGGCACCTTAGTTATACCACATACGGCACCTATCCAAATTTTTCTTATTTAACATTTTATTCCACAAATGTTTATAGTACATAAGAAGTAACTCAAGACTGATAATACAATAGAAATGCCAATTATTGATTGTGCGTCATATTAAAAAAAAAAACATTGTGATGACAAAATTTCCTAAGTGATTGTGATATTAAAATGACTAAAAACAAAGAAGTGTTATTAAACTCGACGATTTTAATCGAATTTTTGTTTTAGACATGCTAAAAAAGAAAAACCGTCCCAGCACTAGTACGTACTGATCTGTAGGTGCCATTTGTAGAATAAAATGTTAAGTAACAAAAATTTCTACAGGCGCCATATGTGGAATACCACAGGTGCCGTTTAAGTGGGTACCCAATGTGGAATACGTCTTTTAAGATACAGGCGGTGTTGACCAGTAGCCTAACAAAAGCCGGATAGGTCGAACTTGTATATATTTGGTGGGACATGATTGTAAAAAGCCGGACATGTTCGGCTAAAGCCGGAGACCTGGCAACCCTACGTGCGAAACTCGGGAATCCCGGAGTCGTCAATTATTTCTGTTTCATTCATGTGTCACAAAACTCGCAGACTCGCAAGCAGAAGTTTCTTTGCAGGTACTATTAATTATTTTATCGTTATTATTACTAAGTGAGTGAAAACTAGTAATTTACTTATTTTAAAGAACGAATTATTATTTATTTATTCAAACTTTATGCACAAGTAAAGACGGACTTAACGCCTGAGGTATTTTCTACCAGCCTACCTTAGGGTGATGTAGAGACAAAATATGGCAGGTAACATAAGGGATATATAACACGAAAAATAATAAATGCTAATTCATACACAATAACGAAAATAAATTTGTCAAGAGAAATAACGATAGGTAGAGAAGAAAACGAATCCAGCAAATCAGCGTTGGGATGATTCTGCCATCTTCTTACGAATATGTTCACCTGCCTTCACTTTAAAAAGATAACCGACAGGTTGCCATCCTTATGTTCAGACGAATTTTAATTTGTGTTTATGTAAATGATGAATGATGAATGATGTTATTTCTGTAAGTAGGTTTGTACAAACACTTTTACAAAACAACAAACAACTTGTACAAAACTAGATGAGGTCGGCGTTTCCTATCTGACTACTCTGAGAAGAAAGACCGAAACGAACTCAGAGGTCAGTCTCTTTTCAAGTCCAGACATAATCTTGGCCAGATCATGTGAAGACCATGTAGATTTGTGTCTGAAATGGTCTTTTGAGGAAAAATCACACAGATTGAGTGGAGCTGTCCAGCAAGTGCACGTATTTGTCAGTAATCGTGCAGCTCAACGATTCGACGAACAATACCAAAGAAAGGACATTTGGGTAGGCCACAAAAATTACTCAAACTGCCAGACAATGATTAAAACTAACTGAGAAGCAAAAACAAAAACAAAGCAACAATGACCCACATAGTCTTCACATTCACAATATTAAAATAATAATCATGTATTCAACCTAGCCTGCATACTACTCACATTCACAGACAGTTTTCTCTTTAAATGTCATCAAACATATCTTGTGTAATGTACTTAATGTAATTTTTGTCATCAGTTGATTAGAAATAAAACTCATATCGGTACTCATACATTAGTGTATAATTAAGCTCATTGAATTTAACGTTTTCTTTTTGACTGGGAAATGAAAGGGGCCTCGCAAAGCTGATTTCACCGACGACGTCCACGTTTGCTCTAGAACCGCCACTGGGCATACCCTTTCCATTAAATAGGGATAATGTGCTAATAGAACATTTTGCTAAAAATTTGTTTTGATCCTAGATCGTTTTGCTATTGAGACCATTACTTTTAGGACTTTTTGATATGGAGGGGTTTTATCAACCATAATGTAGGTATGGCAACAATACATAGAGAATATAGTCTTTGCAACAATATTAACAATACAATGTTGCCATCTTCAACAATAACTAGACTGTTAGTCTATAAGAGCTAACTGCCCGCTCTAGTTCATATCACTTTGCCTCAAGCTCTTGTAGGGCTAACATTATTTTATAATTAAAATATTATCTTTTTAATGACTCATTGTATATTGTGTGGTTGATAATTAGCTTCAATAATTAAATAAGCAATTAAATTGAGTCTATATTCTATAAGAGCTAACTGCCCACTCTAGTTCATATCAGTTTGCCTCAAGCCCTGGTAAGGCTGACATTATTTTATAATTAAAATATAATCATTGTATATTATGTGCTTGATAATTAGCTTCAATAATTAAATAAGTAGGTAATTAAATTGGTCACTATTCCTTTCAGATTAATATGATTATAGAGTTTTAAAAAATCAATAAAAGATTGTTTCAGTGTTATGATTTTTTTAAACAAATTGAAACATCTTAAACTCTATTATTATTTTTATTAATTTAGTTTATGTTTTAGGGAACAAATTGTTGGAAGAAATCGTGATTGCATTTAGTTCACCGAACATTGGGCAGTACCAAACTCCAATAATATTCTACTTTCAAAAGAAAGAAACGAATGAAAGTGTTATCATCATGAAAGAAATGGTAAGTGACATTATGCATTTTCTTTTTTACCTTGTTTGAGTTGTAAGTTCTTTGAAACATAATGCAGTTTATCAAGTTTTCTTTTAAGTATTTAACAAGTTATTAATTGCAAAGATTTCGCCTGTATTTTGAATTTGTCACTCGATAAAGTATTTGCTCAGTGAATAAGCCTTTGAAAAAATTTGTATTCAGAACACCAAATAATCCCCGTAAAATTAATGGCACTTATCAGTTCAATTTATCGACTCTGCTAAAAACGGACTACAATAGGCGTATAATATAACTAGCTTTTGCCCGCGGCCGCGCCCGCGTAGAGGTTGGAAATTATCCCACGAGAACGTACTACTGGGATAAAAAGTAACCGACGTGTAAGTCCTGGTTATAAACTATCTGTATTCCAAATTCCATCTAAATCTGTACAATAGTTTTTGCGTGAAAGAGTACCAAACATCCATCCATCCTCACAAACTTTCACATTTATAATATTAGTAGGATAGAATTAGCATAAACCAAGCATTCATATAAGAATTCTAACAACTTATTCCGGATAGGGCTTTTGGAAATGGTCACATCTAAATAGTCAGAATTGATTTGCAAAACATAGGTACACAAAAAATGCTTCATAATCATAATAATTATTATGTTTAAACTTGTATAAACAGTTTCTTTTTAAACAACTAAGGGTTAAAAAGAAACTGTTTATACAAGTTTCTTAAATGTCCATGTCTGACTTCATTCTGGAATAAGTTAATCTTTAACTTTTTCAGGTCAGATCATGACCTGTGAATAACATAGATGTGTGCTTGTGTCGATGCTCAATTGATGACCAAACAGATAATCTAATCAAATCACTGACTAAAATAAAAACAAGTTTGATAAAGACGTGATTTTTCCCTTTTGCTTCAGTACCTAATCATTTTCGGTTTTCGACAAGACAGCTGTGCCTGTGCTGTGCTGTGTTTCTGGCCAATGTTCTTTTGTGAAGACCTATTTCTACATTCAAATAATACCCACATTGTACTGCCATAATTGTATCAGTATTTATTACTGTTGATCAAACTCGTTTAGGTATTATTATACAAAATTGCGCGTGCACTTTTAATCTCATGACTGCGTTTCAATGCATTTTCGAGTATTATTTTGTGTATTCAAATAATCACAAAAGAGTTGTGTTACCATGTCACAGTGTGTTTTTCTGTGTCAAAGTAATATATCTTTTATTAACAAAACTTTAAAACTCAAAATAATTATGCAATCAATTTAATCCGTACTCGACAATTTGAATGCGGACTTTGTTCCTAATATTTAAATAATAATTAAATAATGGTATCATGAACATGTACCTATATCGTTCCTTTGTGAGGTCATTATCTGAACTTATTGTTGATATAAAAATACGTAGGTATTTAATTTTATCCCTTTTCAAAAAGACATACATTTGGCAAAGAGTTGTGTCAAAATAGTTTTTAAGTTTAGAGAATTTTGTTTGCAGAATAGCTTTTCTCTTAAACAAAAATAAGACATTTAATGATAGTTTAGTTTAGTTCGGTGTACAAGAGAATCGACACCATTAGCTATTTCCGTCGCTAAGCCGTGTTGCTGTGTTCCAGTTTGGACTGTATAGACCAATGATACCCAAAGTGGTTTATATCGACCCCCAGGGTTCGACGACGACCTACAAGGGGTCCATGTGTGTGGGGGGAGGTGAGATGTAAACAGGGTCCACGACAGTGGATCTCATTTAAGCAGGTCGTGACATTAATAGAGGGCTATGGAACGGAGTATTCTGCGTATCAAACTTATAGACAACGACCACGGACACGGTTAGGAACACGACCATCCGTTCCATCACAAAGATAACTGATGTCACTTGGAAAGCTGCCGCAATAAAATGGAACTGGACTAGACACATTTGCCACATGTCAGACGACCAATGGGCCAAACATACGACCCAATGGGTCATCGACATCGACATACATCGACTTCCGCGGCAGGCCCAGAAGGAGATGGCGGGATGAGATAGACTCCTTCAATAAGAACTGGTCCTTGGAGCTTAAAACCGAGATATGTCGAAAGAGAGTAGGGAAGCCTTTGCCATGCAGTGGGACATCGCGGGTTTTTCATATGATAATATTAATGGAATAACGACATACACAATGATTTGTTGCTTAGATTTTACCTGAAAACTTAACAAACAGACCGACGACGATAGTACTATTGTAAGTACTGTCGTAGGTTTTGTAAACAAAATTACTTTCGCTATTTTATAACATTAGAAGTGAATTAGTATACAGGGTGGCAGGGACATCGACGCTCAACCTGTTAATATGGATTCAGTACATGATACTGAACCCCCGTTGAAATCTTTCGTAGGTAATTTAAAAAATAAATGCTGTTCCATACATTTTGACCGCGTATTGCTCTTTTGTAGGAAACAGCTGTTTTTATTTAAATAACCGACGAAAAATTTCAACGCTGTGGGATTCAGAATCGTGTACTGAACACGTTGTGCGTCGATTTCTCTGCTTCCACGCAGCGCCGCCCGAGCCCCTCGCCCCGTCCTGCCAGTGTCCGCAGCTCTGGCGAAACCCTTACAAAAGGGTTCCGCTGGCGTTACCGCGAATGCCGCAAGTGGCGCTCCAAGTATGATGCCAGACAAAGCCCCGACTAAGGCTGGTGTTGAGGACTTTGTGACAGTGCAAAGGAGGAAGCGCCAGTCGCGAACGAACAAGAACCGCTGCGGCAAAGCTCCTAGGGAGCCCGAAGTAAGCTTGCGTGCCGCAAAGCCGAACACACCGGTGTACATCTCCCGCCTACACTACATCACTAAGGCGGAGGACATCGTGGAGTCGCAACGCAACTTCAACTTCAAGGCGTTCGTGGTGCGAGTACCGAATTGTTACCTGTCCGTCGTCATGGAAGAAGACTTGGCCTCAGGACGTGGTATTCCGTCGCTTCCGTGGACAAGTACCACAAGGCAGCTCAAGAACAAGCTAGTGTAGTGCTACTAATATAGTTTTAAGCTATTTTGTAACACATGTTTTGTTTGATACTTTATATAATTATGTTAGTTGGTAAGGTATGTGTTTATGGACCTGTAGCGGCATCTACAACGCCACATGCGAGCTACGCGTCAGACTGACGTCACGCAAAATCCTGCATCGCGCAATCAGAGTTTACCGCGCAACTAGCATATATACAACATCCCGACATCAAACGTTGGGCAGTTGCCCACCAGACACGACACCCGTCTGGTCGGAGGATCCTCCCTTTTCTATAGAGTATGAGTGAACTTTACACCCTGTTCCTCATACCTCTATAGACCATTTTGCCTGAAATAAATGTTTTATTATTAATTATTTCAGAAAGTGTAAGTTAGTAGGATATTCGCTTTAAGGTCGCAATACCCTTTGAAGTTGTAGAAACTTCCACATAGTGATACCAGATATCATCATGTTACCTACCTGCGTACGCGTAGTAGAAGTTCTTGTCTCAGACAGTTGCAAAGACATTAAGTACTTAACGTGTTTTTTGACTGCCTCGTCGGTCTAATGTTCGCTAGTGCTACTGCTGAGCATGAGGTCCTGGGTTCGATTCTCGGGTGAGGCAAAGTGTTAATGGATTTTTCCGTCTGGAATTTCGCAGTAGCAGCCCGGAGTTTGGATTTGTGCCCGGTTGATGGCAATAGGCTGGCTCCCTGTTACATGGGACTTAAACATAACTGGCGAAATGTGGGTGTACTATAGGTGCACCTCTGCCTAACCCTTCGGGAAATATAGGCGTGATGTTATGTTATATGTGTTTTTTAAATTGTTTTTTCGCTCTACACCACACTACAGTTAGAAATGAGTCAAAAACATATTTGAAGTGCAATATAAGCTGGGGTCTACCCAAAGCCGATAAACATGGCAAGTGGTCTACGAGACAAGAAAGTTTGGGAACATCTGATATAGACTGATGGTGTAATTACAGCAGCATACAAAATATTTTAGTTTATTCTCCCCGCCCCGCTTCGCGCGCCTTCTTGTTAACCATCCAATAACACAAAACCATAACTATATCACGCTTGCGTTCTCCGAAGGGTTAAGTCGAGGTGTACCTTTATTATACCTACCTACATTTCGCGGGTTATGTTTACACAAACGATTTTAAATGCGTGCATTCTGAAAGATGGCAACTTCGCAAATAACTGTTACATAAACTCACGTCTACTTCCCATGGGGATAGGCAGAAACTACAGAACGCCACCTGCTACGATCCTTACATTCTCCATTTGTCTCGTTTACGTTCATAAATCTGGTCATACACGGAGTGTATAGCTGTCTTACAATTCGCTGTTTTGATTAATTTAATATTTATCAATACGTAATGTATGGAAATACGTGCACGTTAACGTGGGCGGAAATTTAAAAGCGTCTTCATGTATTTCCATACATTTAATTTCGCTGTGTTATCGTGATGACGTCCACGATAATATCGTCATGTTAGAAATAATAAAAACTCCCAAAGAAATGATTAAATGAGGGCACTAATATATTGATTACTATCTTTTGCCCGCAGCTTCGCCCGTGTGGATGTCGGAAAATATCGGAACGTACTACCGGTATTTAAAGTACCCTGTGTGTTAATCCATCTTATAAACTATCTATGATTCCGAGGCGCACGGCAGTAAAGCTCCCAGTCGGCATGATTTTTTCCGACATCTTCAACAATCATCGTTATATTTCAGACAATTTACACAAAACTGTAATGAATAATACACCTAAACCTTTCGTGTGAATCACTGGCACTGCCTCCATTCCTGAAAACCGTGTAAAAATTCTTTCGATAGTTTTTGAGTTTATCGCGTTCAGACAAACACACGCGGCGCCGGTGGGGGGTTTTATTTTATAATACTATGTACTGATTAATTGCAATTGCAACACATAAAATAAGTTGTAAATCCTGTAGCAAATTAGCCTCGTCTAGAGTGTCTAGACCTTTTTGACACGAGTATTTCTCTTAAGTATTCAATTTCCCAGCAGGATGCTCACATGACCCTTTTAATATATTCCTAGAACAATAACCATGGGTTTTAACTTCTCAGTATCAAATGAGCCTTCCCACAAATATTGTATTGTTTCCCGGAAGCTGTCGCAAACAGAAATATATTGTTATTCAACTACTGTTCGTTCATGTGTTTCAATCCTTTGGATGCTACCGAGAATTTAGTAATAGGAGGATTGTAGGCTGCATATAGACGGTAGATGATAAGTCTCGAATATAACAAACTTATAGCGCGCGTGTAAGCCAGGTGTTTGAATATGGACGAAACAAAAGGAATCTAAATTCAAATTGACTTACGTTTTTTTTGCAGTTTGCAGCACGCGTAACATGACCATAAATGGTGTGTCCTATCGCAAAAATTGTCCCTTTATGAAACTCTTAAACCCCTAAAACTAAACAAGTAGGTAATACTTTTTCACATTTTCTATACAAAAAGTGAAAAATTTAATTTTTACATTCCATTTTTATACTTTGCGGCCGTCGAGTAAAAAGTTTTCTACTGTCTTTAGCATGGCGATTACAAAATCAAATTGTCTTCACTACCTTAGACAACTGACGGTTGTCAGTGTGATTTTGACGTTTGGGATAGAAAACTTTCTTCTGAAATAGTCTACATATAAAAAGACCTAGACAACGATCGGTAAAACGAAAGACAAAATGACGGATTTTAGAAGGATTTTTACGATGCGATGTCAAAAATAGAGAAACGAAATGTCACTTTGTATAGAAATTGCTATGTCTTGTTTTCCAAGAAACAGAAAGCGTCATGCTACGCCTGCAGGTCAGTATCAGGTTGTATGTTGATTAAAATAAGATTCGCGATCACGACCGTAACAAATATGGCTTTACAGCATTAGAATCAGCAATACAACTCCTTACGTTAGAATTGGCCTCAAATGTCATGATTTCATGAAAATAATAGTCATTCTATTGAATATATTGCATATTACTCAATAGGGTACCTATTGAGTAATATGAACTTAGAGAGTTGTATTGGTGACTTTTATGATTATAATTCTATAAATAAATATTTGACACGGCCGCGAATCATATTTAGATCAACAATTCAACATACAACCTGACACTGATCTGCAAATTGCAAAAAACCTAAGAAAATTTGAATATTGCGGGCTACCCTGACGCTTTCGCCTTCAGGCCCTATCTCGAAAATAAATAGTAGTTTGGTGGGCGTGGCTTGAAACCCCAAGAAAAAATAACTAAAGAACAAGCACATTTTTTTTTTCAATATAAGTATCATCTTAAGGATCGTTAGCCCGTGGGGCTCTGTAGTTTCTGCCTACCCCCATTAGGAAAAACGTGACTTTATAAACTTTCGGTAGTATAAAGGAGAAAAAATAAAGAGTGTTTTAGCACCATGGTCTTGTAATTGTCTTGTGATCTTCTTGTAATTGACCGCCGCGCTGTTATCAATGTTTATGTAACCTCGACACTATTGTTTACAAATTCTTCATTAGATAATAATTAGATACCACGTACATTTTAGATGAGTCATTTGACTAAGATAATATTTGAACTTTAAAAGAGACTGACCCCTGAGTTTGATTCGTCATTTCTTTTCAGGGGTAGTCAGATACGAAATGTCGACTCCATCTAGCTTATTTTCTTTTTCTTAAATGACGTGTAGTAAGTCCTATATCCTATTTACAGGATAAACAATTTCATTTGATTTCTTAACTTCTGAGTCAGTACAAGTCCGATCAAAATAATCGTTATTAACGCTCAGTTACGAGGCGAGCTTTCGCTTTATAGTTTTCAGTCCGATATGCACTCAAGAGTTTAATAAATAATGAGTATTGATTTCAGATCATACGGAACGTAGTCGTCACAAATATGTATAACCAAGACTGTTATCGGTCGATAGCTTGAAGGTTCCTTACGACGTGCATTTTAGTTCGATATTCTAACTAGACCTAGCTCTAAATAAAATCATTTTTTATTTATTCAGAGAGCTTGGCTCATGGACGTACAAAAAAGACGGACAAATTTTCGCTAACGAAATACTGTGTCAGTCCAAGTCAGCCAGCTCGCTGTACGTACAGGCCCGCCCACATTCACACATTAGTCGGCCATTACACGCGCAAACGTTAACACAGTCGACACGTCTACGCGGCGAAAAAATATAAAAAACCGGCAAAGTGCGAGTCGAACTCGCGCAGGAATGGTTCCGTACCATTATCTATAAAAACGGCAAAAAAATCATGTCTGTTGTATGGGAGCCCCCTTAAATATTCATAATATTCTGGTTTTTTCTTGCATTTGTTGTTATAGTGGCCACATAAATACATCGTCTGTGAAAATTTTAACTGTCTAACTATCACGGTGCATGAGATACAGCCTGGTGACAGACGGACAGACAGACGAACGGATAGCGGAGTCTTAGTAATAGGGTCCCGTTTTACCCTTTGGCTACGGAGCCCTAAAAACGAGGCCAGCCTTACAGTAGACGCATAAGATGTGTAACATCTGACATCTCACCTTCGTAATAAGCAACATTAACATTATATCCTGAAATATAATATAATAATCATTTCATGATACTAAAACAGTAGGTACCTAGGTAATCTCTCTTTCGTTTTGCTTGATACAGCTAGCTAGTAAAAAGTCAAAACAACTAGACTTTGTAAAACAACTTAGATTTTGTGTATTAAAAACATTGTTACGTTTCTTATAAATCATAAATATTGTTTAGGTAACTAGGTACCTGTAGAATAAGTGTGTCTTCACAAGTTTACATATACATATACAAAAGGTGGCATTGTTTTGTTTTGTCAGCGTCGGCGTCGCAACCGCTTCCGAGCCGTGGCAGCGACTATCAAACTAGCGGATGTAAAACTATCATAACTTCGTCATTTATAAAGATATAAAAAAAAACACAATGCTTCATTAAATACTTAGTACGATTTAATAACATTATAAAAACAAAACGGAATCTTTATTGAGCAGCGACAGAAATTAACCTCAAAATTAAAAAAAGCTACATACTGAAAATTTATTCCAATTAAATTAAATGTATTATTATTATTCAGTTATATTTTTTATCAATGATCTGCACTTTTTTCAGATACTTATTTACAACAGTAAATACATTTATTAATACTATAGGTTACACATACAAATTAGTTTACGAGCACACTTTATACACAACACTGTCATTAGGTTAAGGCGGAACCTTCAGGGCAGCCCGCGAAATTCATATTTTCTTACGTTTTTTGCAATTTGCAGGTCACTGTCAGGTTGTATTTTGATTAAAATATGATTCGCGACCGTAACAAATATGGCTTTACAGAATTATAATCATTACGAGTCAGCAATGCATCTCTCTAAGTTCATATTACTGTATTGAATGACTATTTCATGAAAGCATGACATTTGACGCCAATTCTAACTTAACTCTTCGTGTGTTTAAGACGTGGATCAACGTTCGAAAAATCTTTACCCTTGTGTGCCTAAACGTGGATCCACGTCCAAACCTAACGAACTTTTTAAATGTGATTTTAATAATTATTCTTTGGACGTTTGGGTCTACTTTTTGTGCATCGAAAATGTACTGAATGAATCAGTCTCGGGTGGCCATAGTGAATGGATTTCGTCACAGGAATAACAAGTAAAAACAGTTTCATTATGGCGGCCGGGCATGCGACGGTAATTATTACGAGCGTGGGTCAAAGCACACGAAAGGTTAAGGAGTTGTATTGCTGATTCTGATTATTTAATTAATAATTAATCAATAAATTCTAGTGCAAATTACCCGAAATATGGGAAATTTATAGTTTTATTTTATTTAATTTAAATTATTTAGGTTATTCATTACTAGGTATTTTATATTCTTTTTACTAAATTTTCTAAAGGAAATGGAGTATGGACAAACTAGCTGCGCCCCGCGGTTTCACCCGCAGAAATCTCGATCCCGTGGGAATATCGGGATAAAAAGTATCCTATGTCCTAATCCAGGTCATAGTCTACCCATGTGCCAAATTTTATCCAAATCCGTTTCACCCCTTTTAGCGTGATTGAGTAACAAACATCCAAACATCCACACTTTCACATTTATAATATTAAAGTAGGATAGTAGGATGATTGGATTCAAATAATTAAAAATTATAACAGTGAAAACGATTGAATTCCAAACAAATACAGTGTCATTTGCAGTTTACACTTTGAAGCTCATGATTTATATACAACTAAAAGCGGCGTGTTACATATGCAATACCTCAAAAGGTTAATATTAACAATCTAAGCTAAGCTAACACGGCATTTATTTTGAAACTTCTAAACTTTACCTTATGCTTATTGAAACTTTTTTTTAAACTTTTCCTCGTACTTTTTTTTGCCAAATCGACATAGACCGTAGTGTCGTTATATTCAAAAATGTTGGTCTAAAATGACATTCCATCTCCAATACGTTATTTGTTTTTAGCTTTTGTTTTCAATGAAAACGTTATTAACTTAGAATCTGAACACAGATTCGCCGGAACAGAACACAAAATAAGTCTTATTAAGTATTAATATATATAAGTATATTAATATATATAAGTCTTATTAAGTATTAACGATTCGGTTTTACCACATCTCAAAATTAGAGGGAATTTCAAGAACCTCTCAAAGTAAAAGACACTATTATAAAAAAAATACTAAGCATTTGGAAGGTTAAACAGTAGGTACAGTAAAATGTTGAACAATTAAAATATATCAATTATTAACTGTGTTTTAATGGATAACTTATTATTTTCATAGGGAGATTTGGTCCTTACCATTAGCCTTTTCAAATGGCACGGTATAATTCTGCCTACGTTTCCAAGAAACTTGTCTGCCGACCTGTATTTTGTCTTAAATAAAATAATAATAAATGGGTAAATTTGGCTAACATGGCAACCCTAAATTTATTCACACACATAAATTCGCTGCCATTACGGGACACAGTTTTGTCATAGCGGGAGTTCCGTCCGACTTTTTGTACGTTCATGGCTTGGATGAATTCTGAGTCTATAAAGTGGTCGTTTATGTACTCTTTTATCGTATCTCCCATGAATCATGACATTTTATTCACCCTGATATCCAAAGCTAACCACATAATTATGCAAGGCAATTGTAAAGTCGGTCTTATTACAAAACAAGGTTTTGTTTTAGACATAGTTTAAATTAAACCATCGAGCCTGTTTTTTAAATAAGAACCTAACGTACATCGAAATACAGTTCCTTTTACAAAACTGACAACTTGTCCGGTCTTAGGTTGTCTATTTTGTATTAAGAACTTTACTAAAATCGGTATAAAGTTCGAAATACAAAAACTGTCTCGAAGCTTTAGGCTCGGGCTTAAGTTAGATCAAAACCAGGGTCTTCTTTTTTTCTTTAAAGTTTGATCGTGTTTAGTAATAGGACGGAATAAAAAACCAAAAGTGGTTTCATTCTCAGGTATCTTTTGTAACGGTTGAAAATTAAAACCCATAACCAGATCGAAATATTATTCTAACCATAACTAGAATATTTGAGATTGAAATAGTCCATATACAGACAGCAAAAAATAAGTTTTTGTAAAAAAAAATTTTTCTATGAGATTGAGCGAAAGTTTTAGAACACATTGTGAATTAAACTTACTCATTAGTTGTTTGCAAGAAATTATTGAAGATCGTAAGTATTATGGTTTGAATATTGATTAAATAATAAAGATTTCGAAATGATCATCGACTTCTATCGCTGGCTGTACCTCTAGCACCGAATCGGCAACCGGCACCCCAATTACGTAGCACACTATCTATCACAATCTGGATCATTTTGATGCCTATTGCTAATCCATTGCTTCATATGTTTGAAAAAATTGTCTGCTCAACAACGTAAATAACGCAATGAATGTTATTGAACTGTCAAAATGAAACCCATTCCTACTGTTAGTGTGTTACGTAATTACCCCGCTGTTATTATAGTAGGTTTTACTCTCAATACTAATTTTTATTTCCTGTCTGAGTCAAGGTTAAAAACGATTAAAATAACAGCTCTTGAAATGGGGCTTCCCTCTTAATCAACGATTTTGGGAATATCATTCATAATGATTAAACACAATACATCATATTATGTACACTTAACTGAATACGTATTTTATTTTTTTTAAATTTTAAACAATGGGTAATCTTGGGTAACTATTTCTTGCTATTTAGCATGTGAAGTTATTGCTAATGTATGTTTATAGATTTGTAAGTAATTTCGTATTCCGTACGTGTGGCTGGCGGTACGTTTTATTCGTGTAAATAACTCATGTGGTCGTCGAATACCAATTACGCGTCCTATGTGGTCTTATGAGTTTTATTTATGACACTGAAATAAAGTTCAAATTATAATGATTCTATCTCGAATTTTCGATGGTCAAAATCACTAACGATTGTACAGGCTGGTTGAATTTAATCTAATATATAAAAATCTCGTGTCACAGTGTTTATCGAACTCCTCCGAAACGGCTTGACCGATTTTTATAATTTTTTTGTGTATTGGTAGGTCTGAGAATAGGTCGCAAAGTATATTTCATACCGCTGCGGGTGAAACCGCGGGGCGCAGCTAGTACTCTATAATCTATAATATTCTTTAAATTATATTTTTTTAGACTAATTATTTATTCTGCATGGAATTTATTAAAAATATGATTGATTCTGTCGACATGATTCAAGAAGTAAGATAAAATGTATAGGGTGGCAGGAACATCGACGCGCAAATTGAAATTATGAATTTAGCACTTGAATTTAGACCCCCTAACGTAGAAAATTTTCGCCGGTTATCAAAAAAAAAAATCTGTTGTTTCACAGAAAGTGAAATACCTATGCGGTCAAAATGTCTGGATAAACATTTTTTTTTTAAACCGATATATATTTCAACGCCCCCTGCGTTTAAATTTTTCTGTTTTAGTTCAGAATCATGTACTGAATCCATGGTAACAGGTTGCGCGTCGATGTCCCTGCCACCCTGTATAACAATTTTACACTGTTTTGCTACTACACCATTTATTTTTAAAGAAATATTGGTTGCATCATTCATGTTGAATGTTTACATATTATATGTGAGAACGATGTAGAAAGACGTCGTTAAAAGCTTCCATAGTAAAAAAAAACAAAAAAAAAAAAAGAAAAATAAGCCGTGTTAGCTGAGAGATGACCAATCCTAGCTGAAACGGGGCGCGTTCACGAACATGACGCATGGATCAGCACGATTCTACTCAAACATTTGGAAGGGAACTGAATGATTCAAGACATGCCACGCCACCAAGATACATTTAAAGTGACAGTCTACTTTCACTTTCAATGCAAAACTAATTTATGTAATTAATTTCAGGTGGTGTTCGTGGAGGCTAACCAGACCGTGCATGACAAAATAATCAGTCCGTACGCAAGAAAAGGAGTGTGGGCTAAACAGCTTATCAAGTCCAGTGCCGTTAAGTAAGTATTATAATTAAGTACAAGAGTTTTGTGAAGGCCGCAGGAATCCGCTGGGTGCGGGAAGCACAGAACCGGACGAAGTGGCGGTTCTTGGGGGAGGCCTATGTCCAGCAGAGGACGTCTTTCGGCTGAAATGATGATGATGTCGAGAGTTTCGTACACGCGCCTTATTCCACTAAGTGGTAAGCAGAGGTATAGTAACGAATGAAAAGTGTTAACAATACAAACGCTGTGGGCGAGCGAGGGAACTGAGGCAAGGGACGCTTACTACCAGCGCTAACTTCACGGCAGTATGGCGGCCAGCGCCCGCGCGAACCGCGCAAAGAGAAGACGAAAACACACCGCGCCGTCAACACGTATTTTCTGTATTTCTGATTAATAAACAAGTTTTACCTATTCTCCAACATCGCATTCTTTATGTGCATGCCACAACCTGCATATAACAGAAGTATTTAGTGAGACTTGCACAGGAAGATAATAACATTACTGAGTAATACATATGACAAAAAAAATAATGAGAAAAAATAACTTTATACTAACTAATTTAAAAAGTAATAGTGTGTATTGTTGTATATATTATAGTAATAGTACAAGGTGGCGCAAAATTATCACCATATCGGACCATGTTATAATTTTTGCAAATGGCGTGGTACGTCAAATCATATTTGACATTTATAAACTAGACAGCTGCAGTATACAAACAGACGAGCAATGGTGCGCTATACTCCGCAAGAGCGTGGAATAATTGTGTCGATTTTTTTGGAACCGTTTCCTGGTTGCGTGATCTCCCATTTTGGCGATTTGGCATGGCCAGCAAGATCGCCCGATTTAACCATTCCAGACTTCTTTCTTTGGGGCTACTTGAAGTCGCGAGTTGTCGCACAATCGCAGCCCTTAAGGAGAATATTCGACAGGAATTCGAACAGTAGTTATCACCGGAAATCTTGCGGAAAGTCATGGAAAATGCGATAAAACGGGTACTAATGTGTATCAACACTAGCGGCAGCCACTTGACGGATATCATCTTTTGCACTTAACAGAAAAAATTGTAAAGGTCCAAATAAAGAACTCCTTCACTCAAAATCATTTCTTTTTATTTAGTAAAAAAGTTATTCAAAAACTAAATTGGATGATTAATTTTGCGCCACCTTGTATATTCTAAAGTTGTTGCACTTCACGAGCAAGCGCCAATCATTGCAATATAAACCTTATGTCATTGACATAATAGTCGCGGACTTGTGTTTTGAAACGTAACAATAGGGAGCGATCCTATTGCCATTAATTGGACGCGAATATGGCCCAATATGAAATATGAACATTTTTTTACTAATCTGTCTGTCTATGCCTTATTTATTACAGTCGGAGCGATTTGTTCACTATACCAAAAACTTGCAAACAAATCTTTGCTAACAGCTTAAAAGTGTCTGAAACGGCAACACAAGCTGAGAGAGATTTAGCAACGGATATCAGGTACGTAGGTGAACCTTGGCGGTTGACCAATGTTTAACCTTATCACTAAGGGCATAAGGGTGAAAAGTGGTCAAGTGCCTATGTTGGCGGTTGGTACATACCTATTATATTTGGAAATGTTAATGCTACACACACGTTTACCGCTGCGACAACGTCGCCCTTCTTTTCCTCAAGGGGGTAAACAGAAGTGTTTTAAATTTAGTGCCTTTTTTGTCTTAACCACCTTTGCGATCATTAATTTCTTTTAATTTAATGGGAGGTGATCCTATTGAATCTTGTCCATTGGAACTTTTAAGTCTTTTAATGTAATTATTATGATGTTTATTACACAAATGTTTGGTTTTCCCAACAAAATTGTGAACATTTATGTTTTTCAGAAACACCTTCAACACGGGCATAACTAAAGATAATTACATCAAATTCTTCCACAATGTTCTGTGGTACGAAGAAACCGTCATCCGAGTTAATATAAAGGTAAGTGTTTCCAAGAGTCTTTTGTCTTTTTTTTTAGAGTGTTTTCTCTTATATTAGTCTTTTACTTGATGGGCTATGTATGTACAGTAATTTCAACTCACAAAGCGACGCGCGCTTTACTTGTGGTAACCAAGTGTATAAACACGCCGTGAATGTGTGCGTGAAGGTGAGTAGCGTCAGCACATAACACACACACTCACACACACTTCCGGCTTCGCCATTGTCTCGGACGGTACCAAGAGCTCCTGCGCCTACACACATTCACAGCATGTTTGTGAACTTGGTAACCACAAGTAAATCGCGCATCGCTTTGTGAGATAAAAATACTATATCCCTATGTGACGTGAGGTAGATAGGTAATACGGGCTGATGTCCGCAACTCCACGGCAAAACGCGTATTTTGCGTACTGCTGGGAAAATCGATTCCTTGATCCACCCCAGCTCCTCAAGGAAGGCTAGGGCCAGCAGTCTCGACATTAGACAGCGACAAAAATCGGTCGCTAAGTTGTATCGTTGTCAAATTCCTTTAATAGATTTTCAACTTTATTTCGGAACCATAAGGTTGAAAATCTATTAAAGAAATTTGACATCGATTAGACTTAACGACCGATTTTTGTCGTTATATTTGTCGAGACTG
Source organism: Dryobotodes eremita (assembly GCA_917490735.1). Lineage (NCBI taxonomy): Eukaryota > Metazoa > Arthropoda > Insecta > Lepidoptera > Noctuidae > Dryobotodes > Dryobotodes eremita. The sequence continues at coordinate 14,251,340 of OU823257.1, forward strand.
CAGGGCCAGCATGTTACATTTTAACATTCGTAATTTATTGTAGTTTTCTTCAAGTAACATACAAATAGTGTTGAATATCCTTTAACGGCATCCACTATTACAAAATCAATTCCTGTATTAAACTGCATATATTTGTATGTTATGGTATGAATTAAATTGGTTCAATCAATTAATTTGTACGATACTCTTGGAGCAGTGACTAAGGGTTTGGAAGCGCTGTCTCGCGAGTTTGATTCCCGCATGTAACTATGATATGCCGATAGTTGTTAAGTTTCTGACTTTTTTGACAGAAATACAACATGAGTGGAGTGACAGTCGTGATGCAGCACCACATGGGCGGCACCTGCTACGCGCTGGTAGTGCCGGGCCTCGGGGAGAAGAGGCCTTCCTTGATGCTTGGTAACTTATATTAATATAAAATAAATACTACATGAGTGAAGTGACAGTCGTGGTGCAGCACCACCTGTGACGCGGCACCTGCTACGCCTGCCTAGATGATTGGTGACATACGAGGGGCGTTCAATGTATTCTTGGTATTGGCTTGAAAAAAAAACGTAAATTCAATTAAATTTATTTTAATTTTTCAATGTAATCCCCCATTACCTCAATGCATTTATTACATATCGGAATTAACTTTTCAATACCCTGTAAAAAAATACTTTTCTCTTTCTCTGGAAATTGCGCATTTGTCGCCGCCTTGGGCTCTTCATCTTTGGAAAATCGTTTCCCGCGAAGGTCTTTTTTAAATAAGGGGAATAATAATCACTGGGGTAGGTCCGGGCTATAGGGTGGGTAGTTAATTTCTCCGAAACCACAATCTCGCACAGCAGCCTTGGAAACACGCACCGTGTGGACCAGGGCGTTGTCGTGCAAAAGCAACACACCGGTGGTCAGTTTACCCCGTCTTTTTTCTTTATTTGTTTCCCGTAAATTTCGTAAAGTGGATGCGCAGGATGCTGCGTTTATGGTTTCACCTTTTTTTGTGTACTCAATCAGCAAAATTCTCTTTGAGTCCCAAAACGCTGTGGTCATGCTTTTTCGGCAAACGAGTTTCTAAGGGGGCGCAATACCCTTCGTGTGCCACTACATGGACTACTGCTTACTTTCAGGGTCATAATGATGAACCCACGTTTCATCTCCAGTAACAATTCGATCGAAAATAATTGATGGAGCTTCACCACAGAGCTCTAAAAACAGCACTCGATTCGCACTTGTTTTTGAGGCGCTGCCTTGAGCATTCGGGGCACCCATCTTGCACTGACTTTTGAAAGGTAAAGAAGGTCTTAATGAATAGTGTGCACGGTACCAACGGAGAAATGGATCTCTGGTTTCATTTTCATCTTCATTCGGGCATCCTCCAGTATAAGCTTCTCAACTTTTTCTCGTTTTCTTCCGTAGAGGCACTCACCGGGCCTCCTGAGCGAGTGTCGTCTTCAATACTCTCTCTGCTCCTCTTAAATTCACTTGACCACTTTTGAACCGTAGAAAGCGAAGGTGCAAAATCTTGGTAAAAAGCCACCATCTCTTTGTGAACAGTTTTTTTGATTTCTCCTTGTTTGGTAAGTGGTGCCCGATTTTCTTCAACATTGTCACGTTAGCCATTCCAGTTGTCGTTGACTAAGGATAATTAACAAACTAATGATCACAACTACATGAAATTATATATTATACCCTTAGATTATTTCATTAATTAATTAATTAAGGCCTGCGCAGACGACGGACTTTTCTCAGCGGCGGAGAAAAAAGTACGCTCCGCGATTAAAAGTCCGCCGCGGATTTACCGCGAACTCAACGCACACGGTGTGCGATCATTTGTTGCCCAGAAATGTAGAGAAGTGCACGCTATGGAAGCAAATATTCAGAGGTTACGTTGTGTTGCAATTTACATGAAGTTTAAGAAAAAGAGAAGACATTTTAAAAAAAAATACTTGGTCCATCCCTTATTTCGGATCGATTAACATGGCGGACTAAAGTCCCGTTGCTTCGCCTAGTCACACGAGTTCTATTTTTTTCGGGGACTCCCCCGTACTTTTGTCCGGTCCGCTCTCTGCATGTCCTCGGTTATTCGGGGGACTTTTTGTACGCGGTACTTTTAATCCCTCGTTTGCGTTACTCGATACAGTTGTAAGCGATCTATTTTTAGCGGATAAAAAGTCTGCGGACAAAAATCCCTCGTCTGCGCAGGCCTTAACCCACATCATTATTAAATCACCCTCATACCGAGAATACATTGAACGACCCTCGTGTGTATTCATATTTAAATTTTTGCCTATAGCCTAACAGGGCATAAACCTTTCCTACCTCCATTTGTCCCTATCTACTGCTATCTGAGAACCATTCCTTTATACATACCTTCCTTTATATACATTCCTTTATATAGGAAAGAGTAAGTTCGTCCCGAGATCTTCTTGGGCCTGAATTTGTTTACTGCTGATCTTTTTGCGGAAGAACATAGCCATCGACAGCTTTACTATACAAAATGGATATCTATTTACATCTGCCATCGATCAAAGAAAAAACGATACTACACTGGCGTGCAATAAAATCGACCTACCCCGTCCTCTTCGATTTGAAACAATATAATTCAACAAGGTTTACTAACAAATAACCTGATATATTGTATACTATAACCTTCCTGAAAGTATGTAGATAACGTTAGTTAAAGATTTATCAAAACTGATTTATAAATTTATGAAAAAATCACGGACTTACAAACATGGGGGTTCGAATAAAGGACTTCCTTTTTTGAAGTCCGTTAAAAAATCAAGTAAAATTTTCATTAAACGAACAGAAATAAACAAAATTATTCTTTTGTCTATTCCATTGGCAAAAAAAAGTCACGCACTTTATCCGAGCAAAAGTGAGCAATGAGGACATCTGAAGAATTGAGTCGATCTTGTCAAGAATATTGCTTTTATCTAAATATAGTGTATGTGCAAATAGACTGTACCTTACCTACCTTCCCAGAATATAAATTAATAAATTATATTCATTAATATTTTTGAGATATCGTCTCTTAAATTGAAGGCGGGCCGATCTTTTTGCACGCCAGTGTATTTTTATCCGATTACGGCCAAGCCAAAGAAAGGTTATGATTTTAACAGGTTATGTATGTATGTTGTTATATGTATGTTATGTATGAACTTTTAAGCTATCATATATCGTATGATATAGTAGTAATAGTTTATTTTGTGATTTCAGGGGACTTGTTGTTTATAAAGCCGTACGATCAAAACGAAGTGATGTTTGAAGCTACGGTGAAGGAGATCAATGAAAATGTGGCACTTATTGGCGGCTTGGACCAGTTGTAAGTAAGATTCTAGTTGCTTAAGAACGTACGAAAATCTTGTCGTTAGTTATGAAGGGGAATTAGCAAAGAAACAATATAGTTACTTTTGGTACTATTATTGGCTCCTTGGTTTAAATGTTTTTATTTCTGTAAGTAGGTTTGTACAAACACTTTTACACGTCAATCATATTTTAAAAATTAGATGAGGTCGGCGTTTCCTATCTGACTACTCTGAGAAGAAAGGCCGAAACAAACTCAGAGATCACAGTCTCTTTTAAAGTCCAGACATAATCTTGGGCAGATCGTGTGAAGACCATGTAGATTTATGTCTGAAATGGTCTTTTGAGGAAAACCACACAATGAGTGGACCTGTCCAGTCAGTGCACGCATTTGTCAGTAATCGTGCAGCTCAACTCAAAACTTAAGGTTTAATACTGATAAGGTTTCTGATCCAAGCTCTAATAAGTAAATAACTCAACAACACTATCACGCACGACATAATATATCGATGGCATTGATCAACGTCTGTCATTATATGCCCCAGGTCTACCGTATTTGTACCACGTCTTGAGATATAGTTCGTAGCAATACGAGAGAAAACGATAAAGGCGCCGCTCCACGGCAGCCCACGACTAAGCTACACACGTGTACTTCGCTTTGCTTTGTATTAAAATGTAGGCGGGATCGTCCACTGCGACCCACAGGCTCACTACGCACGAATGCGTGCGAAACAAATGAACCGCGTAGCTATCTTGGCTTACCTCTCCATGCCATGCACATCCTTCGTACAACGCTACAAGGTTATTGTGGCGCGTGGCCAAAATTGGAACCAACGTCACCATCTTGTTTTGTCTATACAATTTCTGTGACCCCATTTCACAAATGTTTACCATCAACGCCCCCCCTGTAAATTTCATTCAGGCACCAAAATGTCCTTGGAGAACTCTAGCAGTGAACAGGCACTTGAAACCTACTAATAAAAAAAAAATCGCTGCGTTTTTTAACGGACTTCTTAAAAAGGATTGCGTTTTCAATTTGTCTGTATTTTTTTTGTATATATGTTACGCAATATCTGCGGCAATTGTAGATCGATTTCCAAAATTCTTTAATTTTAATGGATAGGATGTACCTCAGGCGTGGTCCCATATACATTTTATTAACTTTGATTGGGTAGTTTTTCAGTTGGCTTCAATAATACGTATTTTTTCCACTTAGTGTATATTGATGATGTTATAATAACTTCCGGTTACTGTTATTTACATAGCAAGTAGTGGTATACTAATATGTGTGAGGTAGGTACCACAACAAAAAATTTAAAAATAAAAACTTACAGTAAAACACCACCCGCTTCTAAAAAAAACACTACAAAGTCAAAAATAACTTTAATTTCGGAAATCGGTGGTAAAAAATGAAAATACAAAACCAAAGACACCGACTTCCGAAATTAAAGTTATTTTTCACATCTTAGTGTTTCTTTTTTGTCTTAAAAGCTTTTTCGTGCGAAGATACTAAAATTCATACTACTCATTAACCCCAGGTTCACAAACTACTACTCCCCGGGCGCGCTATTCGACGTGCGTTTCTTCATGTCCCGCATTCCTCTCGAACGCATGCACTGTGCTGTCCACTCCGTCAAAGATGAGGGTCAGGAGTCCAGGGTCTTCCCACAAGAGAACAAGCATATGAAAGCAGTTAAGCCGATCATGAAGTGAGTAGAATTCTTGTATTTGTCTTTGAAATTGTAATTGTTTATTGAAATAATTGTGTACATAAATATTTCTAAAATAGGGCCTTAAACTAGAGGTATGTATATAATAATTGGGTTCTACCTGAACTAGGAATAAACCTCTCAGGTATCTCACTCAAGTGCTTTATACATAAGTATTATCTAAAATTCCTAAAACAATTAGTAAATAATTTATGTAGCTATAAATAGTAAGTATGTTACTTTTTTGCATCATCGGAAGACATTTTTCCAACCTTGTTCTATTATGATTTTTGCAATTTTACATTATTTTCACATATCGCATTAAACATAATTATGCTTAAAAGGCGAAAGGCGGGCCTTTGCCCAGCTGTATGATAAGAATAATAAAAAAGTCGTAAAACAATTTGTTGCTGATTTGGCAGAGCTGGAAAACAAACTTGCTTGAAAACAGATGGCTTTTGCGTTGATACATTACATTTCATAAATTCTTCCTCAGGAAGTACAACCGACCTCAACACTAGTATTAACTTAATTTAGGAGAAAAACTAAATTTTATCAATCTAGGTTAATTTACGAACAGTCACTTGTTTCATTTTTAAGACCGCATCCCCATTAACATTAATTTCAAGTTTGTTTTATTATTTGCTATAAAAAACAACAACAACACAACATTAACATAACACAAACAACAACAACACAACATTAACATAACACAAACAAAAACAACATTATTAACATTATAATTATATTCTGTGAACATTTAACCGATAGAATCCCGGTGGCTCTCTGTACTGTGGGCCGGCGTGGCGCCACCGTCAAGCCTCGCTGGCCCTCTAGAGGGACGCGCGGTCATGCGGTAAAATAATCATCATTATTGCTTCTAAATGAGGGCTAATATCGTCTTTTGAGCATTTCATTGTAAGGGCTTTTTTTTTTGGGCTGACCAGCTGTCTTGTTCCACGACATACCGGCCCTACAGAGGGCCACCGGGATCCTATCGGTTAAACTGATGTGTGTATTACGAATAAAAATATACAACAACTATACTTTAGTAATAGAGTCTTATTGGCTCCCTTTGAGCTGGGAACCGAAAACGAACCGTGTGTTTAAACGAGCTTGTTTTGAGGGTTCCTAATAATGCAACAAGTTCTAACTTGTTTGTTTGCTTTATTCAAACACTTTTTCCCTCACACCAGTTTCTTCAACCCGCTAGTGGAAGGCAACTTGGAACAGCGTTGTGCCGTGGAACGCATCGTAACGGGTACTTCGGGCACTGCTCCTTACTTGCTGCACGGACCCCCCGGAACTGGCAAGACTGTCACCATCGTTGAAGCTGTGTTGCAGGTACAAAAAATAATAAATTGCACTTTAAAAAAATCTCTGGACATATGTCGAACACATGTTAAACACACAAATATGCTACTTATAACTACATATTATAAAAAACCTTTATCTACACCCATGCTATAAATCCTCTATAAAAGTTTCTGAAACAGTTTGCTTGTTGCCAACATTAAAACAACCAGTGCCATAGTAACCATAATATCATCCAAACGAGTGTTATAATGTTGTACTAAATTTCATCATGCAACTCCTTTTAAAAAAAAAAAGAACATTGTCGCGCACGCGCGTTTCATTACCACAGCGCCGTAATTTAAAAAAAAAATTACCTGTACATAGTTTGTTTGTATTCGATACTCAGCAATTAAACTTTCCATAAATTTACATAGTTCTTACAACACTGTACAACACCCTATGGTTTCAGAATCTTTTATATAGGATTCATATCATGTGTGTAGATAAAGTCTTGTATGCAACTGTACATAATTAGGTATTAAAACACTCATTTGATACTTTTATCACACTCAGCTTCGCGTCGTGTAATAAACCCACATTCGTGTTTTAATACCCCTTATCAATAGTTGCATAAATAACTATTATCTAATTATGTGGATGCGGATACCATGGTAGAACGCTACTCATGCTTTATGTCCATGGAGAAACAAATTTAGATTACATTACTGCAGCAACCTCGTGGCCAGTTAATACTTAAAATCTCAAACAATCAGGCATCAAAAATCACGAAATACATTTAGCTCTCAACATATTTCAAACATCATTTTCTTGTAATTCTGAAATGTAAAGGTTCCCCTAAAGACACAGCTTTCATTGTATTAGTTCTTTTGTTAATGCAACATACTCCTCTACAGGCTGACTTTGAAAACATGCACAATTTAAGGGGTGTTCTACCCATCAATATTAACAACTTTTACCATGGGACCAACTTAGAATTCGCAAAAAAAAAATTGGACCTTCCTGTGTAAAGGTACATACCCGATTGGACCATTTTGTATAACAAAGTCGAAGTTGACGAGTGGGCGGCCTGCACTGCCCCCCCCCCCCCCCCCCGCCCCCCCGTGAGCCGCGCACATACCTAAGGCGCGGTAGCGGTCAAGCTATAGCTCTTAACCTTGTTATAAATCAACCTAAGTCCTTCAGTTTCACAATGACCCCACTTACCAAAATTTTAACGCAGTATCATTTTCCAGCTGGTACTAAAAAACCCTAAGAACCGCATCATGGTGTGCACTGATTCCAATATGGCGGCGGACCACGTCGCCACCATGCTCATCAAATACTCGCACATGTTTGATTCAAACAACTGGCTGCTACGTGCCAATTCCAAGTTCAGGATGTGGTAAGTACATTAAAATAAAATATTGTATACGGCAACGTTCGTGGCAGTCGAAAGTTATTAAACGTGGGAGTGAAATGACACGAGGCTCATTCCCGTACTTAATATTCACCTTCCTACTTGCTCGTTTTATGACCGCGATTGCAACGAGAGAGCGTTTCTCATAATAATACCAGCCTGTTATTGTCCCACTGCAGGGCACAGGCCTCTTCTCAAACAGAGAAGGCACGAGAAATGATCACCACGCTTGCTCAAGACGGGTTGGCGATTTCAGACTTATATTACCTTTAAGTCCAGGTTTCCTCACAATGTTTTCCTTCACCAATATCAGAATGTACAACTCAATGTCTTTGTGAGTTTGTACTCAGAAAGTAGATATCAATTCACAAATTGGGACTAGTCGGGATTTGAACCCATAACCTCGTGCATGAGAGGCGAGGCCTTAATCGCTGTGCCATCACTACACCGAGAGAGAGCGTTTAGTATAAAATGATTATGAAAGGACACCTTTGAATGAGAATTTGTTACTCTATAATGCTTATATGTGGCTGTACTATTGGCAACTATTGCTCGGCCATTTCGAAAACATTTTATTGCAGTTTATGGCTGTGCCATGTATTGCAATATATTTACAATTACATGGCTCATGATTCACACTCGTAAACGGGCTACACAATCAGGCAACAATGGCTGACGAAATGACACTCGTCGTAGCGGCTTATACTGTTTTAAAAGAAAAAGACAAGATCCTGGATTAGACCTTACTGCAATAGGGGTGAAACTTTACATAATTTAAGTCAAGAAATAAGCTTTGATTAAAAAATTATTTAGGAACTTTAGTTGCGTCAGAAAGGGATGCACTTATACCGGAAAACGAAACAACAATATAACTGGTCCGGCAATATTTCAGTATTTTCGACTGTGAAGCGATCATTCGGCAATATTGCTGGCTACACGTGAAAATGCTTGGCCATACCAAACATGTGTGGCTACATGGCCGGGAAATTAGTGCAATATTGCATAGTCTGGCTGGTATTGCTGCCAATGTTGCCGCCACATATTGCAGTAAAATATTGATAGGGTGGCGCTTTGTTGGGAAACATTTGTGCAATTGTTTAGTGAAATACACACATCAAAAGGGATCTAGTCTAGGGATCAAGGTATTATTTTTAAATATTTTGTTGAAATTAAAAATTACGTCTACTTAGATCTGATTTAGCATTAATAAAGACTTCACGATTTTTACTTATGATGGTTTTTCACCTTAGTTAATCCTGAGAAAGGTTTTTATTGCGTAAAATAAAATAAAAAATAGTCTGTATTTTCGCCGTTACGCGTATAACACAATCGCAGCGATTGGGCATAGTCAATATGAGTTCATCCAAATCACGTTGCGGAATGGCTGCCCACGTCCGTTGTAACAGGCGAAAAAGATTTTCTGGTATGTGTACGGCATCCATATTTGTCAGAGTTCTTCTTTGAAGTTCCTTAAGTTCTGAGTTGAGCTGCACGATTACTGACAAATGCGTGCACTGACTGGACGGGTCCACCCAATCTGTGTGTTTTTTCCCCAAAAGACCATTTCAGACACAACTCTACATTGTCTTCAAATGATCTGACCAAGATTATGTCTGGACTTTAAAAGATGCTATGACCTCTGAGTTTGTTTCGGCCTTTCTTCTCAGAGTAATCAGTTAGGAAACGCCAACCTCATCTAGTTTTTAATATGAATGACATGTAAAAGTGTTTGTACAAACCTACTTACAGAAATAACATCATTTATTTTATCATTAATGAACCATATCCCATGCGTGCTCAATGGGACTCAAAGTCTGGCAATTGAGCAGGCCATGGTAGGACGTTGAAATTAGCTGCGGCAAGTGTGTTTGCAACGACTCTGGCAGTGTGTGGACGTGCATTATCATGCATAAGCAAAAATGAAGCACCAAATTGGGTCGGCAAAGGAATCGCAACATCTGATACAATCTTTTCATCGTAAATCTGTGCATTGAGATTGCCTCTGATCCAAATCAGTTCGGTTCTTCCGCCGAACCAAATACCCGCCCATATCATGATTGTTCTACCACTGTACGCGTGGACTTCCTGGCATAATTTTAAACGTTCTTGTCGTCCTGGGGTCCTCCAATACCGTGTACGTCTAGTATCTGGCCTCATATCAAAGCGAGATTCGTCCGAAAAACACACAAAACGCCACTCTTCTTCTGCCTAATTTCTGTGTCCACGAGCCCATTCCAAACTGGCCCTGCGATTGCGGGGCTCTCAATAAGTGGTACACTTAGCGGCCTTCGGGAACGGAGATTGACTTCATGAAAGCGATTTCATATGGTTTGATCGCTTATTTAACACCCCTGAAGAGCTATGAGACCTCGTAACCAACATCATCACAGTCATTGTACGACTTCGTCGAGCAGTAATTTGTATGTAACTATCTTGTCTGCGTGTGGTGATGCGAGCTCGTCCTCCATGTCGCTCTGCCACGCTGCCAGTGATTCGGTAACGTGCCCAAAATCGTCTTATAACACTGCGTAGTGCCCGGAGCGATTGCAAAGCACGTTGCCGAGAACCAGCTTCCAACAAGCTCTCATCATTTCTTCTCTGCTCAAATGTCGTCTTTTCTCCATACTAATGTTCTTTTGTAGCAATTCCACTCAGCAGTATGGCAGAAATTTTACTGATTTGGCCTCAAACCCGATACAGGATTATTTAGGAATAAGATTTGACAGAAGATTTTCATCTGTTGACTGAAATTCAAAAACCATTCCCTTTTCAAATGACGAAATTTACTAAAGAGTATCCATAGGAGTTACAAATGTATTATTAAAAAGCCAGATTTTTAGTAACAAGCAAAAACGTGCTTGATCACTAGACACCTTTGATGTGTGTATTAGGACGGGGAAAAGATTCTTTCATATTTTGTATACAAATTCAAGACTAAGACCTCGTATGGTACCCAAATATCAAGCTTTTTTGTATACTCAGACTTTTTCAAATGGGTCAAAACAGTTTTTTGGTCAACCCCTAACTCTTCAGCTAAGTCGTAAGTACTAATATTCCGGTCCTACTCAACTTTTTCAAAAATGGCATCGACTTTATCCGTAACGGGGCGACCAGCAGAGCGCGCTGCATCTTTGACATCAAAATTCCCAGACTGAAAACGCTTGAACCAACTTTGTGCTACTCTTACTGACACTGTGTTAAGTCCAAAAACGACACGTTTTTTTTCGCGGCTCTCGTGCAATGCAGCACATGTGTGGATTTGTAAATACTGGACAGTAACATCTATTAATCTTTCAGGGAAACTCTCCCCGAGTGCTTGGCGAAGTACTCAAACGGCACGAATCGCCAGAACTTCTACAACGTGAAGGTGGAGAACTTCATGGAATACAGCATCGTCATCACCACACTCTCACATGCCGCTAAGTTTTCTAGGTAACATATCACATTAGGTGTCGTCAGTAATTGTAATCCTTCTACTATAGTTTTGTGTAAGCTAAAATTGGTGCTTTATTAAAAGCAAAGTAAAAAAAAAAATTGCACCTTCAAGTAAAAAAATATAGTTAACAAAAAAAATTGGCCTATAGTTAAAACCTTGTTCGTTCCTCAGACACATGCGCTCCGAGCAATGGGCTCACCACATCACCCACTTGTTCATCGACGAGGCAGCACAGGCTAGCGAGCCATCCTGCCTCATCCCGGTGTGCGGTATGCTCAAGCTGAACGGCTCTCTGGTGCTAGCCGGAGACCCTCACCAGCTGGGGCCCGTCATCATATCGCAAAACGCGCACAAGATAGGACTAGGTATGTTTGTACATAGTATATCGAATAAAAAGGTAATCTTTCAATAGCATATGAAAACCTAACATTCAAGTTTCCCCGTTAGCAAAGCTCATGTGCAATATAGAGGTAAGCCTGACTAGTTTCGGACTCATTTTCTTGTTCTCCTTTATGGGTTCTGGTTTCCGCACTTAGTCCTTCATATGGACCATTGTGCGTGGGCCATGGCGGCCGTCGGTGGTTATTATTCCAACCAGCCCACCTCCCTCCAGAAATTGATAATGTCTCCAGACCAGGAGACAATGTCAATTTCTTGTTGAGAGCATCTGTGTAGGATCTGGGTGCCTCCAGGGTTTGTGTCAATCTGGGTGACGCCTGTGCATTCAAAAAGCACATGCGCAACGGTTTCCTCAGCCTTACGGGTTTTCTTGTGTTGGTATTTAGTGTGAAGCGGATCCTTCTATGGTCTGAGCAAGAAGGGTCGTCCGATAAGTTACGTTTATCGTGTTTTCTGTTGCAAGCGTTAGGTCAATGATTGTTATTCCTCGGACTGTAATTCAAGTGGGTTCAGAGCCTCGGTTTACGATGAGAGAATAAATAGGTGGATAGTACCACTCCTCTGGAGTTCGGTGTGACGCTGCCCCAGAGCGAGTGGTGGGCGTTTGAGTCGGTGCAGACGATCAGGTCCAGTTTGCCGCGCTCGCAGTGCTGTATCAGGTCGGCCACCTTTTTCGGCAGGCAGTTTACGTCCTCGCCTGGCATGTATACCGAGGCCAGCACAACATCTGGAAAGTCGCCCTCAGTCTGGAGCCTAGCCGCTGTCAGGTTTCTGGAACAGAATTGAGTGAGTGGTGTGGTAGGAATTTCTTTGGGTATGTAAGCGCAAGTTCTTTGTTTGTCTGAACTGTGTGTTGAGAATTAGCTTAACTCCGATGTTATCGTGGCCGCATAATCTGTTGTTCCTAATCCACGGCTCTTGGATCAGTGCGATGGTTCGAAGTTTTACCTCCAGTGCCCTGCGTAAGCTAGCCGTGGCAGTCTGGCTATGTTTGAGGTTGGTCTGTATTATGTTGAAGGACGGAGACGGACGTGGGGTTAGTCGGAGATGGATCCATCAGACTGTCTCCATTTCCCCCACAAGCTGGTCGTCGTGTCGATCGCCCGGCGACAAGCCTAAAAGTTGCTCGGGCCATGACCTTCTCCAATTGGGCAATGTCTGGGTCGTTCGTCTGTGTCGTTGTCGGTAGCGTAATTATCCTGTCCGTGTTGTCGGTCTTGGTGTCAGAGGGCCGGGTCATGGGCCAGAAGCGCAGGCACTTGGTGAAGGGTAAGGGTTCTTTGGGGTCACCCTAGGTCTGGGATTTTGACCTAGAGGTTTGGGATCGAGAGGATGTGTGGGTATGGAACGATGGCTTGATTAGGCGATTGGTACACAGGAAGAGGGGTGTATAGGTTACCGTAGGAGCCGGGGATTTAGTCTTCGGGAACTTCTCTTGTTCGGGATCTCTTTCAAGATGCTCCGATCGCGGAACCGACCTTTGACAGCCAGTCACGCAGTCGGAGTTGGGCTATCCGCAACCTGCCCACCCGCTCGGTTGCAAGAGAAGAAGTGCCTGGCAGTCTGGATCGCCCCACCACGGTTGTACGTATACATTCGCGTTGGAGCCATCCAGCCAGCCCCGAGTTTTTGTTGAATGAGTTTCAGACTCGTAAATCATTTGATAAAGAAAGTAAGCTATTCATTATTCAAGTAAGATATTCATATGAATATGAACCTTATTTTATACGAATAACGTTCTTGTTCGTATAAACAAATGAGAGCAAGCGTTTCATAAGAATATGAACATTAATTCTAAATTTAATTAAATTTTTCAACAAAATAAGTCATATAGCACACATAATATCCCTGTGTTAAAACTTATAAATAAGGGCTCCGGTAACAAATAAGTAGACCTATTGCGCATATGTGAAATAAAATTATGTGCCTAAACCACATTATAAACTCAAACTGATCATGAACTTACCATATCTATTTCTTTATTAAAACTTTATGTATAAGTATAAACAATCCTGTATGAAGGCGAACCGGCATTTTCAACAAATCAGCCTTAGGGTGAAGCAGAGACAAAACATGGCAGGTGCAACATAAATAATAGATAGCTCTAAAAAAACTACTTTTGACTGATTACGTCATTGTAACAGGAACATCCCTGATGGAGCGTTTGAAGAAGGACTGCCCAATCTACAGCGATATCCGTAACGACCCCAACTACGTCGTGATGCTGCGGAACAACTTCCGTTCCAATCCGGACATCCTCGAGATTCCTGACAAACTGTTCTATAAGGGACAACTTAGGGTAAGCCAGCTGGTTGTGAAATAAGCTCCAGTTTGTAATAGTTCAAATCTTGTTTATTTTTTATTTTTTTTAAGTTGCCGCTCTAGGAATTTCTCCTGTATTGTGGGCGCGTTTACAAACATTTAAACTCACATACACAAACAGCCAGACCCGGAACAACTATTTGTAGGTCATACAAATATTTGTTCCGAGCGGGAATCGAACCTGCGACACGCAGCGCAGCAGTCAATCGCTTAACCACTGCGCCAACCGTGCCGTCTAATTTAAATAGCTGTGCATTGTTTGTCAAAGAGTAAACTGGAAATTTTCACATATCTAGATTTTAATGATCTGTCTATTGCAGGCATTAGCTAAAGAGGACAGCATCAGCAACATCGACATTCTGGGTGAGAACCAACACAGCCGCGCTGTGGTGTTCCACGGAGTGCTCTCCAAGGAACAGAAGATTGGCAAGTCGCCCAGGTATGTAAAAAATATGACGATTTAATTCACTTTCAAGACTTCATTATGGTGCCTCTTGGCCATAGACGCTTTGTCAGAGCAATGTCTTCCAGAAATATAAATAAAATAAAAAAGTTTTTCTTTTTACTTTATTACCTATTAAAGAAACTCTCGCTTTATCATAGGAGAAATTCAATTCATTATATCTTTCCAAAAAACAAATGGTTTGATCAATGGATAAATCCAGTTCAAAGTCAAAGTCAAATCATTTATTTCAAATAGGCACATAAAAGGCACTTTTGAACGTCAAAATTTACAAAAAAATAGAATTGATTCTAGTTGCCCCTTCCAAAAGGTAGTTTCGTATGGAGAAGAATGGGCAAGAAACTCCACCGTTACTCTTTTAATTTTTTTTACAATATTATGTAAGTTCACATTAATTATGTAATCATATGTGAAGACGATGCACCTAGAATAAAATTACTATACCACTATACTATACTTAGTTGCATTCTCTCCAAAAATTAATATCCCATAATTTCGTTGACCAAATTGGTCTATTTGAAAAATTTACCCCGTGTATGTAGCAAGTAAAATAAATGAATACCGAGTTATAATTACCTCTTTCCTTTCAGCTTCTTTAACATGATGGAGTGTGAAATAGTGCAGCTGTATGTGAAGCGTCTGGTGACGGTGCATAATGTAACGATGCAAGAAATTGGAATTGTCACACCATACATACGACAGGTGAGCTTACATAACATTACGGCTGTATTTCCTGGATTTGCTGTCAGATGTACGGTTTAAGACATTTATTTCTCAAAAAGAATACAATTCACTTATCATGAGAAATACAAGTTAATCTTAATGCTAAATATACACGAACTTATGAAGAACAGCAGGTAGGTAAATCTATTAAATAGTTGATGCAAAAAAAAAGTTTTTGTGTGGGTCACAAGAAAAAGTGAGAGTACTATTACATATCGTTTCTCGATGGCAAGTCAATGGCAATTATACATTGTTAGGCAAGCTGTCAATATTTTTAATTTCTTAATGTTTCAAAATGGCAAGATCAATAGTACCTAAATTTATTTTGTGTATTTTAAATAAGTAGTAATTTAATTTTGTAGAAGAAGTAACACTGACTTTACAAATAGGTAATTGATTTAAAATCGAGAGATATCTTTCAAGATGTGGTGCTTTAAGGTTTTTTTTTTGTATAGTGTAAAGGACTAAAGATGTGTATGGTATAGCCACCTTCATTAAGCACGGTAGTCTTATACAGCAAGGGGCGAGCCTACTGCTACTGATCGTCCAAAGTCTTGATTTGTGCTAAGATCGGATCAGGGCAACGACTCAGAATTCCCTAATGAAAAAATACCTAATAACACTACTCGACCTGGGACGGTACGCTTAAAGTCGAGTTTAAGACTAACAGATCAACGAAGCAATCACATGCCAGCCCAATGTTAAAACTAATCTTTCTTAATAATAATGTCTCTGTTCTAATTCAGGTGTACCAAATCAAGAAATCCCTAAAAGACATAGGCTACGAAAAAATAGAAGTGGGCACAGTGGAAGCTTACCAGGGCAAAGAGAAGCGTATCATTATCATATCGACCGTCCGCGCCAACTGCAACCTGCTGGACCATGACGCCAAGTTCCAGCTCGGATTCCTTGTTGATGATAAGGTAAGTGAAATAGTATATAGCTTTTGTTTCCTAGGAAAGCGGTTCTCTCATAATTATTATAACGGCCGTTATGAAAAGGCGCAGTGTTTTCGGTCGTGAGTTCGAACACAGGCAGGCACACTTTGTGTATTTAATTCCATCACTACTGCTCTCAAAACGGTGAAGGAAAACATCGTGAGGAAACTCGCATGTCCTAGAATCAATAAATTCGAAGACGTGAAATCCATCATCCCGCACTGGGGCCGCGTGGTGGATTTCGGCCCACTCCCTTTCACAGAGAGGAGACCTGTGTCCCAGCAGTGGGAACATTATAGGCTGATTATGCATGAAAATCTGTAATTTTCACCAGTTTTTGACGTTAAGGTGTCAAAAGACGCTGTATTTGGTCAGCCGTTGTGTGACCGCTTTCTTAGGAAACCAAACCTTCAGCTTTACTTTTAATATGTCATTAAAATGTATTAATAAAAGGCAATTACGGGAGCCCGCACAGTATGAGGAAGCTAAATGGCTTAACAGTGCCACCTGTAACGTTTGACAACGCAGTCATCCCGTTTAGCTCCGATGTTAAGGATCTTGGTCTACATGTCGATACTTGTCTTGACTGGCGAAAACAGGTCACGACTGTTAGTAAAAAAGTCACCGGTACGTTGCGATCTCTATATCGGTTGAAAAACCTTCTCCCATCATACATAAAGGCAATGCTTGTACAGTCCCTAACCTTTCCCATAATTGACTATGGTGATGTGTGTTACTATGACCTGAATGCTGATCTCCTCAATAAACTTGACCGCCTTCTAAATAACTGCATTCGATTCGTTTTTAATCTTCGTAAGTACGATCATGTGTCCGCGCACCGGTTGCTTTTAAAATGGTTACCCCTTCGTCAGCGCAGAGAGTTGAGGGCTCTGTCTATGTTGTTTTCTATTCTTGACAAACCTACTTCTCCTTCTTACCTCACTTCACACATGTTCAATATTTATGCTCCGCGCATAGTAAAAATCTTCGTTCCACTAACACTCACGTTCCAATTCACTCGTCTTTCTTTGTCCAGGCGGTCTTTCTTTGGAATGCGCTCCCTCTGAACATCAGGACGGCAACCAGTCGGTTTACTTTTAAAGTGAAGGCACGTGAACATATTCGTAAGAAGTTGGCAGAATCATCCCAGCGCTGATTTGCTGGATTCGTTTTCTCCTCTTCCTATCGTTACTTCTCTTGACTAAGTTTATTTTCGTTATATGTATGTATATATGTATTAGTATTTATTATTTTTCAAGTTATCTATCCCTTATGTTGCACCTGCCATGTTTTGTCTCTGCATCACCCTAACGTTGACTGATAGAAAATGCCTCGGGCATTAAGTCCGCCTTTGTACAGTATTTTTTTTTTTTACTTGTGCATAAAGTTTTAATAAATAAATAAAAATAAAATTACCAAAATGCAAGGAGCAATGGTTTTTCTTGGCGGGCATTAATTAAACGGTACAATATAACATTACTAACGAAATACGGTAAATCATAAAAATCAGTCCGAACTGATTTATTTCAGTTTATACAGGGTTATTGTCGCGATGGCACATCATGGCTAAATCCGAAAATATCTTGGTAGTAGAGCAAAGTGGTGAAAGGACCCATGACCTAGATTTTAGAGAAATATAAACCTGCATTTTTTTTAAATAAAGTGCAAGGAAGACGCTCAAAGATGTTTGATTTCTGTGTCTATATTTATACAACTTTGCACGTTATCGTGTAGAAGACAAAGTATATTATTCAAAGTCATCTTATCTTCTGTTTGTACTTCATATGGTGTACATACAATAAAGTGTTCTCTATTTATCTGTAGTTTTTTCTGCACTCCTCTGAGTCTGATCAAATGATATATTTTGCCTTCTTCATTATTACGAGATTGGTAAAACATTAGAATAAGCTGTCCCTTATTATTAAGTATACTTTTGTATAACTATAATTTTATTTATTACTAAAACACTTCTAAAACCTGTCTGGGTTTATATGTGTGCTGGCCAGCCGTTCATTAAATATTTTCAAAAATGTTAATACTACAATGATGCTTGCAAATATAATACTTCTATGATGATGATAACAATGATTTACTTACTAATGAACTTTGTTGTTTTCAGCGCTTCAATGTAGCTATCACCCGCGCCAAAGCCAAATGTATAATCGTAGGTAACCCACTATGCCTCGAAAAAGACATCAAGTGGCGTATGTACATGCAACGCTGCCGCGAACTGGGTACCTACCATGGCTTCGACTCTATGAATATGGACAACGAAACCTATGGCAAAGAAATAGTCAACAACTTGACGCCCATGCTGCAAGGTAATACTATAATTTTATCGAAGTATTCATTAAAATATAATATTATAATTATTATATTCATCAATATTCTTCCAAGAGGAGGCCTGTGTCACAGTAGTGGGAACATTATAGGCTGATTATTTATGTATGTATTCATTAAAATTAGAATACTCGCAGCTAGAAACAATGATTCCTCTAAAAAAAAAAAAAAAAACGTGTCCGGCGCACTCGGCTGTCTGCAGCATAGTATGGAAATGTAACGTGCACGGATTGACGTTAGTGCATGTTTATTTGTCATAAAGAATGTAGTCTATTTACTTTAAGGGGGAAGCGCCACTTTGCCCGCGAAATTAAAATTTTGTTACGTTTTTGCAATTTGCAGGTCAGTGTCAGGTTGTATGTTGACCAAAATATGATTCGCAACCGTAAAAAGTATGTATTTACAGAATTATAATCATTAAAATCATCAATACAACCCTGTATGTTCTTATAATCCTATTGATTGATATTTTATGAAATTGCCATTCGCGAATCACATTTTGTTCAACATACAAACTGACAGCATATTGCAAAAAACGTAAAAAAATATAATTTCGCGGGCTACCCTTGCGCTTCCCCCTTAATTGGGTTTGATGAAATTCTTGGTGTTTCACAATACTTTTTTTGTTTCATTTTTACAAATAATGTAGTATCATTTACTACACAAACATTTAAATTTATATAATTTTTTTATAATAAAACTGTTTAGCATCGGTAACAATCAACGTAAGGTCCAGTTGAAAACCAGCATCAGGCACTAATCGTTGAAAGGACCCATTTGGCGCAGCTGTAAGGCACACGTTTCTTTTTTGTTGTGTTTTATATAGAGTCCTGTGATTGTGTCATTGTCTACTTATGACATGTGCTAAATAAATATATTATCTTTCTTTCTTTCTTTCTTTCAAGATATCAAGATTACTGTTAAAAAAGTACAAAATAAAAAGAAGAAGTCAGCTGTGGCCACCTCCTCTGTTCCTGTGGCTGAGCAGTAGCATCCACATTACAACTACTACATAGCGGACACGATAATTTTAGGCCCGCTTAGACTATATGCGTTTAGGTCCTAAACATAAATATTTAAAACATCATTCTGTCTCGTGACATCTTCAAGTAATTAAAACAGAACGGTGTTTTAAATATGTTTAACGTTAAACGCGTTTAGTGTTTTGTGATGCACCGTGTAAGCGGGCCTTGGCAACACCGATCTACGTTTTAGAGACTCGCGGCGTTCGGCTTGCTGATCGTTTTTTTTTCAGTCGCTGTATCGAGCTTCTGAAAACGTTGATCGCTAAAAGAAGCGTGACTGCTATGGTCCTAAGGTAGAAACTCGATTATCCGGACCGTGGTCATCCAGATTTGCGGATCGGGATTCACAATCAGTCTAATTAAGAAATGCGTAATTTTTTTATCCCTGACGAAAAAGGGGTGTTAAATTGGACGCTTCACACCAAACGACGCTCGTTCCAGTCAGTGGGCGACTGACGTTGATTTATCACTCATTTTCAATCGGTGTGAATATTATATAACGTTTGGTGTGAACCGTCCGTAAATGACGCGAGACGAAATAACTTTTTTTTTTTTTTAACTTTCCTGATTTTCCACTATCCGTATGACCTACGACCATAATTAGATTGGTACCGATAATCGTGATTCTACCGTATTTAATAACTACTGCGAAACCATTCAGCATTAACTTTTATTGAATGTTATGCCAACTGCAATCGCCAACCCGCCTATCAAGCACGGTGATTATGGCATCCCTCGAGATTGAATTGCATGTAGTGATCAAAAAGGGAACGCCATTGGGCAGTTTTTGATGTGCTAATAAGGTTTTTTTTTATACTCGTAGAATAGTAGTTTCGATCTGATTGAGACTGGTGACATTCCACTTTGTAGGTTCAGGTGTCCAAACGTCTGTGTTATCATTTAATTCTTGTAGCTCGTCCGCTGTTACGATATAAGACGCGAACATTGTTCATATATTTTGCGAATGCCTGCGCAGTAAGATGTAAATGTACGTGTGAATAATGTGGGCGTTTATTCGCACAAATATTGTGTACGTCACTTTGAGCCAAGGTTTACTACCCTTTTGTGGAGTGCTGACGCTGATTTAGCTTTATTTCTAATATCTTATGTCAAAACACTAACACAAAATTCAAACGAAGTGTTGTCTGACACTGGAGCCCTATACTCAGCTGGGCCGGCAGTCTCGACATTAGACAGCGACAAAAATCGGTCGCTAAGTCGTATAGTTGGCAAATTCCTTTTATAGATTTTCAACTTTATTTCGAAAGCATAAGGTTGAAAATCTATTAAAGAAATTTGACATCGATTTGACTTAACGACCGATTTTTGTCGAGACTGCAGGCCCTGGGATACGAAACTGAACGTTTTAAATTACATACAATATGGATATGGCAACTACACTTAAATTGAAATTACATTTTTCATCACAAGATTCATACACGCACGCCGGTTGCGAGTATTACGTACCTGACGTTTCTGAAGAACATCACCCACAAGGTCCATATATGTCCTCCTGTGGCGTCCCCTGCCGGCGTTTTCACTCACAAGATTCCTTGTAAATACCTTTTGTTAGTCGCCTTTCCTTCATCCTCTCACACGACCAAATCGTCTGAGCAAGTATGTGTATAAAAATATGTAGTGACAAAAATTTTAATGAGTACTTTTAAAAGAGAAAAGTGTAAAATTGAAAAGAGTACTTTAAAATGTTTGTCACTATATTTACTTTTAAACCGCACCGTTTCCTTATCACGTCATTCTTCAGCCTATCATTCATAGAAACACCACACATGCTTCGCAAGGAACGCATTTCCACAGCATTTATTCTATTTCATGCTTCTTTTGTCACACGCAACACACTTCTATTCATAAGCGTAGGCACCAGCACACCATTGTGAGTTGTGCCTTTTTGGACATCAACTGGTTGGTCACAATTGCATGTGTAGCACCATTCACTTTATTTCCCGCATTTACTCTTCTTTCCACAACTCCATCAATCTTTCCATCCCTTGTAAACAGTCTCCCCAAATATACGAACTCACTTACTTACTCCACACTCTTATCATTTAATTTCACATCACACACCGATACATCCTCTTCTCTTTCAAACACT
This sequence comes from Dryobotodes eremita, assembly GCA_917490735.1. Classification (NCBI taxonomy): domain Eukaryota; kingdom Metazoa; phylum Arthropoda; class Insecta; order Lepidoptera; family Noctuidae; genus Dryobotodes; species Dryobotodes eremita. The sequence goes on from OU823257.1 coordinate 14,272,806, forward strand.
ATGACCTTCGTCTTATTCATCCCTTTCATCTTATATCATTCAACCATCACAGTCACCATGTCTTGCAACTGTTCTGCTGACGATGCAAGTAGAACTTGATCATCTGCGTAGAGAAGGCATTTGACAGGCAACTCATTCATCGTCAAACCACACTCAACCCTCTTTCAAATCTGTCAGACAACTATCCATGTACAACATGAACAGCCACGGTGATGCTACACATCCCTGTCTAACACCCCTCTAGATGCAGAACCAGTTCGTTCGATGCACCATAATAGAACTAATTACGAAACTATGACGCCAAAAGACAAATTTCAAAATGTGTTTGAACTATTTCAGTCTTATTACACAACACGATCTAACTTTTGCCGGAGCCTAAACCTTCGAGCCAGTTTTTGCATTTCGACCTTTATGCCGACTGATGTAAAGTTCTTAAATACAAAATTGACAACCTAAGACCGGACTAAGTTGTCAGTTTTGTAAAAGGAACTGTATTTCGATTTCTTTTAGATTCTTTTTTCAAAAACAGGCTCGACGGTTTACACCATGTCTAAAGAAAACCCTGTCTTGTAATGAGACCGTTTGAGTTCAAAGAAAACTGGCCCACAACAAAGCCGGGCAACTCCATTATTAGGTACTTGTTATTTACCGGTACGTGGAATAGCGCCCCAATTCGCGAGCACGTGACTCTTATGTTATTGTCATAAGGCATAAATTGCAATGATTACCCGCGTTCGTGAAAGTTCTGTTCAACTGTAGCAGCGGACGTGCTAGTCATTTTCTATCCCCATATGACGTCTGATAAATGTGATATTTTTGTAGAACGTGTTGTCTTACTCTTTGACCATAGAGCAATTAAACAGGAGTTTATTCGTAAGGAAACTTTCTGCCGACCGTATAGGTCACGATGACGGTAGTCAATTAAGATTTGAAATCAACAATAAAGTTTGTATGTGCTTATGGAGAAACTCCGTTGAAATTAAAATTAAAAGATAAAAAAATTATAACTTTGATTTAAGACAAAGTATGTTTGAGAAGTACCAGAGATATGAGCCATTTACATGATAGAGGTCAAGGTCAAGATCATCACGCCCAAAAAAAACAATGCAACTAAAAATCGTATTTTTGTAGAAATTTTTCTTAGTTATTATTTCTGGAGTTTGTTTATTTACATTTACAAGTTTATGAATAAGTACATTCCTATATTTTTATGGAAACGACGTGTTTCGTAATTCTGTTTACCTATAAGGTTGGAGGACACGGGTCTTTTACCGACTCCGGTTTATATGCTCTGAAATATTGAAAATTATTTTAATATCACTTGATAATATTTAGATCTTAAATTGTGGTAGGAGGCAAGCGCCACTGTTTTGGCAAAGCCCTTATATTGTAGTTTTAGCTATAAGATTAACGGATCTTAACCAAAGATTCAATCTAAGTAATAGACGGGATGTCGTAACTTTTAAAATATTGAGTGCTCTTTTATTTTTGTATTAGTTCATAAGTTTTTTTTGTAGATGACAATATTCCCATAATTTTTTTATTTGCTGACGCGGTGGTCATAATTTGCTGATTAATAAATGTCTATTATAATCATGAATCAAATCAATGAATCAATTTATGCACTGGATTTAAGAAAGTTTTATGGAATGTAACATGGTTACAGCCACTAGATGGTTGACAAATATATGTATAAATATGAGTAGTATCGAGTTTCGGTGACTACAGGGATATACATAATAGGTATATAAAAGCCAAGATTTTTCCAGATATTCTCCTGCGAAAGGTTTTTTTAGGTGTGTTTCCTTATTAGCATTGTTTTTGAGTGATACAAAATTACTTTTTGATATGTTTTTTACAAAATCTATTCATTTGTGTGCCATATTACGTTTGGAATATTTTGTTTTAAAAGAAATCGATCTATTTTAGTACAATCATTTAAAGTTTATATTTTGGAGATTCAATTATTGAAATATCTTGGTGCTAAATGTATACAGGCTGTTTGGTAGAAAGACCGACACCTTTTTTCGAGGGATAGTGTCATTTGTAAGCACATAAATTGCTATTTTTATATAAAATTTAATTTTTTCATACCGTGACACCATTTTAAGGTTGGCAACACATAATTAAGTTATTTTCAAGTATTTGAAGCATTGCAAATATAACACTAAAAGTTATTACGTTCTGTTACAACCACAATCTAAAAAGTTATGTCGACATAAAAAAAAAACATTTCTCAATTACCGTGACACTTATGACATAGTTTCTACAGGTGCAAACTTGTAGCGTATGACTCCCCCTATCCCTAAGAACTATCCCTAAGAAAATTGTGTCGGTCCTTCTACCAAACAACCTGTTTATGACTTTGAATAAATTTCTACACGGAATAAAAACAGTAGTAAACAATCCTTTGGTTTAATTATATACCTAAATTTCCAATAGTACCCGTTCCTTGGTTCGTTTGCCTTCTGTCAATGATAACTTGATAAGAGTAAAGACCACTGGCGGACTAATGGGGCCCGGGGCCCCCAAATCATGAGAAGTAGGTACATTTTAATCAAATCCCAAAAAAGACCCAAGTATTTTCTATAAGTATAGAGGTATGAGGAACAGGGTGTAAAGCTCACTTATACTCTATTGAAAAGGGAGGATCCTCCGACCAGACGGGTGTCGTGTCTGGTGAGCAACTGCCCGACGATTGATGTCGGGACGTTCTATATATGCTAGTTGCGCGGTAAACTACTTGCGCGATGCAGGATTTTGCGTGACGTCAGTGTGACGTGTAGCTCGCATGTGGCGTTTGGAGATGCCGCTACATGAGCACTTCGAAGCCCTTACATGTGCAGAATATAAATGTAGCTTACAAAAAATTTCGAGCTCGTTTCGCTCGTTCTTACATTATCTTATTGCGCAATCTTTTGTTTAAATATGTCAAAAAAGTAACTAGGAGCTTCAATTTTCGAGCCTGATCCGCTCGCTTTTGTCAACATTCTCTTAATTGTCAGGGTTTTTTGCATACCTAAGTCGACAAAGTAACGCCTATTTCTGTACGGATAACCTCAACCTAATTTACACAAGCTGGTGTGGTAAAATTTTCGAGTTAGTTTCGCTCGCTCTTGCAGCCTACATTCTCTTCATTCTCGTGGTTTCTTCATAAGTCGAAAATGATGTATAAATATTCAAAAGTGATTTAACCGAGAATTCCGAGACAGGACTTAAAAAATTTCGAGCTCGCTTCACTCGCTCTTACATCCCGAATTCTTACTAACAATGAAAATATCCGTGAATAGCACAAAGTGGAGATAAAAATGCACATCCCTGAAAAATATATCATGCCGGGTGCGCCCCGTGTTTTATGTAGGTATAATTTTGCACTTTATACTTGTTTTTTATTTCATTATTCATTTTCTGCACAATGAAACCCACACCTCCCTCACCAGAAATTTCTACATAAACAGATGACCGAGGGGGCCTCAGCCCAGTCCGATGAGGCCTAGGCCCGCGCCGCAGCTGAGCAGCCTGTAGCTTTAATTTCCCCTGATAATAATCATGAAATTATAAACTTTTCGATCCAGCCCGTCCCCACTCGCGCTGCCCTCTCTCAGTGACGCCCTAAGTCGAGGTCCGTACCCCACAGGGGGTGCCTTTTTTATTTTTTTTGGTAGGAGTGGGAAATCCTCATGGACGCCCAGACTGACTCACTTATGAGTCAGTCTGGGCAGTGCCGGACTCTTACCGGCTAAAACCCACTCCTGCCTTTGCTAAGTGTCCCTCTGACATTGGTCATCAGAGATCTTTTTAATCAATTTGGAAATTATGTTTAGCTACGTTTTACTAGTTCTCGCTTTTATTCCTCTAGCACTTTAATTCTATGTACTTTATCTTTAATTCACTTCAAATTTTTACATTTACACCTTAATTACATTTATATAACTTTTACATTTTAACGCTTAATTTTGACAACTCAGGTTTTTAGGACTTAATTTTTTACAGCCAAAGTTTTATGATTAACAATTTATATTTTAAAATCTTTAATTTCACGGCGATTACTTTTTATGTATTCTGGTAATACATAATAGTATATCTATTTTCTTATACTTTATTATTTTTAATGACTTTACAAGCAATTTTTTCACAGTAAATTAAAAATGTTTTCCTTCGTTTTGGATTTGCCATTATTGTCGGTATGTTTTCTATTTTAATTTTCATATCTATTTCGGATTCGAGGTCATATTTATTTTTCGCGAATATAGGGCACTCCGTGAGCAAATGTGGGATGCTCTCATTTTTAGATGGGTCACAGGGACATGCCGGGCTCTCCTTGCACTTGAAGCGATTTAAGTACTCGGAGAACCCGCCATGCCCTGTAAGCACTTGTACTATGACTGGGTTGAGCACAATTTTTCGGACTATGTGGTAGGCTGCAATTGCGTCAGGGAGAAACATTTTTGTAGTTGCGGCCGTTTCGCCGGACCCGTATCTCGATCTCCATTCGTCAAGTGACTCCGTTCGGATCTGTCGCTTGACGAATGAAGCCGGACACAGGTCGTAGTGGGGCCTTGTTTTACTACCTATTGCTGCCTCTTTAGCTAACACGTCTGCCCTCTCTGTCCCCTCCATTCCCGCATGTGCCTTAATCCAGAACAGTTGAAGGGATTTTCCGCAAAGTTTCAGTGCCTGGATGTTTTTTAAAGTTTTGAATGCTAAGGGATGGAGAGAGTCGCCTCGGGTGACGGTTTCTATGGCTGACCTAGAGTCGCAATAGATCTGGACAACGGCTGAGGGATGTTTCAAGGCCAGCTCCGAGGCTTTGTGCAGAGCCAGTAGTTCGGCTTGATAAACGGTGCAGAAATGATCCAGTTTGAACTTTTGGGTTTTAGTTTCCACCCCATTTTCCCACAGGCTCAGTGCTGCACCAACTTTACCCTGGATTTTGCTTCCGTCGGTGAAGATCTTTGGGATTGTGAATTCTTGCTGGTCCATTTCTGCATCGTTCACCACGCACTTGAACTGTATACCAACTTGGCTGGCTGGGTGTGGTAGTTCCGTGTAAGGAACTGGTGTTTCGATGTCTCGGTCTCCTGTCACTCTCCGGGAGTGTCCTCTTTTTTCTTCATAAAAAGAGGCTGCTTCCCGGATCCTAAGGTCCAGAGGAAGCAGTCCAGAGAGTAACAGGGCCGAGTTCAGCGATGTTGTTCTGTACGCCTTTATTATTTTCTGCACAAAGCCCCGCTGGACGGTGTCCAGCTGCTTCCGCATCCCCTTTTTGTATGTAGCCGGTGCCCAAGCACTGGCCGCATACATTATCACCGGCTCCACCACTGCGGTGTATATGGTCCTGATTATTTCGGGCTTCAGGCCCCAGCTGATTTTTGCGGCTCTTGACAGCTGTTTATATAGGTTTAACGCCTTCCTCCTGACGTTCGAGGCGTGGGCGTTAAACGTCAGCTTGTCATCAACCGTGAGCCCCAGTATCTTGATTTCCCGAGACAGAGCAATGTCCCCACCTCCCATGCGCAGAAGTGGTGTATCGTATTTCAGCTTGTTTGTGACCACCATAGCTTTCGTTTTGTGGGGTGCAAACTTGAGTTTGTTTCCGATTCCCCACTTCTGGACATGAGTTAGACTCGCATTAGCCTGTCTCTGGACATCATGCGCTGTTTCACCCGAAAAAATCAGAACCACATCATCCGCGAAAGCCTGGCAATAGTCGCCGCGTTGTTCTAGCTCTTTGAGCAGGGGATCCAGGAGTAGGTTCCAGAACGTGGGCCCACCTATGGAGCCTTGTACGCAACCTTTTGATGTTCCTTGTGCGAACTCTGCTCCTGCATACCGCACCCTTACCCTCCTGTCCAGTAGATAGCTATCTACCAGACATCTCAGGTTTATCGGGCACGGTGTCTCTGCCAGTCGGCATTTCATGGCTGGCCACCAGGCATTGTCGAAGGCTCCCTCTATGTCCAATGATATGACGACGACGATCTTTTTTTTCTTTCAGTCGGTCTCTTATATGTTTTATCAGGTCATAGAGGGAGTCCTCGGTGCTGCACTGCGGCGTAAAACCGTACTGGCTCCTGCTAACTTGCGGCGATATATGCCATCTAATGCAACGCACCAGCATTTTCTGCAAAGTTTTCCCCAGTACAGGCAGTAGCCCAATCGGCCTGTACGATTTGGGGTGTGCATAGTCGTCCTTGCCTGGCTTTCTAAGAACCACGACAACTGCCTCTTTCCAGATGGTCGGAAAGTGGAACAGAGAGAGACATCTGTTTAACACTGCTAGGAATAGTTGCGGGTTATGGGTAATAGCCGCCCTGCATATATCCGCTGTTAGGCCGTCGATACCCGGTGCTTTCTTCGGATTAAAACTAGATACGGACCAATTAAGTTCGTCCACTGTGAATAGAGGATCAAATGTCTCACCATTCGTATTTTCGTTCACTCTATTCGCCAGCTCACGTATCCTACTGTGGTCCGCATTATCATCCTGTGTTTTATCCTCAGGATAAAACGTCTTCGCAAGCATCCGGGCCGACTCCTCGCTGCTGAGTACGTGGTTGCCTTGTACTAGCGGTATGTCTTCCTGCCTATTGGCAGTGCGACTTATTACCCTATAAATACTGCCCCACATAGTCTCCCGTTCCTGTCTTCCACAGAACTCCTTCCAACTGGATGTCAGCGTGCTCTCCATCTTCTGTTTCAGCTCCTCTTTGGCTGCGAGGTACAAGGCTAGGTTAAGTTCTCTGCGTCTCGGTGCGGCACCGGAGACTCTTCTCTTACGCCTCCTGACCTCCTCCTTCATTCGTGTCAACTCCTCGGTCCACCATGGCAATCCTGTCTGACTTCTTTTACTAACGATCGGTATGGTTTCCTCACATGCCTTCTCTATTGATTCTGTGTATCTTTCTGTTATCTTGTCCAAATCGTCTGTCGTTAATATTTTGTCTATTTCTGTTTTGTTTATGTTTTGTTGTTCCCAAATTTCGTCAAGTTTCCCATAAATTGTCCCCATTTTGCCTTTTTAGTATTATATTTTCTAGTCGTTCTTATTACGTCCATACCTTTTGATTTTTCTAGTTTTAATTCAAACAGGATTGCCTTGTGGTCCGAGGTGGTGACGTCTCCGGATTCAGGGGGTGCCCTTAGCGTGCGGTCATTTAACTTATAAGTTTAGCAATAATTATTCCGCTCCTGGCTGGAGGCTTTTTAGAGTAAAATCCAAAAGGCAACCACAGGACAGTCCGGCTAAGTAGCCACGACCCCCAGTGGTCAAAACTACGAGTTGCCATTAAAAAAAAAAAGGGGGCCTCATTTTGTTTTGCCGCCCCGGGCTGACAGGTTGAGTCCGCCACTGGTAAAGAAAAAACATTTCAAGAGTTACCAAATAGTTCAAGTCTCAAGAAAGCAGTTCAATCATAGTAAAAATGTAGTACAATGAATGATCATTGATAAATAATGTTGTAACATAATCTTCTCCATATTATCAGCTTCACTTGCTTGTGTAAATCTATGAAGATCATCCTTTTAATAAAATACAAACGGAAGTCAAAACTGTACATTAAAAAAAAAAAGTAATTTGTATAAAGTGTGGGAACGAGTTTGATGCCGAAAAAATTGTTATATGATTTTTTTGTCTGGATGTAATGTCCCAGATTGGCGCAAAAGCGACTGAACGGATTTGGATAAAATTTTGCACACAGATAGTCAGAGTCGTAGCTAGGGGCTAGCCAATCAGGTGGCTGCGCGGGGCGCAACCTTTAGAGAGGCGCACTTTGCAGACCTACAGCCCGCCCCCATTTCTGTATGAACGGCCAATGGAAAACCAAACCTATCCGAGATAGTACAGTATTATAATTTGCGAGCTCGCTTCGCTGGCTCTTGCATTATTCGTTCTCACAATTCTTAAGATTTTCTGCGTAACTGGCCAAAAAATGTCCTATTTCTGTACGAATGATTAAAAGGAAATCTAATCTAGACTCGAGATTGTACAAACATTTTCGAATTCACTGCTTGGTCTTGCATTATGCGTTCTCATAATTCTTGAGCTTTTCTGCATAATTCGTCAAAATAACTCCAATTTCTGTTTGAACGTTCAAAAGAATATCTACCCTATTTGAAATGGGGCGCAAATTTTTCGAGCTCGCATCGCTCGCTCTTACATCATAAGCACATGCGCTTTTCCGGGCAATAAGTAAGCAACCCATCGAGGCGGGGTCTTAAAATTTTCGAGCTCGCTGCGCTCGCTCTTATCACACAGTATTATTATTATCGTAATCCTACCAGTAACCATGGTGACCACCCCGAAATTTGAGGCTGTGAACAATTCTGTCTGCAAGCTGTGAAATATTTTTCAGCAAATTAAAATAGATAAAAAATATTTACGATCGCAGATTGCTCATACTCTCGTATCCACTATACTATCGTTTAAGTATGACATTGCAAAAAGTATTTATGTTGACTATATTATTGACAAATTCGCTCGAGGATAAGCTAGAAGAGTTTTTCCAGACCCAGATGTGGTGCCGTGTGGTGCCGGTGATGAATAGCACCAACGCCTTCTTCTTGACATGTAAAATTCAACTAAGAGGCTTAGATGAGACTTAACATTCAAACGGCGGCTATAGAGTTCGCCACTTATCACGCCGAGTCTCGTGGAAAAGCGGATGCTATCATTAAATATCACAAAAATTTTGAACTACACCCTGTATCTGTTCGCTCTGGGTTTTTTTTTCATACTTTATGAGCATTCTCCTTTTAGAAGGTTCATTAATTAAAAAAGCGTAGGTACATAAGTAATCAACGGTCATAAAGTTTTTAGAGGATCCGTTAACTATTTCCCTAAAAATATTCCTAGTCTCTCATGGTGACTCCCCCTCAAATCATGAGCTGCGACCGCGCCTGCGTTGCGGATAATGTTCTATTCTGATTCCACCTCAAAAAGTTACCGTGTTTGAACCAGTCTTTCTATCTAATCCGAAGGATTCACACAGGAGCTCTACCCGCTACCTCTACCTATCTGACAAACTATGTACACACTATCAAATCATCCAAGCACCTATCTTGAATCATTCTATTTTTAATTGTTGTTAAATAATGAAGGTTAGATAAATTCTTGATTAATTTTATGACGAAAAATGCATTTATTTGTTAACATCAGTCAAAGAGATTTAAGATAGATACAAACTTCAATATTTAACGCAACTTACTATTTACACTAGGTTCTAAATTAAGTGACTAATTAACTAACTAACTATACAAATTATGTAAATAGTATAGTATTTAATAAAGTATCGTTGTTTATGTATATTTTTATGGTTAGAATAAACTGTCCTCTCCAGTAACTTTACAAATAAAGCAACGAAAATAAACTCTGCCAGCGTGTGCAGTCAAAGTAGGTATTTAAAATTATATTTGACTATGGGGACTATGGTCAAGTTCGTGAAATCATTGACAATATATCACTAGCACCATAGATAATACACTCGACTATAATGGTATACCAATGGTACACTTACACTGTCATAGTGTCAACTGTCACTGACAGTCTATCAGTGTCACTGTCGGATCTGTCAGTAACGTCAGTAATCTAAGTCATTGCGGAAGGGAGAGGTTGTCTGGATTTCTTAAAATAATTAAATTTCATTAAAACACTATTTACTTGCAAAATTAATTAACAGATTACATTCCATCGAATTTGTATGATACAGGTTCTTTTATACTGTTTTTCATTGCATAACCTTTAAAAGCAGTACAGAAATGTGTTGAAATTTGTGATATTTGTTGAAAAATTGAGAAAATGAGTGAGCAAGTGGAATTTGTTGATATTTTGGAGCCGAGGAGGACGCAGTCAGGGATCTTCAGTTTTATGACTCGAAACTGGTATCCCAAACGAACTCTGACACTGGACAAATATTGTTCACCACAAGAACTCAAAGATCTTGTCGCAAATTCAGTTTATTTGGACGCTATTATCGAAGCGGTAAGTATTATGAATGAATTCTCATTGCTATATGTTTAACTATTACTTTTATTTATTTATAATATACCAATTATAACAGGTGAACACGATATTCAGATAAAACAAAGCAGCCTTTGTAAATGATATAAAATTAAAAATATTAATGTAAATTAATAACAAAACAACTTTGACTTCAGCCATAAAAATCTGACTTACACAAATATTAATAAAGGTACAGAATAACTAAAATAAGCTTATCTGATCTGAATAACCTGCCTGTGAATAAGCTCATTACAAGGCTAGAGTAGAACATTTCTTGGTCAGTGAAGGTATTCCTTACTCCTTTATAAGTCTTACTCCTAAATCTAGTAACAAAAGTTAAGCAATTGCTATGTAGGTACCGTATAGAGTACACTGAACTGCTAATAGGGTAAGGTCTGAATTAAAGTCTCACTGTTAATTTTATAATATTACAAACTGATTTATTCAAAATAAGAGAACATAGAAATAAGAGAGCACAGAAATTCAGTGCTTGTTGAACATCAAAAATTACAAAAGACCACTCCTATAATGTGCACCCTTCACTATCTTTAATTCATCTCAAAGTAACAGTAACAAAATGAGTCATAACAGCGTCTTACTCTTTAAATTACTCCCTCAGGAATGCTCAAGAAGTGGTGTGACCAAAGAGAAGTTGCACCAAGAAGTGCACAATTATTTGGAGGAAATGGGCCTCGACAAGAAGCTTCACGTCATCAGGTGGATGGGAGTTCTCTTCCTGAAGATATCCTTCATGATGAAGGTCAAGATGTTTGTCAATGAAGCGGCTGCATTTGAAGTAAGAATTTAATCCTACTATCCTGAAATCCTACTATGCTAAAATTGTAAATGTAAATGCATGTATGTCTGTTACTCAATAACCCAAAAATGGCTGAATGGATTTAGATGAAATTCAGCACACAGATAGTTATAACCTGGATTTACACATAGGATTTTTTTATCCTGGAAGTATGTCCCTGTGGAATAACATCCGACTTCCACGCTATCCATTCTAAACCTATTTTGAAGCCTGGAATGCACTAACATGACAAGAAAAAAATTAAAAAATATTGTTGTATTTTGAATGTAAGACCGTTATCATAAGCCAACAAGCAAGATTGTTTTTCGTTTTGCCCTACCCTAATATTGTGCTTAATTATTATTTTAGCTCAAGTCAATAATGGGCATGAATCCAGTACTATTCCTGCCCACACACAGAAGCTATGCGGATTTCTGTCTAATGACCTATCTGTGCTATCATTTTGACATTGACTTCCCAGCTGTGGCTGCTGGCATGGGTATGTGTGAATGTCTTTATTGATTGGTAATTCTAACGCCGAGGCCCATGGTAGGCGCGGTCATAAAACATGCAAGCAGAATGCTGATACTGATCGTCGTGTTGTCTTGGTCCCACATTTTATGACCGCGCCTCTCATGTATATAATATTTCAATATTTCTAGCTGAACTTTATATTTATACTATATTGGTAATCAGAAAGCTACACATAGAAAACTACTAATATGGTGCCTACAAGTGTTATGGCCTGCGCCTATTAGTGGCACAGCACGGCAAGTGATTATTATGCGGCGAATAGAAATACAACTAAATAGTATGACGATAAAATTGTAATTTCAATGATCATGCCAAAGGATGTCGCGGCATGCCTTAGGATACCGCGGCATCGTTGCCGCCAGAATGCGCTTGCATGTAGTGATGCGAAAGGATCCCGTGCCGTGTCGTGTCGACAGTGGGCGCAGGCCCTAATGATGGCTATACTTGCGTGTATTTTATGAAAACAAATAGTTAATAGTAGTTCACGTATCGCTGCCCTAGTTCAATAGCAAGATTAAAAAAAAAACAAATGAAGATACGAGTAAGTTTTGTTTCATGTAAAAGTTTGCTCTTGTACTTGATAAAAAAATCGGATATATTTAAAACGCAACCTGAGTGCATACATGACAATATCTCACTGAGACATAATATGTGCATATTTTTAACGAACACTAGTTCAAGATTCTGACATCTTATGATATCTAGAGAGACAGGAAGAATTTACTTTACTTTTACTTCTACACAGAGACTTCTTGAGACGTCTTAATATAAAAATAATAAGTCCTCCAGTGTTTCACTGAAATATTGTCAAATTCTATTTTATAGAGGTATGAGGAACAGGGTGTAAAGTTCACTCATACTCTATGGAAAAGGGAGGATCCTCCGACCAGACAGGAGTTGTGTCTGGTGGGCAACTGCCCAACGGTTCGTCGTGGAATCCGCGACGCCCCCGCAAGGGGGCGTGGCGAGCGGTGCCAGGGCGTTTTGCCCTCTGGCCGCGGGAGCAATTTAGCCCAACGGTTGATGTCGGGACGTTGTATATATGCTAGTTGCGCGGTAAACTCTGCTTGCGCGATGCAGGATTTTGCGTGACGTCAGTATGACGCGTAGCTCGCATGTGGCGTTTGTAGATGCCGCTACAATTTCTTTCTAGGACATTTAAAAATAACCTACCTTCTTCTATTTGGATGTCAGCATCACGCGGCTGTGTGAGACGCACTGATTTTTCGTTTCGTCGTTTATGTCGCGCAATACCCCTGCGGGCTCGCACCCCGCGCTTCCAATACGATGCGTGCTAATTGCGACCAGTCTGTGCCATGCTGTTATTGTTATTACTTTGTATATGTGTAAGGAGTATAATGGGGCACACTTACCATCTCAGTGACCAAAGTCAACTTCACCTGCTCGTGGTACACCCTGCTGAATAACAAACGAGACTCTGACAACCGACAAATGGCGGTATAACCATTTCTAAATAAAACTTTGCAACTAAATAGCGCAGACTAGTGGCGGGCGGCAGCGTCACTAATGCAAGAAGCTGTGCGATCGCCAACTCGCATGCCCAAAGTGGCGATTATGGGCAAACCCTCCAATGGCAAGCCAAAATCAATCACGGCCGCCTTGCCATTCTTGATTTTGGCGGCGGTCACGGTAACGGAAAGTTAGGGGGTGCGAAGAATCCCCGGGTTACGAATGGCCGCCAAACCCAGGCCGCCAAACCTTGGCAACGTATAACGGACGCACTTTACGTCTCGACGAACACCTAGTGCAGCTAGAAGAGCTCGGAAATTAAGGTGACACATTCTTGGGTTGAGTGAAGTCCGAAGAGAGGGGAGGACACAATAATCCTTGAATTGGGCCACCTTTTGTATTTTCGAGAGGGAGACCAGCTATCCCAAGGCGAAGTCGGGTTCCTGGTAAACAAATCCCTTTGTTGCAACGTTATGGAAGTCTCAAGTGTTTCAGACAGGGTAGCGTACCTTGTAGTTAAGCTAACCGAGAGGTATAGCCTCAAGGTTGTGCAGGTTTATGCACCGACCTCGGCACACTCGGATGACGAAATAGAGGAAATGTTCGAGGACATTTTCTAAGGCCTTGCATTCCACCACTAGGGCCCACTACAACGTTCTCATGGGGGATTTTAAAGCTAAAGTGGGAGTACAGAATTGCAATGAATCGATAGTAGGATCATTCGGGTTTAGCAGCAGAAATCATAGGGTGCTAATGCTTGTCAACTTCCTTGAGAAGAAGGGGCTTTACTTGATGAATTCCTTTTTTAAGAAACACCCCCAAAGGAAGTAGACGTGGCGAAGTCCCAACACTATGACGAAATATGAGGCATACTTCATCATAACGGTTAAAAAGAATATATTCAGGGCAGTGATCACAGAATTGTTCGAGGCTCTCTGAATATCAACTTCAAGCTCTTGCGAACTCGTTTGATGAAGTCTAGACTCCGACCAAATATGCTCCAAATTAAGGTAGGATCTGAAGCGTTCTAGACAGACCTTTTTTTTGCGTGAGATGTCATCAAATGACCTCTCCCGCTCTGGGCGGAGCGGGAGAGCGTGTCAGGCTCTTACTAACTAAACCCCGACCGTGTTCCTTCAGTTGCCTGTGCGCCAGGGCCACGGTAACTCTTTCGAAAAATCCGCGACCTCGGCAGGTATAGGCCCGTTCGGACCCCGTCAATGATACTGACAATTCTTTGAGGCGCGCGTGGAACCGTCGCGCCGTCGACCCGGGCCTGGTCCTTACCGGACGGCGAGCTGCCCGTTGCTCGCCGTCCGCAAGCCCGCGCCTACGGTGGCCGGGAGTCGGCAATCGACTCTCGACGTTCAGGGTGTCTCCTCCTGCGGCGACTAGGGGCGTGAGGGCGCAGCGATTGCCTCTCCCTCACGCGCTCCGCCTCCTCCTTCGCGAGCATTACTGCTTCGCAGAAGGAGGTTCCAGTCAGACCTGGAGAACCGATTCGCTGCCGTGGAAACCACAAATGAAGTCGACCTGGAGTTCCAAATGGTGAAAATATCAGGGAGGAAGGTACGCGATTTTTCAAAGTGCGGCGTACGGGAAAGAAGTCCAAACTTTCGGAAGAGACTGGAGCTTATGACAAAACGACGTTAAAACCGACCTTCACTTCGTCAGGACAACGGGCACTCAACAAAAATATTAGGAAATTGGTACGACGCGAACTCCGACGCTCCAATACATGCTAGCGAAGGCAGCATGGTAGAGGAAGCGATTGAGCAAAATCGGGGGTCGAAAGTTTTTGTCCAATCACCTGGGAGGAACCACCTGAAGAAGTTGTCCAAATCTAGTGAGGATATCGTCGTTTCGAAGCCGGTGATCTTTTCGGAAGTCGAAAACTTCTATGGCCAATGGTACGCATCGCATGCATCTCGAACTGATCCCGAAAATGAGGATTCCAGAGCCACTTTAACCCGCCATTTCACGAAAGACCTGCCAGGAGTCAGCCAAGACGAAATGGAGGCAGCTCTTAAACAGCTTAAAAATGGTAAAGCGCGAGCTCTTCAACTCTGTCCTGTTCCGTGAGAGAACACCAGAAGCGTGTATTACAATATTATGAATACATAAATAATATTGTAGAACTTAATTTCATCTGACATAATTAATTGTGAGACTGAATTGTGCAACAATAATAATTGTAGCACTTAATTTTAACTGATGTATGAGACTGATTTGTGCAATTATGATACAAGGTTATAAAAAGAATACATTACAAGCAAACATTTTTCAGTTTAAATTAATTTTCCTATCCCTTTACCAAACATTTCAGCAGATTTAAGTAGTCAAATATCGATGTGCTGAAGATATCTTAAAATTATGTCGATGTATGTTTATTTTCCATAAATTTGGAAGCTTGGTTAGATAATTCTTTCGTATTTACTTCTCAAAACAAAAATTAAAAACTATGAGAATTACATTAAAGACATAATTTTTAATTAACAATTTTAGAGACAACATTAAAATCATAAAACATTTTTTTTATAACTGAGTTCAATATGAGGTTATCTTACTATTAAAAGCCTTAAAAGTATTTTTTTAAATTCTTATTGAAATATAAATAACTAGCTGCTGCCCGCGGCTTCGCCCGCGTGTATTTCGGTAATGATTCCACGGAAACGTGCTACCCGGGCAAATAGCCTATATTACCCCTTATAACATCAGCTACCTCCCAGTGAAAGTCCCGTCAAAATCGGCCCACCCGTTTCGGAGATTAGGCGGAACAAACAGACAGACAGACAAAAAATGTAAAAATTGTTATTTTGACATTACAAACAGACACTTAAATTTTATTTATTTGTATAAATTACCAAACACATTAAACTACCGTATCATTATTAATAAATCAACCACATTTCAAATAACAAGTGAATTAGTGACAGTAAAATCTAAAAAGTATGTATAACTCAAAAAATACTGCGGACAAAATATCATGCCACCTATCGAACTAGGGTAGCGATTTTTTGTTGAAACTGTGTTCTGCAATATTAAAACGTAAATGAATTTAACAAGAATGATAACCATTGTTATAAAGTGGAAACAAGTTATTGTTTGTGTGTGGGAAATGTGATTAAAATCTTAACAATATATAAACATCTAATACTCAATAACATACTAAAAATGTTTTTGTATTTATAATAAGTATAGAACTCACAACGTGTGCCTTGCCAAGTAATGAGTTACCCACATACATGTTATAACCACATAGCAATATCTACATATATTCAAAAAGACAAAATAAGGATCTTAATATTTTATTTATACTTAACTCCAACTTTCGTGGCATGCGCGGTCTTAAAATTTGGGAGTGAGATGGACGTCGCGCGTCGGTCGTTACACTCAGTATAAATTCGTACGTTTTATACCGCCGCCAACTTGAGGTATTCCATCTATTAACATATGAAGCCATTTTCCGTGCTACATTTGCTGTCCACCTATCTTTAAGCTAAAATATGCTTTTCTAGATTTCTACTCAATGGCGGTCATTGGTCGTCGCATGAGAGAGACTTGCGCGTTCTACATACGTCGCACTTTGGCTGGGGACCCGTTGTACGCAGCTACTTTAAAGCAGTATGTACGGACCGTGGTTGGAAAGCACTGCGCTCCTATTGAGTTCTTCCTTGAAGGCACAAGGAGTAGAAGCAATAAGAGTATGCCTCCGAAATATGGTAAGTTAATTTGAAATAAGCATAAACTGAAACAAGAGTATTTTTTGAATAAATATTGCGCAGCACTAGGAATTCTTCTGTATCGTTCGTGTGAAACATTTTTATGAAAATATTAGTCCCGATACGGAATTTGATCTCGAGGCCCATCCCAAATAAGTCAGTCCAACTATTGGGCCCTAGATCTTTTTGCTTACACATCAAAACTTTAAAAAAAATATTGTTATCACGAATATTCATATCCAACAATGCAAAGAAGGAAATAAATAAGCTTGGAAATGAATTAAAATAGTTACATAGCACATAACATAACGTCACGCCAGTTTTTCCCGAAGGATTAGGCAGAGGTGTACTTATAGTAAGTACCTACACTCCCATTTCGCCAGTTCACTAACATTGAAACAACATTAAAATCACAGACCCTACCATTTTATGACGTGCAAGTGACATTCAATCCTATGGTGGTAAATCAATTAAGACGTCAATACATGGCAGAAACACGAACCCGCCATGAAAATATTTTAATAGAACCAACCAACGTCATTCTATATAGTTTTCAATGCATACACTGCATACAGTCTCCAAACCTGTTGACATCGTTTCTTAGTATACAATTCAGGGACAAATTAAATTAGCTAGCGAAACTGCGCAGACGTGATGGTTATCGATATCTAAACATGATGATGATGACACAAAAACAAATAAACTTTATGTTTTTTTTTTTGTGGGGTCATCGACTGCCTTTAGTGTATTCACTTGAAATATCAGTTTTAAAAATCAAGTTTTTTATGTAAATTTTACAGATGTAATTAGTATCGATATCTAAACACAATAAAACATTTTCTCTACTAGTAGCGGTCGTTGAAACCAATTTTTTTTTTTTTTTACTTATTTTATCGATACTCATTACGTCTGCAGAGTTTTGCTAGCTAATCTAATTTGACCTTGTATGTTATTTGTTCTGGTAAAATAGTTAATGTAATAATACAACATAATTGCTATTTATCCAAGCAACATAATGAAGCGTTTGCAATCTAAATGCAAATGGAACTATGTAGACAAACGTGCGATGTATTTGCACTGTCGATCTTGTATCTGAAGACCGAAATGGTGTGACGTAATTAGGTAGGTATATACAGCATGTATCAGAAAGGTGTGGTCATATTTAAGGGTGTGGTACTGACCATCAAATTAAACAACTTTATCCATGAGACCAACATCAAAATCGCGAAAAAAATATCAGCGTTCTCATACATTTGGGTCGAGTAGGTATTGAAGTTTTCTGTTTAGAAAATTTCGGGTGAATGGCTAAGAAATTGCCGGGAATAGTTTAATTCTGTGATACCCGACAGTACTTTCTTAAAAGATGACTGAAAGTTTTCAAGACCAGCAACAATTGAACAAAACAAAACACAATCATAGTTCTCTCATAAATTCGCGCCAGTTAAAATTTACTACATTTACGCACTGTATAACACCACTTTATGTTCTAGTAATAAATATTTTGACTTAATCTACTTCATCGTAGCAAAATATTACTACTTTGCGCGATTGGGATGAAATAATTTTCTTTTTCTACATAACATCAGGCTTGTAATCCGCTGGGTGTAACTATAGTAGACCCATATTTCGTCAGTCTAATCTTACAAATTGAAACACAGTCTATTGTCAACAGGTATGTTATCAATGACTCTGGTTCCGCTATTCGCTCGCGAGGTCTCCGACATCACGATAGTTCCCGTGAACATCAGCTATGACAGACTGATGGAGCATTCCCTCTTCGCTTATGAGCATCTTGGCGTGCCCAAACCTAAGGAGTCTACTGGGGTGAGTACATTTCAGTGGCGAAGGTTCCATACAACTCGATGCCTACCGGCTTCCCTTTGAAAAATGGCCAGTCAGTATTCTATAGACAAATAATATAATAACATTAAAGATAATGTACTCCGGCTTACCTCTTACAAACATTGACCCTTCGCTACTGGTACATTTCTGTACAGGGTGGCAGGGACATCGACGCCATGAAAAACCATGGTTACAGCGTATGAAAATCCGTTCGGTGGTTTTTTAGTTTATCGTGTTCAGATAGACAGAGAGACGCGGCGGGGGCTTTGTTTTATAATATGAGATAAGATAAATAGAGTAAAATTACAGGAATATCGCAATATTTAAAATTCTTCTGTACGTGTGTTTATCACCTAACTCCTCCTAAACGGCTGCACCGATTTGGATAAAATTTTGTGTGTATATTTCAATGAGTTCCTGGATGTTTTGAAAACACAATTGGACTCTGTAGGTTGCGCTGCTGACGGTATGTCACCAAATTTGATTTGCTGCACAATTGACAACATTACATAATTTTTAGCGGGATTTTTTATTGCCTAGCTAGAAAAAATAGAAAATTATAAGTTACCCGTATTTTTTTTTTCATGAAAGACGCTATTTTCCGTGCAATAAATACATTTAAATTGTTGATTATATAAAAAGATTAGAGGTTACATGTCGACGTCATTGAACCAATATTGTGTTGCTAAGGTCAAAGCTAAGGTAACCAGAATAAACTGTTAAGCTGCTAACGTTCGTTTGTCCTTATCTATCACTTGGACATTTGTGTTTGTTAGAAAGTGACAAAACCTATTATAATTAAAATAGTTTTATGAATGAGGGGATTAGTCACTTACAGCCGGCAAGCAATTTATCAAGGAATACCTATGTTTATACTGTCACAGTGAAAAGTAAGTCGGAAAAAATCATTTCGTTTTCCGAGGCACAGTTACAATATTTTTTTATTAAGTGTTTAAATTTTGTGGATATGTGGGAGAAATGCCAAAGTATAAAGTGTCAAGAGCGCGGTTCCTATTATTATATAAGGAAAGTGTGTTTGTCCCAGAAACAAACAAGCCGTATGGGAAAACATTGCCACAAATTTGGGCAATATATGCCGCGACGAGCTTTGCAAAAATGTTTTTTGTGAGCATTGCAATAAAAAAATAATACTAAGATTTAATTTGGCAATGAACACCAACAGTCGCTGCATTGAATGCGACTCCATTATTACCATATCCCACAACTTCAATCTTTGTGAAATTTGTGGCTTAGAAACGACACATTACGTACAATGCAAATGACGCATCAAAAAGGCTGGTTTAAAATCAAAAGAATTTAAAGAAAGTCTTCTCGCCAATACTTCCATCTTAGAAGATTTGAAAGAAAATGAAGAATTAAATAATTTTGACATAGAGACCATAGTAAACAATCAAAAAATTATGACTCAACCGTAAATTCGTTAGAAGTAATTATGGAACCGCAAAATTAAAAAAATGTTAATGTTAAATTTAAAATATCATATTTAATGTGGCGCTGCTTTTCCGGGCAGGACGGCGTCTGCCGGGTCCGCTAGTATGATATAATAATATATTTTTAGCCAAAAAATATTTTCTGATGCTCACATAAAAATATTAGGAACTATATTCATAAGCCTGCTACTGTGATGAGAACTAATCGAACCAACGAACGAACTACTTTGAATAATAACTACCAAGATTTTGGCAATGCTAAAACCTGTCGAACCAGTTAATTATGAGGCACACATTGAAAGATTCTTCGATCATTTGGTAGTAAATAAAGAGGTCAATGTTATTTCATAAACTCGTCACAAGGCCATTTCACGCATATTATTAATCAACTGATAATGTTATATTGACCTTAATGTGTGTGCAAAATATTTTAGTAGTAGTAGAACAATGTACGAGACAAAGTGATTCCACGCCTTTATATGACGTATTTTGCCTCGATACCACCCGATGTCAAATTTCTACATTTATATCTGTAATTTATATAGTGTTTGAAGTAGGTTTTATGGTGTACGTATAATAAATAGTATGCTATCTATCTCATTTGACAATAAATAAATCTGGGATCACTGTGAGTGGGAATGTTCGCAATTTTCTAAAGATTCAGTCATAGGAATGTGCAGCTATCTATAAAATTCAAAGTCCTGACTGATATATCAACGCACAGCTTACACCGTTGGTCCGAGAGACATGAAATCTGGAGGGTGTGCTCTGTGTGTGTAAGTATCCCCTAAGAAAGTGTTTTTCGAAATTCCACCCCTAAGAGGGTGAAATGGGGGATTGAATTTTCTGTGAAACTCCTTATTCTCTGTGTCGATTGACTCAAAAATTGGTACACATACTCTTCAATTAAAATTATGAGACACGTGTAACACAGTTTTTCTAAAATCATCCCCCAACAGAGTCAAAAAGGATTTTTCTGAGGTGAGGTAGTGTATCTGTGACATATTGTGACATCCCGATTTTCGCGTTGGCTCGTGATAAGCGACATTGATAATGCCAGTATACTTATGTCTTTATATAAATTTAATGAATCATTGCCGTCACCGGTTTCCAATGGTATCAAGATGTATTAAATATGTAACTGATATTACTATGAACTAATATTTCCAATTTATAAGTAGCGGTCGCAAGCGCTACTGCTGAGCATGAGGTTCTGGGTTCGATTCCCAGGTCGGGCAAAGTATTATTGGGATTTTCCAACAGGAATTTCTCAGTAGCAGCCTGGAGTCTGGAATTGTGCCCGGTTGATGGCAATAGGCTCGCCGCCTATTACATGGGACTTAAAACAGAACTGGGGAAATGTGGGTGTACTATAGGTACACCTGTGCCCAACCCTTAGGGGAAATAAGGCCTGATGTTATGTTATAAGTAAGAACATGTGAGGAGCTCGTGGCTAAGTAATATACACACACTAAAAAAAGTTGGCGATCAGTTTGAAAAATCGAAATCTTTTTTGTTACGGTAAACTATATTATAATTTCTTTCGTCTGTTTAGATTATTTACTTAAAAATGTAGAATTAGAATATAAAACAAAAAAACTAATTCAATTGTTTTTCCATATAAAAAGAAATTCAATCCAAGCTCATTCAGATTTATATTAGGTCTTTACCTATGAAATAGCCGTTCTGCAGTACTGGCCATTTCAAATCAAAATAATTTTTGTTTGGCTATGAATTCTAATTTCAAATTAATTTTATTTTAAAAACATGGATTTTTTTTTCTAAAAGTAGTCATTTCTTTATTGATTAGTGTTACATTTTCATCGCATTTCAATCTTTTTCGTCATCATGGATACGTTAAAAATTCGAGTAATTATGGAATATGAGTACCGTCGTGGCAGCAACGCGGCACAAGCGGCACGCAACATCAACGACGTTTACGGAGCTAACTCTACAAACCAACGCACCACCTGTTATTGGTTTGCTCGCTTCCGTTCTGGAAATTTCGACCTGAAAAATGAACCTCGCGGTCGTCCGAAGACTTTGGTCGACAATGACGAATTAAAGGCGATTGTGGAAGCTGATGATACACAATCTACGGCTGAATTAGCAGCAGCTTTCGACGTTAGCGTCAAAACAATATTGGTCCATTTGCGTCAAATTGGCAAGGTAAAAAAGCTTGACAAATGGGTGCCCCACGAACTCAATGATCGCCAGCGCGAAGTACGCGTCGAGACGTGCCTTGCACTGCTCAACAGACACACAAATGAAGGAATTTTGAACCGCATTGTTACCTGCGATGAAAAATGGATTCTGTTTGATAACCGTAAGCGCTCAGCAAGTTGGTTGGATCCTGGTTCAGCACCTAAACAATGCCCTAAACGAAAACTTACCCCTAGAAAAGTGATGGTCACTGTTTGGTGGTCTAGCGCCGGTGTGATTCATCACAGCTTCTTACCAAACGGGGTGAGCATTACTGCAGATGTGTACTGTGAAGAACTGAACACAATGATGGAGAAGCTGGCGCATCTCCAACCAGCATTGGTCAATCGCTCGTCTCCGCTGCTCCTGCACGACAACGCGCGACCTCATACTGCACAGCAGACGGTCTCCAAGTTGCAAGAACTGGGGTTGGAAGCTCTCCGTCATCCGCCCTACTCACCAGACCTTGCGCCTACAGACTACTACTTTTTCCAGAATTTGGATAACTTCTTGGCGGGAAAAAAATTTAATACCCGAGAGGCAGTACAAAATGCCTTTGAAGAATTTGTTGCCTCCCGTCCAGCTGATTTCTTTAAGAAGGGCATCAATAAACTGCCACTGCGATGGCAAAGATGCATTGATTGCATGGGTGATTACTTCGATTAATACAAATAAAAAATTCATGAAAAAAATTCGTTTAAATTTTTTCATACAAAACGGCAATTTCATAGGTATTAATATTTTTTCCTACCTATTAATATTTTTTCAAGGAAAGTTGTTATTGATAAAATGCCAAGAGGATTATCAAAAGCTTTTTGAGCAAGAATTGTTACTTTGAGGGAAGAAGGATATTCCACGAGAGATATAGTATGCAGAGTTGCTATATGCAGGTTGTTGCATGTTGCACGTTGCAGAGGTACCACGGCATGGATAATTTAGCTGACCGACCCCGCAGTGGTCACCTAACTGTTCTGACTGCTGCTCAGAAGCGCTATATCAGACTGCTGGCAGCCCGTGACCCAACAATCAACGCCACTAAAATAAAAGTAGAAGTGCGGGCCGCTTCTGGACTTGAAGTTAGCACTCAGACCATTGGAATTGCTTACACTAGGCTGGACTACGATCACGTGAGGAGGTCTTGGCAAGTACCTCTGAATACACGGCAACGTCAGCGACAGATATTGCAGTGGGCTAGGCTCCGGCAAAATGAAGAAGATGAGGAAGAAAACATTTGGCAAAATCTCTTCGTTGACGAATCGCGAATCAGTACTCATCGTGATAACCGACGTGTCCGTGTCTGGAGAAGACCTGGAGTCTCTGAACGGCAAAGAACTGCCACTGAAACCTTTCAGCAAGGCGGGAAATCGGTGACCTTTTGAGGTGGAATTATGATTGGAGCTAGAACGCCTTTGATCCCGTATTGAGGCTCCATGACGGCAGATAGGTACAAAACAGTCGCTATTGATGGAATTGTCAGACCATTCCGAGTAAACCATGGGCACCAATTCGTACTGGTCGATAATAATGCGCCCGCACATCGCATCACAACGCCACATGCCAACTACGCATCAAAGACCTGACGACACACAAATACTTGCATCTCGCAAGCAGAGTTTACCGCGCGATCAACATATTATTATATAAGACTTCCCGACATCAATCGTCGGGCAGTTTCCCACCAGACACAACACCCGTCTGGTCGGAGGATCCTCCCTTATCTTTGGAGGATGAGTGAACTTTACACCCTATTCCTCATGTCTCTAAAGATTTAAGGAATTGGAATTTAGTCAAGAGTCCGTATCTTGGGGTAATATTTAGGCAGCTTATATTATCTGCCTGTCTATCTGTTACTTTTTCACGCTTTAACGGCTGGATTTGGATGATAGGTAGGTTACGGATAGGCCACGACCTGGGTTAGGACATAGGTTACTTTTTATCCAAGTAGCACGTCCCCGTGGGGTAATTTCCGACCTCCACCCGGGCGAAGCCGGAGGGAGAAGCTAGTTTTTAACATAATTAATTTAATATAATATTTTATCAAGTATCTCAGTCCAGAACGTCCACTGCTGGACATAGGCTCCTTAAAGTCTAATAAAGACACAGCAACATAAATGCACTCTGCACTTTTTGTATAGAAGTCCAGTTTTTAAATGGTCATGAATTCAAATTCGGAACAATGACGACACCAAAATGTTGGCCAGTATGTCGGGATCAAAATTGCATAAGAACTTTTTCGTTGACTCATCATTATTTTCATGTTTTAGGCCTTTATACCTCACATTGAATAGTATGGTGGCTCGATTTAGGCCCACTTGCACCGAATATTACTAAAAACGTTTAGCGATAAACGAGTTTAAAACATAATTCTGTTTCACCCAAACACCCCGCACACATTGATCTTTGAAAACGATGTCAAATCGCAAATTAACAGACGGTAACGCATTTACTTTCGCTCTACTAAACAAGGTGTGAGTGTGAACTTGCTCCAAGTTACATCATTAAATTGTTCCGGTCGTAGTCGCGTGTAGACAGACCTACATAAGCGAATTCCAACTAATAATAAACTAGGACAGAGGTAAACCGTCGAGCGTTTAGCAGCAATCAACTGTGAAATACATTACATATTGCGCCTTCTGCCCATGGGGGTAGGCAGAAACTACAGAGCGCTACTTGCTAAGATCCTTACATTCTCCTTTTACTTCGTTGGCGTTCATGCACGCCGGTTGCGAGTAGGTACTACGCACCTGCCCTTTCCGAAGAACATCACCAATAAGGTCACTGTATGTCCTCCTAGGGGCGACCCTGCCGGCATTTCCAATCACATCTGTCTTTCAAATCCTCTGGTATAGTCGTATGTATTACAGTTGACAGGCCGAAATGCCAGACCAAAAGTCATGTCGATAGCAAAGCAATTTCGTTGACCTGTAATGGTCTTCAATTGTACAAGGGTTAGATAGAAGTCAGTGGATAGGTCACCAGGTGACATTGACTATAATAAAAACATTTAAAGGTCTTGCAAAAAGAAGTGAGAGACGGAGGACACTAACAACAGAATAAGTAATCGTAAACAGCAATATCGGCCTCTGCAGTCTTGACATTATACAGTGACAAAAATCGGTCGCTAAGTTGTATCGTTGTCAAATTCGTTTAATAGATTTTCAACTTTATTTCGAAAGCATAAGGTTGAAAATCTATTAAAGAAACTTGACATCGATTAGACTTAACGACCGATTTTTTGTCGTTATATTTGTCGAGACTGCAGGGCCAGCAGTGCTATTCACAACTCTCCATTAGGTAACGATTAAAGTAACAATACTCAAAAACAACGTACTCATTGCATGTAAAAAAAACACAAAAGTTCTTACTAAATACACCTACTACGTACACGTATAAAAAAAAATACATAATACAACATTTATTTATTTCTTATAAAGACTACTGACTTTTAAACATATAGAGACAACAGAATTCTTACAGACTGCAATGACCCAGCGGTCATAGTGGTTGGCCCAACTGCAAATGTTTCTTTGATTGATCTGTCTATGGTTTTCCATTATTTTCATTTTAATCTTCTACTAACTGTGCAAAAACATTCCTGGTAATATCCTTAAGACATTAGTAAAAACTTGAGTTGCAACGGATAGTGATTTGGCCGGATACCGGATGCCGGATATCCGGAGACTGCCGAAGCTGGATAGCCGGATACCCGGCCGAAGCGAACATCATGCATGCAGTAGTGTCTACAGTGATAGACTGTTTTCCGAAGCTGATTTGGTTGGAAGCGGGTTGGACGAAATTGCTTATTATCTTCAAAGGTCGAAAAAAATGTTTTCATACATCACAATTTGCCTTTAGTAGATTTGAAATATTGATTATAATTAGCCATCATAAATGCTTACAGACCAAAATGTAATTATATTATTAAAATAAACAGGTTGATTTTCGAAATTAGTAGTATTATTTACATTTAATTACGAAAATAAGACTAAGTATCCGGCTAGCCGGATATCCGGCACAAGTTTGCAATCCGGCCGTGCGCCGGATAGTAAAAAAATGGCCGAATAGGCTGTATACCGGATAGTGACCGGATATCCGTTGCAACTCTAGTAAACACCGCATCAAAATCGGTCCAGCCGTTCTCAAGTGATGCGCTTACAAAGGAGCAGCATTTAATTTTTATTTATATAGTTTTTTTTTTATTATTTAAAATGGGTCAATGGTGATTTTGGTCGTGAAACTGTTATAACACTATTGAATAATGTATTTATATCGTGTATATATATGAGAGAAAAGGTACGTGTCTCTCGTTATTATCAGTCATATTTTAACTACTGCGGGCATACTACTGTAAGTGTTGAATCACACACGATAGGTACACGACATAACTATACGGAACGCGTGACAGTTTCTTAACGTGTTGACTACTCAACTGCCAAAAACAAACTCTGCTTTAACTCTGGTCAAGCTTTATGTTGTAGACTCTGTCGAGCGCCGCCTGGTGGCGCTGGCGTCCTGATTTGTCAAAGTCAAACGATTGATTAACGTACTTCCGACATATATGTATTTATTTATTTAAGTCATGTGGTGTCCGTTACTAACAGCACCAACGCCCTTTGTCTCGTCGTGTCGTAAAAGTCGATTAAAATATTTAGATGACAACATTCAAACGGCGGCGGCGAAAAGTGGGCTGTGGATAGTTAATTTAGACAATCTGCAGTCTCTGCCTACTCCTTTGGGGTTATGGACGTGAGAATACGTATATATGTATGTATTTATATCGTCGGGTATACCCAAATCGAAGAAATATTAAATGAAAAAAAACACACCTGATGAAAAACAAATAGCACAGTATCACACATTTAGCAATCGAATCTTATAGTGACATATCTTCAGAATTATATCACTAAAATTCTTAGCTACATTTTGTATCTGTTCGCTCTGGGTTTTTTTTGAGCATTCACCTTTAGGTGAAAATGTTTGTCTCGGTGACGCGCACATAGATCGCCAGTCACAGATTAAAAAAATATAATTTTTAGATCTATTTGGCGACTTGTTCGATCTTAGGAAAAAACATATCGTGTTTGATATCATTCAAAAGACCTTTTTTTTTTTTTTTTTGAGTGCTTAGGTTTTGACCCATATTTTACGGGAAAATTATAGCGGTTGGCGACCTGTAATAATTTCTGAAATAAAAAAAAAACAATAATAGCTGCTTACTTACCCTCCTTTTGACCTTTGAAGTATTAATCTTTATCAAAAAACAATTGCTATTTCGCTAATCATATAGTGTCATCACAGCAATCATAATAGTGCAGATTTTTTTTTTCTTAACCCTTTCATATAGCTCTAGGTATAGTTTAGGAGCTAGCGCAGGTTTATTCATTACGAGTACGATACAGTAATTACGAGCATGCCAACAACCGTTCCACAGACTGCTCAGTGTAGTTTTGAATGGGAACATTAATTGTAAAGTCAAAGTCAAATCATTTATTTCATATAGGCATATAAACGGCATTTCTGAACGTCAAAATTTACAAGAAAATAGAATTGATTCTAGTTGCCCCTTCCAAAAGGTAATTTCGTATGGAGAAGAATGGGCAAGAAACTCCACCGTTACTCTTTTAAAATCTTTTATAGTGAAGACGATGCACCAAGAATAAAATTACTTTAAGTACCACAATTGGTAAAAATAATTAAATATAAAGCAATGACAGGTAATTAATTATGTGATAGATACATGGTGCTCACATATTTACAAATATTGAAAAGAAAATGATTTTTCTAACATTTTAACAGGTAATAATTTAGTGTGTGAGTTAAAGTAGTTACATACCCTATAGCTATAGGTAGAATTATATCCTATATCTAGGATATAATCCTCTAATTTGTAATATGCTTGTTTACAAAGTGTACTTTAAATATGAGTTTTAAATTTTCTTTCATTTAATTGCAATATATCACAAGGTATTTTCATTTAACACAATACCCCATAAAAGATGTATGTGCTTTAGATAATCTAAAAATGGTTGATCTATTTTATCTTTATTTCTAATATTAAAATGATGTCTATCACTTACTTTATTAAAAAGATGTAGATTTTTTTTACATACATAGTATTTTCATAAATGAATTGGCAAGGTACCGTCATAACATTAATCTTTTTAAATAGTTCCCTTAGAGATTCGCGGCGCCGCCGTAGATTTTAAACGGCCCTGACAGCTCTTTCTTGCAAAATAAAAATGGATTCAAATGTCAGCAGCCCGACCCCACAGTAAAATGCCATATGAAATAATGCTGTGGATGTAAAACCAAACACGCGGTTTTTACATCTGTTAACTGTCTCATCTTTCTAACAGCTTAAGCGGCCGAGCTTAGCCGCCCCTGCAAGAGATATTATATCGGGGTCCCCATTGTAATTTCTCGTCTAGCGTAATTCCTAGGAAAACCGTTTGATTAATAAATTCTAGTTTTCTTCCATTCAATATGATGTCACATTCGCAACTTCTAACGTTAGGTAACATAATTCTAATGCATTTGTTTTTTTTTTTAATTTTTACTAAATTATTTACCGTAAACCAATATTGGACCTGAAGAATAGAGTTTTTCACGTCGTCAAGAATTTGTGACCGTCGGTCTATTTTAAAGATCAATGATGTGTTATCTGCAAATAACACCATCTTCGGTTGATTCTGCAGTAATTGAGGTAAATCATGAATGAAAACTAAAAAGAGGAATGGACCCAATATCGAACCTTGAGGAACGCCCATTGTCATTTCAGACCCTAATGAGGCCGTTTACTTGAACTTAAACCGTTCTACCTTTCAAGTATGATCTTAATAAATCAACAGCTGTATTCCTAATCCCATAGTGCTCTAGTTTCAGCAGAAATGTCTCATTGTTTACGCAATCGAACGCCTTAGAGAGGTCGCAAAAAATTCCAATGGCATCTTGTGCTTCTTCCCAGGCGTTAAAAATGTTATTTATTAAGGTGACACCAGCGTCAGTGGTACAACGCCATTTGGTGAAACCGTACTGTTGTTCATGAAAGATGGAATTTTTATTAAAGTGACGAAACATTTGATTGAGCATTAACTTTTCAAACACCTTACTGAGAACTGGCAGAATTGACACAGGCCTATATTTGTCGGGTTCTTTACTATCACCTGATTTGAACAATGGAACTACTTTAACTGTGTTTCATAAGATCCGGAAAGACTCCTTGGTCTACACTGGTGTTAAATATGAAAGTGTGAGCCCAACCCGCTCGTGGCCGGTTTTTTTTGCAAGCATACAATATAAATAATTTTCTGTTGTGGAGTTTATGGCGCAACTTCTATCCAGCTAAAGCACTAGGAAGTGGGGAAGGGCGGGCGTTTTGGGGGACTATCTTATGTAATTTTGCCGTTCAAAAAGTGCTGATTCACAGCCTAGTTTGTATAAATTACTTTTGATTTAATTTCTTCTAAAAAAATAGGTACCATGGTTCGTAAATCTATATTTTATAAGCCGTTCCGTCAATTCCATTGTATTATGTGCTATTCAATATATTCTAATCGAAGCAATATAAATATGTAAGTATGTTACAAGGTTAAGAAAATAAATTAGCATATAAATAATAAAAAATCTATAGCTTCTATCGATTTTCAGTTATTTTCTTTTTTCTAGGTGTAAAATCATTTTACTAACATTTATGGTTTGTCAAATTATACTTTGAGGAATGCTAACATAAGTAAATGAATGAATAAATCCTGTTCGCTTATTAAATGGACACGGAACTAGTTGCCAAACCTATGACGTAAATTTTTAATTATTGTTTTAATTAATAGTTAATAGCATGATTTCATTTCCTTTGATAATTGTCAGAAAGTAATAGTTCAACCTCCAAACCTTACACACTTGAAAAATGTTTCATAGGAGTATCATACAATTGCGAGACTATACAAAATTTTTAATATGTATTTGGTATATTAATGACGAATAGGCTTATACAAAACAATTGGCCTACCAACATAATTATGTGGTGGGTAATAAGATTATGTGATAAAAACAATCACCTTTGTACACTGTAATCAATTTATCTAACGTAGATAAATGTAAATTACCTAATATCTACGCACATGTTGGAGATAAATCTAACAAAATCTTAAAGGGTAACTAACCGATTGTGTCAATACTTTTCTTCAATGTTCGTCACTGTCAGTTTAAGCATCGTCAATATTTGACATGCAAAGGTCATCGTTTGGTTGTTACAAGTCAAAATCAATAACTTAAGGCGAATCCTCAGCTGTAGCCCACCAAATTAAAATTTTCTTTGGCTTTTTTTTTTAATCAAATTGCAGCTCTGTTTTACGTTGTATGTTGATCAAAATGCGATTTGCGACTGTATGTTGGAATTATATATTTACTGAATAATAATCGTCAAACTTTGGAAATTTGTTCCACCTTAGAATTTTTCAGAACATTTCATATGAAAATTGAAATGATATTAAATTTATAAATCTTTGGAATCGTCCATTATTTTCAACATTCTAATAAGAATTCGCTTCAGTCATAATTTTGTCGATAAACTTCAATAAATACCTACATACCTAGGTATTTATTTATTTTATTCTATTCGGGAAACTTACAGCTAACTTATACAGTGTTCTTAAACAATATGAAATGGAAGGCCATTTACAAGTTTCCACTGATAAAAATAAAAACGAAAAATGAGGTCGATACAAAATACCATAACATACATACCAGCACCATAATTGCGTAATACTATCAATCACAATCGGAATCATTTTGAAGCCTTATTGCTAATCCATTGCTTCATATGTTCGAAAAAATTGTCTGCTCAACAACGTAAATAACGCAGTGAATGTTATTGAACTGTCAAAATGAAAGTCATTCCTACTGTTAGTGTGTTATGTAATTACCCCGCTGTATCATACTTATCAAAACCTTAATCGGACAGCCAGCTCGCGTCGCCGTATCTAACATTTTATGCAAATATCATTTTTATCACCTCTTTGAATTATCTTAACATAAGAGTGTCTCACTATTATCATATTCATGTAAAGGATATGTTGAGCCACGCCCTCTTAATAGATAACTATGTGCTTTTTTTATTTTTCATTTAATTAGGGACTTTTATGACGGCAATGCGTATGATAGTCCCATCGTACCCTAAATATACACACTGCTACGGATTACATTTGGGCCATGAACCTGAACTGACTCTTCCGCAACATCACCATTTGCTTGAGACAACTTTTAATGGAATATGACCATATCAAGTCGGTTCAACCTTTGTGCGTCTTTATGGTCTTGTCCTCGAAATATAATTCTACGTAATTTGTCATCTGAAGTACCTGTAGCGAGGTTAGTCATTGTACTAAACTCGCTTATAAATCGTACATCTCAATGATATTGTGATGGTGTAGGGTCAGCCTACCAGCATTCTTTTGCCTTTAATTCCAAAAATGAAGTACTTTTAAAAGTCAGCTTTGATAGGCTATTTAGTCCATAGGTTGATATCACTCGTAAATTTCGTAGAAAAAAATTGAAAAGCATAAATTATAAATACCTCGCGAAAACTCTAAAAATGGTTTTGGACCAGGGACTTACCATTTTTTTCGAGTTTCTTAGATGTGTAAAAAGTATACCGGTATATATTTTTTGTACACCATCAAGAGAGAAACAAAGACGCAACAGCAATGACGCAAGTGAACAGACATTTGCGTCAAGTGCCTAATTTGTGTTTGGTACGTCTTTGAATACTTAGATAGAAAAAAAGGTAAAGACACTGACAAATTTACCGAAACTATTTTAGAGAAATCCTAAGCCATCGAATGGCCATCGCGGAATAGTTATTAAATTCAAATTAAAATGTATTTATTTGCTAGAATGTAGGTAAGTACAAATGAAGATCTTAAGACTATCGTGCCCGAATTACATTCTACCATTACATATATGTGTGCAAATATGTCAAATTAACCTTTTATTAATAACTTAAATTATCAAGTTTCAAGATCAGGATCAAAATAAAGGAAAAATAAATTAAAATGTCAAACGAATATAATGCAAAGTCTCTTATAATGTCTCTCTCTCTTTATAATGTCAAGATTTATCAGTCTTCAACATTAAATTAATTATTATAAGGTGTGTACTATATCAATATTATTTAGATTGACCTTCTGCACCATATGACATAAATTCGTTTAAATCATAAAAAACAATTTTCTATTAACCACTTTGTCAAGTTATTTTTAACATAGTCAAAGGTAAATCTTTGACGGCGTCTGGTAATTTAGTATACACCTTTATAGCCGTTATTTATGAGTTCCTTTTGTACAATCCGAGCCTAGATTGTTGTACGCAGAGCATAATGTTTATGCTTATTTTTATTCCTAGGAGCTACATTTATTTTAATTACATCTTCGTACTTCATGAAATATTCCGTTTTTTTTTGTACAAATAGGCATAATTTTTCAATGTACATGCACGGTAAAGGCAAAATGTTATACTTTATGATCAAGGGCTTACAGCTATCGATATCGGTATACCAGGCTCCACAGAATGCACTCACACATTTTTCTGGAACTCTAAACGCCCTTGAAGCCTCGTATCCACTAGGCAACATTTGACGCGCAACAAGTGACGCTCAATATGTTCGGCAACGTTGCAAAACAACGCACGACGTTCCCAGCTGGCGCGCAACATGACAACGACCTCGGATCCGGGAACGTTGTCATGTTGCGCGCCAGCTGGGATCGCCGCGCGTTGTTGTGCAACGTCGTGCAAATACTCGATTTCTGCAAAAAAACACGGAAGTACTTTATCGGCAGAACATTCCAAAAACATGTACAACTTCTCAGCTATCCAACAAGATACCAGATATCTTCAAAAAAATATAAAATGTCAAATTACTCAAAAATGGTTGACATTTGCATAGGGGTCATTCGGTTGCAAATGACCTTTCCTACATCCCCTTAACGGATTTCCGACATAATTATTACCAATAACCTTATATACATCAGACTGGTAGGCTCATTATCACTTAAAATTCTATAATCCACCTAAACATCCCTATGGCGCAACCTTTAAACTAATTCACTATAACTCTAATTCCAGGGTTTCCTAAAAGCACTGCACAGTTTAAACGACCACTTCGGCAACATCTACATCAACCTAGGCTCACCGCTATCCGTCAGAGAATACCTCAAGAACGACACATCACATTCCAAAGAAACCCTAAAACCTCTAGACATGCAACAACTCACTCCTGACCAGTTCAAAAAAGTTCAGAGCATCGCTGACTACGTCATCAGCCTTCAGCAGAAGAATACTGTGGCAACCATCTCGAATCTTCTATCTTTAGTGCTAATGCAAAGTCTGATGAAGGATAGACCATTAGAATTTGAAGAGGTTGTGGAAGAAGTAAGCTGGATGGTCCAAGAGTTAAGGAATTTGGGGGCTACGGTATTTGAAAATGATGTCAGGAGCAGTGTTGAGGGGATCCTGGTGGTGCATAAGAAGATGATGAGGCTAGATAAGGAGAGAAAGTTGAGACTGATCTCAGGAGTTCTGACGGACCTGTCTGATGATGGGAAGAAGAAAATGAAGGGTAAATATTGTTATCTCTCTCTCTCTCTCTATATTCCTAGCTTTTCTTTCATAAGCGCCGGACCGTCGGGGCCGGACTTCTTCGTTGTTTCCGCCTCTGCCTTCTTAAAATAGAAGGCAATTGTGGATCGATTTCGAAAATTCTTTTTTTAATGGATAGGTTATATCTAAGGGGTAGTCCCATATAAATTTTATTAACTTTGTTTTGTTAGTTTTTCAGTTAGCTTCAATAATACGTATTTTTTCCACTTAGTGTATATTGATGATGTTATAATAACTTCCTGTCACTGTTATTTACATAGAAAGTAGTGGTATAAGAATTTGTGTGGGGTAGGTACCACAACAAAAAAAACGACCGAGTTCCAAGAAAAAACACTATTAAGTGAAAAATAACTTTGATTCGGAAATTGGTGGCTATAAACGAAAATACAAACTTCCGAAATAAAAGTAATTTTCGTGGAAGCCGGTTGTTCTTTTTTTGGAAACAGTTTTTATTCACATTAATTAGTTTTATAGTTTCCAAAGGTTCTGATTACGTGAGGAAAAATTGTGAAACAAGGTCGTTGCCGTTATGAGTTATCTTCTTTATCATGCTTTACGACTATACTTACTACGTTTTACTGTACCTACATTGAGTAACGGCTAAATGTGTAAATGGCCTCGGGCAAATGAATCATTTATTATAGCTACACAAAAAAACGATTTCGTTCCGGTGTGAAGAATTATTTCGGTGACGATGTCTTTAGTAAGCCCATGTCCCCACGGTTACGGAATAAAAACGCCTAGCGCGATTTTTTCCCGCCTTCAACAGTGTTCGAACGAGCGTTAAAAAATCACTTCGAACTGATTCGTCGTGCAGTGCGGACGTACGATGGGATCCGCAAAATTATTAGTGGTAGCCTTTTGTGACGCCAGGAGACCACAAAAGAAGCAAAGAAAATTTTGGATGCATCCTTTGAATTAAATTTAAAAGGCAATTTTTGACGCCGTACTAATTATTTATGTATGGAAATATCCTGAAAAATGATAATACATGATTATCAATTAAGTAAATAGCATGTTTATTGCATTTATTTTCTCAAATTAAACCCGTTTATTGTTTACTTACTTTCTTTATAATAAACAATTTTAGGATTCCATATTATATTATTGAAAACATCGGAGGTGTTCTAAAACAAAACAACGGGCAAATATCCGATATCATTATAAGTAACTAAGTAAATAAAACTAAGATTTTATAACTAATATTTTATTATCTTGTTTCGTATTCGAATCCCCGGGCATAAAATAGGTAGTTATGTTTATATCAACTTAAAAACTCAGGCTTCTTGGAAGGCCTTAGTCATCAGTTAGTATCGATTAAGAAGATAAAGGATAGGCGCATTTATCGCATTGGGTTATCCTATAATGGTAGATAAATAAATCTTCTCGAAAATTAATAAAAGATAGTGAGTGCGTACTGCAAACCTATGCTATTGTCTATCGTCCAATGACGTCCGTTAACTAACTTCAAATAAATTACTTTTATTAACGACAGATTATTCCGTAAATAAAATATTGGGATAATTCCAATGTTTTAAGGCTCTTGCAAACAGGCGCGACACGCGACGCGAATCGCGCTCGACACAAAGGCGCCCCTCGTCGCGCGACACGCGGTGCCTTTGTGTCGGGCATCGCGTCGCGCCAGTGTGTACGAGCCTTTACACACCAACACGCATCCGTGGGAACACAAGTACAGAACTTCGTATGTCATATTCATTCAACACTCAACGCCGAGCACTGAAAATAGAACAACGCGCGATAAAAAGTCGCGGCGGGGAAAAATCGCGGCCGTGTGAACAGATGTACCGCTTTCTATTATATTTATTCCATTCCTAGCGCGGCACGCGTCTTTATTCCGCCACGATTTTTTACGTCCGTGCGAACGTGGGCTTAGAAAAAACATTTGTAATTTTTGAACAACATAGCTTTATCATACTTTATCGAATTAGAAATCGAAATGACATGATCAACACGATGAAAGATTATCTACTTAGATAAATAATGTGACGAAATATTGTATGTCATTATGTTCTCATTTCTGGCCACCCTAAATTCAAAAGCTACTAAAGGAATTGAATTTGCAATTAAAATCCGTGTTCTTGACCAGATATGCAAATCAGAACATATGTTGGTCACAATATTATGCATTGAACCTCGAGGAAATAAAATTGTGTTGACACGAAACATGTTATTTTAATTGAATGCAAACATACATAATGCTTTTTTGAATGTCATTTATTTGTAATGTGCGTTTTGTTTGTGCAGAATAAACAATTTGTCTTTTGTTTTTCTTTTTACTTGAGTATTTGTATCGACTTACAGTCAATGTTTACTCGAAGTTAATGCATAACTATTGTAGGACACATTAGTAGGTATATAAATTATTAGATGCTTTTGTAACAAATCAGGTAGCTTATTAATATGTTTAACAGAACACTGCAATATGCTGGGCTAGTTAATTGTTTGTAGTGGTGCTGTAGTAGAAAATGTGTTCCTTACTTTTATTCCCTGGTCAAGATATATTTATTTGTGCAACAAGAGAGAAAAGTTGGTTTTTCCTGCGAGTGTTGCTTTTGAATTCCGAGTAAGCGAAGGATTCTATAATTGAATCACGAGCGAAGCGACTGATTCTATTGCGCTCAGGATTCAAAGACACGTTATGCAAATAACTTTGGTCTCGTGTAACACATACAACTTTTCATCTCAGCAACGAGAACATATTACTTAAAATGTAAGAAAATACAACATGGTCAAAATT
Source organism: Dryobotodes eremita (assembly GCA_917490735.1). Lineage (NCBI taxonomy): Eukaryota > Metazoa > Arthropoda > Insecta > Lepidoptera > Noctuidae > Dryobotodes > Dryobotodes eremita. The sequence continues at coordinate 14,309,233 of OU823257.1, forward strand.
CAACTATTTGTAAAACAACAATATCAATAAAATGATTACATTCAAAACCTTAAAAGATGATTTGGAATTTTACGGTTATATGTGTATCCGAACGTTTTACTGTTTATTCTCTTTTGGGCCTGGTATAGAATTTGAAAATCGAACTTCGAATAGACTCGTTTCTATCTTCCGCTTTTTTCGTATTGAAGTGAAAGTGATAGAACAAAGTAAAGTTCAAATCTTTTCAAATCGAATTTTGTGAGTAGACCCAAAACTGTTATAGACATTAAAAAAAAACTTCCTCACGCTCGCAGCAAAATCGAATTTTGTTCTCTGTCTTTAAACAGCAACACCTGCTTGTTTAAGGTGCTGAGGTGATAAATATATTTTTCTGGAAGTAGTTGACCGGGATAAGAATATTGAAAAACAAATCCCTTATGTAGTACCTTAGCTGGTCTATCGTAGTATGGAGTGTTAAGAGGCCAGCTTATACAGCGGGGTAATTGCGTCACACACTAACAGTAGGAATAGCTTTCATTTTGACAGTTCAACAACATTCATTGCGTTATTTACGTTGTTGAGAAGATAAATTTTTCGAACATATGAGGCAATGGATTAGCAATAAGCTTCAAAATGGTTCAGATTGTGATAGATAGTGTGTTACGCAATTAGGGTGCTCGTTTTGTCATCAAGGACGTGTGGCTTTCCGCTTGAAACTAGAAGCCGTAAAGCTAACTCCGATAACAGCAAAACTTTATTCAATAGACTTTTTTTATGAAATAAAAATCTGGTCGATTTAAAAGTAATCCTTATCTAGGCCTGCGACTTATTTTAGTAATTTGGTTGATATGTTGAGTCGAGTACGTATGGTTTATTGAGCCTTTAATCGATAGATGTAGATAGAGTAATCCTAGCGAAATCGCCATTAAAACTTATCAGTCATTCAGATTTACTGAACTGACTTGTTGTTTATTTATTATTTATTTATCTTATTTATTTATTTAACCATTTATGTACACATATATATAAACAGACAAGAAGAAAGGAACAGAAAAATACGTACAAAGGTGATGCTTATTTCTAAAGAAATCTCTTCCAGCATACCTGCGATAGGAGAGTATATTAAAGAGATGTAGACAACGTATGTAAAAGTAGAAGGGAAAAAAAAACATAAAATCTTAAATAATTCTCCAATTTAAATATAAACATACAATATGAGAATATACTTACATACATACATAGTACTAAAATAAATATCACTAAACTATATAACAATATAATGTAGTTCAAATAATAAATACATATGCAATTAGGACAAAGTGAAAAGATAGTGCTCTTTCACTCTACTTTTAAATACTCCAAAAGTTTGGCATTTCCTAATGTCAGGTGGAAGTGAATTCCACAACCGTACCGCGTGCACAGTGAAAGAGTAGGAGTAGAAGTCGGTTGAGTTTGGAGGGGATTTGAGGAGATTTCTAAGATGCAACCTGCAAGGCGCATCAAAAGGACGGGTGTGCGAGAAGCGTTCCCGCAGATAGGATGGCGTTTTAGGGTAGTGAAGTATCTTGAATAGCAGACACAATATCCGAGAGTTCCTGCGAAGTCGAATAGAGAGCCACTTGAGTATCTTGCGAAAGTTAGAAACGTGATCATACTTTTTAAGGTTAAAAACAAAACGAATACAGATATTTTGCAAACGCTCAAGTTAAGTCAACTAAGTTGTTGTTAGAACTAAGTAGGTACTTTGTTGTTACGTCAAAACAAAACAAAAATAAAGTACTTAATTCTGAATTCATATTATTATAATTACACGATAAATCTAATAATAATTGATAGACATGGAAATTAGGATTCGTTTGTATTCGGAAATGCGATGATTTCCGAGCTCCGAGGGATATTAAGAAAATAGTTGTACTGTACATTATTCTGAGATATCTTGAATTAAACGATAATGAACATGATTCTCGTAGATCTAAGCGGCCATAGTTAGGTTCAATAGTTTTAAAGTAAGATGACAAACATATTATTAACATATTATTCACAAGTTCACACAACATTCCTACCTTACGTACAGTCAGCGACAAAAGTCGATTATCACTTCAGTTTTTAAAATCTTAATTATTGAGCTTACATTTAATTAAAATTGGTACTGAAATAGAATTAAATGAATATTAACTCTTAGCTTAGCTATTATATGAAATGCTGAAATATAGTATAAAGAAAAATATCGAATAATTTTGTATCAATTTATGATGATGTAAAAGTAGCAATTTTAATCGAGTTTAGTAGCTGACCTTACCCTAAATAATAAATAATATATTTATTTGACATAAGAAAGTACACAGATACAGGTAGTCACTTAATTTAAGCATGCATATAGCCTGGTACAAAATAAATGATCTATGACCCCCATGCTAGGAAAAACCTGTGTTACTGGGGTCATCCATTCGTCCATTATGGATGTTATAATAATTACTTACAAGTTAGTAATGTGCACCTTTATAAAAATAAAAATAAACTAGACTAATACAATTCATTTTGAGGATAAGAAACGGGGGGATGAAAGTAAAGGGAGTTTAAATGAATTATTAACGCGGAAAAGGGAGTATCTATTTGTGTGCCGGGTGTGTGCGTGTGTGTGTAGCTGTGTATGTGTGAGTGTAGATATGTATGGGTGATGGTAGGTGTGTATGTGTGAATGGGTGCTTGAATTTGCTTAAGTTATGGTTTGAGTAATTCTTCCGAGTCGTCATAATGTAAGGTGAGCAGATATGCTTATATAACTTCTCTATACTCAGATAATTCGAACTAAATGAAGCAAAGTTGTTTTTACAGCTTTCCAAACGCCACCTTTTCAAAGTGCTGTCTTGGAAAATTACCTCTATTCTTTAGATGAAATAATACAATGTTGTTATTATTTCAGGTCACATACTCCAAGCTGAGACGATGGTGGCGGCTGTGCCTGTAGTCCAACTCCAGTTATACGTGAACCCCGTACTGCATTACTTGGTACCGCCAGCTATCATTTGTCTGATTGTACACAGATGCGCAGTTGCTAAAGGTAAGTTTACACTGTAATTATTTTTAGAGCAATAGTAGATATTTATTTTATATTTTCTCAACTAATCTACCGAACTATTGTGATTGGGTTAAACGAAAAATACGTCTGAATAAATCGTTATGTTTAGTTGTTGTAGAAAATATTTAAAGAACAATGTTCGATCGTTCGATTCAATAAAGTATTTTTTTCTGAAGCAATAAAAAGCTATTTATTAAATATCCGAAGATATTCAAATTTTCATATAAACTAGTAATTCAAATATCACAACAGCTCAAACTTTTCAATTACAATTCATACATATTATGAAATACAAGGACAATGTGTACGTAGTAAAATGTTATTCGTTTTATTTCCAGATAATTTGGAGGCAGATTATCACCTCGTTAGGAAACTACTCAGTCACGAATTCTTCCATTTAGATCGAGAAGAAGCTAATGTAAGTATGACCAAAATGTAATTTGTGATTATTGGATTTCTGATTCTGATGCTGAAGGGCTTTTCTCAAACTAATTTAAACTTTATTAGACACGCAATAAAGTTCATTTCCGATTGTCAGTGCATTTACATGTGTCCGGTCGACCGGTCTGCGTCTTATGTGGCCGGCTCATTGCCGATTAAGCTTTTGTCAATATTCGAAATTCGAATTTATTACCTACTTCCTTAGTGTTGATTTTTTTTTCCTATATTTCAGACATTCAACAATGCGCTGGACTACTGTATACAAAACAGAGTTATTTCGTATAACGGTGAACTGTATGCGCTGGGCGACGATACAAAGATACAGTATTTATTGAAGTGGTCCAATTTGCCGGCGCTTACGACGTTATTGAAGTGCGCTGAAATTATGACTGAGGTAAGTAGAGTAAAAGCTTTATATTTACCGTAGTACTTACTACCTTCTGCCCGCAATGTCGTCCGCGTGATATTTCATGTACCCTCAACCCACCGCGTCGCATCGCATCGCCTACCCACGCTATTACTTCATTTTCGCTTAGTGTTCTTTCTGACTTTTATGTTTTTGCTCAGCTCCTAAGGGACGAATTTTTCAAATCCGACTGGTATTTTCAGAGATTAGCGCGTTTAAACAATAAAATTCTTCAGCATTGTCTTCTTTGATATATATAATTATTCTTCTGTACGTGTTTGTCACCTAACTCCTCCTAAACGGCTGGACCAATTTGGATGAAATGTTGTGTATATATTTCAATGGGTTCCTGGATGGTTTGAAAACGCAATTAGACCCGATAGGTGGCGCTACTGACGGTATGTGACCAAATTTGATTTGCTGTACAATTGACAACATTACATAATTTTGTGCGGTACTTGTTATTGCCTAGCTACAAAGAATAAAAAATTATAAGTTACCCGTGTTTTATTTTTATTTTCATGAAAGACTCCATTTTCCGTGCAATAAACACATTTAAATTGTTGATTAAATAAAAAGATTACAGGTTACACGTAGACGTCATTGAACCAATATTGTGTTGCTAAGGTCAAAGCTAAGGTAACCAGAATAAACTGTTAAGCTGCTAACGTTCGTTTGTCCTTATCTATCATTTTGACATTTGTGTTTGTTAGAAAGTGACAAAACCTATTATAATTAAAATAGTTTTATAAAGAGGTTTAGTCACTTACAGCCGTAGGCTAACTTAAAATCGGAAGAATTTAAAGAAAGGCTTCTCGTCAATACTTCCACCATAGAAGATTTGAACGAAAATGAAGAATTAAATAATTTAGACATAGAAACCATAGTAAACAGTGAGATATCAAAAAATTATGATTTAAAAGTAGATAAAAAAAAATCGTTAGAAAAAATTATGGAATCGCAAATAAAATAAAAAAAATGTTAAATTTAAAATATCATATTTAATGTGGCGCTGCTTTCCCGGGCAGGACGACTTCTGCCGGGTCCACTAGTTATTAGTATAAATTTATTTCAACTACAATGAAACCTTGTAATTGAAATAAAATGTCGTTCAAAATATTAGTCCCCAAGATTCAAGTAATATTAGGTACCCAAACTGATTGTTAATCTTAACAATCAGTTTAATCATTACTATAATTTGTAATTATTTATCTGTATCTATCCAGATACAGATAAATAATTATAAATTATAGTTGTAAGGTCATCCTTGTAACAATGAACAAAATAAATTTATTCTTATGCAAATTTTTCAACTGGCATTTAACATTACTGAAAAAAGACGTACGTAACATCTTTCGCACAGTCTGCACAACTTTTCGGAATTGATTCAAATTTTGACAAACAAGACAACAGAATTGCCACCATTCTTGGCGTTTAGCATCCACTTTAACAGATCTAGGATGGTTACTTGCCAGAGATTTGCCTTCTCTTTCACTATCATTCCTACAAATTGTTTTTACTTTTCCAGCAAATAAGTTGCGCTCACAAGCAAGCTTTGAAGCTAGTTCAACAACACGCAGAAAGTCAGCGAGTACATCCGTACTGCCTCAGTTTGGAAGCCACTGCCAACTGTCTGAACGGACTTGTCGCTGCCAACGCACTTGTTAAACTTAAAGGGTAAGTTTTTTTTTATTTTTTAATACGGCACGAGTTTCTTGTTGGATCTGACTTCCCAAAGTGTGACTTGAAACTTATGTGTAATTATTTTTACCTAACGGACGCCAAGCTTCTTACATTCTCGCGACGATAGGAACACAGGGTGGCATTGAAATGAGCGCGAAAGGGAGAGGCATTCTCTGCGCCCTCGCGCCCCTAGCCGCCGCAGGAGGAGGAGACACCCTGGGCGTCGGGAGTCGATTGCCGACTCCCGGCCACCGTAGGCGCGGGCTTGCGGACGGCGAGCAATGGGCAGCTCGCCGTCCGGTAAGGACCAGCAGATCTATTCTGTAAAAATCTCACCGTGATAACTTAGGCGAAGTGAGCGTGGAGTGAGTTGTCAATAGTGACAAACCCTTGCATCAGCCGGAATGACAGCTCACTTCACCTATGTTTTCACGGTGAGAATTTTACAGAATAGATCGGCTGGCCCGGGTCGACGGCGCGTCGTGTTCCACGCGCGCCTCAAAGAGATGTCAGCAAAATTGACGGGGTCCGATAGGACCGATGCCTGCCGGGGCTGCGGATTGTTCGAAAGAGTTACCGTGGCCCTGGCGCACAGGCAACTGAAGGAACACGGGTGGGTTTTAGTCAGTAAGAGTCTGACACGCCCTTCCGCTCCGCCCAGAGCGGGAGAGGTCATTTGATGATTTCCCACCCAAAAAAAAAAAAAAAAAAAAGGGTGGCATTGAAATCGACGCGCAAACTGTAACCATGGATTCAGCACATGATTCTAGACCCCTAACGTAGAAATTTTTAGTCAGTAATCAAAAAAATATCTGCTATTTCATAGAACAGTGCTATACCTAAGCGGTAATATGTATGGAATAGCATTTTTTTTTAAAGAACCTATTGAAACGTTTCAACTCAGGGGAGTTTAGAATCATGTACTAATCCATGGTAACAGGCTGCGCGTCGATGTCCCTGCCACCCTATTCAGTCGACCTCATCAAATTAGAGAGTTTTTAGCTATATTTTTATCACAAGTTTTGTTTTATACTTTATATATGTTAGTTTGTAAGGTATGTGTCTATCGGCCATTTTGCCTGAAATAAATGTTTTATTATTAAGATTTATTAAATTGAAACTTTACAAAAAATTGAAACTATCTAACTGTCACATAGAGACATAGACCTTGTCATTTATGAATTACGACCGAAGCATCTCATGTTTTGAATCGTCCGCGTCATCTCATTCATTTGTTTTTCCATTTTTGAAAGACATTTTGATTGACATTATCTTTAATAAAAATCTCAATACATCACTATAATAAAAATAATATTATTTGTTTCAGAGAGAGCGATGTTATATACGAATTGGTGCCTTCTACAATGCAAGAGTGTCACAATCTAGTCAATTCAATACTACCCTCATTTAGCGTAGACTTCGCGAGCAATTCCGTCGTTATAGACCACAAGGCGTTATCTAGGCTATAAATATTATCAGAGTGGGGTTCTTTAAACCACTTTTGAACTCTGTAGACCTCTGTGGGACTCCTTAGGGCACTATGGAATCCCTTAGGCTTCTGTAGGGCCCTTTGGACTTGGGTGGGACTCTTGACCACTGTGGGACCCTTAACACCTTTGTGGGGCCCTTTAGACCTCTGTGGGACTCTTTAGGCCTTTGAGGAGGCCCTTTTAGACCGTTGTGAGACTTAGAACCCTAGGGTTCTTTTAGACCACTGTTGGTCAAAGTGCCCTAATGTTACAACATGGTAATATACTTAAAATGATGTAGTATAAATTAGGATTAGCATTTCCAGATGTGTCCAAGAATAGTAATATAAATTGGCCTTTATCTGTCCAAAAATGAGTTGGCTGGACAATGGACACGTATTCGAATGTATTATGTTTGTTAAAACAACCGTATTATTTTTCCATGTTTATATTAGTACCTATTGGGTATCAGCGATATTTGTTGGCGCTGTAGATGACCAAAACACTGGCCGCGAAAATTCATTAAAAAATCTGGCAAAATATTGCTTGGTACTTTTCGCTTTCCACAGCTATATCGAATATTGCCTATTTCTATGGGTGCGTAAGGAGCGGAGCGGAACATATTCGTGCAGGAATCGACTATAGTTAAACAAATATATTTTGGAATGTGGCGAAAATCAGAAGACATAACTAACGCCGCCATCTTGTTTTTTCAATACAATTTTACAATTTTGTACCCACAACGCCCCTCTGTCAATGTCATTAAACCGCCAAAACATCCTTGTAGAGCTTGTTCACTCTGAAATGACGCGCCCGAATATTTAACTTCATCTGTGTGGGAGCGTCGACTATTCCGTGAACAGTCGATCTGTATGCGAACATCGCGGTCGACTAGTCGCGTGATAAATCCGACAACGTCTCTGTACAGAGTAGTGCTGGCTCATTGTATGGAACAAGATGTCCACTCTCGCGCGTTCTAGACAGTTAGTCATAACTGCAACTAGTCATAGTTGCACAAATCAAATCAATCCCACAAATCCTGTGCTCCTAAGTTGGAGTCTAACTGGCAACTTAATGACCAATTACAATGGTGTTTTTATGTGTATTGCGTTCATATTTGAAATTTGCTGCTGTGCGTAAATGCGGTAGTGGGGCGCGTCATTTCAGAGTGGACAAGCTCGAGCACTGTAATCACAGACGCAAGTGGATTTTAATCAATGTGATTGTTCGTCTTCTGAACATCTCCGCGCCGCTGCGCTCCTTTCCCCTTCAGTGGATACACACCCTGAAGGTCTTAAATGTATTTTTTTTCTTCACTTTTATAATGGGTGCAAGATTATCGAGTCTCGTTATTATTTTGAGTGATTATATTGGTTACCAGTAGCCTATATATGAATTAATTTATTTTAGTCGATAACTGGTGTTTTAATGCAATATTATTGTAAATATGGGTGTGTCAATTAAATTTATAGAATAAGGTATGCCATGTGCAACGAATTTTTGAATGATTTGGTAGGATTGAAATGGTGGGAAACTTTTATGTATTAATAGTAATCTTTATAAGTTAATCAGTCATATAAAGAGCTGGCATTTTTGAATACTGCAGCCAATTAATATGAACATTCAAGTACAGTCCCGATCCATTACTATGAACAGATCAACAATAATCTCTGATTGCATGATTCATTCATTAATATCTGTTCTTAAGAAAGCGACAAACATATGTGATCATCTGTGGAAGGCATATACAAGAAGCGGCATAAATATGTGACATCGAAGAAACACAGAAACTATCTGACGAGGCAAGCAACGCCTAAATGTAGAAAGAAAAATAGTTTATTCTACACAAACAAAACGCACCTAACAAATGAACGACATTAATTTAGAGACATACAAAATAGCCAAAAGCCTCGTATTCATGTTACAAAAGTTTCATAATTTTGTCTATTGCTTGATGCCAGGGACCAAAGACAATACAAATTGCTCTGTGTTGCGATACCGCATCGGCTTCAAAACGATGTGTCGCCTCAGAACGCATAAATATCGGACGTGTCTTTTGTTATAAATATCTGCCTACTCAGTAGTAGTGCTCAGTAGGTTTGGTGACTCTTCAACGTCACATTTGTATGCCTTCCACAGATGATCACATATGTTTGCCGCTTTCTTGAGAACAGATATTAATGAATGAATGAATCATGCAATCAGATATTATTGCCGAACTGTCCATAGTAAAATATTTATGCTTGTGACTGTACATAGTTACATACATGTGGTCACAGTTAAAAGAAATGATAACTTGTAATCTCTATATTGGGGAAACTGTGTTAAAAAGATGACATTTTGTTATGTGTTGTAGCATTTCAAAACCAAATCATGATTAGATAAAGAAAGGATGAAACTTTGACAAATGCTTCTCAAAATAAATCTACTTTACATCATCATCATTTCAGCCGAAAGACATCCACTGCTGGACATAGGCCTCCCACCAGCACCGCCCCTTCGACCAGTTCTGTACTTTACATCACTTTTTAAATTGTTGTGGAGTCATTGCATAATTTCGCTGATTTATGCAGCGTTTTAGTCTTATCACACTTTAGTACTTATGTATTTCTATTCGATATTGCATAATATTTTCTCTCTGGTTTGATTTGCACAATCAAATCTTTGAGTGTCGAGGAAAACATTTATTTGATTTTAAATTTATCTATTTAGCATTTTAGCTTTAATCGAACCTGGTATGCATTACAACAATATTTTGAGTATTTTAACTCAGTATTTTGCACTTATTGAAGTATTATTTTCTGCAACACTAACAGTACCTTAAGTATACTATAGTCTTAATTCCCGACTACAAAGTCTATTGTTATCCCTGTTTCCAATTAATGTTATTTCCACGAAAACGAATATCAACTTTATGATAGTCGTAATTAAGTTGATTTCAGAATGACTAGCTTTTGTATTGAAAAAGTCGTAAAAATATTTGTTGTAGCGCAAATTCAACCCTGTGTCTTAAAGTTATTTTCTAAAAACATATTTGTTTACATGTTTGGAAACTAAGTCTCGAGCGCAGTTTAAACAAACACTTTTTTTTTTGTGTGCCGTTGATAATATATAACTATTTCATTAATTCAGACATAAAAGATGACATGTTCACATATTTTTAGTGAATTCGTATGGAATTTTGATAAACCAGTGTAGTTTTACACATTGACAGTGTTTTTGTGATAGGTGTTATTTTATGTTTGTGATAGTAACGGCATAGTATTGTTACCATGCATACATAGTATGTTAAGTTTTTAATAAATACAATTCCAATGCAATGTGTTTTTTTTTTTATAATAGGTCGGGGAAAGATTTTGCGTATTTGATAGGTATAAAGTTCTACTAAATCTCTTTGGCTATATTGTTTGTATCTGGCTGTTTTTGATACCATTAAATAAAAGACATTCATTTAAAAAAAAAAAAAAGTAATAACGATTTCCCGCCTTTTTCAATTGTTTTTCTGTCCGCCAAAATTAGTGAATCTAACGAAGAAAGTTGATACATTTTGAAGTTAAATTACAAAAAAGGGAAAACTGCGACACAAGCCGCGAAAAAAAAATGCGATGTATATGGACTTAACGCAGTGACAGTAAGAGTAGAACAACATTGGTTCAAGCGTTTTCAGTTCGGGAATTTTGATGTCAAAAATACAGATCGCTCTGATTGGTTACGGATAAACTCGATGCCATTTCTGAAAAAATGGAGCAAGATATTAGAAGTTATGACATAGCTGAAGAGTACGGGTTTGACCACAAAACAGTTTTGACCCATTTGAAAAAGTCTGGGTAAAGTCAAAGTCTAATCATTTATATCAAATAGGCACATTAAAGGAACTTTTGAACGTTAAGTTTACAAGAAAATAGAATTGATTCTAGCTCCCCTTCCAAAAGGTAGTTTCGTATGGAGAAAAATGGGCAAGAAATATATACAAAAAAATATGCAAGGAGTATACAAAAAAGCTCGATATTTGAGTGCCACAAGAGCTCTTAGTCTTGAATTTGTATATAAAATACGAAAGAGCCTTTTCCCCGGCATAATATTTTCATACCTGTCGCGATCCCGATACTGGCCCCGTGACATTAATAGTAGTATTAGTATTATATTAATTTAATAATTTATTTCATTTTTAAATTTTTACAATTAATTTGTAACTCAGTTTAATTTCAATATGGGTGTATTCCTGAAATAAAAATGATTTGATTTTGATATACATTCTTACACAATTATTCATACATAAACTTACGCCTGCTTCCCGTTGGAGTAGGTAGAAAGTGTAGAAAGTACAGAACGCCACCTGCTACCATCATTATGCCGCATCCACTTGCAAGAAAACAAGTGCAAGTGGTAAACTCCGTAGCGATTGCTGTCGCGGCAGTTCTTGCTACGGAGTTTACACTTGCAAGCTGCTGTCGGACATTTCTCGCGGAAGTTTTGTTACAGGTGGAAATGTGGCCTTACATACTCATTTTGCGTCGTTTACGTTCATACATAAGCGGGGTAATTGCGTAACACACTAACGGTAGGATCATTCTTTGCGATATTTACGTTAGCAGACAATTTTTTCGAACATATGAAGCAATCGATTAGCAATAGGCTACAACATTATTCATATTGTGACTGATAGTGTGTTACGCGGGTGCTGGTCATACACGCACGCCGGTTGCGAGTACTACGCACCTGACCTTTCTGAAGAATATCACCAATAAGATCACTATTATATGTCCTTTTAGGGCATCCACTCCCGGTGTTTCCACTCACATTTGCTTTGTAAATACCTTTTGTAAATTGATTTAATTAGGTAAAATAAATAAAAGAACAAGTCCATTTCAACGCAATCTCCTATATTTACATAATTAGTTTAAAATACATTTAAATGCATGATAAAACAGTATAATACAAATCTCACTAATCTTTTACATAGATAGGTCAATAATTCTGAGGAAATTCATTAACTCACTGTAGTACGTATAATCTAAAGAAATCCTGACATTCTTAAATAGGTTTATGATGTTTAAATATTGAGATCTATATGTTAGCCCAGGAGTGACTTTTTTCGCGCACTGGATTTTCAACTCTCGGCGCTACGCAGAGCGTTGAAAATGAAAGCGCGAAAAGAAAATCGTCTGTGCGAACCTAGGCTTAATTTGTATCGAATTACATTAGACGGAATAATAAATTGTCACGTGTAGTTGTTGCAAATTACGAGCGAGGGTCGCGTATTTCCACTTTCCCGTGTTCAATTCTAGACATCGTTTGCGTGAAATTTAGTACCACGCTTTTGTAGCACAGTACATGCCCACCAAAACCGTGTTCAGTTTGCATCACGTAAACACGGTATAGTAATCAACTAAGCTTATTTTGTTTTTACAAAACAGTATACATCTGAATTGAACACTAGTTTGAAATGATTGGTCCAATCTGGGGGCCTAGACAAAATCCCTTTTCTATAAGCGTTAACGCCAACGGAAATTCAAATTGTATGGAGTTGACATTTGCTTACCACGTGAAATTACGTATCTTTTCCGCAGGTAATGTCATTGCCATACATTTTGACGTTAGCGTCTGGCGCTAACGCTATCAGAAAAGTTTTTGTCTAGGCCTACTGAGCTGCTAACAATTTACACTACATAAACAGAATAATAAATACACGTAGTAAAAATGAAATTGTAATACCCCAATTTACATTACCTAAAACAAGGAAGTCATTAATACATTGACATGAATATTTACTTTGTAAAATAGTATATTATTTTAATTATTGTGAATGCAAAGACTATGTAGACCATTGTTTTTTTTTTCTTTTTTCTTAATTAGTTTTAATCATGGTCTGGCAGTTTGAGTCATTTATGCGACCTACCCAAATGTCCTTTCTTTGGTATTGTTCGTCGAATCGTTGAGCTCCTTAAGTTTTGAGTTGAGCTGCACGATTACTGACAAATGCGTGCACTGACTTGACAGGTCCACTCATTCTGTGTGGTTTTTCCTCAAAAGATCATTTCAGACTCAAATCTACATGGTCTTCACATGATCTGACCAAGATTATGTCTGAACTTTAAAAGAGACTGTGACCTCTGAGTTTGTTTCGGCCTTTCTTCTCAGAGTAGTCAGATAGGAAACGCCGACCTCATCTAGTTTTAAAATATCATTGACGTGTAAAAGTGTTTGTACAAACCTACTTACAGAAATAAAATCATTTATCATTTAATATAAACGGTATCCGCTTTTATAACAAGTTGCCAAAGTCAGTTACAGAACTTAGCGATGGAAAGTTCTAAACCCACATCAAACATACACTTACCAAAAAAGCATATTATAAGAATAAAGACTACGTTGAAGTCAAGTAAGTTTGGCAATAATTCCTTCTGCACATGTGCCTTCCCTGGTACTTCATTAACGGCATCACTATGACAATGTGACTATGTCAACTGCTCCCCAATTACGATATTTTTTTTTACATTCTTCTTTGACATAATCTTCTTATTATTTGACATTATATACCTCCAATTCTTATTTCAACTCTTTACTAATGGCTTTTGTAGACAGGATTTTAATTCAGATTTGTTACAGTTGTAATGGCAATCATGTCATTTGGTTTAAAAAGGCTTTTATTTTTATTATTTTATTTATCTTTTATATAGATTCTTCTATATTTTGTGAATGTGAGAACCTTGTAGGCCTAACTTGTAGACTGTAGATGTGTAGACCATTTTCTATTTTGTTAAGAACCCGGTACTTGTTGACAGGCCTACACTGTCCTCCCATACCTATTAACACTGTATTTTGAAAACATAGTAAAAGCAAATTATTTTTAAAAGAGTAACCGTGGAGATTCTTGCCGGCTCTTCTCCATAGGAAACGACCAATTGGAACCGTGCACCTAGCTTCTGACGTTTCATAAGTGCCCATGTAGGTTTATGTGAAATATTTTGATTATGAATAAAAAACTGTTTTACAAGTAAGTCGATGTCTCGAATTGATCACGAAAAGGGAAATACGCGGGAGCGTTGTGTCTCTTATGTCATTGACATAAGGTTTAAATTATAATGATTGACTTGCGCTCGCGAAATGCTCGTGAATAATTAGTGATTCCTTAGAGACATATTCTCTCGGGCTGTATGCATAGTAACTTCATTTTTACAAGTGTACGTTATTTGTAACCCCAACAGTCTTTGTTTTTAGGGTTCCGTACATGATTCTACAGTTTAAAAGGCACGGCACCAGGAAAACTTATTGCACATTATTCTGGGTTTACCTTCCGATGAACGAAATAATTACATTATTTGTGCTACAATTAATCTCATTTTACCACATAAACAAATACAATTTTATTATATTAATATCGTGCGACGACGGAACAAATCGAATACTCACTAAAATTATGGTCTCTTACGGAAGCGGTATCGCTACATAGCGACGCATTTTAACGTTGAATAACGTCACTAAAACGTTTTCCACGTTAATAATGTGGTGTAGTTTCCTAGTTTTTTGACGCACGTAACAATGCAGCCGTTAAATGGCGCCACCGCTGTCCCAAGAAACCGTATTTTAACACTATCATAGATAATATAATTCAAATATACATCAATTTCTAACAAGTGACTATTACTAATGTGACCTTTAAGTATTCACGTGCAAATATATACAACCCTTAACACTAGAAACTTGGCTAATAGCAACCATTTTTTTTGTAAAAAGTTGTGTATTGTTGTTGCATGATCAACTTGGCAGTATTGGGAGCATCTGTTGAAAAGGTCGATTTGTATGAATAAACAAACTTTACAAAAACAAAAAAAAAGTAAGTCGAACGAATCAATTTTTAGGGTTCCGTACCCAAAGAGCAAAACGGGACCCTATTACTAAGACTCCGCTGTCCGTCCGTCTGTCTGTCCGTCTGTCTGTCCGTCTGTCACCAGGCTGTATCCCATGAACCGTGATAGTTAGACAGTTGGTTGATTTTCACAAATGATGTATTTTTGTTACCGCAAAAACAACAAATACTACAAAACAGAATAAAATAAATATTTAAGGGGTTTCCTATACAACAGACATGATTTTTTTGCCGTTTTTATAGATAATGGTACGAAACCCTACGTGCGCGAGTCCGACTCGCACTTGGCCGGTTTTTTTTTTTTAAGTTGTGAAGTAAGGAAAAAATATGATCTAAAGATCATATTTTTTCTTTCCTTACTTCACAACTCAACAAAACAATAATTAAAAGGTTTTTGTAGACAAAATATGCCTGTTCTGTTTAAACAATCTAAGAGAACATTTTAATGCAGAAATACATCCGTTTAGATAGGAATCCTAATTTTCTGGATTTTATTGAACGGGAAATAGACTCCTTTTAAACAAGTTTTTAGGCTCATTCGGTGGGTTTTTATGCCACGGGTTAAAAAAAAAGGTGGAAAGTAAAATACGACTTTTTGAACAGATGCTCCTCTTATTGTGATTACTATATACCGTGCACTTTTAGTGGCTAAGATTACTAAATAAAAATCTTAAATTCACTGACAGCAATGCACAGCCTAAACCGCTGGGTTTAGAAGCATGATAAGTGTTGCGCAGGAGTTCCTTATACAACTAAATTGAGCACTAAGGAAGGATTATTGAATATTCATCCCCTAAAAGGGTTCAGTAAAGCGTGAAAGTTTATACATTTTTGCTGACGGGAAAATTCCATCGGGCACACAGCTTGTCTAGGAATGAATATCAACATGGGCTAGCAAAGAGTATTTTTTTTGTAATGAAAATATATTTTTAATTATGAGATCTTTCTGTAGAGAGCCTTTCTTAAGTGGCAGATAGACATTCGAGTAAGTAAAGAAAGAATAGCATTTCTTTTCCTTTTTTTTTATTTGCATTTTTTGGAACCGATCCTACGTTTAATGGCTAACGTCTCTCACCCACTTTAGAAGAATCTTTGATTATGAAGAATATACCTAAAATGTATCCTAGCCATTAAAAGTGCACGTTATAATTAAGTATTATATAAACTTATCAACCTAAATATTTTACTTGACTCGAAGATCAAGAATAGTGGAGGTTTTAAACATTAATGTCAATATCAAATTAAAAACTAAATAAACATAAGGATCATTGATTTTTCCGTAATATCAATGGTTCATTATATTCGATATAATATTTATATAAATAATACTATACAAGGTAGCAGGGACATTGACGCGCAACCTATTACCATGGATTGAGTACATGATTCTGAACCCACCTGCGTTGAAATTCCTCGCCGGTTATTAAAAAAAATTGCTGTTCTATACATTTTGACCGCGTAGGTATTGCACTATTCTATGAAACAGCAGTTTTTTTTTTTGATGACCGTCAAAAAATATCTACGCAAGGGGGTCTAGAATCATGTACTGAATTCATGGTCACAGTTTGGCGTCGATGTCCCTGCCAACCTGTATTTATAATTATAATTTTCTATAAAGCAAAAATACCAGCTTATATACTAAATAAATAAAAATAAAAATTAATTAGTGGTAAATATACATGGCTATGTATCGCATTATTTATCAACATAACCAAATGCGATAAACAAAAATATCTTGTCTTGTTATTCTCGTATTGTTAAAAATAAACGGTAAAGTTGCCTGTTAGTATATTTTAATCTGGGCCATTTTTTTGTAAATTTACTCTGTGTGAAAAATTAAGACATAATAATTAATGATTGCACAATTTTTTTCTTCATTAAAATTGCTTGGCCTTGAGTTTACGAGTATTTTTATGTTAATGAAACGTACAGGATACTAAGAAAAAATTAATGATCCCAAATCAGCAATTTAAGTAACCCACGGTTTCTGAAATCCAAAACTAGTCTCTGATCAGTCAATCTCTTGTTAAATCTATATATCAGAGGTATAGAATAAAAACTGGTTGTGTCCACCAATTTTAAAAACGTGTTTTTAATGGCAACATTTTAATTTTGGGACTACATTATACCTCAAAAAACCATTTAGCATCAAACAGATCAGTTGCTAGTTAGTTTAAATAAAAAAATAGGCTTAGAATCAAACTTGGTTTCGCCCCTTTGAATTGAGTATTGAGTATTGTGTTGTGTATTGAGTTGGCTACGTTAATTCTTCCAAGTTCAACCAATAGGAATGCTCCATTTGAAACAAAACAGTAATGGCCGGTCATACGAATTTTTGTAAAGAGGTCGTAATTTTTATCTAATTTTAAATAGATGCTTAGATATATTCAGTGCTTGGTACCAAAACTGGTTACGTCCAACAGTTAATTACGTTTCTGGCTTATTTCTCTTCAAGTATGTATGATTATTATGTCATTGTAATGAGACAGCGGCTTTCTTATTTCAAATTAGTACGTGGTAGTAAAGCGTTGGGTACAACAATAAAAATTAAAAATTATATTGTGATTTTTTTCCAAGTACATAACCAGTTCCTCATTCTATACCCCTGATATAGTGCTATTAACGATTGAATGACATTGACAGGGGGGCGTTGTTGGTAAACATTTGTGAAATCGTATTGTAAAACGTATTGAAAAAACAAGATGGCGGCTTTAGTTCCGATTTTTGTCACGCACCTAAAGATCCTTGAACAGTTTAGTTCTTGTTAATAGTTGCGACTGGTTGACCAAGATAACAGCAGATTAATTTCAATATTTTTCATAGATTTCTTAAAACCAGTGGGATCAAAATTTTCTACTACATCAAAATCATCACCAAAAATCAAAATAACTATATCAGTCGATTTGTTATTCTTCTAGCTAGTCCTTTATCTCTAAAAGTATATTAGCTTCTTTTGCAATGTTAAGTGCGATTTAAATCGACGAAATTCGAGTTCTCCTTTTTGCCTTTACAATTATATAAAGTACTAATATTTCTTAAGAGTCTGGTTAATGAACACGGATCTCACTTCCATGGGGCAGAGAGTTAGTACGCCGCTGGGCAGCGGGTTCCGTACGGTGACGAATGTTAGAGAACTGTCGTATACGTTGTCTGCAGACGCGTCGACGAGGTCTGAGAGTGATACCTGCAAAAAAAATGATTTAAATTATAATCAGAACGAAACCTATTGTGTGAAACTAGTGATATACTATATAACCTGTTGTAGTTGTTGTGAATATATAAATAAACACCACAAGGTCATCAGTTTTATTGGTTACAACTTGCAAACGCGATTCACGAGAGTATTAAGGTTCGAATATCACGTTCCGCTGATTTGGTTCTCTTAGAAAAATCTCAGCGTAGAGCTTTGCTCGATAAAACGCAGTACGAGATCGCGGCGAGACTTTAAAAAAAAACACACATAAGAAGAGAATGAGCCATTAAAAAGAGGCAGATTCAGAAAAATTGGAAGGAGCGTGATGGCATGGAAGGATTAACCACTGGTAAACTGAAAAGTGAAACATCTAGATTCAAATTAAAGGTCATAGCACACGTATTAACTCGGAAAGGGATCGTCACCGTATCGCCTCGCCGTCAAATAGACGTCAACCTAACGTACGCACGGAACCAAAGTGGATCAGCAGCTCCGATACATCGACTCGGCTGCGGCTAGGCGACGCCGCGCTTATGGTTCGCTGGCTGCTCCGCGGTTCGTGAGCTTGTCCCGAGGCGAGGCGATTACGTTACGATTCTAATTAGTATGCGTTGCAGTAGGGAGTTTCTTACAAAGAATACTGAATGGCTCGAGTTGATACGGTGACGATCCCTTTCCAATTTGATACGTATGCTATTTCCTAAAATCTGTATTGCGCCAGGTCAAATAAATTGAAATAAAAACAGGAGAATGAAGACACAAAAAGAATAAGCTATAGAAACTCAGTCTAGAACTGACCTGTCCGTCTCCCAAGCGGTACCACTTGTTTATATCTGCGCTACCGTAGCAACTCTCCAGGTACACTCGCTGCAACGTCATGCCCATACCGTGCACCACACTGTCTTTATTCTGCAAAAAAATATACTTTTAATTTTGCCTTAAATTTAAGAGAACTAATTTAACATTATCATTCAAGGTTGAAGCAATCTTGAGGGAAAAGTCCTACCTCCGTCTCTTTTAAAATCCTCTCATATTAGCTATTGTGATTAATGTGTAATGTGCTAGCAAATAACTTGCATTTCTTAAAGGGCTTTTTTAATGAATTGGCAAAACTTCACAGTCGTAATGGGTGTATTTAATAGCAATAAAAAAATAAAAAATATTGTACAATCATAATTATTAATAAAGTCATCGGTCTCGTGTCGCGTGTAGTAACTTAAAATTATGATTTCATAGAATCATTCCAATTTTAATCATATAAGTTGCTGCGAAACAACTTAATAAATTGAATTTGATATCAGAATTTCGGGTTTAACCTACTGGGGTTGGCAGAATGAATCCTAGATAGTTAAACTTACCTTAGCAGTAACGTGCGAGAGGTACGAGGCGAGCACTAAATCCGCATGGTTGATGCTGGCTCGCGAGTAACCAATGCGGGTGGTGTCCTTCTTACTGGTGTAGTGCATGGCTATGAGCGGCTGTAGTAAGAACTGTTGTGAGACGTGAGCTCCTAACGTCAGCTGCCCTGATGGGTGATCAGCTGGTGTCTTTTGCTGAAAAATGAAAGATTTTTAGTGGTGCAACAATTCATAAAAAAACACTAACTTTTTAGAGAAACTATACTTTGACCTTTAAATTAAATTTAAATTTGTTTACGAAATCAAATTAAATACATTGCCTGAAAATCTCACCATGTGATTACTTCATGAAAAAGAACCTCCATTTAAGTTCGAATATAGTCGGTTAGACTCGACACATGCTCGGAATAAAACATTATTCATAACATAGTATAATTGATCCATTTTAAAATGACAAAAAACAAAGAAGTTAAATATTTTCACCTTCCGTATTCCTAGTATGTATTCATGTGGCTTACCTCACAAGTCTTCTTAGCGTTCTCAATAATAACTTTAAATGTATGTCTTGTTCTTATGTTATCCAGAACACCTTGTACGAGTCCTCTGTTGTCATCCCGGCTCAGTCTTCTGTCTTGCATAATCTGGAAAAAAAATACACGTTTTTTATTGAACTTGGTTCTTAAATCCCGGGATTTAAACGTCATTATAGTTATTCCGGAATTTTAGAGGAGGTATTATCCACTCTATGTTACTTCCTTCCTCGAAGTTTAGGTAAATAAACTCTACATATTCCGATCTCTGATAATGATATATGATTGTTTACATAATTTCATAACGTCATTTAAAATTCTATATTACCTCAATCTGTCCCGACTGTAACGCAGCCATGCCGAGCGGCGTCGATGTCAGTACTGTGAACCTCATCTTCTCATCCTCTATATAAGTTGCAGCCGGTAGCGGGTAAAAGTTGGCTTGCAGAGGAATCTTGTCGAAGTAACGACGTTTTATCATCTGTCAACAACGTTTATGAATGAGTAAAAACGTAAAAAACAGTGTACCTTAGTGCATATACAGCAAAAAAAAAAGTTCGACAAGGCGCTGATAAATGATAAATGATTTTATTTCTGTAAGTAGGTTTGAACAAACACTTTTACACGTCAATCATATTTTAAAAACTAGATGAGATCGGCGTTTCCTATCTGACTACTCTGAGAAGAAAGGCCGAAACAAACTCAGAGGTCACAGTCTCTTTCAAAGTCCAGACATAATCTTGGTCAGATCATGTGAAGACCATGTAGATTTGTGTCTGAGATGGTATTTTGAGGAAAAACCACACAGATTGAGTGGACCTGTCCTGTCAGTGCACGCATTTGTCAGTTATCGTGTAGCTCAACTCAGAACTTAAGGAGCTCAAAGATTCGACGAACAATACCAAAGAAAAGACATTTGGGTAGGCCACAAAAATTACTCAAACTGCCAGACCATGATTAAAATTAACTGAGGAGAGAAAAAAAGCAACAATGACCCACATTGTCTTCTGTTGTTTAGTCAAAATTTGTTGTAGTCTTCCGCTGTTTGTTGACAGCTTAAATGTAATACATAATCTGTTTTACACATGCCAGCACAATTCGTCGCTCGCATGACTAAAAGTCCTATCTCCTTTTTTAGCTGATTTGAGTTAGGACAACCACATTTTTCTGTTTTTTGTGTTTATATTTTTAATAAAAAAAAATTTAGTTAATACGTTTCCTTTCAAAATGGTTATATTTTGAGATCCAAATAACATAGAGAAACGACGGTTAGTGAAAAATGTAAAAAAAAAAAGAAAAGAATCACTCAAAGAATCGTTAAAGAATCACGAATAAAAAACTGTAGTTGTCCTAACTCAAATCAGCTAAAAAATGAGATAGGACTTTTAGTCATGCGAGCGACGAATCGACATTGGTAGAAGCTGGATAGGTGTAAAGTGAGGAGTGTAAAGAGTATTCTGAAAAAATCTCACCGTGAAAACTTACAGTGCGGCCGACGAGAGAATGTGTTCTTGACACCTGTCAGCTTCATACAAAAAAAATACGTGTTTTGCGAATTTGATCTTTATTAACTACTAGAAGTGTCGCACTGACAGGTGTCAAGAACGCATTCTCTCGACGGCTGGAGAAGAGGTGAAGTGAAATTGAAGTGAGCTGTCATTCTACCTGTTGCTAGAGATTGAAACTATTGACAGCAACAGCTTTAAGCTCACTTGACCCGAGTTTTCGAGGTGAGCTTTTTACAGAATAGATCTACAGAAAGCTCAGTTGCGCGAGTTTGCCTAAAAAACTCCCATCTACCCAGTCACTCAGAAAATATCTTAAAACTTTCACATGCATGCCATTGAGGTCAGTATAGAAAATGGGTCCGTTCTTGACAGCTTTGCAGAACCTTAGAGCTAGCTCCAGGTCATCCACGTGAGGGTCTACCACCAGAGTGTTGATGATCTACTCGCTGTGATGTCACTATCTATGTCACCTCACCTGCATGCCATTGAGGTCGGTATAGAAGACGGGTCCGTTCTTGACAGCTTTGCAGAACCTGAGGCCTAGCTCCAGGTCATCTACCTGAGGGTCTACCATCAGTGTTGCTGATCTACTCGCTGTGACGTCACTATCCATCTCCCCTCACCTGCATGCCATTGAGGTCAGTATAGAAGACGGGTCCGTTCTTGACAGCTTTGCAGAACCTGAGGCCTAGCTCCAGGTCATCTACCTGAGGGTCTACCATCAGTGTTGCTGATCTACTCGCTGTGACGTCACTATCCATTTCCCCTCACCTGCATGCCATTGAGGTCAGTATAGAAGACGGGTCCGTTCTTGACAGCTTTGCAGAACCTGAGGGCTAGCTCCAGGTCATCCACTTAAGGATCTACCATCAGTATTGCTGATCTACTCGCGGTGACGTCACTATCTATGTCCCCTCACCTGCATGCCATTGAGGTCAGTATAGAAGACGGGTCCGTTCTTGACAGCTTTGCAGAAACTGAGGGCTAGCTCCAGGTTATCCACCTGAGGGTCTACCATCAGTGTGGCTGATCTACTCGCTGTGTCGTCACTATTTATGTCACCTCACCTGCATGCCATTGAGGTCGGTATAGAAGACGGGTCCGTTCTTGACAGCTGTGCAAAACCTGAGGGCTAGCTCCAGGTCATCCACGTGAGGGTCTATCATCGGAGTGTTGTTGATTTACTTGCTATGACGTCACTATCTATGTCCCCTCACCTGCATGCCATTGAGGTCGTAATAGAAGACGTGTCCGTTTTTGACAGCTGTGCAGAACCTGAGGGCTAGCTCCAGGTCTTCCACGTGAGGGTCTATCATCGGAGTGTTGCTGATTTACTTGCTATGACGTCACTATCCATGTCACCTCACCTGCATGCCATTGAGGTTGGTATATAAGACGGGTCCGTTCTTGACAGCTGTGCAGAACCTGAGGGCTAGCTCCAGGTCATCCACCTGAGGATCTACCATCAGTATTGCTAATCTACTCGCTGTGACGTCACTATCTATGTCACCTCACCTGCATGCCATTGAGGTCAGTATAGAAGACAGGCCCGTTCTTGACAGCTGTGCGGAACCTGAGGGCTAGCTCCAGGTCATCCACCTGAGGGTCTATCATCAGAGTGTTGCTGATTTCCACTTCACTGTGTGGTAGGGATGGGTTGTTGTGAACTGAGATCTGTAGAAAATAAGATAATATAAGGTTTGTAGTCTTTCTAATCATCTTTCATAAAACAATTAACTGTCAAAGATCGAACGGAGTTTCCTTTTCACCAAGAATAGGCTAAGACCTACTTTGGGTCACTGAGGCAACATTGTAAGCCAGTTAGTATAAGTTCTTGAGTATTTATTTTTGTAGTCGGATTCAGAAAACTCAGTGACTTATCGGTTACTTCAAGATCGGATATTCGGATGCATATCCACCTAAAGTTGTGACATTGGCTAATATGGAATGCGCTTTTCTATCGAAAACATCTTAACTTCCTCACTAACACACACCACATCTCCTCTTACACCCTACTTGACACATATTTGCATCGGGGGTTAAACATTAATTTAAAATAAATATGCATCTGAATAGTTATGCAATCCAAGGATCGCGCGGTTTTCTTTTTTTATAAATAATTGTTTAGAAGCCGCTTCCATACTTTCATAGCTTAAAATGAATTAACCTAAAATTAATTTTTGGCTATTCGGATGCACATTTATATGGATCCGAATTTCCAATCTCTGCTAATCATAAGATTTAACTGACCCGTAACTTACTTGCCACGACATCTGCCAAATAGCGTATTTACTTTACAGTTAAAAGTTGTGCGTTGTCAAAAACGACAACGTGTAGGTACTTATCAGATATACCAACGATTATTTTAAAATGTATGAATAAAAATCGATTTATTTGACTTGATTGGTCACCAATTGGATGAATCAAAATATTCTACAGCGCAACGAGTACCTTGGATTCGAGTATCTAAATTCCGTGTTGATTATTTTATGGACTTAGAGGAAACAGTTTTTTTTTTGCTTAATTTCGTCTATCGAGGTGTGCAATAAACCAAGTGCTTAACTTTATAAAACATAAAATAATCCCTAAATCGCAAAGCTGAGTGGTATTTTTTTCATTATTCAAGTGATATTACTATTAACAAACAAACCAACACAAAAAAAAAACCCAAACAAAAAACAACTTTAAAAAAAGACTACCTAACTTCTAAACAATAGGTAACCATACCCTTGTACACCCTGAAATCGATTTCTGTTACGTCATTAACTAATAAAAAATCAGCCAATGACGTTTGACGAGTAACATTGACATATTATTGAACGAATGTAACGTATGATTCGTTACATCATTCACTTAACCAGTAAGTTGTTACTCGAAGCTTTATTTTCGTTTGTGAAATTGACAAAAGATACTCGTAACTTTTACTTGCCAAATAACGTTAACCGGGAAGTAACTAATCAACGCTTTACTTGGAGATGGTGAAAGAGGCCCTAAGACTTATTCTAGTTATAAAACTTTAGTGAAATTCGCTCTTATTAAAACATAATTTTAAAGTTATGAAAACTTACAGCTAAAACAATATCCGCAGATTTAGGCGAGTTGAGTGCTGCATACATGGTCGCCTTGTAGATGCCCTCAGTAACAACGATCTCAGGGAAGGCTTCTGCCTTGTATTCAGTCGCAGGACCAGATGGGACAAACAGGTATGCGCCGCTGTTGTTGTCTTTACCACGCTGGCTGTCATATCTGGGGAGATATCGTGCTTGTTGTATTCTCATTATTTTATGCGGAAAGAGGTAGTGTTTATGACAGTGATTACGAATTTAGAAGCACAAATGTTAAAAACTGGCCTTAGCTTAGAATATGGGTATTGCCATAGAAAACTCAGTAATGATTCGTATACTGCGAAACTCCCCATCCGAACGCGTTCAACATCGAACTATTTCTCTTCATTCTACACTTTCGGAGCGTTTGATGTAATCAACCAGTGCGCATTGAACCTAGTACAGTACAACTATTTTCTTAATGTCCCTCGGGAATCATCGCATTACCGAATACAAACGAATGCTAATTTCCATGTCCATCAATTATTAGATTTATTGTGTATAGTAAATTTGAATTCAGAACTAAGTACTTTATTAGTGTATTACTTAGTTCTGAATTCAAATGATTATATTCGGAAATGCTATGTTTCCCGAGGGACATTAAGAAAATAGTTGTACTGTACAGTCCTAGCTAAAAGTAACAAATGCTCAAAAAGCATTGTAAGCGCATTGTCTATAATTTTGAGGCGTACGATACGCCCAGTTTCGTATCCCTAATAAGTACAATATATTTTTTCGATAAAGGAGTGGCACCGCTTTTTTTTTTATAGAACAAACCCTTTCCTCTTGCCTGCCTCATCCTGGGAAACTTCAGCGAAACAATAGAACTTAGACAAAGTGTGTGGTCCTTTCCTCAAAAGGCCACTTCAGACTCCAATCTACATGGTCCTCAAACATTATGTCCGAATTTTTATATACACATTGACATTGATGAATTTTATATAAACAATGTCATGAGTATTTACTTGTAAAAGTATTCTTTTATTTTAATTATTGTGAATGTGCGGACTATGTGGGTCATTGCTTTTTTTTCTTAGTTAGTTTTAATCATGATCTGGCAGTTCGAGTAATTTATGCGGCCTACCAAAATGGCCTTTCTTTGGTATTGTTTGTCGAATCGTTGAGCTCCTTAAGTTCTGAGTTGAGCTGCACGATTAATGACAAATGCGTGGACTGACTGGACAGGTCCACTCAATCTGTGTGGTTTTTTGCTCAAAATACCATTTCAGACACCAATTTACATGGTCTTCACATGATCTGACCAAGATTATGTCTGGATTTTAAGAGAGGGTGACCACTGAGTTTGTTTCGGCCTTTCTTCTCAGAGTAGTCAGATAGGAAACGCCGACCTCATCTAGTTTAAAAATATGATTGACAGCTTGCAGAAAAGTGTTTGTACAAACCTACTTACAGAAATGAAATCATTTATCAAAACACACTCACTGCGCAAAATCCATATGGACAGGCACAGTAGTCCCTTGTGGCGACACAATGGCTTTAATAAGTCCATTCATAGTCGCGACAACGCGGGTACTGTTGCCTGCCTGTATGGTGATGTCTTCCATGAGGCGGGCTGAAGGCTGGTCTACTGGGAACATCTTCGGCAGGTCCACTGTCCAGTAGTCCGCGTTGTATACTCGGACGCGGGAGTAGGATGTGTATCTGGGGAAGAGATGTGGAATTTAAGTAACTTATATCCTTAGCATGAAAATTTGGGGCTATATACACGTGTTATTCCATAGCCAGCTTTCGCAAAACACGATAAATAAGTCCAAAACCGGTTTGTGCAATTGTGTTTATTCAATATTGATATCGATCTTTGTAAGTTCTCACGTATACTTTACGCTGTTATTTTCGCAAACGATGTAATAACGGTGAGTCACTACTTGCATCGAGGTTGATTCATGTCATGTCCGATTATTTTATTATTAAATGTAAACGATCAGAAATCGGATATTCGAATGCATATTCACCTAAAGTTGGGATTTTGGCTAAAATGGAATGCCCTTTTGTATCGAAAAAATCCCGCTAACGTCAAAATTCAGTGATCAAACCGGACCAAATCATAGCGATCGAAAGGTAGTGATTAAAGTTGTTGTAGCCCAGGTAATATTTACGCCCGATCAGGATATAGTACATAATTTAATAAAAATAATTATTTTAAACTATGTTTTTTTATTTTGTTTTAACTAACACACACCACCCCTCCTCTTACACCCTACATACACATATTTGCATCGGGGGTTAAACATTAGTTTTAAATAAATAAGTAAATGATATTAAAAAAATATATATATTTGGAAGCCGTTTCCATACTTTCATAGTTAAAAGTTAACTTTAGGTAAATATGCATCCGAATATCCGTTCTCTGATCATGAAGTATAGTAAGAAAACTTTGGAGCAGTGACCTAGACGTCTTACCAAGAAATGGTTTGAAAATCAGTGATAAGTATACATACATACAAAGTATTGAACGAAATTTTGTCTTACAAGTAAAAAAGAACTTACTTATTGAGCCTAGTATTATCCCTCAGCGAGATAGTGTAAACAGTCAACGCCAGCGGTTCAACGACCGCAGGAAAGGACAGCTGGTACTTGTTGGCTGCGAAGGCGAGTCGCTTGTCACCCGCCACCACCGGCGAAATTTGAGCCATCATCGGGTTGCCTTCGGGGTCGAATACCTGCGATTATAATATTGTTTAAGTTTTTCTTAGATGAAAAGATGTAACATACGGGAATGTCGTAATTAGATCTCTTGCTGCGTCCACAACGCTTGAAAAAGCGTTGTAGTTTAGCAGAGTTCTCATTCAGATTATCAATTAGCACATCAATCCAAACTGCATAAATGATTCAACCGCCAATGTAGCAGGAAATAGAAGGATTTCATTGGAGGAACTGATTCATATTTGGATGAAAAATTTAAGCTACATTCCTACCAAATACATTTTGAGTGTGACGGAAATCTAAGCTAGTGCCTTTGAGCTAACAGAGTGAGACGAAACTATATCACAGTCATAAAATAGACAAAGCGACCTTTATTCTGCTATCTACTATGACCACTATCGAAAAAAATACTTGAAAATCATTCAGTTTCGAAAACGAATACAGCGAGTAAGGAATAGCCCTCCGCAAACTAACAGGGTGCATTTAGCTCCTTACTTTGAATCATATTCAACTGGAAAAATTCTCAGGGGTTTTTATTTCCAGTTATTTACTATGCTTTTATTTCAATGTTAAATTACATTCTCTGTACGCAGAACTCCAATGATGTAATAAATCAGCTGAATAAAAAAATCTGCAAAAGATGTTGAAATAAATCTCGTGGCGCGGGTGCGCTGCCGGCCGTTCGTAACGTGCGTTTTGCCACGGTAAAGATACATTGTTTGTGAGGTAATAAAATAAATTAGGTTTATTGGATTCCCATAACGTTGCTGAAATTATTTAATGTACCGGTCATCTTATTATGATATACTGAATTCACCCCGTCAGTCTGCGGAGCGCTGTCCCTTACACCCTGTACAGTTCTCAAATCACTCACCTCAACATGCGGCGACGAAACCATCACCGTCATAACCTCGTGCCTCCTGAACGCAAGCGCATTATACAACACAACTCTCCTAGAAGGTGACACCACATCCAGCGCAATAGTGATCCGTGTCGGTATCTCGTCGTGGGACCGCCAGATGTCGTCCACGTCGAAGTAAATGTCTTCTTGAGCTTGGTCTACGATTAACGGCTGGTTTAGGAGGTAGTACGCTGCTTGTTGGATCGCTGATTGACTGTATTTTATTGCTGTTAGCATTCTGTAAGGAGAAGGGTTAGTTAGTGGCCTAGTTTTAATTGAAAATAGTTGAGGATTTGCACGAATTCAATCTCGTCCATCATAGAGTATCTCGTTATTCATACAGAGGACATCCGCGTTTCTTGTTGTAAAAATAGCTGACAGCGTCTAGACATTCGTTGCGACGAAAAAAAGTACAAGGGTTCTCAAATTGAAAGTTAAGTAATTTAAAAAATTCAAGATGGTGACTTCATAGAAAAATATGGATTTTAAAATGAGAAATGAAATGAAAAATATGGGGGAAATGATTATGGCGAATAATATCTTCATGAAATAAAAAATGGCGGCTCTGAAAATAGACAAGCTAATAAGTCGTCATTGGTATCCTTTCCATGGCTTTCGAGGGCGCTTATGCCGAAAATGAAAATCCAAGATGGCGGCAAAGATCACGATGTATTTAATGTATGACCTCACTTACTTCTTAGCGTAGTCTTCTCTGACCTCGTCGCGGGAGGTGCCAGTGACTCCGTCGTGATGCTGGAACAGTGACAGCGAGCGACGAGCCTGCTCCACTCTGTCTCGTAGCTGTAGCGACATCATGTTGGACACGGCATGGGAAGCTGTGGCTTGAGCTGTGATTATTTCTGCTGCCCTGAAAGTGAATAGTTTAAGCTATAGTTAAAGGCAATTATAGAATAGAGACCTAAGGTGATGGAGGACGTCCACGACAGAGAACCCCGTACGTCTCTATTTTTGGTAAATAAAAGAGCACCGTTATGAGGAGCGGACCATGTGTCGCAAAACATTCAAAGAAAGCAAATTATATTATTAAAATCAAATTGTAATACCCGTTTATTTATGTGACATGTGGTCTTCTTATTTTTCTTATTTTATTTTTTATTTTAATCCATTTTATGTTTATATTATTCTGACATTGTGTACTCTTTTGTTATTATATTGAATTTTCATTGAAATTGATAGTTGATTATAAAGCATGGATTTAATTTGTACGCTGCAACGCAAGGCATAGATGGACTCGCTTTTAATATTTACTTGGAACACCCCTGTACAACCTATGTCTACAAATAAAGATTTCATTTTCATCCGCGACTGGGTCCGTCGCAAATAGCCTAAGAAGGTTTGGATGTTAAACGCGCTTTATACATTCAAATCTTTTCGTCACTTGCTTTGTAAAATCCCAAAGTAAAGTTAAGATGTAAAAACACATTTTTCTTTCCTAAAATGACAACCTATTTGAGAATCTCGCTTACTTAAGGGTTCTTTATCAACAAATTCTTGCTATACCCACAATTTAAACGTATACAATTTAAAAGATATACTAGTGGCACAAAGAAAACAGAAAGATTTTTATTTTTTTCTGGATTGAAGATTTTTCTTTGCTTTGAGTCATGTGCCAAATAAATTTCTTTCTTTTTTCTTTCTTTCTACGTCTTTTAAAACTTTTCCTCTTTCACATAGGGGGCAATTCAAGTATTACGTAAGCAGGATTTCATTAATTTTAACCCCCTCCTCCCCCTTGTCACAAAAAGTAAGCAATGCTCTTAGTCCCCCCTGCGATACTTACGTAAACAATGGTATATTTTTTAAATCTGTTCATCATTGTTTATTGTTCTTCATGAGTTTAGAAATAAGTAATTTATAGACTATAAAGGAATGTAATTCCCAATTAATATTTATTCAAGCAAATTATTAGCATCGTATTTAAATATTATATTCTTAATATAAACGATATTAATTTATATTTTCTAAATATTGCTGACTTAATCACCATCCAGACCTCCCTTCCCCAAGTTATCAAAAATAAACAAAGCAAAGAACCCACCCCATTTGATGTTTACGTAATACTTGAATGGCCCCTAGCTAGGTATCAAAACAAACCATACCTGACATAAGCTAGCAGCACTCTATCCATATTCTTATAGAAAGGCCTAGACGTGTAGTATCCACTCCAGTAATGCTGGTTCCTGTCAGCATACGTGAAGAAATCCCCTGACAGCACAGGGAAGGATGAGGATTTTACCTCCGCGTGGACAGCTTTGAAGTAATCTTGGAGGGTGCCGAATTGTACCTGAAATGTTTTGGGAATAAAAACACTGTGAAATTGGAAGCGAAAAATTGACGTTTGCAGGGCCACTGCAAACGTCAATTTTTCGCTTCCAATTTCGCGCAATGTCAAATATGAAGAAAAGAAATGTCATTTTGTCTTTGATAGAGATAGAAGTGGTAATGCCACGCGTGGTCATTCGAACTAAAAAGTTAGAAGACATGTGACATCAGCCAACCGCACTGACCCCGCGTGGTGGATTATAGTCCACTCCCTCTCATAGAGATGCGGCCTGTGTACCAGTAGGTACTTTATAGGCTGATTATGCGGTAATTCGTTTCGTGAGCAATGAGCTAAGTACCCCCCACAGTCACTTCAGCTTACTTATCACATCAAAAAAAACATTTGGAGCTAGATTAACAATAAGTTTTTTTTCTTTTTTTCTTTTCTCACCTCAGCATTCCATCCATCATTATTATTAATAAAATCTATGAGTATTTCGTAGTTCTGGTACTGGTTGTCCCACTCGTTGGACCGGTCGTACCGGAAGTCGTCACCAAGCGGGAACATCACGACGTTACTGCGGTACAACTGCGCTTTTTTGCGCCATTGGTCTAGGATTGTTTGTGCCCTGAAAAAGGACAATTATTTAGTAAACTATTTAAAAACGGACGAGTAGAACAGTGAATATATAGTAGAAGAATGCTTCTCTGACTTATTTCACTTAAAAATGACAACGATCTCATACAAGTGCTTCTAAAAGTATAAATTAAGGGGATAAATAAGGAGTACGTCTAATAAACTGTTTTTAACACGAACCTTTCTTGAACATTCTTCTCTGTAATTTTTCGTGGCGCCACACCCCATGGACATGTTACGCCGTTACCTGGTAGTCTTTTAAAATCGAATTGACAGCAGACCTGGAAATAATACAGAACCATTTGTGTGTACCATAATATTTATATTTTGGTTTTTTTTATGGATTTACTAGTTTTTAATTTTAAGGTTAATTTAATATTTGTTTTACTGAAAATATTTCGTTTGTTAGACATTATTATTTACCTTCGGGTTAGGCCCACAGGAGTGAGGAACGTCGTAAGAATAGAAAGGCATCAAGTGTGTGAACATATCAGTTTTACCGACACCATCTGCAAAGCAAAAACAATATTTACATTATGAGGGGATCCTTAGTTGTAGCCCGCCAAAAACAAATTTTCTTTGGTTTTTTGCAAATTGCAGCTGTTTTACGTGGTATGTTGATCAAAATGCGATTCGCAACTATAGGAATGATATATTTACTGAATAATAATCATTAATTTCATATCAATCGTCAAAATTTGGAAATTTATTCCACCTAAGAATTTTCATATATGATAATAACTTTCCAATTTGTGAATTCAAAATATCGTACGGAAAGATAATTTGAATTTACGAAATGGAAATGAAGATTCTTACCCCATAGTTGTCTCCATTTGAACTCCAATTGTTTATGAGCTGCGAGTTCCTTCTTCACTCTGTAATGTACCCTTTGTATAACAGAGTTCTCAAATCCAGCCAACTTGAGGAGATAAGGCTGGGTACTAGAGTACCCGAAGGGATCTATAGACCAGGCGTTTTTGGGCACAACGCCCAGATTGTCGATCAGCCATTGGTGGCCTGTGGTCAGCTGGCGAATGATCGACAGCCAATGAGAATTAGCCTCGTCATTCATCACCCAGCCGCCTGTTACTATTTCTATCTTGCCGGCTTTTAGGAGACTGGAATAATAATAATTAAAGTAAGAATATATAGAGTATTATTATATTGAGATTGTAAATGCACATTACGTGTAAGGCTGTTTTAAGGACCACTGTATAAAACCGACTAGCCTATTTCCATTTATCTGGAATCTAAATTACTCGGTCTAAGTCATACGTCAAAAAGAGGGGGAGGGGGGGGGGGGGTGTTTAATCAAAGGGATCGTGTTTTTTTATAGGGAAAAGTCTTGAAATATGAATAAATATAAATCTGTTTAGGAAAAAAAAAGTCTTGACAAAACGTAATTATTAATATAAAAAAAAAATACATCTTCCAACAAATAAATTGATATATTTATTTATGTATGTATGTATTTATTTAAGCTGCCTTTCCATCAGAGATGTGCGTAGCGAAAGATTATGTAATATGATATCAACCAATAGGTTTGTTTGACTTTCATAGCATAGCTTAGCTTAGCTCTGGCGGAGCTCAACGAAGCTAAGTTTTTTACATACTCGCAAAGCGGATTCTCTTAGCAAATCTTACCCGCTCGGCTACACCACTAAGCTATGCTGGAAATAGACAAAGATCCGCAGCTTAGCTCCACCGCTTAGCTACCTCGCACAGCTGTGCTGGAAAGACAGCCGTAGACGTTTAATCTACTATCTACGCATAATTACTTCAAAAACGCAGTCTTATCTTTGTCATTGGCATCGCAATTCCACCATATCAACAGAAGGCCAATTCTCCTACTTCAAAAACGTTTAAATTCAAGCGAAAATCAATTCCAAAAACTAAATGTAGGTAAATTAGAGGACATATTAGAATTAAGATTAGAATGCAAAGTTCTTAAAAATACGGAAATGGCCTTCTGATCTCGGCCCAAATAAAATTCCGGCCGAAGCCTTCAGAGTTTTCCCACCATATTATTAAATCTCACGCTCTTTAGCGTCTTAAGTCTTTTAAAAATACTGACAACACATACTTACTTCAAAAACGCAGCCTTATCTTTATCAGTCGCATCGCTGTTCCACCATAACGCCAGAAAACTGATCTCGGCCCAAATAAACTTCCGGCCGATGCCTTCCGACAACTTCTCCACCATGTTATTGAATATCGCGCGCGTTTGCGTCTTGTAGTAATTCTCGAACGTCTTTATCCAACCTGAAATGTTTTGTCAATAATCCGTGATGCTCATCTGTTTTTTTGTTCGGAGAAATGTGATGGCACATTCTTTTGTGCGAAATTTTGCTCGCGGATTTTTTTTTATACTTTCGTTCACCGGTTAAGGTCCGTATTACAGAACGTCACTCAATACTCAAGCATTACTCAAATCTAGATTCAAGCCATTTGATTGGTTGAAACTAGTTTTAAATAATGCTTGAGTATTGAGTAACGTTCTGTAATACGGGACTTAGTAATGCTTGAGTCCTGAGTTAGGTTTTGTAATACGGGAATAAGATTCTGTGATAGAAAAAAGATTGGGATAATTATTGCCCCTATATATATTTTTTTTTCTTAATAATTCAATAAAAGTTTTACAATTTTATTTTTATTTAATTCTAATCAATTTAACCAATGTTATCAATAAGAATCAGAATTTCATAAATTTTTATTTCATTTAAATGTAACTTTTTACCGATGTTACCAATTTTTCAATTTGCCTTTATTAATAAGGAAGTTAGCTGATTTATCTGATTCATTGTTTCATGCATGTGGTGTTTACCTATAAATAACTGATGTACTGTTATTCTACTTATAAAAATGTATTATGTATTTGTATCAGGGTAATCAAATGTTGGTGAACTTAATAAATTAAATTACAATATTTAATGTTCAATTCCTTTCCATTGCGTAATGTAACATACTTTAAACATACCGGCAGAAAACTTACTATACATACGACAGTAGCAAAGTAATCTATGAACCTACTAACATTCCTGTTAGCGTTCCTTTCAAATAATTATGAATTCTTGTACCTATTAAATTATTGTAGGTATGGTTATTTGGCCTTGATTTTCCTCTTTCGTAAATACTCAACTTGTGCCACGTATGTAAACGTTTTCTGCCTATGTACGGTTTGTTATGTACCTAGCCTTATCTTTTTACGGTACAGTAAACGCCATGATAGCAACGCGATAATCCGCAGTTACAGCGGTTTTTTTTTCACTTCAGCTGCAGAATTTTTTATGATAAAGCGGCTTATCTTTTGACGTAGGTGTTACCTCGGACGCTTACTTTTCAACAGCACGCGTAGCATGACCACTATAGAAACGGGTTTTTTCTACGGAAGACCAGACAAAATGACAGATGGTTGACAGATTTCTAAAGAATTTTTTCTACTATATGTCATCTTGTATGATCTACTGTCGACAGAACACGTTTCTATGGTGGTCATGCTACTCGTGCTGATCACAAAACAAAACATCACGCTTTTCTTCCTGGATGGGGTAGCATGGCATTATACGCCCATATTTCGCCGGATATGTTTAAGTCACATGTGAAAGGGGGCCTATCTATCGCTATTACCCGGGTGCAAATCCGGTCACCGGGCTGCTATTTGAGAAATGTTATTAGGATAAACCCAATAACGCTGTGCCTGTCCTGTGTACTGAAATTAGAACAAACGAACTAGACATACGTCGTCTTTACAATGTGTAACTGAATTAATGCACATTATGAAATGAAAGTAGTTTGTTCAGAATCGTTTACTGAATCGATTTCTGTCTTTTTTAATACCTACCTATACGTAATTTTTTATCCGAAAAATAATTAAAACTACAGTACAACAATTTTCTTAATGTCCCTCGGGAATCATCGCATTTCCGAATACAAACGAATGGTAATTTCAATGTCCATCAATTATTCGATTTATCGTGTATAATAATTTGAATTCAGAACTAAGTACTTTATTTTTGTTTTGTTTTGATTGAAACAACAACAAAGTAGGTACTTAGTTTTGAATTCAAATTATTATACACGATAAATCAAATAATTGATGGACATGGAAAGTACCATTCGTTTGTATTCGGAAATGCGATGATTCCCGAGGGACATTATGAAAATAGTTGTACTGTTCGTTAATTACAGTCACACTTCCACTGTACAGTCAAAACAAACCATAATGGACGAAGTGGGTACTTCGTCCGCTAGACCCTTATACGTGTGCGACTGTTTGCGTGCGTACATTTGTAATGCGACCACAATTTTCTCCTACAATCAGTATAACTAATTTAATGAATAAACAATGTTTTATACATAATAATAAAAATCAAGTGTATGTATTGTGATTATAACATAATATTCTAATTGGGGTGTTTGGTGGTGTGCATTAATTCTGGGACATGTTATATACAGGGTGGCAGCGAGAGGGTGGTTCGAAAGAGTTACGGTGGCCCTGGCGCACAGGCAACTGAAGGAACACGGGTGGGTTTTAGTCAGTAAGAGTCTGACACGCCCTTCCGCTCCGCCCAGAGCGGGAGAGGTCATTTGATGATTTCCCACACACAAAAAAAAAAGGGTGGCAGGGACATCGACGCGCAACTTTTTACCATGGATTCAGTACATGATTCTGAAACCTCCAGCGTTAAACTTTTTCGTCGGTCATTAAAAAATACATGATTTCAGTTTGTGCGATGTCCTTGCCACCCTGTATGTATAGATATATAAATTGTCCATTCAAAATGACGTGTAATCTCGTGATCTACATTGATATTAGTAATAAGTACATGTTTATTAAACCAATTTAGTTACCGTATTGTTGATAAATATCAAAGATAAACCAATCTCCTCGATATACATGGCTTTTTACCGGACTGCGCGACAGCAAAGATGAGGTTATGTTTTTAAATTAACTAGCTAAACTTCACAAGCATGATAGTAAGTTTAATTTTTTTATTAGTCTACTTTATTGCCCACTGCTGAGCAAAATCCATTCCTTTCTCCTTATAATTTTATCTATATTGTGCGACTCGTTTAAAAAAAATCGAATCGAATCGTTTTCGAATTTTTTATCATATTTAGCAGATTCTTTAGCATTTTTTAGGTTCACTAATGTTTCACCGAAACACCATAGACAAATTTTTAGTTTACAACCAACGTTTCGTATACTATTTATTTCACAAACAACTTATTTCGCAAATGTTTTATTTTATATGGCAAATGCTTGTCTTTACAAATGTTCCGGATGATATTTAATCATTTATACATTTTTCATTTAATATTTAGATTGTTTTGGAAAAATCACGTTTATACTAAATAACATTTTATAATTCATTTTCTAAACCAGTGACACAATATTTGAAATGATTATGGATTCTGAGTTTGCATACCTATTATATTTGGAAAAGCGGCTTGCGATCAAATTTTGAAAATGTAATCCTACATGGTTGCAATTTCCATTTGGGTTAAATAATTTACAGGCAAGTACTGAAGTTCTTTAAACCTACTAACGTAATTTGTTTCTATAAAATCTAGTCGTTTGCCGCCGTATCCGCTGTCGCGGCAACGGTCGGTTCGCTCGCTCGGCTCGTGCGTAGGGGGTCACAGTTTTAACCTAACCTAACGTAACCATTAAAAAAAAAAAAACTGACCTAATCTAACTAGTTCGGTTCCGGGTGGCCCACTAAAAATAATCTCTTTTTTTCTAATAGCGCAAGTCGTTTCTGGTACTTATATTAATTTGTGCGTATAGAAAACATACCTGGACCTATATTTTTTAAACAAAAAATAGTTTAAAGGAACTATAAGCAATGCCAATGAGATTGAAAAAAAATTGTCCTCCTAAAAAAAATAAAGAAATATAAGTATTTCGAAAGATGAACGCATCGCGAAAATATTGATCCAAAAAAATAAAAAACGGAAATTAAGTTATTGAAATCTTTAGCAAGCCACTTGCAATTACGATAATTATTAATACTAATACAATTAATAAATAGTGTAGAGTCATCTCAATTACCTCCTTCCCTTTTAGTGTATATATATATATTATATAATGTAGGTATATATTATAGTAAATATATATGTATGTGTATTATAAGTTTATAACCTATTTAGGTACTTGTATACCTATTTCATGTATAATTAATTATGTTATCTTTTTAATATTTTTTTTTTATTATTATTAACGCCTGTTAAGCAGAGCACCTGCCATCTTATCTCTACACCACCCTTGGTTGACTGGTAGAGAATGCCTAAGGCATTAAGTCCGCCTTTGTATGTTATTGTGTGCGAGAAGTTTAAATAAATAAATTAATTAATTAATTATTAATACAAAAACAATCCAACAATTAAAACATAGAAACTTGTACAATATAACACAACTAACTATTTACACTAGGTACTAAATTAAATGACTAACTAACTAACTTAATGCCAATTTTTTGCCTATTGAATGACTTAAATGTTTAGAAAATTGCATGATAATAAGTCAATATGTAAAACGTTTTTATTCCAAACGTTGTCTTATGAGATAAAATGAAAAAGAAATGAATTATTTGACAAAAAATACGTTATTATAAAAAGTTTACCGGATAATTATTTTCTTAAGTGAATTATTTGGCAAAATTGTTGTTGTATAATCATGAAATGATAAATCATGTTTTTGCCAATCGTTGCTTGTCGTGTTAAAATTTGTAAATACATTTTTGGTGAACTGACAGGAAACCCGTTTTTAACCTCAAGGGAAGGAAAGAGTGCTAAATAAACTAACAATACAGTAAACTTATACTGTGTTTTAAATAAATAATTAAACCGAACTTTAGTGTTAGTACATACCTAATTAACTTTAAAAACCGGCGGACTCGCGCCCTGAGGGCTTTGTACGTACCGACTACCGTAACTATAATTTTATTATAATAATAGTTAAGTGTACTTTGATTTTATTTTTTTATTTATCAGTTCCAGCCTCACCCTTGCTGCCCTACCCAACGATGCCCTAAGCCGAGGTCCAGAGGTCTTCTTTAGCGTGTACTCGGTTAGTTTATAAGTTTTATGTCCCGGAGGCCTTCATTCATTAAGGCATCCACAGGATAGCCCCGTTAAGACACCACACCACCACCCAAATGACACTCACAAAATAACTATTACGCTATGAAAAAGGCCGTAGGAACAAAATTCTGTGAACATTATAACTTTTACGGTTTGAAAGATACAGCCCTCAACAGACAGACACCACCTTTTTTTTGGGCACCCCACATTTGCGGCGGTTAGTCCCCTTTTTGAGGAGTAGATTGAGAGGAGCCACGGCGTCCTCACCTTCCGCCTGACGCAGGTCCTCACCGGACATAGCTGTTTCGGGAGGTTCCTGTTTCGGATAAGGCAGGAGGAAACGCCCGGGTGTTACCATTGTGTGGATCGACCGGAGGGCACGGTGGAGCATACGGTGGAGGTCTGCCCGGCTTGGGCGGAGCACCGCCGTGTCCTCGTGGCGGCGATCCACAGCGGCGATCTCTCGCGTCCGGGCCTGGTCCAGGCCATGGTACGGAGCGAGAGGGTATTGGAAGCCGTCACCTCCTTCTGCGAAACAGTAATGCTCGCGAAGGAGGAGGCGGAGCGCGTGAGGGTGAGGCAATCGCTGCGCCCTCACGCCCCTAGTTCGGCGCAGGAGGAGACGCCCAGGGCATCGGGAATCGATAGCCGATTCCCGGCCACCGTAAGCGCGGGCTTGCGGACGGCGAACAATGGGTAGCTCGCCGTCCGGTAAGGACCAGGCCCGGGTCGATGGCGCATTGTGTTCCACGCGCGCCACAATTAGATGTCAGCATCATTGACGTGGTTCGAAAGGGCCGATGGCTGCCGGGGTCGCGGATTGTTCGAAAGAGTTACCGTGGCCCTGGCGCACAGACAACTGAAGGAACACGGGTGGGTTTTAGTCAACAAAAGTCTGACACGCCCTCCTGCTCCGCCCAGAGCGGAAGTAGTAATTTGATGATTTCACACCCAAAAAAAAAAACAGGCACCACCTTTTGGTTACAGAAACATAAAAAAATTGCAAGTGATAAGGACAACGTCAACATAACACCTTTTACTACAAACATATGTTTCTCTATTCATGATGTTCGTAAGTGTTTTATTTTTATCGAATTACAAGTGTGTTTGATAAGCACCGTCCTTCGATTATCTACGCTAATAATATTGTACTGATATAATTTATCATGTGTCAGAATGCGTTACCTACTAATTTCGAAACTCAAGGCTATACAGGGAGTTCTTACTGACATTAATCGTAGGTCAAATAGACATCTCATTTTGATTCATAAATCGCAGAAATTGCGAAATAATGATATTTCTCTTGATTTAACCCAAAAGTAAATGTTGAGTTCGACAAGTAATCAAACAAAAAACTAAAAATACTGTTTAGGTTTTCTCCAAAACATGAGTCTTTTGTCTTCTTTCCTGACGCAATTTCAGCCCTTTTTTTTGGGTGGGAAATCTTCAAATGACCTTTCCCGTTCTGGGCAGAGACCGGAAGGGCGTGTCAGACTCTTACCGACTAAAACCCACCCGTGTTCCTTCAGTTGCCTGTGCGCCAGAGCCCCGGTAACTCTGTCGAACAATCCGCGACCCCGGCAGGCATCGGCCCTTTCGGACCCCGTCAATGATGCTGACATCTCTTTGAGGCGCGCGTGGAACACGACGCGCCGTCGACCCAGGCCTGGTCCTTACCGGACGGCGAGGTGCCCATTGGTCGCCGTCCGCAAGCCCACGCCTACGGTGGCCGGGAGTCGGCAATCGACTCCCGACGCCCAGGGTGTCTCCTCCTGCGGTGACGTGGGGCATGAGGGCGCAACAATTGCCTCTCCCTCACGCGCTCCGCCTCCTCCTTCGCGAGCATTACTGCTTCGCAGAAGGAGGTGACGGCTTCCCATTCCCTCTCGCTCCGTACCATGGCTTGAACCAGGGCCGGACGCGAGAGATCACCGCCGCCGATCGCCGCCACGAGGACACGGCAGTGCTCCACCAAAGCCGGGCAGACCTCCACCCAAGCCTGGCAGACCTCCACCGTATGCTCCACCGTGTCCTCCGTTCGTTCCACATAATGATAACACCCGAGCGTTTCCTCCCGCCTTATCCGAAACCTCCCGAAACAGCCATGTCCGGTGAGGACCTGCGTCAGGCGGAAGGTGAGGACGCCGTGGCGCCTCTCAAGCCACTCCTTAAAGAGGGGACTTACCGCCGCAATTGCGACGTGCCCTGCGGTGGGTTGCGACAGTCGCACTCTCCATGCCGCCATAAGATCCCGCCGGAGCTCTGTCCGCTGTACCACTCCCAAATGTGTGCGAGGACCTTTGCCTCCAGATCCCATGGCGGCAATCCGGCAAAGAGGCTCGCCGCCTCGCAGGAGACCGTGCGGTATCCCCGGACCAGCTGGAGCAATTTCAGCTCTGAAGTCTCATTTTAAATGTTCATCCTGTATTATTAAATCTACTTTAGATTATTATCTAAAGTCAATAGAGAGATAAAACTTCGGGATTAAAAACCTTGATTTGAAAATACAAAGTTCAGTTTTGCATCAAGAAATATGATTTTTACAATCATACTTGTCATTCGGAAATTAATTTTAGTTTCACGATAATTGACGTCTGTGTAAATTGGCAATTTTTAACGGGTGTTTTATTGGCTATTATTTTTCATGTCATTTCGTTTGGGCACTCTCTATCCTAATCTATAGGGTCTTGTTGTACTTTTATGCCTGTAGTAGCTGGCTTGTTGGCCATCTGTTCCTAAATAAAGGGTCATCTTCTATTTACTAGACCAGAGTCACATCACAATAGAGTATTGAAAAATGGACTTTAACACACATTTTATTGTATTGAGTTGATGGCGCGCATCATTACGGTGTACAGCTATTGTCAACTTTTCTCATTAGAGATCGATTTCTAGTCTAACAATATTTTGTTCAGATTGACGGCTATCTAACCTTCAGATCCCAGTCTGGTTTTACTCTCGGACTCTTGGGCTCCACCCTAAATGTAACGCCTGTTATCAATGATATTATAAGTAAAAGAGGTAGATAGATTACCTACCCAGCATTCGATCTTCAAAAACGGCACGACACATTATTAGAAGATACGTGGAAGTAGGAGCCGCATATCGTAATATATATCGGGAGTGAAATGAGACAAGACGAAGGAAACTTAGCTAATTAGCCAAGTTTTGACATGTCACTTGCGGAGCGCGTATAACCTATTTACCACTTTTTATTTATAATATCATTGCCTTGACACTCACAACATAAATTAAGAATCATAGCATTGCAATCTATTTTCCTTGATATTGAGGCATGAGGCAAAATTATACTAAGTACGGAAATAGTTCGAAACAGGGTGAATTTATCGCCCTGGCAATGAAGGGGCATCCCGATTAGGGTTACCATCCGTCCGGATTTGTCCGGACATGTCTGGCTTTATGACCCGCCGTCCGGACTTTGTCCGGCCTTGTCATTTGTCCGGACTTTTTGACTTAAGGGGATTTCTATTAGGAATTATAAAAATAATAATTAATACTGAAATAGAAAGATTAAAAAGTAAAATGTCCGGAGTTCTTTGCAAATGTCCGGCTTTTTGTCAGGACTTTTCATATTTCGCAATGGGAACCCTAATCCCGGTTGACTTACTACTACAGCTAAAAAAAAATACTACTCAGCAACAGAAGCAGCGAGTTGAAACGATGACTGATTAACTTACTAGCACTCGCTCAGTTTATAAAGTTTTATTAATCTTAGTATTTTTACTATAGTAGATAATGTATGTGATATAATACAATTTCAGAACAGTTTATTTTTCTATGAAAATCAAATCATCAAACTTTATTTATTTATTTAAACTGTTTGCACTCAAAAAAGGTACAAAGGCAGCAATAACACCCCTTACGTACTTACGCCATATTGTTTAACGAATAAGTCAATTATATAGAAAATACACTTTATGTATGCATGATTGACACTGCTGTCTTGAGACGTAATTTCAATTAGCGTCTGAGCGAGAAACGCAGTTTTAATGGTAAAGCCATCTTTTTAGTACCAATTTTTCATTTTATAAGAAAATCGCACATTATCGTAAAATGAATGTCATTGAAATGAAGATAACCAATTCTTTCAAGTATGGGCACAAAAGACCTGAAAGAAAAAAAAGAACAATTGCTTCAATGTTAAGTACCTGGATCATTGTGTGAGTGGGGGACTATAAAAACTTTCAGCTTATTCTTCTGGCTCCATTGATCTTCTTGGTACTCAATTTCCCAACCTTGCTTCCACACTCCGCCGTCTTCATCGTCAAAGAAAATTCGGTCGTACATTGACAGCATCTGTAACAAATTATCATTTGTAACAAACCAGACGTTTGAATTAATGAAATAGAAGTAAATTCTCAAGCAGAGACATGGCAGTAAGACCACCTTTCAAGCAAAGTATCACATTTGTACGTATTTTCTTTCTTTCCTTCTTGTCTGTTAAGATATGAGTAAGATGTGATATGAGTGACATAAATGGTTTAGTAAAGAAATAAATAAATTAGACCAATGAAAACAGGTCAGTTGTTCCAAGACCAGTGGAAGCTACACTAGTTTTGTTTTTATTTTATTTTCTTTCTCTTTTTTTTTATGTTCATCTTGGACATATCACTGACGTTGGTGAAGGAAAACATGATGAGGAAACCGGGCCTTGAATTAATATAAGACTGAAATCGCTAATCCGTCTTGAGCACGCGTGGTGAATGTGGTAATCAATGCTCATACATTCTCTGTATAGAAGAGGCTGTTGTCCTGCAGTAGGACAATAATAGGCTGGTATTTATGAATCCACAAAACTATTATGGTATTTGTAGAAATCAACCGCAGAGCATTTTTCACTCATAGAAGGTTCTAAGGACCAGTTATATGAGAAGATCATCATAATTACAAAGTGTTTATATTTATTTAGATTAAATGCTATTCTGGTTTTATCAGTAAAGATATGGAGTAGTAATAAATCACGATAATTTGTTTGTAATAAAAGTATAATCAAGCAACTTCCTTTTTGGAGCTGTTTCAATGTTAAAAAAATATTCTCTAAAGAAACTACAGAAGAAATGGCAATTAGAAATCATTTTCACTACTAATTATGTTCTATAAAGATTATACAACAATATGTAAGCAGCGGTTTAAGAAGATTAAATTAGAAACAGTACCTGTATATCAGTTTTCGGTATGGTTTGTTTCTGTATAGGACATGATGACATATTGAATGGAATGCGCATCTTCGGTGGCTCATCTCCAACAGCCTTGAACTCTTTGACCTTTGGTGGTTCCTTGTAAACCACTTCTTTAGGCCTCTTCTGAGGAGGATGGTACTCTTGTGACTGTTCAACAATCTGGTCTACAGCAGATTTGATCTCACCAACCACAGCGTGATGTTGATTTAACTCGTTCTCTATGTGACGCAGCTTTGATTCAAATGATGACCATTTTGTCTGAAAAATTGATTACGGTTAAAGATATTTATTTACTCAAAAGAATTTACAAAATTCACTTACAGAGTAAACATAGTTTAAATAAAGTTTATGTGCCAGTAAGCGTAGATAAATAAATAAAGTACGTATCTTAAAATTATCATTACAATTTTAACACTTCAATTAAAACATATACCCATTACCTAAGCACAACAAACAGAACAAAACAAAGGCAAGTTAGAAGAAAGTTACCCACAAGAAACAGCATTTTTGAGCAATGTGGGTAGGATGCAATTTAATAGTTGCT
Organism: Dryobotodes eremita; assembly: GCA_917490735.1. Classification (NCBI taxonomy): domain Eukaryota; kingdom Metazoa; phylum Arthropoda; class Insecta; order Lepidoptera; family Noctuidae; genus Dryobotodes; species Dryobotodes eremita. The sequence goes on from OU823257.1 coordinate 14,353,169, forward strand.
GCGTGTTTACTAAGGCCTATGCCATAGTGTGGAACATAAGCGATTTAGTGATATTACATATTATTATTTCTTTATTCATATTTTCCTTTAGGTATATATTTGTATTTTCTTTATAGTCTAAGTGAGTTTATGTATGTATGTATGTATGTATATATTTTTTTTTTTTTTGTTATTATGAATTAATCGAAAGGTTAGATAAAATAGAAAGGTTAGATTAGATTTTATATCCATAATACATTTGTTTGGTGTTCTAATTTTTTATTATATTATGAGCCGATTTTTTATCAGTCAGACAACTTTTATCTAAGGAATAAAGAAGATCATGACAAAGAATCTGACAATCGAAAAATCAGCCCCCCAAATAAATTTGTATGACTATTTTAAAAATAATGTGTTTAAAATTAAGACGTAAATGAAATTGTCTTTTTAGTACATTGTTATTGTTTTGATAAGACTTGATGAACAATGCACACAATCCAGTAGTATATTAAAACATACTGACTTTCGTATCAACTTTGTATATTGATTAATATACATTTTGTGCAAGGTAAACTAGGGCCAAAACCTTTGAATGAAGGAAGCCAGTACTTCCAGCCAGCCAGGAATGAGTAAATTAAAAAATAATTTTATTGAAAGTAGATCACATTAAAATTATTTACACTACATTTCATTTTGCTTTCCATCAGGCCAGAGTAAGATCAAGAGGATGCCCATTCAATAATTAAAATAACAGTTTAAAGTACTAAAATTGGGTTGATGACAAACTGAATACAGCAGTATTTTATTAGTACAGAGAGGTCCCTAAAAATATTAAAACCTAAAATATCACATAAACTTACTGAGGTTCTGAATTCAACATATTTGAAATGAAACATAGACCAATGTAATAGGTAGCAGGTACATAGAAAACTTACAGGATAGATGTAAGAATATAATAATTCCGGAATATTGAATTATTTTCATACTTACATCAAGATCTTGTACTGCTGGTTTTATACTTGGCAACTTGAAACTTAAATCTGTCACCACGTACAATATAAAAATAAACGCAATGATGCATGTTGTCCAAAACACAGCCGATAATCTTCTGATCCTCATATTGAAACCTACTGAATAAAAAAAACAACTTTATCACTCGCTTACAACGCATCCTGTAATAATTATCGACAAATAGAGTAGAACTTTGTCTTCGAAAGTAAATATTCAGATATTAAGTGAAAAGTCTTCAGCAACACGGTTGCTGTTAAAAATCGGCAAAACATAAAACTGAACACAAGTACAAACACATACAACGATTAGGCGTCTATGTAATTACATGGATTCGAAAATGCCGGTTTGTAATTTTCTGTTATCGCTTAGCAAAAGTATTTAACTACCTTGATATCACAGTTCTAGTTTAGGCTATTTTTATTATTTTATGACACGAATACATAATTTTTTACCGCTTACGATTAGGTTTATCTTTCACCTATTTGTTATGTAGTCTGACGTTAATGACGTTCCTGTCAATGTTGAATGAATTGCTTTTGCTGATGATAAGTATTATCGGGGTTAACTCTTACCGCTTACAGATTACCACCAAACGTACATTATAATTTCTTAAAATGAAATAAGGAATCATAAAATAAAAATTTCTAATGGAAAACCAGACTTTACAGAGACATTTTTATACAATATTCACTCAAAACCTATCTTAAAATATTCAATTTATCCAATCTCATAAGCCAATAAAAGTCCAACTTACAAAATTAATATATATAACTGGCGACACTCCTAGCACATCTGTCAAATCCTGTCAACGTCATTTCTGATTTAGAGGTCGATTTTACTACTTACATTTTTGTGAATATGTTATGGATTTACGGTTTTTTTTAATTATTTTTGTAGTTTTTTTACCATATGGCCAAGAGAGCCATGACCCGGGTGGCAGACTAAGCTAATAAAGCAAGCTGTAAGAGGCGAAGCCAGCTGTTCCTCACAGCCTGCCTTATTTTCTTGATATAAGCACTAGGACTTATCTTCTACTCTGCCACCCCGTATTTTCTTGATACAAGCACTATACTCTTCTAGCCATTCGCCCCGTAACGTAACTAAAATTTTCGATCTCGCTACGCTCGCTACTTTGCATCCTAATATATCTTGGTTGTTCTGAAACTTCTATGCATGAGTCTACAAAGTAACTTCAATAACAGTGCGAATGGTAAAAAGAAAATGCAACCTTCTCCCCGAGTTCTAGTGCTATGAACTCACATCGCTCGCTCTTGCATCCTCAATTCTATAAACTGGTGCTTTGATTAATTAAGTGCTGATTTTACCAAAGTCAGATATCTTTCATCCGTGGAATAAAATTGACGTCTAACAGTTCTAGTATGGAAAAACTGTCAATAATTCAAAATTTATTCACAGGATAAGACTTATTCTAGGTATAAAAGTTTGATGAAATTCGTCTTTAGTCGCCAAAAAGTAACTTCTATAGCATCTGTATACTTAAGGCTCCCATGGACAGGCGCGCCGCGACAGCGCTACACAAAGACGCCGCTCGTCGCGCGACACGCGGTGCCTTTGTGTCGGGCCTCGCGTCGCGCTAGTGTGTACGAGCCTTTATTCTGTATGAATGGTGAAAAGAGAACCTATCCTATCCGAGGCGAGGTGCTTTCATTCCCAAGCTCGCTTTGCTCGCTCTCGCATATGATTAGTTCATTTTGTAAAATCTCTACGACTATAACGAAGATTAGAGAAAACCTTATTGGTCAGGGGCGCCAAATCTTAAAATACGTCACTGACCGCGATTGTATCTGCTCCGCGGATAGTAAACCTGTTATGATAAAGCGATTATTATCTTACAATAATAGGCCTTACAAAACGAATGCTTCACCCGACACGACACCCCGGTTTTACAGTCTCCGGTATAACCGGTAATCTTCAAACGGTTGCCTGCAATTTGCTGTTTTAGGAGTTGAATAGTAAAATAAGTAAATTGAGACATGGCTGCAAGGATTTATCTTCTTCTTTCACAGGGTTTGATATGGTCTAAGAATTTGATACTTATCCCATACGAGTGCAATGTGGGGTGGAATAATACAGGGTGGTTTTATTAGCAGTATTGTGTATCCAGTGATAGCATTGAATCAAGCCTTACTCTAAGCTGACCTTTGCACTGTATTGAGAGCTAGGCCGGTTCAGCTTTTCATGACACAAAGAAAAATTTAAATTGCAATTACTTAACAAGTAGGTACTCATTGTAGCTTCATAAAGAAATACGGGTTTGGATAACTTTTCTAGCTAGTAAAATGAATTATCGAAAAATATAAATAGAGCTGTGTATGCTAGGTGAGTGGATGACAGGTTTAGGACTAAGGTAAATGATTGAGAAGAGGTGGTCTAACGATTAATAGAGAAATCTGGAAGAAGAAGATATTTTGCGCTGACCACAAATAAAATGGGTTAAGAGAAAGAGAATGATGACGAGATGGTTTAACTGAGTCACCCGAGTAAGACCACAGCGAAACGCGTCATACAACTGAGGCCATTAGCCAACTGTCCATTGATTTGTTCGATGTTTAGAGCAGTTGTAGATGGTGTTGATGATGATTAGTATACGAATTGTTTCCCAAATAACGACAGTTGATATTTGTTTATCTCTTCTTTATTTACTAATTAGAATTTAAAGTACGACGAGGTAATCTTTAAAATGGTAAAAGCAGCTTTAATGTTTTAAGGTTTTATGTAAAGTTCCAGTTGTTATTTATATAGGAGCGTATCCGAACAGAGCGACGAGCCTTGTTATCGATTTTTGGAGAAACGTCAAACTAATTTGTTTGTGTGTGAAAGATGGCGTCAAAGGAGTCCCTGGACGTGAGTATTAATTATTTTCTTTGGATTTAGGTACCTGTTTCGGGTTTAATTTAACTTAACTTACATTCGACATAATAGGGAATGTTATTGACGGAAAATTATACCGGTATACTCGTTTTTTAAAGAACAAATAACTGAAGAAGGCCACGCCCCTGCCGTTGGTTTCGTTTTTGATTTGTATTTATATGATTTCAACGAGATTTTGAATTAAAAGTTATGCATAACGTTTTTATATAACGTATGGTTCTTTTGATATACTTATTTAAGTAAAATCCTGCATAATTAAGATATTTTTAATTCATGATTAACTCCAAAGTTAATTATGCAAAAGAATAACAAATACCGGCAAACGGTGAAACTATTAACCGAATATTTTGCTGATGTAATTTATTTTACACAAGGAACCATTCGTTTTTTTTGTACTTTACTATCACATCTTAAGAAAAAATCTGACTGCAAGGTATTAAAAGCTATTAAGACAGATAGTTGTATCTTCAGCATCATTAGCTATACTCCAGGAACATTAATTTAAAATAAGATTCAATTTGGTTGATCCGGGCGCTAACATCACTATAAGACAATGGGTGCGATAAACTTATACTTAAGTATATTATTTCACAAAAATGGTACCAGGTTGGTATCAATGGTGGTTATTCAATCAAGAATTTTTAAAATTAAATACTTCAAGGATTACTCTTTTTCCTTATTTTTCTTCTTCATTACTCTCAAGATTATGCAAAATCTCGATGATTACTTATTTGCCACATAATATAGTCTACTGAAGCACAATGTGGAATTCACTGGATCATTGTGAATTTTTAACGCTTTGAAATCACATTTGCGTTGCATTATGATTCTTCAAATCTTGAGAAAATTAAATAGGTTATCAAGGTGTAACCAAGGGAATGCTTGCTCGATCAAGTGTGCACTAATGCCACCTTCATGATTGCTTACCATCACGTGAAATAGTCGTCAAACGCGAACATTTAATCTGTAGATTAGGTACCAATGTTTTGTATCTCTATTTTGTATTGCAGAAGTCTATAGAAAGATTTCTGTAAAGAAAAAACTTGATTCTGTTGTTTTACATGAGATAGGCTGATCCAATGATTTACAGAATAGCCTTAAATACCACAATTTAGTTTGAAGCGTTTTAGTAGGTGAAGATAACCATTCAGTCTTTTGAAGGCATTCAATTTCAATAGGAATTCCAATTAAAAGTAAATAAAATATATTATGAAACTATTAACCAACAAAATACAGTAACAAAAAAAAAAAAAGTATAATAATAAGACCATTCTATCCTCATAATAGCAAATGTTAAATAGGAATATAACCTTTTAGCTCTGAATGCTCAAGCTTTGAAGAAGCATTTGTTTAACATAATATTTCAAAAAAATTGTCCTAAGTAATAAAATGTTGCATTACTTTAATGAAAATGCTACATGAATAATGAAAATATATAATTTATTGAGATGAATGATTTAATAGTAGATCTTCATCTTCATGGGTGTGGCTGTTACATAAGGTTGCATCTAGCTCCCTTTGGCACTGGCTAATGTCCTTGCCACAGCCTTATTGATTTTGGATCAAATAAAAAAATAAAAAACTTATCAGGCATCTACCATACAGCTAACATTAACAAAACTTTTAAGACAGAAAAATAAAAAAGATGTATTAAAGTTCCATCTTTGTGGTTGAAAACTGGTAACCACTTCCCTCTATGCAATTATTTTAAACCAGCTAACATTATTTCCAATTTAATTGGCTGATTGATAGGTTGCCTTACTGAAGGTTATTTTGAAGATGAAAGTTCTATCTTCATGCTATATACTCCATAACTGACTGTAGAATTTACAATTTATACAGCGTGCCTGAACCCAATAAGCTATAGTTTTTAATATATGTTTACTGTACTGAGATTTAATTAGTCTTGGTATATTGAAGACCTTTCTTCTTTGTTCTTCTATCCCACATCTGCAGTCCCGCATCTAAAAGTGCGGGACTGCAGCCTTGCGTGGTGTTTAACGCGGTTCGATAACGGCCGCCTCGCCAATTGAACGCATCCGCATTTGTGTCAAAGGACACAGCACGCGCTCCAAGACGAGCTCATCTTCATCCAAGGTTACCAACACATCCGTAGGCGAAATACTCCACTGGATACCCACGTACGCTAGCTTTTATAGCGGAAAAATACGGGCCTACTTTTTGTATTGCCCCAAATAATAACATACGTTTATAATCTATGTACTTAGTACTTTTCTGTTCGTTTGTACATTTACATTACTATAATGTTGTCATTAAATTTAGTTTTCTGAAATGTAACGACACAAAACCAGCGTTTGACCTACGGTACCTAGTGTGATCGGCCTTTAATCAATTGTTAGAGCGAGACTTGCTTGCTTCTACCGTGAACGATTAGAATAAATCATTCATTCAACGCCTAGTACCTACTACGAGATTTGCAAATTGTAAAGTAAGGTTACTTCCTCATGTGAATGAATTGATGGACACTAACCAGTAGGGATCGCCGGCTAACACATGAATAGTTGGCCTTCCACACCCGTCCCAACATTGTGCCATTCGCATTATGGCTTATGAATGAGTATGCCTGAATAGTCCGTGCGTCTCATTTTTCAACATCATTAGCGGACGTACTCGCCTATTCAAGAGATTAATCCGCACATCGTTTTATGCCCAGTGCTACTGAACATATATTTTCGTGCCGGCGGCTACTTCCATAAACTTTATGTTATCCATTGTACTCCATTCTAGTTAGCACAAGTTTCCCCTGATACCGAAAACTTTTCTCGCCCCACATGTAACACACAACTCCACTCGTATCTTTTAGCGCCCGTAATAGGCAGTCGGCTGTGAAATTAGAAAACAGCCTTGCGAATATGGGGCACGTCAAAACGGAAACCCTTTTAGAGATAACTCGATTCAATTCGCAGAGATCTCTAGGGTAAATTCATCAGATGCAAACCCGATGTAGGCAGAGTGAATTGCACGTGCTTGGCGAATTTCCATTCATGAGATCAGAACGGGCGGATCGTTAATATTCTTGGCCCTTAAGTGTACGATGTCGAATCTGTTCGCTGACTATTTACGATGAATGTCATATATCACACTTGCAATCGTCTGAGAGATCGTCTACAACAGGCTAACTACAGAGTGAGGCTAAGGTCCTGCACGATGCTGACGCAAGTAGCCGCACTTCCCGCAGGATGTCGGGAATGAGAGCGTGTCCTCATAACTCTTGTGCTGTCGTGGGTGGCGATCGCAGACGTTGTGTAACTCCTTGTTCTAATGAGGATATTATTCAGGAGTATCTGAGCATTAGAAGAGAAACTGTCGCGGGCCTTTTGAAGCGCTTTAATTACACCGCTGTCGGCGGCTACCTCGTTAGTGCTCGACGAAACAACAGACAGATTGTGCCATTAATTAAATTCAATCATCTGTTGGTGTTAAATACTCTGTCATTCAATAGCGTACAATAGATTTGAGCCTGTAGGTATATCTTCTTGTAGGATTATTGTCAACTTAAATTCAAAACTAAAGCGGTATTCAAATATCTAAGTTTTTTTTTTGATTTGAATTAGTTAATAAAAAATAATAAAACATTTGTGAATATGACATCCAAGAATTGACAAAACTAGTTCGGTAATTTGCATTATTTAACTTCTCAATATTGGGTCCTTAATTTCGTATTCAATATGATCACTACGCCAAAAAAGAGAAGGAAAGCTTGGCATTGTTCAGTAAATTGCGTTACTCGCCGAAATATTCGCTGCTTATTATTTTTTCTTACATTGCCTGAGGACTATCCGGAGCGATGTCGACTTCAGAATCCCCAGCGAGGCGTGAATATTTATCTCGGTTCCAGGCCAACATTGTTACTGCCATCATAATGACCGCCACTTTAGGGTGAAATCTCTTAGGGCGAGAATTTTCTTCGACCGAAGAACTTTTTAATACTGAAGGTCACGCAGCTTAAGTTGTTAAATATTTCATAAGGGATTTTCATAATTTGAAGTTCATACGAATATTTGGAGGGACGTTTGGGGGACGGTTAGCAACAGACGTTTCGGCTTATATAGGTTTATTATTTTTTCAAGGGTAGGAAGGCACTGAAGCTGTTACGGGCGTGGTAACAGCTTGTATTTGTTACGTAAAGGTCGCGACGTATGTATCGGAACTTATAAATTTTGCAGTTATCTATAATTATAAAGGGGTAGACGTTGCGTGCGGCTGCCTGGCCATGATGAGTTCGTCGACGACAAAGAATATTTTGCAAAATATACGGAGGCCACTGCTAGCGGAATAGGCTCGTAATGGGGCCTACACAGCAGGTAGCGCTTCTTTATGCTAGATAGGGATCTAGAAAAGCCGATAGTTATCGTACGCTTAGCAACAAAGCTTACGTGATCAAAGCTATTTTAATTTAATGGGAAATCTTTTAGACTGCATATTTGATTATTTGTAACACAGTTTGTTAATTGAAGTTTGTTATTAGTGCTATCTAGTTCCGAGTCCGGCATCCATAATGAACAAGGACAAAGTAATGTATTGCACGTAAACGTCGACACCTGTCCATTTTTAATTAAGCTACTGTTCTAATTAATTATACCGTTAATAGGGCATTGTACATACTTATACATGTAGTACACATAACAAACGATACCTTATCTTTACTATGGCCAAATGTGTATCTATAGAGTTAGCGTGTCAATAGGAAAAATACGCTCAACTTGCGTCGTAAAAGCGCTTTTATTACTTGGTTTATCTAATATTTTCCCCTTTCTTCTTACTGCGTTAAGGTATCAGTAACTAACATTTACTGTTCGCTCGATATCTTCAAGGACTTTACCTAACCTACGTTCCTACGTGAAGCAAGTTTCAAATAATTACTATTTCAAAGGTGGTGTTCGTGATGTGCCAACATTAATGAAGATGCCAGACTTTGTAAGAGTATTAAAAAGGTAATATTCTCTGAACTTGTTAAGCCCTGAATGTAGTTCAAACTTGAAGGTAATTTACCTAATGTTAGCGCATAAGGCTTACATAAGATAGGAAGAAGTAGAAGGGCGTTATATCGAAATATAACTCTACTCTGACTAATAAGTTCACATCTTAGGTTTTTTTACTGGTTGATGATATAATTTTTTCGCACTAAACCCTCTACGCCATTTTTCGCAAGACCTAAGAGATAACATGTTTTGTAAAAGCATCTCATGTTACCTGAAGTGGCCCCTTTTGTTAACGCTAAGATGTCGTCTGCGGAAGTAACCGTATTTTTCACAGTAATGGAGCCTTAAAAATCTTTCTAGAAGGTCAAAAGGATAAGACTAACACATGTAGGATGTGGGGTGAAGAAAACACTACATTTCATCTTCAGAATTCCTTCAATAACTGTATCCTCAACAATTCCAGTTATTGATTTTCTGAAAATGTCAGCGAAACCTCTTAACTTTCAAACAGAACAAATGCTTTTACTGACAAAAAGGAACATCCAACATCGGTTTTTATTTTTGCTCTCCTTCCTTTACTTTGTAAAATGGGAAAGTCTTCATCTGCCCAGCTTGACTTTGTATAGGATTACAACGATAAAAGTCTTCTTCGGAAATGTCTCAAAGGTTTTTTTTATTTCATACAAGCGAACTTAAGGAAAATTGATCGTATTTATTCAGATGATGGTCGCTTACCATTTCTAAGCGTTCATATCGATTCTTTTGTAGTATTGAAGGTACACCTAATTGTACCTTCAATACTAAAAAAGCACAGTTTTCGTTCTGAAATAACTAGCATTCATTATAAAGCAATTTACTTTTTAGTTCACTGGAATTTGTCGACGTCATCATGCTTTGCTGTTACTGTAATGCTAATTAGACATTTATATTAATATATAATATTATAAAGACGTATTTGTGAGTTTGTATGTAGGGGGTAATCTTCGGAACGAATGATCCGATTCCGAAAATTATTTCACTAATGGGGAGCTATAGTATTGCCGTTGCAGTAAAAACTGGAAAATTCACGGAATCGCGATCGAATTCGCGGGCAGAAGCTAGTCTTCTATAAAATGTTTGCTTTAGCAAAAACAGTATATGCGATATATAATTGTTTTATTGAATCTGTCTTTATTCGGTAACGTCTCATCAATGCTAAAATAGTAGATTATACAACAATGAAAAAAAAAGGAATTTAATTCGAGGGACTAAGTTGGATCCCGAGAGCATCGAAGGATTCTAGATTAGAATCCTGAGCGGAGCGAGGGATAGAAGGACCGAGAGGTTTTTTTTGTCAAGAGTTGTTACCTACTCTACTTTTTACCATTGACTGCAAGAAAATAAATAGTAGCATAGTACATATTTATATTTATAACATTTTATTATATAATCGATAATAAGAGAACAAAGGATTAAATATAAACATTAATATTGTGAAATTAGAACAGTTTTCGATTTAAGTACGATATTTTTTTTTTAATTGTTTAGCTCTATGGAATAGCTCCATTTAGCCAGCCAGTACGTACTTTTAGCAAGTTTAATATTATATTTTGTACATAATTCGTGCTTGTTCCAAATTCAAAATGTTTTTATTCACTCAGTAACTAAAAGAGAGTTTTATTCACTGTTATCGATGAATCAAATGCCCTTCTTCGAGTGGCAATGGTAAAAAGTTTATTTAAAATATTACCAGAAATACATTAAATAATACAATCTCTCCATATTTCACGCCATATCTTCAGTTCCACTTTACCGAACAAAGTGCGATTGGGTGTGTCTAATCCGATTTCTGTCACTCAAGTTATGTCATAACAAGATATTGTTCAACTTGGTCGGGTCCTTTGAGGAAACATTTTCCGTGACGACGAATTCACATTTCAGTCACAAAAGACAGTTAAAAGTTTAAAAGCTAGATCGGCCATCCATATAGACCCGATTTAAATCGAGGCAACTTATTTCTGTAATGTAACAAAGCACACGCTACAGTTTTCCCGGGCAGTTAACTTGGTGCATTGGTCGCTAAAGAGGTCGCCATCGATCCGGCCAGGTCGGGCTGCAAGTTTCATAACTTAGATGCACTGGCGCCAAATTGTTAGAAATTTCTGTTTACGCGTATCAAAAATTAAGCCTTACGAGTAAGCACATTTGACCTGCTTTCAACTTTTACGAGTGTCATTAATAATTATGACGAAATTTTGTTGTTGGGCCTTGTTGTCTCTTGTTTAAATTAGGGCGCGGATGATTCTGTTTTTTAGTTGTTGACCCATTTGTTTTTAGTCGTCGACATTTGGGTAGGTAGAGTTGTAAAATTACATTTGTTAGTTTTTCAGTTCAATTTCAGGATCGATAACTTACGTAACACGGAACTCATAACAAAGTCGGAATGGTTCACATTCTACTATCCGTTTTTCACATGAATACTGCCCCATATAGGGGATGAAGGCACTGGTCATACGTCAACTAATGAGCACTCGACCACTTCCGTTCCTGGAGCGAAGCAAAGCCTGGCAGAATGCCAAGAAAATACTAGTGTGAAGCACTAGTGGAAGTTAATCTTGAATTACGATACTAGCAATTCATTTATCTGGTCTTGTTTTTAACAAGTGATTAGTACATGTACTCGTAGTAATTCCTTATGATAATTTGGCGTAGTACGCTACGATGCCGCTCGATGTCCTAGGTGCGCATGGAGACTAAATCGATAGGACGGTTGTACTCGAGCGATTATTATGGGATTGTGCGCAGATACTAAGTTTGTCAGTCAGTCTATCTTCAATATTCTAAAGTGTTGCATTTTGTTTCATATCGGGTTATTTTCTAAGCTTTCTTTGGTTTCGTTCACTTGGCTTCCATAATACTACTTCGGTGTTACTGTATACCGATTTTCTGGAAAGCTTTCGAAAAGGAGCGTAGATGTTAAAAGAGATGTCAGTTCGGTTACCAGGGAAACCTATAACGGGCAACGGGCACGGTAGTTATTACCTACCTTAGGAGATTCTAGAGCGCTCGTGTAGCGCGATCCACGTCACTCCTGACCTCTTAGGTGATTTACTGCAAATTGACTGTGTTCAGTGTCTAGCACGCGACATTATGCACTTAAGGAATCGAGGCGAAGTTTCATAAGAATATCAGCTGTCATGACAAAGCACACTTTACATGAAATTTTACACAGAAAATCACTTGGTTGTGGGATAGTAACAAATTGCTGGCCCCAACTCAATTCACCTGCCAAGTCAGGCGTAAACACTTAGCGAATTTTCTTTCAAGACGCAACTGAAGGAAAAGAAAGAAGGTATTGTATTTTTCCGAATTACCATATACCTTCGCCAATAAATGTGCATAGAGATCAATTCAATTTACCTCACATTTTAAAATGAGTTTCTAGTATTGTTCAAATGCGTTAAAATAGCTCACCTTTTACTCGAGCAAAAACTATCCACGTTGTCACCGGATCAATAAGTCGAATGAGATGGATCGTACGATTGCGATTACTGCGAGACGATTTCACGACGCAGTTGACATTTCATCTAATTTTGTGGATTATATAAAGGGAGTTATAATGTTTTGCAGACGACATGCAGTCGGAAATTGAACTACGTCACGTCATTATCAAAACTACTGCGGGTCGTACGTTGTTCTGAGTGGTTAACGTTGACTTTCGTTCGTTTAGTTTATGTGCTGAAAAGGCCAGAGGTGAATTATACAATTTTATGGTAAAACTAAGATTTGTCCCGAGCTGCACTCACAAACGCTACTCTCAGCAGGGAAGAAAATAAAAATGTATGGTTCAATCCTTTCTAGACGCGTTATAAGAACGTTGATAGATATACAGGGTGTCCCGTAAATAATGGATCAAACGTAACGGGTAGGTAGTTCGCCTGATTTCCTACAGCTAATTTGAATAGTTAAAAAAAAACCGTACGGGAACAAAGATATTCTTTATTTCATAGTAAAAGAAAAATACAAGATTTTTTTTCTAAAGCTAATAAAACGTTATTTAAAAAAATGTCTTATAACATTAATAAGCTATTCAGAAATGTTTAACACAAAACATACCTAAATTTTTTTATCATTTGCAGCTACAGCATTAAAAAACTGAATTCTGGTAGAGAAAATGGTAAAATTAGAAAAAATAAGTCTTGTTTACCGTAACGGTTTTGTTTTAAACTATTCAATTAGTTGTTGAAAATCAGGCAAGCTAGCTACCCGTTACGATTGATCCATTATTTACGGGACAGTCTGTATAGATATACCTACGGTTAGGTATCCAGATCGTTATGGTTTTAACAAAAGCATAGAAATCCTTATAGATAACCTTTTATTAATGTTTCCGACCAATGCGTAAGGTTGAGGTAGTAAAAATATACAAAAATTTAAAGGTACAAAAGATTTTTAGGTTCAGACTGATCCGGATCCAAGAAAATTCCAGCCCAAATATATAACTTCTGTTCAGGATTTATCTGAAACAGGTTCACATGAAACTGACTGTAAGTTCTTCAAAATAAAATAATATAGATCGTGAAATTTCTGGGGTAATCCCGAAGTAACCCGGGGTTCAAGCAGGTACGTATTACGCGGGCAGGGAAAATTCCAGAACACTGGGCGTGACTAGCTGTATACTTGAGAATAGTAGATACATAGATACAACAGTGGATAGAAGCCATGTACTATAATTACATAATTACGTGGAATCTCATCGTAAAACCAGCTTCAATTAAGGTTTTGTTTACGAAGATTAAATAGCTCATGGTGGAATGGGAAAACGGAACCAATTAAGCGCGTGAAGGTCGGTTTACTTCCCGATTAATTTTTCTTATGGGAGTGCCAGCATAAAAGTGGACTATTAATAGCGTCTCAAATTATTTACTCATTTCCTACCAGCTTATAATGTTCAGTATAGAGTTTGAAAGATTCTGTAATGTTCAGTCTATAAAAGAAATATTTGATTTGTATTCTCGGGGTCACCGACTAGACCTCATAAATAATAAAAAAGAAATACAACGTAAGAGCTTAGACACGAAAGTAGCAGCTTCCAAGTGTGTTTTACCCTCGTAATATTTCTTGGAGTACAATAGCGTTAGTGGGGCTTTAGAACTACGCTATTCATATCTATTGTTAACAACGACTTTGCTGAACTCAAGTGTTGCATTACATTCCAGTTTCAGTCTAATAAACATTTGATTTGAAACTTGTCGAGCTGAGTCTTGTTCAAGGTGAATAAGGGGACGCTAACTCGCATATGTTTTCCAACTTTGATTAAATAACTCAATTATGTTAGAGGAAGTTAAGCGAAGAAATTTCGAGTTTGATCATTGAGAGCAGTCGGTTGGCGGAATAATCTTATTTGTAAGCCGCCTAAGCTGTTCAGTATTCGAAATTACGTTTGTTCTAGAACGTTCTTACATATACAGCGTTATCCTGTTTCCCTCGTAGGGTTGAGAGCCTCGCCGATGTTATTCAAATGTTGCGATTTCATTATGCAAGTAGCTCTAGCGTACATTGTCATCCTTGAACGTAGGAATAACCCCCTGTGGGTAAACTGTACGAGATCCAATGAAACATTCAGTAGTTTTCCTTCGGGTAAGAAAAAGAAAATGATATTCTTCTAACACCTCGTCTTGTATTTTTATAATTTGATGAATGAGGACTAAATCAATATATTCACTTACACAAGAACCGTAGTAAGAGAAACCTTATTTGAATTTTTCGTAGCCGATCAATGGTCTAAGAGAATATCTTGCGTAGCGTTAAAATTCAGCGACAGCCTCAATTACTCAAACTTGAAACTTCTTATCGCTTTATTCACATCGCCATATTTTTAGACTAACTAGGCCACATTTCCAACTATTAGGCATTATTTCTATTGACCTTAGCACACTTAAAAAATGTAGGTAATCAAACTATATTTCTTTCAACAGAGAGTACGCTTTTGCTCTGTATAAGTGCAAATTATTTTCAGTGTACTCGTATGTATAAATCAGATGGCATTACGTATCCGACATACCACTGGGACCGTTCCGTCTTTCTATTTTGGCAAACATTTTTATTATCAGATTACACGGGTTCGAGGATTCTCGTAGCGCGAACAGGCCAGTTTTTTAGTATTCCGTAGCAAAATTGGCATAACGGAACCTTTGTAGGATGAACTAGACTCTTGTCTGTTTGCCTTTTATTTTAGAGACATGATTTTGCTGTCCCAAAACCCAAAAAAAATTGCAGAGTCAAGAAATTCAGGAGGTACCTTACCGAATATCATTTATTCTAATTCTCACAAGCTTCGGCGCGAATCGAACTTATCCATTGTCATCTCAATACTGACAGATAGGAACGGATCCATCAAGGCACGGTAAAAATTGTCAATTTATATGTAAATGAACACCGCCATTAGGAGCTTCCAGTCATCCACCATTTTCGATATCTGTGTATTTTTCGTATCGATTTGCCCCGTTTTCCGTGCGCTCGCCGTATCGCCAAAATGGAGGACATTATAGGAGAAGCTACCTACACTTATAAATTAGCAGACTGACACCTAGTTCTTTTGTACCTGAAACTTTTATTAGTAAGAAAGGTCATAGGTTATAGGGGACTTGCGTGTCGCTATTCCATTGAATTCTATGTTTATGACTGGGGTTGCTGAAGAAAGTCCTTGAAACAAAATTCAGGGTATCCTTTCGCAAAAGCCTGTTAAGGTTACGTGCGTGCTTGTCATTGACACAGTTACTTGTAGTTCAATTTTGCCTAGTCGTAACGTGGAACATGGCTAGGACAGCAATATATATAGGTAAAGACAGTTTTATTTTTCGTCTTACTTTTTTGCTGGCCCATCGCCAGGGTTTCCTTTAAGAAAACTATTCGTGCGCTTATCAGTAAGTCCACTTCTAGCGTTTCGACGTTACGAAGTTTTTGTTTTCTTACGGAGCAATTTTTATATTTTCATCGGAACTACTCATGGTAAATTAATGACTGATTATTTAATTAGAACTTAACCATCTGTAATTAAAAATAATAAAATGCTCATACTAATTGGTAATGTTATTTATTACAATGACAACTACTATATTAATTATGTTTTTTTTTTAATTATTAATAACGCCTGTTAAACAGAGCACCTGCCATCTTATCTCTACACCACCCTTGGTTGACTGGTAGAGAATGCCTAAGGCATTAAGTCCGCTTTTGTATGTTATTATGTGCGAGAAGTTTAAATAAATAAATATTTACACATTATGCTCTCACGAAAATAATTCCATACCATTTCAAACTACTTCGCTCGTTTCATGTTATTTCTATCTAATACAACGTGTTTTTTTTTTTAATAAGTGACAGGTGTGGTAGAAATTTTAATTCCATAAGCAGAAAGGAGACGGAAGTACAACGCTTGTAATATGAATGTATGGTGTTGAATTTCCATAGAAAGACCTTATTATTCAGTTTAGTTTGGAAAGATTCTGTTTTCATCTGAATATTTATCTTGATTCTGTTAGAATATACAAAAAATCTGCCTTTTAGGTAGTTCCGTATAGTTTCTGACAGATTTGGTTACGTAACTTTACCTAAAAAGTAGTCTCCGGCTGAAAAAATCCCATCTATTTTCGAGAGTGCCACGTCGAGACTAAGAACATATGTCCGGTGGTTGCCTATCCAGCCAGCCATTTGTTTGCCTGTAAAGTAATATCCTACTTTCAGACGAATAAAAATTAAAAAGTTTCTAGTCTTAGCGTATAAATTCTTTCTTTAAATAATATATACTGAAATGGAGATGAAAATGGGACAATATGTTTAAAATAACAATAATACAACGATATAGAGCTTTAAATCTTAAAATTTAATGCATGTAGAAACATTACACATGTTCCACTGTCACAAAGAATAATGCGATTTGTGGCCTATTTGTGCCAAAGAAGGAATGCCAACGCAAGTAATAAAATGTACTATGACATTCTTTATCCGTACATTCCCCTGTACTATTCTGAGAGTTCCCCCCATTTTATAGACATTCTACGCAAATTGGCCTAGCTATGATAATACTACATAAAAAAGATCCATTTCATAGACTCGCAGACGATTTCAGGCTATGTATGGTTTCTCGGCTGGAAAATAGGTTTTTATTTAAATCGTTTCGCGCTGAACCGGCAGTTCGTGAACAATCCCATCTTAGTACCGTAGAATTTAATAGGCAATAGTAAGTAGGAATTTTATTCACATTGTAAAACTTGTGGGCGCGGTCCTACTTCCTCCCCGTAGCACTCTAGAGATAACTCTTTAGTAGAGTCAGCATTTGGTTCTTTTTCTTGGAGATGTATTCTAATGACCGCATTTAGCCACCTTGGGGAGCGAAAACCTTAATTTTTGTGCAAAAAAAATAAAAAGAATTCCTGAAAAGTTTTATCTGTACTTCGTTGTATATCTATGTTAGAAAAATATCCAATTACGTAACGAAAACAACATCCGATACATATAAATTTTTGGTTGGGTGCCACGGAAATCAATTCGACCGATATCTGGAACTTAAATCTAAACGGTCATATTCACACGTGATTCTATGGACTTAAAACGTAAAAACGGGAACGCCAACGTCAGGCAGAGCCTGTGCCAAGATGGTAGCCAAGATATCCGTAGAGTGCTTGCCTCGAGCTTTTTCCTCGTACATTGGCCCTAGCATGAAGTGCCGGGCGCCCGTATTGATTAGACAGGACTGCTGAATGTTACATAACTACGCGACGCGCCCGCAGACTCACAGACTGCAAGACTACGTTGATTATATACTTCTATATTGGTTTCCAAAATTTAATCGACCGAATCCTTACTCAGAGACTACATTTTTGTTGCGTATTGCTTTGTAAGGCAAATAGGGTGTTACGTAACTTTGATTTCCTACTGGATTCCGCTGTTGGATATATAGAGATAATGGAACGTCTTATTCCCAACTCGAATTAGCCATTTTCATGATACTATTATCCAATACAATTCAACTGTCCATGACCATTTCAATAATTTTATGAGCACATTGGAAAATGGGCTTACTTAGAAATGCTTTCATTTAGGGCGTTGAGGTAAAATCGAACAATACATTAATTACCCATACCTACGTCACGGGTGTAGCTAGCTGATAAGGCTTTTTCCATAATTGAAGTTAACGATACCGCACCTCGCCTTGTTATATTGAGAAGTATACACTCCTTTCAAGGTGATTTGATAAAGAGTATTAATAATAATAGACTCAAATAATGAATTATTGATAGTTTTATCACCGAAAATCGTGCAATGAGAATGTTTTATTCGGTCTCGTATTCAGAAATGATATCCAATTTGATGCAGAATCCCATATACATGTCTTCATCTTAGAAACCGAACAATAAGACCTGCCTGAGGATATAAGATAGTTCACCCTATTGTTACAACATGGGACAGGGGGTGGGAACTTAATTCTAGTACGTTCCCACCAGTTTTCTACGGTTCCACTGAACCTCTGTATAATTTATGAAGCTCTGAACATGTTCACGTCGATTCTATTCCTCATATTGAAACCTACTTTGTAAGTATAATGACGCGAAATCAATACATTGAGCCGTGCTAATGTATGTAGTTATGAATAAATTTTCTTAAAGCACTGAATGTTCATGCTTTCATTTTAAATGAAAAATTGAATATAGAGCCACTCCGTGTTTCCATTATGGAATCGAGTGACGTGATACCTTGATGTGACGTGACGCCCACGCTTCGTGTTCCGCACAATTGCATTAACACTATGAAGTATACTATACACGCTGAAAATGTGAATATAATATGTTCCCCTCGTACGTCGAAGACTTCAATTGAATATTCTATTTTATACAAGACAAAGTTACAAATGGAGATACAGTAATTCAAATCAAATTTCTTCTTTGAAACGTACTCCGGAATGGTTTCATTTCACTGTGCAGGTTTAGAATACTAGCGAGTTACCGCAGTATCGACATTTTTATTAACAAGAAATTGAAACTGCGAATGTTCACAGAAGTTTCTTTTTATTTCTTTGAACTGAACATTTTCTTTGTATTATGAAAGTATTAAGCTTCCTTTTCATTCCTTTTAACTATTTAAAAGGATTGCATTCTAAAGGCAAGTGACTAATGACTACCGCTTGCCACGGACCACCTGATGTCATCTCTGAAATCTCTTGAGGCCGTGCCCTGATGAAAAACATTAATTATGTTACCTATTCCATTATTAAAATTCTTGCTTTTCACGAAAAATTTAATAACGCATGTCTTGGAGAACTTTCGTCGGTGTTACGTACTATATGGCTGTATATGGTGCAAGTAATTCACGAACTAAACGCTTAAAGTCAACATGGTGAACGTAATTATGTTTGCTATGGGTCGTGTCGGAGACAGTCTCGTATGCACGCTAAGCTCGATAGAAACCTGTCTCGTCAGACTCACGACATTGTGTAATATGTCCTCTACTCCATTTTGCCAACAGAATTTTAAATCCTTCATAATCGAAATGGGATTTTCTGGTTTTATATCAAAGATACGTGGTTTTAAAAGTAATTTAACGCCTCAAAAGGTTCAACCGCTTTTAAATACCTAATTCTTCATTTTCTTTGCTGAAAAGTTCCTAATGAATTTTTCTCACATGTCCATTTATAAAACTTTATCTCGTTTATGTTCGTGTTCATCCTAGAAAAGAGATTAATGTAACTTGGTTATTTTTAATGAAGGTAGAGGAAGTACTGTTACTTCACGATTTACGCACATTAATGCTAGATTGGCATATAAGTAAGCAAAATCCATTGTTCAAAGAAATTCCAAGAACAAGGAATATACATTTTCCTTGGAAGCTTATCTTTATGGTGTTCATGGTTACTAACTAACATAATAATATAACATTATTCCTAGAAAAGAGATAAACGTATATCTGTGTTACTTTTAACGAAGGTAGACGAAGTACTGTTATTTCAAGATTAACGCACATTAATGCTAGATTGAATCAAAGCAAAATCCATTGTTTAAAAAAAATCCAAGAACAAGGAATATACGTTTTCCTTGGAAGTTTATGGAGTTCATAGTTACTATCGACCGAGCGAGCGCGCAGCGCGAGCGAAGCGTCTCCGTTTCAGCTTGGATAAAAATGCTTTCGTATCTCCGGATGTCTAGATGTCTGTTCTCCTCTACAGGTCGCATTTCGCAACGATTCTCGTGAATGTGAGTAGGTTCGATAATTATATGGAATTTGTCGATTCAGTTTTTAGAAATTTTTCGAAATGGCGAAGATACGGGGGTTGAAAACTTAAAATAAAACATATTTCAGCCATTTCGTGGTGTTTTGTTTTAAATAGAGCAGTGATCATTTATTTAGTTTTAAGCTATGCAAACACAAACTCGCGAGGTCTACAGCTCACAGAGCTACTAGTTCTCTTTAGCTCCATAACAACCATGATGTATCGGTAACCATATTATCATGTATTGGTTACATTAGGAGATAATTTGATTAATTTGTGTAATGTTTTAGCAGTTATTAATTTGTTCGAACTTTGTTATTGGTTTGATTCATTAATTTTGGCACTTTTCAGGACACAATCATTCATCTCAGAATTTGAGAGATTCATTAGCCTTGAGTGGAGTTCGTTTTCATACCACCTTCTACCACTTCGTCTACATCTGTATATGCTTCGGAACAGACGGTTTCGGAAAAGCCCTATTGAGTTGCTGTAAAAGCTTTTTCATAAATCGCAACGGCCATGACTACCAATCCCAACCACCGGCACCCTAATTACGTAACACACTATCTATCACAATCTGAATCATTTTGAAGCCTATTGCTAATCCATTGCTTCATATGTTCGAAAAATTTGTCTGCTCAACAACGTTAATAACGCAATGAATGTTGTTGAACTGTCAAATTGAAACCCATTCCTCCTGTCAGTGTGTTACGTAATTACCCCGCTGGTTATTCAAATAATCTAATTACAATTTTCTCAATTAGATTCCACCTTGCAGATCATGTTAACTGTCATTCAAAAGTCAAATTAATGACTAAAGCAGCCCTTCAGTAAAACGAATCAGATCAGTTTTGTCCAGATTTAACTGCACCGCGCAAGAGAATGAATTCAATCTCTTTTGAATAGCCATCCCGTTTATGCGCTCCGGTTATTGCTGCCTGCATTTTGATGTGTGCAGTGTGCACTAGTGTTTCGAACTCGTTCAATAAGCATTTGTTAGTCATTTAATTGCGTTCGCGTAATACAATTTTGATACTTTTCATGTATAGTGCTCTAATAATATTTTATGTATTAGGTCGGGGAAAAGGTTATTTCGTATTTTATGTACAAATTCAAGACTAAGAGCTCGCGTATCACCCAAATATCGAGCTTCTTTGTATACTCAGACTTCTGCAAATGGGTCAAAACAGTTTTCTGGTCAACTCTTAACTCTTCAGCTATGTCATAATTACTAATATCTTGATCCATTTTTTCAAAAATAGCATCGCCTTTATCCGTAACAGGGAGACCAGAGCTTGGCTGCATCTTTGACATCAACATTCCCAAGCTGAAAACGCTTGAAACAACTTTGTGCTTCTCTTACTGACACTGCGTTAAGTTCATAAACGTCACATATTTTTTTCGCGGCTTGTTTCTCGTTTTTCCCTTTTCTGTAATACAACTTCAAAATGTATCGAATTTCTTCGTAATGCTCCCTCTACACGTTAGCCCAACATGCGCCAATATAAGCCACAGAATGTCTATATTACAACAATACGTTTACGCTAATGGCGGTAGTTCAATATTCTGTTAACAGTTTAAGTATACTGTGGCGAACATTGGCATACGTTGGCCAAACGTGTAGAGGAGGCTTTAGATTCACTCATTTTGGCGGACAGAAAAACAATTGAAAACTGGTGGAAAACGCTTTTACTTCTTTTTTTATGTCATCTATTTAAAGGTATCAAAACCAGCCAGATACAAATAGTACAGCCAAAGAGATTTTACTATAACTTTATACCTATAAAATACGCGAAAACTTTTTCCGCGACCTATTAAGTTAGTGTCTTTTATTTGTCTGTGAAACGAGCCAGTGGACGAATATTTGCCATTAATTTTATACACAAATTCGGCAATTTCAAAACGCGGCTTACGGGTGCAAAATACAATATTTGGGTTGGCTTATTATCTCCATGCTACTAATGCCCAGAATAAGCAATATCTTCTTTATCAAACTGGGCCTTAACCTAAATAAATATGAGGGGGTATAATATTTGTTAAACGTAACGAAAATAGTCACACATTCAAAATATTTACTTTATTTCGCGATCCTATACTAGGACATAATGGAATGATTCATCTCACAAAACAAGATCCCCCCTACACATGAGCAAAATACATTCTAATAGCTTCATAATTTACACGGGCAGGCTTTTCCGCCACACTACCGGATATAATTCTCCCCCTCTTTCCTTTTATGATGTTTTTCCTTATTCTGCTATCGATTGTCTGGAGCTGAGCTACAAAAACTTATATCTACACATCGAATCGATGCCTGTCAAGATAATAATTCAGTTTTCGAGACTACCAAACATCAATCATTTCATGTGTCTGTATTTTCTTCTCCATCAAATTGTGACAGATTTTCTGGTTGTGTCAAGTTTATTCACCGCTCTAAAGAAGTTAAATGTTTCAAAGGTCGTCTGCGTCCCATCCTCACTAGATAATTTGGCTAATTTAAATTAACAAACCTAAACAGTTCTTTTCCTCTGACTCAGTCTAGGTACGCAGATTACCCCATTGGACAGGTTCAAAGGCCAAAATGAAATCCAGCTTTAACTGCAGTGTGCCCGCCATCTAGTCTTGTGATTGTATGACTAATGCGTGTGTCTGACAACGTATGTATGTGAAGCTGCCGCTTTATTGTCATGCTTAAATATACATTGTTGTTATGTAAACCCTAACATCAGAGATATTTCTTTACAACATTCACCAGATTATACGCTTTTGAAGTGGGAAAAGTTTGAACCCCTGGGGCTCTGTGACACAGTGTGAAAATTTTCGTCAGACAATCGCATACTTATGTCATAAGTACGCGATTGTCTGACGAAAATTTTGTGTGAACGTCAAATTTTCCGTCCTTTTAGATTTATTAGTGGTGTTTTATTGTTACAAGTTATACGGTTTAATTAATTTAAAAGGAGAGAGACAACGAAGCATACAACTAACGATTTACGACGCCCACAACCAATTTTTGCAAACGTTAATGCTATCCCGCAAGTGCGGCACATAATGATACCTAAATCATTTAGTGTGACAGTTAGTTTTTGCACAACTGCACTTATTTCCTCTTTTTCTACCTCTGTGTAAGTGAGAGTAATGGGCTCATCAATTTTATTAATTGCTCCAAGAAAGTGTGCGATTCCTAATAAGCGCTACCACTCCTGTCCCCGATGAACATGGTAATAGATCGAAAATCATTAAGCTTATAGAACGTAGATCTGGGATGAACAATAAAATATTATGTATGCCACGCTGGTTTAAAGAAACCTATTTCATTACTATTCTGGAAAGGCTCGCGTCCGCAGCTTCACCTGATGAAAAGCGCAGACGTGCTCTAAAATGGAGCGAGTACACTTGCCTATAAGGAATTAAATAGTTCTAGCGATACAAAGTTACAGTCTGTAGCTGTTCTTACAAAGAATAGTAATAGTGGAGTAAACAACTTTGTATGTAACAGTCTTTTTCATTACAATCTCCACTTTGTTGAAGTACGGGCGTGCAGCTGAATGTCCGGTGCTAAAGTCTGATGGAATCCAGATATCCGATAGAAATATAAGGAGCGGTTTTTTTAACTTTGATCACACAGATGCTTTTCCGATGGGGTTCTTCATGATGGGAAACAAACTTGTAGAACAGTCTGATGGAATCTAGATGTTCAACCAGATATTGTGAGATCCGATGAGTAAAAAGTAACAAAGGTTTTTGTTCTGATGATCTGAATTAGCATCTTGGTTCAGGTTTCCTATATGAATGATTCTTGATGATTGAGAAACAAGCTAGTAGTGCTTTAACTACTTATTTGAAGTATGTGACACTTAACTACTGCAAGATGTTGAATAGACTTACTTATGACTTCATTGGCACAGCAATCAAACCAAGACCTTAAAGGCTCCTTCAAACAGGCGCGATACGGGACGCCAATCGCACGCGACTCAAAGGAACCGCTCGTCGCGCGACAGGTGGTGCCCTTGTGTCGCGCCTGTTTGAAGAAGCCTTTATCATGTTAAGTACTTGTCAAGTCAGGTACTCAAATACTTTCGGCGAGCAATGGGCAGCTCGCTGTCCGGTAAGGACCACGCCCGGGTCAACGGCGCGTTGTGTTCCACGCGCGCCTCAAAGAGATGTCAGCATAATTGACGGGGTCCGATAGGGCCGATGCCTGCCGGGGCCGTGGATTGTTCGAAAGAGTTACCGAGGCCCTGGCGCATAGCCAACTGAAAGAACACGGGTGGGTTTTAGTCAGTAAGAGTCTAACAGGCCCTCCCGCTCCGCCCAGAGCGGGAGAGGTCATATGATGATTTTCGACTCAAAAAAAAAAAAAAATTGTTACTCAAATACTTTAATTAAATAAGAAAGCCAACATATTTATACACTGAACAACATCACGGTAAAGTTACTAAGAAGAAATTAACTGATTACTATTTCGCGTGACTACTAGAGTGTCAAATTAAACTACAGGTGCTTTTCCACAAATTTCTAGAAAATAAACACCTGTCACTTTTATCTACTCGTTTCATCGTTTGACAACTTTTTCTACCTGTAACTGTTTTCTGCACGAATGACCAACAATTTGGAACGACTTCATCCAAAACTTATTTGATGCTTTTGTAACGGTATGGAATTATCGACATTTTCTTAGTTTCGGTAGAATATAGGTGCTCACAGAGATAAGATCCTAAAATTATTTTTATTTTAATTCAGCAATTTGTTCACATCTAAAAGAAAGAAGAAGAATTCGATTTTTTGTTTGTTACCCTTTCATGCTTGAACGGTTGAGCTGATTTGGATGAAATTTGGCACATGGGTAGGCTATGACCTGAAATAGGACATAGAAAACTTTTTATACCGATGTTCCCACAGGATCTAGACTTATGGGGGTGAAACCGCGGGGCGTGGTACTATTAAATAAACGCTAGAAGTTCAGCTTGTTACGCCATCAGGGCCGGATTTAGGGGAGGGCATCCGGGTTCGACCGCCCCGGGGCCTCCACAAAAGAGGGGCCCCCACAATAGAGACTTAGAAAAAAAAGTATATTTTTAAATTCCGACGAGTAAACACTAGTAAACAACTTTTCCTTTGATATTTTTTTTCGCTGTTTTACACACCGTGTGTAGGTACAACCGTACAACCGTTAGGGTACCTTGTCCTACTGCCCTAGCTAAAACATCCACCCTGTTTAAAAATTATTGAAAACTGTGTTTTTACAAAATTTGTGTTTTCTGTTCCACAAAATTTTCGGGGCCTACACTTTTTGGTTGCCCCAGGGCCTCCACACGCTTAAATACGGCCCTGTACGCCACGGTTGCTATTATTTTTAATTCCTAGTACATATTCATCCTGTGGCGATTTTTGCAACTTTTGCATTCATTTAAAATCCGCTGGGAGCGCAGCAAAGCTCTGGAAAAATTAAATTTGCAATTCTGCAAGGCAGCAGAGGAACTTTTCACAAATCTCATTTGATCGTTCCGGTTTTTGGTGACTGTATACCAATATATAATACAACCAAAAGAGGGTAGATTCAAATTAATAAAGCAATCCATACAGACTGCAAGTAAAGTGCACTCAATCGATTCAATACACTTTTGAAAAAGTAATTTCGTTATGATCAATTTTTGAATTATCTGGTAGACGCTTCAGAATAATTCAGTCAAGACACTTCAGATCCTTAACTGAGTTACTAATAAAATCCAGAGTGCACAGGCGCGGATGACCACGAACTCAGGACAGACGCGAAATTCATTCATATACCTCGCCCACGTCCAATTGGACCAAGCCGTTAATATAGTAATGGGGAATGAACTTACCTGAAACTTTTCCATTATTATTCGCAAACTTCCAACTTAATGTTTCTTGGAAATTGCTCATTTACTCTCCCATTTCGCTATGTAGGTAGGTAGGAATTTACTATATTCTTAATTTTCTCGTCCTAGCGATTTATTCTTTTAGACGGTTTCAAACGAGAGGAATTAGTGAGACTGAGCACGGATTTAAATTTCTTCAAACAACATTAAGGCGTTTTTTCCATAATTATACTTAATTTGATTTCTTTCCCTTTGAGCCCTAATTAGTATGCGATGCACGTCTTCCACGGACGAATGGCTTTAGCGTAATCTCACATGAAATTCAATCATTTTGTAATTTTGGATTACGAGATTCTTCTCGGAATAATAAAATTTCATTTGTAAACGTTAAAAGCTTGTGTTACATCGTGATTATTTTTACGTTGTAATGTGTGTCTAAAACGTGGTGCATTGAACTGATCTAAGTGGTGTAGTGAACGGAAATCAAGCGGGGACTGTCCAGAACCGCTTCGAGCAGATCTCACCGGCATTAGCCAGTAACGGTCAAAGGATAATCGTTTAGATTCGGGTAAATACTCTCACATGCACACGACGGTCCCCCGGAGTTCTTTCAAGACCTTTTTACTGTGCAGAGAAGTGGATTGAATAATTAATTTGGGGTTTATTATCATTTGTTAGACGATATCGTTGCCTATTTGTAGGAAATATTGGTATAGGGTTAGTTTTATTTTAATCATGTTACGATCTCACCAGTTTACATCGTACCTAATACCTTCAGCAATATGTTGCCAGCGTGAATATTAACAGCAAATATGCCTATAATCTGAATAATCTGAAAGATTAATACCTATTATGCATGCGATAAAAAGTTCAATATATGAATCACTAGCTTTTGCCCGCAGCTTCGCTCGCGTTAATTTAGAATTTGACAATCAATTTGGGTTGTTCGGGGGATTATAGTTAGGAGGATGAAAAACCGGTCTATCGACACTCTAGACTCACGAAATATATTAGGTACTTAAATAAAAAATCAAATAAAACTCTTAACGCACAACTAAAGTTTCTATAATAATATAATTCAATCATGATTCGAAAGATACGTGGCGCCATCTATTATCATAAGAATGTTATTGTTGTTTTCCTCGGGAACAGTACTATTTTTGGGTATAAAAGGTACCCTATGTCCGTTTCTTTACACCTGACAGCGTATATTCAAAATTTCAGGATGATCGGTTCAGTGGTTTAGGCGTGAAAAGGTAACAAACAAACAACTTACTTTCGTATTTATAATATTACTAGCTTTTGTCCGCGGCTTCGCTCGCGTTAATTTAGACTTGACTATCAATTCGGGTTATAATTCAATCATGATTCGAAAGACACGTGGCGCCATCTATTATCATAAGAACGTTATTGTTGTTTTCCTCGGGAACAGTACTTTTTTTCGGGATGAAATGTACCCTATGTCCGTTTCTGTACACCTGACAACGTATGTGCAAAATTTCAGGATGATCGGTTCAGTGGTTTAGGCATGAAAAGGTAACAAACAAACAAACAAACAAACTTACTTTCGCATTTATAATATTAAGTTAGGAGTTAGGATTAGTTAGGATATATATGAATCATACTCCAATATATGAAGGTAATGTCTATGCGGTGCCGTCAAGCTCATAATTGAGTTATGTAGAGCACGGCAATTCTCACGTGCACTTAACAGCGGCTGATTCGCGAAATACCATGGAGCCTGTTTAGCACACCCGACCCGTCGCCAATGCCAGGATTAGCTAATTAGTGCGAAGTGAATGAATGTAAGCGACACTAATTGATACTCACAACTAGATCACAATGAATCTGTCAGTGCATCTTTTCAAAGTTCGCAAAGTTTTCCGGCCCAAACTTCAATAAAACAAAACATTTTTCCTACTGGTAATTTTAGAAAAATGTAGCAATCAAATTGTACACAAATAGTCTGACGATGTCATCTCTATGTGGATGTGTGTCTCTCGCTACGTGAGCTTTTCCGTTGATTTCGAAATTTTCCCGTCGTCATGTTATAATACAGCAAGGTGGACGACGAGCTTTGAAATTCAAATTGTCCTTTCAGTATAAAAGCTACAGATGTCAGACCACAGAGAAGTATTACGCAACGATGCGTAGTTTTCTTTGTTCTGCTTCTAAAAAGGTTTCGTCTCCGACTCGTACCGTGCTTGCTAATCCCCTGAATGTTAATGCAGCCCTCCTACCGCAGTTCTCAAATGTCATCCGCACTGTACTACTCGTAACTAAAACATTTTCTAACAGTTTACCGGCTTCGTGGTTAACTAATCCACTGCCCCATTGTACGGAATCAATATATTTTGTACTATGTTTAAAAGGTACCAAACAAACAAAATAATTATGTAAACCGAACGGAAACCGAGTAGTTAAGTAGTAAAACTTGTCGGTGTAACGAATATTGTAAATATCAGTGGTAGTTTTTAATTTATGATTCAAATAAATCTGCGGTTTCTGTAAATATTGCGTTTATCATGTTACCAAAATACCACGATGAACCTTGTTAAAACGTTGCTCTTCAAAGCATCTACCAATGGTGAGTGGAGTCGAGACGTGTGCAATTTTTAGAATAGTTACTGAGAACTATAAATATTATCTGCTAGTACATATTGCAATAAACTTCCTTCGTCTTCACCTTCAGCCTGTACGCTGAGCCGAGTGAATCAACAGCACAGGCCGTAGCAACAAATGTGACGTCCGATGCTTATACTTGCTCATATAATGTTTACTCTGTAATAATTTAATTGACTGAATTTCGTGGAATACGTATCTCACTAAGCAAAGACAAGGCAAGGTCGCGCGTTTTCCGGACGCTTCCGATCGAAGACCCCCTTGACGAACGTAATCCCGTGAATTTTAACACGATTTCCTATATTTTTCTTCGTGCGTAGCTAATGTCATTGGATGCGAAATTTGGAGATTTTATGAAGCCCCATTCGCAATATAACTTAATCCCGGAGTTTATCGAATTTTATGTGCTTTTCATGGCAGTTGACAACGGCGTAGGTACTCGAAATGGCACTGTGCTTATAATTTGTGCATACATCCGTAGTTATGTGCTGGATTTATTTGAATCTTGGTCCTGCATCGTATACGTATATCATGCTTGTCGATGTTCTAAACTAGTTACTAGCCGAATAGAGGAACTCCTTAACCTTTGGTATGCCACGACTGGCGAAGTGATGTTATCGCTGTGTGCCGAGAAATATCTACGGCGCGTAGCCGCACAACTCAAGTTTTTTAGCATCGAATATATCCAAGATTACAAACAGTAACAATTACCTAATTTTTGATTTTAAAAGGTAGTGAAATAAAGTTTTTCTAAGTATATAATTTAGTAGAACATCATCAGTTGTTTATTTACTACATTACATTATCTCCCGTGATTGATTTGGAAAAACTTGATCGTACTTTGGAAAACCACAAATAATGTAAAGGCAGTGACTTTAATTTCACTTTTTTTTATTTTATTTTATACTTTGATATATCGTGAACCCGATTACATAATAATATATTATACCGTAATGATAAAAACTAAGATGCCACAAGTTTTATTATTGACATTTTTTATAGCATTTTCAAGCGTGGATCCGCGTTCCGGCAGTATAACGAGATTGCGCGGATCCCCGTTCCGGCATACCAAAGGTTAATCATGCGGTTTGTAATGACAGCATAATAACGTTCATTAAAACGAATTGGAGCATAGCTGGTTTTCAAACTCGCAACTTGCTTCAAAAGATTTTCAATTGAATTGCGTTCAAAGAATTTTACGTAAAAGTTAGAAAAATCTGGAACCCCGACCGTATTCAATCAGTGTTAGTCGTATCGATCAAGACGCCACAGTTTGATTGAAAACACCATTCAACTAATGCCCTAGCTAAAGATAAAGCAGACTCGGAATACCGTCGCCTCACTTCTGCCTGTAGGCAAATCTAATATCGGAAATTGACTCGACTCGACAGTTTATTCACTTCGACCTCGCCCGAGTCGGATGGAGGTGAGGTAAAACTATTATCCCCCGCTTCATAGCGTTAGCGAATCAAGAGCCCCACTGGCACAGTCCCACATCCCAGTTTATACAGCTTCTAGAATATTTCAGAGCGGAAAAACCAGGGTGAATAGCTTCCAAACCTCTCTATACGTTACCTAGATTAATAACATTCATGCAAATTACACATTTTCGGTTTCTGCGGTGCTGAAAAGTTTACTTCTCATGATCTCCTAATGTCTTTATTGTTTACCAATGGTATTGAGTCACGTTGTAATAAACGCGTTACTTTATTCTGCACACATTTGTTCGCGTACCTAGCATTAGCTATATGTTTTATATAAGAAAATCTAATATTTAAATATTGACACGACATCGGCAAGCTACTGTTATCGATCATATGGTTTAACCATCTTCTTTCAGGCGGTTTGAACCGGTGATTGACCAACCCTGGAGCTATAATCAGTTATTTATTGTGTTCTGGAGTGCATGATGCATGCTACTATAAGCTTAAGAACTATTGATATTTCTCAATCGCCACATGAAATCATTCGCACCCATCGGCATTCACCGCCATGGTATCTTTCGATATAAAATCTTCAAACAAATCTTTCTAAAATGATTTACGCTGTCTATTTTGTGGCCGAACCAATCGCATTCCAGCGCCATTTCGATGTGTTCTTGACCGATTTTTTATTTCCAACCCTTTGCGTAGCTACCAAGATAAAAAGAAGCCAATATAAATGTGCGTACATCTCGTGATACTTTTATAGATAAACATAACTTTGAATAAGTGTTAATCGTATACAAATTGCTGCTTTCGTTTTGAGGTAAATCAAATATTCCTCTGAATTTTTTGGCCACGTTAATTGCCTCTGTTTTACGTTCAGTGACTTCGGTCGTTTTCTCTTATGGGTATAGCTAACCCTAAATTAGTTGGCACCACTCTAATCCACGTGTAGCGTAAATGTAGCGTACCCGTTTCTCTTAGCTGACTCTTACAACGTGGAACTAATCATTCATCTTCTTAAGCCTTGCTATTTATAGTGTCTTGTCTGGATCAGTTTGGCTTACAAGAATGTTTGGTTTTATCAGCTCGACCTGGTTTTTCATCTGAGATATGCTCTTTTCTGATTCTATATGACTCCTTTTTGACCGTCGCAAACGAAGAGTTACTAAATTAGATACAAAGTAATGAAAACCGTTTCGGTTGCTTCAGTACGAATTATAATTCATACAAGATTTTGTAATGAATTTAAAATTATAATTTGATGAACGTTGTTCGTTACATTATCATAAGGGATCATCATATTCAAGCTCCTTAAAACCTTACGACTTCTCAAAGCCGTAAGTAAGTCTATTGTGATAAGTAATTTTATCTGTTACTCGCACGTTTCTCTTCATTAAATGAGTTTTAGGTCTTTATATGGCGTTTATGGGGAAGGGAGCCGTAAAAGTTGCGTTAAAATTTAATTAATTTTGACAGTATCGGCAAAGGATACGTAATCCTTAAAATTCATTGCTTGTACTGAGTTTCCAAAAATATTATTTTTGTTCTGCTATTTTAGCTAAGTGTCTTGTCCTGAATGTTACCGGACCTGAAGTTTTAGTCGAAAATTTTTAGGTCTTTTGTGTCTAAAGAAAGAACATACGGAACAAAAAAATTATGTTTTCTTTATTCAGGTATATTGTATTGAGGAAGTCAGATGGACATACGTATATAAAGGAAAAATAAAATGGTAGAGGATCCCGGATAAAGGATATTCTTTTTATCTTGTTAATGTTTTCTGAATGCTCTCGTTACGTTTATCTGCACAAAGATTTTTCTCTCCATAGTTTAGAAAAGCTTTCCTAACAAATTATTAGTTACTATCACTACGACGTGAAATAGTTCAAACTGTTTTATGTCTAGTAATTGTGGAAGTAAATTCTTTTTAAAAGCATCTCTTTTGTGCTAACAATCATAGCTTCAGTTGAGTGGGAAAATAAACATTACGTGCATTAATAAGAAGCAGATCTCTTAGTGGGATAACTGTTTGTTTTCACTTATGTATTTAACAGCGTTTACGGCATGAAGAGCCAATCGACTGCTTTATTAGAATGTTAATCTCCAATTGGGTTGGATTGATTGTCTAAATGTCTACTATACTTATTTTTTCTTTGTGGTGCAAAATGCCAAATGGAAAACTACTACAGTCCGATCGACGGCTGGTCGTAAAATCAATGCCGTATATATTTGTGTAAGAGAAGTTCAATACCTTGTTACTGTTACATAACGTTACTAACCGTCGTACAATAGGTTGCGGCACAAAATCCCAGTTTTGCGCAAAACTGATATTTTACTAAGATTTGTGTGGTTCAAAGTTTCTCGTTCAAGTCCCGTAAACCACAATCTCTTTAAATTCGGCTTTTGAAGTGGTTTACAATAACTTAAGGGGTTTTATGGGCACATTTCGCCAACGAATATAATATTTTATAACATACGTCATCTAGTTACCTATATACGAAAGTTTACCTTATATCCCGACGTACTTACTCAAGCCGGGCTATTTCTGAACCACGCGGATTGCGGTCTAGGTATTTTGCCTAACAATAGATGATTTACTATATTCACGGAGAATACGTTGCTAACAGATACGAACAAGAAATATGTCTATCCAGATTTTGGATTGATTTTTGAAACCCCAGAGCAGAACACAAGAACGAAATATTTAATATCTGAATCACTCGCTCAAGTTGCCTATCCGAGCCGATGAACTTTAATGCAAAAAGTTGGTCCAATAATTCACTCAAAATGCAAATGTCCACGATTCCTCCGAGACCGATCAGTTTGTTTTCCCGTTTGTTTCAAAAGATGAAGGCTATTCAATGTAGAGATATTTTTCTGTACCGTTACGTTTCATATAGAGTTGCGTAATCGGACATACAAATTCCATGCTTTCGTTGAAGGAGGCTCCAGTTTCTCGCCGGAGATGAACATCTTCAGCTAGTTAGCATTCCCCGCTTCATCGGGTGTACTCGTCAGTAATATTTATGCGCCCACTTCAACCCGCTCCTCGACTCGGAACGCCTCATTATAAGCTTTCAGCGTAGTTTTAAAATTATGAGCCGTTTGAGATAGCGCTGACTGGTAATTTATTGCACCATCTATTCTACTTGAAGATGGCCACTGAATATCTTGAGATGGCTCATTTAAAACCGCCGATGACTGATAAAAATCTTTACAGTAGTCCTGTTTACTGTACATTATTTTTTATATATTTCGTCCTGGAGTTACGTAACTCCTCGAGTTGTTCAGGAAAAGACTAGGATGTCAGCACTATAGGTTATTCTTGTATTGAGTAAATGCGCAATACATCCTCCTATATCGAATTTACGGCTTGTGAGTCCTAATGGGGTTATTGGTATAGTCTTCAGTATTATCTAAATAGTTCCCATGTAAGAGGCGATTTGGAAAATAATTAATGTTGGTGGGGCAGTGTGCGAGACGCGTTAGGTAACTGGCGGCGCGCGAGCGAGAGGGAAGACGGCGCGCGCCGACTCCGCTATTGATCGTGGAGAATGACGCCCGGGGTGACCCAAATAGAGCCTCCGTGCACCCTCCGCACCCCTAACCGAGCACCCCTCTGACGCCCCGCCCGCCGCCGGCCGCTTTACGACGAATTTTCATATCAGCCGGTCTTTCACAACGAAGGAATGGCCCGCTGCCCCGACTTTGATACTAATGCTTTACATAATATATCATGAACCACCCTGTGAATTATCTACGTTTAAAATCTCTTTGTCGCGTTTAACATTTTGACATGAATTTCATATCGAACTTGTATGTGGCCGTTTTCGCGGCAGATAGTCTTTTTGACACCAATATGTCCATTATATTTGGTGTAGGTACCACACTAAAATTTTTGAAAACTACTCCAACAAATTGCAATTACCTTGTTACATACACTTAATTGAAATAAAATGCTCACTGCTTAGCTCATTCCAGTTTATGTAATGCTTAAAGCGGCTTAAATTAGGTCTTCAAAAGTGTTCAAAGTTTAACTTTATTATTAGTACCTAACTACTCATTAGCAGAGCGAAATTAGACTTTTCCAAGTGATGTACAAAGGACGCGTGTACATTATGAAAGGAACAAAGAAAATGGTGGAAAGTGCATTTAATATAAATTCAACCCCATGGCGTGCCGTGACGGGAAGGCACGGTAACTGACCTATGCTTGGGCGCCACCCTGGCGGGCGGTGCATGCGTACTGTATTATTCACGTACCTGACATATTGCAATTATATTGATCGCCACCGGTACATTTTACCTGGTTGTCTATGGCGATGTGTTGCTAACGGCCCTACTATAGCTTATGTAATATTTTACATTTCAATTTTAATCTTCGATGTCTGAAAGACTAATTAGGTAATACGGAAATTAATAATAAAATGAAGCGTATACTTCAGATACTTATAGGCGGGCTATGTACGGAAGTTTCCATATTATGCTAGGGCCTAGAGCTCCCTCGAGTTTAATGAATCCTCAGCAATTACGCAGAAAAACTGTTGGAATGCTCACAATTCTAGATCAACTGAAACAATGAGTGGAAAAGTCCTTTTGTTTCACATCCCAGTCCAGAGCTAGTAAAATGAAAAATACGCGCACAGGCGGGGCACGACGGACGCTGAAATTGAAAAGTATGCAACTTTGCGTTTTATTGTAACAGGGAGGCATAGGCTGTAGGAGATTGCGAATAAAATGTACCAACGATTGCTTCAACGCATTTACGATCGAGTTTTTCACCCGACTGTTGCAAAGTTGCAACATAGAAAAAACATTTATTGCGGTCGTCTGGATTCAAAAGGAAAAGAATTTTCTTTCTTTTTTTATGCTCTGAGATCTTATTAAGGAAGGCCTTTTACAAATGTCGTAGGTCAAGCTATACTTATTATAACGTCTACCGTTTTTCGTATCATTATAAGCTAATATTGTTCGAGGGCGTTTACGTGCTCAAGTGGGGGTGTAGGGCTGGTCGCTGGCTATGTATCGCTTGCGATGTGTCTATATTTGCTGACGTGCAATTACGCTAGGGCAAGCGGTGTCAAGTGTTGGAAATTAATATCCGACAGGTAGCGCCCTCGGTGTGGCGGAAATGTATTCCGCGGTAACCACTTGACGTCCACCAGGACATTATCGCTTTTGGCTTGGATAGCTCGTGTGTAACGCCTAGTCCGGTATGCATTTAAAATGTACCCCTGGTTGTTGAGGCCATTCCGACGTTTTATATGTTGTAACACTTATAGTAGTCACGCAACACGCATATTATAATAGCGTGTCTACGCCGGGAACCCCTTATAAATGAGTCATTGTGAGTGAGCAAATAGATGAATTGTTAATGACGACAATATTGTATAATCGAAGGTATAACCTAACGAATATTTTATCTATCTGGTTATTATATCAAGGGCTGACAGTTTAGCAAATGTTGGCAGAAATGACGTGAAAATTGATGAGTTTCAACCCTGTCATTAATCCCTTCATCTCGTATACAGAGGGATGAATTGCTAAATTCAACACGAGCGTAAAACAAGATACTGATGCGATGGTGAAAATCGTTAATATTTTTACACAACAACACACGTTCTGATAATGTAGCATAACCTTTACAGACAGAAACGTGTTTATCAAATGAACATATTTAAAAAAATACGTAGCTAAATCTGAACTTGTATAAAAAATACTAATCTGTGTTATCTATTCTAAAATAGCGTAGGCTTTGCTTCAGTAAATTGCGTCATATTGTTTTCGTCCATAATGGAATTATCTGTGTACTTTAACCTACTTTAAAAAAAATACTGTATCCACGTAGGAACATGTTTAGACTTCCTTAACTTGAGTGATTTAGTTACAATAAGGATTTAAAATTAATATTATACCTATTCACCTTTATCAGTCTGATTATTTTAGCAAAGTGTGAAAACCTTTCCAAAACTAAAATACAAATATGGCGGAAACATTTTGTTTCGATTCGCAGTATTCATGATTTTTTGTTGTACCTATTTAAAAATACTTGCTATTATTTAAGTATTTTTACAATCAAATGACTTTAGTCCAGATATTTCTTCTAGACGCAAAAGTCGTCGCAATCGTACAACTACATTCCAGGCAAAAAAAAATTGGTAATGCTCCATAAAATGCTAACTTATGTAATGTATTCCACACCGACACGCGAATACATGTTACTACTGAATCCCAAAATACTAAGTTTATTACTGCTACCCTTTTGATCTCTTTGGTATAAATAACAAAGGCTTTGTAAACAATTTCGGCTAATAGGTATAGATACGTTCCGCCGAACATTTTGTGATCTTCATACATCTTTTCATTCGGTGGTTTATTTATTACAGCCATATTTTTAAGACATCAATCATTTATTCAGACACTAGTCCGCTGTTAGTGTTACGTTATTCATGGCCCATCTTGGTTTCCAGGCAATCGGATCGATCACTACTTGCATACGGTAAAACGAATGTGCCACAAAGAGGGCGATGGCAATTTACTTCATCAATTATCTAAAATTAGCTTCGGAAATGCATCGCTAGTTCGTCGTTTAGAATACTTAGTTTCCACGTTTTTGTTTGTGGCCACAGTTTATCACGATTTTAGTTTCAAACTTTTCAAAATTCATTGAACATTCTACGATGTGGTTGCTATGCTCAGCTGAGCAAAATACGGAAAAATTCAAGCTTGAAATACAATGTGTAGTACGGGTTTTTCGGACAAAAGATTTAATGGCCCCCATATAACACGGCTAAAGCCTCTTTTTTGGAGGTAATGCGGGTTTCTAGTCCGCGATCAAAAGTAATAAATTCCGCGTGTGCCCCAGAAGCTGAAACCTACGGATTTAGCCAACCGGAGTAGTTACTTTGGGAGGGCTTCTGCCTATAAAACATTTACGTCTAGAATTTATTTATATGCGGAGGTTATGACATTATCATAATACGAATGCAATAAACCGGACGCAAATGTATTCACTCGCTATAAAATTTATTGGCCACCCAAATATAAACTGATGGTGGTAACGTTGATGCTCTACAAAAACCACAGGTCTTGATCAAGTGAAAAGTTTCCAATGAGTTTGACACTTTAAATATCTGTCTACATCTTATTTTGGTGTTATTAAGCCCTCTTCCGCGAAGAGTTTGCCCTCAAGATAAGACCGTTTGTCAATAAGTACTCGATATAGTATTAGGGCTGGGCGCGCCGCCCGCCGAGACGGCCTTCCGCCCGCCCACGCTGCGCGCCCTTCCAACAAACGCTCATAAAAAATTATGAACGCCGTGTACAGGAACGGTCATATAGTGGCTATTATAATGGCCACTCCATATAACAGGTTGTGTAAGATTAAGCTAAATAAGTTATTTAAGCAATCGTACAAATATTTGGTAGATAGTATCTTGGAGATCGTGCGTCGCCGGAAAGCTTGTCGATCAGTAGGGGCTGTCAACGTACCGG
The DNA here is from genome assembly GCA_917490735.1 of Dryobotodes eremita. Lineage (NCBI taxonomy): Eukaryota > Metazoa > Arthropoda > Insecta > Lepidoptera > Noctuidae > Dryobotodes > Dryobotodes eremita. The sequence goes on from OU823257.1 coordinate 14,390,621, forward strand.
TTGTGGAAGGTTACGAGCGGGGCGGTGGCGGCAGAGGGCGCCGCGCGCAGCGGGTTGCGCGCGTCGCTGGCAGCGCGGCGCTGGCGTCGTGACGCAGTGTGACGTCATTGCGCCGTCGGCTCGATACGCGCCGGCCCCACCGTCAGTCGCCGCCCGAAGCAGGCCGCCGAACGTCGCGCCCTACGCGCCTCCGCCATCCGCGCACCTCTCATACCGGGTTTTAGTTTCGTACAAAGATGACTTAGCCAGTGCCGTGCCACGAGACTACGTGAAAGCGCACACTTTTTAAGTTTTTACGTTGGAACGAGGAAACCGTAACGGTCCCCGTTGTTGCAGAACTAGCGACGACCCACCCCACTCCGTTGAGGGAAAGAGGCGAGACCGAGAGGCGGCTTGTTCCTTTTTATCCGCCTTTACATAAAGACTAGCGAAAATGGGCGAGGTGAGTGCGGTGCTTGCAGTAGTGCTTGCCTTAGCCTTTACAGTAGCGTGCCGAGTCGTCGAGACAGTGCTTTCGTGAAGGTGTAAGTGCATGTCGCAAACAGTGAGTGCGGAAAGGTAACGAAGGAGCCCCCGGCTGCCAGCGGGGGCTCGGCTGCTCGTGAACAGTGCTTGCGATCCTCGTCACATGTCTCTGTGCAGTCTCAGCGCAGGAAACCATTTGCACGTTCCATCGCCTTTGTTCTATCACAAAATATCAACCGGTCCATTATCCTGTGCACGTAGCCGAAAAGTCTTCGTTTTTCTCCTTGCAACCGCTTGAGTTTCTTTGTCCATTTTAATTATAATATTGCACTAAATGTGTTTTAGTCTGTAGTTATTATGTTTTTTGGCTAGGATTTAAGGATAACTATAATAAATTTCGAAGTTCGGGCGACTGAAGAGGAGCAATGTATCGGAGACGGCGCCGGTCGGGTTGCGTAACTCGGCGTATCGATCTGTGCGGAGAGGGACACTCCGCTCGGTCCCTCATATGCCAGTACCAAATCACTTCCTTGAAACATCCTGATATATTTCTATTTAATATTTTTAGAAGAATCCCCTTAAATATGGAAACATCTTCAATCATCGCTAGTAATTCGGCACTTCGGTGACTTAGTCTTGGTTGCATTTTCGTACATCTTTGTACTTGCATCTTCATAATTTCGAAATCTTTATAAAAGTAAAAAGCAAAAAGAGATCAATTTTAAAACTTGCCGAACTGTTAACAAAAAGAACGGAATTCTAAAAATCTAATTGAAATATTGGTTTCAGAAAATCCGAATTTGGTTAGGCAAGAAAATTCCTAAGACGGATTATAATTCTGAGGAACCATGTAGGTACCGCCTCGAAACGACGATTTTATAATTAAGAATTAGAATGTGATAAAAATAATTCGTACTTAGTATATTTTTACATTAGACTTGAATATTCCACAATATCCTAATTCTAGCTGTTGATATCTCACTAAAATAAAATGTTGCACTTCGCTAATCATGCGCACAGAAATAGAATTATCCAGTAAAAGAATGATTAAAAATATCTTTTGGCCAATGTTGAAAGTAGCATCAAATGGCAATTCGCAAAATCTGTACATTTCGCGCAGTACAATTCCTGTTAGCTGAAAATATTGATTTTAGCTCTCAGCTTGCCCTAGTTTCCCCACGCCCATTTAGGTCGAATGTCCTGTCTTCTACGACCGTCATGTCCTGATCACGTGATCATATTACTGAGGCAAAAAGACCATTCCTCACTAGGTGTTCTGAAGGAAGTGGCTAACAGGTTGTCGCGAGAGCCAACCGTGGTTCGGACACGACAACTATAAGAGTACCGAAGGTTTATTAGAAAATTGCCTTCGTCATTATGTCATTTAAATCGCATAGAGTACCGTCGCTCTATTGGAGTATTTCCTTTATCCTTTATGACGACAGCACGCAGCAATTAGGATGCTAGACGTGGTCCTTGAAGGTGTTTCCTAATGCTCTTAAAGTTCTTCTGTCGTCTTGAGACATCTGCAATCTTTTCATTGCAATTTCATAGCTATTGGAAGCTCTTGAGTTAATTAAATTCTGAACGAACAAAGGCTCCTGAGCTATTCCTCTCGTGCAGGCTTAATCCGGCTTGTCTCCTTTGATAAAATATTTTCTCAATTAACGCGAGTGGAAAACGCTTCTCTTATTAGCAATTGTTATATTTTGATCAAACTTTGAACTGCAGGAAATTCATTTAAGTAACTTATAATAAAATTATAGTAATATCATATCATCATTATAAAATGCAGAGGTTCTGTTGCAACAGCTAATTATATCATACAGATCATAAATGAATGCATTATGATTAAAAGACACATCTGCAGTAGATTTTCCCCTGATAGTTTGTCCACCATTTGTTGCCACGGCCACAGTGCTATGGACTGGTGCCATGCATTACGCAATTACAGAACTATTGCCATCCTTTGCAGTCTTATCTTAATCACTTCCTCTTACATTCCTGTCAGATATACTCGGTCCTTCGTGCCATTCGGACCTCATCTTTACGTAACAATCCCTTCGGTAGTCAGTTATAAGTTTTTTGGACTTCAAATATTTTTTGATACGATTTATATTTCGAACTTGTGGTTCAATGATCTTTAATTAAAACAACAACATAATTATGACTTCATTGTTCTTGTTTTGTCAATGCCACACATAGGTTAACAAAATAAAATAATTATCTTGTATTTTTCAACCTTATCTTCGGGACGATTTGACCAAATAACTTTTTACGGTTTTATTCTGATTACTTCTTTTGACATGGACATATCAATAACAATAAATCATAATCGTTTTTGCAAATGAAGATCGCGTGCCACTACTTGTTATTTAATCAGACACTCAAGAAATAGCACTCGCTACGAGCTAAATCTTAAGAATTTAAACGAAGTAACAGCTCTGAAATCTTCCGGTTAATTTAAGTATTGTAGTTATTATATGCAAAAACAAATACTGAAATATTTTCGCTAAAAGTTTTCTTTTAAGAAAAATTGTTTTAGCATCCCCATTAATCACTGGTGCTGCTAATGCAAGATTAAATGTAATATCGATAAATTGTTCGTTGTTTTTGGAATTCAACGTCGATTTGCCCACGTTACATGTTTATTATTCCTTATGCTGGTCTAGATCTCCAGATAGGCCGCGGGAAAGTAGGGTTTAGATAATAATAGTGTTTTGGCAACGATTGAGGATCGCGGCGTCACGGGGATCCGGAGGCACGTCACATGCGCCGCGCTTCATTAATGTTAAAAATAATTGTCTCATTCACGCGTCACACATCTACTACAGTAGTAACCACAAATTTTCGGTTTAAACCAGTTTTACGCCCGTGGCAATGAATCTTCGCCGGCTGGCTGACACATGACATGGCATTTGTATGCCATTCGTTGACTGTATCACCTCTATTTAATGTTTAACTGGGTAATTTTGATTCTTTGGCATACCAAAAGGTCAAATATTTAATAAGAGTGCGTTTTTGTCAGTACTATTATTATTTGACCTTATTCGTGTAAAGACATTTTGCATCACACACGCAGGGGAACACCCTTCCACAAAACAATTACTTTTAACCGATCCTCTCCTTTCAAGGTTTTGAAAGTGGTTAAATTATCCCCCATGCAGAGTCGCTGTTTTATTCTTGCTAGAACCAGTTTCGATTTTCCATCAGATATTCCGGTTTAACCTTTATAGAGATTATAAATGCGGTCGTCGGGGCCCCGAGGTGGCAACCTTGTCTTTTAGCTATTTATGTCGAGGGTAGCGCGCGGGGGTTGGTCCGCAGTGCGCATGCCCGATGTGCGCGCCGCTTATGTAACTCACGGGACACGTCGCCGCGCCGCTCCGCCTCCGTTGCCGTTGCCGCATGTCAGTCCCAGTTTGGCTTCTGCCCTGCACCGTGTAGTACAGGACAGAATTCAGGCTGGATATATCCTATGAATATTCCGTTTTCATCATTTGCTCCCGCGCCCCAGTTATATCGACACCCCTTCTGTTAACTTCAATCCATCTTGGGCATCCATTATTCATACCACCCTCACCCGTAACGGAAGTCGGACTTCTCAGCTTACTTGAAGGTTCCCTTAATTATACGATCCATTACTCGTAGCATTTTCCGGCACGAGTGCATTTCACAGCCTGTTATTCTAGTTATTCTCGCGATAACCTTCACGGGAATTCAGGGCGCGGTTTAATGAGGCCTGCTATGAAAACGTTCATCAATTATCGACGGCGACGGCTGACTTGTTTACGGCACCGCGGACGCATTTAGACTTTGTGACATTACTCCCCTTTAGCACATATAGCGCACTTGTTTGTTACGTAAGAGCCCATATCCAGGCAATTTTAACTTTGAGGTCATCCATTACTGAGTGACTAGTTGGACAGTTAAAAATAACACACCCTGACGATAGGACGTACACGCTGAAGTATAAATAATCCAGAACACTATGGAAAATGATAATGTGAGTATTCAGTTGTAGTATGGATACTTGTATAATACTTTGGTGTTGAGGTTCTATGTGTGAAGTCGTCCATGCGTAGAGGTGTACGCCTGTGCGGTGTCCTTACATTCGCTCAGGTTCGCACGCGCAACTAGTTCAGACCAATTGAGCGCCATTGAGCCGTTGGTCCCTAGCTCTATAGAGTACTCGGTTGGCAAGGTTATGTCTCATACACTCTGTTGCTGTGTAATGCTTTGCAATTGAACGCTTTTCAAATAAATACGTACTTCTACTAAATTTTTTGTTACACACCCCCTTACAAATTGTAGTTTATTACATCATAGTTAGCACAATCATCATTATATGTAATTTGTATGTTAGCGCTACCCTTTGTCTTATGTTAACATCAACATGCATTAATTTTTATTTTTTTTACAAAGTGCCTGGATTGTTTCATTTTTATTAATTGAAGGTACAGCATCCAGATGCTTTATGATTTTCTTTTACATGTTTTGTTCTTGAGTATCGATATTGCATGCATCTTTACATCATTTTTGTATTTCATGCATATTATGAGATCCTTTTAGGATAGTTCCATGCGATATCGATGCTCTTCACTGCCACCCATTCATCCATGAGTGCATGGCCCATAGGGCCGCCTAGTAGAATGTGTCTAGCCCCTAGTTGTGTTTACAGCATGGCCGTACCGACTCGTACCGCGTCGCCACCATTGGACCCATTCAGGACGATAATAGAACTGCTGACGGACAGTACAAGGTTTTTATTTACATTACCATCTTTCATATAATCTTGCTAAGTGACCAATAACGCCAGCAGTCGCAAGACAAGCAGCTGTCAACATTAAAGTATTGCATGGTTTTCAATGCATTTTATTTCACATTGCATTTTGATACTTCATCATTTCGCTTGTATGATATACCTAAGCGAGAAACTCTTCAGTTGAATAATGTGTTAAAATATAGATCCGTGAAATACTACTGTCACGTATTCATATATTCTTTGTGTAAATTTTACAGACACGCCGGAAACCCCCCGCGAAAAAACGGAAACCAGGAGATTTAGACGATCTCAAACAGGAGTTGGACATCGATTTTCACAAAGTAACACCCGAAGAGCTCTACCAAAGATTTCAGACACATCCCGAAAATGTAAGACTATCATTTTAAAAACATGGCTTGAGGAAATTAAGTCGAAACTTTACCAAGTCTTAAAGTGGAATCTGGAGTACACATCTTTTCTTCTTTATTCCAGGGCCTTAGTCACGCAAAAGCGAAAGAGAACCTCGAACGAGACGGTCCAAACTCACTCACGCCGCCAAAACAGACGCCCGAGTGGGTGAAGTTTTGTAAAAATCTGTTCGGCGGTTTCGCATTATTATTGTGGATTGGTGCTATCCTTTGCTTTATTGCCTACGGAATTCAGGTCAGTAGCAGTGCATTGAGAGATGCTGATTAAGCTTAAATAATTAAGTGAAGTAGCAATCCAATTGACCCTGACTAATTTAATCCCCAGGCGAGTACCGTTGAAGAACCTGCGGATGACAACCTGTACCTCGGCATTGTATTGGCGGTCGTAGTTATCGTTACGGGCATTTTCTCATACTACCAGGAAAGCAAGTCTTCAAAGATCATGGAATCGTTCAAGAACATGGTACCTCAGTTCGCTACCGTCATTCGTGAGGGTGAAAAGTTGACGCTGCGCGCTGAAGACTTGGTGCTTGGTGATATTGTTGAAGTAAGAACCACGATAAAATTATCCAGCATATAACTCCTCTAAACAAGAGGTGTTACCCAGGAACCAAAAGCGATAACATTGAACTTGCCTAGTAATAGAACGCGATATCTGCGCGTCGCTGTTTAATAACGCGCCTAATAGCACACACATATTATCACAATGACTTTTTCATCATTTGGATCACCAGAAAACTATTAAATATACTATATCAATAATAGCGAAAATCTGGGACGATTTTTGTATATATACAAACCGCCATATTATTATTATTATACTCTTTGGTCAAACGACTGACATCCTTGTCTCGTCGAAATTTATTTTTGTCATTGAATTAAGTGATGTGACATAATAATTATCGACAATATGTACAAAGAGTATTTAATACATATTTATAGAAAAAACCATAATGTCGTAGGTGTTTAACGGATGTCTATTTTAGCATCTGGAAAAAAATTATATAATAGAAGGTCGGTGAAGAACCTTTTGGCGCAGAAATTTTTCAATTTTCTTTTCATAAAATATTTTTTTACATATAAAGTGATAATAATCATAATCACAAAACTACTAATTTGAAGTCAAAATTTATCATAATAAAAAATAAAAACTATAATCTTTATGCACGGAAATAATATAATAATAATTTTAACATCGATTACCCCTGAACTTAAATTCATACAAACCACATCACTAAACAAAATAAAAAAATACTAAATTTCGAGCGGCCATTGTTGTTTACGTCTTTGGCAGTTTTAGAATGGTTTGGGATTAGGTCCCGAATGTACAAGCAGAACTTAAACTTTGTCCATAAAATTCCTAGGTGAAATTCGGTGACCGCATCCCTGCTGATATCCGTGTCATCGAGGCGCGAGGCTTCAAGGTTGACAACTCAAGTTTAACCGGCGAATCTGAACCCCAATCGCGTGGATCCGATTTCACTCATGAAAACCCATTGGAAACCAAGAACTTGGCGTTCTTCTCTACTAACGCGGTCGAGGGTACGGCGAAGGGCGTTGTCATCTGCTGTGGCGACAATACGGTAAGCCTGAACTTCCAGATACAAAAGTGAGATTAATTAAATCTTTCTTACGTAAGAAATGTTTATTAATTGTGGTATGTAATAGGTGATGGGTCGTATCGCTGGATTGGCTTCGGGATTGGACACTGGAGAGACCCCCATTGCCAAGGAAATCCACCATTTCATCCACTTGATTACCGGCGTGGCTGTGTTCCTTGGAGTAACCTTCTTCCTCATTGCCTTCATCCTTGGTTATCACTGGCTCGACGCTGTCATCTTCCTTATTGGTAAGTTCAGATGGCAAAAAGTTAGTGCAGTTGATATTTTTTGTATGTTAGGTGGTCGGTGTTAAACCTATGTCCTTCCTCCAGGTATCATCGTAGCCAACGTACCTGAAGGTCTATTGGCCACTGTAACCGTATGTCTGACTTTGACTGCCAAGCGAATGGCTTCCAAGAACTGCCTGGTCAAGAATCTGGAGGCCGTAGAGACCCTAGGATCTACTTCCACTATCTGCTCTGATAAGACCGGAACTCTGACACAGAACAGGATGACTGTCGCCCACATGTGGTTCGATAACCAGATCATTGAAGCTGACACCACCGAAGATCAGTCTGGAGTTCAATATGGTATGTAAGAGTGGAAGTTCAGAAATAACTTGTCTTCGATTTTAGGTAGAGTTCATAATAATGGTATCTTTGTCCTCAGACCGCACCAGCCCCGGATTCAAAGCCCTCGCTAAAATCGCTACTCTTTGTAACCGAGCTGAATTCAAGGGTGGTCAGGATGGTGTCCCAATTCTGAAGAAGGAAGTTGCCGGCGACGCGTCAGAGGCTGCTTTGCTCAAATGTATGGAACTGGCTCTTGGAGATGTCTTATCGATCAGGAAGCGCAACAAGAAGGCTTGCGAGATTCCCTTCAACTCAACCAACAAATACCAGGTTTCGATCCACGAGAGCGATGACCCCAGCGATCCTCGCCACTTGCTTGTAATGAAGGGCGCCCCCGAAAGGATTCTGGAACGTTGCAGCACAATTTTCATTGGTGGAAAGGAGAAGGTAAAACATCTGACAGAAAAACAAATGACGTTACATTCCAATTCCATTTTCAAAATTTAACACGTTCTTCTTTTGTCAGGTTTTGGATGAGGAAATGAAGGAAGCTTTCAACAATGCTTACTTGGAACTCGGTGGACTTGGTGAACGTGTGCTCGGATTCTGCGATCTTCAACTGCCCTCAGACAAGTTCCCCATTGGCTACAAGTTCAACTGTGATGACCCTAACTTCCCATTGGACAACCTTCGCTTCGTCGGCCTGATGAGTATGATTGACCCTCCCCGTGCCGCCGTGCCTGACGCTGTTGCTAAGTGCCGATCTGCTGGTATTAAGGTAATGATAAACTGTAAAATAATGACAGTATTAAATAGCCCTTTTTCAGAACTTCTTACTCATCTTTTTGTACCTTTTCTAGGTTATCATGGTAACTGGTGATCACCCCATCACTGCCAAGGCTATCGCGAAGTCAGTAGGTATCATCTCTGAAGGAAACGAGACCGTTGAGGACATTGCTGCTCGGCTGAACATCCCCGTATCTGAAGTCAACCCTCGCGAAGCTAAGGCCGCGGTCATCCACGGAACTGAACTCAGGGAGCTGAACGGTGATCAACTTGATGAGATTTTGAAGTAAGTTGCACTTGGTATTTTAAATGATTTAAATAATTCAGTTAAAAATAAAATTTCTCCATTTCCGTCCTACAAAGCGGATGTGCAATATCAACAGTGACACAAATAATCACAAAATGTCTTTTAATTATTTACTTATAAGTATCACAAATAATATTTTTTTATATTAATAACTTTTTTATCAATTAGATACCACACGGAAATCGTATTCGCGCGTACGTCACCGCAACAGAAGCTGATCATTGTGGAAGGCTGCCAGCGACTTGGTGCCATCGTGGCCGTGACTGGCGATGGTGTAAACGACTCACCAGCTCTCAAGAAAGCTGACATTGGTGTTGCCATGGGTATCGCTGGCTCTGACGTGTCTAAGCAAGTAAGTAGGACATACAACAAAAAAACTGTAAATCCCTTATTCTTGGTAATCAAAAGTTGAGCAACACTGCTGCAGCAACATGATTCTGTGTTGATAGAAACATCTATAAGCAACGTGTTTCCCGCAACACAAATACATGTTGGAAACAATGTTTTGCAACCTTCGATAACCATGATAAAAAATACTAATATGTGATAAAATCCGGGCAATATTGACCATCAAATAATTTCCTAGGCTGCCGACATGATTCTGCTTGACGACAACTTCGCTTCGATCGTAACTGGCGTAGAGGAAGGCCGTCTGATCTTCGACAACTTGAAGAAATCTATTGCGTACACCCTGACCTCCAACATTCCCGAAATCTCGCCCTTCCTTGCCTTCATCCTCTGCGACATTCCACTACCTTTAGGAACCGTTACTATCCTCTGCATCGATCTTGGAACTGACATGGTAAGTTCGACCTTATTTTTAGAGTTCTATGATCTATTTTGGTATAAAAAATGTAACATTGCAAGAGTGAGCTACTTTGTTTTTTATATTAAATGAGAATTTGATACAAAGTTGAGTTTTGACGTGTTATTTGTTCTGGAATGAAACTAAAAATTGGGCTCTTACAATGTTGCATACAATATTACTATTTTTGTAAACTTATGTTATTTTTACTGATATTATTCACAGCTTTTGTTCATTACAAGAGAAAAAGCTCACAAAATTCCGATAAATTGTAAAATTGGCAATAAACAAGGGCTGTTGAATAAAATATATAATATAGAAGATAGTATTTTACTTAAATATTTCAGCTAAAGATCCCTCGAGCTGGTATTTATTATGACAGTTTATACTAAATTAGTGATTGACATAGGTGCCAGCGATCGCGTTGGCCTACGAGACGGCTGAAGCAGACATTATGAAACGTCCGCCTAGGAACCCATTTTGCGACAAACTAGTCAATGAGAGGTCTTTATTAAGTGATTACATACTGTTATGTTGCCATAAAACTACTAACTGGTTTTCAGCTAATAACGTCGCTGTTGTCTCGATATCGTGACGAGTGGGTGTTTTTCTAATGTGTACCTTATTCACGTTATCGTAACAATCAAAATATTATATCAATTAAACACTAAAGTAGCTTTTGTAATTATCTTTTGTCAGGATATAAGTTTTCAGTTACGATTACGTAAATAACAATATTGTGTTACAGTGTTATAAAAATGTAGAGTCATGCATGATTCTACTAAGGTCAGGCAGACAAACTAATAGGCTACATTAACTAATACGTGTTGTCCATATCATGTTCCTGATAAGAGCTGGAAGTGTAGGAATGAGGGGATGATGTACGTAGATGTGTTTTGTTCTAATCCCTTAAATAATCAAACTCTTGCTGACATCCAAAAATACTAGCCGTTTATAAGCCCATGGCGGACAGTATGTGACGTCCGCATAAAGGTCCACATAGATATGTCCCACAGCTAAAACAAACACAACACACTGATGTTACCACAGTCATTTCACTCCATCACCATCAATTCAATTCGAGAACGTCCATCGACATTGTGATTTATTTCAAAAACATTACATTCTCATCCATATACCATTCGGTTCATTTTGTATTTTTTTAAGTTACAAAGAGTCCCGTCTGCAACTGAAGTCATCTCATGATCTACATTTTTTGTGTTAAATTTTATTTTGTGTGATAGTTTTAAGCGTAACTAATTGCAAGCATACGCTGCTGAGCTTGGCGTGGACTGAGGGTCCTGTCGTGTCGCCAGTTCGGTAGCGGCGTCTGATTGTAATGTCGTTGCTATTTGTTCGATGTTGTACACATGTGACAATGATGCACCACGCTTTCGTGCGATGCGTGAGCGCTTGTGGCGCGGTTCGCTCCGCCCGTCGCTCACGTCGCTAGTGTTTGTGTAGGTGCCCGCCATTTCCCTGGCTTACGAGGAGGCCGAATCTGACATTATGAAGCGACAGCCGCGTAACCCTTTCACTGATAAACTCGTTAACGAGAGGTAAAACATCACGAGTGACGAGACTCGTTCAAAGATATTATTCTATCCGCTACTTGCTTGCTACCACGTGTCTAGTCTTCAATATTGAGGTTTGGTTGTTGCCTGCAGTGTGTGGACGGTGTCCTGTAGGTACACGATTCTAGAACTCTCTGTGTGGATATTGAAGGCGACAATCGCACTGCTCCTAACTTTGCCTTGCGATGTCTTTTATATATTTTTCTATACTAACGTATCTCCTATTTCCTTTAACTATGTAGCTTGATGTGGTGATGGAATAACGTGTTTCGACACACGGCGTCGTGCTCACAGACCAAACGCATTGTTCCATTGTATATTTGTGGTTTTTTAATACTCTTTTCCGCTATGTTCTGTGTTCGTGTGCCAAGGTAAGTTTGGTGTCTCCCTGTCTCTGTCATTTGTCTATCGTGCATGTATGAACACACTCGACGTCTTTACAATATGACTGATTATTTATTTATTCTATACTTATTGTATTTTGACCTTCTCATTTTGTTACCTCTCATGATCTCATGACACGATATTTATCTCACAAGTGACATCCTTTCATTCGGTATTCTTCTCACACGTTTACGCAACAGGCTTCATCACACGCATACTCATATATTATACACCAACGTCTCTACGTATCTATATACTGTTAGGTACAGCGACACTGTATTATAACTTACATGATACAACATGCTGCTAGGGCTTATATTTGTAACTTCTTTCACTAGCGTAGTATTTCAGATATTTTGTCTCCGGCTAGTACCAGCTGCCATAATTTTTGAATCTCAATCACGCCAATTTTCCACTTTTATTTACTAGCTAATTTTATGCGTAATTTAAGTACCTACGATAAATAGTTTAATGTATTTTTTGATATTAATTAATTTCTAATAACGCTAGTTGTAGATATAGGTTGCGGCGTAGCCGAGGGGTGTATGTACGTATATTTATTATGTATAAGTCGGTGCGTGCCAGTCGCGCGAGTGTTGGTTTGTCCTGATTGCTTGTGTTACCGAAGGTGCCTGCTATATCATTGGCGTACGAGGCGCCCGAGTCCGATATCATGAAGCGGCAGCCCCGGGACCCTTACCGTGACAACCTCGTCAACAGAAGGTTGGCCCCGCACCCAGTCCGCCACCGGGCGCGCGTCACCACGCGAGCCCAGACGCTTACTAGATTCTCATTTGGGTGTTAACACAATGACTAGCCCACCGTCATAACTTGTGCATATAACCACCTTCATTGGTGAGATTAAATATTAAGAGTGGTGCGGCTACTTGTGGTTCAACAGTACCAATTGAAACTGGATGTGGAAGAGTGATTATGACGATCCAATCCCCCCACCTTGTCCATCGTATTGCAATTGGCTGTCAACCCGATAAATTAATTAGAGTTATCCTTATCCCGATAGAAATCAATAGACGCGACGCTTTTAAGTACATAATACAAAATAAATATACCGAATTCTTCATAGCAACAGTATTTATTTTAATTAAATCTATTATCTTGTTTAAATTTATTTAGATTTATACAAAATTACCTTAAAAGTCTCTAGAACTAGATGACCTAGTACTTTCTATATCTGTATAATCTTCACTCTTCCATATTTCAATATTAGAAATTAAATTATAAAAGTTAGCGATACAATGCTGTGTCGAAAAAAAAAAGCTGCACGTTTTAGCGATCAATTAGAGAAATGTTTTTAGTCTCTGTCACAGAGAGCGCACTAGTGGTTATTATTGTGTGTGAGTTTACGTGTTAGCCAAAGTAGAGTAGTGGTGATCGAATGGTTCATGACTAATATTAAAAAAAAAAACGTTTTTGTTGAAGGAATGTCTTAGGCGACATGGAGCATCTTTTATATTGTAACATTTATTTTTATATTTTTCTTAGTATATAATTTATGTATATTTTGGTTTATATTATGTAGTATATTCTCCATAGTTGAAGCACGTTGTAGTGCCGAGATCACACCGCTGTTAGCGCTTCCAAGGCCCACATGTTACATACACCACGGTTAGGCAGTTTTGTACAGCAATTGTTACAGTTCCTTTATATTTATTTAAACTCTTCTTTGCTTATTCTTCCAGTATTTTATTTTATTTACTACTTCCTTATTAACACAATGAAATTGTAAAAAAAAACGCTTGAGCTTTCTTCGCCAAATAGTTGAAAAATACTTGCATGCTTGTGTGAACCTTCAATGGATTGTCTTACAACCTAACCTGAAATTTAAAATATTGGTAATGGCTTGAAAAACGGAATATTCAGAGGAAACAAAAATCTAACTGTATAAAACAAAAATGTAAAAAAAAAATAACGATATATTCTGGTTTTCAAAGCATGTATTAAACATTAACAAACTTATGACAAATTAGACTGAAATCTTAAATCATACACAGTAATAATTTAACGCAAAAACATATTGAACTCTATTAAAATACAAAAAGAATATTACTTTTTATTTTAAAATAAAGTCTCCTTTGTCATACTTAAAACGGTGATATTTGCGAAAAAATCTAACTGCTTTATAGAAATTTTCTTTTGATTAAAATTAAAGCTTGCACCCCAATCAGAGTAAAAACTAATCACTGAAAATTAACATTGAAATTCTCTCAAAAGCAAAATTGCACTTAAAATTAAACGATTTCAAAAGTAAAATTAGAAGCCCTTCAAAAGAAAAAGAATTTACTAACTTGCAAGACCTATGAGTTCAAAACTTGACATTGTGCCCGGGTGTATACAGGCTTATTTCGATGGCGTACGGCCAAATCGGCATGATCCAAGCTGCGGCTGGTTTCTTCGTGTACTTCGTCATCATGGCTGAGAACGGCTTCTTGCCGATGCATCTCTTCGGTATCAGAAGAGAATGGGACTCAAAGGCCATCAACGATCTGACTGACTCTTATGGACAGGAATGGGTACGTTAACCTCACGGTTCGTCCAATTGGATTTTGCTCAACAATGGAAAAGGCAACTGAAACAAAAGAAGATCGCAGAATATCATCATCAAAACGTGTTGAAAATCTAGCAATGTCTGGCCTATTGCACCAATCACATGGATCCTGTAGCATCTGACGTCACTGCATACTTGCCTTTCCCATTGTGTTAGCAAATTCTAAGACACATTATTATAAATCATTATCTTTCAAGTATCCATCAGTCGTTCAGTTTATAATGAAACTTCCCAATTTTCCAGACGTACCGCGACCGCAAGGCTCTCGAGTTTACCTGCCACACCGCATTCTTCGTCTCCATCGTAGTAGTACAATGGGCTGATCTGATCATCTGCAAGACGCGTCGTAACTCAATCATTCACCAGGGCATGCGCAACTGGGCTCTGAACTTCGGTCTCATCTTCGAAACCGCGCTCGCTGCATTCCTCTCCTACACGCCTGGAATGGACAAGGGATTGAGGATGTACCCTCTCAAGTGAGTATCATGAACTGGGTCAATACTGAGAGTTAAAATACTTCATCATCTTTGCTTGTTGAGTGCTCATGTTTGATCTGTTTGTCCACAGGTTCGTGTGGTGGCTGCCTGCCATTCCATTCATGCTGTCGATCTTCATCTACGACGAGATTCGACGCTTCTACCTGCGCCGCAACCCTGGCGGCTGGCTCGAACAAGAGACTTACTACTAAACCGCACCGACCACTGTCCACACCGTCGTGCATCAGTTAGTTACTGCGTACATAAAGTTCATTTGTGTTCTTATATCAGACTGACAGAGGTTTGCGGTGCCGTTCCGGTATATGTGTAATCGCTGTCGTGTACGCTTCTCACCGCTTGTTACCGCATCGCTCCGCACAGGGGCACCTGTGTTTGTACCTGTCGAGTGTTCTATGTTATTCTGATGTTTAATTGCGTAACGTGACCGAGAGGACGCGGCTGCGCTGGCGCCGGTCGGGCCCGCGCCCGCCCCTCGCCACCGCACACTTTACACTATCGTTTCTAACGAACTATGTATGTATATATGCACAGTGGAGAATGAAGTTGGTATTTGTGATGACATAAAAAAAATATTATACACATAATTATTTTAAATCGTGAATCATGTTATTTTTGTATCGAGATCGTTTAAAACGTTCGAGTATCTCGACTGTCATGCGACAATTGGATGAATCTTTTCGATATTTGTTGAATCTCTGTCTGATATTATTATGAGTTAGCCGCGCGGCGGCGGCGGGCGCGCAGCGTGCGGCCCGCGGGGCGTGCGGCCCGGCCTGCTCGCCGCCGGCCCGCGGCCCGCCGTGCGGCCCAGGCCTCACGGCACGTCACGCGCAAGCGGCCGCCGACTCGGATTTCATGTTACAGTAGTACGCCCTCAGTGACACTGATGACATTATAAGATAGATTAAAAGTAATACTAATAAACATTGTTTTTCACATACTTATGTAATAAGTAATAAATTATCGTTTAGCGGTAGTTCATCGTTCGTGAATCGAGTGGGCAGAAGTATGACGCCCGCCGCGCTCCGTGCTCGGCGGCCAACGAAACGCATTTGTTGTAAAATTAACAGTTAAGAAGCCATTATAATTATTATAATTTAAGTGAATTAGATTTAAGTTGAATTTTTCGAGTGAAAAAAGTTTAGTTGACGATTCGATCGGGTGCATGGTGTATGAGAGGTCGATGTGGAGTGCCTGAGTTTTAGTGTACTACTGCTTACTGTTAGGTAGGTAGTTGAAATTTTGATGCCGTATTTTCAATTGTAAAAGTAGATAAATAAAGCATACACAGTCGCGAACGCTTAGAGGCGCGGGGGGCGGTGCGTGCGCGTCGCACCGCTACACGTTCATACAGCACTGCCGTCGACTATTGTTCGTTCGTATCTCGTCAGCCGGCCGCCCGGCCCGGAACCGACGCCCGGCCCGGAACCGACGCTTTTCTTTTCTAAAAATAATCAGATTATTAGCGAATTTTGTCAAATTTATTAAAATAGGCTGCTCATGGTAATTACGTAAGATTTTATTTCTTAATTAAAAGATAATAACAAAACGTAGGGATGCGTAATTAGAAATTTTTAAAATTATACAGTTATGATAGAGTCATCTTGTTTTAGTCCGCACTTGGCCCTTGCGCGGCGCGGTAGGTGGCCGATCGTTGCCGAGCGGGCGCCGCACACGGGGAGGCAGACGTGCACCCGCCGAGGACCAAGTGGAGCGATTCATTTCAATTTTTCGTAACGAATACATATAACATTATAATAATGGTTACAAAAGTAAAATATAACATTATAGCGACTAATAAAATCTAAATTATATGAAATGTTTATAGATTTAAATGAAGTTCGTTTCTTTAGGGTGACCTTCTGTGCTTGTTTGATGAGAACGATGTACATCTCACTGACAATAGTCGTTGATGATATTATTGTAATGATCTGATCTTTGTAAGCGGTTTGTTTATCGTACACTGTAGAACTAACATTGTTTTGCGTTCGACAGTTCTTTACACCGATTCATTTTATAGTATTACTCTGTTGGCTAGGAGCGCTGTAAAAATGTAAGTGTTAATAAAAAAAACATTTTCAAAATATTAATGTGGTCTTTCATTGTTGATTTTTTAATTATTATTTTCTACCCAAAATATTTTTAATACTAGCAACACAGCCAAAAGACTGGCAACATTGATGTTAATCGATAGACTTGAACACCTACACAATACACACACATGTAAAATATTTCAGTGTACTTACAATTTTGAATTTTACCTTGATTGAACTAAGAATTTGTCGTAATTAATAAATGTTAGTCAATCTTTCAGTGACGTATAATTAAATTAAAGCTAAAATAAAAAGCTTTGCTACACCTAGCTCCGTTACATTAAAATACTATGGCACTTAGCTATTTTGGTTTTGTTTTTTTTTTTTTTTTTGTTTGAGATGACCTTTAGCTTGAATATAAGGCGGAGGAAATTAGAACATGTTAAACTATCAACAAAATTTAAAGTGGAAAGAGGGTAAAATAAGTACTATTCGACTTGAGGAAGCTAGCACATCGATAAAAATAAATTATATTAATTCCGACATTTCTTATATTGGACAGATGTGATGCGTTTGATTATACTCACGGCTACATATCAAGCTATAGATTTCCAGTATAAGTTGTTCTCTAATTGTACGGAAATTCTATACAATGCGAGATCAGCTTATACTGAAAATTTATAGCTTGATATGTAGCCGTGTGTATAGCTTAATAGTATAACAACACAGCTCATATACAACAGATTACTCTGAACACTAATCTCGGAAGCATTTGTTAGATAGAAAACTACAGGTTGACAGCATTTACAAAAACAAAAGTGGATAAAATGTTGTTAGCCCGGATAATTATCTAAAAAATCATTAGATTGGAATCATATTAGAAGACGTCAAGTTGATTTGATAATTGGCCATGGCGCATAGGCAACTGAAGAAACACGGGTGCGTTTTAGTCTGTAAGAGTCTGACACGCCCTTCCGCTCCGCCCAGAGCGGGAGAGATCATTTGATAATTTCCCACACACAAAAAAAATGGTTGATTTGATATAACTTATAAATAGAAACAAAATAATAATTTTGTTAGTTCTTTCTTAGTATAAAAGAAAATACGTTACCTACCTATGGAATAGTATGTTTGGTAAAAAATATGTTAGCAAAAGTATTAGGAAAAATTATACATGG
This sequence comes from Dryobotodes eremita, assembly GCA_917490735.1. NCBI lineage: Eukaryota > Metazoa > Arthropoda > Insecta > Lepidoptera > Noctuidae > Dryobotodes > Dryobotodes eremita. The sequence goes on from OU823257.1 coordinate 14,408,582, forward strand.
TGTAAGTGGCATCGACGTCAAACAGTTACCATGAATTCAACGCTGTTGGATCTAAAATCATGTAATTGTACTGAATTGAAATGTCCATTACAGCTTGTAAAATTAAGACACTGACTGTCAATGAAAACAGGACAAATCGATTACCTAAGCGTTCAATCATGACAGGTTGCTATTGACTGATATCTTACCTAAACCTACTTAGAAAATAACTAAATATCATGATGGATAGGTATGTAAATGTACTAGGAAAAACAATATAAAAAGCCTTTTATCCCAATACGGCAGTAAAGCCTCCATTAGTCAGGCTGTTACTCACTAATGGATTTAGAAATCTCATTTTAATCCGGAAATAAAGGACTTGGATTTCAGTAGGTATTGCTATTTCCTTTTATTTATCTCACGCGTGCCTCATTTTTATGTTAAAGAGCCTCTTGTTTCCAATACTAATACATTTCCTGAAAGACACCTGAATCATTTTCAATTTGCTAAAAGCCTTTCATACTGATGGATAGTTTTATTTATATTTACACAAATCCTCGTTGCTTTAAGTGTGGGTGACGTATTACTGCAGTTCTATGGCTCTGGCAGATCTCCAAAGTCCAGTAATTGCAACATTGTAATATACCTACCAACTGTAAGTGCATCGGTATACAAATAGAAATTTCCTAGGATAATTGGTCCGAGGAAATTTCCTTACTGTTCATCTGTTGTGTAGCTGTTTCTATTAGCAAGTACTTATTAGCAATTTTAACTAACCACTTACTAATTAACCTTTTCACCCTAAGTAAGGGCTAATTTCTAGGGCCTGCATTCCCTAGAAATTGGCCATTATGTTAAATATAATTTATGCCGACCTTGTCAGTGTAATATGACATTATGTAGTTACTTAGGTATATACTTAATTCTACAAGTATGTAGGTAGGTGTGACCGAAGGGTGCGAGGGCACGTGCCGCCCTCGGCCTTGACGACAAGCTCCTCCGACTATAAGTACCTACGTATGTATACAGAAACCAAGTACACCTGTGAGCGGGTCCTTCGTCCTATAGCGGCGCAGAATATTCCACACGCCCCTACGTGCCCCTCGCGTACAGCGCATGTGCACCACTGACAGCTCGACCGTGCCAACACGTCCCAATTATTTCCCTCAGTTCGCTTTATTGTCCCATTATATTCGACGGAGATATTCGGCGAATGTTTCTTATAAGATCAGTGAGAGTCGGGAGCGTGAGATCGCGGCGTGCAACGATGCGCCCCGCGGGCTCCCAGTGAGCCAGAATGGTGGCTAACATCGGCGTCATCAACCCGTCTAATGGTAAACATCCTTGTCACAAGGTCGTGTTTGAAGTTTGAGCGGAATCTTGAGCGTTTGTCGTGTGTACAGTGGAGGCAACAGCGTACATAAGCGCGGTAGCGGCCTTCGCCGTGGTGGTGTTGGTGGTACTGCTGTTCCTAGGCAGGCGCTGGTGCTACTCCGCCGTCTTTAGCCGCAAGTGCTGCGATGACATCCTCGCTGTGAACCCCCGTGTCGCTGCCCCCTGTCTTCCCCTCGACAATGCTCAATTCGGTAAGCATACAACCTTTGTTTTGCTTCTGTGTTACTAAGCTACTGTATGTCTTACCATATTTCATTAGAACGGTACGAAAGTTTTCTTTGTTGCTAACACAATAGATGTTAAAATATCACAATATAATATTTTCTCTATAAATTCCAAGTATAGAAATATAAAGTCCTTCACCTTTATAAATATACCTATGGCTATTGATTTTGTGATTAATTATTAACATTTGGATTTCGGTAGAGCGAAGTCATTTGTGAAAGCGTTGTTGTGTAGTATAGAAGGACTAACATTTATTTAGTGTTAAATGTACCGTCAAGGGCGTCGTGTGCGTCATGAAGGTCTCGTATTAATTTATTTACCTGTTATATCTAGGTGTTTATTTACACACATAGCAATGTAGAGGACGATATACTAGAACTTAGTCATAACAAGTTAGAGGTAGTTTAGTTCGGGTTAGGGCAATATTGTATATCGATTGACGTTGTCCGTACGTCTGTGTTGTTATAGATGCTTTGTCGAAACCGAACCATTACCCCGAACGAATATTCACGTTCGAGGCGTCCGACTCGGATGAAGAGCTGCGTTTGCGCATCCAACAGGTGAGACAGTAGACCGTTCGACATTTGAATTTGAATCTCTTCCGCTATGACTAGTTTCACGCTTTTATTATGTTAATACTTGCATTCCGGAGATTTCTTCAAAAATCAACCAGTCTTTGCGTATGACTCACCGCGATGACATTTTAACTGCTAATAAACCTCTCATTTAACTCTGGTATTTAGGTCACTTCAGATATATTAACTCAAACATCCGTCCGGAAATAAACGGAATTGCAATAATTTACATAATTTGGCTCCCTACTGCGCAATATCCTGTTATCCTGAGTGCATCAATACTAAATGTACGAAATTCCAGTGTCTGGACTGTAAATATAGCCCGCGAATTTGGTATTTGAGTGAAAACCCAACGCGGAACGGTATTACAGCGCCGTTTGTCAACTAAGACTCTCATTACCATTTCCTTAAGACAATCTAAAGCTCTTCAAGGGGTTAAAATAGTCCTTCTAGGTGGATTACCTCACAATCAGATTTCCCTGGCCACTCTCGCGGTATTTATGAATTGCAAATGAGATATTCATTAGATAATTGCCATCTTGATACGCGCTGCATTTTAAAGGAGTCTCTTCACACTTATCTACGTAGTTAACATTTTAGTTTTATTACATTTTATTAGCACGTGATTTTCATTCTCTTGTATACTTACTTATTTCGTTCTCTACTACTTATGTTGTGACTAATTCATGTATTTAATCACTCATAATAATTTTCACGGACATTCTAACTATATTACTGTCCAAGTTACGACTTGCAACATCGGCGATAGCAAATAATAATAATGCATTCATAATAATATTTTTTTATTAACAAAATGTGGGTACATCTCATCTATCCTTAAAAAAACACAAAGTACAAAGTTTTGAGTATTTTATAAAGATATATTAAACGACGATGTCTGTGCTAGCGTTAACTGTGTGACAGACACCGGAAAATGTTTTATCTCTGTGATCAGCCATGGACACCACGGCAATAGGGTGGTGAGGCGAGTGCTAAACTTGTCCAGAGACCGTATTGTATTATGACATTTTAGAACCATGGTTGTTCGAGTGAGAGAGAGATAGAGATAACGCTATTCAGGACGCATAGCCCCATCTCTTCTTCTCACCAAAACAATGATGGTTTACGCGTCATAATACAGCCCAGCGCGCTCATTTGATCCTCGCTCGCCAATCCGCCGCCGTTGCACCAATAGATGTTGCAGGCCTTCCATCCCACCATTAAAATAACTGACGAAATCCTTGCTTATCCACGATTCCTGAACTCTGAAACTTCCCAGGATAAGGAAGAGGTGGAATGCCACTACGAAGAAAAGAACGAGAACGCGGCAGCTCCGAAGCTGGACGTAGAACTGGTGGAGAGCAAGCTACGGGAGACCAGTCTGAGGGAGACTGCGCTCAGAGAGACCAGGATTGATGAGGTGGTTCCGAAGAGGGTGGAGTACATACACACGCTGGAGGCGCAGAGCAGCGTCGATAGTGATGTTATTGCTCATAATGTAAGGCTTAAATGGTATACACAGTTTTTTTTTTCTGACAGCAAAAACCCAACAGCAACCTTATTGTAACGAGAATAAAAATCCCTGTGATGTTGATAGTGATGCAAAATCAGAGCCAAAATGACTGAAAGGACTGTATCTTATATTTCTGACTAAATTCTAGGGTTTAAAATTGTCTGTGATCCCAGAACAAAAGATGAACGACAGCCTGCTTGATAAAAAAGTGTTTGTTGCCGCCTAGAGACCTGAAAGATTTGGCGATGCGTTTCCGATCTTAGAGACAAAATTAATACTTTGAGTAAGTTTCATGTGGCTTTAACTTTGCCAGCGCCCTTTGTCTTTAAACCAGCAGTGTGTCTGATTAGTGGCAGGAATGTGAGGAAACAATTAGTGCCCGGTCGAAAACTTTCACCAAGAGCTCTATTTTCTATCCCTATATCATCAAAATAGTGTGTTAAGGGGTCTTATTCGTATACTTTGGAAGTTAACCGACAGTCGTTATGTTTTTTCTTCACCAGGACACCTCTCTCCTCTGCGGCGAAAGCGGCAGTTCCCAGGAGCGTGGCTCCTTAGAACTGACGCTGTTTTACGATGCTCCAGTTCGCAGTATGACAGTCCACATCCTGCAGGCGAAGACCCTGCCGCAAAGGAGTACTGGGCAGATACTGCAGAGCCAGGTATGTTATAACAGTTCGCAAAAAGGAATAGAGATGATGGTGGTTAGAGACCAAAACTAAGTACTGGCTAAGATTTAGATGAGCTTATGTTAATGTCTTTACAACGGTCCTTTTAAATAAATCAACGGCGTCGAACCCCGCCGAAGAAGAATCCGAATTGTCAGCCAAAAAAGGGGTCTACCACAGCTCTTTTTTATAATTGACATCTCGTAGGTCAACTTAGAAGATTGTCGGCTGCTTCACCGAGCTAGCCTGTGAGTGCTTCAATAAATAAAGGCCTCCAGCCAGGGCAAACAAACTTAAAAACTAGGCGTCTACGCACAAAGGGCACGAGGCGCGATGTCCGTAGCCCTTGCAGGGCACGGACCTTGACTTAGGGCGTCATGGGGTGAGGGCCGCAAGAGATAAGCTGGATCGGATTAAAGTCCACTTCTTTGGCCGGCCGTACATATGTTAATTTGGGACCCCCTTTTCAACGTAAAAGTTGCTTTCAGCTGACAAAAACAGGGAAACGCAACTCCCTAGATCGTAGCCCTGTCATGTCAAAATTCTGTACGAAGCTCAAGAAAGATCAATGCGCAATACCAGAAATAGGTACTTTATACCTTCCATAAACATTATACTAAGTATTATTTATTGGAATCGATAATATTTGCATTTCCATTTGGCAATAACACGTAAATCATTCAAATTAGAACCCTATATCTTTAGAATAAAGATCTCTGGATGTGTCATCTTGGAATGCAACAATGTATGTAGATATTATGAATAATTATAAAATAATGTCTTTGTCTTATTTTAGTTTTTCTCCACAGGTTCGGGTTGTATTATTGCCTTTGAAAAAGCAAAAATACAAATCGAAAATACGCAATGGCGAAAATCCGCAGTATATGGAGAGCTTTGTGTTTCACAAGATTAATCCAGGTAAATAGACTCTTCTATTATGCGTATCATCCTTTGAGACTCCGCTACACGCAGCGACTTGCGTGTGCAAATAATACGGTGTAATAATGCATTCACACGATACCGTTTTACCGTCTTAACGTTACACGCTTGCTTGTGCAAATGGGAATTTGTGCAATTTAGTTTGAGCGTGTAGCCAGGCCGTTAAACATTAAAATAAATATTGTTTTCTAAATGTAATTTGTTGCGTAAACGTGATTAAAAGTCTCATATTTAAGGTAAAACATATACCGTTTTCCTGCTGCTGCTGCAACGGTTACGGTAGCTGCCTATAATCCCTCATCTCAAATTACCACCCTGTATAATTCAAAATTACTGGCGCTTCCTTATTATTTTCAACGAAATACAATACTAAAATCGACATAGCCTCTGTATTTTGAAATGTAAACAGAATTAAATGTAAACATATTTAATCGACAGACTATAATTATGCATATTTCGAGCATTTAGTGCATTTCCAAGAATCCGTTTGTTTATTCTAAAATCAGTAAATTCTGAACATAAACAATGTACAAATATAACCGAGGAGTTGATATTATCATATCCACACACATACAGATTGTATATACGTTATTCTAATACCAGGCAGTTTTACTTACTGTTAATTCTAATAAAAGAAAATTCCATTAAGTGTCCTTAGTTTTCATTACTGAAAAATTCTATTATGAATGAAATAAAATTGGAATCCATACTAATACATACTTTCATTCGTACTATATCTTTATATATATAAAAATTACGTGTCACGTTGTTTGTCCGCGATGGACTCCTAAACTACTCAACCGATTTTAAATTTTATTTGCACACCGTGTGCAATTTGATCCAACTTGAAAGATAGGATAGCTTACATCTCAATTTATAGTCGCAATATTATTTCATTGCAAATTATTTGTCTATTATTTGACAGTCACAATTATCTGTTAGCTCTACACGATTCTAACAGATGGCGATATCTGTTGACTGGATTGAGTAAGTATTCAATAGATGGCGCTATGTTAAAAATACAAACGTTTCATATAAGCTACAATTTAATAGCATAATCACCACGTGTTGCTGAGGCTAAGGTATAACCTAAATATATTTTGTAATAAACGAAATACAGTGAAATAATATTATAAAGAGAAAAGATATGATTGTTTGTTTGTATTGAATAGGTTTCGAAACTACTGAACCGATTTCAAAAATTCTTTCACTGTTGGGAAGCTACACTATCTCCGGGTGACATAGGCTATATTATATTATGCTTTGGTACCCGGGCGAAGCCGGGGCGGGTCGCTAGTTTAATATATAAAAATCTCGTGTCACAGTGTTTGTTATCGAACTCCTCCGAAACGGCTTGACCGATTTTATGAAATTTTTTGTGTATATATGGTAGGTCTGAGAATAGGTCGTAATGTATATTTCATACCGCTGCGGGTGAAACCGCGGGGCACTGCTAGTATACTATACTATATTACTATACATACACATACTTAATCCTAACTATAATATTTCCTAACTAATATTATAAATGCGAAAGTAAGTTTGTTTGTTTGTTTGTTACCTTTTCACGCCTAAACCACTGAACCGATCATCTTGAAATTTTGCATATACGTTGTCAGGGGTACAGAAACGGACATAGGGTACCTATCATCCCGCAAAAAAGTACTGTTCCCGATGAAAACAACAATAACGTCCTTATGATAATAGATGGCGCCACGTGTCTTTCGAATCATGATTGAATTATAACCCGAATTGATAGTGAAAGTCTAAATTAACGCGAGCGAAGCCGCGGGCAAAAGCTAGTAATATTATAAATGTAAGTAAAGTAAGTTTGTTTGTTACCTTTTCACGCCTAAACCACTGAACTGATCGTCCTGAAATTTTTCACATACGTTGTCAGGTGTACAGAAACGGACATAGGGTACCTTTCATCCCGAAAAAAAGTACTGTTCCCGAGAAAAACAACAATAACGTTTTTATGATAATAGATGGCGCCACGTGTCTTTCGAATCATGATTGAATTATAACCCGAATTGATAGTTAAAGTCTAAATTAACGCGAGCGAAGCCGCGGGCAAAAGCTAGTAATATTATAAATTCGAAAGTAAATCTGTCTGTATGTTACCTTTTCACGCCTAAACCACTGAACAGATTTCGATAAAAGTTGGCAAGGAGATAGATGGCATCCTGGGGAAGGACATAGGCCCATTTTTTTTTTCTTAAAAATATCCCTAATGGTAGGGGGGATATAGGGGATGAAGGTAGCACTTTTACTTAGCAGGATTCAAAACACACTGAAGATCAGTTGTGGACTAATTTCGGACGGGCACATAAGACTTGATCGTGAAAAATGTGAGGCCGATGAACAAATATTATTACATTGTTTTCTTTCTGTTTCTAGAAAATATCCACTTTCCATCTCTTTTATATATAGACCTTTAGTACTTACCACCACCATCATCATTATTATCTTCTCGCCCTTGTCCAATGTTACTTGGGGTTAGCTCAACATGTTTTCTTCACAACACTTTTAGTACTTAATTAAATAAAAGCATCATCCAACCTCTACTACTCCCAGTCAAATTCAAATTCAAAATCATTTATTGCAAATATGGGTAGTTATACAGGTGGGTTTTTTGAAGAACAGGAAAGTTGTTAGTGTCACCATATTCTGCACTAGACATGCAACATTTAGTTCGGAACGTGGTTAGTCCCTAAATTAAAAATTTTAATATCTTAAAGTTCAAAATTACATGTCTATTAAATTGTCAATTATGGTCAAAGTAAATAATGTCAAAGTTAATCTTTTAAGCTAAAATGTCAAGAGTTAATAATTGTGAAATACGTAATTTATATCATACTTAAGTAATAAACATTATTTAGAGTTTGTCACACAAATATTCATTAACACTATAATGCAAGTTGCGTTTTACAAAGACTACGACTTCCAATATATATAAACATGGTAGTGTTAATATTTTTAAGCTTACAAAAAAGGGCTTACAACTATCTGTTGATTTTAAACTACATATTGCGCGGATACATCTCTTTTGCATTTTAAATACAGCTTCTTTTTCTGTAGAATAGCCCCAAAACATAATGCCATATCTCAACAAGGACCCTACGTAACCATGGTAAGATGCTAAGACCGCACTGGTACTGACAGTTTTTGCAAGCATATATAACGCATAGGACTGTTGACTTAATTTTAGACACAAGCTTTCCAAATGTGACTTCCAGTTTAGGTTATAGTCTATATGTAAGCCTAAGAATTTTGTTGTATTGATTTGTTCAATCTTCTGTCCTTGGGAATAAACATCGACGTTTGTTTGTTTGCCATTTCTATTCTTAAAAGTAATAATTTTTGTTTTGGTTAAGTTTATTTTTAATTTATTTGATGTCAGCCATTCTATAATAGTTAGTAATGTATTTTCTACTTCTTTTAGTTTAGACAGTTTTTTACTGGAGAATACAACAGCGGCATCGTCAGCAAACAAAACAGTCGGATGATTCGTAATGCGCGGCAAGTCATACACATAAATTATAAATAAAAGTGGTCCTAATACACTGCCTTGCGGTACCCCTATTTTTACTTCTCTATATTTTGATGAGTAAGTTATTTCTCTTTTAGCACAAATCCTTGTGATCTGAGTCGATTGTCTCCTGTTCCTTAAGTAGGACTTTATTAGATCATAAGCACTGCCTCTAACACCATAAGCAGACAATTTCGATAACAGTATATTGTGGTCTACATTACCAAAAGCTTTGGTAAGGTCCATATATAATGCACAAGCATGATTCTTCTTATTTAAATTACGCATTACTTCATTTAAAAAATTATAGACTGCCATATCAATCGATTTATTTTTTCGAAACCCCGATTGTTCATCTGCAAACAAGTTATTCTTATCAAAGTAATTATAAATATTATCATGTATTGCTTTTTCAAATACTTTTGAAAACACTGGTATAAGACCTATAGGGCGATAACAATTTACGGACAGTCTATCTCCCTTCTTGAAAAGTGGTTTGATTATTGTTACCTTTAATTTATCAGGAAATACACCACGAGTAAAACATAAATTTATAATAGTCACATTATAAATTTATGTTTTACTCGTGGTGTATTTCCGGTGAACAGGACTAATTTTCAAGGCTACATGTTTTAGTACACTTGTACAAATGCCATCATATCCAGTGCTTTTGGTGTTCTTAAGATTTAATATCAATTTAAGTACATCACCGGGATCATCATCATCAACAAATAGACGAAAGTGAAAAATAATGTTCTTAAAAAAATGTTGGGGAGCTGGATCAAGGATTCAGAAAGCGGTACTTCTAGACAAGGCTTGCATTGTTAGGAGGTTCATCTCTGGAGCCCAGACCGCCGGTAACTTGGACCCTGTTCTCGATACCGGTGGGCTACTATTTTTTATTTTTAAATGATTTGCTAAAAAAATATTTAAAAACATAATTTGTATTTATATAAGTAATGAAATAAAGGAATTAATAATAATAACCGAAACATCAAAACCACCTTTCTCAGAGGACGTGCACGGTCTCGGCCTCCGTATACGCATCTACGGGTGCGAACGCATGCGTCGCCAACGCTTGCTGGGCGAGGCGGCTGTCAGTTTTGCTACCCTCAATCTAGAGGTGGAGAACAGCTTGTGGATGCAGCTGATGCCGCGGCAGCATCATCAGCCTAGCTTACAGATTAATAAGGTAAAGGAAAAAGGTTGAAGTTTTATGATAGCGTAGATGAAACTTAAGAAACTGTAACTCCTAGTCAAAGATATACACATATTTTTGGAAGCCGTCTAACGTTTGTTTTCGATTATGTAAATTCAACGCAGTCTTTTGAAGCCCACTCTACGCTTTTTCTCATATCATTAGGATATCCTATATTATCAAGAGATTTTTTGCGAAGTAAATTTACAATATTAGAACGGACGTAATATTAAATAAAATAGAACTACTTCATAAAATTCTGAAGAGTATTGCATCGATTTTTTTTGTGTCAATTTAGAAATGTTAGGATATTAAAAGTAATAGTGTTAACCTATTTTCGTTGCTGACCGCACTCACTATCATTCGAGTTTTAACAATGACTTTAGGATTTTTCTTTTTTTTTATTCCTGCTTTTGTTCTTATTATTTTATCGTCGAATACAAGGTACAAGGCTACTTAGTATTATTTTATGTTTTGTCTTATTTGTGCAGAGGAAACAATTTTTCTTTCGTTCTATCTATTTACAATTTACACCACATATTAATTCTTCATTACCAGCTCCCGAAGTTAGAACTGAACCACTCATTGACGGGCATCCTAGCCAGTCCATCGTCCATAGCAACAGTGACAACTCCTGGGGCAAGTGGCCCCGGCGGCGAAGCGTGCAGCCTCGCCCGTTCAGACTCTGCATCGTCCTGCTGCAGCGCCAGATCTGCACCAGAACTGCTGCTCGGACTGCAGTATAATCCTACCACCGGACATCTTTCTGTAGAGGTAGAATATGTTCCCATGGTAACGATGTAATTAAGCTGCCCTCGTTCAAACTCCGCATCGTGCTGCTGCAGCGCCAGAACTGCTGCTCGGACTGCAGTATAATTCTACTACCGGACATGTTTCTGTGGACGTAGGTCATGATAAAAGACGCCTATCCGAAGGGTAATGAGATTAATGTGTTCAAATTTGCTTTAAGTGCAGCAGTTGACATGCAAAATTAGCATCAGACCGTTCGAAGTTTTGTTCAGAAGAATCAAGCCGGGAGACTTTTAGGGTCTTTATGGCCCCGTACTCACGCCAGGTGTAACGATGACATAGTGATGTCTTACTGTATTAATAATTGGTGATTTATTGACATAGTAAGAAATGAGACTGTAGCGGTATCTACAACGCCACATGCGAGCTACGCGTCACATTGACGTCACGCAAAATCCTGCATCGCGCAAGCAGAATTTACCGCGCAACTAGCATATATACAAGGTCTCGACTTTAAACGTCGAGGAGTTGCCCACCAGACAGGACACCCGTCTGGTCGGAGGATCCTCCCTTTTCTATGGAGGTATGAGTGAACTTTACACCTTGTTCCTCGTACCTCTAGACCATGTCTTCGAGTCCGACATTCCCGAGGAATCATACTCGCATTAAACTATTTAGAGTACCCAAGCTATAATCCTCAGTTTTTATAATTCTGGCCTGTTTCCCATATTATTTATTCCCTTATATCATTGCAGATAATAAAAGGCACCCACTTCCGCAAGCTGTCCCCGAACAAAGCGCCCGACACGTACGTGAAGCTGTGCCTCATCAGCTCGCTCGGCATGGAGATGGGTCGCTGCAAGTCTACCACACGGCGCGCGCAATCCAACCCGCTGTATAAGGAGCTCTTTATATTTCAGGTACGCGCAAAATAACATTCTTATTTAAACGTAATAATGGCTTGTATGAGGAATGATATGAAAGAAAAGGTTAATGAACCCAAGTAACATGGGACACGAGCAGGAAGATGTTGATTCAGATCAAAAGACTATATTTGGACTTTTAATCGTATTCAGTAACTTGACAGGTTCATGCAAAATAATGTCACCATCCTACAACTATTAGTGTTGGGGTAGTGAACGAATTTGCGAAAAGAATTAATGGCAAAAATAAACGAATTTGAATAAATTTCTGTTTTCGTTCTATTGGAATATTGCAAAGAAATCCACCCCGATCCTTGCTCCAGTTAGCCCGTGCCGCTGAGCCTGTAGCTTTAAATTCGTCCGCTAAAAATAATAATTCTGATCCAGCCTGTCCCTTGCTGCTCTCCCCCAGCAACGCTCTAAGCCGAGGTCCGTACCACACGCGGGGGTGCCCTTATAGTCCGGTCAATTTAGACATTCGAAGTTACATAAAGTCCCAACAAGCTGAATTTCTGTGAAATTGTTCAAAACATAATTATAAACAATTTCTAGAAGTTCCCCATCATTGTCCTGTAAGGAAAAAAAAATATTCAAGGTCAAAGGTCAAAAAAATGAGTTTTTCGCGATTTTCAGCAAAACGGTAAGTTTTATCATAAAAGTACCTCAGACAAAAATTGTAGATCATAAAATTATCTATAAAAAATGTATCAATACTTTTTTTCTTACGAGCCACCGTTTCTGAGATATAACGATTCAAAAAGTTATAAAAGTTGTTATCGTCATAATATGCACACGTTTCCACGCCACCTATGAGGTAGTGTACTTAGCGCGTTTTTTTAACGTGGTTTCCCCAGTAAGCCTACTCCACGGGTCAGTTGTGATCCTGTTTAATGTAAAACTATTGCATAATAACGGAAATTTTCAAAGATTGGGAAAGATAAAAGCGATGTAAATAAAAAAAAAGTGTTGAAGTTTATTCGTCTTATTCGTAAGTTTCAAATTCTTGTTCTTCTTCTTGATCTTCTTCTTGTTCTTCTTCTCCTGCTTCTTCTTCATCTTCATTTTGGATGCAAGTTAATTGCGTCAATAGCGATGTATCGCATGATACTTCGTCGGAGTCAAACGAATCCTCCATTGTTTGTGATTCAATATTAGAGCACGACCGGCTTTGACAATTTGTGCATGCCAAAGAACAAGACAGTCCGACTTTTTTGCAACCACATTTAGCACTGCATCCCTTTTTGCAGTTGCAAAAAATAGTGTTCAGCAGTTTTTCCGGCGCAGGTGGAAGTAAAGTTTGAACTGGCTCTAATATATGGTTGACCAACTTCCAAACCCAGTCTGTAGGGTCTAGCTGATAACCAAGCCACACTTGAACTTGGTAATATACTCGAAAAAGATGTTGGTGAGCAGCAACTGAGGTTGGAGGAAGACAAGCTAATTGAACTTGTTTTTTATTTTAAGTATTTTTAACGAAACATGCATATCGATGCTTATCTAAACAGGTAGTTTTTTTAGGAGCTCCATACATAGAAAGAAGAAAGCGGATGCCGTTGGTAATAACTTCTTGTTGAGTTGAATTACTCTTTTTAAAAACTTCAGCACATTGAATTAAATCTTGTTTTTCAAACATTTTGAAAACTGCTGTTTTACCCCTCCTGTAAAATGCAGATGTCGTATCACAGCCAGTTATTGCGTGTAAAAATAGTACATGATCTTGACACTTTACAAAAGTAAATAAACTTTTTGATGAATATATATCTGATTGATGCTGAGCTTTTCCTGGTTTTAAGAAAAAAATAGTTTTTTCAGTTGGCGTTCGAGCAGTGAGTAATACAAGTAAGTCAACATCTTCACCAACAACAATAGTTGTATTTGTCAAATTGAATTGCTCTATTGCTGTTTCAATAATCAATACATCAGCATCATTATTAGCTTGTTTTACCAATATATTTTCAGCCGTAAACTTTTCTTTCAACATTGAAATGTATAATGTAACACCTCTAGATGTATATGTATACGTGGCGTACTCATGCATATTATGACGATAACAACTTTTATAACTTTTTGAATCGTTATATCTCAGAAACGGTGGCTCGTAAGAAAAAAAGTATTGATACATTTTTTATAGATAATTTTATGATCTACAATTTTTGTCTGAGGTACTTTTATGATAAAACTTACCGTTTTGCTGAAAATCGCGAAAAACTATTTTTTTTGACCTTTGACCTTGAATATTTTTTTTTCCTTACAGGGGAATGATGGGGAACTTCTAGACATTGTTTATAATTATATTTTAAACAATTTCACTGAAATTCAGCTTGTTGGGACTTTATGTAACTTCACCCTCATTTTTTGGTCTAAATTGACCGGACTATTAGTGTGTAATCGCCTGGTTTGTAATTTTTTAAGCCCTGACTGGGGGCCTTAAAAAAAATAATTGCTAATATTTATTTTGTCTTTAAATCTTATTTTTTGCGCCAATTCTTCACCCAATCATAGAGTGTTGAGATCATTCGCTTGCTGTTAATACGACAAAATAGCGTTTTGATTTTTACCTTTACATGGTCAAGAGTAAAAAATATATTTATTTCACAGACTTTTCAAAGTCCTGAAATCGGTAATTCATTACTCATTGTTTAAGTTGTGTTATAAACAAATATAATGTGTTTTAAAGTTTTAAAACTATGCATGTACATTGTAAGCTTCGTTCAAATCCGCTCAATTTTTTTTTATATCTCTACCTTTTGTCAGAAACCGGTATCCCTCCAACTGTCAAGTTACTGAATATGATAAAAAATTCAAGTTTAGCACATAATTACTTTAGAGTTCGTGTGCAAACTATTGAGGTCAAATATGAAGTTTGGTGCTGTCAATGTATGTAACTCGAGGTAAAGCAGCTTTTGTAGCTGCTTTATCGTGTAGGGATAGCCGTTATTCACACATCAAAACACCCCTTGTTTAAAAGCAGGTTAAGTTGTCATTCCGGTTTTCTTTATACTTTGAGACTGATACAAACCCTTTGCTGCGCAGAAATCTATCGTTCCGGTTATCATATTTATTAATACGCTACGGCTACGTTGTCACGGTAAAGCTAATTACACTTCGCGCTTTCCACACCGCACGATGTCTCGCTGCGCAACAGAGAGCGCGCGAAGTGTAGTTCGCTTTATCGCGACAATGTAGTCGTAGCATTACGACACTTTTTACAGTTTCAAAAGAGTCATCATTTGCAAAACTAATCCAACTATGGTATGTTACTGAATATCTTTCAAAGACTTTAAAACCTTAATCTGACAATGATTTAATTAGTCAAAGTCAAAAGTTTATTTGCAAACTAAGTGTACATTTTGCTGTTATTTTATAATGTAGGTACATACTTACAACTTAGCGGCCTTTGCCAGGCATTGCAAATTTGAGGGTTATTTAACATTAAAATTAAAACAACTATGCTATTGTTAGATTTTACATTAAGAATTTCAATAAAATTATTGAACTGTGCATATATTATTATTTGAATGAGTAATACTAAAGACAAATCAAATCAAATCAAATCAGTGTAGGTTCCCAGCTTTAATCATTTGAGTATACAGGGTGGCGGACATCGACGTGAAAATTGTAACCATGAATTCAACACATGATTGTAGACCCCTCCGCGTAGAAAAAATATTTCGACGGTTATCAAAAATAAATCTTCTGTTTCATAGAAAAGTGCAATTTCAACGCAGTTTCAGAATCGTGTACAGAATCCATGGTAACGGGTCGCGCGTCGATGTCCCTGCCACCCTGTATAGAGACTCAAATTATTAAAGCCTTCTCGGCTTTAACAATTTGAGTCTTGTTTTAATAATTTAAGCCGACAACCTGCACCAGTTAATACGCTAATAGCAGCGTATTTAGCCAGTTGCTCTCGTGGTTGCAAGCGCGACTTGTGAGCGTGTCCTGGTTTCGATTCCCAGGTCGGTTAAAGTGTTATTGTATATTGTTATTAATAATTTCTTAGTATCAGCCCGGAGTTTGGAAGTAGGCGGTGTGATACCCCCGTGCCTCGGGGCACACGTAAAGCCGTTAGTCCTGCGCCTGATGTCTCTCCGGTCGTGTCGGATTGCCGTCCCATCGGACTATGAAATTGAGGGAAGAGAGGGTGCACCCGTGTCTGCACACACACTTGTGCACTATAATATCTCCCGCGCCGGAGGCTAGTTTCCGTTGATTAAAGAATTGTTGAACCGTTGTATAACAGATTTTGTTAGGCCCATCACTCACGACGCTACTCAAAAGTAACGTGTTACAAACTCAAATCACCAATGAGTAGCCAGAATGTCACAGCACTATAGTAATTCAATGACGTTTCGTACACGACGCGATTCACCAACGCGTCATTAAATAGTTAGTAATTGATGCTCTTACACTTTATAATAACACTTAAGTAATTCTTATGGTAGGGGAGGATATGAAGCACATTTTCATCATGTTTAAATATTCGTGTTACAGGTAGCTCTATTCCAACTAACAGAGGTAACTCTGATGGTGTCAGTGTGGTGGCGACGCAGCGTCAAGCGCAACGAGATGGTGGGCTGGTTCGCAATGGGACACAGCGCTTCAGGACGAGAGGAGGAACGGCACTGGCAGGAGTTGTGCGAACGACAGGGAGAGCAGGTGAGAAAAGAAGAAACAATCGTATGAACTCACGCCTTCTTCCCATGGGGGTAGGCAGAAACCAAAGAACGCCACCGGTTACGATCCTTACATACTCTTTTTGCCTCGTTTACGTTCATACATCTGGTCATCCACGCACGCCGGTTGCGAGTACTACGCATCTGACCTTTCTGAAAACCATCACCAATATGTGATATAAGTTTTGTGATATAAGCAGGATAATTATGTCAATCTCTCCAGTCAACTCAATAAGTGGCCCTGATTATTTTACTCTTGCAAATACCCTATACCTGTACAGGTAAACTAGAACAGGTATACGCTTCAGTAAACTTCGTGTTTCCGAATTAGTAAGATTGTCGCACCAAAGAGTAACCCTCCCACAGAGGCAAAGCTAAGTAGCTATTGTGTCGCCGCGTTTTGTCGTAATGCACCTACCATTGCGCGTTTATATGAAGCTTTCTCTCTTGGGTTACCTACCCTGCACAACTATTCACAACCGCTCGATTCGCTGTCGAAGTCAGTTGATACAGTTTGTTTAGGGGAACGCTACAAAATGGTAACTTTTATTGTAGAAAATTTTTAAGTGGTATTTCGTAACATAACTTAAGTTTACCATAAAATATACATTGAGTGATTAATTAAAATGGGAAACGGGCAGTAATTTTATAAAATAATATAATAATATGTTTTTCTTATTTCGAATAAACTTGCTTTATAAACGTCAGAGAAGTAAACCATGGAATTAGTACGTACTATTTGAAGTAAACTCAGTCTGAATTGATTGATTTAATCTAAATATTTAATAGAAAAACAATAATGTCTTAATTTGTTTGTTAGTTTACGTAGCACGTTACTTTGACAAACCATCTAATTTTTTTGCAAAAATACTTGGCAGGATATACAGCGGTCAAAACATTATTAAAACTTTACACATTTACTTCAAACAATGTAGTTAACAACACTGAACAAAAATCTGCCTTAAAAGTTACCATTTTGTAGCGATTCCTCTAACTAAATGAACCTTCACAACCGACTTCTATAGCGAACCGAGTGGTCGCAAATAGCTGTACTAGTCTCACCTGGTCATACTATGTCACTCAAAAGTTTTTTGAAATTGAATAGAGTTGTTAATCTCAAATTTTGTAACCACAATAATACAACTAGGTCAGTACTTCCATGATTGTAACAGCTCTATATTAAATCCCCTAATCGCGCGTTCGTATTTCCGAAGATAGACGATGATTACCGAAGCGCATACTTTTGCTGGGAGATTTGTACCTATATATTTTAGAGCGGCGATCGACGACGAAACTTATTGTATTATTCAGGTGCAGCGCTGGCACGTATTGCTGGACTCCTGACGGGCGGGGACGTAGCGCGTGGCGGACGCGTACGCCTGAGCCTCTGTCTGACGTCACACCGGGGCCCCTGCCCCCCTCGCGGCCGGCCGCCCCCTCCGGCTTGTGTGGCCCCGCGCCCGCCGGCCGCTCCCCCGCACCCCCACTCGATGTTCGGTGCGTGTCGCTTTCGTTGTTAGCACGCGGTTTGCTTTGCCGTCTACAGGAGGTCCATTCCGTTGACTCCGTTGTAACACGAGCGAATCACTCAGTTGCACTGTGGGCACGTTTTTGACTGAGTTTAGATAGGTGATTGTACCCGCGAAAGAATAAATCTCAAATGTAATTTCTCCAATATTATATTAAAGCTTATAGTTAGTTTTAGTTTATGTATGTTGAACGGGAATTGTAACGTTTGGATATGTCATTATTTAAATGGGAACTCTTTCTGCTAACGCTTGTTTTGAGAGTGTTTTAGGACTTCATTCCCATTTTCGGAAGTTTGAACGTTAATGTTTTGTAGTATTTATAATAATGATGAAGACTTGGAGCGCACAATACATGTGAGATAAAATTATGATACTAGAAAGGATGTTGATTAAATATTGAAAATATACCTTATAATGTACCTTAACGTTTGGACATTCATTCTATATGTCTTGAATATACTCTTCATATATATACGTGTAAGGGAACTAACAATTTTGTATAGTAACTGGTATGAGTCCATTGTTTACTCATTTATTAGATAATTACGAAATATATTATTACGAAGATACTCAGATTTCAATAATAATTTTACATGAAAATACCTTTGGCATTTTTTTTTCAGGAAAATAATTACATTTTTGGATACAATTAGTTGCCATACTTCAGCAATACTACCTATTAATGTTTTATATAGGCTACTTTCGAAAATAATAATATGGTCTTTACTGGTTTTCGAAGATATTATGTATGTAGTAAACTTTTATTCTTAATCTATTTTACTTATAATATTGAATTCTAATTGTGTTGTGTCCCAAATTGATTGGGATAAAGGCAGGAGAAGGATTATTGAATTGTAATAGTTATATGTCCTCGCTGATGTAATTAAATTTGTATACACCATTATTATTTGAAATAGACAAAGTCAATTTAAGGCAAAACGCACTAGATATTTACAAAATCTATACAAATATATATATATATATAATATATTTAAAATTTTACATAATATGAAAAATAATTTATTTGAATGGAATTAGAATAATAAATAAAAAGCATATAGGTGTTATATGTATGTATCTTGAAATTATACAACATATTATTAAAATAAAGTAAAAGCCTGCATGCCTAATATTATAAATAATACAAAATGGTATATAAAAAAGTATTTATGACATAGTTGTAGGATGGAGACGAAATATTAGCTTAAATGCGGAACAAATAGATGTCTTATAAAGTATATAAATATTTAACTAACACCAAATGGAATGAATGTATGGCAAGAAGTCTTTTATAGAGGAGTGATTAAAAATATTACTACTTACTAAAATATTATAACTGAAATTGTCTAAATATTGAATAACTGGGCAGTAATATGAATGTATATGCGGGCATTGAAATAAATGATAGTTTTGTATTAGTGTTGTGAAACATTAGGAAAATCCCTATTTGCTTGCAACTGCAAGTCAAACGGTTTTGTGGAAGTCGGTAAAAAATTAAGCTTTTCGAATTTATCATAGAAATATATGATGTATGTGTACAGTCAACAGAAAAGTTTGGTATCCAGACAAAAAAAATACATCGCATACTTAAATGCAGTTAGTAAGTCTGCGTTATAACTTTTTAAACGTAGGAAACATTGACAATGTCAAAGATTTGACTACTCTCTCTATTTGATTAGATTTTACTAAATTGGCAACTTATCTCTTTTGCTGACCGTACTTATTATATGTAAATTTATTTAAATGTCGTCTGTTAACGTCCGGTGTCTTGTTGGTGTTTGTATTGCAGTGTCACAATAAATGACACACACACACACACATGATGTAATTCACAGACACTTAAGTTATAACGTAAGAATTTAACACTCAGAGTTGTGTCATAAAATACCGCATTATTTAATTTTTACAATTAAAAAGTATAAATGGTTGTTTTAATGTAAAGATAATTATTAAACTACACACATTCATGAACATATTAAATTAAATCCATTTTCTACTGAATCTCTCAATGTTTGCTCATCATAGTTATAGAGAAAATCCGAAAAAAAAAACGATACTTACTTATAAAAATATTTATTTATTTCTATATTTAATACTCACTCACATTACAGTATTCAACCAAAGTGATGTATTTTATATTACAATAGTCTTATAAAAATTACGCGAATACTCAAAGAATATATATTACAATAAATTACCAGAATATTATTATATATCGCCGGAATATTTACAAGAGTTGCTCAGTTTTTGCGGCTCAACTTCGACAACTAACATGTCATTTAGCTTCATCAATATAGGCTTATTAAGACGACCAATTGTAGATACCACATAAGTTTCAAGAATTAGTAATGCATCCGGTATTTTATATAAAACATGGAATAGCCAATAGGTACGCGGCAGCGCGGTTGTGTGGGTTGGACATACTATAGCGTAGTCGAGAAAATACATTTCTACATTATTGTTTTATACCACGACACCGCATTACCGCGTACTCTACTTTTCATAATGTTTAAATCTCTTCATGAAAGCCAAAATAGTACCTGCTCTAAAATATAGAAAATACTTAATACCTAAGTATAAAGCGAAAAATGTCTATCTACTATAAGCTCGATCAGTTTATCATTAAAACATGTGGAAAATAAATGTGATAAGCACTTGGAAAATATATGAGTATATAAGAAAATGTAATAAGAATATATATATTTTGAGTTATTTGGGCAAATAGTAGTGTTAGTGGGTTTTGAGTGTACGGTTGTGCACCTACGTTCTTTGCAATGATTGTCGTGGGCGTGTTAGACGTCAAAAATTGTTTGGGCACTATTTACCTTTGAGGAAAGGTAAATTATTTGAGTGTACCTACTGTTGTTGTGTGTTATATTTTAAACTTGTATTTATAAATGTCACACCACACTACGTGGAATTATATATTATATATAAAATATTTACCTCTCCAGTGGTAAACTGAATATCCGATGTCGACGATTTTTTAGATCGATATTTACATATAATTATTGTAAATGCAAAAAATATAGAAGATATATTAAAGTAAATATATATTATATTCAAGTTACCCAACACGGTAGTGTGCGATTGTTTTAATACTTTTAGTACTCTATGTATTCTGTGAAATTCCATTATTTCTGTAGAACCAAAGGGACGCTCCCTAAACACTTATCCTATTGATAAATTTGCATAATTTTATCTATGTATACCTAATTATTATTATTATCAGTAAATGTTTGATGTATTTACTTTTAACACGAGTGACGATATTATGCACCGTGTATTCATAGATATAATATGTATAACATTACAATATATTTGTTTGAAATTGGCAACAGAAACTTTAGAACATTGTTAACCTATAAAAAAATATGTAATGAGAATTTCTCAATAAAATCACTTTATACATTTTTCCTAAATGTTCTCTTTTATTTATTGATACACACACACCCCCCCCCCCCCACACACACACACATACACACAAATAGATTAAAATTTATAGATAAACGGAACAAGGAGTGACGTCAATAAAAATTAAGCATGAAACACAGCTGTTTGTTCACAGCAGATTTATAGATTACAATGATTTAATTATTCATAATTATAATTAATTAGCATATCGTGACTGCTTACACAGTGTTTTTGAAATACCGCTATAATTTTCCGATAAATATTTAAATATACTTGTGATAAAGCATTTAACCGCAGCCCTATAAAAGAGAAAGCGCGCAACGCTGCTCAAAGCTGTTCTTATTTACTTTATTTAAATAGGATATCAGCAAATATGATGAAAAACTTCTGGCGTCTCCTGCGGACCTACTGTTTGCACAGCACTATAGTAGGACTCAAGTATTTCTACCTCTATCCGGATATCATATCAAGGTAGGTATTCTAAAAATCTTTCTTTAGATCCTACAGCAACGTGCTGGTCAAAGATGTATGCTTAATGTCATGACCATGGAGGAACAAAAAAAGTCGGACAGATTCCTGCTAACAAAAAAGTGTGTCACTCAAGTCGGCCAGCTCGCTGTACGCACACATTCACACATTACCCAACAAGCAAAGTAATCTTATAAAAAAATATGATAAGTGTGTTAACACTTATAAGATTCTTATAAGTGCATTGGTGTAGACTATTTTACTTATAGTAGCATTTCAAAAGCCTTAATTTACTCAGTAGCATTTGCTTCTATAACTTAGTCTTCTAGTAAATACAAGTTTAACTTATAGAACAGTTATAAGACTCATATACTTATAAATGCATTTCACAAGACTAAATATACTCAAGAGCATTGGTTGCTATAACTAAGTCCTATAGCTACTACAAGATTAACTTATAGGACAGTTATAGGATACATTTACTTTTAACATACTTATCAGAGATCCTTATAAGTATTGGCATTATCGTCTTGTTGAAGTCTCTTATATGATTGTTAGCATGTTACGAATACGCTCTGAGAGCAAACATGCTTACAAATTACTGGACCAAGTACTTTGTAAGTAAACGTCAGCCATTTTGTCAACTTATAGTTTGTCATCTCATAGTCAAGTGCAACAGATTATGTAATAGAGGGTTCCGTCGAAAATGATGCTGTACCTGTTGAGTGCTATTCTAATCATGAAGAACAGGAAGAAAAGGCCATGAGGAAGAATATGATTCAGAAATAAAAGAAAGCACAGACTCTGAAAAGAATCATGAATTAGTTCAAGATATACAAAGCTGGGCTATAAAATTGAATATAATGCATTTGACACCAAATGAACTATCAATAATATTATACAAAAGAATTAAAAACATTCTACCCAAAGATGCACGAACTTCGTTAAAAACAAATAAAAGTCTTGTAAACTTGCTTAAAAAGTTGACGGACGAAAAAATAATCAAAGCTTAGTCAGATTTAACGGGTGAGGTTGATAAAAAAATCATGAGGAACCCTAATTTGTTTTAAAATGGAGGAGAAGTGATAGTTACCAAAACTGTAATAAGTACTAATTTGCTAATAGTGATTCTATAAAGTACTCAATGCAGAGCATTTTTAAAACATGGCGAATATTCACAAGAATCATTGAAATTAAATTTTGACAACAACTTCACAATGTTCAATTTTGCTCTAGGCGTTAAGAAAAAAAACAATATGCGGTACATATTCACAGTAAATTTGACTTCCCCACCAGTTTCCACACTATATTCACAAAGTAACCAGCTATATTAAAAACGAATGAATACTAATGGAATTATTTATATTAGTAAGGAATATAAAAAGAAACAAATTTCGCAAACACAAAACACGTGCACGTTACAGTTTATACCTATATAATGTACTTATAACAAATAACCAAGTATGTTACAAGCACATTATAAAATTGATAGGTTTCATAAGATACTGGAGTCAAAGCGTTATAGAAGCACTAGTGCCTGTAACTGCATAGGCTAAGATTGTTATAGAAACTATTGTTTTTCGTCAAGTATATTATATGAGTTAATGACTTTATCCAAGTTCATTGTAAGATCGTTACAGAAATATATGCTCCTATATTTGCGCCCAAATCCTTGTTTGTAGCATACTTCAAGTATCTTATAAGTGCGTGAAAAAATAGTCTTGAGACCATTATAAGTAGGTACTGATTTTGCTACTTGGGTGGTTTAGTTTAGTTACTTGGGTAGTCGGCCAACGCCAACGGCAACGCACACATAAACGGGACTCAGTTCTGTTTTAGCGGAGTACCGTCCAACTTTTTTTATTCGTCCATGGCCATGACATAGTAATATGTCCTAAAATTTGTTGAATTACGACATTATCGACGAATTATGGCACTTATGCGGCCAAAAGCGTTAGAAGAAGAAATAATACTTCATTTAGGAGCAAAAGCGTTCGGGGTATTATACGTTGTAAAGTTATAGCGCTTTTTCTCAAACGCTCTTAAAACGGTGAGTTTCACTTTTAAACGAAGTATTATTTCTTCTATACCACGACACTACAAATGATCCCCCCCACTTATTTCATATCATCATGTTAGGTAGCGAAACTCCGTAGACGTGATGTGTATCAATATCAAAACATGAACAGATTTTATTTTATCATGTTTAGCTATCAACACCCAACACGTCTGCGGAGTTTCGCTAGCAAATTTAATTTGACCCTGTATATTTTATTTATCACCCACACAGATGCTTCTGGGCAGTAAACATGATATCAATGCTAGCGATGTCGTTCTTGCTCACCCTCCTGCTATACAACCGTTTCACTGAGATGCCTACGAGGGTGACTATCGAGAGTCAGTTTGAGCCGGTGGTGAACCTCCCCTACCCTGCCATCACCATCTGTTCTCCTAACCAGATGACCATCTCTTCTTTGAATTATTTTAACAGGAGTCTTGTGTAAGTGGGTACTATGTCACTGATTATTTTTGATAGTAGGTATAAAAACTTAGAATTAAAGTGTCTACATGGTTATTTTATTACTCGTTGGAAAGCTTGAATACTGGAAGAACTCAGTAGAAGTCATCAAGCCAAGCCAACAAGCCAACAACAGCAGTGAAGCTTTTTTCCCAAGTATGTTAAAAACATACCAGCTCGACTCCAGTCCGACTCTGAATATACATGCTAAATACGAGTATTTTTCATGGAGCGACTGCCTATCTGACCTCCACAACCCAGTTATCTACTAGATACTACGATACCCCTTGGTAAGACTGGTTGTCAGACTTTTGGGCTTCTGACTACACGTAACGACGACGGTCCGTAGAAGTATAGTGGTAAAATCAAAACGTGGGGATAAGAAGTGTCAGACCCATCATTACTTTAGCGCAAGGAGAGATTTTCGCAACGGCATAATGATGGTTTTAACTCTTCAAAACACTGGAGTCAGTTTAGCACATCTTTCGAATAAACTGTGCTTTTAGTAATTAATGTGTTTGCAGAGACGGTAACGTAACAATCGACTTGGAAGCTGCTCTGCCCGTGATCTTAGGTTTCTACGAAGTTATGAACGGATTAGATGATGACATGCTAAAACATTTGCAGCATCTCTTAGATCTTAACAGATATACAGTGAGTATGCAAATTAATCTTAAAATATCATATTGATTGGTATTGTCATTAAATAGGATTATAATATGGACTTACCGGGTTGTATTGATGATTTTAATGGTTATAATTCTGTAAATACCTACTTTTTACGGTCGCGAATCATAATTTGTTCAACATACAACCTAACACTGATCTGCAAATTGCAAAAAACGTAAGAAAATTAGAATTTCGCGGGCTACACTGGCGCTTCCCCCTAAAATTGGTGCTGTATGTTTATTGTAATTGTTTTTTAGGTAAGTACACCAAATAGGTATTATTGACGAAGTCATAATTTAGTTATTCCGCAAACAGAAATTTATATGTGAGTATTATGTGGTTTTTCCAAAACACACATATTTGTTTACATGTGTGGCAACTAAATCGCGAACACGGGATAGGTAGACCTCGCCCTAGGTAAACTGATGCCCTGGTAAAGGTCGCAGGAATATGCTGGATGCGGGAAGCACAAGTCCCGCCGCTGTGGCGATGCTTGGAGGAGGCTTATGTCCAGCAGTGGACGTCTTTCGGCTGGATAATGATAATTATACAGGAGCAGTGGTGGCCCAGTGGAAACGACCCTGACTTACGAGTTGTAGGTCGTGGGCTCGAACTCAGGCAGGCGCTTCACTTTGTGTAAATAATTTCATCACCACTGCTCCCAAAACGGTGAAGCCAAATATCGTGAAGAAACCGGCATGTCCTAGAACCAAAAATACGAAGACGTGACATCTACCAACCCGCACTGGACCAGTGTGAATGATTACAGCCCACTGCCTCTTGAAAAGAGGATGCCTATGTCCTAGCAGTGATGGGAAAATTATAGGCTGATTGATCATGTTACACAGGCGAAGAAGACACTTCGGTTTTCTTTATATCTGTTTCTCTTTCAGATTCCAGAAGTAATGGGCACGATGCCTCAAAGTTGCGACAGATTCCTGAAGCGATGCTATTTGGAAGGCAAGCTCTATGGAAATTGCTCAGACCTGTTCAAGCCGATCCTTACCACTCACGGCTACTGCTGTGCCTTCAATAGCATTTACAATTTTAATGGAAAAAGGTACAATACAATTAATTATTTATTTCCCCCTTTTTTTAATTGGGCCTATCAGAATACCAGCGCTGCGGTATTTATTTTTTAAATATCGTAGCATTATGCTGAGATAGGAGCCTTTTTGGCCTCGCACAGGTTTTTTACTTGTTTATTGTTGTTTTATTTTTTTTCCTTTTTTATTGTTAATTTTGTTAGTTTTAAATGCTCCTTTTTTTTTTTTGCTCTTTGTATTTCCTGTGCGTGTCCCAAATAAAATATTTTTCTTTCTTTCTTTCTTAATTTAATCCTACTAATACTATAAATGTGAAGTTTGTGAGGATGTTTGTTACTCTTTCACGCAAAAACCACTGAACGGATTTGGATGGAATTTGAAACACAGATAGTTTATAACCTGGATTAACATGTAGAATACTTTTTATCCCTGTAGTACGTTCCCGTGGGATATTTCCGACATCCACGTGGGCGAAGCCGCGGGCAAATGCTAGTATTTCATAAGACTTCCTCGTAGGTGTAGTCATTTCAAGCACGACTTTTTGGGTATTGGCTTAAGTTTGACTTTCGGATCTGGAAAAGCGGATGACTTGTAATGAGGACAAGAGGATGACGATTTTGAATGGTAAAAACTCGTATGTGTCATATCTTTGTCTGTAGTAAAAGCTAAAAATACATAATATGTTCGTAACCTTAACGGTTAGGCGCCAGGGTAGCCCGCTAAATTAAAATTTTCTTACGTTTTTTGCAATTTGCAGGTCTGTGTCTGAATGACTATTTAAAAATAGTCATCTCCAGACCCTCTGGTTCCGTATCGTACCCCTCTAGCGTAGAAATTTTCCGCAGTTATCACCAAAAAAACAGTATTTTCTTAGAAAATAAGCTTTACCTACGCTCTCACAATATATGGCAGAGCTAATTACTTTTTTAAATAACCGACAAAAAATTTCAACGCAGGCTATTAAGAATTATGTACTGTATCCATGGTAACAGGTTGTGCATCGATGTCCCTGTCACCCTGTATAGATAAGACCGTGGTAAATGTGGTATCAATCATGCCCTTTCTGTATGCGAAGACATGATTGAAAACTGTCTTTAGTCATCACTGTCATTATCCTGCAGTGGTGGGACAATAACAGGCTGGTACATCTTGCATTTCAGAAACACCATTATCCCGAACTTCAGTAACCACATGGTGAACACTGTGGGCTTTGGTAACGCGCTGATAGTGGTCACAGACTACGATGCAGAAGACGCCATACCTGGCACACTACTCAATGCTGGAGCTATTACGGTATGTTATTTAATTTCAACGTGGAAGTTTTATACAGGGCCTATTCACGTGGCGTTTTATTTAAGCGCCGCCGCCGTCGCCAGGTAGAAAACACGCGTATAAAACCGCCGCGTGCATAGGTCCTTAGACCGTTTGTCCACCGCCACCGTCAACGGGGCGTCAACGACAAACGAGATTATTCGAATCGAGCGTGACGTCCCGGTGACAGCATTTGTTTGTTCACCGCAACCGAACTCGGCGGTTCAGTATGTTATATATGATAGACAAAACAAAATCCTGGCAAACGGCGCCGGTGCGACGGCAGTGTATGGAAAAGATCAAACGTGTTTTGAATTGCTGGCACATTGGCCCGTCACAATCTCGGGCCGCGACCTAGCGGTCGCGCCTACGTACTACTACAAAATTCGTCGGCCGGGAACCGCGGCGCTTGGGTGACGGACGTGCAGTGGACTCGCGGCCATAATAAATGTATGTATCGCTACTTCGCCGCCGTCATCTCGTTCTCGTTGACGTTTCTTTGACGGTGGCGGTGGTTAAACGGCCTTAGACCAGATAAACGGTACTTTCGTCTCGCTTGTCCAAAATGTATTTACTTTGTAAAATAGTATATTATTTTAATTATTGTGAATTTAAAGACTATGTGGGTCATTGTTTTTATCTTTCTTCTCAATTAGTTTTAATCATGGTCTAACAGTTTGAGTAATTTATGCGGCCTACCCAAATGTCCTTTCTTTGGTATTGTTCGTCGAATCGTTAAGCTCTTTAAGTTTTGAGTTGAGCTGCACGATTACTGACAAATGCGTGCACTGACTGGACAGGTCACTCATTCTGTGTGGTTTTTCCTCAAAAGACCATTTCAGAGACAAATCTACATGGTTTTCACATGATCTGACCAAGATTATGTCTGGACTTTAAAAGAGACTGTGACCTCTGAGTTTGTTTCGGCCTTTCTTCTCAGAGTAGTGAGATAGGAAACGCCGACCTCATCTAGTTTTTAAAATATGATTGAGATATAAAAGTATTTGTACAAACTTACTTACAGAAATAAAATCATTTATAATTTTTTGAACCTGCTGGCTGTAAAAACTTCCTAATGTCGATATGTTGCGATCACGTGATAAGGTACTGCAGACAATTTAATTAATGTTTCAAAAAGCTTAAATACTAATAATGAACTTTAAATGAATATCATTTTAAGGGACCACAAATGTAGGGACATTTATTAATGTCAAGTTTTCATACATACAGTGAAACCTGGTTAATTGGGATCTCAAGGGACCAAGGATTTTGTACCATTTAAAGAGGTTTTCATTTATCCAGTTTTCCAATTAGAGAGGTTTAACATTATCGTTGTCTCATTTACAGAGGCCCCCGCTTATAGAGGTCGAAATGTACTGTTATTCCATTTATAGAGGTGGAAAGGTTAATAAAAATGCGTATTTTTGGTGTTATTTGTTATTGTTACGTGTCGAAACCTGTCCCAACCTGATAAATGTCTCACTTATACAGGGAATTGAGCTACAGACTCCCAATTATAGAGGTAAACATCGAAAAAATCCTAGAAATCAAATCTTATTTAACCAGGTTCGTAAAATCCCATTAACAGAGGTAATTGGATGAAAAAGTGCCGGGACCTCATTGAAATTCTCAATAATAGAGGTTTCTCACTTATCCAGGTCCCACTTAACCAGGTTTCACTGTATTACATTTACCACTTCTCATACTCTTCTTATATCTTCTTCATCCAGGTGATGTACACGGACTGGTCTGAATTCCCGTCAGACGATGAGATGGCTATCGTCGACACTAAAGGGGAGTCCTACCACATTCTGCACGCCACCTATACCTACTGCTCTGATGAAGTACAGTCGCTGCCTGTGTGGAGGTAAAACATTTTTTTGAGCTTTCTAGAAAAGAATGCGCTTCGGCAATCATCGTTAATCTTCGAAAATACGAACGCGTGATGATCTAATATAGAGCTAACCGTGGAAGAAGTTGCCTATTTTGTATTACCTACCGTGGAAAGAAAATTAGAATTTGACAACTTTATGCGATTGTAAAAAACTTTTCAAAGTTTTGAGTGACAGATGGCGAGGTGCAACCGGATAATGTAGCCCGACGAAGAGAAAACTCCATACAAACGCGCAATGATATGTGCACAAAATGTTGAAGTTTTGGCTCTGTCGGGGGTCTGTTGCACGTCGTTCATGCTAATTCGGAAACACGAAGATTACCGAAGCGCATACCTGTTCTGGTTTAACTGTACTTTTGTACAGTAGGTAGCATACGCATAGCATATTTCCCATGAAAACGTTTTTGAGTTTCCAGCAATAGATCTACAAAATCATGCCATACGCTTACAAATCCCGTGCTCGGTCATATATCTAACCAATGAGTCTTAAAGCCGCAGTTGCAATTTTTGATCGCCAGATGTCCATACCTACTCATCGAATATATTGCTCAAAAAATCTTTGCCGTTTATTATCTACCTATATTTCCTTCATTGTAATCAGCATCTAGACCATAGGTTCTCAACGTGGGAGACAACGCCCCTTCGTGGGCGTTTGAGACTTTCAGGGGGGCTGTAGCAGACCTCTGGGTCTGGGTAACTTGCTCAGTGTCTTCGGCGTATTTTGGATTCAGCGAGTGAACATACATGTGTCGACAGGGAGCCCCGCAGCCCCCGACCCGCACACAGCTCCCGTGTGGCTACACGGGAGCTGTGTGCGGGTCGGGGGCCCACACGGCGCGGCGGCGCCCGCGCTTTCCTTCCGCGCCGGGTGTTTTAATCGAGTCACTGCATGTTTATCTTATCCTTGTCGATGCGTGTTATATATATATATATATATATATATATAAATGTTTGCAGCCTATACAGGACACATTTTTAACCAGTGCGCAAACTGTAACCATGAATTCAGAGCATGAGTCTAGACCCTCTAGCGCAGAAATATCCCGTCGGCTATCAAAAAAAAAACTGGTGTTTCATAGAAAACTGCAATACCTCCGCGGTGAAAATGTATGGAACAACTAATAAAAAAAATATAACTGACGAAAAATTTCTACCCTAGGGGGAATATAATCATAGGCTGAATTTATGTTTACAGTTTGCGCACTTGTTAAAAATGTATCCTGTTTATAGGCAGTGAATGTTTATTTTATTTATTACAAGGTTTTAAAAGTTGATCTCTTACTCACGTATCTATAAGTGTAGAGTAAAAACCATGTCGGAAACCAAACAGAAGAGACGGCAGTATAGTGTGGATTATATTAAATACGGATTTATCGAAAATCCCACAAAATCCATCGTCGCTAATGTGCCTAATTTGTTAAAAATCAAAAAACAAAGCTTCAAGATCATTTTAATAAAATACACCCGGATAAGAAAGACAAAGATTTGACCTATTTTCAAGACATTAAAAAGAAGTACGAAATTCAGCCAACTTTACTAAAACCTTTTCATCAGCTTCTAAGCACAACGATGACGGACTTCGAGCTTCGTACTATTTCTCATTGTTGATTGCTAAAACAGGCAAACCACATACTATTGGGGAAGATTTAATTTTACCAGCAGTAAAAGAAGTAATAACTAATGTGCTCCATAAACCAGCTGCAGATATTATCCGAAAAATTCCTTTGAGCAATAATTCTGTGCAAAGACGAATTGATAAGGTGGCTGAAAACATTAAAGAATCATTATGCAATCACCTGCAGACTTGTCAATTTTCAAATCAGCTGGATGACTCCACTTTACCAACCAATGAAGCATTGTTGTTGTCATAGGTACGTGAAGTTCATCAAAGATGAGAAAATGTGTCAAGAACTATTGTTTGATACAAATTTGGAAACAGATACAAAAGAAGAAACCATTTTTAATACACTGGAAAAGTTTTCTGATGAAAAGGAAATTCCTTTTAATAATATTTTGTCAGTTGCTACGGATGGCGCACCGGCTATGATAGGGCGTCACAAAGGCTTCGTAGCGCGCTTAAAAAATAAAGTTCCTGACGTGGCGCTGTGCATTGCGTAATTCATCGCTAGCATTTGGTTGTGAAAAATCTGAGTAAACGCCTCCATACATCACTGCAATATGTTATCAGAGCAGAAGTAACTCGTTGAATGACAGATTATTAAGTGATAGACTTCCTAGGAAACAAAGACACAGAATTGCGCGACAACCTCATTTCATCAAAGAACGATATTGCGTACTTGACAGACCAGCGAGGTCGTTGCGTAACACACTAACAGTAGGAATGGCTTTCATTTTGACAGTTCAACAACATTCATGGCGTTATTTAAGATGTTGAGCAGACAAACTTGTCGAACATATGAAGAAATGGATTAGCAATATCCTTCAAAATGATTGAGATTCTGATGAATAGTGTATTACGCTGTATAAATTGTTTAATGATGTCAATCTCCAACTTCAAGGCGACGTCGGTCGCAGCATTTGTATTCAAACTGCTATTATACAAAAGAAATATCGGCAGACGGGAATTCAGTAACTTCCCAAATTTTGCAGCAGTATCTTTCAAGCTTGCTTACTTGCTTTGCTTGTTTACTGTCAACACTTGAAAACCTTCACAGTGATTTCAAAGAACGATTCCAGGATATTTTAAACATGGAATCCAAAACCCAATCTGGGTTTGGTTTTTTTTTTAAATGCTTTCATAGCAGGATAATCCCAGTTAGAAGAAGAAATAACAGAACTGACGACTAATGTGGAATTAAAAATTAAATTTAAGAATGGCTACCAAGAATTTTGGCTGCAGAAGCTGATTTCGCTACTGTACCCACGATTATGGTCGATTGTTCAATGATCTGATAGTATTACCATCGTCCTATTTAGCTGTACGTGGATTTAGCGCTGTAGCACCGTTGGCACCTAAAAATACGTTTTTACAAACAAATAAAACGACCGACTTTCAAAAAGAAACACTACGAAGTGAAAAATAACTTTAATTTTGGCTGATAATGTTTTTAGTTTTCACTTTTTAGTTGTGGTACCTACCGCACACAAATTCGTATAACACTACTTGATATGTAAATAACAGTAACAGGAAGTTATTAAAACATCATTAATATATACTAAGTGGATAAATACGTATTATTGAATACGCGACAGAACAGTAAAAAAAAAGAGGTGGTCAAGAATAAAAAAAAAAAACTCAAAATGGACGGTGGGCAAAATAAGTTTTAGGACCTCTGATCTAGACTAACCAGCGGAGTAATTACGTAACACACTATCAGTAGGAATGGGTTTCATTTTGACAGTTCAACAACATTCATTGCGTTATTTACGTTGTGGAGCAGATCAAGTTTTCGAACATATGCAATGGATTAGCAATAGGCTTCAAAATGATTCAGATTGTGACAGATAATGTGTTACGTAATTAGGGTGCAGAAGCTGTTGATCAGTATATTTATTCTGAGAGAAGCCATTAATTACTAGGTAATAAGGATCAAATCTGAGAGTAGATCTTAATATATCTAAAGTCTATTGAAATCCTTGTCTCTAAATTACTGTTATTTCCATATAAACAAATATCAACGTACATTATCTATACATCTATAGATCCATACATACAAATAAATAAAATTGAAGTGTCTGTTTGTAATGTCAAAATAACAGCTTTTTACTGAATGCTTATGAAAGTATATACTGGAATTATAACAAAATACCAACTTTAAAAAAAATTATCTGTCTGTTTGTTCCGGGTAATTTTCGAAACAGCTGAACCGATTTTGGCGGGACTTTCATTGGCATATAGTTGATGTTATAAGGAGTAACATAGGCTACTTTTTGTACCGGCAGCACGGTCCCGTTGGATAATTTTCGATATCCACGCGGGCGAAGCCGCGGGCAGCAGCTGGTGTTAGTATAAATTAAGTTTATTTCAGTATAGACAAGTCATAAAAATATTTGAAGTTGTAACAGAAACTGTTCTTTATGTGTATTAAAGTGGGTTACCCAAACACACATTTTTTGTTTAAATGGAAATTAAATCACAAACGGAGTATATTTCCTTTCTGACGTCTGAACGTCTTTCAAAACCACCGGTTTACTTACATGTGTTTGGAAAATTTACAGTCGCAAGTGTTACTTCGAGGACGAACTCCACCTACCGTTCTTCAGGAAGTACCGCAATTCTGACTGTGACCACATGTGCTACGTGGGGGCCGTGCACAAGGCTTGCGGGTGCTTCCTCGCCTTCCTGCCTAATGTAAGGTCGGATGCCGCCTGCAGGATTACCAACATACCGTGTATTATTAAAGTTAAGAGTAAGTTTATTTCTCTACTTAAGTAATAAAAATCTTAAGTTTATCAATTTACTGACAGACAATAGCCTAAATGATGATTTCCACCAAACGGCTCGCATCGCCTCGGATAGGAACGGATTTTACAATCTTTAAACGATATTAAATTGTGTAAACAGTATTTAAAGTCTATATTACCTTGCCACGCACTGCAGCTTGCCCCCAGACGTCTTCTGCGACATGCGACCGTAGCCGACGTATGCTGCGACGCGCGATCGGCTCCATTCGCCTGTCGTTGTATCCGATCACACAGTCATCGGAATTAGAACACGTCAACACGGTAGGAATGAAACTATTTGACTAGGCGCAGAAACGGATACGTTCGCAAGCAACGGTACGCAGCCGATCGTATGCGTCGAAATCCTGCCGGACGCGATCGGCTGTCGCCGCATCCGTTCGTATCCTGTCCGATCCGTTGCGATGCGAGCCGAGTTCCTTAACTAGATAGGAGTACATAAGGTACTCGTGATCTTATGTACTCCTACCTACTTAAGGAACTCGTGTGCAAAATGTAATGCCTTACGAAAGTGAACACTAGGGACGGATTTTTGAAAACTCATCCCCTAAACGGTTCAATAGAGATTGAAAGTTTATATGGAAGTTCGGATTCCTGCCAATGGGACATTCCATCGGGCGTACAGCTTGATTTTAAATAAAAAACTTAAGCTATCTGTCCGCTAAAGCGGTAAGGAGCGAAGTAGTGAAAGAATTTACCAATAGACTTCCCGTAAACTCATGTTTTATAGCGCGACCCCTATTAGATTTGACTCCCCGCACTTCTAGAGCTCGTCGTGTGCCGGCCAGGTTACGTGACTAGTTACAGTTTGGCACAACACTATCCATGTCGCCTAGCGCCGCCAGGGCAGCGAGTCAATAAGCACCCTGTAACCGCACACGCACTCGGCGTTTACTGTCTCTTGCGCCTCGCGAGCCGTCCATTTTGATAAAGCATAAGTTCTATTTTAATTAATAAGTATCACACTTTTTTCATTATTTATAAAATCGAATGTATATTATGCCGCCCTGCCTGTGCCGAAACATCCTGACCCGAACAAGTGTGTAGCACGCCTATCCATGTAAGGCCGGTTTAAAAACCAATTAAACTAATCCGTTTAAAACGAAAAAAACCGTTTAAAACCGAAATCAACCCGTTTTTTATCTCGATTTAAAACGGACTATATTTTTCTTAACTATAACTACATTTTCTTGATTTTACCGAGGTAGGTATATAACGGAGTACCTATAAACTGTGTAAAGATTTTTTTAATGTGTGATATATGTCATGTACTGATATTGATATACTTAGCGGTATAGTTCTAGTTGGTCCGTCCGACCAAGCGTAGGTACTGTAGGTATTACCTACCTAAGTTATAAAAATTATATTGATAAGTTAAAAACTCTGTGTTGGTAAATAAAGATTTTTTTAATTGTTTTAAAACTATATAAATAATCAATTTGGTTTGGTTTAAAACCAAACTCACATTCTCGCACTCTCGTTGATGTCGTCTCGTCTTCTAATCTAGTACCTATGTGTAATACCGGCGCCAGATATGAGTTCAAGGTTTGAACTCATATCTGGCGCTGGTATTATAAGTATAGGTAGGTAGGTAGGTATACCTACATACTTAAGTTTTCGTGTAGTATGTAATGTAGGTAGGTACTTTCTATTGATTTTCTATAAACTAATTAAAACGAAATATGACGCCAGGTGACCACAAATTGCCCATACTGAAGTGTAAAACACAGTTCTTTTATTTTTGTAGGCGAGTTTTCAACCGTTTAAAACGATTTATTTGGGGTTTAAAACGGCAACATTTTATTTAAAACGGTTGTTTTAACCCTAACAGTGATATGACATCACGTCAAAATTTTTATTCATTGTTGTATTGCGCATTGCTACCGGGAAAAAAATCTTAAGGTCAAGCTACCGCAGACTTTCCAAACAGAAAAACCCAAAATTTGTTGAGTCACAATAATTTAAATGAGCTCGAAATCGCGGGTAAAACATAAGTTGGGTCATTCATTCAGTCAATCAAGATAGACCTTGTATACCATGGTATAATAATATAGATTTTTTAGACCATGTTGTATACTAATGTTTTGCATTTGGCTTGTACCTAAGTTCATGTAGGTAAAAGTAGTTGCACAATGTTAGAAAATATTGCGAAATCACGAATTCACGATGACGAATGAAAGGGTCTTCACAAAGGAGAATGACTCTCTACCAACGCGGCAACAGTGTCTTACGATTTCCCACAAGGAAAATATATACAGGATGGCAGGGACATCGACACACAACCTGTTACCATGGATTCAGTACAATATGATTCTGAACCCCTGCGTTGAAATTTTTCGTCGGTTATTAAAAAATAATTAGCTGTTCTGCACATTTTGACCGCGTAGGTATTGCACTTTTCTACGAAACAGCTGATATTTATTTTGATAACCGACGTACAGTTTCTACGCTAGCGAGTCGAGAATCATGTGCCGAATTCATGGTCACAATTTGCGCGTCGATATCCCTGCCACCCTGTAATATGGTCGGCGAAAAAGTTATTTTGTATTTGATATACAAATTCAAGACTAAGAGCTCGTGTGGCACCCAAATATCGAGCTTCTTTGTATAACCAGACTTTTTCAAATGGGTCAAAACTGTTTTGTGGTCAACCACTAACTCTTCAGCTATGTCGTAACTACTAATATGACCTTGCTCCACTTTTTCAAAAGGCCATCCATTTTATCCGTAGCAGGCCAACCAGATCTAGCTGCATGTTTGACACCAAAATTCTCGAACTGAAGACGCTTGAACCTTGTGCTACGCTTACTGACACTGCGTAAACATCACATATTTTTTTCGCGGCTTGTGTCTCATTTTCCCCCTTTTTTTTGCAATAAACAAAATGTATCGAATTTCTTCGTTAGATTCAATCATTTTGGCCGACAGAAAAACAAATGAACAATGTCGGGAAATTGTTCTTATTTTGTTTTTTGTATGCTTTTTTTTTGTTTTTTGTGGATTTAATGGTATCATATTCATAACCAACCAGATACACACAGTACAGCCAAAGAGATTTTACTACAACTTCATAAGTACCTATCAAATACGAAAAAACTTTTTCCCCGACCTATTATTTAGATCGATGACCTGACTTTATCGTTGGTCTTGGCCAGTGTTAGCTAAGCGTAGAGTCCTGTTGAGTTTGATACTCTTATTGGGCAGTGTTTGGGGTTTTCCATAAGTACATTTACCGTAGCCCAGAGTCTGGACGTGTGTCCGACTAAGGAAGGACAATAAGCGTGCCGTCCATAGGACATTACATGGAACTTATAGCGGACGAAATATAGTTGTTTTATGCATCTTTGATTTCTACTGACCTTCCCTTCTCTTTACAGCTGCTCTTGTTTAATAATGTTTACAGTTTTATGATATCCATGTTTATGTTTTATTGTTATCTTTACATCATGATTGTATACTTTCAGAGGACATACACAACTGGCTGTTGGCGCAGCAGTGCGACTGTCCTCGAGACTGCGTATCGCGGAATTACCGTGCAGAACTGACCATGGGCAACTTTAATGCTCTGCCTTACCTTCTCAGGAACCCCTAGTTAGTACCTATTAGTACCACTGTTTTTAATAATAAAATGTAGTCTACTTCTTTTCGTATTGATGGTACCTCTACTTTATACTCAAACTCAAAGCATTTATTTCAAATAAACCAATTACAGGCACTTTTGAATTGTCAAGGGGTCGGTCAGTCAGAAAGATGAAGCTAGTTGCCCATTCCAAAGCGTAGTAGGTATCTATGGAGAAGAACGGGCAAGAAACTCCATGGACACTCTTTTAAATCAAAATATGGTTACAAATTATTGGTTACATCATTCATGTTGAAATTATGCATGTGAGAACGATGCAGAACGTTAAAAGCGTCCGTAATAAAGAGACGACAACAATTCCAATATTAAATTAAAATAAGCCGTGGCAGCCAAGAGATGACCAGTCCCCACTGACGGCACCCGTTCACGAACATGACGTATGGATCAGCACCATTTAGCTCAACCATTTTGAAGGGAACTTAATGATCCAACACACACGCCACCACCAGCGTGACATTTGAGTGAGCATGACATACTCTCAGCCGCCAGGGCACATTCAAGTCAATGAAAGACAAACCTAGAAAATGGTAGCTTTATAGTAGGTACATAGTACTCACACATGTGCTATGCAATTATACAATACTACAAGATTCAATTTATACAATGTAAAGACAGTTTTTACAATCTTCAGTAGTTCCAAATGCTCATCAATTAGTTAATGCGCCCTTGTGGAGCAGGACCAGCGTTGAGCCAAGCATTTTTATCAGCGATGTAATCCCCCAACTTATAATATGCTTGACTGCATAGTGTGCGTTTTATACAGGATTAAAATTTCGTTTCATTCAATTGAAGTATATGGGGAGGTATTTTGTTTTAACATTTTAAACAGTACCCCATGAAAGAAGAGTCTACTTTAGCCAGCCTGAAACCTGGTTGAACTAATTGGTCCCTATTTCTAGTGATGTAATTGTGTCTTTCACCTCTTTTACTAAAACTATGTAGATTTTTCCTTACGTACATGATGTTTTCATAAATATATTGACAAGGTACCGTCATGATGTTAATATCTTTAAACCGTTCCCTTAGAGAGTCGCGCCTGCGGAGGCCATATATGGCTCTGATGGCTCTTTTCTGCAGAATAAAAATAGACTCAACGTCTGCAGCCCGTCCCCATAGTAAAATACCGTACGACATAATACTATGAAAGTAACTAAAATAGACTAGCCTCGCGGTACCTACATCAGTAAATTGACGGATTTTTCTCACAGCGTATGCCGCTGAACTGAGCCGTCCTGCAAGGGATGTTAAATGAGAACCCCATTGAAGCCTTGAGTCGAGCGTGATCCCCAGGAAAACAGTTTTATCGACGAATTCTAGTTTCTCTTGATTTATTCCTATCTCACAATTAGTACTTTTGACATTTGGTAAAGAAAATCTTATACATTTAGTTTTTTTCCCATTTAATACTAAATTATTAGCTGTGAACCAATTTTGGATCTGCAGTAGGGCGTTATTTACGTCGTCAAGATTTGATGCACGTCTATTAATTTAAAAAATTAAAGAAGTATCGTCAGCAAATAACACCATTTGTGGTTGGGTTTTCAACAAATGGGGTAGATCATTAATATATACTAAAAAGAGGAAAGGCCCCAATATCGAGCCTTGTGGTACACCCATTTTTACTTTTAAACCGAGTGAATTGACACCATTTATTTGAACTTGCTGTTGTCTATCATTTAAATAAGATTTTACTAAACTGTGCGCAAGTTTTCCAAATCCGTAATGCTCAAGTTTCAATATTAAGGTTTCATGGTCGACGCAATAAAATGCCTTGGAGAGGTCTCAAAAGATTCCTACGGCGTCTTGGGCCTCTTCCCACGCCGTAAATATGTGTTTTAATAAGGTGACACCGGCGTCAGTCGTACAACGTCCCTTGGTGAAACCATACTGTTGATCATGTAAGATTTTATTGGTGTTAAAATGATTGAGCATTTGATTCAGCATTACCTTTTCAAACACCTTGCTGAAAACCGGCAACACGGATACGGGTCTATAATTATTGTTGTCTTTACTGTCCCCTGATTTGAAAAGTGGTATTACCTTACTATATTTCATTAGATCCGGGAAGACTCCTTGATCCACACACAAATTAAATATTAAGGCCAAGTACGACGCTATAGTCTCAACAATGGAGGTACAAACTATGATAGACATTCCCCATAAATCTTCGGTTAGTTTGATCTTGATTTGCTTGAAAGTTTTTATTATTATTATTGGATTTATATGCTTAAATTTAAATTCAATCGGGCAGGATGAAACGTTTGCTCTTAATTAGTCAATAGAACGCGAGGGGGACGAGTTTAAGGTTTCAGTAGTTTTAAGTGGGATACTGGTAAAGAAATTATAAATTCTTGAGCAATTTCTTTGTTAGTGCTTATGGGACCACGTGAAGTCTCGAGATTGAAATCATTATTATGTCTTTTATTCCTGTTAGTTTCATTATTGATAATTTTCCAAACCGTCTTTATTTTATTATCGGCTGATTTGATCTTGTTGCTAATGTACAAGGCTTTAGCTACCTTGCAGGTATTTTTGAAAGTTTTAGAGTAAGTAGCAACGTATTTATTAAAAGTTTCAGAGTTAACATAAGGCTTAAGGCCATACAGCTCAAATAATTTTTCCCTACTTTTCCTTATACCCTTAGTTGCCCAGTCACTGAACAAAAAATTTGGGCAAATAGTTTTTGTTTTC
Source organism: Dryobotodes eremita (assembly GCA_917490735.1). Classification (NCBI taxonomy): domain Eukaryota; kingdom Metazoa; phylum Arthropoda; class Insecta; order Lepidoptera; family Noctuidae; genus Dryobotodes; species Dryobotodes eremita. The sequence continues at coordinate 14,448,557 of OU823257.1, forward strand.
TTTTTTAGAGTAATATTGAACTCGGTGCGCACTACCGAAAAGAATTCCTCATAAAATTCATTTACATTATTTATAATATGGCCCGGTATACTTAACTTACTAATTAAGTTATTATTAAATCTATTTAGATTGTTGGTTTTTATTTGTCTAGATTGTATCTGATTTTTTTGTAATGGTGTATAGCACTTGAAAGAAACGGTTTGACCACTGTGATCCGAAGGGAGACACCCATACAGTAGGTGGCCACGTTTATTGCGGCGTCAGAGGGGTGGTTCAGATTTTCAAGGGTGCAGGTGAGCGGACATTTGGGCCACTTCACCAGATGGGACATAGTCTGATCAGGAGCACCGCACTAGCACTGGGTGTTGTTGTTGTTGCAAAAAAAAAAATAAGCAACGGCATCAGCCGTCAAGCCACGTGACTTGTGACTTAACGAGCCATGGTTACAAATCGACTGGAGACTGGCTAATATGTTTACCAAAGGCAGGAGCTTCTCTCATATATTTTATGTCAATAATACGAGACAAGTCCAAGTAGTTCAGTATTAACTGTGCGCCAGAGGTCAATTTTGTCCGAAGATTTAAGGCTGGCGCAGACCTGGCGAAGCGAAACTCAAAAAAATATCAATATTCCTCTCGTTAAAATAAAGTCGAGAATTGATTAGCTTCCGACAGAACATTAAAGGGAAAGGCCCTTAGCCATAAATAGGGCTATAATTTGCCGTTTCAATGTTTATTAATTATTTTGTAGGAGCAGTACCTTCATACAAAAAATTCAAATAGAACAATAACATAAAACCTTTTTTACAAAAAACTTTTTTACAAAAAAACAACCGACTTCCAAAAAAAACACTAAACAACGTGAAAAATAACTTTAATTTCGGAAGTCGGTGTCTTATTTTCGTTTTTGGGCACCGGCTTCCGAAATTAAAGTTATTTTTCACGTTGTTTAGTGTGCTTTTTGGAAGTCGGTTGTTTTTTTGTAAAAAAGTTTTTATTTTGCAATTTTTAGTTGTGGTACCTACCCCCACATACATTCGTATACCACTACTTGATATGTAAATAACCGTGACAGAAAATTATTATAACATCATCAATACAAACCAAGTGGAAAAAATACGCATTATTAGGGATAACTCAAAACTACTGGCCAGTACTTGATCAAATTTAAACGGGACCACATGTGAAGCACCACCTTTCGAATAAAAAAAGAATCATCCAAATCGGTTCTCCCAGAAAAAAGTTCTGAGCTAACAAACATAAAATAATACAGTCGAATTGAGAACCTCCTCCTTTTTTTGAAGTCGGTTAATAATAAAGGTACTGATATATATGCCTATTATAGTTATACACAGCTTTCACTATAAAACAACATCTTAATTAACAAAAAAAAAAACTTATGAAAACATAAATTACAATTAGAAATTTAAATTCAAAATTAGTGAATTCAAGATAATATTACCACGAGAGGTGGAATATGAAAGGGGTTTACCTGTTGTCAGGAGATATAATAAAACACTATTCGGATTTATTAACTTATATTTTTAGAGCTGGTTTATATTTACAATTTAGGTTATTTAATCATATGTGGGACAGCTACTTACAAACATTTACATAGACCAATCACAGACGAGCGGGTCGCTTTTGCTCGCCATATAAATACTGCGGAACGCGTCGCAGCGTTAGTCGTATGCCCGCGCGCACAGCGCGCGGACGTTTATGCTAGCTGCTACATAGCTCCTCCCCAGCGAAGCGCCGCACAATGCAAGTAGTACAGAGTGGTGTCGCACACGGCGTTAGCGAGCTTGTAAGTAGTGCGAAGTGGTGTCTCAACTCGGTGGGCGCGGCTACGGTGATGCATGAATGCAGTGTTCTCGCTGTGGTGTGCCTTTCACTTTTAGCTTTAGTGCGCGGCCGTGCCCCGTCTCGGCCGGACGTAATGTTTATATAGCGAAACGTACGGTAGGTCTTGAGGTGCGCCCGGATCGTGTGACGTATGTCGATTGTTCGCCTGTACGACTTGCTGCTTCTTCGGTGTTAGGCAGGAATGCAGGCTTCAGTCGATCTATGCTGATGTTTACTTGACGATCTCTGATTAACACTTTATACACCTTGTTCTGTCTCTTCAAGACACGATACGGACCTTCGTAGGTCGGTGTCAACGGTCGGCGGTAGGCATCGGTACGTATGAATACGTGCGTACATACATGTAGGTCGTCATGTATGAACATTGCGCGGCGATCGGTGTTACGTCGGACGGCTTGCATCTTTTTCATTGCGTTAGTTATGACGTCGTTGAAGTGTGTATTTGTATTTGCGTATATCGACGCTTCTCCACACATTTCGCCGGGTAGCCGTAGCGGTTTACCGTATAGCGCTTCTGCTGATGACACATCGGTGTTTTCTTTTATTGCGGCGCGAAGTCCCAGTAATACGGTTGGCAATTCTTGCGTCCAGCTTGAGTTATGTAGTCGTGCCGTCAATGCTGTTTTAAATGATCGATGCCACCTTTCAACCATTCCGTTCGCCTGTGGATGGTAGGCAGTAGTCCGAGTTTTCTCGATGCCCATTCTATTCATCAGTGTTTTGAATAAATGAGATTCGAACTGTCTTCCTTGATCGCTTGTGATCCTTTCTGGGCAACCAAATCGCACTATCCACCCTTCGTAGATGGCCGTGGCGATAGTGTTGGCTTCCATGTCGCTGACTGGGAATGCTTCTGGCCATTTAGTTGCCCGGTCGATGATGGTTACACAATACCGTCTTCCATCTGATATGGGTAGTGGTCCGACGATATCTATGTGTATGTGCGACAGTCGATCTGCTGGTGGGTACTCTTCTAGCGGCGATACTGTGTGTCGCTGCACTTTAGTTCGTTGGCAGGTTATACAACATTTGGTCCACATACTGACGTCTTTGTTCATGCTTGGCCAGAAAAAACGTTGTGTGATCATTTTCCTAGTTGCTCGGGTGCCGGGGTGACTCAACTCGTGCATGGCGTCGAAAGCTTTTCTTCGTAGCGCTGGTGGTAGGTAAGGTCGTACGTGGCCACTTGATGTTTCGCACATGATTGGCTTACTTGCGTTGAGTGGACGTAGACGTTCGAATTGGAGCGAATTGTTTTTCGTGACGTCAGTCAATTGCTTGTCGCTGTGCTGAAGACGAGCTAGCTCGTCGTAGTCGATTGGTGATGGAGTAGATATTGCTTCGATTCTTGATAATGCATCGGCCACAACGTTGTCCTTTCCTTCAATATGGCATATCTTCATTGTGAATTGACTGATATAGTGCAAGTACCTTGTGCGTAACGGTGTTTCAGTCTTGCTGTTTAGCCGCAGTAGTGCATGCGTTAAGGGCTTGTGGTCCGTGTAAACCGTAATTTCTCTACCTTCAAACATGCGCCGAAAGTGCCGTATTGCCTGGTAGATCGCCAATAGCTCTCGGTCGAAAGTGCTGTATTTCCTTTGCGCTTCTGTTAGTTTTTTTGAGTAAAAACCGAGTGGTCTCCAGCTGTTTCCGACACGTTGCTGCAGCGCGGCTCCAACACAGGTGTTTGAGGCGTCACACATCAGTGATAATGAAGCGTGAACTGAAGGGTGTGACAAGGTGACGGCGTCCTTGATGCTGTTCTTACAGGCTTGAAATGCCTCTTTATCTTCGCTGTTGAAGTTCACCTCGGTCTTGTCATTTTTCTTGCATGTTCGTAGATATTTGTATAGTTTTTCCTGAACATGTGCAGCGTGCGGTATATTTTCTTTATAGAAGTTCAATATACCGAGGAATCGTCGTAATTCTTGAATTGTGGTTGGTTCAGGATAGTCGGATATTGTCTTCACACGATCTTCAGTGGGTTGGATGCCGGCTTCAGTCAATATGTAGCCAAGGAATTCCAGTTTTTTGTGTCCGAAAACGCATTTCGACACGTTTATTTTTAAACCATGTTCTTGAATTCTTTTGAAAAGATCTTCTAGGTGTCTTCTGTGGGTTTCTTTGTCTGGTGAGGCAACGAGAATATCGTCGACGAATGGGAAGACGTGGTCCATGTCGCCGAGAACATTGTTGATGTGTCGTTGAAAGGTTTGCCCAGCGTTGCATAGACCAAAGCACATCCGTGGGAATTCAAAAAGTCCAAACGGCGTTATGACTGCCGTCTTCTCTATGTCTTCTTCCCGTATACGCAATTGATTGTACGCTTTTCTCAAATCAATCTTCGAGAAGATCTTCATCCCTTCGAGATGGTATGTGAAATCACGAAGTCGGGGTATTGGGTACCGATCCGGTTTGGTGACGGCATTTAATCTTCGGTAATCACCACATGGTCTGTATTCGCCACTCTTCTTCTCTACGAGGTGGAGTGGACTTGCCCAAGGCGACTTTGATGGTCGGCATATTCCTTGTTCAAGCATGACTTGAAACTCCTTCTTTGCCGCTTGATATTTGTGTGGCGGCAACGGTCGTGCTTTATTGTACACAGGCGGCCCGTGGGTTACAATATGGTGTTCTACTTCGCTGTTCTTCATGTTGTTGAAGTTCGGTGAAGTAATCTCGGCGTACTGTTGAAGAAGGTTGTGGTACGGATCGGTGAGGTTGATAGTGAGCACAGTGGGGGTAGATACACTGCTTGCAATGCAACCGTCGATTGCCAGTCCTGTTTTCTTATCAACAAGTTTCCTGGCACGTAGGTCAACGAGAAGGTCGTGATGGCGCAAGAAATCGGCGCCCAAGATCGGTCGTTTCACGGCAGCCACGATAAATTGCCATGATAAGGGGCGACGCAGACCAAGGTTGAGTTCCAGTTTCCTCTCGCCGTATGTGTGTATCGGGGTGCCGTTTGCTGCATACAACACTTCGTCCGCCCGCTTCATTCCTTTCGTGTTAGGAATGACCGACACGTTGGCTCCGGTGTCCACTAGGAATCTCAAGTGATGTTGGTAATCGCAAACGTGTAGACGGTATGGTGATATTTCGTTAACCTCGGTTCCCGTCGCAGCCAAGGTCGCGACTAGTTTTCCTGACGCTTGAACTTGCACGGAGATCTGCAGTTACGTGCTTCTTTACCGTAACGTGCGTGGTAAAAACAAATATCGCCTGACGTCTGCTGGTAAGTATTCGGTCGGCCTTGGGATAGTGAACGCGATCGTGAGCGGAATGATCTGTATGACGATCTCCTTTGTCTTGATCTATCTGTTTTCATTGCCGCAATTTCCCGCGTAAGTTGCATAATGGCTTCTCGAAGGTCTGGCTCTGGCTGCGCGTGATTGCTTTCTTGTCGTGACGAAAACGTTGACGGCTGTTTGCATGCACAAACCGAATGGATTTCTTGGGTTTGTTCGTGCATCTTATCGGCCATGGCTGCAAGCACGTCGAGTGTGGCTTCTTCGTTGACTGATAGCACAGCACGCGTGGAGGCAGGCAGGTGTCTCATCCATAGTATCTGCAGGGTGCTATCGGGCATCTTGTCACGTGCTGGTTCTCTCATGCTACGCAATAGTTGGGACGGCTTCTGGTCTCCTAACTCCATTTCGGTGAGCAGCTTTTGCAGTTGTTTTGTCTCTGACTCTTCATAAATGGACAACAGTCTCTTCTTAGCCTCCTCGTAGCGGCCAGCGCATGTCTTGCTCATGATTATGTCGCTTATTTGCTCGACGTCCGTCTTCTCGAGGTGAGCTACTAGGAGGCTGAACTTCGCTTCATCGCCGGGCTTCTGCGGGTTGACCACCGTTTCAAATTGTGCAAACCAGAGCAGTGGTTTGTCACGCCAAAACGTGGGTATGCGTGACTTTAAGGAGACGGTCGCTACTTCGTCGTCGGTTGCCATTATAATGCTGTTCGTCGGGGTCACCACTTTACCTGTTGTCAGGAGATATAATAAAACACTATTCGGATTTATTAACTTATATTTTTAGAGCTGGTTTATATTTACAATTTAGGTTATTTAATCATATGTGGGACAGCTACTTACAAACATTTACATAGACCAATCACAGACGAGCGGGTCGCTTTTGCTCGCCATATAAATACTGCGGAACGCGTCGCAGCGTTAGTCGTATGCCCGCGCGCACAGCGCGCGGACGTTTATGCTAGCTGCTACAGGGGTATGAGTGTGTGATATCTAAGAATATTCAGTTTACCTTATGACGTACCGTCAAACGTGGTGAATAGGGATGCAGGCGTGAATCGAGCCGAAAATTTAAAAGGGATTTTAACATTGAAATAATATAGTTGGTTGCCGAAAAGGACTATTATGTGTTTACTGTATTATAAGTGCACTTGTTGACAACAAACTATATTATTTAAATGTTAAAATCCCGTTTAAAGTTTCGTCCCGATTCACCCCTGCATCGTTATTCATCCCGTTTGACGGTATACAATTGTTACTTTTGCAGTAAGGGATTGGTTTTAAACGCTAGCACCAGTGCAATGCATTTCTTCTTCTCAAGCCCTGTGTATTTGAAACAAAAACAAGAGACGGTCATGTCAATCATCAGTTTAGTATGTAAGTAACTTCATGACAATTTTCCATATGTTACATTGCTGGTATTTATCGTCACAAGTGCAACTGCCGAGCATGGCTCGTGCTGGGTTCGATCCCCAGGTCACGAAAAGAGCTAATAGCAGCTGCTCGAACTAAGGATTTGTGCCGGCCGGTTAGCGACAATAAGCACGCCAACATGATACTTATGGCATAGCTGGTGAAATTAGGGCCGAGCCATATTGTTTTTCACTGGTAAATACATCTTATGTTCCTAATAATAAAGCTGAAGTTTGTTTGAAAGCGCTAATCTCTAGAACTGCCAGTCAGATTTGAAAAAATCTTTTTGCATTTGATAGCCCAATTCTTGAGGAAGGCTATAGGCTACTTAACATCACGCTAGGACGCTTCCCAGCCGAGAAAAATAAAAAAAAGACAGTAAGCGAAAACGAAGTAGAAGCGCAGGCAGGTTATGTGTCGCGGGCAGAAGCTACTCTTGATATAAATCCAATTTCTTTTTTCGATATGAACCACGCTGCGCTGTACTTCACTGAGTGTGCTCCGGTCCTTATGTTAAATGTTTTCTTTCAGCAAACCTGGGCGGTGTATTTGGTCTGTTCATGGGATGCAGCTGCATTAGTGTGTTAGAGATATTATTTTACATTTATCTCGGAATCAAAAAATACATCCGATGTCGGCTTGAGAAGTGGATGCGTAATACCAAAGGAACAATTAAAAGTCCAGCAGGTATGTTTTTATGTACTTAGTATTTCTTTCTGACTTGTGATGTATTTAATATGATAAACATATTAGCAATCAAATATTGAATCAAGATACCCTACATCTTCAATATTATCGCTACACATACCTATGCATAAGGCATTTAGAAGTAAAAACGTTTCTCAAATAAAATAAAAGGCCAAGTTCAAGTGTATGTAAACAAAATTTATATTTTCTGATTTACATATATATTTTACTACATCTGCTTATAAATTCCAATAATTTTATCAAATATATTGCTTTGCTAATTTTCATGAAAAAATACAAAAGTATTCTACAATTGCGTTAAGAAAAATCGTCTAGAAAAAATTACATCTCTATTAATCCTAGATGTTCATATTATGCGTAATAATATTTCGAATGAGTAATAACTTCATAGCAAAAATTGTCGCTTATAAAACCATAGGCAATGTTCCGCACTATTGCACTACAGTCCATGCACAGTTATATTACCTCCGAGTTTGCATCACTGTCAAAATCACAATGATCTTTATTGCCGCTGCAATAAGGTTGCTGTTGGGTTGCTGTCATTGACAAGTCTGTCAAATCCCAACGATCTTTATAATCGTTGCAATAAGGTTGCTATTGGGTTGCTGCTGTCAAAAGCAAAATAACTGTGAATGGACTGTAGATAATTATATTCCATGCTAGTCATACAGTAAGTCGTAGATTACTAAATAAATACTCTCCGCTCTCGGCGCGTAGACAATAATACTTTAACGGGAATAACTAAACCTAAAGTAACGACATAAACTCAATATTTGGCTTAGATTTTAATTACAACTACGATAAAGCACATGAAGTAATAATTTGGTCTAAGTTATGCATATAATATATAATTAAATCGTTAAGTGCCCTTACACTAATTATTGCCTTAAACTAATTTATTTTTTATTCCAGTGGTCTCTACCGATTAAAGACATCCTAGAAAACTCATGCCACTGATCAATAGTATTTTAACATTAATGTTTATATAATATTATAATTGACTTATAGACTTGTATTTACTGTAACAATTTAATAACTGTAATTAGAAAATAGTTAATTTCTTGTAGTTAACATTAGATAATGTGAGTATAAAAATGCAGTCAGTGCAGCATGTATGTACGTACGTTCAACGATATTACATATGTAATGGCATGAGTTACAATACATATAATAAGACAACAGCGCCGGGCCACGATGCGCAGGCGCTCACAAATCACTGGACGTATCACAAAAGGCTTAACAATAATTTTACACTACCAGTACCTAATCCAATGGAACGGTAAGACGTTACATCAACATTGAGCTAACTTACAATCAATATATTAATTATTCTTTAAGTAATATTGCTGTTAGTTTATGGTTAACTAAATATTTCGTACTCGTAATTATTGTATTCCTGAGAGTAGACGTAGTAAATGGCACGCGGATTATTATGACAAGATACTTTGAGGATCGTTCAATAAATACATTTTTGTGCCGAAATATTCCGAAGTGAACAGTGTAAAAGAGATCTTTTACAAATATTACCTTACAATATAAAACGCACCGTCTATTCTAGCCTCGCTAGACATTAAGCACAACACGAAAATAAATCCCTGAAATGCTTCAAATAAAACTCTGTTTTATTTTTCGATCACAATTATTATTTCTGCAGAAATACACATCTATTTATAAAAAATATTTTTTCTTTAGAATGTTAGAAAACAGCTCGTAAATTGACTTCAGTAGGCCGGCGACGGCGACGTAGCCGTCCCTAACTTTAACAAGACTACGATTATAAATACAAAGCACATGTGAGCAAGTATGTTACTTAAATATAGCTCTCAATAAATAAAGAGGAATAAGATAGAAAGATTCGATCGGCTTCCGACCGAACCAGAAGACGAAAAAGAGAGATTTCGGCGCTGCCGATACAGGCTGAATAAATAAGTGTAGCGTAGTCTTTAGAAGACGAACTAGTCGCGACGCGTGACGTCACGTACCGAGGGGCAGGGCATCGCCGACGGCGCGCAGCAGGTCTCAGAGGCTGACGAGCGAGCTGTGCGCGTCCGGCGAGCCCGCGTCCGGCGCCGCGCGCTGCTGCTGCGCGCACGGGTGCGGGTGCGGGTGCACCGGCGTCAGGCCCGTGCCGCCCTCCATCAGGCTGTCGAAGTTGAACGGGATGCCGTTGCTGGGAGTGCTTATCTCTATGCCCGCTATTTTGTTGTTGCCGAGTGCTTTGTTATTGTGTAACTGGAATGGAGAAAGGTTTTTTTAGTTATGGCTATTTAGGTCCTTGACGTATTTGATAGGAAGACGGTTTTAAGGCTTGAAAATGATATCGGGGATAGAACTTTTATAAACGATCCAATCTAACTAAATATCGGAATAACAAAGAACAAAACTGTTCATTACCACTGCTTGCGATTTAATCCAAATACTTTGCACGATTAACTTCTAAACTCAATTTCCTCTAATTAGCAAATCGCGCTTAGACTACATTGTTATAGTTAAAATTAAATAAACGTTATATCAATTCTCGCTTAGCCTTTACTATAATTAATAATAAATAAAAAGCCTTAATACCTGTGCGGGCGTAAGGCTGAGCGGCACCTGTAAGGAGTTGGGTCTGTTGGGGCGCGAGAGCACGGGCGGCGTGTCCAGCGGCGCAGGCGCAGAGCTCGTCACCATCGGGTTGGCCGCCGACAACATTATTCTGGAAAACAAAAAAAATTACAATGTTAGTTTATTGTAGATAACTCCAGCAAAATCAAACGCTATATGTTTAAAAAAAAATGTCATAATTACAAATAGAGGTCTCTGTCTTCACAGTCAGAACTTCAGATCATCATTATCTGTCTAATCTTTTCCCAACTATGTTGGAATCGGCTTCCAGTCTAACCAGATGCATATTTTACATGAAGTGACTGATTATCTGACTTTCACAACCCAGTTACTGGGTAACACGATACCCTTTGAAAATCCTTCGCCTTGAACGTCAGATAGAAACCTTCAAATAAGTTTGTAATCATTCTAGCTAAAAGAAGACGAGAATCCAAAAAATTGTATACTCACTTCTTGTCATTCGCCGGCGAAGTAAATATATTATCCAACACCATGACGGGGTCCACAACAGGTTCCACAACTTCCACTTTGACTCGCACACCGTCTTCGGGCATCTCCGGATACGCGTACTCTTGGAAGGGCTTCACATCGGGAGGACTCGTCGACCGCTTGCCGAGAGGACACGACAGCATATGAGTCTGTAAAATCGACTCTAACTGCTCCCGGTCATGGTTCAATTTCCGAATCTCCTCCTGAAGAGATTGTTTCTTCTCTTCGAGTTTATCAGTCTCGTCCTGCAGTTCGTTTGTGTGATCGAGTCTGCGCTTACGGCAGCGAGCGGCGGCCATCTTGTTTCTCTCTCTCCTGACTTTGCGTCTCTCTTCCTCCTCGGGGGAGATGTCAGTGGGTGTCTTGGTAGGTCTGCGGCCGCCCATATTGCGCCGCTTGGGCGTGGGCAGACCGGGACTGCTGCTACTATCGCCGCTCGCGGACATTGGGCCCGGCGACACGTGCAGCGCCGTCGTCGGGCCCGAGTCGCAGTACCCCACCGAATTCAGGATGCCTGGAATTGGAATTAAAAAAATGTTATTATAGTTTTATATAGCAGTCGATATTTTTTTATTAAATCATTTGATTTTGACAGGCCACTGCTTTGTTGGGTACTTGAAAAAGATTTTTGAAAGTCATTGCTAATTCTGTTTCTAATTTCGGAAAGTTTTATCGACTTAAAATTCTTTCAATTCGGATTACAAATGTCCCCTCAACCCAAATTCCCTTTCTAATTCTCCAAATACTCTTTTTAATTCCACAAATTCCATTCCTAAAACTCCAAACCCTATCTCTGGTCCCCAAATATGCCTTCTAATTACCAAACTCCCTTTCCAATCCCCCAAATTCCGTTTCTAATCCCCAAATTCCCTTTCTAATCCCCCAAATTCCCTTTCTAAATACCCCAAACTCCCTTTCTGATCCCCCAAATTCCCTTTCTATTGCCCCAAATATAATTTCTAATCCCCCAAATCCCGGCATAATTCCCCAATATAATCATCTACGTACCGTAGTTGTTGGCGTGCGTGACTGAAGGTGGTACGAAGCCGGCGTGCGTGGTGGGCTCACTGCGACAGTTGGTCAGCTCGATGTAAGTCTGCTCGAAGCTCCGCAACTGAGTGGGCGTAATGGTGGCCGTGGTGCGGGTTGGGACCCCCGACTGGAGGCCCTCAAGGTTTGCCAACTGGAAAAGAAAATATAGCTATGAGTATTCGAAGAAAAGGGAAAAAAATACAGATACTTGATATGGAGCATTCAATGAGCACAGAGTTTGCTAGAAATGATGTGAGCGAAACGGTAAGATTGCAAACAAACATAATTCTTTAGGATCTGAAGTACGATTCGGAATAAGAGCTCAGTTGAGTACTGAGACATATGTACTAATATTATAAAGAGGTAAAGTTTGTTTGTAAGTTTGTATGTAGGGGTAATCTCTGGAACTACCAGTCGGATTTCAAAAAATATTTTTGCATTTGATAGCCTAATTCTTGAGGAAGGCTATAGGCTATGTAAAATCACGCTAGTACCCTTAAGAGCCGAGCAAAAAGAACACAGTCAGAAAGAACACTAAGCGAAAACGAAGTTATAGCGCGGGCAGGCGATGCGATGCGACGGGGGTGGGTGGGTCGGGGAAATCAGAAATTTCACGCGGAGGAGGTCCCGGGTAGAAGCTAGTGAATAAATAAAACCAGCTCTATATGGGCCATGAGAGCCAAAGGGAGCCGAAGACTCCCATCTCTTTCTTCAAATACGTGATCTTTCCCCTTTACATAAGGCAATCGCCCATTGATGTTTCGATAAGTTATTATGCCGCCAAATGCGTCATGGTATTTTGAAATAATTAAATCGCAGAATGAAAAACAAGAGTAGAGTGACAACCTGTTACAACTTGTTTGTCAAACTCGAGACTAAACAAATTAATTAACGAAATAGACCTAACACACAGCATTGTCATCAAATCATGAACCCGATCGATTATTCATAGAAGTTCAACTATACAATTCAATTAATTGATTGATCAATTGCAACTTTGCAATAATTCATTGCAAAATTATTACAATTTGTTATGCAATATTTATTGTTATGATCGAACGGTGGTTGCTTCCACATTCCGATCGCAATTTATCAGCTAAATATTTTCACAACACATGTATCGTATCAACAACATAACAAAATAACAATTTTATTTACATACTATTTTAACATTCTTCCGTAAAAGTAAATAATTGAATGGTCTTTTTAAATGTTCTTTTTTTAATTCTCTAATTTTGTTTATCTCAAGAGTCCGCGTAAGTTTAGTAGTGAGTACGCTAATGGCATGTGCGTTGAAAGCCGACCAATAAATCTGTCACCTCAAAACTGATGCTCTAGTAACAAACGTACTGCTCTCGTTACTTGCGTTGCAAATTACTCGTGATAAGGATTTATCAACATAAATTAGTGTAGTTCTAGTTGTACTAAATTATACCAAACTGTTAATGAGTCTAATGCGGAAAGACACCTTTACTCATTATTTGTGACACCTTTAAATGGAGCAAGAGCCAATTTTCTGTACAAACAACAGGGTCCTAGAATGTGGAACACATTGGCTAGTACGAGTCTAGCATACAATAGTGGCAGTGGGCGGTATACCTGCTGGCACCACAGCTCCGTGGCGAGGATGTTGGCGATCTCCAGAGGATCAATGTTCTGCATCTTGCGGTGCTAACTCAACCACGTTTATAATTAGACGCTTACTCTATTGTGTTGCGCTTTTTGCGACGCGACACCTTCGTGCGGTTCGAGTTTGTTAGTCGATTTGTTCGTTATAATCCGCCCTCGCAAAAGTGCAGTAGGTATTAACTACGTGAGGTCGATCCGTCTGTGCACCGTCGAGATTTGATATCGCGGGACTTTCGTATAGGGGTCGGCGTTAACGTGTGTTTAGGGGCGGATCGTAGGTCGTATGTCGCGAATATCGCGTGGAGTATCGTGTGCGCGGGAGTGCGGGTCGTTCGTTCGTTGCGCGCGCGTACGGCGGCCGGCCGCGGCGGATCGCGCGCTACTGAACGCCGCGCCCGCGCACGCTCGCCCGAAATCTTCGCCCACGAGCGACGTCGAATCATTTATTAATAGAATACTCCTCAACTCCGGAAATATTTCGCATCATTTCGCATCGCACGCGGCGATGGTTACTTATCTGAGGTAACGCTTTATACTCAAAACAAAGCCTCTGCACTCGTGCAATTCAACAGCTTTCAAACAAAGCTTCAGAATTTTCCGCGAGACATGATATTTTCATTTTTGCATCAAAAGATCCTGGGCCTATTTTGATGGACAGTTACGGTATTTCGAGCTTAATATAGTAGTATCGATTAACTTGTAGATTTATGATGCGAGCGGTGACGCGACTGGTGGGCGGGAGGCTCGGTCGGACCTTGTCGCAAGGACGCGTTGTACCCGTGGGCGCGCTCATTACGGCCATAGACGCGTGTCAATACTACCTTAAAAGGCGTGTTGTAAAAGTGCAGAAATCATTTTTGAACATACCGAGTCAATGTATAACCTAATATAGCCATTTATTACTTTGTTAAAATTCCACGCGAGCTTTGCTAAAGTTCGATTAAAATTATGGATATATAAAAGATCGTATAACAGTAGTCCGACATTCCCGACCTCGTGCATCAGTGCAAGTGAGGAGACAAAGCAGGCGGCTGCTCCGGAAGGCGCTCTGCCCGGTCAATTACTACAATTGCTTAAATGAAATTCGTCTCAAATGCGCGCGCGCATTGTATAGCTAACATGTACGTTAATTGGTCACGGTGCTTTACCTAACAATTAACCAACGCTTTATTATCACATTCTTGCTTGTTAGTCTTGGTAATGTTACTTTTCGGGTGTTTGGATCCTGGTTCGCATTTCTCTTAGTTTCCGTTCGCTTCGAAAAAAACTTGGAGTCTACTTGCTTTGTCTGTTCGTATGACAACAAAGGATTTCGCAAACATGTCACGATTTTTTCTTTGTGTTGAGACCTCTCATTTCATATTGCTGTCACAATGTATAAAGAAATTGTTACCTTGACCTATACACTGAAGTGCGTCATTCCTGCGTGTATTTTGTGCTAGGGCTTATTGAAATTTTCTTGGAAGCGTCGAAGCATCGCGGCATCGTACGCGTTGAGCCCTTGAGGGTTCCCAGAGTGTAGTACGCGGTGTTATCGCTAGCAGCACGCCAATGAGATCACCACTATATCTAGTTGTGACGTATCAACGTACAGCGCTTCTATAATGTTTTGTTCTGTTACACTTGAACCATTATTATTTTGAGGCACAAACTTTTTGTTTACGTCACGAAACTAATGTGTACCGTTTGAGAACAATTATACAACAATTTTTTCTGCTGACTTTATTAGAAAACTATTGAAAGAATGAAGACGATTAAGAAATGAGGGAGAAATAACATAAGGTCACTTGGTTATCTACAACAATTTGCACAATAATTTCGCAAGCGTTGTGTCGCAACACGCCTTAGTTTCGAAATACGGATTTTCTTTTGTCCAGCACAACTAGGTGAGGTTTCTAAGCTCTGTTGATAAGGCAAACCGTTATCCGCACGTGTGCCCTCCCACATATTGCAATATCTAATCGTGTGTGCAATGTCCACATGCATTCGAGTTTCAAAGAAAACTGTCCACACTGACCCAAATAAAAGGGAACTTTTTTAACTTTCAATTCGTCATCAAAGTCGTGCTTATCTTAAAGACTAGTTTAAAGTAGAAAATATATGATATATCTTCAGTGTTCACTCGGTAACTGGACATACTGTATCATTTTCCTGATAGACATTTAGGATATCATAGATATGGCTGTAAACATTCGCTCAGGTGCTGCGAGGAAGAGTACATTTTAATTTGTTTATATTTTTCTCAATTGAAAGTCGTGTCGCGATGTTTCCCGAACTGCGTCGTCAAGAGTTTTATTTAGCTTCGTATCAGAGCGCGAGGTTCGCTATAGCGTTCCGGGAACGATGCCCGATACTACATCTGCACACTGTTTCACATTTTATTGTGCAAAACAAATAAAAACATAATTTCGCAAACGAATAAAATGGTTGACTGAAAACAGGAGCAGCTCTTTGACGTAAATAAAACATGAATTTGATCCACATTTCGCCATGTGGCTAAGAAATAAGATTGATCACAACTATCTAGAACACCAGTGGTTTTTTAGTTTGTAACAAGTCCTCGTGAACATCCTAGAAACGGCAAGCAATATATCCCTTTAATTTATTGGCCTCAATGTTTGTAAGATTCTTTGCAGGTTCAAAATATGAAGACCAGAAACACTATATCACGAGAATAATAGTAGTATATTATGTACTAATTAATTAATGTGTCACAGCTCACAAGTAATTCATCTACATAAGATTATATGTTGAGCCCTGGCAATAGGCCAGGCACCATGACAATAAAGAAGAACAACAAACTTCAGAAAGGGACTACGTAAGGAATATTGGTAGAGTCGAAAGGCAGAAGACCAATGTTGAGAAAAAGACGGTAAAAACGGATTTTTCCAAATCGTCTCTTTCCCCCAAACAACAACCATTAAAAGCAACAATCTTTAAAAATAAGACGCACATCACAATGTCAATTTGTTTGACGATAACAAAGCTAAGGTGTATGACCCCATAGAATAGTGCGAAATTAGTATTCGGAAACCACTTGTGTCATACATAAACGGCACCGCGGTGTTTTATAGATTTGTATGACCATTTGGGTGGCCATATAGGATAGATTTTCTCCATTGATAATATTGTTTAAGATCGTGATGAGGTTACTGATAGAGTACAGCGTGGACACATCGTAGAGGATGCCACTATTGGGCTAAATTTTTATTTACTTTGTGATCTAGAATCTGCTATAAAAGCTTTGCTTCAAAACATTTAAATAATGACCTATCAAGAAAGAATCAGATTTCCAAGAACATCAAATGATTACAATGCAGCTATTGGGAAGGAAAGTTAGTCTGACTATTTAGCACGGGGGAAAATTCGCATCAGTTCTTAGAGTAACCCCTAAAAACTTGGCCTATTTATGTAAAAATACGTGTGAATCCTACTAGGCTTGGGATCGGTATGCGCGTTGCGTACATAGAACATGCGCGAGCGCACGTGGCGGCCGCGTGATGCGACAGGTGAGGCACGCCCACCGCACACAATATTTGGTCACCTTTGTAATGAGTTTACAGCTGTGCCTAGAACTTATAGACGGAGGAAGTCATTTTGGTCTAGATTTTTTCAACCTAATGTAAGGAATCCGGAGACAAATGTAAGAAGAATATTACTATTGGGAATAGGAACTCCATGAGTGATAGTAGCAAGGAAAACAATCATCTATCGCCAGCAGAAGATATCAAGCAGAAACCTCTTTGAGGCATTGCCAAAATACAAAGGCTAAGCGAATAAACCATCCGTCCAAGTAAAGCAATTAGAGGTGCGGCTTAAGAAGATTACGATGTCGGAAAATCCATTGACGTAAAGATGAAAGAGATAGATAAAAGGGGTAAACCGGTCGGAAAACAATAGATAGACTGCAGTTAGTCTACAGTCAGAGCCACCCAGAAATATACTGCACAGGAGTACGCAATGTGAAATTCCTAGCTCGCCAAAACAAACCTTGAGCTGTTCGAAAAGTGACCCCAATTCCATGGATATACGGAACTTATTGACATCGCTAACCACGGGCGCCATAAAGCACTCCCAGGCTATTACCCCATCAAGTTTAAGTGGCCAGTAACCCTTCAAGATGTGTACTTCCAAAGCCGTCTCTTCGTATCTGGTCGGTTGTCTGGGAGCTCATTAACGGAACGCTAATTGCTCATACTAATAGCGACGCTCCGGCGAGTTAGAAAATTCCTTGAACTGATTCTAAATAAAATAAAGAACAGCTTGTGTTGCATTACTTTATGTGATGAGGATAATTTGTAGCGCATAATTAAATATAAATTGAATGCATAGACCACGGGCAATTTATTTGATTTATGTATAGCAATCTTATTCCAGTCTTAAAGTATTACGATTAAATAAATAGCACCTTAAAAATCTGTCCTAGAAGCAGCAAAAAATCAAATATCCTTGATAAATTGTTCGTCCGGAAAGGAAAGGTGCGCGTCAAGGTTCCGTTAGATCATTATTTGAGGTAATAGAATGCTGTTTATAAACCTAAAATAAAATAAGCAGACACGAGACCGCAACATAAATCAAGCATCATTTAAAAAAAAACCAGTCCATATTCATATTGTCACACATTGGATTGATTCAAATGATAGACATGTCACGTGTAAGTAACAAAGTTTAATAAAAGTTTAAAACTGTAGAAATAATAAGAGCAACACATGCAACCAATGTGTGGCGCCGCCGACGGCCTGTCGCGACATTGACCGCCACCGAGCGAATAATAAAATAAATCGACGCCCTGGCACTGCGCCAACGTCCCTTCACTTTACCTTTATTGTACGAAACTAACGCTCAAGCGAAAACCATCGCTGCACACACGTAAGCCATGGAAAGTGAAGCCGAACCTAGGCAGCAATGAATAAAATACCAGATAGCGGTGAAAAATTAGCCTTTGTCAGGACGACGCGATCGATGCACTGGCGCTTTCCATATGCACCCTTCACACATACCCTAGGGACTTTTAAAGGACAAAGGGTTACAAGTAACAGTAATACTTTGTTAAACCATACTACCAAAGCGCAAAGTTGGAAGTATAAAGAAAATTAGTCTTTGTTGGCACAAAAGAGGTACTCATTACAGCGACTGCCCGACCGGAGTCGACCTTCGTTTTCACGAAAACTGCTCCATTCTGTTTCTCGGAAAACCCGCGTGACTCACCGTCACTCGCTCTCTATCGCGGGTCACTACGATCGCGTATTTACATTCGTCGTCGTCGGCTTAATTCAAAAACTCGATTACGTTGAATGATTCATTCTGAACTATGAATCATCGCGCGACATTGGTGAAAAGTTTAAAAAAATGAGGTAACAAAATATGGATTCAAGAATTGCGTAATAAATATTACGTATGAAATGACAGGCTAATTGTGTTTATTTGACGAGAAAATACAAGGATTAAGAGCCAGAAATTAACAAATAACTTGCAAGGAACTGGAAAAACTTGTAGAGCCAAGGAAAATCTAATAGCTGATTCAGTAGGACAATAAACAATTTAACTTATACTTTGTAATACAGCGATTATGATTCGTCTCATTTAACTGAAAGATAAGGTTATCTAAAACGCTACGTATGGCGCCGAAGCAAGGACCGGATATCGTCCGGAAATGGCAAGCATTCCGCGCGGCGCCGACGGCTAACCGCACACTTGTCGAAAAAACTCCCGCTTTTTTTACAGACATTATTTTCAATTAAATTACTGTTCTCGACACAAAGTATATTATTTTTAATACTTCTGGGTTTTAGGTCATCTCTTGTTTCGTGGAATTATGCAAAGTTTTCGACAAAGACCGGTTAATTAAGATTTAATATTACAGAAGGGCATAACGGGTTATCTACAATGAGAACTGTTTTAAATCGGTATTTATTGTTCTGCGCCGATAAGGAACAAGCAGCTGCACGAATGCGGTAGAACAAAGAAGTATAATCCTAACGCGTTAAAAGGCAATGCAAATTATATCGCTTCGCTAATGGTTATTGTGACTCTTCGCGTGGTCAGATTACGTACACTTATGTGCATTATCTTGAATTAATTAGCTGGAAGGAGTGACGCAATTACAAAATAAATGAAATGCGAACTCTCAAGTATTCTCGGAGCGTTATTTTGACCGACTGAAACGATGCATAAATGACAAAAATATTACGGCAGATTATGTGACCATACAAAGTCCAAATTACATGCCTTACTATTTTGGTCGTTTTGATAAACAATTTGATAGGTAAATCGCTTTAGCGTGTACCTACGTATATTGTATGTGGATGTTATCTACAAAACATGATTGGGAAAATATTAACAATATTTATTCTTGATAACAATGTTTTTACTAACGTTTAATCCTACATGAAAGATTGCATGTCTATGGAGCTAATAGGGTGAATTAAATTAACACTACGTATTTTTAGTCGAGATCCTCGGTAACCCGTCGCCGCGTCGCGACTGCCGTCTTCAGACCGACGCCTACGCAAATGTATTCCTTGTTTTATTCATTTTTTAATTGCGCCGCCTACAATGCCATCAAAGAAATCGTCTTTGCAGTACTTAAGGAGTTCATTTAAAGTCAAACATAGCTACTTCGACCAAAATACGATAAAAGTTGGCATATTCGGTTGACTGAAGTGTCAATATAGCACAAATTCTCACTATTAAAACGTTCCAACTCGAAACTTGGAAATAACATGATACAAACCAAGAATTAAAGATTCGGGACGCGATAATAAAGCAGCTCGTTATATGGGTCCCATTTAAAAGAAAATGCGTACTAAAAGTTTAAGTGAAGCAGATAAAGAGTATGAAGTCAATGTAGGCATTACTTTCAACCAGTAACTGCCGGTCAGTAATAAACGAGCTGCGGCAAACGTTGAGAACAAAGTTTACGCCACTCATACTGTTTAACGACATAGACATAGTGAACGTTGTGGAATCGCAATGCAAAAATATGACCACAAATTCACTTTGTCGGTGCACTTTTAAAGAAACATTGTAGAATATAACGAAACAGTTATAGTAGGCGACGTATAGACAGACAAAGCCATTGTCTCGATACTCGCTGTGTTTGGCGGCACTTATGGTAATTTCTTTTGAGGTACACTCGCCTTCATTGCGGGCTAACAAAATGCTTTATTACCTGCTATATTTTAGCGAAAACCAACACTAAGCAAGCGATGTCAGTGACATTTGGAGACATTTTGTGAAATCGTGAGCATTTTTACCAGCCCCGTTTTGAAATGATCAGAGCTTCAGAAAACATAATCCAACCTGATAAAACAATGATGCAACTGCAAATCCCTGTATCAAAAACAGGCGTCGAAGGATCCCGTTAATCTGATACAAAGTGGGCTCAGCTGCGCGTGCGCAGTTGAAAGCATTTTGGTTTATCAGTTGGGTGCGGAAAGGCCGCCACTTCGCTGTGGCCCTGGCACCGCCTAGCACCACCCGAGAGCCGACGAGAGAGATAATTGTACGCCCATCATGTGACGTCACACTGTATTTTGTCGTGTTCAAGGAAAAACGTGTTTTTATGTTTCGACATAAAAAGGTGTGGAAATTCCAAAATGTTGTATACTTCCTTTTGCGTAGAAAGTTTTGAAAAACTGATACAATATTTTATTTATGTATAGTCTTGAACCATAATTATGAACTTTACAATTTATATACAATAAATAATATTTACTAAAGCTAGCTACAAAACAATTACTAAGTAATTAATTTGAAACGGGTCGTTGAATTACTTAAGTAAACAACATTTCCATAAAATCTATTAAGCGATTACGATGTCTAAATCACAATTTATTGATCTAAATATTATCTATTGTTTGTTTTGTCCGGGTTACGTCTCAATTTGCAGGACTCGTCCCTTCGTTATCAGTGTAGATAGCGGCATCCCAATCGCTGCCTACACCGGCACTATGCTTATCGCCCTTCCACGAACACTTGGCTGCAAAAACACTTGAACTTATCGCAAAATGTTTCACAATTGCTCTTCTACAGAAAATACTGATGAAGCGGGAATCAGCTATACAGGAATGTTATTTAGATTTGATTAGTAGGTCGGTTTTCGATATTGCAAGTTTTTTATCGCCAATTTAGTAAAAACATAACTCCAAACTCTAAAGCTATTTCACTAGAAATAATATGGCAAAAGAGTGCTGATTGGAGACCTTTGATCTCTAGCAATTTATCAAGCTCATTATTTTGAATCTAGTCAGTATGAACGATAAACTAAAGAAGTTATCTGTAGTAACTATGTACTTAGGTGTTAAATACAACAGCCATTAAAAAAGAACTCGTCTAGTGAAGAGATCATATTCATATGATAACAGACGGTTAAATTAACTGCTGTAGACATAATAAAATATTATGTAAACGCAATACTGGAAGTATTAGTAAAATACACGTATTACAATATTCCCTGAACATCAGACAGTTCAGTGCGTAAATAACAAACGAGACGTAATTTCAGATGTACTCGTAAATGTGTGTAGATTCAGCGTCACTACGAGTTACAATACATCAAGCAAAGTGTACAATCGTGTAACTGACATCAGCTTGGCAGAAGCCCAAGGTTTTGTCAAACATACCTACTTCATATCCGTGTATCACAATGCAGACAGTTAACCGATTAGTATGTCATAATTTGTGTTCAACGCTTTCTACGTGAAAGGAACATGTATTTGAAGACCTGACCAGCAACCTAATTCATTTAGTGGAATTCGGAAAGTCTATCAAACTTTTCTTTCTCTTGGAAAAGTTTAATAGTGGAATATCAGTGTCACTAAAACGAGTTCTTGGGAAACTATAAGATCATCTACATAGACGACGATATTTTTGGCCTTTAGATAATTATTTAATTTCACCTTAATAAATGCCACATTAGAAATGTCACATTCCATCTAAGCATTGTTTTAGCAAAAGTAAAAATAATTGCTCATGTCATGTGAAGAAAAGTAATAAAAGTTTGTCTACATACAACTGTAGATAGTCTTTATGGATGTCATCAAAAGAGAAGAAACGCATTTAACGACACACGACGAATAATAAGCCCGCATAAAATAATTTTTTATACATTTTTATGTGACCAAGAGAATAATGCCTCCTGTATAAAACTAATTTGAATAGCGCAACAGGATGCCCTGTTGTGCATGTATATGTCCCCACATTTGTCTTAAATTACTTTGATAAATATTTATTTTATGCTGATAGCTTCTACTTAATCAAGTCATTGTCGAGACTTAAGATTTCTTCAATGATAGCTGTAACTCGGATATTGTTTTAGATTTATCTATAGTAAAAAAATTGCTTCGTTATATTCAAATAATTAGTTAATGTTATTGTTATGTTATCGCAGCTTATATTATGGGGAAGGCATAGCCAACCATCGATGGCGTCAATGGAATCGACACAGTTCCTAGTTTTTATCTTATCATTTAAAATATCAAAAATGTTGGTCCTAATAGGTACATTAAGAAAAACAATTAGGCTAGGTATATACTTTTGAGATAATGTTTTACTACTATATTCCTATAAAATATCAGCAGCGGCGCCGATAAACTAGAAAGCAAACAATGTTCCACAGTGTTCTTATCATGATTGTAATACAACCACATTTACTCTAGCTAAATGTTAATTTCAAAATTTGCAATGTCAAAAACCGTACACCATTGATTTTTTTTTTGCTCATTGATCTGTTGCTTCTGGGTTCATCCGCGCACTCGGTGAGACAATTAGAGGCTCACTTACAGCCCACAGTGGGTACAATGGCGATGCAAATAATCGCGATTATGGCAAGGTTGACGTCGGTCGGCGGAGGGTTCGTTCAACTGACCGCGAGCGATGACACGGTGCGCGCGCGCAGCGTCGCGGCGTCACACGCGCGCCTTCGCCGCACCGCCTCCAACACGCCGCGACAACCATCTCAACAACGATTAGACCCCACGATAACAAACAATACTGACCACGCGGACCATCATCTCGATAGTGTCAAGTGACATCGTAAACCCTTGCCATAAATACTAATAGCTGGACGTCATTTAGTGATAATAATGCAGAGCCAATAACGAAGATGATGCAATAAAAAACAGATAATGACAAACAAAATAATCTATGTTTATGTCTTGTGGTATCATTACGAAACGACAAGGGAATTCCCATCCTGCACCGCGATATCTCGGCCTATATAACAGATTATCACTTACCGATTTCCTCTAACTGCAATCCAAATAA
Organism: Dryobotodes eremita; assembly: GCA_917490735.1. Taxonomy (NCBI): domain Eukaryota; kingdom Metazoa; phylum Arthropoda; class Insecta; order Lepidoptera; family Noctuidae; genus Dryobotodes; species Dryobotodes eremita. The sequence goes on from OU823257.1 coordinate 14,471,816, forward strand.
CGCACTTCACAATGCAACAGGAAACTTCATTAAAAACTTTAAAAACTTGTCGTAACTTGATACAAGCAAGCGCGATGCCCGCGTGCGCGCAACGAAAACAATCGGCTGACAGATGTCGGTCGGCGTCGGAAAACCCCTCAGAAACTACGCGGCGCGAAGCACGCAGTGTGTAAATATTATTGCCTCGACTGGACAAAGGTTTTTGTTATCTAAAACCGGTGTCAGCGAGCGTGCACGACACGCGCGGCCAGCGGTAGAACGTGGAGTGAGGCTCGCGCGCCGGCCCCGCCACCGTCTGATAAGCCTGGCGCGACGCCCCCCGGCGACGCCTACGCCCCACTCGGCGCCGCCGCACCGGTGCATCGTAAACACCACCGGCCGCCCCTCGGCACCCGGCACCGGCGGCGCAGCCACCGCCGCCGCCGCCGCCGCCGCCACCGCCGACCAGACGGGCCCCCGCGCATTATGCACTGCACCTACGCACAATTTCACAACTGCAAGGCACCTCGGCGCGTTGCAGAAAATCAACAACTTTCGATTCCTTAAAAAGACGAGGAAACAGAGGCTTGCCAATTGCGAAACTATGGCGGCAGCCCAGATACCGATGAGAACAATGAGGCGCAAACAAACGCAGGACCTTTTTAGTGTCCTCCTAATTGGGCTGGTGGTGCGTCGGGCAGAAATTCAATATGCAACGCGATCGGTGCGGTACATAAACGGAATAATTGAATTAGTGCAAGCATGTCGAACACGACCAGCCAGGCCGCCGCCGCCGGTCCGCCACTGCACTCCTATGGACTAGATCATCGACACTCACGTATAAAGTGTGAAAATGCAAATAACAGATCTGGTAACAAGATTACTACAAAATGGTAAACAATCGGAAACGATGATATGCAGCTATTCAGTTTATTGTCCATCAATCAACTTCGTGACCACTGACCCATAGAAATTATAGCTGAGAACGTCATCATTAAATGAGAAAATAAGACAAGCAGCAATGTCCTACCGTAAAATACCAAATTCAGTGGAATATATATCGTTTTACGACCTAAATCATAAAAGGGAAGCGGGCTATATTTTTAATATGACGTTAAGTGGTTGGCATTGAAAATATATTATAATGTTTAATATCACCAACAAGTTAGCAATGTGCAAAGCTAATAAAGCAATAGTCATTGAAACACAGGGCTGTTTCATAATGATGATAATTAAAAGCGTGCTAATGCCCGACTTTGACAAAGTCGTGCAATCAACCGTGCATGTACAGAATCGTTTGCATAAGCGCGCACAGACGAGTAATCAACCATAAAATGGGGGGGAAGGACAGAAAGAGAAAGATTGAGGAAAATATGATTATTCTGTTCAAAACCAAAATAAGTAATCAAATTGGTGTTTAAAAAGAAAATAGATATATTGATCCCATTCAAGGTGATTGGTCGGTAAGGTCACACAGATTTTTAGCCCCATCACCCATACAGAGAGGTTCAATGATCTGCGAAGTTGTACAGCATACTACGTAATAGCTGACTATCAGCTACGTCGTCTGTATACTTTGTATTCTTATGGCTATGAGAAAATCATCTTTGACGAAATTCGCAGTTTTCTACATGATTTCATAAATAGGTGAACATCGCAATATTCGCAATATGGGTTATGCTAATGAGATACGAAATAAGCAAATTAAAGAGAAACAAAAAAGCGGGATCCAGTAACAAAATGGCACGCGACCTTCTGTAAATGTTTCAGAATTAAGAACTGCGTAGGTGTAGTAAAATACAAAATTTGATTCGAAGAATTGCGGCAAGTAAGCAGCCATTCGAAACCCATTAATTCAGTTATTTACCGACATCCCATGTTATCAAAACAATTTATTGTAAGAACGAGCAACCGAGTTGGTGTCTGAAATAATAACAATCAAAATACGACAATATTCAAAGCAACCCATCTTTCACTTCTGAGAATAAAATATGTATACATATTAAAAAAAAAACGATTTAGTATGCAACCTTTACACGCTCTGAAGGTCATGGCGATAAAATTTCGCACAAATTCAGTGGAATGCCATAAAAGTAAAATATTTATCATCGATAATCTGTAATGGCAAAACCTATATAACAGTGCAGCAGGAATCTCAAAAAAAAAAATTATAACATTGAAAACGCAGCCACAGTCGTAAACATTTACGAGTACATTACTCTCAGTAAACTGGCATGCCCGTGCAAATTATCCGCCCGACAATTTATACCACATTGGAGAACTACGTTCTTTGATTAATATTAACCTGAGTAGTTGGAGTGAGCGAGTCGAGGAAGCAAGACAATAGTGATCCAAATATTTAGAGAACAAAAAAGCTATTCTATATCAAAAAAGAGTGTAGGAGTAGTTCAGAAAAAAAAACGGGTCCCATATTTCTTTGTGGGTTACATAAAATATAAAATCAATGTCATATAACTCTGTCCGTCAGGCGAGAAATCTGTCGGGGCGCGTTGGGCCCACATAAATTACAAGATTAATCTTTTCAAATAATTTGACCTTTTCATCTGACGAGGGTTCATTAAATAATGGCGTCGGTATTGGTAGTGCGGTTATTGTGCCGTCTATCACGAATTTTGTTGTGGGCGGGAGCAGACTGCCTACAATTCATAGCCCTATTATTCAGTCTTCGAGGGTGGAATTTGTGATTCTCATGTAGATGATGAAGCTATCTGCAATAACAAATTGTAGAAAGTTTATAACCATAAATGATATGCAAATTGCGCTATACTCTTTTGAACATGTTAGGTACTTATCAAAATAACTCTACTTGCAAGTCTACTGTTTGTAGGCGCAAGTAGAAACATTAGCCTGGCTTCGTAATTTTATTAATTTAATGCATCACTGCAATAATAAACTGCATAGCATATTAAATTATGCAGGTTTTATAGCTTTTCCTTCTAAGTAATTTGTCTCTCCGTCTCACGGTGTCCCAACAACTTTGAAATTCCATCAGTCGATAATTCCTGCTCTATACATGGGCCGACAGTGCCGACACCAACGGACAAATCTTATGTGCGTAAATATTTATAACAATGATCTAATGCAATTAGTTCACCTGCAGCGGTTAGTACGACATCTTTTAATAAGGCACTCGAGGCGGAAACGTGGAAAATGTCAGTAATCTACGGAGCGGTAAGCACGATTCTTGCCCATAATCGGAACAAGGACTCCGCAGCTGTTGTAAATATCAGCTCCATGCTTATTATTGTGACGTAATTATTATTGCTTCGTGAAACAAAGAAAATTAAGCTCGCTAATTTATACAGGGAATCCTTTGTTTAGAATTTATAAAACTCAACTTTACTGCATTTATGTAAATGTTTAATTGTAGAGGCAACCTATAGCTTCATAATCCCGCGATCAAGATAAATAAACGGTATGGACAGAATGTCCGGCGGAATGCCGTGCAAGCCGAACGGGTGACTCATTGGGTACCCGTGGTCAACAGTCGGGATCCTTAACTACCTTTAACGGATCCCCGGTACAAACTGAAAACGATGTAATTATTGTGGCACCGTTACAATGTGGCCCAAAAGAGCTCCAAGAAACAATTTAAGCGGCAGGCTTTGCGGCATTATTTGTAAATAGACTTCTTAAAACTTTATGGCACGATATTGTCATCCTTGTGTTTGACGAAATCCGAATTGTCGGCAAAACCCAACAATTAACGTCAACAATATATCAGGAGGCAACAGTTATGGATGAAACTGCAGAAGAGTATTATAACTTTTTTCTTTATTTGTACAAGGTTACGTGCTTGGGTCTTTCAACCATAAGTAGCCGTATCTAAAGGGGCGATGGGGCGTATCAATCAACCACAGCTTTCAGAATTCATTTACATTTGGAATGTGTTAGACCTTATTAAGAGTCATTTGTTTGAATTTTTACTCCTACAATAAATTCCCATCAAGGTAAGGTTGGAGATTAACCCCTTTATTTAAGGTTGTATAGGTGTTTTGTAACCAAAACACAATAATTCTGAAACTGATTTATTAGACAATGAAAACCACGGGAAGATTTATCAAGCGATGTCAAGTAAAGTTAAGTTTATGAATAAGGAAGGGGTTTAGAATAATACAATGACATGGACTTTGTCCAATATCACATTCTATAATAAAATTGATGAGCTTACACAAACAGGAAATTTCAATATCAAACGGATAAGGACAGTTGGGTCTGTAACTAAAATAACTTTATTTGTATCTATTTATTACAATTACTATTAAAGACAAAAACATTTTCCTGTTTCGCCTGAGATTGATGTGGTCGTCACAATGGTTTGGGTAGTTGTGACCGGTTATTACAGTAGAATTTATTATAATTACAATTTATGGGTAAATATTTCTACTGAAGACACTGAAAAATTGAAGTTGCAATTGTTGCAAACATTTCTATGAGTGAAGAGAACCCGCTTAGAATTGTCTTATAATTCTAGAAGCAGCAAATACAGAAGACGAATACCATCAGGTTAACAGTATTGGCGACCTTGCATTTACTTTCTCACGAAATATGCAGTTTTGTGTGGGAAGTACCGTTTTAAATTTTTCCCCGAAGTACAATATAACATCGCAAATTCCTGGTTCAAGAAATAATACTCTTTGCGTTGACAGTGTTGGGACTTCGTCATAAATCGTTAGAGCTTTTGAGAGACACTTACATTTTAAAGAACTTCCCAAGACACTATTTTATAATATTCCAAGAAAGTGTGGGCCCGATTAAAAACAATTCCACTAAATCCCAAGTAGTCTCAAATTCGATGTAAGAACCCATTTCTTGAAAGCAATTTCACACGACAAATATGCTACATTTCAATTGCAGACAAATATTGAAGTTTACGATGCTTTTGATATGGATAAACGTCAACATGATATTGTACAACGTGGGTGGTTGGTTATGGTGCGACAACACCGGACCGCATGACTTAGCACCGCGGTGACAGCTACCATGCTCTAACAACTTAATGTGGCCGAGATAGCTAATCGATTGGAAGAGAACCATTTTGTGCCAGAAAAGACAAAAGCTATTTAGGACCATTTACTGCGTCAGAAAAAAAAACAGTGTAATTTGGTGATAGACTCTGCAGAGTCTATCGTAGCAAGCTATGATGCATGCCATAGCATCAGAATATTTTAATAGAGAATAGAACAAAACGCCGTATAACGTTAACAAATATACAAAGGTAAAGACAAGAGGGATCAAAATTGTCGTGCGGCAAAAAACCAATGGAATTTGGTGGTAGGCTCGGATATGATCCATAGAACCAAATGTTGTAATCCAATATATTGAAATATAACAGAACGTAAAGCAGTGTAAAATTAACAAATATCCAAAGGTACGACTTATTAAAATGTTCTTTGACTATAATCAGAAGGAACAATATAATATTATATTATAAGCCATCATGATAAAATCTACACTCATTTATTGTGAAGTTGCCTTGACTTAAAATTTCATGGTTGTACTTTACAGCTTTATTTGCAAGTCATTATATTGGCTGGAGACTATAGACTTATTACAGTTAGGTATAATTGCCAAGTTTTATAATGTCCTACACTTCATATAAAACAATACTGTCTAGAAAAAACATAATCTATGAATTACAACTTTGACAAAAATTTATTGAAGAAGAACGCTTGCTGCACAAACAGACCTGTAGAAATAACCACCAACTAACCCTTTTTACTATCTATCCAATATTGTTCTCTTTGTAAGATTTGTACGCAGCATAGTTCGAAAGCAATGAACGCCAGGAGACAATGGAAAACACTTTATGTAATGGGTCAAAACGGATAACGCAGCCGTGTTATCTTTTAAAGGCAATAAAGAAGTCAGCTTCAAAGTTTATTGTAGCTACTTGTGCAACTGCATAAAAGCTCGTTTTGTATAGTACAGCTATCACTTCGTAATATCTTATTGTCTTTGGTGTAGTCCGATTTAATGGAATCGGTGTAATAACGGGTACTGTTACAATAGAAAGGCTAAACGATCTTAGGAATTGTCGTAAAGCAAGACAGACAGGCACGGATGATACGAATGGTAACTAAGTGTATAATACCCAAGACAGATCGAAAAAAGAATATCGTCTTAATATGGTAATTTACTATCAAAACTATTACAGAGACAATAAATTTCACATAGCACCATCGCGTGCTTTATGTCTGACGTCACTAGTCAGTGCGCGACTGCGCACAGGTGTGCAGGCCGTGATTTTTTTACCTACATTGGAGAATTGCATCAGAACATCCATTGCAATTTATGAACGAACTTATATTGCAATACAAAGGACTATAAAATAGAAGATCAGACAGCTCACAAAAACGGGACGAAGAATAAAGACTTAATCAATTGGATACGCCAAGAGTGCCAGTTATTTATAATGACTTTGGCACACGTGAATATAAATATTAATATTTTCAAGTGCTTATGTAATAAATATGGAACTAGATAACGCTGAAGTTATGTAAAGTTTGTTCTAGAAGTGACGATAAAAATCCGCTCTTGGTGTATTTAACATCTAATTATTATAATAAGTTTTGTCATCTCATTCACATTATATTATTTTCCCGTATATCAATGAATAATTAGGCCCAAGTTAGTGTTACCCGACGACAAAACGCTAAAAGCTTGAAAAATAAACGAGTAAATTATGGCATACCTACTAACTGTTAACCAGTAATGGCACAAGCATTTGTCATGTCTGTATTAAAAAATATGGCTTGCCTACATGCCTACTTCCGATGATTCACAAAATTCTTGGAAAACTCAGCGTGTCTTAGTATAATACAGATTATCTAATCCGTTGTTACACGATAGTATCGATAATAATTTATTGTACTACAACGAACCACAAACTTGTATTACGCATCTCTTTACAATGTAAGCATTATGAGGATAAAATTCGATTTATGATTTCGAAAAAACTGACGACTTAATAAAAACCTCTTTGGTTTGAATTCATACAAACGAAATGGGGAAAGGCACTTAATTCATAACCGTTTATAGACTTAATTGATGTAGGTATAAAGCTTGAAAAGCCACACAGTCCTGTTTAGGTAAGACTACACAAGAAAGTCCACAGTGGTTTTCCTTTACAATATTCAACTAAAGCCGATTCCGAGTTGATTACAATTAAAACAAATTGTCTACATCCGGCCCGTATTGACTACAGAGCAGCTTAATATGCGTCCGTCAGTAAAATACATCTGCTCAAGTCAGCGAGGTTAATGGTTGGTTGAAATCAGTTTACATTTCAATAGACAATGCATCTGTTACGTTACTTGCGTCAAGAGAAATAGGTCACTAATTAAAGGTCGAATGATCTAAATGATGATACAGTAACAGTACATGCTGTCAGAGCAATTAATTGTTCAAGGCAGGTAAATGGTGGCGTGTTGCGTTCTAGCGTGTGGGGATTCCCCAACCACAGACATGTTCTTGGAAGCAGTCAGGCGCAGGAGAAATTTCGCAAGCGCGCGAAGTGGGTCAAGTCAGCCGGACTTGACGTTTTCGCTTCGCAAAGGTTACCATACCATCACCGCTGCGCTTGCTCCGCCGCCCGGCAAATCCGGTTGCGCTTGCACAACTGATAGTCTCGTTTATCAGATCCTAAAAGATCAGTTGTTTCTGCAACATACTCTGATTTAATGGGATGTTTCAGGGGGATGGGGCTGCTTGAAAGTCCTTCGAAGTTATCAACGAAAGAGGAGGGGATAAGATATCCCCACTTTCGCTTCGCCACGCCTGTGTCGATAATCTCACGTAACATAAAGGAGAGGTTACTATTATGTGGTGTGATTATTTATTATGTGGTAATCGAGGGTAAGCATAAAACCTATTAGGTATCATATTTGTAGGTAACGCACATTGTTAAGTTAGACTAAGTGTTGGGGAAATCCAAGGATTTCATTCATGCATATTGAAAGTAAACAAGTCTAGCGTATGACGTCATCTGATAAGCATGTTTTCATTTTTTTTCCTGTTTTGTAGGCAGTGTGGGAATTTTCATTAAACACTTACGTAAAAACTTACGTCAAATATAATATAAGAAAATGAAACAAAATCTAAGAATAATAAATATGTTCTCACGCAAGATTATGAAATACATATACCTACTTAAGTACGTATATGAGTCACTAGTAGAAAAGAAATGAATTGAGGTTGAAAAACAAGTTTAGGTGCCTACATGCACCACAGGTGTACGTGACCAAAGCCTCTTCAAGGAAGATATCAGGCAATGGAAATACCAAGCTGAAATGTTTCTTCACTTTCCTCAAATCGGTAGGCACTTAATATTTTAAAACTCAAGGAGGCAGGTCAGATTTTTTATCGCTATCTTGATTATGATATGAGTGATCAGATCAATAAAAATAATTTAAAAACTGTACAGTCGTTACATTATAATAATGGTTCAGGTAGCGATACAAGTTCGTGGAACTTCTCAAGACTCGCGCACTGCGCAGTGGGGTAAGATGACGTCATCGGGTGACGTCACCCCGTCGAACCATATGTGACGTCAGGCACGCAGTGATAAGGAGAAAACCTCAACACGAGAGACAGTGAAAATGATGCACGTGATTATTTTAAAACAAAAATATTGATAATGCTTTGTTTAATTTTTCTGTGTCCATGAAAATGAGAGTTCATAACTGTAAATAGAATATTGATAGTATTATCTCTACAGTATTATCACATCGAGCTGTGTTTGTCGTATCTTGAGATAAAATTGACGCACAAAGCTGCGAGTAACGCCATCTTTTGAAAACCGGCGGAACTGATAAAGGCGGTATAATGAAAAAATTGTAACAATATATTTTATTGTCGACGAGGACAACCATACTGTTCGGATAATGGAGGTTACGTCATTGTCTAATAATAGGAATAAATTATTGTAACGATACGAATAAAGACAAACAGCTCCTGGAATTGCTACTGACGTAAATATTGTCAAACAAACATATTGTAGCACAGGTGTTTAATGTATGCTATATTATAGCATTTCTAGAAAATTCCATAATAAGAGCAAAATTGGGTAACACATGAGAACAATTAACACAACTGCAAACAAAGTTACAAGACGGTGAAGACAGAATATTAAACGAAAAGTTCAAAACTTCAAATATTGGCAAACGTGATACAGGTCTCGTTAGATCTAGTCTTCATCCTTTTCGCACAACTAAAGGACCAATAGCGTTCTAGCCAGTGCCAAGTGACAGGGACCCTGTTATTGGTGTCACAACAGTACCAGTATTGTTTTTCAAATTAATGCGTCAAGTTAATTCATGCAGAACTCCAAATTTTCAAAGAAGTTGGTAACTTTCAAGAATCTTTTAAAAACTAGCTACCTATTAATAAGAGACAATATATTTCCCAAGGTCATTCAAATAGACGGTGTTAAAAGTTTTTTAAAGTGACGACAAAAAGTAAAAAGATTGCACAATGCACACATTGAACTAACTGTCCCCAACTTGAGAAAGTTGTTTACGAAGTCACTTCACGCAGTGTCGCGCAAAACTCTGGCTCTCATAACGCAAAAACTGACTAAAACTTGATGGCTTCAAAACTCACCATTGGCTTCTTATACTCGTCTGCCTGGTAGTCAAACATGGTAGCGAACATCAGACTTTCGTCTTGCTCGCTGCTGATGAAGGTGTATGGCACCAGCTGAGACATGAAGACCACTTTCCACTAATATTGTCCAAACTTACTATATAAACTATCCACTAAGTGTAACAAATTAACAGTTAACAATGAAAAGAGTTCGCGAAAATCACGGCGCGGTAATTCACAATATGATAAGAGTATGAGTCATATGAAGGCTTCTACAAACTGGAGACGTACGCGTAGCTAGAATGTTTTATATCAGACTGAGTCAGTTGGCGCGGTTGTGGCCGGTTTTGTATGATACCAAGCGGCCGCACGGCGCACGCGCAAACATCGCCTCGAAACCAAAAGGTCCTACGTTCAAGCATTTCAACAATTCGCTAACCGAGCCAATACATTTTTTACAGTTCTTTGAATGAAGCGATGTTCCAATGATTCAAGGAATAGCTTTTCCATGACATGGGAAGTAAATATTTTCATGCAGTTATGAGTATCAGTTGGCAAAAGAAACAAAACAGCGGTGTGACTAAATGATCTGGGATTTCCATTTTCTTCTTATAGTGGTTAGCAAGAAACTAAAGCAAACTAGTTGTCCAAACTTTTCGTGCAGTAACACAAACTGTAACAAGAGTTGTGATAGACGAACATGGTTAAGTAGGTCATTCGCTATCCTTAGATAGTAGGCAGTTGAATAGCAAACAAAGTATACGTACTCAATACTTTACCGCCACAAAGCCTGTAATTACACTATAATGATTCATCTAACAGAACAAAACAAATTGCATCGATGCAAACTGTTACAATTAATATTAGTAACGCTGGCTCTAACTAGGGTGTGCAATTCTTAAAAAGACTTGTGACAAGTCAGAAATAGAAGCAGAAGATCAGTTGGTGATTAGTAAATAGATAGGTACCCTTAATTCAATAATGTCCATCAGAAATAATGAGGTTGGTGTATGCGGCAAACTGCAGCTGGCTGTAGCAATAAGTAACTTATCCGAGGTTCCAATCGATTTGCCCGTAGATATTTAGAACGGCATTTGTTAACAGAAACATACAGTAAAATGAAGAATTAGAATAGTAAACTGCCGTCTACTAAATGTAAACCACCTCTGAGATTTTGAAATCAAAGATTATCAACAATCGACGAATATACCATTAGTCTAGTTTCTCAAGTGAGTTGAAGTAATCTCCCAGTTTATGTTAACGAAAACATTGTATGAATCATTAATACAATTATAAAATCACATTACAGAATAATCTTTCCTCACAATCATATCAACTTTAGCCTTTAGACTCTCGATAAGTTACTTTTAATTACCAACGCGTATAAAAGAAGCATGAGTATAGATTTCAATGATGATAGTGCACGTTTTGACGTAGACTTGAAACAAATAAATACAGACACTATTAATATTAATGACACAATCATTATTATGGTGAATAAAAACCGTAAGGAAGGAACCACGCCGTCTGATAACACAACTGGTCATTACATAAGGTGGGCTGATATAGACATGTCGTCACCTCTCTAGCAGAAACACATTGCTTATCATTTTCATGGGAAATCGTAGCAGGCAAATCAAATAATACGTTGTATTTTGATAACACAGTGCCCTTTTCCTCGTTACAGGAAATAACAAAACAAAATTCACCGAAATTAAGTTTTCCGAACAATTTATAGGTGCTTAATTAATGCTTGCTTCAGGGCTACCAATAAGTTTTCCTAGAATTCGGGAATTAACATTAACAGGTTTTTCAAGATCTAAGTTCGACCCAATTATAGACAGTTTGATACAAAATAACAGTCATAAGAGGGCCAGAAAAACAATTCAACCATTTTGCAGTGTGGTCTGGCATAGGCAAGCCAAGCTATAAACCAAAGCGCGAAAAAGAATGCGTGAAAGAACTCTCTAAGGCTTGAGTATCCTCTGGACACCATAAGTAGTACACTTACTCCTACCTTAGTTCTGTATTTATTCGCTAAGTGATAAATTTATGTACTTTTAGAATAAATAAAGAATCTTTAAACCCAATAACAACCCAAACTGTTCCTCTAGCTGTTCAAACAAACGATAATGGGATTTTCCAGTTAGTTTTAAGATGGGGACTTCACCAGAACATAAAAAATTCTCGCAGATACGATACTACAAATTCATTTGAGAAATCGACCTTCTGCCTTTTAGTACGCCAGAAGACCTCATGGACGACGCACCAGACCCAGAACCAATGTTCAATACTGTTCAAAAACCTTAGATTACAGGAAACATAACATAATATCACGCCTGTATTGCCCGAGGGATTAGGCAGAGGTGCACCTATAGTACACCCACTTTTCGCCAGTTATGTTTAAATCCCATGTCATAGGGGGCGAGCCTATTGCCATCAACTGGACACAAATCCAGACTCCGGTCTGCTACTAAGAAGTTCCGGATGGAAAAACCCAATAACACTTTGCCCGATCTGGGAATTGAACCCAGAACCTCATGCTCAGCAGTAGGGCTTGCGATCACTAGACCAATGAGGCAGTAAGCCTTAGATTATTCCAGATAAATTTGAAATGACCATCAATCAACATACACGAGTCATCACCGCCATAAAACATGTGCTTGTGCCTATCGTTCGTGTGAGATCGTGAGTCGTTCAACTCCCGGACAGTTCAAGGGCCCGTCCTTGACTAGCAGTCACGCGAACCAATGCTTCCACTAGTTCAGCCCCATTTTCCACGAAAACTGTCGATGTCATAGTTCGAAATAAATATGTACTCATATTGATATCGCATCGTATCGGACCATTTAGATTTCTATAATGTTTTTCGCTGGAATTTTGTTGTTACTTTATACAAATTGTTTTCGACAATCGAAATTTTATTTTCTAAAGGTCGTATGTTTTTAATATTTTTGTTAATACGATTCAGCACCATTTTTTATTGTAATATCCCAGCTGCCAAAAATTTTAAAACAAAGATCTCGGTTACGTAAGTACTTTTTCTTAAAATATTTATTTCGTTTCATCAATGTCGTCACATTCACTTAATTTATTCGGATTCACTACCGTTACGTTTTCTAAACTTGCTGTATTTTCTGATGCAATTTCTTTTTCTATTATGTTTCCATTGAACCTATTCAATCGTTATGGTGCGTCGTGAAGATGACAAGGCAACTTTTTAAATAGGCGATTAATACTAATACTGTCTGCAGAATGGGTGTAAGTTGGAAATTCAGCCAAAGTAACACGGTAATGAGAACCGCACTCAAAATTTTTCCCAACTATTTTTGGGGTAGGCTTCCAGTCTAACCGGGTCCAGCTCAATACTGGTATTTTATGTGGAGCGACTGCCTATCTGACCTCCACAACCCAGTTACTAGGTAACACGATACCCTTTGGTAAGACTGGTTGTCAGACTTTCAGGCTTCTGACGACCCGTAACGACTGTCCATGAATGACAGCCGGGACCATGAGAACCGTACTATCTAACTTTAAACAAAAGACGACTCAGTAGTAACTAGAACAAAAGGAAGTATCAGTATCTATGTAGACTATCTTGGAATCATTTACAGGAACAATAAATCTGAGACGGTGGAGGTGTGAGGTGCTTGCCCAACCTGAACCCGCGTTAATTGACTTGCTAATCAACGTTTGCGCACTGCCCACTAATGCGATACAATTCGATGCTCAATTCCTATTTAGCAGAAAAACAATCAGTAGTCTATTTTCGACCAAACAACAGAAACGAGTTTCAAATCAAACACAAAGACAGAATGAAGGTCGAAGTCAAAACCAAGTAGAAGAAAAGAAAAAGAAACTTTGCGAAGAAGAAAATATTTGCAGACATTATTTTATATTAAATTAATTTAATCAGAAACACGTCGTTTTATTACTGTGTCAATCAGATACAGACTAATAGATAAGTAGGTCGTTTAGCTCCACACTTGGACGTCAGTAAAACTTTAGATAGGTAGGTATCGTTCAAAATGTTTACATGTTTTGTTATGTCATAAGGACACTCGCTTACATGGTCGTCGCTTAATTGGTGAAAGACCTATTCAAATTAACAACACGTGTAATTTAATTACCAATGAATATTTAATTATTTATTGCAGATCACACTAGCTATGCTAATCCACCAGTATATTGTCATGAGTTAGCGGAAGGACAACCGTAACGAGAATTCTATTCACATTCGCTCATTATCAGCTGTCCTATTCTAATTAGTAAACAGATTTCCTATAGTTTCTAGTTCAGAACAAGTGAGCTAAGGCATATCATGTAGGTCGTCTGTTAGCTTGTACATTGCTTTGCCTTGAGCCATGCCTACACATGCCACCGTTCAAGGTCTCAACGTTAAATAGCAAGCAAGCAGCAAATTCTGCGAGCTACGTCTTGTGTTTTAATGATATTATCATAGAATAATATCGAGTATAATGTTCCACCAGCCAGTCAATGATAACATAATGTGTGATCAATTTACGTTCGTTTGTTTCGTGAGTGCTGGTTGGTAGACACGCGCAAGCGACGCGTGGGCCCCAGAACTGAGTTTTCCTCGAATCGCTGACGTCAGCGCCGAGCGCGGTCATCGCCACTCGGCAATGTTTTCCTGCTATAACCTTTTTCAAACATGTAGCGGCACAAAAGGTTTATGGAAATTAAAGTAATTATTACATTATAATGTTATTTACCCTAATGTGTAGGTAAAGTATATAGTACCGTATGAAACGAGACACAGTACCTACTTCAATTCACCTTGAGCAAAACTGTCATGAGAAGGCGTAGTAATTTATTTAAGGATATTTTTATAATATTGCAGGGTTTTAAGTAGCTATAAAGCATAAAATATTGCTATTTACACAGTTAATAAATCACGTGACTCGGTACTGTACGAAGTTAGTGGTTAATTCAGATATATTTAAGGTCTGTTATGTTTAAGGAAAAACTATCTGAATTTTATGGCCTTATAGAACATATGAATAATACAAGCTTTAATCAGTATGTTGCTAAATCTTTTAATAGTGTGCGCAAAATAGCTAAAGCTCTTTATATTAGCAATAAAATAAAATCTGCTTGCTGATGATAAAATAAAAACTACCTGGCAAATAATAAATAATTAAACAGGTAGGAAAAAACAGCGTAATACTGAATTTAATTTAGAGACTGCACATGGCTCCATTCATCTCAGATGTAGAAATAGCTCAAGAATTTGAAACCTTTTTTGCTAATATTCCTCTTAAAACTACCGAAGCTTTAAATTCCTCACACGCGCTTTCTGATGCCTTACTTAAAAATAATTTAAAGGCATGCCTTTTGGAGTTTAGGTTTCAGCATACAAACCCCCAAGCTGTTATAAAAGCTTTTAAAGATCTTAAAATTAAATCAACAGAAGCTCCCTGGGGAATATCTGTAAAAGCCTATAGATATCTCATCGAAGCTATTGCGGCCTATTTAGCTTTAATATTTAATACAAGTTGCACCATTATATTCCTGTATTAATATTTTCGTGATATATCTCTTACGTTTAAAAAAATATTCAATCTGCTTTAAGCTTTTCTGGACCGGCAATTAATGTTGTTCTTAATTTTATGGAATTTAGAACTACTTCGTTTTGAAAAGCAAAATTTTCTTACAATGGTTGTCATTGCAGACAATTTCTTATACCGATGGGTTGTTAATGTTTTTTTAAGCCAATATATGCCGAAACGTCTTCTAGTGAAATATTATAACCAGTCGGATTACCCAGTGTGATTACTAATTATTCCGTTATAAACTGGGTATTTATTATTTCTTATAAGTTCAAACTATCAAAAACCCTGTCTCTTTTCTCGACATTATATTTTATTTTTTTGTCGCTTATGCGTATGCTTGTCTTCGTGTTCTTTATTGCTATAATAATATTATCTTCAGCAAAACGGTATGTAAATTTTCTTATGTTTTCTAACTTTCAATTTTCTTCTCTATTATTAAAAATTTTGCTTATACTCACGGTCCTCATCTCTTATTTTTTGTCTTAGATATTGACCATGTTTATCAAGCCGAATTTTGACCTCACCCCCCAAGCTAATGATCTAGCCTGTGAATCGTAACAAGCAATCTCACGACTCACGAGACTATACACTACATCCTTGTTGCCGACTCCGGCAGTCACAGAGATCGCAGGATTTTACCAGCTATTTATTTATTATTAATTCTAAACTCAACTGTGTTATTAATGAAATCTAATCAATTATATTTATTTCGGAATTAAAAATTACAGCCATAGGTGGCAGTAATACTAGACTATAAAGTATTATCGATCTTGCGCGCTAAGTTTTTCTCGTGTAATTCTTTTTTATATAAGAAGCCATATCGACAACACTTTCTGCAATTTTCTGATTTGATTCCTTAAAATCTTGATTATCTTATTTTTTTCATGTTGATGTATTTTCGGTGTATTTTTTGTTTATCAAAATAATACGTGATTATGTGGTGAATTCTTTTTTATTTCGCTACACAGTGTAGAGCAAGGAGTTTTTCCCGGTCTTATGAAACACAGTAAAGTAGTTCTATTGTTCAAATCCGGTGATAGTAAAGAACCCAACAGGCCTGTGTCAATTCTGCCAGTTCTCAGTAAGGTGTTTGAAAAGTTGATGCTCAATCAAATGTAACGTCACTTTAATAAAAATCTCATCTTTCATGAACAACAGTACGGTTTCACCAAAGGGCGTTGTACCACTGACGCTGGTATCACCCTAATAAAGAATATTTTTAACGCCTGGGAAGAAGCACAAGATGTCATTGGAGTCTTTTGCGACCTCTCTAAGGCGTTCGATTGCGTAAACCATGAGACACTTCTGCTGAAACTAGAGCATTATGGGATTAGGAATACAGCTCTTGATTTACTAACATCATACCTGAAAGAGAACAAGTAAACAGTATGAACTCATTAGGGTCTGAAATGATAATGGGCGTTCCTCAAGGTTCGATATTGGGTCCATTCCTCTTTTTAGTTTACATTAATGATTTACTCCAATTACTTCAAAATCAACCGAAGATTGTATTATTTGCAGATGACACCTCATTGATCTTTAAAATACACAGACGGTCACAAAATCTTGACGACGTGAATAACTCTAATCTTCAGGTCTAAGATTAGTTTAATTAAGTTCTGTTAGGTAAGTTTAGTTTTTTGGTGTAATTTGGTACTAAATTTAAAAAAAAAACATAATTGCATTAGATTTAAATTTCCTAATGTTAGAATTTGCGATTGTGAAATCATATTGAATGAAGAAAAACTAGAGTTTATTAATCAAACGGTTTTCATAGAAATCACGCTAGACGAGAAATTACAATGGGGACCTCATATAACATCTCTTGCGGGTCGGCTAAGCTCAGCCGCTAATGCTGTTAGAAAGATAAAACAGTTAACTAAAGAAATTTAAATGTAAAAACCGCGCGTTTGGTCTATTTTAGCTACTTCCACAGCATTATGTCATATTACATTTTACTGTGGGGTCGGGCTGCTGACATTGAATGCATTTTTATTTTGCAAAAGAGAGCTATCAGTGCCATTTAGAATCTACGTCGCCGCGAATCTCTTAAGGAACTATTTAAAAACATTAATATTACGACGGTACTTTTCCAAATAATTTATAAAAATTGTATGTATTTAAAAGAAAAAATCTACATTTTTTTAATAAAATAAGTGATAGGCATAATTTTAATACTAGAAATAAAGATAAAATAGATCAACCATTTTTCAGATTATCTAAAGTACATACATCTTTTACGAAGTACTGTGTTAAATGTATAACGAAATACCTTGTGATTTAATTAAATTAAATGAAAGAACATTTAAAACTCATATTAATACAATGTAAACTTTGTATAACAAGCATATTACAGATTAGAGGATTATGTCCTAGATAAGAATCCTTGTAAACATGCTGGTCCTGCGCCATAGGACAATCTAGAGTCTAGACAAAATCAAACTGGTTGCGAATTTAATTGTATAATTTATAATTTTTATGACATTGATTTTACATACTGTAATTACTTTAACTCACACACTAAATTATTACTTGTTAAACATTTAGAAAAATCATATACTTTTACAATATTTGTAAATATGTAAGCACCATATATCTACTAAATATTTAATGTACCTGTCATTGCTTTATATTTAATTCTTTTTACCTATTGTGGTATAGTAATTTTATTCTAGGTGCATCGTCTACACATATAATTACACAATTAATATATACATGATATTGTATAACATTTTAAAAGAGTAACGGTGGAGTTTCTTGACCTTGTTCTCCACACGAAACTACCTTTTGGAAGGGGCAACTAGAATCAATTCTATTTTTTTGTAAATTTTGAAATAAATTATTTGATTTTGGTCCGATACAGACGAAACGACTAGTCAATCCAAAGTCTAAACAAGGCATAATTTTTTGCCGCAGCTCAAGTATTCAATCATCAGTAGCAAAAACTTGATGTTCGCGGACAGTAAATAAATAAATAACACTAAGTGAGATAATTTTTTGTGTTGCAAATAGTGTTAAACAAAGGATTTAAATTCGAACGTGTACCCTAATATACATCGTTAATAACACACCTGTAGCGTGTGGTGATCCTAAGCTAAGGTTATAGAGATATAGATAAGGCTTGTTATCTATAGATACTTTTTCTTCTATGGGATGCAACTATTTGTCATCTATTTATACTTTTCTAAAGGAGAGTTTTGGCTGCAAATAAAGTTGATACTAGAATTCTATACATACACATACAGCGTCATAGGAATTTCAAAATCTATCGCCAAAGAAAAGCAGGAGCAGATTCCTATGGAACGTAAGAGTAACTTTCAGATTTGAAGGCTTTTTTGCTTCGCCAAACAGGGCAAAAATAAAGTTCTATGCAGAACTTTGCAAGAATCTCAAAAAATTATGAGCCCTTTGCCTCAGAAAAAGATGAGCAGATTTCTGTGGAACTTTGCAGAACCTTTGGGAGGCTCTATTTGCTTCACCAAATAAAGGCGAAGCTAATATTTTAGACAACATTGCATACATCTCAGAAAAGTACATAATTAGGTAAGTATGTATGTTATGTCCTCTTCACCGACGAAAAGCGAAAGCATCTTTCTTCGGGACTTAACAGAAACTCAGTGGTTTTTCCATGCTTCTCCAAATTATGGTGAGACTAAAATTTTGTAGAACGTGGCAGGAATTTCAGCACCACCGACGAAATGCTTGAGTACATTTGTTTTGGGGCCTTGGGGCGTAGCAGAAGATCGGGGTCTCTATTTATTTCACCAAATAAGAGTGAGACTAAAATTCTATACAACGTTGCCCCCTAGGACATGGGACTTAAACATAACTAGCGAAATGTGGATGTACTATAGGTAGAGGCAGAGGTGTCTCTGCCTCTTCGGGAAAAACAGGCATGTTTATTTTATTTTAACCTGGATCTAATAAATTTATTTTCTTTCTTCTTTATGTTGCAGGAATTCCAGAAACGTATGCCACCAGCGTTGGCAAGATTTATTTGGCGCTAAGTAGAAGCTGGGGCTCTACTTTTGCACCAAATCAAGGTGAGTCTAGATTTGAGACATTGCGTGCTATATAAGCACGCGACAAAAAGAAGGTCCAAATGCTTGACTCAAAAGTGCCCGCAACACTGGCAAGCCTAATTGGATGTCAAGTTTAAATTATTTTATTGGCTTTTTTTCTATAATTATTGCTGTAATTACTGCCAGTTACCACATTGGCTTAGGACAAAACCACGATAATAGAAACAAACAACTCAGAACGGAAAAGCAGAAGGAAATAGGCACCTACCTACTGGGTAGGCCCTTATAGAGCATAACAATTAAATACATATTGGCGATACCTACTTATTTCTCTTTATTGCTAAAGTTTTAAAAAAATATTGAGGAAAGGATTTGTGGTAATAATCCCAGATTGTTTTCTTGGAAAATAGGTAAATGAGGTACATATTCCTGTAGTTTATAGGTACACATGGCTACATTCCAAGATGTACATTTCTAGTACAAGCTGATCTCGCATTGTGTAGGATTTCCGTACAATGACAGGTCAGCTTATACTGGAAATGTATAGCTTGATATGTAGCCGTGTGTTGTACAACAGTATTATCTACACCAAAATTATGTCTCACTCTATTCATTATTTCAGTTAGGGTTTATCAGACAGTCTGCATTCGAGCTGCAGGCCGACTGTATGCTAGTTGCACTTTTATCATGTAAGTCGACCGACAGTTTCCATGCAGATATCAACTGCACCAAAACCACATCCAAATTGCTCTTTTGCAGCTAGCTTGCAGTTCAAATGCAGACCGTCTGAATGACCCTGAGAGGGTGCCGCCGCAGGCGAGGCGGTGCCTTGGAAACGCGTGCGATTCGCGTCGCGTGTCGCGCCTGTTTGCATGAACCTTTATATGGAAAACTAATCTTAAAAACCTCAACCGACGCAGACGGAAATGCGTATAAAAATAAGGCGTAATTATAATAATTTATTGAGTTCTTTTGCGGTGTTTTTGTTAAGGGTAACACGTGTAAGTGAACCATGTACCAACTTAAACAAATACTCAGGAGTTATGATAACAATTTTGTTTTGAACAATGGTGTTTCCTTAATTGCGTAACCTCGGCTTTAATTTTCCAATATGTAAATCTCAGTGTATCCTTAATATAATTAGTATGGTTAATTATAACGGGGAACGGGGAAATGGTAACACGGTGTAGGTAAGGTACCCATGCATTTCGGCAACACCGTTTATGTATGTAACTATTTTGGGAATTCGGACAAAACAAATAAACCCAATTCCAAGTTGAAATTAAAGATAACTTGTTCTACAATACTTGTTTTTGAGTTGTGCAAACAAATATTGAGAATTATTTTTATGATAAGATTTTGTTATTATAATAAATAACATGACTCATGAAATGTTACATAATGTATGCTTTTTTATCATATCCTTTCGAATTGACATTAGCTATTCGTTAATAACGTAGAAAAAAGATAAGCCATACAGCCTGGTAGGTAGCGAGGCTGACTGCCCAGGCGTAGCCACCCGGCGCACAGTGGGCCCATACTGAAAATTAGTGGACTTAGGCAACAAAGTTCCTATATCGATGCGATTTTTTTTTATATGACGTGTTATATTATTCCTGACAACTTTTATTCTTATAAAATTTCTTCTAAAGTTGATAGTTTGTCTTGAAAAAAATTAATTAGATTTTTTTGTATGGAGCGAATCACGTTTAATTTTTTTTCTTCAATTGTACTAATATGTTGAGTGTGTGGCGTGAGTATATGATAGCTAAGGTCATTCTCTATCCATGAAAAAAAAATCAGCGCCGGCCATCTGCGGCAGCACGAGTAATCATTCGGTAAAAAAAAAATGATTTGGAAGAATTTTTTTGTCATTTAAAATAAATTCAAAGCATATTTTTTGTCTCATTTGGCTGTTTTCACCTTCTTTTTAGTTAAATAAATAGTTTTAATAGCGCATACGTACTTATAACTAGTAATTCTGGTAGAGATTTAGTTATTATTGCATGTTATCGGTAGCACCTGCATTGTGATTGATGACTCATTTGTTTGTGCACTCGGCTAAGCGCATAACTAATGAGTCATCGAAAAATGCTCGTCTCTGATTGGCTGAATAATTTTCACTCACTGTTATGTCCACTACTTGAGTAATTAACACTAACTATAAATATAAAGACATTCATTAAGTCCATCTAGTTTCGCTCCTTGTCGCTTGTTTGTGAACACAGTGAAATACTTGTATTTTTATATTTACATTAGAACTATGGCTGGATTTTGTACCAACCTAGATCTTTTTGTGAAATTAAGAAGTGGCGGTGATCTGAAAAATCATATGTTTCTGTATGAAAGTATCATTTCTGTCTTGACTACCGAAGTTTCTGAAGAAGACAAGAACCGAATCAAGGAGTTCTGTCGACTTTTTTGTGTAAATTTAAATAAAAAGTGGATAGAGTCAAGTAGAAATCAAAAAACTTTTATGAATCGTGTAATTAATCGCAAGTGGTTGGAAAAAAACATCAACTGGCCTGTTTGTGACAGTGTTGATCTGAGAAGTGTGATGGGCTTTTCGGACGCAGCCTTATCTGAGCTTGTGGATATAGATTGCCATGTTCCTACTCTTGCAGTATGTACTGCGGAAGCGGGAACATCTACAGAAAAGGAGCACAGAAAACCGTTCGAAGAGTTAAGTAATAAGCAAAAGAAAAGACGTTCTACTTCCATAGTAGAAGAAAATTCCGAGGAAGAGTTGCAGCACTGGTACATAACAAAATTGAAAGACAACGGCAAAACGAATCTGGCAAAAGTGGTCGAATACCTTTCCAGTAATCCAGATGCGCTATCCGAAGTAGAAGAGAGACTATTCAAAAAGCAGAGCTTAAGTACTGTCTCTGAAGATAAGTGTTTAGCTCTTTATACATCAGTTGCGCTCTCGAAATGGAAGTACTTAGCTCTTCGACAATTTCTGAAAGAAGAAAACTGTGCTGCCTTTCCATCTTATCCAAAGCTTGTAAATGCCAAGAAAAGATGTTACCCACCACAAGAGAGTATGGAGATTACCGAAAACGGAGCTCACATTAAATTGCAAGCGCTATTGGACCACACTGTGGAGAGGATATTACTTGATATAAATACTGTTGATAGGTCTCAAAATGAAGAACTCAAGTTGACCTGGAAATGGGGACTTGATGGTTCTTCGTCGCAGAGTAACTATAAACAGAAAACGTCAAACACAGCTACAGAGTTCGATGATTCATCAGTAGTCATGATAAGCATCGTCCCTCTTCGGCTAGTGTCTACTAGGCCATCATCTGGGAATGAAAATCTAGTTTGGGAGAACCCCACACCTTGCTCAACTCTGTACTATCGACCAGTGAAGTTCACTTTCACTTCGGAGACAGCTGACTTTATAAAGTCTGAAGAGTCTGAGATGAAAAAACAAATTGATGAACGAATATCTACACAGTGTGGAAATATTATTGTATCACATGAATTGCATATGACCATGATTGATGGAAAAGTGGCCAATATTATTGCTGGAGTACCATCATATGCAACGTGTCCCATTTGCTTGGCAAAACCGAGTGAGATGAATAATTTAGACGCTTTGACTTCTAAACCACTTCGTGAAGAAATTTACAAACAAGGAATTTCTTCACTGCATATGAAGATTCGGTGTATGGAATGTCTTCTCCATATATCTTATAATCTGGATTTTCAACGATGGACTGCTCGCGGCGAACATAAGGCTTTGAAACAAGCTAAAAAAAATACCACACAGCAAGAGTTTCGTGAGCAAACTGGAATGCTGATTGATATAGTCAAACAGGTATGTATTTAATTTTCGCTCTCTTTATGTTGTTTGTGAATTATATCTCTATGTATTGTATATTAAATTAAATTAAATTAAATTAAATATCGTTTATTTCAGGCAATTTAAAACCCATACCATACATACACATACTCTTAAATACAATATACATTAACATAATAACACAGATAGACAAATACAATAACAATGACTAAAACTAAACCTATATTAAAAGTCTTTTGCCTCTCTTGCAAGATGGACGACTCGGTACACAGCTTTTACAATTTCATTCCTACTCAGGGTAACCCTTGTGTAGAATGACACTCTGAGCTTACTTAGCAGCGCGGAAAAGCCGGCAACGTTGCTCTCGGCGAACATGTCAGTCGCACTACACCGCCAGGGCAAGTTCATCATAGCCCGGTAAGCATTATTATACTGTACACGAAGAGTGTTATAAGCACTCCTCGTGTACTGGTACCAAAGTTGGCTGGTGTATAACGACTGACAGTAAGCCCTGAACAGCGTCACCTTAACTTGATTCGAGCAGTGATAAAAACGTCTAGCTAGCATATTGCCTCTACAAGCGATACTGCGTCTCTGTCGTTCCAAATCATCAACATCTGATAAATTTTCAGTTACAATATGCCCGAGATATTTAAATTTTGTAACAACTTTTAAATTAGTTCCACTTAAATTAATAGGGAGTATTACATCAGAGCCTTTCTTATATTTAAAAATCATAACTTCCGTTTTGCTTACATTGTATGTCAGGTGGTGTCGAGTTGCGTACCTCTCACAGATATCCAAAAGTTTTCTGAGGCCGCTGACCGACGGACTGAGCAGCACCATGTCGTCCGCGTAGCTAAGGTTATTAACGCGCACACCGCCGACTTGGCATCCGACTCTGGTGCTGCTCAGCTCCTCGATCAGCTGGTTTACATACAGGTTAAACAATACCGGTGACGTCAGGCCACCCTGTCTCACTCCACTTGTCAGCCTGTAAGTCTCAGACAGAGCATTATTCCATTTAACCTGATTAACTTGGTTAGCATACCAGAATTCTAAAATGTTAACTAATTTCTGTGGTACTTCTGTTTTTCTTAATTTTTCCCATAATATATTATAATTAATTGAATCAAATGCTCGGCTTAGGTCTAAAAAGCATGAATAAACTGTTGTATTTCTATTTAAGTACTCGTAAACTGTATTTTTCAAAGCAAAGATAGCTAGATCTGTGGATGAGCCTCGTCGGAAACCAAACTGAGCGTTGTTTAGCGGTATGTTCTTTTCATTCAGATGTTTCATAATTATGTTTTCAAATACTTTAGAAAATACAGTGGCCAAGGAGATAGGTCGGTAGTTCGATGAACTAGATACGTCGCCGGTTCTGTTCTTTACAATAGGAACAACAATAGTTCTCATAAAATCTGTAGGTAAATAGCTATGATCGATACATGAATTAAATAATAAAGCCAACTTCTCAAAAAGTAATCTAGATGCAAACAGAAGGTGCTCGACACTGAGCCCATCGTGGCCCGGAGATTTGCCGCGCTTCATGCCCCTGACACACATAAACACATCCTCTGCAGTGACGTGCAGCGCAGCAGTGGCTGTGCACTCTTGATGCTCATGTAGCGGAACCGACGGCGTTTCCGAACCACCATGGGCCCCACGACTCACCTGTCCGCTCTGACTATCGGAAACGGAGAGGGCACACTGAGATAGGGCTGTTGGGTTAAATTTATCAACAAACAAATTAGCTATAATAGTTGGATCTTGATTGCCATTAATAGACACACACGATATTACAGTATTGTTTT
This sequence comes from Dryobotodes eremita, assembly GCA_917490735.1. Lineage (NCBI taxonomy): Eukaryota > Metazoa > Arthropoda > Insecta > Lepidoptera > Noctuidae > Dryobotodes > Dryobotodes eremita. The sequence continues at coordinate 14,496,624 of OU823257.1, forward strand.
CCCATTTTAGGGTTTTGGAACTACAAACGACGGGAATACAGCGAGGCGCTTTTTCCAAGATTACAAAAGATCTTCCAGAATAACGGGAATTGACGAAAATCTGATTTTCAGATTTTCCGTTATTCTACAAGCCATATCATCAGGCAAAAACATTGACTGTGAAAAATTTAGAAGATACTGTAGAGAAACAGCTGATGTGTACGTGCAACACTATTCGTGGTACTACATGCCAGTTAGTGTACATAAACTTCTAATGCACGGTGCAGACATCTGTAACCACTTTGGTGTTTTGCCAATCGGTAAGTAAAAAATAAATATAGTTTGATGTATTATTTGACTCGATTGCGTTTTGAAATTAAAATGTATGTACTTATTCGTTTTAGGTACCTTATCTGAAGAAGCTTCGGAAGCCCGTAATAAGGACTTCAGAAACGTCAGGGAGAGGCACACTCGGAAAACGGGGAGAATAGCAACAAACGAAGACATCCTCCATGGACTTCTAATAAGCTCTGATCCCCACATATCCTACATAAGGCCTAAAATAATGAAACAGGTTCATAATGAGTTGTTGCCTGAAGCAACTCAGTTGTTACAGACTACTGAGCCTCCCTGTGACAGTGAAATTATGGAGGAAGAAGAATGCCTCATAGCAGAGTCCGAAAATTTGCCGGACCCACTAGCACTTCTGGAACAAAAAATAATGTGATCCGGCTCTAAATTATTCCCACAAAAGCCCATCAGGGTTAGGAATATGACAAACAGCCCTTTTCAGCGATACAATTACTTCACAGTTTCATATTGATCATACGTACGATAACTTGTACTATAATAATATACATACAGTTGATTATGTAGATAATTATCAACGACTTGCCCGTACAAATTTAAATTATTTCACCTATCATTAACAAAATTAGTATAACCTGAAACATTACGATATATTTATTCAACAATAGATAACGTGCAGTTAAAAAATAACACAGCCAATCAGAGACGAGCATTTTTCGATGACTCATTAGTTATGCGCGCACAAACAAATGAGTCATCAATCACAATGCAGAGCACCTGCATTGTGATTGATGACTCATTTGTACCGATAACATGCAATAATAACTAAATCTCTACCAGAATTACTAGTTCTAAGTACGTATGCGCTATTAAAACTATTTATTTAACTAAAAAGAAGGTGAAAACAGCCAAATGAGACAAAAAATATGCTTTGAATTTATTTTAAATGACAAAAAAAAATCTTCCAAATTATTATTTTTTTACCGAATGATTACTCGCGCTGCCGCAGATGGCCGGCGCTGATTTTTTTTCGTGGATATAGAATGACCCTAGCTATCATATACTCACGCCACACACCCAACATATTAGTACAATTGAAGAAAAAAAATTAAACGTGATTCGCTCCATACAAAAAAATCTAATAAATTTTTTTCAAGACAAACTATTAAGTTTAGAAGAAATTTTATAAGAATAAAAGTTGTCAGGAATATTATAACACGTCATATAAAAAAAAATAGCATCGATATGGTAACTTTGTTGCCTAAGTCCACTAATTTTCAGTATGGGCCCACTGTGCGGCGACGCGGACGCAACACAATGCTACACGCATCTATTAGTCCCTATTTAAGTATCTAAGAAATAAAATTTGTGAGTTTGTATGTAGGGGGCAATCTTTGAAACTACTGATGCGATTCTCAAAATTATTTCACAACTGGGAAGCTACAGTATTGCGGATTGCCATAGGATATATTTTATGTTAAAACAAGAAATTTCACGCGAAGTCGCGGGCATATGTTAGTATTTTTACAGTTACTTATTTTTTTATGCCCAATCAACTGCCGACTTATGCCTAGACCTTATGGCGTATTCTAATATGCCTAGCAGTGGCGAAGGTTCCATACAACCCGATTCCTACCGGCTACCTTAATACTTAGGTACCTATTGCCTTTTGTTTGTTTAATTTTCTACCTTATTTCAGTTTTTGCTTAGGTGTTTATAGGGATTGTCAGTGAAGATTTAATAATTATAGGTTTCCTAAAAATCATCATCATCATCATTCTCTTGCCCTTATGCCAGTTAATTTGGGATTTATACGTTTTTTAAAGATGTATTCTTCAATAGTAGTCTATTACCTATTTGTAATAGTAATAGACAATTTAATAGGTATAATATATACCAAACATTGGATAAACTTGTGGGAACTGTTTGTTTCCATGTGGTGTATGTACCAATTACTTATTACCACATTGTATTTAAAAGAATCATTCTTTGTAACCCTTTTATAAACTATTTGTCGACTGTGGTTACAGAAATCATTCATTTCAATAAATTCAAGTCTATTTTAATTACTTAACTTTACTTTTTCATTGAAAACAAAGCTAATAAAAACAATAAGAAAAAAAAATGAATACTCAGTTAGTAGCAGTCGGGGTTTGTGCCTGGCTGATGGCAATAGACTCGCCCCCTATTACATGGAACTTAAAACATAACTGGTGAAATGTGGGTGTACTGTGTACACCTCTGCCCAACCCTTCAGGGATTTCAGGCGTGATGTTATGTGTTATGTAATTTAAAAGATTTTCTTTATATAGTTGTCTAGTAAGCCTCTCAAGTAAACCTGTCTCAAATTCACAGTATGTATTGTTTTGGGCTGCTTTAATAACAAAATGGCATTTTCTTTACCCCGAGAAGGAGGTATTTACCAACAACTACTACGCTGTTACTATGCTGATTCTGTATCCAAGGATATTTTAATTTATAAATAATTATCATCCTCATTAGGACAATAACTCTAACAATATTATAATTTCCTTCACAGAATAGGGATCTTATTGGTCGACTATCAAGCCATAAAAGGATTTAAGATCATTTTAATATTTTCCTGTCACCATTATTATTAGTAGGTATTTGGTTAGGGAAAATGTTTTGACAATTTATATTTTATAGGACTTAAGCAGTGCATTTCCGTAATAATTCTACTTATTATACAGTTTTGGTCATTAACTTGATAATAATTATGAAGCCAATGACCAACACTTTAATTTAAATAACTCAAACACAAAGCATTAATTTCAAATAAACCAATTACAGGCGCACTTTCTAACTGTCAAGGCATCTGTCAGTTAGAAAGATGATGCTAGTTGCCCATTCCAAAGCATAGTAGGTACCTATGGAGAAGAATGAGCAAAAAACTTCAAGGACACTCTTTTAAATCAAAATATTGTAACTAACTGACATTATTGACATTTAAAAAATACTTATTGGTTTAAAAGATTTTACCCTACAAGCATTCTTTGGTATATCTTAGTCATAATAACTTACAGATAATAAATTAAAACTTATATCAAAATAATATTTACTTACTAAACTACCTAAGCACAACATGAATGATGAAAGATAAAAAATGAATAAAAACAATTTAGGAGTATGACCTAAGTATTTATAGTTAATAATAGTTTCAATCATCAAATAATAATAACTTCTATCAGCACATTAATGAAAAAGCCCACTACATTTCCAAGAATCTTATCAATGCTAAGTCAATGTTTGCAATGACAGCAACTTACTTTAAGGAAAGGCAAAGATTTTATATAGGAACGGTGACTCATTCTGCCAGGTATAAATCCATATTATCAGGAGATATTAGATAAGCGCTGCTATCGCTCTACAAAACTTATCCACTTCAGTATATGATTCTATTGTCACGGGCTGTGCAGCAAAATATGTACTGTATTTTCAAATCCATTCAAATTCAAATATTTTATTTCAGATATCCATTAGTATTAAGTTCTTATTCATATTTATTTTTATTTTTTTAGCACATGGTGTCCCACTGCAGGGCATACGCCTCCCTATCTCCTTTTCACTAGCTCAAGAGAGCTAGTGTGGACCAATCCTGTGTGTAGGCGTCATAGTTATTATTGTGTTGTGGATTAAGAGGCTTTATTTTAATAATAAAGTTAGTTTGATATAAATATCAAGTGGGTGTTATTATCAGTCAGTAAACTAACTGTGGGAAATCTAAATCATGTTACTTTTATGGTTGTTAGATTGTTATTTTAATTAATATGCAGATTTTTCAAAATGTAATCTTATTATTTGCAGTTTATGAAATTGTCATTCAATAGGATTATATGAACTTACAGGGTTGTATTGATGATTTTAAGACAGAATTATAATCATTAAAATCATCATTCAAAAATTTCATACTTGTTACGGTCACAAATCATATTTTGTTCAACATACAACCTGACACTGCCCTGCAAATTGCAAAAAACATAAGAGAATTTGATTTTACGGCAACCTGGCTTTTCCCCCTTAATATTGTACTTTAGACACATTACTAGATTAAATTCAAGCTATTAAATAAAGTAAAACACAATATTACAGTTATACTTGCACTCATTTTGTATAATTTGATGAAAATACTAATGGCATCTCTTAATGACAAAAATTAGATAGAAAGAAAAAAGAAAAAAATAAAGAAAAACAATGTTTATTACATAGCATAACATCACTGTATTCCCAAGAGGAGTAGGCTGAGGAATATGGTACGGTAAAGAGAAAAAAAAAAAAAAATTGCTTTTAGTTTTTGTTACAGGTTTGCAAAGACAATTTAATATTGCATTGTCAAACAATCTCTTAGAGAATACAACATGCATTATATCATTAATTGTGTTTTCAAATTGTCAGTAACTACATAGCACCTTGTCTGTTTTCCCTATGTGATGTTTCAGACTTAAGTACATAATATTCATATTTCAGTAAATTATTGTTTGTTTCCTTAGAATATAATTTATAATGTTTTTTACCTACATGTACATGTGTAAAACACATAAAACGGTCTATTGTACAAGGGATTTTCTTCTACCTTAAGAGTTTCTACTATAAAACATTGTATATTACACTATGGCATGTATTGTTTACAGAATTTGTTATACAACAGACACATTTTGTGGTAGGACAGTTACATTTTCTAAATAACAAGGATAAAAATGGATTAAAATGGTTGCTACTCAGAATTGAAATGTCTATGTATATTGGTGTCATTTTTATTTATCAATTCATATTGCTATACCAGGAACTCAGGTGTCATCAAGGTCTTAATAATTTAAAGCAGAATAGATTAATCCTAATAAATGTAGTAAAAATAAGAAACTATGAGCACTAAGGTGAAAAACTGATACTTTGCAGACATCACATAATCGTACAGCAGTAAAAGACATTCCAAATCCATTGAAAATACTAAGAAACAACTTCAAAACTACCAAAATTAAGTTATTTTGAAGTATGCAAATGTAACCTTTGTTTGAATTAATTTATTATCAACCTGAGGAATTTGGACTGTGTATTGAGTTACTTACCGTAAGTAAGGATCGAGAAGTCGGTACGGAGGAAACGAAATCATTTGTGGAGGAGTCCTGCGACGATTGACTATCATCGCAGGAAATGTCCGACTGGTTTGATTGACTATCACTGATTTCTAGCTTCATCGTCATCAGTTCAGATTCACTCAAGTCCAAGATTCAACACGAGATGCGATTTACGTAATTTGTTCGACAAACAACGCGTAATATCAATGCGATCTAGAAGTTCAAACAAAGTTTGCAGTTCCGCGTAACTATCAAATGCTGCGAAGTTTCTTGTGACAGTTCACTAATGACAGCAATGGAATCAAAATAAGGCGCCTTGAATAGAAAAAGATTATCCAACGAGAACACAACAATGATGACTCATCATTGCAGTTTGCACACAAACGATGACGTCGTCGTCTGTTCGGGGATGCCCTTCTCTCCTTAGAATTTGTTACGCTCCGTAACGAAACGACCTAAGCGCCGACTATTATCATAAACAAAATTACTTTTTGGATATATCGTCATACTTCAGCCTAAACGAAACTGAAGGGTGATCTCATCGTCTAAAAATACGGAATAGCGTGATATCCGACCAATAGCGAAGCTTCATTTCAATGACGTCACTAATATTTGACTGAACAAGGTTGCCTGAAGCAGCGGAGATACCAAGAAAACTCACAACATTTTCGCTTAAAACTTTTACATTTGTTATTTAGTTTCATATTATTAAAAAAGTGTTAACTGGTTCAACTATTTACATAAGTATTAGATAACCCTCACAGCAAAAAGTCTAGTGATTTTCTGATGATAATTTTCATAACGTTTTTTAAGCTAAATTGAAGCACAATTAAAAAAGGCAAATTTTCACTTTTATGCCACTCTAAGCAAGAGGCAGACCATCGAATTTGTGCACAAGATGATTATTATGGCAAGGATGAAGTGAACATTTTCACCACATCCCGATATGGGATTAATAATAAAGACACGTACTGGGCCGATCCAAAAAAAAATTAAGGGAGTAGACGGATGATGAGAAAGAAGTCTGAGTAACATCAGTGTTACTCAGAACCATACTAAAACCATAATAAAATTGAAAATCAAGCGCTGTTTCACAAAGCACTGCGGACAGGGACCGGATAAGGCGGGTCGACAGCGCGTTGTGTTCCACGCGTGCCTCAAAGAGATGTCAGCACTAATTGACGTGGTCCGACACCGATGCCTACCAGGGTCGCGAATTGTTCGAAAGAGTTATCGTGACCCCGGCGCACAAGCAATTGAAGGAACACGGGTGGGTTTTAGTCACTAAAAGTCTGACTCGCTCTCCCACTTCAGCCAGACCGGGAGTAGTTATTTGAAGAGGTCCCACACAAAAAAAAGGGTAAACAATATGCGAGAGAGCAGAGACTGGCAGAGTGCCTATTTGCCAAGCATCCAAATTAACACAACATACCCTCAATCACAATCCAAATAAATTTGAAGAAAATTCTTATTCCACCGCTTTTTATATTTGAAAAATTCGTTTGCTTAAGTATCGCAATAAAATTGTTAATTGCGAAATTGGGTGTGTTCCGTAATTACCCTATTAATTTGCCTTAGCACTATGATAGGCATCGTCGTTAGAACAACTCAACGGAGCCCTAAAAGCTAACGCAGATTGGGGCGCGGGGCGCAACGGCTTGCAAAAAATATCCTCCTTCATCACTTTCGTACATTTTCTATAAACTAACGCACTACAGACAGGCCGCACCGCACTTTTTTGTATGAAAATGCGTTGCGCTGCAGCCCGTTGCAGCTATTTACAAACGTTGCAATGGTCTCTCCATTGTGAGTTTTAGACATATTATGTATGGCAAATCTGTCAAAAACTCACAATTACGATTGCAACATTTGTAAATAAGTAGAGTCGGCTCCTAGGTGGAAGATTAGTAATCTTGTAACCTGTTTCATTTCTAAAACTACTAGACTAAAAACGAACGTAACTAGAAACTAAGACTAGACTAGAAACGAAACTTTGTTTAAATAGTATTTTAGTATTGTCAAAAAATTTGTACATCCCTTCTAACGTCAACACCCAGGTGTCAAGTGTAACTCAACTTGTGTCAAATTGTCAGTGTCAGGGTGTCAGCTCAGCTCAGTGCTATGTTTATTTTGCTCTGATTTTGAGCCTACTGATTTTTATTTTTATCCTTTTCTAACTCAGAGGGTTTTGTATAGCCTGTCTTTGTTTTACAATATCAAACGCCAAATTGCCTTTGCCATTACTTGCCAACGTCAAGTACCTTATTTAGTACGACAGCCATCTGCACTGCGAAAGGGGATATTTTTATGTTTTTACCCCCAGCTCGAGTAAGATTTTGTGAATACATAGGTGAAACATAAAGTACGACTTCTCTAGAGTACGTAAGTTTAAGACTAGGGGCTAGGTAATTATCTAAAGGTATCGGTAAAGTTTTGTAACTGTTTTAACTCTACTTAACCTAACTCCTCGTCAATGTTTATGTTCTCATTTTTGTGAACAGCAGAATGTCTGGGAAGAAATGTAAGCACTGCGGGTCTTCAGATATCGAGGTGGACCCAGCCCGCGGTGATGCAGTGTGTACGAACTGCGGGTCGGTGTTGGAAGACAATATTATTGTTGCTGAAATCGAGTTCCAAGAGAACGCCCATGGCGGTGCTTCTACCATCGGACAGTTCGTATCTGCTGAATCTAAGGGAGGAGCTACAGGTTTTGGACGAGGTAAATAAGTTCCTGACATAGAAAGCGACAAGTAATTTACTAGAATTTTTCTTCATACTTATCACTCTAGTTAGTATATATGTGTGTATGTCAAGTTGGATATAATTTAATAGTCTAACAGTATACACATAATTAGCAAGTACAAAAAGAGTAGAGCCTTCCTATAGAAGTAAGCAGCCTATCTTTTTACAAAACTTGCATTTGCAACTGTATCCCAGTCACGTACATTTAACTAGCATTATGCCCGCGACTTCGCCCGCGTTGAAATCGTACTTTCCTCTAAAAATTTTAACACCCCCTCCACCGTCCTTGAAAGGTAGTTTAGGAAAATTTATTTTCACAATATTTATCATTTATAGATATATAAGTATTTGGGCCAATTTGTAAGTTTACATATGATAAATTATTTTATTTGTGTATGTAGTTTTGTACAAACACTTTTACATGCCAGTCATATTTTAAAAACTAGATGAGGTCGGCATTTCTTATCTGACTACTCTGATGAAAGGCTGAAACAAACTCAGAGGTCACAGTCTCTTTTGAACTCCAGACATAATCTTGGTCAGATCATGTGAAGACCATGTAGATTGGTGTCTGAAATGGTCTTTTGAAGAAAACCACACAGATTGAGTGGACCTGTCTAGTCAATGCACGCATTTGTCAGTAATCGTGCAGCTCAACTCAGAACTTAAGGAGCTCAACGATCCAATGAACAATACCAAAGAAAGGACATTTGCTGCCAGACCATGATTAAAACTAACTAAGGAGAGAAAAAAGAAAAACAAACAATGACCCACATCATCTTCACATTCACAATATTCAAATAATATAATATTTTATAAAGTAAATAAAAATCTATCAAATAAAAGAAGAATAAGAATAAATTTAGATCAAAGGAATAAGATTTTTTAAATAAAGTGTGTCCTCCCTTTTCACCACGACAGGGCTTTTTATTAAGTGTTTGTCACATCCATTGAAAGTCAGTTTGTCACGTTCGTTTATTTAAAGATTATTTATCCCCATTTCCGTGTTAAGGTGAATCTTCAGCTATAGCCGAGGATTCACCTTAACTTCACCTTAACCAAAGAAAATTGCAGCTCTGTTTTACGTCGAATGTGGATCAAAATGCGATTCGCGACTGTAGGAATGATATATTTACTGAATAATAATCAGCAATTTAATATCAATCATCAAACTGTATAAATTTGTTCCTCCTAAGAGTTTTTCAGAATATTTCATATGAAAAGTCTTGAGAGGAACAAATTTCTAAAGTTTAACGATTAAAAAAAACAAAATTCTTTTATTTCCAGAATCGCAATAACAACCTTAAGAATAACAATTTATACATATAAAGAAAAGTAAAATAAAATACAAAACAAAAAATAAGATCTCACATTGTGCATAGAAATATGGTTGTTAGAGAGTAATTCACACTGACCTCCGTACTAGTATTTGATTGATATCAAATTCAATTAAACAATCATACTTTCCTCCTCTCCACAGCCTTCAATGCTGGTATTGGGCAGGAATCCAGGGAGGTGACACTAAGAAAGGCCCGTGAAGGCATTACAGCCCTCTGCCAGCAGCTACGTCTCAACCAGCAGTGCATAGACATTGCTTGTAACTTCTACAAGATGGCGCTGTCTCGCCATTTGACTATTGGAAGACCATCCAGTCACACACAGGCAGCTTGCGTGTATATGACATGTAGGACAGAAGGCACAGCCCGTATCCTTTTTAATAGTCTTTATTTTAGTGATCAAGCAATAGGGCGATAGGATTCAAACTGATGCCAAATAAAGTACGAAATCTGGTGTTACTGAAACTATCAGGCCGCGTCCTATTAAAAAGCCATCATATCGCGAATACTCTATCGTCGTGTTCTTGTCAGTTTTTGTTCAGTGAACCTTAACACGTGGTGTCGCTGACAGAGGGCGCTTTCCGGTTTTTAAATAGGACGCGAGATCATGTCATTCTCACCATGGTCTAAAAAAACAAGGTCTGGCACTCCGAGAGTGACACAAGCTTACGTCACTATCCAGTTGCCACTTTATTGCAACAAAACAAGAAGTTAGGAGTTATTATGACACACTACTGGTAACACAGTGGTGATGACGTAGGCTTGTGTCACCCACGTGACCATTGTGTCTCGGAATGCTATACCTGGCGAAGTATATTATTATACCATGATTCTCACCAAGGAGCTTATCAAGACTACCAGAGGTCTATGTACAGCAGTAGAATGCTTGTATTTTGACATCTTACAGAGTACAAGTACTTATATTTATTTTTTACAAAGGCTACTGACCCACTGTCCAAAAATGGGTCAACGACATTATAATACGAGGGCTGCACTAAAAATATCGGGAAGGGAATATTTCCACTGTTCCTGTCATATTAAAATCTTTTTAATTGAAAACTCCTTGGTTTTAAAAATCGAATACCATTTATTTATTTAAAAAAAGATTCTCGGTCTTGTCACAAGGTTTTGTCAAACTTGTTTAGTCGTTGAGAAAATGGAATTGACTCGAGAAAATACAAGAGCGATGATTTATTATGACTTTCGAAGTGGTTTAACACAAAAACAGTGTGTTGACCGGATGATTTCTGCATTTGGTGATGAAGCCCCATCCAAAACCACAATTTATCGCTGGTTTGCTGAATTTCAACGTGGACGTGTCAAGCTCCGTGATGATCCCCGTCAAGGTCGTCCAAAAACTGCAGTCACCCAAGAAAACGTTGATGCTGTGCGTAAGCTGATTGAGGAAGATCGACATGTGACATGCCGCGAAATTCAGGCAACTTTAGACATTGGCATGAGTCAAATACAAATAATCTTGCATGAACAATTAGGTGTAAAAAAAGTTGTTTTCCCGATGGATACCGCATTCGCTCTGTGAAGAGCAAAAAGCGGCTCGCGTTACTTGGTGCGTCAGAACTCTCGAAAGATTCCACGCAGGATCCTCAAATGCTGTATACAACATCGTATCAGGTGACGAATCCTGGATATACGCGTACGAACCCGAAACAAAAAACCAGTCACGAGTTTGGGTGTTCGAAAATGAGTTAAAGCCAACAAAAATTGTTCGTTCACGGAGTGTTGCAAAAAAAAAAATGGTGGCCACGTTTGTCTCCAAAACCGGCCATGTTACGACTATTCCTCTTGAGGGACAAAGAACGGTTAATGCAGAATGGTATGCTAGCATTTGTTTGCCACAGGTCGTTTCTGAACTCCGTAAAGAGAAGTGCAACCGCCGCATCATCCTCCATTACGACAATGCGAGTTCTCACACCGCGCACAGAACAAAAGAGTTTTTAGAGCAAGAAAACATAGAATTGTTAGACCATCCGCCGTACAGCCCCGACCTAAGCCCTAATGATTTCTATACTTTCCCTAAAATAAAGAATAAATTGCGTGGACAGAGATTTTCATCACCTGAAGAAGCTGTGGACGCCTACAAAACGGCTATTTTGGAGACCCCAACTTCCGAATGGAATGGTTGCTTCAATGATTGGTTCCATCGTATGGAAAAATGTGTCAAATTTCGCAGAGAATACTTCGAAAAGCAATAAATACATTTTTAAATAGTAATGTTGTGTCACTTCCTTGATTCCCGAAATTTTCAGCGCCGCCCTCGTATCCATTTGCTACTTTTAAATATTATTATTGCCAATATATATTTTGCCTTATTACAAACAGGGTCAATTATTTAGAAGCAAGACTGTCCATCAAGAAACTATATTCTGCCTCACATAAACTTTTTGATCCTATATAAAAGATTTGTTAATGTATTTTTAACCGACTTAAAAAAAAAGAGGAGGTTTTCAATAGGTTATTTTTTGTGTTCTCAGAACGTCGTCATTAATACACCGATTTGAAAAATTCTTTTGTTTGAAAGGGTATACTTATAAGATAGTCCCATATAAATTTGGTCAAGTTCTAATGAGTTGTTTATGAGTTAGCTTCAGTAATACGTATTTTTTCCAGTTAGTGTATGTTGATGATGTCATAACTTCCTGTCACTGTTATTTACTTAGCAAGTGAAGGTATATGAATTTGTGGTAGGTACCATAACTAAAAAGTGAAAAAAAAAAAACAACCGGCTTCCAAAAAAAACATTACAAAGTGAAAAATCACTTTAATTTCGGAAGTCGCTGGCATAAAACGAAAATACAAAACCAAAGACACCGCCTTAAAGTAATGAAATGAAAGAAATGTGTGATGAACTTTATAGTTATTTTTCACTTTGCAGTGTTTTTTTGGAAGCAGGTTGTTTTTTTTTTTCAAGCTAGTTTTCATTGAGATCTGCTTATAGCAGCAGTCCACTGTATGTCAAAAGCCTCTCCAATCGCGCGCCATTTACCTTGAAACTGCCACTCTCATCCATCTGCAATTAATTAGCTTCATGTATCTTTAGTTTCCTGAACAAAGCACCACAGATCTGTTGATTGATGTGAGTGACGCAGTACCAATCTGCTGCTATCAAGTGGGCCGCACTTACTTCAAGCTATCGAGAGCATTGTGCATCAACATACCACCTACTGGTAAGTACCCTAGTTTTAATAATTTCTACCTAGGCACAGTTCATACAAAATCTTAAAATAATAAATGCTCCTATTGGATAGTTTGAAGGAATAAAATTATGCTTCAAGTCCTTGTTATTTGAAATGAGCCTATGTAGCTTTCTTGAACTGCCTCCAGTCTGCTACTCTGCTTTCGATGCCCTCCTGTCGCCACTGTTACACCGTCATCACAATTTGATGCTTTATACATGTCATGTATGAAGCAGAAAGCAGGGATAGTGAAAGTAAGTGCAGTTTGGTGGAAAATATGGGTGCTGCAGATTCTTACTTGGAATACTGCTTACTTGAAGCTTTCAAGATTCCATAGCATATTAAAAAAAACAGCATTTGTGTATTAATTCAAGGGTAGGGCTGCAATTACACGGTCACTGAATATTTATACGAAGAATGTTCATATTTCGCAAACGCGAACGGCTCACGGGAGTCTGTCTCGAAGGCCCTTTAGATTCGACCTGCTGCATAATTATTGAATACGCTGTCTGGACTCTGGAACCGCCTAAAGGCTCCCGCAGACAGGCGCGACGCGACTTTTGTAGAACAAATTCCATGATGTTTTCAGAAATTGTTCTACTGGAGTCGCGTCGCGCCCATTTGCGGGAAGCTTTTATTAGAGAAGAACTTTGCTTGTGAGAATTTTCAATCTTACAGAATTATCAAATTAATGTTTTAAAGAAAGACACAAAGATAATTTTCCATACATTGTTTTTACGACTGATGAGATGAGGTCCCAGATATGACATCTTGTATTATAGTAATTAACTATAATTATTATGATTAGTAGGTCAAGTAAAAACAAACAACATTTAATTATTAAGTAATAACTATATATTTTGCAATGAATTTGTATCATGATAGGTCTAGAACCTACTGATTTATAGAGAGCTATTACGACACCCATATCACAATCTTAAGGTACGTATCTTATTTGCTATTCAAGTTCAACAATATACACAAGAACTTTAAAGTTTTCCAACGTAACAATTTTAACATTTGGGAATGGTTAAGTACCTATAATAAAATTTTAATTTGGATTTTCGATCTATATTATTGAGTTTTTAAGTGTTCCGATCTTACTATACGGAATAATAGTTAAAAGGGCGAGATCTAGTCAACTGTCAGTCCTCATTAGTGGTTGTGTTGGCCATTGAAGTGTTGACTGTGGGCCCATAATAGATAAGTTCTGGGATTTGTCCTCCCTGTACTCCTGTACCATTAGTGCTCTCAGAAGAACAATGGAACTGGAAAGTCACTGTTCCCATATACACTTCACTTAACCCTTCTTGTCCAAAATAACTTAATTCACTCCCATCTAGTATCGCCGAAGCAGTGTAGAAGCACTCTGGCTCAATTTGTATCGGATTTTCAAAGTACACATGGAAAGTGTTACTTGATCCATCTGAGAAGAACTTTGTGTTGTTCTCTGCCAGGACTCTGCCCAAGCGTTTCAGTTCAATCTTAACATTATAATCAGCTGCCCCATTTGAGGATCCATAAAGTCCAAAACCGACGACGAATATTCTTTTGTCCACACAGAACTGTATGGAGTCACATCTGCCACGGTACCTCCACTGATTGCTCCTGTAGGCACATGACTGGAATCTGTGACAAATCTGTAATGCAATGAAAATATTTTATTTAGTAAGACATGCCATTTTCTATCAGTAAAATGTAATCTGATTCAGCATCAAAGATGTAATTACCTGAGCTTTCAGTCCTGCTCTTGTTTTTATCGGGTACGATAATTGTGGTTTGCTTGATGCAGTAAAGTGTAAAAATATATCAATCGTCTCTTGTGGAGTTAAAATGCCAATCTGCGCTGCACTGTTAGCAAACTCCTCTAACGACATGGTGGGAAACCTTATCAAGTAAATGGCACCTCCCAACATGACTCTTTTGTTTGTTGGTGTAGGGTCTATATCTCTTCGCACACATTCAGCATGTGCCCAAGCTAAAGCTGCCTCAAACAAGTTGATCTCCTTGCAATTGAGTGTTTCCCTCGCTAATACTGATTCTAATGTTGACACATCAATATCAACAAAGCCTTCTGACGTCAGGGCCATCTCTGCCTAAAATAAAACAATATTTGTTATAGAAGGTGAAGGATTATTGAAACTGCAATACAATTTGTACAATACTTTATTCAGATCTATATTTTTTATTACATTATAAATATTACAAAATTGCCATTTAAACAATTACATGCATTACACAACATTAATAATGTATGGAAAACATACCATTGCATACTAATTCAAGCAAACTGTATTGCAGTTAATCTACATTTTGTATTATATGAACATGACTAGAGATACACAGAGAGAGCTTATTGGAATGTAAAGTAATAGAATCTATTTACATAATATAAAGTATAATATGTATAGCATTTCACCCTTAAGCCTAAATCACAACCTAAAATTGAGTATACAAATGCATTTCTGTGGCACAAAAAATATTTTTTTGTTAATTTAGATAAGTTTTTGTGTCAGTAATTTTTTGAGGTCTGACAGATATCTTTCACAAAAAAAATCTAAGATAATTGCCAATTTTATAAAAATAACTTATTGGTCAGAAGATCAGTCAGTAATGGGTAGAATAGAATCACAATTTTTTTGTAAAATTATCAATTGTAAATACCATGGACATTTTCCATGCTTTCTGGACTAGAAAAATTTCGACTGGACGATTCTGATAGTTCCATCAAAAGACTGCTGTAGGACGATGATTGTTCCAGACACATTGTGGCAAGATTCTCAGTAGATTCACATACCTGGGCATCTATCACTTCCCAGCATCTCTGCATCAGTTCCGGTTCCTCAAAGAGACGGGACTGGCTGAGAAGCAGACACGCATTCTTTGCTGTTAGACTAGTTTCCAAATAATTGACGCAGGCTTTGGCCAGATGTGGAACAATGTATTTTTTGGCAACATAAAGAGTTGACAATACTGTATCTGCTTCTAGTTGAATTTCATCACAGTAAATGTACCTAAAACAATAACAAAAAGATATATAAATACCTAAATACATGCTGATCTTGAAGCTTTAAATGTGATACATATTAAACTCACTTGAGAAGTGTAAGGAAAGCAGATGGTTCAACATCAGGAACATCAATCTCTTGCTTGCATTCAGCGAGCCCCCCATAGAACATGGCGTAGAAAACCGAGCTGGCAGTAGCTAATACATATTTGTGAGCGGGTATTATCTGTGAGTGGCCTGGAACATAAATAAAGTCACATGTTAATATTATTATAATCATGAGTGTACATTGTTTGGGGAAGTTAAAACTGATAAACTTAATAACAAAACAATTATCAAGTGATAATGATGTATTAAAAACCATTTTCCTTAATAGGTATTTAAATTTATTACAAAAATAAACAGGTTATAATAAATATCTTATGAAAACAACAATTTAAAAATATACATACCAGGTCCTCCAACAATGAATGTGATGTCCGACATGAGTTGGTTATTGAACATAGCTGCATTTCTCTCCCGTACTGTGGGTTTAGTGGCTTGCCAATTAGGGTCTAAAGTGGCGGTGCCCGGCGGCGGGGCCGGGGAGGTCGTGGGGGAAGGCGTTGCGCTCGCGGACCCGCACGGAGACGGCGGCCCACTGTAGCACTGAGACACCTGCGTACCCGTCTCACGCTGCGACACCGTGTGCGGTGGGGACAACGACAGACCACCACCATTGTTGATATTCTCAGCTGGAAACACAAACACCAGCCCGTAAATTAACAATATCGACAAGCTATAAATACAACAGAATTCAGGTCGCGAGTTTAAATAAATATTGCGAACCATGACACAGAACTACATTCGTTAAACCAAACAACCGTAATTAACCTATTTGTTGACCTCTACAACCGTTTAAAAACACTTGACACATGAATAAATCAATATTTACAATGCTTCACAAGCTCACCATTCATCCAAGCGTTTGTTTGCGCTACAGACATGCTAGGGATACTGTCCTGTAACCTTTTTGAAGGTTTTGAAACGATTCTAGAACACAAATTCGACATAGTGATTATGTGACCTCACAATATTTTAAAATTCTATCGCAAACATTTGGGCCGTGAGCTTCTAGGCACTGACGTCAGCCATTTTGTTTGCTGGCTGGCAGGCGGAAAAGATAGTGTTGTCATATCGCAGACATGGAAAACGTACGAAAAGTTAAATATTGTACCGGATTTTTTTCTTGATTTTTACTTTGATAATATTGGGCGTATATGTTGTAATATATTATTATTTTTCATTCCTACTAAGTATTCCTTTTTTTAACATATTTTTAAAATAATTTTATTTTTATTTATTATAATAATATAATATGTAGTTTGTGCTCCGCCCGCAGTGAGTTGGTAAGAGGCAAACAAAAACCTAAATTCTTAAAACCTAGCTTACTGTTATTCCACATTCTGTGAAAGGCTAACGTAAAACAGATTTTCCATGCAGTGAATAAACAAAGGCTGTCAATGACGGTGATGCTGATGATGAGACAAATTAGCATTATCCTAGGTTGTATAATCCCTATTTTTAAGTATCCCCACAGCTAAACACTCTCTTAAGATACAGGTTATCCTAGTTTGAGAGGCAGGGCTCACAATATCTGTATACAGACTTCTGCAGCGTAGTTAGAATCGTGTTAATCAGTTATACTAATGTATGTTTCTTTGTGGCAATTAACTATTATTGTTATTATTACCCTTTTTGCACTAATACAAAATATATACGTTGAAGACTAAACTCTCCTGTTTGGTAATAAAACGAACAGTTGGTTGGTTTTCTTTAGGTAGGGCAACACTGGCACCTCAAGGTCGCTGCGCAAGCCAGAGAACGGCCAGTGACATTCCTTACGTTCGGAAACTTTTACCGACTATGGCAACTATAGATTTTATGAAAAATAAAAACAGAACCGTTGATATACTAAAAATAGTATATCAATGAACGAAACTCATTTTTTATATTTTTTTTAATTCGTCTCTCGCGTTGCCACGGGTTTTTTTGTATACAATAACAAGGATCTGTTCAATGGCAGGTCTTATTTTAATTTATTGAAGCCAAAACTTTATCTACCTTGAGGTAACTGCCGTTGTCGTGGCCGGTAGCCTCGCTGAGGCTCTTGACAATTTAATTCGGCGAAGCGCCCATCTTCGTCTATCAGACTTTCAAAGAAATCCACGCTGCTGTTCATCGATGATCGCACGTGTAAATGACACGCATACCCAATAAAACTGAAATTAAAGAAAAAAGACATGAGTATCGTTATGAAATTAGAACTGTGGCTTCAAAAGTTAGGAATATAAAAGTACCTAGATGGATATATCAGTAGAAGAAGACAGCGAAAACGATGGCTGAAGGCTAGAAAGGGGGTGTAAATAGAGATGTTGGCAGATATATGAAAGAAATGACATGCCGCACCAACCCCAATTAGATGAAGTAAGATCAGCGGGGTAATTACGTAGCTTACTAACAATAGGAATGGGTTGCATTTTGACAGTTCAACAACATTCAATGCGTTATTTACGTTGTTGAGCGGACAAATTTTTCGAACCTATGAAGCAATGGATTAGCAATAGGCTTCAAAATGATTCAGATTGTGATAGATAGTGTGTTACGTAATTAGGGGGCAGGAGTGAGGAGGATGATGAGGATGACAGTCATAACCTGTCTGTCAATAGCAGGTTTCTTTATAAGGGGTAAGAGATACAACTAGGGTTACTCTATGAAACGGGGAATACTGAAGAGGCATTTATCGTTACGCGGTCTTTTGTAGGCGTAAGTTTCTCAGTTACTTACGGACTGACAGAAAACACAAAATATAATAGGTATCTAATAATAATGATGGTGAACTAATTTAATAAAGCTGAAGAGTTTGTTTGTTTGTTTGCCTGTTTGAACGCGCTAATCTCTAGAACTACCAGTCGATTTGGAAAACTCTTTTTGTATTTGATAGCCCAATTTTTGAGGAAGGCTATATGCTATTAAACATCACGCTAAGACTCTTAGGAGCCGAGAATAAGAACAAAAAATACAGAAAGAACGGTCAGCGAAAACGAAGTAATACTCGTAACGCGGGCAGGCGATGCGATACGATAATAATGTGGGTCGACGAACCAAAAAATTTCAAGCGGACGAAGTTGCGGGCATAAGCCAGTTATAAAAAAAAAAAACTGAATACTTTTTGTAGTCTGTGAACCTTTGTAATGTTCACAGGTTATGTCTCCTGTACAGTCGTCGCCAAAAGCGTTGGTATCATAATATTTTTGTAGCAAATAATGATGTATTCAATCTAAATGCTAATCCATTAGTAATTCGATAATCCCACCAATAATAATCTTATCGACGGGTCCTACGTATACTAGTGCAATCCGCAAAATAACGAAAACTGTTTCTCTTTTGTAAAATTTATTTTAAAATATTAATTAGACCTACTTGCACCGACAATCATTAAACATGTTTAGCGCTAAACGAGTTTTAAACATCATTCTGTGTCTATTCAAATCTTCAAAAGTTTGGCAGAAACATAATTATGTTTTAAACTGGTTTAGCGTTAAACGTGTTTAGTAATTGGCGGTGCAAGTGGGCCTTAGTTTCGAAGATACAAACACGTAAACTGATGTAAGTAAGATTACTGATAAATGCGTGCACTGACTGGACAGGTCCACTCGATCAGTGTGGTTTTTCCTCAAAAGACCATTTCAGACACAAATCTACATGGTCTTCACATGATCTGACCAAGATTATGTCTGGACTTTAAAAGAGACTGTGGCCTCTGAGTTTGTTTCGGCCTTTCTTCTCAGAGTAGTAAGATAGGAAATGCCGACCTTATCTAGTTTTTAAAATATGATTGACGTGTAAAAGTGTTTGTATAAACCTACTTACAGAAATAAAATCATATCATTTATAATTATTTTAAGCCAAGCATCTGTCAACACTGATGTAAAAGCACCACAGTAGGTAGAACTAGTTGCGTACGTACGGTATGCGAGCGCGAGTCAGTGTGACCGCAGTGACCCTCACTCCAATATGCGCATGGCGACGACGCGCACGGCGACGTTAGGTACTGCGCGCACTTTTACACTGGCATAACTGTAATGAGCTTCTGACGGAGGTATTCCAATTGTTAAAATTAACCAATAGATTATCTCCTAATCACTGGTCAATCGGAGCTATAGGGTATCAAAAATTGTATGAAACATCCTTATGAGTGATCTGATTAACTTGAAACTTGGCACGAAAACTTAGCTAAATAAATAGTAAAGTTTACCATCATGCGTTTTAGAAAACTACCCCTCCAAAAAGCAAAAAAAAAGATGTTGGGAGTTAATGTTTGTATGAAAAATTCTTAATGCGATTCGGTATCAATATCTACAATTAACAAAAAAATAAAGAGTTACATATCTTAGGGTTTTTCGAAAATCAATCCCTAACAGGGTTAAGACAATTGACAAATTTTGTTGTTTAGGATTTTATTGCGAAGCCTGAAAGAGTATTTTTTAAATATTGAACGTATTGAATTTTCAAAACTAACCCTGCTATCTGGGCGAAAAGGGGAAAGCAGTTTATTGAAAAATCTGATAAAAAAGTTTTTATTTTTCACTTTCTAGTTGTGGTATCTATCCCACACAAATTAGTATACCATTACTTGATATGTAAATAAAAGTGATAGGAAATTATTAAAACATCATCAATAAAACTAAGTGGAAAAATACGCAGTATTAAGGATAACTCATAAACTTCTGGTCAGAACTTGATCAAATTTATATGGGACCACATGAGAATCACCAGCTTTCAAATAAAAAAAGAATCATCCAAATCGGTTCACCCAGAAAAAAGTTCTGAGCTAATACACATTTAAAAAGACAGTTGAATTGAGAACCTCCTCCTTTTTGAAGTCGGTTAAAAATAAAGATTTACGTATATAAGAACAAAAATTTTTGGAAAATTACCTCGTGAAGTCGATTTGTATTGCGTCATTAAATACAATCGATGTTTAATTTAGTATTCGTGCAAAGTTTCAAGTTAATTAAATAACGGAATCGGATCATTCGCATATCTGTTGTACCTTCATCCAGACAGGGGATGAGATTAAAAAATCCTTTATCACGTGTTCCGTTGTTTGACAAAATTATATTTTAAAACAACTTTTCGGGTAGAGTCGGGCTTCGCATTCCAAACCTTCTCTATAAAATATTCCAAGCTAACCAACAACCAATAAAAATTTCGAAAAACCCTAAGGCTTTCTTTTTTTCTCGTCGTATTTCTACCACTACTTTGATTGATATCTACTTGATTAGGTGAAGAAGCGATATTATATTTTGCTTATATTTGCAAGACTTATTTGTTAGCAAGTGGTGCCGATTCTCTTGTACACCAAACTAAACTATCACTAAAATTCCTTACTTTTGGCCTGCAAAAAATATCTCTAAATTCAAAAATAATTTTGACGCAACTAAAATTTATTTTGACAATCGCGACTCCACGTGGTACTTGTTTGCCCTACCCGGTGATTTTTTTTTGGAGTTGGAGGTGCGCGTGGGATGCAGCCTCGACGTGTTTTATATGTTATTTTTCACTTTTTGTATGGAAAATATGAAAAATTATTACCTTAATGTAGTGTTTTGTCTTAATGTCGAAATTTTCATCATTTTTGCGATAGGACACACCATTTTCGAGATATAAGCAAAATAAAATAAAAAAAAGATACGGTACTGTTTTTGCACCTGAAGTCGAAGTGTTGGGGTGAATTTTAGTTCATGACAACTAATTTTATTCCACACTTTTTAATCGCGATTAAAAATAGCCAGATTTAGTTAGACAACCAACATTTTTGGTTAAAAACGTCAAATTCAGAATAGTTAAATTGCCATTTTCACTAAATTACTAACTCAATGCCATCTTAGTGCTGTCAAACTAAAATATAGTTAAGTTGTGTCACTATAGTCTATTTTAGAATGGGAAATCGTCGGTTGACGGGAATAAACTAAATTTTAGAGATTTTTAGTCTAGTTTAGAGAATTTTGTGACAAGAGAATCGGCACCAGTAATTATACAGTTAACGAGAGTTCTTAAGTACATACGTTAAGAAGAATATTATCTTTTTCTTACATGGCAAAGCCATTAATTCAATTGAGAACATTATTTGGAATAAGCGTTTATTTTATTTTCAAATATTTTTATTTCATTTACTTGCTATCTATCCTACATTTTGTTTTGATACATTTCTGAAAGACTGACTAAATAATAAGTACCTACCGACTAAACGGGTATCTAAGTAAATTGAGATGAATTATGTTTTTATTTTGTTTTTTTTATTATTGTTAGATGGTAAAGTGGTTGAGAAGTATGTCAAAATTATTTGGAATAAACCTCATTTTTTTAATTTTTGTTTCGTTGTACACCTTTGAATCGCTCTCCTGTAAAGTTGTGTTTTTGCACTTACTCTCCTATACACTAGGACCCGTGGTTATGATAATTTGTTTAAAAATTCAAAATATCGTCGTCTTATTACGATAGGAACTAAACACAATGGCACTTGGTGTAGGTATTGGTTTTTGGCACAAACAGTAATTATAATTAATTAACTTATACGATTGTGTATGGGTAAGTACACATTGGGAACATGGGAATATTATGTGTGTATTGTTTATTTATAATAAAGACAATAGAGAGAGATGGTCGTGGGCAAGATGTTTCTTATTTTCTTTGTAAGCAGGCTATCAGGCACGTATTGAAATCCTTCTTATGTCTTACATTTTAAGGAGGATGATTTAAGCACGACAATTTGATTTTGATTGCATTGACGAAGATTGCAATCATTTTGGCCTCAAATTCAAATTCAAATTCATTTATTTGCGAGAATGTAGGTTTTCAATGTATGATCTTAAAACTATAATGGCCCTTTACATTCTACCATTACTTATGGTGTGCAAATATTTAATTTCAATAAAAAAAAAATTATAATATATTATATATTTTTTTTATTTTTTTTTTTATTATTATTTTTCTATTTTTTTACAGGACTTTGTTATTTTTGTTTTGTTTTATACAGTTAGGTAAGTATTATTTTGTTTCTATGATTGTGTTTAGTTTAGTTTGAGATTTTCCTGTGCGAGTCCCACTAAATACTTTTTCTTTCTTTCAATCAGCCAAAAACTATAATCTCAAATAGGTAATTTAAAGTACGGTACGTAAAATAAATGCAACATTTTGATAAGGCACAGCAAGCTAACATACTTTCAATCTGATTTGAACTGCTGTGATTTGATGACTGAAATAACTACTGCCAATAAAATATTAATTGTTTGTGTTGACAGTAAGTAGCAAATATTATCTTTTTATCGATTTACAACATTTTTGTTGTTAACATTTTAAAATAACCGGATTTGTCTCTACGAAAAATAAAATATTCTAGTGATAGTAAAATCAGAAGTTGCGAAATATCATTTGGCGCTTTCGCTTACCGTTAAAATTCTAGTTATTTATATAATATACATATAATCTATACTATGATAAAATAATATTATAGAAAGGTTTTGTCAGTATGTAGGGGGTAATCTCTGAAACTACCGGTCGGATTTGAAAATTTATTTTTGCATTTGATAGTCCAATTCTTGAGGAAGGTTTTAATCTATTTAACATGACGCTACGACCCTTAGGAGCCGAGCAAAAAGAAAGAAAGTCAGAAAGAACGCTAAGCGAAATCGAAGTAATAGCGCGAGCGGGCGATGCGATGAGACGGGGTGGGACGGGAGTACAATAAATTTCTCGCGGACGAAGTCGCGGGCAGAAGCCAGTATTATATAGAGGTAAAATTTGTGAGTTCGTATGTAGGGGGAACTACTGATCCGATTCCGAAAATTCTTCCACTAATGGTAAGCTAAAGTATTACCGAGTGGCATAGGATTTATTTTATGTTAAAACATGAAATTTCACGCGAACAAAGTCGCGGGCAGAATCTAGTAAATCTTATAAAATAAAAAACAGCACTAATTTTACCAATCTCTGGTGTTACTAAATGCCATGTTAAGCATTTTCACGGACTATTTTTCGTAGTGAGACTATTTTTCGTACCGTCAAATGGCATAAGGGGACATTCAGAATAAACACAGTATGGTGAAACTGGCCCTTAGCATTAAGATTCAACAAAATGCGACTCTATAGAATGCGGACATGATATACGATTGATGCATAAAAGTCTAGCGCATAGGTACCTATAACACTATTTTAAGTTATGACGCCTTTTTGTAATTATACAGTCTAACACAGGGACAGAGGTCAATAATATTAACATAAAAGCGTAAATAATATTAACATGTATTATTAAATAGGTATCTATTTCTCTTTTCTATTGTTTCCACAAAAATAACCGTGCCTCAGTGTCGTCTTGCGAAAGTTTTATGATTTCCCTTGGTAAAGCTGAGTGGCCATTATTGAGATGTTAGCATGACCGGACCGACTCGCGGCGGTGACCACCTTAAGATGATCGATGGATAAAGACAAGTCAGGTGCAGTACACCCTTCATTTTAGTTCAAATAGGAACAGTGATACACTCCTGTACCCTAATTACGTAACACATTATCACAATTTGAATCATTTTGAAGCCTATTGCTAATCCATTGCTTCTTAAGTTTGAGAAATTTGTCTGCTCAACAACGTAAATTACGCAATGAATGATGTTGAACTGTCAAAATGAAACCCATTCCAACTGTTAGTGTGTTACGTTATTACCCCGCTATCCTGTTGTTTATAAATTAGTATTTCCATTTGAGAATGGAAATGTAAGTTTATACGCGGCGCCAATATCAGGTATGTCAGTGCGATTTTGAATAATTTATTATAAACTAACGACCCACCCCTGCTTCGCATGGGTGCAATAGCGTAATCCATCATAAAACATCGAGATTTCTGTGCTTTATCTAAGTTAATTATGAAAGTGTTATTTATAGACCTAAACTTGAAACAACATAAACTTGAGACGGGTGTCGTGTCTGGTGAGCACGGATGTTTGATGTCGAGACGTTGTTTATATGCTAGTGACGCGGTAAACTCTGTTTGCGCGATGCAGGATTTTGCGTGACGTCAGTGTGACGCGTAGCTCGCATGTGGCGTTTAAGATGCCGTTACACACCCACATATACACTACATAAATAATAGTGAGAACCGCATCAACATCCATTGTGTAGTTTAAAAGTATTAATTTAGCGGTCACACGGACATACACGAAAAACAGCTTTGTTTTTATACTATGCTAATGTCTAGGATCAAACAATATTTTTATAATCTCTAGTCTAGATAAATTATATAGTTGGTTAAAGTGAGCGAAAAAAAAAGTTGACCGTGCCTTCTTACTGTATACCAAATCATGAAGGAAAACGAGCAAGCTACAGAGACATTATAGCATTTTATTTTAATGTTTATAAGAATTATGATTCGTTTTCCTGTTAAAGTTGATATAGGCTAATCACTTATTCTGCAAGCCATAATCATTGGACAGAAAACTTTTGACTTTCTCGAAAATGACTGCAGTGTTTTTTGCCGTTACAAAAATGTTTCCAATTTGTATTTACGTCTCTCGACCCGTGTCTGTGCATTTAATGTTAATTCCGCTTTATAACCAGCTATATGTATAGAGATAAAAGAGAACCGTAAAAAAGGACTCTTTAAGCTGTAAATAAGATTGAAATACATATTGTATTTTATGGAAAGAAATGATTTTTACCGTTTTGGTGAAACAGTATTCAGGAGAACAAATCAGTGTCTACAGGATATCTTTAAAATTACTTTTACGATTATTGATACACGGGTCATTTAATTAAAACCCTAAATAACAATCTTCTATACCCAGTAGGGTAAACTCAAAAGTTCAAATCGTCTTTACAAAACCCTTCAGTATTTGCATAAGACCTATGGTTTTACTTCATTTTATTCGTTTTTGACGTAACTCTTTAATTGAGTGAAAGTCAGGTCATTCGCCATAGTCAGGGCTATTCGACCAAAAAAAAAAAACATTTTGCCTTGACCTTCTTATCTTTTATTGTTCGCCAAAAATGTCGTGTGTTGGATGTCATCCTTTGAATACAATACAAACGGTTTGAAATATAGTCCACGATTTAGCAATTTAACTTTGACTACAATTTAACGATTTAGAAATAGTCACGAGTTCACGGTGACAAGTTCTGTCTAAAGAAAATGTATGGTTTATTAACAAGCTTTTTTCTCGTGAGAAAACGCTGTCATTGACTGTACCTACGTCAAATTGAAATGCGACTTGTTTGGGGAACGAAGTTCTGCGGTAGGAGTAAATTTAACTTTTTTTTAGAAACCGTCACGTAACAAAAACGCGGTCTACCATGCATGCGACTTTTTGTTATTTGTAATAGAAAGAGACAGACAGAGAGAGATATAGTTTTCATGGTTTTCGAGGGTGCTAAAGCTAATAATGAGGTCAAAATGAAAATCCAAGATGGCGGGTGCGAAAATTTACAAAATATAAATTTACAAATATTTTAGGAGTTGAAGAAAAAGCGTAAGGAATTTCATTCCTGGCGGGGATCCTCCAATACCACACGTTTTTCTTTTGGTCTTTGCACCTTTTATATTATGTGCGTTATGTAACTTGTTTATGTGCTAAAAATAACATCTATGTCGTATGCCGATTTTAACTTGATTACAAAACTAGTTTAACAAAGCTACAAAGCTACTCAAAGCTGTATCCTACACCTACAGCTTTGAGTTAAACTAGTTTTCTAATCAAGTTAAAATCGGCATAAGACTTAGATGCTATTTTTAGCACATACACAAGTTACATAACGCACATAATGTAAAAGGTTTTAAAAGTTACATAAAGAAAAAATTTACATATTTTTTGTAAAAGAGGTGAAAGCCATAATTATAGTACTAGAAATAGGGACCTATTAGTTAAAAGTAGAAAAAAAAAAACTGACTCAAAACTCATGACATGCAGCTGCTGCATCAAGGATATGTAAAACTAAAAACAGTGGGGGCGCATTTAAGTAATATACACTCACAGTTAGAGAAAAGTGAATGACGACTACACTCTGCTTTTGGTCGTTATGACACTCAGTGACAGCAAAATTTTACAGAAAGTATTAAATCAAGAGCTTTCTATCACTAGAGTTTGCGTTCAACGTGTGCAAGGTCGCTGGGTTCGCCAAACTCTAAGGAAAGTTCACTCAGTTTGGCGAACAGTTCCGATTTACCCTTCACACCTTGCTTTAATCTGCGTGAATCTCACTTTGTTGCTATTAATTTAATACTCTGAGGGATAGTAAAAATTCCTTGAGGATGGGTTATAAAATGCGCCCCCACGTTTTTAGTTTTACATATCTTTGATGCAGCAGCTGCATGTCATGAGTTTTGAGTGTCAGAAAAAATATTTTCTACTGTTTTGTTCATTAGAAAAACGTGGTTACCTAAAAATAATTTTTTATAAATATTTTTGTTATATAAATGCATAGGACAGGTGTGAGTACTATGTACTATAGAGTTACCATTTACCGGGTAATATGTCTTTCATTGACTTGAATGTGCTCTAGCGGCTGATAGTATGTCATGCTCACTCAAATGTCTCGCTGACGGTGGCGCGTGTGTTGAATCATTTAGCTCCCTTCAAAATGTTGGAGCTGAATGGTGGTGATCACTCCGTCATGTTCGTGAAAGGGCGCCGTCAGTTGGGACTGGTCATCTCTTAGCTGCCATGGCTTATTTTCATTATTTTATTTTTGGATTGCTTTTTGTTTGTGCTATGCTGTACTCTGTACGCTTTTAAAGTGTACGTCTTTTTTACATCGTTCTCACTTCAAACACGACCATTTCATGAAATGATAAATTCTAAGATCTAGCCAGGGACCATGCAAGTATTACGTAAGCACCAAAGGGGGTTGAGGCGTCTTTGCTTTGCTTATTTTTGACGGGAGGAATGGATCGTGATTATGTCAGCAATATTTAGAAAACAAATAATTAGTATCGTTTATATATGTTAAGAATATAGTATTTAAATAAGATGTTAATAATTGCTTGAATAAATATTAAATGGGTAATAATAGTTTACATTCCTTATTTCTAGACTCGTGAATAATAATAAAGAAACCTGAACCGATGAAATAAAAATATACCAACGTTAACGTAAGCAATGGAGGGAGGGGGGGGGGGGGTGTAAGAGCCTTGCCTACATTTGCTGTCAAGGGGAGGAGGGAGTAAAAAAAAACTGCTTACATAATACTTGAATGACCCCCGACATAGAGAAACGAATATTGATCATATTCTTAAAGTAATTTCGGTCCTTCCTGGCCAGTGGCTATCCTTTTTGGTAAACTGCACTTTTCATCACCCGCATACGCCTTTTAACTAACGCCATGGATTAGGTGAGTTCTCGGACATACGTTTCGGTGAGTCTATCGTAGGGTGGACTTTTGGGGTGAATAAACGAAAATATCTTGTCGTTTTACCTAACCGTTTGCAGATTCACAGTCTCCAACTCTCCACTCAAGAAAACTTCTGCCAGACCCGACCCCAAAGCGAAAGGGTAATTGTTTCTACGATTATTATGGCCGGCCCATTGCCACTTCAACTTGTTATTCTGATAACTATTCGTGTCATCTGTCGGATGGAACTTTTGGCAATATCCTTAGCGATATTTGTAAAAAAAATCGCATACTTAGGGGCCGATCTTTCAATATTTGGATAACTTATAAGTATAACTGAAGAATAATTATTGTTACCGCAATATTTATATCCTAGATAAAAGTTATCTGACTGTTGGAAATATCAACCCTCAGGGAATTAGTTTTTACTCTTCTTTATTAATATTCCACCAATATAGCAAAATCACCCTTCAACGGGAAAAATCATCTGTATTCATCCAGGCCAGAAAACCTTCCAGAACTTTGGAGTTTCTGTCTGAATTTATAATTATGTCGCATATTATGGAAGAATGGTAAAACTTGATCATTGTCTTCTACCATAGTAAATTATTCAACAGAGTTTTTAGATTTCGGAAGGTTTCGGCTTTTACAATTTGTTTCCTTATTGTGTATATTTTACTGGAAATGTTGTTAGACACTTTGCAGCTAATCCATGTTTTCATCAGCAGTCCGATATAAAGGCGGTTCTTTTAAATATTAGTGAACTGATAACATCAGGACATCTTGTACCTATGATCGTTAAGCTATGAGATGTAGAAGACAACTACGAATAAAATAATCAACTATCAATTAAAACACTTTGTGAAGCTATCAAGGAATGTACTTATGTTAATTATAATCAATCATTATTTATGTATACGGAGGCATCGCTGTGTGTACGAGGTAGGAGGCGTCAAATACGAGGAAGCACATATTATTATCAAGTCTATCATGGATAAGAACAAACCGGTAAACAAAGAACACGAGGTCGGCTTTGGTGAAGAGCCAGCGCAGGAGTACCTTCCCCAGCACCACTGGAAGCTTACTAGGTTCCCTGTAGCTCCTCCCCTTCATTTCATTCCTTCGGGACACCGAAGCCCTTGCAACATGACCACAGGTTTGTCAACAAACTTATTACAGGGCACAACACTATTTAATTTATACTAAGTACACTGTACAAAACACGGTTTAACGAACTAATATTTCGTGAATGACAGCGAAACTGTTGTTGGTATTCTTTCCGTGAATCAATGCGCTCGCGCCACTGCGCTCGAACGACTGCGCCCGATCTCGCGGCGCGGCTCACGAACACCGGCGGCCCACTCTTGCGCAAGGCCACTGGGGACACCTGCCTCTGCAGCCAAGTTGCACCGAGAAAGTATATGATGTCATAGTTTATCAATGCAGGGCATAATGCAGTTTCTGTTATCGATTTCGTCTAAACATGTTGTTATCTTGATTGGATCGCGAAATGTAGATATGACACTTAATTTCTAATTATTTGGTTTCTTCATTAACTTTGCAAGATTGCGTTTGTTATATAATGAATCATTTGGGTTTACAAATCATCACGTATTACCGTGATTATCGAATTATTAGGCAGTCTCATGTTTTATCTACCGGTAGTGTCGGAGGCACATAAATATCGATTTAAGTTTTTCCGCGTCTTTGTTTGGGTCTTGTTAACCGTCTTCCGTCGCCATAACCGGAATCATTATCTATTTCTTCTAAATGTCTGTGTTTTGATTCCCACACATCAAATGATTGTTTACAAGGGTTTTCATTTATAATGTTTTTAAACCCCGACGTAAAAAGAGAGGTGTTATAAGGTTGACCGCTATGTGTGTGTGTGTATCTGTCTGTCTGTGGCACCGTAGCTCTTAAACGGGTGAACCGATTTGGAATTGTTTTTTTTTATTTGAAAGCAGGTTTTCTAGCGGTGCTTCTTAAACGTGTTTTATCAAAATCGGTTCTGCCGTTTCAAGATCTTTAGCTCTTTTGTTAGCTGCGGTAGGGATTTTAGACGCATAATGGTTTTTAACTTTTTATAGTTATTTTGTGTCGGGGGTTTTTAAAATGTTTTGCTTTAGCACTTCTCTTGTTTTAAGTCTTACACTAGGGTGAAAAACTAAACCGAAAATCGGGTACCTAATACAATCAAACTAAACCAAATGAAATAAACAAAGTGACTGAGGACTGTATGAGAGTCTCAAAACAAACAAGTTACCTATCTACCTTTTAATTATGTGGCCGCATAACAATGTGAAATTAAGTCCAGTAATTAGGTCCACGGCAAATAAAATACCACTAACGAAAAATTCTTCGGCTTCCATGAGTAACTTTTGAGAACTTTACTACTTCTCAATTTGACTAGTTCTCATGTGAAATTATGGTGAAGCCTGCACCATCCACGATTGCAATAATACCTATCGATGGCAGTCTGAGTCCAAAACAGTGACAATATTTTTATATATTTTTTATTAGGTAATTAATACTTAGCTCTTCGCCAACCCGTCTTGAGCAATCGTGGTGATCAATGCTCGTGCATTATCTGTTTGAGAAGAGGCCTTTTCCCAGCAGTGGGACAATAATAGGCTCGTATTACTTTAATACTTAGGGCCCGAAAACATGTACCACAACCACACCAAATCGCATCCACAAAATGTCGGCAAGCAGTTGTTACGTGTGAATAGTGTCGCTGCAGCTTCTTGCAGTTGCGTTGTGGTAACTACAAAATTAAATAAAACGGTCGATGCAACGTTGTGTTTTCGATGTGACCGGCTGCTAGTGCCCGGTGTCGCTGGTGGTTGCGTTGTGGCTGCGATGGGGCTGCGGTGTGGTCGTATCACCCACACGGTTGATTTTGACGGTCGAATGTGGTCGATGTGATTATACTATTCATTTTCATATTGAAAGAAAGAAAGAAAATAAATTTATTTGACCCAGGTTAAGGGAAAAACAAACACACAAAAAAACAAAACAATAGTAAAAAACTTATAAACAGTATTGTGTGCCTCACGGCTGTGCCAAATAGGCCCTGTTCAGCATAAATGCCAGACAACTAGTGCCCGGCCACGTGTTGTCGTTGTGGTTTGGTTGTGGTACGTGTGAACTGGCCCTTAGCTCTTACCAGCACCCTAATTACGTAACACACTGTCTATCACAATCTGCATCATTTTGAAGCATATTGCTAATCCATTGCTTCATATGTTCGAAAAATTTGTCTGCTCCACAACGTAAATAACGCAATGAATGTTGTTGAACTGTCAAAATGAAACCTATTCCTACTGTTAGTGTGTAAAGTAATTACCCCGCAGAACATAGTAAGACATACGGTAACTTCTTATTTTGTTCTGCCTTGAAGTAGGCAATGACAGACGACAGTATTAAGCTTTGTCTAGTTATTGGAGCAAAAAAAACTGTTGTTTTGACCTGTCACTCTTCACCATCAGTCATAACCTACAACAAACCGCCTACATATACCTACGTTATGTTAATGGTAATTTTGAAGGTTTATTGGTAACAGTTAATGGTGTTTTGTACTTAGTAACCTCGTAACGAGTTTACGAGCTACTCTAGTGAAGAATCTTAAATACCGTACCTAACATCTATTGAGGAGGCTGATGTAGAGGCATACGCATCTGTAAGAAGCTTAGTTGACGTAGCATCAAAAGTGCTAATTAAATAAGCTCTGAACACTAAGAAATAAATAAGTAGACAGCTCAAAACTTTTTACAAAAAAAACAACCGACTTCAAAAAAAAAACTCTAAACAACGTGAAAAATAACTTTAATTTCAGAAGTCCGTGTCTTTGGTTTTGTATTTTCGTTTTTGGCCACCGACTTCCGAAGTTAAAGTTATTTTTCACGTTTTTTAGTGTATTTTTTTGGAAGTAGGTTGTTTTTTTGAAAAAAAGATTTTATTTATCACTTTTTAGTTGTGGTACCTGTCCCACACAAATTCGTATACCACTACTTGATATGTAAATAACAGTGACAGGAAATTATTAAAACATCATCAATATAAACTAAATGGAAAAAATACGCAGTATTAAGGATGACTCAAAAACTACTGGTCAGAACTTGATCAAATTTAAATGGGACCACATGTAAAGCACCAGCTTTCAAATAAGAAAAGAATCATCCAAATCGGTTCACCCAAAAAAAAGTTCTGAGCAAAAAGTTCTGTTCTGTTCTGAAAGTGCTGAGTTCTGTTGTTCTGAGTTCTGTGCATATTAAAAAAAGAAAAAAAGGATACAGTCGAACTGAGAACCTCCTCCTTTTTTTGAAGTCGGTTAAAAACATAAAACACACAAGAACTGTTAGCTGATATATGAATTTAAATTCCAGTTCCTGCCATCTAAACAATTTTCGACGTCGAGCCGTATAAAAAACACTTTTGGAGAACATAGAAGGTGATCGTCTGTTCAATCGGAAGAATAATCATAGTCATAAGATTCTCAATTGAATCAGAGATATTAATTATTTTCCAAATTGACTATCAACCAACTTAAAATGTCCGTAAATCACAACACTGTCATCTTTGACATTGCTATAACACGGCAAATTGACATAGGGAGGCAATTTGATAAACAATTAATTTCCCAGACGTACTTCGTGCCCTTAAACAGTTGCCCTTCTTATTTTACGAAGCCATTTCGTCCAAGACACGAAATGATTTTCAGAGTGCCCTCCACAACTTGAGTATGTGAATTTTATGTTTATTTAATTCCCACCTCATATCCATACGACGAATGAGGTTAGCGCGGGTGGCATTAAAGCCATAGGTATTCAAGATGCGTCTGCGCAGGCTGTAAGCAGACCATATAAATGCTATTGCTGAGCGAGATTGCCTTTGTTTTCGGAGAGCCTTTATGTTGGCTAGTTAAACACATTTAATTACCTCTGCGGTCTGCAATTTATTAGCATCTCTTTTAGGTTAACCAAAAGATTTTTGAGCTCCTCTTATTCCGCACTTTGTTCTTGCAGGTACTATTTTTTATAGGATTTATAAAACCTAAAAGCCTATATCAATTTCCAGAATGGTGTCTACTGTTTTCCTGGGTATACAGCTGATATTCATGTAATTCATAAATTGTATCATATACTGCCGTAACAAGTTAACTTCAATACAAGTGTCAATGAGGTAATACCTCAAGGTTTCGGTTACAGCCTGACTCACTGTTGGCCACCTAAAGGTACTATAAATATGTTATTGTTCAAGTTCATGCATTGTGTAATCATTAATCAATAAGGTTATAAAATAAGTTCTCGCTGAGCGCCTGTGGGTCACCCAGGTGCTTGATCAAAAATGTTTCTAGCTTTGAATGAAATGCAAATGGAGAAATAGCTAAACTTCTTGGGTATGTTTTAAAAATCTCTAGCGTCTACATAACCTCTATCTTCTGCTTCTAAGCTGGTTTTGACAACTCAAACTCAAAGTATTTATTTCAATTAAACCATTTACAGGCACTTTTGAATTGTCAAAGAGTCGGTCAGTTAGTCAGGAAGTTGAAGCTAGTTGCCCATTCCAAAACGTAGATCTCTATGGAGAAGAACTATAAATAAGGGGAGGAAATGTGAAAGAGTTATAATAAATTACACATAATCTATTCAAGAATCTTCTGGAGATCTGGATGTTAGTTTCATATTGAAGTTCTCGGCCCTACTCAGCCAGATACAAACAACCTTTGCTTATGGTGTCACGCAAACGATTCTCGTTATTCACGTGATTCTCATTTTAAACAGGCCTACTAATAATAAGGCCATTAAGAAACAATAGGAAAACTGAACATTACTCCAGCAAATCATTGACGCGACAGAGGTCAACGGGAATTCAAGAAAGTATACAGTTTTCTGCCATTTTCCTTAGCTGCACCTTGGAGAATTTTCGAAGAACTGCAATAAATTCTTGCATAGTTTGCATAATTTCCTGGTTTCCCCTTCTAGCATATCCATTCCTGGTGTTCCTGTAGACCCTACCTTGAGGCATCATTCCCCCAATGTTACACATTATTAGTTCACGTTGGGTTCTCTAGTTTAAACATTAGGGTCCCTACGTTTCATTGACAGTGAAGGTTTTATACCAATCAGAATTTCCTCTTCATCATAGTAGATAATATTGACGTGAATTTGGACTCATTGTTAAAAACTTGCCTCAGTTACTTTGTTACTCTTATCTTCGTTAAATCTAAAGACTAAGGAAGTCATAATTATATCAGGAAATGGGCGTCTGGTCGAACTTCGTGTCTGTACAATAATAAAATCATACCACGGTTAACTGCCAAGCTTTTGACTCTTGATTATCCTTCCTTGATTTCTTTCCTTAACAGAGTCGTAGTCCTCGGAATACGATGTTGTGTAGTTTACATGATTTTAATGACTAAACGCAAACGGTAGGCACATCTTGTGAAAGATTTTGATGCAACTACTCATAGTATCGCTGCTAATTAATTTGCTACGAATTTAACAAATCCACCTTGAATAATTACGAAAATACAATCAATAGTTATTTGTGTTCTTTTGCAACTATAATTGTTGGTCGATACTTCTTGTCTTGATCAGCGAACTTAAGTAACTGCTGTACTTTGGACTCATTAAGCTAGATGAAATTAAGTTGAGTTTGGACTTTTATGAGCATAGGATTCAGTGTATAATTATTTTGCTATATCTATTGTAATGAGTTCGTAATATTTTATAGAAGCGTGTATAATTTGATATACGTTATGATCAACAGGTGTATATGGATAAGGAAAATAAATGCTATTCTTATTGATATTGCTCTCATATTGTTCAGCTCACTTTCGCATAATATTATGAGAACTTCAGTATATTAAAGGAGTTCGATAAAAAAACAAGTATTCTTATGATACCTGCCGGTGTATTTTCGTAGGCAGTGTTGAAAACTACAATGCTAATAGCCGTGAACTGTCATAAATTGATAATTTTTGTATCGGTCACATTGTGGAAATCGTGTGACCTTTCATTTGAATACGTATGAGTGGTGGGAATGGCGAAACGCAGACATAGAAAATTATGTAAATTCTTAGTAGCACAAATATTTGCTTAACACCGCTAATGATAAGGTCATCTTAGTGCATTCATTACGTAATTAGTTAGTTTTTAATCTTCAGCAGGCTTTTCCTTTAAAGATTTTTCAGGTCAATTAAGACTATCGCACATAAATCCCTGACACAAAATATCAGAGGTTCAAAGCAGTACATCTAATCCAAATTCCAATCAAGTCCAATTTTATTAGGTCTTTTATCAGGATCTATTTATAAATCTAATAAAATTGGACTAGAGCTTAGTTTTGGGTAAGTCAATTTTCCTTCCTTTTGGGTAAGTCTTTGAGAATTCTAGGGCAAAGTTTTGGGTAAGTACCTGGAGAAACCACTAAACTTCATCTCACCGCCAACTGCCAAGGGTATCGGTATTTCTAAATGATCTCATGCGTGGTCTTACTCACCATTTTCTTAAAACCTGTCAAGGTAAAAAATTGCCACAATTTCTCTTCAATATAGCCTTTATGTTCTTTAAATGTTTAGAAGTGCTCGCTCCACGATATAAATGTCGTGTTATAGATAGCTAATCTGCAATGCAGATAGTCCTCGGTTCGTGTCGGAAAGGAACCGTCTTGTGAGGTGAAGGTTAGCTTACCGTCCGCGTCGCACTGTACACTGTACAGTCGATCGCACGTCGGTTATAGCACATACCTTGAGCTGGTCTAGCGTCGCACGGAGTTTCAATTGGAAGAGGCCATCTTAATGAATGAATTGTGTGAAGAATGATATGGAAGACAAGGGAGTGAATGATAGCATGACGGTTGACAAGGGAGTATGGAGGAAGAAAACGTGTTGCTTCAACCCCAAGCAACAAGGAACAAGGGCAGGAAAATGATGAAGGAGCCAATTTATACTAGTTTTGTTTACACTGACGTGCGGCTTCTGTACTACTTTTATAGGCTAGTGAGTTCGGCATGCATACAAAACATTACTTCCTTTTACATTAGAGATAGTGGCTAGTACCGACATGTGATGTTTTAGCTGTAAGTACCAGTTTCAGGAACTATGGAAACAGCACGTGTGTCTTGATGTAATATTTCATGCTGTTATTCTGCATTTGCATTATTGATTCACTTATTTATTATTCTAGCTTTGAACTGGTCCAGCAGCGGAATGAGATATAATGATGAATGACTGATTTGGGAGATATACATAACAATGGCATGAGTCATATCAATAATGTCAATTGTCATCTTGTGGAGTTCGTGTAGCACTCAAGATAGATATGACAGCGATTCTGCCAAAACTCTTTCGAAGTTAATGTAGTCGCTCTGCGCCGACGTCTCAACATGACGCTGGCAAAATAGTCGACACCGACACAATTGCCAAAAAAATAACCTGGAATACTGACTATTCCCCATTAGTTGCTTTTGAACTATCGAGAAATTTGTTTTATTGACCAAAATTATTTAATTTTGCTTCATAACATTTGTTAACCGTCAAGATTAGTTTGGAGTAGTGCATAATTATCTACGCGCATTCAAAATAAAACGATGTCAGTAGTAGTCGTCATTAAATCTCTTATCCACCACTTCAAGTTTACTTAAATCCTTGACCTTTTATATAAAAACTGGAAACATTATGGGTGTCTTGTATCTTGTGCAATACTTCGAACAGGTTGTATTTATTATGCGCACAGTTTGGAATTCTCTGCCAGCGTCTGTGTTCCCTTCCACATATAACCCGGGTCTGCCTTCAAAGCGAGAGTGAACAGGCATCTTCTGGGCACGCTCGTTCCATCGTAGACCTCATCCATCGCTGTCCATGAGGCGAGATCGAGGTCAACAGCAGGCCCATTCCACAATATAAAAATAAAATTTTGTCTTTCAATATTTAATGAACACAGTATTCATGCAGGCATTCCATTAAAGGTTCCCTTGCAGTGGCCTCCAGCCCGTAAATACGAATTCAGCATACAGATACAAAATGTAATTAAAGAGACGTTAAAATTAGCCTGTTTTGGTGCCAATTGCAAGTTTCGTAATATAAACAAATAGTTTATTTGTGTGAGAGCTGCATATGGTTCAGTGTTCAGTGTTTTTATTGTCAATTTAGATCATTCTGGAAGGTTTGAGTGAATCTTTTCTGGATTTTGACCTTGTCACGAATTCTTCTCGCCTTTAATCGTCTTTGTCCATTTTTGCTCCTGCTAGAATTACATCGTTTTGTCTAGGATGGGTTTGCGGTCCGTTATTAATAATCACTTTTCCAAGACTTACCTTATCCTATAGAAAATCCAATTTATCACAGTTGCAATACCGTTTTAAACAACAACCATAACACATTTTGACATTTCAAGTCTTACAACTAGTTATTAGATTATGTTATCTGAATCAACCTATGGTCTGAATATCAACAAATAATATTGAATCGTTAACTTTATCAAAACTAAACGAAAATCTTAAAACTAAAATCACAACATGAAGTAGGTGCCCTCCACGTAACAACATAACATAACATACCTAATCTGTTTTTCTTTTTGGAATTCTAAAGGCTACATCATTATCGTATAATTTGAAATACATTTATTACATGCACCTACACATGAGTTCACAAATTACCAGAACTTAGTACGGTCAGCAACGAAAGTCCACAAAACCGTCGTCACCAAACCCCAACAGAAATGACTGGAAGAAATACGCACTAAGAAAGACCGTAAAGAGTAAAGAGGTGACTATTTTTTTTTTGCCAAGAAATTCGTGAGGTTCACCTACGCATCCTTTTAAGCTACTAGCTGTTGTCCGCGACTTTGTCTGCGTTTGTTTGTATTTCATAATTTTTTATATAATTATCCTGGATGAGAAGTAGCGTATGTCCTTCGCCAGGTCCAGGCTACCTATCTGTCAAATTTCATAACGTTCTGTTCAGTGGTTTTTGGCATGAAAAGGTCACAAGAAGCTCCCAAGAAAGATCACCAGTGCTCTCAAAACGGTGAAGGAAAACATCGTGAGGAAACCGGCATATCCTAGAACCGAAAATTCGAAGACATGTGATATTTACCAACCCGCACTGGGCCCGCGTGGTGGATTACAGTCCACTCCCTATCACCGAGAGGACGCCTGCGTCCCAGCAGTGGGAACATTATAGGCTGAGTATGTAAATAAACAGTGTGACGAAACCGTCATATCGCGTTAGTTCTAATTAAAACATAAATATTTTCTGCAACACCTATTATTCGTTCCGTTTTGCATACTAATAAGGCTTAAGACTTGTGAGAACTTAATGATCAATCATCACACCAACAGTTTTGATATCGTCTAGATAAATTATGATATTAAAAGCAGTTATGAAAAACATATTTCTGTATTTGTTTATCGGTCTGGTCTTGCCCCAGGCCTTAACCTAATGCCTGGTAATCAATTCAAACATATTGGTTAATATAAATCGTTCATCCATATCCATTGTTTTAATTGTAGAAAAAGTCTTTGTCAAAATGCTGTGAAAATCATCAATGTACGCCAAAATTTTATATTCATCAGAATCTTCACTGGGTTTTTCCAATATTTATTATGCCTACGTGTTCAATTTGATCATCAAATTAACGTCACAAATATTTTGGAAAGCGATTTTGCATTCAATGAATTTATTTAGCGCTAATATCAATTGGGATCGAGTTCCTTTAAATCGATTAATCGAGCAGCGAGCACAAGGAAGTAATTTGCGGGCTGCGTTACGTGCAAAAATGTGTGTATTTTTTTCTTCAGTATTACGTAAGATTCTTTTCCGAAGTATCGAATATTTGCTAATGTTTATTAGATTTAACGCCTTTACCTTAAGTGACAGAAGGAAGCCATTTATTATCGGATCCGGATATCCTTGTTAGGTTTTACGGTCAGTCAACAACTAAGATTGTAGTGGGTTTAACTCCTACGATAACAGCTGTATTGTCTTGTCTTTCCTAGAAATACAGTGTTTTGCGTAAACAGTTAGACTGGTTAGTTTATACAAAGGAGCGTAATCTGCGGGGTATTTGCGTAACACATTTCAGTAGGAATGGCTTTCATCTTGACAGTTCAACAACATTAATTGCGTTATTTACGTTGCTGAGCAGACAAATGTTTCGAACATATGCAGCAATGGATTAGTAATATCCTTCTTGTTTTGTTGCAGTACCTAACCTCTTGTTTTGTTTAAAGCGACTCCATCGTTGTTTCGTGTTTTAAATACAGTTTAAACATGATTAATGCCACACCTTTGAACAGGGTGTGGAATAAAGGCTCGTACACAATGGCGCGACGCGACGACAGACACAAAGGCACCGAGTGTCGCGCGACGCGCGGCACTTTAGTGTCGGGCGTCGCGTCAGTGTGTACGAGCCTTTAACACTGCGACGAGCCTTTATAAACTACCCATTTTTGATACCAAAATAAATATGCTTATTAAAAACATACCTGCAAACAATAACAATCCAATAAAAAATATTTTATTCAAACTCAAAATACGTCTACCATTTTTGGTACCTATCATCATTTATCACCATTTATAAGTATAACCGGGACCGAAAATTTATCATCTACATATAAAGTTATTGCCAAACGCAGTTATTAACAAACTATCCAACATTTTACGTCTATAATATAAAGTCATTGTCAATATCACAGTCGTACATTGTCAATATCGTACTTGCTCAGTCACGCTACCTCGCTACCTATAACATTTTCGTCTATGGCCGACGAATCGAAGACTACCAATATCAAATGGCGTTGAACCAACAGGAAAAATATTGAATTTAATATCTGCTAGCACTCGCCACTTGTTCGTGAGAACAATGGCGTAGTTTGTCTTGTGTGGTCGTATAAGCAAGGTGACTT
Source organism: Dryobotodes eremita (assembly GCA_917490735.1). Classification (NCBI taxonomy): domain Eukaryota; kingdom Metazoa; phylum Arthropoda; class Insecta; order Lepidoptera; family Noctuidae; genus Dryobotodes; species Dryobotodes eremita. Next base: position 14,536,615 of record OU823257.1, read on the forward strand.
ACAGTCCTGGATGTGTGAAGGTTGGACTTACTCAACCCGACCGAGGTTGGGAGTGTTGAGACAGAACCTCATATTTTCTGTCCATAAATCATTTCTATGGCACAATATTCGATTTTGTTCAACAAATTATAAATTTGGCAAACTCAGAAAACCATCAACTTCTTTTTTCGCCTGCTTTGTCACAAATGGAGACCCCAAAATGCAGGAAAATTGAGATTAACAAAATAAACTCGCGTGCAAAAAAAATGGCCCACCTCATGCTCTGTATTTGAGAGAAGCTGCATGTAAAAAAAAAAAAAATTATATGGAGTAATTAAAGGTAAAGAGAAAGAAGAAGGTAAGATAAAGTTTATTTACACATATCCTATACTTTGATCAAAGCAATATTCTTGACAAGATCGACTCGATTCTTCAGATGTTCTCATCACTCACGAATGCTTGGAAAAACTGCGTGACTTTTTTTGTCAGTGAAGTCGACAAAAGCTTAATTGTGATTATTGATTATTTAACTTACATTTTTAACCGACTTAAAAAACGAGGTTCTTTATTCGACCCGTATGTTTTTAAGTTCGCAATTTTCTCAAAAACTAATTCCTTAATCTGTTTTGAAAATTTGTTCCTTGACGTAATCTACATACATTTAGGAAGGTACACAATATATTAGGTTATTATTAATTAAACTTGTTGAGTTATCTGGTTTCAAATCGAAGGGAACTGAGTGGACCGATTTTTTTGCACGCAAGTGTAAATTTATACCTAAGTTACACGCTACGTCAAGTCGTTGGCAACAGCTTACAGCAAAACAAATTATGAACTAGACACGATAATTAGAAATATTAGATTCACACGATTTTATAACATTACAGCGCGAATCACAATGTGGCTTCCTGCTCACAATATACGATGTGTATTTAAGATATTAGAGCTATTAACAACAGGTATTTATTGATATTTAGATGTTATATCTAATGGAGGTGAAGCAAGACCCAATGCAAATAAAATACAGCTAATTTATTCACCAAATGGTCAGCTTGAGATCGAAGTAAATCTGTATTATTGTCCACTAGCTTTTGCCCGCGGCTTCGGCCGCGTGGAGGTCGGAATATATCCCACGGAAACGTACTTTAACAAGTATTCTGCGTGTTGATCCTGGTTATAAACTATCTGTGTGCCAAATTTCATCCAAATCCTATTAGAAGCATAATTAATACTAATGATTGAAATACTATCGTGAATTCATGCAAACCTAGTACTTTTTGTTAGTTTTCTGCTCAGAAATTGTGCACAAAGTGTCGTGAACAGCACCCTAATTACGTAACACACTATCTATCACAATGTGCATAATTTTGAAGCATATTGCTAATCCATTGATTCATAAGTTCGAAAAATTTGTCTGCTCAACAACGTAAATAACGCAATGAATGTTGTTGAACTGTCAAAATGAAACCCATTCCTACTGTTAGTTTGTTACGCAATTACCCCGCAGAATACCGTCTCGTACTACCGGGTAAAAATTAAAGTATCATCTATATATTTTTAGTGGTCTAAAACCGTCTTCGCATTATTGCCTTTCTAAGGAAATCGGTTGAATGGTTTTAAAGTCTATAACGGTCATAGGTAGAAACAAATTTTGTTTTTTATATAATATATTGATTGATTACAATCGTGCAATTTCTGTACTGCACAATGCACATGTATGGGTTCATGATTTAGGATTACAATATGGTATTGTATCAATTGGACAGTGGGTTCGAGGAGTTATTTGCATTGCAGCATTGAAAGGTCCCGTCTACTTTCTATTTGGTGTCGTTTATGCCATCAAAATATACCAATAGAAATTCGAACATCACTTTGATATATTAATAAGTTATTATAGCATCCGTCTAAAAAAAAAACCGTCCGTCTGGTCTCCATAAACAAAAAAAAACGACAGTTATTAAGACTGGCATGACATTATCTAATTTATCTCCATTTAAAAGTCTATCTGTAGTTTTGCAAGAAGCCTTAACCTATCTGATAATCATTTTCCTTTTCAGATCCATGTCTGTACATTCTCCGGTTCTCATCACAGTTGCAATTCAACGACAAGTCGCACGAGGTCAGCATGACTGCTTTGCGACTAGTCCAGAGGATGAAGAGGGACTCCATACATTCGGGACGAAGACCTTCCGGTATTTGTGGAGCTGGTGAGTTCGAATTTGTTCTCTTGAATGTGAAATATTTCTATGGATAAAGAAAGAAATATAGGATACAGTAGTTGTTGCTGGCGACTTCGTCTGCGATCCAAGATGATTAGTAGCAGCTATGTCCTTCTCCAGGTCCCAAGCTACCTACCTGTCAAATTTCATAACGATCTGTACAGTGGTTTAGGCGTGAAAAGGTAACACAGACAAACAGACAGACTTATTTTCGCAATTTATAATCTTTATATATATAAAAATTACGTGTCACGTTGTTTGTCCGCGATGGACTCCCAAACTACTGAACCGATTTTAAATTTGATTTGCACACCGTGTGCAATTTGATCCAACTTGAAATATAGGATAGCTTACATCTTAATTTATAGTCGCAATATTATTTTATTGCAAATTATTTGTCTGTTATTTGACAGTCACAATTATCTGTTAGCTCCAAACGATTCTAACAGATGGCGATATCTGTTGACTGGATTGAGTAAGTATTCAATAGATGGCGCTATGTTAAAAATACAAACGTTTCATATAAGCTATATGAAACGAATATATTCATTTCATATTTTCATTTTTTTTTTCATATGTTATAAACAGAAAATATATTATTGTTTGTTTGTATTGAATAGGCTCCAAAACTACTGAACCGATTTCAAAAATTCTTTCACTGTTGGGAAGCTACACTATCTCGGGGTGACATAGGCTATATTATATTATACTTTGCTACCCAGGCGAAGCGGGGGCGGGTCGCTAGTATTAGTATATATTCTCATAAAAGTGGTACTGTTACTGTAAGCCAAGAGTCTGGAGTTTGGTGTTTATCTATCAGCTGCAGCCTGGTGTGCATCCGTTAGCAAAGCAGCAGTGTAATATTGTATACTGAGTACTATAATAGCTGTACAAGGAACTTTTGGCGCGTGCCCAAAATCGGAACTAACGCCGCCATCTTGTTTTTTCACTAAACAACAATTGTTTAGTGAAACAAATGTTTTTCCAACAGCGCCCTCAGCGCCAAAACATCCTTGTACATTCACAGTTAATTTACCTCTGATTTTGCTTCACTGTCAATATCACAGTAATCTTTAATCTCGTGACAATAAGGTTGCTGTTGGGTTGCTGCAACTGTCAAGTCTGTCAAAATCATAGTGATCTTTATTGTTGTTGTAATAAGGTTGCTGTTGGGTTGCTGCTATCAGAGGTTGGTCTGTAGTCAGTCCAATGCTGAATGTCGTGCTTTCTTTATCTTGACAGTTAGAAAAGACCTTCCGTATCCGTGTTTTCAAATATTTTGTGCGGAACGCTTTTCTACTCAATGTAGTGAACTTACCTTTTTGCCAAGTATAAACCGGTACGAAAATATTTTTTTTTGTAAATTAGGGTCAAGTGAATTTCGATCCACTGAAACAAAACTTTTTCCATATAAGGTGCTTTCATTTTACCAGCCCTGTCAACTGGCCTCCTTGACTGATATTTTTAACTCCTATAAATGGCGTCATTTAAAACCAGATTTTTGGGTATTTAATTTGCCAAAAAGATAAGTTCTGTAAATGTTTTGAAGGTTCTAGAATCCAGTTTTTTGTTATCCATAGGTTTAAAAAGATTGTCAGATCTTGTTATTGTTAAATCACGAGAGCGTCTAGCTAGACTAATTTGATTAAAACATGTTTTCGAAGATACCACTTAAAAAATCTTATATGATTTCATCGCTCTGAACATAAGTTCAACAAGCTTTTATTTGCTAAAAGTTGTGCCTCCCGGAATCACGTCTAAAATTATCTGTTGAGAAAATCATTTTTGTTTGTTTTATCATCATTAGATATTAATGTCCATCATATCTATAACGTTTCGCTAGCTAATTTAATTTGATTTTGTTATACATGAGTTTCTGCCTGCGACTTCGCCCGCGTGGATGTCGGAAATTATCCAACGGGAACATGCTATCGGTACAAAAAAGAAAACTGTCAGTGAAGTCCAGTCGAAATCGGTCTAGCCGTTTCGGAGATTAGCCGAAACAAACAAACAAAAAGACAGACAGACAAACATTTGAAAAATTGTTGTTTTGATATAAGTACTGTGTATACTTTCATAATGTATTCAGTAAAATGCTGTTATTTTGACATTACAAACAGAGACTTTAATTTTATTTATTTGTATAAGTCTAGATATTGATATAGCAAAACAGAGGCTATTGCCAGCAAGGTGAAGTGGGACTTGGATGATGATGACAGAAAAGAGGCATAAAGCTTGTGTTATTGTACCTATATTGCATCAATTGGAACCTTCTCATGTACACACTTATTTATTCAAACATTGCATGCTACGAATACGAATCGATTGCCAATGTAGAGCAGATTAATTATGAAATGTCTATTACAAAAAAATGTCTTTGTTCACTGTATCTAAGGCTGTCATAATTATTGTGAACGGAAGCAGAATTATCCGCACATTGCTCTGGTTTCTGTGCGTATATTAAATTCCCGTCCTTGGTAGACCTTTATTATTAGTACAATTCGCGCAAAACTTTATGAGCCCTCTGAACCTAGGCCCAATAACGAAACCGCGCATGGTACAGTTGAGTGAGAGTGAGAGAGTCCCTTCGGACATGGACACCTATTATGCATACTGCGCAACCACTCGCGTGCAACTTCCGAGAGCTCATGGTCTAAAAAAACAAGGTCTGGCACTCCGAGAGTGACACAAGCCTACGTCACTATCCAGTTGCCACTTTATTGCAACAAAACAAGAAGTATGGAAACATTTTCAGTCACCATTCTGTTAAAAAATATATATCAAGCATTTAAATTGTCGTTTTGTTTTTCTAATCAAACGAAACAATTCAATTTAAACTTATACCGACGTATTTGTTAGTTAAAACCTCATTGATTTATCGGATTCGCACAGGTAATAAAGGCGGTTGGGGAGTTATTATGACACACTACTGGTAACACAGCGGTGATGACGTAGGCTTGTGTGTGTCCCACGTGACCATTGTGTCTCGGAATACTATACCTGGCGAAGTATATTATTATACCATGCGAGTGCTCATAAAGTTTTGCGCGAACTTGTACTACCAGCAGGCGTAGCATGACAGTTTCTGTTTCTTGGAAGACAAGACATAGCTATTTCCATACAAAGTGACATTTCGTTTTTCAATTTTTGACATCGCACCGTAGAAATCCTTCTAAAATCCGTCATTTTGTCTTTCGTTTTACCGATCGTTGTCTAGGTCTTTTTATATGTAGACTATTTCAGAAGAAAGTTTTCTATCCCAAACGTCAAAATCACATTGACAACTGTCAGTTGTCTAAGGTAGTGAAGACAATTTGACTTTGTAATCGCCATGCTAAAGACAGTAGAAAACTTTTTACTCGACGGCCGCAAAGTATAAAAATGGAATGGAAAAATGGAATTTTTCAGTTTATGAATGGAAAATACTAAAAAGTATTACCTACATGTTCCATAAAGGGGGTCGAAATTTTCATTATTTTTGCGATAGGACACACCATTTTCGAGATTATAAGCAAAATAAAAGAAAAACGTGAACAAACTACTGAATTTCGTAAAAAGTGCAGTTGATTCTTTCTACTTTGCTGCCGTCGTACTGTCTTCACGGAACGTCATTTTTGTCGATTCTTCCGTCGACAAAACCCGTTTCTATAATGGTCATGCTACGCGTGCTGTAGGATGTACCTTGTAATTCTTAGCACGTTAACCAAGCCGTCAGGAAATGATTAGTACTTCACCCTAAGAGCGTAACACACTATCAATCACAATCTGAATCATTTTGAAGCCTATTACTAATCCGTTGCTACATATGTTCGAAAAATGTATCTGCTCTACAACGTAAATAACACAATGAATGTGGTTGAACTGTCAAAATGAAAGCCATTCCTGTTAGTGTGTTACTCAATTACCCCGCTACTCATTTTTGGTTGATTGACCTTAGATTTCCTTTTGGATACAAAAAATATAAAGCAACTTTAGTGAACCTACTTCTTTTTTCGCACTGGGCCCGCGTGGTACATTATGGCCCACTCCCACTCACGGAGAGGTCTGTGACCCAGCAGTGAGAACGTTGTTGTTGGTTCTGTATAAAATTAATCTTTCTTAAAATCTTGCAAAGGACTATATTTTTGCAAGTTTTCTTTGAGGAAAAACTCAGAACGGATATATATCTACATTTTACATATAATAAAATTATAGGGAAGTCAAAACTGTACCTTAAATATATAATTTTAAAGTAATTTTTGTGAGGTCTGAGAACAATTCTAATGCCTCTATTTTTTTTTTTAATTTTTGTCTGTTCTCTGTTTGTCTGAATGTCTGTTTCAGCATCACGCAAAAACAACCGTATATATTTTACGATTATACGTCTGTTCAGTCTGTAGGCTATAAATTATCACGCTATTTGCTATGTATGGGGGATCAGCAATATTGCAATTTGTTCGTATTCTTCCATAGTTTTCCGCATATTGTAAAAAGACGAGCCAAAATGTTGCAGATAGTTAAATTTTACATTTTAAATGATATCATCACGCTATACCATTATGGAGCTAAGCAGTCAATTATCTTTATATATATAAAAATTACGTGTCACGTTGTTTGTCCGCGATGGACTCCTAAACTACTGAACCGATTTTAAATTTGATTTGCACACCGTGTGCAATTTGATCCAACTTGAAAGATAGGATAGCTTACATCTCAATTTATAGTCGCTTTATTATTTTATTGCAAATTATTTGTCTATTATTTGACAGTCACAATTATCTGTTAGCTCTAAACGATTCTAGCAGATGGCGATATCTGTTGACTAGATTGAGTAAGTATTCAATAGACAGCGCTATGTTAAAAATACAAACGTTTCATATAAGCTACAATTTAATAGCATAACCACCACGTGTTGCTGAGGCTAAGGTATAACCTAAATATATTTTGAAATAAACGAAATACAGTGAAATAATATTATAAAGGGAAAAGATATGATTGTTTGTTTGTATTGAATAGGCTCCGAAACTACTTAACCGATTTCAAACATTCTTTCACTGTTGGGAAGCTACACTATCTCCGGGTGACATAGGCTATATTATGCTTTGCTACCCGGGCGAAGCCTGGGCGGGTCGCTGGTGACATATATATACAGATGGCCTACAAGGAAACGGTCTAAGAAAACTGTTCTTAACTTTTTGATCTGCATTCACAGATTTTGAAAAAGATGTACGGTCAGCAATAAAATGGGCAATTTTCTCAAGAAAAAAAATGTTGATGCCGATCTATCCTGTTTCTTATAAGGATTAAAAAAATATCGGACAAACTGATGTTTGAGTACTAAAAAAGGCAGAAATTGCAAAAAACCTGTTTAAATGTTTTTTTATTCAATCAAATCGCGTTTGTCTCTAATAGGCTTCGATATTCTATTATACATTCTGGTTGCAATGCCTAGAAAACTTTGTCTAAAATGCTGTGTTGTGTGTATTAGCGCAAATCTCATTGTTGCGACGTTTCGACTTCAGTATTTCAATTAGATGTAAGTTTGATTGCACGAATACTGCTGTCTTATAAATATATAAACACGGTAGGGTTAGCCACTTATAGTTTTTTTTAAATGGCAAGCAACTGTCAGTTGATTTCAGCTTGAAGACATCGTAAACATTTCTTCTGCGCCTTGAATGCGATGAGTTTGTCTGTAGAATTTCCCCAGCATTTAATTCCATAGCGTAGAGTAGATGTTACGTAGGCATTGTACGCTACTAGGACGACGGACTCATTTACAATTTTTCTCAAGTTATACAGTGCATAGGAGTATTGATTTAACTTTTTTCAGATAATCTCAATGTAAGATTTCCAAGTTAGACGACTATCTAAATGCAGTCCCAAAAACCTGGCATTTCTGGTGTCAGTTATTATTGTATTTTCATGAAAAACATTTAATTGTGATCGATTTGTCCGTTGATAAAATAAAATTATTTTGTTTTATCAAACTTTATTTTTAATTTATTTATTTTTAACCAATTAATTATATATTGTAGGGAACTGTTTATATCATTTTCATATGTTTTTATATCTTTACATGGAACGATTACTGTGCTATCATCAGCAAATAGAATAGTTTGATGTTTAGTGCATTTTGGTAAATCGTTTATATAGATAATGAATAGCAGGGGCCCAACGACACTTCCTTAAGGAACCCCACATATTGTTAATCTAGTTGCAAGACATGTACGCAATTTCTATTTTTGTCTTTAGACAAATCCTATTTATGACAGTCATTTTTTTTCTGCCAGTTAGTATCCTTCAACCAATTTTAACATGTTGCTTCTATTGCCATAGCGTTCTAACTTGCTTAATAATAATATCATGGTCTACATGATCAAATGCTTTTGAAAAATCCATTACTAGTGCAGTACATAGGTATTTTTTTGTCAACATTCAAAACAATTTTAGAGATTAACTCATAGACTGCTTTGTTTATAGTTCTATTTTTCGAAATCCATTTTGTTCCTTTGCAAGTATATTATTGGATTCAAGAAAATAATATAGGGAATTATAGATAACCTTTTCAAACACTTTAAACAGTATTGGAATTAAAGATATTGGGCGGTAATTTGAAATGTGTTTGACTAAAATCGCCGTTCTTGTATATGTCATGATTGACTGCTTAGCTCTTTGTAGGTATAGCGAGACGATATTAATTTCAGAGGACAAATCCGTATTTATCTGCAATGCTATAACATTTTTTCTCGCGTAATCACAATCTTGCGGTAAACTGTTGACGAATACGAACATAATGCAATATTGCTACTCTTACATAGCAAATAGTAATAATATATAGCGTGATAATATATAGCCTATATGTTGACCAGACTTTTAAGAAATATTTGTGCATTTGAACAGAATCTATTTAGTAGTTTTTGCGTCAATCCGGAACATACATCCAGACAAACGGACAATAATTCTAAAAGCTATATTTTCGGAATTAGAATCGTTCCCACATATGGTAGCAATTACTTTTTTTCCCCAAAATATTTAATGTACAGTTTGACTTCGTTATGATTTTCGTTTTTTTCATTTAAGTATCAGCTTAAAATCAAACTCTTGTAATTAACATCATCGTGTTTTCTTCTTCAGCCCTCCTCATAGCGGCTCGTCTCCACGAATTCAACCGAACGCCAGCCGATGTTGTCCGAATAGTCAAAGTTCACGAGTCGACGCTGCGCAAGCGACTCCTTGAGTTCGGTGACACGCCTTCCAGCGCTTTGACCCTTGAGGAGTTCATGACCGTGGACTTGGAAGAGGAACAGGATCCACCAGCCTTCAGGGCAGCTAGGAAGAGGGATAAAGATCGATTACAGAAGGTATTTTTGTAATGTAACTATCCCACGGAACTGCGTGTTTTCCTTATTTAATTTTCTAAGAGGAAAGGTACCCTATGTTCTTTTCCTCTTCCGGGTACGGTCAGCAACAAATGTCGATAAACACTGTTTTTACACATTATCTTAATTTGAACAAAAAGATTCGATTATCTGCTTTTTAGCATTCCATATACATAATAGCTAAGAGATAATAATAGGAGTTAATATTCTTAAAATTTTGCTTCTGTTCCGATTTAAAATAAATAATTTACTCAAAATTAAGATGAAATTATTAAATTAAAATGAGAAAACTGAAGTGAATCGAATCGATTTTTGTTGCTTAGTGTACCAAGCAATTTGTTTGCCATCGTTCATTTAAGATAATTGTTGGTAACAAAATTTGGACAGATAATACATAGAATTAAATAAACGATTTGATTCATGTAAATTAGTCGTTTAAATGTGTTGTGTGCGTTTAAACTTTATTTCGCATTAAGAATATGACTACGAATATGTATTAAATTAATTAGCTTATGCCATCGACAATATTTGTCTAGCGCCATTACCTAATACCGTCCAATGCAGAAAAATACAGGTCTTGGTATTAAAAGCAAAAGAAGATATTTAATCAAATACTTGAGTTAAACACGGATTATAAAATAAATAGGTATGGGGAAGCACTTATTCCCCGAACGAAAACGATTAATTAAATAATCTAATATCTGATTTGCATTTTTACTAGCATAAGAAGCCGTTTGGAAAGCACATTATTAGCGTTTCTGTTTACTTCTTCAATTAAGCTAAATCTTTTTGTACTAGACATTGGTTTACATGATCTGTGCAAAGGGCCTGTAGGCCTGTAGGGTTACCAACTCGGAATTAAAAAAATCTATATCTATTAAATTTATATCTATCTAAAAAAATCTATCTCGTCTGTCGTTTTATATTCACTTATTTTTTGTTTTCTTAAAGAAATCCTCTTAAGCGCTAAGGTAGCCCACGAAATTTTGAGAGATTTTAAAGAGAGTGGTATTTGTGATTTTAATGATTATAATTCTGTAAAATACATATTTGTTACGGTCACAAATCATATTTTGTTTAATATAAAACCTGATACAGACGTGCAAATTGCAAAAACGCAAGGCAATGTGAATTTCGCCAGCTACCCTAGCGCTAAAAGTAGTCTGGACGGGGGGGAGGGGGGGGACAGAAAAATACAGATGGATGGTAACCAGCACCCTAATTACGTAACACAGTATCTATCACAATCTGAATCATTTTGAAGCTTATTGCTAATCCATAGCTTAATATGTTCGAAAAATTTGTCTGCTCAACAACGTAAATAACGCAATGTATCTTGTTGAACTGTCAAAATGAAACCCATTCCTACTGTTAGTGTGTTACGTAATTACCCCGCCGTTTAAGCTTATAATACACTAACAGTAGGAATGGGTTTCATTTTGACAGTTCATTGCGTTATTTACGTTGTTGAGCAGACAATTTTTTTCGAATATATGAAGCAATGGATTAGCAATAGGCTTCAAAATGATTCAGATTGTGATAGATAGTGTGTTACGTAATTAGGGTGCGGATGAGGCGCATACTCACGACTATACTCTCGCCAGTCCAGCCGTAACCGTTGGGCGATTTTTTTCTCTATAAACATAACATCACGCCTGTTTTCCTGAAGGGTTAGGCAGTGGTGTATCTGTAGTACACCTCCATTTCGCCAGTTATGTCTAAGTCCCATGTAACAGGGGGCGAGCCTATTGCCATCTACCGGGCACAAATCCGACTCCGGGCATTTTTCTCTATAAAATAATAGGTACATAACAGACTATTATAGACAAATACCTTGCTAACGAGAAACTTTTACATATCCGTCTAAAAAAAGACTGATTTTGCTTTTTATATCTAAATATATTTGCAATCAAAAACCGGTTTAGAAGTATTATTACTTATTACTTCCGTATTAATATTCACTCCACGCATAAAATTCGAACTATATACGTCATAGTTTGAATAGTAGGAAATATACTGTCATGTTTAAAACTTTGAGTCCCGAGGTCGCGATATCGAGCGACACACAATAGATAATCATTGTGTTACATTACGTGGGATTCAAGAGGTTAAATTAGAAGTAGCAAAATATATGCAGATGATTTGAATACAATAACAACGTGACAACGACAGTTTTATTTGCGTAAATTACCTATAATACTTATTAAAATATTTGAATTAGCGTGAAAGTGACATTGCGATGATCTTGATATTAGAGAACATAAATTAGCTCTCTCATTGACTGCCCAGTCCGATCACTATGTATGGCAAGCCGATCCCTTGGGAAAAGGAACCTAAATACTCAGGTTTGATCCTTGACCACCAGCTTGCCTCCAGTAAGCACGTACAGGTGGCTCGTCCGCGCGCCTCCTTCGCTCTCAGTCGGCTCCAATTTATATTGACCGCCCGCAGCAAATTGTCACTCAAGTGCAAATTGCGCATTTACTCCGCGGTCATCCGTCCCACCATGACATATGCTTGCGTCGTCTTCGCACACGCTAAGCCACACCATCTCCATAGGATGCAGACCCTTCAGAACCTTATCTTTAGAAAGCTTACGGGAGCCCCCTTCTATGTCCACAATGAGAATCTTCATTTAGATCAGAGAATGCCCTCCGTCCAGCAGTTCATTAGACGCATCTCAAACCGTTTCTTCGACTCTGCTATAAAGCACCCCGATCCTCTGATTGCGGCGGCCGCCCGATACACTCCCTCCCGGATAAGTAGGATTCGCCGACCGAGGCATACCCTAACCATTCCCGACGACGCCACAATCTTCCTCCAGGAGAGTAGTAAGGCCACCAATACTCTTAGAATGGACAAAATTTGACCGCCGTCCTTCCGTCCTCGCCGCCGAGACCCGCCACGACGCTGCAGTCAATGTCCGCCCTGACCCTTGCTCGAGCGAGCCCGCGCCGCTGAGTCTGTAGCTTTAAACTCGTCACAAATTAATCCGATCCAGTCTGTCCCTGCCCCCAGCGACGCCCAAAGCCAAGGTCCGTACCCCACAGGAGGTGCCCTTAGCGTGTCGTCACTTAGTTTTTAAGTTCCTTAAGACATGGCTGGAGGCCTTAATTTATTGAGGCACCAGCAGGTAAACCCGGTTAGGTTAAGCAGTCGACCTTCTAGGTTGACCAGCGAGATGCCAATTATAAAAAAACAACAAAAAAAAATACCTCTCTCATAGACTGGTCTGCGACTGGACTGATCTCTTCTAGTGCGATATATTCCTCTTGAACTTGCAAGTTATCCGAGACTATGGTGTTATAGGATTCAGGAGGTCAAAAACATTGTTTTTATTAAATGAGAGAGAAAAAATTAGGGTCTAGAAGTCAAGAAATGGATGGATGAAAAGGATAAACCTATGGTTGACTGGTAGAAAATGCCTCAGGCATTAAGTCCGCCTTTTTACAGTGTTTTTTTTTACTTGTGCATAAAGATTTAATACATAAATAAATAAATTAGCAATAATAATTGAGAAACAGTTAGTTATTCTTACGTTATTTGCAGCCAACCCACATCTAAACTTAAACAAAAAACTAAACTGTTCAAATTTGAAATAAGAATTTAAAGCATAAAATAACAACACGCTTGTTTTCGAGAGGGTTAGGTAGAGACGTTACTATACTGCACCCACATTTCTTAAGTGTTTCTGTTTCCTTAAGGTGAATCCTCAACTGTAGCCCACCAAATTGAAATTTTCTTTGGTTTTTTGCAAATTGCAGCTCTGTTTTATGTCGTATGTTGATTAAAATGCGATTCGCGACTTTAGGAATAATACATTTACTGAATAGTAATCATCAATTTCATATCAATCGTCAATCTTTGGAAATTTGTTCCACCTAAGAATTTTTCAGAATATTTCATATGAACATTCTTAGGTGGTACAAATTTATATTCTACTGTTACTACTATAATATAAAATCTATCCTACTACTACCCAAATATAGTTGTTATTATTCCGCTTGTTCATAAACCTAATTCCCTTAATTTTTCACATTCTAGTTAATGGATGAAGAAGATGGTGAAAAAGAACTGACCGACCTGCAAAAAGAGATAGAACATCAATTAGAAAAAGACAGCAACAAAAGAAGAAAGGTTGCTGCTGTTATTGGGACATCCACCGCTGTATTGGGAATCGGTAAAATCATGTTTTGGTTATATAATAATCATTATAGATGCGTTTGACAAAATTCCGTCAATGCAGCGTTCATGCAGTTGAAATTCAATCAATCAGTGATAACTTCGCACTTATTTGGAACGAGTTAATGTCAATGAAATCGATTCGAAATATATTATTTCGAATCGATTTTTCTCATTTTCAATCAGATGCATAACTCGAAAGATGACGGGAGAATGCCCGGGCCGTCGTCCACTGATGCTAAAAAAACACGTTGGCGTCTGTTGAGCGCGTTTCGCGAGCGTTCCGTAACTAGCAGAAACAAATCATAAACAAGAATATTTAATTTTAATAATATATTCAGATCAAATTAGTCATTAAATTATATTGGTATAAATAACATTTGACAGCTTATAAAAGACCGGTACTGAACAGGAAGTTAAAACATTAGTATTGTTAATGTAAAAAGTTCTTTTGCATAAAATATGCATGTTTAATCTTTATAGATAAAAAAATGGCTAAGCGGGTGTCGGAACACGCACAATGAAGGGTTCCGTAGTTGGGATGAATGTATCCCAATACAAACTTATTATTGTAGTTGAAAAACATGTTCTCCCATACATAGATGTACGTCAGGGTCAATTCCCCAACTGCAAATGTAAGATTGTAATCGCAAAAAAATTGTGACAAAACTACAAAATAACGACTTTCGGACTTTTTCCTTTACTTGTGCTGTGAAACCTTGCTTCTGGCCAAATTTTATGATTCTAGGTTAACGGGATGTACCCTACAGATTTTGATTTTTCGTGTGTCATCAAGATATGTCGCATAAATGGCCGCATTTTTTATTGCGTTGACTGAGAAGCTTGATTTTTTTGAAACTCCGAGGGACCGTAGACCTACGTATTTGATATTAATTTCAACTTGATACCTTCCATGCGTTTCTGAGAAAAAGTTTCTGACAGACAAACAGACAGACGGACAACGAAGTGATCCTATAAGGGTTCCGTTTTTTCCTTTTGAGGTACGGAATTCAAAAATGATAAAGATATCAATCTAATAATTGTATTTTTATTTTGGAGTCAATGGGACTTGTTTTTTAAATCTACATTTGCATTAGTCTCATACTGCCTTCATCATCTGCCTTCTCGTTTCCGTACTATGTTAGGGTCGTCTACCAGTCTATACGGATGCAGCTAAATACTAGGTAGTACTTTACGTGGAAAGAAAGAAAGAAAGAAAAATATTTTATTCGGACACGCACAGGAAATACAAAGAGTAAAAATAAAAAAGGAGCATTTAAAACTAACAACGAACGACTGCCTATCTGACTTCAACAACAACTTCAACTTTTTTGTTGCTGGGTAACACGATACCCTTTGGTATGATTGGTTGTTAGACTTTTGGGCTTCTGACTACCCGTTGCGACTTTCAAAGTTCAACAACAGATATTAATAAGGACCAGATGACAAATAATACAAGCCTATTATTGGCCTCTTTTCATACAGACAAGGCATGGCAAAATCAATATTGTAAAACATTTTAAAAGAGCAACGGTGGAGTTTCTTGCCCATTCTTCTCCATACGAAACTGCCTTTTGGAAGGGGCAACTAGAATCAATTCTATTTTTTTGTAAATTTTTACGTTCAAAACTGCCGTTTATGTGCGTATTTGAAATAAATGATTTGATTTTGACTTTGACATTAGCGTAGCTCAATTAGGTTGGCGAGGTCAGACTTATTTATAACATTAAATTTTTTAATAACTATTTTGTTTGCAGCCTAAACACAAGTTAAATCTTACTTTGGAGGCCAGAGTTAATCGAAAACACTCTTTCCCTTAGTTGTAACGCTGCATAATGTTTGGATAAGTGTTTTTGTACAACTGAATGTAACGGTAATAAAAAACCTTTTTTTAATAGATATTCGGTTTGGTTGAGAAACTTTTTATTTGGATTATAATATATGATTCTTTTGACATTGGAATCTCAGATTAACAGCCTAATTTAAAACTTGTACATACATTATAATCATAATGTAAAGTGCAAAACGATTTATGTTAATTTCTGAGATTAATTAGTAATAATATAAATATTCCAAGCTGCTGGCTTGTATTTTATACATATCTTTATTATATAATTATGCATGCACTGAACTGTTGAGTTCTGGTTTTGACTCCGATATTTTTGTGTCTGGAAAACTCGTTCCCCAAATAATATCCGCATACTGGGGGACCCGCGGGGTAATTGCGTAATTAGGGTTTCTTTCCCGGGTTCTCGATCCCGGGGATACCCGGGAAAACTACCGACCCCATTGTAGCAGATAGTTACAGATTTAACCTTTTAAATGATTATCATCCATACCTTTAAGGAGCTACGCAATCAATCATGACATAATAATTTAAGAATTTTTGATTCCCGACAATTGATATATAATTTGTGCTTCCTTTTTTAAAAGTTTGTTATACAAAAAATTAAAAAAATTGATAAAGTTTTTTTATTTTGACAATTCGAAAAACGTACACAGAAAAACAAAGTTTAGGGCTCTTCTGTCATCTTTGGTTATAATAAAAATAAATATCTATGGTGAGGTGACTGTTAATGAGGAATCCCGTGTGTTTACAATGTACTGTTATACTATTTTAGTGAAAGCCGATGGTCAGAAATTATATGTAAGAATGCATTTGTCAGTGTATGAGTTTTGTTCCATTAGGTAGTGTATGCAGGAAGAATTGCAGACCTTTATTCATTCACTAAAAACGAAAAACTTTGCAAGCACTGGGAAATTGCTACTGAACGCTTCAGGTAGACAACTGTACGTCGCTTGCTTCCCGCGTCACCAGTTCTGACTGTCTGTATATTTTGGCTGCTGAGACCAAAACTACAAACGCAGTAAACAGGAGATTTTTATAAAAATGTGGCTGTTATTTTAGTATATTGTGGTGTCTTACGACTTCCACGCGAATGAAGTCGCGGGCAGAAGTTAGTTTTAGCTTCTCTAGATCTTATGGGTTTATGCCCATAAAATCCCATAGATGCGGAGGACACATGAATATGTGAACAACATAAAAACTAGTGGCTCTGTGAGCTGTAGACCTCGCGAGTCTATCTTTGCATAGCTTAAAACTGAATAAATGTTCACCGCACCTTAAAACATTATCCTTAAAACAAAATGCGCGCGCAAAGAGTGCGACATGGCTGAAATATGTGTGTTTTTTACGTTTTCAACCCCCTATCTCCGCCATTTTGAAAAATTTCTAAAACCTTAATGGATAATAAAAACCATATAATTATCGAACCCTTACAAAATTTCACGATAATCGGTTGAGAAATGCGACCGAAGAGGAGAACAGCCGACATACGAAAGTATTTTTGGCCAAACTGAAACGGAGACGTTCGCGCTCACTCGGTCAATTACTAACTAAACTGTAACTGCCGTTTTGGGGTCCAGCTTCTCTCGGAAAAAGTCGTTGGAGAGCGCAGAAAAACGTCCTACCTCAAGATGGTGTCCTGGCACTGCTCCATTTTAATATCTATACCAACGACCAACCATCCAGCCCGAACACGTCCCGCTTCCTCTATGCAGACGATCTTGCCCTCGACTCTCAAGCCACCACCATTGAGGAGGTTGAGGTCCACTTGTCAGACGCTCTCTGTGACTTAGCCACGTATTAGCTCACTAACTCACTCAAACCCAATCCAAGCAAAACCCAGTCTTGCATATTTCCTCTCCGCAATACGGAGGCGCGCCACCAACTTAACAGCGTTTGGGGTGGGGTGTCCACCGAGCACAGCAACTCCCCTAAATATCTTGGTGTTACTCTGGTCAGGTCTTTAACATTCGGCAAAAACTGCAATAACATCAAGCAGAAGGTGCACACTTGCAACAGTCTTCTTCAGCGACTAGTCCCATCGAAGTGGGGTGCATCGCCTGACGTTATGCTGACTACTGGGCTGGCGGTTTATTTTTCTGCGGGTGAATTGGAGTCGTTCTGCCCATGCAAAGTTAGCGGATACAGCTTTGAATGATACGTCAGCACTGGTTGCCTTAAACCGACTCCGGTACAAATGCTGTATCCACTATCAGGAATAGCGCCACCAGTAGTTCGCAGAGCGGTGGCAAGCTCCAGCGAAAAAGCCAAAATGGTCTCCGACACTCGGCACCCTTTACACAACAACATTCTTGTGTCACAAACGCTGAAAAGCCGAAACAGTTTTTTAAAGTGTGTCGTCCCACTCTTTGATGAACGATCAAAATAAAGACTGAAGCTGTCGCGAGACTATGCTTCCTTACCTAAACCATTCGTTCCACTCGCTGAAGGTCTCCCATCTGTGCATGAGTTGCCTTGGGTAACCTGTAAGTCTTTAAACAGACTCCAGACCCAGGTTGGCCGAAGCAAGGAATACCTGTTCAGGTGGAGAGTCATAGACGAGTCTGCCTTGGAGTGTAAATGAGGTGCTGTTCCACAGAGGATGGGATACTTAATATCATGTTCTGCATGTCCTGTCAGCTGCACATTACAGGAACTAATGGACGCTAGTGATGGCGCCAAACACGTAGCCGAATTCTGGGCCGAGTCCATGTAGATCGCCATCAACACGCCTTAGCGTGTGAAGAATGTTGCTAAGACAGAGCAAACGGAGTTCAATAGTTGCTGCGTTTTAGCATGACAATAGCAGTCATTGCCCTTTCCCTAATATCTCTCGATAAGAAAGAACCCAAAGAATAAACTATCTATGGTTTTTCATTATTAGAACATGTTGAAGATCACGACAGATATTGATTCAGGACGTTAACGGACTTAATTCCAGTTATTGAAATAAAAAATGCTAGAAAATGTAGGTGAATAATGACCGCTATTGCCATGCTAAAATGCGACATCTCTACTGCTTATATACTACCATCATCCACAGCGCCACTTCACCCACTGCTGGACATAGGCCTCTCTTTTCTTGTGCCAAACCCCAGGCTTCTTTTGCCAGCTTCATCCAGGTTTTGCCCGCGATGGCACTAGTATCGTCCGCCCATCTCGCCGCCGGACGACCAGCATCTTCTATACTATACCAATAATAAAAATAATTTTATAATTCCAGATGAAAACACTTCAGAGGACGCAGAGGCGTCAAGATTTGCAGCAGAAGACGCGTTGGACCTCATTGGAGAAATAGCCAAAAAAGTGCAGGACAAAGAAGATTCCAAGAGTGAAAAACTGAAACTTGAAAAAGGACTTGGTATGTAAAGTCAGGAAAATTAATTGTTTATTAAATTGACAACCACCTTAAATTCCGTATATTTAAATAACATCTGTCTTTCTTTGACAGTTAGTCATTTCATACTATAACTGTCAAACTAGCAAAGTGATTGACGTGGTGTGTCAAGTTTATAAACAATTTAGCTCCCTGACTGTACCTACTTGCTATTTACTTTTCGTTCTATTTACGTTCTGTTTTAAAGCCAACTGACACCAACTGACGTCTGGGGAATCAGACGAGAGAATCGCACTTATATCTGAAAAAAATAAAAGGAAAGAAAGAAAAATAGTTTATTCTGTCTGGAACCAAGGGTATTGGTATTTTCAGCCAAACGCTTCCCCTTCTCCTTTCCAAACCTTCACTCTACATTTTGTGCGATCTGTGGCCATTGTCTGCCTTGATAATGCTTCCTAAATTTCACACCTCTTTTTACTGAGGTAGATATCGACGGCATCGTCCTCCCTCAGGAATGGATTTTGGTCGGTAGCACCCGGTAGATAGAGACTAATAAAATATGAAACTTTTGATTGCTGTACGGCCCAACGACATCATAAATGATATGGATACTGTATAATTATTAGTTATCCTTTAATCTTTAAATATGACTGCAGTTTAGCAACTCTGTTTAAAAAAGGCGTCATTAGTTTTATAGCGTCAGATGCATACATTTCATTTGAACAGACATTTTAATCAAGGAAGTATCTATTAAAAACGACACATCCTCATCTATTGACAGCTTAGATTTAAATTTTATTGCACCAATGATCAAATGTGAAGTTATTAAGCTTTTTTAGCATTTTTTTAAATATTGTTATTCCCTTAACCTTTCGTATGCCGTGCATCCACGCGAGATGCAATGGCTTTTTATTGTTTCTGTAATTATGGCATTCAACCGGCTAATTATTGTCTTCAGGTCCAGACCTAGCCGTTATAGGTCTCGCAGGATCCAGTCACGAGGACAAATCTGATAAGTTCCTAAGACCTGAACCAAAGCAGCTGGCCAAAGACCTCCACAATGCTGAAGAGCTGGTTCTGGATCAGAAAAATGAGGAGTACATCAACTCTCTCATCATGAATGAAGAGGAAATTAAGCATAAGGCGCTGCTGTGGAACAAGCTCAATGCTGGATATCTGAGGGAACAGAAAAGTACGTATTTTTGGAACGTAGTTCCTTAACAGGGCTTGCAGTAGGAATTAACTGGTAGAAATCGTCACGTAAGGAAAAAACGTTAAGTCCCCGCCATGCGACTTTGTCTCTCTCTTTATCTCTTTCTATTGTATTCGAGTGTGTGTGCGTGCCAGTATAGAGGATTCGAGCAGACCGAGCATTGTCCGCGGTTCATTTAGTTACTCTCAAACGTATACATAATATACAGCGAAAGGAACTTCGTTCCAACTGAGTGTCCCACGACACCTCTCGTTTTGTTGTTTGAAAACTTAGACCTGGTTATGCTAAAAATGTACCAACCCACAATTTTTTTTATAGTTGTGTTTGGGACAACTTAATTGCGCCTAAATTGTACAAATGTCATCATCATTTTTCTGCCCTTATCTCATGTTTCTTGGGGTCGGAGCACGTTCTTTTCCATTATCCCCTGTCAGCTGTCACTCTATCATTCCCTGCGTTTTCTTTCATATCATCCCTCACACAATCCAATTCTTTGGTCTTTCTCTCCCTCTCCATCCATCAACATTTATATTCATCTCCATGCAGCAAAAACAGTACAATATTGCTTACCATCAAGAGATGGGTGTGGCGTGCGGGGGACAGACTTAGGAAGTCAGTTATATGAACAAATACAGGCTTGAGCTGGTAGTACATCGTGCTACGCGCGTGCTCCTCATTAGAAATGACGAGAGGATGACGGAGTCCGTCTGTAAATCAGGCGGGTCAATATCCGACAGGGTAGCGGGAGTAAATGCGCAAGCTCTCCACCGTTCCGGCCAGAGTTATTTGAAGAACACCGTATGATTTTAAACACTAACCTCCTTACTAATAAACGTATTATATCAGGTGAATAGTTACACACCGATTTCTCTCTTTCAGACGTCAGTAATTTGACTTTCGAAAGAAGAAAACAAAGCGTTGTGTAACTATACCGACGCTACATACCGTTATTAGTAAAGAAGTAAGGGTCTGCCTGACCGCCTCTGGGCGCAGAACATCCATGAGGTTTTCCAAACGCAAAGAATGTGGCAAAGGTGAGCCTATAAAACTAAATAATAAAATATTTAAAGAAATATATCATTTTGAACATGTTTTATAGTTTTACAATTTATCAGGTTTAATTATTCAAAATCATTTGCACTACACCGGACATTGATTACAAAATTTGGGCAAGGGTAAATTTTAGCATAACAGGGTACAAATTCAATTTAATAATAGGGATGATGACTAGTATTAGAATGGTCGAACAAACAATGTAATTTCAAAGAAGGCATAGTAAAATGAGATAATCGAGAAAATCTATAAAATTGATTAAAAAAAAGCGAAGCTACACGCTTTTAAAGTATGTGGAAGGGATTATTCCCATCCTTGTCGCGCGTTACGGATAAGGGATGGCGCTAGTATGAAGTTATAGAGTCGTGACGTCACTTCTGTGATAGTGCCGTCTTTGTCTCGCACGTTAATAACTTGGAAGTTTTTTAGGCTTTTACACTTTTAATCATTATTGTTTGAACTAATTGCAAACTAAAATTTTTAAGAGTTTAACATTGTCATCATCCCTATTACGAGGCCCATGCGCACTAGCGAAATAATACGTGCGTTAAGGGCCAGAGGTATGTAGGGTTAATCCAACTATGTTAGTAGTATGAGTGTAAGTGTGTATGTTTCAACAGTAATATTATTGTTCGTCCAATTTGTTGGCTATATAGTGGAAATAGTTGGACTAACCCGGGTGGTGTATGGAAGGAAGATGACGGGACGCTCCACAGAGTTCTTCGAACTACGGAATTTGATCCCGCATTTCTTGCCCTGCCACTCTCTGGTGAGTTCAACATCATTTTCGTCGTGGCTTGCGCTTTTAATGTTGTAGTTAGGTTTTTATATGTTGCAATATTGCTCTGTGCTGACTTTATTGGAATATTATAAATGTCCAGACTTACCAACGGGAGTTTTACCCAGTAACTGGGTTTTGGAGGTCAGATAGAAGAGAGATAAAATACTGGCATAAATGCATCTGCATTGCACTGGCATTTTGCATCTGGTTAGACTGGAAGCTGACCCAAACGTAGTTCTGAAAAGGCTAGGTAGATGACGATAGTATCCAGACCAAATAACTCGATTAGAAATATTTAAATCCATCAAATATAGAAGAAACAATACATATTATCTATGATTGCGTACTGGCTTCCGTATTCGCGGGGTCTATTCCCGCAGACCAAGTATTTATATGGCCTACAGGTAATTATTTGACTGTATACGCAAAATCCGTGCATGTAAAAAATGTGTCCTTAAACTATCCAGGAGAAAAATAATTCACCAACAAAAAAAAATGCTTCGTTAAACCAACGGCTGGCGTTTACCATAAAATCTTAATTTGTAGTCATACATGTTTAAGTAAAAGAAGACCTTCGTGCGAAGGAAAAAGAAGAAAATAAGGATAAAAAGAAAAAATTACGAGGTTCCTACAAGAAGAGAACGCCTTGTAATGCTGCTACTGCTGGGGAGGCTATTGAGAAGATGATTGCGGAGAAGAAGATCAGCTCTAAGATTAATTATGACATTCTTAAGAGTTTGGATCATCCGGGCACGCCGTTACCGCCTACGACGCCGAAGGAGACTGTTGCTGTTGAGTAAGTGATTAAATAAATAAATAAAACTATTGCCAACAAGATCACAGGGAGTTTTACATTGGCCCCAAAATAGGCAAGCCTGTATCTTGGGTACCAAAGAATTATTTTGTAGTTCCTCCCTGGCACTTACTGTTACTTTGTACGAAGTTCATACCATTGGATTGAATAAGACTGCTCTACCGCTTCCAGCAATGTTTTGTTTGACTAAAATCTAGAGTATACAGGGTTAAATTAAATTAGCTAGCGAAACTCCGCAGACGTGATGGGTATCGATATCTAAACACGATAAAATAAAATAAAAATAGATATGATGTTTTTTTTTGTTTTTAACGACCGCTGGTATTGTTGTTACATGAAATATGCGTTGAAAAATATGTTTTATCGTTTTTAGATATGGATACCTAATCACGCCTGTGAAGTTTACACAATACAAACAGCTTTTTTAAACTGATATTTCAAGTGAATACACTAATAGCGGACGAAGGCGCAGGCGCCACAAAAAAATCATTAAATTATTTCTTTTTTTGTTTTATCGTGTTTAGATATCGATACCCATCACGTCTGCGGAGTTTCTCTAGCTAATTTAATTTGACCCTGTATACTGTTGAGAGCTCTCCCTATCCTAATATTATCGCATGCGACTACTGTCTCACAAAAATAGTCGATAATAGATTATCGTATATTTTCAACTACTTTTGCCTTTGCTGTTTTATATTTCAGCCCACAAAAAATTCTCTAAAAAAATCGGGGCAACAATGGCTAATTTTTGCCGATCCGGTCCGCTTTTCGAGGCAGATTTTTGTCGTTGAATTTTTTTTGTTTTTTTTTTTATTCCTGAATGGGCCTGCTACCGAGTTGATGAATGATTCTCACTGCCTTTCTTCGACAGCTTTATCTCATTATTAATCTTTATCTGTTCTAGAAACAAACCACCAACACCGTCAGTAGCAGTCCCAGCATCCCCCGTACCGCGCAAACGTAAGAAGAAGAACCCCGCGCCCCCCGCCTCACCAGCGCCCGGCCCGCGCACACCCGGCCCGCCCGCGCCACCCACACCACAGGCTGTTACTGGTAAGTACTGCAGCTAGGTAACAAACTATTGTGCCAATTATGCCCGATTTCAGACGATAAATAAGACATTCGTGCATTTTTTTAAGTGTTGTGTTAAGGTTAAGCGTAGCCTATTATACGTATTGTAGTCTATTGTAGCATAAAGATAGAATTAGAGTGCATTGCGAAAGTTGGCAACGGCGCAAATAGCTGTCAAATATTTACCCGTTTTTGTCATCAATATTACTAGTGTATGGAAATATGAAATATCGGTTTATAATATTGATTTTTTATACATATTTCCAAACAGTAATATTAATAAATTAATAAAAACAGGTAAATATTTGACGGCTATTTGCCACGTTGCCAACATTTAGAATGTAGTCTCTTAAGTTCTATCGCTACGCTATTACACGCCTCGTAAGCGAAGCACGTGAGGTATTGCACGCCTCATAAGCGAAGCGCGTGAGGTAGTGCTCTACTCTCGCCTTACAAAGAACAAGTAATTCCTTGAGCTAAAAATGTCTCTATTTACTTCATATCGCACTTGTAGAATAATATTCATACACAAACGTCAAGAAAAAACACTAGTTTCAACACTCATGTTATTTTCAAAAGACATTTTGCTATTTAAAATAACATAAAACTGTTTAAAAAAATATTCTGTGGACGTCAGTGTGTCTGTATGTATGGATCCTCGCGCGGTTACGATAACTCCCGAAAAACTTAACTTATCGAATCCATTTTTTTTAAACGCTTTAGTATTATCGAAAACGAAGTCCTTTCGAAAATCATGGTCTAATTGAATGTAGTTTAATTGTAATTAATTAGTAATATAAAAATACGACTGGACATTTCGTTAGTGTTTTGTTATTTTTTATAGAATTGAATGAGATTATGAGGCGTGCACTTTTGGATATTCCATTTTTTTTAATCGAAAGTCTGTTTACATTTTAAGATTAAAACATTCTCCTTTCATTTCTCCAGAAATAGCAGAGGACTATGAA
The DNA here is from genome assembly GCA_917490735.1 of Dryobotodes eremita. Taxonomy (NCBI): domain Eukaryota; kingdom Metazoa; phylum Arthropoda; class Insecta; order Lepidoptera; family Noctuidae; genus Dryobotodes; species Dryobotodes eremita. The sequence goes on from OU823257.1 coordinate 14,561,439, forward strand.
GACGAAATAGAACCAGACCCAGTGGACGTCGGCGGCGAGTTGTCCCTAGCAGCGATGCTGCAAAATGGGCAGGATGACGACTTTTATGACTACGAGGAATATTGATATAAGCTTAGGAGTATTGGATGCTGACGATAGCTTACTGCTTAGGATTCAATACCAATATCAGGGAAATATAGAAAAATCGCATCCAGCAAAATGGTCGTTCACATATTTGGAGCTATTTTTTTCATGTGTCTGAAACGTATCGGGCTATTCCGTAACACATCGGCTATTCCAAATCACATCAGGTTATTACGAAACACATCGGGCTATTCCGAAACACATCGGGCATTTCCGAAACATATCGCGCTACTCTGAAACACATCGGGCTATTCCGAAACGCATCGCAATATTCCGAAACACATCGGGCTATTCCGAAACGCATTGCGCTATTCCGAAACACATGGGGCAATTCTGAAACACATTGCGCTATTCCGAAACACATCGCATTATTCCCAAACACATCGGGCTATCCCAAGACGATTAAACTGCCCCAAAACTAGTCGAAAAATCCCGAAAACAAGCATTATTGATAGCATTCAAATGGAGTTCAAATTTTGCATATCAAATTAACCATACTAAAAATATGGACTATCAACTCAAAACGAAACTATGGAATAGATAAGGGCACAGTAATAATTTAGTATTCCCAAATCACACGATAATTTTGTTGGACATAAGCCGGAGATTTAAATTGAGTTAAACTGCCTGAGCTTGAGAATTAGTGTTTGCATTGGACGCTATCTTATAGCTTATTATTATCTTGTAGCTTCAGATGTGCAGCTTAAAAGTATAGCAAGTATACTGACATATTTAATGATTTATATTTATTTATTTATTTAACTATAAATCGTATAAATTTTATAGAGAAGGGCCCCAATCAAAGATGGGTAAACTAGACAGATGGAGTTTAATAAATGTCAGCAGACTACAAAGTATCGTTTTGAAAATTAAATTTGCTGGCGAAACTTGTCAGACGTGATGGTTATCGATATCTTATGATATTAAAACAAAGTCATAAGTTCAAGTAACTACGGCCGATAATGAGGTCCGTGGTTAAGTTTTAAATCGTTAGATTTGCCCTCACCGATAAATTATTTTGATGTTTGTTAGCATTATAGCATAATCAGCGTGTAATGCTCCCACCTTTAGTGGGAGCATTATACTCGCACAGGCCTCCTCTCGGTGAAAGGGAGTGGGCTGTTATTCACCACGCGAGCCCAGTGCGTGTTGGTAGATGTCACGTTTCATCTAATTTTTGGTTCTAGAACATGGCCGGTTTACTCACGCTGTTTTCATGTGATTATGAAATAATTAACACAAAGTAAAGCGCCTGTGGGTTCTAACCTACGACCTACAACTCGTAAGTCGCGGCCGTTACCACTGGGCCACCACTGCTCGACTTTAAAGTAAAGTCACTTGTGTCATTGTGGGTCAAAACAAAACAGAAACGTGGCCATCTTTTGACGCGGTAGGGCGAATCTACCGATTTAAATCTTTGGTCCGCGGCCGCTGGTAGTGTCTTTATTAGATAGACGATACTCAACCAGAAAGTTTTGCTAGTGCATTTAATTTCATTTTGTACATCTACTGAGTTGCATCCTTGCATCCAATCAAATAAAACCCTGTAAGTGACCAAATATAAATGAAAAAAGAAGAAAGTTTATTATGATTGGATTAAATGATATGTTAGCTTATACCGAAGCGAAACTAAAAAGCTCGCAAATCGTCATGGGATACATGAGTTTGCTTTGACAAACTATGAAAAATAGTAGTGATTCCAAAATACTATATTATTAGGTACCATAAAATAATTATTAAGATACCTAGCAAAACTATATTTAAAGAGAGGCCAGTGAGCGTTTTCTGCTACTATTTGGCCGATATACACATTTTGTGACGTAGCCGACAGTGCAAATGCAAAATACGGTCGAAAATATTGTGAAAATGAAGTAAGATCTGTACCCTTATTACGTAATACACTATCACAATCGGAATCATTTTGAAGCCTATTGCTAACTGACAACTTAGTAACGAACTAAGTTGTCAGTTTTTTTTTTTAAAGAACTGTATTTCGATCAGTTAGGTTCCAATTACAAAAAGTGGCTCAATGGTTTATACCATGAAAAATGGTTTTCTTTAGACAATTCGCCCCGTGTTGACTCATGTGTCTGCACTCATTTCACATTTATTTCACCTGTGACAGCAGCAACCCATTAACAATTATTAAAAGATCATTGTGATTTTGACAGTAATGTAAAATCAGATTTAAAATAACTGAACGGACTGTATCTATACTTACGAGTTACTCGCGCGTCATCCTTCATTATCATCAGCCTACAGCAGTCTACTGCTGGACATAGGCCTATCCTATTGCACGCCATTTAGCTCGATTCTCGGCAACTCTCATTCAGCTGCTACCGGCCACCCTGCGAAGATGGTCGCTCCACCTAGCGTGAGGGCGTCCTACCTTACGTTTTCCGATTCGCAGTCTCCATTTAAAAACACGTCTAACCCAACTGTCATCGGTTCTACGGCTAATATGACCGGCCCATTGCCACTTCAGCTTGCTTACTCGCGCGTAAAACGCCTAAATTGGACAGTCTTTTTAACGCGGACAGAACTCATCACCATTAACAAACTATAATATTAAACACCAATGACGTGGCCGTTATATCCAATCCAATAGTGTTGTGACACAGTACTGTGACCTAATGCTTTCTGAGAACTATAAGTTTACTTATAAATAATACTGATAAATTTGTAGCTATTTTCGCTGTCGTCACAATAATGTTTTAGTTAGGTTGATGTAGTTTAGTTACGATTTCATTGTTTTTCCTATATATCATGAACAAAATGATTAAAATTAGTAATCTTTTGGTGATAATCGAAATGTGAAATTCAAATTTTAGATCTCACTTAATTTTTTTTTAGTTACCTACTCATATTTTTTTTTATACAACTAAGTATATATTTTATAAAATATTTTAATGTTGTGTAATGTCATAATAAAGCGGGATTTTTCACTCGGCGAGAAATTGCTTACGCTGCTTGTATATTCTAAGCCTTATGCATAGAGTGGCGAAAAAAAAATCGCGTCTAGCAAAAAATCCCGCGTCATGTGAACAGGGGTTTAGTTTTAGAGTATCTAGAGTTCTGGACTCATTTTGCCAATTTATACCGATTGTTAGAATAATGTTGTGCGGAATGCTATAATGGAGTATGTACGCTTGTTGACTGATTTAATTTATTAAAATTACTGAGATGTTTAGAAAGCTAGTTTGTGTATTCAGTTACTAGAACACGGTACAGTAACGATATTATTCTATTAAGCTTTGCATCTTGAAGGAAAACTAATGTAGAAAAGACAACTGACATCTTTAGCATAGTCTAGATGGTACCTTAGGTGTTGTTATGTGATGTAGAAAAGTCGTAGGATTGTAATAGTGACGTACGGTGGGTTCAAAATGGTTTCGACGTTTTGCCTTAGGTTATGTTCAAATGACAAAAAACTGATCGTGCGTTTCGTCGCGATCGGAAGTGTTTTGGGCCACTTTCCATGCTCAACTGAGGCAGACAACTACAACGAGCTACTACGGTCTTACCGCTCGTCAACTGAATGTTCTAACGCGCGTCAAAATCGCGACCATCTGAACATGAGAACCTTCTATTAGGTATAACCACAACCGATATCATAAGCGCGCGTTGACGCGCTTTGAGAACTGCCTTAAGTAGGTATGTATGTCCGTACATCTTTTACATGTCGTGCGTGGTTAATGATAATGTGCGCCAGTTACCTATTTATCATATGAATCGGCACTATAATTGCGTAGAGATCCTCTAATATAAAACTGCACGAACCACCACTAAAATTTCTTAACAAACATTTGAAATGTGTATGCAACAAGCAGTAAAAGGGCGTGCAATTTTAAATTAGACGATCTCTAACAAACTTTCAATCACAATTCGAGGGTTTTGAAGAAAATTCGTAATCCATTGCTTCATAGGTTTTAAAGATTCGTCTGCATAACAACGTAAATAACGCAATGAATGTGGCTCAACTGTCAAAATAAAAGATCGATCGATTGCCATGTTATGTTTTTAACGCAATTACCCCGCTGGTCTAAGTACATAATTATCGTAACTGGAAATACAACAAATTACAACGACTCGACGTAATGACGCCAGTAGTGTAGTAGTTTTTGTAGTTTAATAATGGTAACAGTAAAATTCAAGCCAAAATAACTTATCGTAGTATGACGCGCAAAAGATATTCCAAACAATACTTTACAAATATTTTTAACCCACTGTACCTATAGGTCAGTGACTAATTGACTAAAGTACCTTAATGAACAAGTAACTTCTATTAATTAGCTTTGAGAGTACCACTGTACCTACAGTCACGAGCATGAATACCTTACATTTACGCAAGAATCAAATGCGATTTTCTCCTAAAGTATTGATAGATATGCTATGGTGTTACGAATATAGTATTATCGAAACCATACCTACTATTATGTAATAGATCTTTTCTTAAAGTTGCAATTTTTATTTCACCATAAAAACTCTTTTGAATGCTGCGTAACTATAAGGTATTTATGCTCCTGAATGTACATCATTTTATTGTTTATTTGTAAGAAATGTACCTATTATATTTTAGAGAAACAATTGTACACAATAGTCTTATGATCTGCCTTAGACCAGAAATTTGATATAACCTGACGAAAGTAATATTGTTGATAAGTTCCGAGATATATCATACAATGTATATTTAAATACCGAAAGCAATAAAGGAAATGTTTATAAAAAATAAAATTTTGTTTTAATTGTAAAAATTTTCATCGACGTTATAATACCCTCCCGGACTCCTTAAACGAGCCACCGTGAATTTCCATGTAAGGTAGGCCTAAAACATCAAAATAATGATGAGTCAAAGAAAAAGTTTTTATGCAGTTTTGAAGCAGAGATACCGGGCGATCATATTGTCTCATCATTGTTTCTAATTTGAATTCATGACCATTTATAGTGTCATCGACCTTTATAAAATGCAGCGTGGCTCGATTAATGAGTCCAGACTGAATCCATGATTGCATTTTATGAAGTTTAAAACGTTTATACTTCCTCATATAGTGTGGAAAAATAGAAAGAACAACAGTAACTGCCTAGGTTCATAATGTTATCATCGTTCGTTACAATGTTGAACAAACAATACAAAAGATATTTAATAAAGCTATTTATAGAAAGCTATAACAAAGATATTGCGCCCAAGAACATGTCAGTAGTCGAAACTCGCAAATCAATAATACCGGAATGTGGTGCGGTCGTAAATGTTTTACAACTGTCATCTGATTACATCACGTCAAGTCCGCCACCGCAATGATAATACAAACATGCAGACAAGTTCAAACCTGCGTAGAGTGCCGTTTTCCTGCCGCGGATTCGTGTCTCGCCGTGTCCGACCGCCACGCCATCATAATGACTAAACGCGATGCGTCATAGTCTTAGCGCTATGCACACAGTGCAGCTCTGTGTCTAGTTTTGAAACATTCACAAGTATGGAAAAGTGCATTTATGAAACCAAACATTAGTGCTGTTCTACATGGTTTGCGGCTTCATACCTCGTGGCAATCTATTTTAATCGAAGACTTATTTGTAAATACATAGTTATGGTATCTGTAAAGGTGAAGGCAGAGAGATAGTAGTGCCGGCGCTGTTAATTGCATAGACAGACATTCCTTTGTTTTCAATTTGCTCCACTTAGTGCAATTGGCGGGAATTTATTGCCACGTAGCTTTATCCAATCTTCTATGTTGATTTAGACATTCTAATCGTGTTTTAGATAAACTTTCTAGCTGTTTTATTTAACATTGACATATTATTGCATAGGTAGGTACTTAGAGGTAATGTGCCTTGACCTGTCCAACTTGGTATGGTGCAGGTATTGTATTCCTCAAATGATAAATTAATGAATTATTGATAAAACTTTTACTTATCTTGATTTATTATTCTGAGCCACAGCAAAAACTTTGGGCAAAAAATGTTTTATAGAATGTTGAGAAGGCTTGAAAAACCAGAAAAAGAATAATAAAACCTGTATGCCTCTGTCCGTTTATTGTTATCTGTCTATATGTGGTTAGGTACAGGATACTTTTGATTTATTATGCCTCTGATTGGCACAAATGGACATAATAGTGCTCGAAACTGAACAGCACTACGGCGAGCGACATGTCGCTACACGAACACCCAACCCTGTTGTACGATGCGAAGTCGAACGAAGCAGGTTTCCTACTACCAAATTTATTTCGCGCCGATCGAGTGCAGCAGTGTACATAAGACTTAATAATACAGTCTAGTCAATAATTAAAGTGATTAAAATTAATATATTCGATCAAATTATTTATACTTATTATGGGTTTCTATTGTAAATCTGAAGAGCATAAAATAAGAAAGTTTTCGAAAAGTAAACTCATTGAAAGGGTTAAGTCAGAAAAATATGTTTGCGTAAAAACAAGGAGAGGAGGGAGTGTTATAATAAATTCAGTTTATTTGCGTCTTTTGATGGATGCAAGTATTAGGTCACGTTTGAAGCGGTGAGTTGTTATCTTTTATTTATTATGTATCTCGGTTTTGGTCATGGATGAACAAAAAAGTCGGACAGATTCTCGCTAACAAAAAAACTGTGTCACTCAAGTCGGCCAGCTCGCTGTACGTACAGACCCACAGATCATAAAAATGATCGTGTACAGACCGCTCTGTACGCACACATTCACACATTAGTCGGCCGACGACGGCGACAACCGACGCAACGGTGTGGTCGGCCGTTACCCGCGTAAACGGCAACGCAACACACACATAAACGGAACCAATATATCTGTGAACGGGACTCAGTTTTGTCTTAGCGTAGTTCCGTCCGTCTTTTTTTGTTCGTCATGGTTTTGGAGTGATTTTTATATTTTTGAATAGCAAACGATTAGTTATTAGCGGACAGCGCGGGATCGCTCGTTTAGCGATGTTTGGCCAGCTGTGGACCGTTGTGCGGCTGATATGATAATGATCATCCGGATCATTTTCAAATAATCAGTTCCTAAAAAAAATACAGTAAACCAATAAAATATTCATCGCTTTATCAGAAAAGGGCCTAAGCGGATTGCTACTGACTTTCTTTGCTCAAACAATGAAAAAGGTGAATCTGAAATAATGAAATTGGCTTTAGATTTTTTTATGTAATCCCAACATTCGTAGAGTTTAAGGATCTAATGAGCAAATATCTTGATTAGGTACTTATTATAATGTACTGTCAATTATTAACGATCCTGCCGACGATTTATTTTATCACTATTTTTCGTTTTACGATTCGCTATATTTTCCAAAGTTTCGGGAAATTGCCATAAATAAATAAAGTTATATGAGCCTTACGTAAGTAGCCGGTACGTGTGTACTAATCATATGCTCATATGCTTCTCTCCTCTCTGTTCTCAATGTTTTCTTTTTCTCAAAAAAAAGAAAGCATAGGTGCTGGCTGACTATCGATAAAAATTCCGAAAACTAAATGTGGGTTTAAATTTAAATTACCCGCGCCGGATGCGCATCAGCGTGTTCAAAAGTAATATTTATCGGCGTGATATTCTCATCAATCAGTCTGTCACTTAGGGTAATGCCCACACGCAGCGACTTTAGTCGCAGCCGACTCGCTGACAATTTCAAAATCTCACGTCCACATCCAGATTTTGACATCGCTAGCAACAAATCGGCTAACTAAACTTGCTGTGTACCTAGCATGAGATACAGAGACGAAACTTAGTGTAAACTTAGGCTTTGATCTGTCTTAATCATGCCAAAAATCACAGATTTTTTCTAAAAAAGACAAATAAAACCATTTTTGTCGCTTTTAAGTAGCTTGTTTCCACGATAGTGATCGCACATGTTTTAGCACGTTGCGCGTCGGTTCGTCATCCTTCTATATTTTAACTGTGAAAGTGTCTATGGATTTGTCCTTCTTTCACGCAGCAACGTGACAAGTGCAACGGTTTGACGTAACTCTATACAAAAATAAAAGTCTATTCGTTGATACATTTAATGCTTGGTTTAGGGCCGAAGAGCTAGGTACAATCTACAATTACTACAGACACTACTACATAGGGTTGCCAACCATACTTTATAATAACGTATTCTACTTTATTTTCGATAAATATACTTTATACTTTTGCATAAAAATAAAGTATGCGAAAATACTTTATTTCTAAAATTTACTGAAATTCGTAAAAAAAAAAAACACTTATATGGCCAATTTAATTACTGAACTGTCGATTATACTGATCAGTCAAAAAGAAATCTACTAATATTGATAAAGATTTTTCAAAGAAAAATATCGTTGACAAATAGCAATATCAGTCTGACACCTAGCTTAGCAAATGTTTTTTATTTTATTTACTTTGTACATAAAAATGATTTATTCATTTATTTAAATCTAAATTATGGTTAAGACAACAAAAAAATTGCGTTTGCTTAAAGCACCCATAAATTTAAAAATACTATTTTGTCTTTCAAATAATTTTCTTTTTACCCTATTCAAAGAATTTGATACGTTATTTTTCTCAAAACTCAAACTCAAAGCATTTATTTCAATTAAACCATTTACAGGCACTTTTGAATTGTCAAAGAGTCGGTCAGTTAGTCAGAAAGTTGAAGCTAGTTGCCCATTCCAAAACGTAGATCTCTATGGAGAAGAACGGGCAAGAAACTCCAAGGAAACTCTTTTTAAATCAAGATATTACAAAATCCTGGGTACATTATTCTTGTTGCTTCTATATGCGAGAACAATGAAGTTGGCAACCCTAATACTACACGACTACAATTTATTTATCCTGCACAAGTGCACGGTTCTTATGGGATAGATCACGGGACCGAAGCCACGGTAAAAAGCTGTAGTTTCTATGAAGAAGAATAGATTCTAAAAGTGTGGATCACTTGGCTTGTAGTGTGCTGGCAAGTACTATTTGCTGCTGATCCTATCAAGGGTCGATTTTTGTACACAACATCATCCACATCCAAACGTATGAGTGATTGTAGTTTGCGGCAAATGCCAAGAGTGTGGTGCCGGCTTTACAAATCAACACATCGAAGCAACCTCACATACATTTGTTTTTAGCAGAGCGGTGAGAATATCAGTTCGGTCACAGCATAATTGTAAGGTTAGGTTGGATAAATTGATGCCACAAACTTTGAAACCAAGTTAACATTAGACGTTATTTACTCGGGAACAGGCTTGAAAAACAAAACCTTAGAATTTATTTATATAAAATTATATCGCTAGCAATACAATATTTTTGGTTTCTAAAACTACATTGTAAAATTATTAATAAGTTTATATATTTTTGTTTGCGGAATGTTGGCAACTGTGTAATGTTTTCGTCGTCGGTCTCGGTACATACTGTAGTGAAGTTCGTGCTGTTGTAATCTAAAAACACATTTTAGTTTTAGTTTGTGTTTATGAGATTTGATGTTCATCAAAGTGGAGTGCGAATTATTCGAAGTTAGTGAAATAATGAAGAAAAGTGTGTTTATCGCTTTGTAGCGATGTGTGAATTTCGTAAATTGAATTGATGGTGATATAATAAAATTCATGGTGTTTCCGATATTGTTAGTGCCGTTTGTAAAGTATAGTTCGAATCATAGGGTCCACAAACGAGGAGACGGATTCTATCATGGTCGTAAAACGGTAAGTCTTTATCTACAACCTAGTGTCTTTTACATTATGTTTATTATTGGTATATATATGGTAAGCTATGCATAAATGTAAAATGCTTTGTTTCATGGGTGCATGTAGTTCTACAAAGTCGACCGAATGTGTCCTATAGGCAAATCTAGTCGCATAGATAGATATTTTTGTTTGTTTATGTTTGGTAGCAATTCGCAGAATATGAAGGGTTTCCTGATTTTCAGTGTCAATTTGTTTCGTAATGTAACTGACCACGCGTTTTATTGCACGTATTCAAATGCAAAACATGATTACGATGCGTTTTTTGTCGAAGTTATCGATTACGAGAAATCGTTCTCAAAATTGTTATTTCTTTTCATTAGTTAAAAAACTAACATAGACTTTAGAATACAGCTGTTATAGCACGTCAAATGCGTATATATTCTTGAAACGTTGGACCATGCAATAGTTACGTCTAATCTACCCTTTTATTTTCATTTCAATATATTTATTATCTTGTATTTTGTCTATGTGTTTTATTGTAGATACATTTCATTAAATTTATATGAAGAAGTACATACATAGTAGGAAATTAACACAAATAACTGTATTAAACAAGTCACTAGTATCAGTTATTCAGGTTTGTATGTCAATTAACATGCAGATCAGACAATGAATCAGTTCTACCAACAAGAACAAACAATTACTTACCTACATTTTTTTCCATTTGTTTTTTTTATCATGTAATCAGTTCACAATGCCAGTGTGTCATTGATGTAAACTTATGAATAAAATAATGTTTTAAATAAAAAGTGATGATACTGATCAATGTAGGAAGAAAGATACAAAACTGCATACAAGCTGATATAAAAAGAAATTGTTCCACTACTCAGCCCAACTGTTTCTGAAAGCCTATTTTATTTCAGCCTATTAGCAAATTTCAGGTAAATTATAACCAGCCAGTCACAACATAACATGTGCTTTAAAATATATTTTTTTTGTTGTTTCTATGTCAATTTTGTGTAAACTCTATAACAAAACTCAAGGGATCAAGCATTTTTTTTCTTTATAGAGTTTTCGTTATGTGGAGTGAAGAAAGAGAAACAACCAAATACTAATCACAAAATATTTTAATATTTGTTTCAATATGTAATTAAATTATTCTAAATGACATAATATAATCTGTTATCTTTGCCTGATGTTTTTTGCTATGCCAGTATTCGTTTTGTATTTTTGGGGCCAACATTCCTAAAGACAATGGAATCCAAGAATAATTTTGCACGTTCTAGGCGATTAACAATAAAAAAAGCAAGTGAACTTATTTTTACGTTATAGGACGTTTTACATTATATCGAAAGATCTTATCAAGTGTTTACACTGTATTTGAAATAAATTTAAGAATGTAAGAAGAGTTTATTGTAATAGCAACAAGGAATACTTATTGCTCACAGCAAGTGACATAATGCCAATACACTTTAGTAAAGCAAGAAAGTATAAATATTTTGAAAAAGAAGGACCGTTTTTCTTTTTTCATCATAAATAATCACGGAAGGTTGTAATTAAAACCTTACTAACAAAGGTGTTGTCCGAAAGATGATGTTATTTTTCTTGATATAGTAGGTACATACACAATTCAGTTGGATGCATTTCAATATGTTTTTACACACTGTATCTATAGATAGATAACTTCTTGTGGTTTTTGCCTTGTACAGACCAATTATTTAGGTATTCATGTAAGTATTGCTGTTACTATTCAATCCTGAATGTCGGTGGTATTATGTCAGATTACGTCAATATCTACTTCAAACAATTTTGGATATAAAGGAAATCCTTGTAGTAATGATTTTAAAACAGGAAACGTATTTACTGATTTGTTAAATAAAATAAAGTAGACCAAGGCAAAGATAAAACTGATTATCATCCAGTTGGAAAGAACATCCTTTCGAATCAGTTTCAAAATAAACATTCAAATTATGACCCCAATTTTTAAGTCATTCCACTGGTTATTGTGAAGAAAATAGCTGGGACATTTTCGAATAAAAAAAAACATTCCGTGATTTATAAAATTACACTGTGGCCACTGTCCAAGTTTATTTAAAAACATTCAGCTGAATTTAAAAAAATCGGTTTATTTTACTTCATGACACTAATCATTTAAAATTACACACACATCTTAAAACTGCCGTTAGTCTGTTAACATCAAGATTTATAATAATTACTATGTAGATAGTTATTTCGTCATGACGGGGTCGAGGTCGGCGGCAAATCAATGTCAATCATTCTTAACTTACAATAATAGCTGCGTATATGAAGAAATTATTCTAAATGCGTCTTCAACATGATGTCCTAGCGCATGATTATGTTCCGTCGTAGCATGTTTATAAATATGGCAACTGTCATATAAGCCTTAATACCTTCTACAAAGAAGATCTAAGACAGAAATGTTGAATCTATGGTAAAGGCGAGTCTATTACAATTTATCGGCGGCGAAGTAAATCCCTTACCGCGAATTTATCTAACTTAAGCACACACTCTCGCCATTATTCTCGATCCGGCTTAAACATAGGACCTCGCGAGAAACGACCATTCACCTAGGTAAATTTTATTTGTTTGACCTTTAAAACCTTCACATTGTAATGGCCTTTGTTTACCGTTTACGTTGTTTCCAATTAGACTCCAAAGTTCTTACAATTTTTAAATCGTTTGTAAACTCATTAGGTAGGTACCTACATGATAATAATCGTTATTGTACGGCTTCCTTAATAACTATAGTTATTTAGGAACTTATTAAATTATGTGCCGATCTTTGTATTTGTCGTTGCCTTGCTTGCCTCTTATTGCGTCGTTAGTATAGGTACAAGTACAAACCGCCATTAATGTTATTCTTACGTTGTTATCTCAGCCTATCGTCGACCTCTGCCTGTGCGTCCACTTTATGGTCCATCCAAACAAAGGAATCCACAGACTCCTGTCAAGAAACATAAGTAAATTCAATCATTGTTTACTTTTATTGACTACAAACAAACATTTACGCCTGTTCAGGTACTTGAAGTATGGCGTTTAATAACACTCGAGTTTTATTTTTAACGAAACCACGAACAAACGCCTGCCGTTTGCGTGGAGTCCTCGTGTAACCCTCGCTCATTAAAGTTTCATCTTGGTAGCGTCCGACTCGCTTAGGTGATTGTACGAAATATGTGTCGGAAAACGAGTCGGTTAAATGTTTGGGACCTACAACTACCTACAATATATTAAATCTCTCAAACGTAATAAAACAATACTTCGCCAGAAGCCACTTATCATTATAAGATGAACTGAATGTACCTACATATCGTTACTTTAGGTTACGCAATACCTTATTCCCGGAAGTACTTACATATCTAAGTTCCTAAGAAATTAGAATCCAATCGAAAAAGACATGAGGACTAAATGACTCAGTCCTTCCGGCTTCATAGTGTAATTTGCATTACTTAACTTTTTGCAATAAGTACAAAATTTTGATGTCAAGTACTTCTGAATAATTTGAATTCAGCGGAAATTATTTCGTAACTTAGCTTAGTATGGTGATAAATTAAGAGCATTTCCGAGAAGTTTGGTACCTGTTTCACGTTCACAGACCCCACAGGTAGCTATCGATATCGCTAGCTATTCACTGATCCCTATCCCACACGAATTTACACGTCCTTTCCACAAATGGATATCTTGCGAATTACCCATCCATGGCAAAAAGATACAATTTCCTACGGGAAATGTACTAGAGCGGAATTCCACTTATGCCATTTTGTAGGAGCACTATAAAATCAAAGACGCGAAGGATGGAATGGGAGCTACTTAGCAAGCTGAGCCGAGCGAGCTAAAGCTGTGTCTAGACGTCATTATATTTATAGAAGTAATGTATGTTCTGCACGCGTTCCGCTACTTATTCTGTTATGACACGTTAAATTTATGTAGGTAACATAATTTAGGACAACTTGACTACGGGATGAGGAAAAAATATAATATTAATGACTCCCGAATTGACCGAAATTACATTGAATCATTTATAAAATATATTTTTAATAGAAATTGCGGTTTCATGCTAAAGCTTACTCATAAACATTGAACGCGTAAAACCCCTCTGTTAGTCTGTCACGCCCCGAGATAACGGTTCCAATGATTCAATAAGAAAAGGAAAACTGTAAATCATGCAAAAATAGGGTCATGTTTTTGTGAAAGAATTGTATGCATTTTAAGTTACTGTTATGATTTTTTTTGGAAACCCTTAAAAATGTAACTGTACCTATTTTATATTGTTTTTACTTTTTATACACCGGCAAAACGTTCGGTATGATGTAAGAATGCAGAAAACTACAACGTAAAACAACATAGACGATATGATCTTTTTTATCTCATTCAAAAAACGAATTTCTAATGGTCCTCCTAAACATTTATGGGCGGCCGCTCTTCGGCACCTGCCTTAGATACCCCAGTGTTGGCGTGTTGGCTCACACCTGCGCGACAGATGCGTTTATTTTGCCGTAGAAAGAGACTCCCTCCATTTCCTGCAAGCAAAATGCTATTTCTAGGCTTGCAAAGAACAGAGTGCAGTTAAAAGCTGCCATTTGCAGGTAGGCATTGAATTTTGATATAGCTGATTCAATTAATGCACCCCTCTTTCGGAACTTTGAGACCGGGCACGTGCCATGCGCTTATGTTAATCCTACCGAATAAAGGCGTCGGCTTTATCGATCTGATTCATTGGTCAGTCCATCGATCGAATTTGGTCGCTTATTCGGAAGGTCACCCCTCCAAGTGCTGCGTGCGCGCATGGCCGCATGCGAGTGCCGACATGTTACGGTTCGCTGACCGCATGGCATCACTTGGCCTCGTTTATTGCATAGACTTGCCAATTTTTTCCGGTAATTTAAGATGTGTCAAATTAGGAGGTTATTGAAAGGCGATAAAGATATTTTATTACATAGTTGCCCGGCGGAATTAAATTCGGTGAGAATGTAATTACATCTAGAGCTATGTCAGAATTTGCATAACTAAAACAAGTCAAAACCTCGCGTCTCGTCAACATCGAGAGTATCGTCGTAGTAAACGTTAGGCCCGAAGATGATATTTTGTATTGACACGTTGGTGTGCATTCTACCGTTCATCCTTCCGGCTTATTTATTGCCGGAGTTGGTTTTGCGGTTTTCCACTCACAAACAATTGGCTCAAGCAGTTTCTTCGGCTTTTAAAACGAGTGTCTGGTCACTTACGCACTTGAATTTTATCCAAAGAGGAGAATAATTTGTTTACTTGAACTTCTTATTCTTCTTCGTGTCGCTGGCACGAATGTATTTCAGATCTTGTTGGCCCAAAACTTCGCCACTTCCACGGCGTCGTCAGTGGCCGTTCAGAGGTCACTTTGACTGCATGTTTTGGGACACAGGGCAGGATAGGAGGTTTACAACTGCTCTAAACACACCTATTAGGCAAGATATACTTTATACCAACTGTGGACAAGAAGGTTAACCACTAGATAACAATTGCAATCATTAATCACACGTTTATTGACAGCCAATATATCTCTCGAGTCAGCACCTACAAGCAGTTGCTGTATTTAGGATTATCAGATTTATTGATCTAACTGAAAAGTGACTTCGTAGAATTTTACGAGCTGTGTTATTTTGATAGGCTGTGTGTCGAAGATTCAAAATATTTATTTTGTATAGACGTTGTTTATCTGTCATGTTCTGATAACTATCTTCATGATGTTAGACATCGTATACTCTAACTTCGCTTCATTCTAAAGATTGCATGTCATAATCTTACTTTGCGTCATTTTATACTCTTACTTGAAATGCGCATCGTCATCATCATATTATCCGCCTTCAAAAAGTCTATCAAACTTTACCTGCTGAACTTTCAGCAGGTGAACGCAGGCGGTGATGTTTGAACATTTATCAACTGCTAAAAGAAACGGTTTACCAGCTTTGGGTCCGTCAGTCTTCACAATTTACCATCATCGGTTTACTGTGCAATGCAGTTCGTTACTGATTTCTTTTTTAACTTCGACTTCGACTTAGACTTCTTTTTTAAGTTTTACTGTACATCTAGAGTACATCGATAATTGATTGCGAAGAACCGGTTTAAATTAATATCGGATGTAACATAATCGCGATCTTGACATCGAAATCAACGCAGAGGTAGTAGGTACCGATAATTTATCTACAGATGATTGGAACGATTACCAACTTCCGTCCTCAGAGCGTTACACGATATGATATTAAACGATTGGATTTCCTTCAGATGTTTTCCATTTGAATGCAATGTTGATTGAATTCGTATCATTGTCATTCATCTCCTGTCTTCCGATTGACTCCATTTTCTTTGGCCTCTCTTATTCATTCATGATGTTGAGTTTCAATACTCCATATCTGATTCTTTTCTTTTTGTCTTATGGCTTGGCCAAGTTATATGCTTCAGTGCAGGTATACAACTGTATCCTAAACAGACAATGGCCCCTGCTGCAAATCCGTTCCCTTTTCAACCCTTCTTCCAATCCATCGGTACGAGCTTAACGAGAACCGCACATACCGTTTTGAAAAGTTACAGTTTGCGTATGGCTACGTTATTAATTTAGTACTTCAGCCAATGAAGAATATTATAATTTGCTTGTTACCGGGAACAATTTTGGAGATTTCCTGTTGTCTGTTAGTCCAATTTCTTCCTTAACCATTAATTAACTTATGACTTGAAGAGTTGAAGAGTCATAGTCACTTCTCACGCTCAGGCCTTATAATTCAATGTATTTTGCCCACGGCCAATACTAAGGAACCTTTCCTTCAAATGTAATATAACCTACTTAATAGCTATTTGACGGTCCTAAGAAAGCTAATAAATTCGAATCTGCTCGTTTACCCACGTGCTGTATCAACAGATATCGGCCCAACGTTCAGGTGTGTCATGAAATTAAAAGCAGACATAAATCGCTTCGTGTCCGGATAGAGCGTCGATTCAAAGTAATTTCCGCCTCTTGTAAAAAAATGACCGTTGGATCATCGACCGTTACTCGCTGACAGTTGATTACTCTTTACGACTACACTATACCTTTGCCTATGTTTTGTATCCGTCGAGTTATAGTCATACCTTTTCATTACGGTCTCCATTCCCATAAAGGACTCTTGTCAATTTAATGTCCTTTGTGCCATAATCAGCTCTGCAGAGCGTTGCACAAAGGTTTAAATTGTACTTTTATGACTGCTCTTTTTGTTCACTTCAATAGCACTAAAGGATCATTTTAAACTGAATTGAGGTGCACTAAAAGAAAAGTATGAATCCATTAAATTGATGCACTTGCCGCACGCAAGCAGACGAAATTAAATCCAAATTCCTTTGATGTGACTCAAAATAAATAAAATATCCAATTAAACCAGTGGGAGTGGGAAAGCCTTGCAGGTGGTCGGGGTAAAAGTGTTAGTATTTGAATACACGAGACCTTAGTCTTGAGATCGTGACTACGGATGGTGAAAGTACAGGCACAACAAGGGATTGAATAGCCACATTCATATCAAAATGTTATTTTCGTTTTGTTTCGAGAGTATCTTCATTGAAACCGTGAGTACATTCAGAACAGGTTTTGCCCCCGTGAATGCTCGTGATCAAGACGCGTCCACATTGAGTAGGTGTATGCACTGTATCATATTGCCATACTATCATGCGTTTGTCTTTTATAAGAAATGAGTCAACAGAATTCTCGTCGTGTAGGAGTGATTCTTCGTAAACTTCCGGCGTTCCCACATTGGCCGCATTTGGTGTGTTGCGACAAAACCGGATGCAACGTAGCCTTTTATCGCCACGTGCTTGGTGTGCCGAACAGTCGGTACGATAGGCCATCGTCACCCCTGTGACGCGAATCACCTCCGTAGTAATTCTAAGAAATATTACTACCATAACACTTACATACCTATTGTATTCTACGTGTTTGCTCCTCTATTATTTTCTTCAATCAAACCACTAAATCAAAATGGAATCGGATCAAAAATCGTAACAGACAAAGGTGAGACAAGCGGAAGAATCATGCGGAAAAATTATAGTCAGACATGCAAATGAAGTTAATTGTTAGTGTCACGGAATCAACCGCCACGTTTTTATGTAATACCTAAAACAAGGAACAATTACTGGCGTTATAGCTACAATCTAGATTATCTTTCTGCAGTTAATAGCAGTGATTGTGATTTTTTTTAAAGCCATAGAAATCGCACCGCCTTTGTTTCAAATGATTTAATATTCCATATCGACAATGGACCGTCCGGAGAGTGTTATTATTTAAACGCTGGCCCTCGTTAATTGTGGGTCGGCATTAGAAGAGTGTCCTATCGTGGAGCCAGGAGAGAAGGGGGTGGCGGCGGGAGGCGGAGGGCTTTGACCCCGTGCCCGTAATCAGGGACGCTGTGGCCGACGCTGTCCTTGCTATCCTCTGTCTCGTTCAATTTGTAACTGTTTATGAACAACACCATTATTAGATATCAATTCTTTTGTTTTGTTCAACAACACTGATACAATTAATATCTAATCGGTCACAAAACATAACAAAAGCGATAGGTGAACTGTGCCATCGGCAGGTACTTGGACTGAAAGTGTGTTTAGAGATAGAGTGGCCTAGTTCGCAGGCAACCGATAAGTTATCGTCGATGCGATCGATAAAGCACTCAAAGCACTAAGTTGCTTTAGGCCGGAGAACAAAGTAAACCCTATGATTGCGAAACGTTAGTCGTCGCTTCATTATTTCATAGAGACGTAAATAGAGGGTTACAAACTGTTTATTGTTTCAATAGTTTGGTTTATATGCCTTGCGTAAGTGTCGGTGCATCGAACGCAACCGGTTCCGGCGGGCATGGTTATAATTTACCACTAATCTTGACCCACAGCTGTCCCGAACAAGTTTCTCGGCCTGATGTAAAGGACCCGTCCGTGTCGTATCAATAAGACCTGTCGGGCGGAAGTACATGCATACTGAATAAAACTTGTGGGTGGTAATCCTGTCGATGACTATCCCGACAAAGCTTGGCTTATTAAAACGTGATCCCATCTTAACTATCCGATTGTTTACGTTTATTAAGCAGCTGTTAGTTCATTTAGAATGTAGAAGATATTAACAACACTTTATTTAGTACACTTTCTTTTGTTCTCTTAATTATGATCTTGGTACTTGTTTGTTTATGTTATTTCTTGCATTGTTCCAGTGCTGCGGACAGTGCGGACTCACCAATACTGGAGGAAGCTGGCGAGAGCGGCTCAGAACAGAAGCCAAAGCCTCTCATCAAATATGGAGAACTCGTTATACTCGGGTGAGCATTGTCTTCTTTTGTTTCACGACCTTCGTCTGTCCATTATGGATGCTTGACACTTTAGTGCGAAATTGTAGAAAAAAAAACTTGAAACTTTTGATGTCCGGAGAAACCTGATTTTTTGAGTTGTGTCCTCCTCTTACCCAATCAATTGAGTAACTGACCTGACAATAGCCTCTCAGCCCCTGGGGACAAACCCAGATTGTAGTCCTGTAGTACTACCGAGAAAGCGTCTGGGAATGTCCCATTTCATTTAATATTAAAATTCCCAAGATAGACTCAGCGTGTCGACCCCTTGGCTCCACGCCTCTTTAAGGGCCTTCTTCACACGAAGAAAGCCCGAAAATTTATAAAGAGGCAATAATATTGTATGATGCTAATCAGATCGTAAGAGGCAACGAACTCTTGTTTATAACTTTATTGTATGTAAGTATAGTGGGCTCACGAGAGCCGTCTAGCAAAAGAGCCGCTTGATAAGGAAAAGATAAATTGTCGTGTCGCAACATTCAGCTGGCTCCACAAGTCCACACTGAATAAGGCAACTAATCACATCACAGAAATCAGAATACAATATCAGGAAGAAGCCTGTTTCAATCGCCTTCCAATTATCTTGCTTAGAATATGGTAAGATCCGTTGGAAGCGTGGTCCTTGTATGTAAAGAGAAGGGTCTGTTTGATTCAATTTAGTACCAGCTAGTAGCTTGTCTACGGTTTCAAGTATAACTATAGTGTACTGCGTAGCTCTAACTAGGACGCGGGTTACGGATTATTATATCGTTAATGATTATCGAAATTAGTCTTAAGTAGCTCTTTTTCTTCTATCAAAATGGAAAATGTTTTAAATCTGTCACCATCGACCGACTCCTGATTTTTTGTGTCTCAACTGTTACCAAGTAACAGTTTCTGATCACATCTTGTCGATTTTGTTTTAGTTATTTAGGTCACACTACTAAGTAATTAGATAAAATTATAAAATTTGTGAGAGTGCATGTAATGCTCATTGAACTAATTAGAGATATGATCAAATAACTGATTTAGCGGGTTCATAGCGTCATATCAGTTATTATAGACAGTACTTGCAGCTTATTATCCTTTGTCCAGTCATCTACGAGTAGAATAACAAGGTTAGCGTGCGAGTGCAAGGCAGAAGATGCGACCGGTATATACCTAGTACATGTCTGCGTAGATACGCAGTAATGGTAGGTTCGTCGCGACACGGAGTAGGAATAAATGGAATGTGCAAGTACTGGCTATTGTTCCCTACCGCTCGATCTATGCAGAAACTGGTTAATGGGTCCATGTTTTGAACTGTATCCTGCCTAGCTTCGAATGGTATGACAGCTTTTAGAACGTGCGATTTTCAGCGTGCTTTACGAATTCTCGATTTTTGCACGCGTTCGCATACACGTTCAAAGACAAATGCCAGATTTTTGTTTAATTTAATAACAAAAGTAAATGCTTGTGCAAGTGCAACGTGCTTCTCTCGAATCGGCAAGAACAAAAAGTAATTCAGCATGAAGGTGGTGTGACGCTGGAATCTTGAATGTGTCATTCTATCCTGCCTGCGTATGCTTTCACGGATGAGGCTAGATTGTTATAATCTAGCGGCTAGCCCATTGTTACTCCGATTGATTTCTATTCTATGTACTTTACACATTCCCGAGTCTATAACACAATCAGCAATCACAATGCAAGTTGAAACAAGATTTTTAGTCCATGTTCGCACGGACGTAAAAATATCGCGGCGGGATTTTTTCGCGCCCTGGATATTCAACGCACCGCTTAGCGCCTAGAGTTGAAAATCCAACAGTGTTTTTTTCGACGCGCTGGGATGCACTCTGTTAGATTTTTAATGCTCGGTTCAACACCGAGAGTTGAAAATCCAGTGCGCGATAAAATCCCGCTGCGATATTTTTACGTCCGTGCGTACGTGGTCTTACCGAGCAATTGCTTTGCGCTTGTAAAGCTGATTTGATTGAGATACTCGTAAAAACTGTATTAAAGCATGTGTTCTGTGTTTGGCTTTTGTTTGAGCGTTCCTACGATTTGCAATAAAGTGCTCGTGCTTAGTGATTGAGTTTGGAATTGGAAGTTGGCGGTGTGTTAGCCCCATGCCCTGGAAAGCACGTTAAGCCGTTGGTCCTGCGCCTGATTTCTCTCCGGTCGTGTCGGATTGCTGTCCCATCGGGCTATATGAGAGAGGGAAGAGAGAGTGCACCTGTGGCTGCGCACAAACTTGTGCACTATTGTAGCGGTATCTAAATCGCCACATGCGAGCTACACGTCACACTGACGTCACGCTTAATCCTGCATCGCGCAAGCAGAGCTTACCGCGCAACTAGCATATATACAACATCCCGATATCAACCGTTGGGCAGTTGCCCACCAGACACGACACCCGTCTGGTCGGAGGATCCTCCCTTTTCAATAGAGTATGAGTGAGCTTTACACCCTGTTCCTCATACCTCTATACTATAATATCTCCCGCGTCGGTGGCTAGTCCTCGCTGAGTTTAGCTGCTATGGCCGAAATTCGGTCTGGGGGACTCTTATTAATTTGACTGATCAGATTTCCAATGTTGACGTAATTGAAAATTTAACCCGCGTAGAATGGCATGACTATATCAAATGTGCGTTTCATGAGCTACACGCAAGTCTCATTTTTCTTACAAATATAAGTCACCCCTAAAATAATACCACAAAGGTTATTTGTTGAAGTGCTGTTTCACGCGAGCAATGAATCTATGATACCGAAGATACATTCGTCGTAAAGGCTCCCGCAAACAGGCGCGTCGCGAGAGCGCGACGCGACTCTGGTAGATCAATTTCTATGAAAACTTTATGGAAATTTTTCTACAAGAGTCGCGTCGTGCTTGTCTGCGGGGGCCTTAACTCGTAATCTTCTTTCTGACCTCGAAACGTACACCGTTTTTGTGAATGTCACCCTCTAAAGGCTTACATTACACGACAGGCAGTATCAATCACATATCGTGATTAATTGCAGTAATGGTACATAGTTACCTATATTACGAGCATTAATGTTGGCAACATTACATCACTTGAACGAATTTTATTGCCAGCCTACAGACGTTTCCGGTCTCGATTTGAGTTCCGTCTATACGTCTGGATTTAATGGAGTGAGGTGTCTGTGATAACAACTCTGATAAACGTAATAATATTATTGTTTATCCAAGACGTTTCCTTTGTTCGTCATGTGCTCATTTGTCTCTTATTTCTTGTGTGTGTTCCCCAGGGCCTTAGCCTATGGCCACATTTACAAGGCTACGAAGAAAATTACTCTTGTTGCAATAAGTAACATGGTCATTGTATAATTTTTAGATGTCACATGCATTTCTTATTATTATTCGAACAGCGCTGTTGAAGCCAGAAAAGTGCAACCCTAGCATTAAAGAAACTAGACTGTAACCGCACGAAGCAAATACTTAAGTCTTTCTTTATTACTGGTATATTTTAATAGCTAGTATTGGTAATAATGTCGCTTGAAATGTTCCGTAATACGTTTTACGATTTCTACTAAGACAAACGGGTGAAAGTGAAGCTCTGTCCCTATAATAAAACAGACACAAATAAAATAAACATCATTTTTACGACACTGCTGCGCAGATTGTCTTGCAAAATGGTTTGCCAATTTCGAATCAAGATGGAAGTTTGCTGTAAAAAAGTAATCTTATAATTAAAGTTTGATTCTTTACGGTAGACGTTTAACGTGATTATTCATTACTTAAGTATAGGCATTGTGTCGACATTTACTTAATAAAAATCTTAAATTTACTGACAGACAACGCACAACCTCAACTTCTGGGCCTAGGAGCATGAAAATTTGCACAAGAATTCCTAACTGTAATCATGAGCGCAGCACAATGTGCTGAATTTCTACGCGCGCGTTTTATTTATTTATTTCGTCGGTTATCAAAAAAATCTGCTGTTTCATAAAAAAGTTCAACACTTACGCAGTCAAAATGTGTGGTATGCAAATTTATTTTTTAATAACCAACGAAAAATTTTACCGCAGGGGGGTCCAGAATCATGTACTGAATCCATGATAACAGGTTGCGCATCGATGTCCCTGTCAGCTTTTTTAGATAGAAAGCGAGCATTACGGGAGAATTTTTGAAAAGGGGAATGAATTTAAATAAAGGATGAAAGTTTCTATACAAGTTCGTCATTTTTGCCAATGAGTAATCCCATCGGGCGCACGGCTTGTATTTGATAAAAGGGAATTGATATGTAAAATGCTTACACTCCTTTGTTCTAGATTATAATGACTCTTCAAGGATAACTATGAGTAATTTAAATAACCAAATGTTTTTCTGGAATTTATCGTGTTTGCTTAGATGGTTTTGGAGAATGAATGAAGGCGACTAACAAAAGGCAGAGTTGAGTGCAAACGCCGGGAGGGGACGCCCTAGGAAGACATATAGTGACCTTATTGGTGATGTTCTTCAGAAAGGTCAGGTGCGTAGTATTCGCAAAAGGAGTATGTAAGGATCGTAGCTGGTGGCGTTCTGTAGTTTCTGCATATCCCCATGGGAAGAAGGCGTGAGTTTATGTATCTGTATGTAAGAATATATGTATCTTGTTTGACTTATCGAAACAACGGAATAGCTAAATAGTTAAGTCTAGACATACTTTATCATCGTTGTTGTCATAATAAGGCAATTATTGTTATTTTTGTTCTACATAATAACTACGAACCAAGAAAATAATAATCACTGTTGTTGACATTTTATCTTTATTTTCTTCCGTGTTGTAGAAACAATAGGTAGTTTATGAAACTGTTGCATATTATTGAGGGGTATTAAAACACGAGTGAGGTTTTTAATAGTATCACGCGAGTGTTATATTACCTAGTTATGTGCAGTTTCATACACTACTTTATCTACTCTCATACATTGGGATTGAACCTACTAAATAAAAGATCAAAGTTTCCCACGAAATTCAGTACAACAAAACGTATGAATGGCGCCAAAACCCAGCAGTTCACCGCGCATGCGCTAAAGGCTCCCGCAGACAGGCGCGACGCGACAGCGCGACACAAAGGCGCCGTTCGTCGCGCGACACGTGGTGCTTTGTGTCACGCTGTCGCGTCGCGCCAGTGTGTACGAGCCTTTAAGTGGGCGCTGCCTCAGATAAGTACTTAAGTAAGAATATTGGAATCAAAACTTTTGTACTTAACGCTATAAAAATGGCGTGCCCCGCATACGCATTCCATTAGAAAAAAAAATATATATTGATGGAAACACCTTGGTAACATGAACTTTGATTTGCCCTGTATCGTATTTATTTTGTGAAAAAATTGTTCTATTACATTATTTTGTTAGAGAAAAGGTGTTATAATATGATTATATTTTTAAATATCGGTGTTGTGTTTATAAAGTATGTCAATATAAACTCGTTTTGAAGTTTATAATTCGAATTTTACGTTACGAGAGTAGCTAAAATGAGGTATTATTCATTCAATTGTTTTATAATATGCGTTCATCTTTGTATGTATGTCATATTATCTGCAAGTCTGCAACACAGTCTTTTTTCTTCCATATCAAGCGTTATGCAGTTATAAACGGCAACTCCTGATCATGTGTGGTTTGATTATTCGTCTGCATAACCCTTCGGGAAAACAGGCGAAATATTCACATAGCTTAAGTATTTTGTTATGGGAAATTATATGTGCAGCAACAAAAGTTTTCCTCAACACCGGCAACCTAACGTCTTTTTTTGTATGTGGGCAACGCGTTAACAGAACAGCTTCTATTATAATAATTCATCATCTTTACTATTCCAACAAAATATCAAAAAAGCAGCGTCAATTTACGTACGTAAATTAATTTGACTTAGACCTCGCGATAAATATATTTACTTCTGAATTGATAACTCAGCGACTAATGTTGTAAGTGGGCTACTGTATATATTTTAGAGATTCAACATCTTTCTGCTAATAAAATCAAATTCCAGCCTAAAAATTAGCCATCAAAGTTTTATATTCAATAACTAAATTAATAATTATTTCTTCATGAAAATTAGCAGTACTATTATACCAATAGTCAAGTCATCAATTACCGATTATTTCCGATGTCCACCACTTGTTTGGCCACCACTAGGGGACAGCGAAACAATTTTTAAAATTATTCTCTTTGGCCACCACTGGGGGACACTTCATGGTTTGAAAAGGTCGAATCTGTTCCAAAACCGAATCGGGGCACGCCCGACTTCACGTAGTCTTTTGACTGCTACCCCTAGAGTGTATATAAAAACCGGAGGTTCGAAGGGAGAGCAATTCCCGCCTGCTGTAACAAAGCATAGGCACCCGTACGATCCGTAGTGGCTGAGGCTGGTCGCCTGGCGACCAGCAAGCCGAAGCTGCGGAGGTGAGCATGAGTGCCTATCCTTTGTTACGTAAGGGCGAAAGGGTTGTACTTCCCGCAGCGCCAGAGACGATGCAGAAGCAACTGTTTTGAGTTTAGGTTACAATAATTTGAGAGTATTCTATTTGAAAGACTTGTATTTGGCTTCCTGTTGACTATTGTTTCCTTTTTATTACGTTTTTAAGCTGTAAGTCCTCCATGTTTTAATAAATAAATAAATAAATAAATTTGTCCCCCAGTTGTATGGCCAAACAAGTGGTCGACATGAAGAATAATCGAAATTAATTTATGGTAACATTATAAATAAGATAGGTGAATACATGAAATTAGAGCTTTCATTGACCATTATTTAATGACTTTAATAAGGTAATTTTATGTTCACAGATTCATTCATCAATGACTTATGCTAACGTATGAAAAAGTAGGTCACTTTATGAAATTAGAGTACGTAGAAATTATTTTATAGATGCAGTTGATACAGTTGTTAGATGCTGGCAATGCGTAGACATATCACTAATTTAGTTGCTTAAGAATTATCACCATGCTGCCTCATATTAACAGTAGCTTATTTTTCAATATATGGTCGCTTGAAAAGCATTATTTAGACGCTAAAAGTTCGTCGCTGAACTATTAATTCATTGGACAACTAAACATATTTGAAGACGAGAATGACATTTTAAAGAAGCTGCCTTAATTAGCACCCTTTTGTTATTAGTTGGTACATATGAGGATGCTGTTCTTAATGATCTAGACTAGACAGACCTTTGTCATCTTTTAATGACGAGACCGGTGGACAGATTATTTCTGCGCCGTAAAACACACGACCATGTTTTGTACAATATTATGAGATTTTCTATATCTGGGGCATGTACGAACCCCTATTAAATCTCACCGGTAGAGCAAAGGCCGCTTCTCTTACAGATGAGAGTCCTCCTCGAGAGGCACGAGCATTTGATCACTACGCTTGCGCATTGCGATTTGCAACCTTTTTTTTGTAGTCTTAAAATTTCCTTATCTTGTACAGTTTGTGTATGTTAAAATATTTTTTATGCAATCAGTCATTGAACTATAAAATATTGTTACACAACATAAATGATCTATTGTTAGTGAAGAGGCTTTCATCATACCTCAGGGGCCCTTACCTTATCTGGCACTTGAAGTAACGGGGATATACCGGGTAGCAAACACTATGATTGACACTCGATTGTAGACAACCCCTGGGAAGGGTTGCATAGAAAACTTATCACAAAAGATTTCCGGACCATAGAAAAGACCAAAGTTCCCAAACTTGAAGCATCTCCAAAACTCTTTGAGGACTATCCATTCCTTCCCTCTATTGTATACAGGGTGGCAGGGACATCGAAACACAGTGAAGGGACAGAGTTTCGGAGGGGTTCTAAATTTAAAACTGACTTCGCCCAGTTTTGTACATCCCTGGTCTTCCAAAGGACTGATATGTTATTTAATCGGAATAAGAGTGAAATTATTATTTATTTGATCAAAGGGGACATAATTATTAATACTATCGTTCTGTATTAGCAGCAAAACGACAAGTTATCAGTACAAGTTTGATCTAGCTATAAACCAATCAGACGCCCCACTGAGTAAATGTACAGATGGTTAGCTGACTGATGTCATCACTGAGACAGAGTTATCTTATTTAATTTTTATGGACAACGCTTATCGTGCATGCCATGCCTTTTGAGGACTGTTTACACTATCTTTCACGTACTGTACGAATGCCGCACTTTCTTTACGTTTGCCCTGATCATAAGTCCTCAAAAACTCTGGCTTACTACATCAGTTTGCTATAGCCGTTATTATTACTTGGGAAAATGATTGGTGACGGTAGTTTGTTACTAGCACATAGAAAAATGTTCATTCTCTTGACATAGCCATACATAGGGCTTCTTGAGGTGCATTCAATTACCAATTCGCTTCGCTGCCAACAGTACCAACCTTGCTGACTGACCAATTAATTGGCTTTCGCTTGTACTTTTATACCGAAGCGATCGAAGAAGCAATTCTTTTACCACCACACATACAATATCAGTGTTCGCTTATTCATCGCCAAGAATCACAAGGCACTCGGATTAAGACCTACTTTAAAATCTAAGATTAACACCTTTATTTACAATTATATTACCGCGGCGTGATCATAACAAACGGCGTGCTTGGTTTCTGTAATCTACGGCACGCATGTGGATTCTCATTATCTCGGTCATTCGACATGAATTAATAATAATCGCAGTATATCGAGTTCAAGACCAGCTGACCGCAAAACTTGGTTACTCACAGAGGTCATGAACATGGAACATCTCTTGTGCTCCAACATCACGTTCTAGCAATTTACCTCCTGGTTTCTTGCGGCTCGTTTTGACCCGAATACACATACAAATTCGAGCCAGATATACAAAGCATGTGTGATTTAAATATGACGTGAGAGGAAGAGTGGAAATAGCGACGAGCCTCGCATTACTGAAACGTAACTCCGGTCTTTAATTATTTACGGACGAATATGGTGCTGACTTTATTTTCTCATTTCGTCACGATCTTTTAGCTACTGTTGTGATTATTAGATTGCGTATAGTGATTTGGTTACGTATGCTACAACAAGTTTTCTTATTCTGCCCACTGCCAAAGTCACTGCTAATCTACAATGTTAATGTTATGCTTCATGCTGCCGGTCAAATTATGCCGCTAGCGCATTCAGTTGAATTAATCCATTACATCATCAGGCAACGTCTCTAGAATCAGCTATTAAATGCAACAAAATTATCAGATTAATAGGTTACTGTGTCAGTTTTAATGTATCTGTAAAAACGGCACTACCGGGAGTTTCCTTACTGTAGTAGTAAAATGGAATTACGAGATATTTTACAGTAGGCATATGAGGTTACAGGGTTTACAGCTGCGTGACGTAATTTTGATGCGTTCCTTATTTCTTTGTACCAGACAAGTTGTGCTGCACGGCGCGGAAGTACGTCTGCGAGACGAGCGATGCTGCCAAAATAGCTCTGCTTCTATGCGTTTAAATCATAACAAGCCAAAATCGTTTCTCGGATCGTTATTTATTACATCATGAGGCTGTGTGGTCCACGTCCGAAAATACACCGTCCACTTTCGTGGGTGTCGTTAAGGTCAATTAAATATTGTAAACAGCATATTTGGATGCTGAATTATTGACGCCGTAATCTTCACGGAATCCCCATATTCCCAAAATAATATTCGTTGGCAAAGAAGATATCTAATCGGTATCTCCACTTAGCGGCGCGTCACGCATACCAAATATCTGAATTTATTTCTTTGTATGCAGGTGGATACCCGTTAACACGTTTAGCTATTAATATTCTACTAGCACGTAACATACACTGCGGACGCAAAAAATACGTTTTCTAATTCATTTTTCGGCTAACGGATGTTCAATTACTTAACTTTGACGAAAAATATTCTTGAACCTCGATCGGATTCCAGATTTCTATTTTATTGATCGTACTTCGAGAAGGCTCGTTTCCGAAACCTTTAGTACTAATTGTTTGTTGTCGAACTTTCGGAAAGTTTTAGATGTTAGGTTGTTTTGATTTACGTTTAATTGAGCACAGAGGTCGAACGAATTCACATGGTTTGTGCTAACGTGGCCTTTGTTTTCAGTTATTTGGATACAGTTACCAATCGGTCACGTGCGTGAAGCACAAGTTTTTCACGATATCCGAAACGTGCGGACTATTTGGTCTGCTACTTGAAATGTAATAAAAATATTTATATTGTACAATGTAGGTAAGTTCTACATTCTTGCTTTATCAGTGGGTGGATGTTGATTTATTTATCAAGGTTAATACTGTGTAGGAAAAAATAAATACTTGGGAACTCAGAATGCAGAGATAGAGATGTAAATAGTCGTCATACATACCGATTGGGAAACCAGGTTGTTTGTCAGGTTATCTCCTAATTAGTATTGTTCTCATATTTCTAGTTTCGTCGAAAGAAGGGTTCTGTATGCAAAATATGAAAAAAAAATGGAAAGTGCTGTTTAACCTAAAATGTAATAACGCGATTGTGAAATCAGTTTCCGCAACAGCGGTAAAGTACTGTTCCGTATCGAATTCGGAAAAACCAAATATTTATGAAATCAATGCGTTGCGTTTACTCTTTGACCCATGACATTGGCTTTTCGGAGATACAATAATAATTGAGTTTAATTGAGATCGGTCGTTTCGATGAAACGAAAGAGACTTTGTCACATCCGAAAATAAGTTTTTCTGAATATTTGAGTCGGTATATCTGGGATTGGAAGATCTAACTTCCTCAATTGCGGCACACTCTTATGTGATGCGGTTCTACTTATAAACTATAATCACAGTCGCGAATCGCCTAATCATCATTTCAGCCGAAAGACGTCCACTGCTGGACACAGGCCTCCCCTAAGCTCCGCCACTTTGACCGGTTCTGTGGTTCCCGTATCTAGCGGATTCCTGCGGCATCGCCTAATGAAGAATGGCATTTATTATTACTATACTTATGAGAGTTAACAAAGGCACGGACTTTAAAAAAAGTCTTGGCACTTGGGAAGTGGCAAATAGAACACCAGCATTACCAGTTCTCCTCATCATTTGTTTTCACAATATTTGCGAGATGATAAACAGCTGACCGACGATGATGCCTCCCACCCCCAGGCGGATGTGGTACTTCCCATACTACACTCAGTCGTGAGAAACCCAAACAATTAGAATTTTTGGTCATTAATAAAGATTTGCATACATGGCTTGTCCTAATTAGCATCACACCACGCGGTTTGGAAAAACCAGAATTAAAAGAATGCTGATTTGTTTACAGTAGCCAAAAATGTTGTCAAATATAGCCAACAAAAGATTAAGTCAAGAAATATAATAATAAGGGATTAATTAAATAAGCACTGGATAGCTACAGTAAGTAGCTACCAGCTAGCTGGATAGCAGTGGATATCTTAATTAATCGTAATTTGCAAAGCTCTTGCTTCTTTTTCTTCACGACTACCACTTAGCTAGTTCCTGCATAGTACCTACATTAATTTATGCTTAGTCTCGAACATTGATGATATTAAATACCCGCTAAGTACAGCAATTTGAAACCTTTTAAGGACGAAACAACTCCGAAGCACTGTCTGAAATCAATATCATCCTCCACTGCGAAATCTCCCTTCAAGATAATAGCAATTTCCAATTCAAGTGAATTAAATGAAGCAAACGCTTCAACTTAGCATTCCCCTTGCGGGTTTATAATATCCCACAGATTCTTTGTAATAACATTTTCATAACTCGGGTTGTCATCCAGGGGTAAGGAAGAGGACTTGAGAACGATACATCATACGACGTAAACCGTCAAGTCAGTCGTAACTTTCCGAATCAATGCTGATTTTATCCTATGTTGGTCTAAAAAATATGGAGTCCTTTCCCATAAAGTTTATGTTATGTAGGTACAGTTCGCGCAAAACTTTATGAGTTCTCGGAAGTTGCAGTGAGTGGCTGTGCAGTATGCATAATATAGGTGTCCGAGGGAACTCTCTCACTCCCGCTCAACTGTACCATGCGCGGTTTCGTTTTTAGAGCCTACCTTCAGAGGATTCATAAAGTTTTGCGTGAACTGTACTTACGTACATATCGCTTTTTTATCGTGTTATGTTTTATGAATAATACAAAAACGTGGTTTGGTTTATTTATATTGCAAATAGTATGCTTAGATGGTTTGGCCATGTTGAGAGGATGAATGAAATGCGACTAACAAAAGATATTTACAAGGCAGATGTGAGTGGAAACAACGGGAGGGGACGCCCTAGGAAGACGTATAGTGACCGTATTGGTGATGTTCTTCAGAAAGGTCAGGTGCGTAGTACTCGCAACCGGCGTGTGTGTATGGTCAGATGTGTGAACGTAAACGAAGCAATAGGGAGTATGTAACGATCAGGTGGCGTTCTGTAGTTTCTGCCTACCCCCGTGGGAAGAAGGCGGGAGTTTATGTATGTGTATGGTTTATAATGCGTGTAATGACGTTATTTCTTGCAACGTTCATTCGGTCCCTCATTCAGAACTAAATACATGGGGTGATAACAATCTGGTCTCTTTTAATGCCACCAAAACACAGGTGTGTTTTTTTACTGCTAGAACGAGTCGTTTCGACCAAACTCCTACTTTTCGGGGTGCATGTGTTTCTGTAACTGATCGGCTCCAGCTCCTAGGCATGGAGTTCACATCTGGTCTCAACTTCGGCGCCACCATCGAGTACAAAGCCCAAACTGCCACCAAGAAACTGGGCATCCTAAATAGGGTGAAGCGATACTTTACGCCTGGACAGCTTTTAACACTTTACAAAGCACAAGTCCGATCCTGCATGGAGTATTGCAGCCACCTTTGAGATGGCTCGGCTAAATACCAACTTGCCGCGCTTGAATCGGTGGAACGCAGAGCTAAGAGGCTCAGTGGCGACGTAAAACTGGTGGAAGCCAAGCTTCAGAGCTTGGCTCATCTCCGCAAGGTTGCCTGCTTGTCGGTCTTCTACAGACTGTACTTCGGTGAGTGTGCCCAAGAACTCCACGACCTCATTCAACCGGCTCCCTTCTACCATCGGACATCTAGACGCACTGCGAATTACCATCCCTAGCTGGTTGCTATTCCACCAGTTCGCAATAAGCGTTTCCAATTATCTTTTATAGTGCGCACAGCAAAAGAGTGGAACTCTCTAAATGCGTCTGTGTTTCCGAACGCATGTAACCCAAATCTTTTCAAAGTGGGAGTGAACAGGCTTCTTCTGGGTAAGCTCACTCCATCATCGACTTTGTCTCTGTCATCTCTGACCGAGACTAGAGTCAAGAGCAAACCCATCTAAAATAAAAAATACGTAATGGTGTTTTATTAAACCTTTTTCTGATAGCAAACTCTACGCGTACCAACACGCAATACGTCTGTACATGCATAAAGGCTCTTTCAAACAAGCGCGACACGCGATGCGAATTGCACGCGACACAAAGGCACCGCTCGCCGCGGAACTGACGTGACGGTGCCTTTGTGTCGTGCATGTTTGTAGGAGCCTTAAGGCTCTTACAAACAGGCGCGATACGCGACGCGAATCGCACGCAACACAGCGGCACCGCTTGTCGCGCGACAGGCGGTGCCTTTGTATAGCGTCGCGTGTTGCGCCTGTTTGAAGGAGCTTTTAAAGCTGATCTGCAGCACTAATGCCTACTATGTTTATATTAAGAAGTCTATTCTGAGCTACTACAAACTCTGTATATAGTTAAGATATAATATTATTCAATACTCTTGTACGATCGCCCCAAGTTGTGAGTTGCGAGTTGCGTAACCATGCAAGCATACAACCGCATTAATTTCATTACACTGTAATGCTATCCCTATTTTTTCTATCGTTTGCCTACAGCCTACAGGGGTTACCCGGGACTCATGTGTCCGTCATGATCGATTTATTTTCTAATAGGATTTTCCAACGACGTGCGAGGCCCTACCGATGTGTAAGAAAACAAAAACACGTGAATTACCAGCTTTTCTACATGTTTAGTTTATAAATAATAGGGCACCATGTACGTGTGTAAATATAGTACAAACCTATCCACGATCGTTTAGGTATTGTGTAAGCGTACAGATTTATGACTGGCCAATGTTGCTAACGGAAACAATGGTGCTTTTACTCAATTTAACCGTTTTATTGCTCGGACATAATTCATTGCTTTCTGTCTGGCTATTTCTTGTTTTTCTAGTACGCATTGATATAATAGCTATATTTGTACCAATCTGTACCGCCTGTCTATTCTATGTTCGGTGACCAAGCAACCACAAATTGTAGACCCGAGGACCTTTATTGGACTTAATGTGGTTAATTATTGAATTCGAGTTGGTTTTCCTTTACAATGGCAGCCCGGGGTGAAACCAAAGGTCGAAGAAGTTTTGATTGGCTCTATTTTGAACGTCAAGGTTAAAATCTATTGGATTCCGAGATTTCCTTTGATTAGCCGTTCTTGAATATTATAATAAACGAGAAAATTTGGTATTTCATTAAGAAGCCGATTTTACCAATGATGTATTGAGGATAATTTTCATTAGGCACATGCTTTGCATAATGATGTATTTGAAATTTATAATAATGGACTGATAGGATATACCCAATTCCAGCAGCCAAATAATTCTATTCAGTGAAATCCAACAGAATAATAAATGAATCGGAGTATTTGTTTAAAGGTGAAAATATCTCGCTCAGCGTGCGGAAATGGGGTTTATCTGATGGGAATTTGAGACTAACTTTTTAACAAAAACACCTTATGTCAGACAGTGTGTTACGCCGACTTATATAACAGAACACAAAGGTTTGCACTTGTGCAGCTTCCCATGCCTCGAGCTGTCAACATTGTCTCGATTTCTTGCCGTTATATAAAAATACTACATCTCTGTGAACTACTCGACTTAAATTATTGACGCATGTAATGTAACATTTATGTTTATCAATTTCAACGCATGTCGTCATCATTGTCTTCATATGACGTGAACTTGACATTGCGTCGATGATTTCACTGACGAAACTCATAAATAAAAGCAATCAAAAATAATTATTGCCTACAAACAATTTAGTATTAAAATCAAAATCTAACACATTCTTCTAGACTCCGCAAATGCAATGTTGATTTTAATAGTTATTTACTTCAGCTGTTCAGCAGCTGTGGGAAATATAAACCCAAAGATACAAAGTACGTGTCGATTGTTCGATTTAAATTCTCACGGAAGTTTAACCTTTCCCATCGACGATTAATGCATATAATGGCTATAACTAAGCACCACAATGAGCACTTATTGTTGTAATTTGTATGCGTTGAGAGCTAACACTGACCTAAGGAATCTTTCACGAATGGAAGGTCGGTCGACAAAGTTGAAATTTTCATTCCAGAAGTTTCTCACATAGTTTTGTTTGGAGGCCGCTGTTTCAATGTCATTGCCAAATACATCATTTGGTCGATAAAATCTTGACGACACACAATTTTTCCGATATAATATTTTTGGGAGTCTGAAAATAGGTCGACTTCCAAAATGTTTGTGCCTAATTACTTTCGCTTTTGTGGATTATTGATAAGAAATTGATTGATGATCGCGAAACGAAATTGAAATGTTCAGGTGTTTTCCTAAGATGAAAATAGCTCGCTCCAACTTTGACTCCCAGATGTTGCCTAAACTCAACAATTTTGTTGTTCCCAAAGAAATCCAGAAGTTATAAAATTGTTCTTATTTCAGTTACAACGGATACCTGCCAGCAGGAGAGCGAGGTCGACGCCGCAGCAAGTTCGTGCTGTACCGACGACCTTCGGCAAACGGTGTGAGGCGCTCAAAGCACTATGTGGTCAAGACGCCGCACAGCAGCAAGGCAATCCTTGATGCCAGCCAACATTCAATATCGTACACGCTCAGCCGCAGTCAGGCGGTCATCGTCGAATACACGGAAGACCCAGATACGGATATGTTCCAGGTTTGTTTAGACTAGATTTTGAGAAGATTCTTTTAAGTCATTTAACCCAGGTAGACCTCGTCACGGGATTTCCGTGTCTCTCCCGAAGTCACTGTATTGAAGCAGTGTTTGTGGACCCAGCGAATTTAGACCTAGCGTTGATAGTTCAGGAGAAAACAAGTTCTCTCAATCGCACATTATCTTATTTCCATGTGACCCCGTCTAATTAATATAAGTGGGAAAACCTAAATAATTTCAATGTTTTTGTTTAAGTTTGATGTTTTTGTTTTTAGTATTTAAAATGATCTCTAAACCTTGTCCTGTCACGCACTTGACACACGTGACTAAAGACATATATCAAACAGGATTTACGTTTGTCCGGTTACCAAGTGTTGGTTTTTCCAAGCTAATCTTGAGGTAAACTGCGCACGCTTACTCAATGGAGTAGGCTGAGAGCATGAGAGCTACTACGCACAAAACATTTTAATTGAGCCGTTGCCGTCGTGTTTATAATACAGGCTATACTTGGTCGTAAAGACTTTCTACCACCTTAGAGAATGGAACCACACCTACATATTCTCACACGTTCGTAAGACATTGCCACATCAAGGGGAACAAAACGGCTTTATGGTTTCGAAATTATATCAAGAGATCCCCTCGCATTGGGTCCTCTTATCGGGCACCAGACGTTGTCTGTTTGCACTACAAAACATTGAACAATGTGCTACACGAACTCAAACAATGGGCCTTGATACACGATTGCTAAATGGGGACGCGTATTTCATCTACACCGCTATGGATAACAACCCTCGGTACGGAAACGCTTTCAAAATATCGCAATGCGCAAATAGAAGTACGGTGCCTTGCCGCGAGGCATGCTTCGATTAAAACAAGATTTTACAAAGGAAAAAACGTTGGTTTTGTGTCAAAAAAATGTAACAAACATGTCTCTAATGGAGCTGCCGACAGTCTAATGTTGTAACATTTATGAATAATTAAAATTGGGCCAGAATCACGAAGGGTCCCAACTCCCACCTTTTTAATATAAAATGAGTTTCAAAGTGTCAGACTGTTTGTTGTTATAAATCTTGTTGTTTACGTTTTGCGTTGCGCATGAGGCAGTGTGTTTACTCGGCGGCGGCATGTCGTGGCGTCTCTCATATCTAATCGGCACATATGGGTTAGTGCCCCCCGGGAGAACAATGCGTTGGTCCCTACGAGCGTCATTGGTGAACTGAGCTCATGCGGAGCCACAATCACATTATCAGATCGTGTTACAAACACTTAGCCCATGATAACGTCCAGTGAAAATGATCTACAACAATAGTCTGTGATAATGATAACGTTATTTGCTCACGAATTTATGATGCGAAGATCGTGACGATTACCTGCTTGAGCTTGAGGACTGCCTTTTTATTTAACCCAAACAGTATCACCGGTTAATTACCTAAATACACGAAGTAAGATTGCCTGTAGTTAAATTAAGTGTCGTTTAATAGTTTGTCCTTTGTTTGCGGATCTTCTTGTTATTGTAGGGCTTCAAGCCTTCCACTGTTTACTCGTAAAAGCGTTCACCTCCACTTTAATATTAACGAGTTTGTTTGTTGTAAATTGTTGTACAACTTTAATCCAAGTGGGCATTTGACGCAGCCGCA
The DNA here is from genome assembly GCA_917490735.1 of Dryobotodes eremita. Taxonomy (NCBI): domain Eukaryota; kingdom Metazoa; phylum Arthropoda; class Insecta; order Lepidoptera; family Noctuidae; genus Dryobotodes; species Dryobotodes eremita. Next base: position 14,598,009 of record OU823257.1, read on the forward strand.
CTTGCTAATTTCTATGGAGCGTCGAAGTTCGTTGCCGCCGCGGTCGACGCACTGTTCCACATCCTGTTCATTTGATCGAACGCCATTTCCATTGTTGCCAACACTTACACATCGCAAACTTGCCGTAACATCATACATATACGAGCACCCAAATAAATATTTATTTCGCTTGGAGTGGCGCAGTGGGCACCGGAAGTGTTCCAAACATTAGCATATATCGCGTCATTGTTTACTCCTAGATACACACTCATGAATGATATCCTTCATTTTCCGGAAAAAAAAAACATTCATATTCAATAAGATAGCAAGTTTTGTTTCATAAATATTTTTCTACGTCGTATTCCATCTGGATTATTTCTTCAACAGAATACATGGATCAAAATTTGCATAAGACTGTAAAAAATAAATTGTTAGCATTACAGACAGTTTTTGCGTCTACAGAATCGTTTTGCTGTTTAGGCTTTTATCATTATTTGTAGTGCACTGTTGTAAGCATTAACCGATTTGTAAAAGGTCTTGGGCAGATACAATCTTTTCAATTGTTTGTATAATTTTCAAAATTTACCATTATTATGCCAAGGGTACAGTCACACCATTAAAGTTATCATCTCCTACAATCTCTACCGGGGTTGCTGATAATTATGCTTAATAATCAGTCATTGGCTTTTTTCCATCTAGACCTACTAATATTTACCATAAATAATTCTGTTTGACAGGTCGTTGGCCTAAGAAGTAGGTTTAGCTAGTTTTTGTATATATGCTAATGCTCCTTCACAACGTGGTCGAGGTGAACGGTGCACGACGGAAATCTTCTTGTGACGGATTTTGAGCCACACCTCTGCAACATACATAATATATACAGGTTTAATGACCCAATGACCCAAAAGTAAAGACTCATTATTGTTATACCTAATACGATTCAGGAAAAAAAAGTAAGTTTAAATCTTAAATGAAATGAGCAGACGTTTTCTTTTACCCAGGATTTATTCTCTTGCGGATATATTAAATGCCTGCACTTTCATTCGCTATATCATACATAATCTACCAAGTAATTAGAATCTTCATTAATAAAATAAAATTATATAGATTAAATCGTTACACTTTTGAGAGATATTGCCACAGTGTATTACTTCCGCCAAAAAAACTGTAAAACATATGTCGTTTAAATTAAATGCTTTACACAAAAATAACTGCTAAGCACAAAACTTCAATAAAAATTGATTGGTTCTTGGTACAACGTTGTTAAAAGAGCAGTACATGAATGAAATGAATACCAACAAACGAACCAGTGATGAGTTGCCAACGTTATAAATTCAGCTTGCGATGATAAATTCATAATTTTCATCCTCTTAACGCCAGACAATGTAATTTATTTCGTTTCATAAAAGGGTGAAACATTTAGCAGTTTGTCTTTGGTTTAATTTCGGAATTTATCATCCCAGGCTCCCAGCAATGTCAGAATTCCGAAAAAATAAAAAAATCCGATACCGTTAGATGGACCCATGCCGTACCCGTGCCGAGGTAAAAGGCATTGCTAAAATATTTGCACAAAACGCCGTCCTCGGTAATTGGCAGCGCTGGTTGTCATAAAAATTCAATGATGCATCATGTTTGGTGGCGCTAACGGGGTGACACGTGACGTCACGGATGACCCGATCTGCATGTCAACGAGGGTGGGGCGTGAGCCGTGACGTCAGACCTGGGGTGGGAGTAAGAGACGGCGTGGTCGGGCCAAGGACGTCGCCGGGCCGACCGGCGCGCAACACCCGCCGCAATCGATACCGTGGCTTGACAACTGCGATCTGCAATCGACTACCTATCCTCGTATCTAGAGGATCTAGACAAGCACTAAGCTACCTCCTTCCAGGAACTTCCTACTGGTCTTAGGAGGCTCCTCTATACAAACCAAAGAGTAGTAATTATAAAGTCTGAGTGCGACGTGACAGCGGACAGCTCCCCCCCATCAATGAACTTGTTCTTCAGCAAACAGAAATGCTTTTTAATTTTCGAGGTCTCTTAACCGATTTGTTTACAACTTCAACGAATGTGCTCATTTGCATTTTCGTAGTAAATCCGAACTAAATTGCGATCTTATGCATATCAGATGAAAGAGTTTTTCTTTCAGGTTAGTTCCTTCCTTTCGGTCATACATTCTGGTTGAATTATGTTAGTAGACGATGTTAGGGTTTATTACGGTTACCTGCAAAATCATGTTGAGCTTGGGTTTTTCGTCTAACGGTCGTTCACCGTCTCTTTTATACAATAGCAAAAGTATATTTGCTACGTGTTCACCCCGCCCCGGTTAACTTACTTTCACTCGTATTTTATCTTCGTGCAACCTTCAAGATCACGAAGAGAACTGGTTTTAGTTCTCATGAATTTACTCTAGATTATGTCACGTAAAAGTCTACTATTATTATCATGAGGATTTAACTGTATTAATATCTGTAATAAGTTTCAATGTATTTTGTTAAACTCGGCCCATGTAGGACGCTTGCAAGGGACTCCAACAATGGACTCCTTATTAATTGTTGTACTATTATTGCATTGATTAACAGCTTGTGTTCGATATTATCCTCAGCGAAAACAGATTATTCAATAAGTCGTAATCGCAGTGCAAAATAGCCCTCTGTGGAAATCTCGGGCGTTATCGTTGAGAGTGCAGCCTTGGCCGCTGTCCAGGAAACATCCCGCTTTTATTGGTGAAAGTATTCCTTTTGGATAGCTTTTACGCCTGCAATAATATCTCCGTGCTGAACATTCATAGGATTTTCCATATTTCCAACAGCAGAAACCGCACGTTTCCTTTCTCATGTTCAAAGTAATCAAAGGGGCTTTAAAATTACAAAGGAAATCAAATAACGTAGAACTGCAATTTAACAACGCCGGCGTCGAGTTCATGCTTATCATCGTTTGCGGCACACTTGCTGTAGGTGAAACTTTTTCCATTATACCTCAAGTCTAATGCTGTCCTACTATTCGCAGGAAACCGCACAACTTACTCTCCACCAGACGAAAATTAAAGCAATACTTCACTCACTTGAAGTTAGAAGGTTGTTTCGATATTGTTCTAAGAACTGAAGTTTCTTTATAACAAAGTGCTTTCAGTCTAAGTTTCTCCTTTATCTTTTAATGAAGTGTTTCATCCCAGAACGCTCCCGAAACGTTCACAACAGACTATTTATACGGGTTTAAAATTGGAAACTTTTTAAATTACCATCAAAGTCGCCAGGTTGTGTAAACAAGCTGTGTTGTTTGAACAATACATCTCTTGTATCAAGTATGTTTTAGGCGTTTAGCGTTTATTCAAATTACTATTAAATACATTCATATATTTACACCTCCTTTAAGTAAAACTTTAACTATTCAATTAATAACATAGAGATGTTCTGTCAATTTAATTTGCTTTGAAATGGTTTTATGAAAACCTTATTTTGCTCTTTTTGAGAGATAAATTATCATTTCGAATATAGCAAATATCTTACTTATCACATTTCGAAAAGTTCAAAGAGATCGTAACAGTATGCTCAAGTCGTACAAACACACGTGGAATTTAATATAAATATTTGTAACCTTTGTGTCGGTTTTGCAGACAATGTGAACTTCAATATTTCGGAGATTATTCACCTAGATGCCTCAATGGGCAGGGGAGGCCCGGTGGGTAAGGGTGCCGTAGGGGGTAGTGGCGAGACAGTTCACCGGACCCTGGGATAAGACGCGCCGCTCAACGCTCATTATCTCCTCTACGTCTAGACGAAGGATGCTGTTGATATGACTGAACAAGCTCTCCTAGATCATATTCCTAATTGAAATTGTTAGAAATGACATGAATAGGGAGGACCCAATCTCAAGCCTTTGTATACTTTCTACCTACGTAGGCATCATTATCTTGTTGAATATTATGTGGCGTGTTCTACCTCAATCTTATCGTAGACATAATCACATTAGGGTCTATTCTCTTAGGTAAGAGGTAGGAGTGATGGATGTCAGAAATAACTCTTAGTAAGTGCTTGCTTTGGCTAAAAAGAATTACTTGGTAGATTTCCAGATGGAAATCATCAAATAGCAATCGCATCGCGTAAAACCGCTTCGTGGAACGGTGATTGTAATGATTCTAAGGCTGAAGAGAAATTAGGAAAGGTAACCATGACAATTGGATGAAATATCGAATAGTTGGCTCCACGCCGGACGATCGAGCGCGGCAGGAGCGCGATCCAAATGCGCGGCAGGAGCGCTATCCAAATGCGTGTGACTGTGTGGACGTACCGCGCGCGATCGGACCACATGCGGTTGACCGTGCGCTCTGTGGAGCGGCCGATCCGAGCGCTGTCGGTTTTTTGACAATGCTCAAAGGCGCCTCAGGCGTTTAACGCACTAGGTCCCGTATTACAGAACGACACTCAATACTCAAGCATTACTTAAAACTAGTTTCAACCAATCAAATGGCTTGAATCTAGTTTTAAATAATGCTTGAGTATTGATTGACGTTCTGTAATACGGGCCTAGGTGTGGACGTTGTGTGTGGATCGGGCGATTGGGTAATGTTCAACTGAGCTTAATCTAGCCAAAACGGGGATCGCACTGGCGCGCGCGGTGGTTTCCTAAAACAGATCATGCGAAAAGATCTCAGATCCACGATCGGCGCTCCATTATCGTGGATCGCTGATCCAAATTTTGACCGGTGTGGACACAGCTAATGAATTGAAGTGAAAGCGCTGAAGAGGTGTAACAAATAAAAGATTTAGCTAGCTAACAGCGGCTTCATCTTGTCTCGTTATCACAGTTTCCTGCCTTTATTAACATGGCCGTGCAAATTGTTACTTTGTTATCGTCTTCTTCTAGGTCACTAGGCAGTTGCTTGAAAAAGGAAAGGCCTTTCTATTGTCTTCGTAATAAACACTAGTCTGATTAAATAGTAGTTGAAGTGAAATATTCATTGATTATTTCACTTCGATTGAAATTGCTCAATGATTTACATCTACTACTAAATTGTTTTCTATTCAAATACACAAGGTTTTTTGTTTATAATCATGATGTAACGGTTTTTTTTTTTCATGTAAGTATCTATTAACATACCGTTATTGAATGTCAAGAAAACATGTTTTGAATAAGTTCACAATGTTAATGATATGGTACCTATTGAAAAGGTCAAAATTGTTATTCCTTAAGTTGTACAGGCTGGTACCAGTTTTCGGAAACGCATTTTCGATATTTTTATCGTGATCTTTAAATTTCGAATCCCTAATTCGCTTCCATGAAGCCTTTAAAAATGGCAATCGTTTAAAATTGCATTCAAACAATTTTTTTATTCATATTGGTTCCAAAGACGGTAATTTTGTCAGGACGACATAGCGTGAAAAACGGAACAGTCCATAATTCATTCACCACACGAAGACTATTATAAGAGTACCGTTAGACTTATGCATTTGACCTCCTTGTGGGTCGGCTGTAAAACCGCTTGACACTTGAATACATTTCTCTAATGGTTTATTAATGCACTATTTATTACCTTCCATAAAAAATAAGTCTATCCACACAGTGCCCTGTGTTACTTCCTATCTACCTTGCAGACGGTATCTATTAAATAGTGAATCATTTAGTGAACAATGAACAAAATATTGACACATTGGATGCAAGTACAATAGACTTGACACGTACTAATAAACTAGCCATTGCATTATAACAAACTATTAGCTGTTTGAACGACGCTTCGGAAGTGCATGTACAAAAAATACTGTATTATTATTGACTCAACAGATTTGGACTATTTTTAACCGACATCTTAAAAAGGAGGAGGTTCTCAATTCGTGTTTTTATTTTGTTGATTTTTGTTACGTGATATCTCAGGCAATTGTGGATCGATATCGAAAATTCTTTTTTTAATGGATAGGGTATGCCTCAGGGCTGGCCCCATTTTTTTTTTTATCCCTTTGCTTGTTTATTTATTCAGTTAGCTTCAATAATACGTATTTTTTCCACTTATGGTATATTGATGATATTATAATAACTTCCTGTAACTGTTGTTTACATAGCAAGTAGTGGTATACGAATTTGTGTGGGGTAGGTACAACGAAAATGTGATACTTAAATAAAAACTTGTTTACAAAAAAAAAAAAAAACGGCTTCCAAAAAAATACACTATAAAGTGAAAAATTACTTTAAATTCGGAAGTCGATGACAAAAAACGAAAATACAAAACCAAAGACCGACTTCCGAAATTAAAGTAATTTTTCACGTTGTAGTGTTTTCTTTGAAAGTCGGTTGTTTTTGTTTTTTTTGTAACATATTTTGGGTTGAGACGCCACGCCGCCGCCGGTATAGCGGCGGTAGCACTTGGCAATGTTATCCTATCATTGTGACAATTATGATGATTTTCGGGCCCAGTTCCGCCCTTTCCCAGTCTAAATGTAGTTTCAATTCTTCGTAGTCTTAGTCCTCATATAGCATGTTCTAATAAATCTGATTTATTTTGGTCTCCTAATTTTCAATTCTCAGGACTTTTTATTTGGTAAACTCGGAACGAAATATATCAGTTTAACGTTAGCTAGTAAGCTGTCGGTAAATAACAAGATTTGGTTAATTTATTAGAATGTATCGCTGTTCAGGCGTTTACAGCAAACATACTTGAAAGCGTTAGAACCGTCGCCGCAAGAATTTATTGTGCGACGAATCTTCGTTTTAATTTCACTTAAAGCAAAACTACACGGGTATACTGGAACTTAAACGAAATAAAAGTACTTTCACGGCTTGAAACGCAGCACTGGGTTCGTAAAAGGCGCAATTTCGTACCTTGGGGACGCTCCAAATTGGGTCATCTGCAGAAACGCCGGGCGGCGTCCATCAGGCCATTCAATTTTGTTTTTAACCACAAGTAAGTACGTTGATTTGATTGTACTTGCCGCCAGCCATCTTGGAATATGGCCTTTGTTCGTAGGACAATGGCGCCGAGAATTGGGATGGCCTGTCAAGAACATGTGCGAATATGTGGACAATGGCAAACAATCGGCTACTCATTAAGAATCATTGTAGTAATAATTTTATTTTGTATAGGACATTTGTTTTGTTGTATAGCCTAGCCACCGTATGTTTTTCTACTGAATGGACAGTTTGGCAATTTACGCATTGACCGTCAGTACCTAAGGCCATGCCGTAGAAAACAATGATGTGAATACGACAGCATCTAAATTCTAATGTCTTACAACGAGACATAAATTACACACACTTGAGATAATGTAAGTGCAGTGTGTGGCGTATCAAATAGTATTGTCGCAGTAATTGACTTACCTTGAATTCCGCATTGTAAAATCTGCTGGAGTTTTGATAAAATTATTTGAAGGTCTTTGTTAACCTGTAGAATTGTCGGTGAACAATAATCGTCTCACTGATCAAGCAACGTTATTCCGTGCTGTAGCAAAAAGCACATAAAAAGAATTTGCCCCGGGCTGTGTTCTGTGGCATTTCTCGAAAGTTAAGGCTCCCGCTAACAGGCGCGTTGTGACTCTAGTAGAATAATTTCTGTGAAAACTTCATGGAAATGGTTCTACAAGAGTCGCGTCGCGCCTGTCTGCAGGAGCGTTTATGCGATTTAGTAATAATATCAGAATTCGCCAGACGCATCGGAATTCCCCCAACGCGGCAACGCCATCGCTACCCCGCAGGCAAAATACGAATATATTTTATACAGTTTCAATTCCAAGATATATTTGAGATCAAAACTCTGATATTCCGATAATTAAATTGTACGGTTAAAGTAAATAATCATTTGCATTGATCGGGAAGCTAAAAGGTTTAATCACTGGAACGTCAATGCAGTGGTTTTTTATTACCGATCAGATTAACGCGCGATTACGATTCTTTCCTCTTTTAAGTTTTTTTTTAAAACATGTGTTTGGGTGAATCAACTCTTCACCTCCATAACTCCGATTTTTACCCACAACGTTATCGTTTCCCCCATAGCGAGTGATAATTTAATATTCCCCCAGTTCGATCACATTTTTAACCGACTTCAAAAAAGGAGGAGGTTCTCAATTCGGTTGTATTATTTTGTTTTGTTTTTATGTTTGTTACCTCAGAACTCTGTAATTTATAAACAGATTTGAAAAATTCTTCTTTTGTTTGAAAGGGTAGACATAGGGTGGTCCCGTATGAATTTGGTCAAGTTCTGATGAGTGGTTTTTGAGTTAGCTTCAATAGTAAGTACGTATTTTGTCTACTTAGTGCATGTTGATGATGTTTTAATAACTTCCTGTCACTGTTATTTACATAGCAAGTAGTGGTATACGAATTTGTGTGGGGTAAGTACCACATAAAAAAAAGTAAAAATAAAAACTTTTTTACAAAAAAAAAAAAACATCAAGTATAAAGAGAAAAATTATTTTAATTTCGGAAGTCGGTGACAAAAAACGAATATACAAAACCAAAGAAGCCGACTTCCGAAATTGAAGTAATTTTTCACGTTGCAGTGTTTTCTATGGAAGTCGGTTGCTTTTTTTTTGTAAAAAAGTTTTTTTTTTTTGAAAAAACGTGCATTGCTAATGCGTTTTATAATATAATGTGTGCTGTGAAATTTATTATATTTCCCTAATGCCGTGCCGGGCAACGTGCATGGACGAATAGTTTTACTTATAAATATTTCATCCAACGCTTATTGAATGTAGTTTTAAATAAGCTATGTACAGCATTCTCTTTTAAATGCATAATCGTTAATTATTTATGTATAAGCAGTAGTATGAAATATGTAAGCATGACAAATGACTATGTAATTTCATCGTTAGGATCAGATAAAAATAGAAACAACGAACATAAGTCTTGACTATTTTCTAGGTTAAAATCCAAACAAAATTTATATTCGATAACGCCTCGTTAATCACGTTTTAATTGGAAAATAATTCAAGGAGCCGCTAGTGCTGTACCGATCATTGTGTAAACAAATTAATTTAATTAATGCTCCAGTACGCAAGCTTGCGAAACAACAATGCAGCTCATGCAACTAGAACGAAGGATGTCCCATTTCGCGCCATTTGCGTGGGCCGACCTCATTGTGCGCCGGAATTCGTCCAATAGCTATCTATACCTGGTATTGCTACTGCTTGCAGCAACTTCACTGGCTTTTGACCAGAGCTAGTGCATTTTTGAAATGCTTTGTCACTTGCCAGAAGGCAATATATCTGTTGAGACCTGGTGGGCCAACTTGAAAGTGATGGTTGTCAAAAATGTCCAACATTGGTTTATTGTGCATGCAGTTGCCCCAACACGTTGCTATTTGTTTTCGTTTCATATCTGTTCGCTTTCGCTAATGTTATTCCGCAAACGTGGATGGACATGTCGTTGGCAGAAAGGGAAGGACTTACTATCCAAAAATATCCTGGTTTGTTGGATTGGACCGGCCAACCATAAATTCTTCTCCTCACTTCAAACGTCCATAGTGTCCTACAACATAGCGCCGGTGTAGTATCAATATCTATCTAATAACTACAAAACCATGATTTTTTTACAGGAGGCAGGAGGAAAAAGTTACTTATATTAAAAAAATTGTAGCAAACGCTTGTGATGGTGATAATTATTTCAGACCTTATGTCTTTGCAAATACGAGGTCTTTCACGTTTTACCTACGAATATGCAATAAAGTGAAAATCACCAAAAATTTAGTTCTTAGATATTGATACTTCACAGTCGATATGTGGTCATGGTCTTGAAAGAGTTCTAGTTCTTTCCGGAAACGCCACGGCCAATTTCACCATACAATCTGAACCAACAAACCAAGTTTACTAGCTAACACATAATACCTTTAGGCACATACTATTTTGCATACAGGTACTTGATTATTGGTTGCTTTGATGGTGAATGTTCCATGCCAGTGCAGCGTAATGTCTGTGTAGGTAGCATACAATTGGCATTAGCCTTACAGGTTCAAAATTGAACGGAACTTCGCAGTTTCATAATGTATGTGAAAATATGTAGGTATTCGTTTAGGTCAAGGATGTTTTATTTAAAGTGATGGGCTGAATACGAGTTTTATCGAATACGAATAATCGGCAGGATTTTTATTATTATTTACGTGTCTTGACATTTCTCGGGACCCAGGGGTCGCGGACTTTTGGAAGGCGTACGAGGGGCCGAAGCCAACTCGCAGAGGCCCGGTAAATGTTTTTAATTAAATGAGGCACCAACCGACGATTATCCCTGTTCGGACTATGCAAGTGTACCCAAGGACAACCTCCGGTTGGTGTAGGACTATTGCAGGATATGGAAACAAAGATATTGGATTATGGATTCGGGTAGCTTAATCGGACTGGTTATCTACGACTATGGAAAGACTATTGGCCCTGCCTGACCAGAATTTTATATTAAATAAACAGGTAAAATGGCAAGGGTGACTTGCAGACTCAATAATGGGCCACCGAAAGCTGTCGCTAGCACGTAGTGTCGTAACGACAAGGGGGCAACATGTCTTGAGGTGCTTATGAGAAGTGGATAGGTATTCCACGGCTATCAGGACAATCCCGGAAGTACGGTCAAGATACCTACCAGCATCTTACTGGAATACTTCCTTCCCTCGAGCACGTTTGCTTTTGCGAGTCTCCACTCAAGCCGGCCATTAAAGGCAAGAAAGAGGTGAGAGCACTGTTCCTCGTCATTGTTCACTCCAGCCGGCCAATAAAGGCAAGCCAGAGGTGAGGAACCAGACTTTTCCTGAGAGATAGGATCCGTGGGGTAGCTACTGCACAACAGCTCGCCACATGCCGCCCTGCAGGTTTCTGTATCTCTTGGTCTGGCTTCCTCGCCCTAAACCTGTTTCGGCAAAGTGAACTCTACTGGTACAGAGCTAGAGTTCAGGAGCGCGCAAGCCCCACCACGACGTCCACGTAGAGATGTGGCGGTGACCCTTATTGTTATTATTATTTATTCATCATCAAGTAACAATAGACTCATTATTAGGCACACAATTTCAATAACAATATACACAGACAAATATTGATATGAGATTTGGTGCACTTTAAGGCTACTACAAACAGGCGCTACACGCGACGCCAATCGCGCGCTACACAAAGGCACCACTCGTCGCGCGACGAGCGGTACCTTTGTGTAGCGCTGTCGCGCCGCGCCAGTGTGTACGAGCGTTTATTGTATCATCTAGTTAGCGGCAAAACATATTGAGACGTGCGTTTGTTATTGTGTTCAAAATCGTACAAAAAAGCGAATTGTCAAAAAAATAATCGTGGAAGGAAGAGGTAGAAGTAGAACCTTTGGACATTTTTCTGCGAAACTGATGATTTGGGTATATGTATATTTTTGTGAGGCGGTACCGGCCCTAAGGCTTCTTCAGCTTTGAGCAATCATCTAAAGCTAAAACATGCATAACTCCACGATCTATGCATAACTCACTGGACATGCGACAGGTAGGCTCCAACTCACAAACATCAAGTTGCACTGCAGAACACTCAGATTCTGCGACGTGGCCTTCAACTTCGGCTGCCCAGCTCACAACTTCTGGTGCCCACGAGTTTCAATCCTCAATTCCTAGCAACCAAGCGACCATAGAATAAAATTTAATTACAAAATGGAAATAAACGGCTAAAGATCTGTTCCGATTACACAATGCGATTGTTGAAATGATTGCTTTGGATAACCAAACAATATCTATTGTAGAAGATAAAGGTTTTAATAGATTGTCTAGAGTCTAGACTGATGCACCTAATAAAGCCAAAGTAACAAATGCCAAGCCGAAAATGTATAAGTGAAACTTTGATACCACATAATTATCAAAAAATTTAAAACAATATCCAGAATGAGCTATCAAGAACGAATGCTGTATCAGTAACTTCTGACATGTGGACATACATGAATAATCTGTTTTCCTTTTTGAGCTTCACTGTCCACTGGCTGGATGATAACTTTACGGTGCAGCACAGAGTACTGCAAATGAAATCTTTGTCTGGTCAACATACTGCAGATAATATTTTATTTATTTTTATTTATTAAAACTTCATGCAGAAGTAAAAAAATACTGTACAAAGGCAGACTTAATGCCTGAGGCATTTTTTACCAGTCAATACCAATAATATACGCTTGGAGTTTGAAGAGATAGCCAGCTACTGGCAAAGGACTGCCAAGATTCATGTCATAATGACAGGGACAGTGGAAGTAACATTGTTAAAGCTGTAAGAGATAGCCCATTCGCGGGCGATAAGTGTTTCTTACACATTTTACAACGCCTTATTCTCGAGGCTTTACAAGTCCTAGAGAATGTCGAAGAAGCAATTATTTTAGGAAGAAAATAGTATTCCACTTCAATCATTCGACTCAAGCACAATTTTTTAAATAAAATTCAAGAAGAATTAAACTTACTTCGATACAAACTGGTCAAAGATATTGTCACCAGATGGAACAGCAAGTACAACGGGTTTCAAAGACTCGTAGAGCAGAAGCGAGCAGTCAGCCTGTACGTATTTGATAATAGTGGCTCAATAAATGTGCAAAATCTGGCAGAGAGACAACCTTTCGAAGAAATTACAAAAAACAAGTCAGCTCAAAATTTTCCTATATTTTAGAAGTGATTTTCTATTCAAAAATTTTGTTCAGGTACTTAGCAAAAGAAGAGGTTCCAAGAACTTGTAACAACATTGACCCAGTGCGAGTAGCGTTGAATGAAGGATGAAAAACTTAAAAAAAAAAGAAAACAACCGACTTCCAAAAAAAATTACACTAAAAAGGGAAAAATAACTATAATTTCCGAAGTCGGTGTCTTAGGTTTTGTGTTTTCGTTTTTTGCTACCGACTTCCGAAATTAAAGTAATTTTTCACTTTTTTGTTTTGTTTTTGGAAGTCTATTGTTTTTTTTTGTTGGAAAAGAAGTTTTTATTTTTCTCTTTTTAGTTATGGTTGTATAGGATTTCCGTATAATGAGAGGTCAGCTTATATTGGAAATGTATAGCTAGATATGTAGCCCCACCACACCTTTGTGTACCTACCCCACACAAATTCGTATACTTACCCACTACTTGATATGTAAATAACAGTGACAGGAAGTTAAAATTAAAACATCATCTATATATGCTTAGTGGAAAAAATACGTATTATTAAGGATAACTCCAAAACTACTGGTCAGCTCTTGATAAAATTTCTATGGGACCACCTGAGAAGCACCAGCTTTCAAATAGAACAAGAATCATAAAAATCTGTTCACCTAGAAAAAAGTTCTGAATTAACACAAAAAAATACATCCGAATTGAGAACCTCCTTCTTTTTTTGAACTCGGTTAAAAAGGCGTTCCGCTACCTTTGAAGATTACAGTGCTATATGATTGCTACACTTCTTGACCCGAGATTCAAGATGAATTTCTTTACCCCTGACAAAGTTCCTGACATCAAACGCATCTTCCTCCGAGAAACTGTCAGAAGAAGTAAAAAGCACGCACGAGTGCTAGTGACGAGTGTGACCAGCCAGCATCAACGTAACTTACAGCAAGAAAAACACATAGCTCTCTGGAACTGTTTTAAGAACTTGCCTCCGAAAAGCAGCCTGAAACTGAAGAAATAAATAGCCCTATGGCTATTCAACTTGATAGATATATGGCTGAAAACTTAGTGTTACGAAAAATCTAACCCTTCGGTTGGCGGTCCTAAAATAAACGAAGGTTTCCACTTGTGGGTAATTTAATTTGGCTAAAATATTTCTTTCAGCTCCAGGAAGCTCAGTTTACAGCGAACGTTTGTTTTCTGAAGCTGGCAATGTATATGAAGAAAAACGAAACAAGCTTTTACCAAATAAAGCCGAGCAATTAGTATTTTTGCATCACAACTTGCCGCTAGTAAAACTTTTTAACGTAAACGTTTTAAACTGAGCCAAGAGCTATTCGGTAAATATTTGTAACTACACGTGAATGTCACCAAACAAACGTGCAATCCTTTGAATAGATATAAGATGTATTTGTGTTACATACCTTTATTTGGTAATTATAAAAGGATTGTGATAACGTAATTTTCCAGTTCTGATTAATGTTGAATAATTGTAAGATTAAAACAATACAAACTTACCAGTTTTATGTCATCTAGACCATAAATGTTTCGAATCGAAGCATTGTAAGATTATTACTATGTGTCTCCTTACATAGATAGAATAAATGATAACACACTTGATATGGATACAATTATATAATTGTGCTACTTCATATATGCCTATAGACTTGTAGAGGGCAACTTTTTAATACGATATTATTCGGTAGAATCTTCCGCATTTTTGCTGAATAATCGGCCTACTACGAATGTTCGGTAAACCTGCCGAATATGCCAAATACCGAACATAAAACGAATATTCAGCCCATCCCTTTAAAGATACCTGCGTGATTCTTTTTCGTCCATCCAAACACTCGCACTCTACAGAATTCGCCTTGTTTGACGAAATTGGTTTTACCATGTCAGCAGCAACAAAAATAAATGCCACAAGTTTTAGTCAGCTACCCGCGATCAGGGCTTCAATCGATGACTCTTCGTTTCTAGTTGGAACTATCATGGCAACTCAATGAATTATTATTTCTGTCAATACACCGAATGGCAAAGAAATGTAGGGTGACATGACACGGTAAATAAAACATGAATGTCTCCGTGAAACTCATCTATACGAGGTTCCCATTTACCGGCCAATTCAACCATCTTGTTTATTTCACGTCAAGCACGTTCGACCTTTTCAAAAGATCTTCCGTTGTGACGTCCTCTAGTAGGGGAAGCTGCCTATTGACAGCCAGCCAGCAGCATGTCGCGATCAACGGGAACTCCACGTAATTTCCCTACATTTAAGTTTTCATAACCTATTTAATATTAACACGTTTATGTAATATGAAATGTATCTAAAGAGTTACAGAGCTCACTATAGCATGATGCCAAATTCGTGAAAATCCAGGTACCCAAATGAAATGTTAGGTATATCCGCTTATCGACATGAGCAGATGCGTTGACTCGGAACACGTGCCGAGCCGTAACTTGCTTATGACATGCGAGGATATGAGGCTCGGGAGTTTGCTAAACTAAAATTGGTAATATAAAAAACAAACTTCGCCGTATTTGTGTAGAGTTCTGATTTTTTACAGTTCGAACTTATAAAGCTTTCTTACGTTTCAAAATATAGAACCTATTTACAAATACAGAGTGTTAATGCGTGCAAGCAGACTACATACGCTAAGTGATTGAATCTCTTTAGGACTAAGCCACATTACATTACCAACTATGCTTATAACGGCCGATAAAAATCTGGACCATGCAATGGCTCTAATAGTTCGTTTCGTTTTTGGCACGAACCTAATTATGTAGATGGGATTAGAATAAACCAAATTATGTGGGTTCATTGTTCAGATAATTTGGTTTAATTATGTATACTGAATGTTTTGGAGATAGTCGTGTTAGCCCCCGTATTTTCGCCTACGTTACCGCCTACACGAAGACATCGAATACTCTGTCTTCGATCGCTGTCAAGGCAGGGATACACTTGATATATTTCGTACTCAATTACGCATTTGTTTTCGTTGCTGTACGTAATTACTGTACAAATAAATGGTATTGGAAAAGGCTTCCAGAAAATTTATGATATTGGTCCAATCGCAAGATGGATTGAGCTATTTGAAATTGTCAGGAACTTTTAAACAAGAAAATGTTATAACTTTTCCAGAACATATGGCAACCCTAGTCAATATTTTAATATTTGCATAGCACTCGATTGTAGGCCTATTAAATTCTCAACGAGCTCATAACATAACTTTGTTTAATCGAAATTAAATCGATCTTAACTGAGCATTGCACAAACGAATTGATCAGTGAAGTTTATTCAATAATCAAAACTGTGTGGATAACGTAATTTACACGTGAATCGGTAGGATCCACTTTGCAAAAAAGTCCAATATACGGTTTATCACGACACTACACCAGCACAGAATAGAGGTCTCAGAAAACAGGCGAAGCGGAATGTAGTTTCTCCGTTATTTACCGAAAAATTATAGTGGATTTTATACGAACAATGCGTTTAATAGTGTTTGTTCTGTACCTGAGTTTTTGTCGCCACATTGAGTGCCGAGAGTCGAATAACAGGACGCAGATGAATGTATAGCCACTAGCCAGGTAAATGGCGCCCGCCGGCAGACGGACGGTACTTTCTAAAGAAAGAGGGTATTTTTGAGAAATGCAATTATGTTACCGTCTAGGTTTTTTTGCAGCGGATTTGAAGGCTAAAAAGATTTCACTTTTACTGTAGAATTTTGTGGGTAGGATTGATATCTATGAAAAAAGGTGTTAATAGACATCAGCAGAGGGCAACTGCATACAAATTGTATTTAGGAATTTCATTGACTACAGAAGACCCTCGCACATCCTAAATTATTTTAACAAGGTTGTTTCTAACAAATGCCTGTTTGAATGACAATGGGAGCCAAATGGTGAAAATTTGATACCAATTCCCCGTTCTAAAATTAGATTGTAAAGCAAGCGAAGCGTGGTGATAACGCCAGTATCAAATTTATGGAAAGGAAATTGCCTTCGAGTGGAAGCTTCATTGCTTGCCGGGTCGAAGCACAGCCCCTGCCTTAACTGCTTACACCTGCGGTTGCTATGAATTTGTTTGCAAGGGGAATATTTATTGTCTCTTATACGGCTTCATTATTGAAAACAATAAATTCAATTATTTATAGCTATACTGGCAGTACATTCAACGAAGCCAATTGAAATTCTCTTTCGAATTTGCAAATTCGATCGTTTGAATATTAAAGTTCTATTCTAGGTAATGCTTCATGGCATAAAATGTCTCGGAAGCCAGACAAGAATAACAAGTGGACATATCTAGAAGAGAACCAAATCGAATTTCCTTTTCAAATGGCAATCTTGAAGATGCTGCACGCGCCAGACACAACGGACCTTAAAGGACTAAACGGTTCAAAGAAGTATTTTCTTACAGGCGCCAATAGAACCACGTAGAATTTTAATTCGACTACGTTTCTACGATAGCAATTTACCTGCGACTCGGATAATGGAAAATTTGTAAATGCCCTTAGTAATTTATTTCTAGTTTTTCTAATTACTCTATCGCTCAGTTGTGGTTTTGCTAGGTAGGTGAGTCTTATTTATATGGCTGCGGTCAGCTGATATCAGTTACTGGCGGCCACTGCATTACCTTACCGATACCCAGCACAAAATTACGCAGCTTGACACCTAATATTACCTACAGCTGATTGTAATAAATAAATAAATACCTGTGTCTACTGACGTAAGTTTCCTGGCAAATCACTGCACTCTAATACCTGTTAACACTATATAATTTATATCAGTTGATTATACATTAGTTTTATGTGCATTGTTTATCTTGTAATGCTTTAATTTACATAGTACAATGTTTCAGCAACCTTAAACCTTGACCGACATTTAACCTTGGTCAATGGTAAAAGACAATCGGGCGGAATTATTTAGATTTAGGAACAAACTCAAACTCAAAGCATTTATTTCGAATAAACTAATTGCAGGTACTTTTGAATTGTTAAGGGGTCGGTCAGTCAGAAAGATGAAGCTAGTAGATGAAAAAATAAATAGCATTCAGTTTTTCTCGTTAAACTTTATTTATCGCACCTTTAAAGACAAACGAAAATATTTTTTTTTACACAGGAGCTTAAATAAAAAGAAATACACTGCTTTTTCGCAATAGAATTTAAGATTATGGTGCTTTGGGCCATCTTTTGAGGTCATAATGATGGATATTTATTTACACTATAACATAAGTTCTATTGCGAAAAAGTCGTGCATTTTTTTTTATTTAAGCGCCTGTGTCAAATTTTATATTTTCGTTTAGTAACGGTTTGTATTTAAAGGTGTATGTACAATTTTACGCCGTATATTATACTTGTTTGGGACGATTAATGGCGACCGACGGTGAATATTATTAGAAATAGCTACGCAATTAGAGTTTTAGAGCAATACACATTCGGAACACGACCGATACCCGTGCGTGAGACGGCTCTTATCTCTTTGCACAAGATGTAATTATCGATTGTTTTGGTTAATATTTAACCGTGGCTAGATTCGATTAGTCTTGGTCTTAAGGCACAGACGCACTGGACGCAACTCGCTGTGTAACGGGATGGGAACCGGATAGCATGTAATCTCCACCATCTTTGTTCTCTCGTCACGCTTACTGATCCAATTCTGTGGTTTGGAGGGAAAAAAAATATTCAGAGTTGCTCAATTGAAACCTAGACGCAGCTGTCACTGCGCAATGGGTTTAGTGCCACTCCGATACAATTTAGACACGACAAATTGGAGTAATGATGTTCTAGCCAGTTACTCGCATACAGACTCATAGTCGTTTCTGATATTACGTGGAACAGATTCGTGCTTATTTTAGATTAGTTTTGAGAAAATTAATTTTGGAAGTGTATACTCCTACTACATGTAGACCCGCAGAACTGCGAGTGTAATTGGATCTTATTAGATTATATAACGCATTCTCAAGAACAAGTACGTAGAAGATTCCATTTCCTATGCAGCCTTGAATAAAAGTCGGCCGATCGATTGTCATACAGTAAATTTCACAAGTGCATTATGCTAGGCCTCGAGTACTAGTAATGTATGCGGCGTCGCGCCCGGTGCAGCGGGCTCGTGACGTGACGCAAACGCCTCGTTGTAGCTTCAAGTTACCCAACAGCAGCAATGCGGCGTCGATCACGCTAATCTGCATTCTTATACTCCAGTACGATATGCCTCCCACAACTACTGCACTATTACAAACACTGCTATTTAACGCAACGAATTCCGGTGTTGACGGATCAACGCCTTCGCCCATTGTCTATAACATCGCGGACTTATTGAGCATCATGTGCGTGATCACGCGTGTGAACTTATCCGATCATTTTGTAATTTAAATTATTACACTTCACAACGCTTATCTTCATCGATTTGTACGTTACCAAGTACCTAATCTAAATGGATGTCACGGTTCAAATGCGTATTTCCATCAAATCGTTATGCTCGTAAACTCCTAAAGTTATTATAAGTTAATTGAACTCCATCTTACCCAACATCGAGAGAAATTGAATTTCAAATTTGTCGTAAATGGGAATTAAAAGGTTGCTTCGAGAACGATCCGTGTAAACAAGCATTAATTAGGGATTAGTTGAGCGTTTTCAGCTATGAAGGATACAAATACATAACACATGAAAATACTTTAAAATGTGTAAATACAATGCCTGGTGGAGGTTTAAAAATAAAATGATGATACTGACGTCCCAGTTGGCTCAAGAAATAAGGTGCGTGATTGCCAAACGACAAATGGGACAATGTTGACGAAATTGTTAAATATTTTAACAAAATCACGAGCACCACCACAGACTGAGACGCAAAAATAGTTCCAAACTATTGAATTATCTAAATTGTTCAGGATAAATTCGTCGAAATACAGAACGGAATTGGTTGTTGTACCAACCACCAATTAGTTAGTTTGCTTTAGAGGAAAGTCGTGGTGTTCAATTTTAGATAAACCGGGTGGCGAATCGCTTTATTTTGCTACCAATTATATTCTACAAAAAGTTGAATACTAATACCATTAATTTACATTCACAACTTCCTCTGGCCTCTACGATGCACTTTGAGGAGCATTTGACAGGAGGCTCGCGAATGCTTCTCGGCATTGGCAATCAGAGCGCTGCAGTCACTCTTTGGAACGGGTGACGTAACGCAGCCTTCACACTCCTCGGCTACAGGCTGCTTCTGAGGAGTTACTCGTTTATCACCAATAAAAAAAACCTTTGTCACGTCCAATTTCCTATGTCTAAACTTTTTTGCTCGTGATGAAATCTGAGCTCAACAGATTACTTCAATAAAATGCTTATAAAACGTCGTTGCTAAGCGGTTAATTAATTTAGGTACAGGATCACTGAATTGTTATCACGTAAAAATATTCATATTGATGTAATAGTAATAGTCATGAGTTTATGTAACACACTTCGGGAATTCCACTCTCGAAAGTAAATCTTTTATCAGTTCATTTGTTTTTATTTTATTTATTGCTCTGGATTTTTATGACTTATCGGTATTCCCCCGGAACACAAACCATTTTAATATGAATTTTTATCTTTGAAATAATAGTAGGTAAAATAACAATAAAAGTAGTGAAATAATTACTGAAACTGAGTTCCTACCTAATGTGATACTAATGTAACGTAATGTATTACGTATTATTGTGGGATTTAAGTTTTACGAAAATGGGATCTTCATAATTGGTTTTGCCATTACTTGTATCATTGTTTTTTAACCGACTTCTTAAAAAGGAGAAGGTTCTCAATACGTCTGTTTTTTTCTTCTTTGTATATGTTACGCGATAACTCCGGTAATTGTAGATCGATTTCAAAAATTCTTTTTTTAATGGAGGGTACGTATGCCTCAGGTGTGGTCCTATATAAATTTTATTAACTTTGCTTGGGTATTAAATCATTTAGCTTCAATAATATGCATTTTTTCCTCTTAGTGTATATTGATGATGTTATAATAACTTTCTGTCACTGTTATTTGCATAGCAACTAGTGGTATACGAATTTGTGTGGGGTAGGTAGGTACCACAACTAAAAGAGAAAAATAAAAACTAAAAAAAAACACTCCAAAGTGAAAAATAACTTTAATTTCGAAAGTCGGCAGCAAAAAACGAAAATAGAAAACCAAAGACACCGACTTCCGAAATTAAAACTAATTAAATTTTTCTTTCACATCGCTCAAAGCAAACCACACTCTAACGACTGGTCTACACGTTATATCACGTTAAAATTGGAAAATTCCATTCTAAAACTGTGAAATATTTATTAAACAGAATCCTTTCCTTGTCTTCAGATCGGTAGATCATCAGAATCGCCGATCGACTTTGTGGTGATGGACACAGTGGCCGGCGATAAGAGTGGCGACACAAAAGTGCTGCAAAGCACAATATCACGGTTCGCGTGCCGCATCCTATCAGACCGCAACGATGTGAACAACTGCCGCATTTACGCAGCCGGTTTTGACTCCTCCAGAAATATATTTTTAGGGGTAAGTGACCGATTCTTTTACCGTTAGAAAGGTTGGGCGAAAAGTATTTTTGTTGTATTTTATGTATTGTCAACGAATTCTTTCGTGGGTTGGACTTTAACGCCCGGTTTCGTTAACCAAAATCAACAAAACTAACAAATTGTCAAGCGCTCGTAAATTATTGTGATTGGTTGACTAAATTTCAGTAGCGTTATACTTTGACACGTCGAAAATTTTCAATCCAGAAACCGGGTATAAGCCTGTGTTTACGATGGCTCCTTTTAGTTTCTACGTTCTGTGTTAGTGGTCTGGTTACTGGTCCATCTAAACAACTTCTGAAGTTATATATAATTATGCCTAGGACGTCAATAAGTTATTGATAAGGATGTTTTGTAATTTGAGAAAGAAACAAACTACCGAGAATACCTTGGTATTTTTTTATCGCTAGTACAAACTGAGTACAAACCTGGTACAGATTTGACGCTCCTGACGTCATCCGTAGGCGTCTGTGACGTAGCTGCTTCAAGTAAATGAACGACTAATGCCAACAATTTAGTCGCCATTTACTCGCAATGAGCCTCCACTTAGATTCAGCGATCTTTTAATGTCAGACATTCAGAAATTTTTTTGAAGCATTTTTTTTATGTTGGCGGATTTGTTGTGCTCATGAATAGATGATGATTTAAGACTACAATATGTTTAAACTAGCTCGTACATCGTGTGGGTGATCGTGTAGACGAGAAGATCATTTTTTTTATCTAGTCGGTCTATCGCATTCCACTGCTGGACACAATATGGATCTCAGCATTCCATCTATTGATGAATAAAATACCTGTCCCCAGTTCCGCCACAATACTATTCTCGGTCTCGTTAGTTTATTTTCCAGCCTTCATAAATTACTCACTTCTAATATTACCAGAAAGTTATAGTATTTTCCTTAACCGAAATCATACCACTAATATTTAAAAGTATCATCATAATTTCCAGGAAAAAGCGACAAAATGGACAGAGAACCACGAAATAGATGGACTTAC
This sequence comes from Dryobotodes eremita, assembly GCA_917490735.1. Taxonomy (NCBI): domain Eukaryota; kingdom Metazoa; phylum Arthropoda; class Insecta; order Lepidoptera; family Noctuidae; genus Dryobotodes; species Dryobotodes eremita. The sequence continues at coordinate 14,620,063 of OU823257.1, forward strand.
GACAAATGGAGTCTTGATCATGCATCCGCGCGGTGACTTCTGTGGCGGCAGCGCCACCTGTGGGCCATGGCGCGAGACTTCCGTCGGAGGCGCCGTGTTCTCGCTCAGGGAGAGCCGCTCTGCACAACAGAAGGTAATTTACGAAGATGAAGGTACACACAGCGTCATCAGGTAGTAACTCCAGCAAAAGCAAGTCACGCAAGTTCAAATTCGACATTGTACCATGCTGCGTAAAAGTTTTTTTGTGTATTTTACAAAAAAGTAGGTATATCGACAAGGTTTTTCTTGTCGCGTTTTTACGTGTCAGAAAAAATGCAATAAAAAATTGCAGGTGTTTGAATATAGTCATAATAAAATGGACAGCAGCTGCTTGAGGCATTTGGTAGGTCAGTACATTTTTTAATTGTGGCCTGAGGGACACCTGTTTCCGACAAAAAATTGCCCCGAATTTTCCCGTAGAAAAAGTTACATAGACGCCAATCAGTGTGCACTTTTTGCCAGGATGTTGCATTTTGGAATCCTAGGCCTCCTGTCAAATGAGGCAATATGTTTGGATATATAGCCGATACCATACGGTACAAAGAAGACTTACAAATAACCGATTCTGACCTGACTAAATAAAAAAATAATATGCTGTCACACTAAAACTATAAGCACAAAAAATTGTCAGCTGTGTAATCGCGTGCTGAAGCAAGGGAACCGGATGGAATGCATCTGGACAGTAAATTGTTAAAGCCTCAAAAAACAGGTGGTACAAATTGTTCTAAGAATTCTTTCGGATTTAAACACGCGTGGGAAACCCTTGAGATATTCCTTCAACGTTCAAACTTGCCGATTGAGTTGCCGATATTTATTTATTCTATGTACGTTCCCATACTTGACTATAAATATTTTATTCTTTCTATTGTAGGGCCTACCCTGCCAAGCAGAGACAAACGTCCTCAGAGACGGAACGATGATAGATTTATGTGGCGCTACGCTGCTGTGGAGGAGTGCTGAAGGACTTAAAAACTCACCGGTAAGTTGATGACGTCATTATAAAACAGCTGTAAAGAAACATGACTAAGATAATCATTTGGGTATTTTCTGACCGATTCTGACGACATGATACTCATAAAAAATAGGTCATGATTTCACGATGAATCTTTACATGTTGGTAATACTGATTCAAAATAAATTAACCCAGATTTCTGAATCACTTAATTGTTGCCAAATCTTTTTGTCAACTGATTGGCTGTTACATTTTGGTCAAACTCATGCTTTCAGAAAATTGGAGCCACACTTAAATTGAACCCAATTTGTTTTGGTAATCAGCCTATAACGTTCCCACTGCTGGGACACAGCCTCCTCTCTGTGAAAGGAAGTGGACCATAATTCATTACGCGAACCCAGTTCCGGTTGGTGGACCGTTGTGTTGGATTTAATTTCGAAAAATCAATTTCACAGACAAAACGCGATCTCGAACAATTAGTGGACGAGCTGAACGCGGGGCGGCCGCAGTGTCCCGTGGGACTGAACACGCTCGTCATTCCGCGCAAACTGTCCACCGCGCATCAGGACCTCAACCAGCCCTACGTGTACCTCAACTGTGGACATGTGCAAGGTAAACATTGTAGGACCCTATCCTTCATCAATTATTATTCGTTCTATTCAAAGGTCGATTATCATTGTGGTTGGAGATTGCCGTATATGATCCATGGAGCCTTGGAGCTAGATCACTCAAAACTCAAAGCATTTATTGCAAGTCAAGGAGTCGGTCAATTAGGTAGGTAATACGGGCTAGTGTCAGCAACTCTACGTGAATGCGGTTATTTTGCGTACGGCGGTCAGTTAGTTTGAGCTATTTGCCCGTTCCAAAACGACCCATGGAGTTCCTTGCCGTTCTTCTCCATAGAGGTCTATCTATCGAGAATACGGGCATGAAACTCCATGGACAACTTTTTTAATCAAGTTATTACAAAATCCTGGGTGTATTCTTGTTGCAATGGAGTGGGTACAAGCCCCACAAACAAACGTGTTTTTCTCGCCAAAAAATTATCATGAGAAATTTACAGTGTCGAAAAAATGCAGAATGCTTCGTAAAGCCGTGCATGGTCATGTGTTTTCTGTGTTATTCATTATATTTTAATATAAAATATTTTTTTTTAAATGTAAGTAGGTAAAAGATAATTAAATTAAAGCTATCCTCAACATTACTTTTAATGAGACTAATAGCAAAAAGGTTTAATAGGCAATTTGTACAAGATATGACGGATTACGTATTATAGAATTTGTTTTTATGCCTCGAATAATCTATACATATTATAGTATTTACAAAATATTGTAAATTTAAGTAGCATTTCGTGTCTGTGGGACCACGTTGTTCTCCTAAACTACACAATGGATTTTTATTTGGGTCACCTTTATTTTGAGCATTTATTCCGGACATTATAATAAAGAAATTCGAAACTGAACCATTCGAAGCAGGGGCGAATGGCCAGTTTTATATAGGGTCAAATTTAATTAGTTAACAAACTTGACCTACGTGATGGGTTAAAGAAAAAAATGTAGTAAGGGTCTGTATAAAATAATATGATTATATGTTTGTGTAGATAAAAGTTAATTAAATTAAACACTATCCTCTTCATTACTTTTCATAAATAGGCAAATTGTACAATATATGAGGGATTAGGTATTATATTACTTGTTTTTACGGCTCGAATATAAAAAAAAATATTTAGGGAAATATGTTATTGCGACATTTCTGTCTGATAAGCTATTTGTTTGTCATCTGCGAGCCAATTTGTGAAGCTTATCTCATAAGACTAGGTATGCCTTTCGCAAAATAGAAGTATAGTGGGTTTTTTCTGTAGCATAGGACTTTTTGCTTTGGTGTGATCATGACTGGTCAAAATGTTAGTTGTTTGATGAGAACGGCTGAGCCGATTTGGCAATATTTTGTTTCAAAATGTTCGTAATAGTCCGAGTTAGGTTTTTATGGACAGAAGAATTGGAAAAGTTGCCCAAAATCGTGGAAAAAAATGAACGTATTTTTTTCTATGAGATTTTTGTATGAATTCAAGACCATATTGAAATTAGATAGGACAACGTGTCGGGGTACGTAATGCAAATTGATTCTAAACTTTCGAATAATAGTTTTGATCAGCAATTTTCTGGGAAAGGTTTTCGGGCTGGAACGAACTTTCCCACCTATGGCCTACTTTAACCGTTACCATCGTTAACGAAAACTGTAACCTATTGGATTCTAAGAATCGATTCGATATATCATTTAGAGGTATGAGGAACAAGGCGGAAAGTTCATTCTCCGTGGAAAAGGGAGGATCCAAATTCAAATTATTTATTGCGAACTAAGTGTACAGAATTTTGAGGATGTTAACAATAGGTAAGTTCTTAGAACTTAGTTGCCTGTTAAGGCATTGCAATTTAAATACATACTCTATACCTATTACAGTTATACAATTTCGATTATATTATATTTGTTCATTATTCATACATTTTATATTATATCATTTTATTATTATAATTTATATCGTCCGATCAGACGTGTGTTGAGTCAGGTGAGCTACGGCCCCATGGTTGTGGTCAGGTTTCTGTCTCTATATTAATCGCTCTGATATCGCGATGTAGATTAAGTTAGTGTATTTCGTATATGGCGGTAAAGATGTTGCCAAAATCATAACCGAAACCGAACCTTGAAGTCCTCAGTATTCAACCGTTTTGGTTAATTATTGAAAATGATTGATCTACAGCTATGTGGACCTCACTGCCATTTACCAGCTATAAAAACATCTTTCTTACCCACGCCCCGTCCCCAGGCGAGCACTCTTGGGGCGCCGAGGGCAGCGAGTCAGGCTCGCGGCGCTGCCCCATGTGCCTGACGGCCGGCACGGTGGTGCGCGTGTGCATGGGCATCGAGCCCGCCTTCTACGTGGACGCCGGCCCGCCCACCTACGCCTTCAACCCTTGCGGACACATGGCCTCCGAGAGGACTGTCAAGTAAGTATATAAGAAAGAAAGAAAACATGTCGATTTAGTCGCCTCCATCCGTCATGGGTGTGATTTTACACGTCATTCTAAACAACTTTCGCTATGAAACTCATACTTAAATTGAAAAAAAGAAAACATACTTGCATCGAAATAGTCTGTCTACTGTTGTATAGAAACTTGTTTTTTTTTTTTCACGAATCTGAATCTCTGAAATCTTCAACGCATCCGCAGTCGGCGGTAAACATTTAACATCAGATGGGCCGTCAGCGTGTTTGCCAACCTAATAAATAACAAAGAAAAACTACCTCGTGCTCATATTTTCGCCTTCAAATTTTTATTAGAGAGTTTTCAGACAATGCAGATTCCAAAATGAACAGTTACTACATCGTGTGTTATTACATCGTCAGGTACTGGGCCAGCGTGGACATCCCGCACGGCACGAACGGCTTCCACGCGATCTGTCCGTTCTGCGCCGCGCCACTGCAAGGCTCGCCCGGCTACGTGCGCCTCATCTTCCAGGACAACCTCGACTGAATCTCGCTACACTCGCACAGGTATGTTTAAAGAACATTACCCTTCTTTCGGGCTCCGCCGCAATCGGGTAAATAGGATACTTGCTTTTGGAAAGATAGGCTGTCCTAGAGACCGCGGTATTTGACACGCTGACCCGAGCTCCACGAAAGAAACGCTAGCGTTGTGCGGCAAAACCAAAATCAACTTTATTTACACAGCGGTAAACTTGATAATCGTGTAAGTGGTAATTGACTGGAGTGTGTTTTTGTTGGTTCAGGCCGTCAGGTGTCAAATGTGTGGCTTACCATTCGAAGCACATGTCTCGCACTGTCTGGATTCGGCTATTGAAAACATTATTTCGACGAAATTCGTTGATCTAGGTCACGTTCGTGACTTATTTGTTTTTAGTTTGCTCATATACCTGTATTTTTCTGAACGATACAGATACAGCGTCAGTCACTACCGTCGGTCGTGACTGTAAGTCGCGTCTTAAAATTAGTCAGAAATAGCAATTTTTCAAAAAAAAAAAAAAAATTGTATATGAGTCGAAACTAAAGAATGTTATTGTTCTCATCAACAGGCTTTATGTAGGATACAAATAAATGAAAAACATCGCAATTGAATTGAACGATAAATAATTCATAAAGTTTGAATACGTACTAACGGAAGCATATGTTATTGCATTAATTGAAAACATTTTCTAACCGCATTCAATAAGTCCTGGCCAACTGGTTTTGCCTACATTGTGTTTATTTTCACTCAATTGTATGAACACTAGGGTTTTTACCGTATTTATCCGCTTAGTTTTTGCTTTCATTCTCCTACTATAATTCCGAATACATTTCCTTGAGAATAGGAGTCGTCACTAGTGGAATCAACATCAAAATTAAAATATTATTGATTAGTTTTCTGCAAGCGACTTCGTTAACGTGGAAGGCAAATATACCATACAAAATATAGGTACAATATTTCAGCTTTCTAAAGGTGTTAAAAAAACAGTACTTCCAGAGATTACCTATTACAAACAAACAATTTAACGTCTTTATAAAATCAGTTTAGATTTCTGACCTATTTAGCTTAGACAGTTTGTAGTAGTCTGACCAGGGCCGGATTAAGGGGAGGGCATCCGGGGCTACAGCCCCGGGGCCTCCACAAAAGAGTGGCCCCCACAATAGAGACTTCGGAAAACATCTTTCAAATTCCGACGAGTAAACACTAGTAAACAACTTTTCTTTTGATATCTTTTTTCGCTGTTTTACCTTTACCTGTACTTTGTACAAACATCATTATATTGTTCTTAAATATGAAAAACAAAACGATTCGAAATGTTTTTTGATTTCAGATAATTCTCATTTACGATTATATTTATATATGCTTAATTTTTTTTCTCATTTTGTTTAAAAATAATTTGGGGCGGGGACTCCACTCCTTTGTTGCCCCAAGGTTTCCAGAACTCTAAATCCGGCTCTGAGTCGTCGTTCGGTCTTACATCTATTCTTACAGTATATTTAAATGGAAATGTTCGTGTTGCAGGTCGCCAGCGGCTATTTGACGTGTGCGGACAAAGTGCATTAACGGACGTGGAACAAGACGGCAGGCCATGCAGCCCGCGTGACGACGAACACTCAGCTTGCGCTACGTTATCAACGCGACAGTACCTAGCCATGGCACCCTCACCCCGTGAGGGCGCTCACATGACTAAGTACACATACCGATTACATGCACACATAGTGCGAATCAACACTGTAGCTCCACATACAACCTTACTTACGCAAGTGACTAGAGTAGACCGATAGACAATACATTTATTTATAAAATTATATCCAACTTTCCTGATTATAAACTTATTTATTATACTAATTTCGCAATTACAAATAAATGTTTTATCATCGAATATTAATTATTGATAGTTTATGAATTGCGACGTATTTATAATGTCGTTGTGTATGCAAATATGTTACGTTCATAATTCTATGTTTTAGGTGTCTGTATGTTAACTTAAGGCTCATTATAAATTCTCGATAAAATATTGATATTTATTTGTTGAACACAACATGTAAGATACGATAAGGCGAAGAGAAAATTCGGGAAATAACAAAAAATATTTAATGCTTTGTATATTGCTGTGCTGATTTTATTGCTAGAATTAATAATTGTTGTAATTATGAATGAACTGAATTATTTAATTAATAGATGTTTCGTTTGAAACTTATCTAGAATATAATAATTTTGATTGCACATGCGTCTCAATATTTTTATGAATCCACCTGTGCTTTTTATTCGGTACTACACTATCAGACAAGTGTACGACCGCCATGTATAACGCGGTCAACAGTCGTTCGTTCATCAGTTGGTAATCATGTGCAAACAATATTTAAAAAAAAACTCCAGGAAAAATACAATTTTGATGTTATCATCAACATTGTATTTTTCCTGGAGTTTTTTTATAATTTAATGCTTACTATTCTCAGGCTCTTTCTTGTTAATTTACAATTTACAGTCAATTTTAATCCTTCGAGATTTCAAAAAGTCGCACAAACACGGTATACCTTTGACTAAGTAACAATATGCTATGAATAAAAGTACCACGTTGATAGTGTAGTACCAGCCCTATTATTGTAAGGAAATCAAATGTAAATATTTAATGTACGTTCATTTCTATACATGGTAGGTAAGTAACTTATGTTGGTTTTTCCGTAGCATGTGAGATGTTAAACAGTTAAGTATGAGCCAGCCTTTTAGCGGTAGAATTATAGACACTACTGGTGTAAGCTTCAGACAGTAAGTTGGTATATGTGTAGTAAGATACAATTTACTTTTCGAAATGGTCTCATTTCTTATTTTGACTATCAACATATTGGAATAGTATTTAAAGTAAAATAGAGCATAAGCAGTTATTTTTTTAATTCAATAATCAGTTATAAGCATCAAATATTATAAGAATATACAGTGGATTGTTAATATTCAGAGACGATTTGTATTTGAGTGAAATGTTCTATGTTTAACTGGCTGTTATGTCTAAATATAGATGTCAATGTCTACGATGTTGGTTGATGTTACATGCTGTGAATATTGGTGTAGTCTTAGGCAGAAACATGTCTACAAAAGTGCAAAGATGACTAGACACCATGACTAAATGAACATTAGCGTATTGGATGGTCGGATAGTTATATTGATTACAATTTCGCAGTTGACTACACAACTTGTGCGAATACTGAGGCCTTAAGCAACTGATGCATTAAACAGCCCAGTAGGGCTAGACAAAAACTTTTCTGATAGCGTTATCGCCAGACGCTAACGTCAAAATGTATGGCAATGACATTACCTACGGAAAAGATACGTAATGTCACGTGGGAAGTAAATGCCAACTCCATACAATTTGAATTTCCGATGGCGTTAACGCTTACAGAAAAGGGATTTTGTCTAGGCCCCCTGCTGTGCCGCGAGGTGCAAACGAACTCGAGGCTACAACCTGAGCGTTAAATAGCTCGGAATACCTTGTTTGTCACAACAGCCCGGGTTTTTATTTCGCCGTTTGTCTTAACTATGGACGTCAGTTCCTATAAATTGTATATTGGACATTGTCAAGTCCAACATGAAATGTATCGTAATTACTATCGGGAAAAAGGTCTCAAATAAATGCAAAATGCAATCGCTTGCTCGAATGCGATCTCAAAATATTCGGTAACACAAAAATCTGGCTTTATAACAAGTTGATCAGAATTTAAATAAGTCCATCATTCATGAGAGTGTAAAAATAATGTAAGTTTTATAGAAGTAGCAAACATTAGCTTACGGAGTATGAAAATTTAGTTTTTGTACAATTCACTAGTTAGGGGTTACACGTAACGTTATTGCCTTCGAGTCATAAGTTACAAGACAAAAAAACTAATGTGTTGTCCAGATGAAATTGCGAACTACAAAATGCAAATGGATTGCACATCATTGTTTTAGACTTTAATCGTAAGAATTTTGGTAAAAAAATTAATGCTTATTTAAAGAGTCGATATAATGTAGTCGTTTAAATCAGCGTAGAAATGTTATCAGTCATGATATGAAGGACGATTTTGAATTAATTTTATTAGTGTGGTTGCATAGCTAAGAAACATAAAGCTACGGAAATATTGGACCATACGATTTAACTTAGTAGCGATGGTAATGTCTGTGTTATATTATAAAGTTGCGTTTCTTATTAAGATTTTGAATTAATTAGCGTTTTATTTTCGTTAGAATGATGAATGTAGTCAGTCACGCTTTTATGTCGACTAATCGTCGCGACATTCTAAAGTCGTGGGTTATGACGAGATAAGGAAAATGTCTCACCTATCAATACGGGCGATTGTGTTCAGAGGCCAAAGTGTAAGTTATGTAAATACACGGAAACTTATTGTTACGCAAATTTAATGCTAGCTCATAGTGTTCAAATATTCAAATCTCAACTGTCATTCTTTGACAGCTGTCTTTGTCTGAAACGCGGCAAAATTGACGTAGAGTGTCAATTTGCTTGACAATTGGTTTTCCTGGCTGTACGTAGACTGCGACTGCGTACTTTCTATTTCCAAGTTTAGAAAGAACTTGCAATGAAATAGTAATCTGAACTACCTACAAAGCTTACACTTAAGCCCACTGTTCACGATACAATGAGCTCGACTCGACTTTCGTGTGGTGCGCACGATCAATCAACTTGAAACTTATTAGTGGTCATAAGAACTGAATGCTAGCCTTAATTTTATTTATAATGTGTACCTAAGTACTAGGGCTAACAATAAATCGCTCTTTTAGTTAGAAAATTTACATGTTGTATTATTTACCACATTAGTAATGTAATGACTAGATAACAAACAGCAATCAATTTATGTGGAAAATCCCTACACACAGAACACATTATATAATTTCTTGTGAAACAACATTAGCAATTTACTTTATTATACTCATTATTATTGATTGCTGCAACAGACAGCAATCGTTTGATAGCTACATCATGGGTAATTAATTTATACAATAAATTATTCTTATTTATAATCGTTTTGAACAAGGTACTCATGTTAAATTTATTCACACAAAATAAATTAAAAATGCAATTGTAAAACTTAATCATAAATATATATTTCTGTTGCAAACATTGCTCAAGACACCCAATCACACAAAAAAACGTAAAAAACACGTACATGTATATCACACAAACTCTATTGCAAATTAAGTTTAGTAGTAATTAAAATCCTGACATACTGGTCGTAAGCAGTGGCGACGGCCAATCCGAGATGGTCTCGGTTCCACTCCCACGCGTTGATTGGCTGAGAGCTGATGACCATGCGCTGGAGTCTCTTCAGCTTGCCTGGAACGCCGCTGGATACGCCTTGAGCGTCTACGTTGTATCTATGCTCTGGGTACTCACTAGAAGGGATAATGGTAATAAAGATTCATAAGGCATTTTAACTTTGTTAAGAGGGCGTACAACGGTACACTAGCGCCACTCCTTTAAAACAATATTATCTCGTGACTAAGAAGAAATTATGAATAACGGCTCAATAAGGACCCTCGGTAAGTGTGTAGAATTTTGTAATACCGTTTATAAAGTTTCATATTGAGACACGAAGCAACAAAATTAGATCGCATTTTGTTGCTTCGTGTTTCAATATGAAACTTAGTCTAGTTACATGCTAGTGTACCGTTGTACGGCCTTTTCATATGAATATGAACTTTATTCATTCACATTATAATGCTCATATTTGGCTAGAAAGCGGGATGACTACCGATATGATGACTAATAGAAAAGTATGGAAGAGGAATATGTTGCGCCGACCCCAGATAAATTGGGATAAGGGCAAGAGAATAATGATGATTTTGTTTATGCGAATGTCAGCAAGAGTCGTATACGAATTTGGACGTTAACTTCATATTAATAATGTTCAAATTCTTTTTTCCAAATAACAAAAGTTAAAAACACCGACGGAATGAAGTGAAGACTTCTTCCACTTATCTTTGCAAAGAAACGGACTTTGGGTTACTTACTATTTCCACAAAGAGACTTGACCATTACCGGCACAAGTTATGAAAATGTCCCGATTCTGTGGGACGTGACGCGCCACCCATATTGTTCCACTTTTGGATGTATTGTCTAGCACCTAAAATCACTCAATTATTAAAATTCTGCATATCGCACCTTCGGCAGGGCAAGGGCATAACTCCACTTTTAGTGATTTTACAGGAGTCATTTTAGGATCTTGTCGCGCCAAGATTGTAAAAAAGAATGCACCAATATGACAAAGGCACTGTTGCCCTCTGGCGGCATGAAGTTGATATTGATACGGGTCTTTGTTCCTCCGGGTTAAAGGGACTTTTTAAAGCACTTTGGCATACTTAAGTCATTTTTCGATTTTTTGTCAGTTATGCCTTTCTCCTGCCGAAGGTGCGATATTGTTTAGTACACAAAACATTCTTCAAAATGAACTACTTACTTGTGCAAAACCTTTGCTAGGATTCTGTGTTCTAACATCAAACACATGGAACTTTCCTTCCAGAGTTGTTGCAACTAACTTATTCATTGGAATGTCCCTGCGATCAAATTCAGTTGAGCATACCTGTGAACCATATTTTTCCTTTATCAAATTCAATGTTGTAGAAAGGATCGTGCAGTGGCTTCATACCGTGCAAGATCAGTAGGTAACCATCATCTACCTATTGCTGAATGTCCTAGGACAGATTGCATTAAGCAGGAAAAAAAATATATACAATGCACATCCACTGGACTCTCTTCCTGCTGTTGCAGAAGTAAGCACCATGAGTGCCAGTCATGTCTAGGAGATACTAGACTTATCATTATTTTTTAATAGCTTCTGCCTGCGACTTCGTCCGCGTGAAATTTAGGCAACCGACCCAGGGCCGTATTTAAGCGTGTGGAGGCCCTGGGGCAACCAAAAAGTGTAGGCCCCGAAAATTTTGTGGAACAGACGATAAAAAAAGTACAACACAGTTTTCAATAATTTTTAAACAGGGTGGATTTTTTAGCTAGGGCAGTAAGGACAAGGTACCCTAACGGTTGTACGGTTGTACCTACACACCGTGTGTAAAACAGCGAAAAAAAATATCAAAGGTAAAGTTGTTTACTAGTGTTTACTCGTCGGAATTTAAAAATATACTTTTTTTTCGAAGTCTCTATTGTGGGGGCCCCTCTTTTGTGGAGGCCCCGGGGCGGTCGCCCCGGATGCCCTCCCCTAAATCCGGCCCTGAACCGACCCACCGTGTTGCCGCGCATTACTCTATCACTACATTTTCGCCTAGCGTTCTTTCTGCCTTTTTTTTTCTTTTTGCTCGGCTCTTAAGGGTCGTGGCCGTAGGTCGTGATGTTAAATAACCTTCCGTAAGAATTGGGCTAACAAATGCAAAAATATTTTTCCTAATCCGACAGGTACTTCCAGAGATTAGTGTGTTCAGACAGACAGACGCGGCAGGGGAACTTTGTTTTATAATATGTAATGAAACTGCAAAAGAAATAAAAAGTTACTTACCCCATTTTTCAAATTACATTCCCATCTAAGTGACATGGTCCGTAAGTCAAACATCTTGAGGTCACCGTTGTCGTAACCAGCGACTACAATCCTTTCTGCGTCATTGAAGGAGTTTCCAAAGGAAACAGCCCAACAATCACGTTTTGTTTCTCCTTTCACAGGCTGCATGTTGGCAACCGGTTTGCCCCTTTGACGTGGGTCCCATACTTTGACTGTGCCTGAAATAATAATGTAGTATTTGTAGAAAAGAATAATAATTAGACAATATCTACGCCATGATTTGTATATTCTTGAATAACAGCTAATATATCCACAAGCCATAAACTGAGTGCAATCGTATAATCATATCAAGTTCTTTTTTTTTCTTCGAATATAGTTACCATCTCGACTGCCAGTGACAATTTCAGGAGCACCACAGTTTGTTGTATTACCACCCATTGCATCTATGGAATTTATTATATCGGTATGTTCCTTTGTGATATACATCTGACAACTTTTCTCTAAGTCCCTGCACACAAAAGAAAAGAAATACCATAAACGGGTTGAATAGGGATGCAGGAGTGACTTGGAATGAAATTTTAAAAAGGGATTTTAACATTGAAATAATATAGTTTGTTGCCAACAAGGGCACTTAATCGTTAATTATAATACAGTACACACATTAGAGTCCTTTTTTGGCAACAAACTATTTTATTTCAATGTTCAAGTCGCTTTTAAAGTTTCGTCTCTATTCACCCCTGCATCCCTATTTGCCCCGTTTGACGGTACGAGAATACATCACTATGCAAGGGTGTTTTTATATCCTACATTCTATTAATAAAGTGTGAAAGTAGGTAGGTAGGTGTTTGGATGTTTGTTACTGAATTGGGCAAAGACAGCTGAATGGATTTGGATGAAATTTGGCACATAGATAGTTTATAACTTTTTTTTTTTTTTTTTTGGATTGGAAATCATCAAATGACCTCTCCCGCTCTGGGCGGAGCGGAAGGGCGTGTCCGACTCTTACTGACTAAAACCCACCCGTGTTCCTTCAGTTGCCTGTGCGCCAGGGCCACGGTAACTCTTTCGAACAATCCGCGACCCCGGCAGGCATCGGTCCTATCGGACCCCGTCAATGGTGCTGACATCTCTTTGAGGCGCGCGTGGAACACGACGCGCCGTCGACCCGGGCCTGGTCCTTACCGGACGGCGAGCTGCCCATTGCTCGCCGTCCGCAAGCCCGCGATAGTTTATAACTTGGATTATCACATAGGACACTATCCCGGCAATACGTTCCCGTGGGATAATTTGCGACATGCACGCGGGTGAAGCCGCTGGCATAAGCTAGATAAATATTTGAACAGGAACTCACCATATTTCTAAACTGCCTTTAAAGTCACCAGTTGCAAATTTTCTTTCAACGTCGCTGCTGGCCCCAAACGTTCCACATTTGAACGAGTTTGGCCTTTCTATCTCCTTTATCTTGCGGACCTCACCAGACGTAATTTCATACAACTCCAACATACCACTTCCTTTCGGCAGAGATCCGATAACAACAAACTTTGCGGAACATGGAATCCATTTACAATCGAATATGCAATGGTTAATGTTATGTTCAACGTGCGTTATAATTTGAGGACTGTCTAACTCTGCCATGGTAGATAAATTTCTGTTCCTTTGTGCTATTCTACAATAAGAATGAAAGTAACTTACTTCAACTTTTTAATGGCTCTATAACCTCTTAAATATAAACAACCATGGTTGCTATGGCAACATATGACAGTCGGTTGACACATTGATTGACACATTGCGTTTAGTTTTTTGAACTGGCCGTGCCCAGTCCAAAGTTAAATAAAAACCAAACTTGTTTGTTATACCGTGATTGCACAACACGCTGAGAACTAGAATATCGTAGTGGTTAATACAGATTTGCTTTATATCCAAACATAATTATCATCTGCCTAGCACATTAGTATTTTCCCAACGATGTTGTCGCCTTTCAGTCTAGCCGAATGTAGCTGAATACCAGTATTTAACATGGTATCTATCTATCAATTTTTATCTGTGAATCTGGGTAACCAGTAAAATTACTGGGGCTGGGCAACACGATACCCGTTGACAAGACTGGTTGCCAGACTTTTGGGTTTCTGACCGAACTATGACCCGTAACAACTTTCTAAAGATCTACGAATGACGGCTGGGACTGGCCAGAACCAACTGTTTTATCTGCTTTCCGATGCATTGAGGGGTCTCAGTGTGTAATGGATGCATTGGTGGTGGTGTAGCTAGGTAGTCCTAAAGGGTAACTATCGAAATTTGTTGGGGACCCTTACCCCACTGCGAAGCTGAAAAGAGGGTATGATTTTTTTACAAGATAAAAATAAAATTGCATTTGACTCCCGAGTCACATTTTTTTTATTTTAGTTTCACTCACTTTTGCATTCTCGTAGTATTTAAAAATTGTAGCATCCTGACTCGGATGGCAAATTTTCATTCGATAGTTTTCGATAATTGGAGCATTCTGGACCGGGATAGCCATAGGTTTAGTGTTCATAGAGAACGCAAGAGCGAGGGAAGCTAGCTCGAAAATTTGAGCCTCCTGACTCGGGTATGTTGGATTTTCTGTTTGATTTTACTAAATGAATGCAAGAGCTTGAGAATTGGCCCGCGCTTCTAGCTTGAAGCCTTTGTAAGCCATAAACAAATTATGTTAGTTTTCATAATTTTCTTAGGTATTCATTCATTACGGGCCTCTTATCACTAAGAATTTTAGGTGTTGTATAATATTTTACGAATAGGTACCTAGTTTCGCTACCGAATGGATGGTCACTCCATCTACGGAACAAGCGTTGAATAATCTTGAAGATCGACCCTTGCGGCTGTTATTAATTAAAACAAGTTAATAATTTATCACATCAATGATCTAAAAACACGAGAGTGAAACACATAAAAATAAAAGATTTTGTTTATGGGTACATACATGTACAAAATTAAAATGCTACTGTCAGTTGTCTATGGTTAAATTTATAGCTTCGTGAAAGGAAAGGATTGAGATTTGTTTTTATTACCGTATTTACTGGAAACAGCTGGCTAAATTATTAATTGATGTGAAAAGATAATTAAACCAATATGGGTGACAAGAAATATAAGCAAAGCGTAAGTTTATACAGCAATAACACAAGTACCAGTGCGAAGTGATTTTCGTAAGCGTTATGGGCTCACACGAACTTTTTTTTTGCAGAAAGCTGAAATAGCGAAGCAATTTAACTTGCCTGAGCGGCAGTCTAAGATCACGACCTTGCTAAATCAGGCTGGACAAGCGTACTGCATATGCCGATCATCAGACAGTTCCCGATTTATGATGTGAGACTTGATTTATTGAACGCCTTTCAATATGTTATATCAATAGATTTAGAGAATTTAAGCACTACAGTCAATAACATAAAAAATAAAGTTATAACTTCTGTAAAAATTGACTAAAACTTATCAAACATTATTGATGATTTATTACTTCTGTATGTCTTAAAGTTTATTATAGTAAGTTAATACTAAGATTGATTTTAGAGCTTGCGACTCCTGTGAAGAGTGGTATCATGGAGATTGCATAAACATATCAGAGAGAGAAGCTAAGTATATTAAAAACTACTTTTGTGATCGCTGCAGAGAAGAAGATCCTACTCTTAAGACTAGGTTCAGACCACAGAAGAGAGAGAATGATGGAGATGTTGGTATGTTATGCTAATAGTTAGTATTGTAGAATTTTAAATTGTTTAACAACAAAATCCAGTATCTTTTTATTTAAAGTTAAAGTTGTGTGGCACTATTTGTTTATTTTTTAAATAATTATCTCAAATTAAAACTGTTTTTACTATTAAAAAGGCTCATTCTTCTTATGATGAAACTGATCCCTCTCTAACTTTCTATTATATCCATAAATGTTTTAGCCCCCGGTGATGATAGAAAAAAGAAACGCAAGGAGAAAGATCATTCTGAGAACAAGTCTTCAAAAAGACCGAGCACTAAAGATGGTTGCGGAGACTGTCCTGGATGTCTGCAGATGAATGACTGTGGGCAGTGAGTAACAAACATCATTTCTATTACACTTAGATTTATCTATTTATTCATAAAATTCACAGCTCCTTAAAATTTTTACATAAAAAACAAAAACTAATCTTACAGCCAATTACGATTTACAATTTAGTAGCTACACTTATTATAAGCATCAGAAACAAACAGGATGACATGCTAGCACCACCTAAGCATATCTAAGTGTGCAGCGTGGGTGGGTGTGTAGGAATGTGTGTGAGGAGTTGTATGGTGTATAGATAAATTTATTCAATTCTGTTTAGAATTATTAGTCAATTTGTCTCATACAGAAGTTACTAAAAGTTTCCTGAATATACCTTTTTTGGTGTTAAATATATCAATATGAGAGAATATCTTGTTAAAATTTCTTAATATCCTACCAATGACTGAATTTTGAGCATAGTTTGTACCTCTGTGCAGTACATCGAATAACTGTATGTGCCTGGTCCGTCGAGACGGAGCGCTCCATCTTAGAACTAGATCATTTAAAGCGGTACTCTCAATGTTCCCATTACAAACATTATAAAGAAAAAGCATGCCCAGTATTATACATCTGTTCACCAATGGTAGTATATTGTGATGTTTGCATGGTTGCAGATAATCCTTAGACTTGAAACCAGTGCGATTGTTAATATATTTAACGAATTTGGATTGGATTGTATAGATTCTATTTGCTTATAAACTGAGTATTGAAGATTCCAGATATTACTGCAGTATTCTAAGAAACTGCGTATGTACGCGAAATGAAAGTATTTTGATGCAATTTATAATAATACTAGTAAATAATTTACACATACACGTATAAAACCGAGGTTTCTGTATGCCTTGCCGACGATACAGGACATATGCTCCAAAAGCAGAAGTTTTGAGTCCAGGACGACCCCAAGATCCCTAATAATAGTACAACGCACAACATTGCCACCACTAACATCGTAGATGTAGTTAATGAAATTTCGCTTCCTAGTAAAAGTTACAGTCTGACATTTGCTTCATTCTATTGATATTATAATAATTAGATAATCTATTTAAGTCGTTTTGTAGAGAAACCTTGCATCAAGAACGTGCGCTCCTATATCGTATAGGTAGATAGAGTATAACTGAGGTGCCAGAATTGAGCCCTGTGGCACCCCAGGTGGTAGGGTTACACAGTTAGACCTTACTCCGCCCAATTTAATAATTTGAGATCGATTCCTAAGGTACGACTCAAACCATCTGAGCAAGTTGCCATGAATTCCAAGCTCTTGCAGCTTACGCAAGAGGATGACGTCATCCCTACGGTCAGAACAGATAGAACAGATATGTAGTTTAACCAATAGGAAACTTATTTAAAAACCAATCCAAATCAATTCATTATACGGGTTGTAGCACGCGGAGTCACACTTACTCTGTTCCAAAAGTATCTGATGAAAATGTAAACAAATAGATCAGAAAACATTCCTGTGCATGCCAATTTGTAGTGGCACTTACAAATTGAGTGCGTTGGTTTGGTTATTTGAATACTCAAACCCGGAATTCTAAATTAAGGCATTTAATTTTCGTCGATGATTTATTAGTTACCGTTTAATAAATTTACTAAGGCATTTTTTTTTTTAAGTGGTGAACAACTGCCACTTTCAATTGAGATGTCGCTACTATCCAACATCCAAGAATTTGATAGTTAGCTGTCACTATCCATACATTTTTTTGTAAACCAGCGATTTCTTTTACGCATAATTAATTAATATTCCCCGTTGCGCAGCTATTGACTGCAAAAAAACGGGGACTCAAGTATTTGCCAAAGATGTTAAAAGACTAAAATTGTGGGAGAAAACTTTCCGAAAAAAAAAAATGGTAACCCGATATTTCGTCGACACTATGTGCTATTCTTATTAAATCTGAAAACTTTTATGGCAGAAATTCGCATACATGTGATGCTTCCAAGAGAACTCAATACGTTTTTTATTATCTACGTATTTATCCTATCCTACTAATATTATAAATGTGAAAGTTTGTGAGGATGGATGGATGGATGCTACTCTTTCACGCAAAAACTACTGAACAGATTTCGATGGAATTTGGAACACAGATAGTTTATAACCTGGATTAACACGTAGGATAATTTTTATCCCGGTAGTATGTTCCCGTGTGATAATTTCCGATCGCCACGCGGGCGAAGCCGCGGGCAAAAGCTAGTATTATCATATTAGATCAGTGCTAGAATTAACATCTCTGAAGTTTTTCAGTCAGGAAGACCATCCTTGAGTTTGTTTTCAACTCCGATCAGGTTATTCCTGTCGTATGCCTCCAGTCTTCACCAAAAAATGAACTTCAAGTTAACAAACACAACATAACCTATACATTATAATTTATAATACGTTCATAATTTATTGTCTTTTGCATTAAACCTGCTTTTTTACCGGTGGTATATGTTTCCCTTTTCCTTAGCTCGTCTTTTAATAGTGCTACACTCCGTCTCATAATAGTTTTCGTTTAATTTGTGATTGACACAAAAGTAAACATAAACAAAACAATGGCGATTTGTAGACGATGAACTGTGCTTGTGCTGCCATCTATGACGAGCTTTCAGTTTTTAAACCCATTCAACGTGAACAGGGTTTGTTTACGCTTTCATCAGATACTTTTGGAACAGACCATACACACTTCAACAGCCATTTTTTTTATTTCATAAGCCTCTTGCAGCTCAAGATATAAAATAACACATGTTTAGTGACTGCTTTGTTGAGTCAATTAATAAATTAGAAAACTTTTTTCTTATTTATTAATTCCTTTTGAACTGATTCCTTTTGAAGTTATGCTCTATAAATTATAATAAGATAGAAGAATTGTCCCTCATGAATGTTTACTGTCAAGTACTTATAACAATCAGAAACATTCAATTATCCTTTCCTGCTGTTCTCATAAATATTTAGATAACAAACATAATATTATGAAGTACAATACTTTTGTTCTTAACAAATGTGTTAAAGAAATATTATCTTTCAGTTGTGATGCCTGTGAAGATATGTACAAGTATGGGAGCAGTAACAAGTTGAAACTCAAGTGCAAGATGCGGCTGTGTATCAAGAATACTAAAAAGCCTTCGAGACAATCAAGGTATACAATCATTTAGAATTAAAAGATGAGGTTTACGTTTTGTTTAAAGTTTTGGATAATATACGAATTTTTGCTTACACACATTTTAGCTGTAGCTTGGCTCCCTACCTATTATTACAGCTGATACGGCGGTAACTACGCACCTGATTATCAGTGAGGATTTCAAAATCAAAGTCAAATCATTTATTTCAAATAGGCACATAAAAGGCACTTTTGAACGTCAAAATTTACAAAAATATAGAATTGATTCTAGTTGCCAAAAGGTAGTTTCGTATGGAGAAGAATGGACAAGAAACTCCACCGTTACTCTTTTAAAATGTTTTGCAATATTATGTAGGTTCACATTAATTATATAATTATATGTGAAGACGATGCACCTAGAATAAAATCATCATGTCATATTATTTTATGGACATAAAGAAAGACCCACAGTGAAGGAACACTGAAATTGACCATCATAAAACTGATGACATGGTTTCTGTGAAAAAACTGTTTATTTAGGTGTCAATACGAAGGATTTTTTACACAATCTATGTATATAAAAAATTCTTTCATCACATACATAATGCACCATAAATTCGTAATATAACTTCCAATTTCCACCTCCCAGCAGCAGTAACAGAATAAAGAAGAAGCACCATGAACGAGAACAGCATGAGCCAGAAGAATCGATAGCTCACCTACAAACAACAGAGGCCCGGCAGTGCTATGGGCCACAGTGTACACGCCCGGCCCAGTACGCCTCCAAGTATTGTTCCGCGCAGTGCGGTATGAGACTCGCTACGGCAAGGATTTATCAGGCAAGTGTTAGTTTGACAATGGTCTTTATGTTTTGGTATGTAAAGTTGAAATTCGTGCCAATTTTGTAGCATAAGGAAGTGAACACACTTATCGACGCGGAATCACCTTGAACCGTTCAGTGTCCTTGTAATAAGCCACTTGACACCGCGTTGAAGCTCTTTCACAAGCCATTTCGCGACGATAAATGTGGTCACTCTTACTTCTCATAGTAATAATAAATATGTATAACTATAATTTGTTTCGTGTAAGAATAATTGAAGAACAAGGTATAGGGCAATAAGCTAATAGTACTAACTAAAATGCACAAAATCCACTAAAGATAGAAATGTGAAAAGAAGAACCGTTTAGGGTTGTGGATGTACCTTAGACGCTGCAGAGGTGCACTAAAATTGTTTTTGACATAATTTATTTGTATTAATTTTCGTACGGGAATTTCCAAAATCTACATGTAAGAAATCGCAAGTTAAAGCCAGTTATTTCTATACAATTTTAATTTATAATTTGTCGCTTTTCGTGTCTATCTGTGTGACTTATTAGGTCTTCTAAACTACACAACGGATTTTGATGCGATTTTAACCATCATTTAGAGAATTTATTCCGGAAGGTTTATGTGTATAATACATTAATATTAAACTTACATATTATTATAATACATAAATCTCGATGTTTTTTCAAGTCGTGCGAAGTAGGGTCGGGCCGCTAGTATCAAAATCCCTACTAACTCTATAACTCTTTCAGGTGCTACCCCAACGCATTCAAGAGTGGTCCCTATCCTCCTGCGTGGCCGAACAAAAGAACCGCAAAGCGTTAGAAGTGGTGCGCGGTGGACTTGCGCGTGCGCAGGCCGCACTGAGAGCGTTGGACACGCAGCATTCTGATCTAGACGCGATCGTAGCAAGGGCTAAGAATGCTACCATTGTTTATACTGATGATAAGGTAACAATTATTAATCAAATAAATAATTAATAGTTCAGCTGTAGACTGAAATAAATAGAAAATGATGGGGATCGATTCGATCGAAAAAGAAGAGTGTAACAAAAATCTAGGAAACTTACACATCTCAATTAAAAATACGAGTAACTATTTCGAACTTAATAATTACCTACAACAAAATTATTTATTTCTATCAGGACGCCGATGACGAAACCTCAATGTACTGCATAACGTGCGGCCACGAGATTCACTCGCGCACTGCAGTCAAACACATGGAAAAATGTTTCGTAAAGTACGAAGCGCAGGCATCGTTCGGCAGCCGGCATCGCACGCGCATCGACGGACAGAGCATGTTCTGTGACTACTACAACCCTATCAACGCTACCTACTGCAAGAGATTGAGGGTAGGTGGATCAATTTGTATAGTTTTACAGATTTTGTTGTGATACTAGGTTAGGCCTGCGAATTCGACCGCGTGGAAGTCAGACAACAGAACAAATAATACTAATGACAAACAACATTGCATTAAGTCAAACAGCCAATTTCCTTTGCATATCTTATGTATCTTATTGTACCATCCACCAACCCGCACTGGGCCCGCGTGGTGGATTACGGCCCACTCCCTCTCACAGAGAGGAGGCCTGTGTCCCAGCAGTGGGGACATTATAGGCTGATTATGTTATTGTACGGATTGGTGATACTTAACGTGAAATGTAACACACCTTGTTTTTGTGTTACATTCCATGTTGCATTTGGACGGCTTATTTGTGTTACATTTCACCAATCTATACAATAAGATACATAAGAAATTACAAAAAAAAGATACTGTAAAGGTTGGAAAACGGACTAGAGCTAATTGAAAGCCTAGGTCTGGCGCTAGCTTCTCACAATCTAAACCTCACAATTTATTCATTAGGTAATGTGCCCAGAGCACTTCAAAGACCCTAAAGTGGGTGACCACGACGTGTGTGGATGCCCCCTCGTCCGTAACGTGTTCAAGCCCACGGGAGAGTTCTGCCGAGACCCTAAGAAGGCCTGCTTGAAGCACTACCAGTGGGAGAAGCTGAGGAGGGCTGAGATCGACATGGAAAGGGTCCGGCAGTGGCTAAAGTTGGATGAGTTGGTGGAACAGGAGAGGAGTATCAGACTGGCTATGGCGTCAAGGTTAGTACAGAAAGGTTTATAGATAAAACTAGTGAATAAATCTAAGTTACATCCCAATAAAATCAGGCCAAAAGCAAACGTTATATAGTAGAAAGAAGAAAGTTAATCATAACTGGCAAAATGTGGGTGTACTATAGGTACACCTCTGTCCAACCCTTCGGGGGAAACAGGTGTGTTTTTATGTTATGTTAAACCAAATGCAGCTGAATAATATTCAAGTAACTTACTCGAAATTATGTGGTTATAATCTTGCATTAACTCAGCAATGGGTAAAATAAAACTGTCGGTGGTGTTATTATTACTATTTAGTATTCACAGTATCAGTATCAATATCAGTATCAGTATCACTGGCTACTTACCTACTACATTTTCGTCGAAACTTACGAGCTTCGTCCGTGCTCACAGAGGCATCTTTGTGTAAAGACCGGTTACCCATCCAAACTCCGGCCCATTTGCACAACAAATCACTACATGCATTGAACGCTAAACGTATTTAAACATCATTCTGTCTCTAGTCATTTTTAGCAGTGCCGGTTGTAATATTACGCCCAGAGCGAAATTTCGGCGGAGGCCTACTCTTGGAGAGTAGAGAGGGGCGAACATTTTCAGCACTTCGCCTAGGTTTTCTTTTGTCCATTCATAAAGAAATAGGAGTTACTTTATCGGCTTATGCAGAAAAGTTTGAGAATTCAGAGAATGTCGGATGCAAGAGCAAGCGAAGATCATATCCCAAACTTTTTTTGTTTTGTAACTCCAAACGAACTAAAACAAAAGTACTCTGAAGTCGCCAGAGGTGAAGGGGCGCCTAGTCACAGCCCCTTCGGCTCCCCTTCACCTCTGGCATCCTGGGCGGTCGTCCAACCGCGCCCTACCCTAACGCCGGCACTGATCTTGAGACGATTCACAGAAATAAAAATGATGTTTCAAATTCTTTTAGCGCTAAATACATTTCAGCGGGCCTAACGACTGGTTCCTGGAATGAAAATCACTACAAAAATTTGCTAACAAATTGTCAAGCGCGCCTTAACTGCTGTGATTGGTTGAATAAATTATCAACATCCAATCGCATCATTTGACTTGAGTTAAATTTTGACGCGTCGATGATTGTGTTTCAGAAACCGGGTTTATGTTTAGAGATCGGATATTCGGAAGCATAATTACCTAAAGTTATTTTTTTTTCGCTGTGAAAGTATGGCAGCGGCTTAATACAATATTTTTGTAAAAAAAAATACCGGGCTGCCAGGAACACAGGGAATGCATAACTAGTCGGGTGTATAGCCTGGAAGCCACTACTAAAAAATATTGATAAAAAAAAAGAAACTTGGGAATCTTGTATGGCATAACTATTCAGATGTGTATTTATTTAAAACTAATGTTTAACCTCCGATGCAAATATGTGTGTGTGTAGGGTTTTAGAGGGGTGGTGTGTGTTAGTTAAAAGTTAAGAAGTTTTTGTTACAAAAGTCCATTCCATATTACCCAACATCACAACTTTAGGTGGGTATCCGAAAACCCGATCTCTGGTTATGTTAGTTTCACAGCCTCTAGTATAATTCTAAACATATTTTCCTTTCTTCAGGGCTGGAGTCCTCGGCCTAATGCTACACTCAACCTACAACCACGAGGTCATGGAGCGAATCACGACCAAGGCGACGGAGAACGGCAAAGTGACGGCTAAGGAGGGGTCCTGACATAGAGACGCGGGGCATGCCTCCGAACACTCCGACTCACAAACTAGGGAATAGAGGATAGAGCAGAGCTATAATATATCTAAGAGAGACTAATAATAATAAATGTATTTGATTAAACTACTGTTTTTTTGCGTTCTTTCTTTATCCATACAAGGTCTGATACTGAAGCTTGTGGTTCCCTGTCTCACTCTTAATAGCGTCAGTAGTGTCATGCGGAATTGCTCACACACGCGCGTGGCCCGCATGCGTGGTACCCACAATGTTCAATAAAGACGGCCTGGCTTCTTGTCTTGTCCCGAAAGGCGGAGACTTACTTGCAACGTTTGTTTGTAATGTATCATTCGAGGCGAGCTTGGTTACAAAACTGTGATACACTAACCGCGGCGAACGCTCGTTTCGAGCACATCGCTCATGTGCACTCCATTTCTTGTTACAAAACTTTGATAAACTAAACGCGGCGAACGCTCGCTTCCAGCACTTGACTCAAGCAGCGTGCTCCATTTTTATTCAGAATGCTTCATTAATTTTATTTAGTTATGGAAGTTTTATGTTATTGGAACAAGAAGAAACAATTTTGGAAAAGAAAGAGTAAAACGTATCTCGTTGTGCTTGCGACGACGCGTCTACCTGAATTGACTTGATAGTTGTTGGTAAACATGCGCTCGCAATGCTCGCATCGAACTGCTTGGCTTGCTGCACTGACGACTGTAACCCATTTCAAACGAATTCACGAAAAAGCCGACAGTCAACTGGAGGAATCGGCACTCGCATCGAGCGCCTCGCCTCGCTGCACTGACTACTATAACACGTTACTTAAAACTCGATACATTACAAACAAACGTTGCAAGTCAGTCTCCAGACATTTAATATTCGAAGTACCAAATACAGTCCTTTCGCAGATATTTTTTACCTTTGAATGTACCTATTGATAACAAAACCAAAGTGATGTTTAGTGTCGTTACAATAAGGTTGCTGTTGGGTTACCTACTGCTACTGGTATAGGTAAAACTTATCACTATACAGGGTCTAGTTAAATTAGCTAGCGGAACTCCGCGGACGTGATGGGTATCGATATCTAAACATGGCAGTTACCTGTGGGCAGTTAATAAATCAGAAATAGAATTAGTCGGTAAGAAATCTAACTTGGAAGTAGCGCCCGCTCGGCTCGCGCGCGGTTGTCACAGTTCTAACATAACCTAATCATTTGGTCGGGGTGCCCTGGCTTAGTTACTGCGAACAATTCGGCTCGCGCGGCGTGGTTGGTCACAGTTCCAACCTAGGTTAGGACCTATGAACTGCCGAACTATGTACTTAATAACAGTCGTAAAAATGATTACCCTTTATTTTAATGCAAGAGTCCGCCGAACGCCAGTTTGCATGGACACTTGAGCGTGTTTTACGAGCCGGATAACCTCTAAAACATTTTCTCTAGTCCACGGCTTTTTTATTGATCCCGTTTGAGATTCGTAACAATTGTTTATAGTAAACGAAGTTTTAAATCACTTATTTCTTGCGGCACACATTTGTTTTCATCTTTATTTACGGAAAAACTTGAACTAGGTACTCGACGCCACTTTTGTTTTTTAGTTTAGCAGCGCCTCAGGTGGTAGAAAATGCACTACCTAGTTGAATCAATTTGACTAGGCATTATGTATACGGTGATCGAATCATCAATTGGGTTTCAAGGACTGTTACCTACATAATGCCTAGGCGTTATACATTTTGCCTTAGGCATTATACATAACGGCGACGGTATGCAAACGGACGTACCTCTATGCATAACTACAAAACTGGTAGGAACGGTCAGCAACGAAATTCGATTAATACCTTCAGTCATAACAGAAAAATGAAAATAACAAAAACAGAACAGAAATATGAAACTTTCATCCCCTAAGTTGTCGCTCGGCTACCCTTTGCGAAGTCACCCCGCGTCATCCCCGCATTGTGTGAAAGTGTGTCCAAACGCTACATTATCTTCGGTTCCGACTTATTAAAAACATATTAGCGCATTTGCGTAGAAAAGGCGATTGCACGCTCGTGTGGCGATTAGAAAGATTATTATCGGATTTAAAAAAAAACTTTTTAATTTGAGTTAGATTCCTCGTGTTAGATCACAATATTTTGATGGATATGTTGGTTTTACTTCCTACAGTAGGAAGCTTTCCATTACCTATTAATGTATTTACACTTAGTTCTACTTATCACAATCAATTAGGGTTGTCGCGAGGCTGCCACTTCTGTCAAAAAAATATTTGTGACAGTACCTACCTAACACAGATTTACGGAGTAATAATCATTAAAATCATCAATAGGGACCTACAACACTCGCACCAGCACTTTCAATGTGAATTTTATTATTATTAATAGTTAATTAGTACGACAAATAACTAGGTACGGGTGGTTTGTTTACCCCGTTATTTTTTGCGAAATTTTGTTCTTATATAACCTGAAAACCATAACCCGTAAAATAAGGCGCATCTGGCAAGAGTATGTGACGTCGGTTATTTATTTGATTTACGCGGCTTAAGAAACCAATTACATAAATCAAAGTATATATAGGTAATAAGTACAAACGTAACATATAAACTAATAAAAACAATTAAATACTATTATTCTCACAAAAATGTAGGCACATAACCATTAAATTGGCGAATTTATTAGCGAACAGATCGCAGTCCGGGTTGGCTTCCACGAGCTTATTTAGTGCGGTCAACACGCGCGGTACAGGAGACGCAGCACGGGCTGCTGTCCGACACGAAGGCAAGGCAAGTAGTCGATGTTTTCTGCCACAGAGATAATTATTTGGTGTGTAGAGTCGAATCAGTTCATTATGGATGTTAAGGGATGTCAAGGATGTCAAGGGGATTGAGTTGACGCGATACTAAGCGGACGTGTTTTTTGTGCGGATTATAACGATATTGATTTAAGTAATTACGAATAATGTTATTGCAATAAGTTGCGGAGTCAATTTATTGTGTAAGTGACGTTGTGAACGATGAACTAAATAGTTTTATAGACAATCAGCGTTTTCGGTGTTAGCAGTATGTCTAACCCAGGAGATAGCCCCTTCGGCCGCAGCAAATTGCTACGACGAAGTCCCCCACCGACTCCATCGCCTGCCGATCAAAACCAGACAAGAAAACCAGCGCCGCCACCTGCTACGGAGATCGAATTACCGACTGAAGTCGTCGCTACGTCGGAGCTTCAGAGATGGCTTGGGTCCATCGACACAATCTTGAGCGAAATTTGCTCGATCGTGGCGGAGGGAAAAATGAATTCCGAACAAAAACTTCGTGTCACCAATCTCTGTCGAAAAGTCAACCATGGGACGTCTCAGATGGCCGTGCTGTACCAATCCCTGAAGCAGAAGTCCATCCAGGCGCACACAACCATCCAGCACCTTCAAGTGCAGCAGAATGTTGCGGATCCCTTTGCCAGTTCAAAGAAGTCGTGGAAACGAAGATGAGTCGAACCGAACCAGAAAGTACTTCCTACGCTAACGTGGTGAGGAAAGGTTCTGATAAATTTATTCGCCCAGCAAATCTCAGTTCGGTCGCTATATATCCCAGCGATAAAACCAAAACCAGTGACGATACCAAGTTGTTGGTACAAAAAATTATCTCACCTGAGGAATTAAAACTCCATGTCCGTGGTCTTAGGAAAATTAGAAACGGAGGCGTCATCATTAGGACGGATAACAAAGAGGACATTGACAAACTAAAAAGCTCACAGAAGCTAGTTTCCTCAGGCCTTACAGTTGAAGAACCATCGAAACGCCGTCCTAGGATTGCTGTCATTGGTGTCCCCGTAGCCCTGACTGAAAAAGAGGTATTTGATTGCATTTACGTCCAAAACTTGACAGATAAATTGCTGAACATTACTCATGAGTCCTTTTTAGAAAGTATAAAATTGAGTCAGGAAAGAAAGATCGTCCTACTTGCAATTATATTTTGGAAGTTCCTGCTTATATCAGGAAAATTATGATTGACCAAGGTCGAATTTTCATAAATTGGACATCATGTCCAGTGAGAGATTTCACTATTGTGACCAGGTGTTTTAACTGCCAGCAGTTCGGACACGCAGCCAAATTCTGCAGAGAAACGAGCCCTACATGCAACCTCTGTGGCGAAACAGGACATTCTTTCAAGGAATGCAATAATAAAGGGTCTCCGCAACAATGTGCGACTTGCAAACGTTTCAAGAGGAAAAACGAGCATCCAACTGGTGACGTAAATTGCCCAGCACGTAAATATGCAGAAGACAATTACATTAATTCCATTGACTATGAAGGCGCCTAGGAGCGCCGCCGACTACCTAGTTAATTAAGCACATAGATAGTAGGTTAACTTCTACATATAATTATTGTTATGGCCAATCAGCTAATCTGTGATCTAGATGGGTTTTCCGTGTCTGAAGCTAAAATCTGTAATGTTGAGGAGTGCAAAAAGTTATTCTATACTGGGGATAAAACATTGACTTTACTTACACAAAATATACGCAGTATAACCCGTAATTTTAACGGTTTCCAAGTTTTGCTGCAAAACTTTGATGTATGCTGCGACATTATCGTTCTAACAGAATGTTGGTTATCCAAACAAACGGCTAATATACCATCTCTCGATGGCGTTAATCTCCACAAAAGCGATAGAACATTCAACCAGAATGAAGGCATAGTGGTTTATATTAAAAATAATTTAAGAGCATTAGTAGATGAACCCCATTTTCTAGACTGCAACTGCTTAGTAATTAAAATTATTCCCGATACAGTAATTATGGCTATTTATAGGCCTCCATCCCAAAGTATTGATAGGTTTTTGGATTCACTTAACAGTAACTTAGAAAAATTATCTTCGTTTAAAAATATCATACTGGTAGGTGATATCAACATAAACATTGCTGCCGAAAAAATCGATACTCATTCACATAATTACCTTAACATTTGCTCATTTCATGGACTACTACCAGCTCATTATCACCCAACCCACCAGAGCGGCTCTTGTCTAGACCATATCCTTATAAAATCGAAAAGTCCATCCAAAACATTAGTTACTAATTCGTCCCTTACCGATCATCAAGCTGTTTTACTAACGTTACAAATGTCTTCACCTAGAAATAACTGCATGCGTAGCTATACTAAACTCAATATGACGAGTCTTGAAATTGACTTACGCGGTATTAATTTTGACCCAGTTTACAATTCACATGATCCAAATGTTTCACTACAATATTTTGTCGATTTATTACAATCTACGATAAAGAAAAATACATTTACTAAAGTAATACCTAGAAAGTATAGTAACATTAAAGCATGGATTACGCCCGGACTTGTTTGATGTATCAGACATAGAGATAAACTTCACCAACAATCGAAAAATGCTCCGGATAATGAACTACTATCAGTTATTTACAAACGATGTAGGAATTTCTGTAATAATCTGTTGAAAAAGCTAAAAAATCAATATGATCAAAGTCAGCTACGGAAAGCAGGTAAAAACAGTAAACTTATATGGAAATTCATAAAAACAAACACTATTAGGTCAAAAAATCCCGAACCTGCGCCTGATCTTTTATCTTCTGAGCTAAGCCCTACCGAAGCAGCAAACAAAGCTAACAACTTCTTTATTAACGTAGGAAAAAACTTAGCAGAAAAAGCTTTATTATCTAATAGATGTTTTTCCATACAAAGCCAAACTAAGACTTATGCAACACGAAACTCTTTTGTCTTATTAGATACTGATGTTAATGAGGTAGAAAGTATAATAGATGGATTAAAGGAATTTTGTGCCGTAGGATGTGACGACATACCTAATATCATACTCAAAAGATTTAAATACGTAATTGCCCCTGCCTTGACTCACATTTTTCAGTTATGTTTAACAAAAGGAATATTTCCAAAATTGCTTAAAAAAGCCGTAGTCACCCTTGTGTTTAAAGCTGGAGACAAAAATTGTGTAAATAACTACAGGCCAATTTCAGTTTTAACAGGTCTCTCAAAGATTTTGGAAAAAATTATTAACAGTAGATTAGTAAAATATCTTGAAAGTAATAAATCACTCTCTGATCATCAATTTGGTTTTAGGCCTAAAAGATCAACAAGCCAAGCTGTTCACCATCTGACAAATTTTATAAGCACAAACCTGGATAACGGCATGCACGCCATAGGGATATTTTTAGACCTTGCCAAGGCTTTTGATACAATTTCTTGTACTTTGCTTTTGCACAAGCTGGAAATGCTCGGAATATGGGGAGTACAATTGGAACTGTTATCTGATTACCTCAGCGACCGCCATCAGAGAGTAAAAATAGGTCAGTCCATGAGTTTTGAACTTAAGAATAGCTGTTATGGAATCCCACAAGGCAGTATTTTGGGTCCCACTTTGTTTTTAATCTACATAAATGACCTGTGCAATTTGACACTCCAAAAGGGTGACATTATTTCATATGCGGATGACACAGCTCTACTGTTCGCAGCTAAATCAAAGACCGAGGTCTACGAGGTAGCACAGAATGGTTTTAATACTGTGTCTAATTGGCTTCATAACAATCTCTTAACATTAAATACAGATAAAACCAAGTACCTATTATTTACAATGAGAAACACTAATCCAACGCTTACTAATCTAGACATTCAAGCGCATAACAATAGTAATTTACATTATGCTGACATTGCATGCACTTGTCCCACTTTAGCTAAAGCCGACCATATTAAATATCTAGGCGTCACGATTGACACAAACCTGAACTTCCGCAAACACATCGATTTATTATGCACCAGAGTACGTAAACTAATATATATTTTTAAAAATTTACGTAACATTGCCGACTTTAAATTAATTAGACAGGTTTATTTGGCTTTGTGTCAATCTATTATTATCTACTGCATAACATCCTGGGGTGGTGCCGCTAAATCAACTTTACTGCACCTTGAACGTGCCCAAAGAGCAGTTTTAAAGGTTGCTACTTTTCGTCCATTTAGATTTCCTACACACCAGCTTTATATGGCATGTAAGGTACTAACAGTGCGTCAATTATTTGTTTTGAATGTAGTTTTATTCCAACACACTGAACTTTATTTTAACCCAGTACCTTCAGATAGGAGAAGAAAAGATTTGGTTTGTGCTAACTTTCAGACTAAACATGCTTTTGCAAGTCGATTTTATTTATTTTTAGGACCCTACTTGTATAACCAGTTTAACAGAGTGCTAAAGATTTATAGTATAACTTATAATAGATGTAATTTACTAGTACAGGAATATTTGGCAAAACTTAATTATGCAGACACGGAAAAACTACTAGAGATTTTAAAATAAAATTTCTATCTACCTACTCAAATATAAGTCTTGTAGTCGGGGTGGGTCAGGTTCAGTTAAAGAGCTTTGTTACACGGTAAAACTTTAATAATCGGTTAAACAAGTCGCGCCATTTTCTTATCCAACTACCTCTTAGGACTACTAACTTAAAACTAATGTCAAACACATCTTTAATCTGATTGGTTCTTAGAATAATCAACCTGACCAATCAGTGATCAATAAGCGGTGTCCTTGAAGTGACCGTGGCCACCATTGGTCAGAGCGACCGTAGACAAACTCTACGTCTATGGGCGCGTTCGGAAACACACTACTTAGCCTGGCGAGTAGCGCCGAGGCGGAACACCTTTGCTTTTGCGTATTAGACCATCCGCTATACACTCCCCCTCGGGTTCATGAAAACGTCCTCGTTCAGGAACCCGCTCGAGAACGTCAGAAACAGGCTGGATATGACGAGGCCGGCCTCGGTTACGCTTTGGCATAATCGGAAGAGGAGGCGCGTCATCTCTATTGACAAATCTCGTGAGTTGGGACGCGTGGAATCTACCTAAGACATTGTTGGGAGCATTCAGTTCACAAACTAAATAACTGGTAGGACTAACTTTTTTAAGGATCGTGTAAGGGCCATCCCTTTTTGGCACAAACTTAGCCGACAATCCTTTACCAGCATTACTCAATACGTGCGACTTTATCAAAACCTGATCACCGACATCAAATTCTTCAGGTTTGCGACCCTTGTCTGCATAGTCTTTACGTCTGTCCTGTTCTTTCTCTACCTTATCCCTAATAGAAACTAAAGAGTCTACAAACTTCTTTAGGTAAGGTGTGATTTGTGGGACAAAATTATCTTTCTGTAAGACAGCCCTAATATCAAAATGAACGTCAATGGGTGAACGGAGATCTCTAGCGAAGGTTAAAAAAGCTGGTGAAACACCTGTTGTATGACATAAAGCCGAATTCATTGAGAAACGAACCGATGGTAAATGTTTCGGCCAAGAAGAGTGTTCAGTGTCGACCAACTGAGCCAGCTGTACCTTAAGATCTCTATTTTTCCGTTCGGCCGGGTTTGCCTCCGGATGATATAAAGGTAATAAATCCTGTTTAATCCCCAAAATAAACATGCACTGTTGCATAACGGCTGAGACAAATTGCACCCCATTGTCCGAGACAATACGGCGCGGCAGGCCATATCTGAGAAAGTACTCTTCGATTAGTGTACGGGCACAGGCTTCTGAAGTGGCATCAACAAGAGCAAAAAGTTCGACCCACCGAGTAGCTGTGTCCTCGACTAATAAAACGTATTTCTCCCCATGCTCTCCAGGAGGGAGCGGGCCAAACAAGTCGATCGCCAAGACCTCTCCCCTTTGATGTAAAACTGGGGTCTGTAAAAGGCCTGAAGGCTTCAAGTTCGACGACTTGTAGCGCTGGCACGTCGCGCAAGACTTAATAAAGTCGGCGACAAACCGTCTCATTCCAGGGAAGAAAAACCGCTGTGATAGCTTGTGTAAGGTCCTATCAATACCTTGATGCCCAGCAATAGGAGTGTCATGGCATTCCTTTAAAATGTCGAGTCGTAAACTCACAGGAACTACAAGCTGTGGTTCCTCAACATCGACATCAGGATTGTACCTATAAAGAACTCCTTGCTGCATAAAGTAACCTCGCTCGGACCAGCGTTTTTCTTCTAATGCGTCATTACTTTCAAGACCACTGATTATTTTCTTTAATTCTGGGTCATCTAATTGAGCATGTCGCAGATCAGTGGGAGTTCTAGTGGATAAGTCAACAATGACTGAACAAATACCACACTGATCTTTATTGTCTTCTTCGCAGGTAGGACGACTTAACGTATCGGCGACAACGTTGGCTCTGCCTGGAGTGTATTCGAACTGAATATTGAACTCCTGTAACTTCAGTGCCCACCGAACTAATCTACCAGACGGCGACTTCAAACTCAACAACCATTTCAAAGGCTGATGGTCACTACCTATTATAACTTGTTGACCTTCAATATAACCTCTGAACCGATCAACTGACCACACTACCGCAAGAGCTTCCCTCTCGGTAGTGCTGTAATTACGCTCGGCTGGGTTTAAAAGGCGGCTTGCATACTCAATAGGCCTTTCATCCTTTCCCTCACCTTGCAGCAGTACTGCACCGAGAGCGTAACTACTCGCATCTGTACGCAAGACAAATGGTTTCGAGTAATCAGCTTGGACAAGTATGGGCGCAGACGTTAAGCGTTTTTTTAGCTCCTGAAACGCCTGATTTTGCTCAGGTCCCCATACCCAAGTCTGATTTTTCTTCAAAAGACGTGTTAAAGGTTCAGCAACCTCGGAAAAGTTCAAAATAAACTTTCTAAACCACGAACAGGTCTGAAGAAAAGTTTTGAGATGCCGTGGAGTGCTTGGTGCCTTCATGTCCGCCACTGCGCGAACTTTGTCATGATTAGGCGAAACCCCATCCTGAGTAATGACGTGGCCCAAATATTTCACTTCTTCGCAAGCAAAAACACACTTATCACGGTTGGCGCGTAAATTGAACATACGCAACCTCTCAAAAACTGCACGTAAATCAGCTACATGCTGATCGAAACACTGATATAACGAGCAAATCGTCTTGATAAGCTAATAGTGTCACATCCTTAAGTGAGGCGCCTGTGCGCAGCTTATCAATGAGACGCTGAAAGGTGGACGGAGCGTTCTTGAGACCAAACGGCATCCTTTTGAACCGGTAAGTACCGAAAGGCGTTAAAAAGGCCGTTTTGTCTCTGTCACATTCGCGGACAGACACGTTCCAAAATCCACTACGCATATCTAATGTACTCATGATGCAATTGCGCTTGGTAGACTGCACTAATTCGTCTATAAGCGGCATCGGATACACATCAGTTTTCGTGACTGCGTTAAGCTTTCGGTAATCTACGCAAAAACGAACTTGACCGTTCTTCTTAGGCACTAACAAAGCGGGAGAACCCCATGCTGATTCGCACTCTTCTATTATATCATCAGCTAACATCTTTTCTATTTCAGAATGCATAAGCTCTCTTTTAGCTGGAGTTAACCGATACGGAGGGACTGCGATCGGAGCGTGGTCACCGGTATCGATGACGTGCTCTGCAAACGTAGTTGGTTCGCCTCTTAATTCAAAAACGTCTTGATTTTCAGACAGGAATTTGGCAAGAACCTCGCGCTGCTCGTTGCTAAGCTGTGACGCTTCCTCGTCCCTAAGTACGCTACTTATAGGCACACTCTTAACGTGGTGTGCTGGTTTTTCAAAAAGAAGATTGAACTGCTCAGAGCTATCAGCAAAGTGCCACTTTGCATTACCGAAATCTATACTAATATTAAAATTAATCAAAAAATCTATACCTAACAGACTTTCATTACTGTCCGCGTCCGGAAAAATTAAAAAACTGACGAGCCTGGTTCTACCTTCAAGAGTTACATTTACCTCGGTAGCAAGTACATTCAATAACCTACTTTTACCATCTGCAAGTTTTACATTTTCCATGCGCGAGGACATAGGATAATCTTTGGCCTTTAGGAGAGCGTATAGCGTATGGCCAGCAACACAGCATTTAGCTGCCGAATCTACCATCGCGGTACCGTTTTTACCTAAAATACTAATATTTAGCACGGGCCGACAAAAAGATTGAACCTCATTACGATTACCGGAAAAATGTTGCGAACCACTGGTAATTCCACACAGTTGTTGACAATCAACATTTTTAAAACAATACTTAACATCGTTTGTGTTCTCGGAAAATTGTTGAGAACCACTGGAATTTACGGAAAAATTTTGACAACCACTGTTTTCCACGGAAAAATGTTGACGGCCACTTGCAAAATCGGAAATATGTTGAGAGTCGTTGGTACTGTTATAAAATGGATTAAAATCACAAATAGATCTGGAATTAGGCATAAAATCGCGAGCGCTAGATTTTGATCCTTCGGAATTACCAGATAATGATTGACAACCATTGAACATTACCGACCGTAAACCGCTTTTATCATAATTCGACTTTGGCGGCGACGCGAACTCCCCCTGGTCGCAAGTGACACAAACACACATCGTAGATTTAGTACAAACACACGTTTCAGTACATAAACAAACATTTTCCTTATTTACACAATAACAATTTCCAAAATGACTACTCGGAGTCATAGAAGTATTACATACTCTGTTATCAATACAAAAACTATCATTTAAAGG
Organism: Dryobotodes eremita; assembly: GCA_917490735.1. Classification (NCBI taxonomy): domain Eukaryota; kingdom Metazoa; phylum Arthropoda; class Insecta; order Lepidoptera; family Noctuidae; genus Dryobotodes; species Dryobotodes eremita. Next base: position 14,655,340 of record OU823257.1, read on the forward strand.
CACAGAAATAACATTAACATCGTTATTAACGAAAGGCATCGCTTGTGAACCACAATGATAATTAAAATTTGAACATAAACTCTGCGAATTACAAGGTACTAGTTTATGTAAACATTTACTATAAGGAACACTATTATCTGAATAGTAAGTATCCATAGTGACATTAACATTATCAGTTAAATTACAAGAACTTTTATTAGTAACAGAACCCCCAGTGACATGTTCGGGGTTACCTCCAACATTGTGAGAAGACGTAGACTCGGCGCACGAAAGAGCGGGCGCGTTCGCCTTGCCGGCAAACATCACGTTACCTCGCAGTGGCGGGGTAGGCGCTTGCGGTGGCGACGCGCTGGTTTCGTCGCGTTTGCCGCTACGCGAAGGGCGCGTACGACTAGATTTAACGCGGACGGTGGGTGCACAATAATCACGTGCCGAACTAAGGGAATAGAACGCGGAATGTTCACTATTTTTCCCGGTATTACTATTACACTTCGCGCACTTCGATTTTATTACATTCGCGGCACCACAACCGTAACACTTAATGCCTTTTGAGTCTTCACTTTTGGAGATATGTTTGTCACTATTTACTAACTTTTCACACTTTTCTTTGGTGTGACCATTACGTTTGCAGTAAACACAGAATAACTTCGAATTCCCTGTCTTCTTCGTCGTTGAGTCGCTCGTGCGACTACCGGCGGCTGCAGCGGAAGAGCGAGAAGAATGATCCGACGTGAAGGCGCGCGCAGGCTCGGCTGCGGCGGCGGCAGCGCGAGAGCCCTCTTCGCGGCTTGATGACGGTTTCTGAGCTCGTGACTCATTTAGAGAGTCTTCTACGGCTCGTGCTTTCTTTAGCAACTCGTCGAACGTCGAAACTTCGGCTCTGTCGATTCGCTTCCGAATGCGGCGATCTAATAACCCAAATGCCATATCCAACTCGACCCGTTCACATAGGTCTTCCTGTGGTAACTTGGCTAACAAGGCTCGAACTTTAGCAATGAACAAGTCCGTATTTTCTTTACCTTGTGATAGGGAGAATAACTCGACGTAAATACGAAACGGCGGGCGGCGTTCGCCGTAGGCACTTCGTAGCCTCGTGATGGCTTCATCCCACGTTTTCGTTGTACTCTTGACGCCTTGCCACCATGTTCCCGCCGATGAAGTCAGCAGCATTGACATACCTAAGAGCGCGTTAGCGTCGCTTATATTTAGGCATGATTTATAAACTTCTATTGCATCTATGAAGTTTTCCACGGATTCTTCTGAATTGCCGCTGAACTTTGATGTGCACTTCGAGAAATTGGCTGTTGTAGACCTCATGACGCTCATTGCGGCGTTAGCGGCACATGTACTTGCATCGGTCGACACGTGCGGCGTCGATGAACGTACTTCACGTAAGAGTTGATTGCACAATTCGGCTTGCGACTGCTGAAGAGTAGTAAGTAATGTAGTAAGCGCTTCTTGAGTCATCGAAATATTGCCTGATGGCTCCGATTCTTCGAGAATTGACTCGTCGGCTTGCAACGACTTGCGTCTTCTCGGCATTTTGCAAACACGTTGGTGAAAACTTGAAACCAACGGCTCGTGGCTCTCTCAGCCAGCAAAATAAACGAAGCTAAACGCAAAACAGCTAACAACGGCAGCTCCTGTCGATTGTAGTGTCGGTCGTATCAAGAGATTCCGAAAAGTTTTCTTGAACCTGCGACGAGAAAAAATTCGATTCGCGCACAAAGACACCGACCCCTTGTTTTAAATATCAGAAAACACACGTTGAGCGCCAAAATGTAGTCGGGGTGGGTCAGGTTCAGTTAAAGAGCTTTGTTACACGGTAAAACTTTAATAATCGGTTAAACAAGTCGCGCCATTTTCTTATCCAACTACCTCTTAGGACTACTAACTTAAAACTAATGTCAAACACATCTTTAATCTGATTGGTTCTTAGAATAATCAACCTGACCAATCAGTGATCAATAAGCGGTGTCCTTGAAGTGACCGTGGCCACCATGGGTCAGAGCGACCGTAGACAAACTCTACGTCTATGGGCGCGTTCGGAAACACACTACTTAGCCTGGCGAGTAGCGCCGAGGCGGAACACCTTTGCTTTTGCGTATTAGACCATCCGCTATAGTCTCTTCTTTTACCTAATTTATAATAGTCTCCGTTTTATCTACTTTGATATTATTTGCTAATTTATTTAAACATAAATATATCTTACATAATCTAGTTTTATAATAATTTAAGCTTTTAATAAATTTATTGTTGTCATCTTTTTAAATGCTTGATATAAATTGATGGCCTGAAACACAGGTTTTATAAACCTAGACCAGGCAGGTCTACATTACAGTTAGAATTAAAATTTTCGTCGATTGTAATTAATGTAAATCATAATTTTAATTTATACTTGAATAAATTTATTTATTATAATTTTTATTATTGCTAACCTCTGCTCCTAAGCACGAGCGGCACGCGTCAATGGCAGAAGCAACTGCAGCGTCGACACTCGTCGACGGCAGTGTTCTACCACTGTCGTCGACTGTCGTTGTCGTCTACGTGTCGACCAACGCTACAGTTGCCTCTGCTGTTGACACGTGACGCTCGTGTGTATCAGCACTAAGCAATTAATCATTGTAATTGCAGCTTCGAATTGAACTATGACTACTGGGCGACGAACTTCGAGGAGAAGTTTACATTAGCGACGTATGTACGTTTACGTGATCTACCATGATAGATCAATATCGACCATCGCCAATCCTTGCGTCGAGTGCAAGACGTGATCTGCGTGACACAGAACAATGCCGTTTTTCAACATGTGTCCGGGTTGGTCTTCTGTGGTGTCTCTCCTCCTTGGGATTTCCTTCGTTATCGCGATACCGAAATATGATGAGTACAAGATCTACCTATGTCTCGTTCTCTAAACCAGATTTAAAATTGTTTGGTATTATTTAACACGAGCACTATCCCCTGTACCTAAATATAGGTGGTATAGTGAGGACTCAAGATTTGAACGAGTATAATAATTATAAGAACAACAATGAACATAGTATAATTAAGCGCCTAGGATCTACCTACTTAATAAAGTCTACCTCTACCAAAGGGATCGGTCGTTACGTAAATGGTACCAATATATTCTGCGAGATATACCTAAGTATATTTATCATAAATTACAACAATATTAACATTGGAAACGACCAATTGGGTCCGTGCAACTACCTAGGTGCACGGTCCCAATTGGTCGTTTCCAATGTTAATATACACGGGCACTTATGAAATGTCAGAAGGTTCTGACCTTTCATAAGTGCCCGTGTAGTTTTGTGAGAAATATTTTGAATAAAATTGTAGGTTTCTAAGTTTCTGTGTACTTTAGAAACCGCAGCAATTCGCTTCCACGATTAAAAAACGGCCATCCAAACATTACGAAAAACAAGACCGTTAACTTAAAATCTCTAAAATCATAAATTAATATTTCAAATAGCCAATTTAAAATACAAACCACTATAAAATAGAACACTTGCGTAACAAGTCAGCCCCCTAAACAATTAGATCACAATACAAAGCGCTAGTTATCATATCAAAACATATTTTGTCCCTCGGCGCCACGTGCGACCGCTTTGACGCCCCTGACTTTTAATAACAGCCCCCTATTCTATTGTAAATGTAATTGAAGCGTGTAATTCGTTGACATGTTTTGCTAAATCTCATAATTTGACACGGATAAAGATACCCTTGTAAGGATTGAGCTTTAAGACTTGGGATTTTAAGTTTTGTGTTGGGTATATTGGGTTTGGGACTTAAGACTGGAAGTTCTGATGACATTTTTTTTTAAATTCTTCCTTTTTTATTTAGGTTTTTTTTTTAATACAGACAGCTACGGATTACATTTGGGCCATGAACATGGGGAACTCTCTAAGTCCGTCAACGAAGATACGGGCACGTACGGATGTATATACTTTGGAGTGATTCCTGCTCCCGATGAATTTACTTTTTCGGACGCCCGAGTAGAATGACAACAGTCAAATCGTGGTGTCATTAATTCTTAGGTCGGGCCCCAATCTAATCTTATATCCGCAGGTTTTACGTAGCGTGAAAGTACCGTAACTTCGGACGAAACTACAGCATTCGTGCGTAGTGAGCAGACCTCCAGAACAGACTCTTCGCATCATCACGGTTGAGACAGAATTCTATGAAATCTGCCTAATTCAAGTCAGTTCAACCTCAAGACCTCAAACACACTATTTCTATCAGACTCATATCGAACACTGTCGAATGAGTGATGTAGGTCTTCCACAAGTCCATACTCCAGACTGACAAACTTAAAATAGATAGGATGATTGTCTTGTTAGTCTTGTGGTCGCTAGCAATATTGCTGAACCGAGGCCCTGGGTTCGATAACTTAAGCTTAACATGAAAACCTGACTAGACTTAGCCAATCACTAAACACGTTTAGCGCTAAACGAGTTTTAAACATCATTCTATCTCTGTCATCTTCAAACATTTGACAGAAACAGAATTATGTTTTAAAGTCGTTTAGCGCTAAACGTGTTTAGTGATTGGCGGTGCAAGTGGTCCTAAGTATTGCTGACGGCCGTTTAGTTACCTATAATTTCCCGTTTCGGTATCAGCGAAGTGAGTGCCACTAGGATCTGTGCCGTAGCTCAAAATCCAAAAGTAAACCCAGCAAAATTCAGATTCCATAACAAATTATCGCCTGACGAGCACTACCACAATTGTCAACCCAAAAATACTAAAATTAACATTTCAATATAACCCCTCGATGAAAGCATGAATACAGCTTTACCCTATCCGCACTAATTTCGCGTCAGAGTTGACAAATATCCTTAATTCTGTCAGTATTCTGTATTGGACAATGCATGCGTGACCAATCTGCCATCTGTTTGGGTCACGCCTATCTGATCCGCGTCCGTTATGATCAATAACAGATTAGCAAATGTGCTTGGAATTAGTTTTACTGGGTGCAGGTGCATTATGACAAGTTGAGTTAGTAAATCAGTGCTTTAATAAGATAACATGGTGAAAGTGAAACTAATACTTAGGTACTAAGAAAAATTAGAAAATTTATGTAGGTAATGCAGAAACTTATGTAGGTAGGTACTTAGTAGTTTCTGCATAGGTACTGTTATGCTACTATAATAAAAACCCGAAATGATGAAGTATACGGGGTGGATTTTTCAAAGGGGAATATATAAACGCACTTTCAAAATAATGTTTCACGCTTTAAAATGTTTAGCTTAATGAACTTTAATAAAAATAATGGTTTCCACTACAAATATGTTTAGCTTTAAAATTAATTGAATGAACTATAAAAATAAACGTTTCCACTATAAGAGCGAGCGAAGCGAGCTCGGGCCTTGGGGTACCCTGACTCGGACAGGTTAGGTTAGAGGGGATGGCGGGGTCTGCAAGACCCCCATCTCCTTCGTGGTTATTTTTTTAAACCACCCATAAGTAGGAACCCCGCGAAGCGGAGCTGAGTCGACTACGCCTTATTAATTATTGTTGCCATTCAAAAATTGGAGGCCTCGCCAAAACAAAAAACTCGATGCCAGTTTAAATTAAAACAAAGCTAACAAGTTTTCGACACAGTTATAGTGCAAACCATTATTTTTGCAGGTATTTTAATTATATTGTTTATGAAATTATTACTTTATAGTGTATACTTATTTATTTTGTAAATTTGGTTCATGTTTATTAAAGTGATAATATTAAATTATAGATGTAGGTATTATAATTTCATATTCATATTCATATTCATTTATTGCATTTCATGTTGTTTACAGGTTGTTACATTATGATAGTTCCAAACAATGAACCCTGCTAGGGCACAGCAATGTGTAGGCGACAGGTTTTAATTAATTTAACATGCTATCATTATTCATTATTAATACAATTTGTTAATACAGATTAATTTAAAAATTATTAATTATTATTATACATTATGTCATTCTTACAAACTAAATAAATAAATTATCATTTTCTGACTGATGTCTTATAGAGTACCTAGTTATGTATGTGTAATGTGTTCGAGTCGATAGTAATTTATTTATTTCTCAGTTAAAATTTCTTTTAGGCTATAATATGATTTTAAGTTTAAGTAGTTTTGTAGGTCATTTTTGAATTTGTTATCATACTCTGTATCCTTAACTGAATTCGGGAGTTTATTATAGATTTTAACGCACATGGCCAGAGGCCCAGAACGAAACATAGCTAGTCTTGAAGTTGGTACCGCTAATTCGTTTAGATATCGGTTTCTAAGACTGCGTTGCTGTGGGCGTTGCTGTTATGCTAGCGGAAAAGCGATGGGTATTTTCTCACAAATTTACTAGCTTCTAGGATATAAATACCTGTTAGCGTAATAATTTTATGTTCTATAAAGTATTGTTTGCAACTTTCCGTACGTTCTATATTTACTAGGATTCGAACGCATCTTTTTTGTAAAATAAATAGTTGCTCTATATCTACACTATTTCCCCACAATATAATTCCATAGTTTAGCCACTTTCCATAGTTTAACACATTTTAAAGTGCTGATATACAATTTTATAGCTGTTTTCATGAAATTTAAAGTGCTATTATTTAATAGCACTTTAAATTTCATGTATGGATGTATTTACATCCTTTTTGCAAATGGGGCAGTAAGGGCAGGTACCTACCTACCTTAACCGTTGTAGCTACACGAAAACGTCCTTAGGAGGATGTCCTTAACTTTTTGAGTAATTGCTAACTTCAGATTATTCAAGCTACTTTTTGTCCATTACCGCATCGTCTGAAATAAATCCATCCTGTAACTATTGCATTTGCAGGATTCCGTTTTACACGGACGTGTAGTCAATTGAGACTTATATTTCGAAGAAAGCGGAGGTTAGATAGCACAGCATGCCAGCAAATCCAGCAGATCAACAATATTATTCGTCGAGCCTTTGTCACCAGCATTTGCATACCAGCAGTACTATAACCAAACAGCTTGGTACGTGATTATGGGAAGAGACCAGACGGAAAGACGTTATTGCCTTGGAAGGTGTGTAGGTCTCTGGTGTGGGCAATCTGTGTCGACAACCTTGCGCCGTCTCATGTTCTAAGAACGCTGGGCTGTGCTGGCTTTGCTGCTGCGGCTGCTGGGACCCTCAATCGGCGCAAATACTGTAAACCTTATAGGTAATTACAGTTTTGAGCTGTTTGGTGTCGAAACGCTCGGGCCGTGGGGCCCGAGTGCGTGTATCCTTTTTAAGGAAATTTCTTGCCGACAGGTTCACGTAACCAGAGGGCTGACTCGTTCTTGGGCCAAAGAATGAGCATCGCCATGCAACAGTCTGCCACTGCCAGTCTTCTGAGCACGTTCCCAGATGACAGCGATGCAGACGAGTACTTCGACGTCTAAGTGTCCTTTTGTTTTTGTATTTATTTGTATAAATTAGTAATTGAGTTACAATAAACCTAGGCCATCTAAAAGCGCGTTGGGTGGATGATGGCGTCAAAGTCGTGGGAAACACCTGGATGAGGGACGCCCGGAACCGGGAAGAATGGCAGAAAAAAGTAGAGGCCTATACCCAACAGTGGGTAATTCGGGGCTGAATAGTAAGTTGTGTAGTAATTGTATATGACAAATTGTGTAACATGACCATTTCTCAGAGATACAGATGTACCTAAATAGATTGAAGAAGGATGGAAACTCTAAATAAAACTTGAGGATCGAAGAAAACGTGTGACAATAAATACCAAAATGTGTTCATTAAATATGAACTCGCAAAACATCGCCACTTTATAAATTAAAATGGTCAAATTCTCTTCGTACCATTCATAAAGGTAAACAATTTTTTCATGCTTTTAACAGTTTTACAACAAAATTCAGGAGCCAGAGGTCGATACCGACCGCCTCCTGCGCCTGCTGCGACCAATCACAGCTCACCACCCTCATCTCACCCCTCGCTCCGCCAATCAGGAGCAAAAAGACTGACGTTACCATGGTTAGGGGTGAATTTGAGACAATGCAGATGCAATTTGGATTTTAGATCCTCAACTTTTGGGTGTATTGTTGATTAGCAAGGAAAATTAATAAAACTTCGAAGCTCCGGGTACAGTGTGAAGATATAATAATTTGATTTAGTCTATTTTGATGCTTGGTGGCTTCTGGTCGGTCCGCGGTTGTCAGAGTGTTGGTTCCTAGTCCTCAGTGAGTCGGTGGCGGTGTTAGTTTCGTCCAGGAGTCTGTGCAAAGGTATCAAGATTCATTTCCCGCTGATGTCATACGGCAGCGAGACGCCGCACGTCTGGAGCAGCTCAGCGGTATGTACCAGGAGTTGTTTAAAATTTGTTGCTATCTTATTGTTATATTCTATATTCTGATATATTATATCAGGCATATACGTCTCTCAGAGCAGTACCTGCAGTAATTCTTTTTCACATTGGCTAAGTATCTTTATTTGTAAATCAAGCTACAAATACTTATTTGTAGCTTATTTAATACTTATTTGTAGCTTGATTTCAAACTTCTCGAGTCTCGTTCTTCAAAAAAGCAATCAAGTACTAGTAAGTACAAGCACCGATATTTTCCTGAACTCAAGTTTACCAGTACACTCCTTCGATTGAACGTTAAAGCTTCACTTGAAACTAAATGACCGTGATGTTGAATATTCTCCCACTATACAGAATGTATCAGAAAGGTGTGATCAAATTTGAAGGTGTGGTACAGACCATAAAAATAAAGAACTTTCTCCATGAGACCAACATCGTAATCGCGAAAATACTTTCAACTGTTCCATATGAAACTTCAATACCTACTCGACCCACATGTATAGGAACGCTGTTTTTTTTTTAATTTGAGTTTTTCTATAATTGCTATATAAACCTTCAGCAAAACCATAGTATCTAAAGATTATTTAAATCGTGGAAGCTATTACAAAGGAACGCCTAAATTTGTTTTATAAAAACGATTGAAAAGTCTGAAAACCTGGAGATGTTCTCATGCAGCGTGGTAGGACCGCATTGTTTTGTCAGCAAAAGATTGTAGGCTAAGTTAAATAGATGATATGTTCTTCAGGGCAGCGAGGTGTCTCCGTACGGACCGCTGTGGGACGCGCCGCCGGCTCCCGTGCCGTATCCCGACATCCTGGCGTTCCCGCCGGCCGACCTGGGTAACTACTGCTTAATTTCTTTAATTTTTTTTTGTAGCTGTAGGCAGACAATTTTTTATTTCTAAAGGAGGTGTCTCCTTTCTTTTTTTTGTCTTATAAATGGGGTGATGATATAAGAAACCTTCAATTCAATGCTCAAATACGTAGTATTGTCCTTTACGCTTCTTCCTGCGGTATCAGCGATAAATACCAATAAAAGTAGTTAAACAGTTCGACTTCTTGCTAGTCCTTGCAAATATACTGTAATTAAGTAAACTGTCGAAGTGATTTATTTATAAACTACATAATTAATATCATAAACATCTGATAGTCCAGTGTTATCGTTTGCAAAGAGAAATGCTAGCTCAGTGATACTTAAAAACCTTGTGACTCAGTAATTTTCTAAAGAAATCTGTTAAAATAGTCATTACTTTAAACAAGTAAGACTAATACGAACTTTAAACTATTAAACAGTGCAAACAGTGAAGAAAAAGTGCCTAAAAATATACAAACTTAATATCACGGAAAAAAATGAATATCAACCTTTCAACATAAAAAATTACGACTCCTGATTTATATTACTAAAATCTTTAGAAGCGCTTGAGAGGATTTTTTTTCGAGTTTTTTTTAAATTGTACTCTTGAAGGTATTTGCATATTTATTATTTATAACTTTTTGTCGCATATTGACTGGCAATGGCGCTTCTTAATGAGTGTGCGGGCTGTCGAAATATCTCGCCCAGAAGAGACTTCTTAAACTGTACGGTATGTAAGTCAAAATATGATCTCGAATGCGCCAGTGTGTCGCCTAAAGCATTCGCACCCATGGCAATTAAACAGAAAGCTGGTTGGAAGTGTCCTCAGTGCTGCAGCAAGGCACTAAAAAAAAGTCGGAAAAAAGCTAAGGAAATGTCATATGAATTCGTAATTTTTGTTCAAAAAGAGGTCGAGGTCAGTCTATTCTGAACAAAAATCTCGACAGCCTAAACCTTATATTCTAGGATTGGTAGTAGTTTGTCATATGATTGATATTGCTTAAATGTTTTGGTGGCACTCTCGTCTCAATGCTTGACATTTGGTACCAAAATATACAAGGATTGAGAACAAAAATAAATGACCTCTTAAAAAAGCGTATAAACTACTAATTACAGTGTAACTGCACTAACAGAAACATGGCTTATTCTAAAAACTTGTGTCAATGAATTGAAGGATGACCGATACACGCTATATCGCAGAGACCGACACTTCAAACTTAAAAAAATAAACATGGTAGTTGGAGTAGTGTTAGCTGTTTCTAGAGATATATCATCAGCTAGAGTCACTAACTGGGAAAGCGGGGTGGAGGATTTGTGGGTCATCTTAGACCTATCAATTGGAACAAAAGTAAGAAAACTAGCAATCTGCTTTGTCTATGTTACGTGAGTGTGCAAAGTTGGAAGCTCTTGCAATGTTTCTTGATGAAGTGGAATATATTATTGATTAAGCAGATGATCTGGTCATTCTAGGTGACTTTAATCTTGGCTTTATTATTTGGAACGCCAAGGTAGACTGCAATTATTTGAGTCCATCCAACTACGAAACCACTCTTTGACACCCACTTGTTGACTTCCTTAACATGAATAACCGGTATTAAGTAAATTGTATTAATAATAGTGACAATAGATTAGTTATCTACTGATTTGACTATTACAAATTTGCCTAGCGCCATGTTACAAAACCTTTAAATGTTTTTAGCAAATGTTACTTAAATCATCCTAATTAGTTGCTTAATATTCCATTTAACAGTTTAACATATTTGCTAACAAAGTCTGCTTCTTTTTTACTTCTTTTAAGTTGATTATAAAGCCATCGTCAGTGAGCTAAAGAGTGTAGTATGGCAAGAATGAATTCCGTGGATAGTATGGTCACAGAGTTTTATAATATTCTTGGAACTGTTATTGAAAGGTCAGTGCCTAAAACGGGAACTGTAGGAGCTAAATTCCCTTCGTGGTTTAGTAATTCGTTAATTAGGCTAAAATCTGTGAATAGGAAAAAATTCAAAAGAAATATAAAAGATTTGGTAATCCCCGAGACAAAATCGAATATCAATTGCTCCGCTCTCGCTGTCACGAAGCTTTACGATGAATGTTACTCTAAGTACAAAACAAATAGAGACCAACATTCCTAAAAACCCAAAAAACCTTTTGGAGTTTTATCAAAATCAAATGCGGTGGTGAATCATCTATTCCTGCAAGAATAATGCTGGGAAATGAAATCGCTATGACTGGCTCTGAAATTGCAAACCTATTTGCTAATCAATTTTCCTCCGTGTACACGGCACATCTTACCACGTAGTCCACACCTTCACCTTCTCATTATGTTCAATCAGTTGACCATCAATCACCATATGGGACTTCAAATTTAATATTGTGAATGTGAAGACTATGTGGGTCATTGTTGCTTTTTTTTTCTCCTTCTCAGTTAATTTTAATCTTGGTCTGGCAGTTTGAGTAATTTTTGCAGCCTACCCAAATGTCCTTTCTTTGTTATTGTTCGTCGAATCATTGATCTCCTTAAGTTCTCAGTTGAGCTGCACGATTACTGACAAATGCGTGCACTGACTGGACAGGTCCACTCAATCTGTGTGGTTTTTCCTCAAAAGACCATTTCAGACACAAATCTACATGGTCTTCACATGATCTGACCAATATTATGTTTGGACTTTAAAAGAGACCTCTGAGTTTGTTTCGGCCTTTCTTCTCAGAGTAGTCAGATAGGAAACGCCGACCTCATTTATTTTTTTAAATATGATTGACGTGTAAAAATGTTTGTTCAAACCTACTTATAGAAATAAAATCATTTATCATTTATCATCTTGAGCGGAATATTTGACGAATTTGATGCTTTTAAGGCAATTTGGAATATTAATCCAGCGAAAAGTGCGGGACCTGACCTTTTTCCACCAGTATTCGCTAAAAGTAACGGTTCTGCTCTTGCGCTTCCATTAATACTTACATTTAACCGTTCCTTAGTAGACGGCAAATTCCCTGAAGAATGGAAGAAAGCTCGTATTGTTCCTATATTCAAAAAGGGTGATCCAGCCAGCGCAGTTAATTACCGTCCGAGATCGATACTTTCATGTTTTTCAAAACTGTTTGAATCAGTGTTGTGTTCTATTAACTCACAAATGGTGGATGTAAATATTTCAGACTATCAGCACGGGTTCAGACGTAGGCGTTTAACTGTAAGAAACTTGGTACCCTTTGTGTCTGAAATTTCAAGCGAGGTTGATAAGGGAATGCAGATAGACGCAATATATTATACCGACATCAGCAGCCTTTGATAAAGTAAATCTACTCTTACTAGTTGACAAACTGGGATGCGTGGCTTCAGATCTGAGGTATATTATGCGAACTCAGGTGTTCCGCAGGGATCTCATTTAGGGCCGCTTCTATTCCTTATCTTCATCAATGACATAACTGATCACGTACGACGTGGTAGAATTTCCCTATTTGCTGACGATCTAAAAATATATAAAGTGATAAAGTCTCTTACTGACGCTGTCTTAATTCAGACTGATTTAAACAATATTTTACATTGGTGTAACTTAAATAGTCTTAACGCTGAAAAATTTCATCACATAAGATTCACAAGGAAAAAGACACCAGTTCAAACAAAGTATGATATTGGTCGCGTAACACTGAAACAAGTGAATGACATTTGAGATCTGGTTGTGATCGTACACAGCAAGTAGAGGTAAATTTCATTTACCTCACACATTGATAAAGCAGTGACAAAGGCCACCCAAATGCTAGGATTTTTGAAGCGGAATTCTGGAGGGTTTAAACACAAGGCCTTAGTGCGTAGTCATTTTGAGTATGCAAGCAGTGTATCGCAATGTGTGGAAAGCATACAGCGAGCTTACACGAGACATATTGCTTTTTCTACTAGAGGCTTTTCCCACAGAAAGCCATACATGGAGCGTTTAAAAAAAAAACTACGCGATCGCAGACAACTGCTAGATTTGTGCTACCTCCATAAATTAGTTCGTGGAAAAATACAGTGCAGTTGCCATTTGCAAAGTGTTTCCTTAGCAGTTCCTAGAATTTACCTTTAATTTTAAGACCAAAAAATTTTAAAAGGTATTTTATACACGTTTTTTAAAACCAATCTAGGTTTACAGTCTCCAGTTATTCGAATGAGCAATGAATACAATATACACACAATACAATACAACGAATACAATAATAAACACATCTGACTTAGATATAGTCAGCGACAAGCTACCAGGTTTCAGAAATAAAATCACGCTATTCTTGCCGAATTATTTTTAAATTCAAATTTTTATATCTTAACTTTTTTTTGCTTTCCTTTGTTACCCGACTTATTACGTTAGCCTGTTTTAGTATATTGTGGTTTTAGTTTAGTTTAGCATATTAAATTTCAAGGCAAAAAGATATTGTAATCAATGCTATGTACGCCGTAATTGTCATGTTATTAGTCCTTTGTAGTTATTAAGATTATTTCTAGCATAAGTTTAATGTGTGTGATGTGGCCGTGCTTTTTTTAAATAAATAAACAAGCGTCTATCGGTGATTTGCAGGCAAAGAATTAGTGCACTGTTTAGAATTCAATCTAGGGGCCAGTCATTTAAAACATCGTAGGTCGCAAAAAATTGCACTGTACTGACGTTTTGGGATTTTGTTAGAATAGATACTAAATATAGAGTAAAACCAAGTTTGCAGCTTCGGAAGACCTGTGCTAACTGCGTGGTGCTCGAAACACGTCATCCATCCATCCATCCATCCATCCATCCATGCATACTTTGGAAAAGTCATCCGTCATAAAATAATAGTTTTATAAGCTGTCTTGGTAATGCATTCCAAGTTTGTTACCGAAAGAAGTCAATTAGAATAAAGCCATATAAAAAACATCAATACAGTGGATTACTAAAGGGGTTAAAGTTTCAAGTAAAATGAAGAGAGTACTATGCTCAGGTACAGTTACTAATGCCAGCCTGAAAGAGTATAAAAACACCTATGTTCGAATTTATAGAAGAGTAATTCAGCAAACCAAGAAAAAGGCCATGATAAATAATTTAATTACCGATAAAAATATAACAAAACAGACGTGGAAACTTGTTAATGAATGTACAAAGAAAATAAATAGGAATTGTAGAAATTTAATCCTAAAAGTAAACAATATAGTGATAACTGACTAATGTACTTATATTTTCAATTTTAAAATAAACGCATATTTTATTAATGGGTGCAACTTACAGAAAAAAAAAAACAAAAATAAAAAAACTGACCCCCAGCAGGTCGCAAATCATTTCATTGACAGTTTTGTGTTCAAATCGTCACTCGCCAGCAATGATAAAGAAAGGGCAATGACTTTTCTATTAGATAGTTCAAAAAGAGCAGAAAGTGATTTAACCTTCGATACAACTACACCATCTGAAATTACAAAGATTATTAGTAAAATGGCCAATAAAAAATCATGTGGTTTTGATGATTTACCGATATCAATTTTAAAGGAGAATATAGACTCTTTGGCATTACCTCTTTCTGATTTTTTTAATAAATGTTTCGATGAGTCTGTCTTTCCAGACCAGTTGAAATTGGCTAAAGTAGTTTCCATTTTCATAAAAGGTCTTTCATAGTTCATAAAAGACTGATCCAATAAATTACCGACCTATTTCCCTTTTGCCAACCTTATCAAAAGTATTTGAAAAAATCATTAAAACTAGACTGATGGTACATTTAAATAAAAATAAAATCATTAATTTAAGACAATTTGGGTATCAGAAAGGCGTCGGTTGCTCAGATGCTATAAACACTCTTATAAATGATATAATTGATAAATTAAATGACAAAATGAAAGTGGCAGGGCTATTAATCGACCTTAGCTCCGCTTTTGATACGATTGATTATGAGTTACTACTCACTAAACTTGAATTTTATGGCATCAGAGGCAAGTCCTTACAACTTTTAAGATCCTACTTACAAAATAGACGAATGTTTGTAGAAATTAAAAGCATCGATGAAAGTAATCATGAAGTCATATACATCTCTAAAATTACAAATATAAAACGTGGTGTGCCTCAAGGCTCCATTTTAGGACCAATACTATTTATTTTATTTACAAATGACTTGCTTAACTTTATGCATTATGTTACGCCTGATGTAAAACTTGTTGTCTTTGCAGATGATACAAATATAATAATTGGGGCGAATGACTTAAAAGAGTTGACCAAAAATGTAAATCAAAGCCTACAAAATCTCTGCGATTGGTTTACATCCAATAACCTTTTGCTAAACAAAAGTAAAACTAACATCATTTTATTTAAAACTACAACTCGCCATAATGACAATTTAGATGTACAAATCAAAGGAGACAAGATTGAATTAGTGGACAAAGTCAAATTTTTAGGGATTAACATAGACGTGCATTTAAATTGGAAACAGGAGCTAGCTGCTATTGCCTCTTCAATTTCATCAGCATGCTACGCACTCAGGAGCCTTAGAGATATGTTGGAGCTAAAGCAACTAAAGGCTATATATTACGCGCTGGTAGAATCTAGGTTAAGATACAGCATAATGCTTTGGGGAAACAGCTATAGTTATAACTGTCAGAAAGCGTTTATCTTACAGAAACGTGCCATAAGGACAATAGTAAGGATCTCACTCTCTCTCTCAAAGAGATTCATGTAGAGAGCACTTTAAAGTATTAGACATTTTAACAGTACCAAGTTTATATATATTAGTAATCCTTAATCTCTTTGCTAAGTATATTCATGAGTATGAAACACAAGAGGAACGTACGATAAGAGAAAGCACAAGAAGGAAGGAATTCAAACACAAAAAGGCACCAAATTTTAACATAGCTAAGCATTGTTCCAGATATCAAGCAGTCGAGTTATTTAATAGGTTACCGACTGATTTAAAATGATTAATGTATAGCTCTCACTCATTTAAAACTAAATGAAAAGCCTTCTTGTTGGAAAAATGTTTATACTCGGTATCTGAATACATGTCAAACGATAAATAGCAGTGAACAAGCTATGTAATAAATTATCTTTTGACTTAAACACTATGCTCATCGTAGGACCTTGATGAAGTTATACTCTCAAATATTAATTTTTATTTTTTCTGACATAGGATTTTGCATAATATCTACTATTAATTTGACATTGTATTTATTTGTTGACATATTTTAAATTAATTTGACTTTTGAACTAACTTTTCACTTTAATTTTAATTAGGCTTTTAAATGTATTGTTTTTTTTGCATGTGATAATTTTATTTAATATGTAATGTTCAACACAATGTTAATTGTTAATGAATAAATAAATGAACTTTAATGAACTTTAAACAGTGATGTACAAGATACCTTAAATAAAGTATCTGGAATACAAAATTCAAAATACTTTTGAATTAAGTATTTCAGATACCAAATGCAAATAAATTTCTGGAATGCTATCTGAAATACTGGATATAAAATACTAATCTTTTGAATACTTTTAAGCTATTGCATAGCTTTTATCGCGGGCTTTGAGTGCGGCGACCGAATCAAGAAATTCCGTAACGAATATAAAACCTAACACCCCCCACTCCGCCTACCATGTAGCTCGGCCGAGCGTTCGCTTAACGTGTATGTAAATGGTACGACTGTATGAAGCTCGCACGGATCGAGACGAGCTGCTCCGAAATCGGACTAATACGTAAGCAGCTGTTTGTGAGAAAGTATATAGTGTATAGGTATCTATCATATCTTTATAATGCCACACTCACCGCATAAAAAATAAAATAAAAATATTTTAAACGATATTAACTTCTCATTTATTCAAGAAAAGATGAATAAAAGAAAAAGAAAATGTTTTCTTATCGGTCACCACGCTCAAAAAGTGTAACTTGAATTAATATCAAAGAAAAAAAAATACTGCATAAATAAAAAATAAATAAATAATTATAATTGCATAAGTTGATAGAAAATGCTATGCCATAGCTTTACCGCGGTAGTCCCCGAGTGCCACATGTGTTTTTTACTTTTGTAAAAAAACATTTTCTTTTTAAATTAAAGTTTCCGACCGACCAAACTTTTACATGTCTCCCTCAAACACAGACCATTATGCGGAATAATTAAAAATGACACGAGTCAAGGGGCATAGCCGATGACATTTTGTAGGAAGAAATAATTGCCACGCCATCTATCAATTTGGCCCCAGACTAAAGATTCAATGGGACGTTCAGTTTTATCTAAGACAACATTGACATTTAAAATTCATGTCACCTAAGATGTCACAATAGAATCAGTTATCTACTTATTACTAAAAGTATTTTAGCAAACATAGTATCTACAAAATACTAAGATACCAAACAAAAGGTATTTAAATACAAGATACGAAATTTAAAAAAAGTATTATAGTTACTTACAAGATGAAAATACGTATTTTGTATCTTGTATTTGTATTTCAGATAGGTACTGTATCTTAGATAAGTTACATTTCTATTTTAAAGTATACAAAACTAGTATTTTAGCCGATATTCTGTCTGAAGACAGCTAAAAATATAATTTTTAACATTATTTTTGTGAACATGACCAATGTTTGATATGCTGTATCTCGGGTTCTTTTGGACCTACAGAGCTACTGTTGCGCTCAAATTGTAGCAAATTTTGTATAGGTACGTATTTAAACATTTATAAGATGCCTTTTCCGAAAGATGCATCTTTTAGAAGTTATATATAAGTCAAAAACTGAAAGAAGTCCGAAAATTTCAAGGTTTTTCGAGCACTGCACAGTTAGCACAGGTCTTTTGAAGCTGCAAACTTGGTTTAACACTATTGGTATCTACCCTAACAAAATCCAAAAAAAAACAACATCCAAACGTGATTTTTGTGTTTACGGTGACTGGTCGATCGGTGGCGGTGGACCGGTACTTATGCAGTTTTTATTTATAGGTAAAGTGGCAAGCTAGTTAGTTAGAAAACAGGCCTAGGTTACCTTCGTGATTGACGGAATCCCGAGACTTCATTGGCATGATAGCAGCTACTTGCGAATATTTTTTGCTATAGACTTATTTTTACCTTGAAGGAACTTCATTTACCGCTGTTACCACAATAGTAACTACATAAAGTCAATGACGCGATCTAGCTCCTGCTGCGAAACAATACTTATTGTCTATACCTGGGAATCTTGTGGTTACGGAGATATTGATTATTGTTCTAACTTTTTATTCACAAACAAACATTTTAAATGTTAGGTATTACTTAACTTTAAATACCCCCACCACAACTCTTATTCCGTTGCATGCACGCAAAAGCACAATTTTTTTGCGTGCGCTACATTGCGCGCTGCCATAAACAGCGATTTTACACACCAAAAATAAAAGTCGTTTCCTAGCAATATTTTTGCTCAATGTTACTTAGTTTGATGTAAGTACAGAATGCGTAGATAACGGCCGTGTGATGGGTCTTTTTACACCCTGTATTCCTGTTAAATAACAAATTGGCCTGACCAGTGTGGTCGGCGGCGGGTTGCGGAGGCCGCGCCGGATCCCGCGTCCCTTCCGGCGGCAAGAAGCCGCGGCGACGCGTCGCCTCCGTCGCGCAACGTCGCGCCGCCAACATTCGTGAGCGACGCCGCATGTTCAATCTCAATGAAGCCTTCGATAAATTGCGTAGGAAGGTTGGTATTCAATACTTAAGCTAAACCAATGCGTGTCCGTATCCAGGTGGCAAGAAATCGAGGCACCGTGTCGCCTCAGTCGCGCAACGTCGAGCCGCCAACGTACGCGAGCAGCGACGCACCTTCAACCTTAATGAGGGCTTCGATAGGTTGCGGAGAAAGGTTTGTATTTGATATTTACTCTTAAGCATTGTTTGGTCCACCGACAGTAACACAATAGTAAGGTAATGCGTCGCGCAGTGGCGCTATGTCACATCATCAAAATTCGCATGTTGTGTTTGATTGGAGGTTTTGATAAACTGCTCAAGAAGGTAAGGAGGTACTTGATATATTCTTATACAATGTTAGGGATAAACTCATGCTGACAGACGTGATAAAGCATAGCAGTACTATAATGTCGTGCCATTAACATACAAGAACCACAACGTTGACAACGTGATGCGTGGAGGCTTGCATCTTGATTTCTGTACGCACACCTTAGTTGGTAAGCTACACTGAAAGATTTGTGTTAACCTTTTATGCCAAAACGAAAATAAAAGGAATCGCGACGTCATGCCAGCAGTAAAGTTAAGTATAATGCTCTCCTTAATCGAAAGGCTATTAATTAAGTTTAATCGGTGGCAAGGATCGACGAAATGTTTCTACAGGCGAGAACCATCCGGATGTGGCTGATTTTCAAATTCAGAAGCAGGTGCAGCACCACAAAACCTGATGACAAGGTATCATAAATATTTATTTGAGGTCTACTAATATACCCCAAAGATTGTTTTTATGGGGTTTGGTCCAGCAGTGCCACTTAATGTCAGTGAAACCCGTTGCACGAAATATAATAAAGAGCAAGCTCCATAATCACTAATAATTTATTTTTGTAAAGATCTTCTCGAGACAAAAAATAACACCGAAGGACCAGAACCTACCACAATCACTTGCAGCGCAGTTTCTGTCAAAAATTTACCTGTTTTATGTCCGGTAGTGCATAAACCCCTGATGATTCTAAAGAATAATCAAGAACTCATAATGTCTATTCCCTTTTCCAGGTCCCGACGTTCGCTTATGAGAAGCGTCTCTCCCGCATCGAGACCCTGAGGCTGGCCATCACGTACATCAGCTTCATGTGCGAGCTTCTCCATGGGTCCCCACAACCCCATCATGCGCCTCACGCCATCCATCCTTCGAGACATGTGTTCGATGCTGAAGTTCCTTGGTGCGCGTAATTGGAAGGTTTCAGAAGGTTCCAGAAAGATGGATATGGTGGGATTCAGCCCAATCTTAGTTATAAACGAGTGATCTCATAGTGTATTCTTATTGTCTTTATTTTCGATTTTTGAGACATATCTGGTACAGCATCGGTAAAACGTGTAGATCGTTATGTGGGTTCAAAGGAAAATATGGGAGCGGTTCAGAAAATTCGTTCTCTTTTCTGCTGTTTCTTTTTAAATTTCACTGCGAAAAATGATAATTATTCTTTTTAGAACCTGAGTCAATAATTTTTGACATATGGAGATAGTTTGGTGGACCTATTTAATTTATTTTTAGAAACCTCATTAAGGTTTGGTATTTTCTTAGACTTAGATTTATACTAGTTACTATCTCTTAATACATCTATTTTATTCACAATTATTGTTTTCGGTGTCCTCCTTGAACACCTAATTTATCTACAAGTTATAATTACTACGTATACGTATTATTACGTCAAAGAAAAATCATAACTTTTTTTAAGCTATTGCATAGCTTTTATCGCGGGCTTTGAGCGCGGCGACCGAATCAAGAAATTCCGTAACGAAAATAAAACCTAACACCCCCCAGTCCCCCTACCATGTAGCTCGGCCGAGCGTTCGCTTAACGTGTATGTATATGGTACGACTGTACGAAGCTCGCAAGGATCGAGACGAGCTGCTCCGAAATCGGACGAATATGTAAGCATATTGCATAAGTTGATAAAAAATGCTATGCTATAGCTTTACCGCGGCAGTCCCAGAGTGCCACACGTGTTTTTTATTGGCTTGTGCTGTCCTACTGCTGGGCAAAGGTCTCCCCTAAATCCTTCCAGGAACTCTATTCTTACGCCAACTGGAACCAGCCCTCGTGGTACGCGTCTTTGTCATTTTGCCATCTCTTTTTGGGCCGGCCTCGGTGGCGCCGTCCATCTTCAGGCGCCCATTGTGTAGAGACTTGCCCAGCGGTTATCGTGCATGCGGCTGATGTGACCCGCCCAATACCATTTGAGCCTGGCAGCCTTCTTTCCTACATCCAATATGCCCAATATGCCAACATGCAATATGTTTTGGAACGCAGCGTGGTGATCCGAATTCTGTCCTGTCTTTTTACACCCAGAATGCTGCGTTTCATCGCTCTTTGGCAAACTTCAAGGCGGAACTTTTGCAATGCAGTGAGCGATCGTCTGAGCATCATAGGCTAGGACGGGCAGGATACACATGTTGATGAGTTTGCTCTACAGGGAGTTCGGCAGATCATCCTTCATTAGCATCTTCATGGACCAATAGCCTTTCCAGGCGTTTTCAATTCGGCGATTGATTTCCCTTTCCTGCCTGTTTTCGATAGAAACTAACTGGCGCAACTAGGTATAGTCATCGACATAAATTATTTCCTGCCCATCTACCTCAACCCTACGTTTAGTGCTGTTGGTCATTAGTTGGGTTTTAGACCGATTAATCGCAAGTTCCACCCTGAACCTAGCCGTGCTCCGCTCTTGGAGTATGGTCTGAAGTTAAAAAAAGGCAAAAAGGACGATATCGTTGGCAAATTGGAGGTTTGCCAGCCTCTTCTTGGCGACGTATTGACGTCACCAAGAAGGCATTGGCATTGGCATTGCAAGAAGGGCATTGGCCCTTGATCTACCATGAGGCTGTCAGTGATTTAAATATCTCCTCAATGTGCTCGTTAAGAATTTGGGAGAGAGCGGGTCACCCTGTTTAACGCCTTTTTGAATTTGACACGAAGGTCCAACAGTGTTTAGTTTTATGTTTGCGGAGCTATTGTTGCACCTAAGTATGGTTATCAAGAGGTCAATGTATTGTTTTTCAAGTTCTTGGTGTTCTAGGGATGTGAATATTTAAATATTATACAAATAAAATAAAACTACGACATATAAGTACATATTAATATCATAATTCCTTATAAAAATCCATAATTACCTAAGACATAACCGAATAATTATGTAGATAAGTGGGCATGATCATACGATACTCAACTGATTGTAATCCTTGTCTTCCATTAGTATTATTAATAAACATTATTTATTAATATGAGTATTAGTTTCATTTTGAGTTAAGGTTCGTACGTAAAGCTAACCTTACCTAGGTACCTACCTAGGTAGGTACTACCTACTTATCATGGAGAAATGAGAAGAACTCTCGCAACGCAGCTAATGATTGCAGAGTCACTTTGCACAATCAAATCTGTGGTTTGGTATTTCAGGAGGGCTATAGAGATATGAGGAACAGGGTGTAAAGTTCACTCATACTCTATGGAAAAGGGAGGATCCTCCGACCAGACGGGTGTTGTGTCTGGTGGGCAACTGCCCAACGGTTGATGTCGGGATGTTGTATATGCGATGCAGGATTTTGCGTGACGTCAGTATGACGCGTAGCTCGCTTGTAGATGCCGCTACAGGGCTATACCAACTGTGGATATCGAACTTACCCCTCCTCTCACAAAATGTTGTCTACTGTGTAACACCTATTCCGAACTCAAAACGTTGATGAAATCCAAAATCCTTGCTTGCTTTATAATTTTTCTTTATTCATGAATATGAGACAACCATACAGAGTAACTTAATAATAAGCCCAGGGCTGGCAGTCTCGACATTAGATAGCGACAAAAATCGGTCGCTAAGTCGTATCGATGTCAAATTCCTGTAATAGATTTTCAACCTTATTTCCAAAGCATAAGGTTGAAAATCTATTAAAGAAATTTGACATCGATAGGCCTTAACGACAGATTTTTTGTCGCTATTCATGTCGAGACTGCAGGTTCTGGGCCGGCAGTCTCGACATTAGATAGCGACAAAAATCTGTCGCGAAGTCGTATCGATGTCAAATTCCTTTAATAGGTTTTCAACTTTATTTCCAAAGCATAAGGTTGAAAATCTATTAAAGAAATTTAACAACGATTGGACTTAACGACCGATTTTTGTCGGTATCTATGTCGAGACTGCCGGCCCAGGATAGATAAAAATCGTTTAAAGTTATTTTGACAATAAAATTTTGGCAGATCAACAGTTGGAGAATGTGAAATGGTAGATTGTAAAAAAATGGTTTGGTTGTCTTTGGACTGATTCGCCCTATCCCCTGGTACTAGTATAAAACTGTATTACGAGTTATATCAGTTAACATTGACAAAATTAAATCGTAATCCCTAATGCAATATCTAATTAAGTATAAAACTAGTTAATTAATATAAAAGTTGCACTTGTACTAAAATTCCTGTGTCCATTCATTAGGGTTGCATATTTCTATGAATCGATGCATTTAACTAATCCCCCTTAAGTCGATTCATTTCCTTTAATGAGGGCTTTCACCATAAATTACAGATATATAAAGCATGGGACAGGGATTAAGTACATTCAGTTTTGGTGTGTATAGTGCGTGAGTGAAGATTACCCATAGCATAGCGAAGTGAAAGAGATATAAATAATTATGCGTCTGTTTGTTTTTAATGTGAGTATTAATATTTATTTTGAGGTCCATCGTCTATGATTCATTATGCTGGTATTTTCCTGTTTCACATTCTGCGGATTAGTTATGGTTAACTTATCTTTCAAATAATTTCATACCGATATTGTTCTATTCTTGAAGTTGTCTGGTTCATAGTGATCGATCCGGATATTGTGAAACATGTTCTTTAAGGGGGATCCTTAGTTGTAGTCCGCCAAATTCAAGATTTCTTTGGTTTTTTTTTGCAAATTGCAGCTCTGTTTACGTCGTATGTTGATCAAAATGCGATTCGCGATTGTAGGAATTATATATAAATTACTGAATAATAATCATCAATTCCATATCAATCGTAAAACTTTGAAAATTTGTTCCACCTAACAATTTTCATATGATTTCATATGAAAATTCTTAGGTGGAACAAATTTTCAAAGTTTGACGATTGATATGAAATTGATGATTATTATTCAGTGAATATATCATTCATAGCGCGAAACGCATTTTGATCAAAATACGACGTAAATCAGAGCTGCAATTTGTAAAAAACCAAATCAAATTTGAATTCGGCGGGCTACAGCTGAGGATTCACCTTAATACATTTTGCTGGTCTGCTATCTATACATTTTCATGATTTCATACTTAATTTTGTGGTCATACTGACCTCATAGTTAGTGCTCGGTTTGTAGATGAAGCTTATCACCTTCCCCATACCTTCCCTCTACTTCCACATCTTTCTTTCTTCTACAATGGCAGACACACATACCTACTACATTTGTTTCAGTAGTGATCTGTACAATTTAGCAAATGTAACCCTTCTGAGACTTAACTAAGTTCTTCCTTTACGTTTCAGTGCTTGCTACTGGCAAGTGTCGCCGTAGCATTACCAAATGGAGGTCACAAGAGAGACCCGGGATACCTTAAGAATTTGAAAACATCAGCTATCTTCGGTCGAAACCGAATCAACATCCAGCCAACACCATTTTTACAGGAAGAAAATGGATACAAACTATTTCGGCTACCTGGGTATGATGACATAATGATTAAGGTTGCACCTAAGAAACCTATGGTTGGAGAATTTGTGTACCCTCCAGCTGTGGAAAAGGTAAACATAAATGCCTTTGGAACAATCGTAGGTACAAAATCTAATGACGATACTCTTGTGGCTGTGAAAGAAGTCGACGATTTGCTTTCAACGGGTATTATGTATGAAGGACATAATAATGTTATGAAAGAGACTGTTGTTCCTATGTTTCCTTCATTATACACTCCTAATTATGTCGTAGAAGAAGAAATCAAGACTGCTCCTGTAATTGAAACAAGACCAGTTCTTAAAGAGGTCGTTAAAAGTAGACCGGTTCTGACAGAGGTAGTTGAAACTAGACCCATCCTTACAGAGGTAATCAGGCCTGTCGAAGAAAAAGTCGAACTAAAAGTGCCATTAGAACGGATATATTTGTATAAACAAATGCAGAACAAGGAACCAGTGGTGACGTATACTGTTCACAATAACCCTGGAGTAGAAGTAGTGGAAACTATAAAGACGACGACTGAGCTACCAATTCTTATTAAGAAAAGTGTCGATGAAGCTACAGTGTTGGGTGCAGACTCGAATCGGTTTGCCTCTGTGCAAGAGGTAGTTCAGTATCAAAGTCCTACAGTTGTAGATTTCTCATACCCAAGAGCCAAATCACATAATTCTTTTCGTGAGGAAATTGTTCGTGTGCCAGAGGTATTTCAGTATCAGAGTCCTCCAGTTTATGATTTCCTTTATCCAAGAATAGAAACCAATTCGTACGCACAGAATCCTTTTCGTGAGGAGGTGTTAACAGAAGGATTTGGAACCGTTGCGGATTTTGGGTTTCTAGCTCAAAGGCTGGGATCCCTAAAAGATAGCCCTGTTCGTTATAATTTAAGACCAACGAAGACTGAAACTATAAATCGTCGCCCTATACATTTGCACAAATCTTTCCATTTTGAGGAAGATATTAGTGCCTCAAAAGATAAAGTTTATTTGCCGACTGGGAAAGTACAAACTTTTAATTATTTGGGTGAGAAAGTTGATATATCTCAGACCTTAGGGCCTATTCCACCTCAATATATGACACACGTTGGCAAAACAAGCGGGAATTGTGCAGTATCAAATGGAAACATGAAACAAACGACAGCTGTTCCCATTCTAAGTTCGAAAGATAACGTTTCTAATGCAAAGATTCCTAGTAACGTTTATGGACTACAGAGAAACAATACAGGGAAAGTGGTTAAAGAGAGTGATGCTCTAAGGACCAATGTGACAACAAAAACGAATCAATATGTTAACGCAACTACAAAAAATGACACTGCTCCAGCTAAAAATGTTGTATTCACTAATAAAGTAACAACAGAAAAACCTCAAAGTGCTACACCTCCTGCTGTAGTAGCTAGCACAAATGCACCCAAACAACGATTAAGAGACTATATTGAAACTTCTGTTTTAAAAAAAAAAATATTTGTAAAAGAAAATAATAATTATTCTTACCAGCAGAAGAACGCTTGTGGTTGTTCTTTTAATGTAAACGGTATCAAACATAACGACGCGATTGATATGGAAAATAATAATAGAGGTAGGGGAGATATTCCAGATCAATGATGAAAATTAATAAACATACATATTTAGTTTTAAATATTTATTATAAGATTTACTTAATTATACAATAATTCTAAATATAAGCTTGTAATAAACAAATATATTTGATAATTTAAAGCCTGTTTTTTTTCGTTGGAGCCTTTCAGGGATCATGGCACAGATATAAAGTGATATGGATGGTTCAACGACGAGATATAGCGTAATCCATAAATTAATAAATGCAATTTTTTTAACTATTTATAAAGACACTTTTGCTTATTGGCTGAAAGAAAAGATTTTCAAATTAATTTTGCATCACATGCATTTGAACTTGGCAAAGTAAGTTTTAATTTTCTGACGATGTTCACTTTCATGTTTTTTTTGATTGACAATATAATTATACAGGTATCGCATTATAAACATGTAAATCGGTTTGTAAACATGTAAACTTTTCAACGCTATAGCGTTGAAAAGTTTATAGTTGTTACTGCTAATGACACCAATTATCTCGTTTTATATATTACCTGCACCCTAATTACGTAACACACTATCTGTCACAATCTGAATCATTTTGAAGCCTATTGCTAATCCATTGATTCATATGTTCGAAAAATCTGTCTGCTCAACAACGTAAATAACGCAATGAATGTTGTTGAACTGTCTAAATGAAACCCATCTCTATTGTTAGTGTGTTACGTAATTACCCCGCTGGTCATCATAAGGTTAGTTCCCATACTAATAATATTTTTGAAGTGAATTATTTCGTTTTCTGTTGTGTGTTCTTTCATCTCATCAGAACCTACTGTTATTTTACCAGCTTTCACTATCATGCACGGAATGTATTACATTAAAACAATGTTTATAATGCGATCGTACCATATACAAATAAATGATTATGATTTTGATTATAAATCAGTCACTCTCATAGAACAGACACTTTTAAAAAGTTATAACATTTTCATAACGCCAAGGGTTTTCAAAAGCTGACAATCGATAGCACAACAGTAACTTTTATTCTATTCTATATTTTGTAGATTTAATCTCATGATATATTATTTAAAACTGTACATATAATGTGGCAGTGTACTTAGATTTCTATGGATATTTTTGTAATCTAAACTGATGAACAGACAAAACCATTTAAATAATATTTTTGGGTATGGCAAGACTGCAAGAGAGTTTGAAATAAGAATTCAAATAAAATTCTTCAGTTTTATTTTTTTAACGACTTTTCAACATAATTATGTTGTTGGATCTTATTTTGGTGTTTGTTCTTTTGAACTATATACCGCCTGATAGATAGATAAGGTACAGTAATCCAAACGAATACACGAACTTTATTGAATCATAATAAGACCAGCCAGATTCAAACTAGTGAACTTGAACCCTAATGTCTGTCAACTGATGTTACCAATTTATTGATTTACATCGTTTTCTGCCTTGAAAAGATGTGACAGGTCAGGTTTGAACAAAAATATGAAAATTTATCGAACAACAAATTACTTAATGTAAAAGTAACCTTATTTACAGTAGTGTCTTCATTGTTTTTAGAGCTGTTCAGACCAGCGTTACCATATCGACTGGTTATTTAGGTTAAACACTGATGCCAGGGTTTTACCAAAAGCAGTCACGACAAGTCAGTAGTCATGTCTTAAATCAGTCGTAGTTTAAACAGCACTTTCCCTATGTAGCGTGAGGGTGACGTCAGGCGGGGGCGGCTCCCAGCGCTCCCACGCGGCCGGCTTGCGGCGCCGCTCGGCGCCCGGCGCCGGCGCCGACTCGCCCGACGCGTCCGAGTAGCCGCTGCTGCACGAGCGCAGGCTGCAGGACGCGTGCACTTTGTGCTCTGGGATGAGGGTTT
The DNA here is from genome assembly GCA_917490735.1 of Dryobotodes eremita. NCBI lineage: Eukaryota > Metazoa > Arthropoda > Insecta > Lepidoptera > Noctuidae > Dryobotodes > Dryobotodes eremita. The sequence continues at coordinate 14,683,264 of OU823257.1, forward strand.
GATGGTTAGAAAGGCTGAGAATCCAGTGTCCAAACAGATATCAGTTAAAATTTATGTTTTTGTGTAAATAGAAAACTTATACTAGAGCATTTGGATTCTGGTGGTCTATTGCCCAGAATTTGGAATGAACTCGTTCTTCGCATTAAAAAAAATTGATTTAAGAGAGTGCACTACGTCAGTAAACGTGCTGCTTAGACTATCTCCTGCTTTAAAAAAATGCTTATAAGTAACTTTATTTTTAAACCGGGGGTGCCAACCAAAGAGAAATGCAAATTCAAGAAAAAGTTGGATTTACTTTCAACTAACATTGCAAACAGCGTTGGAAAAAATAACGAAAAGGCTGGAAATAAAACAAATAAGACTAATATTTAATACAACTTCGGCATACCTCCAATATTATCCAGATAGTTCCTCGCCACGTCATCAAGCTGCAGCACCTGTATGACGGGCTGCGGCTTGGAGCGCGGTCTCCTCGCCAGTCGCACCAGCAGTACTGAGGATATGATGAACACGGCCACCAGTACCACGGCGCCTATTGATATGCCCACGTCTTTTTCTAGGAAAACTGAAAATAATAGAGAATTTGATTTTTAATTGTATTTGAATTTTTAACCGATTTAAAAAAAGAAAGAGGTTATAAACTCGGCGATCTTTTTTTTTCATGTATGTATTCTTACACCACGTTCATCAGTGATTAAAGAGTCGAATTATGATAACTTTTTCATACGTTATTTTTTTTTATAAAAAAAATATTGCTAGTCATAAGAGCACTATATGACACATTCAAGGACACTAGACAGGAGATTCTTCATTCATTTTGAAACGTTGTCTTGCTGATACATATAGTGCACACAACGCCCTTTATTTTGGACACAGGAACAATAAATACATGAAACGTAACATTTGGAAACTTTCATAATATATCAGAAAGGATGTTGAAAGCGTCATCTATTGCTACCGAATAAGAACATTGGTAACTTGAAATTGAAATTGGTGATCTTGCCACCCGCTAGATGTCGCTTGCCACTGGCGACACGGGTGAAAGAATTAGGTACAAAGCTTTTGTATGAAACTAAGGGAGCTTTTTGTATTTAGTTTTAGTTGTTGTGTAACCCACTAGGTGTCGCTAGTTGTCGACGAGGAGTGAAAAAGAACGATGCTATTATTTAGTTTTAACCAACAACCATTAACGAAACAAGATAAGATAATGATTTATTTCTCACCACAACATATAAGTAAATTTTCAAAATACATAATAGTGTTAATTATACTGTGGGAGACTAGTGCCTAAACTAGGCGTAAGGCCTGTATTTCAGGACATCAGGTCTCCACCCCTTCGGAAGCAGTTACATTTAAATCGGATTATGCGCTCGTACACAAATGCGGTAAGTTACATAAAACCAGAATAAAGATTACACTATCGGTTAGGTTAGGTTAGAAACAAATAAATAGGTATGGTACTTACAATGCCACCACGGCGGATCAGCAGAATGTAACAGCGTATCCGTTGGCCGCAGCAGCAGCGGCGTCGAGCAGCCGTATCTATTACAAGCCCTAGCTCCCGCCTCATCGCCGCGCCGTACGGCACCGAGCCCGGCTCGGACGGCTAATCCACCGGACACGCCGGCACCGGCGGCACCCGGTCCGGCAGCGGCTAATGCACGGCCGCTGCCGAACCCCATGCTCGCGCGTCGCTCTAGGACTAATGTGGAGTTGCTCTCGGACATCCGCCAGACTGATACTTCGTAATATGTTGCGTTTTCCACTGGGAAAGAGATAAAGTATTGGGTTAGTTGAAAATATTTGCAAGCTTTGACAAATAATTAAGGCACTAGGTGAAAAAAACTAATATTTTCTTACTCCCGAAGTTTCATAAAGAAATATAATATTTCTTTATCAGGTTTCAGGTTTTTTCAGGTTTTTTAGTGTTTTGTTTGGAAGTCGGTTGTTTTTTTTTAACAAAGTTTTTATTTTTCACTTTTTAGTTGTGGTATACCTACCTCACACTCATTCGTATACCACTACTTGATATGTAAATAACAGTGACAGGAAATTATTATAACATCACCAATATAAACTAAGTGGAAAATATACGTATTATTAAGGATAACTCAAAAACTACTGGTCAGTACTTGACCAAATTTAAATGGGACTACATGTGAAGTACCAGCTTTCAAATAAAAAATAATCATCCAAATCGGTTCACCCAGAAAAAGTTCTGAGCAAACAAACATTAAAAAAAAAAAAAAAAAACTACAATCGAATTGAGAACGTCCTCCTTTTTTTGAAGTTGGTTAAAAAGGTTTTTACCTGATATATTTTTCGATCTAATGATTGTGGAAACAATTAAAGCTAGTACTTTTATTAAATTAAGTATGTACTTTTATTTTACCTGGTATACACCTCATCTGGAACTCCCCAAACTCGTACGCAATATCGCACTGTTGTGGTTGCGGTGGCCTCAGATGCTCAAAAGTGAAGAGCCTATCACAGGGCTCTTCTTGCGATGCAACACCATTGCTGGCCTCACAGCTAGCCTTCAAGGTCTCCGCTAAAGGTCCTGTGATTTGATCCAGTGGTAATAGTGGGGACCCTGTTGTCAGGTGTTGGATTTCGAAGCCAGACGGCTGTAGGTGCCAGAAATAAGTGTCGGGAGCTGGTAACGCCTTGACGACGCAGTGTATTGTCTCTTTGACAAGTCTGATGCCGAAGCCTGTGCATTCAGGTGGGTCTGTAATCAAGGAAAATATGCAGCTTTATTTCCACCATAATAAGTCAGCTAACATTTCGTAGATTTTTATTGCTTTAGCTTTAAGAATACTATTATATTATTATTAGTATTTTGTGTAGTCAACAAAGATTGTCGAATGGAGGTCAAGGTATATTGATATTGTTACTCCACAAAAAAGGAAATTAATTTGATAAAAATTACCCAACCCAATTCTATCCCTAGTTCGGAATCGGTTTAGTAACTTGCACAAGTATCGTGGAGGGTGAACAACTGAAGGTGAATAAGTTCACAAATGTGCAATGAAAGTACTTACAGAAAACGGTAATGATGATAGTGTCAGATCTGGTTTCCCCTATCGCGTTGGCGGCGGCGCATGCGTACCGTCCGGCATGCGCACGCGTCGCTTCCTCGACAAGCAGCTGGTGCGATGACGTCGCGTCACCCCAGATGCCACCGGGTCTAATTTCTATATCCTGTAATATAAGAAAATTAAAGTGCTTATCTTGTTCAACATTTGAGAGTAATTTATTTTTATGAATAGTGGTATTTAATAAATACCATAAATCCATTTTCCAAAAAAATATGAAAATAAAAAATGTTACACTTGTTAACAATTCGTGTCATTAGTATTTTTTATTCATGTTTGATTAATTATCACTTTGAGGTAATTCATATCATAATATTCGCATGGTAAAGGTCATACATATTCTTACATTGAAATACCACAAGAACAGCTCAACGGGCGGGTTGGCTCTGACGTCACACTCTAACTGTAGTGAGTCTAACTCAACCACATCGTTCAGATTGCCATCGCCCAGCTTTATTACATCCACCATTGGACTATCTGAAAATAAAATGTTTTTTAAATGTAATCACTGCTTAAATTGGTGCTCAGATTTTACTAAAGGGCACTGTGTAAAATTATTCTAATAAAAATATCTAATTCAATTGTTTTATATCAAAAAACAGAATTATTTTCGCAATAAAACAAATTTCCCACGAGCCATTGGGTAAAACTAGTTTACAAAAAGTACTTAGAAAATGAAACCTCAAACACAGTACTCCCAATTACTAGATGAACTATTTAGATAACTTTCATGTACGAGTAATGGCAAGCGTTATGATATGAAACTTGGAGTCCCAGTTGGGCGCCATTACCGAGTGTGTAGTGTATTATATTTACTCAGAATCGTGTTATTGCGGGATTTTGTTCTAGATATGATACATTTTAAGCAAGATTGAACGTAATGTCACTGTGTAGTAAACGTTGGAACTTGAAACCTCTATTGAGTGCTAGTGTTGCTGTGGCTGTGGCACCTAACGGGTAACATTAAAGTAATTAAAGTCCCCGCCACGAGAAGTTATACATTTTGTAAATAAAGAACTTCTACTAAGTCACGTAGCGACAAATCAATCAACAACAAATAATCCCAAATTCAATCAACTCAAAGTAACATACGTGTAATACAAAACTAACGAGCAATTTCACTTGGTCGGGTTATATTTTAGCGATATAAAGCACTGTCGTCTAATGTTTTGTGGTACTGGAACGCCGACTTCAATTTGAAGTAAGTTCACGCTGCCGCTGTCAATGCTGTCATTTGAATGCGTCTCCGTTTGTTTGTGTTGTTTTCGCGAATAAGGTTATATTGTTTGTTATAATAATTGTATCCCTATATAAAAATAAACATCATTACAAAACCTTTTTTTTTATTTGATATAAAGGTTGCGAACCCCTGAATGTGTGTTTACAAAATTTAAAGCTTCTCGTGGCAGGAACTCGACAAAAGTTATTATACCCGAAATCTCTTTTGGACGCCATTACGAAATTTTCTTCATTTGATACTTCCAGAATTTTCTATATTTATTTTGAATACGTTATTCGTTATACGTTTCTATCAAACGTAGAAAGTGCTGCACACGTTGTAATGACAAGTTAAACCATTGAGAGTAACGTCGTAACCTTAAAAAAGATGCTGTTGGCGATACTTGCACCAGCGAGAGTCAAGCTGTTGTACTTTTTAACACCACTTTGCTCTTATAACATTTCAGTTATTAATTGCATCTATCATTTAAGTTAAAAACATCATCCCAAATGGCACCCGACATCGGAAGTGAAGAAATCTTTGAAGCCTTTGTTGGGTGCCATTACGAGTTTGATCATAAACGATGTAAAGTTCTTATTTTTGTCGTCCTAAATGGTACCTATCTGTCTAGTTAAAATATCGGTTTTCTAAAATTTAAGTTAAAATCATCAACCTTAATGGCGCCCAAATGGGACATCTGTTGGGCGCTATTACAAGTTTGATGACAAGGAAGTTAAAGGTTTTATTTTGGTCGACTACGAAAGTACTTAGGTCTAATTAAGACATTGGTATAAAAACTCACATGTAACATTAAGCGTTATGACATCAGCTTTGGATCCCCGGTTGGGCGCCATTACTGGGTTGGTGGCGACACAAGCGAGCGTTCCGCCATTGTCTCCTACCGCAGGACTTAGCTCTAGGTATGATATCGCTGTGAGGGACGAGTTGAACCAAGTCTGAAGTAAATAGAAAAACATAGTAAAGAACAAACAAGCAATTAAAGCAAATTATTCTAGAATTTTCCAACCACTTAAAATAAGTAATATTCTGAAATTACTCTATACAGGCACTAAGTATTCGAACAAACATAATTTCTTTAATAATGTGAAAGTGAATATGGGTAGAATAGGTGATTACATAATTTGACCGTCGATTATTGGGCCATTTCGTATATTACTTTGTTTGCATTAAGTAGGTATAGGAAAATTCCCTTGGCCTCAAATTCAAAGTCACAAGTTTACTTGACAACACATTACACAAATGATGTTCTGATCAGAATCTAGCGGGATTAGTTTTATTATTAAAAAGAAGATTGGATTATTCAATATGGGTTGAACCATAAGAATAACCTAATAACTCAAATCAAGTCCATACTAATTACAAGCTAAGAAAAATGATGAATTCGTCGGATGAAATTCATTTTGTCATCTACTTGTATTTAATGACTTTGTCTGCATTAATTAAAACAAAATTCCGACAAACCTTGGTTACGAGTACAAAAAACCTTTCAAATCCAGTGGCATACTACCCGCGTAATAACAATATTTGCTTATACAACAGCTACCCTCGTCTCCAAGGGCCCTTTATGTGGTTATGGCTATGTACAAGACACAAATCATAATTTTGTCGAACAAGCACATCCGTAGTTGCTAGCTCAACGTTTTCGATGATTGACGCGCGATAATTACCTGGATCCCTCGTTAGTTAATTGATTTCCTTTCTCTTCGCTTCCGGGGTTGAAATTTTTTGTAAGTCATAATGAACGGATCGTGAGTTGAGCATCATTAAGATTGGGTTGCTTTTTTATAATAGACGTGTGTTTTGTTCTAATTGTATGAGATAAGAAGATCCTATTAAACCGATTGCCCCAAAAACATTGAATTGTTTTTAATTTCTTATTTATCGGGTCACAGTTTGTAATTCTTTAACTTGGAAATGGTTATCTTTATTGGTAGTTATTTCCAATAGAGAAAAAGTACAACACAGTCATTGGCGTACCCAGCTTTTGGCCCGGGGGGGGGGGGGGGGGGCAAATCAAGACAGCTACACGAAACACAGCTACACGTGTAGGGGAAACACCCGCAGGAGGTCCTGCTTTATAGGTGGTTAAATAAATAGGTAAACATAATAATATGCATTTATTTAATTTAAATTGTTTAATTATTAGAAATCTATTTTAAAAGTAATTTTCGAAGATCTTCAGCAAAACGGTTTATGACGTCTCCCGTGAAAGAATCGCCCACCTGTTTCAATTTTTTTATGTACCCTCAGCATACAAAGCCCATTCAACCTGTACGTATACGCATACAAGATCCAGGAGGCGGCAGGTGCCCCCTCCCTACCCCTCTCCGGGTACGCCCATGAACACAGTAGATACCTACCACGATGGTTGGAATGAAAATTTCTCACCAGTCTCTTGGCTTTTGGCAGTTAAAACTTGTAATAACATACTAGTATGCGTACAAGTACGTACGTAAAAGCGTACTGAAAGATTTAATTGAAAAATATACCTGGTTACTATGATGCGTGAGATGTTTATGGTCGAGCCACCAGGACAGCTCGGGCTGCGGGTAGGAGCCGCGCGCCGTGCACTGCGCCAGCGCAACGCTGCCCGCGCGCAAGGCGTCACCGACCGTGCCGCGCACCCAATGGATCGACACGTTGTATGCAGGCACTGGCAATATAATAATTATCCTTTGAGAATTTACACATTTTACACGAAACTGGTTGCACAACAATATAATAATAATATCGTTAAAGTCCTATTTTAATAATATTGTTGAAATAGGTATTGTATTCGAAACTGAACCGGTCTTCGGTAGAGGTAAGAAGTGGATTTTAAGGTGATGGAAAGTCATCAAAGTTTTTGCAGTTAATTAACATCTACACCCCGTAGGTGTTACTTACGTAACTGCAAGAATCACAGATAATCTGTAGGTGGGTAGCTGCAGGTACGTTCCGTTCATGGTCTAAAAAAACAAGGTCTGGCACTCCGAGAGTGACACAAGCTTACGTCACTATCCAGTTGCCACTTTATTACAACAAAACAAGAAGTATGGAAACATTTTCAATCACCGTTCTGTTAAAAAATATATATCAAGCATTTTTGTTTTTCTAATTAAACGAAACAATTCAATTTAAACTTATACCGACGTAATTGTTAGTTAAAACCTCATTGATTTATCGGATTCGCACAGGTAATAAAGGCGGTAGGGGAGTTATCATGACACATTACTGGTAACACAGCGGTGATAACGTAGGCTTGTGTCACCCACGTGACCACTGTGTCTCGGAATGCTATACCTGGCGAAGTATATTATTATACCATGGTTCCGTTCAAATAAATAAAATACATGAAATAGCTCCTGTAATCCACAATGGGGTACGCATAGGTTTATAATAGACACATCTATAGTTTAATTCCCAAGTAATAGGGGGAGATCTCATTGGTATTAACTGGACAAACATCAGAGTCCAAGCTGTATGTACTGAGAAATTAAATAAAACAAATGAATAATGTTAAAATATAAAACTTACAATACAACTCAATCTCCAAGCTAGCTACTATAGGCGGAGCCAGGTGTGTATTAGAAGCTCTGCAGGACAGTGCTGCAGCATTGTCCCTCGTCAAAGGAAGGTACAGCTCGTTCTCCCGCACTGCTGGAATTTCGCTGTCCCCATCCGAAGCATCAACCAGGGTGTCGCCGGAGTACCAGCTTATGCGGGGTGGAGGACGACCTGGAGCAAGAAAAGAAAGAACAACATTTATTTGGCAACAGTTCATGAAACATCCACCAACCCGCACTGGGCCTTCGTGGTGGATTACGGCCCACTCCCTCACACAGAGAGGTGGCCTGTGTCCCAACATTGGGAACATTATAGGCTAAGTATGTATGAAGCATGAAAAACAAAATAAAGGTAAAGAATTGCTTTAAAAACATAGTGTAGCTTCGGACTACGCCACAAAAGTCGACAAAAGAAACGATAAGTAATTTAGATTTACGATTATTACGATAACCACAAGTTTCTAAAAGCCGAAGATATTCTAATATGCAACCAGACATGTTTTCTGGTACGTAGTATTTCTTTACTGTGCCTCTTGTCAATAATTATGTCTTTAACTCATCAAGAAAGTTAAAGGCAGTGATTTACCCGGAAACTACACACGAAAACATTACACAAGGCTCTGCTCAATCAGATTACCTGTTCCTGAAATTGATAGAATCCGGGATAAAAACAAACTAACATACAACTTAGAAACAATTTTCCACGAACTCATACAAACAAACATTTATTGAGGGCGAACGCCACGAAAACGAGGATAGTCGGCAAAAATGAAGTGATAACCGGCCAGCGTTCGTCCAGCAGTTGGAAATGTTGGAATTTCGGTAGTGGTAAAGTTAGGAGTTCGACCCTCTGAATTATACTGACGGACCCGACCCTACATAAAGTTATGTATTCCGTGGAACAGTAACAAGGAATGTTCGTAATGAACACACGTTTGTTATGTGGGCATGTCAAGGCCTAGGGTGACTATACTTGTACTGCACAAAGTTTGGACAGCATTAGATACTGATTGAATTGCCAGAAGAAAAAAACTTTTTTGCAAAAAAACAACCGACTTCCAAAAAAAAAACACAAAATGCAGTGAAAAATAAATTAAATTTCGGAAGTCGGTGTCTTTGGCTTTTTAACCGACTTCAAAAAAAGGAGGAGGTTCTCAATTCGACTGTTTTTTTTATGTGTGTTAGCTCAGGACTTTTTTCTGGGAGAACCGATTTGGATGATTCTTTTTTTATTTGAAAACTGGTGCTTCATATGTGGTCCCATTTAAATTTGATTAAGTAGTGACCAGTAGTTTTTGAGTTATCCTTAATAATGCGTATTTTTTCCACTTAGTTTATATTGATGAGGTTATAATAATTTCCCATCACGGTTATTTACATATTAAGTAGTGTGGTATACGAATGTATGTGGGGTAGGTACCACAACCAAAAAGTGAAAAATAAAAACTTTTTCACAAGAAAACAACCGACTTCCAAATAAAACACTAAAAAACGTGAAAAATTACTTTATTTTCGGAAGTCGGTGGCCAAAGAATAATTTTATTTTTGACTTTTTAGTTGTGGTACCTACCCCACACAAATTCTTATACCACTACTTGATATGTAAATAACAGTGATAGGAAGTTATTAACATATCATCTATATAAGCCTAGTGGCAAAAATACGCATTATTAAGGATAACTCAAAAACTACTGGTAAGATCTTGATAAAATGTACAAGGGACCACATGAGAAGTACCAGCTTTAAAATAAAAAAGGAATCATTAAAATCGGTTCACCTAGAAAAAAGTTGTGAGCTAACACACATAAAAAAATACAGTCGACTTGAGAACCTCCTTTTTTTGAAGTCGGTTAAAAATGCAAAGTTATAATAATGTATGTGCGAAACATATCTTTAACAACTTCAACAACCTTGAAATTAATTTAAGAAAAAAGAAAAGAAATATTTATGCAACAAGTCGAAATGCTGGGGAGCAGAGAAACACTGCCAAATATGATGATTTTGAAGACAACAACAATCGTCCTATGAAAGACTTAGTTGACATAAATATAGAAGCTTTTTGAGTGGTCTCGTCGTGTGTAAGCAAAAAAGACCGACCGAGCTAGCCAAATATATCCGTATCATGAATTACGTACTTTAAATCAAGCAACTTATTTACTGAAAAAGGAATTCCCAATCTGCCAAAACTAACCCAGGAATCGAGCTAGCTGTAATGACAGTTTTAAAAGAAATACTTCGAAACAAGTTAAAGCAAGTAAAACGTACTTAAGTGAAATAGTTGTATTTAATTGATCTTTTGCCGTGGTTCGCAGAAACGTCGAACTTTTCAGGGTTCCGTGTCCAAAAGGTGCCAACGGGACCCAATTACTAAGGCTCCGCTGTCCGTCCCACCGTCCGTCCGTCCACCCGTCCGTCTGTCATAGGGCTGTGTCTGTATCGTTTGAACCGTAATAGGTAGGCACTTGAAATTTTTTATACTGTGTGTACTACTATGGCTGCTAAAACAACAAAATAATATGTATATGTATATTAATGTATGTATGTGTAGCATTTTATGTCCAGGCAAATCACTGTCCGTTCCAAGGTTGCCTGGAAGAGATCGCAGAAAGCGATACGGCTGCCCATTGTATATTTTGTAGTGTTTGATTAATTTTTTGTTATGTATTTTGTGGTGAAATAAGGAACAGGAAATAAAAAAAGAAGGAAAATAAGGAAATCTCCAAACGCCTGTTTGACACTTCCCGTGACCCAAAGGCTGGCTTTTACCTTAGCCAGAGGCTAAGCATTGCCATACAACATAGCAATGCCGCCAGTCTCTTGGGTACATTACCAGTCGACAGCGATGCGGAGAAATTTTTCGACTCCATTTTTTAGTTAATAGTTTTAGTTAGGTTAGGTTATTTATTCATTTTGTGTTTTAATTGTATAAAAGGTAAATTAAATATTATTGGAGTTTACAAAATAAATAAATCGGAAAATTATAAAGAATATATAAATAAATATATAATAAAAATATGTAGTGTTAAATATTGTACTGTGATACGAAACCCTTCGTGTGCGAGTCGGAGTCGCAATTTGCCGGTTTTTTAAAGAAAACGTACCAAAGCACATTGCTAGCATTGGGGACATTGCTTCGTAAAAAAAAGTCAGTAAATTAAGTATCGGATGTCGTTATTTGCAATTAATGAAAAGTATATTTGCTACTGTAATTAATGAGAAGCAGGTAGCTACACGAAATGAGCAATATAAATCTACTTCTGTTTCCTGCTAGCAAGTATTTGAATACGGTAAAATATGTATGTCTTTTTTATTTATTAATGGCGCGTTTTTATGGGGGTAGTAGGTAGTAGCTACAGACGGACTACAGACGAACGGAGGATCCCTGTTATCTTTTTGGTTCGGCCACTTTCATGCATCAAATAGCTATTCACAACCATTCGACACGTTGTCGAATCGAAAATGACACATTTTCAATTACTAATTTACCTTACCCCTCCCCCCCTGACAGTAAATAGCTGTCGGAAGAATGGCGGTCGTCTATTTGATTAACAATGACAACATTTTCGGGTTTTGAATTTATGCCTCTAGGCCCTTTGAACACACGTTTTTCTTGTCGTGAAAAACTATGGTTTATTCGCCGTGTGAAGGCACAGTCGTCCGTGTTGTATGGATCACTGTGGAAGCTTGTTGACAGACACGTTTTTTTTACGGCACGGTTCTACAGTAAAGAAACCGTGCCGTGTACAAAGGGCTTTAGAGGACTCTTTTGATAACATTGATTTGATGTTCGATTCGGCACGGAAGCATAGGTCTCGAACGATAGTGCATAGCTATGCAGGTCATACACGTACGCCGATTACAAGTACTACAAGTATAACAATAATTACTACGCACCTGACCTTTTTTAACGACACTATTAATAAGCTATAAATAATCCTTCCAGAGGTTCCAATTAACATCCGTTTAATTAACTCCTGCTACTCAAAATGTGCGCTAATTAGTCGATTCACGTGCCCATAAATCCTTGATTATCAATTACTAAATTCACTTAACTTTGCTTGACGGTGCCGTATGATTATAATATTAATAAGGAAGGGAAGGAGGTATAATTGAAATTAAATTTACTCGTGTGCTAACCTAATCAAGGATATATTCTCCTTATGTTTGCTAATCAAATCAGTTGACACGAGAGATTCCAACCTGTAGTGATTCTGGTTCCACCAACGATGGAACTGCTGTGGATGTGAACTTATTAATTTTATCTAAACTAATATTATAAAGAGAAGACACATTACCCTCCATTGCGTCGCGCAGTGGGGTAATAAAGAGAAAACTAGATGTTTTGTGTGTTTAATTGTTACGCTTTCAAGCTAAAACGGCTGAATGGATTTGGATGAAATTTGGCACATGGGTAGACTATGAACTGGATTACATGGACATACGACTATCAATCTCGCGGCAAACAAATTACACTCCTGTGTCGATGCTAGTACAGCATTCAGCAATGCGAGCGCGCGAACCCAAGGCGAGTTAGAATGTGAAACTGTGCGCGCTGACGGAACGGCCAACAATCGGTGTCGTCGCGGTCTAAGTTGGTATTTGAGTACAGGAGGAACAAAAAGTCTCACAAGCTGAGCTACTAGTACCGGGCAATCAGACTCCCCACGAAGGACACGACAAGCGTACATTAGTAAAAAGTAATTACGCCTAACTTCGAGAGTTCAATTTCAGCATTCCAAGCAATTTTAGTATATTGTGTATCTTACGACTTCCACGTGACCGAAGTTGCGGGCAGAAGTTGCGGCAGCTAGTAATATTAATAAGTAGGTAGGTTACAAATCTTTTATATTCCCACCTTCCTATTCCTTTTTTATCTTTTTTATTCTAACCTATAATTTTTTTTTTTTTTATAAATATTTTATGCCTATAAATTTATGACAGTTGCGCGCACAGATTATTAAAGGCCGGCGGCGGACGAGTCGTTGCTCGGAATGTTACCATTTTATAAATATTATGTTTATATAAACATACCCACCCACCTTTGTACGTATTTTTCTGTTCCTTTCTTCTTGTCTGTTTATAAATGTGTGTACATAAACGGTTAAATAAATAAATAGAACTAGGTATACTTAGTGTATTTATTTTCTTTCTTGATTTTTTGTTATTTTTATATTTTCGTATGCTGCACTGGTTGACGTCATCACGTCAACGCCGGCTGTCGCTGAAAAACAGCGCTGGGACTCTGTCTCGCATAGGGTGGTAACATTATGCTGAGCGATTACCGTTTTGTGTGGATGTGACGCATATTTCCCCCCAACTCGTTCTTTTTTTATTTGTGTATTTTTCTCTGCGTCATGTGTACCGCAAACAAACGTATTTTCTTTCTTTTTATATTAACATCAGTTAATACCTTTGAGCTGGAGTTCAAATACGAGTATGTACTGAATAGGCCTACACTTTGATTGGTTTCCGGTCCGCCGTCTCACGGGTATTTGCCGACGTTACAGGGATATACGGACGGAAGTAAAAAGACTGTAGGAAATAATGTATCTTGTCGGACGATTTATTTGTGTAGGTAGTGTAGTATTGATAGCATTGTGTTGGTTAGGTTAAGTACCTAAATTAACCTTTTACCTATTCAAGATTCAGCTCCTGCAAGATAATGATACTGAAATCCAGGAGTTTTTTTTTTATAGATTTTGATTGTTCCTAGATAGTGAAGTCTTCTAAGTATTCTAATACAGCAATGTGTTACTATGGTTGCTTGTTTGACGCTAATGACAGTAGGCGTTGTGAATGGAATGAATTTACTTTGATTTTCTGATCCTCTTTTTCGTCTTTCGTAGTAGGAAATCTTTTAGTTTTTTCCTTACTTTCAGATACACTTCAGTGTTCTAATGATTGAATAGGTTCTTCTTGTCGATTCTGATTTTTATGACGATGGGAAGACGCGATAACTGTGTTTAATATACGTAGCTAATCAAAAATGTAAACATGAAACGCCATAATATAATTGTTATGTATTCACACACTATAACAATGAGTAACATTTATAAGCATCAGATTTAATTTAATTTTGAATGTTCAGAACATAAAGGCTTCTTCAAACAGGCGCGACACGCGACGCGACACAAAGGCACCGCCTGTCGCGCGATGAGTGGTGCCTTTGTGTCGCGTGAAATTCGCGTCGCGTGTCGCTCCTGTTTGTAGGAGCCTTAAAAATAATAATTCTGCAACGACATTTTTCTAGCAAACGACGTAGGTAATAATGCTGTGTTATTGGGATCATTTATCGTTGCCATGGTTACCACTTTGTTGATACTGGTTTGTTATTTTGACACCTGTCCAGAAGACCCTATTCAACTATTTACTACCTTAGCTACCTGTACATAGATTTTTTTTTTTTTTTTTTTTTTGGGTGGGAAATCAAATCAAATGACATCTCCCGCTCTGGGCGGAGCGGAAGGGCGTGTCAGACTCTTACTGACTAAAACCCACCCGTGTTCCTTCAGTTGCCTGTGCGCCAGGGCCACGGTAAACCTGTACATAGATAAGGCTGAATTAGCCCAGATTCGAGCAAAGGCTGCAATCATTAAGCCCAATTGAGCCTTAAAGTTTGGACCTAATATACTTTTTTCTTTTTTTTTTTTTTTTTTTTTTGTTCCGGGGTGGAAAATCCTCATGGATGTCCCCCACCCTGGGGGGGCGGAGGGGTCTGTCAGACTCTTACTGACTAAAAACCACCCCGGTGTTCCGTCTCACACCTACGCCGGGGGTCGCGGGAACGTACAAATCTTCCGCAACCCCCGGCCGGTGCCGGCCCGCCTCTGCGGGCCCCGTCCGGTCGAGCGGGGGAGTGAGGTGTTTGACTCCCCCCGCGACGTCTAAGAGGGGCGCGCGTGGAACACTACGCGCCACCACCTCGGGTCCTGATGTATGGGGGGCGACGGACGTCCCCGAGTCCGTCGCCCCTGGACCCATTTAGGGGGGCTGGAAGAGGGCGTTGTCCGCCCTCCGCCGACGCCCGGTGCGCCTGCTGCGGGCCGGGTGAGAGGATGAGATCTCTAGCTCCCTTTCCGCAGCCTCCTTCTGCGAGATGACTGTTTCGCAGAAGGATACCACCGCGTCCCAGGACTCCTCGCCGCCGACCATCGCATTCACAACGGCCGGCAGCGAGAGGTCACTGCCTACTCCTGAGATGAGGGCACGGCGCGGCTCCTCCCAAGCGGCACACTCTGCCAGCGTATGCCGCGCCGTGTCCTCCCGGCAGTCGACGCAGTGGTGACACCGGGCGTCCGGCTCCCTGTTTATGCGACACAGGTACTTCCCGAAGCAACCGTGCCCCGAGAGCACCTGCGTCACCCGAAACGACAGGGAGCCGTGCCTCCTCCCGAGCCAGTGGTCGAGCACCGGCCGGACCGCCTCGATGGTGACGAGGCCGGCGGTAGGGCGTGAGAGCCTGTCCCGCCATTCCGCCACCAGGACCTCGCGGAGCTGCGACCGACGCTGCTCCATTTGTCGCTGCATCGGTCGCTCGCCCCGCGCCCGCGCTTCCTCGCGCCACCGGTACAGTGACGCGAGCACCTTCGCCTCCAGGTCCCAGGGCGGGGATCCGGCCAGTGCACAAGCCGCCTCGTAGGAGATCGTGCGGTACCCCCTTATGACTCTGACGGCCATTGCTCTCTGCGGCTTTCGCAATACAGCAATGCTGCCGGCCGTCAGGTCAGCCGCCCAGATCGGGGCCCCGTAAAGGGCCATCGACCGCACGATCCCCACGTAGAGCCGCCTACAAGCGGCGCTCGGGCCCCCCAGATTGGGAAGCAGCGTTGACAGCGCCCCAGCCGCGCCCAACAACTTGGGCGCCAGCTGCCGGAAGTGGGGGCCGAAATCCCACCAACTGTCGAGCACCAACCCAAGGTACTTCATGGTGGGCTCGACAGCGATTCGAACCCCCCCCACCACAATGTGGGATCCGGATGGTGGCGCCCGCCGGGGACCATGAAACACCATGGCCTCCGACTTGTTGAGGGCCACCTCCAGGCCGAGGCGCCGTATGCGGCTCACCGTCTGTGAGACCGCAGCCGTCGTCAGCAACGCTGCCTCCCTGTACGAACTCCCCCGGGCCGTGACCAGCGTGTCGTCCGCGTAACACGTCAGGTCGACGCCCGGTTGGAGTTCGCCCCTCAGCACCCAGTCGTACCCGATGTTCCACAGGAGTGGGCCCGGGACCGAGCCCTGTGGAACACCGCACGACATGCGGCGCTGGTTGACGCCATCGCGTCCCACGAAGGTGACACACCTCTCCGCCAAATAAGCCCCAACGATACGGCGGAGGTAGAGAGGCACCCGATGATAACGCAGTGCCTCTCGAATACAACTCCAGGGCAGGGTGTTGAAGGCGTTGGAGATGTCCAAGGACACCGCCACCACCACCCCACCCCGGGACACCGTTTCCTCCGCCAGGACTCTCACCCGCGATATAGCGTGTATGGTGGAGCGCCCATGCCTGAAACCGAACTGGCTCTCGTCCAGGTCCGGCCCTTCTCTGCACAAGTGGCCGACGAGGCGGGCTGTGAGTATCCGCTCCAGCAGCTTACCCACCTCGTCTAGCAGCACTATGGGCCGGTACGCGGACGGCGAGTCCGCAGGGCGCCCCGCCTTCCTGAGCAGGACCAGACGACCGGTTTTCCACAAAGTGGGAAACTGGCCCTGCTCGAGGCACGCTGTGTAGAGTCCTCTCAGCTGGGGCTCCAGCTCCTTCAGAGCGAGGGCTAATGCTCGGCCGTGGATCCCGTCGGGCCCCGGAGCCACGTTCTTGGCCCGGAGCCGCATCACGGCCGCCCTCATCTCTGCCTGTGTCACCTCTGGGACGCTAATGGCGTTCTCCTCTGTAGACTCTGCGGCTGTGGGCAAAGCCATCGGCGGCGGAGTATGCTCCGCTCTTGCCGGGAAGAGGGCTGCGACTACCTCCTCCAGCAGCTCTGGCTGAAGACTCTCCGTAAGTGGAGGCGCCGCTGCTCGAAGTTTCCCTCGAACCGCTCGATAAGGGCGCCCCCACGGATTCCCGTCTAGAGTCTCCAGCATCTCCTCCCTGGCTCGCGTCTTCGCCTCGCTGATGGCCAGCCACAGAGTCTCTTTAGCCGCGCGGTACACCTCATACAGCGCGGCTTCTTCGTCAGGGACCCGACGACGTCTCCTCCGGTATCGGGTGTACTGGCGTCTCACCGCCACGCACGCGACGCGTAACTGCGCGATCGCGGCGGACCACCAGTACACCTGGCGCCTTGCTGACTGTGCGTGGACTCGGGGCATGGACGCGTCGCAAATTTGCGTCATCGCCCCGCAGAACCACAGCGCCTCCTGTTCGACGTCGACGGGTCCGCTCACTGCCGACTTCCGGCCCCAGGCCTGGACAATGGCGGCCTCCTCGAGAAGCTCCCTGTCGATGCGCTTGAGCGACCAGCGCGGGCCGTCCGTTCTCGGGCCCGATGAACTGCGGCCGCCGGCGGTCTGGGCGGAGACGTCGAAACGGATGTATCGGTGATCCGACAACGTCTCCACCTCCACGGCGACACGCCAGTCACGAACACGGCTCGCGACAGCAGGGCTAGCGAACGATACGTCCACTATAGACCCGCCCCGCTGCCGAACGCACGTGTGGACCGAGCCCACGTTCAGGACGACCAGGCCGGTCGTGACCGCCCACTCCTCCAGCGCCTCACCCCTAGCATCGGTCACCGGAGATCCCCACGCCGCAGACTTGGCGTTGAGATCCCCTAGCAACAGCACGGGGCGAGGGTGGAGTTGGACCTAATATACTGGGCCAGCCTGCGAGCAAACGGTTTTATCCCAAGTAACTAAAATTGGTACTATAAAAGTCCTGAGAACGTTTTGGACCGTGCTAAAAGGGTCCATAATTAGTACTATAATGGTGTTGTAAACGTTTACAAAACCCCAAATAGGCCCGAGTTTTATCACTGATTTATTCTATAAACATTACATAAAGGCTCTCACGGTGATACATTAGCTCGATAGTTGAGATGTAAAAGTATAGTGAAACGCTTTTTAGTACTAAAATAGTGCCACAAGTGCAATAATGTCACGAATTTGCACTATAAAAGTAACCAAAACATGTCTAAAGTGCTATTTTGCACTGTAAACGATTTGAGAGATCTTTCTTGACACTTATATTGTTCACTATTTTTGTTCGTGTTGTGTCAGTCGTGTTTTCTCAAGAAAACTAAAAATATCGGTAAGTTATGATTCATGTCATTTGCCATTGTTGCCTAACGTATCATTGTAATAAAAGGACATAACGCAACTCTGCCATAACTTGCACTTGCGAAAATAATTGTATCGATAAAATCATTATGCTGACTTCAAATTTGACAATGCGCCCTCATTATTTTCGTGTTTTAATTAAATTTTAATTAATAAAATTAAGGACTTGTCCCGAATCGGATCCTATAGTACACATTGGCTCCAGCCGTGCTGCTAATGTGCTATCGCGGCAGAAAATAGCGGCCATCTTTTCACCGAAAATGAATTAGGGGTCCTTGTCCAAATATAAAATAGTGTAGTCAAAATAAATTTCTTTGCATGGAGTTGCATTAAATACACACTAGGGCATAATTGGTCATTGCTTTCCTCCTCTGAACATTCCGATGTTTGAGAACTTTGAAGAGAGGTGCTCTCACTGTCATATTCTTCATCCTTATTACTACCTTGAGCAAAAGGAACATTAATACTACAGCCCTGTTGTGATTTAAAACAAATAGTTTGTGCAGAACCATGTGCTATATTTTCTGGACCCGCTTGACCAGTATTTACATTTTGAACATGAGCCTGTTGTATTGATGATAATGCTTGTGTATATCGATTATTTACCTTTTTTTTATAACTACCACTCTCTTTATACCGACGCAGCGATCTTAAATCCATTATTAAACCTTTACTTAAAACTTTAACCAGATCTCTGTAAATAAACAATCGACATTAAGAAATACTTGTGATGTAATTGTTACTGAAAAGCTTTTAAAGATCCAATTAGCCCATTAATGATTAATTTTAATGTTTTTATGTCACGCTTTAGTCTCGTAGCAGTAACACAACTCACTTTTAGAGCTATTTGTATTTAAGTTATTTAGCAATTGCGCCAGGAGTCGCTATGGTACTATTTCGTACTATAGAAGAGTTTTCATGATTTTTACAGAACTAGCCCCGTAGCGATGTTGAGGGAGCTTTTACGAAGCTAAACGGTTACGTAATGGTTGTGTAAGGTACTTTTATAGTGCAAATTGATCCTGTAATAGTGTTTTCGATACTGCTACAATCCTAGTACTGTAAAAATTATTTTGACGCATTATTAGAGCAAAATAGATACATAAAAGTGTCAGTAAGGTTGTCTATAGTACTAAATAGTACCAAAATCGTTTTTCTCATTTCTATTACAGTGCAACACTTTAAAGATTCTTTTGTATGGTCCTGTAAGCGTTCTAAGAGCTAAATAATAGAACTTAAATGCTCTTTAATCTTATAGAACCAAAACGCTTTGTTATAAACCTTTATAGTACAAGCAGTCACAATGGTTACCGTTAAAGGCCTACTATATCACTTTTTGGTGATAAAACGCCTTGGTTATAGAACCTTTTGTTACTTGGGATACTGGGACAACATTCAAACCAAAATTGACTTGGTTATTATTGCCAATATGCAGCCAGTAGATTCATATGATGTATTTATAATAAAGAGTATTTCTATTCTATTCTAAGAAGTAGAGTTTCCTCACCTCCTATGACGAGACAGCGCAGCACCAGGGTATCTCCGTCGTGGTAGGGACCCACTCTGCCGACCACCTTGTTGCTCATCTCGTCCATGAAGAACGGCGGGCTTGGGAGTACTGCAAAGATAAAATAAACAGGTATTTTGTATTGAATTTCAAGTCTTTTTCCTCAAGTAATTAGGAATATTTGGTAATAGCTGTTTTATGGAGTGAAAGAGTTTGTGAAACAAAACGTAAAAATTGATTGCGAAGGTCAGTATCGGTGGAAACTGAAATATGATATTTTCGATTTTTTAATACACCCGGTACTTGCTAGGAATCGAAACCTTTTAGGAAAAAGTGCCTAGTACCTCATAATATGTTCAGAGAAAGACGAAGTTTACATGCTATGCCACAATGTAATATCTAAGAGAGTTCTTTAGAACTATTATAGGTACATATCGCACCTTCATTTCGAAACCGTTATTAAACAAAAAATTAAATTTTCCAGGAGAATTAATTTACGGTGTTTGTATTACTATTTATCTCTTAATAAAAAAGTGATGAACTCATAAGAGATATTCCTGAGATTATTTGTTATATTATTATTATTGGTTTCTTTTTAAGGTGTGTCTGTGTAGTCATTATAATATGATATTATTAATTTCGTGAAAATTTCGTTTAGTAACGGTTTCGAAATAAAGGTGCGATATAAGAAACAGAAAACACGCCGTGACAATAAAGTCTGAAGACAGTAATTGACATTTATTTCAAGACACGGTAGTCAAATGTAGCAAAATTATTATTTTAAGGTAAAAACAGGCGTCAGTAATTTTTTGTATTAGCCTCACACCTGACGACGCCCGTGGGAATCAATGGAATGGTTCAATTCATTCTATTTTAGGAACCACACACCCCATCTTCATGCCCTTGTGTATTAAGATTAACGGAAATACATAAAGTAATTTTTTAACACGTCAGCCCTAAATTCGCGGAAGTGGGTCATTACTGCCTCCGAATAAATTCCAGTTAACTCATATACTTATAAGTTAACCGGGATTTATTCGGAAATGTAGATAATTTTACCATAACAGATTTTAAAAAAATTATATTTAAAAAAATCTGTTATGGTAAAGTCCGAGAAAACGAGAGGAGGTCTGTGTTCCAACGGTGGGAACATTTCAGGCTGATTATGTCGGGAAATTAGTTGTTAATCAAAGTGACTATACCAAGTCAAATTGTCCATGTTGTATCATGTCGTGGGCATGCTTCCTGATCTGCTCCTTATGCTCCTAAGTTGCGAGTTCAAACCCGGCAAGTAAGTACAAATGTGAATATTTCAATACGTACTAAATTTCTTAATTTTCTTAGACACTATAGAGGTATGAGGAACAGGGTGTAAAGTTGACTCATCTTCTACAGAAAAGGGAGGATCCTCCGACCAGACGGGTGTTGTTTATGGTGGGCAACTGTCCGACCATTGATGTCAGGGCGTTGTATATTTGCTAGTTGCGCGGTAAACTCTGCTTGCGCGATGCAGGAATTTGCGTGACGTCACTGTGTCACGTAGCGTCGCATGTGGCGATGTAGATGCCGCTACACACCCATACATTTTTAGAGCTCTAAGTTTACCTACTCCCAAAAACATTAATTAGTGTGACGATCCTCGGCGCCATCGTGTAATAAGACTTGGGCTTCAATGGCATTAATCGGACATATTTTCTGTTAACTTCGGGGCTCCTAACTAGTTTAACTATCTATTGGCGAATTTTCGGACACTAATAATTTTACTTATAAATTTCTCGACCTCAAGGTCCAGGTGGCTCAGTGGTAACGGCCGCGACTTACGACGAGTTATAGGTCGTAGGTTCGAACCTAGACAGGCGCATTACTTTGTGTAAATTATTTCATCGCCACTGCTCTCAAAACGGTGAAGGAAAACATCGTGAGGAAACCGGCATGTCCTAGAACCAAACATTCGAAGACTTGACATCTACCAAATCGCACTGGGCCCGTGTGGTGGATTACGGCCCACTCCCTCTCACCGAAAAGAGGCCTGTGTCCCAGCAGTGTGAACATTATAGGCTGATTATATTTATACTAAGGTAGGGGGCATAAGTAAGGTAATATACTAATAAAACCTATGTTTTTAAAACTATAACGTCATGCCTTGTCTAGCAGGTTTATCTTTTCAAAATAATTTCAGGTACTTTGAGTATTATGTTTCTCACCGCTGGAATGGAGCTACCGCTGTATTTTGCTGACTTTAATTAGCACTCAAGATGTGCAACCCCGGTATATAATTACCATTTTCATATCACAACTATTTTATCATTCTGAAATAAGCCAGCTACGGGTGTTACATTTTCTACCAAAGAGAACAAAATATAATAATATAAAATATAATATAATATTTACACAATAAAATTATATATATAAATGTAGAAATTTTACATAGGGTGACACAATGGGCGGTCTTATCGCATTTAATGAGAATACATAGTACTTAATATAATAATATTTTGGAAACATAATCTTTACAATTAGCACTATAGAATAATAGGTCTATAGGTGGGGGGGTCTGGATTTATGCTTTCGCGGTTGCACAACGACATGCTTTGCTTTGCTTTGCTTGGTAGTATAGATGCAGGCCTACCCTGCCGCCTCCTTCAGAGGTAGCAGGGTGGCGGGGTCTTGAGGGAGAGCGCTACAGTCGTGCAGATCCTCAAGGCAAGTCTGGCGGATGCACCTTCCCGAGGTTGCCACCCCGTTTCTTGGTCTAATTCCTTAAGAAGTAGACGTAACAAAAACCGCCAGGCGCCATCACACCCCTTTCCCAATTACCCTTAAACCCCGTTCTTTCCTGCCCTATGCCCCTCCAGTCCCAAATCTAACAATCCCTCCCCATTCCATCCTTCCCATCCCCACTCCTCCCACCTCCAACTTTCCAATTTCCTCTCCTAACCGCGACCCCTTTGTGACTGGGTGGTGGCGGGCTCGACTGTCACTAAAGTCAGCTGATAGCGAGTAGGAGTAAGTAGTCACCTGCGCTAGGACCTGCGCAGTTGAGCGCCGTGAGCGGGGATGAAGGAGTCCTGGGGGGTTGAGCCGAGCGGCTCTGGTTGTAATGTGTCCGTAAGGCAACACGCCCCCTTTGGTCTGGATTTCAAGCGAAACGGTGGCCCTACCCAATAGCCAGGGGTAGGGAAATGGTCACAGTGTCCCGTCAGAGGGCCACAGGCGAGGTGCGTGAGGTCCGCTGAGGTCGTCCTCGGACGGCCGAAGCGGTAGGTAAAGGTCATGCTGACGGTGTAAGTGAGGGTTGATCAGTTCGTGGGGGGTGGCCCTTTTGACCCCCTATGCCAACCCGATCGAGCACCCGATGTCGCACTGTAAGCCAGCCTTGCGCCCCTATATCTCTCTGGTAGTCCTAACGTACGAGCTTTTTTATAGTGAGACGTTCCCAGGTGCGGGCTCCATGGAGGGTGGGAGCCAGAGAGATGAAATTTTAAAAAAATCATTAACATGGATAAATTAAGGCCAGTTAACAACACAAACAACGGGGTGGAGGCGAAAGCCAATGAGACTCCCAAGGGAGGTGCTTGCACTTCTCTCGCCCCTGGTGGCCATGCGGCTAACGCTGCGGGTACCAGCGCGGGTGTCGGTCCGGCTGTGGCGAGAACCACTGCTAAGACCAAAAAGTCCCAGCATAAGCAAAGGACGTCGGCGCTGATTGGGACCAGTTCCGACCCTTCTAATACTCAGGCGAAGACTACGGCGACGACTAATACCACTGCCGGTCCGACCCTCTCCATACTAACCCTGGCGCTGGGTAACACTGGCACCGGGTGTCCTGTCAAACACCCTCCTCTTCCTGTGGCTCCTCTAGCCTCCTCTCACCAGGCGGCCGTTACCGATCAAGCGGAGACGACCAGTCATGCCGAGGACGCATTCTCACGCGCCTGGCAAGTGCAGAAACGCAAGGGTAAGGGTAAACGCACTCAACAAGCCCGTTGCCCTTGCACTGACCCTTCAGGTCCACCAGCTGCCTCAGATCAAGGCAAGCAGAAGGATAGAGTGACGAGGAAGGAGCGCCGACAAACACGCTGGATGTCAGGTAAAGGCTCCCGCAAAAAACAGGCCACTGCCGCCAGGTCGGTCAAAGCGACAAGCGGTCAGCTGAACTTCTCCGCCGGAAAGCGGGCGCAGGCAGAGGCCGGCACAAGCCGACCAGTGTCCAGTCAACCGCCAACCAGTGTTCCAGAGAGTCCGGCTGAAGGTACAACCAAGACACAGCGACCCGATTGGAAGGATCAGGGCGCGGCCAAGCGAGCCCTCAACGAGACTTTGACACCTCGGGGGGAGCATAAGCGGCCGCGTCTTGATCAATCCAAACGGGTCGCCCAACGCAGCTACGCCCAAGCTGCCAGCGCTACCCTGGACGTCGCCATTACCTGCGACCGCACGGGGATCCTCAGCAAGGACGTATCGGACCAGGTGCTCGCTGCCATCCACAGGCGGATCATACTCGAGGCCTGCTCCCCCAAGCAAGACACTCCAGGGCCGACCTTCAATGCGAAGCCGTTGTTTGCCGGGGGTGCACTGAAACTGTGGTGCGGTAACGACCACACCTGGCTAAGGAAGACAGTCTCCGACCTGGCTGTCCCAATTAGCATCCCGCTAGTCGTCAAGAGCCAGTCGGAACTACAAAAACGGGCACGATGCGGCATAGTGATCCCAGACGAGCAGGGGGTCTTCGAAGAGCCGACTAATATTGGGCGCGCTCTCAGTTATCAGAACCCCTGGATCGACATAAAAAGGTGGGTTCTCTTGCATGCCGACAAACAGGCCGCAGCGTGGTTCGTGGTGATCGGTGTCCCTGTGGACCAAATTCCGACCCTGATGGAGGCCGGACGCCGTCTCTCAGTGGGACTGGGGGCGGTGTACGTTAAGTTCCAGGGTCGGAACGGCAGGTTCACCGATATCCCGCAAGGATGGGACCCCGCCACGAACACCATCAGTGAGGCGCTGAACCAGCTGCAGGATCAAGCAGGGGAGTTAACTCCCCCTTTAAACCCGGAAGCATCCGCGGCTGAACCTGCTGCAGCAGAGTCGGCCGCCCGTGCTGCCGCCACCGTGGGCGCCGTCCCCTCATCGGGTGAGGAGCTGGACGATATCATCCTCTCCCCGGCGTCGGACCAGGGTGGGGACGGCTTCGACGAGGGCGACCTGTTTGCCGGGCTCAGACTGGAGGGGGACGAGGGTTCGACCAGCGATGGCGTCCCTTTCGTCGACCTGTAAAGTCCTACAGGCAAACCTCCACCACAGCCAGACCGCAACGGCTCAGCTTCGAAAGTGGCTGGAGGTTTAACACACGGCCATTGCCTTGATCCAGGAGCCGTGGATTAGGGCGGGCCGCATACAAGGACTCTCCAATCTTGGCGGTAAGCTCCTGGTCACCACAGATCACGATCACCCCAGATCGTGTATCTATACCACAGGTAACCTTAAAGCACAGCTTTTAACTGACTTCTGTTGCAGAGATGTCTCTGCAGCAAAGCTGACAATACAGAGCGACGATGCCAGGGAAATGGTGATCGTTTTCGCCTCGGCCTACATGCCCGAGGCGGAGGCGCCGCCTCCCCATGATCTCGCCCGCCTCGTGAGTCATTGCGAGAGGTGCGGGTTTGAGGTCGTCGTCGGGGCCGATGCCAATGCTCACCACCAGCTGTGGGGTATGGACTCGCAAAACGAGAGGGGTAAGGTATTGGTTGACTACTTATTCTCAACTAACCTATCCCTACTAAACACTGGCTCTGAACCAACGTTCGTAACCAGGCGAAGCCGCACAGTCATAGA
Source organism: Dryobotodes eremita (assembly GCA_917490735.1). NCBI lineage: Eukaryota > Metazoa > Arthropoda > Insecta > Lepidoptera > Noctuidae > Dryobotodes > Dryobotodes eremita. Next base: position 14,708,767 of record OU823257.1, read on the forward strand.
CCTTACTCTGGCAACAGAGGGCGCGGCGGAAAGTACCACTGGGTGGGAGGTATCCCGGGAGGCCTCCTGTTCTGATCACAGATGGATCCGCTTCGACATCCAGGTCTGTGTTCCGCCAACACCACCACGGCGTAGTCCGCGTAACACGGATCGTGCCACCTACACACGCAGCCTTGAGGCCAAGCTTGCGACACTAAGCGATCCGACGACATTTGCGGACACGACACAGATTGAGGTACAAGTAAGCCAAATTACTAAATCAATGATAGACAGCTACCAAACTGCCTGCCCAGAGACCACCCCGCGTAACACTCCGGGTAAACAACCGCGGTGGGGCGCTGAAAAATTCATGAAAAAATTTAAACGAATTTTTTTCATGAATTTTTTATTTGTATTAATCGAAGTAATCACCCATGCAATCAATGCATCTTTGCCATCGCAGTGGCAGTTTATTGATGCCCTTCTTAAAGAAATCAGCTGGACGGGAGGCAACAAATTCTTCAAAGGCATTTTGTACTGCCTCTCGGGTATTAAATTTTTTTCCCGCCAAGAAGTTATCCAAATTCTGGAAAAAGTAGTAGTCTGTAGGCGCAAGGTCTGGTGAGTAGGGCGGATGACGGAGAGCTTCCAACCCCAGTTCTTGCAACTTGGAGACCGTCTGCTGTGCAGTATGAGGTCGCGCGTTGTCGTGCAGGAGCAGCGGAGACGAGCGATTGACCAATGCTGGTTGGAGATGCGCCAGCTTCTCCATCATTGTGTTCAGTTCTTCACAGTACACATCTGCAGTAATGCTCACCCCGTTTGGTAAGAAGCTGTGATGAATCACACCGGCGCTAGACCACCAAACAGTGACCATCACTTTTCTAGGGGTAAGTTTTTTTTTTAAGTTTTTTTCAACCAACTTGCTGAGCGCTTACGGTTATCAAACAGAATCCATTTTTCATCGCAGGTAACAATGCGGTTCAAAATTCCTTCATTTGTGTGTCTGTTGAGCAGTGCAAGGCACGTCTCGACGCGTACTTCGTGCTGGCGATGATTGAGTTCGTGGGGCACCCATTTGTCAAGCTTTTTTACCTTGCCAATTTGACGCAAATGGACCAATATTGTTTTGACGCTAACGTCGAAAGCTGCTGCTAATTCAGCCGTAGATTGTGTATCATCAGCTTCCACAATCGCCTTTAATTCGTCATTGTCGACCAAAGTCTTCGGACGACCGCGAGGTTCATTTTTCAGGTCGAAATTTCCAGAACGGAAGCGAGCAAACCAATAACAGGTGGTGCGTTGGTTTGTAGAGTTAGCTCCGTAAACGTCGTTGATGTTGCGTGCCGCTTGTGCCGCGTTGCTGCCACGACGGTACTCATATTCCATAATTACTCGAATTTTTAACGTATCCATGATGACGAAAAAGATTGAAATGCGATGAAAATGTAACACTAATCAATAAAGAAATGACTACTTTTAGAAAAAAAAATCCATGTTTTTAAAATAAAATTAATTTGAAATTAGAATTCATAGCCAAACAAAAATTATTTTGATTTGAAATGGCCAGTACTGCAGAACGGCAATTTCATAGGTAAAGACCTAATATTACGCAGCCAAATCCAGCTACAAAAAATGCATCAGATTCAGGAGTACCACGGGATGGCGCAAATTCTGTGGTAGCATTGAATCCTGTCAACAAGCAAACAGGGTAAGGAAAGTACTGGCGCAGCAGCATACACCTAGGTCCGCCACCCTCCGCAAACCTGACAATACACTAACTTCCTCGCCAGAAGAAGCGAAACGCATCCTAATCGAAACTCACTTCCCCGGATGTATCTTCACGCAGGTAATCGACTGGCAAGATGTAATTCAAACACCATCAGACAATGATTGGCTGTATGCACGCAGGGTGATCACGTTGGAGAAACTTCAATGGTCCATCCGGAGTTTCCACCCTTTTAAGGCAGCTGGGCCAGATGGAGTCTTCCCCGCCTTACTACAGTGGGGCGGTACATCTGTTGCAATAAGACTGGTGCCCTTGATGAGAGCATGTCTGGCCTTCAGATACGTTCCTAAAGGATGGAGGGAACTGAAAGTAATATTCATCCCTAAGCCAGGTAAGGGTGACTACACAAACGCCAAATCCCATCGACCAATCAGCCTGACCTCCTTTTTATTAAAGACTCTAGAAAGGCTGTGTGATAGAGAGCTGAGGGATGGCGCTCTGAAAAACATACCGCTACACGATAATCAACATGCATACAGCTCGGGTAAGTCGACCGAATCCGCTCTACATCTGGTAGTCAGCCAGATAGAGGAGGCGATTCATCAGAAAGGTACCTGCCTGGGCACTTTCATAGACATCGAAGGAGCCTTCGACAAAACCAACTTCTCCAGCATCAGCAGTGCCCTCTCCAGACACGGAGTAGAACAGGTACTAACAGACTGGATAACAAACATGTTAAGCAAACGAGTGGTTCGCCTTGAGGATGAGCAGCAATTGGCCATGATAGCCAGAGGTTGCCCCCAGGGAGGGGTGCTGTCCCCCCTTCTATGGAATCTGGTGATTAATGACCTCATCACCAAACTCAACGACAACCGCTATTACACAATAGGCTATGCAGACGACCTCGCAATCCTTGTTTCGGGGAAGGTGACGGGTACGATTTGCAACCTCACTCAGCAAGCGCTACGTATCGTAGAGAGATGGTGCAGGGACTTTGACCTTTCAGTGAATCCCACCAAAACTGAACTAGTCATGTTTACCCAAAAAAGAGCATTAGGCCCTTTCAGCCTACCTAAACTATTCAATACAGAACTCCAGTTGGCCAACGAAGTCAAGTACCTCGGGGTCACTCTAGACAGTAAGTTAAACTGGAGTAGTCATTTAGACAACAAACTAAACAGGGCCTGCATAACCTTCTGGCAGTGCAGGAGAATGATAGGTAAGAAGTGGGGTCTGTCCCCTAAAATTATACTATGGCTGTACACCACTGTAATCCGCCCCATGATCACCTACGGGGCCGTGGTGTGGTGGCCCCGCACCAAGCTGGTTACAGCCTCCAACAAACTACAACGCATGCAAAGACTAGCCTGCATGGCCACCACGGGTTGCATGAGGACTACCCCGACTGCAGCAATCGAAGCCATGCTGGCACTACCACCGCTCCACCTGTTCATACAGCAGGAAGCGACGATGGCGGCGGCACGTCTAAATGCAATAGATCTCTGGGGTAAGAGTGACATACCACACACCGCGCTGCTAGAGGGACTCAATAAGGAGTTCCCCATTACGAAAGCCATTAATGACCGGGTACCCAAACAATTTATCTTTGATAAAAAATACAAAATCCAACTGTACGAGGATCGCCGTTGCGAGGGCTTGTGCCCTGCAGAGCTGCGCATCTTCACGGATGGATCTAAAACAGGTAGTGGTACAGGTGCTGGGATCTTCTCGGAGGACTTCAATATGCACTTAGCCACACCATTGGGGGTCCATAACACAGTGTTCCAGGCCGAGTGCATGGGTATTTCTCTAGCCGCTTCGGCCATCATGACCAGGGAAGTTAAGGACCACTCAATCCGCATACTCTCAGACAGCATGGCTGTTCTACAAGCGCTAAACAGTCACACAGTTGATTCTGGGCTAATATACGTGCCACCAGCGCCTCAACCAGGTGGGTAGCCTCAATAACATAACCATTCAATGGATCAAGGGACACAGCGGTTCGCTAGGTAATGACGCAGCTGACGAACTTGCCAGAAGGGGGTCGAGCGTGGCACCAGTGGGACCTGAACCCATCGTGCCACTCCCCTTCGGGTACTTACGCACTCTGGTAAGAAAACGCACCAGGGACCAACATTACAAACTGTGGGTGGACCAAGGTGAGTGCAGGCAGGCTAAGGAAGCCCTCCCTACAATTGATGGCCGCCTTGCGAAACAGGTTCTCCGACTAACTAAACAACAGTTGCGTACAGTTACAGCAGCTTTAACTGGCCACGGGTCATTTAATAAACACCTCTTTGTCATAGGAGTCACAGACAGTCCGCTGTGCAGGGCCTGCATGGAGGACGACGAAACAGCAGCTCATGTGCTTCTAAACTGCCCGGTGGTCGCCACGTACAGGGCAAAGTACTTCGGTAACCCAGGTACCCTACGTGAGATTGTCAGCAACACCAAGGCGTTGCTGGCCTTCTTCGAGGAGCTGGGGTGGATCGAATGATCGATTTTCCCACCCGTACGCAAAATACGCGCATTGACGTGGAGTTGCGGACACCAGCCCGTATTACCTATTACCTATTACCTAGGTCTATAGGTATTTAATTAGTAGAACACAAACCAATAATTCGCTTTTATTTAGATCGAATTTTGCTGCTTCGTGTCTCAATCTGAATGTTTATAAAAAAATATTAGAAAATTCTAAACACACTTACCGAGGGCGATTGTTGAGCCGAAAGTAAGTATAATATGTACAGCCACCAAAAGAGATAAGTAACCAGGGTCGTCGATATAGTTGAAGTTTAGTAAGAAACTGATGGATGTTTTCAAATGAAATTTAAGTTGATAAATGAACTGTTTGTTTTCTATTAATTAAGTTAAATTTCATTCGAAAATATCCATCGGTTTCTTACTGAATTTCAACTATATCCGACGACCCCGGTTACTTATCACATTTGGTGACTGTACCTAGTAGTTTTGTATATCAAATCAAATCAAATATATTTATTTCGGACTTAAAAATTACATCCATAGGTGTTACAAAACAAACATTTTATAATTATCGAACCTGCTCACAAAATTTTACGAGACTGTTAGAAATGCGACCTGCGGGGTAGTTACGTAACACACTAACAGTAAGAATGGGTTTCATTTTGACAGTTCAACAACATTCATTGCGTTATTTATGTTTTTTTGCTATTATAACCTGAAAGTAGTTTGTTCGGAATAAAATGGCGCAGTAGATTTCAATTGTTTTAAAAGTATGAACTTTTAGGTATAGTGGTTGTAGTATAGATTTTTTGTATTCCTTTGCAGTGCGGGGATAGAACTAGCATGTAATTATTTAGTTTTGTCGTTTATTTTTCAAAGAAAGAAAGAAAAAAGGCATACAAGGCAAGGCCGCCTTTGATTAAAATCTTTTCGAAGTATTTTGGCTCTTACAAAAATAAAAATAAGTTCATTTTAACGCGGTCCTGTCGCTTGCAAATAAAATAGGTGGCGGTTTCAATGCACGTCATTTGTGAAATACAGATGCACAGCTTTACCTAAGTATTTTTCTGCCAACTGTATCCCACACACGTCGACTTTCAATCGCTTCTTATAATAAAAGTAAAAAAAACACACACACACACCCACACACACACACACACACACAGTCCCACACCCCCCCCCACACACACACCTTCACAACGTATACATACATTTTCTCCAAATATGATTTCAATATAAGCATTTATTATTAATAGGTACCAATATGTCGCATCCAGAACCCCATCTTCCGGAAGACGGTTTATCCCGTGATCTGATGTTTTATTCCTTTGTACTTACCGAACAGGGGATATCTTTGAAAGCTTTTTTATAAACAGGACTAATGTATCTCATTGTTCTATTCTGTAGGGTAACCCGATTAACTTTTGATCCGGGATAAAGTATTATTTGGAAAGGGATAAGGGATTGATTCTCAGTGTTCTTAGAAACACTGTTGGTGGAACGTACTAATGTGTATTTTACTGATAAGTATTTTTATAGTCAGACTAGCTTTTGCTCGCGGCTTCGCCCGTGTAGCCGTCGGAAATTCTCCCACGGGATCGTGCTACGGGGACAAAAAGTAGCCTATGTCCTTCTCCAGGATGCAATCTATCGCCTTGTCAAATTTTATCGAAATCCGTTCAGTGGTTTAGGCGTGAAAAGGTAACATACAGACAGAGTTACTTTCGAATCTATAATATTACTAGCGACCCAACCCGGCTTCGCACGGGTGCAATGTAGATATTAATGTGGTGTCAGTGTGGAGTAATTAATAATATTATTATTATGATTAGACTAAACTTCAGGATATCTTTATGTACAATTTTTACAGTTGTTTTTACCTGCTGCTGCTGTACTGTCTGGACCTTAAATATGACTACCCAATGATACCCAAAGTGGTTTATATCGATCCCCATTATTACACGTTACACTTTTAAATCTGTGATATCTTCTAAGATGTTCATTTTAATTCTATGCTGTAAAGGGCAATTTAGATCTATATTGAGTGCACAATGTATCTAATGTATTTAATTGGATAAGGATTAATACTGTATTGTTTAAAATAGCATCGTAAATAACCCATTATTTTTTTGTAATATGTAAAAGATAAAAATGGTTACTGTGGGTTATCCTTAGGAGATAGTCGTATACCATTCTAAAATGTTTTATAGATCCTTTTAAGATATATAATTCCGTAGTACATTATTTTGATCTATCTCGTAATATTTAGCCAGCGTTTGCAATGTAATCGCTCAAAAATATATTTTTTACGACATAACGATACAAATCCTTGAAATTCTCGGCTTTTCTCTACTATAATATGCATGTATTATACATATAAACCTTCCTCTTGAATCACTCTGTATATTGATGAAAACCGCATTTAAATTCGTTGCGTAGTTTAATAGATCTAAGCGTACAGACACGAAAAGGGACTTTGTTTTATACTATGTAGAGATAGAGATTACAAAAATAAGTAGATAGGTATATTGAAATTAAAAAAACAGGGCTTTGTATGTAGGTAATTTACAACTAAGTCAGATGGGGTACTGATAAGCCATAGTGAGGCTATAGAGTCAAGCTACATAACTAGATATACATAAATTCTTTAATTCTGTCTTCTCTTGCACTGAACTAAAAATAATTATCGCATCTATTTTTAAGGGTTGAAAGTCAAAATATTTAACCAAAGTAAATAACTCAACTGTTTTTAATTTTAAACACAATTTTAAATGTTAAGTTAAAGTTGGTCGACATTCTTATCTTAATTATGTTTGTAAACAACTTGAACTGACTTGATATGAGTTGAATTTACATTTACAAATCAAGTATGAATGAATAATATTGAATTTACAATTTAATTCAATTACGAAATCGTTTACAATGTGTGTCAAAATAACTTGTATTTTATACCGCACTAGATAATGAATATTCATATCCAAATATAAATTTGTTGTTCCCCAATCGTGCCTACGTAATTTGTAAAACTTTAGCCGTAAATAATTTTTCGTAACCACTTCAAAACTTTTGAAGTTTGAGATAAATCCGGGAAGATTTAGACGAATGGGGTCCCTACCCTACATAATGTATTCGTTCGCGGCCGATTAAAGTTACACGGCGAAGTTTTTCCTTTGCTAATGCTCCCGAGAAACGTTCATTCATCGTCCGTCTGTAGTACGCAGGCGTCAAAATAAACATGTCTGCCAGTGATGTTTCCAACATGTTTGACTAATAACGGATTTAAATGCGATTCATTTTCTCTCTGTTATTCTATCTATCTATCTTTCTTTTATTTTTGAACCATATATATTAGGTCTTTACCTATGAAATTGCCGTTCTGCAGTACTGGCCATTTCAAATCAAAATATTTTTTGTTTGGCTATGAATTCTAATTTCAAATTAATTTTATTTTAAAAACATGGATTTTTTTTTCTAAAAGTAGTCATTTCTTTATTGATTAGTGTTACATTTTCATCGCATTTCAATCTTTTTCGTCATCATGGATACGTTAAAAATTCGAGTAATTATGGAATATGAGTACCGTCGTGGCAGCAACGCGGCACAAGCGGCACGCAACATCAACGACGTTTACGGAGCTAACTCTACAAACCAACGCACCACCTGTTATTGGTTTGCTCGCTTCCGTTCTGGAAATTTCGACCTGAAAAATGAACCTCGCGGTCGTCCGAAGACTTTGGTCGACAATGACGAATTAAAGGCGATTGTGGAAGCTGATGATACACAATCTACGGCTGAATTAGCAGCAGCTTTCGACGTTAGCGTCAAAACAATATTGGTCCATTTGCGTCAAATTGGCAAGGTAAAAAAGCTTGACAAATGGGTGCCCCACGAACTCAATGATCGCCAGCGCGAAGTACGCGTCGAGACGTGACTTGCACTGCTCAACAGACACACAAATGAAGGAATTTTGAACCGCATTGTTACCTGCGATGAAAAATGGATTCTGTTTGATAACCGTAAGCGCTCAGCAAGTTGGTTGGATCCTGGTTCAGCACCTAAACAATGCCCTAAACGAAAACTTACCCCTAGAAAAGTGATGGTCACTGTTTGGTGGTCTAGCGCCGGTGTGATTCATCACAGCTTCTTACCAAACGGGGTGAGTATTACTGCAGATGTGTACTGTGAAGAACTGAACACAATGATGGAGAAGCTGGCGCATCTCCAACCAGCATTGGTCAATCGCTCGTCTCCGCTGCTCCTGCACGACAACGCGCGACCTCATACTGCACAGCAGACGGTCTCCAAGTTGCAAGAACTGGGGTTGGAAGCTCTCCGTCATCCGCCCTACTCACCAGACCTTGCGCCTACAGACTACTACTTTTTCCAGAATTTGGATAACTTCTTGGCGGGAAAAAAATTTAATACCCGAGAGGCAGTACAAAATGCCTTTGAAGAATTTGTTGCCTCCCGTCCAGCTGATTTCTTTAAGAAGGGCATCAATAAACTGCCACTGCGATGGCAAAGATGCATTGATTGCATGGGTGATTACTTCGATTAATACAAATAAAAAATTCATGAAAAAAATTCGTTTAAATTTTTTCATACAAAACGGCAATTTCATAGGTAAAGACCTATTATTTATTCAAACTGTCTCTGTAAAGGTAGGTAGCTACAATTTTAGTTACTGTTGTAGAAACGTAAAACAGCAATGTCATATATTTTTTTTTATACTTTGCCCCGCACTAGGAATTTCTCCTGTATTGTGGGTTCGTTTAAAAACATTTAAACTCACATACACAAACAGCCAGACCCGGAACAACTACTTGTAGATCATACAAATATTTGTTCCGTGCGGGAATCGAACCCGCGACACGCAGCGCAGCAGTCAATCGCTTAACCACTGCGCCAACCGTGCCGTCAAATCATAAAGGCTCCCAGAGACAGGTGCGACGCGACAGCGCTACACAAAGGCGCCGCTCGTCGCGCGGCACGCGGTGCCTTTGTGTCGGACGTCGCGTCGCGCCAGTGTGTACGAGCCTTAATAACACAGGTCTGCAATGGTTTTCCTCTTTGAAATCTGAGTAACGTTTTCTGTAGTTTCAGATGTGCTGATTACGAGAAAAATAATAAAAAAATTCCATTACGTCAGGATTTTTTGATATTGAATATTTAAGATTTTGCTGAAAAATGTCGGAGCGCTTACATTTCAAAATTTATAAAACGTCATTAAATTACTTCAGCTTAATTTTTATTGCATTTAATTAGTGTAAGGGGACATAGAAATTAATCGAAATCAGTAATTTGTTAATTACTACATAATGAGTATAAGTAATTCGCATTAACCATGTCGAAAACGGTTCATTTTGGCTTAATTTAGTAATAAGCTTATTAATACATAATGATTAGGTATTATTACCTAATAGTTATGAGTATTTAGAAAAGGGTGTAATAAAGATAAACCAAAGGGTTTTTATATAAGTACCCGCACTGATTTAGAAAATTAACAGTTGAAGTGCGCATCTTGCAACATAAACTTTAAAATGTCATCGCGAAGTTGTTTAAATTATCCGAATTGTTTTGGTTATATTTGCGGGAAATTTATGGTTATAAAACAACGAAACAGCATTACAGACTTTGTGAAAAATATTTACAAAAGTTATTTTGGATACGATTTAAGTAACCAAGACAAAACTTGGACACCTCATAAAATTTGTACGACTTGTTTATTAGAACTTCGCAAGTGGTCAAAAAGACAGAAAAATTGCTTCAAAATCGTTTCGCCTACGCTATGGAGAGAGCCTAAAGACCATGTTAAAGATTGCTACTTTTGTTGTTGTGACATAACTGGATACAATTCTAAAAATAAAAGGGACATAAACTATCCAAACGTGTCATCAGTTGCGCCTGCAATTTTCGGCGAATTAAACATGGTGCAGCCCCCGTTTTCAGCTACACAAATTGAAGATTCTGACTGTGATATAGATGAACAGGATGTATACCAATCTGATCCTGAATTTCACGTAGATTCTAACGAATGTAAGCTCTTTTCACAGGCACATTTAAACGACTTGACAAGAGATTAATGATATCGAGTTGCAAGCATGGCAGTCATTTAAGGAAGTGGTGAAAAACTTTTTGGGGAACAGTAAAAACTCCGACTACAAAGAAATAGTGGCCAAAATGATTACACATTTTGGTGTAATGGGTTGTAATATGAGCATTAAACTTCATTTCTTAAATTCGCACATTGATTACTTCCAAGAAAATCTAGGAGCCGTTAGCGAAGAACAAGGCGAAAGATTTCACCAAGATTTGAAAACGCTTGAAGTCCGGTATCAAGGAAGATGGAATACTAGCATGATGGCGGACTATTGTTGGTTATTGAAGCGCGACGATCCAAACCAGAAATTTAAGCGGAAATCGCACAACGGAAGCTTCCAGAAAAAAAGGACCAGGTTCCACAAATAAAATTTACATGTAATTTAGACTAGTAATAAGTTGTTATTATATGTTAGTAGTTTTTTAAGTTAAAAGTAATGTACTTTTTTAAATATATTTTTTTTTATGTGACAACTTGTGTTTTTTTCCTATTTTCTATTTGTACCTTTTTTGAAAAATCAGGAGGTGATGGAGAAAAACTAAGTACATATTCGTAATCAACGCACCAAAATACCCTAGAATCAGCTATCAAATTCCCGAGAGGAAGTTATGACCCTCATTTTGCAGGCCTGTGTAATCATACCATCACGCCTGTAATTCCCGAAGGGTTAGGTAGAGGTGTACCTATAACACACATACATTTCGCCAGTTATGTTGAAGTCCCATGTAATAGGGGGCGAGCCTATTGCTAGCAACTGGGCACAAATCCAGACTCCGGGCTGTTTCTGAGAAATTCCTGATGTTGAAACCCAATATTACTTTGCCCGACCTGGGAATCAAACTCAGGACCTCATACTCGCATTGTCATGCGCTTGCGACCATTAGACTAACGAGGCAGTCCGAGGCTATTTAATAATCATTGGTTATTATCCCCAAGATCACCTTTTAGATCACCAAAACGTGGTGATAAATGCACTACACAGTGTAGCAGCCTTTAAATAAGTACTATTTATATTTACATTTTCACGAAAAACATGTTTTCAAGTACACTGACACAATTTCACACATCGCGGTAGAAGCACAACATAAAAGAAAAGTAAACATAATTCTCTCTTGCAATAAAAAAGTAATGCAAGGTTGCCCGAGTGAAAACAAAAAGCCCTCATGTATTCAATATCGCGGCAGTGCTCGCCGCGAACGCACGTCACTAGATAAATGATTGCTTTACTTTTGAAGTAATTTTTATGTGTAAATATGTGGCAGAAAGATAAAGCCGCGGTCCTTATTAGATCCCTTAAAGATTTATTAAAAGCAGAACAGGTGATCAATTTTAATTCAAAGTTGTTTTCTTTAAAATTCAATCTGAGTTTGCTAATAAATTTTAATTTCAAACGGGATTTTTGTTTTGATTTATCTGATCGAAAGCATCGTGTAAAATGACATTGAGCTTCGTATGTCAAGATTCCAAAAAGGTGATAATTAGAAAGAGAACTTAATTATTTAGAGGAAATGTCTGCCCGACATATCGAAGGGCTAAGAAAAGACTTGAACTTAATAAGTTGATACTGTTGAAATAATATAGTACACTCCATATCTGGCAACATTTTTATTAAATGATGTTAGATATTTTGCTCTATTCCCATCCAATACCAAGAGCTAATACCATTTGGTATTAGTTTATTTCCGAATATATTTTCTATTCCCAACGAGTACCACATTTTAAAACCAATACCAAAACAAGTTTGAAGAAATCAGATACAGTCAGATTCAGTAAAATTAAAATGCTTTGCGTGACGAACTAAGTTTCCGAAAACATAATAAATGTTCCCGAAAATCCTAACCCTAGACGGTCGACGTCAGTGGCATCCCGAGGTTCGGTTGGTTAGGTTCCTTTAAACCCTTTAGACAGAAATAGGAGCCCCGCTAAGCGGGGCTCCGTCGACCAGCTTATTAACCCTAACCCTATATTTAGATTACCCTAGATTTCGGTAAAATGCAATTTAAATAAAACTTTGTGTAGCTGAGTGTACAAAAAGTCACGCTTTGGTATTCGTTAGTAATAGATTTTTTATTTAAAAAAATGTGGTACTCGTTGGGAATAGAAAATAAATTCGGAAATAAACTAATACCAAATGGTATTAGCTCTTGGTATTGGATGGGAATAGATGGATATTTTAAGTGCTGGTAACACCCTTTCCTTCCTTCCTTCTTCTGTCATAGATTATAACCAATGCATTTTGTGCCTCGTCCATTTTTCCTGTAAATTAATTAGCAATAAAAGGATATTCAACCCAAGTATCGTTTATGTTTCATCTAATGCACCTCATACTCCCCAAGGGATACCCAACACCATAACACAATTAATCTGTTTGTCCTTGAATGTTGATACAAGCAATAATTAAACGTAATTGGTCAGATTTTAATGATGTCAACACTCCGCTCGAGGTTGAGGGCTTTATGCGTCTTTTAATTAGTTCGTTTGGTTTTAAAATACAAGAAGTATTCTAAATATGGAAGTGTTAGTAGTAATTACAAGTAACTCTTAATTCCCCAACTTTGTCAAGAAATCACGAGTAACAAAATGAGATCGAGGGAAACATGCTAAAAAGTGATTGGAATGTTACAATTTATCATAATATACCAACTAGTTCTCAAATTGCAAAACATCGGTCTCAAAACATTAATCCGAAGTTTGAATCAAATTACTCAAACGTCAAACTGGCAACTCCTAATTGAGAAACTAACAATCAACGTCATTCGTACGGAAACAGGCGGCTCCTAAACTTGCTAGAACAAAAGTTTGGGATTAGCAATCGTCTAATTTTCTTATATATTCATTATTTCGAACTACAAGTACTCACAATCCAGTATTTAGTAACAATTACTTAAAAACTATGTTAGTAAACTTCCAAAAACTAAAACAACTAAAAATGACGTGGCCCAACACACGTTCCTCCGTACCCAGTGCCTTATAAAGGCGACTGTCAACTTTGTCCAATAAAGTTTTTAGGATGCTGTTGGAGCTTCCGCGCAATCTACCATTATTGACGCTGTTCTCTTCCTGATAATACCATGAAAATCGTCAACACTGGCTTCCACGAACATCTGCGAAGCGCTGCAGAAGCGCGGAAGCCCCATCAACATCCTAAATCCATTACTATACTGTAGGCGAAGGACGTTGTAGGCTCTCTGCGTATCTTTTACCCCCAAGATGCTAGCTGCTCGTGTAGAAGGTTGGGCAGGATGCCTTGAAAAGCGCGCTTATGATGCCTCAGTCTACTTGATGATGACTAGGATGGTCATGAATTATTGCCGAGGCTTGTCTGCTGTCTCTAATACATTGTCTAGTATTTAAATGATAAATGATTTTATTATACGTTTTTGCAAACAGTTTTACACGTCTATCATATTTTTTAAACTAGATGAGGTCGGCGTTTCTTATCTGATTACTCTAAAAAGAAAGGCCGAAACAAACTCAGAGGTCACAGTCTCTTTTAATGTCCAGAAATAATTTTGGTCAGATTATGTGAAGGCCATGTAGATTAGTGTCTGAAATGGTCCTTTGACGAAAGAACCACACAGATTAAGTGTACCTGCGCAGTCAGTGCACGCATTTGTCAGTAATCGTGCAGCTCAACTTAGAACTTAAAGTACAATAGCAAAAAAAAAAAGGATATAGAATTTATCAGGAGTGTGAATTTGTGCCCAGTTGATGGCAATGGGTTCACCCCCAACTACATGGGACTTAAACATAACTTGCGAGTTGTGGTGTACTATAGTAAGAGTTCTGCCTACACCTACGATGCATACAGGCGTGATGTTATGGTATGTGTTATTTTTAAAGCAAATATACTTAATTTGATTTATCAATGATAGCATTTGCATAGCTCTGTAACATTTTATTACTTCCTTAATTTTGCAGGTCTGCTTTTGAATGAAGCTCTAGAAAAAACCAACAAAAATACTCTTTATATCTACTGGATAAATAGCGCTACTGTAGTACTGAAAACCGATGTTTTCAGCCCCACTAACTTAGTGGTGTGAAGTTAAAAGTATGTGGCACAGGTGGTCCAGGCGTGGGTCATTAGGAGTTATTCATTCCCCTTTGGAAACCACTTTTATTTGGTTTTTATTTCGCTTTCCTTTAGTGTTTGAAATTCGGCAAGTTGTAAACCAAATTATGATTCAATGCCGCTATATTTTTTTACTAGCATTTTCACGTAGCTATATTTTTTTTGAAACTATGATTTTATTTGGTAGCTATTCGATTAATTGATGATAATTTATTGAAATGATTTTCGATAAAAGATAAATCGATATTTGCGGTCGCGATTCACACACGGTTTCTTTTTAAAATTAATGTTAATATTTGCAATCTGAATAGTAAATATTTTCTATAAGGCCGGTTTTTTAACTATCTTTTCCCGGTCGATTCTTTGATGAATATATTGTTAATAATAATAAAAGAACGGACATTTTAATCGTGTTCACGACTGTAATTAATTTAATTTCTTTGCCATCAGTGTAGCCTTGCGTGGATCATTTAAATGTTTAAGTGGGCGAGGGCTCGCATCTTTGTGTACATGACCTAATACCGTGACCCATACACAGTTCAAGTAACTTTCCTACTAAGTAATAATAATTGAATTTGTAATACGCATTGGTAGTGTAATGATAAGTGATAGAAATACCATGTATATTGAAAACTAAACTATTCTATTCTACTTTTTTATTATTATTTATTATTAAAAAAAAAAAAAAAAAATCTTTTTTTTATATTATTTCTTTTTTTATTTTTTTTATTTTTTATTATTCTATTGTAAACTATTGGTCATACATTAGGTAGAGCTTTTAAGAATAGTTAGAAGTACAATATCTTAAAGTTTATGAATACCTATCTGTCAACCAACTACTAAGTGAGAAGTGGTGAAAACATACCTAGAAAATACAATGTCCTGAAGATTTGAAGAAAATACGTAAGTATGACAAAAATACTGCCAAATTTTGGGAAAGCGTAATAAATATTTAACATACCAACTTTCCATCCATGGCTTTTTTCCCGCCCTGTATAAAATTTACACACAGTTCTATCCTTCTTTCTCACTACAAAACAACACCAAAAACAAAAACATTTCTTGTAACATTTTGGTTAAAATGTAGTAAGTACAGTATTTTTATCTCACAAAGCGACGCGCGCTTTACTTGTGGTTACCAAGTGTACAAACACGGTGTGAATGTGTGCGTGTAAGCGCAGTAACTTTTGGTACCGACCCAGATAATGGCGAAATCGGAAGTGTGTATGTGTGTGTATGTGCGTGTGTGTGTTATGTGCTGACGGTACTCGCCTTCATACACACATTCACGTGTTTATACACTTGGTAACCACAAGTTACCACCAGTAAAGCGCGCGTCGCTTCGTGAGATAAAAATACTGTACCTATGTAAAATTCAAGGCAGATGTACGTAGTATGCATTCCAGTCTCTACGAATATTAAGACGGACTTCAAAGTTATCTTGCAGCAGTAAAATTGCAAGCAGACAAACAACAAAGTCTTCTCATAGAGATATTGCCTGTGTCCCAGCAGTGGGAACTTTTAAGGCCGATTATGTTAAAAAACTAAGGGCTGATTTTACCAACGACAGATTTCTTTGTTTTCTTTTTTAAGCATTGTTTCCATACAAGATCTATTATAATAAGTCAACTTTATTCCACTGATAATAGATATCTGACATTGGTAAAATCAGCCCTTAATTGGTAAATATAAATATAGTCTGAACTACACCGGGGCGTGCAATAAAATCGGCTCACACCGTGTTTTTAATTTGAGAGACGATATCTCAATTTTTTTTAATGAATATAATTTATTAATTTATATTGTGTGAAGGTAGGTAAGGTACAGTCTATTTGCACATACACTATTTGTGGATAAACGACAAAATCGACTCAATTCTTCAGATGTCCTCATCGCTCACTTTTGCTCGGATAAAGTGCGTGACTTTTTTTGCCAATGAAATTGACAAAATAATCATTTTGTTTATTTCTGTTCGTTTAATGAAAATTTAACTTGATTTTTTAACGGACTTCATAAAAAAAGAGATTCTTTATTCGAACCCTCATGTTTGTAAGTTCGTGATTTTTTCATAAATTTATAAATCAGTTTTGATAATTCTTTAACTGACGTAATCTACATACTTTCAGGTAGGTTTTAGTATACAATATATTAGATTATTGTTAGTAAACCTTGTTGAATTATATTGTTTCAAATCGAAGAGCACGAGGTGGGTTGATTTTATTGCTCGCAAGTGTATTATTATAAAGAGAATAGATTTAATTTTTTGTATTTTTGTGTTTGTTTGTTACGCTTTCGCAAAGTCGCTTTCCGTGTCTGTCTGACTGCTAAGATCTTCTAAATCAGTGTTCCGCAATTTTTTTATGTTTAAGGTACACCAAAAAGTCAGGAAATTTTACACCAAGGAAAAACCAATGTTTGTTTAATATTAATTTATTATTAAAATCCTTCAAATATGAAAATATGTTTAGTGAGAAATGTGAGCCTGCTTAACTGAGCATAGGCGATCCAAATTTGGAGCAATAGCTGATAGGGCTGCTGTCTTCTCTGCGTCGATCATCCTCAGGCGTTCCCTTTTTTTGATTTTATTGTAGAGAGAGTTGAAAACCCTAATTCGCATAAATAGTTTGTTCCAAATAGTAAGAGTAGGTATGTAGATACAATAGATAGATGCAATAGCACGCTTTGAAAGCAGCGGATAGCCACTCAGTAACTCCCGACAAAAACAGAGGGTCGTAATAAGTTTTTTTTATATGCAGCCAAAAATGTGCTTGCTACGTCTGTTTCGGAAAATTTTAGTTTCAATGTCCGATCAGTTTTTAGCTCCATGAATTCTTCCTGCTGGTTTATTGGTAAGTGTTCTAGGGAAATGCTTTCTGAGAATGGATTTGTACTAGGGCGTATTATCGCAGTCATGTGTAAGATCGCAAGCCGATAATAACGCTACACCTATTTTTCCGCGGCACACCAACTAATGACCACGGTAAACTAGTGTGCCGCGGCACATAATTTGCGGAACATTGTTCTAAACTACACCACGGATTTTGATGCAGTTTTACGACCATAATTTAGCGAATTTATTCCGGAAGGTATGTGTATGTATTATTTTTACATATTACATAATTATTATACAGGTGTAGATATCGTAATGTTTTGACTTGTACATTAATTGTAAATGATAAATGATTTTATTTCTGTAAGTAGGTTTGTACAAACACTTTTACACGTCAATCATATTTTAAAACTAGATGAGGTCGGCGTTTCCTACCTGACTACTCTGAGAAGAATGGCCGCAACAAACTCAGTCTCTTTTAAAGTCCAGACATAATCTTGGTCACATCATGTGAAGACCATGTAGATTAGAGTCTGAAATGGTATTTTGAGGAAAAACCACACAGAATGAGTGGACCTGTCCAGTCAGTGCACGCATTGGTCAGTAATCGTGCAGCTCAACTCAAACTTAAGGAGCTCAACGATTCGACGAACAATACCAAAGAAAGGACATTTGGGTAGGCCGCATAAATTACTCAAACTGCCAGACTATGATTAAAACTAATTAAGAAAGAAAAAAAAAACAAGGTCTACATAGTCTTTACATTCACAATAATTAATTACAGTACATTAATACATTGCACCCGTGCGAACTAGGGGCGAGTCGCTAGTTAAAAATAAGATATTTTAAAACAATCTTACCAACAACAGTGACATTGATGCCAACATTCCTTGTGGGGGATAGTCGGAAGTCAACCCGGCAGTGGTACATGGCCTGGTCATCTTCCGACAGCGAAGATATGGTGACTGAAGTCGGCTGGGACTGGATGTCGGCCCGAAGCCTGGAACTCGTGTTGAAAGATGGCTCCGACCATTGCTTGTCTGGGATCTCAAAGCTGTGGAAAAAAATGGAGGTTTAGGTCTAGTTTTTATTTGCGACTAATTTCGTTGAAGTCAACTATACCAAACATTTTGCAGATCCTATGGCAGATGTGGATCGAAATTCGTTTGTATAGAACATATGCATGAAAGGATAGTTTATTAAATGAAATAAATGAGGCATTTGTAATTAAAAACCAAATATATATCTTAATTACGTGTCACGTTGTTTGTTCGCGATGGACTCCTAAACTACTGAACCGAATTTAAATTTGATTTGCACACCGTGTGTAATTTGATCCAACTTGAAAGATAGGATAGCTTACATCTCAATTTATAGTCGCAATATTATTTTATTACAAATTATTTGTCTATTATTTGACGGTCACAATTATCTGTTAGCTCCAAAAGATTCTAACAGATGGCGATATCTGTTGACTGGATTGAGTAACTATTCAATAGATGGCGCTATTTCAAAAATACATACGTTTCATATAAGCTACAATTTAATAGCATAACCACCACGTGTTGCTGAGGCTAAGGTATAACCTAAATTTATTTTGTAATAAACGAAATACAATGAAATAATATTATAAAGAGAAAGGATGTGATTGTTTGTTTGTATTGAATAGGCTCCGAAACTACTGAACTGATTTCAAAAATTCTTTCACTGTTGGGAAGCTACATTATCTCCGGGTGACATAGGCTATATTATATTATGATTTGCTACCCGGGCGAAGCCGGGGCGGGTCGCTAGTATATTTATTAAGAAAAACATATTTATCAAAAAATACATCATCATCATAATCAACCTATAATGTTCCCACTGCTGGGACACAGGCCTCCTCTCTTTGAGAGGGAATGGGCTGTAATCTACCACGCGGGCCCAGTGCGGGTTGGTAGATGTCACATGTCTTCGAATTTTTGGTTCTAGGACATGCCGGTTTCCTCACGATGTTTTCCTTCACCGTTTTGAGAGCAGTGGTGATGAAATTATTTACACAAAGTAAAGCGCCTGCTTGGGTTTGAACTCACGACCTACAACTTGTAAGTCGGGGCTAATACCACTGGGCCACCACTGCTCTGAAAAAAAAAAACAATAATACATATTACTTAATTAAGTAATATGTATTTTTTGATAAATATTTTTATTTTATTTAAAAATTTTGGTATTAAATTTAATACCAAAATTTATTTCTTAACTCTGCGAGAGAGTCGCAGATTTACGCCAATAGTTCTGCGACTTATTTACCGGTCTGACCCGTCGCATAAAGCAGATGTCTCACATTAAAAACAATTATCATATAGCATTCGGGAATAGTGTAGCTTTATATCAGTGAAAGAATTTTGGTAAAGAAAGAAAGAAAGAAAGAAAATACATTTATTTAGCACATACTACAAAGCACACAACACAACATATACCTACAAGCAAAAGAGAAAATAAAAATAAAATAAATAAAAAGTGTAAAGTGCGTAGTGAGAAATTAGTACGAAACTGTGCCTCGCGGCTGCGCCAAATAGGAATAGGAATTGAAATCGGATTAGCATCCTAATTACGTAACACACTATCAATCACAATCTGAATCATTTTGAAGGATATTGCTAATCCATTGCTTCATATGTTCGAAAAATTTGTCTACTCAACAACGTAAATAACGCAATGAATGTTGTTGAACTGTCAAAATGGAAGCCATTCCTACTGTTAGTGTGTTACGCAATAACCCTGCAGGACTTCCAGTGACCTCTTACTAACAAACTATTTTACCTATTTGTAATATTAGTTTAGATTACATACGAGTAAGATTGCCCATCGTAATAACTTATGTAACTTAAAATCTTTCTAAATGTGAATGCTCCCGCAGACAGGCGCGACACGACTCTTGTAAAACAATTTCCATGAAGTTTTCATAGAAATTGTTCCACGAGAGTCGCGTCACGCTGTCACCTCGCGTTTATTTGCGGGAGCCTTAAATTTTAAGGTGCACCTACACTAAAGAATATTCAAACGGAGTGTTTTCACTGCAAGATGGTGATATTAGGTCTGGTTCACATGAATGATTTTTCGTTGGAATGAGCAAACGGTTACCCGCGTATGTGTTCTTATGAACACGTTTATGACTTTGCTAATTTCAAAAACGGTGTAGTATCAAACGTAGCATGTGGGTAGCGGATCTAGTGTTCCAGTAGGTTTTTCTAAAGACTGTTCACATTTCAATGCTTCTTTTGAATTAGGTATACGAAGCTCCCAAAGCTAACAGCGATTTTTCACACAAAAAATAAAAGTTGTTTCCCAGCAATAATTTTTGCTCAATGTTACTAAGTTTTATGGACAGAATGCGTAGATAACGGCTATGTGACTCATCAATAGATCATTGCTAGATGTAGTACCCATCTACAGCATGTTAAAATACTCTTCGTTTAACACCCTGTGCATGAGTAAAAGAAAAATAAATGTTTATTATGCACTAACAACAACATTACAAAGCAAAATACAAAATACATACTCTAATAAAAAGTAGCCAAAAGCCTTGTATTCAAACCGTTAAAAGTTTGACAATATTGTCCATTGCTACCCACGCAATTGGTCAATACACGTCTACGTGGTAGATTTACCACAAGTTTTTAAATGTCCTTGTTTTTAACCGACAAAAAAGGAAGAAGTTCTCAATTCGTCGGGATCTTTTTTAACTTAAATAAAAAGCGTCCGTGCAAATCAGGGACTAGTCGGTTCCTATTTTTGTTTCGTTCCCATTCCGTATTTTTGTTTGCGTATCTGCTTAGTCTCGGCACAGAATAAATAATACTACTTTTTGGTTAGATTGTTTGTGGGTTTGTGGGATTTAAATGGTGGGTGTGTGTGTGTGTTTGTTGATCAAGAGCTGAGATTCAAATTTATGCTGTTGAATATGATCAGTAAGGCAAATAAGGATATATTATCCACACCTTGGTTTAAGATAAAGTTGGGAAATTATGTCGGTGTGAATTTGTGTAGTAGGTACAAGTTATAATGGCCCAATTTCTCGTATCCCAGCGATTTGTTGTGCTATTCTGTACAGTTTTCTTGAAACTACTTATATAGGGTGACGTAAGCCAATTTCACTTGTTTTTATCAAAGTTGACCATCGCGGATTCACAACTCGATCTACCGATGAATTTCGAAAATATGTTTTGAGAATAACCCAAGATAGAAACTTCGCCTGTCATGTCATAACTATCTGGGAACTCAAAATTTTACGACAAAGTCCCGCAGCCCTTGTTCTTGCGACTTCGCGTTAAATTCAGCGAAGTAGTACGATTTTCCAGTGACATAAATCACGTATATTTTGTAGAATAGTCCTCTTCACCGAATCCGGTGACAATGACCCAGTCTAATTTTCATTCCTTTCGTGAGCTACCTGCTGATGACTAGCAAAATCAAATTTGGTCTTGAAAACTCGGTCACACTGTGTACAGAAAACCTGATCAGCATCAGGAAATATAGTCCTCCAGACCGTATTTTCGGCCATGGCGGCCGATCTCAACAGAGACTAGCCTTTGGCGTGGGAGATATTATAGTGCACAGGTGTGCGCGCAGACACAGATGCACTCTCTCTTCCCTCACATTCATAGTCCGATGGGACGGCAATTCGACTGGAGAGAAAGGAAATCAGAAGGAGGGGAACGATCGGGAAATACAATGTTATTGTAATTCGTTTACCTGTCATCATCTACCTGCTCTTTTTATAACATAGTTGGTACTATGTTGGGGTCAGCTTTCAGTCTAACCGGCTGCAGCTGAATACCAGTATCTATTTAACTTGCAACGACTGCCTATTTGACCTCCACAATCCATTTACTGGGTAATACTTCTTAGTAACACTGTCTCAAGACTTTCGGGCGTCTGACTAACAGTAACATTTCTCAAAGATCTACAAATTGCAGCAAGGCCTAACGGTTTCTTTTGCTTACCGAGACACGGAGAGGTCTCAGTATGTAATGGACGGTTCCCCATCCACTACCTGACCTCGGTAAGTGTAGTTTAGCCTTGATCTATCGACCAGCGGGGTAGTTGCGTAACACAGGGACAGTAGGAATGGCTTTCATTTTGACAGTTCAACAACATTCATTGCGTTATTTACGTTGTTGAGCAGACAAATTTTTCGAACATATGAAGCAATGGACTAGCAATAGGCTTCAAAATAATTCAGATTGTGTGTTAATTAGGGTGCTGTTCGGCTGTAATTATTTAGCCAGGAGCCCCTCTTAGTATGGGGACTTTACATGATGTTAAATATTAAATCAAAAAAAAAGATATCGGGACTTAGAAAGTAAGTTGCTTTTTTATTGTGTTGAAAACCTCAACGCTGATATGTATACAGGGTGGCAGGGACATCGACGTGCAAACTGTAACCATGAATTCAGCACATGATTCTAGACCCCCTAGCGTAGAAATTTTACATCGGTTATTAAAAAAACTTTTTTACAAAAAAACGTTTCACGTTTTTCAGTGTTTTTTTTTGGAAGTCGGTTGTTTTTTTGTAAAAAAGTTTTTATTTTTCACTTTTTAGTTGTGGTACCTATCCCACATACATTCGTATACCACTACTTGATATGTAAATAACCGTGACAAGAAATTATTATAACATCATCAATATAAACCAAGTGGAAAAAATACGCATTATTAGGAATAACTCAAAAACTACTGGTCAGTACTTGATCAAATTTAAATGGGACCACATGTGAAGCACCAGCTTTCAAATAAAAAAGAATCATGCAAATCGGTTCACCCAGAAAAAGTTCTGAGCTTACAAACAAAAAAGAAAAACATACAGTCGAATTGAGAACCTCCTCCTTTTTTTGAAGTCGTTTAAAATAAATTGCCGTTTCATAGAAAAGTAGCAGCAGCAGTGGTAGTAGTAGCGTAGTTTTGACCTACGTGGTCAAACTGTATTGGACAGCAGATTTTTTTTAAATAACCGACGATAATTTTCAACACAGGGCCGTTCAGAATTATGTACTGAATACAGAACCCTGTATAGTCGAATAATTGTAAGAATGTTATTGTGATATCTTACCTGTATATGGGCATATTACTCTTGTACCACACAAGGATCATGAACTCGTCATCAGAGGAGTCGGGGGTTGAGTCGCAGAGCAGGGTAACGTCGCCGCCCTCCAGAGCTTCCACGTTGGAGACGGGACCTGGCAAATAAGGTCCACCTATTTAATAACAGTCAAAAGAATCTATTTAATAAAATTTACTTGGAATTTGTTATAATAGATTTTAAAAGTCTTTATAAAGACGGTAGATTAGCAATTTAATTCCGGATTTATCGCTTTCTATTTTAGTGCCTTCGATTCTTTGAATATTCAGAATATAGTATAATAATAATAATAACCCCACCGCTGTATCTTTACGTTGACGTCGTGGTGGGGCTTACGCGCTCCTGAACTCTAGGTCTGTACTGGTAGAGTTTACTTTGCCG
The DNA here is from genome assembly GCA_917490735.1 of Dryobotodes eremita. Classification (NCBI taxonomy): domain Eukaryota; kingdom Metazoa; phylum Arthropoda; class Insecta; order Lepidoptera; family Noctuidae; genus Dryobotodes; species Dryobotodes eremita. The sequence continues at coordinate 14,732,463 of OU823257.1, forward strand.
AAACAGGTCTAGGGTGAGTAGCTAGACCAAGAGAGATACAGAAACCCGCAGGGCACTATGTAGCGAACCCACGGACCCTATTTTCCGGGAGAAGTCTTGTTCCTCACCTCTGGCTTGCCTTTATTGGCCGGCTGGAGTGAACAATGACGAGGAACAGAGCTTCCACCTCTTTCTGGCCTTTATTGGCTGGCTTGAGTGGAGATTCGCAAGAGCAAACGTGCTCGGAGGAAGGAAGTATTTAAGTGAGTGCTGGTAGGGAGGGATCTTGACCATCTTCCGGGCTCTGGGATTGTTCTGATAGCCGTGGAATACCTCTCCACTCCTCAAGCATCTCAGGAAGTGTTGCTCCCTTGTCGCTACGTCACTATGTGCTAGCGACGGTTTCCGGGGGCCCATTATTGAGTATGCAAGTCACCCCCTGCCCTTTTAACCGTGTATATATGAAACATTGATCAGACAGGGGTCATAGTCCTTCAATAGTCTAGGTAACTAGTCAACTTCAGGCACCCAAACCCATAGTCCAATATCTTTTTTCCATATCCTGCAATAGTCCAACATCAACCGAGGGTTGTCCTTGGGTGCACTTGTACAGTGCATACAGGGATAATCGCTGGGTTGTGCTTCACTTCCTTATAGATTCTAACGGGCCTCTGCGATATGGCTTCGGCCCCTCGTATGCCTACCAAAGGTCCGGGACCCTATAGTCCCGAGATATGCGAAAAGCTTAAAAAAAAAAAAAACTTTATTTCGGGTGGCATAGACCCATAAAAACTTAACCTAGTAATTTTTTATATATTATAAGTACAACCTTGTATATATTCTTTCTTGTATCTATGATTCAGATTGTCTCTATTGGTACCTATAGGGGCCTATCAAAATTATCTATCCGATAAATTAATAAAGGAATGGACTTCGAAATTACGTGCCCGTTAAGAAAGTTATCCGAAGGTGGAACTGGCCATTAACCTTTTTTGTTTGTAGGGGTGTTGTAAAAAGGAAGGAAATGATAAATCATGGATATAGCAAAGTCCTTTGCGCTTAAGACCTACGTCTTCTCTGATCACTAGTCCACTTGGCAAAGCTGGCAAGCTGATAAAGGCAATGATATCCCCCACGGGGTCCTTCTTTGTGAGTCTTTCGAGATTTCAGTCCTTTTGAAGTAATATTGAAATTACATTTTGTAATTTTAGCAGAAACCGTAAATTTCGGCTCGCCTAATAAATCTGTGTAAGCATCAGACATTACAAACCTGAATTGTGTTGACACGTAGAAGATATATTAGCCAATAAATCTGCTAGAGTACTGTTTGAATTGTTAGAGATTTATTTTGAAGACAGAATTTTCTATTGTTGTTTTATCTGACGTTTGCGGTTCTTAGCTGTCATCCGATAAGGGCGCCAGAATGGGACTTTATACTTGACTTGGAAATTAAGGGACGGAGGATTAGCGAGCTCTCGATCTTTTTTTTAAATATTTTCGGTTTTTATTGTGGAGTATCTAAGTATTATTCTTGTTGTTCTCGTGGCTAAGTATAGCTTGCTTTTTATTGATTTCAGATCGTCATTAATGTCCTTAAAATTTTGAGGAGTTGTATTAAATAAAAGCGGGCGTCAGGTTATAGCGTCATCATCAGCCTATATCAGTCAACTGCTAGAGAAGGTTCTTGGATGACACGCCATTGAATTCGATAGTATTGTACAAGAGCAAGATATATTAATATAATTATTATTCCTGTAGGCATCTCTAATAACTACAATGACTTCTGGAAAGGGCTTAAAAGTTTTTAATTAGTCAATATGTCTTGTAATATCTGGCAACTTACCATCAACTCCAGGTATAAAAGCATAGCCACCGGTACAGATGAGAAGGAATATGTATATCGGCGCCGGAGTGAGGCGCATTCTACGGCCCATCCATGCTCCCGCGCTGCTCTCTCATTGGTTGAGGGAAGCGCTAACGTCGCGCATTCGTCACGAATTGCGCGACATCATCTGTGCGACCGACTTGGAGTCATGGTATAGGGGATATCTGAAAAAGAGAAAATTTTGTTAGTTATTATGGCAATGAAATTCGTAGAGGAGGGAAGCGCGGAACCGGAAAGTATGGCAGAAAGGAAAGGAGGCCTATACCCAACAACGGGTGATTTTGGGCTGAAATGAATGAATGAATGAATGAACGGTATTGATAAAATTGATTGATCTAAAGTATGATGGATTCTCCTGCTTAAGGCTGTGTTTCCACCAGAGAAGAGCGAGGTTGCGTAGTGAAGAATGTGTGTGAAACTATCCAATAACATCGCTTCATTTTCATAGTTTGTGCTAAGCTACCGCTGTTATTGGTTAGTTGTACGAACATTCCTCGCTACGCATTCTGGCTCATCTCTGGTTGAAACGCACCCTTATGGGTCTCTTAAGAGGTAAAAAAATATTACAGTCTTCGTTCAGTCATCAAGAGTTTTATTTATACCAACGGTTTCATGTTTAGATTTAGTGGTGGACATCTCAGGCCTATAAACTATGAAATAAACAAACTTCTCCAAAAGTGTTTGTTCCTAATTAACGACACAGGGCACAACTTTTTTATAGCGACATAAAACTAGAAGCTTGATGATGTTATAATTAACTACGTAACATAAAAAGTAAATGGTGTCCGCAGTTACTTTCACCTAAAAGTAAAACAGTGGACACTCGTTATTTTAGTTCGTTTGAAATGCAAAAGTTTGTTTTGAAACAAACTGAAGAGGTGACATTCGTATGACAGCATTCATAAAAGCATAGTTATCAGTGCCTGAGTGAGTTTGTTCGTGAACTTTGTTACGGCATAGCTTGGTAAGCCGGACTGCTGAAAAACAGCCAGGATTTTTTATACTTTCCCTGTCCAATTGCAAGGCAAAAGCGTATTTTCATACATGATGTTATGTAATGTAAACTATCACGTAAAAATAATAAGTTAAAGTTAAGTTTCTATTAGGTTAGATTGTAATAAATTATTACGAACTTTAGTTATTATTAATAAAGGAAACAAAAAGTGCAGGATGTTTTTCTTTTAAGCCTCTGTCACTATCCATTCGGCAGAATGACGACGCGTACTTTGCGCATTCAGTGTTTCGAAAAAATCCCGATCTCCACCACTCCACTTGTTTCTAATACATTTCTGATTAGCATCATTAGTGACCCGCAACCACTCATTGCGGATGCACCCTTATTACATCGGGATATTATGGTATGATCGTCGTAAAATTTCAGACTAACTTTGCAACGAGAAAATAATCGCGGCGCTCTTGACAATTTTAGACTAGGACAGAAAGACGAAAAACGATTTAAAAAGAACGAATAAACGACGAAAATCGTTCCCAGAACGAAAAACGACGTTCCCAGAACTCGCAAAACTTGCAGCTGCAAAAAAAGCTTCGTATGACCACGAGCTCCTAGGGCTGCCTAAAAGCGATTTGCAGGAACATATTGTTTCTATGTGCAATCATTGTTCAATGTAGGTTATTTCTAAAATTAATAGTATGTACAACTAAATAACAATAAATAAAAATAAAAAAGAAAGAAGGAAAAGAATCATAGGGCATCAAAAAATTCATCCGCATCGCTGTCGACAGGAAAAGTGCCCAAAAGGCTGGCAGCATTGCCACGTTGTATAGCGATACTGATTCTTTGGCCAAAAAATAGGCCAGCCCTCTGGTCTCGTGAAGAGTCGACCAACCGCTTAGCGATGTCTCCAAAAACCAAGTGGGCACTCGGACCCCGCGGCCCTAGTGTTTCAACCCCAAACGGCTCGAACATATAACTCCCAATAAGATTCGAATATTTTCGCCGTTTGAGGTTTTCCGCACTTGCAGCAGCCGCCCCAGCACAGCCCGCCGTGCTAGGAAGATGGGATGGCGCAAGGGTGTCGACACACGTTGCATCCCACACCAAAGGCCTGCCTAACTTCCAGGGCATTATGGTCATTCCGTCTGGTCTCTTCCCATCGTCGCGTGCCAAGCCGTTGGGTTCTAAAATAGCTGGCACCCCGGCGGTGGCAAGAGCACGGCGGATTATGTCATTAATGCTGGCGTGTCGTGCTATCCGGCCTGCGCTCTTACTGCAAGATAGGCCATGGTGTCCGAGGCAGTCGACAGCTTCACCGCACTGGCAGCGATGCGGAGCCCCGCAAGGAGCGCCCAGACGGAGACAAGTAGCGAGCCGGAAAGTGGTGTCACCCAACATAGTGCCTATGTTAGGTGATGGAAGCGCCTGAAGCCAGAGGCCCGACTCCCATTCTCCCACAGCCAGCAGACGGGTACGCTCAGCAGTATTGGAGGACGTATTGAAAAGTTTATTCCGTACCAACCTGCAGAGCGGCTCATCCCATTGTCTCTGGGAAGATGGGTTTACGGGCCGATCTGTATCTGGGCAAGCCGCTGTCCAGGCGTTCACCGTATCAGTCAAGCACGGCACTTCAAAGTCTACCAGGGAGGGGGCTAAAATTTTCCTGGTTAACTTTTCGGTGCTGTGGACAGAGGACAGGAACGCCGGTAAGCTAATACTGGTAATTTTGCGGACGCCGAGGCCACCAAAACGGATGGGTAGTGTGGCTTGAAGCCACGCTCGGTCGTCCAAGGCCACGTTTAAAATGGATGTTACTGTGCTGCGAGTAATTTGGTCAATTTTGTCTAAAAGATGTGGCTGCTTCCATAAAGGGGAAGAACGTAGAAAATATATCAAATTTGGGCCAAAACAACAATATCTAATCAGGGTGAATGCCGAATGTAAATTAATTTTGGAAAGTCTGTCCGAAATTTCGTTGAAGTTTTTGATTTTTTCGTCGATGAAAGGAGAAAAGCTGTCTTCTAAAATTGGGGACCCTAGAAGGTGCAGTGAACTTTTTTCTAGAATTTTGCTTTGTAGGGCTATTGCATTAAATTTCTCTATGGTCAGTTCTCTGTCGGTAATGTCAGAAAGGTAAATTAATATTATTAATTAGTAATATTATTTGTAGATTATGTAAGATATATTTTAAAACATCAAATGAATATAGTCTTTCTAAAATAGCGAGGTAATTGCGTTACACACAGTAGGAATGGCTTTCATTTTGACAGTTCAGTAACATTCATTGCGTTATTAACGTTGTTGAGCAGACAAATTTTTCGAACATATCAAGCAATGGATGAATGGAATAGGCTTCAAAATGATTCAGATTGTAATTGATAGTGTGTTGCGAAATTAGGGTGCAGATTAATATGGAATTGTATAACGAGAAAACTAATACTGCTAATTAAGATCATTTTGTGTCATAATTGAAGTTGATGAACTAAATATTGATGTTTAAATCCGTCGCGAAGTAAAATGTACCCACCACCCCTCCTGTTACACCCTACATACACATATTTGAATCGGGGGTCTTTTTAAACAATAGAATAGAATAGAATAGAATACTCTTTATTATGTACACCATAAAAAATAACAGATATAAATGTAGACATTTTACACAGGGTGACACAATGGGCGGTCTTATCGCTAAAAGCGATCTTTTACAGACAACCTTTAAACAATAATTTTAAATAAATATGCCTCTTATTTTTTTACAAAAAATATATTTTAAGAGGCCGCTTCCATACTTTCATAGCAAAAATTAACTTAAGGTAAATATGCATCCGAATATCCGATCTCTGGTTATAACGTAACTTGTGTCACTATACAGAATGTTTTATGAACAAGTGTATCAACGCAATTAATATTTTTATAAGTACTGCCAGAAAGAAAGCTACTTGAGTGTCTGTTTAATTGGACAACAGGAAGTCATCAAAGCCATAATTAGCATTCACTCGGTAATTGAGGATGTCACGCTCAAATTATTATGTCAAATTATGCGTTATTGATTTATACAAAGATAGATAGCTATAATTCCGCTGTTTGTTTGCCGAAAACTGTGTAAATGATATTGGACATTATTTGTGCTTGTGTTTGATATAATGGACGTTAATGAAAAACGTATTATTTGTTATTGACGTTCATAATTACGTGTGGAGTCGACACAACCATTCATTGTGGCTGATATTAACAACGAAATTATGTCAATTATTGATAGGTGAGGTTAAGCTATATTTGCTGCGGTAGGAAATTGGAAGGATGGGTGACCATCGAGTGCCTTAACAAGCAAGTCAAAATTTCGATGCAGATTGTCAGAATTTCTATGGCAGTCGTTTGAAACCCGGAATTCTGACAAATGGTCTAACCTTAAAATATCGGTCTAACTAAGCAATTCAACAAAGCTTTGTTCTATTACATGTATTTTACAAGCTTTTATTTAATGTCACCTGCCCCGGTTTTATTTTACACAAAAACACACAAAAAAAGCGTTTTTAAACACAGTTGATTCGGGAGCCTGTAGCCTGGAGGCTCTACACTGATTACGAGATTTAACGACTGAATTATATTTTTCTCTCCGTTTAAGTTTTTTTCACGACCCAACGGCATCCTTCCATAAGGGGGATCCACGGTAAGAATCATTATTACCCTAATACCTCTATTCCAATATATTCGGGGCGGCTTAAAAATAGGTACTTATGTCTTCTTTTTCCATACATCCCTGCCAGTCATCATCTCCAGTTGTCACCTCCTTTCTAGCCATATCATCTCTCACACAATTCCTCCATTGTTTCTTTGGTCCCCTACTCTTATAGTCAACCACATTCATACTCAAGACTTTTCTTACAACATGGCCCTCATTATTCAGCATCACGGAAATATACTTAAATAAACACTTCTTGTCTGGATATAAAAATTAAACCGTTTGATCAAGTACGCGTAAAAATCCTTAAAAGCTGCGGTTTCCTAGAAGAGGGGTTCCGTCATATTTTAACTGCCATCATGAAAATCTGTCACTTTCATCAGTATTTGACATTAAGGTGTTAAAAAACCGTCCGCCCGTCAACTTTCTTAGGAAACCGAAACTTGACAAAAGAAATGCTTCGATAATTCCACACTTAAATGGGGAAGGTCGTCAAAGCTAATGTAGATGGCGTGTCCATAGCTGGTTCCCTACGGCCTACCAAAAAATTTTACATTTCGTTCATTCATTCCATTTCGTGTTCAGTCATGAGTTTGGTTTGTGCCACTATTTCTTTATTTTCAGTAATTTCAATATTTTAAATCAATATATATTCGACATGAAAAGAGTCAGAGTTAAAAACTTTAAATATAGCTTGTATCCTCGTAATCACTTTCTTTAAAATGTTTCCCGCGTAATCTCAAATTATGTTTAGTTAAAATAATTCAGAATCTTCAAGTTTAGGGTCGTTCGGGAAATGGTAGACTCCAATTTCTGAGCATTGAGGAACACAAAGACTAGTAATTTTCGCAAAAATAAATAAAAACGACCTAGGGTGTGAGGTGGTTTGACATTATTTAGCTTGTTTTGGGAACTAGCTACGAAGGCGCCATTTTGACAGTTGCCTTCCCCGATACATAAAAACAAGTAACGGCCTCTTTTACAAACGGTGTCATTTTTTTAATGTTTAGATCATAGATAAATCTCCATAAGTGTCAAAATAGCGGGCCCATTGGACATATTAATTGTTGTTAATGACTATAACTGGTTTGGGTGTGGTCGGTCATAGGTAAAGTGGTTGACGCGCAAAAAATTTCCAATGGTCGACGACCGGCTGTTTGTGTTTTGTTACTAATATGGAGTAGGTATGTTTATTATGTTATTAGGGTTAACGATGGAGGAATACAAGACACAATCTCTACTGTGTTTCAGGAAGGGTAGGCAGAGACGGATGGGATATCTACATGTCGCCAGTCATGTTTAACTCCTTTGAATAGGGGCGTGCTTCTTGCGATAAAACGGGCATATTTCTCGTTCTGTTTCCAGTTTGGATCTGTGGCATCTGTGTTCCAGTTAGGACTAGGTCTGAACTCCGGGCTGCTTCCGATGACCTCTATTGGAAAACCTAATGACACTTTGATGACCAGAGGATTGAACCAAGGATACAATTAGCAGTCGTGCTAGCTAGCATAAAGAGACAAAGCAACAATAATACAGTGTGACAAACAAAACAGCGAACACCAGTTTATTTTTTCCAAGCCTAGTGATTGAAAGAAAGAAAGGAAAGAAAAAGTAGGTATTTAACAAAAAAAAAACAAACAAAATACATAACATAAAATCACGCCTGTAAACCCCGAAGGGTTAGGCAGAGGTGTACCTATAGTAACCCAGCGAGCCTATTGCCATCAACCGGGCCCACATCCAGACTCCGCTCTGTTACTGAGAAATTCCGGATGGAAAAACCCTTCCTTCAAGAACTGTGGTCCATATTTCGGGAAAAGAGAGATCGCGGCCAACTCAGCTACCGAAACAGAGGGCCGAGACAAATGGCATTCGCTTCGGAGCTACTCTATTTCTACAATCGCTATCGCTTTCGCTAATGTTTCCATCATACGAATCGAAAACTAGCGATAACGCTTGTCAAAAAGTGCCACTTGGCTACGCATCTCTATGGAAGTAATCGTTCCACGCTGTTGATTCGTTTCATAGAATTGGAATGATGTAAACATTGTCTAGCTAACTTCTAATCGTTGACCTATGATCACGTGACATTTCGATAGCTTATCTCAACCCCATACATTTTTGGGTTTTCTACTAGCGTCATCGCTAATCGAATGTTACTTTGTCTAGGCCTTCAGGTGTAGTTGTCATATTCATTGTCTTTGACGGTATTACACTCACGCGGAAAGTTCACTTTATGACCTCGGTTTCACCACTTTAGGGATTAGTCTTTCAATAAAGGAATAGATTACCAAATCCACATGTATTCACTTTAATTAATTGACACGTCCACGAACGCGTACGAGTGGCCGTCTCTTGCGGGCCTTACATTATAAAGTATTATGGTACCGACGTAAATACGGTCGCTATGGCGTCCCTACACATAAAATAAAATCGAATATATGCTGATTCAAACTTCGAAATAGCTTCCATATAAGTAAAGGCTCGTACTCACTACAGTTTATTACCGGCTATTCTGATATAAGCCGGGTATATTCTGAAAGTGTCACACCAGGGTGCTAAAGTTCTGTTAGTATAAACTAAACTTGTTGCGACCACGTTAGTGGGTTAGCCTACTTTGCGAAACTGTAACGTACTTTGTAAATTAATGTGACATAATTTATTAATATATTGGTAGTGTTGTTTGTAATGCTTCGAAATTTACTCACATGGAATTGGAAGATAAATAATCATAATAATATCTAATATATTAAAACTCGTGTCACAGTGTTTGTTATCGAACTCCTCCGAAACGGCTTGCCCGAATTTTTATGACATTTTTTGTGTATATTTGGTAGATCTGTTTGGTGAGCTGCGGGTCAAACCGCGGGGCGCAGCTAGTAATATTATAATAATATGGTGCCCCCTTATCATTTAAAGTTGTCAAAGGGGCCTCTGCGAGTTGGCTTCAGTCCCTCGTACGCCTTCCAAAGATCCGGGAGTTCTTTTCTGTATTCTGAGGTCCGGGATCAGAGGGTCCCAAAACATTTCAGACATTTTAAAAAAATAATATTATTTTAAATGTTGTTATAAAAATATTTAAAAATGTATTTAATACGTATGAAAGTAAATAAACGAGAATAATAATAATACCAGCCTATTATTGTCCCACTGCAGGGCAAAGGCCTCATCTCATACAGAGAAGGCAAGAGCATTGATCACCACGCTTGCTCAAGACGGGTTGGTGATTTGGTACTTATCCCTATTAACAAAAAGTCCAGATATGAATTTAAAAGGACACAGGTACCTGCCCGGATTCTAACCCACAACCTCGTGCATGAGAGGCGAAGCTTTAACACCTGGGCCATTTTTAAGCTATTGCATAGCTTTTATCGCGGGCTTTGAGCGCGGCGACCGAATCAAGAAATTCCGTAACGAAAATAAAACCTAACACCCCCCACTCCGCCTACCATGTAGCTCGGCCGAGCGTTCGCTTAACGTGTATGTATATGGTACGACTGTACTTGAATTAATATCAAAGAAAAAAAAATACTACATAAATAAAAAAATAAAAAATAATTATAATTGCATAAGTTGATAAAAAATGCTATGCAATAGCTTAACCGCGGCAGTCCCCGAGTGCCACACGCGTTTTTTTTTCTATACCTTTGTATGTCCTACTGCTGGACAAAGGGTGACTAATCTTTTCCCGTCGTCTCGACCCGCCCGCGCCCTCATGGTACGCGTTGTTTATTTAAAAAAAATTTTTTTAAACAAGCTTTTGTTTAAATCTTCTGGTCATCATTATGACAATGTTTTGCTAATACATTTCATCGTTTATACCTTATCAATAATAATATAAACGATGAAATGTATTAGCAATTCACCTAAACGTTGAGACCCCGTTAAAAACTTCCCTCGTGAGAAGACGATCCTGTCTGGCTGTAACAAAACAGTAATCATCTCTAGAATGAGATAGTAATAATCTGTAGAGAAATGATTACTATCTTCTAAAATAAATCAATCTATTGTTTTCGGAACGGAACGAGCATACATAGCTTCCTCGATCTAAAGCTACGTCCAGAGATGTTCTTTTGTCCGTACCGTTCCTCCGTTCCGTATCCGCGTCCCGTTCCAAGAACGCTAGTTTTGATTTGAAGATTGGTGGCAATAGGGCAGGGATAAACCGGTACGAATTTGGGTTCCGGTTCCTCATTTCGGTTCTTAAAAAGGTTCTTCGCTTTCGGTACGGTTACGGTTCAGGTTCCGGTTTGGTTTTGGTTCCTAAGTACCGGTTCCAAATAAAGGTTCCAATATACCGGTTCCGTACCATCCGATTTAAAAGTTCTCTAAGACAGAACTACCACATGATATACCAAAGCACAGTGCTCCTCGCCCCTCTCACAAAAACTCCATCCTCTTTACCCGCCCGTACCTCGCCGCTATCGTACAAAGCTTCGTCCCGCGCTGAGCAGCATCGTACGAACTCGTTCGGACTCGCTTTGAAGAAGAACCGGTAAAATAAAAGGTTCTTATAGGTTCCAATTTAGGATCCAGCACCAGGTCTGGGTTCTAGTAACGGAACCACAAAATACCGGTTCTTTACCGGTATTTTAGGAACCTTTTCAATCCCTGCAATAGGGTCGCCCCCTATTACATGGGACTTAAATATAACTGGCGAAATGTGGATGTACTGTGTACCTTAGTACTATAGGTACAACTCTATCTAAGGCATAGGTTCTCAACGTGGGCGATAACCGCCCCCTCGTTTGCGTTTGAGACTTTCAGGGGGGGCAGTGGAAGACCCAGAGAAAAATCATTTCCTATCTTACGACTTTATAATTTTACACGTTTAAATATAATCGTGGCAATAGCTGTTTCAAATTCGCTACAGAGGTAAGTAAGACAAATTGGGGGATGAAAAAATAAATCAAAGTGCCGGTGGGCCAAATAAGGTTGAGAACCTATGTCTAATCCTTCGGGCAAAATAAGCATGATGTTATGTAACGTAAGAACTTAATCGTGGATTTACATCTCGATACAGTTCGAGTTTTAAAGCGATGTTTAAAGAGTAGGACAACAGTATCCCTCTTATACTAAAATTGAGAGAAGAATTCATACATTTTACTGTCCGTTATTTGGTACAGTCCCAATGAATATAATAGGAGACCAGCTGATTGCTATGTATTGGAACTGTTCCAATTTCGAACAATAGATACTCGTCTGTTTTTTTTTAAATAATATTTTTATTTACATTTTGTAAGCTTTCCAGAATACAGTAACAAAGGATTAATCTAGTCTACATGGGCGGCGATATTTAAATGTATAGTCAGTTCCAAAAGTATCGGAATAAAGTGTAAACATAGCCTGTTCAGGTTAAATTCTTACGCAATCACTCATTAAAGGGAATTAGTAACACATTTATCTGTATTTAGAATGTTTTAATTAAGTGTGCATCCAATACCGATATCTCTTCTCTTTTTAAAAAACGTTTCCCCACACTAGGAATTTCTCCTGTATTGTGGGTACATTCACAAACATTCAAACTCACATACACAAACAGCCAGACCCGGAACAACTACTTGTAGGTCATACAAATATTTGTTCCGTGCGGGAATCGAACCCGCGACACGCAGCGCAGCAGTCAAACGCTTAACCACTGCGCCAACCGTGCCGACAATATTTTGACTATATTTTGGTTTTTCCGATACATCGGTATCGATGATATTTATTTGCCGATACACCGCTATATTTCAAGTTTCGCATGTTTAACAAACCTAGGTAAATGCGCGGTGATAAACTGTTAAGTGCAGACAAGGCACGATTTATAATTGGGGAATCCTTGCATTATATTTCGTTCCTTTATAGACTCGCCCGCCTTACACACCTAGCTCATTCATTATCTACGCTTGTTGCTTTCGTAACGTTTCTAATACAGAGAAGTTCTTTAAACCATTTCCCTCAATTTGACTTGAAAAACATTGAAAGAAGAAGTTGATAATAAATATATCTCCGATTTCCCAATATATCAAGAGAAGTAGATCCTCTCGGTTTCTGGCGCATGAGGTTTTGTATTCCAACTTAAAAAGATTGGCGCAGAAGTACTTTAGTTTCCAAATGAGTTCTGTCGCATCCGAGAGACTATTTTCTACAGCAGGCCTCATTCAAACTGATTTGCGAAATCGCCTTCCTCCGCATAACTTTAAAATTATTTGATTCCTCAATAAAAATCTTGCTATGTTAATTTAATTATTAACTGAGAATACTTTTGTGATTGTAAGTTTGTTAAATATTATATAATAATTAATTTGGTTTTTTAATAGTCAGTTCTTTTAACCATCCGTATCGGAATCGGTATCGCCGATACGTATTCATAAATATCAGTATCGGTGTCGTATCGGCCAAGATGCGTATCAATGCATCCCTAGTTTCAATTAACTTTATATCTCACCAATTTTTCTAACAATTGTTGTTTGACAACATTATTAAATTGTAATTGAAAATCATCGAGGAAATGAAAATTGGAAATATGGAATGAAAATTGAAATGAAAATTGGAATGAAAATTGAGGTTATAAAATTAACCTCAATTATTAAATGAAAATCATTTTTAAAGTGATTTAAAATATTCATTCCATTTGTTTACGTTTTCATCAGATATTTTTGGAACAGACCATTCGCCTAGCTCTCCCTGGGTAGACAGGCCCACAATCATCTTTCTGACTGCCTAATATTTATTTACTACAACATAAGCTATGCTTATACATAGTTCGTGCCGATGCGAGAGAACACAAAGGATGTTAACAGATGAGCTACGAAAATAATTAATTTCCGAACAAATGACGGCTATTTTGGAGTGCATGTGTCACTTGTCTATTAACACTTTTTGTCGTCTCATTAGTGGTATTTGTCACCTACTAATTAGGTACGGTAGTTATTTTTAAAGGAATAAATCAAGAAATCTAAAAATACAATTTGGTACGCATTGAATTAGTTAGATAGGTAGGTATCTAAAACTAAACAACCCTTTGTTAAGGTAGGATGCGCTAAGGTAGCCCACAAAATTCAAATTTTCTTACGTTTTTTGCAATTTGCAGGTCAGTGTCAGGTTGTATGTTGATTAAAATATGATTCACGAACGTAATAAATATGGCTTTACAGAATTATTATCATTAGAATCAGCAATACAACTACTTAAGTCAGAATTGGCCTCAAATGTCATGATTTCATGAAATAGTCATTCAATAGGGACTTGAACTGAACTTATAAATATTTGATACGGCCACGAATCATATTTAGATCAACATAGAACCTGATACAGAATTGCAAATTGCAATAAACGGTAGAAAATTTGAATTTCGCGGGTTATCCTGACGCTTTTGCCTTAAACAATAAGGGCGTGTTTGTATGCATAGGCATTATCTACCAGAGATATTAACTAGTAGTACTTCGACGCCTAAGAGTCCTTTTTTGTATTTATTTGTATAGTTAGTCATTTAATTTAGTATCTAGCGTAAATAGTTAGCATTTTGATGTAAACTGAAAGCAGACAAAATAAAACTTAAAAAACCAGTACTTAATTTTCTGGTGATGGTGAAATATGTCATTAATCAACTGAATATAAGATATTGTTCATTACAACATACGTTAATACAATCGATAAGCTTCTTTAAGTTTTGAGTTGAGCTGCACGATTACTGACAAATGCGTGCACTGACACAGAAGACCATTTCAGACACAAATCTACATGGTCTTCACATGATCTGAACAAGATTATGTCTGGACATTAAAAGAAACTGTGACCTCTGAGTTTGTTTCGGCCTTTCTTCTCAGAGTAGTCAAATAGAAAAACGCCGACCTCATCTAGTTTAAAATATGATTGTCGAGTAAAAGTGTTTGTACAAATCTACTTGCAGAAATAAAATCATTTATCATTTATTCCTAAATATGCGATTACACCACGTAGTTAAAGTCACGAATTATTATTGTTAGTAAAACGATACATTAACATAATCTGATAGATTTAGATAAGGCCAGCCATATACGAGCTTATCACTACTAATTTTTAATTTCAGCATACAATGGATGTCGTATCAAGATGAAAAGTGTATCGGAATCTGAATAGAGCCCTTTGTTATGATTTATGAACGAGCTTATAGTATGTTAGGTATGTACTGTCTGTTCCAAAACTCCAAAAGTATCTGATAAAAGTATAAACAAACACTGCTTAGGTTAAATTCTTACGCAATCACTCACTAAACGGAATTAGTAACACAATTGTCTGTATTTAATTTTCAACTTTATATCTCACCGCTTTCTCCAATAATTATTGTTTGAAAAAATAAATTGTTGTATTCTATGTATTGTTGTTGTTTTAATAAATTGCGTTTGAAAAATCATCGACTATCGAATAATCTCAATAGTGAAATGAAAAACTTCTTTAAGGTGATTTAAAATTAGAATATCGGGTTAAAATATTCAAACAATCAAAGCACTCAACTTGTAAATGTCACTACAAATTGACATCCACAGAAACATTTTCTAATCCATTTGTTGACATTTTAATCGGATACTTTTGAAACAGACTATACAAAACTATTGTATTAAGAAGGAAAGTTTTAGCTTGTTAGACGTTTAGTGCAAAGTTAGTTATGGATACAATTTTATTGACTATGGAAGTTTTTGGCACGTGGACATTTTTCTGGTGTCATGGGAATCAAGTTACAGTTGTTAGAGAAATGGAGCTGAGTATGTAGCGGTATCTAAATCGCCTCATGCGAGCTACGCGTTACACTGACGTCAAGTAAAATCCTGCATCGCGCAAGCAGAGTTTACCGCGCAACTAGCATATAATATACAACATCCTGACGTCAAAAGTCGGGCAGTTGCCCACCAGACACGACACCCGTCTGGTCGGAGGATCCTCCCTTGTCTATGGAGGTATGAGTGAACTTCACAACTTTACGTCACGTTTCCGTCACGACCCTTTCTTTATTTGTTTGTTTGGTTGAACGCGCTAATCTCAGGAACTACTGGTTGGAATTGAAAAATCTTTTTGTGTTGGATAGTCCATTTATCGAGGAAGGCTTTAGGTGTAGGTTATATAAAATCGCGCTACGACCTATTGGTATAAATTAAAAATGTTGCCAAAACGGGAAAAAAATATTCCTTTTGAGAGCTTCCGTTGCGTGCGCTGCGTGAACCGTTAAAGTTACGCAAAAATCATGTATGACGGAATTATTACCCTTTAAAGGTCAAAAAAAAAATCTGCTACAGCATGTCTATCTTTTTAGGTTGACTCAATATAACCCTTTTTATGGTAATCAAATTTATTCTATGGATGTTCTAAATATACTACGAAAGGAACTTCGTTCCAGCCGAGTGTTCCACGAAACTCACGCATTTTTTATAAGTATACCTGTAGGTATATTTATATATCCGAGTAAAGGCTCGTATACACTGGCGCGACGCGACGCCTGAGACAAAGGCACCGCGTGTCGCGCGACGAGCGGCGCCTTTGTGTAGCGCTGTCGCGTCGCGCCTGTCTGTGGGAGCTTTAACCCTGGACTGCCCCACTACTCTTGCAGACTGGAGCTTTCCTTTTGTGGCCAAATGGGCATAAAGTCTAGAGGTAAATTACCTCTCTTGGCCGTCATATTGGTAAACGAGGTTTGTTGTATAATCTATACTATACAACTAACAAAGGGTAACCAGGCATGGAGGGGATGCTCTAGGAGGACATATATATAGTGACCTTATTGGTGATATTCTTCATGCAACAGGTCCACCGGATCATCGAACACATAAGCGTCGGTTTCCAACGCGGTTCTTTGACCGGTGCCGTGTTCTTCGATATAGCGAAAGCGTTCGACAAAGTCTGGCACGACGGCTTATTATATAAGCTGTACAAACTTAAAGTGCCAGATCGTCTCGTGCTCATCTTACGAGACTTTTTGTCGAATCGCACATTTCGCTATCGCATCGAAGGAGCGCTATCCTCCCCCCGCCCAATCCGTGCCGGAGTCCCTCAGGGCTCCGTGCTCGCCCCCCTCATTTTCACGCTATTCACCAGCGATATCCCCAAAAGTAAAAAGGCTCAGTTGGCTCTGTTCGCAGACGATACGGCCATTTACTACACTGGCTTCGGCCGCGACTCGATCTCTCGTATTCTCCAAACCTCAGTCAACCAGCTCGGTGACTGGTTTAGGAAGTGGAGAATCGAAGTCAATCCCGACAAGAGTCAAGCGGTGTTCTTTTCGAAACCGCGACTCAGACCCCTCCTCCCCCGTCCGCTGACCATGTACGGCAAGCCTATCCCTTGGGAGAAGCGAGCCAAATACTTGGGCGTCGTTCTAGACCAGCACCTCTCCTTCTCGGAGCACATAAAGCAGGCGCGCTCGCGCGCCGCTTTCGCTCTCGGTAGGCTCCACTCCGTCCTGAATGCACGCAGCAAATTGTCACTTAGGTGCAAATTGCGCATTTACACAGCGTGCATTCGCCCCATCATGACCTATGCGAGCGTAGTATTCGCACAAGCGAAGCCCCATCACATCCATAGGATGCAGACCCTCCAAAACCGGTTCCTCCGCAGGGCGACCGGTGCCCCTTGGTTCGTTCGGAACGAAAGTCTCCATCTCGACCTTAAAATCCCGACCATCAGTCAGTTCATGAAACGCCTATCCAAGCGTTTCTTCGACTCCGCCGCCACTCACCGAAACCCTCTGGTTGTCGCGGCCGCCAGTTATGTCCCCTCCCGAATCAGTCGTACCCGCCGTCCCCGGCATGTCCTAGTCGACCCCGATGACCCCATAACCCTCCTCCAGGAGAGCAGTAGGGCCACCAGTACAGTGCACAAACACAGACCGCCATCGTTCCGACCTCGCCGACGAGGTCCCACGCGACGACCCCCCCGCATTTCCCCCCGTCCCCAGTCCGATGAGGCCTCAGCCCGCGCCGTAGCTGATCCTGTAGCTTTAAATTCCCCGATTAATAATCATGATATTATAAACCCTTCGATCCAGCCCGTCCCCAATATCGCGCTGCCCTCTCCCGATGACGCCCTAAGCCGAGGTCCGTACCCCACAGGGGGTGCCCTTAGCGTGCGGTCATCTAACTTGTAAGTTTAGTTTAACACAAAAAAAAAAAAAAAAAAAGATATTCTTCAGAAAGGTCAGGTGCGTTACGTAGTACTCGCCACTGCCGTGCGTGTATGACCAGATGTATGAACGTAAACGAGGCAAAAGGAGTGTGTCAACATCGTATTAGGTGGCGTTCTGTAGTTTCTGCCTAATCCCATGGGAAGAAGGTGTGAGTTTATGTATGTATGTATATAATAATATTATAAAGAGGTACAATTTATGAGTTTGTATGTAGGTGGAATTACTGAACCGATTCCGAAAATTATTTTACTAAGTAATAAGAAGCTACAGTATTGCAGTGTCATAGGATATATTTTATATAAAAACAAGAAATTTCTAGATAGAAGATTTCTAAATAGAAGCTAGTTTTGCATAAAAGCAGAGAAGAGTTTCTTACAACACGTCGACAGAAGAACACTGTATTTATTATATAGAAAAAAAAATTATTATAAAGTAGGTTCCAGAAATATGTATTGCCTGCCTATCCGGATTGCCCTAAGTAATATCCATGTAAATGTACACCTGATTCGTAAATCCCACTTGAAGGGTCACTGGAGCGTACATCTTCATACCAGGTGTGTTTCGGGCATACCTGCCTAAAGGATGATTTCCATCAAACGGCTCGCATCGCATCGGATCGGAACGGATTTTACAATATTTAAACGATATTAAATCGTGTACACAGTATTTAAAGTCTATATTACCAAGCCGCGCACAGCAGCTTGACCACGGTCGTCTTCCGCGACACGCGATCGTAGCCGAAAGTATGCTGCGACGCGCGATCGGCTCCGTTCGCCTGTCGTCGTATCCGATCACACATTCATCCGAATTAGAACACGTCAACACGGTAGGAATTAAACTATTTGACTAGGCGCAGGAACGGATACGTTCGCAAGTGACGGTACGGAGCCGATCGTATGCGTCGACATCCTGCCGGATGCGATCAGCTGTCGCCGCATCCGTTCGTATCCTTTCCGATCCGATGCGATGCGAGCCGTTTGGTGGAAATCATCCTTTATACGGACTCCACCGGAACCCTTATTCATGAGCTCTTGACGCCGAGGTCGAGGTGCCCAAATTATGCTTGAGTCGAGCCGTACGTATTCATAAAACGAATGTCATTCAGAAAAGTGATTATGTAAAAACAATTGTAGGTCACGCCATGACGGAACGAGTGTTGATTTGAAATTAAATTTTGTAAAAAAGGTACCTACAACACATAAATGTTTGACTTAGGTAATTTAGGTATTTCCGTTCTCGGGAGATTGAAAACTAGTTTCATGTTCTAGCCTCGGGCTTGAAAAACAGGCCCGTATAGATTTTGTACATTATAATAAATGGAAAGTCATAAAAGTCCACATCGAGCCTACTGAATATAAATTCGTCCATGGTTTTTCTTATTATTTTATATAAATTAAGGCACTTAACGAAGTAACTGATCACATCAGCGATAATTGAACCCACAAAATCCCCAGCCATAAAATTTTCACGCTGGCAACAATTTCAAACCCAGTATGATGAATCACTGATTCCCAATGCTAATTCTACAAACATACTTACTTGCATGTAGCACAACACCGTGCTGCGGGTCTAAACGACGTTAATTGTCAAACGTTAGGGTTGCCACACTTCATTAACGTTTGTTGTGAGCTCATCAGGCGCATATTTTACAGTCAACATGATAAATGGACGGACATCAGTCGAACAGACAAACTAAACTGAGTCATTACGCCTTTTCAACATAGAATTGCCCAATGATATGGTGAGGTTGGTACTCAAGCTGTAGTTTTACAACATTAGGCCGTATAATCGGCGTTAAATCAAGGTGACGTGTGGGCGATCCATAATGATTTATTTTTGAACAGGAATTAAGTAGCACTTCACACAAGTGCTTTATGTCAGTTTCAATAATTATAGTAGGTACTGTTTTCACAATCAGATTTTTTGCGTAACCTGTCAAATACGAGGACGTTCCTTATTATAGAATTATACATAACTATAGTTTAAATTGATTGGTTGGAGTGTAGCCTTACGGGCACTATGGAGCGCAGACAGAAAAAAAGTCTTACTTTTTATTTCAGATTTCTTTTAATTTTCTTGCAGTATCAGGTTGTACTTGACCATAGAAACCATTTAGGTTCTGAGAAGCATGGCCCTACGCTACGACACACCGTTCCCGAGTTAGGAGCTTTTGATTTTGATTTTTATAAAACCCTCTATATTTACAAGATGGTAGCTCCGATGTTTCTTTTTTTTTGCTGAAAGGAAGTGGTTGCTCTGGTCAAAAACCATGAGATGAAGCAAAATACCTGCGCAATATTGAAAAAAAAAAAGATTTTGTTGTTAATCTGTCGTGTTGTTCCTGTAATGTATTCAAATGAATAAGATTAACGATTAGTCATTACGACGGATTATGAACGGACAAAGCTAATTAATAAAATTGCTCTGTTTGTGACCATTCTATAATTTAAAACATCATAATTTGCGGTTATTGGATGTTTTAAATTCTGATGCCTGAAGTGTTAATCCATTTAGTCTAATCCTTTAATCTCGGTCTAAACTACTGGTATAGGTACTGGATATTCGACTTTGAAATCATAATTATAAAATTCAATTTTCTACGACTCTTAAATGTTGCTCATACTTCGCTCATTCTCTATGCAAATGTCCAGATATTGCAATTCGCTAATAAAATAGGGTGTGTTTTAAAATCCTTAGTAAATGGACATGCATTAAATTCCTTAGGTGGGTATATGATAGACTAAACCTGTTGAGATTACCCGTTTGGGCTTTTCCAATATCAATATATATTCAAGCAAAGGAATTTAATATCTATTGGCTTGAGGCAATAAAACGTTTTCGGAACTTGTTTTATCTTTTTTGATGTTGATATTTGACATGTCATGGTTGTAAAACATGATCATCGATAGTAATGACAGCTAGACTTATTAAATTTACATGAATCATATAAATTTGGTGAAGGCGTTAACAATTAGCAATCTAGTACTTAAGTCAACTAGTAGATAAGTATTGTCAAGTTATTAGCATTTTATTAACCAATTAGCTTTTGCCCGCGGCTTCGCTCGCGTTAATTTTGACTTTGACTATCAATTCGGGTTATAATTCAATCATGATTCGAAAGACACGTGGCGCCATCTATTATCATAAGAACGGTATTGTTGTTTTCCTCGGGAACAGTCCTTTTTTGTGGGATTAAAAGGTACCCTATGTCCGTTTCTGTACACATGACAACGTATATGTAAAATTTCAGGATGATCGGTTCAGTGGTTTAGGCGTGAAAAGGTAACAAACAAACAAACAAACTTATTTTCGCATTTATAATAGGTATTAGTTAGGAAGTTAGGAAGTTAGGATATTAGTTAGGATTAGGATAAACCTTGTGACCGATGGGATTTTCCATCTCCAAAAATGACGAAATTTCATACAAACTTTAATCCGCTAATTGTGGATTAATAAATTTTGTGGCTTTCGATTTTATTTCATACCAGCTTTTGCCCGCGGCTACGCCCGCGTGGCTGTCGCAAAATATCCACAGAAACGTACTACCAGGATTAAAAGTACCCTAGAGGAATAATTCCGTAATACTTTGTTTTCATATACCTCTATTGGTTTACGTAGCGCACTCCAGTAAAGCTGCCAGTCGCCATATTTTTTTCGACATCTTCAATAATCATCGTCATATTTCAGCAAATTTTCACAAAACTCTAAAAAATTATACACCTAATCTTTTCTCATGAATCACTGCGTCCTTTGGTGAAAACCGTATGAAAATCTGTTCGGTAGTTTATATGTTCATCGCGTTTAAACAGACAGATGCGGCGCGCGGCGGGGGAACTTTGTTTTATAATAATTATATAAAGTGGCGCGGACCTTCTAACATTCAATTATACCACGTATACTACATGGTATACTTAGACAGTATACAAAATATGAATGGGATCCAATTCACAAAAAAAAATGCTGTTCCTTACATTTTGTTACACGTAAGCTCGAAAAATGTATGAGACAGATGATTTTTTTTGGTGAATGGATTTAATTAAAATTTTGTATATTGTCTAAGTATACTATGTAGGTAGTATACATGGTATAATTTAATTTGATAAGGTCCGCGCCACTTTGTGTAGTGATGATAGTGATTAAGTAGATGAATGACGGACCCATAGAAGAATTTTAGCGAAAATTTTTTGTTAGTCAAAAGTTTTCACATTTAGGTACGTAGCTACACCTACGTACTTTTCTGATCCAAGTGTTAAATGGTTTTTACGCTCCATGATTGCCTTCACTAATTTGATTTTAAATTAAAAACAAATGTACCTATTTGTCAGATTATAAAACCACAAATCCCCATCAATCATCATGATAATGCACTTATTTGCGATTCAATTGGAAATTCTCATTTATATTAAGATGACAGTTGACCTTCGAAAATGGTTCTATAATATAATATTGATGGGTCAATGGTGCAGTAGCCATAAAAAGTCGGCGAACTATAAAGCTTAGGCTGTGTGTAGGTTGAATCAAGAGTTTTGACGTACGCAAACAAAGATGGCGCGTACTCAGAACAAAACAGTTTCAAATGTCAAAAGTACAGAAAAACAGTTTTGACATAAGATTAAACTGTTCTGAATATGAACTGTTTTGCCACTAGCGTGTGCACTGTCTTAAATCGGATGGAATCGTTGATTATTATTTAAGAATTCGATAACAAGTTTCGCTTTGGCGTGGTATAAGAACGCAAATTATGGCAGGTTTCGCAAATTAAATAAAATGTTTAGGCAAGTTTTTCTAAAGTCCAGTTAAAATGTCCTGTTATAGGTGATTGTACCTACCTACACAACATTTTTGTTTTATGATCAATGTGTAAAGGTTTACCAAAATTGCTTCTAAGATATATTTGGGTTATTAATAAATAAAATGCTTAATTATTTTAATTATAGGCAGCAACGACGTGGTTTGTAAAAAGCATAAGGCGTTGGACTGACTTTCGCGAGGTCTTATGTACCTACGACCAATTACATAATATTGACGTAAACCTTTCTTAATGAAGCTGTAGCGGTATCTACATCGCCACATGCGAGCAACACGTCACATTGACGTCACGCAAAATCCTGCATCGCGCAAGCAGAGTTTACTGCGCAACTAGCATATATACAACGTCCCGACATCAATCGTCGGGCAGTTGCCCACCAGACACGACACCCGTCTGGTCGGAAGATCCTCCCTTTTGTATAGAGTATGAGTGAACTTTACACCTTGTTCCTCACACCTCTATAAAGCGTTAATATAAGGCAACAAGCGCAACACGACAACGCGACGCGAGTTTAGTAGAACAATTTCTATGAAAACTTCATGGAAATTGTTCTACAAGAGTCGCGTCACGTACGCGTTTAGGTAGCAGGACGTACATCTTAAATGACCAAGATTACAAATCTTAAAATCGCAAATTCGTTGTCATTACGAATACTTAATCTACCGATTGCTTCTCCGTTACACTCTGCCTCTAAATCAATCGACTATTTTTAATTACTTACCATCTTTGAATAAAACATTTATTTTAGAACTAAGATTTATCTCAAAGAAAACATATTTATATCGCCGTTCTTGATCCAACATTTAATCGGATTTATTTAAGGATTAGATAGCACAATAAATCTTTGGAAGTGTAAATGTTGGCATAAAGAAATGCTTTTATTTAATTTCAAATGTCTAACTACAATTGGCTATTTATGATATCAGCCGCTGGAGTCGATCGATGGTTCACCGATCGAGACTCCACCGTGCCTCGGAAAGCACGTTAAGCTGTTGCTCCGGGCTGTCATTCGTAGATCTTTGACAGTCGTAGGTAGTTAGAAGCCCAAAAGTCACAATCAGTCTTATCAAGGGGTATCGTTTTACCCAGTAACTGGGTTGTCGAGGTTAGAGAGGCAGTCGCTCCATGTAAATTACTGGTACTGCATCCGGTTAGACTGGAAGCCGACCCCAACATAGTTGGAAAAAGGCTGGGCAGATTGTTTGACTAACTACAATTTTTGTTCTCAGAGACATCTTGGTTATTCATTATCTTCGAACTCATCAGCTGGAGATTGACTTGTAACATTTTGGTGTAATGTATTGAGTTCTTGTAACTCAAACCAAAGACTGACCTGTATCGTTAGTTTTTTAATGTATCATTCGCGGCGAGCGCCGCGTGCTCCACTCAACTGTCGGTTTTTTCGCAAATCCCTTTGGAGTGTTATATTACAAGTCCGTCCAGCGGGGTGATTACGTAACACACTAACAGTAGGAATAGGTTTCATTTTGACAGTTCAACAACATTCATTGCGTTATTTACGTTATTGAGCCGTCAAATTTTTCGAACACATGAAGCAATGGATTAGCAATAGGCTTTAAAATGATTCAGATTGTGATAGATTGTGTGTTACGTAATTAGGGTACAGGTCTAGGTTAGTGTACCCCTACGTCTGACATTTTGAGTAAAAATGGAGCACACTTGAGCCAAGAGCTCGAATGATACATTACAAACACACGCTACAAGTCAGTCTCCAGTTTGCTATTTCTCTTTTATTACTAACGTTATTTATTCGGCCTAAAACAATAATTATATTTTATCTATAATGGCCGATACTATATTTATTGCCCAATTAGGCATACATTAGCTTCATCAATTTTAATTTCTCGACATTTGGTCCGGAATATTGTTTATTAGGCTTAATTAAGGATAAAGGAGACTGGCCTAAAGTGTTTTATTGACCAATAGCCATACGGTTTTGACATTTGTGTAGGGATACCTCATCTTTACCCCTATGCAAAGTCGAATCAAAATTGGACCAGGAAATTTTGAGCAAAATACATTTTTATAATAATACAGGGTGGATATTTGGACAGGTGGTAAGGGCAACGACCTTAACTGTTGGAGCTACCGGAAAACATTCTTTAGAGAATAACTTTTTAAATATGTTGAGCTGCATTTCAATATTTTGAAAAAAGAGTACAGGCAGCAGGAAAATGGACGATTTACACGATAACTTTTTGTGATGCCATTGGATATTGTTTCTCATAAGAATCAGAAAACTCTAAGGGAACAACCGAGTTTAGAGTACAAGGAATTTCACCAAATGGCAAAAACTTTTCCCAAAAACAATTCATAGTGATTAATTATGTTATTCACGGCCTTTTATAATATAACGTCTTTTATAACTATTAGGTACATATGGAAAAAATAAAGTCTCCTTATTGTGAATATCCATAAAAATATAATATTGTTTAAAAAATACAGTGATATCCATAATATAAATACTAGGAACAAACACAAATTTGTTGTACTCACGGCTACATATCAAGCTATACATTTCAAGTTTTAGCTGACCTCGCATTGTATAGGCTTTTCGTACAATGAGAAGTGAGCTTATACTGGAAATGTACAGCTTGATATGTAGCCGTGTGTACCTATAACAAGACTCAAGAAAATAGGTGGCTCGTTCAGATGTCAATTTATACGCTTTTATAATAAACTTCCAAGCTACGTTCAAGATATAAGCCTTAATAAATTCAAATCATTAATTAAACGTTAGTTGAGTCAGAAAGCCTTTTATACCGTTAAAGATTATATTGAGGACAAAAAGGCTTTTTTATATTTTATTTTACATACACTTTGACATTTGATGATTTTTATATACACAGTGATATGAATTTACTTTATTGAATTATTGTGAATGTGAGGACTATGTGGGTTACTTTTTTATTTTTTCACTTTCTAAGTTTTTTTTAATGATGATCTAGCAGTTTGAGTACTTTATGCGACCTACTCAAATGTCCTTTCTTTGGTTATTCGTCGAGTGGTTGAGCTCCTTAAGTTCTGAGTTGAGCTACACGATTACTGACAAAGAACGACTGAACAGGTCCATTCAAATCTGTATGGTTCTTTCCTCAAAAGACCATTTCAGTCACCAATCTAAAACGGTCCTCAAATGATCTGACGAAGATTATTTACGGATTTTTATATACCTACACATTGAGATTCTTGAATTTTATAAATACATTGACATGAATATTTACTTTGTAAAATATTATACTATTTTAATTATTGTGAATATAAAGACTATGTGGGTCATTGTATTTTTCTTTCTTCTCATTTAATTTTAATCATGGTCTGGCAGTTTGAGTAATTCATGCGGCCTATCCAAATGTCTTTTCTTTGGTATTGTTCTTCGAATCATTGAGCTCGTTAAGTTCTGAGTTGAGCTGCACGATTACTAACAAATGCGAGCATTGACTGGACAGGACTACTCCATCTGTGTGGTTTTTCCTAAAAAAACCATGTCAGATGCAAGTCCACATGGTCTTTACATGATTTGACCAAGATTATGTCTGCACTTTAAAAGAGACTGTGACCTCTAAGTTTGTTTCGGCCTTCCTTCTCAGAGTAGTTAGATAGGAAATGCCGACCTCATCTAGTTTTTAACATATGATTGACGTGTAAAAGTACCTATTTGTTCAAACCTACTTAAAGAAATAAAATCATTTATCAAAACAAAAATCATTTGTGCAAAAACTTTTTTGGAGGTACTGAGGAATCAAGGGTTTAAGAATGCATCTATGAGAAGTTCATAGCAGTCAGTATCTTTAAACTATGAAAAGTGCCCATTTAAACTCCGTTTTGAATCTCTACCTACGACAATTTGTTACGAAATGTACTTATGGAGAACGTTTCTTTTATTTGTGACTTTTGTTGTATTGAAACCTGAGTTGGTTTAGAACAGTTTTTTAATCCTTATAGGAAACTGCATCGATTGGCACCTCCAAAATGAAACGTAAGAATTGTAATTTTTCTTGATAACCGTACTATTTTTCAAAACGTGAATGCAGTTAGTAATTACTCAAAAAGTTAAAGACAGGCTGTGAGTAATTGCTAACTGCACTAAGAACGTTTTCCTGTAGCTACAACGGTTATGGTTGAAAATCCTGTAAATTCTGAAAGTATTATTTTCTCAAAATTGCCGGGTCAGATTTTTATGCCCCTTTGTACAAGGATATTATATGAGGTATCCCTACACAAATATCGAAACTGTATCGCTATTGGTTCATTGACCACTTAATATACAAAATCGCCCAGTGTCCTTTAATGTGTGTTTGTGTGTTGCGTGTGTGATGTATGTGTGTTAGTGTGGGTTCTTAGATATGAATATATTGCCTATATGCCGTCTGACGCTGAAAACCAGCGCTGGGGCTCTGTCTCGCATAGGGTCGTAGCATTATGCTGAGCGATTGCCGTTTTGCGTGGCTGTGACGCATATTTTCCCCCAAATCGTTCTCTTTTGTATTTGTGTGTTTTTCTCTGCGTCATGTTTGCCGCAAATAAACGTATTTTCTTTCTTTCTGTATTTACGAACCTGGTGGTAACATGGCCATATTGGCTCTGTCCAACCTGACAATGCTATAGCTCGGTGGGGATAATGCCATCACACACATAATATTCCCACTGTCTAAGCAAATTGACCGACAGGCCTCTTCTCATAGAAGAGAGAAGAGAGAACTTGGAGAAGCAATGGTCATTCATCACCATAAATTTTCACTTCTCAATATATGTTTTAGTTCAAGTTACCTGAAGAGGCTTTTCCTTTACCATAATTTAGTGGTGTCTTAGGTAGATAATTTAGAAAGAAATCACCAACCACTAAAGCAATTAAACGAATCCACCTTAATTCGGCCTGGCTTTGATCTCGCATGTCTCGCAGAAGTGAATCCGTGCAGCTACGGGTCACTCCACTCTAGGTATATCTAATGTAGTAAAATTTAAATCTAATGATACTATTGAAAATGTACAAGTGAATACTGACGGGCATGACGTTATTTAATCCCTATTAGCATTTTATAACGCCATAACATATCCATTAATTAACGTAAAATCGTATACGGCTTACCACACGTCAACACGTTTACAACAATCTGATGTTACCATGTCAAAATATGTTAATTTTAAATATATTCTTATAATATAGTAGACTAATAATACAAATTTGTAAGCACAGTTGGATCAAGCCCACAAAATGTTGAATTAAAATCAAGACAAAAGCTCTGGTCGTTACAAGGAACTTTTCCAAGGATTTTCTTTGATCATTTTCTCGTAAAATTATTTCATATTTTCTCCTTTAACTCTCAATCAACACTGATTAGTTCCTGATTAATGACCCTATTATATTGTTTTGCTGCTCCATTTGCATGATTGGTTTAATTAAAACCAAAGATGAATGATGAACCGATGTTAATTTAACTAATTCTTGTTTATGGGACTAGGTTAGGGATCATGTATTATCGGTTAGTATTAGCCTGTATGAATAAAATCTGCACCCTAATTGTATAACACACTATCAATCACAATCTGTATGATTTTGAAGCCTATTGCTAATCCATTGCTTCATATGTTCGAAAAATGTGTCTGCTCAACAACGTAAGTAACGCAATGAATGTTGTTGAACTGTCAAAATGAAAGCTATTCCTACTGTTAGTGTGTTACACAATTACCCCGCTGCGTTATATTATATTAAGATACCAATAAAACAGATAGGTTGGAATACAAAGAGTTGACTAAGTAGCAGGGTTGTATTTAGATCATCAGGTGATTTACTAAGACGAATTTTATTTTCCGCAAACAGTTCAGATACCTTACATTCCTGTTCAAACATTGTAACAAAAAAGGTTCTCCTCCACTAAAAAGCCAAGTTCAAGTTTCCTCCATGTAATGTTTCTGATCAAAGCTAACGTTTACCTTTTCGTAGGTTTCCCTAACGAATGAACTGGGGCGAAAATGTTTGTAGTTACCCAACAAATATCTGAGAGAGGAGGTTCGTTCGCTTCATGTGTACCAAGAACAAACAATTGGAAAATAGCCGATATATCACATGGATTTACACCAAATATATTCGTAGAACAACCTTTGTTATATGTGAGAAATAAAACCAAAATAAACGACAGAGATGTAGGCTGTACGCTGTGAGGCGGTAATCGAGAAAAAATCAAGCTGAAGAACATAAACATGCATGATAAAAGTAATACACAATTGTTTATCGAAGGGGGAATCCTGAGAACGTAACATAAACAGTAAATGAAATGAGATTCGAATACCTACAGAATAGACAAGATAACGGAAAGGCTACGTGAAACTTAATGCAGTGAAAACCAATATGAAATATGAAGAATTTTTACATGAACAGAATTGGAGAAGCAACAATGCTATGAGACATTACTGAGATTTCAAGTTTCAATATCGATATTATTTCAATAATATTGCTATCTTGTTGGAAGCTAAATTGTCAATTCACCGTTCAAACCCACAGCGATGGCTGCTTTCATTTAATAGTTTAGACACTTCAATGTTTATTGAAGCATAAATATTGCCTTTATTTCATTTATCGTTTGTATTTCCATATTACTTACTTATCTTATCGTTTCGCTGTCAATGATTTGTTCTTTTATTCTATCAATATTATCTAAAAGTTTTGTAAAACTAACCAGAATTGGAACTTTTCACTTAATACTAAGAAGGGACACATGGAAAAATCCTTGTTTTTAAGCTTTTATCAGATCAAAGGCTCTGCGGAAGTATTTGCCCATTGCTTCTAGATTGTAATCCTCTTAACTCTTAAGCTGTGACCACTTTGATGAAGTTCATCAACTACTTCAAATATCTTTAACAGATATTTAATATTTGCTTCCACCAATAATGGAACCGATTCTTTATCTATTCGTAATTGATTTCACGTTTATTTTTGGTTTATTAGTATTTAATTTAATATCTTCAGTAGCCATTTAGATCGAATCAATATTGTAATGTCCAGAACCTCAATTTTGGTATCTTTTAGCTATCAACCAAATTATTTGTCGACCAAAATCAGTATTGTTACTGTTACTGCCTCATTTACTTTGATGGTTTCTGTAATAGCTCACAACTTTCCAACCTAAGTTATTGTGGCATTACCATAAATGTTACCTGCTAACAAAATTATTACCAAAGTTAAAAGCATCAAAAGAGTGCTAAGTAAAAAACTTGACGATAACTTCGTTAGGCATAATGTTAATAATGTAATTTACACCGACGAAGTTCTCACGATGAAATAAGTAGTGTTTGTATATTATCATGCACATTGTGCGAAAATGGCTGATACTTTTTTAATAACGTTCTTAAGAGAGGGCTCGGCGAATATTAATTTTCGTTCCCTGAGAAGTTGGAGAAAGTTCTTCCTTATCTTAGATGTTTATTAGCTTTTCTTGTGTGTTCGCGGCTGATGAAGTTATTACATCAACTATTATTTCTTGTAATTTTGCTGTTTGTTTGGTTTCAGTTGGGTGTGTGATATATGTTTGATGATTTTTGTTTTGGGAGTGTGTCGTCAGTAGGTAGGTAATTATATAGTCAGGAAGATCTTAAGTAAAAGTGCGGGCAGCTAGAGAAGAGGCTGACTGTGAAAAAGTGGTGTAAGCGTATGCAAAAGATGATGTGGTTAAGAAATAAGTAAACACTGAAATGACAACTGGTAGAAATGTATTTATACAGGGTGGTTAGGATATCGACGCACGACCTGTTACCATGTTTTCAGTAGCTGAAATTTTTCGCAATAAAAAATTCTGCTGTTTTATAGAAAAGTGCAATACCTACACGGTCAAAATGTATGGAACAGCAATTTTCTTTTTTTAACGCACGAAAAATTTCAACACAGTTCCTCCACCAAAACAGTTTGCTAAACGCAATATTTTTTTCTACAGGAAAACAGTAAGACGGTGACTTTGAAATATCACCCCTTTCGGCCCTTAAAAACGTAATGAGATTCAGGGCTAAATAATGAGTGGAGAATATGGCCGCGGCGGTGGCGCCGCCAATCCAGTTGCAAGAGAACTACTTGAACAACCCAGTTACCGTCTTGATGCAGTACATGAATTAACTACCATTATGAGAACTTTTGAATTAAATGGCTCTAATGAAATAGGAGAAGAGGCCACATTGAGGCGAAAGCGCCAGGGTAGCCCAAGAAATTTATATTTAATTTCCTTTTTTTGCATTATTCAGGGCGCTATACACGTTGTATGTTGAACAAAATATGATTAGCGACCGTAACAAATATGAATTTACATAATTATAATCATTAGAATCAACTCTCTTAGTTAGAAATGGCCTTTAATGTCAAGATTTCATGAAATAGTCATTCAATACGGCAATTTGAACTTAGAGAGTTGTATTGATCATTTAAATTATTATAACACCGCGTAAGCGCATTCCCTTTAAAAAAAAACTGAATTTGACTTTCAGTGTAGGTGAAATTTTGTTGGGTTTTTAGGTGAAAAAGAAAGAAAGAATGAAAAGAACAAAAGTAAATTTATTTGACCCAGATTAAGGCACACAATATTCACACAAAAAAAAAACAGAATTCTGCTCAAAGCTCGATAAAATATAAAAGGCTTTCTCTATTGTCTTTGTAACTAGTCTCCATAAATGGTACTGTATGAAAAAATTGGCTATCAGCCGCAGATGGGTTTTCTAGCGGCAAATTATTGACCGCCCCACTAAACTTTGCTGCTGTGAACTCTATCAAAATCTTCTGTTATATTCGGTTTTTATTCGAAACTTTATTGGTAATAAAAATAAAATATACGGAATGTATCAGAAAAGTGTGGTCATATTTAAGGATGTGGAACAGAACATAAAACTGAACAACTTTGTCCATGGGACCACAGACAACTTAGCCCCGTAGACACCTCATTAAGAACATTTTGTTCGAATATACTATCGCCAAAAGTCAGGGGGGGCCGAGGTGCAAAGAGAGCTGTGATTGGCTATTTCAATGTCACATGTCATACGTCAAATGACTCATAGGACGGCTTAGGGTTGGTATGATACTCGATATTTTTATCGATAAGCAACATTTGTAAGTACTTAGATTTATTTATCTATTGAAAAAGGTACACCGATCAAATAAAATCTCACATTATAGCACAGAGATACTACGTATAATAATTCGTTATACCTAGTACTTATATCTAGGTATACTTAATTCAGGAAATATTTTTTGCATCAAACAAGTTAAGTTGTCTGTAGAACAACATCATAATCGCGATAAAGTTATCAAGCGTCTCATACAAAACTTCAATACCTTTTCGACCCAAACGTATGGGATGGCTGTTGAGTTTGATGGTCCGTATCACACCCTAAACTATGACCACATCTTTCTTATGTAAGCATGTATCGTGGGCGCGGGTTGTTGTGTATGCATAGCAATATATGCACAACAAATAAAGCAGAAAAAGCTTTTTTACAAAAAACGACTTCCAAAAAAAAAACACTAGAAAACATGAAAAATAACTTTAATTTCGGAATTCGGTGTCTTTGGTTGTGTATTTTCGTTTTTGGCCACCGACTTTCGAAATTAAAATAATTTATCACGTTTTTTAGTAATTTTTTTTTGGAAGTCGGTTGTATGTTTGTAAAAAAGTTTTTATTTTTCACTTTTTGGTTGTGGTACCTACCCCACACACATTCGTATACCACTACTTGATATGTAAATAACCGTAACAGGAAATTATTAAAACTACATCAATATAAACTAAGTGGAAAAAATAGGCGGTTTTAAGGATAACTCAAAAACTACTAGTCAGAACTAGATCAAATTTAAATGGGACTACATGTGGAGCACCAGCTTTCAAATAAAAAAGAATCTTCCAAATCGGATCACCCAGAAAAAAGTTCTGAGCTAACACACATAAAATGAAATACATTCGAATTGAGAACCTCCTCCTTTTTTTGAAAACATAAAATAATTATCTGAGTTCGTCATCAGTATCTTTGTTAAGCAATTATATTATGTTGCCAATGTTCACGGCCGTCTAATTATCTCGCATTTGCACTTCCATTTTATCATTATCACTGAAATTCTGCCTTCAGGCCCAATTTCCTCATTCTTCATTAAAGCCAACCAACACATAGACAAGAAGGCTGTATATCAAATCAAATGAATCCTTACAAAGAAAAACCTTTCTCCATTATTAAGATAATAATGGAAGATAAAAGAGCTATAGTAGTTGGGGTACCCTAAGCCCTGCCGCACACGACCGCAGGGTATGGTCGCATCAACCAACGTGTTACTAAAAGCGGTGGTCGCTGCGACTATGGTCGTGTCGTGGTCGCGGTCATGCGCGGGCACCCTTAAACAAACAGAATTAATCATTAGATTAGCATCGAACAAGATCCAGGTAATTGAACGGAAATGTAAGGTAGGGGGCAAGGGTCACTCGGTTCCGGCGCGTCTTGTGGCTTCATGGTGTATTATTCATGGTGGGGCTATGAAGGCAGCGGGGCTATGAATTGGTTTATATTTGCCGTTTATTTTTGCAAAAAAAAAAGGTTACCTATAGAAATAATGATTTTTATGTTAAAAATGGCTCTCTAGAAGAAAATAACTTACTAAGACCCAAATTGAAAACACTGGTGGTATTAGGTATTATTAGGTACTAGGTATTATTTTTATTTGTATTTTATATTAATATCCGGTTAATTTTAATTTTTTATTATTTTAAATTTTTATTTTCATTTGACATTGAGTTGCTTATTTTTATTTGACATTGTATTTATAATTTGATGACATTGTATTTATTTTTATATTGTGATTTGTATTTATCTCGTGTTTGTAATTGTAATACTTGTGATTGTAATATGGGAGAACTTGAAATAAATGGATTTTATTTATTTATTTTATTTATTAGGTTAAAAAAAAAGTTACAAATACTTACTGAAATTAGTTCTGTAATATTACAGTTGTTTAGTAGCCAAAGGCTTAATTGCTGTAACCAATCACCATTTATTCAAAAGCAGTAGACCTACACTATTTATACTGAAACAAGCTTTTAATTTCGAAATATCTCGGGTTTAATCATACATTCTTAACAAAACTAACTTTGGAAATAAATTTTAATTGGATAATACAACGTATATTAAATAAAACTAACTTCAAAGTGAACCAAAGCTTCAATGCTTTGTTAGTTCCATTTGATAACTGTTCGTTACATGAAAGAAGGGAACATAAAAGGATCTCATTGTTATTAACTGTTAACAAGTTGCACAAAGGAACGTGAAAAGTTATCAAAAGATATTAAAAGTACCTTGAGCATGCATAGTTATTAACTTTCGAAATATAAAAGTTACGTTTTTCATAACTTTAAGTCTTGCTCCTGAACAACTTGAACTTTTGATATAAATTGATTAAAAGCGAACTGAATAAGGTCATGTTTTTAATGGAGATCTTGGTTTTGTTACTGAGTACCTATAAGTTCTTAATTTCTCACCTGAATTTCAAATCTCTTTGAAGCTTACTGTGATAAATTATCGTCGCTGATTGTTCGAAAGAGTTACCGTGGCCCTGGCGCACAGGCAACTGAAGGAACACGGGTGGGTTTTAGTCAGTAAGGGTCTGACATGCCCTCCCGCTCCGCTCAGAGCGGGAGAAGTCATAAGTATTAAAAAAATAAGTTTCATAATAATAATAATAATATTTTTTCTTTTCTCCCCACAATATCTTTATATACATAAAAATTACGTGTCACGTTGTTTGTCCGCGATGGACTCCTAAACTACTGAACCGATTTTAAATTTGATTTGCACACCGTGCGCAATTTGATCCAACTTGAAAGATAGGATACCTTACATCTCAATTTATAGTCGCAATATTATTTTATTGCAAATTATTTGTCTATTATTTGACAGTCACAATTATCTGTTAACTCCAAACGATTCTAACAGATGGCGATATCTGTTGACTGGATTGAGTAAGTATTTCATATAAGCTACAATTTAATAGCGTAACCATCACGTGTTGCTGAGGCTCAGGTATAACCTAAATTTATTTTGTAATAAATGAAATACAGTGAAATAATATCATAAAAAGAAAAGATATGATTGTTTGTTTGTATTGAATAGGCTCCGAAATGACTGAACCGATTTCAAAAATTCTTTCACTGTTGGGAAGCTACAGTATCTCCGGGTGATATAGGCTATATTATATTATGCTTTGCTACCCGGGTGAAGCCGGGGCGGGTCGCTAGTATCCTTATAAAATAATAACAAAAAACAATATTGTCCAGTCAGGGCTTAAAGAAAAATATTGTGGGCCTAAGCTAAGTCGAAGCCTGTATTTCAGGCCACCAGGTCTCCGCCCCAAGTACCTACATAATTATGGTTTCTCGTAAACTAAAACCAGACAATACTTTCCATTTTACTTATAGGAAGGAGTGTTCGTGTGAAGTGTGCAGCTTAGCTTAAGCCTTTGTAGCTAGTATAATTTCCATGAAAACAATTATTTAATTATTTCAAATTAAATTATATACAGTAAACAATAAGGATAAGATGGTTATCACAACCTCACGGTCACTATTTTCAAAATCAAGATAGACTTACAGAAATCCGTTCCAAGACGCCCCCCTTTATTTATAAACGTTGCTTAACCTTTTCACCGCCACGGACTTCAATAGAGGTTCAGCTGCCTTGAAATTTTAGTCAGATTTACATGTTTTAATGGCACGTACAACTTAAAAAAAAAGGAGTGTGTCCTTTAGAAATTGATTTTGTTTTAAAGGCCATTAAAACATGTAAATCTAACTAAAATTTCAATGCAGCTGAACTTCTATTGAAGTCCGTGGCGGTGAAAGGAGTTAAGTAGTGATTAGCGACTGTTTAGACATACATTTTTGACGTTTAAACGTCTTTTAAATTAAAGCAATATCAATAAATAAACCCCACAATATTTGAACCAAATTCTACAGACAACGAAATAAATCACAGCTGAAAGATTGGAAGATCCTTTTAACTAAAACGCAAACTTTTAAGAGATAAATAATCTTCTTAACGCCATCCAATTCTGCATACCTACATGGCTACATGAACATTCGAAACAATATTGGATTGTATGTGAAACGTTTCTGTGGGTTACTCTAAACTCAAGTAAAGGTACAATTAGCATTCTTGCGAGAGACCCACGAACTTAAATGAAAATGTAGTGTTTGTAATTTTAGCGGTTTGCCATTAAACCCGGCTGATATTGTTGATTAAATCGTAGACGTAGACGAAAATTAGTTTTAGGTGTTAATTGAATTTGCGTGGTTTTGTGTGAATAAAATCGGGATAGCTTGTTATTGAACAACAATCAGTAAATATATATTAAGATCACTACAGTCCGACCGTCGAGAGAATGCGTTTCTGACAGCTATCAGTGCGACAATTCAAATAACTAATAAAGATCAAATTTGCAAAACACGTATTCGTTTGTATGAATGTCAGTTTCATACAAACGAATACGTGTTTTGCGAATTTGATCTCAAACTCAAACTCAAACTCAAAGCATTTATTTCAATTAAACCATTTACAGGCACTTTTGAATTGTCAAAGAGTCGGTCAGTTAGTCAGAAAGTTGAAGCTAGTTGCCCATTCCAAAACGTAGATCTCTATGGAGAAGAACGGGCAAGAAACTCCAAGGACACTCTTTTTAAATCAAGAAATTACAAAATCCTGGGTACATTGTTCGTGTTGCTTCTATATGCGAGAAGAATTAAAAAAAAATATAAAAAAACAATTCAAAATATAAGATTAATAATAAAAATAAGCCGTAGCAGTTAAGAGATGACCAGTCTCAACTGACGGCGCTCGTTCACGAACATGACGCGTGGATCAGCACCATCCAGCTCAACCATTTTGTAGGGAACCGAATGATCCAACATCTATATGAGTTACCAGCGGGTCTAAAAAGGCCGCTTTGGCAGAATCATAATAGGATAATATTATGAATCATAATAGAAATCGTAAAATGGTCAGAAACTGACAATTCATAATATTATCTGTGTACAATTCATATCACGCAATTCACCTGTTTGACAGTTTTGTATGGAGATTCGTAAAATGGTCCACATATTATGAATTGCTTTAATGAAGTTTAATGTCAATTAGCAGAATCATAAGAAGTTAGTCAAGAGCAACATCTTACAAATCATTTTGAAGATTTTATAAAGAAATATCGAAATAATGGCAGATTTAGCCCTTTATGAAAATTTCCTTAAGCACGCGCGTGTTAAGGAGACAATTTTATATCACCGACGATGTGCATCTCTTTGGAAAATGGAAAAAGCATTTGAAATGCCGGACCTCGAGTTTGTTGGTTCACTTTGGTTCACGTTGGTTTGGTTGGACCTCGAGTTTATAAAAGCTAAATAAAACTGTAGAAGGAACCTACCATGCAGGACTAAAAGTGCGTGCAAACATATATTATAAACAAAGGGAACCTATCATTAACACGTTTTGTTTCAGGTTTTACCAGAAGTTTAGAATGCTTATTGCCTGGTGTTTTGGGCTGTATTGATGGCACTCACATTGCTATTGTTAGGCCTGCAGAAAATGAGGAGAGATTTTTTAACCAATAACTCCATTAATGCTCAAATTGTGAGTACCTACCCGGTACCAATAATTGTCTTTGCTGACATTATTATATATTTAATGTTACTTCCCACATGGAACATGGGCCTTATTGCATGGGACTTGAAACATAACTGACGAAATGTGTGTGTATTAAAGGTACACCTCTGCCTAACCCTTCTAAGTAGGTGTAATATTATGTTATCTTACTTTACTTTTACTCAAATTTGATTGGGTACCTATAAAACGTGCCTATAAAAGGGGACATGCATAATACCTATTACTAAAATAATACAATAGTGATAAGAAAAATATTTTACTAAATTAACAAATTTCTGCCTATATTATTAAAAAAACTCTAGTAATAATCAAATAATGAAACAGAAACATAATAATGAATAAGTGTTTTTTTTTTAAGGATTGCGACTCTCATTTGAATATTAAAAGTTTCTATGCTAGCCACAGAGGGGCAAATCATGGCTCCTTGTCCATGAATCACCATCCACTTGGAACAACTCCATCAGGCTGAAAACGAAAAGTCAAATCATTAGTCAATAATTAACATAACTTTTAAATAAAATGAAATTGTAAACATCATTGTTTAATTTGAGTCTAATTATTATTAATACAATTTTTGGCCGCGGGCGCAGTTTCAGGCCATAGAGGATAACCTAAATTATCCCCTAAGGCTTGAAACTGCGCCCGCGACGGTTTAATATACTTAATTTTCTTCTTGCATGTACAAAAAATTCATACTTTACCTCTATGATACACCAATATGCGATAAATATCTTTCGGCTGCATCAGCAACCCTCCCAAGGTTCAGACTGCGCTATTAAATGGTTCGCACTAGCAGTAGCCATACCAGCTGCAGCACGTTGTATCTCCACCTGAGATAAAACTCTCCGAGCCTCATGTAGTGGAGCCAGTGGGCGACCTAAAATACGTAATATAAATTACATAATCGTTTTCAAGTCTTAACTGCAATATGAATAGCTTCAGGGTTAGAAAATTGCACTTACTGCGGTATCATGCTTGCCGAGTTCGATGAGTCAGGGGCACTGTTGTAGCATCGGCCGGGGTAGGGCTTGGTGCTGACACACGTGTCTGGCCAGATTTTGGGGCTGCAGTGATCTCAATAAGGCGCTCAACACCGGTAGAGCTCCCACTTTCAATGTACAAAGTATGTTCCATTGTGCCCCAGACACTAGCTGCACGCCTTCCCATTCCTGAAAATATTACGTACATTTGAATAATTTTGCACAGTAATAAAATTAAATATTCATCTAAGATAT
This sequence comes from Dryobotodes eremita, assembly GCA_917490735.1. Lineage (NCBI taxonomy): Eukaryota > Metazoa > Arthropoda > Insecta > Lepidoptera > Noctuidae > Dryobotodes > Dryobotodes eremita. The sequence goes on from OU823257.1 coordinate 14,770,834, forward strand.
ATAAGTATACACACACTTACTTTGTATTAAAAACGATCCAACTCGCACGAATACTCAAGTTTTAAAATCAAATAGTATAATATTAATTTATAATACACGTCTTGTTGATGTTTGATGTTGACAATAGTTGACATAACTCAAGGGATAAACTAAAAACTCCTTTGTACGTGTTACCAGCCTATAAAGTTTTTGTAGTTTCTAGTTTCCCTTTTCAGGCTTCATCTGCGGTCTTTTTAACAGTTTTATAAGTATATTATAAAGAAATAACATTTTAACTGTAGAAATAATTACTAAAAAAAACAATTTTATTAATAAAAACTGTAAATAAAAATTAACCTGTAAAATTACGTTCTTAATTTTTTTCATGCGGCAATATTTACGCCTTATATGATTCTGATATGAATTGAATTGAGTGTGATTCAGCTAATATGTGTCAACATTTTACGTCAAATTAGAGGAATTGCTAATGATCTGCCGGGAATTCATGAAATGAATCACTTTTAGAGGAATTGCTTAATGTGGCCTTTTTAGGCCCCCTGAATTGTCGCCCTGACAGCTGTCAGGAATGCATTCTCTCGACGGCCGGACTGTACCTTGTCAAAGTCGCGACCATTTCGAACTTATTTCCTACTAGCAGGTCCTAACTTAGATGTTTTGAAATAGTTAAGGGACCATCCAATTATTGCGTCACACGTTAAGGGAGAGGGAGGGGGCAACAAAGTGTGACATCGTGTGACACGGAAGGGGACGGATCATAAGCTTCGCGACGTCACATGTATAAATCTAAAGAATTAAAACTCTAAACTTCTAAGGTACTTTATTTACTAAACGATGACGATGGTGTATATGGTTGGGTGAAAAAGATGTTGACACATCGAATGTTTCTAATATCATCCAAGTCGAGAACGAAGTGACCGCTATGACAGTCATAAATAATATTAAAGAATGGGTTTAAAGTTCGTGGACACAAGATGATATTAAATTTTGTATTATCTATTAATTTGATTTATTATGTTTAGTAAATTTTCTAAAATGTTTGATTTATTGTAGATTTATTTAAAAAAATATACATAAATACTATAAGAAGCGCTGTTTTGGTTTAAACGTTTCTAAATTGAAAATTGTAAAATATTTGACGTCGGACGGGGAGGGGCTCCAAAATTCATGAAATTCGTGTGACGTAATTTATGGATGGGCCCTCAATGGCGAATCAATAGATGACGCAATTGTAACAATACTTCATGCTCACAGTATTTTGACAGGCGATAATCGATTTCTATCAAAAATGTATAACCAAAAGTACTGGCCACTTTTATCAACTCTAGATATTTTTATCGATAATCTTTTTCATATTTGATTAGCCCTCGTTTCGTGGCTCCACCGCGTACGTGATCTACCGAATCGGACTGGTCAAACAGTACCCTTTTTATGCTTAATAATTTTGTATACTTAGGTTACCAGCTCCTAAAATTATGTACCCACGGAATCGCTATAATATTTGCAAAATTACTATTATTATTGTTGGTACGAGGAAATTGTATTATTAACGACTTTAGAGTATTAATGATACAATATCCTCGTACCGTTAAAAGCTAGCACTTTAGAGTCTCAAGTGCTAGCCTTTGTAAGCTAAAAACAGCCGATAATAGATCAATTAATCTTGTCGATAACAGTCGTTCGTTTAAAGACAGTTTTCCTATTAATAGTTGGAACTAATTGTAAGTCTAGACAAGTTAGCACTAAAGTTAAGACTCAGACATTTTGTCCCGTTGTTTTACAATTGTTCTTTTTATAGAGACACTAGCTGTTGCCCGCGATTTCGACTGCGTTTGTTTTGTATTTCATATTTTTTTAAATAAAAAAATCCAGGTTGATATTAGCCGATCTCCAGGACCCAGGCAACCTATTTGTCAAACTTCATAACGATCGTTTCAGTGGCTTAGGCGTGAAAAGGTAACAAACAGACAGATGGAGTTACTTTCATATTTAAAATATTAAAGTACTTATGGATCTCTAAAAATACAAATCGAGCTACTTACTATAAAACAAACATATCAATTGTGTCCGACATTTGCAATTTGTATTGGTATTACACTTTGCTTAACAAAAACGTTGATTAGACAAGCTTCGCAAACGCAAGCCAAATTCAGTTTATCTGCGGCCTCGATCTACGACTAAGGGTACGGTACATTGGAGCGGAGCGGAGCAGAGACGAGCTGAGCGGAGCAGAGAGGAGCGGAGCTGAGCAGACAGGAGCGGTGCAGAGCTAGGAAAACTTTAACCAATAATATTTCCACTAAATTTATGTCGTTCACGCTTTAGTGAACTGGGATACTTTGCTACACTGCTCCCTCGTTCTTTTCCATTTTTTTATTCTTCGCTACAGCCTGATATGAGCGGTGAGAATTGAAAGGACAGTGCGGTTTAGTGTGTGGGTGTAGTCCATTAACGGAGCGATACAAGAGTGACACGACATTCAAAGCGGCAAAAGTGAGCGGACATAGATCACCACACATTTCGAGGGGGTGCGCCAAAGTTCACCTAAATTTTCAACTCCGATAATTGGAAATCCGAAAATGTTCTTCCTAACATGTTTCATCCTAACAATCACAATTCCTAACTACTCTGTCTCTAATGTTCATAATTCCGAAGCATTCAACTTCATAATGTCAGTAGCAATAAACATCTATTATACTTGTATTTGTTTTCCTATATTTTCTCAACATAACCATCTTATACACTATTATTCAAAGTCATATTTTTTTTGTTTAGATTTCTTTTTATTCATAATAATCAGTATTATATACATAAATTTTGCGTAACTTTATTTTCACATAACATGTGTAACATATAAGAATAAAGCGTATTCTTTAATTTTATTTATAGCGGTGTGTACCTGCAAATATATCCATAGGTTAGGTTAGGTTAGAACTGTGACCAACTACGCGCGAGCCGAGCGAGCGAAGCGAGCGGTGCCGCGGCAGCGGCCGGCGAGCGCTACCTCGAAATTGGTCGCGAAATTTTTCTAAGTATTTTTTTCATAGTGCCCCCAAGACGACACTCTGACCTGAATTTCATTCATTTAAGACAAAAATCAGTCAAACGACCTTTAATCATTCTAAACAGTTGGTTTAAAATATAGTGGGTAGGTTATATATAAGTTGGGTGAAAATATTATGGTAATTATGTTTAGGGATAAAAGCGTTATGATAAAAAACAGTAGGAGTTTAAATATATTTACATTAATGATATTATTAATTACAATTTTCGGAAACATGAGTGTTATGAACATCGCCGGTAGCACTACAAATAGTATGAATGAAAACTTTAGGATGAAAAATTTTAGGAAGAGTGATCATTCGGATTACAAATCGTTAGGAAGAACAATTTCGGGTAAAGAACTTTAGTTGAGCCAATATGGACCCATTTCGAGGTTAAAATGTGCAAAACTTTACTACGATCCACTGTAGCCACTAGCAGTGACCGCTGAAGCGGAGCGGAGCGAAGACTTGAATTTTGCAGAACACTATTGGTTAGGTAATGTTTTTGTCGTTGTGCACTTCTTTACTCATCTTCGCACTTGGCCTTACAGGGATAAATATCTACATAATTTGCACAACAGATCCCCTTTATCACAATGTTAAGAAGATAAAGTACTCGACAGAATTCCAAATTGTGTTTTGAAGTAATCGAACTTGTGAAGTTGGATAAAAGTTGTGGATGTTTGAAAATAAATTAACGAACTGTCTTAATAATGAGTCGCAAATACTGTTGAGACAGGAACTGTTCGAGATGAGCTCAAACAAATTACGATGAATAATTTGTTTTTTGTTGAGTTCAAGAGTTGATGACATCACTCTTGTGGATGGTCGCCCTTTGAGTTTTAACGGAGTGACTTTTAATTTTCAAGTTACATAGGTGAGACGGCATATTTTATAATTAGCTCTTGAACAATATTGCTTTGTATAAATTTACATATATATAGGGGTTCGTGACTAAATAAAAACAGCCACACGGGTAGATCGAAGGTTAAGCTACGCTTGCCGCGGTCGGTTCGTGGATAGGTGTCCATCTATTACATATCGAGACCCTCCGTGCATCGGAAAGCATGCTAAGCCGTTGGTCCCGGCTTTCATTCGTAGATCTATGACAGTCGTTACGGGTAGACTACCAGAGGACACGGTGGAGCATACGGTGGAGGTCTGCCCGGCTTGGGCGGAGTACCGCCGTGTCCTCGTGGCGGCGATCGGCGGCGGCGACCTCTCGCGTCCGGCCCTGGTTCAGGCCATGGTACGGAGCGAGAGGGAATGGGAAGCCGTCACCTCCTTCTGCGAAGCAGTAATGCTCGCGAAGGAGGAGGCGGAGCGCGAAAGGGAGAGGCATTCTCTGCGCCCTCGCGCCCCTAGCCGCCGCAGGAGGAGGAGACACCCTGGGCGTCGGGAGTCGATTGCCGACTCCCGGCCACCGCAGGCGCGGGCTTGCGGACGGCGGGCAATGGGCAGCTCGCCGTCCGGTAAGGACCAGGCCCGGGTCGACGGCGCGTCGTGTTCCACGCGCGCCTCAAAGAGATGTCAGCAAAATTGACGGGGTCCGAGAGGACCGATGCCTGCCGGGGCTGCGGATTGTTCGAAAGAGTTACCGTGGCCCTGGCGCACAGGCAACTGAAGGAACACGGGTGGGTTTTAGTCAGTAAGAGTCCGACACGCCCTTCCGCTTCGCCCAGAGCGGGAGAGGTCATTTGATGATTTCCCACCCAAAAAAAAAAAAAAAACGGGTAGACTGAAGCTCAAGTCTTACCAAGAGGTATCGTGTTACCCAGTAACTGGGTTGTGGAGGTCAGATAGGCAGTCACTCCATGTAAAATGCTGGTATTGAGCTGCACCCAGTTGGATGCATCCGACTCCAACATAACTGGAAAAAGGCTTCGCAGAGGTAGATGGAATATTTTATTATTAGCTCTTGGATAATATTGCTTTAAATTAATTTACATACAAAACATTTATGTGTTCAGATTGAATAATTATATGACCTTTAATCACTGTTATTTCTTCTCGAAAAAGAAGTCTAAACAACTTATTAAACTACGAATTAAAATTCAATAAGTATGCCAATTCGCGAATGATTAATGCCACAACTCAAAACCGTATAAATTAATACTGCGCCTCAATCGGTTTCCATTATTATTAACCTTTGCCGGTTTTGTCTGTTTATTATTTACATTGAATGTTTTAGTATCAAATATAGATTTTGTAAACAACAGCTGTGTTTGTTATATTATTATCTAAAAGTAAACTCGATTGTCTAAATATTAACTTTAGTTTATTAATTTTAGCCACATTCCTAACGAGTCCCACAATACGTAAATACTATAAAGCTACCATTTACTCGGTACGTCCTCCACTGACTTGAATGTGCCCTGGCGGCTGAGAGTATGTCATGCTTACTCTAATGTCTCGTTGATGGTGGCGCGTGATGGATCATTTAGCTCCCTTCAAATTGGTTGAGCGAAATGGTGCTTATCCATGCGTCATGTTCGTGAACGGGCGCCGTCAAGGGACGTGTTTGATATGGAATTAGGATAGAAGAAAGAATTCATGGAGTTGTGGATCAATGTTTGAGTTGATTTTCATATAAACTCAGATTAATTAAATTGAATTAAATGCTAAGTCAAACAACCAACATCAAGAAGTCAATTGCACGACATGGTGGCCCAGTGGTAACGGCCGCGAATTACGAGTTGTGGGTCGTAGGTTCGATCCAAGACAGGCGCTTTACTTTGTGTAAATTATTTCGTCACCACTGCTCTCAAAACGGTGAAGGAAAACCTCGTGAGGAAACCAACATGTCCTAGAAACAAAAATTCGAAGACATGTCACATCCACTAACCCGCACTGGGCCCGCATGGTAGCTTACATCCAACTCCCTCTCACAGAGAGGAGGCCTGTGTCCCAGCAGTGGGAACATTATAGGCTAATTATACTAATATCGTGCATTTGACATGTATTTTGGCTTGTATTATTAGGTTGAACAGTGTAAAGATTGTAGATAGACCAATAAATTAATTAATTATCTGGCGAAACTCTACAGAGGTGGTGGGTATCGATATCGAATAAATAAATAAATGTATTTCTAAATTCAAAATTTCAAGTGCCTGCTTGCGTTCGTTGAACCTGTAATCAGCTCTAGTTAGTTACTTACTGAATCCATGGTAACACTTTGCCCGTCTATGTCCTTGCCACCCGGTGTATTGACTGCTATGTTTGTAGCATGGGGTTTTCAGTTGGACCAGCATTAACAATTATTCGATAGGCTGCCGTGTCGAAAAAGACACATTTTCGATTACCAGCATGCGTAGCCTGGCCAGTATAGAAACAGAAGAAACGGAAGACAAAATGACAGATTGTAGAAAGATTTTCACGGCCCGATGTCAAAATTCAAAAAAAAGAATGACTTTTTGTTAAGTAAGTGATTTGTCTTCTCTTCGTAGAGTAGAGATAGAAGTGGTCATGCTACGCATGCTGATGTGCCTCGCCCCCGAGAGAAAATAACTGTCGGAAAAATAGCAGTCGTCTATTTGATTTAAACTGATAACATTTTCGGGCTTCGGATTTAAGAACAGCGCTAGAGGACTCGTTCGAGAACATAATAGATTGATGTTCGATTCGGCACGGATCGAATGGTTGTAAATAGCAATGCAGTTCGGGCAATGATGCCATTTCAATGGGCCCCTTATAAAATGTGACTTAGGTAAACATAACCGGTTAATTATTTTATTTATTTTTTATATAGATTCTTCTATATTTTGTGAATGTGAGAATGTTGTAGGCCTAACTTGTAGACTGTAGATTTGTAGACCTTTTTCTATTTTGTTAAGTACCTGTTAATTGTTGACTGACCTACACTGTCCTCAAACACCTATTAAACTGTAATTTGAAAACAATGTAGGTAAAGGCCATTTATTTTTAAAAGTGTAACCGTGGAGTTTCTTGCCGGCTCTTCTCCATAGGAAACAACCAATTGGAACCGTGCACCTAGCTTCTGACGTTTCATAAGTCCCATGTCGGTTTATGTGTAACTTTTTTTTTAATAATAATTATGTTATAGGCTGATTTATATATTTTTGATTTCTGTATCTGTCCGTGACATCACAGCAGCGGGCCCTATCAGAATACCAGCGCTACGACACTTATTTTTTTTTAAATATCGCAGCATCATGCTGAGATAGGGGCCTTTGGGCTCGTACAGGACTTTCTGGTGTTATTTTCATTTTACTTTTGTTTTTATGATTGTGTTTAGTTTAGTTTGTGATAATCCTGTGTGAGGCCCAATAAATACTTTTTCTTTCTTTCTTTCTTTCTATGTGAAATAAAATATTTTGATTTTGGTGAAATGTGGGTGTACCTACTATGCACCTCTGCCCAACTGGGGAATAAAGCGTGATATTATGTTTGAACATGTTTGATAATTAGGATAGAAGGGAGAATACCTAGAACTGAGGGTCAAAGTCCGAGTTTATCTTCATGTTTCGCAGTTTAAAGGTTGTAAATCTGTGAAATCGTGAGTGAAAAGGTCAGGGTCAAAAGGTGCTTGTATTATTTAAGTACCGTATGCTTGTCAGTGGTTACAAAACCAGTAAAAGGTGACCTGTTATGCCCCGGCTCCACGAGGCTAGGTTTTCAAACTAGGATAGCAATCAAGCAATATCACATAACATAACACTACGCCTGTACTCCCCGAAGGGTTAGGCAGAGGTGTACCTACAGTACACCCACATTTCACCAGTTATGTTTAAGTCCTATGTAATAGGGGGCGAGCCTATTGCCATCAACCGGGCACAAATCCAGACTCCGAGCTGCTACTGAGAAATACCAGATGTAAAAACCCAATAACACTTTGCCCGACCCGGGAATCGAACCCTGGACCTCGTGCTCAGCAGTAGCGCTTGCGACCACTGGACCAACGAGGCAGTTGTTGTTGTGTTGTTGTTTTCGAATGAAATTTAATTTGTTAAATTACCAGTTTGTTTTCTATTAATTTAATTTAATTTTATTCGAAAACTTTCATCGGTTTCTTACTAAACTTCAACTACTTATATCTTATATCTGGCGACCCTTTTTTTTGTTTTTTTTTTTGGGTGGGAAATCATATCAAATGAACTCTCCCGCTCTGGGCGGAGCGGAAGGGCGTGTCAGACTCTTACTGACTAAAACCCACCCGTGTTCCTTCAGTTGCCTGTGCGCCAGGGCCACGGTAACTCTTTCGAACAATCCGCAGCCCCGGCAGGCATCGGCCCTATCGGACCCCGTCAATTGTGCTGACATTTCTTTGAGGCGCGCGTGGAACACGACGCGCCGTCGACCCGGGCCTGGTCCTTACCGGACGGCGAGCTGCCCATTGCTCGCCGTCCGTAAGCCCGCGCCTACGGTGGCCGGGAGTCGGCAATCGACTCCCGACGCCCAGGGTGTCTCCTGCTACGGCACACTAGGGGCGCGAGGGTGCAGTGATTGCCTCTCCCTCTCGCGCTCCGCCTCCTCCTTCGCGAGCATTAGTGCTTCGCAGAAGGAGGTGACGGCTTCCCATTCCCTCTCGCTCCGTACCATGGCCTGAACCAGGGCCGGACGCGAGAGGTAGCCGCCGCCGATCGCCGCCACGAGGACACGGCGGTGCTCCGCCCAAGCCGGGCAGACCTCCACCGTATGCTCCACCGTGTCCTCCGGTCGATCCACACAATGGTAACGCCCGGGCGTTTCCTCCCGCCTTATTCGAAACAGGAACCTCCCGAAACAGTCATGTCCGGTGAGGACCTGCGTCAGGTGGAAGGTGATGACGCCGTGGCGCCTCTCAAGCCACTCCTCAAAGAGGGGTCTTACCGCCGCGATTGTGGCTTGCCCTATATCTGGCGACCCTGGATACTTATTTCTTTTGCTGACTGTACATGATAGAACTGTTTACATGATGCTAGGAATAGCCACTAGCATTGCAGTGATATAGGCCGCGGAGTAAAATGATCCGATTGGATACTACCTTCGCCGGCCACACGAGGTTGTTATAGAAGCTAAAATAGTAAAATCTGTGGTGGTGGTCGCTACTAGCTCAAAAATAGAACCACATCCTATTTAAGTCTCACATTAGTTTACTATCTTCCTCACTAGCTTACTAGTCTAAAAATGAGGCGAGTTCTGTATATACGAGGCCAGAGTGACTAGTTTGCTAGGTTAATTGCATTTCCTTGACTATTACTATTACCATAATTTTTATTTCTCTTTTTAATCATGCATTTATTATTAAATGCATGATTAAAAAGAGAACTAAAATAATGATTAAATTTATGATTAAAATAGTTATATATTTTAATCACAAATCTTATAATTATTTTAATTATTAATGTAACTACTATTTAGGTTATTTTAATTATTAATTATTGTTTGTCGTAAAGTATTTTTTTACGATATATCGCATACAATTCAGAACCTACGATTGGGAGGAGACACAGCGGGGTAATTGCGTAACACACTGTCAGTAGCAATCGCTTTAATTTTAACGGTTCAATAACATTCATTGCGTTATTTACGTTGCTGAGCAGACAAATTTTTCTAACATATGAAGCAATGGATTAGCAATATCCTTCAAAATGATTCAGATTGTGTTAGATAGAGTGTTACCCAATTAAAGTGCTGGCTCCTGTTACGCAGGTGTTTTTACATAGCGCAGGCGTCAGGGCTTCACTTTTTACACATTTTTTATCCCAATAAAGAATTTATTATTATTCTAGCCTGAAAAACAGCCTCGTGTAACCCGGGCATTATTCTGCTGGCGCTAGGTCAAGGTCAAAGTGTTACCACCGACGTGCGGTCTACTGTACGCCTAAAGCAACATGATCTTTTACTCTTCCATAATGTGTACTTACAAGTGCTTTTAATAATTTAATATAATAAGTTTGCTGCTGAACAAAATTCTACTGGGGTTACTGTTTGCTAAAACAATATTGTTCGTGGCAGTTTTTTAGTTTGAGGAGTAAGAATTTCTAAGGAAAGAGGGTCAATTTCTGTATAAAAAAAAAATGTTGGCATTCTCAACTCAGTCTTAACCTTTCAGATAAACCTCGAACCTCATAAACCTACAGTTTTGGTAAGTTTTGACACTGATTGTTGTTAAGATGAGATGCGACTTGAATTTAAACGTTTCACCCCATTGAGATAGTGAACAGTTGCTTTTTGACTTTCGGTTCTAGGATATGTCCCTGATCGATTGTCGAATCAGCTGTTTTACATAACCGCTAGCTGTTTTACAAAACAGCTCCGTTATGTAAAACACATTACACATTGCCATTTCGCTACGTTTGACAAAACTGCTACCCACGTTTAGACGTAATACGAATGGCTTATCTGCAGTCACAATAAGCGTTTGGTGTTGTTTCTAATGCCGAATCGGTCGCAGTAACTAAGTTAGGGCTCCCTGACCAATTGGTTTAGGTTAGATTAGAACTATGACCAACCGCGCTACTTTCAAGTTGGCCGCTGTTACTTGGCTATTTAGTATTTTTTTAACTCCGAAAACTTTATATTAAAATTGCCCTTAAAATCACTGTTTTCACTTAAGTTTGGGTCATTTTCACTCATATTATTTTTTATTTATGTCTGTTTTGGACGCCATTATTGCTGTTATGACAAACAGTGCCACGAGCGTCAAAATTTAGGACTAAAATCTACAATCTGACGTTCGTTTCGCGATGTTTTACATAACCTCTAATCGTTGATCCGCTGCATTGATAAATGCAAAACGTTTATGCAATTCTACGTGTTAGAGTCCAGTTATTATGGAAAATAGCTAAACATCGTTCAGACGTTTTAAATCACGGAGCTGTTTTGTAAAACGGCTAGCGGTTATGTAAAGCAACGGATTCGACAATCCATCTGCAACAGATACATCACCGCCGTTCTTATGTCGGTATGTCTACCTTACTTAAGTAAGCAAACGTTTTTAAGTTACATTAGTAAGGGTCAGTAAGACGACAAGCTCATTGTTCCACAAATTCTGGCTTCACAAAAAATCTGTGAGGTTTCCATACTTTTTGTCCCGACCTTTTAGCGCTCCGGGTGTCCTACTTCATATAACTCAACATTGTCCTTTACCAGGCAAAAAATTACGCCAGTTGTCTGCGTAAGACCTTGAAGTCAAATAGAAAAGCGAGTCCAATATATTAGAAGTCATATAAGTACTCAGTACTCACATCTTTCGTAACAGCCAGTAAAGGACGGAAAACCCTTGAATAATAAATAGGAGGGAAGGCGAAAGGTATGCCATCTTTCAAGGTAAGTACACATTGAGTGCCAAGTTATACGATTGATGGTAGAGTATTGAGAATTTGTAGTACTGGTGACCCCATCAGAGAGGATAAGGTATGCTGGGTCTTATATAGTTTAATTGAATAATTCTTTGCCTTTTTTTAGTTTAGATTTTCGCTTTTGATCCTATCTCACGTGATGGTAAGCGACAATGCGGTCTACGACTGTGCACGCTTGTCTATGGTAATCTATACACTCGATACTTGAGGACTCCTGCATGTGTAGCATGACCACCATAGAATCGGGTTTTGTCGACGGAACAATAGACAAAATGACAGATTGTTGACAGATTTGAAAATTATTTTTTTCTACAATCTCTCATTTTGTCTATTCTTCCTTCGACGAGACCCGTTTCTATGGTGGTCATGCTACGCGTGCTGGTTAGAATCCTATAGTCCGATCCAAATGTATCTGAAGAAAATGTAAACACATGGATCAGAAAACGTTCCTGTGGATGCCAATTTGTAGTGCCACTTACAAATTGAGGGCTTAGATTTGATTATTTAAAATGTTAAACCCGAAATTCTTATTTTCAATCACCGTAAGTAAAGATTTATTTCATTTGACAATTGAGGTTAATCTTCTAACCAAAATTTCCCTCGGATGATTTTTCAACAATTTAATAATGTTATTCAAACAATATTTGTCGGAAAAAGTGGTGAGATATTAAGTCGAAACCTTCATACAGGTGAATGTGTTCCTAATTCATTCCGTTTATTGACTAAAATTGGCTAAGAATTTAAACTGAACAGGGTTTATTTACACTTTCATCACATAGTTTTGGAACAGGCAGTGGTTGAAATGAATAGCCTCTACAAGTTGGATACTTCATGTACCTTAGGTTTACCTTGGGAACTTGGTTTCACTGCCAACAAGCTAGCTAGCTTATATTTTTACCACGGCCTTCTCAATATGGCAGAAATAGACGTGAAGTATAGGTTTGACCTTCCGCCATAATGTTACGTTCTACCTGTCTAGATTTAGCTTAGTCGTGTTAAAGAAGATGTGCTAAATTTTCTCATTAATTTAGGGATCTACGTGAGTTATTACGGTTTCGGCCAAGGCTACTCCAATTCTTCTTTTTCGATGTTATAGTCTTCTCGTTGCCAATCCCGCAATGTTCGAAGACTAAGGTCTTCAACCAGTGCGTCCTGTCCGTTATAACATACGGTGCCGAAACGTGGACACTGACAGTGACAGTGACACTCGGGGTTTCTTTGACGGATAAAATCGGAAACGAAGTTATCCGGAAAAGAACCGAAGTTACCCACTTAGTTTGGAGAGTAAGCAAGCTGAAGTGGCAGTGGGCTGGCCATGTTTGTCGGAGGACCGATGGCCGGTGGAGCAGAAGAGTCCTGGAGTGGCGACCGCGTATCGGCAAGCGTAGTGTGGGATGCCCCCAGCTAGATGGACCGCCGACCTCAAAAAGGTGGCTGGGGCAGACTGGATGCGGAAGGCAGAGGACAGGGTGTTGTGGCGCAGCATGGGAGATGCCTATGTCCAGCAGTGGACTGCGATAGGCTGCGTTGATGGTTGATAGTATTGACAAGTTTGACAATATTAGCATCTTCTTGGGACGCTTTTATCTAACTGTGATAATTGCTTCAAAAAACTTTTAAGAATACATTTGCATAGGTAATAAAAAGTAAATACAATCCATATCTAGATTGTTTTTTTATCGACCACTGCCATTTAAAAAATGTGACTTAAAATGCCTATTACTTTATGAATATTACATTTAGTTTTTGACACTTAAATAATTCACCGTAGCAAAAAAAATATGAGACAAACGTCTTCTATATAATCTTGTAGACAGGCTGTTAATTTAGTCACCGGTATATCTACTTAAAGAGCGTAATAACTCATCATTACTGTAGTTTTGTTGAAATTGGTATATCAATCATCATCTGCTTAGCCTTATCCCAACTATTTTTAGGGTTGGCTTCCAGTCTAACCGGATGCAGCTGAATACGTGTATTTTACATAGAGCTATTGCCTATCTGACCTCCATAACCCAGTTACTGGGTAACACGCTACCCCTAGGTAAGACTGGTTGTCAGACTTTCGGGTTTCTGACTACCCGTAACGACTGTCAAATATCCACGAATGACAGCCGAGCCGAGACCAACGTATTATAGTATTTTTCGAGGCACGGAGGGGTCTCGGTATGTAAAGATGATCACCCATCCACAGACCGACCGCGGCAAGCGTAGCTTAACTTGATCGACCCGTGTAAATGTTGTTACTTAGCCACGAGCATCAATATCCTGTATATTATTATCCAATGATCGTAATAAATCTTTATCCGATGAAAAATAGACTGGGTATAAAGAAAACAAGCAAAATAAATCATCTCATTAGCTACAAATAAGTAGGTAAGCGTACAAAATAATAATAAATGTTTAAAGTAAAGGTTTAGCGGTCATGTTACCCCAACATTATGGTCGGACGCTCGTAAACAGTTAACAGAATCGCTTTGTATTTTACCGACGGGCTTCTCAATACATTTGCCGTCCCTTAGAAGTTAGACGTCATGTTTCACTTCGATGTATACTTAGAGTATGAATGGTTACTTGTAGAGCGCATTCGAAAATGGCGTTTGAAAGTGTATGCAAATACCCGCAGAATTCAATGTCACGGACTGTAGAAAAGGGGACACGATGAGTTTGTTAATTAAATCCAGAGAGGATGGCAGTATGTGATCAGACCAAAGGTATTGGACGTAAAAGCGAGTCCGACCTCAGAAGGAGCCAAGTACCTATAGGTTGGGCAGTGGTGCGTTCCACTGTAGTTCCCGAGAATCTTAAGTTTCTTGCCATAAACCGGGCACAAATCCAGACTCCAAGCTGCCACTGAAAAATGTATGTTGTCAAAAGAAAAAAAAAAACACGAAAAAATTATAAAGACCAAGTACACAGATATATTATTATAATACGACCCAAAAGCAAGTAAAGTCAAATGTTCCTTTGAAACACGATACCCGATACACGTGTCAAACGACCCAAGGTTTAGTGTACAGTGACCGACGGAAACCTAATCTTTTCATAATGAAATTCTGATGACCGAATTTCCACTCGCTTCTGGCATTTTCTCTCCTTTCTATGCAGTTATGAATTGATACAAAATATTATTTATTCATACTTCGCTACAGCAATTTCACCTAATGTGCAAAGGTATAGCTTGTTTTATTAATACTTTAACGCGAAATGCTTTCTTCGTTTCAACTTTACCGATTTTTATGAAGACAACATTGTCATTACTAGCCGGTTTTACAGGAAAATGGCGTCGTAAAAGTTGTAGTTTCCTGTTGCAAGTAATTTTCCTAATAATCCATTAAGGACTGGAAAGTGCCAACGATGTAGTCGGCTTGTCTTTTTTCCGGTTTCCAGCTACAAAATATGCTTTCCTTCCCCAGGGATTTTATGTCGCGTAAGAGGTTATTTATTTACACTGTCTTTCCTCGAAGGCAAAGTTAGATATCAGCTGCTTTATGTAAAACTATCAAGTTGACACTTTTTTTATCGTACACATTTTTTTCTTTTGAGAACTGTACGCTTAGGATTTTATTTATTCTCAAAATCAAAATAATAATATTTTATTTCACATAAACCTACATGGGCACTTATGAAACGTCAGAAGCTAGGTGCACGGTTCCAATTGGTTGTTTCCTATGGAGAAGAGCCGGCAAGAAACTTCACGGTTACTCTTTTAAAAATAAGGGGCTTTTACAACTTTGAGTGACCAATGTATTTATTGAATTAAAATAGTTAAATTTAATTAAGTACATGAACTTTTACAATGTTTCAAATTACAGTGTTGATAGGCATGGGAGGACATTGTAGGCCTGTCAACAAGTAACTACTAATATGTAGTATGTAGTATACTAATATGCCGTATCTGTATCTATTTTACTGTGTGTACATAAATAATAAAATAAATAAATAAATAACAGGTACTCAACAAAATATAAAAAGGTCTAAAAATCTACAGTCTACAAGTTAGGCCTGTTATTGCCTGTGTATTTAATCATTAAAAATTAAAATAGCCTGAAATACTAAAATGTAGGTAAGTAACGCGCCCCCTGAGCAGAGAACCCCGATAAAATCTTGCTTGCAGGCTCATATTTTATCACCGCATGATCTATCCTTATACATAGCTTCGTGCTGATACGAGAGAAAAAGAAGCGAAGCAATTCTTTCTTAGATACGGATACTCAGAAACTTACTATCCTTTTACGGTGTATTAAGATTAATAAGTACGCGAACGAAAAATAGTACGGTTCATAGGTAGTTCGCTACACGCCCTACCCCACCGTATAAGTATTAGGGCGAATTTCACCAATGGTACTAAACCACGTTCAAAAGCTGTCAGTGTCATCACTGCTAAGGAATATTGACACTGACAGTTCTTGAACATGGTTTAGATGTGCTGATCGCCTTCAGTTTCATTGGTGAAATTCGCCCTTAGCTTCTAACCTACCAGGAGAGATAACCACACCTAAACGTCGGTTCAGAGCTGTCAGTGTTAATATTCCTTAGCAGTGATGACACTGACAGCTCTTGGACGTGGTTTAGATGTGCTGATCACGGGATCCCTTCTTTTTGCATAATGTTCTTTGTCCTAATATACTTCGGCATAACGATTTTGGCACAATTTGTTTTGGCATAATAATACTTCGGCATAATTTTTTTAGGCATACATTTTATGTTGGCATAATCATCTTAAAGACTAATTTGTTTTGGCATAAATTTGATTCGCATAACGTTAGTAGGCCTAATGACTATTAGCATAATATTGTTGGTTAAAAATTTAATATGCTGTACAACAAAAGCTAGTGACAGAACCGAATTGCTGCAAAACCGACTCCACGTAGTCTTGTTTGTCCTACCCCTAGAGTGTAATTTAAAATCGCGTAGGCGCGTAGGAGCGAGGCGGCTCGCGGGCTGAGGAGCAGGCGGCTGCGAGCGAGCCGCCGTGGTTGAGGCTGGCCGGCGAAGCCGGCCAACAAGCCGAAGCTGCGGTGGTGTGCGAAAGCCGTCTGCGACGATTAGCACGCGTGGGGCCACCGGAGGCCCGCAGCGCCGGAGCCGTGACAGAAACCCTGCCTGCTGCATGCTGCATGCTTGCTTGCATGCTGCATGCTTGCTTGCTTGCATGCTGCATGCTTGCTTGTTTGCTGCATGCTTGCTTGCATGCTTGCTTGCATGCTTGCTTGCATGCTGTATGCTTGCTTGCTTCATGCTTCCTACAGCGAAAAAAAAAACCCACAAAATTGTTCATAAAAAAGTTATGCTTTAGAATATTATGCTTAATCATTATTATGGTTAGAGAAATTATGCTTAAAAAAATTATGCGTAAGCTGTCATGCGTAATTATATTATGCGAAAATATAATTATGCCAAACAAAATTATGCTAAGTTATATTAGGTCTTAAAATTTTATGCTTATGGATAGGGAACCGCTGATCACCTTCGGTTTCATTGGTGAAATTCGCCCTTAGTTTCTAACCTACAAGGAGAGATAACAACACCTAAACGTCGGTCAAGAGCAGCCAGTGTTAATATTCCTTAGCAGTGATGACACTGACAGTTCTTGAACATGGTTTAGATGTGCTGATCGCCTTCAGTTCCATTGGTGAAATTCGCCCTTAGTTTCTAACCTACAGGGATAACAATACAATCATTTATCCATTAATGGCTTTTGTAATAAAGGAAGCAGTCCAGTGTTTGTACTGTAACTGGATACAGTCATACATCTCTTAATAGCCACGAACAAGCACACGTAAGTCCTACACATACGTGGAAATCGGATATTGTAGGTACAACAAGCCGTGGAGACAGCGAACATGAGGTTATTTTATACCCTTTCCGTTTTTACTGCGGTTTTACTCGCAGAATAGCCTTGGTAGAGTACTTATATTAATGTTAGGGTGCATTAAAAGCCTTCAGGAGTGATGACTCAATACTTCCGGCGTAAACTGGGCTGTCACTAACTCACCAATCTGCGTTCGCAATTTGGTTTCCAAACAAATAAGTGCTTTTGGAAAAAAAACTTTAAAAGCTCATACATAGAGTTCAGTTTGCGCTACAACTTTAAAACGTTTTTAAATTTATTTTTTACAGAACTAGTTATTCTGAATTCAACTCAATTTACACCAAAAAAGGTTGAAATTTATTTAAGTGGAAATAAGATCAATTGGAAACAAGGACCTGAAAAGGCTTTACAAACTTTGCTGACGGAATGTTTTGACCACGATTTGAATTACTCTGTTATTCTGTACCACTTCGAAATTCGAAGGGTATTGAGGTGAGAAACCGCTAAAATAAATAAGTTCGCTTTCGAATAGTGTCGAAATAACTCCTACTATTGTGCCCTCATACGGTGAAAGGCGGTAAGTAACTTTTTTTTATAAAAAATGAAGGGTACAGGGAAAGGAGGGTCATTACTAATATTGCAGGGTATTTGCTTAATATTGAGTTGACAATGCCATCTAGTAGAAAATTCATAAAGCTTTCAGACTAAAAATCAATAAAACACTAATAGTGATCAGTGTAATCATGAGACTCAAAGATTGTTTGTATGACTTTAGGAAAATAAGATCATGGTCACCGCTGTTGTTTAAAAAAATATCATTGTCTATGGACTCTGATCTTTTTTCTCGTTTTAAGATTAAGTGAATTAATTAATACTTCAGATTAAGTGACAGGTACATACTGTTATTATTGTCTTGCCTTCTTGATGCAGTATTAAAATAATTATGTCAGACAACTTTTTTAAATAAATTAGTTTTTAAAGTTATTAATCTTTTTTAATTTTCTCAAAAATTATAATATTATGACAATAATAATAATAATCTATTTATTTTAGGCGACGCAGGCCCATAGATAATACCTTAACCTAAACATACATATTTTTATTATAATATAAATTATTGTTTATGAAGTGACAACTGTGTCGGCGTCGTGTTGCGCTGCGTGGTGTCGCGTATCCTTCTTTCCCTGTACCCTTCAAATGAGTTAAATATAGGGTCGGATTCAGCATTAAATTCTCTACTTTTCTGCGTAGGTGATAAAACACTATTTTGTTCGTAGCCACAGACATCATATCGTACACACTGTTAAAGTTAGCTATCGACAGAGCTTGAAACTTCACTTCAGACAAAACTGTACACATACATACATAAACTCACGCCTTCTTCCCATGGGGGTAGACAGAAACTACAGAACGCCACCAGCTACGATCCCTACATACTCCTTTTGCCTCGTTTACGTTCATAGATTTGCGGGGTAGTTACGTAACACTAACAGTAGGAATGGCTATCATTTTGACAGTTCAACAACATCCATTGCGTTATTTACGATGTTGAGCAGACATTTTTTTCGAACATATGAAGCAATGGATTAGCAATAGGCTTCAAAATGATTCAGATTGTGATAGATAGCATTTTACGTAATTAGGGTGCTGGTCTGCCAAACAACGAACGACAAAACTATAATTTATTCAAAATCAACTTTGTGGTATCTAGTCACGGCTTTTTACCGAATGATGGCAATATTTTAGGTACTGTACTATATACACTAGGCACTATGTAGGTATCGAGAACAGTAGGTATATACCTACATATGTAGGTTCCATTCTATTAACAAGAAATTAATACATATTAGTGCTACATTAACATAATTTATATTTTAAGTAAAACTTGTCTTTGAATTAAATAAGTAATTAATTTGCAGCTTGACACATCACTAACATTTTAAACTAGATTTAGGTAGATCTCACCAAAATATTCTACATAAAATTCACAAAAACAAGACAATTTTATGCGGTCGTTAACATTTTATTTCTTTAATATGTAGATTTGGGAAATCTATTTTTACGTGACAAAAGATATGAGGACCCTCGCTACGTTAAGTATCGGTATTTTGACCTTATATAGAATCGCTCGTTCACGGAATTTACATAATAACTCTAACTACACAATAGTATTCGGAAACTAGCAGGCGTAGGTGGACCCCTCCTTTCATATTTACCAGAGGATGGCTGCAGGAGTGGACATGTGAAAAACCGGATATTGAGAAAGGCTTATATCCAGCGCAACCGTAGGAATAGAAACGGATATTACCAAAGTGTAGGGAAGCCTAGTGCCCAGTTATAGCAGAAGGAATAATGCAAAAAGCTCTTCCGGACGCTTTCAAAATCGCCCTTTTAGCCTGTAGAATAAACTTAGGCTATCGCTCTAAAGCTACAGCTTGATGTGTCCAGTGATCCTTCTATCCAAAACATTATAAAGGAGATCTTTCTTCTTTCTTTTTTTTTTTTTTTTTTTGCCGAATTCCTTTTAATTAATTTTATTAAAAATAATTAATTAATATTTAATTTATATTGTGAAAGTCCTGCCAAGCAAAGATATAATATGTTATTAAGCTGTTGCATAGCTTTTATCGCGGGCTTTGAGCGCGGCGACCGAATCAAGAAATTCCGTAACGAAAATAAAACCTAACACCCCCCACTCCGCCTACCATTTAGCTCGGCCGAGCGTTCGCTTAACGTGTATGTATATGGTACGACTGTACTTGAATTAATATCAAAGAAAAAATAAAACTGCATACATAAAAAATAAATAATTATAATTGCATAAGTTGATAAAAAATGCTAGCTTTACCGCGGCAGTCCCCGAGTGCCACACGTGTTGTTTTCACTTTTCATTATGAGGCTAAAATCTGTTGGGTCATTGCTTGCACTGTGATTCGAGTTTGAAAAATACCGTTTGCAGTATGTTAAAAAGACAATGGTTATCTAATTATAGTAGCATAATCAGCCTATAATGTTCCCACTGCTGAAACACAGGCCTCCTCTCTGTGATAGGGACAGCGACACCGACTGACCAACGACTTTTGTTGACAACGTAAATAACGCAATGAATGTTGTTGAACTGTCAAAATGAATCCCATTCCTATTGTTAGTAACACACTAGTGTTACGTAATTACCCCGCTGAGCGGGGATAAAATAGCATATTTTCCTCTAGGGTAAATATTTTTTTAAATCTTGTACCAACGAGCCTACAAAAATGAAAAAGTGTTTATTCATAAGTAGAATAATCATGAATGAACACTCGACTTAGACTCTTCGGTAGAATGCGTGCATTGCGTTGCTGCTACAGAAGAAATTAAAAACGAAGGCATTGGCGCGAAATCTTTAGAATTTTTCTTTAATTACAAATTGAATTGGTGACCGTAATTTATTTTTAATGTAGTATTGGATTATTTTATTATCTCGCAATCGTAGTGAAAAGTGAGTGTAACAAACGGCGCTAAAACCAATTGGATCTCGGTTTTATTTACTCCCGCACTAAAGCTCGGGAGTAAAACTACCTCGTATATAATGAGTAATTTTAGCCCCTTGTATAACAATCTACTATTAATAACTGTTCTAGTATCAACTGATTTAAATAAGTTTTGTGTCATTCTCCGTAAAGTTACACGAGAACGAGAATAAAAATATATTAAATTATAACTAACCGAGGAACATGCTGGTAGTAACTTTTAAAAAGATAATAGGTAATTCTTATTATAATGTCCGCCTAACAGTTGGTTCTTTTATCTAATCTTCTTTATGCCTTCGATAACAGGTAACATAACTATGTTTTTATATTAATTTCACAAAAAAAAACTGGTCTTTTTGTTCATGCTAGTTTACGGGCTGTTAATGCGGATTTCACGTGACTATTAATAATTATATAATTTATCATAATTTTATACAGACTTTTTTGCTTCGATACAATAATTTGTTAGATTTGGTGTTCACTTTTGTTATTTTGCCATGCAAAAAGTTGTCCTACTATTTAATGTTTTTCAAGCAAGTTTGTATGTTTGTTCCTCAATCATGTAATTTTGTATACAAATAGGACCTGTTTCGTGGAGCAGTGGTGGCCCGGTG
Organism: Dryobotodes eremita; assembly: GCA_917490735.1. NCBI lineage: Eukaryota > Metazoa > Arthropoda > Insecta > Lepidoptera > Noctuidae > Dryobotodes > Dryobotodes eremita. Next base: position 14,792,116 of record OU823257.1, read on the forward strand.
GTAACAGCCGCGACTTACGAGTTACGATTTTTGTAGGTCGTAGGTTCGAACCCAGACAGGCGCTTTACTTTGTGTAATTTATTTCATTGCCACTGCTCTCAAAACGGTGGAGGAAAACATCGTGAGGAAACCGGCATGTCCAAGAACCAAAAACAAAATTAGAAGACATTTGTGACATTTACCAACCCACACTGGGCCCGCGTGGTGGATTACGGCCCACTCCCTCTCACCGAGGGGAGGCCTGTTTCCCAGCAGTGGGAGCATTCCAGGCTGATTATGCCTGTTTTGTATGAACACAATTACTTTTTATTCCAGTACATAAATTAGTTCCCCTGGGATGCAGTAAAACCGCGGTAAAACAACTAGTTTCAAACATTACGCGTATTTTCTCTTACTTACAACCAGAAATGTATGAGAAGCTTTGTTTTGTTAAAACTGGCATGTTTCCACAAAGTTTCGATATTTACGAGCGGACTAACAAAAGTTATATTTTATTAACTTGACTTCCTCAAGAAACACCATAGCATACTAATTAATATTTTTAGTTTGTGTAATTAAGCATTTTATCTTAAGAATTGTTGATGAAAAGCGTTAAGGCTACGTTGTACTTTTTAATTAAGTTTGAGCTATTCTTTTAGAAAAAGGGAAATAATTAACGGAAATTCTCGTTAATTTCTAGCACATACCGATAAATTGATGGAGGCGCGTGTAAATAAGGGATAATGGAAGCTGAAAGGGATCGTTTTTCATCATTAACTGACATTTATGTAATTTATGAAATTATGTTTAAGAGAAACAACACTTTTAATCCTTCAAAAGCCAACCTTTTGTAATTTTCCACGAAATAAAATATATTTACTTAATTAAACTTAAGTAGTTAATTCTCTAAGGACTGCTTACAACTTCCACCCACGACTGACGTATAAAGGACCCGAAATGTCAAGAAAAAAAGTCAAAAGAACCGCGAAAGCAGTTCCATTTCACAAACGATCCTTCTTGTTACTGTTGGCGCGTAAAAATATTTTACTCAAGTCTATAAAAGATACTGAACTTGCTTACCACAAATCATATTTATAACGTTTATAAGTATATACCTTAATATAATTAATAAACTTCGCTAAGGTCAGCGTCTGGGTTGAACAATAAATCTCTCTGGACATTATGGTAATGTTGGCGACCACATATTGGACCAATATGGCGTGTATTGGTTTGTTGGATCCAATATGTTGTGCTAGACGTACAATAAGACTAGGAACTTCGATCGATATTATGTACCTACAGTCCTGCACGTTAATTTAATATTAAACCATATTGGTTCGGCGTTTGTGTAGTAAATTTAAATTCCTTTTGAAGCTAGTGTTGTATATAAAATTGTATAAATACAGCGGGGTAATTGCGTAACACACTAACAGTAGGAATGGCTTTCATTTTGACAGTTCAACAACATTCATTGCGTTATTTACGTTGTTGAGCACACAAATCTTTCGAACATATGAAGCAATGGATTAGCAATAGGCTTCAAAATAATTCAGATAGCGATTGATAGTGTGTTACGTAACTAGGGTGCAGGTCGAAGTTATAGAATAGGATTTCTGTTTCTGTTCAACAAAATATTTGGTTGGGAAGTGGACTAAGTGATGTGCCCTTCCATGAAATATTCGGAATGGAGGGTATTTTATTAATAAACGCTACCAAACTTCCCATTTCCTAAACGATTCCGAAAATTGAGTAATTAGGTTGATTATTATTATTTCAACGTATTCCGGATAAACTTGGTGAAGATGAGGATAAATATAATAATAATAAAATATATAATATAATAACTAAGTATCTATAAATTAAATTACTATAGCTGTAAAAACATTATACTTAAGTATTTACTAACCATCAATTTTGCACAGACAGAAGATCTACTTGTTGTCTGCAAATAGAACCGCTAACATGCTATTTTACTTTTATTTACCTAAGTTTTAATTAGTTGAAACTTTATACTTATTGTTAATTTATTACATTAAGTATTTATGCACTTTCTAGTCTGAAGCACAGGTTCAACCTAGTTCAGGCAAATTAGCAACTGTGCTCTATTTTAATTGTTAAGGTATTTATTGTAAACGTGTCCCTCTTTTATAAGAGGGACACATTTTATATAAACGATTTTATTTTATTATTTATTTATAATAGGTACAAGAGCGATTCTGACAATCTGGAAGTATATACCGTGTGATTTTAGGGAATATGTATAAGGATTTCCACACACGAAAATCTTTGACAAGATAACATAACATAACATCACGCCTGAATTCCCCGCAAGGTTAGGCAGAGGTGTACCTATAGTACACCCACATTTCGCCAGTTATGTTTAAGTCCCATGTAATAGTGGGCGAGCATATTGCCATCATCCGGGCACAAATCCAGACTCCGGGCTACTATTGAGAAATTTCAGATGGAAAAACCCAATAACACTTTGCTCGACCTGGGAATCGAACCGAAGACCTCACGCTCAGCAGTTGTGCTTGCGGTCACTAAACCAAGGAGGCTGGTTATCAAGTAAAGTAAACTATAAAACCTGTATTGTGACTTAAGGGGGATACGCCAAGGTAGCCCGCGGAATTCAAATTTTCTTACGTTTTTTGCAATTTGCTGGTCAGTATTAAGTTGCATCTCTGTATATGATATAATATGATTCGCAGACGTATCAAATATTTATTTATAGAATTATAACCATAAAAATCAACAATACATCTCTCTAAGTTAATATTACCCTATTGAATGACTATTTCATGAAAGCATGACATTTGAGGCCAATTGTAACGAGTTGTATTGCTGATTCTAATGATTATAATTCTATAAAGCCATATTTGTTACGTTCGCGAATCATATTTTAATCAATATACAACCGGACACTGGCCTGCAAATTGCAAAAAACGTAAGTAAATTTGAATTTCGAGGGCTACCTTAGCGCATCCCCCTTAATAGTTAGTCTACCCCGAGTTTTTTCCAATATCGTAAACGTAAGTTCCTGAATTGCTATCAGATACCTATGACAAACATCTTTATCACCCTATTTTCACTATATTTTTATAGGTTACCTACCTACCATGTGCTATATTGCAGCATACTATAAAAATATAACACAATGTTTCCGCAAAAAGGTTGTTATGTAAACATTATGCTTTTAGCTGTGTTGGCTACTTACTTACTTGGCAAGGCAAAAAGCATCGTTTAAATGCACTTTGGTTGTCCGACGATGTCTTTGGTACCAAATGTGTCAAGAAGCTAAAATTTGACAGACATAAACTCACGCCTTCTGCCCATAGGGGTAGGCAGAAACTACAGAACGCCACCTGCTACCATCTTTACATACTACTTTTGCTTCTATTACGTTCATACTTCCGCGGGGTAATTGCGTAACACACTATCAGTAGCAATGGCTTTCATTTTGACAGTTCAACGAGATTCATTGCGTTATTTACGTTGTTGAGCAGACAAATTTTTCAAACATATGAAACAATGGATTAGCAATATCTTTCAAAATGATTCAGATTGTGATCGATAGTGTGTTACGCAATTAGGGTACTGGTCATACACGCACTCTGGTTGCGATTACCTACCTACCACGCACTTGACCTTTCTGAAGAAAATCACCAACAAGGTCACTATATGTCCAGCAAAAATATATAGCTATATGTAAGCTAAAATTAGTTACACAATAATATGGAATTACCTACCTATATGTTACCAAGGTGACTTAAATAATTACTACAATGTAGGTATGTACTAACGAGCATTATACGGTGTTCTTAATACAAAAGATGGATATGTCGCACGTTAATGTTTGTTTTAGTGCCAGTGCAAACTGTGCGTCTTGTCGCAGCGACTAGTCGATACGACAGACGTCGTGCAGGAAGTGTTCATTTTATTTGAGTATAAAGGAGAGTTGTGCTGTTCATCTTGTGAGTAAATATGGAGCCTCTAGTTGCACTTGCCTTGGTGCTTATCATGCGAAGACTGACGCTGACCTGTCGCTTGCAACTGTCGTTGGGTGTGCGCGTGCACCGTGTGCGTCTAGTCACTGCGACAAGTAGTGAGAGCGTCCGACCGTAGCCTGTCGTTCAGCGATCTTTCGCTTCCGGCCCTAGTCCAGGCTATGGTGCGAAGAGAGAGGGCATGGGAAGCCGTCACCTCCTTCTGCGAAGCAGTAATGCTCGCGGAGGAGGAGGCGGAGCGCGTGAGGGTGAGGCAATCGTTGCGTCCTCACGCCCCTAGTCGCCGCAGGAGGAGATAATCTGTGCGTCGGGAGTTGATAGCCGATTCCCGGCCACCTGCGGAGGGCGAGCAATGGGTAGCTCGCCGTCCGGTAACGACCAGGCCCGGGTCGACGGCAAGTTGTGTTCCACGCGCGCCTCAAAGAGATGCCAGCAATAATTGACGGGGTCCGATAGGGCCGATGTCTGCCGGGGCCGTAGATTGTTCGAGTTACCGTGGCCCTGGCGCACATGCAACTGAAGGAACACGGGTGGGTTTTAGTCAGTCAGTCTGACATGCCCTCCCGCTCCGCCCAGAGCGGGAAAAGTTATTTGATGATTTCGCACCCATAAAAACAGCCTGTCTTTGTGCCTCTGCAACACAACGCCAAGTGTGTGAAGCTTTGAACAAATGTTTGAAAATTGTCGGCTACAGCCTGTCGTTGCATCTAGTCAGGTCGCATAGTGTGCGCCATGTCTTAGACTTAACATCGTATCACGATGTCAGCCGAAAGAAGTCCACAGCTGGGCATAGGCATCACCAAGGATGGTAGAGAACTTAGTATCTATAACATATATCGAAAGTTGGTTATTCCATATCGACAGTGGAAAGGTAAAATGGCTAAATCGCCAAAATTGTACCTTTCCACTGTCGATATAATCATGACTTATTCTTAAATTGATTGACCTAATTATTTATAGGAGGCGTTTTATCGATGCAATATGAGAAAAAATCGTAATACCTAATCTGTTTTCGTATTTGTCATATCATAAAATGAGGATAGTATAGAGCGTAGGTACTAACGAGCATAAACGCTCCCGCAAACAGGCGCGACGCGAATCAAGTAGAACAATTTCTATGAAAACTTCATGGAAATTATTCTGCAAGAGTCGCGTATCGTTGTCGCGTCGCGCCTGTCTGTTGGAGCCTTTATTCTGAAGTGTGTTTGTTGACAAATGACCGTAATTTGATCTAATGGTATGTACAAATTGTAACTCCGAAGCGGTTTCTTCAGATTAAATAGAACAATTTTGAACGTTGTCAAAAATTTAGTCTTGCTGACTGCAGTTATTTTAATATTTATGACCTTAATAAGTATGACCTTAATAAAGCTTGGCTTACTCGATTCCCAGGTCAGACAATGTGCTATTGGAATTTTCTATACAATTTCTCAGTAGCAGCCCGGAGTCTGGATTTGTGCCCGGTTGATGGCAATAGGCTCGCCCTCTATTACATGAGACGTAAACATAATTGGCGAAATGTGGGTGTAATATAGGTATGGCTCTGCCCAACCCTTTGGGGAAACAAAGCGTGGTGTTATGTAAAACACGAGTAAATACCTAACGCACTAGACGCTTGAACAGTTATAAATAAACGCTCTAAATTCTAACGACTATCATGCCTAGTGTGATGGCGTAGCAATTTCCGTAGCATTGGTACGGGCTAAGGCATAATTGTAGCCAATTCATTTATTGAGTTTCTCTTGCTACCAAACAATTGCCGTAGAGAATTTATTATTTTTACGACAAAATACAAAAGTATATTTTCTCAATTTCGATTGACAAAATACAAGATAAAAGAAAAAGCTAATGTATCGTCTGCTTATCATTCCGCGCAAGTTGGGGAAGTTAACTGAGCGCAAAGCGTTGGGCTGCGAATATGTATCAATTTGCTTTGGCTCTGCTAATATATGGGGCCCTGGTACCCGGCGGTGCGTGTTTGCGCACGCAAATTGTGCTCGTCGCTTTCAGTCCCTCATTAATACACATTTGTGTACGAAATTTTATATTTTTAAGCATAATTGACAAACACTTGAAGTTGAAAATACAAAGGCTGCGTTGAAAAGTCCTCTTCGTTTGTTTTCCTTTGAGTTCTACGAACTTACGGCTTTTAGTCATCCGATGTGCGTTGAAAAAATAATATCCTGGTGAAGATGACTTAGTAAATTATTTTTTTTATTTTGTTACTTGTCAATGGTCTTAACAAGACAAGTGATTTGAGTAGCAAAAACTGACAGTAACAAAAAAGAAAATCGATTAACGAACATTTATAGGTTCATACGCGTCTTTGTTACTTTGGGCTTCGTGGCTAAATAATAACAGGCGCAAGGCTCGTTCGCAGGTTAAGCTACGCTTGCCGAGGCTGGTTCGCGGATGGGTGACCATCCATTACATTTCGAGACCACTGCGTGCCTCGGAAAGCACGTTAAAACGTTAGTCCCGGTTGTCATTTGTAGATCTAAGTACTATAAGTAAAACGGTGATAGCTGCAAAAGTATTAACTGTAGCAGCTAACAACGCCCTTTTCCGACTACAGAATGGAATGATATTCTGTGCAAAAGTGCTTAATAGGTAATTAAGTTAATATAGTTAATTTAGATCTTTGACAGTCGTTACGGGTAGTCAGAAGCTCGAAAGTCTGATAACTAGTCTTACCTATAAGGGGTATCGTATTACCCAGTAACTGGGTTGTGGAGGTCAGATAGGCAGTCGTCTCCACGTGTCTCTGTTACTTTGTCAAAGTTAAAACACGCTTTGAAATAATTTCAATCGAATTAAACCTCAATTTCAGGTTTATACTCCACCGCACATTAATTTAAATACAAAATAGATTTCCGTAATTAAAGGGGTAATAAATTGAAAAGATTTTAAATGAAGTCCCTTTCATTCTTCCCTTTAAGGACGTTCCGCTCTAATTTCGGATCGTGAAATTATGAAAGACGACATTAAAGATAAGATATTAGTTAATATAACTGATGAGAGTATTACATTTATTTTCAGGACAAGGTGCTTGTAAACAAGGGTGCGACCAGATGAGCGTCACCCGGACAATTGTGAAATTAAAGTCGACGAAATTACGTTCCATCCGGTTTAAAACAAATTTAAGGTTGCCGTTGCGCTACATTCGACGCAAAATTAGTCCAACAATATTTGAAAACTTCGTCGAAAGTAAATTCCGTCTCGACTCATTTTGAGCGATGCAAATTACACTTAAACAACACAGGCTTGGGGACATCAGTAGCGAATTAAGTTCGGAGATTGTTTGTTGCCCATAATTTTTGCCATTTGGTTGTCCCACACACACACACAAACACACACGCATGCACACACACACACACACGCATGCACACACACACAACACACACATTTCTCTTCTCTTATATTTTCCAAATGTCTTGTAAAGTAATTAATAAGTAACCTTAACTATAAAAAAGAAAAATCTATTGGTGTATCGACGCAGTTTATGTTAGCATAAGTATTGGAATCACTGACTCCTAAGTCACAGGCAATAAACCTAGTTTGGGAACCAGGAGATTAATTAGTCTCACATCTCTGTACCAAATTATTGTACAATTGTTTTTGTCACCAATTTATAGATAAATAAATAATAATAATTATTATTATACCGGTGCCCATTACCCCTCATTTATTTGCCTTGCAGTAACGACCTTCTCAGAAATTACAACATGATTGTAATCAACAAACAGATCTGCTATGCCAATTACATGGAAATTGTTGTGCTACTTTTTACCACCTTTTTTTTCGATAGCACCATGATTGAAACCGGATGCCTAAAGCCCCTGAAGCATATTTTAAGGTTTTTGTGCCGAACAATGTCATGCCTGATTCGGACTTTGTGGCTTCTAATTTAGGGGAAAAAAAAATGTAAAAAATTTGGTAAGTAATTTGAAGTATTTCCTGCTTTTTGATAGTGAAGGTACAACTAAACGATTTTTCGCAACAATGCGTAGGTTAAGTACAGTCGCCAGCAGGTCAGGCTACACGAAACTGTAAAATTTCTCCAAACGATTTTAAACCTTAAAATGTTAAGTTCAAAATTTAATGTCAAAATCTGACAGTTTGTGGTAACTTGATATGCTGGCGACTGTACTATGGAGGTGTGCTCACCTGTACCTTCTACCCCGCCATTTTTAATTCAGTTTTTAATGTTAGTTTAGGCCTATGTGCTCACCTCGTGTGGAGTGGAATTGTATTTTTTATGTAGAGATCTCGAAAAAGTGTTGCTTGTTGTCATTTAATTCGTTTTCAGGTCATGGACCTTTTTCAAGTGTAGTACCTACTTTGTATGTATTATTGCCGTCTAATAAAGGGAAGGCCTACTTGGCATATAAGAGGATTATGTGAAAAAACATAATTCAAAGCCCGAGCTTACTTTGTATTTATGAGTTTTAAAATAAGCTTACATTTTGGTCAACCTTGAAATAAAGCTTAGATCGTCGGCTTATTTGCCGATGTTATAAAAAAAACTAGCTGCACCCCGCGGTCTCACCCGCAGCGGTATGAAATATACTTTACGACCTATTCTCAGACCTACCAAATATACACAAAAAAATTCGTAAAAATCGGTCAAGCCGTTTCGGAGGTGTTCGCTAACAAACACTGTGACACGAGATTTTTATATATTAGATATAGCTATAATTAAAACTTTTATTATTCTAAATACATAAAATCATGCCTTCTTCCCATGGGCGTAGGCAGGACAGCAGAACGTCAACTGCTACGATCCTTACATACTCCTTTGGCTTCGTTTACGTTCATACATCTGGTCACACACGCACGCCGGTTACGAGTACTACGCACCTGGATCTTTCTGAAGAACATCACCAATAAGCTCACTAGTATGTCCTTCTACGGTATCCTCTCCCCGTCTCATGCTCACTCAAATGTCTCGCTGGTGGTGGCGCGTGTGTTGGATCATTTAGTTCCCTTCAAAATGGTTGAGCTGAACGGTGCTAATCCATGCGTTATGTTCGTGAACGGGCGCCGTCAGTAGGGACTGGTCATTTCTTAGCTGCCACGGCTTATTTTAATTTAATTTAATATTTGAATTGTTTTTGTATTTATATTACGGACGCTTTTAACGTTCTGCGCCGTTCTCTTATGCATAATTTCAACATGAATGATGTAACCAATATTTTGTAACCATATTTTGATTTAAAAGAGTGTCCATGGAGTTTCTTGCCCGTTCTTCTCCATAGGCACCTACTACGCTTTGGAATGGGCAACTAGCTTCATCTTTCTGACTGACCGACCCCTTGACAATTCAAAAGTGCCTGTAATTGGTTTATTTGAAATAAATGCTTTGAGTTTGAGTTCTCCACTTAAGTCTGCCTCCTAAAAACACTTTTTGTTAGTCGCCTTTAATTATTCTATTCTAGATATTTTATCTAATTGTTCCTTTGATGTCTGAAATAAAATCTGGTGTTGTTATATCAAATTATACGCACAGTAGAATAAGATGCGAAGAGAAACAACGATTTACATTACTTAATGAATAAATAAACAAACGAACAGCGTATCCATTGTATTCGACAGACTTTGTTTGTGTTCATATTAATTTTCTGAGCCTTTAACGTGATTCGGTACCTATGTATGCACTACATATAGGACAAATATAAACTCCAACAGAAGTAAAGTACTATATGAAGCACAAAAGGAGAGACGTCTATATAATAACATAAAAAGTAAGTAGCGTAAAAGATGACATATAAAGAGGCTTTTAAGTTCAAAAGTTGGGCTGCATAAATTCTTCTCGACGTGAACAATATGCCCACATGCACGTTCGTGGGTTATATAACTCGAAGTTAACAGCTAACTCAGGGTTAATCAAATAATTCATCTTGCGCCACCAAGAGTTCGAAGATAACCTAGGATTAAACTTCCAAAATTTAAGGCCCGCCGATGTGGGAGAGTGAAGTCGCTAGACTCTGGGTTAGTGTTAGTAATGTCAAAATAAATTGACGTTAAGAGGTATCGCTGGATAACTTATTTTGTATTTTATATTGTTCCACCTTATAGTAACTGAAAATTCGGTACTATATGAGCAAGCAATATGTTTATGAACTCATATAAAAATAGATACAATTTATTAAAAAAACTTAAAACATATTTTTCCATATCTGACATTTTCGTCAATCAATAAACTAAATCTCCATGGAAACCACATAGAATACGATTAAAATTAAATGTCATGTTATTAAATTCAAAGACAAGAAAGTATTACGTATCGTAATGTAGTGTAAAAGAGATGGGTATACAATTTCCGTTCATTGTTATGTTCAGACAATTTTGGTTGGATTACATATCAGGGTACAGACATCGCAATTTTATTTTACGTTTGGTCGATTGAACTTTACTTAGCGTAGCACCCTTATTACGTAACACACTATCAAACACGATCGGAATCATTTTGAAGCCTATTGCTAATCCATTGCTTCATATGTTCGAAGAATTTGTCTGCTCAACAACGTAAATAATGCAATGAATGTTGTTGAACTGTCAAAATGATAGCCATTCCTACTGTTAGTGTGTTACGTAATTACCCTGCTGGAGTCAGGGCTTCACTTTGTTTGTACACATTTTTTTATGCCAGTGCCAATAAAGAATCTATTTTTTATTTTTATTTATTTATAACTGCAATGTTCCCAATTCAAAAAAACACTAATGTGGGGTGAACTAATCCGCATCCTAATTGCGTAACACACTATTAATCAGAATCCGAATCATTTTGATAGATATTGCTCATACATTGCTTCATATGTTCAAAAAAATTGGCTGCTCAACAACGTAAAAAACGCAATGAATGTTATTGAACTGTCAAAATGAAAGCCATTCCTACTGTTAGTGTGTTACGCAATTACTTTTAATTGGCGCAACGCGTTATAAATGTAGAGTTTACAAACTCTACATTTATTTATTTAACCCGAAATAACGCGCAAGTGGGCCTTACTAAACAATGGTTGCTATGGTTGATTACAAAGGGGCTCGTGGCTAAATGATAACAGCTGCACTGGTCGATCGAAGGTTAAGATACACTTGCCGCGGTCGGTTCGCGGATGAGTGACCATCTATTACATATCGAGACCCTGCCTCGGAAAGCACTTTCAACTGTTGGTCCCAGCTGGCATTCGTAGATCTTTAACGATCGTTTCGGGTAGGCAAAGTCTTACAACCAGTCTTACCAAGGGGTATCTATCGTGTTACCCAGTAAATAGGTTGTGGAGGTCAGATAGGCAGTCGCTCCATGTAAAATACTGGTATTCAACTGCATCCGGTTAGGCTGGAAGTCGACCCCACAAAGTTAGGAATAGGCTAGGCAGATTGATTGAATTGACAATAGTGGTTTCCGTGGTAACATTTCAATCCAATGGTTGATGCCAAAGCCTCTTAGGTAGCTCAGGATCGACAGTGGAGTTACCGTGGCCCTGGCGCACAGGCAACTGAAGGAACACTGGTGGGTTTTAGTCAGTAAGAGTCTGACACGCCCTTCCGCTCCGCCCAGAGCGGGAGAGGTCATTTGATGATTTCCCAACCAAAAAAAAAAAAAAAAGGATCGACAATGAAAATTAACAGACTAACACAATTAAATTACTTCATATAGTACACACATGAAAGTACATTATTGTGCTGTAGCTAGAACTTAATAATATACTAATGGCACGATCAAATAGAATGTACGAGTATATCATCAATATTGCTTTCGTCGGTGTAATTATACCTACCCTCAAAAGAAATTACATCCATTGTGTCGTAAATAACCAATTGTATTGATATTGAAGAGCTATTGGTAAAGTCAAAAGGACAAACATCGTATTGTTGGAAGGTAAATTTAGGTTATTTTAGATTTGATAAGGACTTGACGGCGCTGGCGCTGATAAAAAAAAAAACTCAAAACTCAAATCATTTATTTCAAATAAACCAATTACAGGCACTTTTGAATTGTCAAGGGGTCGGTTAGTCAGAAAGATGAAGCTGGTTGCCCATTCCAAAGCGTAGTAGGCCTATGGAGAAGAACGGGCAAGAAACTCCATGGACACTCTTTTAAATCAACATAACGTTACCAAAATAATTTGGTTACAACATTCATGTTGAAATTATACATGTGAGAACGATGCAGAATGTTAAAAGCGTCCGTAATAAAGAGACAAAAACAATTCAAATATGAAATTAAATTAATATGATGTTTGATAAGTTAAAAGCCGGTAATAACAGTCTAGCGACAATATGTCACTCATCCTTTAATTATTTTATAAGGAATCCTTTTAACGAAATATTTTATTCAAAAGCTATTTTTAGAAAATGAAAACAATAGAAATTTCGAATAAATACTTATTCATTCGAAATTTAATTCATAGTTTTCTTTTCTTTCGTGTAACAGTTTACTTAAACAGTTGCACGGTACCGTCAAACGGGGTGAATAGGGATGCAGGGGTGAATCGAGCCCGTGAGGAGTCGCTGGGGACTCTGAACAGGGACCCGTGGGGACGCCCATATAAGGTGGTGCGGGAGAAACTCCGCCCATGGGCTCCCCCGCTGACGCAGAGTCTCCGGCCCCAGCTCGTGGAGGGCGTGGTGAGCGCTTTGTTCCCTTCGCGGGGGGAGCATACTCCCCCGCCCATGGCTCCGCCTCCTGCGGTGCCAACTGCGGACCACATGACCGACGATGACGACGTTGCTCCTGAGGTGACCGAGGTAGAGTTGAGAGCGGCGGTACGTAGGCTGAGTGCCAAAAATACCGCCCCAGGACCCGACGGCTTACCGGGAAAAGCCTGGGTCCTGGCCTCGGAGGCTCTCGGGCCTCGACTAAGAGGGCTCCTAAGCGCATGCTTGGAGGAGGGCCAGTTCCCACTTCGTTGGAAGACGGGGAAACTGGTCCTCATTAAGAAACCGGGGCGCCCGGCGGACTCTCCGTCCGCTTACCGGCCCATCGTGCTGCTCGACGAGGTGGGCAAGCTCTTTGAAAGAGTCATTGCAGACCGCCTCGTCGGGCAGCTGGTGCGGGTGGGGCCGGATTTGGCGGAGAGCCAGTTTGGTTTCCGCAGGGGGCGCTCCACGGTGGATGCCATCATGCGCGTGCGAGCCCTCACGACGGGGGATGCTGTGGCCCGGGGTGGGGTCGTCTTGGCGGTGTCTCTAGACATCGCCAACGCCTTCAATACCCTGCCCTGGAGTTGCATCCGGGAGGCATTCCGGTATCACCGGATGCCGACCTACCTCTGTCGTGTAGTCGAGGCCTATTTGACAGATAGGGCGGTAATCTACCCCGGCCACCAGGGAGAATGGAACCGGCGAGAGATGTCGTGCGGTGTCCCACAGGGATCGGTCCTGGGGCCGCATCTGTGGGACATCGGGTACGACTGGGTGCTGCGCGCCGACCTCCCTAGCGGCGTCAGCGTGGTGTGCTACGCTGACGACACGCTGGTCCTGGCGCAGGGGAGGTCGCACCAGGCGGCGGCCGAATTGATGACACGCGGGGTTGCGACAGTCGTCGAGAGGATCCGGCAATTGGGACTCGAGGTGGCCTTGCACAAGTCCGAGGCCATGTGTTTTCATGGTCCTCGGAACGCGCCACTGTCGGGTTCCGAAATAACGGTAGGAGGGGTTCACATCGGCGTCGAGTCGACGATGAAGTACCTGGGACTCGTCCTCGACAGCCGGTGGAACTTCGTCGAGCACTTCCGACGTTTGGCTCCCAGACTGCAGCGGGCCGGGGCTGCTTTGAAGCGGCTCTTGCCCAATCTGGGGGGGCCAAACGCCTCCTGCCGGAGGCTCTACGCGGGGGTCGTGCGGTCCATGGCCCTTTACGGGGCACCGGTGTGGGCGCGTTCCTTGAGGCTCCGGCCAGCCCGCCGGTTGAACGCGTCCCAAAGGGTCATGGCCATCCGGATGGTACGGGGATACCGCACGGTCTCCTGCGAGGCGGCGAGCCTCCTTGCCGGATTACCGCCGTGGGATCTGGAGGCAAAGGTCCTCGCGCACGTTTGGGAGTGGCGCGAGGAGGCGAAACGCCGGGGCGTAACTCCGCTGCCGCGAGAAATCACGGCACAGCGGACAGAGCTCCGGCGGGATCTCATGGCGGCATGGAGAGTGCGACTGTCGCAACCCAGCGCAGGGCACGCCACAATTGCGGCGGTAAGACCCCTCTTTGAGGAGTGGCTTGAGAGGCGCCACGGCGTCCTCACCTTCCGCCTGACGCAGGTCCTCACCGGACATGGATGTTTCGGGAGGTTCCTGTTTCGAATAAGGCGGGAGGAAACGCCCGGGTGTTACCATTGTGTGGATCGACCGGAGGACACGGTGGAGCATACGGTGGAGGTCTGCCCGGCTTGGGCGGAGCACCGCCGTGTCCTCGTGGCGGCGATCGGCGGCGGCGACCTCTCGCGTCCGGCCCTGGTTCAGGCCATGGTACGGAGCGAGAGGGAATGGGAAGCCGTCACCTCCTTCTGCGAAGCAGTAATGCTCGCGAAGGAGGAGGCGGAGCGCGAGAGGGAGAGGCAATCTCTACGCCCTCGCGCCCCTAGCCGCCGCAGGAGGAGGAGACACCCTGGGCGTCGGGAGTCGATTGCCGACTCCCGGCCACCGTAGGCGCGGGCTTGCGGACGGCGAGCAATGGGCAGCTCGCCGTCCGGTAAGGACCAGGCCCGGGTCGACGGCGCGTCGTGTTCCACGCGCGCCTCAAAGAGATGTCAGCACCATTGACGGGGTCCGATAGGACCGATGCCTGCCGGGGTCGCGGATTGTTCGAAAGAGTTACCGTGGCCCTGGCGCACAGGCAACTGAAGGAACACGGGTGGGTTTTAGTCAGTAAGAGTCTGACACGCCCTTCCGCTCCGCCCAGAGCGGGAGAGGTCATTTGATGATTTCCCACCCAAAAAAAAAAAAAAAAAAAAAGGGGTGAATCGAGGCGAAACTTTAAAAGGGATTTTAACATTGAAATAATATAATTTGTTGACAAAAAGGACTGTAATGTGTTTACTGTATTATAATTAACGATTAAGGGGACTACAGGACCTAAATATAAGTTTTATAATGCCTAAAAGTATATGATTCCCTGCAGAAAACAAAATCAGAAAAATATATGATATTCTTCAAGATATTTGCTAATTAGATAGTGTGTTGAAAACATAATACAACTAATTTGATACGATAGAAAAAAAATCACGAAGGTACCTCTAAAAATTTCTTATAACGATTAAAAATCATACTACTATGCATTAAATCATTCTGATTTTTTGTCAGATTATTCTACAAGCAACATACTAACGTAATAGTGTTTTAATTTTTTAATCCAATCAATAGATTTTTCGTAAATTGATAATTGCTTCATATTTTGCAATAAATTACCAGCGTTGTGTCATCGCGCATCTCTTTCTTTTCTATGCAGTACGACAGTGTCCGCGCTTTAGCTCTTGTAAGCCTCTTAAGTGCCCTTTTTGGCAACAATCTATGTATATTATTTCAATGATAAAATCCCTTTTAAAGTTTCGTTCCGATTCACCCCTGCATCCTTATACACCCCGTTTGACGGTATGTTGATATTGCATAACATAAAGGCTCGTTCACACTGGCGCGACGCGACACCCGATACAAAGGCACCGCGTGTCGCACGACGAGCGGCGCTTTTGTGTAGCGCTGTCGCGTCGCGCCTGTCTGTGGGAGCCTTAAAGCAAACAAAAAACAATAAAAGCTAACGTAGATTAGGGCGGGCCGCGCTGCAGCGCAACGCATTGCAAAAATCCTCCTTCATTATTTTCGTACATTTCTATGAACCAGCGCACACTACAGACGTTTCACACCAGTAGCGAAGGGTCAAATTTTTGAAAGAAGTAAGCCGGAATACATATTTTTAATGTGATTATTTATTATTTGTCTATAGAATATTGACTGTGCCATTTTTCAAAGGGAAGCCGGTAGTAATCGAGTTGTATGGAACCATCGCCACTGTTCCACATAGCACTATTCTGTATGAAAATGTGTGCTTGGCTTAACAGTCATTTTGTTACTCTGGACCTACCGACGTTTACGAAATCGATACGCAATATCCTTAATTACTTGATACTAGCTGATAGCTTGGCACTAATACTAAACTAGAATGAAGAGTACTTACAAAAAAAATGAAGATCGCAGCGTCTAAGATCTGGCCCTCAATAGAGAGACAGCTGGAAGGTCCTGCACTGACAAGAGTCGTAGCTCTTTAGTACCTGTAAGAAAAAGAAGTTCAGATTAGAAATAGTCAGGCAACTTGTCATCACTAGAAACGAATTGTTATCAATAGTCATACAAAACATTGTATCGTTCGTCTGTTAATGCCCTTAAACTCCAATCAGATTGAACTGAGTTTTATCTTGTTTTTGATAAGGAACCAGTTTCAGAGTAGGTTAAATTATCGGATAAGACATCACATGATCTCGTGTAGACCCTCTTAAGAATAGGTCATTTCATTGGTCCTCATGGGGGCCGTAACAGGCAACTTAGGCTGATAACAGATTAGCCTTGTCCGCAGTCGTAATATCATTCGTGTATTTTGATCTCGGGTAGAACACGGCGTTTTTTCCAAATTTTCTTTACATCCTAACTTTCTAACTTTAATATTATAAATACGAAAGCGATTTTGTTTGTTTGTGTAGTGTGTAGCAGGGACAGCTTTTGAAAACCGTTTATCCACAGGATATTTAAAATATCGATTTTTTATATATAAACTGGGTGTCCATAATAATGAGCTATCAATATTTTAGTATGAAGGTTTAGGTATGTACATGTGTTCTTGGATAAGTAGCTGATTCAAGGCTCCTTAAAACAGGCGCGACACGCGACACGCCACATAGGCACTGTCTGTCGCGCGACGAGCGGTGTCTTTGTGCCGCGTGCGGTTCACGTCGCGTGTCGCGCCTGTTTAGGAGCCTTAAAAGTCTCTTGTACCAGTAATTACAATCTAATAAAATAAACTATTCTAAGTACAATTTCAGTGCCAACGCAACGAGCGTTCCGGAGCGACTGTCCGCAACGGTAAAGGCTCCTTCAAACAGGCGCAACACGCGACGCGATACAATGGGACCGCCTGTCGCGCGACGAGCGGTGCCTTTGTGTCGTATGCGATTGGCATCGCATGTCGCGCCTGTTTGAAGGCACCTTAAGTCCGTAGGAGCTATAAGCCTACTTGTAGATAAAAGCTCCTACAAACAGGCGCGACACAAGATGCAAATCGCACGCGATATAAAGACACCGCTCGACGCGCAACAGGCGGCGCCTTTGTGTCTTATCGCGTGTCGCGCCTGTTTGTTGGAGCCTTAAATAATATACCTACAAAGGTATAGAGTTAGTTCTACCTATACACAAAACACACACGCTGTTCGAAACAGTAATGTCAAATGTTTATTTTTATATTTCTACCAATGTTTGAAAAAGGGTTCTTTTGTTAAAAGCAATCGACATTTTGCGTGTATGTAAAACATAATACTCGTAATAACCAGCAGGGGATCATCAGGGATCCGACCGGAATAACTCGTAATGTTTACGTAAATAATTTTGGTACTTGTAGTATACCTTTACCTTAATACCTTTTAAGAGGGCCCTTCCCGGTCCGTCTATCGTCAACGCGAGAATGATTGAAAAGCTTGTTGTTTCATCCAACGCAATGTTTGAAACAGAAGCAAGAGTGAGAACGCGATAACATTGAACGAAAATTGGCGCGCGGAGATTTCACAAAACTTGTTGCAGGAAATACGTGTTTTTGAAAAAGCCTAACAAATTTTTGGAAATTATGTTTGTCGTTTAGAATCTCCATTATATGTGCGAGGTTTCTATGATGATTTTTTATTTACATTTACAATTTATGAGTACATTATGAACGGCCAAAGTTCAGGTAAAATTTGTGCAAAAACCAGATTTTTGGAGGCTTATACTGAATTTGTTTCTCCAAATTTTTAATTTTTGCTTGTATATAAACCTAGATAAAGTACACAAGACACCTATTAATTCAAAAATTTCAATGAAAGATGTGTTACAACGCCTTAATCACGTACGAGCGTTTGTATGAAAAGTATGACGGGTTGGCCGCTCTTAAGAACTCACTCCATTTTTACTTAGCAAATGTACCAAACGTATTTAATCAGGTTTATTTTTGTGGTTTTTAATCTTAACAAGAACTAGATTTTGCTAATATTTAAACAGTGTACCTAAGTCAATCAATGAATCTGTCTAGCCTTTTCCCAACTATGTTGGGGTGGGGGTCAGTTTCCAGTCTAACCAGCTGAATACCACTATTTTACATGGAGCGACTGCCTATCTGATCTCCACAACACAGTTACAGGGTAACACGATACCCCTTGGTAAGACTTTTTGTCAGACGTTCGGGGTTCTGACTACTCGTAACGACAGTGCGAATCTGTCAAGCTGTCAAAGATCTACGAATGACAGCCGGGACCAACGGCTTAACATGCTTTGCGAGGCACGGAGGCGTCTCGATAAGTTACGAATGGTCACCCATCCACGGACCGACCTCGCCAAGCGTTGGTTAACCTTAAAGATCAACCCATGCGGCCGTTATTATTTAGCCACGAGTAGTATACCCAAGTATGGACTAAAAATAAAAACGAAACTTCTATTGGGAAATGACAAACATTCTTGGAAAAGCATTCCCCTAGTTTATTAGTACTTTTAGAATTCCAATTAAATCTGTATGGCTTCTGCTCAAACACAACAAAAAAAGAATTGCTATTCCTTATTGCACTTTTGAAGGAAACAGCAGACTGATTTTTTAATCACCGTAGAAAAATCTCAACGCGGGGGTGTCCAAAAGTTTCGAATAAGGCGGGAGGAAACGCCCGGGTGTTACCATTGTGTGGATCGACCGGAGGACACGGTGGAGCATACGGTGGAGGTCTGCCCGGCTTGGGCGGAGCACCGCCGTGTCCTCGTGGCGGCGATCGGCGGCGGCGACCTCTCGCGTCCGGCCCTGGTTCAGGCCATGGTACGGAGCGAGAGGTAATGGGAAGCCGTCACCTCCTTCTGCTAAGCAGTAATGCTTGCGAAGGAGGAGGCGGAGCGCGAAAGAGAGAGGCAATCTCTGCGCCCTCGCGCCCCTAGCCGCCGCAAGAGGAGGAGACACCCTGAGCGTCGAGAGTCGATTGCCGACTCCCGGCCACCATAGGCGCGGGTTTGCGGACGGCGAGCAATGGGCAGCTCTCCGTCCGGTAAGGACCAGGCCCGGGTCGACGGCGCGTCGTGTTCCACGCGCGCCTCAAAGAGATGTCAGCAAAATTGACGGGGTCCGATAGGACCGATGCCTGCCGGGGCTGCGGATTGTTCGAAAGAGTTACCGTGGCCCTGGCGCACAGGCAACTGAAGGAACACGGGTGGGTTTTAGTCAGTAAGGGTCTGACACGCCCTTCCGCTCCGCCCAGAGCGGGAGAGGTCATTTGATGATTTCCCACCCAAAAAAAAAAAAAAAAAAAAAGGGGTTGTCCAGAACCGTGTACTGGATTCAAGGTAACAGGCTGCGCGTCGATGTCCCTGCCACAATGTATTAGATACTAGCGACCTACCACCACGTCACACAGTTTTTACGACTTGCAAAAACATAGAGATTTATTTATTACAAGAGCAAGAATAGAAAAGAATTAGAATTTGACAATCAATTCGGATTGTTCGGGGAATTATAGTTAGGAGGATGAAAAACCGGTCTATCGACATGATAGACTCACAAAATGAATTAGGTACTTAAATAAAAAATATAAAAGCTCTTAACACACCACTAAAGTTTCTATAATAAAATTCAATCATGATTCGAAAGACACGTGGCGCCATCTATTATCATATGAACGTTATTGTGGTTTTCCTCGGGAACAGTATTTTTTTTCGGGATAAAAGGTACCCTATGTCTGTTTCTGTAGACCTGACAATGTATATGCACAATTTCAGGATGATCGGTTCAGTGGTTTAGGCGTGAAAAGGTAACAAACTTACTTTCGCATTTATAATATTAGTTAGGATTAGGATAGTTAGGATGGGTGTAATCATACAAATGAAATATGCATGTACAATAATGCGTTCAGGTTGTTGTTGCGTCTGCCGTGGCGGTGCAGCGCGTCTGGATTGTTTGCTGAAGCGTGCACTAATGGTTTCCAGGCCATCATGCGCAAAAAGCAGCTTCCCTGCTGTACATGGGGTAGCAACAACGGCATTCTGAACGCAATAGCTGTACGTTTTAATTGTCCCTTTCAGAATAAGTGGGTCATGTCTTGTGCAGGTGTGGCGAGTCATGGCAAATAAAAATCTACTAGGTTAAGGTTTCTATGGGTCTATGCCACCCGAAATAAAATGTTATTATTATTTTTGGGAGTGTTTTTTTTTCAGCTCTTAGGCTGGTTTTAGCTACATTTACGAGCCAAACCCAAGTAAATGCAGCGTGTGGTGTGTATTTAAGATGAGGGTGTGTTTTCTTCCTCTAACTGCATGAACTTCCTAACTATTCTGCAGCTGTTTAAGATGGCAGCTTTCTGTAGGTTAATATAAACGGATTCTTCAAAATCTTTTATTTTCAGGCTACGGAGAAGATGGTTGGGGATAACGCCTGTTGTGGAGAGAACTATAGGGATAACGTTCACTTTTTCTTGTCCCCAGATTCTTGTGACTTCTTCTTTAAGGTCAGCATATTTACTTATTTTTTTCAGATATGGTTTTTTGTAGGTTATGGGTATTAGGAACTGCAATGTCTATAAGGTACATGATTTTTCTTATGTTATCCTGTAGGGTTATGTCTGGTCTATTATAGTGGATAGTCCTATCTCTATGGCGCGATCGTAGTACATGTTGTGTGTATCATTTTGTAGGATAGTTTGTGGTGTGTACTTGTAGTAAGGAGTGTAAGAGTTTTGTATGAGACTGTGTTTGAGTGCTAGTTTTTGATGAATAATGTTTGCAACCTGCTTGTATCTGTGAGTGTAGTCTGTCTGTGTAAGGGTTGTGCATGCTCCAGTTATAAATGTTCTATGGTTTCTGATTGAATGTGGCATCTGCGGCATTTATCGTTTGTCGTGGTAGGATCTTTAATGATAAATTTCCTATAGTTTCTGGTGTTGATGATTTGATCTTGTATATAGCTATGGTGAAGCCTTCTGTTTCCGGGAACAGGTTTCCTATTTTAAGCCACTTATTAGACGCCACTATGTTAATATGGGATTGTTCTAAATCATGAGGGTGTCTACCGTGAAGGACTTTCTTCTTCCAGTTTTGTATATTTTGTTCATTTAAGTTAAGTAGGATGTAGTTAAAATCATTTAGAGAAATAGCTTTGTGTATGTTACTTGTGCGAGATTTTGAATAGAAGAATGTTTGACTTTAATTTATAATACTACTATGCCTATATGTATACATAGGTAGATAAAGTAGACGGTAACTATATACAACTAACTTTTATACTGGTGCTTAGAGCGGGTTCACATCAATAGTGCAGGGGGTGAGGATCGAAAATCGAAACATTAAAGACTTCACTTGCCAATGCCATTAGATATGGCGCACACTATGCGTCATGCGACTGCGACAGCCCGGCGACTAGACGCAATTACAGGCCGCGACCGACAATTTTTGTACAACTTCTTCAAAGCTCCGCACACTTGGCGTCGAGTTGCCGAGTCGCAATGACAGGCTAGGGGAGTCGCACGCTCTCGCTAGGTGTCGCAGCGATTAGACGCACGGTGCTCGCGCACACCTGACGATAGTCAGATGCGCTTAGCTTTCGTATGATAATCACCAAAGCAAGTGCAACTAGAGGCTCTATATTTAGTCTTTAAATAAAATAAATAAGTTGCGACAAGACGCAGATGCAAATGACAACTCAGTGTCTTGTCGCAGAGACATGACGCACAGTTTGCGCTGGCATCTAGCTATTGCAGGAAAATATCCGGATCCGTAAACTACTTATAAAGCCTTAATAACATGTCATATTATGGGGATTAACATACGAGTACATGACGCATAGGTACACTATGGTAAAGTTATAATGACATAATCTTATATTTTTACCAGTTAATGATTATCCTTGTGGGCGGTATTAGTTCCGTGAGACTGACGAATAGTGATGAGTCAAAAGACTTTAATTAACGGTATTTTTTTGCGCGCCGAATCATGCGGTAGACATCTTGTCAGTTATTAAATAGTGTTCTCAATCAAAGAACGGTATTTCCGTTAGATTAGTGAAGATAAATTGAAAATTGTTTTCTCACATTCATTGTGTTTTAATTGAAGGTGAAGAAAAAATTCTTGTTTCAAGGCCAGGACAAAAATGAGTGAGGTTATGCCACGGTCTATCTATTAAAAGATTAAAATTAAAACTTGAATGGAGTTACATTTTGTAATTTATATATAAACACTCCCGGACTCCTGCCTTAATCGAGACACGATGCATTTTTTGAATATAAAGGTCTATGACTTCTTAAATGGTCATGATTTCAAATTTGGAACAACGATGACACCAAAATGATTGCCAGTATGTCTACTTCAAAACTGCATAAAAACTTTTTCTTAGACTCATATTTTAATGTTTTAGGCCTTTAAAACATCCATGGAAATGCACGATGACTCGATTTAGATTTTTTTTTTCTTTCGTTCGTTGTATTTCGTAATGGTAGTAGATAGGTAGGTAGTGTAGGTACTTAGAACTTCTAAGAAGTTTATAGCGTTATTGTAAAAACAGTTTCTTGAACTTTTAGCCGTTTCACTAAAGGTTTTGCTTCCGGTCCGCCATATTGGTTGGCAAGACCATCCACGGAAACTGGCACAAACTTAGTTTCACTGTGTAGGCAGTGTTTTTATTTCCATTGTTGTCGAGACAATATCCGTGCTTTGATAACAATCCGTAGCTTATAGGTAATTGCAATGCAGTATAGCATTACGTAGGATTGCCGTTTTGCGTGAATTTGACGCATATTTTCCCCCAACTCGTTCTTTTTTGTGTTTGTGTGTTTTTTCTTTGCGTCATCTTTACCGCAAATAAATGTATTTTCTTTCTTTTCTTTCTTTATTGATCTAAGCTATAATATATATAAATACAATATAAACTATTATTATAAAGAGAAAAGATTTGATTTTTGTATGTTTGTATTTTTCACGCTTAAACGGCTGTACAGATTTGGATGAGATTTGGCACATCGGTAGACCATGATCTGGATTGGGACATAAGATACATATATACCGATATTGCTACGGGATCGAAACTTATGCAGGTGAAACCGCGGGGCGCAGCTAATTAATAATATGAGGTAATTAAAAGATCTTAGTATATCTATAATGGACTGATATTATGATGGTTTGATTTATTCTGAAATCTTCCTTTTAATGATATTCATTGAAAGAAAGAGATTCATTGAAGATTCGAGAGAAGGGGAGGGGTAAAACAGTCTAAAAATTTCACCCTGATTGAATAAAAATCAAAATATTTAATTCACATAAACCTTTATAGCACTTTTGAAACGTCAGAAGCTAGATGCAAGGTTCTAATTGGTCGTTTCCTATGGAGAAGGGTTAGGGCTGATTTTTCATTAGTTAGTTATATAACTTTTAGCAGAAGAATAAATATGAACGTAATGTTAAAACACCAGAATAAAACATTCTTCAAATATTGATTTTCAATAATCAATCAATCATGCAATACCACACTGCCAAACGATGAAAGCGAAAATGGTTATGTTTTTTTGTTGAAGGTAATAAGCAAAATATTTTGTTGTGGTCTCAAAACGTACCCGTATCTCAGGCATTCGTGAGATTACAAAAATAGTTAGGAAAAGCAAAATTACACATCAATCTGCCTAGCCTCTTTCCAACTATGTTGGGGTCAGCTTCCAGTCTAACCGGATACAGCTGAATACCAGTATTTTACATGGAGTGACTGTCTATCTGACCTTCACAACTCTGTTACTGGGTAACACGATATATCCCTTGGTAAGACTGGTTTTGGACTTTTGGGCTTCTGCGACTAACCGTCAAGACTATCCGAGATCTATTGATGACAGCTAGGACCAGCGGCTTTCCGAGACACGGAGGGTCTCGATATGTATTTGGCCACGAATCCCTCTAAAAATTACACTTATATATACTCAAAAGCAAAACTACCATGACAGCAAAATAGCCAGACTTAATACAGCGTTACTTACGTAAAAAAATCCGCAATTTGACATCGCTTTTTAAACCTCTCAGTACATTGATCGCCACTGAAATAATTTGAGTCCTTATCTGCAAGCTGATGGCTTTCTGCCTTTCATCAAGTATTCATGTAGGTATAATAACTATAGGAACTCTCATATTTTATTGAGATAATATTTTTGCCTTTGAGAGAGTTAATATCGGAAGTGCTGCACCAATACCCAGCTGTCATACATTTGTATCGTGCTGCTGAGAGATATTGATAAAATATAGCAAACAATATGAAACTGGCGAAATTTGTGTGTACTATAGGTACCTACGCCTCTTTCCAACCCTTCGAGGAAAACATGTGTGACGTTATGAATGTGTGTGTGTATAAAACAGGTGTGACGATGTAGCGGCATCTACAACGCCACATGCGAGCTACGCGTTATACTGACGTCACGCAAAATCCTGCTCGCGCAAGCAGAGTTTACCGCGCAACTAGCATATATACAACGTCCCGACATCAATCGTCGGGTAGTTGCCCACCAGACACGACACCCGTCTGGTCAGAGGATCCTCCCTTTTCCATAGAGTATGAGTGAACTTTACACCCTGTTCTTCATACATCTATACGGGTGACCCCGAACATGAACGTCAGCGCAGCCTTCGTACATCTACATCAGCGTGACGTCATTATCATTTCCTTCAAGCTTTCGAGCGGCGAGTCACACAGCCAGCCAGCACCCACGGCTTCCACGGGTATCCTGACCAACAGCATGCAGCGACCGCGCATACCTGGTCATCACCCTCAGCATCATCAAGCACCCTTGGCACAGCACACTGCACTTTCGGCCGGTCAACAAGAAGAGTTCTTTATCCCTCTCCTGGTCGACGACAGCAGTCAGTCACAACTTGGCGCTGTACCACATCCGACGCACTGGAGCATAAAGCAGCGCCACCCTGACTTACTGGGGAATCTTTGCAGACAGTTCCGACTCACCGCGAACTATGCGACACCCGGTTCCGAATCACAGGAACCTCAACTGGCCCTGGCAAGCATCGCAAGATACACGACTCAGCTCACTAGTGACCTCCGGTCTCCGGGAGGGAGTGATATAGCGGCATCTACAACGCCACATGCGAGCTACGCGTTATACTAACGTCACGCAAAATCCTGCATCGCGCAAGCAGAGTTTACCGCGCAACTAGCATATATACAACGTCCCGACATCAATCGTCGGGTAGTTGCCCACCAGACACGACACCCGTCTGGTCAGAGGATCCTCCCTTTTCGATAGAGTATGAGTGAACTTTACACCCTGTTCTTCATACATCTATACCGGTGACCCCGAACATGAACGTCAGCGCAGCCTTCGTACATCTACATCAGCGTGACGTCATCATCATTTCCTTCAAGCTTTCGAGCGGCGAGTCACACAGCCAGCCAGCACCCACGGCTTCCACGGGTATCCTGACCAACAGCATACAGCGACCGCGCATACCTGGTCATCACCCTCAGCATCATCAAGCAACCTTGGCACAGCACACTGCACTTTCGGCCGGTCAACAAGAAGAGTTCTTTATCCCTCTCCTGGTCGACGACATCAGTCAGCCACAACTTGGCGCTGTACCACATCCGACGCACTGGAGCATAACGCAGCGCCACCCCGACTTACTGGGGAATCTTCGCAGACAGTTCCGACTCACCGCGAACTATGCGACACCCGGTTCCTAATCACTGGAACCTCAACTGGCCCTGGCAAGCATCGCAAGATACACGACTCAGCTCACTAGCGACCTCCGGTCTCCGGGAGGGAGTGATGTAGCGGCATCTATAACGCCACATGCGAGCTACGCGTTATACTAACGTCACGCAAAATCCTGCATCGCGCAAGCAGAGTTTACCGCGCAACTAGTATATATACAATGTCCCGACATCAATCGTCGGGCAGTTGCCCACCGGACACAACACCCGTCTGGTCGGAGGATCCTCCCTTTTCCATAGAGTATGAGTGAACTTTACACCCTGTTCCTCATACCTCTATAACGCGCGTGCGCGGCGCGTGTATGTATAAAACAGGTATGACTCTATTAATGTGTGTGTGTGTGTATAAACAATAATTATTTTTTGAGGCTGTATTCCTCGAAGGTATAGGCAGAAATGTACTTAATCTACCGTCAAAAGGGGTGAATTGGAATGCAGGGGTGAATCGAGACCAAAACCTTAAAAGGGATTTTAACATTGAAATAATATAGTTTGTTGCCAAAAAGTGCACTTAATCTTTAATTATAATACAGAAAACACATTAGACAATTCACACAATTCATTCGTTATTTTTTTAAATCCCATGTCCCATGACGAATCTAATGCCATTGACAGGGTTCAAATACTGTTTCCGGGCGCCTACTGCGATATGCCTAATGGAAAAACCCAATAACACTTTGCCAGACCAGCGGGTTAATTGCATAACACACTAATAGTAGGAATGGCTTTAATTTTGACAGTTCCACAACATTCATTGCGTTATTTACGTTGTTGAACAGACAAATTTTTCAAACATATGAAGCAATGGATTAGCAATAGGCTTCAAAAAGATTCAGATTATGATTGATAGTGTGTTTCGCTATTAGGGTGCTGGGTGTTGAACCTGGGACCTCCGCTCAGCAGGCTCTAAACATTTGCAACCACCCTAAGCGAACCAACGAGGCATCCAGTGATTTTAGAACATTATTAGTACGAATCCATCATGACTTGTGAAATATATTTTTATTAAAAGTGAAGCGGGTTTTTTAAAAGGAAGCGGAAGGCATACATTAGGGATTTTCCCCTTCAACGAAGGTTGCTGATTTAGGGCACAGTAAAAAAATGAATAACTCCGGAATTTCATTTTCACCTAATGGAAAAATTTCATAAACATATTTTGACTTAGGTACAAATAATGTACAGGGCAAATTTGAGCAATATACCAACCCGTACTGGGCCCGCGTGGTGGATTACGGCCCACTCTCTCTCACAGGGAGGAGGCCTGTGTCCCAGCAGTGGGAACATTGTAGGCTGATTATGCTAATATACAGGGTGAATTTTATGATAGGGCAGTAACGGCAGTCTTATAAGACCAATTTCCTGTAGCTTCTTACGGTGGTGCCCGCCCTTATCGCTCAGTTCAAACCTACCCTGTTTAACAAATCCGAAGGTAGATAGAAAATACACTGCTAAAGTACGTACATATTTCCATTCTTATTTTCATACATATTTTCTTTCATTGAACAAACTATTTTTAATAAAAACGACTACAATTGGCTGAATGAAAATATTTGGAGTACGCTGTCAGAATTTTTATACTGAAACGTATTTTTTCTTGAACGATGAATTTATTAGCTGCCGTTTTCTAACTCTGTTTTTACTCACTACTGCCAAGTGTGTGTCGGACAACCGTGCAACAGGGTTCTGTAGTCACCTTGCTTTTATAATTTTTAACCAAAAATTCGAAGACATGTGATATCCACCACCCTGCACTGGACCAGCGTGGTGTATTACGGCCCACTCCCTCTCACAGAGAGGAGGCCTGTGTCCCAGCAGTGGGAACATTATAGGCTGATTATGAAGTGACAGTTAAGTCGACTTTGGCGAGTTCCAGAGACATTTTATACCAAACGGTAATAAATTGCTTATTTAGTCTTGGTACATTAATCATTGTGTATTTAAAGCTTGTTTAAAGTATTACTTTGAAACTTTGGATTAAGTTCTTTATTTAATGTTGTTGTTAAAAGAAAGGGGCATTTCCCGTATTTTAAAGAACGTGCGCATTCTGAAGAGTCAGCTGTGCTGGGGAGTTTGTTGCGCTACTTCTTCCCTGCTAATACATTAGGAAGTGGTGAAGGGGGGGCGTTTTGGGGGACTGTCTTATGTAATTTGGAGGTTCAAGAAGTGCTAATTCTCCACCTAATTTGAATAAATGGCTTTTGATTATGATTTTTGTATCTCAGTTTCAATCACATTTTTTTTTTTGACATTGCGTATCGCTTATATGAGATTGCGACATTATTTTGAACGATTTCAAATACGGGAATTGGCCTTCATATAATTATAGTTAATACGGAACCCTAAAATTGAAACAATTCCTACAATGACCATTCCACCGAACAAAGTATGCTAATAGAGATTTCATTATAATAAACGTTTACAAAAACCGACAGGATTAGCATAATACTCAACAAAATTATATTTAATAACTGACTCAATACTTCGCTGGAAACCATTAATTCGTACTTGTCCTCGAGTTTGTAACTCAAGGCTTATTTACACGTCGCCAGTGTTTATTCAAGTTTGTTCTTTAATTTGATTGAACAAGGTTCTTTTAGTGTAACGTTTATATTCTGTTACGGTTATGGAGCTAAACGAGTAAATAATAATATCCGCACGGGTTGATCGAAGGTTAAGCTACGCTTGCCGCGGTCGGTTCGTGGATGGGTGACCATTCATAACATATCGGGTCCCCTCCGTGTCTCGGAAAGCACGTTAAGCCGTTGGTCTCGGCTGTCTTTCGTAGATCGTTGACATCCGTTTCGGGTAGTCAGAACCCCAAGTCTGACGGCCTGTCTTACCAAGGGGTATTGTGTTACCCAGTAATTGAGTTGTGGAGTTTAGATAGGCAGTCGCTCCATGTCACATACTGGTTTTCACCTGCATCCGGTTAGACTGGAAGCAGACCCTAGCATTAACAACTAACAATAACATATACAGTTCTTTCACAGTTATATGTATAACCTCCAATTTTGCATCAGCGTCAAATCAAAGTGAGCTTTATGCACGTTGCAATAAGGTTGTTGGTGGGTTTCTATTTGGGTTGCCGTCAGAGGAAAAATCTGTGAAAGGACTGTAGGTACCTACAGGATATCATTATGTCACTGGATGTGATGTCATTGTTTATAAAATACACATGCACATAAACTGACGCCTTTTTCTCATGGGGTTGATCAGAAACTACAGAACGCCATCTGCTACGATCCTTACAAACTTCTTTAGTTTTTTTTACGTTCATACATTTAGGTCCACTTTCACCGCCAATCACTAAACACGTTTACCGCTAAACGAGTTGAAATGACAAATGCAAAAGCAAATGTTTGAAGATGACAAAGACATAATTATGTTTAAAACTAGTTTAGCGCTTAACGTGTTTAGTGATTGGCGGTGCAAGTGCGCCTTAGTCATACACGTACGCCGGTTGCGAGTACTACGCACTTGACCTTTCTGAAGAACATCACCAATAAGGTCACTAAAATGAATACGAGGATAATGAAATTTGAATAAAGCTGCCACAAGAATACTGCGTTATTTATTATAAAAGGTAACCGTAATGTCTTTTAAATCTGATATTCCTACAATAGTTGGTCATTTTCCGGTGTCTAACATTTGTCGACTTAACCACGAATGCGACGTTCATTCCACTGGAGACGTGTGAACGAGGCATTACACTTAATTACCTTCAATACATTGTACACTCTTTCGCCAATGATTAATGATATCTGTCGATCAGGAATGTTATTTATTTGAACTTTAACCTTTAATATATTGGGATAGTCGTTTCAATACAGTGAACTAGTGATGCGTGATTCTGAAATGTTTTAGCAATCGAGTTTATTCGAATCGCCTTGTACTAACCTTTTTTATGCGAACTGCTGACTATACCTTCCGCGCGCCGCTATTCCAAATTAGTGGTAAAAAATTGTTCGAGAACGAACCGAGCCGAAATTTGGGTCATACTCAGAAAAAGTGTACGTTTTAAATTTGTAACTAAACTGATAGGTAACGATACTGAGAATCTCTGTCACGAAACTGATTTCATAAGGTATAGTACACATGGAGCGATAGGTACAATATACTGGCATCTCTCTCTCTCTAACTCTACTGATATTCAAATGCCATATAAACGAATGAGTAGACCGATTAACTAAGCTAAACTTAGCAAGCACAGTTATTTAAAATTGATACTCACAACCGAGTTACAGAACAAATGTTATATCAAATGTGTAAACTAAGCTTTACAATTTCTCAGTTTCTTAACGTTACGAAATATAACGAAACTGAGGACAAAATCTGAGAAATTATAAATTCGTAATTTATTTCCATTAAAACAACGTGTTGTGTCTATGAGAACTGGTTGTATTTGTAAATATTTAGAGTGAAACTATCATTACTGACATTTCTTTAGATATTATATTTTTAAACTGGTAATGAATTCATGGGACATAAAATATCTCCAAATGTATATATTTTCTGCAAATGACCCGATTACGACTTAAGGCTCCCACGGACAGGCGCGACGCGACAGCGCTACACATAGGCGCCGCTCGTCGCGCGACACGCGGTGTCTTTGTGTCGGATGTCGCATCGCGCCAGTGTGTACGAGCCTTTACTCTGTCATAATGACACACACATTATTTATAATAACTATAACTTGCTCACCGTAGTTTCATTCAACAAAATATTAGTATTTAGTTATAAAAACTGATCGGTGTTCCAGCGATTCGAACATTTAAATTGGCATGTATTGAATCGAATCTCTAATAATTCTCATTTTGCGCTCCTAAAAATATTATTCAGCACTCTAATATAATGATTGCGCCTCTTTTGGTGAACCTCAAATAATTAACTGGTAATTTGGGTGTATCTGTCGCCGGCCGCTACCACGGCACCGCACGCTTCGCTCGCTCGGCTCTTGCGCGGTTGACCACAGTCTATCCTAACCCATTTGGTCGGAGTGCCCAGGCTTATTTACTGCGATCAATTCGGTTCGCGCGTGGTTGGTCACGGTTCTACCCTAACCTATTGAACTGTGGTGTGAGGTTGTTCAACTATGAGATTACGTATTTCGATTCATGAATCTGTAAAATTGCAGACAACCAAAAATACTTGCTAGTTACTTTCGTCAGCTCTTCACATTTTTCTTCTTCATTTCGTTTTGATATCAGTGTTGTAAACATTGCATGTTGCAATATATGTGTGCACTTTATCTACCCACCTAGTTAAAGGTCTCCCTCGGGACCCCTTGCCCGGAAAACATAGTTGCAGTGCCAGGTTCCCTACGTAATGTTCGTGTGGTTCGAATAATTCGAATAACATTTTAAAGAAAGAAAGAAAGATAGAAAATACGTTTATTTGCGGTAAACATGACACAGAGAAAAACACAAATTATACAAAAAAGAACGAGTTGGAGGAAAATATGCGTCACATCCACGCAAAACGGCAATCGCTTAGAATAATGCTACGACCCTATGCGAGACAGAGTCCCAGCGCTGGTTTTTAGCGACAGCCGGCGTTGACGTAATGACGTCAACAGTGCAGCATACGAAAAAAGAAACAAAAAAAAAATACACTTTACCTAGCTCTAAATGTTTATTTAAATAAAATATGTATAAAGTGGTAACTTTCCGGGCAACGACTCATGCGTCGTCGGTCTAAGATAATTTGTGCGCGCAGATGTCATAAAACTGAAGGTTTGACATTTTGACATATTTATTTTTTGATTTTCGCATAAAGTTTAACCTTTTCGCTAGTGTGGACGTGACCAAGTTAAATGGATTTTAAAGTTTCTACCTCGCTCCCGATGATCGATTTCACGCTATTTCTCGCCCTACTTGCGAAAACTTGGAACCGTCTTCGAAAGTACTTAAGGTATTGTGTCTGAGTACATAAATGCTTGCATGCGATCTCAGAGCTTGATTTTGTTAGAATGTTTTTATAGTCTGTTTAAATGGCAATTTTTTTTATTGGTTTGTATTACTCTGTATACAGGGTAAACTATGTCTATTATTGAAAATGGTTGCTTGAACTAAAAAAAATATAGGTGTATTTTCTTTGAAAAAAATATAGCAAAAGAAAGTCTAGTGTGATTGACTGAAGATATTTTTTATTGCTATCATCTTGTACTTATAAACTTAATCCTACTCATACCTACACGTCTGCCACAATAACATAAATATGTTGAAGATGTAAATAAAATATTTCTTTGTCCAGTAGCAGGGTACCAAGTGGAAGCCTACATTTGTTATTAAGGAGGTTCTAAATTCGTTTCAAAGGTGTGTGGTGTCAGGTGTGGTGTGTGGTGTGAGGTGTGAAGTGTTATTAAATTTTTGATTGAGGAAATTGACGCTAGCGACCCTTGATGAGGGGTATGTCCGGTTAATGGCAGAGCTCGCTTCCAGGTTTATACCTATACCCAGTTGATAAATTCAATCATGGTACTGACTGAAGACTACGTTGTCGGTCTAGTCGTCGTCTTGGGTTCGATTCCTGGGTCAAGTTTGCATTGTATACAGGTGCGGTTAATAGCAATAGGATCTTATAACTAGGGACGTAATTACGAGTATACATATCATTATACAGGGTGTAACAAGACCCATCACATTGCCGTTATGTGTACGCATTCTATACATCAAATTAAGTAACATTAAGGAAACATTATTGCTGGGAAATTACTATTATTTTTGGTGTGAAACACCACTGTTTACGGCAGCTTACAATGTGACGTAAGCAAAATATTGTGCTTATGGGTCATGGGTGCATGCAACGGTACAGGAGTTGAGGGGGTAATTAAAAATAACTTATTTCATTTTAAACTTGTTTTCGTGAAACAAAGCTTGGAACTTTGACCTTCAATATCTCTGTAACCGGAAGAGTTCCCAGCTATGGTCCAGGACAAAAAAACGGCTTCGTTAAGCATCTTTTTAGACTTGTTATTTTTGAAATTTTAGGCGAACTACTAGTGTACTATAGGAACACATCTGCTAAACCCTATGAGAATTACAGCCCTGCAATGGCGTTATGTTTTTGTTTCCTACAAACATAAATAATAAATTCCCGTGAAAAACGATATCAACATAATTCATTGTTTTTTAATACAAAGCAGATCATTCATGCATGAAAAGAAATATAGCCCCATGTATCATCCTCGCTGAAAAATTATGCGCTGACAGGCTGGGACACCCTTTATACCTATGATGGATTAGGTAAAGAGAAAAAAAAAGGTTGAAGTCAGCCTTGAAGTCTTGCGATTGGTTAGACTTTGGGTTTTTAGGCTATACTTAAAGAAAACTGAAACTTTTATGTAGATTTTAAAAGGTACAGAAAGCAAAAAAGATATCATTGAAAAGAAAAAAGATTTGAGATGAAAAGGAGTAGGTACCTGAGTGCTCTATTATCTTTATGTCGTTTTTACTTTTAGAAGTGTTTTCTGTTTATTTAAAAAATATATAAAAAAAGATTTCTAATCTATAATAATATTATGAAAAGGTTAAGTTTGTTTGTTTGAACGCGCTAATCTCTGGAACTACCAGTCGGATTTGAAAAAGCTTTTTTGCATTTGATAGCCCAATTCTTGAGAAAGGTTATAGGTTATTTAACATTACGCTACGACCCTTAGGAGCCGAGCAAATAGAAAAAAATCAGAAAGAACGCTAAGCGAAAACGAACTAATAGCGAAGCCGGGCGATGCGATGCTATAGGATATTTCTTATGTTAAAATAAGAAATTTCACACGGGCGAAGTCGCGAGCAGAAACTAGTAAAAAAATGTTTAGTACCCCGTTGCTTGTCATAACAAAAAAGATCGAAATAACAACTGGATGGGAAACACTTTGTTTTGGAAAAGAATAATATGACACGAATTTTGTTTATTATTTTATCTGAAGTATACCTATTTATTAAGTCTAGTTCGTAGTACCTGAAGACTAGATAAATAACCGCTTTTGACTACTTTCACTAGAATTATAAAAAAAAAAAAAAAAAACTTTTTTCGTAGGCTTGTATAATTAAGAGAAAATTGGATTATACCTACTTATCCACATACTTACTTACTAATACTACTATTAGCCTGCATCATCCCACTGCTGGGCAAAGGCTTCTCCCCATGACTTGCAGCTCTTTCGATCCAGGGCTAAAGTGGCTTACTTACTAACAAAACAAAATTAAAATTACACCATGTATAATGCCAAATGTAACTCCCGCCAAAAATATATAACATAAACATCACGCTTGTATTCCCCGAAGGGTTAGGCAGAGGTGTACCTATAGTACACCCATATTTCGCCAGTTATGTTTAAGTCCCATGTAATAGGGGGCGAGCCTATTGCCATCAACCGGGCACAAATTTAGACTCCGGGCTGCTACTGAGACATTTCTTTTGAAAAAACCCAATAACACTTTGCCCGACCTGGGAATTGAACCCAGGACCACATGCTCAGCCATAGCACTTGTGACCATTAGACCAATGAGGTAGTGTAGTTAATATTACTATTTAATATTAACCTTTTCACCGCCACGGAGTTCAATAGAAGTTCTGCTGCCTTTAAATTTTAGCTAGATTTACATGTTTTAATGGCAAGTACTCCTTTAAAACAAAATAAGAGTGTGTCCTTTAGAAATTGATTTTGTTTTAAAGGTGTACGGTAACGTACTAAAATTTCAAGGCAGCTGAACTTCTATCGAAGTCCGTGGCGGTGAAAAGGTTAATATTATTAATATTTATTTATTTATATATTTAACCATTTATGTAATTATTAATAATTTATATAATTTAAGACAATTTTGTATAATTTAAGACAAGAAGAAAGGAACAGAAAAATACGTACAAAGGTGGTGGTGGTGGTGGTATTGTATTTTATAGTTATTTCCGAGCTATCTATCCCGTATATTGCACCTGCCATGTTTAGACTCTGCATCACCCTAAGGTTGACTGGTAGAAAATGCCTCAGGCATTAAGTCCGCCTTTGTACAGTATTTTTTTACTTTTGCATGAAGTTTTAATAAATAAATAAATATTACTAACGCCAAATATAATTCCGTAAAAACACACACAGGCCCCTAAAAATTTCGACTATGCTTTCGCGAATTCATAAAAATTCGATGCCAGCATCGCTGTAAAGGTATCCCGAATGTCCCAGAAGTAACTTAAAATTCTACGGTACCTAACCTCGAAATCCACCAACAACGTATTTAACTTTATTCACGAACAAATATTTCACAAAGAGCGAATTGTTTTTACAGCACCGAGAAATTGTTTCCCACAAATTTTCTTTCGCTCTGTATTCCCAGAATTTTTCATTGATCACAAAAATGGATGTGGGTGGGCTTTCTAACCCCATTTGTACATGAATAACTCAAAATTATAAGTCAAATCCGGCCTGACAGATTTAAGACCGTGGCAGGACCCTCTGGGGTCCTGTGGTAGGCAAATCAGAAAACTTTTCACTCTATGCCTGTTCCACAGCTAGTTTAGAATTCTGAGGTTCAATTGAAGTAGTTTCATCGTGTTTGTGGTTCTATTTCATACAGCAATATTCCTTGTGATCGTCGTCGTAAAAATATTTGTTTTGCTTTCGAAAATAAACTCTCTACGACGAAAAGTTATTGCAATCCAATAAAATTCGCGAAAAAACACAACATAATATAAAAGCACGCCTGTATTCCCCGAAGGGTTAGGCAGAGGTGTACCTATAGTACCGACACCCACATTTCGCCAGTTATGTTTAAGTCCCGTGTAATAGGGGGCGAGCGTATTGTCATCAACCGGGCACAAATCCAGACTCCGGGCGGCTACTGAGAAATTCCAGATGAAAAAACCCAATAACACATTGCCCGACCCGGGAATCGAACCCAGGACCTCATGCTCAACAGTAGCGCTTGCGACCACTAGACCAACGAGGCAGTAAAACAAGAATCTAAAAGCTTCCAATGATAAACACGGCTAGTATTTATAAATCATTTCATATAATATGTGCAGTTTGAATGGGGGAACATGTCAACTAAACATAAAGAACTTTGAACAAGCTGCTCAAAGTTCAGCAATGTTCAGATGTGTTCTGTAGCTGAGGGCTCCACGTCTAATTATACCCAACTTAAGGGTTACCAGATAACAATTGCGACTTTCTAACAAAATAAAAAAGAAATTGAGAAAATTTCCTGAGTTTTGTGAGGACATCAAGGCAATAAGATAGAAAAATACGATTTCTTACTTAACTGAAAACAAAACACGATTATTGACGCTGCTAAGAACTTCAACAGTTTTGTAGGTACTTTTCTTTTTATTCTACATCTTTCCAAAATTTGCAACGTTCGCAAAAATCTACCAAATTGGTAAGAAAATCAGACCACTTCACGAACATTTCTGTCGCCTGGTAACCCTATCCGCATCTGGCTTGCAGTGTCGTTGACATGAAACAATTAGTTGCAGGAGTTGACAAATTAAAAATTTAAACTAAGAGGCGCGGAATGGCGGCTTCGAGAATACGAAGTGCCGTCTTGTTGGTTCATTTGTTTACGAAAGAGATTAAGAAAGTTCTTAATGAGAAATATTACTTTTTTAGGGCTGATTGGTAATCCTCTTAAATTTATACGAGAAAATCAAAAAACTCGAATCTTTTACTTAATTATAATCTTAAATTCATTCACTGGCATACAACGCACAACCTAAAACCGCTGGGTCTAGAAACATGTTTGTACAGTACAACTATTTTCCTCGGGAATCATCGCATTTCCGAATACAAGCGAATACTAATTTCCATGTCCATCAAATCAGTACTTTAATTGTTGTTACGTCAAACCAAAACAACAATAAAGTACTTAGTTCTGAATTCAAATTATTGTACACGATAAATGTAATAATTGATGGATATGGAAATTAGCATTCGTTTGTATTCAGAAATGCGATGATTCTCGAAGTTGTACTGTACAACAGTTTCTAATACAACGAAAGTAAACAAACGGAAGGATTTTTTTAATCTTCCCCGTAAAGGGTTAAATAGGACATGAGAGTTTGTATGGAAGTTTGTCATTTTTGCCGACGGGAAATACCTTCAGGCACACGGCTTGTAAAGTTATACGACGGTTGAAAAAGCCCAGTAATCATTATATGGTGGTGATAAATTGGGTACAGTATTTGTATCTCACGAAGCGACACGCGCTTTACTTGTGGTAACTAAATGTACAAACAAGCTGTGAATGTGTGCGTGAAGACGAGTAACGTTAGCACTAAATACACACACTTCCGACTTCGCCATTGTACTGTATGTGATTGAACTGTTTAAGTTTCTTAGTTTACATATTGATGTAGAAAAAAAGAAAATTTATTTATTTGGACTCGCACAGGATTATCACAAACTAAACTAAACAAACTCATTAAAAAAAAGTAAAATGAAAATAACAACAGAAAGTCCTGTACCAGGCCAAAAGGCCCCTATCCATGCATGTGTGTATTTGTGTCATCTAAGTTTATCATCTATAGTACCTATTCAAAGCCAATTGTCCTCAGAACCAAAGACTTTGATGACATCACGCCCGCCAAAAGATCAGCCGGTCTATTTTTTTAAAGAATAGATGCCGCTGAAATCAGATCGATCAGCATTGAAAATTGTCCTCTTGTTCACAGATCACTTCTACGGTCAAGTTATTTCTTTAATTGAAGTCGCTCCTAAAATACATTATTTTATACCCAAATTGATAAGATAACACATGAAATTGAAAAAATACAATGAGCATTCAGCTGCCATACGAATACAAAGTAGCCATTCGATGTTTACTACAAAAATAATTATTCCAATCTTTTTTAATGGCTCCGGTCACGTCTGACTCATAAAAATGAATGTAACTCTGTCTATATATCGTTACAATGTAAAATATAGTGCAAAGGTATTTATTATCGTTGAAATATTGCGTGGAAACGGTCTAGGGACCTAACAGGGGGAAATAAGTATACATTGAGCGAAGAAAATTGTCCCGGGTGCGCATATTAATTAGAACTTCCACCTGCCTTATCGACATTGGTTAATAACAATATGTACAGAATACGTTTGAATACTTTATGTCGAACATATTTTTGTACAAGCCTCAAAATTTTCAAGGTTTGTTTAGAGTTTTACTACGTACGTACACACGACAACATATCAAGCTATACATTTCCAGTTTTAGCTGACCTCGCATTGTATAGGCTTTTCGGACAATGAGAAGTCAGCTTATACTGGAACCTGCCGGGGTCGCGCATTGTTCGAAAGAAATACCGTGGCCCTGGCGCACAGGCAACTGAAGGAACACGGGTGGA
The DNA here is from genome assembly GCA_917490735.1 of Dryobotodes eremita. Lineage (NCBI taxonomy): Eukaryota > Metazoa > Arthropoda > Insecta > Lepidoptera > Noctuidae > Dryobotodes > Dryobotodes eremita. The sequence goes on from OU823257.1 coordinate 14,830,375, forward strand.
TTTTAGTCAGTAAGAGTCTGACATGACCTTCCGCTCCGCCCAGAGCGGGAGAGGTCATTTGATGACGTCCCTCCCAAAAAAAAAAGGAGGTTATACTGGAAATGTATAGCTTGATTGTCGTGCGTACCTACAGTAAAGAAAAGAGATAGGTACAGTGGCGGATTGATCAGCAAGCTGAGTAGGCTTTAGCCTGGGCGGCAAATTTTAGGGGCGGCAAGGAGACCGAACTTATTTTATTGCCGCCTTACAAAAATCAAAAATATTTCATTAAAACGGTTTTGTGAAGTCTTGCAGAAAGAAGTCTACAAGACATTTATCCGATGGCTTTTCCCTCTTCCCTTTTATTTTACATTCAACGGTACCGCAAACTTCTATATTTTATGGTAAAACACCCAGTTCGCGTCCCCCAACCATGCAGTAATCGACCTCTGCCCATACTTTGAATGAGTGCGAAGAGAGCGAAATTGCGGAAAATATATTTCACACTCTTCTTGAATACTGGTTGGGAACTGCGAACTGCGGGGTAATTGCGTAACACACTAACAATAGGAATGTCTTTCATTTTGACAGTTCAACAACATTCATTGCGTTATTTCCGTTGTCGAGCCGACAACATTTTCGAACTTAAGAAGCAATGGATTAACAATAGGCTTCAAAATAATTCAGATTGTTTATTGAGTGTGTTACGCAATTATTTAGGGTGCTGGGTGGTTTAAGTACCTCTTGGTATTTGGTATTGGTTAGGAATATCTGAATGATTTTTTTTTTCCAAGTTGAGAGAGGAAAAGACTGATAGAGAATGTACACTCGAGAGCAATGAATCCGGGTCACTTAAAGAATGTTAAAAATCTCGGAAACTAAAAATGATAGGTTAATGCAATAAATTGTATTTAATAGACAATGTAATACTCCTTAAATGAAAGTAAAAAAAATATGAGTCACCATACATTTTATTAACACAAAATTACATAAAGAAAAAAACTGCTGATCTCTCCTTAAAACACAAATAGGAAACATGAAATTTTTGAACTTTATTACGATTTTCTTGAATTTTAATACTTCGTATTGCCTCCTCGTGCTTCCATTACTGCGTTTACGCGGTTTGGCATGCTGTACACCAAGTTCCTTATACGATTTTGGGGAATATTCTCCCATTCCTCTGTGAGAGCAATTTTGAGCTCACGAAGCGTGATTGGGGGAGGGTTTCGTTGTTTTACGCATCTGCCTAGCTCGTCCCAAGCATGCTCGATCGGGTTGATATCCGGGCTGCGCGCTGGCCACTCCATACGAGTAATGTTCATCTCTTGAAGGTAGTCATTCACAATCCTACCTGTATGAGGTCGGGCATTGTCATGCATAAATATAGTATCCTCACCTAAATTGACCATAAATGGACCAACGTGATCATTGAGGATTTCTTCCACATATCTTACGCTAGTTAAAGAGCCGTTTTCTATGATCACCAGCTCTGTGCGACTTTCAGAAGAAATTCCGGCCCACACAAGTACAGACCCACCACCGTAGGCTACTTTTTCTTCGATGCATGCTTGCTTGAATCTTTCCCCTGGTCTTCGATACACTCTGTGTCTTCCATCGTGCTTGTAGAGCATAAATTTTGATTCGTCGGAGAACATAACTTTTGACCAATCTTCAATACTCCAATTTACGTGGCTCTGGGCATATCTTAGTCTTGAAATACGATGCCCACGCTCCAGTTTAGGGCCGTTTGCAGGTCTAAGGGGTTTTAAGTTAGATTCAGCAAGCCGACGTCTTACTGTCCATGCACTTGGGTTACTTCCTCCGAGGCGTCGAAACTGATTTGTGAGTTCAGTTCCTGTGAGAAAGCGATTTCGAAGCATGGTGTTCACCAAGTATCGGTCTTCTCGTGCTGTGGTACACCTGGTTCTGCCCGTTCCTGGTCTGCGTAGGTTAGAACCAGTTTCTTCGTAACGTCGGAGAACTCTTTGTACTGTTGACAGCGACACACCGACAGTCCTGGCTGTATCGCGCTGACTCCGGCCGGTTTCCAGCATTGTAAGTATTCTGCTGCATTCTTCAGGCGTAAGCGACATAATTTCAGCTTGAATAATGAATATAGAGCACTATCAACATGGTTTATGTACCCACATAAATGACAGATTACAAACAAAAGCAAAACCAAATGCTGTAATTTCGTAGTTCCATCTTCGAAAGTGGCCCTTTTTCAAATTTGATTTTTTTATGATATAACTTTACAATAACTAAGAAGTTTTAATACCTTCATTTAAGGAGTATTACATTGTCTATTAAATACAATTTATTGCATTAACCTAGCATTTTTAGCTTCCGAGATTTTTAGGATTCTTTAAGTGACCCGGATTCATTGCTCTCGAGTGTATTTAGAAGTTGCTCAAACTTTTTGTTCTGCGACTGTACATAATGCTTAGATACCACACTATTTCGTTGACTGTACCTATATCGATCGTAACGTGGCACCATAATTCCCTAGTGGAACAAATATATTCCTTGAGGATTGTCTGCCATCATGCATTGTCGAAGTAATAATGTTAGCTTGGCAGTAACTAATTAGTCTAAACTTAGTCTTAAGTTTAAGGCTTCTGCAGACAGGCGCGACGCGACGGCGCGGCGCGATTCTGGTAGAATAATTTCCAAGAAGTTTTCATAGATATGGTTCTTCTAGAGTCGCATCGCGCTGTCGAGTCGCGCCTGTCTGCGGGAGCCTTAAGTTGGGCGCGGCGTCTGTATGTATGATTCTATCAGTTGATATGGAGAACGTTGTAAAGGCAATATGTAAAGTCATTGAAATTCATTGTTTAGCAAATTGACTACCAACTTTAATTGTTCGTAGGTATATTGAAATCAAAATGTCATTCTTTGACACTTGAGTGAAATTACTATAACACGGAAAATTGACGTAGGGTGTCAATTTGCTTAACAATTAATTTCCCTGACAGTACTTGTTAGACATTCTTTAATGGCAGTGGGGGACTGTATTTGATAATAATATGTCCGTCACTGATTCGCAATTTATTTTGGATGGTCATTTTTTCTTTCATGAATGGTTTTTTGATACATACGTCTAATTATTATTTTAATAATTATGTTGTAAGTGATTGATGTTTTATTTTACTTTTTGTGGACTCTGACTAATACATACTATCCATACTTCATCCTTATCCATCCTTCCTTAATATTATATAATTATGTCGAAAATACGTTAGTTACTCGCTTGACTAATCGGGACGCCAGCGCCACCAAGTGGCGCTCGACAGATTCTACAACATAACGCTTGACGAGAGTTAAGTTCAGTTTGTCGGTGGCGGTCAAGTAGTGAACACGTTTAGAAACTGTCGTGCGTTCTGTAGCTATATTTGTGTCGTGTACATACAGTGTGTGATTCGTTAGTGTGATTAATCTGTTCGTAAATAATAATTTAATTTGAACTGCAAACGGTTTTTCTATTGTGCAATAACCAACACTTCCCATAATAGGCCCACAGTAATTAAAATATGGCTGATGACCAGTGATCGGAGTAGGTAGATTGATTTTTAGTACTTGTATCATAAATGCACACAGAAAGAATAACATGGATAAGCCATTTTTCCGGAAAGTAATTCCGGTATTTCCGGATTCAATTAAATATTGTTAATGTTGGTAGTGATATTATTACTACTCAATTCAAAATTTAAAGTTTGTTCTGATTGGTCGTTGGGTTTTGTCAAATCGTGACAAAAAAAAAAATAGGAAGAATAATAAAGAATAAAATTGCTCATTTTATTACAATTCCTACCTTTTTTTTGAGGATGGCAAATCATCAAATGACTCCTTCCACTCTGGCAGAATACAATTCCTACATAAGTTCCGGTTTTTTTTTAATAATCCACCAATTCCGGAGGAATGTCCATAGTAATATATACGTTTCGGATCAATGACCCCAGTTCAATCTACCTACTCCGATCACTGCTGATGACAGAGTCGTACCTTCTCTGTCATAATATAATCGTATATATATAAATATTTTTTTTTTTTTCTTCACCTTGTAATGTATCAGAGTTAGTAATACCTTATTTACATTACATTCAAGCCTATTTGCTTATAAGTAATTTAAATCTAACATAAACTGCTAAGTAACTATAATCTTAATATTATAAATGCAAAAATAACTCTGTCTCTATTTCTGTGTGTCTGTCTGTTACCTTGTTACGCCAAAAACACTGAGCCGATTGTTATGAAATTTGACTGATAGGTAGCCTGGCATCTCGAGACGGACATAGGCTACTTTTCATCTTGGATATTTGTATAAAAAAAAATATGAAACTAAATTCACGCAGATAAAATTGCGAGCAACATCTAGTGCCTTGTACAAATTCTACCATTATCAATTAAATAAAACGTTTATAGATAAATGCCGGTATCTTAAAGGTGTATTTACCTTTACCTTATATTTTTATGAAACGCTTTCTGGAAAGCTTGAAGTATCCCGGTGTATAATGAATATGGATACGACACATCTTTCATATGAAATAGATACCCTTTGAGTCTACACGAGCGCGAAATCGTGTGAACTAGAATTGAACTACATACATACTATTATATACATACATATTTTTTATGTTTTAAAAATGTAAGGATACCTATTCTATACATATTGATGATGTCAAAATGGGACGACTATCACCATTTTTTTTTTGACATATATTTTTACTAACTCTTTTTTATTATTTGACTTGAATGTTTGATATTAGGTATTTTAATTTGTGACCTTGTTTATTTTAAATTATTTTGATTTTGAATGATTATTGTTAGGATTATGTATTTATTTCAAATGAATGGAATGTTTAAATGTATAATTTGTAATGATGTATATCACATATTATTTTTAATTTATTAGTTTTTTCATAATAATTTTATATATTCTGTATATATTACTACTATATTCATTTTTATAATTTGTTTGAGATACTTCTCTTTGCTGAAGGACGTGGGTTAATTTTGTATGGATCGTGATCCTTCTTACCAAAACTAAAAGTCGTTTCCCAGCAATTATTTTTATGCAATGTTACTTAGTTTGATGTACAGTTGACGAGACAGCTATGTGATGGGTTTTTTACAGCCTGTATAGTATTTTCGAAACCATTGTCTGTAAAATATAGATGGCGAAAAAAATAAAATAGAATAGCAGGTATGTTTAAAAAAGAAAATAAAATTATTAGCTACTTTGAGCCTTTATTAACAAGTTTTTTTTGTAAAGTCTCATAACTATTATTAATCTCTAAAAATAAATAATGGTTACAAAATACTTTTATTTCACCGTTTACAAAATTAATACTGGCCCTATTGCGCTCATCTCGCCATTTTGTATTCAGCACTGAAAATAAGGGCTCAGTAAAAGCTAAAGAAGGTGGAGTAGGTACGTATAGAAAGGAGAAATGATACTGTTTTGAAAATATAAGAAAACTCAGAATCACTGAGCAATACTTGTTGCCATTTTTCAGCAATAGATTTAGCAACACATTTTTTGTCAGAAAGAGCATTAGCCAGAACTGTTTCTGACTACAAATTTCAAAACCGATTACGGCTGTGTTTCGTTTTACAATTATTTTAATAAAATAATGTTATTTAAATTTTCATCCAAAAAATTGAGTAGTTACTATATTTTTTTATATATATTATTAAGCTATTGCATAGCTTTAATCGCGGGCTTTGAGCGCGGCGACCGAATCAAAAAATTCCGTAACGAAAATAAAACCTAACACCCCCCAATCCGCCTACCATGTAGCTCGGCCGAGCGTTCGCTTAACGTGTATGTATATGGTACGACTGTACTTGAACTAATATCAAAGAAAAAAAAATACTGCATAAATAAAAAATAAATAAATAATTATAATTGCATAAGTTGATAAAAAATGCTATGCAATAGCTTTACTGCGGCAGTCCCCGAGTGCCACACGTGTTTTTAGGCTTCTAATATAGTAGGATACTTTATTTTACAGGATGTTATAAGATCCATCACGTAGCCGTCAACGTCATTCAGTACATCATACTAAGTAACATTGCATAAAAAGAATTGCTGGAAAACGAATTTTATTTTTGGTGTAAAAAATCGCTGTTCACGGCAGTGCGCAACATAACGCACGCAAAACATTGTGCTTATGACTGCTCGCAACGGTACACGGTTCGTGGGGATATCTAAAATATAAAGTTGGGCTTACATTAAAAACTATTTTTTCTAAAAAAAACGTCAATAAAAGTTGGAATTTTGACCTACAATATTTCCGTAACCACAGGGTTCCCAGGTATGGTCCAGTACAAAAAAAAAATATAACAATAAAGGGGAGTACAAGTGACTCTCGGCTTCGTTAAGTGTCTTTTTACACCGTTATAGTAGGGTTGGCAACCGTACACACACCAGACACACAAAGCGACTTTAATTTATAATATGTATAGATATAGATAAGTATAGATGTATGTATGTTACGTAGACACCCCCATTGCGTGACAAGTTGTGACAAAAACATTACATACCTTTGTCAGCCTTCACAAACAGTAATGATGTCTCGAAATGTCAAGAATACGCGCAAGAATCTTATAAATGGTAAATCAATTGAAACTTGGTCTTCGTTTTTGGAATCTCCATGCTAACTTTTTATACATAACATCACGCCTGAATACTCCGAAGGATTAGGCAGAGGTGTACAGAAACGAGCATAACTATGTATACACTTGGCTGAATTCAAAAGCGATTTTCTCCTTAATTTTTGAATGAAATTTTATGTTGTTACGAACACAGTATTTTCGAACCCATAGGTTTATGTAATATGTCGCATTTCAACGTTGCATTCGTTATTTCACGACAAAATCGCTATTGAAAGTTGCCAAGTGTTGACATATTAGTGCTCGTGACGTAGCCCCACATTTCACCAGTTATGTTTAAGTCCCATGTAGTAGGGGGCGAGTCTATTGCCATCAACCGGGCACAAATCCAGACTCCGGACTGCTACTGTGAAACTCCGGATGGAAAAACCCAATACCACTTTGCCTGAACTGGGAATTTAATCCAGGATCTTATGCTTAGCAGTAGCGTTTGCGACGATTAGATCGACGAGCTGTCTGACCTTTTCGCCGTAAGATAAAAATGATGTAACCGCCATCGAAAGTTTATGTTTTCGTAACTTAATGGAAGTACACTCCAACTGACGAATAGTGTTGCGTAAGAGACTGAGCTGTATGCGTGTTTTTTTTTAAATGACGTCGCTTTATTATGGTTTTTGTTTGCTTTGCTGTCAGTCAGTGCTGTTCGTGTTTTATCTGGGGGCTATCGTTTTTGTGCTCACCAGTTGGCGCCACTGTCGAGTAAGGTCCTGTTGCATATATTTAAGTAGCCATATATTCATATTATGTTTGTTTTATTACATTTTTTAAACTTCAAATGAATATTTACTTTATAATGTTCCTAAAATTGGCAAGCATGTAGCAGAAAAATCTTATTCTTCCTTCAAGTCCTACCAAATTAGATCCTAACTTTTTACTTAAAGTCTTAAGCCATAATTAATCAAGAATGGCACAGCCATTACAGCTATTATGAATCATTCGATAAAAGCCGTGATAAAAAATCCCGCAAACAGTGAACGTTCAGTACATATTTTGACACCTAGAGACTTTACTCTACACTAGCGCCTCTAGCGGCGAACTCAAGCGCGATAGCCCTTATTCATTAAGTACCAGAAGTTCGAATATTCTGTGATAATTAAGTTGTGTGAAAAGTAAAAAATTTCCATGATGAAAATAGAAGAGAATAAGTACTCTTTGTTATGTACCTACACCATGCGAATTACAGATATAAATGTAGTAATTTTACATAGGGTGACACGATGGGCGGTCATATCGCTAAAAGCAATTTTTTCAAGATACCCTTTGGATGGATTTAAGAGGAGAAGGAGACAATACTGCAGGTGAAAATACATTCTTCTTCTGTCTGACTGGAGATATGTCAACGATAAAAACGACAAAAAAAAACTGCTTTACCTGATAAGGTGTTAAGGAGCGGTAGGAAGCCAATTTTACAATAGCGCATCGCGACACCAAATAAGGTTTAAAACAGCGTTGCGTTATACCAAAATAAAGGTAATATTGCACTTTTAATTAAATTAAAAAATAAATGCACGGCTCAGTGGATTGTTTTAGGTATTTCTTAGGTTGATTGAATTCCCTTTAGATCTTACATAAAGTATGATACCTTGCGCTCAAAAATTTGAGAATCATAATTCTCAAATTTTTGAGCGTAAATTATCATATTTTATATAAAACTATAAATATCTCGTAAAAATAAAGTAGTGCGACGAAAAATATTTTTTGAGTTCTGTGTTACGATTTTTTATCATGATACTATTTTATCATGAGAACATTTGACAATACGCCATGTTCTTTCTGGCTTGTAATTTGTACCAATACGCCTAACTGTGCGATAAAAAACTGGGCGTTTTACGGTGTCCTACGTTTGGGCAGCGCCTTATCGTTTTTTAATTAATTTAACCATAATCAATCTCTTAGCATTAAGTGAAACACTAGTTAACCTTTACCTTCCACCCATTTGTCAACCAACGGAGACTTTGAATACCTGATGATATGTATAGTTAGACATAATTTATTGTAGTACAATACAAGTCAAGATTTTAATTCATTTAGCATTGACGCAACTACAATCGACCGCCTGTCGCTGGTAACACTTTACCCTTGAGTTGGCCTAACCTAATACGAACTCTCAACAAAATGCATGCATGTTTATACAAAATGTGTGGAAGTATTTGACAGTAAAGTCAAATTCCGCTGTCATCATTTTCATGACTGTCGTCACTGCTGCTGTTATGTAGCGGGCAACACTCTTTTAGGAAACAGTAGCTTTAGGGCCAGCGGGGTAATTACGTAACACACTAACAGTAGGAATGAGTTTCATTTTGACAGTTCAACAACATTCATTGCGTTATTTACGTTGTTGTGCTGACACAATTTTTGAACATATGAAGCAATGGATTAGCAATAGGCTTCAAAATGATTCACATTGTGATAGATAGTGTGTTACGTAATTAGGGTGCTGGACACATCACCACGGCGCGGCGCCGCCGCCACCGTGAAATGGCACGATGTCGTACCGTGCCACGGCGCCGTGTGCGGTGCGCCGCGCCGGCTCACGGTGCATCCGCTCGGCAGTACATGTTTTGCTGTCCCAAAGTTCTTACGTGTTAGTGCAAAAAAAAGATGGCTGATAATACCCAGAGAATTGAGGATTATAAGGACAAAAAGTCTTGCACTAACACGTACGAATTTTGCGACAGCGCAAGATCTACTACCGAGCGGGTGCGCCGCCGTGAGTCAGCGTGGCGCACCGTACATAGCGCCGTGGCGCGGTACGACGTCGTCGTGTCGTTTCATGGTGGCGGCGCCGCGTCGCCGCGTCGTGGTGATGTGTCCAGGCCCTTATTGGCATTAGCAAGAACCTACGCAACTGAAACAAACATCGTTCATATTCAAATAAGCCCTTTGCTTTGCAAGTGTACATCAATAGTAATGACGTTTACCGACCTATGGCCGCTTTCTATAATTTACGGATCGTTATTGGTTAAAATTAAGACTTGTATCTTTATCAATAATGAAGCAAAGCCTTCATATCGACAAAACGTTAACGAGGCATAAGGAGTATGTAAGGATCGTAGCAGGTGGCGTTCTGTAGTTTCTGCCTAGCCCCATGGGAAGAAGGCGTGAGCTTATGTATGTATGTGTTCTCATATCTTTGTATAGTAGACCCTCTCAAATGGAAATAGCTATTACAGGTAAAATTTGCTTACGAATCTATTTATATGCCCTAAATAAAAATGCTACCATTGGTAAGCAAAACGATTCTTTTTTATTTATAAGAACCGGTTGCCGTGTGCACTTAATAAAATCTACGTTTTTTAAGACTGCAAACACTTAATTACATTGTAAGGTCTGTTCCAACAATATCTGATGAAAATGGATCAGAAAACGTACCTGTAGATGTCAATTTTTTGTGCCACTTCTAAATTGAGTGCTTTATTTGATTATTTGAACAATTAAAACAGAACTAATTTCGTGTGAAGGCTCGTACACACTGGCGCGACGCGACGCCCGACACAAGGGCACCGCGTGTCGCGCGACGAGCGGCGCCTTTGTGTTGCGCTGTCGCGTCGCGCCTCTCTGTGGGAGCCTTGGCAATTGAGGTTAATTTTATAAGCTCTTTTATTTGAACAGCTTTCTCCATGGGATCAACATCGTAATCGCAAAAAAATAATCCGCTGTTCCATACATTTAGGTCGAGTAGGTATTGAAGTTTTGTATGGGACAGTTGATATTTTTTTTGCGATAACCATGTTAATCCCATGGAGAAAGTTGTACAGTTTGATGGCCTGTACTACACCCTTAAATATGACCACACATTTCTGATACATGCTGTATACTTAGAAAGAAAAAGAAAGAGAAAGAAAATTTGTTTATTCTGCACAAACAAGACGCACATTAAAAAAAACTAGACAAAATACATACAATAATATAATAAATAATACCAAAAAGCCTCGTATTCAAAACGTTAAAAGTTTGACAATGTTGTCCATTGCTTGATGTCAGGGCAGATGAAAACCATAGACATTATTACACATTGCGTAATGCGTTGCGACACTGAATGCGTTACTTATAATTATACTATAAGTACTTACTGATTTTGTTACCACTGATGTGCGGCCTACTGTACGTTCGTGCTTGACCGTTAAAACACAATGAAATTATAGTGCGAGTGTTTTACCTTAATGACTACAATTCCGTCGCTTACAATCCATTCCAAGGGACGTAATGATGTGAGAAACAGCTCGAAAAATGCATACATAATACAGGTTGAAACTACAATATAATTACGTGTTTACAATCGTATGTAACGCACATGTTATTTAGGTATGGTGTGTTCTAAAACTATCTGATAAAAGTGTAAACAAACTCACTAAAACGGAAATAGTAACACGTTCATACATTTAGAAGGTTTCAACTTTAAATGTCACCACCTTTTCCAAGGCAACATTTATTGTATGAATAACAATAATAAATTGAGGTGCATCTGTTCAAAAGGTCGTATTTCTATGATAAACAAACTTTACACAAACGTTCAAAAACTAAGTCGAATGAATCGATTTTTATTAAAGTTGTGAATGAAGTTGTGATGGAAAAAATATAACCTTTTGAACAAAATAATAAATAAAAGATGCTTTTTGTAGAAGAAATATGCCTGTTCTGTTTAAAACAATCTAAGAGAACATTTTAATCCAGAAATACGTCGGTTTTAATTGGAATCAAAATTTTCTTGATTTTATTGTTCGGGAAATAGACTCCTTTTGAACAAGTTTTAGGCTCATTCGATGGGCTAATATGCCAAGAGTTAAAAAAAAAAATTGGAACGTGAATTACGAGTTTTTGAACAGATGCTCAAATTCAAATTCAAATCTTTATTGCATATCACATGTGTGTACAAGATCTTAATATTATTTATAAGTCCACATGGACCCTGTCGGGCACAACAATAATAGAGTACATTATACGAGTAAGTAGTAGCATGATGTAAAATTAATAATTATAATGATGATGATCCTCAATAGTAATTGAAAAATTATCGACGAAAATTTAGGTTATAAAATTAACCTCAATTGTCACATGAAATTAGAATTTCGGTTTTAATTATTCAAATAATCAAATCGAAGCACTCAATTTGTATGTGGCACAAAAAAATTGGCATCCACAGGTACACACGGCTACACATCAAGCTATACATTTCCAGTTTACGCTGACCTCGCATTGTACGGAAATCCTATACAATGCGAGATCAGCTTATACTGGAACTGTATAGCTTGATGTGTAGCCGTGTGTACGTTTTCCGATCCATTTGTTTACATTTTCATTAGAAACTTTTGAAACAGACCATAAGATAATTACGCGTTTACAGTCGTAGAAAACGTAGAATGTTATTTAGGTATACACGGCAAAGGAGTTAAGTAGACAGGCTTAATAAACAGTTATTCGCTAGGTCCCGGTCGGTAACTCGGTAAACGATATTACTATTGATGTACATTTGCAAAGCAAAGGGCTCATTTGAATATGAACGATGTTTATTTCAGTTGCGTACTGCATGTTGCCAATTACAAAATGGTTTTCTTTAGACATTTTCCTGTTAACAGCAGAGTGTTTAGAAATGTTGTAGCAAGAAGGTGGTTATAATCCATAGTAAAAATTTAAAAAGACAAACTCTTAATTTTTTTACTTAATGGGTTTTAAACCCGAAACTTATAGGTACAAGTTCATAGCCGACCGCAGGCAGCAGCAGCAGACGACGTGTAGCCGCTACACTACTGGCTTCTATGTATTTCTATGAAATACCTTCCGTAGCTAGCGACACGTCGTCTTCATAGAATACATAGAAACCAGTAGTGTCGCGGCGACACGTCGTCTGCTGCTGCTGTCTGCAGTCGGCTACGAACTCGTACCTTTACGCTAATAAGCAGTGAGTCCTTAAGGCTCTAGGACACCTGGACATTTAATCTTTGACATTGAAACATAGTTGCAAAATTATATTACTACTTATCTTGCACTTGACACGCTCAAAGCGAGCAATGTAACAACACACGCACTCTATTATAAAGTTATAGTTATAACTAGCTTTCGCCCAGGGCTTCGCCCGCGTGGTATGTCGATCAAAAGTAGCCTATGTCCTTTCCCAGGTTTCAAAGTATCCCAAAAAAAAAACAAATGTCAACAAAATCGGTCCAGCTGTTTTGGGGATTAGCAAGAACAAACTGACACAGAAAAACAGACAAAATTAAAAAAAAAGGTTTTTTTTTTATACAACCGTAAATAATTTCATATGCATTTAGTAAAAAGCTGTTATTTTGACTTAACAAACAAACCCTTCAATTTTTTTTTTATATACCTAACGATATAGATTGTACAAGGATCATTTGCCAAAATCAGAACTAACGCCGCCATATTGTGTTTTCAAAACAATAAAAAAAAAATGAACAATGACGTCCCCTGTCAATGTCATTCAAGCGCCAAAAGATCACAGTTATTTTACCTCCGACAACAGCAACCCAATAGCAACCTTATCGTAACGATAATAAAGGTCATTGTGTATTTGGCAGACTTGTCAATGGCAGCAACCCAACAGCAACCTTATTGCAACGGTAATAAAGATCACTGTGATTTTGACAGTGATGCAAACTCGAGGTAAAAACTGTGAATGGACTGTAGCACTGCAGGCCTGCAACCTGTTAACTTTTCTATTCTGCCAGTCGTCCGTTTATATAGTTTTTCTGAAGACAATTTAATGTATTAAGGTTGTTATGCTACACTTACACAACTTCAAACGAAGGCCGTATTAAAGGAACATAAATTTAGTACAAACCGCGGCAAACATTGCTTAACTACAGTGATCTATTGATCTTATCGTCGACCGCCCGGAGAAAAATAATCCAATATACTTCGAGAAATTAGTCGGCAAACGAGCAAGAAAGCTGCTTTACGTTCCCAAAGTTGTTCCTATCGATAAATCGATAACATTAAATTTTAGTTAAGACATTTTATTTGAGTTAAAAATGCGTTAAGTGATTTATATGGCGTGGTTAGTTATTAATCTCGGAGTTGACGCCTCGCTCCGAGATCAAAGACTCCGGCTCGATTCGAAGCACCCGTGGCCCTTTTTTACGATGAGCTTCCAAATTTCTAATTAATTCATCAGGTCAGTTATTATATAAACATAATTGCCTGAGTTTCGACAGCGTTGCTATCTGTGAGCCCAGCACGAATGCGCGAAGTAAACGTAACGTAAATACGAACGCTTTTTTAATTGAAAATACTCGTTTGGCACACCTCTGCTTAAGCCTTCGGGAATTTCCGCGTACACCCTCATTTCGCCAGTTAGGGGGCGAGCCTATTGCCATCAACCTGCCACAAATCCAGACTCCGGGCTGCTACTGAGAAAATCCTAATAGAATAACCCAATAACAATGGGTGATACTAATTGTGTTTGTCTCAAATATTGCTATATGATAGTTGTATTTTCGATTCGAAAATCGTTCGAATTTACGTAACTTTTACGTCGCGCGTTCGTGCTATAGCCTCAGAATGCTCGATGTTTTGGTACCACGATACTTTATTACACTCAATGACTTAAGGTTTTTCTACCATCTAAACAAAAGTTTTATCAAAGCTATTCTTAGAGTTCTATTTATTCCAGTAATATTGGGTATCTAGGTGGAATGTTGAAGGGATTCCACCGGGCGCTGTGTGGAGTTATTACATATTGTAGCGTGGTGTCACACCGAATTCCAGCACAGAATTCATGGCTGCAGTGAACTTACGATTTTATTTGACGTTTCATTCAGGAAATGTTCACAGCGAATGAATTTATACGTGACCATGTTTGTTATGAGAACATTTTTGTATTAATGCTGGTGGAAACTCTAGTTACCTGACGAAGGCTTATTCCCTTGGGGGAAATTCGGACTTATAGAGGTCAGGGGGAGTTAAGTGTCAAACCACACGTGTATGTCGGATAGGAACTGCTTTGTCACGTCGTTTAGACGAGGATTCCTTGAGGAACTAGGATACGTTGATTCGTTCTAAGAACAATTCTTTTAAGGATCGGAAATCTGATAAATACTTTCCTATTTTATGTAAGGTTTAATATGAAAATAGTGGAGGGGATCGAGGCTAAATAATAACAGCCGCAAGGGTCGATAGAAGGTTAAGCTACTCTTGCCGCGGCCGGTTCGTGGATGGGTCACCACCTATTACATATCGAGACCTCTCGGAAGGTACGTTAAGCCGTTGGTCCCGGCTGTCATTCGCAGATCTTTGACAACCGTTACGGGTAGCCAGAAGCCCAGTCTGAAAACCAGTCTTACGAAGGGGTATCGTGTTACCCAGTAACTGGGGTGTGGAGGTCAGACAGGCAGTCGCTCCATGTAAAATACTGGTATTCAGCTGCATCCGGTTAGACTGGAAGCCGACTCCAACATAGTTGGGAAAAGGCAAACAAGATTGATATTGGTATGAAAAAAGTAACTTTCAAGTAAAGGCTCCCGCGGACAGGCCCGTCGCGACAGTGCGACGACAGCGCAATTCTGGTAAAAAAAATTCAATGAAGTTTTCATAGAAATTGTTCTACTAGAGTCGCGTCGCGCCAGTCTGTGGGGAGCCTTTAAGCGCATTTACAATAATTTTCATACATTATGTAATAGGTTAGGTTAGGTATAATTGCAGAAGGTATTGTATGGATCGGCAGATTCCGCTTTGTTCTTCTAAACTACACATTGGATTTTTGATGTGGTTTTCACCTCAAAGCTATTTCATAGTACTAGTGAGTACCTACTGTCACCCTTTAGGTACATATTTCACACTACTGTTGTACATAACTTCAAGTTATGTTGAATTTGCATCAAAGCGTGTGATAAGTAATAAAAACCTAAAACCCAGCTACGAAAAAACGCCAACTAAAAAGGTATAAACAAGACATCTATGTCGTTGTCGACTTTTTTCGTTTTTCGTATAGGAGTCACACGAGGTACGATTTAAGACTCCTACAAACAGGCGGGACACAAAGGCACCGCCTGTCGCGCGAGGGGAGTGGCCTTTGTGTCGCATGCAATTCGTGTCGCGTGTCGCGCCTGTTTCAAGAAGCTTTTAAAGGCTCCCGCAGACAGGCGCGACGCGACAGCGATACACAAAGGCGCCGCTCGTCGCGCGACACGCGGTGCCTTTGTGTCGGGCATCGCGTCGCGCCAGTGTGTACGAACCTTAAGGCGAACAGGCGCGACGCGACAGCACGACACAAAGGCACCACTCGTCACGCGACACGCGGTGCCTATGTGTCTCGCTGTCGCGTCGCGCCAGTGTGAACGAGCCTTTATGCCTTAATTACATGACTTAGTAATGACGTGTGACTGCGGCTAACCGAAAACTGAATAGATGATACGTTTATACGTCGTTTGCCAAAATACAACGAGTGGTTTACGTTGTCGGAGAAAAAATCGATCACAAGTTCCGGCCATTAATTACAAGGGCGTGAATGCGAATAAAATCGTTTGACAAGATAATGAAGGGAAGATTAAAACTTAAACTTAAGTCACTTTAAGCCTGTGGACTTACTTGACCCCTTGATTGATTCAAACAAAAAGTTTGTCAAAAACTTAGATTTGAGGTCAAGGCAACAAGGTAATGGATATACAGGGTCAAATTAAATTAGCTAGCGAAACTCCACAGACGTGATGGGTATCGATATATAGACATGATAACTTGGGTATCGATAGGTAAACATGATATTTTTGCTGTGAATGCTGAAATTTTACTCTGTTGAAGTTAGCCGTAATTACTTTATGCTCATGCTCGCTTGTCGTGTCCTTCGTGGGCAGTCTGATTGCCCGGAACTAGTAGCTCAGCTTGTGAGACTTTTTGCGTGCTCACGGAACGGCCAACAATCCGTGTAGTCGCGGTCTAATTTGGTATTTGGGTACAGGGCCTGCAGTCTCGACATTAGATAGCGACAAAAATCTGTCGCTAAGTCGTAGCGATGTCAAATTCGTTTAATAGATTTTCAACTTTATGTCCAAAGCATAAGGTTGAAATACTATTAAAGAAATTTGACATCGTTACAACTTAGCGACAGATTTTTGTCGCTATCTAATGTCGAGACTGCAGGGCCTGGGCCGGCAGTCTCGACATAGATAGCGACAAAAATCGGTCGCTAAGTCGTATCGATGTCAAATTCCTTTGAAAGATTTTCAACTTCATTTCCAAAGCATAAGGTTGAAAATCTATTAAAGAAATTTGATATCGATACGACTTAACGACCGATTTTTGACGCTATCTATGTCGAGACTGTCGGCCTAGGACACAGTTTCTCATTTTGCGATGGCACAGGAGTGTGATTTTTTTGAGATACTGTGAGATGATGGACGATAGATGAGTTTTTTTTGTGTCCGAATATTATTTGGTTGTTTAGTTTTACTTGTTTTGTTAGTTATTTTTGAGTATTGTGTCTAATTGTTATTCCTTCTTGTAAAATGTCTGTTTTTATTGAAATTCCAACTGTGCAATAACTTGGATCTGGGTATGTAATGTTGTGCATGTTTTTTACCAAATAAATAAATAATAAAACAAATTAATTTGATGGATTTTTTTGTGGGGTCTTCGACCGCAGTTAGTGTATTCACTTGAAATATCAATTTAAAAAAAAACTGTTTTTTTTGCGTAAACTTCACAGACGTGATTGGTATCGATATCTAAACAAACATATTTCTAAAACTCATACTTCATGTAACAACACTACCAACGGTCGTTGACCCCTAATAAAAAAAAAAAACATCAATTCGTTTTTATTTTTATTTTATCGTGTTTAGATATCGATACCCATCACGTCTGCGGAGTTTCGCTAACTAATTTAATTTGACCGTGTAATAGGTAAATTCTACAAGTCATTGGTTTCTTAAAAACTAGTTTTAGGTATGTTAGTTATTTGGTAGTTTTTTGAATGGAAACAAGTTTTGTTGAAACTGCTCTTGGCAAGATATTTGGCGGCCGGAAATAATAATGGTCTTCGTACTAGAGAAAGTGTCATTAAAACTTAGAATGGGTACGAAATGTTTAAATTATTTGGGTCAGTGGGGACGAAAAACTTATATTCGATACTGTCTCGTACCTATGTCGTACCAATCTAGTTTTCAACTTTCCCCAAGTAAGACTGCTGAGTTTGATACCTGGGCCCTGCAAAGTGTTATTATTTATTTATTTCTTTAATACTACAAGCACACAAATGTACAGAGATGGACTTAATGCCATTGGTCTTTTGTACCAGTCAATCTTTGGCTTATGCAGAGGCAAACAGTGGTAGCTTATTGGATTTTTCCACCAGGAATTTCTAAGAAATTCGAAAAAGAGAAAGAAAGTTTTTTTTTATGTTCTCTGGCTTTGAACTCAGCTAAAACCGTCCTGTGCCTACATTTAGAATGCCTCTGTATAGGTATAGTTAGTCAAATTAGTTGTTTATCAATTTGACTCACTACGTAAACTTGCCGTGCTATAGTAATTTCCTAAAATGAATGTCAATGAATGACCGTTGTGATTTGAATATACGAACCATCCAAGTTGGTAGACAATTTGATAAACAATTAATTTCTCTGACTTTACCTACACACAGATTAGTGCGCGGAACATATGTTTTAACGACAGCTCTTTAAATATAATTAGAATGAACTTAATTCAAATTAGTTATTTTAATTATTGTGAATGTGAGGACTATGTACCCATTGCTTTTTTTTCTCAGTTAATTTTAATTATGATCTAGCAGTTTGAGTAATTTATGCGGCCAACCCAAATGTCCTTTCTTTGGTATTCTTCGTCGAATCGTTGAGCTCCTTAAGTCCTGACTTCCTAAGTCGAGCTCCACGATTACTGACAAATGCGTGCACTGACTCAATCTGTGTGGTTCTTTCCTCAAAAGACAATTACAGATACCAATCTACATGGTCTCCGCATGACCTGACCAAGATTATGTCTGGACTTTAAAAGAGACTGTGACCTCTGAGTTTGTTTTGGCCTCTCTTCTCAGAGTAGTCAGATAGGAAACGCCGACCTCATGTAGTTAAAAAAATATGATTGACGTGTAAAAGTGTTTGTACAAACCTACTTACAAAAATAAAAACATTTATCATTTATCAAAACACCAATCTGGCTCTTTTATAAATCCAAACAATCTACAGAAATTATTTATTAAGCATTAAAAGGAACGGTCAGTCGAAACCAATATTGCTCTAATAGACAAAAGAACCTATATTGTTTTTAAATTATAAGCATTTATGAATTAGTTGTTATGCAAGCGAACTTGTACGTGTTTAATTCATACATAATACCTACGTATCTGAAATATGTGATCTAAGTTCAAATTAGCAGTTCATGGACATCCTGTATTTAAACCTGTACATACTCGTACTTATTCGTGTCAAAAAACAGTTTTATTTTTTGTTGATATTTGCCCTCGAGCAAAACACGTTTAGCGCACACCATAATATTTAAATAATTTAGTATAATAACATCAGCAACACCTATTATTTATGTAATTGTAATAATTAATTTATTTAATTTTTATAATAATTATCAAAATCGTATTATAATAATCAATGCTGGATTTCCCATCATATTTCAGTACAAAAACTTGGTGAGAATTAATTGATTAAAATAAAAGAACCTATTGCTTGCAAAAAGAACACTAAGATCCACTTGCATCACAAATAAATAAATACGTTTAGCCACGGACTAGAAAAAAAAACAAGGACTCCGCGCCATGCTTATCGAAAGTGAAGCACTATAAGTATGCCAGACTGTTTGTACAAACATGCCTCACGCACACATTTACATCATAGGGTGCCATTACGCGGCACTACTGATTTGTGGTACAAGCGGGCCTAAATCTAATTCTTTACATTAATTAGTTATTAATTATCTCTAAAGAACTAAACTATTAATTTAATTACAATAAAATCTCCGTCCGTCCGTGTAGCGGTCTAAACAGTCGGCTATAAATAGGGCTGTCTCTCCAGCTTCCAGGCCAGACGGCTAAGCTGTACGTGCCCCACCGTCGGCGATTAGCGAGAAGCGAGTAGAGCTAGCAACTAAACATGAGTTGGCGAGTAACGAGCAGCGAGTGCGTGACGGCGAAATGCCATTTTTCTTTTTTTATTCTTTGCGTTCTTTTTTGTATTTGTGTGTTTTTCTTTGCGTCATGTTCACCGCAAATAAACGTATTTTCTTTCTTTCTTATCTTTCTTTCCATTACTCGCTGATATGCGTATGTACCCGGCGCGAGTCTTTCATCGAGTGTTCTGCCCGCCAAGCGAGCGTTGCTGAGCGAGTACTATCTTTGATAGCTCTTCGAGTACTCGCCGGCGGTATGAACAGTTAGCGCTCAACTATTAATTAACGTGTCTCGTTTACTTTCACTGGTCCTACAATCTTTATACTTTTATTGAACGAGAAAATCGTTGATACTTAGCTAGTCGCTTCCTCGTCGCGGCGGTAGGACAGGTACCTTAAGTGGTGTTGTACCTGACACGTAGCCATTTTGTTTACGCGCTAAATTGTAGCCTTGTAGGCTGAGATTTGTATTATGCGTCTGGCTGGTAATAGTGCGACAACCCAGCGCAGTTGCCTCGTTACAATTTTTTAATTTTGAACTTTAGATGTGAATGAGGTAACAACTCAATGGATATCAGAGTTGGTAGCTACAGAATTGAGATAATGACGTAACGACATGTTTTCAAACTGTATTTTTGTTGGACCCCTGTTACCCCATAATAACTAGGTAAATAAAATCAAAATTCGTTTATTCCAATGAGGGCTATCTCGCTTGAGTTCGCTGCTAGAGGCGCTAGTGTAGAGTAAGGTCTCTAGAAGTCAAAATATGTACTGAACGTTCACTGTTTGCGGGATTTTTTAACGCGGATTTTAACAAATGATTCATAATAGCTATAACGGTTGTGCCATTCTTGATTAATTATGGATTAAGATTTTAAGTAAAAAGTTAGTATCTAATTTAGTAGCACTTGAAGGAAGAGATTTGTCTGCTTGATGCTTTCCAATTTTAGGAACATTATAATCTAAATATTCATTTGAAGTTTTAAAATGTAATAAAATAAACATACTATGAATATAAGGGTACTTAAACATATCCAAAACATCAAATAAAAGTACTGCAACAGGACCTTACTGGACAGTGGCGCCAACTGGTAACCACAAAAACGATAGCCCCCATTAGGCTGAAAATCAGCACTTTTAAAACGTCAAAAAGAATAAAAGAAAGTCTTAAAATGTCTACCCTTCACCACTTGGTAATGTTTGAGCTTAAAATAAAAATATAAAAAATATATATATACGGTCGAATCGTGAAACCTCCTCCTTTTTTGAAGTCGGTTAATAAGAAGTTGTCATGTTGCTTACAATTTCATGGAGAATTCCCGTTTTCCGTAACCATTCGAAAACAATAAACTCATTTTTCTATTAAAACCTTGGAAGGTACCGTCTTGTTGGCCAATTTGTGATTCAAAGCGACATTGAAAACTTTTGACAGCCCTGAAAATGTACGAGCCTTTAAATGAAAGCGTGAAATCGATTTGTTTTTAATTCGAGTTCTACGTAATATTAAGCAATAGGATTAAGTTATTTATGACTTCATAATACAGGAAACTTTAAATTTCCGGATTTATATATACTTACACATTGACATTGTAAATTTTATAAATACATTGTCATGAATATTTACTTTGTAAAATAGTATATTATTTTAATTATTGTGAATGTGAGGACAATGTGGGTCATTTTATTTCTTTTCAGTTAGTTTAATCATGGTCTGGCAGTTTGAGTAATTTATGCGGCCTACCAAAATGTCCTTTCTTTGGTATTGTTCGTCGAATCGTTGAGCTCCTTAAGTTCTGAGTTGAGCTGCACGATTACTGACAAATGCGTGCGTTGACTGGACAGGTCCACTCAATCTGTGTGGTTTTTCGTCAAAATACCATTTCAGACACAAATCTACATGATCTGACCAAGATTATGTCTGTACTTTAAAAGAGACTGTGACCTCTGAGTTTGTTTCGGCCTTTCTTCTCAGAGTAGTCAGATAGGAAACGCCGACCTCATCTAGTTTTTAATTTATGATTGACGTGTACAAGTGTTTGTACAAACATACTTAGAGAAATAAAATTATTTATCATTTATTTATCATTCGAATTGCTTACTTTGGTTGTATGGTGCCCTGTAGTGAAAAGTCAACCCTAAATCTTATCGCAGTTTCCATAAAAGGGGTCTATTTTCTGTGTTCACGTCCTTTTTCTGCATTAATACGCTAACCTTTTACAGATTAAACATTGAAGTTACATTATGTTACTATTACAACACATAATATAACATAACATCACGCCTGTATTACTATTTATTCCGCCATTTTGTATTGAAATGAAAATATAGTATTTTCAATTAAAATAGCTTTTTTTTTTTTTTTTAAACTTAGCCTATTACAATTTTGGTTTTAGCCACACAACGAAAACCTCTCAGGGTTTATCTAGGTAGTTTCGTCTATTGTATATTTAAAAAATATATAATATTTAGGCCTCTAATATAGCAGGATACTGTATTATATAGTAGGGTTGTCAACCCTATATACCAATCTATATTTCTTAATACCCAGTTTATCCAATGTAGGTGAAGGATGAACCTGTAATAATTACTGTTGACGACGTTAATCCATTGATAATACCCATGTTGTTTGATCGTGTGTGACTCAGCTTAACGGTATGTCATTTTCACACGAAACTGCGGTTGTTTTCATAACATCACGCCTGTATTTGACGGAGGGTTAGGCAGATGTGTACCTATATATATACAGGAAGAAATTTTAATCAGTGCGCAAACTGTAACGATGAATTCAGCATAATTATGATTCTAGATCCCCCTTTTTTTGTGTGTGGTGTATCATCAAATGACCTCTCCCGCTCTGGGCGGAGCGGAAGGGCGTGTCAGACTCTTACTAACTAAAACCCACCCTTGTTCTTTCAGTTGCCTGTGCGCCAGGGCCACGGTAACTCTTTCGAACAATCCGCGACCTTGGTAGGATTCTAGATCCCCTAGCAAAGGATTTAATCGTCGCTTTAAAAAAAAAAAGTGTGCCATACATTTTGACCGCGTAGGCATTGCACTTTTCTATGAAACAGCAGATTTTTTTATTGATAACAGGTGAAAAAATTATATGCTAGGGGGTCTAGAATCATATGCTGAAATTATAGATTGCGCACTGGTTAAAATTTCTTCCTGTATATATATTATTTATTTCGGACTACAAATACTCACAATCCATATAGAATTACAACATACATAAACTCAAGCCTTCTTCTCATGGGGGTAGGCAGAAACTACAGAACGCCACCTGCTACGATCCTTACATACTCCTTTTGCCTCGTTTACGGTCATACATCATAAACAACAACAACAAACAAGAACTCATATTGGATTGTTCATATTAGTAACAATTACTTAAACAACTAAAATTTACGTGGCCCAACACACGTTGACACGTGCCTCCGTACAAAGGGACTGTCCACTTTGTCTAATAAAGTTAGCACACTCACATTTCGCCAGTTATGTTTAAGTCCCATGTAATAGGGGGCGAGCCTATTGCCATAAACCGAGCACGAATCTAGACTCCGAGTTGCTACTGAGAAATTCCTGATGGAAAAGCCCAATTACACTGTGCCCGACCTGGGAATCGAACTCAGCACGTCATTCCCAGAGGCAGCGCTAGCGACTATTAGACTAACGACGCACTCAACAGCGGTTGTTTTCGTTCATAATAATTATTATTAAGTGTTAGATTACCCTTTGTATTGTCACACCTTTATTTATAATGTCTATTCAAATCCTTATTTCCAACTGATGTTATTTCCACTTAAACAAATAACAACTTCAACTCGCAGTCCACTGCTGGACATAGGCCTCTCCCATGCTGCGCCACAACACCCTGTCCTCCGGCTTCCGCATCCAGTCTGCCCCAGTCACCTTTTTGAGGTCGTCGGTCCATCTAGCTGGGGGCATCCCACACTACGCTTGCCGACACGCGGTCGCCACTCCAGGACTCGTCTGCTCCACCGGCCATTGGTCCTCCGACAAACATGGCCAGCCCACTGCCACTTCAGCTTGCTTACTCTGCAAGCTATGCCGGTTAGTCCGATTCTTTTCCGGATAAGTTCGTTTCTGATTTTATCCTTCAAAGAAACCCCGAGCATAGCCCGCTCCATAGCGCGCTGAGCGACCTTAAATTTGTGGACCAGCCCGACTGTCAGTGTCCACTTTTCGGCACAATAACAACTTAATGCTTGAGTAAATTAAGATGATTCCAGAACGATTGACAAAGACATACAAAAGGTTGAATTTGTAGCGTAAACTGAACTAAACGTGTGGGTTTTTGAGTGATTTTAAAAAAACACATTATCTGTCTATGTAGGTACATGTTTTGAAACTAAATTACGCACGCGACAGCGTTTGTACTTTTATTCTAAGATACATTTATCCGAATTCTACAAACTAAAGTGATTCTCAGTAGGCATTTATATATTGTACCTTGAAAAGTTAACATTTCGTGTTATTTACAGAAGAAATTCGTCTACAAGTTATTAAACTGGCATTAATTAAATCAGGCCTTAACTAAATTAAATATCTAAATTGATTAAGGACTGGAAAATCTAATAATAACTACCTGGTACGTACAAATTCTGGAAAATAACGTTAACAAATGCCCCATCTTATTCCCGAAAGCGATTATTAAATAACAAAGTTTTCTTCAGTATTAACTCTGAAAGTAGGAATGTATTTTTCAGTTTTCATAAAAATAACGCTAATGAAATTTTGCGAATCTTGGAGTTGATAGAAAGGAATTTTTCTTAATATATTTCTCAGAAGTTGTCGTGTGTCAGAGGTTGTTTGACAGTATAATATCAATCTGCCGAGACTTTTCCCAATTCAGCTGCTGCTCAGCTTCCAGTCTAACCGGTTGCAGCTGAATACCAGTATTTTACATGAAGCGACTACCTATCTGATCTCAATAATCCAGTTACTGGGTAACTGGATACCTCTTGGTACACCTGGTTGTCAGATTGTTGGGCTTCTGACTACCAGTAACGACTGTCAAAGATCTACGAATGACAGCCGGGACCAACGGCTTAACGTGCTTTCCGAGGCACGTAGAGTTCGCGATATGTAATGGATGGTCACCCATCCACGAGCCGACCTTTCGATCAACACTTTAATGTTTCTTGTTTATGATTTGTTTATGGCTATGAATGAGCACGATACAACTTAGAAGTGCCATCAGCATAATTTGTTAAACACGATACTTGAGTTTGAACGAACCAAAGCGGCCCTCACACTGGCAAAAATGTCGCTCAAATTTTTGTGCAAAAATATTGAGCTTAATTTTTGTGCAAAATATTGAATGGTCGTGGACCGCTCACACTACACAAAAATATTGCACAACATTTCAGTGTCGATTAAACTTTTCGCGATGGAAGGACGGCACGGCGTCTCGCGTTGTACTCAGCTATAGCCTAAGTCGTTTTACCCAGGGCAGAGCCGGAGGTTGTAAGTTTCATAGTTTCACTGTATGCAGCGTTAATGGAGACTTTTAATAATAATAATAATTCCTTTATTGTCAGGCAACTGAAGCCCATAGATAAAATACACAAAATACAAAATAACAAACTAATACATAATAAAACTGAAACTTGTGTTAATAAATATTACTTAAAACTATGTTAGTAACACTTCACTTCACTAGCTAATTGTCCTTGTGCTGTCCTGTGGTATTTGCCCGCGGAAGCGACGGAACACCACGTCCTGTGGCCAAAAGTCTTCTTCCAAGACGACGGACAAGTAACAATTCGGTACTCGCACCACAAACGCCTTGAAGTTGACGTTGCGGCGCGACTCCAGTAACTGTACCCTCGGCGTGTACCTCGTCTTCTGGCGCACATACTCCACGATGTCCTCTGCCTTAGTGCTGTAGTGTAGGCGGGAGATGTACACCGGTGTGTTCGGCTTTGCGGCACGCAGGCTCACTCCGGCATCCGTAGGAGCTTTGCCGCAGCGGTTCTTGTTCACTCGCGAACGGCGCTTCCTCCTTTGCACCGTCACGAAACCCTCATCATCAACCCTATTCGGCGCCTTTTCTGGCGTTGCCTTCATACATGGAGCGCCTGGGGCACTCGCGGTGACGCTAGCGAAATCCTTTTGTAAGGGTTTCGCCAGGGCAGTAAGAAAACCATTTCCTGTGTACATTGCACGACGTACACAAACCCCTATTCCTTCCCAAATTCCGTCTGTTACCGTAGGTCTCCTCGTAACAGACTTCCCGCACGTATAACCAACGTAACTCACGTTTGGTATGGTTTGTATGGTAAGGGTAAGGGTGTTAGGATAACTAGGGTGCTAGGTCAATTTATACGGCTAGGTTTTTAGTCATTAGGGTCGTAGGTAGCTATTCGGTACCAGGCTCGATTGCCTTAAACATAGCCACACTGTACGCATTTGGGATAAGGCCGTACTAAGTTAAGTCCTGGTGCGTACATTTGGTAAGTAATAAGAAGAAGTAAAGAGTGTGGGTCAGGAATTGGTTGAAGAATCGACCGATTCATGGTCATCGTAACTTCATACAAATTTCCTGAGAATTAATGAAGAGGTGTTTGAGAAAATATTGACGGGTCAGCAAAATTGTTCTAAACTTTTTTTGCGGAATATTTCTGACACTTTCAATTTATTTGCACAAAAACGACATCTTCAGAATTTTGTGCAACATTTTTGACAGTGTGAGGGACGCTTAAGGCAAGCATCGACAGGGTCAAGAACGTTTAATGACTTGTGAGTGGAGCGAAAATAAGCAATTACTTTTAGGAACTAGTTTTTATAGTTCAACTAGCTGTTGCCCGCGACTTCTTCTGCGGTTTGTTTTGTATTTCGTATTTTTTTAATTCAAATATCCCGGATGAAAAGTAACCTATGGGCTTCTCCAGGTTCCAGGCTATCCATCTGTTAATTTTCATAATGATCGGTTAAGGGGTTTTGGAGTGAAAAGGTAACAAATAGACAGACAGACGGGGTAACTTTTGCATTTAGAATAATTATATCATTTATAATAATATTTATAGTATAATATTCAACATATAATAATAGTAATTATTATTATAAATGTTGTATATTATAATTATAAATTATATGAAAGTATGAATTAGGTAGGTGCATTAATGAAACCTCTACGTTATGTCGTACTGTATTTACTCTAAACATGTGTTTGTATCACCAACATGTTTCAGGAAAACCAACGAGTTTGTGAAACAATAGATAATCATATTTTGGAAACACGGTAATTTGTTGCGGACATGATGTGGAAACCAAAATCACCAAACATTGTTCCTGTAAAGATTTACGTGATATTTTATAAACTGCGTATCCGAAACAATGTTTACAAGCTTAACGTGTTTGCAATTTGAAACAATAAAGTAATTTCTTTACATTGTTTTCATATTTTCATTCACCGATTTACACAACTGTAACGTCGAAAATTAATTGGCTGGTGAATTTCAACTTGCAGCTGTTGCTTTAAAATACGAATTTAGTCATCCTTAACTAAAATGAGTTTTAGTGGTGTTGCTAATTGTTTAGTTTACATTAACACGATTATCTCGCGACAGCGCACGTAGTTCTGTGGTAACGGTTTGGGACACAGAGTATGATATCCGACAGAGACAAAACTGAATCGTTCTGCGAGAGGTCGTCACGTGAGTATATGTAATGAAATTATCCACTCGTTGAACCGATATGTTAATTCGAGGCGCGTAAATGTAGGTACACTGACGTTAGTCGAGACGGAACGTGCCCACACGTAGGCGCACCATAGACTCGCGGACGGAAAAGCTTAAGTACTCGTAATTTACAAATAAGCATACTCAATGCTGCATCGCGGGCAATAGTCATCAGTTTTTCCAATTTACGTTTTTAGGCCTGCCTGATAAATGATATATGATTTTATTTCTGTAAGTAGGTTTTGTACAAACACTTTAAACTAGATGAGGTTTGTGTTTTCTATCTGACTACTCTGAGATGAAAGGCCGAAACAAACTCAGAGGTCACAGTCTCTTTTAAAGTCCAGACATAATCTTGATCAGATCATGTGAAGACCATGTAGATTGGTGTCAGAAATGGTCTTTTGAGTAAAGAACCACACAGATTGAGTGGACCTGTCCAGTCAGTGCACGCATTTGTCAGTAATCGTGCAGCTCAACTCAGAACTTAAGGACCTCAACGATTCGGCGAACAATACCAAAGAACGGACATTTGGGTAGGCCGCATAACTTACTCAAATTGCCAGATCATGATTAAAACTAACTGAGAAAAAAAAGCAATGACCCACATAGTCCACACATTCACAATAATTAAAATAACATAATACTTTACAAATAAATACTCATGTCATTGTATATATAAAATTCATCTATGTCAATGTATATTCAAATGATTTATAGGAACAGAACGTTCCTTTAAATACGTTTAGCGCTAAACTTATTTAGTGATTTGTGGTAAAAGCATGCCTTAGTTAGCAAGTAATAATCTGGAAATTTAAGGTCTTACCGCGACTGTAGCTATTGGTGCACGAATGTATGAAGCTTGGTCTCTGTCTGCTATTTGCTCTTGCCTCTACAGTTTACCAGCTGTATCTCGACAGTCTGTGGCAGCAACCGGTTGTGTTACAGGTTACAGCGTGCGATTGATTGCAAGTTCGTGTTTCGCTGTAACGCGTGGTGTGGCGACAACAGTATTAGGTGCGCTGAGCGCAATGTACCCCACTTATAGACCTACTTATAGGTAAGTAAGGAGCTTAAGGATTTATGTAAATGGTAAATACGTGTATGGTATTCGCTTGGCTTACGATGTTATAAGATTGTTTATTTCTTATTAGCGAGTTGATGGCAATGTTTAAAGAGACAGCCCAGAATTTGGCTACAAGTTTGGCACCTTCAGTAGCGTCGCATCAGTTCTTGTAACGTGGAGAAAACAGCACGAGCTGGACATAAGTGTCCTATTGTAACACAAAGCCGGCCACACATCCCTGAACTTATGCTTATCGCCGAGATCTGTCACCCGAAGCACGATAACGCAGTGTTTGCAACTTCAGGCGTAAACAAACTATCCACCAAGTGCTCAATCGCGAATAGCATAGAATTAGAAGATTTTTTTTTTTGTTAGATTGTTTACTTAAACAAAATGTGTCAGAAAACCTGGAATTTAATACACAAAACGCGGCAACAGTGGTGATCAATATTTCTTTCGTGTTTTCCCTTTTTGCCAGCAGTGGGACATTCCAGCAAATGTTGTTAAAATATTTAAATATCCGCCGGTGGTCGTTATGATGAAGTATTGTGATAAATTCAGCATTCAGTGCATCGGAATCCGCAGGTTCAATATTATAGTGCGCTATATTATTGACGTGATTACTCTGTGAGTTTGCGGTTGCATGCATTGACTAGCGGCTCTGTCTGTATTCAGATTGTGGTGGGTTGATGCACTGCATGTTATGAGGCTGTGGTAACGACTGGTCGTGTAACAACCAAGCGATTTGTTGTCAGGCGGTTTTGCTTCGTTTTGGGGACAATTATGTCACGCGGTTTTGAATTACGGACAGGTGTCTGCGAAGTGTGAAGTTTAAATGTAATTATGTCGCTACAAGAGCAAGACACGGTTAATTCTAATTACCTACTTTTCGATTAACGACTATGCAAAATCGGAGCTTTGTTACAGTCTCGGTTTTAACTCAAAAATACCACGAACCGTTGTAATACATATTCGCAGATACTTTACAAACATTCCGTCCTTATTATACAGACTGTTAGATAAGTAGCTAATGCTCGGTTCCTATAAAGAAAAACGAATCGTTTTGCTTAGCAATGGTAGCATTTTTTACCAAACTGGGCCTGGCCCTGCAGTCTCGACATTAGATAGCGACAAAAATCTGTCGCTAAGTCGTAACGTTGTCAAATTTCTTTAATAGATTTTCAACCTTAAGCTTTGGAAATAAGGTTGAAAATCTATTAAAGAAATTTGACATCGATACGACTTAGCGACAGATTTTTGTAGCTATTCATGTCGATACTGCAGGACCTGGGCATATAAATAGATTCGTAAACTAAATCAAAGTCAAAGTCAAATCATTTATTTCAAATAGGCACAAAAAAGGCACTTTTGAACGTCAAAATTTACAAAAAAAATAGAATTGATTCTAGTTGCCCCTTCCAAAAGGTAGTTTCGTATGGAGAAGAATGGGCAAGAAACTCAACCGTTACTCTTTTAAAATATTTTACAATATTATGTAAGTTCACATTAATTATGTAATCATATGTGAAGACGATGCACCTAGAATAAAATTACTATACCACAATAGGTAAAAAGAATTAAATATAATGCAAAGGCAGGTAAATTAATTATGTGATAGATACATGGTGCTCACATATTTACAAATATTGAAAAGTAGATGATGTTTCCAAAATTTTAACAAGTAATAATTTAGTGTGTGAGTTAAAGTAGTTAAGTACATAATGTAACAATCAATGTCATAAAAATTATAAATTATACAATTAAATTAGCAACCAGTTTGATTTTGTCTAGACTCTAGATTGTCCTATGGAGCAGGACCAGCATGTTTCCAAGCATTCTTATCTAGGATATAATCCTCTAATTTGTAATATACTTGTTTACAAAGTGTACTTTTTATATGAGTTTTAAATTTTCTTTCATTTAATTGCAATATGTCACAAGGTATTTTGTTGTAACAAATAACACAATACCCCATAAAAGATGTATGTACTTTAGATAATCTAAAAAATGGTTGATCGATTTTATCTTTATTTCTAGTATTAAAATTATGTCTATCACTTATTTTATTTTATTTTTTATCTTTTTTTATTTTTAAATTTACCTGTGATGGCTACTTCCATATGGTAGGGTCTACTATGCAAAGCTATGATGTCTTTGCTTTATTATTGGTCTTCATTTTAAACAACACAAATCGGCCATAAGTAGGTATAAGATATAAATTATATATCTTATACAGAGTAGAAAGGTATATCTTTGATAAGTATAAGTTAAATCTTTTTACTCTGTACCATTTCTCAGGTAGGAACAGACCAGGTGTGCTGTAAGCTGTAAGCTTCATCCTCCAAGGATTACCTTGCTATAACCGTGTAGATTTCTTAATAGATTTTTGATCGCCGCTCACGTCTAAGAGTTGAAAGACGGTGGAAATGCAATTGCACTTCGAGATATAGGATTGTTTGTTCTGGATTTCTAATGTTTGAGAAAAGGGGTTAACTTTATTTGTAGTAGGTACTAATGTAGATAAAATCTTACTAATATTAGAAGGCAACGGTCCGGTGAAGAAGATGTATTGACAACAATTTAAAAGAGTAAGCTTAGCGGGTTTGCTCATGTTGAGAGGATGAATGAAAGGCGACTAACAAAATATATTTACAAGGCAGATGTGAATGGAAACGCCGGGAGGGGACGCCCTAGAAGGACATAGTAACCATATTGGTTATGTTCTTTAGAAAGGGCAGGTGCGTAGTACTCGCAACCGGCGCCGGTGTGCGTGTATGACCAGCGGGGTAATTACCTAATACACTAACAGTAGGAATGGGTTTCATTTTGACAGTTCAACAACATTCATTGCGTTATTTACGTTGTTGAGCAGACAAATGTTGCGAACATATGAAGCAATGGATTAGCAATAGGCTTCAAAATGATCCAGATTGTGATAGACAGTGTGTTACGTAATTAGGGTGCTGATGTACGAACGTAAACGAAGTAAAAGGAGTATGTAAGGATCGTAGCAGGTGGTGGTCTGTAGT
Organism: Dryobotodes eremita; assembly: GCA_917490735.1. Classification (NCBI taxonomy): domain Eukaryota; kingdom Metazoa; phylum Arthropoda; class Insecta; order Lepidoptera; family Noctuidae; genus Dryobotodes; species Dryobotodes eremita. The sequence goes on from OU823257.1 coordinate 14,861,913, forward strand.
TTCTACCTACCCCCATGGGAAGTAGGCGTGAGTTTATGTATGTATGTATTATATTCAGGTTTGTACGTTTGGATGTTTGTTACTCAATCACGCCCTAAAGGTTCGACGAATATGGATGAACATTGGTACACGGGTAGACCACGAGCTGGATTACATAAGATTTTTAAGACTTATTCCGGTAGTACGTTCTCGTGGGATATGTTTTGACCTTCACGCGGGCGAAGCCGTTCGAAAAAGCTAGTGTTAAATAAACGACGTTTCCTGGGAATGGGCAATTATTCCCTGCAATTATCGAGTTTAATTTGCGCTATCCCCGTGATCCCAACAAGTGTCATTTTATAAATCATTTTATATTAAAGTGTTAATTAAAAGAGACATGTAGAACAAAACTTGAAACAATATTTTCAGCTAACGTCTAACGTAATTATGAAATATTGTATATAGTACCTACACATCATATGATAGGTATCTGTAAAGACAGAATCTTGATTTGTAAAATATTTACTTAAGGGGGATCCTTAGCTGCAGCACGCCAAATTCAAATTTTCTTTGTTTTTTTGCAAATTGCAACTCTGTTGAATTTGTTCCACCTAAGAGTTTTCATATGAAATATTCTGAAAAATTCTTAGGTGGAACAAATTTACAAAATTTTAAAATTGATATGAAATTGATGATTATTATTCAGTCAATATATACTTTCTACAGTCGGGAATCGCATTTTGATCAACATACGACGTAAAACAGAGTTGCAATTTGAAAAAAAAACAAAGAAAATTTGAATTTGGCGGGCTACAGCTGACGATTCACCTTAACAATTTTTCTACAAATAATATTTGGCAAATAATTGAGCTTTATTTCATACATTCACACACGCACATTAATTTAAGACCGTGATTAAATATTCTCTAATTCAAAATGACAAAACAATTGAAATAGGGTTGTCATTAAATATTCAGCTGCAATGTAAACTAAACTTTATCACTCAGGTTTGAAGTCTTAATGAAGCTGTCAGATGTAATAAGATATGCATTTGATCCTAAGTGATCTGACAATCAAACCGCATACAGAACGAGACACTATTTGACCACAAACCACGGCCATAGTGTCTCGTGACAAACTATTAATTGTAGATGCCATCGTTCATTAGACTTAGTAGGTCAGTATAGTATGTAGTCCTATTATGTAAAGTTCACTTTAAACTTCAGGGTATAAAACCTGTCATCATAAAGCCGTTAGCTAACGCATTCTGTACAACAAACTAAGTCCCGTATTACAGAAGGTCACTCAATACTCAAGCATTACTTAAAACTAGTTTCAACCAATCAAATGGCTCGAATCTAGTTTTAAGTAATGCTTGAGTATTGAGTGACGTTCTGTAATACGGGCCTAAGTAACACCGAACAATTATTGCTGGGGAACGACTTTTATTTTTGGTGTGTAAATCGCTGTTGGCAACGCAAAATATTACGCACGCAAAAATTATGCTTATGGGTGCATTTGTCGGTACAGGAGTTGCTGGGGTATAAAACTGATTTCGTTTAAAAAACTTGGGATTTTGACCATCAATATATCCGCCAACAGAAGGTTCTCAGGTGTGGTCCGGTGCAAACAAATTATCACAATGACGGGGAGTCTTGAATGACTCCCGGCTTCGTTAAGCGTCTTTTTACAACCGTTACACCAGTGACTTTACGCAAAATGAACTCGAAATCGAACTCATTTGTTTTTAACCGACTTCAAAAAAAGGAGGAGGTTCTCAATTCGTCGGAATCTTTTTTTATATATGTTCACCGATTACTCGAAGATGCCTGAACCGATTTGGAAAATTCTTGTTTGTTTCAAAGGGTATACTTCCCAGGTGGTACCATTGTCAACAAGTCAGGTTCTGATGATGGGATCTTGGAGAAATCGAGGTAACTCTTCAAATATTATAGGCACACCTATAGTGATTTGGGTATTTTTTGTAGTAACTCGTGCATTTGCTTTTGGAAAGCACTATTTGGTGAAATGGAACTGATGATGAAGACCACAGATGATGAAGCCACCGGTACAACTCAATAGTCAGTATTTCTATGGGTTGCGATTCAATTACTTTTGTATGTTTGCCAAGCAATTTCTGCTCGTCAAAATGCATATAGTGAAGTGGAGCTGATGGTGAAGTACCAGGAGAACTCCTCAACAATTAACGTCTTTGCATCCGGAAAAGCAATATTTTGTAAAAGGTGATGAGCAGTTTACATAAGGGTATTGTAACTTAGATAAATTACAAACAGACCCACTAAAAAAAGCGAGAAATAAAAATAAAATAATATTTTGTTACATAGCAAGTAGTTGGTATAGGAATTTGTGTGGGGTAGGTACCACAACTAATAACAGTAGGTACCACAAGTAATTTTTCATATTGTAGTGTTTTTTTGGAAGTCGGTTGCTTTTTTTTGTAAAAAGTTTTTGAAAAGAAAATCATTGCGGATTAGCTCCTCGACACCGTTCCAATTTCGAAGTGATATTTAAAACAGATAAGTATCGATACTGGCTGCTTGTATTAATTATTTATCAATAGTATTTAATTACTGCCTTACTAGTTTAGTCGCGAGCACGATCGATAAAATTTTGGATTCCGGCAGTAATAATAGTCGTAGTAATTGTGAGAATTATTGATAATCTGGCTATATTTATATTATATTATATTATATTATAATTAGTGACTGACCGAATCTTCGTTTTCGTTTTCTCCCATTTTCGGCAAAAACATTATGGTTCGGCCATGTTTTCGTTTTCGGCCATAAACCAGACGATGTTTCGGCGAAGCCGAAAATCATTCGGACTACTTCGTAAAGCTCGGCAATATCAGGTGCCGTTCGGTTAACTTCGGGGTGAATAAGGTCCGCTCGTGGTTTCTCTCAGCTGACTACGCGATTTTGTTTTGAAGTTGTGAAGCGAGGTTACGTTGTATTTTTTATTCACGCGCATAAATTTATGGGTAAGTAATTACTTTTATTTGTTCTCGACTTTTGTTTTTATTTCCGACATGCATATTTAAAGTCATTAGGTATGTAGGACTTTTTTCACTCAAATTGACAAAGGTTTGTGAAGTCTGTAGGTCGATCAATTTCGAAGAATTACAGTGTTTTATTTATTTTAAAGCATATATTTGCTTTTTCTCTCCTTAAGAGTAAAAAAAAACAAACAACATTTCAGTGTACAGCGAAAATATTAAAATTTTGTTAATGTCTAAATCATTTTCGTTTTCGGCTTGGTTTTCGGCCGAATATAAGACTAAAGCCGAAACTTCTTTTTTGTTTTCGTTTTCGGCTGAAAATCCATTTTCCGTCGGTCACTAGTTATGCTTTTTGTTATTATAAGACAAATACCTAATTGTTTTCAACACTAGAAGAAAACTAAAACAATGCGCGCTAATAAATTTTCAACTTTTGGTGGTCAGCCGAGCTTTGAAAATCCTAGTGTTAGTGAAAACTGGCATAATTGTAACGCGGCTAGAGAAAATAAGATTTTAAATTTCACTCTGTGGTTTCCTTTCGTGTAATTGAGATCGCGTAGACGCCGCGTAGACTGCTACGCTGCGTAGGCATCGTGTAGACAGTATTGTATCGGAACCATACGCGTCGCGTTTACGTTGAAGTACGCTGCGTAAACGTTCGACCGACGAAAGCACCTTTAATATTTTCCGATCGCCAATTCATATGCCAAGTTTGGTAAATTATGAGAATATCTCGTTTGAATACTCATTGTCGCAGCCATTATAAAGCGTCTTTTCCAGTAAATATAAAACACATTAGCATTACCTTATAATCTGTAATAGCATCATAAAGATTACATTTTATGTAAGTAGATCGTAATATAAATCACAATATTACATTGTATCATCATGCATGTAATAAGTTACGGTTGGCAATATGTTCAGAGAGGCAGTAGCTTATTCTTTGAACGTATAAATGTCATTACTCATAATGTTAAGGCACCTGTCTCACCGCTGCCGCTGCCGCACCGGCGACTAACGAAAAGCGAATAGAGCTAGCATCTAAAACGAGTTGGCGAGCAACGAGCAGCGTGCGTGACGTCGACGAGCGATTACTCGCTGGTATGCGTATGTATCAAGTGTGAGTCTCTCAGCGAGTGTTCTGCCCGCCAAGCGAGCGTCGCTGAGCAAATACTCCGTTTGATAGCTCTTGTCGCTGCTCGCTGCAACAAACAAGTTCTCGTCGGTGTGAACAGTCGGCGATCAACTATTAATATTTGTAAGTATCTCTTTCATGTACACCGGACCTAAAATCTTTTTTACGTTTCTTGAGCGAGAAATCGTTAATAGCGAGTCGCTTCCTCGTCGGCTAAGAGACAGGTGTATATTGAGAGCCGGTACTTAATCTTGCTTAAGTACACATTCAATAAATGAGCTCTATAAAGCGTTTTTGATAATCTGTGCAACTACTAGTACCAAGATTCAAAATTGTCCGAGTTGATAGAAGAATATGTTGTTAGACATGGTGATAGGGTGGAGCAAAGCCCTCACTGAAACTTAGCCTATCGACGACGGTAGGACGAAGTGTTGGCAGACCAGCAGCCGGTAAGACCTGGGTGAAATTAGTACCATAATGACCAGGGAAGCATCGCTCAAACGAGAGAAGTCCTGCAGGATAATTGCGTAACACACTAACAATTGCAATGCCTTTTATTTTGCAAATTGGAAAACATTCATTGCGCTATATGCCTTGTCGAGCAGACGAATATTTTTAAACATGGAATGCAATGGATTTGGAACTTCTTTCATAATCTTTCGAATTGTGAAAGAAAATGTGGTACGCAATTGGGGTCCTGTACTTAGTAAGGTGCGTAACCAACGATAAGTAATTCCCACCTCTCTTAGTAAGTGGAACAAGCTATCTATGATGATCGTAATAACGTTGGTAACAAAATTATTGGACCTATGGAAGTTTAACCACGTACACAAAGTCGGTAAGCCCTGTGCTGAGCTGAAAACAAATTAATAAACCTATTGTTTCTATAATTCACGGCACCCTGTTCCGTTATTGAAAACAAGGGATTTATGTAGATCAAGGCTCACGTGAACCACCATTTACTAAACACGTTTAGCGCTAAACGACTTCTAAACATCATTTTGTCCCTGTTATCTTCAAACATTTGACAGAAACAGAATTATGTTTTAAACTCGTTTATCGCTAAACTTGTTTAGTGATTGGCGGTGCAAGTGGGTCTTAATACTTGAACAAGACCGAGTCAAGCTGAGCGAAACTCCGACTAGTAACGAAGAGCCCTATATAGGAAAATACTTTATAATCCGATATCCTGCTAGCATCCAAGTAGCGCTTTAAAACGCTTCCATGAAGCAATATTACGAAGAAATTTTCAATATAACTAACTTCTAAAGATAAAGTAGCCTCATTGTGATCTTGATCGGAAACTTTAGCCTGTTTTCACTTACACTAGGAAACCGCTACATACGATTCCACTGTTGGATTTTCAACTCTCGATTTAGTAACGAAAGTTGAAAATCCAATAGCACGATTTGATTAAGGCATTCATTAAGGCGTAGCATAGTGTTAGTGAAAACGGGCATAAGACTCGGATCGCTGCGGACTTAACTTCAAGGAGTACTTTTGTAAGGAGTGTTGTAGGACGGCAAGGGAGGAAGAGGGGGGGGGGGGGGGGTATTATAATGCATCACGCCACGCTCTGGCAAGTTTTGAAAACACATTCTCGTAAATACAGTCTTCCTTAAGGTGGATGCCACGTTGCCACTCCGTAAAGAAATATAATACAGGGTGACAGAGACATCGTCGCGCAACCCGTTACCATGGATTCAGTACATGATTCTGAACCCCCGTGCGTTGAAATTTTTAGCCGGTTATTGAAAAAAAAAATGATTTTCCCATGGACGAACCAAAAATGACAGACGGAACTCCGCTAAGACAAAACTGAGTCCCGTTTATGTGTGAGTGATGCCGTTTGCGCGCGTTATGGCCGACCGACTAATGTGTGAATGTATGCGTGCTGGCCTGTACGTACAGCGAGCTGGCCGACTTGAGTGACACAGTTTTTTGTTAGCGACAATCCGTCCGACTGTTTTTGTTCGTCCACGGCTGGTCCTTACATTTCGACCGCGTGGGTATTGCACTTTTCTATGAAACAGAAGATTATATTTTTATAACCAACGAACATTTCTACGCTAGGGGGGTCTTTTTTTGGGTGAGAAATCATCAAATGACCTCTCCCGCTCTGGGCGGAGCGGAAGGGCGTGTCAGACTCTTACTGACTAAAACCCACCCGTGTTCCTTCAGTTGCCTGTGCGCCAGGGCCACGGTAACTCTTTCGAACAATCCGCGACCCCGGCAGGCGCTAGGGGGGTCTAGAATCATGAGCTGAATTCATGGTTACTTAAAGTTTGCGCGTCGACGTCCCTGCCACCCTGTATACAGCATGTATCAAAAATGTGTGCTCACATGTATAGGGATGTGCTATAGATCGTCAAACTGAACAATTGCTCCATGGGACCATCAGCGTAATCGCGAAAAAATTATCAGGTCTCCCATACAAAATTTCAATACGTACTCGACCCAAATGTATGGGACGGCTAATAATAATTTATATATTGTTAAATATTTCAATACAAGTTCTTTAAAGCTTTTCATTCATATTCAATCATTGAATTTCATTCATTCACACAAAATAACTGAAAATAATTGTATTCCATTTATGTGTTAATATGTTTTTTACATTCATAATAATATAATGACTGAAATTCGTGAGGGTTTAATAATAAAAAACATGGAATACAATAGGCTTTCATTTCTGAAATATGTTGAGAAGCACGTTCTGAGATTCGAAATTTATAACAATTTATTACAAATTTTATTTTCGTTGGTCTACTAGTCGTAAGCGTACTTGCGTTGAGAATGAAGTCTTGGGTTTGATTCCCAGGTCGGGCAAAGTTGGGCGTCGGGAGTCGATTGCCGAGTCCCGGCCAACGTAGGCGCGGGCTTGCGGACGGCGAGCAATGGGCAGCTCGCCGTCCGGTAAGGACCAGGCCCGGGTCGACGCCGCGTCGTGTTCCACGCGGGCCTCAAAGATGTGTCAGCACCATTGACGGGGTCCGATAGGGCCGATGCCTGCCGGGGTCGCGGATTGTTCGTAAGAGTTACTGTGGCCCTGGCGCACAGGCAACTGTAGGAACACGGGTGGGTTTTAGTCAGTAAGAGTCTGACCCGCCCTTCCGCTCCGCCCAGAGCGGGCGAGGTCATTTGATGATTTACCACACAAAAACAAAAACACGTGTGGCACTCGCGGACTGCCGCAGTAAAGCTATTGCATAGCATTTTTTATCAACTTATGCAATTATAATTATTTATTTATGCAGTATTTATGCAGTATTTTTTTTCTTTGATATTAATTCAAGTACAGTCGTACCATATACATGCACGTTAAGCGAACGCTCGGCCGAGCTACATGGTAGGCGGAGTGGGGGGTGTTAGGTTTTATTTTCGTTACGGAATTTCTTGATCCGGTCGTCGCGCTCAAAGCCCGCGATAAAAGCTAAGCAATTGCTTAAAAAAAAAATGTCGGGCAAAGTGTTTTTGGGTTATTCCATCTTCAATGTCTCAGTAGCAGCCCGGAGTCTGGATTTGTGCTCGACTGATGGAAATAGGCTCCCTCCCTATTGTTACATGGGACTTAAACATAACTGGTGAAATTTGGGTGTACTATAGTTTCCCCTCGGGCTTACCCTTCGGAAATACAAGCGTGATTTAATGTTATATTATGTGTAACAATTTAATTTTGTTCATGAAAACGGTGAAATGTTAACGAACCGCTTCAACTTAAGAGGCTTACAACAGCTAAAGCGCGGTCACTGTCGGACTGCATAGAAAAGAAAGAGAAGCGCGATGACACAACGCTGGTAATTTATTGCAAAATACGAAGCAATTATCTGTTTACAGAAAATCTATTGATCGGATTAAAAAATTAAAACACTATTACGTTAGTATGTTGCTTGTAGAATAATCTGACAAAAAATCAGAATGATTTAATGCATAGTAGTATGGCTTTTAATCGTTAAAATAAATTTTTAGAGGTATCTTCGTGATTTTTTTCTATCGTATCAAATTAGTTGTGTTATGTTTTCAACACACTATCTAATTAGAAAATATCTTGAAGAATGACATATATTTTTCTGATTTTGTTTACTGCAGTGGATCATATACTTTTAGGCATTATAAAACTTACGTTGAGGTCCTGTAGTCCCCTTAAGGCTCCGTGCACGAAAAATACCCATTTTTGTCAATTTCTTATCTAATTGTTAGAAAGCTGGAATAGTTGAAACATTAAGTCTATATGATTATAAAAATACAGTTTTCACGGCGCTAAACCATTCGTGTCAGTGACAGCATCAGTTAATAGTTTCATCACGTTCGCGCTCTCGAAAATACAGTTTATTTCGCCATTGATTTACTTAATGAAGATATTGTATTACTATGAGATAAAATTTTGATTTTATTTCAAACTAGCTGCGCCCCGCGGTTTCACCCGCAGAAATGTCGATCCCGTGGGAATATCGGGATAAAAAGTATCCTATGTCCTAATCCAGGTCATATTCTACCCATGTGCCAAATTTTATCCAAATCCGTTCAGCCGTTTTAGCGTGATTGAGTAACAAACATCCAAACATCCACACTTTCACATTTATAATATTAGTAGGATATAGCTGAAGACTAATAAGTGATTTTTAAATTTCTTGAAACGGTTTGCTAAGCAATAGCAAAAAATACATTACCGAAACGGCTTTAAAAAAAAAAATTGCGTTTTCAATATTATTTTTCTGCTATATTTTGTATGAAAATTGAAAAAAGTGGTCCAGCCACGTGTAAGTAAACCATATAGTAATGTTGGTGATAGTTTTGAATGTTCAAAATCAAAAGTAGTTTCTTGTAAAAAGATGATCAAACATCAGTCTCGCGTATTTTTTCGGAAAACTTGCTGCGAATATTAGTGATTTTCCATGATTACTTAACTTATTTGAAAAATCCGTTTCAGCCACATGCAAAACAAAGAAGTCGACTATTCAAATCACAAATAATTTTGTTTACATGTTTTTTTTCTTTCTCACAAACAATGAACAAAATTGATCAAAATCAGTCGATTTCGTGCACGGTCCCTTAAGTACTTACTGTAAATAACACTTCCTGGTATTTTTACACCTTTAAGCACCAATTTCACCAAACTCTGCTGTTACTAAATGCCATGCTAAGCATTTTGATGGACAATTTTTCGTAGTGAGACAATCCGTCAAATGGCTAACGGGACATTTAGAATAAACACAGTGTGGTGAAACTGGCCCTTAGTCTCCCAGTAAATTATTTAAACTTGGTGTGAATTCCAAGTATATGAGTACAGTCGGCGAACAAAATTGCTAAGCATCACTTGCAGGGAAGAGACTTATTATTTTTTCGATTTCTTTCCTACAGCCAACATAAGAATAACGGGATAAGGTGACATAATTTGGGAACGAAATTACATAACATCACGCCTGGAATCTCCGAAGGATTACGCAGAGGCCTACTTGTATGTAATAAGGGGCGAGTCTGTTGCCACCATCCGGTTACAGATCCAGACTCCGGGCTGCTACTGAGAATTTCCAGATGGAAAAACCTAATAACACTTTGCCCGACCCGGTAATCGAACCTAGTACCTCATGCTCAGCAGTCGCGCTTGCGACCACTAACACTGACGAGGCCACAACGCTACGACAAACACAACAGGCAACGAAATGTATTTGAAAACTGCGTAGCCCGCCAAATTCCAATTTTATTTGTTTTTTTGCAAATTGCAGCTGTTTTACGTCGTATGTTGACCAAAATGCGTTTTGCGACTGTAGGAATGATATATTTACTGAATAATTGTCATCAATTTCATATAAATAATTGTCAAACTTTGGAAATTTGTTCGACCTAAGAATTTTTCAAAATATTTCATATGAAACTTCTTAGGTGGAACAAATTTCCAAAGTTTGACGATCGTTTTGAAATTGATGATTATTATTCAAAAATCATTCCTATAGTCGCGGATCGCATTTTGATCAATATACGACGTAAAACAGAGCTGCAATTTGCAAAAAACCAAACAAAATTTGAATTTGGCGGACTATAGCCGAGGAGTACACAACTGCTAACTAAGGAACGGAAAGGGCGGACGCATATAAACGTTTTATACGCAGTTTCGGTTCATTGTGTCCCAGCTTTTGTCCCTAATTAGGTGCACAATGCGTTATGTATTGAATAATTTATTCCGTCGGCGAGTTCCTACCTAATCAAATTGGCAACAACATTAAACTTACATTTTGTATGAACGACTGACGTACCTATATAGTTACATGTCGACTTATGCCATTATACATACGGTAATTATGGGGTTCACAGTACTTAGATTACTTTAGATAGTTATCAGTTAAGTTTCTTTACGTACTACAAAAATTCAGGACTACACATAATGTTTTACGTCACGTCAGATGTGACGAATTGGGTCTGTGGTCTACATGTTGATTTTAACAGCGACTAGAATACCTGAGTGGTTTTTTCTAAGTTGTTGACAACGAAAGTAAGAAAATTGGGAAAAGGGGCGCGTGGCAGAACAATTTTTAACTGTCACTTCGGTACATTTTTCAGTCAGGAACTTAATTTTAGGTACGTTTGTGAGAAAGTCGGTTTTGAATAGTCGCAATATCCCCTGTATTTTGCCCATTTCCCAGTTAGTAGTTCAGAACTGAATGAGAAACTCCGTGTGTTTGAATGGCGGGTTGGTACTCGCGACATTTTGTTTGAATAACAGAAAATATACGTGATATTGGTCTATTGAATGCTTTGAATTTTTTTCAACATGTGTCCTAGATTGGAAGGTAGTTTTGGTGTCGAAAATCCAATTGAGTTTGTATTACTTCTATTATTTTATTATTGTTATATTCTCATATTTTGTTGGCCCAAAACTTCGCCACTTCCACGGCGTCGTCGGTGGCAGCGCAGAGGTCACTTTGACTGCAAGTTCTGCCAGCGACACGAAGAAGAATAAGAAGAAGAAGAAGAAGATTGTTATATTTATTTTTATTATTCGCATTATTTCTTTCAACAATAATTTTTCTTTGTCTCTTCGTCTTTGCAAACTGGTGGCATACAAATATTGAGATTGTTCTTTTTAGGGTTCCGTAGTTCTGACAAGGGCCCCTTATAGTTTCGTCATGTCCGTCTGTCTGTCTGTCCGAGGTTTTGCTAAGAGACCGTTAGTAATAGAAAGCTGTAATTTTGTAGGAGTGTGTATATCAATTACGCCGACAAGGTGGTAAAATAAAATCTAGGATTTTTTTTTTTTAGGGTGGCTCATCCCCACTTCACATGTAGGGGCATGTGAAGTGGGGATGAATATGTTTTTCTTCGTCTACCCCATCGTGTGAGTTATCGTTGAATAGGTCTTCTAAAATGACTTGGGGGTTGCTAAAATTATTTTTCGATTTAATGCTCCATTTTGAAATACTCGTATTAAAGTTTAAAGTGCAAATTTTTGTTCCAGTAGGGCGTCCCCCTCCCTCTAAAAGCTAAACTGCTGGCTTGAAAAATCTGGAAAAATTCACGATGGTAGTGCATTTCATGAACTATAAAGGAAAATTATAGCGGTTAAAATAAGTTTATTAGTTTAGCAGTAATAGTCGTTGAACTTGGGTGTTGGATAATTTTGTACCAAATACAGAACCGAGAATCATACTTATTGTGATAACGGGCTACTACGGGACCCTACACTGTGCGTGGCCCGACACGCACTTGGCCGGTTTTTTCAAATGTGTTTTCGCTAGGAAATTACGTTTCTGGTCTATGATGGTATGACTATATGAGGGACATTGATGCGCGAACTGTAACCATGAATTCAGCTGAGATTCTAGACGGTGGCGCAGAAATTTTTCATTGGTGAAAAACAAAAAAACTGTTTCATGGAAAAGTGCCATCCATACCTACACGGTCAAAATGTATGGAAGAGCGACTTTGTTGTTTAATAACCAGTGATCGGAGTAGGTAGATTGAACTGGGGTCATTGATCCGAAACGTATATATTACTATGGATCTTCCTCCGGAATTGGTGGATTATTAAAAAAAAACCGGAACTTATGTAGGAATTGTATTCTGCCAGAGTGGAAGGAGTCATTTGATGATTTGCCATCCTCAAAAAAAAGGTAGGAATTGTAATAAAATGAGCAATTTTATTCTTTATTATTCTTCCTATTTTTTTTTTTTGTCACGATTTGACAAAACCCAACGACCAATCAGAACAAACTTTAAATTTTGAATTGAGTAGTAATAATATCACTACCAACATTAACAATATTTAATTGAATCCGGAAATACCGGAATTACTTTCCGGAAAAATGGCTTATCCATGTTATTCTTTCTGTGTGCATTTATGATACAAGTACTAAAAATCAATCTACCTACTCCGATCACTGTTAATAACCGACGAAAAATTTCAATGCAGGGGTTCAGAATCATGTACTGAATCAATGTGTCAATCAATCAATCAATCAATCAATCAATCAATCAATAACAGTTTGCGCGTCAATGTCCCTGCTACCTTGTAATGTATAAGTAATAATAATACCAGCCTATATTATGGTACCACTGCAGGCCTCTTACAAAGAAAAAGGCACGAGCATTGAGGCGCCACCCCACCACGCTTGGTCAAGACGTATTGGCAATTTCAGACTTATAATCCTAATCCTAACTAATATTATAAATGCGAAAGTAAGTTTGTTTGTTTGTTACCTTTTCACGCGTAAACCACTAAACCGATCATCCTGAAATTTTGCATATACGTTGTCAGGGGTACAGAAACGGACATAGGGTACCTTTTATCCCGCAAAAAAGTACTGTTCGCGAGGAAAACAACAATAACGTTCTTATTATAATAGATGGCGCCACGTGTCTTTCGAATCATGATTGAATTATAACCCGAATTGATAGTCAAAGTCTAAATTAACGCGAGCGAAGCCGCGGGCAAAAGCTAGTTAGCTATAAGTCCAGGTTTCCTCACGATGTTTTCCTTTACCGTTGTCAGTTATGTCCAAGATAAACCCAGAGAGTACATATGAATTGAAAGTCACATGACTATGAAAAAAAGATATCACAAGAGCAATTCGCCTCTTCCATAAAACTTCAACAAATACATACACATACATACATAAACTCACGCCTTCTTCTCATGGGGGTAGGCAGAATCTACAGAACGCTACCTGCTTCGATCCTTACATCCTTCCTCCTCCTTCCTCTGATCCGATCCTTTTGCCTCGTTTTCGTTCATACATCTGGTCATGCACGCACGCCGGTTGCGAGTACTACGCACCTGACCTTTCTGAAGAACATCACCAATAAGGTCACCATAATATATCCTCCTGGTGCGTCCCCTCCCGGCGTTTCCACTCACATCTGCCTTGTATATACCATCAAACACACCAATACCAACAACAATATTGTATTGTAGTTGGTATTGGTGTGTTGTATTGTTACAACAATCACAAATACACCAACACAACAACACTACAATACTTCAACAAATCAATACCAGTATAGTGACATAAGCCACAAAGATTACAAATTATGCATAAATGCTGCGCCAATAGGCCATATCCTACAGACAGTGACCCAATTCTAGCAATTGTTTTACGACAGCGAGGGAAGACGGCAGCTGATACATCCGACTTTTTACCCCCACCCTCGACCTCGCCAGAAAGTAATACACCCCTAAATCTCACCCCTATCTGAATATCGAGAGAATATGAAAATGTCGGCCCAACACTATTAACGGCTTTCAATAATAATATTATAATCTACGGTAGCATAAAAAGAGGCCAAGTGCGTGATGGACTCGGACACGAAGGGTTCCGTACCATAACACAAAAAACGCCGAAAAAAACACGTTTCTTTTATGGGGATCCCTTTTAATTTTTTACTTTATTTTATTTTTATTATTTGTTGTTATAGCGGCCTTAGTATACACACTCTATGAAAATTTAAAGGGTCTTCCTGGTTTAAAAAGATAGCCTTCAGACCGACGCGGACGGATGGACAGCGGAACCTTAATAGGGTCCCGTTGGCACCCTTCGGGTCCCTAAAAACGTGTAAAATTATTCAAATCTATGTAACAGCACCGCGGTAGATAAGAAAAACCGTAATGAAAATTATAACGGGAGTCCGCAGCCTGAAAAATGAAAAGCTTTCAACACTATACAAAAATGCAAGTCCGACTCATTAATAAAATGACCTAAAATCAAATGAAAGTAACAGGCACACACAAAAAGTAAGTAATTAACCTCACCCGGTCCCTGGTGTAAAATATTTAAAATAAAGGCTCGGAGTTTGATAAAAATAATAAAAAAGAAAATTTAAAGTTCGTCGCCAGCCTGTGGGTCATAGTCTGACTGAATGGATAGCACGAGAGAGATAACGCCCCGGTTCTGAATAAAAGATAAAACTTTATCTTGAAATGGTGAAAATCTCTGCCATTTGTTCAAATGATCTATGTATTTTCATTTATTTTACTCAAACTGAAATTATTTTCGTCGTTTTATTATAAGGTAGTACAATGCTGAATTTAGGCTCTCATTGAGTCCTATTGTGGCTAAAATGAAGGAAAGAAAAATAGTTTATTCTGCATAAACAAAACGCACATTACAAATAAATGACATTAACAGGAACATATGACATTTTGCTGAAATAATCATCATGCTAGGCTGTCAAACTGGTTATTAGCAGACAGTACAAAGCATGTTTCTCATCTTTTTGAGAACTTGAACTTTTCTTTACCAAGAATCACATAACCCCGAAAACACAGAGTGAAAATAAAGTGAAATTGCGATGACAAGAATAATTTATGAAATGTTTTTTTTTTGGGATATTTTTCAGCTTATCGGTAACTGTTTTCTTTTAAGTCTTCGGATGAAACAGAAACAGCGCGTTGCTTTTGTTTTTATTTATTTTGTATTTAAAGTTTGTAATCCTTTGAGGTTGGCCATCAAAGTGTAAACACGAGCTTCAGGGCAAGCGACTACATAGGTATATTTGTATTAGCTATTATTGTCATCCTACATATCCTTATATCCTGGCGGCATCTATAACGCCACATGTGAACTACGCATCATTCTGACGTAACGCAAAATCCTGCATCGCGCAAGCAAAATTTACCGCGCAACTAGCTTAAATACGACGTCCTGACATCAATCGTCGGGCAGTTGCCCACCAGCACGCGTAGCATGACCACCGTAGAAACAGGTTTTGTCGACGGAAGAATAGACAAAATGTCAGATGGTGGAAAAATTCTTTAGAATTCTGTCAACAATCTATCACTTTGTCTATTCTTCCGTCGACAAAACCTGTTTCTACGGTGGTCATGCTACGCATGCTGACAACATCCGTCTGGTCGGGAGATCCTCCCTTTTCTATGGAGGATGAGTGAACTTTTCACCCTGTTCCTCATACCTCTATAACATAAGGCGGACTGAATTTATCCCAAATCGTAACTGCACCTACCACTGTTTGTCTCTGCATCCTACAAAGATTGACAGGTAGAAAATGCCTCGGCTTTGATGCACTGTGGCGTAAGAAAACTGCCTCACTGCTCCGCAGGCTGCGTGTCAGACCCAACACTACCCTGCAATCGATAGCTGCCCGGGCAGACAGCCCTCTGGTGTGGGTGCTCATAAATAGGACCTGATTGATTTTAGTTATTAAGTACTACCATAGGCTAAGCTATTTTGTTACCAGACCTCAAATTCTTATATTAATGCATAGGGTATGCCTCAGGGGTGATCCCATGTCGCGGATTGTTCGAAAGAGTTACCGTGGCCCTGGCGCACAGGCAACTGAAGGAACACGGGTGGGTTTTAGTCAGTAAGAGTCTGACACGCCCTTCCGCTCCACCCAGAGCGGGAGAGGTCATTTAATAATTCCCAAACAAAAAAAAAAGGAGTGATCCCATATAAATTGTATTAACTTTGCTTGGGTAGTTTTTCAGTTAGCTTCAATAATACGTTTTTTTCCACTTTAGTGTATATTGATGATGTTATAATAACTTTCTGTCACTGTAATTTACATAGCAAGTAGTGTTATACGAATTTGTGTGCGGTAGGTAACACAACTAAAGAGCGAAAAACAAAAAGTTTGTACTAAAAAAAAAACACTGGCTTCCAAAAAAAAAAAACACTGCTAAGTGAAAAATAACTGTAATTTCGGAAGTCGGTGATAAAAAACCAAAATAGGAAACCAAAGACACGGACCTCCGAAATTAAAGTAATTTTTTACTTTGTAGTGTTTTTTTTGAAGTCGGTGTTTTTTTTTTTTGTAAAAAAGTTTTTATCTAGGTATAAAGGCTCGTACACACTGGCGCGACGCGACGCCCGACACAAAGGCGTGTAGCGCTGTCGCGTCGCGCCTGTCTATGGGAGCCTTAAGTCGGTTTAATTTTGAAAATGCTTTTTAGGTACAAAGAGATACAACTGGCATCAATGTGCTAATGATAATAATTGGCAAATAATCAGACGCGGCCACCCAAAGTATGGATACCTATAAATATTACTTTAATAATTTTGTTGCGACCGCCTCGTTCTAGTAATCGCAAGTGCTACTGCTAAAAATGAGGTCCTAGGTTCGATTCCCGGATTGGGCAAAGTGTTATTTAGTTTTTCCATCTGGAATGTCTCGGTAGCAGCCCAGAGTCTTGCTTTCTGCCCGGTTGATGGCAATAGGGTCGCCCCTATCACACGGGACTTAAACATAATTGGCGAAATGCGGGTAAGTATAGGTATTGAGTGTGTATCATAATGGCATGATAACAGATAGTATAATATCACTTGAAATGAAAATTATTTCATGTGAAAGTTTCACATGATATAAGTTTCATATGCTATAAAAACAAATCAAATAATTTCATGTGATTTAATGTTATATTTCATATAACATTCTTTTGCTCTAATAACATTTAGTATAACGTTAATTTCATAATTATTTTCAATTTAGAGGGGACCTGGCGCTCGGCGGCCGCTGCCTCGGCACGCTCGCTTCGCTCGCTCGCCTTCTCGCGTTAATGGTCACTGTTATAACCTAACCTAACCCAAATGATTCAATAACAGTAATATAGTAACTGAATATTATACTAATTGAATATTAATTCAAATGTGCATTAAGTATAGAAAATGTTCACTAAACCATATAAAATTAGGGAAAATTAAATTATAGCAATAATTCATTATATCATTTCATCGTTATATTAAAAAAAGTAAATTAAATGAAATTAGGTCATATGATCATTAGAACTTTTGTTATTATTTCAAACGTCACACACCCATATTATGTAATATACCTACGTACACCTCTGCTTAACTTTTCGAAGAATATCGGCGTGGTGTTATGTTATTCTGTTATGGCGCCTATGGAAGTATGGACACCTGCAAAACCAAGGAAATCGCAGAATAGTGGCTGCCCTTGAAACAAGTTATCAAAACCTTTTTCGGAATTTGAGGAAAACCGCCGAAGTGGTTTTAGATGGCAGGTTATATATTCGAGGTTTGTCAAGGACATGCCTATATTTTTTGTGGCACATCATTTAAGATTCGACAAAGAGATAATGTTTAAGGTGAATCCGCAGCTGTAGGCCGCAAAATTCAAATTTTCTTTGATTTTTTGCACATGGCAGCTCTGTTTTACGTCGTATGTTTTTTCATGTGAAATATTCCGAAAAATTCTTAGGCGAAACGAATTTACAAAGTTTGACAATTATTTATATGAAATCGATGATTATTTATTTTTCAGTAAATATATCATTCCTACAGTCGCGAACGTAAAACAGAGCTGCAATTTGCAAAAAACCAAAGATAATTTGAATTCGGCGGGCTACAGCTGAGGATTCACCTTAAGGGGGAAGCGCAAGGCTAGCCCGCGAAATTCAAATTTTCTTACGTTTTTTGCAATTCGAAGGTCAATGTCAGGTTGTATTTTGATTAAAATATGTTTCGCGGCCGTAACAAATATGACTTTACAGAATTATAATCATTAGAATCAGCAATACAACTCCTTAAGTTAGAATTGGCGTCAAATGTCACGATTTCATGAAATAGTCATTCAATACAATTCAATATGAAATTAGAGAGATGTATTGCTGATTCTTATGATTATAATTCTGTAAAGCCATATTTGTTACGGTCGCGAATCATATTTTAATCAAAATACAACCTGCACCCTAATTACGTAACACACTATCTATCACAATCTGAATAATTTTGAAGCCTATTGCTAATACATTGCTTCATATGTTCGAAAAATGTGTCTGCCCAACAACGTAAATAACGCAATTAATGTTGTTGAATTGTCAAAATGAAACCCATTCTTAATGTTAGTGTGTTACGTAATTACCCCGTTGACATTTACCTTCAAATTGCAAAAAACGAAAGAAAATTTGATTTTCGCGGGCTACCCTGAAGGTTCCGCCTTAATGGCACACATCTGCATATTAGAAATACTCAATAATAGGTTCAAAAGTACACATATATCTCTTGGCCTATAGTAGATGACAAATATACAACATCATCATTATCTCCTAAGCCTTTTCCCAGCTTTGTGGGGGCAGCTTCCAGCCTAACCTTATACACCTGAATACCAGTATTTTCAATGGAGTCACTGCCTATCTGAACTCCATAGCCCAGCTACTGGCTAGTAGGATACCCCTGTGCAAGACTGGTCGTCGTTTAGGGCTTCTGAGTACCCGTAATGACTATCAAAGATTTATAAATTTTAATGACAGCTGGGACCAACGTGCTTTAAGAGGAACGAAGGGATCTGTTAAATCTAGAACATGCCTAGAAATTATGTGTTATCAAAATCTTCTTGATGTTCAGTAGAAAAGGCTTATGTCACTTTCATGTACACACGGCCACATATCAAGGTATACATTTCCAGTATAAGCTGATCGCGCATTGTGTAGGATTTCCGTACAATGAGAGCTCAACTTATACTGGAAATTTATAGCTTGATATGTGGTCGTGTGTGCGTATGTATGAGTACCTACCATGTACCTACATTATTTCGATCTTAAAGTTTAGTATAAACACGATAAAGCTTTTAGGAACTCCGAGAAATTCAATGTCATGCTTACAAGTACCTATGAGATAACACCTATGCCTCTGAAACTTCACAATACCTAACTACAATTATTATTATGTACAGTCAAGGACTGAAAATGTTAAGCACCATAAGGTTAATTTTTACTTGCATCATATTCTTTAGGCTCCCACAGACAGGCGCGACGCGACAGAGCTACACAAAGGCGCCGCTCGCGCTCGTCTCGCGACACGCGGTGCCTTTGTGTCGCGTTGCGCCAGTGTGAACGAGCCTTTATTTCGACTAAATATTGTCGACATTTTTAATGAAAATGACAGCTAAATAAAGAAGGTGAGATTGACATGCACAGGCAATGTGTGAAAGGAATGTGTTCGAAAATTGCTTAAAAGTTTCGCTTCTTGACTGTACTATATTGCATCCGGGAAACATAGGTATGATTTTCCTACTTAAAACAATAAAAATGTATTTCTTCTTATATTCTTCTAACGATTAGTAGCTAGTACACCGGCGATGCGTGTGTGACCAGCAATGTGTTAATTATGTAACACACTATCTCTCACAATCTGAATCATTTTTAAGCCTACTGCTAATCCATTGCTTCATATGTTCGAAAAATTTGTCCGCTCAACAACGTTTACGTTGTTGAGCGGACAATAAATAACGCAATGAATGTTGTTGAACTGTCAAAATGAAATCCATTCCTACTGTTAGTGTGTTACGTAATTACCCCGATGTACATTAAGGTAAACGAAGCAAAAGGAGTATGTAAGGTTTCGTATCAGGTGGCGTTCTATAGTTTCTGCCTACCCCCATGGGAAGAAGGCGTCAGTTTATATATATATATATTATTATTAGATAGTTATATTCATATCATAAAGTCATCATCGATTAGAATCTAATAGTAATTCAGAATATAACTTACGATTGTAGTAAAAATAGGTAAAAGAACAATTATCGCCCAAAGGTATTTATTTTATGTTTATCGATAGCAATGTTAAATGGTTTTTATGTGTAGTAAAATAGTAGCCCCAACACTGTTATTTACGGCCTGACAAATAAGGCGAATGTGTACTACATAAATAGTGTGTATAGTAACGTTGTGCTTAACTAAAGTTAGTTTTAGTATGGTGGATGAAGCAACTACCGACCTTAAATAAATAGGTTACTACAGTCGGCCAATGGAAACATTAACCACACTTAGAATATTATCATAATAAAAAGTCGAGAGGTGTCGTGGGACACCCGGTTGGAACGAAGTTCTTTTCGCTGTATAACATTTATTAAATAACAGGCACAATGAAATAAATTAACAACGATTGAGAGACATAAAAAAAATATCGTGACCATCAAAATGTTACACTTTTTTCGATCTCGGTCTCATTCGCCAATTTTGAAGAGTAAGTTTAACTGCAATAAGGAACTTTGTTCCAAATTAGGCGTCAACGACATAATACACAAATAATAACGACAGTCGACAATTTTAATGAGATAAACTCCAAAAGTGATCAACGTTTTCGTAACGCGACTGTACGTAGGTTACCTACCTAATAAACGTACCCATAATTTAGATCGGCGTAAATGTCCATAGATCAGCGAGATGTTCGGAGCTGCAATTAATTTAGCTTTCAATTGCATTCACCCCATAAAGTTTAACGCGGGAACGTTTGTTTGTCACCAATTCTACTCGTAGCTCTATTGTTTATTTATTTATATATACTTTATTGTAGCCCCTTATACGACCCCCCCGACGAGGCCCCTTTGGCATTATAATCTTTGTTTTCCGTTTTTTCTAGTTTTAGGGTGTATTTTTGTTGCTGCAATGCCAATAAATGCAATTTACTTTCTTTGTCTTTAAAGAAAGAAAGAAAAGAAGAATTTTCGATCAGTGAAAGCACTGATCGAAAATTCTTACAAAAAAAAAAAAAACATCCGACTTCCAAAAACACAAAAAAGTAAAAAATAGTTTTAATTTCGGAAGTAGGTGTCTTTGGTTTATTGTATTTTCGTTTTTTGCCACCGACTTCCGAAAATAAAGTTATTTTGACATTTTAGTATTTTTTGGAAGTCGGTTGTGCTTTTTGTGAAAAAGTTTTTATTTTTAACTATTTAGTTGTGGTACCTATCCCACATAAATTCGTATACAACTACTTGATATGTAAATAACAGTGACAGGAAATTATTGAAACATCATCAATATAAACTAAGTGGAAAAAATACGCAGTATTACGGATAACTCAAAAACTACTGGTCAGAATTTGATAAAATTTATATGGGACCATATGAAAAGCACCAGCTTTCAACTAAAAAAGAATCACCCAAATCACTTCACATAGAAAAAAGTTATGAGTTAAAACATATTTAAAAAAATGCAGTGGAATTGAGAACCTCCTCACTTTTTTGAAGTCGGTTAAAAATAAATACTACGAAACATACAATGGGCGGCCTTATCGGTAAATAATATAATAATAATAAATTGTAGAATTGTCCGGAAATTCCTGCAGAACGACAATGATGCACAATTAATATCACACGCACAAACATCATTCACTACTGCAACACAAAGTCAAAACATAATATCATTCATCACGCCATTATTATATTATCATCTACCTAGGTTAGTACTTTTAGGGGTAGCACTTGACTTTGGCCCGTGTTACACTAAAAAACCGATAGATTAAGACAATTATGCGTTATTGTCGTCGAATAAAAATATTGCGTATTATTATTATTTGTTGGTATAAATTTTTGTATCTCGCAGTGCCGAGATACAAAAATATATACCAACAAATAATAATAATACGCAATATTTTTATTCGACGACAATAACGCATAATTGTTACCTACTTTATTATTAATTAATCCTTCCGAACTTAAATATGCCAACATAAGCGCATTACGCAAAGATAATTAATTAATATCAAATGTCTATCTATAAGTATCCACTGTCATTAGTAGGTAATATTAATCTTCAGAATCACAAATTCCATAAATAAAATATGCAGAACATAAATCGCTACAATTATAATAATTTCTACACTGTTTAATATTAATCAAAGGCCGTAATTAAAATTCAAATAACTTACACAAGTAGTTTGTTGAAAAAAATGACACGGACCAAGGTAAACCACACTAATAATTCACACAGTTTATTCAAAATAACAAAATATGGGCACAGAATTCATTCATCTATTCAAAACTAGTTTTAATTCCAATTTATTCACTACACTCCAAACTTATTTGTTCGGATCCACATCTAATGGCACACTGAAAATATTTTATATCTGTTTTTAATAATTCAAAGCGCGGCGTTCGAATTTCGTAAACCACAATCGGATTCACGCAGCGGGGCACACGTGCGTCTCACTGCGCAGTCGGGTTTGGACTGTCCGGCCGTTGAAGCGTGGCCTGTTCAACTGAGTCATTACAGGATGAGAGCTAGAGAATTGAATGAGACGGCTATTATTTTAATAGATTTGTGGTCCAGCTGGGGTACGCTGGTGGAAACCTGTCCGCAGGCGTGTCAGTTATGTGAGTTATTTGCATACCGGAAAGTGGCTGCGGCATAAATAACGCGATCGTACGGAAACAAGGGGTCTCATGATATACTTGAATTGTGTTTGGCGAAAAGTTATTCACAATATCTGGCGAATATTTATTAACTTTATTTTGTCTACTTCAGCGGGTAAAATATATGTTTTGCAACAGTCATATTTCAGTTTCAGTGAGTTAATATTTCAATGCTTAATATTTTAGTCACGTACACCCTAAAAAATATGCACAAGACATGCCGCGTTTTAAGTAAATCTTCTCAGGAAAAAGCACTTCATGACCTGAAAGCCTTTTTTTTTCTGACATAAGTATGTAAGTACATACCTCCTCTAAAAGCTTGCGAAATTGAGGCAAATATAATGATATAATAATCCAGGGTATGAGAAACCACAAGCTATTACGGCAAAAGAAAATAATCCTAAGTTAATTTTAAAATTTTCATTCAATTTTCTTTTCTAAGCGAGAGAAGTTTTAATTTTCTTAACTTTCTTTTAAAATCAATTTGATATCCACGAAATTAGAAGAGACGAGAGCTGGTGACAAAAAATAGCGTTATCTATTATTTTGACATTTTTATGTCAAACGGGGTGAATAGGGATGCAGGGGTGAATCGGAACGAAACTTTAAAAGGGATTTTAACATTGAAATTATATAGTTTGTTGCCAAAAAGGACTCTAATGTGTTTACTGTATTATAATTAACGTTTAAGTGCCCTTGTTGGCAACAAACTATATTATTTCAATGTTAAAATCCCTTTTAATATTTCGTTCCGATCCACCCCTGCATCCCAAATTCACCCCGTTTGACGGTACATTCTCATTAGTAAAACATTTTAAGCTTAATCTAATTAAGTTTTGTTTTCGTTGTATTTTTTATTGCAGCTCTAAAACCAAATTTTTATGTTAATACCAAGAATTAATTATGAATAATGATGACAAAATTTGACGCCATTCATAAAATTGTGCATAAAAATATTATACTTTGAAGATTCTCCTATTGATATGCATATTTAATTAAGTTGTTTTAAAAGGTACCAGGTGAAGGGCGTATCGAGGGGATACACGTTAAAAACAACCAACTAATAGCTTTTCAAGGCAATCTTTAATGTATTCTCTATAATAAAGCTGCTTTTCTGCTTGCTAGCAACTTCGGTAGAGTCAGATTAAGTATAAAGGCTCGTACACACTGGCGCGACGCGACGCCCGACATAAAGGCACCGCGTGTTGCGCGACGAGCGGCGTCTTTGTGTAGCGCTGTTGCGTCGCGCCTGTCTGCAGGAGCCTTAAAGCGATTTTTCCATGTGTGTTAAAGGTTTTTTTGTTCATAAAACATTGTTTTAATTGGAAAATCAATAAACCAAGTTTATTTTGTGCCAAATCATTAATAAAGAATACTTACATCATAATGTATTTATATGGTTGCATAATTTCTTCTTCAACACGAGCGGAGCTGCGGGCCAAATGTAGAATAACATTAAAAAACACCTTTGAACGAAATTGCAAGGTCATAAATGGTCAACTGTCAGATTTAATTAAAGAGCTTCCCTTTTAAATTTTATAAAAGCAATGGAAACGTGATCAAGTGCCAAGCGTTGTTAGTGTTCGGGCTTCGAAATTCAAATTCAATTATAAAATGGAATCACACATTTTTTTTCTCCCTCCGTTCACTAGGTAGGTACTTATATTAATTGGAACAATATCCGAAGAGTACCTATTTAATTTTGTACTCAAAATAAACGGTAAACAGAAAAGCGTAAATACACTAAACGTGAACCCTTTCCCCTTAGGCATTCGTTTGTTAAAGAATAATCAACCTGTAAGTCCTATTTAAATAATAACCAATCGCTCTAAATTGGGAGCGCTATTAAATAGTAACAACAGTTCCAATTAGCATTTCGTTCGTTCACCTCACTGGGCCAACTGTAACTATCTTTATTTCTATCGTCCGGAATTTATCTCCTAAAGTGTGGCTAATTAGGTCTTTGTGTCAAAAAAACTAAGTTACTGCCCGGGATTGGAACAGTGCCCGACAAATGATGATTGGGTCGCCTAAAATTGAGAGGCTTCGCTGTCACTTACATAAGTGAGAGTTTCCAAGACGTCTATAAACTTAGTATTTAGTCTATCGCGCCTAGAGGTTACAAAGTGACAGTTACCTTTATGTCACATTCCATTACGCAACATCACTTAGCAATCAAAATAATGACAATAAAAAAACATCCAATAAGTTTCTTGGACGATAAACGACGTGGCGCGGCAGTAACCACGCAGCGTGATCCTAGCGCCGCCGCCGCACGGTGGATCGAAAATCGGCTGTAGAAGACATAGGATCTCGATTTCTTAAATGTTATTTTTTTTGCTGGAAATGACTTCTGCTGATCATTACTATGTACAAAAATGACACCCGAGTTAATTCTGCCCAAAAACGAAGGAAATATATTTTTTTTACGAAAAATTTGTATGAAGCTAGTATGAAAAATCGAATTATCTCCTAAACGGCATGTTTAACCGTAATATCCTTGGAGGTGGTCATAGTGCTAATTATTTATGATTTTTTGGTTGCCGATTTGACGAAAAATTTAATGCCGTTTTTTTTAAAAAATCGTCAAAATATTTTTATTTATTTTTACATGTAAAACGATCCCTTTTAGTGTCCAAGTTAAAAAGTTCGATATGTTATTAACCCAAATATTAAGAACACACAAAACAAGAAAAATTAAATAAAAAAATTGCTGTTTTTTGACACATTTTTATTAATTTAAATAAAAAAAGATTATCAAACTCTTATTTAAGTAACATATAAAGTTATATTATATACAAAATAATTTAATTTAAGGAATTAATATGAAGCATTTGTAAAATAAAGTAAAATAAATAAAAAAAAGACAACATATCATTAAATATTACAAAAAAAAACCCAAACAGACTCAAATACAAATTTACAAATAAGTACATATATAATTTTTTTACAAATTTTCCTTATCACTCTCGTTGTCAGACTCCAATTCTGAGTCAGCATCCAGATTGGATATATCCAAAAACCCGAACTCAGTTTCCTGAAATTGAATTAAGTCGAGAGTTTCAGCAAAAAAGCTCTGCTTTTTCTTGGCATCTAACTTAGGCCTTTGTGCACTTAGCAAGGGATCCGAAGAAACAACAAGCATATTTAAAATGTCTTGATTGGAATCCTGCCTGCTTCTTTTCCGCGAATGATGTTCTCGAAACCTCCTAAAATCTTTGTTTCGAGACTCTGAGGCTTCTTCACTCATGATGTGTTGATAAATATCTAGCTCAAGCATAGTTGTCTACGTGTGGGTGTACTATAAACCTCTGCCAACTCCTTCGGAAATATAGGAGTGATGCTATTTTATGTTACGTGTGGTTAAAAGTCCGTGTTCTTCAACATAAACACTAAAAGGAATCGTTTCATATGAAAAAACAAATGAAAATATTTTGACGATTTTTAAAAAAAACGGCATGAAATTTTTCGTCAAATCCGCAACCAAAAAATTATAAATAATTAGCACTATGACCACCTCCAAGGATATTACGGTTAAACATGCCGTTTAGGAGATAATTCGATTTTTCATACTAGCTCCATACATTTTTTTCTTATAAAAATTATAACTCTTCCATTTGTGCACACATTTACTTCATATGACATTTTGTAGAACAGTTATGATCAGCAGAAGTCATTTCCAGCAAAAAAAATAACATTTAAGAAATCGAGATCCTATGTCTTCTACAGCCGATTTTCGATCCACCGTGCGCCGATGTGTATTTACGCGAAGTTATTTATCGTTCGGAAACCGGAATTTTCTCTTGTCATTGTGGCTCATTGTCACCCTAATCAGGTGATGTGGATTCATGCGTACTGGAAGTGGTAAATTGTAATTAGGATATTGCTGGTCAATAGGATTACAGGATTAGTGATATTTGGTATTATTCAAGTGCTTGATTAACTGGAACTAAATATTGTTGAGTTGATATTAGGATTAATATCGAATAGTTGTTGTTGTAGTAGTGGTATACGACTTTGTGTGGGGTACCACTACTTAAAAGTGAAAAACAAAAACCATTTTACAAAAAAAAAAACAACCGACTTCCAAAAAAGACCACTACAAAGTGAAAAATAACTTTAATTTCGAAAGTCGGTGTCTTTGCTTTTGTATTTTCGGGTTTCACCACCGACTTCCGAAATTAAAGTAATTTTTCACTTTGCACTGTTTGTTTTGGAAGTGGATTCTTTTTTGTTGTAAAAGGTTTTTTTTTGCGTAATGTTTACCGCAAATAAACGAACCTATTTTCTTTTTTTTTCTATTATGATAAATGATATTTATTTCTGTAAATTGGTTAAAAAAAAAACATTTTTATACGTCGAAAATAACCTGTATTTTTTTCTACCTGACTACTCTGAGAAGCAAGACCGAAACAAACTCAGAGATCACAATCTTTTTAAAAGTTCAAATATAATCTTCATCCAACTTGGGTTCTTCTTTCATTTCGGCACCATCTTAATGAGATATCCTATACCGCGGGTCGACAAGCGTAGTGTGG
The DNA here is from genome assembly GCA_917490735.1 of Dryobotodes eremita. Lineage (NCBI taxonomy): Eukaryota > Metazoa > Arthropoda > Insecta > Lepidoptera > Noctuidae > Dryobotodes > Dryobotodes eremita. Next base: position 14,889,187 of record OU823257.1, read on the forward strand.
TACGCCCCCCAACTAGATGGACCGACGACCTTAAAAAGGTGACTGGGGCAGACTGGATGCGGAAGGCGGAGGACAGGGTGTTGTGGCACAACATGGGGGTCCAGCAGTGGACTGCGATAGGCTGATTTGTAATGAGATTAGTGATAATAATGAAATAAAAATAAATCTTTATTTTTAGACCCGAGATCCATAATACACCATACCCCTTGGTAAGACTGGTTGTCAGACTTTTGGGCTTCTAAAATAAAATATAATAAAAAATAAAATACGTTTATTTCGACCAACAAGGATCATATGCACAAAATGTTTTACCAAAATAAAAATAAAATTTAAACATTAAAATATACAAAAAGACACAATTAAAAATACCACATAAACACATCACCGACCTTGATTGTTCAGTATGTGAACCATACAGCAATGGTTCAGGTACTGACAATCGAACCTCTGCGCGAAAGTCCTCAGGATGCCGCTGGAGCTAGCCCGAACCCTGCGCACCAGGAATGCACACCGTTTTCGCATAGTAGAATAGAAACAGTCCACATGCGACTCGCCGAACATCCCTGATGCGCTGCAGAATAGGGGCAGCCTCATCAGCACCCTGAATGCATTGTTATATTGTACACGCAAGCTGTTGTACTGTCTGCGCGTGTATGAGACCCATAGGCTAGTCGTGTAGAAAGATGTACAATATGCTCTGAACAATGTTGTTTTCACTTCAGTTGTACAACGAGCAAATCTGCGGGCCATCATATTCGCCCTTACAGACACCGCCCTGCGTTCTCGCTCTATGTATGCATCGTCTTTCAGATCAGAGGACATCATATGTCCAAGATACTTAAAATGTTCCACTCTCTTCAGTAGTGTTCCACATAATTTTATAGGAGGTATTGTAGTTGGACATTTTCCTCTGGCCTAAAAGACCATGCATTCACTTTTCTTGACATTATAAATCAAGCCATGGCTGTGAGCGTACTGTTCACAGATGCCCAACATTTTTGTTAGACCACACACAGAAGCACTCAGCAGCACCATATCGCACGCGTAACTGATATTATTAAGACAAACATCATCAATATGGCAGCCGACACGGGTGCTGCTGAGCTCCTCTATTAGCGCGTTGACGTACAGCCGATCTATTCTGTAAAAATCTCACCGTGATAACTTGGGTGAAGTGAGCTGTCATTAGTTTCAATCCCTAGCATCAGATGGATTGACAACTCACTTCACTTTAGATCTCACGGTGACATTTTTACAGAATAGACCGGCTGGTTGAAGAGTTTGGGTGAAGTTAGTCCCCCTTGCCTCACCCCACATTCCAACCTGCACGGGTCGGTATCTGCACTCGACCATCGCACGACATTGACCTGGTTATGATACCAAAATTTAAAGATCCTGCTGAGCTCAGTTGGCAGGGATATGTCTTTTAGTTTCTGCCACAGGATATCGTAACTAACCAAGTCAAATACGCTCGACAAATCAAGAAAACATGCATAAACGGGCGTTTGTCTTTCTTTGTAGTTACTACCCGAAACGACTGTCAGAGATCTACGGATGACAGCCGGGACCCAACGGCTTAAAAGATTAACAGATCCAAACCAGTAGCTTTGCTTCACAGACGATCTAGCAACTCAGCACTACAAATATGAAACTTATAATCCGCCATTATACATGCCAAGCACGGATTCGCGTAGTTTTGACATCCGTGTGGAAGTACAGATTAATCTTAATCTGATATAGTTACAACCGAAGTTAAAATGTTGCTACGCTTTATTTTTCCGGGTATTTTTTTTTTACAGTCAGATAGATCACGAATACAGCTTCTTTTTTTGAAGAAAAATAAAAGGCCCCATCATTATGAAAAGGCGACAAGCGAAACTAATTCAAAATCGGTCAATTTTCACGAGTGACTCTCGGTCAAGTGTATCGTTCATCAATTAATAGTCATGCGCAACAGGGCTTGAAAATAGAACGCAAAAAATACTGGGTAAGGGTCATCATTCATAAAAGCGTTGCGACATCGTAACGCAGAAATTGGCGACGCCTTATAAAGTTTCATTATTGCCCAAAAATTTTGCGTTATGACGGCGCAGCGCATTTAATGTGATCGGCACTGAGGGCGAGAATAGCTACTTGTATTGTGTGCTTTGCTTCATTACATCGCAAGCAACAAAATGCGTGTTGAGCTCGCTAAGATGCTACCAGTGAGATCGGGCGGTTTTGAAATGAGCGACGTGAGACGGTCTTTTTGCGTGTTGCGTCGCAACGTATGCCTTTTGCGTTGTTGCGTTGCGATGCAGACGAAAATGCGTTGTAATATCGCACAAAACTGGTATAATTTCGCCGAAAGGCTTTACTTAGGACGATGACTGGACAACTTTTACTTTCTAGGGTTCCGTAGTCAACAAGGTACTTTTATAGTTTCGCCATGTCCGTCCGTCCGTCTGTCCACATGTTTGCTCAGAGACTCTTAGTACTAGAAAGCTGTAATTTGTCTTGGATATACTTATTAGTCACGCGGACAAAGTGGTAAAATAAAAAATTGAAAAAAAAATGTTTTACTGTTTTTCTACATGTAGTGGAGATGTTTCTTTTTCTCATCGTCCCCATGGTGTGGGGTGTCGTTGGGTAGGTTTTTCAAAAACATTGCGGGTTTGGGAAAACAATATGTCGATTAAGGTATGCGTTTGTGAAATATTAAGCTTTAAAGAGCTAATTTTTGTTAGAATCAAGTGTCCCCTCCCTGCCAAGTAAATGGTTGTTTTTGGATATGTGAAAAAATTCACGTTATGTACACTACTGTATATATAACGAAGTTAAAAGAAAACCTATCACAGCTAAGTAGGCTTTACAAGTTAACGAGTTAATAGTCGACCAACTTACATTTGCAGTATCGGAGAACATGTTTTTCAACTACAATGTTAAGTTTGTTCTTGGGATAAATTTATCCCAACTACGAAACCCTTCATTGTGCGCGGTCCGACACGCACTTGGCCGGTTTTTTTATAGTTCGCAACGGATCATTAAATTCACTGTTCGCGAATGAAAGAACACCCTTTTTCGGTATGCCAAGTCATGATCGACTTATTTATTTCTAGGCACTACTATTGAATTACAAAAAAACCTATTACTAAGCGAAATGATACTATCAACTTCACTCAAAGACGTCACTTTAAAATAATCAGTCATTAAATATAAGTCAATGACAAGTTATTTGAATAATTTAACAATAATTTTACTAGATCGCGGTCAGTCAAAAGTATGACATACATGACATGGTAAATGCTGCGGGGTACTCGTAGTTGCGTAACACACTAAGGCCCACTTGCACGTTTAGTCGGGTTCAATTAATAAATATAGATAAATATAGAGTTTGTAAATTCGGAGTTAAGTAATTATCATTTTAACTCTTAAGAGGGCGCACACGGGTCCACTCCTTTGAAATAAAATTATCTCGTGGCTGAGAAGGAATTTTGAATAACGCTTCAATAAGCACCCTCGGTAAGAGTGTCTAGAATTTTCTAATACATTTTATAAACTTTCATATTGAGACACGAAGTAACAAAATTCGGTCTAAAGAAAAGCGGCAACATTCCTCTAGATCGTATTTTGTTGTTTCGTGTTCCTTCAGTTGCCTGTTTGCCAGGGCCATGGTACCTCTTTCGAACAATCCGCGATCCCGATGCCTGCCGGGGCCGCGGATTGTTCGAAAGAGTTACCGTGGCCCTGGCGCACAGGCAACTGAAGGAACACGGGTGGGTTTTAGTCAGTAAGAGTCTGACACGCCCTTCCGCTCTGCCCAGAGCGGGAGAGGTCATTTGATGATTTCCCAAATAAAAAAAATAAAAAAAAAGGCATCGGCCCTATCGGACCTCGTCAATGGTGCTGACATCTCTTTGAGGCGCGCGTAGAACACGACGCGGCGTCGACCCGGGCCTGGTCCTTACCGGACGGCGAGCTGCCCATGGCTCGCCATCCGCAAGTCCGCACCTACGGTGGCAGGGAATCGGCTTTCACCTCCCGACGCCCAGGGTGTCTCTTCCTGCGGCGACTAGGGGCGTGAGGGCGCAACGATTGCCTCACCCTCACGCGCTCCGCCTCCTCCTATGCGAATATTACTGCTTCGCAGAAGGAGGTGACGGCTTCCCTTTCCCTCTCGCTCCGTACCATGGCCTGGATTAGGGCCTGACGCGAGAGATCGCCGCCGCCGATCGCCGCCACGAGGACACGGCGGTGCTCCGCCTAAGCCGGGCAGACCTCCACCGCATGCTGAACTGTGTCCTCCGGTCGATCCACACTATGGTAACACCCGGGCGTTTCCTCCCACTTTATCCGAAACTGGAACCTCCCGAAACAGCCATGTCCGACGTGTGACAACCTGCGTCAGGCGGAAGGTAAGGACGCTGTGGCGCCTCTCAAGCCACTCCTCAAAGAGGGAATTACCGCCGCAATTGTGGCGTGCCCAGCACTGGGTTGCGACAGTCGCACTCTCCATGCCACCATGAGATCCCGCCGGAGCTCAGTCGGCTATGCCGCCATTTTTCGCGGCAGCGGAGTTACGCCCTAGCGTTTCGCCTCCTCGCGTCACTCCCAAATGTGCGCGAGGACTTTTATCGCCAGATCCCATGGCGGCAATCCGGCAAGGAGGCTTGCCGCCTCGCAGGAGACCGTGCGGTATCCCAGGACCAGCTGGATGGCAATGACCCTCTGGGACGCGTTCAACAGGCAGGCTGGTCAGCGCCTCAATGAACGTGCCCACACCGGTGCCCCGTAAAGGACCATGGACCGCACGACCCCCGCGTAGAGCCTCCGGTAGGAGGCGTTTGGACCGCTGGAGCCGCTTCAAAGCGGCCCCGGCCCACTCGTCTTTTTTTTTTTTTTTGGGTGGGAAATCATCAAATGACCTCTCCCGCTCTGGGCGGACCGGAAGGGCGTGTCAGACTCTTACTGACTAAAACCCACCCGTGTTCCTTCAGTTGCCTGTGCGCCAGGGCCACGGTAACTCTTTCGAACAATCCGCAGCCCCGGCAGGCATCGGTCCTATCGGACCCCGTCAATTTTGCTGACATCTCTTTGAGGCGCGCGTGGAACACGACGCGCCGTCGACCCGGGCCTGGTCCTTACCGGATGGCGAGCTGCCCATTGCTCGCCGTCCGCAAGCCCGCGCCTACGGTGGCCGGGAGTCGGCAATCGACTCCCGACGCCCAGGGTGTCTCCTCCTGCGGCGACTAGGGGCGCGAGGGCGCAGTGATTGCCTCTCCCTCTCGCGCTCCGCCTCCTCCTTCGCGAGCATTACTGCTTCGCAGAAGGAGGTGACGGCTTCCCATTCCCTCTCGCTCCGTACCATGGCCTGAACTAGGGCCGGACGCGAGAGGTCGCCGCCGCCGATCGCCGCCACGAGGACACGGCGGTGCTCCGCCCAAGCCGGGCAGACCTCCACCGTATGCTCCACCGTGTCCTCCGGTCGATCCACACAATGGTAACACCCGGGCGTTTCCTCCCGCCTTATTCGAAACAGGAACCTCCCGAAACAACCATGTCCGGTGAGGACCTGCGTCAAGCGGAAGGTGAGGACGCCGTGGCGCCTCTCAAGCCACTCCTCAAAGAGGGGTCTTACCGCCGCAATTGTGGCGTGCCCTGCGCTGGGTTGCGACAGTCGCACTCTCCATGCCGCCATGAGATCCCGCCGGAGCTCTGTCCGCTGTGCCGTGATTTCTCGCGGCAGCGGAGTTACGCCCCGGCGTTTCGCCTCCTCGCGCCACTCCCAAACGTGCGCGAGGACCTTTGCCTCCAGATCCCACGGCGGCAATCCGGCAAGGAGGCTCGCCGCCTCGCAGGAGACCGTGCGGTATCCCCGTACCATCCAGATGGCCATGACCCTTTGGGACGCGTTCAACCGGCGGGCTGGCCGGAGCCTCAATGAACGCGCCCACACCGGTGCCCCGTAAAGGGCCATGGACCACACGACCCCCGCGTAGAGCCTCCGGCAGGAGGCGTTTGGCCCCCCCAGGTTGGGCAAGAGCCGCTTCAAAGCAGCCCCGGCCCACTGCAGTCTGGGAGCCAAACGTCGGAAATGCTCGACGAAGTTCCACCGGCTGTCGAGGACGAGTCCCAGGTACTTCATTGTCGACTCGACGCCGATGTGAACCCCTCCTACCGTTATTTCCGAACCCGACAGTGGCGCGTTCCGAGGACCATGAAAACACATGGCCTCGGACTTGTGCAAGGCCACTTTGAGTCCCAATTGCCGGATCCTCTCAACGACTGTCGCAACCCCGCGTGTCATAAGTTCGGCCGCCGCCTGGTGCGACCTCCCCTGCGCCAGGACCAGCGTGTCGTCAGCGTAGCACACTACGCTGACGCCGCTAGGGAGGTCGGCGCGCAGCACCCAGTCGTAACTGATGTCCCACAGATGCGGCCCCAGGACCGATCCCTGTGGGACACTGCACGACATCTCTCGCCGGTTACATTCTCCCTGGTGACCGGGGTAGATTACCGCCCTATCCGTCAAATAGGCCTCGACTACACGACAGAGGTAGGTCGGCATCCGGTGATACCGGAGTGCCTCCCTGATGCAACTCCAGGGCAGGGTATTGAAAGCGTTGGCGATGTCTAGAGACACCGCCAAGACGACCCCACCCCGGGCTACAGCATCTCCCGTCGTGAGGGCTCGCACGCGCATGATGGCGTCCACCGTGGAGCGCCCCCTGCGGAAACCAAACTGGCTCTCCGCCAAATCCGGCCCCACCCGCACCAGCTGCCCGACGAGGCGGTCTGGCCCACTCCAGTCTGGGAGCCAAACGTCGGAAATGCTCACCGAAATTCCACCGGCTGTCTAGGACAAGTCCCAGGTACTTCATCATCGACTCGACCCCGATGTGAACCCCTCCTACCGTTATTTGGGAACCGACAGTGGCGCGTTCCGAGGACCATGAAAACACATGGCCTCGGACTTGTGCAAGGCCACCTCGAGTCCCAATTGCCGGATTAACAGTAGGAAAGGCTTTTATTTTGACAGTTCAACAATATTCATTGCGTTATTTAGTTTGTTGAGCAGACAAATTGTTCGAACATATGAAGCAATGGATTAGCAATAGGTTTCAAAATGATTCAGATTGTGACACAATTTTGATGAACAATAAAGTATATTCTATCTTTTTGTCTATCCATTTAGGCAGTAAGAATAGATCAACCGATGTGATGACTGTTATGTAATAATATATTACTAGCGATCCTATTTCGCACGGCTTTATAAGACTTTACAAAACATCGGGATTTCTTTATTATAGTTAAGTTTAATGTTAATGTATTATGCACATACTCCTTCCGGAATAAATGCTCTAAATGATAGTGAAAACCGCATTAAAATCCATTTTGTGGTGAAGAAGATCCAAGTGGTCACAAGCAGACACGAAAAGTGATTTTGTTTTATACATACCTAGGTAATATGTAATGTCATAGATCGTACTCACATGTTCCAATCAATTAACTCAACCTATAGCAGTCCACTGCTGGACATAGGCCTCTCCCAGGCTGCGCCACAACACCCTGTCCTCCGCCTTCCGCATCCAGTCTGCCCCAGTCACCTTTTTAAGGTCGTCGGTCCATCTAGCTGGGGGGCGTCCCACACTACGCTTACCGATACGCGGTCTACGCTCCAGGTATTGTCTGCTCCGTCGGCCATCGGTCCTTCGACAAACATGGCCAGCTCACTGCCGCTTCAGCGTGCTTACTCTACAAGCTATGTCGGTAACTCCAGTTCTATTCCGGATAATTTCATTACCGATTCTTTCCTTCAAAGAAACTGCGAGCATAGCCCGCTCCATAGCGCGCTGAGCGACCTATGACTACATCAACATAAACCCTTCATAGTTTTCAGTTAATCTAATATGAAACTTAACCGTACCCATTCACTACACCTACCTCCTCCTGTAGTTAGCCAAGAAAATTGGATTATTGAGCGTAGGTGGAAGGTTAATCCCTCACAAAATTTATAGTACCTATAATAATTAATTATAGTCTTAACCCTTATAAAATACACGTTGCTCTTAGTAAGATAGTTTTAATTACTTTAAGAGAAGATTATTGTATAAATCTATTAATTATTGAGTACTAGGTCATTCTGTCAATAGGTAGTCATTGGCAGTTTGCTTTTTGCGTAATTCTGTACATACATACATATTTGCTACGGTCACGATTGTGTTTTGATCAACATATAAGTCTTACATACAACTTACATGTAACCTGATGCATATTCATACATACATAAACTCACGCCTTCTTCCCTATTACCCTCATGAGAGAAACTACAGAACGCCACCTGCTATGATCCGAGCAAAATGAGTACCTTTTGCTTTGTTTACTTGCATAGGTCATACACGCACGCCGCCGGTTGCGAGTACTACGCACCTGACCTTTCTAAAGAACATCACCAATATGGTTACTATGTCCTTCTAGGGCGTCCCCTCCCGGCGTTTCCATTCACATCTGCGTTGTAAATATATTTTGTTAGTCGCCTTTCACTCATCCTCTTAACACGATCAAACCATGAAAGCATACTCTTTTACCATGATGTAACAATTTTTTTGAAAAATATTTTGAGTTATAAGAGTGTCCGTGGAGTTTCTGGCCTGTCTTTCTCCATAGGCACCTACTACGCTTTGGAATGGGCAACTAGCTTCATTTTTCTGACTGACCGACCTCTTGACAATTCAAAAGTGCCTGTAATTGGTTTATTTGAAATAAATACTTTGAGTTTAAGTTTAAAATTTTCATTTATCAGAGCATTTATTTATTTAACCATTTATGTACAGTCAACAAAAGATATAAGTATCTAGAGTCGCCGGATATAGTTGAAGTTTAGTAAGAAACCGATAAATGTTTTCGAATAAAATTAAATTAATGGAAAACAAACTGGTCATGTATCAAATTAAATTTCATTGGAAAACATTCATCGGTTTCTTACTAAACTTCAAATATATCCGGCAACCCTGGATACTTATCTCTTTTGCTGACTGTACACACATATAAACAGACAGAAAGAAAGGAACAGAAAAATACGTACAAAGGTGACGCTTATTTCAAAAAAACTTATTCCAGCGTACTTGCGATAGGAGAGTATATTAATGAGATGTAGACAACGTGTGTAAGAGTAGAAGGGAAAACAAAATACATAAAATCGAAACCAATTTTCTAATTTAAATATAACATACAATATGAGAATTAGCATTATTCATTGTATGTCACTACATTCAGATAATGACCTGCAAATCGCAGAAACTTATGAACATTTTATATCAGAGGAAACCCTGGCGCCTTCGCCTTAAGTAAGAAGTCAAAAGTTCGAATCCCATCCGTTGAACTATTGAGGAAACCCACTCCAAGTCCTATCGCACACAAGTTGACACAAGCAATAGTTTGTGTCAACTTGTGTGCGATAGAAACCCTAACTTGGGTCTTGTCACTAGTGTCTGTGAAAAAACGCCGCGGCAAACCCCCTTCAATAGAAGGGGTTTTGCCGCGGCGTTTTTTTTTATCGCGCACTAGATTTTCAGCTCTCGGTGTTAAGCCGAGCGTTGAGAATCAAACAAAGTGCATCTCGGTGCGTCAAAAAATAGACTGTTCGATTTTCAATTCTCGGCGCTAAGCAGTGCGTTGAAAATCCAGTGCACGATAAAAAAATCGCCCGTGGTTACAAGGGATATGGTCCTCTAAAAAAATAGTTTGGTAGGTACCTACTATCCTGATGGTAAGATGAGTGATGAAGACCCTGACAGTCTATATCCGCGGTTCTCGGCTAAGTTTAAACTATAAAGGCTCCCGCAGACAGCTGCAACGCGACGGCGCTACGCGACTCTTATAGAACAATTTCCATGAAATTTTCATAGAAATTGTTTTACTATAGTCGCGTCGCGACTGTTCGCGGAAGCCTTAAGTCTCCAGGAAATACTCGATAACGGATCTTGGATTTAGGGTCGCTCATATCTAGCTCAATGCCAAGATTGATGGGGATTTAGTCCTCGCCATGGAAGGATACTTTTTATTAATGATGTTCGCGTTACTGGAAGTCCACTTACTTTCCCTTGAGGGTTTGAGTGGGTTGTGACTATCAGTCTTGTAAATGGGAAATAGTAGGTACTTATCCCTAAATCACAAGAACTTATACCTAGTTTGGGAGTCAGCGTATTTAAATATTCACCTTTGTTTTTAGTCATAAGGGTGTTGTTAAACGCTTATTAGATTATTTTGTTTATTTAGTTTGTGCCTTTCTTTAACAACAACAACAACAACAAGCAACAACAACATTCAGTAACATTTTTATGTAACGCAACTCGTAGTAGGAACGATAGAATTTATTTTTTACTAGCTTATGCCCGCGACTTCGTCCGCATGAATTGAAATGAAAATTTCTTGTTCGCCCGACCCACCTCGTCGTATCGCATCGCCGTGCACCGCACCTGTGGGCTCTACTCTCTAAGCACGAAATCCGCAGTTTAAGCCGAAGTTACGGGCGTATCCTAGTCCGTATCACGTACGGACATAAAATTAGTTCGGGGCCGAATCTAAGTATGAATGACACTACGATGCAACTGTTGTCCCTACTCCCGATGTGTTTTACCTGTCCGAAAAAGTTAATTAGTCGGGTGTTCGGTTCACTCCAAAGTTTCGAACTACTTTCAGACGGGCCCGTATCGTCGTTGACGGACTTCGTGAGTAGGCTTCCAGGGCCGGCAGTCTCGACATTAGATAGCGACAAAAATCTGTCGCTAAGTCGTATCGATGTCAAATTCCTTTAATAGATTTTCAACCTTATACTTTCTATATAAGGTTGAAAATCTATTACAGAAATTTGACATCGGTTAGACTTGACCGATTTTTGTCGCTATCTATGTCGAGACTGCAGGGCCAGCTCGCGTTATTACTTCGTTTTCGCTTACCGTTCCTTCTTACTTTTTTCTTTTTGCTCGGCGCTTAAGAGTCCTAGCATGATGGTAAATAAATAAATTAATTTATTGATTTAGGATCTCCAACAAAATATGTAAACAATACAGGACACAAAGAAAGGGCAACATCAGGTATTAAGCATGTGTACTCCATCACTTATAGGAGACCACAGCATGCACAATAAAGTTAACAACTAAGCTAACTAGTAATATTAAACTAGTAATAGTTAACTAGTAATATTTATTATTATTCAGCATGGTATTTTGATAGTAGATTGTTAATTTATGTGTAAAATTTTGCATGCCCAAGTGACGGCAGACCATGGAGAACATTACCTATCAAAACATGTATAACATCTATACCCCTACCCATGTTGGCAAAAAAATAAATGATTTGATTTGATTTGATTTGACAAAGTTAAAATATTAATAATAGGTAACATATTGAAAAAGTTGATCAAATTTAAAGGACATACAAACAAATAAAAAAATGAGGTAAATATAACATTAAATTGCCTATAGCCTTCCTCAAGAATTGGACAAAGTAGTACATTTTGCTTTTTTGTAGTCAGACATAACATACATTACAATCACGCCTTGTTTCCCTGAAGGGTCGGGCAGAGGTGTACCTCTAGTACACCCACATTTCGCCAGTTATGTTTAAGTTCCAGTAGTATTTGTAATCTCAATGATGAATCAGGAAAATAGAAAAGGACAGAATATTATTTATTACTGCTGCAATTGGTTAGCAAATAATTAGGTCAATATTAAAAATAAGTACCTATCTCTACAATATAATAAGAAAATGCAAAGAAAATGCCCCAAGCAGTAAGTCCGCCTTTGTACAGTATATTTTTACTTGTGCATGAAGTTTTAATAAATAAATAATAAAAATGTGAAATGTACAGACTTTAGCTTTATTTTCAAGCGACATAGTTACGTGTCATTTCGCACTAACTCGCCAGTATTCTTTCAGATTTTCGTATGCAGATTTTTAAAATAATACAAGCTCATAAAAATATAATAAAATATGTTTCGACTGCAAGATCGCGATTTACGATCGTCTGTTACGATTCCAAGTGGATTACTGTGTGTCTTCGCCCGTAAAAGTAGCTGAAATGTATGTAAAAGACTTTATGATACTTTGTTTCACTTACTCAAGGTTGAAAACTTCGTTGTTACACCAGCACCCTAATTGCGTACTACATTCAATCACAATCTGAATCTTTTTGAAGCCTTTGCTCGTCCATTGCTTCATATTTTCGAAAAAATTGTCTGCTCAACAACGTAAATAACGCAATGAATGTTGTTGAACTGTCAAAATTAAAGCCATTCCTACTGTTAGTGTGTTACGCAACTACCCCACAGGGTGTAAAAAGACCCATCACATGGCCGTCAACTACGCATTCTGTACATCAAACTAAGTAACTTAGCAGAAAAATAATTGTTGGGACATGAATTTTATTTTTGATGTGAAAAATCACTGTTTACGGCAGTGCACAACGTAACGCATGCAAAACAATGTGCTTATGGGTGCATGCAACGGAACAGGGGTCGTGGGGGTATTTAAATTTGTGTTATAACATTAAAAACTTGTTTTCGTAAAAATACTTCAGTAAAAGTTGGAATTTTGACCTTCAATATCTCCGTAACCAGAAGGTTCCCAGGTATGGTCCAGAACAAAAAAAATATAACAATGACGGGAAAGACAAATTACTCTATGCTTCGTTAAACATCTTTTTACACCCGTTATGAAACAAGTAAAGCGAACTTATCGGATATGGTAATGTAGATGAAGATTTGATATTCTTCGTTGTCACTAATAAAAACTCTTGAGAAAGCGTGTAGAAGTTGTATTTCACTCTAGAACAGCTTCAAGAAGAAGTTAACTCATAATGTGAAACCCATTTAAGTTGACAAACTTCTATCTTCATTTAATATTCCAACTGCCAACTGACCGAGCACCGCTTTAGAACACTGAACTTTATCGCTTCCATATTCTATACATCCGGTGGGGAACTCAAAGACAAAAGAGGGTGGCCGTAATGAATGAAGTGCTATAGAAACGATCACTTCGGGAATTCCTACGAGGACAGCTGGGAAGGATAAACGGATGAAATGAGGCCCCGACAGCTTTACAGACCTATTTTACCAATTTATACCTTTATAAAGGTAACTTAATGTCAGAAAGACAGCAGGTTTTATTAGATTCCGAGATCTGAATTAATGATGCGCCACCTGGAGGAGATGTGCAATAGTTATTGTCAGGGTATTATACAAGTTTTCGTTTTAACGTTTCAACTTGTGTAATAGAAAAAAGTTTTATAATAAAAACCTGGTTTAGCGTTAGTAGGAGTTTGTATTGTAGTCACACAATACTGGACTGAGTCTTCAGAACTTTGTTGCAATGTTAAACTTCCTGTTAAGGCTCCTTCAATAAGGCGCGACACGCGACGCGAATCACACGTGGCGCAAAGGCACTGCTCGTCGCGTGATAGGCGGTGCCTTCGTGTCGCGCCTGTTTGAAGGAGCCTCTACGAGATCGGCGGTTTAACTTACAATATGAGAAGATTTTGAACTATCTTCACTGTGAAACTGCTATGAAAATTCCTACCTACTTAGAAATAATGTACTTACCCAGATATCGAATGCTTTGTAAATAGTTCAGCTCATGTTGAGAGGATTAATTAAAGGCGACTAACAAAAGCTATTTACAAGGCAGATGTGAGTGGAAAAGCCGGGAGGGGCGCCCTAGAAACACATTATAGTGACCCTACCTGGGCGTGTGTGTATGACCCGCGGGGTAATTACGTAACACACTAACAGTAGGAATGGGTTTCATTTTGACAGTTCAACAACATTCATTGCGTTATTTACGCAGTTGAGCAGACAATTTTTTCGAACATTTATGAAGCAATGGATTAGCAATAGACTTCAGAATGATTCAGATTGTGATTAATAGTGTGTTACGCAATTAGGGTGAAGATATAAGAACGTAAACGAAGCAAAAGGAGTATGTTATGATCGTAGCAGGTGGCGTTCTGTAGTTTCTGTCTACCCCCATGAGAAGAAAGCGAGCGTTTATGTATGTATGTATGTATTCCAGAAAATATTTTCACGAGTTTTCATATACACCAACAGGTCCCCAGTTATTTCTCTCGTAGATTTTGCGAGATTTTCGAGTCAGATTGAATTTCTAGCACCAGCACACAGCGACAAAACTTCAAATGTATTTCAAGCTTTTTTGAATAAATTGAATATATAGAAATTGAAATCCAGCAAAAGCGATAAAAGCGGCCCAGAGGCAAATGAAAAACATTCTATATTTGACTATTTAATACTCAGAGATTCAAATATTGATACCTACGTTTATTACTGTACAGACTTCGGGATGTTAAAGTACAAATTCTAACATTTATCGTTCCAGGATCACAAACTGCTGAATAAGAATATCTTTGTACTTATGAAAAACTTATGTAATGGGGTAAACCCGGAAACCGTGAAAAATATCACTTACTCCATACATTTAAGTTCGCAGAACTTGACTAAATCCCCATAATATATTTTTTTTATAATGATGACTGAGGTTTTCAGTGATTTCAGTTATACCTCAAAATCAAAATTCATACTAGGCTGAGAATCAGCACATTTCAAACGTCAAACTCAAACACAAAGCATTTATTTCAATTAAACCATTTACAGGCACTTTTGAATTGTCAAGGAGTCGGTCAGTCAAAAATATGAAGCTAGTTGCCCATTCCAAAGCGTAGGTACCTAAGGAGAAGAACGGGTAAGAAACTCCATGGGCACTCTTTTAAATTATATTGTTCCAAAAATATTAATTAATTACATCATGTGAGAAGGATGTAAAAAAGACGTCCACGTTAAAAGCGTCCAGAGTATATCAAATAAAAAAAAAAATAATAATAATAAGCCGTGGCAGCTAAGAGATGATCAGTCCCGACTGACGGTGCCCGTTCACGAACATGACGCATGGATCAGCACCATTCAGCACAACCATTTTGAAGGGAGCTAAATGATCCATCACGCGCTACCGTCAGCGAGACATTTGAGTAAGCATGACATACTATCAGCTGCCAGGGCACATTCAAGTCAATAAAAGACATATTACCCGGTAAATGCTATCTCTATAGTACATAGTACTCACATCTATGGTATCCAATTATATAATACAAAAGAGATTAAGTTTATACAACGCAAAATTATATAAGACAGTCCCCCAAAACGCCCGCCTTTCACCGTTTCCTAGTGCTTTAGCTGGGAAGAATTGGCGTAACCAACTCCCCAGCAGCAGCAACTTGTATTTTGCTTTAGTATTTAAATGTTTCACCTTAAGCGGCTTAGGTACTAAGTCTGCAGAGTGATAAATAGGTGTAGACCTTTTAAAAGACAACAATACTTGGTTCCAAGACGCGAGAAGACGTCGTTTTCTGAATGCTAATGCCCTGAACATATGAGTAGAAATATATCTCGCACAGTTTACGGAGAATACCTAATTTCTTTGAAAGAATATTTCGTTCCGGAATATTTGTGTCAGAAGTTTCTCGAATGGCGTACTTGTTTTGTTATGTCTATTGCTATTTTGCTGTTGTGGGTTCGTCGTTGTTTTTTGGCTAAGAATATTCTTGTCTTGTTAGTTTCAGTGGGTTTTAGACGATTTGTCTGAAAAATTATATCAACGTGAAGGTACTTGTCTTTTGAGTTTAACACTTTGCAAACAACAGCCCCAGACGTAATAACAATAAAACTTCTATTGTGTCTCGTTTAGTGTCATTCAACTAATTAATTAATTAAATATTTATGACAACTACATTTATTACAACTTTGAAATTATAAGTAAGTCGGGAGTTTTTTATGAAATTTAAAATCATGGAAATTAATTGTTAATCTAAGCAAATTGACTATCAACCTAAACAGTCCGTATATTTAAATCACAACTGTATTTTTTGATAGTTGTATCAAATGGCTATAACACGACAACTGACAGTTGTATGAAATGGCTATAACACGACAATTGACAGTTGTATGAAATGGCTTTAACACGACAATTGACAGTTATATGAAATGGCTATAACACGACAATTGACAGTTGTATGAAATGGCTATAACAGACAATTGACAGTTGTATGAAATGGCTATAACACGACAATTGACAGTTGTATGAAATGGCTATAACACGACAATTGACAGTTGTATGAAATGGTTATAACACGACAATTCACAGTTGTATGAAATGGCTATAAGACGACAATTGACAGTTGTATGAAATGGTTATAATACGACAATTCACAGTTGTATGAAATGGCTATAACACGACAATTGACAGTTGTATGAAATGGCTATAACACGACAATTGACAGTTGTATGAAATGGCACAACACGACAATTGACAGTTGTATGAAATGGCTATAACAAGACAATTGACAGTTGTATGAAATGGCTATAACAAGACAATTGACAGTCGTATGAAATGGCTATAACACGACAATTGACAGTTGTATGAAATGGCACAACACGACGATTGACAGTTGTATGAAATGGCACAACACGACAATTGACAGTTGTATGAAATGGCTATAACACGACAATTGACAGTTGTATGAAATGGCACAACACGACAATTGACAGTTGTATGAAATGACACGACACGACAATTGACAGTTGTATGAAATGGCACAACACGACAATTGACAGTTGTATGAAATGGCTATAACACGACAATTGACAGTTGTATGAAATGGCTATAACACGACAATTGACAGTTGTATGAAATGGCTATAACACGACAATTGACAGTTGTATCAAATGGCTATAACACGACAACTGACAGTTGTATGAAATGGCTATAACACGACAATTGACAGTTGTATGAAATGGCTATAACAAGACAATTGACAGTTGTATGAAATGGCTATAACACGACAATTCACAGTTGTATGAAATGGCCAAAACACGACAATTGACAGTTGTATGAAATGGCTATAACACGACAATTGACAGTTGTATGAAATGGCACAACACGACAATTGACAGTTGTATGAAATGGCTATAACACGACAATTGACAGTTGTATGAAATGGCTATAACACGACAATTGACAGTTGTATGAAATGGCTATAACACGACAATTTACAGTTGTATGAAATGGCTATAACACGACAATTGACAGTTGTATGAAATGGCTATAACACGACAATTGACAGTTGTATGAAATGGCTATAACACGACAATTGACAGTTGTATGAAATGGCTATAACACGACAATTGACAGTTGTATGAAATGGCTATAACACGACAATTGACAGTTGTATGAAATGGACATAACAAGACAATTGACAGTTGTATGAAATGGCTATAACATGGCAAATTGATGTAGGGTGTCAATTTGCTTTACAAAAACAAATTCTGACTGTACATAGGTATATCCGAAAATTGTGTATTGTTGTGAGGGTGAACTACTAGGAGTTGCTTCAATTGTTATTTTATTATTATTAAATGGAAAACAAGCATCCTCCCCGCCTGATTGGTTAAATATCTTTCCATTTAGCCCATTTCTATCCATTGTTAAATATACTTTTTTTTTCGCATTATTGCTGCGCTACAGTCGAAGAATTTATAAGTATTGACTGAATAATCGGAAGAAGTGATAACCTGTTTTTATTTTACGTAGAGCAAATGGTTTTCAATATCATTATTTTGTGGCAGAAATCTGTAGTTGTAGTACTTATGTCTAACTTTTGCAAGGAGTAATAAAACCTTAGTATCATTTTGAAGAAAATTTCGAAGATTATTTTCCGACTTGAACTCACAAAATATGTTGTAAAAAGCGACCAAGTGCGAGTCGGACTCGCCCATGAAGGGTTCCATACTGCCGTACAATATTTAACACTACATATTTAAAAAAAATTGTTAAGTAAAAGATCGAGAAAAAAACGCCGAAAAAAACACGTTATCTGTAAGTATGTTAAAACACGTTACTTGTTAAAATTTTGGAAACATCGTATCTACTTTTCAATATTTGTAAATATGTGAGCACCATGTATCTATCACATAATTAATTTACCTGCCTTTGCATTATATTTAATTCTTTTTACCTATCGTGGTATAGTAATTTCATTCTAGGTGCATCGTCTTCACATATGATTATATAATTAATGTGAACTTACATAATATTGTAAAAAAAATTAAAAGAGTAGTTAGGTGGAGTTTCTTGCCGATTCTTCTCCATACGAAACTACCTTTTGGAAGGGGCAACTAGAATCAATTCTATTTTTTTGTAAATTTTGACGTTCAAAAGTGCCTTTTATGTGCCTATTTGAAATAAATAATTTGACTTTGACTTTATGGAATTTTTAAATTTATTTTATTTTAATTAAATTTTGTTGTTGTACTTTTGTGTCTACCTAATACGGTTCGAAAGATACAGTCCTGTGAAAGACGGACAGACAGCGGAGCCTTAGTAATACGGCTGTGTTGCCGCCCTTTGGGTACGGAACCCTAAAAATGAAACTGAACTCTGTATTATGTCATACATTTTTACAGTACCCAGCAACCATTACAAATGTGGCAATTTCGTACATTTAGGATATTAAAAACGGCGAGCAACCAACACAGATACTTTTTTTAAACATTACATCTATGTCGTAGTCAGAATTTTAATTCGGTCGCAGCATAAACGGCTAGGCGTTTTACATAACTGCGGCATTTCGTAATAAAAAGACAAAACGACGTGATTGCGCATTGTAATCGTATGATTCTGAACTAAGTTTGTTGCTTGTACTTGAAGTTGCGTTTATGTTGGCCTTAATAACGTCACGTTTTGTTAGTGATTGTGGAACTCCCTTAAAGGATTGAGGATTTGGAAAAGACGATTAGGCGTGAACAGGTAAAGCTGCGTCCACATAGTTATGTTGTTTTGTCCCTACCGTTCCTCCGTTCCGTATCCGCGACGCGATCCAAGAACGCTAGTTTGGATTGGACGCCGGCGCCGTTCGGGACGATACGGCGGCGTCGTTACGGCGGCGGCGCTTAGGAACCCCGATCCCTAGCGTCTGAACTAGCGTTCTTCGATCGCGACGCGGACACGGAACGGAGGAACGGTGCTGACAAAAGACCATATCTGGACGTAGCTTAACCTCCTGAGTACCAGACATACTTTTTTTGGAGTTTATTTCTGAAACTCTCGTATTGCACTGTTAGGCTATTACTGAGCATGGAAAAAATATTTAAAAAAATCCTGAACCTGGAAAACTGGTTTTTCACTATGTCCTACACAAAGTACAAGGGAACTAAATAAATATGTGATTTATAAAGGACGTAAAATATTTCTGACTTAGATTTATGGCATAATGAGGACATATGGTCATCAAATAATGGATTCCAGGTATGTATTAATTAGTTTTTATTAAATTCTTCAAAATCAACAGGAATTAAACTTTTCTTCTTAACATATTCTCAAAAAGCTTAAACTTAAACATACAAACTTGCAGTAATTCAATGGTAGGAACAATAGAGATCAATAGTTATTCTTATATCAAAGTTTTATAAAAGCTATAATTAACAGTCTTCATGAAAATTTGTAAAACAGTTACGATTAGGCGTAAAACATAGATAAATATCGCATTTTTTACAAAATACGGTAGTTTTTTTTGTCACAACCATTCTTTCTGCACCGCCATTGTTTTGTACCATATTCTGGCAAATGTGCAGCACTTTTGGTACGGTTTTCTTTGGAAGGAACTGGCTTGATAAGAGCCTTGCGTTTTTTATGCTTTGGTTCAAGCTCTTCGTATTCAACTTCACCTTCATCGTCATCGTCACATTCTTCTTCATTGTCTTTGGTGAGTTTGGTACCCAAGTTCAGTTTGTATTCTCTCATTTGTACTATATTTTTCTTTGGTGTGCCCTTCTCTGTTTCTACGATCCTATATTGCAACCAAGCGTTTACCACACAAAGGTCAAAAAGATGAGAAATCACTCGAATTGTCCACTTTTTAGTTCGATTGCGCGATGGACAAACAGAAAGCATCCGATCAGCGAGATCGACGCCACCCATATTTTCGTTATACTTTTTGATAACGTCTGGTCTCCTCACTTTTTCATATGCTCTATCTTTTTTTGACCATCGCTCGCATTCATCGTGTTCTTGATCGTAATAACAAGTAGACATCATAAGAACAGGCTTATTATCAAGCCACATTGTTACAGCGAGCTTACGGTCTTCTCTTACTTTTACTTAAAACGTTTTTTCGTCAGTCAGTACACAGTTTTTAGGGACTCTATTTTTCATAATAGTACCTGTGCCATGAAATCCAAGTCTTAGTAATTCATCACAAAGTTTAGCCGTGGTGAAGAAACGATCAAAGAACAGTAAATGTCCTGGAACTAAAGTCCTTGTCATATGAATTATGGCAGCTTCTCCCAAACAAAACCCTTGGTTGATTAAGAGGGGGAATGTAGTATCTCCCTGGTATACTCCCATGTCACAAACAATACCTTTCGGTGAAGCTAAGATGAAAACTTTGAGGCCTACTGGGTTCGGCTTGTTAGGACAGTACTGTCGCATTGGGCATTTTCCAGTAAAAGGTATAATCATTTCGTCTATACTCATTTCTTGTGGACGAATTTGTTCGTGACACCCGGCTAATATGCGATCAAGTAAAGGCTGAACTTTCCAGATTTTTTGTATTTTTTGTTCGGGCGTCACTTCGTAGTCATAGACGCATTTCAGTCTGAGTCTAATAAAACAAAATCTGTTCCTAGTCATAGCTCTTGCTACTAACGGAACTTTCCATTTTTCAGACCAATACATAGAAATTTTTGGGTACTGCAATGCGGACATGATCATGGTGATACCAATATAGACCTTGAGCTCTTTTAAAGTCAGTCCCATGGATTTACCGGTCTCTAAAACTTGTGTTCTATTGGTACAGGTTACCATCGGACTTAGAATATCATCATCTATGTATTGGTTATAAAATTGGTACCACTCCCATTTTTCTGGATGTAGGCAGGTTGCATTAAACTATTGATTTCTGAATCTAGTGTATCGTGTGTCCAAGTGTCTTGAATGCCAGCAATATTTTGTCGATTTCTAATAGCTATCTGTCGAGTGGATAATGATTGTGAGCTTTCACCTGTACCACGACCACGACCACGACCCCGCCCGCGCGATGTTGTTCTTGCACGACCTCTTACTCGTGGTTGGTACGATGAAGTAGAAGGTGTGAAGTCTGAATCGTCTGACATTGTAGGAGAAGCCACAGGGGAATTCAAATCAGTTTGATCTTCATCCGAGTTACTGGACTCACTATTACGGTGATCACGGGCTGTTTGGTTGTATTCTGGTGGATCTTCATCTGAATCATCTCCGGAATAATCGAACTCGGAGTCGTCCAAAGCATCGATGATGGCATTATTTGTAAGCGCTAAAAAAAACATAAAACTTGATTAAATCGTCAACATACTTTACACAGTACTTGGGAAGACAGTCGTGAAAAATATTGCTTACATACTTTAGTACTTCGTAAAGGACATAGAAATAAATATCAAGGATACAGGACAAACATTTGAAATTTTGTAAAAATAATATGCTAAGCCATTAGTTTGAACTACCATTGCGTTGTTTAACGCAAAAGAAGATAAAATCAAGCAAAAATTTACGGATGAATATGGATTTACTTACTTTTGCGCAAACGCCCGCTCGTGCGATCACCTTCCAACGCCATTTTAAAAAGAATGACGTGTGATATTTGACGTTTTAATTTTTTTGACGTAAGCCTAGAAGTCACTAGATGACGTTAGTAAAATATTTTTGTGCTGGCAATTAAAATAAAGTCCACAGATTTTTAAATCTCTTACGTACTATGAGGAGTACAAATGTACGTAGGAGGAGGATGAAAACATAGTATGCTCAACTCAAGTAAGTATATACTTCTAGGGAAACGAAAAACATTATCATAACACCGTATATTGCAAGAATAAATAAAAAGAAAAAGTAAAAGATTTTCGTTACTTGTGTAAAAATGTCGTCCGACACACAACTCATACGCACGACGACGCACGGACCGCAAGCGATCCGTCCGGCCCGTTCCAGGCCATGCGGCGGGCGTGATCTATTCAGCCTATTTAGACCTCACTATAACAAGAGTGTAGTATTTATAGTTTTAGAGAAACTTGCTTGTTAATACATACCTCTGTTAATTGTAGCCCTAGTCTCCCGTAATGCCCCTGTTGCCCCTCACCTAATGTGACAAATAAACCTATATTTCTTTCTTTCTTTCTTTCTAATGGGCTCTTTCATGGGGTATGGGTTGGGTGGGTTGGTTTCTATGGGTAGGTGGTGGATTTCTATTTCAATTTGGTACATATGACGGGTTAATGAAACCGTCATATGTACCAAATTGAAATCTTTCAAGATGCGATACGATTTATTAGTACATGTACTTGACTACTTATTAATTAATTTACGTACGAGTACCTACCGTTCTTCAAAAGTACATTACATAAACTCGCGCATTTTGTCTTCATAAGTAATTTATGTAATTATTTAATTTAGGTTTAAGATTAATTTGTAACCGGGTTGTGGAGGTCAGATAGGCAGTCGCTCCATGTAAAATACTGGTATTCAGCGTCATCCGGTTAGACTGGAAGCTGACCCTAACATAGTTGGGAAAAGGATAGGCAGATCTTGATTCTTGTATTTCTGATGTTAAATCAATTGCATTTTTTCTTAGAAATAACTGTAAAATCAAAAACAGGTTTTCCTGAACGAACCGCTGTACAAAACTTTACACGACCTGAAAATCGATATTAAACTAGAGCTAATTAGCACTACACGTTCAAACAATTAGGCGAGAATGCAGTTCTACTGAATATGTGACCTTCTAATGACCGCCACAATGTCGATTAATTAAAAAAATTAGCATAATCGCCACCATTTGTAGACGGATTGGCTCCCACAATAGGAAGATCTTGCTGCCCTGCACCTGCCGTAGGTAATTACTGAATTTAGGTTGATTTAGGTATTATGTCTTGTATTCTAAACTGCGGGGTAATTGCGTAACACACTAACAGTAGGAATGGCTTTCATTTTGACAGTTCAACAACATTCATTGCGTTATTTACGTTGTTGAGCAGACAAATTTTTCGAACATATGAAGCAATGGATTAGCAATAGGGTTCAAAATGATTCAGATTGTGATGGATCATGTGTTACGCAATTAGGGTGCTGTTATGAATAATATGTATTCTAATCTTTAAAAAAAAAAAAGTGCTGTTCGTTGGTAATCGCATTACTGGAGAACTGCTGGACCGATTTGGTTTGTTTTTTTTTTTAATTTCGTCATAGTCGTAATTGTATACCTTCAAAAACGTTTTACTCGTAGGTAATGAAAAATTGGGAAAAGTTGTCCGCGAAACTGAATAATTTGGGAAAACTGAAATAACTTATTTTTATGGAATATTTGTATGAATTATTGAAATTGGGACAGGACAACGTCTGTCGGGTTCTCTAGTGGGAAATAAAAATAATTAATCATTTACAGCAACTCCAAACTTGAATTATTCATTCGGTCAAAAAAGTATCCTTGGAAGCCTGATAAGAATAAAAATGGTTTCAAAACACGTAAACCATTTTAACTTTTTAATTATTCAGGACCATCGAAGTCAACTCTGGTGAAAAGTGTTAGGAAAACAGTTTTTATTTTAAAATAAGAAATGGAAAATTTATTTCTAAATAAGCGTGTGCCCATTAGGAATGCCTATAAGAAAAAAAATATATAAACTTCCATACAAACTTTCATCCTCTATTTAACCCGTAATGTAATGAAACAAATATATAAAGTATATTATAAACGTTACTAGAATGGAATTTAGGATTCAACATGGTCTAAAAAATCAAGGTCTGGCATTCCGGGAGTGACACATGCTTACGTCACTATCCAGTTGCCACTTTATTGCAACAAAACACGAATTATGGAAACATTTTCAGTCACCATTCTGTTAAAAAATATATTTATAGCATTTAAATTGTCGCTTCGTTTTTCTAATCAAGTGAAACAATTCAATTTAAACATATATCAACGTAATTGTTAGTTAAAACCTCATTGTTTATCGGATTCGCACAGGTAATAATGGCGGTTGGGGAGTTATTATTACATACTACTGGTAACACAGCGGTGATGACGTAGGCTTGTGTCACCCTGTGTCTCGGAATGCTATACCTGGCGAAGTATATTATTATACCATGGGATTCAAGTAGAAGAGCGAGGTTACCTGATGACATAAAAGTGTGCGTTGAGAAACGCACTATTATATGTGGGCGCGCGAACCGTTCAGAAACAACGGTTATGGTTATGTTCATATTCCAATAACCCCTTTAGCGGGTGAATTTTCAAAAATCCTTCCGTATTGCTCACTTTCGCTATATGTATGTAAAAGGAACTCTAGCGCAAAATTGCATGCTTCTAGACTAGGGTTGCCAATTTTTTTTATATCAACTAAGTATTTTGTAAGCCATTGTCTGTAAAAATATAGTAGACGGCGAAAAATTAAAAAGATATAGTAGTTTGTTTAAAAAAAAGAAACACGTATTTTGCTACTTTATTTATTTCACCTTATTTCACCATTTACAAGATTAATACTGGCCTTATTTACGCTCATCTCGCCATTTTGTATTCATCACTGAAAATATGCGCTCAGTAAAAGCTGAAATTGCTGGTATAGAAAGAAATAATTATACAATTTTTTTAATATAAGAAAAATCAGAATCGCAGTAACACTTTTTGACCATTTTTGGTCAGAAAGTAAAGAAAATATGTATATAATATAGAAAATAGCCAGAATTTTATTAAACTGATTTATTTCTGAATACAAATTTCAAAAACAGATTACGGCTTAGTTTCGTTTTACACTTATTTTAATAAAATAATGTTATATAAATGTTCATCGAAAATATTGTAGTTTCCGCCTACTATATTTTTTTTGGAATATGGTAATTAGGCCTCTAATATAGTCCGGGGCTGCCTTGAAGCGGCTCCTGCCCAATCTAGGGGGTCCAAACGCCTCCTGCCGGAGGCCCTACGCGGGGGTCGTGCGGTCCATGGCCCTTTACGGGGCACCGGTGCACCCTCCTTGCCGGATTGCCGCCGTGGGATCTGGAGGCAAAAGTCCTCGCGCACGTTTGGAAGTGGTGCGAGGAGGCGAAACACCGGGGCGTAACTCCGCTGCCGCGAAAAATCGCGGCACAGCGGACAGAGCTCCGGCGGGATCTCATGGCGGCATGGAGAGTGGGACTGTCGCAATCCAGCGCAGGGCACGCCACAATTGCGGCGGTAAGTCCCCTCTTTAAGGAGTGGCTTGAGAGGCGCCACGGCGTCCTCACCTTCCGCCTGACGCAGGTCCTCACCGGACATGGTTGTTTCGGGGGGTTCCTGCTTAGAATAAGGCGGGAGGAAACGCCCGAGTGTTACCATTGTGTGGATCGACCGGAGGACACGGTGGAGCAAACGGTGGAGGTCTGCCTGGCTTGGGCGGAGCACCGCCGTGTCCTCGTGGCGGCGATCGGCGGCGGCGACCTCTCGCGTCCGGCGCTGGTTCAGGCCATGGTACGGAGCGAGAGGGAATGAGATGCCGTCACCTCCTTCTGCGAAGCAGTAATGCTCGCGAAGGAGGAGGCGGAGCGCGCGAGGGAAAGGCAATTGCTGCGCCCTCGCGCCCCTAGTCGCCGCAGGAAGAGACACCCTGGGCGTCGGGAGTCGATTGCCGACTCCCAGCCACCGTAGGCGCGGGTTTGCGGACGGCGAGCAATGGGCAGCTCGCCGTCCGGTAAGGACCAGGCCCGGGTCGACGGCGCGTCGTGTTCCACGCGCGTTGACGGGGCAGCAGCATTGACGGGGTCCGATAGGGCCGATGCCGGCCGGGGTCGCGGATTGTTCGAAAGAGTTACCGTGGCCCGGGCGCACAGGCAACTGAAGGAACACGGGTGGGTTTTAGTCAGTAAGAGTCTGACACGCCCTTCCGCTCCGCCCAGAGCGGGAGAGGTCATTTGATGATTTCCCACCCAAAAAAAAAAGCCTCTAGTATATAGTAGAATACTATATTATATAGTAGGGTTGGCAACCCTATTATTTATTCGGGTTGGCAACCCTATTACATAGCAGGGTTGTCAACCCTATTCTAGACCCAGCGGTTTAGGTTGTACATTGTCTGTCAATGAATTAATGAATTTTAGATTATTATAGAGTAAAAATGAATGTTCATCCATTTGTTTTTTATTAATAAAATTTCCAAAATGAGTTATTTAATAAATAGGAACTAATTTGAGATTTTTATAAAATAAATAGTTCTTAAGGATTAAAACGCTGACAGCTAGCAAGGTGTGAGTGATAGTGGCCTACTACACAGAATTCAGTTGCACTAGAGGTCCTTGCTATGCTATGAGCTATGCTTGGAGTCTCTCTGAGGGATAGAATCCGGAATGAGGTGATCCGGCAGAGACCCAAAGTTGTAGAAATAGCTCACAGAATAAGCAAGCTGAAGTGGCAGTGGGCAGGCCATATTAGCCGTAAAACCGATAACCGTTGGGGTAGACGTGTTCTTGAGTGGAGACCGCGAATCGGCAAACGTAAGGTAGGACGCCCTCAGGCTAGGCGGAGCGACGATCTTCGCAGGGTGACTGGTAGCAGCTGGATGAGAGTTGCCGGAAATAGAGCTAAATGACGTTTAATTGGAGAGGCCTATGTCCAGCAGTGGACTGCTGTAGGCTGATGATGATGATGAGAGGTCCTTGAGAAGGATTTCATACAGAAATTAATTGTCTGTGGGCCGGTTGAAGGGCTACAGGTATTCAGGGTTCAGGCGTTCAGGAAATTTCAGGTTCAAAAGCTTTGACTGAATTCAGGTTATAATAGGGGTGAATTGAGTGAGTGAGTATTTGTTGAACAACATTTCCGATCCGAATCAATTAATACACATATTCGACTTTCGTTCGGCTCGTGCCGATCGGCAAACTTCGTTCGGCATATAATCTTGCTAAATCATGTTCGGGTAGGCTCGGCACAATTCGAGCTAAACCGAACTACTTTCTCCCGAACATATATTTACACTAGCTGCTGCCGGCGACTTCGACAGCGTGTGTTTCATAATTTTTATGTATCCAGGATGAAAAGTAGCCTTTGTCCTTCTATAGGTCCTAGGCCAGCCCCTGCAATCTCGACATTAGACAGCGACAAAAATCGGTCGCTAAGTCGTATCGTTGTCAAATTCCTTTAATAGATGTTCAACTTTATTTCGAAAGCATAAGGTTGAAAATCTATTAAAGAAATTTGACATCGATTAGACTTAACGACCGATTTTTGTCGCTATCTATGTCGAGACTGCTGGTCCAGCTATCAGTCAAATTTAATTAGGAGCGGTTCAATTGTTTAGGTGTGAAAAGGTAACGGACAGACAGAGCTACTTTTGCATTGGTAGTATGGGTATATTTAATGTTGACGGCTGGCCGAATCATGCCAACCCGAGCATGTGTGTAGACTTACAAAGACTAGCTCGCCGTCCGGTAAGGACCAGGCCTAGGTTGACGGCGCGTAGTGTTTCACGTTCTCCTCGAAGAGATATCAGCACACAATGACGGGGTCCGTTAGGGCCAATGCCTGCCAGGATCGTGGGTTTGTCCGAAAGGGTTACCGTAGCCCTAGCACACAGACAACTGAAGGAACACGAGTGGGTTTTAGTCAGTAAAAGACTGACACGCCTTCCCACTCCGCCCAGAAAGGGAAAAAATATTAGACGATTTCACACAAAAAAAAGGGCTTACATAGACAACATCCCCGTCGCAAGTCTTTGTCCGTCAAAAATTCAAAATAGGCAGCATACAATCAAACAAATACTTAACTCCAAGGGTCAGACAGTCTTTGAAAACGTGTGTTGTATGTTTTCCCTTACGCACCTCAATAGATGGAGGATCATTTTCAAACACACACATAACATCACGTCTATTATCCTAGAAGGATTAGGCAGAGATATGTACCTATAGTACACCCACATTTCGCCAGTTCCATGGAAAAGGGTGCAAGCGTATGGCCATCAACCGGGCACAAATCCAGATTCCGGGCTGCTACTGAGAAATTCCTGACAGAATAACCCATTATCACTTTGCCCGACCTAGGAATCGAAATCAGGACCTCTTGCTCAGCCGTACCGCTTGCGACCACTATAGGCCAATGAGGGATGAATGACCTATCAACCAGGATCATTTTCACTAAGCACATTTTAACGCAATGTTATAGCATTTCAATGAAAATAACCCATTCTTTATTGCACAGTAATGTCTTATGGTTGATGGTGCAATATCTTCAAGCAATTCCGATAACAAGCTTCAATTGATATAATGGCTTTATCTCATTTTCTGTGTGAGGGCAATTTGTGGTCAGGTCAGGCCCTTAACTTCGACGAATAACAATCTTAAATAATTTATACACGGAATTCTATTAAAGAAAATGGTTTAATTATGTATCTCAATTCTTTGTTAGTATCGTGAATTTTAAGTATCCTCTCCTTTTATGACATTCCAAGAAGACATTGTGTTGTCTGCCCGTAATGATTCGACTGGGTTTCGATGGCATTTCGCAATATCAATAACATCCATAAGTTCCTCAAATGTACGGGTATTAGGGCACGCACGTAGGATGTGATATTAAATCCCCTAGTTTACGGAACCGCAACTTCTACAAAGATTAATGTGAGTTTTGGCGAGGTCTCTTTTTTATTTATTTAATTAGAGACTTTTAAGATCGCAATGTGTATGACAGTCCCATTGTACCCTAAATACACACTGCTACGGATTACATTTGGGCCAGGGACCTGAAAAGGCTTTTCGTATCATCACGATTTGGTTGAGACAGAATTCTATGGAATGTGCCTAAATCAAATCGGTTCTATCTCATGACCCTAAACAGATCATTTCTGTCAGACTCATATTGAACGCAGTTCATCAATAAGTGATGTAGATTTTCCACAACTCCACACTCCGCACAGTTCATCAAGAAACACCAGGAACAGAGGTGCTTGTATACTGATTTACGCTAGTCATGAGTAGGTACAACATTATACCTAGATATGATTTTAGGGTTCCGTAGCCAAAGGGTAAAACGGGTCCCTATTACTAAGACCCCGCTGTCCGTCCGTCTGTCCGTCTGTCACCAGGCTGTATCTCATGAACTGTGATAATTAGACAGTTGAAATTTTCACAGATGATGTATTTCTGTTGCCGCTATACTAACAAATACTAAAAAAGCAGAATAAAATAAATATTTAAGGGAGCTCTCATACAACAGACAATATTTTTTTGCCGCTTTAGTAGATAATGGTACGGAACCCTTCGTGCGCGACGCCGACTCGCACTTGGCCGATTTTATTTGTGTTTACAGCGTTGAGCTACCGGTCCATCAAGTGATTGTTATTTGTATTTATAGGCCTCCAAAATACAGTTAAAATACTACAGCCGTGTACCTTGAAAAACTAGAACGTATACTTATGTATCAGAAACATTGGATAAAAAGTTTTACTATGCGGTGACTTTAATGTTGATATACTACAAAATACAAGATCATATATAGAATTCCAGCATCTGCTTTTAAACCACAGTATAAAACCAAGTATAAATAATCCTATAAGTATATCCAGCGGTAAAAGCATTGACAATATCATGCATAATGTCAAAGGTGGTTGAGGAGAAATTTAAGACTTAGCTTTGTCTGATCACACCAGCTCTTTAATTGTCCAGTCAAAAAGACTTGTACGATTGATCACTGGTATATTATAACTAGTCGAGACAACAGCTCTGAAAACAAAGAAAAGTTTATAGATTGTATGCTTAAACTTAGCTTTGATGAGGTATTTAATATTGCCGATCCCGAAATGGCTTTCAACTCATTTCAAGATTTTTTTAAACTTTTCTATGACCTGTGTATCCCTACTGTAAAGAAAAAGATCTTTAGTCGATAATGGACGAAGTTATCTTGACGAATAACTACCGGAGACATATTAAGAAAGACGGGACGGTTGACGTGTGTCGGGCATGCCACCGTCCGGGTGAATCCATCAGACATATTATCTCTGGTTGTTCTCGTCTGGCTAACGGCGAGTAAGTACTTGCACAGGCATAACCAAGTAGCCAAGATTATTCACCAGCAACTTGCCTTGAGATATTCTGAGGTACCGTATTACAAGTATGTGCCCGACCCAGTTACCGAAAATGACCATGTCACGTTGTACTGGGATCGGTCTATCATTACTGAGAGGACTATTGTCGCCAATAAGCCTGATATATTGGTGATAGATCGATTAGCGCGCCGCACAACGATTATTTATCGATTTTACCATTCCACATGACGAGAACCTCTGAAAGCTGAACTCATTTCTCTTTTTGATTAAATAGATGTCAGTATTCAAAAGTTGTGACGTTGTCGTGGAGAAGTCAACGAATTTTGGGCATGATGTTAAAATCTGTGGCGTCCCATAATGAGCAAACAACCGCAAGTGTATCAAAATGCGTAAACCAGGATACCGATGACATTGTCAGTAAAATAAAACGATAATATTGTTATAGTTTTGCCAAATTCATATTACTTATATTCATTTAAGTTTATTAATTTAGTTTTAGTGCAGCCAAAATGTATCTGAAAATTAGTCAAGATAAAATAGAAATTGTCAACTCATGCGATACAGAAGTAAGTTTCTACAGACAGATTTGTATTTATAATTAAAATATTTATTCTACCACTAAGCTTTGTGTTAAAATTTTCAGGAGCAAATTAATATAGAGAAAACTCAGTTGCTTTTGGTCTAACCTCACTCAAAATTGGCTTGAACAAGACCATGCAAAATTAAAAGATGACGTACGATGTTTAATGTTTCATTTTCTTAATGTTTTAAGTGACCTTAAGCTTGTCACTGTTTAATAAATGTAGTTTATTCAAAAATGTCAGGCTGGTCAAGTTATTGCTGAAACAAATAGTCCCCTGGAATTGGAAAATAATTTACTATCGGTCACAGAAACAAAAATAAATCTTGTACTAGACTACGATAGTGAAAGTACTTCCAAAGTAGGTGATGAGGAAAACACAAAAGTACTTGCACCAGTTAGCACGAACTTCACACGAAGATTATCTTCAAGCTCGTCCTCGAACTCATCTTCATCGAACTCATCTTCGTCATCTTCGAATTCCGACAGCTCATGGTCTTCGGGGCAAACTGACAAACAGGCTCAGAAAAGCTGCCGCCGTCCGATAAGGGCCAGGCCCAGGTCAACGGCGCGTCGTGTTCCACGCGCGCCTCAAAGAGATGTCAGCAAAATTGACGGGGTCCGATAGGACCGATGCCTGCCGGGGCTGCGGATTGTTCGAAAGAGTTACCGTGGCCCTGGCGCACAGGCAACTGAAGGAACACGGGTGGGTTTTAGTCAGTAAGAGTCTGACACGCCCTTCCGCTCCGCCCTGAGCGGGAGAGGCCATTTGATGATTTCCCACCCAAAAAAAAGGCTCGGGAAAGTGGCATACCACGAACAGACCTAGCCGTTATAGTTACACATACGCCTGAATTTCAGGATACTACTTAGACTACAGCACAAAACGACCGCACATCAAATGTAATAATATAACTTCATTTATTTTTTGTGGTTCTAATCATCAAAGTTAAAATATTGAGGATACATTTTTTATTTTTGCTATTTGGTTTTCAGACTCCGTGTGTGCGTAACGTACGAGAACAAAGAGTCTGTGCTATGAATGGTACATACAATTTCTCCTCGATTCGTCATTAAAAGTGACAGACGACGATTTAGGTGATCCAATTTTTTACTTTGAAAACTAATTCGCTAATGCTTCTGGTCCCAGAGTGATAATTTTTTTATTACCTTCAAATTTGAATCACTCAAGTTCTGATTCTGACTCTTCTAATCGGAACATCAAAAAAGAGTCGCAAGCGGGTATAGAAAATTGTCTCAGCTCGGTGCTCAGTGTTTAAAAATTCCGTTCACAAATTGTAAGTTGAACAGTACGTAAAATGTTGAGACAACGGAGCAAGGTATGATATTTTTTATAAATTTGGAGATTAGGAGATCTAAGCAAGATTTATCAGTTCGTGTATGGTCAACATTCAGCCAAAATACAAATGCAGAAAATCCGCGTTGCCCTAATAAGGCTTTCTTCTTTACTGTCAACGGAGATAGGATAAGGTTTATTCAAAAGTTCTTTCGATATAACGGACCGCATGATAAATACTATAAAAACAAATACGAACGAACATGGTTTTTTGATGGAAGAGAGGCGTGTAAAACGCGACCACAATAAAAAAGTAAGTCCCTAATTGTGTCTGTAATTACGGCATTCAACCGGGCAAAGACCTATACAAAGATTTCGTGGACTTACAAACAGAAAATAGTAAAGAAACCGGTAATATATAACCTACTACAAGAACTTTTTAGCTTTATTACTAACATATGTATAGAACATGGTGTTTTTCCCGAAGACTTAAAACTGTCCGTAATAAAACCACTACATAAAAAGGATGATCCTAAAAATATACAAAACTACAGACCCATTGCTCTTCTTTCAATATTTTCTAAAATCATTGAAAAGGTTATTTATAACAGTATATACATGTTTCTTGAAAAAAATGGCATTTTAACTAAAGAGCAGTATGGTTTTAGAAAGTGTAAAAATATAAACATGGCCATTTATGAATTGATCAATGAAATAGTTACAAATATGGACCAAAAAATACCTGTAACAGCCTTATTTATGGATATGACTAAGGCTTTCGATTTTGTTGACCATGGAATCCTTCTAAATAAGTTATATGTATAAATATGGCATTAGGGGCAATGTTTTAAACTTAATAGAGTCATACCTTTCTGGCAGAAAACAGGTAACTAGTATTTCAACAGTCGATGTTCAAACTAAAACTGAAATTAATTACCAATCGAGAGAGAGACAAATTTACTATGGTGTGCCTCAGGGAAGTGTACTTGGCCCTTTATTATTTTTATGCTATATAAATGACCTTTCGAAAACCATACCACATCCTATGACCCTATTTGCTGATGACTGTACTATAGTATTTTCTAGTAAAAATAGTGACTCACATAAAAATTACATAAACAGTAGCTTAAGTCTAATAATTCAATGGCTAAATAATAACAACTTACAGATAAATTTTAATAAAACTCAAATAATGACATTTAAACAAAGAACTAATCCTAAAATTCTTGAAATTAATTATGACCAAAATAAGATTATTAAAACGGTACGAACCAAATTTCTAGGTATTTGGCTAGACGAAAACATGACATGGAATACACACATGGAGATTTTGATAAAAAAAAAACATCAATTTTGCTATGCTTTACACAATTTGAATAAGGTTGCAAATCGTAATACTGTCCTTACTGCATATCATGCATATGTCTCCACAACTCTTCGTTACGGTATAATATTTTGGGGCAACTCTACCAATAGAGAAATGGCATTTAAGGCCCAATAACAATGTGTTCGAGCCATATGTTTGTTAAAAACCACCACACCACACCACCACAAAGTTGCAAACCATTTTTCGTTAGTTTAAAAATACTTACGCTTCTATCCCTCTATATTTATGAAACTTCAATATTTTTTAAGGAGAATCTATCTAAATTTGAAAAGCTTAATACTAGACGTCACCAAAGAACACTAAAATCAAAAAAACACTTTACTGCACTTTTCTCAAAGAGTTGTCTCGGCATGGGTCCAAAGATTTACAATAAACTACCTAAAACTTTAAAAAGCATGACCAACATAAACCATTTTAAATCGCAACTGAAAAAAATTCTTGATTGAAAAGGCTCTATCAATGAGTTTTTAGATGATAGAAGCATAAAATAAAATGTCCGATTCACTTGTTATTATATCTTGTTTACGACGTTACTTGTTTGAAACAGTTTTATTTAGTTTGTGCTTTTTTACGCCTAATTTGCCTTGCCTTGCAAGGCAAAACATAGTGACACAACGCAAATTTTATACCATGTACCATATTACCTATGTTCAACAAATAAAATACTTTGACTTTGACTTTGACTTTGAACTTTACCACGGAATATAATGTAAGTTTCTTTCGCCCCAAAAAAGAATCAGTGTGATCTATGAGTCACCTATGAATACTATAACTGTCACCAAGAGTCGGTCATAGAAGATACATATCAAGTGCATTTCAAAATTTTTATTTTGTTATGCACTTGATATTTAATCATTTCATTTTTATTCTCTACTTAGCCCAAAAGGGCTAAGTAGAGAATAAAAATGAAATGATACGTAGTATTAAGGCAGACAAAATTAATAAAGTCTTCATTTACGATTTGGAAGCCCTTTTGTAATGTCCCAGAGGGGAAACGTCGGCTTTCTATTGTAAGTCGAAACTAATGAGTTAAAATCTGACGTTGATAGAACTTAAAAACAATAAAGACTACAAAAATGCATACGATAACGTTCACTGCTATTTTTGGACACAGGTAGATGCAAAACGTGGGGCAATAGAAATCGGGTGTTGTGTGTGGAAATATACTTGCACTTGGATATGATAAGCACCAAAGTTATAAGAATGATTTATATTTTCAAGCTTCTTAGGTCCTGTACTGACCTCAACACGATTAGAATGGTCTATATTGCTATCTGCCAGTCCGTCATCAACTACTGCATCAAAGTATGGGAAGGTGCAGCTAAGACTAGGTTTCTCAAGTTGGAGCGAGCGTAAAGGGCAGAATGGGATGTCAAAGAGACACTTCAGGTATCCCACTTCACAATTATACAAAGATGTTAAAGTACTTTCTGTGAGGCAACTGTTTGTGCTTCGATCCGTACTGAAAAACCACTCCAAGATCCCCTACCTGACCCGACACGCCGTAAGAAAAAGCCTCTCTGTCTCGCGGAACCCAACAATACCGCTTTTGCTCACACATAAACACAAAAATTTATAAATATTATTGAATTCGATACTTACAGGATAAAAGCAAACATTGAGGAGTAGATAACTGAAGAAGAGTATGAGGCTGTACTGGCTGGCTGAAGATTTACTCACCAAGATCTATTGATTCTATTACATAGTTTTAGTTCCTCCCGACGGCAGCACTTCCTTATCCCCACGCACACACAACCACTCAACATTTCGAACATAGACACACTACACTCATTATACGCCACCACACCCCACACACATACACAACATAGATACATCACCACACTGCATACAGATACTGTTCGTACACAACGTTTTACATCTCACTAGTACATCACCTTATCTTTGATAATTTTCTAATTAAATTATTTAAAATTTAACATGCGTGCTCACATAAATCGCTCGACATTAAGGGGGATGCGCCAAGGTAACCCGCGAAATTCAAATTTTCTTACGTTTTTTGCGATTTGCAGGTCAGTATCAAGTTGTATGTTGATCTAAATATGATTCGCGGCCATATCAAATATTTATTTATAGAATTATAATCATATAAATCATCAATACATCCTCTCTAAGTTCATATTACCCTATTGAATGAATATTTCATGAAATCATGACATTTGAGGCCAATTCTAACTTTAGGAGTTGTGTTGCTGATTCTAATGATTATAATTCTGTAAAGCTAAATTGCAAATACATGTTTCTAATCCACTAGCGTAGAAGTTGCAGGTAGGTTTAAAAAAAAAACTGCTGTTTCATAAAAAAGTGCAATATCTACGCAGTCAAAATGTTGGATCAGATATTTATTTATTTTAATAACCGACGAAAAATTTCAACCCAAGGGTGTCAATAATCATGTACTAAATCCATGGTAACAGGTTGCGCGTCGATACCCTGCGTCGATCCCTGCCACCCTGTATTATATTTGTCACCCTCTAAATACATACTAAAATGTTTAATATAGGAGAAATGTGAATGAATGATGATGATGATGTGATGTGAATGTGAATGTGTGTGTGTGTGATGTGTGATGTGTTTAGTATCTGATAATCCTGTGCGAGTCTCAATAAATACTTTTTCTTTCTTTCTTTCTTTAAATGTTATGTTATTCTAATAATTTAAATTTGTACAAATTTTGCACGCAAAATTGTTGACTTTGTTTTAGGTTAAGTTTTATAAATGTAATGTTGTGTGGAAAGATTTTGTCATTTAATTTTAATTAAATTTAATTCTGTTACATACTTATGTGTAATTTTAGATACCTACTTTATTTACATTTGTATGCTGTGAACGGCAAAACATAGTGTACCTGTTATAATTATAGAATAAAACCTTTATTTAGTCTGTCTGGATTGTTTATTTTGAGAGAAAACATTTTGTACTTGAATCAGATTATTTCTAGATACCTATATAGTTTTGGTTACACGGCTGCTCCATGTTACCACAGACAATACAAAAAGAGCACAGCGTTGCAAACTAGTGTTGTCAGTATAAATGTACATTATTTCGACAGTACCTATAAATATTTCATTTACAACACCTGTTTTTACACCCACCTATGTTTAACAAATAAAAACTTTAAATTTGACTTTGACTTCGACAATTGTGTGGCTAACCCTCATAGCTTGGGCCTAAGCATTTAAGCACAATTGTATATTGACCTTGAGTCTAAGTCCCGTATTACAGAACGTCACTCAATACTCAAGCATTACTTAAAACTAGTTTCAACCAATCAAATGGCTTGAATTTAGTTTTGAGTAACGCTTGAGTGTTGAGTGACGTTCTGTAATACGAGCCTAAGTGTCATCTTGTTACTTCAAAAAACCTCTTATATCTTGAGTATCTGTCTAAAAATATATATTTATTTGTTTCCTTTTTCCTGTTTTAGTAATCTCGTTGTTGGTGTCCAATAAAGAATACTCTATCTATCCTCCTGTCAATAAAGGAGACTGGGTGAATTTGTATGGGAAGTGGTCTAAACCAATGCGATTTTGATATTTGTGTAGGGATAGATTAAGAAAGGTCTTGCGACCACTGGACCAACTGGGGCGTCTCAGTTCGCAGTTCTAAGAATATCTAGGAGAAAATATTCTCAGCACTTATTGTATTTGGACACATGTCCTTCAATTGTGTTTTTTTAATCTTCTGTCCCAACCTTATCATCTATTTGTAGATTTTGGTATTACTGTGACCTGTCCGGGTGGTTTGGAGGCCTGGAGACCTGTAATCCAGGTATTCCTAGTACAGGATCCAGTCTCCACTATTTTTGTTTTTTTTTGTATATGTATTGTACTAATTTTGCATTCAGTGGTCGAGAAAATAAACGATTTCATTATTATATTATATAATACTGGTGTACTTATAGGAGGATAAACCTCCGCTTACTTCTTTGGGGAATACGAACGACATAATATATTAAGTTACTTTCTTTAAATATTATAAATTAAATTCGCTTTTCGTGTCTGTATGTGTGACCGTGTTGTTCTTCTAAGCTACGCAACGGATTTAGATGTTATTTTCATCCTCAATTATAGAATTTATTCTTAAAGGTTTATGATAATGAACACCGTTAGTTTATAATCTATCTCGCGAGAATGTAA
Source organism: Dryobotodes eremita (assembly GCA_917490735.1). Lineage (NCBI taxonomy): Eukaryota > Metazoa > Arthropoda > Insecta > Lepidoptera > Noctuidae > Dryobotodes > Dryobotodes eremita. Next base: position 14,926,736 of record OU823257.1, read on the forward strand.
ATTGTCGATAAATTTTGAACTGTACCATACTGCTTACTATATACTTAACGTATTAATTTTCGATAGTTTATAATCTATCCATTTCAAACCGTCAAATTGTGAATGAACCTGCACTAACCGACAGGGTTCACAATCTGTCCAATTTAATCAGACGTAAAATTGTGAACCGTCACTGATATGTTGGCCTTGGCGGTAGCCGAATTGGTAGCAGTAACTCAGCCAGGGCACCCCGACCAATTGGGTCAGGTTAGGTTAGAACTGTGGCAAATTGCGCGCGAGCCGAGCGAGCGAGCGAAGCGAGGTGCGGCGCCGCGGGAGCGGCCGGCGAGCGCTACTTTCAAGTTTTCGCAGTTACTTGGCTATTTAGTATAAGCGCAAGGTACGATCCGTCATATGCAAGTTTGATACCAGCTCACAATTTGCCGATTTGCCATGGACAGATTATAAAATATCGAAAAATAATGCGTTAAATTGTAAATGGTTTGTTGCGGTTCTAAATTTTTCGATAGCTTTTAATCTCGCGAGATAGATTACAAACTAACGATGTTCATAATTATACGGTGACATGTATAATACACTAAACTTAAATAATATTAAAGAGAACAACATATTATAAAGGCTTTCAGTCTTACCTGACTGGAAGCCGACCCCTGGGAAAAGACTAGGTAGGAAAAAACTTATTTTAAATAAATTTCGATGATTTTTTTTGCCAAAAAATCCGTGCGACTCTGGATCCGGTCGCTTGTATTTTAATCATTTATATTGACTCTATTTCATATAAGGTGACATTTAGTTCAGAACGACTACCTTCAAAGTATTTTAACCTTTTCACCGCCACGGACTTCAATAGAAGTTCAGCTGCCTTGAAATTTTAGTTAGATTTACATGTTTTAATGGCACGTACGCCTTTAAAACAAAATAAGAGTGTGTCCTTTAGAAATTGATTTTGTTTTAAAGGGTACGCCTTTAAAACATGTAAATCTGACAAAAATTTCAAGGCAGCTGTACTTCTATTGAAGTCCGTGACGGTGAAAAGGTTAAAGGCCATTTTACAATAGATACCTCTCTGTTTACCTACTCTAATTGTAGTATGTATAATGTATTTATTTATTTATGAATGAATAGTTACCAAATTGATTAAATTTAACATAATTTACTAATCGCATGTATTATTCAAGTTAATTAATGAATTTCTCAAAATTATAATTAACTTTGTAAAATTTGAACGCTGAAATAGAGGAATTGATGGACGTTAGTGATGGCGCTAAACATTTAGACGAGTTCAGGGGCATACTCTCTAAGTCAGACAACGAAGATACGGGCCTGTCTGAAAGTAGTTGATCCGTCAAAATAAGTCGATTGCCCAAGGTGCGCCGGACGTAACAGAAGGCCGGAGGGTACCTACGTTGCTCAGGGAGGCTCCTTTCGCCTCCCCGAGCACTGTTGTGTTGTATGTCAATGTTTTCAGTTGTTCTCGTGATTTAAATTGTGACAGCTGTCAAAAGAAAGCTATTGCGATTGTGTCCCGCAATTAATTAGTCCTTGTGTAGATACTTAAAAATAATGATATATCTAAACTCTGACTTTTAATTTGCTAGTTAAATGACAGCTGCGAATACATCACATTAATATCATCATCATGGCTTTTACACCAGTCAGCTTCTCATGTAATTCATACAAACTCCTATTGACACTTTCGTACATTCTTTACTAAACATATTCTACGGGCACACCCAAATACTCAGAAATATTTTATTCCGAATTTCGATGTTCCGATTTTCAAAACTCCGAATTTCATAATACTGAATTATAATGTCTATTATAAAAAATCACGAAAATTATTTTACCAAAAGTCGTAAATGCGATTTTATGTTTTCCGATTTACATACGTTCGAAGAATGAAATGCTCGATAGGTTCTCGGTCCGAAAAACGACATTCCGTTTTTCAATACTTCGAATATTCGAGGATTCTGATTCTGATTCAATTAGTATAATATTCAGTTACGCATATAAATTCAAAATCTTTAATTACGTTTAATGTAATTTACAATCGTCTACTTTGTTACCAATATTTTAGTATTATTTTTGTGTTTTCTTGTTCTCCTTATATATACCTGGGTCGGGTACCATCTACTGTTATTGAATCCTTTGGGTTAGGTTAGAACAGTGGCCATTAACGCCAGATCCCCTCTATTGTTGGTTAATCACTTGGGTTAGGTTAGGTTAGAACTGGGGGATCCCCCACAGCGCATACTTCCACGTAGTTTCCCCCGGGCAACGCCGTGTCTGACCACCGTAACGGAGTGGCAGACCGGCGGCTAAAGTGCGCTGTGATTCGCAGACAAAAACGAGGTCGTCTGCGGATATGCCGAAAAAACCAAGCCGTGCCGCCTCTGGGCGTTGTAATTCGAATCGCTCCTCCCAGGGTGATTCAAACGGCCCTTCTCAGGGCCAACCCGACGGCCCTTCTCAGGGCCAACCCGACGGCCCTTCTCAGGGCCAAACCAATGGCCCTTCTCAGGGCCAATCCAGCGGCCCTTCTCAGGGCCACGCCGGCGGCGCTTCGGCGTCGGAAGCTGACCGCGCACCATCTGCGGCCAGCTTTTTCAGCAGGCCGGACGATTTGTCGGACGCCGACGAGTCAAATATGGACACGTCGGCGGCCGAAAACGACCGCCCCAAGCGGAAGAGGGCCGGCATGAGGCTCGGGTCCGAGGGCTCCTCGGAGTCGGTCGGATCTAGGGCGAAGAAGAAGTCGAAGTCTAAAAAGGCTTCAACTTCTCCTTCGGCTTATGCTCACGAGGTGGGCTTGGTGGACGCCGAGCGCCAGCTAAACCTGGCGAAAAGGGCGCAACTCCAGGAAGACCTGGAGGAGAGGGTCGCAGCCAAGGAGCGGCAGGCGCAAGCCGCCAGGTCGAGGGCTGGCTATGGTGCACCCAATGTGCTATATGCTGACCACTCCCTGGCGGAATTGGAGCGCATGGCAAAGGAGGACAAGGAGGAAGTTCTGGAGGTCGCCTCAAAGTCCTCCAATTTGAAGGGGACCTTCCAGAAGGCCCTCAAATGCCGGGCCGCCAGCATGCACAGCATCGTGATGGAGCTGGTGAAGCGGACGGCCACGGACGAGACGCGACAGCTGCAGGCGAAGGTCGATCGTTTGCAGGCGGAGGTCAGCCAGCTGCACCAGAAGCTGGCTGAGGTCACGGCCCGACCTGCCCAATCTGCCCCAGGTGCGGTGGTGGAGGGCTCCTCTTCCCCTGCCAGCCTTGAGGCAATTATCCGTGGGGTTGTCATGGAGGAGAGGGCCTTCATCAGAGGCTGCTTCGCGGGCATCGAGGACCGACTCTTGCCGGAAAGGCGGCTCCGCCCGCCGCTAGCGGCGGATATGAGACCACCGCCGACGGAGCCGGAACCTGCGCCTCTGGGAGGCCTGGCATCGGGCGAGCAGCCCCGGGCCCCAAAGCCCTCCAAGGGCAAGGGCAAGGGCAAGGGGACCACGGTGCCCGCTCAAATGCCCACCACGAGCGCGGAGGGAGCGTTTGGGTCGTCTGCCACTCCAGCAGCCCCCCAGAACTTGCAGGGAGAGGACGCCCTTCTTCCCTCCACCACCCCGTCCAACCAGCCGTGGACGAAAGTGGTAAAGGGGGGAAAAGGGAAAAAGTCGACCCCCAAGCCCGCTGCGACTGCTCCTGCAGCGAAAAAGGATCCAGCCGGCGGGAGGAAGCTGGTTCCTCCCAAAACCGCGGCCGTCGTGGTGACCATCACCCCGGAGGCCGTGGAGCGGGGCGAGACGTATGAGTCCGTCCTAAGACGGGCTCGTACCAACGCGGATCCCTCCCGGCTGGGGATCGGCAACATCACGTGTCGCCGAACCCTAGCCGGGGCTCGAATTTTCGAGTTCTCGGGGGAGCAGCGCGGCGCAAACGCGGATCTCTTCGCGAAAATGGTGCAAGAGGTCATCGCGGATGCGGCAACGGTCGTCAGGCCTGTAAAGACCGCAGCCTTGGAGGTGGCCGATCTAGATGATTCGGTCACTAAAGAGGACGTGGTGGCGGCCGTTGCGGCGGCTGGAGGCTGCGACGCTGGCGCGGTGAAAGGTGGAGCCATCAGGCTCGGCCGCCGCGGCATGGGCACCATCCGCGTCGAGTGCCCGGTCGCCACGGCTGGGGCCGTCCTTACTGCGACCAAGGGACGGCTGCTTGTGGGGCTCAGTTCAGCTGTGGTCCGGCCGCTTGAAGAGCAACCTACGCGCTGCTTCAAGTGCTTCGCGTTCGGCCACACCCGAGTCACGTGTCCCTCCAAGTTCGACTGGGGAGACTCATGCTTCCGATGCGGGCAGGAGGGACACAAGGGTGCCGCTTGCCGCGCTACCATGCTGCGCTGCGCGGCGTGTGCCGCCAGTGGCCGCCCCGCGGACCACAGGATGACGGGCAGGAACTGTAAGCCTCCCGCGAGGAAAGGCATAGTGCCGGCGCAGGTTCGCCCTGCTGCTGCCACCACCGCCGTCGTTGTCGCCGCTGCAGCTTCAGCGGCGGTAGCCGAGGAGGGATGTGCGATGTTGGAATAATGGTTTCCAACTACCGCATCCTCCAGGCGAACACCAACCACTGTAGGGCGGCCCAGGACCTGGTGGTTCAGGTTATGGCCGAGTGGTTGGTGAACGTAGCGGTGGTCGCCGAGCCCTACTCAGTCCCCGGCAGCTGGCTGGGTGACGAGGACGGCTTGGTGGCACTAGCGGCGCGGTCTTCCACAGACTCCCCTTCCCTCTCGCTATTAGAGAGGGGACCGGGATACGTGGCCGCCGCGTGGGGAGAATTAGCCCTTGTGGGCGTCTATTTCTCCCCAAACCGCCCTCTTCAGGATTTCGAGAATTATCTCGCAATCCTGGCCGCCGTGGTCGGCAGGGCGGTGCCGCGTCAGGTCTCCGTACTGGGAGACCTGAATGCCAAGTCGGTGAACTGGGGCAACCCGGCCACCGACGCTCGCGGGAGGGCAGTGGAAATGTGGGCAGCCTCCTCTGGACTCTCCCTCTTGAACAGAGGAAGCGTCCAGACATGCGTGCGGCGGCAGGGTGGCTCAATAGTGGACGTCACTTTCGCCACCCCTGCGTTGGCCGCGCGCGTGTTGAACTGGCGGGTGGACCTGGTGGAGACTATGTCGGACCACCGCTACGTACGATTCGACATCTCCACCGGTGGCCCCGGAGAGTCGCGGCCCCCCTCGGTGCAATCACCGTTCCCGCGGTGGGCTCTCACCCGCCTGGACAGGGAGGCAGCGGTGGAGGCGGCGTTCATCCAGGACTGGTTTTCAGCGCCTTCCGCCGGCCTGGATGTGGACACCGTGGCGGGGCACCTGAGGGAGTCTCTGACCGAGGTATGCAACTCTAGCATGCCTCGGTCTAGCCGACCACCACCCAAACGCGCCGTGTACTGGTGGTCGGTGGAGCTGGCGGGGCTTCGAACAGCGTGTGTGGAGGCAAGGAGGGCCTACACGCGAAGCCGAAGGCGGCGTCGACGAGACCACGCCAACGAGGACCACCTCTATGAGCTGTACATTGAGGCAAAAATGGTCCTCGATAGGTCCATCGCCGCCGCCAGAGACTCGGCAAGAGCGGAGATGCTGGAGGGTCTCGACAATGACCCCTACGGGAGACCATACAAGACGGCCCGCAAAAAATTGCGCCCCTTTGGTCCCCCGGTGGCCGAGACCCTGGAGCCCTCATTTCTGGATGGGGTGGTTCAGTCCCTGTTCCCGTACAGGGACAGTAACTTCGCCCCGCCAGTGATGGGGGCCACGTTGAGGATAGCTCCGCCAGCTGAAGAAGAAGAGGAGGCCCCTCCGGTCACGGAGTCGGAACTCGGCGCGGCGATTCTGCATATCCGCGCCAAGAAGACGGCTCCGGGCCCCGACGGTGTTCCGGCAAGAGTGGTGGCCATCGCTGCCACTCAAATGGAGGAGAGGTTTCGGGACCTCTTCAGCGCATGTCTTGCGTGTGGGAGGTTCCCGAAACCGTGGAAGGAGGGGCAGTTGTGCCTCCTTCGCAAGGAGGGCCGCCCAGCAGACTCCCCCTCGGCATACCGGCCCATCGTGCTGCTCGATGAGGTCGGAAAAATGTTCGAGGGGATAATCGCTGCCCGCCTGAAAAGTCATCTGCGGCGTATCGGGCCGGACTTGTCGGACGCTCAGTTCGGTTTTCGGGCTGAGCGTTCCACGGTGGACGCGCTGGCCCGCCTTAAGGGCCAGGTGAAGGGGGCGATGGAGGCGCGGGACGGATTGTTGGCTGTGTCGTTCGACATAGCCAATGCCTTCAACTCAGTTCCCCACTCCACCATCCTAGAGGCGCTCCGATTCCACGGAGTGCCTCGATACATGCGTCGTCTGCTGGCCAGCTACCTAGAGCATCGGACGATCGTCCTGGCGGATAGGACTGGCCAAGTCCGGCGGTACGCCGTCGAGGCTGGCGTTCCGCAGGGGTCAGTCATAGGACCTCTCCTCTGGAACATCGCCTATGATTGGCTCTTGCGGGGAACTCTCCTCCGGGGCACGAGTGTCGTCTGCTATGCGGATGACACTCTCCTCACCGCCCGGGGGGGGAGTTTCAGGGAGGCGGCCAACCTGGCCTCGGCGGGCGGATCCTTGGTCGCGGGGAGGATCCGCCGCCTAGGTTTAACGGTGGCGCTGCACAAGACCGAGGCCGTGTTCTTCCACGGAGCTCGGCAGCGCCCCCCATCTGACGCCCACATCTTCGTGGAGGGCGTCAGAATTGAGGTGAAGGCCCAGATGAAATATCTGGGCCTTGTACTCGACAGCAGGTGGCGCTTCTGTCCGCATCTTAGCGGGCTGTCGTCGCGCCTGCTGAAGGCCGCAGGCGCACTCTCGTGGCTGCTTCCCAACCTGGGAAGGCCCAGCGCGCGATGCCGGCAACTTTGTGCCGGCATCTTGAGGAGTATGGCCCTTTACGGGGCTCCTATCTGGGAGGACTCCCTCCGAAGGAGGGAGAACGCCGCCGCATTGCGGGCACCCCAAAGGGCCATAGCCCAGCGAGTGGCGCGGGCCTACCGCACGGTGGGCTTCGCGGCAGCATGTGCTCTGGCCGGCACCCCTCCTTGGGAACTCGAGGCGTGGGTGCTCGCCAGAGTATATGAATGGACGGCGGGGGGGAGGGCGAGAGGAGAACGCCCAGCCCCGGAAGAGCGGGAGGCCGTCCGGCGGGAGGCGAGGGACGCCATCGTCGTCCATTGGACGGGGGAACTCGCCACCGCAGCCTTCGGCCGCCGAACCCTCGACGCGATTGGGCCTGTCCTGCGAGACTGGCTCGAGCGGTCGCATGGGTTCCTCTCGTTCCGTCTGGTGCAGGTGCTGTCCGGACACGGTTGCTTCGGATCGTACCTGCACCGGATCGGACGGGAGGAGACGCCGTCGTGCCACGACTGTGGCGCGGCGGAGGACACGGCGCAGCACACCCTCGAGGTGTGCCCCTCGTGGTCCGAGACGCGCCGCAGTCTCATCGCGGTGATCGGACCGGACCTCTCACTCCCTGGCTTGGTTAACGCCATGCTGGGGGACGAGGGGTCCTGGGCGGCAGTCGCCTCCTTCTGCGAACACGTCATGTCCCAGAAGGAGGCGGCGGAGCGCGCGCGGGAGGAGGATCCTCACGCGGCGCTGCTCCGAAGGCGGAGGAGGAGTCGAAGAAGACGTCAGTTTGATAGTCATCTCCGACTCCTCCCGGGTGGAGACCAGCAGGCAACGGGTGCGGGGGCACCCTTGCCTGTATTGCACAGGCCTCCACCAGTGTCGGACGGGAGTGGCCAGGTGTTCCCGGCCATTCCCGTAGCCCCCCAGCCTGGGGGGCATGCGGGGCCCGCCAGCTAGGCGGGCAAGCGCCGGGAGGGTTGTGGATGTAAAGGCTGAGCCGGTTTCCCATGGCCCTCCCACCACGGCGATGTGGGAACACCGCTGAGTTTTAGTGGGTATACTGTCATTCGGACAGGAGTCCCACATACCCCGTCTCGTCCCCCGACGAGCGGAAGTGCATAAAGCATTTCTCAGCGACAAAAAAAAAAAAAAAAAAAAAAAAAGGTTAGGTTAGAACTAAGACCATTAAAGCGCGAAAGCGAGCGAGCGAAGCGAGCGTGTCGTGGCAGTGCGGCCGCTGAGCGCCAGATCCCCTCTATTGTTGGTGAATCATTTAGGTTAGGTTAGAACAGTTACCAGCGAAAGAAAATATTTTTATTCGAAAGAACATATTTCGGAATTCTAATTAATCGGTACTTTAATAGTCGGAATTCGTATTTTTGTTGTATCGAATTTATTGAAACTCGGTATCTTGAGAAAGTAATTATAAACGTTAGGAATATTGAAATATTGGAATTATAAAAATAGGATGAATGATAAATCGGAGTTGTTATATTAGGAGTTTTGAACCATTCGGAATTATGAAAATCGGTATTTTGAAATACGTATTTGTGACTGACGGAATAAAGATTTTCGTATTTATGTAGTGTACCCATGTTCTACAAATTCGCAGTTTTTTCATTTTTTTAACTCAAAACGTATCGCTTAAACTTATTCGATCGCAGCTGTAATTTAGATCTAGCAAAAGAATCAGAGTTTAGTAGGTTACAGTTTAGCAGGTTTACAGTTTAGTAGGTTTACAGTTTAGTAGGTTTACAGTTTAGTAGGTTACAATTTTGTAGGTTACAGTTTAGTAGGTTCACAGTTTAGTAGGTTTACAGTTTAGTAGGTTACAATTTAGTAGGTTACAGTTTAGTAGGTTACAGTTTAGTAGGTGACAGTTTAGTAGGTTACATTTTAGTAAGATTACTGTTTAGTAGGTTACAGTTTAGTAGGTTACCGTTTAGTAGGTTACAATTTAGTAGGTTCCAGTTTAGTAGGTTACAGTTTAGTAGGTTACAGTTTAGTAGGTTCACAGTTTAATAGGTTTAGTTTAGTGGGTTACAGTTTAGTAGGTTACAGTTTAGCAGGTTACAGTTTAGTAGGTTCACAGTTTAATAGGTTTAGTTTAGTGGGTTACAGTTTAGTAGGTTACAGTTTAGTAGGTTACTGTTTAGTAGGTTACAGTTTACTAGGTTACAGTTTAATAGGTTAAATTTTAGTTAGATTACAGTTTAGTTGGTTACAGTTTAGTAAGTTACAGGTTAGTAGGTTACAGTTTAGTAGTTTACAGTTAAGTAGGTTACAGTTTAGTAGGTTACTATTTAGTAGGTTACAGTTTAGTAGGTTACAGTTTAGTAGGTTACATTTTAGTTAGATTACAGTTTAGTAGGTTACAGTTTAGTAGTTTACAGTTTAGTAGGTTACAGTTTAGTAGGTTACAGTTTAGTAGTTTACAGTTAAGTAGGTTACAGTTTAGTAGGTTACAGTTTAGAAGGTTACAGTTTAATAGGTTACAGTTTAGTAGGTTAGTTTTTAGGTAGGTACACAAATTTTACTCAAAGTCAAAGTCAAATCATTTATTTCAAATTATTACGAGTACCTAATACTATTTTGTGATCTAAGTCTAGCACGAACGCGCGGGGTAGGTAAACGTAGCGTAAATTCGAACGACTTTAAAATTGATAATACCTGTTCGTTTCGCACATAACTTTTAATTACTTTTAAGACTTTATTCATATCTATGGGTGATACCAATTTTATTGTGCCTGTCGTAAAAAAATCAACCAAAATTCTATAGAATATTATTTTGGATGAAAAAATCGTTCGATTTACGTTACGTTGACGGCCTAGTGGTTGGCCTCGCCTCTCATTCACGAGGTTGTGGATTCAAATCCGGGCCAATGACGGCCATGTGAATTTTTCAATACATATTTGTACTTTCTGAGTTTATCTTGGACATTACTGATATCAGTGAAGGAAAACATCGTCAGGAAACCTGGACTTATAGTTAATATAATTCTGAAATCACGAACCCGTCTTGAGCAAACGTGGTGATCAATGCTCGTGCCTCCTCTATATGAGAAGAGGCCTTATCCCAGCAGTGGGACATAAATAGGCTGGTATTATTGCCTCGCGCGTTCGTCTGCGCAGTAGCCGATGCCTTTTTTTTTGGTGGGTTAATCATCAAATGACCTCTCCCGCTCTGGGCGGATTGCAAGGGCGTGTCAGACTCTTACTGACTAAAACCCAACCGTGTTCCTTCAGTTGCCTGTGCGCCAGGGCCACGGTAACTCTTTCAAACGATCCGCGACCCGGCAGGCATCAGCCGTATAGGTTCCCATCAATTATGCTGACATCTCTTTGAGGCGCGCGTGGAACACGACGCGCCGTCGACCCGGGCCTGGTCCTTACCGGACGGCAAGGCTACTGTAAATAATATATAGAAGCTATGCTTCGACGAAGTTCCATCTCATTCATATTCAAAGTTATTACTAGATGCAGCAGTAAGCTAAAGTTTGGTACCCCGATGCCATATTTGGTCGAATTTGACTGGCGCCGAAATATAGGAGTTGATGTAAATAATAAATTCTTAAATTGAAGTAGGTAGATTAATATTTATGTGGCATTCTAGACTTATACCTATAAATTGACGCACATTCGGTTGAACACATAGTCCTATGTGCCTACATAACCTACATTTATATGAACTGTTGAATTTTATTTTCGTTTTATTATTTATTTATTTAAACTTCTCGCACACAATAACATGAACGGCAGACTTAATGCCTTAGGCTTTCTCTATCAGTCAATCAAGGGTGGTGTAGAGATAATATGGCAGGTGCTCTGTTTAACAGGCGTTAATAATAATAAAAAATATTAAAAATATAACATAATTAATTATAAATAAAATAGGTGTACAAGTACCTTAATAGGTTATAAACTTATAATACACATACGGTTCGTTTTCACGGAACTGTTTACATGGAATCGATGCGTGATGATGATATCAGTTACAATTTGTTGGAAGTAATTAAAAAGTATTTACATTACCTACTTATGTTATTCACGCCTTTTTTATGGGGGTAGGCAAACCACAGAGCCCTAAGTGCTGCGATTCTTTCATATAAAAATAGTAGATTGTTATACATTATATACATAATTATATATATTCTATGTACACGAGGTATTTTTAGAAAACCCGAAATAGAAATCCGAGTTATAATGGGTTTTTAGCGCCATACGGCGCACTCTACTTTTCACTATGATAGCCAGAAAACAAAATAATCCAATACAATATTAAAAAGTTTCCTTTTTTTTTAATTCCTTCTGTAGCCGCAACGCAATGCACGATTTCGCAATTCTACCGAAGAGATTGCCGGTTTTAGTTCCATTTCCAAAAATAAAATGTTCTTTTTTTATGAAACAGTAATAAGTCGAGTCTTTATTCATGATTACTCTACTTATGAATAAAGACTTTTTCGTTTTTGTAGGCTCGTTGGTAACGGACAAAAATAATTAAAAAAAAAGAACCCCTAGAGGAAAATATGCTATTTTATCCCCGCTCTGGTACGTTACAGTGACGGACTTTTTGAGCAAGAGTAGTGAAATATTTTTTTTTTGCAATAAATCGTTTCGTATATTTTGTCTGACCCATCGTTGCGACTTTAAAGCCCAATAAATGCACGATTCCTGTAACTTCCTATAACTAAAGTTTAAAATAACGATTGGTTCGTAATTTTTTAATTTCCTTAGACAATATCGGAACTTTTTATGAATAAAGATATAGAACCGATATTTTTGGCATATTTTCTATATAAATAAAAAAAATATGTTCGTTGACAAGCGCTTCACTTGAGAACGGCTGGATCGATTTAGCTATTTTTGTTTTAAAATGTTCCGAATAGTCTAAATTAGGATTTTAGGGAAAGGAAAATTGTAAAAGTTTCCCGGAAAATGTTCATGTTCGGGAAAAACTAAACATCCTTCTTTCTATAGGATTTTTGTAAGAACTATTAAAATTTGGACAGTACAATATCTGTCGGGTCAGCTACATAGTTTTAAATTAATTATAACTAAATACTTACCCATAGAGTAATTAGTTATCTTTTTCAACAATATGAAAATTTCTGATAGGTAGGTAACTGCTTAAATTTTATATTTCTGCGTTGGTTGCAATGTGAATATAATCCAGCATTGCATATGTGAGCACGCCCTTTATGCCTGGAGGCTTTTAAGCAAGTATTAGGTTTATTTTACATTTTTATTTTGTAGCTTGATTATAGTGTTCATTTTATTTGTTGGTATATTGGCGTGGCTAGCTGACATATGGCAAATAATTTAATTTTATGTTCTGTTCTGTGTTTCGTAATATTAATTACTTTGCATACCTACTATTGTACAGAATCATTTTTTTTTCTAACTGTACAGACAGCTGGGGAGTTTGTTGGGCCACTTCTTGTCCCCAGCTAAAGCACTAGGAAGTGGTGAAGGGCGGGCGTTTTGGGGGACTGTCGTATGCAATTTTGACGTTCAAAAAGTGCTGATTCTCAGCCTAATTTACATAAATGACTTTGGATTTTGAGAGAGCTTCAAATTCCTCTATAATGTTGTAGAAACTATTATTTTCAATTCACTTTCCAATATTAAATAAATAATAATAATCATTTATTTCAAGTTTTACAGACACATTAACTTAAATATTTATACACACTCAGTCATATTAAATAGTCAAAAACAAATACAGATTTAAATATAGAAATTATGAAATTATTCAAACTAAACAACAAATAGGTACACAATAGACTTGTTGCAGTGTTGCCACATTATTAGAGCCGTTGCTCTTAGTTATTCCCGTGCTGACACAGGCTAAATGGAGAAGGTGTATCTCCATTGAGCCTGTGTCAGCCTTAGACTAAAGCAAAGTGCGTCTAGGTGTAAGACGCACTTTGCTTCAGTCTAAGGACATGTAAATCGAAATTTAGTGGCGGCTTTGTGGTATTGTAGGACGAATTTAGGAGGCAAGGTAGACTCTATTCGGCCTAGTATTTGTGTGGCTATCATGAGGATATACATACCGATAACGGTTACAGCCATTATGATAGCTGCACAAATGATAGGGACGGCTGGAGTCAACGTATAGCTATGGTATGTGCCAAAACTATCTGATGAAATTGTAAACAAATGGATCAGAAAACGTACCTGTGCATGGCAACTTGTAGGTTTTTTTTTCACTTTTGGAACAGACATTAAACTACTGTTTTATAGGTATGATGGTCAATGAGCCTTAAGATTGATCATCAGATCAGATATCCCATATAGTGTGCTGATTTTAGATTTTTACCAGATATTTCAGATTTTTACCAGATATTTCAGATTTTTGGTACTTTTCTTTATTGCCATCTGAAATTAACTTCCAAGCTGTAGGGGAAAGTGGGGGAAACACGAACACGTAAGGGCAAACTTAAATAAAACAGCGGAATTTAGATATAAAGTTTCTTTTATTGCTTTAGAACCAAGTTTGCTTATCCATCTGAATCATTGATTAATGAACACTCATATTTTTTTAGTAAAACATTAAGTAAGAGAAACAAAATCCTTAGTGTTCGTGTTTACCTGACTAACGTCGGGTAAAGCCGAACACCGAGTGGGGTAGTAAAGAACTAATATATAATGTCTTAATTACGACAGAGTTCACATTTATAACCCGCCGATGAATATATTTATGAATATAATAATATCATTACAAGGCATCTGAAACAATAATAAAAAAATAACAGAGAACTAACGAATAGGGGGTAATGCCGAACGATAAAGATTACCTGACATAGCCTGTTAACCTGAAACAATTAATGTGTCAAAAAATATTTTAGGTTAAGTATATTCGTTTTGCCGTTACCGTGTTTTTCATTTAACTCATTATTATATGAGTATTCTAGTAAGTAACAGTGAAATTGCTATAGCTGATAGAAATAAAGTTACATCGATTTATATTTACGAAAAAATTACATCAAAAATATACAAAATAATGAAAAGCTCGTACCTTTTATGCTGCGTGCGTCTGTATCAGCTGTGTTGTTGACTGGCACTACATGCGGCGTGATCTTCAAGATGGCGGGGAACAAAATAAGGCCATCTGTTTCTAACATATTAGAACCGTTGCATTCGGGATTACCCTGCGTTCGTGTTTACCCCACTTTCCCCTACGAGTTTGGTACATTCTTGACCTAATAAAGAAGCTTACAACTACAAAAAGCAATACTTATCTAAACTAATACATAATTAACTATTCCCACTGGCCCACATTACAAGACTAGCTAAGCACATTTCCAGACATATCTCGGCAACTCGAAATAATGACCACTGATTCGCCATCCACAAACAAAAATGTACATAATTACTGAAAAATAATATGTGATGACCACATCGGACGACTAATGGGCCCTCAATTGCAATCAAAACGTATTTTCCTCAAGATTGCAGGGGCCCGCGGCCCCCCGGCCCCTGGAACGCCCGACTATGTTCGCTCTTATTTTTACAGATTGCCTATTTGTTATTTTATGTCACTCAAAAATGTAATATCATTTTCTCTGCGATTTTTTCGACTTTTGGCGGAAAAGATGTGATTCCCGGTGATCGAAATATGAAGGGTAATCAGAACGAGATTGGGGTAGGTGCGTAGATAGTAATTTATTTATAAGTAAATTAGGACTGAGACGAAATTGTAATGAATTGTGAAAGTCTTAGTGTACAGAATAGTCTCCCGTAAGAATAAAACTAGATTTCTTACCTACAAGTAACTAGATTTATTACCTTGAGAGGTCATTAACCGCAGGAAAATCTCAACAACGCGGAGTTCAGTAAGGTGACATAATCGCACAACGCCATCTATTAGTAAAAAACGGTACTAAGCAAATCACAATGATAATAATCAAAATATTATACTAAGTACATACGTAACGTAATATCTGTCGTGTAATTGTCTATAAACAGATTAGATATTTAGTGGCCTATATAATAATGATGTCTCATCTTCGAACCATGCTTGACGAATTAATTGCTAATTGTTATCTATACAAGTGTTGTATATTAATATTATACATTGAGGATAACTACATAATAATGTTCTGTTCGTACACTTGGCATATGAATAAATTAGTAGGTCGTGTTCTTGATCAAGATCGTGGCATGACCGTGTTTTTCTTCAACAAGTTCGCTATCAAATTTTCCGAAGTAAAGATAAGGTAGATACAGAGCAATCGATCTACTGATTCTGTAAAAATGTCATGGTGAAAACTAAAGTCAAGCGAGTTGTCAATAGTTTAGTGCAAGCTCACTTTATTTAAGTGCTCATACACAAGAGCGGCACGCGTCAACGGCACAGGCAACTGCAGCCGCCGCTGCCGTCGGCAACGTGCCGCTCGTGTATTTGAGCACCGTACTCAAATACACGAGCGGCATGTTGTCGACGGTAGCCGCCCAAGCGTCGACGGCGATCGTCGACGCGTGTCGGCGGCTGCAGTTGACGCGTACTGCTCGTGTATATGATCACGTATGTGAGCATCGTCTATATGATGTGAGTGTGTATGGTCGTAGCATTATGGTGAGCGATTGCCGTTTTGCGTGGATGTAACGCATATTTTCCCCCAGCTCGTTCTTTTTTGTATTTGTGTGCTTTTTCTTTGCGTCATGTTTACCGCAAATAAACATATTTTCTTTCTTCCTTTTTTTTTCTTTAGATCACTAAGTTTTCATGATGAGATTTTGACAGAATATACCGGCTGGTATCTACATCTATATGGTCCCTCCCACAAGAAACGAAAGCGAGATGCTTAAAATTACTTTGTAAGTAATCAAGGTACGATTCGATTAAGTCACACGTTTCAAGTTTACCCAAACTAGGGACGCCTACTTCAATCAATCTCAGGACTGCCATTATTTTTAATAAATTTCGGTAATAATAGTTCAAAATAAATTAGATTGAGGCAAAAGTGGTAGTGGTTGCGGTTTTGAGTTGGTCATAATTGAAATTTAAGGTGAGGTTCACCTAAGCCACTTTTATTGGGCTGAGTTTTTTCTTGCATCACCCCTTAATTATGCACACAGGGTTTTTTTTTGGAAACCGCAACTACTATGTGTAACTGAATTAATGCACATTAGGAAAGTAATTAATGTTCAGAATCATTTACTGAATCGATTTCTGTAAATTTTTATATACCTACCTAGGTATTTTTTTATCCCAAAAATAATTAAAACTACTAAAATTACAGTCAAACTTCCGCTGTACGGTCAAAATAAACCCAAAATGGACGAAGTACCTACTACGCTAGACCCTTAAACGTGCTTCTGTTCCTCTTTTTACTCCTGTGGCCTGTGGGTACATTTTACGCAGAGATCGTACAGTGACCTTCGTGTGCAGTACAATAATGCTTTCGGGGTGTTGCTGGGGCTGCCTCGCTTCTGTAGCGCATCAGGGATGTTTGCGGAATTGCGTGTTGATTGCTTTTGTGCATTAATGCGTAAAAGATGCGCATCCTTGGTGCGCGGGTGCGAGCCAGTTCCAACAGTATCCTGGGAGTTATTGCTGACAGGCTGGACTGGAGTATTCTAAGTCGTTGCTCCAGCATCTCAGCTGGAATGCTGAAGCAGTGATTATTTTGTTGTGTACGTTTGTGTAATTGTTGTTGTAACTGTATCACTAACATAGTTGTAAGTTTATTTTTAACCAACTTCAAAAAAAGGAGGAGGTACTCAATACGACAATTTTTTTTATTTTTTTATTTGTGTTAGCTCAGAACTTTTTCTGGTGGAACCGATTTGGATGATTCCTTTTTTATTTGAAAGCTGGTGCTTCACATGTGGTCCCATTTAAATTTGATCAAGTACTGAACAGTAGTTTTTCAGTTATCCTTAATAAAGGCTCGTACACACTGGCGCGACGCGACGCCCGACGCAAAGGCACCGCGTGTCGCGCGACGAGCGGCGCCTTTGTGTAGCGCTGTCGCGTCGCGCCTGTCTGTGGGAGCCTTAATGCGTATTTTTTCCACTTAGTTTATATTGATGATGTTAATTATAAAAATTTCCTGTCACGGTTAATTACATATCAAGTAGTGGTATACGAATGTGTGTGGGGTAGGTAACACAACTAAAAAGTGAAAAATAAAAACTTTTTACAAAAAAAAAACAACCGACCACCAAAAAAAAAAAAACTCTAAAATATATTTTTCACGTTTTCTTGTGTTTTTTTTTTTGGAAGTCGATTGTTTTTTTTGTAAAAAGTTTTTTATTGTTACTAACACTATGAGTCTCATGCTTACTCTTAATAAAGAATTAGTTATTATAAGCTCCCACACGGTATAACTAATTTAATATATAAACAATGTTTTATAAATAATAGTAAAAATTCAGTATGTGTATTATGATTACAACATAATATTCTAATTGGGGGTATACCTAATATAAGAAGTTAACAATCAATCTGTCTTATGAAATGATACACTAAAACATTACCCTCCTTTTGGCTGCAGTTGGGTGTAATTTGAAATAATATCACATTACTACCGACAAAAAAAGCCGTCGACAAAAGTCGTACCTATTTAATAAGAAACTTTTCATTTCTACGCGAAGTAAAACTTCAACTGGATGCCAACATGACTTGAATAGCATTGCAAGAACTTTTAAACACGTACCTACGTCGAACAAGTATTATCCAACTAGTTCAAATTATTTTAAACTTTGTTTGAATCATTTAATATAGATATAAACTTTACTACAAGTTGGTTTTGTGAAGAAAGTTTAGTTTTATTGAACAAGAAAAATATTGTTAAATGAAAAAAAAAAACATCATTATCATGATTTCAGCCGAAAGATGTCCACTACTGGACATAGGCCTCCCCCAGGCACTGCCACTTCGATCGGTTCTGTGCTTTCCGCATCCAGTGGATTTTCTGCCGTCTTCACCAGCACCCTAATTACGTAACACACTATCTATCACAATCGGAATCATTTTGAAGCCTATTGCTAATCCATTGGTTCATATTTTCGAAAAATTTGTCTGCTCCACAACGTAAATAACGCAATGAATGTTGTTGAACTGTCAAAATGAAACCCATTCCTACTGTTAGTGTTACGTAATTACCCTGCTGGTCATGAGTCCATCTCGTCGGAGGCCTTCCAACGGTACGTCTTCCGGTACGCGGTCGCCACTCCAGAATCTTTCGGCGTCATCAGCCATCTGTTCTGCGAGCAATGTGCCCTGCCCACTGCCACTTAAGTTTGGCAATTCTCTAAGCTGTGTCGGAGAAAAAAAATAGGTATATAGGCACCTATTTCCGCGGTATTTTTACTAAAACTCGAAAGGAGATCGAAAATTAAGCATTTATTGTACCCTTTTGAAGGTTGGGCTATTTTTATCAGAACCAGTATTGTTTCTACTCTTGAAACAGACAATAGGTTTGGCTATTAGATCTTGATTTATATTCTAAATTAATTAAATATGAAAAGAAGTCGGAGGCACCTTATTCCGATGTAAACATCCTTATTCCGATGTAAACATCCTTATTCGAAAGTAAAAAACCTCATTTCGATGTATTTGTTTCCTAATTCCGAGTGTACAAAATGCAAAGGAAAACGATAAGAAGAATAATACAGGGTGTTTAAAAAATCAACTCTATTTATTAATTTAGGGTTTAGTCATTCGTAAATCTCAGTCTATTTAGATGAGGTTTTAATGTTTTCATAAAATGATGTCACAATATTCAATTAACACCTAGCTAATCAATTTTACTTATTTTAATACTCGTCATATTATTACAATAGTAGTACAAACAATATGTGGCTCTCTCTAAAGCAAGATATTGTGTAAAATGATATTATTCGATCAATGAAGTTGATTGTCCATAAATGTGTACAACTACGTACCTAAGTTTGTGAAAGGTATTATAAAGGCAATACGGAAACCTACGCGTTATTAAAACTAAAGAAAAGTGAAAATTTGGGAACACTCTGTATTTTACGTGTGTATATACCGCGGAATAAGGTGTTCATAGAACCTTATCCTGACCTACTATACATCGTTATAGCGTTTCACACCAAAAAATCTCGTTTCCCAATTCAGAGTAATAAAAAATGGAAGATTTTTGCATAATTTATATATAGATTAATACTTAATTGCAAAATCTTCGGAAATATAATATAATACTCCCTAAAAATTACATCACATTGTGTATGAACAAAAATTTTCCGTCATAGTTTTTCCATAAAATGAATTAACAAAATATCTAAATAGATCACCTTTGAAATGCCATAATTAATTAATGAAACCCAAAAGTATACCTCGGAAATGGATTTTAATATTCATTATCTTTCTCAGTTGTCGAATCCAAAGCGGGAAGGGCCTAATCATAAAAACAACCCTGTAAATTAAAAAAGAAATCAAGTATTCGCCATCAATCGCTATGTCGCGGTTTAAATCGGAATAAGGAACCGGCTGAAATATCTGGCACCTAATGCCGCGATATTTTCAAGACGTATTTTCACCCTGATTTATTCAGAAAAACATACAAAAGTTAAGTGTTTTCGATTGAAAAAATATTCCTTGAAATAGTTTAACTCAAAGAATTACTTACACACGCGGTACAAATATAACCAAAGAATCACTATTTAAAAAAACATGGCACTCACGTGCACGAGGTCCAAAATGTATAAAGTGTACGTTCGGACCAGCTGCTGACGCAAAACTAAGTAATTATTTTAATGCGTATAAATATTACTCCAGACCTTTTATGATAAAACTACGCAAAGTTATATTATGAATTGAATAAGAGATCTTTCAGTTAAAGAGAGCTTGTAAATCGCTCGTAAACGCAGTTTTTCTAAATACCTCGGAATATGGTGCCAATTTTAGAACCCCTCGGATTAAGGTGCCCTTACCTTATTACGTAATGTACTATGTAACAGAAGTTTAAAAAACTCCTTCCAAGCTTCCTTATTTCGTTGGCAACCCTAATTTCTCCTCTTTCGTTAATAAGGTAAATTCCTCAAAGCTTTAACTTAATTAAAGTTGGTTCGAACAAAGTTTACAACACAATTCACACATTACATTATTGGAAACTTTTTGATAACGTGTCTATACACGAAGCTTCCATCAATTTTTAAAAAAAAAACTTATGTTTAATGAGGACCTTTCGTAATTACAAAGTTACCGTAAAAAAGTCAAATAAAACGCTCAGACAAGCGGATACGTTAATGTTTAATTAAGAAAATAAACAAATCGTGCACTTAATGACCCTTGACGATAGTGTATTTTTTTATATGGGCATTTGACGCAGATGTTACTGCATTTAATTAATTATTAGTAATTCATTCAACTAAAACGTTCAATCACATTATTTTTGATTAAAAATCGTTCGTTTATTAAGATTTCTAGCGACTTGCCTTTGCTTCACACGGTTTTCACGACTTGACAAAACATCGAGATATCTTTATTTTATGTAAGTTTAATATTTTCTTAGTAAAATTCTTCTTCTTCTTCCCCTATCGGAATACCAGCGCTGCGACACTTATTTTTAAATGATGCAGCATCATGCCGAGATAGGAGCCTTTTGGCCTCGTACCGGACTTTTTGTTGTTATTTTAATTTTCCTTTTGTTTTTATGAGTGTGATTAGTTTAATTTGTTATAACCGTGTGCGAGTCCCAATAAATACTTTTTCTTTCTTTCTTTCTTAATGTCTTTATGAATGTATTGTACATATAAACCTTACGAAATGAATTCTCTAAATGGTGGTGAAAACCGCATCAAAATCCGCTGCGTATTTTAGAAGAACACCGCGGTCATACAGGCAGACGCAAAAAGAAACTTTATTTTATAAGGTACCAGCTTTTGCCCGCGGCTTCGCCCGCATGGATGTCGGATAATATCCCACGGGAACGTGCTACCGGGATTTAAAGTACCCTATGTGTTAATCCTGGTAACAAATGTATATTAATTCCGTAATACATTGTTTTCATATAACTCTATTGGTTTACGAGACGCACGCCAGTAAAGCTCCCAGTCGGCATGATTTCTTCCGACATCTTCAACAATCATCATCATATTCCAGTAAATTTACACAATACCTTAATGAATTATACACCTTAACCTTCCTCATGAATCACTCCGTCCACTGGTGAAAACCGTATGAAAATCCGTCCGGTAGTTTTTGAGTTTATCGCAATCAGACAGACAGACGCGGTGGGGGGACTTTGTTTTATAATATGTAGTGATGTATTTAATGGAACCTCGTATAATTTCCATTTCGCGCTCCTAAAAATATAATTGAACACTCTAATAAAACGATTGCGCCTCTTTTTGTGTACCTCAAATAATAGCTGTATTGGGGTCCTTAAACTACAAAAACGCCAAGTAACTGCGAGCAACTTGGATGTAGCGCTCGCTCGGCTCGCGCGCGGCTGGTCACAGTTCTATCCTAACCAAACCCATAATATGGTCGGGGTGCCCTAGCTTAGTTACTGCGACTAATTCGGTTCGCGCGTATTTGGTCACAGTTCCAACCTACTTGGTTAAGGCGACCAACTGTGAAAATAGGCCAGAAAATTAAAAAGAGGCTCTTTTATTTAAAAAAAAGTTTGCATCATTAGAAGCGCAAAAACGTTTAGAGGTTTTTTAATTTAAAAAACATAAAAAATGTAGTACCTACATCACTGGTACATCATTAGAAATGTATTAAATTGTAATATGTAAGTATACATAGATTTAAGTAATATGTATTATTATAAATTGACTAAAGCAAAGAGCTTAGCTTAAATCTGCTTGAACAAGACGAATAAAACATGCTTGTTATATTAATAAGCAAGTACCTGACACAGAATACAAAGCAAGACCTTATGTGGACCTGCCGGGGTCGCGGATTGTTCGAAAGAGTTACCGTGGCCCTGGCGCACAGGCAACTGAAGGAACACGGGTGGGTTTTAGTCAGTAAGAGTCTGACACGCCCTTCCGCTCCGCCCAGAGCGGGAGAGGTCATTTGATGATTTCCCACCCAAAAAAAAAAAAAAAAAAGACCTTATGTGGACTACATTATTTAAACAAATTTCTTTTACAAATAATATATTAATAATCCGGCGAACACAATGGTATTACAGAGACGGGTTTGTTAATATTCATGTAACTTCGGCCATTTTTTTATAAACACCTATTAAGGGTAGGTAGACCATAAAAAGAATACGTAAGCTTGTTTCTTTTTGTTTTTGGGATTACCTATGTAATTAGGGTTACCACCCGTACTCTAAAATAGAGTATTGTCCTCTTTTTCATATAGGTGTACTTTATAATCTATGACACCAATAAAGTACGCTAAAATACTCTATTTACGTAACTCTGACTGTTACTGACTTTTCCTCCCTTATGAACGTAAAGTGGAGAGACGAAAGGAATAAAGCTTCCCAAAACTTAATTAAAAACGAGCTGATCAAATATTTCAATGTAAAGTCTGATTGCAAAGAGGCTGTTACTATCTTCAAGAAAGACGACATTTGTTGAATGTTGTGAAAAGTAGCGAAATGTGTTTTTAAAGATAAATAAGTAGGTACTCCTTTTTTATGATCGTACTTTAATTTTGTTCTACCGAAATGAAAAAACACTTTATTCGTCCCAAAAAAAGGTGGCAACCCTATATGTAATGTGAATGTGTACTAATATCATCAACAGTGACGTTAAAAATATAGATATGCCAGAAAGCGTAAATTACTATACTTATATAGGGATCTAGCTTTTGCCCGCGACTTCGCCCGCGTGTAGGTCGGAATTTATCCCACGGGAACGTACTATCAGGATAAAAGTATCCTATGTGTTAATCCTGCGGGGTAATTACGTAACACACTAACAGTAGGAATGGGTTTCATTTTAACAGTTCAACAACATTAATTGCGTTCGCGTTATTTACGTTGTCGAGCAGACAAATTTTTCGAACTTATGAAGCAATGGATTAGCAATACGCTTCAAAATGAATCAGATTGTGACAGATAGTGTGTTACGTAATTAAGGTGCTGGGTATAAACTATCTGCGGGAGGGGCCGGATTTGGCGGAGAGCCAGTTTGGTTTCCGCAGGGGGCGCTCCACGGTGGACGCCATCATGCGCGTGCGAGCCCTCACGACGGGGGATGCTGTGGCCCGGGGTGGGGTCATCTTGGCGGTGTCTCTAGACATCGCCAACGCCTTCAATACCCTGCCCTGGAGTTGCATCAGGGAGGCACTCCGGTATCACCGGATGCCGACCTACCTCTGTCGTGTAGTCGAGGCCTATTTGACGGATAGGGCGGTTATTTACCCCGGTCACCAGGGAGAATGGAACCGGCGAGAGATGTCGTGCGGTGTCCCACAGGGATCGGTCCTGGGGCCGCATCTGTGGGACATCGGGTACGACTGGGTGCTGCGCGCCGACCTCCCTAGCGGCGTCAGCGTGGTGTGCTACGCTGACGACACGCTAGTCCTGGCGCAGGGGAGGTCTCACCAGGCGGCGGCCGAATTGATGACACGCGGGGTTGCGACAGTCGTCGAGAGGATCCGGCAATTGGGACTCGAGGTGGCCTTGCGCAAGTCCGAAGCCATGTGTTTTCATGGTCCTCGGAACGCGCCACTGTCGGGTTCCCAAATAGCGGTAGGAGGGGTTCACATCGGCGTCGAGTCGACGATGAAGTACCTGGGACTCGTCCTCGACAGCCGATGGAACTTCGTGAAGTATTTCCGACGTTTGGCTCCCAGACTGCAGCGGGCCGGGGCTGCTTTGAAGCGGCTCTTGCCCAATCTGGGGGGGCCAAACGCCTCCTGCCGGAGGCTCTACGCGGGGGTCGTGCGGTCCATGGCCCTTTACGGGGCACCGGTGTGGGCGCGTTCGTTGAGGCTCCGGCCAGCCCGCCGGTTGAACGCGTCCCAAAGGGTCATGGCCATCCGGATGGTACGGGGATACCGCACGGTCTCCTGCGAGGCGGCGAGCCTCCTTGCCGGATTACCGCCGTGGGATCTGGAGGCAAAGGTCCTCGCGCACGTTTGGGAGTGGCGCGAGGAGGCGAAACGCCGGGGCGTAACTCCGCTGCCGCGAGAAATCGCGGCACAGCGGACAGAGTTCCGGCGGGATCTCTTGGCGGCATGGAGAGTGCGACTGTCGCAACCCAGCGCAGGGCACGCCACAATTGCGGCGGTAAGACCCCTCTTTGAGGAGTGGCTTGAAAGGCTCCACGGCGTCCTCACCTTCCGTCTGACGCAGGTCCTCACCGGACATGGCTGTTTCGGGAGGTACCTATTTCGAATAAGGCGGGAGGAAACGCCCGGATTGTGTGGATCGACCGGAGGACACGGTGGAGCATACGGTGGAGGTCTGCCCGGCTTGGGCGGAGCACCGCCGTGTCCTCGTGGCGGCGATCGGCGGCGGCGACCTCCCGCGTCCGGCCCTGGTTCAGGCCATGGTACGGAGCGAGAGAGAATGGGAAGCCGTCACCTCCTTCTGCGAAGCAGTAATGCTCGCGAAGGAGGAGGCGGAGCGCGAAAGAGAGAGGCAATCTCTACGCCCTCGCGCCCCTCGCCGCCGCAGAAGGAGGAGACATCCTGGGCATCGGGAGTCGATTGCCGACTCCCGGCCACCGTAGGCGCGGGCTTGCGGACGGTGAGCAATGGGCAGCTCGCCGTCCGGTAAGGACCAGGCCCGGGTCGACGGCGCGTCGTGTTCCACGCGCGCCTCAAAGAGATATCAGCACCATTGACGGGGTCCGATAGGACCGATGCCTGCCGCGGTCGCGGATTGTTCGAAAGAGTTACCGTGGCCCTGGCGCACAGGCAATTGAAGGAACACGGGTGAGTGTTAGTCAGTAAGAGTCTGACACGCCCTTCCGCTCCGCCCAGAGCGGGAGAGGTCATTTGATGATTTCCAACGCAAAAAAAAAAAAAAAATGGTTATAAACTATCTGTGTGACTTTCATCAAAATCCTATTAAAAGCATAATTAATACTAATGATTGAAATAGGTACTATCGTGGATTCATGCAAACCTAGTACTTTTTGTTAGGTTTCTGCTCAGAAATGTGCACAACGTGTGGTGAACAGAATAACCATTTTGATGCATGCAACGTTCTACCGGCACCCTAATTACGTAACACACTATTTATCATAATTTGAATCATTTTGAAGTCTATTGATAATCCATTGCTTTATATGTTCGGAAAATTTGTCTGCTCAACAACTTAAATAACGTAATGAATGTTGTTGAACTGTCAAAATGAAACCCATTCCTACTGTTAGTGTGTTACGTAATTACCCCGCGGGATAAAAAGTATCATCTATATACTTTTACTGGTCTAAAACCATCTTCGCATTATTGCCTTTCTAATGAAACCGGTTTGTGGCACATCGGTTTAATAATTACAAAGTCTATAACGGACATAGGTAGAAACAATTTTTATGTTGTGTCCCTGAAAGTATGGATCAAATCGAATAGGGGCGTGGGCAAGGTCATTTCAAAACTTTTTAACTCTGAGAATTTCGGTGCAATTTTATACGGTTCAAAAGTTATGACCAATTTTTGTTTTTTTTTTTTATTTACTTCGCATAGTGCTCAAAGAAAAAAAACATAAGAAAAATACTATCACAGCTATCATTTTTTTTTCAGGACTGTAGCAGATTGGGCCTTTCCTGTGGTAATACTTTTACGCAGCTAGAAAACAAATTGATCATAACTTTTGAACCGCAAAAGATTGCACCGACATTCTTAGGGTTAAAAAGTTTGGAAATAACCTTGACCACGCCCCTATTCGATCTGATCCATACTTCCAGGGGCACCCTGTATAGATAGAACTCTCTGTGAAAGGTCCTAGTTCGGGGAAATACTGCCATGATACACAATTTCATCTGCGTCGCATTTTTGCTGTGTTCGAGTTTTAAACATACCGGTGCTTGTGAAATTTAAGCAGATAAAATATTTTAACTTTGCCTCTAACGTGTACCCTTTTCGGTGATGTAAGTGTATTTATTTATATAGAAACAGTTCCCTATCGGGTTTCTCGATAATGACTTGTTTAATAAATTAACTACATCACACTTTACTCACAGTAAGTTCGTGTATACTCGAGCATAGTAATTTTTCGAGTTTTTATGTTGACCACGAAGGCAAAGCGCGGATTGGGTCCACCGATGAACCCGTGAAGGTCGCAGGAATCCGCTGGATGCGAAAGCATATTGTCGTTAGTTTTAAATGCACCAATTTTTTTTTTTAAGCTATTGAATAGCTTTTTTCGCGGGCTTTAAGCGCGGCGACCGAATCAAGAAATTCCGTAACGAAAATAAAACCTAACACCCCCCACTCCGCCTACCACGTAGCTCGGCCGAGCGTTCGCTTAACGTGTATGTAATTATGTATATGGTACGACTGTACTTGAATTAATATCAAAGCTGCACGAATAAAAAAAATTACTGCATGAATAAAAAAAAATTAAAAATTATAATTGCATAAGTTGATAAAAAATGCTATGCAATAGCTTTACCGCGGCAGTCCCCGAGTGCCACACGTGTTTTTTTTATTTATTTTTTGTTTAGATTTCCTGTGCGTGTCCCAAATAAAATATTATTCTTTCTTTCTTTCAATCGAAGTCGGCTGAATAATGAGGATATTTACCACAGCTCTTACTTATAAGCCACCTATTCACCTATAGGCACCTATCCCCATCACCGACTAGAAAGTGACTAGCTATCAACTATTTTTCGCTCAAGAAACGTACAAAAGATTGTAGGTCCCGTGTAAGTAAAAGGGATACATATATTAATAATGGATCGCTGTCTGATTACACCGCCGGCGAGTACTCGTTTGTCGCAGCGACAAGAGCTATCAAACAGAGTACTCGCTCAGCGACACTCGCTTGGCGGGCAGAACACTCGCTGGGAGACACGTTTGTTACATACGCACCAGCGAGTTATAGCTCGTCACCGTGACGCTCTCGCTGCTCGTTGCTCGCCAATTCGTATTCAGTTGCTAGCTCTACTCGCTTCTCGCGGCAGGACAGGTGCCTCTGACATATCTATGTTTTTAAAACAACACTAATAAAAGATAACTAGGCACTTTAAACTGTTTTTGCACACATTACACGTATCACATTTCATAACGCAGTTGTTACACGTAATTTCAGTTGTAATTTGTTGTAATCCCAACTCCCGAAACACCTTATTGTTATGAAGGAAATAACCATTTTACTTTTAAGAGGCCATTTACAGTTTCATGCTGTAAACTCATTGTCTTCAGTTTCCGGTATGGAAAAGGTCTATCTCTTTTCTTTTCATGAGGTATCTTGAAAGGTGTTACATTTCCATTTGAAGGACAAAAGTATTTCACATTATCTTTAAGAACATAGTGTTACATAGGTATTATTATGTCTTATTTACCGTATTAATCAGTAAGCAAGATCACGATTTTGTGTATATATTTGAAAATGTACTTAACGGCTCAGGATAGCCTTTACCAGTAGTGGTCATTGTTGGTCAGTAGTGGTTCAGCCAGCTACAATTTCATCAGGATTGTTGCGGGATATAGCAGTTCGTCGTGGACGTGGTACGACAGCGGTTACCAGTGTATTATCTATGGCCTCCCTAAGAGTATATATGTTCTGTTTCTATGGCAGTTACCCTGACATCCTCTCTGTTATCAGAAGACCGCCGCCACGCAACCATCTATGCGACGCTCTGCTAGAGTGACTGTCACCATGCAGCCAGTGTCACTCTTATCCGACCTTTTCGGTGATTTCAGTAACTTCACCGTCGTAATAAAACGACGCGGCGCCACTTCCTATGCCGTCATACTTACACATAATGTCCAATTCTGAACAAGCAATAGCATGAAATCACCAATAAGCACTAGATTATAGCTCGTTCCTCATCTTTAACTTAAAACGTATTGCTTCTGTAAGAGAATAAATATCACAGGCTTAAACCATTAGCAGGTTGGGACTTTTATTTATTTATGAATTAATTGTTATTATTAACGAGCATACGTGCTGCTAGTGTGTAATTAAGACTGACCTTATTGGTGATCTCCTTCAAAAAGATCAGGTGTGAAAAATATAGGAAAATACGTTTATTTGCGGTAAACATGACGCGCAGAAAAAAAACACACAAATCCAAAAATAACGAGTTGGTGGAAAATATGCGTCATAGCCACGCAAAACGGCAATCGCTCGACATAATGCTACGACCCCATGGGAGCTCTGTCTCGCATGAGGTCGTAGCATTATGCAGCGCCCCAGCGCTCCTACACCACAGGTGGTGCATAGTCCACCTCGTAATTGCTTTATCACGTTTGACAACAATTCCTGCCAAATTAAAATTCACTATCGCTATGGTTTACTAAAAGAGCGGTGGCCGCCATATGGTGTCCGCAATTTACCGGAGAATGACGTCACTGAAACGTAATTTACGAAAGTATGTTTATTTATTTATTTAACCATTTATGTACACACATATATAAACAGACAAGAAGAAAGGAACAGAAAACTACGTACAAAGGTGATGCTTATTTCTAAAGAAAACTCTTCCAGCTTACAGCAGCGGCAGCGGCAGCGGCTTAGTTGGTGTGTTTTCCAAGAGAGCGTTTTTTTTGACACCGTTATGTCAAACCCCGCTCCCATAATTTTCATGACAATCGTCACTGCGGCCGTTAGGTGGCGGCCACCGCTCTTCTTGGAAACCGTATCTTATTGTTGAAACTATTTATCTGACACATAGACAAATAGACCTTATCGTTTTATCACGTGCAAGTAACAATGTCGTAATGGCCCGTCGGTTAAGGCCTCGCCTCTCATGAAAGAATAAAGAAAAGGAAAGAAAAATTGTTCATTCTGCACAAACAAAACGCACATTACAAAAAAAAAATACGTAAAATAAACACAAACAAAGTAGCCAAAAGCCTCGTATTCAAGCAATAAAAGATTGACAATTTTGTCCGTTGCTTGATGTCAGGGCCAGGGACATCGTGCACGAAGTTGTGGGTTCAAATCCGAGCAAGTACCAATATGACTTTTACAATTCATATGTTCTTTCTAAGTTTATCTTGGACATTACTGTCATCGGTGAAGGAAAACATTGTGATGAAACTGTAGCGGCATCTACAACGCCACATGCGAGCTACGCGTCAGACTGACGTCACGCAAAATCCTGCATCGCGCAAGCAGAGTTTACCGCGCAACTAGCATATATACAACGTCCCGACATCAACACTCGGGCAGTTGCCCACCAGACACGACACCCGTCTGGTCGGAGGATCCTCCCTTTTCTATAGAGTATGAGTGAACTTGACACCCTGTTCCTCATACCTCTATAAAACCTTACCCTAATGACGTAACACACTATCTATCACAATCTGATTCATTTTGAAGCCTATTGCTAGTCCATTGCTTCATAATGTTCGAAAAATTCCTCTGCTCAACAACGTAAAGAATGCAACGAATGTTGTTGAACTGTCAAAATGAAACCCATTCCTACTGTTAGTGTGTTAGGTAATTACCCCGCTGGACTTATAGTTAACCGGTTGAACGACACGGAACAAGACACTATAGAAATTTTATTGTTATTACGTGTACGGATGTTTAGTGTCCCTCAGTGTCAATATAATTCTGAAAACGCGAACCCGTCTTAAGCAAGCGTGGTGATCAATGCTCGTACCTTCTCTATATGAGAAGAGGCCTTTGCCCTGCAGTGGGACATGAATAGGCTGGTATTATTAATTGACATTTAATCTTATGGTGGTAAATCAATTACGAGGTTGACTTTATTTACAACCGACGCGTGTAACACCACCTATTCGGGTTAAATTCTCGGAATGATAACCCCTTTTCATTGTGACAATTCAGCAATATTCATTGTGCTATTTTTGCTGTCGAACAGAATTTTTCTAACATATGAAGTAATCGATTGTGTTGAACTGTCAGCATTAAAATGATCGTCATTAGGATTGTGTTCCAGAATTAGGGGTGATGTATGAATTTGGATACAGTAAGATAAATATAATATGTTATGGTGGGTAGGTACACTTATGTGAAACGTACACACGCTTAAACAAGTTCGCCTACTGTTACATTAATTTCATGTTGCATTGCATCTGGAGGGCACGTTCGTTTCAAAGTATGTTACATTTCATGTTTCGTTCGAACACATATTAGGTATGTGTACCCAACTCACCATATGGATCGTAGCACGTGGCGTTCTGTAGTTTCTACCCCGTGGGCGCGGTTTTTGTAATTACGTATTGTTTGTATTTAATTTATTTGATTACAAACATAAACTCTAGCCTTCTTCCCACCGCCGGTTGCGACTACTACGGACCTGATCTTTCTGAAGCACATCACCAATAAGGACACTATATATTATGTCCGTCTAAGGCGACCCCTCCCGGCGTATCCACTCACATCTGTATTTAATTTATCAGTAACAATATTTATTTAATTATTGATTAGATATGTGTTACAATCATCCATCCTCAAAAATGGACATTCCACAAAATATTCTATTTCTTAAATTCATAATAACATCTTAATGTAAAAGTTTTGTAAAGTTTGTTAAGTTTTCACAACTAAACCGCTGAACTGATTTTGATGAAATTTGATGTGGAGATAACTTGAATCTTCTGAATGTATATGGACCACCCTGTAACAATAAATCAATCCCCTAAAGGGGTGAAATGAGGCGTTGAAAATTTTGTGTAGAAAACACCGAAATACGCGTTGATAAAGTTGCGGGTAAGAAAATCTAGTAGATCTCATAAAACTACGCATGACTACCAATTACTTATTCCTACCCACTTTTTCCGCACTACGCCATCTTGCTTAACCAGCCTAAGGATAAGGGATGTTAAAGCCAGCTATTTATTTCAGACTCCAGCCGGAGAAAAACTACATTTTACAAATGCTTTATATTGATCTCGGCCGGCATTCGTGAGATACGTTGAGCGGTTGAGCGATGTCTCTGCGGGTCGTGTAGTCATAGCTTAATAATAGCCAAGTAATCTGGGACTGACTTATGATGAGTAATGGAGACCTATAAACTTTTGTTACAAGTTTATTTTCGTACCGTAATTGAATTTGTAGGAGGCTGAGGACGTAACATGAAGTGATTTTTTCACGTGGTTTTGTGGGTTCTTTATTAGTTCTGAGCGTGGGTGGGTTTGTAGATTTAATTTTGTTAAGCGCTGAGAGTTACCTATAGTAGTGGCAACAGTTTTACTGCGTAGATATCGCCTGCGAATAAATAGTTTTATAACTCCAACACACCATTATTCATGATCATTGTTAGCGCGGGGAGCAAATAAAAGACGTGGACTGTATGAAATAGGCAATGGTTTAATGCCGTGCTTATTGCAATAATAAAACTGTCCCCACACCCTAATTGCGCAACACACTACAACTCACAATCTGAATCATTTTGAAGTATACTGCTTACCTATTGCTTCATATGTTCGAAAAATTTGTCTGCTCAACAACTTGAATAACGCAATCAATGTTGTTGAACTGTCAAAATGAAAGCTATTCCTACTGTAGTGTGTTACACAATTACCCCGTAGGACAAAAATATTCATTGGTCAAGTTAGAGAGGAGAATCGTCCGTCGCGGTGGAGTCCAAGGAAGCGAGAGGTCATCGATCCGGGCTTTGTCGCAGCCGCTCCGCGCCTCAACTTGCCGATGACGCGTTGATCACGCCGGCCCCGCCTGCTCATGCAGGCAGCGCGCAAGGTGTTGGGGTCGATTCCCAACAATCATTGAGTAACAATAGAAGAAATTGTTGTCAAACAAGGTTTTGTTTTAAGGACTGATGTTATTGTCTGCTATCGTTTTATCAACCAATTCCTTAGGTCTTTATTATAAATATCTGGTTGATCAACAGACACTTGGGTCACTGCTCACTCGATGCAAAGCAAAATGTATAAAGAAATGTTTTGTAGGATTACAGAATCACAGTTGCACTTGACATGTCGTCTGCTGATTTCAATGTGATTCAATAGAACAGATAAATTCGGCTACCGCCCACATTATTTGCCATAATTATTCGCACGAAATCAACAAGTCTTCTGACCGCTAAGCACAGGTATTCAATTCGCAAATTATCCCACACTTCCCGTAATCGATTTATTTTATTTTCTCCGAAGCCGGTCGGTTCGGACATGTTTCGGCTACGCGATTATCGACGATAAAGTTAGATGAACGTCGTTAACTTGTGCACAACCTTAAATAGGTGTCAGAAGTCTGACGTTTTCTGGTACCAGGATTTATAGGATTGTGGGTTCTGAAGATCGGTACAGCGACTGAATGATAGACCGCACACATTGGGGCACCATTTTGTGAGGTTTTGACATTTGCGGAACATGTTTTTACCCCTTTCAAATCCAGCAAGTCAAATGTGTTGCAGCATTTGCAGCATTGAACCAATCGCTGGAATGCACGATTTTGGATCGCGCGCGATCGAACGTAAAAAACGCGATGCAAAGTCGGTGATCGCGCATGCTAAAAATACGAGACTGCTAAATGGCCGTCAAGGATCAGTTTAATATTTTCTAACAAACAGACTCCGGCTAAAGGTACAAACATTTTCATAGATAAATGACGGACTGTAAGACAATAGAACAAACACAACAGGACTATTAATAAACTATTTGTTTAATTAAAAGTTTCCTCTTCTAATGGTCAATATTGGGCCCGTGAAATTAAATTGCTCAACAACCCCAAAGGGTATCTCAATGACCTCTATAAAGGAAAATCGCTATTATAAAAATGAAATGTTTTATAAAAATAATTAATTTGAAACATATTTTTTTTTCAAAACGACGCGGCGACGCTGTTCCTAGGGGGCTCACATTAAAACGACATGCTCAAAACATACTCATAAACTTAATTCACATTAGTTATTTTTTTGGGAGTCGACGGAAGTAAGACCGCGTGTCATATTTTTTTTACTCTGTGACCACCTAACGCGGGTAGAGCCACTTACTTCATGTTTTATTTTTTTATTGTCTGTGAACATCGGGACTGTGTTTTGTTTTTTTTATATGTTAGACACAGGTTTTATGAGTTTAGCTTAATGGTATGTGAACTTTCTAAAGTTACGTCCAGATTATGTTCTTTGGTCCGTACCGTTCCTCCGTTCCATATCCGCGAACGTTAGTTTGGACGCGAGAGATCGGGGCGAACCTCGATGCGGTCCGAGGCGCCGCCGCCGTATCGTTCCGAACGGCGGCAGCGGGCGACCAAACTAGCATTCTTGGATCGCGACTCGGATACGGAACGGAAGAACGGTACGGACAAAAGAACTTAAATTTGGACGAAGCTTAAAGTGTATCCTTCATAAGGTTTGTTTAAGAAATGGGGTTGGTAGATATTTCGACTGTACTTTTCTTTCCGTGGGGTTTCTTATAATTAGAGATGTCTGAGGAATCAAAGTTATGAAGAAATCTAGGCTATTTAATAACTTTTAGAAGCAGTTCAATTGTCAAAATCAAAGCTAGTCCTACTGTTAGTGTTACGCAATTACTCCGCTGGTGCACTTGTATCGTTTTTTGTTTATGCTAATTGAATTGAACTAATCTGCAGAAACCATAATTATACCTGGTAGGTGAACCATTGAATCGATTACACGGGATGAAGCCTACTTACATCGACTTACTAGATACTTAAGCATAAACAAAAAGCGATAAAACTGCACCAGCGGAGTAATCGCGTAACACACTAACAGTAGGAATAGCTTTCATTTTGACAGTTCAACAACATTCATTGCGCTATTTATGTTATTGAGCAGACAATTCTTTCGAACATATGAAGCTATGGATTAGCAATAGGCTTCAAAATGATTAAGATTGTGATAAATTGTGTGTTACGCAATTTGGGTACAGGAATGATCAAAAGAAGGCTATACGGGTAAGAGCACTGCAAAATAAGCCGATAAAGAGTTAAAAAAGACCAGTAATTTTGTTTCTGGATAGTATAGTCGCCGGCACGCATGGGGGTAAGTTTGCGCATGCATGCTTAGTGCAACAAAAAATAATACACACAACAAACAAACAAACAAACATGTATGTTTAGAAGGAAGTTAAAGAAAGGAAAAACTAATCTTTGTCCACTTTAAAAATTATGGTTAAAAAACACTTCCTCTCTCCTTAAACATCATCATTACATTTAGTTTCCTTGCTCTTGTTTCATGTTTATTATTGTATATATTATATGTAGATAAGTACATGTTTTATGTATGTATGTATTTGTTGTATATGTAAATGGTACACCACTGACTACCTGCATTATTGTCTCTCCTTCTCCCTTGAATCCATCCAAAGGTTGTCTGTAAAAGATCGCTTTTAGCGATAACACCGCCCATTGTGTCACCCTGTGTAAAATGTCTACAGTTATATCTGTTATTTGTATGGTGTACATAATAATCTATTCTATTCTAAACGTATCTAACGACTCTTGCCAACTTACGTGCCGGCGACTGTACTTAATACTGTCTCATTCATCTAGTAGTCGTAAGCGTTACTGCTGTGCATGAGGTCCTGGGTTCGATTCCTGGGTCGGGTAAAGTGTTATTGGGTTTTTCAATCAGGATTTTCTCAGTAGCAGCTCTAGTCTGGATTTGTGCTCGGTTGATGGCAATAGGCTCGCCCCCTATTACATGGGACTTAAATATAACTGGCGAAATGTGGGCGTACTATAGGTACACCTCTGCCTAATCCTTCGGGGAATACAGGTGTGGTGTTATGTTAAGTAGTACTTAATAAAAGTGTACCAACTTAAATACAACTACTTACCTACTGATCCATATTTCCAATACAATTTAAGGCGCCTACAACAGGCGCGACACGTGTCGCGAATCGCACGCGACTGAAAGACACCACTCGTCGCGCGAGAGGCGGTGCCTTTGTGTCGCAACTGTTGTGTCGTGTGCTCCTGTAAAATATGTGTGTTTAGTTATAGGTAATTTGTATTCTTGTTATTGATGGAAAAGTAACTACGAGATAAATTAGAAAATTGTATATGGGAGCTAAATCTGCCAACACGCTGCATTGCAGTTTGGCAGAAGTAATATTTTTATTGTAAAACAGCATTTCACCACAAATAAACGCTTTTTCATAAAAAAAAATTGTAAGAGCTTTTAAACGCCACAGACTGACAACACAAGCGAGCAAGGAAAACATCGCGAACAGCACGTTTCATAATGAATTCTAAAGTAAAGTGTGACTGTAATGACTCGGAAAGGGGACTGTTAGTTCCATCTGTCAAGTGATACTTGAATTGTTGGTTTGTGGTTAATGAGATCTGTCACTTAAAGTACGTTGGCAAGAAGTTGCTTACATATTTTTAGCGAATTTGCAATGTAAAGCCGGGGTCAAATTGACTGCCAAGTTTAATTGTCCGTATAATCAATCAAGTAACAACTGTCATTTTCTAACAGTTGTTTGAAGGCTCCTCAAACAGGCGCGACACGCGACGCGAATCGCACGCGACAATAAGGGACCACCTGTCACGCGACGAGCGGTGCCTTTGTGTCGCGTGCGATTCTCATCGCGTGTCGCGCCTGTTTGAAGGAGCCTCGAAATGGCTATAACGCGCAGCAAATTGACGTAGCTAAGATTAGTTAAGATAAGCGCATTTATTTGCCCAAAACATGAGTATATGTCGCAGTAAGATGGTTGAAGCCGTGATATAATTATATCCCTAGGGATATAGCTTTATACCTGCATAGCACATCACTGGTGGAAAAGCAGCTTAATTGCCGCGCACTCGAGACTGTTGCGGACTGATATACACTGAGATTTCGAAGCGCGTCGTTTCGGCCATTTTGTATGAAGACGTAATAGAATAGAATAGAATACTCTTTATTCTTTTCTTATCCTTTTTTTTCTCTTTTTCTCTCTTTATATATATTTTTCTTATTTTCAGTTTTTTTTAAATACCTACTGTTGCTTAGTTATACTGTGCCGGAGTCTGTGTTTCTCGAATTATATAACTAGGTATAAAGTTTTGAGTGATTGTTACTTCTAGGTAAGCCTGGTATGTCTTCGACCTCATCATCATTTGCAACCAAAAATACGGAGAACTTTCATTATTAAGTAGGACAAACGTCTTCGTTAAGCATCCAATATATACAGGATGTCCGGTAAAGAATGGATAATCTTGAAATAGCATATAATAGACCTTATGGCAGTTCTAAAAAAATATTATATTTCCCAAAAACCTAAGATATTTTAGAAAAAAAATGATAACTTTTTTTTACATTCTGCTTCACCACGACCACAAATGAATGAATTCCTTCTGTTCTTTGTTGTTATAATATTGTACGTTGACTACAGTTGACAGAGCGGCAGTAAATATGTGTCTAGAAATTGCACAGTTTTTTTTTTTTTAATCTTATCTTTTGTACTTCTTGGGATATTTATTTTTGGTGTTCTTTTTAGAACGGCACGGCGGGACGGATATTTCAAGGTTATCCATTCTTTACCGGACCCCCTTTTTTTTGGGTGGGAAATGTATATCTATTGATTTAGTACGTTATATCCCATAGCTGGGCAAAGGGGTCCCTTTCCCTTTCCCACACACGTCTGTCCACTGCCATTGTGGACCAGTCCTTTATATTAAAAAATATATATTTAAGAAAAATCAACCAGTGCTACAGCTTTTGAAAAGGGGTTCCCCAATTATAACAAAGTCAGCCGTACAATTAGCACAAGTTGGGGTGGTTTATGCCCAATATAATTGAACAGAATTTTGTTTCTCTGAAAATTTCAACCTGTTTCGCAAACAAATCCTAATTACAATCACAAAGAATGTCAAAAGGCTTGAGTTCAAACTCACCGACTCAATCTTACAACGTAAATAAACTTAAACAATGTAAAAGTTCAGGAAACGGCAGCATAGATTAAGAAAAAATATTTCGTTCAGATGTGAAACTGCCGCCGACCTATTCTGTAATTTCACCGTGAAAACTGAGGTGAAGTGAGCTGTCATTCCGCCTGATGCTAGGGATTTTTTATTTTATTTTATTTTACTTTATTGGGACATAAAACAGTTACACATTAAAATTTTAATGTGACAGAATAAATAAAAAAACTAGTATACGTGTAAACCACACCAATGTCCGCGAAATAACGGTTAACAAGATAGTTTTAAGGCTCCCGCGGACAGGCGCGACGCAACAGAGCGACATAAAGGCGCCGCTCGTAGCGCGCCGTGCGTTGCCTTTGAGTCGCGCGCGATTCTCGTGGCGTGTCGCGCCTGTTTGTAGGAGCCTTAATGCGTGCGTTAATTATACAGAAAAGTAAGAAGTAAGTACTCGTACATATTTTTGGAATAATAAGTATTAGATGGCTATTTTAAAGATTCAATAGCCATCTTTTTGAACTTGTGCGTAAGTTTTCAAACACATACCTTTCCCATATTTATCACCTATTCAAACTGGCAGTTAGAAACACAATAAATCTCACGCTTTTTGTACTTAATAAAAAGGTCATAAAAGTTCTTGATATTTTCATTCCCCGACTGTACGTAGAAAATAACACGAGTTCCGCTTCTACAGTTTTCATAGTCTATGACGGAAGTTTGTTAACTGTGAACGTATTCGTGACGTCATATTGGCAGTATGACCAACTTGCCGGATTGTTAATGGAACGGTTAAACTTTGAATATCGATCGCGGATTGATGCTAAGTAGCGAGCGGGTTGGCAAACACCACCTACGTGGGATGGAGGTAAATGTAAGTGAAGGTGGGTTAATATCTCCATAAGTACTTAATTTTGTAATCCGTTGGAAGTTAGTGAACGTATTGTTGGTGCTAGAATACTAATTAAACAATTATCTGTGTTGACACCTTTTGATATCGTGGCTGGAGGTGTTAAATAAAATTCTTGTGTACAGTATAAAGTCTATTGACTGATAACCTTGATTAATAAGCACAGTGACGCTTCTTACTTAATCTGTACAGAACACAAGTTATTGCTACGGCGCGGGAAGATGACTGGTCGCTAAACTTTAAGCACGGCGAACAATGCATTTTGCATTTTTAGGGTTCTGTACCCAAAGGGTAAAACGTCCGTCCGTCTGTCCGTCTGTCACCAGGCTGTATCTCATGAACCGTGATAGTTAGACAGTTGAAATTTTCACAGATGATGTATTTCTGTTGCCGCTATAACAGCAAATACTAAAAAACAGAATAAAATAAATATATAAGGGAGCTCACATACAACAGACATGATTTTTTTGCCGTTTTTTTATAGATAATGGTACGGAACCCTTCGTGCGCGAGTCCGACTCGCACTTGGCCGGTTTTTTAGCATTATTGTTACCTGTAGTTCCTACAATATGAACACTCATGCGTAATTGTCTGGATTTAGGAATTTATCATCGGACTGGGAGGATTGAACTAATAGGAATTCAAGAAAATCGTTGAATTAGTTTTAGTTCTTTAAATTAATTCACTCTCAGACAGGCGCGACGCGATTCTAGTAAAACAATTTCTATGAAAACTTCATGGATATTGTTCGACCAGAACCGCATCGTACCGTCGTGTCGCGCCTGTCTGCGTGAGCCTTTAAGCGGAGGTAGGTATGTACCTACATATTATAGGGGACATTCCGTTAGAAGTTATTATAGTTATAACCTAATACGAATATAAGTTTTTGTAAAAAAGTGAGCGCAAATACCTACCGACTGTGATCTTAAAGTCACGTACACACTGGCGCGACGCGACTGCCCGACACAAAGGCACCGCCTTTTGCGCGACGAGCGGTGTCTTTGTGTCGCGCTGTTGCGTCGCGCCTGTTTGTGGGAGCCTTAAATCAAGTCGTAACAAGGGGAACCCGCGGGAATCGAGACTACAATCTTCATCGTTTCATCGCTATATTCAAAAAGTGCAATCGTATGTTTTTTGCTTTTAATTAATTATTGTTGTATTTAATAAATTGCACAGTAAACACAGGTACAGTAGACCGCAAGTCTATGAAAACACTAACCTTGAGCTGACCTAGCATAGTAGGTACGGAGTTTCAAAAGAATGCGAGGTCAGCTATGACTGATTTTGCTACCAATAACCTACTTGAGGTACCTAACCTATAAGTTATCTTGGACACAAAACGTTTCCTATCATCCCAATCCCACATGCCTTTGTATCTTAATCCAGCACCGTCAAACTAGTGAATAAAATGCAGGGGTGAATCGAGCCGAAACTTTAAAAGGAATTTTAATATTGAAATAATATAATTTGTTGTCAACAATTGCACTTAATTTTTAAATATAATATAGTAAATACATTAGAATCCTTTTTGGCAACAAACTATATTATTTCAATGTTAAAATCCCTTTTAAAGTTTCGTTTCGATTCACCCCTGCATTCCTATTCATCCTGTTTGACGGTATTTATCCTGTCAGTTAGCAAAACCTCGACACTCGTGTCTTTGTCACAATGTTTGATGCCGATAGAGGTGCGGACAGCTTTGTTGAGGTT
The DNA here is from genome assembly GCA_917490735.1 of Dryobotodes eremita. NCBI lineage: Eukaryota > Metazoa > Arthropoda > Insecta > Lepidoptera > Noctuidae > Dryobotodes > Dryobotodes eremita. Next base: position 14,966,132 of record OU823257.1, read on the forward strand.
TTAGCCAATCCAGGCAGCCTTTGTATCATACCTTTAGGGTTAGAGTGCCCGGATTTTGACCTGGATACTGCGACAAGCTTACACGTGCCTAAAATTGAAGCAATCTGTCGGTCCATGTGTTAAATTGTAGGAAAATTCTTGAAGTTTTTGGTTAGGAATACGATTAGTTGGAAGCGATAAAGGTGTAGGTCGACATGAAAAGTTCAAATAACACTTTAAATTGTTTTCGAATATATGAAAAATCTGTCTCAAAATAAGTAAGATAATTGGAACAAATGCCTGTGAACGCAAACACGCAGTGATGGGAAGGCTCCGGGAGAGGGATGCAAGAGCTTGCACCTCCCTGGCTTGAAGATAGAATATAGGTGTAAGAACATTCAGAACTAAAAAACTTTCCGTAAACGCCTAGTACAATAATAGAGAACTTAACCTTTTCGGGGCGAGATCCTATTTTGGAAGCGAACTCTCAATTCTAAAGTTTTTGTGCATTAGTCGACAAAGTACCAAACTCCTATTTCAGAAAGTCTAATCGACTCTAGGCGGGATGCTAACATTATAGAGCTTGCTTCGCTCGCTCTTGCTTCCTACTCTATCTTAATTTTTAAGCTTCTTTGTATTAATCGACACAGTTTCTCCTCTTTCTGTATGAATGGACAAAAAAAAACCTATCCCATTCGAGGTGAGATGTAAAAATTATCGAACTCGCTTCGCTTGCTCTTGCATCCTACATTCTCTTAATTGTTAAGGCGGAACCTTCAGGGTAGCCCGCGAAATTCAAAAATACTTACGTTTTTTGCAATTTGCAGGTCACTGTAAGGTTGTATTTTGATTAAAATATGATTCGCGACCTTAGCAAATATAGTTTTACAGAATTATAATCATTAGAAGCAGTAATACACAGTTACACCTGGGTTAGAACATAGGTTACTTTTCATCCTGGATCGCAGATGAAGTAGCGGGCAACGGCCAGTTCTGTATGAACCTCACTGTTCAAACTTTGGTGATATAAGCTATCAACAGTGTTAATCCCTAGCATCAGGTGGAATTTTTTTTTAATTTTTTTTTGTAAACTTTACACACTTCTACAATATTTAATCTTACATAGACGCCTCCTTTTAAGTATTAAAAAAATCCTGTGCTAGGAGACCCCGGTCTTCTAAAACTAGAAACAATAATAATGTAGGAGTGAACATAAAAAGAAATTCAACTTATATTTAGGAATTTGTGTGTGTGTGTACGTTTGTTTATGTGTGTGTGTGTGTGTGTGTGTGTGTGAGTGAGGAATGATAGCACACTTCAACTAAGTTCACACGTTAAGATTTTTACAGGAAACACCGGCTGTAACCCCCATGTTTCTGCCCACCCGCATGGGTAGAAGGCGTGAGTTTATGTATGTATGTACTGGCAAATCAAAATCAATCATTTCATTCATACAGATGAAGATATTCCTCCACTCTTTAGTAACATCCTAAATCTAGTAGGTACTATTATTGTCTTTGCTAGACTTATCATAAATTGATATCGAATAGTTTGATGAAACTGTCAATTCAAAACTATTAAGGCTCGTACACACTGGCGCGACGCAACGACCGACACAAAGGTACCGCCTGTTGCGCGACGAGCGGCGCCTTTGTGTAGCGCTGTCGCGTCGCGCCTGTCAGTGGGAGCCTTTACCGTTACCCAAAATTTTTACCCGACTAAGGCGAACCCAAAAGATAGAGTAATGTTTTTAGCAGTTTATGTATGTATGTTTGTTTGTATTTAGGTATGTTCCACTGTAGCGTCTAAACTACTCATCTGATTTTGATGAATGAGGTGTCAATCGATGCGTTATTATGCTCCGGTGACATACCATGGGTGACTACATTTTATACGAACAAAATCAATATGACGGAAGTTACATAAAAAAGTGGGTTTCTGTTATTTTTTACTTTTCTATCGCATCCCGTGGGATGTCAAATGAAAGGTCTTACGGAGTAATAACTAAAAATATATTGGTTACCTTTACACGTATAAACCCCAAATTAATTGAAATAAAAAACGAAAGTTAAAAACTTTAACACAACTAAGTACGACAAAAACACCAATTAAAAAAATATAAACAAGATATTGACATCGATTTTTTTGGTTTTAGCAAAGCCGGAGTTACACGTAATTTGCACAATATTTAAACTGTAGCAGCATTTACATCGCCACATGCGAGCTACGCGTCACAGTGACGTCACGCAAAATCCTGCATCTCGCAAGCAGAGTTTACCGCGCAACTAGCATATACACAAAGTCCCGACATCAATCGTCGGGCAGTTGCCCACCAGACACGACACCCGTCGGTCGAAAGATCCTCCCTTTTCTATGGAGGTATGAACTTTAAACCCTGTTCCTCATACTTCTATAAAACTTCTACAATAAAATACACACCTATATTTGAACTTCTAGTTTTAGTTCACTGAAAGTGTAGAGTTTTCTATTTTATTGAACCGACTCTACAAATGGTTTTTATAATCCTTTAAAATTGCTGGAATATGTGAGCTCTTAAGACGTTGCCGTGTTTCTGTACATTTAAAGTGCTTGAGTTGTTGCAGATGCAGCATTGAAAAAGGGAAAATAAATTGTTCAATTTCTTCTGATCACAAAATGGGAGTACATTTTTCTGTTCCTTACAAAATGATACTTGTAAGTAAGTACTATATACTTACATTCATTAGATTTGAGAATAAAAAGAACGTTTAGAAAAAAGAGTCAGGCTGGAAAACATAAAACGGTAATTGAAACCAAATGTTTCTAAATGATAAATGATTTTATTTCTGTAAGTAGGTTTGTACAAACACTTTTAAACATCAATCATATTTTAAAACTAGATGAGGTCGGCGTTTCCTATCTGACTACTCTGAGAAGACAGGCCGAAACAAACTCAGAGGTCACAGTCTCTTTTAAAGTCCAGACATAATCCTGGTCAGATCATGTGAAGACCATGTAGATTTGTGTCTGAAATGGTCTTTTGAGGAAAGAACCATACAGATTTGAGTGGACCTGTCCAGTCAGTGCACGCATTTGTCAGTAATCGTGAAGCTCAACTCAGAACTTAAGGAGCTCAACCACTAGACGAACAATACCAAAGAAAGGACATTTGGATAGGCCGTATAAAGCACTCAAACTGCCAGATCATCATTAAAACATCATTAAAAGTGAAAAAAAAAACGTAACAACATAGAGGCACATCGAAACTAACCAAGTTATCCATAAAAATATTCCCATTTGCACCCTATTAACACATCAAAAGTATCTAGCGATCAAGGTATTTAAAAAAAATATTTTGTTGCTCTATTGAAATTAAATAAAAACGTCTATTTAGATTGATAAAATAAAATGTTTTGGTATTTGTAGATCGACGAAGTACTCTCTGCTTTTGCATTAATAAAGACTTCGCGATTCTTGCTTATGTTGGATTTTTCACCTTAGTTAATCCTGACATTAAAATGTGGTAAAAAGATAAAAATTAAAGTTTTTAAAGGTTTTTATTGCGGAAACTAAACAATTTGTAGTCTGTATTTCCGCCATTAACGCGTATAACAATCGCAGCGGTTCATACTCATTATGAGTTCATTCAAATCACGTTGCAGAATGGCCACCCACGTCCGTTGTAACAAGCAAAAAGATTTTCTATGTGGACGTGCATTATCATGCATAAGCAGAAATGAAGCACCAAATTGGGTCCGCAAAGGAATGACAACACCTGATGCAATCGTTTCAGCGTAAATTTGTGCAGTGAGATTGCCTCTGATCCAAATCAGTTCGGTTCTTCCGCCGATCCAAATAAACGCCCATATCATGATTGTTCCACCACTGTATGCATGGACTTCCTGGCATGATTTTAAACGTTCTTGTCTTCCTGGGGTCCTTCAATACCGTGTACGTCTAGTATCTGGCCTCATACCAAAGCAAGATTCGTCAGTAAAACACATAAAACGCCACTCTGCTTCTGCCCAATATTTGTGTTCACGAGCCCATTGTAAATGGGCTCTGCCATGACCTGGCTCAATAGATGGTACACGTAGCGGCCTTCGGAAATGGAGAATGACTTCTTGCAAGCGATTTTTTATGGTTTGATCGCTTATTAACAGCCCTGAAGAGCTATGTTTGAAGCTTCGTAACCAACATCTTCGCGGTCATTGTATGATTTCGTCGAGCAGTAATTTTTATGTAACGATCTTGTCTGCCTGTGGTGATGCGAGCTCGTCCTCCATGTCGGTTTGCCACGCTGCAAAATGCGGTAACGTGTCCAAAGTCGACTTATAACACTCTGCGTAGTGCCCAGGGCGATTGCCACAGCACGTTGCCGAGACCCAGCTTCCAACATTCTCACGGCTCTGATCATTTCTTCTCGGCTCAAATGACGTCTTCTCTCCATAGTAACGTTCTTTTGTACTGATTCCACTCAGAAGTATGACAGAAATTTTACTGATTTTGCCGTAAAACCCGTAGCAGGATTAGGAATACAACTTGACAGAAGATTTTCATCTTTTAATCGAAATTCAAGAACATTATTTACATTACCTATTCAAATAACAAAATTTACTAAAAAGTATCCTTTAGGAATTACAAAAAATATAATTAAAAAACCTGATTTTTAGAAGTAGCAAAAACATGCTTGATCCTTAGGAACTTTTGATGTGTGTATTTATATATCCTGTTAAAATTTGAATGATTAAACATAATGCTAATAGTGATCCAAAGTTTCATCAGGCTGAAATATTTTAGGGGGAAGGTAAATCAATTAATGATCCATTAATATTTTTTAAAATAGGGTGAGTTTTTCGTAAGGTTAAAAATTTATTTGTCATTAAATTTAGTTTAAGGATGATCGAATTGGTCCATAAAAAATATTAGTAATTTTTACAACAGCAATTAAAGTAATAAAAAGATAAATTACTAATATTATTATAATTAAATATGTTTGATTGTTGTATAGTTTTCTTAAATTGATTCTATTTTCAGAATTATTATTAACATTGCAATATAATTATTGCAATGCCATATGCCAGTAAACCTGTTATTGTTATGTCATCGTTCCTGCATGGGGGAGGCCTATGTCTAGCAGTGGACGACGGACGTCCACTGCTGGACATAGGCCTCCCCTAAGCACCGCCACTTCGACCGGTTCTGTGCTTGTCGCACATAGCGGATTCCTGTTTCCTTCACAAGGTCATCGGTCCACCTTGTGGGAGGCCTTCCAACACTACTTCTTCCGGTATGCGGTTGCCACTCCTGAACCTTCCGGCCCCATCGGCCATCTATTGCTGTTATTTGCACCATACAAAATGCTATTTTACTAAACAATTTTTTATGAAATAGTTTTCATGTACCTAAATGATGAGGCAGTTTTTTCATAAAGGCTCCTACAAACACACACGACACGCGACGCGAATCGTGCGCGAAACAAAGGTAACGCTCGTCGCGCGACGAGCGGCGCCTTTGTGTCGCGCTGTCGCGTCGCTGCTGTCTGCTGGAGCCTTAAATCGTTATCAAATCAAATAAACATAACATAGGGACTTCTCAGCGACAAATTAAGATATCTATTTTAACGCCAGTAGTTCGTAAGGCTTAAAATACTATTGTATGTAACAAATAGAGCTGAATGGAGCATAAAATAAAGCTATAAATAACTCTCACACAGCCCCCATTCAAATTACGTAGCGTGTATGAGCCGTAATAAACTACTCCTGTAAGGTATTGTAACACTCGAAGCAAAGCGTAGCTATTTTTTTTTTTTTTTGTCAAATAATAGGTCTTTACCTATGAAATTGCCGTTTTGTATGAAAAAATTTAAACGAATTTTTTTCATGAATTTTTTATTTGTATTAATCGAAGTAATCACCCATGCAATCAATGCATCTTTGCCATCGCAGTGGCAGTTTATTGATGCCCTTCTTAAAGAAATCAGCTGGACGGGAGGCAACAAATTCTTCAAAGGCATTTTGTACTGCCTCTCGGGTATTAAATTTTTTTCCCGCCAAGAAGTTATCCAAATTCTGGAAAAAGTAGTAGTCTGTAGGCGCAAGGTCTGGTGAGTAGGGCGGATGACGGAGAGCTTCCAACCCCAGTTCTTGCAACTTGGAGACCGTCTGCTGTGCAGTATGAGGTCGCGCGTTGTCGTGCAGGAGCAGCGGAGACGAGCGATTGACCAATGCTGGTTGGAGATGCGCCAGCTTCTCCATCATTGTGTTCAGTTCTTCACAGTACACATCTGCAGTAATGCTCACCCCGTTTGGTAAGAAGCTGTGATGAATCACACCGGCGCGGCGGCGCTAGACCACCAAACAGTGACCATCACTTTTCTAGGGGTAAGTTTTCGTTTAGGGCATTGTTTAGGTGCTGAACCAGGATCCAACCAACTTGCTGAGCGCTTACGGTTATCAAACAGAATCCATTTTTCATCGCAGGTAACAATGCGGTTCAAAATTCCTTCATTTGTGTGTCTGTTGAGCAGTGCAAGGCACGTCTCGACGCGTACTTCGCGCTGGCGATCATTGAGTTCGTGGGGCACCCATTTGTCAAGCTTTTTTACCTTGCCAATTTGACGCAAATGGACCAATATTGTTTTGACGCTAACGTCGAAAGCTGCTGCTAATTCAGCCGTAGATTGTGTATCATCAGCTTCCACAATCGCCTTTAATTCGTCATTGTCGACCAAAGTCTTCGGACGACCGCGAGGTTCATTTTTCAGGTCGAAATTTCCAGAACGGAAGCGAGCAAACCAATAACAGGTGGTGCGTTGGTTTGTAGAGTTAGCTCCGTAAACGTCGTTGATGTTGCGTGCCGCTTGTGCCGCGTTGCTGCCACGACGGTACTCATATTCCATAATTACTCGAATTTTTAACGTATCCATGATGACGAAAAAGATTGAAATGCGATGAAAATGTAACACTAATCAATAAAGAAATGACTACTTTTAGAAAAAAAAATCCATGTTTTTAAAATAAAATTAATTTGAAATTAGAATTCATAGCCAAACAAAAATTATTTTGATTTGAAATGGCCAGTACTGCAGAACGGCAATTTCATAGGTAAAGACCTAATATAAATATTTTTATTTGTTGAACATAAGTAGGTTAGGTACAGATGTTGTAATTATTAAAGAACGCTATGTCTAGCCATCATCAGCGTACAAATATTATCTTGGTACAAACATGTTGATTATAATAAATTATCAAACAATTATCACACATGTTTAAATAATTCTAATTCAAATTGTCGATACAAAAACGAACATTCTAATAAAATATAATAATAATAAATACTAGTATAACTTTTCAAATCAATAAATAATAATATAAAAAAGGAAGTTAATTATATTGTGTCAGTTAGGTATTCGTTCACCGTATAATATAGCTTTTCATAGAATAATATTTTCAATAAACCATTTTGTTTTTGCTTAGCTATTTTGTCAATGATTCTTATTACTCGTTACTAAAATATAATTGATTGTTCGCGGTTTGATATTTACATAGACTTCTATACTAATATTATAAAGAGGTAAAATTTGTTTGTTTCTATGTAAAAGTTTGTGTGTAAAAAATTATGATTTGCATAGCAATTAGCATTTGATATCCCAATTCTTGAGGAAGGCTATAGGCTATTTAAAACCACGCTAGGAGCCTTAGGAGCAGAGTAAAAAGAAAAAGAATCAGATAGAACGCTAAGCGAAAACGAAGTAATAGCGCGGGTAGGCGTTGCGATGCGGCGGGGTGGGTCAGGCTAGCAAGAAATTTCACGCGGATGAAGTCGCTGGCAGAAGCTTGTTATTGATAAAACCCGCATAAAAAACATAAAGAATTAAGAAACACGCAGGTGTATACTGAGCTATATATTTGCTTAAAAAATAACAGTAACGTGGTTTCGATTTAAATATACTTACTTACGACTTTTGTTTAATTATCAGTCAGATTTTTAATACAGGTATGAATAGTGTAAAAACCTCTGTCATTCGTAGATCATTGACAGTCGTCACGGGTAGTCAGAAGCCCAAAAGTCTGACAACAGTTATCAAGGGGTGTCGTGTTACCCAGTCACTGGGTTGTGGCTCTCAAATAGGCAGTCGCTGTATGTAAACTACTGGTATTCAGCTGCATCTGGTAAGACTGGAAGCCGACCCCAAGATAACAAAGAAAAGGCTAGGTAGATTAATTCATTGAATAGTGTAAAAATCAGACCAAGCCAAAGGAAAACATTTACAAAAACCGATTTTCTAATTCAAATATAATTAAATTTAAACATCGCTTGGCAACAGATAGCTTAGCTTTCAGTGAAACTCCACCTTAACAGTCGCGGCTCGAAACTGATAGGTTAATGCTGGGAGTCTGACCTGCGATATATTATCGACTCGCTGCGACGTTCAATCGATAATCGATATCGAGATGTTGTGGCACAACACTAAGGTAATATTGTGAAACAGGAGTAGTGACAAATGGTGCTTGGAGAAGCACTTTGTATCTTGAATGATAAAGAAGATACAACAATATCACAGAAAATATCTCTATTCAAGTTACTATAAATGTGTGTTCGTTTATTTGTGTTTAAATTGTTCATGATTAACCTCAGGTTTTGCTTCATGTGATGAAGACATTGTGTAGGTTTTACAACTTTATATTAGGTCTTTACCTATGAAATTGCCGTTCTGCAGTACTGGCCATTTCAAATCAAAATAATTTTTGTTTGGCTATGAATTCTAATTTCAAATTAATTTTATTTTAAAAACATGGATTTTTTTTTCTAAAAGTAGTCATTTCTTTATTGATTAGTGTTACATTTTCATCGCATTTCAATCTTTTTCGTCATCATGGATACGTTAAAAATTCGAGTAATTATGGAATATGAGTACCGTCGCACACTGGTCCCGAATGATAAAAAAGTGGACATTAAGAAATTTTTGACAGAAGGTCAACGGATTCGGCTGATTTTTTTTTTGTAGACAGCTGATGCAATTACAAATCACTTTTATAGATTGAGTTTTTGCCAAATAAGCCGTATTTTCAGAGAAAAAAAATATTGAAATATTTTTTGTATGAAAGAAATCCTAATTTTGTCTTTATCTTCCAAGATTCAAACGTATTCAAAATAAAACTTAGCGCAGCTTGTAGAGGTGCTAATTGCTCACCACTTTGTCATAGACACTCTTCTGCGATTTTGTGCTCCTTTTGAGTTACAGGCACTTTAAATATTTTTTGTATAAAAAAATTCTAATTTTGTCTTTATCTTCCAAGATTCAAACGTATTCAAAATAAAACTTAGCGCAGCTTGTAGAGGGGCTAATTTCTCACTACTTTGTCATAGACACTCAACTGCGATTTTGTGCTCCTTTTGAGTTACATGCACTTTAAATATTTTTTGTATGAAAAAATCCTAATTTTGTCTTTATCTTCCAAGATTCAAACGTATTCAAAATAAAACTTAGCGCAGCTTGTAGAGGTGCTAATTGCTCACCACTTTGTCATAGACACTCTTCTGCGATTTTGTGCTCCTTTTGAGTTACAGGCACTTTAAATATTTTTTGTATAAATAAATTCTAATTTTGTCTTTATCTTCCAAGATTCAAACGTATTCAAAATAAAACTTAGCGCAGCTTGTAGAGGGGCTAATTTCTCACTACTTTGTCATAGACACTCAACTGCGATTTTGTGCTCCTTTTGAGTTACATGCACTTTAAATATTTTTTGTATGAAAAAATCCTAATTTTGTCTTTATCTTCCAAGATTCAAACGTATTCAAAATAAAACTTAGCGCAGCTTGTAGAGGTGCTAATTGCTCACCACTTTGTCATAGACACTCTTCTGCGATTTTGTGCTCCTTTTGAGTTACAGGCACTTTAAATATTTTTTGTATAAAAAAATTCTAATTTTGTCTTTATCTTCCAAGATTCAAACGTATTCAAAATAAAACTTAGCGCAGCTTGTAGAGGGGCTAATTTCTCACTACTTTGTCATAGACACTCAACTGCGATTTTGTGCTCCTTTTGAGTTACATGCACTTTAAATATTTTTTGTATGAAAAAATCCTAATTTTGTCTTTATCTTCCAAGATTCAAACGTATTCAAAATAAAACTTAGCGCAGCTTGTAGAGGGGTTAATTGTTCATCACTTTGCCATAGACACTCAATTGCGATTTTGTGCTCCTTTTCAGTTACAGGCACTTTAAATTTTTCGTTGTCGGATAAGCTTTACTAGTTTTTTGTAGACAGCTGATACAATTACAAGTAACTTTTAAAGATGTATTTTTTGTTAAATAAGCCGTATTTTCAGAGTTAAAAAATTAATTCAGGCGGATTAGAAATAATCTTGTTAAAGATTTAATTTTTGTAATTATTTTTGTAAAAGAAGTTTTAATTGCAATTTATACCTTTTTATCATTCAGCGTTTCCGACGCATTCACTAGCGTTAGATGACCAAATATAGCCCAAATTGTAAGTAATCGGCTAATTAAGCAATGACTCATTACCAAAAAATGCTTATAATCTGAATATGAGTCACACAATAAATTACCTGTACCTGAACATGTCTGTACACGTTTTGAGATATCCAAGTTGTTTATTTGATATATTTAAAATAAGACTTTTTTTAATAGAAAGACATTTATAAGAGTTACTTATTAATGAAGAAAATGTTATTACATCTTAGTCTATCTTTAACAAGATTATTTCTAATCCGCCTGAATTAATTTTTTAACTCTGAAAATACGGCTTATTTAACAAAAAATACATCTTTAAAAGTTACTTGTAATTGTATCAGCTGTCTACAAAAAACTAGTAAAGCTCATCCGACAACGAAAAATTTAAAGTGCCTGTAACTGAAAAGGAGCACAAAATCGCAATTGAGTGTCTATGGCAAAGTGATGAACAATTAACCCCTCTACAAGCTGCGCTAAGTTTTATTTTGAATACGTTTGAATCTTGGAAGATAAAGACAAAATTAGGATTTTTTCATACAAAAAATATTTAAAGTGCATGTAACTCAAAAGGAGCACAAAATCGCAGTTGAGTGTCTATGACAAAGTAGTGAGAAATTAGCCCCTCTACAAGCTGCGCTAAGTTTTATTTTGAATACGTTTGAATCTTGGAAGATAAAGACAAAATTAGAATTTTTTTATACAAAAAATATTTAAAGTGCCTGTAACTCAAAAGGAGCACAAAATCGCAGAAGAGTGTCTATGACAAAGTGGTGAGCAATTAGCACCTCTACAAGCTGCGCTAAGTTTTATTTTGAATACGTTTGAATCTTGGAAGATAAAGACAAAATTAGGATTTTTTCATACAAAAAATATTTAAAGTGCATGTAACTCAAAAGGAGCACAAAATCGCAGTTGAGTGTCTATGACAAAGTAGTGAGAAATTAGCCCCTCTACAAGCTGCGCTAAGTTTTATTTTGAATACGTTTGAATCTTGGAAGATAAAGACAAAATTAGAATTTTTTTATACAAAAAATATTTAAAGTGCCTGTAACTCAAAAGGAGCACAAAATCGCAGAAGAGTGTCTATGACAAAGTGGTGAGCAATTAGCACCTCTACAAGCTGCGCTAAGTTTTATTTTGAATACGTTTGAATCTTGGAAGATAAAGACAAAATTAGGATTTCTTTCATACAAAAAATATTTCAATATTTTTTTTCTCTGAAAATACGGCTTATTTGGCAAAAACTCAATCTATAAAAGTGATTTGTAATTGCATCAGCTGTCTACAAAAAAAAAATCAGCCGAATCCGTTGACCTTCTGTCAAAAATTTCTTAATGTCCACTTTTTTATCATTCGGGACCAGTGTGCGTCGTGGCAGCAACGCGGCACAAGCGGCACGCAACATCAACGACGTTTACGGAGCTAACTCTACAAACCAACGCACCACCTGTTATTGGTTTGCTCGCTTCCGTTCTGGAAATTTCGACCTGAAAAATGAACCTCGCGGTCGTCCGAAGACTTTGGTCGACAATGACGAATTAAAGGCGATTGTGGAAGCTGATGATACACAATCTACGGCTGAATTAGCAGCAGCTTTCGACGTTAGCGTCAAAACAATATTGGTCCATTTGCGTCAAATTGGCAAGGTAAAAAAGCTTGACAAATGGGTGCCCCACGAACTCAATGATCGCCAGCGCGAAGTACGCGTCGAGACGTGCCTTGCACTGCTCAACAGACACACAAATGAAGGAATTTTGAACCGCATTGTTACCTGCGATGAAAAATGGATTCTGTTTGATAACCGTAAGCGCTCAGCAAGTTGGTTGGATCCTGGTTCAGCACCTAAACAATGCCCTAAACGAAAACTTACCCCTAGAAAAGTGATGGTCACTGTTTGGTGGTCTAGCGCCGCCGCGCCGGTGTGATTCATCACAGCTTCTTACCAAACGGGGTGAGCATTACTGCAGATGTGTACTGTGAAGAACTGAACACAATGATGGAGAAGCTGGCGCATCTCCAACCAGCATTGGTCAATCGCTCGTCTCCGCTGCTCCTGCACGACAACGCGCGACCTCATACTGCACAGCAGACGGTCTCCAAGTTGCAAGAACTGGGGTTGGAAGCTCTCCGTCATCCGCCCTACTCACCAGACCTTGCGCCTACAGACTACTACTTTTTCCAGAATTTGGATAACTTCTTGGCGGGAAAAAAATTTAATACCCGAGAGGCAGTACAAAATGCCTTTGAAGAATTTGTTGCCTCCCGTCCAGCTGATTTCTTTAAGAAGGGCATCAATAAACTGCCACTGCGATGGCAAAGATGCATTGATTGCATGGGTGATTACTTCGATTAATACAAATAAAAAATTCGTTTAAATTTTTTCATACAAAACGGCAATTTCATAGGTAAAGACCTATTATTATCAGGAATTACTCAGTAGTAGCTCAGAGTCTGATTTTGTGCCCGGTTCATGGCAATACGCTCGCCCCTATTACATGGGAATTAAACATAACTGGCGACATGTAGGTGTACTATAGATACACCTCTGCCTACAGACGTAATATTTAGTTATGTTATGTGTGTGTACCACATTATAAGATTCCCACAACGTTTCTTTAACGGCAACCAAAAGACGGACGACGACTGATTAAGGCGCTTCCCTGACCAAACGACCTTGAGCGTTCGGTCCTTCTCTGTTCCGTCGCTGAGTCTCGCTCTGTCCCGCTCTCTGCGCACGCCCATTTATCACAGAATTCACAAACATTGTGTAATTTAATTAATACAAAAAGACTAGTGATCTTTTGAAATAAATTAAAACGTGAATTATTTAGATTTTTAAATGATCTATCCATTAGTGTAATCCCCAAATTATTCGAACTTCACCTTTAGCAAAAGATGCATGCAATCAATAATTTTTGTCACTTTTTTAGAAGGAGATTTTAAATGTATTTATAACACATAACAACAAATAAGAATGTGCAATGTGATGATAGAATAACGAACATTAATAATGGGCTTTTAGATGTAGTTTATTACTCTTAATTAATGAGTTATTAGCCTCTGAATAACGCACTATCACAAGGTTTTGCTCGGGGTAGCGCCTTAAAGGCTCCAAGGCATACAGTCGCGAGGCGACAGTGCGACGCTTCTCTAGTAGAACAATTTCCATGAAGATTTCATAGAAATTGTTCTACTAGAGTCGCGTCGCGCTGTCGCGTCGCGACTTTTTGCGGGGAGCTTTAACGAGTTGTAAGTTTATAATCAAATGGAAATCACAATTCCATGCCATTTAAATAGCTTTTAAAATCTTTTGTTAGTTTTGGTTTGTTGTTTTGTTGTTGGAATACCAGTCTATTACTGTCCCACTTCTGGGCAAAAGCATCTTATTTATTAAAAAAAATTTTTGCACAAGTAAAAAAAAAAATACTGTACAAAGGCGGACTTAATGCCTGAGGCATTTTCTACCAGTCAACCTTAGGGTGATGCAAAGACAAAACATGGCAGGTGCAACATAAGGGATAGATAACTTGAAAAATAATAAATACTAATACATAGATACATACATACATACATACGTATAACGAAAATAAACTTAGTCAAGAGAAATAACGATAGGAAGAGGAGAAAACGAATCCAGCAAATCAGCGCTGGGATGATTCTGCCAACTTCTTACGAATAAAAAAAATCTGCTGTTCCATACATTTTAACGAGTTCTGCGAACATAAATGTATGGAACAGCAGATTTTTTTTTCGAGATTTCTGGTTTGGTCCCATAGTAAAAGTTGTTTATAATAATGAGTACAATGACCCCTTCAGATATTTCGTGTATGAATACATACACCTTATATATCATTCCTACAGAGGCGAATCGCATTTTGATCAACATGCGACGTAAAACAGAGCTGCATTGGCAAAAAACCAAAGAAATTTTTAATTTGGCGGGCTACAGCTGTGCTACAGCTGAGGATTCACCTTATGTCGATTTTAATATTTATATTTCTCAACCGGCCGTAAACAAACGAAATAAGTTTTCTATTTTAGCCGAAAGATATTACTTTTCAATTCAACATATTTTGTACTTGTTCCGAGATTCTGAATATATACAGGGTGCAGGGACAACAACGCACAAACCATGGATTACTTACCATGGATTCACTACATGATTATGGACCCCGCTACCTTGACATCTTCCGATAGTTATAAAAAAAAATCTGCCGTTTCCTAAAAAAGTGCAATACCTGTTTTTTTTTTTCGTGGGGAAACCTTCAAAAGGCACCCGACCTCTGGGGATGGAGGTCGGGGAGTGTGGGATTTTTACCTCTCTAGAACTACCCCGATGATCACCATCAGCACATAGAGGGGGTCCCGGTTCCTCCTAAAAGAAAAAAAGAAAACAAAAAAAAGTGCAATACCTATGTGATCAAAATGTATAAGTAGACCAGCAAATTATATTTTTTTGCATTCCTCCTTTATCCATGGAATTTTTATACGAATTATTGACAGGACAGGACTAAGTCTGTCGGGTCAACAACTATAAATAACACTAACAAACCAAAGTTACACGATAAAAGTACAAAGAAATAAAAACAAAAGCCGATGCGAAGCAGACGACCAACAAACGTTATTATATTATTAATTAACTTGGTAACATTACATTAATTAGTTACCCCTGCTGTTTTTGTTACGCCGACAATTGGTACAAGCACCAGGGGGCGTCTCTAAGTTCGTAAACGAAGATACGGGTCCGTCCAGAAGTAGTTCAATACTTAATTGACCCCTTCTCCAGATAAATCAACTTTTTCGGACGGACAAAAACACATCGGGAGTAAGGACCACTGTCAAATCTTGTTGTCTTTATTTTTTTAGTTCGAGACTGGGACTAATCTTATATCCGTAAGTGATAAGGAGTAGGAAACGCCCGTGACTACGGCCGAAACTACAGACTTCGTGCTTGGGGTGTAGGACCCTAATCATTAGGAGGAACTAGGGTTATTGTGATGTAATTTGCGATAGGCCTATGTTAAACAGTGGACAGCGCTAAGTTAAGAAGAAGCAACCAGGACATTAATTTTATTTATTAGCATGATTCGATTAGTAGGTACTTACGAAGTAGGTAGCAGAAGCATTAGAAATGAGCGATTTAGGACCAGTGTCTCGAACGTAAATTATCGCAAAATAATGTGACAAAATGTAAGACAACAAGATACAATAAACAAGACTCAGCCCACTATCAACCTCCGGTATGCGGAGGGGAGTGATGTGGCGGCATCTACATCGCCACATGCGAACTACATATCACCCTGACGTCACGCAAAATCCTGCATTGCGCAAGCAGTGTTTACCGCGCAACTAGCAGATATACGACGCCCCGACACCAATCGTCGGGCAGTTGCCCACCAGACACGATACCCGTCTGGCCGGAGGATCCTCCCTTTCTATAAAGGGAGACTAACCATTACTACAGCCTGTTCCTTATTTTTTTTATCCTTTATTAAAAAGAACCAGGTTCTTAATAATTAATTACAATCTAGCCTATAAGACTAATAAGCAATTTTAATCTAACTTAATGTTTACTTTTTTTTTTTATAATAGTGTTGATTGTACTTTACAAGTCCGTTCCACTTTCTTAGAGTCTGATATAATAATAAAAACACTTTGTTCATGTGTGTCATTGTCACAATTATTTCTACACTTTTTACACTACACTAACTCAAAAGGTTTTGTTCGTTTTAGTCTCCGCACTATATTTGTTTGGTCTAACAGCTGAAATGCCTCGATGTTCACATGTCGGTGGAGTCGGTGTTCATGGGCCTCAGCAAATTTTTGGATTAAATGATAAATGATAAATGATTTTATTTCTGTAAGTAGGTTTGTACAAACACTTTTACTCGTCAATCATGTTTTTTAAACTAGATGAGGTCGGCGTTTCCTATCTGACTACTCTGAGAAGAAAGGCCGAAACAAACTCAGAGGTCACAGTCTCTTTTAAAGTCCAGACATAATCTTGGTCAGGTCATGCGATTATGTTGGTGACTGGTTCCATTTTTAGGTCACGATGGAGGTCGTCATTTTTATATACCAGGGCGCATTAACAATACTCCTGAGGACCTTATTCTGGAATGTTTGAATAATTTTGATGTTGGTCGGTTTAGTACAGCCCTGTTCCTTATATCTCAATAAATTATTCAACCAGTCGCAGCAGTTCACGCGTGCTTGACTATTTGTAACATTAATATTGCGATAAATTATCTCGTTCGAGGAACTGACCGCTAGTCGGGGCTTAGCAGAAAATTGATCTTTAGATAACGTGCAATTTCTATACCACGCTCGAGTCGCCAAAACGCGTTGTGGCATCGAATCAACCGCTGAATCGCAAAAATCTAACGCAAAAAAAGAAAAATGTTAAGGGCTTATGAAAGAGTGGTGCTCAGATACTTGCTGAATGAAAAGAGCTCTAGACCACTGTGAAAAAAAATATTGATGGTGTACTTGGCTATTTATTGATTAACCAGCCTCTGCCCGCGACTTCGTCCGCGTGAAATTTCATGTTTTAACATATTTAAAATATATCCTACTAGCTGCGCCCCGCGGTTTCACCCGCAGAAATCTCGATCCCGTGGGAATATCGGGATAAAAAGTATCCTATGTCCTAATCAAGGTCATCGTCTACCCATGTGCCAAATTTTATCCAAATCCGTTCAGCCGTTTTAGCGTGATTGAGTAACAAACATCCACACTTTCACATTTATAATATTAGTAGGAAGTAGGATAGTAGGATGACACTCGGCAATACTGTAGCTTACCATTAGAGAAAAAACAAATCGGAATCGGATGAGTAGTAGCGAAGAAAATACGAACAAACTAACATAGATTTTTATATATTAGAAGACAGATAGTATAGATATTTGTTCCTGACGACAGATCGGGCCACACACCACACCGCGATCACGGGCCTCCTCCTGCCTTCCACTCGCTCGCCGACACCCTGAGTGTGTGCACACATCGGTTGTCTCATTCAAAATTGTAATCAGAACCTACCCAAGAAAAACAGTCATATCATCGAAATCAAGTAGTTTTATTCAGTCAAGACCACCAGCAGCACACTTGCAGGTTGATAAATGATAATGATAGGTAAATTATTTATTTCTGTAAGTAGATTTGTAATTTGTACAAAAACTTTTACACGTCAATCATATTTTTAAACTAGATGAGGACAGCGTTTCCTATCTCTGAGAAAAAAGGCCGAAACAAACTCAGAGGTCACAGTCTCTTTTAAAGTCCAGACATAATCTTGGTCAGATCATGTGAAGACCATGTAGATTTGTGTCTGAAATGGTCTTCTGAAGAAAGAACCACACAGATTGAGTGGACCTGTCCAGTCAGTGCAAGCATTTCTCAGTAATCGTGCAGCTCAACTCAACATATCAAGATACTCAATATATTATATAGTATAGATAACCAACTACTATTCATGCTTGCTACTGTATGACAAGATTGAACCTCGGCCTTGATGGAACAAATAACCGGAACACCCTTTGCAACAACTGACACAACCCCATTGTATTCGTGACGTATCAGGAAGAGGTCGCCTTCGTATTGAACGGAATGACAATAAAACGTTTACATATAGTTTCACACACAGTTCACGATTTTCTCTGTGGCAGCGATATTTCATTGAGTCTAAATAAGTTAGAAGTAAAAAAACTCAAACTATAAAACAAATCTTCCTAAAATATAAGTAGGTAATTCCAGTACATGGCAAGAACGGGCAAAACTTGTAACAGAAAAATTAAAAAACTTTTCTCACATCACATTACGTCTGGAACAGTGACAATTTCAGGCTTAAAGCCCCCAGGTGTATGCTACAAACTTTCTGTTAGTATTTCGGGTACATTTCTAAAAAATTAGACACGGAATAATTGATTAATTACTATTTTAGGTCATACAAGAAAGAAAGAAAAATTGTTTATTCTGCACAAACAAGACGCACTTTAGAAAAAAAACTAGACTAAATACATATACTAATAAAAAGTAGCCAAAAGCCTCGTACTCAAAACGTTAAAAGTTTGACAATGTTGTCAGTTGCTTAATGTCAGGGCAGATCAAAACCAAAGACAATATTACAAATATTACCCACTGCGTTGCGACGCTGGTAAATGACAACAACAAAAAAACCAAAACATAAAATGATCTACTTTTGTAACAATCAACAAATACAAGTAAGATATAACCGTGCGTCGCATCTGTGCAAGAACAGCACTTCAATTACGTAACACACTATCTATCACAATCTGAATCATTTTGAACCCTAATGCTAATCCATTGCTTCATAAGTTCGAAAAATGTATCTGTCCAACAACGTAATTAACGCAATGAATGTAGTTGAACTGTCAAAGTGAAACCCATTCCTACTGATAGTGTGTTTCGTAATTACCCCGCAGGTCGTTGCTCAGCAAAATGCTGTGACTTCGGCCTAACCTATCGTCAACAGCGCTGATGGGGCAAACCATGGTATACTAATATACTTCGCCAGGTATAGCATTCCGAGACACAGTGGTCACGTGGGTGACACAAGCCTACGTCATCACCGCTGTGTTACCAGTAGTGTGTAACAATAACTCCCCAACCGCCTTTATTACCTGTGCGAATCCGATAAAACGATGAGGTTTTAATTAACAATTACGTTGGTATATGTTTAAATTGAATTGTTTCGTTTGATTAGATAAACGAAACGAAAATATGAATCCTTTATATATATTTTTTAACAGAATGGTGACTGAAAATGTTTCCATAATTCGTGTTTTGTTGCAATAAAGTGGCAACTGGATAGTGACGTAAGCATGTGTCACTCCCGGAGTGCCAGACCTTGTTTTTTTAGACCATGGGGCAAACAAGACACACTTAAATGATTGCTTAAATGACACAACACGACACACATAAAACAAATGACAAATGGGGCGACGTGTTCCAACTAAATATTTTTGGAACCCATCATAGGTATGCCTAACCTATTCCAAACTATATTGGGGTCGGCTTCCAGTCTAACCGGATGCAGCTGATTACCAGTACTTTACATGGAGCGACTGCCCATCTGACCTTCAGAATCCAGTTACTGGATAATACGATACCCCTTGGTAAGACTGGTTATTAGACTTTCGGGCTTCTGACGACCCGTACCGACTGTCAAAGATAAAATAGAATAGAATAGGTCTTTTTACGTACACCATAAAAATTACAGATATAAATGTAGAAATTTTACATACGGTGACAGAATGGGCGGTCTTATCATTAAAAGCGATCTTTTACAGACAATCTTTGGATGGATTAAGGGGAGAAGGAGTGACAATAATGCAGGTAATCAGTGGTGTACCATTTACATATACAACTAGCGACCCGCCCCGGCTTCGCACGGGTTTTTACTTATCTACGGCGTACCCTACCTACCTACCCTACCTACCTACCCTACCTACCTACCTACCCTACCTACCTACCTACCCTACCTACCTACCTACCCTACCTACCTACCTACCCTACCTACCTACCTACCCTACCTACCTACCTACCTCCCTAACTCCCTACCCTACCTACCAAAAAAAAAAAAAAAAATAGATGTTGGCCGATTCTCATAGATACCGGATAAGCACAAAAAATTTCATCAAAATCGGTTAAGCCGTTTCGGAGGAGTATGGCAACGAAAACTGTGACACGAGAATTTTATATATTAAGATAAATACATACATACACAAAACGCATAGTACATAAAATATATACAATAATAAACATGACTAAAGAAACTAAAAACATCCCGGCTTTCATCAACGAATGACAGCCGGGACCATCGTAATGTGCTTTCCGAGGCACGGAGGGGTCTCTGTATGTAAAGATAGTAACCCATCCACGGACCGACCGCAGCAAGCGTAGCTTAACTTGATCGATCGACCCGTGCAGCTGTTATTACGTAGCCACGAGCAGATGATGAGGTCAGACAAAACGGTCGATGTGTTCTAACCAAGTATTTTTGGAACCCGTCCATCAATATATCGTGTTGACGGTAAAACTCACTAATTTGTTGACAGTAGGTAGGTACAGTCACCAAAAGTGATAAGTAACCAGGGTCGTCGATATAGTTGATGTTTAGTAAGAAACTGATGAATGTTTTCGAATAAAATTTAATTTTATTAATAGACAACAAATAGGTCAGTTATCAAATTAAATTTCATTCGAAAACATCCATCGGTTTCTTACTAAACTTCAACTATATCCGACGACCCTGGTTACTTATATCTTTTGGTGACTGTACTTCAAGATGGTAGATATTTTTACAGACTTCTCAGCTCGCCCGACACGCGTTTTAACTACTAAGAGAGCCAATTTGCATTGGAAGAGTAATGAATGGTCTCACTGCCTAATTATGCTTCTGTACATACGGAAAAGGTGGAAAAAGGAACCTCTTTTAAGACCTAAGTAATCGCGGTAGTTCTTAATAATCTGGTGCCCTGAGTAGTAAAAAAATGTTCAAAGAAAAAATAACGTTTATTTCGCTACAGTTCGTAAAAATAAAAAGTGAAAATAATGTTTTAACAACAATAGTGTGCCTCAGTTGGAACTTTGACCTTCAATATATGCGTAACTAAAAGGGTCCCAGGTATGGTGCAGGACCCCAATTCTGTATCGTAATTATTATTCCCCGCGTAATCTTACCAAGTGCAAACCACGTCAATATCGTGTCTTATACAAACGGTTTCGTTCATTCTATCATACAGAATACGTTATTGACGACTTGACCAGGGCCTGCAGTCTCGACATAGATAGCGATAAAAATCTGTCGCTAAGTCGTATCGATGTCAAATTCCTTTAATAGATTTTCAACCTTATGCTTTGGAAATAAAGTTGAAATCTATTAAAGGAATTTGACATCGATACGACTTAGCGACAGATTTCTGTCGCTATCTAATGTCGAGACTGCAGGCCCTGGTTTCGAAGTAAGGAATCGTTAAGTGGTCATAGTGAATTAGGTCCCAGTACAAAAAATTATCAGAATGACAGGACTATAAAGTGACTCTCGGCGTCTTTATTTCTGTTAACCTCTTTAGCTAAAACCTACATGTGCAGTCACGTGCTTGGGCTGTAGTGTATTCACGTCGGTAGTGTAACGGGTATACATGGATCCCACGGCCATAGGCTCGCCACTACGATATTTCGCAGATTGAACTGTTGTACCTACCACATATTCTGCTGTTCTTGCTACTAATTTCATTTCCTTACCTGATTGATAGTTGCTGGATTCAGTGAATAGTTTTTCTGAGACTAATCGAGGCTCTTTGTCTCAGAGTCCTACTGCTTTCTACATAATAACCTACAGCCCCGTTTGGGCATAATACAGCATTGTCAGCTCAGTAGGCCTAGACAAAAACTTTTTTGATAGCGTTAACGCCAGACGCTAACGTCAAAATGTATGGCAATGACATTACCTGCGGAAAAGATACGTAATGTCACGTGGTAAGCAAATGTCAACTCCATACAATTTGATTTTTCCGTTGGCGTTAACGCTTACAGAAAAGGGATTTTGTCTAGGCCTCCAGCCCAGAATTTGGCTACGAGCTTGGCACCTTCAGTAGCGTCCATCAGCTCTTGTAGCGTACAGACAGCAGGACACGCTGGACACGATATTAAGTGCCCCATTATTGGTGGGATAGCACCACATTTACACCGCAGGGTGGAGTCATCATCATCTGCGCGGGCTTGCGGACGGCGAGCAATGGGCAGCTCGCCGTCCGGTAAGGACCAGGCCCGGGTCGACGGCGCGTCGTGTTCCACGCGCGCCTCAAAGAGATGTCAGCAAAATTGACGGGGTCCGATAGGACCGATGCCTGCCGGGGCTGCGGATTGTTCGAAAGAGTTACCATGGCCCTGGCGCACAGGCAACTGAAGGAACACGGGTGGGTTTTAGTCAGTAAGAGTCTGACACGCCCTACCGCTCCGCCCAGAGCGGGAGAGGTCATTTGATGATTTCCCACGCAGAAAAAAAAAAAAAAAAGGGTGTGGAGTCATCTGTGAATCTCCACCTGATCACGTTTACTTTGCGTCGGCCTACCTACTACTAACTTAGAAGCTAACTTCTCGTAGCTTCAAGTTTCTGAGCAACTCTTTGACTGTAAATGGTTTAATTGAAATAAATGCTTTGAGTTTGAGTTTGAGTGTTGAGTCTGCGTCCGGAGTCTATTTAAAGACTTCCAGGTAAGTCACGGCAACTCATGTTCTGTTACTGTTAGTGGTGACCCGTAATAGAGTTTTTTTTTTTCTAAAACCTTCTTCAGGCACCAGCTTTCACAATGTGAATTTATAAAGTTCAAAACTGTTAAGTGCTACAAAACCATTGTGAGAGAAAATGAATAATCAAATTTATTTATTTTCAGGATATTTTCAGCAGGTGGGACGAATAGTAGGGAAGCACCATTTCGCCACAGCTTTATTTTCAGTAGGTGGTAATTAATACTACTCTTCGGACCATAAGTAAAATACCAACGGAAACGTAAATAAAATTCTACCAAATGTAAACATGATCCAAATCCTTTGTTTACAATAAATATCTACCTTTTACAGCAATTGCTTTGGTATTAAGAATGATTTCAAAAACCGTTCAGCCCTTTGTATACGGTACGGTTTCTTGACGGGGTATAAACCGCGCCGTAGAAAAAACGTGTCTGTCAACAACCTTCCATAGTGATCCATACACCACTGACGACCGTGTCTACACACGGCGTAGAAACCGCGCCGTAGAAAAAAAGTATCTGTCAACACTCTTCCATAGTGATCCATACAACACTGAGGAACCGTGCTTACACACGGCGTAGAAACCGCGCCGTAGATAAAACATGTCCGTCAACAAGCTTCCATAGTGATCCATAAAACACTGACGAAGCGTGCCTACTCACGGCGCAGAAACCGCGCCGTAGATAAAACGTGTCCGTCAACAACCTTCCATAGTTATCCATAAAACACTGACGAAGCATGCCTACTCACGGCGCAGAAACCGCGCCGTAGATAATACGTGTCCGTCAACAAGCTTCCATAGTGATCCATAAAACACTGACGAAGCGTGCCTACTCACGGCGCAGAAACCGCACCGTAGATAAAACGTGTCTGTCAACAACCTTCCATAGTGATCCATACTACACTGACGACCGTGCCAACACACGGCGGAATAAGGTCATATCACACGTATCAACTCGGAAAGGGATCGTCACCGTATCACCTTTCGCCTCGCCGTCAAACAGGCGTCAACCTAACGTAACCAAAGCAAATCAGCAGCAGCTCCAACTACGGCTAGGCGTCGGCGGCGGCGTCGACTCGACTACGGCTAGGCGACGCCGCGCTTACGGCTCGCCGACCGCTCCGCGGTTCGTGAGCTTGTCCCGAGGCGAGGCGATTAGGTTGCGATTCCGATTAGTGTGCGTTGCAGTAGGGATTTTCATACAAAGAATACTGAATGGCTCGAATTGATACGGTGAGGATCCCTTTCTCATTTGAAACGTGTGCTATTTCCTTAAGAGCGGCCAACCCGTCATACTTTTCATACAAACGCTCGTCCATGATTATGGCGTTGTAACACATCTTTCATTGAAATTTTTGAACCAATAGGTATCTTGTGCACTTTGTCTAGGTTTCTATATAAGCAAAATATCAAAATTTGGAGTAACTAATTCAGTATAAGCCTCCAAAAATCCGCTTTTGTGCACAAATTTTACCGAAACATTAGCCGTTCATAATGTACTTATAAATTGTAAAAGTAAAGAAAACATCTTCATAGGAACCTCGCACATGTTATGGAGATTCTAAATGACAAACATTTTTTCTAAAAACTTATAAGGGTTTTTCAAAAACAAGTATTTCCTGGCACAAGTTTTGTGAAATCTTTGCGCGCCAATTTTCGTTCGATGTTATCGTGTTCTCACTCTTACTTCTTTCTCAAACATTGCGTTGGTTGAAACAACAAGCTTTAAAAACATGCTCGCGTTGAAGATAGATGGACCGGGAAGGGCCCTCTTAAACCGTAGTTTTTCACGGCAAGAAAAACGTGTGTGTACAAAGGGCCTTCCTTTACCTTAGCCGTGGGTTATTTTATCATACAGACATAAATAATGTTTATTTTATCATAATGTACGAAATGATTGCGGAGAGAAAATATTTGTCTCGTGTAATATTCCTTAGATGTTTATGGTTTGACACATAAATGGCACTCGATTATGTCGATGTCGTGTTGTAGGATTTATATTAATCGCATACTATATTTTGTGTGTCAAATCTTTATGGAATATTTATTTAGTTTAGGTAATGTATTTTTATTTATTTTGTAATGTTCAGATTGTAACTGTCTCTAAATGATGTATCGGCGGAGGAATACCTTTTAGTCTTTGGAAAAATTAGCCTTATCCGTTGACTATAAAAAATAACGATAATCTGTAAGTTGGTCGGCTTTATAAAACATTCATAGTTTTATATGTTTTTAACACGACACTTTTCCATATTTGGTTCTTCCACATAAACAAAACCTAAAAAATCAAAATAAAAAATCGAAAGTAATTTGTCACGTAAAGTCAAATAAACCGAAATACTTATGCAGCTCTCCTACGCCTACTAAAAATATAAATAATCCACGAACTTGGAGACAAGAGAATTAAGTTCACAAAGAGGACACTTCTTTTGGAAGCCACGAAAAGTAAAAGTAGTCAGGAAACCGAAACCGAAACCTCTGACAGAAAGTTCCGTAATTGACAGAGGAATGATGATCCATAAATAAGGCAGATTAATGATCATGGTGCACAGATAAATGAATGCTTGTAACCGTACTTTTCTTAGCAGGAAAATTCGGAAGTAGGTAGATATGCCTACCTACATTCATTTTGTAGTAGGTACTGAACCAACATCTCTTTGGGCCCCTTTCCATTATGCAGATAGCCGTTGGCGTTGTAAAGACGACGATGTTTTATTTCGAGGTGGATGACCCTTATGTACCGTCGATAAGGACTACCAAGTGTAAGAAATCCCAATGGCCATTAAGCAAATGTATTATGATTTTATTATTTGTCCAATAAAAATAAGAACTGTGGAACTGAGTGTCTATCGTCGGCGTCGCACAGTGGGTCGAAACGATGATTTTAGTGACTTAGGGATCAACTTTGTTTTTTTAATATTTTCTTTATGCGGATCGATAGAGCTCATTAACCTCAATAATAATTGTTCTGATAATTTTTTTCCTTTTTCCTATACTTGCTCCTTTGGGTGGAAAAATGCATTTTGATATTTTTTTGTATGGAGCGGACCAAATTAAATTAAATTTCTGCCAAGTGGCGTGTGATCCCGCTTTGAAACTATATTGTTCTTAGGTGTTGTCCAGTCTACTATCATTTGATGATTTGAACATTAGCATAAAGTTGCAACACTGCTAAATAAATGGATCGAAAAAAATTAAAAAAAATCTTTGAATAAAAAGCTTCATTTTTTATTTTCGGATGGTCTTTTAAGTTATAATTGATATGGAATAGTAAGTAAAAGCACTTAATAATTCACATAATTACTTAAAGACTAACGACAATACATTTAAAGGTCCCTGATTTGCTTGAATTTACTAAGTACGTGTTATTTAAAAATGTGGATCTATTCATTTCTATTTGTTTATTTAATGAACTTATAAAATCTTTTAAATTAGATTTGATACTGAATAGTAAGTAAAGATACATGCAAATACAAATTTACTAAAGGTAAAAACTTAAAACTAACCATATACAACAACAAATTTACTATTTCCTTTCAGTCATGACATACAAACTAATAAAAAAAATCAAGAAACTTACAATCTATCAATAACGTTATTCACTATCTTGTAAATTATCTACATCAATAAAATCTAAATCGGATCCTGAAGGAAAACTCAGCAGAAGCTCTTTGACTTTTGGAGAGAGAACCATTCTATTTTGTTTCGCCAATCGAGGCCGTAGACTTGTGATCTTTGGATCAGACGACAAAAGAAGATTGTGTAAAACATCCTCATTTGTCGCCGTTCTACTTACCTTTCTAGAATGACTCTCTCTATATTTCCTAAAATCTTTATTACGAGCTTCCGCTGCCTCTTCCGACAGTTTCCCTATAGGTATGATACCAAAGTTCTTTATTATGTCACTCCCATGTACCAACAATTTATGTTCACTGGTAGGCATATAATACCAGGGATACAAGGTAACATACAATTCTGCCATATCTTTACAAAATTCGGAAAATTTAGAAAGGTCCACGCGCTCTCCAGATGCAATGGTTTGAAGAATCATGTGAAACCTTTCTATCAAATCTTCACGAATCCCATTTATGCGGGCTGTTGTTGCTGCATCCCTGAAAAATCTTGTGGCAGTATTGCCATCATTGGTTGTGCCTACTCCTTGTTTGACTAGGTCGGTGAGTAAACCGCATTCCCTCTTAAATGCTTGCTGTATAGCACTCTTTCTAAGGGACAGTTTTTCTTTGTCGTCGCCTCTGCAACTCCATTTTTTGAAGTCCAAACGATAAGCTGCAAAAAAAAGAAATGTCACTTAAAAATAATCTCACAGGAAACTACAAACATGAAAAAATATGAAGTAATAAAATTATATTTACCGATATGAAGTAAGCACTCCATGCATCTTATCCAGGCATGTAAGGATGACATACCATACTGGTACATTTCCTCGTTTTTTTCTCTTTGAGAAAATGCCTCTAAATTGTTCATCTCTGAAGGTTTTGCCTTGCAAATATCACAGACAGCTGCAGATGTATCCGACAAATATGATATTATTTTGCCGTCTATCATCGTCAGGTACAATTGATGCTTAACTTCTACTTGGTGGATTCTTGTTGGCAGACGTCTTTCTATTTCTTCTGTTATGTTACCCTTTATAGTTGCCACTGTTGTCTGGGTTTCTTTGGTAAATTTAAACATTATCGGACGACAATAGAAAGTCGATGATGGTGGGTCGCACAATCACAATAGATGTTAACAGTAGTACGAATAAACGAACACTAGTAAATATATAATAAATATGGTAATTTTATACTTCCAGTGACAATCAAATGTTTACTAATATTTCTACTACCCTCATTAACATTAAAGTAATGACTAAAAGTGAAAAACATTGTTTTTTATAAAGTAAAAAGTCAAGCTAATTACAGTCAATAGAAAT
This sequence comes from Dryobotodes eremita, assembly GCA_917490735.1. Taxonomy (NCBI): domain Eukaryota; kingdom Metazoa; phylum Arthropoda; class Insecta; order Lepidoptera; family Noctuidae; genus Dryobotodes; species Dryobotodes eremita. Next base: position 14,993,783 of record OU823257.1, read on the forward strand.
TTATAGATAAATGATATCCACATTTTTAAGTAATACGTAATTAGTAAATTTAAGCTAATAACGAACCTTAATATATTGTCATTAGTTGTTAATTAATTATGTGAATTATTAAGTGCTTTTACTTACTATTCCACATAAATTATAACTTAAAAGAACTTGAGAAAATAAAAATTATTCAATGTATTTTTTCATTTTTTTCGATTCATTTATTTGGCAGTGTTGCAACTTTATGCAAATGTTCATAGCATCAAATGATAGTAGACTGGGCAAGCTTTAAGAAAAATATAGTTTCAAAGCGGGATCACTCGCCACTTAGCAAGAATTTAATTTAATTTGATCCGCTCCATACAAAAATATCACAAAATGCATATTTCCACCTAAAGGAGCAAGTTTAGGAAAAAAAGCATCAGAACAATTATTATTGAGGTTAATGAGTTCCATCGATCCGCATAAAGAAAAAAGTAAAAAAACAAAGTTGATCCCTAAGTCACTAAAATCATCGTTTCGACCCACTGTGCGTCGTCGGATTGCAATTTGATTACGTTTTTTTGACGATGAATCTAGGTTTCTTGACATCGGAAATGTTTTTGCGACCATGCCTGCACCCGCTGGAGTACCTACTTATTTTTAGGGTTCCGTAGCCAAATGGCAAAAAACGGAACCCATAGGGATTCGTCATGTCTGTCTGTCTGTCTGTCTGTCCGTCCGTATATCACAGCCACTTTTTTCTGAAACTATAAGAACTATGCTGTTGAAACTTGGTAAGTAGATGTATGTGTTGTTTGTTTTTATATACCTTTTACATTTATCTACCAATAAGACTAATATGATATGTGATTATTTAATCAATTAATGTTACCTACAATCGCCTGAAACACAAGATTACCTAGTTCAGGCACAAATTATGGATGAACTTGACATAAATTTAAGAAAAACTGTATTTAACCTTATACCTTATATTTTTGAATATAATTTTTATTATTATTATTATTATTATTCTGTGAACCGCATTAAGATTTTCACACAAAAATAGAAAAAAGAAACAATACATTTCAGGGGTTCCCCGTACTTAGAACTGAACCTCAACATTTTTTTTTTCATCAAACCCATATGTGTGGGGTATCTATGGATAGGTCTTCAAAAATGATATTGAGGTTTCTAATATCATTTTTTTCTAAACTAAATAGTTTGCGCGAGAGACACTTCAAAAGTGGTAAAATGTGTGTCCCCCCCCTGCAACTACTAAAATAAGAGAATGATAAAACAAAAAAATATATGATGTACATTACCATGTAAAGTTCCACCGAAAATGGATTTGAACGAGATCTAGTAAGTAGTTTTTTTTTAATACGTCATAGATCGTAAACCGCAATTTACCTTTCATTCAATCAACTCAAATAAAAAATATAAAAAATCATTTAATTTCATAAACATAAACCTTATGCGTAAACCGTGAACCATTATTTTCTAATAATAAATCTGTAATAGGTGCCTAAGTAAATAATAATTATAATTCGCGTGGGGCGTGGCTTGATCGGTAGCGGGTGCGGAGCGCGCGGGGGGCAGGTTCCCGACTGCGCTTACCCGACTGGGCAGACACGTGAGGGCAGACGTTGTTGACACTCGTGCGCGCGCAGCTAGTTAGGGTTCCGTACCCAAAGGGTAAAAACGAGATCCTATTACTAAGACTTCGCTGTCTGTCCGTCCGTCTATCTGTCACCAGATTGTATCTCAAGAACCGCGATAACAAGACAGTTGAAATTTTCACAAATTATGTATTTCTGTTGCCGCTATAACAACAAATACTAAAAACAAAATAAAATAAATATTTAAGGGAGCTCCCATACAAAAAATTCAATTTTTTGCCTATTTTTGCTCGATATCAATAAATGGTAACAGGTAGGCACCGAATTTGTATACCTACTGTTGTTTAGCTAGTCAAGGGTACGGAACCCTTCGTGCGCGAGTCCGACTCGCACTTGGCTGTTTTTTTAAATATACGTGACTCAACCCTTCGTTCGGTAATCGACGTAAACTGCAGTCTCCTTTTTCATGCCACTTAAATTTTCATTGGTTTTTTGCAAATTGCAGCTATGTTATACGTCATAAGTTGATCAAAATGTAAGTCGCGACTGTTGGAGTGCTGTATTTTATTACTGATTAATAATCATCAATTTCATACCAATCGTCAAAATTTGGATGTATGTCCCATCTAAGAATGTTTATATACAATATTCAAAAAAAATCTTACATGAAACAAATTTCCAAATTTTGGAAAATACCAAAGAAAATTTGAATTTGGCGGGCTGCAGCTGAGGATTCACCACATAGATTCATACGGCACATTTTCCTCATTTAGTACCACAACGACGTAACTAGACGGCCGTCACCACTACATATAAGCTTCCTTATATCCTCGAACAAACGCATGCGGCTGACAACCTATATGGCCAATACAAAGATTAGTGCCAGGCTAACTTGGTGGTTAGTTGGTTTTCAGATTACCCGGCCAGATGCCACCGGGAACCGGAGCCGACGTCGAACGTAACCCGCAGGAATGACATCTTCCTTAGCCGAGACGGGATTTTAGCTGGCTGCAAATGCATTAGGAGAATTTGACAACAGCTGAGTGCAATTCTAACGCCTTTGTTAGTTACAATTTGTTTGGTATATGGAATTGAACTAAACTGTGTTTGATTGTAGAACGAAAGTTTTTTTAAATTAAGTTTGGTTGCAAACAAATTGGGGTCGTTTTGGATGTGAATTTAGGTAATGTTATTGCGCAATAACGTTTAAATTTAACGTTATTAAATTTAAGATTATTTAATAATCTAGATGAACTAGTAAATTTCGCTTGGTCGATTTAATAAACCCAAATTCTCTTTTCACGCCGTATAAAAGCTTCCGCAGACAGGCGCTACGCGACTCTAGTAGAACAATTTTTATGAAAACTTCTAAAAATTGTTCTACAAGAATCGCGTCGCACCGTCGCGTCGCGCCTGTCTGGGGAGCCTTAACTAGTTTTCAACATCCCTCATTCTGTGGCACAATATTGCTTAATTTCGCTACTTTATTTTGGTGTAAGGGCGCTCCATTACCGAGAACATTTGCCTGTAATGTATCAGTTCAGATTTGAGCATTACATCAGTGAGTTAGGAGAACCGATTTTGACCATTAGGTCTAATCTTGAATTAAGACATTACAGGAGAATGCTTTAGCGCCTTTATATACAGGGTTTTTTTTTTTTTTTGGGTGGGAAATCATCAAATGACCTCTGGGCGGAGCGGAAGGGCGTGTCAGACTCTTACTGACTAAAACCCACCCGTGTTCCTTCAGATGCCTGTGCGCCAGGGCCACGGTAACTCTTTCGAACAATCCGCAGCCCCGGCAGGCATCGGTCCTATCGGACCCCGTCAATTTTGCTAACATCTCTTTGAGGCGCGCGTGGAACACGACGCGCCGTCGACCCGGGCCTGGTCCTTACCGGACGGCCAGCTGCCCATTGCTCGCCGTCCGCAAGCCCGCGCCTACGGGGGCCGGGAGTCGGCAATCGACTCCCGACGCCCAGGGTGTCTCCTCCTGCGGCGACTATTGGCGCGAGGGCGCAGTGATTGCCTCTCCCTCTCGCAAGCAGGGACAGGGTGGCAGGGACATCGACGCGCAAACTGAAACCATGAATTCAGCACATGATTCTAGACCCCTTGAAGAAATAATCAGCTGTTACATAGAAAAGTGCCTAGTGCATTTTGATCTACGCGGTCAAAATGTTTTTTATTTTTTGTGATGGGTTTGCTCTTGACTCTGGTCTAGGCAAAGACTATATAATGAGTCTAGGTCATAGATGACAGAGACAAAGTCGACGATGGAGTGAGCTTACCCAGAAGAAGCCTGTTCACTCTCACTTTGAAGAGATTTGGGTTGTATGCGTTCGGAAACACAGACGCAGGTAGAGAGTTCCACTCTTTTGCTGTACGCATTATAAAAGACATTTGGAAACACTTACTGCGAATTGGTGGAATAGCAACTAGGCAGAGATGGTAACTTGCAGTGCGTCTAGATGTCCGACGGTACAAGGGGGCCGGTTGAATGAGGTCCTGGAGTTCTCGGGCACACTCACCGTAGTACAATCTGTAGAAGACCGACCAGCAGGCAGCAGGCAACTGTGGCAGATCAATATTTTTCTTTTAATAACTGACGAAAAATTTCAACGCAGGGTGGTTCAGAATCATGTAATGAATCCATGGTGACAGATTGTGTGTCGATGTCCCTGCCACCCTGTCCCTGCTTGTTTTCACTAAAGCAAAATAATGTTTTTAACAACGAACGAATGTTCTGGTCTGCTTACACCAAGCGAATGTGGTCGAGCGGGACTAAAATGAGCATTCGCTCATTTTGTTTACTCTTTACGAACCGGACTGTCTAGGTAAATAAACATAAAGGCTCCTTCAAACAGGCTCGATACGCGACGCGAATCACACGCGACACAAAGGCACCGCTCGTCGCGCGATAGGCAGTGCCTTTGTATCGCGTCGCGTGTCGCGCCTGTTTGTAGGAGCCTTTAAACAGATAGTAACAATTTATTTTCCTTTTAATAAACCAACTTCAAAAAGCAGGAGTATCTCAATTCGTCGGTTTTTTTTTTTGTATGTTTGTTATGAGATATCTTCGGTGAAATCAGGAGCGATTTCGAAAATTCTTTTTTTAAAGGATAACCCTCTGGAGCGGTCCCAAATAAATTTTATTAAATTAGCTTGGTTAGTTTTTCAATTAGCTTCAATAATACGTATTTTTTCCACTTAGTGTATATTAATGATGTCACTGTTATTTACATAGCAAGTAGTGGTATACGAATGTGTGGGGGTAGGTACCACAACTATAAAGTGATAAATAAAAACATTCACACAACAAAAATAAAAAAAACAACCGGCTTCCAAAAAAAAACTACAATGTGAAAAATAACTTTTATTTCCGTGTCTTTGGTTTTGTATTTTCGTTTTTTGCCACCGACTTCCGAAATAAAAGTTATTTTTCACTTAGCAGTGTTTATTTTTTTGTAAAAAAGATTTTTTGTCAGATTTCCAACAAAAGCCGGAAGTAGGTAAGATATTCTAAACTCGACACGCAGTACATAGGTACCTGCTTGAGGAAGAAAGTCAATGAATTTATTTCTCAATCGATCGTGACTATAGCCCACGAAGTTAACGGGTTAAGCCGTAATCCCTCCAAATATTATTCCAGATTAATTTATCTAATTCACTTTGACTCCACTATTCAATAATTTAAGCAATCACGATCGATGTGAGCGGCTGGATTTAACTATAAGCCGCTATCTTTAAATATTTTAACGTTTCATTCATTACCTTGTGACAGGTTTACTGTTGATATTTATATTTTGGAACATAAGTAGTAAATTAAATCGGGTATATTTGGTCGGTGAATCTTGTATTAGGTTAATATGGTAGGTTCTTGATATATCAACTTGTACGCTTTGCTTCTAAAGTTATGGGCTATAATTTGATTGGTAACATCTTACTTAGATACGTTTTATTTATATTATATAATTTATATTTTATTTATATTAAGTCGGAACTTAATATAAATAAAATATAAATAATATAAGATCGTAGAAAACGGAGTGTTTCTGAGAGACTCTTCTTAACTAATTTTATTTATGTACATAAAGGTTTTGTAGTAGATGAGGGACTAACAAAGTATGCATTATTATTTACATGGTGTAGGTACAACGAATTGTTGGGTGAATCGCTGCTTTCCTGGCTAAATCACTGAGTTATCTGTATTTAGGAGCGACAGTTTCTTTTTTAACCGACTTCAAAAAAAGGAGGAGGTTCTCAATTCGCCTGTATGTTTTTTTTTAATGTGTGTTAGCTCAGAACTTTTTTCTGGGTGAACCGATTTGGATGATTCTTTTTTTATTTGAGAGCTGGTGCTTCACACGTGGTCCCATTTAAATTTGATCAAGTTCTGACTAGTACTTTTTGAGTTATCCTTAATAATGCGTATTTTTTCCACTTCGTTTATATTGATGATGTTTTAATAATTTCCTGTCACGGTTATTTACATATCAAGTAGTGGTATACGAATGTATGTGGGGTACGTACCACAACTAAAAAGTGAAAAATAAAAACATTTTTACATAAAAACAACCGGCTTCCAAAAAAAAAAAACACTAAAAAACGTGAAAAATAACTTTAATTTCGGAAGTCGTAGCCAAAAACGAAAAAATACAACCAAAGACACCGATATCCGAAATTAAAGTTATTTATCACGTTTTTTAGTGTTTTTCTTGGAAGTCGGTTGTTTTTTTGTAAAAAAGATTTTTTGAGTTGAGTACTCAATTTTCAACCATGTACATAGAAACGTATTCTTAGTGCAGGTATGCGCGTACATATGTATGATGATTTGCCTGAAAATCTAACTCAACCGTATAATTCCGTATAGTGCACATGCAGCTTTAGCATTATAATAATAAATATGACGAACGGTCGGTCGCTAGGCTCGCGCTCACTAAGAATCAATATAACTACTGATGAAAGCCTACGCCAGACGTAACGCTGCGATATTAAGATTTCAGATACAATATATTTTTCTAATTTTCAAGTACAATGAGTATCTATCCATTGGAATAAAATCAAAAAAGGAAATAACATCCTTCCTACATGGTAAATACCAAATTCGGCGAACGTCAACGGCATTTTGAAAGGATGTTTTTTCTGAAATATTTATTTTATCGTATGGATTCCTTATGGAGAAATTACGATCCTAATGTCGAAACTGGATATGCGAAATATAAAATCTCATCAAATAGTACGTATTTCACTTGGAAAAATAGCACAGAAACCATTACATAATAGTATGTTTTTTTTTTAGATTTCTGTGATCATAACTTAAGGCTGGGCTCACACATGCCTGTCTGTTTGCAGCTTAAGTCAGCCACAGATTATTTATCTATTATCCCTGTATACTAAACAAATCGCTCCCTCGCTCTCTACGCTTCTATTTTTTCATTTAAAACCCAGTAATAACTGCTATTCAATACGACATCGACAGTAAAATTAAAATAAAAACTACACAAAATAGACTTTTCTATTATAATAGAGGTTCTATTGAACTGAAACGTTATGTATCAGAAATTCTGAAGCCACTGGAGCAGGTGTTTGAGTTATTATTATTAGACTTCCATAATGTTTTAATTAGATTCGATGTTACGTGGTAATTAAATATAGCTAACAGAGCACTGTTCCAATAATGTTCACTAACTTACGAGAAATCGGATAAAGTGTTTGCAAATTGTGTTAATCTTTGCCTTTTATTGAAGGGTTTATAGCAACTGAATTAAATTTATAAAACAATTGTATTATCTAATTGGTAAAAGACTAAAAGTAATTGGAATAATTCGTGCTACATACAATCCAGCGGAGTAATTACGTAACACACTAACAGTAGGAATGGCTTTTATTTTTAACCGACTTCAAAAAGGAGGTTATCAATTTTAATCCTTTTTTTTAATGTGTTTGTTTGTTTTCATAACTCCGTCATATATAGACGGATTTGCAAAATTCCTATCTAGTTTGAAAGGGTATACTCTCGATGTTGTTCCCAAGTAGTACCAAGTCAGAATCTGATGAAGGGATCCTATGGAAATCGAGGGAAATCCTCAAATATTATAGGCACGCCTATAGCGTTTTGGGTATTTTATATATTAACTCAAGAATTTGCTCTCTGAATGCACCATTCGGTGAAGTGGAACTGATGATGAAGACCAGAGGTGGCCACCGGAACTTCTCAATAATAAGTATGTCACGGGTTCCGAATCCTTCGATTACTTTAATATTGTTGCTAAGCAAGTTATGCTTGTCAGAATGCATATGGTGAAATGGAGCTGATGGTGACTTTTGGTTCTTACCAGAACTCCTCAACAATGAACGTCCCTACAGCGGGAAAATGAATATTTTGTTAAAGGTGATGAGCAGTTGACATTAGGCTAACGTAACTTAGATAAATATTAATAACAGACTCACTAAAAAGTAAAAATAAAAACATTTTTACGCAAAAAGAACAACCGACTTCAAAAAAAAAATACACTACAAAGTGAAAAATAACTTTAATTTCGGAAGTCGGTGGCAAAAAACTAAAATACAGATCCAAAGACACGGACTTCCGAAATTAAAGTTATTTTTCACTTTGTAGTGTTTTTTTTTTTAAGTCGTTTTTTTTTTCTTTTTATAATGTTTTTATAGAGTTCAACAACATTCATTGCGTTATTTACGTTGTTGAGCAGACAAATTTTTCGAACGTATGAAGCAATGGATTAGCAATAGGCTTCAAAATGATTCAGATTGTGATTGTTAGTGTGTTACGCAATTAGGGTGCAGGATTAAAACAATCAATAACAAAATGTCATCATCTAAACACGGAGTATAGTTACAAAAAAAAACATAAATACCGCGTTTTGAAAGAAAATGTGAAGAAATCTTTTCCGAAACCTCCTTGGTACAGCAGCGTAGCTAGGTACGAGTATTTTTACTTTGTGTTAGATCACTGGTTAAAATAAGTACACGTAATAATGATAATTAGTTTATTTCACTGCAACTAGAGTGCAATCACACTTCTACTTAAAGGCTCCCACAGACAGGTGCGACGCGACAGCGCTACACAAAGGCGCCGCTCGTCACGCGACACGCGGTGCCTTTGTGTCGGGCGTCGCGTCGTGCCAGTGTGTACGAGCCGCTATTCAAATAACACGACAAGGGATAGTTCAACCTTTTAACTAGAAGATACGAACAAGATTGCTCGCTAATACGAATCGATATTTGTTTTTTTTCTAACAATCAAACAAAAATGAGGGTAACATAAAAACTTGCACATATTAAATAATCTTTTCGCATCGATATTTAAAATTATCCATTTGAACGAAAAGGTAAGGTTAAGGTAAATTAATTATGGAAAAATCTTTTCTTTATCTATTTATAATAATTTTACTAGTGTATTAAAAATACAATTCTACGTAAATGTTACCAGTTGAATAAACTTTATTCTAATAGTGTATAAAGTACCTAATATTACCTATTACAAATCAACATATATTTTTTTAAAGAAGTATAAAGTAGTAGTAATAGTGTATTTTTTTTATAGTAGTATAGTAGAGTATTCTATTCTATTCTATTCTAGATTTATAAACGTTTGGTAATATTAATATTTGCTTTTGAATTTGGAGCGAGAGAATAATTCGATCATATTTCTTCGAGAATAAATGATAAATAATTTTATTTCTGTAAGTAGGTTTTTACAAACACTTTTACACGTCAATCATGTTTTTCAAACTAGATGAGGTTAGGAGGATGATAAATAGTTATTTGTGCAACAAGAGAGCAAAGTTGGTTATTGCTGCGAGTGTTGATTTTGAATTCCGAGTAAGCGAAGGATTCTATAATTGAATCACGACCGTAGCGACTGATTTTAGGTTAGAATCCTGAGCGCAGCGAAGGATTCAAAGACACGGGATGCAAATAACTTTGGTCTAGTGTTACACATATAAAGTTTTCACCACAGCAGTGAAAACATATTACCTAAAGGTAAAAAAAAATACAACATGGTAAAAATTTAACAAACTATATTTAAAAAAATGCAATTTTACGGTTACATGTGTATCCGAACGTTTTATTGTTAGTTTCTTTTTTGGGCGTACTAGGTATGGAATTTGAAAATCGAACTTCGAATCGACTTGTTTCTATCTCTCGCTTTTTTTTGTATCGAAGTGAAAGTGACAGAACTAAGTGAAGTTCAAATTTTTCGAATTTTGTGAGTAGACCCACCACTGTAAAGTACACGGCATTAAAAAAAAAATCAATTTGTCCAACGTTCGTAGCAAAATCGAATATGGATCAATGTCTTTGAACAGCAAAACCTGCTTGTTTGAGGTAGTCTTAGGTAAAAAAATAATTACCTACCTGCAAGTTTCCAAGCAAACTTATATACATTTTTATCGTAATAATTTCACTCTCAACACTGGGGGATCTCGAAAAATCATCAAGCTTACCGCTTACAACCAAATACCATATAATTATAATGCTCATCGGCCCACAGGGGCCCGTAATTATGTTCAAAACAATCAACACTTATCATAGCATGGTGTAATTAAAATAATAATTATGACTCACTGGAGTAGATAGTTTCCATTTTTGTTTACTTTAAGCTTTTGGTATATTGAATAGGTAAGTGTGTTTATTCAGAGGTAAAGAGATTTAGCTCAATGATACCCAAAGTGGACCATATCGACCCACATTGTTAGATGTTACACTTTTAAATCTGTGATATCTTCATAGATATTCGTTTTAATCATATGCTGTAAAGGGCAATTTTAATCTACATTAAATGCACTACGTATCTAATGCATTCAATTGGATAAGGATTAATACTGTATTGTTTAAAATTGCTGCTTAAATCACCCATATTTTTTTAGGAATATGTAAAAGCTAAAAATGGTTTCTGAGGGTTATCCTTAGGAGATAGACATATTATATCTCGGACTTTTCTATAGACCATCTTAAGATATACAATTCCGTAGTACATTATTTTGATCTATCTCGTAAGGTTTAGCCAGCGTTTGCAATGTAAACGCACAAAAAAATATTTTTTATGACATCATTACAAATCTTTTGTCAGACGGTAGCTGCATTACTTCATTCTTTTACGTAAGGTGTATTAAAATAGCGTACACGAGTAAAGAATGTAGTGATAGTTAACATAATAACAACATCACGCCTATTTTACCCCGTAGGGTTAAGCAGATGTGTACCTATCGTTCATTTACTTATGATTACTGACAAATGCGTGCACTGACTGGACAGGTCCACTCAATGTGTGTGGTTATTTCCTCAAAAGACCATTTCAGATACCAATCTGCATGGTCTTCGCATGACCTGACCGAGATTATGTCTGGACTTTAAAAGAGACTGTGACCTCTGAGTTTGTTTCGGCCTTTCTTCTCAGAGTAGTCAGATAGGACCGACCTCATCTCATCAAAATATGATTGACGTGCAAAAGTGTTTGTACAAACCTACTTACAGAAATAAAATCATTTATCATGTGCGAGAAGCTTGTCATAATTCAAAAGGAGCAATTTTTGGATATGATGATTTAAAAGTTCAAAAGTAGTGGTATGAGTGCGACGAAGCATAAACTCACATTTTCCTAGCTCCCTCATTTTTAGGCTTTAGCGTAATATTATTTGTGTAGCAAAAATAATAAAATTAGCTGCGTTCACCTTTATAGTTAACGCAAAAGTGCTGATTTTTTAGTTATATCACCCTTCTCGCCAAGGAGCGCTTTAGTAGGTACCTAACAGATTTGGCCAGTTATGTATAAGTGGATGCAATAGGGATCGAGCCTATTTCTATCAACTCGATAGTGAAATGTACATTAATACCCCGCTATAACCTTGCTGATCAACTAAAAACTATTTTTATTTCGGTTTTCTCTTAATTATAAACCTTACCTCCCTAACTCAAACTCAAAGCATTTATTTCAAATAAACCAATTACAGGCACTTTTGAATTGTCAAAGGTCGGGTCAGTCAGAAAGATGAACTAATAGTACAGCCCACAGCAACACACACACAAACACTCCTCGTAATAAATCATTGGTAACCCACTCAATCAATAATGTTAATATCAGAATTATTATGCAGTTCAGTTACGTATAACTATTGTTTTAAACGTATCAATCCCACTAAAGTACACTGTCCTTCAAGATACAGGATTTTCCAAGTTTGAGGGACAGGGGTCTTACTCATCTGTAATAGCCATACCTATCCCCGAGGGTGGTATGCCACTCGTCAAAATAATATCTTTGTCCAATGTAGGTACCTACATTTGATCAAATAAATTCAATAATTTACTAGCAACACCGATATTTGATCAAAGATTTTGACATTTCAATTAAAATGGCTGCAAGTAAAATTTGGTGGACGATTCCAATGGCGAAATTTTTGATATATGCTAATGAAAGCAATTCATTTCTTTATGATATGAGGCACAAAGACCACAAAAATAAAACTAAACGTTCAGACGCATATGCAATTATACGAGTAACAGGACAAATTTATGAATCATTTGAAGTTCAATGTATTGAACAAGACTTGAAGGAAAAAAAATGGTTTGCGGACGCGGACGTCAATATTCATCGAATGATAATAGCAGCACATAAAGTCGCTACACGTTCCTCCATTTCCTCAACAACGCAAATTACAAGGAAATCTTGGACAAAGAAGTTGCGGAACAAAGGGCAACGTTGTAGCGTCACGTAGATTGAGCGTTGCGCGTCATATTGGGTGACATTTTGTTCCCTAGTGTATTCGCGGCTTAAAACATACATAAACTCACGCCTTCTTCCCATGGGGGTAAGCAGAAACTACGGAAAGCCACCTGCTACGATCCTTAGGTACATACTCCTTTTGCTTCGATAATATTCATATATCTGCGGTGTAATAGCGTAACACACTAGCAGTAAGAATCGCTTTCATTTTGACAGTTCAACAACATTCATTGCGTTATTTACGTTGCTGAGCAGACACTTTTTTCGAACATATGAAGCAATGGATTAGCAATATTCTTCAAAATTATTCATATTGTGATTGACAATGTGTTATGCAATTAGGGTGCTGGTCATACACGCACGCCGGTTGCGAGTACTACGCGGAACATATTTTGAACAATTTAATATTTCATCGTTTCGTATAGAATAAAATCGTATTACATAAGCAAAAGAAAGCAAGTAAGTTAATCACTACTGCACTAATATTAATATATTAAACGATATTAACGTTAATAGTTATTTCTTCCGCATTTAACTCAGCTTGCGGGAAGTATAAATCATAGTCGGGTTCCTCTTGCATTACAATACAGACAGTAGACAAATCATATACGTCACCTCAGGAGTAAAATATCTATTAATATTCTATTACTAAACTGTTACGTTAATTACAGAACAGTTAATGTAATTGGAAAAGCTCGTAGCATAATAACCAAGGCTTTAACAGACATAGGTACAAATTTTAGCTTCGTCAATGCTGCAACGCGTTTTGGCGACTACTGAACTGCATTCGATAGGGGTGAGGCGTATTTATCGTAACAGGTAGATATAACAGATATTTAAAAATAACAAATAACAATCGTTTCTCCCAATATAACTTATCTGTTACTTAGAATAAAAGTCCCTCAAAGACAATTACCACGGCTGCTACTGTTATTTCACTATATCAGTCGCCACACATACTGTTACCGTGGCTGTTACTTACATACACACTCACACATAGGAAGGAATATAGCAAGGTTATCAATTTCTCTCTCTTCCTCATTAATAACTAAAAAAGTTAATAAATAAACGTAATTCTAAAATTTAACATTACCCCGTCATTCCTACTCAATACTTGGGATACGATTTGCGACTTTAAACGAAAAGAAATAATGAAAGTATTTAATTGAGATTTAAATACGTATTATTATTATTATCGTCCGTACAAAAATAACAGTCTGTTATTTCATAACAGATATTTGGATCTGTTATTTATGTGTAACAGTAACAGTAATAACAGATATCGTGTTTAACCCGTTACAACCCATCTCGTTTTCGTTTGCTATTTGTTGATTCAAGCTTCCAGCTTTAATTTAAATCACTGATCGCTCCTCTCCATTTAAATCCTTAAACTAGGCATCAGCGGGATAAATGCGTAACACACTAATAGTAGAAATGGCTTTCATTTTGACAGTTCAACAACATTCATTGCGTTATTTAAGTCGTTGAGCAGACACATTTTTCGAACATATGAAGCAATGGATTAGCAATAGGATTCAAAATGGATTCAGATTGTGATAGATAGTGTAGGTCTGCTATGGCCCTAATACAGTGCAGACCCATCGTTAAGCGTTAATTAGCTGCGGTTTATGTGAATGCATGATCAATTGATCATTCATAAAACATCCTCTGTTTAATTATGTTGTTGTCATAAGAACATCTACGGATAATCGGAAGCCTGAATTTTTTGTTCTAGTACCTACCCAGAATTTGTATTGTGATATTAAGAAATTTGCCCCAAGTATGTACAGTACAACTATTTTCTTTAATGTCCCTCAGGAATCATCGTGTATAATAATTTGAATTCAGAACTAAGTACTTTACTGTTGATTTGTTTCGATTAAAACACGATCACTCTAATAATTGGCGGACATGAAAATTAGCATTCGTTTTTATTCGGAAATACGATGATTCCTGAGGGACAGTAAGAAAATAGTTTTACTGTACCTAAAATATTGATATTCAGTTGCATCTGATTAAATTGACTGCCGAATCCAATCTTATTTGAAAAGGGAGCCTATGATTATAATATTGGAGCCCATTGAACGTCGTTTTAAAAGCATTAAAACATCAGCACCAATAAAATTATTTTCCTCAAACTTTTTACGCAAAGACAACAAATTTCGCAAAAAAAAAAATGCGACCCTCGTTACTTCAGTCCCCCTTTTTTACCGATAAGGGGTTCCCACAAGATCTGGCAGTAGATTGGGTGTGACCTCGGTAGGTAGGAAATTAGACCAACTGTTTTGGGAATTCAGTCATTGTTGTGGTTTCACTAAGCGTGGGAAGTGGAAGGTTCCTTTGATCAAAGTAATGAGTTAGTGGTCAAATACATGAACGTAATGACTCGAGTATTACTAAAGCAATCAGCATTATTCAGGATTATATCGCAGAGGAACAATCAATCTGCCTAGCCTTATCCAAACTATGTCGGAGTTAGCTTCCAGTCCAACCGGATGCAGTTCAATACCAGTATTTTACATGGAGCCACTGCCTATCTGACCTCCAACACCCAGTTACTGGATAACACGATACCCCTTGGTAAGACTTTTGGTCTTCTGACTACCCGTAACGACTGTCAAAGTTCTACGAATGGCAGCCAGGCCCTGCAGTCTCGACATAGATAGCGACAAAAATCGGTCGTTAAGTCGTATCGTTGTCCAATTTCTTTAATAGATTTTCAACCTTATGCTTTGGAAATAAAGTTGAAAATCTAATAAAGGAATTTGACATCGATACGACTTAGCGACAGATTTTTGTCGCTATCTAATGTCCAGACTGCTGGCCCAGGCCCTGCAGTCTCGACATTAGATAGCGACAAAAATCGGTCGTTAAGTTCAATCGATGTCAAATTCCTTTAATAGATTTTCAACTTTATTTCGAAAGCTTAAGGTTGAAAATCTATTAAAGAAATTTGCCATCGATACAACTTAGCGACAGATTTTTGTCGCTATCTATGTCGAGACTGCCGGCCCAGGGCCTGCAGTCTTGACATTAGATAGCGACAAAAATCTGTCGCTATGTCGTATCGATGTCAAATTCCTTTAATAGATTTTCAACTTTATTTCTAAATCATAAGGTTGAAAATCTATTAAAGGAATTTGACAACGATTGAACTTAACGACCGATTTTTGTCGCTATTCATGTCGAGACTGCAGGGCCAGGACCAACGGCTTAACGTGTTTTTCGATTCACGGATCGGTCTCGATATGTAATGGAAGGTCACCCATCCACGAACCGACCGCGGCAAGCGTAGCTTAACCTACGGTCGACCCGTGCGGCTGTTATTGTTTAGCCACGAGCCCTTCCTCCCCCTCCTCGCAAAAGTATAAAGTCTCCTACAAACGAACGCCACACGCTCCCCAGTCCGATGAGGCCTCAGCCCGCGCCGTAGCTTTAAATTCCCCGATTAATAATCATGATATTATAAACCCTTCGATCCAGCCCGTCCCCAATATCGCGCTGCCCTCTCCCGATGACGCCCTAAGCCGAGGTCCGTACCCCACAGGGGGTGCCCTTAGCGTGCGGTCATCTAACGTATAAGTTTAGTTTTAAATTTTTCCGCTCCTGGCTGGAGGCCCTTTAGAGTAAAATCCGAAAGGCAACCACAGGACAGTCCGGTTAAGCAGCCACGACCCCCAGTGGTCAAAACTGCGAGTTGCCCTACCAAAAAAAAAAAAAAAAAAAAAACGCGACACGCGACACTCGTCGCGCGACGAGCGGTGCCTTTGAGCCGCGCTGTCGCGTCGCACCTGTTTGCCTTAATACTATAACCTATTTTCCAGATGATACCTACCTGCTTTGATTTCGACTTCTGCTCAAACCGGGAAGTGTTGATGTCTGCTTGCCTATATTTTTTTTTTTGTTTAATGGAATATAAACAGAGATTCTTTCGACTATAGGGAAATATAAAAACATTGAGCTTTGTTTTCTTTGTTGAGCAAATATTTAATTTGGAACATTTTGTTACCACTTGGTCGTAATTCATTTTGAAATACTTACCGTCTTATTCATAATACAGCTATTCACTTCATAAACCCACCTATTTTAGGTATCGAACTGCTTTGTCCCTTTCTGTCAAACTTCATTTTAACTTGACAGAAAGGGACAAAACAGTTCGATAGCTAAAAAGGTTTATGAGGCGAATAGCTTTATTATCAATAAGGGCGTAAGTGTATAGAGATTCTTTAATTAAATTCCTTTCTACGAAAACAGTATTTGATTTAAACTGAAATAAAGTCCTCGAAGGTTTAATTTCAGTTGTAACCTACATACCAAAAATATAACAATTTTAATTCCATTATTTGTTATTAATCTATTGTAAGAAACTTCCAGTTTTAGTAGGGAACTGTTTTAAAATATACATACCAATGATATTATATGACACATTATACCTATGACATATTATTAAATCATGTTCCAGAATTAACACACACCACCAAACACCCCAATTAGAAAATTATGTTATAATCATAATACATACACTTAATTATTACTATTATGTATAAACCATTGTTTATTTATTGAATGAATTACATTGATTGTGGGATAAAATTATGGTCACGTTACAAATCTACGTTCGCAAACGATCGCACACGTATAAAGGCTGCGGGAGCCTTAAGGGTCTAGCGTAGTACCTAGGTACTTCGTTCATTTTGGTTTGTTTTGACTGTACAGCGGAAGTGTGACTGTAATTTACGTACTTACTTTAAATTATTTTTGGGATAAAAAATTACCTATATTAAAAATGTCAGAAATCGATCGATCGAGAAACTACTTTCATAACGTGCATTAATCAGTTACACATTGTATACCGATTTATTTCTTTTTTTTTTTTTTTTTGTGTGGGAAATCATCAAATGACGTCTCCCGCTCTGGGCGGAGCGGAAGGGCGTGTCAGACTCTTACTGACTAAAACCCACCCGTGTTCCTTCAGTTGCCTGTGCGCCAGGGCCACGGTAACTCTTTCGAACAATCCGCAGCCCCGGCAGGCATCGGTCCTATCGGACCCCGTCCATTTTGCTGACATCTCTTTGAGGCGCGCGTGGAACACGACGCGCCGTCGACCCGGGCCTGGTCCTTACCGGACGGCGAGCTGCCCATTGCTCGCCGTCCGCAAGCCCGCGCCTACGGTGGCCGGGAGTCGGCAATCGACTCCCGACGCCCAGGGTGTCTCCTCCTTCTGCGGCGGCTAGGGGCGCGAGGGCGCAGAGATTGCCTCTCCCTTTCGCGCTCCGCCTCCTCCTTCGCAAGCATTACTGCTTCGCAGAAGGAGGTGACGGCTTCCCATTCCCTCTCGCTCCGTACCATGGCCTGAACCAGGGCCGGAAGCGAGAGGTCGCCGCCGCCGATCGCCGCCACGAGGACACGGCGGTGCTCCGCCCAAGCCGGGCAGACCTCCACCGTATGCTCCACCGTGTCCTCTGGTCGATCCACGCAATGTTAACACCCGGGCGTTTCCTCCCGCCTTATACGAAACAGGAACCTCCCGAAACAGCCATGTCCGGTGAGGACCTGCGTCAGGCGGAAGGTGAGGATGCCGTGGCGCCTCTCAAGCCACTCCTCAAAGAGGGGTCTTACCGCCGCAATTGTGGCGTGCCCTATACATTGTATACCGATGAAAAATTATTTTAGTTAAACAGTTAAAAACATACATAATGAAGCAAAATAATACCTTTTTTTTTTGGGTGGGAAGTCATCAAATACGCTAACAATAATATTATAATACAAAAAAAATAAGAAAATAAAACTACTTATTACTAAAATCATATATTTTTAAGAACTGTAGCTGTATCAATTCGAAAACATGTAGCCCGCGAAATTCAAAGTCACCCCATAGGATTATATGAACTAAGAGGGTTGTATTGATGATTTTAATGATTATAATTCTCGTAAATACACACTTGTTACGATCGAGAATCATATTTTGTTGAACATACAACCTGACACTGAAATGCAAAAAAGCGTATAGAGGTATGAGGAACAGGGTGTGAAGTTCATTGATACCTCCGTAGAAAAGGGAGGTTCCTCCGACCAGACGGGTGTCGTGTCTGGTGGGTAACTGCCCCGACGTATGATGTCGGGACGTTGTATATATGCTAGTTGCGCAGTAAACTCTGCTTGCGCGATGCAGGATTTTACGTGACGTCAGTGTGACGCGTAGCTCGCATGTGGCGATGTAGATACCGCTACAAACGTAAGAAAATTTGAATTTCGCGGGCTACCCGGTCAGATTGGTAACTGATGTTCGCTCGTTAGTAATAAATAGTACTATTTCGCTTACATCCTCGTTGTAATTTAATTTGTTGTTTCTTTATAACTAAGTACCTACATATGCTGTTTTAATTTTCTAAATTATGTAGTCGATGATTTTGGTGCACGGTATAACTCCAATAAGTTTATGTAGGTACTAACTTAAATGTATAAATGTGTATACTACTGAATAAATAAATAAATAAGAAGTAAAAAGAGGTAGGTAGGTTATACGCGCTCCGCGAGTGGCACGTCAAAACTTGGCTAATTAGCCTAGCTTTTATCTTTTTTTTTAATCGTTTTTGAAGATCGAATATTGGGTACATATTTACGTCTTTGTAATTATAATATCATTGATTCATACCATCCTATCCTATAATATTATAAATGTGAAAGTTTGTGAGGATGGACGGATGGATGGATGGATGGATGGATATCTGTTAAGGGTCCCGCAGACAGGCGCGACGCGACAGCGCTACACAAAGGCGTCGCTCGTCGCGCGACACGCGGTGCCTTTGTGTCGGGCGTCGCGTCGCGCCTGTCTGTGGGAGCCTTTACTCTTTCACGCAAAAACTACTAAACGGATTTAGAGGGAATTTGGAACACAGATAGTTTATGATCTGGATGAACACATAGGATACTTTTACTCTGGTAGTACATTCCCGTGGGATAATTTCCGACCTCCACGCCGGCGAAGCCGCGGTCAAAATCTAGTGTTTTTATATAAATGGAACTAAGTAGGTATAAATGATTTTTTTGAGATTTCTAGGCCGATTTACGTGGTTTTTTAGTCCATTTGGTAGGAAAAGCCCGAAATTTTATTAAAAACTTTATGCACAAGTAAAAAATTACTGTACAAAGGCAGACTTAATGCCGGAGGCATTTTCTACACATTTTGTCGAAATTTTGTCGAATTTGTAAAAGTATTAGTCGCTCTCGGGTTGAAGAACCTACTTTCAAAAAGATAAATATAGTACAACTTTTAATAAACCATAAACAATCGACTTCAAAATATGACCTTGTAAGTAAACTAAAGTTATGTTTCACTTTGTAGTTAGCCGCTTAAGGGCTCGTGGCTAAATAATAACAGCCACACGGGTCGATGGAAGGTTAAGCTACGCTTGCATCGGGCAGTCCGTGGATGGGTGACCATCCATTACATATTGAGATCCCTGTGTGCCTCGGAAAGCACGTTAAATTGTTCGTCCCGGCTGTCATTCGTAAGTCTTTGACAGCCGTTACGGGTAGTCAGAAGCTCAAAAGTCTGACAACCAGTCTTACCAAGGGGTATCGTGTTACCCAGTAACTGGGTTGTGGGCGTCAGATAGGCAGTCGCTCCAGGTAAAATACTGGTATTCAGCTGCATCCGGTTAGACTTGAAGCCGACCCCAACGAAATTGGGAACAGGCTAGGCAGATTGTTTTATATTATTTAAAGTGTCGATTAGTCATTGTAAAATAACCATTACTTAGGTACTGCATAAAAGTCCAAGGACATAACGAAGTCCATTAAGTTACAAACTAGTCTAGATGGAAGAAAAACAGTCACTTATCGGCGCCAAGTTGTACCTAAGTAAATTGTAGCAATTGGATTATATAGATGGACTTACACGAGAGACTCTTCCCTTAACTTACATCAACTTCTGTGGAAATAAAGAATGACTTGGGACAAGTATCTAACTGAATAAAAATAAATGTAGGTTTGTATTATTATTTTACTAGCGGACCGTGATGCTTCGCACGGTTTTTGCGACTTTTATGTGTTTGATTTCTTTATTATACAGGGTGTCAGGGAAATCGACGGAACCATGGGGCAAACTGTAACCATGAATTCAGTACATGATTCTAAATACCCTAGCGTAGAAAAATTAAGTCGGGTATAAAAAAAAAAAATCGCCTGTTTCTTAGAAAAGTGCAATACTTACGCAGTCAAAATGTATGGAGCAGCTTATTATTTTTTCTTAGAAACCGACGAAAAATTTCAACGCAGTGGTATTCAGAATCATGTACTGAATCCATGGTAGCAGGTTGCGCGTCGATGTCCCTGCCAGCCTGAATTTTAGTTAAATATAAATACACATAAATCTTCCGGAATACATTTTCTAAATGACGGTGAAATCCGCATCAAAATTCGTTGCGTAGTTTAGAAGAACAACACGATCACACAGACATACACGAAAAGCGACTTTAATTTATAATATGTATATATAGATTCTATTTACTTGAATATTTTTTGATTTTTCGGAAGTGTTTTGCTGACAAGGCATTATGTCAACTAAAAACTTCCTACCTTTTTTTTTTGTTTTCGGGGGTAAACCTTCAAAAGGCACCCGACCTCTGGGGATGGAGGTTGGGGATTCTGGGATTTTTACCTCACTAAAACCACCCCGGTGATCACCATCAACACAAAAATACCAATTCCGGAACCCCCCCAGTGCAACGCCTATAAGCACATCCCTGGGCAGACTGTAAAGGGGCCTCCCCTGAGCCTCGCTATGCGCGACTGCACGTGACCACTGTGCCGCCGTTTTGCCTGGGGTCACTCGGTGGCCGGACAGAGTCCCCACTCTGTGCGCCTGCGACCCCAAAGGTCCACCTACCTTGACTGGTAAGCGGGTAAAAAGTTCCTACCTAAGTTTCTTCTTGTTTAATAGATGTTAGAAAAAAAAAACAATTAGTAAGTGATTGATTAATTTTAAGCGTATCAAGCGAGAGGGACTGAGCTCACTCCCTCTCGAAGAGAGGAGGCCTGTGTCCCAGCAATGGGAACATAATAGGCTGATTATGTATCAAGCATCGACTGATAACATAATTAATTTATTGTAGCAAGACTACCGGGTGTCTTACCGAATTTTTATCAATTTTTTTTGACTATCCATGGTTTATCATGTTTCTATTCCAAATTCCAAATTCCGTCTCTATCGGCATTACATCATTCATGGCAGCCCTACAGTAGAGCCTCCTACACTACGATAAAAAACATCTAATCAAACACTTTATTTTTAACTAACATCAAGCTTACAGACGAATGAGTTAATATTAATAATAACAGATCGCAGGTAATGCACATAATTTAAACAAGAAGCTTACACTCCTACCCAGTGGATCATAATTAATTTTTAATTATTATAAGTGATGATAAGTGCAGATGCTTCGGAATTTAATTATCAAAGCCTATGTAGACGAACGCTATAATTATGGATGCTTGCACGCAGGGCTGGCAGGTGTTACTCAATTACCATAGCACGACAAAGAAAATGTAAAAGAAAATAAAAAATACATATAAAAAGCTGCATGTTTTTACATAAGTATAGGGGTAGAAATTAATATGGTTATCAGGTAATCAATGTATACAGGGTCATATTAAATTAATTAGCGACACTCCGCAGACGTCGTGGGTACGTCTGCGGAGTTTCGCGGACTAATTTAATTCGACCCTGTAGTATAGTCGCACTGTTTTTAAGGCTTTAAAAAGTTCTTTCAGTAACAATTTACGAACATACGGCAGAATAAGTTAGAATGTTTATTTTCAATACAAACCTACAGAGACACATTTCTTCTAATGTTAACTATCTATTCAGCCTATTTAGAAGTCGTACTGGACGCACATATTTTCTTATTTCTCCGACCCAGGCAACCCTGTTTAAAGGGCACATCGAACCTCCGAGTCATCTCAATTTGTGGTCTTATTTATTTTTACTGGCAACCCAGCCGTGTTGCGAGGATCCTTCGACTAATGAATATAATTATATAGGATACGATAAAATGTAGAAATATTTTAATATGGATGTAGGTTTATTACTTTTAATATCTGTACGATTAGTTAAATTTATGA
Organism: Dryobotodes eremita; assembly: GCA_917490735.1. Taxonomy (NCBI): domain Eukaryota; kingdom Metazoa; phylum Arthropoda; class Insecta; order Lepidoptera; family Noctuidae; genus Dryobotodes; species Dryobotodes eremita. The sequence continues at coordinate 15,016,241 of OU823257.1, forward strand.
TAGTTAATTGCAGTTAATATAAAATATAGTAGTCATATAAAAATTATGTCACTAAACGTCATCATTAAGTTTTAATGGCTTCAACTCGACGAGCAGTTGTAAAAGGAATATGCATAAAATGGTTGGTAGATATAATATCATAACATCGTGTACCTATAGAGCACTCACATTTCGCCAGTTAAAGGCACGTACACACTGGCGCGACGCGACAGCGCGACACAAAGGCACCGCCTGTCGCGCGACGAGCGGTGCCTTTGTGTCGCGCTCTCGTGTCACTCCAGTGTGAACGAGCCTTTATGTTTGAGTCCCATATAATAGGAGGCGAGCCTATTGCCATCAACCGGGCACAAATCCAGACTCCGGGCTGCTACTGAGAAATTGCAGATGAAAAAACCCAATAACACTTTTCCCGACCCGAGAATCGAACCCAGGACCTCACGCTCAGCAGTAGCACTGCGACCACTGAACCGAACCAACGAGACTGTCTATACAAATAAAATAATTATATTATTATGTGTGTCATATTTCAATTTACCCGTAATTTGGCTGAGGTTTTGATTACGTTTCCATTTTTTCCCTTTTATTACGGTTTTTGGTTAATGAGTGTAATATCGTAAAAGAGTATTTTTCTGCCTACCGTAAGGCTGCGTTTCCACCAGAGGAGGGCGAGGATGCGAAGCGAAGGATGTGTGTGAAACTATCCAATAACATCGCTTCATTTTCATAGCTTGAGCTAAGCTAGCGCTGTTATTGGTTAGTTGTACGCACATTCCTCGCTACGGATTCTCGCTCATCTCTGGTGGAAACGCACCCTTAACAGACTGTAAAATGCGGCCTAAGTCTTATAATGATTCCAACGAAATTAGACGGAGGAATGGGATGGTGTTGTAATACGTAATAGAATTTTGCTGCTGAGGGACGGAACTTTGTACCTACTTTAAAGGTAATGTCAGGGACGTTGGAATCAATTTTATCCGCTGTTCAATTAATTTTGGTACAATTATGTAGGGGAAATATTTAACTAACCCGTTAAAAACTTATTGACCTTCTAATGATGGACTTTTTTTTTAAATTATTGAACCTCTGAAACTTTTTGCGCTTCTAATGTTGCACACTTTTATTAATGATTGAACCTCTATTTACATTTCTTGTCTTTTCTTATTGTCATAGTTGTTCGCAGTAACTAATCTAGGGTAACCTGACCAAACGGGTTAGGTTGGAACAGTGGCCAACCACTAGCGAGCCGAATTTGTCGCTAGTGAGACCAACTCGGCTCGCGCGTAGCTTGGTATTATGTACCAAGCTAGGGCACCCAGACCATGGGCTAGATTAGAACTGTGACCAACCGCAACATCTAAGTTATCCACACCTGGCTGTTTAGTATTTCTAGGACTCCGAAATAGGAAATATTTGAGATTCACTAAAAGAGGCGCAATCATTATATTAGAGTGTTCAATAACAATTTTAGGAAACAAAGCAGGAGTTATTTGAAGTTCAATTAAATACATGCCATTATGTAGGTACCTAACTAGTTACATACTCAACATTTAATTTTAAAATACACTCATATTTCTCCTTTAAGGCTCGTGCAGACTGGCGCGACACACGACGCGAATCGCACGCGATACAAAGGCACCGCTAGTCGCACGACAGGCGGTGCCTTTGTGTCGCGTCACGTGTCGCACCTGTTTGTCGGAGCCTTTATCGTTCTGAGTGTTTACTGACGAAAAAGTACACGAAGATATACCCAGAAAAAGAGCAGTAAGAATCTGTAAGCCGACAATCGATATTCATATTTAAATTGCTTTTCAACCTTACCAAAAGTTTTAATTATATTCATTGTGGCTTTTATTTCCACTTTATTTTATACAAAAAGTCTCTTACAAAATCACCATACTGTGCACCCATTCAAAACCTTTATCTAGAAGAAATAAAACCAAATTAAATATCAATCAAAAACTAAACGTAGCCGCGTTTAATTTAGAAGAAATTCCTCTCAGATATCGTTATCAGCCGTGAATGAGCCCAATGGTCAATATCTCACAACGGTATAATGAAATTCCTGATAACACCGTCACCTATGGCGGCTAACACCGGCACCTATGCGCCTAACACCGGCCATGCTGTGTTCCCATAGCTGGCGATACATTATGATGCTAATAGTAACACGAACGTTGTATTGGTCACACAGTTATATCGGATAGAGCTATTAAGTTCGGATGACTTTCAGTGAAGAATATCCATGATTTCTTGGGTGTTTTGACGAATGATTATCTCAAGTTGATTATTTACATTCGAGATGTTCTAAAAAAAATTAAGCACACTAATATAATATTGTGCTTTCCTACATACATACTTAGTAGTCATAATAGCATTTACAACGCGAGGGTCGAAACATTCAACAACTTACTCTACTTAGACTTACTTGCCCACGAACACGCTTACTATCTGGACTCCAATAAGAACCTAACGGTGGATTTTAGTATGTTTAACAAAAGAACAGGATTAATAAATGATACTGCATTAAAGACAATCTTTGAAGATCTCAAAGCGGTAATCGATGACATAGACTATACAAACATACAACACTTTAATGAACCTAGTGAGAACAGAGATATACAATTAGCCATAACAGATGAAAATAATAGTTGTAGTGAAAATACCACAGGGTTTTTTCGTAACTAAATACCTACACCTAATGCATCAAAACATTGCGGGATTATTAACAAAATCTGATGCGATGGCAGTGTGCTTAGAAGAACTGGAAGAAAAAGGAAGCCCTGTGGACATCCTATGCATTACAGAGCATTTTATTATGGAGGGATTTGAAAAGTATTTAACCATACCTAACTACCAGCTTGCAGCATGTTACAGCCGTAAGGAAAGCAAAAGAGGTGGAACGTGCATACTGACAAGAAATGGCCACCAATTTAAGGAATTAAAGCAAATTTCTAGAATATCAGAGACTGGTGTTTTTGAGTGTTGCGCCATAGAGTTAATTAACTATAAGACAGCTACTGTTTGTGTTTATAGAGTACCAAAAAATAATAATACCAATGTGTGCATGGACAAATTACATTTAATTTTACAAGAACTTACTAAAAAGTCTTTTAAAAATATTGTCGTCGCAGGAGATTTTAACATAGATGTCCTAAAGAGATCTTATCAAGCAATGGATTTTGAATGTTTGCTATTAAATTACAATTTAAAATTGTCCGTAAATGAACCCACCAGACTCAAAAGTCAAACATGTATAGACAACATTGCGCATAACTTTAATAGAGCCTGTAAAACACAAATACTAGAATTTGCATTGTCAGATCATACAGCGCAGTTAGTAAAGTTACCTGTGCAAAATTATTTACCTATTAAATATTGGCGTATAAAGAAACGTAATTATAGTGAAGAAAATATTATAAAATTTAAAGATTGTTTGCGTAATTTATCATTTTCTGATATTTATGAAAGTAGTGACCCTAACATTGCCTATGACGCTTTTATAGAAACATTCTCACTGTTCTACTGTTTATGCTTTCCTATTGAAACTGTAACCATACACGCAACAAAAAAGTCATCGTGGATATCACGTGGGATCAGAGCATGCAGTAAAAAGAAACGACAACTTTTGTGGATATACAGACGAACTCCTAACGAAACAAATAAAATAAAGTTGACCAAGTACTCCAAACTATTTAAAAAAATTACCAAGTTGACACAATTTGCCCAAAACAGTTACAAAATAAAAACATCGGCCAACAAATCCAAGACCAGTTGGAAAATAATTAATGATTCAAAACAAAACGTCCCAAGAATTCCTATTTCAAAAATAAAACATGACAGTAATACTCTAACAAATCCTCAAAAAATAGCAGATGCTTTTAATAGTTATTTTATTGAGAAAGTAATCCCAATACCAGAATCCGGATCTAACGTTACCTCACAAATTCTAAATAGCGAAAAATCATTTTTCATGCCCCCCTGTTTACCACAGGACGTATTTAAAATAATTAAATCATTAAAAAATACAAATAGCGTTGGTCATGACGGAATATCTACGAAGATTCTTAAATCAGTTTGTGCAGAAATATGTATGCATCTAAGTCATCTCATTAATTTAACCATTAGCACGGGCATCTTTCCTGATGCTTTAAAAAAATCAATAGTTAAACCATTGTTTAAAAAGGGAAATAAAGACGACATAGAAAATTACAGACCAATCGCGATTTTATGTGTTATCTCCAAAATTTATGAAAAATTCATATACAAATAATTAAGCAAATATTTGGAAAAAAATAATCTATTAGTAAACGAGCAAAAAGGATTTAGAGAAAATCAAACTATTAATATGGCGTTGTATGATTTTCTGTATAGAGTTATGCTAAATGTTGATAAGACCAACCCTGTTTGCACAGTATTCTGTGACATGACCCAAGCGTTCGATTACGTTAGGCATGATATTCTTCTAGATAAAATGGAGGCATACGGTATTAGAGGCAACGTTCTAAATTTATTTAAATCATACCTGGAAAATAGAAAGCAACTCACGGAAATATCCTCAATAAATACAAAAACTAAACGTGAAGAAATATTCCGATCACGTGAACGTGGCATTAAATATGGAGTTCCTCAAGGCAGTGTGTTGGGCCCTCCACTATTCATATTATATATAAATGACCTACCTAAATCTGTTGATCAACCTGTGACCCTCTTTGCTGACGACAGTACCATAACAATTCAATGCGATACTAAAGAAAAATATAAAAGTGACATTAATAATTCTCTTAAATCAATAATAAAATATTTGGATAATAATAATTTGAAAATAAATCTCAATAAAACTAATATTATGCACTTCAGTCAACGCTTACCAACTTTATCTGATCTCAAGGTTCAATATAATGACAAAATAATTGAAGAAGTCAACACTGCAAAATTCCTCGGTGTGACTATTGACAAAAAGTTAAATTGGAAAGAACACGTTGAAATTTTAAGCAAAAAAATTAGTAACTCTGCTTATGCCCTACACAAATTAGTTCCTGTGCTTAACACTGACGCGTTGCTAACAGCTTACCATGGCCTAGTTTCATCGCATCTAAGGTACGGAATTATACTTTGGGGCAATTCGACTGACAAGGATATACCTTTCAAAGCCCAAAAACGGTGTATTAGGACGATGTTTAAATTAGATTCGACCGACAGTTGTAAACCGTATTTCATTAATTATAACATACTGACGTTACCGTGTCTGTATATATTCGAAGTTGTCATGTTTGTAAAATGTAATCCACAATTATTTCCACGTATGGCAGACAAAGTCAGTCGCAACAGACGCGATAACAGTATGCTTTGCTCACATGGTTCCAAAACAGCATTAATGCGGAAAAGTGTATTTTGCATGGCGCCTTTAATATTTAACAAACTTCCAAAGACATGGAGGGAACTAAGTGCGCACAAACTAAAAAAGCGGCTAAAATTATATCTAGTTGGGAAAACATACTACAGTATTTTAGAATTTTTAAACGAGAAAATGTAATATTTATGTAAAATTTAAAATTAGATTATAGGACAATTTAATTCAAATTTGTAATTTACTAATCTAATAATATTTTTAGCTTCGTTTGAATGACTTTTGTTTCATAAGTATATATTTGTATGCCCCAAAGGCCGAACATGATGGATCTTTTTGTTTATGAACAACCTGCATATCTTGTATGTATACTCATGTTTCCACAAATAAATGTCTTGTCTTGTCTTGTCTTGTCTTTTCTTAAGACAGTTTACTTACAGTAGAATTACTGTTGTTGACAACTGTTGTTAACGACTGGCTGTTCAAAATGTTGTGCTGGTGCCTTTTTTTTTTTTTGGGGTGGGTTATCATCAAATGACCTCTCTCGCTCTGGGTGGAGCGGAAGGGCGTATCAGACTCTTACTGACTAAAACCCACCCGTGTTGCTTAAGTTGCCTGTGCGTCAGGGCCACGGTAACTCTTTCGAACTACGCTTATGTGTGGAAGTTGGGTTGGGATGTGGCAAAAGAAGCATGAAAGTAGAATAAATGCTGTGGAAATGCGTTCCTTGCGAAGCATGTGTGGTGTGACTATGACTGATAGGCTGAAGAATGATGTGATAAGGCAACGATGCGGTTTAAAAGATGTAGTGACAAAAATTTAAAAGGGTATGCTTAGATGGTTTGGTCATGTTGAGAGGATGAATGAAGGGCGACTAACAAAAGGTAACACTGCAGATGTGAGTGGAAACGCCGGGAAGGGACGCCGTAGGAAGACATATAGTGACTTTATTGGTGATGTTCTTCAGAAAGATCAGGTACGTAGTACTCGCAACCGGCGTGCGTGTATGACCAGATGTATGAACGTAAACGAGACAAAAGGAGAATGTAAGGATCGTAGCAGGTGGCGTTCTATAGTTTCTGCCAACCCCCATGGGAAGAAGGCGTGAGTTTATGTATGCGTAGACAGATGTTTTTGCTAACCGAAAATATGCAGTATTGCAGCAGTCAAAATGTATGGCAGAGCAAATTTTTGTTTAAATAACCGTCGAATTTCAACACAGGAGGGTTCAGAATCATGTAGTGAATCCATGGTAACAGGTTGCGTGTCGATGTCCCTGCCACCTTGTATAGGTAGGTGGGTGGTTTTTCCATCTGAAATTTCGCAGTAGCAGCCCGGAGTCTGGATTTGTACCCGGTTGATGGCAATAGGCTCGCCCCCTATTACATGAGTCTTGAACATAATTCTGGCAAATTGTGGATGTACTATAGGTACAACTCTGCCCAAACCTTTGTGGAAACAAGGCGTGACCTTTTTTCCATTTTAATTTAATTTTGTTTTTTTCACATTATTAGTTTAGGTAAATATTTTTTTATTTTATTTGTTTTTGTTTTGAGAGTAATTGAAATAACAGTCCGTGTTCGTATTAGCTTAGATTTGATTACTTGTTATCTACTATTCAACAAACATAGGACTTATTTGTTTTAATTTAATACGTCTGAGTTGATTTATTCTCTTAATAACAAAACAAAATTATTGCGTTGTTATTTAATAATTCAGGGACTATAACACTAGTATTGATCAAAAGTGATCACTACACAGTATATAAATTTAATAATAAAATGTAGAAAAGCAATGGTTCTTATTCAGATGTAAAGTTTTAGCTGAGAATAGAATAGAATACTCTTTATTAGGTACACCATACAAATTACAGATATAAATGTAGACATTTTACACAGGGTGACACAATGGGCGGTCTTATCGCTAAAAGCGATCTTTTACAGACAACCTTTGGATGGATTCAAGGGAGAAGGAGAGACAATAATGCAGGTAGTCAGTGGTGTACCATTTACATATACAACAAATACATACATACATAAAACATATACTTATCTACATATGATATATACAATAATAAACATGAAACAAGAGCAAGGAAACTAAATATAATGATGATGTTTAAGGAGAGAGGAAGTGTTTTTTAACCATAATTTTAAAAGTGGACAAAGATTGAGCACGCCTTACCGACTCGGGCAAGGCATTCCATAACCGTACTGCTTGAACTGTAAAAGACTTGTCATAAAAGCTGGTGGAATGCATCGGCTTCTCTAGTCTTAAGTTTTCCGATGACCTAAGATATGTATTATGTGTGTCATGAAGAAACTTGAAACGTTCTTTAAGATAAGAGGGGGTTTTAGGGTTGAACAGAAAACTGTAGGGAAAAAAAAAATTTACACAGAAAAAAAAAAAACAGTATCTGACATAAAATAAAAAGTTTTAAAACTCCTACTTTAGACTAGACAACTAAAGATCTCAATTAAGGAGTGACTTTTCAAAACGGCTTAAATTTCTGTATCACTTTTTTTCAGTAAAAAGAAATATAGGAATACTTGTCATATATTAACATATTCACTAACTTACTTACTTCTATGTACATAATCTAAGTAGGTTACTAAATAGTTTCTCAGCTTTTTTTTAAATCCTCGTTAGTATTAGTTTTTATTCATTTTATTACATTTAAAGAAATATGCATTCATTTTGATAAGCATCAATTTCCAACCATTTTGTAGCAATCTTTAAGAAATAAGACGTCTTGTTTCGGCACTCCTTAATTCATTTCGTATGTGATATCACCATCAAAATTTTTATCCCACCAAACACACAAGCATGGTCACCGTAACTCTCCGATATGCCAACCATCCAAAAACCATTCAATGAGGTATCGAACGACTTTCTACACAAAACTACTTCTAAAAATATCAGCCATCGTATCTAAGATATACACAGTCGTAAAAGATCGGCCACTTTGACGAATAATCTTAAAGGGTCACATAGAAAATACGTTATGTTTCTTCAAGCAAAAGATATGAGTAACCGATGGTCAAGTTTAATCTTAGTTTTCCGTATTCTCATAACTAGCTACATGCCCCTGCTTCGCACGAATTTTACGACTTCACAAAACGTCGAGATTTGTTTATTATAGGTTAGTTTAATAAAATCGAAATTCGAAATCTATTAACAGACATGTGATATTATAATATACTTTATAGTGGTATGAGGAACAGGGTGTAAAGTTCACTCATATTCATAGAAAAGGGAGGATCTTCCGACCAGACGGGTGCTGTGTCTGGTGGGCAACTGCCTGACTTTTGATGTCGGGACGTTGTACATATGCTAGTTGCGCGGTAAACTCTGCTTGCGCGATGCAGGATTTTTCGTGAGTTCAGTGTGACGCGTAGCTACCGGCATGTGGCGATGTAGATACCGCTACATCACTCCACCCTGGATCAACACCATCAGATACCTTTTGACACGCTTGAACTTCATATTATTATTTCTATAGTATTATTATACTCTTAAAATTGTATAGTGAATGTTAATGAACCACTCTTTAGTCTTTGGTTTATTGAATTCATTATTTGTTTATTATATTTTTTTTTAAATTGTACGCCTCGTCAGGCAAAACATGAACGGATTTTTTACCAATATTTAAGATCTTGCATGCTCGATTTGTATGTAAACGCATGTTTGACAAATAAATTATCTTTTATCTTTTTTTATCATATCTGGGGGCACGGTAGTGCCCCCGCCAAGACGAGCCAAGCGAAGCGCAAGGGCACTACCTACCTTTTCTCGAAGTGTTTCGTCGTTTTTTTGAACCCTCATAGAGTTGGTTTCCGATGTACCAGATAGTTCATATTCTCAGGATATGATGTCAATAATAGAATAATTAAATATACAAAGTCTCAATGGAATAGCTTTAATACTTTAGATTTTATTGATATCTAAAATACACCGATTTCGTCACTGACACACTCACTGATACACTGACACACTGATGATCATAAAAATGTTTGGCTACTTCCTGAAGTGCTAGAAACCTGAAATTTGGTATATAATCTAAGTTTAGTATAAAACCAACAAAAAAATTCATAAACTTATAACTTTCGCCCCCCATCCCCTAAAATGGGGGGGTGGAAGTTTGTATGAGACTTTAAACTGTTAGGGTACTTCCTGAAGTGGTAGAAAGTCGAAATTTGGTATGTAAACAAAGTTCAGTATACAAAAAAACACTACCGTGCCCCCAGATAAACTTATAATTTTCGCCCCCTATCCCCTAAAATTGGGGGAGGGGTGGAAGTTTGAATGAGACTTTCACCAATTTTATGAATTAGGACATGAAAGTTTACACGGGACTGTAGACAGTAACTAAAAAACCTATTAATAAGTACTTACAAGAACCTCCGCCTTAATCAAGAGTCTCATGGTAGGTCTCAGTTATTTACGCCCTTTGACGACGGGGTGAGCAAATCGATTGGAAGTATTTAATTAATACGATAAGATATAATACTAAAGTTAGGTATATAATTAATATAATTTTATTAACCGGCACTGCTGATGTGCAAAAAATACACACCAAAAAAAGAAGAAAAAAATAAACACTAAAAAGACTGCCTAGCAACTTACAAAAAGAGCTGAAATCCCACCAAAAACATTTCATGTAAAATGTTGCCAAGACCTCCACATAAGGTTTGCCCTGTGAAAAAGATATCAGATCTCATGTAGAGCCAAGCTTCTGAATCTACACGGCCTAACTCTACCGACCCTAACTTCACAAATTTTATATATCAGTAAAAATGTATGGCTTGGCTGTTTCGTTACTTACTTCACAAACTAAATATTCGCATCACCTCCACAACGGTAGCGAAACGGCGAAGCCATACATTTTTACTGATATGTAGAATTTATGTAGTTAGGGTCGGTAGAGTTAGGCCGTGTAGATTCAGAAGCTTGGCTCTACATGAGATCTGATATCTTTTTCACAGGGCAAACCTTATGTGGTCGTCTTGGCAACATTTTACATGAAATCTTTTTGGTGGGATCTTATCTTTTAATACTAATTCAAACTCAAACTCAAACTCAAAGCATTTATTTCCAATAAACCAATTACAGGCACTTTTGAATTGTCAAGGGGTCGGTCAGTCAGAAAGATGAAGCTAGTTGCCCATTCCAAAGCGTAGTAGGTACCTATGGAGAAGAACGGGCAAGAAACTCCATGGACACTCTTTTAAATCAAAATATGGTTACAAATTATTGATGATGTGAGAACGATGCAGAACGTTAAAAGCGTCCGTAATAAAGAGACGACAACAATTCCAATATTAAATTAAAATAAGCCGTGGCAGCCAAGAAATGACCAGTCCCCACTGACGGCGCTCGTTCACGAACATGACGTATGGATCAGCACCATTTAGCTCAACCATTTTGAAGGGAACTTAATGATCCAACACACACGCCACCACCAGCGAGACATTTGAGTGAGCATGACATACTCTCAGCCGCCAGGGCACATTCAAGTCAATGAAAGACAAACCTAGAAAATGGTAGCTTTATAGTAGGTACATAGTACTCACACATGTGCTATGCAATTATACAATACTACAAATGTGAATTTATACAATGTAAAGACAGTTTTTACAATCTTCAGTAGTTCCTAAATGCTAATCAATTAGTTAATGCGCCCTTGTGGAGCAGGACCAGCGTTGAGCCAAGCATTTTTATCAGCGATGTAATCCCCCAACTTATAATATGCTTGACTGCATAGTGTGCGTTTTATACAGGATTTAAATTTCGTTTCATTCAATTGAAGTATATGGGGAGGTATTTTGTTGTAACATTTTAAACAGTACCCCATGAAAGATGAGTCTACTCTAACTAATTGGTCCCTATCTCTAGTGATATAATTGTGTCTTTCACCTCTTTTACTAAAACTATGTAGATTTTTCCTTACGCATGATGTTTTCATAAATATATTGACAAGGTACCGTCATGATGTTAATATCTTTAAACCGTTCCCTTAGAGAGTCGCGCCTGCGGAGGCCATATATGGCTATGATGGCTCTTTTCTGCAGAATAAAAATAGACTCAACGTCTGCAGCCCGTCCCCATAGTAAAATACCGTACGACATAATACTATGAAAGTAACTAAAATAGACTAGCCTCGCGGTACCTGCATCAGTAAATTGACGGATTTTTGTCACAGCGCATGCCGCTGAACTGAGCCGTCCTGCAAGGGATGTTAAATGAGGACCCCATTGAAACCTCGAGTCGAGCGTGATCCCCAGGAAAACAGTTTTATCGACGAATTCTAGTTTCTCTTGATTTATTCCTATCTCACAATTGGTAAAGAAAATCTTATACTATTATGTATTACATACATAAATAAACCTTCCGGAATAAATTTTCTAAATGGTGAAAACCGCATCAAAATCTTCGCGTAGTTTATATAAACAACGCGGTCACACAGACAGACAAAAAAAGCGACTTTCATTTATAATAATGTATATTATTGTATAAAGAAGATAAGCTTTTATTTCTGATTTTGCTTCGTTGCATTTCTACGTATGACGTTTTCTGTGAAGGTCAGTGGATATTGGGATATGGGAAGTAAGTTCTCAGTGTATATGAAACAATATAGAGGCTCGTACAAACAGGCGCGACGCGACAGCGCGACGGGACAGCGCGACGCGACTCTAGTAGAACAATTTCTATGAAAACTGCATGGAAATTGTTCTATAAGAATCGCGTCGCGCTATGACTTGGACGAATATGGATATGTATTAACTATCGTTACGTAAGACAATAAAATTATATCTATTGGGATGTATGCCAAGACTGGCCCCTATTTACGAGTACCTCTGTCTGTATTTGTTTCTGAGCGGTAGCCTTAAGCTGATGTAATGTTTTGTGTGAACTATGTACTTATAAAGAAAGGGTTATGTTGATTTTTCCAGTAAAATAAAATGGAAACAAAAAGAAAAGTCAGGTGCGTAGTACTCGCAACCGGCGTGCTTGTATGACCAGCGGGGTAATTACGTAACACACTAACAGTAGGAATGGGTTTCATTTTGACAGTTCAACAACATTCATTGCGTTATTTACGTTGTTGAGCAGACAAATTTTTCCAACATATTAAGCAATAGATTAGCAATAGGCTTCAAAATGATTCAGATTGTGATAGATAGTGTGTTACGTAATTAGGGTGCCGTACCGTAATTGCGTAACACACTATCTATCACAGTCTGAATCATTTTGAAGACTATTGCTAATCCATTGCTTCACGTGTTCGAAAAATTTGTCTGCTCAACAACGTAAATAACGCAATGAATGTTGTTAAACTGTCAAAATAAAACCCATTCCTAATGTTAGTGTGTTACGTAATTACCCCGCTGATGTATGAACGTAAAAGAGGCAAATGGATTATGTAAGGATCGTAGCAGGTGGCGTTCTGTAGTTTCTGCCTACCCCCAGGGGAAGAAAGCGTGAGTTTATGTATGTATAGTATGAATGGAAAGATATCTTAAAATTTCTGATATTCACACATTAGTGGGTCCAATTTTTTTACCTATTCTGTTACATATTGTGACCTTTTTCAAGCCTGCCGTATGAAGCATTTTTCTGAAACTACAGTTCTCATTTTTTTTATCCCGCTTGTTCTTTTAGCTACCTATAACCTTTTTAGCCAACTGCGGCGGAGCTCAAAAAAAGGGTAATGTGTTATTAGGCAGCTGTTCTTACCTTGAATCACCCCTCCACCACCATGTTTTTCCCCACAAACTTTGGTCTTGTTAGTATCGAACAATAAAAACAGTTACAGTACAACTATTTTCTTAAAGTCCCCCGGGAATCTTCGCATTTCCGAATACAAACGAATCCTAAGTACTTTATTGTTGTTTTGTTTTGACGTAACAAACAATGAAGTACTTAGTTCTGAATTCAAATTATTATACACGATTGACGAATTGATGGACATGGAAATTAGCATTCGTTTGTATTCGGAAATACGATGATTCCCGAGGGTCAATAAGAAAATAGTTGTACTGTACCTAAGGCGAATGTCTGCAAAGGGCTTTAAACATGAATTACTTATGTTATAATCAAAATCTCACATATCACTTAATGAACCTCCCTGAGCTGCCATTCAAGCACACCAGACGGAGACATTCAATTCAAATTAGACAACGATGTCGCAACACTACAATATTAAGACCACACATGATCTTAGCACAATCTGCTGCTTTGTCAAAACGACCATTTTCACTCTTTAATAACCCACACGCAATTAAATATAAGCTTTATAACACAACGCACAGAATTCAAAACCATTTGGGGAACCAAGAATTATAGACATAACTAATACTCGGAAGGCAATCGTAATCGGAAAGCGATAAAGCGCTACCGGCGACTCATAAAAGCGCTTCAGAATATAGGGGTCTAATTAAAGTGCTTGACTTTACAACCTTTCAGGACATTCGTGACACTTAATTCCAAGTTGTATTGTTGCATCATTAACAAGTTTAAGCTGTTGGGACACACAGACTTAGCGCCATAGTGGTCTCCTCAAGGATTTGAGAGGTGTCTGTCATTTTCGTGTCAATATAATTATTATTGCATGTTTTGCGCCGGGATCGTGTTATTTAAATGAGCACTGATGAGTTTTAAATTGCTTAATTTATATTAGACGCAGCTGAGGTAGGACCTAATTATGTTTGTAGATAAAAAACCAAATTGTTGAGCTGTAGGATTTTTAATATATTTAATGTACACAAAGCGTAGGTCTACTTCAAAAACGTCTAACAGAATATTTTTTTATAAAGGAATCCCTTTGATCTGCGGCGTATTTGCGTAGCACGTTATCAGTAGGAATGGCTTTCATTTTGAAAGTTCAACAACATTCATTGAGTTATTTACGTTGTTGAGCAAACAAATTTTTCGAACATATGAAGCAATGGATTAGCAATATCCTTCAAAATGATTTAGATTATGATTGATAGTGGGTTACGCAATTAAGGTGATGTTCTTAGTTTTTTTTTAAATAAAAGTTAGTAATCTATCACAACATGAAAGTGATACCCGGACAAAGAGAATCAGACTATTAAAAAATTTACAATGAATTGAAAACCATGGTAACTACCCATGCTGAGAAAACTTACCAAACAGTTTTATATTGCTTTTAACTTTGACTTATAGTAGCTAAAGAACTAGTTGTGGTCCATGTCATGCTGAGATAGGGGCCTTTTGGCCTCGTACGGGACTTACTGTTGTTATTTTCATTTTACATTTTGTTTTTATTTTATTATTTTTATGTTTTTATTTTATTTTTATGAGTGTGTTCAAATCAAATCAAATCATTTATTTTTGCTGAATACACTGTTACAATGGTGTTATAAGAATTACATGTTTCAAGTGATTCTACCGTAAGGCATGCAAAATTTATACAGTCATAGTTATTCATCAATTAATCAAAAAAGACCTTGGAATAAATAAAATTAGATGAAATAAGCACGATATAGTTATAATAAGTTAAAGTCATAGTGGAAAATAAATTATAAATTAAATAATAAAAATATTTAGACTATTCCACTGTCAATGTCAAAATTAGTTATTAAGAGATACATGCATAGTTAATTGAATAATTGAATTTAGTTGATGTCCCTGTGAGGTCTTTAGTTTGGCAAAATTATCATTGAGGAAGTCATTCATGTTATAGTAGCATTTATTAATCAGATTTTTTTTTAGACTTTTCTTAAATAGGGCCGTATTCATTGCCCTTATTTCTTTAGGTAATTTATTGAAGATTACAGGAGCCATATGGAACACACTCCTGTACATTAAAGAGGTACATGTTCGGGGTACATAGAGGCGTAGTGCGTCTCGTTGTTGCCTATTATTTATTTCTGATGCTAATTTAAATAGGTTTTTATTGGTTTTCACAAATAATGAGACCTCATAAATATACAGACTTGGGAGAGTCAGAATCTTATAGTCCTGGAAAAACGGTTTACAGGTTTCGGCCATTTGAAGCCCAAACATAGCCCTTAAGCACCGTTTTTGTGCTTTAAAAATTATGTTAATATCCGTAGAATTTCCCCAGAAAATTACACCATACCTCAGTACTGAAGCAGCTAAACCATGATAAGCCGCTAACAACGTATTTATATTTGAGACCTTTTTAAGTTCATGTAGGGCATATACTGATTTATTTAATCTTTTGCACAATGTTTCAATCTGGTATTTCCAATTTAACTTATTATCCAGGGTAAGCCCAAGAAATTTTGTTAATAGAACTTCAGCTACAGGTTCACCCTTATAGTTAATCTTAGGTGTACCTGCATTTATACGCTGACTAAAATGCATTATTTTTGTTTTCCCAATGTTTGCCTTCAGATTGTGATTGTGTGATTGTGTTTAGTTTAGTATCTGTTAATCCTGTGCGAGTCTCAATAAATACTTTTTCTTTCTTTCTTTCTTTCTTTCCATGGTTCAATGGTTTCACACGCATCCTATTTTGTTTTTTTTTTTTTTTTGGTAACGCGGTGGAAATCCTCACGAATATTCTCCGCCCTGAGGCTTGAACCGACGACCTACTTAATGTATACCCTGAAAAAAAAATATCCTATTGATAATGTTATACAGCGTGTATCAGAAAGTGTGGTCAAAAAAGTTGTGGTACAGACAAAAGCTGTCCATGAAGCTGTCCAATACAAAACTTCAATACCTGCTCGACCCGAATGTATTGACACCTGATTATTTTTTCTCGATAACGATGATAATCCCATGGACAAAGTTGTTCAGTTTGCTAGTCTGTACCACACCCTTAAATTTATGACCACACCATTCTGGAACTTGGTATACAGCGTGGCGCTACAATGACATTAATTTAACACATGGGTAGGGCTAGTGGCCAGTAACAATAAAAAAATATAATAAGAAAGTTGTTGTATTATTTTAATAATTAATTTGGAATTTGGTTTAATTTCAATATGGGTGTATTCCTGAAATTAAAATGAATTTATTTGATATTTGATTTGATTAATGCTGAAATGAATCTTTTTGGCGTAGCCGTGAGGCACACACTGTTGTTGTTAACATTTTTTTTTTGTTATTTGTATTTTGTGTTTCACGAATATTTTTCATTGTTGCTAGCCTCTAGTCCTACCCATGTGTTAAATTAATGTTGCCATTGTAGCGCCATGCTGTATAGTCTACAAATATACGAAATTTCATCCAAATTCGTTCAGCCGTTAAAGCGTTATTGAGTAACATACAAACATAAAAACCTAATTGGTTTGTTAAAAGTACGAATATACACTCCGACCTACAAGCTTACGTTCATATATACCTATATTAACTGACGCCATGAAATAAATTCATGATTGCATGGAGCAGGTTTATTCAATTATCAACCATATTGTATCCAATTATATAATTGGCACCTCCAACCAAATTTTTCGAGGTTTTATAGGCGATAATGATCCCTCATGTGGTGATAGGAATTTGCCTCTAGCCACGAGTACTTATCTCTTCAATAGGTCACGAAAGCAAGTTTTATTTTAGTTATCAATGAGTAAGAAAGATACATTAGAACTGACTTACGATGTCAAAGTCAAAGTCAAAGTCAAATCATTTATTTCAAATAGGCACATAAAAGGTAGTTTTGAACGTCAAAATTTACAAAAAAATAGAATTGATTCTAGTTGCCCTTTGCAAAAGGTAGTTTCGTATGGAGAAGAATGGGCAAAAAACTCCACCGTTATTCGATGAACGGAAACAGCGTAAGGAAATCTGAAGTGAACATTATGTTTCCATGGTTAAGATAAGTTATAATCGTTAGTTATGTGGCGGCATCTACATCTCCACATGCGAGCTACGCGTCATACTGACGTCACGCAAAATCCTGCATCGCGCAAGCAGAGTTTACTGCGCAACTAGCATATCGTACCTTCGGTGCAACAAAGTCACAACAGCACATTTTTAAATTTTACAGGAGAGGACTTTTAAGTTTTTTTTCGCATTTATTGCCTTATTACTGAATTACTATTTGTAGTAGGTTTGAAATCTTTATAAAATTAGTTGTTTATTGCTTTTGCTATAGTTTCACGTAAAAAGCTTATTTTGAATTATTAAAAAAATCCTAATAAAAGACAACAAAAACAAGTGTTCTGAATTGTGACTTTGTTGCACCGAAGGTGCGATATGTAAAACATCCCGACATCAATCGTCGGGCAGTTGCCCACCAGACACGACACCCGTCTGGTCGGAGGATCCTCCCTTTTCTATAGAGTATGAGTGAGCTTTACACCCTGTTCCTCATACCTCTATAGTTACTTTAAGTACAATAAGTGAAAATTAAGTGTCCGCTCTAATATACTTACTTGTTTGTAATACTGTTTGTCCGTTCCCACAGATTAACCGTGAAAACGGTTTTGCGGGGCATAGTTCCTATGTTAAGATTTTTACAAACGTTGTATTTTTGATAAATAAAATAATAATTATGACCCTCATGTTCTGAAATCGCCAACACGTAAAGAGCAAATCTGGGAACCCATAGCAAATTGTATAATGTAGCAAACTGCAATGTGATGTGACTGCTAATTATGTAGCAAACTGTAATTATGCAATTTAATTTTAAAGCATTTTTTGATCACAATATCTCAGTAGTAATAATTGTAGGTAATTCAATTTTAATGTATTTACCTATAAGCAAAATATGATGAAACCTTTATATTTAAGACCTTATAAGTACCATATTTTATGCAAAATAAAGATGTTATATTTTCAAAGCTTCGACATCTTTTGCCCCGCTGTGGGTCAATAAGGTTGACAAACAAGTTTCCCGGTGAAGGTTATTCCAATTCGTGTTTATCCGGCATCATAAACGGTATTTTAGCAAGAAAAGTGGTCACAGAATCCGTTTGTGTGTTAAGAAACTGTCATCTCTAATATGATTGCCAACTTTGCTGATAATGAGTATTGCTTCAGGATCATGAATATAGGACGTTTCTTTAATAAAGACGGTTACGAGCTGTTAATGTTAAATAGAAGTAAGACTTAGAAGTGGTTTAGGTACGTACTCATTAGGACGTTTGTCCACCACAGCCGTCACCGGGATGTCACCGAGAAACGAAATTATTCGCACCGAACGTGACGTCCTGGTGATGACGATCGTTTGTCCACCGCGACAGGAATCGGCGGTTCAGTATGTTATTATGATAGACAAAACAAAAGCTGGGCGAACGGCACCGGCGTGGCGCCGCGCCGTCGGTGCTATGGCAGTGTGTGGATAAGATCAAACGTGCTACGTATTGCCGGCACATCGGCCCGTCTCAATCTCGGGTCGAGTTCTAGCGGTCGCGCCGACTTTGGCTGCCGGCTGGGATGAGGGCGCTCGGATGTAGGACGTGCGGTGGACACACGGCCATAGTAAATGTATGTATTGCTACTTCGGCGCGGTCATCTCGTTCTCAGTGACATCCTGGTGACGGCTACGGTGGGCAAACGTACTTAGACGTTTTATTTTGAAACTGTCTAACACAAGCCTTGTCACATATAACTTATATAACTTAATCATACTCACCGAATAATTACTTTCCGGGATGTCAAGTACTCAGGTATGTTCAAACATTCCCAGAATTTAATTTCACTAACTTGCCGTTCAGCAAATAATTTGATTCCATGAAATGTGTTCGTCGTATTTACTGTGGAAAATAATATATTTCTGTGGTTGTGTTAAAACGTCACTGTGTTTAATTAATTCTGACCAGACAGCTTAGTGATAGAATGTTTTAATATACAGTTTGTGCTAACAATTTTGGGTTTTAGTTTAATTATTATTTTTGCCTAATAACAAAACAACAAACACGCAACAACAATCAACAACAACAATCAACAATTTGCAAATGCCAGATTAAAATTAATAGGTACCTCTACCTATCTTCACTGGATATAATATAATCAATTTATTTATTTTCTCTCACAATTGTTTTGTAGCACACCGTAAATTTATATAGTTCAAAAATGTTAAGCAGTTTTGAGAGCAGCGGGGTAATTGCGTAACACACTATCAGTAGGAATGGCTTTCATTTTGACAGTTAAACAACATTCATTGCGTTATTTACGTTGTTGAACAGACAAATGTTTCGAACACATGAAGCAATGGTTTAGCAATAGGCTTCAAAATGATTCGGATTGTGGTTGATAGTGTGTTACGCAATTAGGGTGCTTGTGTCTGCTGTAGGTTTTAGAAAAAAAGCCTTAGTTACAGATCACCAGGTTGCGCTTACTGGCCTCATACAAATTAACAGGCATATAACTAGGTATATATTTCTGCTAATCCATTCAAACAAAAAATAAATAAATGAAAAGAAAAATTTACATTACATAACAATATCAGTCAAAAGGTGTGTGGTACATAGTCACCACCATTCACAACACATACTGGTGGTATATGGTGGTGAATGTGTAGGTAAATAGTAATTATTTGAAAACAAGTGTCCGTGTGAACGTTGAAAATTGGAATGATGGTGGAGCCTTAAGGCTCCCAGAGACAGGCGCGACGCGACAGCGCTACACAAAGGCGCCGCTCGTCGCGCGACACGTGGTGCCTTTGTGTCGGGCGTCGCGTCGCGCCAGTGTGTACGAGCCTTTAAGATCACACTACATAATATGTATATCAAAAATCGTTACAAAGATACGAAAGGGAGCTATAACTACGACTCGTGTGTTGTAACAAACATAAGTGCAAATAATAAATAGTTGACTTTGTATACTTTCTGGCCATCACCAGCAGTATTCGTTGATCAAAAAGACTTCCTATAATTATTTTATTGAGACAATCTACAAACAAAAACTCAAATCAATCTGCCTAGCATTGTTCCAACTATATTGGGGTTTGCTTCCAGTCTGACCGGATGCAGCTGAATAATAGTATTTTACATGGAATGACAACCTATCTGACCTCTACAACCCAGTTACTGGGTAACACGATACCCCTTGGTAAGACTGGTTACTAGAATGACAGCCGGGACCTACGGCTTAATGTGCTTTCCGAGGGGTCTCGGTATGTAAAGATGGTCACCCATCCACAGACCAACCGTGGCAAGCTTAGCTTAACCTGATCAATCCTCCCCGTAAAGCTATTATTGCTTAGCCACGAGCCGAATGGTAAAAAAAAACAAATATAATACAACATTGGTATTAGTAAAACAATCTCCAAACCCATCTAAAACAGTTTCTTGAGTCTGAATTTTTTTCTCGTATCTTAACTTTTTTATGGTCCATTCAGATACCGATGGACCAGTTCATACTGTACATAGTTCGATATGAAAGCATGATCGCTTTTATATACCTTTGAATAACGAGTGGCATTCTTACATTCGTGCTCTGCATTCGTTCATTTAATTATCTGTATTAAATATCTCTGAGTTCAGATTATTTATCCCGTTAATGAACAGCATTTCATGAATATTTTCCATAGTAATTGATTTTTGTCGATTAACTCATGTTTAATTAGGTTTCAACGAAGGTATTTTGTTGGTAAACCAGTTGATAAGCTCATAGTAAACATGCCAAACATAATTATAATTTCTAACGCCGCCAACATAACTTGATACGTCGCGGAAAACGAACTAAATTCAAATGCACTCGATTTGACAGTTCTTTGACAGCTGTCAAAGCAAGCAGCGCGGGAATGAGGTGTCAGAATAAACTGGATGGTTTGTTGTTTAGGAAACTTGTGAGCCAAGTAATAAAACCTAGATGGTATAAGAAACTTGCGCTATTAAGTAAATATTTTTCCGAGTCTTCACTCTATTTATACTACGTAAATGCCTACTATTTATTTATGCCGTGGTATTTCTATCTTAGTATTTGTTTTGTGTTTTAGTGTAAGTATCTAGCAATATCGATGATAGCCACTCTGGGGCCTTTGTGGTTAGAACTAAAAGAATGAACTATAAGTAGTAGGTAGGCTCGTGTGTAGATACGTTTTAAGGCGGGCGCAGGCAGTCGCGACGCGACTCTGTAATGAAAATTAAATGTAAACTGCTGATAAAATCACGCAGTGGATTTGTAGAATAATTTGGAATCTGACATATTATTGACAGTTAATTTGACATACAATGTGACATGTAATCTGATATATATATAATAATTAATAATTTGTAAATAATAATAATAAACCACAAGTTCTCAAATAATCGAATAATAAAAAAAAACAATATACTGGATTATTATTGTTGTATTTTAAATTACTTAGTGTCTAATTGTTCTTATCTGTAACGTATTATGAACTTTGTATGCCTCAATGGCGAGACATAGCAGACCTATATGCATAGCTATATTGTAACATCTTACTTTACCTATGTTCTACAATAAATTAATTTGAATTCGATTTTTTTAAATTTATGTTACTTTATTATTAAAAAGAAAAAACGAAAGTAAGAAATAAAATACTTTTATTTGCGGTAAAGATGACGCAGAGATAAACACACTCACACAAAAAATAACAAATTGGCGGAAAATATTCGTCACATCCACGCAAAACGGCAATCGCTCAGCATAATGCTACGACCCTATAGAGACAGAGCCCCAGCGCAGCGGATGACGTCAACCAGTGCAGTACAATTTCGGTTACTCGTACCTATTATGAAACCTGTCATACGGTTATTAAACAATCGCGTTATATATAATCGAAATGGACAATCCGTTTTTATTGCTAGTGGTTACCAATATTCAGATTTGCGGCGTCACGTTTTGGTAAAATAATTGCTTGGCTCATATTTTGGTTTCCGCGTGTATTTAGTTAATCGAGTGGCGGTGTACACTGTTACTTATTTGATTTTACTGATCCAAAAAAAACAGTCTACTTTTTCATTACAAGAAAAAGAAGACGACAATACGACAGTAAATTAAACATCATATATCAAATGCCATTCTCAGTCTGCATGCGAAAATTCAACCGAATATATGCAATAGTTTATTCACTATTGCTAGTCCAAGATTGGCAAAAACCTGCTAATAAATAACGTAAAAACCCATAGACGGCGCATCATCACGCATATTTAGTATAAAAAACACTTTTTTTATTTCGATGTTAGGATTTATTTGAAAGTTTCAAAACACTCCTAAGCATTAGTATTTCCAGTGTTTTCATTTATTATCCTATTGGTCAAAATGGCTCTAACAGAAAATAGTTTATTTTTATTTTTAGATTCCATTCAATCTTTTAGAAATGGGGCCTAATAGAAAATATTCCAAAAAGTCTCCATCACTGTCCGTCTGTATGTCACAGTACAACACTTTTATTTTACGGGGCTTTGTACCTAATGACATTTTAATGACTCGGGCGCTGTTTCAAGTTTTTTAACGCCCGTCGGCTATTCCAATAGCCAAGAGAGACCAAACAAACTTAAATCGGTATTAACATGGTCGTCGGACCGATTTTTGGTATTCTGTGGGTCTTTAGACAGTGGTCCTACTCGGAAGCTCTCTTGAAATATCGACGTTCAATTCGATTTAAGCGAATCGTGCAATATAAAAACTAGCGTCTGATTAGTATAAATGTGCCTGTAAATTGTTTAATTGAAATAAATGCTTTGAGTTAACAGTTTATGCAACTGAATTCACTCAATGGCGATAATAGAGGTAAACAAAATAGTCAAAAAGATAGGGGGTGTGAACAAAATAAAGTATAGATATGGGCATGGATACGGTACCACGTGGTACTGGGCCCAGACGTGACTGCAAGTTTGCGGTTGCCAATATTTTGGACTGGCAGCAGTGAAAAAGATATTCATAATAACGAAGATAGACACCCCATGCATTTAAGTCAAAGACACAGCAGCTAAAGCGCTCTCACTCATGAATTTCAACCCTATCGGGTCGGTTTAATTCCGACACACATTTACAACTGTCAAGATCTTGACCCCATCGGCACCCTAATTACGTAACACACTATCTATCACAATCTGAATCATTTTTAAGCCTATTGGTAATCGATTGCTTCCTATGTTCGAAAAATATGTCTGCTTATCAACGTAAATGACGCAATGAATGTTGTTGAACTGTCAAAATGAAGCCCGTTCCTACTATTAGTGAGTTACGTAATCACCCCGCTGGTCTTGATGCGCATGCGTTGATCCTAAGTTGCGCTACTGTGTTACATTGACTGTGGCACCGAACATTACTTTCCATTTGTACTCATCCACAGTCAAGCATTACATGCAGAAGCATCATTAACTCGTTTTCGATAGAACTAGTAATTGATTTCTAATTTACTTCAAATACAACTTAGTTTACTTCGTTAGCTTTCACGAGTTCCGTTTGTTTGAAGCCGAATAGAGTAATTAAAGTTTTATTCGATTTTGTAAAGGTTTCTGTTAATCGATCGACGAGTTGAATGATTTATTTGTTGTTAAAACAATGATTTACGAGGTTAATAATCTCTAATTTTCTAACCGTATGATAAGTAGAAAACGGTAGTAGATAATAAAATCATTTTTACAAAAAAAACAACAGACTTCCAAAAAAAACATAAAAAGACGTGAAAAATAACTTTAATTTCGGAAGTCAGTGGCCAAAAACGAAAATACAAAACCAAAGAAATAATAAGAAAATAACAAAAAAAAATATACACCGACTACCGAAATTAAAGTTATTTATTTTTCACTTTTTAGTTGTGGTACCTACCCCACACACATTCGTATACCACTACTTGACATGTAAATAACCGTGACAGGAAATTATTAAAACATCATCAATATAAACCTAGTGGAAAAAATACGTAGTATTAAGGATAACTCAAAAACTACTGGTCAGAACTTGATCAAATTTAAATGGGACTACATGTGAAGCACCAGCTTTCAAATAAAAAATGAATCATCTAAATCGGTTCACCCAGAAAAAAAGTTCTGGGTTCAGACATACAAAAAAAGAAGAAAAAAATATATACAGTCGAATTGAGAACCACCTCCTTTTTTGAAGTCTGTTAAAAAAGGTATTTCATAGAAAGATATGGTATAACGTAGGTTACCTCATATCTTCACTTCAGTATGCAAATACATAATTATAAGTACCGAAGGAGCCCAAAAGTAAACTATTCAATTAAAACATAATCCAAAAATTATGTAAGTAAAGCAAACTTAACATTTAAAACAAAAGTTTAGGAAGGGTTCAAAGTGCTATCTCGGATCGCACCCGACCGTCATAAACTTATAACTTGCGGCCCGCTTGATAACATGACAAATTGCTGGTCATCATAAAACGTCAATTTTGGCACAGTTCCAGTTTAAAACGATGTTAAAAAGAACTATGTTTTTAACAAACACTACTGTTTTATTGGCTTGGCTCTGAAATATAGGTTTTATGCAGCTGTAAAAATGTGGCTTATTTAACACAAAGTCTGGGCTCTGTAGTTTTTATATTCAGTCGTGTTCACCATGATTGAATGATGGATTGAACGTTATGATCCAAAATTGTAGGCAGAGATGTTGAGAACGCTCAGATTTTGCCAGTTATGAGTCCTGCCGATCTCTTCTATAAACATATCACCGGGAAAACTTAACGGGGTGAGCTTGAAGTGAGCTGTCACTATTCAGCTAACTTCACCTACGTTTTCACGGTGAGAATTTTACGGAAACGATTGGCTAGAGCGAGCCTAATGCCACTGGGCTTAAAGTGACTCCAGGGCCGGCAGTCTCGACATTAGATAGCGACAAAAATCTGTCGCTAAGTCGTATCGATGTCAAATTCCTTTAATAGATTTTCAACTTTATTTCGAAAGCGTAAGGTTGAAAATCTATTAAAGAAATTTAACATCGATACGACTTAGCGACAGATTTTTGTCGCTATTCATGTCGAGACTGCAGGGCCTGGGCTTAAAGTGACTCCAGCACCCTAATTACGTAACACACTATCCATCACAATCTGAATCATTTTGAAGCCTATTGCTAATACATTGCTTCATATGTTCAAAAAATTCTTCTGCTCAACAACGTAAATAACGCAATGAATGTTGTTGAACTGTCAAAATGAAACCCAGTCCTACTGTTAGTGTGTTACGTAATTACCCCGCAGGGCCGGCAGTCTCGACATTAGACAGCTACAAAAATCGGTCGCTAAGTCGTATCGTTGTCAAATTCGTTTAATAGATATTCAACTTTATTTCGAAAGCATAAGGTTGAAAATCTATCAAAGGAATTTGACAGCGATACGACTTAGCGACCTATTTTTGTCGCTGTCTATGTCGAGACTGCCGCGGCCCAGGCAGCTAACAAGAATTTCCTACCTACTCGAAAAATCGGGGAACTAACCGAGGAGGATGTTCAGTAGTCGCCACGCGGTATTATAAAGCAAATTACCACTTACCTAATAAGCAGAACCGTTAAAGACTTCTGTCTCCATTAAATTCCAATTGCAACCAAAGAGCGATTGAGGTTTACCGATAGAAAAATCTTAATTATATCCCGTGTTTTACGACCCATTAACTTTAACTCGCCCATGTAAACTAGAAACCGACAGCCACCGTCTCCCGTGTACCTTAGTGCAGGGCTGCCCGATTGTTGACCTTGGAATAAGGCACCTGTTCTGACGCCGACGAGGAAGTGACCAACCGTCAACGATTGTCTCGCTCAAAAAACGTACAAACGATTGTAGGTCCCGTATTAATATTAAGTTCTTTATTTCTCCTCACAATGATAAGCTAATTTTAGGTTTCACATATTTGTTCTTTTTTTAGCAATGTGAGGAACTGCGGGGTAATTACGTAACACACTAACAGTAGGAATGGGTTTCATTTTGACAGTTCAACAACATTCATTGCGTTATTTACGTTGCTGAGCAGACAAATTTTTCGAACATATGAAGCAATGTGTTATAGATAGTGTGTTACGTAATTAGTGTACAGGTCCCCACTCCACAGAAGAATAGAAAGTTTTAAAGAGACAAATAATATAAATAAAAGAGATAAGTACTGACAAATAAGTCAAATAAAAGAGATACTGACTGGTGGTTGCATTTTATTCTTAGTGCTTACTGTTTGTTTATTTTATTTTGTTACCTATATTATCAATCATTAAACCTGACTTGGTTTCCGTACGCCCTTTTTGGGGTAACCACTAAAAATCAGCGCTGTGCTGTGGGTTCCCCATAGTACAGCATCATGCTGAGTGGAATCCTTCTTGTCACAGTCATGACGTGCAGCTGTCGACTATTTCTGTTTTGGGCTCGTGATTATAGATCTATTTTATTTTTATTTTTCTTTATTATTAGAGCTAATTATCTTTTTTGTATGCACCTGTTACTGTTAAAAATAAACCTATTTTTCTTTCTTTCTTTCAAATACAAATATTAATAGTGGATCGCTGACTTCACACACTGCGCCGCCACGCGCCACCGGCGAGTACTCTTTTGTCGCGGTGACAAGATCTATCAAAGAGAGTATTCGCTTAGCGACGCTCATATCGGAATATGTAGCATCATATAAAATTAATGTTCGATTCAATCAATCAATCAAAATATTTTATTCCACATAAACCTACATGGGCACTTATGAAACGTCAGAAGATAGGTGCTCGTTTCCAATGGCACGTTTCTGGAGAAGAGCCGACAAGAAACTCCACGGTTACTCCACGGTTTAATTATTTTTCTAAACTGCCGCAGTATTTCTAGACGAACAATCAATTCCGAACGAAACCTGTGATTTGTGAGTCCGTCTAAATAAATACAAACTTATCTTACTTTCAACTAAACTTTAATGATAACAGAATTATAAAATACTACTTAAAGTATTTCCTTGATTTTATATGCTATTTAAATGTATAACTTGTTCTATATCAATGGTTTTTATTGTGACTTAAAAGTCTACTATCACAAATTAGGGTTGCCACCTTTTTTTTGGGACGAATAAAGTGTTTTTTCATTTCGGTAGAACAAAATTAAAGTACGATCATAAAAAAGGAGTACCTACTTATGTATCTTTAAAAACACATTTCGCTACTTTTCACAACATTCATCAAATGTCGTCTTTCTTGAAGATAGTTACAGCCTCTTTGCAATCAAACTTTAAATTGAAATATTTGATCAGCTCGTTTTTAATTAAGTTTAGGGAAGCTTTAGTCCTTTCGTCTCTCCACTTTACATTCACAACGGAGCATAAGTCAGTAACAGTCAGAGTTACGTAAATATAGTATTTTAGCGTACTTTATTGGTGTCATATATTATAAAGTACACCTACACGAAAAAGAGGACAATATTTTAGAGTCCGAGTGGTAACCCTAATCAAAAACTACGATTCTAGACGAAAAGTAGGTATATCGAAACGTTATTATGATTTGTTGTTTTTTAATAACCAAAACAAATGTTTATTAATTTAGCATTAGTTATTAAGTTGTAATTAATATGATACTTATAATGTTTCTTACGATTTTATATTGCAATTTTCAAGTAACAAGTAGTTTCAAACGATTTTCAGACCTTTGAGTAGATGTTAATAACATATCAGATTTTACTTTTCCGTTACAAATAAGTAGATACATCCAAAATTGCTAAATTTGAGTATTGAGTATTAAAATGATTCTACTATTTAAGATTTGTTAATTATTAGCAAAATTAGAAAATAACAATAATTCATGACCATTTATGATTGGTTAAAAATGGCGGTAATGTTGTATGTACTTATATAAGTAATATTGGGAGACTATAAAAATACGTGTACCCGCCAATTCTGGGAACTTTTGATACAACTG
Source organism: Dryobotodes eremita (assembly GCA_917490735.1). NCBI lineage: Eukaryota > Metazoa > Arthropoda > Insecta > Lepidoptera > Noctuidae > Dryobotodes > Dryobotodes eremita. The sequence continues at coordinate 15,044,330 of OU823257.1, forward strand.
TGGTGAAAGATGGACTACTTAATTATTATAATGTTGACGTAAGTTAATGGATATTATTTATTGATCATTGCTGATAACTATGTTCTTCTGTATGTGTATTAGGTAATATGTCTTTCGAATGAAGGAATATTCATATGCTGTTTCATTCCGTTGCTAAGTTGCTATAACTTTGACAAATGGTCCAAGAGATTAATGTGATAATAATAATTTATGCTAATGTAAAAATTTGTTGATAAAATACTTTTTAAAACAAGCTGCCATGGAGTTTCTTGGTCCTTTTTCTCCATGATGACCTAATTTTGGAACGGATCACAAGTTTCTATTTATTGTGCCGTCAAACGGGATGAATAGGAACGCAGGGGTGAATCGGAACGAAACTTTGAAAGGGATTTTAACTTTGAAATAATATAGTTTGATGCCAAAAAGGACTCTAATATGTTTACTGTATTATGATTAACGATTAAGTGCCCTTGTTGGCTGCAAACTATATTATTTCAATGTTAAAATCCCTTCTAAAGTTTTGATCCTATTCACCTCTGAGTTCCTATTCACCCCGTATGACGTGATTTAACTGACAAGCCTTAGTGAAATAAATGCCATTCATTTTTTTTTTTATAATATATGTATTACTGTGCTGTTCTTCATAAAGTCCTTTCCCTACACTTCAATTCCATACGTTATTTCATACATAGTAAATAACTAGTAACCATTCTGACACTCAAAGCTTGCTAATTACCTAAACCAACACCTACAGTCATACCTATCACCATTTTCATCACGTGTCTAACACCTTTCTGATACCAGCTTGGCGGGCAGAACACTAGCTGAGTCTCACGTTTGGTACATACGCATACCAGTAAGTAATCGCTCATCGCTGTGGCGTACTCGCTGGTCGTTGGTTGCTAACTCGTTTTTAATTGCTAGCTCTGGCCATGCAGTCTCGACATTAGATAGCGACAAAAATCTGTCGCTAAGTCGTATCGATGTCAAATTCCTTTAATAGATTTTCAACTTTATTTCCAAAACATAAGGTTGAAAATCTATTAAAGAAATTTGACATCGATACGACTTAGCGACCGATTTTTGTCGCTATCTATGTCGAGACTGCAGGCCCTGCTCGCTTCTCGCACCGATCGGCGAACGGCACCTACCCAAGGCTAATAATTTACACGAAAAGACTTTCGCGACAGTATAGAGGCGAGAATGCCTATGCAAGACTCGTAGGCGACAATCACAGGCGATTTTGTTTTATTTATGTTATTGGACGGCACAAAACGCCAACAAACCATGTTGATATGTGGGGTCACTGCCACCTACGGACATTCGCAATAATAGACACAACGCTTGAGCGTTGTCATCCCACAGACTGAGTAGAAATGTCTCATATATTATGTCACCCTTTTTTTTTTTAAGCTATTGCATAGCTTTTATCGCGGGCTTAGAGCGCGGCGACCGAATCAAGAAATTCCGTAACGAAAATAAAACCTAACACCCCCCACTCCGCCTACCATGTAGCTCGGCCGAGCGTTCGCTTAACGTGTATGTATATGGTACGACTGTACGAAGCTCGCACGGATCGAGACGAGCTGCTCCGAAATCGGACGAATACGTAAGCAGATTGCATAAGTTGATAAAAAATGCTATGCAATAGCTTTACCGCGGCAGTCCCCGAGTGCCACACGTGTTTTTTTTGTTTTTTGGGTGGGAATTCATCAAATGACCTCTCCCGCTCTGGGCGGAGCGCAAAGGCGTGTCAGACTCTTACTGACTAAAACCCACCCGTGTTCCTTCAGTTGCCTGTGCGCCAGGGCCACGGTAACTGTTTCGAACAATCCGCGACCCCGGCAGATATTATGTCACCCTGAGCAGCAAGGCTGCTTAATAATATCAGCCTATTATTGTCCCACGGCAGGGCGAAGGCCTCTTTTCATACAGAGAAGGCACGAGCATTGATCACCACGCTTGCTCAAAACGGGTTGACGATTTCAGACAGATATTAATTACAAGTCCAGGTTTCTTCACGATGTTTTTAAAAGCTGTGCTGCAAGGCTGCAACAAATGTGTAGCACGAATGTGTTAACACTTAAGCGAGAAACAAAAGCTCACCTACGTTTACATGTTATTTATAGGATATTGCTAATCCATTGCTTCATATGTTCGAAAAATTTGTCCGCTCAATAACGTAAGTAACGCAATGAATGTTGTTGAATTGTCAAAATGAAAGCCATTACTACTGTTAGTGTGTTACGCAGTTACCCCGCAGGATTCACTAGGCTAGAATTTTCTAGAACCATAATGTGCGCTGCTTTCAATTTCAAACGGCGAGGTGATTCATGTCTTTCAACGTGCAAGTATCGTGCGGCTACTGACTTATTTTAAATCTTATTTCGACAATCACCTATTCAAGGCAGTAACCTCTCCTTCAGGTACTCACACATTACTCTCCTGATTTCATGGAAAACATAAAACAACCGCCAAAGTAATCATTTCGCGCAACTCGTCTCGCAGGGAATAAAATGCAAGTAATGATGTTGTTTGGAGATTGAAACAAATTGATAGTCGGTGCTATAAGAGCTTTAACAATAAATCTCAGAACTGTTAACCCACTGCTTTCGGGTTAACTTGGCTTTGAACCAACCGCGTTGGATGATGCATCCTACTGATGTCACACTGGCGAAATATGTTGAAACCCTTTCGAAATGTGTTCGATCGATTCTTTAGAAATAGAAAGTTACGATACTTTAATAAGAAATAGATAAGGCTTCTTTTCTTGCATAGGCTTTTATAGACTAACGCGGGGTACTTACGTAACACACTAACGTAGGAATAGCTTTCATTTTGACAGTTCAACAACATTCATTGCGTTATTTACGTTGTTGAGCAGACAAATTTTTCGAACATATGAAGCAATGGATTAGCAATATCCTTCAAAATGACTTAGATTATGATTGATAGTGTGTTACACAATAAGGGTGCTGACCTTCTCATACAGCGAAAGTTTGGTTACTGTTAGTCTGCATCATCAAATTGCTGGACAAAGGCCTCTCGCCATGACTTCCAGCCAGAAGACCCCGTAAACAGAAGATGGTGGGACAAGCTGGACAAACCAAACGATCAATGGTCCATATACAGAGTAAGGAAGGTATTGTAATCAGCGGCCGTACTATGACGTGTTAAAGCCATCATTATTCCAGCGTGAAAGAGAGACGGAGCTATATATGACCGATAGCACTATCCCTTTTTCGCAATGGAACCATAATGGTAGTAACACGTCATAGTACGGCTACAGGACGTTTTCTCCATGCCTGTGGTCGATTTCAGAGGAATATCGATTTCAGATCAAATATGGTAGAGTGAGCAAGGTTTGACATGTTATGGATGTCAAACCTTCCTCATGGTGGTTTCCTTTACCGTGTGCGTCAGTCAGTAATCTTTTATCTCGTCATCATCATCACTTCAGCCGATAGACGTCTACTCCGGACATGGGCCTTTCAAGCACCGCCATTTCGACCGGTTCTGTGCTTCCCGCATCCAGCAGATTCCCGCGGTCTTTACCAGGTCATAGGCAGGTCACATTACTTGCAGAACAGATGGCCGATGGCGCCGAAAGGTTCTGGAGTGGCGACCGATGACCTTGTGGAGACTACAGGAATCTTCCTTCTATATAAATAAAAATTAAATGCTGATCGTTGGTAAGCGCATCACTTGAGAACTACTGGACCGATTTGGCAATTTGTTGTGTTAAAATGTTCATAATATTTAGTTCGAATTAGGTTTTTATGGAAAAGAAAGAAAAATTGGAAAAGTTGTGGATGCCTTACTGTCTCTTACCGATAAAATAATAATTGCTAATATTACGAAGCCGAAATCTTTCAGCTTCGTAATATTGGCATTTTTTTTTTATTTTTTTATTATAATTTTTTTGTTTTATTTTTCTTTGCAGTGAAATTAATAAAGCATTCTATTATTTAATACTTATCTAAGTATAAAATAATGGAATGCTTTATTCATTTCACTGCAGTTATTTGATTAAGCAAACACAATACTGGTAAACAATTGATAGGTAATGTTATTTGTTTTGTGACCATGTTTACCGTCGGACCCCTCGCGGCCACGTGTCTCGAGTGCCACTCGAAATATCTATGAAATGTCATTGGACACAAGTGGAAATTACTACCAAATTTTAGGGTCCGGTATTGAGTTACCAGCCGGTGTCCAGACATGATATTTGTCCGGACTTTTTGCCTTCACGGGAGTTTTTATTAGGATTTAAAAAAAAATACGGAAAAACTTCATAACAAAAAAAAAAACAACCGATTTCCTAATTAAAACACTCCAGAGCGAAAAATAAGTTTAATTTCGGAAGTCGGTGTTTTTGGTTTTGTACTTTCGTTTTTTGCTACCGACTTCCGAAATTAAAAATTCGAATATTTTTTTTTGTAAAAAAGTTTTTATTTTTCATTTTTTTGTTGTGGTACTTCCCTACGCCACACAAATTCTAATACCTTCACTTGCTAAATAAATAACAGTGACAGGAAGTTATTCCATTATGATCAACTTACACACGAAGTGGAAAATATACGTATTATTAAAGCTAATTCAAAAACCACTCATCAGAACTTGACCAAATTTACATGGGACCATCCTATAAGTATATCCTTTCAAACAGAAGAGGATGTTTCCAAATCGGTTTATAAATGACGGAGTTTTGAGGTAAAAACATTTTTTTTAAATACAATCGAATTGTGAACCTCCTCCTTTTTTTGAAGTCTTTTAAAAAGAAAGTGGATGGCTATAAGAGTAGGGGAAGACCAAAGAAGCGATGGATGGACTGTGTGAAAGATGATATGGTTAGAAAGGGGTTGACTACTGAGATGACGACTAATAGAGAAGCATGGAAGATAAAACACATGCTGCACCGAGCCCAAATTAATTGGGATAAGGGCAGGAGAATGATGACCTAAAGGAAAGATTAAAAAGTAAAATTTCCGGACTTTTCCGCAACCTTCCGGCTTTTAGCCAGGACTTTTTAAATTTCGAAATGGTATCCCCAGTCTCATAGTTTACGTACTTTCACGAAAGCTTACGAAACAAAACTTTACTTAAATGAATGTCTCTGTGATCAGTTCTTACAGCGTTCAATAAAGTTTAAGTTATTACGAAGTTAGCTTAATGTAATGGTTCAATGCAAAAGAAAACAGTACAGAAACGTGTACAATACAAACTTCTTTATAAGAAAATGGCTTAAAATGCCCTTGTTTTTTTTTAAATATTTTTTGTTTGTATTTCCTGTGCGTGTCCCAAATAAAATATATTTCTTTCTTTCTTTTCTTTTTAAAATAAAATGAGTCTAGTCAAAAAACTCGAATAGAACGTTTTTACGTTTTGACATTATTTCAGTCAAGATACCGATCGATAGATTTTTATATTGTTTTATTAAATTCTAACTTCTGCCCGCGACTTCGTTTGCGTGAAATGTCTTGTTTTAACCTAGAATATCCTGTGACACACGGCCATACTGTAGCCATTGGTGAAAGAATTTTCGGAATCGGATATAGGAGTAGTTCCGAAGATTAACCCCTATAAGCAAACTAAAAAATCTGGTCTCTTTATAATATACGCGGTTTTTTATATATCCGGTCTCTTTATATTAGCGTTTTGTCCGCGGCTTCGCCCGCGTGGTTGTCTGAAAATATCCCACGGGAACGTACTACCGGTTCTACCGGGATTTTTACCGGGGTTTTCATATCTCTATTAGTTTACGCGGCGCACGCCAGTAAAGCATCATCACCACATCTTCAACAAACATCGTCATATTTCAGCCAATTTACACAAAACTTTAATGAATTATACACCTAAACCTTTCTCGTGAATCACTCCGTCTATTGGTGAAAACCGTATGAAAATCTATTTGATAGTTTTTGAGTTTATAACGTTCAGACTGACAGACACACAGTTAGACGCGGCGGGGGACTTTGTTTTATAATTGTAGTTATAGATTAGTACAGATTTATTTTTTCCGCTACGGAACCACACATTACCCATAGCGTGACTGTGCTCCACGCACTTAGCAGGCATATTTCTTATTTATATAACGAACGACCATGTCCCAACATGTTATATAATACCAGATGCTGTTGAGATAAGTATATGCATTAATTCGTTGGATGATCAATTTTCCCGAACGTAAAAGTTGTGAAAAATAACATAACTATGAGAGATAAAGTTAAGTTGTTTATCTTGAATGTGGGTAGTATTGAATTGATTGGCCATCTTATTTCGTGTTTTCGTGTTAACAAGTTTATCTTAGCTTCCAATTTCGAGTCAAAAGTTGTAGGAAATTGCGTTGTACCGTAGTCCGATCCGAATGGTGTACATAACAGAGAGTATTCATTATATTCTAGAAGGTATGTCTAGTTCTGACTTTCTGACGAGGAGTCGTGGTCTGCGGTATTAGTGTGACAGAAACGACTATTTCACTGGGACAAGCCAACGAATAGAAGGAACATTGGCGTCATGAAAGATCCCGAAGATTGCTTCGGAAACCACAAAGTGGGTGCCTCCACCACTTATGGTGGAGGAACCTAAAGTGTGGTTTTAATCTGTAAGTCCAACATTATACGACATAAATCTCCACTATTCCAAGACGTAGGGTATCCATGAAGATATTTGGGTATAGATATAAAATCAAAATTAGGCTGAGAATCAGCACTTTTTAAACGTCAAAATAACATAAGACAGTCCCCAAAAACGGCCATCCTTTACCAATTCCTATTACTTTAGCTGGGAAGTGGCGCAATAAACTCCCCAGCAGCACAACTGACTGTAAAATTTAATTTTATTTTTTATTGCTGAATGGGCCTGCTCTTGGCCTCAATCTCGCTTGTTGGAGAGCGGTGGATGAGGTCTATGATGGAACGAGCGTGCCCAGAAGATGCCTGTTCACTCTTGCTTTGAAGGCAGTCGGGTTAAATGTGGAAGGGAACACAGACGCTGGAGAGTTCCACACTTTGACTGTGCGCTTAATAAATGTGGAGGAGAAGCGCTGCGTACCTACGACTGGTTGGGTTATCAACCAAGTGCGAATTGCACCCTGCAGTACGTTTGGTAGTCCGGTAATAAAAGAACGATGGTGGGATTAGATCGTGGAGCCGGCGCACACTCTCCGAAGTTTAATAAGTAAAGTAAGTAATAAAATCTTTATACATGTATGTATAAAGTACGCCGCGCCGCGCCGCGTATTGCCTTTTTGCGTGAATGTGACGCATATTTTTCCCCAACTCGTTATTTTTTGTATTTGTGTGTTTTTTCTTTGCGTCATGTTTACTGCAAATAAATGTATTTTCTTTCTTTTCTTTCTTTTCTTTCTTTTCTTTCTTTTCTTTCTTTTCTTTCTTTTCTTTCTTTTCTTTCTTTTCTTTCTTTTCTTTCTTTTCTTTCTTACATCTTTGTACAATAATTATATATATGTATATAAAAGGTGAAAGTGACTGACTGACTGACATATCAACGCACAGCTGAAACTACTGGGACTAGGAACGTGAAATTTTGCACACGGCTTCCCTTTTTAATGTAGGGGAGCACTAAGAAGGGGTTTTTGGAAATCCGACTTTTAACGGGGTGAAAAGGGGGAATTTTGTTTGTTGTATGAAAAATCTTATGCCTTAAGTTATAATAGACTTGAAACTTGGCACGAATACTTATCTATGTAAATAATAAAGTTAATATTTTTTTGTTTTTTTTTTAACTACCCTCTAAAGGGCGATTAGGGGATATTCAAAGTTTGTATGGATTTTTTTTAACGCGTTGTCCGATTATCTCGAAACTCGGCATTTATACTTAAGACCGGAAATAAAGAATAACTTATATCAGGGTTTTTCGTAAATCTACCGCTAACAGAGTTAGAAGGGCCCAACAAGCAAAGTAATCTTATAAAAAAGTATGATAAGTGTGTTAACACTTATAAGATTCTTATAAGTGCATTGGTGTAGACTATTTTACTTATAGTAGCATTTCAAAATCCTTAATTTACTCAGGAGCATTTGCTTCTATAACTTAGTCTTCTAGTAAATACAAGTTTAACTTATAGAACAGTTATAAGACTCATATACTTATAAATGCATTTCACAAGACTAAATATACTGAAGAGCATTGGTTGCTATAACTAAGTCCTATAGCTACTACAAGATTAACTTATAGGACAGTTATAGGATACATTTACTTTTAACATACTTATCAGAGATCCTTATAAGTATTGGCATTATCGTCTTGTTGAAGTCTCTTATATGGTTGTTAGCATGTTACGAATACGCTATGAGAGCAAACATGCTTACAAATTACTGGACCAAGTACTTTGTAAGTAAACGTCAGGCATTTTGTCAACTTATAGTTTGTCATCTCATAGTCAAGTGCAACAGATTATGTAATGGAGGGTTCCGTCGAAAATGATGCTGTACCTGTTGAGTGCTATTCTAATCATGAAGAACAAGAAGAAAAGGCCATGAGGAAGAATATGATTCAGAAATAAAAGAAAGCACAGACTCTGAAAATAATCATGAATTACTTCAAGATATACAAAGCTGGGCTATAAAATTGAATATAATGCATTTGACACCAAATGAACTATCAATAATATTATACAAAAGAATTAAAAACATTCTACCCAAAGATGCACGAACTTTGTTAAAAACAAATAAAAGTCTTGTAAACTTGCTTAAACAGTTGACGGACGAAAAAATAATCAAAGCTTAGTCAGATTTAACGGGTGACGTTGATAAACAATTCATGAGGAACCCTAATTTGTTTTAAAATGGAGGAGAAGTGATAGTTACCAAAGCTGTAATAAGTACTAATTTGCTAATAGTGATTCTATAAAGTACTCAATGCAGAGCATTATTAAAACATGGCGAATAATCACAAGAATCATTGAAATTAAATTTTAACAACAACTTCACAATGTTCAATTTTGCTCTAGGCTTTAAGAAAAAAACAATATGCGGTACATATTCACAGTAAATTTGACTTCCCCACCAGTTTCCACACTATATTCACAAAGTAACCAGCTATATTAAAAACGAATGAATACTAATGAAATTATTTATATTAGTAAGGAATATAAAAAGAAACAAATTTCTCAAACACAAAACACGTGCACGTTACAGTTTATACCTATATAATGTACTTCTAACAAATAACCAAGTATGTTCCAAGCGCATTATAAAATTGATAGGTTTCATAAGATACTGGAGTCAAAGCGTTATAGAAGCACTAGTGCCTGTAACTGCATACGCTAAGATTGTTATAGAAACTATTGTTTTTCGTCAAGTATATTATATGAGTTAATGACTTTATCCAAGTTCATTGTAAGATCGTTATAGAAATACATGCTTCTATATTTGCGCCCAAATCCTTGTTTGTAGCATACTTCAAGTTTCTTATAAGTGCATGAAAAAATAGTCTTGAGACCATTATAAGTACTGATTTTGCTACTTGGGGGGTAATAAATGTTAGAGGGGAGATTGTATTGCGTGGCTTGATTAACTTAAAATTGATATAAATAACCTATAGGTCAAATAATAGAAACGCCAGAAACAATTTTCAAAACTCAATCACATTCGGGGTGAAAAGGGGGGAATACAGTTTAAATGAAAAATTATTTTCCATCAAATCAACTTGAAAATTGACCCGAATACTTTTAGATAACTTTTATATGGTTTCCAACCTAACAAATCTGCAGAAGATGCGGCGATACAGCTTACAAATTTTTTAGCAAGTAACTTGGACCAGGGTCGGAAATGTGTCGGAGTTTTTCTGGATCTAGCCAAGGCCTTCGATACTATTTCAATTAACCTACTTCTGACGAAACTTGAAGCGATCGGCATACGCGGCTTACCTCTGCAACTGGTGAAAGATTTTCTCACCAACAGGTACAAATCTGTGAAAATAGGCGACTACATTAGCTGCCCCCTCCCCATCACCTGTGGAGTTCCCCAGGGTAGCGTTCTTGGCCCAGGGCTCTTCCTGATATATATCAACGAACTTTGCCAATATGAACTGCCAAAGGGAAAAATATTCGCATACGCGGATGACACTGCGCTCATATTTCAGGGAGATTCCTGGGCTGAGGCACGGTACCTTGCCGAAAAAGGACTTCATCAGGCATCCCTGTGGTTAAATAAAAATCTACTAACATTAAATGTCAATAAAACAAAACATATAACATTTTCGATGAATAAAACAACACAACCAAATAACTTCACTTTAAAAGCACATATTTGTAATAATACCCAGTCATTAACATGCTCCTGCGCACCAATAGTAAAAACCACCAATATTAGATATCTCGGCACTCAAATAGATGATACCCTTTCATGGCATGCACAACTAAATATTCTGTCTGCACGTACGCGTAAAATGATAAGGATTTTTAGAAAACTCAGACATGTACTCAAATTGAAAATGTTAAAAACGGTTTACTTTGCCTTGGTTCAATCAATCTTGGGTTATTGTATTCCGGTATGGGGTGGGACCTGCAAGACAAAAATCATAAAAGTTGAACGCGCACAAAGGTCATTACTCAAAGTAATGCTCAGAAAACCCTTTCGTTATCCCACGATGAGCCTATATAAGGACTGCAATGTCTTGACAGTGAGGTAACTATTCATCCTTCACACCACACTTCGCAAGCATAAAGAACTAACTTACGATGCTAAGTCAACGTATCCTGCACGTAGAAATAACAGAATATGCAAGGCAACTAAACACAACACGGCATTCTTCACGAGACACTCATGCTTCCTTGCTCCTTATCTATATAATAAACACAACTCTTTTTTAAATATATTTCCAAAACTCACGCATGAATGTAAATCTATTATACAAAAATATCTTCTGAATCTAAATTACAATGATACGGAATCCTTACTTATAATTTCTAAATAACATCTCTGTTCTGTCTGCAGTAAATCAAGAGCAATCAAAGCTCACTTATCCATAACCACGCATACATTTATATACATACTCCCACAAACACAGATGAGCGCAACCGTACTCTCACTCATCACACACACAACACACACACACACACACACACACACACACACACACACACACACACACACACACAAAACATACACGCACGAACACACTTACAATACACACACCCACTCACCCAAACACAAACAATATAATTATTAATTAACTACACCTCTAGTTGTAATTTGTAATTGGTACCAACTTACTCGCCGCGGGAGGAAGACCTGAGTCCTGAAATACAGGGCTGCCCTAGTTTAGGCTCCAGGCCACTCCATTTATTATATGTACCTATACTGTGTTTAGATTAGTGTGGAAAATAAATGAATTTTTACTTTTAGATAAGAAAACAATCATACAACGTCTAAAAACGAGGTGAAAGGGGTGTTCAATTTTGTAGGAGAAAATACGGAATCTTCGCGGACGAAGTCGCAAGCAATGTGCTAGTAAGTTAATAAAAACCCATTTACGACTATCTAGATAGTTGTAATTTATGAGGTAATACAGTTATAAATAAGAAAAGGTCACCATTCATCAGGTGGGCTCCACCAGTTTTCCAACAATAGGTATCTAATGAGGTACCTAACAGAACATGAATTGCCATGTAATTACCTACTTACAATGTAACATCATATTTTATTACTATTTAACGACAGATACTTTCATCGTGAACCTAAACCATCAAACGTTCACGTATCATAAATTTATTAGCAACTAGTATTTTGCTCGCGACTTCGTCCGCGTGAATTTCGGATTTCCTAAGCTTCTATAAACTTAAACACCCCCTAGAACCTATAAAAACACCGCTTAAATTACTGACAAATGCCGACACCGATTACTGACAAATGCGTGCACTGGCTGGACAGGTCCACTCAATCTGTGTGGTTCCTTCCTCAAAATACCATTTCAGATACCAATCTACATGGTCTTCACATGATCTGACCAAGATTATGTCTGGACTTTAAAAGAGACTGTGACCTCTGAGTTTGTTTCGGCCTTTCTTCTCAGAGTAGTCAGATAGGAAACGCCGACCTCATCTAGTTTAAAATATATGATTTACGTGTAAAAGTGTTTGTACAAACCTACTTAACAGAAATAAAATCATTTATTATTTAAAGGGTGAAATAATTTGTAGTCGTTTTTTTAAGTATAGTTACTTAAATAATATGGCTAGAAAGGGGGTTACTTCTGAGATGACGACTAATAGAGAAGTATGGAACAAGACATGCTGCTCTGACCTCAAATAAATTGGGATAATGACAAGAGATGGATACTCCTTTTACGTTAAAGCTATCATTTATAGCAGTGGTGGCCCTTTGGCAACGGCCGCGACTTACGACTTGTCTTGTAGGTCGTAAGCTCGAACCCAGACAGACGCTTTACTTTGTGTAAATTATCTCATCACCACTGCTTTCAAAACGGTGAAGGAAAATATCGTGAGGAAACCGGTATGTCCTAGAACCAAAAATTCGAAGATATGTGACATTTACAAATCCGCACTGGGCCGCGTGGTGGATTACGGCCCATTCCCTCACACCGAGATGAGGCCTGTGTCCCAGCAGTGGAAACACTGAAGGCTGCTTATGCTATAATTTTACCACATTTTATCAAAATCCATTCAACAGTTCAGCTGTAAAAATGTAACAATCAAATCGATACACTTTCACTTTGTTAACTATTTTACATACTATGAATGCCATCAAAATATGTTCAGCGTTTACCTATAAAAATGTAACAGACAGACAAAGATGCTTCCGTATCCATAAATATTAATAAAGATACAGTTATGATCGTAGCACAAGGGCCAGTGTCAAGCCCCTTGGGTTTAAGCACGTAACTTTTGAGTTACTTTCACTAAGAGTGGATGATAAATCTCCAAGTTATTGTTGCGTGAATATGTTGCTACTGCGCGCTTTTAAGTTATTGTAGCGAGTGACAGTTATTTTGAGAATGCTTTTATAATACTTTCGATTTTGTTGTTGAATTGATCGCTTTGATAGCAGCCAGTAACAGATGGAATTAATAAAACTTGCTTCTGGTTTTGTCAAATGAAAGCTTTTGTTTCCATTCTTCGTTGGAATTTCATCGATATTAGGTACCGATTTTTTATTTACAAAAGATAAATAGGTACCTAAGTAATTGATCCTGTAAAAACTTTTTGGCCATCTAATGATGATCGCCTTTTTTAATAAATAGGCCTCTTTTCAACATTTGGCGTCACGTAAATTCGTGTTACAATAAACTTCAAATGTAAACTGATAAGCGTAACTTGTATTTAAAACCATCCTGTATGTAACATGAGCTTAATTTCATTTCAATTAAGTATTAAATAGGATCGATTCTGTTAATTGATTGGGATTAACACTTAAGAGCTTTCAACTCAAGTGAACACAGATGTTTAGATTGTAGAGTATATTTGATTACTATGGGTTTAATTAACTATTATCCCTCCGACTATTTTGTTCAAGGCCTTATTTAAACGCAACGATTTCTTGCCTATTATTTAATAGGGGGAATATGTAACTGATCCTCTAGGAATTTATTTACTTTGTAATGATGTACACTTTTTTAAATTAATGAACCTCAAGAAGCTTACTGGGCTTCTAATGAGGTACTATTTTTTTTTCCTTGGAAATTCCGCATATTTTCTCCCAACTCGTTCTTTTTTTAATTTGTGGCCATTTCTTACAATTGAGGAGCGTTTACACAAAGCGATACATCGATTTTTTTTTTTATATAGTGGCAATTTCATTTAATGTACTATAGCTAAACCCTAATAAATAAATAAATTACATTATTGAAAAATAAATTATTTTAAGATGTATCGTTTTGTAAAAACGCTCCTCAATTGTTCGAAGTAATACCTATAAGGTAGGATACCGCGACCAAACGGGTTAGGTTAGCGAGGAGAGCGAGCGCTACATCCAAGTTTGTCATAGTTATTTGGCTATTCAGTATTTTAGGTCCCCTAAATAGGAATAATTACAGGTTCAAAAAAAGAGGCGCAAATATTATAGTAGAGTGTTTAATAAAAATTTTAGGAGCGCAAAATAGGAATTGTTTGAGGTTCAATTAAATACTTGCTTTTATTAAAGAGCAGACAAATTTTTCGAATATATGAAGCAATGGATTAGCAATAATTCAGATTGTGATTGATAGTGTGTTACTCAATGAGGGTGCAGCTTTGTATAGTAAGAATTTATTTAAAATAACAATTGTTAAAAGTACAGTTACTAAAATTTTTCGCGTTAGTCGCAATGTCGCTTTTGACCAGACAAGCCCTTGTTGACTACAAAAATTATTAATCGAAGAACATTTATTTTATTTTTCATGTTAATTATTTTGGAACTCACACCCACTACCCAGATTATGTACCCACGTATGTCTGTATTGAACTGTCGGTTTGTCCGCACCTTATATTCAGTTAAGGTCACGCCCTTTCACGGCAATTTGTGAGTAATAACCAACTGTCAACCGTCAAGTTACATATTAATTATGGAAGTAAAGAATAATGGGTTTGTGTTTATATGAATAATTAAATGATTTAGATGTTATCCGTAAATGGAAATATTTTAGTAATAAAAAGTGTACATTTAGGGACAGATTTAGGATAAAGGCTGCCGCAAACAGGCGCGACGCAACTCTAGTAGAACAATTTCTATGAAAACTTCATGGAATTTGTTCTACAAGAGTGGCATCACCCTGTCCCTTCTCCCATCGCGCCTTTCTGGGGGAGCCTCAATGAATGATAGAATCTAAACAATCAATAGTAGAAATAGGTATTACTGTGTGGTTTTAGTCAGACAGACCCCTCCGTCCACTCCACGGGTTTACAAATGCATATTCATCCCAACAGCACAACAAAAGCAGATTTCGGGCACTTTCAAGTTTGAGCTACTTTAAGCTACTTCTTTAATTCAAAACATGAGCTGAATTGAGGCGAAAAAGGAAATCATACGTTATTTCGTGTTTTGATTGCTTCTTCATGTCAATACTTGCACGGATGTTGCGTTAAAGAAGCTTTTGGGAAGACGAATTGGCAAAATGAGCTACGTATGCTTCTTTAACCCAACACATGAGCTGTTTTTAGGCAAAGAAGGGAATGTATTGTGTTTGTACGTAAACGTGTTTACAAATGATTCTTTACTCCAAAGCTTGCAAGAGTGTTGTGCTAAAGAAGCTTTTGGGCAGACAAATTGTAAATACGAGCTATGTACGTATGATTCTTTAACCCAACACATGAGCGGTGTTGAGGCGAAGAAGGGAATGTATTCTGTTTATTTGTTACGGGTTTTCCGGTTCGTCCGTCCAGAGGCGTCCGCTCCAGAGGTGCAGGACATCCATCAGGATTTCCAACGAGTTTCCAATGTTACCTTACATTGGGTCCTAAGCCCATGTGCGTGGAGGCCTGTTCTCAATGGCTGTGTTGTTTGTAAAGACACAGCAAAATAGTATTTAAAAAATAAATGTACTGACCGCTTTTGTACGGATGTTATAAAAGCGACGAACAAATATATCAGGATCTCGAGGATAGGCAGTACGAGGTCTCCCTGTGCCTTTTTGTTCTTCTATATTTAAAAATATTATAAATTAAAGCCCCTTTGTATCCCAGAAAAAAATGTACTGACCGCTTTTGTACAGATGTTATAAAAGCGACTAACGAATATGTCAGGATCTCGAGGATAGGCAGTAAGAGGTCTCCCTATGCCTTTTTGGTCTTCTATATTTAAAAATATTATAAATTAAAGTCCCTTTGTATCCAAGAAAAAAATGTACTGTCCGCTTTTGTACAGATGTTATAAAAGCGAAGACCGAATATGTCAGGATCTCGTGGATGGGCAGCAAGAGGCATCCCTGTGCCTTTTTGTTCTTCTATATTAATTATAAATATTATAAATTAAAGTCGCTTTGTGTGTCTGTGGGATTGCGTTATTGTTCTAAACTGCGCAACGCATTTTGATGCGGTTTTCACCATAATTTAAACATTTATTACAGAAGTTTTATTTGTAAAATACATTCTAAATATCATAAATCTACATAATAAAAACGTTATTGGACACTAAACGCCCCCAGACGTAATAATAATAAAACTTCTATTGTGTCTCGTTCAGTTCCGTAACTTCGGCCGAAAATACGGATTTCCTTGAATAGAGGGCAGACCCCTGTATTAAACTATTCACATAAACTTGTTATGGGAAAACTTGACGGCAAGCCATGCCTTTCTACAGGTTAAGTATTCATGACATAGCTGAGACAGTTATCGACTCAATTTATTAAACGGTTTGTTTATTAATTGCCTTGAACATCTGCATTAACTTTCTACTAAATCTACTGAATTTATTACAATATTATTAATATCATTAATATTTTAGTAGGTAAGTAACGTATTTTGGTAGTTTTTTATCTTTTTTTTTTTGTTAAAATTGAACAAAGACAGAACATATGTAATAAAAAAAATCAAAATCATAATATTTTATTTCACATAAACCTACATGGGCACTTATGAAACGTCAGAAGCTAGGTGCATTGTTCCAATTGGTCGTTTCCTATGGAGAAGAGCCGGCAAGAAACTCCATGGTTACTCTTTTAAAAATAATTGGCTTTTACAATGTTTTAAATTTACAGTGTTAATAGGTATGGGAGGACAGTGTGGGCCTGTCAACAAGTACCAGCCTGTACTTAACAAAATTGAAAATGGACTACAATATGATGTCTTTACTTTTAGTGCATCGTCATCATTTTAGCCGAAAGACGTCCACTGCTGGACATAGGCCTCCCCCAAGCACCGCCACATCGACCGATCTGTGTTTCCCGCATCAAACGAATTCCTGCGGCCTTCACAAGCTCATCGGTCCACCTTGTAGGAAGCTTTCCAACGTTACGTCGTCCGGTACGCAGTCGCCACTCCAGAACCAATGGTTGCCAGAAGGGCAATGGAAAGGGCTATGCTTGGGGTTTCCCTACGTGATCGAATCAGAAATGAAGAGATCCGCAGGAGAACCAAGGTAACCGACATAGCCCGAAGAATTGTCAAACATAAATGGCAGTAGGCAGGGCACATTGCTTGCAGAACAGATAGCCGATGGGGCCGAAAGGTTCTGGAGTCTGGAGTGCTTTTTGTTACAGGGTACTACATGGCTTAACAACATTTACATAACGGCCTACCCAAATGTCCTTTATTTGGTATTGTTCGTCGAATCGTTGAGCTCCTAAGTTCTGAGTTGAGCTGCACGATTACTGACAAATGCGTGCACTGACTGGACAGGTTTTCTCAAACTGTGTGGTTCTTTCCTCAAAAGACCATTTCAGACACCAGTCTACATGGTCTTTACGTGATATGACTAAGATTATGTCTGGACTTTAAAAGAGACTGTGACGTCTGAGTTTGTTTCGGCCTTTCTTCTTAGAGTAGTCAGATAGGAAACGTCGACCTAGTTTAAAAAATCTGATTGACGTGTAAAAGTGTTTGCACAAACTTACTTACAGAAATAAAATCATTTATCATTTAACCTAACATCACGCCCATATTGCCCGAATGGTTAGGCAGAGGTGTACCTATGTACACCAACATTTCGTCAGTTATGTTTAAGTCCCATGTAATAGGCGGCGACTCTATTGCCATCAATCGGGCACAAATTCAAACTCCGGGCTGCTACTGAGAAATTCTAGATGCAAAACCCCAATAACACATTGCCTGACCTGGGAATCGAACCCAGGACCTCACGCTAAGCAGTAGCACTTGCGACAAATATACCAAAGATAATAAAAAACATGTATTTATTACCAGACATTATGTTGTTAAATAACATAATAAATTTTCTACGAGTATAGACAAGTCAATATAATCGTGAAGCGATTTTTCCTCTTGAATTAAGTTTGGCCAAATTTCTGAATATTAATTTACCTACTAAGTAAGTAAGTAGACAAAGAAGTTATTAACGTAAAGCCGTTTTTCCCTTGATATTATTTTAGCCTGAAACTTATACAGCGTGTATCGGAAAAGTGTGGTAAAATTTAAGGGTGTGGTACAGACCATCATATTGAACCACTTTCTCCATGAGACAATAGAAATATCAACTATCCCATACAAAACTTCAATATTGTTTCCTGAACCATTTCATTATGGTTTTCAGTATTATGACCACGCGCACAATTAAGGGAATTGCTGTGTTTTTATATTTATGTTCCCGCCGTGAATGCTTTGCTTTGAGAATAATTTATTTTTAGTTTTAATTAGAATTGGATTTTGTTGGTAAAGACTCTACAGTCTACGGCATGTATCAGAAAGGTGTGATCAAATTTAAAGTTGTGGTACAGACCATCACACTAGACCACTTTCTCCATGAGACCAACATCGTAATCGCGAAAAAATTATCAATTATCACTTAAATATTAAAACTTCAATAGCTAGGTATTTTTTACTTCTTATGACGAAAAGAAAAAAAAATGTGTCGATCAACTTTACGTGAAATAGCTATAAATATCAATAATTTAGGTCATAAACTACTATAAAAAAATATGTACCGAGCTTACAACTCTTTAGTTTTACTAGAAATATCCAATAAAATTTCGAACGTCCATGGTAGTGACACTGAATCCAGGGAAGTGACTCTCCATACAGTTTTTTTAACCATGGAAATGACTTCAAATCATGGACGTGACATTCTATATATTTTATATAAAAGATGAAGTCACAAATTTTATTTTATCCAAGGGAATTATGATGTGTATATTTTTTTTTTTGATTCGATTTATTAAATAAAACAAATGTTTGGAAAATCAGCTTTGATTGCTTTGAATTTTTAACTTTAAACTAAATCACATGTTTTATCTTAAGATTATGGTATCAACAATATTTTGTAATAAAATATGAAACATATTATATATTTTTTAAAGTAACTGCTAAAGAGATCAAAAACATTGTACTTACGGCACTTTCTAATTTCAGTCTCAATAAAATCTTAATATTATAATATAAAAACGTTGAAGTTATTTTATAACTTTAGAAATATTTCTTAATTAAAATATTTCGAGGTCATCATCGCTCTCACTGTCAAAGATCCTCATCCTCCTCTTTTCAGGCTTACCATCGCGTTCCTTATCTTCCTGTTCTTCAGTCTCACTATCAAGCTCGTTATCTTCTTGTTCTTCAGTCTGATCATCAAGTTCTCTATCCTCTAGTTCTTCAATCTCACTGTCTAGTTCGATATCCTCCCGTTTCTTATCCTCCTGTTCTTCAGTCTCATTATAAAGCTCATTATCTTCCTGTTCTTCAGTCTCATCATCAAGTTCTCTATCCTCCAGTTCTTCAATCTCACTGTCTAGTTCCTTATCCTCCTGTTCTGCAGTCTCACTATCCAGTTCCTCGTCTTCCTGTCCTTTCGCCTCACTGTCAAGTACCACATTCTCTTGTTCTTCGGTTTTACTATCCGGTTCCTTATTCTCCTGTTCTTTGCTATCTCTGTGATATATTTCATCCTGCAGCAAGAGTTTGGAAAATTTCACAAAACTGTTGGGCAACGAGTAGTGTAGACACCGTTCTCCGGGGGCGCATGTGAGGCATGTTAACTTTCTAAAAAATATTTTTTGCGTGATGCGCGAGTCCCATGTCATTTGATGGACTTTTGTGATTCCAGGAACACTATTGATTTTTCGGTGCAATAGCTTATTAATTTCTTCAATTTGTTTTGTAGTTACGGTTGAAATTATGATATTGGTAGTGTTCTCTCTAATACACTTCATAAGTGTAATAAAATCAGGTATGTCTGACCCTTGAGCAACAATACGATCAGCAGTACGCTTTATTACTGCGCCCACTCCATCCATGGGCCCTTTGCCATGGCCTGCTTCACAGAAGTTCCACGTTGCAGTTTTTAAACTGTATCTCTTTGCCAAGTATTGAGTATACAGATAGAACATGTATCTGTTTCTGTACTGTGCACTAGGACCATCGCTTAAAATATGCAACTTCTGAATTGTGCGTGACGATACAATTAGATCTAGCGTATTTTGATGATGAGCACATATTGCACTTGCATCGTGGCGCAAATTCTCAGAAAATGTGCAAAATGAACAACTGTTCACTTTTTGCGTATCTGGACATCTATAGTAATAAACACCAGTATGAAGTCTGACTTGCCGTCTGGAAGCACCGAAATGGACTGACTGGATCTCATTCGCATATTTGCAGCAATAATTTTCAGAAAAGTCGATCTGCATAAATACCTCTCCATCAACAAGGTTGTTCTTCATTAGGGTGGATTGTTTGTATTGATGAGAAATGTTAAATTGGTGTTCTAAAAACCTTTTCAAGTCTTCTAAGAAAGATTCTACTAGCTCTTTTTCGTTACTGTTTTCTGTCCTTTTACTGTTCTTCTTATTTCCTTTTCTTGTCCTTTAATCAATCGCTTTTCTTTTGTGACCCACCAAGTTTTATATGTAGTAGTTTCCAAACCATCAAAAAGTTGCACTTCAGGTGATTTATGTAAGCAAACGAGACATTTACGCAACATGCATGCCTCCGTGTTGATATCACAAACCATGCTTTTGCACAACTCTGTTAAGTTTGGAGCGTTAAAAATTCCCAAGTGTTTCAAATTATCGAACTTAAGCTGCATATTTTCATGTGTAACACATAAACATGTATCCCTTTCAGCAACTTGACGAGAAACGATCCAAAAAGGACGCATCCGGCAAAACGTTGCAAGACTCAGTTTTTCCTTGTTTTCGATCTGGAACTTGCTATGGAGATTAGTAAGTGTATCACACAAGTAACTTTTTTGTTTTTTAATTTTGTTCTTGGTGATTACATCTTTTTTTCCAGGACACTGCTTACTGTTGTCATCACGCTCTAAGAAGGCAATAATTTTTGAATTTAATTGTTTCAGCTTTTTTGTTATAATCTGTTTAGTAGCAACTTTCTTCGGATGACTAGAAAGTTGCTGAATTTTATGATTGACCCTTAGCAATTGTACCCGTAATGCATGAACCTTTTTTTCCAGCGATTTGATTATAGTTACCTGAGTGTTTATTTTAAAATTGGACTCCTCACGCCGTTTCCGGGCAAGACGGATACCTGCTGCTTTTTGCCTATTCAAATTAGAGCTAGAGCTAAAAGGTGTGAGATATTCTTCTCTGGAGAACGACGATCCAAGATTAACAAGCGACCTTCTGGAAACCGAAGAAGCAGGTGACGAAGCTGGAGAAAGGTAGGAAACATTTTGTTGAGAAACAGGGCTAGCTACGTTTTGGTCACCAGCAATGGACTCTGGAGTATTCTCTCTCAAACTTTGTAGTAGTCGCTCATTACGTTTTTTATTCTGTCTGCTCCTAGCTTTTCGTTCTCGCCATTCACGTTGATTAGTACGTCGTTCTCTTGGAGTCATTTCGGATACTAGTTTTACCTGTTTTTTGCGTCGTTTTTCTGCATAACGCAGATTATCTTTTCTCTTACTGGCTTCATACAAGTCAGGGTTAGCCTTAATACGAGCTCTTCGTTTTCGTTCGCATTCTCTCTTTTGTTTACGAATTTCTTCTGCTGTCTTTGGTCTTTTATTTCTCGCCATCTAAAAAACGGTAAAACATATATTTATATGTAAAAGCGTTTTGTGTATGTATATGGCAGTAATTAAACAAACAAAATAATTGGAATGATCCAAGTTAAAGTTCACATCCCTGGACCTGTGGTCACTTCCATGGAGGAAAAATATCCACGTAATCAATGGAAGTGACATCCATGGAAAGGACATTTTTTGGTTCAAATACGGAAAACTAACCTAAAAAATCTCGTTTTTGCAACTTATTTCGGCAATCGTAATTTGACCATCTAACCTACAAAACAGCAAAACAAATCTAAATTTAACATTATATACTTACTTGGCAAAACAACCACAGTAGTGACCACGTATGCTTGACGAGTTTTAATTAGGTAATCTTATTGTTTTTTCACGACAAACGTATTGCAGCCAGTAAGAAATTGACATCTCATTATGGTTATGACAGGTGACGGTTTGTCAATGCTCACATAAATTCGGACACACGCAGTTTTTTTTCTCAGTAAACAGTTATTGTGACCTTCGTCCATGGAAGTGACCAAAATTTAAGTCACATATTTTAATAAAGTTTTTTGTTCTCTTTTTTATCAATTGGATATTAAGTTATAAGCTGATATGGGTCAGTATTTATTAAAGTTTAAGATAATATTCTAATATTTTAGAAATATCATGCTAAAGACTGGGAAAAAATGATTATATCTGTAAATTTGCTTCAGTCACATCCACGGAAAAGACATTTTCACGATTATTTTTTAATATTAAAAATAATGTGATCAATAAATTTTGTATATTTTCATGTAGTGTTTACCAGACATGGTAGCACTACCTTAATAAATAAATCAAGTCCACGTGCCCTTTACTATTAAGGAAAAAAATCTCTGTCACAGATAATTTTACTGAAAATGAGAAATACCCAGCTACTAACGAAATGCATGGGACGGCTGATATTTCTCTCTCGATTACGTTCTTGGTCTCATGGAGGAAGTTTTTCAGTTTGAAGGTCTGTACCACACCTTTCTGATACATGCTGTATGTGTATCTATCTACGGTTTTACCAATTACAGTATGATAAATCCCAAGTAATTGGGTGGAAAGACTATTTCTAATAAAATTAATTGACATTTATTGCCGAGCGAATTTTCAATTACCTTTTTGCGTCTTCAGAATCATATCATGGAATCTTATGAGCCTCGCCAATTATTTCTTAATCTATGATAGTACATGCTACGTAATTAATAATAGGGTATTTTGAATAATTATAAATATTTTTTTTATAATATGTTACTCACAAATAGCAAATTTTTATTTTATTTTATTTTTTGTTTATTTCTGTATCTGTCCGTGACATCACAGCAGCGGGGCCCTATCAGAATACCAGCGATGCGGCACTTTTTTAAAATTTCGCAGCACCATGCTGAGATAGGGGCCTTTTAGCCTCGTACAGGACTTTCTGTAGTCATTTTCATTTCATTTTTTAAGCTATTGCATAGCTTTTATCGCGGGATTTAAGCGCGGCGACCGAATCAAGAAATTCCGTAACGAAAATAAAACCTAACACCCCCCACTCCGCCTACCATGTAGCTCGGCCGAGCGTTTGCTTAACGTGTATGTATATGGTACGACTGTACTTGAATTAATATCAAAGAAAAAAGAAATACTGCATAAATAAAAATAAAAAAAATAATTATAATTGCATAAGTTAATAAAAAATGCTATGCAATAGCTTTACCGCGGCAGTCCCCGAGTGCCACACGTGTTTTTTTTTATATAATTGTATTTAG
This sequence comes from Dryobotodes eremita, assembly GCA_917490735.1. Classification (NCBI taxonomy): domain Eukaryota; kingdom Metazoa; phylum Arthropoda; class Insecta; order Lepidoptera; family Noctuidae; genus Dryobotodes; species Dryobotodes eremita. The sequence continues at coordinate 15,067,695 of OU823257.1, forward strand.
TTTAGTTTGTGATAATACTGTGCGAGTCTCAATAAATACATTTTCTTTCTTTCTTTTTTTTATATCTATTTCTTCTTCGTGTGGCTGGCACGTCAGTACATGTTTCAAATCTTGTAGGCCCAAAACTTCAAACCTTCCACGGCGTATTACCTACTATCTCATTGTATTGTTTTCTTCTGCAAAATAATTACCAAATGTTTAAAATTGTAAAGCAAAACTTTGAAACAAGGCCTTAAGCTTTTAAAGTTATTACATTACTTCCAACGAAAGTTAATTTTAAATATTAATTTATAATGAAAACACCGTCAAGGGCTCTATTGTTCCATTACAAAATATCTAAATTCCTACCTGCAGCTTAAAATCTTCACCTCATTTTATATTTAGTTAGAAAGGCGTTAGACAGACGCGAAACGACGCAACAGTGCGACGCGAAACTGGTAGAACAGAACACTCATGAAAAAAGAATTGCCGTTCCATACATTATGACCGCGTAGTTAATGCACTTTTCTGTTAAACAATAGATTTTTATTTTGATAACCGACGAAAAACTTCGACGTCCCGGGCTTCAAAATCGTGTCAGGAATCTATGGTTACAGGTTGCGCATCAATGTCCCTTCCACGTGGTATAGTCCTTAGGTAGGTACCCACTATCCGTTTTATTATATCGACGGTGAAGTATCAATATCTAATAACTAACATTTTAGCTATTTTCACTTTATTGCATATTCATAGGTAAAATATGAAAGACCTTGTATTTGCAAAGGCATAAGGTCTGAAATCATTATAACCATCACAAGCGTTTCCTACTATTTTTTAAATCCAAGTAAATTTATACAAATGTTAAAAACTATAGAAACAAAACGTTTTTTTCGCCTCCTGTAAAATCATGTTTTTTTTTTAGTTATTAGATATTGATACTACACCGTCGATATGCTCCTTATCGAAATTAAAGATCATAAAACAGTTGCTTGGGGGGGAGGCTATGTCCAGCAGTGGACATCTTTCGGCAGACATGATGATGGTGATGATAAATAAGTTCATCACCTACCTAGCCCCTAACCAGGTATGTTGGGGTCGGCTGTCAGTCTAACCGGCTGCAGCTGAATACCAGAATTTCAAATGGAGATTTAACAGCCGATCTGACCTCCACAATCATGTCAGCAGTGGGTATCATGATATTATGAAGATGCTCCTTGGTAAGGCTGGTTGTTAGACTTTCCGGCTTCTGAAGTTCTGATGACCCGTAGGTAACGACTGACAAAGATCAACGAACGGAAAACAATTTTTTTTTTCTTTTAAACAACATAAAGAAAGAAAGAAAAGTATTTTATTTGGGACACGCACAGGAAATACAAATAGTAAAAAAGGAACGTATAAAAAATTAAAACTATTAAAATTAACATATTTTTTTCGAATTGACAAAAAAAATACCTGTGGCAATTCAAATTCATCTCAGCACTATGCTGCATGTTTAAAAAATAAATATCGCAGTGCTATTATATAAAAGATAGATATGTATGATTAAAAGCAAGACCATTAGGAAGGTACCTACTATCCCATCAGTCAATTAGCTCTAATAGAGAATGATGTTATCGGATCATCCCAAGAAATGAGAGATTCAGGGCATCTGGATATCTTAATTGAACGCAATTGTTCCTGGTGGTTATGTATTGATCTATGTACACTTGTGAAGTCAGGGAAATTAATTATTAGGCAAATTGACACCCTACGTCAATTAGCCGTGTTATAGCCATTTCATACAACTGTCAAAGAATGACAGTTATTTATGATTTGAATATGCGCACAATTTATGTTGGTAGACAATTTTCTTAACAAATAATTTTCCTTACTTTACCCTAGACGCCTACACAAAGTTTGCGAGTAGCTATTAAGTCTTCCTCTAAATTACTTGATTGATCATTAAAATTTGCGTTTAAATTACTCATTATGACTACTATGAGTAAGTAGACTTTCCCCCTTATTCATAATAAAACTATTCGCTTCCTATAAACCTATTTTGTCACTTTCTGTCAAACTTCATTTTAACTTGACAGAAAGGGACAAAACAGTTCGATAGCTAAAATAGGTTTATGAAGCGAATAGCTTTATTATGAAGAAGACGGTATGTTTGTAATGAAAAGTAAACATGCAACAAGAAATTAAACAAATTTCATTAGCTAAACTTAAGCTAAGCATAAAATTACACAATTTGAGCGCAAAGGAACAGCTGATTGCCTCTCTCCTGTAACCCAAGCTGTAGTTACAAGCCCAAAAGTCTGACAACCAGTCTTACCAAGGAGTATCGTGCTACCCAGTAACTGCCCGGTTGTGGAGGTCAGATAGGCAGTCACTCCATCAATAAACGTAATCAGCTGAATCCGATTAGACTGGTAGCCGACCCCAATATACTTGAGAAGAGGGTAGGCAGATTTCACTTTGTTTTTAATGAAAAGTAAATTACGTAGCAACAAGAAATTTAACCAATGTCTTTAAACAAAATGTTTGATAAGCGGAAAATTACAAAATTTGAGAGCAAAGGTACAGCAGATTACCTCTCTCCTGTAGCGGGTAAAACACTTTTGTTTTCGCAATGTAAAAACTTTTTGTTCCACACAAGGGTTAACGATGGTGTAGACCAAAACTAACCTACATGTTTTTCATCTTTTAAGACTTAAAGTACATAAGAGAAGCGGTCTGTTAGTCCAAAAGTATAAAATCAAGTTGTAGGTATATCGACGGTGAAATATTAATATCTAATAACTAACATATTAGCGATTTTCACATTCGTAGATAAAATATGAAAGACCTCGTAATTGCAAAGACATAAGGTCTGAAATCATGATCACCATCACAATTTTTTAAATAAAGTAACTTTTGTGATTTTAATGTTAAAAACTATAGAAATTAAAAAAAAATCGCCTCCTGTAAAATCATGGTTTTGTAGTTATTAGATATCGATACTACATCGTCGATATTAATACGATTCCTAGTTTCCTACTAACATCAGGTGACAGTTGACAGCACTACTGCCGAGCGGTCCTATGTTCGGTCCCCAGGTCGGGCCAAGTGTTATTGGGTTTTTACATCGGAATGTCTTAGTAGTCCCCTGAGGTTGGATTTGTGCCCGGTTGATAGCAATAGGATTTCCCTCCATCTGGCGAAATGTGGGTGTATTATTGTGGTACACCTCTGCCTAACCCTTCCGGGATTACAGGCGTGATGTTATGTTATGTTATGTTACAGTCCGATCGTCGAGAGAATGCGTTCTTGATACCCGTCAGTTTCATACAAACGATTTGATCTTTATTAGCTATTAGAATTGTCGCACTGACATGTGGCAGGGGCCTTCTCTCTACGTCCGTCAACGAATATACGGGCCCGTTCGAAAATAGTCGATACTTCGGAATAAACCCTTTTTTTTTTTGGGTCGGTAATCATCAAATGACTTCTCCCGCTCTGGGCGGAGCGGAAGGGCTCTTACAGTCAGACTCTTACTGACTAAAACCCACCCGTGTTCCTTCAGTTACCTGTGCGCCAGGGCCACGGTAGCTCTTTCGAACAATCCGCGACCCCGGCAGGCATCGGCCCTATCGGACCCCCAAAGGTGCTGACATCTATTTGAGGCGCGCGCGGAACACGACGCGCCGGCGACCCGGGCCTGGTCCTTACCGGACGGCGAGCTGCCCATTGCTCGCCGTCCGCAAGCCCACGTCTACGGTGGCAGGGAGTCGGCAATCGACTCCCGACGCCCATGGTGTTTCCTCCTGCGGCGACTAGGGGCGCGAGGGCGAAGCGATTGCCTCTCCCTCACGCGCTCCGCCTCCTCCTTCGCGAGCATTACTGCTTCGCAGAAGAGGTGACGGCTTCCCATTCCCTCTCGCTCCGTACCATGGCCTCTGAACCAGCGCCGGACGCGAGAGGTCGCTGCCACCGATCGCCGCCACGAGGACAGGGCGGTGCTCCGCCCAAGCCGGGCAGACCTCCACCGTATGCTCCACCGTGTCCTTCGGAATGAACCCTACTCCCGATTTATTATCTTTTTCGGACGGGCAAATACACTTCAGGAGTAAGGATAAATGTCAAATCGTGTTGTCATTCATTCTTAGTTCGTGCCCCAAAGTAATCTATTGCCCGTAGGTGATACGGAGCAGGAAGCACCCGTAACTTCGGCCGAAACTACGGATTTTGTGCATAGTGTGTAGACCCCCAGGCACACATTCTCGACGGCCGGACTGGAGTAGGTACAATACCTACATTATCCCACTTAGGAATACGCTATTTCAAACGAGGTATAAGTACGCAACAACCAATGTTTATGTCATTACGAGAAAAACTAGTAATTGTCCATCACTCGACACTTTAATTTAATTAGATAAACATTATAAACCACATAAAAAACGACCAAGAGCGAGCAACTAATGGAATTAAAGTATGAATTAATTTAATTAAGTTGGTCGGCCAGTTCAGTTTTGTGGTGAAGGTAGCATTTCATCTAATGTTTTAGAATGTTAACGTAATTAAATTTAAAACTAACAAGGTATGACAGGTATTAGGAGCGATTGTGGGAACCATTTGGGAAAGCCATTAATCTTGTGTAGGACCTACATTATTGTCTGCTTTTAGTGGCAGTAGCCCCTTTGTTGAGTTGATAATAAGAAGGTACAGCGGGGTAATTACGTAACATACTAACAATAGGAATGGGTTTCATTTTGACAGTTCAACAACATTCATTGCTTTAGTTACGTTGTTGAGCAGACAAATTTTTCGAACATATGAAGCAATGGATTAGCAATAGGCTTCAAAATGATTCAGATTGTGATGGATAGTGTGTTACGTAATTAGGGTACAGCTCTTCGTGGGTAACTAGGTACCTATATTATGTATTAATTGCTCGGTTCCAATTCAAAGGGTATAGTAGATTGTCTAGACAAAATCAAACTCGTTGCTAATTTAGGTAATAGAATAATTTATAATTTTACATTCTGTATCTACTTTAACTCACACACAAAATTATTAATTGTTAAATTTTGGAAAAATCATCTACTTTTCAATATTTTGTAAATATGTGAGTACCATGAAACTATCACATACTTAATTTACCTGTCATTGGTTTAAATTTCATTAATTTTAGTTATTGTGGTATAGTAATTTTGTTCTAGGTACATCGTCTTCACATATAATTATATTATAACTAATGTAAGTATATAAAATATAGTAAAACATTTTAAAAGAGTAACGGTGGAGTTTCTTGCCCATTCTTCTCCATGCAAAACTACCTTTTGGACGGGGCAACTAGAATCAATTCTATTTTCTTGTAAATTTTGACGTTCAAAAGTGCCTTCTAAGTGCCTATTTGAAATAAATGATTTGACTTTGACTTTGTCGGGTGGCTCGTGGCTAAATGATAACAGCCGCACAGGTCGATGGAAGATTAAACTACGCATGCTACGGTCGGTCCGTGGGTGGGTGACCATCGACTACATATAGAGACGGAGGGGTCCGTGCTTAGGAAAGCACGATAAGCCGTTTCTCCCGGGTGTCATTCGTAGGTCTTTGACAGTCTTTACGGGTTGTCAGAAGTAAACTCAAAGCATTTATTTCAATTAAACCATATACAGGCACTTTTGAATTCTCAAAGAGTCGGTTAGTTAGTCAGAAAGTTGAAGCCAGTTGCCCATTCGAAAACGTAGATCTCTATGGAGAAGAATGGGCCCAAAAGCCTGACAACCAACTTGGTAATACCCAAGGGGTATCGTGTTACCCAGTAACTGAGTTGTGGAGGTCAGATAGGCAGTCGCTCCATGTAAAATACTGGTGTTCAACTGCATCCGGTTATACTGGAAGCCGACCCCAACTGTGTTGGGGTCGGCTTCCTCCTCCGCCTCCTCCTCCTCCTCCGCCTCCTCCTCCTCCTCCGCCTCCTCCTCCTCCTCATCTTCCTTTTGGTTTTACTGCTCTCGAAAACTAGGTTGTGGTAACTACCATTATGTAAACATGTGCAATTTATGTAAATAAATAAAACCGATAATCTATCGATTACCTGTAAATAGTAATCACGTTTTGTTAGCTACTTAGATGTCAAAGCTCTTTAGCACCGATCATTTTCTCCAAAGTTAATGACAACTTTGAGTATTGTTCAGTTGGCTACCAGCACCCCAATTGCTTAGCACACTTTCTTTCATGATCCAAAGGATTTGAAATAAATACCTATTCCATTGCTTTATGTGTTTGAAAAATTAATCTGCACGACAGCGTAAATAACGCAATGAATGTTGTCGAATCGTCAAAATGTGAGGCACTGCAATCGTTGATGAGTTACTCAATTACTCTGCAGTAACAATATCTCACCTACTCTTTTATAAGTCAAAAATATTAATAATAATATTGAATATCAAGTAGGTAATACACGACATAGTACAACTCCCTCCTGGATATTCCTGGAATATCCATCATAATGGATCAGTATCATTATCAAATGCCAATGCCATACCGATCAACAGCCGTGAATGATAATTGATACCCAATTACTTAGCTATGACGTATTTCCAATGAATCTCGTCAGTACGATAATGCGGGTATTATGCAAAATATGCAGACAATAATACGTAGAATATGCTGAAAGCTGAATATCTGGCATTATTACCTCTCTTTGTTGTGAGCAATTCTTTGTGCAATTTGTATAAAGTTATTTACCAACTAACTAAGTCAATCTGTGGCTTCTTTAGTTACTGAAAACATTTTGTTTCAAATCTGGTTACGCAAAATTACAGCTTTTGCAGAACAACTCTAACAACGACTATTGTGATCAGACGCATAATTAAAAGACACGGCTCGTGTAAATATTTATAAAAAGTGGAGACGACAAAAAAAACTGCATCAAACTCAACAAACAACAACTCAAACAAACAACAACTCAACTGACTAAATTGAACTGCGTATATCTAAAATGATGTTCCTAATCTGCGTACAAAAATTCAATCAAATATATCTAACAGTTCAGTCACTCAGTATTAATTAATAGCTAGTCAAAGATCGGCAAAACATATAGCCGGCCCATCACTAACTGACTGGACAGGTCGACTCAATCTGTGTGGTTGTTCCTCAAAAAACTATTTCAGACACGAATCTACATGGTCTTCACATGATCTGACCAATATAATGACTACAGGCTTAGCATGACGCTTTCTATTTCTTGGAAGAATAGACATAGCTATTTCTATACAAAGTGACATTTCGTGTCTCCATTTTTGACATCGCACCGAAAAATCCTACCACAATCTTTCATTTTGTATTTCGTTTCTACCGATTGTTGTCTAGGTCCTTTTTATGTAGACAATTTCAGAAGAAAGTTGAAGTTTGAACTGTCAAAATCACACTGACAAATGACCGTTGTCTAAGGTAGTGAAGACAATTTGATTTTGTAATCGCCATGCTAAAGACTTATAACACTCTGCGTAGTGCCCAGGGCGATTACAACAGTACGTTGCCGAGAACCAGCTTCCAACATTCCCACGACTCTGATCATTTCAGCTCGGCTCAATTGACGTCTTCTCTCCATAATAACGTTCTTTTGTATTGATTCCACTCAGAAGTATGGCAGAAATTTTACTGATTTGGCCTCAAAGCCGTTGCAGGATTATAGAGGAATAAGACTTAATAAAAGATTTTCATCTTTTGACCGAAATTCAAGAACTATTATTCCCTTTTCAAATGACCAAATTTACTAAAAAACTATCCCTAGGAATTACAAAAAATATTTAAAAAAGAACCTGATGTAACTACCTAACCTTTGTAACTAAGTAGTAAAAACGTGGTTAATCCCTAGACAAGTTTGATGTGTGTATTTAGGTCTCACTCTCAACGCTATGAAACATCCATTTAAGTAGGTTCCTGCGTGCAGTAAGTACGAAAGAGTAAGTACCTACCTATTATTTTTATCCTATTTTGGCATAATTTGCGAAACCTAGTTTATTTCATATGTAGATATATTGTTATGTTAAATTTATTTACCTACGTCAATATTGGTATCTGTTAATGTCATGTGTCAAAAGTTTATGTCAAAACAAAACGTCATTGTGTTCTGTCTCTTTCTGCCGTCGACCATCTTGCGCGTTATTTATGTTAAGAAAAAGTTCTCGTGAAATCTTTTTCCATCTGCTATATTTCCTTATAGTTTACCCATAATTCATCAGTTTACGTAATGAAAGGATCTAGCATAGCTTCTCTGCAAACTCAGCCTACTGGCAAAAGCACAGAATTTTACGAAAGCCTAAAGGCTCCTACAAAAAGGCGCGACACGCGACGCTCTCCGGAGCCTTAAGAGGGCGCAGTAAGACAGAAAAAAAACAAGTTTCACCCGCGCCTCTTTCCCTACCCCTCTCATCAAACACGACAAAAACAAAACACAATCCCTTCCCGCCAGCAGAAACTTTTCGCCCGGCGTATATTTAGGCATTTGAATTTGAATCTTGTGTGTAGTATGTATACGCAAAATAATCAGATGAAACTGTTCTATTCAATGTACCTACGTATGATTGCTATGTACAAGTAGGTATATTATTCAATATTATTGTATGTCCGTGAATCTGTAACCGATGCTGGTAGGTTGTTAGATTGGAGAGTAGACCGACTTAAATGAAATAAAGACTAAATGTTACTTTAAGATACGGCCTATAAATTTTCGATTCCGAATTGAAAGACAAACCTAACGTAGTTGAAAAAATATTGTTCCATACATTATGTAACATAACTACAAATTAACGATTTTCAGATATTTTCCGGTAGCTATTTATGCTGTGAGACCTTGCTTCTTGTCTAATTTCATGATTCTAGGTCAACGACATGTATCTTATGGGTTTTAATTTATTTGCGAGTGTCAAAATATGCGAAATGAATGGCAATATATGCCAAGATACTAAGTCAACGTCTTAGAAGCCCGTTTTTTTTACAGCTCCAAAGGACCGTTTATCTAAGTATTTGATGTCAATTTCAACTTGATACCCCTCACGCATTCCTGAGAAAAGCGGTCAGAAAGATGGATAACAAAGTGATCCCATAAGGGTTTCGATTTTTTCTTTTGAGGTACCGAACTCTAAAAAGCAAAGCACTTCCATCAAAGTACTATAATACTACATACTCATGATACTACCTACATGATGATGAAAACAATTTCGATAAAATTACTTTTTTGACGATATAAAAGCTTATAATTATAATCGCATCACTTATCTTCCGCTTTTTTACTTTGAGAAAACGAAATCAATTGAACAAAAATATCAATAATCTAAGAAAATAAACACTCGCAAATAAATTAAAATCCATATGATACATCCCGTTGACCTAGAATCATGAAATTTGGCAAGATGCAAGGTCTCACAGCACAAATAGGTACCTCGAATGGTTTTTCAATTGCAATATTTAAACGAATTATGATCATTGTCCATTCCCTTTATTTTCAATGAAATCTTTCAGTTGGTAAAACATCTGTTTATTTTGCCTATACTATACGCTAAGCTTGAATTCAGAATCTTAGATCGTAGTCATGTTTTGGAACTAGAAACTCAATGCTGGCGTGACAAAGTTCAAATTCCAATGCAACCAAATTTTATTTAGGACCTTGTACAAGTTGGACCTCACGACGTATTTGTGGAAACCAGTGTTAACTAAGTAAAAAAATATAATGGTATATCATGGAAATTGCTTTGCAGGATTGTGCAAAGTCAATTAGCAACAGTGATACCAAGTAAAAAATAATATTGGTATGGTGGATTTTGCACTGTATTGTGCAAAGTCAACTGGCATGTGTCATGAAAACATTGACATAAAATTATATGTACTTGAAATGTTTGCCTATAGAAAAAAAAAATTATACAAATATCAGGCCTATCGACGCCAAAATCATAAAAATACTGGTATCTCTTTTTAACTTTGTTAATTTTGCGTAAGTGAAAAAGGATAATAGTGTTTTTGACACTAACTATAATGGCAACCCTTCATTCCTAGTGTCATTGAAATACCTATTTGCGGCCGGGTCGCCATTTTATCCGCTCGCTGTTTGGTACAGTCGCCGGTACAAGTTACCACAAACTGTCAGATTTTCTCATTCGATTTTGAACTTAACAATCAACATTTTAAGGATTAAAATCGTTTGGAGAAATTTGTCAATTTCGTGTAGCTTGACCTGCTGGCGACTGTAACAAAGTTGGGTTCGTCAACAGTCAAATGCTCTTGAGCTGTGGATATAATTTGTGAATTTTGGAGTAATTTGCTGTGTTATTGCGTTAGAAATCGGTTCTATAGTGGAAATCGTCAATAACAAGATGCTCAATTTGCAATATAATCGCTGTTATTTTATAGAAATATTAATATGGGCTTTTTTTTTGGGTGGGAAATCATCAAATGACCTCTCCCGCTCTGGGCGGAGCGGAAGAGCGTGTCAGACTCTTACTGACTAAAACCCACCCGTGTTCCTTCAGTTGCCTGTGCGCCAGGGCCACGGTAACTCTTTCGAACAATCCGCGGCCCCGGCAGGCATCGGCCCTATCGGACCCCGTCAATGGTGCTGTCATCTCTTTGAGGTGCGCGTGGAACACGACGCGCCGCCGACCCGGGCCTGGTCCTTACCGGACGGCGAGCTGCCCTTTGCTCGCCGTCCGCAAGTCATGTCCGTCATGTCCCGTGCACACCGTTTCGTACTTGTGTCCACCAAAACCCATAAACCCATTACCTATTTTAGTTTTCGGATTTATTTATTTTAAACTCCAATAATATTTTTATACCAATAACCTACCTATATGTTAAATTTCGAGTTTCAACTTGATTCGGGGGTTGGTCAAAAATCGCTCGAAATGGTTCGTCTAAGGTTACCCTTACACGAAGTTTGTCAACGAAAGTGGGAGTAAACGAATTTGGTTCTTTACCTAATAGTAATAAGATCTAAAATCTCCAGCACGAACTCTATGTTGTAAATTTTCTCCGCAAGAAAATTGACCGAAGTGCAGAACAATGGCGCTAGTTGTACTATACCAGTCAAAAATCTGTCAAATAATTGTATGTCATCTTGAGTTTTCAAATATCAACATGAAATTATTATAATATTTTTATTTTATAGTTTAGCCGCGGTATTTATTTGGTTTATCAATTCTTAACGATTTTAATAATCGTTTCGGAAGTGGTTTTAGTGATATTTTCATGTTTTGTATTTCACAGTTTCGTTCCAACAATGTGATAAATTACGAAAATATTATTTACGCAAATAAATTAAATCGCAGAGCAGCAGAAAATTCAAGCGCAGTCCTCTCGTCTCAACAGAGCGACGGCGACTGATTTGTGAAACAAAAATATGCTTGAAGTTCCCGCAACGTGCGACGGAAGATGACTTCTTCCACGAACTAAAAACGTCGTAAGTGCTAAAAGCTTCTATTCGTAATAAAACCAAAAATAAAAGGAATTTCAAAAAATGCCTGCACAATTTTTTTCGCCTTGTCTTGATACAGATAATCATTAAAAAATTATCCTATTAGTCATTAGCATATTAAGTACAAATTGAAAAAACGTAAAAATTAGGGGTAACTTCGTGATGTTATTTTATCGAGAAAATTTTAACGTATTGTGTTTCTGTTCCACAAAAAGTTTCAAAATATCATGTAGTTACTCATATTATTTTTATTTTACACCTACGTCTTATGAATTTCATGAAAAATTAAATTGAAAATAGGCAATTTTGGTTACTACCCCGCTCTTAAGAGGCTTACAACAGCTAAAGCGCGGTCACTGTCGGACTGCATAGAAAAGAAAGAGAAGCGCGATGACACAACGCAGGTAATTTATTGCAAAATAGGAAGCAATTATCTGTTTACAAAAAATCTATTAATTGGATTAACAAATTAAAACACTATTACGTTAGTATGTTGCTTGTAGAATAATCTGACAAAAAATCAGAATGATTTAATGCATAGTAGTATGGTTTTTAATCGTTAAAAGAAATTTTTTGAGGTATCTTCGTGATTTTTTTCTATTTTATCAAATTAGTTGTATTATGTTTTCAACACACCATCTAATTAGCAAATATCCTGAAGAATAACATATATTTTTCTAATTTTGTTTACTGCAGTGGATCATATACTTTTAGGCATTATAAAACTTACGTTTAGGTCCTGCAGTCCCCTTAAAACGGCTTATATCTACTCTCCTATACCACTTGCCACTACCAAATTTAAACACAGCATAAATCTGACGCAAACAAACAAACACACTAGCAACGGTTCCAATTAAAATATTACCAACAAAATATTTGTTTAACTATAAATTACTAGTAATTATAGTTATGTAATCCTCAATGAAAGCTCGTTATACAAACATTAATATTGTTTCTTGAACCATTTCATTATGGTTTTTAATGTTATGACCACGCGCACAATTAAGGGAATTGGTGTGTTTTCATATTTATGTTCCGTCCGTGACTGCTTTGCTTTGAGAATAATTTATTTTAAATTTTAATTGGAATTGGATTTTGTTGGTATAGACTAACTTATTTGGAACATCTTTTGGATCAAATTGGTGTTTGATTTGGAAGATTGTGCTATTGTTTTGCTTGTGTTAAAGTGAACTAGAATTCGATTGGACAGTGTTTAACTATCTAATTAAACTGCGTAGAACACAATGATATTTGCACTGGAATAATATGACTCCACTATCTCTAATCTTTATCTCTCATTTCAGTATTTTATAGTCAACGTAGTTACTAGCGGCACCATACCTGTCACAAACCATAACATAACATCACGCCTGTAAATCCCAAAAGATTAGGCAGTAGTGTACCTATAGTACACCCACATTTCGCGAGCAGGCTTAGCATGACGCTTTCAATTTCTACTCTACTGTAGAATATAAATCTCGTGTATATCGAAAATGTTCTACTGTCTACACGGAAACGTAATTTTTGTCTACTCTTCCTTCGACAAAACGCTTCTTTACGGTCTCGTGCTAAGCCTGCTGTTATGTTAAGTTTCCATCAACCGGGCACAAATCCAAACTCCGGGCTGCTACTGAGAAATTCCTGATGAAAAAATCCAAAAACACTTTGCTCAACCTGGGAATCGAACCCTCTACCTTATGCTCAGCAGTAGCACTTGCGACCTTAGCCCAAGGAGGCAGTAGGTACCTGTCAATATACCATTTAAAGATTTTATTTTCTTAATGCCTCGTTTCTAAGTTCAGGCTGCACTTGTTCTGTCTGAACTCGGACACATGTGTAGCGGCATCTACAACGGACAATATGATCGTGGACGTCTACGGCATCACGATAACATAGGGAAGTAAAATGAATGAAAATATGAAACCGCTTTTAAATTTCCGTCCACGATAACGTTATAACGTGCATGTATGTCCATACATTTAATAGACGCGGACGTGGACGTCTACAATAATATCGACACGTTAGAAATTAAAAGCGCACAATAATGGACGAACATGTTCGTTGCGTTTACGAGGTTTGATTGTAATCTTTCAAACAACACATGTATGTTAACAGACACTTGTACTTAAGATATTCTAATACAATTACGAAGATAAAATGCAAATGCAATGAAACAAGAGTGAAACCACAAGCAAAGCACAAAAGGAAAGTAATCTAATGAAAAAAACAGCACTGCAGTCACAGTGATTAATTGACAATGGGACTATAAACGTCCATTATGTATGTAACTATTAATCAAAAAGAAATGCCAATGCGTAGGTTATAAATACTGAATGACACATTATAGAATTAAAAATTAACATACAATCGTATATCACAGTGAGAAGTGTGCTAGTGACTCGCGCTAGTTTGCTATGCCATGGAAAGGAGGCATGGAGCGATTTTTGCTAAAGTTACTTGAACATTATGAAGTACATTGTGGTGAAAAAGAAAAATTAAACCCTTCCCCATCTGTTGTAAAAACGAAGTAATCTTCAACCCCCGCTTTCTGGAGGTTCGAGTAAGCCTTTGATTTGTAAATCTGCTGTCACATCTTATATGATTGATTGGACAAAGTATTGTTTTGTTGACATAGATTTTATAACGGAAATTGAGTTGAATATTCTTTCGGAATTCGGTGGTAAGTAAGTTAAGAGGAAATGCGGTCACGCGTTTATTCCATACTAGCTGCGCCCCGCGGTTTCACCCGCATAAGTCTTGATCCTATCAAAATATCAGGGTAAAAAGTATTCTAAGTCCTGAACCAGGTCATGGTCTACCTATGTGCCAAATTTCATTAAAATCCGTTCGGCCGTTTTAGCGTGAAAGCGTAACAAACAAACATACAAAAAATATAACCTTTTCTCTATAAAATATTAGTTTAAACAAACGTAGGTATTCCTCTGATTTCTCCTTGCGTAGTAATAATAACACTAACAATTTAAAATAATTTAAACAACAATCTATATCTACCCCGGCCATGTTCGGTTTGGTTTCTTTGTTAATATTTTTTTTCTACAATACATTTTCGGATATGCTATAAAACAAATCATAGGAACATAGCGGTGGAAGACACACACGATACACATTATATCGTAAAATATATTTGCTCTAGTAACATTAACCAGCAGACTTAGCACGAGCACCGTTTTGTCGACGGAAGAGTAGACAAAAATGACGTGTGTGAAGACAATACGATGGCAGCAAAAGAGAGTCAACTGCACTTTTTACGAAATTCAGTAGTTTATTCAGGTTTTTATTTTATTTTGCTTATATCTCGAAAATCGTGTGTCCTATCGCAAAAATAATGCAAATTTCGACCCCCTTTATAGAACCCTAAAACTCAACATGTAGGTAATAATTGTTCACATTTTCCATATAAAATACGAAAAATTTCATTATTCCATTTCATTTTTATACTTTGTGGCCGTCGAGTAAAAAGTTTTCTACTGTCTTTAGCACGGCGATTACAAAATCAAATTGTCTTCACTAACTTATACAACTTTCAGTTGTCAGTGTGATTTTGACAGTTTGGGATAGAAATCTTTCTTCTGAAATAGTCTACTTAAAAAAGGACCTAGACAATGATCGGTAGAAACGAAAGACAAAATGACAGATTGTCGAAGAATTTTTACGGTGCGATGTCAAACATGGAGAAACGAAATGTCACTTTGTATAGAAACAGCTATGTCTATTCTTCCAAGAAATAGAAAGCGTCATGCTCAGCCTGCAGGGAGAAAACAGAGGAATACGTTGGTATGGAATGAACGCCAACGAGCAAGTGACCGAGTTTCCTCTTAAGATCGATCGAACAGTGTCATTCTGTCTGATCCAAGATAAACGTCACCTATCACCATCCCGTGTTCTAAAGAGCTTTTCATATTTTATTGTGTAGCACATTCATTTCATTAGCATATTGTTGTTTTTATAATAATTTTGTGGTGTATCTTATAATGATCACTACAAATCATTATCGTGGTCCATTAAACTTTAAGCGTGAGTTAGATATCATTCACCACGTAATGTAGTGCAAAGTTTAAAACTTTAATGACTTTAGGCACAATAGCTTCTGCCCGCGACTTCGTTCGCGTGGAAGTCGTGAGACACCACAATATGCTAAAATAACAGGCACATTTGTATAAAACTTTTCTGAATACTACGTTTGTAATTTTGTTCCCAACAGCTCTCGGCCCCGCGCCCGCGCTGTTACCTACTTTATTTTCGTTTAGCTTTCTTTCTGACTTTTTTTTCTTTTTACTCGGTTCCTAAAGGTTTAAGCGTGATGTTAAATAGCCTCCTCTACCTGCCGCCTGCTGCTTGCTGTTACCTTCCTCAAGAAATGGACTATACAAATCACTATCAAAATTTTTTTTAATTCCGACTGGTTATTTTTGAGATCAGCGCGTTCAAACAAACTCTGCAGCTTTACATATTATTAGTAATACTAGCTCAGGGATCACCAATTAGTTTCATTGCAGACGATTAGAATAGAATAGAATACTCTTTATTATGTACACCAAAATTACAGAAATAAACGTAGAAATTTACATCGGGTGACACAATGGGCGGTCTTATCGCTAAAAGCGATTTTTTACAGACAACCTTTGGATCGATTACCTAGTAGCAATTATTTTTTTATTAAGTGTTACACAAATAATATGTAATGAGCAAAAATAACAAAGTAAGTAATTAACATTAATGTGAAAAAAATTTTTTTGCTTTGAACTATTGTCTGAAATCTGGAGTGTTGACGGCAGAAAAAACAATGCGCGGGCTTAAATTAAATTAATTACTTTTATTTTTTAATTACTGTTCATTTAAGTTCCGCACCAAGTAGGTCGGCGGTCCGGATCCGGACCGCGGTCCGCCATTTAGTGACTCCTGTACTAGTTGTTGCCCGCGACTTCGTCTGCGATCCAGGATTAAAAGTAGCCTATGTCCTTACCCAGGTCATGGTCTATCTGTGTGTCAAATGTCATCCAAATCCGTTAAGCCGATTTGTCGTGAAAGCGTAACAAATAAACAAACAAAATTACTTTCGATAAAACGTCCAAACCGCGCGCTATTTGACCCCCAAAACGTCCAGCTGCGCGTTTCGAACTTTGACCCCGCGTGCGCCCCGGTCATTTCCAATAGAAAGCGTAATAACTAGAAAACTACTGCAGCTATACCTAGATAAAAATACGAGTACATGTGTATAGCTGACACTATACAGAAACAATAGGTGTGAAAACTAAATTAGGTACGACTTCCTAGTCCAAAGTACTGTAAAATAATGTTAAACTTGAGAATATATGTTTAATTTCTGTAAAATATTTGTTCTAACTGAATTTTTATAAAACTTTTTGTAGTTTGTGTCAATAAAACCTATTTATAATTAAACAAGACTATATAAGCTTTTTTTATGCCCATATGTCCATAGTTGGTATGTTCAGAGTAGCACAATACACCAAAACAAACAGACCCTTAACTTGGGTTTTACCGTAAATGTCCCGGGCAACCATGTGGCCTAAACAAAATTACCTGAGGAACGAATTAATAAAACGTCTAATACTATTTACGTAGTATTTTAAAGTTTAGAGTGTGTTTAAATACTAATAAGCATTAATGTGATAGAATAATTAGTAAAACATACCTAATTTAGACGAAAACGCCGACGCGCACCGTGCCGCAATTGCCGTAAAGGCCACATTTTTTTCATTACGAGTTTATCGTAATAAAACTGATTCTAAAACTATGACACATATATAATATATTGGTAAAGCTTGATTAATGAGGATTTTTATGATGTATAACACTAATACACTGGGTTATTAAATAAATTGCATTTTTATCATAAATGCAGAATTCTCAACCAGCGGAAATGAAATGTCAAAGTTTCGCGCGACGATGACTTTCAACTTGTTTTCAAATTTTTCTAGAAGTTCTTCCACAGAGTACGTAAAAACGCGGAATTTAATACATACCCATCTGTTGTATTTTTTTTAAAGGTATACAGCTCGACCACGATACGAAACCACGATATAAAATCGGTTTGACCAGAAAAAAAATTGGGCGACTATGATAGCCTCGACGTTTTAGCGGATTCCATTTGCATAAAATTTTAAGACATAATATAGATAATATTGGCATAACGAAATTCAGCATAATGATCATTACGCATAATATTATTACGCATAAATGTTTTGCCGTAATGTTTATTGCCATAAATTAACATAACCTTTTTTTTTTGTTTCGCGTGGAAAATCCTCTTGATGTCCCTCCGCCCTGAAGGGCGGAGGGATCTGTCAGGCTTTTACTGACTAAAAACCACCCCGGTGTTCCGTCTCACTCCTATACGCCGGGGGTCGCGGGAACGTACGATTCTTCCGCAACCCCCGACTGGTGCCGGCCCGCCTCTGCGGACCCCGTCCGTGCGAGTGAGGTGTTTGACTCCACCCGCAACGTCTAAGAGGAGCGCGCGTGGAACACTACGTGCCGCCACCTCGGGTTCTGATGTGTGGTTGGCGACGGACGTCCACAAGTCCTTCGCCCGTGGACCCATTTAGGGGGGCTGAAAGAGGGCGTTGTCCGCCCTCCGCCGACGCCCGGTGCGCCTGCTGCGGGCCGGGTGGGCAGATGAGATTCCTCTCTCCCTTTCCGCAGCCTCCGTCTGCGAGATAACTGTTTCGCAGCAGGATACCACCGCGTCCCAGGACTCCTCGCCGCCGACCATCGCATTCACAACGGCTGGCAGCGACAGGTCACTGCCTAATCTTGAGATGAGGGCACGGCGCGGCTCCTCCCGAGCGGGACGCTCTGCCAGCGCATGCCGCGCTGTGTCCTCCCGGCAGTCGACGCAATGGTGATACCGGTCGTCCGGCTCCCTGTTTATGCGACACAGGTACTTCCCGAAGCAACAACGCCCCGAGAGCACCTGTGTCACTCGAAACGACAGGGAACCGTGCCTCCTCCCGAGTCAGTGGTCGAGCACCGACCGGACCGCCTCGATGGTGACGAGGCCGGCGGTAGGGCGTGAGAGCCTGTCCTGCCATTCCGCCACCAGGACCTCGCGGCTCCTCCGAAGCTGCTCCATATGTCGCTGCATCGGTCGCTCGCCCCGCGCCCGCGCTTCCTCGCGCCACCGGTACAGTGACGCGAGCACCTTCGCCTCCAGGTCCCAGGGCGGGGATCCGGCCAGTGCACAAGCCGCCTCGTAGGAGATCGTGCGCTAACCCCTGATGACTCTGACGGCCATAGCTCTTTGCGGCTGTCGCAAAATAGCAATGCTGCCGGCTGTCAGGTCAGCCGCCCAGATTGGGGCCCCGCAAAGGGCCATCGATCTTAGGATCCCCACATAGAGCCGCCTACAAGCGGCGCTCGGGCCTCTCAGATTGGGAAGCAGCGTTGACAGCGCCCCAGCCGCACCAAGCAACTTGAGTGCCAACCGCCGGAAGTGGGGACCGAAATCCCACCGGTGGTCGAGCACTAACCCCAGGTATCTCATCGTGGGCTCGACAGCGATTCGAACCCCTCCCCCCCACCACAATGTGGGATCCGGACGGTGGCGCCCGCCGGAGACCATGAAACACCATGGCCTCCGACTTGTCGAGGGCCACCTCCAGGCCGAGGCACCGTATGCGGCTCACCGCCTGTGAGACTACAGACGTCGCCAGCAACACTGCCTCCCTGTACGAACTCTCCCGGGCTGTGACCAGCGTGTCATCTGCGTAGCACGTCAGGTCGACGCCCGGTTGGAGTTCACCCCTCAGCACCCAGTCGTACCCGATGTTCCACAGGAGCAGGCCCAAGACCGAGCCTTGTGGAACACCGTACGACATGTGGCGCTGGTTTACGCCATCGCGTCCCACGTAGGTGACACACCTCTCCGCCAAATAAGCCCCAAAGATGCGGCGGAAGTAGAGAGGCACCCAATGATGACGCAATGCCTCCCGAATACAACTCCAGGGCAGGGTGTTGAAGGCGTTGGAGATGTCCAAGGACACTGCCACCACCACCCCACCCCGGGACACCGTTTCCTCCGCCAGGACTCTCACCCGCGATATAGCGTGTATTGTGGAGCGCCCATGCCTGAAGCCGAACTGGCTCTCGTCCAGGTCCGGCCCTTCTCTGCACAAGTGGCTGACGAGGCGGGCTGCGAGTATCCGCTCCAGCAGCTTACCTACCTCGTCTTGCAACACTATGGGCTGGTACGCGGACGGCGAGTCCGCAAGGCGCCCCGCCTTCCTGAGCAGGACCAGCCGACAGGTTTTCCACAAAGTGGGAAACTGGCTCCGATCAAGGCACGGCAAGGCAGCTGTGTAGAGTCCTCATTGCAACTTAACCTTACCTAACCATTGCATTATGCCAAGTATTAATATGCAGTATCCTCAAGCTAATAAAAGTTATGCGAAAACGTTATGCCAAATAATATTATGCCTTAAATTTTTTTGCCAAGAGGCAGGTTCCCATTTATATTATTAGTTAGGATTAGTATAGATTTGGAAGTGAATCCACTTTTTAAAGTATAGGTAAATATTCGCGGATTTGAAGTATTATTTTTACCTACAGTAACTGAACACCGCAATATTAGACTTGGATTTTTTACAAACGACCACCCAAAATCCTTTGACTTTCAACACTACACTTTGAACATTCCTTTTGATTTTCTTCCCATTGAGATTCGACTCAGCCTTCTCTTTAACAAAAAATCCTTACCCTTACTAATTAGCTTTGTAAGTGAAACTATGTAAATTAGTCTTTGTAACAGTGTTCGTATAAAAGCTTTTAGGCTTAATTAGAGCCGTTATCGCTTTGCCGTGTCCTCGTACAGGTGAAATATTGGCTGAAGAGGCAAGGGGGGCACTTGTGATATTGATCCGAACGATACTTCTTCCTCGTTTGCGTCATTCGAGGACATGTTTAAGAGCTTCCACAAGTGGTGATGCTTTAATAGCAGGTTGTACGATTCGCTACTTACTTCACTGGAAGGTTTATCTTTTTACTCTGGCTTGGACTATTTTTAAGCGACTTCAAAAAGGAGGAGGTTCTCAATTCGTCTGTATGTTTTTCTTTTTTTGTATGTTTGTTACGCAATATCTCCGGCAATTGTAGCTTGATTTCGAAAATTCTATTTTTAATAGTTTTTTTAATAGATAGGGTATGCCTCAGGCGTAGTCCCATATAAATTTTAGTAATTTTTGCTTTGGCAGTTAGTGTATCTTATTGCTGATGTTAAATAATAACTTTCTGTTATACTATTATTTACATAGCAAGTAGTGGTATACGAATTTGTGTAGGGTAGGCACAAAAACAAAAAAGTGAAAAATAAAAACTTATTTACAAAAAAGGATTTATTCTTATCTGAGATTTATGCTTGTGCTGATTTAAATGAAGGAGCATAAGACAAAAAGTTGATAAGCAACGCGCTTACGGAGCTCGTGGCTAAATAATAACAGCCGCATGAGTTGATCTCCAAGGTTAAGCAACGCTTGCCGAGGATGGTCCATGGATGGCTAACCATAGATTACATACCGAGACCCCTCCGTGCCTCGGAGAGCACGTTAAGCCGTTGGTCCCGGCTATCATTTCTAGATCTTTGACAGTTGTTACAGGTAGTCAGAAGTCCGTGATTCTGACAACCATTCTTATCAAGGGGTTTCGTTTTACCCAGTAACTGGGTTGT
The DNA here is from genome assembly GCA_917490735.1 of Dryobotodes eremita. Lineage (NCBI taxonomy): Eukaryota > Metazoa > Arthropoda > Insecta > Lepidoptera > Noctuidae > Dryobotodes > Dryobotodes eremita. Next base: position 15,088,814 of record OU823257.1, read on the forward strand.
GGAGGTCCTATACGCAGTCGCGTCATGTAAAATACTGGTATTCAGCTGCATTCATTTAGGCTGGAGTCGACCCCAACATGGGAAAACGCTGCGTAGATGGATGATGTAACAACGCGCTTACTTCCCCTATAGCACCAAGCTACGAATAATAAAAGTCAGGAAGCGTAATTGTGAACAAAATCAACAAAAATACTGCTCCAAACATCACACACACACACACATTGACAAAATTATCTCGAGTATTCGCATGAAAGAACCAACATGCAAACAAACCAATGAGCTGCGCTCGCGTAACGCGTTGTATTCCGGCAAGCGCGGTGATTGGTTCTCGGCAGGTTCGCACGCCTGCTACAGTGCGAGTTGCGTGGATGATGTTATGCATTATATGTGTGAGGATATCTTAAGTCATAATAAAAAAAATTGCACTATCCATATTAGTTGGATTAATTAGTTGTAATTTAACTAAACCATTCGTGAATATTCTTATTTAGAAGTTTGAGATTCTAGTGTTTTTAAATTTAAATGTTTCTTAATGTGTTGTAGTATTGTATTGTAAGCATCTAAAATTCAGAAGTATTTTTAATCACTTTAAGATTTTTACCTACGAATAATAGACTGATTGGTCGATATAAATTTATGTCGTCACTTCTAAAGTGTATGCTGCATAATTTACTGCATTCGCTAGGCATCCAATCAAATTCGTTTCATTCCAAACGAACCGCAATTACCCATTTTTTCGCTTTCAGGAATCTGTGACATTAAATTTAATTTTATACTAATTCATATTAACATTTTTCCTTTTAACTAAAATCAATAACCTCGAAATTCAAGTGAAACTTCAAAACATGTAGAATAAACTTTCATGTTGCGTTCGTGTTGCATAACACTTTCCAGAGTCGTAAGTATAGCATTTCAAAATGTTCATTTACTCATATGAATACTGATCCCAGATTTTTTTCATATCCGTTTGGCTTCTACACCTCTTCACAACACATGACGGCATATTTGCAGTATGTAAACAACGCAAAACACAATAATAATCACAATTTTAAATACCCCGCGACGCGAGCGTATAGACTCAATTATACTGGCGAACTGGCAGCGCTGCGCGGTATAGTTTTCGGCCACGCCCACTGCGGTACAGTTTGCGTGGTGCCGTTTTTGAGCTTGAGTTACATTTCTTGACTTTTATTATTCGTAGGCACCAAGACAATTTTAAAGGACCCGCGTGCCTACCACAGATAGCAGTGCAGCTTGCGGGCAAAAGTAAAAAAAAATCCGAATACTTTACTTTTCGAAAAATATTAACCAAGACAATATTCAGTACGGGATGAACATTTTGTAAATATGATGATCATTGCACATTGAGACAAGTATAGGGACATCGACGCACAACCTATAGGATTCAGTACATGATTCTAAACACTCCTGTGTTGAAACTTTTCGCCGGTTATTAAAAAGAAAATTTGCTCTGCCTTAAATATTGACCGCGTACGTATTGCACTTTTCTGTGAAACAGCTGTTTTTTTTTATAACCTACCAAATATTACTATGCTAAGGGATCTAGAATCATGTGCTGAATTCATGGTTTTATTTCCCGCGTCGATATCCCTGCCCACCTGTATATGTACTAACAAAATAGGTAGGTACATGTGAGTTCTATATACTCGTACATGCAGAATTTTGCTTGCGAGTTACAAAAGCCAATATAAAATCAATTGCAAGACCAATACTGGCGGTAGTATCGGTTCAGTGCATCGTCGGATCCCATTGCGATAATATCAGGCGATATATTAGATGATAACTATCTAAAGCTGTCCATTGGAACGGACAGGAGCGGAGAAGTGCAACATTGCCCACTTTATTCACGTTGACGTGACGTATGTTGATTTTTATAGGTAAGGGCGAATTTCACCATAGTTTTATACCTTGAATTTTTGACAGTTTTTTCGTACTAAAACTGTCAAACGTCAATTTTAGTCCACGGATAAAAGTATCTGACTTTGCTAAAATCAATCCTTGTTTTGGTGGGTCTTTACTTCTCCGGTCCTATGGAGAGGCAGCATTGTTCTCGCTTACTGTGGTACCACAGAACATACAACTTATGTTCTGCGGAACATAAACCTACACAGCGGTGTTGTTGATCCATACGTCATGTTCGTGAACGGGCGCCGTCAGTAGGGACTGGTCATCTCTTAGCTGCCACGACTTATTTTAATTTCGGAATTGTTTTCTTTTTCTTTTCTATTATACACGTTTTTAACGTGCACGTCTTTCTACATCGTTCTCACATGTATAATATCAACATGAATAATATAACCAATTTTTTTTGTAACTATAAGTTGATTTAAAAGAGTGTTCATGGAGTTTTTTGCCCTTTCTTCTCCATAGGTACCTACTCCGCTTTGGTATGGGCAACTAGCTTCATCTTTCTCACTGACCGACCCCTTGAAAATTCAAAAGTGCTTGTAATTGGTTTATTTGAAATAAATGCTTTGAGTTCGACAGTATGTCCAAAAAGTATCTGATGAAAATGTAAATATATTGATCAGAAAACATATCTGCCTGCATGCCACTTACAAATTGATTACTTTGATTTGAATATTTGAATACTAAATCAAACTCAAGTTTTATAACCTTAGAGATGATTTTCATTTCACTGAGGTGAATTTCATAACCTCAATTTTCGTCGAGGATTTTTTAATTACAATTTAATAATGATAATCTAAGAATAATTGTTGGGAAAGTGATGAAATACCGTGTGGCCGGGACATCGACGCACAACCTGTTACTACGGATTCGGAACATGATTCTGAACCCCCCCCCCCCCCCCAACCCCTGCATTGAAATGATTAGTCGGTTATTTTAAAAATATTTGCTCTGCCCTACATTTTGACCGTGTAGATTTTGCATTTTTTTTATGAAACAGCAGTTTTTTTTTAGATAACCTTAGAAAATGTTCTACGTAAGGGGGGCTAGAATAATTGCTGAATTCATGGTTTCAGTTTACGCGTCGATATCCCTGCCACCCTGTATAAAGTTGAAAACTTCTCAATATAAATGTGTTACTAATTCCCTTTCGTTTATAATTGCGTACGAATTTAACCTGAACTATCTGATGAAAGTGTAAATATAGTAAAAGTACATTTTGATACAAGTGGAGAAATTTTATTATTGCATTCGAGGCGCAATACACACACGAGCCGTAGGCGAGGGTGTTATGGAGCCGAGAACTGCAATAACAAATGTCCACGTGTTTCAAACGACGTTTTTCAATACACTTTTGAAGAAATGAAATTAAAGAACGAAAAATTTTTTTTTTGCAAATAACACAATTAAATAAGACTGAATTTGCTTTTTTCCCGCGCTTTACCTTCGCAGGTTAAAGGAGATGCAAAGGTATAAAGCCGCTAAACAGCCTAATATGAAAAATAGAAAATTCGAATATTTTTGAGTTTAGAACACAAATACATGTTAATTTGTTCATAAACGTATTTTTTTTTGTAATAATCATGGTTTTTGATGATGTTCTATTTATAAACATACCTAATTTAAATATTAAAAAAAAATAACACCGTAAAGACGCATATCTCTTTGCCGAGATTTACAAAAACGCAACCACCGCCTTTGGCGGTTTTGGCATTGAACCAATTTGGACTAAGTATAGGTATAGTTAATCTGTGGCAATTTTTATTTCCGCACACGTGTTGGTAAATGAAAAAAATGCACGCGTGTGAAATATATTACATGTTGAACCTAATCGTAGTGCGATAAGAACCAGTTTTCGAGGAAGTGTTTTGAAAAACACTTTATTTACTGTTTCACCAGATACTTTTGGGTCAGACTATACACAATCTTTCACTTTCAGCAAGATATTAATCTTCATGATAACAAATTTGTTTTAGACTCCATACTTAATAGACTAACAAAAATATGCAGTGGAAATAAATGCTTTCTGAATAAAATTAACATAATTATAATATAATACACGTCTCGTCTATCTCAAGAAAAAGTTTTCTTTTATAGCTAAATAAAAGATTTTATTATTTAACATGTAAACTGTGTGGTGATTTCTTTCGGAAACACATTTGTTTGTTTATTTATAGTTCAACATTTTGAAGAAAATAACCCGTTTACATAAATTTTCGTCGTCATTTAAAAGGCAGGTATTATCAAACCGTTATTTATGTTGCCTATGTGATTATTTTGTCACTTATTATGTTATTATGCTGGCTTCAATACTGCAGTGATTACTTTGAACTCGGCATTTATTAAGACCGTACAAACAATGTTACATGGTGAAGTCGCATAATAATGTGCTACAAATGCTGAACCTGCATTGCAATACAGTTATTTTATTTAATTGTTTTATTTCTGCAGTATGTATATACCACAGTTGCATATACTACACAAGACTGTTATTTTCATACTTTTCACGCATGAAGAATGTTGTGCTTGGAGACCCGTCCAAGCACAAAATTCTACATGCGTAAATTCGTGGCGTAATTGCGTCATTCCATTCGTGGCTAAATAATGACAGTCGCACGCGCACGGGACGATCGACGGTTAAGCTACGCTTGCCGCGGTCTGTTCGTAGATGGGTGACCATCCATTACATGAACCCTGCGTACCTTGGAAAGCACGATAACCAGTTGATCCAGACTGTCATTCGTAGAACTTTGACAGTCGTTAATGGGAAGTCAGAAGCCTGGAAATCTGACCACCAGTCTTACCAAGGGATATCGTGTTACCCAGTTAACTGAGTTGTGGAGGGCAGACAGGCAGTCGCTCCATGTAAAATACTGGTATTCAGCTACATCCGGTTAGACTGGAATCCGACCCCAACATATTTGGGAAAAAGATAGGCAGATTCAAAATCAAAAATCAAAATCATAATATTTTATTTCACATAAACCTGCATGGGCACTTATGAAACGTCAGAAGCTAGGTGCACGGTTCCAATTATTGTCGTTTCCTTTGGAAAAGAGCCGGCAAGAAACTCCACGGGTACGGTTTTTTTTAAATTGACTTTTGCAATGTTTTTAAATTACAGTGTTAATAGTTATGAGAGGACAGTGTAGGCCTGTCAACAAGTACCAGGTACTTAACAAAATAGAAAATGGTCTACAAATCTACAGTCCACAAGTTAGGCCTACTACGTTTTCACATTCACAAAATATAAAAGAATCTATATAAAAGATAAATAAAATAATAAAAATAAAAGTCTATTTGAACCAAATGACATCATTGTCATTACAACTGTAAACAATCTGAATTAATATCCTGTCTACATTGATTGATTGTAGACTTTAGTGCTAGCGTGGTTTAGCACTAACTTCTGGGTTGGTTGATATTTGGCTGATTTGGTATTATATTAGACTTGTTGTAGTTTGGTAGTTGGTTTACGATCACTGGTTGAATCATACGAAATAATATGGTTCAAAAGCTATATTGAATACTAGAATTACTATACTTAATGAAATGGTAAATCAAAAAAAATATGCTTTTTTTATTTTGACTTTTGTTTATTTGATTTGTGGTACGTTTTATTATTGACTTATTTTTTTTTTTCATTATTTTCATTTGTGACATCATTATAATTATTAAAATTAAATCATGCTACTGACTCGTATAATGTATTATTATTATTGTTGTGCCCGACAGGGTCTATGTGAACTAATAAATAATATTAAGATCTTGTACACACGTGATATGCAATAAAGATTTGAATTTGAAATAAATCTATATTAGAACTAAAAGATGATTTGATTTGGTTTAGTTTGAGTTACGCAATTGGTAGTCGACCACAGTACTTGTTGCTAATGGCATCATAATAATATGATTCAATTTAAAGTACTCGTTCATAACCTTGGCAACGTCTGATGAATGCCACAGTGGCATGTAAGTTCCTTGCATATCTATGTACTTTTGAGCTAGGAGCATAATTACCGTACACTAACGCAAGTCTCAAAAGTAATTTTATCCCAAAGTATCTATTATTAATAGGAATTTTATTGTGCAACTATCATAGTGTAGAGGTATGAGGAACAGGGTGTAAAGTTCACTCAAACCTCTATAGAAAAGGGAGGATCCTCGGACCAGACGGGTGTTGTGTCTGGTGGGCAACTGCCCGATGATTGATGTCAGGACGTTGTATATATGCTAGTTGCGCGGTAAACTCTGCTTGCGCGATGCAGGATTTTGCGTGACGTCAGTGTGACGTGTAGCTCGCATGTGGCGATGTAGATACCGCTACAATAGTATTGTCAAAGCCCTTAGAGCGATTTTATCCCCGTTCTGGTACGCTACAATGACGGGACTTTTTGAGCAAGAGGAGTGAAATAGTTATTTGTGCAACAAGAGAGCAAAGTCGTTTTTTGCTGCGAGTGCTGATTTTGAATCCTGAGCAAGCGAAGGATTCAACGATTGAATCACGAGCGTAGCGAGTGATTCTAAAGTTGAATCCTGAGTGTGGCGAGGGATTCAAAGGCACGAGATGCAAAAAACTTTGCTCTCGTGTAACACACATAACTTTTCACTTCAGCAGCGAGAACACTTTAGGAGATAACATAATAAACAGGAATAGATTGAAATAACTATTTATTGTGAATCAAAATAATTAAGATTGTAGGTAGAGGTACCAATTCAATAAAATGGAACATCTTAAAAGTTAAAAGTAAAATTACTGCAATTCTGCAAATTAAAAGTAACCCGCTCTTTTATTTAAATTAAGGCGTGTTCGGAAATAGCACCCATGATATTTTATTATTCAAAATATATTACGTAACATTATTGAAACAAGAAATAAATATGTACTTACATGTTAAATATCAGTTTTATTTGCAGTAAATACTTATTTTCGTTTAAATACAACAATAAGTTAAAAATTTAATAAATTACATTAAAAGACATAATTATCTTTTTGAAAAATGTCTTTAGTTAGTACGAAATTCCGAACGTGTTTGTCTTTGAGGTCGAATTCAAAATCGGAACTTCGAAAGGGCTGGTCTTTGTCTCTCTCTCTTTCTAATGGCGGGAAAGAGATAGAGTGTGAATGTTTCGAATTGTATGATTACCCAAGGATGAATAAGATATTCGCGGCTTTCTGAAACAAAATAATTAAAAAGTTACTTGGTCTCACTCAGTGAGCAAAATCGCATTTTGCTCACTGATTTCAGGCAGCAAAACCTACATGTTTGAGCTACTGAAGTGAAAAAATATTTGTTTCATACTCGGATTCTGTCCGCCATATGGACGCATAACATGTTTTTTCATCACCGACGAGCATGAACGTTTGTGAGTGATTGAGGATCAGGCAATGGTAGTTAATTTCTCATTAGCACCTCATTTGGTTTCGAATTTAAATAATGGTCGAATCGCTGTCATTTCCATATGAACCGATGTCAACAAATATAAATTTGTAATTGGAATCTCCATCCGCAAGCAAAACAATGGAAACATATTTTTTTAACCAACTTCAAAAAAAAGGAGGAGGTTCTCAATTCGACTGTATTTCTTTTTTTTTATGTGTGTTAGCACAGATCTTTTTTCTACGTGAACCGATTTAGATGATTCTTTTTTTATTTGAAAGCTGGTGCTTCTCATGTGGTCCCATATTTGATCAAGTTCTGACCAGTAGTTTTTGAGTTATCCTTAATAATGCGTATTTTTTTCACTTAGTAAACTAAGTGATATTGATATTGATGAGGTTTTAATAATTTCCTGTCACTATTATTTATATATCAAGTAGTGGTATACGAATTTGTGTGGGGTAGGTACCACAACTAAAAGGTGGAAAATAAAAACATTTTTACAAAAAAAAAACAATCGACTTCCAAAAAATACACAAAAAAGTGAAAAATTACTTTAATTTTGACTATACAGCTTGACAAAATGATGATATTATCTTGGAAATAGTTGACCTTCCACGTCTAAAGAAGTGTAAATCGTTAATTAAATTTCGGCTCCCTAAGTACCTACAATAACAATACGAATAAAATGATACAGGGTGGTTACTGCCGTCACCACAGGACCCTTTTCATTTCGACGCCCACATATTTCGACTTTAGTTTATTCCAACGTCACTCCTCCGTTCTTTTTAGGTCAAAGTGTTATATATTTTTTTATTTATAGAGATTTTATTTCTTTCAAGGCAATGAACTCGTGAAAAAATGGAGATGCGTGAAAGACAATTTATTCCGTTACTATAATCAGCTACTTTTTTTATGCAAGTAGCGCAAAATAAAGATGACAGTAGCCTTGATAAAGACAAAAACACAGAAGAGTCATCTCCAGTTTTGACAACATCAAAAGAACGCCAGGCCTTTCACGTTATGTACTTACAAACCGCAAGAGATCAAACCAAGTTTTGAATGATTTCGAGGCGCAAACGTTAGCGGCGCTTCAAGAAATAGGAAATCGTCCCTTATCATTTTTTAAAGGAATTTTGCCTTCTTTGAACGACTTTACTGAAGTACAAACGTTGACTTTCCGAAGCAAAGTTAATAACGAAAATGCGAAATGAAGCGTTTTATGATGAATGAAAAATCAAGATAATAACGAAAATGCGGTTTGGACAATTTCAGTCAAGTGGGTATCTAACTAGACAAGTCGCAAACTGGACAACTTCAGTCAAGTGGGTATCTAACTAGACAAGTCGCAAACTGGACAACTTCAGTCAAGTGGGTATTTAACTAGACAAGTCGCAAACTGGACAACTTCAGTCAAGTGGGTATCTAACTAGACAAGTCGCAAACTGGACAACTTCAGTCAAGTGGGTATCTAACTAGACAAGTCGCAAACTGGACAACTTCAATCAAGCGGGTATCAAACTGGACAACAGTCTCGATTTCAGTCATTTGGGTATCGAACAGCTGAATACGAAAATACCTATTCATCAAACACCACGTATAACTTAACTGACGATAGTCAAAAAGATTATGATTTCGCTAAATAATTAATAAATATATTGATTAACACTGATTAACATGTTGTTTTCATTACCTCAAAGAAATACCTAATTTCTACTGGTTCCACCGGGGTTCTTAAATTAGTATAGGTATTGCTTCTTTAAATGTGGTTCTAAGGTTTACACCAAATACTCAATACTGGCCTACGTCATTCTAAAAAAAAAACTTGATCCAATAACAACTCTTCATATACCCGCATACAAAACTGATTATTACTATTCCTTAATGCAATCAAGGTTGATATCCAAAATCTTCTGTTAATTCTACGTTTGTTTCGGCGGTGGCGAGCAGTCTACACACCAACACCAGCCGACACAGCTTGATGTCGGCGGATTTATTTCAAAAGAATCATGTCGGCGACTTATACCCGCGCGTGTCGACGACTGAAGGCTCCCACAGACAGGAGCGACGCTACAGCGCTACACAAAGGCGCCGCTCGTCGCGCGACATGCGGTGCCTTTGTATCGGGCGTCGCGTCGCGCCAGTGTGTACGAGCCTTGAGTCAACGACTCCACGTCGGCGGGTCGGCGGGTTTGTGCTTAATAATAGCAACAACAGAACACTTTTTCTACGATCCATTGTTGGTTAAATACTGAGGAATTCTCACTGAGATGCTGCGACACTTTGCGTCGACGCAGCGTCCGGTGTGGGATACAGTGCGTCCAAATCTAGTGCTGCGACGTCGCAACGCACCGCAACGGAGCAGTGTGATAGAAAAAAGAAAGAAAGAAAATACATTTATTTAGCACAGACTACAAAGCACACAACACAACTTACACAAGTAAAAAATAAAACAAATAAAAAGTGTTAAGTGCGTAGTGAGAAATTTATAGGAAAGTGTGCCTCGCGGCTGCGCCAAATAGGTCCAGTTCAGCAAAAATGTCAGTCAACTAGTGCCTGACGCTGGTTTTCAACTGAACATGAAGTGTGAGGTGACGGATGTAAATCAGTTCTCTACTGCAATGTGTGTATGTATGCATACTTATGTAAATAAAATAAATGATCGTAAAAGAATAATAATAACGAATATTTAAATAATTTGTATAATATTAAATAAAATTGCATAACAAAACATAAACAAACTGACAAATAAATGAGACAGACGCATGATGTATTATCTAGAAATATTTTTATTTTTATTACAAAACCTGTTTTGAACGATGTCAGACTTCCACGCTCCAACACATTGTTTAATTTATAAATCCGTACACTCCATCTCACAATGCGCTGCAAGCAGCCGAACGCGTCGCACTACTTACTAACAGTTTTGCTACCTAATTTGTTTCAAACCAGTGCTGCCAAACGTCGACGGCGTGTCCTCATTGTGGCTCTGACTGTGACTGTGACTCTTAATGAAAAAAAACCCAAAAACTAAGAACTATATAAGAATTTCTTAGTAAAATCCCAGAGTTTGGAAGTTGGCAGTGAGATATCCCCGTGCCTCGGAAAGCACTTTAAAATCCGTTGGTCCTGCGCCTGATCTGCTCTCTTGTCGTGTCGGATTGCCGTCCCGTCTGACTATGCGAGTGAAGGAAGAGAGAGTGCACCTGTGTCTGCGCACACACTTGTGCGCTATAATATCTCCCGCTTCGATGGCTACAGTCTCCTTTGAGATTGGCCGTCATATCCGAAATTCGGTCAGGAGGAAGATATTCGGTCTTTTGGCAAAGTTGCAATCGTCATTTCACAAGAAAATCGCCTTAGAATTTAGCGTAAGTGCTGGTATTTATATGTGATTGTAACTACCTACGAGATATCTAGTCAGAAGCCCGAAAGTCTGTCAACCAGTCCTACTAAGGAGCTGTTCATTCAAACTCAACTCACAGGATTTATTTCAAATAAACCAATTACGGGCACTTTTGAATTATCAAGGGTCGATCGGTCAGAAAGATGAAGCTAGTTGCCCATTTCATAACGTAGTAGGTACCTATGGAGAAGAACGGACAAGAAACTCCATGGACACTCATTTATTATGTAAGACGATTTGAGGAGGGAGGGAGTCCGAATATGTCTTATTTTTTCTTAATAGAGGTGGTAGGGGGTCTAGATTGTTCTTACGTAAGATCACAAAAGTAAGCAAACATTTTAATTTCAAAACGCGCGCAGTCCTGCACATACATACCATATTACCGATACATATTGAAACGTTAGATACTTTTTTATAACACAAGCCAACGCGTTTTTTTTTTATTTTTGCTACTTTTTCTTTGCAGTTTTGGTAGATACTGGTTTTTCGTATGATTGAAAGAAGGGAGGTTGTTCATCTATGTCTTATTTTTTTTTACGTAGAAGGGAAGTGTGAGAAAGTGGTTAAAATTGTCTTACGTAATAAATGAACAGCCCCTAAGAGTATATAGGCTTGTAGAACCAGACAGGCGGTCGCTCCATGTAAAATATCATGGTATTCAGCTGAATCCGGTTAGACTGGAAGCCAACCCCAACATAGTTTGGGAAAGGCTAGGCAGATGATGATCTACCAACAAGATACGTAATTTAAGGCTCGTACACACTGGCGCGACGCGACACCCGACACAAAGGCACCGCTTGTCGCGCGACGAGCGGCGCCTTTGTGTACCACTGTCGCGTTGCGCCTGTCTGTGGGAGCCTTTATATTCACTAAATAAAGTTTTCAGTAGGATTTTTATTTTAAGTGGAAAAATATTTTCATTCTGTTCTAATCAGCTTTGCTCCTACGTAGGCGTTGAATTAAGAATTAAGTCGAATTAAGCTTGAAATGAAACTTGGTTTCGTGTTGCTCGTGTTTGGAATTTAGATAGACTAAAAGTTAATTTGTTTTTTTTTAATATGAGGACCCGTTAATGTCCTCTGCTGAACGAAGAGCTTGCAATTAATGGAAATGACATTGCACAGAAAATACGACCGAAAATGGTTATTTTTTCGGTTGAAAACGAAATACTGCTAAAGTTGCATTTTCGGGCGAAAACCGAAAACGCAAAATATATTTATGTTTGATGCATTTTTTCGGTAAAAATTAAAGGAATACAGTATCAATGTGCGCAGGGTCGATGTGGCGACGCTTGTTGGAGGCCAATGTCCAGCAGTGGACGTCTTTCGGCTGAAATAATAATATTAACTTTATTTCGGGTGGCATAGACCCATAGAAACAAAATTATGAATTATGATTTTTTCGGTCTAAATTAGTTAGGTAATTGAAAGTATAATTTGCCATCACTTAATTGTTTACGGCCACACACAGCAGAATATATATTGATTTCCGGCCCCAAACGAAAATTGCCGAAAATGGATAGGTATTCCGCCGGAAATTGCGGGAACCGAAAACGAAAACGAAATTTGGTCGGATACAAGTGATCGCAGTTTGTTGTTATGCAGCCACCGTCTGCCGCCGACGACTATCCGATCGTGTACAAATCGCAGGCAAATTGTATGATTCGTCATTATACATTCGGCGCTGTCCGTTTGCATACTGTCGTCGTTATGTATAATGCCTAAGGCAAATTAGTAACGCTTCTGATCGCTTCCATTTTATCAAGAGTCCTAGGTTAGCGTAACCATGATTATAAACAAGTTCGGCAGTTAAAACTGAGCAGTAAACTAAATAAAAATAACTTATAACAAATATTCAAATGGGTAATTAAATAAACATTAAGCAGTAAAATGGCTTAATGCGCAGTAACGTGTGGGCAGTTAATAAATTGGAATTAGTCGCTAGTCGCTAAGAAATCTAACTTGGAAGTAGCGCTAGTTGGCCGCTACCGTGGGACCGCTCGATTCGCTCGCTCGGCTCGCGCGCGGTTGGTCACAATTCTAACCTATCCTAACCCATTTGGTCGGAGTGCCCTGGTTTAGTTACTACGATCAATTCGGCTCGCGCGTGGTTGGTCACAGTTCCAACCGAACCTTTGAACTACCTAAGTTAATATTGAACCGTCTCACAAATTTACCAACCACTGAAAAATAAAATGGTTGCCCGTTGTTTTTTTCAACTGATCATAATAACCTCTCTAATGTTTAAATGACAGTTGTAAAAATTATTACCCTTTATTTATTAGCAGGAGTCCGCCGATCGCCAGTTTGCATGGACACTTGAGCGTGTTTTACGAGCCGGATAACCTCCAAAAACGTTTTCTTTAGTCCACGGCTTATTTAATGATGCTGTTTGACATTCGTAATAATTGCTCAATAATGTTTATAGTAAACGTCTTTAAAATCACTTGTTTCTTGCGGCACGCACTTGTTTCCATCTTTATTTTCGGAACCACGTGCACTACTCGACGCCATTTTTGTTATTTTGTTTAGCAGCGCCACATGTGGTAAAAAACACAACTAGTTGTATCAAATTGCCTAGGCATTATGTATACTACGTTCGAATCCACAATTCGGTTGCAAGGCCTTTTACATAAAGCCTAGGCGTTTTACATTTTGCCTTAGGTATTTTACATAACGCCGACAGTATGCAAACGAATGGCGCCGTATTTATAATGACGAAGTTTGCAATCTGCCTGCGACAGATACAAAATGTCTCAACAACTTTGTACCCATAAAATCACAATTAACTTACTGCTATAACTAAAACTTGTAAGTCAACAAACAACTAATTACAAAGTGTTACAAAGTCCTTGTAATTGCCGTTTTAATCAATTTACTGACGTGCAACATAGTAATATATTAATACTGGGTAATTAATAACTATATGTGAACATTTATATTGCTGTGGGCCACCGTCGATGCCTCTTTATGTAGCTAGGTAAGCTCTAGGTGGTCTAACGGTACCTACATATTTACCGACATGGATTAAAATGTTTTAAACAAAATTATTAATTTGCATAAAGGCAGACAGGCGCGACGCGACAGCGCGGCACAAAGGCGCCGCTCGTCGTGCGACGAACGGTGCCTTTGTGTCGAGCGCGATTCGCGTCGCATGTCGCGCCTGTATGTAGGACCTTTAAGTAATACGTAATAGTAGAACTTCAGCTATTGTGAATGAACTCGTCCTAGGATCTTGTTTCTTGAAGGTATCTAATTCTATACCAATTTCACCAAAATTCTATATTATTTATATATTTATGAAACACTTTATTGTACACCACAAAAAGCAAAAAGGACAAACATATTTAATACTAGTCTACCTACACGGTCTTATGGCACAAAGTGATAGCTTAAAGACAACCTTTGGATGAACTGAAATAAAGGAGAGACATTTTGGGAATATCATCCTTAGGTATTACCATGAGTGCTTATGGCTTTTGTAGGTCAAAAGTGCTCCACCCAAAACATGCAGCCAAAGTGACGTCTGCGCTGCCACCCGTAACGACGTGGAAGTGGCGAAGTTTTGGACCAACAAAATTTAAATAACTGTTGTACCAGCGTCTTGTTGAAGACGGTCATAAAATTTTATAGGACAGCTACCAAAATACCAGTCCCTTGTATTCTGGGGAGCCGCAAGAAACTCCTCAGAATCGTCTTTGCACGAGCCTTTTCATCTGTCTCTAGGCGACTGGCACATGTCAAGGCAACGCCAGACCATCTCCTATATGGATGTGATCTCGTGACACATGAAGCTCTGCATTTGAAAAGGGCACAGACATAGATGATTCTGTGGCATATAGATGACCGCAAAGTCATCTACGCTATCTACAACTAATCAACAACATCTATATACAACTAATCTAAAACTTCACTATTTAAGTCCAAAGTTTTGAGAGCAGTGGTAGCCTAGTGGTCACGGCCCCGACTTACGAGTTGTAGGTCGTGGGTTCGAACCCAGGCAGGCGTTTTACTTTGTGATATTCATTTCATCACTACTGCTCTCAAAACGGTGAAGGAAACATAGTGAGGAAACCGGCATGTCCTAGAACCAAACTTTCGAAGACATGTGACATCCACCAACCCGCACTGGGCCCGGCCGCGTGGTGGATTACCGCCCACTCTCTCTCACAGAAAGGCGGCCTGTGTCCCAGCAGTGGGAACATTATAGGCTGGTTATGCTAAGTCAAAATTCCCTACAGCTGGAAATATTAAATTTTATGGTGTTTGTTATATAGCCATGTTTACCGATATTAATTAAAATTTATTTTGGTCACACCTCCAACCAACCAGATTCAGGTTATTCACGTGTTGTTTTTACAGTCCAGGATTATTTTCCTTTATTTCATTACATGTGATGACCGGTAATTAGTGACCAATGCTTAAACAAATGATTGTACTCATCATAAAAAACAACTTTCCCAAAAACTATTTTTTTTGAAATTTACCAATGCTTGACCCCAATTACCCCAATAGAATATTGAATAGGTACCTAAAAAGAATAAAATACCATCAGCTGTAATTTAATTTAGTTACTAATCCCTTCTTACAAACAAAATTATTCTACTTTTACCATGCATTATTCTTTTTTCATTCAAGTAAACGTAACTAAATTAAATTACAGCTCTTGTTAGGTACCCAATATTCTTTTGGGGCGAATGGGGTCAATCGCCTGGTAAAAAAAAAAAATTTCTTTGGGAAAGATGTTTGTTATGATGAGTAGAATCACGTTTTTAAGTATTGGGCACTAATTAATTACCAGTCACCCTATATACATATAAATTATATTTTCAAATACACTCGAGAGCAATGAATCCGGGTCACTTAAAGAATGTTAAAAATCTCGGAAACTAAAAATGATAGGTTAATGCAATAAATTGTATTTAATAGACAATGTAATACTCCTTAAATGAAAGTAAAAAAAATATGAGTCACCATACATTTTATTAACACAAAATTACATAAAGAAAAAAACTGCTGATCTCTCCTTAAAATAAAAATAGGAAACATGAAATTTTTGAACTTTATTACGATTTTCTTGAATTTTAATACTTCGTATTGCCTCCTCGTGCTTCCATTACTGCGTTTACGCGGTTTGGCATGCTGAACACCAAGTTCCTTATACGATTTTGGGGAATATTGTCCCATTCCTCTGTGAGAGCAATTTTGAGCTCACGAAGCGTGATTGGGGGAGGGTTTCGTTGTTTTACGCATCTACCTAGCTCGTCCCAAGCATGCTCGATCGGGTTGATATCCGGGCTGCGCGCTGGCCACTCCATACGAGTAATGTTCATCTCTTGAAGGTAGTCATTCACAATCCTACCTGTATGAGGTCGGGCATTGTCATGCATAAATATAGCATCCTCACCTAAATTGACCATAAATGGACCAACGTGATCATTGAGGATTTCTTCCACATATCTTACGCTAGTTAAAGAGCCGTTTTCTATGATCACCAGCTCTGTGCGACTTTCAGAAGAAATTCCGGCCCACACAAGTACAGACCCACCACCGTAGGCTACTTTTTCTTCGATGCATGCTTGCTTGAATCTTTCCCCTGGTCTTCGATACACTCTGTGTCTTCCATCGTGCTTGTAGAGCATAAATTTTGATTCGTCGGAGAACATAACTTTTGACCAATCTTCAATACTCCAATTTACGTGGCTCTGGGCATATCTTAGTCTTGAAATACGATGCCCACGCTCCAGTTTAGGGCCGTTTGCAGGTCTAAGGGGTTTTAAGTTAGATTCAGCAAGCCGACGTCTTACTGTCCATGCACTTGGGTTACTTCCTCCGAGGCGTCGAAACTGATTTGTGAGTTCAGTTCCTGTGAGAAAGCGATTTCGAAGCATGGTGTTCACCAAGTATCGGTCTTCTCGTGCTGTGGTACACCTGGTTCTGCCCGTTCCTGGTCTGCGTAGGTTAGAACCAGTTTCTTCGTAACGTCGGAGAACTCATTGTACTGTTGACAGCGACACACCGACAGTCCTGGCTGTATCGCGCTGACTCCGGCCGGTTTCCAGCATTGTAAGTATTCTGGTGCATTCTTCAGGCGTAAGCGACATAATTTCAGCTTGAATAATGAATATAGAGCACTATCAACATGGTTTATGTACCCACATAAATGACAGATTACAAACAAAAGCAAAACCAAATGCTGTAATTTCGTAGTTCCATCTTCGAAAGTGGCCCTTTTTCAAATTTGATTTTTTTATGATATAACTTTACAATAACTAAGAAGTTTTAATACCTTCATTTAAGGAGTATTACATTGTCTATTAAATACAATTTATTGCATTAACCTAGCATTTTTAGCTTCCGAGATTTTTAGGATTCTTTAAGTGACCCGGATTCATTGCTCTCGAGTGTATTAGAATATAAAGACATTTAAAAATATAAAAAATAGTAGCCCACCGGTATCGGGAACGGGGTCCAAATCCAGTCCAGGAATAATTATTTTTTAACACGACCAATATTTTGCGAGCGGTCCAACATAGTTATTATGAAAATCTATAGACTACGTCTTTGTCCAGCACTGAGAGATGAGGCAGATTACCGAGAACTGTTGACATATTCTGTAAAAATCCATTGCCGAGATAACTTATGAGAAATCATGGTATAATAATATACTTCGCCAGGTATAGCATTCCGAGACACAGTGGTCACGTGGGAGACACAAGCCTACGTCATCACCGCTATGGTTACCAGTAGTGTATAATTATAACTCCCCAACCGCCTTTTTTACCTGTGCGAATCAGATAAAACATTGAGGTTTTAACTAACAATTATGTTGGTATATGTTTAAATTGAATTGCTTCGTTTAATTAGAAAAACGAAAGGACAATTTAATGCTTTATATATATTTTTAAATAGAATGGTGACTGAAAATGTTTCCATAATTCTTGTTTTGTTGCAATAAAGTGGCAACTGGATAATGACGTAAGCATGTGTCACTCCCGGAATGCGAGACCTTGTGTTTTTAGACCATGGGTGAAATGAGCTGTCAAAAGTGTAAATTCCTAGCATCAAGTGGATTGACAGCTCACTTTAACTAAGTTTTCACGGTCAGATTTTACAGTATAGTCCGGCAGATCTATTTACTCGAGACTTAAAGACTTCCAAGTTTTAACGGGCAACACATACTCCAGTGAGAAGTTCCAGTCTTTTGCTGAACGCACAATGAACGCCTACCTTTCCAAAAACGAAATTGGAAACCGGAGAAACGATTAATCTCTATAATTCCGCAAGTAACTTATGAATTACAAGGCACGGTGTGGTGAGCACTTCCTTACCATCGTCCCCTTGGGGGGAAAGTTGGAACCAACCCTTTGTAGAACGCGTACGTCATGCACTCCGCCAGCAAGCAATGTCGCGAGATAAGGATTAAGCGTCATTGGAGATGTCGGCTTTATGATATTGTAATGATGTTAGGAGATTACTTTCAGAGCTTATTTGGCTGGCGTCTCGAGGAGAGAATCTACGTTTTTTTTGTACTTACCTAAATAAGAAAAAGTGTATCTCTTTTTTTTTGTATATTTTTGTTAAGACTTTCACTCAAGGGGACCCCCAGGCTCCACTTATTTTAAATAATTGAGACTTTCAAAGTAACAATGAAAGAGAAACGTCGTAGCTTGTAATCATACTAAACTAAAACAATATTCTATACAGCCCACAAATTCAATGCTAGTGGCATGTTATGAGCAAAAGTTAATTACAAAATACTTTGGGAATAAACATATTGGCACGCACAACAGTTGGTGCATAACAAACTACTTCATTATTATACATATTTTACGCACCATTGTAATTACATACGGCACATATTTCTGCGAGCGCCACACACACAACCGCCCGCTGCTACATTTTAGACGCTAATGATAATTTTAAACATTGCGCATTCCCCCACCACTAGTCTGCAAAGCGCGTATTCTTACTAACCACAAATAAGTACATAATATGCACTTACTCGTACTTGTCGAGAATGTATATGGTTTGGACCAAGTAATAAATAAATTCGGGCATTTTTCATAATGCCCGCGCATTATGAATAATGACAGGCTACATAAGGCGAAATAATTAATTATAATTTGAACTTCCTTACATATCACATTGCCTCGTCATTATAAATATTGCCGTATGGTCTTTGGGCAATCTGATAATACACAGGTATTTTGCACGGGGTGCGGAGAGGAGAACAAACGCGTGTGGCGTACATTAATAATAATTGTATTAACAATAATTGTTTTAACAACAGTTTAACATTTAATTATGGTAAAGTCATCATAGGTCAGCAGAGTGTCTATGAATGGAAAGATTTTATTTGATTTTAAACGCCTACCAGAAAAGTACCTATTTTACTACCAAAAATAGAACCTGTTACTTGCAGATTTGTTCCTGTAAGAGAAATCAAATATTTAGACGCGGTAACTTCCCAAGGAAAGCGTTCCTAAGTGAATAGTTTTATTTGGCAACTATGTATTTTATTCAATCTTCGGTAACAATTAATCAAGAAGTTGTGAAGTTATCTTGTGAACAAATAACGTCGTATTTACTTGAGCAAATAAACTTAATTACTTTTGTACGGATTCAGTTCCGAGAGTACGATATTATTTATGAAAGAAAGTAGTGAAATTACTTTTATCGCGTCTTTACTTTTCTTGGATTCCTTGGAGAACTCATAAATTCATCGGACGGGGCCTTTATTAGTTGAGCAGATTTGTCTGATAAGAGATTACAATGAGTGTTAATTGATAGATGGTTATGGCGAGCGAACTCATTAGTTGCATGACCTTCCCTAAGGAACTTTTATCCACATTTGCGAAGTTTATTGTACATGATAAATATTAAGGTGGATCCTTAGATGATCTCCCAGGCACTTTCTCGCTAGATGGCGGCACAGTCGCACATTTGAAACAATTATTCATTCATGAATCATTAATTTTATAGTCATTTTAAATTGTTACGTCTCACTTAGAAATCTTTGAGAAACAACTTTATTATACGCGTCAACTAACGCATTAACTTAATTTTTAGGCTTCCGTACCCAAAGGGTAAAACAGGACTCTATTACCTACTAAGACTCCGCGGTCCTTTCGTCTGTCTGTCCGTCTATCACCAGGATGTATCTCATGAACCGTGATAGTTAGACAGTTGAAATTTTCACAGATGATGTATTTCTGTTGCCGCTATAACAACAAATACAAAACAAACAGAATAAAATAAATATTTAAGGGGGCTCCCATACAACAGACATGATTTTTTTGCCGTTTTTGTAGATAATGGTACGGAACCCTTCATGCGCGAGTCTGACTCGCACTTGGCAGGTTTTTATTTTAGATATGCTCTAGCAAGACTGGCGAAATGTGGAGATAGGCATTCTACACAAGGTTTAGAAATTAAATGAAATCGATTATTCATAGATATACAAGATCCAACTTAAAATAAATAAGTACATAAAACAGCACAAAAAACATAATTAACTATAGGTAAATCTTTCTATACATAATATTATAGATCGAAGTCGCTTTTCGTGTCTGTCCGTGTGACCACGTTGTTCTTCTAAAATACGCAACGGATTTTGATGCGGTCCGTGTGAACACGTTGTTCTTCTAAAATACGCAACGGATTTTGATGCGGTCCGTGTGAACACGTTGTTCTTCTAAAATACGCAACGGATTTTGATGCGGTCCGTGTGAACACGTTGTTCTTCTAAAATACGCAACGGATTTTGATGCGGTCCGTGTGAACACATTGTTCTTCTAAAATACGCAACGGATTTTGATGCGGTCCGTGTGAACACGTTGTTCTTCTAAAATACGCAACGGATTTTGATGCGGTCCGTGTGAACACGTTGTTCTTCTAAAATACGCAACGGATTTTGATGCGGATTTCAACATCATTTAGATAATTTATGCCGGAAAGTTTGTGTGTATAACAACGTAATGTTAAGCTTAGATATAATAAAGAAATCTTGATGTTTTTTAAGTCGTAAAAACCGTGCGGAGTAGGGAGTAGGTATAGTAGTAGTCTTTAGTCTAACCTAATATTATAAAGAGAAAAGATTTGATTTTTTTGTATGTTTGTATGTTTGTTTTTTACGATTTTACGCTAAAACGGCTGAACGGATCTGGATGAAATTTAGCACATGGGTAGACCATGACCTAGATCCTAATCCTATACGATACTTTTTATCCCGATATTCCGACGGGATCGAGACTTATGCGGGTGAATCCTCAGGGTTTAGCTAGTATGTTATAAACAGTAAAATAAAGGCAGAGTCTTCTACTGTTTATAACTGCACCACCTCTGCTACAACTTTATCTCATTTTATGACAACCAGTAAAAAAAATCAGTTTGTGACGTTTCTTTTTAGAGTTATTTCTGATGGCGGATTGGCTTGGAACAGTTTAACAAACGTCCCTTTCAAAAGGGCTCGAACTGAAAAGGACGCGCTGAGCAACAAACTGACCAGTTGAAAGATTAGCCCAATAAAAGTCCTCCAAACCGACTTTCGGCCATGGCGAATTAAAAATACTCAAAGCTCAGTGGCGACTAGCCTTCGGCGCGGGAGACACAGGTGCACTCTTTCTCCTCCCCCACTCTCACAGTCCGATGGGACGGCAATTCGACAGAACCGGAGAGAGATCAGGCGCAGGACCAACGGCTTAACGTGCTTTCCGAGGCACGGGGTATCACACCGCCAACTTCCAAACTCCGGGATGTAACTAGGAAATTCCTAAAGACCTGGGAATCGGACCCGGGACCCCAAGCACAGCGACCACGAGACCAACGGGGCAGTCAGTACCCGTGGTAGTCGGTAATTGTTTGACCATTGCTAATCACCTTCAGATCTAGAAATTGTACAAGCCAGTCAAGACAATCTACTTTGTGATTAAACATTTACTCGAACATACATCATTGCTAGTAATTTGAGCTCGACAAATAAAGATACACATCTAGCCATTCCTGCAGCATAAATAAGCGCAATCTGCGTAATAATACGCTCGTACCGCAGCGCGCGCGCAGCTGTATTTATTACGTTTATTGCACTTCATTGTACTTGTTCTGCGTAATTATGGGTCTAGCGGGTACTTGTTTGTACAGTATGACTGATTAAACGAGGGACTTAGTCAATTAAAGGTATTAATATGTACAGGAAAACATAAATCTAAATATAAAATTTAAAAAAACATTTAGTAAGTTTTGCAGTTATTGTGATTAAATTAGCAAAGCACTTGCGCAGGCGGCTGCACCGAGCTTTGATAATGCAGAGGATCCGATTACTCTTCATCCTTGGAACTGATGATTAAAAAATATTGATGAAAAGACGGAAAGAGGAAAACCAAAGAAAAGATGAATATGACGGAGAAGATACGTCTCTCTTCTTATCATATTTTAACTACTGTGGGCGTACTATGGGAAGTATTGGTTATTGCGCAATAGAAAAACCGTTTGCAGTTCAAATGAAAGTATAATTTACGAACAAATTAATCACACTGTAGGTACACGACACAATTATACAGAACGCGCGACAGTTTCTAAACGTGTTTACTGCTTGACTGCCACCGACCAACTCTGCTTTAACTCTGATTGAGCGTTATGTTGTAGACTCTGTCGAGCGCCACCTGGTGGCGCTGTCGTCCCGATTTGTTAAAGTCAAACGATTCATTTAATGTATTCCCGACTAATAGATTAATGAACAAAAAGAATACATGATAAACATTCTACCCTCACCCCAAGTAAAATGATAATATGATAAACATTTTACCCTGACTCCAAGTAAAATGATAACATAATAAACATTTTACCCTGACCCCAAGTAAAATGGGACAAAGGCAAGCAAAAGAAGCATACGACGAGAAAAACAACATTTTAAAAGAATAGAATTTACAGAACATATTTGGGTTGATAGATTTGGAAGAGAGACTCGTAGCTAAATAATAACAGCCACACGGTTCAATCGAAGCTTGAGTTACGATTGCCGCGGTCGGTTCGTGGATGGGTGAACATCCATTACATAGCCTCCTCCATGCCTCGGAAAACACGCTGTCATTCGTAGATTTTGACAGTCGTTACGGGTAGTCAGAAACCCAAAAGTCTGACAACCAGTCATACCAAGGGGTATCGTATTACCCAGTAACTGGGTTGTGGAGGTCAGATAGGTTGCTACCCCATGTAAAATACTAGTATTCGGCTGCGTCCGCCTAGATTGGAAGGCGACCATAATAGAGAAAATACTAGGCAGATTGATTTGGAACGAGTAGTAAAATGAATACTTACGGCCCTACAATATTTCCCTTGTTTAACCAGTAACCCTAGTCGACGTTTTTTTCGTCATCCTGTTGCCCTTTTCTTAAGTATGTGTGTACATGAAGGTTTTATTTGTTTTTTATCCTGTCTTAAAGTTCATCATAAAAATGCTCATTTACTTGGCGCCTGTGGAATGAAAATGTCTCGCGTTCTGTTTACTGTTTTTTGAGTCGTGATTAATATGAGTTTATGTAGATTGTAGCGTTGTGTGAGGTCCTGTAATTAGTAGGGTAATAACAGATCGAAATGGTTTCTAGCTTTTATTTCAAAAGCATTCAGCCTAGGAAAGAAGAAATAAATATTTCATGTAAACTTTTACGGTTATATGATAGTTAACGTGCCTTAACTAAGAACGCACTACCTACCGAAAGTTATGTTTCACACTATCTACATCATCTACATTTCGGAAATACGTTAAATCAATCGTTTGACTTTGACAAATCGGAACGCCAGCGCCACCAAGCGGCGCTCGTCAAAGTCTACCACATAACGCTCGCAGTTAGTCGGTTGCGGTCAGGCAGTGAACACGTTTATATAGTAACTGTCGCGTGTTCTGTATAGTTGCGTCGTGTACGTACAGTGTGTGATTCGCTAGTATGACATTTTTTTTCGTAAATTATAATTTTATTTGAACTGCAAACGGTTTTTCTATTGCGTAATAACCAACACTTCCCATAGTACGCCCACAGTAGTTACAATATGGCTAATGATAACGAGAGAGACGTATCTTCTCCATCATACAAGTAGTTACCTGTAATCATGATTGTGTTGTACATACCTGGCTATAAGTTTATAAATAACTTGCTGTGATCCGCGGTTTCACCCCCCTCGCTCGTATCCTAAGGGTCGTAGCGTGATGTTATTATAGCCTAACCTTCCTCAAGAATTGGGCTATCAAATGTAAAAAGAATTTTTCAAATCGGACCGGTAATTCCAGAGATTAGCGCGTTACATGCTAGCTTCTGCCCACGGCTTCGCCCGCGTGGATGTCGGAAATTATCCCACGGGAACCTGTTTCCGGGATAAATATTATCCTATCATCCAAATACCGACAGACAGATATTAAATGCAAATAAACTTTATTTTTTTTAAACAGGTTTTTATGATTCTACATTTAGAATTAAAAAACTGACTATTATTGTTGAATTGAATTATTATTATTTTTAAGTTAGACTTTTCTGACTTAAAAATAATAATAATTAATTTTTAACTCATTCAGCATTGCTAACGAGACACTATTGATTTTCTATTGTTATGGCACTCTAGCGGGCTACCTGGGGCCTGACTAAACTCCTCAAGCACCTCAGGATATTTTGCCGCCTTGTAGCTACGTCACTTAGTGCTAGCGACAGTTTTCAGGGTCCTATTATTGAGTGTGCAAGTCATCCCCTGCCATTTTTTCCGTGTGTATAATATAACATTGATCAGGCAGGGGCCATAGTCCTTCAATAGTTCTAGGTAACCAGTCCACTTTAGCCATCCAAACATATTCCACCAATCGGGGGTTGTGCTTGGTGCATTAGCATTTTGCGTACAGGAATAATCGTCGTCGGTCGGTGCCTCATTTCATTAAAAGCGTCTAACTTCTGCTAGTTGGCTTCGGCCCCTCGTACGCCTTTCAAAGATCCGGGACCCCAGAGTCCCGAGATATGTCAAAAATACTTCACATAATAATAAGTAAAGAAAAACAGCTATTGACAGTAAGTATTAATGACAATTAATTTATAGGTATGTCCATATGAAATTAATTGTTATCAACGCATAATTATCCTAAGTCTTTTTACTACCAAAAAATATTGCAGGAATCTACACCAAACTTCGTTTAACAAATTGAAAACACAGAGAGATTCGAGTAGCAGTTTTTCCAAACTTTCAGTAGGAAAGCTTGCGGAACATTCAAACAACTGAAGTAAACCTCTAGGGCACGACCAATATTAGCAGAGATAAAGTATTTTCCATGAAACTTTTATAGAAATTATATTACGAGGAAATATCAGAAAATACGAAAGAAAAATATTGTGAGTATTTTTATATAGAAATCTAACTAATTGGTCCTTGGATAACTTGATAAAAAGGATTTTTTTTCAGACTTCACTCAAAATACATTTCCTAATAATTCCTGGTACTTTGTACTGAATAAATAGTTAATAGAACTACGTACTTTTCTATTTCTATAGCAATTTTTTTTTGCATACGTCCACTGCGCTAATAGTTCTCGGTAGAGCATCTTTAAGGGGATGGCTGCAGCTAATAGTTCTCGGCAGAGGATCATTAAGGGACGGCTGCAGCAAATAGACCTCGGTAGAGGATCATTAAAGGAATGGCTGCAGTTAATAGTTCTCGGTAGAAAATCATTAAGGGGATGGCTGCAGCTAATAGTTCTCGGCAGAGGATCATTAAAGGACGGCTGCAGCAAATAGATCTCGGTAGAGGATCATTAAAGGAATGGCTGCAGTTAATAGTTCTCGGTAGAGCATCATTAAGGGGATGACTGCAGCTAATAGTTCTCGGCAAAGGATCATTAAGGGACGGTTGCAGCTAATAGTTCTCGGTAGAGGATCATTAAAGGATGGCTGCAGTTAATAGTTCTCGGTAGAGCATCATTAAGGGGATGACTGCAGCTAATAGTTCTCGGCAAAGGATCATTAAGGGACGGTTGCAGCTAATAGTTCTCGGTAGAGGATCATTAAAGGATGGCTGCAGTTAATAGTTCTCGGTAGAAAATCATTAAGGGGATGGCTGCAGCTAATAGTTCTCGGCAGAGGATCATTAAGGGACGGCTGCAGCAAATAGACCTCGGTAGAGGATCATTAAAGGAATGGCTGCAGTTAATAGTTCTCGGTAGAGCATCATTAAGGGGATGACTGCAGCTAATAGTTCTCGGCAGAGGATCATTAAGGGACGGTTGCAGCTAATAGTTCTCGGTAGAGGATCATTAAAGGATGGCTGCAGTTAATAGTTCTCGGTAGAGCATCATTAAGAGGATGGCTGCAGCTTATAGTTCTCGGCAGAGGATCATTAAGGGACAGTTGCAGCTAATATTTCTCGGTAGAGGATCATTAAAGGATAGCTGCAGCTAATAGTTCTTGGCAGAGGATCATAAAGGGGTTGGCTGCAGTTAATAGATCTCGGTAGAGGATCAATAAAGGAATGGCTGTATCATCCTCACTACCTCTTAACAACACATTGTGAGCACTAATCTATAAGTCTGAAAAGCCGCCATTATTAGTGTGGAAGACCTAGGCATGAGTAGCTGTTCCACTTTTTGATACGATTTTGAGGAAAAAATTATAAAAATGTACCATGACTCCAAAAAAGTTTTTGGTGGAATATTTTGGGAGAACAAAAGCTTTATAATTTTCTAATATAAAACTAAGAACCCCATATCAAGAAATTGTACTAAGTAAAACTTAAGTGAAAAAAAAAACGTGTGAGGTCGGGGTACCTCCGTCAGGAACGAAGTTCCATAAGCGATAATCGCACACGCACACACACTCGTATATAATAGAAAGAGTCAGAGAGAAAGAAAGTCGCATAGAGGGCGCATAATGCTTTTTCCTTACGTGACGATTTCTACCAGTTAACTCCTACCGCAAGCCGCGTTAAGGAACTTAGTTCCAAAACTACGTTCCATAAAAACTCAGTAAAGAAACTTATACCATTTTACTCTCTGTATTCCCCTAATCATGCTAAATTTACGAAACCCAGCGTCCCATAAAGCTCATGATTAAATACAATACTTTTTACGCCTCAACAAAATTTCAGGGGTGTTGTCTAAGCCCCTTGATCCCTTCATCCCGCTTCACCCCCTCGGCACCTATAAGTTCAAATAATGCTGACGCGCCGAGGATTGATTCCATTTGGGTTTTGTTTGCACAGTTACAATAAAACAGTTCCCTTTTTGAGGATGTTAGTAATAGAAATGTTATATTTGGCCGGGATCGTAATATGGTTGGGAGAGTGGATACTTCTCAATTTACTGGAGGCGATCTTCAAAAACGTTACTACAATCTCAGAAAGACGAGCAAAACTTATTTTATTACAAAAGAAAAGTTTTATGCGTGCGGGCAACAGGTTTGCTGGCGTCACAGCTTACAGTTTATTTCACATCTTATAAGATGCGCCTGAGTAAACAGCTGCATAATTATGTCATAAAAATGTTTAAAATGAACATGAATTACTTGTTTTGCTAGGATTCCTGACCACCCCTTACTAGCCTTAAGTGGCGTAAGCAAGACTAACACCCGGTTTATAACTTGAGAATTTGAACTTGAGAACTTGTCAAACCCTATTTTAGCATTACTTAAGGTGATTCCTTCAATGTCCCCCAAAATTAAAAATTTGTACTGCGAAAATTTAAATACATATTTTAGGGTTCCGTACCCAAAGGGTGCCAACGGGACCTTATTACTAAGGCTCCGCAGTCCGTCCGTCTGTCACAGGACTGTATCTTTTGAACCGTAATAGTTAAACACTTGACATTTTCTCAGAGTGTATTACTATGGCTACTAAAACAAAAAAAAAATAAGGGGGCTCCAAACAAGAAACGTGTTTTTCGGCGTATTTTTTTTTTGGTTAATCATAAAAATGGAATATATTGTACGGTGGTACGGAACCCTTCGTGTGTTTTCAACCAATGTGATTCAAAACGACACTCAAACATGATACTATGTATTCACATAAATGACGTAAAAAATTCTTTTAAACTGTATAGTATATTTTTTCACAGTAATCCTATTACTATCTACTCTACTAGTGCCAAAAAATGTCGCCCCTTTGATGACTATAAAAAATAACTCACACAACAAATAGAATATTTTTAACCCCCGACGGAAACAGAAGGGTGCTATAAGTTTAACGTGTGTATCTGTGTGTCTGTGTGTGCGGCATCATAGCTTCCAAACGGCTGAAGCGATTTAGATTTTTTATGTTTTGTTTAAAAGGTTATTTGATCGAGTGTTTTTAGCTATGATTCAATCAAATCTGTTCGACCATTTGAAGATTATGAGCTCTTTTCTAATTGATGAATGGATGTGAGCATCTTCCACAAGTCAAAATTTTGTATTCTGTTACTTCAATGATATTAGAAGAACATAGCAACCTTGAACTGACGCTGCAGCATCACCTGGATTTCAGGATATCCAACTCCCTCACCAACATGCAGCAGAGGTATCGTGTTTGTGCTCATTGGAATGGTCTCAATGAATAGGTTATGGATAGATGATGATCAGGGTCTGGTGATGGAGTAGCAAACAGAAATCAGGATAAATTTGTACTAGCTTTACTGTGGGAAAAATACGTACTTACAGCTGGGCAGATTTAAAGGCTCCTTCAAACAGCCGAGACACGCGACGCAAATCGCGTGCAACATAAAGGCACCGCTCGTTGCGCGACAGGTGGTGCCTTTGTGTCGCGTTGCGTGTCGCGCCTTTTTGAAGGAGCCTTTAAGCGAGGCACATGCCGATCTTAGCGTCTCTATTAGTATTATACATATTTTATATATACAGGGTTATTGGTAAAATACCAGCGACCTCTTAAGGAGTCATTGTGCTCATCATTATAAACAACTTTTACTATGGACCAATCCTGAAATCACGAAAAAAATATGAGCTGTTCCCTACGTTTTGACGTGTTATGCGAATATAAATATAGGGAACATCAGTTTTTTTTTTTCGTGATTTCTGGTTTGGTCCATAGTACAAGTTGTTTATAATGATGAGTACAATAACCCCTTAAGAGGTTGCTGGTGTTTTACCAATAACCCTGTATATTGTATATAATATAAAAGCACGACTTAAAAGTTAAATTTAAAATTTGAATAATCTCCGGCACGAACAAAAAGCCCTAAAAAGTAAAAAAAAAATGTATTGTCCCTTTTTGTTTAATACAAGTTGTAGGTAATATTTTGATCCAAGCGTCGCCGTCGTCGAGTCGGGGGACGGCTATTAAAATATAACTTCTACAAGTGGCAACAGTTAAGTATTTAAGTATAGGGAAATTAATTGAGAAAATCTTAAATTTTCCGAATATTAAACCAACAACAGTCATTCTTCGACAGTTTTGTGAAAAGACTATTTAACGTAGCACATTGACGTACGGTGTCAACTTACGTGACAATTAATTTTCCTGACTGTAAGTAACCGGTGCAACCAGGGAGAGTACTCAGCCCTGCTACCAGGGAATAGATAAAAGATCTGGTCCAAGCCTGTTACCACCTAAGTAATCTACATGGAAGAAAAATTTATTAAAATATGGTATTTTTGCTAAAATTGTACTCAAAACTTTTATACTTACTCAAAACAACATAAAAATTTATAGAAATTAGCTATTTTTTGCATAAAGAAAATTTAATTATAATCGTATATTCCTTTTCCACGGGGCTAGGCCATTCATCACCATCATTCATTCGTCATCATCAGAGATCGGATATTCGGATGCATATTCACCTAAAGTTCAGATGTTAGCTAACATGGAATGCGCTTTTGTATTGAAAAAATCCCGCTAAGGTCAGATTTCAGTACCCAAACTGGACCAAATCATAGCGATCGAAAGGTAGTGATTAAAGTTGTTGTAGCCGAGGTAATCTATACGCCCAATCAGGATATATAGTAGTATATACTTACGTACGTACGTATGCGTAGTATAGTACTTAATTTAATAAAAATAATTATTTTAGTTTGTTTTTTTTTTTTTAACTAACACTCAACACCCCTCTTCTTACACTCTACATACACATTATTTTCATCGGGGTTAAACATTAATTTTAAATAAATATGTATCTGATAATTTTCCAAAAAATATTATTTTAAGAAGTCGCTTCCATAATTTCATAGCTAAAAAATAACTTTAAATAAATATGCATCCGAATATCCGATCTATGGTCATCATCGTCATGACGACCGAAAAATTTCTAGAGAAAAATTTCTACGTTAGGGTGTCTAGAATCATGTGCTGAATTCATGGTTTCAGTTTTCGTATCGATGTCTCTGCCACCCTATGTACTACACGAGAGAGAAACTACCAGTTATACTTTTATCACTGCAATTAAGCACCATAAATACGAATACTTACGAAGCGGTATGTTAATTACATAATTAACGATGGGCTATCCAATAACAGTTCTTTCAACATAACATCACATCACGCCTGTAATCCCTGAAGAGCTAGGCAGAGGTGTACCCTAATAGTATACCCACATTTTGCCAGTTAAGATGTTTTAAGTCCGATGTAAAGGGACCCCATCCCATCCCATTAAAGGGCACAAATTCAGACTCCGGACTGCTATTGAGAAACTACTGGTGGAAAAATCTAATAACACTGTGCCCAACCCGGGAATCGAACCCAGGACCTTATGCCCAATAATATCATTTGGGACCACCAGATCAACGAGGCAGGTAAAATAACAACTAACCACTACGTGGAGCCATGACACAGCCAGAAGGCGTCGCGGCAGACCCCGTAGAAGATGAGTTACCGTGGCCCTGGCGCACAGGCAACTGAAGGGACACGGGTGGGTTTTAGTCAGTAAGAGTCTGACAAGCCCTTCCGCTCCGCCCAGAGCGGGAGAGGTCATTTGATGATTTCCCAAACAAAACAAAAAAAAAAGACCCCGTAGAAGATAGCGGGACGAGCTAGAAAAAACAAACAACCAGTGGTCCACTTTAGCGCTGGATCGATAGAACTGGAAGTCATGGGGAGAGGCCTTTGCCCAGCAGTGGGATGGTGCAGGCTAACAGTAGTAGTAGTAGACCAACGACACAATCGATAGTAGAGGACAGAAAAACTACGAGTTATTTTTTTTATCACTGCAATTAAGTACCATAAATACGAATACTTAAATCGGTGTGTTAATTACTCAATTAACGATGGGCTATCCAATTACTGCTAAAATTAAGCTACTTTACGACATACAGATGCTTTCCAGTGATATGATGAGCAATTCATTATCGGGTCCGTTGCTGCCGCCGCTAAGTGCTGAGCAGAGGGCTTAAACGGCTTAAAGGTGCGTATACACATGGCAGTGTGACTTGAAAATAATGGGCTTCCAAGAACATTGTATAATGGGAAGGTCGGGCAAAGCTAATTGCAGATGGCGTGATCATAGCTAAGGTCCCTGCGGTCTATAATAAATTTGACATTTCGTTCCATTTCGTGTTCATACATAGGTTTGGTTGTGTTTAAACTTTTTCGTTATTTTCGGTGATTTCAATATTTTAAATAAATTATTTGACACATGGAAAGTGTCAGAATTTTAAACCTTAAACATTTCCTTGTAATCAATTTCTTCAAAATGATTCCGAAAGAACCTCGAACTTTGATTAAATGTAAAAAAATCTCAACGAATTACTTTAAGCCACAATCTTCTACTTTTAGGATCTTTCGAGAAAGGGTGGACTCCAATTTCGGAGTACATAGGAACACAATAACTCGATATTTCCGCAAAAATAAAATAGAACCACCTCACGCCTTATATTATTAGCTTGTGTTGGGAACTAGCGACGACAGCGCCATTTTGACAGTTGCCTTTCCGATAGTCATGCATGTGCAACTAACCAATAAATACGCTAAAGCTTTGGTTCTGTACGAAAGCGGTGAACGGACACACAATAACGGTCCAAATACAGAGCGTATTTTGACACCTTAAGAGGGCGCACAACGGGCCACTAGCGCCACCGCTTTAAAATAATAAGTATTATCTCGTGACAGAGAAGGAATTTTGAATAACGGCTCAATAAGCACCCTCGGTAAGTGTGTCTAGAATTTTCTGATACCTTTTATAAAGTTTCATATTGAGACACGAAGGAACAAAATTCGATCCAAAGAAAAGCGGCCACATTCTTCTAGATCGTATTTTGTTGCTTCGTGTCTCAGTATGAAAGTTTATAAAAATTATTAGAAAATTCTAGACACACTTACCGAGGGTCCTTACAATGTTACAGCAAGGCTATTTCATAATACAGTTGTGTGGAATATTAAAGTTTGAAATCGAAGACTCGGAACAATCGTAGCAGAAAAAAAAGATCTGAAGAGAAGAAAAAAGAGAAGAGAAGAGAAGAGGTGAGAAGAGGTTCTGAAAAGATTTTCATATTGTTACATTTAAGACAGCGTTTTTTTTTGTTCATACTTGTATGCTTACCAATCTGAATAATGATATACCGAAGATTTAATTGCATGAAAATAGTAATAGAACCGCACCCTAATTACGTAACACACTATCAATCATAATCTGAATCATTTTGAAGGATATTGCTAATCCATTGCTTCATATGTTCGAAGAATTTGTCTGCTCACAACTTAAATAACGCAATGAATGTTGTTGAACTGTCAAAATGAAAGCCATTCCTACTGTTAGTGTGTTACGTAATTACCCCGCTGCTGGCGACTTTACATACTAAATGAAATAATAATATTAAAAAATAGAATTTAAATAATGCAAGCATGCGAGTGTGTGAATCAGAGTGTATACGTAGAATGATACAGGCATTAGGTGTAAGGTTATTTTTATTCCAGCAACGCCTCCGTGTCGTCATTGATGAGTGGTTTTATCAAAATAATAAAAAAAAAATGTAATTGTTAGTTGGTCTCTTTTGAACAAAAATAATGCGTAACAAGCCACCAAATTGGTGTTTGCCTTCTGCAAGTATCTTGCATGTTACTGTGCAAGTATAAACTGCCACCGTATGTGATGTAGCCTTAACAGATAAAATCTACTGGTTTTCCGGAATTTGAACTTTATGTTTAAATGATAAGATAATGTTAAAGAGCTTTATTAGCTCGTTGAAAACGATAGGTTGGGCCACTAAAACAGCGAGGTATGCTGCGTAGACAGTAGCAGTCAGGAAGTGCATTTGACACCGAATTTAAAGTGTGGGAATCGAAATGAACTGGACAGATTAGTATGAAAACTTGTAAAAAGCGGTTTACTTAAGTTTTTAGCTGTTATCGACTATAACCCGGTTTCTGAATAGAGAATTTGAAGTTTAGAACTTGCCGAACTCTACTTTAACCCTACTGAAGGTGAAAGCTTGCGACATTCTTTTTTTGCACAAATCGCAGGTAAGAAAACTGGAATATTGCGGGCTACATGGAAGGAATCACCTTAAATAATGCTATAGTAGAATTTGATCAGAGGGGTAGTTACGTAACGCACTAACAGTAGGCATGACTTTCATTTTGACAGTTCAACAACATTCAGTGCGTTATTTACATTGTTGAACAGATTTTTTTTTCGAACATATGATGCAATGGATTCGCATTATCCTTCAAAATGATTCAGATTCTGATTGATAGTGTGTGTGTGTGTGTTATGCAATTAGGGTGCAGTTCTCAATTTCAAATTCAGATCAGAATTTCAATTCAGAAACCGAAGTATAGAATACGTTTTTTATTGATTGGTGAAAGAGTTCTTTAAGAGCGGCCAACCCGTCATACTTTTCATACAAACGCTCGTACGTGATTATGGCGTTGTCATGGCGTTCATCTTTCATTGAAATTTTTGAACTAATCGGTATCATGCGCACTTTATCTAGGTTTCTATGCAAGCAAAAAATCTAAATTTTGAGAAACAAATTCAGTATAAGCCTCCAAAAATCTGCTTTTTTGCACAAAACCTGAACTTTGGCCGTTCATAATGTACTCATAAATTGTAAAAGTAAAGAAAACATCTTCATAGAAACTTTGCACAAGTAATGGAAATTCTAAATGACGAACATGTTTTCCAAAAAATTGTAAGGCTTTTTCAAAAACACGTATTTTCTAGAACAAGTTTTGTGAAATCTCCGTGCGCCAATTTCGTTCGATGTTATCGCGTTCTCACTCTTGCTTCTTTTTCAAACATTGCGTTGGATGAAAGAACAAGGTTTTCAATCATGATTGCGTTGTCGACAGTCGGACCGGGAAGGGTCCTCTTAAGTTAACTATCGAGTCTGTGGATATTGCAAATATATATGTATTTTGCATCATAACAAGGTACCTACATACAGGCTAGAGCTAGCCTAGATTAGCTTCTCTAGATTGTTCATCCATAATTTTCACGGCATTCCCACACTTAATTACAACAAGAACGGGAAGCCAACATCCACCACTTATCGCCATAACACGCAACTGCTATACGCACTTACTGGTCCATACTACACCACATTTACTCACGCAAATTGAACCTTATGGGTATTAAAATAAGGCGATGTTAATTTAATTTAATTCTAATTACTGGGAAGTCATAGATAAGTAAAGTTAACAAGGTGATAAAGTCAGTTGTTATCAGTTCATGTTTCGATGCGTTTGGAGTGGAACTAATGGGTGTAGGACACCATGGGGTCCATGGACCCTAGTTTGTTTTATTACGCTGTCGGCTTGTGGGTCGTAATGACCCTAAGCCGCTTTTTGAGGGTTTTATGGGATGTCTTCGTCATATTTTCATCATGTTTTTGAATAGGTAGGTAATAAAAATAATTAGTTTGGTTTTTACGTTGGACTTTAAAATGCATTGCTTAATCTTTATAAGTAATGATTTTGAAGATGTAACAAGATAGACCGACGGGCTGATTGCGTAGCACACTTACAATGGCAATGCCATTCATTTTGACAATTCAACAATATTCATTGTGTCAGTCACTTCGTCGAGCAAAAGAATTTTTCAAACAAATGAAGCAATAGATTAGCAATTTCCTTCAAAGTACTTAGTATTGTGATTGAAAAAAAAAAACACGTGTGGCACTCGGGGACTGCCGCGGTAAAGCTATTGCATAGCATTTTTTATCAACTTATGCAATTATAATTATTATTATTTTTTTTATTTATGCAGTATTTTTTTTCTTTTATATTAATTGAAGTACAGTCGTACCATATACATACACGTTAAGCGAACGCTCGGCCGAGCTACATGGTAGGCGGAGTGGGGGGTGTTAGGTTTTATTTTCGTTACGGAATTTCTTGATTCGGTCGCCACGCTCAAAGCCCGCGATAAAAGCTATGCAATAGCTTAAAACTTATTTTGATTATTTACATTTAGGGAGGAATTAAAAGCAATTGGCTCAGCACGGACTGGCACTGACGAGGGTCGGTGGTTGTATGCATGCCATTGTTTGCACAAAGCAAAAAGCCTCAAAAGACAACACTACTTACACTGAAAAACTGGAAAAACACTTAACAATTAATTAAAGAAAATTAGATTTCAGTAATTTCAGCGCTCAAACAAAATGAAAGACAAAAGAATGCTACAGCTGCCTTTATTCTCACGGTCGGACGTGTAAAAATCAATTAAGAAAACAAGTTGCGATGGTATGGTACCTACTCATAGCCCTCAGCAAGTAGTTAGGTAATCATAGGGAATTGAGCAAACCTCTTCTAGGTACTTACCAGTAGTGCTATTCAATTTTTTCACTCAAAGAAAGAAAAAAAAATACACTAATAAAACGTTGCCAAAAGCCTGGTATTCAAAACGTTAAAAGGTTGACAATGTTGTCCATTGCTTGATGTCAACCAAAGACAATAAATAATACACATTGCGTACCTAATGCGCTGCGACACTGGCAAATGACAACAACAAACACAAACAAAACATGAAATGATCTACTTTTGTAACAAACAACAATTACAAGTACGCACTCGAACCTCACTCAAGTGACGGCACACAATTTGAAAGCGAACTCATTTGTTTTTGAAGTAAATCATCACAAATTCAAACTTCGACACCGTTCGAAATTCAAAGTGAAGAATTTCGAACTGTGTAGTTCAAAATAAGCGACTAGTATCTTCGACACCGTTCGAAATTCAAAGTGAAGAATTTCGAACTGTGTAGTTCAAAATAAGAAAAGGTATTTACAAGGCAGATGTGAATGGAAACGCCGGGACTGACGCCCTAGAAGCACATAATAGTGACCTTTATAAAGGTGATGTTCTTCAGAAAGGTCAGGTGCGTAGTACTCGTAACCATGTTCTAAAAAACCAAGGTCTGGCACTCCGGGAGTGACACACGCTTACGTCACTATCCAGTTGCCTCTTTATTGAAACAAATCACGAATTACGGAAACATTTTCAGTCACCATTCTGTTAAAAAATATATATTAAGCATTTAAATTGTCGTTTCGTTTATCTAATCAAACGAAAAAAATAAATTTAAACGTATACCAACGTAATTGTTAAATAAAACTTCATTGTTTTATCGGATTCGCACAGGTAATAAAGGCGGTTGGGGAGTTATTATTACACACTACTGGTAACACAGCGGTGATGACGTAGGCTTGTGTCTCCTACGTGACCACTGTGTCTCGGAATGCTATACCTGGCGAAGTATATTATTATACCATGCTCGTAACCTTTATGGGAAGAAAGCCTGAGTTTATGTATGTAGTTCAGAATAACTAAGTAAGTAGTGCTATTTTGTAAAATGACATCATTTCTAAATTCGAAATGTAAATTCGCAGCCTAAAGACAATCTTTAAAACAAAGAGAATTTGCTTTCGAATTGCGTGCGATCACTTGGATGAGATTCAAAGTGAACTTTAGGTACAGAATCCACTACTCTTCACAAATTAATTAACACGCAGTACCTTGATTGGGTTATCCTTTTAGTCTGCAGTTTACGGTAATGTGTATAATTATGTACGTATTGTGTAAGTATGCTGTTCGATTTTATCTACGAATAAACCTTCCTTTTACTTTTATTGGGTGTCGGATTTTGGGGTTCATTTTTATTTGATGATCATGAACATTCAGGGGCTAAATGATAACAGCCGCACGAGTCGATAGAAGGTTAAGCTACGCTTGCCGCGGTCAGTTCATGGATGGGTGACCATTCATTACTTATCGAGACCCCTCCGAGCCTCGGAAAGAACGTTAAGCCGTTGGTCCCGTCTGTCATTCGTAGATCTTTGACAGTCGGGTAGTCAGAAGCCCAAAAATCTGACAACCAGTCCTTTAAAGGGGTATCGTCTTACCCAGCAACTGGGTTGTGGAGGTCAGATAGGCGGTCGCTCCATGTAAAATACTAGCATTCAGCTGCATCCGGTAAGACTGGACGCTGACTATAACATAGTTGGGAAAAGGCTAGGCCGATTGATTGGTCGTAAAAATTAATTATTATCTGCTCACCAACTAATATAATTATTATGGTGGCCAATGTCCGATTCCTTTAATTGTCCATTTAAAACTGTAGCCATCCTATCGGAGGGACATTCTAGCCCTTGTTGTGTAGTGTAGCGAAAAAAATAATAATTCATCACTTTAAAACGTATATGTAGTAATTTATTATTTAAAAAAGAATCGCCAAAAAATAATATAATAAGCTAAAATTAAATATCATTAAAACAGTTGCGGAACAGGTAATTTGGCCTACATGAAAAGAGATTACGGGAAAACTTAAAGTACCTTACATCGGATGGTAAATCTTTGTTATGCTTTTGGTTTCCGCACTAGGGAATCGATGGCAATCGGTTTGAGGTTCGTCACCACTAAAATACGTAAACTTTCAAATGAATATTATCTTATAAAGATGGAACTAAGTTATCCCGAAAAAAAACAGTCCAGCACCCTAATTACGTAACACACTCTCTATCACAATCTGAATCATTTTGAAGCCTATTGCTAATCCCTTGCTTCTTAAGTTCGAAAAATTTGTCTGCTCAACAACGTAAATAACGCAATGAATGTTGTTGAACTGTCAAAATTAAACCCATTCCGACTGTTAGTGTGTTACGTAATTACCCCGCTGGTTAAAGATCAACTTGTATAAAAATGTTAAAGCTGAAAGTACTAATAACTACAATAGTTAAGTGCGATTGTTTAAATAACGAGTCGATCCTGAAAAACCGCAACCTCAAAGCGTAGCACGCCTCGACAGAATCGCAGATGATACGACAATCAAGTGTCGCGGACCAAAACGGTCTTGACGGTCCTGAACTCCAAGGATTCTGTGCGGCTGGTAAAAGCGACCCAAAAGCATGCAAGCCTGGTAACAAGTCTGGTGCCCAGTAAAAAGGTCAGAAGCAGTCCTTTTTAACTGATTCTACACATAATTCGAAGAATATCTTACACCATTTTTGCAGAAATCAACAATATAACTTGGTTGACTGCAGATAACAGAACATAATAAACTTGAAACTTGATTAGGAATTAAGGTAAAGTATAATCAATAAAATTTACTTGGCTCAATTTAAAATTAAAAGTAGAAAATTTATTAAAATCGACTGGATTCAATTCATCTTTTTCAGCAATTCAAGTTTATATGTATGTTAAAGTTAAAAAAAATTGTTGACTTATACGCACTAGAAAAAATAGGTTGAAACCGCAGAGGTCACGCTGCAGTAGGTAGGTACAACCTATTGTAGTCAAAAATACCTACCCGAGTACTTTTGACTACTTACGTACCGTATCATTCAGCAATTCGGCACTTCTTATTTCGGTAGGTACCTACTTATTTCTATTTACGTTTTCTAAACGCATACCTAATGTCAGTAAATCTTGTAACAACAACAGTTTCTTTCATTATGCCGCTACAATACCCGTTTCCAGCGTACACGCAGCCATTGAAGCCTAAAAATATTCTGCAAAGGAATTTGTTTACTGTTCTGTCTCGAACAAAGCTACTTTGTTCATTGGTTACAGAAATACATTTGAATAGGGATTTGAAAATAGTAGGTATCGATGTTTTACTTGATCCTTGAGCAAGAATCGATAAGGTTAAAGCGAGCGAGCGAGTGTGTGTGTGAGTGTGTGTGTCAAAGCGATGCGCGCTTTACATGTGGTAACCAAGTGTACAAACACGTTGTGAATGTGTGCGTGAAGACGAGTAGCGTCAGCATATAACACACACACGCACACACACTCACAAACACACACTTCAAACTTCGCCTTTGTCTCAGAAGATACCGAGAGCTTCAGCGCTAACACACACACATTCACAGCGTGTTTGTTCACTTCGTAACCACAAGCAAACCACGCGTCGCTTCGTGAGATACAAATACTGTACTGTTAATAGAAAGAAAGAATGTTCTATTGTCATAGAAACACGGTCTACTAGTAAAACTCTCGAGTTTGGGGTCATATGATTCGTTTTGATGAGTCTAATATATTGCACTTGGTGTAGAGGGTCTAATGATGGAGCCAGGAGGTGGATAGTGTAACTCTTCAGTGGTTATAGTAAACCGGTCAAGTCATAACTTCTTTGACTTTAGACTTATTAACTAAATAAAGAACATACTAGACAAAAAGTAAAAAAAAAACACCCTTTTAACACACAAAAATTTTAGACTTTTATAGAATTTTAGACTAGAATTTAAAAAATTAAACTGACTTGTATTAGTTACGATATGTACCTATGCAGCTTGTCACTTCTTTTATATCCAATGATTAATTCAAAAAGTGTGGAGCGCTTTGTTTAAAATCATTAAAAATACACACAGCCATAAAGCCCTCCACGCTTTTTGTATACAAAAGAAATGACAAGCTGCATAAGTACGAAACGTAACTAATACAAGTCAATTTAATTATTTTATGTTTTTTTGTGCGTGATAAAACGTGTTAATTAGTTTTTTTTAAACTAAATATTTTAAAGCATCCCGGTCATAACTAGTATTCGATACCCCAGGTCAATTAATATATACTTTCGATTTGATACTGCACCCCGATGAATAAAACTTTTGTAAAAAAAGTAGGAAAGTTTAATGTTCTCATGTTTACTACCAACATATTTCATATTAAGTACAAACCAACAATGCTTCGAAAATAACTCAACTCGTAAAGCAAGAAGATTACAAATACTCGGCTTTTCGTTATAATTAAAACGTCTGTGATAAAATGAACACAAAATCCTCAGAATTTATAGTTAGCAAGCCTGTAGGCTGTAAAACTACTTGATCTGTACAAATGCTTGAGATTTCGGTCTTGGCAAGAAGTAAGAAGTGTCGTAAAAAGCTGACTCTCTGACTAAATGTTAAAGTTTGGTATCATACCTCGAATGACGAAGGTTTTAGCAAAGATAGGGATTATACAGAATGGATTATTTGTTAATTGATAACAGTGATACTTATGTATCTAAGCACTAGTCTTCTAAGGTTGGTAATATAATATGTAGTTTGAAGAATCGATGGCATTCCTAAATAGTGCATCAGAGTGAGTGAGAACAAAATATACCTTGGTCGGTATCGTATTAAAACACTGCTCAGTAAAAAGGCTTCTGGTAGAAGCTGATAACCGGATTTTCTCGCAGTTGTGCCATCTAAAAGCTCTACTTTTAATGCCTGAAAAATACTGATTTTAGGTAAACCCTAATCAACCATCATTTAAATTAGGGAAGACACACCACTTTCCACATTTTAGCGAGTGAGACGCATATTCTGTTGTTCTCTGAGTGAATTCACAAGGAATGCATTATTTATGATTCATTAATTATAGATGTTACTATCGATTAAGTTAGGATAGGCGAATTTATCGCATTGGGTTATCCTGTAATGGTAGATGTAGGTAAGTAGATAAATAAATATGTTTTCTCTATCTTCTTAATTATCTATCTAAACATACGATATTAGCATCATTTAAAACCAATACAACGTGTGAACAGCCGCTATGTCACGTGTGTGGGGCGTCAAATTCTCCGCGACCAGTCAGCTGTGACGACAAACATGGCCGGCGCACTTGACCTGCGCACACGCGTATAGAACCTCGAAGTATACCGTCAGATACCGAAGATACTCCGAAGAATAATGTCCGAAGTTATTTGTTTGATAGAGCAAATAATTTGACACCTTGTTGGATTTGAAGGCAAGGATTCATAATTATTATGTACTTGTGTTGTCAATATTCACGATAGAAATATGTTTTGTAGTTTTTCAACTATGATAAATAATT
This sequence comes from Dryobotodes eremita, assembly GCA_917490735.1. Classification (NCBI taxonomy): domain Eukaryota; kingdom Metazoa; phylum Arthropoda; class Insecta; order Lepidoptera; family Noctuidae; genus Dryobotodes; species Dryobotodes eremita. The sequence goes on from OU823257.1 coordinate 15,129,721, forward strand.
ATGTACATACTTTTAACGATAGAGTAATGTGAGGAACCGTTTGTAAATATGCCTTTTTTGTATTTGTTAATAATGTATGGCATCATTAACAATACCTAATTGAAGATAAAACTTTAACACATTAATTTGTGTCTTGGCATTTTTGGGATTTTAGATACTACACTGTAAGTTCATCTGAAGTAAATTTAAATGAAAATAAATTAGATACAACTGTAGGTAGGAATAGCTTGGTATAGTTTGAGAAACCTAATTATTGTGGGGATATTATTAATTGCACATCAAGTAAATAATCACCTATCAATTTATTTCCATCATTTAAATGCAGCAAATTAACCAGACCGTACATACATAATACTCACACTCATAGCGTGTGAGTAATAAGTATTTGTCTCCGATCAGCCGTTTGTCATAAAAATTATGCCGAATGGATCGGCACAAAATGCAATATTACTAGGAGAATTTAGGATGCAAGAGCGAGCGAAACGAGCTTGGGACTTGGGGCAGCCCGACTCGGACAGGTTAGGTTAGAAGGGGATGGCGGGGTCTTCCAGACCCCGCCATCCCCTTCGTGGTTATTTGTTTTAAACCACCCAGAAGTAGGATCCCCGCTGAGTGGGGCTCCGTCCACTACGCCTTATTATTATTGAAATTCAGAAATAGGAGGCCTCGCCTAGTAGATAGCGGTGCGCCATGAATATAAATTGTTGCTTATTTAGTTATATATTGAGCTGAGTATTTTGCTGTGTAATAAGCAATTTTGATTGGAAATCGGATTATTTTTAGATTACATTTTTTTTTTAGTTTGCATTTAAATACTACCCATTATTAAGTACCTTCCAATACTCTCGCCCCCTATTATATGGGACTTAAACATAACTGGCGAAATGTGGGTGTACTATAGGTGCACCTCTGCCTAACCCTTCGGGGAATACAGGATTTAATTATGTCAATAGTTATAATTTCACTCCCAATCATGTGTTATTAGGTACTTAAAGTACATAACTAAAGAGTAGGTAAGTACTAAATACCATTTTATAAGGGCATCACATTTCTCTTCAGTACCTACTTAACGTACAAAAGTTACAAACAATACACAACTTGGCTAACACTATTTAATAATACTCCAGTTAACGCCATCAAGTTGATTCACGAGCTCTAGTAAACAGCTGCATATTAACTTTAACGATACTTTTATTGCAGCTAAACAAATGAGAGATAATTCTATAGGTTTTATTCGTAACAGACATAATTGTGCGGGCCTATTTACGTATAAAATAACATCTCCGACCGTTAATAAGGAAAAACCGAGGCCCGAAACCGTAAAATTGTACGATAATGGAAGTAAGCTATAATCATTACATTCTCTATACTTAAACACGGAGCCGCAATAATAATATCTTAGCCAGTACGTGCTAAAATACCTGAATACAATTTGCCAGTCAATACAACCTCGTTCAGAACAAAATAAGCTGTTATTTATTGAGTGCAAGTACAAGGCGTTTGCAGTAAATCAAAACGTCTATTTGTCGAACATAAACTGTGTATTATTGTTATGAAAATAACGCTGTATGGTTTTGAAAATCACAAAGTTAGTCCTAACCGAACGAGCGCACTTGCATTTCAAAGAACGATGGCTATAAAAACTTTGGAGGGTGGATTGTTCCTGTGCAGTAGCCGCGACTTCCCATCTCGGTACGTAAGTAAAGGCGTTTAATGGGACAACAAATCATTTTGGCTCATGTGTGTGGATAACGCCAATGGACTCATGCATAACTAATATGTACATATTTCGGTATTTTGTCCGACTGAATTTATGGCCGCCCGACCGAACGCATTCGGGGCCAGCTGTTAAACTATGGAAATTAAAATAAAATTTGATTGTGGAATATTAATAAGGGGCAACTAATAAAGCGGGGAAATTAGTTATTTTTAATTAATATTCGGAATAAATTTTATTTATGATGTTGCTTGTCTACTGGTTGTCGATGTTGAACATTAAAATTGATAACATACACGCGACGAATTTTCTTTGTCTCGCAATTCAGAAAGATTGGTTGGAGAAAACAAATAAGTTTCGATCTCATATCATTACTAAAACTCCAGAAAGAAAATTCAACTATCATAGGTACATAAATCCAGCTCCTAGGTCACGATCCTTTATTTTTTCACGACTTTTAAGTATACAAACCAATTTCATTACGGACCTATAGCAACAACGGACCATTGCGGTAAACTTTCATGGTTCTCCTGCCTTCGGCCCCCAAAAATTAAAAAAATATACTTAGTCCGATTTACGTGGTTTCAAACTTTCGCCCTTTTGTTAATATTACGGAAAAACCGAAAGGTCGTATCCTACCTTTTCTTGCATCGAATCAGGTCGCCTTTGACCATTGTCACACCTAATGTGATCTAATCTGTTTTGTTTTGTTTTTTATTGGAGATACTCTCTCTCTTACCTTTTTAACCGACTTCAAAAAAAGGAAGAGTTTCTCGATTCGACTGTATTTTTTTAATGTGTGTTAGCTCAGAACTTTTTACTAGGTGAACAGATTTGGATGATTCTTTTTTATTTGAAAGCTGGTGCTTCTCTTGTGATCCCATATAAATTTGATCAAGTTCTGACCAGAAGTTTTTGTGTTATCCTTAATACTGCGTTTTTTTCCACTTACTTTATATTGACAAATAAATCTATTTTTCTTTCTTTATTTTCTAGTATTAAGCGACGATGCGGTCGAAAAAAGACCGAACAGTCACCAAAAGTGAAAGTAACCAGGGTCGTTGGATAAAGTTGAAATTTTAGTAAGAAACCGATGGATGTTTTCGAATACTTAAAGTTCATTTATTTATCAAATTAAATTTTATTCAAAAATATCCATCGGTTTGTTACTAAACTTCAACTATATTCGACGTCTCTGGTTACTTAACTCTTTTGGTTTATTCACTATTATGGTTACTAACTTATAAACTTTTTCTTCACTTAAGTAGGTGTGTCTTGATCTATCACACGATTTAAGTAGGTGTGGTGGAGTAGACCTACCTGTTATCTCCTAACATCTTAATAAAGCAAAATTGATAACTGCCCTAACTAACTAATTGATAACTATAATATTCTAAGTTTGAATAAATGTACAACATTCGATTTTTTGACTTTCAATTGTTTTTTCGTTCGGCTTTTAAAGGAAAGATGGATCATGGAAAATTATAGTAATTTTTTAATACGCGTTCCGACTTGGATCTAACGCATCAGAGACAGGTCGCAATATCAATGCTGTTTGGAGAGGATACGGCTAATGAACGCACCGTGGGTTTTTTGTTTATTCGCTTTCGTATTGGAAACTGACTTGAAGCGTGAACCCCCAGGGAGACCAGCCACTAAGGTAAATAACAATGAATTGAATGCGATGGTGAAAGCCGATCCGTATCAACAGGGCCGTATTTAAGCGTGTGGAGGCCCCGGGGCAACCAAAAAGTGTAGGCCCCGAAAATTTTGTGGAACAGCCGATAAATTGTTTTTTCCCCATTTTTCAATAATTTTAAACAGGGTGGATTTTTTAGATAGGGCAGTAAGGGCAAGGTACCTTAACCGTTCTAACTGTACACCGTGTGTAAAACAGCGAAAAAAAATATCAAAGGAAAAGTTGTTTACTAGTGTTTACTTGTCGGAATTTAAAAATATACTTTTTTTTCGAAGTCTCTATTGTGGGGGCCCCTCTTTTGTGGAGGCCCCGGGGCGGTCGCCCCGGATGCCCTCCCCTAAATCCGGCCCTGCGTATCAAACTACCAAGGAATTAGCGGCATGGTTTGATATTAGCGTAACCACAATATTTACCCATTTGCATCCAATATCGATAAGATAAAAAGCTTGAAAATTGTGTACCCCATGATTAGACTGATCTGCAGAGAGAAGCGCGCCTTGAAGCTGGCCTTACCTTGTTGAACTGGTACAGAAATGAAGGGATTTTTGGGCGAATTGTGACGTGTGATGAAATGAGGATTCTTTACGATAATCGCAAGCGAACAACGCAATGGCTGACTCCAGCCCCTGCAGTCTCGACATTAGACAGCGACAAAAATCGGTCGCTAAGTCGTGTCGTTGTCAAATTCCTTAAATAGATTTTCAACTTTATTTCGGAAGCATAAGGTTGAAAATCTATTAAAGAAATTTGACATCGATAAGACTAAACGACCGATTTTTGTCGTAATATTTGTCGAGACTGCAGAGCCTGGAGTCAGCCATTGCGTTGTTCGCTTGCGATTATTGTAAAGAATCCACTTTTCATCGCACGTCACAATTCGCCTCAAAATCCCTTCATTTCTTTGCCAGTTCAACAAGGTAAGGCAAGCTTCAACGCGCGCTTCTCTCTGCAAATCAGTCAAATCATGAGGCACCCATTTATCAAGCTTTTTTATCTTACCGATAAGATAAGATAAGATAAGATAATTTTTTATTTGTTCAAATTCCGATTCGATGCAGATGGGTCTATATTGTGGGTATGTTAAAATCAAACCATGCTGCTAATTCCTTGGTAGTTTGATGCGGATCGGCTTCCATCGTCGCATTCAATTCATCGTTATTTATCTTATTGGCTGGTCTTCCTCGGGGTTCATTCTTCAAGTTGAAGTTTCCACTACGAAAGCGAATGAACCAAAAACGCACGGTGCGTTCATTAGCCGTATCCTCTCTAAACACAGCATTGATATTGCGAACTGTTTCCGCTGCGTCAGTTCCACGTCGGAACTGGTATTTAAAAATTGCTCTAATCTTCAATGTATCCATCTTTACTTTAAAAGTTGAACGAAAAAAACCAATTGAAAGTCAAACAATCGAATGTTGTAAATTTTTCAAATTTAGAATGTTCGTTAAAAAATTCGTTGATTAAATTCGTTCGTGAATATTTGTTATAGTTATCGCGTGAAAAAAGTTTCAATCTTGAATCTCACACCATGCAGGTTTAATTTCAATTCAAAGTGGCCAGTACGTTAAGACGTCATTTTCATATTTTAACCCCTATTACTAGTAGTATAGAAGTATAGATAAAGTACCTTTTGTGTATGTGTAACTTTATTTGTAGAAAACTTGGTTTCCTTACGTTGAGGAGAAATTAAAAAAATACCTTAGCAGTCGCACCACTCTTCGACAATTATCAGCTTTCACAGCGTTAACACTTTCTCAGAACTGATATCGAAACTTCACAAATAGCCATAAATATTGCAAAAGCTATTACAGTTTTAGATCAAAATGTTAATGTTAAGCGATTTTGCCGTCGAAAAAGGAACGTACCTATTCACTTTTATGTTTATAAACTTTTCCTTCACTTGAGTAGGTGTGTATTGATCTATTTCGCGATTTAAGCAGATGTGGTGGAGAAGACCTACCTTTTATCTCCCGACATCAGCAGACGCATCCTTCTTCGGCTTCACTGAAAAGAAAACTTTCTCAGAACTGTTATCAAAACTTCACAAATAGCCATCCAAATATTTCAAAAGCTACTACAGTTTTAGATCAAAATTTGTGTCACATTGATCGCGCACGCTTACGTTTAACTCGAAGCTCATAAACAAGAAATACAGGTAAACAGCCGATCGTAATGGCTGTTGAGAGATCTACATTACGAAATACCCTTTTTATGTTCAACAAAAAGGTTGAAAGAAGCAGGTGTGTATCATAATATATAAACATACCCTACTTGAGGAGATGTTTGATGTTGATCTTTTTTTATTAAAAGGTTAAGTGTATATTAGCTGTCTCATTGGTGATCGACTGATAGTTTAGAGCACTGTAACTTATTTGCTCATTGGACGAAAGACCTCTGCTTCATAAAGAGGAAGAACGAAGATTGATCACCATAAACCTGTTTGTCCTATGTCCACAGTGACCATAAGGTCTGATATCTTTTGTACTAAATATATAGGTACGTATAATAACTGTTTGATTTATAATAACTAACAATTATATTTGTGCTAAATTGAGGAATATTAAAATATGTCAAGTTTTTACCGACGCAATTAAAAAGATTCTGAGCAGGAAAATCACGACTAAGTCTTTGTATCGGTTTTTTTTCAACATAAAATGTCTACAACAGCCAAAGTTTGGGATTGTGTCTGGTCGTTTGAGCGGGCAAGCCCCGTGGGGCCAATTAATAGAAACCTCTGTCATCGACGGACTATCTGTGGCTGACAGTAAACATCTGACATTCTGCCTTTACCTTTAGGGAATATAGGCCGATGTCACAAATGAATGTTTTTGTTATCAATTAGGGTTCGCTTCGGTTATTGGTAGAGGTATCTAGGTCGAGTTTGTTAATTAAACTTTTGTTATTAAATAAAATATCAATATTTAAATAGGTGCTTATTCCGTTTGAATGAAATTTCTACGAAATGAGGGCTGTTTCATTTTAATTTAATTTTTAGTGTTTAATTATGGCCACATTTTACGCGAAATTCTACGAGTTTTTAATGAGGCATTTTATAGCCGCCCTGCGAAATTATGACAACTAAACCCTGCCTGTGATGTTATAATGTATGGTTTTGCAAAAACCGATTATATGTTTTGGTATCATAAAGGTTTGTAAGTACATAGCCTAGTTTAATAGTACCTTTATATAACTTCCGCTAATTTATTTCTAGTTAATTTGTTATAGAAGGAAACACCTGAGCAATTTTGAAATATCGACGACGCATGGCCATAATAACTACTATAGAAATATATAAAAAATGCGTAAGTGTCGTGGAACACTCGGTTGGAACGAAGTTCTTTTCGTAGTATATATCACATCCATAGAACAAATTTGATTACCAAAAAAGGGTTATATTGAGTCAACCTTAAAAGATAGACATATGCCACCGCATTTTTTTTTTATGAGGAACTATTCCGTCATACATGATTTTTGCGTTACTTTTACCGTCTACGCAGCGCACGCAACGGAAGCTCTCAACAGGAATTAGTTTTTCCCGTTTTTGCAATATTTTTAATTTATGCTTCGCTTGTAGCGTGATGTTATATAGCCTAAAGCCTTCCTCGATAAATGGACTATCCAACACGAAAAGATTTTTCATTTCCAACCAGTAGTTCCTGAGATTAGCGCGTTCAACCAACCAAACAAACAAATAAAGAAAGGGTCGTGACGGAAACTCGTGTATATTTTTTTTCGCCTAGCCCCCATCCGCCAAATGCGTACCGTGCGATGAGGAACTTCGTTCCAAAAACATATCAATGATATCAATGATATATCAATGATACCTACACTAGCCTTTTTATTTATTTGATGGATGTCACTGCGTAGTCAAGCAGAAGTAAACTTTTACAAGTCAATAAAAATATCCACGAAAACTTCGTGCAAGGAGGTAAAATGTTACAAAACTCCTGAAAAGATATCCAGTAACCAATAATATAGTTTGCTGATATTAGCATAAGTTATAAAATATTGAAGTAAACGGAACAAAAGTAGCGAAGGAGGACCAAAAAAGTTACCGATCCCTTCGACAAATATAAATAAATAAAAATGTTTATTTCAATTAACATATTTACGTTACATTTGGAATCTCCTTTTAAGCAGGGAAATGCTTGTGACAGAGACTCCGCCCTACCACTTATCAATATCCAAAAGAAAAATAAGTAATTGAAAAACATGTTTTAATATGAGAATACTGATTTAAATAATAATAAAAAAAACCGGCCAAGTGCAAGTCGGGCTCGCGCACGAAGGGTTCCGTACCATTATCTATAAAAACGACAAAATAGTCATGTCTTTTGTATGGGAGCCCCCTTAAATATTTATTTTATTCTGTTTTTTAGTCTTTGTTGTTATAGCTGCAACAGAAATACATCATCTGTGAAAATTTCACCTGTCTAACTATCACGGTTCATGAGATACAGCCTGGTGACAGACAGACGGACAGCGGAGTCTTACTAATAGGGTCCCGTTTTACCCTTTGGGTACGGAACCCTAAAAATGGAGCGTGCGCGATCGAAAGTAGGATCGGAACTGAACAATAATGTTGAGTAGCCTCGCCGCCGCCGTCGCGCCGTGCGTTGTTGCCGTACCGTGCAATTATACCTAAAACCATGCTAAAACTACTTATTTCTGTTACACATATTAACATTATAAAAGGTTACACTTTGATTCTGTTACACTATTGTATCTGTTACATTTATAAGTGTTTTTCTTTTAAAACAGTTTTAAAAAACAATGTTAAAAACACTTATGACGGTTACAGTTTGAGTCCCTGGCGCAATCGGGAACCTGCCCCCCGCGCGCTCCGCACCCGCTACCGATCAAGCCACGCCCCGCGAGAATTATAATTATTATTTACTTAGGCACCTATTACAGATTTATTATTAGAAAATAATGGTTCACGGTTTATGCATAAGGTTTATGTTTATGAAATTAAATGTTTTATTTTATTTTTATATTTGAGTTGATTGAATGAAAGGTAAATTGCGGTTTACGATTTATGACGTATTAAAAAAAACTACTTACTAGATCTCGTTCAAACTAATTTTCGGTGGAAGTTTACATGGTAATGTACATCATATATATTTTTTACTTTTATCATTCTCTTATTTTAGAAGTTACAGGGGGGGGGGACACATTTTACCACTTTGGAAATGTCTCTCGCGCAAACAATTCAGTTTAGAAAAAAATGATATTAGAAACCTCAATATAATTTTTGAAGACCTATCCATAGATACCCCACACGTATAGTATTGACGAAAAAAAATGTTGAGTTTCAGTTCTAAGTATGGGGAACCCCCAAAATTTATTGTCTTTTTTTCTATTTTTGTGTGAAAATCTTAATGCGGTTCACAGAATACATATACTTACCAAGTTTCAACAGCATAGTTCTTATAGTTTCGGGAAAAAGTGGCTGTGACATACGGACGGACAGACAGACAGACAGACATGACGAATCCATAAGGCTTCCGTTTTTTGCCATTTGGCTACGGAACCCTAACAAGGGAAAGAGGCGCGCTTGTAGTGTAGTGTAAGGTATGTGTGTGTGTATGTGTGATAGTGTGTGAGGATAAGTGAAGGTATGCCGTATTGCGAGTGAGTAATTTAGGCCTAGTGGTTCACACCGCGTCATTGTCTTAGGATCAGAAGAAGCCTAGTAGCCTCTTCCACTAATCGTAAACTCCGCGGTATGACTATTGTCAGGTTATTGAAGCGTTGATACCATGAACTCAACTTCATCATAGCTTTTAGTCTTAAGCCAATTTGATACCATTTTTTTACAGTCACGCAGCTTCAGAGAGTATAATATGGTTAGTTCTATGTTAATCTAGTTGTATAGGTGGGGTGATTGCCGCACATACTGTTTTTTAGCAAAATCAGATCCTACTGTGACGGTTGAAGCGACTGCGTCCATCTTCCTTCGTCGTTCGTCTATTGGTCTTTGAGGGATCGTACCGGAGGGATTTGTGTGTTGGAGGATATAAGGTTTTCTTACAGACAGAAGGCCAGAAGATAGGTAAAGGCTTTGGGTAGGGAATCTGAAGGGTTTAAAGACCATGAACTTAGGAGAGATCTCTGAGCCCTCTCTATTTAAAAAAATATATTTTTGTGAACCCCAGCATGTGAAACAGTACGTGAGGATCGATTGGGCCAGAGAGACATAGACTTGCTCAAGAAGATTCTTTGAAGCTACGTGTCGGAAAGTTTTAAATGTCCATATAATTGCCCTAACCCTTTTCATTATCAGTTCAATATGCATGTGCCATGACAGTCGCTGATTAATCACGACACCCAAGTATTTAGTGTGGTGTAGCCTGTTTATTATGACACAAGAGCAGTCGAGATTTAGGGGTTCGGCCAGCTGTGAATCTTTAAATGGATTTGGGTGATGATTGCGTGTGGTTGTAATTAGTAAAACAAATGTAGTTAAATTTGAAAGCATTTAGTGTGACGAGATTTTGATTGGGCCAAGTTACTATTGCTGACAGGCCGCTCTTAGCTGACCTCCCAACACTGTTTCACGTCCTGTCAGCAAATACTATCGCGGTATCGTCCGCGTATGAGAATATGTGTACCCCGTTAATTTTCATGTCGCAAAGATTATTAATATAAATAAGGAATAGTTTCGGCCCAAAGACACTACCCTGCCCGACTCTGTACGTAACAGTTTCTTCTGAGCTAGTAAGCTCCGCAATTTTAACCATTTGTATATCAAAAGCCTTTTTTAAGGTCCATGAATACAGCTAGACATTTACTGCCGTTGTCAACTTTATCTACTATAGTAGACATTAGTGACAATACTGCAATCTCAGTAGATATTCCTTGCCTAAACCCAAACTGAAAAAGTAATGTTATTTTAATTTTAGACAAGTAAATTAATAATTAATCGTGAATTTATAAGACTTTCAAGAATTTTTGATATGGACGGGAGAACTGAAATTGGCCCATAATTTGACGGGTTAGTCTTGTTTCCACACTTGTGCACAGCCGTTATTAGGGCTACTTTTAAAGCTTCTGGAAAAATTCCCTGTTCAAAGCATAAATTTGATAAATGGGTTATGATTGGCACTACTTGCACAAATGCGGCTTTTAAAAAACTAATTCCTATTTTGTCTTGACGACCCGAACCATTATCTGATTTCAAGCTCATTATATCGGTATGAACTTCGCAAGGGTCGGTTTCCAGTAGAACAAAAGATAATATTGGAGGACAGTGTGAAGATGATAAGTTAGGATCGAAATAATTTGCTGCTGAGGACAAAGGTGTTATGATGTTATCCGCGAGAACCTTGCCTATGATAGAGAAGTAGCTATTCACCACATTAACGGAGTTCTGCGGGTTGGTACATCCAAGAGTTCTAAATTATTTGTTCTTTTAGGTTTGCGCTGTATACTTTTGTTAATAATATGTCACAGATATTTTTGGGATTTTTGTGTGCGTTAGATAGTTGGTCTCTGTCATCTTTTTATTTTTTGATAATATAATTACAATAGTTTCGATATCTTCTATAAGTTATTGTTAGTACCTCATTGAACGGATCTAGACTTAGCCTCTTTGGCATGTTATTTCGATTGTAAATACAGTGCAGTAAGCCAGTGGTCATCCACGGTTTTAAGATTCTATTTTTTAATGGAATATTCATGGTGATTGTATTAAGTGTAACACAATTTTGTAGTATTTCGATTAGGTTATAAGAAAGGATGTTAGGGTTAGTTAGTTTTAGCAAGTCTGCAAGGTTTCTAGTCCCTTCATATGTTAAAAACGGTTTTGGTCTTTGAACATTTAATTAATAATAATACTAATAAAATCGTTTATTTATAAAAGGGACACTTTTACAATAAATACCTTAACAATTAAAATAGAGCACAGTTGCTAATTTGCCTGAACTAGGTTGAACCTGTGCTTCAGACTAGAAAATGCATAAATACTTAATATAATAAATAACAATGAGTATAAAGTTACAACTAAAATAAAACTTAGGTAGCGGTTCTATTTGCAGACAACAAGTAGATCTTCTGTCCGAGCATAATTGATAGTAAATACTTAAGAATAATGTTTTTACAGCTATAGTAATTTAATTTATAGATACTTAGTTTTCTATTTAATTTATGGTACAGAAATGGGCCTAAGAATGTAAAAAATCTTTCTACAAAGACATGTTTTGAGGTTGAATTAGATATGCATACTATATCATTCCGTCACTTGTTAGAATTGTCAGCATTGTAGGTAATTTAATTGTGTTTGTATGGTTTGTTATTTTTAAGAAAGTCACGAGATGATCTGTGATGGTTGTGTGAATAATTGCAATGGTCGCAGATTTACTTGCAAGTTTAAGTTTTATAATAAAATGGTCTAGATAATTTTTGTATCTCGTGGGAAGCGAATGACCAGGGAGAAGCCCGTTCAGTGCCAGCATATTGAGACAAAGATAATTAAGTCTATTTGTGCGCTCATGTGATTTTTCATTCTGATTAAATATACAATTTATATTTATATCTATATCCAGTGATTATAATACTTAAAAATGCTGAAATGTTATTTACGTGATTATTTAGGAAGTTGAGAAACTCATCCACGTTCGAGTTTGAGGAGGAACGATAAATTGCTAAATTAGATCAAATGAGATGTGGATCTCTGAGCAAGACGCTTGAGTAAATATTATTTCTTTAGTTTTAACTTTTATGTGTATTTTTTATATAAGCAATTACTCCATCACATTAATTAATATGGTTTGTAGTTTGGACCGATATATAATGCGTCAAATTCACGCAAAACGGCAATCGCTCAGCATAATGCTACGACTCTATGCGAGACAGAGCCCCAGCGCTGATTAAGTCGCATAGTCCAGAAACGCACACATACATACTGTTATTATTATTATTATGTTAAAATTATTATTATTTTTAAGCTTTTCGCATATCTCGGGACCATAAGTTCCCGGACGGTAGGCATATGAGGGGCCGAAGCGAACTCGCAGAGGCCCGTTAGAATCTATAAGTAAAGGAAATGAAGCACAAGCCGGTGATTATCCCTGATGCACTGTGCAAGTGCACCCAAGGACAACCCCCGGTTGATGTTGGACTATTGCGGGTTATAGACAAAAAAAGATATTGAACTATGGGTTTGGGTGCCTAGAGTGGACCTAGAACTATGGAAGGACTATGACCCCTGCCTGATCAATGTTTTATGTTATATACACGGACAAAATGGCAAGGGGTGACTTGCACACTCAATAATGGGCCCCCGGAAACCGTCGCTGGCACATAGCGACGTAGCGAAAAGGGGGCAACACTTCCTGAGGTGCTTGAGGAGTGGAGAGGTATTCCACGGCTATTAGAACAATCCCTGAACCCGGAAGATGGTCAAGATCCCTACCAGCACTTACTGAAATGCTTCCTTCCTCCGAGCACGTTTGCTCTTGTTAATCTCCACTCAAGACAGCCAATAAAGGCAAGAAAGAGGTGGGAGCTCTGTTCCTCGTCATTGTTCACTCCAGCCGGCCAATAAAGGCAAGCCAGAGGTGAGGAACAAGACTTCTCCCGGGAGATAGGATCCGTGGGGTCGCTACTGCCCAACAGCTCGCCACATGCTGCCCTGCGGGTTTCTGTATCTCTCTTGGTCTGACTCCTCACCTTAGACTTGTTTCGGCAAAGTAAACTCTACCAGTGCAGACCTAGACTTCAGGAGCGCGCAAGCCCCACCATGACATCAACGTAAAGATACAGCGGTATTATTAATAATAATACCGCTGTAATAATAACCGGGTTTCATGCTGGAACTTACTTATATTGTAACAACTAAATGTACCCATGAATGCAATAAAGAATATGAATTTGAATTTCATTAGTCATTTGAGGTATTTGTTTTTCTGGATTCAGTCTTCATTCACTCAGGGTTATCAGGTCAGTATACATTTTTAGACTTACCAAGTTTAGTTGATGGTCATCAAAGTTAGAGTAAATAGATCTAATATTTTGCGAGACGATAGTAAAGACGTGAGAATTAAAACTTATATGCTTGGTGAAGTCTCTGATTTTACAATCAAATACTTGGGCTATTTCGGAGTTGACTATTACATTCAATGTTAATAAGGTGTTATTCATTATTATAGATTTTATTAGTGCAACAAGTGGCGACTTTGTAGGCTCTTAACATGTGCCTATAGGAATATTTGTGTGTCAAAGAGTGTAAAAAGGTATATGTGGTTGGTAAGTCTGTGAATGTGATTTTAAGTATAAGGTTCGGATTTGTGTGTAAAATGTGTGTTAGTGTGCGATTGATTAACATAGATTAACGAACTATTAACTTAATTTTAAGCATTTAGTATTGTATCTCATTTAGTCTCAATTGTGGAGATTATAACAGTTTCCTTATAGTCCTTTCATTGATACAGTCATTGGGAGTGTCCTATAATCCAGCAGTTCATGATATGTTTATAAGGTACGATGTATTGATAATTATAATAATTAGAGTATAGGTATAGAGGTAAGTTCGGTGGTGGGATAAGACCGTATGTGCGTATCAAAGTCTTACGTACAAAAATCTGCGCCAGTTTTTTCTGCCCCACACATTGTTGTCAGGATTTAAAAATGCACGGGAATTTGATTCGTACGGTCTTATCCCAGCGCCAAACTTTCCCTAAGATACCTTACATTGTAAATAACCTGTTTCAAGATCCCCAACTACAGTTCGCAGACTGCAAATTTACAATATCCAAATACAGGACCAAAAATATTAGTAGCTGTAATATTTTACCAGACAACTGATATGGTTTACTGCCAAACCCATAAATCCACTAAGAGCAATATAATTTTGCTCCTATTTGTGAACACAATTTATTTATCCCATAACTTATAGCCCAGCTCAATTTACATAAGCAAAATATATTTATAAACATTTATTTTGATGCTTATTTATTTATAGGGATCTAATTTTACAGTGACTTAGCCCATGTTCGCACGGACGTAAAAGAAAATCGCGGCGGGATTTTATAGCACACTAGATTTTCAACGCTTTGCATAACGCCGAGAGTTGAAAATCCAACAGTGTGTTTTTTCGACGTGCTGCATGCAGTCTGTTAGATTCTCAACGCTCGGCTGAACAACGAGAGTTGAAAATCCAGTGAGCGATAAAATCCCGCCGCGATATTTTTACGTCCGTGCGTACGTGGGCTTAGTGTTAATAGTGATGTTATTAATTAAATATTAAGATTTATGAATAGAACACTAATCCTTAGTCTCGCCTTTATAAATCTAGAAGAAGAGAATTTCATCTGACACCTCGCCTTGCGGAGATGTTTCATCTAGCTGTGCGCGCGGCTCTACCCTTTTTAATTTAAGAAAAGAATATTATTATGAATAAAACCTCATGTCAGTCTTTTTTAACCGACTTCTAAAAATGGAGTAGATTCTCAATTCGGTTTTCTTCAGTACTCCGTCATTTATAAACCGATTTGAAAAATGAATCTTTTATTTGAAAGGGTATACTTATTATAGGGTGGTCCCGTATGAATTTGGTCGAATTCTAATGAGTAGTTTTTGAGTTAGCTTCAATAATACGTATTTTTTCCACTTAATTTATGTTGATGATTTTATAATAAGTACCTGTCACTGTTATTCACTCAGCAAGTGAAGGTATACGAATTTGTGTGGGGTAAGTAGGTACCCCAACTAAAAAGTGAAAAATAAAAACTTTATTCAAAAAAAAGGACAACCGACTTCTAAAAAACACTACAAAGTGAAAAATTTATTTAATTTCGGAAGTCGGTGGCAACAAACGAAAATACAATACCAAAAACACGGACTTCCGAAATTAAAGAAATTTGTCAACTCGTGGTTTTTTTTGGAAGTGTTTTTTTATAAAGGTTTTTGAGTACCAACTTTTGAGTCTCGACGTAGCGAATTACTTGCTTTAACATCTCAGCTTATCGCAGTCCACTGCTGGACATCGGCCTCTCCCATGCTGCGTCACAACACCCTGTCCTCCGCCTTCCGCATCCAATTTGTCCCAACCAAACAACCATCCATCTAAACGTAAACGTAAACTCAGAAGTCACAGTCTCTTTTAAAGTCCAGACATAATCTTTGTCAGATCATGTGAAGACCATGTAGATTAGTGTCTGAAATGATCTTTTGAGGAAAGAACCACACAGATCGAGTGGCCCTGTCCAGTCAGTGCACGCATTTGTCAGTAATCGTGTAGCTCAACTCGGAACTAAGTAGCTCAACGATTCGACGAACAATACCAAAGAAAGGACATTTGGGTAGGCCACATAAATTACTCAAACTGCCAGATCATGATTAAAACTAACTGAGAAAAGAAAAGCCTCAGTACTTAGCATTAGTTTGCATCACATTACAAATGAAAAGAGTCACAAATTCAGCTCACACGGATAATAACCGTAATTACTGTAATTACAATTGAGTAGGTATTATTATGAGACCTCTAATTGACAACAAAAACGCAGCTGATTCTATTTTTTACAATCGTCAAGAGCTCAGTGTGATTCGTCTCGCAATTTTCAGTTCTTGCCGTAATTATGGACCTATTTCACGATTGCATTTAATTTGATACAATTGCTCGTCAGGTAACGGTTTAATTATTAACTTGAATTTTGGAGTTATTCATGGTCTTTTTTATATGTAAAATATATTCAGTAGGTATGTTCCTTCGGACCGTAAATTGTTTGTCTGTCCCATAAATGTCGGTAGCGATATTATGTAACATAAAAACTATGATGAGGGACAAAATCGTGTTCAAAGTAGAGGAACATATTTATGGCCACAAACTCTTGAACAGATCGTAAAAGGAGGAGCCACATTTCACGAGGTGACTCCTAACTTGGAACGATTTGGGCCAATAATGACGATCGCCGAAGAAATTACCGTATAAACACTAACCCCTTTTTTTATAAACGTTGCTTAAAGTTAAGAGATGATTAAACGTTAAAAATGTATGGTTAAACAGTCGCTAATCATTACTAAACTTTAAGCAACGTTTATGAATAAACCCATAAAAGTTTTTAGTCATGTGTTTGACCCTTTTTCTACTTAGTCATGATTCTTAATTTAGAACTTAATAAAAGTTAAGGTAAGTAGACACGAAACTGTCACTTTTCAATCGAAATTCAGAGCTATGATTTCAAGTTCGAGTGCCTGTTCCGTAAAAAAGAAGCGTGCTTTGATCCGTTCCTTCGCAAATACAGTGGCTATATTTGGAGCGATAAATTTTTTAGCGTTTTGAAGAATCAGAAATCAAAAGATTAATATCCATTACTTATTTCATCTCTTATTTTAATGTCTTTTGAAAAGAAACAATCAATTCGATTTGATACTTAGTCTAGCCAGTCTTTATACGGGGTATCGTGTAACTCAGTAATTAGGTTGTGGAGGTCAGATAGGCAGTCGATTCAAGTAAAATACTGGTATTCAGATACTACTGATAAGACTGAAAGCCGACCCTAACATAATTAGGAAAAGGCTAGGCAGTTGGTGACCTAATTCAAAAAAAATCTTTCCTATAAACACACATATAAAAGTAATTAAAACTAAAAGCTACTGCAAACTTATTATTGCAAACGAGCCAATAAAAAAACGAATAAACCCCAGAACGTTGCAAGCATGAAAGTTTATTACAAAATAGGAAAAATAAACTTTACAGCCATTGTATGCAGTAATCGAGGAGTTGGGAGAATAAAGCAATTAGATCGTTTGATACCATTTAGTAGAGCCTCGTCAAAAGTGGCCAATTTATACCACATTTATGGGCCAAAGTGGAGATTATGAAGAATGGCCATTGGCCACTAACCACTTAATTATCGAAGATTGAGGAATGAGGATGTATTGGTCAAGCCGCGGTAATAAGGAAGTGGTGGGAAATAGAAGCCGCTTGTGATGTGTGGAGAGTAATCTATTCTTGTTTATGAACTTATGATCGATAGGTGCCTTAGGGTTCTAATTTGAGCTACAAATCAAAACCAAACACTTTCCAATCTGTTGTTTTGTGAACATTCACAAGATATTGGGTACCTATACAATTAATGAAATAACCATGCGTAGTTTCTTGCTAGCTCTTCTCCATAGGAAACGACCAATTGGAATCGTGCACCTAGCTTCTGACGTTTCATAAGTGCCAATGTAGATTTATACAGGGTTAATGGTTATATGTCGGCCATCCGTTAAGAGGATGTAGGGGAGGTCATTTGCAACCATATGACCCCTGATGACCCCTATGCAAATGTCAACCATTATCGAGTAATTTGACATTTTATATTTTTTTGGTGATATCTGGTATCTTGTTGTATCTCGTTGGATAGCTGAGAAGTTGTACATGTTTTTGGAATGCTCTGCCGATAAAGTACTTCCGTGTTTTTTGCAGAAATCGACTATTTTAGTCAAATAACCTGCTCAAAATGATAGAAATTTTTAAGGATTTGCAAAAATATAAAAGATAATTGTCATTTTATAGTTGATTATTATGTATTGAAGCAGAAGCAGATAACCATAATAAAAAAAAACCATGCATTGTATTTTTTAAATACGTTTTCAAAGTTGTGTAGGTACCGCTAAAAATATAGACAATGTCAAATTACTCGAAAATGGTTGACATTTGCACAGGGGTCGTCAGGGGTAATTTTGTTGCAAACGACCTCTCCTACGTCTCCTTAATGGATTGCTGACATAAAACCAATAACCCTGTATATATATATTTTTATTCGAATTTGGATACTTAGTCTGAATATTTTTTTAAATGCAACCTAAATTGTAAAAAAAAGAAGACCGACTTTTTTAATTAGCTTCATTTGTCACTTGGTGTAGACTTACTAGTAGGCATGGTCTAAAAAACAAGGTCTGGCATTCCGGGAGTGACACATGCTTACGTCACTATCCAGTTGCCACTTTATTGCAACAAAACAAGAAGTATGGAAACATTTTCAGTCACCATTCAGTTAAAAAATATATATCAAGTATTTAAATTGTCGTCTTGTTTTTCTAATCAAACGAAACAATTCAATTTAAACTTATACCGACGTAATTGTTAGTTAAAACCTTATTGATTTATCGGATTCGCACAGGTAATAATGGCGGTTATTACACACTACTGGTAACACAGCAGTGATGACGTAGGCTTGTGTCACCCACGTGACCACTGTGTCTCGGAATGCTATACCTGGCGAAGTATATTATTATACCATGCTAGTAGGTATGTAATAATATGTCACCCTAGTCTGCCAAGTTTTCCATTAAGGGCTTCCCTTGAATATGTTAAAAAAAAGAAGGTAAAGTAGTAAAGTATTCAACTCGATATGATTCGATGGTTTGGAAAAAACTTATACAAAGTCTATGTTACTGCTTTCAAGTTTCTATACATTTAATATTTATATCGCTATGGCCATCGACAGGTCAATATGGCTTAATTGGTTCCCTATTTTATATTCTCTAGTACCTATTTAATATTCAAAACCGATTTCTTGACACAATTTTATTCAAACAGAATTCCCAATTACCAGCAAAGTTGCATGTAATCTTGTTGATTCTGAAATATCAAATGTCAAATAAAATAGACTTTCATTACCATACCAATACGTAATTAGGCATTAAAAGTTTATTGCGGTTTACAATCTTATTGCCATCAAGATAAGATTCAAAATCTTTTGGAGGTTTCGTGAGAATCTTTGCAGTAGGCATTACAAGATTATTTGATTTGAACAATATGATTATTTGTTAATTTAGTTCAAATATGCGAAGTCGTAAGTTCGTCTTCAAATAGTTCGTGATTGTGTACCACCATTACATATGTACGATTCGAATAAATATTTACAATTATTTTTTACTGAGAAACCGTCAGTACGTACGTGTAACGAGTGTTAAGGCTCCCACAGACAGGCGCGATGCGACGCCCGACACAAAGGCACCGCGTGTCGCGCGACGAGCGGCGCCTTTGTGCAGCGCTGTCGCGTCGCGCCTGTCTGTGAGTTCTTTATGGTCATTGCTTAGGGCTGATTGATGCTAAATATATAATTATAGGCATAGATTCAGCTACCATTATAAAAGGTACAAAAACATTAAATCTGCCTACACTTTTCTAAATTTTGGGGTCGGCTTTCGATCTTACCGGAATCAGAATCAGAACTTTATTTGCTATGAATGTAGGTACAGATATAAGATGTTGTACATAAATTAATGAGATCGGCAGTCTACCATACATTACATTAAAAAAAATATATAAACAAAACAATGTCAACAACGGATGCAGTTGAATACCAGTATTTTACATGGAGCGATTGCCTACCTGACCTCCACAACCCAGTTACTGGATAACACGATACCCCTTGGTAAGACTAGTTGGCCCGACTTGTAATTGTCCTACTACAGGACAATGGCTGGATCCCAGCCATTGTCCTGTAGAAGGACAATTATAGGTTGGTAACGTTGGTGTAAGTAAAATCATTCATATGATTGTATCCCAGCTCCTATCCTTATCCCAATTTATATAGGGTATGTGCAGGAAACATGTTCTTTTTATATGTATGTGTAACGTGTAACCTACATTTCTATCATCACCATCATCCATAGTACTGTGAAGGTTTTGACCAGTTGGCTTT
Source organism: Dryobotodes eremita (assembly GCA_917490735.1). Lineage (NCBI taxonomy): Eukaryota > Metazoa > Arthropoda > Insecta > Lepidoptera > Noctuidae > Dryobotodes > Dryobotodes eremita. The sequence goes on from OU823257.1 coordinate 15,149,780, forward strand.
AACAACCGACCTTCGCGAATATTTCATACAAGCTGTTCGTGCCCAGCGTCGCCCATGGTGAATTACATACAAAAATAGCATCCAAATCTCTGACTTCCCGGAGGAGCTTCCAAAAAAAAAAAATCGTAAAAACCTTGTCCTGACAATTAAAACTACAGCAAAAAAAATTAGCCAAATAGGTGCAACCGCTTTGGAGGGTGTCCTACCCCTAACCTACCCCTACAGCTTCGCGGGCGAATGACGAAAATCTCCCCAGTTTTATCAAAATCGGTCCAGCCCTTTCAGAGTCCATAGAGGACAAACAAACAAACATTGATTTTTATTTATTTAGATATAGATATAATACGTTGATGGCGTAAATAATTAAATAAATACACATTAATTCATATTTAGAACCTTAGAAAAGAATTGAGACTCATCTTGGAAAGCTGACAGTGCGTGTCATCGTGTAAAATAAAAGTTTGATTATATTGAAATAATTACGAGATAAATACTAAATACCCCATACATTGACCGACCCTGTTACAGACCTACTATGGCTGGTGATAGAGATGTAGATCCATCATCATTTACACAATGCATCCATCGTTTTTTTAGTCTTCCTACTACTTATAGCCAACCTTAACCCGCCATATTTGTGTTGTCGTCACACTCTTTGACAGTGCGCAAATATGTTCTGACTGCATGCTGTCAAAACATAATTTAGTACGGTCTTATTTGTAGTCGTGTGTTTGACCCTTCTTCTACTTAGTCATGATTCTCAACTTAAAACTTGATAAAAGTTGAGGTAAGTACGCATGAAACTTTTACTTTTCAATCGAAATACAATGCTGTGATTTCAAGTTCGAGTGCTTGCTCGTAAAAAAGAACCGTGAATTGAACACCTTCGCAAATACAATGGCTATATTTGGAGCGATGAGTTGAGTTTGAGTTGTGGACAAAAAATTGGAAAGTAATAGAATTGAATATTCAATATATTTATTGCTTCCACATGCGATTTTTTTTTTGTGTCTGTGAATTCATTTGCATTGACTTAAACTGAGACCGTTAGCGATTGCCGAAGACCAGCACGCTAATTGTGTAACACACTTTCAATCACAATCCGAAAGATTTTGAACAAAATTCCTAACCTATTGCTTCATACGCTTGAAAAATTTGTCTGCTTGACAACGTAAACAACGCAATGAATGTTGTCGAACTGTCAAAATGAAAGGCATTGCAATTGTTAGTGATTTACGCAATTACCCCGCAGTTGACTCTTTGCAGAAAGTTCGTCAAGGAAGTGATACCGCTGCGTTCATGGTACAGTAGACTGTATGTCAGTGGTAACCCTTTACGTACGAAGCATAACGGAGCGGAGTACCTACGGAGTACGGAGTTTAAGTAGAATAAAAGACCAGCGGGGTAATTACGTAACACACTAACAGTAGGAATGGGTTACATTTTGACAGTTCAACAACATTCATTGCGTTAAGTACGTTGTTGAGCAAACAAATTTTTCGAACATATGAAGCAATGGATTAGCAATAGGCTTTAAAATTATTCAGGTTGTGATAGATTGTGTGTTATGTAATTAGGGTGCAGCTTATTAGTTTTTTTCTTACCGCTGACGTGAAGCCTACCGTAGGGTTCTTGCATAAAGAAACGGGTTCCCGGCACAGACAAGTCGGTACTGGGCCCCAATTCTGTATGGTAATTATTATTCCCCGCGTAATATTACCACGTCAATATCGTGTCTTGTAGAAACGGTTTCGTTTATTGTGTCATAGAGAATACGTTATTAGCAGATTTCGTGATTAGATAAGGAATTGACGTGGTTTCGAAGTAAGGAATCGTCATGTGGTCATAGTGAATTAAGGCCCTGATCGGCGCAGGTGAAGCGCTCACTCATAAAGAAACAGGTAAAACATGTAACCGTTTCTTTTCAAAGATCTACCTGCACCGATCTGTACCGGGAGTTGGGCCCGAAAACCCGCTTCTTTATGCAAGCACCCGTACCAGCCAGTGAAACAGGCAGATGAAACTATAAACTATAAACTTTTATTTATTTTATATTATTATTTTTGGATAACTTACAGCTAATCAGACACAATGGTTACAGAGTTTTAACACGATGATGGCCAATTACAAGTTTTCACACGTAGGCCCGTATTACAGAACGTCACTCAATACTCAAGCGTTACTTAAAACTAGATTTGAGCCATTTGATTGGTTGAAACTAGTTTTAAGTAATGCTTGAGTATTGAGTGACCTTCTGTAATACGGGACGTAGACTAACAATTAACTATGTAGGTACTAAGTAGCAGACAGTGTTACTTTCGCGTTCTGTATATTCATATATAATGCAAGGACTATGTTATTTTGTCGAAGAAGTGATTGCAAAGAGCCTTCTTTAATTTAGGCACACTGGTAGTAAAATGATCTATATCAACTTCCTGGCAGGTTTCATTATAAGTACATGCATTTATCAAAGATGACGTGCAGATGTAACAATGCGTATGGAAAATCCTATATCGACGTGATTCACAATACTGCAGTTCCAATGGACAGAGCTTTACAACAGTTGGGACGTCTGCCAGGTATTGACGAACCTACACAAAAAAGTACAGACGTCACGGGGAAATTGGCCGTCGTCAAAGGCAATATATTTCCCATGGCGTTTTTGATCTCTTGAACGCCATTTCCGGATAATTTAGCTGTAGAAGCGGTTAATATTTTACGTAGTCTTGTGTAAGAAATGTCTTTCTAGGGTTCTGTACCCAAAGGGTACCATCAGGACCCTATTACTACGGCTCCGCTGCCCGTCCGTTCGTTCATCCGTCGGTCGATCTCTCTGTCACAGGTCTTTGGAACCGTAATAAGTAGACACTTGAAATTTTCACAGAGCGTGTACTACTAAGGCCGCTATAGCAACAAATAAATATATGTTGTGTTAAATATTGTACGGTGGTACGGAATCCTTCGTGTACGTGTCCGACTCGCACTTGGCCGCTTTTTTAAGCAAGTCGTTGTATTTCCAACCACTTGGCAACATTTCTAAAATGAATTAGTAAACGATTTCAAAAAGACTCCTTATTAGCCTCGTTTTCAAATCATAAAATAACATGTCGGCCTTTGGCATTCAACTGATCGGAAAAAAAACAGTATCTACCTACTTTTGAATTTATAAAAATAAAATATTCTTATTCACAAAAAGTTTAAGCCGACCCTGACAAAAACCTCTAATTATTTGTCCGACTTTAATTAACACGGCAACAAAGGCCACAGATCTACTAACGAACGTTATAATTAAACTCAAATAACAAAGTTTGTTTGAATAACAAACATTTAAATCAATAAATGGTAGACCCTTTAATTACTGACGCCGATTAGTATCAGATATTTTAAAATAATTACTAAATAATTTATTGTGGTATATTCGTGCACCTATGATAGTCAATAATTTGGGGCGAATTATGTACATGTTTTATGGTTACCGAGAAACGTTAGGAGCGTTACCAGTTGCATTTGCGTTGCAGCTGGAGTTGCATCCGGGAGGCATTCCGGTATCACCGGATGCCGACCTACCTCTGTCGTGTAATCGAGGCCTATTTGACGGATAGAGCGGTTATCTACCCGGTCACCAGGGAGAATGGAACCGGCGAGAGATGTCGTGCGGTGTCCCACAGGGATCGGTCCTGGGGCCGCATCTGTGGGACATCGGGTACGACTGGGTGCTGCGCGCCGACCTCCCTAGTGGCGTCAGCGTGGTGTGCTACGCTGACGACACGCTGGTCCTGGCGCAGGGGAGGTCGTACCAGGCGGCGCCCGAACTGATGACACGCGGGGTTGCGACAGTCGTCGAGAGGATCCGGCAATTGGGACTCGAGGTGGCCTTGCACAAGTCCGAGGCCATGTGTTTTCATGGTCCTCGGAATGCGCCACTGTCGGGTTCCCAAATAACGGTAGGAGGGGTTCGCATCGGCGTCGAGTCGACGATGAAGTACCTGGGACTCGTCCTCGACAGCCGGTGGAACTTCGTCGAGCATTTCCGACGTTTGGCTCCTAGACTGCAGCGGGCCGGGGCTGCCTTGAAGTGGCTCTTGCCCAATCTGGGGGGACCAAACGCCTCCTGCCGGAGGCTCTACGCGGGGGTCATGCGGTCCATGGCCCTTTACGGGGCACCGGTGTGGGCGCGTTCATTGAGGCTCCGGCCAGCCCGCCGGTTGAACGCGTCCCAAAAGGTCCTGGCCATCCGGATGGTACGGGGATACCGCACGGTCTCCTGCCAGGCGGCGAGCCTCCTTGCCGGATTGCCGCCGTGGGATCTGGAGGCAAAAGTCCTCGCGCACGTTTGGGAGTGGCGCGAGGCGGCAAAACGCCGGGGCGTAACACCGTTGCCGCAATAAGACCGCCCATTGTGTCACCCTATGTAAAATTTAAAAAGAAAGAAAAGAAATAAAAATAGTTTATTCTGCACAAACAAAACGCACATTACAAATGAATGACATTAATTAATACACACATACAAAATAGCCAAAAGCCTCGCATTCAAGCTATAAAAGTTTGAAAATTTTGTCAAATTTCTACATTTATATCTGTAATTTTTATGGTGTACATAATAAAGAACATTCTATTCTATTCTTCCCTGATGAAAATTAAAATATTTTATTTCACGTAAACTTACATGGGCACTTATGAAACGTCAGAAGCTAAGTGCACGGTTCCAATTGGTCATTTCCTATGGAGAAGAGCCGGCAAGAAACTCCACGGCTACTCTTTTAAAAATAAGTGGCTTTTACAATGTTTTCAAATTACAGCGTTAATAAGTATGATGGAATGGAGCCCTATCAATTGGCAATCAATTGACAGTAGGTAGTCGAGGATCTATTAAAGATAATCGAAAAGGCACAAAACTGGGCCAGATAGCAGGAAGGAAAACAGAAATATGACAAAGATCTACTGAAAGCAACATTAATGACTCTTGCTTTCAGTAGAAATATAGTTTAGGCGTGGTCCCATTGGCGAGCTACTAAGAGTTAGATACCTACTGAACTAGGAAACTATTGGTGGATATGGCAGCAGTGGAGCAGTCATATTCATAGCTTAGCTACTTATTAGAAGATAAATGATAAATTATTTTATTTCTGTAAGTAGGTTTGTACAAACACTTTTACACGTCAATAATATTTTAAAAACTAGATGAGGTCGGCGTTTCCTCTCTGAGAAGAAAGGCCGAAACAAACTCAGAAGTCATAGCCTCTTTTGAAGTCCAGACATAATCTTGGTCAGATTATGTGAAGACGATGTAGATTGATGTCTGAAATGGTATTTTGAGGAAAAACCACACAGATTGAGTGGACCTTGCAGTCAGTGCACGCATTTGTCAGTAATCGTACAGCTCAACTCAAACTTAAGGAGCTCAACGATTCGACGAACAATAACAAAGAAAGGACATTTGGGTAGGCCGCATAAATTACTCAAACTGCCAGACCATGATGAAAACTAATTGAGAAGAAAAAAAAACAACAATGACCCACATAGTCCACATAGGCCACGTAGATCACATAGATTGTAACGCTAGTCCTGAAACTATAGCTAATCTGAAGAAGTCAGTCTTTGACCGAGAAGATACCACACGGTTGAACGAGCTGAACTGGAATTTCAATAGCTCACAATGTGAACCAACTAGTTAATATTACCATATCGCTGTAAGCTCGTAAATAAAATTGCAGTTTAACTTTTCTTGTACTATTAAATAGCTACTATAGTTAATAGCTCACAATTTGACCGCGGGCTTATGCAGACACAGATTGGTATAATGTGGTATAATGTAACACAAATAAGTCGTCCTAATTTATGCTAATGTAACTTGAAATGTAAAACAACAACTAGTGGCCGATTCGTATAATTTAAGGCTCGTTCACACTGGCGCGACGCGACGCCCGACACAAAGGCACCGCGTTTCGCGGGACGAGCGGCGCCTTTGTGTAGCGCTGTCGCGTCGCGCCTATCTGTGGGAGCCTTTACGGACTGTTATTGGTTAAAATTAAGACTCTTGTATCTTTACCAAAAATGAAGCAAATACCTCATAGGTTTGTATAGGAGACCCTCCCATATGGAAGTAGCCATCAAATTAGCTTACGAATCTATTTATATGCCCAGGGCCTGCAGTCTCGACATTAGAAAGCGACAAAAATCGGTCGCTAAGTTGTATCGATGTCAAATTTCTTTAATAGATTGTCAACCTTATACTTTCGAAATAAAGTTGATAATCTATTAAAGGAATTTGACATCGATACGACTTAGCGACGGATTTTTGTCGCTATCTAATGTCGAGACTGCAGGGCCTGTTTGGCAATAAAAATGCTACCATTGCTGCAATGGTAAGCAAAACGATTCGTTTTTGTTTATAGGAACCGAGCATAGGTAATCCCGAGTGAGGGGAAGCAGCAACAGCATTCTGAGGGTGTTTGCAGAGAGGCTAGATGGGCCTACAATGGGAAGGTTTACCAAGCTACATGTTGGCAACAAACCTTGTTAAACCTTCCTGTGATTGTGATTTTCTTTCTTTTTAGTGTTCCTGCATGTTACTAATATAGTTTTTTAAGTAAGATGTAATACTAACACTATGGGCCTTGATGAATGACTTTTTTTTTTATAGGCCATTTTTGTTTCCACGTGTCATGTTTCATTTCACCAATTATACGATATCGTGGCACTACTTCCCTTAAAAAACTGTAACAAGAAGCTTACTACTATTGAAGGCCATGAACATGATAATAATTGAATCTATAACAATTAGTTAACGCCTTCTTCCCACCAAGGCGCTGCTTCTAATATCAAAGTTGGAGCCTTGAACAAAACTTCTAAGTTTTGGGCGAACGTTATTGTTCCGATAAATGAAACTTCAGCGAAAGCTCTTCAATTGAAAACATTACTTTAATACCATAACGAGGCAAAGTTTTCATTAACAATATTGCGATAGGTATATCCATACTAATATTTTAAATTCGAAAGTAACTCTGTCTATATGTTACCTTTTCACGCCTAAACTACTGAACGGATTTCGATAAAATTTGGCAAGGAAATAGATGGCACCCAGGGAAAGGACATACACTACTTTTTCTCTCAAAAATAGTCCTAAAAGGCGATCCCTTTATTTTTATAGGAGATGAAAGTTTCTATGGGAAACTTAGCCTTTCATAAGTTAGGAATAGGAACATTTAAATTTATGCTTTTGGTAAGAAATAAAAACATACTTGTTTCAGCGATTTTGTAAAATCATCCCCCAAGGGTATAATAGGGGATTTTTGTCCCGGTAGCACGTTCCCGTGGGATAATTTCCGACATCCACGTGGGTGATGCCGCGGGCAGAAGCTAGTCTAGTATAATAATCACCTTTTTATTTACGGCTGGCTGAAAAGATATAAGTCAAATTAGCGCTATTGTTTCTCAAAGTCGGACAACCAGTTTAACCCAGGGGTGTTCTCTTGTTACCCAGTACATGGGCTGTGGAGGTCAGATAGCCATGCAGCCACTCCATCCTGACTTCCTAACTTTTTTATATAAAAAATGTGAAAGTAAGTTTGTTTGTTTGTTACGCTTTCACGCCTAAACGGCTGAACGGATTCGGATGAAATTTGCCACACAGATAACGCATGACCTGGGTAATGAGTAATGATTTTACATTTATATAAGTACCCTGTTCTTGTGTAATATGGGTGGGTACTTTGTATATGAACACACGGCAATGCCTATAAAATACAAATTATTGAATGTTTATGTTATTTAATAATATTGTCCGTATAATTGGTTGTTTATGTGGTTGATTTTTATTCTTAGTGCTTACTGTTTGTTTTATTTTTTTACATATACCTACTATCAATCATTAAACCTGACTTGGTTTCCGTCCGTCCATTTTGGGTAACCACTGAAAATCAGCGCTGTGCTGTGGGTCCCCCATAGCACAGCATCATGCTGAGTGGAAGCCCTCTTGTCACAGGCAGGACTCGCAGCTATCGACTATTTCTGTTTTGTGGTCGTGATTATAGATCTATTTTGTATGTTTTTATTTTACGTTGTTACCAGAGCTAATTATCTTTTTTAATGCACGTGTTTCTGTGACAAATAAACCTATTTTTCTTTGTTTCTTTCTTTCTAAAGACGTCGGCTAATTTCATCCCGATATTCCCATGGGATCAAGACTTATGCGGGTGAAACCACGGGACGCAGCTAGTAACAAATAAAATTATTTTTTATTAGGCATTAAATAAATATGACCTATCGTCTCTTAATTATTGCCGCCATGTTGACTTGATCATCTCACAAAATGGCGCCCACGCTGGCCCGACGTGGCACCTTTCACAGTATCAGCAGCATCCGGTTAGACTGGGAGCCGACCCCTACATAGTTGGGAAAAGGCTGGGCAGATTGAGATGGTCTCTTACACCCTTAGTGACTTGATAAATTCAAATAGGTCAAAGCCTCACTTGTTACAAATAGCAACTAAGAACTAAGGGGATATGGCCATCTATGTCCTAATTACTTGCATTGCGTTCATAAATTCTAGAGCTTTGCGACTTAGGCCCACTTGCACCGCCAATCACTAAACACGTTTAGCACTAAACGAGTTTTAAACATCATGGTTTATGGTGGTTAACTCGGGGTGTGACGGGTATTTGCGCTGGTGTCGTACAAGGTGAAACTGGTCCGAGGCGTAGAGCACACCCGAGATTGCTGCAGCGTTTGCACTTGTACGTACCCGACCGGTATGTGTGGAGGCGACGGCCCCCGCCAGTGCTGGTCGTGCCATCAGCCAGGACCAACTTGCTGGCCAAAACCCCTCTGACTCGAGCAATTCGCACCATCAATTATATTCAGGTCGAAATTGATATATTTACATGTCACTGAGGTAAGTTCGCAAAATTACTTTTGCTTACACTATGTTACAAAAAATTTTCTTTAAGATCTTGAGATGTAGGTATTTTGTGCTTTCATTTTAATTGTATGTATGAATTGGCTATGGCATTAGGTTAAGACTTCTAACGATAGTTTTGAGGCATTTAAATAAATAAATAAATCATTCTGTCCCTGCCATCTTCAAACGTTTGACAGAAACAGAATTATGTTTTAAACTCGTTTAACGCAAACGTGTTTAGTGATTGGCGGTGCAAGTGGGCCTTAGTCGTTTCATTTTGGAATTTTATTACATTGATCATTGTCATCAACTAGTGGTACAGTTAACGACAAAAGTCGATAAAGGGCCTGCGCCTACTGGCGGCACAGTACGGCAGGGCCTGCAGTCTCGACATTAGATAGTGACAAAAATCTGTCGCTAAGTCGTATCGGTGTCAAATTTCTTTAATAGATTTCAACCTTATGCTTTGGAAATAAAGTTGAAAATCTATTAAAGGAATTTGACATCGATACGACTTAGCGACAGATTTTTGTCGCTATCTAATGTCGAGACTGCAGGCCCAGGGGATCCTTCGGCATCACTACATGCAAGCGCATACTGACGGCAACATACCGCGGTATTCTTAGGCAAAGCATTAGGCGGTACCATTTAAATTTAAATTTTATTGCCATACTATTAAGTTATATTCATATACGTCGCATAAAACTCCCTAGCCGCAGTGAGCGCAGGACCTTACACTTCAGTTATTTTACTGAGCAAAATATTTAGTAACAATCAGATCGGAAGCGATTTAATGAGATGTTTTTGAATTACAATGTATCGAACAATTCTGTGTCTGTCGACTTCTGTGTCCGTACAAAAAGATTCCCACTTGTCTTCACTCTTCACTGAATGGCCTTTGGAGTCTACATTAATATTAGAAGTACTACGCATAGGTACCTACCTTCTACCTACCTACGGTATTACAAATTAGTCTTGTATTTTAGCGTGTTACTTTTCTTTATCGTGAAGTTTTTATAAATATTTTTTAAGCTGTAATTTATCCCACCATCATTCCAGCTCCACCTACCTGGAAATCCAAATTAATTAAATTCCCAAAAAGATAGGTACCGCAGGATAACAACAGTATTCATATAAACCTTAAAGATTCCTTCAAACAGGCGCGACCCGCGACGCGACACAAAGGCACCGCCTGTCGTGGGACGAGCGGTGCCTTTGTGTCGTATGCGATTCGCGTCGCGTGTCGCGCCTGTTTGAAGGAGCCTGTACCCCTTGGCCTCGACATCACCGCTCGCGCAAACTGCGTCTTGCGTCTGCGACCGCAGCGAGAACAAATGTTAGAAGTTATTTAAGCAACCCATGAGTCGCCGCGGTACGACTTGCGGAGAGGAGAGCAGCGTGGAAACACTCGAATGACCACGGCCGACGGAGATCGTAAACGGTAGAGGCGTGCGGTGAAAACAAAAGTAACAGCCGTTCTATTCTGTAAAAATATCACCGTGAAAACTCGGGTGAAGTGAGCTGTCATTCTAACCTGGTGCTGACACTATTGACAGCTAACTTTAAGCTCACTTCACTTGCGTTCTCACGGTGAGATGTTCACAGAATAGATCGACAGATCACAGCGCGGATGCCACGATTAAAGGCTCCTTCAAACAGGCGCGACACGCGACGCAAACCGCACGCGATACAAAGGCACCGCTCGTCGCGCGACATGCGGTGCCTTTGTATCGCGTCGCGGTTCGCGCTTGTTTGAAAGAGCCTGCAGAGCGGGGCGACCTGCGCGTGCGATGGATGCATTCAGAGTCGAGGGTTTTGATTAAAAAAACATGTTTTTTCCGCCGCACAATCATGGATACAGAACTTTTTAAAGCAGAAATTATGCAGTCCTGCTATATGGATGACAAGGCATTCGCAACAATAATAAAAAATGCAATTAAGCGGTTGTGGAACGAAATTAAACTACTTTTTTCTGGACAGGAAGGTAGTTACCTACATATTTGTTTTATTTATTAAGTTAATATAGGAGCCGTGTGTACCTACAAACCTATTTGTTACAATTAATATCAAAGTAAATGAGTTGCGAAATAACGTTGAAACTGGTCTCTGGTAAGAGTTACTGAAATTGTTATGAAGACATTCTGAATACGTCCGACTCGATCGCAGTCGCCGCCGCCACTGGCGGGTCGTGGCATGGCGACGGCGACGCTAGTCGCAGTATGCCCCGCGTCGCAAGACGCATCGCCCTAGGCCGTGGCCGAGGCCTTACATTACACGTTACCACTCGGTTAATGATCATCCGCCTTCAAAAAGGCACGCTTATCGCGCACCCGTCAATTTCTCCTGGACCCCCCATTAGTGAGAGATCGTTAACCTCCACAGATGCTACAGGATCAGTTATTATTTCAATTACTTCGCCCATAATGGCGGCAACTTCTACCCTTTTATTTTATTTTCAACATAAAGTACCTACCTAGGAAGGTACAGTCAACGAGCGAATGAAATGTGAAAATCATGCAGTCCGGATTTGGAACGGTAACTTTAACATAAACACAACATCACGCCTGTATTTCCCAAAGGGTTAGGCAGAGGTACACCCACATTTCGCCAGTTATGCTTAAGTCCCACTTAATAGGGGGCGAGCCTATTGCCAACAACCGGGCACAAATCCAGACTCAGGGCTGCTACTGAGAAATTCCAAATGGAAAAACCCAATAACACTTTCCCCGACCCAGGAATCGAACCGAGAATATCACGCTTAGCACTTGCGACCACTAGACCATCAAGGCAGTCAAGTAGTACCTACCTAGGTACAGTCAAACACGTCAGTCGACGAGCGAATGAAACGTGAAAATCAATGCAGTCCGAATTTGGAACGGTAACTTAAGTTTAATATTTCATTCGGGCTATATCTGTCTGTCACTTGATACGGGCTACCTATCAAGCTGGTTTTTTACCGCCTGTCATGCTATGTGACTTGACATCCGCCTGTTTTAGCCTGTCTGGCTGGACGGAAAGCCGAAACTAAAAAGTTAAATTCAAATAGATACTACACGAACCCGTATAGCAACAAGATATCTAAATATTTATACACAAATATTGTGTAATGATACGTCTCTATTATTGTGTGGTATTCTATAAAAAGAGAAAACACGTTAACAGATAGCTATAATGAAAAGTGTGTGTTGATATCCCGAAATAAACCAAACACACAATACCAACCTTAAAGTAACGCAAGAAAGTCGAAACTCGAGTTGACTAAAGAGGGTGGTTATATTTTTCTGTATCCGAGTCTACAAAACATCATCACCTGTCAATATAATTAAAAAGACAGCATTTCACGGGCGATGCCAGATGAAAGAGCTTGTTAACCTGTCGGCGAGGGCTCATTATAACGATATTTTATCGTAACGAGTCTTGGTGTAAAGGCAGGTTAAATATAAGCCCCTCCGATTGTAACAAAGGTTAATATTTTGACACGAGAACAGGCTCATTTACACGAAGAGAGTTTCTCGAACGTCGAGAGGCGAGAATGTCCATGCGAGACTCGTAGGCGAGACTTGATGATCAGCCTATAATTTTCCCACTGCCGGGACACAGGCCTCCTCTCTGTGAGAGGGAGTGGGCCATAATCCACCATACGGGCTCAGTGCGGGTTGGTGGATGTCACATATCTTCGAATTTTTGGTTCTAGGACATGCTGGTTTCCTCACGATGTTTTCCTTCACCGTTTTGAGAGCAGTGGTGATGAAATAACTTACACAAAGGGCCTGCTTTGGTTCGACCCCACGACCTACAACTCATAAGTCGCAGCCGTTGCCACTAGGCCACCACTGTTCTCGAAACTTGCCAGGCGATTATCACGCTTATCTGGTTATAGGTACTTACTACTTTTTTTCTCTCCTCAGTTAATTTTAATCATGGTCTGGCAGTTTGAGTATTTTTTGTGGCCTACCCAAATGTCTTTTCTTTGGTATTGTTCGTCGAATCGTTGAGCTCCTTAAGTTCTGAGTTGAGCTACACGATTACTGACAAATGCGTGCACTGCCTGTACAGGTCCACTCAATCTGTGTGGTTTTTCCTCAAAAGACCATCTCAGACACAAATCTACATGGTCTTCACATGATCTGACCAAGATTATGTCTGGACTTTAAAAGAGACTGGGACCTCTGAGTTTGTTTCGGCCTTTCTTCTCAGAGTAGTCAGATAGGAAACGCCGACCTCATATAGTTTTTAAAATATGATTGACGTGTAAAAGTGTTTGTTCAAACCTACTTACAGAAATAAAATCATTTATCATTTACTCCAGCGAGAAAAAAAGCCTACGGTTATATCAAACGAAAATCGAAGTGCTGTTTTCTGAATCTGTAATTTTTGTGACAATAATTGTCAACACGGACGTGGTACGAGTAGCATGCACACGGCTACATATCAAGCTATACATTTCCAGTATAAGCTGATCTCGCGTTGTATAGGATTTCCGTACAATGAGAGGTCAGCTTATACTGGAAATGCATAGCTTTCTATGTAACCGTGTGTACCTAAATAAAGGCAAGGTGATTCTCGACTCTTCATATGCGAATATCGTACGTACTGTTTAAAAGAAAGAAAGGAAATACTTTTATTTTGCACAGACTACAAAACACACAACACAACATATAGTACCTACGAGTAAAAATAAAACAAATAAAAAGTGTAAAGTGAGTTGTGAGAAATTAGCAGGAAAGTGTGCCTCGAAGCTGCGCCAAATAGACACGAGTCAACTTTCAGCACCTTTTGAAAATCGGGGCGAGAAACTCTTCTCGTGTAACTGACCCATATAAGACACCTATGCGGGATAGTTAAGTTAAAATTGTTTTGAATCGCCACTTTAATGGTGATTATGGGGATGGAGGTTGTTATACGAGAGCAGAGGATAGTTGCTTCTGATCTGTTCATAGATAATCATTATGGTTTATTTAACTATCTGTTACTATGATTTTATTTGTAGCTCGTGCTTTTGTACTGCGGCGCATGCTCTAGTAAAAATATGAAGTGAAGTAAAGATATTATTGTAAGTAAGTATTATAAAAAATCGTAAGTGAGTATGGCTCTATGGAAGCAAGTTATATCTGCAAAAGTACATTTTTGAAGTGAAATTTCTTAGGCGGCGTTTCGATAATTGGACGAGAATTGAGTGCAATTTCAAGGACGCGTCACGGGTAGGCACATTTTGTTACATGAAAGAGAAGAAAGATGTACCTCTCTCTCTCTGTCTCTCACACAAAATCTCTGTTATTCTTAATTTTTTAAGAAGTTTCACTTTTATCACGTGTACCGTGCTGCACGCGCAATTTTTTTAATATTAAATCAACCTTATGACTATGAATATTTCGACGTCTTATATTTTAGTTTGCTTACTTACCTACTTATAAGTAGTTTTAGTTAAGTTAGGATATTAAATTGTTATTTTTATAAGTTGTTATTTTTGTATTCTAAATATTTTATTTTAATTCTGAATAAACAATCTAATTAACTTATAAAAACCTTATTAAGTTGTAAACTTGCCCTTTTTCAACTGTGGATAAAATCAGCAAGATTGTATCGACAAACATGAATATGCGCCGCTGCACTTACAAATTGCAAGAAGCAAAACAAATACCTAAAGGAAGTTGGTAAACATTCTGCTATTAAAAATATCTAACATATCTGTATATCTATCTATCTTTATCTTTTGTGTATGCACGTGTTTCTGTGACAAATAAACCTATTTTTCTTTCTTTCTAAAAACATCGTGTAAATCATCTACCAAGCCTTTTTCCAACTATATTGCGGGCAGCTTCCAGTCTAACCGAATGCAGCTGAATACCAGTATTTTATATGGAGCGACTGCCTATCTGACCTCCTCAACCCAGTTACTCGGTAACGAGATACCCCTTGGTAAGACTGGTTGTCAGATTTCCGGGCTTCTAACTACCCGTAAAGACTGTCAAAGATCTATGAATGACAGTCAGGATCAACTGCTAACACAAACATCATGTAGATTATTTGTATATTTATATATATTATTTATATTATTTATTTATATTTCCTTTATTTCATATATATACATATAAATTATATTTTTAAATATTAGAATATAAAAATATAAAAACATTTAAAAATATAAAAAATAGTGGCCGACCGGTATCGGGAACAGGGTCCAAACTACCGGCGGTCAGGGCTCCAGAGAGAGAAACCTCCTAACAATGCGGGCCGTGTCCAAAAGTACCGCCTTCTGAATCAAGCCCTTGATCCAGCTACCCAACGAGAGCCTCCTCAGGTGTTGATCGAGGCTCTTGGCTATTAATCCATTGGCTGTCACGACTATCGGTACAATGATCGCTGAGTCCACATCCCACATGTCGACAACCTCGCGAGCCAAGTCAAGATATTTGATTTGTTTATCTTTCTCGGCTTTCACGAGGTTCCCGTCATGTGGGACCGTTATGTCAACAATCATTGCACGCCGCTCTAATCGATCCACCACCACTATATCAGGCTTATTGGCAACAATAGTCCTGTCAGTGATGATGGATCGATCCCAGTACAATGTGATATTTCCATTTTCGAGAACTGGGTCGGGCACATACCTGTAGTACGGCACTTCCGTTTCTACAAGGCTGTATTTGAGAGCAAGTTGCTGATGGATAATCCTAGCTACAAGGTTGTGTCTATGCAAGTATTCTTCGTTAGCTAGACTAGAACATCCGGAGATAATGTGTCTGATTGATTCACCTGCACGGTGGCATGCCCGACAAATGTCAACCGTGCCGTCTTTCACAATAAATCTCCGGTAGTTGTTTGTCATCATAACTTCGTCCATAATTGCACAGACAAAACCTTCGGTTTCTCCAAAGAGATCACCGAAACGCAGCCAGGCTACGGACGCTAGTTGATCTATATCGGGTCCATGTAGGGCCCGAAAAAAGCGTCCGTGAAGCTCCTTACTCTGCCATACTTCCATGCGATCATTAGTGTCAAGCACTACTGGCTTGCGCCAGTTCTCTTTAGCCAAGGAGAGCGGGGTGAGGCCCTTGTCCACTTTGACCACATCTCGATGCATCCCCACGTCGGCCTCTAAGAAATATTCCCTGAGACTGCATATCTCGCGATTGTGGAGGTTTTTAGCATTTAAAAAGCCTCGACCTCCACATTTTCGCGGGATATACAGCCTCATTACCGATGACCGTGGATGATGCATTCGATTTGCAGTCAGCAGTGTACGGACCTTCCTATCCAGGGCGTCGAGTTCGGTCTGAGTCCATTTGAGTATGCCAAAAGAGTACATCAAAACCGGCATGACCCAACCGTTAAAGGCGCGTACCTTGTTTCCGCCTGATAGAAGACTATTAAATACTTTTTTCAGGCGGCCAAAGAAGCTTTCCCTTAACGATTGCTTCATGTCAGTACCATTGATGCCCAATGCTTCCGACATACCCAAATACTTATAGGTTTCGGATGCAGAGAGGGTTCTAAGGTTTATGGAATCCGAGAGTTGGGTTCCGACGGATTCCACAATCTCCCCTCGCTTTACATGCATGACCGCACATTTGTCCACACCAAATTCCATTCTGATGGCACTACTGAACATTTCAGTTACTTTCAGTAGCTCCATCAGTTGCAAATTGTTGGGGGCAAAGAGTTTTAGGTCATCCATGTAAAGGAGGTGAGATATAACCTGACCACCTCTCCTCAGCCGATAGCCTAGACCTGAATCTTCCAGCAGTGTGCTTAGAGGATTCAAGGCTAAGCAGAACCAAAGCGGACTCAAACTATCACCCTGAAATATGCCTCGCTCGATCCTTATTGGTTCGCTATTCCTCTGGATATTTCGACATCCTGGATAGTGAAGGACCGTTCTCCATTGCCCCATACATGACATCAGGAAGGTGCGGAGAGTTGCATCTACTTTATACAACTCCAGCACCCTCATAAGCCATGTATGTGGCACCGAGTCATAGGCCTTCTTGTAATCTATCCAACATGTCGAGAGATCCTTTCGGGAACGACGAACTTGTTGGCTAATGGCCATATCAATGAGGAGTAGCTCCTTAGTACCACGGGACCCGTTCCTACATCCATTTTGAGAAGGAGACATGATAGAGTTGTTGTCAATATGTTTGTTAATTTTAGCTCTCAAAATGGATGTAAGAACTTTATAGACCGTCGGTAAACACGTGATCGGTCTATAATTTTTGGGTTCCGCAGTGCTACCTGATTTATGGAGCAGGTGGGTAACTCCTGTTGTTAGGCACTGGGGTAGCGAACCAGACTCCAAAGCAGTCTGGTACTGAGCCGCCAAGCGAGCGTGCGACCCAACGAACCATTTGATCCAAAAGTTTTGCAGTCCGTCCGGCCCTGGAGACTTCCAGTTAGGCAGCGGACGGACTGCACGAATTACATCTTGGGGCAGATGGTAATAGCCCCCATTTCTGGTATTGGATCGCAAGCTCGCTCAACTTTCCGAGCCCACTCGCCTTCGGTGTGACTGACAGGCACCGACCAGATATTGCGCCAGAAAGAACACATGGCATCATCATCTGGTAGGCACGTGTCAGCCACATCTTGATTCGGTCGCTCCCATAAACCCACCTTTGATCGCGTTGGAAGGTGCGATTCTGAGTGTATCGCTCCACTCGCCGTTTATACCTACGAATACGGTTTGCCCATGCATACACTTTCTGCTTCAGGAAGTCGATGCGCTCTGTGACACAGGACATATAATCCTGAGGGTTGATATCAGTCCCTGCGAACGCGCGTCTCACAAAGCGCATCACTCTAGGGCAAGTATTGCCCTCCCTGAAGCAGATCAGTTTGCCGATGAGCGCTCTGGCCCCACCAATACGGCGTTCAATTCTGCACTGCCAAGCTGGTACGGCTGGTTTCGGTCGTGTAGCTCTAGAATCAGTAGCAAATTTGACGTGAGCTACACGACATGCCGCTACAGCCGCGCAGTACAGAATCGAATGAGTATCGGTGAGGTCTACGCAGTCATCAAAATAATTTGATAACTGCGCATCCAGGACTGCCACCAGCGCCCTATTTTTATTATGCATGGGCAAACGAGGTAAGCGTGGTCTAAGTTCGGGCGATATGAACCGATATTCTCGAATCGCATCCTCCAAAGCACTCCTCAATTCCTCATTGCACTGGGTACTTACGTTTGTAGCCCTGTCATCACTCTCCTCGTCTACTTGACTAGTGTTAGACTGTGGTAATATTACAACAGTCTGAGACGGGGGGCGATGACATGACTACTCTGCATTTCATTTCGCAGGCGATCAAGTACAGTGTCATCCAACATATGATTACGTTGGATGACCCGCACCTGATCCGACAGTCGTTGTGCCGAAACGTTGATAGCTGGCTCAAGCACCTGAAAAAGAGAGAGCATCCGGACACGGTACGCGGTCAGATTGTTTCCCCCCTCTGTAGCCCCATAGTATGAGCGCATGACGTTTTCATTGATGGATCGTGTCCATCTCATGCGCTGCACACTTCCGCCGGGAGCTGGGACCCTGTCAGAGGCCAGTGGGCCTCGAGGTCCTAAGCCGTCCGGCGGCCGGTTTCCTCCACGTCGACGAACAGGTGGTGGCGACGTGGGCGGGGAGAAATACTCGTCGCTCGAGCTCGACGCAACTACCGCAGCCGGTGTCGTCACAGCGCTCACAGTGAGGCTGGGTACCGGCGGCGGCGAGGCGGAGCTGAGCGAAGAGTCCGGAGGTGGTGGGCGTGCTCGTAGTGCGGCCGATCTTGTCAACATACTCGTATCTTCATTTTTCTATTTGGTTATTGTGATTGTTTAATCGGAGGTGACAACTGTCATGTCACCTCCGATTCGGCAGTTTTTTATCAAATCTTTTACATTATGGTGAATATTATATACTTTTTTGATTTAAAATTGATTTTCGGGTTTTATATTAAAATTTGGTTTAAAATGGAAAACTATTGCAAAAATGGGTCAAATTTATTTTCACTATTGATATTTACAAGAATATAGTTATATTATATAATATTTATTTATATTATTATTATTATAATTTATTAGATTATTATGTGCCGTTTGTGTCCCATTGCTGGACAAAGGCCGAGTTTTCATCCTTCCATTTATCCATAATATCCTACTATCTACTGCTGTTTGTTGTCAATTCTTATGACAGATGTCAAGTTCGCCACAACATCTCCTCCTTGCACTGCGGCGATGCCGTTTGCTCCAGCGGAGAAATAGCGTAACACACTAGCAGTAGGAACGGCTTTCATTTTGACAGTTCAACAACATGCATTGCGTTATTTACGTTGTTGAGCAAACAAATTTTTCGAACACAAGAAGCAATGGATTAACAATAGGCTTCAAAATGATTCAGATTGTGACTGATAGTGTGTTATGCAATTAGGGTGCTGTTTGGGATCCACTCTGCTGTTATTTTAGCCCATAGCTCCTCTGGCATGCGACAGTTGTGGCTAGCCCAGCTTCAACAAACTTGCCAGAAATAAAAAATAAAAAAAACACGTGTGGCACTCGGGGACTGCCGCGGTAAAGCTATTGCATAGCATTTTTTATAATTCTTAATTTATTTTTTATTTATGCAGTATTTTTTTTCGTTGATATTAATTCAAGTACAGTCGTACCATATACATACACGTTAAGCGAACGCTCGGCCGAGCTACATGGTAGGCGGAGTGGGGGGTGTTAGGTTTTATTTTCGTTACGGAATTTCTTGATTCGGTCGCCGCGCTTAAAGCCCGCGATAAAAGCTATGCAATAGCTTAAAAATAATTTTAAAACATGTCCAACAGCACGCTAGCACGTGAGCAATTAAAGATGTCAAAAAAGTTAAAAAAAAACATACACGTGCTTTTACGGACGATTAAATGCGGTCTCTGTGATAAACGAACATTATTTAATTTTATTGCGCGCAATTTGCACACCTGCCCTCTGGCGGCTTTCGATGTAAACGACTTATGTTAGGGTTCCGTATCCAAAGGGTGCCAACGGGACGCTATTACCCCGCTGTACGTCCGTCCGTCCGTCTTTCACAGGGCTGTATCTTTGAACCGTAATAGGTAGACACTTGGAAATTTCACAGAGTGTGTACTACTATGGCCGCTATAACAACAAATAATAAAAGTAAAACAATGTTAAAAATTAAAGGGTATACAAGAAACGTGTTAAATAAAATACATAAAATATGGACATATTGTACGGTGGTTCGGAACCCTTTGTATGCGAGTCCGTCGCGCACTTGCCGCTTTTTAGGGTTCTGTAGTCAACAAGGAACTCTTATAGTTTCGCCATGTCCGTCTGTCCGTCCCTCCGCAGCTTAGCTCAGACTCTTAGTACTAGAAAGCTATAATTTGGCATGGATATACATGTTAACTACGCCGGTAAAGTGGTAAAATAAAATCATGTAAAAAAAACATTTTTAGGTTACCTCCTGTACACGTAAAGTGGGGATGTTTTTTTTCTCATCTATCCCACGGTGTGTGTCCTTAGATAGGCCATTCAAAAATATTGCGGGTCTCTGAAAACCATTTTTCGATTCAGGGATCCGTTTGCGTAAAATTAAGCTTTAAATTAATCATTTTTGTTAGAGTCAAGTGTCCCCCCCCCTGCCAGCGAAATGGTTGCTTATGGATATGTGAAAAAATTCACGGCAGTAGTATTTATGTATAACGAAATTAAAAGGAAAACTATCACAGCTAATTAGGCTTTATAACTCTACGAGTAATAGTCGACCAACTTACATTTGCAGATGGAACGTATGGGAGAACATGTTTTTCAACTACAATGTTAAGTTTGTTTTTGGGATAAATTCATCCCAACTACGGAACCCTTCATTGCCCGTGGTCCGACACGCACTTGGCCGGTTTTTTACTTTTAAACACTAATGAGTTTGACATTATTATGCCTGAATACAGACATTATGCAGATTTTATATTGCAAGTACCTATTTAACAATGCCGCTGAATTGAAATACTTAGATTAAGTTTAACAACTGATAGCATTAAAATATTCATTGCAAAGAAGCAATGAACCCTTTCATATTGAGTCTATTGAATTTAAATCTTTACAATTATTTCGTGTTAAATAAAGCCGGGAAGATATTAAACGAAACGTTATTTTCACTCCTCTTGCTCAAAAATTCCGTCATTGTAGCGTACCAGAGCGGGGATAAAATAGCATACTTTCCTCTAGGGGAAAAAGTTTTTTTTTTAATTTTTGTCTGTTACCAACTAGCCTACAAAAACTAAAATGTCTATAATCATAAACAGAATTTCTATGAATAAAGACTCGACATATTACTGTTTCATAAAAAAGAAGAACATGTTATTTTTGAAAATGGAACTAAAAGCGGCGATCTCTTCGGTAGCATGCGTGCATTGCGTTGCGGCTACAGAAGAAAAAAAAAGTAAACTACCTATTTAATATTGTATTGGATTATCTTATTTTCTCGCAATCGTAGTGGAAAGTAGACACACGGCGCTAAAAACAAATTATAACTCGGTTTCCATTTAAACCCTCGTATATAATGGTTCATTTTAGCCCCTTGTATAACAATCTACTGTTAACTAAATCAGAATAAGTATGAATTTAATTTTTTTATTTTGCTCTATAGAAATATAAGTAGAGCAGAAATATATGTAGAGCAGAAATATAAACTTGATTGCCTCATTGGTCTAGTGGTCGCTAGGGGTACTGCTAAGCATGAGTTCCTGGGTTCGATTCCCTGGTTAGGCAAAGTGTTATTGAGATTTTCCATCTGGAATTTCTCAGCAACAGCCCGAAATCTGGATTTGTGGCCGGTTGATGACAATAGGCTCGCCCCCTATTTACATGGGACTTAAACATAACTAGCGAAATGTGGGTATACGTACTAGGTACACCTCTGCCTAACCCTTCGAGAAATGGTCGTGAACATGCGCCATCAGTAGGGACTGGTCATCTCTTAGCTGCCACGGCTTATTTTAATATTTGAATTGTTTTTGTCTTTTTATTACGGACGCTTTTAACGTTCTGCATCGTTCTCGCATGCATAATTTCAACATGAATGCTGTAAAAAATATTTTGTAACCAAATTCAGATATACAAGAGTAGCCGTGGAGTTTTTTGCCCGTTCTTCTCCATAGGTACCTACTACGACTTGGAATGGGCAACTAGCTTCATCTTTCTGACTGACCGACCCCTTGACAATTCAAAACTGCCTGTAATTGGTTTATTTGAAATAAATGCTTCGAGTCGAGTTGAGTTGATTAAAGGCGTTATGTTAGCAAGTTAGTCTCTTGATCCAAGATTCCTGAATAAATGTATAGATTTGTTTAGTACTGAATCATAATGTTCATGGAAATTATGAAAATATAAAAACAGACACTTTTATAAAAAGCTGACTTTTGTCGAAAAAAGTAGATAAAATGTACTTTACTTAACCTATTAATCTTTTCAGTCATGGCAAAAGGAATACAAACCATAGCTGTGTTGTTTATTTCACCATGATTTATTATGGTGTTCGACCCAAATCCTTTGTACATTCATCATCATACCGTCATACGTCACGGGGCCAACGATAAAACTCACACAATTAAATTTATAGCCCACATTCCTAAAATAGAGACATAACTCTCTTTGGTATAACAAACAGACAACAGAATAGATTATGTTTGAGTATGAATAAGTTATAGAGTGCTGCTAATGGAGTCTATAACATTCGCAAAAAATGTAAATTGTACAACGATATTTTTATAGCTACTCCCGCGTCAACGGTGGAATACAAAAAAATGAGGCACCTATTTTTAAAAAAAGAACACTGCTAATGAGGGAATACGTTTTCAGATAAACAAAACAAAAAAAAGCAAAATATAATAATAGAGTCGGGCAAACGTCATTTAGGCGTAAATAATAATGTCAGCTACAAACTGGCAACAATGACCCAATTTCTTGGATGTTTCGTTTTCAAAATAGTACCTACTGACATAATAATTATACTAAGTTACAAGGGTCCCTCAAACAGGCGCGACACGCAACGCGAATCACACGCGACACAAAGGCACCGCTCGTCGCGCGATAGGCGGTGCCTTTGTATCGCGTGCGATTCGCGCCGCGTGTCGCACCTATTTGAAGGAGCCTTCACTCAGTTTGTTTAAATTCAATGAATGATTATGATACCTACACGACTTGACACGACGTGTAGGTAATAATCGTACCGTGTAGGTAGTAATCGTACGTACGTATCGACCAATAAAAACGTAAGAAGTGAATTATTATGTATTTAAATAATAATTCACTTCTTACGTTTTTATTGGTTGATGTTTCGTGTTGTTTGCTCTGCACCCTTATTGCGTAACACACTATCGATCACAATTTGAATCATTTCGAAGCCTATTGCTAATTCATTGCTTCATATGTTCGAAAAATTTGTCTGCTCAACAACGTAAATAACGCAATGAATATTGTTGAACTTTCAAAATGAAAGCCATTCCTACTGTTAATGTTAACCTAACCGTAACCGTTAATTGCGTAACCGCAATTACCCCGCTGGTCGTTAGTATAGCTAGGACCGTCGCAACGATATCACACCAATTTCAAAGTACTTTAAATTTCTCCATCCACCCCCGCGTTTTACCAAGTACCTACCGTCACATACCCCACTATTTCACTCTCTAAATACCTGCTCTTATTAATCACTATATTACTATATTACTCACACACACTACTCAATTACACACTCTCATCATCATTACAGCCGAAAGATGTCCACTGATGGTCATAGGCGTCGCCCAAGCACCGCCACAATTACCGATTCTGTGCTTCTCGCATCCAACGGCTTCCTGCGGCCTTCACGAGGTCATCGGTCCATCTTGTGGGAGTCCTTCCAACGCTACATCTTCCGGTACTCGATCGCCACTCCAGACCATTTCGGTGCCATCGGCCATCTGTTCTGCGAGCAATGTGCCCTGCCCACTGCCACTTAAGTTTGGAAATTTTTCGTGTTTACACAAACTCTACATCTTTTTAATACTCTAAACCGCATAATTCACGCAACCATGTGGGAAGAAACTTTCCCTGCAACCGATTGAGTGTTGATTCAATTTAGTTTGTCGGCCCGTACTGTAGGTACACTTTATTGTGTAAGTAAACCTTTCAACTAAAACTTTATGCTTTGTTTAGTCTCGCATTCCACAAAATGCGGTCGACACAATGCAGGGGGTCTCCTACTGCCGGGGCTGCGGATTGTTCGAAAGAGTTACCGTGGCCCTGGCGCACAGGCAACTGAAGGAACACGGGTGGGTTTTAGTCAGTAAGAGTCTGACACGCCCTTCCGCTCCGCCCAGAGCGGGAGAGGTCATTTGACGATTTCCCACCCAAAAAAGGTGTCAAGAACGGTACTCCCTTTCTTCTCCTAAAATTGTTTGTCCGAAAATCGTTATTCATTGTCCATAACACGGTTGCTATAAACTTCAGTAACCAAAATATTCAAATATTCGATATTATGTTTTACATAATTATCATTACTTCTAAAACTATTCTGTCCTAATATCGAGTACTAAAATAATTGAATCTCCTAATTTTGCATGAAATAAAGTCATATGTCCTAAGTATTATATAATGTGTATTATTCCGAATATTCATTTATAATAAAATTGTTAATCCTAAAACATTTGCTAAAAATGAGGTTTTAGTGACAGAAACGGATCGCTGTAAATCCGACTCCACGTAGTCTTGTCTGCACTAATGTTGTAATTTTATTGTTGTCAAAAATGATGGCACTTTATATTATGGATACAAAAGTTAGGGAACACAATATTGAACCTTTAAGAACAGTAAGTAAACGGTTTAGATGAAAACAATTTGTTCTCATCTTAGTTGAACACTCACTTTCAAAATTAAATCGATACTTCGTTCCATTTATGTTTACCTAAGCTTCGATCACAATTTTGACCACAATTACGTACACGCATGTGCTTCTTTACTTTTGACAGTTGACGCAATTTTTAAAGCCACAAGCATAAGTTAAAGCCTACTTTCTGCCTACAACTGACCTGCAGCAGCAGGAATCTCATGATTTAAATTCCGAACTCGGGAGATCAACAGCCAGTATTAACATTCCAATTTTAAACCATTAATAGTACAAACGACTTGAATATTCTTCTAACTTCTTAAGCCCTCCCAGATGGATTGCTGTCGAGTCCAGATTTACAGATAAAAAGATTTTGTAATTTATTCGGTACATTACGCTTCGGATTTTAGACGAAGTTTCGACAGAGGGAGTGGAGTGAACGATCTCTTTACTTAATGTTGTTCTTTGTACTAGAATATTTTTGGATTATTTACGAACTCGGTCTTAAAAAGTACAATTTGGACACGGCTGTCAGTTGGACGAAGACTTTTTAGTCGTTTCCGAGAAAATGTAATTTATTTTCAGTACCTATAAAATAAGTAGGTAATGCCAATATTATATGATGCTCTGTGAAATAATGCTTCATGGCCGTGAACGGGAGACAGACGCGCTCTACTAACAAAATAAGTATTATTTAAAGCAAAAACATTATTTGAAAGTGTTACACAAACTAGGTAGGTAGGTAACTTTTAGAATTTATTGTATTGTGACAAATTAGAGAATGTCTACCGTGGGACCACCCTGTATACAGAACTCGTATTCTACCCTAAATAAATGATACTCAGTAGGCAATAAAATAGTTGTCGAAATCATTTTTATACCTCATTATTTATAACTACAACAGAAAATAGACAAAGCTTTCATGTACGAAACGAAAATAGTCCATTATTTTCCATCTTGTTATTTTTCGTTTTCATTCACCCACACCATTACGGAACCTATTCTCGTTTAGTTAGTAAAAATCGGTGAAGGGAAATATCGTGAGGAACCCTGGACTTACCTGTGGTTATTATAAGTCTGTAAACGCCAACCTGTCTTGAGCAAGCGTGGTGATCAATGCTCGCATCTTGTCTTTATGAAAAGAGGCCTTTGACCTGCAGTGGGACAATAAGAGGCTGTAATAACAGTAAAAACTATTGTTTCGAGTAATTTGGTCTAAGTACCAGCCCATATTTAACTATACACTTGGGCCCAGCGCACACCTCTGGAGGCGCGGCAGAGAGAAATTGAAGACAACAATTTAATATAAACCCTAACTAGCTTGACATACGGTCAATATAAGAATAAATTCGCACGCGGTGCTCGGAGCGAACTCAAGCTACAACAAGAGCATGCGCGCGACTGCTACAGTCGCCGCCGTGCTGCTCTGCGCTACGCCGCACTATCCCGAGCCCGGCTGGCTGGCGGTCAGATGCCTGAAGAGTTTTGACTGATGACACTGACTGCACTAAATGATATGAGCGCGCTCGAAGTAGCTGCGCGCTGCCGCGCGTCTCTCCGCTCGAGGGCTCTCAAGGGATGTTGGTGCCGCTCGGGGCCCGCGGAATCCGCGCTTCGCCGCGCCTCCAGCGGTGTGCCATGGGCCTTAGGGTTGGCGTCCTTAATAGCGTGACAAAGCGGACTGGGCTATTTTAAGTACCCTATTCAGTTATTTTGTCGAGCTTTTGTTAAGTGAAGAACACTACAACGTTTCGCACCTTCGGTAGGACAAGGGTATAACTGACAAAAATCGAAAAATGACTTAAGTATGCTAAAGTGCTTTTAAAAAGTCCCGTTTATCCCGAGGGACAAATACCCGTATCAATACAGCTTAATGCCGCCAGAGGGCAACAGTGCCTTTGTCATATTGGTGCATTTTTTTGACTATCTTGGCGCGACAAAATCTTAAAAATGATTCTCCTATAAATTCACTAAAAGTGTAGTTATGCCCTTGTCCTAGCCCAGGCCCTGCAGTCTCGACATTAGATAGCGATAAAAATCTGTCGCTAAGTCGTATCGATGTCAAATTCCTTTAATATATTTTCAACCTTATGCTTTGGAAATAAAGTTGAAAATCTATTAAAGGAATTTGACATCGATACGACTTAGCGACAGATTTTTGTCGCTGTCTAATGTCGAGACTGCCGGCCCAGGTGCGATTTACAGTATTTTTGACATTAAGAGGCTTATAAGAGCTAAAGCGCGGTCACTGTCGGACTGCATAGAAAAGAAAGAGATGCGCGATCACACAACGCTGGTAATTTATTGCAAAATATGAAGCAATTATCGATTTACGAAAAATCTATTGATTGGATTAAAAAATTAAAACACTATTACGTTAGTATGTTGCTTGTAGAATAATCTGACAAAAAATCAGAATGATTTAATGCATAGTAGTATGGTTTTTAATCGTTATAAGAAATTTTTAGAGGTATCTTCGTGATTTTTTTCTATCGTATCAAATTTGTTGTATTATGTTTTAAACACACTATCTAATTAGCAAATATCCTGAAGTATATCATATATTTTTCTGAT
Organism: Dryobotodes eremita; assembly: GCA_917490735.1. Lineage (NCBI taxonomy): Eukaryota > Metazoa > Arthropoda > Insecta > Lepidoptera > Noctuidae > Dryobotodes > Dryobotodes eremita. The sequence goes on from OU823257.1 coordinate 15,177,107, forward strand.
TTTGTTTACTGCAGTGGATCATATACTTTTAGGCATTATAAAACTTACATTTAGGTCCTGTAGTCCCCTTAAGAACTTGTAAGCGTCGATTAGGACTCTTTTACTTACTATTCATAGGTGAAAATACTTGTTTGCCCTCTAACAATTCAAGTGCAAGTATGACATTATTCATAGGTTTTAGTGCGACACGCCTTAAATATGATAGAACGGGGACTATTAATAAGGCTTATTAATTAATATTTAGCAAATGAGTTTAATTTAAATGAGTATTTTGACGCGCAAAGCTTACTTTATGGATAATGAGGCGACTCATTTATCAGTATCATCATAACAGAGGATTATCGTCGTTCTGCAACTGCATTATAAATTTATAATTCATATTAAATAAGGCCAATGTCCTATGTGAGCGAAAGGCTGTTTACCTATGCAAATTGCCAAATGCTAATGATCAATGATGCGTCTAAGTACCTACCAGTAACTACAGAAATCAAGGTTGCATGCTAGACCCAGCTTTTAAGCTAAGCGCACATTACAGTCGCAGCGGGCCGCAGCGCGCCGCGTTAAGGCTCGTACACACTGGCGCGACGCGACGCCCGACACAAAGGCACCGCGTGTCGCGCGACGAGTGGCGCCTTTGTGTAGCGCTGTCGCTTCGCGCCTGTCTGTGGGAGCCTTTACCAAATTGTGCTTAAGCACATAATGCCGGGTGACACGTAACATGAAATGTGACACAAATTATGCGTCCTAATTTATGCAATGCAAAATAAAATGTATCACAACAACTAGACGAATTCATTTCAGCGTGTGTTACATTCTATGTGACGTTTCACCAATCTCTAATCGGTATGTACGCGGTAACGCGTTGGGCCATGCCGCAACGTAGTAATTGTTTCAGACAGATTCAAATTTAGAATTTGAATTAGAACTGTTTCCACTCGCGGGTAATGAGGCTCGCGCACATTTGGGCGAGCCGTGCCGCATTGCAAAAATTGTCCAAGATCACGTTCGTACCTAAATCCATCGCACACTACAGGCGGGCCGCAATACGCCTGGCGAGCGATCCGCCATCGCCATTGCGTTGCGTTGCGGCTTGGAGCGGCCGGCCCAGCGCACGTTAAAAAAGCGCGGTGCTGCCCGTCTCTAGTGAGCGTTGGTTCATACAAAATGGATTTAAAACAGATTAGGAGAAATTTGAAACAGGAGAACCCGAGAACTCTTTTGCCTGACGTGGCAATCAAACCCAGGAGCAGGAACCACCAGTTGCACTTGTGACCAGTTGACCACTAGACCGACGCGGCAGTTAAAGACAAAGGCAGGATGAAAACCTGTTTGTTTGAACGCGATGGGCTTACTGTAGCTGCGAAACCCGCGGGGTAATTACGTAACACACTAACAGTAGGAATGGGTTTCATTTTGACAGTTCAACAACATTCATTGCGTTATTGACGTTGTTGACAGACAAATGTTTCTAACATATGCAGCAATGGATTAGCAATAGGCTTTAAATTGATTCAGATTGTGATAAATAGTGTGTTACGTAATTAAGGTGCCGGTTTCAATTCCCGAATAGAGCAAACACTATTATTGCATGGCGGTACTGAATCTGGGTGTTTCTACGTGTTTGCATTAAATTTGCAGTGACAATAAGCTACTACAGACCTACATTCCGGGGAGGCCTTTTAAGAGGACACAGTACTCCCTTCCATATCCTTATAGTGACCACCGCGCACCAGGGTGGTTTTAGTGAGGTAAAAATCCAACACTCCGCGGTCTTATCCCAAAAGCCTGGGCGCCATTTAAAAGTGACCACAAAAAAAAGGCAAGAAAAATAATTTTAACACTTCTTCATATGACTTTGACTAAGCAATATCGATAACGCTCTACGGCATCGCAGGCCGGGCCGGCAGTCTCGACATTAGACAGCGACAAAAATCGATCGCTAAGTCGTATCGTTGTCAAATTCCTTTAATAGATTTTCAACCTTATGCTTTCGAAATAAAGTTGAAAATCTATTAAGTAAAGGAAATTGACAACGATACGACTTAGCGACCGACTTTTGTCGCTGCCTAATGTCGAGACTGCAGGGGCTGGTCTTTAGTGCAAGTGCAAATGGTACTGCAATAACAGCATGACAGGAGGTGAGACACCGTCTGGAGGCTTTCCTAATCCACAGTCGCATTTTGACTCATTAGAGTATCCCTTAGCTGAGCCCACAGCGGCCCACTTGACTTCGTACCTAGTCGGTTCAAAAATAATTATTGTAAAAGTTGTTTTGTGGGTATTTAGTATTAATGGCGAGTACACAAAACCACCCAGACAGAACGACAGTTTGTTTAGACACGTCGATAACGCGTGTGACATTCTGACAGTAATTTATTGCGTTATAAGAGTCCCCTTTACGCGGGAACACGTTCACAAAATGGTTGCCTCGTCGTGTGACGACCACGCCACACGCGAAACCATTCTTTGTCATTGTTTCTATTATTTTTCATTGTAACAGTTCAATTTTCTCTCAAGTGTATTGATCGTGTGTCCCTTCCTTATCAAAATATTGGTCGTTTGTTTGGAAGTTGGCTATTTATTTTATTTTCGGGAAGGTATTGTGTGCTTGGGTTTATTTTTTATCAAATTCTGTACTTATCTTTATCATTACGGTGTCAGTTGAGAGTGTCATTGTCAGCGGAGTAATTGCGTAACACACTAAGAGCAGGAATGGCTGTCATTTTGACAGTTCAACAACATTCACTGCGTTATTTACGTTGTTAAGCAGACTCATTTTTCGAACATATTAAGCAATGGATTAGCAATATCCTCCAAAATTATTTAGATTCTATTTAATAGTGTGTTACGCAATTAGGGTGCAGGTTCATAACCATAAGTCATCCTCAATAAAGAAATGGAAAAGTAGGAAGAGTTTTAATTAGCAGTCCGAGAAAACAGAAACTTTACGCATCGGTATGATTTAAGTTCCAATTACAACCAAATTCCATGTCATTTTAATGTGTTAGTGTGTATTCTTGAAACATAATAATATAGGTATTTTTCCTAAAACACTGCTGGAAACACCTAAATATCTATTTTCGTTTTCCCCTCTACCTACCACCCATCTTATCACAACCACCAAAACCATAAAATAAAATCTATTTCCGAGTAAACTTCAACTTCAAACGAAATATTCCACTTAGAAACAAGATCCTTGCAATTATTATGAATATTACAAAGCTTTAAGATGCCAATCAGCATTGCATTTCAATTAAATCAATAAATACATATGGCTGCATTGCCACATGATTGCACTAAGCATTGCAAAGTATGCAGTTTCTACATCCTCCTTAGGGCCTTAGCACACATGTCAGTGTTAACATCAGCGATTCTGAGACTAGGTTCCTTATCGCACGTTAAACTCTGCACACTTGGTGAATGAGACGTAGACCGAAAAAAGTGTAACAGTTTGACCGTCACGACAATTTTGTTACGTATCAAAAGTGAGAATCTTCGTTCCAACCGGGTGTCCCACGACACCTCTCGTTTTTCTATTTATTCCCCTCTTTGAAAAGTCGATGCATTGGCAGACCGACCGACCGTCCTCTCCGCAAACCGAATCAATGCAACATAAATAGAACGCTCGCTACGTTTGAGGGCGGTATCAATATTGCGCTGAAACTTATTTACTTATTCCTTAACGAAGTACCGAAACGACCTAATTTACCCAAATAACATACTGTCACGACTATTCGCGACCGAACGCAGAAAGTCGCCAAAACGCAAAGCAGCAAGATGAAGTCGCTAAATCGCCTATGGAACAAGTTGCATATCTGTAAAAGCCCTTACATTTATGAATGAATACGAATTGGTTTTCTAAAAACAAGTTTCTGATCGCTTGTTATTTTCCGTCTTTAAGTTTGTTAGAAGTTATATCGATTTACATTACCGTTGTTTTATTAATTAGTTCCTAGTGTCTCTCGATCTCTAGGGATAGAGAAACGGTTGATAACTTACCATAAACTCTTATGCAACAATAAAATCTATATTTAGGATACAGTCTTCTTCTTAGCGTGTCGATGACAGAAAGTTCAAATAATGTTTGGCCCAAACTTTCTTCACTTCTCCTCCACATTATGCACACGGCCGAAGTGTGGAACTCTCTGCCAGTGTCTGTGTTCCCTTCCACGTATAACCCATCAGCCTTCCAAGCAAGTGTGTACAGGCATCTTCTGGGCTTGTTCGTTCCATCGTACAATTCATCTATTGCTTTTCACCAGGCGGGATCGAGGTCAATACCAGGCCCAACTAGGAATGAAAAGAAAAAAGTAACAAAGATGTAAGTACCTATTTACTTATACAGCAGCAATGAAGTCCAAACCATCGTAACTAATACAGACATGCTTGCACTTGCACCTCAAAGCCCCATTCCTCTCATTACAAACGTTTATTAAAAAGTAATGTGGCACCGGAAGTAATAAAACTTAGGAGATACGCATCTGATCGAGTTATGTAGCCATAAATATGTCCGACAAGTAATTAGAGCGAGTTTGTACTGATGTTACGATAGTGGCAGGTAGATAATTGAATTACTTATAGATAAATTGGTGATAGTGTTTTTTTTTTATGAGAGTGATATGGTGCAACTTGGGAGAGATCATTCGTTGGGATTCTGTGGAAAGCTGGGCTGCGATGGACAGAGTTTATTGATAGACATAATGCGTTGGTATGCATACAGGGTCAAATTAAATTAGCTTGTGAAACTTCACAGACATGATATCTTTAGGCGATAAAACAAAACAAAAAAGATACTAAACTCGTACTAATTTCAAGTGCTTAACTATACAGCCCGCGGCCGTTGACCTCGTTACCTGTAGTTAGATACTGGTTTTTTAAATTTTCAAACATGATACATTTTTACATAATATAAGTTATCAGACTTAAAAGAATATTTATGTACATGTGTATATAAAAAAGGAGAAAGAATCATCACTTGAAATTATAAGTTTAGAAAATCTTATTTCTTTTTGATTTATCGCTATTAGACATCGATTCGCATCAAGTCTGTGAAGATTCGCCTTTGTTCATTCGATTCGTTTCTGACTATTATCAGATCAGCATGTTTCTAGGCTTAAATAGAATGACATGAAGGACAAGCAGTTATGATGTAAATGTAAGTATCTGTTGATAAGCAACTAGGAGGTAACCTGTTTTACCTGTCAGGGCTCTTAGGCTAACTGTTGAAAAATTCATATCTCTAATACTGACATGTGTTTAGTACAGACTTCATAATTATCTTGGTATATGACGTTGTGAGAAATACTTGCTTAGGTAGGTACCTACAGCACACTAATTGCGTAACAGATCAATATAATATATATATATATATCAATATATATACAGGGTTATTGGCAAAACACCAGCAACCTCTTAAGGGGTCATTGTTCTCATCATTATAAACAACTTTTACTATGGACCAAACAAGAATTCGCGAAAAAAAAGACAGATTTTCCCTACATTTATATTAGCATAACACGTCAAAACGTAGGGAACAGCTGATATTTTTTTTCGCAATTTCTGGTTTTATCCATTGTAAAAGTTGTTTATAATGATGAATACAATGACCCCTTAAGAGGTTGCTGGTGTTTTACCAATAACCCTGTATATATCAATCACAATCTGAATCATTTTGAAGCCTATTGCTAATCCATTGCTTCATATGTTCGAAAAATTTGTCTGCTCAGCAACGTAAATAACGCAATGAATGTTGTTGAACTGTCAAAATGAAAGCCATTCCTACTGTTAGTGTGTTACGCAATTACCCCGCTGGTTTCTATAAGAAGAAAGCTTTACCTTTGAGTTATACCTTTCTACTGAATACTATCTAATATCTATATCTAAATATATTTTACTGTGTGTACATAAATAAGTAAATAAATACTTAAATAAGAAAATACATTAAGTGCTGTAAGTACCTGCCTCATTAGTCCACTGATCGCAAGTGCTACTGCTGAGTATGAGGTCCTGGGTTCGATCCTCAGGTCGGGCAAAGCGTTATTAGGTTTCTCCATCAGAAATTTCTCAGCAGCAGCCCGGAGTCTGAATTAGTGCCCGGTTGATGGCAATAGACTCGCCCCCTATTACATGGGACTTAAAACATAACTGGCGAAATGTATTCGTACTATGGGTACACCTCTGCCTAACCTTTCGGGGTTTAGAGGCGTGATGTTATGTTATGCTAAAATAAAGTAATCATACACAAGTACTCCGTTGAACGCTCCATATAAACAACACATAATAATCATCATTAGTCAACTTGTTCTTCAAATCGTTCTTTATTAAAGCGATCATTTATAAGAGTCATTACTTTTAATTGACGTTTTTATAATCATTAACTGACATTATGTCTCAATAAGGCAAAGATCTCAAAGGTATGCACTGGTATGTTGTAGATACTTTGTAGTACCTACTGAACAAAGGTGGATTCTGCATGAGTTCAGAATACAGCTAGACATTTATCTACCCCATTCCGCATTGTATGAGCGGTTTCGCACTACGTCCGATCCGAATCAGAGAAATGACTTTCCGAAATACCCGTGGTACCATTTAAAGGGAAGAAAGAAAGAAAAATAGTTTATTCTGCACAAACAAAACGCACCTTGCAAATGAATGACATTAATTAATAGACATACAAAATAGCCAAAAGCCTCGCATTCAAGCTATAAAAGTTTGTCAATTTTGTCTATTGGTTAATGTTAGGGCCAGGAACCAAATACAATAGGTACACATTGCTCTGTGTTGCGACACAGGCAAATGACAACAAACAAACGATCAAAACAAAAATAAAATGCCGATTGCAGTGTGGAAAAATGACTACTTTTGTAATAAACAAACAAACACATGCACAACAAATATTTGTATCAAGGGTTGCGCACTAGATTCGAATACCATCCGCCCGAATTTAGAACATTTTCAATTCGGATGGAACTTGGATCTCAAATTCGGATTCGGATCGGATGCAGTGCGCAAACGCTCAACTTGGTTTGAATCGAATGACATTCGGATAGACCACGGAAGCAGAGCACAAAAGGGACGGCGTCTAGGTATATTCAGCTATGGTTGTAATAAGGTTGCCAAATACAATGATGATGATGATGATGACAGGCGCTGATACAGGGGGGGGGGAACGGGTGCAGTTGTGTCCCCCCCTGGGCTTCGAACATAATACTGAGTCTAAAACTCTAAAAATTTGACTTAAATTATGTCTAATTTAGAGTTTTAGACTCGGTCTAAAACTGACTCTAAACTGAGTCAGAGTTTAAACTGTATGTTTACGTTGTTAGTATATATACAGTATACTAAGATATATGTATATGTCGTTGACATCCTCGAAAAGGGGGCCCTGTTGAGTTTAGGGAAAATAGGTGCCGAAGGTTTTTTTTAAAAGGCTTTCACGTCTTGAGAAATTCCCCCTTCCTTCTTCAGAGGAAAATATTTGCCCCCATTGAGCGATAACCTAGATCCGCGCCAGGATGATTAAAACACTCTAGTTACAAGCTGCCTTCAAAACTGTTATTTATAGAAAATATCCTGAAAAACGATGGATCGTTCTAGAAATGCGTGTACTATCGTCGACTGCATCAAATAAACGTCAAAGGAGGTATAGGTATTAAGGCGCTACCCCGAGTAAAACTTTGCAATAGTGCGTTATTCAGAGGTTATTAACTCAATAATTATCAGTAGTAAACTACATCTAAAAGTATATTATTAATGTTCGATATCCTATCATCACATTGCACGTGCTGATTTGCTTTTATGTATTATAAATACATTTAAAATCTCCTTGTAAAAAAGTGACTAAAATTCTTGATTGCATGCATCTTTTTTTAAAGGTGACGCTCTAATAACTTGAGGATTACACTAATGGATAGGTCATATAAAAATCTTTATATTTCACGTTTTATGTTATTTTAAAAGATCGCTGGTGTTTTTTTATTAAAATAATTCCATCTTTTTTGTGAATTTTATGATAAATGGGCGTGCGCAGGGAGCGGGACAAAGCGAGACTTAGCGACGGGACAGAGAAGGACCGAACGCTCAAGGTCGTTTGGTCGGGTAAGCGCCTTAAGTAGGTAACACCAATATTGAAACGAATTGGGATAAAGGCTCGTACACACTGGCGCGACGCGACGCCCCCGACACAAAGGCACCGCGTGTCGCGCGACGAGCGGCGCCTTTGTGTAGCGCTGTCGCGTCGCGTCTGTCTCTGGGAGCCTTAAACCGGGCGTTTTGTCACGTCCTTGTTACGGGAGGTAAATCGTGATGAGAATGTGTGATGACATGAATATTAAATGCCCACGAAGTCTTTCTTGACCCATTTTGTTGCTCATGAAGAAATATGGTACTACATGCTGTCTTCATAAATAATATACCAATTAAGAAGTAAATTGCAGTAGAATTTAAACGAGTAGAATAGTACCTACCCATAGTATCTGAGTCTATAATGTACGATCGAAATTATTAGTAGCGCCACACCAACGCCGCCGCCGCCGGCGCCGGCCTGTTCATTAAGTACTTAGGTAGGATGGAAGATATTCCCGTCTGAATTAGTCTAGACTTGCGTCCAGCATCGCTTGACACTTCATGAAATGAAATGATATTTATTTCTTTCTGTAGGTAGATCTTCAATGATATGATATAACATACTTTAACACGTAAATTTGGTCAATATTTTGAGACTTGGTCTCACCATCTGATTTCGTTTCTGACTGGTTTCGTTTCATTTCGTAGCTGACTAATCCCTGAGAAGAAATGCCGAAACAAACTCAGAGGTCATGGTCAGGGCACGCCACAATTGCGGCGGTAAGTCCCCTCTTTGAGGAGTGGCTTGAGAGGCCCCACGGCGTCCTCACCTTCCCCCTGACGCAGGTCCTCACCGGACATGGTTGTTTCGGGAGGTTCCTGTTTGGGATAAGGCGGGAGGAAACGCCCGGGTGCTATCATTGTGTGGATCGACCGGAGGACACGGCGGAGCATACGGTGGAGGTCTGCCCGGCTTGGGCGGAGCATCGCCGTGTCCTCGTGGCGGCGATCGGCGGCGGCGATCTCTCGCGTCCGGCCCTGGTACAGGCCATGGTACGGAGTGAGAGGGAATGGGAAGCCGTCACCTCCTTCTGCGAATCAGTAATGCTCGCGAAGGAGGAGGCGGAGCGCGTGAGGCAGAGGCAATCGCTGCGCCCTCACGCCCCTAGTCGCCGCAGGAGGAGACACCCTGGGCGTCGGGAGTCGGTTGCCGATTCCCGGCCCGGCTCGTAGGCGCGGGCTTGCGGATGGCGAGCAATAGGCAGCTCGACGTCCGGTAAGGATCAGGCCCAGGCCGACAGCGCGTCGTGTTCCACGCGCGCCTCAAAGAGATGTCAGCACCATTGACTGGGTCCGATAGGGCCGATGCCTGCCGGGGTCGCGGATGGTTCGAAAGAGTTACCGGGCCCTGGCGCACAGGCAACTAAAGGAACACGGGTGGGCTTTAGTCAGTAAGAGTCTGACACGCCCTTGCGCTCCGCCCAGAGCGGTAGAGGTCATTTGATGATTTGGAACCTGGTTTTTTACTCTCAATGGTCATGACAGCTTTGCTTGTCAAAACAAACGTCAAAGGAATTTCAAATTCAAAACGATTGATTGAACATACCTATGGGCGGGCGTAATAGGGTACTGTCATAATTTTGACATTTAGAAAGTGCAGATTCTCAGCCTTATTTGATTAAATGACTAGTGATTAAGATTTAGTTCTTAATTAATTTGACTGGGAGTCAAGGTAAAGTAGGCGCTTTGCAGTAAAATGCTACCGACAGGACTTAAATAAAGCTGACTCGTTACGTAATAATCGTTCTGTTGTAAATGTATGACCTACAAAATAGGAATGTGGAGGAAGTTCGTAGTATTTCTATTTATAAACGATAAATAAACGTATTTTCTTTCTTCTTCTTTCATGATAATGGTCAACCGCAAACCGCGTTGCATGCTTGTCATATCACTGTTGTGAATTAGTGATAGATTGCTAGTGTGTTATGGGAAGGCACTAAGTAAGCAAATAAGGATTTCATAGAATTTCACAGGTATCATTATTAATATCAGTTTATTTTGCAATGATTAATTGATTGGTCTTATGGTACTGGGCATACTAAGTGTGAATCCTGGGTTTGATTCCCGGGTCTGGTAAACTTTAATTACTTTCTATTCTCAGATTGCTATGAGATGAGGTACCAGGTATTTCAATTATTTGAAAATGTAACAGCTAAGATTAACCAACTTTAATTTCCGCGATCAAATTTAAAATGGATGACCTTTCTTTACAATATGGGATGTTATTCAAACCATTTTTTTTTTCATTCACGCCTTTCTGGCAGGCGCTATGCAAGCCCCATCAACGATAAAATTAATGGCATTCATTAGAACCCGAGTGTTTCTCGCACCAATGCAATTATACCCTGATTTATCTACCTCATTTGTGCAATTTGTTGATTATAATATATAATTGAGTTAAATAGTAGGTACTCATTTTTATTTTTATTTTATCTGAAGAATAATTTAAAATAACTGTAAGGTGGGTCGATGAGAGGTACCTGAAGTACTGTAAAAGCTTTAACCTGGCATATTTTTAATATGCAACCGTTTCTAGTAATCTTTATATATATAATTCTACTGTACGTGTGTATGTCGCTGAACTCCTCCTAAACGGCTGGACCGATATTGATGAAATTTTTAATGTGTGTTTGTGTGGGTCCCTGGATGGTTTAGATTCACAATTGAACCCGATAGGTGGCGCTGCGATCGAGTTCTAGCAAACAGGACAACGTCTGTCCGGTTAGCTAGTTATATTATAGAAGACTGTTACTGTTAGCCTGCATCACCCCCCTGCTGGGCAAAGGGTTCTCCCCTTGACTTCCAGCTCTTGCGATCCAGGGCTAAAGTGGACCACTGGTCGTCTGTTTTCTCAGGCTCGTCCCGCCATCTCCTATGGGGTCTGCCGCGACACCTTCTGGCAGTGTCAAGGCTCCACGTAGTGGTTATTTTGGCCCACAGCTCATTGGGCATACGGTAGACGTGGCTAGCCCAGTCCCACTTCAGCTAAGCGGCTTTTTGAGCAACGCCAGTAAACCGTTTTGGAGCGCAGTGTGGTGTTGCGAATATAGTCTGTCAATTTGACGCATAAAAAACTGCGCTCTATTATTGCACGTTGGCAAACCTTGAGTTTGGACTTTTGAATGTTTGTTAAAGACCAAATTTGGGATCAATAGCTCAAAATGGGAAGGATGCACATGTCCATAATTTTTCGCTTGAGTGACAAAGGAAGGTTTCCTTTCATAAGCTCTTTTATGGAACGGTAGCTCTTTCAGGTATTTTTGGTTCGTCTTAAGACTTTAAAACTTCCTTGTCTTGTCTGGACTGGAAAGAGACTAACTGGACCAAGTAGATGTAATCATGGCCATATTGCAATTCCTAACCATTCACTCTGATCCTATATTTAGTGGTGTTTGACATCAGCTTGGTCTTCGACATATTCATCGCCAGTCCATCCTCACTATAGAATAATGGCATACAATTATTAGATAATCACTAATATGAGTTTCGAATCGAAGAAAAACAAGTAGGGGTCAGTTTAGCTGACAGGCAGATATCATGATAAAAATTTAATAAACGTACAACCGTTTATAGAAATAATTATCAAAGTTATTCGACAAACTTTTGTTTGATTCATTCATCCTGGTACCATGAGCTCCTAGAGAGCTCACAGTAGGTATTTATTGTTACAAAATATTAGTTTTAACGTAATATTAAATTTTTGGACCAACTTTTTGTGAGACTAAATATGTGGCTACATCCTATGCAGTAGGTATACCTACATATCTTAGGTACCTACTATCTACGCACAGTGAAATGTAGGAGCTCTTAAATAATTACTACCTACAGCTAGGGTTACCATATCTCAGGATTTTTCCTTGAGATCTCAGGATTTTTAGGCTCCTGACAGGAATGCGGCCGGATTGCGGGAAATCTCGGGAATCTTAGGATTTTGAGATTTTTTAATAAAATAAAGTATCTCTATCTTGACTCTACAGTTTTTTTTTCGTAAGTTACAGTCAACATAAACAAAAATATAATCTTTGGATAATATCAGAACTCAACGCATTTTATTCACATAATGATGTGAAAAAAAAATGCGTCGTCGTTAATTACGTTTGCGACAAAATCTCAAGACTTTTCTATAGAAATCAGAGTTTTTGTCAGGACTTTTCAATTTTCCATATTATGGTAACCCTACCTACAGCTGCCTATCCCTGCGAAGAAAAGCGAGATGTCCTGTTCTGTACCTACTTATATTGCTATTATATTAAAATTCCTTAATTTTTTCGTCGTTAACTTCAAAAAATACCTCAAAGAGTCCTAATTGATAATTTATTGTTTTTTTAACTACTTATCACGAAACAAAATCATAATTTCCAATATGACCACCGCTCAATACATCAGTACTAATAGAAAAATAAAAAGGCTAGTCTTCTCATTAGAATCAGCTATTTGTCACTGGCTTTCGGACGGTTGGTTGATCAATGTTCCAACGAGAGTCCCGTCCGACAAATGGACCATAGAGATCTCCATAGGATAAGTAATGAGCCCCGAAACGATGCATTGGTGTCGGATAATCCTATCTATATGAACTTTCGTTTCTTTTGTTCCCATTGAAATAAAAATCAACCTAATTGACATGGAGAGATAACTCCGAAGGTAGGTAAGTAATAGGTAGTTTCGAATTTTGAATAAGTACACACACAACTCACTGCTCACACCAACATAATTCAATCTTCAGAATACCTACGGCAAGGCCAGAGAAACTTGACACCAAAGTTAAATAAAAAAAAAATATGAAATCCCCGACAAATAAAAACCTCTAAAATGTATATATATTGGGCCTTTAAGTTTCATATAATTTATAGGTAATATTTTTATCCAGGTCTCGTCGTCGCGTCGGGGGACGGCTATAAGGTAACAGAATACCAAATTTCGACTCCATCAGACCTGTGGAAGATGTTCACATTCATTCATCAACTAGAAAAGAGCTGCTAATCTTCAAACGGCTGAACTGATTTTCTTAAATCATAGCTAAGAACACTCTCGATCACATCACCCTTCACACAAAACAAAAAAAAATAAATCGGTTCAACGGTGGGGGAGCTACGATGCCGCAGATAGACAACAGAAACAAACGTACTTATAACTAAATAACACCCTTATTTTTCGGTAGAACTTTACGTTATCAGCTGTCGATTTAATGGGGGGAGGTGGGTAGGAGGGGGGCTTGTAGAACCCCCTGTGAAGGAAAAGTTGCGGAACCGCCCCCTTTTTGAGATATGAATTTTTAATATTCTAACCCAACTATCGAATTTTCCTGTATTGACATCGATTTAAAGGTCGGAACAGGTATGGGGGAGACGACTAAAATGTAGGGGGAAGTAGCAGCCCCCTCCCGCCCGTGGGAAAAGATTTTCAAGACTTCAAAAGGAAGGACTTATACAGGGTCAAATTAAATCAAATATCGAAACTCCGCAGACGTGATGGGTATCGATATCTAAACATGATAAAATAAAAACGATTTGATGTTTTTTTTTAGGGGTCAACGACCGCTGGTAGTTGTATTACATGAAGTATGAGTTGAAATAATATGTTTTATCGTGTTTAGATATCGATACTAATCACGTCTGCGAAGTTTACACAAAAAAAAAACACGTGTGGCACTCGGGGACTGCCGCGGTAAAGCTATTACATAGCATTTTTTATCAACTTATGCAATTATAATTATTTATTTATTTTTTATTTATGCAGTTTTTTTTTTTCTTTGATATTAATTCAAGTACAGTCGTACCATATACATACACGTTAAGCGAACGCTCGGCTGAGCTACATGGTAGGCGGAGTGGGGGCTGTTATGTTTTATTTTCGTTACGGAATTTCTTGATTCGGTCGCTGCGCTCAAAGCCCGCGATAAAAGCTACCTATGCAATAGCTTAAAAAAAACCATGAAATTATTTTTTTTTTCTTGATAATATTTGACCTATGAATATTTGATCGTGGGGAGGGGTGGAGACCTCCGCTAGGAGTTATAGTGTTCTGTGGTAGGAGACTCTCCCGGCAAAGGGGAAGTTAGGAAATGCAGTTCTTATTTAAAACCTTAGAATTTTTTTTAAATCATTTTCCTGATTTATTGGGGGAGGGAGTGGGAAGAAAGGAATGAGGCCCCTGAGGCGTAGTCATTGCGCGGAGGCTTCGCGGTGCTCCTATTTCTGTCTGCATGGTTTAAAGGAACCTAACACGAAGGAGAGGACGGGGGTCATCTCCTTCGAACCTTTTAAAATATGAAGTAAAACATTTTAGTGCGTTGACGTTACGTGAAACGAAACGTTTAAAATGGCCAGACAAAATGTCAAAAGTGACAAAATATTGGTTTAGATGATTTTGATTTCAATAAAAAACTCGGTAACATTTATTTTATCTCCGCAACTTAAAACTTTACGTGGAGGCTTCTGCCTAATAATATGAGCTTTCTGTAAAAATATATGGACTCCCAACTCGACGGCTGATAAACTACAACTTAGCCTTAATACCTATTTCTATAGATCTACCTCCCTAGGTATAGGTAGTGTATGTACTTACCTATCTGTAATTGAGTAGGGGAATCAAAACCCTGTTTGTTTGTTTTCTCTCCCCGATTTAAATTCGGGATCTACGTTAGTCATGTTTGCATTGTGTTTATTGAGTTTCAAGTAGGTTAACCAAATAGTATTTGATCCCCTGCTAAAGCAAGTGTAAATTGTATTAGAAACCCTTTACATATAAGGGCGACAGGTGTCGAGGAAAATATTATAAAGTGCATTGCCCGGTAATCAAGTAAGTAAACTTACAGAAAATCCTTGTCATTTATGACACAGTACCTAGGTATCCTTACAAACACAAAAAATGATGAGGCTAAATGGTGATCATCCTGGTGACCATCCTGCACGACCATGGACTAACACTGGACTATTGACAATAATTGAATTTTATGGCAGTGCTGCCATCTGTTTTGATAACAGAGTACTGCATAAGCATAACAAAACGTTATATATCTATTATAACGACGCGTAACAAAAACTGCTAAACAAACAAAATTGTATTCAATAAATCACTAAATTTATATAATAAAATATTAAACTTCAAACAAAATATAATGAAAATGTATGAGTTTTGAGCACGTTTTTGCTACCGACATCTTGCGGTGTAACTATAACAAAGAGGAGACTTCACACTAGCTTAGCTAGCGCCATCTTCTGATGCTGTCTTGGAAGCAACTGTGACACGTAAGTTTGTTTGTCTGTGACGGTATCCAAAATACGATTGGCTTTTATTATTTTAGTGCGTACATTCAACCAATGAAACGTCTCATATTTTAGTTATTCATTCATTACAAAAATATCAATTCGTCCATAGAACCAACTTCTGTAATCTGTACTGTACAAACTTCGTTTTCGATCTCGTGTTTCTACTGTGCAAGTTCACGATAACAAAGTGCATTTTTATGTGTAGTGCATTGTAAAATGACCTAAATTGTGGTTAGTGAAACTTATTAGTGGTGAATGATCAAATAAACCAAAAAGCATAACGTGAAAAGCGATGTGATACTCTCCTTGGCAGTGTTCTAAGATTGTGTTCATATCGTGAAGTTTCATAATAGTGCCTGTATGATAAAATCCGAGATGTCTTCAAAACCAGCTAATCAGAAAAGAAGGTATGTGTTTATAATTATTTTGGTGTTTTGGTTAACATAACCTATGACTGAAGTTCAATGAACAATAGTAATGTGATCCTAATGTATGATTTCTAATTTTTCCTGTTAGCTTGATTGCCAAGTGTCACCTATATCATTGAACTTTCTCTTTAATATTTGGCTATTTGTCGAGATTATATCATACACAACAGGCAAGTTAACCCAGTAAAGACAATTGACAGGTCCAAAAACAAATTAGTCTTGTGGCGTTTAGCCACGGCGCAGCAGGTAATGTAACGGGACACAGGGGCAGTCGTTCTTCGGTTTCTTTTTACTATGTGAATACTTGAAGATTAATGATAAAAAAATCACTCTGTTGTAAACAAATTACATTGATAACACTGATTATGAGTTATTTCCCCATCCTCTTATTTTATCAGTTTCAGGAGAGATCATAACAAAGATTCTGGTTGGCTTGATAACATGTTACAAGTGCCTGTTGCATGGTAAAAAATAAAAGTATGGCACACCAAAATTTGTTCTAACAACACAGTACAAAGACCAACAAAGATATAGGTATATATTATAATTAATTCTACACTAAATTGATTGCAAATAAAACATACTTATTACACAATACAAATCTGTTTACTGGATAGAACTGGTTATAAAATCTCTTGAGCTAAATAGATTTTTGGGAATTTACCTACTTACAATGACTTTTTTATTGCATCATCTTTTAGTTCTGCTGAGATTACAGATTTTCTGTGATAAAGAATTTTTAGTGCGGGGTGCAATTTTTATCAGATTGTCAATACCAAAAATATGTATGTGTGGTGTAGTTAGGGTTCTGAGTTCTGATAATACAGGTCAATATTTTAACAGAAAAAACTTTCAATTCGCCATAGTATTCCTATTAAGTATCTACTGTCGTGTTGATACTAATTATTAAGTATAAAGTAATGCATACTAATCATATGTAATATTTATCTTTAAATTAATATACCTTTAATAAAAAACCTCGTTATTATGTAATCCACAGGTGTGTCAGTAAGGAATTTGTGACTTTTCTCCCTGTTTAGCTAACCCGTTAGTCAACGGCAAAAAAAATTGTAATGCCTTCATTCACCCAGTTTAATATGATTGATACAAATATTTCCAAAACTTCAAAAAAATTAAAACAAATAAGTATCAAAATGATGAGCCACAAAGTGGATAAGATCTACAAAGGTGACTTTGTGACACCCTGTGTTGAATTTTTAAACAGATAGGTTTACTATGTATACATCGCCTCTTTACAAGAGCAACGTGACATCTCATAAAAACTTTTTTTATTATTTCATATTGAACTGAATAATTTTTTGCTTATTTTCAGAAAGCACATTAATTACTGCAACAATTTAACTGTTTTCGATGGTAAAATTATCAATATTTTAGAATTTATCAACGCTTAAATATTTAAAATTGCTCTCCTGTGAAGTTGTCGTTTAAAAAATATCACGTTGTTCATGTAAAGAGGCGACATATAATAATGTCAAAACTACTTAGGTGGGTGCGGTACCTAACATTACCAATAACAATGTGGTATGAAGCTATAGTGGCAAAAATTTAAAAGTGTATGCTTAGATGGTTTGGTCATAGTGATCTTATTGGTGATGTTCTTCGGAAAGGTCAGGTGCGTAGTACTCGCAACCAGTGTGCGTGTATGAACGTAAATGTAAGCAAAAGGAGTATGTAAGGATCTTAGCAGGTGGTGTTCTGTAGTTTCTACCTACCCCCTTGACAAGAAGGCGGGAGTTTATGGTGTAACAATGTAGGTACTAGTAGGTATGTCTGATTTGAATTTCAAATGACTAGAGTAATTTTATACAAAGCTATCTCTGCATTAATGAGGTAAAACTAGCGGAGTATTATATATTTAATTCGGCCTTTTCCTTAAGTAAATTAGTGTTAAAGTTAAATGTTAATAATGTACTTATCCAAAGTAGGTGTATAATGCCATCATCAGAAATATCCTCAGGAATTTTTGACAAGTTTCAGGTAACTCGTTCATAAATTAGGCTTATATTTTTTTGTGTAAGTAATTAAAAGCTAAACTAGACCTGGCTGTGAGGTAGACCTTTGCTCAGTACTATTAGTTGGAACAGTATATATAAAATTAGTAAAAGAAAAGAAGTTAATATGCTTCCTACGCCATGTCCAAGGTGATTTTTTCAACGGGAATCATTACAGCAGCTATGCTAACCAATAGAGATAGTGAAGATTTTATTTATTTATTTAAACAATTATGTACGCACATACATAAACAGACAAGAAGAAAGGAACAGAAAAATATGTACAAAGGTGATGCTTATTTCTAAAGAAATCTCTTCCAGCGTACCTGCGATAGGAGAGTATATTAAAGAGATGTAGACAAAATGTGTAAGAGTAGAAGGGAAAACAAAATACATAAAATCTTAAATAATTTCCAATTTAAATATAAACATAATAATAATAATATAATATCAAAAGTTCATCAAATTTTTTAAAAAATACCCTATATTTGCATTTATAACTAATTATGATAATTATTTTTTTATGGTGTACATAATAAAGAGTATTCTATTTTATTAAAGTAATTCACTTATTAGTAACACATTCATGTTGGTTCTCGCCATTGGCATCCATTCAAAATTAAAAGCCATTTATTCAAATTAGGCTGAGAATCAGCACTTTTTGAACCTTTAAATTACATAAGACAGTCCCCAAAAACGCCCGCCTTTCACCACTTCTTAGTGGTTTAGCTGGGAAGAAGTGGTGCAACGAACTCCCCAACAAGCACAGCTGTCTGTTAAGTTAGAAGAACTAGATTTTATACAATAGTATGCAAAGTATTTAACATTACGAAACACAAAACATTAAATTAAATTATTTGACATAAGTATGTCAACTAGTACACGCCAATATGCCAACAAAAACATTGACAACTATGAAAGCAGAAATAAAAACTTAAACAGAACCTAATAACTGGGCATAAATATTGTGCCCGCTTACATCCTACTAAAATTATAAATGTGAATGTTTGGATGTTTATTACTCAATCACGCAAAAACGGCTTAACGAATTTGAATGAAATTTGGCACACAGATAGTTTAAAACCTGGACTAACACAGGATACTTTTTATCCCGGTATTACGTTCCCGTGGGATAATTTCCGACCTCCAAGCGGGCAAAGCCGCTGGCAAAAGTTAGTTTCATATAAATCTGTCCGATTTGGATAATGATTGAGTGCCTTTATAGGTAGAATAGGAGCCTAAAGGAAAATCAGGAACACATTTAAACAATCAAGCCATATTTCCTGGTCTTCTTACTTTGCATACTATTAGGTTTATTTTGAGTACCTACATCAAATTATTCTGACGTACTATTAAGCCGAAGTAATATGAATTACAAATTGAAACAAAACATGCCTAACACATACAGACTCGATATAGTATTCGTTAGAATTCACATTAAAAACTAAAAGTCATTTTAATTAATCCAACTATAACAGGGTGGTCCAAATATGTAGTTACGTAATAAAAAAAATTATGTCTCATGCCCAGGGTTATCCGAAAATACCCCCCATGTATGTATGTTCCGCGATTCTTGACAGTTTTCGAGTTAATTTTTTTAAAATAATTTCATGAATATTTTGTCGGAACCACACGGCTTTTTTAAGATTATTTTTTTGCAATATTTTTTGTTATGGGATATTCTTTTAAACATAAAATAATCATCTTCCTATCATACTTAATATAAGATACAAAAAGTTCCACCCAATCGAGGACTAAAGTCATTGATTCTTCTAGGACTCTAATCTAGTGAAACAAATGGTTCCGTGGGATCAAGGAACCTGTGACCTAGAACCTTTGTCACAATTAAGGCTCCCACAGACAGCCGTCGCTGGCCGCTCGTCGCGCGACACGCGATGCCTTTGTGTCGGGCGTCGCGTCGCGCCAGTGTGTACGAGCCTTTAGTCAGGCACTTCAGCACCTATTTCAATTTGAATAATTCTCAAATAAGTAGTCCTAACTAATGAGTAAATTACCGAAAGTTTGGATATTTGCTGACAATCACGCCAAAACGGCTAAACTGATTGAACAGACACCTTAAGAACAGGTGCATTTACTCTGGAAGATTTAATTTTTTAGTTTAATATGTAGGTACCTACACCAGCAGCATACTTATACAAATATGTCAGTACTTAACATTAGCTTGAAGCAGTATTTTTTAGATATTACTTCTAATGTATGACACACATTATAAGCGTACATGACATTAAAACCGAACAGTCCGGTGTACATCTCCTGCCTGCACTACTCCACTAAGGTAAAGGACATTATGGAGTACGTGCGCCAGTAGACAAGGTACACGGCCAGGGTGCTGTTACTGGAGTAAATTTTAAGGCGTTCGTGGTGCGCGTACCGAATTGTTATCTGCTCCTCGTCATGGAAGAAGATTTTTGGTCGCAGGACGTGGTATTCCGTCGCTTCCGCGGACAAATACCAAAGGACAGCACAAAGTCAAGCTATGCAAAGTGAAGTGCTAAAATATGTATGTTTAGGTTAAGGTTTATATATGGGCTTGTGTCGCCTGAAAATAAATTGATGATTCGTTATTATTAAAAGAAAAAGACATTGGACAGAAACTGCTTACTAAACTAGTTGTAAAACTAGTAACTAAACTAAAGGAATAGTAGAAAAATAAAATACAGGGCAGTGAAGGGCACAGTGAACAAAAATGCAATGGGAAAATATAATAATTAACTAAGTTAACAGTTATACAAAAACAAATACTCATGCTAAGAATACAGGCTTCATCCCAGAAATCGATAAAAATATAGGTACGTTACTAGCTTGAGTGACAATTTCCGGCGCACACGCTGGGCAGTTACGTTATCCTTGCTGGTTGGTAAATATTTTTTACCACGTGCATGAATTATTGTAAAAAGTTCATAAAGTGGGTGCCAATAAGAGAAGAAAAAAGTCCCCTCAAAATAAGATTCCCTCGTAACAGCGCAAACCAAGTCACGCACAGGCAGGCAGAAGCTTAGTAATTAATAATTGTAATTTATCGTTATCAGCCAACTCTCAGTAGCAGATTAACTCCACAGATTTACGTAATAGCTCTGCTACTAACATCCTCTCCCCCTCAGGTCATCACAAACGACCGTGGGGCGATCATTCGCAATTACCAATCCTGCAAGTTCGCAAATTGGATTTAAATAGAAAGATGAATGCGGCTGCACATCCTGACGAAACAATGAGTACCTGTTTAGAAGTAGAAATAATGATAATAACACATAGAAATCATGGTAAATGATACTGAGGTACAAATAAATGCGTAGCAACTTATACAACTAGAATACTCACACTCATCACTTCTCAGTGATGGACCGGTGAACTTGAACTAGATACACGTCACCATGCCTGGTAAGCAGGCTGGGATGGCGGCGGATCTCTCTCGCGCCACTGATGAATTGACGATGATGCTCCAACTTCCCAGACCCCAAAAATCCTTTCCACACCCGAAAAGACATGCATACTCTTTTGTCTGGTGGTGCTGATTGCTCAGGCAACAAGCACTGAGCAGTGAACATTTCACACAGCTACCACTGTGGGTGTGGGATATAAGATATAATGTCTGTAACTTAGTTGCCATCTACACGAAGCATCTTTGGTCCCAGTTGTTGCCTTGTGGCATTACTACCCCTTGAGGCTAAGTCCCTTGTTAATTTCAGTTGCGCTAAAGGTGTTTTTAGTGAATAAAAATCTCATACACTCTAGCTAACTTTTCCTCGAAATTTTTGAAGGTTTTTCCCGCTCGAAAAACATTAAGATCAGTGTTCCGATTTATCTTTAAGGCTTTTAAATTGTCCTAAAGGTACTTACTAAGTAACTTATACGTACTAAATACCTAGTTCCGGCTTCCGACATAGTACGGATATTGATACTGTAAACAGTTTGCATATCGACAAAGCTTAACTTCCACTCAAGTTATTGAACGAGACAATACTTCAGATACGTGACGTCACGTAGAGGTCATAGATTAATCATGACAGATAGTATTATTTCAAAGGGATAAGCAGATACATTGATAAATTGTTCGCCATGAACAGAATAGAAAGATGTAGAGCTAGTTTTCAATAAGAACCATAGATATTACTGCAGGCACTACAGCTGACGTTAAAACCCACGATTAACGATTTTGAACTATTGGTGTTGATAAAGAAATAAAGGTTTTAAAATTAATAAAAAACCCCGACCCAAACAAAAACCTCTAAAAACGGTTGAACAGATTGATTTTCTTCGTTTTATTTTCTTTTTTTTTAGCTGAGAACACTCGATCGGGTCACCTTTCAAACAAAACAAAATCGGTTGAGACGTTTGGGAGCTACCACGCTGCAGACAGACACACAGATACACACTTTAAACTTATAACACCCCTCCTTTTTCTTCGGGGGTTAAAAACATTTTAAATGCAAACAATTCTATAGTGAAATCCATAGTATTTTCCATTCATACAATGAATTTAATGACGACATGGACAATTTAGCGACAATAAATAGAATGAAACGGTTACTTCGTGCTGAAATGCGATGGTTTATTACATCCACAAATTCATATTGAAGGCTTGATTACCTCAGATAAGGTTGGATGTTACTTAATTTCATACGTAACTTTGCCATAAATTATAATAATTTTAAATGTCTCATCTTCCTTTATACATAAGTAGATATGTATACTGAATAAAGTACTTGTGTACCTACACAAGTAAAATTTAAATTCTTAAATTGTTTAAATATTTGGGAAGCTGCCAATTGTATTTTACTGACCAAAGAATGTCTAATTTCATCGTTCAACTGGATTTTAGAAAACACGCAATTTACGCCAAGCGAGATAAATTATCTTTTCGGCGAAGTACTCGATTTCTAGGCCATCTGTGTACAGGTTTATCTTTTAAGACGATTTTATTGTAGTTTCCAGAAAAAGAAAAAAAATGCTTGCAGATTTCAATATAATGAGGTAAATCAGTAGTGACTTTTTATTTATCTTTCAAATGGGCGTGTGCTTTGTTTAAACATCAAGTAGTAGGAAAATCGATATGTGAGGTCAATAATATTATAACTCATCGTCACAAAGAATTCGAGGAAATGTTATATTAATTGTAAAACTTCATTACGTTATGGAACCGGTAAATCCCGTGCAAAAAGCAATCCCAAACTCCTTGAATGTATAATATCAATCCTTCTTCTTATTGTGTGGTTTTCCAAAGAACTTTTAACGGATGCATCTAACAACATTTCAATCGAAATTCGAATTATTATTAGAATACTCGTATTATATGTGGAATAATAAACAGATGGAGATATGAAGACCTTCAATGTTTTTTTTATTCCTGGGAACTGGTTTTCTTATGAATATAAAGAAGTTTGAAGGTGGACGAATAGAGTGTTGTGTTGTGTTTATGACATTCGAACAAAGAAAAAAAAAACTAAATTTAAATATAAAATATGCAGACCAAAAAATACCGGAAACAACCAGTGCCAGATTTCTAGGGCTTTACTTGGATAGTCATCTTAATTGGAAATATCATGTAGAAACTGTGTGCAAAAAACTAAGCCAGTATTCGTATGCGCTTTACAATCTTGCGAAAATATCAAATGAGTCTGTAGTTTTGATAGCATACAAAGCGTATGTCTCATCAACCCTACGTTTTGGAATAATATATTGGGGGAATTCTACTGATAGAAATACTGCGTTCAAAGCTCAAAAGAAGTGTGTGCGTGCTGTGTTTAAGCTGAATAAGACTAATAGTTGTAGGCCATTATTTAGTAAATATAAACTTCTCACTTTGCCCTGTGTGTACATCTACGAGACAGCAGTATTCGCAAAATCAAACTTATATTTATTTCAAACTCTTAGATCGAAACGACGAAATAGAGAGATATGTACTACTCCACACAAAACTGCGCTCTACTCAAAGTGCTTTTTGGGGATGGCACCCAAGTTATATAATAAGTTACCCATTTGTATAAAAGATCTTGACAGCATACACCATTTCAAAATGGCTCTTCTTAATTTATTAGGCGAAAAAGCTTACTACACAGTCAATGAGTACCTAGAAGACAAATTGTGATTTAATGACATTTTATTTAATTTCATTAAATGTTTTATCTTTCAGTTTTTGTTAAATAATTTAATTGTTTTTATATAATCTAATTTAATTTTAATGTTTTGTTATCTGATCAAAGTTATTGTTATTTTAATTAATGAATTGAACAGATTTTTATTTAATATTTTTGCTTTTTAATTGTTTTACTTAATTGAGTTTAATTATTAATTTGACTGTTTTATTATTTTTACCAATTAGTCTTAAGAAATTATAATTAGAATATTTGTACGCCGTTGACGGCAAGACATAGCGCTCATTTTTATTAATATTGACATCTGTACTTAGTTTTACCTATGTTCTACAAATAAAAATATTTGAATTTGAATTTGAATTTGAGTGTGAACTTTCACCATTGGAAAGGGAGGATCCGTTCAGATGGGTCTGTTGTCTGGTGGGCTATTGTTTATAAGCGTCAAAAACCTTTATTGGGCCTTTAAACTCTATCCCCAACTTACTATGACAGGCATCAGAAACAAAATATCTAAAATATAGGTCAGGAATTTATAGAAACACGTTGGAAATTGTTGCTATTAATCTTGGTATTTATAAAACGTAATTAAGTATATCGTCCAAGTAGGTCGCAGAACATTAAACACTATCAACCACCCTTTTACACAATACATTCTCCAGCCAACAGCATCCAATGAGAAAGCAGGTCAATATGCAGAAATTATTTTTATACATTTTCCTCGTGACGTTTCTCCAGAGACATTTCCTTGTATTGTTTTGATCGCTAATAAGACTTGTTGTAATATTTTCTATCTATTGATATTCGCTACTTCCACTCAATTTCATTCTGCTCCTCTTTAGTGAACCTCATAGGTGGTATGAGGTTCACTAAAGAAACGAAACAGGTGTGAAAACAGTATTATTTCACTAAGAGTGTGTTTTCAAATTTCATGTTTTGACTGTGCTTTGTCTGTAAGCTACTGCATTATTTGTTTAAAAATAATAAAAAAAGATGGACGGGAAACTAGCGTCGAATTTATCACAATGATCTATTTTATTTGGTTACCGTGCTGCGCAAGCGCCCGCGTCCATGAACTCGGTTACGACG
Source organism: Dryobotodes eremita (assembly GCA_917490735.1). NCBI lineage: Eukaryota > Metazoa > Arthropoda > Insecta > Lepidoptera > Noctuidae > Dryobotodes > Dryobotodes eremita. The sequence goes on from OU823257.1 coordinate 15,202,138, forward strand.
CTACTTGTTTTTCTGACTGCTTTGTGAAGTCCAATGCCATATTGGGAACTGATAATTTGACATAATTGAACGGCGTTTTAACATCTATTATAAGAATACCTAATGAATTTGATTCCCAGTAAAATTAGTATATCAATATTAGAATATTGAAATTGTGAGAAAAGAAGAGTTGTTAATTTGGACGGAATATTAGATAGGAAGGAATATCTAAAACTATGCACATCAGTGGTTTCGGACCTAATTGAAGCAGGTGGTGTAATTAAATCAAAGAAAATAGAGTGGAAGGAGTAGGGTCAACAGTTACACAGCCGGGACACGGAACTCTCGTAAGAGGCAGTCAGATCAGAGGTGAGATAGGCAGTCGCTCCATGTAAAATACTGGTATTCACCTGCATCCGGTTAGACTGGAAGTCGAACCCAACATGTTGAGAAAAAGTTAGGCCGATTGATGGACATGAAATCTCTAAAACAAAAAATTTACTTTCCATTCCGGAAAAATTAAATTCTTTACACGTGGACACACATCGTTTATTATTACAACAATTTGCAAAACCCAGTAGACATTTATTTCAAAGGATGTAGTAGCAAATTATCCAACTGACGTACTACCTAATGGCCTGTAGCAATAGCACTCATTTACTCTAATAATATGTTATTGCACACAAACGCAATTGTGGAGGTATCAAATGCGTTCTTTTGTTATTATAAAGTACTGTAATGACTAGGAAACAGATTAAGGACACACAGAACGTTGTAGGCCTAACTTGTAAATTGTAGATTAGTAGACCTTTTTATATTTTTTTATATATTTTGTTGAGTGCTTGTTACTTGTTGACAGGCCTACACTGTCCTCATCTATCAACACTGTAATTTGAAACATTGTAAAAGCCCCTTATTTTTAAAAGAGTAACCGTGGAGTTTCTTGCCGGCTCTTCTCCATAGGAAACAACCAATTGGAACCGTGCACCTAGCTTCTGACGTTTCATAAGTGTCCATGTTCGTTTATGTGAAATAAAATATTTTCATTTTGATTTTGATGTGCCCCTTGCTTACAATGTGTCTTTAATTTAATTTAAGACTATCCTATTAATTGGTGTCTCCTGCTGGTTCCCGAAAAGTAATAGGCTATAACCCCCTTTCTTTCCGTGGAGGTGGCCATCGTTAAAACGGATTATTAGTATTGTCAAAGAGTTTTATGAGCTAAAGTCCGCTAAAGCATCCTTCTTTGCGCCGATATAGAAATGCTACATTCAAAAGGAAGTGGAGTTGAGGGAGTTTTAGGTAACGCTGGCTTGATAACTTTGAGACCTTAATGGAAAATTAGCCAGAGAAGGCGACACAAACGGAAGAGTGAGTGGAAGGCTATGGGGAGACTTTTTCCCAGCAGTGGGACACCACGAGTTGAAAAAAAAGACTCCAGCCTGTTTGCCACGTGTGTTAATGATGGCAAAAATCCCTTTCGACTGTCGGGGTCTAATAAGCTATTGGAATTTGAAAATACCACATACTCACCAATGTTTGATGGCAGCTATGATGATGAAGAGGTTAACAATTAATGAGTCAAGTAAAATGACTTCCGCTTAATGCAAATGTCTTTGTTACAAGAATCAGTTTCTTTATCCGAAACATGGAAATTGATAATTAAATCACTTATCATTAATTGTAAAACTTGGGAGTTATTAGGGCACGCGATATCACATGATAAACTTATCTGTTTTTATCAGAATTGCCGATCTTCTAAAAGTTCAAAATAACAATGAAGATTTGTCTCTTCGTGAGCACTGATTGTAAACGCTGACATCATTGTTGTTCCAAATGTTACAATATTATCTGAAGATGTGAAGACAGAATTAAATCTGGAGATCTTCTAGTAACTTTATGGTATGGCATGAAGTTTTTATTTCATGAATAACAACGGGGCTCCATTAGCTCAGCTTAGTTAAAAACTCATTTGTTACTTTTATCATACAGAGTGACGTCAGTGATAAGGCTGATAAGAGTCTCTATCTAATGGTGTTTAAAGCAAAAAAAAGTATGACACAATTGTGTACTAACTGATGCTTTATAATGTTATCTATACTTTAAAAGTAATAACCAGCTTATTTAGATGACTTAACCATTATTTTGTGTGTATGTTGTGTTAATTGTGCGTATCATTTTAACATTGTGTGACGGTAGACTTTAAGCGGACTAAAACAGCAAACAAACAGCAGTACCTGTGAAAGACAAAAGATCCATGTGGATTTTCCGAAATATTTAAGTAAAATAAGTATGTTTCAAATAAAAGCATTTTCTGAGAAAAAAGACGTTTAGCAGCAAAAATTACTTAAAATCTAAGACACAATTCTGCATTAAAAAAAAACCTGCCGAATGCATAACCTCCACCTTTTTTTTAAGTCGGTTAAAGGCAACGTAACGTAGATTGTTAAAAACCGGTGTAACCTCGAGAGTAGGCTGCTCGAGCTTAAAAAAATATGTCTTAGAGAACCTGTGAGTCTGCGCCATTCACAAAGTTTTGGCTTGTCATATTTATCTACATAAATGTACAAGTTAAATATTGCAAACTGTACGACCTAAAATCGCACCAGTTCGTATTATTGAGTTCTAATAATACGCTGTAGTGTACTGTATTAATTTTGGAATTATTGTAGTAGGAATTATCGCCAAGATTAATGTTTAGCATAACATTACGTTTTATCGCTATATCTGTAAATGGCTGCTTCAATGAATCCGATATCATCTGCCTAGTCTTTTCCCAACTATGTTAGGGTCGGCTCCCAGTCTAACCGGATGCAGCTGGTAAAATACTGGTATTTTACCACAGTTACTGGGTAACAGGATATTCCTTGCACACACTCAAGACTACTTATCATACTTTCAGGCGTCTGACGACCCGTGAATGAATCCGTCATAAGTTGGAAAACCACCTGTATCATCAACATCATTCTTCACAAGCGCATTTGGGATTAGCGAAACCAACATTTCTTGCCAAGGTTCCAGATTCCTTGGTTCCAACTAGCTTACAGGAGGATGCTATCTTAAAAAATGCACAACTTGGATTTGAAGTTTCTCATTGAGAATTTCGTTCCCAGATTATTGTTTTCTTCTCCTCTGATTTTCTCCTCCAACGGCTTGAAATAGTGTGGCGAGTTTTCCCAAAAACTCACGAGTCACATTGCCCGTTATTTCAGTTGCACCTATACAAATTGATTCTACTTGATTTTGTGACAGTGTTGAGAATTCATCTGCATCGATAAATCATAGCGAGATTAGATTCTAAATATAAATGTGACTATACATAATTCTTTATCCGCCGTACCAAAGCTTATTCCTCGCTACAACGCATAAGAAATAAGAATGCATCGTCTGCTTTGACGTAAAAGATATTCAGCTATCAGTTATTACAGCGCTCGAAAAATAGTATTCGCTATCGGATTTATTATTTTGATACTCGAATCAATATCACAAATTGACTCTGCTTGTTTTTTTGACGTTTATCATTATGAAAGGGCCGCGACAGGAATTTGATAGAAACCTGCGACTGAATCTAGTCGATTAAAGGTCTTGACGCGTAAGCCGCAAGATCTTGGCATGTTGAAATTTTATCTGCCTCTATGTTACCTGTTTTCCTTGTACTATATTTTATCTCCATACCTTTAATTTTGTTAGTTAAACATCAAAGTCACTCGAGTCATAAAGAGTAATTGCTTCTTCAGTAAACATTGAATTACCATGCTTGTTAAAATAAACTACTACCTACTACCAGTGTTGGGCACAATTGAATTAATTGTTTAATTGTAGAGGCAAACAATTACAATTTTTATTTCAACTAAATTAATTGCAATTAAATTAATTAAATTATTTTTTAATTGTGAAATGCAATTAAAATCAATTGCAATTAAATCTGTTAATTGTGGTTTACAATTAATTCAATTGCAATTAAAATTTTATTTGCAATTAAATTAATTGTTTTAAACAATTAATACTTAATTTAACTACGTAAGTATTTGACGAATGTAAATATGGCACCTTTTTTTTTTTTTTTTGGGTGGGAAATCATCAAATGACCTCTCCCGCTCTGGGCGGAGCGGAAGGGCGTGTCAGACTCTTACTGACTAAAACCCACCCGTGTTCCTTCAGTTGCCTGTGCGCCAGGGCCACGGTAACTCTTTCGAACAATCCGCGACCCCGGCAGGCATCGGTCCTATCGGACCCCGTCAATGGTGCTGACATCTCTTTGAGGCGCGCGTGGAACACGACGCGCCGTCGACCCGGGCCTGGTCCTTACCGGACGGCGAGCTGCCCATTGCTCGCCGTCCGCAAGCCCGCGCCTACGGTGGCCCCTGTATGTGGCACCTGTGCTACACTTTTACGTAGTAATGTTCTGGCTTAAATCCAGGCTTTACATACCTTTGAGAATATTAAGGAGAATGCTCTTGTATTGTTTGCATTATGTTTTTTAGTTACTGACATTTATTAATTGTTAATTGTAATTGTAAACGTGTATCAAACAATTAACAATTAATCAATTGTAATTGCAAATTTTTACAAGCACAATTAATTTAATTGTAATTGCAAAGTTTTACAAGCACAATTAATTAATTGTTAATTGCGATACGTTACAATTACAATTAATTATTTTAGTTGTTAGTTGCAACTAAATTTGGCAATTTAATTGTTAGTTGTTAATTGTTTTCACAATTACTTTTTGCCCCACTCTGCCTACTACTAACTGTGGTTTACATAGAGATCTCAAACTTGTAAAATAATAGTTAACAGAAGACATGCTTTTGTTAGTAGGTATACGGTTAATTCTATATAGTTAACAGCAAATGCTGACCGCTATCTGAATACACATATTATTAAATACATATAATAATGTGCGTACACACAGATAAACATGTTTAAATTAAACCTTTGTTTCGAATGAGGCGCCCGGCGGCTCGCATACACGTTGGGTTGAATATCTATGAGTTTTCACGGCTGACACAATAAGCCAAACGCTGCGATACATATTTATGGTACGCGGCCCTTCTGGTGAACTTTCAAGAAAGTCAGAAGAAATACAAATTGGGACCTCGTGTTGCAACAAGTCAAGCATAAACTTTCAATTTTTTTTTCTTCCAATAGTGGTTTTGCAAATCGATGTTGATGATAAAGCAAAACAAGCAGCATTGCATGCGAATAATGGGCGTTGAAGTGTAGCCAATTGAGAACAGTCTGCAGACGGTATATATTCTATAGATGTACAGCGCTGTTCTCAGATCCAACCAGAACGATTTAACAAAGCTATAATTTTTTCACTTCTCATCTTGAAATTTGCGTGGGATGCGCTGTATGCAACACTACACGCATAACCTACATTGCTCCCGATCTTCATCCTCCAGTAGCTACCTATAGGACAATAGTTCAGTGTTGTAGTAAATATTGGATAGACAGTCAGATAGCTTGGTTGGGAGCGGCTGCCTCTATCGATCGGAGAAAGTCCATAAGTCATTATAGCGTAAGCCATACATTTAAAAGAAATTCATATTTTGAGAACATCATTTAATTTGGACCTTGGAGTTTCATAACACAACGTCTGACCATGTTGAACAATTACGATGCACTAAACAACTTGCACATTTAGGTCAGCTTGTGTTGACTCCACGTGTGACATATTTAAATTCGTTTTATATTATTGCATTTGGCTTCTGCGTGACTTTTGCTCTTCGAATTGAGGTCTGCATCATCCTCAGTTTTGACATTTTCTGTATTTGCTCTTTAAATCAAGGAGTGCATGATTCTTAGTAAAATATGGCTGGCAATTAGTAGTTAATTGACCATGTCAGTTAATTATTCGGTTTTCTGTGATACGAAATGTTATTTATGTTGTTATTTGAAGGGAATCCAGTGTCTCGTCTCATTAAAGAAGGGACCGCATCCTGTCGGTGTCTACTTATGCGACTTGTTTTTATATCTTAACTAGCTTCTGCTCGCGGCTTCGCCCGCGTAGATGTTGGAAATTATCCCACGGGAACGTGTTACCGGGATAAATAGTAGTCTATCATCCAAATCCATTCAGCCGTTAAAGTGTGAAAAGGTAACAGACACACAGATAATAAAAAACTATAATAATTTATTCTCATATTATCATCATTAATTTTAAATACTTTAGCGCCGCCATGGACCACGTACATACTAGCTAAGTTATTTTATAACTTCAAGTTGTAATAACTTTTAAGTGGGTGGACCGATTTAAATAAAATAAATACTAGAACAAAATTGATACCTCAAGATACGGATTCTGACTATAATTCCAATTCCTAAAATCTCTTAAAAAGAGGTACACATGAATTTCAATAATCATGTGAATTTTATTTTTTATTTTTTTTATATATTCTACCGCCTTGGGGGATGATTTTACAAAAACGTGGATACTCGTACAAATAATTTCTTATTTCTTACCAAAAGCATAAATTTAAATTTTCATATCCCTAACTTAAGAGGGCCCTTCCCGGTTCGTCCATCGTCAACGCGAGCATGATTGAAAAGTTTGTTGGTTCATCCCACGCAATGTTTGAAAAACTAGCAAGAGTGAGAACGCGATAACTTCGAAGGAAAATTGGCGCGCAAAGATTTCACTAAACTTGTTCCAGGAAATACGTGTTTTTGAAAAAGCCTTACAAGTTTTTGGAAAAAATATTTGTCATTTAGAATCTCCATTACATGTGCGACGTTTCATCAAGATGTTTTCTTTACTTTTATAATTTTTGAGTACATTATGAACGTCCAAAGTACAGGTAAAATTTGTGCAAAAAAACAGTTTTTGGAGGCTCATACTGAATTTGTTTGTCCAAATTTTGATTTTTTACTTGCATAGAAACCTAGATAAAGTGCGCAAGATACCTATTAGTTCAAAATTTTCAATAAAAGATGTGTTCCAACGCCATAATCACGTACGAGCGTTTGTATGAAAAATATGACGGGTTGGCCGCTCTTAAGAAATACTAAGTTTCACATACAAATTTTCATGCCCTATATCACCCCCCTTTATGATTATTTTTGAGACAAAAAGTAGCCTATGTCCTTCCCCAGAATACCATCTATATGCTCGCCAAATTTTATCGAAATTAGTTCAGTGGTTTAGGTGTGAAAAGGTAACATACAGACAGACAGTTACTTTCGAATTTATAGTGTTAGTATGGATTAGCAACTGGAGACTTCAATTGCACTGTCATATTTAATTAACAATATTAATTATCTAATATTTATAATTGAATGTGTTGTTTATTCGACATTTTATCTATTTTTGATACAGACCGATTGGGTATCCATGCTGAATTTGGAATAGCGACTTTGCTCACATTAATCGGACATTGGTTGTGTTTGTTCAGTAATTGTGTAAACGGAAATTACGAAATCGATTTTCATATCACACCATTGTTGACGATCCTACGTCAAAAACTTATTTGAAACATTGATGTACCACTTCTAGACACTTCGCAGTTAAGTGGAACTTGTAATCTTACATCACCTTTGGTCCAATAAAGATAAGGAGTCATGATCGTGGAAAAATCAATAAATGACGTTGTATCGATTTTCCCCTTTCGTCTCGCAACAACCTAAAATTTATATACAGTCTGATATCCACAAAAAACTCGATAAGACATTCGATATCAGCAGCTAGCAAGACTTACCAGGGTCGAATAATTCAATGTTATCTATTAATATTGTTATTATAAAGTTTTTGCTACTATGGCTTTTATCCTCAGTGTAGATAAGAACATCTTTGCTGCTATCAGTTGCTCGCTGTTTTTGTACCTCGATGGACTGTTTTGCTGTTCCCTGTAAAACAAATGCGAGATTTCGGATTCCAAAATGCTCGTAAACGGTTTTGGCGATCAGTATCCCCAGGGGTGCCCTGTTGTAGGGGCCTTCGAGGATGTTGGATGGAATTTGCAGTGTCCGATGGCGGATCAGTGGACTAGGCAGGCGGAAAACTCAAACCCACAGTGTAATTATGGTGATTATAATTCGAACCTTCCAAATAATTCAGTGCAGTGTTATAGGAATGGGCCCTTCGTGCCTTATGGACACGAGAATGCGCTTCCATACTATCCTGTTCAGGAAGTGTATCAGCAGCCAGTGAGTTATGTTTCTCATCGTCCTATGATCCAAAACCTGCCATGCCATCAGCAACCGGCCTGGGATTATAATAGCATGTGTTTTAATGTGGGTGGACAGCCGTGTCAGTATACGAGTGTTGTTGACTTGGAAGATTTTATGTAAGTTCACAAAAGATTTTTTAATCTACTACATTAGAATCGTTTATCAGCAATAAACAATTCTAATGTAGTAGATTATTTCTAGTTTTAGTTGGATTGTAGATAATTTGACGAAATAAACGTCGCAGTATTTTTACCTTTTTGTGAGCGCATTCATTTAATCATGTTTCTTTTGCGTTCTGCCCAATTAGCAGTCAAATCTTTCATCCAGTAGCTCAAGTAGCATATGTGTAGAATTACAAAGAGCCCCAATTAGTGAGAAAACTATGAACGCGTCAACTGCGAAGTTGGTCGCAGCGTTCATTCAACTTGTTTATAGTTCTAGATTTATTAACATGGAAATAAACGGCTATTTAAGCGTCTTACAAATAAATGTTTCTCAGAAATACAATAGCTGATGACGGCTAGCCATCGATCGGCTAGCAAAGTGGTAATTCCGCTTTTTCTTTGCTTAGAACTTATAACCACTATTCTTGGTATAAACTTGCAAAAAAAGAGAGTTATACTACTTAATTTTAATGGCCCACTTTTAATGTTTTTAGTGTTATCTAATCTTCTTTTGAATATTTACTCTTATTGCCTTGGGAATAAGCTTGAAAATGTTGATATTGATGATGCAAGAGCTAGACAAGATAATTATGTGGTGATCCTCACGTGGTTTACATACAGGTTTCATTTTTATTTGTTTTGCAATCCATGGAAGTACGCCAAAGATCGAATCAGCTGATTTCGCCGCGTGATATGTTCCCACATTATTTTCCCAGTAAGTACGTTCCCAGCTTTCACAGATTCAAAACCTCGTGATGTTGTAAACTAAAAATACCTGCTAGTCTAGTATTCGGAAGTAACATGAGGATGTTTCACTGTGTGTCAGTGTGTCCCAGTCCATTTTTGAGAAAAATAACCATTGACAAATGAAGAATGTCGAGCGAATCATAAAAACTATGTATTTCATTGGCATTGGCATTGATGACGAGCATTTTCCGTATAGGTTTTTTACAATTGGGCTTTCGAATTGTCGATAAAATTGCTTCTTTCTGGACAAAAACATGGAACTCAAACGTGGAGAAGACACGAGCCAGTTGTCCGATAGTGGTGATAACGTAACCTCTCTCCGAGTGACCCTTACAGCAAGGTATCAATAGTGCGTTTATGTGATAACTCGTCTTTACGATAAACTTTGTCACGTACATTATAAACAAGACTTACCGTCGATTGCTACTGATATTTCGACGGCAAAACACCGGCGCCGGCGCAGCGTGACAAACAATTTAATTGAAATTTTAATTTATAATTAATGTTTTGTTCTTGACCTCTAGAAGTTCTGGGAAACCCGATGTCGTGCAAATTAAATAATAATAATAATCATTTAAAATTGTCAATGGGGCCTCTACGAGTTGGCTTCGGCCCCTCGTACGCCTTCCAAAGGTCCGGGACCCGAGTCCCGAGATATGTCAAAGATATTTTAAAAATAATAATATTTTTTTTTCACATAAACATAAACATTATGTATACAGAATGGTACAAACAAAAAAAAACTTAAGTATAATTATAAAGATTGGGTACAAAAGGTAGGTAGAGGTCGAAAGTCAAATAAAAGAGGTACCCTGCCCCCCAACGAAAATCCATTAGTGTTGTCAGAAACTGACACTATCATTTTTTTTATCAGTCTAAATCCATGCGGAAACAAAACGCAAGACACCAGCCGCAACATCAAATGAAAAATGGTTTATTTATCGCATTGATATTGCTCTTCAAATAATCTCTAGACTTTAAGGAAGCCTTTGCTAACAATTATGTGTTATCCATACTTCCATACTAATATTATAATATCGAAAGTAACTCTGTCTGTATGTTACCTTTACACGCCTAAACCACTGAACGGATTTCGATAAAATTTGGCAAGGAGATAGACGGCATCCTGGGGAAGGACAGGCTACTTTTTTGTCTCAAATATAATCCTAAAAGGGGTAATGTAGAGGATGAAAGTTTATGTGGGAAACTTAGCACTTCTTAAGTAAGGGATATAAATTAAAATTTATGCTTTTGGTAAGAAATAAAAAAATATTTGTGTTTATGTAAAATCATTCCCCAAGGAGGTAAAATACGGAATGATTTTAAAATTCACATGATTATAAAAAAAAATTGAGTAGGTACCTGTTTTTAAGACATTTAAGGAATCGGAAATATGGTGAGAACCCGTATCTAGAGGTATTATTTAATTAATTATTATTATTTTATTACTTCATTTAATCAGTCTATCAGCTTAAAAATCATTACAATTTGAAGTTGTATAAAAAAAAAAATACAAAACAAAAACAACTGACTTCCAAAAAAAAACACAAAAAATGTGAAATATAACTTTAATTTCGGAACTCGGTGTCTTGGGATTTGTATTTTTGTTTTTTGCCACCGACTTCCGAAATTAAAGTTATTTTTCACTGTTTAATTGTGGTACCTACTCCTCACAAATTCGTATACCACTACTTGATATGTAAATAACAGTGACGGAAAGTTATTAAAACATCATCAATATAAACTAAGTGGAAAAAATACGCAGTATTAAAGATAATTTCAAAACTACTGGTCAGAACTTAATCAAATTTATATGGGACCACATGAGAAGCACCAGCTTTCAAATAAAATAATCAACCAAATCAGTTCAACCTAGAAAAAGTTCTGAGCTAACACACATAAAAAAAAAAATAGTCGTATTGAGAACCTCCTCCTTTTTTGAAGTCGGTAAAAAATAACTTAGCTTATTTAACTAAGTAATACGAGGTCAATGGCGGCGCTAGATTATTTCAAATTAATGATGATAATATTAAATTCAAATTATTTATTGCGAACTAAGTGTACAGAATTTTGAGGATGTTAACAATAGGTAGGTTCTTAGAACTTAGTTGCCTGTTAAGGCATTGCAATTTAAATACATACTCTATAATTTTATTACAGTTATACAATTTCGATTATATTGTATTATTATCATTATTCATACATTTTATATTATATCATACTAGTCAAATTTATATCACATCATTTTAATATTAAAAATTATTTTTCTTCGAGGAATTCTTTTGCCGAGTAATATGCCGTTTTAATCAGGAAGTCTTTTAGCTTCCTTTTAAAAATACCAATTGGATGTAGGTTCTTATTGTCAATGGGTAAGTTATTATATATTTTAATGCCAATACAAAAATACTATTGCTATATACTGCAGTGTGGGATGTTTTATTGCGGGGTATATTTTTAAGTCTACTACTTGTTAATGTGTCATAGCTACTGATGTTAGATTTAACTAAAATTGAGGCCGCGTAGATATATAGAGCAGGGAGGATTAATATCTTGAGGTTTATGAAATTAAGTTTACATGAATCGGTTCGGTGTATTCCACGTATTGATCTAATACACTTTTTTTTGTGCCTTGAACACAATTTCTTTATCAGTTGAGTATCCCCAATATAGTATCCCATAAGATAGAGTGGATCCCACATAGGCATGATAAGCAGTAAGTAGTGTGGTTTGGTTAGATACTTTTTTGAGCATGGAAAGGGCATAAGAGAATTGGTTTAATTTGCTACATACACTATTTACATGTATTTTCCATGACATATTAGAATCTAAATAGATACTTAGAAATTTCGTACTTGTAACCTCAGATGCAGTTGCATTATTGTACTCAATAGATAATGGAATTGATTTTGTGTTTTTATTCTTGAAGTTCATGTAATGGGTTTTTATAAAATTTATTTTTGGATTATTTATGGTAAGCCAATTTATTAATTTAGATAGGGAATCATTTATTTCTAGTTCATGATTTTTATTTTTGTTATTTTTGAAAAGAGCCGTACTGTCATCTGCAAATAAAACCATAGGGTGCCGAATAGCGTTAGGTAAATCATTTATATAAATGAGAAATAGTAGTGGTCCAACTATCGACCCTTGAGGTATACTGTATTTTATAGATCTTGGGCTCGATGTGGGTATATTTAATTTCTGTTTTTGTCAATGGACATAATTGTGTTATTTCAGTGAACTGTATTCTATTACTGATATAGGATTTAATTATTTCTAGTGCTTTACCTCGAACTCCGTAAAATTCTAGTTTATTATGTAGTAATAGTCCATGGTCAACATAATCAAAAGCTTTTGTCATGTCCATGTATAGGGCTGTGACCTGTTTTTTTTTTTAAATCTAGTACCGTTATAATTTTTTGTAAAAACTGATGCATAGCTGTAATAAAATGAATTATTATTATTTTTAAGTTAGACATCTAGAATCATAAAAACCTGTTTTATAAAATAAAAAATGATAATTTGCATTTATTATCTGTCTGTCTGTTACGTTTTTACGCTTCAACTTTATTAATTTTATTTTATTCTGGTAGCACGTTCTTCTTCTTATTTTATTCTGGTAGCTAGTAACTTATATATATATATATATAAACTAATATTATAAAGAGAAAATATTAGATTTTTTGTATTTGTGTGTTTGTTTGTGACGCTTTCACGCTAAAACGCATAAAATAAAATTAATCTGTATTAGGCATTAAATAAATATGACCTATCGTCTCCTAATTATCGGCGCCATGTTGACTTGATCGTGTCACAAAATGGCGCCCACGCTGGGCCGACGTGGCTCGTTTTCCAATGAGATTAATTACATTTTAATCGCATTATAATTGTTTTCCAAGCACAAAATATAAATCTGATTGAGGAAAATGTAAATTATTTTTTGACATGACTGTTTTTAAGACAAGTGACTTGTTGTTGTTTTTAATCATTAACAATTTTAAAATGAGTATTTTTTTTTTGGTAGTTGATTTAAACTGGGATTGATAATATTTAATTCATCAATGTTGGCGACTTGTCGTCATTGCGTTTTTTTACTACCGTTATCTTTTATTTATCATCTGTTTCTTAAATATTATAATAACTATACACATATATTACAGTAACTTCATTTATGGCTTTAGCATCACATTCATTAAAATGTGTATGCTAGATGTGAAAATGTGTAGGATGTTTCTAGTCATGCAGTGTACCTATTCCTTTATCCTCACTTTTGTAAAGCCTATCACGTCAAAAACAATTTGAGGTTCATTTTTGCATTGCTACAGAAAGTAAGTCGTCAATGTACGCCGATCCATAATAATACATTATAAATAAGAACATGTACGAAAATCATCAATTGCCACAAATACAATAAGCACTCCTTGTCAGTGACATTCCTTGACAGTCCTTGACACTCACTCGTAAACTAGGATCGCACCCTGTTACATGGGACTTAAACATAACTGGCGAAATGTGGGTATACTATACACCTCTGCTTAACCTTGCGGGGAATACAGGCGTAATGTTATGTTATGTTTGTATGTGTCGTAAACTAGGACGGGAATTATTGATTTATGAAACTTTAATGTCACTTATCTTTAGAAAATTATTTGTTCTACTTAATTATTTTGTTTTACAAATCGATAAGAACTTCTTTCAATAACCTGTTTATTGTTGGTTGTTGTTGTTGTTATCGTGTTTAGATATCAATACCCATCAAGTCTGTAGAGTTTCGCTAGCTAATTTAATTTTACCCAGTATATGGGTAGGGTACAGTTATACAAAAAATGTCAAGTAATATGTCTAAGTGTCACGTTTCCAAAATATTTGCAGGTAAACATCGCCATATGACAACTATGAAAATTAATTTTCCCCATTAAACTTGGAAATCCAATTGAATCAAACGTTTTTGAAAGAAAGAAAGAAAATAAGTTTATTTGCGGTAAACATGACGCAAAGAAAAAACACCTAAATACAAAAAAATACGAGTTGGGGGAAAATATGCGTCACATCCACGCAAAACGGCAATCGCTCAGCATAATGCCACGACCCTATGCGATACAGAGCCCCAGCGCTAGTTTTCAGCGGTGGTTTTTTTTGTCTTCTCGATTGTTTTATAATTATGATTTAATTATAAATCACTTAATATAATACCTTTATTCTCTTGATTGTAGGTAGATGACACTGTAGTCACAATATTCATAACGACATTCTATAGTCACGATAACTACATCCATATTTAACAGTCTGTTTAGCCTGCGTGCGTGACTAGAAACAAATCAGCTCTAGCGTTTACTGCTGAACCTACGTCACAACGACTAGGAATCCTCAATTGGTAGATGGGACAGCGATTATTTTTGCAATCAGCGCCAATTGTCAGACTACGTAGTTTGCACCTCCGTTAGCTACTGACGGACGGACGGACGGTCGGTCCGCCTCACGCTCATGTTGCTGACATTGACCTGAAAAACTGTTCTGTTTTTGAAGTAGGTATAACGAGAGAATAACCTTCTCAAAGTAATGATTTACAACTAAATTCTGTTTGGGGTGATATTATTTTGGTGACGTGTAGCCAGAAACCCGAAAGTCTGACAATCGGTCTTGCCAAGGGGTATCGTGTTATTCAGTACCTACAGCTGGGTTGTGGGTGTCATATGGGCAGTCGCTCCATGTAAAATACTGGTATTATGGTAAACTGGAAGCCGACCCAAACACGGTTGGTAAAAGGCAGGCAGATAATTATTATTTTGGCAAAGCTATCGGTATATCAATGGATTTGATAATTTAATCGGTAATTCATTTATGAACATCTCGTGAAATGAGTCTTAATTATCGCAGACAATAATGTTGTCTCGCTTGAAATTTCCAATTACATAAAATTAAGACTAGCTTCTGCCCGCGACTTCGTCCGCGTGAAATTTCTTGTTCCTCCGACCCACCTCGTCGCATCGCAGCGCCTGCCCGCGCTATTGCTTCATTTTCGCTTAGCTTTCTTTCTGTTTTTCTTCAAGAATTGGGCTATCAAAGCCCAATTCTTAAAAAAGGGTATAGGCTATTATTTTAACATCACGCTAGGACCCTTAGCAGCCGAGCAAAAAGATTTTTTTTTTTTTTTTTAAATAATCGTTTTGTATTTGATATACAAAACGATTATTTTAAATGACACGTAGTTCTATAATTAGCACGTTCAACAAACAAACTGTTCAGCTTTATTTTCACCTATATATATTTGCGTCTTTCCGAAACGGGCTCCGGAAGAGATTTTAATTAATGTAGGTACTATAGCGCCATTTAATTCCCTGGTTAAGGTTTGCTTTTTCTTTTAAACAATAAAACGTACTTAATTAATATTAAGTAAATTAAATTCTAGCTTACATGGAAGGACGCACTTTAATAATGTCTTAATTTGTGGAGGACAAACGTTTCGGCGAAAAAGCTCCATTTTCCTCGGGAATTTCCATCGTGCTCAGCTCCAGTCGTACACTATTATGTATCTTCCCCTAGTAACCAATTGTAGATTAAACTCTTTTATCATCATCTGAAATGTAGCCACTTTCCATATTATCATTACCTTTAAACATTTTATATTTTACATCATTGTTGTTATTATTAAGTATGAATTCATTAGCATCAGTCAATCATATATCTCAATTAAAACAAACAAGTTTTTTTTCTGGGAGGTTTTACTGGTACTGTCTGTGATTTATTCTTCGATCGCGTTTACGAGAAAATTATTAATAGTCTACTAAGCAATTGTTTACGGCTTGTTGCTCCTGAATTCCAGTGCTTCACATATTTTTCCTCAATCTGTTGCACTCTACCACGTGACTATGTTATCAGTCGTAACACCAAAACTTGGTTTGTCGTGACTCCTACAATTTAACGTAGTGCGAGTAGAGCAGTTAACGTAACGTAGTGGGTTTAAAGTATAAACTGCTTATGTTGGCACTATATTTCGGTTTTCCTTGAATTACACTAACAATATATCTGCATTTTGCGTCGACCTGTATCTTAAATTGGACCTTTAACTCCCATCAAGTGATTCACATTTAAATTACTGGATTCTTCGTCAACTCTTATTATGTTCGGTGTTCTGTCGATAGTCGTTATCAGACCTCGTCATACAAATTGTAAGCAGATTATTGGCGGCTTGCATGAATATTTTTCCGCACCATCTCACAAGGCACTCCCTTATTTTCCGAATTGCATCAAAACTAAAATTGTAATTTTAGATTTTCATCACTTTATCGATACATATTTGTATTGAATTTTCAATTGATAATATGAAAGCAGTAGTCAAATAAAGCAGTGAAATAATAATATTTTCAATAGATAACAATAAACTCCGTTGGGTTCTGGGTTCAAAGGTTATCAAGGTAAAATTGTTCTATAAGTACCTAATTTGCTTCTCATCACATTTATTAGCGCTAAATATAATCAGATTAGTAGAGCACGAGGCATATATCCAAACATTAAATTCTTTCTATGGTTTCATTTGAAGTCGACACAACAAGGTGTTTCCTACCGTACCGTTTGCCAATTATATTTAACCCGCATAGAAAATATTAACATACCTTTTTTATCATAAAAATGAGCATCACTTTGTTATCGTGGTGCTAAACATTGTAAATTCCTATGCCCTTGGATTCTAGATTATTCCTTAACAGAAGTGGCGCCTATTCGGCACTTTGATATAACTATATTGGCTCTTACATTGTCGCAATTGCTAAAACTTTCCTACTCATTGATATGGAGATAAACTTCAAAGATATTAATCCTCGTATCTACCGCACCACTAAATTGCATGATATGGACTATCAATACAAAGTTGCAGACACAACAAACCTGGATAAGAAAGTGTTGTTGCCAATGCCATTATATTACGTGTAAACCTCCATTGTGTAACGATGGAGACTCGAGAATTTCACACGAGTTCATTTGATAAATAAATTGTGTCTAGTTTGTGTCGTACGTTTTGAACGAAAGTCTTCATCAATTCTGGGCACGTACAGAGACTCAACTTACGTCAATGGAGTATTCAATTCAATAGAAGAGTTGGTATCGCAAGCTAAGTGGTGTCAGCGTTCTCGATCCATATTCTTCAGCTTAGTTCTTCGAAATGGAGGAAATTACTTGAAGCTGTTCAGAATGCTGGCTTTCTGACTGACGGGCAATAGAAAAGACATGTCATGTAGGCGTCCTATCTCTGCCTTTTATTTCCATGTTACGTCGAAACAGAGCTATAAATGTGACATTTTGACGTGAACTGTGGAACGTATGATAGTGTATGTATCGTGACGTATCAGTGTGAACTGAAAATGCTAGCAACGCCTCAAGTTTACTGCAGGACAAAGTCCAGGTTCTACGGTAATCTCGGGGACGATGATTAGTCGTTTGACTTCCGCGGTAATCTTGAGTAAAGTTTACATACCTGCATTTCCTATGCGCAGGTTTTGATCCCACTTCGCTATTACTTTCTTTCTCTAGCGGTAGCTACTGTAACTGAAAACTTTCTCAAGCTTTTCAGCAACAGTTTCCTTTTAAATTAATAATATTATAAGTCCGTGTCTAATAAGGCCAACATCGCTATCGTTTTATACCATTTATTACCATATATTACCATTATTCAAATTTTCTTACCATTTTTGCAATTTTCAGGCCACTATCAGGTTGTATGTTGATTTAAATATGATTTGCGGCCGCATCAAATATTTATTTATGGAATTATAATTATGAAAATACTGCAATACATCTCTCTAAGTTCATAGAATAGAATAGAATAGAATACTCTTTATTATGTGTACATAATAAAGAGTATTCTATTCTATTACCGCCATATTATACCCACCATATTATTATCACCATAAAACGTATTGAAGGACTATTTTATGAAATCACAATGACATTTGAGGGCAATTCTAACTTAAGGAATTGTATTGCTGATTCTAATGATTATTATTCTGTATAGCCGTATTTGTTCGGTCGCGAAGCATATTTTAATCAACATACAACCTGACACTGACCTGCAAATTGCAAAAAAACGTAAGTATTTTTGAATTTCGCGGGCTACCTGAGCGCATCCACCTAAAGCACTTACGCATTTTTCATCAAAAAGTGATAAGCTCTTCCTAAGCCCTAAAATCCTAAGCTAAAAAGTTGTAGTAATTTGATCTTGTTTTGTTCGTCGTTGTTTAAAACATTCCATTGTGTGACACCAATATCCTCATGTGGTTCGATTATTTTCTTAGTATTGTTAACTTGTAAGTAACTAAAAGATAATTTGCGGTTTGCCGATACGGCATTCGGGTTGGCGCCGCTAATTAAGTTTCGTATTTGACCGAAAATTCCAATATTTCGGCGCCGACTTGCAATTCTTCCAAATCTATTTCAGTCTAATCTAGTTCGATAAAAGTACCGATAAAGTTTCTATTGGTATTGTTGAACTAGTCGCCTTGGTAACACCGATAACTGTTTATTGTGTCGTCAGCATTTTCTAATATCAGCGACAATCTATGAGCTACAACTATTGCTTCACGTAATATTTTACCTGGTTGGGTTGTGGTTATTTATTTATTTTGTGTACTAAATAATTTTGTGTAGGTACCCTTTTGGGTACTTACTTGAGTTTTGGTGACCCCTTGATGGTTTTGTTATGCTTGATCCGTTTTTAATGATAGCCGTGACTAACTGATTAAACGAATACTCGAAAATAGATGTTATATTAATTTTAAAAAATACTAAAAAATTTCAAATTGTTGTTTTCCATTTAATATCGTGTATTTTTCATAAACTAAGATGACATTATGTTGAAGCTAATACACCTGTACTCAAACCGCATGACTCGTTAAAAAAAAAACAAACGACCATAACATTGCAGTAAAAATGCATTTGTGACGCATTTCTTAACCCTTAATTGGTCGCCTGGGGTGTGACACACCCCAGTGCATCTTTGAAGGTTTAGAACTCTTGAAATTTTGAATTTACTGCGCTGATGTTCCCGCGGGCTTCGTAAAAATGCATAACCTAAAACATTTATGATATAGTAACAAGCAGCACTCGGTCGTCTATAGTTGTCTGGAGAGCGCGTTTGGGATGTAAAATACCCCACGTGACTATTTACGTGGTTCAAATGTCGGGTAAATGAGTATTTTTTTGTTTTATTTTTATGCAGTGTAGTAGTTATAAATTAGATTTTGAGTGTTATAATGCCTATTTATTACATTTATGATAATTTTATGACAGCATGGTATTGTTTTTGGTCATCAATTCAATATCTGTGGTATCAACTCTTATACCATACACAAGGCCAAAGTTGAATCTACAATATCGCGAATTAGAAGCTGTTAGCTGTTGAGATCTAGCATACCAACACTACCTGGAACTTTACAAAAGCGTCTACGGCACATTAAAGTTGAGGACCAAGAATAGAATAGAATACTCTTTATTATTAATCATCTTCTGGAGCTAGCAGAGCGCCTTCATATAAAAAATGGCACGTATGTCTAAGAATCAAAGACAGAAAAACAAAGACTGCCTATTTGTTCAAAATGTCAAAAAATCTGTGCACTGACCACATGATTGTTATCTGCTAAACATGTAGGGAAGAAAACTAATATACGTCATGCCCGAGGTGGCCCGCTAGAGGGCCATAACAATAGATAATCAATTGTGTCTCATCATTAGCGATGCTTGACAAGTTTGGAATAGGAACATCTTTTACTGCTTGTATTTTATTTTCACTCGGCATTATGGAATCCTGTCTTATTCTATACCCCGGAAATTCTATTTCTTGTTTTAAGACGTGACATTTTATAAGTTATGTTTCAAAGATACAATTTGTTTGTTTATGTTTAAAAGTTAATTAATACGTCATTAAAATTTTTCTAATCAATAAAATACTGATTGAACATGTATTTCGTATTTTACGTTTATGTTCAAATTTGGGGTGTCACACACCCCACGCGACCCGTTACGTAACTTTTTAGATGCGACCAATTAAGGGATACGCTATTTAGAACAGCGATAATATGGCCGGCCGCCAGGCCTAATGACAAATTAATGAATAAACTAAAATTACCGAACATACTTGTTAGTGAGTTGGTATAGCACTGTCTTGTATTGCACTGTCTCCGCAACTTTGTTACTAAATAATTGTAATTGGTGAAGTTAATGAACCGAGTGACGTGTGAGCAAAAATGTGTATACCGGGTCTTCCTGAGTTTTTGGAGGATACAGAAAAACTGTGTTCTATAAAAAAGAGGTACTTCTTATGACAATTTGGACTAATTAGCAGTGTCTTTTTATTTTATTGAGTTTCTCAATGTGACTCCATCTTGTAAAAGTGGTGAATTGCTACGAAGAATTATTTTGATGCATGCAGATAATTTACTAATTAATTTCTTTGTTAAATTGCTGCGTGCAGTGTTTTGCTATGGCGTGACGTGTTTACCTTGGTTAAGAACAATGGCTTCTGATTTGCTCTATTTTTTTCAGTCACACATTTTCGCTTAAACGTTTTACAGTAAGTAAAATGTTACTTACTATGTAAAGAACGGTAATCACCATGATTTTGTCAGAACCTCAAATTGATCAATTTATACTTATAAAGGACAATATCCATATCCATACTAATATTATAAATTCAAAAGTCACTGTCTGTATGTTAGTTCCATTGGTATTTGGTATACCTAACCGTTGTATTATATATATTTTCTAACTACACGCCAATTTGTGGCACCAGACTGCCCAGGGAGTGCTGGGGGTGCTTAAATATCGTCAGTCATGAATACTTGTATTTTAATCCGCCATTGACAACCACCACCACCCACAGTCTGGATGCAAATGTATGATTGTACATAATTGAGTAAGAGTATTCTATCTTGTATCAATTTCTCTAACATCCCTTTTCCTTTTTCACAGGAATAATGAGAAAAGGAAGGAGAAGTCGCGTGTGGCAGCGCGATGTCGACGCACAAAGGAGATGCAGATTTTCACTGAGCTAACTGAAGCCTTACCTGCTAGGAAAGAAGATGTAGAACAGCTTGATAAGGCTTCAGTCATGCGCCTGGCGATATCCTATCTGAAAGTGCGGGATGTTGTATCCTTGCGTAAGTGTTTGTGTTTTGCTTATTAATATTATTAATGCGTACAGACATGAGCCGAAGGTTCCTCTGATGTCCTACTTATAGGTACTTTCCTAAGCAATCAACAATGCAGGAGTTACAGGATTATGAACCTTAGCGTAAAGACATGCTCTTGATTTTCTTTAACTCAGGACACTTTGCGAATTTGTAGTCTCATTTCATTCAGAATCCATTCACTCATTTTCCATCTGGAATTTCTCAGTAGCAGCCCGGAGTCTGGATTTGTGCTCGGTTCAAACTCAAACTCAAAGCATTTTTCAAATAAACCAAATACAGGCACTTAGGAATTGCTAAGGGGTCGGTCAGTGAGAAAAATGAAGCTAGTTGCCCATTCCAGAGCGTAGTAGGTACCTATGGAGAAGAACGGGCAATTTTTGCAATAGCGGGTTGATGGCAATAAGCTCGCCCCACGGAACAGAAAAAACAGACTCGCTCCATAAACAACACAAACATGACTAGCGAAATGTGGGTGTACTACAAGTGCACCTCTGCCTCACCCTTCGGGGAATACAGGCGTGCTGTTATGTTATGAAAGAAGAAAGAAAGAAAATACATTTATTGCAGTCCGCTGTGCCAGAAGTATTCGATGGAATCATGGAACTTTTGACTTAATTGTTAGCCTATTCATGTCAATGTTTTTTGGCAAAACGAATCCCACTAAAAGATTTTCATTCTGACAGACAAGCTTAAGCCCAGCTTATACTCGTATCAACCCGAAACTGAAATAAGGGAGGCTTCGAAAAGTCCTATGATGGATCGGCGACAACACTTTTTGTACTAGTTGTTCAACCGTCTTGATGTAACACTATAGAAGGAATCGTGTTCCTTCTGTGTCTAAATCAAAACCCTAATTGCGTAACACACTATCAATCACAATCTGAATAATTTTGAAGCCTATTGCTATTCAGTGCTTCAATGAAATTGAAATCTCAAGAATGAATTTCAAAGTTATTACTTTAAAATTCATTCTTGAGATTTCTGGTTTTGGCGCTTTAGCCATTTTACCTTTCCATTGCTTCATATGTTCGAATTTTTTTTCTGCTCAGCAACGTAAATAACGCAATGAATGTTGTTGAAATGTCAAAATTAAAGCCATTCCTTCTGTTAGTGTGTTACGCAATTACCCCGCTGATGCACCACATCCCTGCCCCCTAATTGCGGAACAGACTTTCAATCACAATCCGAGGGTTTTGAAGGAAATTCCTAATCCATTGCTTCATAAGTTTGAAACATTCATTTGCACAATAACGTAAATAACGCAATGAACATGGCTGAAATGTCAAAATAAAAGGTATTGCGATCGGCATTGTGATCTTCCTGTGCGAGTCTCAATAAATACTTGATTTCTTTCTTTATTGCCATTTTATGTGTATTGCGCAATTACCCCGCGTTTTCTGCTATCTGCCATGCATGTCAAAATTCGACGGACTATCAACGGCATGTTGTAGTTTTCCTGTACTTTTTCTCTTTATTACGTTGTACATATAGATAAGAAACATAATATTCATTTCTTTCCTATCTAAACCATGCAGTAAGCACATGCAATCAATCAATTACCTACATCTTTTAATGCAGTTGATATCCGTAAGGCTAAAACAAAAGTACATAACGGAGACTGTTACGAACGAAAATAAATAATAATGCATTGATTAATATCTCTAAGATAGTGTAGCTACTAACCAAGATAGCATTATATTTCGTCGTTGTACAAACAGTGCCCAATTTGAGAGCACAAGAAATATTAAAGCTCCCGTAGACAGGTGCGCGACGAGACTCTTGTGGAACGATTTCCATGAAGTTTTTATAGAAATTGTTCTACTATAGTCGTGTTGCACTGTCGCGTCGCGCCTGTTTGTGGGAGCTTTTAATGAATGGTAGTGGACCTTCTCGTTGGTGTACTGGTCGCAAACGCTACTGCTGAGCATGTCATGGTTTCGATTCTCACGACGGGCACAGTGTTATTGGGTTTTTCCATTAGGAATTTCTCAGTAGCAGCCCAGAGTCTGGATTCGTGCCCGGTTGATGGCAATAGACTCGCCCCCTATTACATGGGACTTAAACATAACTGGCGAAATGTGGGTGTACTTTATAAGTGATCGATGGGGTATACCTACTATAGGTGCACCTCTGCCTCATCCTTCGGGGAATACAGGCGTGATGTTATGTTATCATAGTGGATAGTTCTAATCCACGAAGAGAGAAATGATCTCAATGGCGTTAGGCAGAGGTGTAGGTACCTATAGTACACCCACCTTTTGACAGTTATGTCTAAGTCCTATGTAATACGGGGCGAGTCTATTGCCATCAATCGGGCACAAATCCAGACTCCGGGTTGATACTGAGAAATTCCTGATGCAAAAACGCAACACACATTGCCTTTTTTTTTGGTTATGAAATCATTTAAAGACGTCTCCCGCTCTGGGCGGAACGGAAGGGCGTGTTAGACTCTTACTGACTAAAACCCCCCCCGTGTTCCATCAGTTGCATGTGCGTCAGGGCCACGGTAACTCTTTCGAACAATCCGCGATCCCGGCAGGCATCGGCCCTATCGGACCCCGTCAATAGTGCTGACATCTCTTTGAGGCGCGCGTGGAAGACGATGCGCCGTCGACCCGGGCCTGGTCCTTACCGGATGGCGAGCTGCCCATTGCTCGCTGTCCGCAAGCTCGCGACTACGGTGGCCGGGAGTCGGCTATCGACTCCCGACACCCAGGGTGTCCCCTGCGGCGACTGGGGGCGTGAGGGCGCAACGATTGCCTCTCCCTCAGGCGCTCCGCCTCCTCCTTCGCGAGCATTACTGTTTCGCAGAAGGAGGTGACGGCTTCCCATTCCCTCTCGCTCCGTACCATGGCCTGGACCAGGGCCAGACGCGAGAGATCGTGGCCGCCGATCGCTGCCACGAGGATACGGCAGTGCTCCGCCCAAGCCGGGCAGACCTCCACCGTATGCTCCACCGTGTCCTCTGGTCGATCCACACAATGGTAACACCCGGGCGTTTCCTCCCGCCTTATCCGAGACAGGAACTTCCCGAAACAGCCATGTCCGGTGAGGATCTGCGTCAGGCGGAAGGTGAGGACGCCTTGGCGCCTCTCAAGCCACTCTTCAAAGCGGGGACTTACCGCCGCAATAACACATTGCCTGACCAGGGAATTGAAACCAGGACCTCATACTCAGTAGTAGCGCTAGCAACCACTAGACAACGAGGCAGACGCAACTATCTTTAAAAAATGTACCTATAAAGAAAGAAAGAAAGAAAGTATATTTATTGGAACTCGCACAAGATTATCTTATCACAAACTAAACTAAACACACTCTTAAAAACAAAAGTAAAATAAAAATAAAAACAGAAAGTCATCCTGTACGCCAAAAGGTCCCTATCTCAGCATAATGCTGCTTTCTCTGCAATAGAAAACACTTTACTACTTATAATGTTATCCAGGCTAGACAAAGTTTCATAACACTCTTTCTAAGTGTGATTGCTTTTATTGATAAAGATTTATTATCGGTTTGAACCTGTACTTTGACTTGAACTGATAGTGTGACTAATTTTCCTTGTAGTTTTAACACAATGTAATGAATTTCTTTTACTTCTTCAACAATATCAATAATAATTAATGTTGAATTTAGTTCCAATACTGATATTTAAATATATTCTGCTTTTTCTTGCTCTCCTTCTCTTCCTCTACCTCACTCTCAGCTGATGGTTAAATTAAGGCTAAATTCGGCCCCAAAAGTTGGAAAATATAAGGATCATGATCGCTACTATGTTTTGAAACAAAGTTTCCAACACTACAATTGTTTATACTTGGTCCTTTCTAGAGCGTTGAACTTTGTTGGCTTAGACGCAATGGTAATCAAATTAAACAATCGCGGCACATTGCTGGACAGCGGCCAAGGCGTGCCACAATCCGGATTCATGACGAATGTATACTTTTTATTTCATGATTTAGGTAGGAATTTATCTTTAAAATGACAGTCATCACAAAAACCCATCAAAAGTTGAACAAAGTTCCCCGTAAAGGACCGCCCCAAATATGGAACGGCTTCATGACTTTAACATAAATCAAATCGGTTTTCCGTACAAGGCGTTTAAAGGAAAAATGTACATGAACACTAATTAGTATTATGCATCATCGTCATAAATAAAATATTTAATAAATAATTTGCAGCTCATCGAAACGACCATTAAACAGGCAATAGCGATACGCTTATTAATATTAAACATTTTATATGTGCCAGTTTCCTCGAAGGATACATACATAATAAAATCATTATGCGCCTGCGCAAACCGCAAACAATCTTGTTAGCAAGCATGGCACGCGCGGATTTAATTTTTCATGGCTCACACACGCGCTATGAAACCACATTGACGTCAGTAACACTGTTTTTTCTAAGTATTTCTATGGTAACATCCGAACTGTTCATACAAATTGAACTGCATCCTTTTTTTTACACTAATTTTTACTTGAGCCATTTATTTGAATTGCAAAGTTTGTTCATGTACCGAATTTTATTATTCCTTAAGGTTGCCAACAAACATCGAAAATCTATACGCATCCGCTGATATTGATCAACACTGAGTCATATCAACACGTTTTACGTGACCGGTTTATCTCATGGGTTATTCCGAAAAAACACGGGCTTCCTTTTTTTTGGGTGGGTAATCATCAAATGACCTCTCCCGCTCTGGGCGGAGCACAAGAGCGTGTCAGACTCATACTGACTTAGAACCCACCCGTGTTCCTTCAGTTGCCTGTGCGCCAGGGCCACGGTTACTCTTTCGAACAATCCGCGACCCCGGCAGGCATTGGCCCTATAGGACCCCGTCAATGATGCTGACATCTCAACACGGGCTTCCTGACTCCTGACACTTAAAATAATAAGATTGGTGATGAAACACAGGGTGCTTAATCCTGTGTTTTAATTACATTAACAGTCAAGGTGATGCTACTGCCCAAAAAATGGATACTTTCTGATCCTTCCTTTTTTCTGATCTGAGCTTGAAACTCACATCATTATCATCATTCATCATCATTTTGTCCTCATCCCAATTTATTTGGGTTTTGCCTATGTCTTTATCTTCCACACACACATTTTTCTTAACAATTCCTACTTTTCTCGTAAGCTTTTTATTGATTGAAGTGTACCTATCCAGAAATATGCGGGGCGTGAACACTGATACTATTTTGGTCCGGATTGACGTCCGCCATTCAAATTAAGCCAGCGGGGTAATTGCGTAACACACTAACAATTTGAATGGCTTTCATTTTGACAGTTCAACAACATTTATTGCGTTATTTACATTTTTGAGCAGACAATTTTTTCGAACATATGAAGTAATGGTTTAGCAATAGGCTTCAAAATGATTCAAATTGTGATTGATTGTGTGTTAAACAATTATTGTACAGTTTGTTAGGTTATGCAACGAACAATACTATTTAAATATGCAAATATAGCTTATTTATCATCCAGCATGTGCGGAATATGGCAGATTTAAGTAAATTGCAGCTCAGCCATACACGAACGTGATTTATAAACGTTGGAATTGCTACAGCTACATTGCAAACGTTAAATTTGTCCTTTAATTGATAAGGATTGAATGACGTTGATGGAAAACATTATAAATAAAGTTATTCACAGCTCACCACACCACATCATCGATACATCTTATGGGTATCCCTGAAATAGTAGAATTTTCCGCTTCAGTGGTGCTGCCATGTAATCGTAATCCCGTGTTTGTGTGATTGTTGATCACAATACAAATATCTTTTTCATTGCTCAATTTCCTATATATTCCTCAACGTCATCACACGACTTTTACAAAGTATGTACCTAAACTGTGTCTGTAAAGGAGAGAATGGTACAAATGCGCTAATTAATGTAGAAGGTCGTGGTTCAATGACTGAGAAAGATATATTTGAGCTTGTTATTTGTCCACCATAGTGGACCAAAATAGTTGTTGATGTTGAAAGCCACTTCGTCTCTTTCACAATTCTTGACACATCCTTGAATTACAACATGAGAGTCCTAATGCCCCGCTTTTAATTTATAAGTTGTGCTGCAAAAAAATATATTAAGAACTCCATAGATAGTATCATCCTATAAAATGTACGTCACAAAACATTCCATCTTCCAAAAATACTGAACAATCCCTTAACTAAAATTAAAGATAAGTACCTAACATCCTCTTTGAAACAAATTCATAATTCAACTAATTTCATCCCACTATTCCAGTCCCCGAGTCGGAATCGGAACATCCCAAGATGCAGAACCCCGAGGGTATGGAGGAGGTGTCCACAGAGCTGTCGTACATGAAAGCCCTGGACGGCTTCGTTCTGGTGCTGTCCCAACAAGGCGACATCGTCTATTGCAGCGAAAACATCGCCGACCATCTTGGTGTGTCACAGGTAAGGGATATAATTTTTCTAGTTCTGGAAATCTTTCTACGCTTACGTCTGCTTCAGTAAATGGTGTTGCTGGAAGTCACTCGACAACACCTATAAGATTTTTTTAAGTTATAATGTCTGTATAGGTGTTCCAGTTTCCTATAAAGTGCTTATAGTTTCCGAGACACCCTGGGTGCAGCAATGTGCTCTTGTCAGTCATGCACAAGATGGTGCTTCTCTTACGCATGTTTCTACACGA
Source organism: Dryobotodes eremita (assembly GCA_917490735.1). Classification (NCBI taxonomy): domain Eukaryota; kingdom Metazoa; phylum Arthropoda; class Insecta; order Lepidoptera; family Noctuidae; genus Dryobotodes; species Dryobotodes eremita. The sequence goes on from OU823257.1 coordinate 15,230,027, forward strand.
GACGATTTCTCAGAGTAGGAAGATTTTCCAGTCTGAGGGTTAGTTTTATCACGATATAAACTATGATAAGTAATCGATTGATAAAAATGACATTATATTAGCACTTTGTAAGAGACATGACGAGACATTAGGTATAGTAGTTAAGTCCCGTGGTAGGAAAGTTAGTAAATTTCAAGAGATTACTGTCAGATAAGATATAGGTAAGCTATCATGAATGACCTTATACAACAAAGTATATCTATCCGTCTATCATATTAAAGACGCTGAAATAGACTGGCTTTGACACGTACTGAAATAACAGACAGCAGAATTTCATAGTTCTAATTTTTCTTTGATAGCATTAGCTGAGATGACGGCTAACAGAGACGTATGGTAGACGAAGACATGGTGCGGATCACGGCAGAATGAATAAATGAATGAATGAATGAGGGAATGATGCCTTTAATAATCTATAGATGTATGAGGAACAGGGTGTAAAGTTCACTCATACTCTATGGAAAAGGGAGGATCCTCCGACCAGACGGGTGTCGTGTCTGATGGGCAACTGCCCAAAGGTTGATGTCGGGATGTTGTATATATGATATTGCGCGTTAAACTCTGCTTGCGCAATGCAGGATTTTGCGTGACGTCAGTGTGACGTGTAACTCGCATGTGGTGTTTTAGTTACCTCTACAAATCTATAAAACACAAAAATTGTTTCTACCTATGTCCGTTATAGACTTTGAAACTTAGCGTGGTAACACACGCCGCCGGGTATCCGCTAGTGTGACATACAAACAGACCAAAGTTTGCATTTAACCCTACTTTCCTTTCCTCTTGAAGTAAATTAAACTAGAAGAGCGAAGATATACTACTTACATTAGAAGTTAAAACCAACGAATTAGGATCATCATAACCATATGACTATTATAGCTGTCAGTATCTAATAATGGGTTATTTTTATTACATACAAATAATAAAATGATCATCTGTAAAAGGAAAAGCTCATAAGGAAATCGATACGGCCATAATTTATTTTTAAAGCGTGTGTTGTCTGCCGTATTTAATTGAATTATTGTATTAAATGGCGCTACTGTTAACTCTAGGCACACTTCTATGGTACCAGGGTAATCTTAATGTTTGGACGTCTGCGCAGGTAACTAAAATAGTCAGGGCTAATACTATATACTAAAATAGTCAGACTGCCCTATAAATTGTACACACCTGTGTTATTTGACGAAGCAATTACAAGACCCCACTACCTAATTGATAACGGATTTTGGGATGGTATTTAGGCACTTTGTTTAGTAATCTTTATGTACCAGAACAATAGGGACTGGGAAGTCTTTCTTGGCCACTAGGGTGTTTATTTGGTACTGCTCATATAATGACTAGGTAAAAAACAATATTTAAGGGAACCTGCCAAAAATACCTTTTCAATATTCGTAACTAGCTTTTCGGCTAATAATAATTACCACCAACTCTGGTCCATCAGATACGAGTACCAGGGTTTCAAACAATCGCGCTGGTACCTGAGTCTAATGCAGATCTATAGCGCGTACTTATGTTTGACAAGTTCAGTCTCTGACGGATATTTATTTAATACTCTTAAGGCTCGCGCAGACAGGCACGACGCGACGGTGCGTGGCGATTTTGGTAGTACAATTTCCATGAAGTTTTCATAAAAAATGTTCTACTATAGTCGCGTCGCGCCTGTCTGTGGGAGCCTTCATGCCATGTGTTACTACAGTGATTGCTTTTTGTAATAATTATTTGCTCTGATGCAGATCTTATCAAGTCATATCTATAGGTTACGATTTTTTTGGCACTTATCAAACCCTCCAGGCCGATAGGGACTGCTGGGCAAATGCGCATGTAAAGACTAAGCAAGCTCTAATTTAAGAGACCGGCACCCTAATTACGTAACACACTATCAATCAGAATCTGAATCATTTTGAAGGATATTTTGCTAATCCATTGCTTCATATGTTCGAAAAATTCGTCTGCTTAGCAACGTAAATAATGCAATAAATGTTGTTGAAAAGTCAAAATGAAAGCCATTCCTACTGTTAGTGTTTTGCGCAACTACCCCGCAGCAACCTAATTGCGTAACACACTTTCAATCACAATCAAAAAGATTTTGAAGGAAATTCCTAATCCATTGCTTCTTAGGTTCGAAAAATTCGTCTGCTTAGCAACGTAAATAATGCAATAAATGTTATTGAACTGTCAAAAGGCATTGTTTCAAACAGTCGCGCTGATTCCTGAGTCTAATGCAGTCTATAGCGCGTACTTGTTTGCGAAGTTCAGTCTCTGACGGCTATTTATTTAATACTCTTATGGCACGTGTTACTACTGTGATTGTTTTTTTAATAATTATTTGCTCTGATGTACCTATATCTTATCAACTCATCTATCTATATGTCATAAGTTAAGTCTCTGACGGATATTTATTACTAGCATCTGCCCGCGACTTCCTCCACGTGAAATTTCGGCCGTCGACCCACCGCATCGCATCGCATCGCCCGCCCGCGCTATTATTTCGTTTTCGCTTAGCCTTCTTTCTGACTTTTTTTCTATTTGCTCGGCTCCTAAGGGTCGTAGCTTGATGTTTAATAGCCTAAACTTCCTCAAGAATTGGGCTATCATATGCAAAAAGTTTTTTTTTTCAATCCGACTGGTGGTAGGTAGTTCCAGAGATAAGCGCGTTCAAACAAAAGCACAAATAAAGTCTTCTGCGTTATTATATACTAGCTGCTGCCCGCGGCTTCGCCCGCGTGGATGTCGGAAATTATTCAACGGGACCGTCCTGCTGGTACAAAATGTAGCCTATGTTACTCCTTATAACATCAGCTATATGCCAGTGAAAGTCCCGTCAAAATCGGTCCAGCCGTTTCGGAGATTACCCGGAACAAACGGACAGACAGACAAATGAAAATTTTAAAAATTGGTATTTTGTTATAAGTCCCGTATATACTTTCATATGCATTTAGTAATAAGCTGATTTTGACATTACAAACAGACACTTCAATTTTATTTATTTGTATAGATTTGTGTAGAAGATGTATAGATTAATATAGATTAGTATAGATTTTCTCTTATGCCACGTGTTACTGAAGTGATTGTATTTGTAATATTGATTTGGTCAGATACATATCTTATCAACTCATAACTATCTATAAATCATAACATTCATTATATCATCATTTTGAAATCTTAATAGTACGTAAATATCTTCTGAGTAATACAGGGCTCACTAAGTAACGGCTCCTTAGAGCTACTACAAATAATCTCAAGTACTTCCTACGTTAGTGTAATCAGCAATCAGCATGCTTCAAACTGGCTATCACGTGCAATTATTACTATGTATCTGTCGCACATTACCTCTAATCGTGCGATTTATTTGTAAGTTCACGCTTCTGCCCGCAACTACGTTCACGTGGTAGTCGTAAGATACGCATTATGTGTACTAAAATAACAACCACATTTTTTATAAAAGTCCCTCGGCCCCCGATCCGATCCACTGCGTCGCATCGCATCGCATCGCCCGCCCGTGCTGTTACTTCGTTTTTGCTTAACAATTTATCTATTTTTGTTTTCGTTTTGCTCTGCTCTTAGGGGTCATAGCGTGATGTTAAATAGCCTATAATCTTCCTCAATAATTGGGCTATCAAATGCAAGAGTTTTTCAAATCCAACTGGTAGTTCCAGAGATAAGCGCGTTCATCATTTCTTTATTATATTTATGTTTAATATTAATGTATAAAAGACATAAACCTTTCGGAATACATTCCCTAAATGATGGTGAAAACCGCATGGAAATCCGTTGCGCAGTTTAGAAAAATAACACGGTCACACAGACAGACACGAAAAGTGACTATAATACAACACCCTCATTGCACTACACACTATCAATCACAATCTGAATCATTTTGAAGGATACCGCTAATCCATTGCTTCATATGTCCGAAAAATTTGTTTGCTCAACAACGCAAATAACGCAATGAATGTTGTTGAACTGTCAAAATGAAAGCCATTCCTACTGTTAGTGTGTAATGCAATTACCTTGCAGTCCACCGAACCTAATACTTAAATATTCTTTTTTTTTATTCCCTCTTCTCAACGCAATGTATATGACGGTTGTCGAAATGAAGCTACGAGTATAATAATTGAAAGTGTATTACGCAAATAGGATGCTATTCCGTGATTGAATTAAAGCACTTCAAAATTGATTGAATTTAAGTATTGGCAAAATTGAAAAGCCCTCCGAGGTTTGTGGTTGATTAAAGTACGGAAAAGCATTTCTTTTGTAAGGGCCAATTCATCTGGAAACTGTATATCTCTTTGAATTAAATGAGTCGCTCAAAATCATTGATTTTGACTTATCTTCTTTCCATTTTTGTTTAACTGCGGAAAATATTATGTGGTCTTGAAATTATGCCTGAAACTTAATATGACAGTGACGGGGTCAGTTTTGTATGTTTTATCTGCATTTATAGGTCATATTGAAAATTTTTTGAAGAAAATTACCTTTGATAACAGTGTCAATGAATAGTAAAATGTAATAAATTAAGACTATAATTTAAGCACGTGGTGGTACATATCGGCACCCTAATTACGTAACACACTATCCATCACAATCTGAATCATTTTGAAGCCTATTGCTAATCCATTGCTTCATATGTTCGAAAAATTCTTCTGCTCAATAACGTAAATAACGCAATGAATGTTGTTGAACTGTCAAAATGAAACCCGTTCCTACTGTTAGTGTGTTACGTAATTACCCCGCAGGTAGACTTTGACATGTAGATGTAGATAATAAAACCTTGGAACTACTGTTTATTAAAAAAACAGCGTTTTGTATCTATTTTCTATAATAAACTAATAATAAAGCTCAAGACTTTGTTTGTTTGAACGCGCTAATCTCTGGAACTACCAGTCGGATTTGAAAAATTCTTTCTGCCAAATTCTTGAGGCAGGCTATACGCTATTTAACATCACGCTACGAACCCAAGGAGCCGTGCAAAACGAAAAAAGGTCCGAAAGAACGCTAAGCGAAATCGAAGTAATAGCGCAGGCGGGCGATGCGATGCGACGGGGTGGGTCGGAAAACAAGAAAGTTCACGCGGATGAAGTCGCGGACAGATGCTAGTCTTTCCAAATATGTTCAAGTAGTTCTTTTAATTTAAATAACCAAAACTAAAGGCCAACAAACCAATGTCATGGTTCAAGTGCCTGATTTTCAAACTAGTAGAACCTGTTTTGTTACAACCTCCATTTGTATTTGTCTCACAACCATTTTAATCCGTACGTCTACAATACCATAACAGATTTGCTGTGACGTTTTTGTTGCTCTACAAACTAATGTGCAGCGTATAAAAACGAATCTCTTTTTAACCGACTTCACAAAAAGGAAGCGGTTCTCAATTCGACGGTTTTTTTTTGTGTTTTACCTCAGAACTTTTTCAGGTGAACCGATTGATTGGATTGACAGATGAAATGATGATTATATTTTTATTTGAAATCTGGTGCTTCTCATGTGGTCCCATATAAATTTGATCAAGATGTGACCAGTAGTTTTTGAGTTATCCTAAATAATGCGTATTTTTTCCACTTAGTATTTTATTGATGATGTTTTAATAATTTCTTGTCACTGTTATTTACATATCACGTAGTGGTATACGAATTTGTCTGGGGTAGGTACCACAACTAAAAAGTGAAAATAAAAACCAAAACAACGAACTTCCAAAAAAAAAAAGACTAGAAAGTGAAAAATAACATTAATTTCGGAAATCGGTGTCTTTGGTTTTGTATTTTCGTTTTTTTTCCACCGACTTCCGAAATTGAAGTTATTTTTCAGTTTTTAGTGTTTTTATTTTAAAATAGTTTTTTTTACTGCTCGAGAGTCGAGTAAAGGACGTCCGTAGCCGACTGCAGGCAGCAGCAGCAGGCGAAGTGTCGCCGCAACTCAACTGGTTCCTATGTATTTCTATGAAAAGAACGTGTCATTAGCTACGGAAGGTATTTCGTAGAAATACATAGAAACCAGTAGTGTCGCGGCGACACGTCGCCTGCTGCTGCCTGCAGTCGGCTACGGACTTGTATCTTTATGATATCTTTTGCGTTATATAGGTGTGGTATGGTGTTGTTTTTAATAATGACTTATTCATCAATGAGTAATAATTTAATAAAAAAAATTAACAGATTATAGCATGCTTCATTTACTGATTGTTTGTTTTATCAATAGAATAATTCGTCAATAAGCTTTGTCTTATCACAGTTATCACTATTATCTGAAACAGTGATGCAATTGAGTTGATCCTTAAGATTAAAGTCATAAAGACTATATTAAGTTTGGTTTGGAAGCACATGGTGTAACACGAGTTTTCTTCAGAGACGCGCAGGCGCATAGTCGCTTACATGTAGGTCGTCGAACGAACTACGTCATAGCAGCGATCAGCCGCGAATGGAAGATTTTATTTGCGTTTACGTTATAAACCTTGGGTATTCTGTAATATGAGTTACATTAAATAGACGAATTAGATGCTTTCAATTTTTTCAGTTTCATGACCCCTGAATTCTAAGAAGTTGAAGTAGTTCCATGTAAATGTTAAGATATTCAGCCTCGACCAGCATGGTACCACGAAATTAAAGATAACGTTAATGACAAAATCTTCAAAACTGGTAGTAGTTTTTGAGAAAATCGCAGACGCACAATCATACATAACAACACACATCGGTTACAGAACCTCCTTTTTGTAAGTAAGTAGTAGTCGGTTCAAAATACAATTGATATTAAAAAAACCTCTTTTTTTGCACTTAAGTATGTATTAGTAAGTCTAAGTATGGTGTAGTAAGTATTATTTCTAAATTGCCACACATAATTGATACATGATAATACATTACATTACCATACAATTACTTTTTTGATGACGCATAGGCGCCTAGATTTGTACGCATGGCGACTGTTGAAGTACTGGTTACATTTCTTAGAACTTAATTTGTTTTGAATAATTTGCTAGCTCACAACTTTATGAGGAAATCAACACTTATTTGCGCCATGGCCGAGTGTTAAAAAAGTATATATTTTAGTACCCTTTTCTGGCGGCTTCGCTCGCGTTTAGGACGGAAATTACCCCTCAGGAAAGTACTACCGGGGTAAAATGTATCCTATGTCCTAATCAAGATCATGGTCTACCTGTGAGCTAAATTTCATCGAAATCAGTTCAGCCGTTAAGGCGTGAAAAGGTAACAGACAGAGTTACTGTCGCGTTTATAATAAGTATGGAAGTCTGGATAAAAAAAACCAGTAGGTCCATACTGGTTTCGATTCCCAAGTTGAAACGTGATTATTAATTCTGAATTTTTCGCAGAAAAAGTTAATTTTCTTTGACCTGTGTCCAATAAACAATGGTAGTTGCCCCCTTTTTGCATGATGCCATATAGGTACCTAAAACTTTATATTTTTGCTAATAATAATACTTTATTTCACCAAAAACAGTCATTACAATTTGATTCAAAGATTATGAGCAAATAAGGCTTATAACTAGGTCAGAATAATTTTAATATTCTGACTCCTTAACTAGGTGTATGTGCCTGTGTCTTAGGAGTCAGTGATTCTCCGTAACAAACAAAGCCATATTATACTAAATCAGGACGTTTCAACAATAAGCAAATGGTGTAAAAGAAAATAGGATATAATTTATGAAAAAAAAAAAACAAAATTAATAACGTTTAACTGTATGGTGGGGTGAATAAATGTAGGGTTTGTATGTATGTCTAGTGATTTTACTCTGAGAGACTTAACTCAAGATTGATAGCCTGTACAGTCAAAGCCAAAACATGCTCTATACCATAGGTTCTCAACGTGGGCGATAACGCCCCCTCATTGGCGTTTGAGACTTCCAGGGGGGCTGTAGAAGACCCAGAGAAAATCACGGGGCGTTGAGATTGGACCTTACGACTATATATTACACGTTTAAATAATAATATAATCGTGGCAATAGCTGTTCCAGATTCTCGTCAGATAGTAAGTAAAAAATTGGGAGGCTCTAGATAAAAAATATTCTCAAAGTGGACGGTGGACAAAATAAGGTTGAGAACCTATCCTAACTGATATTATAAAATGCGAAAGTAAGTTTGTTTGTTACGCTTTCACGCTAAAACAGCTGAACGGATTTGGATGAAATTTGGCGCACAGATGGACCATGACCTGGGTAAGGACATAGGCTTAATCCTGGATCGCAGACGAAGTCGCGGGCAATAGCTAGTGTTTAATCCAATAGTCGGCTCAGTGCCGTAGCCTCAAAAGGTGTTATGTGTCTTACTCCTGAGTTCCCGATTTGATAAAATAAAAAAATTGATACGTAGTAAGCAACGAATTTAATCACTTAGTAACAATGTTTTTTCTTTAACTTCAGATGGAGATAATGGGCCAGAGTATATTCGAGTTCAGTCATCCTTGTGACCACGACGAGATCCGTGAAGCGTTGCGCTCCACCAGCTCCGGTCGTCGAGATATGCTGCTACGTCTCAAATGCACCCTTACCAGTAAAGGCAGAAACGTGCATCTTAAATCTGCTTCTTATAAGGTATGGCCATCATCTTAAAGTACATTAAAATAGCCTCTTTATAATCAGCCTATAATGTCCCCACTGCTGGGCCACAAGCCTCCTCTCGAGGAGAGGGAGAGTGCCGTAATCCACCACGCGGGCCCAGTGTGGGTTGGTAAATGTCACATGTCTTCGAATTTTTGGTTCTAGAACATGCCGGATTCCTCACAATGTTTTCCTTATAATAGAATAGAATACTCTTTATTATGTACACCATAAAAATTACAGATATAAATGTAGACCACTGATACACCGATGGCTCACCGTTTTGAGAGCAGTGGTGATGAAATAATTTACACAAAGTAAAGCTCCTGTCTGGGTTCAAACCGACGACCTACAGAGATACAACTCGTAAGTCGAGGCCGTTACCACTGGGCCGCCACTGCTCTGATAGCCTCTACAGCAAAAGGAACTAGGAAAATGTTTCCACCAGAAGCATTTTCCTAGTTCCGTTTACAAGTACGCTATGCTTGACCTTTGACTTACTATTAGTATTAGTAAATTTGACTTTAGCCTTTCTTTCAATCTCTTAAAACAAAAATTTGTATATCAAGGCGACAGCAACCTACTTTCCCTCCTTAGCCCAATTTTTATTGACATTTTCCAAGATAAAACGTACTAGCTAGGAAGTTAGGAATCTAACCGCAATAAAAATAGCTTTCATTTGAACAATTCAACAATATTTGATGAATTGATGATGATCAACAAAAGATCGAAGTTTATAACCAGTTCAATGAACGTTTGAAGCGACAAAAAATAATCAATTGAGAGGAATTATTAAGAGTAGAGAATGCAATTTTATTAGGCTACTGGTCTACTATCAGTGAACCAAATAGGTGTCAATTACAATAAAAATGTGTTGCTAAAATGTGCCGTACCCTTTCACGGTAATATGAACCATGAGCTGTGGACGTCAATCCAAACGTTTTGATGACTCATTCATTCGACACGGTTGTAAAAATTAGACAAATAAGCCCAGGTAGGACGGGCGATGGTTTTCCGCCGCGATTGTTTTTCGCGCACTGGATATTCAACGCACTGCTTAGCGCCGAGAGTTTAAAATCCAACAGTGTCTTTATTTAACGCCCTGGGGTGCGCGCTGTTGGAATTTCAATTCTCGGCTCCACATTGTGTGTTGAAAATCCGGTACTCGATAATATCCCGCCGCAATTTTTTTACGTCTGTTCTTACGTGGGCTTAGTCAAAGAAGACAATACCTACTTTTAACCGCCTTCAAAAAGGAGATAGTTCTCAATTCGTCTGTATGTTTGTTACGCGATAGCCGGCAATTGTCGATCGATTTGGAAAATTCTTTTTTAATAGATAGGTTATGCCTCAGGGGTGGTCCCATATAAATTTTATTGACTTTGCTTCGGTAGTTTTTCAGTTAGCTTCAATAATACGTATTTTTTCCACTTAGTGTATATTGATGATGTTATAATAACTTTCTGTCATTGTTATTAACATAGCAAGTAGTGGTACTAATACGAAATTGTGTGGGGTAGGTAGGTAAGTACCACAACAAAAAGTGAAAAAAAAAGACAAAAGAAAAGATTGACTTCCAAAACAAAAACACTACAAACTGAAAAATTACTTTTAGTAATTTCGGAAGTCGGTCGCAAAAAACGAAAATACAAACCCAAGACGGCATTTCCGAAATTACTTAGTTTTTTTTCACTTTGTAGTGTTTTCTTTGACAGTCGGTTGTTGTTTTGTCAAAAAGATTTTTTATTTTATGTCACTCAAGTCAAATGAGTTGATGACATTTAATTCCTCATGGCGTCGCTGTAATGAGTTGCGCTAGCGCTTCACCCGCATATAAGGCGGACTACCCCATATAAAAACAAAACTTATACCTAGGTATAACGTAGGTTTCCATTAGTGAAAGAATTTTCGGAATCGGATCAGTAGTCCCGATGATGACCCCCTACAAATTCACCACCTCTTTATAATATTATTATAGATAAACCAGGTTACCGGAAAAATACTATTAAACATGTTGCTAAGGGGAAAATATTAGATTGATGGTGCTACTACCTTTATCAAAACCTAATTCATCGTATCGTTGAATCGTTCTAAAGTTTTGTTGAAGACTTGTTTGAAAAAGTAATTAAGGCGAAAGCGTCAGGGAAGCCCGCGAAATTCAAATTTTCTTACTTTTTTTGCAATTTGCTGGCCTGTATCAGGTTGTATGTTGATCTAATAATGATTCGCGGTCGTATCAAATGTTTATTTATAAAATTATAATCATAAAAATCATCAATACATCTGTCTTAAGTTCATATTACCCTATTGAATGACTATTTCATGAAATCATGACATTTGAGGCCAATTCTAACTTAAGGAGTTGTACCTATTGCTGATTCTAATTCTGTAAAGCCATATTTGTTACGGTCGCGAATCATATTTTAACCAACATACAACCTGACACTGACCATCCAATTGCAAAAAACGTAAGCAAATTTGAATTTCGCGGGCTACTTCAGCTCATCCGCCATAAACAAAATAAACTTAACTGGGTCGTAAGGACGTCTTCGATCCAGTGGTCCTGCATAATGACAAACGACATCGTGGTAGGCCCAGACGGACTTGGCGGGATGAGCTGGACTCCTTTAATAAAGATTGGTCCACGGCAGCTCTGGGGGTCTAAACAAAATTCCTTTTTTGTAAGCGTTAACGCCAACGGAAAAATCAATTGTATGGAGTTGACATTTGCTTACCACGTGACATTACGTATCTTAACCGCAGGTACTGTCATTGCCATACATTTTGACGTTAGCGTCTGGCGTTAACGCTATCAGAAAAGTTTTTGTCTAGGCTTACTGGGCAGATAGAGGTGAAAGGAGAGTAAGGAAGCCTTTGCCCACCACTGGGAAATCAATGGCTAGTAAAATAAAAAATGTTTTGCTAAAATTGATGTCACAATATTAACTCAATCCTACATTTCATTTTAAGAACGGGCTCAATCAGAAAAAATAATGTGAATATTTATAGAACAATGTCAAAAAGGCACATCTAGAATTGTTAATGTGGAATTAATTACCTACATTTATTAATTAGCCTTGAACTATTAACTTTTAACAAAACCAACCGAAAAAAAAATAAAGACAGTGTATAAAATATAATTACTTAACAATTTCTTGCGTACCTAATTTATGAAAGAATTATAGTAATTAAGTACTATAAATCTTTATTATAGTAAGTACATACGTAAGTTTTCCTAGTCGTCACCAAATTCGAAAAAAAGAACTGCAGTCATCAAGGATAGATGAAGACTTGAACACTCGCAAAAACATAATACCTTTAATTTTAACAGTTAAACCATTATTTATTACAAAAGCATTGTTTAACTGTCGAATTATAAACTGTTACCATTATATTCTGAGTAGTTTAGGTAACAACCTAATTAGTCTGCATTCACCTATTAGATCCGAGAATTTCAAAGATTTGTAATGATGTCATAATAAAACATTTTTGGGCGCTTACACTGCCAACGCTGGCCAAACCTTACGGGATAGATCAAAATAATGTACTACGGAATTGTATATCTTAAAAAGGTCTACAAAAAAGTCCGAGATGGTATATGTCTATCTCCTAAGGATAACCCACAGTAAAAAAATATGGGTTATTTATGAAGCCATTTTAAACAATACTGTATTAATCCTTATCCAATTAAATATGCTAGATACGTTGTTCATTTAATGTAGATGAAAATTGCCCTTTACGGCATATCATTAAAATGAATATCTTAGAAGATAAATCACAGATTTAAAATTGTAACATTTAACAATGGGGGTCGATATAGACCACTTTGGGTATCATTATTATGCTCCCCTTTACACCTTGGCCCAACATGCGCCAATATAAGCCACAGAATGTCTATATTACAACGATAAGTTTACGCAAATGTCGGTAGTTCAATGTTCTGATAATAGTTTATACTGTGGCGTACATTGGCTTACGTTGGCCCAACGTGTAGAGGAGGCTTTAGATAAACAATCAGGCGATCTATTCTGTAAAAAACTCACCAATCCCATATGCAAACTTAGGTGAAGTGAGCTGTCCATAGCAAGGATTGAAAACCGGTTCAAATTTGGGTTTCTGTTCTTCATTTCGGTTCTTAAAAAGGTTCTTCTTTTCGGTACGGTTCTGGTTCCAAATAAAGGTTCCCATGAACTCTTTCGGACTCGTCTTGAAGAAGAACCAAAGGTTCCAATTTAGGTTCCTGTTCCGGTTCGGATTCTGGTACTTAATGGAACCACTAAATACCGGTAAAGTACCGGTATTTAAGGCGCTTCCCCGACCAAACGACCTTGAGTGTTCGATCCTTCTCTGTCCCGTCGCATGCCCATTTATCATGAAATTCACAAAAAAAAATGTAATTATTTTAATAAAAAAAGACAAGCGATCTTTTAAAATAAAATAAAACGTGAATTATAGAGATTTTTATATGACCTATCCATTAGTGTAATCCTCAAGTTATTAGAGCGTCACCTTTAGCAAAAGATGCATGCAATCAAGAATTTTAGTCACTTTTTTACAAGGAGATTTTAAATGTATTTATAATACATAAAAGCAAATAAGAACGTGCAATGTGATGATAGGATATCGAACATTAATAGTGTGCTTTTAGATGAAGTTTATAACTGATAATTATTGAGTTAATAGCCTCTGAATAACGCACTGTTGCAAGGTTTTGCTCGGGGTAGCGCCTTAAGGAACCTTTTCTATCCCTGGTCAATAGTGTCAATCCTTAGCATCAATTAGAATGACAGATCACTTCAAACTCACTTCACTTAAGTTATCACGGTGAGATTTGTGCAGAATCGACCGGTTGGTTACATAAAATAAAACGTGCTAACAAAAATTTAAATTAGTTCTAATAAGGAAAAGCTCCTTGGAGACCTCAGACCTCTGAGGGACCTTCAAGAAACCCATGAACAAAATTTAAAACAAAACCTCTGGAATTATTCATTAATTTTTGGGATTTCTTACTTACTTAGTAGGTACCTAATATTGCTGTCGTATCGTTTCGATATCATGATATTTATAGAAACTTATAGATTTCGTGTCATCTTATGTCCTTACTTATTGGGTGTAAAAATACCCTTAACAAAGCCGAAAGTTACTTGTTTTTCCCGTTATTTTATATTTTTTTTGTACTGAACCATACCTGAGAACCTTCTGGTTACGGAGATACTGAAGCTCAAAGTTCCAACTTTATACGGTAGGTAATATTTGCACAGGGGCTCGTGGCTTAATAATAACAGCCGCACGGAGCAATCGAAGGTGCTATGATTGCCGAGGTGGATTCGTGGATGGGTGATCATCCTTACGAGGCACAGAGGGGCCGTGCCTCGCCGTTGTTCCCGGTTGTCATTCGTAAATCTTTGACCATCGTTACGGGTAGTCAGAAGCCCGAACGTCTGGCAACCAGTCTTACCAAGGGGTATCGTGTTGCTCAGTAACTGGGTTGTGGAGGTTAGATAGGTAGTCGCTCTATGTAAAATATTGGTACTCAGCTGCATCCGGTTAGACTGGAAGCCGACTCTTACATAGTTGAAAAAAGGCTAGGCAGATTGAAGTTACATTTACATAGCTAGGTTATTAATAAACAGTGTAGTCTGCTTAATATAAAATGATGATGAATTTCTACTGAATTATTTGAATTATGTCCCACAAAATATCGTACGATGTAAAACTAACATAATTAAATTTGTTTACTAGACACATTAGTGAATAGTCTGTAAAGTGTGGTAAACATTCCGAATGTATTAAGAATTTGCGTTAAATAGGTATCAAAAGTTGTTATTGAGTAATTCTGCAAAACTACTATTTTTCTGTGTTAAAAACACATTTATTCTGGGAAATCTGACAGGGCATTAGGAGTAGGTTAACTTACACAAAAGTATTACTATTTCAAGCCTATGTATAAGAAGGTAAGCACTTACCTAAGTATAGAATTGTTAATCCAATGACTTGAATTCAATCTAATATATAAAATTCTCGTGTCACAGTTTTCGTTGCCATACTCCTCCGAAACGGCTTAACCGATTTTGATGAAATTTTTTGTGCTTATCCGGTATCTATGAGAATCGGCCAACATCTATTTTTTTTTTTTTTGGTAGGTAGGGTAGGGAGTTAGGGAGGTAGGTAGGTAGGTAGGGTAGGTAGGTAGGTAGGGTAGGTAGGTAGGTAGGGTAAGTAGGTAGGTAGAGTAGGTAGGTAGGGTAGGTAGGTAGGGTAGGTAGGGTAGGTAGGTAGGTAGGGTAGGTAGGTAGGGTAGGTAGGTAGGGTAGGTAGGTAGGTAGGGTAGGTAGGTAGGGTAGGTAGGAAGGGTAGGTAGGGTAGGTAGGGTAGGTAGGTAGGTAGGTAGGGTAGGTAGGTAGGGTAGGTAGGTAGGGTACGCCGTAGATAAGTACCGCAACCCGTGCGAAGCCGGGGCGGGCAGCTAGTTATTTAATAAATTAGTGGATTTTTCTTGATTAACCACGCCCTCAAGGCATGATTAATAACCGGATCAGAGATTGTAGGTATACGATTGAATGTTAAAATCAGTGTTCCAAGTTCCAAGGGCGTGCAGCGGTTAATTCAGAATTCGGTCACATGTCAATAAAGTAATTGGTTACCTACAAGCTATCTGAAATTACCAAATATAAAACATCAACTTTAATGCATTCATTTTCCTTAGTAACTCAGTACAGTGTGTAAAATAAAAAGTCTCCATGTGTGACTGCAAAGGCAGTCAGCAGCGCTACCAAACTGCTGGGACGCTAATCTCTTTCCCATGGCATACCAAGAATAGGAAGACCCTGACATGAGCATGTAATTTAGCGTTCTTGTAGAGCTAGTGCAGCTGCGACACAAGACTTAGAACAGACTTAATCACAACGCTTGGCAGACCGTGCTCATCGCAGTGTGTTGCTACCTATTAGCTGGCAGGAAATGGCTTCTGACTTTATTCTTCACAAAATCTCTCACTTGCCTGCTACTCCCTAACAGTGTGTGTTACCTAATTCAGTATTCGGTCACATGTCAATAAAGTAAAAAAGTCCAAATATAAAAAAACAACTTGAATGCATTAATTTTACTTAGTAACTCGGTACAGTGTGCAACAAGATTGAGAGAAATCGATTGACGTGAGAATCATCAAAATCGGCGCACGCGTTTGGTCTCTAGAGCGTCTAGCGCAACAAAGGAACAAACATACATAATAATATAGGCTGATTAAACACATTACCCTCCTTTGCGTTGGGCAGTCGTGTAAAAAGCCTCCATGTGTGAAGGTACTAAGCGTTGGTAAGGCATGTACAAGGCAGTCAGTCACGCCACCAAACTGCTGGTAGGCTAATCTTTTCCCCATGGCATATCAATAAGAAGAAGACTTTGGCATGAGCATGTAATTTAGCATACTTGTAGAGCTTGTGCAGATACGAGAAAAGACTTAGTATAGACTTAATCACAACGCTTGGCAGAACGTAGTGATACAAAAAAAAAAATATGGAGTTTGTTGCTACCTATTAGCAGGAGCACGCTTCTGTCTGTACTCTTGACAAAAGCTTTCACTTGCGTGTTAATCCCTAACATCGTGTGGTGTTCTTTGCCTGACAACACTGACACGGTAAAATTATGACAAATTCTGTAAAAAGACTTTCACTTACTACGTTTATTACCTTATCTATCATATTCTGTGAACACCCATGTTGATACAACCTAGATAGTCAGGTAGTTGTTTAGTTAGGTAATTTTATAGGCAAAGTTTGTCAAGCAAGATTTAGCAATGACACGAAAGTAAGAGCCGAAGAGTCTTGGGACTTGTTTGCAGTGGGTTAATCATGACACGAATATTGCAAGTTGGTAAATCTGTAAACGTGCGATCTCTGTACCACATTATTTGTAGACTAATGAATGAATGTTCTGGAAATAGAGTTGCCCTTGGCTGGGAATTATTTTTGCTGGTTCTGTGTTTTAAAGAGCAGTAGAAGCAGTACTACCATAACTTCATTCTTCTTTATTTGCCGAGGTTTTTGTTCAAACTATAAATTCGCAATATCATTGGCGATGGGACTGGATTTCAGGCAAATTCACTTTCTACAAACAATATCGTTTTGTAAATGATTAGAAGAAAGTTAGTTATCTTCAAATTCCGGTTAAGTGGTTAGTATACATATTGCTAATAGGTCCTGTAAGAGAATCTTGGACTATGCAACTAACAGCAAAAATGATCACGTATAGGCAGAAACATGATGAAAATAAAATGTGTAAGACGACGTTCACACGAACGTAAATATATCGCGGCGAGAGCTTATCGTACACTGGATTTTCAACTCTCGGTGTTGAATCGAGCATTGAGAATATAACATAGTGCATCCCGGTGCGTCGAAAAAAAAGACTGTTAGATTTTCAACTCTCGGCGCTAAGCAGTGCGTTGAAAATCCAGTGCGCGAAAAAATCCCGCGTCCATGCGAATGTGGGCAAAGTTAAAAAAATAAACAATTAGCTTCATGAAAATTTCGTTAACACTGTCTATAATTATTTCAAATGTAAGTATCTAAAACTATCTAAATTGATGGATATATGTACAAACATACCACTGAACCGCATTACTAAATGTTTGTTTGAAAACTTCGTCTCGCAATGGCCTCGAATTCTTGGATATTTATTAGTCTTTAAAAATCAATAAATTCTGAGTATACTCTGGAAGTTTATCATGGTAAAGCTCTTTTATTATTTATAAGCAAATTAATTCTCTCAATGCTGAACATTGCGAAAACAAATTGCAAACTGTTAATTGGTAAAGGATCTGAAGCCTTGAAAATTTGATTGCCGGTCTGTATTACCGGTGGTCATACGGCAGCTGCGTCTAGCGACTCTTTTTAGGACTGTTTTTTAGGACATAAGCTACGATAGGTTATTCATGATTGTATCCATCCGACTCATAAGCACTGAACCCTACCCAATAATTTTATAATGACTGCAATAATAAAACACTTATTCTTCTACAGGTGATCCATATAACAGGCCACATGCTAATGCCAGCCGAAGAAAAACCTGAACGCAACAACAACGATGAAAAGAAACCTGATGCTGAAGACAAGAAGGCCACCAAAACTGGCACTCTAGTGGCTGTGGGCAGACCGATCCCGCATCCCTCTAACATCGAAATACCGTTAGATAGCAAGACGTTCCTGTCCAAACATAGCTTGGATATGAAGTTCACTTATGTGGATGAAGCGTGAGTAATCTGTACTTTATACTGATGGAGAAAATTATTGTCCTACTTGTAATATTGGGGGTAAAAAACATAACTCAATAAAAAAAAAAAATGTGTGACAGGTCCAAACAAAAATGCATGTGTTAAGCGTCATGGGAATTGTTTATGTATGTAAAACTTTGTTTTTCTCAAACATGCTTAGAATTTCGAGTAATATTTTGACAACCTTCTTCGTGATAATTCAAAAATGCTGTACTGGTCAAATACATGCGAGCAGCGGCCGACAATGTTAGAATGAAAATCCATATCTGTCGTGTAATTTAAAAACGGAACGATCTTTTTACTTCGACCCATGACAACCAAGGAGGTAACTTATCAAAGATTTTATTTAAATCTTGAATTGGCTTAGCAAATAGAGCTGTTTAAAGTGAAAAAGAAACAAACGAACATAATTGATTCTGAAATGTATGATTAATTTACTTAGTTTGAATTTCCGCGCATTTATATTATTTGAGAAATGTACATGTATACGCAACCAGGCATTGAGGGACTCCCCTATGTGTGCCTTGGCTTCGCCTTCGCCTCGGCCCACATTTTCACGTTCGTCCATCACTGCCTCTTTTGTCAGCCGCTGCAGTAATGTAGGTACTATATAGTACTAACACAATTAAGGACAACTCAATTTTATTACTTTACTCAGTAAATATTCATCCGTCCCATGGCCAAGAAAATTAGGGTTACGGTCACATTTCATCCAAGTATAAACCATGTACTTGTTGTAATTTTGGCAAGCTTCAAAAGATGGCGCTGTTACCAACCAGACAGCCTGTATTACCTGACTGAATTTAGGTTGCGCGTCCTCTATTGTGTTCTAGTATTTACGAGCCGCAACGTCATCCAGTCGTGTAATATCAACAAAAATATCACCTTCAAATGTATTTTGTAGGTTAAACATGATGCGATTTCGCGGTTTTGTACACAGTCCGCGATAAACTTACGTGGAAATAGTTCAGTACTCGATGTTTCTGTGTGGTGATGTGTGTTAGTTTTTGTGATAACAAATAGTGTGTTTGTGTATTTAAAAGTTCATAATATAAGTGTTTCTGGTTCTGGATTTTGTGAGAATGGCGGGATATTTAAATAGCACAGCTGTAAGTAGTTTCTTAGGAGAATACATTAGTATTAAACCGTAATTATGTTAGGATTTGTTGTTTAAAGCGCGATTTGTTGATAAAATATTGAGTTTGAGTAAGGACGACGATGGGAGTGGCGGTAGGTCATTCAAGGTTATCTATGTAGGTGTACCGGCAAGCAAGACCTAAGCATGGGGATTGCAGGTCACATTGGAGGTGACCTTTGGAACGTCATGGTTTCCTGTGCCTTATTTTTGAAGACCCCATGAATAAGTGGTCGCTAAAGTTATCGCTTACATACTTCGTAAGGACAAAAAGTGATGAAATATCACAGAATTTAGAAAAGATTTATAAAATAAATTATTTTGGAAACAAAAAAGTCTATATCTTTTACGCTTGTAGAAGATGGGACTTTTAGGACATCTCCAGTATTTAATTAAAACAAAAGTATAAAGTTACTATTCAGGCCAAACTATGATTAAGTAAATAACTTTACAGAACATCTACAACTTTAATTCGAGGACTTTAAGTTTCTACTCCTCCAATCTAAAAATAAAAACCCTTATTTTCTCGAAACTATATCTAACTATATGTATTCTTTCCAGATTAATGAACACGCTCGGTTTCGAGCCAGACGAGCTAGTAGGCCGTTCCGTGTACGAGTATCATCACGCTGCCGATACCGGCTGCCTGGTCCAGCAGTTCAAATCATGTAAGAAATAAAATAATAATTTAAAATAAAACTTAGAAACTCTACGAAGAAGCTGAGTTTAAAACAGCGCCCTCTCTTGACAGCGCGAAGATGTCTTTCGTCACAGCCTAAAATAAATGTAGTGTAGTTACGCTCGTGAGACATAGATGGCAGCAGACGGTTCGAAACGGTTTCTGTTATTAAAATAAGATATAATTTTTCGACACTGGAATAGAAGAAAACGTATCTGTCTCAGCTACCCGTGACTCTATATACGCCTACTTTGTATTGCCCAAGACTTGCAAATCAACATAGAATTATACCACCCAAGCTACGAATCCCCCAGGAGACTGATCAAAATAATATTGCTTGCTTGTAAAATGCTTTTTAGTCGATAAAATAACGGTGTGACAGGGACGCATTTTCGGAAATTTATTAAATAAACTAATTGAATCAATTTAAAAATACTTTACTTGAATAGTTATCCATATTTAACATCTAAATTTTGTCATGTAAAATTATTATAAAATAGGTACCCACAATTTAACAACATTCGTTTTGAACCAGCATTTTTTAAAGTATATAACTTTGTTTTTACAATGTCAGTATAGCAACGGTTTCCTAGAAAAGCGGTGGCCGTCATATTATAACGGCCGTCATGAAAATCCGTAATTTTCATCAGTATTTGACATTGAGGTGACAAAAAACGCTCAGTATATCGTTTATTTATTCAACATTATTAGTTATCCAACAATCATAGATAAATGGGAATATTCTAATTTGCTTAAAGTATTAGGAATATTTTTTGGTACTTCTATAAAAGTAAGTAAGAACACAATTTTAAAATGAAACTACACTTTGATACCTGCCTACTAAAACTAGAAATATGATAAGATGATAATAATTATGATCATCGAGTGATGCACGACTCTCATACTTTAAAATAACACCCTCATCCTTTTTGCTGTAACAATGAATATATACCTTATCAACAATGCGACTCTGACATAGTTAGTTTGTAACTTAATTAAACTAAAAAAATAAGGATTCTTGTTATGAATTTATGATACATTATTCACATTTTGTGCTACTTTTTCACTGTTAATAAGTTCTTGTTCAAGAAAACTATTTCTGTCTAAGAGTCTTCGATTTTGTTCTAATAAACATTGAATAGCTTCCATTCTTTTTTTGCCCGCTTCTTGTAATCTTCTTACTTCTTTCAACAATTTTCTCTCCAATAGTGTTTTGACTTTGTATTTTTGAACACCAGGCTGTAAAGAACGTAATTAATTTTAATTAAAAAAATAAGACCTACTATTCCAATAACACGTTACAATTTCAAAACTTTAGTTTTACCTTTATAGTTGATGATCCTTTATCATTGTCTGTGGTAATTTCTTTTGAGTTATTTTGTGGCCATTGGTTAGGGAGATTAATATTTTGCGCTTGAAGTTGCACATTTAACATCTTTTCATCTTCACTGGAATCCGTTGAATCGCAACTGAGATCTTCTCCATGCTATGGAAACATAACATCTCATAAATCTACAATTAAATTTAAAAAATACGAAAATGTCACCAGTCTAACCGGATGCAGCTGAATACCAGTATTTTACATGGAGCGACTGCCTATCTGACCTCCACAACCCAGTTACTGGGCAATACGATACCCGTTGCCAAGACTGGTCGTCAGAATTTCGGGCTTTTGACGACCCGTAACAACTGTCAAAGATCCACGAATGGCAGCCAGGACCAAAGGCTTAACGTGCTTTCCAAGGTACGGAGGGGTGTTGTTGTGTGTGTAAAGTTGGTCAACCAACCGCGGCAAGCGTAGTCTGACCTGATCGATCGACCAGTGCGGCTGTTATAAACGAAACAAGCGACTCTCCACGAAAAAAAAAATCGATAATCTATTTTTACCTATTTTATGTTAGGAACAGGAGTTTACATAAGATATTTTCAAAACTTTAATTTTACCTTTATATTAGTTGATCCCAAAATATTAGCTGTTGTTCCAATTTCTGGCGTAACATCTTTTGTACTAGTTTGCTGGCATTGGGTCTGGTTACTAATATTTTGCTCCAGAGGATGCATATTTGATATCTCTTCATCAGAGCTGGAATCCGTTGTATCGTCCTTGACATCTTCTACGTGCTATGGAAATATGTATGAAATCACAATAAAAGTACAATTCAATAAATAAAAAATACGAAATGTTTTTATTTAGTTTCCAATTTCAAGTCCGGAACCCAAGAATTCGCGTTACCAAAATTTCTTATTTTCCAATTACACAACATGAGATACACTTCTGATCTAACTTTTGATTTTACCTTTATATTTGATGATCCCAAAACAATATCTGGTGACCCAATTTCTGGAGTAATTTCTTTAGTACTTGTTTGTTGGGGTTGGCTCCGGTTACTAATATTTGGCTTGGGAGGTAGCACATTTGTCATCTCTTCATCAGAGCTGGAATCTTCCTTGATCTCTTCTACTACCGGCTTTGAAAATATAAACGATATAAAATCACAAAAAAAAAACTGCCTAGCTTTTTCCCAACTATGTTGCGGTCGGCTTCCAGTCTAATCGGATGCAGCCGAATACCAGTATTTTACATGGAGAGACTGCCTATCTGACCTCCACAACCCAGTTACTGGGTACACGATACCCGTTGATTAGACTGGTTGTCAGACTTTTGGCTTTTCGTTACGACTGTCAAAGATCTACGAATGACAGCTGGGACCAAATGCTGAACGTGCTTTCCGAAGCACGGACGGGTCTCGATATGTAATGGAAGGTCACCCATCCTCGAACCGACCGCGCCAAGCGTAGCTTAACCTATGATCGTCCCGTGCGGCTGTTATTATTTAGCCACAAAAACACATACTTCACAACGAAATGCAAATAAAAATTATGAAAACATTTTTTTTTTTTGTTACCAATTTAATTTCTGGAACAGAGCCTCCGATCAGTTTGTTTAAACCTTGTTTAGTTAAGTAGTAATTTTCTTTACTGAAATGTAACGAACAAACTCTTGTGCTTGCCTTGACTTCGCGTTTATTTATAGCTTTCATCCATTTTTGACGTATTACAGTGGCTATCGGTATTCTGCGGAAGAAAAAAAGTTTGGTTTAAGATTATCCTTCTCTTATAAAATGTCTTTTAAAGTAACTTACATGAGAATACCTAAAATAAACAATAGTGCCAAAACGTAGTATAACTGTAAAATAAAACACCTAATCTAATCTAACCTAAAAGCTAGGGACATGCTTCAATAATAAAAAAACATTTCTTACAAAAATAATTCATTTCGAATACGGCCCTGTTTATGATCGCAGGCGTCAGCCAGTTTGTTCGCACTCGCCACTATCGTTTGTGTAGGTACATAAAACTAATAATATCAGCCGATACAATTCCAAATGTTTGCTAACCTGTGAAAATGAACAACACTTTCCATGAAGGCTGAAGGTTGAGTGTCAGACCTTGAACTGCATCCCTCGATTGCACACTGTACCATTTTATCTTCTGTTTGATTAAACAAAAGATGCCATTCACACGCACGAACTAAATGACGCCACGCGACTGTGGCGCCGTGTCCCGGTGTCCTAGCGAACAAAACGGTTCATTCTTGTTCATTCGATCGGCGCCATATTGTGTGGCATCTGTTAGCTTCGCGCCATCTATTGGTCGTATAAAAAGTTATTTGTGCGGGTGCGCTAAGGTAGCCCGCGAAATTCAAATTTTTGTGATTTTTGCGATTTGCAGGTCAGAATCTGGTAATAATGTTGATCAAACTATGATTCACGACCAACAATGAATTGAAAAAATGTGTATTTACAGAATCATAATCATTAAAATCATCAATACAACTCTCCCATCAACATACAATCTGAACTGCAAAATGTAAAAAACGTAAGAAAATTAGTTTTTCCTAGGCTACCCTGGCGCTAGTGATACTAATACGAATGTCGATTCAACGGTTGTTTTTATTGCAATAGAATAAGCAGATGTTATTGATAGTGTACGTTTTATAGTTTGAACTTCGTAATGTCTAGATATTTAGTTTAAAAGTTTATTTTATTAAAATCTGACTCTTAAACGGAGATACATTTGTTAGGAAGGTCCTTCTAAGGGGCTTTTTACCTTATTTTCAATAACTTATTCATACGTTGCGTAACGTAGTGTCTAGCAAAAAACGCTTTCATATGTACAGGCCAGGGGCACTTTGGCTTTGTTTTGTAGGATAGGAATCACCCTTGAACTTACTTGCTTATGCCTTAATTACATGACTTAGTAATCACGTGTGACTGCGGCTATACGAAAACCGAAAAAAATCGATATCGATGTCTTGCTTACCTTTTTAGTTGGCGTTTTTGTCGTAGTTGGGTTTCAGGCTCTCCCGCAAACAGGCGCGACGAAAGTAGTAGAATAATTTCTATGAAAACTTCATGGAAATTGTTCTACAAGAGTCGCATCGAGCTGTTGCGTTGCGCCTGTCTGCTTTATTTGTTTTTGCTCTCTTTCGCTATGTGGACATGGCTGAAACTACTTACTGGTTATTGTATACCTGTAGTATCTGTACCTATTACTATTAATATAGGTATAGTAACCGCCATCAGCACCTGGGTAAACAAGGAAGAATGACGTATTCTTTTTCAAAGAGACACCTCCTTTTTCACTGAGACTGTTTTCTGTTACCATGTTGTTATGGTATGATAACAAACGTCCATATCATTGTTTTGTAACCGTGATTGAGCAAGTAGGTACTAACGTAGATTTTATCTAATATATAAAATTCTCGTGTCACAGTTTTCGTTGCCATACTCCTCCGAAACGGCTTAACCGATTTTGATGAAATTTTTTGTGCTTATCCGGTATCTATGAGAATCGGCCAACATCTATTTTTTTTTTTTTTTTGGTAGGTAGGGTAGGGAGTTAGGGAGGTAGGTAGGTAGGTAGGTAGGGTAGGTAGGTAGGTAGGGTAGGTAGGCAGGTAGAGTAGGTAGGTAGGGTAGGTAGGTAGGGTAGGTAGGTAGGTAGGGTAGGTAGGTAGGGTAGGTAGGTAGGTAGGTAGGGTACGCCGTAGATAAGTACCGCAACCCGTGCCAAGCCGGGGCGGGCAGCTAGTACTATATAAATCTTCGCAGTATGCTTGTTTATTAAGTAAACACATTGAATCCTCTCGATCTCTAATAGCTCTGTTACTAAGCCATTATTTCTTGTACAAGTATAGTATGTTGGTAACTACTAAGCACTTATTTACATAAATGGAGAACTGTCAACTCATTAGCACATTCTGAAATTATAATGTCCAACAGTTGGACAGTTACTGTCCAATATGTCCATATTGTCCATGGAAATTATTTCACTTTAAATCATATGCACGACGAATATGGAGGAGACTTGCCCAGACGAGAAGCGGAGGACCAGACAGAACAGGTTATTAAAATCACAATGTTAGTCGTCAAAGAAGCCATTTTGACAAATTGATACTTAAGTCGATCGTCTGGGGCTGTGACCTGTCGAACCAGTTCGGGACATGGCTTGCTTGTATGATCTGATGTAACACAGACCCTTCATAATTCAACTTTACATCTTACTAACGAACCTTTTTAAAGGAACTGGATTTTCATTGAACCTCCTTCGTAGTATACGCAGGACGTATGATCGTACACGTGTTAATTATTAAGTCGTTAAGATGAGGAAATGGCCGTCGGCTTACGATGCCGATCGGTTTCCGATGAGTAAACCGTTCGTAGGTAGGTTGTCGATTGCTTTTTGATGTTTGTTTTATATGTGGCACCTTGATGGCCTTGATAAGAGGGAGAGAGAGAGGTTTTACCATCCTTTTGAGCTTGTATCTTTTTCTTTACAATTTATCCATGACTACCGACCTGCCTCCGCTTCACACGGTTTTTACGACTTGATAGAACATCGACATTTCTTTATCATATTGTAAGTTTTGTATTATAAGTACACATAAACCTCCCGTAATGAATTCTCGAAATGATGGTGAAAACTGCATCGAAATCCGTTGCGTAGTTTAAAAAACAACGCGGTCACGGAGACGCGAAAAGCGACTTCAACTTATAATATGTTGGTATTGATGGTAATTTGCTCTTGTTGGCTATAAGCTTCGTGTTCTAGATCAACATAACAGAATACTTGAGATTTATTCTAAACGACCTTTTTTTTTTTGAATGAAGCGTTCAGTTTTTTATAAACGGTTAAAGTTCAGATGAATTAACTACGTATTGCTATTGATAGAGACATTGAAAAAATTTGTTGATGTGATGTGTCTCCTACCTAGCTGCGAGGCGAGCACGGCCATTGTGACATAGTTCGAGTCACACATTTTATCACAGTTAGGGCGATAAAACCGTCCGTATTGTCACAAACGTCTTGGGTACGCCCCTCGCCCCACTGCTATTGTCTTTGATGTTTCAGAATTGATTAATCGGAATACTTAGACATAATGCCTTCCTGCATTCAGTCTTAAATCAAACTTCACATAAGCGTTGCCAATTCATAGGTATTCATATCTTTCTGTACAGTCATTTTCTTACCAGCTTAGCTATTCAAATCTGAAGTAGATTATCTCATAGATCGGCCTGCGGAGTGCGGAGATGAAATAATAGCCATTTGTTATAGTCGCCAACGGGAGTCTGTAATGATGTATTTAAACGAGACCTTATCGGATGCCGTGCATTGAATATTTATGATTATCAAACATCTTAGATGGCCAGCCGTGGAACGGTACTTAATTTTTTTATACGACTGACTGTCACTAGTAAAATAAATGAGTTATAAGCAGAAATGACAAATCGTTAACAAACCACTCGAGATGTTAAATGCATCTTATCGACTCCATATCTTACTTTATCTCACATACTAACTTACTACTTGTATTTTTTTTTAGGGAAATTTATAACTACTTTTACAATGTTTGTAAATATGTGAGCATCATGTATATATCACATAATTAATTTATCCGTCATTGCTTCATTTTTAATTATTTTTACCTATTGTGGTATACTAATTTTATTCTAGGTGCATCGTCTTCACATAATTATAACAAAATATTGTAAAACATTTTAAAAGAGTAACGGTGGAATTTTTTTGCCCATTCTTCATACGAAACTACCTTTTGGAAAAAGCGACTACAATCGATTATTCTATTTTAATGTAAATGTTGATGTTTAAAAGTGCCTTTTATGTGTCTATTTGAAATAAATGCTTTGACTTTGACTAGACTACCATTGGCCCAAAATATATTTCCATTTCTAGCCTCATTTTTCAAGCTCAATAATATAAAACCATCGAAAACCTTAACATAGATTGAAATTCTTCAAATTTAATTGCAAGCCAAATAAATACCTAGGTACTTATTTCAAAGAAAATATATTGCCATTTGCAAGTTATCGAATCGTTGGCATTCCTCGATTACAAATTGCGTTTGCAGTGAAAGGCGTCATAGTAAATTTTCGCTTTAGTATCAATTTAAATAAACAATAAGTACCTACTGAGGTTTTAATTGTTTATGTATGACAAACATTACGTTATGAAATCATACCTGTATTGTACTTAGGTATTACCGCAAATAACATGCTGAGTTTTTCCTCCACATATTTTCCTCGAGTTTTACCAATTGAAACGTTTTATCAGTATGAGCCACTTGAGTTATAGATGCGTCCGCACGTAGGACTCATTCATTTTAATAAGTATTCGTGTTGCCAGCCTGTTGGATATTGTTTTGTAATGTTTCCCAAACTTGGTTGGCAAAACATAAATTAAATGTCGTGAGTTTCAGACTTTCAGTATACCTACCTAAACGGGGCGGCAAACGTTTTAGGGGGATTCGTATCATTGTTCTGCGTCCGAATAATCTCTCACCGTTGTAATGAAATTCTGCGTTATTTTCTTGATATTCCACTGTGCCATGCATCTAGCCATATGAATAATTTGTGTGAAATAAAATATGATTTTCTCAAAGATGCTTGGAAGTTCGAACATTATTTTAACAACCTTCGAGATAAATTGAAAATACTGTATTGGTCACAAACATGCGAGCAGCGGCCGGCAATGTTAGTATGAAAATCCATATCTGTCGTGTTTAGCGGCCGAATAAATTACAATGAAAACTCATATACAACGAACTTTTTACTTCGACCCTTGACAACCGAGGAGATATCTTACCAAAGTGGCCTAGCAAATAGAGCTGAAAAGAAACAAATTAACATATTGGCGCAAGAAATGTTATCGTTGTTCGTCATTGATTCTGGAATTTATAATTAATTTGCTTAGTTTGAATTTCCGCGCATTATTCGAGAAAAGTATTATACAAGCCTTGGCCGCAACCAGGCATTGATGAACTCACGTATGTGTGCCTCGGCTTCGCCTTCGCCTCGGCCCACATTTTCACGTTCGTCCATCAATTCCTCTGTTGTCGGCTGCTGCAGTAATATACTATTACTGAATTTTAAAACCCCTTCAAAGCATATAATAAAATGTTTTCTTCTCTTATCATTTTACACTCGATAGTTCCTAAAACTCATCAGCGTACAAAAAAAACTTGTAGAGTAGGTAAAGTAATTGAAACACAAATCACTCTAGCACCGGCTTTCTATTCATAACACTATGCAAATAAACCCACAATTGTTGTTCGTTATTTATTCTAATTCCGTACGTACCTACGTAATCTAACACATACCTATCAATTTTTACATAAACAAGCGTCGAATCTACGTGTTTTAGCACGTGCTAGAGGAAATAAAAATACATTTTATTTGGGCCGCCAGTTCACCACACTCATATTGGTTGACACTGACGAAGGTCAATCTGCTGACCTAGGACGGGTTTAGAGACTGTAATAATGCGGCTATGTCATTTATTATACCTACGATATATGAGAACTTTAAAAAGAAATGAGAAGCCCAGAAATATGTGGGAACTATGAATGTTGACAATATGGTATAAGTATTCATAGCTATGGACACTTGATAATATGCAGATGACTACTGCTTGGCTGTAAGAGGAAGACCAAATATACGATGGATGGATTGTGGGGAAGATGATGTGGCTGGGATAGCTGATAAAGACGTTCTTATGGAAGAAGTAGGCATGCTATACCGACTTAAAATAATAATCAGAATAAGAGAAAGACAAAAGGATGACGTATTTATTTGAATGAGAGAGGAAGATAGTGTTCATACCAATAGTTTTCTTTAAACAACAAAATGGTTTCTTGAATCTTTATAAAAATACTATCTAAAAACATACGCCTGAGACTAGAAACGCGTTCTTTAAATACACCCACGCAATACGTTTTTACGTTATCTTATCCAGGCATTATTAAATGAAGCTTTTAATGCAACTAGTGCTCTATCATGGATCTAATAAACTTTAATCGAATTAGAAAAGAACAATAGTATACCGTAGTCTTTTTTGTGTCGCCTGCTACTTTTAAATTCTTTATGTCAGATCTATTTTGACGACGTCATTCTTAGAAAAACTCCAGTTTGCTCTTGAATGTGGTATTGTGGATATGCTTTAAAAACAGAGAAAAGAGGCATCGTCATCATCATCATCATCATTTCAGCCGAAAGACGTCCACTGTTGGATATAGGCCTCCCCCAAGCCATGTTAAAAAAAAAAGAGAAATGCCGAAAAGAGGCATAGGCAAAGAAAATTTATAGATTTTCGGAAAGATGAAACGGCTTGGAAGAAAGTGAACGCAGATAACAAAGATAAGATTTACAAATTAGGATGAAGGAAGGAGGACTGTGATTGAAATGGCTATTTTATTCATATAGAACTGAAACATTTCTTTTTACTTGACCAGAATTCTGAAAATAAAGCAAAGTTTTACAAACTTTCAATGTTTATAGAGTCTTATAAATAGAGGTCTTAAATCGTTGCCTTTGACGTTGATGAAGTGATAGCATAATACTGACGGTTCATGGCCGTTCGTCATAATTATTCGCACCGCGGTAACAGCTGATCAATACCAGTGATTAAAGAAAAGCAAAGCTAACACGAACCCGGCACATGTTCAGCGCGTGATAGATAATAACCCGCCTACAACTACACATAATCGTGTAAACACTTCACAAGCAACAAAAACACTTGCAGTAGTAATTGCCTAAATAAAACTGTGGATGTTATCCAATTGAACGCATATAAATGTGGGAATGTAAGGTGAATAGAATGGTATCACTGGATGAGGGATGACAACACTGAGACGGAAGTGGAGGGAGAACGAATTGATGGGAGAATGACGAATGGACGATTGTGCGCGCGGTGTGTTTTACGTTATTTATAATAATTGTAGAAGTGTACCTTGCGTGATAAAAATCGAGTCAAACCACATAAATTGGCTGATTGCTTTGCCTTCGATCCCACATAAATTTTATCCTATCCTTTAAGTGGACAATAACAGAATGATCGTAGATAACTCCCCCTCCGGTTGAACCCAGTCACATGATGTAGTTGAAATAAACGCGTTATGACGACACACATATCTGAATATCTGGACCGACATCAACGTATGTTTATTACAAGATGCAAAAAGCCGAACCGAAATCACCTCACGTTAGATCTTGCATGTATTTTTACTTACAAACATACATCGTAAATCATTGCAAATTCTAGTTTTATCTGGTGTACAGTTGTTACTATCAAGTAATATAGTGATAACCGTACAACAATGGGCCGATAATGATGTAGTAGCGACTGTTTCACGTGTCGATCACGACTATACAGAATTTTGCCTTGAACTTGTAAATGAATCATTTGGAAAACATTTTTAATACTTATTGGCACATCTGCCAACTTTCTCCTTTCAACTTTTATGTAACGTATCTAATGATAGAAAACACGTGCTTTTCAGAGTTATAATGTTATTGCATCGTATTAATTCCTCTCTGTTTTAAGAGATCACAGAGGAAGGTATGGTACTGATAATGGTAACGAACTAAAATTAATACCGCCTTGGCTCAATTTCGACTATTGCACATCTAATTAATTACAAAAGATAATGATATGCCTGCAGCGGCTATAGTGTATACTATACTACCTACATCGAATGTGGCGATACAGCATTGTATGAGTTTTTAGCAGGAAAATCGCTTCAAGAGCAATACTTCCGTTACCTAATTTTGGCTGCCCATCAACAGCTCGCCAAAAAATCAAAAAACAATCCAGGAAACCGGTTAATTTCACGTCTTTCAAGTTGTTTTTCTCCACTCCAAAAAACACGACTTGGCATTCAGCTGATGTCAGGCAAAAACATCTCTAGAATGAAACCATCAGACCTTCGGGCATCTGAGAGTGAGAGGTCGAGGCGGCGTTAAAAATACCGTTCAGACGTAACATATACGTCACAAAAACGTGCCAGTAAACAATAGCGTGATAAGAAAGGAATTTGCAAACAAATGCAGGAATAAATTAACTTTTAACGTCAGAAATTAGGTAATAGATAACGTTGCTTTGATTTCATTAGAATATGTGTAATGGCCTGCTTTACAATAGTTAGTATTCCACCAGTGTAACACGGTGTGGATAATATTAATTGTCCTCCATTTTCCATTATTCTCTTCTAAATTCGTAGGTATATTGTGAATGCTATATATTTGATCTACCATTAATTTAGAACTACTAACACATCCGTCTTCATTTCCAAGATTCATTTCTTCATATTAATTTTAATGGTCGATGTCAGAATGTGTCTGACCATGCAATGCGATTTGTTAAGGTCCATTCTATTACCATTTGTCCCTATTATATCGACCATAGGGTTTTAATATTCTTATATTACGTGCCCAGACGTACAAGTGCGGCATTATCCACGTTCTTGTTACGCCAGGATTATTCAAATCAGCGGATTCCTGACCCTCACCATAAAGTATAAATTTGTTTTTTCTACCGTTTCTACCACAATTGATTCTATCGTAATGATCTGAAAATCGTTTTGGTAATCTCTAGAGTAAAATCTAGTTTTATCGAGTTTTCTAGATAAGGTAAATAAAGTGATTTAACAAGGATTATAATCATGTCGTCAAGCAAACTTAAATAATCTGAAATAGAAACAACTACTTAAAAACCAGAATTAATTAATGTAAATTCACTTACACTTCGACATTCACAAGAGCAGACATTATCTTGGCTCTTCTATAAATGGTAGATCATATCGGCTTCAATTCTCGTTTGGCACTGGGAATCTAGAGGACAATGTAAATTGCAGTCCTACAGCCTTCACAATTGAACGATCGACCCATGAAATTGTCGGGCCGCATTGAAAAGGTTTTAGATGGAATTGGGTGTATTACATTACATGACATGCACTGGAGATTCCCAACATATTCTAGTTAATAAACGGGAGCAAAAGCTTATTAACTAGCAGTCCATTCGGCAAAGTTTCATGTATTTTATGATCAAGTATCTCTGAAATGTTAATTAAGATCAAAATTCACTCTAGAGGCAAGTCAACGCGATATATTTCCATTTTATTGTTATCCTTTGTTGATATCATGTATCTAGCCGCTGGCGACTATTTGGCGGTTTCTCATTTCTGGAGAGAAATAACAAGGCAAATTTTACGAGTATCCAGAATTGTAGTGTGTCGTCGCCCTGGGAATATTTACGTGCTATCGCCACTCTCTGGATTTTTCTGGAGCTAAGGATAGTATACGACTGACTTCGTCGAGTTCTTGCTAGTTTATTGCAGAATAGACACCACCAGATGACGTCGTATTTATAAAATCTATATTTCTGTGATCTAAATATTCCGATTCGACTGCGTCCTTTGCCGTTCTATTGCCAAAGGGCATTAACCTTCCAGAATGTACGTGCTATAAATTAAACCGAGATAAAATCATAATATTTTTCTCATTGTTATTTCTAGCTAACAGTCCGAGGGTTAAATGTTAAAACAATTCTAATCTCAACCAGTATTGTTTCTGAACGTTTATAGTTACGAGTATTACGGTCAGCCGTTACATGGCGACAATTACTGTTTTCTGGAACTCATTGGGTTTTATTATTTTCTAGCTTGGCATTACTGCTATCGTCTGTTGGTTTACTTTTGTCAATTTTTTTTTTGTTTTTGCTATATATGTGCGATACTTACTACTTTCTCGAAACGATGAAGTTACTAATTGCTTAAATGATTAAAATTAAACCTTCGTTAATTTCATTTCCTTCTGCTCATCCATTCCAAAAATTATAACAACGTCCTCAATTAGCTCATTTTCGCTGTAGATAACTCACTTACTGTTGATGAATGTAATTGGCTTATAAATACTCCAATTTTACTAATTTGCATACATTAAGTTTGTGACATAAAAGTCGCTTTTAATATACGTTTTAATTATAATCGTGAAACCCTTGAATTCTGAGAAAAAGAAACGTTTTTACACCCTCCGGTGATTTTCCGCGGTATACAAAGTTGTCAGAAAATTGGGTTATTTTGATCATGTTGTAAAATTCAATATTCATAATTGGGAACAAGTATGCTCAAATATTAAACAGTCTCATCAAAGTTTACGTAGGCATTCTCAACGTCTGGGGTGATTTTATGTGCGTTAACGAAATCGTCAGGATTGGTGGTCGTAAAGGTTGCGCGAAGTTATGGGCTGGCACCATGTCGTTCAGTAAACATTGTTTATATGCTCCTGTCTACGTCTTACTTCTAATTTTGACGAATCAACGATTGAGATTGGTCGCAAACATGTCTGGTTTTATCCTATGTTATTAGCTTGTGGCTTACTAACAGTTGGAGTAGGTTTTGTTTTGATAAACTCCTCCTTTACAAAGTATCTTTCCTGCCAAAAGTTTTGCTTATTGCGATTGATCAAACTCTTCATGACCAGCAGCTGCATTAATTTTAATATTGGCAGTCTTGTCCTCTTCCACAGGTACACTATAATCTCTTGCTCAAGACCACTCGGTCAATATACCGGTTTTGTGACAAAATATTATTCTGCAATCTCCTCCATGACAATGATCATACAAATTGCGGAAACCATAATGGAAACCTTCTACATACGTCGGTAAAGACAACATAAAACGAAATCAGATATGGACTAGTAGAACTCATGAATAATTATAATGCAGAGGTACTCTCTGAAATTTTCATTAGTCCACTCATTCTTCGAGCGTTGACTTCTCCCAGGTTTATTTTCCTGTCCCACTTAAGAAACGAGGAGAGTTCTCAATGTGCTCATGTTATTATTAAGAAGTATAATTTCACTGTGGGGGTAAATACATATTTACAGCATATTCAACCTCATTTCTCTGTATACGTTTTAGTGTTTTTTAATGAGCAGCTTAATCGTTGGCTTAATATACCCTTTATAATATTTTATGTACCTACAACGAATATCTTGTGTCGTTACTTGCCTTCAATCTCAGACTTATGGTATTAACACAAGTCGTTAAACTAATTCTAGAAGAAAAATCCATGTTTAATTATTAACTGAGCTGACTGGAAGAGATTATCTGTATTATTTATTTAATTAAATCATGTTTAGTAAACCTGGAAAAGGTCCTCTAAACAAGCTGACCCTGTCACTAGATCTGAAGTTATCTTTCACGGAAGTGTCGCTGCAACCATGCTTACCATGCTCAGATCATGCACAATCGATAGCTAATCTTTTAATTATGATCGCATAAACATTTTTGTTTTCCTACATGGATGGATGTTTGCTGTTGAGATTAGACTATGTGACTATGATAACACGCCCTTGAAGTTCCGGACGTATTAACACCTCAGCGCGGTAATATTATCTACCTCAGTGCAATGTTACTTGCGTGTAAACATTTTTAAACAAACACAGGCTTTAATACTTCTCTATTAGTAGTTTTGATCTTTCCCCGGTCATGTCGGATTGCCGTCCCGTCGGACTATGAGAGTAAAGGAACAGAGAGTGCACCTGTGTTTGCGCACACGCTTGAGCACTATAATATCTCCTGCGTACCTGGCTAATCTCAGTTAAGAATGGCCACCTTGGCCGAAATCGGTCGAGAGGATATTATTATTGTTAGTTCCATTAATATTGATGCTGATATCAATTATGGATACCTGAGACATTTTCATGACTGTCCTAACATAATAATGTACCTACCCACTACCAATAACAGTCATCAAATACGGCAAAATATTATGTGTCGTAGAATCGTGTTTTTGGTATTAAGTTACAATGGAAGCATTGTACGAGTACGTATATCATTATCGAATCGTTTACTGACGACAGATAAGCACGTATTACTAAACCCTTTAAATCACTTGGGACTGGCACTATATGCTAATTAGCCCCTTGCTTTAGTTCCCCATTTGGTTGAATTTAGATAATGAACTGATCTAGTAGATTCGCAAATTTGAACGAAATCTGATAAATGATTGAACAAAAATCTTGTAAATCTGATTGATGAAATACATGAATATAGCTACTACTTACATCTGTAATCTACCGCATCTCTATCAGTACTTTCTAAATAGAGCAAACCAATTCTTATAGATGCTAAACTGACGTGTGACCGAAAATGTAAGAGAAATTCTCAGTCGTAATAAAATAATAATACCACTACAATAACAAATCTGCGACTAACGGCGACTAGAACATAAAACTTGAGCATATATACTGTAGGTCTTTCAGTATACTGAGCTATACAATATAAGTTGCAACAGCAAAGCCTCTAGTCAACGGATTCACTATCAGGCGAGCTCGCATTTCTCGGCCCTTAGTTCGACGACCCTGGTCTGGTATTCGCAATTTATAGCTCCATCGAAGTTCGTCGCACTATCCTTTGTATCAGCTCCTCCCTTTTTCGCGAATCGCCAGCTATTGGAACATTAAAATGTCATTGAAACATTGTACGTATTTCAGCAAGACGAGATCCTATCTCAATATTCCGTATCTTTTTTTCTTTGATTTGCTGATTTAGTTTTTTTTTTTCGCAATAAAAGTTTTACTGCCTCTATTAAAGTTTAATGGACGCCTTTTAGCTCCGAGCGTTCTAAAAGGTATTTCTTGTTAAATACATCCTATACACCCTAAAAAACAGTTAAATTTTCTACAGTAGGAATCACTTGGAACACAGCCTATTTCAGTAGCGTACTTAAATAGACTTGACTACTTTAATAAATAAAATATGCTGACCTAATAAACATTTGGACTAGTTTTGACGACATTTCTCGAACAGCCTTTATTATATGTTAGCTCAGGAATGATTTGCGTGTTCGAAGTATTTACTATTTCAGGTTAGGCCAACAGCTAACTTTTATTCAGCTCGAGAATATCGAATTAGGCTAAGTAAAATGATTATTCTTAAAGCTACGTCTAGAGTGCATTGCCATGTTTATTACAAAGGCTTAACATCTCTGTCGAATCGTTTCATGTTCCTTTTAATAAAATGCTTCATTCCATCGTGATAGAATTGTTCAGAACTGTTTTGCTTTATGACGCCGTGTTGCAGTACACTTTTCTACTAATTGGCTTGGCATCATGAATAAAGAGGCGGGGCTCCATTGGAATGCATTTGATAGAGGACATTGCAACAATTTGCTATTGCTAATTATATAATGCGCTTACGCTTTTCGGATCTATTCCTTTGTTTTTACAAAAGCTGTTGCTAGTTGGTGTACTGGCATTCATCCAACTATTCTGTATTTAACTGAACGTGTGAATATTGGCTAGCTTCGGCTTAAGTTCTCAATTACTTGTATGTAGCTCGGTCTTGTAGTTTTCAACAGCTAGGTATCTGCTATTCAATTACCTTTTATGGTAACTTAGCTCTTGAGCTGTTTATATGCCGTTTCATTGGATCCCAATCATATCTAAATCATTTTGCGTGATACTTTAAACAATTTACTCATTACGTTATACTTAATTATTCGGAAATCGATTCACCGACTTAATTATCTTATCTGTCGTCAAGGCACGTATGCTCTATAGAGTGGATTAAGTTTTACAAAATTTCTTTTACGATAATACAATCAGCCGATGCTCTTTTATCTGTCTGGATATTTCGCGTGACCCCTTCTATTTTGGGGTTACGTTGGCAGCGCACGCTATATCCGTTTCCAGTAAGTAGCACATTCTTGACCGAAATGGTTGTCTTTTACCCCGGTAATGGACTCTAGTACTCCACTCTATATTTATTGAAAATTTGACGTTTCTTTGAATCCGTGCATTATTTAGCAACATTTTTACATCATCACAACAAATAAATATTCGTTTTTAGACACTACTTATTGGTTTTTGTTCAACAGATTTTTTCCATATTCGGATACAGTGTTTTTATCTTAATACAAGGAAAAAGTTGTGTTTTGTCGAGATGTTTTTAGATTTGTATTGTTAATTTGTTTATTTTTATGTTTTACCTAGTTGATAATAATTATATGCATGAGAAGACTGGAGGATATTAAAATAGTTAATTAAGTATTATTGAAGGCACACATTATATTCCACTTTTCAAAACTATATGTCGGCAATGTTCAAAACAAATTCTGTATCCGTTTTATCTCCAAACGATAACTTAGGATTATATTGATGTTTGCTTTGAAGTAGGTGCTTAAAGATAAAGATTAATATCTTGTCTATGTTATCGCAAACAACACTTAATATATAAAATAGCAACTGAAAACCACTAGCTTCATCTTCAGCCATATATATCGGCTTTTCAACCTTCTTTTCAAATATTATAGCGGGATTTTCCATTTGTACAAAACACATTTCGTATATTCACCTTTAAAAATCCATAAAACTATTTCTGTCTCAAAAATGTTCTCTTTCTTTTATGCGGTACATTACATCGAGAGTATGGCATGCCATATATTCGCCGAGTACCAACCGTTCGTGGTTGCATAAATACAATTGTGGCAGACGAGTAGACAGAAGTTTGCATACTTAACAGTGTAGAAGCTTCGTTTCAATATAAAATGTGAAAGCTCTGTGAAATTAGAGGAACATTACCCGGGAAAATACATCAGCGGAATTTATATGGACTTGAAAATGCTATTTGAAACTCGCCATTGATTTGACAGAATAAATTACTGACCACATAATATTTTCTAGGGCTATATCAACCCATTCGTATTTCATCTCTGGCATCTGGAAATATTATTCAGTGGTCAAGTTATTATAAACTAGTGGCCCAGCATTTCCTGTGTTTAGAAAGCTTACTATCAATAATTTTAATGCGCGCTACGGGATATTAAATGAACTATTAATCTGCGCTCTCTAGTAATAGCTACATCCAAGAAACATTTTTCGGCTTAATATTACAAAGAGAGAATTAACTGGACCCAAGAGAGAGGTTTTATTACGAGTACAATCCTTGTGCCTTGTGTCGACACTATTAGTCTTTATTACTTTCACTGTATGGGATCAACAGCCGAATATTGTACGTTGATCGAAATAATTCGTTCCGTTATATTGATCCTGTACACAAGACCAGCGACGTAGTTTCCGCTGACGTAAATTAAACGTAAAATTGACTTGAAGAGTGTTTCGTTCGTGCCGTATGGGAAAGCAAAGCTTGGTATCGAGGCCATACAATAAATTACAACTGTTGTAATATCGTAATTTTGTCACTTGAATATCCGTCTCGAATCGACTGTTAATCTTATTGTCGTTCAAACCAACTTATTATGCTATTTTGGTGCTGAATCGAAACAGAATCGCTGAACGAACTTTGTTTTCTTTGGACGTGAATTATTTACGCATGCCTTGAGAGAAATTGTGTTTCAACCTTTGTAGAATATTTGTGGTAACGTACCTTACTTATTGTTTTCCCCGATTACAAACGTACTTTATTATAAACGTACTGTTTTAAACTACTACCTCTACTGTTGTTGTATGTTATTTTAATTATTTTGAATGTGAGGACTATGTGGGTCATTACTTATTTTTTTTTTCGTCATTTTATTTTAATCATTATCTGGCAGTTTGAGTAATTTTTGAGGCCTACCCAAATGTCCTTTCTTTGGTATTGTTCGTCAAATCGTTGAGCTCCCTAAGTCCTGACTTCCTGAGTCGAGTTGCACGATTACTGACAAATGCGTGCACTGACTGGACAGGTCCGCTCAATCTGTGGTTCTTTCCTCAAAAGACCATTTCAGATACCAATCTACATGGTCTTCACATGATCCGACCAAGATTATGTCAGGACTTTAAAAGAGACTGACCTCTGAGTTTGTTTCGGCCTTTCTTCTCAGAGTAGTCAGATAGGAAACGCCGACCTCATCTAGTTCAAAAAATATTATTGACGTGTAAGTGTTTGTACAAACCTACTTACAGAAATAAAATGATTTATCATCAGTTATTATTCACTTTTACTACTTGTAATTTTTTTACCGTCTATGTCTAGTCGTGAAGTAACTGTCCTTCGGGACCCCGCTTGTAAATCTTTAGATTTATTACTTGATTCCATGTTTTTATTCATATTGGAATCCTGTAATTGTATTCCAATTTATGACCAGTTATCAATGCCCAATAGCTGTGCGAAGACCGATTTTATTCAATTTAAAACGTAATTGGCACGATCACATGATATACCTCGCGGCATTTAATGGCGTCTTCGGGCGTCCCTATTACGTTCTGCAAAAATATTATTTTCGTATTGAATGTGTAATTTTGAGAATATTCTGCGTGGTAAATATTTTATGAATCTAGATTTCGAGACTTCGTCTTTAACTGCGTTCCTTTCGTATAACTCATTTTCCTTTTCGATATCTTGTTCTTCATTATAAATAGTTTCAGCAGCAGTATTTTAAGTACCACTCGTTTATTCTTATTTTCCTGGAACGACATTGTTTTAAAATAGACTGATGTTATGTTAGTATCTCAACCAAACGCGATACCTAAAATACTTTTTATATTTTCCTGTTTCTATGCTAACTTTACTTGAAATTTATTGAATTATTAATGCAGATATTTGTCAAGTTTGTAACGCACTTATTAATTCGTTTCATCATTTAATCAGTTGTGAAGAGATTATCTGTGACACTCAGGTAGATCTACTTGACTGATTGCCATTGGCGTATTCAAGTAGTTAACATAAAACAATTTGTAAAATAACTGAGACTGCGTTTTTTAGCCTCTTTTATGAATATATTATTACAATTTATATATAGCGATGCCATTTAGAATTAATTGATTGTTTGATATTTATGTTGGATTGAAGGTAGGAATAATCATCTTAAAGCTTCATCTCATACAGCGATGAAACAAAAATTGCTTACTCCGAAGTGTCATCACTAAGTCATAAACATATACCTTCAGTTTTTTACCTTTCATTACTAATACATACAATCTTGTTACAGTATTCTCGAAGGGGCAATGCGAGACAGGCCGATACCGCTTCCTAGCCAAAACTGGTGGCTACGCCTGGGTCCAGACCCAGGCCACCGTCATCACCGACAAGCAACAGAAACCCATCAGCGTCGTCTGCGTTAACTACATCATCAGGTAGGTCTAGATATAAGAAATTATCTTCAGTTTTATCAATGTGCCTTTGTGTTTTAGTTGGATTTAGAACACCGATTTTGAAGCAATAACTTAATTTTTATTTACAATCGTTTTTATAAATTTAGATTTTTCAAATTATTCTCAAGGTAAGTAACTTTTTTGGTATTACTATTTTATTTTGTAAGGCATTAATTTGAGGTTGGTCTATCGTCATACGTTTAACAACATAAGTAACGTCCTGTTACGAACGAAATAGTGGTGTAATATCCGTAGGCGTCTGTATATTTCACGTAAAAGCCTTATCGC
Source organism: Dryobotodes eremita (assembly GCA_917490735.1). Taxonomy (NCBI): domain Eukaryota; kingdom Metazoa; phylum Arthropoda; class Insecta; order Lepidoptera; family Noctuidae; genus Dryobotodes; species Dryobotodes eremita. Next base: position 15,270,428 of record OU823257.1, read on the forward strand.
GCCGGCTCACCCTCGTTTAGAGCACTTTCGTTAATTTAATAACTATCAATTTGCGAATTAACCAAGTTAATTAGAGTCTGGACTATAAAAGTAGAGACGTAATAAAAAGGACTGTAATTTTCTCAGAATACATCGCAAAGCGTATTTACATTCGTGTTTACTATTACCTGTCATGAAAATATGCACAGCCTCTGTAAATAGTTTTCTAAGTTTATTACATTTAAGCATGCCTTATTACATAAACTGTAGAGTACACATTACAAATATTCTTCTAGTACCTTTCACACAAACTTTTCCATTATCTAACAAGAATTTCCGCGTCATCCTTGTCATATTATACTTTATCACGGACAAATGCAGAATCTTCACGATAACGCCTGCCAGATTACTTTAGGAGCAAATCCTTTGATCGCATTCTATGGTATTTTCCGTACGGTTTTCCTGACGGACTCGAGCTGCAAAGCAATTTAGTTCAATATTAGATACTGGTTTACAGTTTGATATTGGTTATCCAGCACCCTAATTGCGTAACACATTATCTATCACAATCTGAATCATTTTCAAGCCTATTGATAAACTATTTCTTCATATGTTCGAAAAATTTGTATCTGTTCCTACTGTTAGTGTGTTACGCAATACCCCGCCACGCCGGTCTCATTGTGTTACATTCTCAAGAAATAAATCCTTTTAGGGACACTCATTTGCGTAAATTTGCGTAAGATTCATGTATCTTTCATCTTCTAATCGTCTTTTCATCTTTTCTTACTTCAATGTTTCTTAAATGCAAAACCTATTGGGTATCCAAATTGTTATGGTCTAGCTATAATAATTCGTCTAGGTCTTCAAGGTGATGAATATATACAGGGGAATCAGTTTAGTATCAAGGTGGATTATGTAGAAAAAGGTATTCTGCTATGAAAATAATATAATGGTTGTAATTCTCTTTCATAACTCTCTTTACAAGCCTGTGCCAAACATTACAATGTAATTTTGCACTTGTAACCCAATTTTGACACTTGTCAATGTTTTGAACATGTTCATAATATACTTTTGACTAACACCTGGCTGTTCTACTGCGTGTCAGGGACAACCGTTTGGCGTCCACATCACATCATCGCACTCATACGATACTTGGCACACCACTAACTGATTACGTATCAACACTTCTCTCTTCTACATCTGTAAATAAATACGGAAAGATTATTCCATATACCTGTCTATATTCAGCTATTGTTGAATACATTTCAACTGCTCTATTGTTTATTGCAGCCACATATAGGTCAATAAACAATATGCTATCTTTATCAAAGTCCTACTTTGTATCAGCTTCCCTTGATCCGTGACTCGTAAAGATTCTCGATAGCTGTTTAATTTTACTTGTTGACCGTTCATTGGTTTGTGAAACTACTTAGGTTGAGGAAGTTCTGATATAATGTATGTTTCCCTGATTTTCCGATTTATGATTGCAATTCAAATAATAAATATCCAAAGACAGATTCTGTACTTGTTTGTGAGAAGCCCGGTGTGACTGCTCAAGTGGTGCACTTGAACAAGCACATCACTCCTTGAATTTTCCTGAACGGTAAACAATGTTGTGGCATTTTATTTAAATTTGCTACGAGTATTAACGATCCTCGATACTTATGTTAGGTAGGTATCTATTTTGAAATTTTGTATTTATAGTTATTTTTCTGCTTACATTATCTGGCATAATATACGCAAAATTCTATCAATGGACAGTTACTAATGTTCTTAATTTTCTCATTCTATTTTTGTCCCGTCTTTAATCTCGTAAAAGCCGTCTTGAAAGTATTTCAGGGCTGATCAAGTGTCCGTGAAAAAGAATTTTCCGATATCTACTCCAGCGATTGACTGATATTTGATCTGGGGAACTCGAATCTCTTCATTTAAACCTAGTTGCCTTGAAGTCCTTCAAGTTACTTTAAAATACGACTACAAATGAAATCCAATTATATTTACGAACGTCTGTCATAAATGATGAGAACATTTCATCCGGTTTTACGATGTCGTTTCTCTTAGCTATAACTTCGTCACTCAACTCAGACCCATTTCAAACAAGAACATATTTTCACCAAATGTTACCGCTATTGTTAATAGGATTCCTTCTTCTGAAATTCAGAATATTGCTTACTTTTCTTTTTCTCAACGGTCATTCGCTACAGTATTCTATTACTGTTTTTTACTGCTTCAATTTGGCAACTTTTAAATTGATTTTCTCCATTATTTCAGTGAATCCCATCGCGTTCCCCGGCCGTTTGAAAGCTGTTAACATTTTGAGGTCACGCAGATTGCAATGGGCTTTCCGCTCTTTTCGCTTTTCACATCGCTTTAACAACGGCCCTTTTTCGTTTCAATAATTTTTTGTTGGTTCGTCTGAAGCATTTGCTTAGCAATATTTATTACGATCTATTTTAAACTCGCCAGTGGCAAACGTCTATTTTTGGTATTATAATATTATTGTACAGTTAATCAACCTGCCTAGCCTTTTCCTAACTATGTTGGGGTCGGCTTCCAGTCTAACCGGATGCAGCTGAATACCAGTATTTTACATAGAGTGATTGCCTATCTGACTTCCACAACCCAGTAACTGGGTAATATAATATTATCGTACAGAGTGATAATAAATATAACATTACTGGTTCTTTTACGTTCAAGGCTAAGGCAGTCTTCTGTGGAAATGTCTTAGTAAATTCGTGAATCTTCTGTTAGCTTTCATTCCATGATGATAAATTATTCACTAAGGAACGACGAAACCACGTTCAAAGACCTTTACGACTAGATAAACTTAGCGATAATACTACCTTTGTACTTGAAAGTGCCCAAAAAGGTTATTTTGTTTTAAAATGATGGAAGTAGCTGGAAATATTATGATTCTATATGTTCAGAGGTCAGCAGTTTTTATCTTTCCATTACCAAGATGATGGCGTGGTCCATAAAATGTAAACCGTGAGATACATTCAGTTAGTTATAAAAGAGTCTTATCTCTTCCGAACCCTGTTTATCTAGTTTGTTTTCATATTTATATATTTTTGTAGGCGTGTCACCGATGAAATAATAAACCAAGCATTCAAATGAATGAACAAAGAAAAACAATTAAGTTTCTTTTTACCTCAAAGAAGTAAAATAAACTAGAAAACCAAATTACAAACGCGCCTCAGTAATATTCCTAACATTTTCTTAATTGTGGCTTTTGTGTGAAAGCATTTTAATTTACTCAACACTATTTAAATTAAGAAAGTCTTCTTGAGAATGCAATTAACTGTTTTAATTAACAATGTATCTTTTAGTACGAGTAACATCACACTGATTAATTGGAAACTTCGTCTTCATTGTTGATGCTATATCGATAACTATATTTATAGTAACTTGTATCAAATTCCTATTCTACATTGATAAGCCATGAAGGTAACTAAAGCAATATCCTAAGTCAAATATCTCATTAATGTAGCACATTAATGAGATATTTGTCTTCTTCCATCTTACACGAAGCATCAAGTATTAGTCTCTTGTCTTCCTTAATTCATAGACTTTGCCCTTTTTTACCATCATCTGCCATCATTGAGTATGTTTTGTAACTACTTGATCGGTCATCAAACATTTTCCTGAGAGGATACTACTTAGCATGGTCATTCTTTAGCTCCGTCAGATACAAAACCACATACAAGATTGATGCATCTATAATTTGTTGTGTAATTATTGAATGGATTGTTTTCTGTAATATCATTCTTCTTAAGTTGATATAAGCACAATCATCTAAACGTTTGTACAACAGCAAATTCAGCATTGTAACATTTGATGAACTCATACATAATCATTCGATAATTTGATATGGCAAGGCGTTTTCCTTGATTTTTTTAGCAAATTCATACTAACTTGCTTATAAGCTTTGTCAATTGCAAACACACATTCATGATTAATGAAATAAGTATATAAAATTACTGAATCATTCAGTATTCAATTGTGTCATTGAGAATTGTTTTCAGAGAATTTTAACACAATCATAACGTGTTTGCTCAACTTCGCTGTGACAATAGTATAATTACATAATATCTCGATTCACGCGAAAATTATTATTTCAATCGATAACTAAGCAGGACAGGATTTCGATTGGCTATCTATTTAGCACGCTCATGTTAACTACAACCCTATCAATTGAAAAATCAAACACGCATAATGAGCAAAGGTACTACTGTCATGTAAATTGTGTAAACTTTTATATCATAGTCAACTAGCGTTTCCTTACTGTCCCAAGTTTTCTAAACATACTCGTACTTGACCTACGGATCTGAGTAGAAATTGCTATCTTAATGTTTTCTATTTCTTGCACTAATATCTTCAAGTACTTAGGTACTAACATCTCTTTAATCACGTTTATTATATAAGAGTCAATTAATTCGTGCTCATTAATTACTTATTTATACAATTTATTGACTATTTAATTAAATTGACGGCCTTATTATTAGGTATGTTAAACAACTTCGATGGAAAATTTATCTTATCAGTGTTCACTGCAGATGATAGTTGACCGACAGTTGTAGTATCAACATCAGATGCGCTTGGGTTATCTCGGGTGTTGGTTGCTATGCCACATAAGGCCACATTATCCTCCATGTTTAATTTTCTATTTAATGATAATGTTTTCATAGTTACAACATCATTAACACCCAATGGGAACTCATTATCAAGAATCTCTTGAAGTTGGTTTAAAAAAATATCTATGTTGCTATGTTCAGCACAACATCTTCGTCCCTTGAAATCCGGCTAATCTAAGTGAATTTACCTTTGTTTGATCATATGATCTTGTTATACATTTAGTGGGATTATTTCTTGTGTTAAATTGTGTCAAGTCGGACTTAGAGGTGAAGTGAACGGTCCACCTGTTGGCTGTCTACATGATCTAATATATTATGCTAAGTTATTTACTCGTACAGGGTCTAAGGATTTACTGCATGTGCTTAAGTTTGTGATGCTAGATCATACCATTGCAAACAGGTTTTTTGATTAATGTTTATTATGCTTCACAATCTGTTTCAACCTTTGAGGTTTCTTAAGTCTTTAATTTGTCATTTTCATTACAAGCTTTCGATATCGTCAATATAAAAAATACTCGGTATCAGCATTATAGTGCTCCTTACAACAAAACGAATTGCTTGGTGAATGTATGTTTTTAAATGCAATGTTGTTTATACGATCAAGATAATAATGCCTTTAAACAGGACTTTATCATTGAGATCGAGTACATGGCAACACCTGGACATTCACATGACTTAATATCTTTGTCGTGTGTTGCTTTGCACTGCAATTTATTTTCACACCGCATGTAGGTCAATGCGAGAACACGTAACTGTATCCATTGCATATGAAGGGACACACCTAGATTTTTTCTATAATTAGAATATAATTATGTGTATTGGACGATCGATGAGCTAATTGTCAAAACAGACATACATGGCAAAAATATTTTTAACATTTTTATTGGTATTCTCGATCGCAGACATCGGGAAAATGTAATGTCTAACGAATATAAACTTCAATGAAATATATGAAATACCTATTAGATTTCAATACACACTTAAGATGCAAATTTTGTTGAGGGAGTCCGATAGCTCCTTTATTGATTTGAACATTGTCCATTTCACAGTCTGTTTTGCACACGTTTTCATCATCTTCATACACACGCATTTGCTTAAATCACAATACAATATCAAACATTACATCATTGTTTATGTTAATGGTTAAGTCATTTTAACGATCAAATCTTATCTTTGGTTCTATGATTTTTATAGTTATTTATATTTTTGTAGCTGTGGCACGTTTAAACAAAAATCCAATTTATTTTTCTGCCGTAATGATGTTATTGTCTACGTTATCTACGGTTATAACGTAGACAATAACATCATTACGGCAGAAAGCAATCCTTAGTTTTAATTTTTTTTAATTCTCTCTCTTCACATTTCACTAGCGTAGATGGTGCAAAAATATAAAAGGAAGAATTCACCCATTAGGGTTGCTTTCGTTCTCCATGTGAATTTCACATTGTACCAATATTGCCTGGATACTATGCGCAGCTCTGCGGTCGTCGGACGGTTGTTGCAACTCCCGGCGAGTGCACCGCCTCCTCCCACCCTAGGTCGTTCACCCCACCTTCCTACTACAGAGTAGGTACCTATATACTACCTACATAGGTACATTGCAATTTTAGTTAAGCTTGAATGAGGCGCGTGGGTGTCCCGCTCCCGTCGTTTGTTCCTCAGCTTCTGACATAAGCTGAGACCTCTCAAAACCTTTTCTTTGCCGTGTATTTTTAGCATAGATGTCGCGAACATTTTCAGTTTTCCAGTTCGCTTTTATATTGCTTTATGTTACTTCGCCTACTTCTTTAATGAGTTTCGGTAACGAATTCTCTCCTATATATTTCGGCTTAAATTTTATATCAGTCATAGGGCGATCCTAAAGACAAAATTGCTAGACGACGACGATGAGTAGAAGTGGACTCTAAGAAGCGTCAGCCAGCTTGACGTCATCTTTGCTCTTTGCAGACCTACTGTGTTAACGGTCCTTCAAAATTTAGGCAAAGCACCTTTAGACTTTTGGGTGACATCTTTTGTAACACCACCTACAGTTACGCGAAAAGAAAATTTTATTTTACTTGAGTCAGCTGCGGCAAATTCACTTAATCGATTCATGCTATCATTTCAGTCTTGCTTCGTTGCATTCTCAATCTTCTGCGTATTGTAATATAACAAAATTTTCATAAGCATGAGCACCCATATAATTTGCAGACCCGTATCCAGATTGCTTGGCCTAATTCAAAAATACTGCATGTTGATTTTAATACTGACATGTGCGCTTACATGCCAGCGTAATTTAGAATTATGTCTCTATCTAATACGTATAAGATATAACCAGTATTGAATTGTTTGTAGGAAGTATTCGGTCATGAAATAATAATTTGCGAATTCCAATTGTATTTTTTTAGGTACATTAGCTACTTTTTGATCACCTTTCCTTAATCCTCATTCTTGTCGACACAATCTGCGATACAAGTTACGTGACAATAATGGGCACTTACAGCATCTAAATTATATCAATTTTTATTGCTGTTGTCATACTTGTCGGCACTTCGAATATTGTGTCGATTAGGAACTATACAGTGTATGGACTACAACAACAAAAGGGTGCGGTCGGAGAACCCCCGTCAGGAACGAAGTTACGCACGCACACACACACTCGTATATAATAGAAAGAAATGGAGAGAGATAAAGTCGCATAACCCTTTTTTCTTACGTGACGATTTCTACCAGTTAACTCCTACCGCAAGCCACGTTAAGGATCTTCGTTCCAAACATGCACGCTCCATATGAGTTTCTTCTTCTTGCCATCGACACGCTAAGAAGTAGCAGCGCACGTGACAAGCAACATGTTTCGCGACTTTTATTAATGCGGATGAGGCTCACGTTTTGTCCTAGTCAAACACTTAAAAAAAACTCAACAATTTATACTTCCCATACATAATTGCTCGGCGATCTTGATGTTTTATAAATCACGAGTAATTGTCGAATTCCGTACGCTGTGCACGTGTTATTGAGCCTAATATTGATTTATATTTTGATTTCCAATAACTATAGCACCTGGCTACTACAAATAAAGCTATCAATATTGATGAGTAGGGTCACTGACTTCTGTAAAACCATTGTCCAGGACTGGGTTGATTAATATCCTCATTGTATTGTAATACTCATTTTACTTTCGAAAGTTACGTACAAATCTACCGTTCAGTTCATGGTTAGATTTAGTTTAGGTACTCAAGCTACATGTGACACTTACCAACCCGCACCGAGCCCGCGTAGTGGATTACGGCCCACTCCCTCTATCATAGAGAAGGCTTGTGTCCCAGCAGTGGGAACATTATAGGCTTATTATGCTTATGCTAGTCAAGCTAGACTAATTCGGACTTTGGGTCCATCAAATTGAGCAAATCCTTACCAAAATTAAGCCATGACCGCACAAGATTTTTGAAAACTAAACATTCAAATTTGCTCAGCCTTGATACAATTGTTTTACAATGTTCTTATCACTTGATTACAGGTTTAGCACACCTAATGTAGACTATCTATAGTTCCACATAGTTACAGTTTTTATGACTATGATTCACAGAATTATGTGATGTTATCTTCTACTTCTTCTAGACATTTCGTTTGTTATTCGTAAGCAGTATTTTTTCATGTGCCCCCAAAGATTCTCTATCAGCAGAATCTAGCGAATCATTTTATTTTATATTCTTTGACTCCTATTCGATCTATATAAAACCTTAATAAATTTCTCATATGAATAGATTACTTGGTTTTGTTTGAAAAGTTTGATTTATTTTGACAAATATTTGTAGTGTCCGGGGTTGATATTATTTTTACTCCATTGTCCGTTCCTAGAAAGGCGTGGATATCGTTTCCTGTTGGGTCCGTGAATAGATAAGATAGTATTGGAGATGAATTCCCAATAGGATTGGAGGATTTATTATTAAATTGTTTATATCGCTCGCTGTGTATTGGAATTCGTCTCTGTACATTTGGTGGCTGCTCTCATTCTGTACCGTTTTAAAATTCGTGATTGACGGCCGGAATGGGAGTGCACCGTTGTTCACTCCAGAAACTTTCTACTCAACAATATGACATACGATGTCTTTATTATTAATTGTAACTCTTCTACGTATTGTTTTCAGTAAATCCTTACATGACGTAAGTTTTTCATTTGCTTCGTGATGATTACAAGTTGTATTAGCATTATTAAGTTACACTTGTAAATGGAAGTTATAATCTATATGCGCTTGCTTTAAAGTGTTTGTATTTATGCTTGGTCAAAGATATTTATAGATTTAAATAAAAATATAATTTTATGCTACAGTTACCTTGTTTGTAATCAGTCCGTGGACTAATCTTTCCTGTTAATGTTGCAATCTACAGTTTTACATTGAATTTTTATCATTCCCTATAGGTACTAATCATTTGGTACTCTTGTCATAATCGTCGGTGACAGTTATGTCTCGTAAAGACGATGATGAAAGGTGTGTGCAATGCCGTCCGAGTCACGTAGCCCGTCAGAACAAGCCGGGGTGGGGGGGCCCAACGGGTCGACGGCCAACGAGCGGTCTCCTTTGGCCCTAATTGCACAATAGCTTGCAGCTCGCGAAACGCAGTGCGAATTTAACAAAATGCTAAGTTGTTGCTAACCAACCAATTATCACCGCCATCTTGTATACAATACGCTAACCACAATAATTGTCAGCCATAATACTTCTCCAATTAATATTTTAGAACAAGTTTTCCATGTTGTCATATCCTGAGTTTGTATTCGGATATGAGTAAACTTAGACAAAAAGTGGAATTCTCAAGCTAGGCTAGGATCACTGTCTGTCACGTAACACAAGCTCTCCTATGTTGACTAGTCACTCCAAAAAAAATAGGAGTCACAGAATCGATACGTGAAACGTTTCTCATATCACGTAGGCAACTACATTCTCAAAGCATGTGACGAATCCTACGCCATAGACTTATTACTACTACTATTTTAGCAGAAGGTGTTAATCAGAAAAATACCGGTTCTTATTGAATCTATTTTATTTATAGACGTTGCTGAGGTAAATTATGATCAAATAGCGCAATGCTGCACTTAATATAAATGTTATGTGACAAATTATATCTAAAGTTGGTCCAAGTTATACCAATTATCACTTTCATGGATTTAATATTAAATAATTTGTAGTATTTTCCATAAATTAATTTCCGCATATTACATCAGATGATTGCGAGCTTTAGCAAAATGGTCTAGTCATCGGCGCGCATGCTCTCTCATTTAAATCCACGGAGGTACGACGCGAAATACTCTCATAACTCACAAATCCTTCATAAAGTGCAGAAGAACTTACTTGTTAGCTACAGTGACTAAGATTCGGATAAAATAACGTTTCAATTGAAGTAATAATATCGTTAACTAGAAGTTTGGCAGTGAAGACTATTCAATCCAAGATCATCAATAGTGTTAAATGCTCCATAAAACGCAATTTTACACTGCAAGAAATCATAACGTCATAGTTGCACACGATACTGGCACCGGGTCCTAGTGACTGGCATCGTCAGGGTCCATTAGAGCGCGGTGTTGAGTTACGCGGCTAAATTGTGGAACAACGCGGCTTCATCGTCGAAACGTATCGAGTGTCACGTCTGCAACGCTTGATGGGTTGGCAAACTGAACCTATTCATTATCAACAAATGCCTTGATTAAGGCAAGTTCTCCACGTGTTTTATCAAACCTATTGTGCGGCTTCTCTGCTTCAAACAGTGGAAAATTAATTTTAAATAACTTATTATATTCTACCTTTTCAATTTCATTATGTATAACAGTAAAAACTTGCGGGCAAGCTACCTAGTCTTTGTTAAGCAATTCAGCTTGTCTGTGATTGAATAACTTGATAACATTGTGGTGCACGAATGAATTGTCCTGAAATGTTGTTGTTCAATTTAGGCGAGATGTTGGCGAAGTTTTTTTTAGAGAAAATGATTTGTTCACAGGAGATATTGTTTTAATGGCTGCTACTTTAATTTTTATACGAATAACTTTGAGCGTACTTTTAATGGAACTCTCGTAGTCATAATCATTACTTTGGAGGCTGCGATAGCTAAGTTTGGAACCTGACAAAAATTGAGGATTCCAACGAAGAATTGAAATTGTGCACCTATCAGTGTCACGCTAATTTTTATTTAGAAACTGCATAGCTTTTTGTCTAATTCCGAAGAACATTCCAACGGCATGGCATTTGCAAATTGCAAAATCAGTAAGCGTGGGTTTTTATGTATATCGAAGTTACAGAACAATTTACTTTAATTTATCTTGGTTAACCAGAATGCAAGTCTTCCGACAAATTCGTTGCATATTGATAAGGTTGTGTAATTAAAGCGATAATGATACTCAAGAGAACACTTCAGAATGCAGTGATGTTCAGGATAAATTATTGAAAATATTACTTAGTATTTAAACAGGAAATAAACCAGGTTTAAATTGTCGAGGTTCGTTGGCCTGTCCCGGAGCTATTGTTCTTAAAATAAGTTCTGCTGAACTTATTTCATCAATTACACGAAATCGATCGGCAATATTAAATGTCCCATTTATTTTGCTTCGGAATCTAGGGCAAGTATTCTAGAGATGTCAGCACCATTGACGGGGTCCGATAGGGCCGATGCCTGCCGGGGTCGCGGATTGTTCGAAAGAGTTACCGTGGCCCTGGCGCATAGGCAGCTGAAGGAACACGGGTGGGTTATAATAGTCAGTAAAAGTCTGACACGCCCTCCGCTCCACCCAGAGCGGGAGAAGTCATTTGATGATTTCCCACCCAAAAAAGGAAATGGTCTTGTCTCTGACTATAGCGGGGTGGTTTCATGTTGTTATGCAGTTATCTTTCCGCTATTATCAGTTGTTTTATGAATGGGATCAGCTATCAGGGCTCTAAACATCCCGGCCATGTGAATATCACTCGTAAGTAAGGTGATATCGCGTTAACCTGTTTCGTGATCGGAGCCGCTAGATCCACCGGTGGTTCGTGAACTCGATTACAAGTCGCGTGGCTGTCGAATGAACGTACCGGCTATCCTCAACAAATTATCATCAGTTGGTATCGCGCGACTGTGTAATGTATGTGTTTAGGTAGGACGCGTCACGAGTGCGCCGCCGCCGCCGCCGCGCGTATCATTCGTGCTACAGACTTCGACGCAAACGTACACCCCACGCGGCCACCCTACCGCCCCCAACGAACTCGCGCTCCCGATCAGCTGTTCACTGTACATTCAGTAACACGCCGGCGGCGTCTCTCAACATAGACAAACTTGTTTGACAACACATCGTTACACCTATCGCATCATGGTAAGGATCAGTGCGATTTTGTGACTGTGAATAGTGCATAAATAGTGGATGTGCTCTCGTACTAGTGCCTGTTTACTATTTTGTGATCTAACCTAAAACGATTATTGTAGCAGAAATCTTTACGCTGATTGAAATTATTGTGGTTCAAATGGTGACATTAAATAAGTAATATCGCTCTTCGATCGTTTTGATATAATGCAAAACTTTTCCATTAACTAGGATGACGTTCATATATTCTTTTAATCAGTGTTCACTAAACATTCTACTTACTTACATAATATTGACTCCTACCTTCATTTTCTGACAATCGATCGATTCCAAGAAACACATGTGGGTCTCTGCATAGCCTAGAGTTTATTTTATGGTCGACATTATTAGTGAAACTTGGTTATTGCATCGTGTCGTTTTGTATTTTTGTGTCAATGCATTCCCGGAGCATGTGGCGAGTGCGTTTGCGCTGATGCGCCGTGTCAGTGTGTTGTTTGTGTGAGACCCGCTAATTTTAGCGGTCCCCGTCCCCCGCAGCCGTCAGCTCGGTTACATAAGCGCGCCACCGAGCCGGCCTTGACTCCCGCGCCGCACTTCTCGCTACTCGATTGGCAGACCGATGTGCTGATTCTCCTACTTGATTTAATTTGAACGACCGAGATCTATGAATTACATCATTGATAACTTGCATTGTTAAATCATAGCCGCGAGCTGCAATTTATCCATTGTGGACCTCCTTCAGCTCTCCAGTAGTCGTTGTTTGGAATGTTGTATGCTTTTCTATGTTGAATTAACACAGCAGAGTGGCCACCCGTCTGATGACTTGCGGTTTTAAGACACATTGTTCGAAGCACGTTAAACGCATGGGTTATGGTAATTTTGTGACCCATCGCGACACGGTCGCTCGTTACAATATTATTATGAACCGGTCTTATATTATATCATTCGAAATTTCCACCGCTTATAAGCGTCCCTCTCTTAGAAAGTTGGTTATCGTTATTATAAAATTAGGAATAATTATAATGTTGTCTGAATCAGCCTTGACAGAATTACCAAATATTCATCAATTGTGGCGTCTATTGCGTCTGACATGCGTAAGCTTTAAAAATTAAACTCCTGTCAGTTACTTATCACAAAATTACTTATTTATCATCGCGTGTATGACTGACTATGTCGGAAATTAGAGGAAAAGAAACAACTCCATAATATTTTAACTTAGAATTTTCCACTGTGTCATCTGCATTATATTCCAGTACTGTATAGCATTTAAGACAATTGATGTTCAATGAGGCTGATGAGTATAGCGTCACGACTCGACCTCGGCCGTGGAGCATGTAATTGTTGAATTGCGATGCCCATTGAACGGTATCACGGCCAAGGTTACCTGCCGAACAGCTGTTCTCTATATATTTCTTTCGTATCCAAATGTTTTAGTTGCTAAACGTAACAGTTATCGCTATCTTCTTTATCTATTTTTATTTTGGTATTTTATGTGAGTGTGTTATTTTATTATCTACTGATTGGTCGGTTTTATAGAAAATATTGTCTAGGAAGTTAGGTGTTCTGTTCCTTACATTATCATTAAGAGTGTCTTCACTTTCATTATTGTCCAAAGCTCCTTGAAGTACTTTTCCCTGCTTTGATTTAACAGTTTCAGTGATCCACTAGAGGTTACAACAGTCAAGGAACTAGTTTTTATGTCCAATATAATTTAACGACGGATTCATTAGTTTCAATAAAATATGTATAGTGTGTCGAACACTTGGCCCGTTTAGCTATAAATTGATCCAAAACATTGTTAGTGTGTGACTTTTATTACTATTTCTAAATTGATTTGCATTTGTTTAATAATAATCAAGTATTGTTCGGGGTTTCCTAAACGATACTATTACACGACAAAAGCAAAACTCAAAATCTCTCTCTTGATTTTTGAACTAGTTTTCATATTATCCATCTTTCTGTTTTTCATTCTTTTATGTGTCCCAGACACATAAAAGAGGTGGTATTTCGTCAGTGTCTGAATGGCATAAGACGGTGCATCCGAGAATCTAAAACCTGAAATCGATAGGGATTCCTACCTCGTGGCTTCGATGCGCGCGCATCCTACCCTTCTCACGCTCCTGGTGAATGGCCGGTCTGGAGAAAACAAGGGGTTTGATTGAGGGGTGCGAGGAGCAAGGTCGTTAGCAAGGCCGCACTTACTACCATCATTATATCTCTTTCTATCTCTAACATTGACCAACCACCCATCTCACTCGCACAAAATTCACTTTCAAAAACATAGCGTAAATGCAAGGACTAAATAAAAACACCCTCCAAGCGGTTTCTGTCTGGCCTGCGTTATATTGTCTGGTTTCAGACGCAAGACGCAATTTGATATTGTGTCGTGATTATGGAGTAGACAACTGTTTGGTTAGTAAAGACAAGATAAACGACCAAAAGTTGCGTAACTCAAAATAAACAAAGCCCGTATTAAAAATTGTAGCGTTGTATCTTGTGTGTCAAGCTGAAAGATATTTGGCTAACTGAAACTTTAGTCTTGGTGCTTCACTAATTCGTGCAGATTATGTGTAGGTATGTGTAATTTTCCATCGCTAGCTTTATTTATATAGTGTCAATGAAAACTTGAACCGTAACGATTGTCAACAACATTTTATCTCATAAGTATTTGCGTATCAGTATCGGTGTTGGTTTTGATATCATTGACGCAAATGGGTCCCACAGGGCCAATCCTTAGGTTATCTGATGATGGGATGTTCATTAATTAATCCTAATAATTTTCTAATCACTGGCGTAATGGAGTGCTACTTAACAAGATCTAGGGTCAGGGCAATTTCAGGAAAAGCTTGGTAGACTCGCTTCTTGGATACGCGAATATCACTTCAAGCACTTATTTCCATTAAGTCACTAAATAGTCTACAAATTAACTTTACTTATTTTATGTTGTTATTGGTTATATTGTCTTGAAAAACGATTACTTTTGTTCTCTACACATCTGAGAATTAACTCCCAAAAATTAGGCTTGTTATATTTAGTCAATTGAAAAAATCTGTTCCTATAGGGCACTTCCCGGTGTTGTAGAGTCTTACTATTTGGCAAAATGACAAAAAATGGTTAACAGCCTCGGAGAAAGATCCTAAAGTTGCAATATTGTATTGCACCCTAGTTTTAAACTACAAAATCGTCTATATACTAAACCGGAAAGATTTAAAAAAAAAATGTAAACTTTCACATAAAGAAGTAGTGTTCATACCAAAATATTGTGTACAAAATTTTCTCAGTTCAGAATATTCGGATAGTCTTAAAAGTGCAACTTCGGTCAAAATAAATATTTACTAGATTCTAATCTTCCAAAATCGTTTCTGCTATTGCTACCATTTGTTACTAATTAAGATCTCATTTGTTTTGAAGGTGAAACCAACAGATAATCTAGTCTTGTTCATCTCATAAACCAATGTTTTGGTAGGATCTCGTTATCAGATATCGCTTCAGTATGGTCAAACGGGAGTCAGCTGTGAGACAGTGCGCACGCGTTCATTGATGACTCTCCTCTCAGTTCTCATTTGCTCTATGCAGTTTGTTGTGCTAATAAAAATAACTTCGACATTTTCCTAACGTTGCATACTTAAGTCTCAAATAGAACTTGTAAATTGTTTGAACGGTTTCTCCTTACTTTGTCAGGTACAGATATTAGAATTATTTTTCATTTAACATCGGTGACATTCTCATTAGTTGTACGTACATAATTAAACTTGTGCTCGCCTATTATAACTCTTTCCGTGTGGTCTGATGGCTATTTTAGTAATGTTCACTTATGTTCTTTTTTAAGTCTTTTTTTGATTTTTCCCGTTTACAATTTTTACGTTTGAATTAATGTTAATTTTATCCTACTGACTTTTACCTTATTTGCGGTTTTGAGTCATGTAGCTGTGTAGTAACTTATTGTAGCTGTACGGTATTTATGTCAATTCACATAGACTAGTCTAGACGTAAAACAAATTAGTGTTTATCCATCTGTTCCATAACGTGTGACATCGAGCTCGCATATACTGTGGATGTGGACCTACATCAACCTTGAATATTGTTGACTGATTACGCGCTATTGTATATCTTACACCGCGACGCCAATATGTTCTAACCATAGTGTTTCTATGTAGCGCTCTATTCACACTTCTCGCGTCTTCACACGACGTACACATAAATGATTAACACTGGAATGTTTGATTCTCTTGACTAATGACCGTGCAGTTTACATTATAGTCCATTATAAGGAGGCACTTGTATGACGTACATCAGATTTATGTGTTTGACGTGTTGGCGGTAGACCATGACACCTGACATGATGGTATAAGCCATCCCGCCCATTGGGGCATCGTGTTATCATGTTTGTTGTTTTCGCAGTGGCATCGAGTGCAAAGATGAGGTGTTTGCCGCACACCAGGTGCAGCACGCCGATCTGAAGCCCGTGCTGGCCCCAGCGGCGCCCCTGCCCGCACCTGTGCCGGCCCTCTCGGCCGACCCTTCAGCCAACGGCGCCATAGTCGAATTCATAGCACCCGAGGAGAAACGCCCTATTCCTGTCACAGAGCTTTTATTCGCTCCGCGAAAGAAAGAAATGAACAAAGGCTTTCTCATGTTCTCCCAAGACGAGGGACTTACAAGTGAGTGGCACTCCAACTTCCACAGCTTAGGTATCAGTTGTTGCTTTATTGGAATTCTATCCTGTGACATGGATTCCCTTAATATAATGTCGGTGTTGTTTACAGTGCTTAAAGACGAGCCGGAAGATCTGACACACTTGGCACCCACCGCTGGCGATGCTTGTATACCTCTAGAGAATAGTCCTTTCGACATGTTCGACGAATTCATTCTGAGCGACAACTACTGCAGTCTTCTGGGAGATGATTTGGCTAACGGATCACCAGTAGACTCCTTAACGCCAGAGTCGTTGTTGTTGTCTTCGCCTGAACCACAGGTAAGCATCCAAACAGTTGAAAACTTCGCTTTTCTTATTGCTTTTATCTTCTTCGCAGTTCTAAAAATAAATACGTTTTCAGGAAAACGAATCGTCATGCGAACAGTCCTCGTTATTAACAGAGCTGTCATTGGACGCTTTCGATAGTAACAGATCAGATAATGACATTGAAGATGGCAACTCTCCGTTTATCCCGGCGAGTGATGAACTGCCGGTGTTGGAGCCAGCGGTGATGTGGGGGGCCTTGCCCGACAGCGTCAGTATGGCAAGGCCACAACCCACAGAGATGCAGACCACATCACCGGCGCCCGCGCTACAACGCCTATTGACGGCCACCACCACAGGACCGCCGCCACAGGATCTCATAACCAATATATACTCTGATCAAGGTATTATACACGTCAAATAGAATATAATTTACATTAACTTCAGTGTTTCTTGACTTTATTACAACAGAATCATTGTCAACAGGTCTCATACCAACCAGAAGTGTTGCATCATGGGACACGGGTGTCAAAAGAGTAATGAAACAAGAGCAGGAGCCGTGTGCGAAGCGTATAAAACGTAGCCCGTCCCCGGTACAGTCGACGACGCCAGCGCAGTCTTCAAGCGTCCTCATGAACCTCCTGGTGAGCGGCTGCGACGTCGATGCCGGCTACATCTGTATGGTGACATGCCGGCCACGACACAAAGCAAAAGCCTGAGGCTATCACCTCAACTACTCTAAATAAACTGTGATAACGCGCGTCCAGTGTTCAAACTATACGCCTGAAAACTAGTGCTATCTCACAGAACTTTACTCTGGTCGGTGTAATACGAATTAATGTTAATACAGTGCCGTCGATACTTGTGATATTACCGTATACATGTACCAGTATCTGACTGAAAGTCGCATTGTAATGGGAGTCCTACGAGACAATAGGCGTCGGTACGAGCCAGATTAAAGTCTAAGGCAGGGCTATAACGTGAGGCGACCAGTCGAGGGAACTTAGTACTAGGGCTGGTTGGTTTAGTTAATCTTCCACGGTCTTGCAATCTCGTGCTTGCGTTTGAAGGCGTACCAGACTTAGTTTTAGATGTCTAGGTATAGTGTAACTACGCTTTAGTTTTAATGGTGTATATTTGATGCAATCGATTGTTGAGTTTAGTGGTTAAGTTGATCGTGCATATCGTGTTGGTTATGTGAAGTATCGGTATCGTTCCTAGGTTACTTAGTTACCGCGAGAGTTCGCCGCGCACTCCGTCTTATGTTCGTAGCCGTAGCTGGAACCGAGTCAATATTAATAGTTTTAATATCAACCCTGTACTGAGAGGTTATCGCTATTTATTCGTTACTGTAAGTTATGTTAGTCGTACAACTAATCTTATTTTCACATCGATATAGAGTGAGTTCGAATTTAGTCAGATCATGTTTTAGAACTACCTATTGTTCCAAACTTTATGTATTTTATTCAGAATTTATCGTAGTGCGTTGTTGTCCCAGGCAGTTGTACGATGCGATGGTCGATGTCTCAACAGTTTCCACTGCCAAATGATACAAAGTACAACTTAGATCAAAGTGTAGTTGTGTTCACGGTATTACGGTTTATGTTCGTCTCTTATACGGAACGTTTGGATGCCTTTACATTTATTGTGAGCATGTATTTTTAAGAACCGAGTCATTCAACGATGAACTAAGAATACTATAAGCAATCATGAGATACTCGAAATTTAGATTATTATGTGCTTGGCAGTTGTCATCGCAATACGAATATTAATCAAAATTTTAAAAGACGTAAACATAGATATCATAATCGTCGTTGTTATTTTAATATATTTATAGCGTGTATATGGATGAAGTGTAACTAGAGGATAGATAATTATTTATTTTTCTGGAGAGAAATAAATATTGTGACGTTGAAGAGAAAATATCTAAAAATAAAAGAGACAAAAAATAGTTCTGGTTAAAAAGGTGCACGTTGATTTTTTATTACCCTGTGTCCTATCCTTCACATCCTTAACGAGTATTGGCTTTAGCAAACAAGTTATATGAAAAAGGTGAATTTAAAATTCACTATTCATGACTACGAAAAAACAAAAAAGTTTTTTTTTAAGCAAGGTATTTGCATTTGGACAAACACGAATAAAAGCTATGAATTCATTCAGACTTAAACAGAAAAAATGTTCAAACAATAGCTATTTGCAGACTTTTGTCGCTTACTCAAACTATTCAGCAGATCTTAGTTTTCTAGCCATGTCAATATTTTATGCAATGATGAAGTATATGTAATATTAGTTCAGGCACATTTTAGTAACCTCGTCTGTTTGTTTTGAAACCATCTACACGGCATGGCATATGTCCAGACATTAAAACAAACATGCAAAGGGAAACATTCGTTTCGATGCCAAAGCTGAAATCTACTAATTTCTGAATATAGTTTTAGCACACATAGACATGATAGTTTGTTTCAAATTAATTAATTGGTCTGCTCTTGTCCACGATTTCGCTACCGATGGATGAGGTCTACGATGGAATGAGCTTACCCAGAAATAAAGTAAATAATTACATAACAAACTATGTACGAAAATAAATTAACATATAAAAAGAAAATTTGGTCACTTATATATGTGCATAAGTGACCAAATGAAGTTCGGAAAACAGGTTATGGTCACGTTTTTTGACACGGGCTTGTCATTACAAATCAAGTATTCTGTACGTACGATTGTCTCTTTTACTTATATGTGTAGCTGGTTCTTAAAAATAGAATTAATTCTTAAACATGCTTGGACATTCGAGCATTATTTTGACAATCTTCTTCGTGATAAATTAAAATGCTGTGCTGGTCAAACACATGCGAGCAGTAGCCGGTAATGTTAGTATGAAAATCCATGTCTGTCGTGTTTAGCGGCCGGCAATGTTACTATGAAAATCCATATCTGTCGTGATCAGCGGCCGAATAAATTACTTACTATGAAAACTCACATTTGTTATGTAATTTAAAAATTTAACGAACTTGTTACTTCGACCCGTGGCAACCAAGAAGGTAACTTATCTAAGATTTTATTTAAATCTCGAACTGGCTTAGCAAATATTAGAGCTGTTTAAGTGAAAAAGAAACAAATCAACATATTGGCGCGAGAAAAGTTATCTGAGGATTCTGGAATTATTAATTTATTTACTTAGCTTGAACTTCCGCGCATTATTTGAGAAAAGTACTATACAAGCCTTAGTCGCATCCAGGCATTGATGGACTCACGTGTGTGTGCCTCGGCTTCGCCTCAGCCTACATTTTCGCGTTCGTCTATCAATGCCTCTGTTGTCGGCCGCTGCAGTGATGTACTACCTATATGTAGCCAAAGTCCGTATTAGGGGGTAAAGGAAAATCTTATTTTTACAAGACACTAGGATGTCTTGATGGACAAAGATTGATTGATAATAGTCAGTGATGAAGCATGTGCTCTACACATGGTTTTTACTCTTCAAACCGTTAAGTTATTTTCATCACTACCGTACGTCTTTGCCAAAAAACGAGTACCCAAATATCAGTCCAACAAAATTATTAATAGAGGCCTCATTTCTCTGCAGGCGAGCATTTGATACTACCTATAACTTTCAAGTTAAATTGTTACTCGAAAACTTTTTTCGCCAGACGTAACTGTTTGTGGAAATCTTAAGGGCAATAACTAAAAAGAAAAATCCCTTCTAAGCCGTCCCTTCGAGCCTTATGTGCGTCCGTAGATAGCATTCTACTATAAAACGGGTGTTGACTTCGGGTGTCTCGTTAGTTTCTTTTCCCCCATTCGCATCTAAAACTTTTCCTAAGACCAAGGACTTTGGCCACTCTAGAGCGTCATAGATACTAACTGCAGATAAGGGTTAGAAACTTTTTGCTTGGCTCTTTGCATGACAGATACATGGAAGTATATGATCCAAAGTTTACTGTTGATAACTGGAAATTAACCCTGAATTATCACACAGTCTATAAATTATGACATGGTAAGGGACAAGTTAATAATTTGATCTCATGCTCGACCTCAAGAAGGGATAGTAAGAACATCCCAAAGAGATATGTTAGACCCGACAATGTAACGGATGCTGCAATTATGACAAGTGAGGTTTAATCTCCGATTTACCCACATACGATGATCGTGTGGCTGATAGAAACAAATGATCCTACGATTTAGTTGTTCACTTTAGAAGTTTAGAGTAGTCAAGAAAGTATGTCTATAGTCTTGCATTTTTATTAGCGGCTAAAATGGCCGTAAATGTATTTATTAGGAAAATAAGTTGACAGTGTTTTTTTTTTTCTAACAAACTTGCAAGTTAATTTCTTCTGATTTATGATCTATCCGAAAACTTGGAAAACATTAAAAAGTTGCTAGGCGGAAAATTCGTCATCCTGTATTTTCCATCAAACTTATTTTTCTTTCACGTTTAATTTTTTTCGACGCTGAGTGCTCGGTAATAATAAAAGTAGATTTTAGTACATAGCTGCGCTGTTTGGTGTTAAATCTAACATTAAATCCCGAAATAAAAACTAATGGAACATTTTTATGATGTCAGTCTTTTAGTGCACGAAAAGTATGAAAGGCGATGCTAAAATACACGCAAACGAACTAATATTCATTCTGACATCGAAAATATGGTTTTCCGAAAAACTATTAACTTAAGAACTACAAAATAAACTACGGTAGACATTCAATAAATAGTAGGAATGAATAATTAATGTATGATAATATTTTTTTTAAAGATCTCATGAACAATGGCAAGTTTTCCACTCTTTAGGTAAAACCTGCACGTCATCGATATTTCCTTTCAAATTACACTGCAATAAAGACCCCTTATCAACATTCGATCAGAAGAATAAGGGACTTAGTAACAATAAAATCAATCAGGCAATCACAAGCCCGCATTCAACACGTTTATTAAAATAACATAGAAGCCAGTAGCATGCACTATTAAAATGTTGGTGAGTTATTATTACTATCGATCAACCGTCGACGCTATTTCAACCGCAATGCACCACACAACGGCTTGTCAACATCAAATTATATTAAAAGCACTTTAAATTAGGCCGACATGAAATGTGAAAGTAGTTCGCTGGCTAGACGAAGTAGAAGTTTTATTGATTGAAGTAAGCGATACCACCGTAGCGACAGCGATTATGGAGCATCTCTGCATATATTTCGTTGTCTCTCCCTCCGAAGAAAATGACCTAGTTAGTTATCTCCATATTCATAGTTACAGTTTAAACAAACAACAGTAGCGTTGTTCGTACTATTTCAGCTATCTAGATTTTGCTAGCAATGCAAAGGAATAAATTGCTCATGTCCATAAAAATATCTCTGTATTGTCTGAAATAATTTATATTGCTTACCCAAAATCTTTGTGGACGCATATCTATTTAACAAGCACTTAGATTCTCATTGCATTATTACGATCTAGCCCCACTCTAGATCATAAATTATGCCACGTGTGTGCGAGATCCTTAAATACGTCATCAGCATCTACCTACATGCTCACGTGGTCAGTAAACACAAATTACTCTCCGTGTTTACAAGCGTAATGTTTGCATAACAATGGCGGATTGTCCAAATTCAGCACAGCTTCCAAGCTTATGTAAATGTTAAGTGGGACATATATTACGGCTGAGAATGCTTCAATGTCAGGGCTAAAGCTGATACTCAATCCATCTCCTTACTTTCTTAATGGTAATGTGCACCTATTTACGGAACTTTGTTATGTTTTTTAGGGATTGCTCGACCAGGTTCATACGCTTCGTCTCATTATGGAAAAATCCTCACTCCTTTGTGTGTTTTAAGTTAAGAAATACTTCTGTTTATTAATATATTCCTTTGTATATTTACAGGACCTGCAGCAACAACTACCACAACCAAACCCCCAACTTCGCCCCAACTATCAACTGGTCAGAAACCCACAGACGATCCCGCAGAACACAAATATAAATAATATCCCTTTGCCTGTAATAAACTTATTACAAGGGATGTCAACCAAGCAACAAATAATACGTAACAGCAATCCTAATATGACCGCTATGCGCACGAATATTAGCAGCCCTATGTCCCCACTGAGCCTTAATGTCAGCCCTATGTATTCCTTACCATCCAGTCCAAACAGTTACACTCACAGCCCGGCAATGAGCCCAGCTCAGCGGGTAATGAGCCCATACTCCACTCCACAATCCCTATCACCAGTTGGTAAGTTCCAACAGTACAGTCCAGGCAGCAGACTGATGTCACCAGTCGGCGTGATGAAGGGCTGCGACCCATATCTGTCGAACAAGATGCAGCCGAGCCCAGGCTTCCTCCAGACTCCGGAGATCATGCTCGAGCCCAACGGCCAGCTGAACACGACAGCTTTCTGGTCCGAATCCGACATGGTGCAGAATAACAACGACCTCCTGACAGCATTCGACGATGTTAAGCTAGTTTAGCCTTTTAATAAACCCTCGCGTGTCAAGACGTGTTTGTGGAGGAGTGATTTCTATATTTCTCTTGGAACAGTTGTGGATTGATTGAATACTAGCATTCAAGCTATTGCAATATATTTTAGAATTTAGTTTTTCACACAAACATTCCAATAGAAATGTTGTTTCAGTTAAAACTCTTTTAGAAATCACTCGAATGAACACGGTCGGTCGCAAAGGATGAAAAACAATATAAGCCAAAGGGATTCCATGCGATATTTTGTTGTACCCGTCACAAGCGCTTCGCCCATATGTAAAACTTTTTGTTCATAAAACCCTTAGTTTTCTTGTACAGACAAGAGTTGTTATTAACTTTGTAAATTTTATTTAGTACTAGCGACCCGGCCCAGCTTCGCAAGGGTGCGATGTAGATACTAATGTGGTGTCAGTGATTAATAATATTACGTTACTAAATATATAAATAAACGTAGCGATCAAGCCACTTTCTGCATACAAACACCAATTGTATGCTAAATGTGGCTTAATTGCTACCTTTATTTATTTTTTAGTAACATATTGCACGCGCCGCGCCTGCCGGCCGCTGCCACCCGGGACGGACGTAAGGCCCGACACGGCCGCTCTGCCCCTGCATTTTAAATCTCTGATATCTTCTAAGATATTCATTTTAATGATATGCTGTAAAGGGCAATTTTGATCTACATTAATTGCACAACATATCTAACGTATTTAATTGGATAAGGAATAATACTGTATTGTTTAAAACAGCTTCGTAAATAACCCATATTTTTTTGTAATATGTAAAAGATAAAAATGATTACTGTGGGTTATCCTTAAGAGATAGACGTATACCAGTACGGACTTTGTTTGTAGATCTTTTTAAGATGTAAAATTATGTAGTACATTATTTTGATCTATCTCGTGAGGTTTAGCCAGCTGGTTTAGCCAGCTTTTGCAATGTGAGCGCACAACAATATGTTTTTTACGACATCACATTACAAATCTTTGAAATTCTCGGCTTTTCTCTACTATAATATGCATGTATTATACATATAAACCTTCCTCTTGAATCACTCTGCGTATTGATGAAAGCCGCATTAAAATCCGTGCAGTAGTTTAAAAGATCGAAGCGTACAGACGGCGGGAAGCGACTTTGTTTTATACTATGTAGAGATACGTGGAATCCTCGGTAATGCAACGATGTGACTTAGATTATAACAAATATTCTATATTGTGTATGACATTTAGAATGCCTACGATGTATTTTGTATGTATTGTTGAGCGTGTGTGTGGCTGTATCATAGTTTTAGTTAAACTACATCTATGAAACGATTGCGATCAGAAATCAAGACAGAATTAAATAACTTTTATGTGATTGATGTGGATAAGTTTAGACAGAAATGATAATGAATTGTTGATATGAAAATTTTGTACCAAATTGTATTATGAAATAGTCTCCAAAATTTTATTAACACTTGGTTGTTTTAGTTTTTTTCTGTCTTGTTTTGGTTTGCACATTAAGTGGTAGATACGTAGATTATGTATCTGTAAAAGCAAATTGGATTGCGGTATTCAATATAGTTTCATATAATTTTGTATTAATCGCCATGGTATTCATTAATAATCATTTAAAATAAACAATTCTCAAAGGAGTATCGACGATAAAGTTAAGTGAAGATGCTATGTAAGTGTTAATTTATATTTTATGATCAAATCGTATACTCATTTAGAAATTAAGTGATCATAATCTTGTATTACTTGTTTTTTCAATTCCCCTCGTATCATTCAACAAATTTACTATTTATTTATCACTATCACTGCCTATACTGCGTCACAGTTGAGGCACGTCATATATATATGCGGCGTCTATTCTGTAAAACACTCTTTGTGAAAACTAAGCTGAAATAAGATTGGAGTGAGTCCACCTAATGCAAGGTATTGACACACTTCACATAAGTTTTCACGGAAATATTTCATACAGACCAACCGCCTGATGATTTTCGATACGTGCCTAGTGGTCCACGCACACTCGAATAATTGTATTTTTTATTTATCTTTGTTTTTATGACAATTAAAGTAAGAGACAATCATTAGCAGTGCCATATTTTTTGTCAGGAAAATATTCTTTGAAGAAAACTCTCACAATATTAGTTTTAAAAGTTACGAATTAAAATTAATTGAATTGACTGGACGGTTGCTTCTGTAGCATGCTTTAACTGACGAAAAATAGATTAACGCTAATAGATTGGCAGTTTTCCCTTAGACAGTTATTTTCAATTAAGTAAATAATTTAGGCAGACAAGCTCTTATGTAAAACGTTTGTAGCAATAGGTACATATTAAGTACAATCAGTAAACCCTCTATCATTATATAAATTAATGCAATTATTTTCTTTATAATTTAAATCTCGATAGATTATTTACACATTATTTAGTTTAATGTAAAATTAGGACGGGCTTGTTAAAGATCGATTCTTGTGTTTTTTTTTTTTTTATCATAAAGAAATATAGAATTTCTACAAAAATAACTAAGTTTATAAATGTAGAAAATAATGTTTTATGTAAATTGTTAACACAATATTACCATATTGTTTTGACCATACTTTAGTTTCAGTAATTCTAGTTATTATGTTCGATTTTGTTTGTAAGAGTAATATCTAGTATAAGAACTTACCTACTGCCAATTTTCATAATATGTTTGCAAATTATTTGTGTTGTTTCTATAAAATATGTTTCCCTTTCAATCAATGTGCCATAGAATTTGTAAAATATTTACAGATTCTTTAGCTGTTTCTTCATTCATACATATTATTATATATGTCCAAATCATCTTCTAAACCATTCACAACAATTTATAAAAAAATATATAAAAGAAAAATTAATTGTAAATATAAATCAAATTGTTTTATATATTTAGAGAATAAATTTCTGTCATTTTATACTTGTTTCAATTGCTATCAATTCTTATGACAAGGGACACACTTACCCCTTATTAATAAAGGCGGAGTAAAGTAATGCCCAATTTAAACATCGAAAAATGTATGGTTACCATCCCCGAATGAAGTTAATACTGGTTGTAACTTTACTCCGCGTTTATTATTAAGGGGTTAATTATTACCATAATAAGCACCAATTTCATCAGTCTCTGCTGTTACTAAATGCCATATTAAGCATTTTGACGGACTTTTTTCGTAGTGAGACAATCCGTCAAATGACATAACGGGACATTTAGAATAAACACAGTATGGTGAAACTGGCCCTAAGTCTATCTGATATCTTTGCATTAACATAGTACTGGAAATAGCCAACACTAGGTTTGCTAGAAAAATCGTTAATATTTGGTAAGGCGATCCTACGCCTTTAGCGAAGAGGGCAGCAGTTATATTGTCACAGTCTGCAGATAAGGGTAGTAGGAAACGTGTGATAAGAATATCACACGTTTCCTACTACCCGACGCATAACCTTAAATATATCCTACCCAAAGGGCCCATCTTTTATCACAATTTGTTTTGTTACAACGAAAGCTACCCAACTTTGAAATCAAACTCAAGATGTCAAGTGGGCGGCTGCCATTCTCGCTGCCACGGTGCGGAAATTAATTCGTAAGTATTAAGCAATAATAGGTAAATTGTACAGTTCGGTGAGTCTGCCATGTAGTTAAGTCAACAACTAAGTAAGTACAACACGATTTGATACAACCATGATAACATGACCAAAAACAGACATTTGCTTTCAAGTGTAAGAGGCCACAAACAGTAGGAGAGTAGGAGTATCATCGGGTACCTACAGATACCTAAGTATGAGTTAACGGATCACACCAAAACTCTGTTGATACGGGTTATAGCTCCGCGTATAAGCAGAACTTCCATAGAAAAGTCACAAAATGAAGGAAACCAAAAGCAGATCATGGCAATGGGCCAACAAAAACTGCGCTGAAAAGACATGTTACTATAATCAGTACCTAGTTGTACATTGTTTGCCCTCAATTCTTTAAGGGTAGGTAGCTAAAACAAAACAAGCCGCAAAGCCCGCAAATGATTGCTAGTTATCTATATTTAAGTAAATCGATATGTTTAGTAGTAGAAAATAAGGCTATTATTGTTATAATTAGGGGCGATTTGCTAGAGTTATTGCATATTTTCGGCCATGGTTTAATGAGGATTGAGGATATACATCTGATGCCATCTATTTTTCCAGCTTGGAACTAATACAACTGCAAAATCTGTAGTAGACCGTACAGTCCGGCCGTCGAGATAATGCGTTCATAACACCTGTCAGTTGTCAGTTTCATACAATCGAATATGTTTTTTTTCGAATTTGATCTTTATTAGTTACTAGAATTGTCGTACTGACAGGTGTCCGGAACGCACTCTATTACTGGCAGGAATGTAGTAACAAGTTACTATAACAGATGACGCTGTCTGATTTCTACACATATAAAATTACATAATGAAAATAAACCATTATAAAAAAAGCAAAAAAGTTGAAAGTAACCACTTTTGCCAGGCAAAAGATATTTCGATAAAAAAAACGGGCGTTTTATTTTTTTCTGTTCAACCTCTGCGTGAACTGAGTATTCAAGTATTTCTTATATCTGCATTAAAAAAAAAAAAGCAAAATGACAGTAAACGTCATTTTTAGTTCATTGCTCAAGTCGGTCGAATTGAATAAAGTTATTTTTGTGCGCGATTTTAATAATTCAGCGTAAATGGAAAATAATAGTGTCTTGATTTTTGGAAGAAGGAGGTAAAGTGAGGTTCTTGTGTTTCATACTTGTCTTCGAGTGTAATAAAGTGACATTAATGGCTTCTACACCAAAACAAGTGAACGGCAACGGCAAACCGTCGAATAGTAACGGCTCCCTGGGAAAGCGGAAGAAATCTCGTGGGAGCAGAGGTTCGTACTTGTCGAAATGGTTAGACAAGACAATGCACCACATTCAGGAGTCGACGCCTAGCATGGACACGTATGATACATACGTTAATCCGAATGTGAATTATGCGATGGGTACTTCTCAGTTCGCACCGGGCTTTGATCCTTACAGACACATGTACGGCTGTGCACCTGAGCCGATGTCTCTGCCCACGCTGCCTAGTTACTGCAACCCACCTATGATGCCATTCTACGGGCCTGAATATCGTTATGTGCAGAGTGTAAACAAAAGCATTCAGGTGCAAAGGCCTAGACTGAGACGCCGGAGTGAGAACAAAGCCGAGGAGGTGACGAGCACCCCTAGACACGGGACGCCGACGCTCTCACACAACATCAATTATTTGCAACCAAAGAATTTGACTGACAGCCAGGACTTTGCTAGCTTGCCACCAATAGTGACATCAGTTGGTGACACAAATTCCAACAGTGACATGAACCTGAATGACAAGGATGAAGGTAGTAATGCAAGGAGATTCAGTGACCCCTGTGTAAGAGGCCTGCCGGATGTAGCCAGGCCTGCTAATGGAGATGTGGATTCAGGATCAGACGACAGTTCAGACATATCTGGAAGTCAAGTCGGCAGTAGACTCCTGACATGTCTGCTTGACCAAATAACTTCCCTGAAAATGGCAAATGAAAGACTGAGTAAAGACTTAATGGATACCAAAGGTAAGGATGATAAAGTTCGTTTTTAACCCTTCCATTAACAAGCATTTTGTTGAGCTTTTTATGTCAATATGTTTCAAGCTGTTTTTTTTTTTTTAATTGGGCATAATTCAATACATAATATATACAATATCATCATTTTCTTTATAGTTTTTGTAGTTCTGTATGAGCATAAATAATTAATTGTGTCCGTAGTTCCTTTACCTATAAGATGATACATCTGTACTACATTATAATAATTTCCTTAAATTGTAAACAGTCTTGAACATTAAATCTGCATAACATGCAACCTGCCCAACTTTTTGGTAAACCAGCCCACGGTACGAGCATAAGGTCATCCTTTCAAACGAGTACACCTACATTTTAATCACCCACACGCAATGCATAATGTTTCAAGGACATGAGACATGCTTTAAAACATATATTTCATACTAATGTCACTGTTAAACTTAATGAAAGGCTTTTATAAAGAAAATGTGACTTTAAGAAGACTCGGTTTAGTAATCATCTGCCTAGTCTTTTCGCAACTATGTTGTTGTCGGATTCCAGTCTAACGGATACAGCTGAATACCAGTATTTTACATGGAGCATCTGCCTCAGTAATAAATCATAAGTATGTAATTATTACAAATTAGCCTTGACAGCACCACTTTCTGAATGTCAAAGTTACGAAAGATAGCCCTTAGCTAGTCAGGCCCGAGGTGGCCCGCTAGAGGGCCATAACAATTGTGTCTCATTAACAATGCTTGATTAGTTAAAATTTGCTTCCCAGCCCTTTTTCATTACCCAGGGTTCATGCTGAAGGACGTAATAGGCATAGGCATAGTATTCTCTATCAGTCAACCAAGGGTGGTGTACAGATAAAATGGCAAAACCAAAAGTCTTAGCCTAGCCTTAATGTCCTGTCCTATTCTTAACTTATTAAAACAAAGAGCATTATATTAATAAAAGTACCTATTGAATATTTACAGTTTTGAAGTCTATTGTGTTACACCTTGGCTAGATCCCTTGGGGATGTTTGCATTCATTGTCATGAGACTAAAAGCTGTCTGACTTAGTAGTTCCTTAGATAAATGAGAAGTAGTTTAGCTGGCCCGTTGGTCTCGGGGTCGCAAGCGCGACTGCTGAGTGTGGGGTCCTGGGTATTCCCAGGTCGGGACGGATTTTTCGATAAGGAATTTCTTAGTAACAACCCAGAGTTTGGAAGTTGGTGGTGTGTTACCCCGTACCTCGGAAAGCATGTTAAGCCATCGATGTTGCGCCTGATCTCTTCTCCTTTCGTGTCGGATTGCCGTCCCTTCGGACTATGAGAGTGAGGGAAGAGTGAGTGCACCTGTGTCTGCGCACAGACTTGTGCACTATAATACTTCCCACGTGCTAAACGTGTTAAGTGATTGGAGATGCCAGTGGGCCTTATTAAGATACTTAATTGAAGGAAAAAACCAGGACCCTATTGTTTATAAAATGAAGGATTTTTATTACCTAGGACAGTTTTTCCTGTGGACTAAATTCATATACACTAATAATACATAACTGTATTCCCTAAAGGGTTAGGCAGAGGTGTACCTATAGTGCACCCACATTTTACGCCAGTTATGTTTAAGTCCCATGTAATTGAATGCAAGCCTATTGCCATCAACTGGGCACAAATCCAGGCTCTAGGCTGCTACTGAGAAATAATGGAAAAATCCAATATTTGAAATAAAATTTTGTACTGGTTTTCCTAAAGGGGGATGCGCTAAGGTAGCCCGCGAAATTTAAATTTACTTACGTTTTTTGCAATTTGCAGGTCAGTGTCAGGTTGTATGTTGAATATAATTCGCTATTAAAATATTATGATTCGCGACCGTAACAGATATGGCTTTACAGATTTATAATCATGAGTATCAGCAATAAATCATATTTAGATCAACGTACAACCTGATACTGTCTTGCAAAAAACGTGAGAAATTTTTAATTTTGCAGGCTAATCTGATGCTTTCATCTTAAAGAAGCCTTTTTAGTATTTTGCACATTCTTTCACACACTTGTATGACTGATAACAGTGACCTGAATTCTTAACATTTTATCATAATGAGTAAATACTTAAAAAGTTAAAAAAGATAATAAATTTTTAACCATCTGCATTGTTCTGTACTAGGTACTTAAATATCATAAACCAACCATATTCAAATCCATAATGTTTTAGCCACAAACATACTTATCAAGAACAGTTAGCGGGCTGTTTTTTTTACAGTAATTAGCGATTACAATTACGCACATTAATATTCATTTATATTTTCCTTTACTGCAATTATAACTTGTTTACATTTACAGTTGAACTGGAGAACATGCGACAGCACAATGCCATATTGAAGGGGTCCAGTTCTAGTATGGGTGCTACACCTAATCACTCTCTTAATGATAATGGTAAGTAATTACCTAAATTAAAAATCTTTTTTTGTGATGGAGAGATTTAGTTGCTTGGAACTTGTTTGAGCCGTGAGTGCTGGTGTAAGTATAGGCTCATGAGACAATTTAACTTTATCTAGGGGATGGTCTAAAAAAACAAGGTCTGGCATTCCGGGAGTGACACATGCTTACGTCACTATCTAGTTGCCACTTTATTGCAACAAAACAGGAATTATGGAAACATTTTCAGTCACCACTCTGTTAAAAAATATATATAAAGCATTTAAATTGTCGCTTCGTTTTTCTAATCAAACGAAATAATTCAATTTAAACATATACCAACGTAATTGTTAGTTAAAACCTCATTGTTTTATCGGATTCGCACAGGTAATAAAGGCGGTTGGGGAGTTATTATTACACACTACTGGTAACACAGCGGTGATGACGTAGGCTTGTGTCACCCACGCCACGTGACCGCTGTGTCTCGGAATGCTATACCTGGCGCAGTATATTATTATACCATGGTCTAGGGATTGCAATGACTCTGCTATTGCAGAGGTCCTAAAGGAAGGGGTGACATTTATCATCAGGTGGAGCACCTGCTTGTTAACCAATAAATGTCTTAAAAATCAGACTTGATGTCGTTTTTTATTTAAAATAAAAAATATTAACAATAAAAAAGAGAACTATCCTGTATAGAAATACCTACAGAAACTTCATTTTATTTTTTATAAAATGAAGTTTCTGTAGGTATTTCTATAAAAAAATGGTGATCTATAATTTAATCCGAATAAACGAAAACAAATGGATTAGTATGCCCTATTTATGTGTCTCGTCTTTTGAACACGCAATGTCTAATTCATGTTTGTGCTCAACCCTTAAAACACTATTCAACCCACACCTTAAATATCAAAAATATAGGTCAAAGTTATAAGGTGGAATTGAGTGATGGTTTTCTAATATTCTGAGTCAGAAATATTGACTAAGCTGTCCATTCAAGCTTGTTTCGTCAATTGACTCAAGAACTTGACTCTTGTTCTCATACATTACCATGTAATGGAATGAATGAAAGACGTATAAATGCATCAAGTGCTTATCATCTGACTATTCATTGATAAGCATTCAATTCTCGCCTCTACGACTTTTAGCTCAATCATGTTAAAACAAAAAAAAATAACTGTCTGCAAAAAAAAAACAGAAATTTATAAATTTTTGGGCCTTTCGAAAGTCATTTCGCAATATCTGAGTAATAAGTCAACTCAGCTTATCGCAGTCCACTGCTGGACATAGACCTCTCCTATGCTGCGCCACAACACCCTATCCTCCGCCTTCCGCATCCAATCTGTCCCAGCCACTTTTTTGAGGTCGTCGGTCCACGTAGTTGGGGGGCGTCCCACAAAAAATATCATAATGATTATCATAATAATCAAATAATAATTATCCATAATCATAATTACCCCTTGGATAAATATTATTCCAATCTCTAATCACTATTTTCTGTTAATTAGAAGAACAGGCTAGGCGTTGATTTCGTAATAAGATAAATGACTCTTCGCTATGCTAACAACACAAACATAATTATACAAAATCACGTAACTGGCTTTCTAAGAATGCTTCTTGTTGCAATAACTGGTAAAATTCTGATTCTTCCTTGTACCTTTTCCCAAAGAAATAATTTAACAATCGTGTATAGACCTGCACCCTAATTACGTGACACACTATCTATCACAATCTGAATAATTTCGAAGCCTATTGCTAATCCATTGGAAACTTAGCATTTCTTAAGTTAGGGATATGAAAATTTTAATGTATGCTTTTGGGAAGAAATAAAAACTAATTTGTTTCAACGTTTTTGTAAAATCATCTCCCAAAGTGGTAAAATAGGGGATGATTTAAACTCACATGATTATTGAATTTTTTTAGTAGGTACTTACCTCTTCTTGAGAGATTTACAGAATTGGAAATATAGTCAGAACCCGTATCTTGAGGTACCTATTATTTATTTTAGTATTTATTTCATTTAAATTGGTCCATTCGCTTGAGGTATTACAATTTGAAGTTATAAAATAACTTTAGCTAATATGTAGGTAATACGTGGTCAATGGTGGCGCTAGATTATTTCAAATTAATGATGATAATAGAATTATTATAATTTTTAAGTTAGACATTTAGAATCCTAAAAAAAAAAAGAAAAAAGCATTTATTAACTGCCTGTCAGTTACCTTTTCACGCTTTAACGGCTGAATGGATTTGTATGATAGGATACTATTTCTCCCGGTAGCAAATCCCGTAGGATTATTTCCAACATCCACGCGGGAAAAGCCGCAGGCAGAAGCTAGTTATTTATATTATTGTTTGGCAAACAAGCAGGCCCGAAAATTCGCCATGATTGTCTCAATCATGGTTTCGTTAAGCACGAAAGGCGATGACTTTTTTTTTTTGTTCCAATACCCTTCCAATTTCGTATATTTTGGCGATAATCAGGCGATGATAGCGTGGATAGATCGCCCTACTTACACTCATATCGTGCCTCCGATCCAATAATCTAAATGTTAGCATTATACGTCGTGTAGGCGCAGATAAAACTGCACGTCATCAAGCGACCTTGCCCAGACGTAGTAGGGGACAGTGTTATATAGTTCATCAATTATGCATAGGTTTGTCAAGATATTCTACCTACATGGTTTATCAGAAGTTGAGGCGTAGTTATTGTTAATTTGTTATTTTTAGAGCAGTAATAATAAACATGTTTTGGGAGATCCGCTATCATTTACTTCAACGTACGTCGACAGGGGCTTGTTATCTGTATCCCTTTTATGCTTTTGAAAATTCTCATGGGCGCCCTCCATCTAGGAAGTACGAACGGCGAACGGACGATATCCTTACGGTGTTTTTCTGGCTACCATGAGTCGGGAGCGCTAGATTCGCTCATGAATGCACCCTTTATTTTCTAACGTGAAACTAAGTGCCAAATACTCGCATATCTTTCTGCAATTCAATATTGAATTAAATAAAGAACTAATTGTGGATATTGTGGCTACGTACCTCTTGTTATTCGAACATGTTGATAAACTTTGCCCTGGCGACAAATTCAACTTTCGCAGTTATCAAATACGCGGCTTACGAGCACTGGACTAAGTTTCTTCAAAATACATCTCTAGTAGCGTGAGAAAGACAAATTGAATTCAAGAAGTAATTAGTTACTTTTTGAATTTAGTTAGGCGTACTCCTTGAGTTAGGCGTATTTAAAGTTAAGTTAAAACATTAAAAACTTGCTTATCTATGTGTTTTCTTTTTACGTTGGCTCTTGGTCCTAAATATCTCCGTAATCAGAAGGTTCCCAGGGTCCTGTACAAATATGAACACAATGACGGGGATTTTAAATGACTCGGCTTCGTTAAGCGTCTTTTTCCACCCGTTATAATATTTTCCTACACGTTTTTGGCGCATTATAACTTTTATTTTAGTGTCTAGAACTCAAGAACAACCGGTACGATATTGTCACTCAGCCAAAATTACAAAATTAGGAATGTGCCACATTTTATTTGGCATTGTGTGCGCAAAAATACTTAAGCCGTGACTACGTTGACCAACAAGGATTCGAATCACGTCCAAATTAAATAGCACTGCGTGGCTCACGGTCATGAACTCGTAGGAAACTCTACTTTGTAGACATAGTAATCTTCAGACAATAATTATGAGGTTATCACAAAACCTCCTCCTTAAAAATATGCCATAGGCAGCCGTCCTGGGGTTTTAGTCTGTCTCTTACTGGCTTAAATCTTACAATTTGGGGATCTTAAAGGCTCCTTCAAAGAGGTGCGACGAGCATTGCTTTTGAATAGCGTGCGATCCCCGTCGCGTGTTGCGCCTGTTTGAAGGAGCCTTTATGCATATTCCTTACTATTCGCGCCTTCGGTAGAACCTTAAAAACGTGTACAAATCTAAAAATTGCTTAGTCCTAAGATGCTGAAGTCTCTTAAGTAGGTATTGTATTGGTTATTGACTTGGCTCGGTTATTGGTGTATTGTGCCTTTGTAACGAGACTGGATTTAAAACGAATTATTTAGGACTTAAATGTAACGTTGGCGGATAGTCCCAAGAAACTAGGGGACCTTAATTGATAAGGGCTTAAAAGTGACACTGTCACAAGAAAGCAGACATGCATTTAGCTGGACACGTGTGACGGATTAGCCATGTATCAAGGTTAATGTGTCTTATATATAGGTAGACATTCTGCCTGTGAACTGCGCCTCATGTAAATATTCACATACAGCTGGGACACATTGTAAACGCAGCATGTGAAATATTTTATACTCGACCGTCTCTGTTGACCTGTCAATGTGACTGCTCCCTTGGAGTCGTGCTCCGTATTTGCATGTTTATTTATCGTTACAATCTTTTCTTCGATGTTATCTGTATTCCTACGAAAGTAGAGGGTGTTACTGCTATGACTCACTTGGGCGTAGCAGACAGACGGTTAAGGCAATTTTGACAAACTTGGACACATTATTTACAAAGCACGAGGTTTTTATTAATGTCATTTCGTCCGAATTTCACCGGGCCGTGGTTGGTTTCCTTAAACTGCATCTACAAGTCGTGAAAGTTGGAAAACGTTTAAACATATGCAAATCAATACATAACAGTTCCATTTCCTATTTAGCATTGGCCACACATCAACGGCCAACATTCAATACTCCAATCCAACATCAAAGATTCACCGAAACCATCTAGGAATCCATTGCCAATATTGGACATTGGCCATCAAATGTATTTTCTTCCCCCACTTTAACAGCTCGCGTTGAATATTAAACGTCAATCAGCGAAGTATTCAACCCGTTCGTGTGTGAAGTAGATGAGATAGCAGTAGAAACGAACCATTTACACAGACTGAACATAACAGTAGATCAACTACGAACATACGTCCGAATCAGCAGTTTGTAAAGGACCTCGTCTTGGGAAGTTCTACCACAATACTTCTTCTACCGCAAAGTAGAACTTTACTGTGTAGTTGTTTGAAGGGCATGCGCCAGTAAATTTACAAGCACATGAGTTGTATATTATTCAACTTTGTCTTTGGATGGCATCGTACCTGCAATGCAATGTCTCTGATATTACAAATATCCATAGACGGTGAGTGACCAATTACCATCAGGTGGACTGCCTGACTTCAAATAACATAAAGCCCGAATCGACGTACCCATAGACAGCCGCTTCCATGTTTTTTTCTGTTACATCGGGACAGGTATTCTTATAATTATGGTTGACTATACTCATGATCCGTTAGAACGTAGCCTAGTCGAGCTACTGTTTTATATTTCTACTGTGGTACCGGCGTAGTGCGGCGAAATCGCGTGCGTTACTTAAGTGACCCAAGATGAATCGCTGGTTTGTTATAAATTCTATAGCATTTGTAGGATATACCTGTAATTTAGATTTGATATGGTAACTTTATTTATTTTGGGTATTGATTCCATGTAATTTTGGTTGTCTGTAGGTCTGGATGATTCGGTTGTAAAGGAGAGCATACATTTCATTAGCCGTTCGTAGAATTCAAGGGGATAAAAGTAGTGGTTTTGAAAGGAAGTTAACTTGAACTATTGATTGAACGTGAGCACAGTACACGGTGAAAAAAAGACTGTTACTTTGGATTTTGGCGGGATTCCCTGGATGACGTCGTGATGTCCTAAGCTTAAAATAGACCCCCATGTCAGTATTACGGGCTGGGCAGACTCCTGTTCCTAAAAAAAATATGTAATAGGAAGTTCTGATAAGGTGAAGCTGCATTTTCGTTTCCTGCAGTTTGTTTTTACCGTGTGACCATTCTCATGGATATCTCTCATTTGGAAAGGCGCAGGGATTCCGATAAGCTCTTAAATCAAACAATGGCTGCATAAATAACACAAACTCCTGCCGCGTAACTTCTTCCGCGTGAAATTTCTGGTTTTAACATAAAATATATCTTATTTCACTTGGCAATACTGTAGCTTCCTATTAGTGAAATAATTTTTGAAATCGGATCAGAACTTCCGAAGATTACCCTCTACATATAAATTGACAAATTTTACCTCCATAAAATATTATAGATGTTCAGCTATCTACACTTAATTTTTATTTGTTTTTCACCAATTTCACAATACGTCGGATATTGTAACATAGTTTTTGCAACACTGGCAACCCTTGCGTGCTTCACTAACATTGACATTAGTTACCCCGTCGGTGAGCTAGCTATGTCCTTGTAAAAATACTGAAACCCCATTAAGGTTGACTGAAAGAATTTCAGTCGTCGGTACTTAAATAGAAAGCCAGTTATTTTATTACTGTAACTATGTTTAGTGAAATTCTAGCTTACCGGTCGGAGTTAAGCAAATTATTTTTTAAGCCTGTCGATCATAAGAATAGTATAAGGCTTTAAATTCGTAGTACAAGAACGTGTTTATAGTCCAGTCAACGAAATCCAGAGATCCTCATAAACCATGGAGGAGTCCCACAAAAATGAAATCCTATTACTCTTACGAAAATCTAAAAACGTCCAAAATATAAAACACTGTCAAGTTACTTAAATGTCAGCATCATTGACGGGTATCGAAAGAGCGGATGCCTACCGGGGTCGCGGATTATTCGAAAGAGTTACCGTGGCCCTGGCGCACAGGCAACTGAAGGAACACGGGTGGGTTTTAGTCAGTAAGAGCCTGACACGCCCTTCCGCTCCGTCCAGAGCGGGAGACGTCATGTGATGGTTTACCAACCAAAAAAAAGGGACCCATTTGATACTATTTGCCATACGTTTGGAATTCTGATGCCGAACCAAGGGCCCTTACAAAAAACTGCCCCAGTACCTTTCCTATAGACAACGATTTAGACTATAGGTTCTCAACGTGGGCGATAACGCCCCCTCGAGGGCGGTTGTGATTTTCAGGGGGCAGTACAAGACCCAGAAAAATTAGGGGGCGTTGACATGGGATCTTAGGACTATATAATATTACACGTTAAAATATAATTGTGGTAATAGCTGTTTCAGATTCGGGACAAAATAAGTTTGAGAACCTGTTATTTAGACTATTGTCTTGATTTTTCACCATAAAAAGAAAGAGAGGAGTATCCATATCGGGAGGTGTTGTTATCTGTATTTTGGAGACGGCTGAGGGAATAAGATTTCAAGAGTTACCGCATATTTATTTCTAAATAACCCTTTCTACTTGCAGTGTACCTGGCAGGGCAGTACGGTCCTGGCTTCCTAACCGACTTGGTGCGCGAGATCAGGGACGCAGCGCGCATGCGCGAGGATGCCATGTACTCGCGTGTGCGTGCCATGGTCGTCGAGAGGAACGATGTAAGTATAAACTGGAGCTTTCTTACCTAATCGTTATCACTGGTGGAAGACAGTAGACAGAGTTCAATATCAGTGACAGAGTTTATATGGGAAGCCATTAAAATTGTGTGCAAAATATCATAGACTTAAGTCATTGCCTTGTTTACATGGGAAAGCCGAGAGGATTCGTGTGGTATGGACACCACGAACTTATAATAAGAGGATTGTATCCAATGGATACCACAGCCGCAGAAGGGAAACATATTTAAAGTCCTCTAGAAGAATCGCATACATGTGCGGTCAGACTCCTATCTTCGTGGCTACCCAGAGATAACGTCCGATCACCCTTTTGACATCAAAGATGTTAAGGTATCACCTCGCGTAATCTCGATGCCACTCTGACAACCAAGTCTTCTTAATCCTAACCATCATATATTTCATATTCATATTCTTTTATTTGCGTTCCACAAGGTAAAAAAAGATGTTAACATCTAAGAGCCGTTGTAGACCCTGTTAGGGCACAGCAAAAAGTATTGTTTGTTACTTAACTAACATATTTCTTAAAGTTAAAAATGTAAATCGTAGTAGGTAACTAAAATTTTCAAAATTAAAATTATACCTAAACTGAGCAATTCAATTCGGATGAAAAGTAAATAACAATAATATAATAATAACATAATTAGTCAGCTATTTTCATAAAATACTTACTATTTTTACATTTAGATAAAGTTATATCTAGGTAATTATTACAAACACTTATTTAACAAGAGATCATATTTTGTTTATTAAGTTTACAAATAAATAGGAAAAGTGATCAATTTTACGTGTATCACAATTAGAGACAATTTACCGATTTAGTAGATAACATTTTATAATTTACTTATTGTATATTTAGTAGTAATGTAATGTTTAATTACATAATCTTCTTGAAATACAACTATACAACTAAAATATATAACTTAAAAAACATAAAAATATAATTATACTAGCTGCCCGCCCCGGCTTCGCACGGGTTGCGGTACTTATCTACGGCGTACCCTACCTACCTACCCTACCTACCTACCCTACCTACCTACCCTACCTACCTACCCTACCTACCTACCCTACCTACCTACCCTACCTACCTACCCTACCTACCTACCCTACCTACCTACCCTACCTACCTACCCTACCTACCTACCCTACCTACCTACCCTACCTACCTACCCTACCTACCTACCCTACCTACCTACCCTACCTACCTACCCTACCTACCTACCCTACCTACCTACCTACCCTACCTACCTACCCTACCTACCTACTCTACCTACCTACTCTACCTACCTACCTACCCTACCTACCTACCTACCCTACCTACCTACCTAACTCCCTACCCAACCTACCAAAAAAAAAAAAAAAAAATAGATGTTGGCCGATTCTCATAGATACCGGATAAGCACAAAAAATTTCATCAAAATCGGTTAAGCCGTTTCGGAGGAGTATGGCAACGAAAACTGTGACACGAGAATTTTATATATTAGACTAGCTGCCCGCCCCGGCTTCGCACGGGTTGCGGTACTTATCTACGGCGTACCCTACCTACCTACCCTACCTACCTACCCTACCTACCTACCTACCCTACCTACCTACCCTACCTACCTACCCTACCTACCTACCCTACCTACCTACCCTACCTACCTACCCTACCTACCTACCCTACCTACCTACCCTACCTACCTACCCTACGTACCTACCCTACCTACCTACCTACCCTACCTACCCTACCTACCTACCCTACCTACCTACTCTACCTACCTACCTACCCTACCTACCTAGCTACCCTACCTACCTACCCTACCTACCTACCTACCTCCCTAACTCCCTACCCTACCTACCAAAAAAAAAAAAAAAAAATAGATGTTGGCCGATTCTCATAGATACCGGATAAGCACAAAAAATTTCATCAAAATTGGTTAAGCCGTTTCGGAGGAGTATGGCAACGAAAACTGTGACACGAGAATTTTATATATTAGATTTAAGAATAATTGCAATTACGGGTTATCATTTAAGTATTCATTTATATTATAATAGCTCTTGTTTAATAGAAATAGTTTTAATTTATTAATAAAAATATTGTCTTTGTTTATATTCCTTATTTTTTTCTAGTAACTTATTATATATTTTTATCGACATGACATAGGTACTTGAGGAGTGCATTTTTAATCGGGATGTAGGTATGTTTAATCTATTTTTATGTCTTAAAGTAAATTTGGTTTGTAGGACTTCTCTTTTTGTGTAGAATTCCGGGTATAATATAATCCCAGTTACAAACACTATTACAATTTCTTCTATCAAGCATCTCGTTCTGTTCGTTTTTGCAATATTGATGTCGATTGCGTCCCGTCCTTTCTCTCAAATTCAATAGCTGTGTTAAACTTTGACATTTAAAACTATTGAATGTCGTGTAGACCGCCGTCTAAGAATAGACAATTTCGCCACAAAATCCCGGTTTCTGAAAGTTATCTGTTGGCAAATGGTATGATTGGATATTGTTACTTACTTGGTTCTCTCAAAAATGTTCCCACTCATTTCCTCCATCGTACTTAATGCTTTGCATGAGAGTAACTTACTTGCGGTTTCGCCCGCGTGTAGATCGGTTATGAAGTTATCCCACGGGATCGTATTACCGGGATAAAAGTATCCTATGTTACCCAGGTCATTGTTTATTCGTGTGCCAAATTTTATCGAAAGCCTTTAAGGCGTGAAAAGGTAACAAACAGATAGTTAATTTCGCATCTCTATCTAGCTCTAAACATTTATCTATATAAATAAAAATCAATTTTTGTTTGTTTGTTTGTCCTCTATGGACTCTGAAATGGCTGAACCGATTTTGATGAAACTTTGGTGAGTTTTTCTGTATACGCCCGCGAATGTTTAGGGGTAGGGTAGGGGTAGGACACCATGCGAAAGAAGTCGCGCCGGGCAGCTAGTTGTATTGTATTGTCTATAAAGACATTCTATAGTCATACGATAGTTCGATCTTCTTCTCCATAGAGATCTACGTTTTGGAATGGGCAACTAACTTCAACTTTCTGACTAACTGACCGACTCTTTGACAATTCAAACGTGCCTGTAAATGGTTTAATTTAAATAAATGCTTTGAGTTTGAGTTTGACGACCTCCGTCACATACACTGTACACCCGTACGAAACCGGGCCGGTCGCTAGTTTATAATATCCGGGGTGGTAGGGACATCGACGCACAATCTGTTACCATGGATTCACTACATGATTCTGAACCCCTAGCGTTGAACTTTCTAGCTAGTTATTTAAAAAAAAAAATTGCGCTGCCATGCTTTTTTACCGCATAGGTTTGCACATTGCACTTTTCTATGAAACAACAGAGTTTTTTTTTTATTACCGACTAAAAATTTCTACACTAGGGGTTTTAGAATCATGAGCTGAATCCATGGTTACAGTTTGCACATCGATGTTCCTGCCACCCTATATATAAGTATGGATGTTTGTCTACGGAAAAAAATAATAATAGAGCGAGTGCCCGACAGTTCTGTATGGCGTCAGACTGTCGAACACAAGGTCGTGAGTCCGATTCCCACCCCTTGCAAAATTGACGTGGCACCACTCCCAGCATAGAAATTCGTCTGTCTACAAGCCTTGTGCCCGATGGGATTGCCCATCGGCAAAAATTACGGACTGCCATATAAACTTCCCTTTTTAACCCCTTTAGGAGATAACTTTTCAAAAATCCTGTCTTAGTGCTCACTTTCGCTATAGAAGGAACTCTTGCGCAAAATTTCATGGTTCTAGAAAACCCAGCGGAGGTTGTGCGTTGTCCATCAGTAATTTTATTAAGTAGGTTCTACTTTGTAAAATATCACAGCTGGGAAAAGGCCTCTTTCCTTCATGACTGGAAATATTTTTAAAGTATGTATAATGTGGCAATAAGGACTCTGCTATTAGATTTCCACGTCCCTCTTAATGAAAACCAATAAATATCATAGATAGTAGCTAATAAAAAAATATAATGAATTAATCGTTGTCCAATTTATTCTTACCTTTAAGTAGATACGTAGGCAGCTTGACCATGAAATTCACGTCCTTAACCGCAGACCATGACTTTTTCTTTAATTATTCACCATAGTCACTACCGGCTAGGACTGAATGACAGAACGTCAATTGGTTTGGCCTTCGACCTTTGAACAGGGTAGTAAAGGACTGTGCTGTATATTGAAGGAAATATGTAAATCAATTACGTTTGTCACGTTCGAAACCGCATTGACATCATCATTATTTTGAGTCACTCTCTAGCCATGCTGTAAAAAGAAAATAATTAAAGAAAATACGTTTATTTGTGGTAAACATGACGTAGAGAAAACACACAAATACCAAAAAGAGCACAGTCAACCGAACATCAGAAAACCACACTTACCGTTGATGCTGTCAGTGTCAAATTGTTACCACTGAAGTGTCGGTGATTGTACATCCTGCCAGATCCTGATCTATGTTCACAAGCAAGATGTATGGAAAATATTTCGAAGGATTTAATTTCATATTGAATTGCAGTTTTGCAACCATTATGCAATGCCTTCAGGGTGTTGATGGGACTGCCTGGCTATTGCAGTGCGTCAGCGATGTTTGCAGAATCACGGGAGGGTGGTTATGATGCCATAATTAGAAAAAGAGCAGCATCGTTCATGCGCAGAGTGATAGACAGTCCTAACGGCTACCTGGGGGTCATTGCTGAACATGTTGGGAGTCCTATCTGGAAGAATTGGATTCGCCTACATATAGGATAATTATTATAGTTTGTTTTTGTATGTGTGTATTACTAAAATAGTTCTAAGTTTCAGTGTATTACTAACACTCTATGGACAATAGTCTGAAATAAATTATTATTATTATACCTACGTATCTGAATCTCTCAAAATGTTGGAAGAAGGAGGTGGTAGTAAGGTTTCTCATAATCATTTTAGTTATTGCCTTTCATCATTTTCTTTCGCTGACGCTTTCTATTTCTACGAAGAATAGACAGCTCTTTCTATACAAAGTGACATTGACAGATTGTAGAATAATTTCTACGGTGCGATGGCACCGGAAAAATCCTTCTACAGTCTGTCATTTTGTCTTTCGTTTCTAACGATCTTTGTCTAGGTCCTTTTTTAGGGATCCCTTCTTTTCGCATAATGTTCTTTGTCCTAATATACTTCGGCATA
Organism: Dryobotodes eremita; assembly: GCA_917490735.1. Taxonomy (NCBI): domain Eukaryota; kingdom Metazoa; phylum Arthropoda; class Insecta; order Lepidoptera; family Noctuidae; genus Dryobotodes; species Dryobotodes eremita. The sequence continues at coordinate 15,314,259 of OU823257.1, forward strand.
ACGATTTTGGCACAATTTGTTTTGGCATAATAATACTTCGGCATAATTTTTTTAGGCATACATTTTATGTTGGCATAATCATCTTAAAGACTAATTTGTTTTGGCATAAATTTGATTCGCATAACGTTAGTAGGCCTAATGACTATTAGCATAACGTTAGTAGGCCTAATGACTATTTTAGTGACAGAACCGAATTGCTGCAAAACCGACTCCACGTAGTCTTGTTTGTCCTACCCCTAGAGTGTAATTTAAAATCGCGGAGGCGCGTGGGGCCGCCGGAGGCCCGCAGCGACGGAGCCGTGACAGAAACCCTGCCTGCTGCATGCTGCATGCTTGCTTGCATGCTGCACGCTTGCTTGTTTGCTGCATGCTTGCTTGCATGCTTGCTTGCATGCTGTATGCTTGCTTGCATGCTGTATTCTTTAGGATATTATGCTTAAAAAAGTTATGCTTTAGAACTGTATGCTTAATAAATTTATGCTTTAGAATATTATGCTCAATCATTATTATGGTTAGAGAAATTATGCTTAAAAAAATTATGCGTAAGCTATTATGCGTAATTATGTTATGCGAAAATTTAATTATGCCAAACAAAATTATGCTAAGTTATATTAGGTCTTAAAATTTTATGCAAATGGATAGGGAACCCCTTTTTTATGTAGACTATTTCAGAAGAAACTTTTCTATCCCAAACTGTCAAAATCACACTAGCAACTGACAGTTGTCTAAGGTAGTGAAGACAATTTAATTTTGTAACCGCCATGCTGAAGACAGTAGAAAACTTTCTACTCGACGGCCACAAAGTATATACGGTTATCTACAAAATCATGATTTTATAGGAGAACGTTTTGAACGTGAAACTGTGATAATTAATAGAAGAACAAAGCTATCTTGTCCGATTTTAAATCATTTAGTTAATAGGGCATTACCAAGGAAATGGTTAAGGCTGAAAAAATTGTTGTAGTTTTCTTTATATTTACGTGACTTAATAATCAGTAAAACTTAAGAATCAAACAGAAAAAAGTCTATGACAAAACAAAGAATTCTGAGTCGAATTATGTAAAAGAGTGAATTTCGTAAAAAGTGCAGTTGACTCTTTCTACTTTGCTGCCTTCGTACTGTCTACACGCAACGTCATTTTTGTCTACTCTTCCATCGACAAAACGGTGCTCGTGCTAAGCCTGCTGTATTCTACCCCTTTCTAGCCATCTCATCTTTCACCGGCCCTCCCTCGTTTCGTTGGTCTTCGACTACTCATCCACATGCATTTGGTGGAATTTTATGTGCAATAAGAATTACTTTACGTTTCCAAATCCAATGTCACAGAACTCCAAGATAGATTAATAACGGTCGGCCCGTCATAGTTCTAACTCGCTACCGGTTTCTATGAAAACCATGACAAATACTAGATTAGTTATGGAACCGACGGAATCGATCCGTAACAGATTTTATAAGTTCGACTACATTACAGAAATCCCTTAACTGTATCGTTGCAGGTATTAGCTTAGAATTGAAGTAAATAGTTAAAACAATTCAAGGTCGATACAGTTTATAATTAAACTGCTTGACAAAATTGTTTTGTGGGTGCAAGTTTGTCGGAAAATAATTGGCGACTGCCAAAAATGCCGTATGTCGGTCATTCTGCACGCAATAAAATGTAAGAAAGTGAAATGAGGTAAAGAGTAAGAACTCTTTACAGACTATAATTTTTATGGACAGTGCCTATTATCTAGTTCTGTTATTTGTTATACAGGTTGGCAGGGACATCGACGCGCAGAATGTAACCATGAATTCAGCACATGACTCTATCCCCACAAGCGTAGAAATTTTAAAAAAACAATCTCCTGTTTCATAGAAAAGTGCCAATACCTACGCGGTCAAAATGTACTGAGAAGCATTTTTATTTTATTTTAATAACCGACTATATATTTTAACGCAGTGGTGTTCAGAATCATGTAGTGAATCCATGGTAACAGGCTGCGCGTCGATGTCCCTGCCTGCCAGCCTGTAGGCTGTAGGTATCTCCATTTTGGAGTCTTAAGATTCTTAAATGAATACAAAATCTTATAAAATTGACAATCATTATAAAAGAATATTGTCTGTTCTCACACGCAATTTTACAGCTGCATTCATCACTTCTTCCAGGGACCTAAATTAGGTATAATTATGATCTTGATCGCAAAAGGCACTACCTACCAATGAAGACCTTACAAGCGAAAACCTACGCACATACCTTAATAAAAGGTGCACAATAATGAATCTAGACTCTCAGTACACAATAAAAGTGAAAACAACTGTCCAGACTGGACTTGCCATTTCCAAAACGTCTTGGCTCCTCTCCAAATATGTTTAAATCGAGGCGGTGTCTGCTTTCAGTTCAATAACCTTACATAATGCTATACATTGGTCATTATGGCATCGGCATTTGTGGCAGACATCTTTATTATATCGATAGTTTAAAAAAAACAGATTAAAATGGGAGCAATGAAACTTATTGGTAGATTGAAAGCCATGATATTATAGTTTAAAATAATACAGCAATTTTTGGAACGGTGAATCGAAAATGTTTGGATTTTTAAGCGAATCTGCCGTTGCTGAACTTGAGCTGTCTTCTAAATCACAAAATACTGCTAGGTCATGATTGCTTTCACTATCATGGTTTGGCATGCCCTTTGCAGTCGGCTCGGTACAGATTATTTTACGACATAAACTTTTTGAAAAAAGAAAATGACTCCAAAACCAAAATCAATCAGCCTGGCCTTTTCTCAACAATATTGGGGTTGGAGTCCAGCCTAACCAGATGTAGCCGAGTACCATTATTTTACATGGACCGACTGCCTATCTGACCTCCACAACCCAGTTACTGGATAACACTAGTGTTCGGCTTCTGACTACCGGTAACGACTGTCGAAGATCTACGAAAGACAGCCGGGGCCAACGGCTTAACGTGCTTTCCGAGGCACTGAGGGATCTCGATATGTAATAGATGGTCACCTATCCACGAACCGACCGCGGTAAGCTTAGCTTAACCTTCGATACAGATTATGATTGATAGAGTATTACGCAATTAGGGTGCTGTTCTGTCTAGCTAAATATTGAATTGTATTGTATTGGTGTGCATTATTGTTAGGTAGTATTGTATTGTGGTTGCCTTTTAGCGGAGCTCGGTATCATGAAAAATATTCTCCAGAAATATTGTAGATTATCCCCGGATAACCAAATAAGGCATATGTAATAGATATTTACACTTTGAAGTTATGTAGTTAGTGATAACGATATTTATTTATCGACGATAACTTATCAAGTTATCAGATAAATGGGGATTTTTATCACGCTAGGAAATGTCTAATTTTACTATGTTAGGTTGAGAAGTTTTTGTAAATGCCTAATATTAAAAATAACCTAGGTTAATATTAAGACTGGTTAAAGAGTTTCAGTTGCCCAAGGTTTCTCAATGCCTTATCAGAGTAAATCTGCTGTCAGCTGTTAAGATTGATTTACCAAAATACCAACATTTGACAGTAGATTTAAAATGTTTCAGGCTGCGACTTTTAGAAACAATCGCAGTAACTATGTGCAGGTAAAAAGACAAGAAAAAAATAACCTTATGACTCACAAAAAAAAAAAAAAAAATACACTACAACGTGAAAAATAACTTGAATTTCGGAAGTCGGTGTCTTTGGTTTTGTACTTTAGTTTTTTGCCACCGACTTCCGAAGTTAAAGTTATTTTTCACTTTGTAGTGTTTTTTGTGGAAGTCTGTTCTTATTTTTTGTACTTAATAAAGTTTTTATTTTTCACTTTTTAGTTGTGGTACCTACCCCACACAAATTCGTATACACTTGCTAAGTAAATAACAGTGACAGAAAGTTATTATAACATCGTCAACATACACTAAGGTGAAAAAATACATATTATTGTAGCTACATCAAAAACCACTCATCAGAACTTGACCTAATTTATATGGAACTACCCTATAAGTATACCTTTTCAAACACAAGAAGAATTTTTCAAATCGGTTTATAAATGTCGGAGGTCTGAGATAAAATCTTTACTTTTTTTAATACAACTGAATTAAAAACCTCCTTTATTTAAGTCGGTTAAATATACGAAGTGCCTTGTTCTAATTATATCGATGGCAATCTATATTTATATTATTTCATCTTATACCTACCAAGTGCCTTCATAAACCTAGACTAAATAGGTAAAGAAAAGGTGATTAAAATGTACTACGTAATTGGACAAGGCATCTGCTTAGTTATGACATCAGTGCAATCTATAATCCGTTTGGTATAAAGAAACGCCAATCAGTTTGCTAAGACTGCTCTCTGTACTCAACTATATACAGACTTTAAACCTTTCACCTTTAAATATTGCTGAAATTACTCGCCGAACTTGTATGTCCCACTACCGTGCAGCGTTCAGTGCGAACGGCAAAATTAATTGCCACTTTTTCCGCTAACTGACCTAATATTTCCTTTAGCAGAATTATTAAGTGATCCCTTCCCAACTAACTGTAATTAAATAGTCAGTACACGTCGCCTTTCGATCGTTTAATTATTAATTTAGTTAGTAATTTGACATTGACTTCTTTACTTTTCCACCAGAATCGAAGAATCTACTTATTTCACTATTCCTCTCAGCTTGCCTTTCTAAACATAATAATTACTGAATTGAAGAACAATTATATTAGCCTGTACAATTATTGTACTGGCTAATAATTGTTCTTATGTAAAAGACCAAAAGTCTTGAAATGGCTTCCCTTTTAAAAAGATTAACCTACACATCAGCCTTGGTATACACTTTCAAAAACAACATCTCTCAAATTGCACTACAAATTCCCACTTTCGTAAAATATAGCCATAAAAAATCTACAGTACCTACTGACTGCCCACTTTATACTTTATATGTAGTACGCATTAATACTCTATCAGCATTGTTCATCGATCAATGAATCTGGGTCGCTTACAGGCGGCCTCACGCGTGCAAGTAATTTAGCCCATAACTGAGAACAAAACATATTTTCTTAATTAAAAACCGGTTTTGTCTCTTTCACAGAACGGTTTGACATCTTCGGAAGCTAAGTTCACGGAAAAAGCTCTTGAAGAGATCAAGGTGGGTTATCTCTATTTTGGTATTATTAGAATTAGAACGAAACGAACTGAATGTTAGTAGCGCTATCTGTGCGATTGACTTGTAACTATTTGTATGTAATGCTTACGGCTTGTGGCGCTAGATGTCGTTTTCACCAAAGTGAGTTACATGGCTGTTGTAGTTCATGCTACAGTGCACAGATGGTGCTTAACATTATTGTTAGAATATTTTTTATATAAACAAGATTTTTGATGTTTATTTTATATGCATGATATGGTAGAGATTTAGGTAAAGAACTGTTAATCTGCTTTGGGCGACCATTTTATTCCTGAGAATGTGTTTAAATAAACACTGACCTTAACAACCAAAGAACACAATGAATATTCATTGTGTTCCTTGGTCGTTAAGGCCAGTGTCTTCGGTTTTGTTAATTCTTAATTCAGCCGCTTTTTAACAAGCAAATATCAGATATCTTAAGTATCTATACTTTTATGTTAAATGCACACAAATTTTCATTTAGAATTTTATAGTTTGGTTTAATAAATCCAAAAGCTAGTTAGAATGACATTAGCATAAACCTAACACTGTTTCTACTCAAGGCTTTTCATAAAAACCCCAAGGAATTGTAAAACCAACATGATTTTTTCATATTTCACAAGTATTTTTTTCCTTGAGTTATGTTTTTTAGTTTTTCACCTCAATTCGGTGCCATTAAGCATTATTTGCGGAGCGAGTTGGGTGGTCCCGTGGAGGGCCCTTCACGCCTTGACGCACTAACATCGAGCCATGGTATAGAGAGGCACAGAAGGAACACTTGATGTAGTTAATAATTCTCGAGGTTTTTATTAAGGCCCACTTGCACCACAAACCATTAAATAAGTTTTCAATAAAAATCTTAATCAACATATTTTATTCCACATAATCCTACATGGGCACTTATGAAACGACAGAAGCTAGGTGCACGGTTCCAATTGGTCGTTTCTTATGAAGAAGAGCCGGCAAGAAGCTTCACGGTTACGCTTTTAAAAATAATTGGCTTTTACAATGTTTTCAAATTACAGTGTTAATAGGTATGGGAGGACAGTGTAGGCCTGTCCACAAGTACCAGGTATTTAATTAAATAGAAAATGGTTTACAAATCTATAGATTTGTAAACCATTTTCTATTTAATTAAACTTACGATTGGATCTACGAGGCCTACACCATTGTCACATTCACAAAATGTAAAAGAATCTATATAAAAGATAATAAAATAATAAAAAATGTATTTAAACCAAATTAAATCATTACCCTTACAACCACTATTAATAAAGAGTTGAAATTAGAATTGTTGGTACCTATATGTCAAATAATGTTTATCGCTAAACATATTTGCGAGTATTTAAAACATAATTTTGTCTGTGTTTTGTTTGTGATAATCCAGTGCGAGTTCCAATAAATACGTTTTCTTTCTTTTCTGACAGAACAGAACGATGTTTTAAACAAGTTTAGAGTTAAACGCATTTAATTATTCATGGTGCAAGGAGGTCTAAAAAGATCTTTACGATGAAAAAGGTATGTTGCGTTTTTATCTGAATCTTGAATAGGTACAAATACTGCAGCAGCATGTCTTTCTTAATTCAACTGCACCAGACTGTATCTTTACAACTTGACATGGAAGACCTCTTATTCTAAAAGCGTGTAGGTCAATCTTTCAGTACTATGGCAAAGACCAACACATGCCAAAAGGACCAGCATGTTTTTGAACCTAAGGACCAGCATGCGTAGCGTGACCACTTCTATCTCTACTCTACGAAGAGAAGACAAATCACTTTCATAACAAAAATTCATTATTTTCTTGAATTTTGACATCGGGCCGTAGAAATCTTTCTACAATCTGTCATTTAGTCTTCCGTTTCTTCCCTTTCTATTGTGGCCATGCTACGCATGCAGGCATAAAATATCGACAAAGGACAATGGCAACCGCCCAAACAAAATTTTGTTGACATTTTTTTTTGCGTCTGCCTATGAAAAATATGTAAAAATACAGAGTTCGAATCCCTAAACAGGTTTGTCTTCAGACATACTTTCATAGGAAGTCAGGAATTAAAGATATTCCAGTTTGAAGTTATAGAGGTTATGTCTAGTCAACAACAGACCCTAATCGAAAAAGAAATATAGAAATACTACTTACCACTTAAAATATAATTCATAGAAATGCATTTTTTTTGCAAAATAAACTACGGACTACGGCTTCAGAATTATAAGTCTAGCCGATCGCGACGTGCGAAGGTCTGCCACATAGCCCACATGCGACGTAGGTACTTTACTTTGACTAATCGGGACGCCAACGCCACCAGGCAGTGCTCGACAGAGTCTACAATATAATGCTCGAGTAAAGAGGGTAAAAGCAGACCAGTCCGATCACTATGTATGGCTAGCCGATCCCTTAAGAGAAGCGAGCTAAATACCTAGATGTGGTCCTCTACCACCACCTTACCTTCAGTGAGCACATAAGGATGGCTCGCTCGCGCGCCGCCTTCGCTCTCGGTAGACTTCAATCCCTATTAACCGCCCGCAGTAAATTGTCTCTCAAATCCAAATTGCGCATCTACACCGCAGTCATCCGTCCCATCATGATCTATGCCTGCGATGTATTTGCACACGCAAAGCCCCACCATCTTCATAGGATGCAGACCCTACAGAACCGTTTCCTCAGAAAGGTTACGGGAGCCCCCGTCTATGTCCGAAGTGTGAATCTTCACTTAGACCTCCGAATTCCCACCATCCAACAGTTCATGAAACGCATTTCAAAGCGTTTCTTCGACTGCGGCATAAAACACCCCAACCCCCTAATTAAAGCAGCCGCCTGTTACGCTCCCTCTCGCATTAGTAAAATTCGCCGCCCGAGGCATACCTTAATCGACCCCGACGACGCCACTACCCTCCTCCAGGAGAGTAGTAAGGCCACCAGTACTTTAAAGATACACAAACACAGACCGTCGTCCTTCCGTCCTCACCGCCGAGGCCCGCCGCGACGTTCCAATCCACGTCCGCCCCGACCCTTGCTAGAGCCAGCCCGCGCCGCTGAGCCTGTAGCTTTAAATTCGTCCCCTAATAATAATTCCGATCCAGCCTGTCCCTTGCTGCCCTCTCCCAGCGTAGCCCTAAACCGAAGCTCGTACCCCGCAGCGTGTGCCCTTAGCGTGTTGTCGCCTAGTTTGTAAGTCTTCTATGGCAACCACAGACATGTCCAGTTAAGCAGTCGACAACCTCCTAGGTTGACCTGCGAGAAGCCAATCACAAAAAAAGAGTAAAAGCAGAGTTGGTCGGTGGCGGTCAAGCAGTGAACACGTTTAGAAACCGTCGCGTGTTCTGCACAGAACACTATTACTCCTTGGCGTTGTGTACTTATAGTTGTCGTGCACCTACAGTGTGTGATTCGGTAGTGTGATTTATTTGTTCGTAAATTATAATTTGGTTTGAACAGCAAACGGTTTTTCTATTGCGCAATAACCAACACTTCCCATAGTACGCCCATAGTACGCCCATAGTACGCCCACAGTAGTTAAAATATGGCTAATGACAATGAGAGAGACGTACCTTCTCCGTCTTATGATATATGATTCATTATATGGTACGGGTATAGGGGATAGATTAAAAAAACAAACTATGTATATTTTTTAATAAATATTGCTCATCATTCACAACATCATCAAGAAAACCTGCAGTTGCTAATTTATTTGGGTAATATCTGGCGCATCCTAGATACCATAATTACAGTGATTGTATAAGTGCAACATCCAACAGTTCGTCTTGCAACTAAACAACTACCACAGTACTCTATTATTCCTGCTCGACCCCCTTGTACTTGGTTCAGCTTCTTCTCTGCCAGAAACTTCTCTTTGTAAGTTATTATTAACTGCAACCATTGCAAGATCTCTGCATGCCTCGTAGACATAGTCATCTTCCAAAATCTAAAAAACATAAACGATAATACTCTTAATAAGTTAGAATGATTTATTAATATTTCTAGACCAATGTCATAGACGTATTTAGTAATTAAAAACTTGTCAATTGTAGTTCAAGATATTTATGGTAAAAGCAAAATACGTTACTCGTATTAAAAAAAAAAACACTCCTTTGACCTTTATTTATTACAAAGCTTTAAACGGCTACATATTTCATTTAAAATCATGATTTTTAATAGTTGGCCACTAACAGAAATCAAACAATGTTTTCAGCTAAGGTAAATAATCTTGTACTATACTTGTTACACAGTTTTATGCAATGTAGATAATCACTATCTTGTAACGACTAGTCGCCAGAAATACTTACAATTTGAGGGTATACCCAGCTGCAGATTAAAGCAGCGACTATCGTGTAAGTGCCAATGTCAGGTATCGGCGCAATTTATTTACACATGATGTTGCAGTAGACATACATGATGCGTGTAAGCTTGTAGGCCTTACACGGCTTCCCATCGTGGTAAACAAATAGATGCACACACAACAAAATCCAAGATATCAGGCAGAATCGTAATCCAGAGCCACAGAAAAATGTCGTCGTATAGGTAAATAATCAGAATCCTTAGGCAAGCACTAGTTAACAGTAAATCTCAGAGTCCATAAGCAGAAGCAGTCGATAAAGTAGAAAATCACGGCAAATCGATGGGAAACACAAAATAACGAGAAACACGCGCAAGCAACAAACGACAAGTTGTCAGAAAATTGTACTCTGTGGTTGTCAGTAGGTCGGCCGGTTGATTGACAGAAGAAATGTCATCTGTTTTTTGTTGGCGATGTTGCCACACTCGAATTACACTCATTTCCGTGATGTCAAATAATGTCAAGTCAAATGATGACCGCTTTATTCTAAGCACAAACAATTATATTTATCTTCATATTTATATTCTGATGCAGAAATGTATTTCCTAAGTATATTAATGCAATACGTAAAGCAAAGCATTTTATGTAACTTGCCAAGATTTTTATTACATGGCAACATTAAAAGTTCAGCTTAGCCAAAAGTCATGAAGTCAAGCCAGAAAAAGAAAACTAAGCCATGATTATTTTTATCATTAAGAAACTAGTCAACTAAGTATTCATTAATGACGACTTTTTTGCCAGACTTCGATAGGCCAAAAGCTTGATTTGATAAAACTTAGTAAATTATTTCGTCGGTATCTATCACGGTCACCTACGTAGACGCTTACTAATTCTATCAACAATTTCCTCGCCATTGTTCTTTGATCAATATAAAACGTTAAGAGTCTGCTCGAACCATCTTTCTATCCAGTCCAATAGAAAGATGGTTCTAGCAGACTCTTAACATTTTATATTGATCAATTTGAATCAGTGGATTTCATAAAAAACCTCTTGTTTTCCGCCTTCTTTAATTATTTGGACCTTCCATCGCCAAGTTTAATGTGGCAGCACTTAGTGTTAGCATCGAACACTTGCGCCCAGTCGCTGTTGTTGATGCGAAACGCCTACGGAGCGTGCTGTGTGACTTGGCGAATTATTTCTAGCTCTTTTTTTCTATTTTGGTATCTGTTTATTGTGTTGTGAATAATATTTGGTTAAAACATAGAACAGTAAAATTATAAAGCATGCACATAACTTATGCTTTTGTCAAATGTTATGAAGATAATGGTCCTCTCAAGACTTACCTACCTGGAATAGTTTCTAGGCATTGATAGTTAATCTATCTGGAAGCCAGGCAAACGTAAAATTATGATGACTAGTTATCTATTAGCTGATATCAAGTCAGCACCTTTGGTTTTAAATCACATTACATTCCGTTCATATTATTTTCACAGGATTTTTAGATAATTTCAGTTACAAAAAAAATTGTTATTTAAATGATAGTCTTCCGTCTCTTTCTCACCTCAGAGTAAAATTCAAACATTCAAAAACGAAACGCGAACCGGAATAATTTATACAGAGTTGCAAATGTGAAAAGGGGAGCGTATTCAATCCACATAGCGTTTGATTTTCAGACTGGTATTCACACGTTGGATTATAAAATCAGCGCGAGTGAATAAAACGGAACGCATCGATTTAACTCAAACGTGGTGACTTCGCACATTCAACGGTTTGACGCAACCATCTGTCACACCGAACTGTATTGTATATGCATTGTTTTACTGATGGACACAGACTGGTACTAAGGAAGTGTCAGAACTAAAAGTTTTGAGTAATAATATCGATATTTTTTTTTTGTCGACATCAAAAATAGGAGAAATTTATGCGATTGATGAGCTATTTTCAGTTTTTTTTTTTTATGCGTTTACGCCGATTTCCCAGTGATTACTATTCCGATTTACGTGATTCATTTTGGAGAAGATGGCCGCGCTATTTTCCCATATCAATTTTATTAACTTTCCTTGGGCAGTTTTTAGTTAACATCAATAATAGGTGATGGATGCTGTTGTTTTCGGACGCCATAGTAGTCGTTTTCTTTTTTTATAAAAAGTTATTTCTTTCACGCTTCTCTTTCTATTGATGATCTGTAAATATGATTTTTATTAAATAATAAAACGATTAGTTTTATAAAATTAAGTTAGATTTGTAAGATATTTTGAAAAAAAAAACCTTTTAATTAGTACCTTCATTGAATATTTCAATGTGCGTCAATAATACGCTATATTAGTAGTTTATGAAACTGTTGCATAATGAGGGGTATTAAAACACGAGTGTGTGTTTAAAAACCGAGCCGTAGGCAAGGATTTTAATAGTATCACACGTGTGTTTTAATACCTAGTTATGTGCAATTTCATACACCACTTTATCTACTCTCGTAGCAGAGTAGATAAAGTGGTGTATGAAATTGCATTGGGATTTAACCTATTAAATAAAAGATAAGTTACTTACGAAATTCAGTACAACAAAACGTTTTGACAGGCGTCAAAACCCAGCACATCACCGCGCATGTGCTAAAGCTAACGCTGCACGCTGTCACAGACAAGTAAAAATTGGAATAAAATCTTTTTTGTAATGCTATAAAAATGGCGCGCCCCGCGTATGCGTTCTATTTGAAACAAATAATGTATGGAAATTCCTTGGTGATATTAACTTCTTGGATTTGTTCTGTATTGTATTGGTAAAAAAATGTTTTATAACATTATTTTGTTCGAGATAAAGTGTTATAATATGATTCTATTCAGTTTCTAATTCGAATTTTACGATATGAGAGTAGATAAAAGTATTTATAATATTGCCCTTCAGTATGACTGTCTATTTTAGACATGGTAATTGTGGTGGAGTTTTATAACGTCCTTTGGACTTTTATTAGCATACTAATGTCAAACTGGTTATTGACAGACCAAAAATACTCGAACTATTTAAGTTATTTATCAATACTTTTTTTATTCTATGACAATATATCTTTAATAAGAATGCCAGCCTATTATTGTCCCACTGCAGGGCAAAGGCCATTTCAGAAGGCACGAGCATTAATCACCACGTTTGCTCAAGACAAACAAATAATAAATCCAGTTGCATTGCATTTAATTTGTCATTAAAAGACGCATTACAGAACGGTGTAACAACAACCGGACCCCGTAACTTTGTATTTTGTAGTGTTTAGTGTCACCCCACATCATAGCATTTGAAATATGAACGGGTGGTGCGTGTGTGGGGTTGCAGGGGGTGAGGTAGGGGATGAAAGGGGGGCTGGTGAGCAAATATTGGCAGATGTAAGTGGATGGCGGTGCAGCGAGGCGCCGCTGCCACCCTTCGCGAGCCGTCACGTGACGCATGTGACGTCATCGGACACGGCCGCGGTAATTTTTAATAGTAATTGTAATAATTATGCTGTTACTGGTGGTTTGTTATTTTATGGAGCACCTAATTGATGCATTTCGATTTTCGGTTTTGAAATTATTGTTTAGCTTAGCAATGCTGTTGATAACTCGATACACACATCAACACAATCTAGGGATATTTTAGTTATTAATGTATTGAAAAGAAACTACTTTGAAAATCTTATAACATATGTATATCAAAATGCGCAGTATTGTATGCTCTAATCGGAAATTAAATAAAATGTAACTTAATAAAAAAATGTTTTTTATAGTAGAAATTAAAAAAAGTTAATAATGAACAAAAAAACGTACTTCTGGTTTTGGTGATTAAATAAAGAAATAATTAAATTTAATGAAACATTAAATTGGTTACAAAATAAACATTAATAATCTGTAAAACGGTTTAAACGGTTTAATTCCGGGGAGGTATTCCGGGGAGGTATATAGGATTCCGGGGTATTATTATTTTATAGTTCTGCTATTTAGAATCAGCGCAACGCCAAACAAAGTCACCTTACCCTTCTTTCTTTTCATTCTCAACGCATATGATGGTCATCATTAACCGTAGGGTTGCACTTCCTCACATCTTACCAAGTTCCCCGGCTATATCCGCCTACTAAAACTCGTACCTACCTATTTCCATATTCTCCATACAATACATACACCCAACTTACTGTACGCGTGAGTGTCTGTACGTTTGTCCGTCTCATTAGCACCGGCACTCACCTCGTAATAAGTTGATTGAAGTGCAAAAACGTACGGCAACACCCGATTAACATAGTCGGGTTAATGCGTCACTGGTGCCCGCTAAATAACCATTGGTTACCTAAAAGTTTTACTGAAAATAATACCTGTTGTTATGCGTGGGTTTTCTCCTGATTTGCTATGGTGGTTGTTGTGTACTGGAAAGTAACTATAACCTGTATATTATGATGTATGAACGTGCAACAAACCTACACTTTTATAGTGCACCAAAAAATTCTCTCCAGGATTACAAATGAAGCTTTCATGGTAGGCGGAACAATCTTATTAAACGGAATCATTTATTTTATTTATCACAAAATTCTAAAGTACCTAACGCGATATGTACACGAAATAGATAGTAGAATAGCCAAAGTGCGTAAAAACAACATCAGCAAATGTGTGCACTCAGAGACTCAGGCCTCCTCACAGTTAGCTCGCCGTCCGGTAAGGACCAGGCCCGGGTCGACGGCGCGTTGTGTTCCACCCGCGCCTCAAAGAGATGTCAGCATAATTGACGAGGTCCGATAGGGCCGATACCGAGAAAGGAACGGAAGGAACACGGGTGGGTTTTAGTCAGTAAGAGTCTGACCCGCCCTCCCGCTCCGCCCAGAGCGGGAGAGGTCATTTGATGATTTCACACCCAAAAAAAAAGACCTCACAGTTAGAGGAAAAAAGTCGATTACCTATACGGGCTTCTCTAGTCCAAAAATCATGTAGCTGTTCTATCAAGCTACCTGTCAATGTAACTACGAAGACAATGTATCAGCACGGGGAACTGTCGGAACAAACAAAATTAGCCGTCCGCCGGCTGTCCGTCTGTTTGTGCGCGCATATAGACTTAGTAGTGTAATCTTACTTAACGCCTGCAGGCGAAAATCGTGGGCGAACGCGGTATGAGAGTGGTATATTGTTGTAATTGGTTTTTTAATAGCTTTTCTAACATTAAAGCGTCTCTTGTTAGCTAGGTGTATATTGTAGTAGATACTTAGTTAAGAGCTGCCCCCTTGAAAGACTGAAAGACAATTGGTCTATGATGGAACGAGCGTGCCCTGAAGATGCCTGTTGTTCAGTCTTGCTTTGAAGCTGAGGGATGTAATTGTGAGGTTTTTTGTCTGTCAGAGTTAGATATACTCCTCTATATTTTATCCGGACGGAAGCAATATATACTTCCATCCGAAATTAAAAACCCAAAATACTTGTCAAAGCTGCTCTGATCTAAGGAAATAATTACAGGTCTGGGTAGGCTTCTGCCCTTACCCTTACTCCTATCTAATATGTACACTGCCGGTCAAAAGTTTGAGACCACTTTAAAAAAATTAAGAAAACAAATAAAAGTCAATATATTTAAAACTTTATGAAAGACAGGTTTTATTTTCATGTTACACACAAGATTTAAAATTAAAAAAATTACATGAAGTCTTGACGAATACAATGTTCTAAAGAAAACACACCCAAGAGAGTTTATACAGATTTTTCATCAAAATATCCTCCTTTGCATTTTATGACCTGTTTTACCAATCTTGGCATGCGAGCAATTAATTTATTTATAGTCTCTTGCGAGATATTCCTCCAGCTTTCTTCTAATGCATTCCACATGGCCTGCTGTGAAGAAGGACATTGTTCCCGAACGTTTCGGTCAAGCTCTTCCCACAAAAGCTCTATAGGGTTAAGATCGGGGCTTTGAGGTGGCCATGTCATGTTTTCCAACACTTTTTCCGACTGTTTCTCGTCTAAATAGCCCCTACATAATTTTGAACTGTGCTTTGGATCATTATCTTGCTGGAAAATAAATCCTTGGCCGATTAACTTTAGTCCGGAGGGAATAGCATTTTTCTCCAAAATTACTTTATACTGCTCCTTTTTCATAATTCCTTTAATTTGGACCAGATTTCCAGTCCCATAGCCAGAAAAACAACCCCAGACCATAACAGATCCGTCACCATGTTTGACAGTCGGGACTACACACTGTGGCATCATCTTTTCTTCGGCGGAACGTCGAAGCAAAATTCTTCTTTTTGAACCGAATATTTCAAATTTAGATTCGTTACTCCAAAGTACTTTTTTGAAATCTTCTTCGGTCCAGTCTCGATGGGCTAGGGCCCATTGCAACCGTTTTTTCTTATTCTGCGGTTTTAAAAGAGGTTTTCGAACAGCAACGCGACCAAACAACTTGGTGTCTCGCAATCGTCTTTTCACTGTAGACACTGACACAGGTTTTTCCCGAGATTTGTTGATTTCAACACGAATTTCTGGGGCTGTTAGGCGTCTATTTCGCTTGCTGGTTACCACAATAAATTTGTCTTCACTAGAAGTCGCAGCTCTTGGTCTCTCGGAGCGCGGACGATCTTGATTACTGCCAGTTTGTTTGTTCCGCACAATAGTACGATGCACACAAGTCTTCGATAACTTGAGTTGAGATGCAATCTCACGTTCAGATTTGCCTTCATTATGGAGAACAACGATGGCAGATCGCGTTTCAATACTAATTTCGCAAACGTTACCCATTTTTGAGACGTCTTGACTGTAGGAATCACAAAATCAGACTAACTGCGGATATTCGTAGATAACCATAAAAATATCGGGTTAAAATAAACATTTAAAATATTTTAAGAATTTAGAACAATTGCATTGTAAGTTGATGTAAAATAAAAGAAGTGTCAGCTGCGGTAATGAGGTAATCAAAAATTTACAATCGATTATCGGACTAGCTCTTCCTCAGCTCACATTGAAGTTTGGAAACAATGCTTGTTTATTGCCCTTTCCTTAGCTTATATACAAAAGAATAAGCTTTTAGGCAATCTTTATAAACAATAAAATACGCAGGTGTGCAGATTACTTTTTATCACCAATATTTTGAAAATATTTACTCATAACAAAAGTTTTTTATTAGTGGTCTCAAACTTTTGACCGGCAGTGTATGCGTGTTGTAAGATTGAGTCTATATTCTTAAAGTTCATAACTTGCACCACAATCAAATAGCTTCATCACCGCTGGCCATCGCTGGATAATATGTCATGCTGTGTCCAGATCTCGCAGAGTATTGCATTTGTACGTCATTGTTAATTGCGCAATAGACTTGTCAATTGAGCTTCATGGAACTGACGTCTGTAGTGGACCTGCTAAAAATAAAGACAGTTTTTTTTTATTACAACAATCATAAAGCTCAAAATTATTTTTAGCTTCTTTATTCAGTTTTAATTGTTATACGTCTCTATGGACCAATCATTGACATAGGTATGTTTATTGAGCTGAAAAAATTGGCTGTTTGTCATATAATACTACAAAAAAAAAAATACTACGTAGAAAACATTTTCATCACGATTAAAGCCCTGATTATCTTTTCTACCCCCTTGTTAACAGCAGCTGGGCGAGCACGGCCATATGTGACATGGCTCGAGTCACACATTTTATCACAGTTTCGACGATAAAACCGTTCGTACCGTAACCGCATGTCATGTGACAAACGTCTTGGGTACGCCGATGCTCGCCCCGCAGTAGCCTCGTTTAAAAATTGTTATAAAAGCGCTTTATTATGAGGTGCTATTTTATCCTCATGTTGGCCACTTATTAATGTCACTATGTAGCTTAGGACGGCTGGTTCCGGTGTAAGAGATAGAGGCAATTTCGGCGTTAACGGCTCCACGGACTACCGGGCGGGGTGAGACAGTTGGAGCACTAAAATGTTGCACAAAGGGCAAAGCAATGTTTCGTTACGCTGTTGATATTGTTATACCAAAGTTATGGAGGATGAGAATATTTTATGAGAATTAAGGGGAAAATCCCGTCTTACCAACCGTTAGATCTACCTGTTTTTGGTGCTTGGCAGCTTCAAAACATAACCATAAATGATTATTTTATAATATATCTTATTAACTTTTCTTAGATATCTTTTTTGGATGTTAAATTTTCATAAGATTTAAGAACACTAGGAAAAACATAAAAAATCGTCCAATTAGCCTCCGTTTCCGGTTTTTTTTTCGGGTGTGTTTTCCGATATCATGTTCTGAATCACAAATGGTTAAAGTACATATAGTCTACCACTACAATATATATTTTTTTGGCTTTAAACAATTACTATTTGTTTGTTTATTATTTAGTCAGAGTTATATGCTATTGTGAATACCTGGCTTTAATTCAACAAAGTTTTTTTCTGCTATTAATCTGAATTAGTTAAGTTTTAATCAGGAGTTTATTTTTATTAAGTATCCTTGAACACAGTTTCAGAGATCGAGCTACCAAAATTTTCTCTGAACCCAAAAGCAGCATTTTACTGTCCCTTTGAAAGCCGCGTGGTCAGCGCGTCGTGTCCCCGAATACATTACCCGTAACCAAACGACGACGGCGACTGTACTCTTGTACAACAGACGTGAAATACAGCCTCTCGGTACAGACCACCCTAGAGTGTATTTTCTAAAGATTTTGGAAAAGTTTTTTTAAATATTAGGTACGGCTATGACGATAAAGAAGCGCAGGGATGGGGCATAACGTGTATGCAATATGTTGTAATTTTAGCCATAAAAAACAAACAGTCAGCCTATAACATTTCCACTGCTGGGAGACAGGCTTCCTCTCGGTTAGAGGGAGTAGAGGGGTTATCCACCACGCGGGCCCAGTACGGGTTGTTGGATGATACATCTCTTCGAATTTTCGGTTATAGGTCATGCTGGTTTCCTTTGCCATAATAATCATCACCGGCAGCCTTCTTCCACCCACTACTAGTGTAGGCCTCCTCCCTTTTGTGCTATGCTTCCCTGGTCTTTGTTATGATTGCGTTAAATTATTATTGTTTGTGATTAATCTAAAATAACCATCGATTGTAAAGAAAGTCTTATTTAAGCTGGAACAGCAAAAACACTGCGTTGCTTTCTTTGGAGTTCTTTCCCAGTTCTATATAATGTATACTGTTTATACCAGAGGGCCAAGTCCCGTATTTTTAAGAACGTCGTTCGCATTCTAATCTGTCAAAGAGACCTCTAATTTACCTACATTTTTGACAAGTTCATAAAAATGATTGTCGTTAAGATGAGATTGCGGCTTGTATCTGTTTATAGAGGGATGAGGAACAGGGTGTAAAGTTCACTCATACTCTATGGAAAAGGGAGGATCCTCCGACCAGACGGGTGTCGTGCCTGGTGGGCAACCGCCCAACGGTTGATGTCGGGATGTTGTATACAGGTTGTCCCAGAACTCAACGTCAAGCCGAAACGGGGCGACAGGATTGATTGTAAACATCATGAGAAAAATCAGAACAAAAAAGTCTATCCCGTGCAGTTTGAAAATTATGGCCATTTAAGAAAAACCTAAAAATTTGGTCAATCTGTAACCATTTTTCGGTTATTGTGGTTAATTTTTATTATTTTTGTTCATTTAAACTTTGGAACCGTAACCCTAAATAATATTTCTAAGAATCACAGTCAAAAATAATGACACAATTGCCCCAAGTTTCCTAGAATTAAGACTTTGTTAAACTGTGAATTTAAAATTTTCAAAATTTGTCGACTTTGAAAGGCCCTCCTTTAAAAAACATGTACTAGAGTGCTTTGCCAAGTGCCATTAAAAGTTGGCGCATTTAATCAGGATTGTAAAATGGTACAATACTTGTTAGTTTTATACTAAAAAAAAACGAGTAAAAAAATAAAAACCTCAAGTAACCCGATTTTTGCTAACCCATTTTACTCAGTTAAAATGTTTTTTATTCGCACAAGCTCTTGGTAGGTTCTTAATTTTACGGCAAAATGATGAGAGAGATGGATAGTGGACATGTTTGCCATGAGTGAGAGAGACAGATAGTGACGCCACTTTTACCTAAGTCAACAAAAGTAAGTAAAATTAATAAAATAATGAAAAATCTTGACCTAGTTTAGTTTAGATTTATTGGAATAAAAGTCAGATAGGGAAATAACATTTTTTATTACAACAAATGTTCAAATTGTTTACCATCA
Source organism: Dryobotodes eremita (assembly GCA_917490735.1). NCBI lineage: Eukaryota > Metazoa > Arthropoda > Insecta > Lepidoptera > Noctuidae > Dryobotodes > Dryobotodes eremita. The sequence continues at coordinate 15,333,825 of OU823257.1, forward strand.
GCCTCAATACACACCCTACATCTTCTTAAAAAAGATCTACTTAATAGTCGGGCATATCCTCGAGAGTTGATGTCCTCAGCAGCTTGAGAAATTCGTTCACGCAGCTCGGCTACGCTCTCAATGGGCTTTGAATAAACTTTTTCTTTGAGAACGCCCCAATAAAAAAAAACCAGGGGATTTAAATCTGGGGAACGGGCTGGCCACGAGATAGTGCCTGAACGTCCAATCCACCTTCCCGGATATTCCTGGTCAAGGAAATCTCTTACTTGCACTGCGTAATACGCTGGGCAGCCATCTTGTTGATACCACATGTGGCGAAGATCTGTTAGTGGTACGTCCTCTAACAAAGTTGGTAAATTTTCTCGTAAAAAATGTAGGTAATTCGTGCCATTCAAGTTCTCAGGCAGCTCAAAAGGCCCAACAATTTTGTCGTTTAAAATTCCGGTCCACAGGTTTACTTTAAAGCGGTACTGGGATCTGTCTTCTCGCATTAAATGTGGATTCTCCACATGCCACTCGTGAAATTTGTGTAAGTTTATGTAACCATCTTTTTTAAATGTAGATTCATCTGACCAGAGAATTTTTTGGATGAATTGGGGATTTTCATTATGCCTCTGTAGCATTGTTCTGCAAAATGAAATCCTTTCAGGATAATCTCGAGGGAGAAGACTTTGAACTCGTTGTACGTGAAACGGATGCATTTCGGCTCTTTGTAAAATACGATGTGCTGTGCTTTTGGGTATTCCCGTTCTTTCTTCAATTCCACGAACGGAAATACTTGGGTCATCTGCGACCTCTTGCAATACTTCTTCCTCGTAAGGAAAGCGAGGTTTACCTCCAGCCCGTATTTGATTCGGGAAATGGCCGCTCCCCGTGAGTGAACGGTGCACATTAACAAACACGCGGTGATCCGGATAGCGCTCTAAATTTGGATATCTTGCACGATAAAGTCTAGCGGCGGCACTTGCGTTGCATCTGCATTCCCCATAAATGAGGTGCATCGCATATTCTTGTGAAGTGTAGCGCGTAGGCATGGTAGATAACAAGGATGCCAACACAAAAGTCCAATTCCAAAAGAGAGAAGCCAAAGTTGCCGGTATATAATCAACAAGTTCAATTCACAAAAATCCAAGTCCAAAAAGAGAAGCCAAAGTTGTCAGTATTAAATCAACACAAGCGAATACGGAAAGGTGCGTAGTAGACGAATGAGCGAAACGTACTAACTGGTGTCAGACTGGTAGCGTAGCCATTTGCTTGGTATGGCGTCTGTATCTGTTTCATTCGCACTCGTTTAAACGACGCATCTTCGTCTCATTGGGTGGCGTCACTATCTGTCTCTTACTCATGGCAAACATGTCCACTATCCATCTCTCTCATCATTTTACCGTAAAATTAAGAACCTACCAAGAGCTTGTGCGAATAAAAAACATTTTAACTGAGTAAAATGGGTTAGCAAAAATCGGGTTACTTGAGGTTTTTATTTTTTACTCGTTTTTTTTAGTATAAAACTAACAAGTATTTTACCATTTTACAATCCTAATTAAATGCGCCAACTTTTAATGGCACTTGCCAAGGCACTCTAGTACATTTTTTTTAAAGGAGGGCCTTTCAAAGTCGACAAATTTTGAAAATTTTAAATTCACAGTTTAACAAAGTCTTAATTCTAGGAAACTTGGGGCAATTGTGTCATTATTTTTGACTGTGATTCTTAGAAATATTATTTAGGGTTACGGTTCCAAAGTTTAAATGAACAAAAATAATAAAAATTAACCACAATAACCGAAAAATGGTTACAGATTGACCAAATTTTTAGGTTTTTCTTAAATGGCCATAATTTTCAAACTGCATGGGATAGATTTTTTTTTTCTGATGTTTCTCATGATGTTTACAATCAATCCTGTCGCCCCGTTTCGGCTTGACGTTGAGTTCTGGGACACCCTGTATATGCTAGTTGCGCGGTAAACTGCTTGCGCGAAGCAGGATTTTGCGTGATGTCAGTGTGACGTGTAGCTCGCATGTGGCGATGTAAATACCGCTACACGTTCTTGTTCTTTAAGTACGAGAATTGGTCTTCAGTTATCGTTTGAACAATTGAGTTATAGCAGCATTTACAAGATTCTTCCTTTCCTCATCAATTCCTCAGTCCCAGCATCTAACCAAGTTTCATAAACCTTGTCTAGATCGCTCAAATCTATGCAAACAGCAAAATTACCAAGATAAGTAATTGATCTTATATTTTGTTGTTGCAGAGTTCTCTACGTGCTTCGGAAGCGGACAAGCGTCGTATGATGGATCGCATCGTCAAACTGGAAGACGAATTGCGCGTTCTTAGAGTCACTAATGGGTAAGTAGCCTTTCACCAAAAAACACAAAATCAAAAACAGTAGGTGACATCTATCAACCCGCACTGGGCATGTATTTATGTAAGTAGCGTTTGTTTATGTGTGAATGGCTCTATTACTATTCTCGAAGGGCTCATTTTGAAGAACCTGGGAAAGTACTACCTCCATACCTATTCCTCTCGCCAAGAAGCTTGTTGTGTTCCAGTTTTGAAGGGTGTAATTAACCAGAAAGTTGCAGGAATCTGTTGGATGCGAGAAGCGCAGGACCGGTCGTTCTGGTGATGCTTGAGCGAGGCCTATGTTCATCAGTGGACATCATTCAGTTTTATGATGATGATGATGATGATTATGAACGGCTGAAGAAGTACCTACCGGGTGCCATTTTTAAACAATGACACGAATGCGTTTGTATATTCGTATTTTTAACTATTCAACTATTTGTGTATCCAACAGTTTGGAGTCGAACGAGAACAAAATATCGAACGGTAACGTCGAGGAAATGGATGCTGAACGCATGCGCCTGCGCAAGGAACTCGCTGACATGCGCAAAGCTAAGCAAAATGCTGAGGATCATTCTTATAAGTAAGTTTGTAAGGTCACTATCGCTTAGAATATGTATGAGTAGAAGTATATATTTTATTTTTTCAATCAAATATCTATATAATTCTAGGTTGCCTGGGTGGGTATGTTGGCCTTGGTGGTAGTAAAATATGTATATTTTATTATCGCTAAATATAATATTTTACTTATTTTTGTAGCTGATAATATATATTGCGTATATACTGCTTCTCATGTTTGATTTGGATTAACCAAAATGTATATATTTTAGTGTGGTAGCTGGTTTGAACAATAGCACAAATGCTTAATCATTTCTTTTCTTTTAGTTAGTTATTTAAGTAGGAGTACTTCACGCTGAGTAGAAAATAATTAGCTTTGCACCTCCAGGTACCTAGTCTAAACTGAACTCGTGTTGCAGACTCGAACGTCTAGTAACACAGCTACGTTCCAAATTCAACGGGCTCCAACTGACGAACGGACCCGATTCGTTGCCGAGCGATGCCGAACACGACACGAACGTGCGCGCGCGCCGAACGAGCGTCAATTCGGCGAACAATTCCACTGTGGTCTTTGGCCCTGTTACTGATTTGTAGCGAATGGAACTCGCGAATGCGGCCGTTAGTATCGCTGCAGACTTATTCTGGTCTATTATGTATAAGTTTTCCTGAACAGACTTAAAACTATTGTAGTTTACGTGATTACGTCTCGTTTTAAAATAATACAGTTTTTATCAAATCTGTGGGGAAAAGTGTTTCTGTTTTAGAATAAGTGTGTTATGCTGCACTTTCGTTTGTTTGTGTTGAATCTCAGTCACTGGAATTGATTAATTTACTTAGTTTTTTATGCTCGCGAATTCCGAACAATAGGATATAGAGAAAAATTGAATCGATGCATAGTTCCATCCATTTCAAAGAGATGAGAAATCTTCAGCCTTGCAATATGGATAATAATATGACATACTTAACGTGTTTTTTTTTTATTGGTTTGACTAACATTTTGGTGCTCACAATTGTATTAATATTACATCACATAATAATTATGAAAATATATTTGCTCACATTATGTTACCTATGTGATTTTGGTCTCAAAATTAATATTAATTTTATTTTGCTTTATCATGGTTGTATAAACAACTTAAATGATTAGTTAATATTAGTGATTGATATTAAATTGCAGTATTTAGTTGTGCAAATTGTCCAAATGTATGTACAGTCGCGTCCAATAAGTTTCGACTTAATATTCAGTTTTTTTTTTTTGTTTTGTTGATGGGCCTTGTTTCTAAATCGTGGCCTTTAATATTAATATCATTACATATTCACTTTATTTGCAACGCATTATTTGGTAGGTAAATAAAATCTAAACAGTATTGCAATGTTCTTCTTTGAAGTCCTACAAAATTGTTGTGTCATTTTGTCAATTTGCCCAACTGATTACCGGACAATATTGTCGCGATTATTTAATGATTACAAACACAATAACATGATTACATTATCGTTTACGTAGCAATCAGCTCTTATTTACTAACTTGATGCATAGTTGTTTATGTTTGCAATTTTCGAGCAATTGCCTTTTCACACATTTACATTAAAGCGTTTTGATGTTTGCTAGAAGTCAGCAATATTTGTGTGCTAATGATTTTTCTTCGTTTCTACGCAATTGTTTTCGTATGTAGGATATTGAAAATCTTATTTTTGACAACTTTTTCATGTTGAGTTTGTTCTAAGTACCTAAGCAAGTTTACTTAACTGACATACTTATTTTAATTTTAAAACTAATTTTGGTCTTACCCTATTTGCTGTAGACCGAAGTAGTAGAAGCCATAGGGGTAGGTTTTAGCCCAGCACTGGGATTATTCAGGCTCATAGTAACAGTAATTGATCCCCAGTACTTTTATCACCATGAGTGATATTGATATATGTACATTTAACGTTTAAAATCATCATTACATTTTAAAAATAGTCGTTTTAGAAGACCATCAGGCGCTAGAATTGCTCACGCAATTAAAACTTAGTTTCAAATATCCTTGTTTCCTTAATTTCTGTTGTTTGTTTGTTAATTAATTGATCGATTACAGTCTTCTGTGAATATTTTGTGTCTATATCAATCAGTGAAGTTTGTTTTATCTGTTTAACTAAACGAACAAACTACGATTTTCAATATGGCGATAATTTTGATTAATTGTTACGAAACTGAAATTGGAAATAGCTACTAGGTCAATTTAGAACAAAATGCTTTGCTCAAACAATTGAAAAATAATACGTATTATTTGACAATACCTAACCGGCAATAGAAAAATACATTAAATGATAGGTACTCATAAGTAACAAGAACAAAAACCGATTTAATACCGACTATAGTTATTTTTTTATTACTTAAAAATTAACAAGTGGCTCATGTGATTGTGATGTTTTGTGTTAATATATTTTATTTATCGAATTTAATTCTGTAGTTAAGTGTTTTGTGTGTGATTGTACTTGTTTGCTCTCTAACATTACGTCTGTGTTTACTTAGCTATGTTAAAATGTAACACGAGTGAAATTATTATTAAAATTTAATATTAATTGATTTGTGTAGTTTATGTCCGGTTTCTGTTATTGATTCGATACTGATAATGATTTGATATTTTCACTCATTGGGTTTCTGAATCCTCAAGAAAAACTTTGCATATACATGATGTTAGAGACTTCGTCACGCAAACTGTTATCATAAATTCAAAACATGGTTCCTAGATCCACCAGCATGGACATTTTTCGTCGGTTATTTAAAAAAAAACAGAAGTATTGCACTTTTATATGAAACAGCAATTTTTTTAAATAAATGACAAGAAAATTATAACCTTTTTTTTTTTATATATATTTTTTTTATTTTTATTAAAATAAATGACAAGAAAATTCTACCCTGGGATCTGGAATCATGTCCCATTCATGTTAACAATTAGCGCGTCAATGTCGCTAACACAGTGTATAGATAACATTGTCGAATCAATAGCTCTGAGTTTATCTGAGGAGCTCAGAAGCTGGGAATTAGTCCTTCAATCTGGAGTTGTATATTGTAGTTAGAATAAAATTAAATATAAACCTGTACTTATACATATTGTAATAATGAACGTTGATAATTATTATACACCCCCGGTCTCCTAAAACGAGCCACCAGACGTATGTGAGTTATAAAGGCCTAAAACATTAAAATAATGATGGATGAAAGAAAAAGTTTTTATGCAGTTTTGAAGCCGACATACTGGCCATAATGTTGGTGTCGTCATTGTTCCGAATTTGAATTCACAACCGTTTAAAAAGTTATAAGACTTCTATACAACAAGTGCAGGGTGGCTCCATTTAGGAGTCTGGGAGTGCATTATTTTAATGTAACACTGTGTGCTCTGTTTAATTATAAAAATTAGAATTATGTCGCAAAACATGGAATTGTATTCGACTTGATTAGGTTAGAAAATTAGCTAGATGAAACTAAAAATTACTAAATTGCAGTTTTAGATCATTATGTCACAAAATAATAATATTGTATCACAAAAGTTACTTACATCATTATTGAAAATACTCTTATATATTGTAAACAAGCTGTTCGTTCCCGACTTCACCCGGGGTGAATTCCATACAAAATAGCATCCAAATTTCCGACTTACCCGGTGGATTATCCAAAAAAAATGTTTTCATACTGTCCTTGTCCTGACTATTACAAACATAACAAAAAAAGAATTAGCCAAATAGATGCATCCGCTTTGAACTGATGCGCGGACAAACATTTTTGGCTATATATTGATACTTCATCAATATCTAATAACTAACATTTAAGCGATTTCCACTTTATTACATATTCGTAGGTAAAATATGAAAGACCTCGTATTTGCAAAGACATAAGGTCTGAAATAATTATCACCATAAGAGTTTCCTTCTATTGCTTTGAATATATGTAACTATTTGATTCAATTGTTAAAAACCTGTAAAATCATGGTTTTGTAGTTATTAGATATTGGTACTACACCATTGATATTTATAGATAAGGCTGTGTTTACGAGACATTGATGCGTGTTGTTTTCCTGATATCTATTTGAGCAACTTGTGACAAAACAAAGCTGTTCACCATTTGTAAATCTTGTGTCTTCACAATCTGTCTTGACTGCCTCGTTGGTGTAGGGTCGCAAGCGCTACTGCTGAGCATGAGGTCTTGGGTTTGATTCCCAGGTCGGGCATTGTGTTATTGGGTTTTACTATCTGGAATTTCTCAGAGCCCCGAGTCTGCATTTGTGCCCGATGTCATTAGGCTCGCTCCATATTACATGGGACTTAAACATAAGTGGCGAGATGTGGGTGTTCTATACGTACCTCTTCCCCTTGGGGAAACAAAGCGTTATGTGATGTTATTTTGTGTTCACAAAATGATACTTGACGTAGGTGCCTCTGAGCATAACAAAAACCAATGTGTAACCTCGTTTAGAGGCGATCATTTTATCCTAAATATGCATGCCTCATGAAGAGGTGACATCTCAACTGAAATCCACCTCAGTTGCATCAACTTTAAAGTCGTGATATGCCTTGCCTTGTTCTTCTGATGTAAACGCAGATTTAACTCGTGGGCAACTCTGTATGGTGCTGCCCGCATTTATATCGCAAGAACGCAGCCTTCTCATCACAAATATTACTTTTTAAATGTCCTATCTACAATTTTAAATTGTTTCCTAAAATGTACCCCTTTTAACACTTATCAACCCCACTAACCACCGACATCATCACATTAGACTGATTTTAACTAATTTATTAACTACGAGTAAGACACATACCAAATTGGAGATTAAGTAGATCGGTTAATTTATTTAAACTTAAGATTTGTAGTTAACAGTCAATTATGGTTTTATTTGCATCTACCAAAATATTCTCAAAACAAGTTTTCTAAAAAAGTTCATAATTATAAAGCATTTTCTTTATTAAAATAAAACTTTCAAAGTGGCTCATTTGTTTTTGAGAAAATCGCGGACACATTCATCAATTAGAATTCAGAACCGTTTTTCTTAATGTCGGTTACATATTAAAATTACCGAAATGACATCGCAATAAAAACTCGATTGAAATATGCTTTTATTATGAAAATACTTAATATGTTAGATGCAAGAAAAACTGTATATGTATAAACAAATATCTATGCGAACAATAAAACATATAGTTTATCTTAACACTTAAGTATCTAATAATTCGGACAATATAGTATTCCAAATTGATGTAAAAATATAACTATAATTCAAAATTTCCAATAGGGATGCTTGTATATTTCATTGTGTAAGCTCACATTATGTAATATAGCAAAATATTTAATCATACTACTCAATAATATTACGGTATTATAAATGGCTCGTTTTGGAGATATAAACATTGTTTATTTAACAAACAGACTAACACAGAAATATTAGAAAACTTGCTTGTTATCGCTTTTTAGTGTTGATCCTATTGTGTACTTTCACCCTCTGAAAGATTATCACTGAATTCAAAATCTGTCTACAAATGCATGTCAATGTCACGATTGAAAAATCTTCTTTTTTTTTTTTTGTTACAATTATGTTGTTTCGTGTATTTATTATTTAAGTCCAAAACGAGCCACAATAAATAAAAAATGGTGCCTTAACTAAGTAACTTTGTCCGCCCATGTAAGCATATTGTTGTATTACTGTTGTACAGTGCCATCACTACGCTACGGTGCACCGCTTCTTATCGACTATCGAGTCCCATAGTGTTGTGTATATTATCGACTATTTACAGTAGAGCTATATTTTACAGATCCATGTTTTCCTGCTAAAATACTGTATATTGTAAAAGCTATGTGCTATGAGATGATGAGCAAAATGGGAATTATAATATCTCAGCGTAGGTGCATTAAATTAAATAGATATAAAATGTAATAATGAGAATATAATTGTATAATTAATAATTACTCAACTGAAACGACTAAACCAAATATCTGTAATTTTACACATTTTTACATTATTATTTCATTGAAATAGTTTAAAATGTTCATACATTTTGTAAGAATTGTCGATATGTTATTAGTTTGCACCCAAGTGTACGAGGGTCATTCAATAAATACTTAGCCTACAAAAAGTAAACGAAAATTTTGGAAAAGTGGCAATTTATTTTTCAACATAGTCTCCTTTTAGTTCGATACACTTAGCCCAGCGATGCTCCAACTTTTTTAACCCGTCCGAAAAATAGTTTTTGTCAAACTCTGCAAAATAGGCCTCCGTGGCGGCGATGACCTCCTCATTCGATCCATATCTATTCCCGGCGAGTGATTTTTTCAGATTAGGAAACAGAAAGAAGTCACAAGGGGCCAAATCTGGAGAATACGGTGGATGGGGCAGCAATTCGTAGCGTAATTCGACCAATTTGGCCATGGCAACGGCAGACGTGTGAACCGGTGCGTTGTCGTGGTGAAACAGCACTTTTTTCTTCGCCAGATGGGGTCGTTTTTTCTTTAATTCGGCGTCGAATCGGCCTAATAAATCGGCATAGTAAAGCCCTGTAATTGTTTTACCCTTCTCGAGGTAATCGATGTAGATCACACCTTGTGAATCCCAGAAAACGGTGGCCATAACTTTTCCGGCCGATTTTACAGTTTTCGCCTTCTTTGGAGCACGTTCCCCGGTCTGGATGCATTGTTTTGATTGCTCCTTGGTCTCTGGTGTGTACCAGTGGATCCAGGTTTCATCGACGGTCACAAAACGACGCAAAAACTCCGCTGGATTCATCTTAAACAGCGCCAAACACGTCTCCGATGTGGTCTCACGGTTGCGCTTGTTTTCTGGTGTGAGTAAACGCGGCACCCATCGCGCCGACAGCTTTCTCATGCCGAGTTCCTCGTGAAGAATATGATGCACTGTTCCTTCTGAAATGCCTACAGTCTCAGCTAGCTCCCGAACCTTCAATCGGCGATCTGCCAATACGAGATCATGGATTTTTTTAATGTTTTCCTCCGTAGCAGCTGTTTTCGGTGCACCTGGACGTGGTTCATCAAAAACCGACGTACGGCCACGTGCAAACTCGTTGAACCAATTCTTGACGGTGGCCATCGATGGAGAAGAGTCACCGTACACAGCATCCAAGCGCTCTTTGATTTCGATGCGCGTTTTCCCTTCCAAAAATAGGAATCGAATCACCGAACGATATTGCTCTTTTTCCATTTTTGTAAAACCGATCGACACGTTCGCTTCCATAAGTTGTCAAATTAAAACAAATGAAGGGATTGGAATGAAAATTTGAAAAAAGAATTAAAAAAGAATGTGCTACACTGTGGTAAAACTCTTTTGAAACTACAGCGCCCTCTGGCGATGAGGCTAGGTACTTATTGAATGCACCTCGTACCTAGACATAACCTTACTGCCAGTTGTGATACTCCGATATATATATAATACTCAATTATGTGCTATAAAACTCATGTTTTGTTTCATACACATTGCCTATGTTTTTAATTTTTAATAGTAATTGATTATAGTATGATGGGGGTTATAATAAACTATATAACATATAAAAAATACTTATTGTTTTTATTATAATATTCTTTCTCTGCGACAGGAAATGTATTTACCTTGCTAGGGCTACAAGCTGACATTATTTTACAAAACATTACATCATGCCTGTATTTCACGAAGGTTTAGGAAAACGTGTACCAACACCACGTTACCACACCACTAACACATTTCGTCGGTTTTCGATAGATATTACGTATACAAAACCTAAAAATGTTTTTCTATCAGTTTTACTGCAAAATAGAAAGATTCATGAATAATGCATATTAAATTTGAAAAAAAATTATAATTTATATATTATATATTTAAAATAAAAATTTATTAAATTGATAAATTCAAATGCAATTATTCCTAGGAAATCTAAGAAAGACAAATAAAAATATACATATTAGTACTATAGTAAGGTGCCAAGTTATTATACATTCGCTTCACATAAATCAATTACATTCATGTCTTTATGCGTTAATAATGAGCAGTTCAATTACGTTTTAACCCCAGCCTTCCGGAACTAATTTATTCGAGAGCGAACCAACACAGTATTGTTTCTATTATTTTTGATCGTTTCCAATAAAAACAGTGCAAGCGTGCGGGGTGAGGCGCACGCGCAAGTCACGTGGCTGCCGCGTGCGGGCGCCATCTTGCGCGATGGGTGGGAACTTCCGCCGGAACGAGTCATCGAATGCATTGTTGTGGGAAAACTTATCAGAGGTGCGAGGCTCGTTGCTCTAATTATATGGTTCAAAGTATTTCGAACTGGAGTGGACATTATGTATCTGTAATTATGATCAAATGATTCATTTTGTAGGACAGGCTGTGGGAAAGCTCTTTTTTGTGGACAACTTTTTTTTAATAACAGAGACTCTTGACTTATCCTTTGCTTTGAGAACGCACTGCTTAAATCGAACACCCATGTGACTCAGCAGATCAGTCCAAAAGGAGTCATGATTGTGATCTTCAGTCTGATCTGCGAGATAATTGCATAACACACTATCAGTAGCAATCTCTTTCATTTTGACAGTACAACAACATTCACTGCGTTATTTACGTTATTGAGCCGACAAATTTTTCGAACATATGAAGCAATAGATTAGCAATATCCTTCAAAATGATCCAGATTGTTATTGATAGTGTGTTACGCAATTAGGGTGCAGATGTGTATCCAAAGCAGTAGTATGTGTTCTTTGATGAATTCCTAGACATTGAACAAATTCAAAGGGAACTTTGGATATAGACAAACGGGTGATAGAAATATTGATTCGAAGGATGACCAGCTTCTAGCAGATTATCATTTAACAACGAGAAATAAGGTATAAAATGTTACCTACATTTTTACATTTGGCTCTTCAGCCGTAATATACATTAATAATTCTTAAATAAATAATAAATATAGGCATGATTGTCCGCTATTATGACAATGAATATTTGAGTTGCGGTGTGAGCAGACATGGTGGTCAAACAGCGGCACCGCAGCGACATGGAGGCAACAAATTGGGCACAAATCAATTGCCGCCGTGCCACCGCAGCGCATGTAACCTCTACATCATTATTGATCATGAATTAATTACACCTTGTCGATTGTTTGTAGTGATGGGAAAAGTATCGATAAGCATAGAAATAGAATAGAATACTCTTTTATTATGTACAACATAAAAATTACAGATATAAGTTATGATGACTTGATCCTTTTCTTTATCAAATGGGTTAAATCACTTCACTGGCCTTTCCGTTAAACTTAGGTCGGTTCCCTTCTGCACAGAAAGCCTTCTCATAAAAAATAAATACTTACGAAGAGCACACACGCAAATAAAAGGTTTTGGCTTATGAGTTTAGCATATTAGATAATGAATTACAAAATCTCTGGCGTCTGCTGGAATTTATCTCAAAGTCTGTAAGTTAATTTTTTTTTATGACGACGGCGTTGTATTTCTAATTTAGTAAAAATGCAATTACTCGGTAAATTAAGACCTAAAATCAAATACTCAAGAATTTACCTTTCTACATTCTATTCTAGGTACATTTATACCCGTACATTTAACAGAAACTCCACAAACTGTGAGACGACGCGACGTTGCACAGCGTCGCACCGCTGGCGTCCCGTCCCTATCGCAATGAATATTGTATGTTGCAATTTGTATAATTTGATTAAGCCCCACCTGTGCTCCGAGCTCCGAAACGTTCCCCGTTTATGTCGGTAACGTTATTTAATTTAACTTACCTATGAAATATTTCTGTACTTCCATTTCTGTTGCGTAGTGAAATAGCTGTTACATAGTTGAGGATTTTCATAATTCTGAGTTTGGATTTGGATATCAGGAAGATTGGGGAAGGCTCTATAGAAAGAGACATAGCAGGTGCGATACTATCCATCCCAGATACTGAAATGTCTCATATGATATGCCGGTTATTACACGGGCACCCATTCCCTTTAAAATGGCACACAGTAGCTATGATTCGCAGCCAATATAGGTATAGTGGTGATGGTCCCCAGATCCTCTTATTTAATTATGAGTTGTTCTACAACCTACTTATTACGTATTATGATTGTCTATGGCTGTTGGTGCACATCCATAAATTTGTACCTAATAGTAACCGCTAGCAAACAAGCGCATAGGCCATTTTGTTGCATCCATAGGTACCGACCGAGTCCCTAACGCAATTAGTCAAAAATAATAAGGGATGAATGTGCGCGTACTTTCACATTATAATAATACAATTATTAAAGTAGATAGATTCGTATATAATTAAATTACCGTGCGTCGGACGTGAGAGTGCATTTTGTGCAACATGGCACGTGCCCGGTGCTATTATCACACCTGCCTGCTTTTAGTGAAACATCAATTCTTCTAAAGCTGTTATAATAGTGAGGTATTGGGCATTTTTTTTTTTTGTAATCGAGGCTGCTAGGGCTGTGGTTTGAGCGATTTTATGTTGCACTGTTGATATTATTATCCCGTTTGTCGTATAGCTAAGAAGAAGAGGTAAGTAGGTACATAGGTATTCTTCCTACTTATAATAGACATCTTTATTAGTAACATAGGTAGGCAATTTAGGTACTAAACATCTATGCGTGTTTCCGGTGTGTCCTTGTGTAGGTATATCCCAATAGTTTTGACATAATTCGTGATTAAAAGTAATATTTCCCCATAGCTGGTTATCTAAACACTAGTAAATCTCCTGCCACTTGATCAATTTCATTATTATCGGTGTTACGATCTCTTTATACGTCTATATGCATAATTTCCTCCCTTACCATTTAAACACGTTTAACTGGTGGCTATCAGGCTGCCGCACGCGTATTTAATCAATCAGGCACCCCTAATGCTTATCATACTTCCCATCCCTACAAATTACATATTAAGTACGTTGGCAACGCTAAAAAAGCGCGCGCTGTCAAACTGACAGTTATTGTTTCAACCCTCTCCGGTTAAAAAAATATTGCCATTTGAATATGGGTTGTGGTTGTTCTTATGTAGGTTCCGTATCCAAAGCAAACTTGAGAAAAATAATCAAATTTCCTACTTTTGAGTAAAATAATTTGTCATCTTCGATCTTAACGTTTTTGGTACCTAATAAGTGGCAACTGACACTTTTGGATTTATTGTGAATAAATGATGTTTCTTAAGGCGTTACCCCGAGCAAAACCTTGCGATAGTGCGTTATTCAGAGGCATCAGCCTCTGACTAACTCATTAATTAAGAGTAATAAACTACATCTAAAATCACATTATTAGGTAATGTATGTTATCCTATTATCACATTGCACGTTCTTATTTGTTTTTATGTGTTATAAATACATTTAAAATCTCCTTCTAAAAAAGTGACTAAAATAATTGATTGCATGCATCTTTTGCTAAAGGTGACGTTCTAATAATTTGAGGATTACACTAATGGATAGATAATTTAAAAATCTAAATAATTCACGTTTTATTTTATTTCAAAAGATCACTAGTCTTTTTTTATTAAATAAATTACACATATTTTGTGAATTCTATGATAAATGGGCGTGCGCAGGGAGCGGGACAGAGCGAGACACAGCGACGGAACAGAGAACGACCGAACGCTCAAGGTTGTTTGGTCAGGGAAGCGCCTTAACAACAGAGACGTCATCTCCATGTTTTGTTATGTAGAGAAACCGAATTATAATAGTTAGGGTCTTATTATAGCCTCTCACATCATGTTCCATGTGATGGGCAACTAATTTGTTCTGTATCTTTGTCTTTGAAAATTGCTACTTTTTTGCATCACTCAAAGATTTGCAGTTTTACCCAAACCCTGCAGAACTCCAAAACCTAGTGATGTTCCAATCACAAAGCGGAAGCTCGATCATACGCATATGATTATAATTATATTTTTACAAGCATTATTTTATAGGGAGGGCACCGTGTGACCGGAGGGAAGAGGGTTTCACTCCAGGTAGAAAAGGGATGTACCTATTTAGAGGGATGATTTGGTAATGGGCTTAGAGGCAGTTTGATGCGTGAACACCAGGTGCCTATTGTAGGGATTCGGATGATAAAAGCTGTGACCGATGGTATTTGATACGTTTATTTAGCTGTTGTAGGTACAAGTCAGGGTCGTTATCTTGTTAACTGTTTTGGGGATTCCGTTTCATTCATTTTATGGAGTGAGTGTGCTCTGTGTTAGATTTCAATGTAGGTATAATTTAAAATGGTTTCGGAAGCTTTAATTTTTATTTAAGCGGTGCGGTTAATATTTATTAAGTTTTCTGTCACGTGTAATTTCGAAAAAAAAAATACAGCCCAGAAACATGATTTCATTAATCGAGCCAGTCCTGTATTTGTAGTAAGTATCTATATATATACTCAATGGTAGGTAGATATACTTATATATATGCTTGATTCTGACTTTGGCAAGGATACCTATTGTTCTGCCCCCAACTCATACCTACTTGGTAAGTCCATTCTATCTGTCGTATTGGAGGCAACTATAAAGTACCTACTTACTAATTCCATGGTTTTAGGAAACCAATTAAAGGGATAGGTTTATTAGGTACTTAGGTCATAAATCGAACGTGAATCTAGTGTAAAACGTAATTGAACTATCTAGCCACTAAAACAATTATTTCTTAACCTTGATTACTCAATCTCGGATATTTTACATTGTTCGAAAGATCAATTTATATTATCTATACCTACCAGACCCCAACATAAACAAAATGGTTGTTCAATTACATGAAGTGTGTGACCCTTTTGAGGTTATTTTTTTAAAGCTTCGTGCTTTATTCTGACCACAATTACTTTAAGCGTGTGAATAGATAATGGTACAGGGAATTTTAACCCTTATTATTGTTAAATAGAGTACAAAATAACACAGTATACTATTTTTTATAGGTTATGTGTAGAAAATGTTTTGCGCGGGAACGTTGCGCGCGCTTTTCGTTCAGAAATCGGTCATCCGAATAGGTTGAAGTGGGTGCGTAGTGTCCGACACGCGTTGTTTTTTCTTTATTTATATTTAATTAATTATACTTGTGACTAATCTTGGGGTTATTGAGATGAGATAATATTGTTTTTTGAATGGATTTGTTTTTATATTATTATGACGTGCAGCTAAGTGCAGCAGTTAGTTTAGTTCGTACTTCATTATAATGGATTTGTAAGAATTTATTTTATGTATTCTCTATTTTATTTAACTAGGGACTCTTATTGCCTGTTTTGTCCTATTAATTCCAGAGAAATTTAAGTACCTACCCTAGCATTAAACTTGTTCCTGCAAATAATACGAATTGTCCAAAAGTGAGTTGGATAAAACGATTCATGGTGCTTTTTTTGCCCTACTGAGTACGAGTAGATTTAACCATACAAAAGCAAACTAAAATCAGACTTAAAAACCAAAATCTATCTCAAAACAGCTCGACCAAAAACCTTTTTTTCCTAAACCACAATATTGACACAACGCACAATTTTCAACAACTAGAAAATAAAAAAAGTGTAACACGGTCATAAGAATACGCTATGTCATTTGATTTTGAGCGGGCAGCCCACGGCCACCCACGGAATGTTTGTCTTAGCCCCTGTTTAATTGTCTGGGCAAACATTTATTAGGATGCTGTTGGGGCAGGTCGCTTGGACTACTTGCAGAGTCTGATAAGGTGGGCTATGAGGACTGGGTTTTGAGTCAGGTTAAGTTTTGAAACAGTGCGTGTGTCGGCTTTTTGATAAATTGTGATTGCCCTACTTTTCACTTTTCAAATTTCGTTTTTAAAACAGGTAGATACGTAGGCATTAAAGAAAGAAAAGAAAAAAAGAAAAATTGTTTATTCTACACAAACAACACGCACAATACAAAAAAAAAAAACTATTGTAAGTAGACAAAATATATACACTAATAAAAAGTAGCCAAAAGCCTCGTATATTGTCTGATTGTAACTACGAAACTTCGCATTACTATTAGTTTAATAATATCCTTCTTCTTCGCTTACCTACTTGGCCAATTTGTCGTAAAAACAGCCGTTGAACTTAAGGATATTGTCATAGTGGTTTTGCATCCCCCTGCAAGAAAACTGAATAAAAACTATGACATTGTATTTACTCAGTAAAACAAACTTTAATTTGTACCTTATCATTCAGAAATAATGGGTTGTATGTCTACACAACAGCAAATAGACGAGTACTTAAATTGATATAAGATACTCGAACAAATATTTGTCAACAATCTCGGAACAACACAACATATTTTTAATATCCTGTCTAAACGACGTTCTAACGCACAACAACACAGATAAATACCTAGGTATTATAGTCAGGACCCTAGGCTGTCTATCTGAGGAGATCGGCATGGGAACCGTGGGTGAATCTTGGAAATACAACTAGTCGCTCGAGAGTGTTCGAACACGGGTGGTCTCGTACACCTGAACGGCAAACTGGACGCATACCTACGTGAGAGCTATTCGGGGATTGAAATGAAATAGTAGATGCCTACATTTTGTATTTTGGGAAGGTTGCTGGTTTTAAGACTTTATAATCATATAATTTTACATCTCTGTCAACATGGGCACTTATGTTAGAGTAGATTTTCAGTGTTGCTAGATGTTTAGTTAGTCATTTATTAATGCTCTACAGATTTGATTTCCAAGCAATTGCTCCGAAAATAACCATCAGCTAGAGGCTGCTCAAACGCGTTTTCGTCCCATTATGTTTTTACCTATCAGACCTCTTTATGCTCATGCGCAATGATCATAATATTCATAATCATTGAGCCCTTCTTACGTTCACTACCTATTAAACTAGAGGCCTCCTTACACTGATATTACATCACTAACTTAGATATTAAATATGCAAATAAATGCGGTACTAAGCAGAAATTATAGAACTTACTTCTACTTTTTAAAATCTCCTCAGCTAGCATCCTCTATGCCTTGCCCCTGTACCGGTTATGGCGAAGACACAAGTTTATGATGGTTTTACTGCGAGAGCCACTTAACGCCCGCCATAGCTACCGTGTACCAGCCTCCCCCCTCCCTGGCAGCACAGCCTCACGCCACCCCCCCTCACTTTAATTAGATGCACCACCTCGGCGATGTTTTTATTTTAGTCTAACAAGGTGTTTAAGATGCGTGGGACAGTGTGAATTTGTGTGGGTTTGTAGCAATTAGTATGAAGTCATATGGGTAGTGTTGGTTGATTAAGGAAAAGAAACTGGACTTTTTACTAATGGTTTTAGGATTGGGATAATTGTGGCATGCGTATTGAGATCACGATGAGGCCCTTAATATTTAAAGTTTCTAGTCTTTCTGGTTAAAAATACTCTCCAAATAATATGCCATAGGAAGATAATAGGCAATCATAGGATATGATAGCTTGTTGTTTTGCAAAGCGATCAGACATTGACATAGATAACTAGTTCTTTATAACACTGTGAACCAATTTGCCTTGCCAGTTTTAGCAATTCGCTTTGGCATCGAAAATGTCTTATAAAACTAATGTGAACTAACAAAAATAGATAATAAGTTGATAATAGGTCTTGTGACAAACGGCTAATTTCATCAGTAGGTACAGTTCGCGCAAAACTTTATGAGCTCTCGGAAGTTGCACGCGAGTGGCTGCGCAGTATGTTTAATATATGTGTCCGAGGGAAGTTTCTCACTTTCACTCAACTATATCATGCGCGGTTTCGTTCTCGGGCCTACGTTCAGAGGGCTCATAAAGTTTTGCGCGAACTGTATCCTCGAATTGGAGGGCGTTGAGGTAAACCACAAAACCACAAGTCCAATTATGAACAGTAAATGACTGTAATGGGCTGGGACCTGAAGCTATTGCTGACAGCTGACGACCATGATATGGCACTTATTAACTGCAGATTAGATCGATTAAAATTAGACTAGCAAGATTGGAAATCAATTTTGGTATTTTCTTACGTGGCACACTTAAAGTAGGTACGGTCAACTGAAACGAAAACCGTCCTTACTGCTACGATATAAATGTGCTGTCATTGTCAAATTATTGCCTACCGCTGATGCAGGTGCAGGTTTTGGGTATGTCCTGTCATCTGATCCAGACGCAATCAGAGCAAAGGGTTGCAATTCGAATTTTAGTTAACAATCCCAAAACATGAACGTGACAAAACCGTGAACGCAGGGGGGAAATACTGAAAATATATGGCACGATGAGGTGAGGACAACTCCACTTTTGATTCATTCACAAGCAGATTCAGAACTCCACACCAATAATTCACTGACAATAACTAGAAAATCACATAAACAAGTCCAAATCCCACGATAAACGCAAAACCATAAAGGGTACTTCCACTAGAACTTTTAATATGCTGCAGATAATCTTGCTTCAGGGGCGGTCAAATTAATTCCTTATAACGACTGTTAAATATTCGAGAGAAGCAGGGACGTTCAACCGCGGGGACATGCGTAAGTCCCGTAATAAAGTTCCCAGAGATCCCCCGAGGCGCCCACTTGTACGGGATTATGGGCCGGGATTAGGCCGCGAGCAATGCCCAGGATTCGCGATATCGTGTTGTATCGAGATGTAGACGGTTTACATGTAGTTTGATAGCATAGTAACAGCCAGTCTCTAAACGAAAACTGAACATTGGAACCAGATGAAGTTTAAGGCATAATTGGAATGCGCTACGTATTTTGTATATGAAAAATGTAACCATTAAATTGTACCCGTGATCAGCGCCTACCCTGACAGAGATGCAGCAGTCTTTTTGTTATTTTATCCTAATTTGAACGAATAAATTGCGATCCAACAATATTTGTAACACAATTAATATGCCCCACGGTTACGAGGTTGCCCCTACTAAATAAGACAATTATATCTCATACCTAAAAGGTTCCTCTATGATCCTCAATTCTAAAACTTTATTGATAAAAATGGAAAGAATTCACAATGAAACTTATTTTGACAAAGTCCACTCTTCCTTTACTCATAAAATATTAACACAAAACCTCCCTTCTAACTTACACCATGTAAGCCCCCCTCAGGGTCTAGTTTGTGGCATAACTTTAATTGTTTTTTAAGTGCGCACACGCCGCTTTACGCAGGGGGACCGTGGGACACATGAGAACCTAAGACTATGCTCTATGGTACTCTAGTAAACGGTGCCAAAGAGGTGCTTCACAACTTGTGAATATCAAGTTTATCGTAGGGAAAAAGATTGGTAATTTACTATGGGGGATCGGTGCCTGTTCTTGAATACTTGAATAGTGATTAAACGTGTACATTTTTCAATGAGTTTATAGAAAGTGATGGTACGTACAGCCACGAGCATAAATACCGTAACTTGGCAAGGTTTTAGCGTAATGGAGAGTAAGTTTGCGCATGTACACTTAGTGCAAAAATTGTTATTCGTTAAGCAAGGCTGCAAAGTTGTTATTTGGCGCGAGTACTTGTATTTGAAACCTGAGCGTTGCGAGGGTTTTAAAGGTACGAGACGCAGAATAACTTTACTGCCGAGCGAAACACACAACTTTTCATCTCACTACATCGAGGTAAATGCTAGGTGTAAGAAAAACAGCATAAATAATATATTAAATTAGTGTTTATTTATTTAAAAAAACCAAAAGTAAAATTACTAAAATTGGTAATATTAAAAGTAACATTTTGTTTTGGAACGGTTGCTTGTGTTTGTCACTTGTTTACTATTACTAGGTAAATTATTTGGCGGAACATTGCTCAATTTCATTGGATTCCATTGTGAATTTTGGAGACACAGACGGATTGGCAGGCGATTCAAAACGATTTTCTATCGTGCTGTCTCAGTCGTGCTGGCTAGTTCGATTATTCTAAAAATGAGGTTGGCGCACTGACATGAAATAAGTATGAATGCATTTTCAGTGGACTGGCGGTATAGAAAATTATTGAGCAGAACGGTTCGAATTAAAAAAATCTTTCCACGCTATCGTATAAAATGCACTTTTGCACTCAGATTTCGAATGATAAACAGAATCTTTCAGAGACCGTGAGGTGAAAAAAAATACACTTTTATTGCTTGTAATTATTCTATGGTTAATATGGTTAATGCCATAATATATATTTAAACATGTATGTTTAGAAGAAAGTTAAAGAAAGGAAAAACGCAACTAACGACTCTTGCGCGTGCGAACGTATTTTTTACGAAAAACACTTTGGAATTTTGCGTAACTGTAAGATATTAATGGTCGTGACTGACTCCATAGAGCCAGACCAATTTCTTGACCAAGAGTACTGAACCTAATAAATAAGAATGTGGCTGCCCTAAATACCTTTGTAGGTACTTTCCAAGTGTTTTTGGGCATATTTTAAACGGATACTTCTTATTCAATATTAGGAAAACAGCGTATCATATTTGCGTATTATTATACCTACTTCTACGTCTCAATAGGTCAAGAATAAAAAAATTATAAGTACTTCATGTTTTCATAATAGGCAAATGTTGGTAAATCAAATTCAATTACTAGTATAAAAAACAATCGAAATAATTTTTCATTAGGTTTTTTCGGTTGGTAACTTTTTAGCATTTGCTTTAAAGTGGTTTTGATACAAAAAAAAATTGCGAAGAGACGTGGATGTCAAAACACTGCCAGCCTACAGGAGTTTCGACAGACAGACAACTGGTTTTGATTGGAGCAATCAATAATACTCGTTAGGTGGTTGTATGAGAATTTATTGCCCAGGCATTGGCGTTTTTGCAAGCGGTTAAGATACTGGCTTTAAATCAATGAATCAACAATTAGCAATGTAGATTTCTACTTAACTCAATAATTGAGCTGGATATGAATGTAATAATAGGAGGGGTCAATAGTGCATCGGGTACCTATGGTTTAAATTAAGTTGAAAGAAAGTAAGAAAATATGTTTATTTGTAACATTTCGCAAGTTTGTACACACAATATAAAAAAATAAAAACAGGAATTGCTGCTTTCGTAGAATCAATTTGGGACTATTTCTCTAGCTCTTTTCTGATTGACTGTGGAATTAAGAGATGAAATTCATGTAGTTTTGTACCATTTGAATTGATGGAAAATGGACAGGTTGGCCGCCTGGCAAAGGATTTAGCCCGAGTGCAGATAAACCTGCCAGGATACCCCCGATAAAAAAGCAACCAGTACAAATCAACAGAAGGTTTCCTATACTACGACATACCTAAGCAAAAAACTTTGCAAACCCAAACTGGACACTCACAAATTTAATCTGTTTAACTTTAACTACACCTCAAGTATATTTTTATTTACTTTCATACGAATCCCGTATCCAATCAAAACACGTAGCTGTCAAAAGGGATTTCGTATTTTCGTTCAAAAACCTCTAACTTCATCTTAAATCACGTTTTACCTAAGTTTAGTGCAGTTGTTGTTTCATTATCGTGTGAAAAGGCAAAGGAAACAAGCTCTTGAGCCGGGACGGATGGGGCATACCTGTGCGCCTGCGCAGCGTACCTGACCTAGGAAAACAAACATGGCGGAGTGACAGATTAGTGTGGACATTATCTGTAATGTTTTGAGACTGGATTTATTTATATGGTGTTGTGTTTAGAACAGGTACCTACTTAGGGTAAATTTCACCAAACTTTTGAGAATAAATTTTAAATTTTTGACAGTTTTTCCGTACTAGAACTGTCAGAAGTCAGTTTTATTCCACGGATAAAAGATATCTGACTTTGGTCAAATCAGCCCTTAGCGTTAAAGTTTACCTATTTATACACAGAATTTGATGACTGAGCTTGTGGCGCATTATATAGAAGGTCTGGGTTGTAAGCAAGAAGTCTGCGAAACCCAATACGGTAGGAACTTAGATTTTTTAAATTAAGTAATGGCAACATAGCTTTGAAGCCTGTGTGATAATTTGAACTCGATGATTAATTGATAAGGAAGTGAACGTCCAAATTTGCCGAAGAAAGTGGTGTAGTTCAGAAGGGCCTCGAACCACGTTACCTACTAGTCACATCCACCTTATTCCCTACCTGTTATGAGTGTGATATTTTCATATTTTTTCTATGTGATTTTTTGTGTGACGCGCTAAGTGCCGTGATACAGACCACCCACGGTGGCCAGGGAAACCAGGAGACCTTCAGGTTGATCATAAAATGTTTAGTAGGTATTGGTTAAGCATTTAGAGGTATTTGAAGGCGTCCTTTATTATTTGAAAAGGCCAAAAGGTTGATAGTTCCTTGAAAGTTGCGCAACTTGTTCTCAGCTGGAAGTGAGGTGAAAGTTTTAGGACTCTTTTGAAATGTTTGAACTTCAAAAAGTGCTGATTCTCAACCTAATTTGAATAATGCCTTAGTAATGATGGGGAGACAAATTACTTGGCTACCTATTGCAATTGTTATATATGTCTACCGTCATTGTAAGCATAAGGTACGAGTATGCTTATCCAATAAATATGCAGGGCTATTGGTAATGTCGGTTAGACTTTTGTAACATGAAGAAAATTACTTATTCCAAGTTTTAGCTCAATACCCGCGTGCGAAGTAACGCTAGGCCATTAGAACATTTCAGTGACACATCAATTTTCTTACGAACTAAGAAAAACTATTTTTCTTGGAGAGAAAATGCAGTTTTTTAAGTACCGGTAGAGATGGCTCATTGGAGTCGAGAGTGTAGTGTGTGTGTGATTTTTAATAGACATTATCTTCGAGAAAATCACGTAGGTTATTTAGTGTCATTTACACAGAGCAATTTAATTTTATTGACGTTCGACCAAGGTTTTTAAAAACTTAGACATGCGAAACCAGCGCTAAATTAAATCGGTTACCTAACTCCGATATATTGCATTATTATCTTCATATCACATGTATAATTTAGGCATATTTTTTAATGATTACAACATTGATATCGCAACGATGTTGTTTGTGAGGCTTTTTTATGATTCTCTCATGCGAGTGGTCCTTGAATGGAGTACGTACTGAGTCGAGTGGGCCATTGGTATAGATGTATGTAAATATGTTGAGGTGGCTACTGGTTGGAGCTGGCCCATCTTCATTGATTAATTTGGTAATTAAATTGTTTATTAATTACATTGGACCTGTGTAAGTGTCTTATTAGAAGCTCTTCTCTAGTCAAACTTCTTTGTGAGCAAACGCAGATCGTTTTTAACTTGTTATCATATTTATATTGCTAACTTTTTTGAATCTATCAATTTTACTAATTGTTACTGTCCATCTTAAGTAAATAGTTAGGCTAGGTCAATAGTTCTTTTGAGTTTTAATTTTTCCTTAAAGTTGAAGCTACTTTTACTAATCTTTAGACTAAATTAATTATAATTAGAAACGAATTTTAATCGGTAAGACGAGGAATAATATTGTTTTATTTTCTTAATATTTTTGTAAGCTTTTTCACAGATAAATTTGACGATGCCATTAAAAATCTCAGTCTGGTAAGTACCTATCCCTAAAATAACACCACAAATTAAAGATCTGAATTTCACACTCCTAAAATGTGTGTTCCCCTTGCATTCAAAGGGATTATCCCACCTACCCCGACCACACAAAATAATTAGTGGCTATCCCGCTATCTGTAGTGTTACACGTATAGGTGAAACTTCCCGAAAAGGTTGCTATGGTAACAGCCTATATTAACACGATCCACCCACGGGGCCATTAGTGGTATTGTTGGAATAATTCCATTTCGCGACCGTATGAGAATAATGTAGAAAATATAGCTGTGTCTACGTAAAAATTCCGAATGAACATTTTTAAAAGCTTTTATTTAACTTGCAATGTTTGTATGTATGTATGTATGTTCGGGTCAAATCTTGCAGGCAGATTTAAAACCACTTCCTCTTTTCCTACGGAGTTGAAATTTCACACGTTGATTCTGTTTCGAAGACAATGCATTTTTATGATGCATGACCGGATACTACAAAAAAAAAAAGGATTGGCTATTGACGAAGGAACTCCTTAACGATCAACGGTACAGACGCGAAAATTTAATACACGCATACAATTACGATAGCTCATTCTAAAGTTTACCATGATCTGGCTGCTGCACCCAGGATTGGCTTTATATGAAAGGTCTCCTCAGCGGTCAACAGCGCAGGCACGAAATTTTGTTTAAGTACTCATTAAATTATGATGATAGTCCGTTCTAAAGTATGGCATGACTTGGATAGTGCAACTCGGATGGCTTCACACCATGACTTATATAAAGGCGTGTTTGGATTCGTTGGATTTGTTTTACAAGTACCTTTCAAGAGACGGTGATAGAACGGATATTTAAACAAATTCTAATGCTAAAAAGTAAAAAACAAAATGTAAGTAAAAACCTTTTTAAAAACAAGTTTTTTATTAACTAAAAAGTACTAAATAAAACTTACGTTAACATAGAACTTTAATATTTTCTTAATAGCTTAAGGCGTGAACGTCCTTCTTACACTTTAAGATAAGCCGCAAGCTTTTAAGAAAATATTAAAGTTCTATGTTGACGTAAGTTTTATTTAGTACTTTTTAGTTAATTAAAAGCTTGTTTTTAAAAAGGTTTTTACTTACATTTTATATCATTATAAGATCTTGACATTTAGGCATGGGTACACGCTAAGCACTGGTTCGTTTAAAGGCTCCCGCGAACAGGCGCAACGCGACTCTAGTAGAACAATTTATATGAAAACTTCATGGAAATTGTTCTGCTAGAGTGGCGTCGCACTGTCGCGTCGCACCCGTCTGCGGGAGCCTTAAGTATTTATTTTATTTTATTTAATAACACATAACACCATGACTGTTTTCTCAAAGGGTTGAGCAGAGCTGTACCTACTAGTACCCCCACATTTCGCCGGGTTATGTTTGACTCCCATGTAATAGGAGGCGAGAGTATTGCCATCATGGTCTGGCAGTTTAAGTAATTTTTGTGGCCTACCCAAATGTCCTTTTTTTGGTATTGTTCGCCGAATCGTTGAGCTCCTTAAGTTCTGAGTTGAGCTGCACGATTACTGACAAATGCGTGCACTGACTGGACAGGTCCACTCAATCTGTGTAGTTTTTCCTCAAAAGACCATTTCAGACACTAATCTACATGGTCTTCACATGATCTGACCAAGATTATGTCTGGACTTTAAAAGAGACTGTGACCTCTGAGTTTGTTTCGGCCTTTCTTCTCAGCGTAGCCAGATAGGAAACGCCGACCTCATCTAGTTTTTAATATATGATTGACGTGTAAAGGGGTTTGTTCAAACCTACTTACAGAAATAAAATCATAATCATCAACATGGCACAAATTCAGACTCCCGGCTGCTACTAAGAATTGATTCGATAAATTATTTAAAAAAATAAAATCGGCTTTAATAAATATGTCGATCATGGTAGGTCAGTAGGTGTGTATAGCACTGTATACATAAGAAGCGTTGGCTCTGAATGCTTATCAAGATTAGTATTAGTTAGTTAAATGGCAGACTTTCTTGGAACTTAATTGCTGAAGCGATTCGATGGAGATTGCACCAGAGTTTGTTTTCCTTGATACGCACCGATTTTCTACTCATTGGAAAGTATACTTTTGAAATAATGTCTCCTTAACGTTAAATGACGTACCTTACTAGTTTTAAAAGCCTTCTAAAATTAAATAAACCTTAATATTTATATTGGTCTCAGGAAGATTTCCTTGTTCTTCACCCAAAGAAAATATTGTTTAAACATTTACCGATAGATGGCGCTACTGATACCTGAAGTCATATCTTGTAAACTCCTCCTTAAATGCGTCCCTTTTATCAGCCTGTAAAAATATAGTAGATGGCGAAAATATACAAAATATAGTAGGTAAGTATGTATTTTGGTAATTTTGAGCCTTTATTAACAGGTTTTTTCTGTGGCTCATGACTATTATTAAACTCTAAAAATAAATGATGGTTACAAAATACCTTTATTTCACCTTTTAAGAGGTTAATACTGGCCCTATGGCGCTCATCTCGCAATTTTCCATAATATTATATTTCAACATATTATATTTCATAATTTCTTCTTTTTAAGGAAGAAATGATACTATTTTGAAAATATAAGAAAAGTCAGAATCACTGAGCAACACTTCCCGTTTTTCATCAGTAGATTTAGCAACACAATTTTTGGTCAAAAAGAGCAATTTAGCCAGGATTTTATTAAACTGATTTATTTCTGAATACAAATTTAAAAAACGAGTTACGTCTTAGTTTCGTTTCACATTCCTTTTAATAAAATAATGTTATTTAAATTTTCATCGAAAATATAGTCGTTACTACGTACTACATATTTTTTTGAAATATAATATTTTAGCCTCTCATATAGTAGGATACTATATTATATAGCAGGGTTGGCAACCCTAGCCATAACAGACATAACTTTACTTACTATCTGCTAGAATCTTCTAAACGCCACGTTCAAAACCACGGGAGGTCGCCAATCGTCATTCACAGTGAAAAAAGGATTCCCTCAGTAACTTACACTAGAAATTCTCACGTCAATTTTAGTTCGATCATAACCACAATAGACCACATTTGTGACACATTACTAAAAGAAAAGAAATCCATAGAGTTCCCGCCAATATAACTTGATCAGTCAAAGTGGCGCTACTTGTTACGACCAACGTCAGATTCAGTTCATTTTGAAATTAGTTCCTCTTTTCGCTACAGGTCAACCTAAACTGGGTAGGTGTGGGACGACGTGACAGTTTTGAAAAGCCATGGCTTAAATACCTGCCGTTATCGGGAACAGTGTTAATGCAATCATCGCCATTGTCTATGGTTTTGTGAGATTACCTATGGTTTTTTTGGAAGGGTTGATGTTGGTCAGGGTTGTAGTAATCTAAAGGTGTGATTTTTTTGGCACGTTGCGTGTGCATTTTAAAGGATTAAGATTTGCGAATGAGTATATTTAAGAAATCATTATTTTGCTAATTTGAGTTTTTGATATTATTTTGCTTGTTTGTTTCTGATGTAAATCAACTTTGTAGGTACCTACTAGTCTTATATATTTAATTTTTAGGCACACCAACAACTTATTTACTTATTAACGTATCTATTTATATAAACAGTAACAAAAGGGTTCTTTTTAAATTAGTAAACATAGTCCAAATCCAGGTTTTGGACTATATGTACTTCTACCAAAAGTTTCAATCAAACAAAAACATATTATTTCAGTTCTAGAGGCGAGTCTATATAGAAAGGATTAATTTCTTAGCGAAAGGGAAAAGCAGCCCAGTAAACTAGCTCCTCGCTGATTTATCAGTAATAAACAAAACATTTATAAAGTAAACAGTCGTCGCGGAACAAACACTGCTAATTAGCCGGCTGCCGTAATCGTGCGCAAACAACAAAGTTCATAGCGTATAGCTTCCGATAGTGATACAATAATACTGTTACTGCTGTTTATTATTTCTTTACTTTATTTGCATCTTAAATTCTTCTCTCTTGCTTCTTCTTCCTTTTCATTTAGTGCTGATAGTAGATAGAATTACGACTCTAATCCCTGAAGTATTGGGCGGAGGTGTACTTACAGCACACCCACATTTCGTCAGTTATGCTCAAATCCCATGTAACAGGGGGCAAGGCTATTGCCATCAACGGGGCACGAATCCAGACTCCGGGCTGCTACTCAAAAATTCAGATAGAAAACCCCAATAACATTTTGCGCGAACCCACGACCCCATTAGACTAAGGAGGTAAAAATGTTATCTATAAATGTGGTAAAGATTTTTGTTACTTAATTAAATGGCGCTGCTCTAGCACCCTAGAGACAAAGCCTCATTTGCCCGAGCATAAATTTCTCAATTGCCTGTAGGTACCTTAAAGCGCTGGCACTCGTACCTACCCTTGACTGGCTTCAGATGACCACAGCAACTCTGCTTGCTGCTCTAGTGGTACATAATACGTTTTTAAAGAACGCGAACGTAGAGCTCTGCTACTTAAAGAAGTACTAGCTGACCCGGAGAACTTCCTACCGTCCAGAATATTATCTTCATAATTTTTATTTACGGAATTTTTCCCGTGTTTTTTAAAAGTTATTCTGCTATTCAGGGCGGAGACAACTCCAACATAACAAAGACCATAAAAATCGGTCCATCCGTTCTTGAGTTATAAATGGTGTAACTAACCCGACTTTGTTTTATTTATATAGAAGATTGTATATATAGATTTTCATTGTAATACCTAAATTAAGTTACCGACTATCATGTGGTGGGTTTAGTTGTTCGAAAATTCACTATACCCTACCCAGGTTTACCAATTCCAATATCCACTAAAACCACTTAGCTTCTTGTAAATTACGCATATCCGTACTCGATACTAATATTATAAATGCGAAGGTAACTCTGTCTGTCTGTTACCTTTTTACGCCTAAACTACTGAATCAATCTTTATGAAATTTGACAGATGGGTAGCCTGGAACCTGGAGAAGGACATAGGCGGCTATTTTGCATCTATAATAATATTATAAAGAGGTCAAATTTGTTTGTTTGTAAGTTGTATGTATCTCTGTTACTAACACTTGGATTTCAAAAAATATGTTTGCATTTGGTAGCCTAATTCTTGAGGAAAGCTATAGGCTATTTAATATCATGCTAAGACTCTTAGGAGACGAGCAAAAAGAACGCTAAGCGAAAACGAAGTAATAGCGCGGGCAGGCGATATGATGCGACGGGGTGGGTCGGGGGAACCAGAAATTTCACGCGGACGAAGTCGCGAGCAGAAACTAGTCCTACATAATTGTAAAAAAAAAAGTGGTGATGTAATACCATGCAGACCAAGTTACGGGCAACGGCTGGTCTATTAAGTTTCCTTCCATCACCTACCTACCTACCTAATTAAGTTGTCACTCCGTCAGCTCAAGTTGCAAGGTTTTAACGACGTATTATATTGTTTTGCTCAGTGTCGTGTAGGGTACTCTAGCCAATTAACACCAAGTAGTGGTAGGTACCTATGTAATGAACTGCCTACAATCTAACGCAGGGTACAAAGATCGCCAGTCGGTCACTTGTCAGCTGAGTAATTAACAGATTTAATAGGATAGGAATGTGTTGTATGAACATTGATAGTATTTTTAACTGACTTCATTTTACTAGTACCAAGTAAAGAAATAATAATGACGTAACAACAAAAACACACCTTAAAACTATACAAAACAGAAAGAAGACAATGCTTATAATGCCTAAAGGGCCTCAGATCAGCACAATGTCAACTGGCAACACAAAGGTATACCACCTTACGTTGAAGCTGAGCTGAAGTAGCATCAATAGTTCTCTACAACTGGGTTATTTATTGATTTCTGCCTTTCGTGGTTTCAAGCCAGCGTAGTACGCAACCAACGGTTTTTTTTTCAAGAGTATACGCGGCAGAAGCTTCCTGTCTGCTAATATTAACATACAATACCCTTCCTATTACGATCCGTCTGAATGGATATTGACAGTTCCTTTTCATATTAGAAATCTTTAACAGACTGGTCATTATTGTCCACCCTCTTGGCTGTTGAAGAAACTAGTATTATCTGGTTCACTAACGCAGACATATTGTACCTGTTATTTGTTTTAAGTCCGGTCAATATTAATAATAAATAATACAATTCTTTATTGCCATTAAAAAAGGGGATAGAAAAATGTGAGATCCTGGTTCCAGAGCTAGGTAGAGTACCTGTATTTCAAGATAACCCAAAAGCTAAGTCAATAAATAATGATAATTTTATGACGAAATTTTTGAAAGCAACGGTCTCCTGCCTCATCTGCATCCCCCCTAACTGGAACAGACAATAGAAACACAATATACTTAATATTAAATACATAAACAGTTAATACAATACGGTTATAAGGCAAGCTACACACGTAGCGACTAGAGTTGCCGCGAGGGCGCGGCGCGACACGCATCCGCCATTAACTGAGATCCGGTGTCGAGTTGCACACATTATGTGGGTTCCTTTTGTAACCCAACGAATACATACTGTGAATGACAATAAAAAAGGAAAAAAGAAAGCCTTTATTTCCCACTAGCTTTTGCCCGCGGCTTTGCTCGCGTTAATTTAGATTTTGACTATCAATTCGGGTTATAATTGAATCATGATCCGAAAGACACGTGGCGCCATCTATTATCATAAGAACGTTATTGTTGTTTTCCTCGGGAACAGTACTTTTTTGCGGGATGAAAGGTACCCTATGTCCGTTTCTGTACACCTGACCACGTATATGCAAAATTTCAGGATGATCGGTTCAGTGGTTTTGGCGTGAAAAGGTAACAAACAAACAAACTTACTTTCGCATTTATAATATTAAGTTAGGATAGGATAAAACAAAACACCTAAAATATGACATCGGTATGGTAATGCTATAAAATGGCAATAGCGAAACTGCTGAAGAGAAAGTTTTTAATCGTTTCTTGGAAAGTTAGTAATATTTATACACAAAATGATTGTACGTAGAATCATTCTGAAATACAAAAAGTTTCGTTATGTGCCGTGGTCATCCACAAACAACGTTGTAGCTGTTCGTTGTTCGAGGAAGAGGTGACCTGTGAAAAAAATTATGCTTTGATTATTTGACATAAGGGATATTCCTACTCTCCATGTTTGTCCCTTTTAAGAGCGTATGTATTTATAATTACATATTTGTTGGATATTATGCAGGAGACTCAGATAATCAAGGAAGTATTCCATTACATTACAACTCAGACTATCTTTTATTTTGGTTAACGAAGACTAGCAGAAAAAACGACACGGAATAAAAATTGTGGGTGTACTAGAGGTACACCTCTGCTTAACCCTCCGGGGAGGACAAGCGTGATGTTACGTGGTGTTTGTTACTAGCAGCTCATTTCCTCAATTGCTTTGTATCTATCTTTGTGATTCTGAATTACCTAACTGCGTGTAAAGGACATCATAATACATGCTATATATGAAAACTATCGTTATTTACCCCAATATAGCGGCCTAAAGTCATAACTAGAGATCGGATATTCGGATGCATATTCACCTTAAGTTGAGATGTTGGCTAATATGGAATGCACTTTTGCATCGAAAAAACCCGCAAACGTCAGATTTCAGTGACCGAACCGGACCAAATTATAGCGATCGAAAGATAGTGATTAAATTTGTTGTAGCCGAGGTAATATTTACGCTCAATCAGGATATAGTAGTTAATTTAATAAAAATAATTATTTTAATTTATGTTTTATTTGTTTTAACTAACACACGCCACCCCTCCAAGTACACCCTACATACACATATTTACATGGGGGGTTACACATTAATTTTAAATAATTAGACATCAAATTTATTTACAAAAATATATATTTTATGATGCCACTTCCTTACTTTCATAGCAAAAAAAAAAATCTGGTAAATATGCATCCGAATATTCATATATCTCATATATCTCTCTCTCTTTGTATATTTATATCTCTGGTCATAACACAGGGTGTATATTCCCAGCCCTACAAGGAACCGACAATTCTATTGCCTCCATCGGCCGCCAGCGCGGTCGACGTAACATTATCTCTTTCCATTTACTTTACATTCATATTCACATACGATGCTCTGTAGGATACGTTATGTATGTCTAGTGATGGGGGCTTTCTTTCTATGAGAATAATATGTTCTTTTTTTCGTTAGAGTTAAGTAGGTAGGTAGTTGAGTTGAGCCACATAAAAGTTGAAGGGTGTGAAATTTTTTTTCTTATCTATTCAAATATTTAACTCAATTCTATTGTTTTGTTTTGGGAACTATCTATAAGTAAAAGAAGCAAAACGGTAAAGGTATACTTAATCAAAATCTGTGCTTAGTATCATACTTAATTAAATCTTATAATAAAATGTATGGCCCTCTTAGATTAGTGTTCCTAAATAAATAAAGTTACAAGATGGCTTCAGCCTGTAATTGTACATTTTATCGACATTAACCAAAAAATTGAGAAAGGAGCAGTGGTAGCCCAGTGGTAACGGCCCCGACTTACGAGTTGTGGGTCGTGGGTTCAAACCCAGGCACGCGCTTTACTTTGTGTAAATAATTTCATCAACACTGCTCTCAAAACGGTGAAGGAAAACATAGTGAGGAAACCGGTATGTTCTAGAACCAAAAATTCGAAGGGATGTGACATCTACCAACCCGCACTGGTCCCGCGTGGTGGATTACAGCCCACTTCCTCTCGAAGTGAGGAGGCCTGTGTCCCAGCAGTGGGAATAATATAGGCTGATTATGCATGTTATGCAACCAAAAAATAATAATTTAAAGCAAAGCAAAGTTTGTACAGTGTAATTCATTTTGGGTAGTATTTAAACGCAAATCAAAAAATATCCTTTTTCTATGCAATAAGATTCCGAATTCCCATCAAAATTACTGATTGCACAGCAAAATATTCAACTCAAAATATCACTAAACACACTACAATTTATTTTCGCAGCGTACAGCGATTTTTCCTAAAGCAAAAGCTTTTTCATCAATTTATTTTCTATTCCCAACGAGTACCACATTTTTTTAATTGCGTTTTACCGAAATCTAGGGTAAACTAAATATAGGTTAGGGTCAATAAGCTGGTCGAAGGAGCCCCGCTTCGCGGGGCTCCTATTTCTGTCTAAAGGGTTTAAAGGAACCTAACCAACCGAACCTCGGGATGCCACTGACGTCGACCATCTAGGGTTAGTATTTTCGGGAACATTTATTATGTTTTCGGAAACTTAGTTCATTCTGGTTGATTTGCTGTGCAGTCAGTATTTAATTTGCTGTGCAGTCAGTATTTAAATGATGGAAATAAATTGCTATGTGATTATTTATTTGATGTGCAATTAATAATATCCCATTCATTTTTTGCAATTCTTGTCAGACTATAGACACATTAAAATTGAATACTTAGGTATGTACTAATAGTAAATACTAAGGGCGAATTTCACCAAACATTTATACCTAGAATAAGTCTTATCCTGAGAATAAATTTGAGAATTTTTAACAGTTTTTTCGTACTAAAACTGTCAGAAGTCAATTTTATTCCACGGATTAAAAATATCTGACTTTGTTAAAGTCAGCTCTAAGAGTACTAAGAGGTAGAGTAATAAGGTGGCAAGCCCTACTGCTGGGCATGACGTCCTAGGTTCGATTCCCCGGTCGGGCAAATTGTTATTGGGTTTTTCACCAGGAATTTCTCAGTAGCAACCCGGAGTCTGGATTTGTGACCGGTTGATGACAAAAGGCTCGCCCCCTATTATATGGGACTTAGACATAATTGGCGAAATTTGGGTGTACAATGGGTACCTTTAGTACATCTCTGCCTATACCTTCGGGGTTCACGCCAAGAGTGCAGTTACTGGAATTGCACCGGAACGTCATTTAACGTCAACTTCAAGGCGTTCGTCGTACGCGTACCGAATGGCGTTAAAAATTGCGAAAGATACATTTTGTTTTTTCCAAACTTTATATCTTTACTATAAAATACATGTAATTTTCGAAACAAATAAATTTCACGTTCGTCTGAAAAATACAATAAAAAAAGTAAAAACAGTGTATTTTTCATATTTAACAATCAAAGAGAAAAATATGTAATTAAATGATACAAGTTTTATGTACTATATTCAACATCATTATAAATTTACACTCAAAATACCATCTTATTATAATATGTTAATCCGAAAAATACACCGTAAAATACAAGTAAAAACTTGAACTTGCAAAAGATTCAACCGAAGTTCCGCAAGGAAATTTTCTGTATTTTATTGAAAAATGCAGGGGCAATTGAAAGATACATGTATTTTACATGTTATTTTCAACGCTAGTACCGAACTGTTATCTGCCCCTTGTCATGGAAGAACACTTTTGGCCGCAGGACGTGGTGTTCCGTCGCTTCTGCGGACAAGTACCACAGGACGGCACAAAGTCAAGCTAGTGCAAAGTGAAGCGCTACTAACATAGTCTTAAGCCTTTTTACTAACTAAGTTTTGTTTATATTAAAATATGTATGTATAGGTTAAGGTATTTTTCTATGAGCCTGTGTCGCCTTAAATAAATGGTATTATTAATATTGATACAGGTATGGTGATGTTGCGTAGAGTTATGTTTAAGTAGCTACACAACTACGACTAGGGCCTATGAAACATATACCTGATGGCCTAGACAAAGTAACATTCGATTAGTGATGACGCTAGTAGAAAAGCCAAAAAATGTATGGGTTTGACATAAGG
Source organism: Dryobotodes eremita (assembly GCA_917490735.1). NCBI lineage: Eukaryota > Metazoa > Arthropoda > Insecta > Lepidoptera > Noctuidae > Dryobotodes > Dryobotodes eremita. Next base: position 15,368,808 of record OU823257.1, read on the forward strand.
TATCGAAATGTTACGTGATCATAGGTCAACGAATAGAAATTAGCTAGACAATGTTAACATCATTCGATTCTATGAAACGAATCGACAGCGTCGAACGATCGCTTCCATATAGATGCGTAGCCAAGTGGCACATTTTGACAAGCGTTATCGCTAGTTTTCGATTCGTATGTATGATGGAAACATTGGCGAAAGCGATAGCGATTGTAGAAATAGAATCGCTCTGAAGCGAATGCCATTTTTCTAGGCCCTCTGGTCCCAGTAAATCAACACCATGACATAATGAAGCCATAAAACAAAAAACTCTCGTTTAATAGCCTATGGTCTGTGTCCATGGTCGTTTCCTACAGCTTTACGAGCAGACAAACATGCGGTGTATGTTCACGTACAAACATATAGGTATCAAGCAGGTTTGATGGATGCAAGACCTTGGTCCGTGGTATCTACCTAATGTGTTATGGGTAATCGCAAGATGTTAATTTACCTATTTATAGTTTTTTTTTTTATTTCATCACAAATACAACTCCATAATTTGTTAATGAAACTTTAATGTTACTGAACGAACATATTTATAATACGAGTATTAGTCCAACATAAACGAAGGAAAAGTAACGGGTTTAAAATACACTTAATGAAGCCGAGAGTCACTTTTACTCCCCGTAATTGTAATTCATTTTTTGTACTGGACTATACTTGGGAACCTTCTGGTTACTGAGATAATGTAGGTCAAAATTTCAACTTTTACTGAAGTTTATTTACGAAAACAAGTTTTGAATGTTATACAACTTTGAAACCCCCACGACCCCTATACTGTTGCATGCACTCATAAGTAGAATGTTTTGCGTGTATTACATTGCGCACTCCCGCAAAAAGCTCACAAGCAAAATTTTCACTCCAAAAATAAAAGTAATTTCCCAGCAATTATTTTTGTGCAATGTTACAGAGTTTGATGAACAGAATGCGTAGTTGACTGCTATGTGATGGGTCTTTTTACACCCTGTTTACCTAACTTTCCCATAAGATTTGGAGGGGTCTACTCCTAAGTACCGAATCCGCAGTTTTGTCCGACGTTACAGGCGCTTCCTACTCCGTATTACCTACGGACATAAGATTAGTTTGGGGCCCGACCTAAAAATCAATGATACCACGATGTAAAAGTTGTCCCTACTCCCGATGTGTTGTGACCAGTCCAAAAAAGTCAATTAATCGGGTGTAAAATTCAATTCATAGTTTCATACTACGTTCGGACGGGACCGTATCTTCGTTGACGGACTTACAGAGTAAGCCCTCAGATCCGCAGTAATTCCAGACGTATAATTTTTTGAAACATTCTCGTTTGCCTCTAGGATGACAACAATGTCCACAGGCGATGGTAACCACTTACCATCAGGTACGACAAGAGCCTGTTTGCCACACAATAGTATAAAAAAATGTGAAAGTGATTTCTTAACTAAAAACCCTCTTCCTAATCATTTGCTTAGCGTTTTCCCAAAATATTTTGTTGTGGCTTCCTCTCTAACCGGATGCAGCTGAATACCAGTATTTTACATGGAGCGACAGCCTATCTGACCTCCACAACCCAGTTTCTGGGCGAAGGAAAAACCTCTGTCCTAACATGAATTTTTCCAACATGTAGACAAAGTATATAAACAAATAAATAAGTCTATTAAAAATCGCTAATGTTTCCACCATCATTAACGTACCCCGCATTCATTAAGAGGCTTACATTAACCATACCTACTTAAAATATAACTACTTACCCATCTCTTCAATTGTTAATTAAAGAATAAACACCATCAGGCCCACTTAGCTAATAACTATCGTTTGCTAATATGTTTGTTTGTCTCGTATTTACACAAGCAGTCTTTGGATTACAATAGATTTATTAGATATTAATGATTATGTTTGTTTGTTGGCGTGGTTTTGAGTGGGTGTTTTCGCGTTTACAGAATGTCCTGTGATGAACGTACTATAATGTCAAATAGCTACCCGAGGCCACTTCGTTCACGTGGTGTCCTACCCCTACCCTACCCTACACCTAAACCTTCGCAGGCGTATACAGAAAAACTTACCAAAGTTTCATTAAAATCGTTCCAGCTCTTTCGGAGTCCATAGAGGACAAACAAACAAACATTGATTTGTATTTATATAGATAGATTGTGATACGTAATTTACAAAAAAAAGTCTACTACCTACTGTGACAGGGTCGTTCAATGAAAGGCTTATTTAGTTTTAACGCGTAATTATTTTATCAAATCAATACCTCACATCATACATGATGACGCGCACTGTCAGCTTACCAAGCTGAGACTCTGTTTTTTTCTATCTTCTAAATATGAAAATAGTGTGTCATAATATTATGCCGTCAACTTTTTAAATATTAGCGCGTTCAAACAAACAAAAACAAACAAACTCTTCAGCTTTAATATTAGTATAGATTTATAAAGGTTGTATAGTCAAGCCAAGCAAGCTAGAGGTTCTACACTACCTACTATGCATAATCAGCCTATATAATGTTCCCACTGCTGGGACACCAGGCCTCCTCTCGTTGAGAGCGAGTGGGCCGTAATCCACCACGCGGGCACAGTACGGGTTGGTAGATGTCACATGTCTCCAAATATTTGGTTCTAGGACATGCCGGTTTCGTCACGATGTTTTCCTTCACCGTTTCGAGAGCAGTGGTGATGAAATTAAATACACAAAGTAAATTAGCCTGGGTTCGAACTCACGACCTATAACTCATAAATCGAGGCCGTTACCACTACCTACTATAACATAAGATAATTAACCTACAGTGTTCCCACTGGTGGGACACAGGCCTCCTATTTGTGAGAGGGATGCTCCTAACAACTACAGTTCTTAAAAAAAGTAAATAAATACTATTAATCTAGGCTCATTGAAGTGGTTCATATAAATGGATGTTAGAGAAGCTTCATTCTGTTTCTGTCAATCTTTTAAAGATGACAGAGAGAGGATGACGTTTTAAATATGTTAGCGTTAAAGGCATTTTCTCAAACATACTTGGAAATTCGAGCATTATTTTGACCACCTTCCTAGAGATAAATTCAAAATGCTGTACTAGTCAAATACATGCGAGCAGCGGCCGGCAATGTTAGTATGAAAATCCATATCTGTCGTGTTTAGCGGCCGAATAAATTACTATGAAAACTCATATCTGTCGAGTACTTTAATAATGGAACGAACTTTTCACTTCGACCCATGACAACCAAGAAGGTAACTTATGAAAGATTTTATTTAAATCTCGAACTGGCTTAGCAAATACAGTTGTTTACAGTGAAAAAGAAACAAATGAACATATTGGCGCGAGAAAAGTTATCGTTGTTCGTCATTGATTCTGGAATTTATAATTAATTTACCTAGTTTGAATTTCCGCGCAGAGAAAAGTACTATACAAGCCTAGGTCGCAACCAGGCATTGATGGACTCGCGTAGGTGTGCCTCGGCTTCGCCTTCGCCTCGGCCCACATTTTCATGTTCGTCCGTCCATGCCTCTGTTGTTGGCCGCTGCAGTAATGTACTATTAGTGATTTGTGCTGCATGCGGGCCTTAGTTTCTTCCTTCTTTCTTCTTCCAGGCAAATAGATCTAAGATGCTTAAAATAATATCGCGCCTGTATTCCCCGAAGGGTTAGGCAGAGGTAACCTATGGTACACCCACATTTCGCCAGTTATATTTAAGTCCCATGTAATAAATAAAAAAAATAAAAAAATTGTTATAATAATAATAATATATTTTTAATGTTTTTATAAAAATATTTAAAAATGTATTTAATAAGTATATAAATAAATAAATGACATAATAATATATAAATTGGTGGCGAGTCTATTGCCATCAACCAGCCACAACTTCTGTCTCCTGGCTGCTACTGAAAAATTCGTGATGGAAAAACCCAAAAAAAAGAAAAAAAATATCGAAACAGGTGCAGTTATCTTATTAATATGGTTGATATCGTCTTTCATTGATTTGAATGTGCCCTGGCGGCTGAGAGTATATCTTGCTCACTCAAATGTCTCGCTGGTGGTGGCGTGTGTGTTGGATCATTAAGTTCCCTTCAAAATGGTTGAGCTGAATGGTGCTGATCCATACGTCATGTTCGTGAACGGACGCCGTCAGTAGGGACTGGTCATCTCTTAGCTGCCACGGCTTATTTTAATTTCTAAATGGTTTTTTTTTTTGTTTCTATCTTTTTTAGTACGGTCGCTTTTAACGTACACTTCTTTCTACATCTTTCTCACAAGTATAATTTCAACATAAATGATGTAATCAATTTTTGTAACAATATTTTGATTTAAAAGAGTGTCCGTGGAGTTTCTTGCCCGTTCTTCTCCATTGGTACCTACTACGCTTTGGAATGGGCATCTAGCTTCATCTTTCTGGCTGACCGACTCCTTGACAATTCAAAAGTGCCTGTAATTGGTTTATTTGAAATAAATAAATTACTAAAAAATACGTTTGCGATCAATGCTCGTTTTCTATAATAAAACTAAGTATAGATAAATGATATTTATTTCCGTAAATTGGTTCAAAAAACTATTTCACATCAACATTAAATTATGTTTTGCCTCGTTGGTCTCTAGTGGTCCTGGGTTAGATTCCAGGGTCGCGCAAAGTGTTATTAGGTTATTATATTTGGAATTTCTCACTAGCAGCCCAGAGTTTTGATTTGTGCTCGGTTAGTGACAATAGACTCGCCCCCAATGAGTTATGGGACTTAAACATAACTGGCGAAACGTGGTAAGGTACACTTCTGCCCAACCCTTCGCGGAATACAGGTGTGATGTTGTGTTTTAAAACTAAATGAGTTCGGTGTTTCCTAACCGACTATTCTAAAAAGAAAGACCGAAACAAACTCCGATGGTAACTTCCGACGGCATTGACAAGAATAAAGACATTTCAAGAGCAATTCAACTTATTAGATGCAATTTATTTTAAATTATGGGTAATCTCTACCTATAGTGAGATATCTATTTATTAGCTTAAGATAGGAAACTTTAGGCTAATCGTAGATAATCATAACAAAAGTTCCACGCATGTGTACTTTTTTTTTACGGTTTTTATCAAGGGCTTTTCAGAGATCGCTGAAATAAAAGAACAAAGAAAAAATTCTGTCGTAACCTCCTAGGTTTATTGATGATAACAACAACATCAAGAGTGTCTGCTAAGTATTCATTTTCTAAATGAAACAGCTAAATGGCATTTTACGATATTCACGAGTCCTGTCTTAGGTCTTCCAAAGATAATCATATGGCATAGTATCGCACGCTATGGCACGGATTTTAAGCCTATTCAGAGTTAAATTAAACTGTCATCATGATCATACCGTCTTCAAGAAATCTAGGCTTGTTTTCCTAAAATTACCACAACGACTGGTCCTACGCAGAAGTAATTATATGTTATACTTCGCAATAATAATTTTATATCCAATTATGATAGAAAATAAGTATTACTCATGATTACTTCACCAATAAATTACTAGTTTAATTGACATTATCTGTTTGTACGAGATTTCTATTTGTTACGGGTGAACTTTACCGACTTGGGTACCTACTACTACACCGTTATTATATGCACATAATTTAATATCGAATCGGTAAAAACATTTTATAATACTTCTTGTGAAAAGAATATTATTGCTATATTCTTTGTCTTGTAATTTCGTAGCGGCGCGTAGGCCGTGGCGTAGCGCTACGCGGATTTTATTTAGATTAGAAAGTTATTTATAAAAATAATAAGACACCTTATTTTGCTGGATTAGTGTTTAAGTAATTATCATTCATTTAACTTGCAAGTAATTTTATTGTTGAAAAAAGTTAATCAAGTTAAACAAAAAAACCAATTGATCCATCTAAAAACTCTGTATTCAGTAAGTTGTAGCAATCGGTTTGCCATAAGATTAGGCTCATATTAACGGCCGATAACTCAATAAAATAACGCACATTTAATTTGTTCTGCTATCTCATAGGACCACAACAAAGGACAGTCATGTACACGTACTGAAAATATCAGCAAACAATTCACGAGAATTACTTAGTATCTCTGAAAAACATTTTCTAAGAAAACGGATACCAGCGCACCGTGTGTGAATACTTGTAGGGCCTTGAACGAATGTACGGCGTGTTCCAACCTCGTCACAAGCACACATTCCTCCCGAACACTTATGATAATTCCATGGTTTTATCGTTTGGAGCTGCGGTATTATTAGCGGCGGGTCGCGCACGGCGGCGGCGCACGGAACGAGCGGCGGGGGCGAGGGGCGCAGGGCGCGGGGCGCGGGGCGAGGCACGGTGTGCGGTGCGAGGGGCAACCGGGCCCCGGAGGATGCAGGGAGCGCGGGGCGCTGGGCGGGACCGCCTGGCTCCGCCCCACCGTGCTCCAATCCAAGGCGCAGTGGAGGGGAGCGCGGGCCCCCGGCCTCTATTTACTCTTTCAATCAGTGCGAGTGTTTGCCCCTGGCCGGCGTGCACGCGCGGGTGATGCGCTAGCCATGATCTCGCAGAAGCTGTCGTACGGCGACGTGCCGACGTCCGCGGCGCTGTCTTCGCTGTCGCCGGGCCTCGCGCCCCCGTACGTCAATGGTATGGGCTGCATGCCGGCGCAGCCCTACCCGAACCTGTACTCCAACAACATGGTGGCCGGGAGCTCGTGCATGGGCTCCCCGGGCGTGGGCTACAGCCCGCCCAGCACCATGGCATCGTGCATGGGCGGCGGCGGTGCCGTGCCGTACGGCTCGCTGCCTCGCGAGCAGGAGGCCGCCTCGCCCACGTCGGCGCTGCAGCGCGCGCGCAACGACAAGACCTACCGCCGCTCCTACACGCACGCCAAGCCGCCCTACTCCTACATCTCGCTCATCACGATGGCCATCCAGAACAACCCGTCGCGCATGCTCACGCTCTCCGAGATCTACCAGTTCATCATGGACCTGTTCCCGTTCTACCGACAGAACCAGCAGCGCTGGCAGAACTCCATCCGACACTCGTTGTCCTTCAACGACTGCTTCGTCAAAGTGCCGCGAACGCCCGACAAGCCAGGCAAGGGATCGTTCTGGACGCTGCACCCTGATAGTGGGAACATGTTTGAGAACGGATGCTTCCTGCGGCGACAGAAGCGATTCAAAGACGAGAAGAAAGAATCAATACGACAAGCGCAGAAAGCGCACACTGGACACAGCCACCACGGCGGCTCGCACGAGAAGCGCGGCGAGCACGCGCACGAGAAAGGCCCGGGGGGTGCGCCGCCGGGCAGCGAGGACAAAGAGATGCGCGACGAGCTGCTTGCACAGCTGCATGCGGCGCCTGAGCTGTGTCTGCCCGAGCACACGCCGCTCGCGCTTGAGCACTATGCGCAGCTGAAGCAGGAGCCCACGGGCTACGCGCCGGCGCAGCACCCCTTCAGCATCACGCGGCTGCTGCCGGGCGCCGATACTAAGGCCGACCTGAAGATGTACGACGTGAACTATGGCTACGGGCACTCGCCGGCCGACAATTACTACCAGTCGCCGCTGTACCACCATCACCACGCGCACGCGCAGCCGCCCTTGTGACAGTATCCGTTGGCGTAGGCGGCCCGGCGCGCCTGGTGCGTGCCGCCTCCCGCGCCAACCCCTGCACTGGTTAATCTCAATCCCTGATATTGATGGACTCCAAGTGAGCGTTTCGTGTTCTGGTGATATTACCGCGCCTGCTGTTCCCCCCGACCTGACCTGACCGTTGTATATTGTGTAAATATTTGCGATTATTTTAAACAAGTCCATTTTGTGTGCGTTTTATTAGTAGGTATAGATGTTTAGTGCACTGTGGACGATGTGGAATGTGTCGGGGCGGGCGGCGGCTGCGCGAAGTTAGGCCTAAAATTGTTTTGTGGAACTTCTGAGAAAGTGTCCTTTATAGTCATTACAATCGGTTTCCCCTTGTATACCAACTCTTAGTGGATCGGTTTAGTGTGAAACTGATTGAAGAGCTAAGTGGAAGCTTTGCCCGCCTAAGTCAGCGTACTCTAGGTAGATAAAACCGTGAACATATCGCGATCAATACGTTATCGCCTTGTTTATCTAATGTTGGTTGGATAAATTGTTTGTGTCGCGCGTTGATGTCTTTTACTTAACTAAACAATGTCATTGATTCAATTTAAAAAACATTCAATGAAAAATCGATAATTTCATTCAATTTGAGGCAAAAATTACGGTTTCTTTTAGTTTTTTTTAATCTCTCCTCTCTATGCTTGCTTGAGAAGTGGAAGGCCAGTGAAAAATATTTGTAACTCATCATTGGAAGTCGATTCGTTTAATTAAAACTACATAATTTGAAATCAAAATCTCTGAAAACAAAAGTAGGTATGTAAAATAGCATAAAACTATTTTAAATCGTTCTATATGCGAAAAGAAAAAGGTTTAAACTACAAACAATCAACAGAAAAACAACATAAAAATTACTTAGTTAAGAGTTGGTATACGACGGAACCAGAAGTGACGTCATATCGTGGACGGTTCAACTGTGCAATGTCTATGTAACAAATTGTGTATAAAATTTAAAAATACAATATATATTAAAAGATAAATTAGCTAGGCGAAAATGGAATCTGAGTTCTGTCATCAACAATCGATAGAAGTGTAGATAAGTTTGTATATATACTCGTAAGTTAAATGTATGACTCTAAATAACGGTGTTCGGTGTAAAATAGGTACCTATCTTGGCTTCTGCACATTCCATTCGAATATATATTTATATGCAAGCATCAATTTAGCATTTATGTCATCGGACACGATTGGCAAGCGCGTGAGGTGAGTTTAAAACTTTTTTTTTACTAACTTCATAAAATATATTCCTGATTTCAATAGTATAGATTTTTAAACGATGTTTTGTTAAAAACGCGATAGAAATTTAAAACGATATTTGGGTGTCGCGGTTACAGGGTTAAGTAGGGTTATCTGATATCTTTTTCTAATATTTTTTGTTTTAATTTGTTGCTAACAATCATGTTTATTCTATGTGATATGATATTGAATTAAAAAGTATTAAAACAGCAAAATTAAGTTCTAAACAGAATACTGTTATTTTTTTCGTTGTATTTTTTATATTGATTTATATTTTAACTTGATAAGTGCAAGAAGCAATTGCAATTTATTCATACCAGCAGAATACAAAAATCTATTAAAAATCTTCTATTCATCCAAATAAATATCATATTAAAGTTGACCCAGAAATGAATCCTCTCTTTTAACACTTCACATGACAAGGATTTTGTCAATAGTGAAATAACTCGAATTGATCGGAGGCTGCCGAAATGGACATAATGATGTTTGCCTTGACGTACCGAATTAGATAAAACACCTTGAAACAACCTTTACTGACGTATAAAGGTCTTGCGCATAATGTGAGGTATATTGGTACCTACTATGTAAACAGTCGCAACATTTATTCAATGGCTAGAATATTGACTGGGTTTATTTGTTCATTTAAAAATGCGCACCGTATTACAGATGACAAAATTAAAAAAAAATGTGACACACACGATGTGTTGTTAAAATTGTATTTGTCATTTTTAGAATCACGTTCGTTTCTTAATTCTAAAGAATAATATTAGCGATGTTGAATGATATTATTCTAATTGTCAATTGAATAATTATATCATCTTAATACTGAAGATAAAGAATTAGATGCCTTTTTTTTGTTGAATAAAACAAAAATATGTATAAATAATTGGTTTACAAATAATCCAACGTGAATGAAATAATATTAATCATTTCATTAAACAATAACTAATACAAAGGAATGTCACAGAAGTTTTATATAAAATATATTTTTATTTATGATCTTGATCTTGATCTATTTTTGTATAAAATATATTTTTACTTATTCGAATTATATTACTTTAACATTTATATGCATTGCTCAACTTAAGTTTATATTATTAGTTAGGTTCATGAATACTTTGAAAATGTACACATTTATTTTCTGAACCTCACACGCTTACCAAGAGCTTCAAGATTTAAGCACTAATTTGATAGTTGTGCTAAATTCATTCTTGTAAGTATAAATAAATATTTATGTCGTACTACTCGAATCTAGATAGGATACTTATAAATCATCTGTTAGTTTCAGAATTAATAAAATTAAGTATTTACAAATCACATTTGTTTTTTTTTTCAATTATCATAATCCAAGGTACTTTTGGGGCTGGTTGAAATGACTCCAATGCATTCAATATTTTAATATAACGTCTTCATAAAAGTATATTGAACAAATTTACATTCTATTAACTCTACTAGTTGTCAAAACTAAAATGAATATTCCACATTTATCATTTCACATGTGTTAAATTTTTGTTAATGATTATTGCTAAATGATAATGATAAATGATAAATGATTTTATTTCTGTAAGTAGGTTTGAACAAACACTTTTACACGTCAATCATATTTTAAAAACTAGACGAGGTCGGCGTTTCCTATCTGACTACTCTGAGAAGAAAGGCCGAAACAAACTCAGAGGTCACAGTCTCTTTTAATCTTTTTGTCTGCTACATTATAAAACCTTTTACATAATAAAAGCAGCTTTTCAGGAACTACACACGCAGTCATAATAATTATTTCACATTCACACATAAAAATATTTAATTTACAATCATTTCAATTCTTTAATTCAGCCTTTGCTTACTCATAATAAAACACATGACCTAAATGATTATACTTCAAAAAGTTCAAAAACAATGTGCTGCAGGATTTCCCACCGACTTGCTTTCCACAAAAACGTACCTATATCGTCGATGTAATTGTTAAATAAAAACTTTAACCCTTTCTTTGCAAACAAAGGTACATCGCAATAAAACTGTTAAAAAACGAGTACTTATCGTGCAGCTTTTACTGCCGGACATTTTCACTTTTGTCGGCTTGCGCAAGAGTTGCTGCGGCCGTCAACGGGTTATCTCATAAGAACGACAAAGAGCAACAATAAAGCTATAAAAGTACACAAAAGGGCTAACACGTGGACTCGGGTGTTAATTTGTTTAAGAAGTCGGCAAAAATGCATTGAGAAAAAAACTTTTTGTTGAACGAAATTGTCAATGAAACAAAGTATTGATTTACTTTGTGTTAACTTTGCACTTGAGATTGTGCAATGCGATTTCGCATACATAATATAATTTCGCATATTAATATATGTAGGTAAAGTTCTTATGACATTTAATGTTTTATATCTAAATTATTTTGTGTTAATTCAGTAACAATTTTGAATATTAGCAAAATAATGGTGAGTGGAAATTGCTTTTAGCATTACTATGACATTGCCTACTATTATGTCACGCTACAGTTACCTACACTATGATTCTAATATCAAATATTTATTTAAAATAAAGAGTATACCTGATAACCGGATAACTGTTCTGCAGTTTCAAGCTTATTTGGGCTTTTTGGTGGCTCGATCTTTAACCAAATAAAGCTTTTCATTCTTACAAAAACTCCAACGAACATAGATGTTAAATTTTAATATTCAAACTAATTGTGCCCGTGGCATGGCCTTTGTGTAAAGTATCAAGTATCAAACCCTCTGTGCCTAAGAACATTAAGACTTCTACATGGGAAAATGAGTTTAGGTAACTTATTTTGGTATATTTTTTTTTACTTTATTAGTGTACCTACAATAAGTACTTATATTTAAAGAAAAAAAAACGTGTTTTCTTTTGCCACTTCATTGTTGAATATTTCATTCATCTCGCAGCATAAAAGTAAAAACAATCACAATTTCATACTTAATTAGTGAATCCATTCATTCCATTCATATTTCTCAACTATTTAGCGCCCCGGACTCGAAGGCGGGACGCTGCGGGTGGTATACTGCCGTCATAAAGCTAACCACAGTACTGCTGACCCACTGAATGAACAAAGCTTGAGGGACAGGTATCCATTGTGGCACGATACGATTGTTAGGCCTTTTTGGTAACTTGTTTTTGTAAAGGAAACATTCTACGATGATTTTTTTTCATTTCTGTTTTGATATTCGTCTTTCTCTTTTTACTGTTTATATTAAATTAATCATTATTTTGCGTGGTTTTTTTCTAGAAAGGAACTAACAATAATACCCTGAAATGATGATGAAAAATAAGTCTAGGTTCAAACACCTGTAGGGTATGGGTTATTTAATGCACAAAGTGCAATAAAAAATATTGTAAAGAATCTCCTAGTGTGAGGTCTAGGAATTTAATCCACTTGAATGTAAACATAGAAAATAAATTTATTCCTATTCTTATAGATACATAATAGAGCTAGCGACAGACGTAATAATTCGAATTGGCTAACAAAATCAAGCTGCAGCCGACGGGTTGACTAAACCCCGTTGTTCACTCGTAATCGGCCTAAGAACTTGAAAGTTCTATCTTACTATTTAAATTATACCTCTATTATATTGATATGACATATAATAAATTGGTGATAATAAAGGCTTCTCATAGACATTTGTAATACCACAGAGTCTGACTACGAAAACCAAAAGTCAATTTATCTTTTGTTAATGTTAAACATGAATAAAAATATTTAATTTTTATTAATGTTAAACATGGTTAAAAATATTTATCTTTTATTAATGTCAAACATGGATAAAAATATTTGTCTTTTATTAATGTTAAACATGGATAAAAATAACCACAAAAAAGTAACATCCAGAATGGACACGCGTACCTCAATGTGTGGGCGATACATTTTTATTTATGTACCTTTTGATTTTGTCTGTCATTCCATTCATCTTGTTACTGCCAAGCTACTGCGCTACCCACCTCCCAACGCTTTACAAGTCAACATCTTTACAAGTCATCACTTCAAACAAACTTAATTTTAACCTCCACTTAGTTTTATTAATTATAAAATTGAACTTTATATCAAAGCTGATAAGTTCTATATCTCATTGGGAGTTGCGTTATTTTGGGTGTATTAGTAACTTCGTCGATTTGTTAAGTTTTATAGTGAATCACTTGAGTTTTTAAAGGTTTTTTTTGCGTGCGTCTACGTTTTAGTTTTGTTGTAACATTTATTTGGATACGTGTGATATTATGTCAGTGGTCTTAGTGATAATAAACAGCTTCATTGTTCGGCTAACGGTGTGTGTTTGAATTGTGAGGTGAATCGAGGAGTTAGGAGATTTTGGGCTCCATGATTCACGATTAATTAAGTAGTTTTATTGGCATTATAACTTATTTTTTTGAGATTTTGCTGTCTGTAGGTAGGTGCTTCAGTGGTTTCTCTTACTAAACCACGGTTATTTTATTATTGATTTGGGTTTTATTGACTTGGCGCTTTCTGGTTGATTCGGACTGTAGATTCTGGCTTGCAGGCATTTGTTAGGCTTCAATTTTAGCATCACAACTTGTCTGAAAGTGAAAGTTTCGTACCGGAAAATTGGTTTTCAAATAAAAGACGAAGTATTATTGAATTTGTCATTATCATCACGAACAGTTGGATTTGTTCTCAAATAGATTTGTAAACAAGTACTTCGTTAAAAATACATTACTTTAGGGACTGAAATATCTAAAAAAGCTTGAACTAGGAGTATACAATTATTTATTTTTCTCTCTTATCGGAACGAACTTTGTGATGAACTACTCATCAGTAGGGACTGGTCATCTCTAAGCTGTCACGGCTTATTTTAATTTCTGAATTGTTTACTTTTCTTTTGTTTTTATATTTTATTACGGACGCTTTTAACGTGCACGTCTTTCTACATCGTTCTCACCTGTATAATTACAACATGAATGATGTAACCAACATTTTTTGTAACGTTATGTTGATTTAAAAGAGTGTCCATGGTGTTTCTTGCCCGTTCTTCTCCATAGGTACCTACTACGCTTTGGAATGGGCAACTAGCTTCATTTTTCTGACTGACCGACCCCTTCACAGTTCAAAAGTGCCTGTTTATTTATTTTTTAAGTGGTTTATTTGAAATAAATGCTTTGAGTTTGAGTTTGACTAGTTCATGCCGTAGCAAATTTTTTGGCCTAGATGGTAAAGGGTTGGATTTTCCAGAGGGCCTTAACAAGTGACAATCAATTTCAAAGCATTTCGTATTTCTACAACGACTTACAAGAGGACTGACGTAAACTTTTGGGTAGTTTATGTCAATCCAATATTTTTCTTTACTATACCCACAAGATTTAGATTGAGTGCAACTGTACCATCGAAGATTTTTATCAGCTTTGCATTTTTATTTTGTTAGAACGAAGTTCTTTAACGCGGTTTGCGGTAGGAGTAAACTGGCAGAAAACGTCACGTAGGTAACGAAAAAGCGTTATGCCCGAAAAAGTTAGTTAAAAGTGTTTAGTATAGACACTAGATGGCTATGTATTTAGCTTATGCTTTATGCTTTTAGCGATAAGACCGCCCATTGTGTCACCCTGTGTAAAATGTCTACATTTATATCTGTTATTTTTTATGGTGTACATAATAAAGAGTATTCTATGTATTTAAAACCAAAACTTTCGACACATAATAAAGAGTATTCTATGTATTTAAAACCAAAACTTTCGACACTTGAAACTTGAAACCTTATGGCTCTGTTTTAATACATATTATACAGAAAGGAAATTCGTTCCAATCTGGTGTCTCACCTCACCTCCCGACTTTTTTAAGTTTTAGTACCTATGCACATTTGCTTTTCCATATCACTTTTGATATTGGCAGAATGGTCGACATCGGCTTAGCTTGCCACAATAAGCAATAGAATAGAATATATTTCTTTGAGAAGTCTATGGATGACATGATTGTGCCAATTAAACATGATAATATATTCTGTCTTTCATTCAATATTTTTGACTTTTCCATCATCGTTAACGCTGAAATAATGTCACTTACTATATAAGTTTCTACAACTAACATCATTTCATTTTCCGGTGATGAAAATAGTCAATTCAAAGCGAATATTATATTACTTTATTTGTAAAGGTTGAATGAAAGTGTTAATTTAAACATATTTCCGCTAGCCTCTTCTAGGAATTATGAACAAGATGTTTAGCAAGTTGTCGTCTTTTTACTTGTACTTAGTTATGGAATTCTAAGAACCTAAGTTAGTGCTAAGAGCTAGCTCACCGCATAACTTTGTGTTCCTAGATCTTGTGGTTAGGAATTTCTGCTGGAAATAGTGCTAACTGTTTTAATATTCTATTCTGCTAGGTTTTAGACTGTATGTTTATAATAGGCATGTGCCATATAATTTTTATTAAATCGAATATTATAATTTAATTAACTGGGTTGTGAAGGTCAGATAGGCAGTCGCTCTATGTAAAATGCTGGTATTCAGCTGTATCCGGTTAGACTGAAAGCCGACCCCAAAATAGTTAGGAAAAACCAAAGCACATGATGATTTTTTATTATTTGTGAATAATAAAAATTAATCATGTGCGTACGTCTTAAACGGTCGGCCGGCTGGTTTTATTCAGGGCCGTTTCTTTTCTGAAACAACCTTTTTTTGTTATTTACTTAGCTGAAATATTATTTCAGGTCAATTGTTAAATAAATGGTTTATTTCTATATTTATCTTATTGTGCATTATTGGGGCTTCTGGATGAATTTTGCCAATAGATACTTACTAGGAATGATAAGACGAGCTTGAATAAAAGAAAACAAACGAATAAATCATCTCTCAAATATTCTTAATTCAAACTTTCGTTTTCGAATCGTCCGAGTAGAGCTGACTGTGACATAATAAGCTACTTCTAATAATGTCAAATTGTTTCAAAACTTGTTGCATTATCAGATTACGTTATAGGCGTACTGCATTAATAGATTACGTTTAAGGCGTACTGCATTAGTAGATTACGTTATAGGCGTACTGCATTATTAGGTTACGTTATAGGCGTAATATGTTCTAGAGTTCGTGTAGGTTTTATACAACTTTTGTAAATGGAAAAGATTTTGGGTACCCATTTTACCTCCCCATTTTATATTTTTTTATTTAGACCAATCCTACGAGCGTAGGATGATCACCTCTATCTCCTTCTCCACTCTACGAAGACCAACCGGTGTTTTTTTTTTTGACATTTTACTGTTGTAATTTTTCTACAATGTTTTTTTTTTATTTTGGCTTTTGTCCCTACGTTGGTGGCCGGGCAACAATTTTCACCATGAGCAAATCTAGCTGTACCATATTTCCTCGGAATATTTCCACATTTTACGTAACCTCTATTCCAAGGAGGTTTTATCTTCGTATCACGAGGGGGTGACGTCATCGCATTAATTTGTCTCTGATAATGATAAAAAGCTCGTTTGCCGGTTAACGTCTTCACGGAGATAACTTGTCTTAAATACCTGTTTTATGAGTACCTACCTGTACATATAATTTTAATATAATTTATATGGCTGACTGGAAATGCCTATTTTTTTTGTCCAGAGTGAAAACTAAATGATGTATGGAAGCATAGACAAATTATGTAATACAAGTACAATACATATTTGATACCCATTAACTCGGTTGTCTTTTATGTATTTGGAAGTTAATATTTATAATATATATAGAAATATATTTATGAATATTTATAGAAATTACTTAGGTATTTGATGTTGTTTACTAATATTTACGTAATACGTTTTATTTTCTTAATCCTTTTTTTAAAAGAACCAGTTTTCTCATAATTAATTACAATCTAGCCTGCAAGACTTATAACCAATTTTAATCTAACTTAATTTTTTACGTGATCATTATTTTAAAACTTAGAATAGTGTTGATTGTACTTTACAAAAGTCTGTTCCACTTTCTTAGAGTCTGATAAAATGATAACTAAATACTATGTTCATGTGTATCATTGTCACTATTATTTCTACACTTTTTACACTACACTAACTCAAAATAGGTGATTCACCTTAAAAAGAAAAAAAGAAAGAAATGTTCACGAAACCCCACTATAGCTGGAAATCTTAACAAAACCCAGTCAGCAGTTTACGCTAATCAGGTCAAATATGACCCAGCAGACATACAGACATATCATCCTCATCTCAATAACACCGATAGTGAAAAATCACTATCGGTGTTATTGATCATCATGATCGTCTAGTTGTTTGCTTAGATACGGTCGAATCTCCCACAAGTACCAAGAATTACGTCATTTATCTTAGACACTTTGACGTATGCGTGAAATTTCGTAATAGTGCCACCTGTGATTTTAAGTGAAGCCACACACGGACAACTTGTGACCACTGCTCGTGGTCACTGACAGCGACAACCATCTTTCTTATACGGGGTGTAAAAATACCCATGACAAAGCCGTCGCGTCGTCTACGCATTTTGTATATAAGTAATGTTGTGCAAAAATAATTGCTGGGGACAGACTTTTATTTTTCTTGTGAAAACTCGCTGTTTACGGTAGTGTGCAATGTAACGCACGTAAAACATTGTGCTTATAGGTTTATGCTACGGTACAGGGACCGTGGGAGTATTTAAAGTTTAGTTATAACATTTTAAATTAAATTAAATTAATTTATTTCAGACGACTTGATCCATACATTACGAAATTAGATTAAATAAAAATATTATTAAAAACATTCAAATTACCCGCTTTACAAAGGATCTCCATAGCGGAGAAGAGATCCTATCAGCTACAGTCTTCAGTTTTCAGTTGCAGCTGCCACGCATTCTGCAGATCAGGGATATAGTTTTCTTGCGGATGACGGCATGAAAGCCATCAGTGCGATACAGCACAAACATCCCCGATGCACTACAGAAGCGAGGCAGCCCCAACATCATTCTGGAGATGTTATTATATTTAAACTCATTTTCGTAAGAACCGTCACTATCTCCGTAACCAGACGGTTCCAAGGTGTGGTCCAGTACAAAAAAATACTAATCACAATAATAGGAAGAACAAGTGACTCTCGGCTTTGTTAAGGGTATTTTTATACCCATTATTTAGCTATTGGCCGACACCGCCGCTTAATATATGAAAAGTTGCTGTTACTAACCACTTGTGGTGATCGCGAGTGGTCCGTGTGCGGGGAGCCTAAACGATCGTGGATTGTTGGCTCGTCGTCGACTTGATGGTTCTATTAAATTGTTATGATTTCTTAATCGTCTTTGTAATAGAATGATCAATACAATGTGGTCACATAACACTTTAAGTATATTGAAATCTAGTCTCTATGTCTGTCTGTCAGTTAGTGCACTAATAACTGGAGAACTGCTGTTCAGATTTGTGTTTTTTTTTTAAATCATCTATGATTTAATTATTTTATTTAATTATCTAGCTGGAGAATAATAGATATTTTCTATATTTTAAATATTTATATTTTCTCCAGCTAGATAATTAAATAAATAAATAATAAAACATTTATTTCAGGCAAAATGGCCCATAGACACATACCTTACATACTAACATATATAAAGTATAAAACAAAACTTGTGTTATAAAATAGCTTAAAACTATGTTAGTAGCACTACACTAGCTTGTCCTTGAGCTGCCTTGTGGTACTTGTTCACGGAAGCGACGGAACACCACGTCCTGCGGCCAAAAGTCTTCTTGCATGACGACGGACAGGTAACAATTCGGTACTCGCACCACGACCGCCTTGAAGTTGACGTTGCGTTGCGACTCCAGTAAATGCACCCTCGGCGTGTACCTCGTCTTCTGGCGCACGTACTCCACGATGTCCGCCGCCTTAGTGGTGTGATGTAATTAAATAATTAGTAACCAAATTCTAAGATAATTTGAGAAATAAGTAACCTAATCCTTTTAGTACCTAACCAGCGCGCAGATCAAACTATAAATATGGTCATATTGGTTCGATGGTGGAAATTGCAAAGCTTAACTCTACGATAGAATTTAGTACGTGGGAGGATTAGTACTAGGAATTATTCAAATATCTGTGAAGTAAAAAGGAAAATATTTATTTATGTCACTTAGAGACATTATAAACTTTCCAATAAACGATAGATCCTTAAATTGCACTATTAAGTTGAATCCTCAGCCGTAGCCCGCCAAATTCAAATTTTCTGTGGTTTTTTTGCAAACAGCAGCTCTGTTTCACGTCGTATGTTGATCAAAATGCGATTCGTGACTGTAAGAATAATATACGTTATTATATCCAATCGTCAAACTTTGAAAATTTGTTCGGTGGATTTCGATATTTCATATGAAAATTCTTAGGTGGAACAAATTTCCAATGTTTTAAGTATGCTGATATGTGAAAGGTGTTAACAGGAGAACCTTCTAGTTATTTTCCAACCTTTATAAAACTGCAACAATGAAAAATTGCAATCACTATCCAGAAAAAAATATTTTCGAAAACTTTAGATTAGCAGGTGTCTGATAAGTATATCCGGTGAGATAAATATTCCTAACAATAGCTATCTGCTGGAAGTATATTTTCCGAATTGAGCTTTTCCGGTGCGTTGATTCTTATCAACAAGCATTATATTATCTAAATACCTACTATTGAGTCGATACAATCAAAAAGTTCATAAAAAATTGTTATTAGGTAAAACTGCAGTAGGTAAGCAACAAAATTATTTCCTACTATGTATTTTAAACCTACCTCAGAAGGAAGTCATTGAATTTAAACAACAAATAAATCAATGCAATACAGAACCCACGGGTGGTAAACGCACCCACAATACAGGAGAAATTCCTAGAGTGGGGCAACATTTTCAAAAAAGAAGAAAGAAGAAAGAATGCATTAACAATATTTATTATAAATTATTCAACAGTTTTCAGTACATTTTACATTATTTTACTAACCTTACAACTTGTCACTCCGGTGCCTCGTTCAAGACTGACTTATGTCGGCAACTTGTTAAACTGACAGTTCACTTCAATGTCAAAATGACATAAACGTAACTCGACTATAACAAGTCTTAATTATCCATGGACTGTTCGATATAATATTACTAATATAAATCTAGTCTCAGATTGATAAGTCCTGTTACAGTATGGGCCCTAACCTACTATGACCACTTAACGATTCCATACTTCGAAACCACGTCAATTCCTTATCTAACCACGATATCTGCTAATAACGTTTTCTCTATGATACAATAACCGAAACCGTTTCTACAAGACACGATATTGACGTGGTAAGATTACGCGGGGAATAATAATTACTATACAGAATTGGGGCCATGGACGAGCCATGTGCTTGATGGAATATACCCATTGGCAAAAATGGCGAACTTCCATACAAACGTTCATCCCCCATTTTAGCCCTTTAGGGAATGAATTTCCAAAAATCCTTAGTGCTCACTTTGGCTATATGAGGATATCTTGTGCAAAATTTCATGCTTCTAGACCCAGTGGTAAATAGGTTGTGTGTTGTTTTTCAGTGAAATTAAGATTCGTGTTAAGTAGAAGATACCTTTTTTTTTATTTCGGTGGAACCCTTCAAAAGGCACCCGACCTCTGGGGAAGGAGGTCGGGGAGTGTGGGATTTTTACCTCACTAAAACCACGCCGGTGATCACCATCAGCACATACGAGGGTGTCCCGGTTCTTCCTCTTAAAATACCAATTCCGGAACCCCGCCTGTGCAACGCCTGTAAAGCACATCCCTGGGAAGACTGTAAAGGCCTCCCCTGAGCCTAAGTAGAAGATAACTATGTACAAATAAAACCTATGATCCCTACACCCTGAAACCTATAAGAAACCTATACCCTGATACCTATGTATTTTAAATATCGCAGCATCATGCTGAGATAGGGGCCTTTTGGCCTCGTACAGGACTTTCTATTGTTATTTTTATTTATTTATTTTTTTTATTTTACTTTCGTATTATTTTTTTGTTTTTATGAGTGTGTTTAGTTTAGTTAGTGATAATCCTTTGCGAGTCCCAATAATTACTTTTATTTCTTTCTAAATTGGCATGTCCGGTTAAGCAGCCTACGACCTCCTAGGTTGACCTGCGAGAAGCCAATCACAAAAAAAAAACATTCTAAATTGTACAATACACAGGTACAGGTACATATAGGGGATAACGCATACTTTTCTACTTATATTTCTATAGGAGTTTTGTAAGACCATTGTGGTGAGATCGAGTGAAACTAAAACACA
Source organism: Dryobotodes eremita (assembly GCA_917490735.1). NCBI lineage: Eukaryota > Metazoa > Arthropoda > Insecta > Lepidoptera > Noctuidae > Dryobotodes > Dryobotodes eremita. The sequence goes on from OU823257.1 coordinate 15,389,828, forward strand.
ATAAATTGATTACAACCATATTTCCTCACACTCGTATATTTGTACTACACATACCTTTGGACGTACCTACAGTTGGACGCATTAGAAGTAATAATGCAGTTGTACAAACAATACTTCTAGTTCCTTAGCGGACGATAGAAATAGAATATCTTTTGTAAGTTAGTTGCTATGTGCGCACGATCAGCTGGTCGTTTCTTTACTAGTATCAATTATAAGTTTTAACATAGACGTAGGAAATAATGATTATGTACACTTGTACAGTCACTAAAAGTGATAAGTTACCAGAGTTGTCGATATAGTTGAAGTTTAGTAAGAAACCGATGAATGTTTTCGAATAAAATTTACTTTAATTAATAGAAAACAAACAGGTAATTTATCAAATTAAATTTCATTCGAAAACATCCATCGGTTTCTTACTAAACTTCAATTATATCTGACGACTCTGGTTACTTATCTCTTTTGGTGACTGTACCAACATTTTTAGGAATTTTGATGTGGTATATTTGATGCAGAGATTTCACGTAAGAAAGAAAAAAGAACGAAAAATAGGTTTATTTGTCACAGAAACACGTGCATACAAAAAAGATAATTAGTTCTGATAATAATGAAAAATAAAAACAAACAAAATTGATCTATAAACACGAGCACAAAAACTGAAATAGTCGACAGCTGCATGTCATGACTGTGACAAAAAGGCTTCCACTCAGCATGATGCTGTGCTATGGAGGACCCACAGCACAGCGCTGATTTTCAGTGGTTACCCAAAAAGGACGTACGGAAACCAAGTCCCACCGTGTCCTCGTGGCGGTGATCGGCAGCGGCGATCTCTCGTGTCCGGCCCTGATTCAGGCCATAGTACGGAGCGAGAGGGAATGGGAAGCCGTCACCTTCTTCTGCGAACCAGTAATGCTCGCGAAGGACGAAGCGGAGCGCTGGAGGGAGAGGTAATCGTTGCGGCCTCACGCCCCTAGTCGCCGCAGGAGTCACGCACCCTGGGCGTCGGGAGTCGATTGCCGACTCACGGCCACCGTAGGCGCGGGCTTGCAGACGGCGAGCAATGGGCAGCTCGCCGTCCGGTAAGGACCAGGCCCGGGTCGACGGCGCGTCGTGTTCCACGCGCGCCTCAAAGAGATGTCAGCACCATTGACAGGGTCCGATAGGGCCGATGCCTGCCGGGGTCGCGGATCGTTGGAAAGAGTTGCCGTGGCCCTGGCGCACAGGCAACTGAAGGAACACGGGTGGATTTTCGTCGGTAAGAGTCTGACACGCCATTCCGCTCCGCCCAGAGCGCGAGAAGTCATTTGATGATTTCCCACCCAAAAAAAAAAAGGTTTAATGATTGGTAGTATTTTTTTGGACGTAGTATTTTTCTTATTGTCTTATGTAACCTGAAAACTGCACCATGTAACAATATTCTGATATACCTATTAGATACCTACAAAGGAAGAAAATGTACGAGTTAAAACTTGCATGAAGTTATGAAGACAAGCTGACGAAGCCAGTAGCAGTTATCAGGTCCAAGACAACGGTAAGTACCTATGCTACACTGACTGAGCAACCAATGTTTGACCGGGTGAACAGAGGTTCACCCGTTAACGTAATAATGTGAAGGATACTAGAGAGCCTGTATCTTGCGTATTACATAGTAATCCTACAAAAAATTATAGCCAACACAGCTACAAGTGTGTCTATTTTTCTATATAAAAAACATACCGTCAAAATTAAGTTATTTTTAGATGACGCTTTAAGACACTTTGTTACACTGGTTAAAATAAAACGGGGCTTAGGGCAATTACTAGAACAGATAACAATATTTCTTCTAAAACTCAATTGCTTAGCCTTTACATCAATCGAGACCTGTTACAGTCCTGTAAAGATTAAGTCATCATATGTTTCTCTAATTTTTTTCACCTTCCATCCAATAATTTGACCGTGTAGTTATTACACTTTTGTATATAACAGCAGATTTTTTTAAATAACCAACAAGAAATTTCAACCCTGGGAGTACATGGTAACAGTTTGCGCGTGAATGTCCCTAACACCGTGTATTCTAGGCTTACAAAAGCCAACATAAAGCGGAATATTTTTAGAGAACCCTACCATAAGCGAAATCCAGCCAGTCGGTCCGGTCCGCAGACGAACCGGGCGCGGCACGCCTTCGTAAAATTGAAAACTATTTGCGGAACAAACACCATCCATCACAGGCCGCCACTTGGTCGCATTGCCGTTACCAACCCGGACTAGGGCTAAGAAAGTGGTCAGTGGACATTTCACTGCACTGTACCTCAAAGTAATTTTAGTAATGGATTTTGTGTAATTTCGGGTAGTGTGTTATCGGGTATGGAGAATCGAAAGTGTTTATTTGATTGAAAGAGCGATTATCCTATTAGTAACACAGTCTTAGTTTTCTGGAGATTAATTTTGGAGATTAATTTTAGTGATCCCAAGAAAAATAATTCGTAACGACATAGTGGTTTGATGGTTTTTTTTATGAAAAAATTAAGGCTCGATGCGTTTCATTTTTCATGAAACACTACCTACGTATTATTTTTTCTATCATAGGACGCCACTTGGTCGCATTGCCTTAACCTACCCGGACTAGGGTAGACTAGGGTATTAAAGCCCCACTAACCACTTTCTTAACCCTAGGGCTAAGAAAGTGGTTAGTGGAGCTTTCACTGCTCTGTACCTCATATTCATTTTGGTAATGGATTTTGAGCATTTTCGGGTAGTGTGTTATCGAGTATGGGGAATTGAAAGTTTTTGTTTTATTGAAAGAGAGATGGTCGCAAAAGGTTACAATGTCCATAAATTTAAATTTGAGACAATTAAGCCAGCTGTTATTTGGCCTTAGTATATGGAATTGTAACTTAGGGCAAACGACAAATGGTTTTTTTTTAAATGTTTCTAGTAGTATGAAATTGCAGCCAAATGAACTTTCAAGAAATACTTAGTAACTTAGCTATTTAACACACATATGGTGGGTAGTGTAGTCAGAGTTGGTATGGACGATTTGTGGTACAAAAATATGCACTATTAAATAAATACCTGCGAAAATCGATTAGATTTTGAAAGAAATCTGAAAAATCCTTTTTAGAAAATCCTTTAATCCTAACTCATCGACACCTTTCTCTCCTCAAATTCCAATAATCCAAATAATGTAACACAAATTAACTTTTCCCTATATCAACCCGTGGCAAGCTCCAATCACGGCGAGACGTGGCGACCCATGATTTATGGCTTCGACCAGATATCTAGTGGAACGTCCCACGTCCACAAGATGAATTGCTTTACAAAAACTTTGGCTATATTAAGGCCGTTCAATCCTTTTCTTTTTGATAGTTACACGGGGTAAAAGATTGGTTCCTCTTTGTAACTTTTACAGGTATTTTTCTTCGGACTTAGGTAAAGGAACCCTGTATCGATATTTTCAGAAGCAGAAGAGACAGAAACAAGTCGTTTTACATAACATCACGCCTGTAATTGGAAAACCGGAGGGTTGGGCAGTGATATACAATAGGTACATTTCACCTGCGGGGTAATTACGTAACACACTAACAACATTTTGACAGTTCAGCAACATTCATTTCGTTATTTACGTTGCTGTGCAGACAAATTTTTCGGACATATGAAGCAATTGATAAGCAATAGGCTTCAAAATGATTCAGATTGTGATTGCTAGTGTGTTAAGTAATTAGGGTGCAGTTTAGTTATAATATAAGTCTGGACTTATTATTGTCATTTATTAAATGTTTTGGGTGAGTCATTTAGGGTTCGAAAGGAGGCACGGGGTAGCGTAAGATGAAAAGATAAAATAACTTATAGTCAAATAAGCCATTAAATGGTAATGATAAATGATTTTATTTCTGTGAGTAGGTTTGTACAAATAATTTTACACGTCAATCTTATTTTAAAAACTAGACGAGATCGGCATTTCCTATCTGACCACTCTGAGAAGAAAGGCCGAAACAAATGCATAGGTCACAGTCTGTTTTAAAGTCCAGACATAATCATGGTTAGACCTTGTGAAGACCATGTAGATTGGTGTCTGAAATGGTCTTTTGAGGAAAGAACCACACAGATTGAATGGACCTATACAGTCAATGCACGCATTTGTCAGTAATCGTGCAGCTCAACTCAGAATTTAAGGGGCTCAACAATTCGACGAACAGTACCAAAGAAAGGACATTTGGGTAGGCCGCATAAATTACTGAAACTGCCAGACCATGATTAAAACTAACTGAGAAGAAAAAAAATGGTAGTCATAATGTTGTATTTCGTAATCAAAACCAAATATTGATAACAAGGTATGTAGCGTTACTTTTTTGACTCATAGCTACACCCACATTGATTTTGTTCATGGCCGTCAGTCCATGGGATAGGCCTATGCAGTCTTTGATTGTCAGGTTTTTTAATGATTTATTATTTATTAACAGGAAGAAAGGAACAGAAAAATACGTACAAAGGTGATGCTTATTTCTAAAGAAATCTCTTCCAGCATACCTACCTGCGATAGGAGAGTATATTAAAAGAGATGTAGACAATCACCACATGTGTGTGATAATGTGTTTAATTATAGTTTTATCACTATGGTATATTAGCGATAGAGAAATGGCCTTATAAAACTCCATTTGAAATATTGTATAATCTAATGTTTTATTTGGCTACAAGCTGCACAGAGTAACGTTCTAGCTTCGATTCTTAAGATTCCCATAGGTGGGCTGTGCCAAAATTACTCTAGCTAGGGCATCGTAGATATCTAGATACGCTAGATATATGCTAGATCTATCTTTTAGTTCTCTATCTCTATCGTTGACGAGATGCAATCAAATCTACTAGCAAAGTTTTTGTTACGAGTGTGTATTGTATGGCTTTGTTTAATCTTTCAGGAATTAGTTACCATAAGTCATGTACCTATCTGATCTCTTTAAGCCATAAAACCCATATTTATCTAGATTCTTCTTAACACTTTATGAATCCGATAAATTTAATTTTTCTCGGTACAGTAACACTTTAAGCTTGATCGCGAACGGCGCGGGATCAACGACCTGGCGGCCATTTTGTGATATCTCTAATTATTGCGTCATGGCGGCGAAGACTAACAGTTTTAATGGATGCCTGCTAATAAAGACTCATTAATACCTACGTGTATGAGACGGTAAATATTTTGTAGCGTACGATGTACTCTGATTGATTCATGGATAATTTTTATTTTTTGTGTAAAATCTGTCGTGGTGCCCCGAAGATGTACGAAACAGAACGTGGTTGCGGGTTCATGACCTGGAGCTTAACAATAGTTTTTTCTCAAATTAATATTTTATACTAGCTGCTGCCCGCGGCTTCGCCCACGAAGATGTCGGAATTTATCCCACTGGAACGTGGTATCGGAACAAAAAGTAGCCTTTGTTACTCCTTATAAAATCAGCTATCCTAAATTATCTATAATCTCCTTATAAAGTCCCATCAAAATCAGTCCAGCCGTTTCGGAGATTAGCCGGAACAAACAGACAGACAAAAAAAATGTTCTATGTACCAAATATTCTTTCATATGCATTTAGTCCAAAGCTGTTATTTTGACGTTACAAACAGATACTTCAACTTTATTTATTTGTATATATAGATGTATAGATACTTCCTCAATTTATCTTACATATAACTTGAGGAAACATGGACTAAATATGACCTGTAATTACTAACATGAGCTAGCGTAGTGATCAGCGTCCTTTTGTCTAAGATCCACAAACAGATCATCATAGTATTGGCAGTGTTGACTTGGACTGTTCGCCGCTGGAGATATTCGGAGGCCCCTCAGCTGACATCTCCGGACTGATAATGGAATAGCAGTATACTTAAGCGCTGGTATGGTAAGTATATGGTATGATCATTCCACAATGAGTAGTATATCATTTTATTTCTAACTAGCTTATGCCCGCGACTTCGTCCGCGTGAAATTTCTTGGGCCCTCGACCCACCGCGTCGCATCGCATCACCTTCCCGCGATCTTACTAAATTTTCGCTTAGCGTTCTTTCTGTCTTTTATTCTTTTGGCCTCCTTAGGGTCATATCGTGATGTTAAATAGCCTGTAGCCTTCCTCAAGAATTTTTCTATCAAATGCAAAAAGAATTTTTCAAATCTGGCCCGTAGTTCCAGAGATTATATACATACAAACTTACAAACAAACAAACAAATACCTCTTTATAATACAGGTTGTCTTAGAAAAAATAACTTTTGTAGATTCATAATACATTAACAAATATATTTATATATACACGTTAAATTACAAAATCAGAAACTGAAAACATGGGAATATTACTTTTTGAAAGTAACATTATTCAAATGTCGTCCTTCGCGGCTCTGGCATTCTTCAAAGCGATCTCTAACATTCACGAAAACGCGCTCGCCCAGATCTCACACCTCCGGACTTTTTCCTCTACGGTTATCTGAAGAAACGGGTGTAAAACAGTAATCCATCAACCATATCTGAATTGAAAGAAACATAGACAAGAAATCAACAACTCGACTTCTGAGGCGCGTTTTCATGAATGTTAGAGATTGCTTTGAAGAGAGCCAGAACCGCGAAGGACGACATTTGAATGTTATTTTCAAAAAGTGATTTTCCCATGTTTTCATTTTATTCCATAATTTTGCATTTGTCATTTTTTTATGCATTTACAAACGTTAGTTTTCTCTGAGACATCCTGTATTATATTACATAGAACATAGATTGAAACTTTTTTAACTGACTGTCCGGACAGTAACATTCTTCAAGCTGCGGTCCTGATAGGTGTTGAAGGCTAAATATACTGAAGTTAAAGTTGTCTGCAGTTTGTTAGCTTAAGAAGATTAGATTAGCAACGTTTCAAGGGTGATCGTTACACACATTGAAAACTTGTATGAGTACGTTACTCACTGTTAGGTAGGTAATATATTGTATGCTATGGTATTTTATGTCTAAGCATAGACAACGAAGATGAGTGAGTCGAATCTAGTCATACAAATAGATAATGTGGATACATATTGTTTAAGTAGAAAAAGTAGGAAAAAATAATTTTGCAAACTCTTTGAAAATACTTTTTAAAAAGGGGTTTCCAATCCCAAACCAAAGTTTTTTTTTTTAAAGATTGACTAAAAATTTAAGAGTAAAAATGTTTTGTATTCAAGAATTCTACTCATTTTAACATGTCAAGATTGTCCAAGAATAATCGTTATCTAAGTCATCAGTTTGACTTCAAACAACTCATTGCTGTTACACCAATATTTGTTTTACCGATTAGTAAGTATCTATCATACACCTACAAATTTCGCGAATCATCACAACAAAGTCTCGATCGACGGTTAGACAACATTTAAATCGATAACGATCGCAAACAGACTGGCTGATAAAGATTGTTAGTGTTTACGAATTCGTATTTCGAACATTCATTGAGAAAAAGGTTCGCGCCTTTTTCTGTAAAATGGCGGCAGTTTGTTGTATTAATAATGAGCCGCTTTTTTACTGTTTCATGGCTATTTTATCATCTTGGAAGTATAGGATTATTTTATGGTATATATTTGACTATTTGAATTAGGTAATGATATACTTAACTAAGTCCCACTTGCACCGCCAATCACTAAACACGTTTAGCGCTAAACAAGTTTAAAACATAGGTAATTCTGTTACTGTTAAATGTTGAATGTGACAGAGAGAGAATTATGTTTAAAACTTGTTTAGCGTTAAACGTGTTTAGTGATTGGTAGTGCAAGTGGGCGTTAGTAAAAATATGTGTCTAATATTAACCAAATTAGCAAATGGGCTGGTGGAGTAAGCACGTTGCATAGACTACCTTACAAAGAGAACTATGACTACTGTATTTTGCCAGATGGCTAATTAATAGGACTCGTGCCAGTACAAATTGAACTGAGCCAACATTCAATGTCAAGGGATAAGACCAGCAGCGGGGTAATTGCGTAACACACTAGCAGTAGGAATGCTATCACTTTTTCAGTTCAACAACATTCATTGCGTTATTTACGTTGTTGAGCAGACAAATTTTTCGAACATATGAAGCAATGGATTAGCAATATCCTTCAAAATTATTCAAATTGTGATTGATAGCGTATTACGCAATTAAAGACAAGCTCTGCAAGATTAAGCAACATTGGCTGAAATAGTTGACTAAGTACTAAATATAATATTAAATTATTTCAATCAACGTTGCTAAAACTATGTATTACTTATGGTTTATAGCAAAGTTGAACTTTTAAATGGTCCTCAAATCTAAACTTGCCAAAAAGGGACCCTAGTACTGAGGCTCCGCTTGCCGTCTGTCTGTACGTCCGTGCGTCTGTCACAGGGCTGTATCTTTTGAATCGTGAAAGGTAGACCAATATACCAAAAACGTGTTTTTTTTTTCAATAAAATATTATGTGTTATTTATTGTACGGTGGTATGGAACCCTTCATGTGCAATTTCTACTCGCACTTTTAAGCTGCTTTTTAAGTTTCTATAAGCAATTAAGTTTTCAAGTCGCGCTGTAAAAAATCCATTATGGAATAAGGACACACAAGTCACACAACAAAGTTATGGCATCCTGAATGCCCCAAATGTCATTGAAAATTCAAAATAAGAATGTGCAGTCGTCTCCGCGAGAGGTGCGTTCAGTTTTTATCACGTACGTTATTTGCCAATCGTCGCGGTATCGGGTCAGTATCGATTCGCGTCGTAGCCCCTTATCGAATAGTCGATATATTTGTTTGCACAGGCCCATCAATGAGAGAGGTTCGAGTGTATCTTGCGTATTTGAGCAATAACTTGTTTGATAACGCTTTACAGTGCTTGCACTGTGATTAGTCTCGGCCCTCTAGATTGTGTTCATGATTTTTTTTGTTCTATCTATTAGAGCTTGATTGCGGGCGATTTGTAATGTTTGTTCTCTGTTATCGGCGATGATTTAACTATAAAAATGTTTAACACGTTCGCCTTTCATGTTTGTAGTCTCATCTCTGATGTCTAAATCTTATTATTGTTAGTAGTTAAGTCATACAAGTAATTTTAGTAGCATATTTACAAAAGATGCGGTGCGTATTACGTGCAAAATTTGATCACCAATTAAATAATAATAAAGCAGCTATTATTACAAAGCAACACATTTATTCGATAACAAAATTATCCTAAACCAAAAACAAATGGAACAATAAAACACGCCTAAATCTCCACACATTATCCATCCTAATCGGGCCGCAACAAGAAGTGGCGGCCGGCCCCCTTTCCCACAGACGGCCCGGCCACTCAACACCGCATTTTGGTAATAAAATACCTCCATGTAATATAAAAGCCGATCGCATTATCCAAAGGAGCCATTATTAAAAAGTATCGAGTTTCGGAACGCACCGCGGCTGCGCGTCGGCCAATCACAATCTCCCGCCAACCCGCCAGCCAATCAGAACGCGAGCTGTTTTCTTTTTTATTGTAGATCCAGTTAATGGATTGTTCTTCATTTTGATTTATGTATTGTTTCTTTTTTTGGCGCCGTGTTGTTTTTAACTGCTGCCGTTACGGTTTTGTGTTTGTTGAATACTGACTAAGCTTATAATATCGATGTGAAAAATAAAATATATGGATTTCTTTGTATAAAATAAGTAACCTACAGCTTAGTGAATCTTATTTATAAACTTTGTCATCTGGTTTGTGAAACAACAATAGATTACACTGTGAACTTTGAGACAGAACTTAGTTTTTTTATGTTAAAAAGATGTGATGTGATGTGTGTGTGATGTGTGATCTGTGTGTGTGTGTGTGTGTGTGTGTGTGTATGTGTTTTTTGTGTGTGATGTGTTTTTTTGTGTTTTTTTAGTTAGATTTAAAGTACTCGTAATAAAAAATCCTGAAAGAAATTAATGGCCTATTCTAAACCAAGCGGCTGAAAACTAGTTTTGAAGTTTTAGAGAAAACGTGAAATAAATTCCACTTGGTTCTCAACTTCACGGTGGTCTTCTAATGGGAAGAACAGCATCATACAAGAAGTAAGTATACTTATTTATTTACAAAGCGTGGTATGTTAATAACTAGGCCCACATGCACCGCCAATCACTAAACACGTTTAGCGCTAAACGAGTTTAGTGATTGACGGTGCAAGTGGGTCTTAGATATTGTAAAAAGCAACCAAAGAAATGATGCCTAGAAGGTGGGTAGCACACCTACTTAGGCCCACTTGCACCGCGTTTGGCGCTAAATGTATTTAAAACAGCGTTCTGTTTCTGTCAACCGTTTGAAGATGACAATGACGTAATGATGCTTTAAATGTGTTTAGCACTAAACACATTTTGTGGTTCGTGGTGCAACCGACTTTAGTCCTTCTGTTGCTAATAACAATAAATTGATATTAGCGGTAATGTTTAGAGCTAGACATCTACCTACGGGCCAGCACCCTAAATGCTTAACACACTATCAATCACAATCTGAATCATTTTGAAGCCTATTGCTAATCCATTGCTTCATATGTTCAAAAATTTTTGCTTCCTCAACAACGTAAATAACGCAATGAATGTTATTGAACTGTCAAAATGAAAGCCATTCCTACTGATATTGTGTTACGCAATTACCCCACAGTACATATTAATTCTATCTAAGTTTTCGTACCTATGCTAATGTCTACTCCAGCAGGCCAGTAGACAGCCTCTAAACCAGGAGCACAGCTAGTAAGACATAAATTGAAATACATAGGAACATCCATGTTGTTATTTTCAGTTTACATTTATATTTTAACCCAGTTTAGTCTCGTCATACTGTGCCGAATGCTGAGTTCAGACAAAGATGTAAAGATTCTGGAAGAGTCTGGTCAATCAAACTTAGTTTAGACGGAAAATGAGATCATAAAATTGGTGTGCATTATCATAAAATCGCCATTGTTGAATTTAGCTAGAAAGCCAAATAGGTAGCATAACTTTTTCTAATTATAAAGTGACATGTCATATATTTTTAATTTGGCAATGCGTGATAACTATAAGCTTAAGGATCGGAAAGACTCCTACTGAATTACTTTATTACAGTTAGGAGCCATAGAAATTGTAGACACATGAGATTTTTCAACTTGGTCTTTTATTTCCGTCGGCTTGTTAACCAACATACCAAGAGATACATATTAGAAAAAAAATAGCCCGTGCTTATTGCCCAAATTTTTGTAATGGTCTTCAACATAACTATTGCCTTAAAAATCCACCAGCCTAAAAATATTTATCCTTACCCACATCCAGTCCTCAAACATCTGTTCTAAACCCGTTGCTGGGTAGGCATGCGCAATCGGCACAGTCAATACTACGCGTGTTGCTGCCTGGCTGGCCTCCCTTCGTGACGGGTTGCCGCGCTCAGTAGTCTATGGCACGTAGGTACTTTGATTTTGGAACTGGAATAAAAGGGTACCTACTGGAAAATGCGTACAGAGGATAAAGGGTGCTGGAAATTTGGGTGGTAGGTTGAATGTAGATTTGAATCAGTGTTGAACGAATCTGTAATTCCATTGAATTCGTATTGAAGCACAAACAGCCGCGAAAACTCTAATCGTCAAAGTCAAATCATTTATTTGAAATAGGCACGTAAAAGGCACTTGAACGTCAAATTATTTATTACTTTGCAAACATGGGTAAATTAGTAATATTTTAGATGTTTTTTTTTTTTTATAATATAGTCCTCTACGTTCTACCGTCACGGGGGCATGCAAATGATATTTAATTACAAAAGATATTATAATTTAAATAACAATTAGGAAATTAGCACAACAACATATTACCTTCTTAATCATATTTCTGTTAGAAAGAAAGATTTAATAATTCCTGAAATTATAAAACTGAACTCAAAGATAGGAGTTTGTTTTTTCCTTTTATTTTGGTCATCATACCTGAGTGTAGAACTGTAGACGATCTTCACTGCTAGTTAAATCTATATACCTACGTATTCTAAATTAAAGTCGCGTTTTGTGCCCGTCTATGTGACCGCGTGATTCTCCTAAACTACACATCGGATTTTGATGCGGTTTTACCATTATTTAGAGAATTTATTCCGGAAGTTTTATGTGTATAATACATACATATTCAACTTACATAAAGAGGAAATCTTGATATTTTATCAAATCGCAAAAACCGTGCAAAACAGGTGCGGGTCGCTAGTAGGTAGATAATATAAGTACTAACAGCTATTTACGTCTGACTGACAGGTAGGTAGGTACTGTTACATCTACAACGAGTAGGTCATCAACAGACGTCTTGCATACACAAAATTAATTGACCGAGCGAGCGCGAAGCGTCTCCGTTTCAGCTTGGGCAAAAATGCATTCGTATGTCCGGATGTCCGGCGGATGGCTGTTCTCCTCTACAGGTCGCATTTCTCAACCGATTCTCGTGAAATTTTGCGAGCAGGCCCTGCAGTCTTGCCACTAGACAGCGACAAAAATCCGTCGCTAAGTCGTATCGTTGTTAAATTCCTTTAATACATTTTTAACTTTAATTCGAAAGTATAAGGTTGCAAATCTATTGAAAGAAATTTGACATTGATTAGACTTAACGACCGCTTTTTGTCGTTATATTTGTCAAGACTGCAGGGGCAGGTCCTATAATTATTTTGGTTATTTTTTGTCGATACACTTTTTCGAAATTTTTCAAGATGGCGGGGATATGGGAGTTGAAAACATTAAAAAAAACATATTTCAGCCATTTCGCGCTTTTTTGTTTTAAGGTGAACATTTATTCAGTTTTAAACTATACGAAGACAGACTCGCGAGGTCTACATTTTAAAGAGCCAGTAGTAGTAGATCTACAATTAAATGTGCTGAGACAAATTCTTAACGTAGCCCTAAGTTCAATGCACACACAACTAAACTGTTTGTGTTTTGTCCACAATTTTATTGACAGTTGCACCGTTGACATTGATGCTGCAAAATAATTCAGAAACAAATGACAATCATTCGTCTGCTGTGATTTACAAGCTGACTGCATTTTGATGGTAATCATCACCATTTCTGCCTAATGACGTCTCTGCTGGGCACAGGCCTCTTCCAAGCATCGCCACTTCGACCGGTTCTCGCATCCAACGGATTCTTGCGTTCTTCCCAAGGACGTTGGTCCACCTTGTGGGAGGCCTTACAATGTTACGTCTTCCAGTAAGCAGGCGCCGCTCCAAAACCTTTCGGCCCCATCAGCCATCGGTTCTGCGAGCAATTTGCCCTGCTCACTGACACTTACGTTTGGCAATTCTTCGGGCTATGTCGATTACCTTGGTTTTCCTTTCCTCCTCTTTGAAGGTAACGGAAGACCATAAGTAACTCTTCCACAAAACTTACTAAAGAAGCTGTCTATAAATGTAGAAAAACAGCGTTTCCTTTTGCCTGTGTGTTGCACTTATTTATTTATTATTATATATTTAGAGGCAGATGTGAGTGGAAACTTATTGATAACGTACTTCAGAAAGGTCAGGTGCGTAGTACTCGCAACCTGCGTGCGTGTATGACCAGCACCCTAATTACGTAACACACGATTTATCACAATCTCAATCATTTTGAAGCCTATTGCTAAACCATTGCTTTTTATGTTCGAAAAATATGTCTGCTCAACAACGTAAATAACGCAATGAATGTTGTTGATCTGTCCAAATGAAACCCATTCCTACTGTTAGTGTGTTATGTAATTACCCCGCAGATATATGAACGTAAACGAAGTAAAAGGATTATGTAATGATCGTAACAGGTGGCGTTCTGTAGTTTCTGCCCACCCCCATGCGAAGAAGGCGTGAGTTTGTGTATGTGTATGTATGCACATATTTAGTACAGAAAATTAGATGTAACCAATATTTTGTAATCATATTTCGATTTAAAAGAGTGTCCGTGGAGTTTCTTGCTCGTTATTTTCCATAAGTACCTTTAGAATGTGCAACTATTGGTTTATTTGAAATAAATGCTTCCTCTTGATATCAGGACGGCCACCAGTCGGTATGCATTTAAGCGAAAATTGCAGAGTTATTTTCAAAATAAATAGTGTAGAGTCATCTCAATTACCTCCTTCCCTTTTAGTGTATATACATAGTATATATATATTATATAATGTAGGTATATATTATAGTAAATATATATGTATGTGTATTATAAGTTTATAACCTATATAGGTACCTGTATACCTATTTCATGTATAATTAATTATGTTATCTTTTTAATATTTTTTTTATTATTATTAACGCCTGTTAAGCAGAGCACCTGCCATCGTATCTCTACACCACCCTTGGTTGACTGGTAGAGAATGCCTAAGGCATTAAGTCCGCCTTTGTATGTTATTGTGTGCGAGAAGTTTAAATAAATAAATAAATGCTTTGAGTTTCAGCCATTAATACTAAATTAAGTTAATCCTACGACTCTTCTCACAGAACCGCAAATTTTCTAGCATTATTTTCCTGACAGCAAACCTTTCCTCACGTCCCCACACTACACAACACTGAATCCCGACGCGTATTACCGTCACGTATGAGGCCGTATATTTATTTTTATCACGCCAAAACGTGACGCTGTCGCCATCTGCCGACGGAACGCAATACTGCGCTGTTTATTTGCTCAGCGGATATATCCGATGGCCGGTAGGTATATACGCTTTCACCGCTCTATTGTCTCATCATTAGGGTATATTGTGCGGGTAAGTTGGTTTTCTGCGGATATTGGTAGAGGTGTCTTTGTAGTGAAAGGTAAAGTAAAAATAACTCTAGGTACATACGTGTACAAAACTACAAAACATAACATAACATCTCGCCGATTCTCGCCTATATTGCCCAATGGGTTAGGCAGGTATTAGGTGCCCTATTGTAAGTACAACCACATTTTGCCAGTTATGTTTAAGTCCCATGTAATAGGGGGCGAGCCTATTGCCATCAACCGGGCACAAATCCAGTCTCCGGACTGCTACTGAGAAATTCCTAATGGAAAAACCCAATAACACTAGCGGTATCAACGACGCCACATGCGAGCTACGCGTCACGCTGACGTCACGCGAAATCCTACATCGCGCAAGCAGAGTTTACCGCGTAACTAGCATATATACAACGTCCTGGCATGAAACGTCGGGCAGTTACCCACTAGACATGACACCCGTCTGATCGGAGGACCCTCCCTTTTCTATAAAGGATGAGTGAACTTTACACCCTGTTCCTTATACCTCTATAGCACTGCCCGGCTGCTTTTGAGAAATTCCTGATGGAAAAACCCAATAACACTTTTCTTGGGCTGCGACCGCGCCTAGTCACACGGCATTTAATAAAGCGAAGAGCAAGCTTTCCAGAAAAAATAACCTGCTCCACAGGATCTCAAAACAAACAGTTCATTTATGAAATTAAATTTCATTTGAAAACATCCATCGGTTTCTTACTAAACTTCAACAATTTTGACGACCCAGTGACTGTATATAAAAAGAGTGGCGTAATTATTGAAAATTTATGTAGAACAGCCTTTATCAACTATTTTTTTTTCAATGCTCGTGAATTTTGTCACTATCGAATTCGTGATCCTCAGTCCTTTGGTATGAGCATGAACACATTATCTGCACCCTAATTACGTAAGACTCGCGTTCAAAATGGCTTTCATTTCATCAAACATGTGCTGGTTAATTACTTATTTTTAATAATTACCAACATAGCAATTTATACAAGAGAAGTTCAGTAGAAAATCGTTTGACAATAAAAGCATTTCCTTCTGAAAATGCTTTGAAATCATTTGTTTTCAAATTATAGAAAATATACTATAATTACCCGGGATAACATTTCAAAGAATTGAAAACGTATGGTCTATATAACTTAGCACTATAATTACCTACAAATAGGTGCGGGTGTTAAGTTGGGGTTACATGGCGAAACTTGCACACTTAGGTATAATATCAACACATGGCTGAGTATCGGTATCCATGAGTTTATCTATACTAATAATATTTATTTATTTAACCATTTATTACACACACATGTAAACAGACAGGAAGAAAGGAACAGAAAAATACGTACAAAGGTGATGCTCATTTCTAAAGAAATCTCTTCCAGGATACCTGCGCTAGGAGAGTATGTAAAAAGAGAATAATAATATTATAAACAGGTAAAATTTGTAAGTTTGTATGTAGGAGATAATCTTCGGAACTGCTAATCCGATGCCGAAAATTCTTGCACTAATGGGAAGCTACAGTACTGCCGAATATCATAGGATATATTTTCTATTGAATCAAGAAATTTCACGCGGGCGAAGTCGCGGGCAGAAGATAGTTGCATATAAAATGCTAATTATTCTGCTACTAAATCAGGTATTTAATGCTGTCAGCCTAATTTCAGTTTATGTTTAGTAGTAGCCTCGAATTAGGCATCAAATTGTTGATGTATAAATTATAATGGGTGATTAATTTAGAGGTAGTTTTTTTTTAAGAGTATAAAATAAAATAATAATATATCAATTTTATCGGCTTATCTATATTATCATACAAATCAATCAATCAATTTCAAATGTTGGCCGTAACTGCGGTTAACTTGGTCCATTCTGAAGTTGGTGGGGTTGGGTTCTTGGATCATTCTCTATAATAACGGACTATTTGTTGCCAGAAATTGAAGCCCGTGATCTTCAGTGACATTTTGGTATCAACAAGACGGGTCGCTACGTGCCATACAGCCCGAAGGCCGCTTTATTGCGAGATCAATGCGGTGCACAGTTAATTTCTCGCTTTGGACCGGTGAATTGGCCGCCTAGATCGTGTGATATCGTGCCTCTAGAGTACTGATATCATGCCTCGTGCCTTTGGGGCTATTTAAAGCCCAAAGTCTACATGGATGAGCCGAGTACGGTTGAGAAATTAGAAGCCAAATAATACTCGCGTTATTCGGCAAATACTACTCGAAATGCTCGGGCGTATGACAGAAAATTGGAACTTCAGAATGGACCTTGTTAACCGCAGTTACGGCCAACATTTGAAAGAAAAAACTTAAAAAAATTAATGTAAAGAATGGTTCTGGTGTATGATAATAAAGATAACCCGATAAAATTGATACCTTTTATTGATTTTTACTTTTGAAAAAAGTACCTCTAAATGAATCACCCGTTACTAAACCATTAAACGGAATGCTTGATCTACGAAATATTTTAGCAAATAGTAAATGAAGCCTACTTTAAATGTAAACAATTTATTGTTGGAGTAGATACCTACCAAATAAAAAAAGAAAGAAGAAGAAAAAAAAAAGAAAGAAGCAAATAAATCAAAAGTCAATAAAATAGAAATAAAAACAAATCTGTGTGCAAGGTTGTGAATAAAAATGTTACCCACTTTTCAGTTCTAACTAAAAGTTGTTCTCCAATAAACAGCAAGGTAATTGAGCAACACACTTATAATGGCCTTTCATTTTGACAGTTAAACATCATTAATTGCGTGTTTACATTATGAAGCAATGCTTTAGCAATTTTCTTCCAAATCCGTCGGATTGTGATTGAAAGTGTGTTACGCAATTAGGGTGCAGGTCTTAAATTACACCAGAATTACATCGTGCAATCAAAGATTTATCAAAATAACAAGATATTTATTCCAATTTTGGCTCTCTCCTAATTCCGGCGCCATGTAAGTCCTGCCCGCTCGTAGACGTCGCAAAGCTAACAGGGTTTGTTGGCTCATTATTGTTTAAGACCGTCCGAGCTTAACTCGCCTTTAATATTAGCAATTTTTTTGCCAAGTATCGTGTTTTTCCACTTTAAATTCGTTTTCATTTTTACTTTTAATATTTTTTATGTTTGCCGGTTTTTTTTGGTAAAATTAGTACTGGGGGGAGGACTTTCTATATTTAGGTACACAAAGTATAGTACGATTCGAACTTAATGGCGGCCCGGAACATTAGGCGAGTCGCTGCGCAGTAACCAATTCACGTGTCAGTGGGGGTGAGGGGTGAGGTACTGCGCAGCGAATAGCGCGCTTCACAGCCGCCATTAAGTCTGAATCGTACTGTACCAACATTTTTATTATATGGGTTTTCCTAAGCAATAAAAAAAATTACTTAAGTTACAGTAATAAATCCTAATTTTAGATCTTTATGAAACATATTTGGTTTAACATTTTAATCTTCTTTCTGTTTCATCCTTTGTAACTCAGGACTTTTTATCGGTATTCAGTGCAAATTAATTTGGTACTTTTTTATATGTATTATCATCACTGAAAAATAAAACATTGATGAATAAGACACTAATTTTTAACTAGCTTTTGCCCGCGACTTCGTTCGCGTGGATGTTCTAAGACACCACAACATAGTAAAAAAACAGCCACATTTTTATAAAACTTTCCTGTATACAACGTTTGTAGTTTTGGCCTCAGCAGCCAAAATATGAAGAGAGTCAGGACTAGTGACGCAGGAGCCAGCGAAGTAATTGCTGGCGAAGTTTTTCGTTTTTAGTAAATTATAGAACACCTGCGTTCCTGCATGTACTAAATGATAAATGATTTTATTTCTGTAACTAGGTTTGAACAAACACTTTTACACATCAATCATATTTTAAAAACTAGATGAGGTCGGCGTTCCCTGTCTGACTACTCTGAGAAGAAAGACCGAAACAAACTTAGAGGTCACAGTCTCTTTTAAAGTCCAGACATAATCTTGGTCATACTACCTAATTAATAGCATAACACTGTTATACTGACTGATGTATGCTTACAGATTATTCCTAACGAACAGCTATAACTAAAATAATATTATAACAGTAGAATGCATAAACCCACGGGATTTCTCATTCTCAGTCACGTAACCATATAGGTAAATATTTATTTTTATCATAACCAAAGATGACAAAAGAGGTCTAAACTTAATGTTTTTCTGTGTACTTTAGGTATAATAATATAACAAAATGTAAAAAAGGAAGCATAAAAAATATTAAAAATAAATGAGAATCGAACATAGGTTGGCAAAGCAATCGTCGAACTTTTAAGCTATTTTGAAAGTTGACTAAAATAGCCGTTCCTGTATTATGTCATGATTGTCTGCTTAGCTCCTTAAAGGTATAGCGGGATGATAATCAATTAAAAGGTTAAATCTGTAACTATGCGCAATATTCTAACCTACTGGCTCGTCTTCTTACAATTTACGGTAAACTATAGAAGAATACGAATAAATTGCAAAATTGCTCATCCACCATAGCAAATAGCGTGATGATTTATAGGCTACAGACTGACCAGACTTAAAAGGAATATCTATGCAATATTTAAGCAAAATCTATCCGGTAGTTTTTGCGTGATGCTGTATACATTCAGACAAACAGATCAAAATTCTAAAAATAATATTTTGGCATTAGAAACCCTACATTTTTTAATGTAACTTTTGCGAGGTCTGGGAAGTTGGAAACGTTAGTTTTCAGACCTACTTTAAAAAAATTTAGAGTTTTACGATTTTATTGTATGTTGCAGGTACCTATGGATAATTTCTTAAAATCTGTCTAAAAATAATATTTCTACAAAAACACCGTCCACTTGATTAGCCCAGTATACAGACGAGCGACAAATTCGTCGCAATAATGAGATCAAACAATGATTAAGCACTACCAGACGGAGGACGGGGCGCTGCGACACGACGACGACGCGACGCGACGACGCCCGGCACTTCATAAGTTCAATTGAGTGGAAGAAATCGCTGGAGACTAATCACAACGGTACTTGGAGTGGACAATGGAAGAGTGAAATATTAAATTCGACCGATAAGAAATTGAAGACAGTTTTCAAACATTTCTTCAGAGATCGTTTAGAAAGTTCAAAAACCTTGTAACGTTGTAAATGATAATGATTTTATTTCTGTAAATAGGTTTGTACAAACACTTTTACATGTCAAACATATTTTAAAAACTAGATGATGTCGGCGTTTCCTATTCAGATAGGAGGCCTTTCTTCTCAGAGTAGTCAGCTACTCTGAGAAGAAAGGCCGAAACAAACTCAAGAGGTCACAGTCTCTTTTAAAGTCCAGACATAATCTTGGTCAGATCATGTGAAGACCATGCAGATTTGGAATGGTCTTTTGAGGAAAATCCACCCAGATTGAGCGGACCTGTCCAGTCACTGTACGTATTTGTCAGTAATCTAGATACTCATCTTTCTATTCTATGTATTGACGAGTACAAATCAAACACAAAAAATACTGTGCTCTTACTTCATACTAGGCGTATGACTACGCATGGCTACGCTACGGAATTATCATGTGGGGACACAGTGTAGTTGCTAAAGATTTATTTATTGCCCAAAAGAAAATAATATATCATAAAAAGAATATATCACATATATCACACATATCTATATATATCACACATATCACATATATCTATATATAAAAATAATATATCACATAAAACCAAGAGATAGCTGCAAACCTTACTACATCAAGGAAAATATCCTAACGTTACCCTCAATTTATATTCTAGAAATAGCCAGATTTGTCAAAAAGAATATACAACTCTTTAATTTTGATAAGAGCGACCGCCGCCAAACTAAATTAATTCTACCAGTACCTAGACTAGAAAAGTATGGAAATAGCCCACAATACCGAAGCAACCAAATATATAATAAGTTACCTGAACATATAAGATCCATAAAAACACTTTGCTTATTTAAATTTAGACTGAAGTCATTACTTTTAGAAAAAATATATTATAATATTAAAGAGTTTATGAAAGATAGGCAGCTAAAATAAAGCACAAATGTTATTTAACTATGTATAAAATAATTTTATTAACGTTACTATATATTTCAAATTACTTTAACAATTATAAGTTAAATATATTATGTTCGAAACAGTTAATGTATTAGTAGTAATAATGAATGTTTGATATTCATATCTAGTAGGCATGCAATATAATGTTAACTTTTAAGTTATAACTTAGTTATAAGTTAAATGTAATAATACTTGCTGCGCTCCAACGGGGTCATGTACTCTTAAGTTTTAGCCAACGTGTAACTGAGTGTACATTATACAAAAATAAATAAATAAATAAACCCATTTACACCTGCTGAAAATATGAACTTGTCAGCTGGGTCAGAAGGACCGGAGACTGACCGCCAAGAGTACGTTGGTAAGTACCTACGTACTCGTATAAGGTACAACTATTTTCTTATATGTTTCTTATATGTCCCTCGAGAATCATCGCATTTCCGAATACAAACGAATGCTTAATTTCCATGTACAGCAATTATTAGATTTGTCGAGTATAATAATTTGAATTCAGAATTAAGTACTTTAATTATTGTTACGTATTCGGAAATGCGATGATTCCCGAGGGACATTAGGAAAATAGATGTACTTGTAAGTACTTATTGAACGTACCAACTTTAATATACTAACTCGGAAGAACTAAGAATCATGAAAACAGTAAGTACATATATTTATGTAACATAACATAACATTACGCCTGTAATCTCCGAAGGCTTTGGCAGAGGTATACCTATTGTATTTCACGCCATTACACCATTTTTTTTTTGTAATTGTATATTTAAGTAATGAAATACAAAACTCAAAAGTTCTGTTCACTCCAGACTGTCCAATTTTCAGACGCAACGGAAAAAGTAGTAGGTACTCACCTAAGGGCTAAATAAATATTTAAACCTAATCATTAAACACAAACATTTGCTAGCAAATATGACGTAAGTACGTCCTACACCAATTCATAAGTCAATGACAATAAGGTTAAATTATATTTCTAAGAATTAAAATATTGTTATCCTTATTTGAAAACAGATTATTCGACATAGGTATATTTATTAATTTACAGCTTCTTCTTTTCGTTTGGTCGGTAACTTACAATTATGCTACTTAAACTTACTAACTAATATAGTAATTTACAGCTGTAAAATTTAAAAAAGGAAGCATAAAACATGAAGGTTGATCTTACCTAGTTATATTATCTTAAGATTTTTATTCCAACACCCTAATTGCGTAACACACATCAATCACACACAATCTGAATCATTTTGAAGTCTATTGCTAATTCATTTCTTCATAAGTTCGAAAAATGTGTGTGCTCAACAACGTAAATAACGCAATGAATGTTGTTGAATTGTCAAAATGAAAGGTATTCCTACTGTTAGTGTGTTATGCAATTATCCCGCTGTTCGAGCTAACGTTTCATGTCAGCTGTCATCATCTATTATACCTTTTCGAAAATTATTCTTCAATTTATAATAAAATAATAAAAATAAAATAAAAATGTTTATTTCCTCACTTAAGTAAATAACTATGTTAGGTTTGGAGTCACCTTTTAAGCATAGATTTGCTTGTATTAGGTGGAAATTCAATTTATAAGGTTGTCTTTCAGCAATTTCGAACTCCTGAAACAAGTCTTTCAGTAATCTTCTTCATATAACACCTTTGTCAAAATGTTGAAAATGTTCTCCGCATCAGTTTCCTGCTTCACTCTCAGCGAAAACTCCTCCGCTAACAATTAAGGTTGAATTTAAAAAATCTCCTTTATTTAAGAGAGCTCGAAGATCGGTAATTTGTTCAATTTTTTTCTTTCAATTTTGTTCCGATGTCCGTTTAATGGAGTACCTTCAGCTTTTGTTTATTCTAACTTCGGAATCAATTGAATTGTTAAAGGTTACATGATTAGATTAAGCCTTAATTTTGTTTTCTTAATTACTGCCCGGAGAAAGTTTGGCGTTAATTTTTGTCGATTTTTTTAGGAATTAATATAAATTATTTGAGGTTCTTATAGATTTCATTTGATCTTGTTATTATTATCTTGTGTATTATTATTATTGTTATCTTGTTGTTATCTTGTTTCATTTGATCTTGTTAAATAAAATATACTAAGGACAACTTCAAGTTTGCTCGTTTGAAATCTAAGAAAACCTTCTAAAATACCTAAGCAAAATTACATGATCATCAACGCATTATCATTTATTAACAAATTCACTAAGCTGTATGTTATTCAAATTTATAAATTATTTGAAATCAACTCATCATGTTCAAGAAGAACAACATAACATGATAAAAAAAAATGCAAGTAAGTAGGTATGGTATTATTTTTCGCAGATAGAAAAACCAAGTTGTTATAAATATTATAATCTAGTTCTTTTCACGTTCTTTCTAATTAGATTACCTCACTTTCTTCATGTACGGCTGTATTTTTTGTTTACAGTTTGAGATTTTAGGCAAAACCTCAAAAGTACAGAAGCTTACCATACGACCGTAAAAGAAGCGAAATATACATTTGCAAATGAAACACTTGATTTTCCATCTGTTCCAATCTTAGAAACCAGCCCAGAAAACGCATTCAATTCATTCAAGTTTTTATTATTTAACACAAGCCTCTTATAACGACATTTATAAGGAAACTCACGCAATATCTCGGTGCATTAGAGGTTGCGAGTCCTGTTATCAGTTCTCATTAGATAAGGCCGGCGACATCCCGGAACCGACGTACAAATACGGTTATCTTGGGGACAGGGACAGCGGCGGCGCAGGCGCAGCTTGGTAAGAGGGGGATAAGTTAGTGTTCTTTGTCGTAGGTATAAAGGAAATTATGTTGGTGTGTAAGGTGTTTGATTGAAACTGCTTATAAGTTAATCAGAAATGAGGCACGAAGCGAATTTTTTAGCTTCAGGAACAGAAATTCGTTCCTTTTGCATCATATTGAGAAACGATTGACAATGTAGTTCTGCTTATTTAGAGTATGAACAATCATATCAAATGATGCAGTGCACCACAATGGGTTGAACATCTCCGACCTGCGTAAGTTTGAAATTTTATGATACCGTGTTTAAAGGAAAGTCTGGCTCGTCGATTTCGAAAACAAGGCCTATTCTGTAAGTAAAGGATATATGCATCTGCATATTCTAGCTGTTTTGAAATCAACATAGGACAAAGCAAAATAATAATGTTAACAACAGAAAGTTTCTCAAAACTAAATATATTGGATGCTTAACACGTTGACAGTGCATGACCCATCGATGGTGCATTTTGAGTCTCATATCGTACGTGCATGCTCCATCCATGGGGCATGAGTCCAAACAAGCCGTCAGTCTTTTAAATTTATACATGTGAGACCTTATTCGTTTTTATCGACACACACGTATGAGCATTGAACTAAATAAATAAAAAAAATAAAACCGGATGATTTCTTTTATTAGGGTTACCAATATTCTATCATCAACTTAAAACCTATCGCAACTTAAAATTACATTTTGCGATA
Organism: Dryobotodes eremita; assembly: GCA_917490735.1. Taxonomy (NCBI): domain Eukaryota; kingdom Metazoa; phylum Arthropoda; class Insecta; order Lepidoptera; family Noctuidae; genus Dryobotodes; species Dryobotodes eremita. The sequence goes on from OU823257.1 coordinate 15,414,005, forward strand.
CACGTGTTAAGTTACTTGGAAAATCCATTAATATTTTATTGTTTAGCACATTAACGAACGTGCAAATGTCTTCGCATACGATATTCTCATAACCACGTTATTGTACAGCACATATATAAACATTTTCGTAGGTATATAAGAAATGGGAATGTCTGTAGTCGTCGGGCGGCGCGGCGCGGCGGCGGCGGCGGCGGTTCCGCGCCGATGCATGGCCGCCATCTTGGAGATATAGGTACCGTTAGGAGCTTAGTCGAAGGAGGAAAATTTTATTAAGTTTATGTCATTTTTTCTGTTGTAAGGTATAGGGGCTATATATTGATAAAGCAGTCATCTAGATATGAAAAAGTTCGCTTTGATGTATATAAAAAAAAATCTACGCATTTGGTTGACAAGGTTTTTAGTGTATAAGTAGCGCTATGGATGTTTGAACTTGGATGTGGGCCTGGCCCTGTTTGTCATAATTTTTTAGGCCTCATCCGAAGTAGGTGTAGTATCCAACATGTAGGTACCTAATGCTTCTTGGTTCAGCCACATGGCCCTGTCAGGTCAGGTCCTGACGAACCGCTAGTGAGTGAAAAATGAAAAAATTCAAAAACTTTTATTTGTGGTGAAATGCTAAGTTTTACAAAAAAAAATTACTTCTGCCAAACTGCCAAGCAGTTTGTTGGCAGATGTAGCTGCCATACACAATTTTCTAATTTATCTTGCAGTTACTTTTCCATCAATAACAAGAATACAAATTACCTATAACTAAACACACATATTTTACAGCAGCACAAAAGGCTGACTGTTACGTAATATAACATTTTAAATTGCGTAATAGCATTCCAATTCACGTCGGTGAAGCCGCAGACATAAGCTAAAACAAAGTCATGTGTACGATTGAAGAATTCTGCACTGTCCGAAACAATTTGATGTCTTTCAGACTGGAAAATAAGTCTAAAAAGTAACAACCGAAGTGCTCGAAACTTTTAAACTTCTCACGTGTTTTTTTTGCGTCCGGTACGCAATATATCATAAGAAATATTTTCGAAATCGTCTGTCGAGCCGGTTTCGGCGTTTTTTCGTCTCCGCTCGCCATCTCAGTTGAGCAAACAAACCAAGTGTACGCTTCGAGCAACTCACAGATACAGAAAATGGCCTTTTTCTGTACAAAGCAATACCAACTTACCTATATAAAACATTAATTTAAAATCATCATTAATACTTTACCTATAAGGTTAAAAATCGTCTGAATATTTCCAGTTTTCATGCGGCCAACCTTACTACAAGGTTTGGCATGAGTTAATTTTTAAATGCCAAAGGTATGTTTAATTTAAATGGTATTTTTAAATCGTTATGAAATGTGTAGGTAGAAAATGTTGACTTATATTTTGAAGTTGACATTTACAAAATAATTACGCAGTTTTTTATGTTAAAAATGTTGTCATAGGATTGATTTTCATTTAGCCCCCAAGGGCTAAATATTCAGAAATTGGCAAAGACACCCACCACTTGCGTACCGATATAAGACCGACCATAGTTTTAAGAAACCACAGACTTTCACTCTTACCTAATAGTGTCGATTATTGACCTGTTTATACGTAGGACTATAAGACTATCGTCGGCGACATCTCCCAACCTGAAACAATAACTTCGGGAAGTTCTTGAACTCATGAAAGATTTAAACATCGAACTTCACTTTTAGCAAATGGTATTATGATCGTAGTAAGTGGGTTTCCTTATCATACCTTAAGGAACATAATATTACATAACACGAGAAAATTCATAACGTTCCTGAAAATTCCCGAAGGCTCCTTACTCCTGTAACACGCACAATTCGCCATATTTGTCCCAAGAGTGCAACGTAAATACGTTACTTACCAGATAACTCAAGTATTAGATATAATACCTCAAGTGCAGCAGACGCCTTGGTAGTAAACTTCGTCGATATCACGGGTTCGATGCCCGATAGAGGCGTGTTGCACAATGATACCGGTGACACTGAATTACGGTTCTAATTTAAACCCGTATCACACTTTTATCAGGTATTTTTGATATTATCGGATTGTGTATATTTTTACGAATTATCTTTTCACGTGTTTGGGCTTTTAAATTAATGGGGAGAGTACGTAGTTTCTGACTGATGTGTCCGCTTTAACAGAAATGTTTAATTATGAAATAATCTCTCGATTCGTGAAGAAATTTGTTGCGTTAGTTTTTGTTTGTGGGTTTTGTAGGGAGGGCTTTTAAATATTGACAAAGCATTTTAGACTTAGGTAGTACTTGTAATTAATCAAAACGATAAGAGTATTACTATTTGTTTGCAGCCTGGAGGTTGGGTTTGAGCCCGATTAATGGCAAAAGGCTCGTCCCTATTACATGGGACTTAAACCTAATAGCGCAATGTGGGTGTACAATATATTAATTTATTTATTTAGTTAAAATAATGTACAGCTGTACGAAGCTGTATGTTGCTGTATATGTATCATGGGTCACCTCTGCCTAACCCTTCGGAGAAAACGGGCGTGAAGTAATTTTTTTCTTTGTTTCTTTGAACGAGCAATGTCACTAATTGCCTCTTCTCTAGTTCAAGTAACCACCAATATTACTTTTATCGCCTACCACTTAAAATATGACGCGTCGCCCTAAGAGGGTCCTGTCCAAACTTAAATTAGAACTCAAAAGGTGTCCAAAAGTTGCCCTCACTTTTGTATTTACTCATCACATGTCACACCTAGAATTGCAACTTTGTGTTAAAGTACCGATTGATAAATTATAAATGATTTTATTTCTGTAAGTAGGTTTGTACAAATACTTTCACACGTCAACCATATTTTTTAAACTAGATGAGGTCGGCGATTCCTATCTGACTATTCTGAGAAGAAAGGCCGAAACAAACTCAGAAGTCACAGTCTCTTTTAAAGTCCAGACATAATCTTGGTCAGATCTTGTGAAGACCATGTAGATTGGTGTCTGAATTGGTTTTTTGGGGAAAGAACCAATGACATTGAGTGGACCTGTTCAGTCAGTGTACGCATTTGTCAGTAATCGAGCAGCTCAACTCAGAACTTAAGGAGCTCAACAATTTGTCGAACAATACCAAAGAAAGGACATTTGGGTAGGCCGCATAAATTGCTCAAACTGTCAGAACATGATTGAAACTAACTGAGAAAAAAAATACAAAAAAGCAATGACCCACATAGTCCACACATTCACAATAATGAAAAAAAAATAAAATAATGAACCGCCTTAAAAATTTTACTCGGACTGAAACCTGAAACATATTCATTGAACACTACAATACTAGGTCATTGATCAACGGACAAGTGTTAGGCTAGTTAGACAAAGGCCATGTATTTTGTTCCAAATATTCCATATCTACAAAAGATGAACACAGCAACTGTATAGGTATGACACTTAGATTTTACCACTTTCTGTGAAACAGTCTAGAACTAACTTTATTTCTATAATAGTTTTAGATTCTGTATCCTCAAATAGGTACCATAAATAAATGTTACTAAATACCAAAATGGTATTTACATTACATATACGAAAAACTGTTAATAGTCGATCTGTAGACATGTAATTTTAATTTCCGTTAAGAGGGCGCGGGCGGTGCCGATGCCGGGCGGCGGGCGTGGCAAGCGGGGGCGAATCAAAGGAACCGACTGACCGCCGTAATAGGACCCTATTATCTGAGTTCCACATATAAAAAGTTGAATGGTTTTATGATCAGGTTTTTATAAGTAATTATGTGATATTGAGAAGCGATTCATATGTTTTTTATTTGTTTTGGTTAGTGTTAGGTTATGTCAGCTTGATTTAGCTATTTATTTCGAATCCATATAAAAAATACCCTTTTTTACCGTTAATAAGGTTCTATTACGGGACCCACGCATGTTGCCGTGGTTCTGGGATTTGATCGTCATACAGTTCACTTAAAACTCATATAGACGCGCACTTCGTGCCATGGAATGATATAGTTTAGAATCCGAACAAAAAAGTTATACCAATGGAATTATCTGCGAATAATCGAATGCGGATCTACTGCACTCAACGGATTTGTATTAACAGCTGCGGCTCGAAGGACCAAATTTTCAATGATCATAAATATAATAATAAAAATAAAAAAACCCTTTTATTTCATGCAATAAAAAAGTGAGCTAATCTTAATCTAGTCCAATAAAAGTTATTAATTTGCAAGAACCCCTCCGCAGGTGAAAGCCTCCTCCAAAGAGTTCCATCGCTCTCTATCTTGGGCTATTTGTATCCAGCTGGGGCCAGCTGTTTTACTGATGTCGTCTGCCCATCTCATAAGCGGTCTTCCTGTGTGGTCTTCCGATGATCATAAACATTTTTCAATTTTGTAAATGTGAGTACCATGGATTCGTTTATTATATAATTATGTTGACTTGACAGCATGGCAGTTGAGACTATGTCATGCTCACTTAAATGTCTCACTGTTGGTGGCGCGTGTGTTGGATCATTCGGTTCCCTACAAAATGGTTGAGCTGGATGGGGCTGATCCACGCGTCATGTTCGTGAACGAGCGCCGTCAGTTGAGACTGGTCATCTCTTAACTGCTACGGCTTATTTTTATTATTAATCTTATATTTTGAATTGTTTCTTTATTTTTTTTTTCATTGTTCTCGCATATAGAAGCAACAAGAATAATGTACCCAGGATTTTGTAATATGTTGATTTAAAAAGAGTGTCCTTGGAGTTTCTTGCCCGTTCTTCTCCATAGAGATCTACGTTTTGGAATGGGCAACTAGCTTCAACTTTCTGACTAAATGACCGACTCTTTGACAATTCAAAAGTGCCTGTAAATGGTTTAATTGAAATAAATGCTTTGAGTTTGAGTTTCATACCTTTAATTACACTACACGATACATTAAGTCCCCAACTCCAAAGATAGCCTCCTGCTACCATCCCCCGGAATAGTCCCCCAAGACGGTGGGGTACAGACAGAGAGAATATTAGATGGCTCAATTCTGAGCCAAGAGCACGCCACGCCGAGATTACAACCACGAACAGCTTTGATGCCGACTAGTTTTGGAATAGCTAATGATGGAGTGGACCTGGGGACCGGTGTATAAATACCTTACTTGGCCAATTGTTGAGTAGCTTTGAGGTTTGACTTTGCCATTATTGTTAATAAATAAAGAAAACCGATTTAATTTACTTTCTGTTTAAAAATAGATTTACACTCTTCTAAGAATCTAATAAGACAAGGGTCTCCTTCATTAATATGTTAACTTTTTAATGAGGGTTTGCCTAATGATGCCATTACTTTCTGTTATTTGTTCGCTCCTCAATTCATTTTAGGTAATTCAATATAACAGTAGGTAAGTACACGATATTCCACCCAAACTGCGCATACAAACATTCTCCTTAGTATTCAAATGTTATTAAGAATCTAAATAGATTTCGATTTTACTAAATTACTTGTCTGCAATTCATTCGAAAGAACATTATTTCCCCATTTTGTGCCATTTGCGTCATAATTTTTGAGGCGTGTTTGCCATGCGCCCTCCTCGTTTAGAGCTAATCTACATATAGCTTACAATGTTGCAACTACACAGATTGTAAAAATCTAGAAGTGTTTTAAAATAAGTGCACGCTTTTATGCACATAACAAAAGATTATTTTCCGTAAGAAATTAAGACATAACAGTTTCAAATTTTCGAGTAGGAATACCTTCTTATAATATTATAATAATAATGTATAGTTTTGAGTAGGTATTAAAAATAATGTTTTTTTGTGTAGTTTTGGATTTAGTTACCGTGCTCAGTTTAGATACTGGTCGGGTTTTCAAAGTATACAATAATATTGCATCAATTATTTAAGTAAATTCTACCAGATCCAGTACCACTTAACCCCATTCTAAGCACAGTTGTATAATTTTTAAGTAAAATTGTCCTCAGACTCGCACATAGTCGCTAACGACGTGTCAGCACTTCGAGGAACCTACGTGATGCGTCTGTTTGAACACCATGTACATAATATACATACACAATGTATTTACATACCCCATATACTGAGAATGGAGATGGTATATTACCTTAGTGAGGAAACTAAGGAATTTCTCACTTGGTCACGATTTTGATAGGTAGGTAGGTGGTAGGTAGGTGTTTAAACCGGGGGGCCTACTCTTTAAGTCGGCCAACAAAAATACGGGCCCGTCCGAAAGTAGTTCGATACTTAGAAATGAATCCTACTCCCGATTAATTAACTCTTTCGGACGGGCCCAAACACATCGCGGAAGTAATGACAACTGTCAAATCGTTATGTCATTAATTTTTAGTTCGGGCCCGGACTAATGTTATATCCGAATGTGATACGGAATGAGAAACGTCCATAGTTTCGGGCGAAACTATGGACCTCGTGCTAAGAGAGTAGGCCTCATACGGTGGTCTAAAATGTATTAGATATAAATTTGTTAAGACAATTTTTGATCCTTCATTGATAGGATATTAATTTAAGAACTAAGGGAATTAGAAATACAAGAGACCGTCGGTACACTTTATTGCATTCCTGTAAAAGGTTTTTTAAAGTCAAGCAGGGCACAATTCGCATTTTAATCCAAAAAGGGACAAAGGACCGAATGGGAGCTTCCAGTCGTATCAATATGATTATTTCAATGCGTATTGCAGTTATATGTACTTGCATTAAAACTTTTGTAATATACCTCCTCCGTTTAAAACATTTTCAACCTGTTTTAAGCATTTCTTGACCGGCAATTAATTTTATTCTTGAATCTTTTGATATTTATATTTTTTTGTCGTGGTAGAAAAATCTACCGAAAAGTTTCTTACAAGGGACGTCATTGCAGAAAATTCCGTAGAACAAAATGGTCAGTTAATTTTTTTAATTAAGCCAATATATGCCGAAATTTCTTCTAGTGAAATATAATAATAGTGTTTGCGGATGAATGGAGTAAAATTATGCGTATATGTCTGGTGTTCTGTGAGAGAAAGTATGCTAGGGAGTCCACTGTTCCATGTTAGTTTTAAATTTAATTAATGTCAAGATTGTAATTGTTTCTATGTTAATTAATGTAATTGGTGTTGTGCCGTTTTAATTAACTATAAATAAATAAATAAATAAATAAATAAGTCTATTTAACCGTAATCAGTCGAATTACCCAGTGTGGTTACTAATTATTCGGTTAAAAACTGGGTATGTATTCTTTCTTATTCGTTCTAACTATCGAAAACCCTGACTCTTTGTCTCGACATTATATTTTATTTCTTTGTCATAGGAACGTTCAGCGTATACTTGTCTTCGTGTGCTTTATTGCTATAAGAATCTTATCTTCAGCAAAACGTTATGTAAATTTTCTTATGTTTTCAATATTTCAATTAACTTCTCTATTATTAAAAATTCTGTTTGTACTCGCGGTCCTCATCTCTTATTGCTTGGCTTAGGTATTGACCGTGTTTATCGAGCCAAATTTCGGCCTCACCCCCCAAGCTAATGGTCTAGCCTGTGAGTCGTAACAAGCAATCTCACGACTCACGACGAGACTACACACTACATCCTTGTTGCCGACTCCGGCAGTCACAGCGATCGCAGGATTTAACCAGCTATTTATTTATTATTAATGCTAAACTCTAAGTTCTTTTCTGTTTAATTTAAGTCCGTATCATGACCACGGTCTAACTTAGCGCCGTCTCCTAGACAATAGAAACCTTATATTTAACGTGCGCGTCCTAGAATACTGGTTGCAATCAGACTCTATATCAGGGTATTGCATGTGTAGAGTTACCGTGGCCCTGGCGCACAGGCAACTGAAGGAACACGGATGATTTCCCACCCCAAAAAAAAGGACGTGTTGCGTATTAAAGGTATTATCAATCATGCGCGTCTAAGTTTTTCTCGTGTAATTCTTCTTCATAAAAGAAGCCATATCGACACTTTCTGTAATTTTCTGATTTGATTCCTTAAAATTGTGATTATCTCTTTTACTTATCTATCATAATTATACGTGTTCATCTAGTGAATCCCTATTTTATTTCGCTACAATATGTATTTAAGTGTAGGCACCCACACTTAGATACGCATACGATCAAATCCCTGCAGGATTAAAATACACATAACATCACGCCTGTATGCCCCGAAGGGTTAGGCAGAGGTGCACCTATAGTACACCTACATTTCGCCAGTTATGTTTAAGTCCCATGTAATAGGGGCGAGCCTATTGCCATCAACCGGGCACAAATCCAGACTCCGGGCTGCTACTGAGAAATTCCAGATGGAAAAACCCAATAACACTTTGCTCGACCCGGGAATCGAACCCAGGACCTCATGCTTAACAGTAGCGCTTGCGACCACTAGACCAACGAAGCAGGAGGACTAAAATACATATACATATTATACTGTTTGTAGATCTTTGACAGTCGTTATGGGTAGTCGGAAGCCCGAAAGTCTGACAACCAGTCTTACCAACGGGTATCGTGGTAACCAGTAACTGGGTTGTGGAGGTCGCTCCATGGCTAATTACTGGTATTCAGCTGCATCCGGTTAGAATGGAAGCCGACTCCAACATATTTGGGAAAAGAATAGGCAGATATTGATGATATTATGCAGCTTAGATAAATTAGTTATAGTATCATTAATGGGATTGTTTGCTTACTATGCGTGCACTGACTGGACAGGTCCACTCAATCTGTGTGGTTCTTTCCTCAAAAGACCATTTTAGATAACAATCTACATGGTCTACGTATGATCTGACCAAGATTATGTCTGGACTTTAAAAGAGACTGTAACCTCTGAGTTTGTTTCGGCCTTTCTTCTCAGAGTAGTCAGATAGGAAACGCCGACCTCATCTAGTTTAAAAAATATGATTGACGTGTAAAAGTAATTGTACAAACCTACTTACAGAAATAAAATAATTTATCATTTATCACTATACGTGTATATGTGGCTGCTGTTTTGAGCACGCTATGTGTACCTTATTCAATTCATTGGAATTCTAATAAAACGCAGGTAAAACGTATGTAATGATATTCAACTTTCCAAGCTGGTAAGATTTACAAACGCTCGATATCACATGACCTTTCGCGAAGACTGTCACGTACTGAAAAGGATCCCTCGGTACACTTGAGTACACAAGTACCTATAACTGATTCTTTGTTCTTTGTCTTTCCAGATTCCGCGAAAATTCTATGTAAATTTCATAGAAGAAAGGTAATCAACAAATATATGGTTTGTTCTATAACATAATCATGATGTATGATACTTAATAATAAGATTGTATTCAAAATCAGTGACCTCTGCATTAGCTTGTTTTGTAGTAACTTAGCTGATAATATTTGCATTGTTCTTTTTTTTAAATCACTTCAACTTTAACTTTTCGAAAGGAAGAAAACAAATATTGCCAACTCATAATATAGTTCTAATTGATGATAATAAAAACCGCGCTGTGGCAAAAGGAGCGGTTACACTCTAGTGAGAAAAGCTTTGATTCTGAGTGTCCTAACCTACCTGAAGCATATATTAAAATAAAGCCCCACAGAAGTTGAGCATTTATAAATATGGAATGGCTTTAAGTAACCAAATAGCTCAAAAAATTTCTCCAAAAACTGACAAGATTACATCGCTGCACACTAACCTCACTCAGGTGTACCTACCCGCCAATAACTGACTGAAGTAAATATTGACAGAAGCGAGACAACGGCAAGGTTTTTGAGAATTTCCAATGAAGGTCCGTTCGTGTTGTGTTTGTGTGTTTGTCCGGGCTGTCCGGGCGGCCGGTATCATGTAATCTCGCTATTTGTCCGGACAGGTCGCGCTCGTCCGGTAATACCACACTATTGGTATTGCCTCCCTCGTCGTTCGTTATGTTACATGGTTTTTGGTGCGTGCGTTTTCGTGGTGATGGGATTATTGGTGCTTCGTTGGTATGTTAATTTTGTCGCTAGGTTTAGTATCATTGGATGATAAATGATTTAATTTGTGTAAGTAGGATTGTACAAACACTTTTACACGTCAATCATATATTTTAAACTAGATGAGGTCGGCGTGGGTAATCTTCCTAGGCTATCAGTATTCTGGTGAGCAGGTCTTTGCTGGAAAACATCTTCAGAAAAGAATTAATTTTGAAGACCGTTTTAGAACTTAATTATGTTCATAACGTTTATTTCATACCCGTTTTTGACTGAGGAAAGGTAACTCCAACTAGTATGTATATTTTGTAGGAAAAATTACTCAATGCTATAGATTCGTATAGCTACGACTATTCGAACGAGTTTTGATAACCAACACTCTCGAAATACACTGGCGTGCAATAAAATCGACCCACCCCGTGCTCTTCGATTTGAAACAATAAAATACAACAATTTTTACTAACAATAACTTAATATATTGTATACTAAAACCTTCCTGAAAGTATGTAGATTACGTTACTTAAAGAATTATCAAAATTGATTAATAAGTTAATGAAAAAATCACAAAGTTAAAAACAGGGGGGTTCAAATAAAGAACCTCCTTTTTTTGAAGTCCGTTAAAAAATCAAGTTAAATTTTCATTAAACGAACAGAAATAAACAAAATTATTCTTTTGTTAATTTCATTGCCAAAAAAGTCACGCACTTTATTTTTTTTTCTCACTTTTATCCGAGCAAAAGTGAGCGATGAGGACATCTGAAGAATTGAGGCGATCTTGTCAAGAATTTTGCTTTTATCCAAATATAGTGTATGTGCAAATAGACTGTACCTTACCTACCTTCACACAATATAAATTAATAAATTATATTCATTAAGATTTTTGAGATATCGTCTCTCAAATTGAAAGCACGGGGTGGGCCGATTTTTTTGCACGCCGTGTATTTTCTTTTCTAATACGGAAGCGTAGACTTTATAGCTTCGCATCGAAGGAAACCCTCACAAAGTCACATACACTATCGTTTACAAATTGTCCTACATATTTGCCAAAGATGAGGTAGGTACTAAAGAAAACAATCCTATATAGATAGTATTGTTTCTTTTACATAACGAACGATTACATCAAACAATTCACAGAACCATGTAAGTCTTAGTCGTCCATGTCCAATATCCTTGCGACTTTATCTGTCGCTCACGAAGTCGAGTGACTAAGTAAGTACAATGAGGTGCTAAAGCGGGCCACTAATGAGACGGCGCTAATCGTCGACAAAGTGAGTGCGCGTGAGTGGCCCACTTGCGATGAGACACTTTGCATGTGATATTGCTTATTAGAGGTTGTCAGATGATGAGCTTCAGGCTACAGGAAGGTGCTTGATAATAAGGGGTGATTTACATAATTGGGATCAAAATTATGAATAGAATCGCAGGGTTGCCCATTGACTTTGCGCTCGTGCGTTTGAATAGCGGTTTGGCACGTAGTATTTTCTGTCGGAAGTCCGACATATTCGTGAGGATTTCCACACGATAAAAAAGTATTTCTCATCGCTTTTTTTTACAAATATGGCGAACAGGTGAAGAGGCCTGTATGGCCAAGCAGTGGACTACTGCAGGCATGATGTAAGGATTACTTGTTAGTGAGCTGGCATTCCACAGACACTATTGTCACACTTCACCTAAGTTTAACCACGATGAGGTTGTGCATTTGTTGACGGAATGTGTCCGCTTCCAGACTGAGAGAGAAAAAAAAAATGATCTACAATTAAATAAAAATAACTTAAGACTGCTCGATAAAATTTTTGCAGAATAGTTCTGTTGCTCTTTTAATTTTTTTTATCACTACACCGAACATGGTCTTCAATTTATTTGGGAAAAATCAAACCAGTACATCAAAGACCATGAATACCTACAAAACTGTGCTATGATGTACACGGTTGCGAAGTTAATTCACAGCGAACTTTTGGATATGACCGGATGTTTCTTGAAGAACTTGTGTAATACGAGGACTAGCTCGACCTCGCTAAGTAATATTTGAGATTAACACAAGACTTTGGTATTTCTATGCCCTTCCATTGATTGCCACATACGTGCTTAAATACCCTCAAAAAACGACCCCAGTTGGAAATGAGGCAAACCTAAGTACTCAATGACGGTAAACAATATTATAGCAGTTTTAGGGGATCAGTCTTCTGGCACCAGTGACGCCCAGCTGTGGTTGATCAACATGACTATGTGTAGACCAATACCTTTGAAAGATAGGAGGTTTAATAAAACAGATATTTGCTCAAAAGAATCTGCTTACGTGTAGTTGTACTATAGGTATCCCATTATAAATACTCAAGTTACCTAATTTAAATTCATAACGTCACCCCTGTTACTGCGAAGGGTCAAGCAGAGGTGTACCTATAGTACACCCACATTTCGCTATTTATCTTTAAGTCCCATGTAATAGGGGCCAGCCTATTGCCATCAACCTGGCACTAATCCAGACTCCGGGCTGCTACTGAGAAATTCCAGATGGAAAAACCCAATAACACTGCCCGATCTGGGAATCGAACTCAGGACCTCGTGCTCAACAGAAGCGATTGCGACTTCTGGACTAATGCGGCAGTTCGATATAAATACTCCCACCAAATACAGCTCCCGAAAAGCAACAATTTTGCTCTATCAATTAACCTAATTCCTTTACGACACAACATACATAGCGAAATACACAAGGAGCCATATTGATCAATATGCCGTCAGAGGCTGGGACAAACAACGCGGTTGCTGGAGCCGGCGCCCTTTGATCATGACGACCCGTCCGTGCGCCACTTGTTACGGTACCAGTGGGGAGGAGGAGGCAGAAGGTCTAGTCAAACTCAGGTTTACGAAAGCCCTACCAAGTCTCCAACAGGTTTACTCGACCCTGAATAAGGAGTGTCTCTGTGAGATGTAGACCTCGCGAGTCTGTCTTTGCTTTGCATAGCTTAAAAATGAATAAATGTTCACCGCGCACCTTAAAACAAAAAACGCGCACAAAGATCGCGAAATGGCTGAAATAGGTTCTTTTTTACGTTTTCAACCCCTATATCTCCGGCAGTTTGAAAAATTTCGAAAAACTGAATCGACAAATAATTCCATAATTATAACTATTGAACCGCTCACAAAACACGAGTATCGATTGAGAAATGCGACCTGTAGAGGAGAACAGCCGGACATCCGGACATACGAAAGCATTTTTGCCCAAGCTGAAACGGAGACACTGCGCTCGCTCGGTCAATAGTCAACAACAGTAAGCAATATAAAAAATGTCTCTCTACTGTAACGTTACCAAACAATGAATAGCTGTTGTGAATGGTTGACAAAATTATTCATGTTAGTTGACATGAGATTGGATGATATCTAGATTGAATTGGACATGCATTGAGGTTCCTACATCAACATGTAAAAAAAATATAAGCTATAATTAATACCGGCTAGAGGCGCCACAACATTTAGTTTATCGAGGATAGCATAATCAGCCTATAATGTTCCCACTGCTGGGACACAGGCCTACTCTCGTTGAGAGGATGTGGGCGGGTCCAGTGCGTGTTGGTAGGTGTCACATGTATCCGAATTTTTGGTTCTAGGACATGCCGGTTTCCTCACAATGTTTTCACCGTTTTGAAACCAGTGGTGATGAAATAATTTATACAAAGTAAAGCGCCTGTCTGGCTTCGAACGTACGACCTACAGCTCGTACGCCCTGGTCGTTACCACTTGGTCACTACTGTTCAGGAGAGGTGGAGGATAACGCAAGAGTAAATACCTACCCATCAAATCTAAACTAAAAGAAAACACTATAGATTGAAAAGACTTGATTATTTGTATGTTTGTTTGTTACGCTTTCACGCTAAAACGACTGAACGGATTTTGATGATATTTGGCACATGGGTAGGTCATAACCTGAATTAGGACATAGAATACTTTTTATACCGATATTCGTACAGGATCGAGACTTATGCGGATGAAACCGCGGGGCACAGCTGTTAAGAATATTGTGAGTTCTCGGCTGCAATAATGTCTGATTATAAAGAACCTACCCTGTATTTGAACAATGATTAATATGAAGCAAGCAACCACAGGATCCGTACCCTAATTGCGTAACCCACTATTAATCAGAATCTGAATAATTTTGAAGGAAATTGCTTATCCATTACTTCATATGTTCGAAAAATTTGTCTGCTCAACAACGTAAATAACGCAATGAATGTTGTTGAACTGTCAAAATTAAAGCCATTCCTACTGTTAGTGTGTTACGCAATTGCCCCGCTGATTTCCATAGTGAAAACAACTTCGGCCGAGTTTGGTTGTTAAGCTTCTGTTCACCTTGCCAACGCCACCGTTGTCTCCTGCGGCCCCAACAAAGTGCTACGTATGTGCTGCTTTGATGGGAAATGTCCACAGTAATGCAGTTTTTGATACGCCACTCGGCGCCATCTTTGTTCCTCGCCTGAGCTTTGTGATTATAATGTGGAGGCAGGTCGCTGGTACTCCGAATATGTTATATAAGGGTATCTGTGATTTTCCCCGTCTGTTTGTTTTGTAAAAATAAGCGTTGTAGGAAGCAAACAAGAGAAATTGAAGAAAAAAGTATTTCTCGGCAATAAATGGGTATTTTACTTTTATTGTTTAGTGCATTTTCCATTGCTTTGAAAGGGGTATGTACAGTTTAGGTACCTGTTGTCAAGCAGAGGGGATTTCTCGGCAGAGTTCTTGTCCAGTATAAATAGCAGCCGATATACAAAAGTGTTTGCACAACAACATACAACATTTTAAACATACAACATACAACAACAATACAACATACAACATTCAACATTTTTACAAAATACAACATTATGACTACCAGTTTTTTTCTTCTCAGTTAGTTTTAATCATAATCTCAAGTTTAAGTAATTTATGCGGCCTACCCAAATGTAATTTCTTTGGTATTGTTCGTCGAATCGTTGAGCTCTTAAGTTCGAAGTTGAGCTGCACGCTTACTGATAAATGCGTTCACTGACTGGCGTACACTCAATCTGTGTAGTTCTTTCCTCAAAAGACCATTTCAGATTCCAATCTACATAGTCTTCACATGATCTGACCAAGATTATGTCTGGACTTTAAAAGAGACTGACCTCTGAGTTTGTTTCGGCCTTTTTTCTTGAGAGTAGTCAGATAGGAAATGCCGACCTCATCCAGTTTAAAAAATATGATTGACGTGTAAAAGTGTTCGTACAAACCTACTTCCAGAAATAAAATCATTTATAATAATCGGTGTTTCTATTAACCGTAGCTGACAAAGCCCCTGGGAAAAGCTTTGATGTCTATAGTTAGACTGAGGGTACTACATAAATACTATTACTGAACAGCAAAACTCGAAGATGTAAAAATAAAATAGCATACATGGACGAACAAAAAAAGTCGGACGGAACTCCGCTAAGACAAAACTGAGTCCCGTTTATATGTGAATATATTTATGTGGAAGTGTTGCCGTTTGCGCGCGCCCCGGCCGACTAATGTGTGAATGTGTGCGTACAGCGGCCTGTTTGTACGTACAGCGAGCTGGCCGACTTTAGTGACACAGTTTTTTATTAACGAGAATCTGTCCGACTTTTTTTTGTTCATCCATGATTGCACATAAGCAAATATACGACGAATACCGACACAGGATAATCTACTAAGGCTTTTTTTTTAAGTGAGTGTACATTGAAACAGCAGCATGGTTGCAATAACGGCAAACAACGCCCTCTCCCGGTGATTTGGGCATTTATTAAAAAGCACACAATACCCGGCCACTACACTGAGATCGCTCTTTTCTATTTTATTTTTAATATTAAACCCCCCGGCTACTGCGTCGGCATAGAGTAATGTGAGAGACAGAGATTTCAATTATGGAAGAATGCGTATGCTTAGAAAGTTTGCTCATGTTGAGAGAATGAATGAAAGGCGGCCAATACAAGGCAGAGGTGAGTGGAAACACCTGGAGGAGGACATATAGCGACCTTATGGTGATGTTCTTCAGAAAGGTCAGGTGCGTTGGTAGTACTCGCAATCGTCGTGAGTGTATGACCAGGCAGATGGATGAACGTAAACGACACAAAAGGAGCATGTAAAGATCGTAGCAGGTGGCGTTCTGTATTTTCTGCCCACCCCATGGAAAGAAGGCGATAGTTTATGTGTGTATGTATGTTAAGTTAATAATTACGCCTCTGTTCTTTATTGTATGTATAAATGTGCGATAAATACCCATGAATCTTTAAAAGCATGTTTTGCTTCAAATAAAATTCGTTTATTGATTTGCATTCATTTTAACAATAGAACCAAGATCTTGTTTATTCCTACACTTTTTATGCTGACAGAATGTTGATACATATAAAATATCTGCGTAAAACTCATACGAATTTTATTTTTCACAGGAAAAAAAACAACAAACAATATAATGTTTGCATGTAATTTATTTGCAATTACTTTTAATACTAAAGAAAGAAAATACATTTGTTTAGCACAGACTACAAAACACACAACACAACATATGTCATATCCGATATGGGTAGACTGTTGAGCGTAAAAATTATAAGTTTAAAATAAGAACTGATTTACACAGTTTTGCAATAAATATATCTTTAACACATACGTAATTTCGTATCTGAATTAAAAATATAATTTAGCAAAAACAAAACACAGCTACCGTCTCTGTCCCGCGCTACTCTGTACCATCGCTTCCAGGGAGGCCGGCGAGGGCCCTCCACAGCTATTATTGAGATTCAGACGGCAGACTCTTCATCATATCTACTCCTGCCTGAAATATGTACTCTTGCAATAACTGTTTATGTAATTCACAATTTTGTTCTTATATCTACTGAATTGGAGGAAGTTGCTTGGTATGTAGCGCAGTATTTTGAAATGAACATTGCTTAGAATCCGGCCGTGTTAATTGCCGTTTATGATCAAAAGGAAGCCTTTTCAAGTCTTTTTATTAAAAAATTCTATCGTGAATGCGACTAAATGAGGAAGTAAAATAGTAGCATTCGACATGAGATATCAAATGACGGAACTTTCATACACAACTATGATGGTTGATTAAGGGCTAAAAATGTACTCAAGATCACAGAAACTCTTCAAGTATTTTATGTTTTCATGTACGTAAAAACGGTGTATGTATCAGATACAAATATTTATCATGATAGTCTACATAAGTATCCTTTTCAAGCTTTTGCAAAATCGTCAATTGAAATAAATAATATTAAGAGGGTGTACACACACCGACACGAAGCAAACAAAATTTATCTAAACAAATGCAGCCACATTCCTCTAGATCGTATTTTGTTGCTTCGTGTATTAATATGAAAGTTTATAAAAGGTCTTAGAAATCTAGACACACTTACCGAGGGTCCTTACTGAGCCGTTATTCATAATTCCTTCTCAGTCATGAGATAATATTTTTTTAGAGGAGTGGCGCTACTACGGTACACTAGCGCCACTCCTGTAAAAAAAAATATCTGTCGCCCTTTTAAGCATTTTTTTTTTTCAGATTTTACCCGATTTTAGTACTTGATGCAAGGCTAATCAGAATGTCCATAGTGTTTTACAAAGCATTGCTGTATCGCTGTAAGTAAAGCGCTGAATGAAGACACTGCAGTGGTTCGGACTAACAGTCGGCCGAACAATTAGCGAGTCCATCCGATTCTTATCAGCTCGGCTGAACATCGCGTGCGCGTCCTGTGCTGCAGTGTGAGGTTCTAGTTATGAGTGGTAGCGGGTTTAAAAGTATACTGAAGGTAATTGTAATTCATCACCAATTTCATAATTTTTTTTTATATTCCTGTGCTATATAAAAAAAGAAACTACTTAAAGCTTATTTCATACATGCTCTAAAAAAAACAAGGTCTGGCACTCCGAGAGTGACACATGCTTACGTCACTATCCAGTTGCCACTTTATTGCACCAAAATATAAATTATGGCAACATTTTCAGTCACCATTCTGTTGAAAAATATATATAAGGCATTTAAATTGTCGTTTCGTCTTTCTAATCAAACGAAACAATTAAATTTAAACATATACCAACGTAATTGTTAATTAAATCCTCATCGTTTTATCGGATTCGCACGGGTAATAATAGCGGTTGGGGAGTTACTATTACACACTACTGGTAACACAGCGGTGATGACGTAGGCTTGTGTCACCCACGTGACCACTGTGTCTCGGAATGCTATACCTGGTGAAGTATATTATTATACTATGATTTCATATATGTAGTCCGTATAGACCACCACCAAATAAATTTAAAAATGGAATAGAAATATGTGAAATTATCTGCCGGAACTAACCAGCGGGGTAATTACGTATCACACTAACAGTAGGAATGGCTTCCATTTTGACAGTTCAACAACATTCATTGCGTTATTTACGTTGTTGAGCAGACAAATTTTTCGAACTTATGAAGCAATGGATTAGCAATAGGCTTCAAAATGATTCAGATTGTGATAGATAGTGTGTTACGTAATTAGGATGCAGAAGGTGACAGAACAGGCCTTAATAGATATTAGTTTATTTTTCATTTTTTCGTTACCGATGCAGTAATGGTTAACCACTTGAGCACACTTGTGTTCTATTAATTCATTCTCCACGTGAATATATCTCACAATTGGTCTAAAAACGCTAAAATGTTGATAATGTTTTTCATCGCTTGGACGGTGTGATAAGTACTAAAGCAGGCAGCATATAACAAAGTCAATTATAAGGGTTGTGCAAAGTTTAACAGAGGTTATTTAGCTTTACCCTGTGCTGTTTAAAGCATGGTTATAAACGAATTCTCTATTAATTACCACGAAACTTTAATGTAACGTGGGAACAATAAAATGTTTTATTAAGGCGCTGCCCAAATGTAGGACACCGTAAAACGCTCAGTTTTTTGTCGCACAGTTAGGCGTATTGGTACAAATTACAAGTCCAATAAAAAATGAGTTGATAGTCAAATGTTCAAAGAAAAGATTTATTCAAAAATATTTCATAAAAATAAAATAGTTATCATGATAAATAAATCGTAAAACAGAGCTTTAAAAAATATTTTTCGTCGCACAATTCTCAAAATTTTGAGCGTAAACTATCATATTTTACGTAATGATAAAGGGAATTCAATCAACTAAATCAATACCTAAAAATTATTCCACTGAGCCGTGCGTTTATGTTTTAATTTAATTCAAAATTGTTGGTCATTCTATTCAACTAACATAAAACGCATCGCTATTTTGAACCTTATTTGTTTCCGCGATGCGCAATTGAGGAGCGTTTTTACAAAACGATACATCGTAAAATAATTTATTTTTCAATAATGTAATTTATTTATTTATTAGGTTTTATATATAGTACATTAAATGAAATTGCCGTTATATAAAAAAAACAAAAAATCGATGTATCGCTTTGTGAAAACGCTCCTCAATTGTCAATTACCTAAAAATTTGCTTCCTATCTCGCCTCAAGCAAGTTTATAATTGATTTCATCTTCCTTTATTTAGCTTTTGCATCTTGGCGTTGACTGTTGTCTGTGACACTACAATTTATGTGAAGATAATTTTTTGTATAGGTATTATTCTATTTAATGAGCCACAGCAAATACTCAACTAGTAATGGATTATTGATAGCCAGCAAAAGACCCTGAATGCTCGCAACTCCTGGTTAGCCCAGGTTCAAGATTGTGATGTTACAAAAAACTTTTTTACAAAAAAAAAACCGACTTCCAAAAAAAACACTACAAAGTGAAAAATAACCTTAATTTTAGAAGCTCGGTGTTTTCGGTTTTGTTTCGTTTTTTGCCACCGACTTCCGAAATTAAAGTTATTTTTCACTTTTTATTGTTTTTTTTTATTTTTTTGTTTTCACTTTTTGGTTGGTACCTACCCCACACAACTTCGTATACCACTACTTGATATGTAAATAACAGTGACAGGAAGTTATTCAAACATCATCAATGTATACTAATTAGAAAAAATACGCTTTGTTAAGGATAACTCAAAAACTACTGGTCAGTTCTTGATCAAATTTATATGGGACCACATGAAAAGCAACAGTTTTCAAATAAAAAAAATCATCTAAACCGGTCCACCTAAAAAAAAGTTCTGAGGAAAAACACATTTAAAAAAATACATACGAATTGAGAAACTCCTCCTTTTTTTGATATCGGTTAAAAATAGTTTCGTTATGATACTAAAAGTCACTGTTAAAAGGACGATAGTAATTTAAGATCCTATCATAGCAATATTAGCTCTTTAAAATACATTCCCACTATCACAGCTGAACTACCCCGGAACTATACACCAAGCTAATTCACACAGAGCCAACGTGTTCCACACAGAAGTTTATCTGCAAGTTATTGAGGGTTACAAACATCGACAGGTGTGTGGTACGGCTAATAGTTGGAAATTCAAAGTTGTGCTCAAACAGGGTAGGGTAAACACTAGGCCATCTGGCGAACTTTGCCCAATACTCGCGGACTTGGAGTGTCGGAGTGTTGGGTCTTGTACCCGTGTTGTGTGACTACATCGGTTTTGGCGCTTGGGTTTTTAAAAGTTTAATTGAACGTTAGCAAAATGGTGAAGTCAAATTCGGAGAGTCGAGTTATTTTAAGTTATGTTTTCATATAAAAAGGTTCTTTATATAAGTTCTGTTACAGAAATGTTGAAATTCAGTTATATGATATAACTATATTAATAATTGCATTGTAGGTGAAAACCATAAGAATCAGGAAAATCTTATTAAAATAATTGAGCTTTAAGCATAACGCACTAAAAAAGTCATATAAATTGTTTTATTTGCATGAGCTTTTTCGAGCTTTAAAAAAAGCTGCTTTAGCAAATAAGTCTATTTAGGAACCTAAGTTTTTTTTTTGCGATCACTAAATTAGACAATCACTAATTGATTTACTCTTACTAATCTTTTACATCCAAAACATCACATTAATTTGGTACTACAGCTAGCCTCCAGCCAGCTTACAATCCTACAGGAATAAACCACCGGCTAAAACGCCCAACCTCAAGCGTTCTAACAACAGTCGTCGCGTTACAATACCAAGTGCGTGCAATACTTGTCTTCAGAGGGAGAAGTAATTGACAGTTACAAGGAGCGGGGCTGGTGCAAAAACATGGCGAATTTTTATTGCTGTCAAACCACTTGTGCAGTGCAAGCAATACGCCACCGTGTACCTTGCACTTGTGGCGAGAGAATAGGTAGGGTTCGTTTCGTTGTTGTGGTGTTAATTGCAAGTTTTTTTTTTTTTTTTTTTTTTTAATATTTTATGGCCTGGTTGCTAAGACCTTTTAGCCAAGTCTTTAGTTTATTTAATTTCCTTCACTAAATTTCTTCGAAAGTGTTTTTAATATATTTATATATTGCTCGATAACAAGTCTTATTTTTTAATAATTATGTCAAGCGGCGGGAGGTATTATTTAGCACAATACTTTCACTACACAATTCACTTAATTCACTCGCTTTGTTTGGGCTTGATCATTTAGGTTTCCACTTTTCAAGGTACAAACTTGATACAAAGAACAAAGTATATTTCGCTATTATAGGTACTTATTTTCATATTTCTTGACAATGATTTCCATGATAGTCAATTATTATTTATTTTTTACTTAAGTTTTCGGTTACTTCATGTTATTCCCGCCATTTCTCCTTCGGTCCCAATTGCAAGTTTAAATTATTTTATCTGTAGATTTACAAAATGTCTGTAGACGTAGATGTTTTGGATTTTAGTTTCATAGTTTGGAAATCGGAGGAAAGGAAGATGTTGCTCAAAGATCTTAACATTCTTAAGCAGTGTTTTGTAAGTAGATGTTTCGTGATATTTCTGGCTTTTGTTAAAGAAGGTTAAGAGGAAGGAAGGAAGGAAATATAATATTTAATAATCATGAAGATTCAAATAAGCAAGTTTCCTTGTAAGCTATTTTTACTATGTCTAATGCATTCGTTTACCTGTTCTCAGTATGAGTTTGTACAAATATACACGTTCACAGAACTATAACAATTATTTTATTGGTTAAGTCAAGGTGAAAACTAAACTATTCACCAGAACATATTGTTATGATGTCATTATTATCCTCGCGTGTATTTCACCCAGAAATAATTCTGATAACGTACCCATAAAATACTTTTATCGCCATAATAATCACTACTTACGAAGCTAACCCTGCTGGTTAACCGGGGCTCAAGTGTTCCCCACGGGGTAGCGTGTACCCCATGGCGTGGGGTCGTGGGGTACTCCTATACCCTAGAGAATTCCGCGGCTATTGCCGACGGGGCCCGCGGGTACAACCCTCAAATTGAATATTTTATTAATTTAAAACTTGCCCAAAAATTGTCTAATTTTAAATTGGTACGTTTTAGTTTATTTTGATGGAAGTTGCGCAGTATATTTTATTAGCTTTCGTGAAATAATTTGTTTCGCTGCGGTGTATGATGCTTGTTTACTTATGTAGTAAGTAGATATCTACATACCTCTCCACATGAAGGAGAGTTCTCGGTAAAATAATCTGCTTCTTATTAAGAATTATTACTGAAAAATCTCAACATTTCACAAGAAGATCTTTATTTCTCAATATCAATTATTTGGTTCGTCACCCAATTTAGTGAAGGTACGTAGACTTGCAAAAAAAAAAAGTGGAAACATGATGTCACGTAGAAAAGTTGTTTCAAGTTTTGTAGACGTTGAATTTTTAATAATTTTGCATCATCATTTCTGCTGAAAGACGCCCACTGCTGGACATAGGCACCCAAGAAGCGCCTGGACTTCGACTGGTTCTGTGCTTCTCGCATCCAGCACCATTTTGCATGCCTAAACCGAACTTATTAAAATTTTCTTGCAATACAGGGTGACATAGTGGCACATTTTCATTTTACTTTTGTTTTTATTTTATAATTTTTATTTTTATGAGTGTGTTTAGTTTAGTTTCTGATAATCCTGTGCGAGTCTCAATAAATACTTTTCTTTCTTTCTTTCTTTCTTTCTTTCTTTCTTTCTTTCTTTCTTTCTTTCTTTCTTTCATGGACATCCGACGCGCAACCGGTTACCATAGATCATCAGTACACGATTCTGAACCCCCTGCGTTGAAATTTTACATCGATTATTTAAAAAATCATATGCTGTTCCATACATTTTGACCGCGTAAGTATTGCACTTTTCTATGAAACGGCAGATATTTTTTTTATAACTGACGAGAAATTTCTACGCTAATGGGTCTAGAATCATGTGCTGAATAAATGGTTTCAATTGACGCATCGATGTCCCTGCCATTCTGTATATTATTTCAGATTTTTTATATCTTACTTAATGTCCATCAGAAATCAGACTACACAGTTGTGCCACAATCAAAGGGTGCAGACATATGGCTAACATTATGGCCAGCTTTTATTAACTTTGCCTGTCACTCAATTTGGAGTATTAGCAGTATAGCGCGCCGCGGGCCGGCTTAAGTAAGTACAGTATGATGCAGAAAACTTTAGTGCTTTTAATTGTTTATTTATAGATGGTTTTTAATCAATGGTAATTATTATTAATGTATGTACAATTGTAATAATTCTAATTGTGACATTTTAATTTGTAATTTTATGTTTAGATAACAATTCAATTATTATTATGGATTTAATTATTATTTCTTAACATTTTTTATAAATTTTGCGTGCCTATTTTCAGGCAGAATGTACATGGCTCACTCCTATCTACTCCACCTGTATTTTAATGTACCTACATTAGTTGCAAATAAATGATTTGATTGATTGATTGATGGTTTTTGACTTGTTATGGTGTGATTGCAGTATAATGTTGCTGATAATTAGAAACTTAAGACTTTTATTGAAAGACAGGTAGTAAAAAAAACCGCTTAAAACGACGTATCGCCTTATTGCACAGTTGCTTTTTTTTATTTGACAGGGGAGTATTGTAGAAGAAAACGTGTTGCGCCAACATCAAGTCATAAAGCAGGAATATGATGATGATATAAAGGTAATCATAATTTTTGATTATCTTACTCTATCATCAGTGGCTCTACAATTTAAAAATATAGATAAAAGCCTTTCACATAAAGAAAAACTCCATAATCATGTTCAGAAAAAGCACTTGAATCCAAAAGCATTTTCGAATCATCTTCTAAAAAGCGCCAACACTGGCTCTGTTTCCGCTAATTCCTGCTAAACCCACTAACGCGTCCGTATGAACGCTAATTACAGGTCGATAACACTTCGTTAGGAAAATTAAAGTACTTCGCACTCCAAGCACGGCGAGTAAAGCTTCAGAAATGTAAGGAATTTTGAGTTTTTTTTTCTTAGGTTAAGTAGGTACTGGTTACGAGGAATCCGGTAATGTTTTTCGCACGTCTATATTTGTGTTGGTTAGTGTGCAAGTTTTTCAGAAAGTAACTGTAGACGTGTCAAGACTATTAACCTTTATTACTTACATCAACGAATTTGCAATTAGAATTGCGTCTAGTAATGGGTGTTACTGAATTAAAAACGTTCACGTTCGTTGATGAACTCGTTCTTTTTTGTATTTGTGTGTTTTCCTTTGCGTCATGTTTCCCGCAAATAAACGTATTTTTTTTTTAAGCTACTGCATAGCTTTTATCGCGGGCTTTGAGCGCGGCGACCGAATCAAGAAATTCCGTAACAAAAATAAAACATAACACCCCCCACTTGGCCTACCATGTAGCTCGGCCGAGCGTTCGCTTAACGTGTATGTATATGGTACGACTGTACTTGAATTAATACTCGTATCAAAGAAAAAATAATAATTCATAAATAAAAAAATTATAAATAATTATAATTGCATAAGTTGATAAAAAAATGCTATGCAATAGCTTTACCGCGGCAGTCCCCGAGTGCCACACGTGTTTTTTTTTATTTCTTTTCTTTATAAAAAACAATACATAACTTTTATTGTTTGTTCCTATTTTGTTTAAGTAGGTGTTGTTTATACATTTTATACCTAATTATTTCCCTAATATCTTCCATACTTTATAGAACTAAGTAAGTACTTTTTAGTAGATAATTTTAGATATAATATTTATTTGTGTTACGTTAAACCACCCCCTGTATAACATCAATAAGCCGGAATACCGCAGGCGTTTAGCCGCTGACAAGCATTGTCCCGCCCCAACAGTTCTTACCATTATATGCGCGGGAGTCGAAACCAACCCCGAATGTTGTGCCCGCAAATAATTGATTAAGTTGCGCGTGAAATTCCATAGTACCGGGTTTATTTTGATTTCATTCGCTTCGGTTAATTATTATAAAGTTATTTTGTGAACTATGCATAGTGATGTCACGGTTAATAGAGCTGTTATTAATAATTTGTTATTTATTCATGAATTTCGGCGTAAAATATTTGAATAGCGATGTGGAGTTGAGTATATGAAATGTGCATTGTGTGTTAATAAATAATAATAATGTGTATAGGTATTGTAATGATTTAATGGAAGTTGTTTTCTGTTTCAGAGCGATTGGCCTAGTCGGTTAGAGGAAGCTGAACGATGGAGGATTACAGTTCTTCTGAGATTCTTGTCAAGAAAATATCGCTTATTTGGAGAAACATCGACGTAAATGTAATTTTTCCCAAAAATGAGTTGTCGATATAATTGTATTGTGCTCGAAAAAAAAATCAGAGGAGCAGAGGCGTGAAATATTTAGCGTGAAATATTTAATATAAATTGGGATTTATCAACATTTTAGAACGAGACGGTAACAGATTACAAAACAAAATCACTTTAAATCACTCTCCTGTAAAATTTTAAAAGCAGCAGTTACGTCGATGTTTCTCCAAAAGACCGATATGGTGAGAAAGAGAACAGGTTTCTATTCAGAACTAATGATAACATTATAATTCTGTATTTTTTTTTACATTTTAAACTAAATTCATTACGCTGAGCTCCACGTAATCAGATCAACAATCAAAAAACGAAAAACTCAATCAAATTAAAAATAAACAGTAACTGTCACATATGGCACCTACGTACCAACCC
This sequence comes from Dryobotodes eremita, assembly GCA_917490735.1. Lineage (NCBI taxonomy): Eukaryota > Metazoa > Arthropoda > Insecta > Lepidoptera > Noctuidae > Dryobotodes > Dryobotodes eremita. Next base: position 15,439,886 of record OU823257.1, read on the forward strand.
TCCTCGTAAAGAAAACACCCCTACAACGCATCGACAGTTACCAACGCCCTCATAAAACACTAATAAATAAATTTACTCAGCGAACGCAGCATTTATTCAATGAAATCCGAATAAATGTATTCAATAAAACAACGACAGTAATATTCTGTTGTGTCGTGGTAATCCTTGAACAATAAAAATCTCAGCACTCTGCCCTCGGCACTCTTTGGAGGGATAGAGGAATCGAGGATAGTCTTTAGTTTAGGATAAATAATCGCAAATGTGGGGTGATAGCTTATTGTCTACCGGGTATTGCTGCAAAAATGGACAAATTGTGAGGTGTTAGGAGAAATAAATCTATTTAATAGAAAATCGGTGCTAAAAGATATTTCTGATGCATTACTTACCTACTTATATCAAAACAATGTCATCCTGTAACGTTTTCGTCTCGCTTTTGGGCAAAGGGATCATCTTTTGATATACTCGTAGATAAGGAACGAGCAATCAATGACCACCACGGTTACCTACTCATTGAAACGCTACAAATACAGTACTACGTATACTTGTATACCTATTTTATTTATAATTAATTATGTTATCTTTTTAATACTTTTTAAGCTATTGCATAGCTTTTATCGCGGGCTTTGAGCGCGGCGACCGAATCAAGAAATTCCGTAACGAAAAGAAAACCTAACAACCCCCACTCCGCCTACCATGTAGCTCGGCCGAGCGTTCGCTTAACGTGTATGTATATGGTACGACTGTACTTGAATTAATATCAAAGAAAAAAATACTGCATAAATAAATAATTATAATTGCATAAGTTGATAAAAAATGCTATGCAATAGCTTTACCGCGGTAGTCCCTGAGTGCCGCACGTGTTTTTTTATTATTATTAACGCCTGTTAAACAGAGCACCTGCCATCTGATCTCTACACCACCTTTGGTTGACTGGTAGAGAATGCCTAAGGCATTAAATCCGCCTTATATGTTATTGTGTGCGAGAAGTTTAAATAAATAAATAAATAACTTAATTATTATCATGCTTCTGCGAAAAACTAGATATTTTCGTTGATATTTTGCATTAACTGAAAAATCAAGATGTAGGAATCGTAGATCGTGTACAATTGAAAACGCAAAATGTAAAATAAAAATCGCAGTCGTCCTCACATGTGTAAAATCCGTCTTAAATCGCGAGGGTCCGCACAGGGGTGCCGACCGAAAACAACACGATTTGTATTTATATCTAAACCGTGCCTTTGTCGTGCGATTAGTAGCGTATTGTTGCGACAAATGGGTGCGCAAGTGTGCGGGGGTACTTAGAGGGCTTATACTGGGGTTAAATGTTATTGCCGAGTTCTCAGTGTGGGTGTTGAGATGATAGATATCACTGTGATGTGGAGGCTGAATCATTGTGATTTATTGTGCGATTGATATTACCGATTTTTTTTTTAAATATGGCGTTTTCTACTCCTTCATCACTAATAAGTAACGATTCAACGTACGTTCGATTTGAATAAATTCATAAATTGACATAATTATTATGTGATAGGTAGGTATCCTAAACTATTTATAGCCCGTTTAAGGTCCTCCAAATTCTAAAAACACATGATCATTTATCCATCTTGAATTGACGAAGTAATCCTCAATTTTTTATTCTTTTCGGTAGGTATTACATCGAAATTACATCACAGGATGTCCTTTAGTCCCATACATATTTCTGATAATTATCAGATCCTCCTACACAATAGTACTTATAAACTGGCCCAAAACACAACTACATTAGGTACAATCAGTGCCGAGACCCACAGCGTCACGGCAGGGTTGTCACGCACGAACGAGCTCTCCTCGTGCTAATGAGAGATAATCCCGGGACTCAGCCTTGATTTCTGTTGCAGTCCCTCCCTGCATCATGAGGTATAGGGTCAAAAGATTCACTCTGTACAAAACTTGGTGACTGAAACAAAATAATTGCGCGCCAACTACGACACTGCGACAGTTTAGTCTATGCAACACTGTGATGACAATCATTTAAAGCACCTTTCTCTTTTTTTGTCACATGTTCTCCGAGGAAGAAAGGGTTTCATTTTGTAAAGAATGATCCCTGAAATTTCATCTTTACAGCTTGTCGGTGGCCATATAAAGTGAATCGAAACTTATGGGCGTTAGAGGCTCTGCAGTATGTTAGCCATGACGCTTTGGACTTCTGCGTGTTCTTACCCAGTGGTCCCCTGTCTCCCCAAGACTCCCCAGTCGGACTCGTCGTGATTTCTATTGCAGTGATCCCGCCATTCCGCCATCCCGCCGACAGCGCACAAGGGTTGTATACAACATTGTGTTTTTATTGCATAAACGTGCTGTAACAATTACATTGAATCGAGGGTGTGGATAACATTTTTAATTAGACTTTTGTGACAGAAAGATTACAGTGTGAAATGTTTTTGGGTGTAGAAATTAGAGGAAATAAAAATACCTACGTTTTGTAGAGAAAAAAAATAAAAATGACTTGTACGTTTTCAGCTGCTTTTGGCTGAAAATATAAATGATAAATGATTTTATTTCTGTAAATAGGTTTGTACAAACACATTTACACATCAATCATGTTTTTTAAACTAGACGAGGTCGGCGTTTCCTATCTGACTACTCTGAGAAGAAAGGCCGAAAAAAACTCAGAGGTCACAGTCTGTTTTAAAGTCCAGACATAATCTTGGTCAGATCATGCGACATAAGCTTGCTAACCAATGCAATAGCTGTAAGAACTAGACATGTGCATACATTTTTGCAGGCATCGTCTTAGTTCTATACAAAGCCGATTGATAAGTCCTATCGACGATGTATTTTTTATTTTCTCCTGAAAAAATATAATCACAGCAATACAGCTTGGCGTTGGAAAGAGTACGAGTGGATAGATCAGTGATATTATAAGGATACATATTGAATAAAATAACTTATTATTTGTAACGCTAGAAAACACATCGAGAATTACCTTGCTGTTACAGATGTCCATTGACTTTTCGCAATTTTCACCAGGCGTTGGTTGTCAGCCACATATCCACTCACACAGCTCGCTACATCAATCACAGAAGTAAAACATGAATATTCTTCCCCATATAAAAATACAGCATGTCCCTATAATATATACTGCAATATACATACAATGTTCATTTCATTTTTACAGAGCCGGATAAGTCTTCCAAGAAGGAAGGGTGTGTCTTTTTCATAAAGAAGCGAATTTAATATTTGAAACTTAATTTCGCGAGATGAGACTTGCTTCTGAAGCGGCGAAGACGTGTAATAAAAAGTTTTAGCTTAAGCGAAGATGTACGTACCTCCTAGATAGGTGTTTGTGCTTGTTACCTGTATAGTAGGTTTACAGAACACCTGAATGGCGCAGTGCTTAAAGCAGATTTTCAGGTTTAAGTAGGGATTTTGATAGAGGCTCAAGTCTAAAGATTTGTAAACGAAATTATTTCCTGTAGCACCCTCTCATAAAAACACAGGTATTCCCGATATATTTTTATTTTACAGGAAACGGAAGTAGGAAACGAATAAAAAAGGGTACCGATCATAAAACAGAAATTATTAAATACTGTAAAGTTTAGTGCCTGCGTGGTTTAACACTAACTTTTGGGTTGGTTGATATTTGGTAGAATTTTTATTATTTTAGACGGGTTATGGTTTGGTAGTTGGTTTACGATCACTGATCTAATGATACGAAATAATATGGTTTAAAAACTATATTGAATACTACAATTTATTATGATTATGAAATGGTAAATCTAAGCCAATTTAGCACTAAGATGGTTTGATCTGGTTTGGTTTGAGTAAAGCGATTTGTAGTCGAACACGTACTAACTGGTAATTGTTGCGATACATGCTTTTATAGAAATGCACGCAGGCAAAAGTGTTGAGCTGTTCGGTTGCAAATATTGTACCGAACAAATACTTTCTGCAATCCTTTAAATACTCATACACCATAATCATTTACATCGATGTGTGCCCATAAAAACCAGTAAAGATTTCTATGAAAACGCTACCCAACCATTATAAAACAATTCCGCCCTACAACTATGTCATTAGGTCACAATTAAAATTGATAAGCAAACACGCTGTACCGTACCTATCTGTTGATTTTATCTGCCGGCCGACCAATGAGCAAACAGAATTTGAATAAAGAACTGGACTAATGGAACGACCGATGTTTGCCGATGTTTGCCGAGTCGCGCGATAACGAATAGATGCGAGTGCGACTTGCGAGTAAATACTGGCGCAAGTTGACTGGCTAGCAGGTAAACTGTGACCTGGCGAATAAATACAATGAGCGTGTGACGAGTTAGTGATAAATACAAAAGATCTGGCATTTATTTTGTTTGCTATCTAATTCATTATTCATATTTTCACAGTTGAGCACTGTACAAAATTTTCCATCAACAATTTCTACTCTCTTGTTGGCACGAGCTGCTCAACAGCTCAATAATGTGGTAAAAAGGTTGGCCAATCACCACAGTTCGTATGTAGTAGGGCTGACTGTCCAGATTGCACCGGACGTAGGTAGGTATAAAAGTCGAGGCTCATTAGAAACAGCACAGCAGCCAATACTTTGAGATGAGCTTTGCCTGGACAGGATCTCCAGATCTTTGCAGATTACCTGTGCATTCCAGGCTTTCAATGTAGTAACGTCCTTTCAAGACAATCTGGGTGCTGTTGTAAAGCTTGCAAGCAGAAAAAATGTAGTTTAAGTCAGCGGCAGGGAAAATTAGTTGAATTTTATTCTCTCTCCACAATATAGAAGTACCTACGTACAATTACCATGGTATCTATAATCGTACTAATATTATAAATGTGAAAGTTTGTGAGGATGGATGAATGGATGGATGGATGAATGGATGGATGGATGGTTGGATGGATGGATGGATGTTTGTTACTCTTTCACGCAAAAACTACTGAACGGATTTGAATGGAATTTGGAACACAGATGGTTTATAAACTGGATTAACATGTAGGGTACTTTTTATCTCGGTAGTACGTTCCTGTGTGATAATTTCCAACCTCCACGCGGGCGAAGCCGCGGGCAAAAGCTAGTCATACATAATTACTTTAATTTCTTACACATTCTTTTCTGTTACCACACATATACTGGTAAAATTATTGAAATACGAAAAAAAATACTACAATTAAAAAACGTACCCATCTCTCCTTCAGTTTCAGTCAACAGCCGGTATTTAGGTTGACAGCGCACCTGCACAAATATTCAATGAATAATTAAACAATTTGCCGCAACGTTGCGTGTTGCCATCGCTGATAACCTCGGGAACTTGGGCGTAGTATGTAAGGACAATAGTTCATAGTAAATACCTACCTAAAAGGTGTTTTAAGGTTGCACTAGTCGATATTTTTTTCCATTAAAATTTCGGGAGGGTATTACTGCACTCTTTGACATTGTACATAAGTTAAACAGGATATCGTTTTAATAATAATAATTCATTTATTTATTCAAATAACAAAGATCTATCTATCATTATTTCATTATTAATTTTATCTGTGCGGAAACAATAGTAAAATTAAAAGCCATTAAAAAGTTATGAGCCAATAAAAATTCGTTGTTTTTGCTAATTTTAACGTAACTTTGGGTGTTAATAAGTAATAAAGTAAGTGAAAGTCGGCACCGACAAAGCTCAATTATCGAAACGTTCAATAAACTTTGTTTGTAATTGATTTATGCAGTATTTTTTTCATAAAACTCGATTTTCCAAAGGACCTTTCGTAATTTTTTACGCGGTCGTTTAACTATGAATTAAAATAACGGTGTCTGTGTGCGTGCAAACTAGACGTTGTGCGTGTAGACTAGTGTCTAACTACTCATCACTGATACTATCTCTGTCGCACACGATGTCAGGTGACACAACGTGCTTTTTGGCCACGCGCACCAGTGAGTTCGAGCCCGCGACTAGTTCAACCTTAAGGTAGGTAATTGGGCCAGCATGGGGCTGGTAAGGTTACCTTTGTTTGTGTTGATCTGGAACAACAGAGGCTTTGCAGGTGTTATCAAAACTGTGGTGTCTGATGGGCCTGACCTGACTCCGGTACTCATTTCTTTCCAAAATGTTCGTACCTATGTTCCAAATCGGAACAGCTATGCTTTTCGATTGGCATAGGTATGGTACTATAGTATTTTTATCTCAGGAATCGGCTCGCGCTTTACTTGTGTTTACCATGTGTACAAACACGCGGTGAATGTGTGTGTAAGCACAGGAGCTCTCGGTACCGTCCGAGACAATTGCGAAGTCAGAAGTGTGTGCGTTATGTGCTGACGCTACTCATTTTCACGCATACATTCACACGGTGTTTGTACACTTAGTTACCACAAGTAAAGCGCGTGTCGCTTCGTAAGATAAAAATACTGTAGTAGGTACTGGCAGGTAGGTAGGTTACTGTAGTGGGAACCTACCTGGCGAGCTCCCTTACAAGGAGCTCTACTACTAGGTACCAAACACTATAGTAAACTAGCTGTAGCCCGCGACTTCGTCTGCGATCCAGGATGAAAAGTAGCCAATATCCTTACCCAGGGTATGGTGTATCTGTGTGCCAAATTATATCCAAATCCTTTTAGTTCTTTTTCAGCCAGAAAACTTCCTTTCACATTTGTAATATTAATTAAGATAGGTAGGTACATACATGCCTAAAAAAGCACTCTTTACTAAACTAAACTAACTACATAACTCTTTGCGAACTTTTTAAGTATTTTTATTGATTATCCAACTAATTGCGAATTTGAAAGCTTTCGCCAAAACTTTACCAATCGGCTAATTTATCTGCACAGTCAAAAAAAATCAAGGGTTGCACGGTTTTCCGTTTTTTTTCCTTCGAAGGTTATTTGGCAGATAAAGCTTTTTTTTTTCACTATCCCAGAAACAAATAACAATTATTAGATAGTGTGTAAATAATCAGAATCAAAAAGAGGGTGTGTACCCCGGTTTACCCTAAGGAATAGTAGGTAATGTTTACGCCGCATCTCATTAAGACGCCGCCGCCTACGCCTACTCTCCCCTAAGCCTGCGCGAATTTGTTCGACCATAAAAAATAAATAAACCCATAGCCCCTAACTATAGCTTTGATTGTTAAGATTTTCACATTGCAATGCATGGGAAAAGTTGTGTAAGGGAATTTGAGATGTAGAAATCTCGTAATAGGTTACAATTTCGTTTGAGATTAGGGTTGTAGGTGGTTTTTGTTGCGAAATCAAAATAAAATACAGTAAAAAAACGTTGATACTTAAATGTATTTGAATCGAAGGAAGATTTTAAGAGTTCAGAATCAGAATTTATATTTTACTTATCAGATTTCGTAGAGCTGCACATGCGAGGAAATATGTAAACAAGGTTCCTGAGTAGACAGTCTAACGTGGAAAGGATATCACAAAACAATGAACATCGTGTCAAATTTTCCTAAAAAAGCAACACAGAGAGTGAAAAGCAAGGTTGAGGACAATTTTGTCTTAAAGTGAAAACTGTTACAATGATACCATTTAACATGACTAATTTCAAATCCAACCTTTTCCGAAACACCAGTTAAAACCAACAATGACAATCGTAACAATAATTTCAAACGGCCGTTATCACCAAAACGACAATCAGCTAATAAATCGGTATCACGAATCGGTACGAATGGTACCACGCACATAAATTTCGGTACCAATCCCGGGAGGCGAATCGTGGAAAATCGACGAATGCACATATAATACCTCTTAATAAAGATTAACAGCCGGGGTAGGAGGATGAATATGGTAACGGATTTCTGAGAGACACTGCTCAAATATTCTGGAGCAGAATCAGTAAAAGTCTACCAGAGTCTATGTTTTCAAGTCTTCATTATTTTCTTCTGTTTTCAGCTTTATGGTGTTTTTTGTTTTAATGCTAATAAACGGTTTCTTTTTTCATACTTGTCTTTCTTTCATAGGTTACTTCAGAGTAAACTGTCTCCATCGTCAACTTCATCATCGCTTACCATAGGATGATTTGTGAAACGTGCGTACACCCGCACGTTTCATACCTTATCTTTGTGAACTATTCCAATAATTTATTTAAATATCGACCGAGATTAAGAATGCAGAAGCAAATCATGCTATGTAGCATGAGGCCAAATATTCTTGAATCCTTTTTCAATTAAGTTATAGTATAATAAAATAAAAACATTATTCACCTTCAAGTAAAAAATATGGTTCACACAAAAAATATGCCTTAAGGTAAGAAAAGTTGTGTGGTACAGTTGCAGCCAATACCCAAGCTTATAGAATTTATTAGAAATTCATACTTGTACAGCCTATCCCAAAAATATCGACTTAATTATGGCAACCCTACCAAATAGCCTCCAAATGTCATCAATACAAAACCAAAACGTCATAATAGCCTCGCACGTGCCTTCAATATTGCCCTTTTCACCCCCGACAGTGTAAAACTAAAAATTTACAATATTAACTGTGATAGCTGACAAAAGAACGCATGTTGCGTTCTTTTGACAAGCTGTTTGATCCTAATGTGTCGATTTAAAGTTACAAATAGTTGGGGTGTTAATCACTGGGTCATTTTAATTTATTGCAGTGTAGGAGAAGTTTGAATCAGCTGTGATAATGTGTTGTTTTATTGTTTTAAATGTTACGTGTGGAGATTTCTTTTCGAAAAAAAAAAAAAAGGCTAAATAGCCCGTGTAACACAACTTATCCAGACAAGGTATTTCATATTTCATATTTCATATTTATTTATTTGCGTTCTACAAGGTAAAAAGATGATAACAAAAGCTTAGAGCTAAGAGCCGTTGTAGACCCTGTAAGGGCACAGCAAAATAGTTTTGTTACAGGATAAATAATTCTTAAAATCTAATTATTGTTAAATTTAAATTTAAATCAAATTATACATTAAAATTAAATCATTACAATCATAACAGTTAACAGAAATAACATTAATAATTCAATTAGTAGTTATATAATAATTAAATAATTAAAAATATCTTATAGTCTTAGTTATCTTATAGTCTAAAATATATATTATAGTCTTTCATTCAAGTATTCCTTCACAGTATAATAGCTTTTATTTAATAGAAATACTTTTAATTTATTAACAAAGATGTTGTATTTATGCATATTTCTTATATCTTCCGGTAATTTATTGTATAATTTTATCGACATGACATAGGTACTTGAGGAGTGCAATTTTAATCGGGATGTAGGGATGTTTAACCTATTTTTATGTCTTAAAGTAATGTTAGTTTGTATGTCTTCTCTTTTTGAATAAAATTTCGGGTATGAACGTACGAATTTACAGATTTCGAAGATGTAGATACAGGGTAGAGTTAAAATTTTTTGTTCCTTAAAGTGGGGCTTACAGCTATCTGTTTGTTGAATATTGACAAGTATTCTAATAAGTTTTTTTTGTAGGGTGAATAATGTGGGTGATTCTGTGCTATTTCCCCATAATATGACTCCGTATTTTAGCCATGCATAGGCATATGCATAATATGTTACCAACGCAGTATTTATGTCTGTGGTTTTTTTGATTTCCCGAAGGGCGTATGAAAATGTTGATAATTTTACCTTTAATTTTTGTATATGCGACTTCCAGTTTATATTTGTGTCTATGTCCAATCCTAACAGGGTGAATTTATTTACTGTGTCTAGTTTATAGTTATTAAAACTGAAGTTTATAGGTATAGGTTTTTTTTGTTGAGGGTGAAATGTCATTATTTTTGTCTTATTGTAATTAATTTCTAAATTATGTTCCGTCATCCAATTAGATGTATCATCAAGTATTGAATTTAATTTATCATTAATGTTGGTATTAGTTTCGCAAGAGGTCAAAATGGATATATCATCCGCAAACAATACGCACGTTTCGCTGATATGCTTCGGGAGGTCATTGATATAGACTAGGAATAGGAAGCAGCCTATCACACTACCCTGTGGAATTGAAGCATTTATTGGTATGTTTTCGGATCGGACTAATTCTATTTCGTTCGTTATTTGGTTAAAGTATTCCACTTCCACTAATTGCTCTCTATGCTGTAGGTAAGATGTGAACCATTCGTGACATTTTCCACGGATTCCTATGCTGTATAGCTTATTTAATAAGATGTTGAATTGAACTTTATCGTAAGCTTTCGTCATATCGAGAAGTAATCCTATAGCATATTTTTTGGAGTCGATGATATCAAGGGCTTCTTGTATGTATTTGTAAATGGCGAGGGTTATGGATCTGTTTTTCCTGAAACCATTTTGACATTCATTAAATAGATTGTATTTTTCACAATAAGCGTAGACACGGTTGCACATGGCTTTCTCAAATATTTTTGACGCAGTGGGTAGGAGAGCGATAGGGCGGTAGTTGTTTGGGTCAGCTTTTGCATTTTTTTTGTGTATTGGCTTTACAAGGGCCTTCTTCAGTAGGTTGGGAAAAATTCCTTCCTCAAAAGATTGATTTAAAAGTTTATAGAATGGGAGAGTTAATCCATCCGCGCATTGTCTAAAGCCATTTTATGAATGTTTTACATACATAAACTCAAGCCTTCTTCCCATGGGGGTAAGCAAAAGCTACATAACGCCACCTGCTACGAAACTTACATGCTCCTATTGCTCCTTAAGAAAGTTTTAATTTTTACTTAAATAGTAGATTGTGATACAAGGGCCTAAAGTGATCCATTATATACGAGGTAGTTTTACTCCCGAACTTTAGCGAGGGAGTAAATAGAAACCGAGTTATAATGGGTTTTTAGCGCCGTGTGTTACACTCTACTTTTCACTAAGATTGCGAGAAAATAAAATAATCCAATACAATATTAAAAATCAATTACGGTCACCAATTCAAATTGTAATTAGAGAAAACTTCTAAAGATTTCGCGCCAACGCCTTTCTTTTTTATTTCTTTTGTAGCCGCAACGCAATGCACGCATTCTACCGAAGAGATCGCCGCTTTTAGTTCTATTTTCGAAAATTAAATGTTCTACTTTTTTACGAAAGAGTAATAAATCGAGTCTTTATTCATGATTATTCTACTTAAGAATAAATACTTTTTCGTTTTTCTAGGCTCATTGGTAACAGACAAAAATTAAAAAAGAAACTTTTTTCCCCTAGAGAAAAATATGCTATTTTATCCCCGCTCTGATACGCTACAATGACGGACTTTTTGAGCAAGAAAAGTGAATTATCTATTGTTTTGTTACTCCTGGGAGTCACACGTGCATATATACGAGAGAACAAAATTGTAACCCGTGTATTTTGAACTACACATTACTTTCCTAGTTTTCCTTCACTCCATGTACAACCGTATCTATGTACCTAGTTACACGGGTATTTACGAGTTGCGCCATTCAAATGGTTGCTGGTTAATGAATAAATTAACTAGGCAACGCCTTTTACAGCGTTATCTAAAAAAGTACACACATGTATTAACTATTTCTAATATCATTGAGCACGTTATGCTAAAAAAGCATAACTAGTATGTCGTGGTAAGCCGTTAAGAAAATTTTGTGGTACATCTAAGGACAAGAAATTTTCGAAAGCACTTTAATGACGTACTCAATGTGGCTGTTTTTTGCACACTTGTAAATGATAATGAATAGAATAGAATAGAATACTCTTTATTATGTACACCATAAAAAAATCAGATACGTACAGAGACAAAAAGCATTTGAAACTCTACTCAGAATGACAGATAAATAAAAACAGCACCCTAATTGCGTACCGCACTATCTATCATAATCTGAATCATTTTGAAGCCTATTCCTAATCCATTGCTTCATATGTTCGAAGAAATTGTCTGCTCAACAACGTAAATAACGCAATGAATGTTGTTGAACTGTCAAAATTAAAGCTATTCTTACTGTTAGTGTGTTACGCAATTACCCCGCTGCTTTAGAATGAGGAAAAGTGAAAAAGCACACGCCTACAGGGTTACCTTACTTTTGAAAGAAATAAATTCGCAGGTTTTCTGCCATCACACGACGGAAAATGATTACCATTGCCTTCATACTCGTATAGCTGCAAATTCCTTCATATTTCATACTTCTCATACAGATAAAGCATGAGCGTTGACCACGTTCGCTCAACCAGCGGGGTAATTACATAACACAGTACAGTAGGAATGGGTTTCATATTGACAGTTCAACAACAGTTGAGTTGAGCAGACAAATTTTTCGAACATATGAAGCAATGGATTAGCAATAAGCTTCAAAATGATTCAGATCGTGATAGACTCATAGTGTGTTACGTAATTAGGGTGCGGGTCCGGGTTGACGATTTCTGAGTTACCTACCTATATTAATTATTTTAAGTCCAGGTTTCCTCACAAAGTTTTCCTTCACCAAACTGAAAATTATTTTAACAAAATTAATTACAATGCTAATTAAAGTATTTTCATTGGGCCACGTCACTAAATAAAGAGGGTATATACGTGTGTGTACTTGCGGTTGCTATAGCCTTGATGCGGCTGCAATTACTGACGCTGGGCGGAAACCACCCGCCCGCACGCCCAGCCAAGCGCCTAATTATAATTATTGTTCCGGTTTATGTGTACCTATGTTTTTGTTATATAATATGATAGTTTTATATAAGGTTTCCTTTATTGAAAGTGGAAATATCTATATCTTCTTCTAAAAAATATAAAAAAAACACGTGTGGCACTCGGGGACTGCTGCGGTAAAGCTGCACAGCATTTTTTATCAACTTATGCAATTATAATTATTTATTTATTTTTTATTTACCTATGCAGTATTTTTTTTTCTTTGGTATTAATTCAAGTACAGTCGTACCATATACATACACGTTAAGCGAACGCTCGGCCGAGCTACATGGTAGGCGGAGTGGGGGTGTTATGTTTTATTTTAGTTACGGAATTTCTTGATTCGGTCGCCGTGCTCAAAGCCCGCGATAAAAGCTATGCAATAGCTTAAAAATCAATTGCTATTCGTTAGTCTCGCAAAAACTCGAAAACGGCTTAACCAATTTGAATACTTTTTGTTTTGTTTTGTTCACACATAAACAGGGGTGGTTTGAAAAGAAAATGCATTGCAACACATGCCGGGCATTAGGTTGTCTTCGTCTTCTTCGTGTTCTTCTTCTTATGTATAAAAATCAATTGCTATTCGTTAGTCACGCAAAAACTCGAAAATGGCTCGACCGATTGCGATGGAACTTTGGTAAGTTGTTGTGTGCGCGCGGAGAAGGTTTTAAAAGGCATTGCAGTGCATGCCGGGAATTAGCTAGTACTTAATATATCATATTTTTTATTTATATATATTATTTATTGTACAACACAAAATAGATAACAAAAATAAAATTAAAGTCGCGTTTCATGTCTGTCTGTGACCGCGTTGTTCTTCTAAACTATATGCAATGGATTTTGATGCGGTTTTCACCATCATTAAGAGACTTTCCTTCGAAAGGTTTATGTGTATAATATAATAAAAAAACTTACATGTTAAATTAAAGGGATCTCGAAGTTTTATCAAGTCGTAAAAAAACAGGGGCGAGTCGCTAGTTTTTTTAATAAAATAGTTGTATGGAAGTCTATCATTCCAAGTAAAGTTTCTGTCGACGAAAATATCAATGGATACGATTTTGCTTTCACAGACTTCTTAGAGACTCAACCAATAGCTCTTGTTTGATGATGAAGATGAATTTAATACCAGCGGGGTAATTACGTAACACACTAACAGTAGGAATTAATAGCTTTCATTTTGACAGTTCAACAACATTCATTGCGTAATTTACGTTGTTGAGCAGACAATTTTTTGAACATATGAAGCAATGGATTAGCAATAGGCTTAAAAATTATTCAGATTGTGATAGATAGCATGTTACGCAATTAGGGTGCGGCAGTTAATCTGAGGCATCAATTAGACGTCACGTTTAAAAAAACTACGGAAAATGAAACCGGCACTCAGATTCCCCTCTCCAATATGACTCGATATACCTACTTGGATAGCGCGTATAATATTAATATTCTCGTTTCCATACTAATCTCACTGTTACATAGACATCGCGTCAGTTCCACCCCTAATTATTAACATACCACCCCTTGCTACTAAAAACGGGTTAATTTCACTAATAAAACAGCGAGGGAAATTAAACGCTATCTCCCGCCAGTAGATGTCGCTGTTAGCAAAGAGTCCTCTTCATAATTACGACTCGCTCTTGGCAAATACTTGGACGGTAATTATATTTTTTTATTACCCTCTTTCTAAGGAAGGGCAAACAAATAAATTATTAACGGAATTGTATGTTGTTGGGCGCTGAATATAGAATTTTGTTGTGTTTGTAAAATTTTAATTTGACAGTTACATTCTGACTTAAAACAAATAATACCACACCTGTATACCCGAAGACGTAGACAGAGTTAGAGCGGTTCTGCACTGCATTCAATCTGAATCCGAAATATAAGTCGGCCGGAAGTAGCCATAGTACTATTTGTATTAGAGGATGCGCACTAGATCCGAACTATCTCCGTACGAATTTAGAATATTCCCAATTTGGATTGAACTCGGATCTTGAATTCGGATTCGGCTCGGATGCAGTGCAGAACAGCTCTTAAGGTAGGTAACCACATCAACTACAAATCAAAAATGTTAGTATCTATTTATAAAATTTTCTTTTTTATCCTTTAAAATTATCTGATATAATTTATAAATCTGGGCCGCCTACGGCGCGCGCCGCGTCGTGGCGGCGCCGTCCATCTTCAGATACACATTGTATGGAGACTGTTTCCTTACGGTCATCGTGAATGCGGCTGATGAAATCCGCCTAATACCATTTGAGCCTGACAGCCTTATTGCCTATATCTATTATAACCGTTTTGGAACGCAGCGTGGTGTTCCGAATTTGTCCCAGAAAGCGGAGGCGAAATGACCTGGACGCAGAAAAATAGTTCCTAGAAGGACTTGGGGGACGTCTTTGACCAGCAGTGGGGCAGTAACGCTAAACAAAAATATATATTTATAAGTAAATCAACTTTGAAATCATTTCGAAATACTTAAAAACTACCACATCTTTGTAAGCTCATTCGTGGTTTTATTTGTAAAAAGTCAACACGAAATATTTCATAACAAGTTTTTCAAAATGTAGGTAAACAGGTTTTTATTCTCAAGTTTATTGTTCTACTTTCCGAAGCCTTAATTTGAGTAAACTGCATAACCACCCGGAAGCGATAAAATTTAAAATAAATGGTCGCTATAAAATTGCATCCATTGTGCCACATACTGCAGTTTCCTATTGGTACAGTTGTCGCCTGTACACTGTCTGCACGTAGTATATTTGTTTTAAAAATGTCAATATGTACACGGAAAAAATACGGTTGCAATTATTAATGGTTATCTACATAAAAATATAGCCCGTCCCAGTGGACGGTCTGACAACAAAATGACAAAATATTTGTCAAAATTCGCAATTATTTATTTTCTAAGCTTTAAATAAGCTACAGCAAACTACAAATTAATGAGAAAAATAAAGTAAATTACTAGTGACTCTGTAAAAATACGTTCCTCGTCTACAATTTAGGACACGTGACGAACTATTCATCTGTATTAATTTCCAGATTTTCGTTTTATTAGAAACCTACGGACAGAAAACATCATTCCAAATACAATATGCTAATTAGAATCATTACTTACCTAATTATGAATAACTAGAAATTTAACATAAAATATATGCTATTACACTCGGAAATACTATAGCTTCCCATTAGTGAACGAATTTTCGGAATCGTATCAGTAGTTCCAAAGATTACACCTACACACAAACTGACAAATTTTACCTCTTTATAATATTAGTACTTAAAGATAACTAAATAAATACACATAAATTCTACCTATCTTTGGTCAAGATTTGAAGACATCCAGCGTCTACGCCGTAGCACTTCCCGACCGCGTAGCGAAGGACCAAAAACTGCGCTGCTACGAAACCACTCTCTTCCCAATTCGCTCATACATAACCAAATACACGTATAAGTAGGCTTATATCTAGCAAGATGCGGCTGCGTACCGGCGATAGCGCAGCCGTGCCGACCCGCCCAGCGGCCGGATTAGACCCCGGACCCCAGCACCAAGAACTCAACTTTATAAGAGCGTGACGCTCCCAAGATATCGGGGCATCTCTAATTTATAATGGGCTGTAGTAGGTAGGTATTGGAAGTGGAGGTACTTTGAACTTAGGTAAGTATTTTAAAGGATTTCAGTAGAACTTTAATCATCACTTTAAAGAAAAGAAAAAACGAACAACAAATGTTATTTGTTATTTGGTTGACAAGAAGCTGAAATTGTGACCTGCCCAGACATCAAGCAATAGACAACATTGTCAAACTTTTATTTGTTGAATACGAGGCTTTTGGCTACTTTGTATTAATGTGTGTATTGTATGTCTTTTTTTGGAATGTGCGTCTTGTTTGAGCGGAATTAACAATTTTTCTGTATTTATCTTTTTAAATGACAGCGTATCAAGTGATGAACTACAAAAATACATCCTTCAAGAAGACACGTCTTATAGCCATTATGAAGCATCTGTCCAAATGTTAACAATTTAATGTAAACAACCTCCTATTTTTCACCTTCTCAGCCAAACCATCTGTTAAAGCCTTTAAGCAGCCATCGTCTTCATAAAACTCATGGTTTTCTTTTTCAGACCTAATTTACTCGAGCCTTATCAAGCTTTTCAGTCGCTTGCTTCAAGCAGTTCTCTTTCTCACGAAACTTGGTCCTTAATCAACCCTTTTTTGGACACAAAATAAATGATTACAAGTGAATAAAAGGTGATTTGGTTCTGACTGGTCATGGCGACAGTTTCACACTATAGAGGGTGTCTGACGCCTGTTGGATGACGTTAAGTGCTTCAATGTTACACGAATAACAATGTGGAGTATATCTGGTGCAGGCAGCCGCGGTATTTAGGACTCGAGGAGTTTTGTACAGGGTGCTGGGGAAATTTGGCAGTCGAGGATGGGGTAGTTATTAACATTAAGCATATTCCTTCAGAATGCTATGCTAGTTTCAAGGTAAATTCGAGCATGCCAACCAACTCCATTATAATTTAGTTAAGTAATAAATTATGAAAATTCAAGAGTTGCAAATTACAATGAAAAATATTTGACTATGTACAGTGAACAATCTGCTCGTTGCCATTAAAAGCATATGTTTCTCTTTTAAAACTTAAGAAAATAATCGTTAGCTTATAACTAAGGACAGTGTTCGTAGGTAAATATACATGAGCATGGAGATCCAATATAGCTTAAGGACGAAGACAGAAAAGACATAAAACAATTATCCCTGTCCAACAATTTCACTATCTTTCCCGAAACACTCTCTATCACATATTCCTTTTAATATCGGTACGCGTTGCGTGCACACGCGTTGGTGTTTGCTGCACGCGGTCCGCACGCGTTTCGCACGCGTTCCTTCGAGGGTTAGGACCAACACTAATTTCAACTAACCCCAGTAATGAGGGTGGAGGTCACACCATTGTATTGTAGAAATCGTTTGCTCATTTCGCTTCGGTTTTTGGTCTGACGAGTTCATTATGTCGTAAAGCTCATTGTTAATTTGGAATTTGAGTTTTGAATGGATTTTGTAATCCATAAGGAAATTGTAAGGGATAAGTCTGGTTTTTCTACGTAATTTTGAAACATTTGTAAGTACTATATGTAACTTCATTTTTGTGCGTTATTTGTGCATTTATTCTCTCCCTTATTTGATGGGAGTCTCATTAGAAAGTCGTGGCAACTGAAATGAAAAAATCGGTAAATATTTTGTTCCGAAAAGTAAGTCATACCTCACCAATTTGTAAAAGATTTACAACTATTCAAATACAGCCAAATTAAACTGTATAAAAATAAGATAAACGTCCAATTTCTCAATGTATTTCCATTTGTATGTATCTACAAAATCCACGAAATCCAACTGTAAACAGCATTCCGAAAACAAAAAAAAGCATCTCTCCACATACAGACACGTCCCCCTAATGTTTGATTCGCAGAAAACTATCGGGCCGTTCATCCCTGATTGATACGGGCAGCAACAATGCCTTGTTTACATTCAATTACACACGCGGCCTCGCCGTTCAATACAGCGGACACATAGATATAGAGCCTTTCAATAATGACGCTGTGATCGTGGTCTTGTGGTACGGATTTGGTGAATTTTTGGTCTTTTGGTCCGGATGTAAATCTTGTCAAGACGCTGAGATCTGATTTGGTTCTATGTAGTACTTATAACTATGGTAACAATAGATTATAGCGGTGACGAAACATCATCTGCCTTCAGATCGATCCAATTCTTTTTTGTTGCCTTTAATCCAAAGTCATTCCTATCTTTTTGTAAAAGTACTAAAAGAAATCAATCAAAGTGGTCTACCCACGCAGAGAAATCAAAAGTTTCAAGACTGATTTGGAAAGGCATTTATTTATGAACGATTTGATTTAGTCTATAGAACTTAGTTTCAGTAAATGAAACTTCTTAACCTCTTTTCCAGAGATATTTGTCATCGACACGCTAAGAAAAATAAGTTTCAGTTTTATTTCAGTTGTAGGCACAAATCAGGTCTTGGTCAGGTCTTGAATTATCCTTACAAGCTTAGCAACTTATTGTCGTCATAGATGTGGATAACAATAAAACCTGTGTGTTCGTTTTATTGTCACATCCGTAACATCCGTTAGATCCGTGATAAGCCACACGCGCCATCCCGCCATCCCGCCAATCACTCAGTTCACTGATTGTCAGATATCTACTTACGAGTCCTTTGCATATCCACACACGAATACCCAACTACCTATGTTATTGGTTGCAAAAAAAGAAACTGCCTGCCTTTTATAAAACGGGATGATTCTACAAATCTGTCCTGAAAATCCTGAAATAGTCCTGAATCTGTATGAATATTTGAAGTAGAAATGGTAAAAATGTTCAACCAGATATGGTTATGGTTTACGAAACATTTAAAGTTGGAACCAACCAAGAGTTTGTTAATTCTACGTTAATTCTCTATTCAATATATTTAAGTATAGCTAGGAAGACATGGAATTTTCCTCGCAAAGTTAGTATTACAATTACGTCATATTGAACTAAATAAGCTTGTTATACTGAACTGACACGTTCACTGACACTGATTACACACGTAAACAATTTTTCGCTAATTCCCCAATTGCAACTCAGTTGACCTTTATCAACTCCGAGCTTTCATCCAACCAATTTAATTCCGCGAACAAAACCTGAAAATAGATCGAAACCCGCAGACAATCGGCGGCAATACGCGGAAACACATCCAATAGCGCTGCATATGAAATGGCGTTTCCACAATCGACCACTGTATAGACAATGTTTTAGCTGGTTAGTCATAGTATCATAGTTCTATTTGATTTATTTTCCCAGCGCTCGCCCGGGGCATGCGCCCAACTATTTTAATATTACATTACAACTAGGCACTCGCTCTAATAGCTTTCAATGTGAGGTTTTTATTGTAGTTAGCTCCACCACTCACAATTTGACTTTTGAGTTTTTGAACAGTTCAATTTTGCCAAATGCTTTTGTTTCAGCCGCCTTGAAATATTGAATCGAGTTCGTTATGTGCCCACGTTTTAGCAAATGGCAACTGTATTTGTTATATCCTGAAATGAATATTGGATTAGGTTTTTAATATTTGTTATGGCATCTATTGTTTCGTTGGCAATTTAGTTTATTACAGTTGGAACTACTGGTAAAAGGTTTTATTTTTTCATTTTGGTTAAAACTCTACATCCGACAAAACCTTTCAAATGTGCATAGGCGCCATTTTGTAACCCCCGTAACCAGCAAAATAACGATCAGAACCTAATAATAAAATACAACATAAAAGTACTGTAAGCAAAACTGAATGTGCCGACTACAAGGGTAGCGGGTTCGAGTCCGCGCGGGTAACCCCATCGTATCGCAAGCGCGCCTTATTTAAAACACAAATATTTGCCGCCGATGAAACTTTTCCACCGTCTACGGGCGTTTATTAATATTTTATTATTTTGTCTTGTTACTCCGTTTCGGAAACTCCCAACTTCCCTTGTTACGAACTCCAGCTCTAAAGCGATTATATTTTAAATTATTTTAATTAAAACACTGTGCAAACGTCTAAGTATTGCTTTAGCGAATTATTAAATGAAATGTTATATTACTGGAATGTAGTCTCATTTATACCTTAGTATATTTGGTCCTTTGGTCCTTAGGTACTGTCAACAGAGAGGGTAAAGAGATGTTTTTAATAAACGTTGACAGTATTTCGTAATAAAAGTTTAATTACTTCATGTACTTTTGATTTTTGATACACAGCAATTTCTTTTTTTTTTCGTAAAATGCTAGCTTGTCGTGAAAGGCGACTAAGGGATCAAGAGGGCCAGCAGTGATGTGGATTTGTGTATTCTTTTTTTCAGCCTGCTGTTGGGTATTAATCCTGAATTGTGACATCTGCAAAACGTGGTGTTACTGGAAGTTTTCCCTGAGATCGGTGACCTAATACCCGATATTTTTATTTTATGATAGTTTTGTTCAAATGTGTTCCTTGCATACGGTCTTTCTTTCTTTCAATATGATGATACCTAAATAATTGACGGCACGGTTGGCGCAGTGGTTAAGCGATTGACTGCTGCGCTGCGTGTCGCGGGTTCGATTCCCGCACGGAACAAATATTTGTATGACCTACAAGTAGTTGTTCCGGGTCTGGCTGTTTGTGTATGTGAGTTTTAAATGTTTGTGAACGCACCCGCAATACAGGAGAAATTCCTAGTGTGGGGCAACGTTTTAAAAAAAAAAAAAAAAAAAAAAAAAAAAAAAAAAAAAATTATGTTGGTCAGTATATCCAACCAGCACCTGAGTCGGACATAATGGATGGCAGCTCGAACCCGAGCCGAGCAGGAAGCCAGACTCCCAGCAGTGGGAAAATTATAGACTGATAATGTGTACATTATGTTATGTACAACATAACATGTTATGTTGTGTTATGTTATTATGTTTTGTATATAAAAGATAATAGAAAAATATATTTGCGAAAATTTACAGTAAAAATATCGACTTATTCGCTACAGGTTGTCTTAGTCAGTTTTTATTTCGCGTCGAGTTTTGCTAAGTGTAAGCGACACAGTTTGCAGAGTCGATTAAAAATATTGTTTACAGCCGCCCCGGTGTTGCCACACGGAAAATACTGTAAATATTTATTCCCCCACCCCACGCTGTCTTACTACTCGAGAAGAATGTTTAGGACAACAAAGATGAGTTTACAAATAGGTTCTTGTTGAAGTACTAGGTAAGACTGGGTAAGTGTTACCTGTAACGGCTTCCAAAAGATGAATTAAGTAGGTATTATTGTATGATTTTTTGAATCTGGTGAGTTGCTAATAAGCGGATTTTTTTAGGATAGGTAGCTAGGATAAGTATTTTGTATAGAACTTGATGAGCACAATACAGGGAATAGCGTGCAAGATGGAAAGTCTAGTGGAACGTGCAGAGAAGAAAAAGCCGGGCCACCATTCGTCCCGACCACACGGGGATGCGAGCCGTTATGGTGAGCTGCCCCGTGTCAGCGGCCAGGAAAGTTGCCGGGAAGGGCCGAAGGCTCCTGGTGGGCCTGTTTTCCGCGCAGGTGAAACTGCTGGAACCCAGACCTCTTAGGTGCTTCCGCTGCCAGGTGGGCAACCAAGTGGGAGTGCAATGCACCTCGGAGGTGGACGGCAGCGATCAGTGCTTCCGCTGTGGTCAGCCCGGTCAGAAGACCGGCTCGTGCAATGCCACGCCGCACTGCTTTTTATGTGCGGCAGCTGGCAAGCCGGCCTATCACCGGGCTGGGGATAAGGCCTGCGTTCTACCCGCCAAAGCCAGGGGTAGGAGCAAGTCCTCCGCCACCGTCGTCACCGCCGTCTCCACCGCACCTGCCGCCACTGCCACCGCCGCTGCCGCCTCCACCGTCGTCGCCACCGCAAACACCGCGGCAGGGCCCCCACAAGGAGCTCGGGAGAGGGCTGATATGGAGTACACATAACGGCCCCATTACGCCTCCTCCAGGCAAACATCAACCGCTGCGTCGCCGCTCAGGATCTTTTACTCCAGAGCATAGCGCAGTGGTCGATTAACATCGCCGTGGTCGCTGAGCCGTACTTTGTCCCGCCCAGGGATGACTGGGTATCGGACCTGAGCGGCTCAGTGACCCTAATTTCGTCGGCCGCCGCCGGTACCCTGTCGCTCGAGGCCGTCAAGAGGGGAGGGGGTTGCGTGGCAGCACGGTTCGGGGAGATTGTCGTGGTAGGGGTATACTTCTCCCTGAACCGAACTCTCGCCGAGTTTTATAACTCCCTTGCGGAGTTAAGAGTCGTCGTCATCGGGTTCCGTTCCCTCCCCGTGCTCGTCCTCGGGGACTTCAATGCCAAGAATGTGGCTTGGGGTTCTCGGTATACGGAAACACGGGGCAGAATGGTGGAGGACTGGGCTCTGAAGACAGGCCTGGTCGTCCTAAACCGTGGTTCTGTCCCCATATGTGTGTGGTTGTGGGGTGAGTCAGTGGTGGACATCTCGGTGGCCAGCCCTGTTCTGTCGCCGCGTGTCATCGACTGGCGCGTCATGGAGGGGGTGGAGACGTATTCCGACCACTGGTACATCCGGTTTGTAGTCTCCGCCCAGACCTCGAGCGCGCAGGTCCGACAGGCCCCGGATGATCTGCGGTGGGAGCTTTAACAGCTGGACCGGGAGCTCCTCCTGGAAGCCTCGAGGCGGGCCTGTTCCCACTTCGTTGGAAAACGGGGAAACTAGTCCTCATTAAGAAGCCGGGGCGCCCTGCGGACTCTCCGTCCTCTTACCGGTCCATCATGCTGCTCGACGAGGTGGGCAAGCGCTTTGAAAGAATCATTGCAGACCGCCTCGGCGGGCGGCTTGTGCGGGTGGGGCCGGATTTGGCGAAGAGCCAGTTTGGTTTCCGCAGAGGATGCTCTATTGTTGACGCCATCATGCGCGTGCGAGTCCTCACGACGAGGGATGCTGTGGCCCACAGCCACAGGGTAGGGTCGGGTAGGGTCGTCTTGGCGGTGTCTCTAGTCATCGCCAATGCCTTCAATACACTGCCCTGGAGTTGCATCAGGGAAGCACTCCGGTATTACCAGATGCCGACCTACCTCTGTCGTGTGGTCGAGGCCTATCTGACGGACAGGGCCGTCATTTACCCCGATCACCAGGGAGAATGGAACCGGCAAGAGACGTCGTGCAGCATCTCACAAATGCGGATCCAGGACGGCCGCATCTGTGGGACATCGGATACGACTGAGTGCTGCGCGCCGACCTTCCTAGCGGCGTCAACGTGGTGTGCTACGCTGACGACACGCTGGTCCTGGCGCAAGGGAGGTTGCACCAGTTGGCAGCCGAACTGATGACACGCGGGATTGCGACAATCGTCGAGAGGATCCGGCGAGAATTGGGACTCGAGGTGGCCTTGCCCAAGTTTGAGGCCATGTGTTTTCATGGACCTCGGAATGCGCCACCGTCGGGTTCCCAAATAACGGTAGGCGGGGTGCACATCGGCGTCGAGTCGACGATGAAGTACCTGGGACTCGTCCTCGACGGCTGGTGGAACTTCGTTGAGCATTTCCGACGTTTGGCTCCCAGATTGAAGCGGGCCGGGGTTGCCATTAAGCGGCTCCTGCCCAATCTAGGGGGTCCAAACGCCTCCTGCTGGAGGCTCTACGCGGGGTCCTGCGGTCCATGGCCCTTTACGGGGCACCGGTGTGAGCGCGTTCATTGAGGCGCCGACCAGCCCGCCGGTTGAATGCGTCCCAAAGGGTCATGGCCACCCAGCTAGTCCAGGGATACCGCACGGTCTCCTACGAGGCGGCGAGCCTCCTTGCCGGATTGCCGCCATGGGATCTGAAAGCAAACGTCCTGACGCACACTTGGAAGTGGCGCGAGGAGGCGAAACGCCGGGGCGTTACCCCGCTGCCGCGAGAAATCGCGGCACAGCGGACAGAGCTCCGGCGAGCACGATCGGCATGCCATAATTGGGGCGGTAAGTCCCCTCTTTGAAGAGTGGCTTGAGAGGCGCCACAGCATCCTCACCTTCCGCCTGACGCAGTCCTCACCGGACATGGCTATTTCGGGAGATTCCTGTTTCGGATAAGGGGGGAGGAAACGCCGGGTGTTACCATTGTGTGGATCGACCGGAGGACACGGTGTAGCATACGGTGGAATTCTGCCCGGCTCGGGCGGACCACCGCCGTGTCCTCGTGGCGGCGACCTCTCACGTCCGGCCCTGGTCAAAGCCATGGTACGGAGCGAGAGGGCATGGGAAGCCGTCACGCCGGCCACCACAGGCGCGGGCTTGCGGACGGCGAGCAATGGGCAGCTTACCGTCCGGTAAGGACCAGGCCCAGGTCGACGACGCGTAGTGTTCCACGCGCGCCTCAAAGAGATGTCAGCAATAATTGACGGGGTCCGCTAGGGCCGATGCCTGCCAGAGTCGCGGATCGGTAAAGCAATAAAGATATTGAGTATTGAGTTCGAAAGAGTTACCGTGGCCCTGGCACATAGGCACCTGAAGGAACACGGATGGGTTTTAGTCAGTAAAAGTCTGACACGCCCTCCCGCTCCACTCAGAGCGGGAGAAGTTATTTGACGACATCCCACGCAAAAAAAAAAGTAGGTACGGGATGATGGCCGTAAGAAAAAAATAAACGCAATTTTGACAATCGATTTTTATTGATTGCTTGTTTTATAGACTGAGATCTGTGTTAGTATTATTGATAGGTAGGTAATTATTTTACAATAAAACTACCTGAAGAGTGGTGATGTCATCAGATATCTTAGATATTCGTTTCCAAAAAGATGGCTCCTTTACGTGTGATTTTTAATCATCATTCAAAATCAAACTAGTCGTTCAAAGCTAATCAACGATATGGTTACATAAAACAATTTAATATTCCAACATTTATACCCAATAAAATTTATATCTCGATTAGATACTCCCACGTAGCACAAAGTAAACGTCTGTAGCCGTTCAATTAAAACAAAAGGAACACAAACATTAATAACCGGTGGACCGATTGTGATTTCAAAATTACAGTGTAGACAATTTAAATATTCAGAGTTTAAACCTATTACAAGTTCCCTACTCAAACTACTGGCTTGCGCAGCCGGCTTAAAGTTTTTGTGAATTTTACACTGGCAGCAAGATTAACGTTTTCCGAAGGCCGACGGAACTTTCTTGTTCGTTAATTAATTAAATTGCTTCGTAGAAATATTGCTAGCGGAATTTTTGCTGGAGTTAGGACGAGGAAACTTTTCATTATTTGGTCGTGAGTACGTAATTACAATTTAATGGATAGGTAGGTACTTGTTTAAGATTTATTTTTCGTTAATTTGCTTTGTGGCGTTACGTGGGGATTTCATTGTATTTTACGTTCTGCGTGGTTTGAAGAATTTAACATGTAGTTAAACATATGTTCGCGGTTTCCAAGCAATTCGTTTTGGGAGTTAATTGGATATTTTTCGCAGAAAATTCAGAAAACGATCTTAAAATAACTTCGTTTTTAAATAATTCTTAGAGGTTCTCATAATGATAGCAGTTCAGAAATAATTATTATTTGCGCTATGCCGAAGAAAATATACACTTACTGTTGCCAAAAAACGCAGTAGGTCCCTTATCCTTATTATTCGCAAAATGTGATATTGTCACATGAATAGAATCAACGCAAATAAAAATCCCTACTTCAAATTGCGGGAACCCTTAATAAAAGCGGTTAAGGTATAATCTCCCGCCATTTTGTTTGTTAATTTAGCTCGACGCCGTCAGTTTGCGCGCCATTTTCAAGGGCCCTTAATGCTGGCAACACATGACATGGCAAAGACATCGAGTGATTGTGCCTGAGAATGTGAAATGCATGTTTTTGTATCTTTATTTTCATAGGATTTGTTACTGGCTGACATTTTGATAGGGTGAGTATTATTTCATGCTTTGTTAATATTAATGTAAATATCAGGTACCTACACACGTCATAACAGTTATTGTACAAACTACAATTACTCAGAACTTCTAAATTACTGATACTATAAGTACGAATAGCTAGTTAAGCTATTGCATAGCTTTTATCGCGGGCTTAGAGCGCGGCGACTGAATCAAGAAATTCCGTAACGAAAATAAAACCTAACTCCCCCCACTCCACCTACCATGTAGCTCGGCCGAGCGTTCGCTTAACGTGTTTGTATATGGTACGACTGTACCTGAATTAATATCAAAGAAAAAAAATACTGCATAAATAAAAAATAAATAAATAATTATAATTGCATAAATTGATAGAAATGCTATGCAATAGCTTTACCGCGGCAGTCCCAGAGTGCCACACGTGTTTTTTTTATAACGTTTGTTTGATAAGTATTGATATTCAGCACAGTTTTTTCTCTTTTTGACTTCCAACGTCGGTACCTGATGACAGAATTTAGTGTGACTGTGAATTCCAGTTGCAGTTCTTCAACTATTTCACATATTAGGTATGTTTATTGTATGGTTACTACATGTAGGTTTCGAAGGCCATTTAACACACTTAATGTTGTAAGTAAATTATAGCATAACCAAACCATTAGAGGCTCACGGCCATATCATAATAATGAATGATTATTATACTCAGATACCTGTAATATGTAACTTTAAGCCACCGCACAGTTATGTAATGATAACGCGCTCTAATCCCCATATAAATCACGGGCTTGCGAATTTATGAGCCCACTGAGCACATACGTACATATTATACGTAAATTATCACATGTCATGCGCGCTTAAAAACACAGCACCCTTTTGATATATCGTCTACGATAACACGCGAATTACGCGCACCTACTATTTATAGGCTTTACTTTTAATTTTTATGCATGGCAAGTATTAATGATATAAAAAAAACGACAACAGAATACGTTTTTCAAAATTTTAAATTCTTTTGTGTTCTAAACACGTGGCGGTGTTGTCATATCTCAAAACTTTTTTTATTCTTAATTCCTACCGGCCAACATATGTTATTATTATTCAGTTCTTCATTCACCTTTCTTTGTGCGGACAAAGAACGGTCCACGGAACTATGGCCCTCTTGTAATGCGTGACATTATGTTCAAAGCATAAAAGAACTGAGAATGTTGGAAGAAATATGTTACGCGTTTATTCAATGTGCATTTCGGATGTAAAACAAACTGACATCGAATGTAAATACTATTGTTGAGTGTTGTCATACGTAAAATAACATTCATAATGGTTATCTAATGGTATTTTTGATGAATGGACAGTTTGTCCGTGGAACACTTTCGTGGGCTGCGTGATCGTTAAATACATAGATTATTTTATTGTTTAAGACAGTCTGTACCTACATATTTAAATGACAGTGTACATAGTGAAGCATTAAGGATGACTTACTAAATACGCATTGTTGCTCGTTTATCTGCCTGACTTCCTAGACATAATTATGTACCTATAGTATTTTGTCGTTACGGGTCGTCAGAAGTCCGAAAGTCTGAGACCCAATCTAACCAAGGGGTATAAGTTAGCCAGTAACTGGGTTGTGGAGGTCAGATAGACAGTCACTCTATGTACAATACTGGTATTCAGCTGCATCCGGTTAGACTGGAAGCCAACCCCAACGTAGTTGTTAAAAAGGCTAGGCATATGATGAGTATTCAGTCTATAATAAAACATCCATCAGATGAACAGTTGTTAACAGCCAAACAAACCTCTTTTAATTAGTTATTATTCATCACGCTGACAATACAGGCTCACAATAAAGTAGGGCATCAGAAAAAGAGAAAAAAAGTCGTTCTCATCTGATTGTGTATTTTATCGCTGTGCATATTCAACGTGTTGTCTGCTTGTCCGTTTATCCACGGTAGCACAAATACGTCACGGTACTTTGACCGACAACATTACTCATACACACGACGAACAAAAATGCACTGGATAATGCACCTTATTTTGAAACACAGAAGTGCATTGAACCGTTTTTTGTTACGCTAAATATAGGTTGTAGCACTCCGTACACAGATCTGGAGACTTCGTTGCCCAATAGGAACCCTGCGCGTGAGTTGAAAACTTGAAATTGAATGTATTGTCTTTTCGATGCTTATGCTAATATACTTTGTCATATTAAAATATATTTTTTTATGGAAAACCCCGCTGACTAAGATAGTTTTTGGATACGTTGTTTCATAATTTCAAGGATGAAACGATCCGTTTATGAGTGACCATGTTGTGACTAATAAGACGTGGCAAATTTAAGCTAGAATTTGTATTGACCAATGAAATGTGTCTATTTTGGCAACGTTTGTGTGACTCAATAGTTGTGTGTCTACTGAAAGGTTTTCGAAATACTACACAATTATAAGAGCCTGGTTTTCAGAAGGTCGAGGCTTATCCATATAAATGTAACAACTGAAACCATATACTCAACCTGCTTCTCAAATTATATCCTGTTTTAATAGCCAAAGGCATGATGAGAGGTATTTCAGAGTATCAGATAGGCGTTTGTTTTTTTTCTTTCAATATCAGTGATACATCTTATTCAAATTCATATTCCCATTTGTGTGTTAATGGACTAATGACATGATAAACTCAAACTCAAAGTATTTATTTCAATTAAACCATTTACAGGCACTTTTGAATTGTCAAAGAGTCGGTCAGTTAGTCAGAAAGTTGAAGCTAGTTGCCCATTCCAAAACGTCGATCTCTATGGAGAAGAACGAGCAAGAAACTCCAAGGACACTCTTTTTAAATCAAGCTATTACAAAATCCTGGGTACATTATTCTTGTTGCATCTATATGCGAGAACAATGAAAAAAATAAAATAAAGAAACTACTCAAAATATAAGATTAATAATAAAAATAAGCCGTGGCAGTTAAGAGATGACCAGTCTCAACTGACGGCGCCCGTTCACGAACATGACGCGTGGATCAGCACCATCCAGCTCAACCATTTTGTAGGGAACCGAATGATCCAACACACGCGCCACCAACAGTGAGACATTTAAGGGGACTACAGGACCTAAACGTAAGTTTTATAATGCCTAAAAGTGTATGATCCACTGCACTAAATAAAATGAGAAAAATATATGTTATTATTCAGGATATTTGCTAATTAAATAGTGTGTTGACAATATAATACAACTAATATGATATGATAGAAAAAAATCACGACGATACCTCTAAAAATTTCTTTTCACGATTAAAAACCTTACTAGTATGCATTAAATCATTCTGATTTTTTGTCAGATTATTCTAAAAGCAACATACTAACGTAATTGTGTTTTAATTTTTTAATCCAATCACTAGATTTTTTGTAAATAGATAATTGCTTCGTATTTTGCAATAAATTACCAGCGTTGTGTCATCGCGCTTCTCTTTCTTTTCTATGCAGTCTGACAGTGACCGCGCTTTAGCTGTTGTAAGCCTCTTAAGTGAGCATGACATAGTCACAACTACCATGCTGTCAAGTCAACATAATTATATAATAAACGAATCTATGGTACCCATATTTACAAAATTGAAAAAATGCTTTTAAATTATACAAAACTATAGTTTGCTATGTATTTGAGCGATGAATAAAATTTTACTACATAAAAGAAAATAATTATTAAAATATATATTGGAGTTATTCAATAATAAAACATTTTTTATAAAAAATAAACAAACATTAAGTTCGCAATGTCAGAAAAATAAAAGGGGGAATAAGAAAGGACTATCTCTTCCAAACATTCAAATTTTAACTAGTGCGCCCGAGTGGCTGTGGAGCAGGACCAGCATTAAGCCAAGCTTTTTTATCTACGATATAGTCATTGAACTTATAATATGCTTGTCTACATAGTGTGCGTTTAATGCATGTTTTAAATTTCTTCTCATTTAGTTGAAGAATATCGAGTGGTATTTTATTATAACATTGTACACAGTACCCCATAAAAGAAGTATGTACTTTAGACAACCTGAAACGTGGTTGATCTAATTTGTTCCTATTTCTAGTGTTGAAATTATGCCTGTCACTTATCTTACTAAAAAGATGTAGATTTTTTCGAACATATATGATAAAGTATTGTACTAGCGTATAGCGGTAGGTACCTACTATCTCTAGTTGCTTTTGGTAGGTTGAAATAAGATCCCTCTTCATGATTTTAAATTTAGATTGAAGCTTTACTTATTAGATATCATTACTGACTGGAACAGCAAATTACTGGAACTGGTAGGACTAACAGCCCCATGTGTAATTTCATGGTTGAATATTAATAGTGAACTACTTCACAAAGTACACAACAACAATAATGTATTCTACTTATAACCATTGAAGAGTAAATAATAAGTATGTAAAGAAACCAGCAACAGTAAGCGAATCGACATTGAACATAATTTATTTACAAATATTAACCATTTCAGCACAGTTAACGTCCACAATGCGTGCCTCTTTACTTCAAATGGAAGCCCTAATAGGCGTAACGCAAACACAAGTGTACTAAACTCTATACAAATGTACCTGTTACAGGACATAGACGTTGCTAAAACTTCCTGTACCCGACAAAGGGAATCGCGAATTCGACACGCCCAAATCAAAATATATTATCGAGTTATTCCATAATAAAACTGGCAACATTGAAAGAAAAAAAAAATTGCGTCGGCGTTCGCACAATCAATCAAGCGATAAGCCAATAAACCTCAACGATGCGCTTTTGAATCGCGAATTCGATTTTTGAATCGGTCTTTTGTTGGCATGGCCGGCGGCGCGCGATCCGACTTGTACAATGAAAGGGCAACCGGAAGTGAATGCCAGTGTCTCCTTATGAATAGGACGAGTCGGAGCGTTCAGGAACTGTTGGACGATGTGGATACGTCAGATCACGTACAGTCGGCAAAATAATGGCGACTTTTAGATAACTTTTGGAGTCGAGCTGACCGTTGGTCTTTTTGTCGATTTTTCTGATTGTAGTTTTCAGTGTTTCAGTCAGTTAGTTTTCAAATGGCATGAAGAAAGAAAAACCTACAATTGAAAACTGTAAGTGGTGAAGGTTCTATAAAAATAGGAAAAGAGTAATTTTATTGAGCACTGAAAATATTTCCAAAATGTTGTGTGTTTGAATTCTATTTCATGCAAATATTTACCAAAATATACAGTATAAAATATTTATTATATTATATGATTCGCCTAACCGTACCTACATGATTATAAAACTATCTATCAGCAAGAAAAAACATTGTATAACAATACAACGCCCCCTATTGTCAAACGGACTGGCATTGTAGAATCGTACCGTGGCCTTATAAAAAATACGTCCGGGGTTGCCACAGCAATAAAATTAAGCACCATAAAAGGTGGAAATTAATAATGAAATATGTATTACATCGGTATAATGTTGTTAGGGGTCCCGTTAAAATGAATGGGCTTTGTGACCATTTGACTTGTACCTTTTATGTGGGATTGTCCGTGAAATCGGTCGAGATGTATGGATTCAATGAACGGTGGGAATCGTCTTGCTAAATGTTCGATGATTTTGCTAATTACAGGGGTGGTGTGGGGTTGTTGTAATGTTGTTCGATTGTTGTGAATTTATCATTTGTTTGGAAATGACAACGGTGTTGTTAGAATTGTATCAAACTTCAGTTACGTATCTACTGCTACAAATGTTACGTTAAATGTTTCGTCAAAAAGACAGATATAAGTCCTGTCCAATGATAAGAGAAGCACCTGGAAGAACTAAGGTACATTATAAAACATCGTAAAAATCGTTCCGCAGAAGACTAACCTTCCCCAAATACTACCCATCAAATCAACTTGTCAAATAAACCTATTTTTTTCTTTCTACTATCTGTCCAGCATGGCTGTAACAAGAATAGCTGAAACCATGGTTAAAATATTTACCAGAACAAACCCCTGTCAGGGAGGAGGCTGACTCAAAACTCAAACTCAAAGCATTTATTTCAATTAAACCATTTACAGGCACTTTTGAATTGTCAAAGAGTCGGTCAGTTAGTCAGAAAGTTGAAGCTAGTTGCCCATTCCAAAACGTAGATCTCTATGGAGAAGAACTGACTGCCCGGGGTGTGGCGTAAATCAGAAAACAAAAATAAAAGTAGGTACCTACTAGTCGTTTATAATTTAAAACTTAAAACAAAGCCGAATCGAAAGCGTCCAATATTTCTGCAATAAATTAAAATTATGACAAACTATGGACTTGTAGAAAGTAACTTTCTCCATTACACAAATTGGGTTTACTAAACCAACATAATTGTGCGTTTTTGAAAATGTATTTTGGCTTTTATTTTCAGGGGCAAAAGACCGTTGAAAGTGTGACTTGATATATTTGTGTGAGCTCGGCGCTTTCTTTACATCGCCGGCGGATGAGGCAAAGCCGGTTCGACTAATTAGTGTTAATCAAATAATGTCCTCTTTGGCTTAAAGCTAGCATTTTCTGTGTACTAATGTGGAATTTGTACCTCTCTGTGGATGGGAAGTATGTGAGAAACAGTTTTTTAAGGTTTGGCGAGATTTCGACCTTAGATTAAGAATTTAGAAAAAAATTGTAGGTAGGTAGTATAAAATATCCTTAACGAGTATCAATCTGCTGAGCCTTTTCCGAAACTATGTTGGGGTCCGCTTCCAGTCTAACAGGATACAGCTGAATACCAATATTTTACATGAAGCGACTGCCTGTCTGATCTCCACAACCCAGTTACTGGGTAACATGATACCCCTTGGTAAGACTGGTTGTCAGACTTTTGGGTATCTGACTACCCGTAACGCCTGTCAAAGATCTACGAATGACAGCCAGGACCAAGGGCTGTAATTAAATATCCTTTAATGAGTAGCAATACTCCATTCTATGTCCGGAGCACCTGATGCTGATTTCGTAATATTTTTACCACAGCATCAGCTATTTGTGTCGATAAAAGAGAGAAAAATAAAGTCTTTCTTTCTTTAGAAGACAAAAATTTATGTGTACAGTGCAACAAGGATCTTGGGCGAAGGATCTTGGGCGCTCGAATGACGTTCACAGGGTGGCGCTGTTGGTAAACATTAAAATTTGTGCAATTATTATTTTGTGAGCGTATTGAAAAAACAAGATGGCGGCGTTAGTTCCCAATTTGGCCACGCGCCTTATAGCGCTATATTTCTTGGATGAGAATTTATTCATAACTTCGACACTTTTAAGTACACATAACGAAATATGAATCATTGTAATCTCATAATGAAAGTTAAGTATGTTTTTTAGCGTCATTTTTTTTCAGTAGCAAGATTACCTACCTACTTTTGATAGATTATCATTTGTTGTCTTCAATATTGCAACCATACTGTTTAGTGAGATCACTTTTCTTAATACCTAATACCTAACCTTAACCCTATGACGCAAGACCTAAAAAATAAAGGTGAACACACCCATTTCTATAACACCTTTAAACAAATGTTCTATTAATAGTAATGAGCCAAACACTATAAACTGTAATTTATTTAATCTTCTACCACTCTTTCTGCACAAACAGAGGAAATCACTTCTTATCAAGTACCTATGAAATGAAACAAAGAATTTACAGCTCCGTCAGTCATCCAGATAAATAAAGACTGACAGGTACAGTGAGCCTCAAAAAGATGTAAACATCGACAAGAATTCGTTCAATTGACTACAGTAGAATATAATACACTTTATTATGTACACCATAAAAATTACAGATATAAATGTAGAAATTACAACAACAACAATACATCAACAACCACACATACACAATACAATCAACACAACACAATACAAACAACAACAACAACAACTTACAATCTTTATTCCATAATATTGTATCAATGTGTAGCCATAAAACATATTACACATTGGGTTGGTTGTTTGTTTATTGCTTTTGGCAGAAGGTTAATTGTAGCTACACACAGTACTAACTTCCGCCCGCGACTTCGCCCGCGTGACATTTCTTGTTCGCTATTACTTCGTTTTTCCTTAGCGTTCTTTCTGATTTTTTTTCCTTTTGCTCGGTTCCTATAAGTCGTAGCGTGATGTTACATAGCCTATAACCTTCCTTTAAGAATTGGTCTACCAAATGCAAGTTTTTTTTGTAAATGCGACTAGTTTCAAAAATTTCCGCGTTCAAAGAAACAAACTCTTCAGCTTTATTACATTAGTTTCGATTATGAACAGAGATTGTGGACTGATGTCCGAAAGGCGTACCGTGGCCCTGGCACACAGGCAACTGAAGGAACAAGAGTGGGTTTTAGTCAGTAAAAGTGTGACACGCCCTCCGGAAGTTATTTGTAGACTACAAAATCAAAAAAAAAAATTGTGGTCTGAATGAATTATTGCGGAAGTACACATCTTTTTGAGGCTGACTGTCCTTATTCCTTATCGTTGCATGATGCTGATGTGTTCGTGGAAAATTTTCTATTAATTACTCATTAACATGAGCCATCTGTCGCGTCTAGATAAGTCCAAAGATCTGGGTAAATAAGACGTTTAAAGCATGGAAACTGTTTGATAAAAAATTATGATGAAATTATGTCGAAAATTTTGACGGTATGTGGTTGAACCAACGATGTTATATCAATTATTTTGATAGTTTTGAAAATTATTTAGGCCGTTAAAACAAAAACGTTGGTTTAAAAAAAAACTTAGCGTAATATCACGCCTGTATTTCGTGAAGGGTTAGCCAGAAGTGTACCTATAGTATACCCACATGACAGGGGGCGAGCCTATTGCCATCAACCGGGCGCAAACCCAGACTCCGGGCTGCTACTGAGAAATTCCAGATGGAAAAACCCAATAACACTGCCCGTCCCGGGAATCGAACCCAGGACATCACGCTCAGCACCACTAGACAAACGCAGCGGTTTAAAAAATAAAAAAAAGATACAAAGAAATAAATACCTACTTAAAGATGTTCGTGATCTACATGTTTGCAACGCGTTGATTGCCGTTAGTTGAAAGATTTCGATTTCTCGAAAAGAAAGTCCGGTTTTCTGTCTCGTTTATTTGTCCAATCATTTCTGTTGTTATTCGAAAAAAAAAAGAATTCTTGAGAATTTATTATTCTGGCTATCGTGAACATTGAGTAGGTATGGTAAGTGCGATTATCAACTTCACACGGACCCTTTGTCTGGGTCAACGAGTACAAGAAATTAAAGAGAACATGTAAATGCGTTGTCACTCACTTAAAGATATAAGAGAACTCACAAAAAAACTTTTTTACAAAAAATACAACCGACTTCCAAAAAAACACAAAAAAACGTGAAAAATAACTTCAATTTCGGAAGTCGGTGTCATTGGTTGTGTATTTTCGTTTTTGGCCACCGTCTTCCGAAATTAAAGTAATTTTTCACATTTTTTTGTGTTTATTTTGGAAGTCGGTTGTTTTTTTGTAATTAATTTTTTATTTTTCACTTTTTAGTTGTGATACCTACCCCACACACATTCGTATACCACAAATTGAGATGTAAATAACCGTGACAGGAAATTATTAAAACATCATCATTATAAAATAAATGGAAAAAATACGCAGTATTAAGGATAACTCAAAAACTGCTGTTTAGAACTTGATCAAATTTAAATGGGACCACATGTGAAGCACCATATTTCAATTAAAAAAAGAATAATCCAAATCGGTTTACCCAGAAAAAAGTTCTGAGCTAACACACACAAAAAAAGAAAAAAAATACAGTCGAATTGAGAACCTCCTCCTTTTTGTGAAGTCGGTTAAAAAACAAATTTAAATGAGCCTAAAAAAGCAAAGCTGATTTTTTTTTCTACATTTCTATCATATAGGTATCAATAGAAATTCTATTTGCTGTCTGAAAGTAAATGTAAAACGTAAAGCATCTTGATATTCTGTATCTAATAATGTTCTAGCCAAGAGATTGAGAATAGCCGAGGCTACTTGATTCGGACTTCTCTTATTGTTCAACAGCATACTCTCAATTTGAACTTGTTTACATGTTTGCAAAAAAATATGTACAGCTAAAAAGAAGAAAATAAGAACATCTCATGTTAATATTGCTAGAAGATAGGCTTTCTGTAAGTACATGTAGTATTTTATTTGAAATTCCATTATAATAAATAGTCTCGTCTCGTGTGAACTAACATTAACAATAATTCCAGTGTGTTACCTTTTTCCAGTGTGTTATCGTGCGTTACATACATTCCCGAGTGTGATGGTACATTTTCTGTGAGCCTCACCCACCTATGATCCTGAGAGGTCTACAACTAGTGTAAAAGGTTGTTTTCAGGATGAAAACGGGCTGTCAAGGCCACACAGGACCACATGAGGCGGTTGAGCCATGACGGTCCCGATAAGAGCATCAGTGGAGAAGTTATACAGCATGTATCAGAAAGGTGAGGTACATACCATCAAACTAAACAACTTTCTCCATGGGACCAACATTTTAATCACGATAAAATAATTAGCTCCCATACAAAACTTCAATACATACTCGACCCACATGTATGGGACAGAAACCTCAAACCAAACCTCAAACTCAGAAACCTCAAAGAGATGTCAGCACAATTGACGGGGTCCGATAGGGCCGATGACTGCCGGGGTCGCGGATTGTTCGAAAGAGTTACCGTAGCCCTGGCGCACAGGCAACTGAAAGAATACGGGTGGGTTTTAGTCAGTAAGAGTCTGACACGCCTTTCCGCTCCGCCCAGAGCGGGAGAGATCATTTGATGATTTCCCACCCAAAAAAAAGACAGCTGATTATTTTTCAAAATCAAAAACGTCCTTAAATATGACCACACATTTCTGATACACGCTGTAGAGATACAGGGAATGAGGTAAGTGGTCAAACTTACTTCCCTGTCCACCCTGCAGCAACCATCGCGTTATAAAACTATTTTAGTCCCACAAATATTGACCCTAACTTATCGGTCAAATTCTAAAAACGTGACGAAATATTCCTAATAATGAGACATTACAAGGATCAAATATTAAATATTTACACCAATAAACGTGGACTCAATATTTACAGCCAAAATAATTCCTTAGTCTGAAGACAAATTAATTTATAATGTTGCCAGAATTGAGCACAGATAATTAAAGCGAATACAGTAGAGTGATAATATTAGTTGATACAAATATGTATTTACCTACTGTTTGCAGTGCTATTGTCATAGCGTTGACTATATGAGTTTGATTGGCGTACCTATTTCAAACAAAGAAGACATATTTTAGTAATTGAACGGTCAGTGAAACAGAAGATCCACGTTAGGTTTAAAAAAATTGAAAAAGCACTAGGTATTTGGATTTCTAGTCATACAACGGTTTCTAGAATCTAAGGACGGTCTCTAGAGCCTAAAAATCTAATAACAGTTTCTTGAATCTAAAAACAGTTTCTAGAATCTAAAAACAGTTTCTAGAATCTAAAAACCGTTTCTAGAGTCTAAAAGCGGTTTCTAGAATCTATGAAGGGTTTCTAGAATCTAAAAACGGTTTCTTGAATCTAAAACCATTTCTAAGGTATTATTGTGTACGCAGATGACAGTACTGTTTCTGAGAGATACTTGCCCAGCGCAAAAACCAGCGCGGCCGAAGTACTTTCCATGAAAGAGGCCATGGTAGAGCGGACAAATTTGACCTTAAGCCTTGTCTCCAGTGATGACTATCTGGTCTCTTTTAACGCCACCAAAACACAGGGGTGTCTTTTTACCGCTAAAAGGTGTCGTTTCGACCAAACTCCTACTTTTCGGGGTACATCTGTTCCTGTAACTGAGCGGCTCGAGCTCGTAGGCATGGAGTTGACATCTGGTCTCAACTTCGGCGCCACCATCGAGTACAAAGCCCAAAATGCGGCCAAGAAAGCAGCCTGAGCATCTTAAATAGGGTGAAGCGATACTTTACGCCTGGATAGCTTCTAACACTTTTCAAAGCGCAAGTCCGATCCTGCATGGAATATTTCAGCCACTTTTGGGATGGCTCAGCTAAATACCAACTTGCCGCACTTGACTCGGTGGAACGCGTGGCTAAGAGACTCATTGGCGACGTAAAACTGGTGGATACCAAGCTTCACAGCTTGGCTCATCGCCGCAAGGTTGCCTGCTTGTGGATCTTCTACAGATTGTACTTCGGTGAGTGTGCCCAAGAACTCCACGACCTCATTCCACCGGTCCCCTGCTACCATCCGACATCTAGACACACTGCAAGTTACCATCCCTACCTAGTTGCTATTCCACCAATTCAAACTAAGCGTTTCCAAATATCTTTTATAATGCGCACAGCAAAAGAATGGAACTCTCTACCTGCGTCTGTGTTTCCGAACGCATACAACCCAAATCTCTTCAAAGTGAGAGTGAACAGGCTTCGTCTGGTTAAGCTCACTCCATCGTCGACTTTGTCTCTGTCATCTCTGACCTAGACTAGGGTCAAGAGCAAACCCATCTCAAATAAAATAAAATAAATAAATAAAACTGTTTCTAAGATCTAAAAACGGTTTCTAGAGTCTAAAAGCGGTTTCCAGAATCTAAAAACGGTTTCTAGAGTCTGAAAACGGTTCCTTGAGTCAAAAAACAGTTTCTAGAATCTATAAAAGCGGTTTCCAGAATCTAAAATAAAAACGCTTGAAAATCAAAATTCCGTTTTAATTAATTTATCTGTTTTAATTATTCATCTGTCTTGTTTCTCTTGATATACTTGCCTATCTTAGATCGTTTAGTTTACTAGGTGTACTAAAGAAGATTGACATTAATTATGTACAATTACTTTATTATATTTGTCTTAAACACGCCTTCTGCAACGTGGGATAAGTGTGGAACCTGCTTTCACTATTATTTTATAAGTAGAACTAAAAAACATACGTTATGTTTACACCGGGTCGTCGCGAATTTACGAAGGAAGACAACTAAAGAGTTAAACAGTCCTAATCTAAAAATAACTTCACGTGTAGAACTACTTTTTTGGAATCGTGACTACGGATAATTATAAGTAAGTAGGTACCTATGTTATAAACTTTGAGTGTGTATTTTTCGTAGGACTTCATTAGGGGTTAATGAAATCGCCTTATTTGGTGTGTATTTTAATAAAAAAATTACAAACGTCAGCTTTCCACTATTTGCCACTAGTCAATAAGTAAAATCATCAAATAATAAAAACGTCGGAAAATGGCGAGCATACATTTAACATTGAAGCATTCCGTGTTTCAGTTATTTAACTATGTTTGTAGTTTTCGTTTCAGCACATACTTACACCTACTTACAACACACATACTTACAACGAACTATCTATAGTATATATATATATGTAAAACGATCAGTGACCGAGGGAGTGCTAACATTGTTCAAGGCAGAAGCATGGCTGAAAATGTTCCTGAAACAGCCTGAAAAATAGCCACTACAGACAGAGACGTGAAAACATCTTAAAAATCATTATGATTTTGACTCTAGTTATGATTTAATTTCGAAACTCGTTGGACTGAATACGGAATTTAATGAATCGACAACATGGCTTTTTTATTGTGCACGTCTGCCAGTCCAACACAAGGAGTGACCTTAAGAGGGCGCACACCGGTCCACTAGCGCCACTCCATTAAAAAAATATTATATCGCGACTGAGAAGGAATTTTGAATAAATGATAAATGATTTTATTTCTGTAAGTACGTTTGTACCAACACTTTTACACGCCAATCATTGAATAAAGGCTCAATAAGCACCCTCGGTAACTGTGTCTAGAATTTTCTAATATATTTTATTAAACTTTAATATTGAGACACGAAGCAACAATATACGATCTAGAAGAATGTGGCCGCTTTTCTTTAGATCGAATTTTATTGCTTCGTGTCTCAATATGAAAGTTTATAAAAGGTATTAAAAAATTCTAGACACACTTACCGAGGGTGTTTATTGACCCGTTATTCAAAATTCTTTCTTAGTCACGAGATAATATTATTTTAAAGGAGTGGCGCTAGTGGACCCGTGTGTGCCCTCTTAATGTGGCCACCCCTAATGCTGTTCAGGTAGGTATTCACATTGAATAGGACTAGTAGTCGATTATTTCAAATAAACTATTGACCGAAAAGAAACCTATTTCCTAACTGGGTTAAACTGGGTCCTAGTCAATGTCGCGGGTACAAACTAGTTGTAAGTATATATATTACGTATTTGAGTTGTCTGTGATTTTCCATAGCGTTTTGTCCGTGAGTCGTCCAAGATGGCGGTGCGGTGGTTGGCGGCTCTAACGATTTCAGCAAACATAATTATTGGAAGTCGCACGTTCACTGTACTATTTGATCTTGCTTATTGGCTTACACGACTCTTGGTTACAATTTTCATATTGTCCCAGCTATTTAGTATAAAATGAATTGATTTTCAATGTTTTTCAACGCTTAGTACTTGCATACATAGATGTTTATATTTATTTTAGTATTTATCTGTTATTTTTCTTGTAAATGCTTCAAGTTGTCGTGTACATAATGGTGGCAGATGCTGTAATAATCTTATTATCTCCGATCTCACATCTTTATAGGGGAATATTTGATTGTTGGATTGAAGATGTAGCTACCGTAATTATCACGATGATGCCTATTTGTATAAATTAAATAATTAACTACATCTTAAAATCTTTGATGTTTTTATGTAAAGATAGGTTTAGAAAATGATTGCCACTTTCCATTTTAGAAACCATTTGCTGTATCTACAAAATACAGCCTTAAATATGGCATTGTATTACAGATGACATTTGGCTTCGAAGATCGTTGTCTCTGTCATTATGTGTGACTGCCTCTTTCTAAAGTTCTATAACTATGTGTAGGTCGGGGAAAAAGTATTTTCGTATTTTATAGTTCTAAAGTTGTAGTAAAATCTCTTTGGCTGTACTGTTTGCACCTGGCTGGTTTTGATGCCATTAATAGATGAGAATTAAAAAAAAAAGTAAAGACGCTTTCCCGCCAATTTTCAAATGTTTTTCGGCCTATCAAAATGAGTGAATCTAACGAAGAAATTCGATACATTTTGAAGTTTCATTACAAAATATGGAACAATGCGGCACAAGCCGCGAAAAAATATGTGACGTTTATGGACTTGACGCAGTGTCAGTAAGAGTAGCACAAAGTTGGTTCTAGCGTTTACAGTCCGAGAATTTTCATGTCAAAGATGCAACTCACTCTGGTCACCCTGTTACGGATAAAGTCGATGCCAAAGCGCGATGATAAAGTGTATTAGTAGTTACGATATAGCTGAAGAGTTAGGGTTGACGACATTACAGTATTGACCTATTTTGAAAAGTCTGGGTATACAAAAAAGCTCGAATTTGTCTTGAATTTGTATATAAAATATGAAAGAAATTTTTCCCCAACCTAATATTATATCCGCCCAAAAACCTGTTTCACCAAAGATCCATGACCGAAATAAGTCCTCAAGTTGAGTGACACCTACCACAAAAACAGGATATTTTCGTGCAACGTTACATGACTAAAGTAGTAAATTAACATGGTTGCACGACATTCGTCCGAAGCCATCAATTACATGTGTATCGCTAAATAAATACGCGTTAGCTATACGAATCTGTACACGTCAGAATTGTTACTGCAAACAACTGGCCTTGCGCTTTTGGAGCTGGTGCTGCGTTTACATGGCTATTTTAGGCTAGCGACTCGAGTAAGCCTTAGTTAGAGGTCCGTTTGAGATACTGCTTGTTTGTCAAAAGTATGAAGTAAAAGCAATATCGGAAAATTGCTGTTTAAGCTTTACTCTAAGCAGGTGAAGTAGCAAAACTACTTTCTAAATTCGAAGAATGTTTTTTCTAATTCTTTGTAATAGACTGATGCTAGGCAACTTGTAATTTTCTAAATAATAAAAAACTGTTTGATGCATTAAATCTCTATGAGATCTCTGTACCCACTCTATAATTAATTAAACTTAATTCAAATCTCACCCTCGTCAAATCAAAGAAGAATTAGGTCTCGGAAAAGCCTACAATTTTAAAATAACTTACATTCGCTGCCCTACAATCGAGTCACTTCTGAACGAAGCACAGTAAGTTAAACATGGTCATTATAACCTGCAGCGTTCACCAAACTCTACTCACTCAAATACTACTACTAAACGAAGCACAGCACGTAAAAGGATATGAGAGGGTCACATTACAGTGTGGCCGATAATTTGTGCAGTCTGGACCCGCCGCTCATCT
Source organism: Dryobotodes eremita (assembly GCA_917490735.1). Classification (NCBI taxonomy): domain Eukaryota; kingdom Metazoa; phylum Arthropoda; class Insecta; order Lepidoptera; family Noctuidae; genus Dryobotodes; species Dryobotodes eremita. The sequence continues at coordinate 15,481,999 of OU823257.1, forward strand.
CATTAACACCCAAGCGGCGTACGAGATGCTATAACGTCTGTGAAACGGACCTCGGACCAACACTTACTCTGTTATCTAACTGGGGAATATAGGGTCATTTTAATAGACGGTAGGCACAGACTGACGCTTACCGACATCGGTCCGTGGGTATATGGGACCACGGACCATAACAGGCCGAGACCCCTACGTGCCTCGGAAAGTAAATTAAGCAGTTGGTCCCGGCAGTCATTCGTAGATCTTTGATAGTCGTTACGGGTAGTCAGAAACCCGAAAGGCTGACAACCAGTCTTGCCAAGGGAATAGAATAGAATAGAATACTCTTTATTATGTACACCATAAAAATTACAGATACAAATGTAGACATTTTACACAGGGTGACACAATGGGCGGTCTTATCACTAAAAGCGATCTTTTACAGACGACCTTTGGATGGATTCAAGGGAGAAGGAGAGACAATAATGCAGGTAGTCAGTGGTGTACCATTTACATATACAACAAGTGCTTACATACATAAAACATACTACACAATAATAAACATGAAACAAGAGCAAGGAAACTAAATGTAATGATGATGTTTAAGGAGAGAGGAGGTGTGGTTGTAGACGTGTAAGGGTATCGTGTTATCCGGTAACTGGGTTGTGGAGGTCAGATAGGCAGTCGCTCCATGTAAACTACTGGTATTCAGCTGCATCCGGTTAGACTGGAAGCCAACCCCAACATAGTTGGGAAAAGACTAGGCAGATGATGAAGAGTCACAGACTGATAGATGGATACCTAGATTTTCTAATAATTATATTTGAGTGGTATTCAGTAGCGGTATTCGTAGGTTTTCAGGCTTTATTTTGTGCAATTTATTCCATCACCACTTCTCTCAAAACGGTGAAGGAAAACATTGTGAGGAAACCGGCATGTCCTAGTACAAGAAATTCGAAAAAAAGATACACTCACCAACCCGCGTGGTAGCTTACGGCTCACTCCCTCTCACAGAGAGGGAAACGCAGTGAGAACAGTATAGTCTGATTATCCTGATACTAAAAGAAAAAGAGCTGAGAGCGGATACAAGATGCCATGACATCAATCAATCACAGTAAATATTTATCTAGAACTCGTGTATATATATATATGTATTTGATTTGTTACGCGTCCTTCCTTCCAAAGGAAGGACGCGTAACAAATCAAATACATCATTTTTAGACCTGCTACAAAACTAAGAATACTTGCTACGCTCGTAGCCGCGTAGCAATGGGTGCTACGAATTTATTAAAAAGTTACATATATCATTACAGTTTTTTGAAAATTATACAAGTAAGTAATAGACTACAGCTAACCTTGAAAGAGGTTTTCCTTACCAAATAAAATAAAATAAATTTACTACATGTCAAGTTAAACAAGTGTTCTTCAGAAACAAAAAACATTTAATGAATCACAGCGTAATTATAATTTAAAATCATATATACGTATGAAACAATGACACCTAAATATTTAAATAACATCTGCAATCAAGTTCAACACAATATACCTATTAAATAAAACCCGGACAAAAGGACAGCGAAATCGTTCATCGAACCTTGTACTACAATGTCATGAAAATTTCACCATACTTGAGTACGTAAATAATTCTGAAATCACAAGAGTATTTTATTCGTGATTTAAATATAAATCATTTGACCAAGAGAAAAGGAATGTCATGGAGGTAAAACATATTTTACTCCAAATGCATTAAGGCTCCCAAAGACATGTGCGACGCACTTCTGGCAGAACAATTTCCATGGAGTTTTCATAGAAATTTTTCTACTAGAGTCACTTCGTGCTGTCTTGTCGCGCGTGACTGCGGAAGCCTTTAGGGGAGGTCATGTTTTCAGATTTTCCTTACCAAACTACCCTGCTACAGAATGATGAAATAGGCTGAGAGTAGGTACTTATAGGTACCTGTTTCAGTTAGTGATTAAATTGGAACAATTTTGATTTGCAACTCTAATCTATTCTAGGCCATGAATATTATGTTTCAGAGAACTGGATGAACGTATAAATCCTATAAAAAATGTTCTTACAATGACATTTTGTAAACTTCGTCTTTTTTTAAGTCAGGGCTACAAAATTAACGTAAAGGAGAAACTCTTCATTGCCCTACCCCAAAAAAAACCTAAAGCCAGTAACAAACAAACGATGACGTCACAAATGTACATAGACACACAGATTATCAGTTTCAGAGACAAATTACACAAGTGCTCATACTAAGCGAACCAAAAGCGCTTCATATATAAATATTATGTTTATATATTGATAGAGTAGAGCGTTTGTCAAACAGTTCAGTGTACGGTGCCAATATTAACTCTAGTTATCGTCCGCGGGTGAACCCGCCTGCCAAGGTCACGGTCAAGGTCACATGGTTTACATTTACACTGTCAATATTTTGATGTGTTTTCTACGAGTTTACACCTCTGAAATAAATTGGTTTGCGTTTATTTGGGATGTGCAGGCGAATTAGGCTGATTAGGACTTCTTTTGGGGACTACCTAATGTGTTTTTTGCTTGAAAGAGAAACAAGTCACCAGCTTTTTATGTTTGGTTGGTTATAAACCCCTCTTTGACTTGATAAGTGAACATTGATCACTGAAGGTTTATCGACAAAATGAAAATTGCAACAGAAAACATTTCAACACAACACATTTTTCCGATATGGACACTTGAGTTAACGTAATGAACTCTCAGTGATTGCTATTTTGATATCTGCAACAGAATACTGATATGACCTATAAAAATAACCACAAAAGTGCAATTATTTACATTTTGAACAAAGCAAAACTCGATTACGTACCGTCATCGATGTCCTATTCAGGTTGTACGCAAAAAAAAACGTACCCAGAAGGTAAGTACCTACACACACGTACCTACTGACTCAGATCATTTTACTAGCCAAATATTTAAAAGATTCGCAAAGAAAACAAACTCAAACTCTAATAGGTCCGCAACAATCGGAATTATCTCTAGGTATATTTAATTGATCAAGGTAAACTCCTTGGATTACATTGGCTGTGTTACCAAATATTTTCCGTGCAAGCGGTGTGTGTGCTGTGTACATATTGTGTGTGTGTTTGTGTGTAGAGCACATATTTAGCTGGGCCCAATACGAAGCCCCTTGGCCTTATGCGACAGAGAAAACTTGGTTTGCTTCGTAACTTTTGAGTAAATGATTTTTAAATTGGTGAGGAGTTTACCTTGTTGTGTAAAGATGGCACCTGATGAAATGAGGAGTTCAAGCAATTGATATTGTTTTGTAGTGGGTAAGTTATAGTATTATTGTTTTGAGGCCAACATTTTTTTCCAACTCTCATCGCAATAAGATGTGGTCCTCCACTTGAGTCCACTTTAGTCACTTCATAGGAACCACCGAACGTTTCAATGATGGTACGTTTTTAATCTAATACAAACGGTCAAACTTATACTTTTTGGAAATAAAGTACCTATAATAAAGTATTTGTCCAAATATCTAAGTATTCAATTTAAATTGCCAAAACTGTTGTAACAGTACCTCCCTCCAAAAAGTAGGTATAAAACCGCAGGCAATCAAAATTCAATGTAGGTACCACCCATCCGAGATATTTGCTTTCAAACGTAACGCCTTCAGCTTGTCACCTCCACACTGACCCTGCAAACACGGAGCATTAAGCCAATATACAAAAAAAAATGCAAATAAAATACTCCCAGTGTCCTCATTAATATTCTAGAATAATTTATTATAAAGGTCTTTGTAAAACAGGTCTCCAGAGAGCAAACTCTTGCGCCGCCGCGCGCGCCGGCCGCTTAGCAAACAATATGGCCGCGATAACCGACGCCATCTTGGTTTTATCGAGGTTACACACACTGGAATTTTAAATTATTATTTTATTTTACTACCGTTTTATCTTGCTTAGTTGGTAAGCTTTATTGTGTGTATAAGTTTATGTTTTTTATTGTTTCTTAACTGAGATGGGAATAGAGTATAATTAAACATGGGATTTAGGAGATAAATAAACTATAAGTACCTATATAACACTTTAACTGAGGAGTTTGCTAATGGCTGATTTTTCAATAGGTATTCATTTCATTATTTGTTTTACATATTTTCTATACAAAAACTGTCAAACCACAATATTTATTCCTTAGATATTTATCTGTCTATTGAACAATCATCCCTTAGTCGAGTAGATTTCTTTTTTACCACCCATCATCGGCTTACATTTAATAAAGATTAACACCATGTGAGAGGTCTAGGGTTGGTTGAAATACCAATAAAAAGAAACATAGTGGTAATCATTGGTTTTGACCGCCTCGCCTCTTTCTTAGTTTTTAGTTACAGAAAACCTCGACATCTTCTTAACCAATTTTTTTTTTTATTCGTACCAATCTATCTAAACAGATTTTATCTAAGGATCTAACTTACAAAGTAGTTCTATATGCATCACAGCCACCAGTTACCCAACAATAATTAACAACGCAAATACAGAAACGCATCAACACTGCACCGTGCGTCAGCGCATCAGTTTCGCAAGACAAACATGTAAAATTAACATTCCCCGAGATAAAACTGGTGTTTAGTATAAAAACAGGCTAATCCAGGCGGGGTGAGAAGAGAACAAATTTACTGTGCCAACAATCAGCCAGCACCTAACATCACATCGGTACATATGAATAAGGGTGCGAGCATATCTCGCGACGAATTTCTAGGTTTGTAGCGTAGTGTGAAATGGGACGATTGTTGAATCTAAGTGGGGTAGTGTTTTAAATATTACGGGTAGCAAACAAACTTGCTTCTTCAGGTGCAGTCATCATACGATTCTAATTCTTATTTTTAATACTTTTCGACATATTTTCAAGTGAAGGCGTACAGCTTCTCTCGTTCTCTTCGTATCCCCGTATCTACCCAACGCTATAGTAGTCATTAATTGCTCTCGAAGTGGTATTGTGCCTTCTGCATTCAATTCGCCTTCTTATAGCCTAAAGTTGGCATTGTCGAATCATAGCTTTAATCGTTTTTTTTTTCTCCTAATACTTAATACAAATTGTTGGACAAACTTATAACTTGGCATTTTATTTCTAGCATTGGCATTCAGTGTAGCTCTACTTAATTTATTAAGAATCAATATTTTGTTCTTAAAATCTTCATTAACCCAAAAATCTAGCAAACCCCCGTAACATTCAGTAAGTACAACAACACACCTTCCAAAACCCTTGCATGTAGTCGTGCCCTAACCCAGTCACCGCTTACACTGCAAATATTTCAACAAAGATACAGGGGGCGCTCAACTCTACTTTGACTATCCCAGTGCACACACGGCTTAAAACTGCACGTCATAATAATTATATACGACTGTTTTAATTGCGATTATGACTCAAGTAGTTTAGCGCAGCAGTGGTGTTAAGATTTCTTAGAAGAACGCTTCGCGCGTCATAGGTAGGTACTTTTGTGAAATTTCGAAATGATGATTTTTGCAAAAAGGTGGAAGGTGCGATGGTAAATATTGCATTATTAACTGAAAAAGTTAAGAATGCAATATTTACCAGAATTATTAGCATTAATGAAGAGTTAGCTGCTGTCGGAAAATTCGCAGAGGTGGACACCTCTACATCCTTCAAGGAATGTTTTAATTATCTTCCACTCATACTGTCCTCAGCGGTTTAGATTATGCGTTATCTTGTAGACAATCACAGAACTGTTTTATATGAGTAGTGACATCGGAAAGGAAGAGAGAAACAAACTAGCAACTGCCAGTATTTTTTAAGATAAATGAACAAAAGAACAATTTTTTACAGCTTTTCAAACAATTACCGATCATGCCAAACTTACATGCTTCATAAAAGTAGATAAATAAATGACATGTAAGATGTACCCTTTGTTACATCTTTCATCACCTTCTGTATTCAATTATTTCCATATTTTACTAATAATTATCCGTACAATTGAAATAATAATAATTTCATCCCATGCACAATAGATCCAATTTACTTACTACCGAGTACCGACGAACGCTCATTGTTTGCACACATGCTTTCATGTCTGTAGATGATATCATATACTAATGTACCTAGAGCAAGTGAAATATTATTCGAATATCGGGAAAGTTCTAGAAGATATTGTTATGTTTTTGAGATGCCTGAAACCCTGAAACGTTTCATTCGTTTGTCATTTTTTTAGCGACTGCTGCCGCTGAAGAAAATAAGGTCGTTAAATGACAGTTTTCGTGAGACTGAAATGCCGGAACTCACATTAGAGAACCCTCTGATAAGCGGTACTGTAGAGAATTTAGCCTATTTGGTGCTTAAATCCAACCATTATTAATATTTTTATAAGTTGATGACATATTTAGGAGACAAACATTGATAGCAAGATTAGGTCAGATATTAAAAGCTTTCTACATATAATACATATGTACCGATAGATGGTTCCATATCCATTTGCATAAAATTTTAAGACTTAATATAACATTGGCATAACGAAATTCAGCATAATGATCATTACACATAATATTATTACGCATAAATGTTTTGCAATAAAGTTTATCGCCATAAATTAAACTAACCTAACCATTGCATTATGCCAAAGTATTATTATGCCATAGTATCATTATGCTAATAAAAGTTATGCGAAAACGGTTATACCAAAATATATTAGTTTTAAAAAAAATATGCGAAAAGAAGGGATCCTTCCATAGATACCTCGTAGGCACTGTGCATAACTGCATAATAACGTGTCCGTCGCTTTTATTCTCTCTATCATTACGAATCTTTTTATTGAATTCAAGTAGGAAAAGAAATTGGAACAAAACGTCAGTCTAAAGTTCTAGTTTTAGAGAAGTGTCACGTACCTATAAATACTCGTAGAAGTCGAGGAACTACCAATAAGCGCTACTAAACCAATGCAAATGTAAATCCGCATTTCGACTGATTACGCAATGTGGACCCGTCGCCGGCAACTTGGGCTCTCGGCGACCAAATTATATGTAGGTAGACAACTAGATCAGGCGACCAAGCCGAACGACTGAATTAAGCCTATGTTTTAGTCGCCGAGAGACCGAGTCGCCGGTGACCAGTCGACAATGAAAGAAAGAAAGAAAGAAAAATATTTTATTTGGGCCACGCACAGGAAATACAAAGAGTAAAAAAGGAGCATTTAAAACTAACAAAATTAACAATAAACAAGTAAAAATGAAATACCTGTGCGAGGCCAAAAAGGCTCCTATCTCAGCATAATGCTGCGATATTTAAAAAAATAAGTACCGCAGCGCTGATAATGGCGCCCGTTGTGATGCCACGGACACCTATGGACATCTTTATATCCCACCAGGGCATTAATAATAATTAAAAAAAAATATATATAGAAAAATAAAGCAATAAAAAATTGTTTAGAAAACAAAAATAAATAAATAAAAACCATGATCATGTATGATAATGAATAAATATTAGTGCGCAAGGGCTCTTATAGAGAGGAATCTCGACATACGGTCACTCATTCGTCACAAGTCATTGAAATATTGGTCCTGAAAGCAATCGAATGCTAGATTTAGTTTTGTTATAATAAGGAACATTTGATTATAGTTGAAAAGAAGCTACCTTAGAGCCTACGAGAACCTACGAGGAAATTCGTGTAAATAATACAGATTTTGGTTGGTAAGAACTACATAGTGGTATTTTTCCATCTTTTAGTCCAACAAATATGTAAAGATACAGTCTACTTCGAGTTTTTTCGCAAGGAATATTAATCCTCATTATTCAACAAGTACTTAGCCCCATTTTCAAACACACCTAACTATAAATACATTTTAAAACACAACCAAGCCCAACGTCATTGCGGTACTATAGGTAGGTATACCTAGGTTACTTTCTACCATCGCACATGCGCAATCCACCCATGAAGATCACACTGTAATCGCAACGAGCTTGGTTTTCAAATATTAGTGTTTGGCAAAGAAATCAAGCCGCGGCCGGCCGGCCGTTTGTTCGTCTGTTTGTACGACACGACCCCGATCGAGCTGTTAGCACGACCAACTATATTATCCTGACACTCCACCACGGTTTTGTTTGGCTGTGGTATGCAAAATAGGCGAGGAGGTGTCAGAACTTGATAGCTTAAATAAACATGAAAGAAGTCCTCATTACATGAACTAGGGACATACTATTGACATTTCTTGGAGGCGATAAAATCGACAAAGAATGAAAAACAAAAGAAAATCTACAAATTATTCACCTCAGCCATTAAGTAACAGTTAATCCCTTAAAAGCCCATAATGATCCGAAAGATCAAGAACAAGTAAAAAACGAAGAAAAAAAAAACAATCAAATTACGATAATTAAAAAGTATTCGGAGTCAATTAAATATAAAATTCAAACATTTCCGAAGGTTCCGTCTTCCGGCTTCGATTAATCCGTTTGATAGCAAGTTAAAAATCGTTTAAATGCTACCTGAGCGGGCCAACCAATTGAATTATTAATGCTGCCTCCACAAACGGTGAGGGTACATATTTACTCGTCGCGTAAATAGATGCGCACACACCCAACACGCGTTTTCTGAGCAGTATATGTAAGGAAAACACATAAATATGCGCCGCGAAATGAAAGTTTTATGACCTTAATTAAATTTTGTAAGTTACATGTTGTGTCATAACAAAAGCTGTTTAAATACCTTTACAGTGGAACAAGGAAGAGGCAGGCCTTGAATTTATTAAGAATGATTAAACAGACTGCTCTGACCACTGAAACATCATTACTAACTACACAATACTCTACACACTAACAATCAATCATCAATTTCAGATGTAGCAATAGCGTGATCAGAATTTTCTATGAAGAATCAATTTTTAAAGAAAACTGCTGTTATGAAAAATACGAATATCTTAAAAATCTTATATATTATCATATTTTTCTTCAATATACTACAATCGCGTTCTTGTACACAATACGTACGTAAAAGCCCGTAGTTTTCCTGGTTGCGCGCGCCCCTTGTGTGTGTGTGAGTGAGCTCGTGTGTGTGCGTAGGGTTGGCCTTTTGCGACGAGGGGAGGGAGTAACGAAGGGGGAGAGGAGACGTGCCTTACCAGGAACCGTGGAGTCGCTCTCTCCTAGTATTTGCCGACTTGTGCAATTAACAGCTCTTTATGAATATTCAACAAGAGTCGAGATGCGAGTTTTTATATTAATTGATGTGTAACTTACACGTAAACGGCTTTTGTGGGCCACTTTTGTATGTTTACTGTTAACATTCGACGCGTTACGACGACGCGTTACCACATTTTATTGTGAATTAATATTTCGTTGATCTTTTTTAAATGTCCGCAATTTTACATCTGTAGGTAATATGATATTTATGTTGCCATGATGTCTTTTTAGGTTGGTTTTCACGCTGAAATTCCAAAACCAATATTGGTAAGCAACCATGACACAATTCATTGTCTACAGACATGTAGGTATCAATTATATATTTTTTTAAACTCTACTACGTCGAAGAATAGCCTATGTTGTCAATATCCTAACTCAAGTTAAGATAGAAGAATTTCAACACCCTGCTATCTCAGACAAAATACATCCCATTAGAGTCTTGTTACCATAATCCATTTTTCCGATAAGAAAATGGTACATTATGTATGATTTGTATAACCAAATCCACATACCGATGCTCCACGCACCCACTGGAAAACTGCGTTGGAAAGAGACCACATTGCGTTTGAAGAGAAAGCAACAACTGGGGATGAGTCCACAGCTTTGAGATTCAACAAGTCATAAATACACAAAAGAACGAAGGAGAAAAGTGAACTGTAAGTTGCACTGTTATGGTTGGTTTTCGAATGAGGCTGTGTGTGTGAGCATTGTGCGTGTATTAAGGCAGAAGAGTACGGACAACAAATATTGATTCGAAGGAGGGTGTACGCCGGGTTTTCAGGAGGGGTGAGGGAGGCTAGGCGCACATAATTTGGACTAATTCCCTGTATGTTGACTCTGGCTTGTCTGGCCGTTCGCTGCGGCCGATCAACTCAAAACGTCTTTTACAAAACTTCAAAAGTTGTCAACTGATTGAGGGTTGAAGGACGAGCTATAAAAACCCCGGGATTTAGTGTTTAAATGTTTTGACACGAGACTTGATTTTGCTTAAATCAATAAAAGGCGTAAAGTATTAAGTTAGCTTTTGAGAACTTCGTTTTTGAAGATTAAATGAATTTCAATCAACTCGCTAGCTAAAGCCCTATTTATCATACCTAATGGGTAACTAGAACCTTCCATCTTTTGGCAGTTTCACAGCAATATAATGTTTGCTTAGATAAAAAACGGTCTCAATTCCCAAACATTTCTTTGTTCTCTTCATGTAGATATACTGTAGGCCCCTATTACCTGTGGCAAAAAGTATTTGCAGAAGATACCTATTTAATTTCTTCTTGTTTTTAGTTATCTTGTACTGTCCCGCTGCTGGGCAAAGGCAAATTCTTCATCAAGGCATCCTTTTTCAGAGCCACCTAATCCAACTATAATATACCTAATGATATTGTAAAATAAGTCATGCATGTATGATAAACATCCTTTGCGGTTTAATGGAATCCTCTAAGATCAAAGTGCACCAATTCTACTAGCGTATATCTGTAACTGAAATACACGCATGACGCGAACGTCAAAGGTATCACGCTGTGTGGACATACTGACAAAGTCAAAGTGGATCTCACAGTATTTGGTAATAATACTAGACTATACTTGATTGATTGCGCCTATGATGTAATCCATAGGCAGCATATTAAACCAGTGCAGCCACTAGATGTAACCATGCTGCAATCCTGCTAAGCCTTTAATGAACCGTGGTCAATTTGAAAAAGGAAAAATAGTAAATTAGTGGTGGTAAGGATGAGGTGAGAAAGATGAGCCGCAGAATATCTCAACAAAGGGAATGTCTTTTAAACGGGTTTATGAACGTCACTAAGTTCAAAATTACGGTGATTGTGTACGTCACGAATTTCCCAAAAATAAAAAATAAATTGAAGCCGTCTACAAAAAATTTGAAGAGGGCCACGCCACGCCAGTGTGTAGGTAAGTAACAATCGCTTACAATTTATTGGTTTTTACATTTTAGCTATCAGAGCATCGCTACTGTTCTTCTATTTATTATAGATATATTTCTTCCTTTATAGATTGGAATTATAATTCTTATAATTAGAGTTTCGTACCTCAAAAGGAAAATCGGAACCCGTATATGATCACTAGGTTGTCCGTCCGTCTGCCTGTCAAGACTCTTTTTTTCAGGAACTCGTGAAGGTATCAATTAATATCAAATGCGTAGGTCTACGGTACCTTGGAGCTAAAAAAAATTAAGATTCTAAGTCAACGCAATAAAAAATACGGCCACTTATGCGACATATTTTGATACTCGCAAGTAAATCAAAACCTATAGGGTACTTCCCGTTGACCTAGAATCGTGAAATTTGGCAAGAAGCAAGGTCTCACAGCACAAGTAACGGAAAAAGTCCGAAAATCGTTAATTTGTAGTTTTATCACATAATTTATTTATTTTTTGCGATTACAAACTTACATTTGCAGTTGGAGAATGGACCGTGACGTATATTGATGTATGGGAGAACATTTTTTCAACTACAAAGTTAAGTTAGTTCTTGAGATAAATGCATCCCAACTACGAAACCCCTCATTGCGCGTGGTCTGACACGCTCTTGGCCGGTTTTTTTTCTGTAACTAGAGCTGCCTGCATATAATTTTCACATAGTCCCCTAACAAGACGCTGTTAACTTACCGAGACGATAGATTTAACATTCATTATCCCCTCTTATTAGGTAGGTACTAGCTTTTGCCTGCGTCTTCACTCGCGTGGTTGTCGGAAAATATCCTACGGGAACGCAGTACCGGCATTTAAAGTACCATAAGTGTTAATCCAAGTTATAAACTATCTGTAGGCCAAATACCATCCAATGTTTACGCGGCACACGCCAGTAAAGCTCCCAGTCGGCATGATTTTTTCTGACATCTTCAACAGTCATCGTCATATTTCAGCCAATTTACACAAAACCTTAATTAATTATACACCTAAACCTTCCTCATGATTCACTCCGTCCATTGGTAAAAACCGTTCGGTAGTTTTTGAGTTTATCACGGTCAGAAAGACAGACGCAGCGGGGGGACTTTGTTTTATAATAATATGTAGTGATTAAACCCGAAGTAAACTTATGCCAAACATAAACCTCGAAAATTTTGGAATCATGGTTGTAACTTGACTCCGCCTTTATTAATAAGTGCGAAGGTACCCAGACAGCCAAAGATCAATAACGCGTCTCATAAAAACCATTTCAAAATGCACACCTACAGCTATTCTAAAACTCAAGGCAAAACATCAAATGTAATTGAAATTCACGTAGGTATAGTAGATGGCTGCACCACGCCTCAAATATGAGAACAGAAAACAAGCCATCAGTAGCACTTAGTGTATGCTTACAAACACATTGGCATACATAATTCATGTTATATGTCGCAGTCTGTAGTGTGCTGTTGGAATGTTTTAAGTTAGTCTGATTTAATAGACGTTTGAGGATATTGTACTATGGTGCTGCTGGTACTGCATGTCGTATAGTTCAATATAGTGATACTAAATTATACAGGGTAGCAGGGATCAACTCACAACCTCATACCATGGATTTAGTACATGATTCTGAACTCCCCTGCGTTGAAATTTTTCGCGGTTTAAAAAAAAAATCGCCCTTCAATACAGTTTGACTGTATAGGTATTGCGCTTTTCTATGAAACAGCAGATTTTTTTTTTTGGTAACCGACGAAAAATTTCTACGCTAGGGGGTCTAGGAATCATGTGTTGAGTTCGTGGTTTTCACCGTGTATAGGTAGAGGTACCGTTTCCAGGATTTTTAAGCTATTGCATAGCTTTTATCGCGGGCTTTGAGCGCGGCGACCGAATCAAGAAATTCCGTAACGAAAATAAAACCTAACACCCCCCACTGCGCCTACCATGTAGCTCGGCCGAGCGTTCGCTTAACGTGTATGTATATGATACGACTGTAGTTGAATTAATATCAAAGAAAAAAAAAATACTGCATAAATAAAAAATAAATAAATAATTATAATTGCATAAGTTGATAAAAAATGCTATGCAATAGCTTTACCGCGGCAGTCCCCGAGTGCCACACGTGTTTTTTTTTTGTAACTGACCAAAGTTTCTACGCTAGGGGGTCTAGAAATCATGTGGTGAGTTCGTGGTTTCAGTTTGCGGGTCGATGTCCCTTCGACCGTGTATAGGTATAGGTACCATTGTACCACAGTACAAACTTTTTTTTTTATTTTTTTTTTAAATTTATATTTCAATTTTAATAATTTTATTTAATGAGAATGACATAACTAATTTAATGTTCCAACAAGAGTTTAAATTTTAACAATTTTATATAGGTAATGAAAATGTTTGCATGCCGAATGGTGAAATATGGCAGAACTCTGATGAAAACCTACTACTACCTACTTATGTATAACCCATATTTGCAAATAAATGCTATTCTATTCTATTCTATATGCTTTTTTTTCTTCACATATTTGTCAACTACCAAGATTACGACTAATAGAGAAGTATGGAGGATTAAGACATGTTGCGCCGATCCCAAATAAATTGGGATAAGGGCATGAGAATGATGTAAAATGATGATAAATGATGTAAAATGATGATAAATTATTTGAATTCGCTATAGTCAGTTCTGATGATGAGGTGGAAAATACCTAGATTTAGATGGCTTTGCTTATAATCTGGATGTTACTATTTTAGCTAAGTACCAGATTCTGATAGCAATAACAGCTTTCTGCAACTGTCAATCGGGAGAGTTCAAGCGTTTTTAGTCGATTACATAATTATTACATCAACATTGTGGTTTTAGTAATTAGACCTGAAATAACAGTCATACTCGTACATCATATTTCAATAAGGTACTTTCTGAATCGAGATTACCTAATGATTATCTCGATTTAGAGAGTCGTGGCAACAAATGAAGTTCTTATAATACAATATTTAGAGGCTACAGCAATCACATAAACTTAGGTCAGAAGCCTTTTTCAGGAATGGAGCTAATGCTTTAATAATTAGGTACAGAGACGTTTTGAAAATTGTATTCTATTCTATTTTTTATAATGGCAAGCAAAGCCGATGTCAACCATTCTGCCAATGTCTAAAGTGAATTTGAATTTTAAATTGTAAATGCCTACTTAGTTTCATGCATCAAAAGCTGCTGCTAAGCTGTCAATAGTTTCAATCTTTGGCATCAGGTAGAATGACAGCTCCCTTCAAGTTCATTTTACCCATGGTCTAAAAAAACAAGGTCTGGCATTCCGGGAGTGACACATGCTTACGTCACTATCCAATTGCCACTTTATTGCAACAAAACACGAATTATGGAAACATTTTCAGTCACCATTCTGTTAAAAAATACATATAAAGCATTTAAATTGTCGTTTCGTTTTTTCAATCAAACGAAACAATTCAATTTAAACATATACCGACGTAATTGTTAGTTAAAAGCTCATTGTTTTATCGAATTCGCACAGGTAATAAAGGCGGTTGGGGAGTTATTATTACACACTACTGGTAACACAGCGGTGATGACGTAGGCTTGTCTCCCACGTGACCACTGTGTCTCGGAATGCTATACCTGGCGAAGTATATTATTATACCATGATTTCACCTAAGTTTTCACTGTGAGATTTTAACAGTATAGACCGGCAGAAGCCAAAGTAAGTAGCCAAACAAATGCGCAAGACCTTATGAAGATATTGCACATCAATTCAATTGTGTACTAGGTAATATATTATTATTCTATTTTATACTAAAGCATACTCCACGCAACAGCCGTGCCCGTGTATGTACCTAACTATACAAGAATGCAAACAAGACGGCATCCGCTACATCGCTTATCTCACTGAACAAACTTCGCTCGCTGTATCTTAAAAATATTTCCATACACCTCGACTAACGTCAGAAATTCTTAGAACCCAGATAAGTATAAAAAAAAACTCGGGGAACTTACCCATGATTATTATTTTCAACCTTTGGAAAGGAATTGAAAAATGTTCGTTGGCCGCCATTTTGAGGAATGGTTTTTTAGGCGCCACTCTAAGAACTGCATTCGTTGTTCTGCCTCTGCTGACATTCTAAAGCGTCGGATTACCTCACAAGCACCTTCATTTAGTATATAAGAAAATCAGCTGATTAGATGTATTGCAGCGATGTACACAAAAGTGTACATTCGATTAACAAAGTAAGTAATCAAAAAAATTGCAGAATTTTTCATATTTTTCTCATAGGTGAGTAAATAGACTACTACCTTTTTTAAACCGTTACAGATTTAATTTTAAAATCCATAAGTGTTTAATCACGGTGTGCATGTGCAAAAAAATTCATTGCCTAGGTTTTTTTGTTTACCTAACTAGCGTACCTAAACATTTTCTGTGACACATTTTCAGATATAGGTAGAGTCAAAGTCAAAGTTAATTTTGATACGGTTTTCACAATCATTTAGAGAATTTATTCTTGAAAGTTTTTGGTGTTATTATAAAGAAATCTCGAAGTTATTCTAAATCGTAAAAACAGTGCGAAGCAGAGGCGATTCACTAGTATAAACCATAAAAAGGTAGAATAACACAAAAGAAACCGAATTTCAATATCCCTTTGTTCCTACCTTAATAAATATGCAAGCGTAACATTATTAAAAAACGCAACAACGATAACAGTTTGTTCTTACATAAAGCGTTACTCAATAAAAGTCGTATAAGTGACGTGGTGCATAAAATCGCTCGTTGAGCCCCCCGGCGCCGCTCCCTTACTTGGGATGATCCGCGATCTTGGCCGATATTAGCACCGCGGGCAAGAAGGGCCTATAAATAAAAAATACTTATTACAATCCGTAGGGTGGGTTCCGGTATTTGTATGCTCCAGGATTTTTTATTTTTGCTTTTGCAATTTGAAGGGATGTTTTCAATGAAAGTAGATACATAGGGGCTTTGCTAATAAATTACTGTTGGCATCTTTTTAGGTACATAGAAAATGTGCTTAGAAAGTACATCAAACATTTTTGACAAAAATTACTAGAGGCCCTAGTCATTTTTGTCCCCAAAAAGTAGAGCTTATTTAACTTTTGCGAATTGTCTATTGTCGAGGTGATTTATCATTATCACATTAGTAGTTTTTATCTATTTCATCATCATTTCAGAAGCTTTGAATTTATAAAAGATAGTTTAGGAGAAACGAAAACGGAGACCAGGCGACACCAATATAGCTCGCCGTCCGGTAAGGACCAGGCCCGGGTCGACGGCGCGTCGTGTTCCACGCGCGCCTCAAAGAGATGTCAGCAAATTTGACGGGGTCCGATAGGACCGATGCCTGCCGGGGCTGCGGATTGTTCGAAAGAGTTACCGTGGCCCTGGCGCACAGGCAACTGAAGGAACACGGGTGGGTTTTAGTCAGTAAGAGTCTGACACGCCCTTCCGCTCCGCCCAGAGCTGCGGGAGACGTCATTTGATGATTTCCCACACAAAAAAAAAAAAAAAAAAAAAAAAAAAAGGCGACACCAATATGGATCACCAGCCGGCAGGATGGGTGACATCATAATCAGAATAGCTGAGGAAACAAAAGCACCGACGGACAACTGTTGTAGGTAGGTAAGTGCCTATAGATCGCTTGAGGGTAAGACATAAAGCATGCAACGTATTTAACTACATATCTAGGATAAACAGCCTCCGAATTGAAATATATCTGAAATAAAAAAATAGATTTACCTACGCCGGAATTCTGGGTCAAAAGTTTCAGCTCGAGCTACTCGTGCAGAACAACTATATGAAATCTATTGGCATCACTCCTCGACAGGCCGAAAGGCTTTCGACGCTTTCCATCTCTATTTACTTTAATCGCTAGTTCATTCGCAAACACCGCTCGCAGGCAAATCCCAGATATCCGGCCTAGTTTCAATTTGTTTTTGACGTGTCTTTGTTTTGCTGTCGGTGTTTCATTATAACAATAGTAGATTACGCACCAAGCAGTGTCTTATGTCGCGGGCGCCGTATTGAATCCTGAGCGCAACGAAGGATTCTAGTGTCAACTACCGAGCAAAGCGAGGGAGTTAAGACGAGAATCCTGAATGCAACGAGGGATTCAAGCTCGCCCAAGACGAAGGCACGTTTATCCCCGAGAAGGATACTCTACTTTTCACACCTTCTACGAGACAATACAAAGCAATAGTCGGTACCAGAATCAAAGTATTTATTAAAATTACAATTACAGTTAGTAGACCTATTCAAAACAATTAAAAGTTAAAGGTAATGTTTGATACATTAGAACAGTTGTGGAAAGTCAAAGTAATGTTTTAGTCGGTAGGTAATTTATTGAAGTGGAGGTAGAGTTCATTTGCTTATCGCTGTCAAGTAAAGTTTCAGAAACTTGGGTCTGCTGAGCATCATTTTGGGTCGTGAAAGTTGGTGAAGGTGGTGCTTGAGGCAGCGGGCTAGACGAATAATGTTTTGATGTGACGGTTGCCTTGACAAAGGTTTCCAAGGACCAGTTATCGACGGTGTTTTTAGTTTGATGTTGTCTCCAATGCGGCAGCTTGTTTTACTATTTTCAATGTGGCCCTCCGCTACTACATCAGATTTCCATCTACCGTGTCTTTTAATCTGGGTCATGTCTGCTCCTGAATCCGCCAATAGTGTGGCCGATGTTCTCCTGAAACAATGGCCCGTGTTGAGCTCGGCATTTGTCAATTTCAGATATTCCGCAATTTCTTTCGGCATGATGCTGATCTTATTTTTGCCAATGACTTGCCTGGTGTACTTGCCATTTTTATAAGCTACGAAAAATCTGTTAGTGTTTATATTAGAGGGGCGTAGATCTGAGTACTTTTCGACAATTCTTACGTATTCTCCACGAACTACGAATGACCGTTCTTTCTTTGTTTTTGTATCTGGCTAATTTACCAGTAGCAAATCAGAATGTTTTCGATATCTTCGATTTTAATGTTCAAAAATTCATTTCCACAACAAGCGCCATTCACTCCAACTTTTTGTGAGACCCGACATTTTTGTGAAAATTTCTAGTTTAATTTGTTGTTTAACAGCAAAGTGGTTTGCAGTCTTCGCGCCTTTTTTATTTGTGTTCTATTTTCTATTTTGCTCGGTGGCCATTTCGAATAACGAAAAAATTTTTTTTTAGTGCGATCTCAAATGTAAATGCATGGGATTAGTATGTTCTATGGAAAATGTTTGTATGCGATTTTTATTTGAGGTTCCAATGTTCCAAATTCAAATCGCATTAATGACCAGAGGGTCATAATGAAATTCGATACAATATTAATGCCCAGCTAGACCCCAGGGCTTTAACGACTTACTAGGTTAAGTTTGCATGACATATAATTCGAAATTGTCGAGCAGGTGGTGTGTTTTTGTAGTGTTGCGTTAGAATTTAAGCCATTTTCAATTAAAAACAAATGTTACTTGTTGCTATACTGAAGGTACTAATTTTTCAGTGTTACTGACTTACTGAAAGATTACCAAGTCTGGTCTGACGAAGTACCTTTCAAACAGCCGGCCAACAAATTTCACAATTTCTGTTACAACACGAAAACACAGGCCTTAACTTTATTGTTCTCAACTTTGAATATTACCTAATCCATTTATTTGCACAACAACCAACAACTAACACAGCCCTCACCTGATCAACAAACAATAAACTGTCCACTTTCCACCCGTGCCTAATTCATAATTAACGGTCGAAGCATCGTAGGCGCGCGGTTCACAAGATGGCCGTCGGGTCACGTGACCTCGCAATGCGTTTTTAATTGCAATCATTCCGTGTTTTATGTTGTTTGCGCACTTTCCGTGTGTTTGCAGAAGCGAGGCCTTTATTTATGGCCGGTGGGAAGGCTGGGGAATGGATTCGGTGTAATACTGCTGGGCATTAGCTGCGATTTTTCTTTTAACCGTATTTGATGTTGATTATAAATTATGGGGATTTTGAAGATTAAGGGGACTACAGGACCTAAATGTAAGTTTTAAAATGCCTAAAAGTGTATGATCCACTGCAGTAAACAAAATCAAAAAAATATATGATATTCTTCAGGATATATGCTAGTTAGATAGTGTGTTGAAAACATAATACAACTAATTTAATACTATGGAAAAAATTCACGAAAATACCTCTAAAAATTTCTTTTAACGATTAAAAACCATACTAATATACATGCAATCATTTTGATTTTTTATCAGATTATTCTACAAGCAACATATTAACGTAATAGTGTTTTATTTTTTTAGTCCAATCACTAGATTTTTTGTAAATAGATAATTGCTTCATATTTTGCAATAAATTACCAGCGTTGTGTCATCGCGCTTCTCTTTCTTTTCTATGCAGTCCGACAGTGACCGCGCTTTAGCTGTTGTCAGCCTCTTAAGGAATATTTCTACGTAATTTGCTTATGAAAATATTCCGTCATGGGTTTTAGAATTCATTATGTGTCTAGATTTCATTAGACAGATTTCTATTCGTTGTAAAAAAAGGAAGGGCAGGCTTGAAAAGAGAATATCGTGTTCTAAAGACGTATTCGAACCATAGGTATACCTAAACCCTACAAGGGAATGATTTTTTCAGATTGAGGCACCACGTCGCTGTACCTACTTACTGAAAACTACAAAACATGAATAGGTGTTACAAAGTCGGCAACCAAAGTAAGTACTTACATACTTAATCTACTTAGTACAGCGAACAGTTACCAAGTATTACCGAGTAGTGTGTTTGCACATCGGCGGGCTCGTTTTACATAAATTGTAGATTCGGCGCTTAAGGCCCCCCGCGACTTACTTAAGTTTCGAAAATTAATGAAATCGTGCAGGCTCAGATGTACTTGGAACTTAAGTAATGTAATAAATCAGAATTTGTTCACTTGGAACTTTGTTTTAAATATTGTGTTGCTTTCTTGATAAATATCTAAAGAAGAATAAATAGGGTGTGATGAGAAGCTTGCTTGTTATTCGAGTAGAAAATGTACTGATTAGATTAGCTAGGATATAATTGCGATGTTTCCAATATTACTTATTACTTCCTATACCTACACAATAATTATGTACTTACCTTAGCAGATAGTTTAAAATACCCTTGTAAAACTTATTCAGAAGATTAAAACCAACAACTACAACGAGAATTACAACTATAAAAATTCGCTAACAAGCAAACAAACTATAATCCTTAAATTCCGTTATTTATGACGTCCCATCAATATATTTAGGTGCGCATCGAGCTTTCAATTATTCTGCCAGGCATGTACGATCAAACGAGGGCCCCCAGACATGCATAGCTCTGATAAAGCGGGCCAGCCTAAGTAAATATAGAAACTTGAACGCATCTGCCTCTATGCGGCCCCTACATAATCTATCGAACAAAGTTGGCTGTTGCCACGGCAGGATCATTCTTGACAGATATTGCCGTGCTGTACCGTTTTGTTATTTAAATATTTTGCTGAAACTCAAGATAGTTTTATAGTATATTTTGTAAGCTTTTTTTAAGGCATCTTCTGCGGCGTCATCGGTGGACACAGAGGGCAGGATAGGAGGTTTAGCATAGTTTGCGACGTAGCTCCACCGACAACGCGATGGAAGTGGCGAAGTTTTGCGGCAACAAGATCTGAAATACTGTCTTGCCAGCGACACGAAGAAGGTGAAGTAATCTTTTTGGTGCTTTTTTCCATTATCTTAGGCGTAATCCATCGCTTTCAACGAGGCGAGATTGAAGTCAAGAGCAAATGTGAAAACGATTGTGAAAATGTGGTGTTTAAACTATAACGAAATACCAAGAATCTGAGGAAACTGATATATCCCCAGAATCTTAGAATTTCCTTTTGCAAAGCTTAATCTCTTATTGTATGTAAAGTAGGTAATAAAGGCTCTATTTAATTTAACATAGTAACGTAATAAAGTTGTTCTTGTTAACAATTTTGTCTATCGAAAGATGTTGCAGATAAATTAGAGGAACAGGTAAGTACCAACACCAGTATAAGCAGGTAAAGTCTGACCGCTTAACTGAGACCGTTCTTGAGGTAACTGCGGGGTGCGGGAGGGGTGACAGTTGTCACAAGTTGACGTATCAGTGAGCTCTCGCGGCGCGTCTCCACACCCCTCCCGCACTGCGCAGCTACCTCAGGAACGGTCTCAGATAAGTGGTCGGACTATAGTAGGTACTTTGGTAGGTACTTAGCTTAGGTTACCTAGGTACATTTTATTGCAATGATGACAGATAATGCAGACAGTGTCGCAGTTCACATCGGTTAAGGCCAAGTATGGGTCTGTCAGACACCTACGTGCCTTATCATGGTAATTATTAATGAATGAATGAAAACGGTAGTTTAATTTTTGTTTATTTTCGGCCAGTTTTAGTTGTAGCAGTCAGTCTATCCATCATTAAAAAAAATATGGATTCTCATTTTCTACGAAATGTATGGGAAGAGTTTTTGCGATATCTGACTTTTCTAGTAAGTACTCAGTTGTTCCGATAGTTTTTTTTTTTATCCTTATAAGAAACAGGATGGATTGGCATCAAAAAAAGTTTTTGTGAAAATTGGCAATTTTCTTGCAGACTGTACAACTTTTTCTAATCTGTGAATGCAGATCATCAATTCTCAAAAAGTTAAGGTTAGTCTCCAGGAAAGACCTTTTTCCTGTAGGTCCAGCGATTAAGGTACCTGCCCTTAATGCCCCATCTCAAAAATCCACCCACAAATTAATAAACAAAATTAATAATAATTATTAATTAATAAATTCCACAAATTAATATACTTAATAATTATTTATTTAGGTGCATAAAGGTTTCGTAGTATATGAGGAACTTAGAAAAAAAAGAAAAATTTGTCACAAAACACGATTTTATATCATGTTTTTTTATTACAAAGTATACACTAATAATTACATGGTGTATGTAGGTACAACGAATTGTTGGGTAAATCGCTGCTCTCCTAGATAGATCACTGAGTAATCCGTAACTACCTAATTTGGAATTATCGATACCACGTAGAAGATAAAGTAAATAGATACCTAAATCTTTACCTACCTACAGTGTAACAAACGACAAAAGTAGGGATAGACCTCTAAACCTATCTACTTTTGTCGTCAAAAACATGTTTAAAACTTGGCGCCCAACACCTTCCATCTACAACTGAATAATGTTCAATTTAAGTCCAGTACGTAAGTGGCCGTACGAAATTGGATCCGTACCATCTCCACCCCACGTTGGTCCGCGTTTAGTCTGACCAATCCAAGGATTATCTTTCTTGCTCCGAACCTCCGAACGCTACCCTATATGTAATGGCGGGAAATCCGAGACAAGATGGCCGACCGGTCCCCGCTCGTTTAAGATATTGCTTTCATTAATACACTTAGCCCTGCTTTAATGGTCTATAATTATCTTAAAACGGCCGAGGAATAAACGGTCGATAAGTAGCACGCATGTGTGCGTTTACTGAAGTAAATATAGGTTCAGATTAATTATGAAGTTTCTAGGTAAATTCTACCATTGAGTCTATCACTTTTAAGCATCTGCCTACACTTGACTTTGACCAATAGGTACCGACTTAAATTTCTTATTTGCTATTTAAAATTGACCGACCGACAAACGTGCCTTTTATTGTCCAAAGTGTATAAATAGATACTCGTAATCTAAAATATTGTCATAATTAATAACTCTTTTATATGAGTCTCGCTTGTGTAAAATAATTGCCTCAAATAAAACAATACAAGTAACGCCATCTACCTTTGAATACACAACAATATGGACTTTCAAGAAAAGATCATCAAGCACAAAAATGTATAACAATATCTTTATTTAAATCCTATCTGTTAGGTAAAGATACATTGATGGATAAATAAGTTTTACAGCTTCCAAAATCACGATGTTCGTCATTAAAGCAGGGGTTCTTAACCGGGGTCCATAGACCCCAAAGGGATCCGTGGATCAGGTACTGGGGGCCCATGAAGACGTTAAACAAACTAATGTATAACGTGTAATAATATGCTTGACGTAAATAATAAATAATACTGCGCGTGATCAGTGAAAAAATAATAATATCGTAGCTTGCTACTTGAGAGCACTCATTTGTCACACTGTTGATATAATGATAAAAGGAAATAACAGCTTCTCTCTGATAAAATCATCACTTGCAACGACGCAATTAAGTCAATTTTAATCAGGAGACATGGGTGCGTAGTCCGTTTATGATTAATATCAAACGACGAAGATCTTATCAAAGATGACTTGATTGATTTATGAACGGAAGCAGTATTGCGAGCGGTTTTTAACGCTAAAGATATTTGCAACTTTTGGTTAAGTTTAGAACAGGCTTACCCCTTAGGTACTAGTGAAACGAACTATGTCGTTGTCCCATTTGCACATCATTGTGAGTCGGGATTCTCAACATTAGTTACAGTAAAAACTAAAAATCAGAATCGACTAGACGTGAAACATGATAATTATGCGTCTTGCGTTGTCAAAGACAATCCTACAATTTAACGTACTTATCGAAAAGAAGCAGCCGCAACCGTTGCATTAATTTTATCTTTTTCTACTGCAATCAATAGAAGTGTTTATATACTTTTTCTTTCTTTTCTTTCTTTCTTTGTATTTTTAAATGTCTTATTTTATTTGCCTACATTTAAGTTTGCAAGTGGTCTATGATAATGAAAACGTTAAGAAATCCTGCATTAAAGCGACAAAGCTCATGGTCGAATAACGGGCCGAAAAAAGTTTCGCACACATTCACGCCGGCTCTTGTCCACAATTCTATTTGCGGAAGCAATTTCGCGAAATGCCACAATTTATTTAAAAATTACGCCCTTGTTTGTGTGGGTAAATATTGACGTGTTTGGTTTATGATAATGGCAACACTGAGAGCAGGTAGACTCGGCTAGCGACAATATTATTTACCTGTACACATATTATTTAATATTTACCATGCCAATGTAAAGTTTACAATATAATATTTGTTAAGTATGCTCCTCTTTTGAAAGTTAGTGTTTACTCCTTACATGTGGTTTTTAATCATAGGTAAATTTGAAGACTAAACATAGGTGAGATTTAATTGTTGATTCGCTGTTGCTTATTGGATTCTAAGCAGTTGGCACACTTGTTGTATTTATTTATATTTAACCCAGTTTTTTGTAAGATAATCTTTTGTAATGACATGTTTAAAGAATTCATAATGGTACGTACTTACCTACACCTCTGCCTTACTCTTTGGGGCATACCGGCGTGATGTTATGTTATATTTAAAGAATTTATTTGTGCTAGTTATTTTATAGGATATGAATCTTATCTATCTTAAGACTATCTACCTATTTTCCATTTTACTAAGAATCCAGTTTGATTTTTCATTATTTCAAAAGATTTCCAGCTACTGAATCTCTTAAACAGAGACACATAATTGAGTAGCTACCAGCGTCAAAAGTAGACAGTAGCACACCGATCATCATAATCAATATACAAGTGTTGACTTATTACGACGTCGGCACTAGGCTGCCAAACAAACTCCTCGATCGAACGCAAAGTCAAACTGCAAACAATATCATCGTAGTATTTGTACTGAAACAACAAATTTGTAGCTAGCTTTAAATGCAAGCCTAACACGCGGGCACACACTCACCTTGTGTACTGAGACAATATGTAGGAGACTCTACTACGATCTTAAGCAACGCGACAAAATGAATCTCCGCTAGCGACTGATACGGCCCAATTCAAACACAGTCAGCGCCATTTTGTTTTGACAAGCGGCTATCTCGACGAACGCGGCACATACCAAACTTAACCGTAAGAACATACCACTTAGAATCATATTGGAACAAAGGCCCGATGGTGTAGAAACATCGGAAATTAAGGGAGGACCAGACACGATTCTGTTTGCCGTCTAACGTGGTCCCAGGACGAAGTTACAAATATTTGACGTGTCAATTTTGTGAATGTTGACCGAGAATTGCGGTTAATATTCCCGACCCGAACAACCTGAGTGTGCGCGGCCACCCTTTAATTAAATGACTGAAATAGTCCAATTGTTAATTTATTAAGTCTACTCTCGGGGTGGATATTATTAGGTGTTCAATTATTAATTGTTACTACAGCGTGATTGGTTGGGTTATTCCAGAACGTACCGTAGCCGTGAAGCTCAGACAATTTTGATAAATTAAATAAGTATGGCCAGATACCCAATGGTCCCAATTCCTGAGATAGATAGGTAAGTACCTACGACATACTGGTTAAATTGATTCATCGGATTCCGCCGTTGACCTAACCCTTTGGAGAGACTAGTCAAATAAAAATATATATAGGAGTAAAGGAAAGCACTAATAAAGCTTTAAAGAACTTATCATCTAACTACCCACTTATCCCGTTAAAACAACTACCCACCAGCTTCATCATCTCTTTATTCATTAACGATCCAATAACCTCGACGTTTTCCAATTGGTTCGCGATTCAACGCGAAACTGAGTTGTTATCGAGGCGAGATGGAATAATAACAAACAATCGCGAATCGATTGTAAAGACAAAACATCGTTACAGCTTGTTAGGCCCATATTGCTCGTTACCGCGCAGCTATTTATTTTCGAGTGGCAACATCGAAGAGTCTATAAACAAAAAAACACTCTGGCGGCGACTGTTTTCATTGACAACAATGCGTGGGACACTCCACGCGTAGTGTTAAGAGCTAAGGTTGGAGTACGCACTTACTTTTCGCGACATAGGTATCCGAGTAGGGGCTCTCGGTACTGTATTTTCATTGTGTGCTTTTAATTTTGAGTGCGCGAACTAGCTCGCTCTCTCGGGACGTATGTTTGCGAGGGTAATATTTGCTTCCGCTGTATAATTCAGCCGGCCGCCATATTTGCCAAAGAGCAATCATTTTAATATCGTCAGGCATCACATTAGGGCTGAGTGGATACTTACTTTGTTGAATTAATTAATTTTAACATTTTAATTATGGTTTGTGGTGTTTCATTGCTTTAAATCTATTTTCGTTTTGACTAGACATTTGGGAACAGGATACATTGATAAGACACTGCTTCTTATTCGTGAACGGATTAGCCAACCACTACTCGTACAACTACAAGTAAAACTTTAAACATTATGGAATGCAAATAAAGATATGAATATGAACCACAAGGTGCCCCTCAAAAGATTACCCGATTGCTGCTTACTCGAGTAGCTCAATAGCTACTGATAAGACTAAGAGGATGAGCTAATTGGCCTACAAGCTTCTTCTCCTAATCTCAGTGAATAGCTGGTGAATACTCGCCGTTTGCCTACTGCAGGATTACAGGGTCAATTTGGAATACTACAAAAAAAACTGATGACAAACACGGCTCAGTAGAGTAGCCAGTAGGTAGCGGTTGAATTGAGTTGAGTGAGAGAGAATAGAGGATTGTAATTGTGACTCATCTCAACTCTATAGGTAACCACAAATATTTTTTTGAGGCAGCATTTTTTATTCAAGCAGAAAAATAGACAGAACAATCACTTTATATAGTGTGAGCGTCGTTTAACGAATTTGCACATGGCCAGGTGTTAGCCCAAATGTCTATAGTCAGGAAAAATAGATGAAACTGCATATGAGAATAAAACCCTAATGGACATTGGTTAAAGGTTCTAAGCGGCGAAAGTAGACGAGACAGCAAAATAAAAAAAATGCAAGCTTGGTAGGCCTGGAACACAACAACATGAATTAAACAAAGGGACATCGATTGAACCATGGCAAGGTTTAAAACCAAGTTGCCTTAGAAGAGAGTTGATCTACATAATGAGTATAAAATATCACAAACGAGAGTTCTCGAATCCTCTATCAACCCAATAGTGTTTGAGCCAGGGTAATACTAGCGCCATCTAGTGTACCCTATATCACTGACACGCTCCTTGATAAACCACGCCATCTATCCTGTTTATACTGAAATATATAGTACCAAAACCTGCCGCAGTAGTGTGCAAAATACAATTGTTTTTAATTTGTCTAGCATCGAACGTATCGAGAGCTATCGTCCAAAATGAAACAAGAACTGTTAGAAACGCTTATTTTTATTAAAACTTAGTTGTGTCCGTAGAGCAAACATAAAATCAGAGACGCGAAAAAACCAGCATTACTTTCTAGACGTAATGCGTGGCGTAATGGTCTAGCGTCTCACGAAAATAAAACAAAAATTGGAACAACACAAAACGACGATAAAGAATCAAATTTAAACTACTTATTTGTTTTTTCCATAATATTAACATTAAAATTACATGCTCACGAGATGAAAAATCAAAACTAAAATCATAATTAAGTAGCTTAAACGCAATTTTGAGAATTCTTATTAGATTACATTATAAAATCATAGATCCGTTTTTATTTTTCTTAAAGTCCAGAATCAGATTCAGAATAAGATTTTAATATGATATTGAGGTACTTACAAAATCTTAAAATTAAGAGCTTTTGCTTATTTATGGTCCCGTACTAAACTTAAATACACAGTAATTCCTACTTCTAATTAAAATTGGCACTGATGATCATCAATAATAATTAAACTTTTGTGAAGACCGCTACGACAAACTCGACAATACAGGGTGGCGCGGACATGGACGCGCAACCTGTTACCATGGATTCAGTACACGATTCTGGACCCCTCAAAGTTTTCGTTAGTTATTAGAAGAAAAAAAAATGTGACATTCATTTGACCGCGTAGGTACTACACTTTTATAGGAAACGGCTGTTTTCTTTTTTTATAACCAACGAAAAATTTCAGCGCTGGGCGGTCCAGGAAACATGGTAATAGTTTGTGCGCTGTATTTTTATTAGTCTCTAGTTGAAACATTAATTATGCATCAGTGTCTTCAACAAAGTCATAATTATTGTCAATTCTGTGTATAAATTAAATCATTATTCGAATTAAACTTAATTTCTACTTAAAAATATCATGTTCTCACACTTTGCCAAACTAAAATTCGAAATACACATGGCCATAATATAATAAGACTCTTGATTAAAAAGTTGTATTATTTTGAGGTACACTTACATCATAATTAACCATAATTAACTCTAATCTATGTTATAAATTAAATTCAGATTATTTACACCAGAAATACAAAGAATTTTAAATTACATTGTATAAATATTTTGTGAACCCAATTTTCTTTTGGAGATACCTTTTTGTCTGCATAAAAATGCATTTTTTAATAGAATGAGTATTGTAAAAGTTACGATTATTTTACATAATTACCGAGTTACAATAATTTTGAGAGTTAATATCATCATGATTAGTAAATATTTTGATTTTACTCAAAAAGTAAGGGAAACTCCTCTATGTCTTCACACATTGAGTTGAAGTTTGCTGCCCATGCTTCTGCCTCTTTTTCCTGTAAAGCACAAATTATGTAGTTAAATAATGATAATTAATAAATATTCAGGCAAGTCAATCCATAATGATCAGGAAGAATTCATAAAAATATAGTTTGGATTTAAAACGCATATTTAGTGAATTGCCTATAAAAATTGGCACAATTTTTTTGTCTGATAACATTATGCACATGGCCTTTTCTTTAAAACCCCGCATTGTTAAGATTTATTAAATGGTGCATCTCATGCAGCAACAAATATGTTATAGAAGTATAATAATCATTAATTTGCTGAAATAAGTACTTATGACACTTGAGAGAGTGTAATCTTTAACAGTTTGCGGGATACTAAATGCCCCCAAGACATAATAACAATAAACATTCTATTGTGTTTTGTTCAATGTCTTTCAACCAATTAATAATATTTACCTCTTTTTTAGTCCTCAACTTTTTAGGCTTTTTCTTCTTAGTGACTTTCTTTTCCTTCACATTAGGGATCTCGAAGGTCAAGTCACCCAAATCATCATAATCACTTTCATCATTCTGATCAGCTACAACAGGTACTTGAGTATCACTGTCTGACGTGGAATCTTGCCGGAATGTCACCTTCTTTGCTTTCCCATAGCTTTTACGTGTTGGCTGAAAGTGTAAAAGTAGCATGATTAGATATTAGCCACAATATTTACAAACAAGATTTTTACTATACTCGGTATCTTTTTTCTGTCCCTGTGCCTTCGATCCCTTGACGAAATAACTTAACACTTACCAAACATAATACAATAGAAAACAAAGGCAAGAATGAAATAAAGAAGACCAGACACAGAAGTAAAGGAGAAAGCAAAAATTAAATTAGAAAACTTGTAAGATTACTGCATTGAAAAGTAACTCCCATTTACATTAGAATAAATAACATAAGTTAGTGTGAATTACCTTCAAATGATGTACAACTTCAATATCCTCAAACAAATGTACAGACTGTGAATCATCATCGTTATCTAAATCTTCAATATTAGTTGCATTGTCATCAACATTCTTTTCAGGGAACTCTGGTGCATCAGCAGCTGACTTCAACTCCTCATACACCTTATTGACTGCCTCAGAACTTGTAGCTATCTTAGTTTTTGCAGCAACTGGCAACCCTGCTCTTGTAGGTCCATTGATTTCTTGAAGCACAGCTTTAGGTCTAGACCTTACTGATCTTCCTCTGATAGGATTGTTATTTACTTTAATAGGAGATACATTCTCATCTTGATTTTCACTTTCATCAAAGCCAAAGAAAGTGCCATCTTTGTCTTTCTGTTTTTGAGGTGATTTTGCAGGTAAATGGAATTTGTTTTCATCATTCTTACGCTTTCTAGTTTTTCTTTTTTCCTTTGAGTTTTCTTTGTCAGTTGAAGCATCATTACCACTACTTGAAACCTCTTCTGAAGTATTATTGGTAGGTGGGGCTGGTTTATTCTCAGTTCCTTTCTTTATTGTTTTATTTTTATTTTCTTCTGCATTTACATCAACAATATCCTGAGAAATAGCTTTAGTTGGAGAAACAGACCGCCTTCGTTTCTTTTTGGCGCTCTTCTCTGCCATTTCTTTAATAAATGATATAATACTAGTCTGCTTAAGATTAGGTGTATCATCTACATTATCTGTGAACATTTCATTTGTTTGATGTAGCATGTTAGTGTAAACATGTTTCTTTTTATTAATTGAATCCTCAGTGTTGATGAATGAAGTCTCAACTGCTGGTGTCATGTTAGGCTTTATGTAGGCATTGTTAGGCCATTTTATGGGTAAACTACCAAATTCTACTCTCCAAGGACTTGCCAATGGGTGTCTGACAGACATATTCATACTACTACTAGCAACAGGCTGCTCATCAAAAAAGCTGAATTCTTCTAACAAATTGAGAGGGTCATGATTGTGTACAAATCTTTCCGGAGTTGCTCTATGATTCACAGATTCATGAGCATTAGGAGTTTTTAACTCATTAGGTCTTGGTGAGTTAACAGGTGAATAATTGATATCATTATGGTGATCCATGCTTGGTTCTATGTCTGCTGCTATATCTTCCACTCTTATTGAAGGATAGTTACATTCATGTACTGAGTTTTTTCCAGTATCATTTAAAGCCATTTGATTTTCTTTAGTAACTGTTGTTTGTACTGCATTTACATTATTAGTTACATTGTTTTGTACAACATTATCTTCTTCATTGCTCTTTTCTGTTATTTGAGTTAGTTTAGCAGCTTCTGTAGCTTTGCCAGGTTTGACAGCATTCTTCAATGCTGCTAATGCTTTAGATATATTCTGATCATAACTGGATTTATACACAACCTTTTTAGACTTAGCAGCAGGAGCAGAAGTAGGTTTCTTAGTAACAGTTCTTTTACGTTTCTTTTTTTGTGGTTTGGGTTCTTCATCTGGGTCAAATGTGAATTCATAGATATCCTGCTCATTATTTTCACTTTCCTGGGAAGTTTTCTTACTTCCCAGTAATTTGAATGATAGAGTTTTGTCTGTTTTTTTGTTATTGATAGATTGTCTAGGGCTAATTTTCTTGATTGGTGATTGTGTTTTGTTTGCCAGTGATGAAAATCTACTTATTGGTGTCAGAAATTTCCTTATTGGTGATTGGACATTATTCACTGGGGACGGTTTCTTATTGGCTGGGGGTTGAGATTTAGTTGTTTTCTTCCTACTTGTTTTGCCTTTAGCATTATTGTTGCTATCAGGACTACTTTTATCAGATGAATTATCACTGGATTCTTTTTGTAAAGCATTGAGTTTGGCTAATCTAGTTGGCCTTGCTAATTTGACTTGTCTTTTTTCTTGATTCTTACCTACATTTTCTTTGTCATTTAGGGCTACTACAGGCTTTGTTTTACTCTGCTGTATTGGTGTACTGGCATTAGTGGGTTGTATTGGTATATAAGTATTAGGGCTGATAGAATGATCTTCAAAACGCGATGGTAAGCGACAAATCCTCCTGGGACGGTTAGCATGTAAACCACTGTCAGCTTTAGCTGGTGTTTTGAATGGAGATGGTTCAGGCTTGTCATTTTTGGATAAACCTGTCTTTGTAGGTGTATTGTCAGCTTTAGGATTAGTAGTAGAACTGTTCAGTGTCACATTAAGACTGTCTTTACTGTTTGACAAATTATTCAGAATAGTATTTTCAACAAACCGTTCTGGCAATCGCCTGTCTCGACGTGGCCGCACATCGTTAGCAAGTTCTGCATTTTCTTCCGATTTTACAGTTCTTTTCTGTTTTGCCGCAACATTTTGTTTCATTTCTCCATTCTTGTTTGGACCTGTCTTCGAATTTTTTGTGATTGTTTTCTTAGTTTTCGTAGGGATTTCTAAGGATGCGTCATCTGACGCAGAGTTTGTTTTGTCTGCTAAAGCTTTTCTTGGTGCTTTGGTAGTATGCTTTACTGGTTTCAATTTGTTTGCGGTGACATCAATGTTTTCCTTCAGAGCTTTGGAAGCTCGCGTTCTAATTCGCGGGGGCATGACGCTGTGTGATAACAAACGTTCAACATGGATTTATGGCACTTTTACACGTCTGTAAGAATTGTAATGTCACCAATGTAGTTTTTAACCACACTGTTTAGTAAAAATCACACACCAAAACCAATAAATATACAAAACACGTAGTGTCGCACAATGTGTGGAACTTTCTTTTCGTTTTCGCTCGTTTTTTTGACATTGACAGTTCTTGTTTTGAACTTTTGACAACAACTCATAGCCAAAAAGCACTCCTCATCATTTTTTCTTTTAAGTTGGGGTTTTAGCCATCAAGCTTTGAGATGTTAGTAACAACACGCGAACAACGAAAAATGAATGCAAAATAGCACGCGAAACGAACTCTATACGATAGTAAGAACATTGAGGTTAAATTTACCGTCATACGGTTTTGGCCGTAAAACAATGCGATATGGTTTTGGTCGTGAGCTCTCGTAATATAAAAAATGAGATAAGACCACATAAAAAAATATTTTGGTGTTGTGAAACATACTTTTTAAATTGCACTTGGTAGTAACATGTGCCTAATAGTTCGTGATTTTTCAAAATTAATTTTGTTTCACCTAGTTATAATTTTTTTTACCTCATATTAAAAAAAATCATAACTAGGTGAAACAAAATTAATTTTGAAAAATCACGAACTATTAGGCACATGTTACTACCAAGTGCAATTTAAAAAGTATGTTTCACAACACCAAAATATTTTTTTATGTGGTCTTATCTCATTTTTTATATTACGAGAGCTCACGACCAAAACCATATCGCATTGTTTTACGGCCAAAACCGTATCAAATCGTTAGTTTAGATGATTCTGAACCAGACTCGGTGGGCAGCACTAGTCAGAAACTTCGCAATTTTATGGGGGCCCATTTCTGCTATGTCAAAAAAATAAGCAGACGGTTATATTACATGTATGTCTTAAATTCAAAATGTACATAGGTTTCGTCATGTTAATACGAAAAAGTTTGTTTTTAAACTTTTTGCGCATCACATGCGGCCGGAGCGCTTTTTAAAAAATGTAAAAAAAATAATCGACAAATAGCAACCTGGTTTTTTTTAAGTCTTTTGTTTGACGGCTGAGGTTACCAATAAACAATTTTCAGAAATTTGGAATGTCACCTATATTTGTAAAAATGAAAAGAACAGTTCAGAGTCACCTGGAAAATGCGCGGTACTTATTACGCTCCTATCCCTCACTACAACGGTGATGAGTCCGGCAATGATTAAAAATGATGAAATGACAATAATCAGTATTTTTCAAACGCTATCCCAGTTTACTTATTTCCAATTTATTAAAAAAAAGTCCTTCAATTTCAATTCGATTGCTTATATCTCTTGTTTACCATTTTTCCCATAAAAGTCTTGAGGTTTAAAATGGACACCACATAGTCTCAACGAATTATCGGGTATCCATTTTTTCATCGGCAAGCTTTTCTCCCCAGTTTTCGTATTTGAACAGGTTTGGAATATACATGGGTCCCCGTAATTTTACAGTCAACAGCTAAGCAATGGGGCATATTCATCAATTATGCGCAAAATCACTTGTTCACAAAAAATGCATGGATAGTGACAGCTAGCAGTAACATTTTTGGACTTGTGATAGTAGCGACATCTGAAGTGAGCATGTCGCAGTTTTTATCCCCATTCCCAAAGGTAACCGTCCACCGTCCACGGAGATAATATATGCTGTCATTACAGCATGAATACAGTGTGAGTCTTCATAATGTGCACATAACGAAATGAGAGAAAATAAGCTTATTATTATCGACGGCAAAAGAAAATGCATTTTTAAAATTCTTATTCGCTGCTGCTACTGCTGTTTAAATAAATCGGTATAACTTTTAAACTATACGATCTATCACGATGAAACAAACTCAGTAATTACTGAAAATAACAGGACGGTCTCATAAAATAAAAACTAAGGAAAAAATAGCACTCAACTGAGAATTAAGGTGATTACTGAGTTTGTTTCCTCGTGATAGATCATTTAGTTTAAAAGCAGCGAACAAGAATTTACAAAATGCTATCAAAAATATTTTTCTTTGTTCGATTTTTTTTTAATTTCCTTCGATAAAATTAAGCTTAGTTTCCCTCATTTCGATATGTGTAAAGTTTGAAGACTCACTCTGTATTTTCTTCGTGGACGGTGGCATATACATTTAATTTTTGTTACGTTATTTCATTAAATAAACTAACAAAAATTAAACGGGTATCGGGAAAATGTTATAGTTTTGGCACAAACCATTTAAAATTCACAGGGGTTACCTACGCTATTTCCCGAGTTTTGAGAAACTTGAAATGCAGCAGACTTTCTCGTATTTTATTTTCTGATTGAAACCATAGCAGAACAATTCAATCTAAAATCTGTCCATTGGGACAACATAACCTAACTTCCGACATACCTACACCTACATGTACACCTAGACACGTATGCCGTGCAGAACACTTTCCGGCTAATGTCTTACATCGTACTTTATGCTTTTTAGTTGATTTTTATTAACCTATTGCATAGCTTTTATCGCGGGCTTTGAGCACGGCGACCGAATCAAGAAATTCCGTAACGAAAATAAAACCTAACACCCCCCACTCCGCCTACCATGTAGCTCGGCCGAGCGTTCATTTAACGTGTATGTATATGGTACGACTATACTAGAATTAATATCAAAGAAAAAAAAATACTGCATAAATAAAAAATAAATAAATAATTATAATTGCATAAGTTGATAAAAAATGCTATGCAATAGCTTTACCGCGGCAGTCCCCGAGTGCCACACGTTTTTTTTTATCAGCTGTTTATTGTGTGCCTTTTACTGTGTCTTAAATAAATGTATTTTCTTTCTTTCTTACATATTTAATTATTGGAAGTTTAAATCCTTAAAGTAATGCATACAAAACCATATATGTGTACATAGTATTTACACAATGCATATCGACAGTGGAAAGATAAAATGGCTAAAGCGCCAAAACCTGAAATCTTTGGTTTTGGCGGTTTAGCAATTTTACCTTTCCACTGTCGATATAAACCCATAACATGGCTTACCTATTATTTTATTTTTGTATGGATAAATTGTTTTTTTTTCGTTTTCATTGATTTCATAATTCATGCATTAAGGGTTATGGGTTAAATGATCTAAGATTCATACGTGATTTTTTTTTTTGGAAATATTGTAGGTTCTACTTTTTGTTATACGTATTATAAAGTTTATCAGGAACTATGATCCGTCGTGACCCGCAACAGTGATGAAAGCAATAGCATGATATTTTACTCATTAATAATCGTTGTAATCAAGCTACAACATATTTCTCTGAGTTACATTTTAACTTAACAAGTTAATTAAAGGAGAGCTGCAATTTGTAAAAGACTTGGGGCTACCGCACATGGCGGCCGTATGCCTGAAATCTACGTAATATGACCGTAGTCGTAGTCCGTAACATTATCGTAATACTAAGTACACACGCACGCAGCGACTTTAGTCTTTATGTTTGTCTATGGCCAAACAGCACATTTTCTGCTCAAAGCACTGCTTGCAGACTTGCAGGGGGGAAGACAAGCCTACAAGCAGTGCTTTGAACAGAAAATGTGCTTTGGCCTATACAAACTTAAAGAAAAACTTTATGATTATTTGCGGTTTAGTCTGTGTGGTTCAGTGCTAGGAGTGTTCTGCGTTTTTGTGTGCGGTAACCCTAAATTTGAATATGTCGTTGATCTTGAATCGACAAACCGTTGTATTTTTAAACGTTTATTGTCGTGATTTGGTGCTGTCTGAAAGTCTAGAGTTAATTAAAGTTATTTAGACAACCATTCTATGTGTCACGATATTAGTTTTTCTTGTGTTTGTCTTTGTTTAGTTTTACGGTAAGTTATTGTCTAGACAGGCCATGTATTTTACAGTTTTCGTCGCCCTCAAGAAACAGCTTTGCATCTGTTGATAAAACATTAAAAAATACGTTTGAAAGCCAAATTCGCCAGTCGCGCATTCTCAATTTCACCTTTTACCTGATTTACGATAATATTCAAGTGATAAACAAACCTCCTTACAGAAATTGACACCAATGTCAGGCCTGACGAAACTGGAAGCCACGAACTGGACTTAAAATAAAAATAAAACCTGACAACTGACAATTCCCTGGTCATCCAGAAAAGCAAGAAAACGAGGGTCATGCGAGATTTGTTGTTGTTATAGGAGAGGAGAGGGGTTTTTTTATTGGAAAAAATAAATATCAAAATGGTAGAGGCAGACAATAAAGGTTCTATTGACACAGTGCAAGTTGCACTTCGGATTAGGCCGTTGATGCAACTGGAGACAGATCGAGGATGTGACGAGTGCATTGACGTTGTGCCAGGATCACCCCAGGTCCAAATAAAAGACCTGGCGTTTACATACAATCATGTGTTCCCGCAGCACATTACTCAACAAGAGTTTTATGATACTGCAGTCAAAAGTCTCATTGGGAGACTGTTTCAAGGTTTGTTCCTAAGATATAATAATCATAATTAAAAATCTTTATTTATCAACATCATAATTATGGCACTGGTTAATAAAATGCACAATCTTAAGTAGAGAAAGGTGTCTGAGGTAGGAGGGTCCTGAGTTACAGATCACCCGGCTCTCTTAGATATAGTATGATCACTGTGTTTTAAGTAGAGGTGGTTGTTGAATCAATAAACTGTTTTTTTTTTTTAACTACCTTTCATTACTCAATGAGGTAACTGTTAATCATCAATGAAAAAACAGTTCAAAAATATTTGCTATTAATTTATGTCAATGCACAAGACATTAGTTCAATAGTCATAATTTTACTCAGTTCCATAAAAAAAACAGTTGAAACTATAAACTGTTAATTTATGACAATGGTTTATTTCACTATAATTTTATTCATTTCTGAGAATCAACTAGTATGCGAAACAAATACTTCCAAACAATACCGATTGAACATTCAAAACCTGTTAATAATTTAACAGCTTTTTTAACCTCTTGACCATTGATGATTAACAGCTAAATAACATTAACCAAAAATGACCAATGACCCATCTAGTTATAAGTAAGTAAATGATATACAACAAAAGGCTTCCAGGAGTCTAGAAATAATTTGTCTAGAAAACTTTCTATTTTCAGTAGGAAAACTGGAAACCTATTCGAGCATTTTTTACTCTAAAGATTTTTCAATTGTCAGATATCTCATAACTGAAGAGTAAAGATAGCGGTTTTTGAGAGCTTTTGTGTTAAAAATATGTCAAACTATCATATTTATTCTTCAGATAAATTATCAGATGATTGAAAGCATACACATATCATACATAACAACACGCCTTGTTTCCCCGAAGGGTTGGGCAGAGGAGTACCACCCACATTTCGCCAGTTATGTTTAACCTTTGTTATACCGGGAACGGGGATCCGCGCAATCTCGTTATACTGCCAGAACGCGGATCCACGCTTGAAAATGCTATAAAAATGTTAATAATAAAACTTGTGGCATCTTAGTTTTTATCATTACGGTATAATATATTATTATGTAATCGGGTTCACGATATATCAAAGTATAAAATAAAATAAAAAAAAGTCAAATTAAAGTCACTGCCTTTACATTATTTGTGGTTTTCCAAAGTACGATCAAGTTTTTCCAAATCACGGGAGATAATGTAATGTAGTAAATAAACAACTGATGATGTTCTACTAAATTATATACTTAGAAAAACTTTATTTCACTACCTTTTAAAATCAAAAATTAGGTAATTGTTACTGTTTGTAATCTTGGATATATTCGATGCTAAAAAACTTGAGTTGTGCGGCTGCGCGCCGTGGATATTTCTCAGCACACAGCGATAACATCACTTCGCCAGTCGTGGCATACCAAAGGTTAAGTCCCATGTAATAGGGGGCGAGCCTATTGCCATCAACTGGGCACAAATCCAGACTACGGGCTGCTACTGAGAAATTCCAGATAGAAAAACCCAACAACACTGCCTGACTTGGGAATCGAACCCAGGATCTCATGCTCAGCAGTACCGCTTGTGACAACTAGACCAAAATAAAAACCACCCCTCCACTACTTCCAAAAAAATCAGCCCTTAATCTCTCTTAAAAGTAAGGATGATTGAGCACATAATTTTGCTGTTGTCTAGACTTTTTTTTAACTGATAATTCTTTTGCCAGGTTACAATGTAACAATATTAGCATATGGCCAGACTGGATCTGGCAAGACTTACACAATGGGGACCAACTATTCTGGATCTGATGGTGACTCCACAAAACTGGGTATGTATAAAATTTCTGCTCTCTCATTATGAAGGGAACTTTATTTTAAATTGACTGCATTTGATGCTATTACCCTTAACTCATCAAGCATCTTTAATGAGACACAATTGATTATCTATTGTTTCGGCCCGCTAGTGGGCCACCTCGGGCTTGACTAGTTAATATCTTATTAGAATTTATAACAGGACCATTATCCTAGGTTGATTCTGGAGAGAAAGAAAAATAATAGGACTTCTTTTATTTTATATCATCATCAACATCATCATTCCTGCTAGTCTAATAAAATGTTTATGATGCATTTATTGAAAATAGAAAAAGGATTTTTTGTCAACTGCTGGATTTTAGGTTGCAACACCTATTCAAAGTCGAAGTAACACTTTAACATTGAAGTTTTATTTCTTCTTTCAAATCAGAAATATTTATTAAGAACCTCCGGCTTCGCCCGCATGGATGTCGAAAATTATCCCACGGGAACGTTGTGTGAGGCTACTTTTTGTCCCCGTAGCTATTGGGTCAAAAAGTAGCCTATGTCCTTCCCCAGGGTGCCATCTATCTCCTTGCCAAATTTATTTGAAATCCGAGCAATGGCTTTAGGCGTGAAAAGGTAACAAACAGACAGTTACTTTTGAATTAATTGATCGAGCGAGCGCGAAGCGTCTCCGTTTCAGCTTGGGCAAAAATGCTTTCGTATGTCAGGCTGTTCTACTCTACAGGTCGCATTCCTCAATAAATTCTCGTGAAATTTTGTGAGAAGGTTCGATAATTATATGGACTTTTTTGTTGATTAAATTTTTCGATATTTTTCAAAATGGCGGAGATATGGGGGTTGAAAACGTAAAACAAAAAACATATTTCAGCCATTTCGCGC
Organism: Dryobotodes eremita; assembly: GCA_917490735.1. Taxonomy (NCBI): domain Eukaryota; kingdom Metazoa; phylum Arthropoda; class Insecta; order Lepidoptera; family Noctuidae; genus Dryobotodes; species Dryobotodes eremita. Next base: position 15,521,027 of record OU823257.1, read on the forward strand.
TCTTTTAGTTTTAAGGTGAACATGTAATCAGTTTTACGCTATGCAAAGACAGACTCGTGAGGTCTACAGCTCACAGAGCCACTAGTATTAGTATGGATTAAAATGAACTGTACTTAAATAATAACAGCTTACATTTTCCAGGTGTAATACCCCAGGCGGTGGCAGATATATTTGACTTCATAGAGATGCATGAGGACAAGTTCATCTTCAAAGTGAATGTCTCCTTCATGGAGCTGTATCAGGAGCAGTGTTATGACCTCCTCTCTGGCAAGGAGAGGGGACACAGTATTATAGAGATTAGGGAGGATATCAATAAGGGGGTTATTCTACCAGGTAAATAATTTGGCTTATCATTTGAATTGTACAGTGGCTATACAGTGCCAGTATACAATAAATAGTTTTGAAAATTTGACACATATTTCCATGCGTTATTGCTGAGCTGGCTTTTTTTGTACATTTATTTTTAATCACATAGGAGATGATACTCCATCCTCTTAGCATATGCATAATCAGCCTATAATGTTCTCACTGCTGGAATACAGGCCTCCTTTCAGTGAGTGAGTGAGGGACTATCCACCACGTGGGCCCGGCTTGGTAGATATCACATGTCTTCGAATGGTTGATTCTAGGACATGCCGCTTTCTTCAAGATGTTTTCCTTCACTGTTTTAAGAGCCATCCTCAGACCATCCTCTTATATTCTCAATTAATTTAGCAGTAATACCTATCTTTTATTGCTTAACCTGGCGTGCGGAAGGTTAAAATATGTAACATGGAGCCTAAGGTGGGTGTAATAAACCCTGATAGGGATTGTGTGAATTTGATAGTGTAATGTATACTGATTATTACATAATCAGTACTTATTATTGAACCAAAAAAGGTAAGTAAAATAAAAATATTTTTTAGGTTTTCTATATAACTTCTATTTATAGCATTTATAGGACTTACTCATTCGTTCTTTTGTAAAAATATAAAAAAAAGAACAACAGAGTTTTTTTTCTTCTAATAAAACAAATTGAAACAAAAACAAAGAATTAAGGTTAGGAAACAACATACGTAACACATCCGCTGACACCTTCAACCTCGTCTACACATTTCGCCGGGTGGCAGTCGGCTGAGCCGTGAAAATCGGCCTTACCACCCCCCCCGCAGCTATGCGGACGCGCAGCCTATTATAATAATTAAACACTAAAATATCAATCGATTTATCTTGGTCTGGTCTGGGTTTTCCACCTTACGCTCGCAGGGTTAAAATAATAATGGTCAGCTTTGACATTTGTATGGAACCACTCGGCGTTTACCTGACTAGGTACGTTTATAGTATGACGCACTACTTCTTTTCCAAACTTGGAAGACATTACAAGTGCTTTTTTTCATTAAATAAAATGGTTCTGATGAAAAATACCATAAGTATCCTGGAATAACTTTCTACTTTTGAAAATTCGAAACAGACCAAACATCTTATCTCCTTCTTTTCCAGGTATAACAGAGCTACCAGTGGTTTCAACAATGGAGACGATGATGGTGCTAGAGCGAGGGTCTTCGGGCCGAGTGACAGGCTCCACAGCCATGAACCAGGCCTCCAGTCGCAGTCACGCTGTCTTCACCATCGTTATCTATAAGGAGAGTAGGACTGACAAGTGAGTTTATTATCATCATATGTCTCCTGTAAAAATAATACTAAAAATTATCTACCTCAATCTAATAACTATTGGCCAAAGCCATTACATAACTATTTATAGTTTACTCCAACATCCTAATAGCATAACACACTATCAATCATAATTTGAATAATTTCGAAGCTTATTGCTAAACCATTGCTTTATATGTTCGAAAAAATTGTCTGCTCAACAACGTAAATAACGCAATGAATGCTGTCAAAATGAAATCCATTGCTACTGTTAGTGTGTTACGCAATTACCCCGCTGTTCTTAAAGATTCTGAACTTGATTACTAGGTAACACCATTTAAATTCACTCAATAAGCGCGAAACTTTTCGCGTCACATAAATACAACCATATTTTATACATTGTTTTACCTTTAAAAAAACTCAATGTTTACAGAAACATAGCCACAACATCCAAGTTCCACCTGGTGGATTTAGCAGGGTCTGAGCGTATAAAGAAGACCAAGGCGAGTGGCGAACGTCTGAAGGAAGGCGTCAAGATCAATCAAGGTCTACTGGCACTCGGCAACGTCATCTCAGCATTGGGAGATGGAACTAACAGGAGCTTTATCAGTTACAGAGATAGCAAGCTTACTAGGCTGTTGCAAGGTAAGCAAGATGTTTAAAAATAACTGATTTCCAAAAAAATATTAAGTAAATAAATAGAATTAAAGACAATTCATAAAACTTACTTCTATAATTAATGTCAAGTGTTTTAGTGGAAAGAATTACAACCAAGCTTGAAGTTTTAGGTATCCCAAACTTCTGCTATAGTTTTCGCGACTAAGAAACTTCTTGCTGCACTAGTTGCGATAGGCGTGTTCAATAAACGCGTCTGTTTCGACGATCCACAAAGCCGTTCTAGATTTTTGACTATAGCTTGACCGATGCCGCTGTACCGCGCCTTTGGTATGTGCGCGGCTCACAGGGGGGCAGTGTAGGCCGCTCATTCGTCAATGCTCACGGCGTCCCGCCCCCCGCCTCGCCGCGCATACTTAAGGTGCGGTACAGCAGTATCGATCAGGCTATAGTCAAACATCTAGAACGGCTCGAACGCGAGTTCTGTCCGAGTCGAGAGCTTTAACCTGGATATAAGTCTAGAGTAAATAAGTTACCGTATCATCGCTTACCATTCAGTGGTTAAAAGTGAAATGTTGGCTATCCCTCTTGTACTAAACACTAGCTTTTGCCCGCGTGGTGGTCGAAAATTATCCCACAGGAACGTAGTACCCGGATAAAAAGTATCTTGTGTATGTGTTAGTCCAGATTATAAACTATGTCTGTGCTAAATTTAATCCAAATCCATTCTGCGGTTTTTGCGTAATTGAGTAACAAACAGCCAAACTTTCACATTTATAATATTACTAGCTGCGCCCCGCGGTTTCACCCGCAGAAATCTCGATCCCGCGGGAATAACGGGATAAAAAGTATCCTATGTCCTAATCCAGGTCTACCCATGTGCCAAATTTTATCCTAATCCGTTCAGCCGTTTTAGCGTGATTGAGTAACAAACATCCAAACATCCACACTTTCACATTTATAATAGTATATAATAATAGTAGGATATATAGTAGGAACTAGGATATAACTATACTAGCTGTTGCCCGCGACTTTGTCTACGATCCAGGGTAAAAGTATTCTATATCCTTCTCCAGCTAATGGTCCACCCAGGTGCCAAATTTCATCCAAATCCGTTAAGCCGTTTTAGCGTGAAAGCGTAAGAAACCAGCAAACTCACTTTCGCATTTATAATATTAGTAGGAAGTAGGATATAACTATACTAGCTGTTGCCCGCGACTTCGTCTACGATCCAGGGTGAAAGTATTCTATGTCCTTCTCCAGGTCATGGTCCACCCATATACCAAATTTCATCCGAATCCGTTAAGCCGTTTTAGCGTGAAAGCGTAAGAAACCAACAAACTCACTTTCGCATTTATAATATTAGTTAGGATATACTTATAGTAGGATTGTTGACAATGACTGCAGTACTACAAAAACTTATTCTTCCTTCCAGACAGTTTAGGCGGCAACTCCCTGACCCTCATGGTGGCGTGTGTAAGTCCGGCTGACTACAACTTGGACGAGACAGTCTCCACGCTGCGGTACGCAGACCGCGCGCGGAGGATACGCAATAAGCCTATTATTAACCAGGATGCTAAGGCCGCGGAGATTGTTCGGTAAGTCACTCGTGTTATACCAGTTCGAAAGTAAGGTCACACATTATTTTGAGCTAGATTATTTTACGTTTATCATAAAACTAGTCAGAAACTCTCAAGAGGTTCTCCTATCTAACTAAGGCTCCACTAAAGCTTACCCAAGCTAGACAAAATTCCTATTTTAGGATTGAAAAAAGTGCTAGGTTAAGATGTAGTGTTCATATTTATGGGACGCGTCGCTATGTAGGTAGCTAGTCTTATTTCATTTTACGGGATTTTTTTTATAGAAGCGTGGCATAGATTATTCAACGGATTTATACATCTATAGTAAATAATTTCATAACAAAACTTTTTTTCCCTGTTTAGGTTGAACAACTTAGTAAATGAACTAAGGCTACAGCTCATCGGCAAAATGCCGACCGCCTCCGAACAAAACAACGAACAGCTCCAAGAAGATCTAGAAAGAGAAAGAGGTCGATACGCCGAATTATTAAAAAAACACAAACAAGTCACTGAACATTTGAGCAACATGTTGATAGAAAACACAAACTTATGTGAGAAGGCTTTACTTGCTGAAGCAGCCAAAGACAAGATAGAACGAAAGCTTAACGAGCTGACAGAACAATGTAACCAAACTATAGAGAATTTGAACACCACAGACAAAGATGATGAGCATCAAAAGACAACGGTTGTGGAATATTTGAAAGAAATTAAAGTAAGACTGGAAGATCTACAGTCGGTTAATTTGAAGAGTAATGAGGAGTTGATTGATCATGAGATTAAACTGTCATTTGTTAATGATGGTGATCATGAGAAAGGGGATGATGAAATGCCGATGAATGAGGATCAGGCTGTGTTGGAAGAGGAGAAGAGAGCTATGGGACAGGTATGCTGGATTTTACATAACTTTAACTCGTCAAGTATCGTTAATGAGACACAATTGATTATCTATTGTTATGACTGTCTAGTGGGCCACCTTGAGCCTGACTAGTTAAGCCATAGGTCCCGGCTGTCATTCGTGGATATTTGACAGTCATTACGGCTCATTAGAAGGTCGAAAGTCTGCGAACGTCTTACCAAGGGGTTATGTATTACCCAGTAACGTGAGTTGTGGAGGTCAGATAGGCAGTCGCTCCATGTACAATACTGCTATTCAGCTGCATCCGGTTAGACTGAAGGCTGACCACCACATAGTTGGGAAAAAGCTAGGCCGATGATGACCATTTCATAGTTATTTCATTTTAAAGAACATTAGATAGATGTCTCGCCTTACTGCCTTTCCTAGGCTTACCACACTGTATTTCCGTAGACCATTCGTAGCACTGCTATACTTAGCTCCTCATTAAAAAAAAAAACTAAAATACAAATTTTTATTTACGGGGAAGTACCAGATTCCCTGCAAAATTCAAATTTTCTTACGTTATTTGCAATTTGCAGGTCAGTGTCAGGTTGTATGTTGAACAAAATATGATTCACAACCGTAACAAGTATGTATTTTCCATGTCCATTGAATGACAATTTAGAAGGTTGTATTGATGATTATAATTCTGTAAATACATGCTTGTTACGGTCGCGAATCATATTTTGTTCAACATACAACCTGACACTGAGCTGCAAATTGCAAAAAACGTAAGAAAATTTTAATTTCGCGGCCAAACTGGCGCTTCCCCCCTAAATACATATATAAATTATTATTTTTTATATGAGGAGCAATTTATAGCAGTGCTACAAATGGAATTGGAATTAAATTTGCAATGAAACGTTAGAAAATTAGAATTTCGCTGGCAACCTGGCGTTTCATCCTTAACTCAGATACAGTTTTAAAACATACAAGTAACATGTTATGACATTCTAACTAACAGAAAACTTTGACAGATTTAACAGCACGTCCCAAACTAGGCACACCTGTGTCTTGGTGACCCTACTTTTTCAATGACATAAATTACATCACAACTAACAATTTCTCCTATTCACCAGGTGGCCCTAAACCAAGAGCTTCAAGAACTGAACCGTGCGATGGCAATCAAGGCATCCGTAGTGCAAGCGATACTAGCCAACAATAAGGACATGTTGGAGAGCCACAAGAATCTACGAGACAATGAGGATAAGATCGCGCATCTTGAGAAGGAGAGAGATGAGTTGCTGCAGCAGCTGAAGCAGACTAAGGTGAGATAAATTCATTTAATTGGTCACATTTTATGGTTAAATGATAAATGATTTTATTTCTGTAAGTAGGTTTGTACAAAACTTTTACACGTCATTATTTTTTAAACTAGATGAGGTTGGCGTTTCCTATCTACTCTGAGAAGAAAGGCCGAAACAAACTCAGAGGTCACAGGCTCTTTTAAAGTCCAGACATAATCTTGGTCAGATAATGTGAAGACAATGTAGATTGGTATCTGAAATGGTCTTTTGAGGAAAGAACCACACAGATTGAGTGAGATGAGTTGAGATTTAAATAACGAGTTAACTAGCTTTACCCATGACTTCGTCTGCGTGAATTTTGTATTTCATAAAGTTTTAATACGAAATCCAGGGTGAAAAGTAGCCTATGTTTTTCTCCAGGTCCCAGGCTGTTAACTGTTAATTTAATAACAATCGGTTCTCTGGTTTAGGTATAAAAAGGTAACAGACAGATTGACAGATTACTTTCGCATTTATTAATAGTCCTCCAGACCGAATTTCGGCCAAAACAGCCAATCTCAACGGAGACTAGCCATCTAGGCGAGAGATATTATAGTGCACAAGTGTATGCGCAAACACAGGTGGACTCCCTTCCCTCACTCTCATAGTCTGACGAGACGTAAAGCCGACACTCGCTGTCGCTCCACCAGGCGCAGGACCGACGGCGCCACGTGCGCACCGAGGCACGGGGTATCACACCGCCAACTTCAAAAAAGAAAACGGAAAAACTCAATAAAACTGCCCGACCTGGGAATCGAACTCAAAACCTCACGCTCAACAGTCGCGTGATACGCCACGATACCAACGGGGATGGCGGAGGGGGGGCGATTACTTAACTAGCGACCATCTAAAATTTAGAGGGTCGCTAGTTTTTCAACATCATTTAGACTAATGATGTTGAAAACCACATCAAAATCGGTTGCATAGTTTATGTTCATAACTTATCCTACTACCCTTTCACAGGATCGTGACCAAAATCAGTGACAGTGTTTTGGACCCACCAACACCATTATATTAAAATAAAGTCTTATATTGTTAGGTTCAACAACAACGGAAAAATCGACCTCTCACTTACAGTGTGATCTTTCTTCTTCTATTTTTAAATAATATTTTCTTTACAGAGCAAAGACCCGTCTCACGAGGAGCGTCGTACTAAGGTCTCGAGCTTGGAGCACGAGATATCAGACCTTAAGAAGACGTGCCAACAACAGGCGCACATTATCAAGACCAAGGAGAAGAACGAAGCCAAGATTGCGTCGCTTAATGCTGAGTTACAGGCTATGAAGGCCACTAAGGTATGATTGTGTTTCAGGGTAATCTTTTTATGATTACATCATGTTTGACAATTTCAACAGAGATATTTTTCAGTTGTTGAACAATATCTCTATTTTTTCTGGTTTTCTGTAAAGTAACATAGCATGAGGTCAATGGTGACATATTTTTTTTTTACATAAATTGTATTTAACTTATTTATTTTCAATTATATCATGGGTGAATGCAAGTCTTTCTGACTATTTAACTTATTTTTTGCCGAATTTGCTGTTTCGTTCAATAATACAGGGTAGTAACTTCAAAACAAAAGGAATCTGGTTTAATTTCTGACTAAACAACAAGCTTTTTCAAAAAACAAAACCCTGTTTTGGTTATATCTAAAATCGAGCCCACGGTTCCCTTAACCACTTTGCCCTATTTATTGTGGTCTAATATGTCCCCCGAAAGCCCGATCTCAAAATAATATTCTGTGTTACAATCTGACAATAATGGAACCCTGTCATTCAATCACACATTTTAAACATTTTAGGTGAAAATAATAAAACAAATGCGTGAAGAAAGCGAGAAGTTCCGCAAATGGAAGGCGGACAACGAGCGAGCGATGTTGCGCCTGCGCAACGAGGACCGCAAGCGCGCCACCGCTATGGCTAAGATGGAGAACCTTCACGCCAAGCAGCAGAACGTGCTCAAGCGCAAGATGGAGGAGGCCGTCGCTGTCAACAAGAGGCTCAAGGTTTGTAATTGGTCACTTATTTTGTTGTATTTATTTTAGGCCATCGCTGGGCATAATCCTGCCTACCAAAAGTGTCCTACTGCATCATTGATTTTCATCAAGGGACATCTGGCGATTTCAGTTAATCCAACAGGGTCCTGTGTGACTTAAAAAATTATGAGTTTGATTTGGAAATCATCGAGAGGTTGTCAGCTGTCACTGGATATGCCGGCATGAATAAATAATATCTGAATGGAGATGTTATTCAAATTCAGCACCACTATTTTGCGAGTACAAACACTTGTGATGCGGGACTAGCTGGGTCTGCTTTCAAGCTGGTGGAATAATCCTACTAATATTATAAATGTGAAAGTTTGTAAGGATGGATGGATGGATGAATGGATGGATGGATGTTTGTTACTCTTTCAAGCAAAAACTACTGAACGGATTTGGATGGAATTTGGAAAACAGATAGTTTATAACCTGGATTGATATGAGATAAAATATCAAACTAAAAGCATTTTTATTTATAGGAAGCCCTAGAACGCCAGAAGTCGACTCAAATGAAGCGTAATGCGAAGGGCAGCGTGAAAACAGGCGCTATTCAGCAATACATTGAGCAGGAGTTGGAAGTACACCTCAGTATTGTAGAGGCTGAAAAGTCACTTGAAGAGTTGATGGAATATAGGTAAGTTACTAAAAAAAACTGGGAGTTTTGACAGTCGTACGTATTTGAACACGCGCGCGGGTTTTCTTCGCGTCGCAGCTTTGCTGAGTGCACAGAATTATAAGTGTTTTTATTTATTACTAGCTGGCCCGACAGACGTTTTCCTAATCAAATTTCAAGGACTAAATCCCATGGAAAAAAGGACGTTAATTTTTTCCCTAATTTGAACATTTTGCGGGAAACTTTTAAATTTTTTCTTTCCTATTTCGGACTATTACAAACATTTTAAAACTTTAAATTGCCAAATCAGTCCAGCCGTTCTCAAGGATGCGCTTACCAACGAATAACATTTGATTTTTAGGGTTCCGTACCTTTTAAAGAAAAGAAGGAACTTATAGGATGAGTTCGTCTGTCTGTCATGACCCTTTTTCTCAGGCATGCTTGGAGGTATCAAGTTGAAATTAATCAAATACGTAGGTCTAATACGGTCACTTGGAGCTCAAAAAAAAAAAACCAGCTTCTAAGTCAACGCAATAAAAAAATACGGTCCTTTATGCGACATATTTTGATACTCGTAAATAAATCAAAATAGGTTACTTACTGTTGACTTAGAATCATTAAATTTGGCAAGAAGCAAGGTCTCACATCACAAGGAAAGTAAAAAGTTCGAAAATCGTTTACAAACTTACATTTGCAATTGGAGAATTGACCGTGACGTATATCGATGTATGGGAGAACATTTTTTCAACTACAAAGTTAAGTTTGTTCTTGAGATAAATTCGGAACCCGTCATTATGCGTGGTCCGACACGCACTCGGCCGGTTTTAATTGATATAAAGTCTACGCGCGGAGCGTAACGCTTCCAAGAGGAGTTAGATTTCTCGCAGGTTTGCCCGAAAATGGTTTCCTATTGCGTGCATCCGAGCAAAGGAATGATTATTCTTTTTGTACCACTCAATGCTATGTCCATACAAAATATTATTCTAATAATAAAATAATACAGAAGTAATAAATTATTTTTAATTTACGGGTCATAAAAAAATCGTTGCAATAATTTTACATATTGAAGCTCACAACATTTTTAAAGGCGCATGTAGTAAACAAATTTTCAGTGTTATTTCTATTAACATCTGTAATTCACAGAGCCTGGATAACTGAGCAAATTGAGAATCTACGTAACAGTACAGATGAAGAAGCGAACAGGAAGAAAATAGCCGAGTTAGAAGATGACCTCGCGCTGCGTAAGGCTCAGATATCTGACCTGCAGCAGAAGATATTGACGGCTGATCAAGGTAGGTTTATAGTATTAAGTAACATCAAGTATTCCGCAAAAGGAGTAAGCTGAGATTTATAGTACAGTCAACCACATGTTCATGGACACAATTTGAAATTGATTGCGCTTTTATGCCGTAATAGCGACGGTTTTCGAAGTTCAAGTGACTCACTCTGATGCGCGGTTGACTGTACACATTTCGGCAGTTATATTTGTAACATAAAGTTATACAGGTTGGCACGGATATCGACGCGAAACCTGTTACCATGGATTCAGTACATGATTCTGAACCCCCTTTTTTTGGGTGGGAAATCATCAAATGACCTCTCCCGCTCTGGGCGGAGCGGAAGGGCGTGTCAGACTCTTACTGACTAAAACCCACCCGTGTTCCTTCAGTTGCCTGTGCGCCAGGGCCACGGTAACTCTTTCGAACAATCCGCGACCCCGGCAGGATTCTGAACCCCCTGCGATCAAATTTTTCGTCCGTTATAGAAAAAAAAAAAAATATCTGCTGTTTCCTACTAAACTACATTACATACGCGGTCAAAATGTATGGAACAGTTAATTCAACGCATTGGGGTTCAGAATCATGTACTGAATCCATGGTAACAGGTTGCGCGACGATGTCCCAGCCATCCTGTATTTTCCTTAAGGGGGATGCGCTCAGGTAGCCCGCGAAATTGAAAAATACTTACGATTTTTGCAATTTGTGGGTCACTGTCAGGTTGTATGTTGATTAAAATATGATTCGCGACCGTAACAAATATGGCTTTACAGAATTATAATCATTAGAATCAGCAATACAGGTCCTTAAGTTAGAATTAGCCTCAAATGTCATGATTTCATGAAATAGTCATTCAATAGGGTAATATGAACTTAGAGAGATATATTGATGATTTTTATGATTATAATTCTATACATAAATATGTGTTACGGCCGCGAATCATATTTAGATCAACATACAACCTGATACTGACCTGTAAATTGCAAAAAAACGTAAGAAAATTTGAATTTCGCGGGCTACCTCGGCGCATCCCTCTTAAATCTTAGTGCTGAACGATCTATGAAAGCTTTTATTTTCATTAAAATATTTTTGGTTTGAATTTACGATGTTTGTGTAAGTAGAAAGTGATAAATCCATGTAGATATAGCTAAGTTATTACTACTGTTATAGCACTTGTTGGATCCTTCATTGTGAATTTCAGTCCCAATATTGGCCTGTAGATCTTACATCTATATTTTCCCAGACGTCGCCTATATACAGGATGTCTGGTAAAGAAAGGATAACCTTGAAATATCATATTGTAATATACCTTATGGCCATTCTAAAAAAAATACAAAATAATAAATGTTTCAAGTAGTACCCAAGATAAGATTTAAAAAAAAAAAATGCAATTTCTAGACATTATTTGTTGGCGCTCTGTTGGCAAAGTCAACGTACAATAATATAACAACAAATAACAGAAGGAGTTCATTCATTTGTTGTCGTGGTGAAGAAGAATGTAAAATAAAGTTATTATTATTTTCAAAAAAATCTATTCGTAGTTTTTTTTTTAACTGCTATAAGGTCTATTATATGCAATTTCAAGGTTATCCATTCTATGCTGGATACTCTGTGTGTATATGCCTATGTCATGTTATGTGAAAAATGAATATTAATTTACAGAAAACAAATCCCGTACCCAATGGGACAACATTCAATCAATGCTAGAAGCTAAAGTAGCCTTGAAATGTCTGTTCGAGTTACTAGTGGACGCTAAGAGAGAGTTGACCAATCAAAGCGAGAAAGGGTTCCAAGCAAGATATGAGGAGATCAAGGAGGCTCACGATAGGCTCGCTATGGACTTTGAGAATAACAAAGTTGAGTTCGAAAGGCAGTTGTCTATGGTGAAGCTGCAGAGTGAGCAGAAGGTAAGGGACAATACTGTATAAAATTATTGTGTAGTTGTTTAATTTTAGTTGCTATTTTGACTACCGTGAGTTTTTTTTCAACCATGTTGCTTCTAGCTTATTAAAAAGCTGTATGAGAGTGCTTTTCAAGGGATTGCCGCCTTTTGATCGATTTTGGAAGATAGTCAGTGTGAGACTTTCGACTTTCCGAATGCCCTTATGATTTTTATATCTGCCCACGGTGTCCCACTGCTGGGCAGAGGCTTCCCTTCATTCTGATAATCTAACGCCTTATCGTCTCAAAATAAAAATCTTATATTTCTTGAGGCTAAGAAGACCCATTGCATTACAATAAGTTCACCGTAGGATGTAATCAATGCCAGACAAAGATGGGTTAGGCCTGTTATGGCCACATTAATTTGACCAGCACGTTGATGATAGCAAAGCTTTATTCGCGTCAAGCTTGCTACTTAAGGGGCAAGTGCTAAGGTAGCCGGCCAAATTCAAACTTTCTTACGTTTTTTTCAATGTATAGGTCAGTGTCAGGGTGCATATTAATCAAAATATGATTCGCGACAACAACAAATAAATATTTACAGAATTATTCTCATCAGAATCACCAATACAACTTCTTAAATTAGAATTGGCCTGGAATGTCATGATTTCATGAAATAGTCATTCAATAGGGCAATATGAACTTAGAAAGATGTATTGTTGATTTTGATGATTTTAATTCTATAAATAAAAATTTGTTACGGCTGCGAATCATATTTAAATCAACATACAACCTGATACTGACATGCAAATTACAAAAAAAAAAACTTTGAAAATTTTTATTTCGCGGGCTACCCAGACGCTTCCACCCTAAGTAGCAATTTTTGTTGTGTGGCAAAGCCGAAAAAACTAAAAAATACTTCTGATAGCAAGTTTTATGATTCATTGGAAACCTTAGTGTTTTATACAAATTAATTATTCATACTGTCTTTTTTTTCGTGTTTCCAGTTATCAGCCCTAGTGGCACTCCAACGCGGCGTGGTCGGCAGAGGCGACAAGAGTGAAGCGTGTAAACATCTGCAGAACGTGATACAGTACCAGCAAGAGAAGCTAGAACAAGTCGAGGACGAAAATGTATGATTGTGAACTTTATTGCTTTAAATTAAAGATCAGTATAGATGACATGAGCGTTTTATGTCGTAGTTAGATTATGTACGGAGAAAGACATTAGACAGATTAGTAAGGTTTACTCGATTGTGAACCTTATAAACACAGTGATTAAAAATCAATTTAGATGACAATGGTAACATTTGGCGCATTTTTTATCGTAGATTTTACACCGGCAATATTTTTGTGAGACACCAAACATATAAGCCCGCTCAATATTTTGATTATTAATAAAGTCAAAAACAATATCGTAATGTAAGATTTTTTTCACACTAATCTCAAAGGCACACAATAAATCGTAATATTTTCAACATTACATCAACTATTTACATAAGTGTTCTAAAAATACATCTATAAAATCCTCCTCTTTCACAGAAAAAGCTAGTTGACGAGTTAGAACAACTCCGTTCAGCATCAGCAGGCAAGAAAGTGAAGAGGAAGCCGAAAAAAGAGGAAGTGGAACCCAAGGTAGAACCCAAACTTGAGTATGTGGAGCCTACTGATGAGGAAGACGACGAGTTTGAAGACAGGAACAAGGATCCTGACTGGAGAGCCACGCCGCTTTTTAAACGTATACAGGTGAGCTAGCTTGACTCCTACCGAATGGAAGGCTCCTCCTATCGCAGGTATGCTGGAAGAGATTTCTTTAGAAATAAGCATCACCTTTGTACGTATTTTTCTGTTCCTTTCTTCTTGTCTGTTTATATATGTGTGTACATAAATGGTTAAATAGCCAGGCCAGCACTAGCAAAAGCATTCACAACTTTCCTCGACAAATCCTTTACTGTCCGGGCCGCTCGTTTGTGGAACGCATTGCAAGTTGAAATAAAACGCGCGCAGTCGCTAAGGATCATTACTTGTCGCTGTGATCTTATTCTCGTAATGGTTATTATCTATAGTCTTCACCTATTTTCGTTGCTTATATTTTTTGTATGTCTGTATTTAAGTATTTATTGTATTTTATACTTTTTTATTTATTTATTATTTCTATGATACAAGATATTTTCAATGATTTGCCGTTACAGAATTTATAATTGCAATATCAAAACAAAATGTACAATGTTGTTAACTGGAGCGCTTTGCTTTGTTTACCCAATGTTTCTCAATATTTATAACAATTTCGTTTAAATATAAAAATCACGCTTGGTTTATTGATTTATAACACTTTAAATCATCTCCATACTATTACAAAATTTTACATAAATATAACATCTGCCGAACTGCAAAGCAATTTGTCGGCAGTAGGTTCTCGTGGAGTCTTTAACTAAACATTAATAAACTCTAATTTAAATCTAGGTTAGGTTAAAACTAAGACTATGAGTCTGTAGGCCACGACTCCGTATGTGGATACAGAGTAGCTACCCACACAGCCTTAACTTCTACAGTCAAAGCCACCATATTCAGCGGCATCAGTCAACAAATGTCATAAGACCATCCCATAGTATACATCTGCCGGGGCTGCGGATTGTTCGAAAGAGTTACCGTGGCTCTAGCGCACAGGCAACTGAAGGAACACGGGTGGGTTTTAGTCAGTAAGAGTCTGACACGCCCTTCCGCTCCGCCCAAGAGCGGGAGAGGTCATTTGATGATTTCCCACGCAAAAAAGAAACCATAGTATATAATCAGTGTAGGGTAAGCAAACTTAGACTCACGACATAAGCCAACTAAGGCCGCCAATCGACCGCAGCAACTATGGACACATGGAGAGGTAATGTTTCCTTGGGACACTTAGGTCGTTTGTACTCTTGGCACAATCGATCATTCCCTCAGGCAATGAATTAATTAATGTAGGTGTAATCCATCGTCTCGTACGCTTACCGTAATAATTATTCACATTTGGCACTTGTAGTTTTTTTTTCTTAGCATGTCGGGTTGGGTAGTTATGCACTTTTTCTTTTTGTGTTTTTTAATATTATGTTGTTCAAGAATCAACTGTCAACTGTTAATATATTGCACTTGTGAAATAATTGTTCATATTCCTTGTTCAAGCTTTGTTTAGTTCTTTTATTCAGCAAAATTTTTTGAAGTTGTACTTGTAGTATTTTAATTTTATCTAGATATGTTTTAAAAGTAAGTCCATAACCACACCACTCATAACTGACAATCGAGTCTACAGTGCATACAATAGTCCTCTCTTGACTACAGGCTTCAGGGTATACAATTTATTACTTACTAGCTGCGCCCCGCGGTTTCACCCGCAGAAATCTCGATCCCGTGGGAATATCGGGATAAAAAGTATCCTATGTCCTAATCCAGGTCATAGTCTACCCATCTGCCAAATTTTATCCAAATCCGTTCAGCCGTTTTAGCGTGATTGAGTAACAAACATCCAAACATCCACACTTTCACATTTATAATATTAGTAGGAAGTAGGATTATTTGCACCAACAACAGCCCCATTTTATGTCCAGGCTAATCACTGCCCTTTCCACGGTTGCCTGGAAGAGATCTCAGAAAGCGAGAAGGCTGCCCATTGTATATTTTGTAGTGTTTGATTAATTTTTTGTTATGTTTTTTTGTGGTGTACAATTAAGTATATAATAGGTCTTTACCTATGAAATTGCCGTTTTGTATGAAAAAATTTAAACGAATTTTTTTCATGAATTTTTTTGTTTGTATTAATCGAAGTAATCACCCATGCAATCAATGCATCTTTGCCATCGCAGTGGCAGTTTATTGATGCCCTTCTTAAAGAAATCAGCTGGACGGGAGGCAACAAATTCTTCAAAGGCATTTTGTACTGCCTCTCGGGTATTAAATTTTTTTCCCGCCAAGAAGTTATCCAAATTCTGGAAAAAGTAGTAGTCTGTAGGCGCAAGGTCTGGTGAGTAGGGCGGATGACGGAGAGCTTCCAACCCCAGTTCTTGCAACTTGGAGACCGTCTGCTGTGCAGTATGAGGTCGCGCGTTGTCGTGCAGGAGCAGCGGAGACGAGCGATTGACCAATGCTGGTTGGAGATGCGCCAGCTTCTCCATCATTGTGTTCAGTTCTTCACAGTACACATCTGCAGTAATGCTCACCCCGTTTGGTAAGAAGCTGTGATGAATCACACCGGCGCTAGACCACCAAACAGTGACCATCACTTTTCTAGGGGTAAGTTTTCGTTTAGGGCATTGTTTAGGTGCTGAACCAGGATCCAACCAACTTGCTGAGCGCTTACGGTTATCAAACAGAATCCATTTTTCATCGCAGGTAACAATGCGGTTCAAAATTCCTTCATTTGTGTGTCTGTTGAGCAGTGCAAGGCACGTCTCGACGCGTACTTCGCGCTGGCGATCATTGAGTTCGTGGGGCACCCATTTGTCAAGCTTTTTTACCTTGCCAATTTGACGCAAATGGACCAATATTGTTTTGACGCTAACGTCGAAAGCTGCTGCTAATTCAGCCGTAGATTGTGTATCATCAGCTTCCACAATCGCCTTTAATTCGTCATTGTCGACCAAAGTCTTCGGACGACCGCGAGGTTCATTTTTCAGGTCGAAATTTCCAGAACGGAAGCGAGCAAACCAATAACAGGTGGTGCGTTGGTTTGTAGAGTTAGCTCCGTAAACGTCGTTGATGTTGCGTGCCGCTTGTGCCGCGTTGCTGCCACGACGGTACTCATATTCCACAATTACTCGAATTTTTAACGTATCCATGATGACGAAAAAGATTGAAATGCGATGAAAATGTAACACTAATCAATAAAGAAATGACTACTTTTAGAAAAAAAAATCCATGTTTTTAAAATAAAATTAATTTGAAATTTGAATTCATAGCCAAACAAAAATTATTTTGATTTGAAATGGCCAGTACTGCAGAACGGCAATTTCATAGGTAAAGACCTAATATTAATAAGTAAATAAACTCAAAATTGTGTGGAAAAGGGAGACGGAGGTATTTGTCCTGCAGTAGCACAATACAATGTAAAAATATTAATAGAAAGCGCTTGATGCAAGCTATAATGCCGGGTACTACAGATTGGTGAAACGCAAAATCTTTAGTGAAACGTAACATTAAGTGTAACACTAATAAGTGGTAATAATTTATGCAATGCAACATGAAATGTAACATAACAACTGGGCGAATTTGTTTCAACGTGAGTTTCATTTTATGTTGTCACTATTCTGACAAAAGTTTTCTTGCACAATAAGAAATGTTTGGTGATATTACCAATGTTGAAAAAATAAAAATCCTTTAACATCTTAATAACCATAAGCTTTTCATAGCCGACACAAGAGAAGATGAATTGATATCTATTTAGGGAGGGATTTGATACGTTTTTTACGCGCCGTTTGATACGTAAAAAGAATTAACTTAGATGAAACCTTGCGTAACGGTAGACAACAATTTGTCGTTTTATCAGGTCGCACCATTAGCGAACTTAATGACCTAATAAAAACGTGAATGTGCAATATAATAACCCAATGTTTTCCTCTCCTCAGGCGCAACGCTCCCGCCTCACAATGAACTTCACCCAAGCGGACACAACCATACCCGATTCCTCAGTCCGCGCCGTCAAACGCGGCTCCGACGGCGCCGCGCACTGCATGTGCAAGGGAAGCTGCTCCACCAAGATCTGCGGCTGTCAGAAGTCCGACAAGGGCTGCAGCAGCACCTGCCGGTGTCCGCCCGAGCTGTGCAAGAACAGAAGGATGTCTTCTGAAAGCGAAGATAACAAGGAGAATAATGTGAGTTCATATCTCTATGGTTACAGGTTGTGCATTGTGAGTTTTCCAGCCTTAAAAAAAAAAATCTTTTATGGAAGCAAAACTGGGCGACTTAATTCCCAAGTAGATTAATATAGCGTTAGGAGTAGCACCCTAATTGCGTAACACACTATCTATCACAATCTGAATTATTGTGAAGCCTATTGCTAATCCATTACTTCATATGTTCGAAAAATTTGTCTGCTCAACAACGTAAATAACGCAATGAATGCTGTTGAACTGTCAAAATGAAAGCTATTCCTACTGTTAGTATGTTACGCAATTACCCTGCCGGTTTTACATTTCTAAACAAAGCAATTTCTCCAACAAACTCGAATAAATCTTACAGACAATTTTTATCATATTTAAAAAAATATAAATTTAGTAAGTTTATCACAACCTAACTGAAAATGCAGATAGCATTAGGTTGTGATCAAATTTAGTTGCTTTTAGTTAGTTAGTGTTGGATCATTAAGTTCCCTTCAAACTGTTTGAGCTGAATGGTGCTGATCAGAAGGGACTGGTCATTCTTTAGCTACCACGGTTTTTTTTTGTTTATTTTTATTATCTTTTACTACGGACACTTTTAACGTGCACGTTTTTCTACATCGTTCTAACATGTGTAATTGCAACATTAATGATGGAACCAATATTTTGACTGTGTAGTATCTGTTGAGTTTCTTGCCCGTTCTTCTCCATAGAAACATACTACGCTATGGAGTGGGCAACTAGCTTCATCTTTGTGACTGACTGGCGCCTTGTTTGTGTGTGAGTTTGCATTTGCGAGTCACACATAGCACTATAAATGAAACGAAAGTGACTAATTAGAGAGAACCATGCCCTAACACAAACTCTTTAATCAACAAAACTGATTTCTGATAACTATGCCAAAGATTAATAATGTATCGTTTGTTTAACAGCCATCAAGCACGGAGTTATCACTCGACACGACGCCGCCATCATATTTCGACAAACGGTAAGTCCACCACACACTTCTCTACCTACGAAACCCTATCCTTTCTAACGTCCATCCTTCTTCAGATTCGAAACGTCAGAAGAACTAAACCATTCAACATCAGAAACTGTTAACCAGCATACAACAGACCCTAAGCCCCCCGAAGCATCAACAAAGGTTGCACCACTTCGAGTAAATCGTCCTTTGCGGCCTATTTCCAGCAATTCAACTCAGAAATGGATGTATGCGCTACTGGTATACAATAGTTGTGTTGCACCGATGTCTGAGTACTGCGCGAACAATATTCTGCAGTACGGCATGGATGTCGCAAAGTATAACGTGATATCAAACGTCTTCAAGTACCTGATGCGAGAGGTTACTTGTTCATTTGATTGGATTGTGGCGTGGCGTGTTCTTTGTTTCTAGTTTGTTTTTGATTGGGTCTTCTATTAGTCGATGATCAAACTAGCTAAAAAACTGTATGACATATTGAACGAAAAAAGACAATTTGGTTTGTCTATATCATAGGTTTTCAACGTGGGCGATAATACCCCTCGTGGGCCTTTGAGACTTTCGGGGTGGCCAGTAGAATACTCAGAGAAAATTAGTGAGCGTTGAGATAGGATCTTACGACTATATAATATTACACGTTTAGATATAATCGTGGCAATAGCTGTTTCAGATTCGCGATAGATAGTAAGTAAAACAAAATTGGTGGGCTCTAGAAAAAACAATTCTCAAAGTGGGGGTGGGCAAAATAAGGTTGAGAATCTATGGTCTACATTGACGACTGTTACTCAGAATTCCAGAAATAGTACGGTCTGTCACCCTGCTTTGTCCCCTTAGGGGGACAGTCCGAACTTTTTTTAGGGCGATAGATAGTGAATAAAGTTGAAATAATAAAGTTAAATAAAGGACAGAAAAAACTTTTTTCCGATCTCTGTCACCCTGCTTTGTCCCCTTAGGGGCTGCCTAAGGAGACAAAGCAGGGTGACAGATCGGAATATTCCGAATTCCAAATATAATGCTATTACAAAATAGCAACGAAATGCATACTTAAAGCGTATCTACCTACTCAATGCTATCAGTTGCGTGACTGCACCTCACCAAGTCAAGAGGTGGGAGTCCTTTGTACAGTTTTTTTTTTACCCGTGCATAAAGTTTTAATACTTAAACAATTAGGTATGCATGAATATTGCATGCACGGTCACAATTTAATAGAGGTTGCAGTGACCAGTGCTTCTAAAGATATATCTCCTTCCAAATATGAATTCACATAATTGTATGACAAAATATAGATCTGATTGTTATCCCGTAATCGACTGATAGATGCGCCCTTTTATTGACCTATTCATTTAATAATCCTATTCTTAAGAAAATACTACCAATACGCCAGGTCACATTTCGCGTATAAAACACCCTCAATCATTAACTTGCGGACTATGCTCTTACAAAAGAAACTTGAGGAAAAAGTTATCAGTACTTTAACAAACTCTTTTCTTGTTTCCTAAGGCACTCAGAAGTATTCATTTTATAAAAACATTTCTGGAATTTGGCACATTTTTAAGAAGAGGGATACCCTGTAAACCGGGCTTTCTATGTAAGTGCATAGTTCTGCAATGCGTAGATATTTAGTTATTGCATAGATATTTAGAAAGACAATAGAAAATCGTGGTTTGATATTTTTTTGCGGTTTTGTATGAAATTCGTAGTGTTTTGAATGCTTTTTCGGGTATTTAGTAAGAATGTCAATTGGGTATTGTTTTACTGGTTAAATTTTTGTGTTTTTTATTTTAAATCTTGCAGAACTATGTACTTGTAATGACTGTCGTAAGACAACACTGCTTGTATGTATTTGGCGAAATTATATCCCATATTCAGAAGAGAAAACTTACAAATTTTTTAGTCTTGTCATCTATAAGTTTAAATCATGTTGACAGCAAAATGATCCATTATTTACATCTTTAAATGAGCAATTTAACGCCCATTCAATACAAGTCATTAATCAAGTTAATAACCTATGTTCGTTAGCCTGTATTGTTGTACTAATTAACTAATTATTTATTTGCAGAGGACACCTTGATGCTACGTACGTTAAGAAGAAGAAAAGTTACTTTTTCCCTCATGATCAGGGGAATGGCGACCTCAAAGCAATTAAAGGTATGTACTTTCTTATAGCATTTATAGTGTCTTCTTTTTAGATTATCTTCATTCACATAACAAAGTGTTTCTCACTGCTAAACTTGGTTTTCTTTAGAACTATTTTCTATACAGTAATGTACACACGGCTACATATCATGATATACACATCCAATATAAGCTGATCTCGCATTGTAAAGGATTTCCGTACAATAATAGGTCTGCTTATACTGGAAATGTATAGCTTGGTATGTAGCCGTGTGTACAGTCACGAGCACTAATATGTATACACTTAGCAACGTCTATATGTGATTTTCTCCTACTGTAATGATTGTAATTTGATGCTGTTACGAATATAGTATTTTCGAACCTATACTGTAATGAAATAGGTCTTATGTCAAAGTTGCAATCAATGTTCCGCGAGAAAATTGCTTTTAAATTTTGCTAAGTGTATACATATTAGTGCTCGTGACTGTATAGTAGGGTGGAGCAAAAGATTATTTCTTCGAATTTTATTTTTCCTGTATTGCCATTAATTGGTTCATACCTTACAAAGCTCTAGTGAAATATTTCAGCCTACTGAGTGAACATCTTGAGGTGGCGCACTAGACTTGAAATTTGGAAAACCAAGACATATTTTAACTGCGAATAGGTGTCAATTTCTTGAACTATAAACAGTTTTATGTTACTTGTATAATTGAATATATTATTTTAAAAAGAAACGAGCAAAACTCGTGTTCAAAGTTAGATTTAAGGGGGAAGCGCAGGGGTAGGCCGCGAAATTCAAATTTTCTTACGTTTTTTGCAATTTGAAGGTCAATGTCAGGTTGTATTTTGATTAAAATATGATTCGCGGCCGTAACAAATATGGCTTTACAGAATTATAATCATTAGAACCAGCAATACAACTCCTTAAGTTAGAATTGGCGTCAAATGTCATGATTTCATGAAATAGTCATTCAATACAGTAATATGAACTTAGAGAGATGTATTGCTGATTCTAATGATTATAATTCTGTAAAGCCATATTAGTTACGGCCGTGAATCATATTTTAATCAAAATACAACCTGACAGTGACCTGCAAATTTCAAAAAACGTAAGAAAATTTGAATTTCGCGGGCTGCCCTGAAGGTTCCGCCTTAAGTGCTTCTTCTACTCAGAAATCTACGAACCTAATTGAACGAAATATACAAGCTGTAAGGCAAATTGACGCGCACACTGGTACCATGAGCATGAGAGAATTCAGGAGCTGTTCGATCAGCTGTTTCATACAAAAGTGCCATACGTACACGGCCAAAATGAATGTAACATCAGTATTTTTTTTTAAATAACCTATTTCGATGTCCATTACACCGTGTACTTCATATCTTTGTTTTCTTTCATATATGACCCAAAATCCAAAGATGTTGTTTGTTCTTTACGTTATCATTGTTAGTTAAGCTTTGGTTTCTTTAGTCTTACCACTGGGTATCGTGGTACCCAGTAACTGGGTTGTGGAGATAAGCAGTCGTATCCGGTTAGACTGGAAGCTAACCCCAATATATTTGGGAAAAGGCTATGCAGATTGAGTTAAGCTTTGGACTCCTAAGAAAGCAGTGAACGGTCACGCAATAACTGTTTTTTGGCACCTTAATATCAAATACTGGTTAAAAACTTCATGACGGCCGTTATATGACGGAACCGCTTTCCTAGAAAACCAAAGCTTTAATTTACGGTTTCCTAGAAGAACGGTGGCTGGACTTTACGTCCGTAGTGACAGCTGTCATGAAAATGATGACAGCGGCGAAGATTGAAATCGTTAGATTCGCCCACCGCGTCGGAAGATAGTCGCGTGTCTGTTTACTTTTGACACCTCTGATACACAATGACGCAGTGACTTGACTTGATTTTCATGGGAACGCTATTTAATAATGTGTGAGTTCACACTTCTCGGTATGGACACTTTTTCGCCTGACTAAGAACGGTGAGAGCAAATTTAGCGATTTAAATCTTTGGGCAGCGGGGTCTACTTATGTCAAATACATAGGACATACATGTCAAGGACATATTTTCATGACGGCCGTTATAATATGACGGGACCGGTTTCCTAGAAAACCAAAGCTTTACTATTGACTATTCTGACGTCCGCTCCAAGAGCGTGTAGAATGTCACCAATAAACTAATACAATCCTTTTCTTTTTCAGACTGATAAACATTCCTGGACCTATAGAAAATAGCAAGTAACTAATTATGGAATTTTAATTTTAGTACTTATACAATAATGCGAAATTAAAGTGCCTCAATTAATATTAATAATGTACACATAACACATTCTTCTCAATATTTTTATTATAAACTAAATTAGGTGTAAAATGTATTGACATGTAATTTAAAAATATTATTTTACTAAGGCTGGATTTCTTAAGTCGCTATTAAAATTTTGCGTGATTGAAATCCAGTCTGATAATAACATTTTGTTTTATAAATTGATGGAGTAGAGCTCCGAATAAATATTTATTATATACTTAGTGTTTTTATTCATGCATAAGCTTATCCCTCCTATCTCCTCTCCTTTGTATCTTCTATTGGTAAGGTCCTTTTGAAATAGACAAGCTTTACCTTAAATTAAAATAAAGCTCCAACTAGTATGTAGGTAATATATTTTTATTAGCCGTCAATTCATACGCTTAGCCGCTAATGTGCGCTTTTATAATTTCTAACGTAACGACATAATCTTGGACGTCCACATCCATGAAATGTATTGAAATACGTGCACGTTATCGTAGACGGAAATTTAACGTTAATATACAACATTAGTTTTTGTTTACCCTAAACCCGAAAAGGGGTAATTGTACCTGTTGTTTTCTATGGGACCAACCCAGAAATAGCGAAAAAAATATCTGCTGTTCCATACATTCGTGTTCACTTAAATCGACAAAATGTATGGAACAGCTGATTTTTATTTCGCGCTTTCAAAGTTGGTCCCATAGATAAAATTGTTCAAAATTTTGGTACAATGACCCCTTTTCGGGTTTAGGGTAAACAAAAACTAATGTTGTATAAATTCCATATATTTTACTTCCGTGTGTTATCGTGATGCCGTGGACGTCACGATCATATCGTCAGGTTATTTATTCATTATAAAACCACACACTATGTAACACAACATTACTTCAAATGTCATCGCAGTAACATTAGACTCGAAAGAATACACCACAACACCAACAGTAAGCAACTTCTTCATTGACATACACCTCTGAAAACATTTCCTGGATCGGAGACTTTACTACGTTCATAATTAAATTAAATGGACGTGGCGATAAGACTGGTAAAAGTTTTGAAAGGATTAGACGGTCCGAGCAGAGTCCCCTAGGCCTAAGGAGCTCCCGATCATGGAAGGGCAAAATGAAGTAAGGATTAGGATTGTATACTATAATCTTATACCGCTCCGCACAATCGATTGTCACGTCCATACTTACAATGCGATTCAACAAATAGGAATGACATTGCGCTATTTTGTGACGTTTTAGCAAAACAGCACCTCGTTTACTCATTTTGGAGCAAAGTCTGTGATATCTATATAAAAAACAATTGACAAAAACAGATAGTAACAAATGGATAGCAACAAATCCGTACTTTTCAAGTTACAGTTGACAGATCGAGGTCATTGACGTTCCTATTCTTATTTCTTAGTTGAATCGCATTGTAACCACGAATGCTCATCCGATCACCGAAGTTAAGGGGCCCTCTTAACTTCGGTGATCGGATGAGCATTCGTGGCATGGCGTGGATGAGCATTATTTCACTGTATTTCGTTTATTACAAAATAAATTTAGGTTATACTTAGCCTCAGCAACACGTGGTGGTTATGCTATTAAATTGTAGCTTACATGAAACGTTTGTATTTTTAATATAGCGCCATCTATTGAATACTTACTCAATCCAGTCAACAGATATCGCCATCTGTTAGAATCGTTTGGAGTTAACAGATAATTGTGACTGTCAAATAATAGACAAATAATTTGCAATAAAGTAATATCGCGACTATAAATTGAGATGTAAGCTATCCTATCTTTCAAGTTGGATCAAATTGCACACGGTGTGCAAATCAAATTTAAAATCGGTTCAGTAGTTTAGGAGTCCATCGCGGACAAACAACGTGACACGTAATTTTTATATATATAAAGATTATGAACGGCCAAAGTTCAGGTAAAATTTGTGCAAAAAAGCAGATTTTTGGAGGCTTATACTGAATTTGTTTCTCCAAATTTAGATTTTTGACTTGCATAGAAACCTAGATAATGTTATGTATGTTATGTAAAAAATTCAATGAAAGGTGTGTTACAACGCCATAATCACGTGCGAGCGTTTGTATGAAAAGTATGACGGGTTGGCCACTCTTAAGCAACATAGCATGCTGCCAGTACCTAGATGGGTGACTGCTTAGGAGCACCGCGCCACGTTGTCTTTCTACATCTCCACATTCATTGTTTTGTCCATCAACAAAAAAAGTTTTCAAAAAATAATGTTTGTAAACAGTTTTATTTGGCTTCTCGGAATGATGAGATTTTGATTATTTCCGACTATTGTGTTTGGAAAGAATTCCGTTGTGTATGAAAGAACATTGACAATAGTCTTGTTGTGAATGACATAATATGTAGGTATGTTATTAAGTGAAACATACTTACTTTTGGAGATGATAGTTGACTAACAGAAGGACCGTTCGTTACTACGCTTAGTACGGTTTATGCGCGTAATTTTTCTAGTTATGATTTTTCCGAGTCATAGCCAAGGCAACGCAACCCTCTAATCCTCGGTTTGGTCAACTCTGATTAAAGAATAGACCCCGACCGTGTTCAAATACCTACTTAGTAATTAATAACGTATCTACGTTATCGCGCCGGCGAACAGTTAGTACTATCGTCAGTATTTTTTGTAACTTTCCATTCGCTCATCTTTTTTATTGAGTTTTATTCCCTAGCCAGACCTTGTCTAGTCCTAGGATCCGCAGCAGTCAGGCGTTTGTCATCATCATCACCATAGGCCTCTCTTGGTTGTGCCAAACTGCCAATCACGCTCCTGTACCAGTTTCATCCAAGTTTTACCCCAATGGAAACATTCTTGTCCCCGGCTGACCGAAATTTTCTTGGCACTCTTTAGACGCCACTTTATCACGTCAGCCAGACTGTAGGCTAGCCTAATTACCTAATTCATTAGTGATAATGAGCTATGAATGAATCCTACCAACCCCTTTCTTAAATTACAATCTTATCGTTTTATGTTTTGTCTGCACAAACTATCGTGGGTCAACGAACTTCCGGCGTCTAGCTGTCCATTCATCAAATTTATACCTATTAGCTAGTCGAGATTTAGCTCGAAAGTTTAGAAAGTTATGCGTTATGAATTTAAATAACTTTGAGAAGTACTAGCGGAGACGAATACTAATTAATATTTTGACAGGTACCTATATTAACAAGTCTTAGGGCCGAATTCTGAAACGTTACTCAAATATTTAAGGGCTGCTTAAATGTTTGAGCAGCTCTTAAACTTTCATTTCTTTTCGTAACTTGCTTTCTTAACTATAAGCCGGCGAGTTATTACTATGTTAAGAATCTCTCATTTTGTCCCTAACCCTCGGACCTAAGTTCCGAGTGTCTTAAGATCTAAAACGCATGTATATGTAAGAGTAACTTTTTCGAAATTCTACTTGTTGTTTTTTTTTTTTAATGAAAATGTAATCTGCCTCATTGGTCTAATGGTCACTAGCGGTACTGCTGAGCATGAGGTCCTGGGTTTGTATTCCCAGGTCGGGAAAAATGTTTTTGATTTTGTTTTCAAGTAGGAATTTGTCAGCAGCAGGCCGCTGGACTTGGGTTGATGGCAATATAGGCTTGCCCCCTATTACGTGGGACTTAAACGTAACTGGCGAAATATGGGTGTAGGTACACCTCTGCCTAACCCATTGGGCAAAACAGGCGTAATTTTATGTTTATGTCATGGAACCAATTTTACGTTTAAACTCTTTTAAAGACAGACAAGTCCCTAAGCTGTTGCTAAACTATTAAAAGTTTGTTAGTAAAGTTTATCGGTTCATAGGTATAAATCATAAACTGTATGAATGAACTTCAAACCTCATTTGGCGTACCTAAATTATACGAAGTGTAGGTATACATACCGACATAATTATGTCTACATTAAGGTCAGTGGCAGACCAATCGATCAAGTCAATAACAATAAACAGTACTACTTATCTAGACAGTTATTCATGTCGATTAGAGCAACTCGAGGCAGAAACTTTGTGACTGTGACCTATTTCTAGAAGATCTTTTGAACTTTCCTTCTTTATCAACACTTGTTAGTTGTTTAACTACTTTATTTTTGTTTTGGTATGTTTTTAGTGCTTTACATTAAAATCATGTTTTTATTCACCTAAACACGTAACCGCCGCCCGTAAGGTTCACAAAGTTGGTCCTTCGAGCCGGATTCGAGCAATGGCCCTCGAACCCATGATTTTGACAAGGATACATTCTCAACATTATTCCAAAGCAATAATATTACAAAATATTATCAACAGACCATCTTAAAATGTCACCTCAAATGATCAATAAAAACTTAATTTTATCCTTTTCATCTCTGAAACTTGATTCGTAAAATGTTAAAACTTCGGTGAGTGTAGGTGGTGTGGTAATATGTAAAATTTGCATATTTTTAGTCATGTATCGTCTCCACCTTGACCGAATATGTGGATCCTGACTGCAAGTCTCGCGTCATCGAATGTTGTGACTCAAAGACGACTTAAATGAAAGCCGGCGTGACCTCTACTACTTGTTTGGGTATGGGAAGGTCCGCCAAAGCGAGTAGGATCTCAACATTTCATAAGCATAAGAGCACGTAGTATATGTGACACTTCTTGGATAAACCGCAGTGTCAATTTTAATAGAATAACGAGTTAAGATTGATTGGTTCAACAGATCTTCGGCGTCTGTTCGCCGTCAAGATTCTGAACATCAACGGTGCTAGGTCTCATGCTGGAATAAATATCCGACTAGCACAACCTAGGCATTCCTAGGCGGATTCTTGAGAGCCGAACTGCGACGTTCTTTGATCATCGCATGAATAAGGGTTTCATTTGAGTCCGAAACTAGTCGAACAATCACGGAACAGGTACTTATGTAAATAAAACCATAATTTTTACTTCATTTAATAAATATTTAATTATTTTATAATTCAAAGCTACTGTACCAATTTATTTCCAGAAACTCCATAAAAGGCGAATCGGAACGCTCTCGCACCTTCGAGTGTTCGAGAATCGCTAGTAGGGGCTCTTTCACGTTTCGCCACGAGTCGAAGAAAGGCTTGGAGGCTCGCTTTCGTTGTTTACGGGGAGAAATCTCGACCGGTCGGCGGCGGCCGCGCATCGCGTCAGTCCCGCGCACCGCGTCGACACTCCACCACGCACGCGCTAGTGCGCACGCGCAATACCAACACCTTCTCGTGTCATCAACATACAAACATTCTTCACAAACCCTATACAAAACCTCGAACTATTTCTCCTCAGTTTTTGAGCCAGTGTTGTGCTAGTGAATGTGAACGGACAGTTATAATTTTTTTTTTTTGTTAGAAAGTGTCCCTACCTGCCAGGAGTGTTTTTCTATAGTCCACCGGTATGTTGTTTGAAGTTTTAAGCGTATAATAGCGGTATTATTTAGGGACGCATCGCCGTCAACGCATTACGGACCGAGTTTGGGACGAAGCCTCTCACTGCCGCATCTCTGTGTCTACAAATGGTTACAAACATAAGAAACTTTCCACTTCCTAAGAAATAGTGGGCCTTCTTGTAGCGGTCAGCAATAATGTGGGATTTAATGAGGTTTTCACACGATGATTTGTCAGTTTTTGTAAACATTAAAAACTTGATAAAAATAATACAAGTCATACCTACTTACCTGTATCAAATAGCATACATAATCTCAATTTATTTTGGCTTCGTCTGTCATATCAGAATTCGTCCTCATTTTTGTGAGGAAATCGGAAATTGTGACCGCTATTTTTCCCCAATTCTCGATAGAATAGACATCAACGAGAGAGTCGATCAAAGAAAAATTATCTTTACAGAAAACATTATATTACTAAAATCATAGAAACAGTTAACCTACTTGATTGTAACCAGCAAAAAGCGAAAGCTACCACTAAATGTTGAGAATAACCACACTGTCGACTCCGATAACCACAATGCACACACAATGCATTATTTTTTCTCATTTCCTATTAAGGTGCGTTAACCTGCGAATCTATTAACACGAACCGTTTTTACGAGCGGCGTTTACATAATGTGCTAGAAATATAAGTGTAACTACATGGATTTTCTTTTGAACGGGATTCCGAATTAGGTTATCGAGATAGAGTCATCATTAGAGATCGAATATTCGGATGCATATTCACCTAAAGTTGAGATGTTAGCTAATATGGAATGCGCTTTTGTATCGAAATCATCTTAACTTTAATTAACACACACCAGCCCTCTTTTTACACCCTACATACACATATTTGCATCGGGGGTTAAACATTAATTTTAAATAAATATGCATCTGAATAGTTATGCAATCCAAGAATCCCGGGGTTACTTTTTTCATAAATATTTTTAGTAGTCGCTTCCATACTATACACCCGACTTGTTCCGTTCCTGGTGTTCCTGGCATCCCCGGATTTTTCCGGAAAGCCGCTTCCATACTTTCATAGCAAAAATTAACTTTAGGTAAATATGCATCCGAATATCCGATCTCTGGTCATCATAATCATTCTCCTGCCGTTATCCCATTTTATTTGTGGTCAGCGCGACATGTCTCTTTCTCATTTCTTTTCTCCATTAGGGAGTCACCGAGATAGTGTAACTTACCCCAATTCTTCCTGTAGGTGTTAGTTAAGAGTCTGAGCATCATCGAGAAACTAAAACTTCACAATTCCCATAATAAGCGGTAATCTTCTGCCATCATCATCATTTCAACTGAAAGACGTCTACTGTTGGACATAGGTCTCACCCTAGCGTCGCCACATCGATCGCGGGTAATCTCCTGTGTAGGACCCACAGACTACAATATAATATAGGTAGGACAAAACACAGGTAAAAATAGCTGCAATTAAGTCATTTCTATAACTAAAAAACCATTCCAGTCCAGCACAAAGGTTGTTTGAAAGAGATCTCCAAAAGCGATAAGACTACCAATTTGTACATTTCATTGTTTTATACAGAACGTGTTAACTTTTGCTATGCAAATGGTTTCTATTCTAGTCTACTCATTGTAAAGGCCTATTCGGAGGACCATTTAGTAGTTAACCCATGTATGTACCTATGTATGGCATTCACATTACAAAGTTGAAAAAAAAAGACTTAAGGGGGATGCGCTAAAGTAGCCCGCGAAATTCAAATTGGCCTTAAATGTCATGATTTCATGAAATAGTCATTCAATAGGGCCATTTTTTTTAATTTTTGTGATTTTTGAATTGCGAAATAAAATCGGAAAGAAAATGATTTTTCAAGCGAAGTCTCAAGCGATATTTTACCGCAGTGCGCGGACTCTAGTATACTGGTATTTTTCGGGATTTGCGATTATTATCCGCAACGATTAAAATCGTAGAGCGCGCAAAACCAAATGGCCATATTACAAAACAAGGTTTATCTGTATATCCAGATTTAAACCTACGAGCCAATTTTTAATTTTGTTTCGACAAATTCAAAGTTGTAATTACAAAAACTGAGTTTAAACTGAGTCTTAGTTGTCAATTTTGTGATAAGAACTTTGCCTAATTTGAAATAAGGTTCGTAATAAAAAAACTAGCTCAAAGGTCTAAGCTTGAATCAAAGTTAGAACTCGTTTTGTAATGAGACAGAAAGAGTTGTAATGATGATTTTAATTAATAAAATTCTGTAAATACATATTTGTTACGGTCTCGCATAATATTTAAACGTAAGCAAATTTGAATTTCGCGGGCTACCCTGGCAGTTTCGCCTTAAATATAGGTATAGTAGAAGTGGGATTGTTTTACAAGTGACCGTATAGTGGCGCCTGCGCAACGTGGGAGAAATGCTATCGCGTTAAATGTACCGGTCGATTGGCACGATAGGGTTGGCACAGGGTTTATGTAAGCTTTGATTATGTGTGGGTATTAGTATGCGATTTTCTAAGAAATGTGTTACCAAGCATTTGTTGTGTAAGAAAGTAGGTACTGCTAGACTTACAGACTAGGAAGTAGAAGATAGAACACTTAAAAAACTGTTTTTCTAAAGCTGGCTTATATTTAGTTTAAATAATATATTTTAGTAGATATGGTTTTCGTTTCTTGATGTAAACCTCACGAAGGATGCATCGAAATTCCTTTTTTTCTGCTTCTTAACGACTCTTTGAACTTTCCCCATCTATGTTCATCAGACTAAGTACTAGAAGACATTTTCCACCTTCCTATTCTAAACTTAATCAATATATTCTTTCACCAAAATATGGTCCTTCTTTATTGTCCAAAACACCAGGATCTTCACTCGTCAGCCCTACTTCAGTCCATTACATCAATATTCCACTAGCATGCGACGACGGTTCCTTGCCTTGCGTTTGCGTCGAATTTACATGCAAATGTGGTGGACGCGAAATTGCGTCTAATACGAACATATTACGCCACGAAGGACCAAGTGGTCCTGTTTGACGTAACGTGTTGAAGTTATTTATACCAGTATGTATAACTTCAACACGCGATGTCAACCGCATCTGATTAGATCCAACTGTATCAATCTAGGAATTTTATTCAAAACTCAAAGCATTTATTTAAAATAAACCAATGACAGGCACTTTTGAATTGTCAAGGGGTCGGTCAGTCAGAAAAATGAAGCTAGTGCTCATTCCAAAGCGTAGTATGTACCTATTTGTCTCTCCAGTACATAGTTGTTTTATTTTTTTGCTTTTCGAACTCACTTTTGACATTGGTAGAATGGTTGACATCGCCTTTGCTTGTCATTTAATAAAACCAGAATAGAATAGACTAAAATACTTTCAGAAGAGGCTGAAACAAAGACGCGTATTCTGCCCATTAGTAGAAGTTTGTTTGAGTCCGAAACTACTTACCTACATATTATCAGAATAAGATGTCGTGGTTACCAAAATACTAATTAATACTATTCATTCTTACACGTAACAAAATTTCTAGAGTCAATTTAAGCAAACAGCAAATTAAACATTAAAATTGTGTTTAGTAATTCGTGAAAAACTTAGAGACCAAGTTTTTCACGAATTACTAAACACCAGTTTCACCAATAAAGGAAATCTAAGCAGTTTAAAAATCGTTTAAAAGTAGTTACTAAGTAGTAGAAAATTGAGGTCAACGGCTACATAATAGGAATTGAAATCGTTCAACAACAATTACTTGTAGCTTCTAGATATATTTGTGATTTCAAATCATACTCTTTTAAGGCAAAATTATTTTTTTCCCTCGTAAGTAGTAAAATGTCATTTCAAAGTCAACTTGTGCTTTTGATTAATTACTTACTGGGTCATTAATAGATCACTAGAGTTACCTAGTTTCCTTACTTACTTGTTATTGAAATTAAATTTTTAACTAACTCTGTATTTTTTCATTTAAAAGATAAATCATTATGATAATCAGCATTAAAACCATATTTAAGTGCCAATTGGTTACGATCAAAAATATACATTAACTAGCTGCGCCCCGCGGTTTCACCCGCAGAAATCTCGATCCCGTGGGAATATCGGGATAAAAAGTATCCTATGTCCTAATCCAGGTCTACCCATGTGCCAAATTTTATCCAAATCCGTTCAGCCGTTTTAGCGTGATTGAGTAACAAACATCCAAACATCCACACTTTCACATTTATAATATTAGTAGGATTAATATTTATTTTAAAGGTGTTACAAAAATAAGACGATTTGCAAAAACATAAATAACATCGGTGGAAAAATGGAGAAGTTACCCACATTTGAAATTATTCTTCTATCCTTGTCACGCAAAACGATCATTGTACTGAATGGCGCGAAGTTACTATGGCGTTCCTGTGTTATGACGTCAGATTCTAATAATGCTGTCTCTGTCTAGCATCGACTTTAAAACGCATAGAAATTCGCAATTTTTTGAGATATTTTAAAATGTTTTTTTGACTGTAGCTTGTTATTTTTCTAGGTTTCGAAAAATCAAATAAATAAAATACAGTTAAAAAATAAATTATTACACGTAACTACTTTATATGGCCATCAATTATAGCCGGTCACTTTCGAAGGCCAACCACACATCTGCTTACCGGCCCTGTCAAGGTTATGGCTATGTGGCCTAAAGGGTCGAAAGGCCATAATAACTCAGGTAGGAATTTTGTACCAAAAACAATCATTGTTTCTAAATCTGGTCTTTTTTTTATGTGGGCTTTAATGATTGTTTCTAATAAGCCTTGTTTACGACATCAAACAGTTTTCGAGCATTTCCATTTAAAAGAACAGCATATTTTTTCTTTTTTACAGTTAGAATGATGTGGGCATTTAATCGACACGTTTAAGATTTTTCTAAACCGGTCAACTAATGTAGGCTTAACTATAATAGGTTACTTGATGTTGGTCACGTCAACCCACGGCTATTTACTAAGTTTAAGGTGGAAACTCTATCATGTAAAGTCATGTTGTGTTTATGCAGTATAACCAGCCTATGCTGTTCCCACTGCTGGGACACAGGCCTCTTCTCTGTGAGAGGGAGTGGGCCGTAGTTTACCACGCGGGCCCAGTGCGGTGGATTTCACATGTCTTCTAATTTTTAGTTTTAAGACATGCCGGTTTCCTCACGATGTTTTCCTTCGCCGTTTTGAGAGCAGTGGTGATAAAACAAATTTAAACACAGTAAAGTGTGTGCCTGGGTTCGCACCTACTGGGCGCACCTACTACTACATACTGGGCCACCACTGTTTCTGTGTTTAATAAGTACAAAGTCCTACAAATCTTCGGGTTCTGCAAGTGCGTTCATAGTTCATACTAAAGTTATCAGAAATTGCTGAATTTTTTTTTTGTGTCTTGATTTCCTTGTGTAGCTGATAATATTGGATAAATGTAGCAAGAAACGGTAAAAACACATTAATTGGTTTGGTGGTCATTCTTCACAACTTTTAAGTGGCCACTAAAGTTATGTGAATGACCCTTACCACTTATACTTCAAGTACCTATCCATACTAATACCTAGCTATTATAAATGCGATGGTAACTCTGTCTGTCTGTGTGTCTGTCTTTTATACTTTTTTACGCCTTAAGGCTCTTGCGGACAGGCGCGACGCGACGCGACGGTGCGATCCGATTCTGGTAGAACAATTTCCATGAAGTTTTCATAGAAATTGTTCTAGTAGAGTCGCGTCGTGCCTGTCTGCAGGAGCCTGTAACGGCTGAACGGATTTCCATGCGCACAGGTAAACCATGACCTGGGTTAGGAAATAGGATACTTTTTATCTCGCTAGTAGATATGTTCCCTAGGGATAATTTCCGACCTCCACCCTGGCGAAATCGCGATTAAAAGCTAGTCATTAATAAAATACTTAAACATTCTTCAACGGAAATTCCCTTGGAAAAACTTGAGTACCTAGGTACGCACGACAACATATCAAGCTATAAATTTCCAGTAAAAGCTGACCTCTCATTGTACGAAAAGCCTACAAAATGCGGGGTCAGCTAAAACTGGAAATGTACTCGTATAGCTTTATATGTCGTTGTGTCTGCCAGCTGAAATGACAAGCCGGTATTATTGCAACCGACCGCATTCACAACGCCCTAGTTTCGCAGTTTTCTTCGAAACGGTACCCTAGCACCACGCCGTGATCAACTAATTGATAATCTGTGTTAATTAAAAGCTAACGTATTGTTTAATAAGACTTTTCTATGAACATAAAAGAAAAACGTTGTTAAATAAAAATCTTAGTGGACAATAATGAATCAAGTCGAATTAATGGCGTGAATTCAGTTGGCTATCGAATAAACTGAAATAAAAATATTGCTATCTCATACTAACAAATGAAATAAGAAAGAGATGGACGTAAATTACGAGTTGTCAGGTTTAACTGTTTTCATTTCACCTATGATACATGTATCTCTTTCTAGTGAAGCCTGATAGTTAAGGCTCTTAAAGGCAGCGCTATTTTAGGTAGGATAAAGTTGTTTGTTTCATATTGATCTGGTAAACCTCGGCATCTAATTAATTCCTTACAAATAGTAAAAATAATAGCACCATATAAAATGCTTTCTCTTTTGTTCACATTTCCCCAATGAAAACGTAAATTGTAAATATCATTTTATGTCAAGTTTAATTCATTTAAATTGTACCGAATTGTCTGTCATATATTTAACTATGTCGAAATGCTTTCACTTTGCATACAAACGATGCTTTGGCACGAGGAAAATGTCTGAACCGTCGATTAATTTCTAAAATGCTTATTAATTACAGATACAGGTTATAAAAACGAGATTAAGGAACATAAATCATCGACAGAACTATCATCATTTTAGCATTATCGTTGCTATTAACAGTAATCAGACGAAATTTACAATTAATCAGTTAGTTTTTGCGTGTTTTACTGACATACAAGAGAAACTATAAAAATACGATCGTATGTTTATACAGAACGTGTTTGAACTGCTTAAAGGAGTATAAAACGCGTTCTTTTTTTAAATAAAACACGTTCCAAGACCGACACCCAAGTATTTACCTTAATGACCCGCCAAAAGCTCCCAAGCTGTGAACATGACCCCGCGTGCGACTCGAAGCTTCAGTCCACAAGGTCAGCATGCGCAAGCAACACGATGGGAACCTTTGTATAATCGACCATTCAATTGCAATTCACAGAACAAATCCTTTGATAAATCGGGAATGTAACTTTTGTTGGTACCTACCTAATGATAATTCTTAAAATTGTTGCAGTTCCGATTTTTTATAGCGGGAATTATCGTTGTAATAACTTACTTAGCGGGAGAATTGACCTTTAGCGTGGTTTTCAAATAAATTCATTGATTTCTTAACACGTTTGTATGCTAACTAAATACTACAAGGGCTATTGGTGTCATCTCGTTAATATGCAGCTGTGGTCTCTTGGAGAATCCCCAGTCGCCGCCGGCCGGTGTGATTTGATTTTTAGATCAAATTCCCATAACGGCTTCTGAGTTCTGCGTGTTGGAGTTTGTGTTTTCCTGCTCGGGCAGCTCATACCTAGTCAAAGATTTCTCTAAGAGCAGCTCAAAGGACCAAACTATCCTTGCCTCGAAGGACCAGTTAAATTCTCAGGGACAATGCACTATGATAAAAACAACGCTACGATATGTATGAAAATATTAAAGTTATTGTTGCCCCACAGTGCAATGATTCAGCTTTCAAATAAAGGCTCGAGCACATAATAAAAAGGAAAAAGAATGTGCCTCAAAAGGAGAATTCCACTCAGCGATAAGATGATTTCGCAAATAGCGGAGAACTGGTTGCGCTCCGTTTATCCTCCCTCGCTTCAAAGATAAGGGATCTTGACGTTTTTGACATCTCTGGCATTATGTGCATACCTTTGCCTGGTCGTATGCTCTAGTAAAAATAGAGCCGAAGGTTTTTTTGGCGCGAATATGAGAAACAATGGCGATTGTGATAAACTGTGTTAAAGTTTCAATATTGTATTTTTTTTAATGATCTGATGATGTTTTCAATAAGTTTTTATGTAGTGAATGTGTGTTTCCCCCAACTGCATTTGAAGGAATTAAGGAAGTCAATACTCGTATAAGGTGTGCTACTGACTACTGTCGTTATCTTTATGGATTGGTAGTGCTGTATGTACCTACGTGATTGTCGGTAAGAATGAGGGTAAATCCTCTTCCTGTCACCTACGAATGTACCTTTTGAAGAAGGATCAGATAAAGTGTGGGTGAACCCAGCAAAAGCCAGCAGGTTTCGGTTTAATACCTACACAGAATCATGCCACCAAAAAAGTCGACTTGAAATTAATTAGGTAGATACTTGTAGTAATTAATTTCTGGTACTATGTTATAGTACCTACTATGTACATGTAGTATGTATATGGATGCATATAACAAAAACGTTGATAAAATTTACCCGTCTTCCTCCTGCGCTGATGTCGGTCACGTACGTCGGTCGCGCGTACGAATATACATTGCTTTCGATATAGCACCACACTGCGACGCTGAAGTCAGCGGCGCGTACGTTGCTACGACTGGTACGCGACCGACCGTACGCGACCGACCGTACGCAACCGACATCAGCGTAGGAGGAATTCAGGCCTTAGAATAAATATTATTATAAAAAAGTTCAAGCAAATAACAATTTATCGTATTTTTTTCTTAATTGTTTCGCCTTGTATAGTTTTTCTTTTCTTTAACGATAATAATTACTCCATACACAAACAGCGGTGTCTTGGCGTGATTATTGGAGCAATTAACACGAAGAGTAATTATTTAATCGTAGTTATTTATTCTACAAAATATATTTACCGTTAAGACTGACTGTACCGTTAAGTCAGGTGGAGTCTGATTTATACTAACTAAAATAATTTTCATTTAATCCGAATAACATGAAAATTTGCGCGGAGCAGGACAAAGACCTCCTCCTGGCTACCAAGGAGTTCTCCTGCTGTGAACGTCTTCCGGCGGATTAAAATTCAATAGGGAAAATATTTAAATCTACCTACCATAATTTTATAACTTCCTTCAAGCAGTGCCATGTTTTTTTTTTGTGTGGGTAAGCATACAGTAATATATACCTTAATTCAATAAATAATGTATAATATAAGTTATAACATTCTTTATTAAAAAAGCCAAAGGCCAAAACGAAGAGCTACTCCTGGCGTGCAGTGGTTAAATAAATTAAACTACATATTTGAACGTTTTCTATTTCCAATATGGTAATATTATAAGTAGACGTTCTAACGATCAATACATTCTATGGGTACTTACAGTTGGCCATCAACTCAATAAGAAGTGCGTATGCGCGTCATACTGTCGCAATGGTTTTTTCGAAGGTGCTACAACACTTTCTCTGACGTCATGCGAGAATTTGATGGATTGTGCAAATACGGTACCATAGCTTATCATTGCTAATAGAATATGATCGTATTTGATACGAAGCGAGATGTGTTAACAATATAAATATTTAAAGCAAGCTATGTATACGTAAGCCTTCCTTTTAATCATCCCTTCCAGTTCACGTGCCACTCTGCAGTCTTCTGGGTCTGACAATATTTCGACTACCATCTCTTGGTTTTCATACTGTTAAGGCTGTCAGTCACGTCTTATTAGATATTAATTTTGAAAAGCTACGGGACAGAAAACACCAGATTTTATTAAATAATTTTCAGGGGCACTGATAATTTTGCGAGGAAGTTTTCACGTACAACTAAGTAAACAACTAGTTACAATACACAGAAATAAGATACATAGGTATATTTATATCCATACATAAAGTATATTTAAATAAACAAAAACCTTCAAACAATGATACGAATATTAAATAACGCTCTCACAATGCATAACGATGAATTCACTTTGGTTACTATTCGGTACTAATTCGCCGTCCGTACATTACAAATGTTTGTAATTAAACAATGCAGTTTTCTTACAAGAAAACTTACGTATGCAACAATAAGTTACGAAACCAGTGACCGATTAGGCGAGAAAAACCGCGGGTGTAGTAAAACTATTGTTCTATCGTACGTGGGAATACGGCGTGGGGCAATGTAAGTAAGGATGTAGTTAGAGTGACGGTTGTGCACGCAATCAGGCTATTTGGTACCTGAGATTGTGTCTCTGTGGCCAATAGTTAATTAATGCCAGTGCCGACCTTAAAGATGAAAGCTGCTTCAAAAGTCAGCACATAAGCTAGAATAGCCTACATTTTCGCCACATCTGGTGAAAATGTGTATTTCTCGTCAACGAAGTCAGTAGCAGTGTTGACTGCATATAGTGCGTGAGACACAAGCTCTGTTTCACAAAGCCCCTGCGGGCAAGGTCCGAATAAGGCGGGAGGAAACGCCTGGGTGTTACCATTGTGTGGATCGCCCGGAGGACACGGTGAAGCATACGGTGGAGGTCTCCATGGCTTGGGCGGAGCACCACCGTGTTCTAGCGGAGGCGATCGGCGGCGGCGATATCTCGCGTCCGGCCCTGGTCCAGGCCATGGTACGGAGCAAGAGAGCATGGGAAACCGTCACCTCCTTCTGCGAAGCAGTAATGCTCATGAAGGAGGAGGCGGAGCGCGTGAGGGTGAGGCAATCGTTGCGCCCTTACGCTCCTAGTCGCCGCAAGAGACCTGGGCGTCGGGAATCCCAAGCCGATTCCCGGCCACCGTAGCGCGGGCTTGCGGACGGCGAGCAATGGGTAGCTCGCCGTCCGGTAAGGACCAGGCCCGGGTCGACGGCGCGTTGTGTTCCACGCGCGCCTCAAAGAGATGTCAGCACCAATTGACTGGGTCCGCTAGGGCCGATGCCTGCCAGGGTCGCGGATTGTTCGAAAGAGTTACCGTGGCCCTGGCACACAGGCAACTAAAAGGAACACGGGTGGGTTTTATTCAGTAAGAGTCTGATACGCCCTCCCGCTGCGCCCCGAGCGGGAGAAGTTTTTTGGTGATTTAACACCCAAAAAAAGCGAGGTCATTTGTGGTGTATTAGGTTGAGCAAGTCTACAATGTTTTGATAAAGAGATATTTTGGCAAAACTTACCTACTTATCTTTTTGGGAAGTAATCCTTGCTCTTTGTTTACAACCATTTTTCAAAGTCTATTGAACTAGAAAATTACTAGTACATGCATGCTGTCATACCAGATCTAACATATTCTTCAAAACGAGAGCTGTTCTACCACTGGAGAAAGATTAATAATAGTAATCGGTGTTAGAGAAATGGTAATCACAGAGTAGTAGGAGACTAAATGTTAGTAATTATAGCAGAACTACGACATCCGTTACAGCTGGCATACGTGACAGCTACCATGTCGATGTATTCTGGTAGTTATCTCCAAGAGTAGGCAAAGGCTGGATGTTTTTTAGGCTGTCTTATGTATGTTAGCATGACGATCAAATAGCACAAGATTTAGTCCATTTGTAATGCATGAGTTAGTTAGTACTGGGAGATCTTATTTTGCGTTAATTTGCTGATACTTATTAGCAAGATAGAAAGTTGATAAACGTATCTAAAGATGTAAAGGTGCAAAGAAAATTAACGGAAAATTGCTGGAAGAATTAGCTATAATAGATTTTTCAAGCCAACTAAACATTAAGTCGAGACGTTTAGAACGATAGGTAGAGCAGTGGCGGTCCAATGGTAACGGCCGCGACTTGCGAGTTGTAAGTCGTAGGTTCGAACCCAGACACGCGCTTTACTTTGTGCAAATTATTTCATCACCACTGTTCTCAAAACGGTGAAGGAAGGTGCAGGAAAACATCGTGAGGAAACTGGCATGTCCTAGAACCAAAAATTCGAAGACATGTGACATCTACCAACCCGCACTGGGCCCGCGTGGTGGATTACGGCCCACTCTCTCTCTGAGGGGAGGCTTGTGTCCCAGCAGTGGGAACATATATGCTGATTATGCTAGGACGATAGGTGATATAATTTCCAAAGGTAACTCCGGGATTTTTATTATTAGCCTTTTTTATAATCGATAACTTAGATAGATTCTTACCTACCTAAAGTAACCGCCCTTGACTTATGACTCTACTAGGTACACTTTGGATGTCGCCTGAGCCGCCATATTGTCTTTAGACTCTCTAGTCTAACATGTGAAGGTGCCCTAATCTTCACGAACTACACAGTGCCTCTTGATTACTGTGAGCAAACGAATTCCTTATTAACTGCTATTGCGCCGAGTTGTAATTATGTGCTTGACTTAAACGTTAGCCAAATAACTTGAACGCAAACGGTGGGACTTTAAGACATTGTTTAAGTATTAAAACGTTTATAATTATTACAAATGGATTCTTTATGAATGAAATATTTGAGATTTAAAGATATAAGATTTTAATAGAGCCAAACTGGTCTTTTAATTACTTAAATATTTCTTCCGAATAAAATGTGCAAATACAAAAAAAAAATGAAGTTTCTAAAAATTTATTTACTTAATAGTGTCAATAAATCTTGTTGCTTTAACGTCAGTAGGTACTTATTAGCACTTTGTAAATGTCTATGGCAGACAATGGCATAGTTTCGTGTGTCACGCCTCTATGTAGTCTATGGGAAGACGTTTGTGAAGAAATCGGCCCGGTTCGATGCACCTGCGCCTTTTCACGAGATCAGACGTGGAAAGTAGATCTATACTAACAATGATTGGAGATAAAGCATTTTAGTTTTTCTTTTTTGAGAACAATGTTAGAGCAAATAGTGAGGTCCTCCGTGGTCTTTTAGCACAGTATAATACAGTAAGCAGTATTTCATTTCGCCAGTGTCCTCGAAATAATTACATACGGCCGCTCGGTAGATAAACACGCACTAGGATTGCCCACTGATTGTGTCACTTGGGTTGTAACTATACGTTGATGGGAAAGCATTCTTTTTTAAAACCTTCTGATTTGTTGTAGATAATATGTCCAGTACATTAAAATGTTTTTCACAAATCCGGTAGCTTGTAGTGTTAATTTTGTTTGCTAAATCATCTCGGCACATCAGCCGAAGCCATTTGGATAGTCTGAAATAAAATAGATATTATCCTAAAATCCCTATAATATCCTTTAAAAGGCCTACATAAGTGTCCGCGATTACATATATATAATTCACAAATTGCTAAAATATAACAGAGTTGTATAATAAAGTTATGTTCATTTGTCGAGGATAACTTAAATCCCAATCAAAATAAATTTGCTTATCATCAGGGAAATTTCTGTCCGTACGTAACCGCGGCGCACGCGCGTCTGTTGAATACTGGTGTACACCGAGAAAGCGAAGCGCGTCGAAGAAGTAATACTGCTTACTTTATTATACTGTGCTTTTAGTTATGAGTGGGTTTCTAAGTTAGGTTCGAGTTTTTACCTACTCATATTTAATATATCCATGCAATTTCATTCAAATATGAAATATTTTCCGATAGATATGGATGATTTTTTGTGAATCAGCAAATACAGATAGATTAAGGAAATAAATGCCACTAGTAACTTCACGCTTTCGTTTTCAAGGAAGAAAATTGCGGTCTACAATATTAAAGTTACAATTACCTGCGTTCTTTTTACGCGTTTAACTCTTTTCTTCAGCAAAAGACGTACTTGTACCTAGCACCAAGGGCTTGACCCTTTTTTATTAAAAAAGAAAATTACATCATAATCATTTTATTTAGGCAGTCGATGGCAACTTAACAAGCGCAATAGGATCTCTATTGTGTATCGTCTTTATTCTCTAGAAACAGCATCAAGAGCCTGACCTTTTTGCTTTTTGACGCTCCTTACAATATGGTTTGTTCCAAAAGTATCTGATAAAAGTGTAAACAAACACTATTCAGGTAAAATTTTTGCTCAATCACTCATTTAAGAGAATTAGTGACATATGCATCTGTATTTAGTAGGTTTCAGCTTTATATGTCATCACTTAATTGAAAATTTTTTGTTTGAATAACTTTATTAAATTGTATTTAATAAATCATCGATGAAAATTTAGGTTATAACATTAACCTCATTTGTCGCATTAAAAACATCTATTAGGTGATTTAAAATTAGGATTTCGGGTTTTAGTATTCAAATAATAAAATCAAAGCACTCAAATAGTAAATTACACTACAAATTGCCATCTACAGGTACATTTTCTGATCCAATGTTTCCATTTTCATCAGATACTTTTGGATCAGACTATACTTACGTTATATAACAAATATCTACACAACTACATAACACAACCAACGTAGATATTCTCAAGTAAATCAAAGTGCGCAAGCAGTACGAGTGCGATGCGCCACACTGTGACCTGAATATGACGCAAGCGCAACTGAGATATACCATCATCTCGCGATCTACCCACGGTGTCATGCTGGTTGCAATATCGGTGTGATGTGTATTGCAATGTAAATACTACTTTTTAGTTGAGAGCAAGAATAATGTTTGTGGAAGTGACGTGGTAAATGATGCAGTTGATTTTGTGGTTATTGCAGTAAATGTTGGTTCAGTGGTGAAAGGTGTCATCAACTCGGTTCAGGAGGGTTCAGGGTTGGTTCGGGTCGGTCATGCATTCTAAGGCTTACCCATCTTAATTTATTGCTTGCTGGGAAACCGTCGGAGAACACAGAATTTGGTGGATTAGGTAACAAGAAAGAAAATGCATCTTTTGGTTTCGCCCGGATCGCTGGACTGGTTCCTGATTCAAATTTTGCCCCCTATTTGTGAGATGACGCGGTGCTAGATAGTCTTACTAGATTTAAATGTCTTTTCCGCAGTCAAAAGTTTTAGAATGATTGATTTGGCAAGCTCACAGCTAGACGTATGCCCCTTTTTATGACGCAGGAAGGATAAATCTAAGGTTATCACACTGCACTGTGGCAAACGGGTTTGAGACCGCAAAGTCATTTCTCTCCCACCGATGGCGATCATATGATTTTGTGAGAAAACGATAGATTCCTTCAAATAAAGTTGTTTTTACAGATACTTCTAAAATGTATGGCCATTCAAATTTTGGAAGTGAGCTTCAAAACTAGCGATGATGTAAGCTAAGCGGTAGCATTTTCAATTAATATTGTAATCATCTTACTTTTGGGTTTATCTGAAGATCATGAAACATCTTGTAAGGCGGTCTTTATTTGCTCATTATTAATATAAATCTCTACCTGAAAACCAGTCAAGTAAAATGAAATTCATTTATTCACGAAGAATTTTCAGTTCTGCCAAATAAAGGTTCATTTTAGGTCGCAATGAAGGCTAATCTCCGTTAATTCATGTTCACCTAATGTGGACCGTTTGCTCAAAACTTTCAACACACTTT
The DNA here is from genome assembly GCA_917490735.1 of Dryobotodes eremita. NCBI lineage: Eukaryota > Metazoa > Arthropoda > Insecta > Lepidoptera > Noctuidae > Dryobotodes > Dryobotodes eremita. The sequence continues at coordinate 15,564,721 of OU823257.1, forward strand.
CACAAATGAAATGAAATATTCTGTGAATAAGATACACCTCATATTTAAAACATTAAAATTTGCTAGATGGAGTCAACATTTCCTATCTGACTACCCCTGAGAAGAAATGGCGAAACAAACTCAGGGGTCAGTCTCTTTTAAAGTCTAGACATTAAAATATCAGAACGTTGTGTAACAAAGCTCAGAATGTCTTTGACCGTCTTTGTTTTTTTCTACTTTTCTAAGGTCATCGGTTCATACGTTTTTTGTCCCACGGCCCCACCGTTGTTTGAACAAACATAAGTAGGTACCAATTTTTAGTAAACATCTATTTTCCATGTTTCACCTTTTTCCTAGCACTAAAGTTACAGACATAAAATATGCGTTTCTACGTCTTAAAGCGTACTTTCTTTCACCTTAATAGCATTATTATGAGTCGCTTCCCAATTTCAATGTGGTTGCAACTAAGCACAATGCGCTAATGTACAAGCTTATAACGGGATACATTGATTTTATATTCTTTCTTTTTCTTAAAATACTCTCTGCAATGGTTTTGACATACAAAATACTGTATGTTTTCTTTTGTTGTGTTAAAAGACAATAGAAATGAAAATAGTTGGAATAATTTTCTTGGTTTTCCATAATCATAGTTTTTATTTGTCTTGTGTCTTGCAGGCCACAGAGAGGATGCTTTTAAAATATGTAGTCGGACAAAGTGTTATTGGGTTTTTCTATAGGAAAATTCTCAGTACCAGGCAGGATTCTGGATCTCTGCGATGGGCTTGCTCCTATAATTTGGGATTTAAACAATTAGCATAAGCTATCGGTCAGAAATGTTTAGAAACCTCCACATTTTGTCAGTTTTTCAAAAATTTGCGAGTTTCTTGGAGGTACACCTCGCTGCCTACACTTTGGAATATAGGTGTGAAATTTTCTTAACATTCCACCTACACTCAAACTTACCATGAATTTATTCAAATTAAAAACAAGACGTTCTTCTGTACCTCTTACCTACTCAATCAGCACTTTGCTTTAAAAACCTCACTTATCAACTTATGTTAAGTTAAATCCACGAAATCATGTCCATGTCTTTTAAAACAAGTGTATATAAAATAAAACACCGTTATTAAAGTGTCATCTGTAGGAACCTACTCGGCACCAAGCATTGAAGAAAGTGACCTTATTACAACCGTATTGCGAATCGAGCCAAATATGTATTTGTGCTGTATTTACATAAGCAAACAATGAATAAATATGTTTTATAATATAAATATATGCGGTTATTGTAGATGTGTTTGCTTTGAATGGTTAATTAGTTATACTTTCTTGAATGGTTTGAGAAAATAAGAATATTGTTTTCTTAAACGACTCAAGAAAATAATGTGTGCAAAGACTATGTCACAACTGGTTTTCAACTGGTTTAAAAGATAGACAGTTGTTGCGTATACATAATATTTAAGTATAAAGTAAACAAGTAAGTAAGTAGTAAGTAGGAACCCCTTAACTTTAAAACTGCGCAGTAAAGAATTCATGAAAATTATAAGGTACTATTTGACCTCCAGCAAACATTGGGTATAGACTACTCCATTCTACTAATATGACATGATATTGTCCATCCATTCTCCTTTAGACTTTAGTATGAAAGGTGTCCATGTTCAACAGTGAACGTATTATAAGCTGATACAGATTGATACCCAGCTGGTTGAAGCCGAGCAAAATAATACTTTGACCTCAGCATAATGATCCTCGTCTAGTCTTTCGACCTTCGTTCAAAGGATAATAAATAACGATTGATGACACTGTGATTCCGATCGATGTCCTAATTATTTTTTGTGTCGCGACCTCGTGCGAAAGCGAAAACTAATTGTAATACAATATTATTTAACACCACGACACCCGAACAATGGTGTTCTTTTTAAGTGGGTGTCAGTGAATTATTATGACGTCATTATTAGGTAAATAAGGCTTATATAAAGATTAGTAACAGTTGGCTGCTGAATTGATTAACATTTAAATCGATTGGCATTTATGCAATTTTAAATGCAATTCTGTTTTATTTAGTTTGTTTCTAAAGAACTTGTGGTGGTTTTCCTTGTTTTCGTTGGAAGTGGATTTTATTTTTGAAGAGATAGCAAACAGGTAAATCATTGTACCGTCGTACATAATTTTTCAATTTTGTTGACTCGATTCAAAAATCTATAGGATTGGCGAAAATCAAAAGAGATATCAGGCATTCAACACTGCAAATTCAGATGCTAACAAAATATGCACTTGATTTTCGACCAAAGTTTGAAATCTTTGCCGGTCCGAACTATGCGCAGAACGCTACACAATGAAAAGAATTAGGAATCAAATGGGGCGAGTGTGAGAGAGAGAACATGCGCGAAAGTACGGAGAGCCTATGTTCAGACCGGCCATGATTCATAGGCCGTATTGTACCTCTACTACGCTTACCTACTCCAAATGCGAACAAGAGTATAAATAAATATATTTCTCACCCAATTTCAACCGCAGATTGGACCACAAATCGCGTTTGCGCTGACCTCGGTCATCATTTGATACAGGTGCGGACTTCATCTCAAATAACTGTACAATACAATACAGTACACAAATACACAGTAACTAACTAAAGATCAGATTACTTTAAAACAATGGAGCGTTGAAGACCTCGACTAAAACAATTACCTACAGATATATTTTGTAATTACCGCAATTCTTTCTAAGGAAACGGTTTCCATTAAAAGGAATCTTATGACTTTTAATCGGCATTTGTTTTGATTCAATTATGTTTCATTATAAACAGCTCTGGTCGTAATTTATTGTTTAAGTACGGTCACCAAAAGAGATAAGTAACCAGAGTCGTCGATATAGTTCAAGTTTAGTAAGAAACCGATGCATGTTTTCAAATGAAATTCCATTTGACAAATGAACTGTTTGTTTTCTATTAATTAACTTAAATTTTATTCGAAAATAGCCATCGGTTTCTTACTAAACTTCAACTATGTCCAACGACCCTGGTTACTTATCACATTTGGTGACCGTATCTAATACTTTAGCTAACAGTCAAAAGGACGAATTATTTTTAATCAACTTTTATCTAGCATGACTTGACCTTTTCAGGAACTGACGCAAACCTACCTAATTAGATGCATCTAATCGGGACCTAACTTTACATAGATATCATCATTATTTCGCGCTTATCCCAATTTATTTAGGATATGGGTAACTAACTATACATACCGTCAAATGGGGTGAATAGGGATGCAGGGGTGAATTAGGACGAAACTTTAAAAGGGATTTTAATATTGAAATAATATCGTTTGTTACCAAAAAGGACTCTAATGTGTTTACTGTATCATAATTAACGATTAAGTGCCCTTTTTAGCAACAAACCCCAAAAAATCCCAAAAATAATAATAGTAAACAATCCCTAATAAATTCGTAAATGTTACAATCCCTAATAAATTCCTTAATGTTACAATCCCTTTTAAATTCTCGTCCCGATTTACCCCTTTTTTTTTGTTTTTTTTTTGGGTGGGAAATCATCAAATGACCTCTCCCGCTCTGGGCGGAGCGAAAGGGCGTGTCAGACTCTTACTGACTAAAACCCACCCGTGTTCCTTCAGTTGCCTGTGCGCCAGGGCCACGGTAACTCTTTCGAACAATCCGCAACCCCGGCAGGCCTCGGCCCTATCGGACCCCGTCGATTGTGCTGACATCTCTTTGAGGTCCCGATTTACCCCTGCATCCCTATTCACCCCGTTTTTACAGGATGTAACTAAGTCAAAGTGAAGGCATGTAAAAGTCACGTACTAATTGATTAAGAACAAGTTTTTCGGACGACATAAGAATTTTGTGAGGTTAGGTTTCAGTAACTTTCTGAAAGTAGGTAAGTTTGAAGCCAAAACTTTACACGAAAAATTCACGACAAATTAGCAGACATTAAATCATCACTAATACCGTGAAAATCATCAAAAATGTATTGTAAATTACATATTATACGAGAATTTATATTATATCAGAATGACATATTAGCTGTTAATATACAGGGTGTTAAAGAAATTGCGTGTCATACCTTCAGAGTAAGTTCAGTATCGATAAAGGAATCAGTAAAAAATAAAAATTTAATACCTTTAAAAAAAGTTAAAAGAAAACTGAATATTATCATAAGATGAACCTAATGTAGTACCTACTAATTAAATAGCAATCGTTTAGAATTGTTAAAAAAATTGCTTAATAGTTATTTGTGCAACAAGAGAGCAAAGTCGTTTTTTGCTGCGAGTGCTGATTTTGAATCCTGAGCAAGCGAAGGATTCAACGATTGAATCACGAGCGTAGCGAGTGATTCTAAAGTTGAATCCTGAGTGTGGCGAGGGATTCAAAGGCACGAGATGTAAAAAACTTTGCTCTCGTGTAACACACATAACTTTTCACTTCAGCAGCGAGAACACATTAGGAGATAAAATAATAAACAGGAATAGATTGAAATAACTATTTATTGTGAATCAAAATAATTAACATTGTAGGTAGAGGTACCAATTCAATAAAATGGAATATTTTAAAAGTTAAAAGTAAAATTACTGCAATTCTGCAAGTTAAAAGTAACCCGCTCTTTTATTTAAATTAAGGCGTGTTCGGAAATAGCACCCATGATATTTTATTATTCAAAATATATTACGTAACATTATTGAAACTAGAAATAAATATTTACATGTAAAATATCAGTTTTATTTGCAGTAAATACTTATTTTCGTTTAAATACAACCATAAGTTAAAAATTCAATAAATTACATTAAAAGACATAATTATCTTTTTGAAAAATTTCTTTAGTTAGTACGAAATTCCGAACGTGTTTGTCTTTGAGGTCGAATTCAAAATCGGAACTTCGAAAGGGCTGGTCTCTGTCTCTCTCTCTTTCTAAAGGCGGGAAAGAGATAGAGTGTGAATGTTTCGAATTGTATGATTAACCCGAAGCTGAATAAGATATTCGCGGCTTTCTGAAAAAAATAATTAAAAAGTTACTTGGTCTCACTCAGTGAGCAAAATCGCATTTTGCTCACTGATTTCAGGCAGCAAAACCTACATGTTTGAGCTACTGAAGTGAAAAATAAGTTTTTATTTTGTTTAAATACTAATTAATAATTTCCTAGAGTTACCTACCTACTACCGAACGCATGTACCTACGCCCGAACACTTCGATAACGCCGGGTGAAGAATAGGTAACTCGGCTTTTTATTTTTGATTTTTTTCTTTTTTATATTGTTTCTTTTTTTATTTTTTTTTATTTTTCCTGGGTTCCTTTATCGATACTGAATCTACCCCTAAGCTATGGCACGCAATTACTTTAACATCCTGTATATTATGAAAATTTTATCTGTACCTACATTGTTGGCAAATAAATGAATCAAAATTTGAATCATTCTCTTAAGGCCGCATTTACACTGTCCAGGTGCTAACACCATTAGAAAGAAAATCGCCAATACCCGGTCACCTGATGCTTAGAAAACGCGTCTTGTTAAATTCATACGTTCTCTTGATTGTCGTGGCCGCGCCAATGCGGTCGCGACCTTAATGTCACTGCTTTATTTGAGCCATACAGCTGTTAAACTACTTTACTGCTGACTCACCTAATGATAATACCGTTTAATATTGTTTCTCTTCGCAGAATCCATACTAATATTATAAATTTGAAAGTAACTCTGTCTGTATGTTACCTTTTCACGCCTAAACCACTGAATGGATTTCCATAAAGTTTGGCAAGGAGATAGATTGCATCCTAGGGAAGGACATAGGCTACTTTTTGTCCCGGTAGCACGTTCCCGTGGGATAATTTCCGACATCCACGCGAGCGAAGCCGCGGGCAGAAGATAGTTGGGTATAAAAAAATGAATCTTTGAAAAATTGATACCTTATTAATTAAGAATGACATAATCAACGCAGAGTGCAGGCGTAAACTTACACATGTATCAATGCGATTCAAGATTAAAATATTGAATTATCCGCCCAGCTATTTCCAACAGTATTACTGCCTGTGTACTACATAAGTAATTGTCTAATAATAAATATTAAGTCAAACCTATTTCTCCTCAGATGGCGCTACGGTGACCTACAATGAGCGCCCGCGCAGTGGCGCTGTGGTGCGCGCTGGTGGTCGCGGTGACCGCGCGCGCCGCCGCCTACACCGTCGACTGCAACCACGAGTATACTGACTGTGATACTGAACTGAGTGAGTTACATTATCCTCTTCTCTCTTCTTCCTCTTCTCTTCTCTTATCTCTTCTTCCTGAAGTGGTTGGCAGAGGTGTCTTAAACCAACGTTATATCAGTCATAGTATTACCCATTAATGGGGGTCGGGCCTATTGGTACTCGTATTTACCGGGCACAGCTTCAAATTCTGGGCTACTGCTGAAAATGATCCCATCCCAAAAACACTGCCTGTCCTGAGAATGGAATCACCCGGGACCTTATGTCAAAGGAAGAAATTCAAACTTGCCTACTAAAAGTTTGCGCAGTGGAAAATCGACAGAAAGTCAAAGCTTTTTCCGATAAAGATATCGGAAAAAGCTTTTCTAGCTTATTTTAACAACTTTTCAAAGAAAATGTAGCTCAAATCTCTCTGGAATACTTACTCCATGCTGAAGTACATGGTTTTGGTGTAACACAAATTGAACATAAAAGACTATCACACCCTGACGGGTATGCTGAAAATATAGTCAGACGGATATAAGTGTAAAAAATCAAAAGCCTTGACAGGACAAATTTAAAAAATAATGTTTATAAATGAAGCCTTATTTTTCTGCAAAGTAGGTACTAGAAAATATAAACACGTTTATTGGCGCTACTTCATAACATATTGCTATTACATGCGCTTTAAAACTAAAAGTGACTCACCAAGGGTTCCCAGATGGCCTCGCACATCGTGACCTTAGGTCTAACCTATGACGTCATAACCGGTCCTCATAACATAATGCACAAACAAGCTATCAAGCGGCTATCTAAACAAAAGAGGGACCACACATGATTGCAACTACCTAAGTATGGATGGTATGATGGTATCATCTATTATGTTAATTGCACATTTGAGTTTTAAGCTATTGCATAGCTTTTATCGCGGGCTTTGAGCGCTGCGACCGAATCAAGAAATTCCGTAACGAAAATAAAACCTAACACCCCCCACTCCGCCTACCATGTAGCTCGGCCGAGCGTTCGCTTAACGTGTATATGGTACGACTGTACTTGAAATAAGATCAAAGAAAAAAAAATACTGCATAAATAAAAATAAAACATATAATTATAATTGCATAAGTTGATAAAAAATGCTATGCAATAGCTTTACCGCGGCAGTCCCCGAGTGCCACACGTGTTTTTTATTCAGTTTTGGGTTTCTCTGATACTTAGGTTTGATCTGATGGTTTTAATACTATACGTAGAAATAAACGTGATACGCACACGAAAACGTATAACAACAAACAACACGAATTAGTGAAAAAGAAAAATGAAAATGAATTATTTTTAACAACTAATTGTCGATTCCCATCACGTCTGCAGAGTTTCTCTAGCCAATTTGTTTGTTTTTTTTCTTGTATTTGTTGTTTACAAAAGTAGTTAGAAAAGTAGATCATTTCATGTTTTGTTTGTTTTTTGTTGTCATTTGCCAGTGTCGCAACGCATTACGCAATGTCTATTATTGTCTTTGGTCTTTGGACATAAAAAAATAGACAACAATGTCAAACTTTTAACGTTTTAAGTACGAGGCTTTTGGCTACTTTTTATTAGTGTATGTATTTTATCTACAATAGTTTACAAATTTTCTTTCTTTTCTTTTCTTTCTAATTTAATTTGACCCTGTATAGTTATTAAAAGAAAAAAAGTTAAGTACCCATACCTCTTTCTTTTTAAGTATCATAAGTCATAGTGTTTAACGAATAAACTTGAACTTGTAGTTTTCATTGGTAGGCCAATTCAGCAGTGAAGGTATGGTTGATAATATGCTAGCTCGCCTGAAAGCTTTTTGAGCAAAAGCTCCGTTTGAGTTCGTAACAAGTCGAACAAGTGGAAAAAGTCCTGTAATAAAATACATACATTTTCTTACTCACCTATTTATTTCGTAAAATTCCATCCATACTTATACATCATTTATTTTGGTAAATAAATGATTTTTTACATACTTACATTTATTAATAAGTCTTTGAACTTATTCAATATTTCAAATACATACATCAAAGTAGTCGAACTACATATGTATTATCAGAATATTGAATCTATAACAGTACTTCAATACTTCTGTTTATGGGTATACCTACCTCATTAGTTAACTGGTTATGATTTTTTTTCCTGGGTTCCATTCCCAGGTCGGGCAAAGTGTTATTAGGTTTTTGCATCTGTAATTTTTCAGTAGCGGCTCGGAGTCTGCGATTTGTGCCCGGTTGATGGCAATAGGCTCGCGGCGAAATGCACTTATAGGTACACGTCTGCCTAACCCTTCGGGGATTACAGGCGTGAAGTTATGTAGATCCGTTTTATTACTTGCAAGTTTCATCACCAGAGATCGGATTTTCGGATGTATATTCACCTAAAGTTGAGATGTTGGGTAATAAGGAATGAGCTTTTGTATCAAAAACATCTTAACTTTAACTAACACACACCACTGAGGTCTTACACCCTACATACACATATTTGAGGTATTCCATGAAGCACACCCATACGAAGCACACCCAGACGAAGCACACCTAAAGTATTCCACTTAGCACACCCGTAGGTGGGCTTCAAATAAAAATTTTAAATAATTAATTTCCTATTCCACGAAGCACACCTACGAATATCACTCGCATAGTGCGGGGACTAAGAAATAAAAATGTCGATAGGAGAAAATATTTATTATTTAAAAGACTAACTTAAATATCTAACATCTTTCAGTTTCATTATAATAATGTGATACAATATTTGTCATTTTCATAGTGTTCATATATAAATCCCATAGATAAGACGTATACATGATGGGCTAATAGTCAACGCGTGCGCCCGCCACTGAATTCCCGAGCCAACCCGAATTTAGCCGAGCGTTTCCGGAACTTGTTTACATGCTTAGTTCTCATTACACTATCGCGACGTCACGGGCTGAGTGTATGCAATTGTGCGCCGGTCTTGTTATTGTTATTTTTTCTGTTTTTCGTGCAATTTATTCAAACAAAATAATGGAACCGATGGCAGGTCCAAGTAGTAGAAATTTTAACCCATCTATTAATTATGTATAGATCTCTATAGAAAACTATATTTACAATGTTTTTGATATTTGTCCAATTTTTTATTGTAATTATGAAAGAATCTGTGATTGTTTATATTAAAGTAGAGTATTTTTATCATCCACTCAACAGGTATAAGACAACTTCAACATAGATCTCTATGGAAAACTATATTTACAATGTTTTTGATATTTGTCCAAGTTTTTATTGCATGATTATGAAACAATCTGTGATTTTATTAAGAACACAAAAAAGGAACATAATAGAAAAATAGTTAAAAAATAAAAAATAATATTTTTTTTGGAAAGATAATTATGAAACAATCTGTGATTTTAAATAGTAAGATTACAAAAATGACAAATACTGTGTCACATTATTATAATGAAACTGAATGATGTTATAAATTTAAGTCTTCTAAATAATAAATATTTTCTCCTATCGACATTTTTATTTCTTAGTCCCCGCACTATGCGAGTGATATTCGTAGGTGTGCTTCGTGGAATAAGAAATAATTTATTTTAAATTTTTATTTGAAGCCCACCTACGGGTGTGCTAAGTGGAATACTTTAGGTGTGCTTCGTCTGGGTGTGCTTCGTTTGGGTGTGCTTCATGGAATACCTCACATATTTGCATCGGGGGTTAAACATTAATTTGAAATAAATATGCATCTGAATAGTTATGCAATCCAAGAATACCGTGTTTCCTTTTTAAATAAATGGTATTTTTAGAAATCGCTTCCATATTTTCATAGCTAACAACTTACTTTAGGTAAATATGCATCCGAATATCCGATCTCTGTTCATCATATTTCAATCACCGCACTAGTACACAAATTATGGTAAAACGTTTGCTTAAAATAAAAAAATACAATTGTTGCAATTGCAAGTCACATTGACATTGGAAATTCTTGGTATTATCGAATAAGTATTTTTATGGGTATTAACTTTGGCGGTAAAAACCTTAACTTAAAAGTATTTTTACGCAAGTTTCAAAGTTATCACTTGTTCACATTGTCGCCATAAACAGTGTCATTGGTTTCATTCATTAAATAATATTGTAAATAAATCAAGTGCTCTTTTAATGTCTTAATTTGTGAAGGTAACATTTTAATGTTCTTTTCATGTTTATTTCGAATTTAGAGCAAGGATTTCAGGAAGAATAAAAATTAATTAAATTATTCGGACGACGATATATCAAGCTATACATTTCCAGTATAAGCTTACTTCTCATTGTACGAAAAGCCTATACAATGCGAGGTCAGCTAAAACTGGAAATATATAGCTGGATATGCCGCCATCGTGTGTACAAAAAAAGTCTTAAAAATTGAGTCATAATAAATGTAGAAATGCAAGACCTACCTATGTGGACTGTGATTGGTTATTCATTCTTTTATATATGATCAAACGAACTTCATAAACGAAGTTCAATTCATATTGTATGAGTCGCTTTTTATCTTGTAGATTAAAAGGACAACTGTCGCTGTAACTTGGCAAGGTTTTAAAGCTCCCGCAGACAGGCGCGACGCGATTCTGGTAGAACAAATTCCATGAAGTTTTCATAGAAATTGTTCTAGTAGAGTCGCGTCGCGCTGTCGTGTCGCGCCTGTCTGCGGGAGCCTTTAGCGTAGTGGGAGTAAGTTCGAGCATTAAAATAGGTATTGTCACTTTTATTGCTTGTCATTATTCTGTGGTTATTGCCATAACTTATTTTTAAACATGTTTGTTTAGAAGAATGTTAAAGAAAGGAAAAACGCATCTAACTACTCTTGCCAAGTTACGTGCCGGCGACTTAAGCAGCACCCTAATTGCGTAACACACTATCTATCACAATCTGAATCATTTTGAAGTCAATTGCTAATCCATTGCTTCATATGTTCGAAAAATTTGTCTGCTCAACAACGTAAATATCGCAATGAATGTTGTTGAACTGTCAAAATAAAAGCTATTCCTACTGTTACTGTGTTACGCAATTTCCCCGCAGGTTATAATATATCTGAAAAATGAAGCGAAGAAATGTAATTGGTAAATAAAGAAATGAACTATGTTTTAGATGGGAAGTCACGAATAGTTAGAAAAAATTATGACCTAATATTTCGCTAAGCTCTCACTCAGCGTGGATAGAGATGTTTAGGTAAAAAAAAACTATCGAACTAACTGGACCCTGTCCATCCATTAAACCGTCTATAAAAAAATACACATGCTCATGTCATGTATTTAGCGGTTAATAAATTAGTTATAACGGTAGCGAATATATTATATTCGCGCCAACACTATCTGCTTAGTAGCTGGTATCAAATATCAGATAGTGAGATGGCGCGTGAGTTCATCGCTGTACATACTAATACATTTTTTTACACATGTACCGGGTATATACGTGATAAAAATGTAAACACAGAAAGTTGTATATCAGATTCTCAGGTGTACCTACATCTCAGGTATATTTTGATTTAAAAGAGTGTACTCGGAGTTTATTGTCCGTTCCTCTCCATAGGTAGGTAGAGATCGTCTTTAAAACTGCACGCCCCTCCACTAACATTTCTATACAAACATTTGAAATGTGTATGCAACAAGCAGTGCAGGGGCGTGCAATTTTAAACTGGACGATCTCTGCCTACTACGTTTTCGAATAGGGAACTAGCTTCACCTTCCTGACTGATCTACCTCTTGATAACTCAAAAGTGCCTATAATTTGTTGAATTGAAATAATTCTTTGAGTTTGGGTTTGAGGTAGATGTCTAGGGGTGCATGTAGGATTGTAGTAAGGATACGTGTGTTGCTATTCAATTATATTAAAAAGCCTTAGATCAGCTTATGTCGTTAAATATGTAATTTGAGGCCTGTGGACTGCTGACTATACAGGATGTTAGGATAAATGAAGGACATACTTAAGGCAAGGGAGTGTAGTAATCATGAAAATTATAAATTTTTATTATTAGTCCAACTCTGAAATCGTGAAAAAATAATCAGTTGTTCCATATATTTATGTTCGCATAACTCGACAAAATGTAGGTTGTTTTTTTTTCATATATTAGAGTCGGTCCCATACTAAAACTTGTTTATTTTTATGAGTAAGTACTTCACTACCTCAAAGTCAGTCAAATCATTTATTTCAAGTACGCCTTTTAAAAGCACTTTAAAACGTCATAATTTACAAGAAAATTAAATTGATTCTCGATTCCCCTTCCGAAAGGTAGTTTCGTATGCTGCCGTGGTTATGGTACTTACAGTAAGTCATATTTTTGTCGATATTGAGTTAAGTACATATTTGGAATGTAGAGATTGAGATCTACATATCTGCATTTCATTTCTTAAGCTTATTTGATTTTTTATGACATATTTTCACATTTTAAATGTACAGAACAGTAGATCTCAATCTCTACATTCCAAATATGTACTCAACTGAATATCGATAAAAATGTGACTTACTGTAATTATCATAACCACGGCAGTATGGAGCAGAATAGGCAAGAAACTCCATAGTCCTTAAAGTATGTCCTTCGTTTAACCTAACATTCTGTAGATGATGGCATGATTAAGATTATTATTAACTCCTTAGTGTCCTCATAATAAAGGTGTCAGTCGTGTCCTTTACCAAATAAAACTGCAGGGGGGCTCCAACCGTAGCTCGCCGTCCGGTAAGGACCAGGTCCGGGTGACGGCGCGTTCTGTTCCACGCGCGCCTCAAAGAGATGTCAGCATAATTGACTGGGTCCGCTAGGGCCGATGCCTGCCGGGGTCGCGGATTGTTCGAAAGAGTTACCGTGGCCCTGGCGCACAGGCAACTGAAGGAATACATATAGGGGAATACATAAAGTCTGACACGCGCTTCCGCTCCGCCCAGAGCGAGAAAAGTCATTTGATGATTTTCCAATAAAAAAAAAGTCGTGGCCTTTGTATAGTATTATCTTATTCAACACTTTGATTGATGATGATGATTGATGGTTTAAGGGTCTAGTATAGGTCCGTTACTTTGAATTGAAAAATAATAATAATGTAATTTTAATTTAATAATGTAATCAAAAATTTCATGTGAAATTAGTTTAATTAGACTTACGATATTTGTTTTTTTAATCTATTTTATTGTTTATCACGTCATTTAAATACTTACTTCGAAAGTGTTATTGGGTTTTTCCATCTAGAATCTCTCAGTAGCAGCCCGAAGTCAGGATTTGAGTCCGGTTGATGGCAATAGGTATGGGACTTAAACATAACTGGCGAAATGTGGGTGTACTATAGGTACACCTCTGCCTAATCCTTCCGGGAATACAGGGGTGATGTTATGTGTTGCCCCAAAAATAATAGCCCACCCTTTTAAGTGTATTGTTAAAACATTGAAGAAGATGAGCAGTAGATTTCTCCTTTCTAATACCCGATGGTTTTGTGATGGCTCAGTCGTTAAGGCCCCACCTCTCATGCACGAGGATGTGGGTACAAATCCGGGTGAATACTTTTATGTATCTACTTTCTGAGTTTATCTTGGCCATTACTGATATCGGTGGAGGAAAAAATCGTGAGGAAATGTGGACTTATAAAGTGTCTGAAATCGTCAACCCGTCTTGAGCAAGCATGGTGATCAATGCTCGTGCCTTCTCCGTATGAGAAGAGGCCTTTGCCTTGCAGCGGGACAATAATAGGCAGGTATTATTATTAATACCTGACATGACACTACAGTTATCTATCAGCCTGCACTGCACAATGCAGATACATAGGTATGAATAAAAAAAAACATTTCCGAAGGGTATGGGAAACCAGATTAACCAGATATTTTAAGTCATCATACTCCGAAAGTCGAAACAAAAAAGACACCGTGAACAGGCTTGAAGCCGCATCGGTAATGGTGAAGCAAGTTCGTTCGAGATTCGCGCAATTCAAAGTTTTGCAAGAAAATCATGTTTTGCAATACAGTTAGATGTTCAGAACCTCTGATTGCCTATGATATTGTCATCTTCTTTAATTCTTGATGATAAGCGCTTAGTGAGTTATCTTCACGGTATGAAAATTTTATCTGAATTCTGAAACAGACAACAAGAAAAAAATTGGTGGTCATGGGGACTGCCGACAGAAGTGAAAACCCCAAAATTTACACCAGCCGCTGCGCGTATACGTAGTATCTCTATGTAGTCTGTGGTATCTCTATGTAATCTGTGGTCGCCAGTCTGGCGCAACAAGTCACATTAGCATGTCGGTGACGCGAACCCATAAGTGTTGCCCCTACAAAAAATCGCTCAACACGGCTAAAGAAGTTTTTACTTTAAAAACCTCATCATCATACATAACCCTACATCATCCACTGTTAGGAATAGCTGGCCTCTCTTTGTTAAGAATACCTACCAACTTTTTATTATATTTACGTACCCCACACCAACGATACTTATTATTGTTATAACCATCATTAGGATTATAAATAACAAAACTTTACAATTCAACAGACAAACAAATAAAGAACTTCATACCTATATTTATTAGCACAAAAAAAATCTAAAGAAGCTAGCAAAAAATTTGTGTGACCACATAATAAGAACGTTCAGATAAGCTAACATATTTATTTTTGCCTAATATTTGTTATACATTTTAACAGCCTTCGCTGTAACATTTTTGGTCGATGATTCTTAAGGGACTACAAGACCTAAACGCAAGTTTTATAATGCCTAAAAGTAAATGATCCACTGCAGTAAAAAAAAAACAGAGAAATATATGATATTCTTCAGGATATGTGCTAGTTAGGCAGTGTGTTGAAAACGTAATACAACTAATTTGATACGATAAAAAATAATCACGAAGATACCTCAAAAAATATATTTTAACGAATAAAAACCATACTTATATAAGTATGGTTTTTGTTCTTGTTATTGCTTGTAGAATAATCTATTAATAATATATAATAGACTATTCTACAACGACGACGACAACGACTATTCTATATTAACGTAATAGTGTTTTAATTTCTTAGTCCAATCAATTTTTTTTTTGTAAATAGACAATTGCTTCATATTTTACAATAAATTACCAGCGTTGTGTCATCGCGCTTCTCTTTCTTTTCTATGCAGTCCGACAGTGACCGCGCTTTAGCTGTTGTCAGCCTCTTAAACTTTAATCACGTTATTTGAACATGCTTCTGGCTACGATCGAAACGTTATTGCTATTGAAATTTCGGTTTCCGTATTTTGATGTATTTGTTTCTTTTTATTGGCACAAGTGTCAATGATTTGTTTATACTGCTGAAATGGGCAATCAAACCAGCCTATTATTGTCCCGCTGCAAGGCAAAGGCTTCTTCTCATACGGAGAAGGCAAGAGCATTGATCACCACGCTTGCTCAAGACGGGTTGGCGATTTCAGACAGTTTATAAGTATTGACTATAAGTCCACGTTTCCTAACGATATTTTTCCTTTAGGCTTTACCGATGTCAGTAATGTCCAAGATAAACTCGGAAAGTAAATAAAAATTGAAAAAGTCACATTGGTACATTGTCTTAACCACGGGGTCATCACGACATTCAAACTCCAATACAAAAAAAATCCGCTTAATCTATTCAAAATGACGACATTATTACGAAGCTTTCTGCGCCAATAAACACTGAAATCTTACAATATTTTCTTAATCAACACAAACATTAAATATTTGCGTAACAATAGCTTCACGGTTAATACCGTTTTAAATGCTCAAAAATAACCTATCCGAGGTCCCACAGCCTTTACGGATATAAAACTAATAAAAACGACCGGTTTCTGTCAACACAATAAACAGAAAAATTATTGTAATACATGTTTATTTATACATCTGACTCATACATAACAAGTAATCTTATATGTTTTATAAGAGTGCAAATTTCTAAGGACCTTATTTTATTTTGCACGTTTTGAAATTATGCGTTGGTTTGACTTTGAGGAAAAGTCAAGTACTTAGGTCTGCTAGTTCCTACTATCATTACTTCATTAATCAGGCGTTAATGCTCTTTAAGCACACTTTTAATTAATTAACTTTGGATTCATCGCAATAAAACTTGAAAAAGGCTTTGAAAACTTCATTCAATCCAAATTGAAACCAGATAGTTTAAAATATTTAAACAAAACCACAGAATACATAACAGTAGAAACAAAACTTCATACCATCGTTCCGACTTCCCACCTATTTAAAATCCTAAATAGAAACCATTAAACTGCCCTCAGTCGCCGGATCCCAAATATTTCGACCATTTGTGACTCAGGTGGCCATTAGTTAGGCCTCGAAGCATGCCCTCCCAATTGGTAACGCTCATCTTAAAGTATGGCGGCTGTGGATAGTCGTGACTCCGAACGCCTTTTTCGGAGACCGACGCGTAGGGATGTGGTATGAAAGTATCGATAGATGGACTAGAATCGGATTAGGAATATCAAGTCCATAACCTCTTCAATGGTATCTATCTATTCTGTTAGTATTATCTAAACTCCAATCACAATTGGTCTTGAATGATAACATTTTGTCGACTTGTAAACTAGATATAGCCTTCCAGAAGGTACTGATTTCACAGGTCATCTATAGCCATCCATCCAGAACCAATTAGTCTATCAATATTAGTTTACAAAAGTACCGCATATGATTTTTGTATACCTGCTAACACTTTAATAGGAGCCCTTCAAAGAAGCTAAGGTAATTTTTTTACTCGGCCTTAAGTATCTTAACAGATTACAGAAGTATCGATACCTATGCTACTACAGGCAGGTATCGCAACTTTCACATCCCTACCGACGCATTCTCAGCCTCTTGCTTTTTTTCTAATCTGACTTGCTTTGTGGGATGATTGTACAGATTCGATGTCAACGGACTTCATATCAGGTGCCAGTGACGATGGACTTCGTGTTTTTAGTGCCAATTCGGTAGTTGAGTTCAGAGATCAATAAAACTGTCTTTTTGTGGGAATTGATCTTTCTTCTAATAATTTTTATAGGAGATTTTTGGATTTCATGGAGTTTTGACTATCTTATTTACAAGCTACAACATCCCGGGCCCACGTGGTAAAAATTAGCCCACACACGTATCCCCCTCTAGGAACAGAAAGAGTCATAGAAGTCAGTAAATTATAGGCTAATTATGTCATTTGCAAGCTCAAACAACATTTTTCGTTCTGGTTCTGGCTGGTATCAACTACTTTTTTTAAGGAAAATGTGATGCAAGCATCATACTTGAATTGTTAGACCGTAACCACGTCTTTTGGCATGTCTAAAGTGTTAACGCACTAATTTATTCTAACAACATAATTGGTGACTTGTAAAACCCATGATGCGTTAAAATAACATGAGTAGGTATCACTTATACTAAAACAGAGTCTATGTTTTCAACTAAACATTTCCGTATATTTAAGTACATTTTTGAAAGCTCTATTGTAAGCTTTCTGAGTCATTGATCTCAAAAAGATGAGTGTCAAAAAAAGGCGCCTATATTTTTTTCTTGTCGTTTGAGTTTTGACTAATCGGATTGTTTTGTGAAAAAATATATACGAATAAAAGACTGCGAAGTAGTCTTGTAACTTTGTAAGATAAAAGAAATATCGGGCTGCGCCGGCGCTGGTTCACGGCATCCCGCGAGATGAAACAAAAGAACGATAAAATAACAAAAACATGATTGTTACATTTTATGATATTATTATAAAATATAACAATCATGTTTTTGTTATTTTCTTGTTTTGTCTAATCGTGACTTATATTATTAATTTTGGTTATATAATTATTATTTGAGATGAAAGCTATTATAAAGTTTGTATTTATCTTTATTTTTGTAACTACACGATAAATTCTTGTCAGAGTTTTACGGTAGGTGCCTAAGTACAATTTGTGAATTAATTCTGGTAGTAGGTAATTAATTTAGCTACACTATTATTACCTATGTGTTATAAGCTCCTAAAAGCGATAAACTAAACCTCTTGTTGACCATTTATTAACACGTTGGCCTTTACCAAAAATATAAATATATATTAAAAATAATCAACTTCAGATACTTTAGCTGAGGTCAATAAATCGAGCATTCAAAGCAATTAATTATTGCGCCCTACACGTATTATTTACAATTTATTGATGTTTACAGGATTTCCGACAGGAAACAACATTTTAATAATCAGTATTTTCAGCCACTAAGGTTTGCAAGGTTTATTAGTCTCTAAAATATTTTTTATTAAATTAAAACAATAATAAAATAAAATCTTCTATTGTAAACTTTTCTTAAAAGAGAGATTTTTTAAGTAAAAGATCCACTTAGTTTCTGGTAGAAAATCCTGCAATCCTGAAAAAATTTTCATGGTATTGTATTATAATGATAACTTAGCAAAATGTATCCAAAAAGTTAACGCCATAATTATTTATTTGTAGTATCTTAAACTTTCATAAGTACCTACCTACATCTCTGTTTTTTTTTAAATTAAAAAATTATGACTTTATGAATTACTAATAATTATTTAAAACTAGTCATCACATAAATATTAATCTATAACTACAGTACTGTCAAATTGTTGATTAATTTATTAATAAAACTGGCTCATTTATCCATAGCAATTTTTTTGCAATCGACGTCTTCTGAGTTCGTCAGCCGCAACCACATCAGTCTTGACTAGCGGGGTAGTTACGTAACACACTAACAGTAGGAATGGGTTTCATTTTGACAGTTCAACAACATTCATTGCGTTATTTACGTTGTTGAGCAGACAAATGTCTCGAACATATGAAGCAATGGGTTAGCAATAGGCTTCAAGATGATTCAGATTGTGATAGATAGTGTGTTACGTAATTAGGGTGTAGGACTTGCTCCATTGTCGAGGCTATTGGTTTAAATTTACTTACTTCTCTGTTAGTCGTATTCACAATAAGTCACCCCCTTTCTAGCCAGCCGCAATCACAATCATAATAAATGTATATAGATATTCTTCTCCATAGGTACCTAATACGCTTTGGAATGGGCAACTAGCTTCATCTTTCTGATTGACTGACACCTTTTTTTTTTTTTTTTTTTTTTGGCTGGGAATTCATCAAATGACGTCTCCCGCTCTGGGCGGAGCGGAAGGGCGTGTCAGACTCTTACTGACTAAAACCCACCCGTGTTTCTTCAGTTGCCTGAGCGCCAGGGCCACGGTAACTCTTTCGAACAATCCGCAGCCCCGGCAGATTGACTGACCCCTTGACAATTAAAAACTGCCTGTAATTGGTTTATTTGAAAAATAAATGCTTTGAGTTTGTAGAATAAAGAAAGTACATTCCTAAGTAAATATATTTATGCCAATATGCACTTACTGTCTAACCAGACCATTGTCTTCGATTCACAGTTTCGCAGGTCTGATTAACGCTCAGCATATCGCGTAGGTGCTAAGGAGTGTCCATTGTAGGCATAGAATTCTGCCACCCCATAAGAAAACCCATAAAAGGGACGAAATAGGTTTTTACACCTACCGTAATGGCGTCGTAAATTGAAGATGCTAATTATGGCCAGTTTGTGTTTCAGTAAAATTAAATTGAATGAAATCTTGACAAATAATGGAAATGTTGGTGGAATGCTGTTGTTAATGATGGTGATAAAAATAATTACATTTAGATTAAATACATTAAAATTCCACACTTTCCTTTTGAGATTTAGAGACGTTCTTCTTTCCTAGTGTCGTCACTAACTTTATAAGGATAACGTTAATTCTTCAACAGGAATGATTTAAATCATCTCAGACTACAAGAAAACAGCCAACAAATTGTTAGCGATAACTACTTCTGTCGAACTGATAGAGATATAGAAATAAACACTTACATTTTTTTTTTATCAATCTGAATCCTGGTGATTCAGATAGATCAAAATTGTTTCGCAAATATGATTTATATAAACCTTAAAAAAATATGAAAGAAAACAATGGAACTATTTTAAGAACAATTTGCAGCAAATATTCGCTCTAAAATACTTGTACTAGCAAGAATACACTACGCATCATTCCAAACATTTGAATTTATGGTGCAGAAAACCATGACAAATAACAAGAGTTACCTACGGGCAAGCCGATTGGCAGAAAACCACTGAAAAGTGAGCAGCTAACAAAACTTCCGGAGATACTACCTACCTACCTACCCAACTTATTAATTAACACAAGCAATTATTTACAATAGAAACCTACAAAAGCAATGAAGACTACAATCTATAGTCAATAACTAAGTCGGTAGTGCATCGGAAGACACGTAACGTTGACATAACTCGCTTCTGTCATGCGAGACCGCATGCGCCCGCGCGGCATTGTTCTGCGCGGGAAAGTCTGCGCGAAACAAAAATACGCCAATCGCAACCTTATTCTACAAACAATAGAAGTCATAGTAATTGAGTCGTCTTGTCATATTGTGTGATAATTTTTGTGTGATGCAATATTTGTGTCAGATTAATAAAAAGCCGTTTAGAGAGCCTTAAAAATGTCTGCGGGTTTGTCTGTAAGTTTGCGAAATTTTTCTTCTATCCGTGTTGGCTGGTGTGGACTTTTTTGGTGACTGTCTATTTCGTAATTAGTCGCATTATTAGTGAATGAATAATAATAAAAATTTCGGAATAGGACGCTGTGCTACTGACTGTAGGTACCTAATACCTTGAAAAATAACATACATAAGTAATTATGTAAAAATAACACACCTGAGCTACGGTAGTAAACCAGGGTATTTACAACACGTTTTATTACCATACGAATGTGACACATATTTCTCTCTAGTGTGGGTGTTAGTATTCACCAATTTAATGGTGTTTCAAACACATGCATAACTAATCACAGAACTAAACAACATCCAACATACTTACTTACTTGTATTGTACGGTGGGCTGCACGTCAGTGGTAACAAAACCAGTATGAACTGGCATCTTATTCTTTTGAAAATCCACACTACGCTAGGCCAGCTCAAAGTCAAAGTGTTTCCACTAACGTGCAGCATACTGTACAGAGCTATAATATGCTTAGCGAAATCACAATAAGTAGCTCTAAAGCAGCCGTTAAAACTAAGAAAAAATAAGTCTTTATAGAGGAAAATTCAGGTAGGTATTACAAACCAGGTACAGAGTCCAGTTACATTAAAACTTTGGTCTATGTGCCCGCATGTTCCTTGATATCTTCATATTTTTAACTCAAAGACTACAAATCCTAAGAGTCGAAAGCAGCAAAACATACATAGTTGTTATACATCAGCTGACAAACGTGAGGCTGAGCAAACGTGTTCCATACGTTTTGGCCTAATAGGCACTTTTGTAGCAAGTTTTTTTTTAAAGAACTGCCGAAAAATTTCAACAATGGTGGGTCTAGAATCATGTGCTGAATTCATGGTCTCTTACATCCTGTATAATTGACCGAGTAGCGAGCGCGAAGCGTCTCCGTTTCAGCTCGGGCAAAAATGCTTTCGTATGTCCGGATGTCCGGCTATACTACTCTCCAGATCGCATTTCTCAACCGATTCTCGTGAAATTTTGTGAGCAGGTTCGATAATTATATGTTTTTTTTTTGTTGATTGAATTGTCTGATAAAAAGTACATATTTCAGCCATTTCTTGCTCTTTGCGCGCGCTATTTGTTTTAAGGATTTTGGTGCGCGGTGAACATTTATTCAGTTTTAAGCTATGCAAAGACCGACTCGCGAGGTCTACAGCTCACAGAGCCACTAGTAATATTGGTACAAATATTATTTGCATCACTCAGTAGCTTAACATCAAACCAGACGGGCGTACACTACAACCAACCTAAGTAAATAAACGTTACTAACAACAAATAATCCTCCATCTTCATTAATAATCTGCCTCTATTAATCATTAAGCCATGATAAATGATTGAATATCTATTGTTTAAAACCGACCTTGTCCCAGTTATTTACCATCTGGTACATAGGTATATAAATATATACAGATAGGAGACGTAGTGAAAGTGTTCGACCGTGAAAGATGACACATAGCTGCCGATTTCCAATTACGCATACACACACATGATTGAAAGAGTATGTCCGACTTTATGTCGTGGTTGTGACGAACATGGCAGCTGTTGCATCCGCCATTGATGTAAGTTGACGGTGTGTAGAGGATGTGAAACCATCTACTTCATAATAAATCTAAAGTTCATTAATTAAGGTGAATCCTCAGCTGTAGCCCTCAAAAATCAAATTTTCTTTTGGTTTTTTGCAAATTCCAGCTCTGTTTTACGTCGTATCTTGATCAAAATGCTATTCGCGACTGCGGAAATGATATTTACTAAATAATAATCATCAATTTCATATCAAACGTCAAAATTTAGAAATTTGTTCCATCTAAGAATTCTTCAGAATATTTCATATTATGAAAATTCAACAATTTGGATTTGGAAGAAATTCCTGATAGCAAAATTCAATAACACTTTGCCCGACCTGGGAATCGAACCCAGGACCTCATGCTCAGCAATTGCGCTTGCGACCTCTAGACCAATGAGGCAATCATTTGCTTAATTTGATTGCTTCCTACTCCTCTTAAAATACCAGTATTACTGGTAATTTAGAGACCGCAACTGAAACACGAAATCCGGCTAAGATTTAGAAAAGTTTCTGAACGACCTTGCACTTAAAATTTGGTTAGTATAACAACAAATCCGTTACAACTTTACAAGCTTGCTTTTCCAGTTAGGTTGGATAGCCATCTGTTCATTATTGTCCCAGTGATCTATAAAATTCTCTCAGCTGTTTAGTGTACTTCCTTTTTTCATAGCCTACTAGCTTTTACCTGCGGCTTCGCCTGCGTGGAGGTCGGAATATATCCCACGGAAACGCTCTACCTGGATAAAAAGTATCTATGCGTTAATCCTGGTTATAAACTATCTGTGTGCCAAATTTAATCAAAATAATATTAAAAGCATAATTAATACTAATTATTGAATAACTATCGTGAATTCATGCAACCCTAGTACTTTTTGTGAGGTTTCTGCTCAGAAATTGTGCACAACGTGTTGTGAACAGTATACCGTCTTGTATGCATGCAAGTACTACCGGGATAAAAAGTATCATCTATATATTTTTATTAGTCTAAAACCATCTTCGCATTATTACATTTCTAATGAAACCGGTTTGGGGCACATCGGTTGGATGGTTTCAAAGTTTATAACGAACATAGGTAGAAACATATTTGTGTTTTATATGTAGATTCGGTATCACACTGCTCGGCAAAGGCCTCCCTTTTTCCTTCCAAATCTCTCTGTATTGTGCGATTTCTGGCCATGTTGGCTCCGCAAACATGATTAAATCGTAATACCTTCTGCCTATTTACCTACCTACTTCACCGCGGTCTACCTCGACGGCGATGTGCTCCCTCAGGCGTCCAGTGAGTGACGATCTTTGCCCATCTCTTCTGGTGCATTTGTGCGACATGACCAGCCTACTCCCACTTGTGCCTGGCTGTTGTTTCTCCAACGTCCACTGCTTGAGTTATGGTCTACTTCCTTATCGGAGGCAAAACACCGTATTTTCTATTTAAGGACTGTATCCGTCCTATTATACCTTCTTGAACACCACCCTCATCTTGCTGCTCTTATACCAATGTTGTATGGGTTGCGCAGCATTTCTTCTTTCATACAATCTCTATTATCCTTCATCTCAGTATTCACCCTCTTATCAACCATATCGTCTTTCATAGCCTTGGTAGTCTTCCCCTACTCTTATAGGCAACAACTCATAGAAAAAATCCGATAGTGCCTTATCTTCTGCTTAGTTTTTGTCCAACTACATTATGTTGGGGTCGCCTTTCTGTCTAACCGGGTACAGCAGAATGTCTTTCATTGAGCGATTACCAACGACTTCTATTTGACCTTAAAAATTACAAGTAGCAGAATTATGACTGTCTCAAATATAAATCGGCCTTAAAGATCAGCTTTAGGCTCTTGGAGTTTGATCGACCTTCACGATTCCGCAAAGCATTTAATGCATCTCGTTCACCTTTATTATGTTTAACGACAACAACATGGCTTCCATTCTCTTCCTTTTGTGCGAGGACATAGCCAAAAGTAATTTGTAGAACTCCCTGAATATCACATAAATATTTTTCACTTATTTTTCATGTCTATTTTGATTTTAGTCGACCGCCTTGTATAATATGTATTTGATAGGTGGACTTGGATAACATTTACCTCGATAAGTCTCTATAAACTTATTTTAATCGCTCCACATACCTATACAGAAACCAAGCATCGTTCAAGTTACAACTTACAAGCTACTTGTTCACATCTTAATCAAATTAACTAAACATGTTGAACAAATTATGTTGTTTAATGACTTGAACGGAGGATGTTATAAAACAGTTCCGATATATAATCGGTGAGGTACAACAGGCGATCCCATTCAAGCGAGAGATATCGGACTTCCTTGAGAATCGATTCATTGAGCGGATAAACAAAATATCCGCTTGGACGCGTGCGTTTAGGGCTAAGACACATTGCCGCGGTAGAATATTTAGTGTGAGTATCGCGCAAGCTTTTTTGCAACAAACATAAAATCTTCTTGGCTAGTTACTTGTTAATATATTCCTATAACAGCTTTAGTCAGAAAATGCAAATAAAAATATTTATTGGATATTAATCGGTATAGTATCGGTAATATTTTAACTTCACACGATTTGGAGTTCTCCTATTTACCCATTGTTGATGGCACTGGTTTGTAGGCTTAATAAATACATAACATCACGCCTGCAATCCCAAAAGGGATAGGCAGAGGTTACCTATGGAGGATGTACCTATAGTACATACACCATTTTGCCAGTTCCATGTAATAGGGGGCGAGTCTATATACATACCTACTTATTCCTAAAAATACGCTGTTATACCTACAGTCGTGACCGATGCTGCCCTTCATTCAATAATCAACATGCAGTGACGAGCCATGTCGTGAGCAAATCCATCATATCCGTCGAACCTTAAGGCGAATCGTGCGGTTCTTCGATCGGGAATATCTTATTAAATATCTGTTATTTTAAACTAACGACCTTGACAAAGTAGGTACATGGTTAGCGTAGTAACGAACGGAACAAGCGGTTAAGAGGGAGCATACCGGCCCACTAGCGCCACTCCTTTAAAAAAATAACGGCTTTGAATAAATTTGAATAACGGCTCAATAAGCACCCTTGGTAAGTGTGTTTAGAATTTTCTAATACCTTTTATAAACTTTCATATTGAGATACGAAGCAACAAAATACGATCGAAATGATTGTGGCCGCTTTTCGCTTTTCCGTCTTAAAATATAGTCACTAGAATATTGAATTCGAAACGGAATACATTATTGTCTAATTATACATATTCGATAATGTAGATCCAAAATTGTAGATTCGTCGCGTAATTAGCAATCGAAACGCGGCGTCGTTCGTTCGTGACATTGTCTCACATTCTCGCGTAATCTTGCCGCGTCCATGTGTCGTCGCCCTTACGAGGCGGATGCTTGACGTGATTTACGCAACATGTATCGGTTATGGGCCACACTTGCGCGACTACTTAGTCACTGGAATTTCGTGAGGTGCATTTTCGGTATGCGTGGTGTAGCGTGGCCAAGCATGGCCCACTTTCTTGGTAACTGTAAGCGAATTTTCGTACAAGTTCAAGATGATAACGGTAGGATTTTGTTTTACTTTATTGGGTATTATTGGAAGTTATTGTAAGGTAGTAAAATAGCAGACTTGTTTTCGTGCTAAAAACGCTATTCAGTTTTAAATAAAAACTAGATGCTGCTGGTTATGTTTACCTACAGGGTGTAACAAAACCCATCACATAGCCGTCGATTGCGCATTCTGTACATCAAACTAAGTAACATTGTACAAAAATAATCGCTTGGAAACGAATTTTATTTTTGGTGTGAATAATCGCTGTTTACGGTAGCGCGCAACGTAACGCACGCGAAACATTGTGCTTATGTGTGTCAGGGGTCGTGGGGTTATTTATAGTTGTGTTATAAGTATAACAATAAAAAATTGTATTGGTAAAAAAAAAACTTCAGACACAGTTGGAATTTTGACCTTCAATATCTCCGTAACCAGAAGGTTCCCAAGTATGGTCCAGTACAAAAAAAAAATTACAATGACGGGGAGTACAAGTGCCTCTCGGCTTCGTTAAGTGTCTTTTTACACCCGCATAGCACACTAACAGTAGGAATGGGTTTCATTTTGACAGTTCAACAACATTCATTGCGTTATTAACGTTGTGGAGCAGATTTTTTTTCGAACATATGTAGTAATGGATTAGCAATAGGTTTCAAAATGATTCAGATTGTGATAGATAGTGTGTTACGTAATTAGGATGCTGTTAAGTAATAAAAAGGATTATTTTTATTAGGAAATAAGTTTCCAATTGGAAACAACACAGGATTGGCCCGCAATCGCAGTAGTCCGGGAAAAGTGGAAAGTGGGAAGGGAGACTAATTATAATAATAATAATTATACGTTTCCAAATGTTTGTTTTTATATCCATTTTATTTCTCTCATCTAAAAATAAAATC
Organism: Dryobotodes eremita; assembly: GCA_917490735.1. Lineage (NCBI taxonomy): Eukaryota > Metazoa > Arthropoda > Insecta > Lepidoptera > Noctuidae > Dryobotodes > Dryobotodes eremita. The sequence goes on from OU823257.1 coordinate 15,591,394, forward strand.
TGTCAGCCGTTCCTGAAATAATCAACATTTCAACATTGCATAAGTAACTCATGCCTGAATACCTAATTTAAAATAAAGCATAATCAGCCTATAATGTTCCCACTGCTGGGACACAGGTCTCCTCTCTTCGAGAGGAAGCAGGCTGTAATCTACCACGCAGGCCCAGTGCAGGTTGGTAAATGTCACATGTCTTCAAATTTTTGGTTCTAGGACATGCCGGTTTCCACACGATCTTTTTCTTCACCGTTTTGAGAGCAGTGGTGATGAATTTATTTTAAAAAATTAAAGCGCCTGACTGGGTTCGAACCCACGACCTACGACTCGTAAGTCGGGGCCGATGCCACTGGGCCACCACTGCTCTATTTAAAATATAATTACCCTTAATTTGGTTAACGAAGATACTTCAATTACATAGTATACAAAGAAAGCGCTTCCCATGAGAACTAATAATAAAAAAGAGCACCCAACAAAGTGAAAATAATGTGAAACAAAAGATTTATTCGTTTCTACACGAACTTAATTAGTATTACTAATTAGTGTTAATAATTGATGTGACTACTGAACAGGTGAAATTCTTAACCGTATGGAGATTATACATAGCCTACTTTTATGTGAAGGTTTTCGATGCAATATTAAGATTTACAAAGAAACCCACTACCGTCAAACGGGGAGAATAGAGATGCAGGGGTGAATCGAGACGAAATTTAAAAGAGATTTTAATATTGAAAAAATATAGTTGGTTGCGAAAAAGGACTCTAATGTGTTTACTGTAATATAATTAACGATTAAGTTGTTGGCAATAACCCTATTAAAATTCGTCTCGTTTCACCCCAGCATCTCTATTCAACCCGTTTGATGGTACTTATACATTTATGTAATAAGTAAGTTAAGTGACGGAATGGAACGCAATAAATTTACCACTATTTGTAACCATGCACTTTATTGTGTTCAACATGGGTAAAACATTCAACTAGTAAGTAGGTATGTTGTAGGTGTACCCCAGCAGGCGTAGCACGAGCACCGTTTTGTCGACGGAAGGATAGACAAAAATGACATTCCGTGAAGACAGTACGACGGCAGCAAAGTAGAAAGAGTCAACTGCACTTTTTACGAAATTCAGTAGTTTATTCGCGTTTTTCTTTTATTTTGCTTATATCTCGAAAATGGTGTGTCCTATCGGAAAAATAATGAAAATTTCGACCCCCTTTATGAAACGCTTAAACCCCTAAAACTCAACATGTATTGAGGCATTTTATTTTAAAGATTACATTTTGTCGTGTAGGTATTGCATTTTTCTATGAAACAGCAGATTTTTGTTTTTTGGTAACCGACAGAAGCTTTCTACGCTAAGGTGTTAAGAATCATGTGCTGAATTAATGGTTACAGTTTGCACGTCAATGTCCCTACCACCCTTTATAAATAAAGTAGATGTACTAGAATAGAGTAAGCTATAGGTAGGTACAGTCATCCTCAAAAAGATATATACATCACCAAGAATTCATTTAATTGTCTTATTTTTTTTTCTCCATAATATTGAATCATTGTCTATAGCCACAAAACGTATTGATATAAACATACACATCATCATATGCCTAGCTTTTTCCAACTATGTTGGGGTCAGCTTCCAGTCGACCAGCGACAGCTGAATACCAATATTTTATACGGAGCGACTGCCTATCTGACCTCCACAACCCAGTTACTGGATAATACGATACCCCTTTATAAATCTGGTCGTCAGACTTGCGGGCGTAACACACACACGCACACAAACATACAGACTGGGTCCGTATTTGTAGCGCTTATTGAGGCTGTCTGTCTAGCTCTGTACCGTAATAAGCTTTGCAAAGCTACTTCTGAGAAAAACAATAAGGCCACAACATACAACTCCAAATAGATTCTTGTACGATACAAGAACCTATTTGGAGTTACGTTTCAAACTTAGTTGTATAGCTATTTCTCTCTACTATTTAGGAGCAAGCAGGCTTAGCAGTGATTAGTGGGTGTGACTACCTGGTTGTGCCTCATTCGGTCTCATGTATTATGGATGGCCATGTATAGTCTAGACAGTGTAGGAGCTTATACTCGTAAATCAATCAATGATTTCACTGGCTGTACACGTAGGCACCTTCGGGGATATAGCAAGGAATATCGTTTAAATTGAATGTATTTTATTTACTTTCTCGAACATAGAAAGAACATTTACAGGCTGGCGGGAGATCGACGCGCGACCAGTTACCATGGATTCAGTAAATGATTCTGAATCCCCTTACGTTGAAATTTTTCATCTGTGTTTAAAAAAAGAATTTGCTGTGTCATACATATTGACCGCGTAGGTATTGCACTTTTCTATGATGCAGCACATTTTTTTTTTTGATAACTTTTGAAAAGTTTCTACTTTATAGGGTCTAGAATCATGTCCTGAATGAATGGTTTCAGTTTGCGCGCCGATGTCTCTGACAACCTGTATAGTCAACCAGAGTTATTTTAAATAGTAAGTCCAAGGGCTGATTGGAAACAATACACCAGTGACTGGTAGCAATACCAGTCCCTAGATAGTTATCATTTCCAATTACATCTTGCATTTTCTGTCTCTGATCACCTCATCTATAGTTTAAAAAACATGATTGACGTGTAAAAGTATTTGTACAAACCTACTTACAGAAATAAAATCATTTATCATTTACCCTGGTTTGTAATTAATTTCATTAGGTTTCATTCAACAGTCCTAACCTTAAATTCGACCGGCCAGCAAATTATTAGTATATTTTTTTTTACATCTGCATTTTTTGTACCTATTTTCTATGCAAATAAATAATAATAATTATTAATTATTATTATGTCTCTAGACATTTCTCGGGACCCTGGGATCCCGGACCTTTGGAGGGCGTACGAGGGGCCGAAAAGACTTCCGCAGACAGGCACGACGCGACAGCGGGACGCACCTGTTTATGGGAGCCTTAAAACAAGTTAGGGCTTGTTTATTTCATTTCAAAAGAAATGCCTACATCTCTTCTGAAATTCTAAATAAATGGACCAAAAATGGAATGACCTACGGCCGACGTTACAGTATTAGCAGAAATAACTGCTTGTAAATACCATGCTCTGTTTTCACAGTTTTTTTTTTTTGGGTGGGAAATCATCAAATGACCTCTCCCGCTCTGGGCGGAAAGGAAGGGCGTGTCAGACTCTTACTGACTAAAACCCACCCGTGTTCCTTCAGTTGCCTGTGCGCCAGGGCCACGGTAACTCTTTCGAACAATCCGCGACCCCGACAGGCATCGGCCCTATCGCACCCCGTCAATTGTGCTGACATCTCTTTGAGGCGCGCGTGGAACACGACGCGCCGTCAACCCGGGCCTGGTCCTTACCGGACGGCGAGCTGCCCATTGCTCGCCGTCCGCAGTCTTCACCGTTAGATGATATTTATTACCTGGCACTATCATACTACTATAAGAAGTGATGGCAAAACAGAATAATTAGAAATAATACATAGGTGCATCACTTGCTTTTTCCCGAAGGGGAACGGGAGAAAAACTCTAGATTTCGCCTGCGGCTATAATTCCGTGCGACAGATTTTTCCGGTATAAAAAGAAACCAATTTCATAATGTGGGCCAAAAACTAACATCGATCTATTGTTTCGCTGCCGCGTGAATGAAGGACAAACCAACAAATACACAGACACACTTTTGCATTTATAATCTTAAATAGAATAGGATTATTGATTTAATCAGCTAGCGATACAATTTCGACATTTAAAACAACATTAGCATACTGCCTTCGACTCCCAATGAACGTAAACAACGATCGGCAGACAGCTTCGGGTCAGGCGCACGCGTATTATTAAGTTTATTCAAAATCTTGTTTCCAATTGATGATATTTCCACTCAAAGCAATATCAACTATATTTTAGTGTCAATTAAGTCTATTTATGAATGACTAGTACTATTGTAGAAGTCTTAAAAATGTTTAAAGTTATAGCGCAAACTGAGCATTATGTGTGGCTTTTAGAGTTGTTTTTCCAAAAACACATATTTGTTTACATGTTTGGAAACTAAATCGCAAATGCAGTTATAGGTACAACCGGTCCGCCGCTCCGCCACCCGCGTCCTTTGACTAACCCACATCCAGCCGAGGTCGACTTGAGACCATCATTCACTTACATAAGGATATCCGCAAGGTATCCATTGGAGACTAGATTAATACATTTTGTAATATTGTGAAAATTGATTGAGGAATTTTAGAGGGCACAGTATTGTGCCTTGAAGGTTCTTGGTGCTATGAGAATATAAGCTGTGGGTCTATCGTTTTATATTTAATGGACTGCTTTTCTAATCTTACTGCGACGTATCGTAAGGACCTGAGTAATTAAAAAACATGGATCTCCATCTTTTGCTTCAGATCTTCCATCAGGTAAATCATCACGATGGTTCAGGGGATAGCATCAGGTGTAGTTGCAAACATGGCGCTCTTAAAAACCAAATTATATTTTAGGGCGTCATAGAGATAGAGAAAAAACCCTTGGAGTAGAAATAAACTTCCGGGGAATCTTGAAATTAGATAGCCAATAGGGACTGATGACCAAACTTCTTATGGAAAAGAGGCGAAAGCGAAGAGAAAATGAAAGGAAGGCTAATAGCAAAGCTGCGCGCCAAAAGTCGCATACCAACATAATTGACGGGGTCCGATAGAGCCGCTGAATGCCGGGGTCGCGGACTGTTCGAAAGAGTTACCGTGGTCTTGGCGCTCAGGCAACCGAAGCAACACGGGTGGGTTTTAGTCAGTAAGAGTCTGACACGCCCTTCCGCTCCGCCCAGAGCGGGAGAGGTCATTTGAAGATTTACCACCCTATAAAAAAGGCAGGCCCTAACTTAAAATCATTAACGTTTGCTACACTTAAGAGTAATCTAGCATAATGCCCCACAGAATAGAGCTACACAAATGATTGACACATATACCTTGATGCTGGGTCATTCAGGGCAAGCAGTATGCTAATGTAGCCCGCAGGTGCACACGTAGTTATTACCTTCACATTACACGTCATTTATTTATACTGTTTGACATTTTGTAGAGTAATGACAAGTTTTTGAATAGACTAATCTCTTGGGTGCGCCTTATGCAATTGAATTCTAGCTAATTTATTTATTGAATAAGTACACCAACAGCATTTACATGATAACATTAGCTTAAAACAGAATTTAGGTATTACTTTTAATGTATTGTACGTAAATTATATAAGGGGTACATGACGTTAAAAAAAATACAAACAAAAATACAAGTTACAGGTTCAAATATATAGGCTAAACTTTCAAAATTTTCTAAAAGGGATTTGCTAGAGCCTCAATCATTGCTACGATACAGAATTTATCCAATTTCAGTTTATACAAAAAAAGTATAAGTAATAACTTTCGAAACAACTACAGGTTTCTAGAAGTTTTTGGAAACCTACAAGACTCTAATAAACCGATTTGACATACGTTTGATGTTAACTTTTCAAAAGCTTTATTATTGTCAATGACAGCTTTAATTTTGGGATCAACTACAAAAATCAATATCAAACGTGTGAAGTCAAGGTCAGATATGGTTTCCAATATTAGGACTCACGTTTCGCCTACATTAATTAATAGGCACCGAACACAATAATCATTTGTTTTAATACCAATCACGGCCAACTTTCTCACGTTCAAGAATCATTGTCTTAATTTCCGCATCGTCCTAAATTCACCACACATTTTTCTTGGTACAGCGAAGAACAAAAACTACTCTTATGTTGAGAGTCTTAAGGTTAACAATAGGCTTGACAGAATTTTGGAGCACCATAAATTGTTTTATCGTAATCGGCGGTGGTTGACAGTTACATTAATTTCGATTGACAGGTCGTTTACGAGTGGTTCCGATTTCATCTCTAGCTCATTTAGCTATAGACCTTATCTCTGTGCAGTAAGATTTATAATTGTTCAACGAGAACAGAGTGAGTCTAATGGTACATGACCAGTATCGCCTACTGACCCTGCCCCAGTTTTCAGACCAGTTATGTTACGTTTTTGCTGAGACAAACGTTTCCTGCTTGAGATTAAACTCCGTCCATCATGAAATTACTTTTGATAACGTTATTATGAACATAGTCTTAGTAATCATTTTTCACAGGGCTTCCATTGAAGTCCGTTATTTATAATCTGTTTCTTGGTTCTATACCTATAAAAAAAAATACAAAACACACAAGCAAAAACAAAAATACAAATAAAATTATAATGTATTTGCATTGATGCTCCTATTTAATAGTTCAGACATTTCAAGACTACTTTTTAATATAAGAAAGATTTTTTTTTTTATAAAATCTTCTATTAATTTCCACATAAACTTTAACAATAGTCAATCCTCTTTTCCAGGCAAAATAACAGGTGAAGAAGAAGATGTGCGATCACAGACCGTACTACCAAGACCCCTACAAACAGAAGCACCGCAAACTCGAACAACCAGCCCAACAGCGATGACGTCAACTACAACCCCAGAACCATCGACAGAACGCAAACCAGAAGAAGAAACAACCCCATCAGATGTAGGAGAAACAGTAATTCCAACCCCAGAATCAATAAAACCTAGGGCGAGATTACTAAACTTAAACGTAGACGAACTACAAAACTTTGCTATCGCACTACATAATGACACGAATGCAAAGAGCCAAAAGAAACTGTCAGATTTAAGTGATGTCAATTTGGATGTGGATGACGATGATGAGCCAAGGATGATACCAGTGGAGCATAAACATAAGGAGATACCTGAGAAGTTTTATGCTAACCTGCAGGCCCCCTTCCATCCGTTGATGACCGTGGATAGGACGGGTTCAGAGGAGATCGAGTGTAAAGAAAATGAAATTGTTTATAAGGTTAGTAAAGAAATTAAGTGCTATAAATTTTAAGTAAATTGAGGAAGACTTTTGTAGAGCGAATCAGTCAAAAAAGTATGTAAGTCAAATTCTCACGATTAAATTAACAATATCGCTGATGAAATATTAGAAAGTTTACGGCAACCTATAGAGAGAACTGCAAGTGTTAAAGACGTTTACAGCCCATACTTGTGTACGTAAAATCAGGGAAAAAATAATTCTTAAGCAAATTGACTACCAACTCAAATGGTCAGTATGTTCAAATCACAACTGTCAATCTTTGACAGTTGAATGAAATGGTCACAACACGGCAAATTGACGTAGGGTATTAATTTGCCTAACAATTTATTTCCCTCTACATACTTTTTATTTCACAAAAAAATTAAAAAAATTATAAAAATAAAATCTTTATTACGAGAAGAGTGGGTACATTATATATCCTTAAAAACAAATTTGGTCTTATGTGATGTGCCTAAAGTGTGCTTTGGCAGTCGTACTAGGATGATCCTGCATCACGTATGCCGTGACGATAGTATTTGGCTTATTCACCAGCTTGGCGAGCGAATGGATCGGGGATGTGAAGAGACGTGCGAGTGCGGCACCGGAGGGGTTTTCGACTGCTCCCCTCGCTGCAAGCACCCTTACATCCGTCGTGGAAGAAGACTGAACGACCCTCTTTGCTTCGAGTCGCCTGTTGACGAGTGTTGTTCTATTATAGCTTGCGCTACGAACAATGCAGGTAAGAACGAATTTCTTCATCTTCTTTTGTTACGGTAAGACCTACATATACAGGGTGCCAGGAACATCGACGCGCAAAATGTAACCATGAATTCAACACATGATGTTAGACCCCCTAACGTAGAAATTATTTCTCGGTTATCAAATAAAAAATCTGCTGTTTCATTGAAAAGTGCAATACCAACGCAGTCAAAATGTATGGAACAGCATTTTTTTTTAAATAACCGATAAAAAATTTCAACGCAAGGGGGTTCAGAATGATGTACTGAATCCATGGTAACAGGTTATTATCCATGCCATGGCTAAAAGCTTAAATATGTGTCCGTCAACAAACAAGTGCAGCAGGGATAACCTGTCTGCCCGGTGCCTAGGATATGTGCAGTCAGCCGAACATTAATGGTAACACATGCTCTACGAAAACCGCCCTTACTTCTACGACATTAAAGCGTTGACAATGTCAAATTGTTACCCCTGATGTACTGCTGTACGCTGGATGTTTATGTTTATGTTTTATTATTATTATTATTTGATAAGACACACTAGCAGCTAATAAGCTGATGCGCGTGTTTCAAATATTCTAACTCGTGTGGACGCAATTTATATAGAAATTATATGCATCCTTTAAAAACTGCGGCAGATGCTCAAAGAATCTACCAGGAATTATTTTAAAAGAGTCCAAAGGTATTTAATTTTCTTAATGTTTGCAGATCCGAAGATATCGAAGGTAGAAATGTGTCGATATGGGAATGATTCATATCAAGTCGGCTCCAAGTGGCACATCGGCTGTGAACAGACCTGCTCTTGTGAACCTAAGTCCATTGTGACTTGTAAACCCAGGTTTGTTCGATGATTCTAACTATTCATATAAGAAAACTGGATAAATCATTCTGAATTTTCTAATAATAGCACACAAGAGGCCTTATACTATTCGGCCTACTTGCAATCCAAATCGCGCTAAATATATTTAAAACACCATTCTGTCTCTGTCATCTTCAAACGATTAGCAGAAAAAGAGCGATGATTTAAATGCGTTAAGGCGGGTGTCACATCTCTGCCGCAAAATCCTATGATTTCAGCGAAACCGCAATAGTTCCGCCTGACTTGTCTGTGGTACGACAAGCGAAACAAGCAAAACTGCCCGTTCTAACGCATAGTTTAGATTATGCTTCTATCTCTTTCCCGCGTGATTTCGTCGATCTGCTCGGAAGCCAGTTACACCTCGCCTCAGCCACCACCGCGCTCATCCTGCTATTTTGTTGCGGTGCCGCGTTTGTTTCGCACGTATCTGTGACAGTCGACCAGTTTATAAAGCGAAACAATTTTTTCTTTTTTTAAATGAATTTTGATTTTACGGAAAAACTAATCTAGGAGGTTCGAAGTAGACCTACAGGTATTGTATTTACTAAGTTGAAAGGGACGACATTTTGCTCCGATGGCTACAATTCAACTGACTCTCATGATGTTCTGCTACTCGAATCGCGACATAATATTATAGTAAGGTCTCTTAGCGGAATTCGTTAAGCGGTTTCCCATCATTATTTTGGCAGCGGAGGTGTGCTAAGGCCCTTAGCGGTAAACGTATTCAGCGATTGGTGGTCTGGTGGTGTTAGCGGGCTTTCATCTTGTTTAAAAATGTGATCACAGTTAAACTTCAATCGATCAATCAACTCAGCCTATCGCAGTCCTCTGCTGGACATAGGCCTCTCCCAAGCTGCGCCACAACACCTTGTCCTACGCCTTCTGCATCCAGTCTGCCTCAGCCACTTTCTTAAGCTCGTCGGTCCATCCAGCTGGGGGGCGCCCCGCACTACGCTTACCGATACGCAGTCTCCACTCCAGGACTCGTCTGCTCCACCGGCCTTCAGCCTTTCGACAAACATGCCCAGCCCACTGCCACCTCAGCTTGCCTACTCTGCAAGCTATATCGGTCACTCCGGTTCTTCTCAAGATAATTTCATTCCTGATTTTATCCTTCAAAGAAACTCCGAGCTTAAGCGACTTAATTTAGTTAAACTAAATTTTTCAAATATGTAAGAGGCTATATACCTGTTTAGTAAGAAATTATAACAACTTAACTACGATGTAACGGTAAGACGTGAGTTATTAATTATTACAATGTTATGATCCCACATTCACCAACGGTAGTGACCAACCTTCTTACTTCTTCCAACAGATGTAATCCTCTACCGTTGTCAGACAAATGCATCAACGTCCAGGATCCCAACGACGCCTGCTGCGAGGTACAAGTCTGTGACGTCAGCCATGATGTACATGAAGAACCTGAGAATTCTACCATCTCTACTACTACTACTACGACTACTGAGGTCTGTATTACTTCTTAGTAGGATTTAAATGTTTCTTACTTATTTATTTTTGATCCTGCCCAAATATTGTCTCTTTCTTCAACCATCGTTGTAGTCATTCTCCCTCTCTTTTCCCAAACTAGCTTCTGCCCGCGACTTCGTCCGCCTGAAATTTCTTGTTTCCCCGACCCACAGCGTCGCATGGCATCGCCCGCCTGCGCTATTTCTTCATTTTCGCTTAACGTTCTTTCAGACTTTTTTATTTTTGCTCGGCGTCGTAGCATGATATCAAGTATCCTATATCCTTCCTCAAGAATTGGGCTATCAAATGCAAAAAGAATTGCTTAAATCCGACTGGTTGTTCAAAAGATTAGCGCGTTCTAACAAACAAACTATTAAGGTTTATTATAATATATACCTTCTGCCCGCGGTTTCATCTACGTGGATGTCAGAAATTATCCCACGGGAACGTGCTACCGGAACAAAAAGTAGCCTATGTCCTTCTCCAGGATGCCATCTATCTCCTTGCCAAATTTTATTGTTATCTGTTAGTGGTTTAGGTGTGAAAAGGTAACATACAGACAGAGTTACTCGTACTTTCGAATATATATATCGAACAGCAATTGATTTATATATAAATCAATTGATTGCTTATTTTTAATCTATTGCTGTTCGTAAGTCTCGCTAAAACTCAAAAACGGCCTAACCAATTTGTTTTTTTTTTGTGAAAAAAAGAAATTAAAAGGCATTGCAACGCGCAGGCGTTAGCTAGTTTATAATATGTATTATATTAATTACACTTTGTTTCCTCAACAGACAATAAAAGGCTTCGAAGACTACGATGAACAAGATGAACATATTCAAACGAGACCTCTAATACTGACCGAACCCATAGGCTCCGTGAAGGTACTACAAAACAACTCGGTCCAAGTGAACTTGATGCAGTTGAACCAAAGCGAAGATCCTATCCACCTTCTCTTAAGCAACGATGGAGGAAAGTCCTTTAGTGACGTAGAATTGAAATACTCCAACTTGATATTAAACTTAGAAGGTGGAAGAGACTATATCCTGAAGACCAAGGAAACGGGAACGAAATTTAACTTTACTATAACGACTTCGGACAATGGTCTCAATGAGGTTCCGAATGAGGATATACAGAACGTTTCCAAGGTCGGATGCTACCATGATGGCCACTTTTATGCTATAGGTGAGTATTTTTTCTGAAGAGTTATTAAGAAAGTTGGGATACTTTTGATCGGCCGATCAGTAATTATGCTATACCACTTTTCACAACAACTCCTAGGACATTGAAACGACACTAAGGTTACAATTAAACAGTCACATAGACAATATGACTTTATCATCTTATGACGTGCAAGAGATATTAAACAGATTTCATAGCGAATAGTGATATAGCAAATACGAGGTCGAATATACAACTAATCATTAGATGAAGAAGTAATAGATGTTCTTTTATACGCTACCGACAGCAAAGCCGAGGATCCTGGTACATTCATGAATAATTAAGCACAAGTCTAAAATTGATACTCTTGTGAATCTTAAAACTTTTCTAGAACATTTTAGTATGCAGGATTCGTTGTATTTGATAAACAGGAACTTCTAATCTCTTTTTTTGTTATCGCTTATTTCGTGTCCAGAATAAATAAAATATATTAGTTTTTATGATGAAGCTCCGCCTTAATATTCTTCTCCCTCTCAATATAATATAAAAGCTTAATCCTTAATTGTTCTATCCAGGCTCGGAGTTCCACATCGGTTGCACGGAGCTGTGCGAGTGTACCGGGCCTGACGAGCACGAATGCGCCGCCCTGGTGTGCCCGTCGCACGTGGGGCTGGAGCTGGTGTCGCGCGGCTGCGTGCGCTGGGCGCCCTCCCCGCCCGCCTCGCCGCCCAACTGCTGCCCGCGGTCTGCGAGGTGTCTGAGTGATGGGACCTGCCATTTTAAGGGAGTTGCGTGAGTACCATATACTAACAATAATAAATTTAAATAATACCAGCCTATTACTGTCCCACAGCAGGACAAAGACCTCTAGACCACCACGCTTGCTCAAGACGGGTTGGCGATTTCTGAAGACCAGACCAAGGAAGCTTAGTATTTGTTTCCCGAAAAGCCCGTTTACGAAAAAAAATACCTATTTTGGCTTAGTCCCCTAGTAATAATGATGAATGAATGGCAAATGGTGATGGTAGTGATGGTGCTGATGAATGCTGTTTATAATGATGACCCCTTTTCAGGTTTAGGGGAAATTAAAATAAAATTGGAGAACGTACGTACTTACTACTTTTACATTAACTATAATTAGCCGGATTATAATGTAGTACTGTCCTCCGGCAAACGTGATCATTTGCACATGGTTGAGCCTTCGATCACTTATAAAACAGAGACAAACAGGCAGTTAGGATAGGTGTCCACAATTCCAGCTTAAACATAAACCGTGGATTGCTACCATTAAGGAAGCCTAGATAAAAACATTTGCCTTGTTCCTATCAGCCATAACATAATTAGGTATTGCCTGACGCTGTTATATCTTAGGTTTTCAAATATTCTCTGATGAAGAAAAAACTTTTTTCTCAGAGTACCAAACTGGAGTGAAGTACCAATAGCTCTAACTGGTTGTGAACAACGCTGTTTCTGTGAAAATGGCGAACTGGACTGCCAGGAGGTCTGCTCCCCACTACCCGCCGTTCCTCCTCAGACGTTGCGCTGTCCTCCCGGCCACCGACCAGCTGCTGTCAATATATCAGATGAGGACTGTTGCAAGCATTGGGGATGTGCCCCCAATACCGGTAAGGAAGAGCTTTAAGTATAGGAAGCTGATTGAAACCATAATTATTAGACTTAATATGATCAATAACTTTTGCGATAATTCGTGATAATATTTTACATTTCCAACAAACACATTAATTTACTGAAAAAATAACATCATTCGTCATTAATTCATTAAAAAATCTAATTCTTACTTAACATATTAAAATCATTAATCAGCTTCATCATTGTTCATCTCACAAAACCACATGCTTGTCACTCATTCACATTATTGCTTGCAGCTGCAAATGGATCGTCTTTTCAGCATTACAGCATGCCGGTTCTCGGTGAAATCGTGAACTATGTGACGCCTCTGGCACCTGACGTACAGACATCAGCACCTGTCATACCCACACCTCCCCTTCCTACTGACTCTATAGACTTCTACAGACACTTAAGCCCTGTCAAATCCTTCCCTAAATACCTGAAAACTGTTTTCCCTATCCCAGTCACGGTGGCACCACAATACGCAACGGAAGCACCCCTCAATCCCACTTTTGCTCATGCAGAAAATATCACGGTTTTCACTCTAGACGATATCGATACACCATTCAAAACAATACACCCCGAACCACCTTTAGTTGGTTCTCATGATAATTGGCACGTACAGCCCCGCAAACCAGACCCGCCACTGATAATAGACACTTTCAGGAAAATGCAAACAGCTTACAATAGACCTTCGCATATGCATGCTGAACACGTTAATGTTATAAACGCAGAAACCAAACTACACGACTACTTGCATAACCTACCAACTCTTACTCAAAGACCCCCAACACAGTCCATGGAATCTCAGAAGATACCAGTGAAATCGGTTTATGAAAAGGTCAAGAAAATACCAATCTCAAAAGTTGATAACCTAAATTACTTCTTACCTTCACTCGAAAGGAGACCTATATCTGAATCTTCTTTTTCCAAAAGTCGCAATGAGCCTAAATCGAATGCCTTGAAAGTAATTCCAGAGTTTCCGAAACAGGAGAAGAATTTGTTCGAGCCATCTACAAAGAACAAATCCGTAGACCATCATGTCCCTAGAGTTATCCTTCCCAAGAGTAGTTCCCGAGACCAGTCCCAATTTAGGAAACACGTGACTATACTAAATACTAAGGACATGAAGAGCCCGAAGCCGACTGAGATGTACCATGAACTAATGTGGCAGGACGATTCGAAAGCGCATCATGTATTGACTAAAGAACCAAACCCTTACGAGACTGTGCTACTAAGACCTGTACCTAACGCAAAATCTGATGTTCCTTCAACGTACATGCAGAATTCAAAGGCTACACATATGTCAGCATTGGATCTGGAGCATTTGCTCAATCAGATGGAGGTGGAGTCTGTAGTGAATAAGAACCTGGGACGGTCCGCAGATAAAGACCCTGGAGACGCGGCAGGTTTGTTGCGTCGCCTTGCTGTTAGCTTCATGTGTCTCCTTGATGTATTAACGACTGACTCCCAACTTTGACTGACTTCTCTGGTCTTTTATTTCTGTCCTACTTGGCTTTTGATTTTTGCAGCAAGTTTAGGATAAAACGAGGTTCTTGTAAACCACAGAAATATATTGAACAGGTGCAGTTTCAAATGTACTCCTAGTGTCATTATGCTCGTAACTTTACTCGTATCATGAATAATACAATCGATCATCAATCATTATGTCACCTCAGGCACCTCATTGTACTAACCCACAATATTTACAAACAAAACTGTCTATTTGAATCAGCTGGTGAGACATTTTCTAATAGGAACTTCTTGTCAAATTTAGTTGATCCCGTATAAGATATGCCTGTGTGAAAATGTTTCCTAATTTCATCATTCACATAATTTCGTCAGTACCAAATGATTTTTAATTTTCCAGGTCAATCACCATCATCCGAGCCTCCCCAGCAGTCGTTCCTTCCTACAATTCCCCCTGAGATCCATTTCCCCCAGGACGAGAATATTCCTGACTACGACCAGAACAATATCCACCGGCCGCCTCACAGTGCGGATCAGCCTGCACTGCAGGGTCTACCTCCAGGGTTGACCTTGCCTCCAGCTTATGGGGACATGAATAAGAAGCTGTCTGTGATCTCGTTGCAAGCGGATTCGCCTACCAGTGTGAAGATGCTGTTTGGTCTACCGCCTGTGCTGGTTGGATTAAGGGGCAGCGTCGATTTGAGATATACTGATAAGGCGTAAGTGTTGATTTATAGAGCTGAGGATACAATTTTGTTTTATTTAGAACTCTGTCATAACTGTTATTAACATTAGCATACATTTTAGTGAAAAAGTACCAGATCCACTACTTTTCCAGTTCTATAAGCCACGATTGGTTAACTGTGATGTGTGTTTCGCAAAAAATGAAAGTGTGTATTAACGCACTTTTCCATCTATTTCAAAGATCTACTCCACATTTCAGTGACGAGGACGTCTCCCACTGGTACTCGCAAGTATTCGCGCCAGCAGACGAGGTACTAACGACTCCTCGCCTGGAGTTCCGATTGACTGGTCTCACACCAGCCACCACGTACAAGATCAGGGGCAAGTTGTACCTCCACAACCTGCCCGTGGAGCCAGAGAGCGAGATCTATACTGTACGGACCCTGGATTTAAAGACGGTACGTTTTGAAACAGGACTTTTTACTATTTTTTTCAAATGATCAGGAACTTAGCAATGTCTGTGTGTTTTACACAGAAAATTAATGGTTTCATTAAATCGGTATGAACTAAGTTCTTATAGTTCGCTATCGAGTTATTCAAACCACGTGATACTACGATGTGCTATCCAACTTCAGACGTTGATGATTTTTGCTCTATATAATTCCTATCCCTCATAATAAGCCTAAAAGTAAAATGGAAATTATTATTATCTGGTTTTAGTTTACGGGAAACCATAATTATGTACTTGGGGCGGTGACCTGGTGGCCTAAATTACAGGCTTCGGCTTACTTTAGGCACCTGTCTCCCGCAATTTTTTTTTAGCCCTGACTGGACAATATTGTTTTATGTTATTATTTTATAAGGATATTGTGTTGAGAAAATAAATAAATAAAAATATTATTTAATTGGTCAAACTTTGTTGAAACGTTAGATTTGTGATTGTTAAATTAAGACGAACAATTCAAAATCCATTTATTTTTTTAATTTAATTTATCAGGACCTACCTACTTGGCTCACGGTGTCACATAGAGGAGGCGTTTTTTTTTTTTTGGTTGGTGGATCTTCAAATGACCTTTCCCGCTCTGGGCGGAGCGGAAGGGGGTGTCAGACTCTTACTGACTAAAACCCACCCGTGTTCCTTCAGTTGCCTGTGCGCCAGGACCACGGTAACTCTTTTGAACAATCCGCGAGTGCCCATAGATACAAGAAAGAATATTTCTATGCCTGTGCCCATAGATAATACACTATAAATACAGCCTGTGCCCCAGCAGTGAGAACGTTATAGGTTAATTATGGTAATTCCTATTTTCTCTTATGCAGGCGACACCAACAACGGAGGAGAAGCGCAAAGAGATCGACAGTCGTCTAACAATTATGGACGTGAACGACACCGCAGCACACGTCACATGGAGACGCTTCGGCGAAGATGAATTGCAGTTCATTGATGCTATACAAGTCAGGTAAGCACTTCAGAATCAGTTATACTTATTTTCGCGTCAAGATGACACCAAGAAATATATTGTTGTGCACCAAGTTGTTATATAAAACCTAAAATACAGTCATGAACTAACAACTAACGTTACAATTTTGTACAATAATCGATAATAGTTTTCGTGAAATAATAATTGTGTTTTGGGTATGATGTTAAAATGAATGACTATAATATTGAATGTAATTTGCACGCTTGCTTGCACGCAGAATACAATAACTTTTAGGCTTTAAGATCTTCCCTTGTTAAACAATGTTTTCTGGCAACTTTTTTATATCGAATTTTTACTTTAAAAAAATGCGCGTTCTATTCTTTCGCCTTTTTTTCGTCGGTAAAACAGTGGCTTGCATCGAAAATTTTCAAGGAGTCTTAATTAAAACTAATGTTGCAGATGACATTCAGTGTTGGACACCGCGTGATTTGACCAATCAAAAGATTGTTTTAGCATTTTCCAACTACTAAACATCTAAACGTAATCTCAGTAATTCTCTTAATGGCTAATGCTTTATTAACTTCTTAACCATCTACCTCCTCAGATATCGGCCAGTAGGTACTCCGATATACAGCATGACGGAGCTGCTGCACCACAGCCGCTCGTCCGCCGAGCTGCACGACCTGCGGCCTAGCAGCCGGTACGAGGCCTCGCTTGTACTTGTGCCGCCGCCCAAAGCTACTACCGAGCTGACTGACCCTAGTAGGATCGAGTTCAATACTGCTCCTTATGTCGGTAAGTGAATCATCATCTTCAACATTTAGCTGAAGATGTCTGCAGTTAGTCACAGGCCTCTCTCAAGCATCGCCACCACGATCCAGTACTGTGCTTCTTGTATCGGTCTGCCAGTTACCATCTGCATAATATCACGCTTGAAATCTTCGGAGAAGGAAGGCAGAGGTGTAGTACTGGTAGTACACTCAGATATCGATAGTTAGGTTTAAGTAATAAGGGGAATCTATAATCACCAATTGGGTACTAATTGGGTTGTTATTGAAAAATTCCTAATAGAAAACAAAACAATAACATTGTGCCCGACCTGGGGATCAAACGCAGGACCCCATGCTCAGATGTCACCATAGAAATGACAGCAATGAAAGACAAAATGACCGATTGTAAAAAAGGTTTCTACGGCGCGATGTCAAAAATGAACAAAATGTCACTTTGTTTTCTAGAGTAGAGGTAGAAGTGTTTATGCTACGCGTGCCGTAGACCTACTTTCAGGTAGTTTAACTCATGTTGTTGTCCCCCACAGACCCGTACAACTGGACGGTGACGATCGAGGCGCGCGCGGTGGGCGCGGAGGCGGCCGAGGTGTGGTGGCGCGGCGTGCCGCCGCCCGCCGAGCGCTGGGTGCGCGTGTACCGCGCCGCGCACGCGTGCGGCGCGCGCCGCGAGCACGACGCCTTCCGCCTCGCCGCCAGGGACCTGCCGCCGGCTATCACGCTCACAGGCCTGCAGCCCAACACCAAGTGCGTACCTACCGTTCATCTTCTTATCGTGTCGATGGCAAAAATAATATATCAAATAGATCTTTTGTGACTGAGTGAGCGCGAAGCGTCTCCGCTTCAGCATGGGCAAAAATGCTTTCGTATGACCGCATGTCCAGCGGATAGCTGTTCTCCTCTACAGGTCGCATGTTTCAACCGATTCTCGTGAAATTTTGTCAGCAAGTTCGGAATATGGAATTTTTCGTCGATTCAGTTTCTCAAAATTTTTCAAAATGGCGAAAATATGGGGTTTGAAAACGTAAAAATAAAACATATTTCAGCCATTTCGCACTCTTCGCGCACGCTTTTTGTTTTAAGGTGCGGTGAACATTTATTCAATTGTAACTTATGCAAAGACAGACTCTCGAGGTCTACAGCTCACAGACCTACTAGTTTTATTTGTTTGACCGCATGCCCAGTCACCTGCACACGTGAGGACCTAACGTTGCGTCAACAAACGCTATTCGCATGGCCGAATTTTAGGTCAAACAAATTTAAATGACCTACCATTACTAGCCAAATTTCACTTTCATTCATCGTATTAACCAGAACATCATGAGGATTCCGGAATTCCCTAGAACCAAAAATTCAAATGCAGGAAGTAAAATCCACCAACCCGCACTGATAGCGCGTGATGGATTATGGGCCGGCCCTCGCAGAAAGGAGATTCGAGACCAGCAGTAACAACTTGGTGCTGGTTTATGTTATCAGCCAAGGGCTGTGCTGCCCGAATCTAGCCGATTCCCATGACCTTTACTGATATATCTGTCCACCTGGACTACTCTAACCCCGCTGCACCTTCTAGTACACAGTAACCATGAGATTTAATTATTTGGCAATACAACGCCCCACTCCACCGCCAACTCGGTATGCAAGCTTACACCAAATCGGACCAATACTTATTATTATACCTACGTTTGATTTTTTAACAGATGTCGTGTCTGGCTTGAAATGTTCCTGACCAATGGAAAAGTGAAGACTAGCAACGTATTGGAAATTAACACCAAATCGGAAGACTCTCCAGAACCGATCGACAGTGAGTATACAGACCTATCTACTTGTTATTTGAACAATGAGCTATCAATAATACGAGTATATCAGTATGTTAAAAAAATGCACATTCCTAATACTTCTTAGATGAGTTTCTTCATTCATAAATGTCGTCTTAAGAACTTTTATAAACAGAAAGTGTCTGTGGAAAGACTGCTCATACAGATTGATTCGTTGCGATATATCAGTTTGAAAAATCGTAGAGAAGTTTCTTAGGAACCATGTCGTGAGTAGGAATGCAATCTCGAGTCGAGATGACAACTCGAAATCTCGCGTGCTAAATCTAGTGTCGATATTAGCCATTCGAGATCGCGCCCGGCAATCATGCGATATCTCGTCTAAGAGATTTTGAGATTTTCGAGATCGAGATCTCGCCTACCTTCGAGATTGCATTCCCTAGTCATAAGTTCTCAGCGGATCAGGGTGAACCGCTGAGTATGTCTCCAATATAATTTTTAATTTTATTTAGTTTCCAATTCTCTCTATATATTCTCTCTAACATACCGTATCCCCTGATGCGTACCATCCGCCGTTGGACATCCAGGTAAAGTTACAGTCATTTGATGAAAGTGAAAGACTTTAACCCCGTAATGTCGATCGTAGTAGGGACTGGAATTTCAAAAAGTGTAATCGCAATCTGCTTTACGAACTTCTTTCTGAGGTATCTTGGGATGCAGTTATATCATCCAATGAAGTTCGCACTAGCACTTGCTTTCTATGATATTATTTACTGCTTATTTGACGCTTGTATCCCTAAAAAACGCCGAAACAGAGAGATGACTAGAAGATATCCTAGCTGGTTTACATCGGATATTATTCTGGATATCCAGAAACAAGTCAAATTACATTCCACCTGGAAGAAGAGTAAATGTGAACTAATATATAAGCAATTGTCTGACTATAGATCTAGCCTAAAGTCTCGTATATCGACTGCTTATGATACTAACATTAGGTGCATCGAAGGGAATATTAAGAAAAACCCCAAAGAATTCTGGCAGCATATTTCTAACATAAGATCAAAAGGCGGGTTTGAGCCTAACGTAACCTACAAAGGTAAAATTCACAGTGGTACACCAGCTGCTTAAGCGTTCGCAGAATATTTCGTGAGCGTCTTCCAAACTGAAGTACCAAAGTTAAACCTCGAGAATATACCCAATCCAAGCAACTGCAAAATTAGTAATTACATTAATATACTAAACTTCGCTGAAAGTGATATAAGCACCGGAATAAATGAAATAAAACTCAACAGTTATATTGGTCCTGAAAATATTCGTCCGTGGTTTTTAAAAGAGGGAAAGGAATTTCTCATTCGGCCCCCCAACCACATTTTTTATTTGGCACTAAAATTTGGAGTCTATCCACCACCATGGAAGATATCATGCGCGACTCCCATACCGAAATCTTCAAATAAATCTTCAGTCGATGAATATCGTCCAATAGCGATACTACCTTCTCCTGCAAAAGTTTTCGAGAATATCCTACATCAAGGAATTTACAAGCAAGTGAAACATTACCTGTACAATGAGCAGCATGGCTTTCGCGAAAAATGATCCGTCAATACTAACTTACACTAGTTAATTGTATCTCTACTAGTCTTGATCGCAGACGCCAGGTAGACGTTCTATACTTTTATTTCCAAAAGGCGTTCGACAAATTCAACAATGACGTCTTGCTGTCAAAGCTCAATGCGTTAGGTGTTGCTCCAGGGCTTCGACGGCTTCTTGTAGATTATTTGCGGGACCGACAACAATTTGTCAGATTAGGTTTGTACGCGTCACTCCCATACCACACTCGCTCGGGTGTGAGTCAAGGTTCGGTAGTCGGCCCTCTCCTTTTCATTTTGATGATTAATGATTAATGATACTGTCAGAATGTTTGAATTTTTATGAGAAGAATGCATGACTGTGTTAAATAAATTATATGTTTAGTATATTGTAATTGGCTTCGGCCGTTCTATTTAAAATAAAATAAATAAATACCATAACCTGATTACAGTTTAAACCACTTGATAATTAAATAATTCTTTCCTCCAGACGAGATAGAAGCATCGTCAGTAGCGGGTGCGCACCGCGGCGACTACTACAGCGCGCTGGTGGGTGTCGGCGCCGTGGCGGCGCTGGGCGCGCTCACGTCGCTGCTGCTGCTGCTCGTCGTGCTGCGCAGGCATCGGCCGCGATCTGTGCCCATCACTAGTAGTATGTATGACTGACTATTTGGACGTAATACGTCTTTTAAATAAATGTCAAAAGATTTCAGGGTTTTCAAAGACAACAGCAGTAATGTGTTTAGCTTTCAGAAAAGGATAAAGGCTCCTTAAAACAGACGCGACACAAAGGCGCTGCCTGACGCGCTTTGTGTTGCGGTCGATTCGCGTCGCGTATCATACACTCGTAAGATAAGGCTTACCTTATCCTATATTTATAAGACATACCATATGAGTGAAACAGAGCCAGCTTAAAGCACACTACCTACTGCTATACGGCCGTTATTTTTTTGGCCGTTATTGGACCAAGGTACTTTTAGCATCACGCTGGAGTCTTCCTCTAAAAATCTGGCAACAACTGTGGCAATAACCATACGTTTTTGTGTTGACAGCTGTGCCATCCGCTCCCCGAGAGTCTTCTCTCCCGCCGTACGATAACCCGGCGTACAAACTAGAGTTACAGCAGGAAACCATGGGTAAGTACCCTAATCAAAAATTTTTGGAGCTACAAGATTTACCCTCAGCAGTAAAAAAACTGGACCTATGGGTTTTACCCTAGGCATTTGTTTTTAGTTTACCAGTTTTACCCTAAGCAAAAAAAAAAATATCAACGAGTTTTTACATGATTCTTTAGACATTTTTCACTTGTAAACTTTCTTTATAATTTAGTGCGAATAACTTTCCGCCATTCCTTAGCACCATAGCTTACCATTATTTATTGTTCACAGATCTCTGACAGTTAAGTTCCCGTGGGCACGCCAATGGGCTCAACGGGATCTCGGAGCGCGGCGTTGATGTAGACATGCACAACGGCAGGCCATACAACGAGATGGGTGTATGAGCCCATACAACCAACCAAACGGATTTCATTTACTAAATCCATTTTCATTATCATCTAATATCATCAATATACATGAACTTAAAGAAATGGGTGTATGAAAACCATACAATACTCATACAATTGCAAATTGCACCATGTAATGCAGCCAGAAGTCGGTACAGTATGAATTGTATGGCCAGTGAATAAGTCATACAAGACAAAAATAATGTATGAGACCATACATAAATGAGTGTGACTGTACCAAAATAAACTGTGAATAAAAGTGATACGGTGACAAACGTTAGTGTATGTATTTGTATTTTTTACTATAGAATAAGTGTTCTGTACCTTAATTTAATCCTAAAATAAGGTCTACCAATCGATTGATATACACCAATCGTAATGATATAATAATATCAATTTCAACTGGAAATATCGGCATAATACGACATTGCTAGAGATTGATATACATTTGTATGGGATTTTTATAAGTACATACCTATTGAATTTAAGCGGTATCAATGATTTGACGTCGATACCTCTTACGATTCAATGATTAATGTAAACTTATGGATAAACATGTATAAGAACAGTTTCCAAACATTAAAATGCATTAGGTTAGCTTTTTTCAGTAAATATTAAAAACATATTTAAAATAAATACCTGATGTGATATCCATTAAAAACATAAGCTATGTCATTTATTGCTTTTTAAATTATTGTATTTATACCAATGTTTAATTTCAATAACTCTCATTGTACCTATAATATCACATACATTCTTGTATATATAGGTACATCTTCAGACTCCAACCTGTACCGATACATTAACTGTAGTTTATGTATAAAGCTAATCGGTCGGTCTTTAGTTAAAACCAAAACGTATGATCATATTAGTTAAAATGTGAAATGTGGTAAAAAATTATGTTTATTACCCTTACCCTTATTCATGACAAGAAGGGGTCACAGATATCTACAAAATTTTATTTGAGATATGCAATTTAATTTGTCTATGAAGAAGAGCTAGGCATCTTTGAGGCTGGCTTTCTACATGCACATTTTTTTTTTTATATGCTGTGTACGAGGACGGTTTGGCAAGACTAAGATATATTCCATAATAAAATTGTAAATAGTGTTATAAATAATTTTATACTTAATTCCACTACCCTTGTGTATAGTTATTACTATTGTAATATAATCAAACTGCCGAATACCTACATTTGTTAATTAAAATTAAATGTTAAACATACTTCTGAGTTTAATTTGAATTTTGATAGCTTGATGCTCGAGTTTTTTATAAATTTTAACCCCATTTTTATTTTTAAGTACTTGATACACAAGGAGCATACCAACAGTGGGGTATTTGCATAACACACGAACAGTAGGAATGGCTTTCATTTTGACAGCTCAATAACATTTACTGCGTTATTTACGTTGGTGAGCAGACAATTTTTTCGAACATATAAAGCAATAGATTAGCAATAGGGTTCAAAATGATTCAGATTGTGATAGATAGTGTGTTACGCAATTAGGGTGCAGGGCAAACAAGGAATAATATTTTGGTACTTTTGCGAACTTTTGCTTTTACGAGCTTAGTGTACCAAGTAAAGATTTAGGTAGCAGAAAACCATGGAGAAACCCTCACATAAATACTATAGAAAGGGAAAGGAGTAGTAATTACAAAAACGTCATTTAATTCAAATACAACACCAAATCACATTATATTTTCTATAATAGTAGTACATAATATATTTTGTCTTTATATGATTTTTAAATTTTTTAACCATTATCCTAACGACTTTGTAATAAACCTACGGTTATGCCCATAAATGTAAAATACATCATGTTACTCGGTTAATATGGAAGTGAAAATGCTTGCAACTTTATTTTAATAATAAATTTTATTCTTTAAGAAAATAGATGCAAAGAGGCTGTTGATAAATAACCATATTCAGTGTTAGTGGGCCCCAAAAGGAAGTTTAATCATGTTGTCATATAAATAGCATTATTATATCTTACTCGATAACGATAATTTTCTAATATATTCTTTGTAAATACTCTAATATACGCATCTTTCGACACATAGTATTATTAAACACAAAAGTATTCAAATGAGCTTTATTTAGCTGGGTTAAATCAAGGCCATTTGAATTTAATAGAACTTAACGAATATAACAATTTGAAATAACAAATAAACTGAAATTGAACTATCCAATCTACAAATAATTTTGCCAACATATTCTTATTCAAAATAAATAAATACCGAAAAAAAAATTTCATAATGAATCTTGTTCAACTTCGAGTTTAAAATAAATAGTTGATATTTGTGTAAGTATGTAAATTTCGGCACATTACGACGCTAACTGATATGTCCGTCTGTCTATGTAACTTATAGATTTATATAGAAGATGAACAAAATTCATAGAAAATAAATATATTTCTATTCTACTGAGAAGTTTGTTGCAAAAATAATGTCATTCCAATTCCAAGGAAAAAATAATGTATATTCTCTTCTCGCGACGTTCCACCGTCTTTTTTTCTCCCGCGTAAATTAGAACTTTTTTAATCATTCAACATTTAAAGGTATTTATTTCTTTTAATATTTTTCAAAAAGAGGTATTTTAAATTTCAACACTACAAAAATCAAGATTCAATAAATAATATTTAGGAACTAGAAGAGCTTTGCATAATAAATAACATTTTTAAAATCATGACTAGTTCAATAGGATAAAGATTAAAAGATAATTCAGAAGACAGTCAAAGAAAAATAATGTTCTTAGTTTTCAAAGAAGTTAAATACATCATTAGAGTAGTAATTATCCTTCTTTGACCGTTTTCAATAAAAATGGCAGCGATTCGGTATGAAAAATATAATAATATAGCAACAAATAAGCCCAAATAAACTTACGCAAGGAATCAATCCAACCCTATCAATTCCTATTTTGGTAAAAAATAATCAAATATTACCGCCATTTTTATTTTTACTTTCATATTTTATAACAAACGGTAACAGCAAACGATAATAATCAAAATAAAACGAATAATTTATAATAGTAATATAACAAAATATTTATATATAGTTCCAAAAAATATTAATCTAAAAATAATGTCTCTAAAAATTGTGCAGTTACCGTTTATTAAAAATAGAAATAAAATTCATAACATTCATTTAAGAAGCCTATGGCTTCTGTGAAAGCTATGTACAAAAATACATACGTTTTTACAGACGCTAAAACTTAGCAGGCATAACATGAGCAACGGGCCACGACTCAGGAGTTCATTAACAGATTTAGAAGAACGTATGTAATGGAAGATAGGGGATATATTATTATTATAAAAGTTAAGTACAACGAATCCTTTGTCGTCACTTGGTTGTCTATGTTACGCCTACATTATTAATTCCAGGTTTTATCTCGCTGATCATTGCTGGCTGAGTGCATACACTGTTTTCTGTTTAAAAAATATCGATACATGTTTTTTCATAACCCTGACTGTTTGTGACTATACTCTGAAGTTGAGACAAAACTTGATTTAGAATTACATTTTTGATGGTCCTTTTTTGCACTCAACATTCATGATAGATACTATTAGGGTAATAACCATCTACTCATATTAGGGTAACAATCATTAACTCGCTTTAGGGTAATATTCACCACCATATTACGGTAATTTCTGGCTACCTTTCCACGCTTTTTGAAACCAAACCTTTTTGACAAATTACCAGATTTTTTTACTAAAAATCATTGATTACTCATAATACTGTTAAAAACCTGTTCCTGTCAAACCAACCTTGATCAGTTCATAAAACCTGGTGTTAAGTTGTCTATTAGTTGTTCAGGTTGTCTTCATGTGCCTTCTTGACGACGGCGAGCTTGGAGTGCGGGTCCTGCGGCTCCAGCTGCGCGTAGGGCGGCGCGCGCGTGCCGTGCAGCACCAGCGACCAGCCGCGGAAGTAGCCCGACCAGTCGCCCGCCGAGCTGTCCGGGCCTCCGTTGTAGCGCGCCTGGGGCACGAAGCATACCAATAAAAATGAGGTAGTATAACTGGCAGGCCAGCTGATTTACTGACCATCGGGCAATGGGCATAGGTTCAGAAAAAATTATGTTGAAAATAGAATGGGTATACAGGCTATTAGGTAACACGAGGAATATACTATAAAGGAGTGTAAAGGGTGTGTGTGTGTAGAGGGGGTGTTTACTCATGAAAATAAACACCTTTTAGAACCAGCCCACAAATATGCAAAAAAATCAGCTGTTACCTACAAAGTGCAATACAGCAGATTTTACTTTATAAATACATTGGTGTATTTCAATCATATTCCTTACTCTTAATAAAACATTAGAGTGAGCGAGAGGTACCTCCTCACAATACAATTTTGCATCACCAGGACCCTTGATATTATTAGCTACTGTTAAAACTAAGAACATAAAAGCAATGCCATCTGAGTCTTGCGGATAGTTTTCTTATTTACAAGATTTTAAATGTAGTTGCACATTCAACGGTTCATCACGCATGACTGAAGGCAATTAATTATGTTGATCTACTTGAACTAAATTTTATTTTACTAAAAACTGTGATTCCCCATGTAAAGTTACAATATAGTTACCTCTAGTATCCACGTGCCCTGCGGGTACTCTCCCCATGTATGTGTGGTCATGAAAGGCCACTTAGTGAAACCATCGTGAGAGTCGTCATCATTCGCACGCCTGCTCAGGATCATTGATCTGGAAATGTTAATAATAAAGTGAAAGATCAGGGAAATGAGAGGAAAGTTTTGGGTATGAATGTGATGAGCATGTGTATGGCTCTAAAAGTAAGGGAAGACCACAGATGATATTGCTAGAGAGGAGAGGACTACCGAGATGATAACTAATAGAAAAGTATGGAAGAAACAAACATGGGTCCTTACCCATCTCTCAATTTCATAATTTCTTTAACCTTGTAAAGAAAGAAATTTACAATATCTCCGAACATTAACTGGATGAAGCAATATGTTGCTTATTCGATCAACAAGTGGTCGAAGAATCATTAAACACATTCCCGCCAATTCTGGGGTTTATAATGTGTCAGAGTCATCAGCTTTTCTAACTAAACAGACAGCACCTTAATTGCGTAACATACTATCTATCACAATCTGAATCATTTTGAAGTTTATTGCTAATCCATTGCTTCATATGTTCGAAAAATGTGTCTGCTCAACATGTAAATAACGCAATGAATGTTGTTGAACTGTGAAAATGAAACGCATTTCTACTGTTAGTGTGTTACGTAATTACCCCGTGGGCGTGCTGCTGGGGAGTTCGTTGCACCACTTCTCCCCAGCTAAAGCACTAAGAATTTGTGACGGGCGGGCGTTTTAGGGGACTGTCCTATGTAATTTTGACGCCAGAAAAGTACTGATTCTCAGCCTAGTTTGAAAAAATTACTTTTGCTTTTTGGAACGAATTTCTTAACCGCGGCCTGCGGTAGGAATAATGACTGGTAGAAATCGTCACGTAACGAAAAAGCCTTATGCCCCTTCCATGCGACTCTCTCTCTATATATATACAATAATAGAAAGAGACCTAGAAAGAAATAGTTTTCGAAGTTTTCGAGGGTGCTAAAGCCGATAGTGACGTCAAAATGAAAATCCGAGATGGCGGCTGCGAAAAGTATTTTTTTTGTCTTGGGTGTAATTTTTATGGTTTTCGAGGGCGCTAAAGCCAATAGACAGGTCAAAATGAAAATCCAAGATGGCGGCTGCGAAAACTTTAAAAAATTCCGTCATGGTTGTCGTTTTCATGGTTTTTGAGGGTGCTAAAGCGGATAGCGAAGTCAAAATGAAATGATGATATACTAGATGGCTCTGTATTAAAAAGGCGTATTTAATTAACACTTTCTCTCTCTCCCTGTCTCTTTCTATTATATACGAGAGTGTGTGCGCGCGAGTATCGCTTAAGTAACTTCGTTCCTGACGGGGGTCTCCCGACCGCACAGGTTTTTTTTATTTTTTTTAATAGCTATATGAAAACTAGCTTTCAGGTCACTAAACCGGACAAAAAATGTCAACCTGATTTGTTGATTTCAGGAACAATGAAAGAATATATTTTTGGAGCTCTTGGTTAATCTATTGTACAAGTGAAAACTAACGTCAGTTAAATCTATACGAAAATCGTTGACGAAAGTTTGTCTCAAACTACAATTTGGAAGACTCGGTGAATTTTGCCAATTTCTCATCTCCATTGAAGAAACGGAACTTGCCTTCTTCATCGGAATGGGTTCATACCTGGTGCCCATAGGACTAGTGAGGAATAGCTCGAGGTCTCCGCGTCTGCTGGCGTTGGCACTAACAACCGCCTGCACGTGCTCCAGGTAGCGCACCTCGCTGGGCGTGCCAGAACATGCCGTGGTCTCGATCTTCATTGTTAGCATCCCTTCGGATTGGATTTCGCTGAAAATATGCAAAAGACAGAAAAAATTTAAAACCAAATACTAAAGTGGCCCATTTCATTACCTCTTTATTAAGAGGTAATGAAATGGGCCAATTTAGTATTTGGTTACAGAACAACAGAAGAACACAGAACACACAGAGCACAGAACAGAACACACAGAACACAAACACAGAACACAACTCACACTCACTCACTCTGGGTACAGAATTTACAGAAGTTATTACTTCTGTAAATTCTGTTTTATTTAAAATTGATCTATAAGGTTGTGCCTATTCAGAGACTGAATAGGTATCTACATGTCTTTGTTAAGAGCCTTTAGCGGTTTTAGTAAAAGGTAACTATATATTTAAACTTTGCTCTAAGAGTTTGTCATATTTTTTACTTTATAATTATTAAGTGTATTGATGTTAATAATAGGTATTTTCATTCCTAACAAGCTATATAATATGTCGTTATTATAATCTGGCTTTAAGCGGCAGCGTCTTCCGAGGCATTTAACTTGAATGCAAATACTATCGGCTTATTTATTTTTTAAGGTTTATTTCCACTATAATCTACGCGGAACACAATTAATGCCAACCCTACAAATTTTCCACTTTTTTGTTTGAAAGTTCGGCAATGAGGACGCATAGCGACTATAAGAGACACTTGGAAGACCCTAAGGCGGCGACATTGATGGAGACAAAGTTCAATTAATATCTCAAGTACCATTTGGTACCTCAAAAGCACCACATACCGTACCATATTAACACCATGTTCACATGCAATATCCTAAATAGTTTGGAAGGCACTCACGTGTGTGTATTGACAGATCCAGCTTCACAGTGATACCGAGGTGGTACTGAGTGCCAGTTGGCTGAGAGCGCCGTCATAGCACCTGCATCCAACACGCCGAAACCGAACAAGTGATTGAACTCCAGCCCCACGCCGTTCATCGTCCAGTGGAAACGACCCTATGGATACGAAACATTGTACACGGCTGATTATGCTATTACACACAGGAAATAAAAATAGATTTATAAATATACTAGCGACCCCCGCCCCGGCTTCGCCCGGGTAGCAAAGCATAATATAATATAGCCTATGTCACCCGGAGATAGTGTAACTTCCCAACAGTGAAAGAATTTTTGAAATCGGTTCAGTAGTTTCGGAGCCTATTCAATACAAACAAACAATCATATCTTTTCTCTTTATAATATTATTTCACTGTATTTCGTTTATTACAAAATACATTTAGGTTATACCTAAGCCTCAGCAACACGTGGTGGTTATGAATGTTAAATTGTAGCTTATATGAAACTTTTGTATTTTTAACATAGCGCCATCTATTGAATACTTACGCAATCCAATCAACAGATATCGCCATCTGTTTGAATTGTTTAGAGCTAACAGATAATTGTGACTGTCAAATAATAGACAAATAATTTGCAATAAAATAATATTGCGACTATAAATTGAGATGTAAGCTATCCTATCTTTCAAGTTGGATCAAATTGCACACGGTGTCCAATCAAATTTAAAATCGGTTCAGTAGTTTAGGAGTCCATCGCGGACAAACAACATGACACGTAATTTTTATATATATATAAAGATAAATGTAGGTCTTAACGCTGCCGGCTAACTCTTCAAGTCTGTCCTGTTCTCTGGGAGAAATACAGAAGCGTGGCAAAGGAGCGTGGTCGTTCTTTTCTTTTAAAAGGGTAATAAGACTCTTTTAAAGAATTATAGATCCATTTCGCTCCTAAGCCACGTATAATGTTGTTTTCAAGATTCGTCACCAATCGTCTAGCGTGAAGACTCAACGAATTTCAGCTACCAGAGCAGGCCGGGTTTCGAGGAGGATATAGGACCATAGACCCCATCCATACAGTGCGACAAATTATACAGAAGTCCGATGAGTATAATCGGCCCCTTGTCTTGCGTTTGTAGACTATGAGAAGGCTTTTGAATCTATCGAGACCTGATCTGTTTTGGAGTATCTGCAGCGATGCCAAGTCGACTGGCGATACACCCAAGTGCTGAGATGTCATTATGAAAACGCGACAGTGACCGTCCAAACTCGGATCAGCGAACTGGACGGCCTAATAGATTCTGACGGATGTACTTGGACAAAATCCAGGTTATGTTCACAGGACACGTCACTCCGGGACCGATTGCTGTCAATGGCGGTGCTCTCGAGGTTGTTCGAGAATACGTTTACCTCGAGCAAACTCTGCAGTTTTGTAAGAACAGCTTTGAGATAGGCTAACAGGAGAAATCAGCTGGGCTGGGCAGCATTCGGGAAGCTGCTTCGAGTCTTCTCGTCCTATATTCCGCAGTGCCTACATACTATAGTCTTTTAGGCTCTGCGGAATATGCGACTATAAAGTCTTCAATCAGTGCTTCCTGCCTGTTATGGCTTACGGAACCGAAATGTGGATACGTAAGGAAAGGATGGACCATAAATTCAAGGTCGATCAGTGATGAATGGAACGAGCTATGCTTGGAATCTCTCTGAGGAATAGAATCCGAAACGAGGTGATCCAACAGACAACCAAAGTTTTCGACATAGCTTACAGAATAAGCAAGCGGAAGTGGCAATGGACCGACCATATTAGCCGTAGAACCGATGACCGTTGGGGTGGACGTGGTTCTTGAGTGGAGATCGCGAATCGGCAAATGTAAGGTAGGACGCCCTCAGGCTAGGTGGAGCGACGATCTTCGCAGAGTGGCTGGTAGCAGTTAGATAAGAGTTGCCGATAATCGAGCTGAACGGCGTGCAATTGGAGAGGCCTATGTCCAGCAGTGGACTGCTGTAGGCTGATGTTGATGATGGTGAGTAAGTACATAAATCTTTAGTTACAAGAGGCAGATTTCACCTCCTTAAATAGGCAAATAGAGAGGGCGAGCTGCTTCATAGGAACCGAAATAAAATTTCACCCAAAACAAAAAAAAAATTGATTAGAAAACAATTAAAAACCTCCTAGCAATGATTTTCGTAAAGGAAGACTTCTGTTTTTGACAAGTTTAGTCTTAACGTAATTTCCTTTAAGAAAAGTCTCGAGATTTTCTTTTAGCAGGCGAAAACTAAATCTGGGCTGGGCTAATATGATAATAATTGTGATCCTTAAGATTCGTACCTAACGCTTTGACTTAATTCTAAATAATAACTAGACCACTTTAAAACTACAAAGAAACTCAAATAATTAAAATAATGACTTCAAAAACAAATCCTTAAGACGAAATATAAATTGATTTCCAGAAATTCCTGCCGAATAGAAGCGAACAAGTTTTCGTCAAATAACATCCGAATAAAAATTTTAATTTATAGAGACATTTCCATCCACGCCGAACCTTGTTAACAAAAGCACAATTCGAAACCAAAGAGGGAAGAGCAATAAAAGAAAATTAAACAGTAAACTTGGCTAAATCTTGGCTTTTGAGTCCTCTTTACCTTGCGTTTAAACTTGAAGACAAAAGTTTATAGACTGAAGCCCGAGGCTTCACGCTTTGAGGTATAACAACAACTAGCACTTTGAAAATTGTTTATGTTTTCATGTGCCTAAGTATATACAAAATTAAAAAGTTGAATAGCCGGTTTTTCTACTACATGTTGCCATGAAACATAGCAGAAGTTACGCTTGGCCAACGAGTTTTATTGCTCTTTGTTTAAAAACGAAAAATGACACAGCTGTCTATCGTCTTGTTAATGAACTGTCAATCGATTTTTACGACATCAATAATACGGGCTTTTTAATTATACGGAGAAGCATGTGCACTTAATTTAAACTAAACCTATATTTCCCGTCTTCATTTGAAAAACATGTCATACAAAAATATAATGCAAACCTTAGCATCATAAAGCGAGTTCCTCTTTGAAGTCAACACAGTCAAGTGTTGGATGTCTCGCCACGTTAAGCTGGGACTGTGAACAAAGAGTCACCTTTAAGAATAAAAATAATATCGTTTTGTAGGCCAAACTTGTTATAATGTGGTTATACAGGTTACTATAGTTACACACTTATACAGATTACTTGGCGCGTGAGTTTGAGAGTTTTCAACGAACGTAGTATGGCAGCGTTTTGCTTTGTAACGCATACGCGGAAAAAAGGGAAAGGCCACGTTACAAAGTGTACATTTACTGATATAACTAAAACTTAGGTGAAAAATGCCTTTCAATGTTTTGGGGCGTATTTAGATTGGCTAGATTAATGCTCTTATTTAAGTTGTGCTCAATGTCTAAGTTGGTTGCAGTGCAGTTGTCCAAAATCATTTTGGCAGACAAACCTTGGATTATGACAGATTCAGGGAAGAAGAAACATACTTGGCATGCAAAGCCAGTACAGACATTCCCGCAGCCGCAGGTGCTGCTGCTGATGTTCCCGAATGCGTGGCAGTACATTTTCCATACAGGTCAGTAGTTGCTAGACCCGTGATGCAGTCCCGACCATAGCTCAACATATTATAATAAAGACAAGTCGTCGATAAATCGGAAGAAAGGAACTTACTTGGCATGCAAAGCCAGTGAAACCACTCCTACAGCCTCAGATGCAGCGGCCGATGTTCTCGAAATGCAGTCCCGACCATAGCTCAACATATTATAATAATGACAAGACGTCGATAATTCGGAAGGAAGGAACTTACTTCGCATGCAAAGCCAGCGCAAACACTCCTGCAGCCTCAGGTGCAGCGGCCGATGTTCCCGAATGCGTGGCAGTGCACTTTCCATACAAGTCAGTAGTAGCTACGCCAGTGCTGGGGTCTCGAGCGCCATTGCTGAACGTACTTGCAAGAGTTGATGAACAGGACTCGTCGTAGTGCGCGTTTTGACCGTCGTTTATTGCACTGGAAAAAGGTTTTGTAGTTATTGGCTTTAAGTTAATATACTTGTATATATATTTAACCGTCCGCAAAATACGCGCTTTGATGTGGAGTTGCGGACACCAGTACGTATACCTATTACCGATATGTATTTAACCTAGTGGTAATTCGAATGGCGAGTGAGTGGACACGCCATACCTATCTTTTTGAGGAGCCCAACGTCGTATTTTGCTGCCACTTTTGCAACTTTAAATATAAACTTTACGTAGTGATTCTGATTGCTTACCACACTTTTTGACAATTCAAATCATTGCGTCGTTCACGTTGTTGAGCAGACGAATTTTTCAAGCTCATATGTTTGAAAACTTCGTCGTAAAAGCAATGGATTAGTATAGGCGAAGCACAGTAGTACGAGCTCTATTTTATGTTATTTTAACCAAGTCAATACCCCAAAACACTAGCATAGTCAAGTAACACACACTTACTTGCTTACGATCACTCACCCACACACACACACATAGACAAATCGAAAGAACCCAGGAGCTGGGTGCAACTTGAACAAAATATCACACTCGTTTCACGCTCATGACTGCAGCTGCTAAAATACTTTAATTTTGTGAAATCTTACACAATAACACGCTCACTTCCCATGCTCTAAAACTATACAAGGACCATCCCTTGACCTAACGAGTCAGTACCCTTGTCGCTGGTCGACTCCGCTGGACCTCGCCCAGGTAACTGGGGGTCTCACCTGGCCGAAACAGACCGCCGAGGTGTCGTGAAGAAAGCGGCTCTGTGTAACAGCGTCGCGACTTCCAAGAGAGAATATCAAGTCAGTAGCGAGCTATCCTCCAGTGAACCAACATCTCACAAGTGTCCATCTACTACCGCGCCGCGCTCCAAATAGTGCCAGTCAGTATAAGTTATAAAGTTAGTGTTTAAGTGTTTTAGTACGTATGTTGACCCTACATAAAACTAAATTACCTGTGTCATGCCTATGTATAATAAGGGTCTACCCTTTATAGCAGAACTTTTTATGTCATAATATTATTTTGCATAACAGCGCATAGCATAAACTTCATTTCGCAGAAAATCGTTTGGCATACACTCATTTATAATACATTAAAAACGCATAATTTTGTAAGTCAGAATCATCTTTAGGCATAAATTTCATATCCATAATAATTAAAAGTAGAACCATCACATTGCAGAAAGTTCACTGTCAGAATCGTCTTTTGGCATAAATTTCATATCCATAATAATTAAAAAGTAGAACCATCATATTGCAGAAAGTTCACTGTCAGAATCGTCTTTAGGCATACGTACATTTCATATCGATAATCATTAAAAGGTAGAACTATCATATCTCAGAAAGTTTACAGTTAGAATCATCTTTTGGCATACTTTTCATATCCATAATAATTGAAAGACTCATCTATCACATTACGGAAAATTCATGGTTAGAATAATTTTGTATTTCTTACCATTGATTGAACACTATTTTTTTTTCGCCACGGACTTACGACGATAATGGTTATTGCTAGATCTTTCCGATCAGGCGTTAATCAAATTATTTTTACTTTTGTTATAGTAGGAGGTAGTTGTCATATCGTTTTATTGCGTTGACCAAAATCAAGCTAAAGTATATTAAATATGCAAAATTCTGCAGAAAGTAATGTAAAAGTGTTTAGATCAAGCAAAGGTGGAATTAAGTTAGAAATGGATGGATTTATTTACGAAAAAAATAAAGTGCAAAGTGACAAATACTATTGGTTGTGTGAAATGAGACGGAACGAAAAATATAATTATAACAGTGATAAGTAATATGCATACATTGAAAACCAAAAAAATACTTAACCATAATCATGACCCTGATGTTATAAAGTCAAAGGTCGCTAATATTGTAAATTTGATTAAAGAAGAATCCATTCATATCGATGGGAAAAAACCAAGTCAGATAATAAACGATTGCTTATCTACAACATCAGACGAGATTTCAGCACATTTACCAACAATCAAAAATTTAAAGCAAATTATATACAGAAATAAAAAAAAAGGGAAACAGCCAATTACTGAACCAGAATCAATAGATTTTCAACTCGATATGAATAAGTTACATTGTGACTATTTGGAGAATGTTTTGATTATAAAGGATCAATCAAAGAACGGACGTCGGATAATTATGTACACAACAAATAAATTATTACATCATCTAAGCCGATCCAAATATTGGCTTGCAGACGGCACATTCAAAATTGTACCAAAAATATTCCATCAACTGTATGTGATACATGGCTCTGTATATCATAATGTAACATTCCCGATGGTACTTGCACTAATGACTAATAAGGATAAGGCTAGCTATGATACATTTATTGAAATGTTATTGGAATGTTGTGCATCCGCTGATATAGTCCTATCACCCCGTTATATAATAATGGACTTTGAACAAGCGCCCCAAATTACTTTTAAAAATTATTTCGATAGTGTTATAATCAAAGGATGCAATTTCCATTTAGGGCAAATAATATACCGGAAAATACAGAAAAGTGGCTTCCAAAAACTATACGGTAATGATGCTAAATTTGCCATGGAAATGAAATGTTTATTTGCTCTTTCTTACTTATCGCCTAGTGATATACCAAAGTATTTTGATGAATGGCGCAAAAATATATCCCCTGAGGCGGACATTATTACACAATGGTTTAGCGATAATTATATTTGGGGAACAAATTCTTCGCCACCAAAATATCAGCCTAGCCACTGGAGTACAAAAGATTTAATCGACCAGGATATCCCTAGAACACAAAATTATGCTGAATCGTGGCATCACAGGATAAATACCATAGTGAGCGCAACTCATGTGGGATTCTATAATATATCAAATCAACTAATCAAAGAAATAAAATACTCAATCATAGAAATTGATAAACTAGGTACAGGCGCCCCAGTACCAGCAAAATGAAAAAAAGTGTTGGATAAAAAGTGTCGCGTAGAAATTATATTAAATAATCAGTCAGATTACACTGAAACTGGGTTTTTGAAGGCAATAGGAGCTAATTTGAGATTAGTTTAATGAAAATTGTCTTTAAATTTAACCGACTTCAAAAAGGAGGAGGTTCTCAATTCGACTGTATGTTGCTTTTTTTTTGTATGTTTGTTACGCGATTACTCCGCCAATTATAAATTGATTTTGAAGATTCTTGTTGGGTATCATTTAAGCTATTACCAATTTAATTAGTTTTGTGTTTCTTAAATAATAGGGTTTGTCCTCCAAATAGTAGATCTGTCACCAAAATGTAGTCACCAAACAATGCAAAATCAGTTCCACAATAAATCACCTAAAATCCTGAGATATAAGGTCTAGTACCAAATAAATGTTTTTGTATGTATTATATTGTGTTGCTAACAGGCACCGAGCCTTTATTTCTGTAAAATAAATAAATAAATATAATAAAATAACCACGAAGGGGATGGCGGGGTCTTTCAGACCCCGCCATCCCCTTCTAACCTAACCTGTCCGAGTCGGGGTGCCCCGAGTCTCGAATTAATTTGATGATTCATACCTGGGAACAATTTTTGTTTATCTGAGAACGAAAATATTTCGTGGCGATAGATCTATTTATTAGGTGATACAACTTGATGACAAATATAAATTTTGGTGATAGAAAATATAGTTTCCATTCTTGTTTTGTTCGTTAGGTCATTCTTCCAAAAAAGAAACTACAAAGTAAAAAATAACTTTAATTTTGGAAGATGGTGGCAAACAACGAAATTTCAAAACCGAATATACCAACTTCCGAAATTAAAATTTGTTTTTGACTTTTTAGTGTCTTCTTTGGAAGTCGGTTGTTTTTTTTTTTTGTAAAAAGTTTTTTTGTTTAAATGCTTATTTAATTATCTTTCTGCATGTATTACTTTGTACGAGTATTACTTACTGAACTCAATTAAACAGTTGATTGTAAACATTTATGTGGTTCTTATTTACCTGTGAGAAGCATGCAAACATGCAAACAAGCTTACACCATGCATGCATCAAGCATGTAGCATGCAAATATGCAAAAAAGCACACACCATGCATGTATGCATCAAGCATGTAGAATGCAAACATGCAAAAAAGCACACACCATGCATGCAGCATGCAAGCAAACATGCAGCATGCAAGCAAACATGCAGCATGCAAGCAAGCATGCAACATGCAGCAGGCATGGTTTCTGTCACGGCTCCGGCGCTGCGGGGCTCCGGCGGTCCCACGCAAGCTTCTCGTCGCAGATAGTTGTAACGCTCACCACAGCGGCTTCGGCTTGCTGGCCGGCTTCGCCGGCCAGCCTCAGCCGCGGCGGCGAGCGTTAAAACCACCTGCTCCTCAACTCGCGGGCCGCCTCGCCCCTCCGCGCCTACGCGGGCTTAAATTACACTCTAGGGGTAGGGCAGACAAGACTACGTGCAGTCGGTTTTGCAGCGATTCGGTTCTGTCACTTCACTAACTTTTGTAGTACAACATATTGACTTTTTAAGACAATATTTTAATTTTAATTTAAGGTTAAGAATATGATTACGTTTTATAGAAATGACAATAATTATGCCTAATAAAATTATTCCAAATAATATTCTGCCATCTTCTTAATATGCCAAGTGAAATTATTTAAAATAATGGTCGCTCTAAATAAACGTTATGTGAAACGAAATTATGCGAAATTAAGCTTTGCCAAAAGTAATTATGCCAAATAAAATTCTGCCATCTTAAAAGTATGCCTTTGTAAATTCGGACATATAAACATTCGGCCAAACAATAATTATATTAAATGATTTTTATGCCATATATATATTCGTTTAAAGAAGATTATGCCAAGTGGGTTATGCCAAATAAATTTCGGAGCATCAAAATTCTGCCAGATAGAGGGAACCCGTATAATAAACGTGTGCCTGCAAGACAGTACTGTTTTTACCTCCGACTAGCTGGTTTTAATTCACTACTTCGTCACGGGAACACCGTCACCCCCACCTACATCACTTGACCCCCGTTGTCTTAAAAAAATAGCAATTTACTTCAAAATCCTTCGGATTGTGATTGAAAAAGAGTAACGCAATCGAACTGCCCGTTTCTAAAAATCCTTAAGGCTCCCACAGACATGCGCGACGCGACGCCCGACACAAAGGCGCCGCTCGTCGCGCTACATGCGGTCCCTTTGTGGCGAGCGTCGCGTCGCGCCAGTGTGTATGAGCCTTTACAAATATTTTAAGTATTTGGTTCTCGTTAATATCAAACAATCGTTTCAGCTACCATGAGGCTTGAAACTGATCACAATCGATCAGGCTTCCAGTAAACCGTAGGTGTTACTCATACGGGTTTCATTACTCACGCACGTGTAGAGACATTAAACGATCTAGGACAAAACACAACACAACAGTTTCCAATAGGTTATGTTTCTAACTTAGAATGCAACAAAGTAGGTATAGACATCAGAGGGGCCATTCCCGTATTTCTTAGAACGATCGCATTTTAATCTCAGTCCCGAACTGTCAAAAAAACCTCGTATTTAAAGTGCTGCAAGGATTTTTTGGGTCTTGGATGACATTGAGAGGAAGCGCCGTTCGTGAATATTTGTGAAATTGTATTGAAAAATCAAGATCCTTGTACAGCTATACCTAACGGGTGTAAAAATATAATTAACGAAGCCGACAGTCACTTGTATTCTCTGTCACTATATATTTTTTGCACTGGACCATCCCTGGGAACCTTCTGATTACGGAAATATTGAAGGTCAAAATTCCAACTTTTACTGACGTTTTTTTTTACGAAAACAAGCTTTTAATGTTATAAGTTTATAACACAACTTTAAATCTCTCTGTACCGTTGCATGCATCCATAAGCACAATGTTTTGCGTGTGTTACATTGCGCACTACCGCACCGCGAACAGCACATTTTCACATCATAAATATAAAAGTCGTTTCCCAGCAATTGTTTTGCGTGCAATGTTACTTAGTTTGATGTACATAATGCGTAGTTGGCGACTATGTGATGGGTCTTTTTACACCCTGTATATTATTGACAAGATTTTGACATTGATTGTCACTGAGAAGAGATTGTGACATGAATTTGAGCGTTTTTTTTTTACTACGAGAATGGGCTTTCAATTCGAAAGAGTATCAGAAATCAAAGTTAATTAAATCAGAACTCATAGCTGTATACTGAGTGCGTGTACCTACTTTTAAAGTTAAGAAAGGATCCGAACTCGGGAAATAAATAGCGCCCTTAAAAGTTACTTTGGCAATGCCGAGCACTAAACATTTTGGAAAAGAACGGGCGCGCTGCTTAGGACTAGCTAACTAAAACCTAAAATTTTTCACACGAAAAAGAAAACTACTAACTACTATTTTCTACTACTTTGTGGGAAATATAGCACACGCCTACATGTTCGCAGGTACTTAATATAGACTGCTGTAAATGGAATACCTTCAGTTAAATAGTTAAATTAAGGCACGTGTACACTGGCGCGACGCGACAGCCCGACACAAAGGCACAGTGTGTCTCGCGACGAGCGGTGCCTTTGTGTCACGTTGTCGCGTCGCGCTTGTTTGAGGGAGCCTTTAAACTCACCTTTGAGCTAAGATACAATGCTGTAGGCTACCATGCGTAGTGTGGCAAAATACTGTCATCGCATTATTTTGCGATATAATTGCTATATTAACGCATAGTCATATGAATGATCTAATTTCGAAGCGAGGTAGCCTATAAGGTATCGCGACGCCAATGTTTTTTCGCGCTACGCTTTTTTGCCGACAAAGGAAATTAGGTTTAAAGATTCTTAAAAAGACACAAAGTCCATGAGATGTACATGAGAGCAATGTTTCTAAGCTAAATTATACCTAAATACGCAGTTCGTCCAAATCGTCACTGCATCAATTATGTTTATGATACATCCATCCAATGCATTTAGTTTTTAGTAAGGGTGTTAGTTGTGATTAAATATCCAGATAATTGATTCTTGTATGCATTAAAAAAGGTCTTGTATGCATAATTGTGCAACAAAATACTTTGTAAATTTAGGTCTTTTTTCTTTACTCGATGGTACGGCAGCAGGGTCCACACCCTGCAGCCGTTTCGTCAAGCTATGTCGCAAACTATTATCCACCTTTTATACTGCCCTCTGTGTCCCAAAACTTGCAGTCAAAGTGACCTCTGCGCTGCCACCGAAGACGCCGTGGAAGTGGCGAAGTTTTGGGCCAACAAGATCTAAGAAAAGTCGTGCCAGCAACACTAAAAAGAAGATAGTAGCCTCCTTTGGGTAACGAAGATAATTTGGTTCAGTTTAACGATAATTTAATAAAGAAAATTAAGTAACTCGATTGAACCTTTTGCCTCAAGTATTTGAATTTAACACAGGTATTACTTACTTAGGTACTTTTATTTAATATCATAATTAACCTATAACGTTCCCACTGCAGGGACACAGGCCTCCTCTCTTCGAGAGGGAGTGGGCTCTAATTGAATATTATGTAATTTAATATAATTTCCGAAAATTTATTTTTACGACATAAAATCGCTTATCTTACAAAAAGTAACAGAACCTAGTAACTCATCATTTATCATACGAGTATCTACCGTATTATTTTGTTATAATTTTATTTTCATGACATTTAGGAGTGAAACAGAAAATGACTTATCCGCACAGTATTTTAAGTACCTCAAGCCTGACAAATGATCACCGGACGACATTGTAAGTTATCTAACTTGTTTAAAACTTAACATAAAAACACAAACTTTATCAATTTTCTTCTGAATATTTGGGAGAAACGGGAGATTTAAGAAGTTAGGTAGGTAAATGATAGGTATTTATTTTTGGAAGGACATTTAAGATCATTTTACATGAGTTTTGAAAAATCTTTATAAAACCAGATGGGGCTAGCATTTCCTAAATGTCAATGAAATAAAATGCCGAAATGAAACCAGAGGATCTGGTTCATCAAAATCATCTAACCGGCCATCTCATCTAAGACTCATCTCAGATGGGCATCTGAACTGGAAAACTATTGTTATATTTGCACTGAAAGATATCCTACTTCAAATCCTACTTATTTCTAAGAGCACCCACCTATTGATGGAGACGGTCCACATGGAGGCTGCGTACCCGTCACAGTTGCAATCATCATCTTCACCGCCATCACCACTCGCCCAAACGTAGATGTTGCCCAAACCGTTTCGTCCCTGAGAACACAATGATATAATATTTATATCGTTAAAATAAATTATAAAGCCTTTCTAAAGACAAATCTCACACAGGTACACAAATAAACATGTCTGAACAAATCAAGTCTGGTCTTACAAGCCCGTGACCTACTGCTACTAAACGGTCAAAGAAAAATTCCCATATCAGCTTTTCAAAGCGACAAATGATAGTAGGTAAGTAGCCTGTTATTAATAGAGGATGCAAGGAGACACCTGCTGTCAAGTCAAATGGCATAACCCTAGTGTCGCCTGTAACGACACCTACGAGTAGGAGAAAGGGTCACCTACTCTTTGCTAAGCGCCAGTCGCAAACTTTGAACACCTAGGTAGGGTAGGCGTCATACGATTCACAGATCAAGAGAAAGGATTCTGTCGGCCTTTGACACAAAAAGGGTTGCACTAAGCTCTTTCAGCCTCAAAGCCAGAGCCACCGATTCTTAAGCTCTGCCTTTCCACTTCCCACGCCAATCTTTAAAAATATCTTTCTTTGTTCTTGCTGTAGGCGGATCAAAGTAAAGAAGGTAAAGTCAGGGAAATTAATGATTTGCCTATTGCCTACCAACTCAAATTATCCGTATATTCACATCACAACTGTCCTTCCTTGACAGTTGTATGAAATGGATATAACACGGAAAATTTACGTAGTGTGCCAATTTGATTAACAGTTAATTTTTCTCACCGTACATTTCCTTGTCTTTGGAATTAATTAAAATAACAAAGGTTTGTTGGTTTTGTCGAAGTCTAATCATTTTTAATTAGATATATTTTAAGTATTTTTGAAAGTATCTTACGTATTCGCAAAATAATAATGGTAATTTGATTGCCCATTCCTGTGAGCAGTAAAATTGCGTGGGTTGTCCATAAGATACCGACTGAAGGAAACGAATAATTTAATTTCAGTTTCCAAGGAAGTGGTTCTGATCAATTGTATGCATTTGTGGAATGAGATGAAAACACATTTGCCTGACATTTACTTCAGGATGCTGATCCGGCTGCCTCGCTATTGTAGTGCAACCGGAATGTTTGCGGAGGCGCGAACGGACGGCTTTCATACAGTTCTACGGAAGAAAGTGGCCTCCTTATAGCGCGCGTGCGAGGCAGTAGCAACAGTATCCTGCAGATGGTTGTATCTCGTGCGGATTGCCCTATCCAGAACAAATGGATGCATATTGTGATGGGTGTTGACTAACATAGTGCATAAGACTTTACTAACGCAATAGGTACCTATAAATATAATAATTTATTTCTCTGTATTGTACGAGTATTTATTTCTCTATATTTTTATAATCTGTAATTGTATGGATTAATTTGATCTGAAATAAACTGATTAATAATAATTTTAAAATTTATAAAGAATATATGTATAGCTTGTGGAGGAATGTATGACCTCATTAGGTACATTGCGATTGCAGGAATTGAGTCATTGTGGACGGCGTACAATGGGTAGCTCAACCTCCGGTAAAAACCAGGCCCGGGTCGACGGCGCGTTGTGGTCCACGCTCGCCTCAGAGATGTCAGGACTAATTGACGGGGTCCGCTAGGACTGATGCCTGCCGGCGTCGCGGATTGTTCGAAAGAGTTACCGTGGCCCTGGCACACAGGCAACTGAAGGAACACAGGTGGGTTTTACTCAGTAAAAGTCTGACACGCCCTCCCGCTCCGTCCAGAGCGGGAGAAGTTATTTGATGATTTCCCACCCAAAATAAAAGAGAGAAAATAAAAGAGTGAGCGAAGTACCTCCTCACAATACAATTTTGCATACCCTTGATATTGTTAGCTACCGTTAAAGCTAAGAACACAAAAGCAATGCCATGTGAGTCTTGCGGATAGTTAGGTATCTTATTTACAGGATTTTAAATCTGGTTGCACATTCAACGGTTCGTCACGCATGACTGATGACAATTAATTACTGATCTACTTGAACTAAATTTTATTTTACTAAAAACTGTAATTCCCCATGTAAAGTTAGAATATAGTTACCTCTAGTATCCACGTGCCCTGCGGGTACTCAAAAAAAAAAGTATGAATCATATTTTTTTTGCCGTTAGCATAATTTATTGGGGGTCGGCGCGACATGTCATCTTCCTCCATGCTTCTCTATTAGTCATGTCAATAGTCACTCTTTTTCTAGCGATATCATCTTTCACACGGTTCATCCATCGTTTCTTTGGTGTTCCCCTACTCTTATAACCATCCACATTGCTTGTAGGGAATAAGTACCTAACTTAATTTTAAACTGTGTTACAAAGAAAATGGTTTCAATATAGATATACATATCTCATCTATGAAATAATGGAATAAGGAAGCCGGTTCTCAGGTACTAATTACTGGCAAGTAAGAAAAATCTTTGGATTTGAAGATTGTTTAATAAACAAAGTTTTCT
The DNA here is from genome assembly GCA_917490735.1 of Dryobotodes eremita. Classification (NCBI taxonomy): domain Eukaryota; kingdom Metazoa; phylum Arthropoda; class Insecta; order Lepidoptera; family Noctuidae; genus Dryobotodes; species Dryobotodes eremita. The sequence continues at coordinate 15,635,173 of OU823257.1, forward strand.
ATAATTATTTCAGTAGCACAATTCTTCAAGCTGTGTAGGTTGGATACACAATTTGAATTGTGTTAGTTAAATAACTTAGTTTAAGAAAATAAAACAAATAAAGAGAGTATTTGATCGACTTTATGTGTAAATTATTTTCGTTAAGCTTATTTTTATTCTGTACTAGCTTTACCCGGCCCGGCTTCGCACAGGTAGCACTAAGTATCTAACACCTACCCTACTCTATCTACCCTACCTACCCTACCTACCTACCCTACCTACCTAACCTACGTACCTACCCTACCTACCTTCTTACCCTACCTACCCTCCCTACCTACCTACCTACCTACCTAACCTACCTACCCTACTTACTCTACCTAGCTAGGTAGCTAGGTTTGTAGGTACAAAGCTGACCGGTCAGACGTTGTCCTGTCAAAAATTTTCCTTTGGGTATTTCCTATTTTTTTTTTCTTTTAAACCATCCCAGTAAAGAGGTGAACAAAACAAATTTAAAAAAGAACAAATCGATCAAGCCGTTTCCGAGTTTTAGCGAGACTAACGAACAGCAATTAATTTTTATATATAGATTTAACTTTGACCTTCATATCATTTTTTTTATTCTAAAGCTAAGTAAGTAGTGAAGTTTACTTACAAAATAAGCAACCGAACTTAAATTCAAATTATTCTGCGTATAATTTAACACTTTTAACGTAATTACATTATAACTGATTAATCATTTCGGAGTAAATTCAAAACATAATAACTAAAGTTAAATTGATAATTACAGTAGGGTAACTATGTCACATCCCTTCACTAGAATTCCTGCAACATTTCAACTTTGTGACTTTGAGCCTCGTCACCATAATTATGTGGCTGGAATTAGGAGCCGACATTCTGTAAATATGGTAAGTCAAAACTTTGACACTCTGTTAATGCGCCAATATGTTAATATGTCGGCTTTTAACCACCTGTGACAATTTTCAAGGTTTATTTCAAAGACATGTAGAAATGCAAAATTAAATACCTATGTCTTTCATTTTGTTTACGTGCATAGTTTCTGACATGACCTAGGTACAGTATTTTTATTTCAGTTAGCGACACGCGCTTTACTTGTGGTAACCAAATTTATAAACACGCTGTGAATGTGTGCCTGAAGATGAGTAGCGTCAGCACATAACACACACACGCACACACACACACAAGCACCCATTTCCGACTTTGCAATTGTCTCGGACGGTACCGAGAGCTCCTGCGCTTACACACACATTCACCGCGTGTTTGTTCACTTAGGAACCACAAGTAAAGCGCGCGTCGCTTCGTGAAAAATAATAATTATTATACTGTGTGGCAAGTTTAACGCAGTTGAAGAAACATGCGATTTGAAAAAAGAAAACATTTGCCTTTGCCTAAGATTACTAACTTACGCACCAATGGGGTAACTATAGTTCGTGTCGCCGATCACACGCAGGAATTCAATATCGAAATTCTTATCAGCTCTTTTAATCCTACCACCAACGCTTTTAATTTAAAAAATCTTAAAAATAATATTAAATAAACATTTATCTCATAATAACTCTTTTACAAACAAAGATAAAAGCAAGAATTTTCCTCAAAAACCTTCTGAAAGAAATAAAAATATCGAAGGAACACAATTCATTTCAGTGAGCCTCCTTCTTTGTTTACATATCGAAGATCGCTCGTGTGGGCCGAAATAATACCTGCGTTCAGACGGAGCCCTGAATCGATTATCTTGTGGACATAAAAACGGAGATGGTAAAAGAAATGGCGGCCATTTTAGCGATGGAATAAAAGGACGATTAATGTGTAATTGGAATTGAAAGCGATGAAGATGGCTGTAAAACTAATAAACTGTTTTAATTATTGAGGGGCTCGTAGCTAGACGATAATAGCCACACGGTTCGATCGAAGGTTAAGCTACACCTGCCGCGGTCGGTTGTGGATGGGTGACCATCCATTACATATCGAAACCCCTCTGTGCTTCGGAAAGCACGTTAAGCAGTTGGTCTCGGCTGTCATTTGTAGATCTTTGACAGTCGTTACGCGTCACGGGTAGACAGAGGCCCAAAAGTCTGACCGCGTGGCATCGTGTTACCCAGTAACTGTGTTGGTAGATATCAAATTGGTAGTCGCTCCATGTAAAATACTGGTATTCAGCTGTATCGGGTAAGACTGGAAGCCGACTACAACATAGTTGGAAGAAAGCTAGGCAGATGGACTGCTTTGACTATTGTGTTTGTGTGAGTAAATAAAAAGTGCATGAGAACGTGCGTGGAGAGTAGTTTTTAGCCTTAATGTTTTCTTAGACCCACTTGCACCGCCGTCACTAATAACGTTTAGCGCTAAACGAGTTTTAAACATAATTCTGTCTTCGTCATTTTTAAACTTCTGACAGAAACAGAATTATGTTTAATACTCGTTTGACGCTAAACGTGTTTGACGGTGCAAGTTGGCCTTTATAGTGTTGAAATTAACTATCAAAGTTTAATTATGTTGTTGTTGTATGTTCCTTGTGTTGTTGTGAGTTGTTTGTAGTTCGTTTCCTGTTTGATAAATTCAGAAAATGGTTTTAGAAGACTATCTGATAATAATGCTGTTGTTGTGTCGATAGAAGTGTAAATTGTCTCTAAGTCGTATCAAAACTGTGTACAACATCTAGGTATATTATTTGTTTTCGTTACAAACTTACAAGACTACATTCAACATAAAGAACGCATAATTTTAAACTTTAAACTTTCAAAGAAACCGCTTGCTCTTTATCGCTACATAGATCTATCTAGATCTAGAAGATTAAACTCATTTTATGTCAAACAGCTCCCAGTCCCTTCTAGTTAAAGACCGGAAGTGTTGCCGTGTTCCTTTTTCAAACGTTCCACTTTCATTTTCCAGCGGCGGAAATGACGACTAACGGTGAGGGAAATGAAGTAGTTTTTAACGGTAGATATACATAGTAGCTTAGTTAAATCTTCGAGTACTTTAAGTACAGATAAAATGGCTTTTTATAGTAGGTAAAATCAGGGAAATTTATTATTAAGTAAAGTGACCACCAACTTAAATTATCCGTATTTACAACTGCCATTCTTTGACAGTTGTATAAAACAGCTATAACACGGCAAATTGACGTGGCTTTCCCTGACTGTACGTTTCCGTTTTTAATTTCTTCTTCTTCTTCTTTAGGGGTTTTGGTTTCCGCACTTAGTCCTTCAAGTGGACCATTGTGCGTGGGCCATGGTGGCCGTCGGTGGTTACTCCAACCAGCCCACCTCCCTCCAGAAGTTGATGATGTCTCCTGGTCTGTTGAGAACATCTGTGTAAGATCTGGGTGCCCCGAGGGTTTGTGACCTAATCTGGGTGACGCCTGTGCATTCGAAGAGCACATGCGCTACGGTTTCCTCAGCCTCCATGCAAGCCCTGCACAGAGGACTGTCCGTTATGCCTATTGTGTGAAAGTGTTTGTTTAGTGAGCAGTGTCCCGTGATGGTCCCCGTCAACAGGCGCAGGCCGTTCCTGTCCAGACGTAATAGGCGTCTGGTTAACTTGCCATCCAAGGATGGCATGGCGTTCTTGGACTGCCTGCAGCCTGTTGTCGAGGTCCACCAGGTCTCCGCTTGTGTGTGGGTGTACTCCTGTAACCATCTTCGTAGCTGGTTGAAGGGGATGGGCGCGATGGGTTCGGGTCCACAGACTGACGCGCTGGATGCTCTTCTGGCCAGCTCGTCAGCTGCGTCGTTACCCAGTGATCCACTGTGTCCTTTAATCCATTGCAGTGTAACTGTGTTGCGATAAGATACCGCTACACGTTCCAGAGCATTGTGACATTCAAGTGTTATGCTCGACGTAATATACTTTCTCCCCAGGGATTGGAGGACTGAGGCGCTGTCGGAGAGTATACGTATATGGGTGTCCGTGACTCTCCTGGCCTCTATGGCGTGCACCGCTTTTATGATGCCCACACACTCCGCCTGGTAGACGGTGTTGAACTTTCCTAGCGGGCTGGATATGTTTATGTTAAGGTCGTGCGAGAAAACTCCGACTCCGGTTCCGGAGTCGGTCTTAGATCCGTCGGTGTATACTCTCAGCTCTCTCGGGCCTGAGTGGTCACAACGTTCTTCTGTAAGTGTTATGTTGTAATGCCTTTGGAAGTAGTGTAGTTTCGGGGCTTTGTCACAGGGTGATGCCATCATCGGTTGTCGCTTGATCGCAGTTTCCCTGATGCGTATGTGCTTTACTCTACAGTCTTTGCTTAGAGTCCCTGATATATGCAGCCTAAAGGTAGCCAGGGCGGCCTCCTCTTGCACGATGAGGTGCAGAGGTGGTAGTCCAAGCATCGCCTGTAGGGCCGCAGTGGGTGTGGTTCTCATGCAGCCAGTGATTGCTACACAAGCAAACCGTTGTAGTTTTTCAAGGTCTCTCTGGGCTGTACTCAAATCTGTCCTGGGCCACCAGACTATTGAGCCGTATGTGATAATTGGTCGGATGACTGTGGTATATAGCCAGTAAGTGACCTTGGGGCTAATCCCCCAATTCCTGCCAAGCATTCGCTTGCATTGCCACAGAGATATACTGGCTTTTGTAGTAATGTAGTTAGTATGTTTTGCCCAGTTCAGCTGTTTGTCCAAATAGATGCCCAGGTATTTGGTTTCAGTTGAGAGGCTTAGGGTAGTTCCAAAGAAACGAGGTAGTTGGAGTACCGTCAATTTCCTCCTTTTTGTAAAGAGAATTAGTTCGGTTTTTGTGGGGTTCACTGATAGCTGGTGTTTATTGCACCAGACCTCTACTATTTTCAAGGCTTGGCGCATGAGGTTGCATAGGGTGTTTTCGTGGGTACCATTTATTATTATAGTTATATCGTCAGCGTAACCTACTGTGTAGTATCCTTTGTTGTTGAGTTCTTTGATGAGGCTGTCTACGACTAGGTTCCATAGAAGCGGCGAGAGGACTCCCCCTTGCGGGCAGCCTTTCGCTACAATGGCCCTTGTAGTGTCGTTCACTGTGACTTGTACAGCTCTCTGTTTGAGCATATTTGTGATCCATCCGCTTAGGGTCGAATCTATGTTGTGTCTATCGAGGGCCATGTTGATGCTATTAAACATGGTTTTGTCAAAGGCGCCTTCTATGTCAATGAAGGCGGCTAGTGCTGAGCATTTGTAGTCCACTGCGCATTCAATTTTGGATACCACGCTGTGTAGCGCGGATTCCGTTGATCTACCTGTGGAGTACGCGTGCTGTTGTCTGTGGAGTGGTTTTGCCCGAAGAGGTCCGTCACGGATGTATCTGTCACAGAGTCTCTCCAGGGTTTTCAGTAGAAAGGAAGTGAGGCTTATGCCATTCTTTGACAGTTGTATAAAACAGCTATAACACGGCAAATTGACGTGGCTTTCCCTGACTGTACGTTTCCGTTTTTAATTTTTTTAAAACGTTGTTTAAAAACGTATTAAAAAAAAATATTATTGGTCTATCTACATATTATTCTTGAAATGGATGTATAAATAGGATGCATGTAGGTATTCCCAAAGGAGATTTGTATAGTATATACATCCCTAAGTAAAAATGGCTATCTAATATATTAAGAGGAAGTCAGGATCCTAACAAAAGCTCTCTTTATACCTTTCAGTGACAAAGGCTCATGATTTTCAACCCCATTATCTTGTATTATTTTCTTGTGTTTTCTTTTCTTGTTTTGTTTCTTTCTTGTTGTATAGATACAAATGAACGGATTAAAGTTCAATGAAATACAATGCATGGAAAGAGGACCACATTCATAGTCCATACATCTTTGGGCTAAGAGTGGGACCAAATCTGTCGGGTCATTCTCCGCCAAGTTTTTTTTTTTTCAGAAATCAAAAACATAAATTTGTCACTTGCAAAGTGCCTAAAGAAATCTATCCTCGAGGAAAGCCCTGACCTAAACCCTATCGAACATGTCTGGGACGAGCTTGGCAGACGTGTTAGAAGCCGAAATCCACCTCGACTCACACTTCATGCCCTGAAAAATGCACTTGTGCAATGGAACAATATTCCTCAGCATAAACTCAAACTCAAAGTATTTATTTAAAATAAACCAATTACAGGCACTTTTGAAGTGTCAAGGGTTCTGTCAGTCAGAAAAAATGAAGCTAGTTGCCCATTCCAAAGCGTAGTAGGTACCTATGGAGAAGAACGGGCAAGACACTTCATGGACACTCTTTTAAATCAACATAAAGTTACAAAAAAATTGGTTACATCATTCATGTTGAAATTACACACGTGAGAACGATGTAGAAAGACGTGCACGTTAAAAGCGTCCGTAATAAAAAAGATCAAACAAATAAAAATAAACAAATTAAAATAAGCCGTGGCAGCTAAGACATGACCAGTCCCTACTGACGGCGCCCGTTCACGAACATGACGTATGGATCGGCACCATTTAGCTCAACCTTTTTGAAGGAAACTTAATGATCCAACAAACACGCCGCCACCAGCGAGACATTTGAGTGAGCATGACATACAGCCGCCAGGGCACATTTAAGACAATGAAAGACGAACCTAGTAAATGATAGCTTTGTAGTAGGTACATAGTACTCACACATGTGCTATATGCATATGCATATGCTGAGGAATCTGGTACTGAGCATGCCAAATCGTGTAGAAGCCGTATCAATAGCACGTGGAGGCAATACGAAATATTGAATGATAAAAAAAATTGAATTAATTGTTTTTTGACCAAATGGCCCTATTTGGTTTTTACCTTCTGTAACACATTAACACATTTTTTTTGTTTCTATTTGGTGTTTTTTAATGCGTTACTTAAATACATTTGAATGTTGCTTTTCACTTCAAGAAGCTATCTTGCGTGGTTTCGGAAATATTTCATGATAATTTAGTTACAAAACCGATTCCTAGAATTTTGTTTCGGTCACACGTAAGCCGATCCGAGATAAACCCTAAGCCATGAAGCTTATCCACTACCAACATAAATACCTATAGCCTTATATAAGTACAGTACGAAGGTCAAACCAACTCTATTTTCCACTATTTGGACGCATTACATACAGTCGAAAGCAACTTCCATTAAGAGAGGCGACAGAAAGAATATCAAAGCCGTCGGGAGCTACGTATTTGTTCAGGTGACCACCCCTTTCGACGACCCCTTTTGTCCACCCCTTTTGACCACCTGGGTTGAAACTAATCCTTCGCTAAGAGGTTTTAATGTCTACTCTTAATGGAGTCCGTAAGCTAATATTTAGTGTCTAGATTGCTCGTTGAGTGATTCTAACCGTAATGCTATGTTAGACGGTTCACTTATGCCTTTAATTTTGGTTGGAGTACCCGCGACTTCGTTTCTCCATCTCTATCAATTCCTTTTACAAAGATCGAGATTAAAAGATCTCTTTGAGGGACAACACCGCCCATTGTGACACTCTATATGACTTAAAACTACCCAAAAGTCAAATTATCATTTTTTTTTTAAACGTTGCCCAAATTAAGAATTTCTCCTCTATTGTGGGTGCGTTTACAAACATTTAAACTCATACACAAACAGCCAGACCCGGAATCACTACTTGTAGGTCATGCAAATATTTGTTTCGTGCGGGGATCGAACCCGCGACACGCAGCGCAGCAGTCAATCGCTTAACCACTGCGCCAACCGTGCCGTCTAATAACAAAACCTATAAACATACTACGCTTTGGAATGGGCTTCATTTTTCTGATCGACCAACCCCTTTACAGTTCAAAAGTGCGTGTAATTGGATTAATTGAAATAAATGCTTTGAGTTTGAATTTAAAATTGTGAAGGTACAATACATAAAAATTATTATATCTACTATCTTTGAACGAAGCAATCAAATTGAATCGTATAAACATGATAGTGTACCACTATTGGCCATACTCTTAATTTCTAAACCTTTCAATCAATTAATCTACGTAGCCCTTTCCCAGCTGTGGTGGAGTCGGCTTCCAGTCTAACCGGATGCAGCTGAATACCAATATTTTTAACCGACTTCACAAAAAGGAGGAGGTTCTCAATTCGACTGTATTTTTTTTAATATTTTTATTTGTGTTAGCTCAGAACTTTTTTCTGAGTGAACTGATTTGTATAATTCTTTTTTTATTTGAAAGTTGGTGCTTTACATGTGGTCCCATTTAAATTTTATCAAGTTCTGACCAGAATTTTTTGAGTTATCCTTAATACTGCGTATTTTTTCCACTTAATTTATATTGATGATGTTATAATAATTTCCTGACACTGTTATTTACATATCAAGCAGTGGTATACGAATGTGTGTGAGAGTAGGTACTACAACTAAAAAGTGAAAAATAAAAACATTTTTACAAAAACACAACCGACTTCCAAAAAAAAACACTAAAAAACGTAAAAATAACTTTAATTTCGGAAGTCGGTGGCCAAAAACGAAAACACATACAACATACACCGACTTCCGAAAGGGCAATGCCCATCTCCCATACAAAAAAATGCCTAAAATGAACAACAATGAAATGAAAGCCAAATTGCACCACAAATCGTAGGAAACCCAATGCAATTTCAATAATTATCAAAAAACTAGGTAGAAGCCAGTTCCATATGTTTTTGTACAATATAGGTTAAGTCAAGGTCAAGGATTAATATGCAATAATGAAACAACAAAAAAGTATTTAAATGTTTCATTCATCATTAAAAAAAATATGTATCATCAAGAAATGCAGGTGGATAGATATTGGATTAGTACTAGGCCCATGCTAAATTCGCCGTTTAAATGATGACTACATATTTGTGAATGCTTTGGTACATAATGATAATACAGTCCTTGAAGAGCCACACCTTTAATGGAAGAGGTACTACATATCTGTCTCTCATATTACATCCTGGATAGAAACAATGACTTTCGAGTGTCGACTGCTCTTCCATAATTAGGTAACAAGGTGATGGATCTTATTTGAGGAACTTCTTTCTTTTTCTCATTTGAGGAATCTCTATACTTAAAGCTTGTGGTGTTTTATATCGAGATAGCAATTAAGACAGAGTAGGTTTCTATCCATTTGTTTAAATGTACACTGGGCACAAGTCCAAAACAACAGCAGCGTCGTATATAAAGCAGGTTCAGGTCCATCGTCATAAAGCCAAGTCGTCATTTAGGCGGATCCAATGTAAGTCCGTGTTCAAAAATGGGTATCGTGTGCAGAAGTATAATCAAAATCCTTAATAAATGGCCACAGTCGTTGTGAAATATCATAAAAAGCAATCCTTAATTCCGCAAAAAACATGAATCAAGTCATTTAAAAGGTACTCTGTGTCAACCACAGAGTACATTTTATATTGGTGTCAACTATACAAACGAAAAAATGAAAACCAGTAATGTCAAACTGTCAGTAAGGCTAAAGACATGTGATTCATACAGCCTACGATACTTTTTATATATAAAAAAAGATTTTTAATAAATATTGACATGCATATATTATTTTAATTAGATTTAGGGTACATATAGGTCGAGTTATATTAAATTAATGATAACTGTGGACTAATTGTATAAAATAGTTCGTTAAGGATTATTTGACGATTCCTGTTCGGCTGAATGTCACTTACTCATGTCAAATAAACACTGACCTCCAATAAAAAAATAAGAATGAACTATACGGATATCAAGTTAAATATTTTAAAAATCATTATATTTTTACCCTAGATAAACAAACTTGAAAATTATTTCGTTATACACAATAAATTCTAAATAGAATTATGGACTATTAGTAGTTTCTGTCCATTTCAGGCATTTTTCGGGCGTTCCCCTTTAAGTTTGTTTTCACGTTTTTTAGTGTTTTTTTTGGAAGTCGGTTGTGTTTTTGTAAAAAAGTTTTACATGGAGCGACTACCTATCTGACTTCCATAATACAGTTACTGGGTGACAAGATATCACGCGGTCAGACTTTTGGGCTTCTGACTACCCGTAATGACTGTCAAAGATCTACGAATGACAGCCGCGATCAATTGCTAAACGTACTTTCCGAGTCACGTTTCGATCTATGTGTATATCGCACCTTCAGTGCAACAAAGTCACAACGGCTAATTTTTAAATTTTACAGGAAAGGACTTTTAAGATTCTTTTCGCATTTATTGCCTTATTACTGGATTACTATTTGTAGTAGGTTTGAAATCTTTATAAAATGAATTGTTTATTGCTTTTGCTTTAGTTTCACGTAAAAAGCTTATTTTGAATTATTAAAAATATCCTAATAAAAGACATAACAAAACAAAGGCCCCTGAATTGTGACTTTGTTGCACCGAAGGTGCGATATATCTTTGAATAAAGCAAATCAAATCGAATCGTATAAAAATACAAGTGTAATACACACTGTCGGCCATACTTTTATTTTCTGAACCTTTCACTCAAAGTGAATCAATAAGGTTGAAACGTGTAATATGGCCATAAGTTGAAGTAAAACATTTTAAGTGTTAGAATAAAGAGTTATCGTTTGAAACTCACATAAAATAGATCGAGTGTACCATAAAAAGACATGATAGATAACTTTATTTTCACTTAAACAGAATCTATCGTTGCTACTAAAGTTTTATGTCACTATTAAAGTATAAAATTGATTTAGTTTAAAGGTTCAGTGTTTGTCAAGAGCAGTTTCTTTTCATTTTTCACAGTGTTTTACGTCAGATTTAATTATGAAATGTGTAAAATATAACTGTTATTTTAGTATAGGGTCTTATGCCTATCGAAAGTAGGTGCGTTAAACTGCAGTAGTCCATAAAGGTTCCCACAGACAGGCGCGACGCGACAGCGCTACACAAAGGCGCCACTCGTCGTGCGACACGCGGTGCCTTTGTGTCGGGCGTCGCGTCGCGCCAGTGTTTACGAGCCTTAAAGGAACAAAGTGCTTAAATACTAAGTAAACAGATTATGAGACAGAACGTACTTTATACTATTCTCTACTCAGCTAAACCAAGTATATTGAGTCGTTGTTAGCATATTAAAAAAGTTTGAGACTAAACGCAGTATAGAACGAAAACTCTCCAAAGTTTACTGTTGAAATTGCTACTTTAGAACAATGTTTTCTTTTGATTGGACGAGGTTTTCTTGTTTTTCTTTTTACCAGAGTACCTAATAGTGCAGTTACACTTGGTTGTTCACCCGGAATCGGATACCTAGGTAGAGAATTATAGTGGAGGGACGAACAATTTGATATCAGACGATTTAATATAAAATTGTTCGCCCCTCCACTATAATTTCTATACCTACAAAAGATTGAAATGTGTAAGCCACAAGCAGTGGTGGGCGTGCAATTATAAATTAGATTACGGACAGTCACAAGCACAAATACTTTACACTTGCGCAAGATTCAAGACGATTCTTTCCTAAATTCTGGATCTAAGATATTTTATGGTAACGCGATTATAGTATTATTTATCGAAACCATACTTAGTACATATTATGAAATACGTCTTTTCTCACACTTGCAATTTTTTTTCACGAGACATAAGCATAAACATAATCAGCCTATAATGTTCCCACTGCTGAGACACAGGGCTCCTCTCAGTGAGGGGGAGTGGGCTATAATCCAACACGCGGCCCAGTGCGGATTGGTAGATGTCACATGTCTTCGAATTTTTGGTTCTAGGACATGCCGGTTTCCTCTCGATGTTTTCCTCCACCGTTTTGAGAGCTCGCGACATGCGCTTTTTAATTTTACGTCACCGAAAGGTATTTATGCTCGTATTGTACACGAAAGATCGAGATCAATTGTATACTTACACTTGGGTAAGTAGATTTTCTTTTTCGCCAGATAAGTATCTGGCGAAAAGAGAGTATCCCGCTTGAGTCGAATTTCACCGACTATGAAGTAGTTGGAAATTATTTTTTTATCAAATTGACACACTACATCAATTTTCTGTGTTTTAGCCATTTCATACAATATACGGTCAATTTAAGTTGGAAATCAATTTGATAAAGAATCAATTTCCCGGACTTTACCTATCAACTTTTGGCATCTTTCCAGCTATTTTAATCTCTATTTATCTCCTTTACACATTTTTTTTTAAATAGTTCAGTTAGTGGTACCTACATTTTTGTCAAGCCCTACCTACGAATACCTACACGTACAAAAATTGTTTGTTTACCTTTCACTGGCGACGGGTGTATTTTCTATTTCCAACCCTGTCCAGTAAAATACACATGACAGTTTCTATTTCCGGAGTGTATAGAATTCTTGAAAGTCTGTCAATGGCTGGATTCAGTAACTGACTGGTGGCCAGATTTAACCAAGTTTTAAAAACTGTAGAGACACCATTTACGAAGAAATAAAACTTTTTATATGGTATTTGATGCTCTTTTTTTTCTTTTTTGGGTGGGAAATCATCATCAGATGACCTCTCCCGCTCTGGACGGAGCGGAAGGGCGTGTCAGACTCTTACTGACTAAAACCCACTAGTGTTCCTTCAGTTGCCTGTGCGCCAGGGCCACGGTAACTCTTTCGAACAATCCGCGACCCCGGCAGGCATCGGCTCTATCGGACCCCGTCAATGGTGCTGACATCTCTTTGAGGCGCGCGTGGAACACGACGCGCCGTCGACCCGGGCCAGGTCCTTACCGGACGGCGAGCTGCCCATTGCTCGCCGTCCGCAAGCCCGCGCCTACGGTGGCCATGGTATTTGATGCCCTACGATTCCTTCCCTCCCTTCTTTATGAGTATATCTATTATTATTTTAAGACTGTTAGCTTATAAATTATGTAAAAATCTTGTTTGAAAATAAAATTTGTAGGTAAAATGTAATTATGATTTATACAACTCCTTGAAGATTATTGTTGATATTATTCTTGTTGCCCAACGTTTCATTTGCATTCTAGGGGTGCTCATATCCAGATTAAAAGTACTAGGTATCTATGAGTTTATCCAAGACAATAATTACTTACTAAATGCTTAGTATATAACTGAAGCGTCGAGCTTCTCGAAAAGCTTTCTAAATCGCGCTTATATCCTACAGCTTTGGGACGTATTTTATTTACCACCAACGATGGAATGTGAGCGATGTGGCCCATCCAACGGAGTCCCCTATGATAAATACCATCAACGATGAGATGTTGGTGACGTGGCCACACAGGCGCAGACAGGACTTTCTGTTGTTATTTTCATTTAACATAACATAGCAGTCACTCCTTGAAGGGTTAGGGTTAGGAGGTTAGGGACTTAGGGTTAGGGTTTCATTTTACGTTGTTTTTTTTATGAGTGTGTTTAATTTGTAATAAGCCTGTGCGAGTCCCAATAAATACTTTTTTTTCTTTTCTTTCATCCAACGGAGTCCACTATGATAAAAATGCAGAATCCTCCGGAGCTTATCAATCAACTTCATCATTATTGGCAGCTTTGTACAGTCGCCAGCACATCAAGTTTCCACAAACTGTCAGATTTTCTCATTTGATTTAGAACTTACCCATCAACATGTTAACGTTTAAAATCGTTTGGAGAAAGACAGTTTCGTGTAGCTTGACCTGCTAGCGACTGTACCTTCCACTGCTGAGTATTGGCCTCCTCTGTTTAACGCCATGGTACCCTGGTGTGCCTCATTAGTCTAATGGTCGCAAACGCGACTATGAGGTCCTGGCTGCGATTCACGAGTTAGGCAGTGTTATTAGGTTTTTCCACCTGGAATTTCTCAGTAGCATACCGGAATCTGGATTCAGGCCCGATTGATGGCAATAGGCTCGACCCCTACATGGGACTTAAACATAACTGGCGCAATGTGGGTGTATCATAGGATCACCTCTGCCTGACCCTTCAAGGAAACAAAGCGTGATGTACGCCTACGCTGTACGCATTACGTGTACCCTGGTTTGGGGGAGTCCTAATCACTCTTACCTCATTAACACCTCGGACGATGGCCCTCATAGTGGCATTGCGTGGCCCATCGACGGTCCTGCCGTCATCTGTGGGTCCCCACGATGCGCTGTAAATGTGGATCTTGTGCGGCTCATGGCCCATCGAGTTCGCCTCAATCAGGTCCGTCATGTAAGGCTGGTCTAACATTCTTATACCTGTGGGCGAAAAAAAAACAGGTATGTTAAGTGCCAGAGAAAATAGAGCAGTTAAATAATTACCGTCAGGAAACTTGATTGTTAAACAAATTGACATACTCGTCAACTTGTGTGCGTGCATTTTAGACAACTGAATTAATGAATCTACGGACAATGTAAGTTGGTCGTCAATTTACTTAACAATTAATTTCCTTGACTTTACTTATGGATAGATGCAGTAGATAGGAAAGTACTGTTGAATATTTTAATCTTTATAAAAAATACATTTAAAAAAGAGTTATTTAAAATGAAAGGTGGTCACTTATCTATCACAATTAAATCATGCTGACTTAGTAACGAATAAAAAACTTTTAAAACGAAATTATTATTCTAAACCCTCGGCAATGCCTGGTAGCAAGTTTAATCAGGTTGGACTATGTTATTTGTAAAAAAGGAAAATAACTATCTGAATCGAACAAAGGAAAAAAACTCTGTAAACTAAAAGAAAACTTTTGTACCATCGAAGTTGTTCAAAACTACCCTAATGACCAGACAAAGAACCTATCGACAAAAACAATTTATAAAAATGGAACAATAGACAACTCGTCTATTTGAAACAGCTCCTAATTGAAATATTCAAAATGGCTTCAACATTCGTAAGTCACTTTGTCGCAGTCTAAACGGTTTTATTTGGAAAGCGAATTCAAATTTAATTATCTGAGAGCGGCAATCTAAAAATAAATTCAAATAAAATATGATGGGACAGGAATCCTTAATTTAGTTTACGAAGGGAGGTAAAGCTTGCAATCAGCCTGTGAAGCCGCAAATCCTCGGTCTATGCGTCAAAAACGTTGTAATGCTACGCTACTCTTCGTTGTTCCACGAAGCCGAACAGATAACGGTAATTTAACCGTTTTATCTGATTTCAGTACTTAAAAGCAGCTTTATGCACAGCAATAAATGTTATATTAGCTTTTGCAAGTGCTTGAAGCCGCGTCAGCAAATGTCTGGATACAAAATGGAGGCGCGATGTTGTCGCCTTTCCATTTAAATTCTGTTTATTTTTATACGAAGTGGTTCGCAATTTTTTAATCCCCTTGAGTTTTCTTTTAAATCAAGAAGTTTACATAACAATTTAATTTACGTTTAGTTACTTGCAACACTGAAGTTTTTTCTTCCATTATGCTAACTACCACTGAAAACACTTAGGTAAACAAAATTTCAGAACACAACCACAGTGAAATTAATTCTCGTTTCTATTCATTTTAATGTTTATCCATAAAGAAAGAAACACTTCAGTTTAAAAGGTTATTTAAAAAACAAACACAGACTTTCAATGAAAGAATAACAAAACCAAATAAATATTTACTGAAAACAGTTAAGAACATTATTTACGGTCTGATAATATTATCTATAGCTACAAATTATATAACAACAACTTTCAAAGTAGGTATGTACTATAGAGGAATGAAAAAGTAAAGCAATTTCGAAAACGATTACTTTTCTGCATAGCTCACTTGTCACTGTCACCTTTTCGAACTGTCATCGTAATTCATAATGTTGCACTATCAATTGGTCACTCTATATTTTTATAGTCTTAAAAACAACGTAGGTGCCTACTGAAATTCAGTAAGTTGAGTAGGCACCTACTTTGTTTTTAATTTCTTTTTCCTCGATTGTATGTATTCCTTTCATTTATTATGGCACGTGGAAAAAGATAAAACTGTCCCAAAAGAGGTATTTTTCCTCACCGGTAACGGTAACCCAGAATGAAGGAAAAATTAAGTGTCATCCCACGCAAGTCGTTAATTTCTAGTGACGCGGTAGAAAGACTATAAAAATATAGAGTGGCCAATGCATTGTTATTTACTTTTAACACTTCATTTTCTCAGTAAAAGTGCGATTATACGAAGTTAAAGCTATGGGGAGTAATGGCGTAATACACTTAAAATGACAATTAATCGCAATTCCTTTCATTTTGACTGTTGAAGTGTTCAGCCATGTTCATTGCGTTATTTATGTTGTTGAGGAGACGAATTTAAGACCTATGAAGCTATGGATTACGAATTTCCTTCAAAACCCTTGGATGGTGATTAAAAGTGTGTCACGCAATTAGGATGGTGGTTATCAAGGTGAATTGTTTTAGAACTATCTATGTACAGGCTGTCTTAGAATTTATTGGCAATCTTTCTGGGGGTAAAAATATCTGCTGGAAATACAAAATGCAATATTATAATTCAACCATTGAAAATGTTAAATGCTTATTTACGAGAAATTGGTCCAATAGAAAAAGTCGTTCATATTTCTTACCATTTTTACGCCTTCAAAGATTCTTAATAGGTGAATTCAAATTCAGCCAAAAACTACTAAAGGTGAAGCATGAAGCTTAAACTATTTGAAACAGGCAGATTCAAATAGTCTAAGCTTCATGTTCTTGACATTATACAGGGTGGCGAAAATTGACACGCAAATTGTAACCATGAATTCAGCACATGAGTCTAGACTCCCTGGCGTAGAAATGTCTCGTCGGTAATCAAAAAACGAATCAGCTGTTGCATAGAAAAGTGCAATACCTACGCGGTCAAAATGTATGGAACAGTTTTTTTTTTGATAACTGAAGCGAATTTTCAACGCAGGGGGTTAAGAATCATGTACGGAATCCGAGGCTACAGTTTGCGCGTCGATGTCCCTCTATAGAGGTATGAGGAACAGGGTGTAAAGCTCACTCATACCTCCATAGAAAAGGGAGGATCCTCCGACCAGACGGGTGTTGTGTCTGGTGGGCAACTGCCCCACGTTTGATGTCGGGATGTTGTATATATGCTAGTTGCGCGGTAAACTCTGATTGCGCGATGCAGGATTTTGCGTGACGTCAGTCTGACGCGTAGCTCGCATGTGGCGTTGTAGATGCCGCTACACCTCTGCCACCTTGTATTTAGTTTAAAATTCGTGCTAGTTTGAATTGGCATCAGGAAATGAGGCGTCGCGCAGAGTTTAGACTACCTCGCGAACACCGAAATAGGATGCATATACTTTGCTCTATTTCTGACTGGCTCAACTTAGGAGGGCAAATCTATACCAACGATAAATGGCAGGATATTTAATACAGGATGTAAAAAGACCCTTCACATAGCTGTCAACTACGCATTCTGCACATCAAACTAAGTAACATATTGCACAAAAATAATAGCTAGGAAACGAATTTTATTTTTAGTGTGAATAATCGCTGTTTAAGGTAGCGTGCAATGTGCTTATGGGTGCATGCAATGGTACAGGGGTCGTGGGGGTATTTAAAATTGTGTTATAACATTAAAAACTTGTTTTGATGACGGGGAGTACAAGTAACTCTCGTGTCTTTTTACACCCGTTATATACCGTTTAAAAGCGTTTTCACCGTTCAAACCATCATCATTCTCCAGCACTTATCCCAATTTATTTGTTTTTTTTCTTCCATACTTCTCTATTAGTCGTCATCTCGGTAGTCACCACCTCTCAAGCCATATCATCTTTCACACAGTCCATACATCGTTTCTTTGGTCTTTCGAAACTCTTATAGCTTCTTCATAATTATAGTCTCATTTTTTGTATTTTTGTGTTTTTCTCTGCGTCGTGTTTTGCAAATAAACGTTTTTTCTTTCTTTCTTTCTTTCTTTCTTCTTTCCATCCACATTCATACTCAAAACTTTCACATAACATAATATCACGCCTGTATTGCCTGTATTGGCAGACGTGTAACTATAGTACACCCACATTTCGCCAGTTATGTTTGAGTCCCATGTAATAAGGGGCGAGCCTGTTGCCATCAACCGGGCACGAATCCAAATTTCGGGCTGCTCCTGAGAAATTCCAGATGGAAAAACCCAATAACACTCAAAACTTTCCTCACGACATTTCTCCGCATCACACGCCCATACCATGACAACCGGTTTCCACACAACTTTCCAGTCACCGGTGTCACTTTCAGACTTCCTCATAAATACTAATTTTTTATTCACCGTTCAAACCATCGAACTTAAAACGAAACTTAAGGTTGGTGAATCGCTTGTTAAAAAAAAAAACAACCGAGTTCCAAAAAAACACTACGGAGTGAAAAATAACTTTAATTTCGAAAGTCGGTGTCTTTGGTTTAGTATTTTTTGTTTTATACCACCGACTTCCGAAATTAAAGTAATTTATCACTTTGTAGTGTTTTTTGTGGAAGTCGGTTGTTTTTTTTTTGCTATATTGTTTAGTTTCACTTTTTAGTTGTGGTACCTACCCCACACAAATTCGCATAACACTACTAGCTATGTAAATAACAGTGACAGGAAGTTATAATAACATCATCAATATACACTAATTGGAAAAAATACGTATTATTGAAACTAACTGAAAAACCACCCGAGCAAAACTAAAAAAAAAACGGAACCACCCCTGAGGCGTACCCTATCCGATAAACAAAGAATTTTCGAAATCGATATACAATTTTCGGACATATCGCGTAAAAAACCCAAGAAATAATACCGATGAATTGAGAACCTGCTCCTTTTTGAAGTCGGTTAATAACCATTATTTTTTTCCATTACGCAAAAGAACATAAGACAAGAAATGATGAGGCGACGATAGCCTTGTGTGGGCTAACTTAAGCGTTTAAGATCAAAATAACTAAGTTTCCCTTTAAGATTATTTTCTTATCCACATAATCTTGAGACGGGCCTTTATATAGTATCATTCACCTCGGCTTTACTCTGGGGACTTAGGTCATATACACACACGTTATAATATGACCTATACGCAAGGTCTTATGTAATCTAATACTAATTTACCACTAGTGTCTCCACTGGCTTAGGTCCGGTTCAGGGCTAAGTATAAGCTGAATATTATGTTGGTCACTAAGAGTTGGGAAAGAGGAATCCTTGAACTAGTAAAGTATATTATTAATAAAAAAATATTATATATTATTGGTTACTAACTACAAAACTGTCAGCTCTTTTAAGATTTTTATACTAAATGCGATTGTGTACATGTGTATTATAATACTTTTCGAGAGCACATTAACTTATAGTCTTGTACTCTGCCATTACAAAGGTCCAACGACCCCACGTTAATTGTTTTCGCATAACAACATATCACAATTACATTACTCCTGTACTCCTCTGAGGAAAAAGCAGAGGTATCTGGTACGGACACACGCCTACATACCCAGCTATACATTTCCAGAATAAGCTGATCTTGCATTCTATAGGATTTACGTACAATGAGAGATCAGCTTATACTGGAAATGTATAGCTTGATATGTACTACCTATTCTTTAAGTTCTGAGTTGAGCTGCACAATTACTGACAAATGTGTGCACTGACTGGACAGGTCCA
Organism: Dryobotodes eremita; assembly: GCA_917490735.1. NCBI lineage: Eukaryota > Metazoa > Arthropoda > Insecta > Lepidoptera > Noctuidae > Dryobotodes > Dryobotodes eremita. The sequence continues at coordinate 15,654,509 of OU823257.1, forward strand.
CTCAATCTGTGTGGTTTTCCTCAAAAGATCATTTCAGACACAAATCTACATGGTCTTCACATGATCTGGCCAAGATTATGTCTGGACTTTAAAAGAGACTGTGACCTCTGAGTTTGTTCTGGCCTTTCTTCTCAGAGTAGTCAGATAGGAAACGCCGACCTCATATAATTTTTAAAATATGATTGACGTGTAAAAGTGTTTTTATAAACCTACTTACATAAATAAAATCATTTATCATTTATCTAGAAGCTGCTCGCGAACGAATGTTCATTTCGCGAACGAATGTTCATTACGCGAATGAATGTTCGTTGCGTAATAAAGACTCGCGCAACGAGTGTTTGCAAAACAAATTGATGAAGAGAATGCTCTCGGTGAGTACCGTCCTTTAAGCATACTTCAAATACGCCTATGTAAATAAAACAAAACAAAAGCGAGAATTCGATAAGTAACTTGAAAAGGGCCTTCATTTTCGTCGATTTTTCTTGTATGTAACGCGAGATATTTTCTAAATCTTACTGTTTTGTTATTGAGAACTCGACTTACGTCACAGTGAGGCATTTTTGTGAGTTGTAAGTTGTGGGCTTAGGGTAGGTCATGTTGGAGGCAATTGCCCACCTGCTCTTGGTGGTGGACAATTGGGGCTGGCGGCTAATCTTCAACAATCGGGGAAGGGTCATGGTTCCAATCACCTATCATTCTAGATGGTCGGTGAAGGGAACCGGGCTAGGGGCGGGACGGCAAGTCCGTCATAGGGGTAGGCCTGGTGGCCATCTTACGTCTACACCCCCTCTGATTGCAGAGGGTTGGTGGTAGGCGTACAGTGGGAGCGGGAGAGGAAGACAACCTCTTTAAAAAATTACCTCAATCCCAAGGTCGAGCGTGCCGAGGGGATGAATGGCCGGAGGGTATCCGGTCGCTAGCGCTGGGGGGGGGTAACAGGGGAGAAAAGGGACCACACCCTTCAAAGGAAAACAAAAAATTATGGACAAGACAAAGGGAAAAACACTACCCCAGGGCGGTACCGGCTGCTCAGCAGCCGGAGAATCCGCCACGTTCCCATCGGGAACGTCATGCCCCTCGTATTCTGGGGGGGCAACCAATGTCTTCCGCTTGCCGATGGCAACATGAGCCGAGGAGGCTCATCACGTTCTCAGTCATCCGAGGACGTGATTAATTTTAATGCCGACACCACCGGCCAGCGAGAAAAGGAGCTTCAAAAGCACCTGAAGCCCCTGCGCGTCGTGGTCACGCCGATTGCTGTCTCCGACAGCAACAAAAGCCGAGGAGGCTCAAGTCCTGATAGGGACCGGTCCGACAGGGAGGACACAAGGAGGAAGCGCAGCCTCTCCTCTAGTGAGGAGAACCTGTTGGCCGCAAAGGTGCCAACGGGGCAGAGAGGGCGAGGTCGTGTGGTGGCGGGCGGAGTCCCCACTCGGCTGCCGGAGCGTGACGGGCGGGGTCGCTTCAAGCCAATAGGCCGGACCAACACGCCAGCTCCAGTGGAGCGCGTGGAGAGCGCGGAGAGCGGCCTCGAGCCCATGGAGGCGGACCTAAGCGGGGACTCCACACCCTCCCTGCTAGGGTCCAACAGAGCAGAGGCGAGCGCTGCGAGGCGGGCGCAGCGAAGGACTGTAGCGGCTGACGAGGTTAGCGAGTTAGCCCGACAGGCCCGTGAGCGGCGCTCTACCCGGATGGCTGCCGGGGGGTCCGTAACAGCGGTGGCGCTCAGCCGCCAGGTTTTGGACGGCGTGGATGTCGTCCTGAAGGTTGCCACCAAATCGGGCAACCTGAAGGGCACATTCACCCGTGCCCTAAAGGAGGCGGCTGACGGTATTAAGGAGGCGGTTGAGGTCCTCCTTAACCGTACTAGCACGGAGGAGACGGCGAAGTTATGGGAGGAGAATGGCCGTCTCCGATCCGAGTTGGAGGACCTCAAGCGGCAGTTCGCCGCTCAGAGGGCAGTTCCCGCAGCCACCGGCCCCTCTTCCGTCGCGGCCCCATCGTCGGCTCCATTGCTGGTCCCGGCTTCGACCCCTGCACTTGCGGATGCGGAGATCGAAAAGATCGCCCGCATCTGCATGATGCAGTGCGGAACGATGGTGGGTGCCCGCTTCGAGGCCATAGAGGCAAGGCTCCTGCCGGAGGAAACCCTCCGCCCACCGCTCGCTGCGGATAAGCGGAGAAAGGAGGGGCCCGCCAGGCAGGGGCCAGTGATAGCCGCGGCGGCAGAGACAAGCCGCTCCGGGAGTGGGACCAAAAAGCCCGCTAAGGGTGCGTCCGTGCCCACTTCCCGGGCTGCTGCGCCACTGGCGACTGCGCCACCGGCGGCTGCACCACAAGCGGCCGCGCCCGGGCCTTCCACGGAGGCCTGGACGACGGTCGTCAAAAGGGGCCGTCGTCACGGGAGGAAGACGGCACCACCGGCACCCGCTGGAGCACCGGCACCGGCAGTGAAGAGGGCCCAGGGACCGCCTAAGGACAGAGCCCCACGCTCCGCGGCTGTAGTGATCACATTGCAGCCCGGAGCCGTCGAGAGGGGCGTCAGTTACAAGGCGGTTCTGACTGAGGCGAAAGCCAAAGTCGCGTTCCCCGACCTTGGCACACCGTCCGGCTTCAGAATGAGGCCGGCGATCACGGGGGCGCGGCTGCTCGAGGTGTCGGGTGCCTCTAGCGGCGAAAAGGCGGACATCCTGGCCGCCAAGCTTAGAGAGGTCCTCAACCCGGAGGACGTCCGGGTGTCCAGGCCGATGAAGACAGCTGAGCTGCGCGTCGGTGGCCTGGACGACTCGACAACCCCGGCTGAGGTTGTGGCGGCCATCGCCCGAGTCGGTGGATGTCCGCCCGACGACGTGCGGACGGGCGACATCCGCGCCGACGCTTCCGGGCTCGGCTCGATTTGGGTGCGGTGCCCGGTGGCGGCGGCGAACAAGGTCGCTAACGGTGGGCGTTTGTTGGTGGGATGGGTTGCGGCGAGTGTGAAACTGCTGCAGCCCAGGGCCATGCGGTGCTACCGGTGCCTTGACATTGGGCATGTTAGGGCACGGTGCACCGCCGAAGTGGACCGCAGCGAGCAGTGCTATCGCTGCGGCCAGCCCGGCCACAAGGCGGCCCAGTGCTCCGCGGTGCCAAACTGCAGCCTCTGTACAGCTGCAGGAAGGCCCGCCGGGCACAGAGCGGGCGGAAAGGCCTGTGGCGTACCCGCCAACAAAAAGAAGAGAAGGGGTGCCAAGGCTGCGGGGGGCTCTTTACCCCCCCCTCAGCCTGGCTGCCCTTCGGCCGACTCCCGGCCTAGGAATGGTGCGGAGGGGATGGATTGCGCCTAATGGCGCTCTACCATTTCCTCCAGGGCAACATCAACCACTGTGCCAGAGCTCAGGATCTCTTGCTCCAGAGCATGGCGGAGTGGTCGATTCGCGTGGCCGTGGTCGCCGAGCCGTACTTTGTCCCCCCCCGGGATAACTGGGTGGGAGACCTTGACGGCTTGGTGGCCATCATCGGCGGGACTCTCGCCAACCCGTCCCGAGGACACGGCTGGGTGGCCGCCCTCGCGGACGGCATTGGCGTGGTTGGGGCGTATTTTTCGCCCAACAAGAGTCTCGCCGACTTCGAAAGCTTCCTTGTCGAGTTGGGTGCGGTCGTGGGCCGACTCCACCCTCGCCCCGTGCTGTTGCTAGGGGATCTCAACGCCAAGTCTGCGGCGTGGGGATCTCCGGTGACCGATGCTAGGGGTGAGGCGCTGGAGGAGTGGGCGGTCACGACCGGCCTGGTCGTCCTGAACGTGGGCTCGGTCCACACGTGCGTTCGGCAGCGGGGCGGGTCTATAGTGGACGTATCGTTCGCTAGCCCTGCTGTCGCGAGCCGTGTTCGTGACTGGCGTGTCGCCGTGGAGGTGGAGACGTTGTCGGATCACCGATACATCCGTTTCGACGTCTCCGCCCAGACCGCCGGCGGCCGCAGTTCATCGGGCCCGCGAACGGACGGCCCGCGCTGGTCGCTCAAGCGCATCGACAGGGAGCTTCTCGAGGAGGCCGCCATTGTCCAGGCCTGGGGCCGGGAGTCGGCAGTGAGCGGACCCGTCGACGTCGAACAGGAGGCGCTGTGGTTCTGCGGGGCGATGACGCAAATTTGCGACGCGTCCATGCCCCGAGTCCACGCACAGTCAGCAAGGCGCCAGGTGTACTGGTGGTCCGCCGCGATCGCGCAGTTACGCGTCGCGTGCGTGGCGGTGAGACGCCAGTACACCCGATACCGGAGGAGACGTCGTCGGGTCCCTGACGAAGAAGCCGCGCTGTATGAGGTGTACCGCGCGGCTAAAGAGACTCTGTGGCTGGCCATCGGCGAGGCGAAGACGCGAGCCAGGGAGGAGATGCTGGAGACTCTAGACGGGAATCCGTGGGGGCGCCCTTATCGAGCGGTTCGGGGGAAACTTCGAGTCGCGGCGCCTCCACTTACGGAGAGTCTTCAGCCAGAGCTGCTGGAGGAGGTAGTCGCAGCCCTCTTCCCGGCAAGAGCGGAGCACACTCCGCCGCCGATGGCTTTGCCCACAGCTGCAGAGTCTACAGAGGAGGACGCCATTAGCGTCCCAGAGGTGACACAGGCAGAGATGAGGGCGGCCGTGATGCGGCTCCGGGCCAAGAACGTGGCTCCGGGGCCCGATGGGATCCACGGCCGAGCATTAGCCCTCGCTCTGAAGGAGCTTGAGCCCCAGCTGAGAGGACTCTACACAGCGTGCCTCGAGCAGGGCCAGTTTCCCACTTTGTGGAAAACCGGTCGTCTGGTCCTGCTCAGGAAGGTGGGGCGCCCTGCGGACTCGCCGTCCGCGTACCGGCCCATAGTGCTGCTAGACGAGGTGGGTAAGCTGCTGGAGCGGATACTCGCAGCCCGCCTCGTCGGCCACTTGTGCAGAGAAGGGCCGGACCTGGACGAGAGCCAGTTCGGTTTCAGGCATGGGCGCTCCACCATACACGCTATATCGCGGGTGAGAGTCCTGGCGGAGGAAACGGTGTCCCGGGGTGGGGTGGTGGTGGCGGTGTCCTTGGACATCTCCAACGCCTTCAACACCCTGCCCTGGAGTTGTATTCGAGAGGCACTGCGTTATCATCGGGTGCCTCTCTACCTCCGCCGTATCGTTGGGGCTTATTTGGCGGAGAGGTGTGTCACCTTCGTGGGACGCGATGGCGTCAACCAGCGCCACATGTCGTGCGGTGTTCCACAGGGCTCGGTCCTGGGCCCACTCCTGTGGAACATCGGGTACGACTGGGTGCTGAGGGGCGAACTCCAACCGGGCGTCGACCTGACGTGTTACGCGGACGACACGCTGGTCACGGCCCGGGGGAGTTCGTACAGGGAGGCAGCGTTGCTGACGACGGCTGCGGTCTCACAGACGGTGAGCCGCATACGGCGCCTCGGCCTGGAGGTGGCCCTCAACAAGTCGGAGGCCATGGTGTTTCATGGTCCCCGGCGGGCGCCACCATCCGGATCCCACATTGTGGTGGGGGGGGTTCGAATCGCTGTCGAGCCCACCATGAAGTACCTGGGGTTGGTGCTCGACAGTCGGTGGGATTTCGGCCCCCACTTCCGGCAGCTGGCGCCCAAGTTGTTGGGCGCGGCCGGGGCGCTGTCAACGCTGCTTCCCAATCTGGGGGGCCCGAGCGCCGCTTGTAGGCGGCTCTACGTGGGGATCGTGCGGTCGATGGCCCTTTACGGGGCCCCGATCTGGGCGGCTGACCTGACGGCCGGCAGCATTGCTGTATTGCGAAAGCCGCAGAGAGCAATGGCCGTCAGAGTCATAAGGGGATACCGCACGATCTCCTACGAGGCGGCTTGTGCACTGGCCGGATCCCCGCCCTGGGACCTGGAGGCGAAGGTGCTCGCGTCACTGTATCGGTGGCGCGAGGAAGCGCGGGCGCGGGGCGAGCGACCGATGCAGCGACAAATGGAGCAGCGTCGGTCGCAGCTCCGCGAGGTCCTGGTGGCGGAATGGCGGGACAGGCTCTCATGCCCTACCGCCGGCCTCGTCACCATCGAGGCGGTCCGGCCGGTGCTCGACCACTGGCTCGGGAGGAGGCACGGCTCCCTGTCGTTTCGGGTGACGCAGGTGCTCTCGGGGCACGGTTGCTTCGGGAAGTACCTGTGTCGCATAAACAGGGAGCCGGACGCCCGGTGTCACCACTGCGTCGACTGCCGGGAGGACACGGCGCGGCATACGCTGGCAGAGTGTGCCGCTTGGGAGGAGCCGCGCCGTGCCCTCATCTCAGGAGTAGGCAGTGACCTCTCGCTGCCGGCCGTTGTGAATGCGATGGTCGGCGGCGAGGAGTCCTGGGACGCGGTGGTATCCTTCTGCGAAACAGTGATCTCGCAGAAGGAGGCTGCGGAAAGGGAGCGAGAGATCTCATCCTCTCACCCGGCCCGCAGCAGGCGCACCGGGCGTCGGCGGAGGGCGGACAACGCCCTCTTCCAGCCCCCCTAAATGGGTCCAGGGGCGACGGACTCGGGGACGTCCGTCGCCCCCCATACATCAGGACCCGAGGTGGCGGCGCGTAGTGTTCCACGCGCGCCCCTCTTAGACGTCGCGGGGGGAGTCAAACACCTCACTCCCCCCGCTCGACCGGACGGGGCCCGCAGAGGCGGGCCGGCACCGGCCGGGGGTTGCGGAAGATTTGTACGTTCCCGCGACCCCCGGCGTAGGTGTGAGACGGAACACCGGGGTGGTTTTTAGTCAGTAAGAGTCTGACAGACCCCTCCGTCCCCCCAGGGCGGGGGACATCCATGAGGATTTTCCACCCCGGAACAAAAAAAAAAAAAAGGTCATGTTGGAGGCGGGGGATCCCCCACAGCGCATACTTTCACGTAGTTTCCCCCGGGCAACGCCGTGTCTGACCACCGTAACGGAGTGGCAGACCGGCGGCTAAATTGCGCTGTAATTCGCAGATAATAACGCGGTCCTCTGCGAATATGACGAGAAAGCCAAGCCGTGACGCCTCTGGGCGCTTTTATTCGAATCACTCCTCCCAGGGTGATTCAAACGGCCCTTCTCAGGGCCAACCCGACGGCCCTTCTCAGGGCCAAACCAATGGCCCTTCTCAGGGCCAATCCAGCGGCCCTTCTCAGGGCCACGCCGGCGGCGCTTCGGCGTCGGAAGCTGACCGCGCACCATCTGCGGCCAGCTTTTTCAGCAGGCCGGACGATTTGTCGGACGCCGACGAGTCCAATATGGACACGTCGGCGGCCGAAAACGACCGCCCCAAGCGGAAGAGGGCCGGCATGAGGCTCGGGTCCGAGGGCTCCTCGGAGTCGGTCGGATCTAGGGCGAAGAAGAAGTTGAAGTCTAAAAAGGCTTCAACTTCTCCTTCGGCTTATGCTCACGATGTGGGCTTGGTGGACGCCGAGCGCCAGCTAAACCTGGCGAAAAGGGCGCAACTCCAGGAAGACCTGGAGGAGAGGGTCGCAGCCAAGGAGCGGCAGGCGCAAGCCGCCAGGTCGAAGGCTGGCTATGGTGCACCCAATGTGCTATATGCTGACCACTCCCTGGCGGAATTGGAGCGCATGGCAAAGGAGGATAAGGAGGAAGTTCTGGAGGTCGCCTCAAAGTCCTCCAATTTGAAGGGGACCTTCCAGAAAGCCCTCAAATGCCGGGCCGCCAGCATGCACGGCATCGTGATGGAGCTGGTGAAGCGGACGGCCACGGACGAGACGCGACAGCTGCAGGCGAAGGTCGATCGTTTGCAGGCGGAGGTCAGCCAGCTGCACCAGAAGCTGGCTGAGGTCACGGCCCGACCTGCCCAATCTGCCCCAGGTGTGGTCGTGGAGGGCTCCTCTTCCCCTGCCAGCCTTGAGGCAATTATCCGTGGGGTTGTCATGGAGGAGAGGGCCTTCATCAGAGGCTGCTTCGCGGGCATCGAGGACCGACTCTTGCCGGAAAGGCGGCTCCGCCCGCCGCTAGCGGCGGATATGACACCACCGCCGACGGAGCCGGAACCTGCGCCTCTGGGAGGCCTGGCATCGGGCGAGCAGCCCCGGGCCCCAAAGCCGTCCAAGGGCAAGGGCAAGAGCAAGGGCAAGGGGACCACGGTGCCCGCTCAAACGCCCACCACGAGCGCGGAGGGAGCGTCTGGGTCGTCTGCCACTCCAGCAGCCTCCCAGAACTTGCAGGGAGAGGACACCCTTCTTCCCTCCACCACCCCGTCCAACCAGCCGTGGACGAAAGTGGTAAAGGGGGGAAAAGGGAAAAAGTCGACGACCCCCAAGCCCGCTGCGACTGCTCCTGCAGCGAAAAAGGATCCAGCCGGCGCGCGGCGGGAGGAAGCTGGTTCCTCCCAAAACCGCGGCCGTCGTGGTGACCATCACCCCGGAGGCCGTGGAGCGGGGCGAGACGTATGAGTCCGTCCTAAGACGGGCTCGTACCAACGCGGATCCCTCCCGGCTGGGGATCGGCAACATCACGTGTCGCCGAACCCTAGCCGGGGCTCGAATTTTCGAGTTCTCGGGGGAGCAGCGCGGCGCAAACGCGGATCTCTTCGCGAAAATGGTGCAAGAGGTCATCGCGGATGCGGCAACGGTCGTCAGGCCTGTAAAGACCGCAGCCTTGGAGGTGGCCGATCTAGATGATTCGGTCACTAAAGAGGACGTGGTGGCGGCCGTTGCGGCGGCTGGAGGCTGCGACGCTGGCGCGGTGAAAGGTGGAGCCGTCAGGCTCGGCCGCCGCGGCATGGGCACCATCCGCGTCGAGTGCCCGGTCGCCGCGGCTGGGGCCGTCCTTACTGCGACCAAGGGACGGCTGCTTGTGGGGCTCAGTTCAGCTGTGGTCCGGCCGCTTGAAGAGCAACCTACGCGCTGCTTCAAGTGCTTCGCGTTCGGCCACACCCGAGTCACGTGTCCCTCCAAGTTCGACTGGGGAGACTCATGCTTCCGATGCGGGCAGGAGGGACACAAGGGTGCCGCTTGCCGCGCTACCACGCTGCGCTGCGCGGCGTGTGCCGCCAGTGGCCGTCCCGCGGACCACAGGATGACGGGCAGGAACTGTAAGCCTCCCGCGAGGAAGGGCATAGTGCCGGCGCAGGTTCGCCCTGCTGCTGCCACCACCGCCGTCGTTGTCGCCGCTGCAGCTTCAGCGGCGGTAGCCGAGGAGGGATGTGCGATGTTGGAATAATGGTTTCCAACTACCGCATCCTCCAGGCGAACACCAACCACTGTAGGGCGGCCCAGGACCTGGTGGTGCAGGTTATGGCCGAGTGGTTGGTGAACGTAGCGGTGGTCGCCGAGCCCTACTCAGTCCCCGGCAGCTGGCTGGGTGACGAGGACGGCTTGGTGGCACTAGCGGCGCGGTCTTCCACAGACTCCCCTCCCCTCTCACTATTAGAGAGGGGACCGGGATACGTGGCCGTCGCGTGGGGAGAATTAGCCCTTGTGGGCGTCTATTTCTCCCCAAACCGCCCTCTTCAGGATTTCGAGAATTATCTCGCAATCCTGGCCGCCGTGGTCGGCAGGGCGGTGCCGCGTCAGGTCTCCGTACTGGGAGACCTGAATGCCAAGTCGGTGAACTGGGGCAACCCGGTCACCGACGCTCGCGGGAGGGCAGTGGAAATGTGGGCAGCCTCCTCTGGACTCTCCCTCTTGAACAGAGGAAGCGTCCAGACATGCGTGCGGCGGCAGGGTAGTTCAATAGTGGACGTCACTTTCGCCACCCATGCGTTGGCCGCGCGCGTGTTGAACTGGCGGGTGGACCTGGTGGAGACTATGTCGGACCACCGCTACGTACGATTCGACATCTCCACCGGTGGCCCCGGAGAGTCGCGGCCCCTCTCGGTGCGATCACCGTTCCCGCGGTGGGCTCTCACCCGCCTGGACAGGGAGGCAGCGGTGGAGGCGGCGTTCATCCAGGACTGGTTTTCAGCGCCTTCCGCCGGCCTGGATGTGGACACCGTGGCGGGGCACCTGAGGGAGTCTCTGACCGAGGTATGCAACTCTAGCATGCCTCGGTCTAGCCGACCACCACCCAAACACGCCGTGTACTGGTGGTCGGTGGAGCTGGCGGGGCTTCGAACAGCGTGTGTGGAGGCAAGGAGGGCCTACACGCGAAGCCGAAGGCGGCGTCGACGAGACCACGCCAACGAGGACCACCTCTATGAGCTGTACATTGAGGCAAAAATGGTCCTCGATAGGTCCATCGCCGCCGCCAGAGACTCGGCAAGAGCGGAGATGCTGGAGGGTCTCGACAATGACCCCTACGGGAGACCATACAAGACGGCCCGCAAAAAATTGCGCCCCTTTGGTCCCCCGGTGGCCGAGACCCTGGAACCCTCATTTCTGGATGGGGTGGTTCAGTCCCTGTTCCCGTGCAGGGACAGTAACTTCGCCCCGCCAGTGATGGGGGCCACGTTGAGGATAGCTCCGCCAGCTGAAGAAGAAGAGGAGGCCCCTCCGGTCACGGAGTCGGAACTTGGCGCGGCGATTCTGCATATCCGCGCCAAGAAGACGGCTCCGGGCCCCGACGGTGTTCCGGCAAGAGTGGTGGCCATCGCTGCCACTCAAATGGAGGAGAGGTTTCGGGACCTCTTCAGCGCATGTCTTGCGTGTGGGAGGTTCCCGAAACCGTGGAAGGAGGGGCAGTTGTGCCTCCTTCGCAAGGAGGGCCGCCCAGCAGAGTCCCCCTCGGCATACCGGCCCATCGTGCTGCTCGATGAGGTCGGAAAAATGTTCGAGGGGATAATCGCTGCCCGCCTGAAAAGTCATCTGCGGCGTATCGGGCCGGACTTGTCGGACGCTCAGTTCGGTTTTCGGGCTGAGCGTTCCACGGTGGACGCGCTGGCCCGCCTTAAGGGCCAGGTGAAGGGGGCGATGGAGGCGCGGGACGGATTGTTGGCTGTATCGTTCGACATAGCCAATGCCTTCAACTCCGTTCCCCACTCCACCATCCTAGAGGCGCTCCGATTCCACGGAGTGCCTCGATACATGCGTCGTCTGCTGGCCAGCTACCTAGAGCATCGGACGATCGTCCTGGCGAATAGGACTGGCCAAGTCCGGCGGTACGCCGTCGAGGCTGGCGTTCCGCAGGGGTCAGTCATAGGACCTCTCCTCTGGAACATCGCCTATGATTGGCTCTTGCGGGGAACTCTCCTCCGGGGCACGAGTGTCGTCTGCTATGCGGATGACACTCTCCTCATCGCCCGGGGGGGCAGTTTCAGGGAGGCGGCCAACCTGGCCTCGGCGGGCGGATCCTTGGTCGCGGGGAGGATCCGCCGCCTAGGTTTAACGGTGGCGCTGCACAAGACCGAGGCCGTGTTCTTCCACGGAGCTCGGCAGCGCCCCCCACCTGACGCCCACATCTTCGTGGAGGGCGTCAAAATTGAGGTGAAGGCCCAGATGAAATATCTGGGCCTTGTACTCGACAGCAGGTGGCGCTTCGGTCCGCATCTTAGCGGGCTGTCGTCTCGCCTGCTGAAGGCCGCAGGCGCGCTCTCGTGGCTGCTTTCCAACCTGGGAAGGCCCAGCGCGCGATGCCGGCAACTTTATGCCGGCATCTTGAGGAGTATGGCCCTTTACGGGGCTCCTATCTGGGAGGACTCCCTCCGAAGGAGGGAGAACGCCGCCGCATTGCGGGCACCCCAAAGGGCCATAGCCCAGCGGGTGGCGCGGGCCTACCGCACAGTGGGCTTCGCGGCAGCATGTGCTCTGGCCGGCACCCCTCCTTGGGAACTAGAGGCGTGGGTGCTTGCCAGAGTATATGAATGGACGGCGGGGCGGAGGGCGAGAGGAGAACGCCCAGCCCCAGAAGAGCGGGAGGCCGTCCGGCGGGAGGCGAGGGACGCCATCGTCGTCCATTGGACGGGGGAACTCGCCACCGCAGCTTTCGGCCGCCGAACCCTCGACGCGATTGGGCCTGTCCTGCGAGACTGGCTCGAGCGGTCGCATGGGTTCCTCTCGTTCCGTCTGGTGCAGGTGCTGTCCGGACACGGTTGCTTCGGATCGTACCTGCACCGGATCGGACGGGAGGAGACGCCGTCGTGCCACGACTGTGGCGCGGCGGAGGACACGGCGCAGCACACCCTCGAGGTGTGCCCCTCGTGGTCCGAGACGCGCCGCAGTCTCATCGCGGTGATCGGACCGGACCTCTCCCTCCCTGGCTTGGTTAACGCCATGCTGGGGGACGAGGGCTCCTGGGCGGCAGTCGCCTCCTTCTGCGAACACGTCATGTCCCAGAAGGAGGCGGCGGAGCGCGCGCGGGAGGAGGATCCTCACGCGGCGCTGCTCCGAAGGCGAAGGAGGGGTCGAAGAAGACGTCAGTATGATAGTCATCTCCGACTCCTCCCGGGTGGAGACCAGCAGGCAACGGGTGCGGGGGCACCCTTGCCTGTATTGCACAGGCCTCCACCAGTGTCGGACGGGAGTGGCCAGGTGTTCCCGGCCATTCCCGTAGCCCCCCAGCCTGGGGGGCATGCGGGGCCCGCCAGCTAGGCGGGCAAGCGCCGGGAGGGTTGTGGATGTAAAGGCTCAGCCGGTTTCCCATGGCCCTCCCACCACGGCGATGTGGGAACACCGCTGAGTTTTAGTGGGTATACTGTCATTCGGACAGGAGTCCCACATACCCCGTCTCGTCCCCCGACGAGCGGAAGTGCATAAAGCATTTCTCAGCGACAAAAAAAAAAAAAAAAAAAACAAAAGGTCATGTTGGAGGCGATTTCCGACCACCGCGGGCGCGGGCTTGCAGACGGCGACCAATGGGTAACTTGCCGTCCAGTAAGGACCAGGCCCTGGTCGACGGCGCGTTGTGTCCCACGCGCGCCTCAAAGAGATGTCAGCACACACTGACGGGGTCCGCTAAAGCCGATGCCTGCCAGGCTCGCGGGTTTGTTCCGAAGGGTTACCGTAGCCCTGGCACTCAGGCACTCAGGCAACTGAAGGAACACGCGTGAGTTTTAGTCACTAAAAGGCTGACACGCCTTCCCGCTCCGCCCAGAGCGGGAGATGTTATTTCATGATATCCAACCAAAAAAAGGGTAGGTCGTATTTTGAGTCACAATAATTACCATTGGGGCAAATATTTTGACTACCTTCCTGTTCTCTATTCAATTCCTTGTTTCCAATTGATGTTATTTTCACTTAAACAAATGTCAACTTTATACTTGTGTTAATTAAGTTGATTTCAGAACGACTAATACTATAGAAAAAGTCGTTAAAAAAAATTGTTGCTGTGCAAACTGAACTATGTGTGGGCTATATGTTTACATGTATGGAAACATTTTTATATATTTCCAAAAAATTATATGACAGTTTTAATGTATGCTATAATATTTCAAAATTATTTAAATCATATCATAACATAACATCACGCTTGTTTTCCCCGCAGGGTTAGGCAGAGGTGTACCCGATTGATGGTAATAGTGTCGCCCTCTATTATGGACTTAAACATAACTTGAAATGTAGGTGTAGGTACAATTTAATTATACTTAATATTATCTCTATGTATAACATTGCGTTTATCAAACACAATAAACAAGACCATCTTTATTTCCAAATGACAAAGGTACAAAAAACATGTTATTTTCAGATGTAATGGACCTTGAAAGAAACTTCCTACTCAGTAGCATATGGTAATGTCGGTCGGTAAAGAGATATATTACGGATACGAACGGATATATGAGACAATAAAACGGACACGGAGCGTTTTATATTTAACGCCCCTGTTTTGTTACAGGCTTTATTTGCTAGCTGAAATAAGCATTGAAAGTGTTTCTTTTTTACGACCTACTGGTTCTCCCTAAATAATTTATAACGAATGTTCTTGTTATTTTAATAAGTTTTTGTTTCGGAATATAATATTTACATAATATAACATACATAATATAATATTTACATAATAAGCCAACAGACTTAAAATAGTAATAATAATAATAATAATATGTGCATGTATATAAAAAAGAAGGAAAAGAATAGGGCATCAAAAATTCGTCCGCATCGCTGTCAACAGGAAAAGTGCCCAGAAGGTTGGCAGCATTGCCACGTTGTATGGCGATGCTGATTCTTTGCCAAAAAATAGGCCAGCACTCTGGTCAGGTGAAGAGTCGACCAACCGCTTGGCGATGTCTCGAAAAACCAAGTGGACACTCGAACCCCGTGGCCCTAGTGTTTCAACCCCAAACGGCTCGAACATATAACTCCCAATAAGATTGGAATATTTTCGCTTGGGGTTTTCCGTAACCGCAGCAGACGCCCCAGCACAGCCCGCCGTGCTAGGAAGATGGGATGGCCCAAGGGTATCGACACAGTAACATAAATTGAGTACCTATCCGCCCTAATAAACTTCCTTAAAATTTTGTATGATCTTTTCCCTCAGACAAACTGTGAAAACGGTTTTGCGAAGCATAGTTTTAAGTACAAGTCTACTGGAAATTTCATTTCAAATAAAAATAGGCGGTAACGAAAAAAATAAAAACCATACGGAGAAAGGATCGTTGCTTGTGCTCATTAGGGTGCACTTCAAGAGCATCCTGCATCACCCGTACATCTTGAGAGTATGTCATGCTCACTCAAATGTCTGGCTGATGGCGCGTAAGTTCCCTTCAAAATGTTTGAGCTGGATGGTTCTGATCCACGCGTCGTGTTCGTGAACTTCAACTTTCTGACCTTTTGACCGACTCTCTTTCAATTCAAAAGTGCGCAAATGGTTTAATTGAAATAAATGCTTTGATTTTAGTTTCATCTTGGGCAGAAAGCACCGCTACCCTTGCAAACTATTTTCGTGAATCTCATGAAGAAGTGATTAATAGATTGATAATAATAGTAGATTGGTAGTAGTACACAAGGATTGATATAAGTTATTTACTACAAATCCATCTTAGTACATAGAAGTAGTACTTAAGTGACGATTGACAAATAAAAATTTAAGCAAAAAATTTATTGGAGTAAATATGAGTTGGTGAACGATGCTTTCCAACCGCTTAAATAATTCTTAGGATATATTTTACGATCTTCAATGGTAAAGTGCGCTATTCTTAGACAAACACAAAAGCGTTGAAATGCTGTGAGAGTACGCAAATATCTCTCTAACGTGGATAAGAAAAATATCAAGTGAAAATATTCCTGGTATTTTTCCTAAAGAGCTGCTATAGAGTTCGAAAACAACTCTTATTCCTTTGTAAATGCTTTGACAGTACCTACATGTACAGAATAGTATGCACTTTCATAAGAACGTGCATCATATTCTGTACATAAATATATTTTTAGATATGGATAATTACGTACCTTATTTCCACAAAATCATACACATATTCCTAAATAATTTATGCACATGAAACACAACTATAATGTTAGTAATGAAAGTTTAAAAGTAAACATTGCAGAATAAATAACTTCGTTCAGCTATTACTTTGATGAAAATTCCTTTAAAATTTTAACTTGTCATGTCATGATAACTTCATTACTTACCAGCAAACTACATAGTTATGAAATATAGAAAAAATACTTGCAAAACAAATTACACAAAGTATCGAGTTTCGACGAGGAAAACCTAAAAAGCAACGATCGAATTTTCACGTGAGAAGAATTTAACTTTCTGGGATAAACATCAATTGTTCGTACATAATCTTTATATTTAAAACTTGTAAAATCATTTAGAAATAAAACATAGTTCGAAAAAACATCGCACCCACGTCTTGCCAACGTAAAGGAGGTGAACTTTTTAAATAGTAATAGGACTATGGCTCATGATATCAACTCGTGGTTTTAATTAAAACTAATACACCTTACTACAGAAAATAAATGCCTGATGTCACAACTCACATTTTAAATAGCGTTCCAATTCAGAATCTAATCCAGCTTTTAAAATTTAAACTTGGAACAGATAATGGTCAGTGCGTTGGAGGGTGGTCTGAAAGGACCGGGCTTCAAAACACGTAACTACGCGGTCCGGCGGAGCGCGGCTAATGTCTGGGAGGGACACAACGTACCTACCGCCACGTCATATATACTGCTGGGTACATCGCCCAGGGATTGTCAGGTCAACTGTTAAAGATTAATTACATTTTTATTATAACCACGTCCGTATTCCACCAAGTTGTAGGCAGAGGGACAATTCGTGTATTTTTAAGGAAGTTCGCATTTGCATCAGTCTGAACCTGTATGTACCTACCTCTATTTTCCTACACTTTTAACAAGTTCCTGACATTGATTATTTATTACTGATAAGAGATTGCGACTAGATTTTATATGTTTTAAATTACGGGATTTGACTTTCCGATGTATGTGTATTGTACATGTTCAACCACACTTCGTCACCTATATTAAATTATCAGTCCCATATAATAGGGTAAAGATCCATACAACCAGACTCTGGTTTTGCTATTGAGAATATGATACCTAATGGTTGTGTATTGTTATATTTACAATGGGCACTCAAACCGCACGTTACCAGGTGGACAACAGATCAACTAGTGCCAATGTACAACGAATTTGACGACGAATAAAACAATTTCTTCGAAGTCCGCAATTCTAGAGCCTTTTTTAAATACTACCATACTGTATCAATTTGGCCCCTTTCCAATCTCCTAAAGACCTATTACTAAATAGAACTCAACCGCAAACAGAACCCTTTTACGCCACAATAGAAATGGTACATATCTATGATAGCGAATGCGTGTGTCAATACAATCTATTCAATAGACACAATGAATTGTTTCATTGTGTAGTCAGCACACTATATTGAGATGAGAAAAGCAAATGAAAACCATACTGGCGAAAAACCATTGCCAGTTCGGTCGTTCACACGTCGGTGATAACAGTTTGAGCTGGCTTAGCGTAGTACGGAGGTTCAATAGAATTAGAGGCCAGTTAAAACTGGTTTTCTTAAGACTGACACGCGGCCCACTGTACCTGTTTCCCGAAGGTATGGCAGAGGGCAGAGGTGTAATTATACAATGTGGAGACAACAATACGACAATTAATGAAAACACAGGCAATACTAATCTATAAGAGAATTTTGAAACTATCAAATAAATTTTAACATCGAAATAAAAATAAAAAAAATCAGTTAAACTAAAAAGTAGTGATGGGCCGACTATGGGTTTTGCCAATCTTTGACTAGCTATAGTGCCTAAACTATTAGATATATTTGATTGAATTTTCGCATGCAGACTGAGAACATCATTAGATACTCGAAGTTTAAACGATTGTTGTATCGTCGTCTCCACCTTGTATACATTTAGCAAGTTATTTTTTGTCCCATGTAGGTAATAGGGGGCAAGACTTAGCAGTAGCATTAACTGGCCCGGTCTGGGTTGTCCCACCCCCGGGGATCGAACCTGACACGCTACCTCACGTTTAGCTTCCGCGGTTGCAAACAAAAATAACAACGAGGCCAATGTCGAACAAAATCAGAACACCATTCTAAGAATCGTATTTCCGAAAATTCGAGCTCCGGACGTAAACTCAATTTCCGGGAATTTGGAATTTTGCGGCTGATTTCGTTTTATCTTTTTTGGTATCTCGTTCAGATTCTATAAATGAGTTTTTGCCAAACCAAGATTAAATTAATTACCGATTGTTTTTTACCTACACCAGTTTGTTATAGGTACTTATTTCTACGAATCTGATTGAACTGACACTGGGGCTGGCAGACTGAATGCCAAAGTTTTGAAGACGAGTTAAAGTTTTTGAGTTCGAACAACTTCCGTATATTATGATGCTGATTAAAATACGCAAATAAAAAAGAGAAAAAAAGTTTAATGACATGACATGACAAACTAACTTAACCAACTGTGCAAAGACTTGGATGATGTATGTTATGTTGAGAATGATTTACTTAAAATAAACAATAGGTAAACTAGAAAGATTCAGGTTCAGACTAGACTATAGAAGCCTAAACAAACCTTCATTAATGCACAGGCACGAGAAACTAAACATGGCATTAGACACGATTACGTAGCGTGAAAACTACGCCTACGCCTATTTTATAGATCTTGTATACCTCTAAATTTGCATAATTTCATATCTGATTCTAATTTCTACGTCATTGGTCTACGAGAACTTAACTGGTGAAATGTGTGTGTACATTGATTATGTTATGTTTGGTCTACGTAGTTGTTGAAAGCGCGACTGCTAGTCTCGTGGTTTTGGGTTCTATCCCCTGTTCGGGCAAAAAGTTATTGGATTTTTCCATTACGATTTTCTCAGTAGCAGCCCGGAGTTACGATTTGTGGTCGAATAATAGCAACAGGCTCGCCCTCTTTGCTGGAGAAAATGTGGCTTTTGTATGTTATGTAGTGATTTTAATTTAGCAATGCTCTTGAAATCTTGATTTAAATTAAAAATAACCGTGTACCGGTCAGAGTGCCCTTGCCACGCGCTCGGGTGACGGACGAGCATTGGCTGGCAGCTAATGGAGGCAATATGAACGTTTATAGCTCGCTATAAATAACCTTGGTTAATAGTTAATTAATCTGATGCAAATATGAGAGCTGGCCTGTGAATTATTTGAGAGAATGATGTAGTTTTGTTGGCATAATTTCATTGAATGAAAGTGATAAATAAATGAAATTAAAATGCACTTCTATGATGTTGAAAACCAGCACCATCTAACTTCGTTCAAAATTGTACTATAACCACTATTATGCTTATCACCTATACATTTTTTTGGTAAGGAAAGTACCTAGGAAACCTATAGGTAGGTACTTTCTAATAACCTAGCATAATTACCCTATGATGTTCCCACTGCTGGGACACAGGCCTACTCTCAGTCTCTCTCAATCCACCACGCGGGCCCAGTGCGGGTTGGTAGATGTCACATGTCTTCGGATTTTGGTTCTAAGACGTGCCGGTTTCCTCGCGATGTTTTCCTTCACCGTTTTGAGAGCAGTGGTGAAGAAATAATTTACACAAAGTAAAGCGCCTGCCTGGGTTCCAACCCACGACCTACAACTTGTAAGTCGGGGCCAATACCACTGGGCCACCACTGCTCTTCATCTATTTAATGGTATCAAAACCAACTAGATACAAACAGTACATCCATAGAGATTTTACTACAACTTTATACCTATAAACTAGCTAAACATGTTTAGACCAAACGAGCGAATGCACATTCTATCCCCACTCTACCAAATATTTTTTGTATAAACAGGAACAGAATATATTTTTGTTGGTTTATCTCTACTAAAATATAAAAAAAAATATTGCTCTGGTTCTATGTTCGTTTGATCTAAACCCACCGTTAAGGCTTGCGCCCATGTGGGCGGGCTGCGTTGCATCACAACAAAAAAAACTCACCATTCAAAGTTACAATTATACAAACAGTTACATGACAAGTATTGCAATACTTTGCAATAATCTTCCTGCATCACTTTAGTACATTTTGTATAAACCATCGCACACCACAGGCGGGACCGGAACCGGACCGCACCGAGTCGCATCGCAATGCACTGGCGGATCGCTCGTCAGGCGTATTTTTGCGGCAAATGTTTTGCGCGAGCCTCGTTGCACTGGAGTGAAAACAGTTCAATTTCAAATTCGAAATTTAAATCTGTCTGAAACAATGACTGCGTTATGGTGCGGCCCGCCGCGGCTATAATGTGGGCTTAAATTTAGAAATAGGTTCTTATCGAGAACGTTATAGGCCTTGTAGACTGTAGATTTGTAGACAATTTTCTATTTTATTAAGTACCTGGTACTTGTTGACAGGCCTACACTGTCCTCCCATACCTATTAACACTGTAACTTGCAAACATTATAAAAGTCAATTATTTTTAAAAGAGTAACCGTGTGGAGTTTCTTGCCGGCTCTTCTGCATCTAGCTTCTGGCGTTTCATAAGTACCCATGCAGGTTTATTAGAAATTAAATATTTTGATTTTGATTTTATCAACAAGTATAAAGAAAGAACGAGGTCGAAACAAAACACTATTGACCAATCATATCCCTCATATTATATTTCATAACTAAATGCTCCTAACCATTGGATACTAATAATTAAAATCAATAGAGTGGAGTTATTGATACGGTCCGGTTTCTGGTTACAAATTAGATGATCTCATATATCTGGGGGAAGGGGGAAGGGGGGAGGGAAACTAATAACATCGTGCTGTGATATAACCCGGATGGCTATTGAGATAATTATCCATGCTGGGATGTTTTTCCACTATCTATGTTAGTGTCATAAGAAGTACCTCAATTAATCTACCTAGCCTTTTTCCAACTACATATATTGGGGTCGGCTTCCAGTCTAACCGGATGCAGCTGAATACCAGGATTTTACATGGAGTGACTGCCTATCTGACTTCCACAAACAAGTAACTGGGTAACACGATACCCATTGGTAAGACTGGTTGTCAGACATTTGGGCTTCTGACTACCCGTAACGACTGCCATAAGAAGTATCTACGACCATTTTTAAACCTATAATCTTTGTTCTGAAAACGTCCATTGGATTTATGAATCTTCCCACATCTAACTCTTTTGAAGATCTTTTTAAAAACGGTGACCACCGACTTCTTGGTAAAAGATATTACTAGATTTATTTCAAAGAAAATTATGCATTCCGATCACCTATCTACCCTTTAGGAATTATTCTCTATAGAACTCCGTGAAAGATACCTATGTAGGTCGCAGTCTGATATGACAAGCTTACCAGGTTTTATAGAATAAATAAAAAGGCTACGCAACCGCTACGAAGTACGTGACGTCACTACTACGGTAGTTACGCCGCTACGCCGCCGTAGCCGATGTTGCTACGATTTTTATTTCTGCAGTTATTTTCTTCGATGTACGTGTCAATGGATTTATATTAATGGTATTTTTATTGCTATCGGTCTAAGTTGATGGGTTTGTTATGTGAATATAGGACGATTGAATTTAATGTTTCCGTATGATAAAATATGTTAAAATAAAGTAGTTTTCTAGAAAATAAGAAACATAATATTTTAGTACTACTAATACATAGTAATTAACATTTTAACAACAACGTAGGTACAAATACTGGATCTTTGTCAACTACAAGCATTTTTATGACTTGATTCTATTACGTACGAAAATACCAAGCTGTACTGTATTTTTTTTTAACGACTTGAGTGAATGAATGCAGGAATCTTTGACCACAATTATGAATATTTTTATTTTAGATCATATAAAAAAGATGCTAGACAGATAGTAATTTATGCGGCCTACCCAAATGTCCTTTCTTTGGTATTGTTTGTCGAATCGTTGAGCTCCTTAAGTTTTGAGTTGAGCTGCACGATTACTGACAAAAGCGTGCACGATTACTGACAAAAGCGTGCACTGACTGGACAGGTCCACTCATTCCGTGTGGTTTTTCCTCAAAAGACCATTTCAGACTCAAATCTACATGGTCTGACCAAGATTATGTCTGGACTTTAAAAGAGACTCGTCACCTCTGAGTTTGTTTCGGCCTTTCTTCTCAGAGTAGTCAGATAGGAAACGCCGACGAGTTTTAAAATATGATTGACGTGTAAAAATGTTTGTACAAACCTACTTACAGAAATAAAATCATTTATCAGATGGAATTCTAATAACAAACTAAAGTGAAAAATATAGTAAAGTGACAACTTACCAGCAACTTTGGAGTGGTACGCCACTCCTACGCCACAGACGCCGTTATCCCTCGCTGCAGCCACCTCTCCCGCACAGCGGGTGCCGTGGCTAAACGACAAAAGACAATAATTATTTTAATGCTTTTTCACATAAAAAATAAGCTCTGGAGTGAAATAGTTGGAAGTCATTGGTCGTTGCCTAGCAGTAGGAAGATGACGATAGTAAAAACTATGGGCTGGTTCACTATTTTTACAACGCCACAAGGTTATTGTGGCGCGTGGTCAAAATCGGAACTCACGTCGCCATCTTGTTTTGTCAATACTATTTCTGTGACACAATTTCACAAATGTTCACCAACCACGCCCCCCTCTCTCCCTCCATCTATGTCATTCAGGCACCAAAATATCCTTTTAGCACTCTAAGGGTGAATTTCACCAAACGTTTATACCTAGAATAAGTCTTATCCTGAGAATAAATTTTTGAATTTTTGACAGGTTTTCCGTACTAGAATTGTCAGACGTAAATTTTTTTCCACGGATATTAGATATCTGACTTTGGTAAAATGAGCTCTAAATCTTTGATTATTTGGGTTAGTCGGTTGGTGAGACATATTGCACTTTCGCTTACTTTTTTAAAACTTTCTAACAAGAAAATTACTAATTAGTATAACAATACTAACTAGTGGAATGTTCTCGAGACAAGAAATTATTACAATAATATGATTAGCGACTAATTCATCAGATTAGACTACAATAGTTTAAGATTTCGATTTCAAGTAGTTTAATAATGATTTAGAAAGTCTATAAACTAATTGATTTTAATTAAAAGTTTAAGCCTTGGGAAGAAGTTAACGCCTGCTGCGAGCCTATTTATGTACGCTTTTCAAATTAATTGTTAGTCTAGTCGTTGTCTATTCACACAAAAAAGCCAATTTCTTTAATAAAATGAGTTTCATGTTAATAAAATGTATTCCACACATATTTTGTTCTCATAAAAATGTTAAAGTACTGAATAAATATGAATTTATGAAAAGCTTTACTTAAGATAATGTAGACTAGAGATTTATTTTCTAGTAAAAATATATTACGAAACTATGTCATAAACGTTAAGACGCTCAATGAATATTTCAGGAGATCTATGTAAATATCTCAAAAATATGTATGACATTTACATTTTATTTATTTAAAAGTTAAATTGAGAAAAGATCTACCGAATACTTTTTTATGAATATTCAAAATTTTGGTTGTAATTATTTAAGTACCAAAAGTAACTGTATTGTAAGTAGCTGGTATTATTTTCACTGAATAATACTATTTTCACGGAATAATCTTCTGTCTTATCAATTTAGATTGACCGATTCATCTAACACAGCCAAAATATATTTTTACTCCTGTTGCTCAAAACGTCCGTCATAAATAGCATATTTTCCTCTAGGGGAAAAAGCTTTTCTTTTTAAGTTTTGTCTGTAGCCAACGAGCCTACTTAAACGAAAAAGTCTTTATTCATAAGTAGAATAATCATGAATAAAGGACTCGACTTATTACTGTTTCATAAAAAAGAAACCTTTTTTTTTTAATTCATCTAAAAGCGACGGTCTCTTCGGTAGAATGCCTGCATTGCGTTGCAGCTACATAATGAATAAAAAAGTAAACTATTTAATATTGTATTGGATTATTTTATTTTCTCGCAATCGTAAAAATCATTGGTAGAAAGTAAACGAGATAACGAGAAATAGTAGATTGTAACACACGGCGCTAAAAACCCATTAGAACTCGGTTTCTATTTACTCCCTCGCTAAAGATCGGGAGTAAACCTACCTAGTATATAATGGGTCATTTTGGCCCCTTGTATAAAAATCTACTATTTCTCGTAACCAATTAATCTCGTTTACTTTCTACCATTGTCAACTAACTCAGCTCACCAAATTCACTAATCAAGACCTAACAACTACTCAGAACTTCATCTTCTCATTATATACTTCTACTAGGTTTCAGAACAACCTCACTCGAAATGCGAAGCCTTCAACTTGACAACTTTAACTCATCAAAGACAGCTGCTTAAGTGGAGAAGTCGCACAAACTCGTATACTGTTCGACAGCTGACAAATGCTTAGGAAAATGTAATTTCGGTGTGGAATCGGCAAAATGTGTAGTGAGTGATTGAGTGTGATGTATGTGTGTATGTGTAGTGAATGACGTGGAAAGATGTTTCGGTGAATATTTTGGTGTAATACAATATTTTAGGTAGAATTTGTACTTGAACACAATATATTTTATTGGAAACAGTTTAATATTGTAGCTTTTAATCAAATAACATCAATGTAACGCAGATGCCACGGAGTCATGATTATCAAAAGATCAGGGGAGCTCTAAACGACAAACCAATTTTATTTCTGACGGCCTTCAAAAAGTTCAGGTGCTTAGTCTACAAGCGCACGTATGAAAAAATGTAGTGAAGCTAACTTGTATAAAATCAATAAATAATTAATGAACGTGGACAAAACCAGGAACGAAGGAATCTAAGGATATAAAACTACCTACAGATTTATGTTATTGAAAAGCTCAAAAGAGAGTAATTTTCAATGAAATACGGAATAGAGAGAATTTCCGTTCATGAAAGTACTCGTTGTACAAAAATTCCGGATTTACTTTTAATTCCGTTCTATCAGAATTTACACAAAAATTAAACTTTTAAACTTAAAACCTATATAGTCTGGTGCGTAGACTAACAACTATTAAATATGCATTAGGACATTTTATAGCAAGGTACTTAGTGGAATTAATTAATTTTGAGTTACAGTGCCTATGTCCTAAGTAATTATATCCTTTCCATTAAATATTCATTTATAACGGAGGTTCTATTTTAATGTCGCAAACGACCTTGCTTGTTCTAGATTTGAAAATAATTTGTTAGAAAAGTAGGAACTATTGATACCAAAGGGTTAATTTATTTAATAACTAGTGACACGCGCCTGCTTCGCACGGGAGAAATGTCACGGGAGCCAGATGTCTAAATATCGAGATTTCTGGGCTTGAAACTTTTTCCCATGGGAGTAGGCAGAAACTACAGAACGCCATCTGCTACGATCCTTACATACCCCTTTTGCCTCGTTTACGTTCATACACCTGGTCATACACGCACGCCGGTTGCGAGTACTACGCGCCTGACCTTTCTGAAGAACATCACCAATAAGATCACTATATGTCCTCCTAGGGCGTCCCCTCCCGGCGTTTCCACTCACATCTGTCTTGTAAATACCTTTTGTAAGTCGCCTTCCATTCATCCATCAAATACAAATGTAATTTACAAATAAACCTTACGGAACAAATGCTCTAAATTATGGTGATCAAAATCCATTGTGAAGTTTCAAACTCAAAGCATTTATTTCAAATTAACCTATTACAGGCACTTTTGAATTGTCAAAGGGTCGGTCGGTCAGAAAGATGAAGCTAGTTGCCCATTCCAAAGCGTAGTAGGTAACTATGGAGAAGAACGGACGAGAAACTCCACGGACACTCTTTTAAATCTAAATATTGTTACAAAAAATTGGTTACATTATTCATGTTGAAATTATACATGTGAGAATGACGTAGAAAGACGTGCACGTTAAAAGCGTCCGTAATAAAAAAGATAAACACAAAAAAAAAACTATTCAGAAATTAAAATTAGCCGAGGCAGCTAAGAATTAACCAGTTCCTACTGACGGCACCTGTTCACGAACATGATGTACAGATCAGTGCCATCACCTCAACCATTTTGAAGGGAACTTAATGATCCAACACACACGCCGCCACCAGCGAGACATTTGAGTGAGCATGACATACTCTCAGCCGCTAAGGCACATTCAAGTCAATGAAAGACGAACCCAGTAAATGGTAGCTTTACAGTACGTACATAGTGCTCACACAATGCAATTAAACAATAGTAAGATATTGAATTTATACAATGCAAATATAGTTTTTACAATCTTCAGCAGCTCTAAGAATATTTTCGAATGCTAATCAATTACTTTATGCGTCCCTTTGGAGCAGATTTAGAAGATCTAGGCGATCACACAGACAAACACGAAAAGCTACTTTGCTTTATACTATGTACTTGTAGATGTTTTACTGGTTATATTTGTGTGGCTCTAACATATGTATGATGATCTAAAGCAATGCTATATTCGGGTGAAATAATTAGTACGTAATATATTCCCGCACTCCCACGCATTTCGCAGAATCACAGTCGCATTACCATATGCGAAATACTAATTTGCGGTATGTGAAATAGTTATATATTTGCAAATTTGCAAATAGCATGAGATAGGTTATTTGCAATTGCGGAACGAACGAAACAAAATCCACTTTTATCATCTTGCTTACCACATACAGGGTATAAAAAGACCCATCACTTACCCCTTTATTTATCAACGTTACTTAAAGTTAAGAGACGTTTAAACGTCAAAAATGTATGGTTAAACAGCCGCTAATTATTACTTAACTTTAAGCATCGTTTATGAATAAACCCCTTAGCCGTTAACTGCGCATTTTGAACATCAAAAATTAAGCAACGAGCAAACATTTTTGCTGGGAAACCTCAGATCAAATAAAAAATTATGACAGCGCTGCGAACAATACAGTGAAGCATGCAAAACTACACCTTGCTCTGTGCATACACGCTCACACGCACACATTTACAACCAAACTACACCTCACTAAGTGCACACATGTTTACGAAACCAGCCTCACGGCACTGTCGACAGCGCTGTCTATAATCGTCTGAGTGGGAAACAACTTTTATTTTTTTTGCGATAAACTGCTGTTTACGGCAGTGCAAAATTTAATGTACACAAAACAGTATGCTTATGGGTGCATGCAACGTTACAGGAGTTGTGTAGGTATTTAAAGTTAAGTAGAAAACAATTAAATTATTTTTGTTACTCCAAGAAATTAATTATTATTTCAGGTAACAATTCAGTCTCATTTCTATTAAAGTTAATATTTACATAAAATATATCTTACATAATCTACAAATAATATTAATAGTATGTACAACTAAATAACAATATATAAAAATAAAAAAGAAAGAAGGAAAAGAATCATAGGGCATCAAAAAATTCATCCGCATCGCTGTCGACAGGAAAAGTGCCCAAAAGGCTGGCAGCATTGCCACGAATGCAATTTTTGTTTACATTTAAACATTGATTTCGTGAAAAAAATATTTGAAAATGTTGGTAATTTGACCTTAAATATCTACGTAATCTGTAGATTTCCAGGTATGGTCTAGTACAAAAAAAAAATATAATGACGGAGAGTACAAGTGAATCTCGGCTTCGTTAAGAGCGGGTAGTAACCAAAATTGCCTATCTTCAATTTAATTTTTCATGAAATTCATAAGACTTAGGTATAAAATAAAAATAATATCAGTAACTACATGATATTTTGAAACTTTTTGTGGAACAGAAACACAATACGTTAAAATTTTCTCGATAAAATAACATCACGAAGTTACCCCTAATTTTCACGTTTTTTCAATTTGTACTCAATATGCTAATGACTAATAGGATAATTTTTTAATGATTATCTGTATCAAGACAAGGCGAAAAAAATTGTGCAGGCATTTTTTGAAATTCCTTTTATTTTTGGTATTATTACGATTACAAGCTTTAAGCACTTACGACGTTTTTAGTTCGTGGAAGAAGTCATCTTCCGTCGCACGTTGCGGGAACTTCAAGGATATTTTTGTTTCACAAATCAGTCGCCGTCGCTCTGTTGAGACGAGAGGACTGCGCTTGAATTTTCTGCTGTTCTGCGATTTAATTTATTTGCGTAAATAATATTTTCGTGATTTATCACATTGTTGGAATGAAACTGTGAAATACAAAACATGAAACAATCACTAAAACCACTTCCGAAACGATTATTAAAATCGTTAAGAATTGATAAACTAAATAAATACCACGGCTAAATTATAAAATAAAAATATTATAATAATTCAATGTTGATATTTGAAAACTCAAGATGACATACAATTATTTGACAGATTTTTGACTGGTATAGTACAACTAGCGCCATTGTTCTCCACTTCAGTAAATTTTCTTGCGAAGAAAATTTACAACATAGAGTTCGTGCTAGAGATTTTAGATCTTATTACTATTATATAAAGAACCAAATTCGTTTACTCCCACTTTCGTAGACAAACTTCGTGTAAGGGTAACCTTAGACGACCCATTTCGAGCGACTTTTGACCAAAACCCCCGAATCAAGTTGAAACTCAAAATTTAACATATGGGTAGGTTATTGGTATAATAATATTATTGGAGTTTACAAAATAAATAAATCGGAAAACTAAAATAGGGTTTATTGCGGACACAAGTACGAAACGGTGTGCACGGGACATGACAGTTTTCATACGGATAGTGTTCTCGTGACTAGATCCCTTCTTATGGTGGGGATGAGTAAAGATTGTGACGGATCACAATGTTTGAGACTGTCGGCTTGCTTTTCAAAGCTAAAGTTTCAACAGTTACAAAAGAGGAACCTAAACTTTCGACTTTCTTTGGTACCCATATAAATAGATGCCAATTATTTTTTCGGTAAAGCTGACTAATGTATCCTAGTTATTTGTTCCGAAATTGGCCTGTTTTTCACAAATGTTTTCGGCGAGGACTTTTGTTCTACTCGCGCTCCGCGCAGGATAGGTTTTCATGACACATGCCATTTAACTTTGCACAATACAGTGCAAAATCCACCATACCAATAGAATTTTTTACTTGGTAACACTGTTGCTAATTGACTTTGCACGATCCTGCAAAGCAATATCCACGATATACCATTATATTTTTTTACTTGGTTAACACTGGTTTTCACAAGACGTCGTGAGGTCCAACTTGTACAAGGCCCTAACTAAAATTTGGTTACATTGGAATTTGAACTTTGTCACGCCAGCATTGAGTTTCTAGTTCCAAAACATGACTATGATCTAAGATTATGAATTCAAACTTAGCGTATAGTATAGGCAAAATAAACAGATGTTTTACCTACTGAACAATTTCATTGAAAATAAAGGGAGTGAACAATGGTCATACTTCGTTTAAATATTTTAATAGAAAAACCATTCGAGGTACCTATTTGTGCTGTGAGACCTTGCTTCTTGCCAAAAAATTATGATTCTAGGTCAACGGGGTGTATCATATGGATTTTAATTTATTTGCGAATGTTTATTTTCTTATTTTATTGACATTTTTGTTCAATTGATTTCATTTTCTCAAAGTAAAAAAGCGGAAGGTAAGTGATGCGATTATAATTATACGCTTTTATATCATCAAAAAAGCAATTTTATCGAAATTGTTTTCACCATCATGTAGGTAGTATCATGAGTATGTAGTATTATAGTACTTTGATGGAAGTGCTTTGCTTTTTAGAGTTCGGTACCTCAAAAGAAAAAATCGAAACCCTTATGGGATCACTTTGTTATGCATCTATCTGACCGCTTATCTCAGGAATGCGTGGGTATCAAGTTGAAATTCATATCAAATACTTAGATAAACGGTCGTTTGGAGCTGTAAAAAAAAACAAGCTTCTAAGACGTTGACTTAGTATCTTGGCATAAATTGTCATTCATTTCGCATATCTTGACACTAGCAAATAAATTGAAACCCATAAGATACATGTCGTTGACCTAGAATCATGAAATTTGACAAGAAGCAAGGTACAGGAATAGGTACAGGAAAGTATTTGAAAATTGTTCAATTGTAGTTATGTTACATAATGTATGGAATAATATTTTTTCAACTACAACGTTAGGTTTGTCTTTCAATTCGGAATCGAAAATTTATAGGCCGTATCTTGAAGTAACATTTAGTCTTTATTTCATTTAAGTCAGTCTAATCTCCAATCTAACATCCCACCAGCATCGGTAACAGATTCACGGACATACAATAATATTTAATAATATACCTACTTGTACACATAGATAAACTGAATAAAACAGTTTCATCTGATTATTTTGCGTATACACACTACACACAAGATTCAAATTGAAATGCCTAAATATACGCCGGGCGAAAAGTTTCTGCTGGCGGGAAGGGATTGTGTTTTGTTTTTGTCGTATTTGATGAGAGGGGTAGGGAAAGAGGCGCGGGTGAAACTTGATTTTTTTGTGTCTTGCTGCGCCCTCTTAAGCGTATTTTTACACCGGTCATGTGACATCCAACCGTAAAGAAAAATAATTCATAAAGCATAGAGATTAGGTACATTAAAGTATTTGTTTACATACCTGTTAAACCAGTCGTCTGTATATCTTGGATAAGGAAACGGGTCATTGCTGCTAAAGTCATACGAAGCCTCCGCATTCTAAAACAAGAATAAGTTATCATTCAAAATAAACCATTTTAGGCAAGTATAATCAGGAAAATTAATTGTTAAGCATATTGACACCCTACGTCAATTCGAAGTGCTATCGCCATTTCATAGAACTGTCTTCATTCTTTTCGAAGCCAATTTGCTTAACAATAAATTTCCCTGAATTTAGTTACTATGAGGATGAACTTTTAAAAAATAGTGAAGCAACAGTAACACAATAGTTATGATAGAAGCATTATTGTAATATGGTAACAAAAGATAAAAGCATCTGTTGTTACCATATTACAATAATGTTTCAAAACAGACTCTTGAATTTCCACAGCTATCGGAACTCGCAAATGTTTGTTCAAACATGTAATTGTGCCGCCCAAACAATACGAGAAGAACAACATGGATATAATTTGGAAAGTACCTAATAAAAACAAGCTCGATAAATAGAAAACATTTCATATTCATACAAACAGAGCATTTCATACTTTGGCCGGATATTGTTGTTACTACCCGGACAGAGTGTGGTCAAAGCTTACTCAACCATTCTGTTTTTATAACCACTGAAGTTGTTAGGATTTGTATTCAATTTCAGTATAATCCTACTAAATTTAATATGTTGTTGACCTGTAAAATTAAAGATTAGTCGATGGTTTATTTCTACGCGAGTTTTGGGACGGTTCAAAAATAGGCAGCCAACAAGGTCA
Source organism: Dryobotodes eremita (assembly GCA_917490735.1). Classification (NCBI taxonomy): domain Eukaryota; kingdom Metazoa; phylum Arthropoda; class Insecta; order Lepidoptera; family Noctuidae; genus Dryobotodes; species Dryobotodes eremita. Next base: position 15,685,078 of record OU823257.1, read on the forward strand.
GAAGCCGGGCTTACCTACTGCCCCAAGTATATCAGACATAATGTTTAAGATAGATAGATAGAATTCTCTTTATTTAAGTACCGTCATTCGCAGAGGCTTCCTTCTCCTATCTTCCTAGTGAAGGGCGGGCGTTTTGGAGACTACCTCGTGTAAGTTTGACGTTCAAAAAGTGCTGATTCTCAGCCTAGTTTTAATAAATGACTTTTTCACTCCTCTTGCTCAAAAAGTCCGTCATTGTAGCGTACCAGAGCGGGGATAAAATAGCATATTTTCCGCTTGGGTTTTTTTTTTCCGACGAGCCTACAAAAACGAAAAAGCCTTTATTTATAATACGAATAATCATGAATAAAGACTCAAATAAAAAAAAAATCTAATCCAACCATTTATTCGCATAGAATGTAGGTAGTGTACTCGATTTATTATTGTTTTCTTAAAAAACATACATTTTATTTTTGAAAATGGGACTAAAAGCGGCGATCTCTACGGTAGAATACGTGCATTGCGTTGCGCGGCTACAGAAGAAATTTAAAAGTGAACATATTGTATTGGATTATTTTATTTTCTCGCAATTGTAGTGAAAAGTAGAGTGAATAACACACGGCGCAAAAAACTCATTATAACTCGGTTTCTATTTATCCCATTGCTAAAGCTCGTGAGTAAAACTACCTCGTATATAATGAGTCATTTTAGCCCCTTGTAGAACAATCTACTATTGATTTCATCCCGTGAATCCTTTAAGATTCTTGATTGTTTACTATTGTGTTGTCAGCTTCTCGATAGTGAATGTTACATCCCAAATAAACTGAGCTGTATTTAATGTATAGATCACAGTACAACTTTATGGAAATACTAGCTTCTGCCTGTGACTTCGTCCGCGTCAATTTTCTTATTCCCCCGACATTGCATCGCATCGCCTGCCCGCGCTTTTATTTCGTTTTCGCTTAGCGTTGTTTATTTATTATTATGTATTTATTTTATTATTTATTTCTGACTCTTTTTCTTTTTGCTTGGCTCCTAAGGGTCCTAGCGTGATGTTAAATAGCCTATAGCCTTCCTCAAAAATTGGGCTATCAAATGCAAAAATAATTTTTCAGATCCGACCGGTACTTCCAGAGATTTCCTCCTATATACAAACTTACAAACAAACAAATTTTACCTCTTGATAATATTAGTATAGATAACCCGTCTGCTCGATGGGATTTCCCATCGGCAAAAATAATGAAATTCCATACAAACTTTCACCCCTATTTAACCCCTTTAGGAGATGATTTTCATAAAACCTTGCTTTGTGCCCACACACGTTATTATAAAGAACTCTTAAACTAAATTTCCTGCTTCTAGGTCCATCTTTTTAAGCTGTGTGTCGTCTGTCAGTGAATTTAAAATTTGTATTAATTAGATAGCCATAATGACTCCATTGAACCACACGACAAACTTCGCTCAGAAGCAACCTCGACCTCAGAGTTTAAGCAAATTGAGCAACTAATGGTAATTGTGCGAAATCCGCGCTTAATTCTAATGAATTTGCACGCACAGTTGAACTCAGCATTAAGCCAGAATAAAGATTCATTAACTCCGTAATTACCGAAAATAGACTCAAGGCGATATAGTAAACTCTTCGACAATTGAAATCCTATTCTGTTTCAGTGATCGAAATGTACAATTTCTATTTAATCTTGCGAACTTTTGATCAGTGTTCTGAATTAGGTTAGATTGGACCATTTCAGACACCAATTTACATGGTCCTTAAATGAACTGACTAAGATTATTTCCGGATTTTTATATACACAATGACATTGATGAATTTTATATATATACATTAACATATTTACTTTGTAAAATAGTATATTATTTGAATTACTGTGAATATGGAGACTATGTGCGTCATTGTTTTTATTTTCTTAGTTAGTTTTAATCATGGTCTGGCAGGTTGAGTAATTTATGCGGCCTACTCAAAGTTTCCGTTCTTTGGTTGGTATCGTTCGTCGAATGTTTGAGCTCCTTAAGTTCTAAGTTGAGCTGCACGATTACTGACAAATGCGTGTAGTGACTGGTCAGGTCCACTCAGTATATGTGGTTTTTCCTCAAAAGACCATTTCAGACAACAATCTACATGGTCTTCACATGATCTGTCCAAGATTATGTCTGGACTTTAAAAGAGACTGTGACCCTGAGTATGTTTCAGCCTTTCTTCTCAGAGTAGTCAGATAGGAAACGCCGACCTCATCTAGTTTTTAAAATGAGATTGAATTGTAAAAGTGTTTGTACAAACCTACTTACAGAAATAAAATCATTTATCATTTAGGTATTCGCCCCATCAATAATCATCTACCAATTCTTTTACATGTGAAGGCTTGCTACTTACTGCCCGTTTATTTATGTTTTCAGATGTACCGTCGAAACGAAAAATAACGAATTATTATAAAGTGTGTCTATTCATGTAAATAACGAATGATTGAAAAGTGAGTCTATAAGCTTTCTTAAAAAGTAAAAAGAAATTCCCATCAATAAAAGCCAATCACTCATTTCCCCTATTTCGAAATTTCTCAATACTCACGTGACAAGATCGCGAGCTTAACTTAAAACAACGCAGAATAATTTTTCGACGATAATTTAATTACAACTTTGGTAAATGAAATTCAAATATATATAAGATCCTGAAGTTCCTTAAAAACTTTTACCACAAGGCAAAAATGATCGTGAAATAAGTCCGAAATTAAATTTCAATTTCAAGTTCATGAATAAAACGCTAACTTTAACAAACTCAAGGGCAAACTTTTTTAGATGTAATCGAAGCTTTGCGTATTTTGTTTCAAAATTGAATTTTGTGTGAAGATTTATTAATACGATACGAAAACTCTTTTATGAAAATAGACTAACTACATTTTGAGCATCGAAAATATCTTTAAGATAAAATCCCTTAAAGACCTAGAGAAAATAATCATAAAATTGTTTGCAGCGGTTGCAAAGAATAAGGCAGATTTTTCATAAAATTAGCACACAATGTTATAATGTATTCCTTTTCACTGACATGATTTACTTCTTTGTATATACGACAGCCACGACAAGAGGCAATTTGTAAGTCTAAATACAATATTGTTCCTGTTTAATAAATAAGGGAATTAGATGTATCTGAGCAGTGGAAACGGCTACGACTTACGAAATTATTTCATCACCACTGCTCTCAAATCGGTGATGGAAAACATCGTGAGGAAACCAACATGTCCTAAAACCAAAAATTCGAAAACGTGTGACATTTGCCAACCCGCACTGGGCCCGCGTGGTTGTTTACGGCCCGGTCCTTCTCACAGAGATGAGGCCTGTGTCCCAGCAGGGGAATCATTACAGGCTTGTTATGCTTATGAAGTATCTAATAAAATGAAACATCTGACGATCAATAACGCCTAAACACTTAAGTCATAATTTCAAATTAAGCAAACAATATCATCAGGAAAATCGTATCTACGTGCTTTCATTACCGACACCTAGCATTGATTTTTACTACTCATGCAAGCAGACGAAAATATTCAGATTTTAAATCTCCTGGGAAAGAAATAAGGTTCAAAATGGCTCCGACACCTTTGTAAATGTAGCATATATATATTTTGTTACTATCACGATAGTAGCCAATGGGATATGGATTCAAATTTTTTAAGCCATTGGAGAATACTATTAAGTTTCTATCTACATGAAAACGTGTTTATATATTCACCACGTGTTCGCGATGGCCTAATAGAAAATTCGTTATTGACATATTCTTCTAAAAGCAATATCATTAAACGTGAAAAAAAAAAATCTCTGCGACACTTCCAAATTCAAATTATATCCCACCATCTTTGTTAACAAAACGCGCCCTGACAAAAGTTCCCGCTCATTACCACAGATATAACTAAGCAAAGAAAACCGCCTATTTACACGAAAGTATTATTTTGCGCCCGGCTTTAAATATTTGAAGATGTTCAGTGGCCGTGAACGTATTCATTTAAAATTCAACCGTGAAACAAATCTCACTCATTTCGTGGAACAGGGTGATAAAGCGCTACACTTTTTTATTACGGATAAACGAATCTTTGTTTAATTCAACGTGTACTTTGAATTAGGAAAGGCTTTTCTTTTTGTTAAATGTGGAGCCTTTTAGATAGCTCTTGCAAGATACTTTTTTATGTGCGTTTTAATTAGAGCCTGCAACAATTGATTAACAAAGACTCGTTTATTTTAAAGAAGGGTTAAATCAGGGCTATCGCGCTTGAGTTCACCGCTAGAGGCGCTAGTGTAGAGTAAGGTCTCTAGATGTCAAAATATGTACTGAACGTTCACTGTCTGCGGGATTTTTTATTACGGATTTTCACGAATGATTCATAATAGCTGTAGTGGTTGTGCCATTCTTGATTAATTATGGCTTAAAATTTTAAGTAAAAAGTTAGGATCTAATTTAAGAATAAGATTTGTCTGCTTCATGCTTGCCAATTTTAGGAACATTATAATCTAAATATTCATTTGAAATTTTAAAATGTAATAAAATAAACATACTATGATTATAAGGCTACTTAAACATATCCAAAACATCAAATAAAAGTACTGCAACAGGACCTTACTCGACAGTAGCGCCAACTGGTGAGCACAAAAACGATAGCCCCCATTTATTTGCATGTCTATAGCTCATATGAATACTTACATAGTTGTACTTCAAGTCTGGATGCATATAGTCGACACCTGTAATAAAAATCTTAAATTATTTTTTGTTATTTAATACCATTTTACGTATAAACATAACCAAGACACAAATAGAAACCTGTCAAAAAAGAAATTATTATCCTAGAAAAGTCGTACGCGACAAATTATTATTAAATTATTTAAAAAAAATAAGACTATTGAAGTCAATGAAAAAATAATTGATTTATCCGTAATATTATAATGCCAAAGGTCTTAGTCTCAAAGTGTTTTTATTACAAAAGGTATCAAATTGAGAGTTAATATTTAATTTTGAAGTAATAAATTCATTATTATCCTCTAATAGCAATTTAAAGCAAAACGAAGAAACTTAAGTATGTACCCTGTAACATCGTCAACACCCCTGAGGCAAATACAATATTATTATTTAGATGTAAGCACTTTGTATCTCATTTTAAGTGAACTGAAATTTAAGTTCTTACGAGAAATAAATTATCTTTAAACCTAATAGGACGTAATCATGTTTTCCTTATTAATATTCATTAGAAAAGGTAGCACGTTCCATATAATTCCGAATTGTGCGACAGGAAATTTCCTTTTTTTAATTTGAGAGCTTGTCTGTTGTAACTTGTAACAGATTAAATTATAATTGGATGAAAATTGTATTAAAATCTGTATTACTTTTCGTGTGACGATTACAAAGTAATTCAGGGGCAAGGACAATTAATTTTATATTGTGTATTTTTCGTATATATCCGTACGTGCTTTCGCCTTTTGGTTTGGATATGTTCAGTCAGACATAAAGTTTTCTTGATATATGAGTCAAAGTCAAATCTTTATTTGTAAAACACAGGCGCAAATATGGGTGTTGTAAATACAGTTTTAGGTCTAGAAATAATTATCTCTGTACCTTAAACATTTTTATTTTATACCTGTACTTCTTTGACAGCATTCATCACACTTTTTAACTACATAACTACAAAAAATCAACGAAATCTATGCAGATCGTAGAGCACTAATGTTCGTACTCATATATAGCATGAATATTTATTACGGGTACACAAACTTATAGTAACATGTTTCTCGCTACCCATTTCAAAAACTTTACTTCCAAAAACACTCACACGGCGCTTTTACAATTGCTATATCGTCGTGTAAGGGATGTAAAGTGCAGGAAAATTATTTGTTTTTCAAATATACAGACAACGTCATTTGCCGTTTAATAGCCACCTGTCTAAGAAGGACAGTTTTGATTTGGATATTCGGGAAATTTAAGTTGATAGTCAATCAATTTCCTTGACTAGAAACAATATTAATAATCACTGTCATAAGGTACTAACCGTCATCCATAATAGCTGTAGTAACATTGACCCCTGTATAGCCCAGGGCCCATGCTGCCTCCACATTCAAGTCCAGCTTGGGTTTCCCCCCATTCTGTCCCGTGTTCTTCAAGTACCATTGCAGGGGGAAGTAGGGATCGCGGGGTTCTGCCGCCGGCGCCGGCACAAGCTCCGGTAGCATGAGCGGGCGGAATCCCCTCTTCACTCTTTTAAAGCCGGTTTGTTGGACTGCTGTGTGTACCTGGGGACAATAGATGAGGCATGTGATTAGAGACGAATTAAGTTGAAAGGTTTAATTGAAGAGTTAAGTTAGAAGTCTTGTTTTTAACCGACTTCAAAAGAGTAGGTTCTATTTGCGACTCGTATGCTTGATAATATGCTTTTGTCTGACCTCTCTTGATGATAAGCGATTATTTATGGTCGACGATGGTGTAGGTAGGTGTGTAATTTTGGCCAGAAGTAACGTATTCATTCAAGACTGAAGAGACCATTATCATTGACATGCATGTAAATAGTACATTATGATACAAGTGTGCTATGTTGGATGATCAATGTACACGTGTTTCATACCACGTTTTTCAACACTATTTATTTATTCATTATTTATTTATTCACTATTTATTAATTATTGAAACAATTAGTGAAAGTACAATTCTTAAAACGATACCGAACAGTATTTGTTGGCATTGTTGCAGTTTGTGTTATGGTATTGCTATTATTAATAATTTCATTATTTTAATTATCTTGGGTAAATGTCTGCGATGATGATATATTTTCATAGGAGTTGGATGAACATTGTAAATGGGCCGTGGCCCTGTCTTGATTAGTATTTCCGACGGGGTCAAATCTACGTATTGATCTTCTTCCCTACGTGAAGACGACATTTTTGATAATAATTACCCGCACAACGAAAACGTTAACAAATATTTTTGGAAAATGGCGCGCTGGTTTTGTTTTTCCGGCGCGCCGCGCTAGCGATGCGCGTGCAGGTATAAATAAAGGCACTGGCAAAACCGTTAAACAGCCTATATTAAAAATATAATAAACACAAAATAATGTTCAAAATACGCAAATTGAGATTAATATGTAGTGAAAAATATATAATTAAATGTAACCTAAATAGTTTATTTATTCACAAAAATATTCATTTTTTTTATACATAAAAACTCTTTGCGGAGTTTGAAAAAAGAAAATGTTAAGTAAGAAACACTAGTGTACAATAAGCTGAATTATGAAACTAAATGCGTTGCCATAAGAGTCACTTTACAAGCAAGTGTGTTGAAAAATAAATTATAATTGATTAATTATTTATTAATAGTACATTTAATTGGCATTATTTACTCGAACGTGACTTTGTATTGTATGGCTTCAGACTTATTACTAAAAAAACTAATATATTTGTACACCAATTTCATTGATAGGACATAGAACTAGACTAATATATATACATAAGACCTTTATTGTAATACCTGTGTTCACGAATAAAGATTGACTGATGGACACTGTAAACTCCCAGGTCATAGTCATCGGGTAACCCGAACTCCGGGAAGGAGTTCCACTAATCGGTACATCATTAACTGACCGACTAATTAGTATTTTCATAATTGTTGCTAAAATGGATATTGTCACGTTAGTATTGAAGCTCAGTTGTCGATAACGTCTCATGCAAATAACAAGCTGGAGGGATTAATAAAACAACTTCTTCACCTTTGTGGCATTTGACGTAATGCGATGAAGCAAACAGCTGACATAATTATACAAATTTTACTGACCTTTGACTTTGTGTAAGCAAAAATGAAAATTCATAATCAGCCTATAAAGTTCCCACTGCTGGGATACAGGCCTCCTCTCTGTTAGAGGGACAAAGAACATGCAACTTCTGAACACAAAGAGAGAATTTAAAATTCAGCCATAATCGTTTTTAAACGGCTCCCTAACCCGATATTAACAAAAGTAGGGTAGTTAATGGCCCACTGCACGAAGTAAATATTCCCGAGAGCTTAAAACTATTCAAAGCGGAAAATCCTCCGCTTTAGAGCGAGGTTGTGAGGCAAAAAGTCCAAAAGTGCTTGTTCGGGGATTCAGCGGTTATCGTGAATGAACTTTGTACTGTTTTACACAAGAGGACGATTTAAGCGGACTGTGCAACATTTGGGTCATAAAAAAGTTTAAAAATACAGTTTTTGTGTTATGTTTACTTTAACGGGGTCATATGAAATTGATGTTTTATAGAACTGGCCACTTTGATCTCAAAAAGCCGGCGTTTGGTTAAGAATTCCAAATTCAAATTTATTTCAATTTAAAGCGTGTCTATTTGTGTTTCGAATCTAATCATTCATTTGTTTTCGCGCCATTTAATTTTGCTTTGACATCATTCTGTGCTCATTATGGGAAACATAAAATATCGCATTATTTTCGAATACGAATTCCATCGTGGCACTAGCGCTGCAGAAACAGCTCGAAGGATTAATAATGTGTACGGAGGAAGCCATTGTAAAAGAAAACACAGTACGTTTTTGGTTCCAACGCTTTCGTTCTGGAAATTTTGACCTCCAGAACAAACCTCGTGGACGGCCGGAGACCCTAGTTGTCAATGAGGAATTGAAAGTGATCGTGGAAGCGGATCCATCTCAAACCACGTCAGAGTTAGCTGCAGGCTTCGGTGTGAGTGATAAAACCATTTTGAATCATTTGAAACAAATTGGAAAAGTGAAAAAGCTTGAAAAATGGGTACCGCATGAACTAAGTGAAGCAAACCAACAAACACGAGTCGACTGCTGCGTCACGTTACTCAACCGTCACAATAACGAGGGGATTTTGAATCGTATCATTACTTGTGATGAAAAATGGATCCTATACGATAGTCGGAAACGCTCATCACAGTGGTTAACTCCAGGAGAACCGGCTAAATCCTGCCAGAAGCGAAAGTTGACTCAAAAAAAGGTACTGGTTAGTGTCTGGTGGACCAGCGTTGGTGTCATCCACTACAGCTTCCTAAAGTCTGGTCAGACGATTACGGCAGATCTGTATTGCCGACAATTGGAAACCATGATGGAAAATCTAGCCGTTAAACAGCCGAGATTGGTCAACCGATCTAGCCCACTGCTGCTTCAGGACAACGCCAGACCACACACTGCACAACAGACGGTGGCGAAACTAGAGGAGCTAGGATTGGAATGTCTCCGTCACCCACCATACTCCCCGGACCTTGCTCCAACCGATTACCACTTTTTTCGGATTTTGGATAATTTCTTAATTGGAAAAAAATTCAATTCAGATGAGGCAGTCCAAAATACCTTCAAAGATTTTGTTGATTCTCGCTCCCGAAATTTTTTCAGCAAAGGAATCAATGAACTCCCTATAAAATGGCAAAAGTGCATAGATCACAACGGTACCTACTTTGATTGATTAAAATAAAAAAATGTATAAAAAAATATTGTTTTGATTTTTCCATATAAAACATCAATTTCAGATGTAAGGACCTAATATTACTTATTGGATGAAAGTTTGTATGGGAACCCAGCATGTATTAAGTTAGGGATATGAAAATTCAAATGAATGCTTTTGGTAAAAAATAAAGAATTACGTGTTTCAGCGCTTTTGTATAATCATCCCCCAATGGGGTAAAATAGGGGATGATTTTAAATTCACATGTATTTAATATTGATTTTTTTGTGTAGCTCCTTTTAAGCGGGATTGGAAATATAGTCCGTCTTTTACCTTTCATGTCTTAACTGTTGAACGGAATTGAATGAAAGGCATATGGATAGGCTATGACCTGGGTTAGGACATAGGATAGGTACTTTTTTATCCCGGTAGTACGTTCCCGTGGGATAATTTCCGACATTCACGCGGGCGAAGCCGTGGGCAAAACCTAGTAATATTATAAAATATTCATGAAGGTTTCATGGTAATACCAAGCAGGCTAAAGCCTCTACAGTACCGACATATCTCTACATTACCTACATATCTCGTAGAATGTTGACTTTCAGGCACGATGTGAAAATTTCTAGATTTAACACTCACATTTTTCAACTAACAAACAAAAAAATATCCTTTTCCACAGTTTTAAAAGTTAACCACCTCACTGTGAAATTCCAGCCATTTTTTTTTTTTTATCATCTAGGGACCTCTCCCGCTCTGGGCGGAGCGGGAGGGCGTGCCAGACTCTTACTGACTAAAATCCACCCGTGTTCCTTCAGTTGCCTGTGCGCCAGGGCCGCGGTAACTCTTTCGAACAATCCGCGATCCCGGTAGGTGAAATTCCAGCCTTGACATCGTAAACAAACTCACGTCCATATACTTGTGCAACAACAATTAATATCCTGTTTAACAGCTACGAACGCTACGGGCTACAGATGCTACGAAGTACGAACGCTACGGACTGTAGGTGCTACGAACTAGTCTACGAAAGTCTACACGTATTTCTGTAGACACATGTTTATTATCGCAATCAAATTATATTTAAGACAGTTTATTACGATCAATTCGGGAGCCAATATCATAAAGTATTAATGACATCATTAATCCAGTCCTAAAAAGGGATGGTGTACAGCTTCATCTCTCTCTCGCACTCGAATCATGATGGCATTAAAGCGTCATAATACGGCACCAAACAAAGCTAAAGGTTTAGCAAAGTCTATTGACTTGTAACAAAGATTTACATTCTCAAATAAAGACAAGTCAACAACGCCTTGTGCAAGATTAGATTGTTCAACGAGTTCAAGTGACAGACAAAGTCACGCGGGCTCGTTTTAAAGGTCAAAATTCTATGACAAGAGTTACAACAGAATATAACGAAACATCATTCCTCGAAGGAGTAGGTAGAGATGTATTGTAAAAACACCCATATTTCGAAAGTTATATTATGAATCCCGCGTATAAATACCGAGCCTATTGCCATTCTCCAAACTCAACTCAGGCTACTACTGATTTCTTAATAAAAAATTACAATTACACTTTTTCCGACTCAGGGATCGAAATCAAAACCCCACATTCAGAAGGACAATTCCCAGTTCAAATCTGAAAAAAATATCTCTATTTGCCATACCTTTATGACATTACGGAATTTAATTTCAGGAGCGTTTACAATCGCTTGACCAATGAAACAGTCACAAACCCATTCCATCTATTCAAAAACCCGATCTATTTTTCACGTCACTACCCCGGTTCCTAAACCTTCACGGTTCTCTAAAGATCCGTATAAATTAGTATTCCGCTGGCACTAGTCCCGGGATAAATGGGTTTCTGAAAAACTAATTAATGTGCCCCTAAACTTGAACTGAATATTAACAAGCACGTGCTTCTGAATACAATGTTATCGTAATGAATGTAATGATAAAATAGATGTTTGAGAAACTTTTGTCGTCTATTTACTTTTCCTGATTTGGAAACCATTGTCATCATTGTTAAAAATTTATAGGTTTTGGTTTGTATCTATTTTTGCTGACAAAGTAATAATAGATTCGCTCGCCTCCTAATTGCATGGAACTTTAACATAACTGGCGAAATGTGGGTTTTATTATACATACGCCTCTGCCCAAAGTGCCCACCCCTTCGAGGAATACAGGCGTGATTTTGTTATTTTTTATTTATCTATTTAGTAGTACACATATATTTTATATATTTAGGTTGGTGCCAACATAAACTCATTAGAGTTTTACCGTGCACCAAAGTCATCGACTACATAATTTAGAGCATTAAAACCACTTAAGTAGGTACTTATAACACAATATCATTATAACGGGTATTTACCTAAGCGACGACTAACAAAAGGTATTTACAAGGCAGATGTGAGTGGAAATGCCGGGAGGGGACGCCCTAGGAAGACATTTAGTGACCTTATTGGTGATGTTGTTCAGAAAGGTCAGGTGCGTAGTACTCGCAACCGTCGTGCGTGTATGGCCAGGTGTATGAACGTAAACGAGGCAAAAGGGGTATGTAAGGATCGTAGCAGGTGGCCTTCTGTAGTTTCTGCCTACCCGCATGGGATGAAGGCGTGAGTTTATGTACGTTAAGCAAAATATTATCTAATACCAACAAGCGAACATCGGTGACCCTTGTGTATGTGTTAATGTTAAATAACTTTTTTTAACGGCCTCCTTTATGTAATAGTTTGGTAAATAGGGCGGTGTGATAATCAAAATTATTGTTAGGTAATATAGTTACTGCCAGCCGCAATTTTGCCCATATAATACTTTCAAACCAAAAACATATTATGAATCTTTGATAGAAAAAATAATGTACGATGATAGAAGGTACTTACTTCCCCGAAAAATCAGTAGGTATCTCAATTAACTCAATAAATCCGCCATTTTGAATCAAAGCCAGTTCCAAAGTAAAATGCTTTGTCCTTTGTAACTAAATCTTTTTAAGTTACAAACTTACGCAACATTAAAACTTTTGTAAATGCTTGGTTAACTAAATCATTTCCAACTTACTATGAAAACTTCGCACCTAACTTGAGGCACTAAACTTTATCTGAAATTTAATTTTAAACGATACACATCCAGATGGAAGTTTATGAAAGCAAATCACGAACTTTGCAAATCTCGGAAAGTGCCTCGTATGGTTCCTAAACTTAATTAACTTTATACCGTTTCGTACAAAAGTATACTTAATATGAAAGGTATATTTATGTTGTTTATTAATTTTATGAAAGCTTTGAAGTTTTGAATATGTTAAGGCAATGTCCCTTGACATTAAAATAAAATATTCGAAAAGTCATCAAGTGAAGTCATCGCTCTTTGGCTATTAAAATGTCGTCAATCGAATCAAAATAACTTTTTAGTAAAGTCATCAATATGCATGGAAGTGGCTGGATTGATTAGCTGTATTCAAATAAAGTGTAAAAGTTTTCTATCTCCGCCAGTCCATCATCAAAATATGATGTTCACAATGTTATTAGCAGACAAAGGGACGCTTCTGCTCATCCTTATTGACATTATTCCTATTACAATGCCCACGAATGTAGATAATACCGAGATCATACGTGATCTAATTGCCGAGAACCGCACGAGTTATATTAAACATAATATTATTTTTTGAAGTAGGTATAAACGCTTGCTTTTTTTGGTTTCCTTCTTAAAACCTTAATAAGTATGTATATGTGTGAGTGTGTGTGGTTTGTCTTTGGACCTGTAAAGTGTTTTTTTAACCAATTTACAGAAATATACATCAGGTATCATCACTTATAAAGATTTATAAAATAAACCACAATACCCTTATCATTTAAAGAATAAACTAAAATAAAATATACCTCAACATGTACCAACCGTTCAAAATTCACTACAGCAAAATTCCACAAAAAATCTCATATACGATATTTGATCGAAAACCGTCTTCGATCCCTTCCACCCGCGGACAAGAAAAGTCGTCGCCTCAAGGCGTTCAATCGAGCCTTATAAATGACGTCAGAAAATTGTCAACGTTCACAACTTTGCGTTTAAAATCACCTCGTTGATATTCCAGAGCGATGCCGCCATGAATAAAATCATAAAACATGTGTAATGTTTGTAAATAACGACTTCTTTATGATGTATTCGGTTTATGCTGTACTTCAAGCTGTATCTAAGCGCGTTTTTAATGTTGGGAGTTTTATCAATGTTTAGGTTCCTTTATAGGAACCCCTTATAGGCTCCTTCCCTGGAGCCTGCCTAATATAATTGGTTGCTTACGTGATTTTGGTTTAGAACCAATATGTACTGGCGTCTTATTCCTCACAAATAAAGTATCTCGTAATCTCGCAGTACATGATATAATTGTTTGTAAAAATTTGTTACATTACTAATTCATAGATCTTTTTAAAACTTTTATTATTTCATTACTTCACACAAGTTTTCTTCTATTAACCCTTTTTTTCCTTGGATACTTGGCATTTTGACTTCATAATTAAATTAAAAGGCTGTTACCCAAAAGCTTTACCACAGATAAAATAATACGACCACCACGAACATCCTTACCAGCCCCCCAAGGGGCTCACGTTTGACAACTGGGTGGTAAAGAGTCATGCTGAAAGGGATCCTCCTGTACACATCGGATTAGGAAAATCTCCTTTATGGAGCCCAACTATAACGCTGATCTTAATGACATCATCATCATTCTCTGGCCCTTATCCAGTCCTCTTGACAGTCAACGATTATTTAACCCTAGGTATTATAAAGCCTAAGGACGCAGGACTAAGGTTCAAAACAAAGGTCTACCGGGAGCAGTTCTCAAGTGGAAGTGCGCAGGACACTTGGCTGGACTTGGTGATGACAGGTAGAGCGGAGTCTCAACGGAATCGTTGCCAAAAAACGCTCCTTAGCGTTGGCAGACCCAGACAATAACCAGATGAGTGGACGACCTACAAAAGATCTCAGGGAAGACCGGGATGAGACTCGCACAGACCAGGGAAGCATGGCATAATAGGGAGAAGGCATATACTCAGCAGTGGGTGGAACAAGGCTGCAATGATAATCATGATCATCACATAACATCCTCATTTTACCTTTACAAGACTCATCAACAATTTGTGTAAGACCCTTCTAAACACAGAAAAGTAAATAAAAGATTCAAGTACCTACATACACTGTCAATTTAAATATTTACCACAACGCCGCCCGGTTACTTTTCTTTACTGAATTCATGAAGTTTTCTCTTTAGTTATTTCATGAATTTTCATGTCATTCACTTTGTATTTTTACGTTTCTTCGAGAAAGAAAAACATGGATGATATTTTCTCAGAGAATCTGAGTCAACTGAGAATAAAAATAATAACATAATGATATTTCAGCGCAGTCGAGTGGTCGCAAGCTACTACTAGTGAGCATAAGGTTCTGAGTTCGGTTCCAAGGTCAGGCAAAGTACATCGACATCTACCCAGTCATTTTCCTCCTAGTTGGGGTCAACTGCCAGTCTAACTGGATGCAGCTGAATCAGGCAAAGTTATGTTATGTTATTGGGTTTTTCCATCATGAATTTTTCAGTAGTAGACTGGAGTCTGGATTTGTGCCCGGTTGGTGGCAATAGGCTCGCCCCCTATTACATGGGACTTAAACATAACTGGCAAAATGTGGCTGTGCACAGGCCTAACCCATCAGAGTTTCTGCCGTTGGATTATCGCTTATCGCTTCCCACAGCTGGGAAAACTAAACTGGACAAGTTAATGATGTATTTTTTTTATTATTCCACTCACGAAAACTACTTACGCATTTCTCAAAGATTTAAATGTGCCATTAACTATATAGTACGAAAGCAATTCTCCAAATAAATAGAATCCCTATACATGAATCGTATGAACGAACTTGTAAAGAGTCCTTTGTGTACGAAGGCTCGAATGTTTGGCACAGAACCTTTGAGTACCTATTCAGTACGTGACAAAGTAAGGGCGTGTTTGGATCAAGAGTCAGGTTGGTGGCGTCTAGCAATTTTTATTAATTTTGGTCCTTGTAAATTAGACAGGATCGACAGTTTGAAAAATTCTACCTTTACAATCCACACAGCTAAAGGGTTGAACTAGCTGTAAGCATTCATATTCCTACCAAAATAAGAGTGAATAGGCAATCATTCCGTTTTAGAACTCAGTATATCGCTTTCATCAGTCGAAATCGGATCAAGAGTTTATTATTAACTACGGACGCAATGGCGGCATGTCAAAACATCAAGATTGATCTGCTATACACACGTTAAATATGTATTATACATATAAACCTTCCGAAATAAATGCTCTAAATGATGATGAAAGCCGCATCAAAATCGATTGTGTGGTTTAGAAGATCTCAGCGGTCATACAGGCAGACACGAAAAGCGACTTTGTTTTATACTATGTATGGAAGAATATGTGTGTGCGTGTGTGTGTGTATTTATATGTGTAGGGGTGTGTTTGTGTGTGTGTGTGTGTTTTGTCTATGTATGTTGCCCACCTTTTATTAACATTTACTTTTAGAACAAAAAAACACATACATTCAGGGATTTATCATTAGCGTAGTAATCAAAACATGGCAAATCAAGAACAAGTTACATTCTTAAACTCTCGGAAAATTTCGTGGCTAAATGTCGAGCATGTACACAATATGCCACAGTCTGTGACTGACACACGCTCGGTATGGACGTGCCCTAAATCCGAAATCCATTTAATCTCCCCACGTGAACACTTCGCACAGTTCGCGCACAATCGTTACGTAATGCACGATGAATTCCACTTTTGTCATATTGAGAATTGTTGAAAGCTTTAGTAAACACTTCAATATTGTGTTGTTATTTTCCGGGTACTTACTGATTCTATTACATTCGTTTTCCCTGGTAGAAAAGGTAGGTTGGTATTTTACTACTTATTTACTTGAAATTATGACGTTTGAAAAACAAACTTTTATTGTTTTATCGATATTTATGATAGCGATTTCCGCTACGTCTGTGATAACCCGACGGGGGCGGGTCGGGTAATAACCCGACCGTTATGAAGACTTTTGAAGTCGTGTTGCCAGTCAGAAAAATCTCATTATTTTAGTAAAAAATATCTCGGCTCGTAATATTTTTAAAAGCATTTTCCGTGTACTTGAACAATCTTACAGCAGTGAAATAAAAAATGAAAGTGCTCCCCACTTTTCGTAATTGAGCGAGATTGGAGGTAATTCCATTTTCTTACCTCGGAGAGAGCATAATAACAAGTAAACTTTTTACTGTTTATTTAGTGGTGTTGGAGCATTAAACATTGTTAATTTTAAAAGTTCTGAATAAATAACGTTCCTAATAAATCTGGCTGGCAGTGTAAGGTAGGCAGGTTAATGTGCACTTTAGTGTAGTTCTCGATTAGAACCGACTTTGCTAAGTGGAACAAATAGGTTGATTAAAGGTATTTTTCGGATCTTCTGGAGAGTTTTTTATAGAATCATTTCCTTGATCATCTATGTATCTAGTTCTTTCCTTTTAAAATTATTTTAGACGCAGTCGTAGTATTATATAATTTAATTTAAAAAAAAATTAAGTTCTAAATCGATACGCAAATTCTACTTTTTAATTTCATACTTTTGTAAAAATTAGTTTCCATCTTTTATATCTCCGGAATTACCAAAAAAAATAGTTTTTAAGACGTCTCCAAGTTCGAAAAGAGAAAAGTTACGAGTGAATACCAAAAAAAACCCGTTCCACGCGAAAATGAATGCTGAAGCTTCTCAGAATGTCGGAATTTGTGGAAAATTACTCAAAACTTATTCGCCTGGGTTCTGGCGTTAAATTTATGCGGCTTGGCAGATGGTGCCAATTAGGTAGGCTTAATTGGCAGCTATGGCGGCGAAATGCAAACTAGATTCCAAACGGCCTACATAATGAATGAGGACATCTATCAATTAATCTCTGTATATGTGACTGACTAGGGGGGAATGTCGCAAAGCTATTGAGAATTATGATTATTTATGAGCTTCCAAAATATCTACATAATATTATTTCCGTCAGTTTTCTGTACAGATGATTTCGGGCATTGTTTTAATAAACATAAACTATAGTTTACTATGAATTCTCTTGTTGCTTTCAAAGAACCTGAGTACCACAGGGACGGGACCCGAATCTCAGAACAGTTAGTAAAATTACAATGGGATTTTCTTTTCTTTTGTGTGTGTGCAATCTATACTTATTATTAATACAATAATAAAGCTGTCGAGTTTGTTTTTTTTTTTGGTTTGATAACTCTAATCTCTGGAACTACAAGTCAGATTTGAAATAATTAGTTTTGCATTTGATAGCCAAATTCTTGAGGAAGGTCATAGGCAGAGATCGGATATTCGGATGTAAACTTACCTAAAGTTGAGATGTTCGGTAATATGGAATGCGCTTTTGTATCGAATAAATCCCGCTAACGTCAGATTTCTTCAGTGACCAAACCGGACCAAATCATAGCGATCGAAAGGTAGCGATTAAAGTTATTATAGCCGAGGTAATATTTACGCCCAAGCAGGATATATTCATAATTTAATAAATATAAATAATTTTTTTTAGAAGTCGTTTCTATACTATACACCCGACCAGTTATGCATTCCCGATGTTCCTGGCATCCCGGGATTTTTAATTAAAAAAAAAAGAATCATAAGCTGCTTCCATACTTTTAAAGCAAAAAAATTACTTTAGGTTAATATTCATCCGAATATCCAATCTCTGGTTATAGGCTATCTAATATCACGCTGCGACCCTTAGGAGCCCACAAAAAGAAGTCAAGTAACACTAAGCGAAAACGGAGTAAAGCGCGGGCGGGCGATGCGATGCAACGGTTTGGGTCAGGGTAACAAGAAATTCACGCGGACGAAGTCGCATAGACGGTAGTGGAGTTCATATAAAATGTACGCAAGAGATGTACTTATGAAGATTTTTTGCAATGACTTACGTTACAGCGCGGCCCGCTCAGATGGGTGCCTTAAATTGACATAATCCATTGAGCAATAAATCTAACGCAGACTGTCAGCAGATGTCGCGACAATCTGGAAGGGTTTATCAAAGTGATGGATGACGGTCTTGGCGTGAATTGACTCTGAATCTAGACTATTAATTCTTCATTCGGCTCACCGTCCGGTAAGGACCAGGCTCGTGTCGACGGCGCTTTGTGTTCCACGCGCGCTTCAAAAAGTGTCAGCACCATTGACGGGGTCCGATAGGGCCGATGCCTGCCGGGGTCGCGGATTGTTCAAAAGAGTTACCGTGGCCCTGGCGCACAGGCAACTGAAGGAACACGGGTGGGTTTTAGTCAGTAAGAGTCTGACATGCACTCCCGCTCCGCCAAGAGTGGAAGAAGTTATTTGCTGATGTACCAACCAAAAAAAAAAACTGTATCATTTGTAATTCACCTCACATTTGAGAGATAATAAAACCTCAGACTATAGAGCATTTTGTACTACAAATGACGGATTAAGGACTTTTTAGCCTATTATAAAACAGTTAACTAGGGACTTTAAGACTGGCTTGTGCGAGGAAGCGGAGCGATTAGCGAGGACAGAATCTACTTACGGAAAATTTTCATAATAAAAAAGCCAATTTGAAGCTAGCCTGCAAGGCCAAACGACCTGGCATTTAGGGATCTCAAACACGTGATATGCAAAGTATTTTAATAATATTTACAAAAAATTGTCGAGTCTCTGTTTACGTATATTTTTTACCTCGTCCAGTAAAAGAGAAAATGTCAAAATGTTGCCGTACGTAGTGAATATAAAATACATTTTATCATATGAAACTGCGGTGTTAGCACTGTCGCTGTTTGTGGTTTAAAATAAAATAATGTAGAGATATAAAGTCCAGTTAATGTGTTTGTAATATTATGACTTATATTACCTACCTTGAATTACCCTAAACTGTGGTAAACACGAGGAAATGTGTAAAGGAATAGAAATAATTGAAGGACCCAGTTGATGTTTGTACCCGGTTGATGGCAATAGACATGCCCTCTATTACATGGGACTCAAACATAACTGGTGAAAGGTGTGTGTACTACCTATAGATAGATCTCTGCTGAACCCAACGGGGAATACAGGCGTGATATTATGTTATGTTACAATAGTTAAGGAATAGTACGAAACTTATAAAGAGCAAAAGCATTTTTGAACCAAACCTTGCAACTCGCACAAAATGCAACATACGTACATATTTAATGAAAACTTTAACTAACTAGCTGTCGCAAACTTCTCTCGTTTTAGTGCAAAAAAAGGATGGCTGATAATACCCACAGAATTGAGGATTATAAGGACAAAAAAGTCTTGCACTAACACGTACGAACTTTGCGACAGCGAAACATCTAACTGCCGAGCGAGTGCGTGGTAGCATGTTCCTGGGTAATCTCTGACATCCACGCGGGCGAAGCCGTGGGCAGAAGCTAGTTACTACATCAGGTAGGACGCACTCAGACTAGGTGGAGCGACGATCTTCACAGGGTGGCTGGTAAAAGCTGGATGAGAGTTGCCGAGAATCAAGTAGACTGGCGTTCGACTGGGATGGTTTATGTCCAGCAGTGGTGTACTGCTGTGCTTCTGCTGTGCTTCTGATGATAATGATGGTGATGAAAATAATTCCTATAACATAACCACAACACCAAACAAATAGATTTGTGATAGCATTTTGTTTTTAACCACGACGAAAAAGGAAGGGTGTTATAAGTTTGACCGCTATGTGTGTGTGTCTGTCTGTGGCACCGTAGCTCTTAAACGGGTGAACCGGTTTGGATGCGGTTTTTTTTAATTTGAAAGCAGGCGTTCTAGCGGTGGTTCTTAGACATGTTTTATGAAATCCATTTAGCCGTTTCAAGGTCATCAATCAGCTCTTTTTTGGTGTAGGGCGTTTTTAATTATACATATTATTTTCAACAGACAAGAGAATGCTGCTGCCTATTCCGTTGACATGATTTGCTTTGAAATTGTCATATAAACAGAACTAGCGACCCGACCCTGCTTCACACGGTTTTT
Organism: Dryobotodes eremita; assembly: GCA_917490735.1. NCBI lineage: Eukaryota > Metazoa > Arthropoda > Insecta > Lepidoptera > Noctuidae > Dryobotodes > Dryobotodes eremita. Next base: position 15,705,503 of record OU823257.1, read on the forward strand.
ACGTCTTGGTAATACAAAGAGATTTATTGATTATACATGAATTTAATATTCACCCATTCTACATTTAGCCCTTCCTGAATAAATGCCCTAAAAGATGGTGAAAACCACATCAAAATCTGTAGCGCAGTTTAGAGAAGCGTTTCTTTGTTGCAAAGCCGTTACAAAAACAATAATTTGTGTCTGAAATGGTCTTTTGAGGAAAAACCACACAGAATGAGTGGACCTGTCCAGTCAGTGCTCGCATTTGTCACTAATCGTGCAGCTCAACTCAAAACTTAAGGAGCTCAACGATTCGACGAATAGTACCAAAGAAAGGACATTTGGGTAGGCCGCATAAATTACTCAAACTGCCAGACCATGATTAAAACTAATTGAAAAGAAAAAAATATATAACAGTGATCCACATAGTCTTTACACTCACAATAATATACTATTTTACAAAGTAAATATTCATGTCATTGTATTATATATAAAATTCATTAAAATATATAATATATAAAATTCATCAATGTCAATAGGTATATTTAAAAAAAATCTTGGCAATGAATAACTAACTCCATTCATGAAATTACCTCAGCCATTAAGTAATAGTTATTTTATGCCAAGAGGTGCTTTAACAGCTGGCCTTACAAAGGATTAACAATTCTCTTTGTTTTACGACGGCAAACAAAAGTAATTGGTAATAAACGTGACTTAATTACCTTTCTGTCGAAGTGTTATTTCTATTATACATCTCTGTATTTTAATTAATTGTATCTGAATGTATTTTGATCATTAAACATTTTAAAGTCCTTGATTGAGCAGAGGCTTCCATGGTAACAACAGAGTCCAACAATGTCAATATTGATAAGGACTCTATTCGAAATTATAATTATTACTTTATGCCTATTATTTATTTGATACGTCTCTAAAAATCACATTCTACATTGGTTATTTTGATCTTTAATGATTGTGGCAGGTTGTAGCGGCATCTACAACGCCACATGCGAGCTACGCGTCAGACTGACGTCACGCAAAATCCTGCATCGCGCAATCAGAGTTTACCGCGCAACTAGCATATATACAACATCCCGACATCAACCGTCGGGCAGTTGCCCACCAGACACAACACCCGTCTGGTCGGAGGATCCTCCCTTTTCCATAGAGTATGAGTGAACTTTACACCCTGTTCCTCATACCCCTATAAGGTTATTAGTTTACAAATTTAATTTTAATTAATTTTTCATCCTATCAGTCTGCCTTCCTTCTTTATAACCACATCCATGTGAAAATATCTCAAGGACTATTCTCAGCTCTAGAAATATAGGGGCTCGTGGCTAAATAATAACAGCTGCACGGGTGTATCGAAGGTTAAGCTACTCTTGCCGCGGTCGGTTCGTGGATGGGTGACCATCCATTACATATCGAAACCCTTCCGTGTCTCGAAAAGCACGCAAGCCGTTGGTCTTGGCTGTCATTCGCAGATCTTTGACAGTCGTTACGAGTAGTTAGAAGCCCAAAAGTCTGACAACCAGTCTTACCAAGGGGTATCGTGTTAACCAGTAACTGGGTTGTGGAGGTCTGATAGTTAGTCGCCCCATGTAAAATTCTGATATTCAGCTCGAACTCGACCCCAACATAATTGGAAAAAAGGCTACGTAGATGATGATATCTGCTTTAACCTTTTGTCGTCGCCTGCGCAGAAAGATCAAGACTTTTTCAATACATAATTTAAGAAAGAAAGAAAAGAAGAGGTAGAAGGATACGAAGAATCCTAGTTCTAGGTAGGTACTGTAGATGTTATCTGCATGTGTCAACCTTATGTTGACTGGCTGGTAATATATTATCGATGGTTACTCTCGAACAGTCAAGCAAGTTTGAAATAAGCTTTGGAAGGAAAAGTAATGGTAGTTTGATTAGAGAAGTAGATAGGCAGGGCTAGGACCTGTCAGTGTATTTAGGAAATTTCCTTGATAAAATATAATAATCTAGTTAAACATTCAATATAGTTTCTTTTCTCTTACGCCCCCACTTTCATATATTGAGAAAGGCATAACAGTACAATAGTCTGTGACATTCGTGATCATTATTACTTTATTAAGTTCGATAATATACTTTAATGCGATTGTTATCAAAATATACCGTCAAAAATAAAACTTATTATTTTCGTATAAAACTTTGGTAGTAAAATCAAAGAAGATTATTAGGACTTAATAAGTTTGTTAGAAAAAGTTTAAGTAACGTTAATTTATTATATTCGTGTAAGTAATTATATAATTCCAAATACTTTTAATTTATATTTACCTCAAAACTAGTGCTCAACTTATGAATAAAATAATACAATGTTTTCACAAAGCTCATACATAGTTGGAAGTTCGATACCTAATTAAGGTTTGTGTAAAATCAAAATCAAAACTCATTTATTTAAACCAGGCCGATAATCTAAACTAATTGAACGTCAAAATGACAGAAAACAGTCCCCCAAAACGCCCGCCCTTCACCACTTCCTAGTGCTTTAGTTGGGAAGAAGTAGCTCAACATACCTACTCCCCAGCAGCACATCTGTATGTTAAAGAAAAAACTGCAGAATAAAACCTCTACAGATTGCGATATAATACGAACATACCATCAAAAGGAAAAGCTCTATAGATAAAGTCCTATAAGAAGATAGAGATCTACAAATGTTCTAAAACGGTACAAAGCTCACAAGACCTATTCCTTCTTACAATAGAGGATTGAGGCTCAATGGTACTCGGCACATATTTTTCACTAAAAATACCTCCATTCATCGGAAAACGTAAGAGAACAAAATACAATCATCTAGAAAAATAAATGCCCTTCTCCGTTTGCACAAAAGAAAATCTCTTATATCTTGAGTACCTATTTTAATATCCGCATATTTTGCCGGGACTTTGGGTACGGAAAGGAGCAATTTTCAAATTGTACTCTGCAGAAAAGTGGACGTAATGCTTAATAGGCCACAAGAATATGGTGAAGGGCGGGCGTTTTGGGGAATGTCTTATATAATTCTGACGTTCAAAAAGTGCTGATTCTCAGCCTAATTTGAATTAATGACTTTTGATTTTGATTTTTAGGCCTCGAAACTACTGGAAGCAAGTAGTATTTTTACCAGTACCCTAATTACGTAACACACATATCTATCACAATCTGAATAATTTTGAAGCCTATTGCTAATCCATTGCTTCATATGTTCGGAAAATTTGTCTGCTCAACAAAGTAAATAACGCTATGAATGATGTTGAACTGTCAAAATGAAACCCATTCCTACTGTTAGTGTGTTACGTAATTACCCCGCTGGTAAGTAGATATTTTACATCATCGTCATAATCATTCTCCTACTACTTCTCCTATCCCAATTTATTTGTGGTCGGTGCAACATGTCCTTTCTTCCATACTTTTTCTCTATTAGTTATATTAATTATAGAGTATGTTAATATAATATAGTTATGTTAATTAATACTTTTCTCTATTAGTCGTCATCTCGGTAGTAACCCCCTTTTTAGAGCGATATCATCTTTCACACACACACAGGTTGTCTCTAGTATCCATAGTTCAAAAATGTTTTTTTTTACAATATCACGCAGCATGTTCACAGATGACTAAGAAAAAGTTATAAAGAAAAACCACTTTCATAAGACTTTTTAAGCCTTATCAGGGGTAATGAATAATATGGCTGACCGGATTACGTCACTAAGCCGATGCAGTTTTATAGACGTTGTTATTATTTTTCTAAACCTAGTGCTTTTCCGATCTATTAAGTTAATAGATCTCGGTTTTTATAGAAGAACTTATCATGAATAGATATTGTCAATGAGACAGTGGTAATGAAAACTTCTGTAGATATGTCGCTTCGCGTCGTGTCGTTTATGTAATACTGGTATTTTTTTAAGTTTTGAAAGATTTAATGATATGGTTTATTTTTCCAACCTGCACCCTAATTACGTAACACACTATCTATCACAATCTGAATCATTTTGAAGCCTATTGCTAATCCATTACTTCATATGTTCGAAAAATTTGTCTGCTCAACAACGTAAATAACGCAATGAATGTTGTTGAACTGTCAAAATTAAACCCATTCCTACTGTTAGTGTGTTACGTAATTACCCCGCTGTATTGTCACACTGCTGGGCAAAGGTCTCCCCCATACATGTATAATATTATATACTATTTCAATACATAAATACAATGTGAAGTCAAAAATATGACAATAAATGAAAACATTGGCAATAATAATGCATAAGACTATTTTGGAACTATCCAATAAATCTTAGAATCAAAATTAAAAGTGATTTTTTCAAACAAACTAAATAGTAGTGATGGGCCGACTATGGGTGTTGCCAATCTTTGACTAGCCATAGTGACCAAACTATTGGATAATTATATTTGATTGAATTTTCGTATAAATACTGGGAACGGCATTAGATATACGCAGTTTAATTTTACTGTCGTACTGTCGTCTTCACCTTGTATAATATCCTACTAATATTATAATCCTACTAATCCTACTAATATTATAAATGTGAAAGTGTGGATGTTTGGATGTTTGTTACTCAATCACGCTAAAACGGCTGAACGGATTTGGATAAAATTTGGCACATAGGTAGACTATGACCTGGATTAGGACATAGGATACTTTTTATCCCGATATTCCCACGGGATCGAGATTTCTGCGGGTGAAACCGCGGGGCGCAGCTAGTTGTATAATATAGTAATTCAATGTTGTCCCATATTTTAAGAAAGAAAAAAGCGTACACTCACTCCCAAACGTAATTCATGATTCACTTTTACGCAGAGAATTCATCGAACTTCCGAATGAAAGTCCAAACCATACTTTCATAAGTTTTCCGAGCACCACCACAATACCACTACTGTAGTAATAATATTTTCGTTCTACAATTGTAGTTTACTACGAAACGTATCGCTGGGTTGTGAACCATGTAGTTGGCCAATCGACAGTATGTCAGGTAATTTGTAGTAGAGCTAAATAATTATTGCTCGGTCGATGCGTTCTCGCTTCGGTAAATGAGATCAGTCACCGCGCACCGCTTTGCAGTAAATTGGGACCGTTTTAATTATTTCCACGTGGTGCTATAAATAAAACAAGTTTTCGAATAGGAATGTGGAATTATTATCATTTCAATTTTATAGTTTAGCTTATTTGTCAGCATCGCTAGAGATAATTAATAAATAAATAATAATTAATTCATTAATTTAGCATTTAAGGGACCTTGAACAGGAAATGGTAAGGACTTATTGACGCACAATCAAGTATTTACTAATATCGGAAGAGTAAAGGTTAAAAAAGTTAAAAACCAACATTCCTCGTCTTGCATTCAACATCCGTGTTGAATGACACGGTTGTTTAGAGCCCGCGGGGTAATTACGTAACACACTAACAGTAGGAATCGGTTTCATTTTAACAGTTCAACAACATTCATTGCATTATTTACGTTATTGAGCAGACAATTTTTTTGAACATATGAAGCAATGGATTAGCAATAGGCTTCAAAATGATTCAGATTGTGATAGATAGTGTGTTACGTAATTAGGGTGCAGGTTAGGACAAGACGCAGTCTTCGTTTCTTTTCTGTATAACAAAAACAGGATTCTTGCAGAACGACTGAAGCAGTTATGATAGGTAAAGAAATAAGCAAGGTACTCACAAGTGGGTGTTGCTTGAGCATGCGCGTGTGTGCGATGGAGCGGCGCGGGCGCGCGTGGGGCAGGCCCCGGTGCGCGAAGTGCCATTCTGTGTCAGAGCCTAGTACCTGTGAAAAAGAGAATTATTTTATTATTATATTTAGAACTTGTGTACTTTATTCAGGACATACAATAACTGTATAAAGTTGTAATGATACTGTTAACCGTATCAAAATCCAAAAGTAGTAATATTGTAAGAATTGATGTGCCCTTACATATCAGGTTCTGGAGCCTTAATACTGCAATAACTTCATGGAACAAAAAGTTCATTAACGCAGCTTGCGGTAGGCTTGTAGAAATCGTGACGTAACGAAAATTTAAGAAATTTTTCAAATTTTTGAACATGGTTGTTGTTTTCATGGTTCTCGAGGGTGCTGAAGCCAATAGTGAGATCAAAATTTTAAATTTTTTTAGTTGAAAAAGTTGCCTAAGGAACTTCGTTCCTAACGGGCGTCCTCCGACCCGACACGTTTTTTTACCACATGATGGCAATAAATATTTGAATTTGAATTTTAAGAACTAAACCGCCACACAGACTCAAACGAAAAGCGACTTTGACTTTGATGAATTGAAAATATAATGATTCACACAGAATAAAATGGGTTGACTATTTACATTACATCATTTTGCATTGCAGAAAAAGCCAGAAGATAGATGTGAATATTATTAATGGGATCGCAGGTACACCTTCAAAACGACGCAACGAGCGACGTGGGTGACTCAAATTAGTTTACTCCGGTTATCCGGAAAATTGCATGACTGCGGAAGCCAAGATACAATAACATTGGGCACGTCATTTTCTAGAAATCACTTTAAATAATCGCGTTTCACTTATACCACTTATACCTTTATTCAAATTGTTAACTCGAAGTAAACAATTAGCTTCGCTACAGCTCAAGTGTAATTAACAACAAAGAAACAGTTTTAATTAAATATCAACAAAGACCAAGTGCCTTCTGTTGTTCCTTTCTAACTTTAAAATACAATTGTCGCCTTTCACGAAAGTAACTTCTTTAGACAACAACATTTTCAAAGATAGAACAGCAACCTCTGGCAGTCGTTTTTCTCGAAAAACTATTTTCCGAACATTTCAATATTGCAAAGCTTACATTACTGGAACGTGTGAGTCAACAGTTTGGAATGGAGGCGGTAAAGCAAATCCCGCGATCTTTATCCTGGATTTATACGGAGCAATAAAAACAAAATGGCGACGGAACCGAGCGCAAATAATGGCGCGAATCAACGTTTACATTCCGAGGCGACACCGGGTGGTAAACAAAATTATGTTGTATTGGCGGGAATTTTAACATTGGACGTCTTCGTTTTATGTTGTAAATGTTTGTGGGATTTGGAAGTCACAAAAAATATATTGGCCAGGAAGAGCAACTAGTTTTTAGAAATTACTGTCTCCATAGTAACCGGTACTATGGAGCCAGTAATAATAATAATAATACTATTATTTACTATACTATCTCGTTATATTTCTCTTATTGGTGTTAATGATCAATCAATTTGCCTAGTCTCTTCCCAACTATGTTGGGGTCGGCTTCCAGTCTAACCGAATTCAGCTGAATATCTGTGTTTTTCATGGAGCGATTGCCTATTGACCTCCACAACTCAGTTACTGGGTAACACGACACCCCTTGATAAGCCTCATTGTCAGACTTTTTGGCTTCTGACTACCCGTAACGCCTGTCAAAGATCTACGATTGACTGCCGAGACCAACAGCTTAACGTGCTTTCCGAGGCCCTTAGGGGTTTCGATATGTAATGGATAACCCATCCACAAGCCGACTGCGTCAAGCATAGCTTAACCTTCGGCCGACCCGTACAGCTGTTATCATTTAGCCACGAGTCATTGTTGCATTTTGGAAAAAAAGGTAAAGTATAACATAAGTTTTGCAGTCGTTTCAAAAGAAAGAAATTGCAAAACATTTTGAGTAACTCTGTGCGACAGCAAATTAAAGTTACCCTAGATAATAAATAAGTACCCTCAGAAATAAACAAAGAATTTCTTCCTCATAACATTTTCATATTTTATGTGCGTGGGTATAAGAGTAATAATAAGAGAAAGAAGGATACAAAGTTATTATCCTCGTTCTTCATTATTTTTTTTTATTTTTTTTTCTTGACGAGAAAAGGACCAAACCACTAAGCGTATACGTTTTCTTTATGTAAGTAATACAAAATGTTATAATAAACGCATCTATAATCTATACCCACATATCCTATTTAATATTATAAATGTGAAAGTGTGTGAGGATGGATGGATGGATGGATGTTTCTTACTCTTTCACGCAAAAACTACTGAACGGATTTGGATGGAATTTGGAACACAGATAGTTTATAACCTGGATTAACACGTAGGATACTTTTTATCCCGGTAGTACGTATGTACGTAATTATAATAAAATAGTAACTTGGAATGTTTGTCCGTTTGTCTGTTTGTCTGGATGTATGTTCCGGATTGGCGCAAAAACGACTTTTGGTTGAAATTTGGCACACAAATAGTTTATAATCAGGATCCCAATAGTACGTTCACGTGGGATATTTTCCGACATCCACGCGGGCGAAGCAACAGGCAAAATCTAGTTAGTAAATATTTTATATAAAAACCTGAAATAAGAAAAAAGTCTATCAGGGAACCAAAATGAAGCCAATTTAGATCTAACGCGATTTTTATATAAATCTATCCAATTTTCTTTTCCTTTTGATACAAATGCGTATGACTATTTGGAACTCGTATGAGCCCTTTTTCATTACAAATACACGTTCCTATATAACCTTTTAACCAAAGGTAAAAGCGATTCACGCGTAGTACGTCATTTTCAATATTTTGTATGACCTACTGGTTTGATATAGCATAATCAGCCTATAATGTTCCCACTGCTGGGACACAGGCCCTCTCTGTGGGTGTTGTTTGACGCTTGCTCATGCTCACTCAAATGTCTCACTGATGGTGGCGCGTGTGTTGGATCATTCGGTTCCCAAAATGATTGAGCTGGATGGTGCTAATCCACGCGTCATGTTCGTGAACGGGCGCCGTCAGTTGAGACTGGTCATCTCTTAACTGCCACGACTTATTTTTATTATTAATCTTATATTTTGAATTGTTTCTTAATATATATTTTTTTTCATTATTCTCGCATATAGAAGCAACAAGAATAATGTACCCAGGATTTTGTAATATCTTGATTTAAAAGGTGTGTCCTTGGAGTTTCTTGCCCGTTCTTCTTGATAGAGATCTACGTTTTGGAATGGGCAACTTTCTGACTAACTGACCGACTCTTTGACAGTTCAAAAGTGCCTAAAAAAGGTTTAATTGAAATAAATGCTTTGAGTTTGAGTTTTGAGTTTGACTTGTTTGATAAAGCATAATCAGCCTATAATGTTCCCACCTGTGAGAATGTTTGTGGCTTGTATGATAATACTCGTACGTATGACAAACACGTTTTCTTGGAAAAATCAATAAGTGATTCAAAGGCTAGTAGAAAAGTAAAGCCACAATTTTTCATCAATGCAATACGATTTTTGGCAGTTTTTAAAGTGTAATTAGTACCTACTGTAAACACTTTTCAGTGGTGTAGGTAAATATTTTTTTTTTATTAAATTAGATATCTCAACTTTCTACTAATGACAGTTAGTTAAATTCTTCTTTCTTCTTTCTTTAGTTAACTCTTCAAGCGAGCTTCGCCTTTTAAAATATAATTTTAGTGTATCCCCAGAGAAAACGAGTTTTTATCCAAGAATTAAGGACCGTCGCTAGCACCCAAGTTTTAAATTTTGTATTTTTCCAACTACACTGTTTACTCTGGTTTACCCGCCAAACATTTGTGTTGCCACACTTAATTAAAGTTGAAACAACTTCTACCGCCTGCAAACAATGATACCATCCGAAGTAGAACCATAGTAACGTAGATAGTATACGAAGAAAGTTTCGAATCTAACTTGCTTTATTTTATTGCTAGTGTTCAAATAATTGAACACTCATTTGAAGTTTATCTGAATTTTTTCCACATCAGTTTTCTTTCCGTAACATTTTAAGAAAGTATTTTTTTCGTTTAAATTGGTAGCAAAGACAAACATTGCCTTAAAAAAAAGTTCGAACATCAAAGAATGTTTGGTTAAATCATCATCTAATCAAATTTAAATTTGGAATCCTTTACTCCGAAGAATACGGGCTTGTTCGATTCAACGTTGGTTTAATTAAAAGTACGCTTTATGATAAAAAGGGATTCGTGGAAACCAATTTAATTTTATGTCGCCCTTGCTGAATTTTTGATTACGATTTCTTATAACGTACATCGAAGTAATTTGCCTGGATTTATTATTGACGCAAAATGCCTTAACGTCTGTCAACTGAGGCGAAAATGAAAACCAGCTTTACTGCTTGGAGAATAAAGGCCAAGTGGCTATAACGTTTTATTGCCAATACGCCGCCAATTGTGCGTTGTTTTCACGTGTAAGCGTAATAATGTTGAGGAGAAAAGGTTAATTGGTATTATAGCTCGGCTCGAGCACTTATCGGTTACAAACACGCCCAGCCTAGAAAATATTGAATATCAGACTACATAGGAAAGAGTTTAGAAAGGTTTATAGTTAAATATCAGCCTAGCGAATTTGTGCCCGTCATAAAATTATCTAGACGTAGGCACACCGGTCGCCTTTCTCCACTCTGAGAAATAAAAACGTGAGAAAAGCTACACATGTTGTCCATGACATTCGACGTATGTGTAATGATATACAACGTCACATGCAATGTCTGGCACATCAATAAATGTATATATATACAATAGTTTTTCGTATACTCCTTACATTATTCCAAACGAAATCGTCTCCTCATAATTCTTCGTGTCCAACAGTCTATTCAAATCAAAATGGTCATTCTTTTGTTATTTAATAGATTTCATTTTATTCTATTGTTCCCGGAATTCAATCCATAAAAGAACGATTTTGTAAATTCGAATCATACATGAAACAAACCAAAAGGAAGTAATATTCATGAGTGGGCAGAAAAGATATAACATTGTGTCAGATAGGCATAACATGTACCTTTTCTGCCCACCCCGCTCACGTTATAAAAGTTAACCAAGGATAACAAGTTACTGCGTCTCAGCATGGGGTTGAATACGTAAGTAGTTCTATTCTATTAGACGCCATCTTACCTCACACGTTATCGATACATTGTTTCCAATGTTACCTACAAGTTTTAATACCAACTTTACTGAATATTAAATACACAACAATTTACAAGTAAACGACTGAAGAGATTTGCTTTCATGTTCGTGACTTTCATACTTCAAGAGGTTAAGTAAAGAACGGAATAAATATATAGTTTTTTTTTTATAATAATTTGTGACGCTTTGAATATGTCTAAGTAGTAAAACAGTTTCATATTGATTCGGTAGTAGCCATTTAGGTATTAGTTCTCTTTTTAAATTAGACGTTTCTTGAATAGAAACGTCTAATTTAAAAAGAGAGGTCCGCCTATTCCTTGTTTGAATAACAAGGAATAGGCGGACCTATCGTTATTCCAGACCTACATGTCTAGAACCAGTTTAATTAAATTAATATTGGTATGGTATCAATTTGTGCCAAACCTTCAAAAACTAGAATTAGCATTAATGTTGGGATACCAATTCTAATTTTCCAAATTGCTAACATGCGCTGCCTTATCTACGTTCTATAATAAATTAGGCATTGGAACCAAATTATCTTCCCTAATCCTACTTTTACATTTCATTCGCATAGTTTAGAGACGACCAAAATACATCAATAATGAAGTCACTTTTGAATAAACACGCCTAGCTTACACTTTATGCATAAAACTGTGTTAGATACTTGTTATAAAGTTTCTCCGCTCCGGGGTAAACAAGCGTATCTGAATACCAAGAGATAAGACTCGATAGGGGACTTCTTCACAGCTATACTTTATCGTAGAACGCAGCCTTCTAAAGTCAAAAGATCTGACGCCCCAAATCCGGATTACGGCTTCACAGGACCGTCTTTCGAACTAATTTCGGGAAGCTAAGCGAATCTTAATATCAGATTGACCGTAAATGCCAATATTAGCAGAGCCGTTGTAGAATCAGTGACGCACCACTAATTAATTTATAGTTAACAGTTGTGTACCTACAAACTGGCCGTAATGAATATTTAATCGGATCAACGCGAAACTTCAAAGAACATGAATAAATTATTACAAAGCGGGCATTAATTTGTATTTTGAAGGAAACTAAATTGCTTCCTAAATACATACTACTATATTTCTTACGAAATCTTACATTTAAACAGGAGCAGTTTCCTAAAGCAGTAAAAACAAAAAAAAACTGAAACATGACGCCAAAAACACGTATGAAAAATTAAAAAACACATTTGAATTTCAAAACGAGGTTGTAATAGATAGTGCTGTTCGTTCCATCGTTCAAAACATCACAATGCTGATGTAACATCACAAATTCATCAACAACAGATGTTGTGAGAAGTCCGCGCCGTTTTGTACGGAAACGCGTCTTGATTATGTAAATACTTTCTTCCACCCCAGTCTGAATACAAATATCAAATGTGACCTTTAACTTCATGGTTGAATGCCTTTGTTCACAACGTAGGTCACGTGTAAATTTTTCCTTTTGGATTTAATGTTGACAATGTTGTTATTCTTTTTACGTGGTATTTTAAGACCAATGTTATGGGACTGTCATACGCATTGCGGTCATAAAAGTCCCTAATTTAATAAAGAATTTACAAAAAAATATACGACTGCTGCCATATTTATGTACCTAAGTAATTTCTTGTAGTGAGTTCTTAATGAGAGCCAATCGTTGACCTTCTCTATAACTCTACTATGGTGTACATAATAAAGAGTATTCTATTCTATTCTATTCTATTCTACGAAAGAAATAATAGGAAATCTGAAAATTGCGCAAAAGTGAACAAAGAGGTACTTTGAAGATGGGTGTTTAAAAAAATACATTTTCAGCGAGGTAGATTCTATTCGCGTCATTAAAATAAAACCGTGACGTACTATGTGATTTTAGATTGTTAGCATACCAACGGGCAACGGGCTGCAAAAACATTCCGGTAGCAGAACAGTTTGAAAAAAAAATAACGAGCAACGCAGCGAAAAAGGTGGAAGGTTATATAAATGTATTTTCTTTCTTTCTTTCTTTCTTTCTTTCATGTCCAACAAAATTCAAACGTTCATTTTGTACAATCGCCAGCATATCAAGTTACCACAAACTGTCAGATTTGCTCATTCGATTTTGAACTTAACCCTCAACATTTTAAGATTTATAATCGTTTGGAGAAATTTGACAGTTTCGTGTAGCTTGACCTGCTGGCGACTGTACATCTATGATATTTATTATGCCATCAATAACATATCGTATCCTTAGCTTAAGATTACTCCTGTTTTCCCCGGAATTCCTTTCATTGGGTGTTGGTGGAAAGGGAGGCCGAAGGAATTTCATAAAAATGTTGCTGTTTTTTTAATATATTGTGTATCAACGACTTCCACGCGAACGAAGTCGTGGGCAGAAGTTAGTAATTAGTATCATCTCTATTCATCGTCGTACCTAGTATTAGTATCAAGTAATTATTCGTTAAGCTAATAGATTTATTATTTTTATTATGTTTAAAAATAAAATGATTTCAATACAATTTCAATAACCGTATCTCGGGTATAGAACCAAAAGTCTCGGGAGCCGAGACAGCTAAATTTACAAAAAATCCCGGGACTTTGAGACACGAAATGTCCCGGGACCCAAACCCTTGTCGTAACGTATAACATTCCTCAAGAATTGAGCTATAAATTGCAAAAAGATTTTTTCAAATCCGACTGAGTGTTCCAGAGATTAGCGCGTTCAAACAAGCAAACAAACAAACTCTTCAGCTTTATTATACATTATATTGTATATATAGTACAAATTTAAAAGTAAATGGATCCCGGATAACGATCAAGGATAAACGTTTTAATAACTTTTGTTTGAAGTTCCTGAAACTGAAGATAAATATCGTATTTTACTTCGAAATTTCGAAAAGCTAACTTTTAGATTTGTTTCGGCTTAAATATGAAACTTCCATGTTTGTTCTAGAGCAGATAATTTATTACGGATAGAAATTCATGAGGGGCTTGTGGCTTAATAAGAGTGGTATGAACTCTGCGACAGTCTTTCCATGCTGAAATTCTTTTTACATCGTAACCCTTCTATATCAAGATTTCTAAAAATGTATTACTAGCTGTAGCCCGCGACTTGGTCTGCTATCCAGGATGAAAGTAGCCTATGTTCTTACCCAGGTCATGGTCTATCTGTGGACCAAATTTCATCCAAATCCGTTCAGTAGTTTTTGCGTGATAGAGTAATAAAAATCCATCCACCCTCACAAACTTTCTCATTTATAATATTAGTAGGATAGGATAAAAACTGTCGATCCTGTACCCTAATTACGTAACACACAATCTATCACAATCTGAATCATTTTGAAGCCTATTGCTAATCCATTGCTTCATGTGTTCGAAAAATTTTACGGCTCAACAGCGTAAATAACGCAATGAATGTTGTTGAACTGTCAAAATGAAACCCATTCCTACTGTTAGTGTGTTACGTAATTACCCCGCTGGATCTTATACAAATATCTAAGACAGAAGCTACGAAAAGTCAGAAGGCCGAATTTCTGAACGTTCATTTCGCAACGTAAAGGATACGAACTTCCGGTCTGTATAGGAAGTGACGTCAATGTTTTTCTATCTACCCACATTGTTTTTGTTTTGTTAGGGCTTCAATTTAGCGGTAATTTGAGTGATTATAAGAGGCGGGGTATTGCTTATAAAACGTGGGAGTTATTGAAGATTTGGAAGATGTTTTATTAAATGAATTATTTTGAAACGAAACAATAAGTTGTTTACAAATTCTGGGTCCATTTTTCTTTTCGGGGTATTTTTTTTTGCACTGTTTATGTGGGTATACTTATATTAAACTTTACACTATACCTACGACTTTTCATGAAAGAAATATTACCTACATGAAATGCAACCCAACGTTGGCCTAAACTTGCCTTGCTAAACTTGAACCTTAATATTTAAAACAAATTCAACTTAAACAAAACCCACAAATGAATACATACTACTACCTATTGTCCAACTAACAGTGTTATCGTCAACATTTAGAAAAAAAACTTTTGACTGGAGCCGAGTATTCGTGATTCAGCGCCGAGTAAATACGCAATTAAGCGTCACCGAACGACCGGAGCCGAATTCACCCGATAAGCTGGGTTCACACCGGACGATCCAGGGCGCTCCGATCGGGCGAAGCAGGAGTGCGATCCAAATGCGCAGCCGATCCGAGCGCTCTCGGTTTTTTAACAATGCTCAAAGGCGCCTCAGTTTTTTGGCGCGCTCGGTGTGGACAGCTGTGGGCGGATTGGAATCCGGCTATATGGATAATGCAATAATGTTTAACTGAACTTAATCTAGCTAAAACGTGGACAGGCACTGAAGCGCGCGCCAGGATTGCGAGTTTCCTAAACCGGATCGTGTGAATGAATCTCAGATTCAAAATCGGTGCTCCATGATCTTGGATCGTGGGGCGCCGATCCAAATTTGGATCGACCGGTGTGGACCTAGCTATTCAGCAACACCGACCCGAGCGTGACGGTTAATTTTCGTTCACCTTTCAGAAAGAGCGCAAAGTGCGCTTAAAGAAGTTTTCACTTCTAAAACATTACTTAGATCGTATTCCTCTATTGACATGAGTAACAAATAAGCTCCCTAGCTCCCTAACACTCGCACAAGACACTCTATGACGTCACACTCACAAACTCAACTACCCAACCAAAATACACATATTACCTAAAGACGTTTTTTCAACCGCACAAATAGTTATAACTTCATCACCCAGTACCTTAACCTACACTTATGCAATTAACTCGGCGTTCAATTAAGTAATAGGTACAGGACTTATATGTAGATACTGTGATCTGACACCCTTTAGCAATAGGTCAGTCTACCTGACCTGCATCAAGGGGCCGATGTTCATAGGTATCATTTGATTCATTTATACTATTGCTACTGCTACTAAAAAGAAAAAGAAAAATTGTTTATTCACCGAACAATCGAACGAAAAATTCAAATTCAAATGTTTTGTTTTTTTGTTAGTTCTACTATACCATAGGTTCAAATCCGGGCAAAAAACAATATGACTTTTTCAATTCATATGTACTTTCTGAGTTTATCTTGGACATTACTGACATCGGTGGAGGAAAACCATCGTGAATTACCTACCCCGAAAAGAAAAATGGGCCCACAATTTAAAACAACTTATTGTTTCATTTCAAAAAAAATCTTTTAATAAAACATCTTCCAAATCTTCAATAACTCCCACGTTTTATAAGCAATACCCCGCCTCTTATAATCACTCAAATTACCGCTAAATTGAAGCCCTAACAAAACAAAAACAATGTGGGTAGATAGAAAAACATTGACGTCACTTCCTATACAGACCGGAAGTTCGTATCCTTTACGTTGCGAAATGTTTCAAACAGCAGTGTTTCCGGGAACTGCACCCTAATTATGTAACACACTATCTATCACAATCTGAATCATTTTGAAGCTATTGCTAATACATTGCTTCATATGTTCGAAAAATTTGTCTGCTCAACAACGTAAATAATGGAATGAATGTTGTTGAACTGTCAAAATGAAACCCATTCCTACTGTTAGTGTGTTACTTAATTACCCCGCTGGACTTACTCAATGCTTTATTGCATTCCATATGTATTACATATATGGTCTAACAAAGTAAAATATCAATATAGACTTGATATGCATTTGATAGCGCAACACTTGACGAAGGGCGTGGTTATTTAACATCACACTAGTGCCCTTATGAGCCGAGTAAAAAGAAAAAAGTCACAAAGAATGCTAAGCGAAAACGAAGTAATAGTGCGCGCAGGGGATGCGATGCGACGGGGTGGGTCGGGGGAACCATAAATTTCACGCGGACGAAGTCGCGGGCAGAAGCTAATCTAATACATAAAAATCTCGTGTCACAGCGTTTGTTATCGAACTCCTCCGAAACGGCTTGACCGATTTTTTTTTTTGTGTTTATTTGGTAGGTCTGAGAATAGGTCGTAAAGTATATTTCATACCGCTGCGGGTGAAACCGCAGGGCGCAGCTAGTAGTTAATATAAGTCTGAAATTGCCAACCCATCTTGAGCAAGCGTGGTTATAAATGCTCGTGCCTTCTGTGTATGAGAAGAGGCCTTTGCCCTCCAGTGGGACAATAATAGGCTGGTATTATTATTATACTACTACTGCTACTGTCGCAGATGGATTGTCGAATCCGCTGTTTTACATTATAACAGCTAGCTGTTTTACAAAACAGTTTCGTTATGTAAAACAACTGAACGACGTTTAGTGGTTTTTTATAATTATGAAACTTTACCACGCAGAATTGGATAAACTTTTGGGATTTTATCAATGCAGCCAGTCAACGATTAGAGGTTACGTACAACAGCGTGAAATGAAAAGTCAGATTGTAGATTTTAGTTCTAAATGTTGTCGCTCGTGGCTCTGTGTGTCATAACAAAAATAATGGCATCCATAACAGAAATAAATAAAACGAATAACTTGAGTGAAAATGACCGTAACTCAAGTGAAACCAGTGATTTTAAGGACAATTTTAGTTAAAGATTATTAGAGTATTATGAAAGTCAGTCCTAAAAATACTAAATAGTCAAGTAATTGCGCACAACTTGGAAGTAGCGCTCGCCGGCCGCTACTGCAGCACCGGCCGCTACTCTCGCTCGGCTCGCGCGCGGTTGGTTACAGTTCTGACCTAATCTAAACCAATTGGTCAGGGTGCCCTAGCTTAGTTACTGCGACCAAATCGCCATTAGAAGCCACACCAAACGCTCGTTGTGACTGCAGAAAGCCATTCTGCATTACGTCTAAACGTCGGTAGCAGTTTTGTTAAACGTAGCGCAATGACAATCCAGCTGAACGTTGTTCAGTTGTTTTACATAACGGAGCTGTTTTGTAAAACAACTAGCGGGTGAGCGGTTTTATAAAACAGCCGATTTGACCACCCGCATCTGCGACACATACATAACTTATTCGTGACGCTTTAAATTCAGACTTTATGACAAAATGACTAAAAAAGCAATATTTTTAAGAAACGGAGAAGAAAATTCGGCGGTCTTATGAAATGTTTCTTTTCCCGAGAAATCTTAAATTAATAAAGCTCTATTGATTTGATTAGTACTTAACTTTTACGAACCATTTTATACTTTCAACTTTCAGGTAGGTAAAAATCTCAAAATTCCGATGAGTTGGGCTGTCTCATTCTATTTAGGAGCAGTAATTTGTGTTTAATCATAGTTAGACCAATTTTCTTTAAAAAAAAAAAAACAAATACACTGTAAAAAAATATATGAAAAGCACCGTTTTTTTTTCTTATGAAATTTGGAGCAACGCAGATCTTCGCCTTGATTGATTGAACATTTTTTGTTGAACAATTGTCCCTGTAAATGGCGTAAGTCTTTAGAATACAAAAAACCTGTAAGTCGCAACAGGTGGCATCTCTGCCACTTAAAAGTTGTTTAAAAAAGTTGGCTTATGGCGACACAACTACGCTGAAACTTTTATAACGAACGAACGTCACAAAAAAACTGGAAAATAATTGGTTTTGTGTCAGAAACAAATTGTGCAACCCCAACACATGCCGATGGGGATTTCTTCTGGTGCTCGCATGTCTACAATACATAGACCTGTAAATGGAAGTAAAGTGTATAGTTTTCTGCACAAAAGAGAAAGGGTATTCTTAATTATAACTCTCTCTCTCTCTCTATCAACAGTGCGCATTAACAGCTAATAATATTAATAAAAATTTGGCTAAAAAAAAACGGAAAAATTTAGTTTCCGAAAATGTCCATTTCTTTTACCGAAAGTGACCTCCAAAGCGCAATAATCTTTAAGTTCAGACAGTTTTAAATATCTCATCACCATCATCATGGGCAGCCCTCCACTCACTGCTGACTATAGACCTCCTCCCTTTTGTGCCATGGTTCCCTGGTGTGTGCGAGACTCATGCAGGTCGTCCCCGCAATCTTCTGTAGATCGTCCACCCAACTGGCTATTGGTCTGCCAACGCTCCTTCTACCGTTTATCGGCAATCATTCCGTTAGAGCTCTGCTTCGTCTGCCATCACCACGTCTAGCCAAGTGTCCTGCCACCTCCAATTCAGAGCCGCTACCCTTAGCCCTACGTTAAATATCTACCTATTCCAAATATATCGACAAAATCATCAGGAAACAAGAACCTATAGGTAATATATGACAACAAACTTTGATTAAGAAATCCAATAATTTACAGCCCTGTAAGAGACCTCGACGGCAAAGGTCATTCGTTAACGAACGCCTGATGTCTTTGACTCATTAGAGCGGGAGAAATCTTCAACCTTAGAACCTGACACCTAATTTACTGACCGTATTTAGTGATTTTCCTTTACGATCATTTTCTTAGCGGTTGGTAGAGAAACATTTGTGTGATATTCTTGGAAAGGCGAGAGAGATCCCTTTAATTAAAGTTTTGGGCTTCATACGTCACACACGTAAATTGAAGTTTCAGTTTAGTACATAGAATTAATTAAATGTAACGTGTCTACGTTCTGTACATAAACATTTTCATTCACTCTTTTCAGTCTGAGTTTTCGAATTTATTGTAGTCATGAAAAAATATCGTGTTATCAACATAGAATATTATCTGCGGTTTTCATCCGTAATATTAAATAGAAAACCTTTCCTGCTGGAACCTTCAATATACATAATTGTATGCAAATAATAATAATATTGAGCTCGCAACACGTATTTGCTGCTCCGTCGATGTCAAGTTCAGGACGCCGGGCGGCATGTCACTTACGGCGGCCATTTTATCTTGGAACAGGGCACGTAGAGACGACAAACCATGTCCTGTGTCATAAACAAAAATACGAGACCGCAATATCCGCGTCATTTTGAGCTTACGACCCGAGAAAATTATGCTATTATTGATATATTAATAAATACAAACATTAGAAAAGAAGCATTTAAATCTAACAAAATCAAAAGAATTTTTCTGAACTGACAAAACAAAAATGACCTGTACGAGACCGAAAACACTCCTATCTCAGCATAATGCTGCGATATTTAAAAAATAAATACCGTAGCGCTGGTACTCGCCAATGCCAAAAAAGTTAATAATGTTATACTACTAACGAAGAATAATGAACTAAAGTTACTTAAGTATGCTTATTTCGGTGATAATCAAATTCACGAAGAGAGCTAATAAGAGTTTTGAACAAAGAATATTGAGTCCGCCATCTTGATAATTTAACACGAGTTACTCCGGAAAATATAATGATCTTTTGTTATCGGATGATAGCTTAATAACCTATCTATATTTTAATATAGTTTTTCATAAATATAAATTAAAGTTCCCTATTATTCAACCGCCTAACAAGGCAGCCATTCATTCCAAAATCAAAATATTTTATTTCACATAAACCAACATGGGCCCTTATGAAACGTCAGAAGCTAGGTGCACGGTTCTAATTGGTTGTTTCCTACGGAAAAGAGCCGGCAAGAAACTCCACGGTTACTCTTTTAAAAATAAGGGGCTTTTACAATGTTTTAAATTACAGTGTTGATAGGTATGGGAGGACAGTGTAGGCCTGTCAAGAAGTAACAGGCACTCAACAAAATATAAAAAGGTCTACAAATCTAATCTACAAGTTAGGCCTACAACGTTCTCACATTCACAAAATATAGAAGAAGCTATATAAAAATAAAAGCCTATTTAAACCAAATGACATGATTGCCATTATAACTGTAACAAATCTGAATTAAAATCCTGTTTACAAAAGCCATAAGTAAAAAGTTGAAATAATTGCGGTTCTTAATAACTTAAGACTTTTCATTATGTTCAAATAGTAAATGAAGCTTGACGAAATATGGCGGCGATGCGTAATTACTGCCAATGGACCTAATTATTTGAAGAATCCTTGCCTAATGGACTGTTTGATATTTACATAAAAAGTTCTCTGCATTTCCAATTCGTTAAATACCGCCATTATTGGAAAGCAATTAAGGAAGTTTCTCTTCAAAGCCATAAGAACTTTTTAATGACCGATATAAAAAAAACATGCTTTGAATATGAACCAATCAGCAATAGAAACAAGTAAATCACATGACATGACAGCCAATCAAACTGTACGTAGCATGACCGACCGTGGTTCACCAATCAGAATGTTGACCTTTACATCCACTACTCAACTTGTGTCACCATACAAGTCACTACTTTCTTCAAACGTGACATTGGCTGAATGCACAAACCGTGCGAAGCCATAAGAAAAAATTAATAAAAAAAAGTCGCTACTTTCGAGGTAGAGTGCTATAGTCTATTCACAGTTATCTCTGACAGCAGCAACCCAATAGCAATCTTATAGTAACAATTATAAAGATCATTGTGAATTTGACAGACTTGTCAACAGCAGCAACCCAACAGCAACCTTATTGCAACGGCAATAAGGATCACTGTGATTTTGACAGTGATGCAAACTCGGAGGTAAAATAACTGTATACGGACTGTACAAGGATCTTTTGGCGCTCGAATGACGTTGACAGAGGGGCGTTGTTGGTAATCATTTGTGTGAAATTTTATATAATAAAAAACAAGATGGCGGTGTTGGTTCTGATTTTTGTCACGCGCCAAAAAATCCTTTGTACAGTTATAAACTAGTACCTATAGTATTTTTATCTCACGAAGCGACGCGCGCTTTACTTGTGGTTACCAAGTGTACAAACACGCTGTCAATGTGTGTGTTAGCGCAGGAGCTCTCGGTACCTTCCGAGACAATGGCGAAATAGGGAATGTGTGTGTGTGCGCGCGGCGCTTCGTAAGACAAAAATAATGTAAACCCCAGTAACCATAATAATAATAATAATAACCCCACCGCCGTATCTCCACGTTGACGTCGTGGTGGGGCTTGCGCGCTCCTGAAGTCTAGGTCTGTACCGGTAGAGTTTACTTTGCTGAAACAGGTCTAGGGTGAGGAGCCAGACCAAGAGAGATACAGGAACCCGCAGGGCAGCATGTGGCGAGCTGTTGGGCAGTAGCGACCCCACGGACCCTGTCTCCCGGGAGAAGTTTTGTTCCTCACCTCTGGCTTGCCTTTATTGGCCGGCTGGAGTGAACAATGACGAGGAACAGAGCTCCCACCTCTTTCTTGCCTTTATTGGCTGGCTTGAGTGGAGATTCGCAAGAGCAAACGTGCTCGGAGGAAGGAAGTATTTCAGTAAGTGCTGGTAGGGATCTTGACCATCTTCCGGGCTCTGGGATTGTTCTGATAGCCGTGGAATACCTCTCCACTCCTCAAGCACCTCAGGAAGTGTTGCCCCCTTGTCGCTACGTCACTATGTGCTAGCGACGGTTTCCGGGGGCCCATTATTGAGTGTGCA
Organism: Dryobotodes eremita; assembly: GCA_917490735.1. Classification (NCBI taxonomy): domain Eukaryota; kingdom Metazoa; phylum Arthropoda; class Insecta; order Lepidoptera; family Noctuidae; genus Dryobotodes; species Dryobotodes eremita. Next base: position 15,727,698 of record OU823257.1, read on the forward strand.
AGTCACCCCCTGCCATTTTATCCGTGTATTTTATATATAAAACATTGGTCAGGCAGGGGCCATAGCCATTTCATAGTTCTTGGTAACCAGTCCATCTGAGCCACAGAAACCCATAGTCCAATATCTTTTTTTTTCCATATCCTGCAATAGTCCAACATCAACCGGGGGTTGTCCTTGGGTACACTTGCACAGTGCATACAGGGATAATCGCCGGCTTGTGCTTCATTTCCTTTACTTATAGATTCTAACGGGCCTCTGCGAGTTGGCTTCGGCCCCTCGTATGCCTACCAAAGGTCCGAGACCTCATGGTCCCGAGATATGCGAAAATCTTGAAAATAATAATAATAATAATAATAATAATAAATCATTTATTTTGGACCAAACACTTGTTTACATTTTTATAAACCTGCCAAACTGCGTGTCAGTTTGTCGGCAGGACACTAAACTTTACTGAATAGACTAGAAAGATGTAAACGAGGCATAAAGTTAACTCAAGTAAATTTTAACAACTCAAATAATAATAAAACATTACCTACCTTTGTTTATTATGCCGTTGCAAATGTTGTTATCCATTCAGCAAGTTCTCTTAGAAGTTATAGGTTTCGTTCAAAGGCTCATATTTCACTCATGTTATACCTACCCACACGTCTTCAAAGCAATTTGCAAGGAAATTGCTAACCTACATTACTTTTCCCTTGAAATCGGGGCTCACAGAATGTTTGTGTCATTTTAAGCACTTCTAAGAAAATTAGTTAACACTGAAGTACGTTTTATAATAACAAATTCTATTTACCCGACTGCGCGACGCAAAGGAGGGCAACATGTTTATCAGCTTATGTATATGTCGTAGGATAATTTGATACTTCGAATCTTCGCGGAAATCCTAGGGGTTTTGCGAAAACGCGGATAATTAGACATAGGCGAAAAATTATCAAATCTTACTGGACAAAGTCAGGATTTTTGCGAAAATACTCGTTACTATAGTAAGATTTGATGTGCTCAACACTGATTGGCTACAATTTTGCTGGCTGACTTCTAATTGGTTCCTAGTTTGCCGATGATTAACTTCAAGTATTGTATCATAGAGTTATGAAGGTTTAGAATAGGTGAGAAAGGAAAATCACTAAATGGATTTTTATAAACTTTTTATTGAAAATTTTAGTATGTATGTTGTTTTCTACAGACAATAGGAGATCTCAGTCGTAGTAAAAAAAAATGATCCAATTTTAGGGTGTAATCCATAAATTGGATGAAACTGGTTAGGTAAACAATTAGTTTAATAGTGCAACAATGGAATTGATCAGTCTTGTGAATTAAAGTCTTGAGATAAAATCACTCATTCATCAGCCTTCTCTTCTCTTATACAGCTAAACTTAAGATATATTGAGGCAAAATTATTATCACATTCTGGTTCACTTATAGTGAACAAAATAACTACAACAAATTATTATTGAATTAGCAAAAATAGGAAAAAATAGACTTATTCAAAGAAATTAAAAGATAACTAGAAAAAAATTTCAGAACAAAAGATAATTAAATACGTCACTAATGTGAAACTTACGCTGAGTTGCATGGACCTGTAACATTGGAGTTGCAATGCAAGCACAGCTGCGTTTAGTAAATAGTAATATGAAATTATTAGTAAGACTTTACTTGTTACAACAGTTCAAAGATTTATGACATTTGGAATTACAAAGCAAACCGTGCTTTTTACAAGCACACTTATTTGAGGAACATTGTTTGCTTGATTTCTTGCAATGACATTGCTTAAACCCTTGTCCGCCGAATGGTGATAGTTGTGAGGAAATACCACGAATAGGTAATACTACCTCGGGAACGGGGCCGGTAAATTGAGCTCCTGGAGGCGTGTAATAACGTGCGGCAACAAATGATTGACATTTAAGACGTCAACCAATCAGAGACGATCTCTTATTGAACGCGCTGACCGACCAATCAGCGTTCTTATTTCATAACAGCCAGCGTTTCGTTTCGCAATATTGCTATAATAACGAGTATTTTCGCAAAAATCCTGACTTTGTCCAGTAAGTTTTGATAATTTTTCGCCTATGTCTAATTATCCGCGTTTTCGCAAAACCCCTAGGATTTCCGCGAAGATTCGAAGTATCAAATTATCCTACGACATATATAATTTAAGTTTGTTCCTCTGTGGCGATGTAGAGACCAGACGCGTGGGCCGATTTTGATGATTCTTACGTCAATCAATTTCTCTTAATCTTGTGAGTGTCACTAAAGATGACAGTAATCAAAATTCAATATGGCGACAACCAGACGCCTTGATGTGAAAAAGAATAAAATATAAGTCGATGAACTATGTCAAGTGGGGAAGTTGAATAGGTCTTTGAAAATAATTTTTAGTTTTCTCTAATAATTTTTCATTTTCAATGACCATTTAGGATCTATAACGATTTAAAGTTGATTAGCAACCATTCACTCTTACATTTTCAAAACTTATAATAAAGCTGTGATAAAGTTCTTATATAATCGTATCATAGGTCTTATTAATGTGAAAAATAATAATTACCTATAACATAATTCAAAATAATTCTTAAAATCGAGTGACAAACCCACAATGTTACTGCTTTGAATGATAATTTAAACGATCGTTAAATAAAGAGTTACTTAATACAGTGAGAGAAAAATATCCTAACTAAAAAGAGTAAAATAAAAAAAGTTAATCTAAACATCAAAAAACCCGACTGCGAAAAAAGTGAACTTTACAAAAGATGGAAACAAGATGACATATTTTTGTCTCCATTCCCACACTCAATCTCATGCAGTCGGAGGCATCTTCTTTTTAACAATAAAGACCTATTGCCTCCGACTGTATCACCAGCGTGGATGTCGGAAAATATACCACGAAAAGGTACTACCGGGATTAAGAGTACCTACCATGTTAAAACAGGTAAAAAATGTATTAATTCCGTAATACATTGTTTTCATGTACAGGTTGTAAAAAGACTCATCATATAGACGTCATTTACGCATTCTGTACATCAAACTAAGTAACATATTGCACAAAAATAATTGCTGGGAAACGAATTTTATTTTTGATGTGAAAAATCGCTGTTTACGGTAGTGCGCAACGTACCGCACGCAAAACATTGTACTTATGAGTGCATGCAACGGTACAGGGGTCGTGGGGGTATTTAAAGTTGTGTTATACCATTAAAAACTTGTTTTCGTAAAAAAACGTCAATAAAAGTTGGAATTTTGACCTTCAATATCTCCGTAACCGTAACCAGAAGGTTCCTAGGTATGGTCCAGTACAAAATAATGATTACAATGACGGGGAGTACAAGTGACTCTTGGCTTCGTTAAGTGTCTTTTTACACCCGTGACGTAACTCTATTGGTTTACGTGGCGCGCGCTAGTAAAGCTCCCGGGCGCGCCAATAAAGCAGTCGGCATGATTTATTCCGACATCTTCAACAATCATCGTCATATTTCAGCCTTTTTAGTAATTTGCACAAAACCTTCATGAATTAAACACTTAAACTTTCGTCAGGAATTACTCCATCCGTTGGCGAAGACGGAATGAAAATCTGTTTGGTTAGTTTTTGAGTTTATCGCGTTCAGACAGACAGACAGACGCGGCGGCGGACTTTGTTAAGCCTCGATGCAAAAACAGGGGTGTTATAAGTTTGACCGCTATGTGAGTGTGTGTGTGTCTGTGGCACCGTAGCTCTTAAACGAGTGAACCTATTTTAATGCAGGTTTTTTTATTATTTGAAAGCAGGTTTTCTAACGGTGGTTCTTAGACATGTTTTTTCAAAATCAGTTCAGCGGTTTTAAGGCCATCAGCTCTTTTTTGTGTCGGGTTTTTTTTTTAATTTTACCTATTATTTTATAATATGCAGTGATTACATAGTCGCGTGATCCATCAAATCACGTATGTTCGTCACTTTACGCGTAAACGATTATGTAATCGTGAACTCGCGCCACGATCGCTTTCTATTAGGACACAGGGTCAAAGTCTTTGAACAAAAGTGGTTTCATAATAACTAGTTTAGAAGCTCTTAAAAGTTTTCCTACCCACTAGAAACAAAGTACAAAGTAACATGTTGTATTAAACAAAGCTGGTACAACGTTAACGGCTATTATAAAGTTTATACGAGACACAAATATGTGCTCACTTAATTTCAACATGGTTTATACCACTTCATAAAGATACAGTCGTAAAAAATAAACATTGTTGCTTTTGTTTTTGAACTAACAAACTATTTCGAATACGTACGAATGGATTTAAATACGGCATCCGTCTGTGGACATTTCAAAAGTAAATACAACACACCTTTTTCGTTTAATATTTATTTTGGTTATCTGTGGGAGAGAGTAAGTATTTTTCATTCGAACGATTTCTTTTTTCATCAATCGGAATTTTTCCGCAACCAACAGTTATTATTTTTGTTGAATCACCTCAGAAATGAGAAATAGATTGGTTTGAGTGGATACAAAAAAAGAAAAGCTTCTTGTTTTCCATATTTATTTTTAGATATTATCAAATCCGATACGCAACCATTCTTCATAATTTAGCAACAAAAACAGATAATAAAAACCATCGCACAGATAATAAATCTGCTGGACGAACAACGTCATAGATAATATGAAATCTCGAGTAATCCCTCTGGCTCGTAATGGATAATGTTATATTATGTTCACTCAATCTTCCTCACAAAAATAGTTTCAATCCGTTATGACAACTCGAGCTTCGTTCATGCTACATTTTTTTAATTTTTTGGACATGAACTTACCAGTTATTTTTGTCGTATCTACCAACTCCACAATACTCCGTTGCTCCCATTCATAGGATCGTTTACTAAAAAACCCACTGCCTACGTTTCAAGTGATTACGATTTTTCATCAATTGATTTCACCGTGTTTCACTCCCTAGCTAGAGAAATGAAGAAACTTTAGTTTTAGTGCACCTTTATATTCTCTAAGAAATAAAACTTCGAGTTCCTATTTTCAGTGGTTAAAGGAGTCTGCCCACAACTGTATCATACCATGATCGTGTTGGAACGTGACAGGCAAAAAAAAAAAATTTTTGTATTCAAAATATGAGACTATGCCCTCTAGACAGTTCCGTCACCGACCAACACCGCCGCGTGTCATGCTCGGAGCGTCAACAATTGACGGCAACAGTATTTATAGCGAGTGGGTATGATTCGCTGTTGATACGGTCTGGGCATAGTAGTCCGTGTCATGTTTCTTTCCGTGCCTAATACGTTCATAGCACGGTCATGATCTTTTTCTTCTACTTTAGGGGTTTTGGTTTCCGCACTTAGTCCTTCATGTGGACCATTGTGCGTGGGCCATGGCGGCCGTCGGTGTTTATTCCCTCCAGAAGTTTATAATGTCTCCTGGTCTGCTTAGAGCATCTGTGTAGGATCTGGGTGCCCCGAGGGTTTGTGCACTAATCTGGGTGACGCCTGTGCATTCAAAGAGCACATGCGCAACGGTTTCCTCAGCCTCCATGCAAGCCCTGCATAGAGGACTGTCCGTTATGCCTATTGTATGGAAGTGTTTGTTTAGCGAGCAGTGTTCCGTGATGGTGCCCGTCACCAGGCGCAGGCCGTTCCTGTGCAGGCGTAATAAACGTCTGACTAGCTTGCCATCTAAGGATAGCATAGCTTCCCTGGACTGCCTACAGCCCGGTGTCGAGTTCCACCAGCTCTCCGCTTGTGTGTGGGTGAATTCCCGTAGCCACCTGCGTAGCTGGTTGAAGGGGATGGGCACAATGGGTTCGTGTCCACAGACTGACGCGCTGGATGCGCACGGTCATGATATGGTCCGGTGCAGTGGGCAGACTCCTTGTCACGAAATTATTTGTTACGTAGGAGCACAAAGATAGACAGATCATATCTAATACCTTCAAAATACGTTGTCCACGAACCCAATCGAATTGGTGTTATGAACGCAGTACTCAATTACTTACATAAACTATCCTATTGGGTATTTCAAGAGTATATTTTAATATTATGCCGCTAAAATTAGGCCATGAATGCCTGTGACATGCATTTAATTATAAATGGCTTTATTTGGCACGAGAGCCGGTGTAGGCAGGTATATAATATACAGATTTACACACTATTTACATATATGCTCTGTAAGGCAATCAGGGACAGTTTCAACAACTTTTAAATCAATTAAAGTTCTACACGGGGAAATTTCCCTGTATTTACTGAACTGTTTATACTGAAAAGGCAACTTTTAAATGAACAGGACAGTTCATTAACACAGTTTAAATTGGATGGCAAACAGTTCGTGGAAATTAAAGGCAAAGAGAAATAAATAGAGGAACACCGAGAAGAAAAGACATGAATTAACTAAAAGAAAAAGCAAACTAGAGACATATTATATATGCAGCTAAAAGAATTACCTAGCATTGGATATATAAAATGAAACGTACATCGTTACACCAAGAAATACCTAACACGATTTCTGGACCTTTTATTGTATGCCTGAAACATAAAAATACCATTTTCCACCCTTCCGATGTTTTCCGCAATATAAAAACAAAAAGATATATCGCCCATTAAAATAAAATAAAAACTGACCAAGTGCGTGTTTGACCACGCACAATGAAGGTTTCCGTAGTTGGGGTGAATTTATCCCAAAAACAAACTTAATTGCGTAGTTGAAAAATGTCCTAACATACATCACGTCACGGTCAATTCTCCAATTGCAAATGTAAGTTTGTAAACGCAAAAAAATATTGTTGACTTTTTCCTTTACTTGTGCTATAAGACCTTACTTCTTGCCATTTTTCATGATTCAAGGTCAACGGGACAGGTCCCTATAGGTTTTGACTTATTTGCGAGTATCAAAATATGCCGCATAAATGGCCGTATTTTTTTATTGCGTTGACTTAGACGCTTGATTTTTTTAGAGCTCCATGGAACGGTAGACCTTCGTATTTCATATTAATTTCAACTTTATTCATCCACGCGTTCATGAGAAAAAGGGTCTTGACAGACTGACAGATAGACAGCCAGACGGACAATGAAGTGATCCTATAAGGCTTCCGTTTTTTTCCTTTTGAGGAATGGAACGCTAAAAATTATGAACAACCACCCGTTCCCTCCACAATTAAACTCATACACTCCATTAATCCATAAAAGTCCATTCACACAGAATAGCACTAATTGAATGAAACTGCTCGTGTGTAAATTGCTCTTCTGTTCAGCTGAGCTGTGATGAAAAAATCTAATTTGAGCACCATTGTGCACTATGTGACAATTCATTTAGCGAGACAATTCGATCGCGCAGCGAGATGAGAAGCAAGTAATGGGTTTCAAGAGTTTGCGCTCTGAGAACGTACAATGACACCTTCTTTTTCCATTTATGTAAGCGGAAGTGTGAAGTACACCAACATTTTGATCATTATTTATAAGTCCCATTTAAAGAAAGAAATAATAGTTTATTTGTGTTATGACACGACGCATAAAATGCAAAAACATAAATACAAGCGGGGAAATTATGCGTCACATCCGCACAAAACGCATTGTTGTGTCCTACATGCACACTAAGCACAAGATAAAATAAGAAATCATTTGAAAGAAATGCATGTTTTAAAGAACATAAAGTTCCCTTTTTCTAAATGACCTTAACAATACAATAAGCAGCATTGACTCAACTTACTGCATTCTCATTACATTAACCATAATGAGAGAGTAATTGCTAATTAGAGCAGGTTGCCTTGCACTCAGCAAAAAGGTTCTATGCACTTAGAACAAGGCTTTGTATTTTTACAATCCTGCAGTTGTAAGTGCTTATTAGTCTAATTACTTAGAGTAATGTAAAAAACTGGTGTTATGTTTTTACTGAAGAATTTTCTTTTTAATGACCCATTTTTTATGTTGTATTTTTTTTATAAATGGGTTCTTATTATTAATACAAATAATAAAATATATGGTACGGTTTATTACCAAGTTGTTTTACTTGGATTTTTTATTTAACTAAACTTCTTTTATGAAGTCCATAATTGCGAACGCTTTGTAGGTAACTCTTCTCATGAAAATTATTTCACGATCTTTCTAACTTTTTTATTAAAATAGTTGTTCACTTGTTATCTCAGAAAATTGTTTTCAACAAGCACTGATTAAAAAAACTAAAGAGGCTTTCTGTCTGATATTGTAGGCACAATTTGATATCCTTAATCTTGACATAACTTCCCTTATTCTCTATAATAATCAAAGACGTTGTTATCTACACAATGTCAGCGTTGAACGTTTGGCATTTGACGTTGGTATCCGTTTGAAGATACCACAGCTCAACGTTTACTGCTGCGAACAGATCTCACAAAAATAATGGAAATATCCCTTAGTTTATGGTGCACGACAGGATTGCTTAAGAGCATTTTCGTTGTTTTATTTATATGTTATAATAAAACAAAGACACATCTTCTTTGTCGTATCGATTCCACATATCTATATAAGTATCGACCAGAACTCAGTCACATTGACAGCTTTTCTTTGGCTTCGCAAAGGTTTTTCATGGTGCAAGTGTTGTTTGCACGAAGTCACTAAATATAATATTTATAATTATCTGTTCGTGGATATATCCCATAGTGATTCGATGCGTAACATTCTGGTTTGTGCTTGCACAGTAAAGGTAAGCTAGTATAATCGTAAATTCTTTACCGTGACGTAGATAGATGAAACGATTCGTCCGCTCCGTCGACGTCACCAATTCACCTTCATTTTAGCTACGCCGTAGCAGGGACCGGCTGCTACGACGTAGCTAACGTAGCATAGGCAATAAATACAAACTTTGTATGGTCTGCGTTAGTTTTGGGACACCCTTCAAAACACAATGACCTATGAAACTATCCTTGTACAATGTAATAAAAAAGAACTCTATAAAAATGCACTAAGCCGAATGATAAGGTGATAATATTGTATGTCACATAAGAACAACAGTTTGGATGTGGGTAGTTGTATCTGATATCAACTCATTTGTGCATATCAATGTTATCATATCAGCTCTGCGTATGTAGATATAATAACATGTCATACCAGCTTATTATTTACTTTGTGTGGAATGTGCAAAACTTTTCCTGTTCAATTCATTCATAACAATAGTAAACGTATCCAACCAGGATATCAACCAGGGATTATTATAAACACAAGTCAGCCGTTTTCAACAAATTACCTACTATAATAATCACTTTTATAATTTTTTGTATAAATAAAACTGATAAAATATAGTTTCATCTAAGATCCCGCCTTTCCGCTGCTGAAACATTTAAGTGGAGATTTTCAATTGACAAGATTGACAACTTTTCAGCCGAAGGATTTTTCGATTTAGAATTTGGATATCAGCCATTACATTTCTTAGCTTTCTAATCAATGAAACAAAGATTTTCAAGAGCAGGTTCTCCTACCTCAAACATAACCACACAGATTTTACATTCCGTATATAACACTAACTTGAAACACGTCTTCAAACTGTGAAGTTTTCAAGTGAACCTCGCAATTGTACAATTGAACAAGTTTGTAACATTAGAGTATTGTAGCCTTCAAGATTTAGCAACTTTCATCTCAAGAGGAGGATGAAGGATAAGTGTTCAAGTGGGATTTCAATCAGTTCATTGGGTGTAGTGTCTTTTGTTTTTCTCTTTTTACAGGCTTTTTATTAAACAACAAGCCATGTGCCCGATGGGATTCTCCTCTGCAAAAAATTTACCTGTCACATCCGCAACTTCTAACATTAGGTAATATAAATCTAATGCATTTGTTTTTTTTTTTCATTTTGTACCACATTATTTACTGTAAACTAATCTTGGACCTGAAGAATTGAGTTATTCACGTCGTCAAGGTTATGTGACTGTCGGTCTATTTTAAAGATCAATGATGTGTCATCTGCAAATAACACCATCTTCGGTTAATTTTGAAGTAATTGGGGTAATTCATTAATGTAAACTAAAAAGAGGAATGGCCCCAATATCGAGCCTTGAGGAACGCACATTGTCATTTCAGACCCTAATGAGTTTATATTGTTTACTTGAAACTTAACCTTTCTATCTTCCAGGTATGATCTTAGTAAATCAAAAGCTGTATTCCTTATCCCATAATACTCTAGTTTCAGCAGAAGTGTCTCATGGTTTACACAATCGAACCCCTTAGAGAGATCGCAAAAGATTCCAATAGCATCCTGTGCTTCTTCCCAGGCATTAAAAATGTTCTTTATTAGGGTGGTATAACGCCCTTTGGTGAAACCGTACTACTGTTTATGAAAGATGGAATTTTTATTAAAGTGACGTTACATTTGATTGAGCATCAACTTTTCAAACACCTTACTGGAAACTGAAAGAATTGACACAGGCCCATAATTGTTGGGTTCTTTACCATCACCGGATTTAAGCAATGGAACTACTTTACTGTGTTTCATAAGATCTTGAAGGACTCCTTGATCTACACTGGTGGTTAAATATGAAAGCCAAATAGGGCGCAGTGGTTTCGATGAGAGGTCTACGGACTTTTACAGACATTCCCCAGAGATATTCTGATGATTTAATTTTAAGATCTTATATATCTATATGTATCAGTGAAAACAGCACACTCTCTATATATTTTTAACCCAAGAACTTTCTACATTATTTTGTCCTTAAGTATACCAATAATCTATTATTGGTTGACGGTAACAACCTTATCGACACATCACTCATTCACAGTTTCTAATGTCTACATTCCTAAAGCTATTATGTAATGCAATTTAATAACCCCAGCTTATAAAAACCCTCCAAAAGGGTAAAATTGACAAACACACCGCTGTAAAATATGATGTATTTATCAACACAAATCGTTCAAAATTGCCAATAAATTCGTAGACTGTGGGTGATTGAACCAATCAGTCGTGCCCTTATGTAACCTTCGTTTTAATCCATTATTTAACATTCAACGAACCGCGGTTAACTGTTAACGAGGTTTATATTGTGCTTGAGAAAATTTTACGCATTCCAATGCCATCCATCCATCCATAGACCATGGTTCCATTTTATCGTTTTAAGTCAGACATTTAGAATCATAAAGACCTGTTTGATAAAAATAAAAAAGATTATTTGCATTTATTATCTGTCTTACTGTTACCTTTTGACGCTTCATCGGTTGAATGGATTCGGATGATAGGATACTATTTATCCCGGTAGCATATTCCCGTGGGATAATTTCCGAAATCCACACGGGCGAACCCAGGGGCAGATACTAGTATCGAATAAATGAAGATTTGAATTGAAAAGCTTCTTCGTAAAGTGTCAAGGGTTTATACTCGATACTTAAGTTTTGTTACTGAGTTACACATAATTGTTTAACTTAAAAGCAAGTTTATATATGAACAGGTTCACCACCATTTCTAGATTCCTAATTGTAACTTCACATTCCCACTGGTACTGGTTACTATCAACTAGTACGGGGGATATTAAGTCCGTTATTGGCGGCCTTATACAGCATCTATCGGAAAGGTTTGACCACACCTTTCCGATAGATGCTGTATAAGGCCGCCATTTAGGAGTGTGGTGCAGACCATCAAGCTGGACAAATTTGTCCCTGGAACCAACATCGTAAATTGTTACGCTAACAGTATGCTTAAGATAATCAATTGTGTATAAGGTCAATTAATAAATTCTTCTTCTCTTTCTTGTCATTACGGACAAAACGAAAAAGAACGCATGGTTTGTTAAAAGATTAGTACTTGGCTAATAATAGCAAATGCAGCTTCGTAATGTACTGTACTCGTGGAGGCTGTAATTAATACTTGGTAATAAAAATATACCACATTTATTATTTGTGGAAACGTTATTCTCTGGGGCATTAAGGAGAAAATCTTCTACTTAAGCCAACGTAACGGAAACGAATATAGATTATGTTTTATCTGGACTAGATTCTCTGGGGAGAGAGTGAAATATTATATCTTATTCGCCGAAGGCTTCTTAATAATAAGGCTTCGAGATATTAATAATTAGTGCCTACCGTCTTTGTTTTATGTATGTACGTAGGTATACCTGTCCCCAGAAGGCTATAGTCATAACCGCTCAAAAGATAAGTAACAAATTATTAAAATTTATTCAGTGAAATAACTTTTGGACCGATCGACGTACCGTGTTTCAGTAAGTTTACTATTTCAATATTCAGTATTCAGATTTTTTGTTTGTCTTGCAAACAATAAATTCTTAGATGACAATATTTTTTTACTTTTTTTCAGTAATTGAATATTTGACAATTTTGAACTCCTATCTATTGCTATATGAATTAATTATGTAATCAATAAAAAAAAGAATTTATTTATGTCAGCATTGTCAATGTGAGATGAATGTAGTTTTTTTTTTAAATTCTAAACTTGTATTAATATTTGCATACCATGACAGTATGGTAAACATGTTAGCACAACTCCATGTACTTATAACACCTTGCATGCATTCTTTCTTTATATTTGTATGTACACACATGTTTGAGCAAATAAAATTATCTGAATCCGAATTTGAATCAATTTTTTTTTGTTTTTTGTTTTTGTGAATGGACACTCGTAGTTGTAACCTGTGAGGTCGTGGCTACTTAACCGGACTATAATCTGAATCATACACCTACCATATCAACACAACCACACGAAACCTCATTCCACTAACACGAAAAAACCCAAATCGAAATTGCCAGAAAATATTATTTTACATAATAACTACAGCCTCCGCAATACGGTTTCATATTGGATTGTTAGCACACTATCCTAGCGGTTTTCAATTTGCCTAAATAAAAGCCGAACGATACGAGTATTGGAAACGAGAGCCAATCACCAAGCCGATTTAACTGATATTAATTCCGAATGAAAAAAATATCCATTAGCGTTTCCGATGTCGAATGAGAACACCGGGCTAATGAAAATGAACTATAAAATATGTTTTATAGCTGTAACGCGCAATGGATGGAGTTAAAAACCAGCAATGTCGAAAAAATTGTATTATCTGTCATTTACAAATCTACAATATTGAGTTCAGCAGATGTATGTACGTAAACGAAGCAAAAGAGTATATAAGGATCGTAGGAGGTGTCCTGTAGTTTCTGCCTACCCCCATGAGAAAAGGGCGTGAGTTTATGTATATATGGTAATTTAGGGTTTTTTTTAAGAATACTGGAATTAATCTGTAGCGGTATCGACATCGCCACATGCGAGCTACACGTCACACTGACGTCACGCAAAATCCTGCATCGCGCAAGCAGAGTTTACCACGCAACTAGCATATATACAACGTTCCGACATCAAAAGTCAGGCAGTTGCCCACCAGACACGAGACCCGTCTGGTCGGAGGATCCTCCCTTTTCCATAGAGTATGAGTGAACTTTACACCGTTCCTCATACCTCTATAAATCCTTGCCCAAAAACAAGTTTTAGGGCAAACTTGTTTTAAGACACTACGAATTGCTCCTGAACCTTCTTTTTTCCATCTTTCCTCAAATATTAACCAATTTGTCACTATAAAAATAACTCACATTACTATACAAATGAACAAGACACTAACCACGCATGAATAAGAGATATCGCTCAATAAAAAGTTAAAACATTGCTAGAATTAAGTGGCAAATAATATATGGGCAAAGTTGGCGAGGGTTGAATAAATAATTTCAAGACTCGGGACCGGTGAATTCCCGTCGGCCGACATAGGATAATGTGGCCGAGAAAACGAGGGCCGATAGAACTTTTATGTTTTTTCCGTCTACCCTAAATATGGGAACAGTTAGTAAGTCTAATGGGAATACACGTTCGAGACACATTACTATTATTGACAGGGCTGATAGACAGATAACAAACTGCGGGGTAATTACGTAACACACTAACAGTAGGAATGCCTTTCATTTTGACAGTTCTACAACATTTCATTGCGTTATTTACGTTGTTGAACAGACAATTTTTTCTAACATATGAGCAATGAATTAGCAATAGACTTCAAAATGATGATTCAGATTGTGATTGATAGTGTGTTACGAAATTAGGATGCCGGTCAGGTTAAAGATTGTCAACAAAAGTAAACGTCAAATATATTTCTTAATTTCCACTCAGTAGGTAATAAGTAGTACCTACAGCATTTTGTAACGGAGCTCTTCCGGGAAGGTAGAGCCACTACCAGCACACCTATTTCTGCCTCCAACCAACGTTGTTGTATTTCGGTTTGAAAGGTATCGGCGCCGGCGCGGCGGTTAAAGTTAGAAACGTGCTGACTCATTAGAAAGAATGTGAGACTATTTGGGGGTTCTAGAGGGTCTTATATTTCTCCAGAACAATTTTTTTATGCCGGAAACGCGTATATTTTTAAATTAAAAATAAGATTTAGTATTTTTAACTGACTTCAAAAAAAGGAGGAGGTTGGTTCTCAATTAGACTGCACTTTTTTTTAATGTGATTTTGTTGATTCTTTTTTTATTTTAAAGCTGGTGCTTCTCATATGGTCCCATATAAATTTGATCAAGATCTGATCAGTCGTTTTTGTGTTATCCTTAATAATGCGTATTTTTTCCCCTTAGTATATATTGATGATGTTTTAATAATTTCCTGTCACTGTTATTTACATATCAAGTAGTGGTATACGAATTTGTGTGGAGTAGGCACCACAACTAAAAAGTGAAAAATAACTTTAATTTCAGAAGTCGGTGGCAAAAAACGAAAATACAAAACCAAAGACACCGAGTTCCGAAATTAAAGTTATTTTTCACTTTTTTGTGTTTTTTTTTAGGTTAAGAACGTAAATACTTATGAACTACCAAACTATTTACCTAACTACCCATTCTAAAAAAAAATCTGGTCATTCATTTATTACACTACTTGAGTATAAGCAGTAAAATGACTGCACGGGCAGTTACGTGTGGGCGGTTAACAAATCGGAATTAGTCGGTAAGCAATCTACTTGGAAGTAGCTCTCACCGGCCGCTGCCGTGGTTAATCACAGTTCTAATCTAACCTAACCCATTATTTTCACTCTTTCCACTAAAAGCCCCGAGGCCCGTTCCCTTAGAGGACTACACAGCATTCAATGATCCACTACGATGCCCTAGGTGATCGTATAAAACTCTAATTTCGTTTTGACAAATTTAATTTAGGGTTTTTGACATAAATATTTACGTTCCTAACCTAAAAAATGCCACTTTTTAAGCTATTGCATAGCTTTTATCGCGGGCTTTGAGCGCGGCGACCGAATCAAGAAATTCCGTAACGAAACTAAAACCTAACACCCCCCACTCCGCCTACCATGTAGCTCGGCCGAGCGTTCGCTTAACGTGTATGTATATGGTACGACTGTACTTGAATTAATATATAAAAAAAATACTGCATAAATAAAAAATAAATAAATAATTATAATTGCATAAGTTGATAAAAAATGCTATGCAATAGCTTTACCGCGGCAGTCCCCGAGTGCCACACGTGTTTTTTGTTAATGTGCGAAACCGGCAATGATAATGTTTGTGGAGGGTTCAGAAGACCCTAGAACCCCCAAATTGTCTCACATTCTTTCCAGCGAGGCAGCACGTTTCTAAACCCAACCCGCGCCGGCGTTATTGAAAGAAAGAAAGAAAGAAAACTACCAGTTAGTACTACTACTGCTACTAACTATTGGCACTTGAGATAGTTCTGTCACTAGGCATCGGATGGCAACTCATCTGCGAAGCCTCTGGTATTTAAGAGTGCCTATTCTGCGCTCAAGACGGTGCTGCAAACTTACCCGCTGGTGGGCCGCCTACTCGTCATTCAATAACATAAAAAGATTCTACAAACAAAATTGTCCTAGTATACACGGAAAATGTGGGTGCCTGACAACCCTAATTATTTCATATCCCTTTCTACATTTGTAACAAAATACGCCGCATTCGTAGTCTGAATATTTGATAAAGTTGTATTACCAATAAGATAGCCGCCGAACGCCCACAATGAAATACGAGAACAGCAACACCCTACTTGCGTAACAC
This sequence comes from Dryobotodes eremita, assembly GCA_917490735.1. Lineage (NCBI taxonomy): Eukaryota > Metazoa > Arthropoda > Insecta > Lepidoptera > Noctuidae > Dryobotodes > Dryobotodes eremita. Next base: position 15,743,665 of record OU823257.1, read on the forward strand.
TTTATCAATCTCAATCTAAATCATTTTGAAGGATATTGCTAATCCATTGCTTCATATGTTTGAAAAATTTGTCTGCTCAACAACGTAAATAACGCAATGAATGTTGTTGAACTGTCAAAATGAAAGCCATCCCTATTGTTAGTGTGTTACGCAATTACTATAATTGCGTTAATAATTACTATAATTATTTTTTTGATATCTGTATCAAAGGACACGGGAGATGTTCTTGTTTATTTATTACTTCTGTAAATGTTTTCGGCTTAAAAATATTTATTGTCATATCAAGAACCAAACGGAGACAGTTTCTCGCCCTGGTAGCGAAAATCTGGTGATACTCATCAGGCCATGAAGAGATGAGGCGAGAAACTTTTTGCGTATCAATGAGCCTTTATTCAAGTGAAGTTTAATGCAAAAGAAATTATAATGTATTCTCAAGGGCGCTTCAAAGAACCTTGAAGTCAGAGAAAAACCTTTTGCCATCTGTCACATCGTATCTGTCTTCTTTAGAAGTCTACACTATTTTCAGTGTATTTATGCATCTCTCTATTGAGTGCTGATTATTTTCTATGTAGTGACCTTTATATGTAATCCCTTTAATGTTTGTGATGTAATTCTGTTTCATTAACCTAGCGCGAAATCGCATTAACCAATCTAATCATTCGCACTTAGCAATAGATCACAGCATCTTAATCAACTTAATATAAGCAGTCGAATGCTCTTTCGCAACAGGTTATTAATTTAAGCCTTCTGCATAAAAAAATATAATTCGTTTTGGATAGACCTCAAAACTTTATAATGATGCAGTTACATCGTAATCATTATAATGACATTGTGGCGGATCAGATCTACATCGTCACATGCGAACTACGCATCACACTGACGTCACACAAAATCCTGCATCGCGCAAGCAGAGTTTACCGCGTGATTTGAATATATATACAACGTCCTGACAACAATCGTCGGGCAGTTGCCCACTAGACACGACTCCCGTCTGGTCGGGGGATCCTCCCTTTTCTATGGAAGATGAGTGAAATTTACAGCCTGTTCCTCATACCTCTAAAACATTATTATGCCGACAATCCGACATCCTATAGGTTCGTACCAAATGGTGTTCTAAAGTTTTTGCCTACCCCTATGGGAAAAAAGTGTGACTTTTTGCATGTGTGTTTGTATGTCCATTGCTACTTCTCGTGTTGTGTACTGGCATGAACCAAATGAGAATTGCTCTTGCTGTGGTCAAAATATTAGCCAATGATTCAGTACCTAAGGTGGTACAGCATTTTTTTCTCACGAAGCGACGCGTGCTTTACTTGTGGTTACGAAGTGTACCAACACGCCTGTGAATGTGTGTGTAAGCGCAGGAGTTCTCGGTACCGTCCGAGAGAATGGCGTAGTTGGAAGTGAGTGTGTGCGTGTGCGTTATGTTAACGCTACTCGTCTTCACACACACATTCACAGCGTGTTTGTACACTTGATTACCACAACTAAAGCGCGCGTCGCTTCGTGAAATAAAAATACTATAGCAGGGATGAGCAGCAAACTGCGCGTAAGATCCTTGAAGATGTCTGGTATCATAATTATTGTATCTCGTTGGACAGCTGAGAAGTTGTACATGTTTTTGAAATGTTCTGCCGATAACGTACATCCGTGTTTTTTTTCAGAAATCGACTATTTTAGTCAAATAACTAAATAATGCTCAAAATGATAGAAAATTGTAACGATTTGTAAAACTATTAAAGAGAATTGTCATTTTATGGTTGATTATTATGTATTGAAGTAGAAGCAGATAATAATACCATTTTTTTTAAATCATGCATTGTTTTTTTAATTAAATTTTCAAAGTTTTATACCTACCGCTTAAAATATATAAAATGTCAAATTACTCGAAAATGGTTGACATTTGCATAGGGGTCATAAAGGGACATTTGATTGCAAATGACTTCCCCCACATCCCCTTAATGGATTGCCGACATATTAACAATAACGCAGTATAAACCTACTTACAGAAATAAAAATAATTTATCATTAAACCAAAATGTATAATTGTTATATTTTCGTTTCAAAATTACTTTTTAACAAAAAATAACCTGCTTGGGCTACAGTTCCCCGTCTTTCGGATTCAATCTACCCTCGCCATCGGACTTATCCATAACCCCTAAAGTCATGTTCTCAACGACATTATCCTTGAGTAGTTTTTTGGAAACATCTCATTACACAGAAACGTATAAGTGTTATTTGATTTGTCCTCGAGGTTAAGGCCAAAGGCTGTACGTGGTACTAACTATGAAGGCCTCGAACTAACGGCATTTAATTATTTATTTACTATCTTTTGCCAGCGGCAAAAAAAATAACCTGTGTTAAGGGTCCGTGCACGAAAATAACCCTATTTTATCAGTTTCTTACCTTATTGTGAGAAAGCATGAAATAATTGAAACATTAAGTCTGTGACTATACAAGTACAGTTTTCGTGGCGCTAAAGCATTCGCGTCAGTCACAGCACCTGTTAATAGTTTCACCACTTTTGCGTTCTAGAAAATATAGTTTACTAGCTTTTGCCCGCGGCTTCGCTCGCGTTAATTTAGACTTTGACTATCAATTCAGGTTATAATTCAATCATGATTCGAAAGACAGGTGGCGCCATCTATTATCATAAGAACGTTATTGTTGTTTTCCTCGGGAACAGTACTTTTTTGCGGGATGAAAGGTACCCTATGTCCGTTTCTGTACACCTAACAACGTATATGCAAAATTTCAGGATGATCGGTTCAGTGGTTTAGGCGTGAAAAGGTAACAAACAAACGAACAAACTTACTTTCGCATTTATAATATTATACTAGCTGCACCCCGCGATTTCACCCGCAGAAATCTCGATCCCGTGAGAATATCGGGATAAAAAGTATTATATGTCCTAATACAGATCATAGTCTACTCATGTGCCAAATTTTATCCAAATCCGTTCAGCCGTTTTAGCATGATTGAGTAACAAACATCCAAACATCCACACTTTCACATTTATAATATTAGTAGGATATAAATATAATAATATATAATATATATAATATATAATAATATAATATATAAGTAAATAAGTAAGGAAGTAAGTAAGGATTTCGCCTTTGATGTACTTGATGAAGATATTGTATTATCGAGGCAGATGTGAGCGGAAACGCCGGGAGGGGACGCCCCAGGAGGACATAATATAGTGACCTTATTGGTGATGTTTTTCAGAAAGGTCAGGTGCGTAGTGCTCAAAACCTGCGTGCGTGTATAACCAGATGTATGAACGTAGAAGAGGCAAAAAAAGTATGTAACGAGCGTAGGAGGTGGCGTTCTGTAGTTTCTGCCTGAAGAACCCCCATGGGAAGAAGGAGTGAGTTTATGTATGTATGTGTATTTCCATAAAATATTATTTTTAATTTAATTCAAGGATAGCTGAAGAATAATGTGTGATTTTTAAATTTCTCGAAATAATTGACAAAATAATAGGAATTACCGACTGGGTTTTTTTTTTGATAAATGGGTTTTATCAACATTATTTTTCTGCTATATTTTGTATGGAAGTTGAAAAAAGTGGTCCAGTCACGTGCAAGCAGACTATATATTGATGTATATAATATTTGTTAATGTTCAGAATCAAAATGAGTTTCTAGTAAAAAGATGATCAAAGTATAGTGTCGCGTAATTTTTTGGAAAACTTGTGAATTTTAGTGATTCTCCCTGAATACTTAAATTATTTGAAAAATCGCTTTCAGCCACATGCAAAACAAAGAACTTGACTTTTCAAGTCACAAATAATTTTGTTTAAATTCTGTCCTTTCTCACAAACAAAGAAAAAAAATATCAAAATCAGGCGATTTCGTGCACGGCCTCTTAATCTAAGAAATTAAAGAAAGAAAGAAAATACATTTATTTGCGGTAAACATGACGCAAAGAAAAAACACACAAACACAAAAAAGAACGAGTTGGTGGAAAATATGCGTCACATTCACGCAAAACGGCCTCTGCGAGTTGGCTTCGGCCCCTCTTACGCCTTCCAAAGGACCGTGACCCCATGGTCCCGAGCTATTTTAACATATAAAAATAGTAATAAAAATAAAGGCATTAATATTCTCGGTATTCGTAAATTTTTATCTCAAAGTGATCTCACATTTTGCCAACTTTGGTATTTAAAACCTAATTTGTTTTTGTGTTACTTAATCATAACACCGCATCTGTATTCTCCAAAGGGGGAGAGACGGCCGAGTACTACCTACATCCACATTTCACCAGTTATTTTATTTTTACATGTTATTTATGTAAGCCTATTACTATTACCAGAGTCCGGCCTGCTGATACGAATTTCCTAATGTTTTACTTATTTATTTTTATAAACACAGGATGTTTTAATATTTTAACTGTCAATGTTTCGGTGCCCAAAACCCTTTTCTTACCCTTCAAAATATTTAAGAAGACTACATGTTGCTGATGTAGAATAATACAGATTTATATCCTCACATGCGAACTACGCATATGTTATACTTAAAATAACATAAACATTTATTGATAAGATGGACGCCAGCCCTATGGGAAGAAGGCGTATGTATATACGTAAGGAAGGTTTATGTATGTATGTATTTATTTATAAAATGCTAATTATCTAAACTTTTTCAAGTGATAATATATAACAATAACGACTGTACGTCTAAACTTCGAAGTTTAAAATATCGATGTATTTAATTGAGAATGTTCGTAATCGCGATGTACGGAATTTCGAAAGAATGTCTATTCAAACTTCGAAGTTCAGTATGACATTCTTTCGAAGTTCCGTACATTGCGATTATGAACATTCTCAATTAAATACAATCTATATTTTAAACTTCGAAGTTCAGTAATACAGTCAACAATAACGTATAATCCATTAAGCCCTTGAGAACTTAAGCAGCCACATGACCACATGAACACTTGACATGTGAAGTCTAAAGTACTTACAGAGGCCTTTTCAAAAAGTTTGAGAGGGCTTAACGTAGGTTGTAATAATCTAGAAGATCTCGACGTATATTAAATAAGAATCCTTTTGTAAAGGGAGGCTTATTTCTTTGTTGAAAACAATGAGTGTTTGCTGTGTTTGGCCGAGTCTTTGTTCAGGCTACTTGAGAGCTTATCAGAACCGGGCTATGAAATGACCTCGTTTTGGATATAAGGGCTTTTTATGAACTTAATGATAATATTGTTATAATAACAATAAAATTTGTCAAATCCTGACAAGTACCAACGTGACTTTTTCAATTCATATTGCAGTATTAAATTCCCGCATATTTTTTTTTTGTAATATACCTCCTTCGTTTAAAACATATTCAACCTGTTTTATGCTTTACTTGACCGGTAATTAATTTAGTTCTTGAATTTTTTGAAAAGTACTCCTGCGTTTGACAAGCAAACCGTTCACTCAACATTCCCAGTTAACAACGGAATAACTAATAACTTCATTGGATAAATCGAGTGATTATCGTTAAATCGACTTCAATATTGTATTTCACTAAAGAAATTTTGTCTTATATTGGCCTAATCAAAAAATCAACCAACCATTTGGTTCTACGAATTTTTCTGCAATGACAACCATTGTAAGAAAATGTTGCTTGTCAAACGCAGAAGTTCTAAATCTAAAAAAACTCCCAACATTTAATTTTTAATTTTTTTATAATAATAATAAGCTTTATTTCATAAAAACAGTACTTAGATTATATTACATTTAAGTGCTATGATAAAACAAAAGTACACAAAAGTCTTAACATCTGGAGCCGAACTAGGAGGACCCTGTATTTCGGCTAACAGCGCCAATCCCCTCGAGTTATATTAGAAGAGTTCTTAAATGCTAGCATTTTACAAAACAAAGGAATTAATTGCCGGTCAACTACAGCTTTAAAATGCTGAATATGTCTTAAACAAAGGTGATATATTACAAAAAAAAAATACAGGAATATATTACTGCAATACGTACTTTCTGAGTTTATCTTGGACTTTGCTGACATCGGTGAAGGAAAAACATCGTGAGGAAACCTGGACTTATAGTTAATATAAGCCTGAAATAGCCAACCCGTCTTGAGCAAGCGTGGTGATCAATGCTCGTGCCTTCTCGGTATGAGAAGAGGCCTTTGCCTTGAGTGGGACAATAACAAACTGGTTTTATTATAAAGAGTAATCTGGCCCTATTTCTAATTAAGAAATCTTTAGAATCTAATTATAATTATAATGACATCCTAACTTATTAATATTATAAATGCGAAAGTAAGTTTGTTTATTTGTTTGTTTGTTACCTTATCACGCCTAAACCAATGAACCGATCATCCTGAAATTTTGCATATACGTTGTCAGGTGTACAGACACGGACATAGGGTACCTTTCATCCCGCAAAAAAGTACTGTTCCCGAGGAAAACAACAATAACGTTCTTATAATAATAGATGGTGCCACGTGTCTTTCGAATCATGATTGAATTATATAACCCGAATTGATAGTCAAAATCTAAATTAACGCGAGCGAAGCCGCGGGCAAAAGCTAGTTATAATATAATTATAATGATTACGATGAAACTGCGTCATTATCCAGAATTTTAAGGTTTTTTTCCAAAATGAATTACTTAGTTTTATAGATAAGGCTTAAATTAATCTTTGCTTACCATTTCAAAACAAGCGCAATTATGAAACTCCCCAAAACCTGGTAATATTTCCAACCACCCATTTTAATTAAACCAGTACCTACCAGACCAAAATAAAGTTTGTAATATCCAAAGTAAGAGAGCTTATTCTAGAGAGTCTTAAGGACCTTAAAATATTCCCACTTTGACTTTGAATTATTTGATGTGACAAGCCTTCTTCCAACCTAGACTAAATTAATAAACTCTGGAAATCTTAAGGAAAGTCTATTTTAGTATTAAAATGTTTTAATATTAATATTTGAGAATGTCTTCACTTAGAATTTAAATAAAATGACGTTTTGAAGGTCAGAGGATTATAATGGGTGTAGACCAGAATAATTTAAAATCTAAAACAAGAACTGTGCATATTTTAATAAAAATAACAATAAATTATACTGGTTCTATTGAGAACCTTGAAAAAGAAGAAATCGGGATTACGGTCACCATTTCAAAATTTAAAAATTCCTGACAAAAATCTGACGTTTGCATAAAAGTCCGAACATTTCACTTTTTAATCTGTCTTATGTTCACTACTCAATCTGCCCAGCCTTATCCCAACTAGTTGGGGTCGGCTTCCAGTCTAACCGGATGCCCCTGAATACCAGAATTTTACATGGAGCGACTGCTTATCTTACCTCTACAACCCAGTTACTGGATAACACGATACCCCTTGGTAAGACTGGTTGTCAGACTTTTGGGCTTCTGTCTACCCGAAACGACTGTCAAAGATTTACGAATGACAGCCGGACCCAACGGCTTAACGTGCTTTCCGAGGCACGGAGGAGTCTCTATATGTAATGGATGGTCATCCATCCACGAAGGGACCGCGTTAAGCGTAGCTAAACCGTTGATTGACAGCGCGGCTGTTATTATTAAGCCACGAGCCCCACTTTATTTCTTCACTACTCTTTGAGTGATTCTTCTAAAAAAAATCCCTTACATCGAAAAGTCCGGATAATGTCAAAGTGCAGACAAAGGGCCAAAAAGTCGGTCATTTCTACATTACCTATAGCGAATACCAGCCTAGGCACAACGGCACAAGGGCGTCTTGCTACTTATAGTGATAGCAAAGCAAGAAAACAAACATCTCAAAATAAAATGATTAAAGTCTTATTGAATTATGATCATTTAACATCTTCTTAAAAGGTTTTAAAAGAATCAAAATTAATGGATATTTATCAAATTTATAAATTTAACACTTGCATTTTTGTATAATTAATAATTAATAGAGACGTACGATACATAAATAGCATCTTTTTTAATAATGAAAATTCAAAAGCGCATGACGAGGCAGGCTTTTTTTTGGGTGGGAAATCATCAAATAACTTCTCCCGCTCTGGGCGGAGCGGGAGGGCGTGTCAGACTTTTACTGACTAAAACCCACCCGTGTTCCTTCAGTTGCCTGTGCGCCAGGGCCACGGTAACTCTTTCGAACAATCCGCGACCCCGGCAGAAGGCAGGCTAACCTTATAATTTTACGAGCACAGATGGCAAATTACGGTAGAAATACTGTCGTATATGAGGGGACTGAATTCTAGAACTCTATACCCAAAGTAATTAAGGAATCGAAATGACTTCCAACTTTGAAAAGGCTATTAAAGCACCATATTCTGAATAATGTTTGAAATTTTTAGTTTTAACCGTTTTGTATAACTTCATTTTAGTTTATAACCCAGCGAAACCGTAGTTTATTTTAATTATTATGTTTTTCCTCATAACAGTGAATAATTGTATTCTTTTTGGGCGAAATAAATTGTCTTAAACCGTAAGCAAGTGCCGGCAAAACACAGGGGCGTTAGTAAGATTCTGGAAGAAATTTCTTGAGGGGTCTGCAGCTGAACTTTTTCGTCTCGTGCTCCTACATCGCACAAACAGGGTTATCCGCGCGATTAACATAAACAACGCCCCGACATCAACCGTCAGGCATCCCACCACACACAACACCCGTCTGGTCGGAGAATCCTCCCTTTTCAAAGGAGGATGAGAAACTTACCACCTGTTCCTCAAATCCTCGAAAAATAAACCAACGCTGAAAGCTGAAGCTGAGTGAAATTTGAAAAACGCACCAAATATGAAGGTTGCCCCTGACAAAGGTCACAAGAAAAGATAAAATGAGTACAAAAAACTCTATTTATCAAAATGTTCTTTTATGTTCTCCCGTGCGTCATACGAGAGATACATTCTGATTAGAACTGATGTCACGGGTGACGTCACTGCTCTCACTTTATCAAAGCTAAGTATTATATGGATGCAATAAAATAACACTCTCTTATCACGTACACAAATCCTTTTATCCCCAAAGTTTGATAAACGACGCTTTTAAAGCAAGCTTGATTTTTTAGGTCATTGTTAAATATGAATATTATGTCTGGCTTTTTTGTAACTTTGATAATGAGGGAATTAGGTACCTACAAGTTCTCTAAAGTAAGTAAAATGTCTCCTAAATATAAAAAACCTTGACTCAAGAGGATATTAAGTTACAAAGTTTTGAATGCCTTTAATTATATAATTCGTTACTCAACAAAATACGAACTCCACCAACAACAAAAGTGTTTTTTCCAAAGTAAATATTTTATCAGAAAACTTGCGAAGCTTCTTTTTTTCACTTTCATACATTTCCTCGTAAACCATTATACCTAACATCCAATAAAGTATTTTGTCTTTACACGAGTAAATACATCCATAAATCACGTAGAATCGCTTTGTACGTTTGTACCTCTTCCTTTTGACGACGTCAAAGTCGAGATCATAAGCGTCACCGGAAAAGGAATTACATTTTTATCTTACAATACTTTTATTATTTTTTATGGTATTTTACGAATCTATATACAGGCTGGCAGGGGCATCGACGCGCAACCTGTTACCATGGATTCAGTACATGATCCTGAACCCCCTTTTTTTTGGGTGGGATATCATCAAATGACCTCTCCCGCTCTGGGCGGAGCGGAAGCGCGTGTCAGACTCTTACTGACTAAAACCCACCCGTGTTCCTTCAGTTGCCTGTGCGCCAGGGCCACGTTAACTCTTTCGAACAATCCGCGACCCCGGCAGGCATCGGCCCAATCGGACCTCGTCAATGGTGCTGACATCTCTTTGAGGCGCGCGTGGAACACGACGCGTCGTCGACCCGGACCTGGTCCTTACCGGACGGCGAGCTATCCTGAACCCCTGCGTTGAAATTTTACGTCGGTTATTTTAAAAAATATTAACTGTTCCATACATTTTGACTGCGTAGGAGTTGCACTTTACTATAAAACAGCAGATTTTTTTTGATTACCTCCGAAAAATTTCAACGCAGGGGTGGTCAGAATCATGTACTGAATCCATAGTAACAACAGGTTGCGCGTCGAAGTCCCTGCCTGCCTGTATATGTAAGCAAATCCGAATTGTTAATGCAAAAGTAACTCTGCCTGTCTGTCTGATACCTTTACACACCTAAACCACTCACAGATAGACATCCTGGGACCTGGAGAAGGGCATAGGCTACTTTTCATCCTGAATATTTGTATAAAAAAATGATGAATACGTAATATACGCAAACGAAGTCTTCAACAACTTCTTCGCAACGAAGTTCTTGTTCTTCTAACAATTTTTTAATTATATCGTCGTTGTATGTGAGTGTGCAATAGAATACACCTCTGATTAACCCTCTGGTGATTACAAGAATGATGTTATGTTATTCATCATAAATAGATAAGCAACCATAGATCTAGTATGTTCTACTATAGATTGATGTCAAAACTAACAAATGATAAGTTATTATGTTTTTTTATTTCCATCTAAATATTTTTTTATCATTAATGACTACGCTTGATATCCAAAATTACACGTGGTTAAAAATTTGAGCAAATGCGTTTTGATTATGGCCTCCTAAATTATCGAGAAACTTAGCTGAAAGTTTCAAGTTTACGTTAAGCGTTGTGATTTGTTTTTAATTTGAAATATTAAACCAGAAACTTTAGATTAGTATTCGAATTGAATACTTCTTCAATTTCATAACATAACATAACTTCACGCCTGTATTTCGCGAAAGGTTAGACAGAAACACACCCACATTTCATCAGTTAATTCAATTCAGTATATTCAATTTCATAAACAAATAATACCTGCCAGTCATAACAAAACATTGTGTAAATATCACACTAAGTACACCTGTAAAGTAATTGGTTTCTCCATCAAAGCGAGTAATACACGAACTATTCGAACGATCGATCTATCTTTGTGGACAAAACCGCTACATACAACCGATTTCAATACGCTAACCGCGATCGCATCAGGCACGGTTCAGGCACGGTTCCGACCACGATCGTGCAATTCCAACGTAGATATAAACAGGTTTATGTACATACAGATAAACAGACATGTAGATAGATATATGCATTAACCGCAACTGTACGTGTAACGCACGGACGCACACAATCATTTGCCGATATTTGTATTATTAGGATTGTCTGTCGAATTAGTATTCGTGGTTGAAATTGGAATACACACATTAGTGTATGTTACAGTTGTAGAGTCCAAGAGTCCATACTGAATGCATTTCAAAATCAAACTCAAACGTATAGCATTTATTTCAATTAAACCATTTACAGTCACTTTTAAATTGTCAAGAAGTCGATCAGTCAGAAAGATGAAGTTAGTTGCATATTCCAAAGCATAGTAGGTTCTTATGCAGAAGAACGGGCTAAAAAGGCAATAAATACTTTTTAAAAATGAAAAAAAAATATACAAAATATTCGTTGCATCATTTATATATATTAGTAAAACCACTAAATTAGCTAATGTAACGTATATGCAGAATAAAGAAACTAAAAAAAAAAATACTCGTAAATCTTTACTGACACACCACCCACCACTTTAAACCAATTCGAAGAAAGAGAAAAATATGTTCTGATAAATTAGGTAATCCTAAATAGGTATCCAACCATATTTTTCTAGACGACCTTCAGTTGATCTAAAAATTTGATTTATATCACAGATTACCTACATCGCAAAATTATCAAGACGACATCAAAGAAAATAAGTTTATTACATTCCACATTTTTTCTTACCTCATTTATCCAAAATCCAATACAACACATAAAGGTATTTTTTTACTAATTTTGCTTCAAAAATAAATATGTATATTCTATGTCAAATCAGCTAATATTAAACTCAATGGGCAATGGAAATTATTCGTCTTGTCCCCGGAGATAGCATTATAATCACGATGTTGAGAGACGTGTGAACCGACGTCGCAGCCTCCCAAAAGAGATGACATTATGTATTACATCATATATTTAGATGTTATTCGCAATGTGGTGGAAAATAAGGGCGTTTTCTTAGAAGAAATAAAGATTTACTATTAAAGCACGGCTACATATAAAGTTATATCACGGGTACATATTTTATCAACGTATGACGTTCCTACTACAGGGACATAGGCGTGGATACGTGGAGACTCTGTGGAAGGAAATTGGCCATAATCCACCAAGAGGGCCTAGTTCGGGTTGGTGGCAGTTTTAATTTTCACTTTGAAGTTTTGAACAAAAACCTTGGTACGAACGAAGCCTTACCGTAACCACTTTCTATAAAAATGAGTCTCATAAACCCATGCGTTTGTTTGCCAGCCTGTTAATCTAAAGAATGATTTGAGCTATTAGAGTAATTATTGCACAAGTCCAATCGCCTCAAGAATCAACAGGCAACCTGGCAAAACATAGGCAAAATATGCCCGATTTACTTACGTTGTTACAATATAACCAGATTGAAATAAATCACAAACAAAATGCGTTGCTAAAAATATGGGGATGTCTAAAAGCGACTCCTTTACACTTGGGACCAATGGCGACCCAATACTGCAAAATAATTGGCAAATTGTGAGTGTATGATTACAGCTCAATCTTTTACTATGAGCTACAATTTTGAACATGGAAATTCATACTCTTTAAATATAATATTTTATAGCTATTTTAGGAACCCGTTCAGTTTATTAAACTTAACTAACATAAATTCCTCATAAAAATTCCTAAGCAACACTGAATTCCCTTTTAAAAGTTAAGTTTAAGTTCAAAATGTATTTTTAAATCGCGTCAACAAGTATACTCGCCAAAAGAATTTTATGCAGACGGAATATTCAAGAGGATTTTGAAAGCTTCTTTTATAAAGAGAGTCTTTGGTTGACACTGCATAATAAATGAGATGTTTACACACCAGGACTCGTGGGAGAAAACATCAAAGACTTGCTAGTGAATGAGTAAATAAACTTATTACTTTTATTTACTCGAGGGGCTTGTGGCTGTTATATACTAAGGGCAACTCCAGTCCTGCAAAAATATGTATGTTTTTGACAGATGTCATCTTATGGAGGGAAATGTGAATGTCAAGAAAAGGCAAATGACTCTAAAGAAAGTGATAAATAAAACACCTATTAAAGTAATTAATTAAGTGGTTTTACTAAAATATTACATTGGCGACGAGGATTAACATGGCGTTAATTGGTAGCATCGAACATTTTGAAGCAGAGAAACAAGATTTCAAAGATTATAGTGAGCGGATGGAACAGTTTTTCATAGTAAACCAGGTGAAGGAAGCCATGAAGGTACCAATGCTCATTACCCTTATTGGTCCAGAAACGTACAACGTATTAAAAAATTTAGTATCTCCAGACTCACCTGCTACCAAAAACTATGCGGAACTGATCGAGACTCTGACTCGACATTATGTGGTAAAAAAATCCGCTGTAGCCGGCCGGTATGAGTTTTACAAATGTAAACAAAAAGAAGAGCAAAGCGTAAATGATTTTGTGGTGGAAGTCAAAAGAAAAGCTGCTCCATGTAATTTCGGTACTTTTCTCAACGAAGCTTTAAGAGATCGTTTGGTGTGTGGGTTATCTCGTGAACAACTCATCAAGAAGCTCTTGACAGTTGGGGACAGTCTTTCTTTTGAGGAAGCAGTGAAGATAGCAACAGCATATGAAAGTGCGGAAAACGAAACAAGAGACATTCAGCCTGATGTGAGTGTACAGATCCTTCAAAAGCACGTTACGGTACAGAAGCGCTCTCCTTTTCAAATGCAGGGACGTAGCCAAATGAGTAACGGGGATGGTGCAAGAGGCCATGTATCTAATGCCAGAAGCAATGGTGAGTGCACTCGTTGCGGTGGCAAGCATATGTCAGACAAGTGTTTCAAGAAGAATTGGGTGTGCTTTCACTGTAATAGACCAGCGGGGTAATTACGTAACACACTAACAGTAGGAATGGGTTTCATTTTGACAGTTCAACAACATACATTGCGTTATTTACGTAGTTGAACAGACAAATTTTTCCAACATATGAAGCAATGGATTAGCAATAGGCTTCAAAATGATTCAGATTGTGATAGATAGTGTGTTACGTAATTAGGGTGCTGGTCACCTTGCAATGAAGTGTCGTTTCCGTGTATTGGGAGGAAGAAATACGTTGAAGCAAATGGATGAGCAGCACACTGAAAAACAGGATACTGAGGAGGGAGAAGTTATTCTTGGTAGTATTCAGCAACTGTCCAGTGGGGAAGACATTGCATGGATGCCATTGTGACTAAAAAGTGGACATATTTTAAAAATGCAAGTGGACACAGGAGCCTGTAAATCAGTAATACATAAAAGAGATTTTGATGAATATTTTTCAAAAAGTGTTTTAAATAAGTGTAACTATAGGTTAAAGTCAGTGTCAGGTGAGCTTCTAAATATTCTAGGATCTTTTAAAATTACATTTAGTAATTTAAAACAAGAATTATATTTGGTGGTTATTGATTGTGAAAAGTATTTTGTTCCATTAGTGGGTAGAAATTGGTTAAGAATCATATTTCCTAAATGGCAAAAGTATTTTGAGATAAAACAGGTAAAATCGGTAGACAGTGACAAGGATAAATTAGTAGAAAGTATTAAAACAAAATATAAGCAAGTTTTTGAGAAAGATAGATCATCTCACATATTAAATTTGAAAGCCAGTTTAAAGCTTAAACAAGGAGCTGAGCCTATTTTTCACAAAGCTTATACTATTCCATATTCTAAGAAGGAGGAAGTTGAAAAGGAATTATTAAGTCTAGAAAAAGCAGGAATTATTGAAAGAGTAAGGCATAGTAGTTGGGCCAGCCCAATAGTATTGGCTCAGAGAGGTGATAAGAAGCTGCGTGTTTGTGTGGATTACAAGGTCACACTTAATAGAGTGTTGGACACTGAGCACTATCCTTTACCAATACCAGAGGACATTTTTGCAGCTCTAAGTGGGGGTAGTTTTTTCTGTGTTTTAGATTTAACAGGAGCATATCAACAATTGTTATTAGAAGAGGGTTCTCGTGAATATATGACTATTAATACACATTTAGGATTGTTTAGACCAACTAGGTTGCAATTTGGTGTATCCAGTGGACCTTCTGTATTTCAATGTGCTATGGATCAAATTTTACAAGGGTTGGACAATGTGAAATGTTTTATAGATGATGTTGTTATAAAGGGAAATAGTCTATCTGACTGTTATAACCATTTAACTCAGGTTTTAGAACGTTTAAAAGCATATAATGTCAAAGTTAATTTGGAAAAATGTCAATTTTTCTGTAATGATATTAAGTTTTTAGGACATCACATTGACAAAACAGGAATTAAACCCTTGTCAGATAAAGTAGAAGCCATTATAAGAGCTCCAGCTCCTAAAACAGTTACTCAATTACAAGCTTATCTTGGACTTTTAAATTATTATTGTAAGTTTTTGCCAAGGTTGTCAGAAACCTTATCACCCCTGCATAAATTATTAAAAAACAACACTCTTTTTAAGTGGTCTGAGGACTGTGAAAAGGCATTTAAAAATAGCAAGCAATTATTGATTGAAAATCAACTGTTGGTCCATTATGATGTGAATAAAGAATTATATTTAACAACAGATGCAAGTGAGTATGGAGTTGGGGCAGTACTTAGTCACAAAATTGATGGAGACCCCATAAGTTTTGCATCTGCAACTTTAAATAGTGCACAAAGAAATTACTCACAGGTAGAAAAGGAAGCTTTAGCTATAATTTTTGCAATAAAAAAGTTTCATAAGTTTTTGTATGGCCGTAAATTTATTTTGATTACTGATCATCAACCATTAAAATTTGTGTTTGATCCTCTTAAAAGAATTCCTGTGACTGCAAATGCTAGACTTCAAAGATGGGCTCTACTTCTGTCTGGATATACTTATGAGATAAGTTATAGGAAAGGAACTTTATTGGGAAATGCAGATGCTTTATCACGTCTGCCTTTGCCAGAAGTTGCAGAAGTATGTGATACAGTAAATTTTTTGAGTTTCTCTGAAAATCCTCCATTGGATTTTAAAGATATAGCTTTTTATACACGAACAGATCCAATTTTATGTAAAGTTTATGAATATGTCATAACTGGTTGGCCAAATAGTGTATGTGATGACAGTTTAAAACCCTATTTTTCAAAACGTGCTGAATTATGTGTTGAACAGAGGTGTTTATTATGGGGTAGTAGAGTTATTATACCACTCAAGTTAAGATCAAAAGTTCTTAGTATGTTTCATGAATCTCATCAAGGTGTTGTCCAATCAAAAATGCTAATGAGGGAATATTGCTGGTGGCCAAATTTGGGACAGGACATTGAAAAACTTGTACAGGATTGTGAGATTTGTCAGGCAACTAGAAGTTTTACAAATACATGTCCACTCACTCCTTGGATCAAAGCTGAAAGAAATTTTGAGAGAGTACATGTTGATTTTTGTTATATGAATTCCATTACATATTTTCTGATTGTTGATTCACGATCAAAATGGTTAGATGTGCACATTATGCAGAGTACAACTGTTCAACAGGTAGTGGAAAAATTGTGTAAAACTTTTGCTATTGTTGGTATACCTGCTACATTAGCAAGTGATAATGGTCCTCCATTTAATTCTGTTGAATTTGTGAATTTTTTAAAAGTAAATGGATGTGAGGCAGTGAAAACTCCACCCTATCACCCACAGTCTAATGGAATGGCTGAGAGAACAGTGCAAACTATAAAAAAATGTTTAAGTAGACTCGGAAATGAAAATTCTAAATTAAGTCCAGAAGTACTTTTACAAAATTTTCTATTTACATATAGGAATACTCCAAATGTAACAGGTATGTCTCCAAATGAGATTTTGTTCAAACAAAGACCCCGGACTAGATTTGATTTAATGAAACCAAATAATGTTATTTCAAAAAAAACTTGTAAAGAAAATGAAAAAAAATGCATGGTATTTCAAGAAGGGGATAAGGTTTGGTGTAAAGAACTTAGTAAAGGGAAAGGATGGGTCAAGGGTGAAATTTTAAAGAGACTAAGTGTAGTTAGATATTTAGTAAATATTGAGGGAGTTCATAAACATTATCATGCATCTTCTCTTAGACCATGTGCAGGTAGCGTAGGTATTAAAGATGAGTTTGATGTGGGGCCTGAGCAGGTGCAGGAGACTTTAGAACATGAACCTTCACATCGGTATTTAACTGGTGAAAGAATTGACAGAAGTTTAGGCTTTGATAACACTAGTGGCACAAATTCTAGTGGACCGGATTTAGGAAATAATAGGGAAGAGGAAGGATTTCATAACAGTAGTTTGGATAGGAACAGTGATACTCCTGGAAATTCAAATCTTGAGTCTCCTTCGCCTGTGGTCCGTAGATCCGTTAGAATAAGAAAAGCTCCTGACCGGTTAGATCTATAAGATAAGGATTTAGTTTTAAAAAGGGGACGAATGTTATATACTAAGGGCAACTCCAGTCCTGCAAAAATATGTATGTTTTTGACAGATGTCATCTTATGGAGGGAAATGTGAATGTCAAGAAAAGGCAAATGACTCTAAAGAAAGTGATAAATAAAACACCTATTAAAGTAATTAATTAAGTGGTTTTACTAAAATATTACAGTGGCTAAGTAATACGCTTGCCGTGGTCGGTACACGGATAGGTGACCATCTTTACATACCGAGACCCCTCCGTGGCTCTGAAAGCACCTTAAGCCGTTGGTCCTGGGTGTCATTCGTGGAACTTTTACAGTCGTTACTGGTAGTCGCCGAAAGTCTGATAACGAGTCTTACCAAAGGGTATCGTATTACCCAGTAACTGGGTTGGGGAGGTCAGATAGGCAGTCGCTCCATATAATGTACTGGTATTCAGCTGCATCCGGTTAGACTGGAAGCCGACCCGTTTATTTACTAATTCACTAGTGACTTGACTACTTGACCAGTTATTTTTGGTATTGCATGGCAGTGCTGAATGCAAAGACAGATGTCAATTATATGAGTTTATTCCAATTTATTCCTTATACGTATTTAAAAGAATCGTGTCTTCTTATAACTTTATTATTTGTAAAGTTATTATTGCTAGTAAAGGACGGTCTTAAACTTATTATTAATTATGGTTTTATAAAATACGTTTGTGGAGTGGTTGATGACGTATTTCATATTCTGATGGAGTGTGTCCGGAATGAAAATAGTAGAATTGATGTTTTGGGACGATATAAAAGGTATGATATTGGCTTTTGTAATACGATCCTTGCTTTTTCAGTGTCCGATAAAGCAAAACAATTGTACAAGTTAGTTATAAGGTTTTTTTCTGCACTGGGCGATGTGGTCGCTAAGCGACAAAACCTTTAAAAAAATACGAAAGCTTTCTCAAGAAACAGGGTATAAGTACAAATAATGTTTACGTTACAACTTTCAGGTACGATGCGGTCACCTTATTATTATAAATCAGCACTCGAAAAGCTCGATAGGCCAACTCGCATAAAGGTTCCTTCAAACAGGCGCGACACTCAACGCGAATCGCACGCGACACATAGGCATCGCGTGTTGCGCGACGAGTTGTGCCTATGTGTCGCGTGCGATTCGCGTCGCGTGTCGCGTCTGTTTCAAGGAGCCTTAAAACAACCAATAGATTAAAGTCCAATCTCCCTGCAGTTTAACCGTGATTTATCTGCGTAAGTAAACAAAGGAAATAAATTGTGTTCTGCCAACAAAATGGCAACTTTGCCCGACGATGGCTGAGACAACTTTGCTCGACGATGGTGAGACCACTTTACATGCACGGCTTGTGTCGCCACAAAACTTTGTTAATTTCTAACTTGGATGGCAAGTTTGCTGAGAAGGGATGGTACAGAAAATATAAGATTATTCAATGATAGGTATATGCTAGAAAAATATTATAATAATTTACATAAAAGCTAAATCTGACAACTTTAGCTGTTCATTTTCAGAAAAGTTAAGCAATAAACAGTTAGATAAATAATGAAAAACAAACATTTCAACACAATTAGTTAATTTACTTAAATGTCAAATGTAAAGATTAATAGGTAATTATTTACACTGTTGAATGTTTTTATTTACAGAAACGTGATAACTCTCACAATAGTAAAATGTAGGTCTCACAATATTTTGTCGAACAAATAACTTAGCTCATTTGAAACCTTCATAAAACATTGTAAGTGGGCAGTACCTAATTTTTTTTATAATTCTAGTACATACCCGATAACAACCTTGTTTAAAACCCTCTCAGATGACAAACTATCGAACTCGAGAACCCAGCATTAATTTTAATGACCATAACTAACGTATCCACGTAACACCAGTAAACCAATCACAAAGTTATAGGCAAACTTCGTTAAAACTAAGTGGTTTGATAGTTAAGTTAACAATGTTAGGTAAATGCTTAGCCTCGGCAAGATTGTTCAGCCTCGACAGGGTTGTCCAATCCTGGGCAACATTGACCAGCCTCGGCAGGGTTGCCAACGCTGGGCAACCTTGCCCAGCCTCAGCAGGGTTGTCCAACCCTGGGCAACATTGCCCACCGCATAACGTTGTTTTATATGTCAAATCAAATCAAATCATTTATTTGCTTGAATATGGATACGAGTAGATACGTGAGGTGATAAATAATTGCAAAAAAATCCTTTAAACCACATCCTACCTTAATAGGTGTGCAAATATCTATTATAATAACAATATACACATACATACCTCCCATAGGGGGGTAGGCAAAAACTACAAATTACTACTAATGTTACCGTTTGATCTTTCGTACGATTTGGAGTAGGGTCTTTCAAGTAAATTTCATGGTGGAGGTAAAAGTGATCTTGCAGGGAAATTTTGGGTTTTATAACTTAATATATATAACTAATTGTGTTATAAATGATAATTTATTTTATTTCTGTAAGTAGGTTTGTGCAAACACTTTTACACGTCAATCAGATTTTTTAAACTAGATGAGGTTGGCGTTTCCTATCTGATTACACTGAGAAGAAAGGCCGTAACAAACTCAGAGGTCACCGTCTCTTTTAAAGTCCAGACATAATCTTGGTCAGATCACGTGAAGACCATGTAAATTAGTGTCTGAAATGGTCTTTTGAAGAAAGAACCACACAGATTAAGTGGATCTGTCTAGCTAGTCAGTGCACGCATTTGTCAGTAATCGTGCAGCTCAACTCAGAATATAAGGAGGTCAACGAATTTTATTTAGGTATATCATACTAGAGCTCATAAAATGAAAGGCAGAGTAACGTCCTTCTGACTGCTAACCAAAATATAATCCTATGTATTGAATCATGGTTCTCAGGAGGTTTTCCGTCTCCTCGGCTTACATGGCATTGATAGGAGATTTGGAGGTTATTTTTAATGTTGACGTTATAAATATTTTATTTTATTTTTTGTTATTAAATTAATAAAAATTAGATTTAACGTACTTTGAATATTGAGTGCCAACAATCTGTCTGGCAAACGCGATTAGGGCAATGTCCTAATAACCATTAAATGAAACCGACTCTGGGAGGTCCATAGACTAATAATTATGAATGTAGATTTTATATTATTTATGTCGTAAATTTCCAACAATGCTGAAAAAACACATACCCTTAAAAAAACTGTTTTAGAAAAAAACAACAACTTCCAAAAA
The DNA here is from genome assembly GCA_917490735.1 of Dryobotodes eremita. Taxonomy (NCBI): domain Eukaryota; kingdom Metazoa; phylum Arthropoda; class Insecta; order Lepidoptera; family Noctuidae; genus Dryobotodes; species Dryobotodes eremita. The sequence goes on from OU823257.1 coordinate 15,764,257, forward strand.
AAAACACTACTAAGTGAAAAATAACTTTCATTTCGGAAGTCGGTGTGTTTGGTTTTGTATTTTCGTTTGCCACCGACTTCCGAAATTAAAGTAATTTTTCGCTTTGTAGTGTTTTTATTTGAAGTAGGTTGTTTTTTCTTTTAGAAAAGTTTTTATTTTTCACTTTTTAGTTATGCTACCTCCCTCACACAAATTCGTATACTTGATAGGTAAGTTATAACAGTGACAGAAAATTATTAAAACATCATCATATACAGGGTGGAAACTTTCAGCGGGGCATTAAGGGGAAGTACCTTATCCGTTGCAGCTATTTATGGAATTTGGATCCCCATTCACAGATTTTCAAAAAAAAATACAGTTAGCAAGAAAATAGCCATTTTACACAAAAACATTTTTTGATGCCAATCGATCCTGTTTCTAATACTGATCAAAAACTTTTATGGGACCAACCATCGTTGGAGTACTCAAAAAGTCACAAATTGCAAAAACCTTTTCCCTTACATTTTGTAAAGAATTTGTGTAATTGAAATATGTACCTACTAAGTGGAAAAAATACGCTCTATTAAGGATAACTTAAAAATTACTGGTCAGATCTTGATCAAATGTATATGGGGACCAGCTTTCAAATAAAAAAAGAATCATCAAAATAAGTTCATCTAGAAAAAAGTACTGAGATAACACACATAAAAAAAAATCTGTCAAATTGAGAACCTCCTCCTTTTTTTGAAGTCGGGTAAAAAACGGGGCAATAAAAAATCTAGACAGTGGCAATTACTGCAATAGCCACATGAAATGGTGGAATCATCACCGCATACAAACTTTTATATTTTTGGTAACTATGTACATAACATAACATGACGCCTATAATCCCCGAAAGGTTACGTAGAGGTCTACATTGTAACGTAACTTACGAAATGTGGGTGTTACTATTGAGTAACAGTCACGTTTAGTAAGTTACGTTTAAGTCCCATGTAATACGGGGGCGAGCCTTTTTGGTAACTGTCGCCGTAATTCGGCCGTACAACAGAATATATACAGGGTGTTTGGTAGTTAGGTGCAAAGCCTTAAGAGGGTGATAGTTGACACCATTTAGAGAATTTTGAGCCATACATGTCTAAGACGAAGTTTGTTTTTTTTATTTTTAACTGCTATACCTTTACCTAAAAAAACCTAGAAATAGCAGCCAAAAAATAAAAAATAAAATCGACTTCGTCTAAGAAATGTATGGCTCAAAATGCTTTAAATGGTGTCAACTTTCACCCCCTTAAGGCTTTGCACCCAGCTACCAAACACCCTATATTACATGCTTTTGTTCTCGTAGGTGGCAGGGGTCATCGACGCACAAACTATAACCATGAATTCAGCACATAATTCTAGACCCTTAGCATAGAAATACTTCGTCGGTTATCAAAAAAAAAATCTGCTGTTTCATAGAAAAGAGCAATACCTATACAGTATGTATGGAAGAGCAAATTTTTTTTTTAGTAACTGACGAAAAATTTCATCTCAGGAGGATTCAGAATCATGTACTGAATCCATGGTTACGGGTTGCGCGTCTATTTCCCTGCCACCATGTATATTTCTATTTTTATATTAACATATTTCTTTTAATATCCTGTCTACACGTCTTTACTTCTATATGATCACATTAAATTAGCTTCTATAAGATCAATTTTTATTGTATGTAGATATCGATACCCATCACGTCTATAAAATTTACAAAAAAAAAACAGATTTTATAAACTGATAATTGAAGTTGCCCCAAAAAAATCATCACATCGTTCTTGTTATTATTCTATCATGTTTAGATAACGATACCCATCACGTCTGTGGGGTTTTGCTAGCTAGTTTAATTTCATCCTGTATATTCAACCTTAAATCTTTGTTAAATTATTAACAATTCAAGTACAAAACAATATCACTTTAACAGTTTTCAGCTAGTCTAGTACTTAACTTGTCTTCATAAATTAGTTTTAAGAGCTTTTAAATTAAGCTATTTAGGCATTAGAATTTAAACTAAAATAACTTAGTTAGATATTTTTGGTAAACAAGTGTAATGAAGTTATAAGTTACTGTACATTGGCTTTAAGTTCATAATGTACAGTTTATTATGAAGTTAAGTTATACTTACCTAATTTCCAAGGAACCAAACACAAATGAAACATAAAATCATGGTTTTAATATTAAATATTAATATTGAAGCAGTTCGGCACAAAATGCGAGTCATTTTAAAATCTAATTAAATATTAATCCGGATTTTCTAGAAAGGACGAAAAATAGACTTTTAGTATTTTAAAGGAATGTTTTCGTATTTTTTTAATCATGTTAATTTTAATTAATTAATTATTCCTAAATAGCATTATTTAAATTAAGTTATGAAACTTTTAACATAATATCTACCAAGAATAGGGATGATGACTAATATTAGAAATGTTCGAAAAAAATATGTAATTTCAAAGAAAGCATAGTAAAATGAGATAATCGAGAAAATCTGGGAAATATGGAGAAGCTACACGCTCTAAAAGTTTTTAGAAAGGATTCTTCCCGTCCTTGTCGTCCCGCATATTTCATAGAGTATAAAAAAAATGTCGTCATCCCTATTACATAAAATTCCAATCTGGCCGCTCTACACATCAGTCGATAAAGGGACATAACATTTAAAAAAATAGAACTTAACAGACTTTAATACATTGAGAACTCCGTATCCACGCAGTAGGTACCTTCCTAAGGCCCCTGTCTCACCGTCGACGACGCAGCGACCAACTATCAACGATTTTCTTGCTCAAGAAACATACACAAGATTGAAGTTCCCGTGAAAGTAAAAGAGATAGATATATTAATAGTTGATCCTAATTGATCGCTGTTTGTTCGCACTGGCGAGTACTCCTTTATTGCAGCGACAAGAGGTGTCAAAGAGAGTACTCGCTCAGCGACGCTAGCTTGGCGAGCAGAACACTCGCTGAGAGACTCACGCTTGATACATACGCATACCAGCGAGTAATCACTCGTCGACGTCACGCATTCGCTGCTCGGTTGCTCGCCAACTCGTTTTTAATTGCTAGCTCTACTCGCTGCTCGTTAAACTTCTCGCCGGCGGCATTGAGAAAGATGCCTAAGGAAAGCGAGCAGGTGGTCGTTCGCGCATCAAGACGTAATGACGTCACCCTTAATATTAAATTACGTTCTCAACCTTGAAGGAACACGTTCATAATACATTCTATTCACACGCACGACTTGAGAAAGTCGGCATCCGACACACAGCTGCCAAGATTTATTATTAATAACATTGTAATAAGTCCGTTTTCAATACATGAAAGAAAATTGGAGAAAACAGGCTTAACAGATATTATTTTTGTTAAATTTATCGTTTTTCAATATCGCTCGAAGAGAATGTTAGTGCTATTAAAAAAGAATGTTAATAACACCTGAAAACCACCACAACACATAGAACCAACGTTGAAAGTGAGATAAGGTATCGAAAATCTTGAAACTAACTGAAACGGAAACTACAATAATTGAGAGTTCTCAAAATTAATTCATACGAGTATTAGTTGTTATATTCTAAGAAACTCTTCATTTGCGTTGTCTCAAGTTTAAGATCGTTCGTCTCGTAATAAACAAGAATTCTATACACAATATCTTCTGAAACAGAACATTTTCACCCAAAAGCTCCACAGTTACTGAATAATGAACTTCATCAAATATGCACATGTATGAATACAAAATGATTCGGCACAATATTGGCCACCGTAGGGATGCCGAAACGAAAATAAAACTGTTAAAAATATCTAGACTTCAATTTGAGGCTGGCAAAAGGTCAACGGGTGACAAAAATATTGCTGCAATGCCGCATCGAGAATATCTCACGTTTCTGTGGCATTCTTTTATTTTTGTGACAACCACAGTCTTGTGACTATGCAATTTAAGTTTGCCTAGAGTTATCTGAGTTTTAAACGTGTTCTGTTCTATAAAGTTGTTTCGTTAAACCTATAGCTTAAAATTTTTAGCTATAGCTTAGCTATGCTTTAAATGGAAATTAAATGCTTGGTGATTTATGCATGTCCTTTCTAAAGTAGTAGTAGTATGTTTTTTTTTGCATTATGTTTAAATGGAAAAGCATAAGAAATATTCATTCATTAGATCAAAATGGTCTTACTCATTTGGTCGCAATACGGTGCGGCTTTTTTTGTAAATGCCGCAATACGAATTTCGTATTCAAAATTAAAGTTAAATCATTTATTTCAATTAAGCCATTAAGTGCGAATTTCCCAAACTTTTATGCCTAGAATAAGTCTTATCCTGAGAACAAATTTTGAATTTTTTACATTATTTCCGTACTAGAACTGTTAGACGTCTATTTAATTCCACGGATAAAAGATATCTGACTTTGGTAAAATCATAGCCCTTAACTCATCAAGCATCTTTAATGAGACACAAATGATTATCTATTGTTTTGGCCCTCTAGCGGGCCACCTCGGGCTTGACTAGCTAAAAGCGCTATTGAATGTCAAAATTTACAAAAAAAAATATTGATTCTAGTTGCCAATTTCAAAGGTATCGTAGTAATCAAAACAAAAAAATATAAATAATCAATACAAAACACTGAAAATTTTTCCGTGCAACCCTAATTTTCCCACGTCGCGTAATAATCCGATTATGTACTCTCAAAGTAAGACTTTTTATAGTTCATTATCACACTTACCCAACTACTACTCAAGAGTGTCTTGTAGTTGCGTAGATATAAAGATCTATTTACACCTCATACAGTTTACTTAGCCGTGATTAATTACAAGCTTCCTTGAACTAAGATGAGAAGTTTGTAGGTAACTGATAGGTTACTTAGCAACTCTATTGATTGGGAAAAAGGTGGATAAAGGTAGTCTCTCGTATTGATACGAGCTATAAAATATACCGTTGTGAAAAGATTCGCCAGGCAACAAAAGTTGGGCATGGAATGGGACGGCCTTTTTGTTCCAGGCGTATTTAATTATAGTCATTTGTAAATGCTCTTTTTATGCTTTTCATTTAATTTAAATATAGTATACTACCTATTATTCTACCAATTTCAAAGTCTAATGAACAAAAAACTTAACCGAAAATAATTCGTAGCACAGTGCCTGCTACGCCGTAGCCGCGTAGCATTCGTACCATAGCTACGCAAATACTTCATTATTTTACGACAAACACGGCGTTTTACTCATAATATAATAACATTGGAACTATGGAAGCAGAAGTAATATTAATACCAAGGTGAATATTCGGACATTGGCGGCATCACAGAGATAATAATATAAGACCATCTCATCAACCGGCTTGAAGTAATCGGATTGAGAACTCGTGTATGTATAATTATGAAAAATGTTACTCTTTTACAGAAGGAGGTATTCATGGGTTTTTTTACAGAATTGGTGTTCAATATAAAATTCACGGAACTGATATGTTCTAAAGTCCCAAAATCAACAAAGATAAAAGAAATGTCTTCTATTTTAGCATCAATTATACGACATACTGGCTAAATATGAGAAATCTTGTGTTAAAATTGTGTTAAACATCTTTACATCAATAGGGTCATTCGTTGCTATAAGATACTTGGAAAAGGTTTATTAATAAAGATTTTACCCGCTATAAATGATAAATGATTTTATTTTTATTCTTATATACATGTTATATGTATATACTTATATCTATTGCCAATCAGCAACGGTAACTTCTAATTCTAATAATAGGTATGATTCCTATCAGTGAATTTGCCTAAGAATACGCATAGTAACAAAAATAAGATACTCGTAATATGTAGTCGTAAATCATTTCGAACCGTATTTTCACTTGACAAGCTTAATTAAGTAAATCTCGGATACACAGAGGATCTAATACCATTAACTTGAATCTTTGCTGATTAACTAAATTCAGTTAAATCATCTAATTGTTACAGTTCAGTTCACTTCAATTAAGATTCAAGGTTCAATTAGAGAGTGAAATCAAATTCAAGATCGTTGAGATTTTTCATTAAAAATACTAATTTGATTAAGGCAGCAGGGTGTGGATGTGGAGCAGTGTCGGAGTGTGGAGAACTATGCTGCAACGCCTATATCCTACCCTCTGTGTCTCAAAACTTGCAGTCAAAGTGACTTCTGTGCTGCCACCGACGACGCCGTGGTAGTTGCGATGCTTTCTAAAGGCCGACGAGGTTTGAAATAGTATAACAACACAAAGAAGAAAATTTGATTATGGCAAACAACTTATTTATTTATTTATTTATTTGGTACACCAACAGCAGTACATACAAAAAAAATAAAACAGAACAATAACATAATTAAAGTACTGGTATGTAAGCCTATTATAGGTATACACAGCATTCACCACAGAACAACATCGTAATTAACTAAACGAAAAAAAAATAAACTTGATGCTTTATAATTATCTAGTTTACACGAAAATAATTCATTCTTAATTGCTGAATAAATATTTTTTAGAAATAGGTAGTAGATCGATTGCCTGAACATATAGATTTAAACTGATTTAATCACCTTATTTGTCTTGAAATTCAGTATGTAATCAGCCTGTAACGTTCCCACGAGTGGGACACAGGCCGTACCTCTGTAAGAGAGAGTGTGCGCGGGCCTAGTGCGGGTTGGTGGATGTCACATGTTTTAAAATTTATTTAATCACATATTTTATCTGTTTGTAAATACCCATCATCGAGTAAGCCCACCTACCCTATAAACGATTTATTATAAACAAGCTTCCGTTCGGAACTTCGTCTGGGATCCAAGATGAAAAATAGCTTATGTCCTTCTTCAGGTCATGGTCTACCCATGTAACAAATTTCATCCAAGTCCGTTCAACCGGTTTAGCGTGAAAGCGTCACAAACAATCAAACAAATTCACTTTCGCATTTATAATGGCATGACCATGACGACCCAGATATTCTATAACCGTACATAATCGTTTTAAAAGCATCCATTTTAAATCGGGTCATGCTTGATAAAATATATACCCAAGCGGCTGCATTTTTTTATAGTACTTTCGTTTGTAATTATTTCCCCCTACGCTGAGCGACTATTCGGTACAATAAAGGTGCGCGTTTGACAAGAAGATCCTATTCATTTGTGACTTGATAAGCTCCCAGGTAATAGCTTTCGAAAAATAATTATTTCGGCAAGGAGGACTAATGAGCTGTGCACATAATAATTGTAGGTGTTACCAAAACGCTTCGTGAATATAGGTGGAATAACCATAAAATAACATGCACCATTATATGGAGAATGCATATAGACCTACAAAAAGTGGATGCAAGGCTGACGGTGGATATAAAGTCATAACACAAACACCACATGTCGAAAGTTAGGTCACCCAATGATAGAAGGGTCTTGAGGGAATTAAACTGCGCTATTCGATCCATCTTTATTATTATCAATCTGTCCTACTCTGCCATAAAGTGTCCATATTAAACCAATTAAAAACAACAGCTTCAGAAGACAATCAATTAAAGAGGGTGATGGAAACTGCCGACCTAAATACAATGCATCGCTGCTTGTCAAACATTAAGTGGGACTTGAATGTAGGCCAGACCACAGAACTGTGAAAATAACTGTTTTCTTTAGTAGTGCTGATGAATCGTTGTTTTTTTTTTGTGTTATTATTGATTATGTCATTTTGATGACAGAAATATATGGATAGAATAAGAAATCCTAACTTCCTAACTAATATTATAAATGCGAAAGTAAGTTTGTTTGTTTGTTTGTTACCTTTTCACGCCTAAACCACTGAACCGATCATCCTGAAATTTTGCATATATGTTGTCAGGTGTACAGAAACGGACATAGGGTACCTTTCATCCCGCAAAAATGTACTGTTCCCGAGGAAAACAACAATAACCTCCGTATGATAATAGATGGCGCCACGTGTCTTTCGAATCATGATTGAATTATAACCCGAATTGATAGTCAAAGTCTAAATTAACGCGAGCGAAGTCGCGGGCAAAAGCTAGTCCTACTATCCTACTTCCTACTAATATTATAAATGTGAAAGTGTGGATGTTTGTTACTCAATCACGCAAAAACGGCTGAACGGATTTGGATGAAATTTAGCACATAGGTAGACCATGACTTGGAATAAAACATAGGATACTTACTATCCCGATATTTCATCGGGATCAAGACTTATGCGGGTGAAACCGCGGGGCGCAGCTAGTATTATTATAAATGCGAAAGTAAGTTTGTTTGTTACCTTTTCACGCCTAAACCACTGATCCGATCCTCCAAAAATTTTGCATATACGTTGTCAGGTGTACAGAAACGGACATAGGGTACCTTTCATCTCAAAAAAAAGTACTGTTCCCAAGGAAAACCACAATAACGTTCTTATGATAATAGATGGCGCCACGTGTCTTTCGATCATGATTGAATTATAACCCGAATTGATAGTCAAAGTTTAAATTAACGCGAGCGAAGCCGCGGGCAAAAGCTAGTGAGTACATAAGAGGAAGTTTGAAAGCGGCACCCGTGATAGAATAGTTGTGCGGAAATCGGTTGTCATGGACATGTGAGGCGGAGCAATGAGGAAAATGTCATGAAGAAAGTTTTGAGTGTGAATTTCGATGGCTATAAGAGAAGATTAACACGAAACGATGGATGGACTGTGTGAAAGATGATATGGCTAGAAAGGGGGCATGAAGTAGTCTAGTAATAGAAAAGTACGGAAGAAAGGGACAAGAAGCGCCGACCCCGAAGATATTAGGAGGAGAATTATGAGTTTGACTGTGTCTTCATTGAGGTATGTTGCCCGCGACTTCGCCTGCGAATATTTTGTATTTCATCACCATTTAGTACTAGTAACATAAGTAAGTACATTTAGTAACTTAGATGGAAAATAGCCTATATCCTCCTCTAATCTCTGATAAAAATCTGATAAGATAATAAAGAGACATACAGACAGATCTACTTTCACATTCATAAAATTATTATGGACTAGCTTTTGCCCGCGGCTTCGCTCGCGTTAATTTAGACTTTGACTATCAATTCGGGTTATAATTCAATCATGATTCGAAAGACACGTGGCGCCATCTATTATCATAAGGACGTTATTGTTGTTTTCCTCGGGAACAGTACCTTTTTGCGGGATAAAAGGTACCCTATGTCCGTTTATATGCACCTGACAACGTATATGCAACATTTCAGGATGATCGGTTCAGTGGTTTAGGCGTGAAAAGGTAACAAACAAACAAACAAACTTACTTTCGCATTTATAATATTAGTTAGGATAGTTAGGAAGTTAGGAAGTTAGGATTCAAAGACATCGCATATTTTGCTGAGATGACGAAAATCAACCATCTCAGATATTTTGTTTAAAACTGTTATATCCGTTTCGCAATAAACGAATAATTATATAATACACACAATGGAGAATCAATCATTGACAATCTCCCCTGAGCCCTATCACTCAGACAAACGAACTTACAATTCAAAAAGTTCAAAAGCAAAACTTAGTTAGAATAAAACTTTCTTGAGAAAAGCCTCTTGGGAAAGTACCTATAGTACCTACTTGACCGAAAATACAATCACCACTCCTATTTCTGCCATCAAGCATCATTATTCAGTCCGAATTGAAGGATATTTTAAGTAAAAGAGGTAGATAGATTGCCGGGTTCATCGGTTCGATTTTAGTTGATCAATTGCTAAGTCGAAAGCTATTTGATCCGTCTGAACAGACTTTCAATCAAATTGAATTTCAAAATCAAAGTATTTTTTGTTCAACAACAAAAATTGTTCAACTTAAATCGAACCTTGTGATCCCGGTATTGGTTGGAGTGTAAGCCTTCGCTCCATAGCGGGCGCTATGGCATGGTCCGTCGACGCACGTAGGGGTAGTTGACGGAGCCCCACTACACGGCGCTCCTACTTCTGAATGGTTTAAAAAAAAGGACCACGAACCTAACCTGTCCGAATCGGGGTGGGCCGATATTACCTACGCAATATTCTGTTTTCAAAAACGGCACACTAACGCACTCACAAATAACGTAATATTGTATTGTAACGCCGGCGCGACAATAACTTCAACCGACCTATCCTGTAAAAAATCAACCGTGACAACTTCGGTGAAGTGATCTGTCAATAGCGTCAATATCTAGAACCAGGTGGAATGACGGCTCACTTCAAGCTCACATAACCAAAGATTTGAATTTTTTACAGAAACAGGTCCATTCTGTAAAAAAATTGCTTTTTAGGCTAAAAAGGTTTACTTACTAGCCAAGTTTTAACGTGTTACTTGCGGAGCGCGTATAATCTATCTACCTCTTTTTAATATCATTGACCTTCACCATCCCTATTTCTGCCATCAAAGCATCATTGTTATGTTCTGAGTTAAAGGCATCTTGGTGAAGAATGTCTCGATAAAATTACGGGCACATGAGACTTTCCAACATAGTTGCAAAGCTGGCTATACATCTGCAAACCCCTAGGTATTGTAGGTAACCGTTACAACGTGCCATCAGATGCGCCGTCTATACAGGGTGGTCGCGACATCGACGTGCAAACTATAGCTATAAATTCAGCACATGATTCTAGGCTCCCTAGCGTAGAAACTTTACGCGGGTTATCAAAAAAAAAATGCCTTTTCATAGAAAAGTGCAATACCTACGCGTTCTTAATGTAGAACGGCAATCTTTTTTTAATAGCCGATGATGAATTTCAATGCAGCGGGTTCAGAATCATGTACCTACTAAATCATTGATAATCAATCAATGATTATGAAATAAAAATATGAATAATATAATAAATATAATAAATTATGATATAAGGTTGTACGTCGATGTCCCTGCCAGCCTGTATATCTCTACATTATCTTATTTACTCTCGACTGAATAACAATCAACCTCATCAATATATTAACATAATGTGTACTTAAACAAGCTATTAATAACTGATTAAATTGTGGGTAGTTCAATGCCAAGTGTGTGACGTCACGTGATTAGGTTAGGATGATACTAAGTGACAAGTTGTTTACTAATCAATGGGATGGGATGTGCCTCCCACATGTTCTATTAAAATCACCATGAATGGCTTTATGGGGTGTAGGCGTCACCCATATATTTAGTTAATTTCGAGGGCACCTGTGATGGTCGTGGGCGAGTGAATGGCGAATTAAAACTCATGCTATAGTTTTGATTTTTGATGAAACACCTACTGTGTCTACGTCATTTCTTCTCTGAGGGTGGTTTTTTAACGTTTGTCTAATTTGGGATCCCACCTTGTTTTTCCCGTGGGTCGAGTGTGACATAGAATGCATTAACATTTTATATTACGTCAAGTAGGTACCTACCTACTTATATGACACGATCTGAATGAAAAGAAAATCTCAACGCAAAATAACTTTAAATATAAATTGTATCTTATAATTTCAGGATAGAATTAGTGAAAGCAGACGACGTACTAACATTTAAATAACGCCAACATTTTAGACTTTTTATCTGCAAATGAAGCGTTAAAAAACTCTTAAATCAAGAACAAAAGCATTTAGATTACCTACCTTCGTAATCGTACGGCAGAGCCTAATTCGACAGTAGACGGAATTAGAGAGCTCTTAAAGTATTCACCAAGTAAAGTTTTCGACCATTTTGGGTCCGACGCGCACAAAACTAATTTGAACGTTTGATACCTCTGTCGAAAGTATCCTTAACAATTCCTTTGTTATTGAAAATGTAAGTTACGCAAAATAAAGTCTGAACTGAAAGATACGGTTTTTTTTTTGTTGGATAGACAATAATGAATTTTAATATATTGTCAAGTCATTGTCATATCAAAGAAGTCTAGAGAAATACTGTGGAGGCAAAACAATATTCAATAGATCCTAGTCTCATTCCAAATGTTATTATCATGGGTCCAATTTCCCAGGCGCCTCATAATTACTGCAAATAATTTTTAGATAGTGATGCCTATAAACATGGACGAACAAAAAAAGTCGGACAGATTCTCGCTAGCATAAAACCGTGTCAGTCAAGTCGGCCAGCTTGCTGTAAGTACAGACCGGCACGCACACATTCACATATTAGTCGGTCGGCCATTACGCGCGCAAACGGCAAGACACACATAAATATATTCACACATAAACAGGACTCAGGTTTGTCTTAGCGGAGTTCCGTCCGACTTTTTTGTTCGTCCATACCTACAAACGATTCAATTTCGACGAAAGGTCATAAGCAAAGAACGTGATCAAAGGCAAGGTCACCCATCCATCACGTGGTTACGAAAACCGTGCAATAAAACACGCGGGAACCCGACAATTTGTAAAGAAATCTAATAAGGAAACCCATTTTACCACACGAATAGAAAATGTATTGATAATCGAGTTTTCTTATATGAGAAACCTATGAATGGGACACGTGCAAAATATACTGTTTGAAAGTCTGTATAGTTAGGAATTAGACATGTTTTTATTTTATTTATGTTATCTTACTACCGCTAGCATAAAATGATAAATCAAAAATTAATATACCTACCACGCTTTTTTTTTTGGGTGGGAAATCATCAAATGACCTTTCCCGCTCTGGACGGAGCGGAAGGGCGTGTCAGGGTCTTACTGACTAAAACCCACCTGTGTTCCTTCAGTTGCTTGTGCGCCAGGGCCTCGGTAACTCTTTCGAACAATCCGCGACCCCGGCAGGCATCGGCCCTCTTGGACCCCATCAATTATGCTAACATCTCTTTGAGGCGCGCGTGGAAGACGACGTGCCGTCGACCCGGGCCTGGTCCTTACCGGACGGCGAGCTGCCCATTTCTCGCCGTCCGCAACTCCGCGCCTACGGTGGCCGGAAGTCGGCAATCGACTCTATACCTACCACGCTTGGCGATCGTATTTTGTTTTTTCTAAACAATAAATACCTATATTACTGGCCATCCTCTTTTACGTTTTACTAAAATAATCTACAGTTATCGGCACTCTCTCATTAGGATAGAAGATGGTACCCAATCTAACTTGCGACTCGTTAAAGCTTCAATTCAATTATTTTCTGCTAATATTATAGACTACAGTCCTCGAAGTCTGTTTGAAACTGAAAAGCAAATGTAAGCGACTGAGCGTGAGGCTCACTGATTTGGATGCCGCATAGTTTGAGACTTTCGCTAGAATGTTACCAAAGGATGCCCTCAAAATATCAAATATCAAAAGGCTTTCTGGTTTAGGTTATGAAAGGGTGTTAATTTTCTAGAAATAATTATAATCTAAAGCCTACTCCAAATTCAACAACATATCAGAAGTTAGCAGTTAAATAATTAATTTTCTTTTCTATATTTTACGTTAATTAATATATTAACTAAGTAAAATATCTGTTTATAATGTTATTTAATTAAATGCTTGATGAAAGAAAATGAAAGAAAAATATTTTATTTGGGACACGCACAGGAAATACAAAAAGTAAAAATAAAAAGGAGCATTTATAAAACTAACAAAATTAACAATAAAAAAATACAATAAACAAGTAAAAAAACATGGTGGTATGGTGATGGCATGACATATATGATAGAGGAAACCCAAAGGCCACTTCTACAATCGCACCTTCGGTAGGACAAGGGCATAACTGACAAAAAATCGAAAAATGACTTAAGTATGCCAAAGTGCTTTAAAAAGTCCCTTTTATCGGAAGGAACAAAGACCCGTATCAATATCAGCTTAATGCCGCCAGAGGGCAACAGTGCCTTTGTCATATTGGTGCATTTTTTTTACTATCTTGGCGCGACAAGATCTTAAAATGGCCCCCCTGTAAAATCAGTAAAAGTGCAGTTATACCCTTGTACTACCGAAGGTGCGATTTATTAATAATAAAAAACCGTCAAATGAAGAAAATTGAGATTTTTCTAGCGAATTCTGCAACAAATAAATAATTATACCAATCATAAAAGAAAAAAACCACGTCCTTTATTATTCGGAAATCCCTGAATTGGGTACTTGGACTAATTAGGATAGGCATAATAGAGGCAAATTACAAAGGAAACAACATCGTTATCAAGTAGAGATATTGTAATAACAGTATTTACGAAAATCTTCTAGCCAGTAGAGAGACAAAGCTTAATAGTAGGTACTGAATTTGATCATACTTACACTTTCAGACCACTTAAGCCTTATTTTTATACCTAACAACAAAATATCACGGCTGTATTCTCCGAAGGATAAGACAGTAATTGGTTTATCTTTACTAATATTATAAATGCGAAAGTAACTCTGTATGTTACCTTCTCATGCCTAAACCACTGAACGGCGATAAAATTTGGCAAGGAGATAGATGGCATTCTGGGGAAGGACATAGGCTACTTTTTGTCCCGGTAGCACGGTTCCCGAGGCATAATTTCCGACATCCACACGGGCGAAGCCGAGAGCAGAAGCTAGTTTGAAATAAATGAGAGTTTGATTTGAGTTTGAGGGTCACAGGCCTCCTCTCTGTGAGAGAGTTGGCCATAATCCACCACGCGGGCCCAATGCGGATTACCAGGCCCGGATCGACGGCGCGTCGTGGTCCACGCGCGCCTCAAAGAGATGTCAGCACCATTGACGGGGTCCGATAGGGCTGATGCCTGCCTGGGTCGCGGATTATTCGAAAGAGTTACCGTGGCCCTGGCGCACAGGCAACTGAAGGAACACGGGTAGTTTTTAGTCAGTAAGAGTCTGACACGCCCTTCCGCTCCGCCCAGAGCGGGAGAGGTCATTTGATGATATCCAACCCAAAAAAAAAAAAAGGTGTGTACCTATAGTACACCCACATTTTACCATTTATATTAACGTTTCATGTCTCAGTTATGTTCATCCTAAAACATCGAAATATTAAAATATAATATTTTTATAACATCTAAATTACATTAAATTATGTCTCAACCCTATTTTCATGCTAACATATTTATTTCAGACAATCGTCTCACAATAGACCTATTCTGCTACGCCGTAGCGCGTAGCCCGTAGCAACTGTCTGAAGTCTACGCTACGCCAAATATACATTGTGTAGACGACCCTTATTTGTCGTATAGATCGAAATGATATCAGCCTTTAGGGATGATATCATTTCGACCCTAAATAACCCTCACAAAAGATCTTTTGTAATAAAAATAAAGGTATCAACCATATGTTGGAATATTGTGTGATGTTTTGCTTACAATTGCGTATGAAGTATGAATTGTTAAATTAAATCGTCGTTTTTGCTCGGCAATGCGAAAGGTTTTTTGCCCTTATGTTGTTATAAAAATGTGTATGTTTAAACATCGTTTGTATGACGAAATTTTTTATTTTATAATCCGACTTGGAGACTAAGTTATTAATTTTTAAACAATAATCCTACACTAACACACATTAATCTTTCATAGTTCTTATGCTAAATTCGATATTCTATTTTAATTCTTAAGCTCAGTTAATTGTTCTGTTCTGATAATTATTTTTACTTAGGTCAACTTATCTCAATTTTATCTAACATGAGATTTGACAGCAAATAATTAAATTTAATTACTGTGATAATAGATTTGCCTAACAAAAGAGATTAACACAGAACTCGATACCGTGTGATACAGTTTAAATAAAGCATTTTGTATCCACCTGGCACATTGAACTCACCCGCATCATGATAGTTATCACAGAAGTGATAACAATCTTCAGTTTAATCGGTCAACTGCGACGCATAAAATGAACACTGTTTTATTCAAAACCTCGACATTGGTTTCAATTCGATTGGGAAACGAACTGGGGAACTTATAGACAAAATTTAAGAAACAGATGGAGTAAGATTTATACATTGGGATTAAATGGTAATTGATTTTATTTCTGTAAGTAGGTTTGTACAAATACTTTTACACGTCAATCATATTTTTTAAACCAGATGAGGTCGGCGGATTAATAATCAAATCATTTATTTTATTTCAGGAATACACCCATATAGAATTTACACCAAATTACAAATAAATTATTTCAAAACAATACAATCAAATAAATTAAAATATTATATTACATTAGATTACAACAAATCAATAGATAAGTATTAGTTTAGCTGGAATATTAATAGCCATATACGAAGAATTAGTTTACCTCGCATATGGCCCTCAATATTCCATTGTTAGATTTATGTATTCAGTTTATAAAGGTGGCCTGCGACTTTCTCATAATTGCCTAAAAGTCATCTACCCTGCTTTCGGCAAACATGCTGGAAGCACTACACCGCCAAAAAAGACCCAGTATGCATCTGAATACGTTATTATATTGAACACGCAAAGTGTATAACATTTTACTTTTACGAATTTTAATATACTTTTCGACAGCATAATACGAACTTTCACATTCCCCTGTATTATTTTAGGCTTAAATTAAACAAATTCATCAGTTCTGTTAAGGCTTTACAAAACTTGCCACCGTTGGTAACTTATATCAAGTATTCTCTTCAAACTACCCATCAAATATCAACAAACACATTAACAAATTGCGATGCTCAGTTTGATAGTTTGCTTGTTAGAGTACACCCACGTATCAATACATTATGGGCTTTAGGCTCCCACGCTATCCCGAAACGATTGATCAATCTCAGGACCATGATGTTGTTTTGAGCAAACCTGAGCTTAGACAATGTGCAATCGCTTGTGAAACGACTTTCAACCGGATTCACATGAATTTTTCGTTTAGCTTATGTGAAACCGATACATTTTTCACTTTCGCATCACCGTTTTCCCTGATAGAATGCCATTTTGTCCAGGCCCTAGTTCTAGTTGATCCGCAAATATACATCAATTCCTTCCTTTCTTTAGAATCCATACGAAACCTTGATGGAATTCCTGGTAATTTATCTTCTAATTCAACTAACAGATTGACATACTGATAGACTGTTTGTTGCCTTTTACGACGTCCGCCCAAGATTTCACTTACAAAACGTACAAAGCGTCATCAGTAAATCTGCTGTCAAACATGTTCCCATTGGTCGACTACAGATTAAAATGTGAGACAGACAGGTTTACAGAAACTGAGGGTCATTTAAATATAAATGTAGTTCCGCTGCTGTCTGAAAACCTACAAGCGTATGCTAAGTTCAAGGGTAAGCGAAGCGTGCAATGCCACGAGGCGAACTTCATAAAAACGCGGTGGAAAAATTATTTCTTCAAAAAGAATAAAACTCTTTCAGATTACATTGCTTTTTGTTTCACATATTACATTTGGAGTCCTTTAGTGCTTCAGCAATTTTATTCATTTAATATTTAGTGCTCGGCGCGCAGATGGTTTTAATTTTAAACGTTCGTGATAATTCGCGTTTCGAATTTGTTTTTGGAATGAAAATTCTGTGTATTTCGATACGATACGCTTGTCAGTAATTTCGACCCATTTCTGAAAAGGTTGAATGAATATTTTAATTATGCAATGCAAACCTTCTTGGATAATTTTAAAATAGTATGTATTAATTTTCAGAAAATTCTATTAGATATCATTAGCAATTTAGTTGCCAAGCTCTTTACAGCTAGTTTTAAGCGTTGTCGGATGGATTATAGCACCATTTTTATCACGGTCTTAATGCTACTCGTGCGCAGAAGCTACTAGACTAGCAAGATATAAAAAGGCTTCACGTAATTACTTCTACGGCTGGTCTTGTACCCTCTTAAATCCTCATAAAAGTGAACATGTAGTTTCTTTGACATTAGGTATCAACACCGCGATTACTCAGGTGAACGTTTGTGATTACACCAAAGAATTTCAGGCTTACTTTGTTAGGCCGGCTTTAAATGCGTAATACAACCGTTGTTTTATAACAAAAACAGACTCCGTTATAAATGAAAATAACATAACATATGGTACCTACGTTCATAACTGGGCTGTCTCATTTTTTTTTGTGCCACAGTATTCGGCGCTGCGGTACAAATAATATTTGCTAAATCTGATATTATAATGTAGGTATTCTGTACTCGTATGTGCTTTGTTTTACGTATACCACACCTGTTCTCATATCGGGATTGAAAAGGTTCTTAAGCAAGATAATATCTTAAATACTGTATCGTTTCATTAATGTGTTAATATGATAGGTATTTTTAATTATTTTGCGACCTGGGGGCATCTACCTGCCTCCTCCTGGTCAGTACATGTACATATTGCTGGATAAACTTCCTGCCTTCTTTTGGTTGCGTCTAATGCCTCCTATTGTCGTTCGTTTTCATATTACCTACTATATATTAAATTGAATGGTTTACGATTGATAATATTACATTTTATTTACATTAGTTAAAAGCCAACAGTCTTAAAATAATAATAATATGTACAATCATATAAAAACGGGAGGGGAAAGAATCATAGGGCATCAAAAAATTCTTCCGTATCAGTGTCACAGGAAAAGTGCCCAAAAGGCTGGCAGCATTGCCACGTTGTATGGCGTTGCAGATTCTTTGGCCAAAAAATAGGCCAGCCCTATTAAGTTGGGTTTTACTCATGATTGATAGAATGTTAGAGGATAGTTGAACGCTACGACAGAATAACATTACAAACTGTGAGTGTTTAACATGGATAATTATAATCGGTACCTACTTGTGTCTACACTAAGATTAGTTAATTACCTTTGTTACATTAGTTAGATACTTTATTGTTACCTTGGGCTAAAAATTAAGACTTCACATTGAATAAATAATAAATTACATATTTCACAAATCCCTCTGAGCACCAAAATATAATATGCCTGTGTCCCTGTCCCAAGTGGCGACAGTGGCGCCACCATTCCTCCGTTAACAATACAACAACGTCGTACAGCTGTTACTAGGCAATTCAAACTGAATGGTTAATTTGAAGCCGGGAAATGACCTCGTTTATCTAAGATACGCTGTACTAAGAATAGGGACAAAGCTGGCGTGACATGCCTTGCCTTACATGGGTTATAGTGGCCGGTTATGTAGGCCAGTGTAAAAACTATGGGTGGTTGGGAATAAATCGTTTTTATGGGCTTTTTTAGCTTGTAACAGCCTACTGCTGGCCAATGGCCTTAGCCGTCGTTTCTCTATTTACTCTCTTACTCTCTTAGGTAACTACCAACTACTGTTGAAATAATTATCTGCATGTACTCCTGTAGCAATCAGCAGGCGCGGGTACAGGGGTGCAGTTGCCCCTCCCAGGGCTTCGACCAAACTGATTCTATAAGTCTAAATTAGAATAAACATAGTTTTATAACCTGTATTTTTACTTTGTATCTATACAGTATACTAAGATACAGATAAGTTGTAGTCATCCTCGAAAAGGGGGCACATTGTTGAGCTTAGAGACAATAAGTGCCAGTCCCGAAGGTATTTTTAAATGTGTTCACGCCTTGAGAAATCCTTCCCCTTTCTCATAGAGAAACACTTGCCCCCCTTGAGCGAAAACCTAGATCCGCGCCTAACAATCAGGGACTTTTAAAGGCCATTAATACGAATATAGATTCATACGAGGATGTCTAAATTCCTAATCCAGAATAGCTTTTCAGTCAAAGCTAAAAAAGTAAATTTTCTGCTTGTATTCGGTAGATGTTGAGGGTGGTTTAAAGTTGTGAATGAAAGAAAAGTTTAAAATAGTTCACGTAGAAGAAGTTTGCGTGACTTTTTTTGCTTCATTGTTCTCAATCTTAACTCTAGGTATATCGGAGCAAACCTAAACGCAATTTGTTCGGAATCTGTAGACAATGTTATCGATTTCAGCCGTTTGTAAAACTTGTTTAAATATTGTCAAATAACTACTGATTCATTTAATTTGACGGTGCAAGGACATAAGTAACGTACCTATAACTTTGTCCATTTTCATTCGGTACTTCTATTTCTTTTACATGGGCTCTTTTAATGAAATTTTTTTTCGGTGTTTCGTCTTTTCACTAAAGTAAAAATAATTTGTATAAAAATATAAGCGATTACTAGAGAACTTCCTTCTTTTTTTCGTCGATAAAAAATGTAGTTTCGCAAAAATCTCCTACAAAGAAAAGTACCTAAGGTGACTGACGGAATACGTCACATTTATCCTTGCAAATACATTATTGAAGACCTGTTTTAATGAATTCAGACCTTGAGCATAATACAGATTATACCGTAGATACTTGCCTACCAAATTGTTTTATAGAACATTATAAAACTGCTGAACCCAATTCATTTGTCTATTAACCGGAAACTCGTTACAAAGCTACGGTAACAGTGTTTACATTCAGTGGTTGTGAGCGATTCGCGCGCGCTGCCCGTTCTAGCAAACATAATTATAACGGGGTTAGTGCCAACAGCTGGTTGTTTGACCAACGAACATAGTAACAAGTTATCGATACGTCAACGCAATGATATATCCATCAAAATAACTCCTACGCTATGAGAATAACGCGCGGATCTATCAGGTCCAAGTTCCTTTCCTGAAAAAGCACGTTCTTATTCCAATACGACGATACAAAAGTAACGACAGGACATGAATACATTTCCTAACTTCTCCAATTAACCTACCAACGATGCCCGAAGTCGTAATAATCAACACAACATCTAACAACCATATCACAGTTATTAAACATCATCAATTTACGAAGGACGTCGCCGCAATAAAATTCCAGCGATTTGGGAGGCTTAGGGATATTCCGGAGACATAAATCAAGTTATACTGGCGCAAATATGAGTGCCTATGGCTATGTTTACGTATAATCACGTGGTCATCACTCACCGGTCCGAGGCTGTCGAAGCCGTGGCGCAGCGCCAGCTGGTGAGCCTCGTCGTGTTGCACCGAACGTTTGAAGCGCACGAGGAACGTGTTGGTGAAGACCTCTCGGGACTCGGCAGCAGCGATGAGCAACGTAGCAGCCAAGCATTGCAACCACATGTTCGCGCTGTGGCCGACGGCGGCTGACTGAGGCCCTACCGTCACTGACGTCACCACATATCGACCAGCCACCCGCGCATGCGCCAACCCGACCATTCACGCTCCCCTCGCCGACGTCCAGCCTTTTCACAGATTATGAAAGGATGGCTCGCGCCGTCACTACCATGCTTTTGGATGAAACAACCTAGATTCGTGCTGTTCCGTTTAGCGCGACCCCATCTTGAAGGCGACCTTGTTCACAGTAATAAGGCTTCGAACTATAATTTACATTAGGGGCCGTCTGAAGCGGTAAGTATCCTAAAAGCTTTGCGTTGAAAGCGATGGTAGAGAAAAGAGGTTGAGATGTTTAAGTGCTACTTTTACCTACCTACTTGACATTATTTTGATATAGATATTTCGAGATAAACATGATAGATACTTCATTTAACTGTACACTCAAGGGAAGCCTCGACTTTGCAAAGTTGAATTGAACTTTTCTAATCTCGGCTGGAAGGTCGTCTCGTCAGTTAATTACGTTGATTCACAGCTAGTTATCGGGTTGTGTCTCGTGAGGCTGCGGTTAACGCTTCAAGACTTGTTCACTGTTGAACTTTTATAAAATTAATTTTATATGTAGGTACAGTCAGTGCCTTGCATAACCCAACCCCCCTTGCCCTCTTCTTCTTTGTAAGAGGGGTCAGGTAATGCAGAGTACTGACCGTACTCACAAGGAAAGTTTTGAAACTAGTTACCTCAGCCGTTTAGGTTTTTCTTTGTATTTTTCGTTATCTATATCAATCTTGAATAGCACTGATATAAAATTTACATGTAAGTAGCTTTTAAGAGTGAAATATGGTAATAGGAACATGGTCTTTCCAATGCTATTTTAATGATTCTTTTCTTTTATGTAGTAAAATTTTATTCATTGCTCAAATACATAGCAAACTATAGTTTTGTATAATTTAGAAGCATTTTTCAATTTTGTAAATGTGAGTACCATGGATTCGTTTATTATATAATTATGTTGACTTGACAGCATGGCAGTAGAGACTATGTCATGCTCACTTAAAGGTCTCACTGTTGGTGGCGCGTGTGTTGGATCATTCGGTTCCCTACAAAATGGTTGAGCTGGATGGTGCTGATCCACGCTTCATGTTCGTGAACGGGCGCCGTCAGTTGAGACTGGTCATCTCTTAACTGCCACGGCTTATTTTTATTATTAATCTTATATTTTGAATTGTTTCTTTATATATATTTTTCATTGTTCTCGCATATAGAAGCAACAAGAATAATGTACCCAGGATTTTGTAATATCTAGATTTAAAAAGAGTGTCCTTGGAGTTTCTTGCCCGTTCTTCTCCATAGAGATCTACGTTTTGGAATGGGCAACTAGCTTCAACTTTCTGAGTAACTGACCGACTCTTTGACAATTCAAAAGTGCCTGTAAATTGTTTAATTGAAATAAATGCTTTGAGTTTGAGTTATGAGTTTGAGCTATTTATTTATTAGTATTACCCATGGGCTACATAAAAAACTGATTCAGTGAAAGGACTGAAAAATGAATTGTGCATTAATACTTGCAGGTATGAAAAATGTAAGACATTGGGATAATGTTACCTAACCTTATTAAAAAAAACCCCGAGAGGTGTCATGGGACACCTACGGGGTAATTACGTAACACACTAACAATAGGCATGGGTTTCATTTTAACAGTACAACAACATTCATTGCGTTATTTACGCTGTTGAGCAGACAAATTTGTCGAACATATGAAGCAATGGATTAGCAATAGGCTTCAAAATAATTCAGATTGTGATAGATAGTGTGTTACGTAATTAGAGTGCTGGTTGGAACGAAGATCCTTTTGCTTTTGCGCACTTGACTTTTGATACGTAACAAGTGTCGTGACGGCCAAAATGTTACACTTATTTCGTTCTAGCTCTCATTCGAGTGTGCAAAGTATAACGTGCGATAAGGAACTTCGTTCCAAAACCATATCAGCTGCAGGCCAGAATTTAGAAAAAATACTCGTCTAAAATCCTTTCCCTACTTACCTACCTACCACCTCTACAAGTGCTATTACTCCTCCGAGACATGAAACGTGTTTACAGCACAGAGAAGCCTTGAAAAACAGCTCGTAATAAAAATCCAATCCAATCGCGCAATTTTGATATCCCACTAATAAGGAGACGTCAGCCTGTAACGATCGTAAATATTAATTAAAAGCGATAAAGTTTAATAACCTAGCCTACATTAAGTTATAGCGATCATAATGTTTTTTTTACGGAAGTTTCACTTCGTATTTTCACTTGTGGTTCTGTGTTGTAACTCGAAAATGGAGCCTTTTGTGGTGGGTGGTGTGTATACGACTATAGGGGACTATCCACACTGTATCTACTTGGCTATAGACTGCTCTAAACCCTGGATCTGCGGTGCTTCGGTCCTGAATCAGAACATTCTCATCACGGCAGCACATTGTGTGAACGTCTGCGACACGATGAACCCTGACCATTTGATAGAGGCTTTCGCGGGACATGAAAACTTAGAAAAGGTACATAGACGGTTTTTATTATAAATCTACCGATTCATTTCAAATGGCTTCAATACAAGTCTAAATAGCTAACTATGCTTAGAATCCAATAATCCGAAGGTTGCGCTTAACAAACAGCTGATTAGGTAGGTAGGTACATACGAGGTATATACCTATAATACACCTACAGGTAATGTAACTGCACGTAGGTACCCATATTATTGAAATAGATGAAAAGGCTCTATTCCCATCCAATACCAAGAGCTAATACCATTTGGTATTAGTTTATTTCCGAATTTATTTTCTATTCCCAACGAGTACCACATTTTTTTAAATAAAAAATCTATTACTAACGAATACCAAAGCGTGACTTTTTGTACACTCAGCTACACAAAGTACACGGATACACGGATGGGAATAGATCATGAAAAGCTGCATACATTTTTATTTACCTTACAATACAGCGATGAGTAGATAATATTTATCTACCAAGCGAGGATTTTTAGCAATAAGGTTTGTTAATTTAATTAGTCAGACCGGGAACAATCCACTTTTACAGTTCAAATCATTTGAATTTCATTTTCTTCAGGTTAAATCTAAAAGAGAAGTTGGAGTAATAAAAGTCCATGAAGAATATGACGAGCACACAGCTGCCAACGACATAGCGCTGGTCGGGCTCAAAAGGAGTTTGTATTTAGGACACAACATCAAGAGGATTTTCATCAGGCCACGGTTTCCAAACGTGCAGAGAGGTGAAGTGGCCGGTTGGGGAATTGTAGATGTGAGTTCACACCTCCCTAAATAGTTGAGATACTTAGTACGGTACGTGCCGTTGCACATCGAGTTTTAGAAAAAGTTCCGTTTTGTAGAGGATCCATCGTCTATCATTCAGTGGAGCGACACAACAGGCGAAATTACACGACGGGTACCTATTATTAAATTATTTGATCAACTCTTACTACTGTACATCATTAGGGTGCTTCTGTACCAACAGATTACCAATTATTAGTTTGGCCGGAATCGGCCGTAGAACGTCCGAAATTCGGAACTTTATCAGCAATTTATTTTAACAAATCTGCATATTTGATCATTCATCAGCGAGTCCACAAAAAGGTCGTTCAGCGCGCTATGAGGCGAGCTATGCTCGGAGTTTCTTTGATGGATAAAATTATAAACGAAGTTATCCGGAAAAGAACCGGAGTTACCGACATCGCTTGCAGAGTAAGCAACCTACAGTGGCAGTGGGCTGGCCGTTTTTCGAAGGACTGATGGTCGGTGGAGCAGACGAGTAATGGAGTGCAGACCGCGTATCGGCAAGCGTAGTGTGACACGCCCCCCAGCTAGATGGACCTACGACCTCAAAAAGGTGGCTGGGACAGACTGATTGCAGAAGGTGGAAGACAGGGTGTTGTGGCGCAGCATGGCAGAGGCAACAGTGGACTGCGATAGGCTGAGTTGATTGATTGACAAGCCGATCTAGGTCGATCGATTCGGTGGAGAAGCATATTAAAACTTTTAAGCTATTGCATAGCTTTTATCGCGGGCTTTGAGCGCGGCGACCGAATCAAGAAATTCCGTAACGAAAATAAAACCTAACACCCCCACTCCGCCTACCATGTAGCTCGGCCGAGCGTTCGCTTAACGTGTATGTATATGGTACGACTGTACTTGAATATCAAAGAAAAAAAATACTGCATAAATAAAAAATAAATAAATAATTATAATTGCATAAGTTGATAAAAAATGCTATGCAATAGCTTTACCACGGCAGTCCCCGAGTGCCACAAGTGTTTTTTTGTTTTTTCCAGGAAGAAAGAGCAGATACGGTGACAATCCTGAAGTCTGTGTCACAAAAAATAAGGTCAGCACGAGTATGCTCACAGGTCGGGAAATTAGAATCTGGCATGTTTTGCGCTGGAAGCACGAAGGAAGATGGACACCATCCAGCAGAGTAAGTTTTAATTATGGTATAATATAACATCACGCCTCTTATCATCAAAGGGGTAGCCCTCTGGCTACCCCTCCTGGCTGCCTACACCTCTGTGTAGGCACGCGTATATTTCATCCACATTTCGTCGATTTTGTTTTAATCCTATGACGAAGTAGGTTAGCATAATGTTGTGATGGTCAATCTTGGATCGAAACTTGAACGTTAAGCACCTATATTCTAGAGCAGTGGTTCCCAACCTTTTTTTGACCAGGGACCACTTTGACTTCATTATTATTAGCAGGGCCCACAACGCGATTAAATAATAAACTGTATCAATCTAAAAATTAAGTTTAATCGAAAAGTTTAGCATACGTAATCGTAAAATTTAAAAGTAACATTAATTAACAAAACACTTAATTTTTTGGTAGGTAATTCAGTTTGCGTCAGTGAGATTTTTGAGTTTACATCTGCTGTACAAGTTCTTGAATTCTTGGGGTAATTAAAGCAAAAAAAGGTACACTAATATCATCATGCACTTACTTTCAATCGATTCCTGGACTTGTTTTTAATTGTCAGTAAATCACAAAATCCTTCGCATAAATAAGTTGTGGAGAAAAGCATAAGATAGCGCAAAGCGATTTCACGAATTTTAGTGTATGAAATTACTTTTTTACACCAAAGAATCAGATTTAAATGCGTTCTTATAGTTTCTATCATTTTGTTTGAAATCTTGCGCGGACCATATTTTAGCTCTTACGGACCACTGATGGTCCACGGACCACTGGTTGGGAACCACTGTTCTATAGTAAGGGCGAAATTCACAGACAACACTTTGACAACAGCGTCTCATACGAATATGAACTTTATCGATATACAAATATTCGTATAAGACGTTTACTTAGCAAAGTCAAAGTGCGGTATGTGAATTTCGCTCTAAGATTAGTTTGGGCGCAGTCCATACGATTAAATATCGAGCCCTCACCTTGGCATCGAATCGAACCCAAGATCTGTACTTACCGGCGCAATAGTAAAGTTGTTGCTTATACATGATCTGTTTATCAATATTCTCAAATCATTATTCACAATAACATGTCTGTTTTTTTTTACAGTGGTGATTCTGGAAGTGCTCTGATCACTAAAGACTACACAGAACTGGGACTGGTTTCCTTCAGGTCCAGAAGATTGCCAGCACTGATGGTGTACACTAATGTCACCTACTATTACAAATGGATCAAATATAATGCGAGATTACTGTACTGCCGGATATTTGATAGATACCTACCTAGACCAGATATAGTAGTTAGGTAGTAAAATATAATTTAATAATTAAGCAAATTAATACTTTTTGGTTCTCCATTAAAATTTATATTGGCTGTCCCTCTAGAATACTTGATAACTTAACAGAACCATTTCATCTATGATCTACCTGAACTGATGACAGTTTGGATAGATTTGGTAAAAGCGATGTCCATTTTCCAGACCAGCCCCGGGATTCAGAATTGTACAAAGCAAGCCAAATTATTTTCGTCATCATTAGCTGAACCATCCATACAACTACCTATGCATCTTTAAAATATAATTTAGATACAGAGAATGATGTCCAAGTGCTCAAAAAGTCATATGTGATGGAATGAGATTCTGAATTAGGGGGCATTCTATTCTAGTTAATATTTTGGATTTTTATGCAAATAGAAATGAAAGACAGAATAATTGAAAATTAAATTATTGCTATAAAATAAAATACAATTTACTACTGTAACAATGAGTAAGTTTTCTTTCATTATCACAAGAGTCTAGCACTGAATTTTGTTGCCAATGCGTGAAGTCCTCAAATATCAGACGGGAGCAGGGTTCAGGGGCGGTGATGCTGGGGCTGCTGCAGTACCTGCTGCAACCTGCTGTTCCATAGCATGTGATGGAGGATGCTCCAGAACATTATCAATTAGCCCAAAACCCTTTGCTTCAATTGGAGACATAAAGTGGTCACGTTCCATTGAAATCTGCACTTTCTCCAGGGCTAATCCAGTATGTCTGACGTACAGTGTATTTATCTGTGCCTTTAGCTTCAATATCTCCTCTGCTTGAATCTGTATGTCTGTAGCTTGTCCTCTCACACCACCAGACGGCTGGTGGATCATGATACGGGAGTTGGGAAGTGCATGTCTCATGCCGGGTGCTCCAGCCGCCAGAAGTAATGACGCCATGCTGCAAGCCTGTCCAACGCACCACGTAGCTACTGGCGGCGTTATATACTGCATTGTGTCGTATATACCTAGCCCAGCAGTTACATTTCCCCCAGGAGAGTTTATGTATAGGTGTACGGGCTTTTTACTTGATTCTGACTGCAGAAAAAGTAGCTGGGCAACGATCAGAGAACTTATGTCGTCGTTTATAGGTCCCATGAGACAAATGATTCGTTCGCGAAGAAGTCTGGAGTAAATATCGTATGCACGCTCACCTCTACCCGTTTGCTCCACAACTATCGGTATCATACCGATTCTCAGAGGTTGACTAGTACTTATCAGCCTCTGGATATTACTAGATCTACTCCCAATCAAGCACGCAGTCTTTGCGATTTGTCGAACGTAATTCAGTGCCATTTTTGGCTATAATTCGATTCGTTATTAGGGTACTTAACTATTTTTATATGTAAAGTCTTTTTCTCTCTAAACATGCATCGAAGTGATCTAAATTTATCTTTATCAAGTAAGCAATAATTAAATGACGAGAAATTAACTTAAATTTACTTTTTACTTCACAACCTACAAAAATATTATTTTGACACTAACAATGACAAATAACAATTACATGACGTGACAGACAATTTACCGTTTTAATTTTTTTTTTCGTACATCTGCTCTGGCACCATGGATTTTCATATTATGTCAATAGAAATCGAGCAACCCTTCTTATACATTTATACGGAATCTTAGCATTGTATTCACTGGTAAAACACAGTGGCAAGTGCTATCTAAATCACCTGAGAAACAAAGGTCTTATTTTCGAGAGCGAGAGCCAAAAGTGATAGTGGAACTCTCCAGTGGCTGCTAGTAAACCGCTCAAGTCATAACTTTATTGACTTTAGACTTATTACCCAAACATCCTTTCTTTGGTATTGTTCGTCGAATCGTTGGGCTCCTTATGTCCTGAGTTGAGCTGCACCATTACTGACAAATGCGTGCACTGACTGGACAGGTGCAATCAATCTGTGTGGTTCTTTCATCAAAAGACCATTTCAGATAGGT
Source organism: Dryobotodes eremita (assembly GCA_917490735.1). Classification (NCBI taxonomy): domain Eukaryota; kingdom Metazoa; phylum Arthropoda; class Insecta; order Lepidoptera; family Noctuidae; genus Dryobotodes; species Dryobotodes eremita. The sequence continues at coordinate 15,792,743 of OU823257.1, forward strand.
ACCAATCTACATGGTCTTCACATGTTTTGGACCAAAATTATGTCTGGACTTTAAAACAGACTGTGACCTCGGCGTTTGTTTCGGCCTTTCTTCTCAGAGTAGTCAGATAGGAAACACCAACCTCATCTAGTTTAAAAATATGATTGACGTGTAAAAGTGTTTGTACAAACCTACTTACAGAAATAAAATCATTTAATCACTAAATGAAGAATACAGGGAGGCAGGACATCGACGCGCAAACTATGACTATGAATTTTATTCTGCACATGATTCTAGACCCCTAGCGTAGACATTAATTAAACTCTTGATCTCTTTTACCTGGTTTTCGTGGAAATCTTAAGATAGTCTACAGAGAAACTACCGCAACCATAACTCCTTATTCAATGTCACTTTTGATGCTGATGTTATTGAAAAAATATTAGTTCATTGCATTCAGTTTTAAAATAATGAAAAAAAGTAATTTATAGCCTTATAATTAAGATTCCGTAATCTTAGCAGGTGTGTGCCGAAGAAGGCTTTTAATCAGCTTTTTATATAAAACCTTTTGGTGGAGGGATTTAAATTAAACATAAATCGGTTGATTAATCATTTTTATTTAAATGGTATTTATCACGTGGCAATATTCGACATCACTTGTCTTAATTAAAAATATAAATCAAACAAAAACATAATTTTAATTGCTATATAAATATCAAACTTAGTACTAATTTAATCATTTACTTTGTATTCGTCGGCGTCTTAATTTCATTAAAGCTTCTTGCCTTTTCTTCTCGATAATTGACTTTACGTCCACAGCACTATTACTAGTTTTTTGATGATAACTTTGAATAGGTTTATTCTGGACATTTACATTACTTGCAACCTTAGGTTGAAACTGAACCTTCTTCGTAAGAACTGTTTCTGGTAACTTTTTAGGAATACCAGCTTCTTCATTTATTTTTGGCATGGATTGTTGGCTCATTTGTGTAATCGGGAGAGACTGGGTAATTTTCTGTGATGATGTAAATGGCAAGAGCCTCTTAGCTAACAATTTTTCTCTTGCAAGCTGATGCTTCTTTTTTATTTCCTCTGGAGTGCACCTTATAGGAGAATCTCCTAGAGCTGAAACAAAATTTACATAATATTATTATAGTATTTATTGTCATATGAATGTCTAACTTTCTTCACAGCAAATTTTCTTGAAATACCCATCTATCAAATAGATTTTAATTAAATTGGCAGTCTAAAGCCGTGGTTCCAGAAAAGTAATAACTAAACCAAAGATGTAGTTTATTAATAAATAAACATTGAAAACTGAAAAAAAGCCCTATCTGGAAGTACCTATAGTAACAAAGATTATAACTGCTACAATAAATATTATGTCTGTCTGATAAGCTGATATTGTACTGTAATATTCATCTATTATGTTGGATGAATTAGCTGAATATGGGTGTTATCAATGTAAGAATTTCATAAGTATTCAAAACGTTGAAATCTAATAAATTGATACCTGTTGTATCTTCCGTATCCTTGTCAAAAGGCATTGAGTTATATCTCCCAAAAACCATTCCACTTGTCGATGGTTTATTTATATAAGTCACTGTTGGAGACGCCGGCATTGAATTATGACGACTAAATATAGATCTTGAAGATGGACTACTCTCATGAACAATTAATTCCTTTATTGTCCAACTGTTCCCATCTTTTGGACTATTTAAATTATTTTTTCTTCTTGATGTATCCATTTTCACAGGAATCTGTGTTAGTCGGTCCAGTGCACTATCATTTAAGTTACCAACCAAACTATCAAATGAATCATTATTCAACTGTGGGGAAGCACATTTCTTTACATTCCTTACAATTGGTGAATCTAATTGTATGCTGTTTAGTATGGCATCCATGGAATCTTGATCCATTTTGAAGTTTGAATGTAGATCTGGTGTTATAACTTTCTTTTTCATATTTATTTCATAACAGGGCCGTTTTACAACTGGTGCTTCATTGAGGATATTTTCTTCTACTACCTGACTAGCTTTTAGAAGGCACTCATTCATAGAATCATCTGATTCTAATGCTGTTTCTGGATCTGGTTTCACAAAATTAGAGCTCAACACGTTTCTTCTTAAACATTGCAAATTACTTCTCACTCTACTTTTAGGAGAGAATTCTGGTGACTCAATCATGAAGTCATCTTCACTTCCTGAATTCACTTTTTCTGTACATACTGTGTTTTGAGATTTCTTAGACATCAACTCAACTAAATTTTGATTAAGTTCTATCAGTTCTTGAAATAATTCAGTCTTTTTGTGTGAAGTTTGTTTAAGCGCTCTTCGTTTTGGAGGTAGTCTTTCAATTTTTTGTGGCTTTATTGTTCTTTTTGATCTTCGGCTAACTGGTGTTAAATTTTTGATACGAGATTTTGCTGCATTCTCTGATTTTGGGGTGTAGAAGTTCCAAACAACATCTGTTTCTCCTTCTGCCCCATCCTGTGTGCAATAAAAGGGAACCGGGCTAGCGGCTTCCGAGTCGCAGATGGAGTCACTGTCCCTAGATGGTGATTCTGCCCGATGCTCAGGTGTTGAACAGGATATTACTGAAAGTATTGAAATTTTCTAAATAAAAGCACAATAAATGCGTGCCTGGAATACAGTGGTTTATATGTTTGTTTTGTTTATGAAAACGCCCGCTTATCACAAAATGTAATATTATCTTGATATATACATACAAAATGCATATATGTAGAACTTACCTTTATTGTTATTCTTCGTAGCAACCATTTCATTTGAGTATCTCTTATCTTTATTGTTCATAAGGACAGCTTGAAGTCTTGGCAATTATTGCAATATTGAGATTCATAAGATAATGCATGCAATATGACGTAAATTTTAATCCCAATAAAATAATAACACCATTAAAGAGCCCGACCCGTGAACAGTTGACAAGTGACAACTGACAAGTTGACAACACGGGCCACAGAGTACTTTCCAAATAGGGATGTAAAAAAATAATCCATTTTGAAAAAAACTATTCTTTTTCTATAAATACTGGTTTTTATAATCGAATAAAATATTTAAAAAAATCATTAAATAAAATATAGATTTATTTTTCACCGCCAATTTTTTTCATCCGCAACGGTCGCAAAATAAGCTTTTTAGTCAGGAGCGCGAAGCCGCAAAGTGCCACGAACCACTAACTACTCACTGAACTAACCAGGCTAAAAGTCCGTCAATGAATGACGCTAAAGATATCTGTGCATTTAACGTGACTTCATCCATTCTGTACGATAAAAAACGTTTGCAAACCCATAAACAAACGTTGGCGAGTACCACGAGGGCCAGAAAGAGTCACATTACAACCTCCAAATTAGGCCTCTACATAGCTGTGCCTTTAGTAGATATAAAAAAGGATGCCTTGGAGATTTGGAGGAGCTACGAGGGAGCTTATCCCAAACTATCCCAGTTAGCGGGTAAGCACCTTCGGGTTACGGCTTCTTCGGCTCCAGCTGAAAGATTATTTTCGAAAGCTGGCGCTATGCTAGGAGCCGAATACTGTCTACACGTTTACCACAACTTTTATTTCTCAATTCATTGCCCACAGAGTTTTAAGTTATTTATTTTATGATTGATATACTGCTGATTATTAGATTAACAAAGGTGAGCTGTGATAGTGTGATTATAAATATTTCAGGCGTTTAATTTAATCTCTCAAAAAATAAGGAAAATGTCGATTATTTTAACAAAATCGATTTTATTACCAGACGAAATAGTCGAATTATTAATAATCGTTTTTTTTTTGTGTGTAACGTGATTATCACACCCATAAGACCAAGTAGCTTGACAAAACAGCTTGACAACTTGATGTTCTTGCATTGGCGACGTTGACATTTCATTTAGTGATGCGATGTGCTCACTATAAAGTTCTTCCAATACCAAATCAGTCGACTAAAATGTATCAAAGTTAAGAAATAGTAGCACTGCATAATGCTGCATGGCTACTGAATAGCTTATTAACAACCATTCGATACGCTATCGTGCCGAATCGAGCATCAATCAGTGTTATCAAAGGAGTCCTTTAAACGCTGTTCATAAATCCGAAACCCAAAAATGTTGACAGTTTAAACCAAATAGACGATCGCTATTCTTCCAACGGCTATTTGCGGTCGGAGACTATATAGGCAAATCAGGTAACTGAACATGTGTTATTTTCGAATTGGAACCCTGTCGAATGGTAAATAGCTATGCTGATCTATCCATATCCATACTACACTAGTAATTAAATTATAAATTCGAAAGTAACTCTGTCTGTATGTTAACTTTTCACACCTAAACCACTGAACGGATTTCGATAAAATTTGGCATGGAGACAGATGGCATCCTGGAAAAGGACATAGGCTGCTTTTTGTCCCAGCAATACGTTCCCATGAGGTAATTTCCGACACCCACGCGGGTAAAGCCGCGGGCAAAAGTTAGTACTCAATAAAGAAGAAAATTGATCATTATAGATTTTACTGATTATAACTATGTATAGGTATATCTCAATCTCTACATTATCTACTCTACACATAAACTCGTTCGGCAAGCGCATTAGAATAAAAATATTTGGTATTTTCCATTGCCTATTTGCTGTAAGGAATTCTATACGGCTAACTCCAGGAGCAGTAAAAATTTCGTACGTGTCATACAACTGGAATCCTAAAAAAATATGAATACGGAATCGAAGACGGAGATGAGAACTCCATAATTACCTCAATTTATAAATCGTCCCATGACTATTTATTAATAAATACTCATTTGGTGTCATAGCACCTACTACTTCACAAGCTTATCAAGCTTTATTTTGTGTTTAACAAATAAATGTTTTTATTAATTAATTCTAGGAACGTTACAGAAATTCAAATTTAGCGATGTTAACGTGATCCATAATGAAGACTTAAAGTAGGGAGAGTGCTAGGAAGTATCTTCAACTCCGTCATCCAGGAGGGTTCAACAACCGAGGCGTTAAGTAGAGGTGCAGTGGTTCTGTTCTTCATAAAAGGTGACAAAACCTTGCTAAAGAACTCAGCCTACCGCCTCAGTCTATAGATCCATGTCACTTCTGAGCTCACTAATTTCTTCTTATACAAGCTCTTCTTGAGAGTCGCCACGAACCGTCTCGCCAGGAGACTTGACGAGTTCCAGCTACCAGAACAACCCGGTTTTCGAAAAGTTTGACAAATGTTCAGCAAATTGTACAGAAGACCATAGATTATGACCAGCCGCTGTGGCATTTTCCGTTATTGCATTTGTGGACTACGAGAAAGCCTTTGACTCCATCGAATTATGGGCAGTTCTGGCCTCTCTGCAACGATGTTGAATTGATGGGCGCCACTTCGAAGTGTCGAAATGTTTGTATGACGGTGCCATGATGATTGTCCAGATCCAGAATAAGAAAACCAGCCCCATCCAGCTGTTCATAGGGGTGAGACAGAAGTATGTAATATCCCCAAAATTGTGCACCAATGCGTTGGAAGATGTCTTTAAGACGCTGGGCTCGACTGGACAGAGTATCAACGTGAACTGCGAGTCATCTCACACCTTCGATTTGCCGATGACATCGTCATAATGGCAGAGACGTTAGAACAGGTACACCAGAATACCAGAGAACAGTCTAAATGGAGCCTCTCGTCGGGTAAGCCTCGGCATGAATTTGAAAAAGACGAAAGTCATGTACCATTTACACGTCTTGCCGAGTCCAATCCACATTGAAGGGTTGCTTCTCAAGTTGTGAATAAGTATGTCTATCGTGGGGCAATTCATCCAACTCGTTAGACACGACTTTGAGAAAGAAGCCGACAGAAGGATCCAGTTGAGTTGTGCAGATTTTGGAAAACTTCGTCAAGTCTTCTCGTCTTGGAGAACAGCGTGTTGTGGCGCAACCTAGGAGAGGCCTATTTCCAGCAGTGGAACGTGATAGGCTGAGTTGTTAATGAAGACTATTCACATGTAGTGATAAGTCTTAATCAGTAAACCCTGTAAGAATGTTATTCATCATAAAGTAATGTTTTATTAAAATGACAACCATGCGCACGATGGGATTTCCCAACTGCAAAATGTCGAACTTCCATACAAACTTTCATCCCCTGTTTAACCCTTCTAAGGGATACATTTTCAATAAAAAATCCTTAGCGCTCACCTTAGTTAAATAAAGTATTCTTAAGCAAACTTCCTTGCGGGCCTTCCATAGATACTTTTATCACCTATTCTGATTCAACCCCTTTAGGGAATGATGTTTGATAAGTCCTTCCTTAGTGCTGAATCTCGTTATAAAAGGAACTCTTGTGCAAACTTTCATGATTCTGTGCTTTGTCTGTCAGTGAAATTATGATTTTTATTAAGTAAATTACATATAAATTAACTTTATTTTATTTCACATCAATATAAAATTAATTTAATATGATAGAAGTTCGAGAAATAGAAGTACACACACACGTGCACACTTTTTAAATTAACATTACTGTTATTAAATATATTTACCCAAAGGTTTCGATATTTACCCAAATGGGAATTGGATATTTTTTCTTAGGGTATTTACTCGACGCCCATCTCTAGCTGTAAGTACTTACAGTAGGCTAGGCTAGCTTATCAGGCACGTTGGCGACTTCGCTAGCGAGTCGCGTCGATCGAAGTCGCTACGTGTGTAACTTGCAAAACAACTTGCAACCTCCCCAAAATGCAATAGGGCCATACAAGCTTGTTATCAATACACATCGCTATTTACTAAGCGATAATGTCAAATCAGTGCTGAATAACGTACGAGTTCTTTAGTATTTCTGTGTTTATGAACCTATCCACGATATTCAATGGGGTTAAAATCTGAAACCTCGACATAGATGGCAGCACTGTTCACCATGTACAAGCCGCCAATGTTTTGTTTATGTTTACTGTGTCGATCATAAATTAAACGAAAACTAGGCATTATTAAAAGACGAGCAAAGGAAAAGGGAAGCGTCTACGACTGATAAAAAAACAGCTGTAGTGGAAAAGTAAATAAAATATGAAAACTTTATAATTTAAAGGTTATTTTATATTTGTTGACTTTTTTTTTGTTGAGTACTAGAGGCGTACGACAGGAATAACCCTGATCGGAGTGAAAAACCAATTTGAGGATGATCTTGCTGAATGAAAAACTTCAGAGAAATATCTCTCAATTTTTTCATTAACAAATTCTAGCATCGATCTAATATGATAAATAAACACACACACCTTTACTATAATTATTAATTAATACTATAATTATAATTATATTAATTTACTATAATACACAAGTGCCTGTAGGTAATGAAACAGACTTAGTTCTCTTGGGAGCATCACCTTTAAATAAATTTATTCCATAAAAGTCTTCATACTTAAAAAGGATAGCACATAGTCTCGATGAAATAATTTTTTTTCGGAGAGCTCTCTTCCACAGTTTTCGTTTTTTAACATCTTTGGAAAATACATGGGTCCACTTATTTTTGCAGTCAATAGCTGCGCAACGGGCATATTAATTAATTATGCGTAAAAGAAGTCGCTTGTTTACAAAAATGTATGGATTGACAGCTGTCAAATTCTTAGACGCTGGATAGTAGCAACATCTAAGTGAGCAAGTAGCAGTTTATATCCCCAATTATGCTACGTCTTACAAACAAAACAAAGTAAGTGAGCGTTGCATAAATGAGTCAACATTTTTAGAGATGCTACCCACTTGTTCGGATTGGCATAATTAGACACAGGTGGGCGTAAAAAATCGAATACAAATATATTTTACTCCCTGCTGCGCCGAATCATACCATAGAGCACGCCTTATCTGTATTATTTCGAAGGAACTTCTATAAAGTAAAACAAAAATAACAAAACAAATTCAAACTCGTTCCTTGATATTTGATAAATCTCAGTTATTTTATATTCGAAACGGGTGAAAAATATACTTTTTAACCGACTTCCAAAAAGGAGGAAGTTATTTATTATTACTTTTTCTAGTATACAACAGTTGTTGAAATCTGGTAATTTCTACCAATTTTATTGGTACCGATTTACTTTGTGTTCGTTGTGTACGGCAACACCGATTCAGTTGATTGAAGTCTGCCGAGTTTGTTAGACGTGCGTCAATAAATTTGAACTTTGTGGTCGCAACTCGCGATGCTCCTTCGGAAGTGACATTAATATATTGTGAAGTGTAAAAGAACTTGTGAAACATGTTGGCGGACGGTGAAGTCGTTGGTGATGGGTCGTGGAACCTCACGATCTACGTCACAGACCTGAACGAGAAGCGGACTATGGTCGTGAAGGGAGACATGCATATTGGAGGGGTTATGCTAAAACTGACAGAGAGCTTCGGTTAGTATACAGATTGTTGATATAAACAATAAACTACTTGCCCGTACTAACGTTTCTTAAAATAAGTACCTACCTACAATTAAATTTTGAATAAACTCCAAAACTATTTTTATGTAGTGTTTTCAATGTTGACTCATCTGTATTTCGAGGCGGCCTTGCTTGAGTTTCGGCGGTACATTCATAAATGTACGATTTGTTTATGTTGGTAGCTAACCAACAACAAAAATATAACTTTATAACAGCTAACTTTTTATTTGTTTCATCTCTAAATTAAGTACACTAAGTCACAAAAACAGTTTGGAATTGTTGTTTCAAAACTGTATTTTTGTTGTATTGTTAGGTTGCTTCTGTTTCTGTTCCGTGGGTTGCTTGTCTTCAATACAAGCACAAAAACAAAAAAAATTGACATAGATTATGTACATAGACAAGTGTGGCTACACTTTAGATATTGAAATGTTATCTAAAACAGAAGAGCATGCTTGAAATAGTACTCATTTGTTTCTTGGAACATCAATGAACAACTCATATTATTTTTTAAATATTTAATCGCTACCTTTGTGGTGGTTTCTCGGTGAAGTATGATGCATGAATGCAACTTATGTTAACTATTATTATTGCATTACTAGTTTTAGGTACAACAAGTACTTAAGTACTGCTTATTGCATTTATTTTTCTAATTTATTCATTCTAGCATGCAAGTCAATAAGACAGGTGATAGATCAATAAAAAAAAAACAGTCATTCATTTGCTATATTTGGGTATTTCCAAAAATGATTTAATATTTTAAAAATAAAGTAGTCAAATCCATTTGTTCATCTGGATTTTTTTTAATACTTAAGTATGAAATTGAATTTTCTACAAACATTCTGGTCATGGTACACCCAGAACAGATACTTAATTTTTTTACAGTAAAAAGCCCAACAACTTACTACAACTTGAAAGAAGACTATAGTGAACTAAGGCTAGACTACAATAATTAATTTTAGAAATCTAATTGTTATTTTGTATGGAGTAGCTTTATTGAATGCATCACCCTTACATCTAGCTTACAAATGGTGCGATAGAACTTAAAATGTCACCAACATACTTAAACTATATAGGTAGTGTAGGTACAGACTTATAACATGCTGAATAAAACATTATACCAACTAGACATCATTTCCATAAATAATACTTTATACAGGGCTTACTCAGACAACCAATGTGACATTGAGGGCAGAATAACATCATTTAATATTCTTATTTTTTTGATAAGTTCTGAATATTTCATAAAATACCGTGTTCCATTTCTGCCAGCTTTATCATACATTGCATTTTATGAATCATACGTTTTTAAATCTACATTTGTTTCTCATACTTACAGAGCAATGAACACATAACTGGCGAAATTATCATCTAGCTAATATTCATAATATTCATCATTCTTCAGAAGCCAGTTTCGTTTGCTGACTGGTCCAGATAGTAATAAAAGCAATACCTGTCTGATTAAAGAGCAGAGTGAGCGAGATAGAACTATACGTGAGAGAGGGACGGAAGATGCGCGTACGCAAGCACGCGTCCTTCGCGGCCGATTATGTCGTGTGGACGGGGTTTTTTGCCCACACTTGCGCAGGTGAACTACCGAGCAGTTATGTGTTTGAGTATTTTGAAAATGAAGAGGTTTTATGCGAGCGTCCGGTCGAGACGAACACGAACGAAACAAATAAAATCTACACAAAATACAATTGTTTTAGAAACAAGGTAAACATTTTAAAAACTTCACATTGCATGAGCAAGCAACTGGATAATAATAACTACATACTTTCCTGCTTGGCTCAAAAATTATCATATCTCTAATTAGTTACCTAGTTCTCATGACTATTTTCACACCGAGCTCCTCACTAACTGCAGCGTCGAACAAAATAAGCTAACATTATAACTAGTCGCGTAAACAATTTAAAATTCTCACCTACGCTACGCCAAATAGCTCTGATAACTTTCAAAATGGCGGCAATTCGCCCACTTGACTCCAAAACTCGAATTATTATTCATACCTATCTTGCCCCTGTATCTATTGCGTAGTTATACGACAACTATGTTGTTCAAATAGTTTCTTAAATTGTTTACTTTAAGACAATTGCTTCGTTAACGAATCAATATCAAAGATTTAGGGACAGTACAGTCGTTTACTTTGAACAACTTAATAATCTTGGCCATATACCAAGGACCCGAATCGATTATGAAACCTCTGACAAAACAGTGAAAATATTTAGATCGAAATATAAACAAATAATCGTACAAAATCTTATCATCGAAGTAGAGCAAGGCAATTGTACCTAAACATAAAAATACAGCAGCTTTTGACAGGTACAAACCTGCTATTTACAAGTTGTAAATCATGAGAAATCAGTCCAGCGTTCAAATAAAGAGAAGAGAACTGAATAACACATGCAACTTTGTGCAAATCCAGTTTAAGCACTGCAACATGATTGCACAGCTAACCAGTCACCTAATTTATAAAGGCGCCAATAATTGCTGTCATTTCTAAGAAAATGGTATCAGCATAAGCGAGAATTTACAACCAAAAACATTGTACCTTGTTTGCCATGCCCTCATATGCCTTTCCATGTAACGTAATAAATGACAATGTTACAAAATTAGTTACCGATAAATCCAGTCAAATCAATGGCTTCAGCATGCTGACTGAATTCTGAATATATCACAAACATGTGTTCTCGAAAACTTTATCGGAGCATTAACTTAAAGGGCAGGCGGCAGGTGATGAAGTTGGACCCCTCTGAAATCATATTAGAAAGCGAACTCTTAAACCTGAAATACTCTAGGATGAAGAACAAATTAGGAAACAAGGTTCAATATCAATCACTAATTAGTGCCAGTCAATGAAGTGAGGGCAGTAATACAACTGCATTGGTAGATAAAGAATATAATTAATGTACGCCAAAAGGAAACAAAATGACACCGACTGACTCCAATAGAGTCTCATTAGTCTGTCGCCAACAGATAGACGTGAATGGAACACAAGTAACGCACAGATATGGGATAATAATACCCCTTTGTGAAGAAAGTCACCTTTCATATAAAGATAAAATGAAAATAACGCCAGAGTGAAATGTCCAAGAAGATTTTGTTCGAGAGTGTATCAAATCTCGAAAACATAATGCTATCTGCTATCTTATCATAAAATGTGTAAACATTTCCTCCGTCAAAACAAGCTTGGTTTGTATTTGGAATCTTCGACTCAGAACTCGATAATTCATAGCTAGTAATTTGGGATAATTCAAGGCTGTATTTGATTGTACCATTACCCAATTCTTCTTTTATATTTGTTCCAATCCACACCTTAAATAACTCAAATAATTATCAACTTCTGTTTCATTATTCTTTGAAATGTTTCGTAATCTTGCCTTGAAATAGGTAAGTATTAACTAATAACGGTCTTGCAGTGCGTGAACAAATCAGCACCCGGCGTAATGAATGTCATGCAAATTATTTCACTATATCTATAAACGCTGTTATCTAACAGCGTTCGTTGTCTGCATAATCGGGCTTGTCTATACATACCGTACTCGCAGCGATAAGATTGTCAATATCGTTTACATAATGCTGAAACAAATCGCGGTCAATAATAACAATCTGCCCAATGATATTATATTAATCTGCCTCAAAGTTTAAGAGAACAATTCCTAATTGATACCATTGCGAAACCGTATTAGGTCATCGGACTATAACGTAGTTTTCTTCACTTTCGAGACGGATGCGCGTACGCACATTCCGAGAAGCCGCCATGTTGAATCGTTGTATTTCCGGCGCCTCCGTCCCCCTCCCCGGCTGGCGTAGATAACGCGTTATCATCCGCTCATTGTTCCTCCATGCTGATGAGGTACTTGACCAATCGCACAGTAGCGCAGGGCGTTGACTTGCATGATATTTTTAGCGTGCCAAGTAAATATTTTGAAGGACCACACGATATATGGCAACAACATGGAATCAATGCTCAAGGCGAAATGAGCACTTTTAGTGGAATAAACAGACTATTCGCAGCTCTTTTGCGTGGTCCTGCAATAGGAATGTCAGTTAGCTAAACATTGCATTTTTCCTAATTTAAGTCGTCTTCGCTTTGAACCAAGCGTCCTTTAAGCAGGAAAGGCAAACCTTAACCTGTTCTAAAATAGTATGTGTACTAATTTGGAAAATCTACAGCCATTGTGTTAAAACGAATCAGGAAACTAATTGCGTTGTATTAATTCTTATCTAGGAGTATTTGTAATGTACATCCTGGGTAAATTCCACACTGTATTCATTACCGAAGAGCTTTGTACATATTATTTTTATCGGGATGAGTCGATGTGTGACATGGGAACGTGAGCTATCTACCGTGAGGTGATAAGTGCGACATCCTAACCGTAACAATGAGTGCCTTGTGTCATCATGCCCTGACATAGATAGACAGCACAACTTAAATCAAGCGGCTGTGCATGACAAAAATTGGTGTCATGTATTTTTGTGATAATTTGTGAAAAATCATTATTTTGTACGAAAAGATTATGATTGTTATGAAATGGGGACATGCGTTTTCCCGCCTTTATTTCTGTCATACCGACGAATCCCCTGTGTCACCCGTAACTTGCCCGAAACTAACCATAGAGAAATGATAATGCAAACTGCACAAAACGAAAAAAAGATAGCAACTGGCAATGCAACTTGCCAGTTACATCATATAAAATATTTAAAAATAACAAAAGCATGTTTTAACGTTACTATTCGAATGATAACAGCCTCGCCCACATTATAGATGTGTTTTACAGAGGACAGTCCATAGGACGCTGGATGTTCCTGGGAGTGCCAACTATGGCACAGGCGGACGCTAACGGTCGCGCGCATTCTTGAATCCCACAGTCCAATGGCTAATTGCCGTGATCTTACAACTACACTATTCGAATTGAATAATATGCATTCAGTCATTATAAATATTAACTAGCTTGCCACTGAAGAATGTACAAATTATCCTCCAAATTTTGTTTTTTCAAAAACGCTTGCTGTGTGATTTCTGGTTAAACAACTAAGAAGGCATGCAGCACCTGGCTCCCTTAAAAGCTTTAAAGATAAGTAGATGTTCTGTAAAAAACTTGATATTTGCATTATTAATGGGAGAATATGGTTGTAAATAACATAATGGGCATTTAACGGCCAAAAACGCGAGGAAAACCAGGAGCTAATAACACAGCACATCCACAAGTCTATCTATGGTGGTCAATATCCCCTTAAAGGATCTGTCCTAAATAGAATTACTATAATCATTAGTTGGGCTCGTAATTGTCATGTAAGATTTACCATGTATTGCTTCACACAGCTCATTTGCATATTTGCGATTTCAAATAACTTGCATAAATTATATTCAATGAGCGTAACTAAATAGGCATAATAAATCCATGCGGGCGGCTCTATGCAGCTGTTGTTTTTACAAATAATTATTTCATTCATTTGAAGTTACTGGTATCGTTTGACGACGAATTTCGGACGTGCCATTGGTCAGTTATTAATGAATATTCATCGACTTGCACGTAATGTATGTCGCAACAGGCTATTAGCAACAAACTATGACTATTAAAGCCAGACTCCACTTGGAATTGAACTCGTAAACGTGACACGATATTTTAGTCTTCCAAGACAGGATTGCGATCAAGATGACCATGTAACTTGTGATTGATGACCATGAACGGTGGAAAAACTGGACTAGCAAGCCCTAAGAGATTTACTGTGATTCCCCTTTTAATTCTAAATAGTTCTCAAGAACTCATAAGTCAGTCACATACTAAAATTCTGTTTTCTTTTTCAATTCCGCGATACTTAGAGGTTTTCAGTCATACGCATTCGCAAAACGGAACAGGGGACGCATTGTTCACAATTGTTATGCAAAACTGACACGCACTCTGTAGTTTACTCGTCAATTGAATATGACACATAATATAAACCATTCAATACGCCTTCTGAATTCTAAGCAAGTTGTAAACAAAGAAAGCTTTTCTTAAGGCAGAGTTTCTGCTGAACTTTTGGAGAATGTCAAAATATTAATTTAAGTACTGTCATTAAAGTTGAAGCAACACGGTTGCGCAAGCGCAATGGAATATGACATACAAGACAAACCGCAACATAGCCAACGTGATTCAAGATAGCGGATGACTCCGCTGCGGTCATGCATGATTCCGACCGGTTTTTCTGCAGCGTTGCCTCCTGACGTCACCTCGAGACACTGAGAACAACCGATACTTATAAGGCAAAAAGCCAAATGAAAGAGCTGCTTAATTTCTTAATGTGTTCTTGGAAATATGCATATAAAATATCAGTTACTGAACCTGTCGTAAAAGAAACGCTTTGACATGAAGATGTGAAAGACGATAAACATTTCTAAATGTCCCCTATATTAATTTAAGTTGATGCCTAAGAAAGTAATAAATTCTTGTCTACGTTTGTGTTTATCTAGGTTATAACTGTTCATTAGTTAGTAACTCGAGGTCACAAAGTGCAAATGAATTTATCCACATTACCAGTTAGTAGGCAAGAAATTTTGTGGTTATTTAGAAAAACTGAATTGTTAAACATTAAAAATTGATTCCCACACATTGGCCGACGATAAACAATCGATTTTGTTAACAGATTTCAATTTGTGGAAACTTTATTGTTCTTTTCATTCCACCACGGGCCGATTTCTCTTGTACTTTTTGTATTTGGAGCTTGTTGGCAATAAATCGTGAATCGAGGCGTAAAAATTATACTCCAATACTCGTTTCAATTCTCTATTTATAAATGTCTGACTTCATACGAAATGAGGTTCGTTTAAGAAATATAATACGCACTGTTCGATGGGTCTACGCACTATGAACCATTGAGATCTTGCAAAATGGGCATAAATAATTGTCACAGGTAATCATTGTAATGAATCAGTTACATTATGCATCATTTTGGTGCTTTGTGTTCAACAATGGTACTTGTTATAATACATAGTACCTGTCATGTTCTTCAACCACGCAATCTTCCCTGTTGCATCACTGGTTGTATTTATCTATATTATTTATTTTTAGCCTATGTTGTCCCACTGCAGTTCAAAGGCCTCCATTTCACCTTTCCACTCCTCTCTGTCTTGAGCTAGTGTGGACCAATCTCTAACACTAGTCCATAAACTGGCACAGCGTTATTAAAATTAATTACGTTTTAAGTTTGGTTTGCAGTCCATAATTTATCTTTAATATCTTCGTTACGAAACCATTCATATAAACAATTCCTTATCGCGATTGTAGCATAGATCTCCAGACTTATTCAGGTCAACCTATCTGAAAGAGGTATTGTTACACACACATTATGAAGCTATTGGGGCCAGTACTTGTTTAAATCGGCTTCTCCGTAGTTTTTTTTTTTGTCATCTAAAGCTGTTTAATAGACAACCTTAACCTTTGCATGTGGTTCGTTAAAAAGCTCATGAGTAAAGTTTTAGCAGATGTTAATCATATTATACTCCTTTATGTCGTGATCCAGTTGTTGTTTTCTCTTTAGGCCAAGGTCTCCTGCCGGGTGTGACACCGCGCCTTTATTTACACATCCATTAAGCGCAAATGCTCACTCTACTGCTTTGTTCTTTGTTTTTATTTTAAGTTTTATGCCCTCGACAGCTTTGTCTGGCTTGTTCGCAGCCTCTGAAGATATCAGTATATCTGTGTTCATTTATGGGGATGTGAAATGTACTTCGCTAACAGAGTTGTTTAGTCTCGTCACACCATAACCATCAAAGCCTGTTCGCGAGGTACTTCTAGCAACATCTGAACATTCGTTTACACATACTTGTGGTACCTTATCGTTAAATAATTTAGTTACGGCTACATACTTCTTAATTTTGTGCCCATTTCATGTATAAATTCCTATTTACGTGTATCATTTTATTTGGACTTTCCCCGTTTACTGCTGTAGGTGACGTCACTGGAATATGCGGTGTCTTTTAATAACAATATTCTACGTAATCCATTATAATAAACGTGGCATCATGTCGTGTTGAACATTTGCAGTTCTGTGCCAAGGTTACAATAATACTGCGTAACTGTCACGCTGCTGGTGGATTGTCAGTTGTTGTTATAGTAAGGGATTCAATCTCCAAAACGATTGTGCTAATTTTGATGAACAGTTTGCTGATATAAGGGCGATTGTGTAACTCAATAAAACTGATGATACATCGGATACCCAATAATGTTTTAATAAACAAAATATCTTGGAGCAGTAAAGAATGGATGGCCTTCTCGGTTAATAGCTATATTTGGTTGAGACAATCTCTTTATTACATCAAATCGTTATTTTTATAAGGGACGTTCGCTTGGCCTTTACAAACGTTAAGCTGACATTTCCTTTGGAAAAAAAAGACCATTCATTTGCAGAAATGACTGATGGTCTCTTTGTCTCAGTTAATTTCCTTGCCAGTGTTTGCTTTAGCATTTTGTCTTCTTTTTAAGTTCGTATGCTTTTATATCATTAAAAAAACTGACTGCAGATAAATAAAGGTTCTGTCTTTATAGTTTTATTTTTAATTTTTAATATTCTAGCCTTAAAGAAAACCTTAGCGTCATTCTGAATCACACGGCTATTAATAACAGATAAGTACTCTAGAATCGTTAACTTTTTAATAGTAACTATTTAAACCTTTAAAAAGGTGTTCTTCGATCACAAAACATAATTAAACCCCGAACCCGTGACCCCGAATTTTAATTTCTTGGAGCCTCTCAACTCCTCTGAAGACCAATCGTGTGTCACCATCACTCATGGTGATGGTGTCTCATGGACACAGTACTATCTGACGTATATTCCATGTTAGGTAGTTGCATTAAGTTTGTCTGAAAAGAAGCTTTGGCTTGTCATTGGAATTTATCCTGTTTGTCCACTTAATCATCAGTTTTAAGGAAAACCACAATATATATTTCTAAAAGAGCTCCCTATTACTTAGTCTCATTTTCTGTTTTTAACACCATATTTTTATAAGGATGTTGACGATGTTATTTGTATAATTTGGTCAAAACGAATTAATATTTTCGTTGTTATTCTTTTATCATTAGGAAACGAAACAACTAACCAGTAATGTGAGTTTTGTTTCTCGTTTATCCTATCCTACTTCCTACTTAATATGGAAGTTTGTGAGGATGGATGAATGGATGGATGTTTGGTACTCTTTCACGCAAAAACTACTGAACGGATTTGAATGGAATTTAGAACACAGATAGTTTATAACCTGGATTAACGTAGGATACTTTTTATCCCGGTAGTACGTTCCCGTGGGATAATTTCCGTCATCCACGCGGGCGAAGCCGCGGGTAAAAGGTAGTTATATAATTATAATATAGTCCTCCAGGTCGTATTTCTGCCATGGCGGCCAATCTCAACGGAGACTAGCCTTCGGCGCGGGAGATATTATAGTGCACAAGTGTGTGCGCAAACACAGGTGTACTCTCTCATAGTCTGATGGGATGGCAATCCAACACGACCGGAGAGACATCAGGCGCAGGACCAACGGCTTAACGTGCTTTCCGAGGCACGGGGGTATCACACCGCCAATTTTCAAACTCCGGGCTGTTACTAAGAAATTCCTAATGGAAAAACCATAGATATCCGAGGAAAAACTCAGTAACACTATGCCCGATCTGGGCATCGAACCCAGGACCCCACGCTCAGCAGTTGCGCTTATAACCACAAGACCAACGGAGCAGTTATAATAACTGTACAACTTATGGGACACGTTACTATTTAAATAACATCTATTAGTACTTATTTAACAACCAGTTTACCGAAATTGTCAAGTGCGTTGGAGGCGATAACCAGTCTTTTAAAACTCTTGTATTATAGTAAAAGCCATATTTGGAAATAGCAATAAAAATAAAGTTAGAGACTAGCAATTTTCTGAATATAGTCATTGAACACATTGAACATCCTTGTGTCTGGAAAACCTAATTTAAATTGTGATATTTGTTGCGTAGGTACTCGCCAACGAATAGACAACCTCGACAACTCTCATGGAATTTATTCGAAGCGATTTGACGAGGCATGATATATATTTAACGCTGATATAAAAACTAATAATTACATTACCAATACCAATTTGCAGACAAAACAAAGTGATGGAAAGCTTCCGCCTGAAAATAAATTGAGTTGAGATGAAAGATATTAATTTTTAGCAGCCGAATCATTATGTTATTTAAGAAAAAACGTACAAATTAACTGCATATTCTCCATTCTACTTGAAAATCACGATGCCATTGATAAAGTGATACGCAAAACCATTCATCGGACGAAACTGGTTGCTGATATCGGTAACAAGATAACATTCTCGTTATGTACGAAATTATTCCAAAACAAACTTACTCGAGGGCCATATAAATTTTAGGAAAGAGAGAACAATTATTGGATCTAGTTTGTTAAGAAGCCCATCCAAAGATGCTAGGAAACTGGTACCTAATGTAACGAAAAAGCAAATAAAACTCATAACTGCATGAAATCAGTAATTTCCCATTCGAAATCCACAAGATGCTATTTCTTCCAGTAAACCATATAGTACCGCAAATAATATTTGAGCCATTTCAGCATAACAGCCAGAACTTATCGAGCTGAACGAATTATAGTCTCAAAATGAAACGGGAACATTGTGCAATGGTTCCCAGTTTCCAGATGTTACTCATTGGTTTTAGGCGGCAGTAACCGAAATATTTACGGACGCTAATGGTCACACCTATCAAGTTACGGTCCGTTTAGCTGGAATGTCTCTTTCAAAATTGATTGAAATTGAGCCAAGACACATAAAGTTAATATATCATGACGATATAGTCCTCTGAATTTAGATTTTTGGTGAACTTTTGTGTGATCGCTGCTAACTTTACAACCAGGAAAATATTTGCTTACGTTACCTTAACTGGCATGTGTTATGGTTTAAATCACTTGCCTACAGCTAATTTTAACCTCGATTACACATTAATGTTATTTCTGTCGAATTCGTGTTTTCCTTCTCATATCCTGCCGATTGTTTATCCGCGAACCACGATGTAGGCACATATTGAATGCAAACATCCATCTTGTATATTATTGTTTGCAAGTATAATTAAATCAGGAGCCGAGTCGGTTTATGTTATTGCTGTGCAGCTATTTTCAGATGTACTAGACTAGAAACAGCTTTTGTTATCTGGTTTTATTGTAGTGAAGTGGCTTTAAGCTGTAACTGTTTCTGTATACTTTACATCGCAGCGAATTGTTTGTTGGGTCGTTCCAACTTCGGCGTAACTACGTGTTTGCTCACTGAAATACATTTCTTATTCGAAGTGCATATCTAATTCAAAGTCTATTTTTGTACCCTCTTGTTCAGTAACTATTACCAAGGTGACCTGTAAGTACATAATCATCTTTGATGGACCATGCATTGAAGGACTTAACAAAAACTTAGTTCCTTAATCGCTGTCAGCATTTGCAACAAAGTTACCATTTTCCATGCATACCCTTTTGGTGCAGACGGTTTAAAAGGGCGTTGGCATCCAAAGGGCGACATCAAAGGCGCCGCCCGCCCTGACCAGACACCATATCTTACGTTCATAATCATTGGAGCAATAAATTAATCTGTTTGCGTTGCTATGCGACTGAAATATTTAACTCTATAACAGTCTGGATTCCTATAAACATTACTCACTGATCTGATCTAATTTACCAATGGCTATGATATATTTTATAGTTCTTCTTATTTCGAATGTTGATTCATAAATCGACAGCTATTGGAATGAGGACTCTACAAAATACCAAATTGTAAAGACAAGAACGGTTATTTACAATTTGGTTGTGTCTTCCGAAAAGGAAGTCGCTAGCTCAACAAAAGTGTTGAAAATGAATATTATCCGTATATCTAGTATATCCTTCTTTGAAAGAACTTTCCTAAGGTCCTGTAGCCGCTATTGTATTTATAATTATTATTTTGATTTTCAATTTATTTTTCCTGGTATTTTCAGAATCTCACGGGTGAGATTCTAGTTATTATTTTGAGAATTATTATTATGTGCCTGTTGTGTGCCACTGCAGGCCATTTAAGAGCAAGTTGAACATCACTTTGTTACATCATCCTCTTCTGAGGCTCTGTAATTTGATACCATAAGCCTCTTAACGTTAAATTCGATAACATATTGAACTTCATGGCTTAAGGGCTTTACATTATTCCCTTTTGTTCTTTTAATCCGCAATGAGTCAACATTGCGGATTAAAAGAACAAAACTACTACTGACTAGAGGTCATCTAGGCCCCTCTAAGAGGTCGTTGGCAGTCGGATCGGCATACCATAGGTGTTGAACGATCGATACGGGTCTTGTTAAGGCAATTTTTACTTTACTGTGTATCGATTTATGTTGTTATTCGAATTATGATGCTTGAATCTAATTCAATTTTTCATTTTCGTTGCTGGTATAGAAATCAAGAAGTACAGTTTTGGTTTCCGTATTGTATAAGTAAGTAGTGTATTAGAGCAGTACAGTAATCCACATATATTGTGAATTTTCTTTTATTTTCTTCTGCAAAAATGTTTGTGTACCGAAAAACGTCGATATGAAAGCTTCAGCAGCACTGTGTATATTGATACAAACTTTTCTAGACAAGTATCGTGCTGTTAATAGTATACCGTAACATTATATCTTGTGATCATAATGGTGCAAGTACTAACGGACGTAGACTAAGCTCCGGGTTCTATTACATCCTTTATTACTCAGTTTTCCTTTGCATTGACAAACAACTCTATGCTGATTATCTTTTTTCTCAGATCACAGTCGATCTTTTGAAATTCAAGGAAAGTGCTACCATTAAAAACATTTTTTTTTTAATTATTTATTAAACATGTCTTCATAAAGGGCTAGTAGTTCTGTGGCTGGAAATGACTCAAGTTTAATTTTTTAATGGAATAAAGAGCAAAAAGCACGAGTCATTCCACTGTGACTTAGGGCTTCATTGTCGAAATTGGATCAAGATTAACCCTATTATGAGACCACCCGCATGCGTCGGAGTACCGAATGTTACAATGATCTATCTATATGGATTCCTAAACTTAGCTTTAGAATATCCAGTTATTCACAACTTAACTTCATATCTATTAATTACTCGTGACTTGAGTCGTGAGCTGTTTTTCATCCCAGTCAAATATTGGAAGAGCTTGAAGCAAATGATGCATTTCGTTTGCTCTTCTCTTTATGGGTGGTCTCGTCATTTTCCATTCAAAGTCTGAGACAAAGCCAGTTTATGTTTTCCCAAGTCACTAGACATTTTATTTCTAACACTTACTGAGATTCCTCGAAAAGGAAAGTTGTCGGACCACTTGTGGCAGACGTGCTAAAATTTGACTCCGGGAAACAAGCCTGACATGCCTGTCTCTTTACTGATGTAGTATTTTAAATTCATTCGATTGTATACTTTAATGCTCTGGAATAAAGGAGTTGTTCAAAGATTTTTATTTCTTCATTAGCATTCGTGTTTCGAAGGAGTATATTCCCACGCGAAAAGTGCTCAGTGGTAGCGAGTCAGGAGATAAATATTTGTATACTACACTTAGCACTCGGCACCCTGACCTTGGCAAAGAACAGATATTGTGTAAATGTTACGAATTATTGTTTTATCAACGTTGACCTAGTGTTTTGTTTATACACACTAATACAGCAAAATTAGTTTTTGCGTCGTCTGAGATCATCTAAAATTTTATAAAGTTTGTGAAACGCTATATAAAAACTTTAAAAAAAACTCGTAGGAAGGCTCAAGCAAGCTGTGTAATCAATTGACAATATTTTTCCAACTCTGACTCATCGTGTACTTTGCAGTGTGAATACACTGGTCCTTTTCGAGTATGATTCAATATGTTAAGAATTTAATTAATTTTAACGTGGAGTCCCAGACGACGGCGTCAGGCACATGGCGGGCGCCTGGGTGCTGTGTCCCGACTAAAATAGATGGCGGCTATTTATACGAGCCGCGTATCCGCCCGGCGCACGCGCACCGCCGTATCCGCACGTTCGACACACCGCGTGAATATTCCGCCGTCAACAACCAAAAACCTCTATCAATAAGGTATCTTTTGAAAATAGCTAGGTAAACGGCGCTAATAAATCAAGAAGCTTTCAACGAAACCGGTAATAGCTCATCAATCATGAAGCAAAATGGCGATAAAAAAGGGTGGGACGTTGTGTCTGTGAAAGGACGCCGATTCACGGGTTAATGCAAGATGTGTTAACTACGTCAAGTTATAGTTCAGTAGTGCTATTCTGTAAAAACTTCACCGTGAAAACTTAAGTGAAGTAAGCTGTCAATAGTGCCAATCCTTAGCGTTAGGTGGAATGGCATCTCAATTCACCTAACTTTTCACGGTGAGGTTTGTACAAAATAGAATGACTGAAGTAATAGTTGATCGAATCAAATCTCCTCGCGTGAGCCTTTTAAAGCCGAAGTTCTACTGCCAATGTAAAATGTTGTATCTCAAGGTGATATGTTTATTTTACCAACTGTTATGGCAGAACGTACACAAACAGGTCGCACCCAGCCAGTGATGTAACTAAGGTGATGCTATCCGTTGTTGCTATTTATAAATTGCTCGAAAAATTCATTCCAACTACTTTAATTTGTGATGCGGTAATAAATGATGACATTGACGGTAGTTAACGAGTTGGAAGTGATGTTGGTATTCGCTTTATTGGTGTAAATTCAGCTACCGAGTATGGTAGTAAAGATTAAATTTTCATCAGTGATAATTTGGTTTTATGGATGTCTTCATAACACTTATGGAGCTACCAATGAGTGGAGATTTCATATCAATTAATGAAACCTATACAACATTAAACTCAAACAAACAAACAAAACTTCATAATATAAATATGTTAGCACCGTTGATTACACAAATTCTGAGACCGGTTAATGACATTGTGTAATTGTTAGAATGCCGGACAAACGAGTTGCTAGACGACCTTCGTTAATTGAATAGGTGAAGAAGATTACTATCGCAGCCAAATTTATTATATTACACACTCGAACACACAGTGTAAAGTATGAATGCCAATTCACGAAGAGAGATGATCAAATCTGTGTACCTATTAATTCTCGAATGAATGTTTAGTCACGTCGACATGATTCGCGTCTACAAATAAAACGTGATGTGGGTCATGGCTTCCCGCAAACCTTGTTTGATTTCGTACCCTACATAAGAATTGGCCTTAAGTCTTGATTTTCCTTACTTATGATAATCATTGGATTCATCTGAATACAAGTTCTTTATCAGAATCTTTTAGGTTTTTATGTAGGTTTCTGCATATCTTTTATTTAGTACCTATGCCATATTTCTTGTGTTACGAAACACCTGCCCTTCTGGCCTCATATTTTCGCAATATTGTACTGTAAACCCATTTGGTTAAATGTTTGCGTTAGCATGTACACTGCGAACAGTTATAAAGACTAATAACTCTAGCAGAGATAAGGTTAAGTGGCACAATAGTCGTAAATTGGTACATACGCTGTCTTAGAGATAAACTGGGATATTCCATCTCTTTTTGTCCTGCTTGTTAGCGTCTAACCGCTTGATTCTTTAATGTCTTTAACCCAATCATTGACCATGAAACGGCCCCTTTTTCATATGACAATAACAATCGATTTATTATACATTCGTTGTCATCACAAAAAATAAGGTCCAATTGAAGCTTTGCTTTCAATGAAATTGTCTTCGGTAATATCATCCGCTGACGTTTAATTATCGAGATACATATACATAGGGGTCGCAGCTCTTAGCATGTTCGTGACTTCGGGTCATAAAGTTTACATCCCGTGGTAAATGCACAATTACTATGTAGCATGCCACATCAATCTCCTCACAGTGTTTATTAGAGAGCTGAGAGCTCGACAATTTATAAATAGCTGTATTTTATTCGATTAAGTTCTTAGACTAGAAACCTGATCAATTTAACAGCAAACTGAAAATTATATTCCCCATTAGGTATACCCGAGGGCGCGGAACCATTTATGTGCTTATATGGACTAAGATGGAGAGAGTGAACATCGATGGCAATCATGTTATCCACGTCTTAATTGCCGTTATTTATTTAATTGCTGCGATATGTAGCCTCTACTATAACATTTTCTCTGCAGCATGCAAGTAATGCATTAAAAGCTCTACACGTATTTGTAAATCGCCGTCTCGCTATATCGGTCAATTGTCGTAAATTACAGGCCATTGACAGTCAAAGAGAACATTCAATACATCACTGAAGTTAAAAGTCACATTTGATTTGGTCGGCGCCTGCATTGCACGCATAATTAATTTGAGCAAGCGCAGTGAATCACAATAGCAGATGTTTGAACAGCTGGTGGCCATATTGGATTTTATATACGTAAGTAATGTCAGAGTACTTTGAAAGTGCATGTTTATAAGTCATGTGACATACTGGACACATGTTAATGAATATCGCAAATAAAACATTGAGCTGTATGCATTAGATGAGAAAATCCACTGGCCGTAATAGAATTGAGATTCACGAACTATTTGAACACATTTGGGATGCATCTCACGCCTCTCGAAAGTTTTAGATGAGTCTACAGCACTCTGAACAAGTGTCCAGTCAGGGGTTAACGACTTGATTGGCCAAGATGGCGATTCGCGAACGTGCTAAGTGGATGATGACGGCTCGCTAAACCCATTTTAGTAACAGGTCCAATGAATGATTTTGAAACAGCTTGTCTTCTAAGAAATTATAACAAATAAAAGCTCCTGCCTACTTATTGAATATGTTTTAAGCAATTTGATTTAAGGTCGTTGACACATCTGGAAAGAACAAACGGCTCAGTATGAGAAAAACAGTACCAGTGCAATGCGTAGATAAGATACATTTTATCAGCATTAACAAGTTGCGGTGTGCCACGTTCTACCTACGCTGTCCTAAGCATTTTATCAGCTGCCAAACATTTACGTAGCCGACATTTCTTCTATAGCTCTTATTAGCTACATATTACTGAACATACACATGATGTCCTAATGAAAATCCACGATTCATTAACCCTTTTTTGTGTAACAAAATTTTATGGATGGTCGAATGTAGAAAGCTTTTAAGCCAATTTGGACGGTTCATATATGATCGATACTTTAATTATTTAGCCATCGTTCGCTAATGGCAGAGCCGGAATCTAGAGGTGCACTAATTGTTCCAGTAATGTTAATTGCGGTTCTCCTCTGTCGGTATCTAATTCGTGTCATGGTCCGACCTGCCCAGACACGTTAATGGGGATATTTATTGACTGAAACACGGTTACCGGTAGCCAGTGCAGAGAGAGAACTAC
This sequence comes from Dryobotodes eremita, assembly GCA_917490735.1. NCBI lineage: Eukaryota > Metazoa > Arthropoda > Insecta > Lepidoptera > Noctuidae > Dryobotodes > Dryobotodes eremita. The sequence goes on from OU823257.1 coordinate 15,818,422, forward strand.
GGATAATGATAGGGTATCACACTGACAGATTGTTTCTAGTCCCAGCTAAGGGATTCTGCTCGTTTTGCTATCAGTTTTTCTTGCTCGAATTTATCAGCGACGGAGTACTGGAGTTACCTAACTCGTTCCTGCTATTTATAACGTCGGATAAGTGGTGCATTTAACCTATTAAAATTCATAGCATTTGAATTTTATCTTCATGCTTTGCATGTTGATTTTGTTCCAAGTAATTGTTGTATAATTTGTCTCCTGTTTGACAGCATATGGTTTCAACAAAAGTCGTGCTGATGGTAGTTGTACAATCAAATAATGATTGGCTAATAGTTTAGGCGTTGGTTTTATGCAACTGCATTACAATACAGTTTCACAAGTTACTAACGCGTAATGAGTAATGACAGCTATTCATCTGGAGGACCACTTTCACTGAGCGCCCACTAGTTTTTCTGGAGTGGGCGATAGGGAAAGCAATATGCTAATCCAACTCATCTGGATGACACTTGAATAGAACGTGATGTATTAATAGACAAAATAAATTGTTTAAAAAACTGTTAACACCTATTTATTTCTGTTTACAGGTAAAGGTGAGCATTCGAGAACTAGTTCCTTATCATAAGTTTGTATCGAAGGTAAGTGCAGTCACAATTTTGGTGGAACATTAATCGTTCCAGTCATTGGTGAGATAACAAAGCTGATTGGTTTCCATGCTCTAATTGGCGTTGTTAACAATACCAAATTAATTTGTAGAGCGAATGCAGCTGATTAAAATGACATAAAAAGTTACGACTACAGATTTTATCGCGAGTATTAAGTTTTATGAGAGAACTTTACTGGTAAGGAGTAAATGAGAGTGAAAGTAAGGCCAGTGCAACAATAATAAGACAATTTTCCCAGTTCATGCGTGAAATATCGCATCCGATACGCGGAGCTGAGCCGACGTGTATAACGTTTCCTATCTTATATAGTAATCATCGTTCTTCAACAGCTTTCTGATAACATTATGTATATTGTTGGATATGTTTCTTTACCATCATTTTCGTTCGTATCTTTATAATATCAGTTGCCCTCTTGAACCAGTTTGGCACAAAAGAAAGCTCCAACATCGACACTTGGATAGCTTCCGCGTCCCACGCGATTTAAATTGCGTTAAATATAAACTGCCTACGCCGCATATTTTAATATTGTAGCCACACTTGTAAATCATAAAATATTATAGCAGGCCGTAGGTCTTCTGTGTATGGGCCTACACCACGAACCTTGCTCTTATAAATATGTCATACTTGGGCTACATAACTAGACCTGACACAAAGGTTGGTAGCCGCAATTTTTCCACTGATGTTAATGTAAATATTTTAAAGTTTCTATGACAGACTAAATATGATATGAATCCCTCTACGTAATATGTTTACGTGAACACAAACAACTTGAATTATTACGTTCATTGAGTTTTAAAAAGACAATGGAACGTCGTTAATTGTCGTTGATAAAAAGACATCACAACCTACTACTTGCGTTGATAGTTAATATACTCGTACAGTTCTAAATAAAACACACTCTAACAGCACAGGAAAATACAGAATATGTTTTTGAATTTTTAATTCCTTTTACAAACCAAACAAAACAGTTATCTAATCCGCACCGATCCAGTTTCAATGAAAACTAGTATGAGCTACTTTTACCAGCGGTGTCTTGTCAATGAAAATCATTTTGTCAATGGGCATACCTGACGCACTTGGCCCTTTGATTTCTAATTCCGTGTGGGCGTGGAATTAATTCCGCCTATTTGGCTTTCTTAAATTCATAATCATTACAACATCATTAATCAATTTGTAGTTTTGCTATGATAATGATATTTTTAATGCCATGTTTGTGCGTCATTACCATTTTGATGTGTGCATGTCATGTCATTCTTGCGTTATGCTGCGTTATTTAATGAGTGTCCCACGATTTTAGTTTGCATGTAAAATGTTGGTTGTCACGCGAAGCTTTGAACATAGTTATGCTGTTATTTCAGATGTTTCCTGCATGAGATAAGTGACTAGATTTGTTATGCGGGTGTCGTTTCGCTAACGGTGAGTCCCCACGTGTTCCATTGTTTCTCGGCTCCTCATGATTTCGTAATTCACTGTTGCGTTTCACGCTTTCTTCCGTCTCTATCATCAAACAATCATGTTTGTTTATGCGTGACTTTGTTGACATATTTTGACCAAAAGTTTTTCTACTCTTGTCTTTTCTCAGCGGATAAACGCATAACGAATTCATAAGTCGTTTTTATTTCTTCAGACAATAATTTACTACATTATCTTATTTTGCGTGTGCGGCTAATTGAACTCGACGTGGGACGAAATTGACCACGTTAAGTCACTTTGAAAACAGGTCAATTTAACCCATTAAACTGAATCGATTACGATCTGAGCGTAGATGCCTGCATATACAATGGTATAGCGGCTGTGCAGACCGGTAACTGCAACCTTCGCTGGGAACGTTAAGTGCGACACCGGACATTCGGTCTTGAAGCCAGAGCTATAAAATCCCTAATTTATTACTACCATTTCAGGTAAGTAGTACGATTGTCCGTTCGTATCAACAAATATGAATTCAACCTCCTAGATATAAGATCTTTTCTCACATGCTCGTGCGAGAGATGTATTTATCGATAAACATAATTTATTTATGCTGTGATTACTGTTCAATTGTATTGTGGTTTATTGATCTCGGTTTTCAATTTGTTATTTTTATTTTTTTATTTATCTTGCTTGTAAGGACAGCGTAGGCTCGCCTACTTCTCTGTTTTTGTAGCGAGCTGTTGACATTGCCATTCAGGCCGTTTCAATATGGTCTCCTATAGATTCTACAAGGTCTTATATTTAATCGGTGCATTTATATTTACCGAGATTGGTTTAATTTACACTAATTACAACTATACATGTTTAGATTTCTAGTCATGTGAAGTCGCCATAAACTTTATTCCTGATCTGAACGTTAATATAACTGCACGTAGTAACCACATCCAATGAGACCGACATTGGAATTTAAATGGAATTGTCCGTTAGATTGGTAAATTAGTGTTCGAACATGCATTTCCTCATGCGTTTACATAGATTAGAAAACGAGGAAATCGACATACAACTCGTACAACCTTAAAAGGTAAGCAAGTTTATTTTTACAAACGTTTTATTTTTACAATTGTAAGGATTGCAATAGCTGGCAGGGTCGATTAAGCTTATCTAAAGGCAACAATGACTAATCCCACTGATTATATGGAAACTATTCGAAGCGTGCATCTATTAACTATGGTGACTGACGCAAACATAGTTGCTAAGAGCTCATTACGTCAATTGTAATAACAACTAACGTCAGTGTAATGCTCTGAGATTATAACATTAAGCATCATTTCATCCTCAATTGCTGTCATAACCGCAGACAGCTTTCCATCTAATAAGAGCCTTCCTCTCCAAGAGATGTTGCAAGATATTTCAGTACAAAAGTGGAAATAGACCGCATTAGCGATGTCTGTACTCAACTGCTCATGGTAAACACCCACACGCTTGTCCGTTTAATCAATCAATCAGAAACTAGCAATCAATGTCCGTATCAATTGTCTTCAGCGACTTTTATCCATTGGTCCCTTCCGACGATTATCCTTGAATTTTAATTATAGCGCCGGTCTTGTGACTATTATCCTTTGATTAATTACTTGGGTTCACTATAGTTCATGTCGTAGGAACGGTTTCTTTTGTATGCTATAGGCCTCAAATTATCGGTGGATTGATGATTGAAGTTAGTTATGGAATTTAGTTTTACTGTCAATAATCTAACTAAACTACCTGGATAAACTTTACCCTGTGATTGCTACACAATGATCAGGTGCTGTAACACCGCCTCCGCGACGGAAGCGGTGGGCGGCGACCGAGGCGTGCGCCTACGCCGCTGCGGCTCCGATTATGTCACCTATACCTTCTCATCATATAAGGACAGCTGTGCGGATTCCTACGACAACTCATTATAGTAACACACCTATAATTTACATTTTATCGCCCAATAGTTCCTCATATTTTGAATTCTTCATTCTAAAAAGACGAACCTTCTCGTTAGGGGTTATTTACGTTTAAAGCCGTAGTTAACTCACATAATGCGTTCCACGAATAGCCAGAAATATTTTTTATGGACGTTAATTTGATCTCGATCCCAATTTTCCATGATTTACTACGTAATAATCATCAAATAAAATCTGGTATAGCACCTGACAACAGTATACGGGGCACGTGTTTACCATGGGGAATAGTCCGAATAGCTATTTATATTCATCAAGCAAATGGATATGCGCTTCATCCATTAAGCAACAGTAGCGGACTAGCGGTGTATAGTAAACAAATAACAGAAACATCTTTTGACCTATAGCAAGCCTTCAGCATTGTCAATCAGAACCCTTTCAGTACAGAAATATGGTTTAAAATCAAAAATTTCTTACATAACTTACGCTGTTTTATATGTAAGCTGTTTACGGTTACTGCCATAATCTCAAAGCGGATCTCTGTTTGTCTTGTGTAAACCCGGGCTGTACTGTAGATCATACATAAGGTGTACAGCAAGGAGTGTACTCGGGACCTTTACTGATGGAACCGTCTTGACTAGGATATAATATCTTATAATGTCAGCGGATTTATGTGCATCGTGCATCTATTTTGTTCTCCTTTGGATCTAAATCGCCATCTGGAGGCAAGGCAAAAGAAACACAACAATCGTTGTGTACTTTATAATCGCATAAAACTGGTTAAAGCAGTCGGAAGTTGATGCTTTCTAACGTGACAGTTTTAGAATTTATTATCATGTTAAAACGTGTCATTACGAAAATAAAAAGTTACGACAAATAACAAACATCTTTGTTGTATACTAATTTCTAACTAGCAGCTGCGAAATTCCCCAATATCTAAATAAACATTGATTTAGCAAACACGCTGTCGCATTAAAATTGGTAAACCAACGTAAATAATTAAATATAAACAAAGTGTTCTTCGGCTGCGCGTGAGCTCGTGTTGACTCCGTATTTGTTTTACGAGACTCCAAGATTTATTTACTATTAGTAAAGATAACGGTTAGTTTAATTACTTTGCCTGTTTTATGTTTATCCAACTTGCTGTTTTGTGTAAACGTAAGCTACTCGCTAAGTCGTGGTTAAACTTGCTACGTATGTGATGTTACTTCAGTGCGGATGATGCCAGCGTAATATTGCATTTGCGGTTTTATCGTACTCGTGTGTTCATCTATTGGCCTAGTTTCATTGGGTGCACAAACTTCCTGTTAGCTTAGCTTGAACCCAATTATTGTAAATGGTTCAACCTACACATATTTGTACGTCGATTGGTCATTCGCAGCTACTTATTCAATTGAATATAACTAGAAGATTTACATATTTGCTTGCAACTGTCAACATTATAATGCGTTAGTTATTTGTTATGTCTTCAAATGATATAACAAAATCATGTGGCCTACCAGACTTGGTCTTAGAAAAGTTTAATATGTATAATTAATTAATTAATTGATGATACATGAAATACATAGTTTATTATAGATATTTCTAAAGTAAATGTAACAATGAATCCATTGAGAATGTTTGCAGTACACAAAAGCTTCAAAGAATTTAGTACGGCAAATCGAGCGAAGCATACGAGCGATAAAATTGGCGAGACGTCCTACATTCATAATTTAACAGAAACGATCGTTCCAGTTTCTGGAGCGCATTAACCTATTTATTAAATTAACAATGCATTGCGTACATGCTCATTACAGAGATTGAAGAAGATATGAATACTTTAAAAACAACTACATCCATTCCAAAGCGATTCAGTCCACTGAGGCATTAATAACGCCATCCAGTTTTTAACTACATCTTCATTGGGCTTATCTTCTATTTTAACACCTGGTCTCATGTCTTTTAACACCGGGTTAACTTCACGTACTACCAAATTATTGCTTTTAATGACTTTATGTTCCGTTACCAACTTATTTATGGCTACCTAATCTTAATGCATCCGCTTCAAACACGTGTGATGTGAATGTGCGACTTTTTTAACTACTCCATTTTGTACGATTTCAATCACGTTTATCGTGTTATCAGTCATTTTAGATACTGAATTACTTTCACTTGAACTGCTTTTGCCATGTTGGTGTTATTCAATATTATCTTATCTCCTTTCTTCGTACGCGTGGTGCACACGTTAGTATTTTGTTACGCTGTGCTGTCAACATTTTATACTGTCGAAACGGCCGCGCAGAAACTTTCTGCCACCAGAAATAAACTATCTTGTCCCACATAACTGTCGATAACGCTGAGAATAACTTGCCAATTAGTAGTGGGAGCTCACGAAACAATGTTGACATAAAGAACCGCGTTAAATATTACAAAACACAAAGATAAATAGTCCCGTATTCTTGTGTGAACAGTTGCCTTTCCACATACATACAGCTTATGTTTTTATTCGTTCATCTATTCGTTTCTTCTGACTAAAGATAAAAAGAAATATCGAACGTGCGAAATCTCTTTAAGATGTTCAGTATCCTGTTGTCCACATGTTCTTAGAACGTATTTTCTTATCGATGCATAGGAAAAAATCGATTTACAGTCTTCATACGCATTAAGATCTATATCGAGTAAGATGGTATACTATAAAAGTATGGTATCGGCGCCTCAACATTGGCCACAATCACCCTTATAAGGAGCAACACGAGTTACCGCAGGAATAATTAATTGATCTTTAAGATCCTTGAGAATGAATACGATTAAATAAGTGATCGTTAAAATATTTTGAAATAATTACAAGATATCTCAACTTCTGCATTTAACCGTTTCACCTTGTACATTAGCCGTCGGTTACTCTTATCTTCGCGAAAATTATCTCAAATTATAAACATTGGATTGGAATTGCAAATACATTATCAGAATCTAGTATGCGTACTACTTGCGCACATCCTCCTTATTTGAGTATGGCTTCATGCTTAACGATCTCTCTTTGTGGATACAACAACATTTTAGCCAAGCTTCTGCACGGTATAGGAAACATGTTTCCAACAAAGGAATTTTAGAATCCCAAAGTATTTCTTGGGCAAGAAATCACGCGACGTGATCGGGGTGGTAACATCGCGAAAGCGGTGTATGCCAAACGTGTCTATCCAACTTATCCGCGAACAAATATGGTCATAGACTCCGCAGGAGCCAGGAGCCGAACCTGCTATCTATGTGCATTGTTACTAGCAATGTGTTTACACGACGATAATGATGAAGTATGTTTATAAGTTGATGCTATGCGTTGAATAATGCATACATTAAAATTCTAATTGAAAGCGAACTACCTGTATCGATGTCCTTTAAACATTAGATGATAAATATGTTTTCTAGGAAGATACAAACTTTGGTTCTTGTTCAAGTGGCATTGAGAACAAAAACGCCAAGTAAACAAATATATAGTTGCTGACTGCATCGCTTTACTTCGCAGATGCACATTTTGACATTATGACTCATACGCTGAGTACGGGTTATGCGGGCCATAGAGCTACTCAACTCATACAATTTAATGATCGATGGGGTGACGTCACCGCTATTGGCTCATTGTAGTAAAACGTGATTACCGTCTGTCACGTTTTTCCTAGAAATAAAATATAACACTATGAATCAGTATCCCTGTACCATATTTCATGCTTCAACTTCAACATACAGATTCCGATTCCTCTCTTTTTTGTTAGCGTCTACTAAGAAATCATTCAAACATTTAGAAATCATTGACCTCCTTGTGTAGACTTCATTATTGTCTGTTTCGTTTATAACTTGTGTCCACATTTGGTGTTCGTTCTCGTTGGGTCTGACTGTCTGACGTCACGTCTAAACCTTGACACGAACTGGCCAATATTTCCAATTTATTCTCGTCTTGTCTTTCCCAGCAACTTTATGTATAGCAACTGCAGTACAATACATCATGTTTATAAATAAACTGCTCTAGATAGTAAACATTGTTGTTGATGCACTTGCTATTGCTTTGAAATAGAACAATTCAACAGGCACCATAGGTGGTAGTCATTAGATGGCCTCACCACAATTTACGAGTGACAGTAAAAGTGATCATTATAAAGCTATGAACGCATTCGAAACGGTTAGGAATGGGAAGAGTTGAGAGTTCTTTGGTACTCGTAATTTTTTTAATAATATTTCTGGTGTTGTTTATAATGTTTTTTTTAGCGTTTATTGAACAAGGCTGGTTATTTACATCGTAGTAACTTATTAGTTTATAGCTTTGGTTATGCTGCTACATCTTGTGCATATCCACATAATAGGTAAACAAATGAAGCTATTTTAATCTGAATACTCCTTTTACTACGTCTCATTGTCTACCTAGCCTTTGCTTTACTGTGCTGGATATTACTTGTAAATTAGCACGTATTTATTTATTAGTAATCATCGATCATGTAGCGTACCTACTAACGGTTGTTTGCAAAATATATTTAATCTTTGAATGTACCTACCTCTACAGGTAGTGTTGTGGTTAAATTAACGAATAAAAACTACTGGAAATAAAATCATTTTTCCTCTACATAAACTACAAATTACCGCAACTTCGACATTGGTAGGTGGTACCTATATAATAACAATGCATGGCCAAAAACTCAATACAAAACAAAATGAATCGGTCCAATGAACTTCCAATCACAGCACGCCTTAAAAGTATAACAATTTATAAGCTTTTTCTAGCAATGACTCATAGTAATTAGGTGTTATACAAGGTGGGCCAAAAGAAGTCATCCGATGTTGTTTGGCTCTCTTTTTTTTTCTAAATGAAAAACTTCGATACTGTTTTTTGATTATGTTTATTTGAACCTTTAGAATTTTATTGGTCAAGTCGAGAAGATTATATCGGCCAAATGGGCGCCGTCACAAATGATTGCATTTGGCATTTTTCATCACTTCGGCGAGAACTTCGGGCGACAGATTCTCGCACTCGCGGCGAATGTTGTCCTTGAGGGCTTCCAGAGTCTCGGGCTTGTTCACGTAAACACGGGACTTCAAAAAACCCCACAAAAAGAAGTCTGGAACGCTTAAATCGGGCGATCTTGCAGGCCAGTGCAAATCGCCAAAACGAGAGATGAGGCGACCCGGGAACGCTGCCTTCAGAATATCGGTTGTGGCTCGCGCAGTGTGTGCCGATGCTCCGTCCTGTTGGAACCACATGCCCCTCAGTCCTAATTCGTCCAATTGCGGCAGAAAAAACTCGGTCAACATGGCCCTATAGCCCGCACCGTCCACTGTAGTCGTTTGGCCAGCGGCATTCTCGAAAAAAAATGGCCCGATGACTACTCCAGCGTGAACAGCGCACCATGCAGTCACTTTGAGCGGGTGTAATGGCTCCTCGTGCATCACTCGTGGATTTTCGGTGCCCCAGAAGCGATAGTTTTGCTTGTTCACGTACCCGCTGAGGTGGAAATGAGCCACTTCGCTCATTGTGATTTTGGTCGAAAAATGGCGGTCGGCAGGCAGCAGCTGATGCACGGACTGGACTTTGTACGGGAACATGCGCAGGTTTTTGACCATTATTCGCCTTAGGTACGTCAGGCTGATGGCTAATTGCGTGGCACGGCGTCTGGTCGATGTTTCCGGCGACAACTCGACATCCTCGGCAACAGCGGCGATATTCTCGGCAGAACGGCCGCTCCGGGGCCGGCCACTCTTGGCAACGTCTCGTGTGGTCCCATACTCTGCAAGGTTGGTGGCCAAACGGCGCAATGTTTGCGGAGTCGGTGTCGGACGGCCGGGTAATCGGCGACGGAATTCGTGCTGCGCCAACACCACAGACGAATTGTTACGAAAAAAAATAGACACGATTATTCCGCGTTCTTGGGGATTGTATCGCTCCATGGCTTGTTCACTTGTATTCTGCATCTGTCTAGTCCACAAATGTCAAAACAGATTTGACATTGGCGGCCATTTGCAAAAATGAGAGCATCTTCCAATAGGGTGATTTCTTTTGGCCCACCTTGTAGTTTGTTCGTCTATCTTCGAACCAGCTAACGTGACTCACGGTCCAACGGAAGCGAAACAAAATCTACACGACAGCGAAAACCAGTTAGTGTGTACCTCCCCTGCACTTTCATCTTGCGGTGTAAGGGGTTCAAGAAGCTCTACAATGTTTTACAGTTCATCCGCTCGTACAGGCATGACGTCACATCACTGATCATTTTTTCGTCCATGAGTTCGTTCGCCAGATGATGAGATTTCTTTTTATTTTACCTCTAATGACAGCCATGTGTACTTGAGTGCAGGGTTAGTACTTAAGTCTCGTTCGTCCATTAATTAATTTTCTTGCGTACATGTGAAAAGGTCTTCTTATTCTTCATTATGTACTTAGTTATTTTTACTACTGCTGGTTTCACAGCGTTTTCTCCGTGTTTTATTTTATTGCAGTCAACATGGTCACTATGTTTAATGAAGAAACTTGTCATTTTGTTGGAGTACTTGCTAACTCTCACAACAAGTCATTAATGTTTACTAGATAGTTTTCTAATGAAGCATATTATACCGTGTATATATGCACAGTAATTATATGTAGGTACTCTTTTAATTTGAAAGATTATATAAAAATTACATTATCTTCACCTTCCAGAATTCAAAAAGGATTGGTCAGACCACGCGCTGTGGTGGCCTACTCGCAACAAATGGCTGTCTCGACCCAAGCACACACTGGACCAGTATGGCGTCCACGCTGATGCTGCCCTTCACTTCACTCCCATGCACAAGCCCATCAGAATCCAGCTTCCGGACCTCAGATTCATTGACTGCAAGATCGACTTTTCTATAGATACCTTCAGCGCCGTTGTTCAGCTTTGCAAAAGTCTTGGTAAGTTTCATTGTTTATTTTTGTTTTTTGATTGTGCATAGTTTGGTTAAGAAAATTATTAGTGACTTAATTCAATATTTAATTGATTAGTGCAAGGCGAGACAACAATAGATCGTTTGGCACTGCGAATATTAGCATAATACCTATTATTTCTTGATGTAACGATGCGTTAGATTTAGCTAACAGCAGTAACAAATCCTACTGGCCTTGGGCTAGCCTAAAACTAAAGACAAATTGTAAGAAGTCTCAGTAAAAATGCAGATAAATTACAAGATCCGAATTTGGATAAGCACTTACGCCCAAAAAACTACATAAAACCGTCAATATCGTTATCTTTCTCTCTGCGCAAAAGATCGTAAAGGTCATATTTATTTTTATAGCGAAACTTTTATATTTCAACACTTTGTAACGGTTGACGATTTACGATCTGACTTTTATGCCTTATACGGCATTACAAGATCTAAGTCCAACATCAAATGTATTTTATCTCGTCCAAATGTTAATGCTCGTAACGTTGATCAACTCGTAAAACTTGAATGTTTATTCTTAAGGACCCATGCAATGGTGCGTGTTGCTATCGTATTATTACCACCATTGGATTTTTCAGTTCTGAAAGCAATTGCCCCCTGGTGTTTGAAGATGGGGTAATTTGTTACTGTACTCGTTCTTTATATTTTCGCAAACTTGGTATCTGTAATTATTGTGCACCTTTTTTCTACTAGAAAATACGACAGGGTGTCTATGATATTTGTATCCTGCCACAGCTGAAGGCCACGGGTCATAGAACTGTTGCCATAATATTTCATAAACAATAAAATTGTAATCTGATACCTTTACGCTTCCGATTAATGGTATGGTAACCAAAATGTATGTAACTGCCCACTCTACTATATATTTATCTATAAACTACACACCATATACAACTAGCAATGAAATAACTTTTTAAAACTACATCCTCCTCTTCTTAATTCTTGCAGGTATACGACACTCAGAAGAACTATCCCTCTGCTATCCCTTAGAGCCGTCCCACCTTAAGCAGAACTACCAGAACTTAAAGGAGGCTAAGAGGATAAAGTCTTCACACCCCGCAGACACCAACACGTTTATAGCGGCCACTAGAGGCTCATCAAACAGTTTGGACAGGTCTAACGGGCCGTGTCCTGCGACGCCACCCCCTCCAAGGTCGCTCTCTGCTACCCCTGTGGCGCAAAAAGTAAGTGTCATAATTTTTTGTTAATTTCATACCTTAGAGTTTCATTCAAATAAATAAAATATCCACATCGAAGAGTCGCTTCTTGAATTTGTGAAAGAGTATGTCTACCTAGGGCAGGTCGTACAGCTCGGTAAACACAGCTTTAAGAAAGAAGCCGACAGAAGGATCCAATTGGGTTCGGCAGCGTTTGAAAAACTTAGTCAAGTCTTCTCGTCTACAATCCCGCAATGTTTGAAGACTAAGGTCTGCAACCAGTGCGTCCTGCCCGTTATAACATACGGTGCCGAAACGTGGACACTGACGGTCGGGTTGGTCCACAAATTTAAAGTCGCTCAGCACGCTATGGAGCGGGCTATGTTTGGGGTTTCTTTGAAGGATAAAATCAGGAACGAAGTTATCCCGAAAAGAACCGGTGTTACCGACATAGCTTGCAGAGTAAGCATATTGAAGTGGCAGTGCGCTGGCCATGTTTGTCGGAGGACCGATGGCCGGTGGAGCAGACGAGTCCTGGAGTGGCGACCACGTGTCGGCAAGCGTAGTGTAGGACGCCCCCCAGTTAGATGGACCGACGACCTCAAAAAGGTGACTGGGGCAGACTGGATGCGGAAGGCGGAGGACAGGGTGTTGTGGCGCAGCATGGGAGAGACCTATGTCCAGCAGTGGACTGCGATAGGCTGAGTTGATTGATTGAAATAAAATATGTTGTAAGTTAAGGGTCAGTGAAATCAATATCCTATAACGTTCCCCCATCTAGGAGAGATACCTCCTCTCTATGAGTCTCTGTGAGAGGGAGTGAGCCATAATCCACCAGGCGGGCTTGTGCTGGTTGGTGGATGTCACATGTCTTCAAAGTTTTGGTTCAAGTGACGTCAATACAAAAAAAGAAAATATTTGGAGCCAATAGTGTCCCTTGCGAACTAATGAGTTAATTGTCGATCGTTTCAATTTAAAATTCGCACGCATAATCAGCCTATAATGTTCCCACTGCTGGATACAGGCCTCCTCTCTTTGAGAGGCAATGGGCTGTAATCTAACACGCGGGCCCAGTGCTGGTCATGTCAAGTCACATGTCTTCGAATTTTGTTTGGTCCTGGGACATGCCGGTTTCCTCACGATGTTTTTACCGTTTTGAGAGCAGTGGTGATGAAATTATTTACACAAAGTAAACCACCTTCCTGAGTTCGAACCCACGACCTACAACTCGTAAGACGGGGCTGATACCACTGGGCCACCACTGGTCCTCAAAATTCGCACGCAATCGTTCTTAATCGATTCCGACCTACTGCAAAACTGCAATTCTCGAAATTGGTAAAAAAGAAACAGAAATGGAGTTAATGTAACATGATCAGCGGGGTAATTACGTAACACACTAACAGTAGGAATGGGTTTCATTTTGACAGTTCAACAACATACATTGCGTTATTTACGTAGTTGAACAGACAAATTTTTCCAACATATGAAGCAATGGATTAGCAATATAGGCTTCAAAATGATTCAGATTGTGATAGATAGTGTGTTACGTAATTAGGGTGCTGGAGTTATGAGCTCATTCATTGGTTAAAGATAATTCAGCGGTTATTTTTAACATTTATTCGTCAGCTAAACAAGAATGGTGCAGGAAATGCATCTGTTTCACATCATTTACTGTTAATGTTACATGCATAAGTTAATTTACTAATAAATTACGCTGGTTTTGATCGCTTTTGCCGTAACTTTTGACTTGGACTAAACAAAATGTTTATGTAAAATATGCTATTTGAAGTTTTTTTTGTCCTACATAACTATGAGATAACATGTCTAATGTCTACACATTACCCACTTTCTTTTTTCATACAACTATTATCATCATAATAACATCATATATTAAATCTCCCAACCTTCTTATCCCCAGAACGGCACACTCCGTCGGTATGGAGGTGTATACAGCACACAGAGCGATGGCTCAAGCGACGGCGGGTACTGCGGTACCCCACCCCGGGCCGCTTCCTTGGACGCTCTCGACTCCCTAGCCGATTTGTCCCTAGCGGATTCTCCCTTGGAACCCGACAGCCAATCACGAGAGTTCCTTCTAACGCCCAAGTCTCTCATGGAACGTGCCAGAATGAACGTTGGGTATGTATCTATTTGTTATTATAGTACCTTTTGGATTATCCTGCTAGTAAAACGAGGAAAAAGTGTGCTCTGAAAACCCATAATTAACTAGTCGTTTGCCTGTTTTTGTTGTGATATCTAGTTTGTCCACAATAATGGAGCTTTTCTATATGAACGATATTAATGTCTTTTAATTATCACTTTCCGCATAGTTTTTTTTGTTTTTTGATGATTTCATCAACTCCATGATTGTATTGGAATTTTAGATGCCTCAATAATTATTTTTACTACGTTTTACCAAGATTGACATTATCAACATTTTTCTGGAATTAATTCCCTTTCTATGCACATCTTCAATTTTTGCGAAAAATTACTTACTAATATTTATCATTTTTCGTAAGACCACAAATCACTAAATACGTTAAGCTCTATACGAATTTAATACTTTGTTCTGTTTTTGTCAATTGTTTGAAGATGATAGAGACAGAATGATTTTTTAAATACGTTATAGCCTCAAAATACATACAAAAATCGTAACTAAAATCGTCTCCCCGTAGTTGGCTCGACTCATCCCTCTCCATAATGGAGCAGTACGTTCGCGAGTGGAACACCCTACAGCTCCGGTTCAAGTTCTATTCGTTCTTCGACCTGACGGCGCGTGCGCAGGACGCGGTGCGACTCAACCAGCTGTACCAACAGGCACGCTGGCAGATCCTAAACCAGGAGGTCCAGTGTACAGAGGAAGAGATGCTGCTGTTTGCTGCGTTACAGGTAACTTTTGACTTTTTTTAAACTTATGCTGTCCCACTGCTAGGCAAAGGTCTCGCCATATCTTTTTGTTTTTTTTTTTCCTGTCTTGCCTTCTCCGGACACTACAAATAAAGTCATTAGCTTAGAAACGGAAAAGTCTAAGTTCGGCATTTGAAATTTACTCACTTTTGCCCAAAAAGTCTAACTATCCCTTTGGAGGAGCAAAAAGGTTGATAAAAAGGATGATGTTGTTTGGAACATTCCTCAGTCTTAAGTTTCGTCAAGCAAAAACCTAACGCAATCCGAACAGGGGTCGTATGGCGAGCTAAACCCAACATTGTTCGAATGTAAGAGAGAGAGAGAGAGAGAGAGAGAGAGAGATGGAGCCATGTAGGACGTATAGTACTATACTTTTTCACAACAGAACAACGATGGCTTTAACACGTCATAGTATGGCCCCTGGTTAAGCTAAGACCCTCTCATGTTCATTTAGCACCTTTCTTCCGATTTGATACCGAATTAACCCAACCCGATCAATCTTCCAGCTCCAAATAGAGTTACAAACGCTAGCAGGCGGTAGCCTAGATGCACCGGACGGTACAAATGCAGCGCCAACTAACGCGCCAGAGGATGAGATCGACGCAGCGCTGTCAGCACTTCAGAATCAACTTGAGGGCGGGCCCGCGCCGCATAATGACATCACACATGTACCCGAGCTTGCTTCTTACCTCAAGTATCTTAGGTGAGTGTTACCAGCGTCCGATAACGAGTTTTGAGGAAAGACCCCTTTCCTCAATATACCTTTTTCAGTTAGAGTCACTCTCTGCCAGCGTCTGAGTTCCCTTCCACCTATAACCCGTCAGCCTTCAAAGCAAGAGTGAACAGCCATCGTCTGGGCACGCTTGTTCAATTATTGACGTCATCCATCGCCTTCCATCAGGCGAGATCGGGGTCAAGAGACTTGTATGTATTGCCAAATTTTTTAGGGCTCCATTAGGCAATAAAACAAAAGTTGGCGATACTCTAAAGACCTGTTGGGTATAAAAACCGAAAAAAAAAAATTATCTACACGCGACAAGAGTGATCAGCTGTATATTTAAATGATTTTATGATAACTTTTTTGTTGCTGATTTAAATACCGAATAAAATTAACTGGCGAAACGTGATTGACGTTTCGCCAGTTAATTTTAAATTGCCTTCCTTCATTTTGAAGGCCTGATCAAGTGCCACGTCAGTAAATTAAATTGATAGAAATAAATTGATTGGAATTGCGGCTAGTAAGCCCCATGTCAACTATTACGACAATACTTGAGATTCATCAACCAAGCCATTCATTATGAGTCGACACCGTGGTTGACACGGCATTGATCTCAATTCATATTGAATGGGGAATTTTTCAGTAAATATTTATGTCGGGATGTTGTTGATGTTATGATGACGGTATTAGCAGCCCATTCAAGGCTTCATCATCGGGCGTGTTGTGACAATCAACGACGTGATTTTTTTTGAAACTACATGTTGTTTCCGTGTGGAATCTCTTTTATTTTTCCATTACCTGTTTATTTTAATTATGATATTTGCATACCTGTTTGTTTTCCAGAATAAATTAAATAAATAAATACTGACTACAGACTGTTTCGCGTTGTAACTTCGTCCGTGACAGTTTAATCTGATCAGTATGATAAGCAGGGCCGGATTTAGGGTAGCGCATCCGGGGCAACCGCCCCGGGGCGGGGCCTCCACAAAAGGGCCCCCATAATAGCGACTTTGGAAAAAAATATCTTCAAATTCTGACGAGTAAACACTAGTAAACAGCTTTTCCTTTGATATTTTTTTTGTTCGTTGTTTTACACACGGTGTGTAGGTACAAGGGTTAAGGTACCTTGCCCTTACTGCCCTATCTAAAAAATCCACCCTGTTTAAAAAAGATTGAAAACTGTGGAAAAAAATATTATCGTCTGTTTCACAAAATTTTCGGGGCCTACACTTTTTGGTTGCCCCAGGGCTTCCACACGCTTAAATACGGCCTTGATGATAAGTATAGTCGTATATGTTATTTTATTTATATTATTTCTAAGTATTTACATGATATTTTCTTTCTTTTATCTCATGGCGACCGGCTAGCAAGTGTAACAACGAATACTGCGCTATCGCGTAAGACATTTGTCATTCCCCTCTTACCACCAAATGTACTTTGAATTTGCCCCTTTATTTATAAACGTTGCTTAAAGGTAAGTAGTGATTAGCGAATGTTTAACCATCCATTTTTGATGTTTAAACGCCGCGTTAACTATAAGCAACGTTTATAAATAAACCCTTTGTTGTTTTATAACTCAACATGTACGAGTATTTAGTATACACAAACCTGGGGGGTAATTGCGTAACAAACTAACAGTGGCAATGGCTTTAATTTTGACAGTTCAACAACATTCATTGCGTTTTTTACGTTGTTGAGCAGACAAGTTTTTTGAATATATGAATTAGCAAAAATCAAAATATTTTATTTCATATAAACCTACATGAGACTTATGAAACTTCAGACGCTAGGTGCACGATGCCAATTGGTCGTTTCCTACCGAGAAGAGTCAGAAAGAAACTCTACGGTTACTCTTTTAAAAATAAGTGGCTTTCACAATGTTTTCAAATTACAGTGTTAATAGGTATGGTAGGACAGTGTAGGCAATATCCTGCAAAATGATTCAGATTGTGATTGAAAGTGTGTTACGCAATTAGGGTGCACATTATTAATTGTTATACCTTTGTAACTATACGAACGTGTTCCGTATTCACAATGTCGGTTCGTATAATGTAGATAACCTACGCACCTAAAAAAAATAACTGTATTTCCAATGTACAGTCTGGGAAAATAGTAGTTTAGCAGATTAGCGTCAATGTTAACAGTAAATTTGCTAAGCAATCATTTCCCCTGATTTTACATACTTTATAATAATGTTAAAAGCCCTTAATGTTTCCTCAAATGTAAACACCGCCTAACTGCCTAACTTTCTAAATAACTAAAGCATATTGTTTTCCTATTTCAAAATTAAGTCCATTGTCCATAGTTTACCAAATTATTTTGACCAAATTTCATGATAAATAATATAATTTTCTTCATTCACAGGCCGAAACGCTTCACTCTAAAGGCATACAAACGTGGCTGGGTGTCATGTCGCGACGGCGTACTGCGCATACATTCGTCGCGCGAGGCCGCTGGGAAAGGAGAAACTCCTTCATATTCTGTTGAACTGCGCGGTGCTGAGGTAGGCACAACTAAATGAAGTTTTTTTTTTACAACTAGCTTCCGCCTGCGGTTTCGCTCGCATTGTATGTCGCTATGTCCTTCCCTAGGGTTCAAAGTATCCCCATATCAAATTTCATCAAAATCGGTCCAGCCGTTTCGGAGATTAGCTTTAACAGACACAATATTTTTTTGTATATTTCGTATATACTTTCATATATATTTAATAAAAAGCTGTTGTTATTTTGACATTACAAACAGACACTTCAATAATATTTATTTGTATGGTGGATTCTGAAATTTTAAGTTTTGTAAACTGTATTTCAATCACAGTTACGTTTTTACTAAAAACTGGCTCGATGGTTTCAACCATGTCCAAAGAAAAACATTGTTTTGTAATAAGACCATATTAGTAGTAATTTTGTTCATAAACAGGTGACTCCCGACGCTCACCCCGCGACGGGCCGCTACAGCATCAAGTTGGAGATACCCGCAGAAGACGCCATGCACGAGATGTGGCTCAAGTGTGAGAATGTAAGTAAAAACCCTTGTTATTTTAGTAGAAACAAATATCAACCTTACCACTGTGTAAGTAAAGTTGATTTCAGAATGACTACTACTATTGAAAAGGTCATAAAAAATATTAAAGTTGCAACCAAAACTAAACTTTATGTGTAGTCATAAAAGTAATTTTTTCGAAATCACTTCACTAATATCATGTTATAAAGCCCATAAAAGGCTTTCAGCCATTTTGAGCTGATACTGAGAAATTCCTAGTGGACTAAACTAGAAACGGCACGAGAATCGAAGCCAGGATTTTACTCTTAGCTCTGTCGAGGCTAATGAAACGAAAACTTCACTTATATTTTTTGTTTAAAAAAAAAAAACATATTTTCGTTATATCCTAGGAGGACCAATATGCCGAATGGGTAGCCGCCTGTCGTCTAGGATCGCGCGGTCGATCGCTAGCGGACGCAGCGTTCGCGACTGAAGCAGCTGCGGTACGGTCTCTGCTCGCATTACAGCGACCGCAGCCCGCAGCGGCGCTCAACCAACATTCACTGCCTCATCTAGACCATCTGCAGCCTGATAACTATCTTGCGCCACGGTTCCTTAAAAAACTTAAGGGGAAGGTAAGTTAGTTTGGTCTTAGGCTCTGCAAAGAACATAGTTTTCTGATGACATTGAATAATACCCCTTATAATAATCTACACAAAGTTCAAGTTTGTAACATTGGTGCAGACACCAAACGAGACCTCGGTCGACTTTTTTTTGCCACGATTTTATAAACAAGCACGTGGTCGTTTATGGATATCTGTCCTAACAAAGACAAGCTACAATCAGGGGTATAGAATCAAAACTGGTTGTGTCCACCAATTTTCAAAAACGTGTTTTTAATGGCAACATTTTAACTTTGGTACCCACTGGCACGACGGCGCACGGTGGATCGAAAATCGGCTGTAGAAGACATAGGATCTCGATTTCTTAAATGTTATTTTTTTTGCTGGAAATGACTTCTGCTGATCATTACTGTTCTATAAAATGTCATATGAAGTAAATGTGTGCACAAATGGAAGAGTTATAATTTTTATAAGAAAAAAATGTATGGAGCTAGTATGAAAAATCGAATTATCTCCTAAACGGCATGTTTAACCGTAATATCCTTGGAGGTGGTCATAGTGCTAATTATTTATAATTTTTTGGTTGCGGATTTGACGAAAAATTTCATGCCGTTTTTTTTAAAAATCGTCAAAATATTTTCATTTGTTTTTTCATATGAAACGATTCCTTTTAGTGTTAATGTTGAAGAACACGGACTTTTAACTACACGTAACATAAAATAGCATCACTCCTATATTTCCGAAGGAGTTGGCAGAGGTTTATAGTACACCCACACGTAGACAACTATGCTTGAGCTAGATATTTATCAACACATCATGAGTTTTAAAACTTTTCATACAACCAAGTTACCAATTGTTTACTCTTCTAATGAGTCCGAAAAGAAGTGATTAAGTAACTACACTGATTAGGTCTTCTAATGAGTCTTTATAGGTGATTTAATGATTTTCAATATCTCACGACAATACCAACTATGGATTACATTCAACTTTTCCTGATAAGTAAGCTAATTTGTTAATTAGCAGTGCTATGAGCATAAAGCTAAGTGCTTTTGCTAAGTGCACAAAGGCCTAAGTTAGATGCCAAGAAAAAGCAGAGCTTTTTTGCTGAAACTCTCGACTTAATTCAATTTCAGGAAACTGAGTTCGAGTTTTTGGATATATCCAATCTGGATGCTGACTCAGAATTGGAGTCTGACAACGAGAGTGATAAGGAAAATTTGTAAAAAAATTATATATGTACTTATTTGTAAATTTGTATTTGAGTCTGTTTGGGTTTTTTTTTTGTAATATTTAATGATATTTTGTCTTTTTTTTTATTTATTTTACTTTATTTTACAAATGCTTAGTATTAATTCCTTAAATTAAATTATTTTGTATATAATATAACTTTATATGTTACTTAAATAAGAGTTTGATAATCTTTATTTATTTAAATTAATAAAAATGTGTCAAAAAACAGCAATTTTTTTATTTAATTTTTCTTGTTTTGTGTGTTCTTAATATTTGGGTTAATAACATATCGAACTTTTTAACTTGGACACTAAAAGGGATCGTTTTACGTGTAAAAATAAATAAAAATATTTTAACGATTTTTTAAAAAAAACGGCATTAAATTTTACGTCAAATCGGCAACCAAAAAATCATAAATAATTAGCACTATGACCACCTCCAAGGATATTACGGTTAAACATGCCGTTTAGGAGATAATTCGATTTTACATACTAGCTTCATACAAATTTTTCGTAAAAAAAATATATTTCCTTCGTTTTTGGGCAGAATTAACTCGGGTGTCATTTTTGTACATAGTAATGATCAGCAGAAGTCATTTCCAGCAAAAAAAATAACATTTAAGAAATCGAGATCCTATGTCTTCTACAGCCGATTTTCGATCCACCGTGCGGCGTTCGCGAGCCGTAATGTGGGGCTTACGTCGCAGCGCAACCGATTGCCAGCGCGTCTAAAATGCCGCGGGATCTTCCCCGATAAAAACGTTTGCCAAAACAAAATTATTAGAGCAATTTCAATATAAAAAATACCATTGTTTACATTAGCGTATAGAGAATAAATTTAAATAAAAATATATGGTTCCAACCGACATGTCCATACTAAAAAAAAATGTTAAACTTAAGAAAGTAAATATTTTTTTCTGATATCCCGGTAATTTTATTTTACGTAATTAAAGTATGCTATCTGTAACAGTTATATTATTTTTTAAATAAAGTAGACTATATTTCCTTCAAAACGATATCAAAAGATTTATATTTCATTAATGAGAAGTATATTAAATAAATTCTTCAAAACAAGACTCCTCGGCCCGACCTTCGGTCCTCGCGAAAAAATATAAAGAATAAATATAAAAATATAAACGTAATTGATTTGTTCTATGTATCTAATTATTCTAGATAGTTTATTTAATGAAATTAGGGTATTATATCCCTTACAACCAATTTCTACAGTCCGTAAACAAACCAAAAACCGATCGTAAACAAACACAGTTACTCGACAACTCCTTTTGCTAAATTTATCAACTTTGTAGATATAAGAGTAAGTTATTTATACACTACTAGAACGTGCATATTGTCTAGAAAAATGTAATATATTACATTATTAGAAATATGCAATAAAACAAAAATACTACGACATTATTACGGTGACACTTTTCACGTACTCACACACGAAACACACCTGACTTCAATTCGTTGTAACAACCACAGAGTGTTGAAAAATGCACGGCACTTGGTTTCAGAGCCATCTATATTTCTTTTTGTGTATTAAAAACACACAAATAACGTATGAAGGAGCCGTAGTTCAACAATACATTCGTGTTTTCGAACGTTCCTCATATTGGCACTGTAGTACCACTGACGTAAGTCCCTAAAAATTTTTTTGGCAGTACACTACCCAACGACGTACCAGTGGGTACTGCTCTATACCTCAAAAAACCATTTAGCGCCAAAAATGGCTCAGTTGCAAGTCTTTTAAATAAAATAAAAAAAGTTAAAATCAAACTTGGTTTCGTCCCTTTGAATTGAGTATCAAAGTTGGCTATGTCCAAGATAAATCAATAGGAGTGCTCCATTTGAAACAAAAACAGTAATGGCCGCTCATACGATATGTTTTTTTTTCTAAATTTAAATCGATACTCAGATATAGTGCTTGGGAACAAAACTGGTTACGTCCAACAGTTATTTACGTTTTTGGTTTATTTCTCTTAAAGTATGCATGATTATTATAATATCATTGTAATGAGACAGTTGCTTTCCATTTATTTCAAATTAGTACGTGGTATTAAAACGTTGGGGGTACGAAAATAATACGTTTTTTTTGTATAATATTTTTTTTCCTAGGACACAGTCAGTTTTGATTCTATACCCTTAAAATGTCTTATGTGCCTGTTATTACACTTGCACCCATACCCATCAAATCGGAATTAGCAACGCTGCCCGGCGGCAGTCAAAATGCAGGTTCACGAACCCTCGAACTAGCGCAAGCTAACTTGCACGTTAAAATACAAACAATAAAGTATATTATTCAATGTCATGTCCTTCAGGCCCAGATTTTTTTTGCAGCAAAATCAGTCGCTATTTTCTATGTATTCAGTATTATAAAAAAACTTTTCCATCTCCAGTTCACCCAGCGCGTGTTAGAAAGTCACGCCAACGTAAAAGACCTTCCGTTGCTCGAAGCCAAGCTGCAATACATCAAGACTTGGCAGAATCTCCGAGACTACGGACAGACCATGTTCGTCGTGCGGTTCATGGGCCACAAACGGGACGAGATCATCAGCATCGCCAATAATAGGATCATGCGACTTGATCCTAATACTGGGGATCATATCAAGACGTGGCGGTTCAGTACTATGAAAGTGAGTGAAACTATATTGACATTTTTTTAATGGATTTTATACTCTTTATTGAACACCAATTTATTAAAGAAAATAAAAAATATTTTAGAAAATGGGCGGCCTACGTTAATATTCTGTAGAGATGTCTCATCGTTCTGATGGTCCCAAAATTCCTTAGTTAGATTGTGGAAGCCAAGGGTTTTAAACGTGCTTGGCAATAAAGCCTATTTTCTTGCGTGCCCCTTCCAGAAATAGAGGCGTGGAATGGATGGATGGTGGATGTGAATGGATATTATACTCTTTATTGGACACCAATTTATTAAAGAAAATAAAAAATATTTTAGCAAATGGGCGGCCTACGTTAATATTCTGTAGAGATGTCTCATCGTTCTGATGGTCCCAAAATTCCTCGGTTAGATTGTGGAAGCCAAGGGTTTTAAACGTGCTTGGCAATAAAGCCTATTTTCTTGCGTGCCCCTTCCAGGAATAGAGGCGTTACCTATATTTTGTAGTTCTTCAACTGAAGCTCAACACAACTTAATACCAATTAGAATAAATGGTTTGTAAAAGCCAGACGGAAATTCTATTATTTTTCCCTTCAAATATCTAATTATAAGTAACGTTTAGAATTGCTGCTAATAAAATTATTTCTTCATTTCAGGCATGGAACGTTAACTGGGAGATAAAACACATGATGGTACAATTTGAGGAAGGTAATATAATATTCTCAGTTCAGTCTGCTGACTGCAAAGTGGTCCACGAGTTCATAGGAGGCTACATATTCCTCTCGATGCGCTCCAAGGATGCCAACCAGACCCTTAACGAAGAACTTTTCCACAAACTTACTGGTGGGTGGACGTAAACACTTCCACCAAAGTGTTAGTGAAGTAAGCCATCAAATTATTACTGACAACCCTATCGTGGGTACTACGGAATACGTTATAGTTTATAAGAGTTCGTAACAAATAAATAGTTCAAGTTTTTAATCTAGTGGCAAGTAATAATTATATTTTTAATTTTTTACTATCTGTATGTACAACATTGTAATAATTATTTAATTTTAATGTAATGGCGAATGGATGGGGCCTTGAAACGTGCCTTGTTGATGACGTGCTAAAGTTTAATAGTGTATAGCTGATATTTTTGTACCAAGAGAATGAATTCAGAACATTATATCCTACGCAAAACATTTACTTTAGATCTTATATGGTAGTGCTTCCAATAACTTCGTATGTTAGCGATCTTGTAAATGCCAAATACATTTTTTGACACAGAATCTTGATAAATGAAATGCTTCCGTACATTAATACATCACTTTATTGTTTATATTTAATTCTAGTTATAAGAAACATGCGATGGATATGAGCTTTTAAATATGTGTAAGTTTTAATGTTCATGATATAAATAGTAATTTTGGATCCTCTGTGTAGTGCCATTCTTTTACATAATAACATAATGACAGCTCGAATGTGTGACTATGATCCATTTGGTGCTGTATCATTCAACAAGTGTATGTATTCATACATTAGATTGAGTGGCCTTAACATACTCAGAGATTTATCGTATTTTGTTCTTTATTCATTGTAAATAACATTGGTTAAAATAATATAGACACTTATGTATTAATATAAGTTATTTTATACCTGTGACAAGATAATTTTAGATTAAAATTTTTGGCTTCATGTTGTATACCTATTAATTGCAAAGATTATTTTGTTATCGTTGACTACTAGTCTCATTGAGGTCGCATATAATGCTGTCACTTTTGTTTAAGTATGGTAATTAGAGTAATATTATGAGTATTAACAATTATCTGCCTTATTTTATTGTGGAGTTCTTGTACAAATTGTATGTACTTTAATTAATAATTTCGAGTATGTTTGTAAATGAATGACGTAATAAATGTAAATTAATAACATTTTTGTCTGTCTGTTTACCCTGTTCCATACATAATGAGGTATCGTTGGTGGAACGTCGACACGTCGGAGTTCGCGGGAGGCATGGTCATCACTACAGCGCAAAATCCTACAGGATGAATGTCAAACATCCAGTCGGACTGTGTCCAAAGAATCTTTATATTCTGGTCAGGAGCACTTGCATCCTGATATTCTTCCACTTTTATTAAATCTCTTGTCACTTCAGCAGGACATGTGATAGCGAACAGCGTGTACCCTGCAAAATAATAAAATAGACTGTAGCATCTCATATTGTTCGTTTTTCAGTAACAAATAAGGAAGTGACCAAATATGCGTATATTCTCGCCCTTCAGGGTCGTTTACTCAGTTAATTGCCAACCAAATAGGTAAGTAAAACGATTACATAAAGTAGGTATGTATTGCTCACCTAGACTGCACATAGCCATAGGTGGGTCATTAAAACAGGCAATATGATGCAAAGCTGTATCTATTCCTGGCCTGAATCTATATAGATGAGAAAAGTAACACTGAGCCACATATATGTAACCTTTGAAAGAGATCAAAAAGCTGGGCGTAATTACTGTTTCTACGACCTTTTCCCACCATTGATGTTCTCCAGTGTCTTCGAACTTGTAAATATGTTTTAGCCCAACCACATAAACCTCATTTTCGTGGGCGCATACTGCAGGCGCCTGTAATGCGTCGGGTAGTTTTGCAATTTTTCTAAAAGTTCTCTGCTTGAAGTTGTAGATAATAGCAGAGTCTAACACTACCCTGAAATATACAGGTTTTATTTAGTTTTACATGTATTTGGGTAACAATCATATGCAATAACGAACTTGTACCATAAAAGTACATTTTGATGCAATGGCGCAAAGTTTGTCAAACACTCTCCCGAGGCGGGATTGCAGTCCGAGTTGAAGGTGAAGGCGTAACGGAGCCGAGAACACAATGACAAATGCTCACGCGTTTCATACCATGTTTTTCAACACACTTGCGAGGAAAATATAAATAAAATTTCATAAACATACCTAATACATTGTAACAAAAGTTCTTGTGAAAAACGGCTAGCGTATATATTTTTTTCGTGCTCCGTGCCGCATTTGGGATTAAGCTGCTCGCTCTGCCAAGCCTTATGATAAACTTGACATTTTAATTATTATGCAAAATCATCATTATATACCACTTCATACACCTACACATTGACATTGATGAATATTAATACAAAGTGACATGAAAATTTAACTACTATGAAGTGTGTTGAAATTTTTGACAGTTATTAAGATAAAAAATTTGCTGTTCCATACATTTTGATCGCGTAGGTATCGCACTTTTGTAGGATACTTATAGCTGATTTAAAAAAATATATATATCGACGTAAATTTCAGTGCAGTCCAGAATCGTACTGAATCTATGGCTACAGGTTATGCGTCCTACCACCCTATATTACGGGGTGGTTTGTAGTCAGTAAGAGTCTGACTGACCCCTCCGCCCCCCCCCAGGGCGGAGGACATCCTTGAGCATTTTCTACGACGAATAAAAAAAAAAAACGATGTGAGGACTATGTGGTATTTTTTTTTCTATCTCTGTTTTAATGATGGTGTGGCAGTTTGAGTACTTTATGCGGCGTACGTATTTTCTTTGGTATTGTTCGTCGAGTCGTTGAGTTTCTTAAGTTCGCAGTTGAGCTGCACGATTACTGACAAATGCTTGTAGGTAAGTACTGACTCAAGTAAGTACTTCTCAAGGGTAATCAGATAGAAAATGTCGACTCCATCTAGCTTATACTTTTTTTAAAATAACATGACGTAAAAGTTATTCCGATATCTTATTTTCGGAAGAAAAAAAAAATTGTCCGTTCCTCCACTGACTTATATTTTGATTGCAAAGTCGTGCTCTGTTGAGATTTAAAAAATCGCACATTTCTGTCTAGCATAGGTACTACAACTGTGCCCCGCATCTGTTGTTCCAGCACTAGTGCGGGAATGTAAAGTTAAAAGTACGTGTATTAAATACACTGCATTATGAATCTAAAAGCAATGTAAAAAGAACCATTTTTCGAGCAAGTGTGTTGAAAAATATATATGTAGTTGAAAACAAAATCCAGATGCAGTATCCACAGATAAACCTGTGTAACAAATTAACAATAAGCAAATTAATACATTTTAGATGCCACAGTATTAAAAACGAAACTTATGACTATGGCGAGTAGTTTAGTCAAATATAAGTAGTGCATACGCTACCGCTCCACTGTCTCTGAGTCACAGGTAGGCAGGAGGCAAACGTAATTTATTTTTCTACACTGCCTGTAGATTCCGCGAACGTATCGGATCGGTGCAAGATTTTTCTGCTTTCTTATTTTATTTATTTATTTAACCGTTTATGTACACACATACAATATAACCAGACAAGAAAGGAACAGAAAAATACATACAAAGGTGATGCTGATTTCTAAAGAAATCTCTTCCAGCATACCTGCGATAGGACAGTAGATAAATAGAGATGTAGACACCGTGTGTAAGAGTAGAAGGGCAAACAAAATAAATAAACTCAAAAACACTACTTACATACTTCTAAAATAAATATCACAAAAAAATATATAGGTAATTATAATGTTGTTGAATAAAATAAATACATACGCGAGTATGTGGAAATATTTTCTTCTTCATTAAATTCTATCATAATTATGATGTTAGGGCGTCTTCCGATAATAATAATAATGTATTTACGCAAAAATTAAAAAAAAATCAAGTTGTTTTTAATACCTAGGCATGTGTTTTTTTAGGGCGGTAACCTGTAGACAAAAATATGCCGCGCGCTTTATATGCGAGCGTCAGATTTTGTCGATCATTTAGTTGGGTCGAGTCTAGATCTAGACCAGACCGACCCGGCCTTTTGCCTTATTTTCAAGCGTCCAAGCACGCTCGCTCGCGTTGGTTACATTTAAAAGTTTTTATTATAGTTGAAGTTTTGAGTTTTGATACTTTAGATTTATACCTGTGACGTCACGAAGCTTACGAATCGTCTCCCCCCATTTTCACACTTTTGTGACCCCCTTCACGTGTGTCTTTACCCCTTATGAACCTATTTTATGTTTCTTTATTAACTTAATTATATAATAAAGAGCAGTTGATTTAAATATTTTATTATTCACTGCTACTTACAATTTTGTATATTGCAATACCTAAATTACATAATATTATTATTTTGTTTACATTACAACAATATTAATTATCTTATTTTTTTATTAAAGTTTAGCATGTCTGGCTTTCGGTACTATCTATTTAGAACATTATTAATCCTGTTAACTAGCACTTCTGGATGTTGTACTTGTCCATGCAACATAGATAAAAAATTACATAATTGTTTAAATTGTTCATTGGGCATCCCAAAAACATGATCACAACGGGACAACGTTTTAATTTTGGTGCGGGCTCGTTTTTGAAATTCCAGTATAGATAAAATATGTTCAATTTGAGGAAGAGTAAGTTCAGAATCCATGGAAAATAATTCATAACGATTTCTTTCGCTCGGCGGCATGTAATTTTTGCGATTTCTTAAAAGCGTCATCGAAATCATAATAGCCATCATTAAACCATCGGGAATTTTATATTTTTGACATATATCACAATTTTTTGAAATAGATTTTGCTCTTTTATTCTGTTTAAACGGATTGTTTGGAGCCAATAGAAGACATACGTCTATGGGGGTGTCTTCTGTAACTGGTGTAAAACATTTTTGATCTGGACAGTCTTGGAGATATGACGCTGACTCTCCTGGTAAGGGTTCCGGTTTTGGTGCTTTACTAGGCTCCAGTGGCATGGGAAATTCAGGTATTTCTGGCACGGGGAGCTCAGGCATAATGGGTATAGTAACATCCGGGAACACTGGTACTGGCAACCCTGGTAGGGGATTGCTTCGATCAGGTATTTCAGGTGCGTCTCTTCGTTTAGGCATTGGCTTAGGACTAGGAATCATATCAATTCCCTGGACAGTGTGGGAAGTTCTCTGGACAGTGTTCAAGGATTCAGAAGATATATTGCTTTTGGCACACATATCAACTGTCATCTTTGCTTTAAGCCAAGATCCAGTAGGCATTCCGATTTGATATTTGACCTAAAACATATTAGGACATTGTAAAGGGTGATTTGAGTAAAAAAAAAACTGTTTTTATTAGAAGAGAAATTCTAAGAACTAACTGGGGCCTAATAAAATTCCACCTATGGAGGATGCAAAATGGCTTCACTCAGTGTGAGCTCAGATTGTAAGGGAAAAAACTAGAAAACTTTTGCATTGCAGTTGTTTTATTAAATCTGAATCAATATCATCACATCTTGTATCAGATTATGGAAAGAACATTTTATGATATAATTTTGTTCCGGTAGATTCTAGAGACAGTGCAACTGCTTTCATTGTTGCAAGAGATATGCCAATCTAAAACATACATGTCTCAAATCTATAGCTTGTAAACCAGGCTCATGAATATTATTCTTTAATTCCCTTTGAAGGTTCTCATAGAATTCTGGATAGAGATATCTTTTACATGAATCCTGCAACAAGAATTATTAGAAAATATTATAAAAACATAATCACAATTATATTTGGGTGATTTCTTTAACTCTGCTGTAAGTTGGAGTCATACTTTATACCTACCCTCATTTTCTATAACTTAAGAGCCCTC
This sequence comes from Dryobotodes eremita, assembly GCA_917490735.1. Classification (NCBI taxonomy): domain Eukaryota; kingdom Metazoa; phylum Arthropoda; class Insecta; order Lepidoptera; family Noctuidae; genus Dryobotodes; species Dryobotodes eremita. Next base: position 15,848,153 of record OU823257.1, read on the forward strand.
TTACATTTCGGCGCTGTGCTAACGTAGGTATTTTTTACGTATCTAGTGCGCGGTGAGTAATGTGAGCGATACTTTATTTCACATCTTCTCACTCGCTCGCACCTTGATGTTGCAAGTGTGGCGACTAAACGATCTTGATCAACCGCAGTATAAGTTTTCGTAGGAACTTTACATAATATGTGAAATTTTGTACATTAAAGTTAGTTTTAATATTTTTCATTACTCAATAATATTAAAGTGTTGATACTTCATAAAATAATTGAAAGAATACATAAATATTTGAATTCCTACACAGTAATCTTAAATAGTGGTCTGAAAATCATGTTCCATATTCATTGAAATCGACTACTAATAATAGAACACTACTACACTACTGATAATACGAAACTGCATTGGTGAGTGGTTACTTTACGTTGTAAGAAGTCAAAAATATTGCATCGCGTGATATTTTATAAGAGAGTATAAAGGCCAGTGAAGTCGTATTACTGGGGATTATCGTTTTAGTGCTCACCAGTTGGCGCCACTGGCGAGTAAGGTCCTGTCAGTGCTTTTGTTTGATGTTTTGGATATGTTTAAGTACCCATAAATTCATATTATGTTTATTTTATTACATTTTAAAACTTCAAATGAATATTTACATTATAATGTTCCTAAAATTGGCAAGCATGAAGCAGACAAATATTTTTCTTCATTCAAGTGCTACCAAATTAGATCTTTTTACTTAAAATCTTAAGCCATTGTAGCGGCAGGCATCTTACACACGCCACATGCGAGCTACACGTCACACTGACGACACGCAAAATCCTGCATCGCGCAAGCAGAGCTTACCGCGCAACTAGCATATACACAACGTCCCGACATCAATCGTCGGGCAGTTGCCCACCAGACACGACACCCGTCTGGTCGGAGGATCCCCCCTTTTCAATGGAGGTATGAGAGAGCTTTACACCCTGTTCCTCATACCTCTATACCATAATTAATCAGAAATGGCACAACCATTACAATAATTATGAATCATTAGTTAAAATCCGTGATAAAAAAAAATCCGCAGACAGTGAACGTTCAGTAAATTTGACATCTAGAGACCTTACTCTACACTAGCGCCTCTAGCGGCGAACTCAAGCGCGATAGCCTTGTTTGCGGTTACCTTTGGAATTCCTAAAAGCTAGCAAATAATGTTGTACATTACTTTCTTACGCGGTTTTAAAGGAACTCATGTTTTACAACTTTGGTTGTATATGTACGGACAATCAATTAGCGCTCATTGTTCAAATTGGAATGTATGGCCCCAGGTGTATGTCTCTGGCTTAAAATAATGTTATTATACCAGCAAATTTACTAAAGATGCATTATTAAAAAGTAGAATATTATTATTTCTTTGAAAAATAAACAATATCTTTGTACCATCTAATTCTAAAGTATTTGTCTGTGTATTATCTCTGATGTGTAAAGAATAGATAGTAAAATTGCTACTTGCAACCTGTTTAAATAAATAAAACACACAGACATAACTAATTATTATTATATTTGGTACAATCAATAACCAAATTTTTATATTAGATAAATATTTACTGCAACGGCATTGATTGAGCTTTTCTCAAGTCGATAATTTCAGGCAGTACACATTTTTCATAAAAAGCCTGCAATGATCAAACATAGCGGTCGTAGTTTACGATGTTCTAACACGCACACGATAGCAGCGTTGACACAGCTAGCGACGCACACAACGATATTATCGGCACGTTAAAGACCACGAAATCAACTGACATAGGTCTGGACTCCAAAAGCGATCGTGTGATACTGACTGAGCCAAGGAACATATTTATACTCACCTACTGAGCGCACAACGCCACGCCGCGCCGCACAGTGGAGCGAAATCAAAAAGTACGGACTTAAGGATTCGATTGTACATTTTTGAGATATACATACTAATACAATACTTTTATGTCATGTGACTTTTTTCACTAACCCATTACTTTCAAAGTTATACTTATTAAAATTGTGTTGCAACATATAGTCAAATCAAACTTTGTTGTTTGTATGTACAATGATATTCCACACCACTTCCGTGACGTCATTTGTTTGACTCATCATTGCATAATGAACCCGAATCTCGACTCTACTAAATATTAAATGATACCTTTGTCAAAGGACGAAGAACGTTTGCTGTAGTGGATTAGGCTTATTGGGGATACAACAGATTTAAAAAAAAAAAAAACGCGCCTAGTTCTCTACCTCTGGGGTGGTGTGGAATAGAGAATAAAAATATACAGAGTGATTTTTTTAAGTTGGACAACAGGGGCAAATCCTAATCCATAAGAGATATCGTAAAACTTTGTTGGGCTCTTTCTGATCGTAACTATTTTGGCATACCTAATTTTTTTAGTCAAGTGTGCGTTGTCCATAAAAATGAACGAAAAATTAACTTCTACAGTTATAATATCAGTCCACCGTGCGAAAGCGCGGTGAAATATGCAAGTTCTTTTATTTTATTCATTAAAAAATAAAAAAGCAATGGTAAAAAATAAAAATTGTATTGTTAAGCAAATGTTGGAGATTATTTTGGTATAAATACTACGTCAAAATGATGTAGAACTTCGGAGATATTCAGACTTGTTTGCAAACCTTTTCAGTAGAAAGTTGAATTAAGTCCAGTCGTTTTTCTTTATATAAAAGGCATTTAACAAAAATGCATTCTTTTATTATAAAATTATAGGATATTTGTAATATGAGAAAAATAGTTTTGATGGACTGTATTCAACATAATCTACAAATTAGAGCTCTCAAATCAGCTCTCCATGAGTTTTTGCCTAAACATGCATTAGAACGATTATTGCTAAATAAATAAATAGATAATAAAGTTTCTTTATTATTATTATTGTACTTAGCAGAGAAAACGAACTATTTTTGCCAAGTAATTGTTATTTATACCAACCAACGAATAGTAAGTATTCAATTTCAACGAAGAAATCGTGCATCTACGCGCATTTTTGTAACACTCCTCTTAAACTTTGTACCGCAAAAGTCGTGCAAATACTAATTTTGTGCATTCAATAAAAAGTTAAATCCAAGCAATAAAACCTAAAAACTGAAGATTAGGTACTTTAGAAAACTATGACAGAACTTACCTGTGTCAAACGTAACGAATAATAAACAACTTTTAAAAGTGTTTCAGTAGCTTCTTGCAACAAGTGACCTTTCAAACGTAGGTTATGCAAGGCGCAGTTTATGCCAGTAGACGAGGACATTTTGATTCAATTAAAGACTTCAATCATTCTCTAATATGTTGACCCAAAACTAAGTATTATTTAAACCGGTTTTTATTTTGTAGCTTTAGCGTAAGAAAACAAAGTTATTTATCAGCATTGTTAACACTGTATACTGTGGTAAATTTAACCCGTATATCGAACATGATTTCACATTGTTTACAAAAACTTACAAAATCATGTTCGCGGATTTTTTTAAATACTTTTTGCAGTTTTTGTGTTTGACTTAAGATTGACACTTATTTGGCACAATATTGATAAAGTTGCCAGCCTTGCCAAAGCTTATTTTGTTTTTAGCACAAAAGTGGGTACGTTCGGTTGCCAGCACCATCTCGATTATGTTTCTCTATGTTAAGCTACGGCTACATTGTCGTGACAACGCGAACTACACTAAGCGCGTTCTCTCTCGCACACAGTTCGACGTCTCGCTGTTACAACAGAGAGCGCGTGAAGTGTAGTTAGCTTAGATTATTCTAATTTTTTTGAAAGAAAAGAAAAAGAGGGTATGGGCGTGGGAGAATTCAACATTTCCTATCCGCAAAAGACGCACCGGATGCTCGACGTGGAAGGTCGTATTTCGATAGGACTTGGGATTCTGTCGCCTGAACCGTCACAGAATCCAGATGGCGGCGCGCCTCTCAAGTATACGTTTGCAGGACTCGCAGGGTAACGGGATCCGAATGTAAGTCAGGCAGACCAATACCTACATTGAAGCGAGAGCGTGAAGAACTGCGGTTCGCCCCGGGCCTACGGTCCTATGGGGCCTCCAAATCGTGAGATGTCTTATTTAATCAAGTTCCTAATAAGGCCAAAATATGTTCAGTAAGTAAGAGGCAGTTTGGAATTAGTTGAAACCCCCGTACATACGCCAAATATAAACGTAGGGAGCTACAATTTTTCAGCTCGCTTTGCTCGCTCTCGCACCTTAAATTCTTTTATTTCTCTAACTTTTCTGTACAGGTCGAGGTTGTAAAGTTACTCCCTATTTCTATATTAATGGGCAAAAGAAAACTCAACGTCAACTGGTCAAGTGTGAACAGAGACAAAGAGGGGGATGCGCTCAAGTAGCCCGCGAAATTCAAAAATACTTACGTTTTTTGCAATTTGCAGGTGCCTGTCAAGTTGTATGTTGATTAAAATATGATTCGCGGCCGTAACAGATATGGCTTTACAAAATTATAATCATTAGAATCAGCAATACAACTCCGTAGGTTAGAATTGGCCTTGCAAACGCCAGATGCAAGCTACACGTCACACTGACGTCACGCAAAATCCTGCATCGCGCAAGCAGAGTTTACCGCGCATCTAGCATATATACAACGTCCCGACAACGTCAACAGTCGGGCAGTTGCCCACCAGACACAACACACGTCTGGTCGGAGGATCCTCCCTTTTCTATAGAGGTATGAGAGAGCTTTACACCCTGTTCCTCATACCTACCTCTATAGCCTCAAATGTCATGATTTCATGAAATACTCATTCAGTAGGGTAATATGAACTTAGAGTGATGTATTGATGATTTTTATAATTATAATTCTATAAATAAATCTTTGATACGGCCGCGAATGATATTTAGATACATACAACCTGATACTGACCTGCAAATTGCAAAAAAACGTAACAAAATTTGAATTTCGCGGTCTACCTTGGCGCATCCCCCTTCAAGTGAAAAGAATAGCGATATCAATTGTCAACGAGTCTGTCTAAGGCTCTACACAACGAACCGGCCGATCAGCTGATATAGGAAGTTACATTGTCGACGGCGACTTGCGTACACACTCAGTTACCTATTATTAATCTGAATCAGTTTGAAGGATATCACTAATCCATTGCTTCTATGTTCGAAAAATTTGTCTGCTCAACAACGGTAAATAACGCAATGAATATTGTTGAACTGTCAAAATTAACACCATTCCTACTGATAACGTGTAACACAGTTACCGCGCAGTACATAATTATATGCAAATGCCCGGCGATATTCAAGTGTATTGGCCTGCCAGTGTTTTTAGTTTGGTTTAGGAAAAGTTGCTTATCTGTTGCCGCCGACAAAGTTTTAAAAATTGCAACGACTTAAAGCCCACCGACTCACGTCGCCATTGGCGGGTTTTGGATACAAAGCTCTAAAGTGGCGGGCACTGACAACCGATGCAACTAACACAAACTTACCAGTCTATATGGTTACACAAACTACTGTCAAGGCCTTAAATTAATGATTAAACTTACCTAAATGCACCTACACCTCCGAGAATAAATAATGTATCCTCAACAACCACAATACCAGCGTGTCTTCGGACTGGCAGCTCTACTCCATGTCGTATCCATTCCTTTTTGTGAACATCATATACTTTCACATCCCTCATAAAGTTCCCTGTGCCCCTTCCATATTCACCACAAACCATAGCGAGCTTTGTAGGAGTCCAATTGGTTATATTCCAACCCCAAAGGTTATTTTCGGGTAATTCTATCCACTGCTGAAAACCAAGCTCTTTCTTAAAGGTATACATAAAATTCTGTGATTTTTCTGTTTTCAGGAGTTTATTAGACCACATTGGTACTGCTGGTATTAAATTCAGCTTGCGTTGTATACTTCCATTCACTAAATTCAACACTTCAGTATAGACTTTTTCAGTATACATTTCACACAGTACCAGCTTGTGTAATTTTATGCTACTAAGTGACAGCTCAAAATCTGTTGATAATTTATGTAGGCAATCTACAACTTTTTCTATTAAACTGTTAACATAATCTTTTATGAGTTCCTTCATTTGTTGTAACTCTTCGCTTGAAAGTTTGCTCATATCCAAACAACAGAGTATAATAAGTAATGCGTCAGCACCCATCTCCTGAAGTTCAATCCATTGGAGACCAAATTTAAAGACATGTAATTCTGATTGTGCGTTTAAGTATGGGTGTGATAGGTACCAAAACAATTTATGTATTGTTGGGACAAACTTGGGTTTCATGGATTGGAATGAGAAGAGTCCATACATTACAGCCTCTTGCTCCAGTTTAACTGCGGGTGCATTTTGTGCTATTTCTTTAATTTCCATCCAATTAGAAATCGACAACTGTTGTTCTAAACAGAAAATTATTTGTTTCACAAGCTCTGTGATTTGTAGGAAATTAGCCGCAAAGGCAACATCCCCAACAGTAGACAGAGGGTAATCTGATAAATCAATCAAACCTAATTCCATATATCTAATAATGATTTTCATTGAATTCGCATCGACCACCTGCAAAGTGGAAATTGTTAAGTTAGGAACATTACATAGAAATACCAAATAATTATTATTTATTAGTGCGTAGTACTCGCACTCGCAACTGGCATATGTGAATGAGCAGACGTATGAATATAAACAAAGCAGAAGGCGTATCTAAGGATCGTAGTAGATGGCGTTCTGTAGTTCCTGCCTACCGCCATGGAAAGGTACGAGTTTATGAATGCATGTATATATTATTTGCAATGGGCTTGCTTAGGCACATTATTATGACTAAAAGCACTTATTTAATTTGCACTGCATGCTACCTCTTACACATAGCACTATTACCTATACTCCGTTTGAGGTAGTTCTTTTCTTTCAATTGATTTTCATGGTTTGTAAAACATTTTTCTTTTCATAAAGACCTGCATTTGTATGAGATTTGTTGTCATTGTCAACCACTGAAGTAACTAGTCTCCATCAGGTCATAATTTAGTTGAAACTAAGGTCAGTGGGTCGTCTTACGGGGCAAAAACAGAAGTCTAAAAACTATTTAACTTTTCGTATTTATTAAATGAACATTCATTTTAAAAATACAAAAAAGTAGGCAGGTTTCAAATCTGTACATATGTACAGGATCAATTAAAAGTGGATTTGACTAAATACATACATCTATGCGAATTTCTTGCTGCTTCTTTTCGACATAATGTCCGCTAAACATCGCGCGAAAATAATCACTGTATTCACAAAGCATGTCCTTTTTCACTTTAAAAACCTCATCTTCTATTAAAAGGGAAACTTCTTCTTGATCCTCCATTTCTAAAACTTCTAAAACACTTGCTGATACCGTAGTCAACAGAGTACTTTATACTATACCGCCGTAGTTTAGGCTGTTTGTTTGAATTGAAAAAGGAAAACAATAATGTCAGTCAGCTGCTGTCAGCCACAGTGCCACAAGTCTGTTCTGAGCACAGAACACTAATAAACAATGGCGCCCTAGGCGCCTGTACCAGGGCTGCCAAGTAAAAAAATGCAGTAATCGTACACCAGTTTAAAAAAAGTCATACACCCAGAGAAAAAGGAAAAAAAAGTCGTACAATAATTACATAAATCTTCCTTTTATTATTAAAATGTAGAAGGTACATACTCAAAGCTTAAAGTATTTTACTTTTTCTTTGTGCAAATTTCTGCATTCGCAACTCGAATCATATCGTCAGTTGGCTTAAAATTTGTGCAGTTTCCGCCGCTGGTTTTAATAAATGGTTTTGTCAATCAAAAAGGTACCCACTCATGGTTTCATTTGATAAACTGTTTCTTAGTTTCGTTTTAATTAAATTAACTTCACTGAATGCCTTTCGCAATCAGCACTGAGTGTGGTAAACATAATAAATTTAGCGAAAACTGAGCTTAGTGTTTTGTATTAGTCAAAACGTTGTTTGATTACCCCCAAAACTCGTCTGCATCAAAAAAGTTGACTTGACGCTAAGTCAAGTCAACTTTTTTGATGGTGTTGAGGAAACTGCGCCATTCTTCATGGATAGCTTGTAAGTATATTTAAAGTAGCCAAAAAATCATACGTATTCCGTATGATTTTGATGCATACGTCATACGCACGTATATTGTCAAAATATCGATTTAAATCATACAAATGGCAGCCCTTCGCCTGTACACTCTTCCGCGAGTGCTCTTGCCATATTTCGCCAAGAGCATTTGTGCGAGAAGTCGAATGACGAGTGCGACCCTGTACACTCTCATTTATTAAGTACGGTTGCGAACGACGAGAAGATGGACGCGTTACAAGTTACGGCAGCTGTTAGGGTTATCAATTATTACTTATTAGAATTACGTGCACCATGTGCCCTCTGTATGTTCCCATATGCGAAATCTTTTGCTTCAATTCATCAATAGAATAGCCAGTTTGTTCTGAGTTTCAGCATCGGGCATTATCGAACTCATATTTCTCGAATAATTGGTAAGTGAGAGTACTACAATGACTTAAAGACGAAAGTTAAGAAGAGTCAAACGTACATAGTGCCTAATTGTTTAATATATGCGCAAAAATAAGTCTTATCAAAATTTATTTTTAGTATATAAGTAACTTTTATCATTAGAACACTAAAGGCAAGTCATAAATGGAGTTGGATCAATATATATATATTTAATTATCAAACCCATTTTGGGTTGTTTAATTTTTGCATAGATATGTCCATTTCAACGATAACGATGCATCATGATGGATAACTTTTGCTTCACTTAGATTATGAATACGAAAATTACACACGTTCATGAGGACGTACTAATTTTCAACATTTGATTTTGCACAAGCTCTAACGATTTTCATATGAATGAATTCAGCGATAACATGAATCATCAAATTGGCGGGAACAATATTTTAACCACATAAATTTAATTTGGCACTTACAATTGTATTGAAAATTGAGTATATACCTGTACATATGTAGTACTAAGTCTTCGGGTGTGAATTACCTGCCTCTGAATAGCGCTTCCAGAAGGTCCCGCCACTTTGACGTCAAAGTGGCGGGATTAGGGATGTCTTGATATACTTCCTTTACCTTTAGAGGAACAAATGTCTTGTTTAGGGTACAAATAGTACATAATTATGTAGTACAAACACTTGAATGTGATACATTTGAAATTGGGGACTTCATACCGACATCTTGATGCCCACAAAAAATTTAGTTCAGCTTCGATATTCTAAATAGTGATAAGTCAAACGACCGCGCGGTTAGAAAGCTTGCGCTAAACTGAACGACGCGAGAATGTACAGTGTAGCACTCGCATCACCTCGCGAGGGTAAGCGACACCCTTTGACCCGCGCACAAAAAACCGACTCGGAACGGAGAGCAGGCGAGGCGAGGCGAGACTAAAAGAGACTAAGCGAGTGTAGCATGTGTACTCTCGCACTCGTCATGCCTCGCGATGCCTCGAGGAGAGTGTAGAGCCAGCATAACATTCCTAGCGCTGTCAGCTTAGCTGTTGCCTTGCCTTGCCTGTTGCCGTACTTACTTTCCGTTGACGGTTGACTGACAGATCTCGTCAATCAATATGGTCATAAACTTGTGTCATAAAGTGCGCGCGAAATAAATCTGCGCGCGGCTAAGGCGCGCGGCCGAAATCGGAAATAATCGTTTGCTGCCATCTCGACGTTTATATCAGGTGTAAGTGTCAAGAGAGTGTGCTGTGTTCCATGTTTTCCAAAGTAAATAATCGCCATCAACAAGCCGAAAATGATTAAAGTGTTGGCAGGGAAATAGTCTAGAAGGTCAAAGACGCGCGCAGACTTATCTTCCGCGCACTTTTGTTATGGGAGGTATTTCAATTTTATTTCCATGTACAGTTTGGCAAAAAAGAGTATAATGCAATGATAGTAGAAATTAAAAATATATTTGATATGACGACCGGTTATTATCGAAACAGCCATCGTTATATCAACTTGTGTTCTAAAAATAACATATATCTAAAATAAAGACTTTTGAAGTCATAGTATTTCGTGCCTTACACTACTTACGGGTGCCTTAGAGGCGCCCTCAGTTTTTCCACACTCCTTTTTGCTAAGCTGTTTGTATCACTTTTTTTTACCAATATCTGTAAACCTTTAAAAAATAATGAAAGTTTGGAGGGAATTGTGACAATGACGTTCACTTTTGTCAATTTTGACATTTTCGATTTTCGAAAACAAAAATTTTATGTTGAAACTTTCAAAACTTTGTGATTCCCTTATTTGCACAGACTACATAGCATAGACATAATTGTTCTTAATTTCATTCAATTTCAAGCTTATTCAAAATGATAAGGTGTTTGTATAAAGAAATAAATACAGCTGTAGGTCATTACCAATAACAACAGCAAGTGACAACGGGCGTAGAGAACTAAACAAAGGACAGAAGTTTCATAAACTTAGCATTTAAAAATTTAAATGTTTCGGTGCTAAGTGTATTATATTTGTAAAGGGACAACATGACAGCCACCGCATCAGCAGTTACTGCTTCAGTAGCTGATGAAGACTTGGACGAATGTGGGCCACAACTTATTACTAAATTAGAGGTATTGTTTTATTGGTTATGTACTCCAAAGCTTACTGAGGTCTTATCATGTGCACCCTCGGAACTGTAATGTCGTTTTGTGACCATATGATTCAGTTTCATAAAGACTAAACTGGGTATTTTCTATGTTAGCTATAAGCAGAGCCCAAACAGGCCAACCAGTAAATTGTAAACATTGTGCTAAATTATATATAGTCTATGTGATATTCACATTTTAAAACTCAATTTTAGCCTTTGTGAATATTTTGGTGCCTTGCCAAGATTTTATACCTAATAAGATTTATAAAAACACATTTTTACACATCATTTCTGAAATATTCTTCAGGGAAATGGCATTACATCTGGAGACATTAAAAAGTTAGAGGAAGCAGGTTATCATACAGTGGAGTCAGTTGCCTATGCTCCTAAAAAATGGCTGATTACTATAAAAGGAATATCGGAAGCAAAAGCAGACAAAATACTGACAGAAGCATCCAAATTGGTGCCAATGGGCTTCACTACTGCTACTGAGTTCCACCAGAAAAGGTAAGAAGGCAGTTTCATCAAGTTATTTCATGTCACTTTTCTGAAGATAATATTTTAGTTTAAAAGAGTGTCCATGGAGTTTCATGCCTGTTCTTCTCAATAGGATCCTACTAAGCTTTGGAATGGGCAACTAACTTCATCTTTCTGACTGACCAACTCTTTGACAATTCGAAGGTGCCTGCAATTGGTTTAATTGAAATAAATGCTTTGAAAAATCACAGCATAGAGAAAAATTAAAATAACGTAAATAGATTGTGTGACTGATGATGATAGGCTGATAGATCTCTATCAGTATGATAATTATATAATATGATATATTGCACCATCCCATAACAATGGCTAGAAATAAGAGTCAATTTGTAATTTTTTGATACAATTTTTATGCCTATTTTACAGGTTTATAATCTTTCATTATGAACATAATATTTATTTGATTTTTCTATTAGATTCTCCTCATGATCCTCAAATATTACCACTCCTGATATCTGATACACGCTGTATACAACAAATAGATACTTAAGGATGATTTCCACCAAACGGCTCGTATCGCATTGGATCGGAAATGATACGAATGGATGCGGCGACAGCCGATCGCGTGCGGCAGGATGTCGACGCATACGATCGGCTCCGTACCGTCGCTTGCGAATGTATCCGTTTCTGCGCCTTGTCAAATAGTTTCATTCCTACAGCAGATCGCGCGTCGCAGCATACTTTCGGCTACGATCGCGTGTCGCAGAAGACGCCCGAGGTCCAGCTGCTGAGAGCGGCTTGGTAATATAAGAGGCATTTAAACATCAAAAATGTATGGTTAAACAGTCGCTAATCACTACTTAACTTTAAGCAACGTTTCTAAATAAAGGGAATAGACTTTAAATACTGTGTACACAATTTATTGGTGGAAATCTTCCTTTAGACATTGGAAATATAAATAAAATAATTAATTCTTTTTTTTTAAATATATTTTGATCTGCAATCTGTCAGTCAACTATGAGCAGATGTGGAATAAGTAGGTTTAATACATAATTAAAACTTTTTTGATTCTAGATCTGAAATAATTCAACTAACAACAGGTTCAAAAGAACTTGACAGGCTGCTAGGCGGAGGTATAGAAACTGGATCCATTACCGAAATATTTGGAGAGTTCAGAACGGGAAAGACTCAAATATGCCATACTTTAGCTGTCACATGCCAGGTAACATTCACTTCTTTCTATAATATGCTGACTGCCTAATGTTTTCAACCCTTTCCTGTTTTAAAACCGTCTGTTAGTCCAAAACAAGTGTTTTGATTGCTGTGACTGGACTATACATACATAATTGGGTAATTAGGTGCAGTTCCTGAACAAAGATACTTTTGATATCTGCCAAAGTAGCTAATTAAATGCTGCTAGACTGAATCCATTGACCTATTTTTGAATAAAGAACTTTATTTCAATCACAATCGGTTTAAACCGTGTCATAAAAAAACCTTGTTTTCATATAAGACCACATGGACCTAAAGTTCGCAAACTACACCATTTCCATGCTCCGGTTGAAAGGGATGTATGTTGATGTAATTTCTCTAACACAAGATAATTTCAGCTGTCTCTCGGCATACAAAATTAAATGTAAAAAATCTTAATAAAAGGTACAATTCTTTGATTCTTGTGAATGATAAGTAACCATGAAGATACAACATAGTGGCATATTCCTTCTAGCTCCCGATAGAGCAATCCGGCGGCGAAGGTAAATGCATGTACATCGACACGGAGGGCACATTTCGCCCGGAGCGGTTGCTGGCAGTCGCTCAGCGGTACGGCATGGAGGGCGCTGCGGTGTTAGACAACGTGGCGTACGCCCGGGCCTACAACACCGACCATCAGACACAACTGCTTGTGCAGGCCTGCGCTATGATGGCGGAGTCTAGGTATGTTATGAAGCATTCTCATCAATGGCAATTAACTGTTGTACAGAAACCAAGACATTGTGAGGTAACCTGGACTTATCCTACTATACAGGGTTATTGGTAAAACACCAGCAACCTCTTAAGGGGTCATTGTACTCATCATTATAAACAACTTTTACTATGGACCAAACCTGAAATCGCGAAAAAAATAAACAGATTTTCCCTACATTTATATTCGCATAACACGTCAAAACGTAGGGAACAGCAGATATTTTATTCGAGATTTCAGGTTTGGTCCATAGTAAAAGTTGTTTATAATGATGAGTACAATGACCCCTTAAGAGGTTGCTGGTGTTTTACCAATAACCCTGTATATATATGTAATATATACTATTATAAATGTGAAAGTTTTTATGTTTGGATGTTTGATACTCAATCACGCAAAAACGGCTGAATGGATTTGGATTGTCGACGACGCCTTTAAATCTGTTGATTTCGAAATCCTTCTAGGGATCCTTAAAACTTTAAATATTTCCTTTTTCACTATTAGTTGGGTTGACTCCTTTCATAAAAGACGCTCGCAGCGGGTTCGTCTCAACGAGTCATCTTCTGAGTGGTGCTCTCTTACTGCAGGTGTGCCTCAAGGAGGCAATCTCTCTCTGATTTTCTCTTTTCTGTTTTCATTAACTCTGCCACCAGAGTCATCACTTCCTACTTCATTAAGAATACTATTGATCCTTTGTAGCCTTCTTCTCAGATCCTTTGTAGATGAAAGAAGAATTTATTCTACTGAATTAACACAATCTGTTTCGAAATAGCTTGTACATGGCTTTCATGTAAATATCGCCACTATAGTATAAAAACAAAACAAATGATTTGTAGCGTTAATATAATGAGATGAATGTTATTTTATTTTTCAGGTACTCTCTAATAATAGTGGACAGCGCAACAGCTCTGTACAGAACGGATTACTCAGGCCGAGGTGAGCTGAACTCGAGGCAGCTGCATCTGGGACGATTCATGAGAATGTTGCTGAGGTTGGCGGATGAGGTACGTACTTTGTTAACATTTCCACTGCGAATCGCCAAATGAGTATTTGTGTTGGAACCTCCTGGAACATTAAATGATTAAAATAGCAAGAGGCAATAGCTATAAACTCGCCTCTATAGGGATCGCTAAATTCAACTTTTCTTATATAATATATTTTTTTGCAATTTGCAGGTCAGTGACAGGTTGTATGTATCTTAATCAAAATATGATTCGCAACCGTAACATTACATACGTATTTCTAGTATAATAATCATTTATTTGTTAAGGTCGCAGATCATTTTAATAAACATTATTATAACCTTATTATAACTGTTATAACTATTACCTGCAAAACGCAAAAAACGTAAGAAATGAATATCTTAGGTACACACTCAGTCGCGCTTGAAACCACAATCGTACGTGAAAGAGCGCGCGTTTAAAGATGTTGAAGGGAAAGCCTGCGTTGCGTCGCGGTTGCAGTGCTTTCCCGCGCGCAATCCTGTACGCTCTAAAGCCAAACAACTTTTTTTTTGTGAATGGCATCTCCGCAGGTCAACCTAGGAGGTTGTGCTTATGCCTTAACAATTAAGGCCTCCAGCCAGGGCTTAAAAATTATAAACTAAGCGACTACACGCTAAGGGTACCCCCGTGGGTTACGGTCCTTGGCTTAGAGCGTCGCTGCGGGAGGGCAGCACGGGACAGGCTGGATCGGATGAACTCGCCAAAGATCGTACAGATCTCCCAAGAAAAGTATGCGCTTCGGTAATCTTCGTATTTCCTAATCGGAACGAACGTCGCGCCACGTAATAACCGTCCACAGGGACTAAGCTTATAAATGAACTATTGCCCCGCTTTGTAGTAGTGCACCTATCATTCACCTTTTCTCTTTTAATTCTACGTGGCTAGAGACGATACTAAAAAATCTTTCCTTTATTTCAGTTCGGTGTAGCAGTACTTATAACGAACCAAGTGGTGGCAAACGTTGACTCGGTGGGCGTATTCAACGCAGACACCAAAAAGCCAATAGGCGGACACATAATTGCGCACGCGTCGACTACTCGCCTCTATCTACGAAAGGGGAGGGGCGACAACCGAGTGTGTAAGATTTATGACAGTCCCTGTTTGCCGGAAACTGAAGCCATGTTTGCTATCAGTGCTGAGGGAATTACTGATGCTAAGGAATAGATAGATGTTACCTTGACATTGAATAAAACACTTCATCTACTCTCATAACGTAAAATTCGAATTATAAACTTCAAAACCAGTTTATATTGACATACTATATAAATACAATATCGAAATTTAAAAATTGAATCGCATTAAAACACTTTTTGTCTAACAAAATAATGTTATAAAACAATTTTTTTTACCAATACGATACAGGTCAAATCCAAGAACTTAATATCACCAAGGACTTACCATCAATATTTTTTTCTAATGGAACGCATATGCGGGGTGCGCCATTTTTATAGCATTACAAAAAAAAAATTGATTCAAATTTTTACTTGTCTGTGGCAGCGCCCGCTTTACCGCATGCGCGGTGATGTGCTGGGTTTTGGCGCCATTCATACGTTTTGTTGTACTGAATTTCGTGGGAAACTTTGATCTTTTATTTAGTAGGTTCAATCCCAAAGTATGAGAGTAGATAAAGTAGTGTATGAAACTGCACATAAGTAGGTATTAAAACACTCGTGTGATACTATTCAAAACCTCTTCTACGGCTCTGTTTTTAAACACACATTCGTGTTTTAGTACCCCTCATGCAACAGTTTCATAAACTACTATTATAATCAGTCGCATAAAGTTCTGAGTTGGACAAATATTGATGCGGACATTGGGCGGCTTCGACGCGTAGTCTCGTCAGCACTTTAAAACAATGAAAATAAGGTTTATTATTGAATGTACAACCTCTGTTATGCTCTGAAAACCGACTTGAATAGTGTCTAAGCATTGGGTACCAAAATGTAAGTTTACGTAAGTTTTATAAATGAATAGGTTACATATTCTGCCCCATTCTGGTGCTTTTATCATTGTCGTCAAAGCTTATAGTATTTTGTTATTTTTTTGTACCCATTTTCAAGTACCCATTTTGTAATGAAAGCTTGATTTTGTGCTTCCCGCCGATTTTGGGTACTGAATATTATCGAAATGCAATATAAAATATCTATAATATTAAGTACTGGCTATATTAATTTGTGTCGACTGTATAGTTTCTATTTCTTTGATTCACATTTAATTAATCTCATTGTAAATAAGCGATCATCAACACTATTTTATATATGAAGTAAATAAAACAACATAATTTAATAAAGATTTTGCGTTTAATTTCCGAACATGGCTTACCTACAACCGTTTAGACACTGTGAAGGGATATCGACGCGCAACCTGTTACCATGAATTCAGTACCTAAATATAAATATATATCACCGACATTATTATAGACATTGGACAATGGACATTATTCTCAGTGTCATAAAGTACAGTTTGTACAAAACATTGATATAGACGTTGAACACCGTCAGGGGCATTCTAGAGTGCGAAATACAGTGAAACCTGGATAAGTGAGAAACCTCTATTATTGAGAATTTCAATGAGGTCCCGGCACTTTTTCATCCAATTACCTCTGTTAATGGGATTTTACGAACCTGGTTAAATAAGATTTGATTTCTAGGATTTTTTCGATGTTTACCTCTATAATTGGGAGTCTGTAGCTCAATTCCCTGTATAAGTGAGACATTTATCAGGTTGGGACAGGTTTCGACACGTAACAATAACAAATAACACCAAAAATACGCATTTTTATTAACCTTTCCACCTCTATAAATGGAATAACAGTACATTTCGACCTCTATAAGCGGGGGCCTCTGTAAATGAGACAACGATAATGTTAAACCTCTCTAATTGGAAAACTGGATAAATGAAAACCTCTTTAAATGGTACAAAATCCTTGGTCCCTTGAGATCCCAATTAACCAGGTTTCACTGTACTTGATTTTGTAATGCCCTCCGTTTTTTGATAGGGAATAGTGTCGTAAGAATTTTAAAGAAATTGTAAGGATTTCAGGATAGTTTTTACTTTGGGACCTAAAGACGTATTATAATAAGAATCCTGCAATTGTGACTTGCTGCTAGTTTAGTACGAAGTAAATAAAACAACACATCTATAATAAATATTATGCGTTTTATTTTCTCAATATGACTTACAACAATTTATATAAATTGCACTGCTAAAATAAACTTCAAATACGTCATTCGATAACACTAGGTTATCCTAAACTTAATCGTAACAAAGGGCCTCAGCAGACATGCTTCTTTTAGAATCCGCGATCAGCGGTTTTCGCTCGATACGACGACCAACAGATATATCTCTCCGCCAACCGATGCAGCGGCAATAGAAAACGCGCCTAACCGCAGCTAGTCGTTAAAACGCAATGCAGTAATGACAAAATCGCAAAATCACCGATGCTCAAAGTAGCATGTCTGCTAAAGCCCATACATTGTTGATTTCGGTAAATTGCAATTTATATAAAATTTGCATTAGGCTTCAACATTATTATTGGTTTATGATATTCAAAATAGCTGATATTATATATAAGGCTTCGCTATATTGCTTGAGTATATAATTATTAATATGCTTTGCGTAGTCCCTTTAAAATAACCAATATCTCAATTACATACTATTTACATCGTGTGGATTTAAATAAGGCCTAGATGATTTCAGTTCAATTTATTGGTGTATTTCATATAAACAGTCTATTATATACTTATAAAGTGATACTACTTTATATTAGGGATACAATTTCCTAATATTTTGGAAAAAACAAATAAGATTCTGAATGATCTACACTTATCTACTTTGTAGCAGACAGATTTACAGGTACTTAGTAAATAAGTATTGCATTTAGTACAAATGTATTTATTTTGTTTACTTGACACGACACACTGCAAGATTATTAGTGTAAGGAACTACTTATTATTGAACCATAAAGCACAGTATAACTACTTACGATGGTTCATCGCTCATTCATTTGACAGGACAAGAAATGTCAAAAGTTTTAACATACTACATTATACCAAGCGTCCCAAGCTGCAGTATGGCAGTTCGGGACGCAAGCTCAGCTCACTTAACCCCCGACCCTCCGCCCTTTTGCTCTAAGAAAACGTTACCGTAGTTACCCGTTGAGCCACTGTAAGAAGTTACACTGTGCCTAAAGTATCGACGCTTGCGCAAAATCCACTGCAAAACTAATTCTACACACCCTTAGAAAAATAACATTATATCGCTAAGAAAAATTTATATAATAATGTACTGATTTAATTAGCACGCCGCAGCAGCTATATATGTATATCTGTATCATAAGACATGTTATTATTACTATTATTACACTAAAGCTATAGGAATTTTAAAATCTTCTACAAGAAAACAAAACACGGAAGATTTTGTAAGGCAGGACTCGTAAATAAGAAATGCATATTTCTGATAAATAAATAATGACAACAGTTAGATCACATAACGAATATTATAAAAATTAAAGGTCTTATATTGTACTCAAATAAAATATTGGTCTTGACGTTACAATACGACCGATGTATCATGGCCGGTCCGAACTTCGCGCAAGAGGTTGCGCAATAACGTTCTTTAGGAACCAAATGAGGCGAGTGTGAGTGAACATGAGCGAAAGTTCGGAGAGCCTATATTCAGAACAGCCATAATTTATCGGCCGTATTGTACTTCTACTAACTATTTTACGAATCGGTCTACTGTATCGATTGCAAATCACTTATAAATCGCAATGTTGTTGACTAGTCGACCACCTGTATTGACTACTCTTTACATTATTTCACACTTCATCTCTAACAACCATATCTCTTCTCGTTGGCGACCTAGTATGCAAAACATTTAATAATAATAAAACCAGCCTATTTTTGTCCCACTGCTGGGCAAAGGCCTCTTCTCATACAGAGAAGGCACGAGCATTGATCACCACGCTTGCTCTAGACGGGGTAGCGATTTCAGACTTTTAGTTTATTCTTCACCGATACAAAACATTTATGAATAATTAATTCAAGGAGCAAAGTAATAAGAAATAGTCGCCAAAGGTTCGCTCCCCCAGCGTAGTTATAGTTGGCTGGTATTTTGTCCCTTGACCCCTTTTAATCTTTTATCAACTTTGTCAGCCTCAAAACTCAATAACGATAAAATTAACGAGCCACCCCCCTCCCCCCTTTCTTAGAAAAATCCAATAACGCAGAATATAACATGCATTGGATGTCTCCGTCAAGACAAGATATGCCCCAAGCCTCACCCTGTTTTACAAACGAAATATCCTTATTCATTGATTTATAGACGAAACAGTTTTTGTCAATCCACGTACTGTTGTAATTTTTATTGATTTCAGTGCCGTAAAAATATTAACGTTATGGATTGTTTTGCCACAATTCGACAAATGCCCCAGCTGGATATGAAGTTGAATAAGGATATTTATTATTCCTATTAATAAGCATGTTCAGTCAAGTAATTGCCGCCAAAAATAGCGCGAGCTTTATTATGAATTCTCTACCCCACACCATAAAATTTAGGAGATCTATACATAGTACTCAGAAAACTACTATTATTATACGTTATTATAATTTGGGTGTGGTAAGCCTGTCCAAATAGGGCGAATGACGCGCGTACTGTCGTCGCACACCGTCCAAATACTAGAGGACGTATTTTACCCGATAGAGCCATCATGATTCCAATGCAAGAGAGAGATAAAGCTATACAGGGCGAATAGTACCATCCCGTTTTCGCAAAGGAACAATGATGACATGGGAATAATACATTTCCGTCTATTTACATGTTTTAAGTCGCGCAATTATGCGTGTAAAACGCGCGTTTCTAGATACTCTGAACGTCTGGTTGCGTTCAGTATTACGGGAATATGATACGCCCGTAAAACTCCTTATCTGCACAGGCTCTAAGTCGGGAACCCCATTCCTACTGGTAACTCATTTGCCGATACTAGACAACATGCAAGTTAATAAATAAAAAATATCTGATTCCATGAACAAAAAAGTTAAAATAAAACCATAAATTAACCCAACATTACCGCAATAAATAAAATAAATAACTAAAAAATCATGAAAATTATTTTAAGAGGCACAAGTTACAGCTATACAGCCTTGTTGCCTGCTTTGTTAATTTGCATCAATCTGGAATACAGTAATTATAAATATTCACCAAAATCATAATCAGCCTGTGATGATCCCACTGCTGGGACACAGGCCTAAATATAAATAAATTAAAAATATCAATGCTAAGTCGGATTTCATCACAATTTTTATAGTGTAAGTACCAATTTTTTATGGATCTTGAAATTAAATCCAAAATGTATAATATTTTTAGATTTTTAAGTCTGTTTTCAATTTTTTTCCACATACATTATTTTCTCATTTCTGTTCCAGGGAAAATAAAATTTATTATTTTTTGATTATTTCATTTTATCAGACTGAAACCATTATTTTAAATTGCTTAAATATTGTATTAAAATGTAACTTCATAGCCAGTATGGATGAAGTGACATTTCGATACTCTTTTGATTTAACTACTGGACTGCTTATTCCATAGTTGATAAGACCCTAGAATCCAGATACCCTTGAGGCCTGCTTCACATAACTAAGTTGCAGATAACAATCTGATAACAGGAGAAAACAAATGAGTCTTTTTCGGCCCTCCCTCCATGGCTTACGGGACGTTTTTATCCAAGACATATTTATTTTGATATCCCTACGCCGCAACGCCGCGCGCCGTCTACATTACTTCTTTCCATACCCGGAACTTACGTCATCTTACATTCCCCTTTTCGTACAGCCAATCGCACATCCATGTTAACAATTTGACTGTGACAGCACCTTTATTTAGTAGCAGTAAGGGCGGTTTTCGCAGCTTCCTATTACTTCTGCCGTTTTATTCTGGAAAAATGTCACCGTGAAAACTTAGGTGAAGTGAACTGTCATTCCACCTAATGCTAGGGATTGACAGTATTGACTGCTCACTTCATGCCGACTCCACATAAGAGGGCGCACAACGGTCCACTAGCGCCACTATTAAAAAAAATATTATCTCGTGACTGAGAAGGAATTATGAAATAACGGCTTGTAAAGACCCTCGGTAAGTGTGTCTAGAATTTTGTAGTAGCTTTTATAAAGTTTCATATTGAGACACGAAGCAACAAAATTCGTTCTAAAGAAAAGCGGCCACATTCCTCTAGATCGTATTTACCCCCTACCCTACCCTATTACTAAGACCCAGCTGTCCGTCCGTCTGTCACTAGGCTGTATCTCATGAACCGTGATAGTTAGATAGTTGACATTTTCACAGATGATGTATTTCTGTTGCCGCTATAACACAACGAATACCAAAAAACAGAATAAAATAAATATGGGCTCCCATACAATAGACATGATTTTTTTGCCGTTTTTATAGATAATGGTACGGAACCCATTGTGCAAGAGTCCGACTCGCACTTGGCCGGTTTATTTTTTAAAGGAGTGGCGCTGGTGGTGCTTGGTGCGCCCTCTTAAGTTTTCATGATGAGATTTTTACAGAACAAACCGGCAGATGTGCGTTTCAAAGTACCTGAAATCTTTATATCCAAAACATAATAATTTTGCCCAAATTAGTTTAAGAACTTTCAGAAAAATACTTTTTTGCAAAATAAAATCATTCCCCTATAAACTTTGAGGATATGGTGAAGCAGGCCTGTTTAAACGTAATAAATATGTGTAGTAAGGCAGTACTCATAGCTTAGGGTCCGCGGGGGGCACGAGGCCGGCGGGGGCGGCCAGCGGGGCCAGCGCGGGCGGCAGCGTGTTGATGAGCTCCAGGCGCGCGTGCTCGCTGGCTAGCAGGGAGCGGAGCTCGTCCTAGGGAAGGAACTTCAGCTTTAACATACAGTCCAAATTAGCAACAGCTTCTAAAAGCTGATGTTTCACAAATCAAACTTACATTGTGCAAGTTTTAAAAGGGGGACGGGTAACTTATAAACCCACTAATACTTGGGACTTTTAATCGTATTCAGTAGATACCAATTTCTGACCAAAAAAAGGGTAGTGAGGTGAAAAAATGAATGAGCGAAATAGAATGAATGTTGTAATGTACATATAATAATACTAGCTTCTGCCCGCGGTTTCGCCCGCGTGGATGTCGGAAATTATCCCACGGGAGCGTGCTACAAAGTCAAAGCATTTATTTCAAATGGGCACATAATATAAGACACTTTTGAACATCAAAATTTACATTAAAATAGAATTGATTCTAGTTGCCCCTTCCAAAAGGTAGTTTCATATGGAGAAGAAAGGGAAAGAAACTACACCATTACTCTTTTAAAATTTTGTGTAAATTAATTGTATGTATTATATGTGAAGACAACGCACCTACAATACATACAGACCCCATGAACTTAAGACCAATTTCTGTGCTACCCACCTTCAGTAAAATATTTTAAAAATTGATGCTAGATCAATTGCAAAGACATTTTCATAAATATAAATTATTTAACAGTAAACAATTCGGTTTCACAAGGGGTCGCTCTACTACCGACGCTGACGTCATATCTTTGAGGCCTGGGAGAAGTCGCATGATGCCTTAGGTATTTTTTGTGACTTGTCTAAGGCTTTCGATTGTGTTTCTCATGATACATTGGTCAGGAAATTCATCACTATGGTGTTAGAAACACTGCCTTGGATCTTCTTATTTCTTATTTGAATAATAGGAGCCAAAGAGTGGATGTTAACGGCAAGCGATCCCCGGGTTCTATTGTCACTATGGGAGTTCCACAGGGCTCAATTCTTGGCCCTTTTTTATTTTTATTTCTCGTATATATCAATGACCTACCTTGCCTTATAAAGAATAGTCATGAAATAGTGTTATTTGCAGATGACACATCACTTTTATATAAGCTTAAACAACAACAGATAGTTACTGATGATGTAAATAATGCTATCGCTAAAATAGTGCATTGGTTTAGTGTTAATAATTTACTTTTAAACGAGAAAAAGACTAAATGTATTAGATTTCTGACACCTAACGTTAAGCAGGTGAAAACCAATGTACTAGTAAATGGGGCGAAATTGGATCTCGTGGACACCACTGTGTTCTTAGGTATTACTTTGAACTCGAAGCTACAGTGGGGCCCACATATAACCAAATTGTCGAAGCAGCTAAGCTCTGCAGCCTACGCGGCCTATAAAATCCGACATTTGACTGATGTCGAAACAGCTCGATTAGTATATTTTAGTTATTTCCATAGTGTAATGTCGTACGGCATTTTGCTGTGCGGAAATGCAGCCGACATTCAAGCTATATTTGTGCTGCAGAAACGAGCCATTCGAGCAATTTATAACCTTAGTTGTAGGCATTCACTGAGGGATAAATTTAAGGAAATAAACATAATGGCAGTCGCATCTCAATATGTATATGAGAACCTGATTTATGTAAAAAGAATATTAATCTATATTCTAAATACAGCGACGTTCATAACATAAATACTAGAAACGAAGATTTACTAATTTGCCTACGACTAGGCTCCAAATAATTAGTAATTAATTTAAGTGCCAAAGTATACGTTTTTACAACAAACTCCCAAGTCTTGTTAAAGAACTGAGCCTCAATAAATTTAAATCATTTATTAAACAGAAACTCTGTCAAAAAGTTTTATAAAGTTAAAGATTACTTGGATGACAAAAAGCTTGGGATTAATTAAGCTACTTCAATGCAAGCAACCCCCAAGCAACAATCTATGTTATACTGTGAATAAGTGTTTTAGAATTAAAAATGTCATTTTTATTGATTTACATGACATAACTTATGATATTTTTGATGACATTTAAAGAGAAAACTGACTGTGAATGTGAGTAGTATGCAGGCTACATTAAATACATGATTATTATTTTAATATTGTGAATGTGAAGACTATGTGGGTCATTGTTGCTTTTCTTTCTCTCCTCAGTTAATTTTAATCATGGTCTGGCAGTTTTAGTATTTTTTGTGGCCTACCCAAATGTCCTTTGGTATTGTTCGTCGAATCGTTGAGCTTCTGAAGTTCTGAGTTGAGCAGCACGATTACTGACAAATGCGTGCACTGACTGGACAGGTCCACTCAATCTGTGTGGTTTTTCCTCAAAATACCATTTCAGACACAAATCTACATGGTCTTCACATGATTTGACCAAGATTATGTCTGGACTTTAAAAGAGACTGTGACCTCTAAGTTTGTTTCGGCCTTTCTTCTCAGAGTAGTCAGATAGGAAACGACGACCTCATCTAGTTTTTAAAATATGATTGACGTGTACTTTTACACGTCAATCATATTTTAAATCTACTTACAGAAATAAAATCATTTATCATTTAATAAAATTACGATACCACAATCGGTAAAAATAATTAAAAATGAAGCAATGACAGATAAATTAATTATGTGATAGATACATGGTGCCCACATATTTACATACATTGTAAAAGGTATATGATTTCCCTATTAAAAAAAAAATATTAAGTCATCAGTTCGTCACACTCATCACAGAATGTAAATCCATGTCATAAAAATAATAAATTATAAAATTAAAGTACCAACCAGTTTGATTTTGTCTAGACTCTAGATTGTCCTATGGAGCAGGACTAGCATGTTTCCAAGCATTCTTATCTTGGATATAATCATCTAATTTGTAATATGCTTGTTTACAAAGTGTACAATTATACAATTAATGTATAAAAAATATTGTAAAACATTTTAAAAGAATAATGGTGGAGTTTCTTGCCCACATGAAACTACCAAACCCTAAAACAGCCCTCCTTTTGTTCTAAGGGGCAACTAGAAGGAATACTATTTTTATTTTTTGTAAATTTTTACGTTCAATTTTGAATTTTAATCATGATCTTCTTAATTTTGTGAAAATCAAAGGAAGACAGACACGTTAAACATTTTTTTTCTGTGATGCACTAAATTATATCCATAGGTACCAGTGACCAGCTGCGGATTGTTCGAAAGAGTTACCGTGGCCCTGGCGCACAGGCAACTGAAGGAACACGGGTGGGTTTTAGTCAGTAAGAGTCTGACACGCCCTTCCGCTCCGCCCAGAGCGGGAGAGGTCATTTGATGATTTCCCACCCAAAAAAAAAAAAAAAAAGGTACCAGTGACCAATTACCATCAGCATTACCATTAAAAAATCGCCTCTAAATAATACAAAAACCGACTCACCCCCCAACCAAGCCTATCAGCGAGATCCTGGCAACCATCATCGCAGTCTCCCAAACGTGCTACATCTCTGACGGCTTCCTCGTCCAACTGTAGGCCTCCGGACATGACGCCCCACATACGTAGTAGCGGTGACCGCATGCCTGCCTTCTCGCGGTTTATTAGGAGACGGGGACACCAGTCAGGAACCCTATGAAGGAAAATAATAATTTATCATAATTTTGTTTCTCATAACGCCAGTAACAATGATACCTTTCTTTGCACTTAAAACAATTTCTTCGGGAAACAACTCAAAGCTAGATTTATCAAGTGATTTTTAGGGTTCCATACCCAAAGGGTAAAATCGGGACCCTATTATTAAGACTTCGCTGTATGTCCGTCCGTCTGTCTGTCACCAGGTTGTATCTCAAGAACCGCGATAACTAGACAGTTGAAATTTTCATAAATTATGTATTTCTGTTGCCGCTATAACAACAAATACTAAAAACAAAATAAAATTAATATTTAAGGGGGGCTCCCATACAACAGACATGGACTTTTTACCGTTTTTATAGATAATGGTACGGAACCCTTCGTGGGCGAGTCCGACTCGCACTTGGCCGATTTTTTTATTCAACTTAATGAAAAAGAAGGGTTTTGTAAATCAAGAACCAATTTCACCAAATAATGAGGTTTTATTGGTTTGGTTCTGATCGTATTTTAGATCCAGCCAAGGGTGTATGATGACGTCACAGGAAATTCAATATTGCGAACACTGGACGCCAATCAACTTCGGCATGCGACCTTATGATTTCAGAAAATAATATTTTCTTGTTTCATATTTTTCAATTTGTTTAGTTTTGAAACACTTCGGCTCATGATGATGTTGTTGTACGATTGAATTATATTATTTATGTGGCTTAAAATAATGCATTGTGATAACCTCTTGCTGTAGTCGATTAGGGTAAGATTCCCGAGTGCAGTACTACAAAATAATAAGAGCCTAGCATGGGAACACTATTTTAAAACAAATATGGAACTTACATATCAATAAGCGACGCAAAAGGCTGTACTTCGAGTGAGGACCCCATAATTATGAGCATGTCACACCGCTGGAAGTCTTCTTGCAAGCACCGCTGAAAGCGGTCGGGTAGGCTCTCGCCGAAGAACACGATGTCGGGCTTCACCACGCCCGGGCAATCCGTGCAGATCGGGATCTGATCCGCGAATATGCGCTCTGGAATAAAATTGAAGTTGTCAGTCTTTCCTTCCTTCCTTTTAACAGTTTATAGTTTGTCTATGGTTATCTATTAATCTTGCAAAGCTTGCAGAGATAAGGGGTAGAGCTATGTTCTGAATTGGGAAATTGCGGTTTGGGACATTTCCCAAATTAAGTGGGAAAGAAACCACTGCAAGTAGTGGTGATACTGTGCTAGACAGAGTGGTTCATTTCTGTTTCTATTCCTTATTTCTTTGTGGAGATGCTTCCCAAGTTGCACTACCAATTACAGTATGCATGACATGACCTTAATCTTTATTCTGATCAATTTGCTACGATTAAACTGCTACCATTTCAAGAGTTTGTAAGTTAAAATCAGAAACCAGTAGTTCCTCTAAAAAATATTGAAATTAGTGATATTTAAATAAGTATGGATGGATAACAAGGCAAGGCAAAAATAACTAGAAAGGTACAATTATAAAAACTAGAACAAGGGACTACTACTACTATAACTTTCGAAGCTCAATAAACATTACCTTTAACATATTCAAGACCGTATTCCTTCCGGCAGTCGAGACAGTGTGAGGTGTAGAAGGTGCCGTGGGCCTCCACTAGCTTTTCCTCAGGAATGCCAGCGCCTCGCTCCAGTGTGTCAATGTTCTGGGTGTAGTGGCGGAGTAGAAGACCTGGGTGTAGAATATGAGATACAGTATCTGGTAGTTAATATGGGACTTGAAGTTTTAAAACCGTGCAGTTCTCAGACATGTGTTATGTGAAGAGTATGAGTAATCCAATGTTATCTCAGCAGCAAATAAATAAAAATATTTTTAATATAATAGAGAATATTTTCATTAAGTTTCAGCCACTATTATAAAACCTACTAGTAAATATAAGTTTTTCCAGTAGGAAAATATTCACTAACTAAAAGAGGTTTTGTAAGCAGAAACACAGTCGGTGAAAGAGTATTTCAATACTGATCACTTATGGCAACCTAAGAAAAATTTTCACTGTAGAATTATCCCTGCTTTTTTTGTACATATACCCAACTTCTATTAATATATTATGAATTATCAATATAACAAAATAGTATACCTTTCTCGTGTAAAAGCCTGATAAAGTAATGTGAAAGTGTTGGTTTGAATCTTCCAGGGTACAGTTCCTTTGCTAGCATAAAGAATGGCTTTGGATTCTGTCTGAAGAAGTTGATCTCGAATATTGCTTGTGGTTCCGGAAGGTCATATTTTTGCAGATTGTGGTACAGACCAGTTTCAGGACTACGGAAATCAGGGATGCCAGCGGCTGTAATAAAAACAAACAATCATTATGGTAATACTGTGTAGAATTTTGGAGTAAGCTCTGACTTATGAAAGTGCTGCATAATCAGCCTATAACATTCTCACTGCTGGGCTACAGGACTCCTCTCTGTGAGAGAAAGTAAACAACAATCCACCATGCATGCCCAGTGCGTGTCAGTGGATGTTGCAAGTCTTCTAATTTTTGGTTCTAAGACATGCCGGTTTCTTCACTATGTTTTCCTTCACCGTTTTGAATAGGCAAATAAATAGGCTGAGCAAAATTTAATTTATTTATTTAATATAAAAAAAACAAAATATGTGTGTGTTGAAATAATTATGGTTTTTTTCTGAAATAAAAATTTATTATTATTATAAAGTAAAAGTTATAAAATAAAAGTTTATTAAGGGAATTTATTAACATAGATGACAATATAGGGCCAATATTTTTTGCTGGATGTCTACTTTTGCTCTCCAAAAATGAGCAACATGTGGAAAATGAAATTAAAAATAGTTACGATTATTATTATCTATTTAAAATTTTGAATACATACATAGTTTTTAGTTGCTAAAATCATCCAGAATGTAACTAACTGAGCTCAATTAATTATAAAACCTGTACAGTGAAAAATTTATCTACCAAGAAGTTTATAACACTAATATGCTAATGACTAAACTGTAAAGTTTCCAACAAAACATTAGACTTGTCCGACCTTGACGGTGTAAACAATGATATATTAATTTTCCACTAAACATTTTAATTGATAAAAATTCCATAGTTGTGGTATTTTTATAGTCCTACAGATTTGGCATTGAAGTATGTTATCTTTATCCTAATACATTTTTATACTGAAAATGTTGCATTAACGGCGCTAAAAGCTTCATAATTTCATTAGTAGTTTTTAGTTTCTTGTTGTTTTTTCTTTTAGATTTGTTAATTTTGTTAGTTTTAAATGCTCCTTTTTTATTTTTACTCTGTGTATTTCCTGTGCATGTACCAAATAAAATATTTCTCTTTTTCTTTCTTTCTTTCTTTAGTATATTGAAAACCTTTAGATATAATATTTGATGTTTAACAGTTTGGGAAGTACTTAAATAATTAACCGCTTTGATATTACAAGACAATAAGAAGTTCAATTATTGCTAAAACTCAAATTATGATGACTAATATTTAGCAACAAAATTGAGTGTTATCAGAAAGTATACTGAAATGAGTCATACAAAAATTATATGCAACAAAAATTTAAGTAATAAAGCTAAAATGGCAGTAAGTTTTTAATTAGTAACACTATACTTATGTACTAAGAGTTTGAATCATTCAAGCTGTACAAATAAATAAACAATAACCTGTTGTAAATAAAGAAAAGATAATCCTTAGATATTAAATAATAAATGTTCATTTCAGGAAACCAGTATCAGAAATAGCAATATTGTAAATAGAAAAAAGTTCTTCAATTAATTGTACCACATTCATAAAAACCGTGTTTTGATGTTGGTATTATTGTTAATATGATGAGTAAATAAACAATAATATTATTGAAATCCTCCACATTGTAACATTCATGAATTTAATTTTGTTTTAAATTGTACTTACATGTCGAAATACCAGCCCCGGCAAGAGTGATTATGTTTTTACACCGTTCGCTGTTTATCCATTTCACTACGCCGTCCAAGTTAACTTCCTCAAGGACTTGGCTGGAAGGCGCAGTGGTTTCGGGCGGCTCATAAAATCCCAGTTTTTGAGCCAAATACCGACGAATTGAATCCACATCCAAGTCCCTTAAACGAGCTCCTATGCTCTCCATAGGATTTGGCGGGACGGGTGGGACGCTCGGCACAGGCCTATCTACAGGGTCATCACCTACAATCATACCAACATATTCTAATAATAACACGATATATTTATCCCATAACGTTCCACATGCAACAATAGCTCACCGTCACTCTTTCCGGGCGGCGAATTTGCAGACATTTTGCGTAAATAAATGGAATTGCGACTCGAAACCTTTGTCCACTTTTGCCACGGTTTATTTGACAGATAGTGAACGCGCATTCTTGAATACAGCTAGTATTCGTATGATATAATGAAGAAATGTTATTGGTAATCTAAAATAGCATAGTTATTTATAACGTGTACTTTGTTCGATGTACATTTCTAACGTCTAAGTGCCTTCGTATAATTTAAATAATATTTTTATTTCTATAATCACTAAGTTAAATTAACTCATAGATGTGTAGGATAATTTAGTTATTTAGTTACAGTTGCTCTCGTTTACTACTTTACTAACTTCGTAAACGTAAAATAAATACTAGTGATGTGAAGTGCATTTGACTAAATAACGCAATAGTAAAAATATCTGTTAGATACATATTGTTGTTATTTTATTTTGGTTAATATATATTTTAGCCATATTTTAAGTAATTAGAATGAATTATTTGCACAAATCGTATAAAAACAAAATAAAAAACTTCAACGACGGTGTAGATGCCGATTCCCATCAACATGCCTGAGAATCCACCAATATTACCTGAAACAATCGTAATATTGAAACTCTTCTTTTAATTTGTCATCTGTTAATAATCCATTTTAATATCTGATTCCTCACTTAATATCTCGAACCAGTAAGAAATAACATCAAGACGGTGCAAAATTCCGTTGCTTGTGGGCTGGTAAATACTAAAAATGCATTTGCCAGAGAGATTTACTCCTTCGCTGCCAAAAAATGAAAAAGATAAATAATCGTAGGTATCATTAATTGAATAAAACCGAAACTAAAAAGCAATACTTAGATTATCGGAATTTAAAAAAAAAGTGTGCGGTCGGAGTCGAAGACCGCCGCCGCCGTCAGGAACGAGGTTCCTTACGTGATACTCGCACACATACCCACTCATATATAATAGAAAGAGACAGCGAGAGAGAGAGAAAGTCGCATGGAGGGGGCATAACGCCTTTTCCTTACGTGACTATTTCTACCATTCAACTCCTACTTGTACTATTATGTATTCTGTGCTCCTACTGCAAGCCACGTTAAGGAACTTCGTTCCAAAAATATGTTTCTGATGTTCCTAAGAATCAATAATAACCTAGTACTTAATAGATTTCATATTTGGAGATTTATTCGATAGAGCATTCAATAAATTCACCTACATAAAACCGTTTCTAAATCCTCTCTTTGTCGTTGATCCATTAATCAACGGTATTTTGAAAGATTTTGTAAAGTGCTGTGTTAGCTCGCAGTCTGGCAAACATATAGGGCAAAACAATGAGTCAGCAAGCTCTTGTTCCAATCCCTCCGTATCTTCAGTATCAATAGGATACAAATATTGCAGTTTTTCTATAAAACCACAATGATGTATATAATAGTTATTATAACTGTTGATGATATAATTGATTTGCAAAGTTTTCAGTTTCAGTACGAACCTTTGTATTTATTGAGACATCTTAAATTCTTTAAAGTGCAGGTACGTATATGTGTAGAACCACTGGGCAAAAAATACGGCGTGCATTTGCATAAAGACTGTACGGATTGGATCCGACACTTGGCAATGCAAGCGCTGTAAGAATACATGTTCTTAAACTCCTTGGCATATTCGTCGCGGAAGAGGCATTGTCTCTGTAAAAGATGATTGTGTCAGTAAGAAAATAAATTATCTACTAAGCTAATTTATTTTAATACTCCAATTCTTTATTTACAATTTGACATTATGTTATGTGTCAAACCCCTATCCTCTGCGCTAGATGTTTGTTGATAGATCCTAACAGAGCAGCTACCAAGGGCAATATTCGGGATCAAAGAAAATCCCGCGGCATCACTTGTCGTGATATTCTAGGCCCAATTACTTATAACGTGTACGGTACAGTATCAACAGTTATTAAAAAAAAAAACATTTATAATCTAGGCATTACCGTTTTTAACGGATATTTACGGACTTCAGCTGAAGCAACTTGTTTTATAGACGATATTTGAAAGAATTTCTCTTGGTTTGGCTGAACTATGCGCTGCACTACTCTCCCGCCAGTCATATCAGCAAAATGGGTCGGATCGAATATAAGAAGCTGAAAAAGATTTAAGTCAGGTATGAGTATGTAACAGGTTTCTTTTATAAAAAAAAAAACAATTTAAAAACCTGTTAATGGCAAATCAAAAACTTGGGCCAACACTATTGCAAGATGGACTCCGTATTTTTTGCTAAGAGGCGCGCAAGGATACAAATTCAAAATTATGATCTATTTGAAATGAGTTAAGCTGGACTTGTAAGATAATCTATATATTACATAACTTACTTCAAATCCGATCCTGTAACCTAATGGATACGCGTAGTCGTCCAGCATAGAGTCGATAATCACGCGTAAACCGTTGCGTGAACCGGGCACTATTTGTCTCTTTATCTCCTCTATGGTTCCATGAGGCCTGGCAAGAAAAATATGGTTTAAAACCGTATATATAAATATGCTATACATTAAAGGGCAGGCCTTTAATTTATATGAGGTCTTTACATTTGTGACTTAAAAAAAAAAACTGGTCAACTTCAGAACCGCCTCCTTTTTTATCGTCAGTTAAAAATTATATTTTTTTTAGATTTTACTTCAACAAAATATCGATTCTCTCCGGTAGGTATGTATCTACTACTGGCTGACTTCTTGCCATTAGGTGTAGGGTGTAGGTGTGGCGGCATCTACATCGCTACATGCGAAGTACGCATCACAATGACGTCACGCAAAATCCTGAATCGCGCAAGAAGAGTTTACCACGCGACTAGACTTTAAATATACAATGTCCCGTGTCTCCTTCTGCGGCGACTAGGGGCGCGAGGGCGCAGTGATTGCCTCTCCCTCTCGCACTCCGCCTCCTCCTTCGCGAGCATTACTGCTTCGCAGAAGGAGGTGATGGCTTCCCATTCCCTCTCGCTCCGTACCATGGCCTGAACCAGGGCCGGACGCGAGAGGTCGCCGCCGCCGATCGCCGCCCCAAGGACACGGCGGTGCTCCGCCCAAGCCGGGCAGACCTCCACCGTATGCTCCACCGTGTCCTCCGGTCGATCCACACAATGATAACACCCGGGCGTTTCCTCCCGCCTTATCCGAAACAGGAACCCCCCGAAACAGCCATGTCCGGTGAGGACCTGCGTCAGGCGGAAGGTGAGGACGCCGTGACTAGTTATGAGTTTCGACTGCAACATATACAAGGTGGGCCAAAAGAAGTCATCCGATGTTATTTGGCTCTCTTTTTTTTTCTAAATGAAAAACTTCGATACTGTTTTTTGATTATGATTATTTGAACCTTTAAAATTTTAGTGGTCAAGTCGAGAAGATTATATCGGCCAAATGGGCGCCATCACAATTGATTGCCATACGGGCTCGTTTTATGGCATTTTTCATCACTTCGGCGAGAACTTCGGGCGACAGATTCTCGCACTCGTGTCGAATGTTGTCCTAGAGGGCTTCCAGAGTCTCGGGCTTATAAACGTAAACACGGGACTTCAAAAAACCCCACAAAAAAAAAGTCTGGAACGCTTAAATCGGGCGATCTTGCGGGCCAGTGCAAATCGCCAAAACGAGAGATGAGGCGACCCGGGAACGTTGCCTTCAGAATATCGGTTGTGGCTCGCACAGTGTGTGCCGTTGCTCCGTCCTGTTGGAACCACATGCCCCTCAGTCCTAATTCGACCAATTGCGGCAGAAAATACTCGGTCAACATGGCCCTATAGCGCGCACCGTCCACTGTTGTCGTTTGGCGAGCGACATTCTCGAAAAAAAATGGCCCGATGACTCCTCCAGCGCGAACAGCGCACCATGCAGTCAATTTGAGCGGGTGTAATGGCTCCTCGTGCATCACTCGTGGATTTTCGGTGCCCCTGAAGCGAAAGTTTTGCTTGTTCACGTACCCGCTGAGGTGGAAATGAGCCTCATCGCTCATTTTGATTTTGGTCAAAAAATCGTCCACTTCTTCCTCGAGATTGAGGATGGCTTGGGCGTAGGTTACGCGCGTTTGGCGGTCGGCAGGCAACAGCTGATGCACGGACTGGACTTTGTACGGGAACATGCGCAGGTCTTTGACCAAATTCGCCTTAAGGACGTCCGGCTGATGGCTAATTGCGTGGCACGGCGTCTGGTCGATGTTTCCGGCGACAGCTCGACATCCTCGGCAACAGCGGCGATATTCTCAGCAGAATGGGCGTTCCGGGGCCGGTCACTCTTGGCAACGTCTCGTGTGGTCCCATACTATTCAAGGTTGGTGGCCAAACGGCGCAATGTATGCGCAGTCGGTGTCGGACGGCCGGGGAATCGGCGACAGAATTCGCGCTCCGCCAACACCACAGACGAATTGTTACGCAAAAAAATAGATACGATTATTCCGCGTTCTTGGGGAGTGTATCGCTCCATGGCTTGTTCACTTGTATTCTGCATCTGTCTAGTTCACAAATGTCAAAACAGATTTGACATTGGCGGTCATTTGCAAAAATGAGAGCATCTTCCAATAGGGTGATTTATTTTGGCCCACCTTGTACATCATTATCTAACAACTTTTACTGTGGGCCCTATAACCTGAAATCGTAAAAAACAGGTGTTCTTTACATTTTCTCGATTTACATAATAATATGTGAACACATACCGTACCTATACAACAGCTGTTTTTTTTCACGATTTCAGTTTTGATCTCATAGTAAAGGTTGCACGTAATGAGGAGTACAATGGATTAGATCATTAGATGATTGAAGATGCCATTGCACTCATAATAAAATTTTCAGTTTTAGGGTAAACAACTTAGGCACGTGTACGACAAATAACACATAATTAAAACATCATTCTGTTTCTGTCATCGGGACACGAGCTATAATCTTGAACTCTCTGACAACGGACTCCAAAAGTGCCTGTAAATGGTTAATATCTGCGAAGACTTATTACCTGTCTGCCGATTCGTAACCGAGCACATAATTGAAGGCGCAGCAGTGTCCGAGAATAGTCCTTCGTAGGCGGAAGATGCTGTTACAATCCACTTCTTTGCCAGCCCACATACATTTGACCAGCATCTCTTCACAGCTTGGTGCCAACTGTTACAAATACCATGAACATAATGTGAAGTCTTAATATAATTATTTGGCACACCTAACCTTTAAGTCTCTAAACGAATCCATTGGTATACCTACCTAATGAAAGTTTAAGTTTAAGGCATGGATGTGCACGGGCGAGTGTATCACGGCGATATATCGCTGTGCCATCAAATTCTCCTCCCGACCGTGTGGGGATTGATTCATAAGTTTCTATTGAGTTTGATGGCACGGCGTGACTATGACCTTAGGATTAACCCAACATGCCATCACTCGGACTCAGACACCGGACCTCTCTCACAACTTGAGAAGAATCAGACGCTTCACTTACGTCTTTCATTCGTGTTGGGGTTTTACCCTTTGTATTATACGGCATCTTTCACTAGAAGCAAAACGTCTGAACACAAAATCCATCAAAAGTGAAAATGAAATAATTTGTGAACCAATCCAACGATGTTGGATTTCGGCGGCACTCGGCATTTTTCACTCGCCTACAGAATGATCGAAAAATTAAATGAAAGGAGCAGATGAACTAACTAACGGCCTGTTTCTGCCTTTCTTCACAAAGTAGTCAGATAGGAAACGCCGACCTCATCTAGTTTTAAAATATGATTGACGTGTAAAAGTGTTTGTACAAACCTACTTACAGAAATAAAATCATTTATCATTTATACCTATGTAACTTTGTTGGCGTCGGGTGATCGTAGAATGGAACAAAAATGAACATCCACTTAAATGAACCTTTCACTCGAGCGACGTGCCTGATAGATGCTGGGCAACGTTCAGCCAATTCAGGAGAAGAATGCAACTGATTAAAAAGAAAGCATATATACCGCTTTCATAAGTTCCACTGTTTGATCACTGTACGGCGTCAAAGAGTATAATTCCATCAGCTTGGCATGCGTCCTAGTCTGGTTGTATTCGAAATCTATCAATCTGCCCATGTCCTGGAGGAAATACTCCAGATTTGTCGAAGTCGTGTTCATTTTTGCCAGTTTCGGATACCTAAAAGTTTAATTACATTTCAGATTAAACGTCGTTTAAAGGCTCGTGCACACGTCGCGCCTGTTTGCGGGAGCCTTAATGCGTGCTGCGTTTAATCCATCAGACCAAAAAAAGCTGACTTTAAACGTTTCGCAATGCTCATTCTCATAATTATTTAAGGTCATTAATGTAAGGTCATTAATTTAAGGTCATTAATTTAAGGTTTTATTTTACATACATTTCTAAAGCTATTTTCTTCAGAGCTTTTTTGCTGATCCTGTTGTTGTTACACAAGGCTACAGCTGGGAAGTCAATATCCTTGATAGGGTAAGTAAAGGACTCTCCGTTCACCACTAACGGCTTCCTCAGCGTCGCCATCCAGGTGTACTGCAGAAAGTAGATCACGACGCCGAAGAATGAAAATAGTAATCCTAACCAAAACAATCTGCAATTATAGCGATTAATGTAAACATCTTAACCCACCTCACACAGCTAAGATACGATAATATGTCGCGACTGCGTCATTCTACCGGACACCCCGTCTTCAGAATCGCACGTTTCGTCCCTTGTACAGAAGGCTTGGACAAAGTAACATTCGTTTAGCGATGACGCTAGTAGAAAAGCCAAAAATCGAAATGTCACGTGATCATAGGTCAACAAATAGAAATTAGCTAGACAATGTTAACATCATTTGATTCTATGAAACGAATCGACAGCGTCGAACGATTACTTCCATAGAGATGCGTAGCCAAGTGGCACTTTTTGACAAGCGTTATCGCTAGGTTTCGATTCGTATGATGGAAACATTAGCGAAACCGATAACGATTGTAGAAATAGAATCGCTCCGAAGCGAATGCCATTTGTCTAGGCCCTCAGGCTGTTCAGTTTTTGCAATTAAGCGCATACAAAACTTACTATTGCTAGACCTACTTGACAGCTCATCTGACGAAGATTGAGACAGTGGATTCGATATTCATGTTGCATCTAGAAGTAAAAATCATAAAATCTGGGTAGAGGACCACATTAAAACTAGCACAGAATACACAGATTAGCGCGTTCAAACAAACACGCTCTTCAGCTTTATTATATTCATTATAGATTTCAAATAATAATTAGGTTCTATGGTAGATTTGAGCAACCAAAATTGCGTAATGGCCATCGACTTTTGTCGCTAGCTAATTTTACATTCTGTTACTACTTTTAACTCACACTCTAAATTATAACTTGTTATTTTTTTTGAAAAATCATCAATTTTTCAATATTTGTAAATATGTGAGCACCATGTATCTATCACATAATTAATTTACCTGTCATTGCTTAATATTTAATTCTTTTTACCTAATAGTAATTTTATTCTAGGTGAATCGTCTTCACATATAATTATATATGTAGTTAATGTATACAAAATATTGTAAAACATTTTAAAAGAGTAACGGTGGAGTTTTTTGGCCATTCTTCTCCATACGAAACTACCTTTTGGAAGGGACAACTAGAATAAATTCTATTTTCTTGTAAATTTTGACGTTCAAAAGTGTCTTTTATGTGCCTATTTGAAATAAATGTCTGACTAACTGAACATCATCTTTAGAATTTACTAAGGCGCCTTGCAAAATATTGTAGGTTATCAACATAAGGCCTTATATACTACTAGCTTTTGCCCGCGGCTTTGCTCGCGTTAATTTAGAATTTGCCATTCAATTAGGATTGTTCAGGGAATTATAGTTAGGAGGATGAAAAACCGGTCTATCAACACTATAGATTCACAAAATGTATTAGGTACTTAAATTAAAAAAACCCTTACCACACTACTAAAGTTTCTATAATAATATAATTCAATCATGATCGGAAGACACGTGGCGCCATCTATTATCATAAGAAAGTTATTGTTGTTTTCCTCGGGAACAGTACTTTTTTCGGGATGAAAGGTACCCTATGTCCGTTTCTGTACACCTGATAACGTATGTGCAAAATTTCAGAATGTTCGTTTCAGTGGTTTAGGCGTGAAAAGGTAACAAACAAACAAACAAACTTACTTTCGCATTTATAATATTAGTTAGGATAAAAGGTCTTACATAAGGACCGACCGAAGGTTCGGTTTCGGTTTCGGTTTCGGCTAGTTTCGGCCAAAAAATCTAGTTTCGGCCACAGTTTCGGTTTCGGCCAATAATTGGCCGAACCTTCGGCCCCGCCGAAACTAGGTGTTCATGAATTGTCGCGCATCATTCGGCTAACTTCGAGTGAGTAAACGTGATTGCCAGTTGAGTTCGCTAGCCGCCGCGATCGTGATCGTAAAAGTACTTGATTGTCGTACAAAATATACTCATCTTTATTGAGACTGATAAATATTAATTATCACTGATAATTAATTATAATGGTAAGATAATTCTTTAAATACTAAGTTAAATACTAGATCTCATTAGAAAATAACCACACAAGTTATCTAATCATTAAGACTATTCTAAACATAAGTAATTAATGTTGATTTTTGAAAAAGTTTGACAAATATGTTGATTGTGTTTTTTTCTATTTAAATTGTTAATTTTACAAATAAAGAACTATTTTTGTTACATACTTTAATTGTTGCATTTTATTATTTTACACGTGTTAACTATATGTATGCGTAAAAATACAATAGATTTAACATGCTATAAAAATTCAAATAAGTTTCGGTTTCGGTTTCGGCCGAAAGTGGGACCAAGAGCTAAGATTCGGTTTCGGTTTCGGTTTCGGCTGAAAATCCTGTTTCGGTCGGACACTAGTCTTACACTGTTTTTTTTACCAACTGTTACTACACTACTCAACAAAGTCTAGGGAACAAGGGAACTAGTAATTATTTTAATTTTAACATTTTTACGAGTATATCAATGGAAGCGTAATTTAATACAGATTTTGAATGTTTGATTAAATGAAAGGACTGTTAGTGATAAAATAATATAAAATATTAGATAAAAAAATCTAAAGTGGTAGGTATACAAAAACGAAAAAATCACTGTTTTGTAGATTAAATAAAAGTTAACGTCCACAAAACATTAAATAAAAAAAAAAACATACCTAGCAACTTTTTAATAATCTGTTGGACCTCCCAAGGCATTAGTGACGGCTCTACATCTGCGTGGGGCGCTGAGTTTTAGGTAGTCTATTGTAACCTTGGAATATCGCTCCATTCACTGGATGGATGTGCAAAAAGATTTTCTTCCGTTTTCAAACTTTGGGGAAGGTCACTAAACGCTCTTCTTCCGAGCAAATCCTATGCATGCTCGATGGGATTGAGATCAGCGGACTGAACAGGTCACTCTAATAGCGTGATATTGGTCTCGTAAAGCATATTTATCACCAGCCTGGCTGTGTGTGCACGCGCATTATCTTGCATGAACAAGAAATTTTGGCCATACTGCTGTCAGTGAGGGATGACCATAGGTTGCACAATCTCGTCACAACATTGGTCCGCATTTAAATTGCCTCGTGTCCAAACGAGGTCAGTTCTTCCAACCAGGCGAATTCCAGCCCACACCATAATCTGATGAACTTTCTGAGGATTCTGGAGTCGATTTTGTCGACCAGGAACTCGCCAGACACGCAGTCTTCTTGAATCGGGATCAAATCCAAAGCGTGACTCATAAGAAAAAAGAACATGAGCCCACTGAGATTCGGCCCAGTGAGCAAATTAGCGTTTGCCCACAATAATCGACGCCCTCGATTTCTGCGTCGCAGAGCTAGAACTCTATGTGGTCTGCGAGCGTGAAGATTAACTTCATGCAATCTTCTCCTGGCGGTTTGGTCACTGATGACCATTTGGTGCTGAGACTGGAGTCTTCCTACCAGCTGGCCAGCCGTGATTTGGGGCTGCCTCCTCGCAGCATTTTGTAGAAAGCGATCTTGTCTCAGAATAGTGACCCTGCATCTTCCTTGGTTACATTCAGCAACAACTCCTGTAGCCCTGTAATGCAGCCATAATGCAAATTACGCTGGGCTGCGTGTTGACAGTGTCTGCAGTTTCAAGTTGAATGTGCCCTGCTTCCAGCATACCCACAGCCCTAGGCATCTCTTCCCGCGTATTTAACGCGCGAAGGCGGTGTAACATAACGCTTCAGAGTCACAAAAGTAACTAGAAAGCAACGAAAAATGATTTTCACAGGGAAAAAGAACCGATTATGGACTAAATCTCCCAAAGTTATTACGTTTCAAAACGCCCGTACGCTGCGACCAAGTGAAGTTTTCCCTTCTTATTTCAAAATTATTTTGCTCTTAGGTTTTAATTTTTTTTAAATTTCGAACAATTATTTAATGCAAGTTCAACCAAAAATTTTTTGTGTACAATATTTTAAAGAATTTCTTAAATAAACTGATACAGCTGGCATGTTTTCCTAGACTTTGTTGAGTAGTATATTAGAAGTGTTAGTTATAGTGTGGTAATGGTAGCAATATTTTTTATTTCACTAAGTATGTACTAATAAATTAAATATCTAACGCCTTACTATAAAGGTTACCCAAAAATCGTTGTTTTAAATTATACGGTGAGCGATAGGTCGAAGATTATGTATATTTTATATTATATTCATAGTGTGTGAGACGCTTTAGGGCGACTCAGACCTGGGGAAGCGCAGAGCAGTGCAGTTTTCACTGCAAACAAACGACTACCTTGTGGCTCTCGAAATAAAGTCCTTCTGTGCAATCCTACCCTGATTCTGATTCCTACCCTGCAATCACCTACCCTGAAGGCACCCTGCCACTTCTACGGAACTTTTGAGGATTCGTGATATTATCAATTCAAGAAAATGTTACTCAAACGGTCATCGGTTCTACGGATAAAATTTCAGCTAGCTTATTTTGTACACAGAGCATGCAGCATGCAGTCCATTTATGAGTAAAAAATCAATTATTTCAAGGTACCTACTTACCGCTCTAATACAGAATGATTCGGAGTAGTAATATGCCTCATTCCTGCGATCGAAGAGGCAGCAATGTACTCTTTAACGGTCTCCACAAAACTCTTCCTTACAATCATTTCTAAGGTTAGGCGGCTCCGTGGCTTGTACTTCCTCTTTCTGTATCTGTCCCACCATGGTTTTGAGTGCATGGTTGGTGGGCCAGATAATCGAGTCAGTCCTTTCAAAGTTATATTTTACCTCTGATTTTGCGTCACAGTCTAAATCACAGTACTTAATCTTTTTTTTGTTGCTGATGGGTTGCAGCTTGGTTTGATATCACAGGTAAAATAACGATGAAAGAACTGTTGTGTGTGAGCCATTCGTGTTAATTTAGTTTGTGAATAATTGATTAGTAATGGTCAGTGTCAACAGTAGTGTGTGGGTTAGTTATAAATAATGAACTGAAGTAAATTATAGAGTCGACATTTAAGTTAAAATAAAACAGTTTAAATATTTTTTGATTCATGTTGTGTAGATTCCACATAATTATGTAAGTTCTGCATTATCATCTCTATCTTATAGCTTCTGAAAAAACTTCAAAGTCTAAGATCATTTTATAAATCGGGTCTATATTATTGGGGGAATTGTCGCTGTCACCTGTCATTAAGGTTACTATTATGTAATTTACTAGGTATATTTAGTTACCGACATCTGTAATGTAAGTAAAAAGCCTGGGCGAAAAGCGAAAGTTCGAATATAGACAGACGGCTGAAAAAAAAAATGTGTGGCTTGGGAGACCCCCGTCAGGAACGAAATTCTGAAAAAAAACAAAATTATCGCAGCTGCCATGTTGGATTTACATTTTGACCTCACTTTCCGCTTTAGCACCCTCGAAAACCTTGAAAACGACACCCATGATGAAAAGTTTGAAAATTTTCTCAGCCGCCATTTTGGATTTTCGTTTTGACCTCACTATTGGCTTCAGCGCGGGCACCCTCGAAACCCATGAAGACTATCTCTCTCTCTCTCTCTCTCTCTGTCTCTTTCTATTATACGTAATAAAAAGACGCATGGAGGGGATATATGACGCTTTTTCGTTACGCGACGAGCTTTCTACAATTTTTCTACAAGTTTATTCTTACCGCACGTTGCTGCTGCTGCAGCTGCGTTAAAGAACTTCATTCCAAAAACATATTTCGTCAGAAAAGGGAAGGGAGTGTCCAAATATCAGGATAGAACCATCACTATTTATATTGCATGTCATGGAGCAATTAAGTATTTAGCATTTTAAATGACAATATAATTTATTAAGTACCTATGGCGCTAAATCAACAGCACAATCTATGACTTTGATACCGATAGCCGTTAAAGAGTTAATTTACCTATTAATCATGACTAAGCTTTGTTTAATTACAGAAGCCCTAAGACACATTTTGAATTGTGACACGTGCACTGACTGGACAGGTCCACTCAATCTGTGTGGTTCTTTCCTCAAAACACCATTTCAGACACAAATCTACATGGTCTTCACATGATTTGACCAAG
Source organism: Dryobotodes eremita (assembly GCA_917490735.1). NCBI lineage: Eukaryota > Metazoa > Arthropoda > Insecta > Lepidoptera > Noctuidae > Dryobotodes > Dryobotodes eremita. The sequence continues at coordinate 15,890,295 of OU823257.1, forward strand.
ATTATGTATGGACTTTAAAAGAGACTGTGACCTCTGAGTTTGTTTCGGCCTTTCTTCTCAGAGTAGTCAGATAGGAAACGCCGACCTCATCTATTTTAGTTTTTGTCGGCATGGTTGGCGCAGTGGTTAAGAGGGCGCAGTAAGACAGAAAAAAATCAAGTTTCACCCGCGCCTCTTTACCTACCCCTCTCATCAAACACGACAAAAACAAAACACAATCCCTTCCCGCCAGCAGAAACTTTTCGCCCGGCGTATATTTAGGCATTGAATTTGAATTTTGTGTGTAGTATGTATACGCAAAATAATCAGATGAAACTGTTTTATTCAATTTACCTATGTGTACAAGTAGGTATATTATTAAATAGTATTGTATGTCCGTGAATCTGTTACCGATGCTGGTGGGATGTTAGATTGGAGATTAGACTGACTTAAATGAAATAAAGACTAAATGTTACTTCAAGATACGGCCTATAAATTTTCGATTCCGAATTGAAAGACAAACCTAACGTTGTAGTTGAAAAAATATTGTTCCATACATTATGTAACATAACTACAATTGAACAATTTTCAGATACTTTCCTGTACCTATTCCTGTACCTTGCTTCTTGTCTTTCATGATTTTAGGTCAACGACATGTATCTTATGGGTTTTCATTCATTTGCGAGTGGCAAGATATGCGAAATGAATGGCAATTTATGCCAAGATACTAAGTCAACGTTTTAGAAGCTCGTTTTTTTTACAGCTCCAAAGGACCGTTTATCTAATTATTTGATATCAATTTCAACTTGATACCCCCACGCATTCCTGAGATAAGAGGTCAGATAGATGGAAAACAAAGTGATCCCATAAGGGTTTCGAATTTTTCTTTTGAGGTACCGAACTCTAAAAAGCAAAGCACTTCCATCAAAGTACTATAATACTACATACTCATAATACTACCTACATGATGGTGAAAATAATTTCGATAAAATTGCTTTTTTGATGATATAAAAGCGTATCATTATAATCGCATCACTTACCTTCCGCTTTTTTACTTTGAGAAAATGAAATCAATTGAACAAAAATGTCAATAAAATAAGAAAATAAACATTCGCAAATAAATTAAAATCCATATGATACATCCCGTTGACCTAGAATCATGATTTTTTGGCAAGAAGCAAGATCTCACAGCACAAATAGGTACCTCGAATGGTTTTTCATTTAAAATATTTAAACGAAGTATGACCATTGTCCACTCCCTTTATTTTCAATGAAATTCTTCAGTAGGTAAAACATCTGTTTATTTTGCCTATACTATATGCTAAGCTTGAATTCATAATCTTAAATCATAGTCATGTTTTGGAACTAGAAACTCAATGCTGGCGTGACAAAGTTCAAATTCCAATGTAACCAAATTTTATTTAGGGCCTTGTACAAGTTGGACGTCACGACGTCTTCGTGGAAACCAGTGTTAACCAAGTAAAAAAATATAATGGTATATCGTGGATATTGCATTGCAGGATCGTGCAAATTCAATTAGCAACAGTGTTACCAAGTAAAAAATAATATTGTTATGGTGGATTTTGCACTGTATTGTGCAAAGTTAAATGGCATGTGTCATGAAAACCTATCCTGCGCGGATCACGAGTAGAAAAAAGTCCTCGCCGAAAACATTTGTGAAAAACAGGCCAATTTCGGAACAAATAACTAGGGTACATTATTCGGCTTTACCGACAAAATAATTGGCATCTATTTATATGGGTGCCAAAGAAAGTCGAAAGTTTATTAGGTTCCTCTTTTGTAACTGTTGAAACTTTAGCTTTGAAAAGCAAGCCAACAGTCCCAAACATTGTGATCCGTCACAATCTTTACTCATCCCCACCATAAGAAGGGATCTAGTCAGGAGAACACTATCCGTATGAAAACTGTCATGTCCCGTGCACACCGTTTCGTACTTGTGTCCGCAATAAACCCTATTTTAGTTTTCCGATTTATTTATTTTGTAAACTCCAATAATATTATTATACCAATAACCTACCCATATGTAAAATTTTGAGTTTCAACTTGATTCGGGGGTTTTGGTCAAAAGTCGCTCGAAATGGGTCGTCTAAGGTTACCCTTACACGAAGTTTGTCTACGAAAGTGGGAGTAAAAGAATTTGGTTCTTTATTTAATAGTAATAAGATCTAAAATCTCCAGCACGAACTCTATGTTGTAAATCTCGGCAAGAAAATTGACTGAAGTGGAGAACAATGGCGCTAGTTGTACTATACCAGTCAAAAATCTGTCAAATAATTGTATGTCATCTTGAGTTTTCAAATATCAACATTGAATTATTATAATATTTTTATTTTATAGTTTAGCCGCGGTATTTATTTAGTTTATCAATTCTTAACGATTTTAATAATCGTTTCGGAAGTGGTTTTAGTGATTTTTTCATGTTTTGTATTTCACAGTTTCATTCCAACAATGTGATAAATTACGAAAATATTATTTACGCAAATAAATTAAATCGCAGAGCAGCAGAAAATTCAAGCGCAGTCCTCTCGTCTCAACAGAGCGACGGCGACTGATTTGTGAAACAAAAATATGCTTGAAGTTCCCGCAACGTGCGACGGAAGATGACTTCTTCCACGAACTAAAAACGTCGTAAGTGCTTAAAGCTTCTAGTCGTAATAATACCAAAAATAAAAGGAATTTCAAAAAATGCCTGCACAATTTTTTTCGCCTTGTCTTGATACAGATAATCATTAAAAAATTATCCTATTAGTCATTAGCATATTAAGTACAAATTGAAAAAACGTGAAAATTAGGGGTAACTTCGTGATGATATTTTATCGAGAAAATTTTAACGTATTGTGTTTCTGTTCCACAAAAAGTTTCAAAATATCATGTAGTTACTCATACTATTTTTATTTTATACCTAAGTCTTCTGAATTTCACGAAAAATTAAATTGTAGATAGGCCATTTTGGTTACTACCCGCTCTTAAGACTGACTGCTGCGTTGCGTGTCGCGGGTTCGATTCCCGCACGGAACAAATATTTGTATGACCTACAATTAGTTATTCCGGGTCTGGCTGTTTGTGTATGTGAGTTTGAATGTTTGTAAACGCACCCACAATACAGGAGAATTTCTTAGTGTGGGGCATCGCTTTAATAAATAAAAAAATATGATTGACGTGTAAAAGTGTTTGTTCATACAAACTTATAGAAAAAAAAAAAAAGAATTACAAGTCCAATTTCAGGACTCCTCATTTTAGACTTACTCACGTAGGTCCTGTACAGTACAACTGCATAAATTCAATTTTTCATAATGTCCCTCGGGAATCATCGCATTTCCGAATACAAACGAATGCTAATTTCCGTGTCCATCAATTATTAGATTTATCGTGTATAATAATTTGAATTCAGAACTAAGTACTTTATTGTTGTTATGTCAAAAACAAAACAACAATAAAGTGCTTAGTTCTGAATTCAAATTATTATACACGGTAAATCTAATTTAAAAAAAAATTGTTGTCCTGCACGTTAATTACAAATCATAAGCCCTTCTTCCATCCATAATTCTATACTTACCTAATATTATAATGCGAAATTATCTCTGTCTGTCAGTGTCTGTCTGCCTGTTACCTTTTAACGTTTTCAAAAGCTAGCTCTTTCAATATTTTATACAAGTTCAGAAATATATCTAAAGAAAGGCCAACCACATATCTCTCCGAATAAAAACAGGAGTTAAATCAAAATTCAGGCTCGTCAAAAAACTTTGTTGATTTTTATTCGTATTTCACCAGTTAATTTGTCAACATGAGAATTGTAGTTTTTGTACACGAACAGACCATTTTTCGTTTTGAAGGAATAAAATAATACATGTTGGGGTAACCAACGTTTTATAATGCACCTTATTGTTTTCGGGAAACCTTCAAAAGGCGGCTGGACTTCGGGGATAAGACCGACTTCTGTGGTATACTTAACTCACTAAAACCCATCCTGGCGGTCACTACAAGCACATGGAGGGGAAAAGCTGGACAGAGTTGGCGGAAGAGGCTCATGTCTATAGAACTCTACATTCTCCCCAGGCCTTAACAGGCGTACAACAGAAGAGGTTCCAGTGCTGTCGACGAACTATTTTGTAAAAATCTTACCGTCAAAACTTAGGCAAAGTGAGCTCGAAGTAAGCTGTCAATAATGTCAATGCCTATCACCAGGTTGAATGACAGCTCACATCAAACTCACTTCACCTAAGTTTTCGCGCTGAGATTTGTACAGAATAAATCGACGATAGCTCTGGAACCTCTTCTGCTGAACGCTGTTAAGGCCTGGGGAGTATGTAGAGTTCTATAGACATGAACTTCTTCCGCCATCTTTGTCCAGGTTTTAAAATAAATACAGTCAGCCTACAAATCGAATAACGCTTACAACATTTTTTGTGACAAGAGGATCTCTCTTGTCGCCATTTTCGTATTAACAGAAATTGTTTTATAAACGGTACAGCATAAGAAATATCGGCAGTCTTTGACGGGAACTTGCCCGGTGCAAAATTGTCGATCACTTTTTATCGATACCTACATCGATTGTTTCCGATGTTAATCGAATACCGATTGTGGTTTACACGATTTATCGATCGAAGATTCGCATAAAAAATATGTAGGAACGATGTTATGTTGCAAGGTATTGTTGGTATCCTTTCGATGGTTTAATAATAGATTTAAGAATATGAAGAAGATGAAATTACAGTACTTACAATTAAAATTAAAATATAATAACCTATACTGACTAAAACTATTATCAAACTAAAATAAGGCGTCGAAAAATTCCTCCGCATCGCTGTCGACTGGTAATGTACCCAAGAGACTGGCGGCATTGTCACGTTGTATGGCACTGCTTAGCTTCTGACCAAGGTAAAAGCCAGTCCTTGGGTCACGGAAAGAATCAAACAGGCGTTTGGAGATTTCGTTGAACAAAACATGGGCACTCAGACCCCACGGCCCGAGGGTGTCTACCCCAAACGGCTCGAAAATATAATTACTGATAAGGTTATTATACTTTCGCCGCTTGAGGTTTTCCGCAGCCGCAGCAGCGGCGCCAGCACAGCACGCCGAGCCAGGAAGATAGGATGACGCAAGAGTATCGATACATGTTGCGTCCCACACTAAAGGCCTTCCCACCTTTCATGGAAATAAAGACATGCCGTCCGGCCTCTTGCTATCGTCGCGTGCCAAGCCATTAGGTTCTAATACAGCTGGAACGCCGACGATGACAAGAGCTTGTCGGATGATGTCATTAATGTTCGCGTGCCGCGCTAAGCGGCCCGCACTTCGGCTGCAAGACAGGCCGTGGTGTCCGAGGCTGTTGACAACTTCGCCACAGTGACAGCGATGAGGCGAACAAAAAGGAGCTCCTAGTCGCAGGGAAGCAGCGAGGCGGAAAGTAGTGTCGTCGAACAAAGTGCCCTGTTCGACGACGTTAGTGCATGAAGTCAAAGACCCGACTCCCACTTACCTACAGCCAGTAGGCGCGCACGCTCCACAGTAGTAGCAGACGAGTCAATTAAATTATTCTGTACTATTCTGCAGAGTGACTTATCCCGCCGTCTCTGAGAAGATGGATTGTCGGTTGGATCTGAATTCAGGCAAGCGAAACTCCAGGCATCCATAGCCTATTTATATTCAGAAGTAGTTATAGAAGCCTGTGTTACCGAATGCCATCATCTGCAACTACCTACTTAGTAAAATTAAGTAGATGCATTAGATAAGCTTTGAAAGCTTCAAAAGCTCTCATCTCATGGTAGAAAATGATTTTGGTAATATCCTTAAAAAAATCTCTACCTTTAGAGCTTAAACTTAAGTTCGTGAGGTTGATGTTTAATATAAATTATAACAACCTGTTTTTATGAAGGTGTATGATGATTGCCAGATCAGTATCACAGTCGCAATGGCAATAGATATTATTTGCCAGTTCTAATTGGTTTAGCGTGATGACGAATTTCTATACAACTTTATTTTCTAATAAGAATAAGCGTTTATTGTTTCCAACTTGTTTTAAGCTATTGCATAGCTTTTATCGCGGGCTTTGAGCGCGGTGACCGAATCAAGAAATTCCGTAACGAAAATAAAACCTAACACCCCAATCCGCCTACCATGTAGCTCGGCCGAGCGTTCGCTTAACGTGTATGTATATGGTACGACTGTACGTGAATTAATATCAAAGAAAAAAAAATACTGCATAAATAAAAAATTAATAAATAATTATAATTGCATAAGTTGATAAAAAATGCTATGCAATAGCTTTACCGCGGCAGTCCCCGAGTGCCACACGTGTTTTTTTTTTGTATGTATCGTAGCAGGTGGCGTTCTGTAGTTTCTGCCTACTCCCATGGGAAGATAGCGTGAGATTATATAAGTGTCATTTCTTTGTGTTTTGCTGTCACTCTTAGAGCATTTAAATGTATTTTGTTTCTTAAGCAATGCATAGTATAGTTTAAAAGTTGTGACTTATTATGCAACCATGTCTGTATTGTATTAATGTGTTCTCGATCACCTATGCAAAACTATGGTCTTAATGGTCACTGTAGATTTGAATATCGTCCATTTATTACGGGGTGAGAACACCGCTTCTCGAAACTGCAGATTATTTTATTGATTTCATACTGCTTCTTGGAGAAATCACCATTTTGTAGTGTTGTCACTTTCACCTCGTTATAAATGGACGATATTCAAATCTTAGCATGATCAGCCTATATAATGATCCCACTGCTGGGACACAGGCTTCCTCTCTGTGAGAGAGAGTGGGCCATAATCCACCACGCGGGCCCAGTGCGGGTTGGTGGATGTCACATGTCTTCAAATTATTGATTCTCGGACATGCCGGTTTTCTCACGATGTTTTCCTTCACTGTTTTGAGACCAGTGGTGATGAAATAATTTACACAAAGTAAAGTGCCTGCTTGGGGTTCGAACCCACGACCACTCGTTAGTCGCGACCGTTACCACTGGGTCACCCCTGCTACTCTATTGCCATCAACCAGACTCGTATTATCCAGACTGCAGACATGAGCTGATGTTTCTACTGACAAATTGATGGCTTAACAAATTAACACCGGCCGACCTGGAGATTGAAGTCGAGACCTCCAGCCTAAGAGTGGCCCTTAAACCATTAGACCAAAGAGTTTTTCTTCTTTTTTTAAGTAGCCAAATTAATAGATAAATAATTGCAGTAACGACCAGAAATTGGGTGCTTCGCCCATCGATGGCACGTTAAAGGGGACATGTGATGCGCATGCACTGACAATATTAAATTCAACATGGCCGGTCGTAAAATTTGAATAGCCTCCTCTTTGCATTGTACGAGACACAGTTTTTAACTATTAAAATTTTAATGTATGGAGGTGTCATCACGTTCTCTATGGAAAGAAAGAGAAATTCCAATGGATATGGTGTTTTTTTGCATGCCTATGCTCGACTGCGGTAGGCAAGGTTTATTGTAAAAATAATTTAGGTACTGATAATCCAAAGAAAATAGTAACTTTCACTAATATTTCTTAAGTTAACACTTTCACAGACGTCACGGCCAGAAGCGTATTTTTTTTCTTGTTTGATATGACGCTACGCCCACAGGCGATGTTTCGTGTTTGATATGACGCTACGCCCACAGGCGGTTAATCTTACCAAGTCAAAACAGACAAACCGCTTATATCCGTGTAAATTTGCGTACATTACTAAGAAGCCATGTGTTTCAGTGTCATATTGCACTCACAAAAAAAAATCTAGTGCCATATTACAGGTACCTTGACTTGTTTTTTACGGCCGTCTGGCTATATGCGTAGTATTATTTTGTTTGAATATTTTTTTGTCATTTTCAGTATGTCAGCTTCATCTCAGTGTCCGTGAAAGGTAAGTGTTAAGAAATATTAGTGAAAGTTACTATAATCTGAACGGGCGTTTCATATGTTAAGGATCTTAACATTATAACTCGCCTGTTTTTCTCCGAAGGGTTAGGCAGAGGTGTCCTAAGGCAGGAGGCACCCATATTTCGCCAGTTATGTTTAGGTAAGTCCCATGTAACAGGGGGCGAGCCTAATGCCATCAATCGGGCACAAATCCAGACTCATAGTCATAACTCAAGATATTTCTTTTATTTCCATTTTCATAGAAACGGCAGAATTAAGGCTCCCGCACACAGGCGCGACGCGACATCGCGACGCGACTTTACTAGAACATTTACTATGAAAAGTTCATGGAAATTGTTCTTTAAAGTCGCGTCGCACTTTCGCGTCGCCCCTGTCTGTGGGAGCCTTTAACATCTGTGAAACATTAGAAGCAAGCTTCAGGGTTGGATTGTCTTGTTAAAAATCACTCAGTAAGTTTTTGAAAATGTCTGTAAAATAATATAAAAGGGCCGATTTTTCCATCGTCAGATATCTTTTCTATTCTATTTTTCTCTATGGCAATGGTGCCGATGTCGACAATTCTGTCAATGTCAGGTGTGATATATGAAAAAGCGTGCGAAAGAGACAAAAATGAAAACCCAAATCCAATAGTAAATAAATGAATTTAATGTGAAACTTGTTGTCGAGTATTAGTATACTGAAACAAACAAATAAAAAGTATTGTTATTTATTTATTTTATTATTTATGTATACACAGTAAAATAGATACAGATACCGCATATTAGTATTAAGTACAAAGGTACTGCTTATTTCTTAAGAAATTTCTTCCAGCAGACCTGCGAAAGGAGGATATGATCCTACTATATACATATATATATATATATAATATTATAAATGTGAAAGTGTGGATGTTTGGATGTTTGTTACTCAATCACGCTAAAACGGCTGAACGGATTTGGATAAAATTTGGCACATGGGTAGACCTCCGACCTCATCTAGTTTAAAAAACATGATTGACATGTAAAAGTGTTTGTACAAACCTACTTACAGAAATAAAATCATTTATCATTTATCATATGACCTGGATTAGGACATAGGATACTTTTTATCCCGATATTCCCACGGGATCGAGATTTCTGCGGGTGAAACCGCGGGGCGCAGCTAGTTAAAATATAAAATTAAGATAAAATATAAATTTTATCAAACTACACAAAAATCATCACAATTTGATGTCATTGATGCAGATAAAAAACATAAAAGCCCCAAAGAGCTTTGAGGAAGAATGTTAGTAGGGATGGAAAGTTAGTTGGGACAGGGATCTTTAATCCAAGGAATAGAAATGACTTTTGACCAATGATGAATAAAAAGAGGTCGAGGTTTACGCTCCGCAAGTGAGACGTCAAGTCTTGGTCGTTGTTTCTTCTCTTAATAGTTTTTCTTTTTTTTTTGTTCTTTTATGCACACTTGTTTTTCAAATTCACTTTTGGCAGAATATTCGACATCGCCTTTGCTTGCCGTTTAAGTAATAAAAATATAATAGAATAGAACTTTATCAATACGATAGAAAAATCAGCCCTAAAAGTCATAAAAGTACATTCAGCATCAACAGTTAATAAATAATAACGTTTAATTTCGGTAGCATGGACGAACAAAAAATGTTGCTCGTCCATGCCTCCATGGTCCGTAATGATAAATCTACTTTATCGAAAATATGAGAAAAGTGTTCATCATAATATTTAATTTCACTCATTGACCGGTACCTGAAATTATGCAAAAGCTACTTCCTACATTGTTTATTAGCAAATGAAACGCATATTTTTGAAACTTTAGTGACGTAATAATGCGTTACGCACACTAAAAAATTTCACGTGTAAAAATCGTGCGACGTGCACACAAACGCACTTGTACCTCACACATGCATGATATTGCAGTGTATATGTGTGTGCGGACGTAGTTGCACGCGATCGTGGAAGTGCAGCCACACGCAGTTCGGGGCATTTATTAGTGTGCACTTCTGCGTACTAAAACTGCAATAAATTATTTGTTGGTATTTTTTTCTACTACCTATTTACTTTGTTTAATTTATTCAGCTATTTTGTAAATGAGTATTTGTTTATTGGATCATAAATTTTAATTTCTTGTTTAGTTTTAATTTATTTTGTTTTAAAAAGTGTGTCATTTGTGTTAGTGATGACAATATTGTTTTATTTTGCCGTTTAATAACTTTGCAAATAATTTAGTTTAGGAACTAATGTTCCTAAACTAAATTATTTGCAAAGTTCAGTTTCGTTACACATTTTCAAAGAAGAGAAGAAATGGTCACATATCTTATCTTATTTTATTATCTAATTATTTTAACACACAGAAATAAATAAAGATAAAGCCAAGCTTATTTTGTAAATTCCATTACAGGGGTTTAAATTAGCTAGCGAAACTCCGCAGACGTGATGGGTATCGATATCTAAACACGATAAAATTTAAATAAAAAAGAATTAATGTCTTTTTAGGGGTCAACTACCGCTGGTAATGTTGTTACATGAAGTATGAGTTGAAAAAAATATGTTTTATCGAGTTTAGATATCGATACCAATGTCTGTGATGTTTACACAAAAAAGAAACGGATGTTTTAAAATGATATTTCAAGTGAATACACTAATTGCGGACGGTGACCCCACAAAAAAAACATCAAATTATATTTTTTGTTTTATTATGTTTAGATATCGATCCCCATACCAATAACCATCACATCTATGGAGTTTCGCTTGCTAATTTAATTTGACCTTGTGTACTATATAATCTACCAGTATTAAGGCCTCAACAAACATGCGCGACACGCGACGCGTATCGCGCGCGACACTAATTCACTTTGATTGTGATCAAAGAGAAGAAGGGAGACTGTTCAGTTGAAGATATTCTGACACCGGTTACTTAGGATGATTATCGAAGTTATCTAGTTTTATAAAAGGTACCGATATAGAAAAGCTGTAAATGCTACTAAACTCACATAGAAAAGAGTAAACATGGTGACATAGGTAGGTAGGTATTCTGTCATAGTGAATATGAATTTGATTATTTTTGTTTAAATTCTTCTCTTACAAAAGGTTAAGGACTTAAGGTTACTAACTAAGAGTAAGTTACACTGAAGTGAGTGACGACCCATGTGGCATGGTTAGAGAAAACAAAAATGAAAAATACTCAATCAATACAATACCTTGTCCTTGACTTACACGTGTCGTGCAGACGTGCACCAACAATCCCTATTCGATCTTTTGGATAATACAAATAATGCAATATGATTTTTATTTCAAACGCAGAATAAAATATTAAAATGAATGATAATCCATTTTGAGAATAAAATGGTACCTATTAATATATGATGGATTATTTGTATTCAAATCCGTGAACGTATTGCTATTACGTACCCAGATTCGTGAAAGACAGGATGTTTTGCGTGAATTTTGTAATTGATGTGTAATGAATTGAAAGAATTGCATAGATGCATAGGGGCACGGCAATAAATGCAGTAGCGCGGCAGGGTGGGGCGCGGGGCGGGGCAGAGCATGCCGGCGGCGGGGGCAAGCAGTCGCATCGTGACCGCGCGCCGCACCGCGTGTGCGTTTGTTTCGCGCCCATCGAATTCGCCGCGAACACGGCCGAAAACGAGGGCCAAGTCATGGTGTCTGTGGGCGCGTGGAGGCGCCGCACGCCCGACAACTGCGAGGAACGTTCCGAACCTGGCGCCTCCAGCTCTGGGGTGCCGCGTGCGCCGCCGAATTGCGCGCGCTGCCGGAACCACCGGCTCAAGATAGAGCTGAAGGGCCACAAGCGGTACTGCAAATACCGCGACTGTAATTGCGAGAAGTGTTGTCTGACGGCAGACCGGCAGCGAGTCATGGCGTTACAAACTGCGTTGCGGCGGGCTCAGGCGCAGGACGAGGCGCGTGCGCGGGCGCAGGTGTCAGGGCTGCAGCCTCCAGGACTCGAGCTGGACCAGCCGGCGCCGCCCGTCGTGAAGGCGCCGCGCAGCCCGGCCGTGCCGCCGCCGCCGCGCTCGCTGGGCTCGGCCAGCTGCGACTCTGTGCCGGGTTCGCCGGGAGTATCGCCGTACGCGCCGCAGCCGCCGTCAGCGCCTCTGCCGCCGGCGATGCCACCGTTGCTGCAGCCACAACAACCGGGTTAGTGGATTTCTTTGTACAGTGAAGTTTAGGACATAGTTTCTATCAGAATTCAAGCATGCGTACGCGCATAAAGGACTCTATCCTTTATTTAGGATTGTTATTTTTACGGTATGAATTGAACACGTTATGTAACTTCAAAATATTACAAACAATCGCTTTTCAAAATGAAAATTTTGGTAAGCGCCTCGAGTTTCGTTCGAAAAGCAAAGTTATTTCCACTTACTTCCACTGTTTTCTGTAACAAGCTGTGAGTAAAAGTGTTTACTTATCTTGTTTCTTTTTATCACTAAGAATAGACTTTCAAATCTTATCAGATTACTATTGTATAATCATGGAAGTAGCTAGTCATCATGGACTAGCTTAGCGAGTAGGCCTAGCTATCCCATGATATCAGTAGAAATAAATTAAATAACAATAACATTTTGTTTATTATTTAAATAGATATCATATTTTATCCTTTTACTACACTACCCTTTTTTATTTTCAAAAATAGAAAAGATGAGAAAGTTTTAATTCATGAAACATCTTTTCAACTTCTAAACCAGACACTTATTTTGTGTCCTGACTGTACCTACTTACATTTTGACAGCTGTCCTAAAATCGTTGCATAAAACTTATCATTAATTTATAAATATTAGTGACTTTTATCAAATTAATTCTAATCTTAAAGTAAATGATTTGTTATATTACTATAGAAATAACATTTTGATGGGACTCCCATTAAAAGTTGAATGTTATTGCGAAAATTTAAATGACTATGATTTCCTCACGATTGCCGGCCGCCTTAGGCCTACACTGCACTACACGTATAACTCTTGACTGACGTAGCTACTAATAAGAATTCTTATTGTACAATGCTTATAGATAAGTGCAATATGTACGGCCACTGAATGTGATAAGCAACCAGGGTCGTCGGCTATAGTTGAAGTATAGTAAGAAACCGATGGATATTTTCGAATAAAATTTAACTTAATTAATAGAAAACAAACAGTTCATTTATCAAATTGAATTTCATTTGAAAACATCCATCGGTTTTTTAGTAAACTTCAAATACATATATCGAAGACCCTGGTTACTTATCTCTTTTGATGACTGTACTTAATATACTTATAATCTGCATTAGAAGTACTTACCTACCTACTTGAAATCACGTGACATATTCGAGCTGTTTTCGTTATTTGAAAACGAAATGACAATAGTTTTTCGCGTATGTTCGAGGCGGAAATATCATTTTAATTTTTTTATTTACTCTGTTCTAGGCCTATTTAATTAATAGGTTGGTAGAATTACTTCCTAATTCCATATTGGGTCCAAAACTAAGGTTCTTTTTTCAAAAAATACAAAATGTATTATTATTAATCAAACATTAGGCATAATGATAACACGTTACCGTCGAAATAGACAAAAAAAATGCATTTTTTTTTGATTTTTGTTGGATCTATTATCAACCGACGGCGGTATGTTTATTTCTTTATTTACTAGGTATTTAATCATTGGCTTTCTCCATTAAGAAACGTTCATTATTTACATGCAACAGCTAGAATGACGTAAAACTTCCGTTTAGATTTTATAACTTACCTAGACTACTAGACTACTAACTATCCAACATGCAAATGACTTAAGGCTCTTACAGACGGGTGCGACGCGTTTTTAGTAAAACAATTTCAATGAAAACTTCTTGGAAGTTGTTCTACCGGAATCGCATCGCGCCTATCTGTGGGAGCCTTTATCAGTACACGAATCTAATGAGCTTTAGGGTGAACCACAAAAAAATAAAAGTAAGTCTGAAACCCACTCATCAAGCAGCCAAAAGTTAAAAAAGCGGCCAAGTGCGAGTTGGAGTCGCACACGAAGGGTTCCTCTACATATTCTTTTATTTTATTATTGCTATTATTAAGATCGACCAAAAAACCCCAATAAAGGGATTTCTTGTATGGTTTAACTTTTAACTTTATATTATTTTTATAATTTTTTGTTATAACGGCCATAGTAGTACACTGTCTGTAAAAAAATCAATTGTCTACCTATTACAGTTCAAAAGATACAGCCCTATGACAGACGGACGGACGGACAGCGGAGCCTTAGTAGAGCCTCGTTGTCACCCTTGGGTACGGAACCCTAAAAACACTGACGATAACCTGGTTTTATGCGTCTAAATTGAACTATTGATCAACTATTTTAAGCTCCAACCTGTATCGGTTTAATCATTAAGTACTTAATAAATAAAAAAAATGCTCAATTTAAAAGAAAACTTAACACTGATTTTCTATAAAAAAGCCCGAAAGACAAAGTAAGACATTATTTTCAAAGCTCCGTTTACATCCAAGCATTAAACACTTCTTGTACCTAGTCAAGTTACTCTACCAATGCAAACACGCCTTAGTCTCATCCTTCATTGATGCATGCAAAATGATTGATTGATACAACGTGCTACGTTCGTCGTTTCGAAGAAATTCTAGCTATCCGTGAAAGCGGCTAGACAAACCGTTTATTTTTTACTAGCTGCGCCCTGCGGTTTGTCTTTTTATTACGGACGCAATTAACGTTCTACATCGTTCTCACATGCATAATTTCAACATGAATGATGTAACCAATATTTTGTAACCATATTTTGATTGAAAAGAGTGTCCGTGGAGTTTCTTGTCCGTTCTTCTCCATAAGTACCTACTACGCTTTGGAATGGGCAACTAGCTTCATCTTTCTGACTGACCGACCCCTTGACAATTCAAAAGTGTCTCTAATTGGTTTGTTTGAAATAAATGCTTTGATTTTGAGTTTGGTTCCACCCGCATAAGTCTCGATTTCGTGGGAATATCGGTATAAAAAGTATTCTCTGTCCTAATCCAGGTCATGGTCTATCCATGTGCCAAACTCCATCCAAATCCGCTCAGTAGCGTGAAAGCGTAACAAACAAACATACAAAAAATCAAATATTTTCTCTTTATCTGTACTAATTACGAGTAATAAGTTTTATAAAGAGGTAAAATTTGTTTGTTTGGAAGTTTGTATGTAAGGGGTAATTTCTAGAACTATCGGCCGGATTTGAAAAATTTAAGGCTATCTATAGGCTATTTAACATCATGTTAGGACTCTTAGGGGCCGAGCAAAAAGTACGTTAAGCGAAAACGAAGTAATAACGCGCGCAGGCGATGCGATGCGACGGGGTGGGTCGGGGGAACCAGAAATTTCACGCGGACGAAGTCAAGGCAAGAAGCTCTAATATTATATTATAGTTTAAATTAGCATCTGCCTGTCTATCAAAGTTGCATTATTTTAATATTTAGGTGTCAAATGATTTACTAGCTGCTGCCCGCCACATCCGTCTGCGTGGAAGCAGAAAGAAGCGAAATAAAGCATAAAACACCGCACTAGTTACAAATTACGCCAAGGTTTTTTTTTTTTAAATCGGATCATTATTTCTGGAAATTACTTAGCTCTTACAAACAAACAATTACTTATAAGCATCTCTTTGTAATATAGGTTTAGGTAAGCCATATTAGGCAAGGGTACCCTCGTTTAAAGAAGCTCATACTTCTCAAATTGAGATAGAAAATAAAGATAGATAAATAGGTTTATTTGTGAAAGACACACGTGCATACAAAAACATTATAAGAAAAATAGAGATGGCATTGAAATCACAAGAAGACAAAACTAAACCTTGAATTAGTGACGTATCTACTCAAAAGATGAGATTGAATTTAAATCAATGTTCCGACTATCATAGATTTTTGAAGGAAATAATCTGAATCACACTTTTTCTAATTCCGACTGCAGACTGCCGTCGGGAACTCGAGCGAGACCCATGGGCGCCGGGAGAGGGGTGCAAGACGGTGCACTTGCACCTCCCTGGCTTCAAAATAACATATAGATGTAAAAACATTCAGAACTAAAAAATATCCAATAACGCCTAATACAATACCAAAAAACTTTATCTATTCGAGTCGAGATCCTTAAATTTTCGAGCAATCCCTCGATTCAATTCTTAAAGCTTTTGCGCATTAGTAGACAAGGTGCCGAACACCTATTTCCGAAAATCTAATCCACTCTAGGCGGGGTGCTATTACATTATTGAGCTTGCTTCGCTCGCTCTTGCATACTACTATATCTTAATTCTTAACCTTCTTTATATATATCGACATAGTTAGTCCTCTTTGGGTATGCATGGACCATATAAAACCTATCCCATTCGAGGTGAGATGTAAAAAATATCGAGCTCGCTTCGCTCGCTTTTACATCCTACATTCTCTTAATTGTTAAGCTTTTCTGCATAAGTCGACAAAGTTACTCCTTGTATGAATGGACAAACGATAACCTAACACACCCGACGTGAATTGCAAAAATGATCGAACTCGCTTCATGGAGCTGTAGATTAACCGCCCTGAAAATAAAATTGCCGGCGCCCATGTTGAGACCGACGACTTCTTTACTCTTAACGCGAAAGCGGCAGGATAGACCGCGAAAATCAATTTTTCTTATGTTTTTTGCAATTTGCAGGTCAGTATTAGGCTGTATGTTGATCTAAATATGATTCGCGGCCGTAACAAATATTTATTTATAGAATTATAATTGTAACAATCACCAATACATCTCTCTAAGTTCATATTACCCTATTGAATGACAATTTCATGAAATGATGACATTCGAAGCCAATTTTGACTTAAGGAGTTGTATTGCTGATTCTAATGATTATAATTCTGTAAACCCGTGTTTGCTACGGTCACGAATCATATTTTGTTCAACATACAACCTGATACAGACCTTCAAATTGCAAAAAACGTAAGTAAATTTGAATTTCGCGGGCTACCTTAGCGCATCCCCCTTAAAGACACCGAAATTGTTTCATCTTAGAAGTTACCTAGTCTATTTTACATAAAAGATATCATTATTGATATTGAGTTAATAGGAACCACTTGATTTTCAATATGCAGAGACTCTCATAGCAACAAAATTTCTGCAAAACCACACGCATCCCATTTCATTTAATAACAAAATTAAAACATGGAATCAAAATGTTAATGAGAGCGAGAAAGAACATCCCGCGTCCTTACAACATAATTTACTGATCATATTGTACAAAATCTGCATCAAAAACTTATTTACAATTTGCAAAGGAATTAATGAGAAACTGACTTTTAATTTACCTGTAGACTTGTAGAAGTTAATAAAAGCGGCCAAGTGCGAGTCGGACTCGCACACGGAGGATTCCGTACTACCGTACAGTAATATCCATTAGGTATTCAGATCGAGCAAAAAACGCCGAAAAGAACGTTTCTTGGATAGAGACCTTTAAGTTTTTTACTTTATTTTATTTATAATATTTGTTTTTATAGCATGTAATTGCATAAATAAACTGTACTAACACTAGGCTAAGTTTATTGTTAGTAACGCCTAAGTATGTAATTTTTGAGTGCTAAATAAATATATTTGATTTGATTTAATTTGACAGCGGCCATACTAGTACGCACTCTGTGTAAACTTCAAGTGTCTACCTATTACGGTTCAAAAGATACCGCCTTGTGACAGACGAACGGACAGCGGAGCCTTAGAAATAGGGTCCCGTTGGCACCCTTAGGGTACGGAACCCTAATAAGGCATTACTGAATGCAAATGTTGCTGATACACCCAGATAGATGAGAACACATAAATATGAAAGTCCAATCGATTTTGATATTTTATTAATATGCTAAGTAGGTGATCTTTTATTGAAAATATTGGAGCACAGTTCCCGAATAATGTCGCGTCGAAGTATTTTATCGTATTGATTGCAATTACCACAGGATGTCAGAAAAGCGAAGGTTTTATTATGGAATGAAATTCACGACCTTTGCTTTCTTTCGGCGGTTTTGTTCAGAAGTATTGAACTAAAGCTTATGGTACAGTCACCAAAAGAGATAAGTAACCGAGGTCGTCGGATCTAGTTGAATTTTAGTAGGAAACCGATGCATGTTTTCGAATGAAATAAAATTTTATAAATGAACTGTTTGTTTTCTATTAATTAGATTAAATTTTATTCGAAAGTATCTATCTGTTTCTTACTAAACTTCAGCTATATCCGACGACCCTGGTTACTAATCACTTTTGGTGACCATACATGTGCACTTGCAAAGGTGAACTTCCCAATTAATGTCACTGGAATATTTTGACGTTAGCAAACAAAACTTTTATTATTTACGGATTATAATAAGAATGTGAATCTTTGCAAACATACGAGTACACAAGATTTCTTATCGGTTTAGTTTTATAAAGGCTTTCTATTTTGTTGAGTACCTGTTACTTGTTGACAGGCCTACACTGCCCTCCCATACCTATTAACACTGTAATTTGAAAACATTGTAAAATCACCTTATTTTTAAAAGAATAACTGGAGTTTCTTGCCGGCTCTTCTCCATAGGAAACAACCGATTGGAACCGTGCACCTAGCTTCTGACGTTTCATAAGTGCCCATGTAGGTTTATGTGAAATAAAATATTTTGATTTTGCTCCCGCAGCCACGCGCAACGCGACAGCGCGACGCGATTCTTGTAGAACAATTTCCATGAAGTTTTCATAGAAATTGTTCTACTAGATTTGCGTTGCGCCTGTTTGCGGGATAACAGTAAAATAAAGCAATAACCATTCAATATCCCTGCTTCAATTATAATAGGCGTAGTCCATTTTTTTCCGTAAGGCTAGGGGAAAGGTAATAATTATTTACCCTGTAGACTCACCCTATAATGACATCGACACTGAAATTGTGGGGGTGCAGAATTACTGATGATTATACTGGCATATCGCTCATTTGGAGAAACGTCGACGTAAATGTAATTTTTTCCCGAAAATTAGTTGTCGATATAAATTTGTGCTCGAACAAATTTTCATAGGAGCAGAGGAGTGAAATATTTAATATATATATATATATATATATTGAGATTTATCAACATTTCAGAACCAGACGTTGCCGTCTCGTTCTGAAACCCCATTACAAAAAATAATTGACTTTAAATCACTCTCCTGTTAAACTTGAAAAAAAAAAATTATATAAATATATAAAATATATAAATTTATGTCAACTTCAACCATAATTTGTGCCTGAACTAGGTAAAAAACCACCAGCACCAAAAAAAAACACCAGTTACGTCGCTGTTTGTCCAAATGAGCGATAGATCAACTGTCATTGTTGTTCTTATCATTGACGGTTGGAAATTGCACCGTGGGATGTTATTTATGGGAGGACTTTCAGGTACAGAGTGTTATAATATACATTCGCTGCCAGCCGAGGCTTCGCCCGCGTGAATTTCTGAAATTATCCCACGGGATCGTGCCACCGAGACAAAAAGTACCGTATGTTACTCTGCATAGCATCAGCTATCTGCCAGTGAAAGTCCCGTCAAAATCGGTTCAGCCGTTTCATAGATTAGCCGGAACAGACAGACACGGAAGGATGGACAGTTAAAAAAAAAATGGTACTATACTCAATACCTTTTTGCATTCCACATTTTAGGTATTCTTAGGTGGTAAACTTATAATTAGATATAATTAGGTAGGTATTTTGTTATAAATACCGTACCTATACACTTTCACATGCATTTAGTAAAAAGCTGTTATTTTGACATTACAAACAGGCACTTGAATTTTATTTATTTGTATAGGCTAGCTTCTGCCCGACTTCGCCCGACTTCTTCCCGACTTCGCCCGATTTCTGCCTGACTTCGCCCGATTTCTTCCCGACTTCGCCTGACATCTGCCCGATTTTTGCCCGGCTTCTGCCGACTTCGCCTGACTTCTGCCCGATTTCGCCCGCCTTCTGCCCGACTTCGCCCGACTTCTGCCCGATTTCTTCCCGACTTCGCCTGACATCTGCCCGATTTCTGCCCGCCTTCTGCCGACTTCGCCTGACTTCTGCCCGATTTCGCCCGACTTCTGCCCGACTTCGCCCGATTTCTTCCCGACTTCGCCCGACTTCTGCCCGATTTCTGCCCGCCTTCTGCCTGACTTCTGCCTGACTTCGCCCGACTTCGACGCTGGTTTCATTGTTACATTTGTCAGGGGTTGTCAGTTTCTATGAGTAAACGGTGACATTCACTGACAAGCTTGGTTTGTACGAATACTTTTGATAGCACCGTCTCTAGCAGCGCCCGCCGAGGCGTCTCCATTTCTTTGGCCGATACCATAACTAGAAGTTAGTTGATGTTTCGTATGCGTATTAGACAGCAGTGCAGGCCCATTGATAACGAGCTCGACTTACGAGTTGAAGGTCGTAGATTCGAACCCAGACAGGCACTTTGTGTAAATGATTTCATCACCACTGCTCTCAAAACGGTGACGGAAAACATCGTGAGGAAACCGGCATGTTCTAGAAACAAAAATTAGAAGACATGATATCCACCAACCCGCACTGGGCCCGCGCGGTGGATTACGGCCACGGCCCACTCCTTCTCATCGAGAGGAGGTCTTTGTCCCAGCAGTGGGAACGTTGTAGGCTGATTATGCAGGTATGCGTATTATCTTTTCTGTTGTTCAGTAGCCGGAAAATTATATCTTTGTTTTATCTTCTGCCAGGGTATCGCATGTCTTCTTTGATTCTTAAACTCTAAATTAAATTTCCCCTCTGAAAGATTTTTGTGTGGATTCCTCGTACATTAAACATCACGAAAAATAATCTTGTTTATTTCTTAATAAATAATAACCTCTGGTAGAATTTCGGATGATTTCAATCATATTTAATTGCTGAGGGGTATAATTATGTTGCTTAAAATTAACCTTATTGGTGATGTTCTTCAGAAAGGTCAGGTGCGTAGTACTCGCAACCGGCGTGCGTGTCTGACCAGATGTATGAACGTAAACGAGGCAAAAGGAGTATGTAAGGAACGTAGCTGGTGGCATTCTGTAGTTTCTGCCTACCCCCATGAGAAGAAGGCGTGAGTTTATGTATGTTATGCATGTAAAATTGTTATGATTTAAGACCTTTCGGCCAAACTCTTCCACTTGACAGACACCATTGACATCAAAAAATACACCTTGATGTCTATAATTAAACAAATTATATTCAAGTTTACCCAACGTCTTATTTATAACATTCAAATAAAATTATCAAGATTCGGTCGCTGCATGTCAGTAATCAGAGTTGCAAGCGATAAGAGTTGCTGTGTCAATAGAGGTGATAATAATGATAACAATATTAGCATGTTTACATTTAATCAAAATCAAATTGCATTTATTTACGACTAGCTTTTGCATGCGGCTTCGCCCGCGTGGATGTCAGAACCCACCGAAATGTACTACCGAGATAAAAAGTATCCTACGTGTTAAACCAGTTTATAAACTATCTGTGTTCCAAATTCCATCTAAATCCATTCAGTAGTTTTTGCGTGAAAGAGTAACAAACATCCATCCATCCATCCATCCATCCTCCCAAACTTTCACATTTATAATATTAAGTATATAATAGGTTTATTATTTCGACTGCGCGTGTAAAATAGTACCTATCTACGATTTTAAACTGTCCAAATTCTTAGTTCATCATCGTTCATTATTTCAGTCGAAAAACGTCCACTGCTGGACACAGGCCTTCCCCAAGCATCACCACATTGACCGGTTCATTGCTTCTCGCATCCAGCGGATTTTTGGGTAATTAAGGCTTCACTGCGGCTGATGAGCATGGGGGTTTGATCCCCAGTACGCGTAGCATGATAGTTATAGGAACTGAAGAAACGAAAGACAAAATGACAGATTGCAGAGAGATTAATACGGCGCTATGTCAAACTATTAACAAAAGAAATGTCACTACTATTATTTCGCTCTTTTACGTATTAGATTTTCCACGAATTTCTTAGTAGAAACCCGGAATATGGATTTGTCTCGCCCATATTACGTAGAAGATTGGATAGAATTAGCGAAATGTGAGCTTATAAGGCGAAGATATATACATGTTTTTTGTTTGGAGTCATTATAACTCACGCGCCGCGATAAAAGAAGCGTGAATGCTGATAGATCGCTTAGTGAATTGAATTTTAAATATGCCTAGTTATCTGTTTAAAGACGGAACAGAGGAGGCCTGATAAGTAATTTATTAATTTTTATCTGAATTACGTTGCTTGTTGCGTTTCCAAACATTTAAAACCTCGAGTTAAAGTTATAATACAAATTTTTACCAGATAAAATTACGTCTCACGGTCCCACAGTTGAATCTTAGTTGAGTTGGTCTGTCTACCCCGTGCTTCAGAAAGCACGTCGGTCGGCCAACTGTCCAGCGAAGTGCGTAACACACTATCAGTAGGAACGGCTTTCATTTTGACAGTTCAACAACATCCATTGCGTTATTTACGTTGTTGAGCAGACAATTTTTTCGAACATATGAAGCAATGGATTAGCAATATCCTTCAAAGATTGTGATTGAAGTGTGTGACGCAATGAGGGTGCTGGATATTATGGAAGAATGACATCAAAGATAATCTGTAAGTCTACTTTTAATGGCCGTGTGGCCTGTACGTTATCGTCAGTGACAAACTGCTCCATGCGGCGATTCTCATTCTAAACATGACATGACTTATCTAGCGGTCGAATACTCAATTTAAGTCACCGCTAAGTCCCATTTACCCGATGCAAGCTTCTAGCCTGTGTATTGAAGCAACTTAAATGACGAGCATCGTCTAAACAATGTTTAGATGGCGCCACTTGTATTCTTACTTCAACTTATAATATGCCACAGGCAATTAAAAATAGCACCGTGTAAATCAGACTTTATTCTGGTCGTTGTCCTTTTCACTATTAAGGCTCCTTCAAATAGGGGCGACATGCGACGCGACACGAGCGGTGCTTCTGTGTCAGATGCGATTCGTGTCGCGTGTCGCGCCTAATTGAAGGAGCCTTAATAGTGAAAAGGACGACGACCTTACTGTAGCGACATGAACATTTGTATGAACGTCACATACCTACATTTGACAAGAAAAGTTTCAAATGATCTAGTAACGCACATTTGTAAACTGAAGAGTTTCATTTTAAATTAATCTTACCGCCCCGAGAGGGGACGCCCTAGTAGGACATTCAGTGAACTTATTGGTGTTGTTCTTCAGAAAGGTCAGGGCTCGCAACTGGCGTGCGTACGTATGACCGGCACCCTAATTACGTAACACACAATCTATCACAATCTGAATCATTTTGAAGCCTATTGCTACTCCATTGCTTCATATGTCCGAAAAATATGTCTGCTCAACAACGGAAATAACGCAATGAATGTTGTCGAACTGTCAAAATGAAACCCATTCCTACTGTTAGTGTGATCCGTAATTACCCCACAGATGTAGGTATGAACTTAAACGAAGTAAAAGCAGTAAGTAAGGATCTTAGCAGGTTGCTTTCTGTAGTTTCTGCCATCCCCCATGGGAAGAACGCGTGAGTTTATGTATGTATGTATTTAATCCTACACTTGTCTGTAAGTATTAAACGTGCCGATATTAATAACAATATAATAAAAGGTAATAATCGTGGGTACTTATGTTGTAGGTGACCTATGTGAGATAACTCAAATTGTTGCATTCTTTTTTAATCAGCCTGATAATATAATTGAATAAAGAAGATTATTGTTTTGTGACCCCTGTGTACTGTGGAACATACTTGACCTATTTATATTCAGTAATATGATGAAGAAAATGTCGGCTACAAGAGTAGGGGAAGACCAAAGAAACGATGAAGGGACCGTGCGAAAGATGGTATGGTTAGAAAGGGGGTGACGACTAATAGAGAAGATTGGAAGCAAAAGACATGTTGCACCAACCCAAAATAAACTGGTATTAGAGTAGGAAAATTATGATGATACCTATTATCAGGGCAAACATGACGAAACGTGTAGCTAATAGTCGAAACGTTTCTATAATGTAACAATAGTTGCCAATAACTCTTGAAAACAAAAACAAAACCTATCATAGACACTTGGAATGGTAGAATGCATAACACCTTGCTGTCATTGCTTTGTTAGTAAAGAAACATGGAACGCATGGAACTAGTATGTACTATATGTAGCGGTAGACATCTTAACCATCGACAACATTATTCTACTTCTTAGCCATTATTTATGTTCTCAGTTGCATTTATAAAAATAACCATTGTAAATTGTGATTACGATAAAATATTTCAATTCTTGGAACCTTACATTGGACAGCTCTCATTATAAAGAAATGTGACCAATTGTTCTACAACAATAAAACACATTAACAATAAAATTATTATTTATTTACATAAATATGAAATTCAATATGGTTCTTGATAAATAATGTGGAAAAGTAACCGCCCATTGGTTGTTTCATTCTTTTATAAGTGTTTATGCGTCTGTCTCGTTCGCTCCTTGAGTTTGTGCCCCATTCCGAGGGGTGAAGCATTCCGATAGGTCGTACAAGTGGAGTGGAATAGGGGTGGGGTGGGGTGGCAATAAAAACTTAAGCCTACGGACGGGGCGGGCCTATGCTTATGTAAACGGTTTTATGTCTTGAGTAACGCAAAAAGAACGCATGCGTTGCTTTCTCATTAATTCTAATTGGTCTCCAAAAGGGTTTGTAGTCTAAATAAATTAAACTGAAATGGATAACTCAATTCCCTGGAAGTCATAAGACATGACTTCTTAAAAGGGTATCTTTATTTTTTTTTTGGATTTGGTGGTTGTTAACGGCTTTAATGGCGAATTGGATTACCAGTTTCAATGCTTGTTATTTATAGTTCCAAACCAGATAATTATATTAGGTCTTTACCTATGAAATTGCCGTTCTGCAGTACTGGCCATTTCAAATCAAAATAATTTTTGTTTGGCTATGAATTCTAATTTCAAATTAATTTTATTTTAAAAACATGGTTTTTTTTTTCTAAAAGTAGTCATTTCTTTATTGATTAGTGTTACATTTTCATCGCATTTCAATCTTTTTCGTCATCATGGATACGTTAAAAATTCGAGTAATTATGGAATATGAGTACCGTCGTGGCAGCAACGCGGCACAAGCGGCACGCAACATCAACGACGTTTACGGAGCTAACTCTACAAACCAACGCACCACCTGTTATTGGTTTGCTCGCTTCCGTTCTGGAAATTTCGACCTGAAAAATGAACCTCGCGGTCGTCCGAAGACTTTGGTCGACAATGACGAATTAAAGGCGATTGTGGAAGCTGATGATACACAATCTACGGCTGAATTAGCAGCAGCTTTCGACGTTAGCGTCAAAACAATATTGGTCCATTTGCGTCAAATTGGCAAGGTAAAAAAGCTTGACAAATGGGTGCCCCACGAACTCAATGATCGCCAGCGCGAAGTACGCGTCGAGACGTGCCTTGCACTGCTCAACAGACACACAAATGAAGGAATTTTGAACCGCATCGTTACCTGCGATGAAAAATGGATTCTGTTTGATAACCGTAAGCGCTCAGCAAGTTGGTTGGATCCTGGTTCAGCACCTAAACAATGCCCTAAACGAAAACTTACCCCTAGAAAAGTGATGGTCACTGTTTGGTGGTCTAGCGCCGGTGTGATTCATCACAGCTTCTTACCAAACGGGGTGAGCATTACTGCAGATGTGTACTGTGAAGAACTGAACACAATGATGGAGAAGCTGGCGCATCTCCAACCAGCATTGGTCAATCGCTCGTCTCCGCTGCTCCTGCACGACAACGCGCGACCTCATACTGCACAGCAGACGGTCTCCAAGTTGCAAGAACTGGGGTTGGAAGCTCTCCGTCATCCGCCCTACTCACCAGACCTTGCGCCTACAGACTACTACTTTTTCCAGAATTTGGATAACTTCTTGGCGGGAAAAAAATTTAATACCCGAGAGGCAGTACAAAATGCCTTTGAAGAATTTGTTGCCTCC
This sequence comes from Dryobotodes eremita, assembly GCA_917490735.1. Classification (NCBI taxonomy): domain Eukaryota; kingdom Metazoa; phylum Arthropoda; class Insecta; order Lepidoptera; family Noctuidae; genus Dryobotodes; species Dryobotodes eremita. The sequence goes on from OU823257.1 coordinate 15,916,164, forward strand.
CGTCCAGCTGATTTCTTTAAGAAGGGCATCAATAAACTGCCACTGCGATGGCAAAGATGCATTGATTGCATGGGTGATTACTTCGATTAATACAAATAAAAAATTCATGAAAAAAATTCGTTTAAATTTTTTCATACAAAACGGCAATTTCATAGGTAAAGACCTATTATCAGGTCAGGAAACACTTTAGTTATGAATTTATTAGTTTTATTTATTTTATTTTATTTTTTGTTTGGGTTTCTTGTGCGTGTCCCAAATAAAATATTTTTCATTATTTCTTTCTCTCTTAGTTTTAGAAATCAAAGAGAACACTGAATGCAATATAAAAATCTTTTTATTAAACATGCATAAGCCTAATCAGCCTGTAATGTTCCCACTGCTGGGACACAAGCCTTCTCTCCGTGAGAGGGAGTGGGCCATAATCCACCTCGCGGTTCCATGACATTCAATAAATCCCTCCATCTAGAAAATTCAATTTCCTCTAAAAAACCAATCAATACAAAATAAAAATAGCTGAAACTTCTCGAAAACTTAGATTTGACAAACTTCTGGAAGATACGTCTCGTGGAATTCGATGCACTATTGTTCAGCTTCGAATGAGTCTGAACTTCTGAAGGAATGAGCTGAGTTCGGTGAATTTGAAGTAATTTGAAGGGAACCTCCACAAACAAGGTTGCGTTTCCGTCCATACATGTGTCTAGGGATGTGCTAGATATCTAGTTTGTTTTTGTTCGGCTCTAGGGGTGTAGGTCCGAGGGTAGGGATGCTATTTATAAAATAACTTACTATGAAGTTTTGTTTCCTGAAAAATTCATCAATTCATCCAACTAGCTTCATCTTTCTGACTGACCGACCCCTTGACAATTCAAAAGTGCCTGTAATTGGTTTAATTAAAATAAATGCTTTGATATTCCACTCAGCTGAACAAAATACCTCTATTTTTAGAATCTTTTTTAGCAAATAATAAAGACAAAAGTAAGGACACAAGAAATTAATGCACTGAAACCCTGATAAAAATGTCTTTGGATTACGCAACAGGTATAAAAAATACGTTTTTGAAATTAAGATTACCCACCATGTTCATTTAAAAAAAATATGTTTCTTAAAAATTATGCTATAGCATTTAAACTTTTTATTTTGATAAACAAATTGGTTGGTTTAGCAACACCTGGCTTTCTCCGAGGCACACCCACTCTCAGAAACACTGTGATTAAAATTGTACTTGAGTAGGCTGTAGACATCTGGAATATAAGGAGACAGTCACATTACTCTACTTTCATCTGAATATAAAATCATGACCATTTCACTACAAACGCGACTAACACAAGGCTATATTTGTCATCCATTTCACAGTAACTACTTAACATTTAATTTATTTTCACTTGCAATAAAGTTTGCAAAAAGAGTATTAGGTAGTCGACACCCCTGACGCAAACGTTTGATGTTTTACGATCACACCGCTCGTCATTAAACTTCCCTATTTCGGACGGATACTGTAGGGCTGGCACTAACGTGGGGTGGATAAATACTTGAAAGGCTATTGCAAGATGTCTTTGCTTTTGCGACTATTAAAATGTTTAGTATTATTTTGATATTCTATTTGTTTTAATGGGAGGTTCAATCGCGTGTTAAGAGTTAAGTACTTTTGTGATTATTTTTATGGACGGACATTGACTAACAGTGTGTGTTAGCAAGTATGATGTCAAAATATGACACATTTTATTGAAGCTGATGGCTTCAATTAAATGTGTCACATAACTATCATCAAGTTTAAACTTTTAATTAGACTCAGTACCTACGCAAAACCCACGTTTTATTGTTGTTGAGATTGTCTTTAAACCAAGAGAAAAACCTTTTCTCTGTCAATTCAATTCTTTAATTATTATCAGAGTAAAGTGGCGTTAGATTTCAATAAAATAAATGACATATCCTGTGTTACAATTTAAAAATGTATCCAACCAAGCATTTCTGTTGACGTGAAAATCATTTCACTAGTATTTTCGCGTCAACTAAAAAGCTGTTAACCTATGTTATTTTGAGTACCTACCTACTTACCTTTCAAATTCGATCTTCATAGAATAGGAAAACATATTTCATTATTTTCTATGAGGAAGTAAAAGCAGTGGTAGTCAACCCTAAGGTAAGGGTTAAAATTTTACGTGCATCCGTATTTCGGGCAGTGGCGCGGGCGGGCAAGGTCGGGACATACTAAGTATACACATAGCTAGTGAACTACCACCTTGCGTCTTTGTGTTGCCTCTGACTTGTTTTATTCCGGGAAATAAACTTTCATCAAATTTTTTAGGAGATATTTTGATAAAGAAGTAAGTACAGTTAGGTAATTAATTGTTACACAAATTGACACCCTATGTCGATTTGCCGTGTTATAGCCATTTCATACAACTGTAAAAGAGTTGACAGTTGTGATTCGGCTGACTTTATCTAAAGCTTTGGTGAAAATAATCACAATAATAATAAGTTTACAGCTGTCAGCTTGTTGTAGACTCGCAGTCCAATACTGGTCATGCATGGGCCTCTCCTAAGTTAACCAACACACTCGGTCCAGTCTCTCTCAGCTACGTTCAAAGATTAGGTAGAAGATTTCGTGGATCTAGGTTGAAATGATCAGTCAAATCGATTCCAGTATTAAAGTATGAGCGGTATGAGTCAGCCGTACGCCATGTTCGACCCTTTGATTTAAACGGATCGAAGTTTTAAGTCAATGCTAGAAGACAGCTGCTATTTCACTGTGATCGCCACTTAAACAGTTTCCCCTTTATTTATAAACGTTGCTTAAAGTTAAGTAATGATTACCGACTATTTAACATACATTTTGACGTTTAAACGTTTCATATCTTTAATCAACGTATATAAGTAAACCCCTTTAAGGTTAAAAATAAATGCTAATGAGAAAATGATACCTTGTATTTGCCAGCCCTAGAGCAGGGGTAAAATGTTACGTGCCCCTGTATTTCGGGCAGTAGCGCTCTCGTACAAGGTCGGAGCTTTATTAGATATATCTCTATCTTCTTACGACTTATTTGTATATCGTCTTATCTAAAGAAAATATCTTATCTTCCTGATAAATGGAGTATCTTGAAACGATTTCATCATCAGTCGATCTCTACGAGCTTATTGTTTTTACTACGTTTTTTCTCTACCACATTCTTTATGGTTTTTCAGTCAAAAAGAAGCATCATCAGCCCCAGCCCGTTTCTTGGTAAACATGGGCATGCCATAGACTGGTACAAACGATACAGTGACCGTTACCATAGTCGAATACATATTTGATACAAAATAATGATGAATTCTAAACTTGAAATCTATCTCTGCGTCATAGAATGATCCATATTTAAAATTCACCCTGTATAGCGCTAGAATCACAGATACGTACAGTCAGCAAAATAAAAAACAAACTACATTTAAATAGATCATAATTTGGTCAGTAGGTGATTGGATAGGAAAAGTTCAGCAACTTTACTTGTGAAAAAAAAAAAACATTAAAAATGCTAAGCGACACGAGCCAAGCCAACTACGTAACACTTATTCCCCACAGTGATATTAAACAATGACTTAATTCACTTAATAAAGCTATATAAGTATATCTAAGCATTGTCAATAATCTATGTAGCACGTTACGTAAGTCAGATAATGGTAGATAACGATACTCGTGTCGCGTCTAGACGTCCGTAATAGAGTATTTGACTACTATAAAAAATATACAGTAATTAATACTTGTTTTAAAGATGTTACTCGTACTAAAAAAAAGGCGATCGGAAAAAAAGCATCGGTGGAAAAATGGAGAAGTTACCCGGTTTTGAAAAGCTAGTATTTAAACAAAAATAAAAATAAAATACTTTTTGTATCCAAAAATAATCCTAATTTTAATCAAACTTACTGATTGCACAGCAAAATACTCAACTCATAATATAACTTATTAAGAAACAATTTATATTCGTGGCGCACCGCTATCTACTAGGCGAGGCCTCCTATTTCTAAATGGCAATAATAATAAGGCGTAGTCGAAGAAGCCCCGCTCAGTGGGGTTTCTACTTCTTGGTGGTTTAAAAAAATAACCACAAATTAGGGGATGGCGGGGTCGTCCACACCCCGCCATCCCCTACTAACCTAACCTGTCCGAGTCGGGGTGCCCCAAGTCCCGAGCACGCTTCGCTCGCTCTTGCATCCTAAATTCTCCTAGTACCTACAGTAATATTGCATTTTGTACCGATCCCTTCAACATAATTTTTACGACAAACTGCTGATCGGAGACAAATACATAATACTCACACGCTATGAGTGTGAGTATTATGTATGTACGGTCTGGTTAATTTGCTGTGCAGTCAGTATTTAAATGATGGAAATAAATTGATAGGTGATTATTTATTTGATGTGCAATTAATAATATCCCGTTTTGAAATTATTATTCTATCCTTGTCACGCAAATGATCACTGTACTGAATGGCGCGAAATTACTATGGCGGTCCTGTGTTGTGACGTCAGATGCTAATAATGCTGATGTCTCTGTCTAGCATCAACTTTAAAACGCAAAGAACTTCGCCATTTTCTGTGGCTCTATATTTTTCTAGGTTTCGAAAAATCTAATAAAAAGAATAAAGTCAAATAGTCTATTGTACCGGTTCATCTAATGCCCGAGTCACATTATTCCAGTCCAGTAATCCAGCGAGTCAATCCAGTCCAGTGCTAGACTTGATCATAAATTATTTACATTATTCCAGTCATTCAGTCAGTCAGACAAAAAACAACAATGCATGTTGACTTTTTAATCCAACACTTGATTGGCCGTTTACACTATTCCAGTGGCGCTGGAATGGGCGAGCTGAATTGAAAAAGTAGACTGCCAATTCAGTCACTGTACTGGATTGTTCACTGGCATCAGGATGCAGGTTCACATTATTCCAGTGGCATTCCAACGCTGGTTTCGATCGTTGGGCTGGAATGCTACTGGAATAATATGAACCGGGCATTATGGCGTATTTACACGGGGAAAGTACCTTACCTCGATTAGGGGATTTCTTTCTTTCGAAAGCGGATCAAAAAGTTTTCCTGTATGAACAGGTACAGTAGGCCGTAGAACAAAAGGCCTGTTTATACTGATTTAGTTACCACTAACGTGTGGCGTACTGAACGTACTATACTCAGTTGTCACTTGAAAGGTGAGAATCGCCTTGTGTCAACAAAAAAATCGTTTCAAACTCGGGAAAATCTCCAAGGGTGAATATTTTATTTATTTGGTCTCATGCACATCACATATTTTACAATAGATTAATTGTCGGTTTTCATGTATGGTTTCTCATGGGAAAACACAGTCAAGAGTACGATAATCGCCTGGCGAATGTGGCCAAAAAGTCTTGTATTCGAACAGAAACTCATCTAGTGTAAATGAGCCCTAAGTCTTAGTACTTTTTAGTCATTTTTGCGTGACTTAGGTTTTATATTAATGTAATTATACAAAAGATGACGGAATAATCTGTTAGAGGATTATTAATTGGTGTTCGTGTACTAGAATAATTTGTTACGTGCCCTAGTGATGGTTTATTAACCTTTTCACCGCCACGGACTTAAATAGAAGTTCAGCTGCCTTGAAATTTTAGTTAGATTTACATGTTTTAATGGCACGTACTCCTTTAAAACAAAATCAATTTGTAAAGGACAGACTCTTATTTTGTTTTAAAGGCGTACGTGCCATTAAAACATGTAAATCTAAATAAAATTTTAAGGCAGCTGAACTTCTATTGAAGTCCGTGGCGGTGAAAAGGTTAAGTATAGGGTTAGGGTAGCCATTCCTAACACACGAAATTCTTTCTTGTACACAACGTCAAAAGCTTGAAAAATGTGCGGTACCTTACCTATTAAAACTTTGTAGCAGTTGTTTTTGTAATCTAATTTTATATTAGGCTATGAAAGTGAAATTGATACGACCAAAAAGTTACCTATGGAAATGGCAATGATAATAAAGGGCAAGTTCTTAAAATGACTCTAAAATTGCTGTAATTATGTCTTCCTTTGAAAAATAATACAAGGGTTATTTTGGTCCTTATAGTCTAAAATTGTACGAAGTTCAGTTTTCTTACACCCTGAAAAACACGTCCTTTCCTCAGAAAATGCAAATCCATACTGAAGCTACCGGAGTAAAAGCTAACATCAAATACAACTTAAAAGTTACTGGCACATTTAAAAAATAATTCCCTCATTTCTTCGTTCCTTTTTCAACAATGTTGCCGTTGTTCACGTATCTAAAGCCTTCTGTCTGTCGATGGAGCCCTGGTACTTCTCAGAATTCATTTGCTTCAATTAGAACCAAACCCACGACTCGTTGGCTCCAAATCCCACTTCCCAGTGCTATTTTCCTAGTTCTGAAGCAAACAATGTTCTTATGCAAATGAAATCGGGTAATCTAATTTGTTTTCTGTATTAATGAAAATATAAAATTGATGTTTGTGGTTTTTGGGATCGTGGAACAGGGTTTTTATGATATGTCAACGTATTATTTTTAAAGTGGACTGTGGAACAAAGATGTCACGATTGCTTTATTAATATTTCATATTAGAAGTCAAAAGGCCTCGTTTCTATTGTGCAGAGATTATTAGATATATTTATTATCCTTATAATAGCAGCTACTGTCATTTATTGAATGGAATAAATATTAAAATCTATATCTTAATCGGACCAATTTCCATATTTCTGCTTTATAGGTATGAATCGATCAATAAATGGTAATAAATTAGAACAGTAATAAAATAGTAGCTCTTTAATTTTATCTTCAGGATCAGACAGTGTGATGAATATTGTCAAAGCTATTGCGATTACGGAACGGAATCTGGCAGCTGTTTAAACTGACAAAGTTTTTAATTTCTAGTTTAGAGACTATTAAGTTGTGCATTTTAAATAATAACAACATATATGTACTGAAAATTGCATTTTTTTTATATTAACTTTTTTATATCAATGAACTTATACACAAGAGTTATTATAGCATCTTTTTATTTTAATGTTCTTTCATTTGAAAATTGTGAATAAATGGTGGTACTGGCACAGCATTATTTATGCATAAGAAACCTAGGACGCCTTAACTATAACCTTGTCCCAGAATAAACTCAAAGAGGGATCGGAAGGAACGATTCAATTTGCCTCCTCAGCGCGTTAATAAAGAGTAAACGGAGTGAATTCACTCAGGAGGTGCATAAAACTTGCTTGTTACTGAACTAAACTTGGGCAACAGATTCGCAGTAAAAACTAAAACTGGCTTACAGCCAGTGGACACTCGACAATCGTTACAAAAATGACGTAACTGTCACATTTGCAATTTAGTTTTGCAGGACCTTTGTAAAGGTGGGTTATCATCGAGCGCACTTAGCTTCTTTTTTTATGTCGCATTGCTGTTTGATCTGTGTTTGAAATTCGAATAAAAAAGTGAGCTCAATATTGTTTGCACAATGGCGCTCCTGTGGTTGGTAAGTACAAAAAAAATGTTCGTGTTGCACGGAAAGTAGGTACATACTTAAAAAAGAGAATTTCGTAAGCCGACCAAAGCGAATGTGTCGGTTGCCAGTGGATCAGACATCATTATTCAGTTATAGCACTTAGTACTTAACCTACCCAGAATAAAGGCTCCTTCAAAATGGCGCGACACGCGACGCGAATCGGACGCGACACAAAGGCACCGGTAGTCGCGCGACCGGCGGTGCCTTTGTGCCGCGCCTGTTTGAAGGAGCCTTATTATCATCAGCATCACCTTTGTACATATTTTCTGTTCCTTCTTGTCTATTTGCGTGTATATAAATGGTTTAAAAAAAATGTAAGTGCATACGTACTTATGTAGTATATCTGTAATTAGAAACGTTTTGATTGACGTATAACCAACTTAATATACCGTCGATAAATGTGATTAACTGCTTGTCTGTCATTTATAATGCTACTAATTAAGAGTGTTTCTAATTCTTCAATGTAATTTTCTACTTTGTGTAGGCAAGTAAATCTTTTACGATTTCATTAATATTTGTCTGAAATTGGGCTGAATGGTTCGTCATCCTGCACCCTAATTACGTAACACACTATCTATCACAATCTGAATCATTTTGAAGCCTATTGCTAATCCATTGCTTCATTTATGTTCGACAAAAAAATCTGCTCAACAACGTAAATGAACACAATGAATGTTGTTGGACTGTCAAAATGAAACCCATTCCTACTGTTAGTGTGTAACGTAATTACCCCGCTGGTCTTAATTAGGTCCGTCGTCCACGAAGTTACTCTAAATAAATCAGTTACAGACTCAAATTCCCAATGAGTAGCCATAATGTCACATTAGTATTTCAATGGCGGTCCGTACACGACGCGTTTGAGTAGCGTCGTGGACGATGGGCGTCATGCTAGGGTTTCCTAAGAACACGGTGGCCGCCATATAGCGTCCGCTATTTACCGTCGAATGACGTCACTGAAACGTTATATAAGAAAGTACAGTTCAACAATTATACAATGTCCCTCGGGAATCATCGCATTTCCGAATACAAACGAATGCGAACTTCCATGTCCATTAATTATTAGATTTAGCGCGTATAATAATTTGAATTCAGAATTAAGTACTTTATTGTTTGTTACGTCAAACCGAACAACAAGAAAATAAGTTGTACTATGAGTTGGTGTGTTTTCTTAAAGAGCGTTTTTTGACGCCGTTAAGTCAAAGCCTGGTGCTATAATTTTTATGACGGCTGGCACCGCTGCCGTTATATGACGAGCACCGTTCTTCAAGGAAACCGTAGCTTAATCCAGAGTTAGTAAAATAAAATAAAAAAACAATCTTTACAAGATAAATTTAAAATTAAATTTAAATTAAGTTAAATTTATTTAAATTAAATTTAAATTTTACTTTTACATGTTTTTTAAGCAACGTCCATATGGGTTATTAAACAAAGAGATAAGTTATACCTTTGTTAGTAAATTTATTATCTATTTGGAAACCAAACTGTTGTTCAAAATGCATCTTCGAACAACATTACCCTAACAAAGGAGAATCGTACCTCCCCGTTATGGTCTTTTATGGTCTTCAGGATGGAGTTGGAGCTTCCCCGCAATCTGCAAAGCAAATAGGCAGATTTATGTCTGACGATGGCGTGGAAGCCATCGACGTGTGCTTGTGCAAACATACCTGATGCACTCCAGAAACGGGTCAGCCCCTACAACATCCTGAACCCGTTATTATATTGGACCCGTAGGGAGCTGATAGCCCGCTGAGTAAAGTTGGTCCATAGGCTGCACGTGTAAAACACTTGACAATAAGTTTTAGTAAGTGTTTTTAATCGTTACCCCGAAAATTTCAGCATAGTCCAAATTAAAAGTTACCCAATATTTGGTACCTATAAGGAACCCATAAAATATTGGCCGTAAAGACGTGAGCCTGCTTTAAAATGTTTTTAATCAATGCTCTTTTATTCGCGCTTGGGTTTAATCGTTTTAATAATGAAACTGTGCCAAATTACAATTGCTGCAGCGCCGCGGAACCCGAAATGTGCAGGGACCATTTTAATTGTTGACTTTCGAATTCAGAGCGACCATAAATTTTTTGTTAGATTGATGAAGGAACGAAACATCGTGTTTTGTGTTGTCGTTTGTTTTTATTTACTTTATAAAAGACTGGCCACTTTGGCTTCAAGATAATTAAAAGATTTACATTGATACATAATGCTTTGTCTACACGAGTCAACTTTTATATCGTCACAAGTTCTCAGCAGAAAACTAGAAAATAGATTTGCAATACCTATGTAGGTAGGTGATGAACGATATATTTTTATAAGAGACATATGTGCTTAATGGGAACATAGCCTTGTTTATAAACCCACCAGACAAATAAATTAAAAAGTAATACAGGCAAATAGATTTACGATACAATAACCGTTTAGGTAACTACATTATTAATGATATCACCCCTATGACTAGATAAATATAATCTGCCCTCATTCTATAAATGTCAGGCATTTATTTAATACAGCTTCGAATGTTCTATTTATTTTAATTCATACGTGCAAGCTGTACCCACGACATAACTTGCCTGAAAAGTTTCCGGTATAAACGCTCATGGTTGAGGCTTTAGTTTCCTAAGAAAGCAGTGAACAGTCACAGAATAAAAATCATCAGCCTATAAAGTTCCCACTGCTGGGACACAGGCCTCCTTTCTGTTAGAGGGAGTGGGCCGTAATCTACCACGCGGGCCCAGTGCGGGTTGGTAGATGTCACGTCTTCGATTTTGTTTTGGTTCTAGGACATGCCGGTTTCTTCACGATGTTTTCATTCACCGTTTTGAGAGCAATTGTGATGAAATTAAATACACAAAGTAAAGTCCCTGCCTGGGTTCGAACTCGCGGCTTACAACTCGTAAGTCGCACAGATTAACGTCTGTCCAAATACAGAGCGTTCTTTGACACACCTGAATGTCAAACATTGGTGAAAATGTCAAATGATATGACCGCCATTATACTCGTAATATGAATGACGGAACCGCTTTCCTAGGAAACCCTAGCTTTAGAAAAACCTTTTACAGGCTCCTACAAAAAGGCGTAACACGTGACGCGACAAAAGGCACCGCCTGTCGCGCGACGAGCGGTGCTTTAGCAACAAAAACTGAATACAAAAAGTAAAAGTATTTTTTCCACTGGCAATTATTAATACAGTGTAGCCAAATCAACAAAACAATTATGTTTATGTGCTTCTGTAAGAAAAAAGTCAACTTATCGTTATTGTATCACCATCGATATCAAAACGAGTTGATTGTTACAGCGCCTTGTAATTTTATTTGGAACTGAACTGAACTTTTGTATCTATTTAATAGATATGTCAACACTCACACAAGAGGGGTAGCTGCTGTCACTAATGTCATCTGTCAGTCACGAGGAATGGCGGGAAACAGACAAAGTGAAGCAGGGTCTGCACGATAGAGCTTGATGTGGTAGTGAGCCAGTGAAGTGATATATATATATGGAATCACTAGGATTCTACATGAACAAAGTATCGATACTTGGCTAAACGTAACAGATTTAGATAATTATGGTTATTGTGGAAGCATACCTTTCATTGCTGTCTTATCTATAAGGTACCACACTACAGCCTCATGTACACATATTCAAGAAAATAAATGATTTGGTTTGATTGGATCGCATCTTATGAGGGATGACTATCAAAAAACACTTAAGGGGACTACGGGACCTAAACGCAAGTTTTATAATGCCTAAAAGTAACAGATCCACTGCAATAAACAAAATCAGAAACACATGTAATACCTATGATATTCTTCAGGATATATGCTAGTTAGACAGTGTGTTGAAAATATAATAAACTAATTTGATACGATAGAAAAAAGTCACGAAAATACCTCTAAAAATTATTTTCACGATTAAAAACCATACGAATACTACATACAATCATTCAGATTTTTATCAGATTAATTATTCTACAAGCAACATATTAACGTAATAGTGTTTTAATTTTTTTATCCAATCAATAGATTTTTTTGAATAGATAATTGCTTCATATTTCGTAATTAATTACCAGGTTTGTGTCATCGCGCTTCTCTTTCTTTACTATGCAATCCGACAGTGACCGCGCTTTAGCTGTTGTCAGCCTCTTAACTTTAGTACAAGTTTCTTGCTACCTCTGCAAATACGAGGCGTTCGAGTAAAAACATTTTATTTTCAAAACTATCCCATTATTCTATCCATCAGTACAATTCGATTGATGGATAAAGATCAACTGTCATTTGGAAATTCCAACATTTCACTCGAGGGAAACTTTGATCCGATGAAGTTTCATACAGGGATACGAGGAAATAATACTGTATCTTGGAGATCCAACTGTCTTTGGGGATAATATAATAGAAAAGAGACAAGATGCAAGCTTCCTGCACGAAAACTTTCAATTTTGTCAATAGCTTCAGTGAAGTTTGAGACCAGTGATTGGTTTTAGAAATATGTGCAGTTTAAAGTCTAGGAATAAGACGTAGACTGGGACAAGTTATTTATAAATTGACATCGAACTTCAATTTTTGTCTTTAAAATAAAGTGAGAGCTTTTCATGTTATTATGAGAGAAAGTTACTTTCTGGGAATGGAACTAGGATTGATTTTTAAAGTCAAGATCTATATTTTGCATCTAAAATGCATACAAATATATCAGTATTTTGCCAAATACACAGAATATGTGGTTTTAGGTAGGCAGCCAGATACCTACTCCCGAAAATTTACGAAAATAAAACAAAAATATTAATACTTTCCCATACAACCCTATGTATGATTTACGGACGCCCACTCCACGTACTAGCAAAAACACACGAAAAAATAGTCTCGAGTTGGCATCGTCCTGGAGTTACAAATCAAACAAAATATATTGGTTATAAAAGTGCAACAAGTATTCGAAATGCACACATCGAGCCTGTACGTATCCCCACTTGCTTTTATAGGCCATAAACTGAGTTTACGACTGTCAGGATAATACCCATCCGGCTAAAAGGGTTTCGACCACTCTGCGAACTTATAGATATATACGCCGGTAATTAAAAATGTCTGACTACAAATGTAGGTTTAATCATTGTCGTGTGAAGGGTGGAAAATTTGAGCAAACACTGTTTGACTTCTGTGTTGAAAGATGGTTGTGTTTGAATCGTTTTTTGTTCTTTTCATCTTTTTCTTGGCATGGTATCATCCTCACTGCTAAGTTTCTGTGTACTCTGTGTTCTTGTGTAAACGAAACACAAGATTTGTTTCTTCTCAGCGCATACTAGTTGTAGCATAGACTTGCAGTCTCTGTCAGTTAGCTACTCTGTATTCTCCCTTATTTTCGTCATCCGAATACCGCCTGGTTTGACATTCGTCAAATTACTTGAATGGAATACTTATATTCTTTATTCGAAGTTTAGGAAAATTGCCACTACTTAACCAAATCTTGCAGAGTTTTCTTCAAAAGGACTCTTTAAATTTTGTGGCAGACGCCTTAGAATACGACAAAGCGCAATCTCGAAATTTAGATTGCAATTCTAGAAAGGTTCTTAGTGATCCACTTTGAGAAAAAGTCATTAGAAAAAGCAGTGTCCGTTTTTGCAGAAAAATTAACAACATAAATGAGCATTATTACAGCGATCCATTGCGGTGCTCCATTTGTTTTTCCCGCCACAACAATGGCGTATCGGTGCACGTAATTATATGTCTGCATGCCGTTTATGAGTTACGTGGCGCATAAATGTGACTTATCTTACGATAAAATGTTCTCATTTTAACGCCGACGCTCTCCTTTTGTATGTGTTTGGCTTCATCCATTAAATTCATCGCCGCCACTCACTAGAACAGTAAAAGTCACTCCAAACCTCGCAAGTCCTTACAGAACTTACGTCGCCAAGTTTAAGTTAACCATCCCTAATAAAACCGATGCGTTTCTCGCCAAAACCATCTCTATACAGCTGAGAGAGGATCATAAACGCCCCTCACTACATGCGAAGCCAAAAAAGTCCAAAAACAAATAGCTTCATATATAATTATACAAGAAATAAAACGCACGTTTATTACTGTGTGGTTTATTCGTTTTATGACCTCCCAGGATCGCATTGGATAGACGTCAGTTGGGAGCCTAGACGTCGTAAATAAGTATGAAATATGATAATTGCGAAATTCTTCAATATATTACGATTTAAACATTGATGATTCGCCTGACGTTTTGTAGGGCCATAACTCGGCTGTTCGCGGAATCTGCGGCCGCGCCGTCTTGCTCACTCCCTGCGCCTGCGCAGCCTAAGCTAACGCACAAAGCCTTTTGAGACCCATCGATATTGTGTTTCATGCACTCAATATATTTTTGTTTGCTTTTTAAACGCTCGTATTATATGACATTAGTTTTGCGCACTAATGTTACTTGAACCTCGTAATTTATTATGAAATATGTTTATTAGCTGTCAAATTGACTTAAATAATACTGATTTCTTCACTGGAAATGTAGAGTATGAAATAGTTCTTGAAGCTATGGCCTATGTCGTGTTATCAAAAATGAAAACGATTGTCATTACGAGTGTTACGCAATTAGTGCAGATGTGCCTGAATATCGGTATTTTAACATTTGACCTCTGTAACCAAATTCCAGCACAGATAACAAGGTTGAGACTGGACTTCTCGACGTATTTCAGGCTACTGACGACCTTAGGCAAATGTCAGAAGATCTTTACTTGCACGAAAATGCATCGTTTTGGGGACGCATCTGGATTTGTCGGGAGCCCATCCTAGGGCGCCAAAAACGCTCGACGCCCTAGAAACTGGATCAAAAAGCATTCTCATTAAACAATCCGTACAAAAAAAAAAAACAATCCGCATCTAACCATAACATCGCCCCGAGATTTAATTAATCAACTAACGCGACATTTGCAACATTAAGCCTTACTTACGATAAGGACATACTAATTATTTTTTTACGATCGTGTATGCAATTAGTATGGGACACGGTGATTGATGCTGTCTCGCGGCAAATGACGTGTGACGGTATAGCGCACAACATTGATTAAAATATCGTATCGTGTTTACATTATAAGGTGAGATTAGGTATTTTATGACTGATGGAATTATAACGGTCATGTAACTTAACTGTTGTTGTTGTGAGAGTAGATGCGTGTGCGCAGGATACGTGTAAATGGGTCTGTTTCTTACTTAGGTTATAATGAGCCTTAAAGCTAGAGATTTCTGGGGAGATAGTTAGATTTGCGCCTAATATAGAGGTAATTAGCTCATACCATTAACTACATGGACTCATAGTAACAGGACCTTAAAATTCCATCATTTTCAACAACGAAAATCCATACATCGACTCTCAGATTGTTTTACCTTTCATGTTAAGTAAATAAAGGAACCAACGGAAATTCTGTCAAAGCCAAGGTTCCATTTAGCAGTAGGTATACAGATAATTTCTATTGTCAAGGTCTTTAATATCAGGGGCTCTATCGAGTACCTTCATCAGGGGTAGGCATTATGAACTGCAAAGATGTAGATTTCAAAACCTTTTCTTTTTCCAGAAAAATTTTGGTCCGCCTAAATGTCACCTTGCATCAATATCGGCCGAAATTTTGGCAATTTTAATTGATAAAACGATATTCTTTGCCTTCACAACAATGTAGATACGAGGATCAGTAATTTTTACACTTCTTGACCTACAGATAAGAAACAGTGGGTAAAGTGACGTGATAAAATTAGTGCATAATAATATCTTATCTCCCTCAATTATTATTGACGTGAGCAGATATCACGCGTTCATACGGGCGAAAAAACAAAGGAAACGATAAATTCAAAAATGTTCTTGGTATGAAAATCTGAAGGGCGGTTTCAGGACTTCGAATATATATAGGTTAAAGCATGGGAAACCTTGTAATGTAGAGACTCATTGGCGAGTCCAATTAGCAATGCAAATGTACGGTGGCCAATAGTGATAAGTAACCAGGGTCGTCGGATATAGTTGAAGTTTAGTAAGAAACCGATGGATGTTTTCGAATAAAATTAATTGAATTAATAGAAAACAAACAGTTAATTTATCAAATTAAATTTCATTCAGAAACATCCATCGGTTTCTTACTAAACTTCAACTGTATCCGACGACCCTGGTTACTTATATCATTTGGTGACTGTATGTATAAGCATCACGTTTGCAGTTTAATTTCGACTCGTCTTCAAATGTAGGTACTTAACATCATTCTTCTTCTTTAGGGTTTTGGTTTCCGCACTTAGTCCTTCAAGTGGACCATTGTGGGACTTAACATCATTACTTAAAATCGTGTCCAGTGTGCAAAAATGGACAATAGGCACTTCTGATAATGCTATTACTCCTAGCAAATTTCTGGGCTGACTCAATTTAGAAGTTTGTAACCTACTATTGGTTGCAGTTTTGTTTGCAAAGGCTCTGCCAAAAAACAAATGAATACAGGCGTTCCTATTCACTGCTCATGCTTTGAACCCTTTGTAGGTTGAATCGACACCAATACATCCTTTTATAATTACAAAGACAATGCAAAATGTGAATGTATGAGCTGTTATAATCAGTTTCTAATTCCTTCACGATACTGTCAACGATATTCACATTTACTCAAAAAATATATTGTCTTCCCGATAAAATTTATTGCACTATCATTAATTTATGATATTGTGCCGATGCTCACTATCAGTGTAATTGTGGAAGCTCCTAAGCTTATTAAAATTTTATTTTATCTCCTTCACAAGGTCAACCACACTATCTGTTCTCGTGGCGGAAAAAACGTAGAGTCCATTGGTTCTAAAATCTGAGAATATGTCAACATAGAAAGAAGTGCTATCCTGATTCACCCTGAATCTGTATTACCTACTCTTGGATAGGCCTCTTCTACTAAAAGTTCTGATGTGAATGCTATCTTCTCCGTCGCTTCTATTATCGTTTCCTTATGCTAACCTTCCTGCTTGACTTTCTTCTTCAAATGTTAGGTACTGTTCGCGCAAAACTTTATGAGCTCTTGGAAGTTGCACGCGAGTGTCAGCGCAGTATGCATAATATAGGTGTCCGAGGGAAATTTCTCACTCTCACTCAACACTGTATCTGAGGGCTCACAAAGTTTTTCGCGAACTGTAATATCCTCTAATATTGGATACTATTACAGGTTGGCCATCAGCTCTGCGAAGTCAGCTCTGTCCATTGCGAGGCACAACTGTTGTTCAGCGTCTTTCTAGCCTGCAGTGGTATAATTGAGGTCTGATATTATCATAACATCACATTATCCTCCGAACAATTTATTAGCTTTAAGATGGGTGACATAAAACATATGTGGCTGACCGTTAATGATTCCGGAACCCTGCGGTTGAACATAGTAGATGTTATTGCAAAACACATGGCTTGAGGATCACATACAATGACCATAACCTCTTACAAGGTAACTGAAATTATATATATAATATAACGGAGCAGGATAGCCTTCACCATAAGTGCTCATCGTACCATTTTCTGCGCCGTCACAATATAATTTCAATTAAATGAAGAAATTATTTAATTTCTGAAAGAAGTCTGTTTCTTATTGTAAACGGCCACACGATGACATAAAAGAGGCGACAAATTGTTTATTTAAACGTTTCTCAAAAGTAATTATTTTGCCCCGCGGTCAGTTGCGTTGCCTTTCAGAGTGATCCTTGTGTATCTTTAAGGCGTCCTTATATATCTACTGGTTGGAAGACTGCAGAGTATCGAAAGACAATACTTGAGTTTAAAACCGACTGTGTCCCCAATTCGTCACTAGACTTACTGGCGGCCCCTTAAGCTATGTTTCCTTAGAACAGCGGTGCCCGCCACATAACGGCCGTGTTATGAAAGTGATGGCAGCGGAGTTTGACTTTAACGTGTCAAAAAACACTCCAGGGAAACACCAATTTACTTTCATAAATAAAGTTTCAGTGACGTCATTTGACGGTAAACTGCGGACGCTATGTTGCGGCCGACGCAGTCTTAGGACACCCTAGCTTTAGACATAAATAATGATTGTTGTGTTTGGGTAGATTCCTATGAGAGCTTAAAAGTGCCATAGAGATATATCCCTTTGCGTAAACCAATAAGGCAGTCACAATATCTCAAATGAACCTTAATTTGCTCACGATTTGTATTTGCACGCAAAAATATTAATAATCTTGCCGAGCAACACGAGCAACTTGCTCATAAATAATTCAATGCTGACAAGATAACCTAATTTACAATGTAATTGTAAACAAATAGTTGACATATGCTTACTGCAAGGACTTGATTATAGGCTTGAACTTTGTTAATTTAAGGTCAGATATAAATTAATACGATTTATGTGCCCTCTCTTTGATCTAAAGGCAAATAACTAGGTTCATGTGCAGAATTTGTATGTGTGCTTGAAGAACATTAGCTAAAATCAAAAGTCGTTTATTCAAATTAGGCTGAGAGTCAGCAGTTTTTGAACGTCAACATTACACGAGAGTCCCCCAAAACGCCCGCTCTTCACCACTTCCTAGTGTTTTAGCTGGGAAGGAGTGGCGCAACAAACTCCCGACCAGCACAGCTGTCTGTTCAGTTAGCTAAATGACTTTGCTGTGAATTCAACTGATGATTTTAGTATAACTGAGGGAGTCAAATCCTCCACATCGCAAGCACATTTTCGTGTCTATATCCTAATATATTTGTGGTCCGTGCAGCATGTCTTTCATTTCTCATAATGTTAATATTAATATAATATCTCGCCTATAATGTTCCCACTGTTGGGACATAGGCCTCCTCTCGGTGAGAGAAAGTGGGCCGTAATCCACCACGCAAGCCTAGTCCCAGCAGCGGATTGGTAGACGTCACATGTCTTCGATATTTTGGTTCTAGGACATGCCGGTTTTCTCACGATATTTTCGTTCACCGTTTTGAGAACAGTCTTTCCTTTCATTCATTCTATTCTAGTCATATCATCTTATACCCCGTCCATCCATCGTTTCTTTGGTGTTCCCATACAGACTCTTTCTTATAGTATCTACATTCATACTCAAAACTTTCGTCACGAACTCACGACACCGACAAGACATTCATTCTTCCGCATCACGTTCACCCCTCAACATACGAGGGTCATTCAATAAATACTTAGCCTACAAAAAGTAAACGAAAATTTTGGAAAAGTGGCAATTTATTTTTCAACATAGTCTCCTTTTACTTCGATACACTTAGCCCAGCGATGCTCCAACTTTTTTAACCCGTCCGAAAAATAGTTTTTGTCAAACTCTGCAAAATAGGCCTCCGTGGCGGCGATGACCTCCTCATTCGATCCATATCTATTCCCGGCGAATGATTTTTTCAGATTAGGAAACAGAAAGAAGTCACAAGGGGCCAAATCTGGAGAATACGGTGGATGGGGCAGCAATTCGTAGCGTAATTCGACCAATTTGGCCATGGCAACGGCAGACGTGTGAACCGGTGCGTTGTCGTGGTGAAACAGCACTTTTTTCTTCGCCAGATGGGGTCGTTTTTTCTTTAATTCGGCGTCGAATCGGCCTAATAAATCGGCATAGTAAAGCCCTGTAATTGTTTTACCCTTCTCGAGGTAATCGATGTAGATCACACCTTGTGAATCCCAGAAAACGGTGGCCATAACTTTTCCGGCCGATTTTACAGTTTTCGCCTTCTTTGGAGCACGTTCCCCGGTCTGGATCCATTGTTTTGATTGCTCCTTGGTCTCTGGTGTGTACCAGTGGATCCAGGTTTCATCGACGGTCACAAAACGACGCAAAAACTCCGCTGGATTCATCTTAAACAGCGCCAAACACGTCTCCGATGTGGTCTCACGGTTGCGCTTGTTTTCTGGTGTGAGTAAACGCGGCACCCATCGCGCCGACAGCTTTCTCATGCCGAGTTCCTCGTGAAGAATATGATGCACTGTTCCTTCTGAAATGCCTACAGTCTCAGCTAGCTCCCGAACCTTCAATCGGCGATCTGCCAATACGAGATCATGGATTTTTTTAATGTTTTCCTCCGTAGCAGCTGTTTTCGGTGCACCTGGACGTGGTTCATCAAAAACCGACGTACGGCCACGTGCAAACTCGTTGAACCAATTCTTGACGGTGGCCATCGATGGAGAAGAGTCACCGTACACAGCATCCAAGCGCTCTTTGATTTCGATGCGCGTTTTCCCTTCCAAAAATAGGAATCGAATCACCGAACGATATTGCTCTTTTTCCATTTTTGTAAAACCGATCGACACGTTCGCTTCCATAAGTTGTCAAATTAAAACAAATGAAGGGATTGGAATGAAAATTTGAAAAAAGAATTAAAAAAGAATGTGCTACACTGTGGTAAAACTCTTTTGAAACTACAGCGCCCTCTGGCGATGAGGCTAGGTACTTATTGAATGCACCTCGTAATACTACATACCCGAAGTCAGCGCTGGCATGGTCTTTTTTGGATACATACTTACATTTTGGTTTATGGGCATAGAAAATATGGTTGCGTTTAATTATAGATTTGAAATTTTCATAGGTTCTTTCCATGGATTAAACTAAAACACAAATTGTCTCTCCCGAAGAGCGTGATTGATGAAATAATTAGGGAGTTCATATCTCGGCATTCATTCATGCAAAATAAAAGCTGATGTCCCCAATTTGATCTGGAACGGCACATTGATCAACATTCAGAATAAAGTTGCAGCTCCCAGCTTTTACCACAATGGAAACGGGTAAGCTTGCACACAATGGTCTCACGAATTTGACAGATGGCGGCATCTTACTCAATGCACATTTAGTTGCGCGTGCACATTTATTTAAAAAATACTTACTCAGGATGTTTTTGTTGAACAGATGAAAGTTGTTTGGAACCATACAGTGTCCGAAAATGTAGATTCTGTAAATGATTTTTAAAGAGAATACCTTTTCCTACTTTAAGGGATAGAAGGAATATTCGGTAAGCGTGCGCAATTCTCATACATACAACCGGTCTTAAAAAAAAATAACCATAATAAATGACCTGTAACAAAGACATTAAAACTTTTTGAACAACATATGCTCCAATATATTGTGCAAGTTATTGAACATCGATGTACAAAAAGAAGCTCATTATGTTTTGAAATAATTATTGTGACAATCAAACTTTTTTAATGTGACATTCTTTTTCTTTCTCGGAGCTGTTTGACTCATTTGTAATTCAAAAGGAACCGCTTATACATATTTAATAGGTTTATTTTTAATTTTATGAAAGTGTGATACGGTTCGTCAGTCAAGGCTGTTATTCCTGAGGACATCCTGGTGTTGGTTTCTAGGTCAGATAAAGTTTTGTTCAACTAATTTGGCTAGTTCCTTTTAAGCTAGCATGATCAATAGGATCCAACAAATGGCAAAAAAGTTTTGCTTTCAGAAAAAATAAGGGGGAAAGCTACATAGAATTATCCCATTGCACCATCAACAGTATGAAAATACTGAATAAACAAATATATTTGACTGACTGTACTTTAAGAAACAAATGAATTTTGGGACGAAACAGGAAATATATTACAAGGATGTTTTTTTTTCTCGGAAATTTGGTTGGAAATTTTGGCGTACGGAGAAACCATCGAATAAACAAAGTAATTTAGATTAAAATACACACACGCAACTTTTGTCATCCTGTTTAGCATTGTTGAAGCTTCATTAATGACTGACCGCACAAGACGAAGCTCCTGCTTTCATTGAAGGCTTCCAAATATAGGCTTATTTAAAGATCCGTCCGTGATGCCTGAAGGCTGAAGGCTCTGAAGCAGCTGTGAGGAAGCTTACTTCCATTGTTATAACCGCACAAGCGGTCAACGTGTTATTAACTCATAAGAATGGTCTAATGACCATTATTTCGTACTGGGAAAAAATGATGGTGGTCATTACACTAAATGTCTGGGTGTATCAACCTTGTAGCGATGTTTTCATTCAACACTGCTCTGACTAACAATTTGCATTCTCGCTTTATCAAAGTATTGTAAGTTATATGTTACCTAATAGTGGAAAACGACACACACCAGAATGTAGGCTCTTTTCCATTCCAACCAAATACAAGTAAGAGGAAAAGTTACTTCGTAAGTTAGTTAGTTTAAGTTGAAAACTGATCCTTAAAGTTAATATCTTTAAGGATCAGTTTCGATGTTAACTTTTCCACTATTACTTTACTATAACTTTTTCACTATTAGATAGATAACTTATAGCTTACAATACTATGATAATTACTTTAGGATCATTGATCATTGGCAAGAGAATGATGAATGATGACTTCAGGATCATTGACAGCTCAAATTGAAACATTGCCAACTTTGCAACTCTCTTCATTTCTGCCCAGTTTTATACATATCTTCCACATATATACTGTAGCGAAATAAAAAAGGGTTCCACCACATAAATATTGTCTATTACTAGAGGAAATTTTGACTTAAAAAATCATGAACAAATGAAAGAGGTATATTACATAAAAAAATATGCAGAAATATAATGCTGCAATACCTTAAATTAATATCTTCATATATGGTGTGACTATGGGGTGACTTATGGCGACCCTTGACCCTCGTAAAGTAGCCCTTGTAAATTCGTACACGCGGTCAACCACAGAATTACAGACAAAATCCTATAAGCTTTAGCTGGTTCAATATATAGAATGAAATTACATAAAGAAAGAAAAAGTATTTATTGGGACTCGCACAGGATCGGTTACGTCTAACGATATGAGTCACAAAGTTTAGATGGGATACATTTGTTTTGGCATAGACTTATCAAAGTAGGATATCTGACTGTCAGAACTCGTTTGTTTTCCGTATCAACTCAACTTTCACATTTCCTGACGTAGACTAATCAAGGTCGTCTATTATTTGGGTATCGAAACTAAGGCACTCCATACACTGTATATACATTTTGGTTTTTTAACATACTAAGACAGAAAAAGAACCGTTAATTCTCTTCTTAAGACTTTGGACATTAAACAAATAACGTGACATCAGTCTTCAATAATCCTAGACCCGCGGCCCTGAACAAATGGCACCGAGGTATTTTACAATGCAAGAGTACACATCCAATTTTGATGGAATTCGACAAACTCAATTTCCTCACCAAATAGGTTACTGCCGACATTGGGTCACTAGATATAATTGTGGTGGGACTGCCCATGCAAATCCCATAGCACACCGCATTAAGAACAAGCAACTGTCAACTGTATGACTGAGATGTTATGGTTTGTTTTCGGTTTCGTGTTTCTCGGTCAAGGACGCGAGCTACAGAATGAGATATTGTATGATTGTCAGGTAGTTTTCAAGGAAACTTTAGAGTGTTATGGACTGGTCAATAATTCCTGTGATTGCTACCGGTCTCCGGTTTTATTTTCAATTTTATTGATTAGTAGCAATTCGTCATGGCAGGTCTGTTTAAGTGATTGAGAATTACTGAGTGGTTGAAAAATTTAATTGGTGAAACCTGTCTACCTCTTGATCTGACGATCTTCAGTTCTGGTGCAGATTATTCATTACATTCATTGTTTGGATGACTCCGTGTTTGATCAGCTACGTCATTGCGTACTATACATAGTATAGGAACTTACACGTACGTGTGTGTGTATTCTTTATGGGAATACTTGATCACGCGTACCATAACTACTCTTATCACTACGAAGACAGTTATTTTCTTCATTTTTGACATCGCGCCGTAGATTTCTTTCTACACTCAGTAATTTCGTCTTCCATTTCTTAAATTTTTACGGTGTTTATGCTACGCGTGCTGAGATATTGTCTCATGGTTCAGAATATTGCAGTATTACCTTATCACTACGGGTCTCCGTATTTTCTTATATAGCAAACGTTGCATAATGCAAAAGTTCTGACGATTGCCAGTTGTCAGAAGCTCCCAAGGTTCTTCCTAGTTTATAAAGAAGTATTGTCTTCAGTTTTAGTGCTTCAGGTACGTTTAACCAAGTAAAATACAATGTTGCATGAATGGCTTGTAGGTGGCAAGTGTTTGTAACTGTTTAGTGATTATTAACGTGACTGTGTTAGTATCAGAGATCGGGTATTCGGATGCATATTCACCTAAAGTTGAGATGTTAGCTAATATGGAATGCGATTTTGTATCTGAAAAATCCTGCTAACGTCATATTTCAGTGACCAAACCGAAACAAATCATAGCGATCGTAAGGTAGTGATTAAACTTGTTGTAGTGGAAGTAATATTTACACGCAATCAGTATATAGTAGGTAATTTAATTATTGTTTTTTTTTTTTTACTAGCACGCGCTACTCGTCCTCTTACACCCTACATACATATACATATTTGCATCGCGGGTTAAACATAAATTTTAAATAAATTTGCATCAGATTTTTTCACAAAAATAATATATTTTAAGAAGCCGCTTCCATACTTTCTGAGCTAAAAAAATTACTTTAGATAAATATGCATCCGAATATCCGATCGCTGGTTATTATAAAATAGCTTTTGCCCACGGCTTCGCTCACATAGAGGTCGTTAATAATCCCACGGGCAGGGATTGAAAAGGTTCCTAAAATACCGGACGGGCGGCCACCGGCGGTGAAGAGGTTGGAGTTTTTGTGAGACCGAGAGGGGCACTTTTGCTTTGGTAGATCATGTGGTAGCTCTTTCTTAGAGTACCTTTAAGTCGGATGATACGGAACCGGTATATCCTTTATTTGGAAACGGTACTTTGGAACCGGCACCAAACCGGTACCTGAACCGGAACCATACCGAAAAGAAAAACCTTTTTAAGAACCGAAATAAGAACCCGAACCAAAATTCGTACAAGTTTTCAATCCCTGCCCACGGGAAAGTACCTACTACATGGTCAAGGTCTATCAATGTGCCAAATATGGTCAAGCTAGTGTGCTAGTGCTAGTGTGACGACACATGAAATATATTAGTATGGATTAGGTACTTTTGTTATTTGCTTTAGACTTAAGAGCAAATGAATAAAAATTCATGCGCATGAATAGAGAGTCTGTTTGAGCACTCCCCGTCTCTGTTGATTGATTTGGCAAATTATTTTGTACTAGGTTCTGCCTGCGGCTTCGTCAGCGTGAAATTTCAGCTTCCTCCGACCCACCCCGTCGCATCGCATCGCCTGCCCGCGATATCACTTCATTTTCGCTTAGCGTTCTTTCTGACTTTTTTTATTTTTTCTCGGCTTTAATGGTCCTAGCGTGATGTTAAATAGCCTTTAGCCTTCCTCTAGAATTAGGCTATCAAATGCTAAAATAATTTTTCAACTCCGACTGTTACTTCCAGAGATTACCCCTACATACAAACTTACAAACAAACAAATTTTACCTCTTTATAATATTATTACAGTAGTATACACAAAAAATACTGTTTAAGATTTAATTTGCTTGACCAAGCTTGGCGCAGGGCACTAAACTCGTATTTAAGTTCTGACCTGCATCCTAATTGCGTCACACGGTTTCAATCACAATCCCAGGGGTTTTGAAGGGATATTCCTAATCCATTGCTTCATAGGTTTGAAAAATTTATCTGCTCAACAACGTAAATAACGCAATGAACGTGGCTTAACTGTCAAAATGAAACGTATTGCGATGAATTGTCATTGTATGTGTGTTACGCGATTACCCCGCTGACTCAATTTAAATTCCAATTAAGAGGCTAAGAAGAAATATTGCAAAAGTAATAATCGAATTGACTATATTGACCTTTGTACTATTTCGCACGAAATATTGTATTATGCCGTCCGCCCATCTCGCCGCCGGACGACTGATACTTTGTCTTCTAGTCCTTGGCCGCCACTCGGTCACTGCCTTACTCCACCTGCCATCACTGCGCCATACCAGGTGGCCTGCCCAACTCCATTTGAGTTCCATAATTCGTTTTCCAGTATCGAAAACCTTCGGTAAAACCCGCGGGGTAATTACGTAACACACTACCAGTAGGAATAGGTTTCATTTTGACAGTTCAACAACATTCATTGTGTTATACGTTGTTGAGCAGACAAATTTTTCGAACATATGTAGCAATGGATTAGCAGTAGGCTTCAAAATGATTCAGTTGTGATAGATAGTGTGTTACGCAATTAGGGTGTTGGATGAGGTTGTCAGAAGAGCGTGGGGATTGCACAAACTCAAAGCATTTATTTCAAATAAACCAATTACAGGCACTTATGAATTGTCAAGGGGTCGGTCATTCAGAAAGATGAAGCTAGTTGCCCATTCCAAAGCGTAGTACCTATGGAGAAGAATGAGGAACACAAGAAAAAAGAGGCCGATGCTCAGCAGTGGGTGAAGTCGGACTGTGGGTGATGATTGTGTTATGAAAGGTTCTATTCGTATTTATAAAGACCAGGAACGCTTCGAAACGAGATATAAAAAAAAAAAACATAAATGAGGCATCTGTATGCATATTCTTGTTTATATCGAAGTTGTCAAGACATTTATTAAGTTCCCATTAAAAAACACGTTAATTTACGATCATTCTAACGATAATTTTAATGACTTGTCACTTAATCTGTTGTAAAAAGTGGAATCGCGTATCTGCGGTGGGTCCTAATTTCGAGTAAAAACCGTATCTACCTCGGAAGGTCCAGTTTGATTTTTATGACCCATAAATTTTAGCTAAAATAGGTACTTTATTTTGTGTGAAAAGAAACTAATTTGTTATTAGGAACCTATTATTAATAATATTAATATTTTCACTTACAAAAAAAAAAAAAACAATATGTTTTTTTTTTTTATAAAAGATTATTATTCTTATAACCATTTGAGATCAATGGCGTCTTTACTTATTTACAGAAATAGAAGTGAAAATGGCTAAAAATTGAATGTTTTTGTAATGTCCATAGATAATATTATATTGAAATACCTATTTTAATATTTATTATGTTGTTGGTTTTTAAGATGTCGTCCATACAAATTAATGGATTTTGGATTTTTTGTTGGTCGTATTCAAAGCCTACCATGCCGACATGAAACTTCTTCAATACATAAAAATATAAAATAATGACCCGGCTATATACTTTTTAATTTAACATTTATTAAAATGTGACAAACGCGCGATTTGTAAAGACCGTTAATTACAAAACTTTATAGGTAAACGTCTTAAAACTAATTAATATAGTACCTATAACAAATATAGAAACTTAATAAGTATTTATATTTTAACAGTATCCATTTGATAAGTAGACGGCACGACTTATCTGCCTGTCGCTCGGATTAATGCGTTTTATTGTCGCCTCACGAACGACTTTTATGTCGCATTTGCATGTTTTTATGGTTTTCTGGCGGTGAAATTAAAGTATTATAAACCGATGCAACTCATTGCGATACAGTCATAAGTCGTAAAATATTGTTGTGGCTCGTAAAAATCGCGTGAAATAAAAACTGTTTGAGCAAAAAAGTTGTCGAGTTATTTAACATAAAGTTGAACTAGCCAGGATTGGATATGATTAAGGGGTAAGGGCGCCGCCAAATGGGACGTTGAAACGCGTCTTACAACGGCTGAATACGTTTCACGACTGTTTGGTTGACATCCAGTAGGAGCGGGTGAGGAAATTACAAGTTTATAGCTTAGACATCAATTTTAGATGACATTCGGATATCATTTAGGGTAGCGTCATAAAAATCTTATGGCTTTGCAAATAAAACCACCGTATTTTGTTTATTTTTGGGTTTAATGACGCTTACGTTATTGGGTCATATGGTCTCCGTTTTGAAGCCTTTCGATTTCCTTCCAACGTGTTTTTGTTCCGTGTCTGAATTTGTGACTTGACCACAATCATGTTTAATAGGCTCTTCCTAAAGTATTAATTAACAAGCGGTGAATTACACGAGACATACAATATACATAATACTATAATTTTCTAACAAAAACACAACAACAACGAAAACTTAGAAATATCTTAGATCTACAGTAAAATTAAGACTAGTTAACAAAAAACTATTTACAATCATTGCATTTACAATTCAGCAACAAATTATAATAACTTTAGTTATCCAATCATTTCCACGTTCATCAATCCCACGGCGAGTTGATGGCGGCTTGTACCCTTCTGATTTTCTCTTGTATTAGACTCAGGCGCAATCCAAGATGGCGTCATGTGATAAAAATGTCAGGTGGGCATTCACAGAGGCCGTATCACTCACAATGTAAGACAACTCAATGTACCCAGCAGATGAAATCGTAAACTTAGTAATTAGTTTGAATGCCTTAAACTAAGATGACCTGGGACTTACATACGGGTAGTCTGGACTGGTTGGAAAACACAAAATACTTTTTGTGCTGCGAGTGCATTGTTAAAGCTGTCAGTGTTAACATTAATAATATAAAGAGGTAAAGTTTGGATGTAAGATGTAAACTCTGGAAGTATTGAGGGCCTAGATAAATGGCATTCGCTTCGGAGCGAATCTATTTCTACAATCGCTATCGCTTTCACTAATGTTTCTATCATACGAATCGAAAACTACCGATAATGTATGTCAAAAATTGCCACTTGGCTACGCATCTCCTGTGGAAGTAATCATTCGACGCTGTCGATTCGTTTCATAGAATCGAATGATGTTAGCATTGTCTAGGTAATTTCTATTCGTTGGACTATGATCACGTGACATTTCGATAGCTTATGTCAACCCCATAAATTTTTTGGCTTTTCTACTAGCGTCATCGCTAATCGAAAGTTACTTTGTCTAGGCCCTCTGGTCCGATTTCGAGAATTCTTTCATCAGCAGAACGCTACACATTATTGGCGAGTGACATAGGGTATGTTTTGTAGTATAGTTGATTACAACGCGGGGACGTCGTCGTGGGCAGATGGATTAACTAATTACGGAATTCTCGAAACGGTGAAGAAGAAAAGATGAGCGATAAGGTGTTTATGCTGTTTTCATTAAATTTCTTCAATTTTAATTAAAAAGGAATCATGGCAGCTAGGATAAGGTTCCAATGTTTAGTCTCAGAACTCAGTGTGATCACCAAGGGTACCTACTTTTCATTGTTTATAGTTTCAGAAACCATGTAATATTAATAAAACTGTAAGTTTTTATAAAAATCTAATAATAACGAGCCATTTTTCCCTTTTTTGTTATGAGAATGTCACGTTTCCGTGATTGTTACTTTTCTTTCATGGGACATCAATCTTGTTGAACTATCTTAGAGTGATCTCAACATTAAAAATATTACATCAACGTCATCATCATTGTTTTTAAACCTCTTCATATTAAAATAGGCACACTATACCTACATGATCATCAATTTCACACATTTTTTAAGGGAAACTTCTTAGGCGGCGATTCGATATTTGGACGAGAATTGAGAGTGAAATTTTGAGAACGCGTCACGTTTATGCACATTTCGTTACACGAGAGAGAAAAAAGATATAACTTCCTCTGTCTCTCACACTAAATCTCTGTTAAGGAGAATTTCCACCAACGGCTCGCATTTTACAATCTTTAAACGATATTAAATCGTGTACACAGTAGTTAAATTCTATATTACCAAACCACGCACAGCAGCAGTTTGACCGCGGGCGTCTTCCGCGACTCGCGATCGTAGCCGAAAGTATGCCGCGACGCCCGATCAGCTCCGTTCGCCTGTCGTCGTATCCGATCACACATTCATCCGAATTCGAACACGTCAACACGGTAGAAATTAAACTATTTGACTAGGCGTAGAAACGGATACGTTCGCAAGCGACGACGGTACGGAACCGATCGTATGCGTCAACATCTGACGTATCCTTTCCGATCCGATGCGATGCGAACCGTTTGGTGGAAATTCTTTATTCTTAATTTTTTAAGAAGTTTCACTTCTATAACGTTCAAGTGATAGAAGTGAAAATGAACTGCAAGCGCAATTTTTTTTTTTCACTTTTAAATTGTTTGCTTGTCTTTTTGTCTGTATGTCGCGCAAGCAATCCTTTGAGCCCATCCGCCTCATAAATTGGTGCAACTAAAGTACTAAACCAAGTAAAGAATGCCCTGCGCACGATCATATGTTGAACTAAACAAGGACAAGAATGCCCCGGCTGGCCCTACTAACTAAACTTAATGAAATTGTCCGCTTTGCCGCTTATTTATATGGTTGACTGTACTTGAATGTTGCAGGAATGCCTTCTTGACTGCGATACGATGATTTGATTGATGGTAACAGTGTTTTTAATTGTTTTGTTTTTTATTGTGATGGCTATAATTACGTCCTGTTAATTTTCAGAACAACTGTTTAAATGGAACGTTTTCAAGCCGTTCTTCACTGAACGTTTTGTTCAAATTTAAAGCATGTAGGATGTCTAATTGTATCCTACCTCGAGAGTAAAATACGCTATAATATTTATTTTGTATTATATATTCATTACATATTAGTGTACGAGTAATAATAACAAATGAGCAAATTTCTTATTACTTTGCACTTAGTTTGAAATTTTTAGTACCGCATAGCTCCCTAGATGGCGTTCGCCTGTTTAAATTCGCGCTATGGTTTCGTTTCCACTAATAGTATAAGACCCATTAATATTTTTTTTATTTTTTTCCCCGTCCGCTGACCATGTACGGCAAGCCTATCCCTTGGGAGAAGCGAGCCAAATACTTGGGCGTCGTCCTAGACCAGCACCTCTCCTTCTCGGAGCACATAAAGCAGGCGCGCTCGCGCGCCGCTTTCGCTCTCGGTAGGCTCCACTCCGTCCTGAATGCACGCAGCAAATTGTCACTTAGGTGCAAATTGCGCATTTACACAGCGTGCATTCGCCCCATCATGACCTATGCGAGCGTAGTATTCGCACAAGCGAAGCCCCACCACATCCATAGGATGCAGACCCTCCAAAACCGGTTCCTCCGCAGGGCGACCGGTGCCCCTTGGTTCGTTCGGAACGAAAGTCTCCATCTCGATCTTAAAATCCCGACCATCAGTCAGTTCATGAAACGCCTATCCAAGCGTTTCTTCGACTCCGCCGCCACTCACCGCAACCCTCTGGTTGTCGCGGCCGCCAGTTATGTCCCCTCCCGAATTAGTCATACCCGCCGTCCCCGGCATGTCCTAGTCGACCCCGATGACCCCATAACCCTCCTCCAGGAGAGCAGTAGGGCCACAAGTACAGTGCACAAACACAGACCGCCATCGTTCCGACCTCGCCGACGAGGTCCCACGCGACGACCCCCCCGCATCCGTTCCCCCCGTCCCCAGTCCGATGAGGCCTCAGCCCGCGCCGTAGCTGAGCCTGTAGCTTTAAACTCCCCGTTTAATAATCATGATACCATAAACCCTTAGATCCAGCCCGTCCCCAATATCGCGCTGCCCTCTCCCGATGACGCCCTAAGCCGAGGTCCGTACCCCACAGGGGGTGCCCTTAGCGTGCGGTCATCTATCATTTAAGTTTTAGTTTTAAATTTTTCCGCTCCTGGCTGGAGGCCTTTTAGAGTAAAATCCGAAAGGCAACCACAGGACAGACCGGTTAAGCAGCCACGACCCCCAGTGGTCAAAACTGCGAGTTGCCAATCAAAAAAAAAAAAAAAAAAAAAAAAAAAAAAAAAAAAAAAAAAAAAAAAAAAAAAAAAAAAAAAAATATTTTTTTGCTTTTGAACTGAACTCTATCAAAAAAAGTTGTGGAGTTTATTTAGGTCAAGACGAGACATTGCGATAGAACCTCGACAATACGATAGTACCTATTTAATTAGTAAAATCAAATGTATACAGGAATAATAATAGTCCTCCATACCGAATTTCCAATCTCAGTGGAGACTATCCATTGATGCGGGAGATATTATAGTGCACAAGTGAGTGCGCAGACACAGGTGCCTTCTTCTTTAATATAGGAATAGGAAGTATCTAATAGATCATTGACGACATACTTGCGACGTCTTAATAATTAGCATAATAAGACAATTTCGTCTATCCATTTACAAATGCCAAAAACGTATTCCGAAGCATACATTGATACCGATTCCGCTAAAACCCGAACACTAACGGCAATTTAATTCAAACCACGTGCTAAGAACAAGACAACTGCGGATGCAAACTTCGCAAGGATATGAAAATCATTCATTACCCATTAGTACGTTATTGTCGCATTGTTTTGACTCTAATAGTACCGTAATATACACAGCCGGTGAGTCCGTCCGTCCGTTTTGCGTCTCCTGCGCATCCGGTGTCAAATTCATGTAATAGTTTCTGAGAAGATCCACTCTGATTGGCCTACAATGGTGGGTCGCGACGCATATAAACGAGCTAGGCATAGGATTATAGGACTATTGGTTCGATGAATTTATAGTTGCAACATGGAGGGAATTTATAAGGAATGATTTATATCCTTTGAAGTTTGATCTATGTGATACTAAATATGAATATAAGTTATTTTCGAGTCGAGTCGTTTTTATGTATTTGTGTTTTTATTTAAACAGTAGTATGTAACGTTAGTTAGGAGAATTTAAAATGTATGATCGTGAAACACTTTTCCAAAATGTAAAACAATTTCATGTGGGAATTTCTAAAGTCGTACTGACTGAGGAAACTAAATCCATCTTCAAAACCGTTTCACACTGACACATAACATTACAACACGCCTGTTTTCCACGAAGAGTTAGGCAGAGTCGTACTTTAGTACACCTACATTTGACACTATCTATGCACACATTTTTCCTTTTGAATAAATGATGATTTCAATTATTTCTGGATTGAGATGTATCGTGTGTCCCAAATAAATTAATGAAGTGCACATACGACCATTTTTCTTCAATTTCTGACAAGTTTTCCCACAGACAGAGTCGCGGACGCACCGACTTTTTTATAAATTCAACCAGTGCAGCTGGTTTAGCCTTGTAGGTGTTAAATTGATAAATTCGATGAAGCGATCAACTTATTTCCTTTGAGAATCGGTCGATCGAATCGGTGAATCGATTTTGGAATTCATTTTGCATTCTTCCACACAGAATATTTTTAGGGTTTTTGTCTTGAAGTCATTCTTTTAGAATATATTCACACTAAACTTGTCAACTTTTGCAAATTAGTCAATGATAAATAATAAGTAGGAAATTTAAGAGATAATTTTGGGCACGGAGCCTCACTTAGGATCCTAGCGGAAGTCATCATCATCATCCACCACAGCCCCACTTCACACACTGCTGGACATAGGCCTCTCTTTTCTGGTGCCAAATCCCACGCTCCTGCGCCAGCCTCATCTAGGTTTTACCCGCAGCCTATCTCGCCGCCGGACGACCGACTCTTGGTCTTCCAGTCCTTAGACGCCACTCGGTCACTGCCCTACTCACTGCCTGTCATCACTGCGCCTTGCTAGGTTCTGCCCAACTCCATTTGAGTTCCAAAATTCGTTTTCCGATATTGAAAACCTTTGTTCGTCTTCGGATCTCGACTAGCTGAAGTAGATATGTTTATTACACGAGGCCTTTATTTAATAATGATTTTACTCTGGAAAGTTACGCTTGAATATATCATATTTAGGTATAAAAGGTATCAGAAGAGTGAAGGCAAACCTATATGTATTACAAGCTTCGAGTCGGCCTCAATTAGACCATACCACAAATGGAAATACTTATTGAATTAAAATATACAAAATACATATGGTATTTCATATCTTAATTATTTATTTAATACCGAGCTATGTAAAATATATTAGTTTAAATGAGCAGAAATAATATTTACATGAATATGGCGTTAAATAAATATGTAAATAATTAATTAAGACAGTGCCGTGTAATCGAGAGATTCAGAAAAATAAAGGACTTATTTATGCTAAAGTTGGACGTTTCATTACAATTCATACGTAAATTAATACAGGGTGGCCAATTCGGAAATATACAACTTTTTTTGCCCCCATTCTGATTTGACGTCAACATTTGCAGAATTTTGATGCTTATTATTTAATTAAAACACTGCAAATTGATCACACCTTTCTGGTACACCCAGTAAAACTTCGACGACGCGGCGGCTTGAAAAAGCTTAGTGAGAAACGGTCTTAGTCAGATGATGAAGACCATAAACGTTATACATCGACCATTCCAGGTCTGGCGCACGTGAAGCTGTAGGCGCCGACTGCCAGACGAGCAGAAGTATTTGGTGCTATCGGATACTTGGACCCCTAGGTAATCTGAGGTATCGCTCTATATTAAAAAGGTTCCAATATTCTGTCCCATTCAGGTCCTTATTACAAGCTTTAATCAAAGTCAATTAATCTGCCTAGCCTTCTCCAACTATGTTGGAATCGGCTTCCAGTCTTACCGGATGCAGCTGAATACCAGTATTGTACATAGAGGGACTGACTATCTAACCACCATACCCCTGTTATACAATATCCCTTGGTAGGACTGGTCGTCAGACTTTTTTTTGGCATTCTGAGTATCCGTAACGACTGCTAGAGGCTTCAATCAAAGATGTAAACAGTGAGGTGGAAGGAATTTCTTGAAACATATGTTTTGGATAAACTGAAGGAGAAGTAATATATCGTTTTGTTGAAAGATAACTGTTAGGTAGGTAATCGAGTAACAGACAGTGAACACCTATTGAAAGCAAGGAGTTAAACCTAATACAAATCTAATAGAGCCACGTAGGTCTGTACATCGCATAACATAACTCTATGGACACATGTTTTGATTATCGTTAACAATATATTTCAGTTTATAACATCCCACAAACATCTGCTTCCTATTGATTGGCGGCGAAAACAACTACTACTCATTATAGCCGTTTATATATTGTTGCTAGATTAACCAGCTCTCACATTGCATTCACCAAGTCGCAAGAAGACACCCAGCTCGTTAAAAGCCACGCTATCACCGAAAATAGCCTTGCAGATATCATAAAGGGGACAATACATTACCTACCGCATCGCCATATAAATTCCAGTCACACAATTATTCTTATTCTGCGCGTGAGTCTGATCAAGGCGTATGTATATGCACGCATGCGCCTCTATTACCATGCTAAACGATTCAGAGAAATTTTTCGCAGACACCTGTTCTGTTCTTTTAGAATTGGTTTAGACTTTAGCCCTTTGTTCAGAGTCTGAAGTGTTAGTGGATAATAATCGGACGCGGGACGCCCGGATGGTGTAGAGGTGGCTTTGTCGTTTTGTAAACGTGCGTTCTGTTGTAAATTGTTGGTTTTATGTTTTTGGCTTGAAAGGAAGAGTTGAATTTGAATATTATGTTGATCAGCAGACAATTTCACTCAAATGAACTTTCCTACATAAGGAAGCTCTTAAACACATCAGCCGTTCTAATCTGTAAAAATCTCACCATGAAAACTTAGGTGAAGTGAGCTGTCATTCCAACTGATGCTATTGACAGCTCACTTCATTTAAGTTTTCACGGTGACATTTTTACAGAATGGCATTGCAGATATGTTTCAACACTGTTATGAGCTCTCTATATGTATCTATTTCTATATTATTGTATACAGTATTGTTCTAGTACCAATTGCTTATGCAAATTGAAGATTTTACACATGTATAGAAATGAGACAACGATAACTGATTGATAGCAACCCTGCGGGGTAATTGCGTAACACACTAACAGTAGGAATGGCTTTCATTTTGACGGTTCAACAACATTCATTGCGTTATTTACGTTGTTGAGCAGACAAATTTTTCGAACATATGAAGCAATGGATTAGCAATATCTACAAAAATTATTCAGATTGTGATTGATAGTGTGTTACGCAATTAGTGTGCTGTATTCTGGAATTTGCTTCATAATAATGTTAATTGTATTGTAAACTGGATTTTTCAACCCCATGCTACACGAGCAGTATGAATGGTAGTTTATATTAGCTGCCTGGCCTAGCTATATTTAACCAGAAACTAAAGATCTTGAATTCAGTATCTACCACTGTCTTGGCCACTCGTTATAGCTTGCGTAAATGGTTCTTTCTCCCAAAAAAGCGTCTTGCACACCCATTAGCTTTAATCTATCTTTAGAGTCCTACTAGTGTCCTGACGGTAGATCATCCTTATCATTATCATTCTTTCTAGCCTACTGTTTCGATCTATTCTTCTAAGTGCTCTGCCTAATCACACTTTAATTACATCATATAGATTGGATATATCCCAAACCTTATCATGATCCTTCTCCCCTTATCCCAATTCATTCGTGACCGGCGCAACATGTCTTTTTTTTTCCATACTTCTCTATCAGTCGTCAACTCTGTTGTCACCCCCTTTCTAACCATATCATCTTTCACACAGTCCATCTATCATTTCTTTGGTCTTCCCCTACTCTTGTAGCCATCCACATTTATACTCAAAACTTTCCTCACGATGATTTCCTCATTTCTCCGCATCGCATGATCCTAAGCACCATATTACTCAGATATTACAACTGTGCTTCCAACAATAGTTTCCATCGATGATCTAATCCTAACTAAATCGATCTGCAATAAAGTGTCCGATTTGCTCGAGTTACCATTGTTTGTAGTACTCATTGTAATAAATACTAACATTCGGACGTCTGACAAGATTTCAAATGCAAGATTTTGGCACATATTGTGACTGTAAACAATGATTGAAATGTTTTCATTGTGGAATTGTAAGCAGCAGAGGACTAGAGATTCTTCTCTACAAAATGGTGGCGAATGATGACGATTCTGATATGAGAATGTAACTGGATAATGTGTAATTGTGTTTGAATGAGTAATCTGTTTATATCTATACATTCTACAAGTAAATTAAATTCGCTTTTCGTGTCTGTTTGTACGACCGCGTCGTTCTTGAAAATTACGCAACGGATTTTGATGCGATTTTCATCATCATTTAGAGAATTTATCCCGAAAGGTTTATGATTTATTATTTAATACATTAATATGAAGGTAACAAATAATAATAAAGAAATCTCGTTGTTTTGTCAAGTCGTAAAATCGTGCAAATTAGGGATCGCTAGTAGGTATTTATCTGGCTACTGTATAGTGATGGTATTCTTCTGGGTTCATATACCTTCCAAGAATATCATTAGTCTATATGTACAATGTGTAACTGAATTAATGCACATTATGAAATTAGTTTGTTCTGAATTGTTTACTGAATCAATTTCCGTCGTTTTTAATATATATAACTTTTTATCCCAAAAACAATTAAATCTACGTAAATTACCATCATACTTCCGCTGTACAGTCAAAACGAACCAAAATGGACGAAGTGCCTACTACGCTAGGCCCTTATGCGTGTGCGACTGTGTGCAAGCGTAGATTTGCAATGTGATCATTTTCTCCCACAATCAGTATAGCTAATTTAATGGATAAACAATATTTTATACATAATAGTAAATATTCAGTGTATGTATAAAGGCTCCCGCAGAAAGGCGCGACGCGACAGCGCGATGCGACTTTTGTAGAACCATTTCCATGAAGTTTTCATAAAAATTGTTTTACTAGGGTCGCGTCGCGCCTGTTTGCGGGAGGGAGGGAGCCTTTATGATTATATCATAATATTCTAATTTGGGTGTTTGGTGGTGTGCGGTAATTCGGGAAATGTGTACTCAACTATACAAATATTATAAAGAGGTAAATTTTGTTTGTTTGTATGTAGGGGGTAATCTCTGGAACTCCCAGAGGGTTTTTTTTTTGTATTTGGTAGCCCAATTCTTGAGGGAGGTTATAGACTATTTAACATCACGCTATAACCCTTAGGAGGCGAGAAAAAAGAAAAAAGTCAGAAAGAACGCTAAGCGAAAACGAAGTGATAGGCGCGGGCAGGTAATGCGATGCGACGGGGTGGGTCCGGGGAACAAGAAATTTCACGCGGACGAAGCCGCGGGCAAAAGCTAGTGTAACTTAGTTGCAGTGTTCATTAACCTTGCTTACTTGCTATTCTTTAACTATGGTAAGTGCTATTATCGTGCCGACATGATGGGAGAGAGAGAGAGAATTATTTGATATTTAATGATCATTATTTGCGATCTCAAATGAAACCAATATTCCAAATTGATGGTTAATTGTTTTGCAATAGAAACTAATTTGCTAAGTAACGTTTAAATCGTAATCAAAATAGTTAACGTATTTGGATTGGTCGATCGTAAATTTTGATTGCCGGCCGTCCAATCACATGTAAGGATTACGGAGAATCCGTAATTGTGAGGTCAATGCGATATAAAATGAAATGACTACCGATAAAAGTTTATTTTCTAATACATACCTACTATGGTAGTAAAATGTTAAGGTGAATACTAAGCAATGGCCCACCAAATTCAAATTTTCTTTGGTTTTTTGCAAATTGCAGCTCTGTTTTACGTCGTATGTTGATCAAAATGCAATTCGCGACTGTAGCAATTATATATTTACTGAATAATAATCAGCAATTCCATATCAATCTTCAAACTTTGGAAATTTGTTCTTCCACGTAAGTATTTTTCAGAATATTTCATATGAAACTTCTAAGCCAAGATAAGATTTTTTTTTTTTAAATACTGTGCAATTTCAGACACACTATTTGCTGCCGCTCTGTCGGCATAGTCAACGTACAATATTATTACATAAGGAATTCATTCATTTGTGGCCGTGGTGAAGAAGAATGTAAAAAAAGTTATTATTTATTTCTAATAAATCTAAGGTTCTTTGGGTATTTTTAAGACCTGCCCTTAGGTCTATTATATGCTATTTCAAGGTTATCCATTCTTTACCGGATACGCCATTAGCGATAAATCCGCCATTATAAACATTAGTATTGTCTCTAAGTTACTTCTTTCTTAGAACAGCGGTGGCCGCCTCATAACGACCGCAATTACGGATGGCATGAAAATGATTGCAGAGGCAAAGATTTAAAGGATTATTTCCACCAAACGGCTCGCATCGCATCTGATCGGAACGGATTATACAATCTTTAAACGATATTAAATCATGTACACAGTATTTAAAGTCTAAATTACCAAGCCGCGCACAGCAGCTTGACCGCGGGCGTCTTCCGCGACAAAAGTATGCTGCGACGCCCGATCAGCTCCGTTCGCCTGTCGTCGTATCCGATCACACATTCACGCAAATTAGAACACGTCAACACGGTAGGAATGAAACTATTTGACTAGGCGCAGAAACGGATACGTTCGCAAGCGACGGTACGGAGCCGATCGTATGCGTCGACATCCTGCCCCACGCAATCAATGCGAGCCGTTTGGTGGACATCATCCTTTACAAGACTCGCCCTACCGCGTCAAAAGATAGTCGCGTTTCTATTTCGTTTTGACACTTCTGACACAATAACGCAGTGCCAGTTAATTGTCATGGAAACGCTATTTAATCATGTGTGAGCTCACACTTCTCAGTATGGGCACTTTTTTGTGTGACTAAATACGGTGAGGGCAAATCTAGCGATTTAAAACTTTGGGCAGTGGGGTTTCTGACTTTACGGTGTCAAAAACGCTCTTTAAAAACAACAAAAACACACCAACTTACTTCATAAATAACTTTTCAGTGACGTTATTCACCGGTAAATTGCAGACGCTATGTGGCGGCCACCGCTCTTCTAGGAAATAATGGCTTTAAGGCTCCTACAAACAGGCGCGACACGCGACGCGAATCGCACGCGACACAAA
This sequence comes from Dryobotodes eremita, assembly GCA_917490735.1. Taxonomy (NCBI): domain Eukaryota; kingdom Metazoa; phylum Arthropoda; class Insecta; order Lepidoptera; family Noctuidae; genus Dryobotodes; species Dryobotodes eremita. Next base: position 15,955,163 of record OU823257.1, read on the forward strand.
GGCACCACTCGTCGCGCGATAGTCGGTCCCTTTGTATCGCGCCTGTTTGTAGAAGTCTTTAGTCGTAAGGTTTAAGGCTCCTGCAAACAGCGACGCGACACAAACACACCGCCTGCTGCGCGACGAGCGGTGCCTTTGTGTCGCGTGCGATTCGCGTCGTGTGTCGCGCCTGTTTGAAGGAGCCTTTACTTACAATAAAGCCTATTATATCGATGTATCAAAGGTAACAGTGTCCATAGTATAGGCTGCTTGTCAGTCTGTTTGTCAACCAATAAAACAAAATGAAGATAAAAGAGAGATTCCTCTCCTTGAAACAATACATTATGTTATAAGAACGGAATAGCAACATGTATTGAAAATCGTCTGGAAAAGAGCAATTCAGGCCTATAATCATAGGTGTATGAGAAAGAAACAATAAAGGAACTTGCTTAGAAAAAGAAACAAACTGCATTTAAAATACCTGTGATAACAAACAAACATAAAGAACCGTGTTTATTGTTATAAAACACTCAGAAAAAGAATACATTTCTCATCATTTTTGGCACGAAAAGAGAGATAGCCGTTTTGCGTGGATGTGACGCATATTTTCCACCAACTCGTTCTTTTTTGTATTCGTGTATTTTTTCTCTGCGTCATGTTTACCGCGGATAAACGTATTTTCTTTCTTACTTTTTGTTCTTTTATTTTCAGAAACTGAAAAAAACCAATAACACATCGAGCCCGACTTATCGTAAGCGACATTTTTACGAAAATGCGATTTTTATCGTAAAAGGTATTTAAAACGTTAAGCCGCCGCTGTCATTTGTAGATCTTTGACAGTCGTTACGAGTAGTCAGAAGCCCGAAAGTCTGACAGCCAGTCTTACTATGTATAATCGCTCTCCATGTAAAATACTAGTATTCAGTTGCATCCAGTTAGACTGGAAGCTGACCCCCACATAGCTGGGAAAAGGCAGATTGATCCAGGATTAAAATCGTATTTTCCTAAAAATTTCGCTTACGAAAAGCTCAAAGTAATTTGTGTATTATAAGTTTATAACCTAGTTACGTACTTTTATACCTATTTTATTTATAATTAATTATGTTATCTTTTTTATTATTATTATTAACGCGTGTTAAACAGAGCACCTGCAATCTTATCTCTACACCACCCTTGGTTGACTGGCGGAGACTGCCTAAGGCGTTTAGTCCGCCTTTGTACGTTATTATGTGCGAGAAGTTTAAATAAATAAAAGTCGGCGGTTAGGGCTCAATATTGGCACTGTAGAATTAAATTGTAATTGCTTCCAGAACCGTTGGCGTAAGTTTATATTGCCATGAATGGACAGTAGCAAAAACAGAATTAAATACAATAACACCTTGTATCCAAGTTACTCCAATAAACTCATTACATGCGTACACTAAATTGGTAATGAACTAACTGGCCCACCAGATGTGAAAAACTTAATCTGTACTAATATTATAAAAGGTAAAATTTGTGAAAGAAGAAAGAAAGAAAGAAAGTAAAAGTGTTTATTCTGCACAAACATGATGCATGTTACAAAAAAACTAGACAAAAAAATTATAATGATGATGAAGATGATGTGGTGAATGTAGGGTATTCTTCGGAACCACTGCACCCTAATTCCGTAACACACTATCAATCATAATCTGAATCATTTTGAAGCCTATTGCTAATCCAGCGCTTCATATGTTTGAAAAATATGTCTGCTCAACAACGTAAATAACGCAATGAATGTTGCTGAACTGTCAAAATTAACGTCATTCGTACTGTTAGTGTATTACGCAACTATCCCACTGATCTGATTCCGAAAATTCTTTCACTAATGGAAAGCTACAATATTGCTGAGTCCGTGTCATGGGATATATTTTATGTTAAATCAAGAAATTTCATGCGGAAGAAGTCGCGGATAGAAGCAAATACTTAATTAATTACAAAATGCTGATTTATAGACATCTGCAAAAGCTAGGGGTTTACTGATGAGTTGCCAGTTGCCACTCTGAGAGACAAAGGAATATCTCAAATACGATATCATCAACACTTATGCGAAGTAACATTGCTCCGTTTTGAAGGGTAGAACGAAACTGCAAAGTCGCGAGCTGAAAAGGGTGTGGTGGCAGTAGAAGAACGCAGGCTGACGGGAAAATACAAACTAACTACATAAGTATTGTATAAATACAATAACATATGTAGACACATTCATTAACAATTGTAGTAGGAATGTTGCGAATGAGAAATTCAGAGGAAATCGTCACACAGTATCACAATATACTCGTGGATCCTTCGCCGTAGGACACTCCCGAAAGCGCTAGAGGTAGCACAACTTCGAGTCAAAAATTTTATTAAAGGGGAAAATGTTTAATAAACCTATAAAAAACCAATGAATAAGGTAATTGAACAAAAATCAAATAATGAAGTCCTTTGTTGAGAATGTGTGGGGTTAGGTAATCGTTTGCATCATTGATTGTTTCACAATAAAACATAATCACAATAAGCATTGAGACATCGCTGGAGTGTTTGTAAATATTTACTATACGGCTGTCTGATCTATTGTAATTGTAGTACTGTTTTACGTGCTAGTAGTAGACTTGGTTCTTGAGAGTTGTAAAGCAGTGTAGGATTTTTTCTAGAAATCCTACAGATGTTTTCCACAAAATCTTGATGGAAGACACACCATCAACCCCTACAGAGCACCTGGAATCTGTCGATATATACCGTTGGTGGTTGTTTTTTCTTTGATACTTGAACATTTAAATGGATAAATGATCACTTTTGCTCAATGTCTGTTTCCTTCGCTTTGTCAGATGGCTGCAGAATTAATTGTCCAAACATATTGTTACTTACAATCAGACACTTAGAAAGTTACAGTTGAGGATTTAAAGATCCATACCAATTCATGTCGTAATTAAAAGGAGTTCATACTTTACTTTCTTTCCTCATAACATAAATAAACTTATCATTGATTTCCATTAAGTAGTTAATGATTCTAGTGATAGTACTTAGTATTGATCTATTGAATTTATCTTATCTATATCTCTATATCTTATCGATATAACTGAGTCTGATTTTACGAAAATTACGGACAAGAGGGCCTACACAAAGTGACATTCTACCAGCGAAAACAATGATGGAAAAGTCAAAAATGTATTAGACTGATATAATCTACCGAAAAGCTTATGTCAATCCTGTTGAAAGTCGTTTTAGAAATACGAAACGCTTTGAAAGCGATTGCCACTTGTCTAGGCCCTAAGGTCCATCTCCATCGCCCATCTTTCCTTAATCCTTAAGTAACTAAACAAAGAAAAAGGAAAAAAAGAGAAAACGTAAGAAAAAAAGAGCGAAAGAGTATTCTATTCCATTCTATCTACTTATACAAATTGTACTTAGTGTTGCAGTGAAACTTTTATAATTTGGTAAAGTTTTTCATTTTGCTTCAAAAAAGTTTACATTTTCAATGTTTTTCTTGTATGCACTCAAAAGTGTACACCCAAGTTCTAGCCATAAGTTGTTTCTTGCGGTTCTGACACAGTGGCTGTGTTTACTAGGAAGCTGGCACAATCTGTGGCCTCTATGCATACGGTTAACCACAATATCGTACGTGTCGCAGCCGCTACTAATTGTTCTCGGACAGAATTCGAAGATTGTTCGAAAATAGAATGCGATTGGTTTTGAAAATTGACAGTTATTAAAAGAAAGATGGCCGCTTTGTTGTGATGGTTGGTAATGATGATTTATGATGACTATGATAGTGTTTTTGGATTATATCCAATGAAATTAGGATGACATTGTCAGAAGGAAAGTAAAATAGGATGAACCACCAAATATTATAAGGTTTATTGACTCTTCTTTGATTAAATCGATACTTTGCAGTAATGAATGTGAGGTAAAAATTAAGAAGTGATAAAATAAATTGGGCCTTTAAGCAAATGATACTTTTAATAATAACGTTATGACATTTACAACGTATTGCATGCTGATTAAAATATAATACCTAGTTTAGATCAAATAAGATTGTAATAGATGTTATTAATCGCAAATAAAAACTCTACAAATTGAAAAAGGGATAAAGCTACCGGATACACCATATTCCTAACTAAAAAAATATATATTTAAAAACTGTTAACCTTATAAATGAGACACCAATAGTAACGATAAGTAGTAGGGGCTGCTTGCAAAGCCACTTTCATAGCGGCAATAAAAAGTTTTCATTGGCCCCAGTCAACTCCGACGGAGGTTTAACTTAAACTTAAGTTTATCTCGGTTTTATGACCAAACGGTATAAACATGCAGGTGTGTTGCAAAATCCACATATTGCTACGAAAAAAGTAAACAAAATTAAAGTTGTAAAAGAAGGAGAAAATTTAAAAAAAAATCGTGAAATGTTGTGTCATTAATTTGTATATAAGTAAATCGTAAGTTAAGTAGATATAAATTGGTCTTGTATTAGAGTGTTAAAATGGCAATAAAAATTATATTATTTTATTTGATTACCTTGTTAATATATTTTTTTCACAAAACATAAGCCGTTAAACCGTTAGCCGTTTTATTAAATTAATATTATAAGTATTTTTCTGTTAGTCTGTGGTTTCAGGGCACTCAAGTTGCATTTACTATGCCACGCGTTTTATCATTGATTTTTTTATTCGCAAAATTATATGCAGTTCTAGTTTATAGTAATTAAGTCACTTTCAGATTAGGACACAAAGCTTATCGTTGCTTGTTATGCCGAATTAAGTTTATTTTACACATCGAATTAAAATTTCTTCGCTTTTTCAGAAGTTTCCCTAGATAAATGTGGTATGTATCTCGTTAAGCTACAAAACCAAAATTTAGAGTATGAAAGAGAGAAAAGAGTGTTTCGATTTTGGTGAATTGCTTGAATGTAGTACTCGCAACCGGCGTGCGGTGTATGACCAGCAGGGTAATTGCGTAACACACTAACAGTAGGAATGGCATTCATTTTGACAGTTCAACAACATTCATTGCGTTATTCACGTTGTTGAGCAGACAACTTGTTTTTGACATATGAAGCAATGGATTAGCAATAGGCTTCAAAATGATTCAGATTGTGATAGATAGTGTGTTACGCAATTAGGGTTCAAATGTATGAACGTAAACGAAGCAAAAGGATTAGGAAAGTATGTGAGGATCGTAGCAGGTAGCATTCTTTTTCTGCCTACCACTATGAGAAAAAGGCGTGAGTTTATGTATGTATGCATGAATATTACTCAAAATAGGTATTTTTTTTTGTAAAATGTATTTTTTTTTTTTTTTTTTGGTATGGCAACTCGCAGTTTTGACCACTGGGGGTCGTGGCTGCTTAACCGGACTGTCCTGTGGTTGCCTTTTAGATTTTACTCGAAAGGGCCTCCAGCCAGGAGCGTAAAATGTATTATAATATGTTAGTATTTATAAGCATTTGCATACCAAACCAATTCAAAGAAACCATTGCGAAAAACCAGTTATAAATAGCGGTGTATATGTAACAATTGCAGATAAATTATATAAAATATAATGCAATTTATTTCCATTGTTCTGTTTCTTGTATTGCGTATAACTTTATACCATATTTTAAGTTAATTTTTACTAGAACTGACATCATTAAGTAGTTATTTGTTGTTATTAGATTGCAAAATGATTAATTGCGTACAATTGTTACGTTTTTTGTTCAATTTGTAAACTAATTTATTTTAGTTGGGTAAGTACTTATTGTTCGTGCATCGAGCTATTTCGTTTTTGTGTTTTACCTAATTATTATTTAATAGTTAAAATTCTGCAATGAGTTTTTTGGTCTATCATAATATTAGGATGTGTAACGTTTTCCTTACTGCGTCAGGATTGGCCTAGTTTATGTCCGTACTCATTTATTCCTTATTTAAATCAGCTTGAAATCGGCTTCCCCGCTTTTTTTTTTGTTTTTTAGTCGAAAGTACTTAATTTTTTCTGTTGCTCATTTTTGTTTTGTTTGTTTGTTTGCACAGTATTACAAACTAAGAGGCCAAAGGGTATCGAGTTTAATTCAGGGAAGCACGTTGAAAACTGCGTATTAAATTATTGAAGAAAATAAGCAGAATCTACAGTTTCCTAGGGAGAATTGGTCTGTAGTGATTTATGTCTCGTAGAGACTCGTGAGAGATATTTGTTTAGAAACATGAAAATAATTCCTAATTCATTCAAACACTAATAACGCTAAATGCACAACAATATCCATACTAAGAGCTTTTAAGTAACTTTATATTACCTATATACTTTCGTGCTCACCCACACGTGCCACATAAGGCAAAATAAATATCGTAGAAAATAAAACATTACCGTACATCCATTTATCAGTAGATACTTCGCGCGAAGGCGTGTCCCCATCATGGACGATTATGTAGGGAATCGACAAACAAATATAAAATAAACCTCTCTATTATGTTCTGTATACTCTACTGCACTTTGATAAGGTTCGTTATTGCATGTCTCAAAGGAAAAGTTAAGTTGGTCGTGGTAATGTTACTGCGCAAACGGGTGGAGCGTGGCGACTTGACAGGTATTAATGACTCCTAGCTATGGCAAAGGTATTACATTATTCAGCCTTTGTATGCTAGCTTTTGTTTATGGTTAGGTACATCATTAGGTCTGTGGTTACGTACTGCTGTTTGTTGTTTAATAATTAGATATTTTTTAGTTTTTTATTTGCTATGGTGGGAAAAAATAATAAGTTCTCATTTTCACAAGCAATTGTTTTTCATGTGTGTAATTTGTGTGCAATGTTATTGTAAGTTAAGCTCATTAATTTTTATATATAAGTAAGTACATATTTATTACCTAGGAACCTATAGGTAGAATATTTTCTTTTTTTTTCACTTACAAGCTTGTTAACACTTGTTACCACTGCAAATCTGAATCAATCCTAGCATTGATTTTAAACGCTTTTCAACAAATACAGTCAGTAAAATGCATGGATTTAGAATGTACTAAAAGAACGCGTGATGTCTGACATTCACCATTTTCGCGTGACAGAAAAAAGAAGTAATTTCAAGACATTATGGTTTCGTGCTGAAACTTTAATTTAACACTTCAGATAAACAATTGGACATGCAGAAGGAGCCATAATTTATGCCTCAGAATCTCATTATGAATTTTTATTGCCGTATAAACGTGACGGAAAATTAATATGCCGTTTTTATTTTTTAATTACAGCCGCCATCTTGAAGCGTCCGTCACGCCTCTTTTTTACAGCTGTTTAACGAATTCTTTATCAATGTTGATGGGTGGTACTGTTATTTAAATCATCATCTGCCTAACTTTTCCCAACTATGATGGGGTCAGCTTCCAGTCTACCCGAATGCAGCTGAATACCAGTATTTTACATGGAACAACTGCATATCTTACCTCCACAGGCCAGTTACTGGGTAATACGATACCCCTTGGAAAGACTGGTTGTCAGACTTTCGGGCTTCTTATTCTGACGACCCGTAACGACTGTGAATGATCCACAATTATATACCTAGAGCAGTTTAAATCATATGTATAGTGGACCAGCAGTATCACCCTATTGATACTCGTAGATAGATAGATAGATAAATCATTTATTCAGTGCTCACAAAAGAGATAGCACAACACACAAAAGCACAATAAACGATAGCAAATTACAAGAACATAAATATAAAAAAAAAGGTGCCAACATACAAAAAGAAAAACATACTTAAAGAAACATAGTGACACCATGACATACTTCAAAACAAATAAGGAATATACGAGGTACGGTGTGCGTCTCAAGGTTACACCAAATGGGAGTCCAGGGCCGGCAGCCTGGACTCCCATTTGGTGTAACCTTGAGACGCACACCGTACCTCGTATATTCGGCCACCGTAGGCGCGGGCTTGCGGACGGCGAGCAATGGGCAGCTCGCCGTCCGGTAAGGACCAGGCCCGGGTCGACGGCGCGTCATGTTCCACGCGCGCCTCAAAGAGATGTCAGCAAAATTGACGGGGTCCGATATGACCGATGCCTGCCGGGGCTGCGGATTGTTCGAAAGAGTTACCGTGGCCCTGGCGCACAGGCAACTGAAGGAACACGGGTGGGTTTTAGTCAGTAAGAGTCTGACACGCCCTTCCGCTCCGCCCAGAGCGGGAGAGGTCATTTGATGATATCCCAACCAAAAAAAAAAAAAGGGCCCGACAATCTCGACATAGATAGCGACAAAAATCGGTCGCTAAGTCGTATCGATGTCAAATTTCTTCAATAGATTTTCAACCTTATGCTTTGGAAATAAAGTTGAAAATCTATTAAAGGAATTTGACATCGATACGTCTTAGCGACAGATTTTTGTCGGTATCTAATGTCGAGACTGCAGGGCCAGCTCAGCATGTGTCAGGCAAATATACCTGATGCTGATATTCTGCTGGGTCCTTGCATATTGTACAAAGTATTTTCCAAGTCATAAAACGACAGGGTCTATTTGTCTAGGTGTATAGTTTACATCCTATTTATTTGTCATAGTTTACTAGCTGCGCCCCGCGGTTTCACCCGCAGCGGTATGAAATACACTTTACGACCTATTTTCGTACCTATCAAATATAAATTAAAAATTAAATAAAAATCGGTCGAGTCGTTTCGGAGGAGTGCGACCACAAACACCGTGACACGAGATTTTTATACATATAGATTGGATAAAGTTGGTGAACGACCTTGTTGTTCCTTAGGGAACGTGAGAATCATATAGGACAGCTTTCTGGTGTTTCTCTTATTTAGTTATAGATCGATCTGTCCTTATTTTTCGATACACCGTGTTAAATAAGCAAAATAAAATACAACTTTTATTAAGAAACAGATTGAAAATACATATAATTAGGTATATTAAATAGTTATTTTTATAACCTTTTAGTACATAGCGATGACAAATTATCCTAGGTAACATTACCGTAAGAAAATATTGTGACACGTGCACTTTACCCACCGGTCAATTATTAATTATTCATGTAAAATTATGATGTGAACGTTAATTTATGGATGCCCACAGCAGGATATAACTTGTTAATAAATTAATTAAACATTCCTGGAATCAGAAGCTCAGTGGTTAAGATATAAAATAAGGAGATTATCTTGTGTGACTAACGTGTTGAAAAAACCTAATAAACATGTCTTAATCTCAACACTTAACATTTTATCCCACAGTAAATAATGATTTTTATTATTTTCCATTTATTTATATTGAACTTTATTCATTCGTACCAGCCTTACAAAGGGGTATTGTGTTGCTCAGTAACTGGGTTGTGGAGGTCAGAAAGGCTGACGCTCCATGTAAAATACTGGTATTCAGCTGCATTTGGTTAGACCGGAATCCGACCCCAATATAGTTGGAAAAAGGCTAGGTAGATTGTTTTCATTCTTTCAACTTTCCCTGAGCAAGATGTAACATTGTGTCATCAATGTTCACTTTAAGACATTCGACCTTAGAAAGTCGAATGTCTTAAAGTCACTTCTACTAAGAAGTTGCCCGGTCTTTTACAGTTTTGTTTTGTTCTCAGCGAAGAATATATTAACACCCGGTTTCTGAATTGAGGACTAGAAGTAGAGAAATTGTCAAAACTCTAACGTTACAGTATTTTTATCTCACGAAGCGACGCGCGCTTTACTTGTGGTAACTAAGTGTACAAACACGCTGTCAATGTGTGACACACACACTCACGCAAACACACACGCAGACACGCTCACTTCCGACTTCATCATTGTCACGGACGGTGCCGAGAGCTCCTGCGCTTACACATACATTCACAGCGTGTTTGTACCCTTGGTAACCACAAGTAAAGCCCGCGTCGCTTCATGCATGGGATAAAACGTACTATACTTAAGGTGATTCCTTCAATATAGCCCGCAAAATTCAAATTTATTTGCAAAAATCGTAAGACATGTTGAATTTCGCGGGCTTTCACTTTAAGAAATCCCAAAGTAGAGTTTGACAAGTTAGCAAATTCAAATTCTCAATTTAGCGTAGCGATGGCAATCTATAAAGAGTCAGCCCAGAATTTGGCTACGAGCTTAGCACCTTCAGTAGCGTCCATCAGCTCCTGTAGCCTGCAGACAACATGACACGTTGGACACGATCTTAAGTGCACCATTGTTTGTGGGACCACATTTACACTCCAGGGCCCTAATTCACTATGACCACTTAACGATTCCTTACTTCAAAACCACGTCAATTCCTTGTCTAACCACGACATCTGCTAATAACGTATTCGTATACGTATTATTATGATACAATAAACGTAACCGTTTCTACAAGACACGATCTTGACGTGGTAAGATTACGCGGGGAATAATAATTACCACATAGAATTGGGGCCCAGGGCGGAGTTATCAGTGAATCTCTACCTGAGCAGGTTTTCTTTGTATCGGCCTACCTGAGAAAACTCTTAATAGAAACCGGGTATTAGTCATATTTAAATCATTAGATCATCATCATTCTCCTGCTCTAATCACAATTTGTTTTGGGCTGGCGCAACATGTCGTTTTCTTCCATATTTCTCTATCAGTCGTCATCTCGGTTGTCACCCCCTTTCTAACCATATCATCATTCACACAGTCCATCCAATGTTTCTTTGATCTTCCCCTACTCTTATAGCCCTCGACATTCACACTCAAAACTTTCTTCACGACATTTTCCTCTTACCTCCGTATCACATGCTCATACCATGACAACTGATTTCCACAAAACATAAAAAAAAATTAAAAAAATATGAATAAACTAGCTTTTGCCCGCGCCTTCGCTTGCATTAATTTAGACTTTGACTATCAATTCGGGTTATAATTCAATCATGATTCGGAAGACACGTGGCGCCATCTATTATCATAAGGACGTTATTGCTGTTTTCCTCGGGAACAGAATTTTTTTTCGAGATGAAAGGTAGCCTATGTCCGTTTCTGTAGACCTGACAACGTATATGCAAAATTTCAGGATGATCGGTTCAGTGGTTTAGGCGTGAAAAGGTAACAAACAAACAAACAAACTTACTTTCGCATTTATAATATTAGTTAGGATTAGGATTAGGATAAAAAAGAAAAAAATATATGTTTCTCAGCAAAGCTTCGGGCTATACAGTCCCTTTACACAGTATACTTACACCTAAACAGACCCTTTTATATCTGCTATAAGCTGATATCCATATCGTGAACATACCACTTAGCAATAAAGCATCATTATAAAATAAAAACAGTATTCCCTGGCTATAAATCTGTTTGAAGGCGTGGCCTCTTTGATGCATGGGCGAACTCCCGCTGATTTACCGGACACAACATTAATCATTCGATGTTCGATGCAAAGAATATCCAATATCTTGGGCGGTACCATTAGGTACACTTTGAAACAAAAAGTATGTACAAAGGAATGTGTGTTAGTACGTACCTATAACAGCTTCAAGTTATATTAAATTAAACAGGCTGAATAACAAAGCTTTCAATTCTTACTATTAAAAAAAAAACTGTTGGCACCCTGTGAAGGATTGATAGGGTTACCATTTAAAGGCTCCCGCAGACCGGCCCGACGCGATTCTGGTCGACCAATTTCTATGAAAGCTCCTTAGAAATTGTTCTACCAGAATCGCGTCGCACCGTCGCGTCGCGTCGGGAGCCTTAAATGTCACTGTCATTTAGTATAAAAGGAAAAACATAGACGAAAAACTCTATTAAAATATTAATGAAAGCATTGAAAGGGTTATTATTAATAATGCTTATGTGCGATTCTTTAAATAGTTAATGTGTTGTGAATGTGTATTTAAATAAATATTAATTTATCACGATTTTCGAAATTAATGTCAAGTTTAGGTTAGTTTTAGGTACTTTAAACGATCCTTTTTATTACACTGCCCTTCAAAGTTTTATGGCCGTTAGTAATAACGATAAATCATATAATAACCATATTTAAAGATGAGTTTGTGAGAAAAACTTAACTTCTTGCGAAATAACAGGAAAAAATGTTAGGTAAAATAAAATAGGTCACAGGAAAATGAGTCAACATGGACAGGATTTAAGACTGCCGTTCAGTCCCATTATTGGCAGTACCGATAGATTTAATATTTAAGCCCAATTGATTGTAGGTACGTAACGAAGTATCTATTAATTAGTTAGTCAAAAATTTTACATAGAGAAGATAATTTATCCACATTCTACTGTTACCTGTACAACTAGGGTTGCCAAATTTTTATATATTATCAAATATAGTATTTTCGAACCCACTGCCTGTAAAAATATAGTGCATAGCAAAAAAATAAAAGAAAGATTGTTAAAAAAAACATATTATTTGGTACTTTGAGCCTTTATTAACACGTTTTTTTTATTTTCTCATAACTATTCTGAGATCAATAAAAAAGTCTGAGTAACTATAATAATTAAACTCTAAAAATAATTTATTGTTACAAAATACCTTTTCACTTCAGTAGCTCAAACATGTAGGTTTTGCTGCCTGAAATCAGTGAGCAAAATGCAATTTTGCTCACTGAGTGAGACAAGTAACTTTTTAATTATATTTTTTCAGTAAGCCGCGAATATCTTATTCATCCTTGGGTTAATCATACAATTCGAAACATTCACACTCTATCTCTTTCCCGCCACTAGAAAGAGAGAGAGACAGAGACCAGCCCTTTCGAAGTTCCGATTTTTAATTCGACCTCAAAGACAAACACGTTCGGAATTTCGTACTAACTAACGAAATTTTTCAAAAAGATAATTATGTCTTTTAATGTAATTTATTGAATTTTTAACTTATTGTTGTATTTAAACGAAAATAAGTATTTACTGCAAATAAAACTTATATTTAACATGTACATATTTATTTCTAGTTTCAATAATGTTACGTAATATATTTTGAATAATAAAATATCATGGGTGCTATTTCCGAACACGCCTTAATTTAAATAAAAGAGCGGGTTACTTTTAATTTGCAGAATTGCAGTAATTTTACTTTTAACTTTTAAAATGTTCCATTTTATTGAATTGGTACCTCTACCTACAATCTTAATTATTTTGATTCACAATAAATAGTTATTTCAATCTATTCCTGTTTATTATTTTATCTCCTAAAGTGTTCTCGCTGCTGAAGTGAAAAGTTATGTGTGTTACACGAGAGCAAAGTTTTTTGCATCTCGTGCCTTTGAATCCCTCGCCACACTCAGGATTCAAAATCAGCACTCGCAGCAAAAAACGACTTTGCTCTCTTGTTGCACAAATAACTATTATTTCACCTTTTACGAGATTAATACTTGCCCTATAGCGATCATCTCGCCATTTTGTATTTATCACTGAAAATATGCGCTCAGTAAAAGCTGAAGTTGCTGGTATAGAAAGAAGAAATGACACTATTTTGAAAATATAAGAAAAGTCAGAATCACTGAGCAACACTTGTTGCCATTTTTCAGCAGTAGGTAGATTTTTAGCAACACATTTTTGGTCAGAGAGAACAATAGCCAAAATTAAATTAAACAATTTATTTCTGAATACAAATTTCAAAAACAGATTACGGCTGCGTTTAGTTTTTCATTTAAATAAAATAATGTTATTTAAATTTTCGTCGAAAATTGAATAGTCTCGCCCACAATTTTTTTTTGATACCTAATTATATTTAGGCCTCTAATATAGTAGGATAGGTACTATATTATTTATGGTAACCCTATGTACAAACTATCCCTAATATTTAAGTGGCAAGACCGATAAAGGCCTAATAATGCCTGCATCGACGGTCACTGATTCCTTGTACCTAAAATGATAACAATGACATAACTTTTAGACACTTCAACAAAGCTCACATCGCACTGCATTTATCTAGGACACAGATTGTAATACTGTGTGTGGGAGATGTGACTACCCAGAAATTGTAACGTCACTATTAGCTGGGGAGCTAATTGTAAGTCAAATTGTATAAAAAAACAAGCTGTTTGTGTCCGGCGTCGCCTGGGGTGAATTTCATACAAAAATAGCCGACTTACCCGGTTGATATTCCAAAAAAAATGTTTTCATACAATCCTTGTCCTGACAATTAAAAACACAACAAAAAAAAATAACCAAATAGGTGCAGTCGCTTTGAAGTGATGTGCGGACAATCACTTATGGCAATTAATTAATTTATATATATATATATAGATAAGAGTACAATACAAAACATAAAATAAAAAATTAATTAGGATTAGGAACATGTCTTCAGCGCGAGTCACGCGCAGCAGGGTCCACAGACCGAGCAGGAGCAGGAGCGACGACGGGACTCGGGCAGAACTCCCGGGCTTCAGCATCTTCACGCCGTACAATAGGGCCCTTGGGGTCCGGTCTATGGCGCCCATGCCCCGAACACCAGGACTACAGGTTAACCCAGCATGGGGCACAGATGTGCGAGCGACGACTTTGAGCTGGTCGCCGGTGCTCACCGGGATAATAAAAATCCTGGGCTACGGCGTCCATATACGCCGAAAAGCATGCAGGACTACCCCTGCATGGGAGCGTAGATCTCCAAGGGAGGATTTTGAGCTGGTCGCTGGTGATCTTCGGGATAATAAAACTCCTGTTATGTTTGAAGATCAAAACTAGACTTTATGTGGGCTGAAGGTCCGTATTTATTGTAGACAGATGTATCTTATTTCAAAAAAGTAATTTAACTTACCTAATCATAATTGATAGTTGGCCAGAAACAATAAAGCGGCTTTCAGAGAGAACCTGGCCTTATTACACTAACTGGCTTTAACATGTAAGCTTTATAGAAAAATAAAACTGAGAGAATGACTATTTACAATAAAAATGTCAAAGTCATGTCCAAAGTAAAAATATTCTAAGATTATTTTAAAAGGAGGAAATTAGTAATTATGACATACAGATTTGGATGTAAAAACAGTCAAAGGTAACTAAAGATTTGCTTTTCAGCGGCAATAGTGTAAAGTATGAGTGTCCTGCGATTTCACATCTGAAAATAGGTTCAGCTACCGAATTATTACAAGAATTATTTAACACAAACGGCTCCTTCAATGCTGAATATATAAATAGACTAAAGGATGTAGTTACTGTAGCAAATTACCACAACACGATAACAAGCGTTGTGTTACGCAACTGAAGTCAACTTTCAATACGTGACAGCGACAACGTCGCCATTACAATCTTAGCTTCTACGCAGTAGACAATATTATCCTCATGTCTATGACAACTAAATCTAATCTACCAACATCACCCAACAAACAAACCCAGAAACAATAAAATTAATCGCCTGACATTTCGCACGTCCGGTCCGATATCGCTGGGCCTAACAACGGCCCATTGAGCCGAAACAATCGGCGCACACACTAAATGCGTTTACATTGTCCCGTACAGCCGGGCTACGTGACCAAAGGCAGAACTACGCAGGAAGTGGACGGTGGCCGATAACGATATCACACTTAGTGGCCACTCTGTGTTGGTGTAAACAAGGCTTAGTACTGGCTGGTCGCGTTCGAGGGTTCTAAATTTAAAATTCGTTTGGCAGAGGAATGAGGTTTTAGTCCATAGGAATGATGGATGATGGAATGTGTGATTTGTTTATTTAAAACTGGTTTGGAACACCTGGTGGGGAAAAATCTAGTTGCTAAAATCTAAATCTTCTGAAGAATTTTTAATAACGTTAGTCTTTAATTGTCGACCTTTTTGACCTAATAGATTTTGCATGATGGATTTCATAGATAGTCAGTTGTTTAGTACTTACCTACTTAATGACGGTTTTCTGAAATGACGTTCACTAGGCACTGAGACGGCAGGTAAGGGCAGCCGTCAAATGTCAAAGCGCCTATATTTTCTTTAGTCATGATGACTGAATGATAAACGAATGATGCACGTCATCTTATATTTTATATTCATTGTCGACGTGGAAGGCGTCTTGTCAAAGTGGCGCCAACTGGTGGCGTGAATTTTCATGAAAACCCTCATTCTGTCTACATGATACTTAGGTACTGAAATACCATAATTTCTTACTTATTCAAAACTCAACGCCAGCACTTAAAACTAGCAATAAAACAAAATATATTTCACAGACGTTCCTAGTAAATATTTATTGACCAATTACAAATCAGCGATTATCGCGCGCTGCTTCCTGATTGGTCGGTAGAACTTTCTAAACTCGTGTAGGTTCAGTTGGCCGTAACGTTACATTGTTTTCAACAATTATGTCTTTCAATTTATTATGTGCGCCATGAACATAACATAATGCAGGATGGAAGGTCATGTTGTAACGAGTTCCTAGATAAGATACAAGTAACTAGATAATAGTTAAACGTGATGCACGTAAAGAGTGGAGTTTTAAAGAAAATTTACCATACCTACCTGTAAAATACCTACACGGGGAAGTTCAAAATTTGTTTTAAATTTATTCTCAAGCAAGTAAAATGTACGACACAATTTTGCCTAGCATTTGTCTCTACTCTTACATATTAATACATATTTGCTTTAAAAAAAAATGCAATCCATCACAAATAAATTATCCGTCGCCATGACATAGGATTTAATTGAAAGATGAAATAAAGAGATGAAATTGAAACATTGAAACCTAAACTTAACCTAACCTTGAGACTGTAAACTTAATTTGATGATAAGGAAATTGCTAATTAGAAACCTTTAAGGGGGATGCGTTAAGGTAGCCCGCGAAATTCAAATTTACTTACGTTTTTTGCATTTTGCATGTCAGTGTCAGATTGTATGTTGGTTAAAATATGATTCGCGACCGTAACAAATATGGTTTTACAGAATTATAATCATTAGAATCAGCAACACAATTCCTTAAGTTAGAATTGGCTTCGAATCTCATTATTTCATGAAATAGTCATTGAATACGGTAATATGAACTTAGAGAGATGTATTGATGATTTTTATGATTATAATTCTATGAATAAATATTTGTTACGGCCGCGAATCATATTTAGATAAACATACAACCTGATATTGACCAGCAAATTGCAAAAAACGTATGAAAATTTGAATTTCGTGGGCTACTCTGACGTTTTCACCTTAATTTTAATAAGTCTACACCGGCAACGGTAGTTTATGTGAAACTGTTTAATGTTAAGATCTTAATGTACCATATACTCAGAAATAAATGATATCTATTGGTTCTATTCTAAATTATGAGTTACAAAGTATGGTATGTAGGTATAAAGCTTTGATTTCTTAAGAAAGCGGACAACGGTACACTCAATGAAGCTACGATTTCCTAGAAAAGCGGTGTACGCACATAACTGCCGCAGTGACGGCTGTCATAAGAATGATGACAGCGGCAAAGATTTAAATCGTTAGATACGCCTTACCGCGTAAACAGATAGTCTTGTTTCTGTTTCGTTTTGACACCTCTGACACACAATAACTATTGAGATGACAGACAATGACAATTTCATAAAATATCAATCAATAGGATCATATGAATTTTATGGGAAGTATTGATGATTATAATTCTGTAAATACATACTCGTTACGGTCGCGAATCATATTTTGTTCAACATACAACCTGACACCGACCTGCAAATTGCAAAAAACGTAAGAAAGTTAATTTTCACGGGCAACCCGGCGCTTCACCATTAAACATAAATATCTTTCCATCCAGTAATGGCTCTCAGCACACTCTAGTAGTAGAATTTACTAGAATATTGATCCGGTATCAATAATGTGTTTACAGTTTGCTTTTGAATTTAGAACTTATGCAGATAAAGGCACGTGGGCAAATTATTCCTCATCAGTATTTTCTTGCCGTTAACTATCCTAAATTATTTGGCATCGGCGCCACATAACATGTGATATTTTTCATCTATACTTCTCTATTAATCAGAGTGGCTCGTGGCTAAGTAATAAGAGCCATACGGATCGATAGATTAGATTAAGCTACGCTTGCCACGGTCGGTCCGTGGATATCTTTACATACTGTGACCCCTCCGTGCTTCGGAAAGCACGTTAAGCTGTTGGTTCCGGCTGTCATTTGTGGATCTATGACAGTCATTACGGGTCGTCAGAAGCCCGAAAGTCTGTCAACCAGTCTTACCAAGAGGTATCGTGTTACCCAGTAACTGGGTTGTGGAGGTCAGATAGGCAGTCACTCTGCGTAAAATACTGGTATCCAGCTGCATCCGGTTAGATTGGAAGCTGACGCCAAAAATTGTTGGGAAATACTAGGCAGATGATGACTTCTCTATTAATCGTCATCTCAGTAGTCACGCCTTTTCTAACCATATCATCTTGTACACAGTTCCTCCATCGTTTCTTTGGTCTTCCCCTACTCTTATTGCCATCCACATTCATACTTAAAACTTTCCCCACGACATTTTTTGCATTCCTCCACATGTCCTTACCACGACAACCAATTTCCACACAACTTTTCAGACACCGGTACCACTTGGGCACATTATTCCTTCATAATTTTTTTTATGTCTCTCGGTATGAGAGGTGTTACTTCGGTGTCTCTCGGTGGTTCATATCTCATTAGCAATCTTAAACAAGACTACAAATTATCGAAAAATGTGGTAATATTGGATTATCTTGCTCTATCAACACATAGAGTGTGAAGTAACTGAGGATTGTTTTTGTAGTTATTGACATTTTTGAGTTTATGAAGCGTTTAGTAATGATCTTTTGATGCTTAGATCAGTTTCCTATATCTACCCCTACTAGTTTATTTGCTTTGATTGGACCATAGGAATGTTTAGTATTTTAAAAAGCTTACTTTGTTGCTAATTTGCTTAGAATCTTACAAATAATATTTTCATTTGTTTAATTAATTTTTTTCTCATCGTCCCAAAGGACACTGGGCGAAGTCATTTAGGAAGTGGTTTATAAACCATTAATTGTAAACAGTTGTTTTTTATATTATTTTGAATATATTCATGATCAAGATTATTTTGATACATGACATCGTCAAGAGAGAAATAAAAAGAGTTTTTTTTTCTTTGTAGGATAACGAAAGAAAATGGCGTAAAACGGCCATTTTGTTTGGTTTTTTACTTAGCATTCCTTGTCTGTGTTTTTATTTGTTTTGACAAACTTCGGACCTACCGAAGATACCTGCCTACACAACCACATTTTCTTCTTAGACCTAGGTCTTTCTCATGAACAGAATAAATTAATTTAAACTAAAATCTCATCACAATTACGTTGTGAAGCTGTATGCCGACGAGATCTTGTTCAAAGTGGATTGTGTAGGTATACAATACAAGGGTGCTATAAAGTAATTTAATTAAGGCGGTATGGGAATTACTTTATAATCAGCATCCGCTGTTACAGTTAAATTGTGATGAATTATCTGGCAGACAAGGCATTGTTGTTTGTACTTTTTTTCGTAGAAAACCTTAGCATAAGAAAATGGATTTTTTGACACTAGGTATCTAAAAATATGAAACTTCCTTTATGTATTACTTTTAACATAAAGTTTTTTGCATTTTGTGCACGATATTTTCTCTTACCGCTATTTGTTATTTCTGGTCTTGATTGTATTATTTGAAATAACGTGTGACTAAGAATAGTAGAAGCACAGTTTATCCTATAAACGAGTCAATTGAAGCCAATTCAATGCCATCACCACACCTAACCTAAAAATTAAAATAAATGCTATGCAATCGACTATTGTGTTTGATACAACGTGAACGAAATCTTCAAGTTGTCCGAGCTTGCGTAGGCGTTAGAGAAAAAAAGCGGTTCTATATTCAAAGTTAGTGGTTCGGCCAATCGCGTGGCCGGTAGGCGTGGCGGCGGCTTACGATTGGCCGTTGGCGAGGCGGGCGCAGCTAGTACTGATGGATCGCGCGATTATAACGTTAGTGACGTTAGTCGATGGTCTTCTAGTGTTGCGGACGCGTGGCCGGTGAAGGGGCGCGTAATGTCCGCGTTTTTTATTTGGCCTGAATGTAGGTTTAGAAAAAAAAATATGGGGTGCTATAAAGAAAAGAAACAAAAAGTATTTATTGGGTCTCGCACAGGATTATCACAAATTAAACTAAACACAATCTTAAAAACATAAAAAATAACAACAACGACAATGACAAACACAACAACAACAACAATGATCATCAAAAGTGAATGGTCCCTGTGCCTACTTGATAAGTAGATACTGATCAGTACCTACAGACTGTCTTAATTTTAAATGAATCAAAAAGTCTGCAAAGCTTTTATTTTTTTTTATTTTTTTACTGTAGAATGTATGTAAAAAATAAAAATTTTTTTTGCTTATCAAATTGATCTTCTCCTTACAATAAATTAAATGAGATACGTAGGTACATTATGACCAAACTTTTATGTAATAAAATAATTAACACTAGGTACTCCACTGAAACATTAGCGTCTTATATTAGGTAATGAAACTAGTAAAATATAAATTAGATATGTCCTTGGACCAGGTTCATTGCTACTTACATTCACCAACTTAACGTTATTAATATGTAATTGAAAATACATACAATTAAAATACAAATTTGTAAACATTTGTTTTATTGTCAATGAAAACTTTATTTATTTTATACTGGGAGTACGGATATGATCTACAAACCTAATTTCTTATTTTTATTAACGAATGCTCTATTTTCGAGGATATCTACTTACCTATTGTGTTAATACATTCCATGGAATAAGGAAGTAATCGATCACAAAAGGTTCGTAGCTAAATAATAACTGCCATAAGGGTCGATCGAGTTGCCGCGTTCGTTTCATAGATGGGTGACCATTCTAATGAATGGACCCCTCCGTGCCTCGTAAAGCACGTTAAGCCGTTGGTCCCGGCTGTCACTCGAAGATCTTTGACAGTCGTTACGGGTAGTCAGAAGCCCTAATGTCTGACAACCAGCCTTACCAAGTTGTATCGTGTTACCCAGTAACTGGGTTGTGGGGGTCAGGTAGACAGTCCCTTCATATAAAATACTGATATTCAGCTGCATCCGGTTAGGCTGGCAGCCGACCCCAACGTAATTGTGAAAAGGCTAGGAACATTGACGGAATCGAATAATCGACAAATGAAAACGGATAACCGTTTTTTTTTTGGCTAGATTTTATACTAGGGTCGAATATCGACGACGTACTACCAATATCTTCTATCTGTTTTTAGAAATTTTTAACACAGTAACATAGGGTTTATTTCTATTTAAAGTTAGGAGGTATTCGCAGCAAAATTAGCGTTTCATAATTTAAAAGTTATCTCATTTCTATTAGTGTTTAATGGGATAAATAGTCAAATATCGTGTTAGGAGGTTTTGCCAGTACCCGCAAAATAGCATTTTAAGTCGATAAGTCGATTGGCGTTAAAAACTATAAAACGAAAACAATCGTAGTTAGGAGGTATAGGTACTTCATCGTCGATATGAGGTAGTTAGGTTAATCTTAGGTAGAGATCGTCCAATTTAAAACTGCACGCCCCTCCACAAAAAATTCTATACAAACATTTGAAATGATGCAACAAGCAGTGCAGGAGAGGGCAGTTTTAAATTAGACGATCTTTACCTACCAATTACAAGAAGCATTTTTTTTATGCGTAGGTATGCGTATTGTAAACTGACAAAAAACAGCTTTTTGCATTAAATTATTTCCAATAATGCACTCAGAATTGTACCAAAAATCGATGAGAATTTTTAAAAAACGGTGTAGGTAGCTCTCCTAAGTACTTAATTTTTTTTTATGCCAAACTCCTTTCACAGATTCCGCTACAGCGTCATAAAACTTAAAAAAATCGTCTCGTAAAATGATAAAAAGATGTGATAGTGCTGTGCTGTACCTTTGACATCGGCTATAAAGATGTCATATCCGACCCCGGCTAGCCTCCGCGTTTATTTGACAGGCTATTTGATGTTTATCAACGGCTTTAACTTAGCCATATTATGGCATAGCTTTAAGTTGCCTAACATTTTGATCTTTATGTGTGGTTACAACTTAATTACAGACTAGCTTTTGCTCGCGACTTCGCCCGCTTGGATGTCGGAAAATGTCGCACGGGAACGTACTACTTACCGACATGAAAAGTACCCTATGTCGCATGAGTCGTTGCCCGGAATGTTACCACTTTATAAATATTATTTTTATATACATTTTGAACTAGCTATAGTGTATTTATTTTATTTCTTATTTTAATGTTTATTTTTCATTTTCGTATGCTGCACTGGTTGACGTCATCACGTCAGCGCCGGCTAGCCCTGAAAACCAGCGCTGGGGCTTTCTCGCATAGGGTCGTAGCATTATGCTGAGCGATTGCCGTTTTGCGTGCATGTGACACATATTTTCCCCCAACTCGTTATTTTTTGTTTGTGTTTTTTATTTGCGTCATGTTTACCGCAAATAAATGTATTTTCTTTCTTTTCTATGTGTTTTAAACTATCTGTGTGCCAAATTTCATTCAAACTCGTTGAGCCGTTTTTGCGCCATTCCGGAACATTCATTCAGAGAAACGGAAAAAAAATAAAAAAAAACAATTTTCTGAATCAGACTTGTTCCCACACCTCGTAGCAATTAGTTTTTTCATAAATATTCATTATTATACAGTTTTGACTTCGTTTCTATTTTATTAAAATAGGTAATGTGTATAGCTGAAAGCAATTGTACCTAAGTGTGATATCATTTTTGGATATATTTAATATTGATCTATTTCCATGATTCGACCATTGAACTTCATTAAAGACAAAGGCTTTTGTGTCATTCATGTCATAGATTGGAAAACGGTAAATAAGGCTGAAACAAACAGAAACCCTGACCTATATGAGTCGGAGTTACTAAAACACTATTGTCTCATAATGCAGATAGAATTCAAAAACATTAATTAAGAAGAAATTGTTCACAAAATGTCAACTGTTTAAGACATGAAGCTGGTTGCTTACTCAACTAGATTCGAAATTCGAATACAGTTACTTATCAGCTCTTGGCGGCAAACGGCATTGGGTCCGTAATGGCGGATCGTAAAGTTGACATAAACCGTCCGGGCCCGCACTGCGGCGCTGCAGCTGTATCTTGAACTTACGTCAATTGTATCTATCCCAAGTTTAGTGCATAGGTTTTACTGTGACTCATAAAACCATGGTCAGAACGCTGAAAACCGTGTAGTATGACTTATGAAACTGTCAGATAAAGTTGTCATTACACAAGTCCTTCTGTCAATTGTAATTTCAATAGAAGATTATTGACGATGATGATTTTATTGAAAAATCTTGGATTTAACTCTGAGATCGTTTATGTGGGGATGGAAAAATATCTCTCTCATAGTTATCCATAACAGCACTTTGCAGTCTGCCAAGTTATTATAGTTGTACTGAACCATAAAATAAGTTTACATACCTCCGACAGTGGCTATGGCGTTTTATGAACTGATCATACATAAATATTGTAACACCTAAGTATGCATATTGTACAGCTTCCTTGTTCTGATCATAAAGCGCTATATAGCTATTATTCTCCTTGTGAGTTAGACGCGATTTCAGTCAGGCAATCATATCCTACGGTGGTTCAACATTGATTATGGGGTAATATTACAAATATTTTTGACTGCTTTCATAGTATTTGTTAGAAGAAAATGACTGTGACTATGTTCATCGCGAAGGAGATATTAAATTTTAATATTTTGTTCAAAGCTAACACAGTCAGTAATTTCCCAGTAGCTACTCATTCAATGCAAAAAAGCCAACAAAAATGCACCACTCAATGTCATATGAATCAACACAGCCTTCAAATCGATTTAAAACCCATAGCGAAACCTAGTAGCAATCGGACAAGGCAGCGAATAACGTCGTAAGTAGCAATACGACTATTTTACACGTCGCCGAACATTACAGCACTATTCTCGACGAGGTTAAAAGCATGACGATGTGTGTCCAAGTGTCTCTACCACCTTTGAATAGGTTTTTTATAGTCGACGGAGCTGTCAGCACAAAGGGAAGTCGTAAAGCCGAAGTGTCTGTATGATGCACGACCTTCTGACATATAGTTTATGGTTGCTAGTGACGTGCCGCTGCGATTATTTTTAATCCCTGTTTATGGTTTTAGTCGATTGTGTCATTCATGTCGATTGGCGATTTTGTTAGGTTTGTTTCGGTGATAAAGATTTTAAATACGTTGTTGTATTTTTTTATGATACTTAGTTCCGGGGTGTAACTGGACTGTGCTTTATAACGCTGTTCAATCGTCTTGAATATGTTTAATGTCTTCTCTGACTGGTTATTGATTTTGATCAGTTTGAGTGACTTTTATGATAGGATTCATGTTAATGATTATGATCTCTGACAGGATAGTTGACATTTGCTCCATTACAATAGAAAAATAGCCATTTATAAGTGACTGAATTCAACCAACCGTTATGACGTTAACTATCTATGACTAATTTGCCAACTAGCTCTAAAACCAGCACCCTAATTGCATAAGATACTATTAATCAGAATCTGAATCATTTTGAAGGATATTCCTCATCCATTGCTTCATATGTTCGAAAATTTTGTCTGCTCAACAACGTAAATAACGCAATGAATGTTGTTGAACTGTCAAAATGAAAGCCATTCCTACTGTTAGTGTGTTATGCAATTACCCCGCTGGGCAGTAAGAAGACTTCCATAGTGCAAAAGATCCAAATCAATCAAATTTTCAAACAAGATAATTTATTGATTACTCTACTTTAGTAACGACCCCAAATAAAATGCCAAATGGATGTCATTTCCCATCAGTTGCCACATAAACTATGCAAATGTTTTGGCAGTACATTTTATAGTAAAGAAGATTATGTTTTTCATTGACCTAATTCTTAAAGTCGACCTTCTGATCTAGACGTGATTTACATTTAAAAATTATCGTTTTTTATGTAAGGAAATGTTATTAGATTTACGACTGTTCATTATTTTTTACTGCCTTAACTTACTTTAAAATGCCTTTGAGTTATTTATATGTATATTTTTATTATTTAAATAAATGAACATCACGAGGCTGCTTCAATCAAGTTATGGTCGCTTGTTTTAAAAAAAAGGCTGCATTTAAAATGAGGTCAAACAGGAGAAAAAAAATTAATATCTAAAAGATAAAGATAAAGATAAAGATCTCTATCATTTCCGTCGTCCTCGATCTGAGGTTCTAATAACGGCTCTTTCAATCGATCGGACGACAAGACACTTAAATCCGTACCTACATTTTAATCTTCTAGTAATCGTCTATACTCCATTTGAAATAAGATTAGAAATTTTAATATACTTTTTTTACAGTCCGTTCAACCGACTTTGATTTCTATTGCGTTGGTATAAGAACACATTAAAAGCAAAAACGTGGTTACAATACCAATTGTTTATTGCAGCTGCCGTTTGTCATGCCACCAACGTAATAGAAGTCAAAATCGGTTGAATGGACTGTAAAAAAGTTTATTTAAATTTCTAATCTTATTTCAAATGGAGTATAGATGCCTGAGGGAGGACATCGCCGTCGCGGTAGACCGCGGCGACGGTGGTGTGACGATCTAATGTTTTGTTTGCGTTAATGTTTGCGGGGTCAACGTGGCCAGAGATCTCACAAAATAGAGAGGTTCCGCAGGAAAAGGCGGGTTGCCCAGCAGTGGCACACAATGTGGACTAACAAAAAAAATGTTATCGTAGAAGAAACCTTTTAATATTATGGAGCCTCTTTGAACCAAACAATTGTTGAGGTATAACCTTCTGTTTAATACTGAGTGCCTAGGACCCTAGGTCATTCATTCTCTGAATTCTTCGGCACTTCAATCCTCTTTCGTCTCCACTGTTTATTTATGTAATATTTCACTATAACACTTGTCACTATAACTATAAACAAAGTGTCATGTGACACTTAAAGTGCCGCTTGTTTACTTTGTCAATACTTAGAAATCAGTAGCTTGGTCTCACGGTAGTTTTGTTGATTAAAAGTGTTGAATTAATATGTTGTTGAAATTTAGCTTTATTATTGGTATCTACTAGCTTCTGCCCGCGACTTCGTTCGCATGGAAGTCGCAATATACAAAAATTACAGCAACATTTTTATAAAACTCCTTCGGCCGCCTTCGCATTGCATCGCCCGCCCGCGCTACAACGTCGTCATTTTGCTGGGCTCCTAAGGGTTGTAGCGTGATGTTAAGTAGCCTATAGCCTTCCTCAAGAATGGGGCTATCAAATTCATATAGTTTTTTTTTTTATCCGACTGGTAGTTCCAGAGATTAGCGCGTCCAAACAAATTAACAAACAAACTCTTCAGCTTCGGAGGTCGGAAATTATCTCATGGAAACCTATTATGTACTTAATACGTTAGATCTTTTAAGAGAATAATTCCGTAATACATTGTTTTCATATAACTCTATTGACACACGACACACGCCAGTAAAGCTCTCAGTCGCCATGATTTTTCCGACATCAACAATCATCGTCATATTGATTTTAATTTTGAGCTTAATTTTGATTTTAATTTTATAAGTTTGCGATTTTATTTTATTTTGTACTATGGCTTGTATAAAATTTACTTATGGATATTTTTCTGAAATAAATGATTTGATTTGATATTTCAGCCACTTAACACAAAACCGTAAACAATATTATCCTTACACCTAAACCTTCCTCATGAATTACTCCGTTCATTGGTGAAAACCGTATGAAAATCTGTTCGGTAGTTTTTGAGTTTATCGCGTTCAGACAGACAGTCGCGGCGCGGCGGAGAGACTTTGTTTTATAATATGTAGTGATAGATTATTGCTGTTGTTGTGATCGGTGTTTGTTGTTGTTGTTAGCGTTCTGTAGTTTCTGCCTACCCCAATGGGAAAAGGCGTGAGTTTATGTATGTGAATGTATGATAGATTGTTTTTGTTTTGTGAGTAATTTCTACTCAAAAGTCAAAGTCAAATATGCACATAAAAGGCACTTTTGAACTTCAAAATGTACAAGAAAATATAATTGATTCTAGTTGTCCCTTCCAAAAGGTAGTTTCGTATGTTGAAGAATGGGCAAGAAACTCCACCGAATCAATTCCACTTCAGTAGACTCATGAAACCTTTATAACTCACAACTCTCACACTCACAACTCGTGGGCAATATGAGCATGATAAGCACACAATGTGCCACTTTGCCATGTCAATGTCAACAGCAGAGTTAACAACTCATCTTCTAATTAACAGCTAGCTGCTTTGTAATAATTACTTAGCGTATGTAACGCTAACATGAGATATGGTCAATAATGAGATGTTATTACGACTTATGAGGTAGTTTGTCATAAAAAACCATATCTCATCTTTCTCATCTAAGTATACTTATATATAATACTAATATAACAAAACTGAAGAGTTTTTTTTTTTTTAACGCGCTTGTCTCTGGAACTACCAGTCGGATAAAAAAAAATCTTTTTGCATTTGATAGCCCAATTCTTGAGATAGGTTATAGGCTATTTAACATCACGCTGCGACCCTTAGGAGACGAGCAAAAATAAAAAAAACGTCAGAAGCTAGTGATCTCATGGCTATTTATACGCGTAGAAAACTAGATTTGTGATCAAGAGGATTTTGGCAAATAAGTTGCGAATGGTAGTCTTTCGTATCACTTGCAACAACACAAATTGGGATGATAATGTAGGCTTTTTCTAATGCGTATCGGCCTAAAGAGTTAGTTTGATCATTATTTTTGAGTCTTCGTTATTTTAGCAATAAGTTGCTAAAGGTAGTCTTTCGTATCACTTGCAACAACACAAATTGGGATGATAATGTAGGCTTTTTCTAATGCGTATCGGTCTAAAGAGTTAGGTTGTTCATTATTTTCGAGTTTTCGTTATTTTAGCAATAAGTTGCTAAAGGTAGTCTTTCGTATCACTTGCAACAACACAAATCGGGATGATAATGTAGGCTTTTTCTAATGCGTATCGGCCTAAAGAGTTACGTTGATCATTATTTTCGAGTCTTCGTTATTTTAGCAATAAGTTGCTAAAGGTAGTCTTTCGTATCACTTGCAACAACACAAATTGTGATGATAATGTAGGCTTTTTCTAATGCGTATCGGCCTAAATAGTTAGGTTGTACATTATTTTCGAGTCTTCGTTATATTAGCAATAAATTGCTAATGGTAGTCTTTCGTATCACTTGCAACAACACAAATTGTGATTATAATGTAGGCTGTTTCTAATGCCTATCGGCCTAAATGGTTAGATTGATCATTATTTTCGGGTCTTCATTATTTACCAGCAAATGAGACAAGTTAGACTGCCACATTGGTCTGGTGATCCCAAGTGCTACAGCTGAGCATGAGGACCTGGGTTCGATTCCCAGGTTGGGTAGTGTTATTGAGTTTTTCCATTAGGAATGTCTTTGCAACAGCTCGGAGTCTGGATTTGTATCCGGTTGATGACAATAGGCTCGCCTCCTATTACATAGAACTTAAACATAACTGGCGAAATGTGGGAGTACCTACCATAGGTCACCTCTGCCTAGCCTTTCAAGGAAACAAGGTGTGATGTTATATGTATTTACGCTGTTTCTCTGTTTCCGATCAGCCTAAATTGTTAGGTCAATCATTATTTTGAATTCCTCGTTACTTACCAGCAAAAGAAACAAGTTCCTAAAGTTCTTTTTCTTCTTCCCCAGCGGTTTCCTTGGAAACCTTAGTAGAAAACTGTCACAAGCTGCTGGAGAAGTTCCACTACTCGTGGGAGATGATGCCCCTCGTCCTGGTGATCCTCAATTACGCGGGAAGCGACCTGGACGAGGCGTCGCGGAAAATTGACGAAGGTAAGTCTTAGACATTGTGATTGCCCATGCAATAGTTTGATTTATGTTGTGTTGCGAAGCGATGGTTTTAAGAAAAAGGTCTGAGTTGTAGGAGTGCTGAAAAGTTATTAACGATTATGAGAGAGACTTAACATGGATTTCAGCAAAGTAAAGCCTGATTACATAATTTTTGTTAATTAAATAAAAATGTGTTCGCATTTTGAGCATAATTTTTTACAGGATAGTCCGTGTTGGATAAAATGCCTTTAATAAGACAAGATAGTACCTAATCTTTGTCCTAGGAAGGGCGGGCGTTTTGGGGGACTGTCTTATGTAATTTGACGTTTGAAAAGTGCTGATTATCAGGCTAATTTTAATAAATGACATTTGATTTGATTAAAGACATTTTTACTAAAATGAAATATAAAAAAATATCGTGAAAGAAAGTGCTACAGACCTATATGAAGTACACACATTGTTCTATTAGAAAACTTTTCTCACTCGTGCGCGTCAGACCTAATTCGTGCTACAATGTAGCGAGCCGGAGACGCCCGAATGGCTTCCGTAGCACACGAGTACGAACGCAAACGCAAGTTATTACTTGAATGCTCGTTGTTATTTGCATACGTGCTTCTGCCTCGTACTCGTCCTAACTCGGGCTCCCTACAGTCTGGCGTGAATCAGCCTTAGCCACAGTCGAAGACGCCCTGGAAACTTAGTTGGAAACCTTCCGATTCGTACTTTTAACCGACGTCAAAAAAAGAGGAGTTTATGCATTAGGGGAGTTTTTTTTTTTCATGTTTTCTAATATATTTTGCAACATTCCTAGTAGCATAACTCGACACAGTTATCACCTTCCTCATTTACAACAAATTGACTTCGGAAAGTTTCTGGGAAACCAAAGCTTCTTCCAGTGTGCCTTGCTCGCACTTTTCTTTTGCTCCGTCTATATTTTGCGCAAGTTGTATTACTTACCAGGCCCTGCAGTCTCGACATTAGATAGCGACAAAAATCTGTCGCTAAGTCGTATCGATCTCAAATTCCTTTAATAGATTTTCAACCTTATGCTTTGGAAATAAAGTTGAAAATCTATTAAAGGAATTTGACATCGATACGACTTAGCGACAGATTATTGTCGCTATCTAATGTCGAGACTGCAGGGCCTGCTATTCACAACCATTCGATACGCTTCCTTGCTGAATCGAACATCAATCAATGTTATCGAAGGAGTTCCTTAAACGCTGAATTCACAAATTAAAAATACGATAATTTTGTCAGTTTAAATCGAATTGACGACCGCTGTACCGCCGACAGCTATCTGCTGTCGGGGGCAACACATATTAGTAATTGGAAATGTGTCTTTGTCGATTCGCCAACCTGTCCAATGGTTGTGAATAACTATGCTGCACCCTAATTGCATAACACACTAAATCACAATCTGAATCATAGTGAAAGACATTGCTAATCCATTGCTTCATATGTTCGAAAAATTTGTCTACTCAACAACGTAAATAACGCAATGAATGTTGTTGAACAGTCAAAATGAAAGCCATTCCTACTGTTAGTGTGTTACGCAATTACCCTGCGGATCAGATTGTAGGTTTGTAATTCGCAAACATTACGGCTAGCGTAAAATATGACGGAGTAATAAATATGTTATTTGCTTTTCTTAATGGGGGTGACATTTGCGTTAACCGATTATGATATTTTTTTTTTTAGATTTTATTTATATAAAAGAAACTGTTATATGTGCCTAGATCAACATAACATATCATAACAGCCTTCCAGGAATCACAGATGGGTTAGGCAGAGTTAGCTCTATAGCTAGTACAGCTCTGTCTAATCCTTTAGTTTTTTTTTTGGTAATATTACTTTACCCACAAAATATTAATTACACAAAGATTGTTATTTTATAAATTTATTATACAACCCAAATCTCTTCAAAGTGAGAGTGAACAGGCTTCTTCTGGGTAAGCTCACTCCATCGTCGACTTTGTCTCTGTCATTTCTGACCTTAGACTAGAGTCAAGAGCAAACCAATCACAAATAAAAAAAGAGACACAAATATCTGAAATAACTTCAATCGCTACTTACGTTTGATTCAAGACATTGTTTAATGTAAAGCTTTAAAGAGCCTTTTCATAGAGCACATATAGCATACATAGAGGAAGGGACAATTTTATTTAAATAGTTTTTCTTTGAATCTTAAATTCTATTCTTATCATTGTAACTGTTGTATTTTATTGATATAATTTGGTAAATTCACCCTCAATGATAATTAATTTTAGATATTACTTAACACGTCTTTACTATACGTATCTTACTGTCTTAAATTATAATTACAATCAAGCAGAAATAATTAGGTAAGCAGGAGAATAATCGATTATAAATGTATAATAAAATAATTAGATACCTATTTTGTGATTACTCTTTCAAATTTCAATGAAGTATTAAAACTAATACGTATAGGTCGCGTCACGTAAAAATAACGCTGGTCTGTACCTAGGTCGCGTCACGTAATAAGAACTCTGGTCTGTACCTAGGTCGCGTCACGTAATAAGAACGCTGGGATGTACCTAGGTCGCGTCACGTGAAAAGAACGTTGGCATGTACCTAGGTCGCGTTACGTAAAAAGAACGCTGGCCTGTACCTAGGTCGTGTCACGTGAAAAGAACGTTGGCATGTACCTAGGTCGCGTCACGTAAAAATAACGCTGGCCTGTACCTAGGTCGCGTCACGTGAAAAGAACGTTGGCATGTACCTACGTCGCGTCACGTAAAAATAACGCTGGCCTGTCCCTAGGTCGCGTCACGTCAAATGAACGCTGGCCTGTACCTGCGCGCTGAGCGATTAATTTAATCCCAGCCTATTCCCAAGTACTAAGTAGCAAGTAAAGTACCTATTATGAATCTACAATAAAACAATTACACTTATATTATAAAACAATAGTCTATAAACAGTAATAGTATATTATAATATTATAAAACTTTCCCCCATGTCGCTCAACGTTTTTGTGACCTGACTTTGTCTATGGTTCTAGCAGAAGATAAAAGTATTGATAGAACATTATTTACCTCGGTTTCTCTGGATAATCTTAGAGCCGCAGGTCAAAGTTTACTATTAAACATATTTAATGTAATTATTATTAATAAGAAACCCTTCGTCGTGAGAATGTCAAATTAGTAGAAGTTTAAGAAACAAAGTCATTTTTGTAAATAAAACAAAAATGGTATTCCTTTTTTTTACAAAATTCTATTTAGTCTGTTATGCACATAGGACTTTATGTTTCTAGATACTATACGAATATTTCTGTTTTATTTTAATGACGTTAAAATACAGTCAGCAATAAAATTAAAGGAACCAGTAGTAAATGACGTGATAGGTAATGTTTATTTATAAAAGCGGGCAACTCCATAATGTCGTAAGTCACAATCAGCCGTTATTGAGTTGACTGCTTTTATGTTCTTGCAATGCGAGTTTACTGTACAGTGAAAATCTTTTGTTGTTGATTGATAAATTATAAAAATATGTACTTTTATCTTTAATTGTTTAAATAGCTAACGTTGTTATTGGCAGCTAGTAATTTGTGAGGCCCTGTATAATGTTTACTAGGAACCTCATATCATGGTCTAAAAAAACAAGGTCTGGCACTCCGAGAGTGACACAAGCTTACGTCACTATCCAGTTGCCACTTTATTGCAACAAAACAAGAAGTATGGAAACATTTTCAGTCGCCATTCTGTTAAAAAATATAATATCAAGCATTTAAATTGTCGTTTTGTTTTTCTAATCAAACGAAACGATTCAATTTAAAGTTATACCGACGTAATTGTTAGTTAAAATCTCATTGATTTATCGGATTCACACAGGTAATAAAGGCGGTTGGGGAGTTATTATGACACACTACTGGTAATACAGCGGTGATGACGTAGGCTTGTGTCTCCCACGTGACCACTGTGTCTCGGAATGCTATACCTGGCGAAGTATATTATTATACCATGCCTCATATGTAGGCAAATAAAGATACGACGCTTTCAAAAACTTCAAAGTCATGAAAATGTTATAAGTTTTATGTTTATTTTTAGTTTGAAATTTATAGCATGTGTCGCCTCTTCTGTTTGTTTGTTTGAGTTATAGGGTCACATAAATTCGTATCTCGAAAGTAACGGAGTAGGATTGGGAGATTCATTTTAGCTTAGGTAGATACAGAAAATGTACCTACCCTAGATTGGAACTCATCCCATTTAGACACAGCTATCATTACAATTAAATTATCCTTTATTACTTATTTGGTTGGAAACAGATTTTAGTTTTTTCTTCCTTTGCATAGAGCGTACGTGCTTTTATTGGTCATTTTCATTAGAAAGATAAAAATGAATACAATATATTGTAATTTTTAAGAAAAGCAAAAGATTTTCACAACTGTACTAAGTAATTGTACCTACATTGTTAATTAAAAAAAAACTGCATATTAAGAAGTTTTAGTTGCTCTTTCGCATGATTGTTAGCTATTAATTTGAACTAAAATAAAGTGATTATTTTGTACTACTATGCAGTTTTTTTCTCTTTTTCGCCAAGCGAATGTCCAAACCGCGCCTTAATTGTCCACAGGAAAGATGATAATCAACGAATACGCGAGGAAGCACAATCTGAACATCTTCGACGGTCTAGAGCTGAGGAACTCGACACGCCAGTACGGACTTTAATAGTAATACATAGTTTTTACCCAAACACAAAAACAGTGCTAATACACACTGTCAGGTTTAGAGGTCTGTGACAAACTTGGTTCTTGGTCAATAATAAATGTTCAAGAGGCGACGTCTTTCATATGATTTAGTTTGAATAGTTCATCCTAATGATTACCGTAGTATCTATTTTATCAGGAGTTAACTATTGGTCGATGTCTAGTTTATTGCCTTTAATTTTGTTTCCTGTGATTCGTTCGAATTTATAAATTACTGAAGAAAAACTGAGAACGATATTTCGTATTTTTTTTTTTAATTATAAAACTATTATTATTAATTTTAATTTCGTTTATGATAACAAGAAACGAGTTTGTCATTTACAAAACTAATAACGAATATCGTCACTCACGTTGTACAAATAAATGTCACAGTCACACAACACAATAGGCACACTTTTACAATACTACACACACAGGGTGGCACACAAAAAAATGCTGTCCCATACATTTTGACCGCGTAGGTTTACATAACATTTTGACTTTTCTTTGAAACAGCAATTTTTTTTTTTTTGTTAACCGTAGGGTAATGTTTGCGCTACCTCTAGAATCATGTGCTAAATTCATGGTTACAGTTTGCACGTCGATGTCCCTGCCACCCTGATGTCCATACCCACACTCGAAACTAATGTTCAAAGAAGAAACGATATTTTGATAAAGGTCTGCGAAATATTCACATATCCATTTTTTTTTTTTTGTTCAAAATAAGTCCGAATTTTTGCTCTCATTTCAGTAGCATAAAATGGGATCTTATAAGTTGTTACTGAATCATGAATGAAATCTTTTTTTTATAAAAAAAATATTTAGGTATCCTTGTTTATAATTTTTTCGGGATATACGTTTTCTAGATCTAAATTTCTCGACAAGAGATAAAGCTAAATTATTTACTAGTCTAACTAATGACTTTCCCAGCGGTTACAAAGATGCGCAGGCGACTATTATGTCTGTCGTTGAGATACAACTTACGTTGCTGTGCTAAGCTCGCATTCCTATCTAACAATAGTTAGCTTATTTATATTAGTATACTAACAGTTTTAGTAATTCGAGGTAACATTAGACATGAGGATAGATTCATTTTGTTTTTGACTTGAAAATAACAATGCAACGTAGGTCGTTTTGGAAAAGCCTACGAAAAATGAAAGTAATTTAACGTTAGGCATGTTTTGAAACGTTTTTGGGGAAGAATTCGTTTCTTTGTTCTAAAAATAGCCAAAGAATTATCTTTCACCTAAATTGTTATAGTTTCCACACACACGTCAGTCATTATCGATATGAAATGCAGATAATTTCATTTTCATGACTTGACATGACTCAGTCGATTTTAATATTACAACAAGATGAACATAGTAATATGCTCAGATTATTTAAGTGTCAAATTTAACACCTTTACCGTATCGTCGGTTCAATTAGTCCGACCGAAGGTTCGGTTTCGGTTTCGGCCATATAATCAGGTTTCGGTTTCGGTCAAACAGTGGCCGAATCTTCGGCCCAACCGCAACTGACATATATGACAGATATACAGACGGCATAGACTAACGGAGTCTAGTTTTCACCCTTTTTTACAAAACCCAAAAATACTAGTGTTGACCTGAAGTTGCCGCCATTTTAAAATTGTACAGTTAACACATACTCTGCCAAAAGTCAATTCAATCTTTGAGTAAAAGAAATCTGATATTTCGAAATTAGCCCATAATCAAATTATTTGTTACGAACCTCAGAAAATAATGTCAATTTAACTCACTTTAACTTAACTTCGTAAGGTTCGGTTTCGGTTTCGGCCGTAACAAGAAGAAGAACCGATGATTCGGTTACGGTTTCAGTAACGGCTGAAAATCGTGTTTCGATTGGACACTAGTTTCAATACATTCAGCTAACACTAAACATCACTTACGACACAAATAGGCACAACATAATACATACACAAATTTTACAATTTTACAACACGTCCTGACGACACTAATGTCAACTTACGATTTCCGATCTATAACGTCGTATGTTAAGATATGATTTAATAGATTTTATACATTCACGTATTCGGAATAGTGGTGTAACTGTCCGGTGTAAGTATCGAATATACCTGGTTTACGGATAAAATATGGAGTGTTTGTTTGTTATTATTTTGGTTAAGTAGGTAATTATAGATATTGCTGTACAGAGTGTACCTATCTAACTATTGATAATGAATTTTGAGTGTAGTTTCGCCAAATTACCTATTTGATTGGAGCATTCGCTGGAATATAATTTTACCTACTAAAGAATTCCTAGAGCCCTCAAATGTCTATTTATTATTATTAATCAACAAGTTACTCAAGATTAAAGCTGCACTAGTGTTCATTTGAGACCTTAATATATTACAATATCATGATTTTAGGTTGTACTTAATTGAAAATTGTATGAATTCTCCGATGAATTTTATAAATAAACATTAAAAATCGTTTTAATAGGTTTAAAACATTCAAAAGACCTTAACACTATTTTATTCGTAAACCAAGTTACCTATTCCATAAAATCGAAAGTTATAAATTATAATACTAAAGACTAAACAGAAACAAACATGTATTTCGAAATTGCGACATTCACATTTCCCGTGTGCTTTCCATTACTGTTTCTGTTCAAAGATATCAAAGACATATTTAATATTGCAATAGTAAAAGAGCAATGGAAATTATTTATGTCGGACTTTCGTAACAGAATCACAGAACACTCCCGTAGAAACACATTTACGAACAAAACTGAATTTGCAATATTATTATCTTGCATTATATAATAATTTTAAAATGGTTGCTGCATTATACGTACTGTAAAGGTTGTCTGCAAAAGGGAACTTAACATCACGCATGCTGGCAGAGAAATGACTGGTTGCATTCGATCACCCAAGCGAATTTAGAATTAGTTTCAAAATTGAATATGCGGCGATTGTTTTTCAATAAAGAACAGCCGTTCTATTCTGTAAAAATCTCACCGTGAAAACTTATCTGAATTGAACTGTCATTCTACCCAATCCTAGGCATTGACACTATTGACAGCTCACTTCGCATTAGTTTTTACGGTAAGATTTTAACAGAATATGTCGGTAAGTAGTGGAATATATAATGAAAGAAAGAAAAAGTATCAATTGGGACTCGTACAGGATTATCACAAACTAAACTCATTCATTAAAAAAAGTAAAATAAAAATAGCAACAGAATGTCCGGTACGAGGCCAAAAGGCCCTGTCTCAGCATGATGTTGCGACATTTAAAAAATAAGTGCCGCAGCGTTAGTATTCTGATAGGGCCCGCTGCTGTGAACTCACAGACAGAAATAAATAATAATTAAAAAACTAAAATAAAATAAAAACCTGATATTTGTGAGTAACATATTATTTAAAAAAATAGGCGATACATATGTGATAGGCGCGTTTAAGTGAGCACGCTGGTCTTCCTGAAACAAATAACGAAAATTCAATCTTGCTTACTTGCAACAGTATCTACCTAACAAATAAAAACCCGAATAAATAGCTATTTAAATTGGCTATGGTTTTCAAACTTACTTTATTCTTTCCATTCCTTTTATAAGACATTAGGTAATTTTCGATATCACTCCGTTCTGTAAATAATTGTCTTTGGAAATTGTACGTATCCTGTGGTTTAGACTTTGCTACGATGATTTATCGCCCTCTTGATTGAATTAGCTGCATTTGCGATTGAATTTACATAATTTAAGACTACGACTAAATTGACTGTTGTTAAACCTAAATTAAGTGCAATCCTGTTTGTTCTTACGTTCCCCGCTATCTGGACAATATAATTCAGATTGAATAGTCCCCTAAGGTTAGAAACAGCTTAAAATGTCTTGAAAAGAAAGACTTAACTTGCAAGGCACAAACAACTACGTTTTAACAAATTACAAGAGGTTTATGGGTGCTATTTCTTATCCAAACGTTCAGATTAAATTAATAGAAAAGTCATACAATAATAAATGGATTGAATTTGAATAAACAAGTTACAGAAACATCAATCCAGCGCGGGGCGTAAGTGCTCATACATACGAGCGCAACTCGTCAACGGCAGAGGCAATTGCAGCCGTCGACTGTCGTCGACGGTCGTCGTTGGACCGTCGGCCGGTGCCGTCGACAAAACGTGCCGCTCATGTATTTGAGCACCGCCACCGTACCCAAATATACGAGCGGCACGTTGTCGACGGCAACCGCCGACACTGCGACGGCTGCAGTGGTTACACAATTAGCAATTTCCTTCAAAAACATTCGGATTGTGATTGAAAGTCTATTCACGTAGAAAGCTGGTCACCGGCGCCGATATGCCAGCGTTTGCCGCCGCTGACAAGCGCTGGTTGTCAACGCTATTCGGCGCACGCAGTTTTCATACTTTCTATCAAATCAGCGCGAACCGTTACCGATAAGCGCCGACAAGTTTCTATCTGAACTGGTTGGCGCCGGTTCGCACTGGTTCGTGCTGATTTGGCAAAAACGTTTGTTATATCAGCGGGCGCCGTCGCCGGTTATCAGCTTTCTACGTGAATACACCCTTACGCAATCAGTGTGCGGATTTTGAAACCTATTATAGGAAAAAGCATAAAAGTAATCACACAATACAGCGTACATTCTAATACTGGACTAATACTAGCGACATTCGCAAGAGTTTTACGACACAGCTTCTCAGAAAGGCATTGCAGTGCGCCTGCACACAATTATTGTTACATTTTGACGTCTTTATCGCGATTGGACGCCCGCCAGCGTGCACAAATTGCACATTCACTTTTCATTTTCCTTATGAAGAAAAACGTTGTGTAAATTGTTTGTTAGGTGTTTTTAATTTGTTGTTAAGTTAGAGAATCGAGTAGCAATTTTAAATACTTACCTCGATTTTCTTTCAGTAAAAGTGTACAGTTTTTCTTGAATCGCGAAAAACAACAATTTATTTGAATGAATAAATAGCCTCGACGTTGTTGTTTCTGTAATATACGTAACTATTTCTTTCTACACGAAAAACCGTTACTTATAAAACAATAAAATCATCTTATTGTGCAACTCAAGGCAATTTGTCATTCTGCAAAAACAAAAATAAATTACTTCATTTGTCATAATAAATAAACTAACAGATGGAAAATAATCATTGATAGCGGTGACACAATAGTGTTATTATTTATGCAAAAAAACGCTAATAATGACACTGAGAAACCTTCCAATTAACAATTATTAATTGATAATAGAAATTGATATGAAAAACTATGACTGGTTCGTCTTTACAATTCCGCTATTGTTTTTAATTGAATAAAAATGTAAATAATAATGGAGGCCTTCAATTGAAGGACTAAAATAGACTTATTTTTTAACAAGTTGGGGCCACAAAATTTGTAATAGTTGTACTATGGTGAATTTAATAGATTTAAAGACTCCGATGGGGTTCGTAGCTAAATAATAACAGCACGGGTCGATCAAAGGCTAAGCTACGCTTGCCGAGGTCGGGCCGTGGATGGGTGACTATCCATTACATATCGAGAATTCGAGACCCCTCCGTGCCTCGTAAAGCACGTTAATCCGCTGGTCCAGGCTGTCATTTGTAGATTTTTGACAGTCGTTACGGGCAGTCAGAAACCCGAATGTCTAACAACCAATCTTACGTAAGGGTCTCGCATTACCCAGTAACTGGGTTGTGGAGATCAGATAAGCTGTCGCTCCATGTAAAATACTTTTATTCAGCTGCATCCGGTTAGACTCAAAGCCGACCCCAACATGGTTTGGAAAAGGCCAGGCAGATGAGAGATTCTGGCTGATGGGATAAAGAAAGAGTCCGATATTTAAATAGGAAACACCCAAATTCAAGGATTCATCAAGTGCATCCAAGAAAAATCTGTAAATTTTATGTGTCGAGAAAATATTGTTCTACATCTATGCAGTGGTAGCATTGTTTTCTTTAAACAGTTTCTTTACTCAAAGAAATTCAGAAGAAATAAGTCTTTCTACCTAACGAGTCCTTAAAATATATCCAGCATGTTATTATGTTTTCTTTAACATTAGTGTAATGACATTCGTTAAAAGAAAACGAATGTACGAAACGTCCTTTCAAATCTTGATCTAAATGAGTATAAATATGGAAGAAAAAAAGGGTGTATTAAAAAATAAAACACAGTTTTTGATAGGTAGGTACGATCAAGTTTTTGTACCTAGTATTTTCAAAGGTAGATGAGGCCTCTCTTTGAGAATGTTTAAGTTTATAAGTGTTTATGTTTATATTTTTGTGCATTGTAATATTTTTACTCCGCTCTATTCATCGACATTTCGCCGCGATTCTTGTGGCCATCTCCGGTCTCATTTCCGCTCCTTAGTGATGTGTCTATAAGGATGTCCGATAGGCTGTCATTTTATCGATAATTAACAATAGCGGTAACCGACATGTTCCTTGCGGTTACCATCATGAAATGGTATTATATAATATTTTTTATTTATATAATTTATTTTAAGCATTGTTCTCATGTAAGTGACTTTGTGTCTTTTTTGAGAATAAAATATCTTTAAACCTATATCGTTCACTGCGTTGGGTATTTGTATTTTTATGCTGCCAACGCAGAATATGGCGGAATTTAAGAAAACACTTGTGAATGTGTTTTTTTTTTCTAGCTAAAGTCAGCATACTTAATTCAGCAACCATATCATTAATTATAAAATGATTCACGATTTCGCTAACGCACTCAATGTAATCATCACAATACTATCACCATACATTGTGCTACATTGCAACTTCAGTTTCGTCTTACATGTTACACGTTCCACACACACTAGTGACGCGACAAAATTGTTGCACACGATAAAGTGGTTAAGTCAGAATCAGCTGTATTAAACACGGTCTAACCAGTCGTGATTTCAACTTTACAGTGACCGGACGAAGGTGGCGAAATTCGAAATATAACCTGTGACATTCCAATTCCAAAATTCGAATTTAACGGCCATCATAGTGCTGTGTTAGTGTTGAGTGTCGATACCATTTTTATTTAGAATTATTTTCTTTTTTCGTAGGAAAATGCTGGAAATTAATAATATAAGTGGTGTACTATCGTCGTCCATGAAGTTATTTTGCGAATGATACTTTGTTTTACAAGTGCCGTGTTTTGTGTGGACGCTTGCTGTGCGATGCTGTGTTGCGAACGACAACGGACTTTATTGTGGCTACCTACGGTGTTTCGGTGAGTTGATTTACTATATTGTTATTAGCAATTCAATAGACATTGAAGCACTCGAGAATATCAATTATTTTAAAATGTCTATTGAGTTGAGTCTTTATTTAAAATTACACAAACGCTTTTGAATTGCCTGCAAATG
Organism: Dryobotodes eremita; assembly: GCA_917490735.1. Classification (NCBI taxonomy): domain Eukaryota; kingdom Metazoa; phylum Arthropoda; class Insecta; order Lepidoptera; family Noctuidae; genus Dryobotodes; species Dryobotodes eremita. Next base: position 15,995,869 of record OU823257.1, read on the forward strand.
TTTGTTAGCAGTTATACTATGAAATTATACATACTGTCACATCAAGATATTTCCCTTGACGCGCATAAAGACAGCAACTTGCAAGCGTTTGTGTTTCAATCTGTTTGTACCGTGTACTTGTTTACTGCTCATATTCATAAGTAGGATTTTATGTTACAACTTACACATAAAATAAAATGCTATTTATGAAATAAGACAATTTGCGATGCGATGGTAGTATTTTATTACTTTTACGGACCGGAGGAATGTATGCGATTACCGCCTTTATTTCACGTTATTACGATATTTTATAATCGCTAATAACTTGTAAGCTTAAATTGTAACTACGAAGTTTTATTACTACACTATAAAAGTACTTGTAAGTTGTAACCTGAAAGTTGTCTCAGTTTTTATAGGTATGAGGTGAAATATAATTTACTACAGTAATATATTAACCTTAATTCGTTTTTGCATAGTTTTATGCATACATAATAATAAAACAAAGCGCCAATTAAGAACTTTAACAACTATAAAATATTATAAGATTTCGTTTACGCAACCAAATAGGGTTTGGTACGATGTCGATACTTTTACTTAATCTGCACTATTTTGTGCAACACATCACTTATTTGTTTATTTCTAATTCCTTATTTATTGAGGAAAATAACCGTATTTCCAATGGAATTTTTTAGATTAGAAATTGTGAACGGTTCAATTCGCAAAAGGTTCCTACGTCAAAAGGGCCATTCTCGTCAAAGTGGGATCTTGGAGCGAGTTGGAGTTTACAAACTGATTATGTTCACAAAAGTGATTATCGCAGCTTATTTGTAGTTACCTATGTTTAGCTTCAAGAAATCCACTGGCTTATAAAGTCAATGGAGATTAGCTCTGATACTTTTAAAAATAGTTTAACCGTTGTAATTACAGAAATAGGTCTCATGGAGCTTCTTGCCCATTCTTCTCCATACACAACTACTTTTTGGAAGGGGCAACTAGAATCAATTCTATTTTCTTGTACATTTTGACGTTCAAAAGTGCCTTTTAATGGCCTACTTGAAAATTTGACTCTGATTTGTATTTATTACTTTGGCACTTAAGGGGACTACAGGACCTAAATGCAAATTTTATAATGCCTAAAAGTATATGATCTACTGCAGTAAACTAAATCAGAAAAATATATGATCTTCTTCAGGGTATATACTAGTTAGATAGTGTGTTGAAAACTTAATACAACTAATTTGATACGATAGAAAAATCACGAAGATGTCTCCAAACATTTCTTTTAACGATTAAAAACCATACTAATATACATGCAATCATTCTGAATTTTTGTCAGATTATTCTACAAGCAACATATTAACGTAATAGTGTTTTACTTTTTTAGTCCAATCAATAGTATTTTTGTAAATAGATAATTACTGCATATTTTGCAATAAATTACCAGCGCTGTGTCTTCGCGTTTCTCTTTATTTTCTATGCAGTCTGACAGTGACTGCGCTTTAGCTGTCGTAAGCCTCTTAATATGAATGTAGCTTGTGAGTTCTTCCAACCTCATTGATGATTTTGTATCTAATTTTACTGTATTACAACCCTAGTTTGTCAATTATCATTCTCCTGCTCAATTTATTTGGGACGTGTCTTTTTCTTCCATAGTTCTCTTTTAGTTGTCGTCTCGGTTGTCATCCCCTTTTTTACCATATCATCTTTCACACAGTCCGTCCATCATTTATTTGGTCTTCATCTACTCTTAAAGCCATAGTTATTAGCATCAATAGACCGCAATAACTGCCTATGTATGACTATAAAATGTAAGCTACAATTAACGGACGATAAATCACTGCCTACACCATTTTATCTCGTGATGAACATGATACTTAATAAAGCAAACTTCAAACAAATTGAGAAATTTGAAATGTTAATTAAACTTTTTGTTGACAACATTTACCTATATAACATACATTTTTCTAAAAATAACTGGCATTTTTCTCTCTACCTAATTATAAAACATCGCAAAAAAGACAAAAACAACTAAAAAAAACAATATAATTTTGCAGTAAACAACCATTTATTTATGTTATAACGTAGACGAGAAATAATTAAAGTAGTAACAAACATGAAACAAATTAAGATATTACGGATGTTAATTAACAATTTTAATGACCAAACATACAATATTTTCTTAGAAAAACAGTCATTTATTAATGAAATATCGCAGTTAGAGAGAATATCACTCTTCCGACCACCATTACAGACTAACCCGCCAACCGCTTTACACTTTTATAATCTACAATTACGGATTGTAAAAATGTAAAATGGAATTCCTTAATGGCGAATGCTGTAAAAGGGGCCAAGTCTGTAATGAGTTGCGTGTAAGCAAAATTTGTATTTATTTCACTATACCGAGAAACAACAATAAAATTTTGCAATTATGTTATAGTAGCTGTGGTTCAGTACTTGTTAGCTTGGTTAGTTGCCGCCAATAAAATGCAGTCTGTGGTACCGATATTTTAATTGTTTTATTCAGTAGCTGAGGGTTAACGTTAAAGGATTGTTTTAATTGCTTCTATTTAACGGAAGGCTTATCTAAATAAGGAAATGTGAAAATATGTACGTAATGATTTTCTGACGTGTAGGGGGCCAGTCTTGCAAAAGTTTCATTGTTTCGGTAGAGGGCGCCCTAAGCTTTCCAGTTTTTCCCGCGACTTATCGATAGTTCTGTTTAGAAAGCTGAGTGGCCAATCAGGACACGCACTATCGACCAAGCAAGAATTACAGATTACACAAAAATGCTCTTAATTTTGTCGTAAAAAAACTATTAACTTCATTTCTAATAAGTAGATAATAAGTAACTAATAGTAATAACACACACAAAAAAAGAACACTCTAAACACACAACCAGTCAGTAAAGCGCGAAGAAACATTTAAAAAAAGAACGTTCGTTTTCAATTACGTTTCGCTGGTCGTAAAAATTTCGAAGTACGCATCAACCAATAGAATGGGCCGCAGCAACTTTGCAGCAGATTATAATTCTTTTTAACCACAGAACAGATTACCCGTATCCCCTATGCGTTAGAAATGGTATAGGAATATTGCTGACAGTTTTTTGTTGACTGCGGTAGGTCTATGTTACAAAATTGCATCGGAAATGTGTCGTGTGAAAATGTTTGGAAAGCTCTGTGACAGACGGGACTTGAAACGCTCGTCTGTAATGTTAAAAGAGTAGTATTTAAACGCAAATCAAAAAATATCCTTTTTCTATGCAATAAGATTCCGAATTCCCATCAAAATTACTGATCGCACAGCAAAATATTCAACTCAAAATATCACTAAACACACAATTTATTTTCGCAGCATACAGCGATTTTTCCTAAAGCAAAAGCTTTTTCATCAACGTCACGTTTTACCGAAATCTAGGGTAATCTAAATATAGGGTTAGGGTTAATAAGCTGGTCGACGGAGCCCCGCTTCGCGGGGCTCCTATTTCTGTCTAAAGGGTTTAAAGGAACCTAACCAACCGAACCTCGGGATGCCACTGACGTCGACCATCTAGGGTTAGTATTTTCGGGAACATTTATTATGTTTTCGGAAACTTAGTTCATCACTCAAAGCATTTTAATTTTACTGAACCTGACTGTATCTGATTTCTTCAAACTTGTTTTGGTATTGGTTTTAAAATGTGGTACTCGTTGGGAATAGAAAATAAATTCGGAAATAAACTAATACCAAATGGTATTAGCTCTTGGTATTGGATGGGAATAGAGCATTTTTACGACAAACGGCTGATCGGAGACAAATACATAATACTCACACGCTATGAATGTGAGTATTATGTATGTAAGGTCTGGTTGATTTGCTGTGCAGTCAGTATTTAATTTGCTGTGCAGTCAGTATTTAAATGATGGAAATAAATTGATAGGTGATTATTTATTTGATGTGCAATTAATAATATCCCATGTTAAAAGCTCGGACACACAAGCGCGAAGGCACGCTTTGTGTCGCGCCTGTTAGCGGGAGCCTTAAAGGTTCTTCGAGTTCAGAATTGAAACTTGATTGGAATGATTGTCAAATTGATTCAGATTCGATGCTTACTCGATTCTAATTAATTTCTTAACTCTATTTTCGGTTGAAAGGAGCTAATATAGATATATCCTTTAAACCATTAAAGCCCCCACAGATATGCGCGACGCGACTATTGTAGAACAATTTCCATTAAGTTTTCATAGAAGTTGATCTAGTAGAGTCGCGTCGCGCTGTCGCGTCGCGCGTATCAAGGAGCGATAAGGATGCAATATAAACTATTATAAACTGATCAATCAACGATTTCATTACGATATTAATAATTTTGTAACTTTGGTAGGTCTCCATATACTCCTATTAATAATAAATACTTTTTTCAGTTCATTTATCATTTATCCACTTATAGTTACCAAAAACACTTATTAACATAAAAAAAGTTGAAGTAGTTGAAAAACTTGAAGACAAAGCTATCCAAAATTAAGTTGAAATTCAATTTCTAGAACGAAATTTGCCTTAAATCTGTTAACAACGCTACAGAAATTACAATTACAAATTACTAGAAACATAGGCATTCGAACAAGAACGACTTCAATACATTACTTACACAGTACCTAATCGAATAATTTATAACAATTTATTTATATGCGTATTTCTTCTGACATTTTAGTCTGACCCCTTCGACACGTGTATGCGAACTTATCAATGCACTTAATAACATATTAATAATCTGACGTTTTTAATGTGTGACCTGTGATAAACTGTCTTACATAGTTAACTTTCTGTAGTGGAATATATTTCCAATAATATGGTCTAGTCATGTTTGTAACTTAGTCAAATTACTAAATGTTTTTAGTGCTAAACATATTCAAAACATCGTTCGGTGGGGTAATTACGTAACACACTAACAGTAGGAATGGGTTTCATTTTGACAGTTCAACAACATTCATTGCGTTATTTACGTTGTTAAGCAGACAACTTTTTCGAACTTTAGAAGCAATGGATTAGTAATAGGCTTCATAATGATTCAGATTGTGATAGATAGCGTGTTACGTAATTAGGGTGCTGTTTCTGTGAATCTTTAAAGATGACAGAGACAGAACGATGATTTAAATTAATTTAGCGTTACATGTGTTTATTGATTTGTAATGCAAACGGTCACAAACAACGCAGAAAAAAGAGTTTTGGAAGGAAAAAGGCTAGGTGTTCCTCCAGAAGTCAAAAATATGATTTATGTTATGAGGAAAAGTTTAATATTCCGCATAATTCTTTAGTGGGCCTTCATCTTACGATTATCTAAACAAATATTTAAATAGAAAGATAAGATTTTTTGTATGTTTGCGGTCACTAGCAGCGCTAAAAAAATCAAGCTTCTAAGTCAAAGCATTAAAAAAAATATGGCCATTTATGCGACATATTTTGATGCTCGCAAATAAATCAAAACCAGTAGGGTACTTCCCGTTGACCTAGAATCATGAAATTTGGCAAGAAGCAAGATCTCACAGCAAAAGTAAAAGTCCGAAAATCGTTAATTTGTAGTTATATCACATAATAAAAAATATTTTTGCGATTACAAACTTACATTTGCAGTTGGAGAATTGGCCGTGACGTATATCGATTTATGGGAAAACATGTTTTTCAACTACAATCTTAAGTTTGTTCTTGGGTTAAATTCATCCTAATTACTCACCTGAACCTAACCCTTCATTGTGCGTGGTCCTACACGCACTTGGCCGGTTTTTCCTCCTCAGTTTACGAAGCTACTAACATCAGTGCAGTAAGGGTTTTTGTTGCTGACTGACTAACTGCAGCCTTAAAACTCAAAATCCGTGACGCGATTAACGAAATAGACCCGCCATTTTGTTAAAAAAGTGATTGAAAATTTTGATGAAAGAACCGACATCTGTGAGCGTGGTCGTGGTGGACATTTGTCTGATATAATTTTTCATTAATAATTGCCAAACCTTTCTCTTTCTAATACAATGAAAATTTGAATCATTTTCATCATAGATATAAGAAATTTTCATCTAAATTCTTTGTTTTAACAAACAGGGTTCTTGTTGAAAAACCCTTTAGTACCATTTTGCCCGTTAAAAAGTCTTTGCCCTCGCCTCTTTCCATCACGCGGGGTCGGCTTTCTTAATCTTTCGGCGCCATTCACTTCGCTGATAAGCGTCGTCATCTGTAAGGCCAAGCTTTTGCATGTCCTTCCGCACATTTGTCATCCAGGTAGTTTGTGACCTAAGGGACAAAGCACACTTATTCCGCTCTGTCCAGCTTTTGTCCATAGAAAACAACGATTTTGTATGCAGCTACGTATGCATCTGTTCAGCTTTCCGCGTCTATTCAGTCTTCGCGGCAAATAGGCATAAAATTAGGACAACTGGACACAGTTAAACGAAAAGGATCCAACCCACAAATGGCCTAAAATGAATAAAGATACCAAAACACAGGTAACACAATTCATTTTCGGCCATTTGTGGGTTGGATCCTTTTCGATTAACTACGTCCAAGTGTGGTTTAACATGCGCACGCTAACGACAGTGTTCAGACTAAAATTAAAATTAACATTAATTAAATGAAACGCGAATGGAGCTGAATAAATTTAGTTACTCCCTAACTCTTCCTGTCTTCTTTGTAACCAGAGAAACGCACTTTTCACGATATTATGGTCATCGGGTCCACGTATGACATGTCCGTACCACATTAGCCTGGACTACGTACTCTTCTCAATAATAGGCGTAACTTTAAAACTCCCCCTTACGTTTCGTTACGCATTTTGTCGTTGAGAGTGACTTCACCCGCCCAACTTAACAAGCTCAATGCACTGGTATGAAGTTTTTGCTCCTGGGTTTTCTTCGAAGCCCACGTTTCGCTACCATAAATTAAAACAGGCCTCACAGCATTAAAAAGAAGCGTAGAACAAAAATCTAAGTGGAAACTTAGCAGGTCTAGTCCTTTCATTAACTTGTCATTCAAATGTTAGTCGGCTAATACCCTACTTATCGCTCTTCTTTCACTCGTGTAAAGGCTACCTGCCAACAGGCGCGACAGCGCGACGCGTCTCTAGTAGAACAATTTCTATGAAAACTTCTTGGAAATCGTTCTACAAGAGTCGCATCGCGCTTTCGCTTTGCGAATGTCTGCGGGAGCCTTAAAGTTGCTATGGGAGGTTTTTGTGTCTCAATCAGATGTGCCATAGCATAGAAACATAAAAATTGCTATAAATACTCCCACAAACAGGCGCGACGGGTCTCTTCTAGAACAATTTCTATGAAAACTTCATGGAAATCGTTCTACAAGAGTTGCGTTGCGCTGTCGCGTCGCACCTATCTGCGGGAGCCTTAAGGCACGTACACACTGGCGCGACGCGACAGTGCGACACAAAGGCACCGCCTGCCGCGCGACAAGCGGTGTCTTTGTGTCGCGCTGTCGCGTCGCGCCTGTTTGTGGGAGCCTTTAATGGTCATTATGAATCACTAGATTTATATCATATAATCATAACATACACTCGTGTTATGTTTATGTGTAATGTAATTGTTACAACCGGTCAGTCTTCGCGTGTAACTTGGAAGACGTGTATTACTTAATTATTGTTTTTACCGCTAATAATTTTGACGCTTTGTTGATGAGTGCTGTCGATTGAGTTAAACGCTTCTTCAATAAACATAGTAATCAGGTAAATTTTAGAGAGGCTCAATTAGGCGACCGACATCATCCTCGTCGTTCATACAAAAGTATGAGATCCTATAGTCTGTTCTAAAAGTATCTCATGTAATTGTAAATAAATAGAACAGAAAACGTACCTGTGGATGCCAATTTGTAGTGCCACTTACAAATTGAGTGCTTTGATTTGATTATTTGAATACTCATCCGAAATTATAATTTTTTAGCATCTTGAAGATGTTTTTCATTTGACAATAAAATTAGGTTAGTTTTATAACCACAATTTACTTCGATGATATTTCAATGACAATTTAATAATTTTATTCAAACAATAATTGTTGCGAAAAGTGGTGAGATTTATAGTTAAAACCTAAATATAGATGATAAATGCGTAAGGATTTAACATGGACAAAGTTTGTTTACATTTTCATCAGATAGATTTGAAACAGACTGTACACTTCCCTAGTTTGGGCATTGTCTCATCACCCGTAGTTTGATTACTATCGATCCTTTGTAGTCAAACTTAAAATACAAGTTCCTAATAATGATAAATAGTTTTATTTCTGTAAGTAGGTTTGTACAAACACTTTTACACGTCAATCATATTTTAAAAACTAGATGAGGTCGGCGTTTCCTATCTGACTACTCTGAGAAGAAAGGCCGAAACAAACTCAGAGGTCACAGTCTCTTTTAAAGTCCTGACATAATCTTGGTCAGATAATGTGAAGACCATGTAGATTTGTGTCTGAAATGGTCTTTTGAGGAAAAACTACACAGAATGAGTGGACCTGTCCAGTCAGTGCACGCATTTGTCAGTAATCGTGCAGCTCGACTCAAAACTTATTTATAACAATATTTCATTAACCTAACGTGTTTGTGTTAAAATAGCTGTTGCCCGCGACACCGTCTACGTGTATTTTGTATTTCATTGTTTTTGATACAAATATTCAGGATGAACAGTAGCCAAGTCCGAGGCTACCTATCTGTCAAATTGTAATAGACGAACAGAGTTACTTTCGCATTTATAATATTAGTAAGAATTTAATCGGTTTGGGTAGTCTTGTCGTAAATTATCCCAGTCAAGTTCTTATCTAAGCAAACGTTTGCTTAAATAGTATTAAAGGCATTTTACTACAACCGTATTATTTGGGTTTTCACTATTGTCTACGTTTTATTCGCTCTCTTCCTTCGTGTCTCTTTATTTCTGTGTTAATTTCCCATCTTTCGCATAAGGCTGTTTCTTTCTGAAAGTTGGTAACATCGAAAATAGCTGTCAAATATTTACCAGTTTTGGTTGATTTGTCAAAATGCAGCCTTGTAATCCATTCATCTATCGCCAAACTCATCTTTTTATACAATCTTTTTTTAAATTACTTTTTATATAAACATCATAAAAGATAAACGCGTTGCTGGTATCTTATACGATAGTATGCTTATCTTGAGTTTAACGCGAAATATCTTAATGTAGGAAATATTATTGTTGCTGGTTGTTCTGGGGTTGCCAACTACAGACACTTTTACTTTTAAGGTAAATATTTAACTGATCATCTAAAAACATATTGACCTTCTAATGATGGACACTTTTTTAAATTAATGAACCGCGTTGCCACGGTAGAGTCGATAAGCGCTACATCCAAGTTGGTCGCAGTTAATTGGCTATTTAGTATTTTTAGGACTCTAAAATAGGAATTATTTGATGTTCACAAAAAGAGGCGCAATCGTTATATTAGAGTGGTCAATAATATTACTAGGAGCGCAAAATGGGAATTATTCGAGGTTCGATTAAATGCATGCCTACTTTGAAAATGTCAAAATCAATTTCGAACAAGTTTTTTGGTCAGCCTCTTACTACACTGCCACTTCCTTTTTTGAACCTCACACATTGATTTATTTTCTGAGAGAACATTTTTTTATTCCTATTTTTTGGATTGAGAAGCCTCTTCCTTATCGATGTGGAATTGTGGATGGCTATGCTTACTGAACACTGTAAACTTAATGCTTAAAAAAGTTTAACTTCGTCAAAAAAAAAAAAAACTACTAATTTATCTGCTTTCGTGATTCGCCGACAACCCTAACTATACCATATAATTCGTATTAAAATGCACATTGCCATCTCTTATTCCGGTATCGACATTCGGTTACAATGTTGCCAGACTATCCACCTCTCGCTTCCCCATAACAATTATCGCCGTAGCGCGAAAGTGACGGAGATAAAATTTTACGACTAGATCGTGTATAGCCGAGAGCTTAAACAATTTTCATTGCTTATTTTGCTGTGTGACTAATTTTATGCCAACAGCCGAGGAACATAGGTATTCTGAGAAATTCTATATTACTTCTGAAGTTTTATATGTTTTGTGTTACCATATTATGGTTATACGTTTTCTTAAATGCCTTCTGCTGATCAAGATCTCATTTGGCTGCCGTAAAAATCACGTGTTTGGTAGAAAAGGTGTGACATCGTCACCGATAAAATCATTTATTGATACCTTTTCCAGTTATTCGTGTTTATTATCATCTTAAAAGGTATGGTGTTGTTGTAGAAACGGTTTCGTTTATTGTATCATAGAGAATACGTTATTAGCAGATGTTGTGGTTAGATAAGGAATTGACGTGGTTTCGGAGTAAGGAATCGTTAAACGGTCATAATGAATTAAGGCCTTTATGCGGTTTATAACACTTTATACAGGGTGTAATTTTAAACACCATCAACCTCTTAAGGGGCCATTGTGCTCATCATTATGAACCCACCCACTTGTGTCACCCTGTGTAAAATGTCTACGTTTATATCTGTTATTTTTTATGGTGTACATAATAAAGAGTATTCTATTCTATTCTATTCTATGAAAAACTTTTACTATGGGACGAACCCTAAAAGAGCGACAAAAAAATCAGCTATTCTCTACAAATTTATGTTCGCATAACTCGTCAAAATGTAGGGAACAGCCGATATTTTTTTTGCCATTGAAGGTTTGGTCCTGTAGTAAAAGATGTTCTTAATGATGACTACAATGACCCCTTAATAGGTTGATGGTGTTCAAAATTACAGCCTGTATTGCCAAATGTATTCCAGCTTAGCCTTTACAGGTCGGTTTAATATAGCAAGTATGTTAAATGTAGTTACATAACATAAGGAACAGGAGCGCCCATTGGCAGTGTTTCAAATAACATGGTTAGTTTACTTTATTTCTTCCGGCTGACAAGGCCCTCGCAAGGTTCTTGAGCTAATTCTGAATATTTACAGCTCGTTCAGCTTCCTATAATATTTATTAAAATTTCCTCTAAGTGTTCTGTTCTCTTACAATGGACTTCTTGTGACAAAATCTAGATGAGAAACTAGGAAGTGACAATGGAACACGCGTCATGTTCATGAACGGGCGCCGTCAGTTGAGACTGATCATCTCTTAACTGCCACGGCTTATTTTTATTATTAATCTTTTATTTTGAATTGTTTCTTAATATATATATTTTGTTCATTGTTCTCGCATATAGAAGCTACAAGAATAATGTACCCAGGATTTTGTAACATCTTGATTTAAAAAGAGTGTCCTTGGAGTTTCTTGCCCGTTCTTCTCCATAGAGATCTACGTTTTGGAATGGGCAACTAGCTTCAACTTTCTGACTAACTGACCGACTCTTTGACAATTCAAAAGTGCCTGTAAATAATTAATTGAAATAAATGCTTTGAGTTTGAGTTTGGATTCTTTCGTATAGAAAAGATGATTTGTCAAGGGATGACATGTCGCGTATTTTTTGGCAGCTGGTTACTTTAATTAAGTTTTGAGCCTATTTGGTCCTATGGTGTACTGAACATTATTAATTTGTCGACTATCTATTTCCAGTCGACTATCTATTATCTTTACTAATATTATAAAGAGGTAAAATTTGTTTGTTTGTTTGTAAGTTTGTATGTAGGGAGTAATATCTTGGACTGCCGGTCGGATTTGATTTTTTTTTCCGTCTGATAGTCCAATTTTTGAGAAAGGCTATAAGGGTGTGGCGGTCAGATAGGCAGTTGCGCCATGTCAAATACTGGTATTCAGCTGCATCCGGTTAGACTGGAAGCCGACCCCAAATTGTAGCTCGCAAAATTCAAATTTTCTTTAGTTTTTTGCAAATTGCAGCTCTGTTTTACGTCGTATGTTGATCAAAATGCGATTCTGGACTGTGCGAATTATATATTTATCGAATAATAATCATCAATTTCATATCAATCGTCAAATTGAAAGAAAATTTGAATATGGCGGGCGACAACTGAGGTGTCACCTTAATATTTAGCGATAGGTAGTTTGCGACAGCGTCGCCATCTATGTCGAGACTGCCGGCCCAGGGCCTGCAGTCTCGACATTAAATAGCGACAAAAATCTGTCGCTAAGTCGTATCGATGTCAAATTCCTTTAATAGATTTTCAACTTTATTTCCAAAGCATAAGGTTGAAAATCTATTAAATAAATTTGACATCGATACGACTTAGCGACAGATTTTTGTCGCTGTCTATGTCGAGACTGCAGGGCCAGGTCTGTTTAGGAAAACTACTATATGGAATACAATCAAAGGACTTTACTCAGCTTCGGATTTATTAACTTTTAAGGGCTCAAAAGTCATCCGTAGGAATTCTTCGCTATCAACGAAAAGTTTATGTTATGATTTCCAATATTAATATCTTTAGGATTACTTGCACATTAAAGTAGGGTACTTACAAACAAACAATTTTATATCACTCCATTTTACGAGTACACCATCAAAATCTGGTTTATAGTTTCTGACGCAAACCTTTTCAATCTCATTCGATAACTACATTAACTACTTTAGAAACTTCTACGGCGAAGGAAACACGTGATTTTCATAGATTATTATGGTAAAGATATAGATTTTTATCTGGGAAATGAATACAGAGTAGGTTTTTTTTATTTAGTGTTTCAATATATGGGAATTGACGAAAGTACGTGACAACGTGACTAAAAAAGTAAACTGAGTCTAAAGACTGAACAAGTTGTGGTTTGTGACATACTACTGTACTTGCAAAGGAAAATGACGTATCAATATCACTACATATTATAAAACAAAGTGTCCCGTCGCGTCTGTCTGTCTGTCTGTCTGTCTGTACGCGATAAACTCAAAAACTACCGAACGGATTTTCATACGGTTTTCACCAATGGACGGAGTGATTCATGAGGAAGGTTTAGGTTTATAATTTATTAAAGTTTTGTGTAAATTGGCTGAAATATGACAATGATAGTTGAAAAAGTCGGAAGAAATCCTACCGTTTGAGAGCTATATCGGCGTGCGCTGTAGACACCGTTATTTGTACACTTAAATAATGTATGGTGGGATCGTTACTCACAAATACCTCTAAAAAAAAAGTCCGCGATAGCGTAAGTCTACCATTTAGGCGAACGCCATTATTCATTTATTTTAATTTTTATAAAAACTTTGCCCCACACTAGGAATCTCCTTTTTATTGGCAAAACTTTGTCCGTTGCATTATGTAAATTTGGTCAAATAGTTTAAAAGTTTAAAAATCGCGACAGTGCACATGTCGCCGCTATGTCATAAAAAACCTTCTAATCTCTTGCAGGATTGGAAATAAAATATATTAAAAATATTCCAAGTAGGATGAACATTGGTTACATTTTAATTTAACCCACATGCTCGACGCAACAGGCTGATAAAAAAAAAACTGAAAATAAAATTGGCATATTTACACATATATGCTCTACTACCCGTGCGAAGCCAGGGCAGGTCGCTAGTTTCATAATAATTTCAATGCTTGTAGACCAGAGTTGGTACATTGATGGTTCTCCTAAGATATTGACAAAGGATTACACAAGGAACTAGTAGAATGTTCTTTTGTTTATTTTTTTGTAAACAATTGAATGTAATTGATGCTATTATAATATTTAGATCTTTCTTTAGTAAATTCTTCTCTAATTTAAGAACACACTCGTGCTACTACTTCGCGATGCTCCTTGATAGTACTCACTTTTTCACACTTTCCTCAATTCTATGCTCGTTGACCATCAGCAAAAGACCGACTTTTGTTTTTCAAATTCTACTTTCAAAAATGTAAAAAAAAAACACTAAAACAAATGCATCTAAAATCCTGTTAAGTACTGTCTTCACCACACCGACATATTTAGTTCCCAACTTTGTAATTACGAAACAATCATGTGTCCGATCAGTGTAAACCGGACAATTAAAAGTGTTCAATTACTTCGACCATCTCATTTATAAGTCCCTCCTGTCCGGACGGACTGTCCGGCCAAACTTGTTCATTTGTGTCAAACGCATTGTACAGTACCTGGATTTAGGGGTACTGGAAAAGACTTGGGTGGTTTGTAAATTTTCTGGTGATTTTATGGCAAATAAAGGAATCAGCCTCTCAGATTATATCTACTGCCGTTTTATAGATCTCTGGTCATCAGGTATCCACATTTTCTTTGCTTTCTTATACTGATTCTGTTCGACCCCTTCCAGATCGAAGAACGTCAATATACTTCGGTTGGGACAGCCAAACCTACGATCTTATGAAAACGACCAGTTCAGTTAAGATTTGTAGTATCTACGTATAATCATAATAAATAACATATTGATTCTAAGCACGGCGTCTAACTCCGCCCGGCTGATTAACAATCCTTTGAGACTTAGTGCCAATTGCACCAATGAAGCTGAACGCGGTCAGCACATCTTAACTGTGTTCAAGAGCTTGTTAGTGTCAATATTCCACAACACTGATGACACTGACAGCACTTGAACGCAGTTTAGATGTGCTGATCGCGTTCAGTTTCATTGGCCTCCTTCAGGACAGCAGTAGGGCCACCAGTACATTCCACAAACACAGACAACCATCGTTCCGACCTCGCCGCTGAGATCCCTCGAGACGACCCCGACATAATTGTCCCCCTTGACCCCTTGTTCGACGAAGTGCCAGCCCGCGCCGTAACTGACACTGTAGCTTTAAATTCCTCTGATAATAATAATTTTCAAATTTCGATCCAGCCTATCCCAACTTGCTGTCGTCCCCCGCAGCCACGCCCTAAGTCGAGTTCCGTACCCCACAGGGGGTGCCTTTAGCGTGCAGTCGCTTAGTAATATAAGTAATTCGACCCTGGCTGGAGGCTATGAGTTCGCTTAAGGCAGCCACAGGATAGCCCTGTTAAGTAATTACGACTTCTCAAAGTCAACTACAAGATGTCATATCAAAAAAATCTGTATCATTAGTGAAATCTGCCTTTAGTTGCCACATCCATCCACTTTACTTCAATGTGTCGATGTAAAAGGGTGTCGATATGTCAACAACAAATTGATCATTGGATTTTAATTGATGTCGTTAAGTTTCTGAAGCCATTAATGCTGTGATTGGTTTTCGGATAAAATATGTTTTTTTTTCTCTGTGTAGGTATGCAATTATGCACTAAACATAGAAAACATACAATTTGGAGGATAGGTTGTTTGGATTTCGAAATAGTTTTTTAATAATAGTTTTTTAGTTAATGTTTTAATTAAATAACGTTTTTGGGAAAACTGAGCATCTAAACAATTTATAGAATGATAAAAACCTAAGTATTTTATTACATCCCACCATTCAGATAAAATCAGTGTCCGCAACTTAACCAAGTTAACATCATAAAATTTTCCCTTTGAAGTTATGACGTCTGTAGAAAGGAACACTGTATTTATTCAGACTACCCTGCTTTTCATAGTTTTCATAACTGAAATTGTGTCTAGACGAGACACAGTCGCAGTCCAACTGTCCTCCACTCCGCCTTTATTAGAACCGGTGCACAAAGCTGAACTGCCCAACTGGAAAACGGCTCAATTGTTAATGAACAACAACTTTAAGCAACAGTTGTTTGCGATCGTTTATGAACAAGTTCTAGCTGCGGTTTCGTTCCGCTGTGTTCGGAAGTTGTCGGCAATTTTCGGAGCCTGCAACAGCAATAGAATTTCAATCTTGGTAGAATGGAATAAGGTTTAAAATAGTTTGGTGGGGTTTGGGGTAAAATTTTGCATGGTTTGGGCAGTCCGTGGTTTTAAGTTTAGGGAGAGTAGGACCACAAATGGACCACATTCGGAAAACAATCAATGGTGTGGTTTAATTGTAGAAACTTTCGTTTGTGTTCACATCTGTTTTGTTCGGAAATTTGTACCTTGTTAGTAAGGTGTGTTCGTTTTGGTCTAATTGAGTAGTGTCAATTTATTCTCTGATGCAGTGTAAAATAAAGTAAAGAGGAAATGCCATCACGTGGTCGTTGACAATCATTCTAAATTGACGTACGAGTAGTCCTCTGTTTTCTCCCTAGTTAATGATACTAGTCCATTTTTTTTTTTTACTATTGAATGTATCTCTTCCACTGAAATGTCCCTGTTTTGTTTTATGGCGATTTTTTTTTAAATATTAATATAATTGCGAGAAAACAGAGGAATACGTTATTATGGAATGAACGCCAATGACCACGTGACCGCGTTTCCGCTTAAACTAAGAAGTGGCGTATTGCGGAATATTAAGGTTAGCTGCTCATACTTCCTTCAAAATTGTGTGCTCAAAAAAGGAACTTATATCAATTGTACCACCTTTACAACAACACCTACGCTCGTTAAGAACAACCATAAAAAATTAACAAGCGTCCATATTTGCATTAAGTAGCAATATCGCCTGACGTTACTGACCTACGCCATAAAAGGGTAATGTAATAAAAATCTCTAAAAATTTTAAAACGCATCCATAAAACTAAGACGATACAGGCTATCCGGCAGCCCGGTAGTAAACCAGCGTAAGTCCGATACGGCGGATTCCGACGGTTCCTATCAAAACTTTTATTGTCCCCGTCCTTTGTCCCTCTCGCACTAACGCAGTTAAAAAGAGATGACGCTAGCACAGTATTATCTTTTTCAGGAATTCATTGTCGTTGCAAGTTTTATGCTTCTTGTGAAGCATCGCATATTTTTATTGCGTCTTGTGGATTGAAAAGCCCTGGATATCTAGGTCTTTCGGTATATAGATTAGTTCGTCCGTTTCTGGATATAACTTGGAGGTTTTATCCACTTCCGTTTCCATTGCAATTGCGACGGACATTTTGAAAGAATTTCGTTGTCTCAGGTACTACCTACTTAGCATTTTTGTACTCGGTCTTCTAGCAATCACTATCAAGTTACGAAACTTTCATCTTGTTCTTTCGCTTGTTTTTTTTTTTGTAGTTTCTTCTTATAAAACTTAAAGCTTTGCAAACGGCACTATTCTCTGTAGCCAAAAGTACTCTTTGCTAAAATAAATAAAAAACTTTTGAGAAACAAGTACAATTGGCAATTCGAACCTTATTAAAAATGCCTGCAACTTCTTTCTTAGCCTGACCTGCGCAAGTTTATATATTCGTTAGTTATTAAGTTAAAATTGAACAATATCTTAGATCGCTAACGTACAGGGTAATGAAAAATACTGCAGTCGCTGAATTTACGTGCAATTCCTGAAAGCGTATTCTCGTAAATATATTCCACGCTATAAAAATGGGAGTATTCGGTTATAAGGTTTTTACAACGAACATCGTAACTCTACGCGGTCCTATTATATTGGTTCCGTGTGCA
Source organism: Dryobotodes eremita (assembly GCA_917490735.1). NCBI lineage: Eukaryota > Metazoa > Arthropoda > Insecta > Lepidoptera > Noctuidae > Dryobotodes > Dryobotodes eremita. The sequence continues at coordinate 16,013,110 of OU823257.1, forward strand.
TTTCCAGACTTTTTGGATTAAGCCAAATGGGAAGGCTAAACTGATTAAATATATTTAATGTTTGATTTTGTTTTCTTTTCGTTACTATTAGGTTTGGAAACCAGATTCAAGAGAGGTTAAACAATGCTTCTGTTTGCTAAACTCAACATAAATTTCATTTAATCGTTTTCTCTCAACTTTTGAAGTTGTTCATTTGAAATTGACCTATATAATAAAACCTGAAGTTTATGACAAAGATTCAAAAACCGTAAAGTTTGCAAATAAACGTACTTTTTTTCTTTCTTCCTTTTTCTTTCTATTCGATTCATCGATCACGGAAGTAGTAGTAGTTAATAATGAATGAAATTCTCAAATAGTTGAATATCAGATTACATCTTGTGTTGAAGCTTGAATTTATTTCCCATCAACATTGAGATGTGTCTAACATAAACTAACAGCTAACTTAATGCCAGCTTTTAGTCAAAATATTTTCTAGAACACGACCCGCGTTTCAAGTTGAAGCAATTTAATTAAACTAAGGTGTACGTCATGAACGTTAAATGTAGACGAAGGCGGCCATTGTAAATTCCACCAACGTTTCAGTTTCATAGCTTTAGTTAGAAAACGCCGTCGGACTTTTATGGGCAATTTCGGTTCAGACGTTTTGTTATATTACCAATGCTTTTAAGGTACTGCACCTCGCTCCGGTAAACATATGTGCAATTTTACGAGCCACTAGTTTATGGTAAATGCGTAGTTATGTCTGCGGCAGCGTTAACTCTTGTGTATGAAATGCGCAATTTATCTTGTCTTGACAGATGTGCCTATTGAAAACTTTACGTTTGTCTCTCCTACCGTCCGTCGCTCGATCTTCTGTTTTACGTCTTCTCTACGCGTGCGAATGACAGCACGTTATTATGGTTTAGTTCGAAAGTCATTTTCAGTTTATGATTTTATTTGTGCAGAACTTTAAAGTAAACTTACCTTTTCTGAAGTTAAAACGCGTGAGCTCCATGTAAGCACGTTTAAATAGTATCGACAGTTTAATAACAAATGAAGAAATAAATATTACTTGCCAATAATAAAACGGAATGCTTCAAAGAAACTTCAGTCTGTAGCCATCAAACATCAGATAGCAATAAAAATGTACGAAATTACACCTTTTTATCGTTTTTCTCAAATAAAACACGTATTGTGTCGTTACCAATTAGTATTGCTAGTACACATTGATGCGAATATGTCATAAATACAAGTTTACGAGTATGTCATATAGTGTCTAATAAAGTCCGCGTTTTGTGGTGAGTTGGCTTTAAACCGAAGTTTAGTGTAACCGAAGTTTAGTGTAACCGAAGTTAGTGTAACAATCAACGTGTGATTGAAGTTATTAAGCTGTAGCGTCCGAAGCAATTATTTGAACGAAGCTATTGAGGCGTTCACTCCATTCGTTCATTATGTTGGTAATAAATTAATTATTTGTTTGATGGAAAATGTGGATTTGTGGTTATGTCCCATTGACAGTCGGTTGCGGTGTTAGTAATAATTATAATTACATTTCGTTTTATGGATTATATTTTGTAATCATTATTACGAGTATAACATCATTGCTTTTAATATCAATTCCTTCTAAATTATCAAAAATAATTGGTCATAACAAATTGGCTATTATAGGCTAGATTTGTGACCACACGTGGTGTAGGAAGCCCTGATTCTTCAGTGTTTTTATTTTGAAAGGTAAAATATGAATGAAAAGTTTCATTCATTGAACACACAATTATGCAACTAACACAACTTCCCGGGAACGTAACTTCTCTTGGGCTATAAAACCGTAGTTCATATTATCCTGGTAATGACATTACCCATTCAACAAGGATGTTAGCAGAATTGACTTCAGGGTACCCCGGAAGTATTTAAGTACCTATCGCCACTCGTGGAGACTCTTTTAATGGAAGTTAGTGGCTGCAATTACAGCAACGGAATCCCACAGCACTGTAGCGGTATCTACATCGCCACATGCAAGCTACACGTCACACTGACGTCACGCAAAAATCCTGCATCGCGCAAGCAGAGTTTACCGTGCAACTCACATATATACAAACAACGTCCCGTCATCAAACGTCGGGCAGTTGCCCACCAGACACGACACCAGTCTGGTCGGAGGATCCTCTCTTTTCCATAGAGTATGAGTGAACTTTATACCCTGTTCCTCATACATCTATAGCATCAATAACTGTGTATTATCATCTTCATGACTTTCTCCCATGTTACTTGTGGTCAGCGCAACACGTTTTCATCTTCCATTCTCCTGTCAACCGTCACGCTATCATTCACTCTCTTTCATATCATTCCTCACACAATCTATCCATATTTTTTTGAACTTCTTCTCCCTCTCCATCTGTCAACATTCATGTCATGGGTTTCATAAGAAATGAGTTTACACGCAAAAATGACTTTGTATGTACCTACTGCTAGCTGTTGCCCGCGACTTCGTCTGCGATCCAGGATGAAACGTAGCCTATGTTCTTATCCAGGTCAGTGGTCTATTTGTTTGCCAAATGTCATCTAAACTTTGAAGTTTATAATATTAGTAGGATATGATGTTATGGACCTAGTTTTGTGCAGCAAAAAATTCAAAATGGTATTTTTGCGTGTACGCCCATTTGTTATGAAGCCTGCGATATGTATTCATCGGTCTTTTACTAACACGAGTTTCCTCCCTTTTCATCATAATACCCTTACCAAGTCAAACGATTTGCTTTCAACTTTTACTTACTTATTTTGTTTTTTTTTGTTTAAAGAAAATGAAATCGGGAAACAGTCGAAATTAATATTGGCATGATCGCGTTTAATGACACACGACAATAATGTTTTATGTGACCCAATTTATTTCCTTAGTTTTCATTGACTGCCATTCATTTATTCAATAGTGGCCTGACATAGGAAATAAATAATACCAGCCTTTTTATTGTCCCACTGGCCCTGGCAACGATCTCTTCTCATGTTTACTAATGTTATAAAAGGGGTAAAATTTGTTTGTAAGTTTGTATGTAGGGGTAATCTCTGGAGCTACCGGTCGGATTTGGAAATTATTTTTGCATTTGATAGCCGAATTCTTGAGGTAGGCTATAGACTATTTGTCATCACGCTAGGACCCTTAGGAGCTGCGAAAAAAAGCAAAAAGTCAGAAAAGTACGTTACGTACATATACCTATACCACGTCAGTCAAGAAAGTCAAACGATTTCCTTTCAACAGAATTTTGTTTTAAACTCGTTTAGCGCTAAACGTGTTTAGTGATTAGCGGTGCAAGTGAGCCTTAGTTTCATGTAGTAGGGTGTGAGCCGATGGTCAAACCATGAATCTTCACAATGTTTCGTTGAGAGGGTTGACCTACTGAGCGAAACTGAAGCCCACACCATTCATTTCTAACCCAGCATTCAAAAAATTTCCACTCATACTTTCACAACCCTTCAAATGCCACGAGCTTTTCACAGCCATGAGCACATTTTAACGGCACATAACTTACTCGAGCAATACAGGCAAGCACAGGCCATGTCAGGCAATGCTCGATGCTCGTAAAGTTGCCTGTTATGCTCCTGACGTCTTTCATACGCGTCAGATGGCTTATTTGTGAATTTTGGTGTGGTATGAACTAATTAAACTATGTTTTTATGTGTTTGTAGCATTGCTTTTGTTTGATTAATGTTATATAAAGGACCTCATTCCCCAAATAAAGTAGAGGTGATGAGACTACAATTAGTAGGAGGCTAAACTATTTCAACGCGAGAGAAAAAAGCTAGGACTGAATTTATCTCTTTCATCGCTGAGGATCTTAAGTAGGACTTTAAGATATGGGGGTTATTATTGAATTAGTACTTAACCTAGTAACTGGCACTCTGTACCCATTAATCTCAAGTGCTTTGTCTCAGCACCTAATGAATCTAAAACACCAAAACTTTTAACAATCACTTACAACTTTACACGTCACACTTGAAGTTGAAACGACACTTTAACGTCATACCAATAGTTAAGTAGTTAGGTTGTTACTCTTTCAAGAACCCATAGCAAGCACCATAACACTACCGTCGCCTGCCAAATGAACCACCATCAAAGAGAGTCACAAAATTCGCCCGTAAATCGAACGGCATCGGCATAACAAACTAACACCATCTTCCTGACAATTAAAACTTATTAATTACCCCGCCACCCGGGATCGTAAACTCACATTTACTGCACTAGGTAATAAAAGAAGTTTTCCTTTTAAAACCTTTAAAAACCAGCCTCGTTTCGGAATTCGATGGCAGTAAAGAGTGCTGGGTTTACGAGCGCTGTGTAGTACGGCGCGTGACTTTTTAGCTAATAACGTACTTTGATTAGTTCGCGAAATTGAACGAATTGTTGTTCGTGGTAGTGTTTGAGTTTGTGTTGTTGCTAAAGGATTTATTCGGTTAAACTTAAAGAAAGAAAGAAAGAAAATTTAATTATTGAGACTTGCACAGGATTATCACAAACTAAACTAAACACACTCATAAAAACAAAAAAAACAAAAGTAAAATGAAAATAACAACAGAAAATCCTATACGACGCCAAAAGGCCCCTATCTCAGCATGTTGAAGCAGCTTAGGGCTTTAGATTCGCCACAATTCATGAAATAATAGAGACCAGTGGTGGCCGAGTGGTATCGGGCCCGACTTACAAGTTGTAGGTCGTGGGTTCGAGCCCAGACAGGCGCTTTAGTTTGTGTAAATAATTTCATCACCACTGCTCTCAAAACGGTGAAGGAAAACATCGTGATGAAACCGGCATGTCCTAGAACCAAAAATTCGAAGACATGTGACATCTACCAACCCGCCCTGGGCCCGCGTGGTAGATTACAGCCCACTCCCTCTCGAAGAGAGGAGGCCTGTGTCCCAGCAGTGGGAACATTATAGGCTAATTAAGTAAGAAGAATGAAATAATATTGGCTTTCAAAATAACAATATGGCAATATAATTACGTGCAGCGTTCCTCGGGCAGTCAGTCTGGTTGCCATCCACGCTGTGGTGCTGTCTGGGTATCTTTCCTCATCGTAGGAAGAAGAAAAACAGTAGATACTTGACGATACTGTTTCTTTTTAAAAACATGTTTAATTATGGTTTCAGTAACCGTCTAAAGTCTGACTTACGTGGTTGATGCCAATATCCCTATCAAACACCATTCGAGTTTTAACATTTTTGTAATGTTCTTGAATAAAACATGTATTTCTGAGTGAGTATGTAACGTAAATAGATGTAGTAAATAACAATAAGTATTGGCACTGAAGTGTAAATTGATGCTGAAGTTAAATGTAAGAGCCATTTCAGTGCAGATGTGTTGTAAAACTGCGGACAGTGTGTGTTTATTAGGGTCAAAGCCATCGTTGTCGATTGTATTGCAGTGTTGATCCATTGGAACATAGAACTAAGTGACTATGAAAAGAGATTTTATTTTCCCGAGAATTTAGTTTCTAGGTACTTTTAAGCGGCACAGTGGTCACGTGCTGCCGCGCATAGCGAGGCTCAGGGGAGGACCCTTTACAGTCTCCCCAGGGATGTGCTTTAGAGGCGTTGCATGGGGGGGTTCCGGAATTGGTATTTTAAGAGAAACCGGGACCCCCTCTATGTACTGATGGTGATCACCGGGGTGGTTTTAGTGAGGTAAAATCCCACACTCACCGATCTCCCTCTCCAGAGGTCGGGCGCCTTTTGAAGGTTTCCCCCGTAAATAAAAAGAAGTTGCTTTTAACTGAGGTTTGATATTTCGAGCACCACCGTTTTGTACAAGTTGGACATTTTGACAGTTTTAGTTAGGTACTTAGTCAAACGTATAGCAGGAATAGGTTCAAATTAATGCGAGTTGTCAGCTGTTTCTTTATTCTTTGGTTAGGCCTCTTCTAGTTTCTACGTATGTGCAAAATTGTAAGTCTTTTGAGCTTTATGGGAGTCCGAATCAATGCGCAAGCTCCGGTAGGTAAAGTCAGGGAAATTAATTGTTTATGAAATTGATCACCAACTTTATTTGTCCGTAGATTTAAATCACAACTGTCATGACAGTTGTCTGTAATGCCAATAACACCGTAATTTTACGTAGCATATCAATTTGATACACTGTCCTCCCATACCTATCAACTCTGTAATTTGAAACATTGTAAAAGCCCCTTATTTTTAAAAGAGTAACCGTGGAGTTTCTTGCTGGCTCTTCTCCATAGGAAACAACCAATTGGAACCGTGCATCTAGCTTCTGACGTTTCATCAGTGCCCATGTTGGTTAATGTGAAATAAAATATTTTGATTTCATTTAATTTGATTTGATATTAATTAATTTCCGTGATTGTGCAAATACTCAATGGGATTCAAGCCTGGCGATTGAGCAGGCCATGGTAGGACGTTGATTGATATTAGCTGCGGCAAGTGTGTTTGCAACGACTCAGGCAGTCTGTGGACGTGCATTATCATGCATAAGCAAAAATGAAGTGCCAAATTGGGTCGGCAAAGGAATGACAAGATCTGATACAATCGTTTCAGCGTAAATCTGTGCATTGAGATTGCCTCTGATCCAAATCACTTCGATTCTTCCGCCAGTCCAAATACCCGCCCATATCATGATTGTTCCACCACTGTATGCATGGATTTCCTGGCATGATTTTAAACGTTCTTGGCGTCCAGGGGTCCTCCAATACCGTGTACGTCTAGTATCTGGCCTCATAACAAAGTGAGATTCGTAAGAAAAGCACACAAAACGCCATTCTTCTTCTGCCCAATTTCTGTGTTCACGAGCCCATTGTAAACGATCTTGTCTACGTGTGGTGATGCGAGCTCGACCTCCATATCGCTCTGCCACGCTGTCAGTGATGCGGTAACGTGTCCAAAGTCTACTTATAACACTCTGCGTAGTGCCCAGAGCGATTGCCACAGCAAGTTGCCGAGAACCAGCTTCCAACATTCCCACGGCTCTGATCAATTCTTCTCGTCTTAAATGACGTCTTCTCTCCATAATAACGTTCTTTTGTATTGACTCCACTCAGAAGTATGCCAGAAATTTTACTGATTTGGCTTCAAACCCATTGCAGGATTATATAGGAATATGACTTGATAGAAGATTTTCATCTTTTGATCGGAATTCAAAAACTATTCCCTTTTTAAATGACAAAATTTACTGAAAAGTATCCATAGGAGTTACAAAAAATATAATTAAAAAAAAACCAGTATTTTAGTAACTAGCAAAAACATGCTTGATCCCTAGACACTTTTGATGTGTATAATAGGAAAGTACCTACCTACCCATTTACTATAAAAAGAGCCCGTCCATGGTGGGAATCTCCCTCATTCCCATGATTTCAAGTTCGGGGAAGGCGGCCATTAAGTTTTATGGATCAGCAGAATGTATACCGACCCTCCTTCGTGGGCGTTACTTTGTTGTAGGGCGTTGATTATTTAGATAATATAGTGATGTATAGATATGTATCATGGAGTAACTACTCGTAATTACCAATGTATGCTTTTATAATTTCTAATGTGACGATATTATCGTGGACGTCCACGTCCACGGCACGGAATCACAGGAACACGGAAATAAAATGTATAGAACAATACAAAATACGACGCTAAAATAAGACGCTTTTAAATTTCCGTTCACGATAACACGTATTTTATGGTCGTGGACGTCCACGGTAATATCGTCAAGTTAGAAATTCAAGTATAAAAGCGTACATAAGGTTCAGTTTCGAATAAAAATGTAATTGGCCTTGACCCGAGGGCCTAGAAACAGTGATATTCTACCAGCGATAACGATGATGGAAAAGTAAAAAAATGTATGGAACTGATAACTGATAAGGTACCGAAAAGCTTCAATCCTTTTGAAAGTCGCTGTAGATATACGAAATGCAATGCGATTGCCACTTATCCCATTGGGTAAACAAATAAAACCGGCCAAGTGCTAGTCGGACTCGCGCACGTAGGGTTCCGTATCATTATCTATAAAAACGGCAAAAAAATCATGTCTGTTGTATGGGAGCCCCCTTAAATATTTATTTTATTTTGTTTTTTATTATTTGTTGTTATAGCGGCAACAGAAATACATCATCTGTGAAAATTTCAACTGTCTAACTATCACGGTTCATGAGATACAGCCTGGTGAAAGACGTACAGACAGACAGACGGACGGATGGCGGAGTCTTAGTAATAGGGTCGCGTTTAACCCTTTGGGTACAAAACCCTAAAAACTAGTTACTAAATACACTTGGATGAGAAAACCAAATCACATTTGAGGTAATTTAGATCGACAGCTAAGGCCACAGTATGGGGAGAGGTGGGAGAGGTCAATCCTATTCGTATTTCATCAAACACGTTGATAATGCCAATAATTTATACCTACCTACTGACATGACAACTGACATGACACTGACAATTTTATTAGTAACACAACAAAATCTTGTCGAGAATTTCAAGTAGGTACTTACATATGTACGGTCACCAAAAGTGATAAGTAACTAGAGTAGAGAGTAGAGTCGTCGATATAGTTGAAGTTAAGTAAGAAACCGATGAATGTTTTCGAATAAAATAAAATAAAATTAATAGAAAAAAAAACTGGTAATTTATCTAATTAAATTTCATTCGAAAACATCCATCGGTTTCTTACTAAACTTCAACTAAATCCAACGACCCTGGTTACTTATCTCTTTTGGTGACTGTACCTAAACTCGTTTGCACACTAGAGTGCGCGCAAAATAAGTCTGCACGCGGCCTATGTCGGAAATGATCGTCTGCCGCCATCTCGACGTTTTATATCAGGTGTCAAGAGAGTGTGCGGTGTTCCGTGTTTTCCAAAGTAAATAATCGCCATCATTATGCCGAAAGTGATTAAAAGTGCTGGCAGAGATATAGTCATGAAGGTCAAACACGCGTGCAGACTTATCCTGCGCGCACTATAGTCATTCAATTATTTTGTCCTTTTAAGGTGTGTAGATTTGCTGTCACTGCCTTAAACTCGAGTAAAAACTTCAAGTGTATAAAACCACTATATGTTGATAAACTGTTCTAGTACTAATGTCATGTACCTTGTTATAATGGCTAGGAATTAAATACTTTGCCCTGACACCTTACGACTTTAAAATATTTAGGTAAGTAGAGAAAAAAGAGCAGTACAATAAACGTAGAATTTAGCCCTCATCATTATAAATCCGCTGATAAAATTCCCATACAAAACATAAAAAACTGGGCAACGGCTTCCCTCCATTCTTTATATATCATCGATTTCAGATCGATCGATTCTTTCATTTATTCCGCGCTAATTATTTAATTGGCCTTACATGTTCAAATGACAAAGCATTTTTCCCATTCGTATGTCCCATATCTGAGAAAAGTTGATCCCAAATCGTTTCAACCTTGAATGTATTACTAACTTCGCTCGGTCCATAGGCGTATCACACGCTACAACGCGCCACGCGACGGGGCGCGGGAAACTGAGCCAAGTTCTGCGCGCGGAAATGTGTTTTTATTGAATTTGTATGTAAAAAATCAAGTGCGGGGGCGCGTTATCTGCGCCCTGTTGCAAGGCGTTGTAGTGTGAGATCCGCCTTATCCATACTAATATAAAAAATTCGAAAGTAACTCTGTATGTATGTTACCTTTTCACGCCTAAACCACTGAACGGATTTCGATAAAATTTGGCAAGGATATAGATGGCATCCTGGGGAAGGACGTAGGCTACTTTTTGTACTGGTGGTACGTTTCCGTGGGTTAATTTTCGACATCCACGCGGGCAGAAGCTAGTTCTTGTATAATTCACACAATTATAATTAAATCAAACCAATTCAATTCAGGTAACTAACATTATAAATCTTTTCACCGCAATAACTTCAAAAGCTCCATTGAATCGTCTCAATTACTGTCTAAACGAGCGTTGTTTCTTTTTTATTTGACGTAAGCTCTGCGCGCGCGCAACCGTGCAGCTAACGATGATAAATGGACGAGAAAACTTCAAAACACATTATAAATAAGATTGTGCAGATTTTAAATCACTTATGGGGATAAAAAGCGAATTAATGTCTTTATCTTTTTGCCGTTTGAATGTGGGTTAAGGTAAAAAGGTGTTTTATTATTAAACTACTGCCTACTACTTCTCTACTTTTGCCCGCGACTTCGCGTGAAATTTCTTTACAGTCGCATCGAGTCGCTTGCCCACGTTATTACTTCGTTTTCGCTTAGCGTTCTTTCCGACTGTTTTTTCGTTTTGGTCGGCTCCTAAGAGTTCTAGCGTGATGTTAAATAGCCTATAGCCTTCCTCAAGAATTTGGCTATCCATTGCAGAAATATTTTTCAAATCCGACCGATAGTTCCAGAGATTACCCCCAACATACAAACTTACAAACAAACAAATTTTACCTCTTTATAATATTAGTATAGACAAGCCGTGTGATGGGATTTCCTAACTTCAAAAATCCGCTTCTATAAAAACTTTCACCTCCTGTTTAACCCCTTTAGAGAATGAATCTTTTCTTAGTAGACATCTTTGTTATTTATTTTAGAGATTAAATCTTTTCTAAGTGCACATCTTCGTTATTTATAACGAACTCTTCTCCAAACGTTCATGTTTCTTGACCCAGTGTATTGTTTATCAGAGTGAATTAAATTTTATTAAGTAGAGATCGAACAAGTAATTTTGTATACAGGCAGCTAACTTGCAACTACTTTTAAGCAATGTTTTGACTGTCCGGAATATTTAATTCTTTTACATCATTCTATTAAGATTAATATTTCACAGCGTTCAAGAACTGTCAGTGTCAATATATTTATTTATTTTATTAAAAACAAACAGTTACACTTATTCCATTGACAGCGATGCGGACGAATTTTTTGATGCCCTATGAGCGCTTCCCTATTTTTGTTTTAGCCATTTACACAAATATGTTAATAAACAGGCTTACCTGTAAACCTACCGGTGTGTACCTGTATATATTGATAAACAGTTTGTTTTTCTCCCTATTGTGAGAAAAAAAATTGATATTTACATGATGTTATCGACTTCACAAATACTACATAATTATTAAGGAACACGGATTATTTTACAAGAATGATGACACTGATAGCTCTTGAACATTGTATGTCATTATTATATAGCTTAAAAAGTTAAGTTAGTAAGTTCGCACACAATACCTATAAATGAATACTGGCAGTGTAGTGGAAAGATGAATATTTTTGCCTGCATACCAAATAGCTTAGTTGGCTGTACCTAATGGAATCTGTGGAGTAGGTGAAACCGGTGATTAAGGCAATAATATCGTCTGCTATTTTCACTCAGTGATAATTGGCTAATATATATTTTTAGTACAGCATGAACTACATATTTTTATCTTATTCGTGACGAAGAAGTGTTTATTTGCAATAGTCTGCCTCTATTACTTAGCCATGATTAGGGGCGTTTCTAGCCTAATAATATGATTACTACCATTTACCTAGGACTACAGGATACGAAAAAAATAATCTCACACCGTTTAAGCTCCAATTACTTTTTAAAACTGCCTGTTTTTTAAAGTGAGTGAAGCCTGAAGACAAGCTTTAAAATAAGTTCCTTACTTACGAGTAAATTGTAACTTGAGAAGCTAGGACCAGGGGTGGCGAATCAATGGTACGCGTGCCCTTGGAGGCACGTGACAAAATAATTTGGGCACGGCGTCGATTCAGGAATTTAGGTACCTAAGTCACAGTAAGAAACATAGTAATCTAAGTGCGACATTTTCATCTACCTAACCTGTGAGTCACATAAAAGACTCGTTTAGAAACCGTTGGCAGTTGATCCCAGCACCCAAATTACGTAACACACTATCTATAACAAATTGAATCATTTTGAAGCCTATTGCTAATCCATTGCTTCATATGTTTGAAAAATTTGTTGGCTCAACAACGTAAATATCGCAATGAATGTTGTTGAACTGTCAAAATGAAACCCATTCCTACTGTTAGTGTGTTACGAAATTACCCCGCAGTTCAGCTTGCATTCTGTTAAAAGTAACAACATATGAATCTGATATTTAATAAATTATTTGGCATATAGTTTGTGACAACAGAAGTTTGTTCTTTCCTTTAAATAAATAAATAAATGCTAAGATTACTACATGTACAAATGGGTAAAGATCTATTTCTGTTTGCAAATAAAGAGTAGGTATTATTGTGAAAGTATTATTTTTTCAGTTGTCACTATTCAAGATTGTTTGTTGGCACGTCATGGCCACATAAAATATTTATTTGGACAAAATGGCACGTAGATGTTCACAGGTTCGCCATCCCTGTGTTAGGAGAATTAACAGAGTGCCGCACGCAATACATCAACTGCCAAGTTTTTTAAAAACGTATACTTTGACGCCCGATATATATAAACCACATATATTTTGTAATAGCCCGTTTCGACGATCGTCTTCATCTCATTTAAATAGCCTTTACGAATGGTTATACTTAAAAATGTACTTCTGGCGCGCCGTAATTACGTAACACACTAACAGTAGCAATGGCTTTCATTTTGACAGTTCAACAACATTAATTGCGTTTTTTTACTTTGGTGAGCAGCACAAAGCTATCGATCCATAAGACCAAAATATCGACATGAATTATGCCTAAGACGTTCAAAAACCGCCCCTTATGCACAAGAGCATACTTTGTATGGCTCCAATTTTTTTTAATAAGCTACCAAATGACATAAAAGATTTACAGTTGACACAATTTAAACGTAAACTAAATTCATTTTTAATAGACAAATGCTACTTATTTATACCATTGACAAATTCCTAGTTTACAAAATTTTATGTGACTGACCTTTTTATGTATTTATGTTTTAATGTAATATTCATATACATATGTCTATTAATTTATTACAATATATTATATCTTTTATTTTAAGTTCTATAGCTATGAATTACTTCATTATGGTTCATGTAATGTTTAACTTTATTTCTAATATTGTAATTAAACAATGCATGCCTAAATAGGGTAGATTTTTGAGCAACTATAAAATATTTTTAAGATCCAGCGGGGTTATTACTTAACACACTAACAGTAGGAATGGGTTTCATTTTGACAGTTCAACAACATTCATTGCGTTATTTAAGTACTTTGTTGAGCAGACAAATTTTTCGAACATAAGAAGCAATGGATTAGCAATAGGTTTCAAAACTATTCAGATTGTGATAGATAGTGTGTTACGTAATTAGGGTGCTAGTGTATCACCAAAAATCGCATTAATAAAAAACTTTGACTTTGACAAATTTTTCGAACATATGAAGCAATGTATTAGCAATATCCTTCAAAATGATTCAGATTGCGATTGAAAGTGTGTTACGAAATTAGGGTGGTGAGCAGACAGATTAGCTACCATCATGCTGACTAACAAGCATTGATAAACACGCCTCTGCGTTGCGTTGCGATTAAATCATACGTTGCTTCAATAGGCATAGGGCATTAACTTCGTTGATGGGTGACCAAGATTCACACAAGAGTGGTTAAATAATTATAATTGTAAATATTAATGACATCATCGTCACACCTGCAAGCTTCCAATTCTGCCAGTTCTCAGTAAGGTGTTTGAAAAGTTAATGCTTAATCAAATGTTACGTCACTTTAATAAAAAATCCATCTTTCATGAACAACAGTACGGTTTCACCAAAGGGCGTTGTACCTCTGACGCTGGTGTACCCTACTAAAGAACATTTTAACGCCTGGGAAGGAGCACAGGATGCCATTGGAATCCTTTGCGACCTCTCTAAGGCGTTCGATTGCGTAAACCATGAGACACTTCTGCTGAAACTAGAGCACTATGGTATTAGGAATACAGCTCTTGATCTACTAAGGTCATACCTGAAAGATAGAAAGGTTAAAGTTCAAGTAAACGGCATGAACTCATTAGGGTCTGAAATGACAATGGGCGTTCCTCAAGGTTCGATATTGGGTCCATTCCTCTTTTTAGTTTACGTTAATGATTTACCCCAATTACTGCAGAATCAACCGAAAATGGTGTTATTTGCAGATGACACATCATTGATCTTTAAAGTAGACCGACGGTCACAAAATCTTGACGATGTAAATAACTCTATTCTTCAGGTCCAAGAGTGGTTTATGGTAAATAATTTGGTACTTAATAAAAAAAAAACCAAATGCATTAGATTTAAATTACCTAATGTTAGAAGTTGCGAATGTGACATCATATTGAATGGAGAAAAACTAGAATTTATTAATCAGACGGTTTTCCTGGGAATCACGCTAGACGAGAAATTACAATGGGGACCCCATATAACATCTCTTGCGGGGCGGTTAAGCTCGGCCGCTTATGCTGTTAGGAAGATAAGACAGTTAACAGATGTAGAAACCGCGCGTTTGATCTATTTTAGCTACTTTCACAGCATTATGTCATATGGCATTTTACTGTGGGGTCGGGCTGCTGACATTGAATCCATTGTCATTTTGCAAAAGAGAGCTGTCAGGGTCCATTTACAATCTATGTCGTCGCGAATCTCTTAGGGAACTATTTAAAAAGATTAATATTATGACGGTACCTTGTCAATTCATTTACCAAAATATTATGTAGGTAAGAAAAAATCTACATCTTTTTAATAAAATAAGTGATAGACATAATTTTAATACTAGAAATAAAGATAAAATAGATCAACCATTTTTTAGATTATCTAAAGTACATACATCTTTTATGGGGTACTGTGTTAAATGTTACAACAAAATACCTTGTGATATATTGCAATTAAATGAAAGAAAATTTAAAACTCATATAAAAAGTACACTTTGTAAACAAGCATATTACAAATTAGAGGATTATATCCTAAATAAGAATGCTTGGAAACATGCTGGTCCTGCTCCATAGGACAATCTTAGAGTGTAGACAAAATCAAACTGGTTGCTAATTTAATTGTATAATTTATAATATTTATGACATTGATTGTTACATTATGTACTTAACTACTTTAACTCACACACTAAATTATTACTTGTTAAAATTTTGGAAACATCATCTACTTTTCAATATTTGTAAATATGTGAGCACCATGATCTATCACATAATTAATTTACCTGCCTTTGCATTATATTTATTTCATTTTACCTATTGTGGTATAGTAATTTTATTCTAGGTGCATCGTCTTCACATATGATTACATAATTAATGTGAACTTACATAATATTGTAAAACATTTTAAAAGAGTAACGGTGGAGTTTCTTGCCCATTCTTCTCCATACGAAACTACCTTTTGGAAGGGGCAACTAGAATCAATTCTATTTTTTTTGTAAATCTTGACGTTCAAAAGTGCCTTTAATGTGCCTATTTGAAATAAATGATTTGACTTTGACTTTGACTTCAAAGAGGAGCCATTCACCAGAACAAGGGGCAAGCTTTTTCCTTATAAATGCCACCGTTAAAACAGCCTTACGCCTTATGAAGGCCACCAGGTCAGTTTTAAAACTGACAATAAACCATCAAGTTTACTCACAGAAGCCTATTAATCAGGCTACCTCACTTTGCAACTGTCCCTTTAAATCATTCCTCCACTTTTTCCAATCTCGCTGCACAATATTTATTCTTATAAACCGATGAAATACCGACTCGAACGGAATAAAAAGGAAGTATATGTGTTTACACGGATTGTATGGGGCTCAGCAGCCGTCTGCCCCGACTGTGAAGGTCATAAACCGATGGAATTGACGTCTGGCCTGTTTCGTTACGAATCAATACGTGTACAGCCTTACGGTACACTGTAGAGACAGCGTCAGAAGGTTTGCTTTATTCCTTGGTCAATATTTGCAACTCCACTGTCGCCTTACCTGGGTTAGGGACTAACTACATTTATTCAGCTCAATTCAGTTTTTGTCTGTAGAAATTACCAGTTTTGTATGGAGATGTGTACGCATCCGGAAAGCTGAACGGATGCTTACGCGTCTCCATACAAAACTGGTATTTAACTTTTCTTTTTTTTTACTGGTATTTTTTTCTGTACCAATGCTTGTTTGTAAAAAAAAAACTTTCTTTCCTTTCTTTCTTTCAATTATGTAACTTCAGGATAAATATGAATATGTCAATCAAGAGGATGACAGGTCTGCCTCCTTTTTTTACCAAGAGACTCCAAACTTTTGCCAAGAGTAGTGATTATGGCCACTTTCGTGTTCAGGTTCCGGTTGTTTTGTTCAGCAGTACACCCTTTAAGGATGGAAAAAGCAAGAATCGTCATAATATCGCTAAAATTCTTCCATAGTGTCAGGAGTACCAACATAATAATATACCATGTTGTGATCAAGAAGACTATTTGAATGCATTCCTTTGTGACTATTGAGCATTGACTTGCATTTGCGATGGCATACTCAATATTGCTTACTACTGTAACCATAGAAGAATGAATAATGTAATTTTATTGGCATGTAGGCATCAGTTTGTACATACACTGGCGTGCAACAAAATCGGCCCACCCCGTGCTCTTCGATTTGAAACAATATGATTCAACAAGGTTTACTAACAATAACTTAATATATTGTATACTAAAACCTTCCTGAAAGTATGTAGATTACGTTAGTTAAAGAATTATCAAAACTGATTTATAAGTTTACGAAAAAATCACGAACTTACAAACATGGGGGTTCGAATAAAGAACCTTCTTTTTTTGAAGTCCGTTCAAAAATTAAGTTAAATTTTCATTAAACGAAATTAATCTTTTGTCAATTTCATTGGCAAAAAAAGTCACGCACTTTATCCGAGCAAAAGTGAGCGATGAGGAATTGAGTCGATCTTGTCAAGAATATTGATTTTATCCAAATATAGTGTATGTGCAAATAGACTACCTCGCCTACCTTCACACAATATAAATTAATAAATTATATTCATTAAGATTTTTGAGATATCGTCTCTCAAATTGAAAGCACGGGGTGGGCCGATTTTTGTGCATGCCAGTGTAGTTGTACTATCTCCTAGTCGTTTGGAATGAACCTTCTGCGTTCTTCTTTAACTGCAAAACTCGGGTACTCCAGTATTTTTTTACGTACAAAGTTGCTTTACTTAGCTCGTAAAGATCTTTAGTTGCCATCCTAGTTAAATAGCTGGTTTTATTAGTTCACTAAAGTAATATAGTGTACATGGTCGAGTTACCTGTAATACAAAGGTTATGTTGATAACTAGCTGCTGCCTGCAGCTTCGCCCGCGTGGATGTCGGAAATTATCTAACGAGACCGTGCTACCGGTACACAAAGTAGCATATGTTACTCCTTGTAATATCAGCTATATCCCAGTGAAAGTCCCGTCAAAATCGGTCCAGCCGTTTCTGAGATTACCCGGAACAAACAGACAGACAGACAGATAAAAATGAAAAACAATGGTATTTTGTTGTAAGTCCCGTATTTACTTTCATATGCATTTAGTAAAAAGCTGTTATTTTGACATTACAAACAGACACTTCAATTTTATTTATTTGTATAGAATGTATAGAATACCTATATAATTATCTTTATATATGTATACAAAAATTACGTGTCACGTTGTTTGTCCGCGATGGACTCCTAAACTACTGAACCAATTTTAAATTTGATTTGCACACCGTGTGCAATTTGATCCAACTTGAAAGATAGGATAGCTTACATCTGAATTTATAGTCGCAATATTATTTTATTGCAAATTATTTGTCTATTATTTGACAGTCACAATTATCTGTTAGCTCCAAACGCTTCTAACAGATGGCGATATCTGTTGACTGGATTGAGTAAGTATTCAATAGATGGCGCTATGTTAAAAATACAAACGTTTCATATAAGCTACAATTTAACCTTTTCACCGCTACGGACTTCAATAGAAGTTCAGCTGTCTTGAAATTTTAGTTAGATTTACATGTTTTAATGGCACGTACGCCTTTAAAACAAAAAATAGTGTGTCCTTTAGAAAGTGATTTTGTTTTAAAGGCGTACGTGCCATTAAAACATGTAAATCTAACTAAAATTCCAAGGCAGCTGAACTTCTATTGAAGTCCGTGGCGGTGAAAAGGTTAATAAAGAGAAAAGATATGATTGTTTGTTTGTATTGAATAGGCTCCGAAACTACTGAACCGATTTCAAAAATTCTTTCACTTTTGGGAAGCTACACTATCTCCGGATGACATGGCTATATTATATTATGCTTTGCTACCCGGGCGAAGCCGGGGCTGGTCGCTAGTTTGTATATAATGTATAGTTGTATAGATAACTTGCTTGTTTCTGTTTATCACGTGTAAAGCTTGATGAAATGAAATTACAGTAGGAAAATAATATGTCTACAATATGTGTAAAAAAAAGTATATAAAAAGAAAAATATATATATATAAAATACACAAATATATTTGTTGATGATATTAATTCTTGTGCTTCTGAAGTATACGTCACCTGATACCGCGGATAATAAGATGATGGAATTTAATGGTGCAATAAGTTAGGTTAGATCTAAAAGGAAACATCCCAATACATTTGCAGTAATTTAAAATAAAAATAGAATTTTCTTTATTACTTACGGCTTAAACGTAATTGGCGAAATTTAAGTGTATGTATAGTAAAAAAAAAGAAACATAAAGAAGAAGTATTGACCATGTTTTTTTTTGCGAAAACCCCAGGTCTTCCACAATATAAAATTAAAAAAAATCCCAGGTATCTTGTGACATAATTATACAGCTCTGCTGTGTCGGCCAATATACGTGCAAGATGCTGTTACAAAAAACGCTAAACACGGAATATGATTCTTTAAGATTTATCTCATCATCATTATGTCGTTCGGAAGCCATAATTTACGGTAATCGATTGCCCGCGAACAACCGGAGGCTAACCTCTCATAACCTTATAATATACCTTTTAACCCACAAAGGCACGAGCGCTTTTTTCGTGACGTTTTGTTTTACCGCGCGCAGGATTTCCAACGCTCGGCTTTGCGCTGAGAGTTGAAATTCCAACAGTACACTTTTTAACGCCATAGGGATGCGCTCTGTTGGATTCTGAATGTTCGATTCAACGCGGAGAGTTGAATATCCAGGGCGCGGTAAAATAAGCGCCCGTGCGTACGTGGGCTTACCTCTCATAACCCTATAATACCTGCTCTTACTTGAACAATCTTGAACATCACACAATTTTGTTCAAGACTTAGTTTACGAGCATCTGAGAAGCAGGTGTTACCTTCAAGTACTTAACTGTTGAAACTGTCTCAAATTGTGCACAATTATGTGATTAAGAGCAATTGGTAGTTAGTTTAAATATGAACATGACACGTGTCTGAAATATAGCTAAAATATATACATAATTTTATCAGCCTCTGGCTGACAATTCACAAACACTGTCGACATTATAGGTTAAGTTAGGTATTATTTCACGAATGTTCTTGATCATTTTTAATGTCTCAATCACCATAATTTTAGCCAAAATCATTCATCAAAAATGCTTTAACCTTTGGTTTTTTTTTACTAGTTTTAGCACGCGACTTCGGTCGCGTGAAATTTGTTGTTCCCCCAATCCAGCGCGTCGCATCGCATCGCCTGTCTGCGCTATTAATTCGTTTTCGCTTAGCATTTTTGCAGACTTTTTACTCTTTATGCTCGGCTCCAACGGGTTGTAGTGTGTTTTTAAGCAGCCTATTCCGACCTTCCTTAAGAATTGGGCTATCAAATACAATATTTTTTTTAAATCCGACTGGTAGTTCCAGAGATTAGCGCGTTCCAACAAACAAACTCTTCCATTCTTATTACAAAAACAAGGCTTTTCTTTAGACGTGGTTTAAACCATCGAACCTGTTTTTGAAATAAGAACCTAACAGAAATCGAAATATTTTTACAAAACTGACAATTTATTCCGGTCTTAGGTTGTCAATTTTGTATTAAGAATTCTACTGAATTCGGCATAAAGTTCAAAATAAAATAAAAGTTAGATCTTGTGTTGTAATATGTTTTGTAATAAACCGTTGTAATAAGCTGTACGTTTACTGACAAATGTGTGCACTGACTGGACAGGTCCACTCAATCTGTGTGGATTTTCCTCAAAAGACCATTTCAGACACCAATCTACATGGTCTTCACATGATCTGACCAACATTATGTTTGGACTTCAAAAGAGACTGTGACCTCTGAGTTTGTTTCAGCCTTTCTTCTCAGAGTAGTCAGATAGGAAAAGCTGACCTCATTAAGTTTTTAAAATATGATTGGCGTGTAAAAGTGTTTGTACAAACCTACTTAAAGAAATAAAATCATTTATCATAAAGGCACCCGCAGACAGACGCGACGCGACAGCGTGACACAAAGGCGCCGCTTGTCGCGCGACGAGCGGTGCCTTTGTGTAGCGCGCGATTCGCGTCGCGTATCGCGCCTGTTTGAAGGAGCCTTAAGACGGTTCAGGTTTATCATATTAGTATAGATCAGTTGTTCTTTTATCTTGACTCAAAGCTTATACAAACTACGTGTACAGTCACGAGCACTAATATGTATACACTTAGCAAAATTTAAAAGCAATTTTCTCGCGGAACATTGGCTGCAACTTTAAGATAAAACCTATTTCATAACAGTATGGGTTCCAAAATACTATATTCGTAACAGCATCAAATTACAATCATTACAGTAGGAGAAAATCACAAGTAGAAGTTGCTAAGTATGTACATATTAGTGCTCGTGACTGTACCTACTCAACATGTCAAACCAATCCAAAACAAAACAAAACTCAACGGAAGTCCATAACTAGGTCAGCCATTCTCAGTTGTTAGTTGTTTTGAAACATTGTTGCTCTCAAACATCTCGCGGCCGATTTGTTAATCCGTGTTTATAATCGTGAGCCAAGTTGACGTGTCCATTGCGTCGCATTTTAGGGTTAACGAGCCGTTTGTTGATATGGAAGAGAGGTTGACGAGTTGTTGGGTTGATTGTGAAGTGATAGAAAGATTATAGGACAATGGCAGTGTGGGATAGGGACAAAATGTTAACAACTATGATCAAGAAATAAATATTTTTGTATTTGTATTTTACTTGTATTTGTACCTAAGGCGGATCCTACACTACAACGCGCCATGCGACGGGGTACAGGTAACATGCCCCCGCACGTGATTTTTTACCGCGCGGGGATTTTGGCTGCGTTTCCCGCGTACCGTCGCGTGGCGCGTTGTAGTGTCTAATCCGCCTTACATTTGACTAAATTAAATAGGGTCAAATTAAATTAGCTAGCGAAACTCCGCAGACGTGATGGGTATAAATATCTAAACACGATAAAATAATACACAAAACTGATTTTCTAAACTACACTAACTGCCGTGGTTAATCCCAGAAAAAAAACTACAAGTAGGTACCCATCAGTACGCCGAAGTGTGCGCTTGCGACTCTTTTCTTGTCACAGTGATGCCACAGAGTGCCTCAGACATCCTGTGCGATTAACAATACTTTTTCTTTCTTTCTATCTATCACGTCTGCCGAGTTTCGCTAGCTCATTTAATTCGTCCCTGTAGGTATAAATTAGAACGCTGTCAGTCAAAAATATGACTAATTTAAAACATAGTTTCTTTTTGGTGGTGGTGTTTCTTTGGTTTCTGGGTGACGTCTCTGAGTGCGGAAATTAGTGACTATACTTTGTTATATTGGGTTCCTACCTAAAACAAATGTAAGTGATATCTTATCGATACAGGGTGGCAGGGACATCGACGCGCAAACCAACCAACCAACCAACCAACCAACCAACCAACCATCGCGTAACCATGAATTCAGCACATGATTCTAGACCCGGTTTCATAGAAAAGTGCAATACCCACGCGGCCAAAATATATGGAACAGCAATTTTTTTTATAACCGACGACATATTTAAACGCAGGGGGGTCCAGAATCATGTACCACGGTAACAGGTTGCGCGTCCGCGTCCCTGCCAACCTGTATGAATAAAAATTAATTGCCGCATTATTATATCATTAAAATCAATGCAGCTTACACGCTTCCAAAGATAACCCTGACCCCTACAAACGCATCTAAAAACTATTCGCCTCAATAGAAAGTTATCACATATTTGGCAACCGTACAATTTCTATTAGATTCTATTGCTATAGAATACGTATGACGCCAGTTTATATAAAACATGACTATGTACAGAATAATAACTGCTCCACGTGTAAGGCAATTAATAGCTTGAAGTGCCAAGCAACACATTAATTTTACTGTGTAATGCATGTTTGTCCCCTAGAAGCGACACGATCGCCGCACGCTCATACAATGTTGCACCTTGACCGACAGATCAGCGGACGAGGCAGAAATAGATAGTCGGATGTTGACGGAAATTGTACTGCAACATTGTTCGCGATGTTTCCTTTATTTACAAACAAAAATTCAATTATTTTTTTCGGAGATTTTTCTCGGAAAGTCTGTCTTACGAAAAACGTTTCTGAATTTAAATTCTATTCCAGTGAAAACAGTGAAAACTTAGGTGAAGTTAGCTGTCATTGTGACACTATTGACAGCTCACTTCATGCTCACTTTACCTACGTTTTCAGGGTGAGATAAATTTACAGAATAGATTGGCTGTTCAGGAACATTATTTGATAGCTCTTATGATGGTAGTTTATCTGAGTTTCCAGGGTTTAGTTTAGTCAGAGATGGCGGGCTTTCTACTTGTGTGACTGATGAAGAGTTGTCGACTACCTTTCTTTGTGTAAACCGACACATAGAATTTCATGATAACCTTTTATCTTCGATGTCATATATATCTTTGCATTGATTATCTAATTTATATTTCATTTTTATTAACTGTGATTATTTGATTTACTCATTATACACCGTTGATCTTTATTTATTCAGAATTAAGATGTTCTGCAACAGATTACGGTAACATTGTACTGTCGTTATCATTATCACAAAGTACTTAAGTACCTCTTGGCACTAAAACGAAGCTAGACTAGACGACATATTAATACCTAAAGACAGTGTCAACACTATGCTTAGTATTTTCTCATTAGAAAAAGACATCTTTGTAATTCAAATTCAGAGGTGTGTACTAACAACGTATTTTATTCGGTGGTTCGAAAAAATTTGGTTCTTGTTGGATATTAGGTAGGTACCTTTTTATTTATTTACTAGCTTTTGCCCGCGGCTTCGCCCGCGTGGATGTCGGAAATTATCCCACGGGAACGTACTACCGGGATAAAAAGTATCCTACGTGTTAACCCAGGTTATATTCTATCTGTGTTACAAATTCCATCCAAATCCGTTCAGTAGTTTTTGCGTGAAAGAGTAACAAACATCCATTCATCCTCACAAACTGTCACAATTATAATATTAGTAGGATTTATTAGATCTCTAACAGAGGCTACACAATTACATGCAAATATACAAAGAACAGCGACAAATACAAGTGTGCGCTTCCAATTATAGGAGACCACATTTACTTATAATTTAGGTACAGTAAGTTAGACAAGGTAAAAATATTAAAATAAATCAAAAACACAAAGAAAACACAACACAAAGAGACACGAAAATCATACAAAGGAAACAAAGTGAATTAAAATAAAAATTAATGACAAGAAATAAAGAATAACCATAAAAGGACCAAAATAATAAAATATTTTGACTAATTTGCATGTAATATCCTATTCATTACAATTCGATACTTCGTTATACTGCATGTCCATCCATACTAGTATTATGAAGAGGTGATGGTTATGGAGATGTTCCAAAATGTATGAAGCCTGGGCCAGGTCCTTGTACAGTATACTTAAAAATAGGAAAACACATTTAAAACAGTTCTCAACTATCCAATTACTTTAAAATGGCGTTGTTTGTTGGTAAAACACAAGAAATTACACTTGAAATTGCAACACACAACAAAAACCCGTCATGGCGGTAAGCTGTCATTTTGATTTATTATTGACATTGGACATGTTTATTTCTGTGGAGGTTGACACGACCGACGACGAGACGAAAGTGACTGAAGTGACACTGTTGTGACAGCTGACATTTCTCCTTCTGTGATCAATGGTCAACCTATGGTTTACTGCCATTGTTTTTAAGCACAGAGTAACTAAATCGATGAGACGCCATCTTAAAGGCTGGTAAAAATAATTGATACATATCAATGAACTACCACAACAGTTTTATATTTAAACTAGCTTTTGCCCGCGGCTTCGCCCGCGTTAATTTAGACTTTGATTATCAATTCGGGTTATAATTCAATCATGATTCGGAAGACACGTGGCGCCATCTATTATCATAAGAACGTTATTGTTGTTTTCCTCTTTTTTGCGGGATGAAAGGTACCCTATGTCCGTTTCTGTACCCCTGACAACGTATATGCAAAATTTCATGATGATCGGTTCAGTGGTTTAGGCGTCAAAAGGTAACAAACTAACAAACAAACTTACTTTCGCATTTATAATATTAATATAGTTAGGAAGTTAGGATTCATTATCTGTATTGTTCCAGATTTCGAAGGATTTTCTCTTTTTTTTTGAGGTAGTGTACAGTCACCAAAAGAGATAAGTAACCAGGGTCGTCGGATATAGTTGAAGTTTAGTAAGAAACCGATGGATATTTTCGAAAGAAATTTAATTTGAGAAATAAACTGTATATTTTCTATTAATCACATTCAATTTCATTGGGAAACATCCATCGGTTTCTCACTAAACTTCAACTATATCCGACGACCCCTGGGCCTGCAGTCTCGACATAGATACCGACAAAAATCGGTCGTTAAGTCCAATCGATGTCAAATTTCTGTAATAGATTTTCGACCTTATGCTTTGGAAATAAAGTTGAAAATCTATTAAAGGAATTTGACATCGATACGACTTACCGACAGATTTTTGTCGCTATCTAGTGTCGGGACTGCAGGGCCTGGTTACTTATCACTTTTGGTGACCGTACAAAGACATGTCCCATTTTGAAACATCTTTGTGAGTTTGTATGTAGGGGGGTAATGTTGGGAACTACCAGTAGTTCAATTCCGAAAATTCCTTCACTAATGGGAAGCTACAGTACTGCCGAATGTCATAGGATATTATTATCTTAAAACAATACACTTAGCTTCTGACGTTTCATAAGTGCCCATGTTGGTTTATGTGAAATAAAATATTTTGATTTTTGATTTTGAATAAATTTCACGTGGGCGAAGTCGCGGGCAGAAGCTGGTAAATTACAAACTGAAGACTTTTTTGATAAAATCAGTTTATTTGACTCTGAAAGTTTGCGATGCTCCTGAAATACGCGACAAAATTACATTATACTGGTGAGTTCAATGTAATAGAGTGCGGTAGATCAAATGCCAAATGAACTGTTTTTCTAATACAGAAATATTGAAAGCGACGAATTAATATTAAATTATGTGTTATGCTTTTAAAGTTACCGGTTAGTAATATCGCATGTTTCATAAAGGAGCACCGTAATTACGTAACACACGATCTATCACAATCTGAATCATTTTGAAGCCTATTGCTAATCCATTGCTTCATATGTTCGAAATATTTGTCTGCTCAGCAACGTAAATAACGCAATGAATGTTGTTGAACTGTCAAAATGAAACCCATTCCTACTGTTAGTGTGTTACGTAATTACCCCGCTGGTAGGAAGTGGTTAATTTTTTATTGGCTAATAAACGATTGGAGATATGCAACTTGCTTGGATGTAGAATGAACTTGATTTTGAAAATATTTAAGGGACATTTTTGAAAATAAAATTGCTGTCATCTTTTTCGTAAAAAAAACGGCTAGGTATATATTTTTTTATTGATTTGTTGATAATAAGCAGAAAAACGATTCATTATGTAAAGAAAAAAAGGCACAAAAATAGTTGCACGTTCTTGTAAGATTTACAATCACTATATTGCCTTAGTGTTACTCCATAAATTAAGATAATAATATGCTTGTACTAATTAATGCGTCATACAATAGCAACAATTCAAACAAATGTTTTACACATGCAAATGTCACATAAACATTAATTAATAAATTACTTACTTTGCTACTAATTTAATTAAATCATTCAATGTATTTAAAAATATAAAATGTTAGTAATTGAAACTTACTTTACAAATTTAAATTTTCATCTTTTATTGATTGTGAAAGGTCAGGCAACGAAGTACCGAAGTAATTATCACTCTATTATAATATATGTAAATGAATATCATAAAACTTTAATAAATACATGACTGTTCTTAATAAGAAAAAGTATATACAAATTTAACTTTGTCCAAACTTATGAAAACACATAGTAGATTCTAATTAAAATTACACGCCCCTCCACTGCTTCACATTCCAAATGGTTGTATAGAATTTTATGTGGAGGGACGTGCAGTTTTAAATTAGATGATCTCTATCTACCTAACTTCACAACTTGTAGGGAAACCATTCGCACTGCGTAATTCAATTAGCAGGCTTTCGAAGAATCTATACCTCATTATTTAGGCTTTTCTGTAGACATTATGGATTTTTAAAGAGCATTGCGCAAGTTATATACCTTCGTACTTTAGCTCAACATTAAATGCTGTAAGCCTTCTTGGGCGTTAATTTGTTCAAGGTCTGGTAAAATCTTTATTTAATTATAGTTATTATAGACCAGCCTGTGGATTTTCATGCCTCACCAAAAACTATATACCTATATAATTATGTACATGTTGCGTTATTCTTACAATTAACATTTACAGAACAACAGTAATTTATATGTCGTTGAATCACTCGTCAATTTATTGACACGTCAAGAATTTTTTTTCGCAGAGTATTAATTATTTTTCAATAACTGAACTTTTATACAGGCTGGCCCTTTAGACATGTTTTCTAGGAACACTCTGTATTTGAACTTTGTACATTTTTCTCCTTAATTGACTTTGACTTTTATTATTCGCTGTACTGAAGACTACGTTCGTTTCGTAATTAATTAAAATACCTATAAAATAATAAAAAGATTAACAATTATATACAATTATTATTTTACATTATATTGATTATTTATTATTAAAATAAGACTTTAAATCCAGGTACTTCTGGCTATACAATGCCGTCTACAGTAAGAACATAGTTTAGCATTCCTTGTAGCGGAAGTACTCGTAGGCAAGTGATTTACAATGAATAGTAGTTGTTATGTTAATAAATGTCACTGACAATGCTGCTGAACTAAACTATCGTTATGTATTATTTACTAGTGTGCAAGCACTTAGTTATGCCCTTTTTTCCCTGTAGAAGATGAAAATATTTTGAGAATTAAGCAGATTTCTAGTAATCATATCTACCCGTACTTGCCCAAGATAAGGCTGTCTCTTTTGAGACAGATAACCCTCAATGTTTATTTGGGATTCCAGACCAGTATAAGTCCAGTTTTCATCTCGATGTTTTCTTTCACTGTCAGTCAGCAATGTCCAGGATTAGCATAGAAAGAACAAAACCATGACGTTGAAGGAATAACATTAGCACTTGCCTCGCGTAACTTGCATGTTCGAGAAAATAGTGTAAAAATAAACCCGAATTAGTCTAAAACTTTCTGAAGCTTTTTATGCAAATTGTTGCCTTATGGGAAAGTTTATTGTAACAAAAAAATTTTACAGTCGTATACAGAGTAATCCATTTAATTTTTTATGTGTCCGAGATATCCGAAAGCTTGGCTCAAGTTCACGCTCGACCCTTTGTTTCTGAAAATCACATGTAAATGTGATTTATATGTATTTTATCGTCTCAAAACAAATTCTTTTATTGCACCGCAATTTTCAACTTTTAAAATTCAATTGTATGTCCACATTTTATTTATTTAAAGGGTCTGGCCTTGGGTTTGTTAGTGCAGTAACCGCAGTTAGTTCGTGACCAAACGGTGAACCGTGTCGACATGCGTGCAACCTTACACTGTACAAACTGAGATTTTAGAAATTCTGTTTTCTTTCTACGAGTCGCTTTCACTGTAGGTGGTTTAAAAGCGATAATTGAGGTGTTCTTTGCATTTTGTTTCCTAACAATTTAGGAATTTGAGATGAGTTACAAGACAGACTTATCTGCTACTAACACACTTTAAAATCTTTAATAATGCGTATGTATGCGTGATTTACTCAAAACGACTAAAACCGTTTTTCTCATTAAACTTTACTATTTAAATATGGTCCTAACAAACATAATTAAAATACATGTTTTACTGAAAACAACAGCGCATACAGACGAGAAAATAACCATATTTAAATTATACCATAAAAATCGCAATTTACTCACATAGGCCTACGCGCTGCAACATAGTAAGAGTTATAAATATAATTATATGAGTTTTTTAAACCTAGGTCATCTCACCGCTTACTTTTACGATTTTACTGCGAATGACTTTAAAATCGGATTTATCCTATTTATCCGAGAAATCGTGGCCGTCCTTTTTTCGTATAAAAGTTTAATTGTGTGCTCTCTGTCTTGCATAAGCCGGCTTATGGTTTTTTAAATATAACTATTTTACTTTTATTGTATTTAATAATATGGAATAAGGTCGTAATTATTTAAAATGCTTTAAAACAACAAGAATGGTGAAAAGATTTTTCTCTTTGCAAAACGTATAAGCGACGATATACTAAGTAAGCTAAGTCAGGTCACCTTTTTGAATCAGATAGAAATGAATTTACCTGCGGTGGGCGTTGGATCATCCTCATCGCATTGTTATGATACGTGGAGGCTCGTGGTGTTACAGCCCTACCCACATACCAACCGAATACGCATAATTCGACACGGTTGGCGCAATGGTTAAGCGATTGACTGCTGCGCTACGTGTCGCGGGTTCGATTCCCGCACGGAACAAATATTTGTATGACCTACAAGTAGTTGTTCCGGGTCTGGCTGTTTGTGTATGTGAATTTAAATGTTTGTAAGCGCACCCACAATACAGGAGAAATTCCTAGTATGGGGCAAAGTTTTAAAAAAACAAAGAAAGACCAAAGAAAGAATTCAATACCGTCAACGGGGTGAATCGGAACGAAACTTTAATAGGGATTTTAACATTGAAATACTATAGTTTGTTGCCAAAAAGGGCACTTTTGTCAACAAACGATATTATTTCAATGTTAAAATACCTTTTAAACTTTCGTTCCGGTTCACCCCTGCATCCCCATTCACTCCGTTTGACGGTATAGGCATATTTCCAATACATAGACTTTGCAAAACTGCACTTAATGCCCAAATTGAAATAATAAGAATTATCTTATTCTTCGCATATGACTAAAGAGTGATGAATATAAATGTTGATGGGTGGAAAGGGAGAGAAAGGTCAAAGAAAATATGGTTGGATTGTGTGAGGAATGATTTGAAGGAAAAGGGAGTGAATGATAGCGCGACGGTTGATAGGGGCGAATGGAGGAAGAAAACGTTGCAACAACCCCAAGTAACATTTGGACAAGGGATAAGTAAAATTATAACTTCTACCGCGGAGATTGCGAATATACCGACATGTTTTCTCACTTTTTAACCGACTTCAAAATAAGGAGGAGGTTCTCAATTTGACTGTGTTTTTTTTTAATGTGTATTAGCTCAGAACTTTTTTCTGGGTGAAACGATTTGGATTTTTCTTTTTTTATTTGAAAGCTGGTGCTTTACATGTGGTCCCATTTAAATTTGATCAAGTTCTGACCAGTAGTTTTTGAGTTATCCTTAATACTGCGTATTTTTTCCATTTAGCTTATACATATTGATGATGTTTTAATAATTTGCTGTCTCTGTTATTTACCTAAGAAGTAGTGGTTTACGAATTTGTGTGGGATAGGTACCACAACCAAAAAGTGAAAAATAAAAACTTTTTTATAAAAAAACAACCGATTTCCAAAAAAAAAAACACAAAATCTTAAAAAATAACTTTAATTTCGGAAGTCGGTGTCTTTGGTTTTGTATTTTCGTTTTTTCTCTGACCATTTTTGACGTTTTCGATGTAAATCTGAAACCCGTATTCCGCATTAAGGCGGACCACAGACAGGTGCGACGCGATTCTAGTAGAAAAATTTCCATGATGTTTCTATAGAAATTGTTCTACGAGTACTAGCGTGCTTGACTGTGCCTTTGGTTGCGGCGGTCAGAATGAAAGTAACTCCATAGTATATCCGAAATATTGAAAGTCCAAAAGCCGACCCTATCTCCCAAGTCCCAACCGGTTTAGAAAAGAAACAAATTATACCTAAAAATCGTGTTAACTCATTCATTTATTTTACAGGGTGGCACGGCCATCAACACGCAACCTATTATTATGGATTCAGTACACGATTCTATACCCCCCTAGCGTAGAAATTATTAAAAAAAATATCAGCAGTACCATAGAAAAGTGTACCTACGCGGTCAAAATGTTTGGAACAGATTTTTTTAAATCTTAATAACCGACGTAAAATTTCAACGTAGGGGTGTTCAGATTCCCCTGAATGTTTAGATGTCCCTGCCACCCTGTATACTAGCTGATCCAACAGACGTTATCCTGTCAAAATTTCAATACTTAACTCATACAAAAATCCCATAGAACTCCAGGAAATTTTTCAAAGTTTTCTTTCAATTAAAATCTAATTCGAACTGTTACGAACATTTTAAAACAAAAAATAGCTGTAGCAGTCCAGCCATTTTCAAGTGAAGGGCTTACACACGAACATTAAATTACATTAATTTCATTTATCTTCATATACAGATAGATAGATGTGAAGAAAACTAGCACTGTAATCTTCCAGTTCAAAACGCATGCATTTCTTTACAAAGGCAGTGAATGAATTATGCAAGCGTTTAGCTTGCGTACATCAGACATGTAATAGAATGATCTCTGACCCGGCTTGAAAAGAATCTACATATTTCATGCACCTATGTACCTACTCACATTTTAATGCACTGCATGCATAATAATATGTGTCACTAGTGTGCATTCAGGAAGTGTGTAGATACTAACTAGTTCAGGGTTGGTGTGACCTTAAAGGCTCCCGCAGAAAGACGCGACGCAACTCTTGTAGAACAATTTCTATGAAGTTTTCATAGAAATTGTTTTATTAGAGTCGCGTCGCGCCTGTTTGTGGGAGCCTTGATTTTGTGGCTCATTAGAAAATCTCTAAAATAAAAACCTTATCATAGTCGTATAAAAAAAAAAACAGCCTATTATACAAAGGCCTCTTCTCATACGGAGAAGGTACGAGCAATGATCACCACGCTTGCTCTAGACGGGGTGGCGATTTCAGACTTATAATAACACAAATCCAGCACCCTTATTGCGTAACACACTTTCAATCACAATCCGATCGTTTTGAAGGAAACGCCTACTTAATTGCTTCATTGGTTTGGAAAATTTCTCTGCTCACTAACTTTTACAACGCAATGAACGTGGCTGAACTGTCAAAATGAAAGGAAAGTATGTGTGATACTGTTGTTACGCAATTACCCCGATGTCAGTAATGCCCAAGATACAGTGCATATGAATTGAAAGTTAAAAACGGCGCGAAGCTATCGAGACACGTCGATAAAAAATATGACATCTAACCGTAACCCTGCAAAATCTTTCTTTATTTCTGAATTCCGTAACACACTATAAATCACAATTTAAATCATTTTGAAAGATATTGCTAATCCATTGCTTCATATGTTCTAAAAATTTGTCTGTTCAACAACGTTAATAACGCAATGAATGTTGTTGAACTGTCAAAAAGCACGCCATTCCTACTGTTAGTGTATTACACAATTACCCTGCTGGTTTTCAATTAAATGGACCCATTTAAATCTATCATAGCGAAAAAACAAGGTGTCAGCAAGTCCAAGTGCTCGGAAGTCCAAAATAATATCAGAAGTTTTTAACTAATTAAGCAAAATAATACTATGTATACCCAGAAAAGCACATCAGGTTCACGTATGCTGCCTTAAAATACTACTTATTCATAATTACATTAAACTGATCAAAATAAAAAGATTAGATAATCTTAAAATTTCAATTATTTGAAAGACATTATCATATTGATTAAATCCAGAATCCAAAAGATCTAGATAAAATAAATGCCTAGGAATATAGGTCGTAAACTAGCTTAGTTAGCGTGGAAAAGTAAAGGCATTCGCAATGCAAGTATCAGTTTCAAGGCGTCCCTACATTGTTGCAGTCCATTGCCCTGGCGAGATCATCTTAACAAGCCCGTTTACAAGACACGACTTTGTTTTTTTTAATAATATTTTTTTTATGGTAGGTAAGAAGAGATCGTCTAATTTAAAACAGCACCCCCCTCCACAAAAATGTCTATACAAACATTTGAAAAGTGTATGCATCAAGCAGTGGCATGCAATTTTAAACTGGACGATCTTCTATTGATTTTTACCGCGCCTGGTGCAAGCGCGAATCTCTTTAACTATCAACAATTTTAATCACTAGTTTCTTTCTGCAACTTCGTCCTCGTGAAATTTATAGTTTTAACATAAAATATTGTAAGACACTCGGCAATACCGTACCTTCCCATTAATGAAAGAGTTTTCGGAATTGGATCAGTAGAACCGAAGATTACCACCTACATATACAAACTCACAAATTTTTATTAGTATAGATTTTCGTGGTTCGGGAATGCGGATGCCGAAAATGAGGTCGTAAAATCCAAGATGGCCACCAATATTTTCGTCATGAGGTGGCATTTTCATGGTTTTCGGGGGCTCTTTGCTGAGAACATTTTAAGCTTCCAGACATATTCCCTTTGACACCGTTGTTGCATGTTTTGCGCCAATCTTATCAGGAAATAACCAGTTCATAAATATTGATTTGAGTGATTTCTTAACGTTAACAAGTTCTCATCTATAATTATTAAAATTGCTCTATTATCGAATCAAGTTGTCATTGCAAATTGATTTCAATTATTTATGTGAGAGATTACCTTCAGCAGGAATGAAAACTTGCATTTGGTCTTCATTTATGTCATATAAATCGTAGCACCTGGCTAGGTGAATAATTAAATCTTAATAATGTTATTGATTAAATAATGAGGTGTTATGACTACTAACGAACGAAAAGTTGCCATTGATTCTAGATTGCTAATTTTATCAATACTTGAAAGAAATCACATGATACCTTTGGTTTATAAATACAAATTTACAATGATTAATTTATATCAATAATCCGTAAATTCTGAGTTGAGCTGCACGATTACTGACAAATGCGTGCACTGACCATTTCAGACACCAATCACTATGATCTGACCAAGATTATGTCTGGACTTTAAACCAGACTGTGACCTCAGAGTTTCTTTCGGCCTATCTTCTCAGAGTAGTCAAATAGGAAACGCCGACCTCATCTATAGTTTAAAAAATATGATCGACGTGTATAAGTGTTTTTACAAACCTACTTACAGAAATAAAATCATTTATCATTTAATACTATCAGCCAGTTTCAGTAAAAGTATCTAATAAGTAAATCAAATCATTAAACCTGATAAACAATATGTCCACCCCCAATAAGATATCTTTCCTAATGCTTATTTCGGCGAAATCGCTCAATGTGAACCCACGTTACGTAGCACTAGCAACCGTCTTTTATTTCTCGCCCAATTTCTTTAAAACGCGAATCGCAGAAGCTTCCGAAACCCGTCACCGTCTCGTGCCCGCCTCGCACCGTGTAAACGACAACCCAACCTGTTTGTTTTCATTAGTGCGGAATTCTTCAAATTAAGTCGCGTGTCGGCACAATGTCGCTACTGAATCACGGTCAAGGCCGCGAACGACAATGTTGCGCTTACGCTGTTGATGTAACACTTATTGAGACTGTCGGAGATTGTTTGTTGTTGGACGACTTTCGATTCAGACGGTCTGGGTACTGTCTGTGGTTCGAAGACAGATCATTTTGTTGCATATAAACACCGGTTTTTGCATCGCAAATAGAAAGAGTACGAAACGCGGTTACAAAATTCTGAAAGTTTTGAATTGAAAACTTCTTTAGGCGCATTTGCGGGTATACTCGGCTCCAGTTGATCGGTGACCCTGAATAGCGCATACTCGGCGCTGAATCATGTTTTCTCGGCTCTAGTCGTAAGTTTTCACTTCTATCGTGTGGTCATAAGCCCACACCCTCTTTTTTCGTAAAAGAAAATACCGACATAAGCTTCCGTTGGCTGAACGTTGAAGTCCGGTATATCTTCGTTTTTCGACCTAATTTTGGTTAATGGGCCAAACTTTTGTTTCCTGTCACCCGTACATTTAGTGGCTGGCTAGCTGATATCATGATTTAATTCGTTACAGTGTTAAAAACCTAATAACAAGGGTCAGTCTTAATATGTTTATGCAAAGGCCCAGAAAAATGGATTCTTGAAGTAGGTAGAACCAAGAAATTATGTAGCGTCACATTTCACAACTGTCTCTGCCTGTTAATTTGACTGTACGACTATTTATTTCTTGGGAAAAAATTACTCAAATTAACATGAATATTGTAATTGGAAAATTACAAGTTAATTTCAATCCATTCTTGTATTTTTGGGCACGTTTGAGGGCATGTTACTGTCAGACAACTCTTCACCCGCGGACCCCACGGTCAGCAGTTTAATTTTAAATATGGAATGCTGTTCGATGCTATCTGGCCAGACACACGTTTTGATATCTGTGCTTACGAATATCGAAAGGGCTGTTATTTTAATAAAATTGTCTTTATTGTAAGAAATGTCGGTATGGGACACCAAAGTAAGTTAGTCATAAAGTCAAGTCTCTGAGGAAAACTACTGTCTTATCCATACTTCCATACTTATCTGCCTAGCCTTTTTCAACTATGTTGTGGTCGGCTTCCAGTCTAACCGAATGCAGCTGTATACCAGTATTTTACATGGAGCGACTGCCTATCTGACCTCCACAACCCAACCCAGTACAGTTGGTTAAGACCCTTGGCAAGGCTAGGTTGTGAGACTTGGGCTTCTGA
Organism: Dryobotodes eremita; assembly: GCA_917490735.1. Classification (NCBI taxonomy): domain Eukaryota; kingdom Metazoa; phylum Arthropoda; class Insecta; order Lepidoptera; family Noctuidae; genus Dryobotodes; species Dryobotodes eremita. Next base: position 16,047,921 of record OU823257.1, read on the forward strand.
CGACCCGTAACGACTGTCACGAATGACAGCTGGGACCAACGAATGAACGTGCTTTCCAAGACTCGGAGGGGTTTTGGTATGTAAAAGTGGTCACCCATCCACGGACCAACCGCGGCAAGCGTAGCTTAACCTGATCGATCGAACCGTGCGGCTGTTATTACTTAGCCACGAGCCCCTCACCAATACTTCCATACTCATAATATCAATGCGAAAGTAAATTTGTCTTTCTGTTATCTTTTCACGCATTAAGGCTCGTACACACTGGCGCGACGCGACGCCCGACACAAAGACACCGCCCTGTCGCGCGACGAGCGGTGCCTTTGTGTCGCGTGCTATTGGCGTCGCGTTTCGCGCCTGCTTAAAGGAGCTTTTAACGTCTGAACGGATTTCGATAAAACTTGGCACACAGGTAGACCATGGCCTGGGTTAGGACATAGGATACTAATTATAGTTTTTATCCCGGTAGTACGTTCCCTTGGGATAATTTTCAACCTACATGCGGGCGAAGCCGCGGGCTAAAGCAAGCGTTTTTTTTTTTTCAAATATGTTTCATTGGTTCATTGACCAAAATTCAAAATAATCAGCCAGTCATGTAAAACTATTATTTGACTGCCTAATGTTCTAATTTAATAGATATCAGCACATTGGAGAGGATAAAAAAAAAAAAACGTAAGATTGATTTTAGTGTAAAGGACACGTGCTACTTACTAACAATCTAATTTATTCCGAACGATCCTGACCCGCGATGCAGATGCGCTGTTTACTTTGAATACAATCGTGTACAGCTACTAGCGCTAGTAACTGGCTATGGTAACACTATTCTAATAGGCTGTAATAAGCCGATTTGTATTGTTGTAATGTTTAAAGGTCCGTCGTTCGTTTTGTTCTGTATTCTGCGATTTGAGTTTTGAATAAACTGATAGATTTTGTATGCTCGGAAGTATTTTTTTCTTAACACGTTGACGGACAATATTCCGTCGATGGTTGAACGTGTTACGTCACTACAAAATTTCGCGTAGGACACACTTTTGTACAATGTTTTTTAAAAGTCACGATATGACAGTAAAAGGTTTAATATTATATCTGTGGTAACACTACAGAATGCCCTTCCTTGTATTAGTATAGAAAATAATACGCCACAAGGCGTACTGATTTTATACAAGTCAAAACTTTGACGTCGAAAGGCGTACTGTCGTATTATTTTTTGCAGAGACAAAGTCGAGAGATGTTCTGTCCGTCAACGTGTTATATATTTGCCCAATGAGGATATTTCCTATGAAAATATTTACGTACATCAGGGGTTGACGTTGATAGATCAGTCGGAAGTGTCTGAACTGAAAGTTTTTTTTACGGATTCCTCAACACAAATCGACTTCTTTCTTTTTCAGTTTGTTTTGTGCAGAATTTTACTCTTTTCACTTTATTATCTACACTTAAGTAGTTGGCTAATATTTCCCCATTTCTATTCTGCATGAAGAAATTTGGTAATAATGCTCGTAAATAACTCTACTTGTAAGCAATTATGCTTTAACCGGTAGTCGTAATTATACCAACCGAACGATCAATTTAGCTATTCACCCGTGGTCCGCCATTTTTTTCTTAAACGATAAAAATGCATACTCCATACACGTTGTGTCATTAAAAAAAGCGGCCAAGTGCGAGTCGGACTCGCACACGAAGGTAACCGTACCACCGAACAACATTTAAAAATATTTTCTAGAGACGCCTGAAAACACACGTTTCTTGTATGGGGGGCCCACCCTCTTTAATTTTTTACTTTATTTTATTTTTTATTATTAGTTGGTATAGCGGTTATAATAGTACACACTTGGTGAAAATTTCAAGTGTCTACCATTATGATTCAAAAGATATAGCCCTGTGATAGACGGACGGATGGACGGACCGACAGCAGAGCCTTAGTAATAGGGTCCCGCTGGCACCCTTTAGGTACGGAAACATAAAAAGTGACCATTAAAAAAAATTAAAGAAAGAAAATACGTTTATTTGCGGTAAAAACAACTATCTGTTTATTTTGTATTGCAGCCAGTCGGCAACAGATGCGACAATTATGTAACGTTTATAATGAACTCAAGTTTACGGTGTCAAGGTGGTGTTACAATGTTGCGGGTTCTTGATCTGTCACTACATACAATATGGCCGATGAGTCATGGCCTCTCACTCACACTCGCCTCATGTCACCGTTTGGTTCCTAAACATAGGCTCTCCGAACTTTTGCGCATGTTCTCTCACTCACACTCGCCTCATGTCACCGTTTGGTTCCTAAACATAGGCTCTCCGAACTTTTGCGCATGTTCTCTCACTCACATTGGCCTCATATCACCATTTGGTTCCTAAACATAGGCTCTTCGAACTTTTGCGCATGTTCTCTCACTCACACTCGCGTCATGTCACCGTTTGGTTCCTAAAAAAATGTATTGCGCAGCCTTCTGCTCAAAGTTCGAAACGGCCATGATTTATCGACCGTACTTTAATACGTTAGGTTACCTTTTGCTACTATTTATATCGCTGTAGATAACTGTTCGGTATACACGGGTACATAACAAGCTATACATTTCCAGTACAAGCTGACCTCTCATTGTACGGAAATCCTATACAATGCGAGGTCAGTTTATACTGAAAATGTATAGCTTGATATGTAGCCGTGTGTACCTGCGGGGTAATTGCGTAACACACCTATCAGTAGCAATGGCTTTTATTTTGACAGCTCAACAACATTCATTGCGTTATTTACGTTGTGGAGCAGACAAATTTTTCGATCATATGAAGCGATGGATTAGTAATATCCTTCAAAATGATTCAGATTGTGATTGAGTGTGTTACGCAATTAGGGTAGGTTTGACGACAGCTGGGTTTTAATGAAAAAGGTGGTTCGTGCCTTTTCTTTTTTGTAATTAAGATTAATGATTTAATTAACGGCTCGTCTTGTTGACGCCTCGATGTAACGCTTAAGATTTTTTTTCTTAAAACATAATTTGAGCCTTTTGTTGTTTTACATTTACAGTGTTGTTGAACAATGTTGATTTATAGGGATTTCCTAAGGCGGGCAGTGTGAAAGTTTAATGAATATGTACTTTTGCTGTATAATTTAAATGCCAATAAGCTGGTTTGTTGTATAATTATGTTTTTTTTTATCATTAGCGAACCGTAAAATTATCTTTCGTCATGGTTGTATACATTGTATGCGAGTTGCGATTATGATCCCTTGGAAAAAACTATAGTTAGGTAAAACATCGTAATTCTGTAGTTTTATCCAAACAGTTGGTTTATTTTCATTGCAATAACTTTATTTTGTGATATTTTCAAATAAATCACGCGTGAAAGAAAAAATCTGAGAAAAATATCCCTTTCTTCCATTAAAGTTACCTCTACCTCAAATCGCAACATCTTACCTCACAGTACTGACCCCAAAACCGCGCATTCTTCACAACCACAGTCCCCACCACGACCTTGTGGTATCCCCAGTACCACATAGAAATACAACACGACAATTTATTTCCCTTAATCATACATTGCTTTTTGCAATGGTGAAAGCTGAAGAAAACTTGTTGACAGCCAGCAATTGACGAGCAAAAAGTTCTTCATACTTTTTGATGGGTGAATGTGGAATTCGAATTTTAAAATAGAAGCTGTAGTTGAGTCCTTGTCTAGATGAGGCGTTACATTATGAGATAGAATTGAATCAAATCGGGATGTTAAGGTGCATCCACACCGCAGTGAATTTTTGTGGAGCAACAGTGTGCAACACGGTAAAATTAGGTAATTATCTGTAACTTTTGTGGCTACTTGTTACTATTTGTTGAATGTTACTCATCGCGTCCATACCGCCAATAACATAAATTAAGAAAATATGACAGAGAGTAACTTTCAGCAACAACCGAGTTGCACGGCATATGTTCTCATCATATCTCATCTCATCTCTCATTCTCTAACAATGTTATCATTGGTTACCATATGTTGACTGTTTTTAAAAGTTAGGCAGCATTACTTAAAGTGTACTAACACGGCAACATATGCTAACAATAAATAACTTTTTGCCATCGGTTGTTGCTCAGTCACACTTGGAAACGTTGTTCTACAAAAAGTAACTGCGGTGTGGATACACCTTTAAGATGCAAACAGATGAATTCGGTTTTCGAAATTATGATATTTCTAAAGCACGTATGAAGAAAAAATTTATTATAAATACTAGAATAGAATAGAATCCTCTTTATCCACCATAAAAATTACAGGTATAAATGTAGACATTTTACACAAGGACATACGAATACGATAGATAGCCGATAGATAATTTATACGTGGATAATTAACCTATAACGTTCCCACTAATGTGACACAGCCCCTGCAGTCTCGACATTAGACAGTGACAAAAATCGGTCGCTAAGTCCAATCGTTGTCAAATTTCTTTAATAGATTTTCAACCTTATACTTTGGAAATAAAGTTGAAAATCTATTAAAGGAATTTGACATCGATACGACTTAGCGACAGATTTTTGTCGCTATCTAATGTCGAGACTGCAGGGCCAGGCCTCCTCTCTGTGAGAGGGAGTGGGCCGTTATCTACCACGCGGGCCCAGTACGGGTTGGTAGATATCACATGTTTGCGAATTTTTGGTTCTAGAACATGATTCCTCACGATGTTTTCCTTCACCGTTTTGAGAGCAGTAGTGATGAAATTAAATATACGAAGTAAAGTGCCTGCCTGGGTTCGAACTCACTCGTAAGTCAGGGCCATACCACTGGGCCACCACTGCTCTTAATCTGCATTTATACATGCTTGATAGTAAACTGACTAATTAGTAAAATTGATTATCTAAAAAGATGAGGAAGTTGAGTTGGACCAGAAGCAACAAGAATAATGTGCCGAGGATTTTGTAATATCTTGATTTAAAAGAGTGTCCTTGGAGTTTCTTGCCCGTTCTTCTTTATAAGATCTACGTTTTGGAATGGGCAACTAGCTTCAACTTTCCGACTAACTGACCGACTCTTTGACAATTTAAAAGTTCCTGTAAATGGTTTAATTGAAATAAATGCTTTGAGTTTGAGTTTGAAAAGATGGTCACCCATCCACAGACCGACCGCGGCAAGGAGCCTTCGAACCTAATGATTGAAATTACACATTCGGAATGTGCAGTCCACGGTGGCTAACAAAATCCCGTAGGGATGCCGTAACGAATTGGCCACACGTAGATCCATAGAGAAACTAAAACGATCCGCAAATACCAGTACTAAGTGTCATCAAACCCTGATTATCTTAAAAAGAATTACTAAAATACGTTCCCACATAAATAAAATAAAGAAAGACGCATTAATTACCATACAATAAACGACTATTCTCATCTATCAACGCTCTTTTTGTACACTTTCAAGAACATACAACAAAAATACAAAACCGACTTTCGGCGTCCCTTTCAACAATGTATCACATTTTAAAACTACAAGCGACCATGCGTTATCACTTATCAACGCACAAAGATTCAATTGTTTTAGTATTATATTAACAGTTGACTGACATGTGATAAGGAACAGGGATACCTTGTTCTTTTAGACATGGACATGAAGAAATGACTCTTTGATAAAAATGTCTCCGGTCAAAAGGTTAGTTGTAAATCAGCAGTGTTTTATACAATGTTGTTAATTTGTGATGTTTCAGAAAAGATCTAAGGCTCAAGCCAGACTTTACCCTGTTCCTGTAATTAACTCAACTGACAGAGGCCATACAATCTCTCAATATCTGTTGTTCTTGTAATCTCAGTACATTTTTTTTGGCCGTATTGTCCCACTGTTGGGTATTAGGCTCCGTACTCGCCTTCCACCTCTCTCTGTCCAGAGCTGCCGCGGACAAATAATTTTTAAAGCTCATCTCCGTCTGGGCCTGCCGCGACGTGTAGGTACTTACAGTAGGTATTATTGAAAATGATTCATAAGGCTCCTTCAAACAGGCACCAAAATATGTCCACTGCTGGACTTAGGCCACCTCCAAACATCGCCACATCGACCGGACGCCGGACGCTTCAACGTCTCCACTACAGAACCTTTCGGCTCCATCGGCTCCATCGGCTTTCTTTTTTGCGAGCAATGTACCCACTGCCACTTAAGGTTGGCAATTCTTCGGGATGTTTCGGTTACTTGGTTCTCCTGCGGATCTCTTTCATTTCTGATTCGACCCCGCAGCGAAACTCCAAGCATGGCCCTCTTAAATTTCAAGCAAATAACATAACAGAACCGTAATTAACCAACAAGACTTGTGTAATTTCATGATCATGTAATTTTCATTTAAAACAAAAACAACATATCAATGTCAAAGGTATCACTGTCAATGACTCTTGTACAAAGAACGTGTATTTGAGAATCTGACATAGTTACTTACATAGTGTTATTATCAATGGTTACTAAGTTCACCCATAAAAAATAATTGCTACAACACGTGCAAGCTACGGATTGAAGGTACATTTTATAACGATTGTTGATTGATATAATTACCTAACTACACTATGATGCTCTTAATTATAATTGTGTGACTGGGCATCGGTTTGCAACAATGGAAACTTGATCACGATGGAGCAATAAAACTCAGGTGACCATTCTAGGTTAGGTCTTCAGTAGATTATAACCCTGCTTGCCATATTTACTGGCTATAAAAGCCTTCCTTTCCTTCATCTTGTATAAATTTGGAATTCAGGCAAAAGTGGAAGCTTTTTTGAAGTTCAGCAACAAACAACAATTTTCTTTGAGCAGTGATGACCCAGTGGTCGCGGCGATTGTAACCCAGGCAGACACTGTGTAGTATATCATCACCACTGCTCTCAAAACGGTGAAGGAAAACATGGTGAATACAAACAAAATCGAAGACATGTGACATCCACCAACCTGCACCGGGTCTGAATTCTTATTGGCCATGAAGGAACGTAATAGGCTGATTACGCGCAACACTTTTGTACGAAGTTAGGGATCACAGGGATGCTTCATTGACGGGGTCCGAAGGGGCCGATGCCTGCCGGGGTCGCGGTTTGGTCGAAAGAGTTACCGTGGCCCTGGCGCACAGTAAAAGTCTGGCACGCCCTTCCGCTCCGCCTAGAGCGGGAGAAGTCATTTGAAGATTTCCCATCCAGAAAAAAAAAGAGATCACAGGGATCTCCGTTCGCAGAACCAAATTAGCTTTCCTCAAATGCTCAAAATCCTAGTGATACTTTAGAGTAGACCTGTTATTTCTTACACGAGGTAGTAATTAATATAGTTCTAAGAGCTAGTCTTCGTGAAAGTGTATCGTGAATAGTCGCTGTTCCACATTATCAGTCAATTGGATATCCATGTGTGCAATCAATTGATCACACAATCGCTTCTGTCAATTAAAGTGCGTATTGAAAGGTTTATAAGTTACAATAAATGTCTCTAAATGTCGTACTGACCTAACATTTTCCTGAAATGTTCAGATTTTTCTAAAGTATCATCATAGTTTTCTTAATACTTAAATCGGACCTATTATATTTTCAATTACTGAAATATAAATCACAACATGAATCATTTTGAAGCCAATTGTTAATCCATTGCTTCTTAAGTTCGAAAAAAATATCGTAAATAAAGCAATGAATGTTGTTGAACTGTCAAAATGAAAGCCATTCCGACTGTTAGTGTGTTACGCAACTCTCTCTCTCTCGTGCATGTGAGATTTGTGTCTACAGGGACCACGAAACAGGAGAAATTCCTAGAGTAGGGCAAAGAAAAATCGTTTTAATTCTCTCAACCTTTTCGCTATTACCTAATGGCAGGTTTTTGTTAGTAGCGTAGATTATTGACATAATAAAGGTAATTCATTGAGTAAGTAATTAATTATTAAATAAACACAATTAGTCGTATCTAAGTTCGAATATACTTATTGAATTGCTTTGCTCAGTTTGTTGCTGCAATGCCAATAAACGCATTTTTCGTTCTTTATTTTCTTCCTTTTCTTTCTTAATTGCTAACGTTAACAAAACTATGATCCAATTATTTTAAGGGCGATTAAAGGAATGTTTAGGAAGGCCTGATATTATTTGGACATCAAAATACTTTGGAAAGTTAACTTACTGAAGTTACTGAACAGTTCACGCTTAGGCCCTCTTGTAGTGCGGTGTGTCTTGTAGTGCGTCTCGGTGGATCGGTCGGCCGGTACCAGCGCTTGAACTGCTAGATTTTGTATAATGTTATAAAAACAATAACGAAATTATAAAATGTGTTCTCAACATGCCCTAAAAAACAATAAGCCTTAGCTTTTGATATAACTTTTACATAGTTTCATGATGGAATCTATTCAAAGTACACGTTTTAAATAGCGTTTAATTTAATGTCATCATAATGTTTCTTTTTTATTGAGCCTATTGTTATAATTCACGTTTCTGTCTTCACACAGCGCTTGACCGTGTGTTAAATTTTCCTAAAATATATTTTTGGCGCAGCATTTACGGCTAGATTTACAGAGGTTTAAGAAAGTTAAAAAGTACTGCAACCTCGCCTTCAGCTGAAACCGCAAAATATCGACTATTTATTCCAATCCAATTCCCAGAGAGTGTCCCCAAAATGGGTACAATTTAGATGTCCTAATTAAAACATTGAAACGTTAAGGCTGAAAACTAGTCGTGGCCTGGTGGTACAGTCTGTCTAGCCTGTTAATAAGTAATTGGCTATCAGTTAGCCTTTATGGACTAACCTTCAGTGGACTGTCTATCACTGTCCACTTCGGAATAGATTGGACAGTTTTTCTAGATATTTCGAGAACAGGCTGACTGATTGGTTTGGATTTAGTTAAGTGTGGAGAGCCGTTAATATGCTGTGTTTGCGCTGACATTTTGTTTTAGGATAGGGTTGCCAACCCTACTATATAATATAGTATCGTAATACTATATAAAAAAAAAAAAAAACATTATTTTATTAAAATAAGTGTAAAACGAAACGCACCCGTAATCTGTTTTTGAAAATTGTATTTAGAAAATCATCACTTTTCAAAAATTCTGGCTATTTATTGCTCTTTCTAACCAAAAATGTCTTTTGCTAAATCTACTGCTGAATAGTGGCAATTGTTGCTCAGTGATTTTGACTTTTTTATATTTCCAAAATACCTAGTATCATTAAAATTTCTTCTTTCTATACCAGAAACTTCATCTTTTTTTACTGAGCGCATATTTTTAGTGATGAATACAAAATGGCGAGATGACCGCAATAGGGTTAGTATTAATCTCGTAAAAGGTGAAATAAAAGTATTTTGTAACCATAATTTATTTTTAGAGTTTAATAATAATTACGAGACATAAAAAAAACTTTTCTTTTAAATATACATACTAGGTATATATTTTAAATTTTTTCGCCATCTACTATATTGTTACAGGCAATGGGTTTGAAAATACTATATTTGATATAAAAAAAGTTGGCAACCCTAGTTTAGGAGCAAGTGATTTTGGTGTCAAAATACGCGTGTTGTGTAAATGGCCTTTTAAGAATTTGGCCTTTTCACATACATGCAACTGAATTCTTGATGTAATAATTGCATTGTTATAATGTCTATGATGATGTACGTTTTGTTGTAAAACTACCAAAATACTTACTTAGTATCGCACAACCGTTTTGTGGCTCCCACTACGTCCTTTAAAAAATTTAAAAGTAACGGAAGTAGCAGTCTATTGTAACCTGTTCAGCAGTAAACGTTAGCGAGTTACAAACATTTCAACAAAATGAAAAAATAACAAGATAAGAATAAATGATAAATGATTTTATTTCTGTAAGTAGGTTTGTACAAACACTTTTACACGTCAATCATGTTTTTTAAACTAGATGAGGTCGGCGTTTCCTATCTGACTACTCTGAGAAGAAAGGCCGAAACAAACTCAGAGGTCACAGTCTCTTTTAAAGTCCAGACATAATCTTGGTCAGGTCATGCGAAGACCATGCAGATTGGTATCTGAAATGGTCTTTTCAGGAAAGAACCACACAGATTGAGTGGACCTGTCCAACACCGTTTAAATTACAAATAACCAACAACACTTACATAAATTGTTAACATTGTAGATTTTGAGCCAATTAAGGTAAATAATCATTCGGTGTAGTTCTATGATTACTGTTCGGCGATGAACTTTGACTCGACAATTATTATAATGGTACTCGTGGAGCTAATTTGTAGGGAACTAATTACTCGTATCGATATGCTCAGGTTTTGTACGCACGTGAATGGAATTTTTTGTGAGTTGTTAAGAATTGGGTAACCAGCCGGTTTAATCTGTACCGTGAAAACTTTGATAAAGTGAGTTTGAGCTGTCATTCCATTTGATGATAGGGATTGACATTATTGCCTTACTATCCGGATAATACGGATAGTTCCTTTTTTATATTTTATTATATCAAAATCAGTAATGATATAATATTTTAAATTGTGTTTTAATAAGGTAGGTATTCGTAATCGTTAAAATTCATGCGATATCTTCTAAATCCATCTAATGACACAATTACTAGATTCATCATAACGATCATTCAAAAATGCTTTTGCCCAGAGCTCGATTTCAGCTGACGACGTAGTAGTCAATGATTGACAGCCCAAGAGAGAAACTGCAAAATCAGTTACTTTAACAGAGCAAAGAAACAAAGAGATCGAAAAGACCATGCCAAAAACACCATAGACGTCCACTGCAACTGATTGTAGTTGTAGTGGACGTCGTGCTGTTAAAGTAAATGATTTTGTGAAGTAATGATCATCATCGCTGTCGTCAACTGAAGTTGAGAGTTTCTAAATTAATTAATTCATTTAATTTAAAAATTCTTTGCCGAGTACCGATGGCACGCACCAAGAAACATTTACCTTAGTCAAGTATACAACCTTCTCTTCACAATTACTCTAATCAGCGTCGAAGCTGAAACCTTTAAACATTCCATCATCTGCTTAGGCGTTTCCCAAATATGTTGGGGTCAGCTTAAAGTCTTGTAAAAACGTTTCTAAATTTTATGAATCGTTAGTGATATAAGTATGACATGTTAGAACACGATTAATTGAGAGTTGGAAACTTGTATTAGTTCGATTTACTTTTTTTAGAGTGGTATCCAGAATATCCATACTATCCGGATATATCCGGATAGTGTTCTGGAAGTATACGAATTATCCAGATAGTAAAATGGGGCAGATAATTGCATGCCCTAATCACATGTTTCTTTCGGGAGTGCTTGATTAGTTTCGAAATTCCATGGAGCTCTCAGTAACATCATGAGCGAACCGAATTAAGTGACCTTCGATCTCAATAAATGAAAGATAAGAATAATGAGGTACTCAAAAACACCTATTTTTACAATCAGATGTTTAGAAACTCATGAAGCCTACTACAAAATTAATTTATATTTTGTAAACAAAGGAAGAAACCTATACACAAAAAAGTTTAGAGATCCCTTAACTAAACCTGTCAACAAACCCTCAGGTCAGTCAACACTGGTGTAAGTGAAGCTTATGTAAATAAACAAACGGATACGGACTTGAACTTGAGACCCCGCGTCCGAGACCCGCCGCTCATTGCCAGTCGCACTAACTTAGATAGTAACAAGAAACCTAATAATTACTTACTTTATATGTACAGTCACTAAAAGAGATAAGTGGAATAGAATAGAATAGAATACTCTTTATTATGTACACCACAAAAAAAAAAAAACAGATATAAATGTAGACATTTTACACAGGGTGACACAATGGGCGGTCTTATCGCTAAAAGCGGTCTTTTACAGACAACCTTTGGATGGATTCAAGGGAGAAGGAGAGACAATAATGCAGGTAGTCAGTGGTGTACCATTTACATATACAACAAATACATACATACATAAAACATATACTTATCTATACTTATCTTAGTAAGTGGTATAGAAATTAAATAGACAGAGTAATGTGCCTGCCTGGGTTCGAATTTACGACCTACAACTCGCAAGTCGGGTCCGATACCACTGGGCTACCACTGCTTAGCATGCTTTATTAAGGTAGAATGTACGGTCACCAAATGTGATAAGTAACCAGGGTTGTCGGATATAGTTGAAGTTTAGTAAGAAACCGATGGATGTTTTCAAATGAAATTTAATTTGATAAATTAACTGTTTGTTTTCTATTAATTAAGTTAAATTTTATTCGAAAATATCCATCGGTTTCTTACTAAATTTGAACTATATCCGACGAAAGAAGCTATAGTACCTTTCCGTTTTCGAAGCAGTGAATTCTTAACAGTCAAATATGTAAAAAGTTATAACATAATTAACGCCTATAATCCCCGAAGGGTTAGGCAGAGATGTACCTTATAGTACACCTGTAGCTGTATCTACATCGCCACGTGCGAGTTACGCGTCACTGACGTCACGTAAAATCCTGCATCGCGCAAGCAGAGTTTACCGCGGAACTAGAGTTATACAACGTCCCGACATCAAACGTCGAGCAGTTGCCCACCAGACACGACATCCGTCTGGTCGGAGGATTCTCCCTTTTATGAGTGAAATTTACACCCTTATCCTCATACCTCTATACACCCACATTTCGTCAGTTAGAATTAGGAAGTTCATCAAGAAGTAATTTTAGTAAAAATTAATCAGTTATCTATTCATCGTAAATAACCATAAAGGTTCCTTCAAACAGGTGCGACACGCGACGGGTATCGCACGCGACACAAAGGAACTGCTCGTCGCGCGACAGGCGGTGCCTTTGTGTCGCGCCTGTTTGTAGGAGCCTTAAGTACATTTATGTAATAAGTTTCTTCCAGATTTCACATATACATGATTAATTTAGTATATTATTATTCTAGTCACGATTGTGAAGATGTAATCTCAAATATTAATGGTCCCGCAAAATAATAAACTTTCTAAACTGTGAAAGTCCCATCAAATTACCGGTTCCTGAGCTTAGCCATAAATATTAAAGCTAATTAATTTTTAGTTATTAACTGGTGACCTGTGGTCAAAGTAAGAATTTTCCTTTAATAAACTTATGGTACAAGATGTAGGATCAGTACATACATACATAAACTCACACGTTCTTCCCAAGGGGGTAGGCAGAAACTACAGAACGCCACCTGCTACGATCCTTGCATACTCCTTTTGCTTCGATTACGTTCACACATCGGTCGTGTGAAATAACTGACTTCATGTGGAATAGGTTGTAGGTCCCCCAGACATGGTCTTTACTTTTAGATCCTCACCATTGCTCTTAAAACGGTGAAGGCAAACTTCGTGAGGACCCGAAATATATGTTCTGGAACCGAAAATTCTAAGACGTGACATCTACCAGCCCGCACTGGGCCCAGCAGATTTAACACGAGCACCGTTTTGTAGACGGAAGAGTAGACGAAAATGACTTTCCGTGTAGACGGAGACTGTTTTCTGCTGTCTTTAGCGTGACGATTACAAAATCAAATTGTTTTCACTACCTTAGACAGCTGTCAGTTGTCAGTGTGATTTTGACATTTTGGGATTGGTAACTTACTTCTGAAATTGTCTACATAAAAAAGGACATAGACAAAGATCGTTCGGAACGAAAGACAAAATGACTGATTGTAGAAGGATTTCTATGGTGCGATGTCAAAAATGAGAAATGAAATGTCACTTTGTATAAAGAGAGCTCTTCTTCTTCGTCGTGTCGCTGGCACGACTTGTCTCATATTTTGTTGGCCCAAAACTTCGCCACTTCCACGGCGTCATCGTTGGCAGTGCAGAGGTCACTTTGACTGCAAGTTTTGGGACACAGAGGGCAAGATAGAAGGAAAAAGATAGAGCTAGTGTCTATTCTTCGTAGAAATAGAAAGCGCCATGCTAAGCCTGCAGTGCCTCTCACAGACAAGAGGCCTGTGTCCTAGCAATGGGAACATTATAGGCTGATTATGCTTCTGCATAAGTTAATAAATATTAACTAGATAGGCCTCTAGTTAGTTAGTATATCTATCTATAAAATCTTTTTCCACTTGTACAGATAGAAAATAACTTAAGTTTGTTTTTAATTCATTACATGGCAGAGACAATATTACTGCCTGAGTATGTATTTATGTATTAGCATTTATTAACAATTGATACTTGCAAAGAATTTTAATTGTATTGGCATTCTGTTAGAAAAATAAATACAATATTAGTCATGTACTATTGTAATATTTGTAATCATAATGTTTTTCATCTTATACAAGCTATTCGTGCTCGGCGTCGCCCGGGGTGAATTTCATACAAAAATAGCATCCAAATTTTCGACTTTCCCGGGGAATTTTTCAAACATTTTCTTTCATACAAATCTTGTTCTGACAATTACAAACAACAAAAAAGAATTAGCCAAATAGGTGCAGCCGCTTTGAAGTGATGCGCGGACAAACATTTTTGGCAACTGATTTTTATTTATATATCTTTATATATGTAATTCTACTGTACGTGTGTATGTCACTGAACTCCTCCTAAATGGCTGGACCGATTTTGATGAAATTTTTAATGTGTGTTTGTTTGGGTCCCTGGATGGTTTAGATTCACAATTGGACTCGATAGGTGGCGCTGTGATCGAGTTCTAGCAAACAGGATAATGTCTGTCTGGTTAGCTAGTGTATATATATATATATATGTTTTGGAGCTGAATTCATTCAAATATTGTTAATGTAATAGAGATGATTGATTGTTTAAGCTTACAAGTATTATAATTTTATTTATGACCACTAAACCAACTCGGCAGTAAATTCTTGTAGTTCCACGATTTCACTTTTATAAAGGGCTATGGCAAGTATGTACGTGACAACAGGCTTTGCCGTAGTCGGGTAAAAATTTACTTCACCCGAACACGGCAAAGCCAAAAGGAGGGTTAATCTTAGATAAACTTAAAGCGGTGGATACGGTACTTGAACACAGCGCGCGGTCCTTCTGCACCAAGTCCAATAGACACAGTTGGACTCGTTCACACGCGAACCATCGTCTAAATATCGTCAACTCAATAATTTATTTTTGTGCTTATCTAAATACGCATCGTGCCTTTATGTGTATTTAATAAGTATTCTAATCACTCAAGAAACACTTAAGTACAGTCAGAAATGTTAATTTCTTGAAAATTATATTTTTATTTATCTTTGCTTCGCCGTTTTTGTGAGAGCGTGATAGATATTACAAAATAGCGTTAGAGACCTCGCTAACGCTACCTCAATGTCATTCATAACCGTAAACATTCGGAGGCTTCTTATCTCTGTCCTTGTCTATCGGTAACTGTAAGTATGCAACTGTGATCACAGATGTGTGAGTTTCGTTGCATGTAGTTGTGTATTGAGCCCAGGCCCTGCAGTCTCGACATGAATAGCGACAAAAATCTGTCGCTAAGTCGTATCGATGTCAAATTCCTTTAATAGATTTTCAACTTTATTTCCAAAGTATAAGGTTGAAAATCTATTAAAGAAATTTGACATCGCTTAGACTTAACGACAGATTTTTGTCGCTATCTAATGTCGAGACTGCAGGGCCAGGGCCGGCAGTCTCGACATAGATAGCGACAAAAATCGGTCGCTAAGTCGTATCGATGTCAAATTTTTTAAATAGATTTTCAACATTAATTCCAAAGCATAAGGTTGAAAATCTATTAAAGGAATTTGACATCGATACGAGTTAGCGACAGATTTTTGTCGCTATCTAATGTCGAGACTGCAGGGCCAGGGCCGGCAGTCTCGACATAGATAGCGACAAAAATCGGTCGTTAAGTCTAATCGATGTCAAATTTCTTTGATAGATTTTCAACCTTATAAGGCCCTGCAGTCTCGACATTAGACAGCGACAAAAATCGGTCGCTAAGTCGTATCGTTGTCAAATTCCTTTAATCGATTTTCAACTTTATTTCTAAAGCATAAGATTGAAAATTTATTCAATAAATTTGACATCGATTAGACTTGGCGAACGATTTTTGTCGTTATACTTGTCGAGGCTGCAGGGCCAGGCCCTGCAGTCTCGACATTAGATAACGACAAAAATCTGTCGTTAAGTCGTATCGATGTCAAATTACTTTAATAGATTTTCAACTTTATTTCCAAAGCATAAGGTTGAAAATCTATTAAAGGAATTTGACATTGTTACGACTTACCGACAGGTTTTTGTCGCTATCTAATGTCGAGACTGCAGGCCCTGCAGTCTCGACATTAGACAGCGACCAAAAATCGGTCGCTAAGTCGTATCGTTGTTAAATTGCTTTAATAGATTTTCAACTTTATTTCGAAAACGTAAGGTTGAAAATCTATTAAAGAAATTTGACATCGATTAGACTTAACGACCGATTTTTGTCGCTATCTATGTCGAGACTACCGGCCCTGGGCCAGGTTTAGTGATTGCGATGATAGAGTGTACCGTATCTACCGCTTAAGTTTATCTAAGGTTATGAATTATGTATGGTACTTACACATCACTGCGGTGCGGTTACCATTAATTTGTTATTGTGTCAAATATGTATGTTTGTAATTATTGGAGCTGTTAACTGTGTCGAACCTAGCACATTCATACAAAATTACAAACTAGGTATATTTACAGTATCTTTGCTTACCTTAGAAACGTTAAAAGATGTTTATCTTAATGTTTAGTGCAAATAGAACATTGAATCAATCACAAAATCGATGCAAAACAGTACAATAAGAAGAAAGATTTATCTTTTTACGTCACAGATTCTCAATTTAGTTTCCTTTACGTCAGTTTCTAACTATAGCAGGCGCTGATATAATATAATTGCACATCATACATATTTAAACAGGAAATTGTCACAATAATTACAATTTAACGACTTTATTTCTACAGACGGATGTTAAATATCACTATGCAATTAATCTTTGAACAATAGAACCGTATCGGACACATGCAACATTTTCTATCTCAGTATAGAAAACTGACCAGCTACGTTGACCTCCCCTCCCTCCCTTTCTGAGTACATCATGATGACTATTGACTGTTATAGATCCTAATCAAATGGGTCAGATTATACTGGAATGTACTTTTGCATCTTGTCTACATGTATATATACTAATGCACGTGGTAGGTACGCACTAACTAATTATGAGTTGGCAGTTGTATCATTGACACCACCACATTCGTACTGGAGTTCTTCAGAAAACGAAACGGTGTTAACGCCACATTGTTGCAAGTTAAACTGCATTTTATTCGACAGGAGATAGAGTTTAGACTTGAGTGGTGGGAAATCGTTTTGAAGTGTGTGGGTGAGGTAATAAAAATAGATATAGTTTGATAGTGGCATTACGTAGCAGATTTAAATTTGCATCGGACTGCGACAATGTTGCGTACTTGTTGCTATTCGGTCGTCTCTTATGGTGTTTAGCTTCCTTATTTTGGTAATAACGTTTCTAAGTTATTTTCAGTTTGGATACGCATCTGGTTGCTAATAAGTTTTGTTGGCAGTTTCTGATTTGTTTGAATATTGTCTGATGAGTTGTATTTGTTCAACATTATCTCGACAATGCAGGTGTTTGAAATGTCCGTATTGTATTTATGTTGTTTGTATTACAATTATGTATTTATGTCTCCTCTTCATAGTGATTTTATCAAGGTTAGACGATAGGAAATAAGACGCGTTTGACTTTTGCTACATTGCAAATATCCCAAATATATTCCTTCCTGTATATTTTCTGAACGGTCTGTAATTAAGAACTTCTGAGGTGACAGCTGATGAGCGATATTGACGAGAAAAAATCTAACCTTCTGCGCCGATTCCAAATAAAAAGGGTATAAAAGGAAGGTATGAGTAATTAGTAGTATAACGAAAATCTCCACTTAGATCTTAAAATCCCGACCATCAGTCAATTCATGAAACGCATCTATAGGCACTTTTGAATTGTATTGGGGTGCAGTGCAGACCTATTGGGGTGCAGTCCAGACCTATTAGGGTGTAGTGCAGACCTATTGGGGTGTAGTGCAGACCTATTGGGGTGCAGTGCAGACCTATTGGAGTGCAGTGCAGACCTATTCCTGCTACGAAGTAGTGTTGTTGTGTTCCGGTTTGAAGGGTATGGGTGCTGGTGGAAATGAACATGAGTAATTTTATGCTTTGGCTCTGGGACGGCAATGCACCTGAAACGCCTTGACATTTTACGTACGACGGAATTGAGATCTATTCTAGATATATTGGTTATGGATATAAAATACTTTTACAACTTTTATTATCTACTTGCTTGCTTTAAGCACAAACACAAACGCTTAGTTTGCTCACCGCAACTGTAGTTGCGAACGGACACTAGCTCGTTTAAATGGTTATAATCTGTACTACAACGCATGAAAGTCCTAAGTTGTGTGTCAAACATCGACGAAAACAAGTTTCCTTATAAGTTCCATTACTTATATCTTTTAACAAATGGTGAAGGAAAACCTCGTAAGAAAAATGGCATTGCATAGAAATAAAAATTCTAATGCAAGGTGACATCCACCCACCCACTCTGCTCTGCGTCCAACTCTCTTTCAACGAGAGGAGGCTGTAAACAGGGAACATCTTGTCCCTAATTTCGAAAATAGTCAGCCATTGCATTGTTAAAACGCCGTCTTATTAAAATTTCTGAATTGGTCATTTCTTTCTTGTTTTTACCTTTTTTATTACGGACGCTTTTAACTGTATGTTGATTTAAAAGTGTGTCCATGGAGTTTCTTGCCCGTTCTTCTCTATAGGTACCTACTTCGCTTTAGAATGGGCAACTAGCTTCATCTTTCTGACTAACCGACACCGTGACAATTGAAAAGTGCCTGTAAGAAAACCTTAAGACCTTTCTGTCACCTCAGAAGTTCTGAATTACAGGCCGTTCAGAAAATATACAGGAAGGAATGTATTTGGGATATTTGCAATGTAACAAAAGTCAAATGCGTCTTATTTCGTATCGTCTAACCTTGATAAAAATTTCTTACGGTTTATTTGAAATAAATGGTTTGAGTTTGAGTTAAAAGATAGCTAGAAAAACAACATTGTGGTCCTGTAACAATTCAGTGATATAATCAACATACCCCAGTTTCTATGAATATAATATCATTTAACAATACTGCACATCAAATGAGTATGATTAATATTACGTATCAGATTAACGCCGCGGTGTAAACGAAGCTTGTGATTTATGATTATTTATGATGCGTTTGCGCAAGTTAAATGGCCCGGGACGTGATCGATGGGAATTAAATTAAAATGAGGCGGTGTATTACAAGCATTTAAAAGATTTAGTTTTTATAATTGACCATAGAATTGCCTTACCACCCTAAGGATCAATAAACCGACAAGGTCTGGTTATGCTCAATGAAGACTTAATCAATCTACCTAGCCTTTTCATAATTAAGTTGGGGTCGGCTTCCAGTCTAACCGGAAGCAGCTACCGGTATTTTAATTGGAGTGACTGCCTATCTGACCTCCACAACCCCGTTACTGGGTACACGATACATTTTGGTTAGATTAGTTGTCGGACATTCGGGCTTCTGACTACCCGTAATGCAGTCATACGGGTAGTCAGTACCCGTTGGTCCCGGCTGTCATTCGTAGATCTTTGACAGTTCAAAGATCTATGAATGACAGCCGGGATCAACGGCTTAACGTGTTTTGCGAGGCCTCGATATGTAATGGATGGTCACCCATCCACGAACGTAGTTTAACCTTCACGGGCCCCAATATTTTTGTCTGTATCTATAATATACCAAATAGCATGTTCGATTGTAGGTACATTCATGAAAAAATATCAGACATCATCCAAATATGACAATTTCTCTTGTCTTTCTAAAAATAATTAGACTATAACGTCCCCGCTGCTGGGACACGGACCTTTTTCTTTGAGAGTGAGTGGGCCATAATCCACCACGCGGACCCAGTGCGGAGGACGTCACATGTCTTCGAATTTTTGGTTCTAATACATGCCGGTTTCCTCACGATGTTTTCCTTCACCGTTTTGAGAGCAGTGGTGATGAAATTAAATACACAAAGTAAAGTGCCTGCCTGGGTTCGAAGTCACGACCTACAACTCGTGTGTCGGGGCCGATACCTCTGAGCCACCACTGCAAAATTTCAGCAACAAAAAGCAAATCACACGATACACCGTACTGCCGCAAAAAAAATCAAGCTTCAATACCATTGCAGTCAATCGTATGCGCATTTTTATTGTCGTGTCAGAACGTCTTTATTTTGTCATGACAAAACAAGGTGACATGTCTCCGTGGCAGGCTGTTTTCATCACAATTTATGATGCCAAGTTTTTTGACATTTAACGGCGTTTGCAAGCGCGCCTTGTAAATTTTTGAAGTGTGATTTACATATTTTTTGTCACCCGTTGTGGCCGGTCGTGGATTTGTGCCGATAAAGGTACCAAGAAACTACATGGTAACTCACAAAAAAGTATGTTCGATCACTTGTTTGATTTTATTTGGAAACACCGCTAAGCCAAAAGCCTAAGGTCTTGTAAGAAAGTAAGGTAGCACATTCACCATCGACGTAAAATCATAAGTAAATCATTGCAATGTAACTCTTGTCTCGATAAGGTAAGGTTTTAATTAGAATGATTGCCGAAGTTTTATCAAACTCACGGCAATCATTCTAATATGCACTTTATTACAATGAGATAAGTGTTACATTGCAATGACTTGGTTTTACGTCATTAAAATTTTACTGCGAATATCTAGCTTTAAAGTTTTAGACAACCCGGTCTAGGCTTAAACTACAGTTACAACAACATTTATCGTAGACATTAGTACATACCTTAGCTTACGTAACGAGTTTTGTTTTTCTTAGGTCCTTATTTAGGACTCTGCTAAGTGTTTAAAGATTTTAGTGAAATAAAAAACCTGTTGCTACTCTGAATGATCTAAACACAATATCTTAAGAGGCTTACAACAGCTAAAGTGCGGTCACTGTCGGACTGCATAGAAAAGAAAGAGAAGCGCGATGACACAACGCTGGTAATTTATTGCAAAATACGAAGCAATTATCTATTTACAAAAAATCTATTGATTGGATTAAAAAATTAAAACACTATTACGTTAGTATGTTGCTTGTAAAATAATCTGACAAAAAATCAGAATGATTTAATGCGTAGTATGGTTTTTAATCATTAAAATAATTTTTTAGAGGTATCTTCGTGATTTTTTTCTATCGTATCGAATTAGTTGTATTATGTTTTCAACACACTATCTAATTAGCAAATATCCTGAAGAATAACATATATTTTTCTGATTTTGTTTAGTGCAGTGGATCATATAGTTTTAGGCATTATACAACTTACGTTTAGGTCCTGTAGTCCCCTTAAGGTTGCACTAGTCAATATTTTTTCCATACAAATTTCGGGAGGGTATTACTCCACTGTTTGACATTGTACATCGAAAATTAAACATGATATCGTTTTTTTCATTATTAATTTTGTCAATGCGGGAACAGAATAGTAAAATAAAAAGCCATTAAAAAGTTAAGAGCCAATAAACATTCGTTTTTCTCGCTAATTTGAATGCAATTTTGGGCGTAAATAAGTAATGTAATAAGTAAAAGAGGTGTAAAATCTCCAAAACAAAGTCGGCACCGACGAAGCTCAATTATCTAAGAGTTCAATAAACTTTATTGGTAATTGATTTATGCAGAGGTTTTATCATAAAACTCGATTTACCAAAGGACTTTTCGTAATTTATTATCGCTTGTTTTACTATGAATAAAAATATCGGTGTTTGTGTGCGAGCGAACTAGACTGCGTGTAGACTAGTGTCTAACTGCTCATCACTGATACTGTCTCTGTCGCACACGATGTCAGGTGACACAGCGTGATTTTTGGCCACGCTCACCAGTGAGTTCGAGCTCGCGACTAGTTCAACCTTAAATTAAGGCCTAAGGCCTTTCAAGGAACGACATCACCACGATTTCCTTCTAATACCTCCCACAGTAGGAGTCAAGGCTCGTACACACTGGCGCGACGCGACGCCCGACACAAAGGCACCGCGTGTCGCGCGACGTGCGGCGCCTTTGTTTAGCGCTGTCGCTTCGCGCCTGTCTGTGGGAGCCTTTATGTGGGCATAAAAACCTAAAATAGGTAAATAAAGGCGGTAAGTTTGTTTGTTCCTCCGGTTGCATGGCTTCCATGAACTGTGCCGCAAAACAAAAAGAAATCCAAAACATTTTTGAAGGCATCACTTCCAGGTTCTTAAGTCTTATAGGATGTGCTAGCGGCAAAGCGCTTTGCTATCATAGATTCACAATGGGACCATACCTTGATTGTCGTTCTTAAGAGGAAACCGCCAGGTTGCCCGCTAAATTCAAATTTTCTTAATTTTTTTGCAATTTGCAAGTCATTGTCAGGTATTTTGAACAAAATATATTGATTCATTGTCTTTAAATAGGTTTATATAAACATAGAGTGTTGTGTTGATGATTTTAATGATTATAATTCTGTAAATACATACTTGTTTAGGTCGCGAATCATATTCTGTTCAACATACAACCTGACACTGACCTGCAAATTGCAAAAAACGTAAGAAAATTTGAATTTCGCAGGCGACCTGGCGCTTCCCCCTTAATTGTTTCATTTATTGTCACTGTATAATAATAATAATAATAGCAGAAAGATCTGATTCTACGCCCTAGAAATGTTATTTGTGCAATCAAGTTTTTCCTTTCTTCTGGTTCTACGTTGGTCATGCTACGCGTGCTGGGTTGACGACGCCTGGTTTCTGAATTGAGAATTTGTAGTTGAGAACTTGTCATAACTCTACGTTAGTACTAAGTATTTAAAGTGATTCTTTCAATGTAACGCACGACATTCTTTTTTGCGATTTTTGCAAAGCTATTTTGGAGTTTACGAGCTTTCACTTTAAGTAATGCTAAAGAAGAGTTAAAGAAGTTCTCAACTTCAAATTCTCAATTCAGAAACCGGTTATTAGTCTTTAAGTTTGCCAAGGTATGGTCCCACCCTGCTTGCTGCGCCACAACCATCATGCACAAACCCTAATCTGTCCTAACCTTCCAGCCCACTGGGTGGTCCACCAATGGCGGCTGTACGAGCGGTCGCTCTGCTCGCTGCTGGAGCTGCAGGCGCGCAAGGGCTCGTACTCCATGTGCTGCTCGCCGCGGTACGTGCTGGCGCCCGAGTACGCGCCGCATCTGCTGCCGCTGCCTCTCACCACGCAGCGACCCTCGCCGCCGCCCGCGCACTTGTAGCGATGCGAACATGCGCCGCATCAAGTAAGACTTTATTTTTATTTTTAATAGACATATTCCTCATTAGGTATAATTGTTAATACCTTTAATACTTTTTCATAACGACCAATGATTTTAAAATAAAAAAGGTAGATAGGTTACCAACGCATCATTCGCTCTCCAAAAACGGCACACTAAAGTGTCCCGCAGACAGGCGCGCCGCGACAACCCGACGCGACTCTAGTGGAACAATTTCTAGGAACATTTCATCGAAATTGTTCTACGTGAGTTGCGTCGCCCTGTCGCGTTGCAACGTCGTTGTTGTTTGCGGGAGCCTTAACGCACATATTATAAATATCGTAATATTGTAATGTCACACTGGATACTATATTAGATGACACGTGGAAGTAGGACGGCATGTCGTTATTATTGGGAGCGAAAAAGAGACGAGCAATAAGTTGTTTCCATTTAAGTCGGCGCGACATTTAAGTTCGCTAACTAGCCAAGTTTGAACGTGCCACTTGCGGAGCATGTTTATCTTATCTATTATTAACTTATTACGACGGTCTTAGTTGCTATCGTAGACCACCATAGTGCTACACGTCAAGTACACTATGGTGCACGTTAACGTGCATATTGCGAAAAAAATATTTTTGTAAAAGACCAAAAAGACTGATCTATGGTTATCGGTGTGACTGTCTGTGTCAGACCGACAGCATTGTTTTTTTTTTAATATAGTTCACGGATAATTAGTAGTAAAAAGTTTGCTGGTTTCCGTACCTTGGCATCGTCAAACGAATAAAGGCTCCCGCTGACAGGCGCGACGCGATAGCGCGTCGCGATTCATGCAGAATAATTTCTATGAAAACATAATGGAAATCGTTCTAACAGAATCGCGTCGCACCGTCGCGTCGCGTCTGTCTGCAGGAACTTTAAACTCCAACTCTTTAAACAATTATGCCTTAAAACCCCGTGGCCACAAGCTGCACGCTCAAGCGACACGCGACAGTGACTGCGGAGAAAACAAATTAAAGGAGTCCTTTAAAGCTTACCATGATCACCGCGACACGACTTGCGGAGCGACGGATGCTAACAGGCGTCGTGGGCGCGTGTCGCTTGACGCAAGTCGCGTCGCTAGTCGCATCGCTGGAGACCGCCGTAAACTGGACCTTTTCTTCAGCGATTTCCTGATTGAAACTTCATAGAAATCTAGTTTTAAAACGAGATTCTCTTCATTATTTTTAAGTTCTTCGAACTGAACAGGCAGCTGTGCTCTTGGAGAGTTCGTTGCGCCACTTCTTCCCAGCTAAAGCAATAAGAATTCGTGAATAACGCTCGTTTTGGGGGACTGTCTTATGTAATTTTGACGTTAAAAAAGTACTGATTTTTTTGCCTAGTTAGACTTTTGACGTTAATCAAACGCATACTAGAATGCCTTAATCTCATTAAACTTAACGAGAATCCATTTCACGAAGGTTGTTTCACGCGTATACAATTAATTATGTTATTAATTACTGACAACTGTCGACTGCCACTATAATATAGTTGATCATATTATGATCAACTAGTACCACAAAAAACCATTGAAGGATAATTTAATAATATTTTAACGTCAAATTAACTACTTAAGGCTCGTACACACTGGCGCGACGCGGCGCCCGGCACAAAGGCACCGCGTGTAGCGCGACGAGCGGCGCCTTTGTGTAGCGCTGTCGCGTCGCGCCTGTCTGTGGGAGCCTTTACTTTGTTGGAATTGCATTGAATGTGTAGTTAATTATTATATTTTTCATGTTTACTTTGAGTTGTTGTTTTATAAAGAAAATTAGGTTTTGCTTGCGGATTCGCCCGCGTGGAGGTCCGAAATTATCCCACGGAAACGAAATACAACGTTTTATAGAACTTTTTAAGAGGAATAATTCCGTAATACATTGTTTTCATATAACACTATTGGTTTACGCGGCGTACGCCAGTAAAGCTCCCAGTCGGCATGATTTTTCCGACATCTTCAGCAATCATCGTCATATTTTAGCGAATTTACACAAAACCTTAAAGAATTATACTCCTAAACCATCCTCATGAGTTACTCCGTCCATTACTGAAAACCGTATAAAAATCCGTTCGGTTGTTTTTGAGCTTATTGCGTTCAGACAGACAGACAGACGCGGCGGGGCGACTTTGTTTTATAATATGTACTTAGTGATAATTTTTTGTGGGGAATTTCGTTGTTTATTAATTGTCTATTTTCCACTAGAGCAGAAAAAGGGTTAAGAGGCTGCCAACAGCTAAAGCGCGGTCTCTGTCGGACTGCATAGAAAAGAAAGAGACGCGCGATGACACAACGCTGGTAATTTATTGCAAAATACGAAGCAATTATCTATTTACAAAAAATCTATTGAATAGACAAAAAAAATAAAACACTGTTACATTAATACGTTGCTTGTGAAATAATCTGACAAAAAATCAGAATGATTGCATGTATATTAGTATGGTTTTTAATCGTTAAAATATTTTTTTAGAGGTATCTTCGTGATTTTGTTCTATCGGATCAAATTAGTTGGTATTATGTTTTCAACACACTATCTAACTAGCATATATCCTGAAGAATATCGTATATTTTTCTGATTTTGTTTACTGCAGTGGATCATATAATTTTAGACATTATAAAACTTGCGTTTAGGTCCTGTAGTCCCCTTAATGTTGCACTTTTACTGATTAATCCTGTGTGCCCATGGTTTTTAACTACTTTGTCAGTTAATTAATATGTCGAATACGGATTCACAAAAAGTAACACGAATTAAAAGTAAAATTTAGAAGTTTCTGGCACAGAATACATAATAGTGTTCTGGTAAAAAATTACGAGTATTTTGATAACTGCAAGTTGCTGTTTTCTTTTCAGTTGTGCTTATTTCCAAGTGCTTTACAAACTTCCACAATTTTATATATATAAATTATAACAAGATCTGTCAATTTCCTTTTAAAATCTCGTAAAAATCCCATTTGAACTAGAGCCGCGTAAACCATAAACTACGTTCACGATTTACGACACACTCCAGAGTCGATCAACAGCCTTTTTCTCTATTTTACTAAAAGTATTGGCAAAAAATTTAGTTTGTTTAATATAAGGCTGTGCCTGTGTGTCGACTTGAGTTCGCAAATTGAATCTGTAATAAATTACTCAGTACTTTCAGAGAAAAAAAAAGAAATAATTTGTCTGTCAAAAAACGATTGTGTGTATCCAAAAAATGAGAAACGGATAATTCTTAATAACATCTTCATTCCATGAACTATTTGAAAATATTATCAAATTAAGGCTCCTGCAAACAGGCGCGATACGCGACACAAAGGCAACGCTCGTCGCGCGACAGGCGGTGCCTTTGTGTCGAGTCGCGTGTCGCGCCTGTTTGTAGGAATCTTTACACGCGTTATCAAGCTTCCTTTTCAATAAAATCATGTAGAAATTCTATAAAATGTAAAAAAGATTGATTAGGTACTTACGAGTATTAAACTAAAATTCCTAAATACACTAACAAAAAATACCAAATACTCAAATTTACTTTCAATTTATCTAATAAAGAGAAAACTGGCTGTGTGAATGTGAGTACCATGCAGGTTAGATTGAATGACTTTATAACACTGTCTGGCGGTTTTGAGTATTTTGTATATGGACTTCGCAAATGTCCTGCAGATCTGCACGCGTAGCATGACCATTATAGAAACGGGTTTTGTCGACGGAAGATTAGACAAAAATGACGTTCCGTGAAGACAGTACGACGGCAGCAAAGTAGAAAGAGTGAACTGCACTTTTTACGAAATTCAGTAGTTTATTCACGTTTTTCTTTTATTTTGCTTATATCTTGAAAATGGTGTGTCCTATCGCAAAAATAATGAAAATTTCGACGCCCTTTATGAAAACCTTAAACCCCTAAAATTAAACATGTAGGTTATCATTTTTCACATTTCCCACACAAAAAGTGGAACATTCCATTTTTCCTTTCCGTTTTTATACTTTGTGGCCGTCGAGTAAAAAGTTTTCTACTGTCTTTAGCATGGCAATTACAAAATCAAATTGTCTTCACTACCTTAGACAACTGTCAGTTGTCAGTGTGATTTTGACGTTTGGAATAGAAAACTTTCTTCTGAAATAGTCGACATATAAAAGGACCTAGACAACGATCGGTAGAAATGAAAGACAAAATGACGGATTGTAGAAGGATTGTTACGATGCGATGTCAAAAATGGAGAAACGAAATGCCACTTTGTATAGAAATAACTATGTCTTGTCTTCCAAGAAATAGAAAGCGTCATGGTACGCCTGCAGGGTAGCGTCGTGTGACGTGTCGTTGAGCTCCCTTAAATAAGGTTGAGCTACACGATGACTGATGCAAGCATGCCGTCTGTTGGGACAGGTCAAATCAAAGCTGCAATGGCTCTTTCTTCGAAAGGCCCTTCCAGATATGGGCTTGCATTGTTAAAACTCACATAAAGTCCCAATAATATAATGTTTGGACTTTAAAAGAGACCATGACCTCTGAGTTTGTTTCGGCATTTTTTCTCAGGGATAAGTCAGCTAGGAAATACCGGCGCCATAGTTTTAAAATATTGAACAACAAAAGTGTCAAAAGTGTCTTAAAAGATCTACTTACAGAAATAAACATTTCATTTTATTTCAATAGTAAAATCCAGCCAGTAGACAGCGGGTCGCCTTCTTTGTATTTTAATACAGTTTAAGTATAGCCAAAGAAATCAATTAACAGTTATTTATGACGATAGTTCATACTACATCACCTTTAAACATTCCTTAGACATTTTTATTTATCAGATCAGTTTTAATTATTCAAGTTAAACAGATGTCTGCAGTTGGACTGACCAGTTTATCTTGAAACTTAAGGGTGGCGCTAGTTGTAAGGGCGTTACGTCAAATTCAGTGTATTTGTGTGTTTAGTTCGCAATTTCGCCGTCTGTCAAGATTTATTGGTCGTCGTATTGAAGGGCAGCGAAGGGTGGCCGACATAATTACGGCTTCAGAAGGTAATTAATGAGTAATGCTTAGACCACACTAGCGTGGAAAACTCGACTTAATTTCTTTTCTTTTTTATTGCTCTAGTACGTAATTAATATTTTATTCGCTAATTAATTATGTTGCAAGTCATCTGGACTCAGCAACCGTTTTCTTTTTCTAGCGTTATATGTGACTGATCCTGGCCCTGCAGTCTCGACATAGATAGCGACAAAAATCGGTCGTTAAATCGTATCGATGTCAAATTTCTTTAATAGATTTTCAACCTTATGCTTTGGAAATAAAGTTGAAAATCTATTAAAGGAATTTGACAACGATATGACTTAGCGACGGATCTTTGTCGCTATCCAATGTCGAGACTGCAGGCCCTGGCCCTGCAGTCTCGACAAATATATCGAAAAAAATCGGTCGTTAAGTCTAATCGATGTCAAATTTCTTTAATAGATTTTCAACCTTATGCTTTCGAAATAAAGTTTGAAACCTATTAAAGGAATTTGACAACGATACGACTTAGCGACCGATTTTTGTCGCAGTCTAATGTCGAGACTGCAGGGGCTGGCCCTGCAGTCTCGACAAATATAACGACAAAAATCGGTCGTTAAGTCTAATCGATGTCAAATTTCTTTAATAGATTTTCAACCTTATACTTTCGAAATAAAGTTGAAAATCTATTAAAAGAATTTGACAACTATACGACTTGGCGACCGATTTTTGTCGCTGTCTAATGTCAAGACTGCAGGTGTTAAGGCCAATATTGAGTAATTCCGTTCAGAAAGAACTATACAGCGTGTACCAGAATGGTGTGGTCAAATTTAAGGGTATGGTACAGATCATCAAACTGTTTATTTTCTCCATGCAATCAACATCGTAATTGCGAAATAATAATCAGCCGTCCCATACTTTTGGGTCGAGTAGGTATTGAAGATTTGTATGGGACAGTTGATATTTTTTTCGCGATTGCGATGTTGGTCTCATGGAGAAAGTTTTTCATATTGATGGTTTGTACCACACCCTTACATATGACCACGCCTTTCTGATACATGCTGTATACATGTATTCATAGATTTATTAAGACGAAAGTAATTAAGTAAACTCTCAACACGCTTGAGCTGCGCGCTCATAAATAACTTAGCTAACTATCTACTAACAATTTTACGTCTCGCACTCATATTTCTAAAACAGCACCCATTAAAACGTGTTAAATGAACTCCTAGCCGTATTTTAGTAATAAATAGCCCATAGCCCACTGTGGGCTACGTTAACTGCCCATCACTAGTTTCAAAACCCCATGAATGGGTAGTAAAACGGTGTGTCAACGGTAAAATAAAGCATGTTGTCCAGGACACTGTTATTGGCAATAAAGCACTAACAATGCTCGTGTG
Organism: Dryobotodes eremita; assembly: GCA_917490735.1. Lineage (NCBI taxonomy): Eukaryota > Metazoa > Arthropoda > Insecta > Lepidoptera > Noctuidae > Dryobotodes > Dryobotodes eremita. The sequence goes on from OU823257.1 coordinate 16,077,448, forward strand.
CTGTACTAAAAATAAGCTGGGTGACGTCATTTGACACTAATAAGTGGATGGTGTTAGACTCGTGTTAGACAACTGTTCAGTATTCTTGTTAGCAACTTTTAAGTTGTGGTGGTAATACCGGTGTTGATGAATTCGTCGATAAAATCAGAAATAATCAATGAAACAGTTACATAAGTAAGAATTCAGCATAATTACCTACACGGTGAAATACCTAAATCAACTCTTAACTGAATTGCTTTTACAGCCCTATTCAAACTTTATGGCGGCTCGGAACATGAGGCGAATCGCTGCGCAGTTACAAATTCGTGTGTCAGCGGGGTTGAGGGGTGGGGTACTGCGCAGCGAGTAGCGCACTTCAGAGCCGCCATAAAGTTTGAATCGTGCTGTTCTTTGTAAAAACTCACGACTAACACCACTTCTTTAACGACAGTGAAAACCATGGGCAGACACAGAAGTTCATAAGTTCAATAGTGAGCTATTCCAGAACAACCAAACTGCACATTGTCAGAAAGTAAACGATTCATTTCGACAGCCGTAGAGCTAATAGTAAAACCGTTGATACCTAAATGTCAGAGCAAGAAAAAGTAAAAAAGAAAAGGTAAGCAATTATCTACGCCTATCTCCGCATAGTACGCAAGCCTATGAGTTTATTTACAACCAAACCCATATAATCGACATCACATAGTCGAGCTATTACCGTTAGCCATAAAACGCGCCCCGCAGAGCCGTTCTACGGACTCCGGCGCATAGACCAACCACGGCACTCGTGCGGCGGCCATTAGCATGCCATACCCCCCACTATGGGCCACTGAGGTATCAGGGACCGTATGCTAATTATCTTGAAACTGGCTTGTCTACACATGGGTGCAGTAATTAGTAAAAGTAGGAAAGTGAGCTGGATTATAAACTTTATTTTCAGTCATTCAACAGGAAAAAAAAAAGATTGGTTGTTGTCATAGGAAAGCTATTGTGATAACGAGTGTGTTACGCAATTAGGATGCTACTCGTATAGTAACATGATTAGAGTGCGCGCAAAATAAGTTTGCGCGCGGCCGAAATCGAAAATAATCGTTTGCCGCCATCTCGACGTTTATATCAGGTGTCAAGAGAGTGTGCTGTGTTCCGTGTTTTCCAAATTAAATAATCGCCATCATTATGCCGAAAGTGATTAAAAGTGCAGGCAGGGATATAGTCTTGAAGGTCAAACACGCGCGCAGACTTATCTTGCGCGCATTTTATGGGCGAATTTCACCAATGAAACTGAACGCGTCTTAACAGCGTTCGAGAGTTGTCAGTGTCATCATTGTTACAGAATATTGACACTGACAGCTCTTGAATGATATTTTTTCAAAATTCGAACGTTTCGAGTAGGTTCGCTATAGAACTGAGGTTTCGAATGGTTTTGGAAAGAAAATTGAAATAAAGTTCTACTGAACTGCACTATAATTGCATAACACACTCAATTCAATGTTCAATCACAATCCGAGGGTTTCGAAAGAAATTCCTAATCCATTACTGCATAGGTTTGAAAATTTCGTCTACTCAACAACGTAATGATCGTGGCTGAAGTGTCAAAATGAAAGACATTGCTATCAATTGTTATTTTATGTGTGTTACGCAATTACCCCGCTGTTTTTTTGGTTGGTCTTGGTTGGTTGGTTCTTATTTCTGTAATTATTCGTGAAAAACACACTTCATATTCATCATTCCCATATTATATCTCACAGTTTCTTCATTGAAAGATTTATGAGGTGCATTTAGCCGGGATTCCTGACGTCACTGAAAGCAATGAAGTAATTAAATTATGAGAGGTGTTGCGTGCCAAGCTATTGACGGAAAATTCTTGGACAGTAGAAGTCATCAGAATTTCATCGTAGAGAGTGCATTTTAGCTACTATGTAAGTGCGGAAAAGTAAATGAAATGGATAAGCTTTTGTATGGCAGACACCTACTCGCCAAACGTTGGTTACGTTCTTCAGATAGGTACTGAGGAGGTTTTGTCCGGTTGGCTGTGACAACCGACCTTCACGAATGTTTTATAAATTGATGGCATAATAATTATGAGGTAAACTTTATGCTGAAAACCAGCACTGGGGCTCTGTCTCGCATAGGGCCGTAGCACTATGTTGAGCGTTTGCCGTTTTGCGTGGATGTGACGCATATTTGTCTGTTTTTCTCTGTGTCGTGTGTGTATGTGTGTGTGTGTGCGCGCGTGCGTGTGTGTGCGCGTGTGTTTGCGCGCGCGCGCGTGTGTGTGCGCGTGCGTTTGCGCGCGCGCGTGTGTGTGCGCGTGTATTTGCGCGCGCGCGTGTTTGCGCGCGCGCGCGTGTGTGTATTTGCGCGCGCGTGTGTATGTGTGTTTGCACGCGCGCGTGTGTGTATTTGCGCGCGCGTGTTAATGTGTGTTTGCGCGCGCGTGTGTATGTGTGTTTGCGCGCGCGTGTGTATGTGTGTTTGCGCGCGCGTGTGTTTGTGTTGTGCGTGTGTGTTGTGTGTGTGTGTGTGTTGTGTGTGTGTGTGTGTGTTGTGTGTGTGTGTGTGTGTTGTGTGTGTGTTGTGCGTGTGTGTTGTGCGTGTGTGTTGTGTGTGTATGTGTGTGTGTGTTTTTCTTTCTTTCTTTCTTTTTAGAAGATAGTCAATAATTGAAACTCGGCTTAGAGTGCTGACAGAGTTCGTCATCATGTAAAGGCTCCTACAAACAGGCGCGACACGTGACGCGAATCGCACGCGACACAAAGACACCGATCGTCGCGCGACAGGCGGTCTTTGTGTCGCGTCGCGTGTCGTGCCTGTTTGAAGGAGCCTTAAAATGTTATAGATTGCTTTGATTGAAATAATATATTATTCTATAGTATAAATAATTATTATTGTAAAGTATAAAATACGGCTTTCATTAACGAGTACGTCACAGTACTTAAACGCGTGTTAAATTTCAACGAAGTTAGGGTTTGTTTAAAAGGGTGTACACGTTGGGTCAGTGGGCTGAATATCTAAAAGCCAATTCGCGTAATCAAAAACGTTCAAAACCTAGTCGTAATATCATCTAAACGGCAATCAATGTCAAAAACTTGTCAAAGATGTAGGTAAATCCGAAGTATTTTTGACAGATCTGAATCTGTCAAAAATACTTCGGATTTACCCCTTTTCCTACGTATTTTTGACAGATTGAGACCGAGATTAGAATGAAAACATTCCTAAAAGAGACGGGAATTGCACCTATGTTTACATGCTATGCTTCTAAGTTTGACCGACATAACCCATTTAAGTACGTCCTAAGAAGTAGACAACGAAACTCCGGGCGGTTTAATCACCATCATAATATTTGTGACCCCGCCGTCTAACCTCGCGTCCTAACCAAAAGCCATCGTCGCACGAATACGCGTTCGTCGCGTTCATATGTCACTTTGTTCGGAACACCGGAAGGCGCCCTCTGTCGGCGCGACCGCAACCACACGTTCCGGTTCACAGCGATCGTGTATTCGCGGGAAGATTTGGTTAAGAGGCTGACAACAGCTAAAGCGCGGTCACTGTCGGACTGCATAGAAAAGAAAGAGAAGCGCGATGACACAACACTGGTAATTTATTGCAAAATAAAAGCAATTATCGATATACAAAAAATCTATTGATTGGACTAAAAAATTAAAACACTATTACGTTAATATGTTGCTTGTAGAATAATCTGACAAAAAATCAGAATGATTGCATGTATATTAGTATGGTTTTTAATCGTTAAAATAAATTTTTAGAGTTATCTTCATGATTTTATTCTATCGTATCGAATCAGTTGTATTATGTTTTCAAAACACTACCTAAAAAGGATATATCCTGAAGAATATCATATATTTTTCTGATTTTGTTTACTGCAGTGGATCATATACTTTTAGGCATTATAAGACTTGCGTTTAGGTCCTGTAGTCCCCTTAAGACGTTGCCAATTACCTGTTCCTAATTAATACAGACACAGATTAGATTGTGCAGTAACCAGTCACTTAAAACAGTATAATTACGGAATCATTATTTTATCTTACCCGTAGATAAGAGTACTCGGGTGGTCTATTTTTTATACGAGAAAGCATGGTTAACCATTTTACTGCCTAACAGTGTGCTAAGTCTTCTATAAACTACATTTGATTTATGCTGTACAGAATTATCGTTTAGCCCACGTACGCACGGGCGCTTTTTTAACGCGATGCTTTTATACCGCGCGCTGGATTTTAAACGCTCGGTTTAGCGCCGAGAGTTGAAAACCGATTAGTGCGATTTTTAACGTGCTGAGATGCGTCCTATTGTATAATCAACGCTCGGTTCAACGTGGAGAGTTGAAAATCCAGTGCGCGGCAAAAAAGCGCTGCCGGCGTACCCACATTTCCTCATCAGCATAATAATGAGCTATCATAACATACTTTGACATACTGCTTTGTTCACTGTACCATGCAAAATAGCCGTCTCACATAACAGTAGTACTATTTATCATTACAGCGTCAAATATAATCAATTGTGCAAATCTATGATAGTTAATTATAAGAAAAAGGTGCTATACCATTTAGCTGCTGCCGTATTTTATTGTTTTTTATGGTTAGACGTTTTTTCTTCATTAATACAGGGTGGCGATTTAGTTACCTGCATCCATCAAGTGGGCGTTATTTTTACGAATCGGATTTGAGTTTCATAGCGGAAGTTGTTTAATATAACGGGTAGAATCATCCCTTTAAGGCGCTACCCCGAGCAAAACCTTGCGATAGTGCGTTATTCAGAGGCTATTAAACCTCATTAATTAAGAGGAATAAACTACATCTAATAAGTACATTATTAATGTTCGATATCCGATCATCACATTGCACGTTCTTATTTGTTTTTATGTGTTATAAATACCTTTCAAATCTCTTTGTAAAAAATATTGATTGCATGCAATTTTTGCTAAAGGTGACGTTGTAATAATTTGAGGATTACACTATCTAATGGATAGATAATTTAAAAATCTAAATAATTCACGTTTTATTTTATTCCAAAAGATCGCTTGTCTTTTTTTACTAAAATAATTCCAATATTTTTGTGAATTCTATGATAAATGGGCGTGCGCAGGGAGCGAGACAGAGCGAGATTCGGCGACGGGAGAGAGAAGGACCGAACGCTCAAGGTCGTTTGGTGGGGAAAGCGCCTTAACGGATGCAGGTGACAAAATCGCCACCCTGTCCGCCGCCATTTTATTTAGTTATCATTTTATACGTTACTATCTCTCATTAACACTCCCACAGGTACATTTTACTGTTCTTAACAGCATCGTTCAATTCAGGCTAATTTTATTCATTCACTCTCAATAAAAATGTCAGTTTTATTACTTTAATGTGTTTGACAACATTCAATAAAACAATAATTAAGAAGAAGTAGAAGCTTTAAAACGAGAGAGCTTTGAGACAAGGCTAAAGGTGCATCCAGACAAAGCCAGCACGCGCCGCAAATGATTTTTTTTATATGTTGGCTGCCTCAGGCTGAGGCATCTAACATATAAAAACAATAATTAGCGGCCCACTCTGTCATGAATAGTCTGGATGCACCTTAAGAGTAGCAATTGTCAAACTCCTGTCATTAAAACCACTATTCTTAACTTTATTTTTTTAATTGTTTATTATTTAAGGAACAAAACAAAATATAAACAGAAACATCACAAAAACCTCAATAGGTTTGTCCGGATGTTGAAACACTATTAAGCAATCTAAATACTAACGTAATAATAATTATTAATTTATGGTTAACACATAGTTTATAAATATAAAACATTTTGAGGTAGTTAGTAAATAATAAATAGAAAAACTGGCCAAGTGCGAGTCGGACTCGCGCACGAAGGGTTCCGGACCTAACGGACTAATCCTTCCGTAGAGTAGGTACCTATAAAAACGGCAAAAAAATCATGTCTGTTGTATGGGAGCCCCCCTTAAATATTTATTTTATTTTGTTTTTAGTATTTGTTGTTATAGCGGCAACAGAAATACATAATTTGTGAAAATTTCAACTGACTAGCTATCGCGGTTCTTGAGATACAGCCTGGTGACAGACAGACGGACGGACAGACAGCGAAGTCTTAGTAATAGGGTCCCGTTTTTACCCTTTGGGTACGGAACCCTAAAAATTACAAAAACAAGTTGCACTTGCCAGCCTCGTTAGTGTCCCTCTACGCTGAACAGGCCCCTTCATATTTTGTAGGAATTTTCCCTGTAGCATAATTAATCGATTTCCTAAAAGTGACCAATTAACTGTGGAATTAACTATCGAATTCTCTATGGCATAAACAATGTCACTTCTCAACACAGCGTTCTCAACCACAATTTATGATGCGTCCTTAGAAATAATTGTGCCTTTTCCCGGATCATTGCCCATCTTATACATTGAAGCCCTTGTGTTAGGGGTTATAGGGTATAATTTGTTTAAAGGAAGAAAGAAAGAAAAGAAAGAAAATACATTTATTTACGGTAAACATGACGCAAAGAAAAAACACAAACACAAAAAATAACGAGTTGGGGGAAAATATGCGTCACATTCACGCAACACGGCAATCGCTCAGCATAATGCTACGACCCTATGCGAGACAGAGCCCCAGCGCTGGAAAGAATGCATGTTACCAAACATATTTAGTCAAAAAGTATATCAAGTGCTATACGGCTAAACTAGTCATAAAATTGTTAACGCCAGTGTAAAACTGGCCAGCCAAGTAAGTGTTCGGAGGTCACGTTCAGCAAACTTTGCCTGGATTGTAAGACCTAGGAAATGAAACCTTTCGGGCATAAAAACTGTAATGACACATTTCCTTGATGCGTTTCGTTTTACGATTTTTCGCGCTAATTAGTAAAATTTCTTTGTAATTATGGTTGACTTAATTCTGCAATACAACATCACGCCTGTATTCCCCAAAGGGGTTAGGCAGAGGTGTAGTTATAGTTAACCCATATTCCGCCACTTATGTTTAATGTCCAATGTAACAGAGGTAAACCTATTGCCATCAACCGGGCATGGATATCTGGTTGACAATAATGGGTTAAAAAAACGAAAAAGAGTTGTCTATGTCAAATATAGGGAACCCTAGATATAAATGTATCCAATTAGCTTTTTAAATTTTGAATTCGGAACATGAATAGGTAATAATAAACCCAAGAGCTCTTATGTTGAATGTCCAATCTGCTATTTTCCTTATCTTAGCAAAGATCAACTTACTTCGAAAGTTAATTAACCTGTAGGTACACAAAAAAAATGTATACAAACCACAAAAGGGCTGTGCAATCACTACAATAATTAACATTCAGTTAATTCTCATTAGCACAAAAACTGATCCACAGTTACAATAAATTGTGGTATCATAACCCTTACACACATTCAATCCAATGTCGATAATTATTCCCATATTTATGCATCGAATTGTGTCGATAAAATGCAATACTACGAAAACAAATAGTCGATACCTTGAAACCCTAAAGGACCTTAAGAGACCTTACCTATAGTTTCCACTACGCTGTTTTAAAAATAAATTTTCGAAACGTCAAAGGGCTTAAGTGACATTAAAAGGGATGTCCCTTGCGCTCTTTGGTCACAAGTTATCGATATGTCACCGCAATAACGGAGCTGTGATTAACATTTCAATTAATACTTCCATAAATAAGTGTCCGATTGTATCGCTTGCATGTTATTTCTTTTTATTCGATCATGTGGTATAATTTTCTTGTAATTATGCGTAATTAGTTATGGGTCTTTTGCGTAATGATTTGCGGACACAGTTCTTTTTTTGCGGACTCACTACGAAGCAATTACGTGCACAAACCATACGCAATACCTATAAACTTCTATTTAAAATGGAAGCTTTCTTGCTAAGTTGCTCTCTTTAATTTCATAAAATTCGAATTATTGGCATATTATAAAGCTGCGTAGGTAAACATTGTCTGTTTGAAAATGGTGAGCGGGTTCCAAATTTAAATAAAACCCGTTTGAAAAACATCATCACTTTTGACATATTGTGTTTTGCCCTCAAGCTTCCTAGCTACCGCCAGTACCTACATAAGTTCACATCGCTCGCATACCCGGTAATAAAACTACCGGTACGGTATACCTATCTCGCGTTTTCACGCTCGTAAACTCACTCTGGAAAGGGACAGCAAACTTTTATAGCACCCCGTCGCTTTTCGCAACAAAAACTTTTATTACCGGCCACTCGTAAATTACGCAGTCTTAACGTTGGGTCGGGAAAATTTTAAAAAAAAACTGCATCGATTATAAACTGCACTTTTAAGTCAAATGCACCAAAATGAAGGCTTAAACACCGACTTATTCTCAAAATATACATAAAAGTTCAAATTAAAAACGAAAGTACTATCCAGGTCGTATTAATTATTATTATTTATCCAATGACCTACCACAAGCAGACCCATTTAAAAATGGAACACAGGATCGAGACGGTCGTAAAATGATCGTCTTGAGTGACGTGCTACATTCGCAATACACCGTATCGATGAAAAGAAAATGAGCTCCATTTCTGATCATTCAACTTAGCCATTTTACCCTTATACGCATGTATGCAATTACACTTTGTAAAATTCTCATTTCATTTCTCCTGTAATTTGTTTGAAAATGTTACTGTGTTATGATATGATTACTATGAAAAAATAGATGCGTATTCTAGAGAAACACAAATGGGTACAGTTTAAGGGTAATCCGTTCCGCATTTTATCGATGATTATTACCATAAATATGTGCTCAACTTGCTCATTTGTAAGCGGTTTGAATCAAACGAAGAAGGAGATATCATGTGTCGCTGTATTACGTTACAAATACATGATTATAATGTTCAGTAGTGCTTCACAAACGGTGGGTTGGTACAGCTTTTGTAATCGAGTTTCAAAATGAAAAAGCATCTGCATTGGTTCATTTTGACAAACTGTTAAAATATTCATGCAAACTTTTGTAACATTCTCATGTAACGTATGTAATTGCATATATTACTGACTTTATTCAGATTGGTGTGACCAGGATTTATCACACCACACAGAAGAAAAGTTCATAGATTTACAGTTTTTCCGTTTCGACACCTTTATGGAGGAAACTTTAACAACTTCTACAAATGTCTATCTCAGCAATACAATACAAGTCAACAAAAGCATCGACATATTGTCACACCGGTTAATAGCATCACTGTTCGTTTGACGCGTCGTCGTCTGCGGATCGTAAAACTTTTCGCGCGTAAACGTCACCGTTGACATTGGCTAGCAGATGCAGCGCTTCGCAGCGCCCCTTTGTGCCGTGACCGTCTAGTAACCATATTGATTTACTGCTTACCGGTATATTGTTCCTAAAATTTTAATATGCGTGTTTCTGGTGCGGGGTCGGTGTCCTTACAGACGAGTAAAAAATATTGTTTGTGGACTTCTTTGGCTGTTTTCAAATTGACCAGAAATGGAAAATATTTTGTTGACTTACCTTGTTGAATTTTATGTGTCATTTAGTTGTGTTAAGGCAGCTTTGTGGTAAGAAAAAGTACCCCTGTCAAACTAAAGTGGGCCGTAAAGTTTTCTATAAATTTCTTAGTTTCAATAATACAATACTAAAATTATAAGGGCACGTACACAATGCACAACAACTTTGACAGATGCTTTTACCGCGAATTGACGCAAACAGTAAACCACCAAAATACTTGAACAAATATTCTCAATAGCATTATCTCGACGAGTCTAAATTCTAGAACATTCCTGTATGTAGCTACCATAAAATCTAGCCAGACATTCATCCAGCGGGCCCCGAGTCCCGTCTTCCGTCGTTAAACCGTACCTAAAATAAGTCATAAAATATTGTCTGAGTATTTAAATTTATCTATAGTGAGCTAGGTTAAATTGGAACTTCTCGTGGGCAAATTGTTAAGATATTGGCACACTGTGATAGATATAAAATTAAGGAAATGATAGAAATGGAACATAGCTTTGTGTTGGATTTGTGAACGTTGACTGACGTTTATTGTTTGTTTTGTTTGATTGATCGGGAATAATAGTTTGATACAAAGGGATACTATTTTGAAACAGTTGTTGAAAACATTTCTGCCTGTTTTAATCTATACTTTAACAATTTGTGAGTTTGTATGTATGTGGTAATCTTCGGAACTACCTACTGCCAACTGATCCGATTCCGAAAATTATTTCACTAATGGAAAGCTGCAGTGCTGCTGAGTGTCATATTATGATATATTTTATGTTAAAAAAAAAATATAGTTAAAACTAAAACTTAATTAAATATTGCGACTTACTCTTGATATATGCAATCAAATATTCGATTTTTAAATGACTTCAAAAAGGAGGAGGTTCTCAATTCGTCTGTATTTTGTTTTAAATGTTTGTTACGCGATATCTCCGGCGATTATGGATCGATTTCGAAAATTATGTTTTTAATGGTTAGGGTATACCTTAGGACTGGTCCTATATAAATTTTATTAAATTTGCTTGGGTAGTTTTTGAGGTATACATAAAGGCTGCCACAGACAGGCGCGACGCGACAGCGCTACACAAAGGCGCCGCTCATCGCGCGACACGCGGTGCCTTTGTGTCGGGCGTCGCGTCGCGCCAGTGTGTACGAGCCTTAATACTGCGTATTTTTACCACTTACTTTATATTGATAATGTTTTAACAATTTCCTGTCACGGTTATTTACATATCAAGTAGTGGTATACGAATGTGTGAAACTAAAAAGTGCAAAATATTTTTTTTTTACAACGAAACAACTGACTTCCAAAAAAAACACAAAAAAACTTGAAAAATAACTTTAATTTCGGAAGTTGGTGGCAAAAAACAAAACTACAAAACCAAGGACACCGACTTTCGAAATAAAAGATGTTTTTCACTTTGTAGTGCTTTTTTTAAAGTCGGTTGTTTTTTTGTGTTACAGTCAGGCTTAAAGTTACGCGTATCAATTATTTAAATTAATTCCAAAATAACCCTCTTCCGCCGACGATTTTTACGAGTTCTTGCTTCCATTCAGTGGTTTTAGGAACTTAAACATCTAAGTAGTTATTAGCTGTCGTAACATCTCAGAAATAATGTTAACAATACATTTAAATTTTAGCATAAAAAGATTTTACGTAACCAATACACTTATTTCAAATAAACCTTATTTCGATGCAAAAAAATATAAATACTTAGTGCACAAATGTTTTCCACTTCTTTTTCTCTTGCAATAATTATACACTTTTTGACATGTTAAGGCCCCTGCAGACAGGCACGACGCGACTTTGCGACGCGTTCTGGTAAAACAATTTCCAAGAAGTTTTCATAGAAATTGTTCTAATAGAGTGGCGTCGCGCCTGTCTGCGGGAGCTTTTACCCGACAAGTTCCGCAGGTTGGAGATAAGTAATACTCATTACAGACGCCATGTTGTTTATGAGCGTTTATGTAATGAGTTTGATTCTAGTTGTAACATTTCGTGGTGCCGCTGATTTTTTATTTATTTCTTAATTTATAATCACGGCGGCGGCGTCTTTGGGGCGTGTGTTTGTAGTGAATGGTGAACTGGACATATTGAGTGTTATGCAGTTTATTTTCTCGAAGAATTTGTTCTTATCCATCCTTTGGTTTTAGGTTTGCGGAAGGAAGATGGCAAGTTTAATTACACACGTTGTCTTTTAATTGATTCCAGTGTAATCATGGGAGTTGAGAAGTATAGGTTGGTTTGGTTTGTCTTTAAAAAAGAGAAAATGGCTTTACCCTTTTATCAGTTTCGATTTCCGGAGACTAAGTCCGTAAATCCCAATATTTACACCCACGAGCTGTTTAGGCACAACTACTTTAATATCCTTTTCACCCTCAGCATAAAATTGAGGAAACAGACCAGTACTGATAAGGTCCGAGCGCTTAACCTGCGGAACCCCAGTAAAACAAGTCGAATGGTTCCGTAGTTCAGGTTTACTACTGAACGCACGGCTATCACTTTGTGGGGGACATTTTGTTCACGGTTTATTGCGTAGGTACTGAACTCGACTACCAGAACAGACACCGGTTTTGTAAGGGTTAAAAAGGATAAAATTTAAAATGGCGTGGAAAATTTAAGTTGATGTTTTTACTAGTCTACCTTGTCATCTTACTTCTTGGATCTAGAAGACTGTTGCTGTCTTTTCAAGGTCAAATCATTTATTTCAAACAATCACATAAAAGGCACTTTTGAACGTCAAAATTTACTAGAAAATAGAATTGATTCTAGTTGCCTCTTCCGAAAGGTAGTTTCGTATGGAGAAGAATGGACAAGGAACTCTACCGTTACTCTTTTAAAATGCTGTATAATATTTTATATACAATAATTATATAATTATATGTGAAGACGATGTATTTAGAATAAAATTACTATACCATATTACATTTCATTCTTGTCTTTCAGTGTCTCTTAGAAAATTTAAGTTTTGAATTCAGGCTCGTACACACTGGCGTGACGCGACGCCAGACACAAAACCACCGCGCGTCGCGCGACGAGCGACACCTTTGTGTAGCGCTGTCGCGTCGCGCCTGTCTGTGGGTGTCTTTAGAGTAGAAGAACTCTTTACCTCGTGTACACCATAAAAATAAAATATAATTAGAATATAAATAATTTGGATATAATTTAATGATAAAGGCATCTTTTGGTTGCGAATATAACTATCATTGGAGTTGATTGGAGTGATTTCCTGCTCTTGCTATCAGACTTGACATTTTCCTTGTCTGAAAGGAGCATTCTTTAAGTATTAAAAAAAATATATTACCTAAAAATGTAAGCTAATCGAAAAACTGATTAGTGATATTCTACGATTTTTTTTATTTTATGCACGTAACCACGGTATACTTCACCCAAAAAATTCTAACTACACAAGATGTATGCCAATATCCATTGATAGCTCAAATAGCACCAACGCGTTCCGTTTCGTCATTTTTTGACTCACATCAGCCACGTGCTACAGATCGCCATGTAAACCCAGCTTATCCGCAGCACATTTGTCATCTTTTTACGACGACATCTCAGACTTGTTACAGAACTGGTAACTTTAATCGCCCATTAACCACGTCGGATGAGTTTGCCCATTCTCCTGAGCCATCTGTGATGAAAGAGACAAGATATGTGGATGAGACACTACGAGTTTCTAATAATGTTAGTTATTGTGCCTTTTTGCCGCTTCCGCGCTTTAGTTTTGTTTAGATTTTCGTTTTAAGTGTGTGGTGTATAATATAGATTTAATAGAAAAAAAAGAAAATACGTTTATTTGCGGTAAACATGACGCAAAGAAAAACACACGAACACAAAAAAGAACGAGTTGGGGGAAAATATGCGTCACATTCATGCAAAACGGGATTAAGGGATGTTATTGAGTTTTTCCATTAGAAATTTCTCAGTAGCAGCCCGGAGTTGGAAAGTTGGCGGTCTGATACCCTCGTGCCTCGGAAAACACGTTAAGTCGTCGTTCCTAGGCCTTTTTTTTTTTTTTGGGTGGGAAATCATCAAATGACCTCTTCCGCTCTGGGCGGAGCGGAAGGGCGTGTCAGACTCTTACTGACTAAAACCCACCCGTGTTCCTTCAGTTGCCTGTGCGCCAGGGCCACGGTAACTCTTTCGAACAATCCGCAGCCCCGGCAAGCATCGGTCCTCTCAGACCCCGTCAATTTTGCTGACATCTCTTTGAGGCGCGCGTGGAACACGACGCGCCATCGACCTGGGCCTGGTCCTTACCGGACGGCGAGCTGCCCATTGCCCGCCGTCCGCAAACCCGCGCCTACGGTGGCCGGGAGTCGGCAATCGACTCCCGACGCCCAGGGTGTCTCCTCCTCCTGCGGCGGCTAGGGGCGCGAGGGCGCAGAGAATGCCTCTCCCTTTCACGCTCCGCCTCCTCCTTCGCGAGCATTACTGCTTCGCAGAAGGAGGTGACGGCTTCCCATTCCCTCTCGCTCCGTACCATGGCCTGAACCAGGGCCGGACGCGAGAGTTCGCCGCCGCCGATCGCCGCCACGAGGACACGGCGGTGCTCCGCCCAAGCCGGGCAGACCTCCACCGTATGCTTCACCGTGTCCTCCGGTCGATCCACACAATGGTAACACCCGGGCGTTTCCTCCCGCCTTATCCAAAACAGGAACCTCCCGAAACAGCCATGTCCGGTGAGGACCTGCGTCAGGCGGAAGGTGAGGACGCCGTGGCGCCTCTCAAGCCACTCCTCAAAGAGGGGTCTTACCGCCGCAATTGTGGCGTGCCCTGCGCTGGGTTGCGACACTCGCACTCTCCATGCCGCCATGAGATCCTGCCGGAGCTCGTCCGCGTCGTTCCTAGCCTGGGGATCTACTCCCAAAGTCCGTCAACGAGAAAACTGGCCCGTCCGAAAGTAGTTCGATACTGCGAAATTAACCCTACTCCCGATTAATAAAATTTTCCAGACGGGCAAAAACACATCGGGAGTAGGAACAACTGTCAATCGTGTTGTCATTAATTCTTAGATGGGGCCCCGAACTAATCTTATGTACGTAGGTGATACGTTTTATGAAATGACCGTAACTACGGCCGAAGCTGCGGAAGTGCGGATTTTGTGCTTAGAGAGTAGACCCACTGATCTCTCTCTGGTTGTGTTGGATTGCCGTCCCATCGGACTATGAGAGTTAGGAAAAAGAGAGTGCACCTGTCTGCGCACACTCTCCATCCTGGACAGGGGGCTTACTCTCCAAAGACGGAGTCCTTAGTTTCGGCCGAAGTTACGGATGTTTCCTACTCTGCATCACTTTCGGACATAACATTAGTCCGGGGCCCGAACTAAAAATTAATCACAAAACCAATTGACAGTTCTGCTGTCCTTACTCCCGATGTATTTTTTCCCGTCCGACAAAGTTAAGTAATTGGGAGTAGAATTCACTTCTAACTCTCGATCTACTTTCGGACGGGCCCGTATGTTTGTTAACGGGCTTAGAGAATAAGCCCCCTAAATCTATCGTGGATCGTAAGACATTACAAAGAAGATTGGACATTCTGATATTGTTGAGCACCATCCAGCGCTTTAGGGCTTTTTACAAAGGTATATAGGATTATCTATGTATTGAACTATTGTAAATAGGGCTTCGATTAGGTATTAAAGATCTTCGATTAAAGTGCGTTCATGATTTAGTTTCTAAACAATTAAACAAAATGTGTTTTTGGAAAAATAACTTTAAAGCTCATCAATAAAGTTCAGTTTGCGCTACAATTTCAAACATTTTTATGACTTTTCTAATAACACACACATCACATTCTGAAATCAACTTTTTTTACACATTAATTGGAAACAAGGATTTGAATAGACTTTATCTACATGATTTATTTAATATCTACGGATAACAGTAATATAAATAATCGAAATGAAAAAGTCTACAGTAAAGGGTGGCACGGACATCGACGCACAACCTGTTCCCATGGATTCAGTACATGATTATGAACTCCCCTGCGTTGAAACTTTTTGTCGGTTATTAAAAGAAAATTAGCTCTGCCATACATTTTGACCGCGTAGGTATTGCACTTTTCTATGAAACATCAGTTTTTTTTTTTGTTAACTGACGAACATTTTCTTCGCTTTGGGGTCTAGAAGGAATCATATTGTGCTGAATTCATGGTTTCAGATTGCGCGTCGATGTCTCTGCCACCCTTTATTGTGGGCTTTTTCATTTCGATTATTTATATTACTGTTATCCGTAGATATTAAATAAATCATGTAGATAAAGTCTAATCAAATCCTTGTTTCCAATTAATGTGTAAAAAAAAAGTTGATTTCAGAATGTGATGTGTGTGTGTGTGTGTGTTATTAAAAAGTCATAAAAATGCTTGAAATTGTAGCGCAAACTGAACTTTATTGGTGAGCTTTAAGGCTCCTACAAACAAGCGCGACACGCGACGCGAATCGCGTGCAACACAAAGGCACCGCTCGTCGCGCGACGAAAGGCGCCTTTGTGTCGCACTGTCGCGTCACGCCTGTCTGTGAGAACCTTTAAAGTTATTTTTCCAAAAACACATATTTGTTTACATGTTTAGAAACTAAATCATGAACGCACTTTAAGGTAGGTAGATGTTATACCTATTAAACATCGTATTAAATTGCAATGACTTACGAATGGTTTTACGTCGATTGTGAATGTCCTTACCTTAATAAGGGAAGGCAGTTGTGGTATTGCGAATATTCTCCCTGATTGATGACTCTTTACTATATTATTTATTGCTTCATCGACTGCTTTTTGCGTCTGGCTTGTAATATGATATTTTACCCAAGATAAAAACATAGTAAAGGTTAAAGGCTCCTTCAAACAGGCGCGACAAGCGACGCGAATCGCACACGACACAAGGGCACCGCATGTCGCGCGACTAGCGGTAACTTTGTGTTACGCGCGATTCATGTCGCGTGTTGCGCCTGTTTTTGCAGGAGCCTTAAAACGTATTAAAGCTCGTACACACTGGCGCGACGCGACGCCCGACACAAAGCCACCGCGTGTCGCTTGACAAGCGGCGTCTTTGTGTAGCGCTGTCGCATCGCGCCTGTTTGTGGGAGCCTTTATAATATAGGTATTCTGAGTTTGTGACTTGATAATATTAACAAGATACTTTTTATTGTCCCGCGAAGATGTAACAGTAAAAGTTTATTGCTAGCGGTAAAGATAAAGTATGTATTTTACTTTTTACCTACTGCAAACTGCTAATAACAATACGCTGAGTGGTAACCATGTGCTTTTATGAACTTCTATATTAAATGTGATAAATGAAGAAGCTATTTTTTTTAAGTATCGCCTGTTACTTCTTGTTTATTTACTAAAAATTTTATGTCACTCCTCTTGCTCAAAAAGTCCGTCATTGTAGTGTACCAGAGCGGGGATATAAAATAGCATATTTTCCACTAGGGTTTCTCTTTTGTCTGTTGCCAACGAGCCTACAAAAACGAAAAGGTCTTTATTCATAAGTAGAATAATCATCAATAATGACTGGACTTACTACTGTTTCATAAAGAAAGAAGAACATTTTATTTTTTCAAAATGGAACTTAAAGCGGCGATCTCTTCAGTAGAATGCGTGCATTGCGTTGCGGCTGCAGAAGAAATAAAATAAAGTAAACTATTTAATATTGTATTGGATTATTTTATTTTCTCGCAATCGTAGTGAAAAGTATAGTGTAACACACGGCGCTAAAAATACATTATAACTCGGTTTCTATTTACTCCCTCGCTCGGGAGTAAAACTACCTCGTATATAATGGGTAATTTTAGCCCCTTGTATAACAATCAACTATTATGAAACTAGAAATTTGAGATCCACAAGTCGCAACAGCCTATTTTAGTATCATGATGAACTCTATGTCAGATCACGAAAAAGTTATTTTAAATCAGTAAAATAGCACAATATGCAAACCTATGACGAACCAGAAAACTTACTGGGAATTTCAACATTCTAATACATTTACTGTTACAAGATCAACACAAAATCATTCAACTAATAATCTATTAAATGAGGCGCCCCGACGCGGGCGCTTCGCACCCTTAACCTTGTAGCAGAGGAGACAGACATTTTTACTTGTACACGGAGTGAATTCTCAAGGATAACATTGTTTGTAATAAGATTTAGAAAATTAGTAGTTATTATTAAGTTTGCTTCACTATTGCATTGGGTTCTACCTGTAATATTTGTTGTAAGTGATAATAAAAGAAATAAATAAAAAATAAATAAATAAAACTTTCGCAAAGCCTATGAAACTACAAAACGCTATTACAAGTGAATTAATTATTTTATATTGATCTACCTACATTTACAACAAAATGGCTGACAGAACAGAATGTCTTTATTATTGGGAATCGTACTCAGGAAGTTTGTCTCTTGAAGCTACGGTCGTTGTGCACCCTAATAGCGTAAGACTATCGCATTACGTTACGCATTATTTTTACATGTTTGAAATGCTTACTTTTGTTGGCCAGACGACTTCGGGAAAGTAAGGCTTGATGCTAACTTGCGATTTTACGACGGCGATTAAAGGCTCCCGCAGACAGGCGCGACGCAACACCGCGACGCGACTCTTGTAGAACAATTTCCATAAAGTTTTCATAGAAATAGTTCTACTAAAGTCACGTCGCGCCTGTTTGTGGGAGCCTTAACATACCGATGTGATTAAATTAATAATCTAGTAACAGAAATAGGTACGCAAAAGCCATTTTTATTAAATCCATTCTTTCCTACTCGAACATAAAATTGAAAAACATTCCCTTCAAAATGGTTAAGCTGAATGGCGCTGATTCATACGTCATGTTCGTGATCGGGCGCCGTCAGTAGGGACTGGTCATCTCTTAGCTGCCACGGCTTATTTAAATTTCTGAATTGTTACTTTTTTTTTGTTTTATCTTTTATTACGGACGCTTTTGACGTGCACGTCTTTCTACATCATTCTCAAATGTATAATTTCAACATGAGTGATGTAATCAGATTTTTTTTGTAACGATATGTTGATTTAAAAGAGTGTCCATGGAGTTTCTTGCCCGTTCTTCTCCATAGGTACCTACTATGCATTGGAATTGGCAACTAGCTTCATTTTTCTGACTGACTGACCCCTTGACAATTCAAAAGTGCCTGTAATTGGTTTATTTGAAATAAATGCTTTGAGTTTGAGTTTGATTCATATTTTCTTTGGTACCTATTAAAACGGAATGAAATTTGCTTGCGTGTATTAGGTATTGGTAAAACCTACCTAGGTTATTCTTATATTATTGCCAAAGATAAAATAGCTTACAATATGAGTACCTAAAAAGGTACATAATTAATAACGATCTACAAAAAATACAAAATATACTCTTTCGTCCTTCACATTCCTTGACAAACACTTACTTTAATAATTATGAAATTCAATCTTTAATCGATTCACTACTAGGAATGACGCATTTCTTCCCAACGGGCGGTAAAAGCATAGCAATTGAGCGTTTATTTATGCAAAAATAATTAATAATCACTTTTGCATAAATAATAATGCGATGTCAAAAAAGTCGCAAGAGAAAACGACAAGTCAGTAAGTGTGTTTACGGCCTTAGAGAGAGTAGACATTATTTTTCTAGTTACTGTAAGAAGCGAAAAGGTAAAGTTAATTTATTTATTAAGTTGTTTTAAAGTGAAATAAATAGTTATTTTAGTAATTTTCTACCGATTCCCGGCTAGCACCGTTTTCTACGAAACGCTTGTATTTTTTTAAGTTGAATACCTGAATTCAATAGTTTCATGAATAAATACGGGAGAAAACTGACATTCTCATAGTTAGAACATAATTTTATAACACAAACAAATAGTCTTATTTGACCACTTTTGTAGAGCAGTCCTCACTCTTCTAAAGCTTGGCCTTTTTATTTTTGAAGATAATTTCAGGGTGTTTGTAGACACTTAAAGCTTCCGCGGACAAGCGCGACGCGACTTTTGTAGAACAATTTCCATGAAGTTTTCATAGGAATTGTTCTACTAGAGTAGCTTCGCGCTTGTCTGCGGAAACCTTTATGAGAAAGGACCGATGACCTTTCGGCCATTTCCTTTCGTGTGAATCAAACGCACAGTTTAGAGATAATTCCTCACATTACGACAGAATCACGTCGCTGCGGGCGAATCTTGACGTAACACGAATATAAAATAGTCTGAACGCAACCTTAATTTGTTTAAAAAAGTAAGTATTATGTATTAAAGGCATATTAAAGGGAAGTGTTGCATTGTGAAGGAATCTTCCCACAGGTAATTTTGTACGACTAATTCTTTGAAGTTAACAATAAGTTGAATTTTCTTTATTGCATCTACTCTAATTATTAAACATTGTTCAGGATATAAATCATCAAAATACAAGCATCTAGTTCTTTAAAAGAATGATGAGCGCTCATATCGTCTCTCACCTAACACCAGAAAAGGACAGAAGTTTCACTTTTTCCAAACATGTTAACGAGTTTTTCTTAAAAGCGAAAAAAGAGAAAGTTATCTTTTGTATGTCTGTACTTAATTAGGACTAAATCGAAATCATGAACGAAGAAAATACAATACATATAAAAGCCACACTCAAAATTTAGAAGTTTTTAAATGGTATTTTCTTTGTTCTCATTGTCATTTAGAGTCTAAATAATAACAGCCGCACAGGTCGATCGAAGGTTAAGCTACTTACGCTTTCCGCGGTCGGTTCGTGGATGGGTGACCATCCATTACATATCGAGAATCCGTTTCTCGGAAAGCACGTTAAGGCGGTACCCTGAGCAAAATAACCTTGAGCATTCGTTTCCTCTTTGCCGCACCCCACCTCTACAATACTTCGCAAAACTTTAGTAGCGCCTTCTGGCGAACAACTTACGAATACAAGTACAATCCACAGTCCTTAGAATTCACAGACAAGGCATTAAATAAAATAAAAATCTTTCTATGAATTAAAAAACGTTGCGCATAAATAATGTTGATCATGAATTCAGTGACTATATAGGTACTAACGTCCATGAATACTTTCAACTTTTGGAAGGAATAACGAAACGGCGATGCACAATAGGGGTCAAAATTAAAATTCAAGATGGCGCCTCCAAAAATTTGCAAATTTTTCGTCATGGGTGTCGTTTTCATGGTTTTCGAGGGAGCTGACAACGATCATGGGGTTAAAATCAAAATTCAAGATGGCCCTATCTAGAAAAAGGCGATAGTTTTTTAGTTAACTGGTAGAAATCGACACGTAAGAAAAAAAGCCGTATGCCTCCTCCATGCGACTTTCTCTCTCTCTCGCTGCTTCTTTCTATTATATACAAGTGTATGTGCGCGAGTATCGAGATTTGAGCAGACGAGCATTTTGTGCGGCCGGTTGTTTATCCTAAATACTAAACTAAACTTCGTTCCCGATGGGGGCACACGTTTTTATACACATAACATACAACTATTCATGGTGCTCTATAATAAACATTATGTGGTGTTTATTTTTTAGATTTAAGGTGTTATTCAGACAGTGATAAAAGTATAAAAACTATAAATAAACAAAAAGTAAATTTTATTATCATTTATTATTTTAAAGTAGGTACCTTTATACAAATTATTCTTAATTTAACTATTTCTAGTTTACAAATCCCTAAATAGGTTTTCTCTATCTGCAGCCTGATTCATGGATTCTTCTCTACATTTATGTAAAAAAACTTTTACCTCTTTATAATATTAGTATAGATCGCTATAATGTGTCTTATTTGTACAGAAGTGAGGATAAAAACCAGTGCGGCAATGCCAGCCCGCGCCGCCGCCGCGGCTTTTAGAGATGAAAACACTTGCATAGGAAATTGATCTGTTTTGCTATATAAATAAGGAGCATAATCGTTTTTACGAAAAAAAAGTACTTGGAAGTTCAATTTTTTTTTGCACATACGATTGTGCTCCTTATTTATATGATGACATGGATCGATTTCCTATGCAAGTATTTTTGGTGTGTTCGGTTATGTTTAAGTACATAAATAGTAAAATAAAACGCATTCGCAAGGGTAATGAACACTCACTTTCACACAGAGGGTGTATAATAGACGGCACGGTTGGCGCAGTGGTTAAGCGATTGACTGCTGCGCTGCGTGTCGCGGGTTCGATTCCCGCACGGAACAAATATTTGTATGACCTACAAGTAGTTGTTTCGGGTCTGGCTGTTTGTGTATGTGAGTTTTAAATGTTTGTAAAAGCACCCACAATACAGGAGAAATTCCTAGTGTGGGGCAACGTCTTTTTTTTTTTTAAAAGGAAAGAAAAGAAAGAAGAAAGAATAGGAATGTGCTACATTTTATGAAATGAAAGTTCTGTATAAGTCGCCAATTAAAATTTGTATGACATGTAATAAAATTGCACTTTAGCATGCTAAAAAGAAAAGGATTATATAAGTAGAATACTCACTCATTATTGCTTATTTCCATCGGTTGTATAAAAATAACCAAAGTGATGCACCTCTAATAGATACTTCTAATCTATTAGAGGTGCATCACTTTGGTTATTTTTAAGCTATTGCATAGCTTTTATCGCGTGCTTCGAGCGCGGCGACCGAATCAAGAAATTCCGTAACGAAAATAAAACCTAACAACCCCCACTCCGCCTACCATGTAGCTCGGCCGAGCGTTCGCTTAACGTGAATGTATATGGTACGACTGTACTTGAATTAATATCAAAGAAAAAAAAACTGCATAAATAAAAAATAAATAAATAATTATAATTGCATAAGTTGATAAAAAATGCTATGCAATAGCTTTACCGCGGCAGTCCCCGAGTGCCACAAGTGTTTTTTTTTTATCTAAAAGATTATTTATTTTAAAATACACTGAAATCAATACAATATGACAAAGCATTGAACCACGTAAGTACTGAATCAATGTGAATGTTCTTGTCTGTAGTTTCATAACTCTATGGCAAAACACAAAAAAAAAACAAAGCGAACATTATACAAATATTACTATCTACGGATAATGGGACGTGTCATGTGATCGAGCGCTGACAAACGATACGTGTTTCACCCTCGAGACCTTTCGGCACACTGAATCCCGGTACGGGGCGCATGTGATACGCACAGATTTTAGTATAAAATCTTTATAAAATTAAAATTTAGTCTTTTGAAAAAAAAAATTGCTATAAAATGTTCTTTATTAAATTGTCTATCCATTAGTGTCAGTAGCAAAATTAAATAATGTTTACTTTACGAGGATAAGCATGAAATCGATATTTTTTTCTCATTTTTATGGTTTCGTTGAAAGGAGATTAATGAAGCATAGACTCCTTTAAAAAAAAAAAAGCAATGGACAGTTTTGGAGTCAAGATTATGTAGAAATTTAATGTATTTTTATTATTTTATATTTCTTTTTAAATAACAAGTTGATAGATCCTAAACACTGCACAAAAAGCGGCTTGCGCGGCGTTTTGCTCGGGGGGACGCCTTAAGCCGTTGGTCTCGACTGTCATTCGTAGATCTTTCACAGTCGTTACGGTTAGCCAGAAGCCCAAAAGTCTGACAAACAGCCTTATCAAGGGGTATCGTGTTACCCAGTAACTGGGTTGTGGAGGTCAGGTAGGCAGTCGCTACATGAAAAATACTGGTATTCAGCTGCTAGACTGGAAGCCGACCCCAACTTACAAGACAAGACAGATTGACTAATCCATACGACATAATGTCAAAATCAAATCAAATCAAAATATTTTATTTCACATAAACCTACATGGGCATTTATGAAACGTCAGAAGCTAGGTGCACGGTTCCAATTGGTTGTTTCCTATGGAGAAGAGCCGGCAAGAAACTCCACTCCAATGTCTCAAAGTAATTCAGATGATATACCTATTGATTAGTGTAATCGAATCATGTTACTGTTTCGGTTTATTCGACCGCTCAGTGGGCCTTCTGAACCTTTCCTACATAGTAATACTATACGTCACTAGGAAGGAATAAAAAATCGCATCGAGACGTCAGTCCGATCAGATATTGCGTCCGATATATCGAATAAAGGCTCGTGCACACTGGCGCGACGCGACGTCTGACACAAAGGCACCGCGCATATCGCGACGAGCGGCGCCTTTGTGTAGCGCTGTCGCGTCGCGCCTGTCTGTGGGAGCCTTAATAGCGATTAAATATAATCGTGTCGGGTGGCATTCCGCGCCGTATTCGGGCGTGTTGTCCACCGCAACATTGTTGCAAGTAAACAACGCTAATTCATGAGCGCGTAGCGATTAATTAGTACGTCAAAATTTGCGGCTATGACTGATAAACTGTATTCATGAATATTATCTTCAGATTTGTCTATGTTTTTTGACCTTATAGTCAATTCCAAAAGTATGTAATGAAAGCGTAAACAAAACCTGTTCGGGTTAAATTCTTTCGTTATCACTCACTTAAAGGAATTAGTAATATACTCATTTGTATTTAGAAGGTTTCAACTTTATATCTAACCACTTTTCCCAAAAAAATTTGTTTGAATAACAATTAATTATTAAATTGTAATTGACATTATTGGGGTTATAATATTAACCTCAATTATAAAATAAAATTAAATGTCTTTAAGGTGATATTTAAAAAATAGAACTTCGTGTTTAATAATTTAATTATTCAAATGAAAGCACTCAATTTGTAAGTGGCACTACAAAATTAGTATGCACAGGTACGTTTACTGATGCATTTGTTTACATTTTCAACACATACTTTTGGAACAGACAGTGTTTTAGGTCATTGGGCTGGGCTACTACAGAGAGATACTGGAGATAGACAAATAGGAGGTGAAATAAAAGAGTTTCTGGAGAAAGAAAATGTTAAGATGTTACTGCGCAAAAGTAACACATAGCCGAATTGTATGGATGGGAACTTTGATTGTGCATTTATGAAAACCAAACGATATTCTAAATTAGTGTTTAGAAAATTATGAAACGAAAACAATAATTTGTGTGAGCTTATGCCT
This sequence comes from Dryobotodes eremita, assembly GCA_917490735.1. NCBI lineage: Eukaryota > Metazoa > Arthropoda > Insecta > Lepidoptera > Noctuidae > Dryobotodes > Dryobotodes eremita. Next base: position 16,101,855 of record OU823257.1, read on the forward strand.
TGTGCCCTAAATGAACATCATAGTAATTAATAGTCTGAATGTCACTCAACCTGTTATAAACAGGTGTCTGTTAATTAATGGATCAGATAAAAGGCCTCAAATCAACTACAATTAATCAACAGTTTAAGATAATTTCGGAAATGCGTTATTGCGCAGGCGCAATGCCATAAAATCCTATTTTCTTTGGCTGATAAAAAAATAACGATTCGTGTCGTAAAAGTTATTCCCTATCCTTTTTTGCTTTACTAAAGATACCCTAGTACCTGCAAGTTTTGGAAAAATTACAGTATTGCATTATATTACCAACCAACTCTACTACCTCCTTCTTTTTTTGTGTTTGTGTGTTTTTTCTTTGCGTCATGTTTACCGCAAGTAAATGTATTTTCTTTCTTTTCTTTTCTTCTTTACATTCTGGACATCCCGCTACCTCCTTTGCTGAACAGGTAGCTAATATTTTTACCACTACATGACTTATTCTGAAATGGTATGTGCCGATGTGAGAGAAGAAGATGCTTCCTCGTTTAAATTAGGTGTCAAAAAGCACAATACGCTTATAACTTGCTCCACATCCGGCATCAAGTCAGAATGTCGCGTTATTAGCAACAGGTGCGTGCTTACGGTTGATTCATTCACAAATCGGATCGATGGCCGGTTTTCATTTCACCGACAGTTCAATATAGAATTGCGGAAATTATGGAATTTGCGCCTTTTTTATCTGTTTTTGACCTTTCAAAAGTGATGTGTAGTGCCAAGATCGACAAGTTTTACAGAATCGTCTGCTTTCTTTGAGTATTAAACCTAAATATTATGTTTTAGGGTTCCGTACCCAAAGGATGCCAACGGAACCCTATTACTAAGCCTCCGCTGTCCGTCTGTCTGTCGGTCAGTGGGCTGTAATCTCATGAACAGTAATAGGTAGAAAGTTGAAATTTTCACAGAGTGTGTATTTCTATTGGCCGCTATAACAACAAATAATAAAAATGCAATGCAGTAAAAAACTAAAGAGAGAGACCCCCTTTAATTTTTTACTGTATTGTATTTTTATTATTTGTTGTTATAGTGGCCATGCTAGAAACATGTTTTTTTCAACGTCTTTGCCTTGAGGTACAGAAAAACCTTTTTTCCCTTTGTGTGCGAGTCCGACTCGCACTTGACCGGTTTTTGAGTGTTCTAAAACTACTCATTTTGGCAAGACCATTTTTCTGGCAACCTTCATTCATGAAGGGGCAAAAGAAGAAGAAGGATCTTAGTGTATGAGTAGTCTAATGTTTTATAAATTTTCTCGGTTTTAACCCGAGGTTTCCCGAAGGTGAAAAGCCACTAAAGACCGTATCCCTAGGCAATAGGCATATTCCATCGTGTCCAAAAATAGCAGAGTCTGCCGTCTGGGAATGCCAAAATAACCACAACAAAATCAAACCAACTTCGTCAAATAACCAAGTGATCTACAAATTCTCCTAAAATAAAACCTTTTATAGAGATCCTTAGTCAAGTCATAAATCAAGCTCAGCAGCAAATTATTTCAATCTAGTTATTACAATGATGTACAGAACCATGTGTAAGATTTATGTGTCGTTCTTGGAAACCAGCCCGACGGCTCACTCTCCATCATCTCTGCTAATTTCTGCGGATCAAGTTGTATTAAGTGTTAATGTGAAACATTCTAATGTAATTATGGGAATGATAAATTGTTCTTAGCCTGGGTATTTTCATTGTCTGTTTAGTAAATTGAAAACTAGCGTACTTGTGGAATAAACTCGCAATAACATTCGTTTTCTTTGCAACAATTCCTCCTTACAGTGCGTTTATCTATAGTTCTCGACAGACAAATTTTTGAAACATTTGAATGAATCAGCGGATTATTTTGTATTGTCAAAATGTTACCACGAATTAATTACATAATAAGGCTAGGTACCAGCAGCCTTTTTTTCCTTAAGAGTTAAGTCCCCCAAATACAGGCGCGTCGCGACAGCGCGATACAAAGGCACCGCTTGTCGCGCGATGAGCGGTGCCTTTGTTTGGCGCGCGATTCGCGTCGCGTGTCGCGCCCGTTTGTAGGAGCCTTTACGGATCGCTATAAATATAGCGTTCCGTAACCCAAAAGGAAAAACGGAACTTTTATAAGCTAAGTCCTACGCCCTTGCGTCGTTTGCTTGTAGGTTTTGATTTTCCTTTATTTCCTCTGTGTTGTTGCTACTGTCAGAGGATTGAGGCCGGTGAAATAACTGGAAACCTCTTTGAGAAATAACTTGTGTATTGGTAAAATTACAGTTTTTGTCTTTACCCAATTTTCGTCTATATTCGTTACTTTCCTTGCCTCCACTCACAGACCACAAACACTAACTTTTGTTGTCTTCTCATTGGCCGACTAGCCGTCGCGTCATCGCAGTCTGACCAATCGCAAGGTTCTATTAATGATTTCCGTTTAGTTTTCCATAGACACCATAGTGAGTGTAGTGACGTGAAATTAGTAAAATAATGCGGCAACACTGCTTAATTTGAATTCCATTTTTAAATATGTACAATAGGCTCCTACAAGCCAGACACATTGACAGCCAAGCTATGGCACATCTGATTGAGACACAAAAACCTCCCGTAGAAATTTTATAGCAATTTTAATGTCTCTCAAACAGACCATCAATTCAAATATAAAGTCGAATAGTTAACACTACAAATCATACAAAACTTCCTTCTCAATAAAGACCACCATAGTAAGGGGACTATTCTCATGATTTTACGAGAACTAGTTACTATTTCCTGCTCAAGCGCACATGTCATTCAAGACTAATTCCTGAAGGGACCAACTGTAACCGTTAATGGCTTCTCGCCATATTCCTTAGCAGTTAAAGTGTAACTTTTAATATATTTTTAACGCGGACGAAGTTCTCAATCGCCACGCTTGTTATGTGTGTATTAAATATTGTAATAAAATGTACAATGTTTCTTTTGAGTGTTCGTTTGGCCGTCAACGTGGATGGATGTTTTATGGCCGTCAATCCGTTACGTTTCGCTTCTGACACAATACGTGTTAATAAATACGTGTTTAGATGCTTGTTACTTTATTATTGCGCCGTTTTGTGAATAGGTTGTCTGGTTCTTGATAGGTTTTTGTTTCGAATTACGGTCTTCAAGATTAGTTGGCTTTTCGGTCTTTAGTTTTCGATTCGGACTCTGAAGTTTGAAAATTTCTAAAGTAATCTGCTGGACTGGCAATTGTTTGTTTACCGTGATTACCGTTATAATCAATAAAATACGAGTATCACTGGGTACAATAGAAGCGTAAAAGAAACAAAATCTAAAATTATGTGAAACTGTAGGTATATGAGTTAAAGCAGCTTCTTATTTCGTAATCAAACGTCGGATAATTACATTTTCAAGAAGCATCTTTGTTAAAGGCTCCTTCAAACAGGCGCGACGAGTGGTGCCTTTGGGTCGCGTGCGATTCGTGTCGCGTGTCGCGCCTGTTTGAAGGAGCCTTAAGTTCGTTATTCATAACTGAACTGAAGTAATGAATCTAAACTTCTCAAACGAGTTTAAAAAAAATTAAAGACGACAATATTATACATGTTAACTCTTGTCAAGGATTTCTTTCTATAATTATAATAGGTCTTTACCTATGAAATTGCCGTTTTGTATGAAAAAATTTAAACGATTTTTTTTCATGAATTTTTTATTTGTATTAATCGAAGTAATCACCCATGCAATCAATGCATCTTTGCCATCGCAGTGGCAGTTTATTGATGCCCTTCTTAAAGAAATCAGCTGGACGGGAGGCAACAAATTCTTCAAAGGCATTTTGTACTGCCTCTCGGGTATTAAATTTTTTTCCCGCCAAGAAGTTATCCAAATTCTGGAAAAAGTAGTAGTCTGTAGGCGCAAGGTCTGGTGAGTAGGGCGGATGACGGAGAGCTTCCAACCCCAGTTCTTGCAACTTGGAGACCGTCTGCTGTGCAGTATGAGGTCGCGCGTTGTCGTGCAGGAGCAGCGGAGACGAGCGATTGACCAATGCTGGTTGGAGATGCGCCAGCTTCTCCATCATTGTGTTCAGTTCTTCACAGTACACATCTGCAGTAATGCTCACCCCGTTTGGTAAGAAGCTGTGATGAATCACACCGGCGCTAGACCACCAAACAGTGACCATCACTTTTCTAGGGGTAAGTTTTCGTTTAGGGCATTGTTTAGGTGCTGAACCAGGATCCAACCAACTTGCTGAGCGCTTACGGTTATCAAACAGAATCCATTTTTCATCGCAGGTAACAATGCGGTTCAAAATTCCTTCATTTGTGTGTCTGTTGAGCAGTGCAAGGCACGTCTCGACGCGTACTTCGCGCTGGCGATCATTGAGTTCGTGGGGCACCCATTTGTCAAGCTTTTTTACCTTGCCAATTTGACGCAAATGGACCAATATTGTTTTGACGCTAACGTCGAAAGCTGCTGCTAATTCAGCCGTAGATTGTGTATCATCAGCTTCCACAATCGCCTTTAATTCGTCATTGTCGACCAAAGTCTTCGGACGACCGCGAGGTTCATTTTTCAGGTCGAAATTTCCAGAACGGAAGCGAGCAAACCAATAACAGGTGGTGCGTTGGTTTGTAGAGTTAGCTCCGTAAACGTCGTTGATGTTGCGTGCCGCTTGTGCCGCGTTGCTGCCACGACGGTACTCATATTCCATAATTACTCGAATTTTTAACGTATCCATGATGACGAAAAAGATTGAAATGCGATGAAAATGTAACACTAATCAATAAAGAAATGACTACTTTTAGAAAAAAAAATCCATGTTTTTAAAATAAAATTAATTTGAAATTAGAATTCATAGCCAAACAAAAATTATTTTGATTTGAAATGGCCAGTACTGCAGAACGGCAATTTCATAGGTAAAGACCTAATATTATTAACTTACGTTAAACAAGACAACAATAAAAGATGATTTAGTTATAAATTATAATTAATACTCTTATACAACCTTCTTGAATAAGAATTAGTCTCAATTAAGTAATAACACTTAAGCATTTAACATTCAAAACAACATATAAAATTCAATTACAATTCCTTCTACATCGATTCAAGTTACCCCTGTGTAAGAATAGAATATATAAGCAATATTAAGTTTCCTTAAACGAGTAGCAAAAACATTATTATAAAGCAAAACACTTGGAAACTATACAATAATAATGTCAAAAGTCTACCATTTTGTGCAAAGTTATAATAGAGCCAAACTTTTATATAGGGATCCGTGGCTGCGACACGCAAACTGTCGTTGAAATACTCATTAGGATCGGTTTCACCATATCTGGTGACGAAGGCCATAGAATATGGAAAATATGAATGTATAATGACGGACATTACAATGACTACACCTGCGGAACCCCGCTGGTGTGTCCACGGTTCGGTGGGACCGCTCACAAATAATGTATCGGAAAAATATCGTTTAACATTGAATCTACGGTAATAGTATTCAGTAATGGTGATGGTCTGTAAGTAGGTTTGTAGTGTGTTTTCTTTTCGGATTAAATATCATGATTATAGATGCGTCATGGTTGAGAATAAAGAAATTGACCAGATCCCGTAGGGCGCTGACTTTTAATTTGATTTCAAGTTTTTATGAACAAGGGGTAAGATCATTTCGGCATAAATATTAAAATAGAAGTCTTTATCTTCCTAAATTCTATTCAATAAACTTGCCCCTATTCTCAAAACCTCTCGTAATTAAGTTACGAACACGCTCGACATGATTTATCCCACGAGGACGAATTCTTTACGCGTATTTCACTCGGTACCACTCGAAAGGGATGTCAACCATGCAGCATACGTAATAAAGATGAGGAACGAATTACTTTTTTGTTAACACGCACCACGGGGGGGTCTCGGGGACCCAAAGATCATATCGACTTACAATCGCGCGAATTAATTAGTTGCCTGGAACCTTCGACATTCGCTGGCGTTATTATAAAATACTTATTAAAGTTAGCAATGCAAATGTTATGGGTGACATGGCTAGGCGCGTTCGGCTAAATGGCGACTATTTGAGTAAGGGAGAAATATTTAACAGATCTTTGAAAAAAATTATTGAATTTCTAATGATGGACACTTTTTAAAATTAATGAACCTCTAAAAATTGTTTGTGCTTCTAATGATGCTCACCTTTAAAATAATTGAGCCGCTTTTTAAAGTTCCGGGCTTTTCTCGTCGTTATTCGCAGTAACTGAGCTAGAGTACCCCGACCAACCGGCCGGCGGGGTAATTACGTAATACACTAACAGTAGGAATGGGTTTCATTTTGACAGTTCAACAACATTCATTGCGTTATTTACGTTTGTGAGCAGACAAATGTTTCGAACATATGAAGCGATAGATTAGCAATAGGCTTCAAAATGATTCAGATTGTGATAGATAGTAATTAGGGTGCGGGTTAGGTTAGGTTGGTACTATAACTAACCGCCGATCAACCGACCAACCTACATCTAAGGTGGTCACAGTTACTTTGCCATTTAGTATATTTAGGACCCCAAAATAGGCACTTCATGAAGTTAAAAAAAGGGGCGCAGTCATTATTTTAGACAGTAAAAATTTAATTAAAATTAAATTATACTTATTATAGAATTATGTTTAAAATTAAAAGAAATTATGTTTTTAGGAACGCAAAATAAGCATAATTGAGGTTCAATTAAATACATGCCTTTGAGTAAAGTGCGGTTTTACTCGCTTAGATTGGATTGTGTCGGAATGAGGAACGTATTTTAGTAGAATACGTTTGAGTTTCAGATATCTGTCTTTTTAAGGTGGTCATTACTTTTTGGTTGTTTTAGTGTCGTAGAATATTTAAAAGTTTATATTAAATACTTAAAGGCACTCTTTAAGAATACACCCACGTTATTAATAATAATCTATGTATTTCAGGCGACGCTTGCCAATAGATAAATACCTTAACCTAAACATACATATTTTTATTATCATTTATTTATTAACCAGTTCCTGAAAGTAAGTAAAAATTCAAAAGAAAACCAATTTAATAACTCAGTGAAAGGAATAAGAACATTATCTTATACCTTATGTATTAAAGATTTACATTATTACCCTTTGTCGAAATAGCTCCAGTCTTTTCTGAGTAATTGAGCACCAAAACAAACAAACAAACACAAACTTTTATTTTATTACTTAAAAGTTGAAACTGGTAACTGGCCATTCAAGACTGCATGCAAATAAATGGAGAATATAATTTAAACACGTATTTTTGCCGTACATTTAGTGAATTATTTTCTATTTAAATGTCTGGAGTCACCCTTTTGGTAGTTTGCTCGTAAAAGTTAACGGCCGTAATTTTTATGGGCGAGTCACCTTCGGGTCTTTGTGGCTGGACCACATACGCATACTAATAAAAATTGAAAAATAAGTGCACTAGTTTACTTTAGCTGGACAAATAATGACGATGTTTTCACCGCAGTAATATTTAAATAAGTTAGGATTTTTAAAAACTGCTGGTCACTTAAGAAATTGCTTTGAACTTCAACAACCATAAAAGCTTTCTTTTCCTTTCAATAATTTCAGGACTTTCCTGTTGTATAAGAGTGGGGGAAGATCATAGAAACAATGGATGGGCTGTGTGAAAGATGACAAAATCAAAGTCAAAAGTCATTTATTCAAACTAGGCTGAAAATCAGCACTTTTTGAATGTCAAAATCACATAAGACAGTCCCCCAAAAGGCCCGCCCTTTACTGTGAATCCTCAGCTGGACCCCGCCAAATTCATATTTTTACGTCGTATGTTGATTAAAATGCGATTCGCGACTGTAGGAATGATATATTTACTGAATAATAATCATCAATTTCATATCAATCGTCAAACTTTGGAAATTTGGTCTTCCACCTAAGATTTTTTATCCTATCCTATTAATCCTGCTTCTTACTATCCTACTAATCCCACTAATATTATAAATGTGAAAGTTTGTGAGGATGGATGGATGGATGTTTGTTACTCTTTCACGCAAAAACTATTGAACAGATTTGGGTGGAATTTGGAACACAGATAGTTTATAACCTGGATTACCACATAGGATACTTTTTATCCCGGTAGTACGTTCCCGTGGGATAATTTCCGACTTCCACGCGGGCGAAGTCGCGGGCAAAAGCTAATATGAAATATTCTGAAAAAATCTTACATGGAACAAACCAAAGTTTGACAATTGATATAAAATTGATGAGTCGTAATTGATTCAGTAAATATATCCTTACTATAGTCGCGAATCGCATTTTGATCAACATGCGACGTAAAACAGACCTGCAATTTGCAAAAAACCTAAGATTATTTTAATTTGGCGGGCGACAGCTGAGGATTCTCCTTAAAAATTCCGAGTGCGTATAATTAGAATTTAAAGAGGGTGACAACTGAGATGACTACTAATAGAGAAGTATGGAAGGAAAAGAGATGCTGCGCCGACCCTCAATGAATTGGGATAAGGCCAGGAGAATTATGAATTTGAATCCCCCATGAAACATATTATTTCGTGATGAAATGAAAAGTGACGACGATTTGTGCACATACTTGTGACTCTTTGTTGTCCGTACCTCCTGATCCAATACTCAATACTCAATTCTTTATTGCATTCCATATATAATACATAGATGGTATAACAAAGTAAAAGATCAATATGGACCCTGTCGGGCACAGCAAAATTAGGAGAGCGGAAGAGGGCTAAGCAGCAATTCAATTCCGTTTACTTTTAGGGAGAGTAAGAAAAATACTGATTGTTAAGCAAAATTTCATTAGCAAACCAGTAAGATCTATGTCAGTACCTAATCCACCCTATCTTCAGATTACCGTCACCACTAAAAGATCGGATCACACCTGGAGTAACAGTTATTTGTAACAGTTATTTTGTAACAGTTCCGAAGTGTCGAATATCACTAATTTATCCACAACATTAAACAGTAAACCTAAGATCACGCCTGTAATCGCCGAAGAGTTAGGCAGAGGCCTACCTATAGTAACTACACCTATATTTCGCCAGTTATGTTTAAGTCCCATGTGACATGGGGCGAGCCTATTGCCATCAACCGGGCACAAATCCCAAACTCCGTGCAGCTACAGAGAAATTCCTGAAGGAAACACCCAATAACACTTTGCCCGACCTAGGAATCGTATCCAGGTCCCCGTGCTGCAGCAGTAGCGCTCACGACCACTACACAAAAGGGACACAAAATAACACACACAACAATGCAAAAAACGGAACAAACAACAACAACAAACAAACGACAACACAACAACAAACACAAACACAAACACACACACAACACACAAACAATTATTTAAAAAAAAACGGATATAAGTAAGTATCCAATTACTATAAAAGGTAAAGTACTCTATACTGCAAAACGTCAGTATTCAGATAATTATGTAAAATATCTCGAATAGTGAAATTAGAGCGAAATCTATTCGCAGTAGAAAAGCATTAGCTAAATAAGTTATTACTTCGTCGAGATACGAGGGTCATTCAATAAATACTTAGCCTACAAAAAGTAAACGAAAATTTTGGAAAAGTGGCAATTTATTTTTCAACATAGTCTCCTTTTAGTTCGATACACTTAGCCCAGCGATGCTCCAACTTTTTTAACCCGTCCGAAAAATAGTTTTTGTCAAACTCTGCAAAATAGGCCTCCGTGGCGGCGATGACCTCCTCATTCGATCCATATCTATTCCCGGCGAGTGATTTTTTCAGATTAGGAAACAGAAAGAAGTCACAAGGGGCCAAATCTGGAGAATACGGTGGATGGGGCAGCAATTCGTAGCGTAATTCGACCAATTTGGCCATGGCAACGGCAGACGTGTGAACCGGTGCGTTGTCGTGGTGAAACAGCACTTTTTTCTTCGCCAGATGGGGTCGTTTTTTCTTTAATTCGGCGTCGAATCGGCCTAATAAATCGGCATAGTAAAGCCCTGTAATTGTTTTACCCTTCTCGAGGTAATCGATGTAGATCACACCCTGTGAATCCCAGAAAACGGTGGCCATAACTTTTCCGGCCGATTTTACAGTTTTCGCCTTCTTTGGAGCACGTTCCCCGGTCTGGATCCATTGTTTTGATTGCTCCTTGGTCTCTGGTGTGTACCAGTGGATCCAGGTTTCATCGACGGTCACAAAACGACGCAAAAACTCCGCTGGATTCATCTTAAACAGCGCCAAACACGTCTCCGATGTGGTCTCACGGTTGCGCTTGTTTTCTGGTGTGAGTAAACGCGGCACCCATCGCGCCGACAGCTTTCTCATGCCGAGTTCCTCGTGAAGAATATGATGCACTGTTCCTTCTGAAATGCCTACAGTCTCAGCTAGCTCCCGAACCTTCAATCGGCGATCTGCCAATACGAGATCATGGATTTTTTTAATGTTTTCCTCCGTAGCAGCTGTTTTCGGTGCACCTGGACGTGGTTCATCAAAAACCGACGTACGGCCACGTGCAAACTCGTTGAACCAATTCTTGACGGTGGCCATCGATGGAGAAGAGTCACCGTACACAGCATCCAAGCGCTCTTTGATTTCGATGCGCGTTTTCCCTTCCAAAAATAGGAATCGAATCACCGAACGATATTGCTCTTTTTCCATTTTTGTAAAACCGATCGACACGTTCGCTTCCATAAGTTGTCAAATTAAAACAAATGAAGGGATTGGAATGAAAATTTGAAAAAAGAATTAAAAAAGAATGTGCTACACTGTGGTAAAACTCTTTTGAAACTACAGCGCCCTCTGGCGATGAGGCTAGGTACTTATTGAATGCACCTCGTACATTAATATTCAGTCTCGTGACTTAATTCTAAGATCTATCTCTGCGGTCTGACTTTGTGTTATCGATAATAAACTCTATTGTGGAAACATTAAGGTTGATGTTAGGTTGAGTACGGTGAGATTTTTATGTTCTAATGAAATTGTTTTCAACCGCACGACTGCTGGGTTCTTTATTTTCTTATTAGTACTTTTGTTGTAAACATCGAGAATTATGTCATGTTTTGCCACGGGATTTAGATATCTATTTATCTATACATATAAAAGAAAATCAAATGCCGTAAGGGGTCGCCCTAGGAGGACCTTATTGGTGATGTTCTTCAGAAAGGTCAGGTGCGTAGTACTCGCAACCGGCGTGCGTGTAGGACCTGATTTATGAACGTAAATGAGGCAAAAGGAGTATGTAAGGATCGTAGCAGGTGGCGTTCTGTGGTTTCTGCCTACCCCCATGGGAAGAAGGCGTGAGTTTATGTATGAAATGATGTTCAGCACTAACATGCAATGCGAACGGCGGGACCGATTTGGCAATTTTTTGTTTCAAATGTTCGTAATAGTCCGAATTAGGTTTAATGGAAAGAAAAATTAAACAAGTTGGCGGGAAAATTGGAAAATTTGAGAAAAACTGAAAGTACTTTTCTATGCAATTTTTGTTGGAAATATTGAGATTTGGACACGACAACGTCTGTCGAGTCATCTAATTTAATATAATATAATCAATTTCCATGAGATATGGTCCAGAAGAAAACATAAACTTTTTAATTATTAGATTTTTTTAAAAAAATTAAAAAGTAAGTAAATCATTATACTTGCAGCTGTATTCCGGTACAAAAATGCTAAATTTGATCAAGATCTGACCAATAGTTTTTGAGTTATCAGTATTAATGCGTATTTTTTCCACTTAGTATATATTGATGATGTTTTAATAACTTTCTGTCACTGTTATTTACATAGCAAATAGTGTTATACGAATTTGTGTGGGGTAGGTACCACAACTACAAAGTGAAAAATAACTTTAATTTCGGAAGTCGGTGGCAAAAAACGAAAATACAAAACCAGAGACACCAACTTCCGAAATTAAGGCTCGTACACATCGGCGTGACGCGACGCCCGACACAAAGGCACCGCGTGTCGCGCGACGAGCGGCGCCTTTGTGTAGCGCTGTCGCGTCGCGCCTGTCTGTGGGAGCCTTTAAAGTAATTTTTCACTTTGTAGTGTAAAAAGTCGTTTTTTTTGTAAAAACATTTTTTCAAATCTACCACACACAAGTCGGTTAGAAAACCCAAATCGATCCAAGTAAATTATCTTTGAAAGATCGTACGTTTGACAAATTACCACACGAGTATTTACAGTGCACGTTGACATGCAAATTAATTAGTTCTTAAACGCATGGCGACTCCGCACGCGCAACACTGTCGATACTAGATCGTTTGGACGATCAATTTGAATAAGCTTTAGCACTGGTTGGATGGATGTGAGTTGGCTTTGGAATTTAGGCCTGCAGGGTAATTACGTAACACACTAACAGTAGGAATGGGTTTCATATTGACAGTTCAACAACATTCATTGCGGTATTTACGTTGTTGAGCAGACAAATTTTTCGAACATAAGAAGCAATTGATTAGCAATAGGCTTCAAAATGATTCAGATTGTGACAGATAGTGTGTTACGTAATTAGGGTGCTGTTGTTTATGGGATACTAGTTTTAGTACGGGCCTTTGCTTGCGTGGATGTCAGAAATTATCCCACGGGAACGAATAACTTGCGGGGTACTTACGTAACACCAGGGCCGGATTTAGAGGTCTGGAGGCCTTGGGACAACAAAGGAGTGGAGGCCCCCCCGCTCCCAAATTATTTTGTAAATAAAATGAACAAGTTTTTTTCACTAGAGTACTAAGTAATTTTTTTTTTAGCATTTAACAAACATATCAATATAATCGAAAACGAAAATTATCTGAAATCAAAAAACAAATCCGAATCGTTTGTTTTTCATATTTTCATAGGTATATAAGAACAATATAATCATGTTTGTACAAAGTACTATCGGTAAAGGTAAAACAGTGAACAAAAATATCAAAGGAAAAGTTGTTTACTAGTGTTTCCTCGTCGGAATTTCAAAGATTTTTTTCCGAATTCTCTATAGGGGGGCCCCTCTTTTGTGGAGGCCCCGGGGCTGTAGCCCTGGATACCCTCCCCTAAATCCGGCTCTGCGTAACACACTAACAGTAGGAATGGCTTTAATTTTGACAGTTCAACAAAATTTATTGTGTTATTAACGTTGTTGAGCAGACACATTTTTCGAACATATGGAAGCAATGGATTAGCAATAGGTTTCAAAATGATTCAGGTTGTGATTGATGCGATTAGGGTGCTGGATAAAAAGTATCCTATGTCCTAATACAGGTCATAGTGTAACTGTACGCCAATTTTATTACAATCCGTTCAGCCTTTAAGACGTGAGAAGGTAACAGACAAACAGACAGACAGAGTTACTTTCGAATTTATAATATAGTATGATTTATTGAATTTTTTAACAAAACATTCAGGAGCTCTGACTTGATTTGCAAATATTTGTTGAAGCAAAACGGCTTAAAGTTTTCTCTAATAGTTCGTGTCGATAGGTACAAGTCGTAGTCGTCGAGTCGTATTCATGCTACAGCATAATCAGCATAATGTTCCCACTGCTGGGACACAGGTGAGAGGGAGTGGGCTATAATTCACCACGCGGGCCCAGTGCGGATCACTGGATGTCATATCTCTTAGAATTGTTTCGTCACGATGTTTTTCTTCACCGTTTTGAGAGCAGTGGTGTAGAAATTAAATATACCAATTAAAGTACCTGTCTGGGTTCGAATTTACGACCTAAAGCTCGGTAAGTCGGGGCCGATACCACTGGGCCACTACCGCTTAGCATGCTTTAGTAAGGTTGAACGTACGGTCACCAAATGTGATAAAGTAACCAGGGTCGTCGGATATAGTTGAAGTTTAGTAAGAAACCGATGGATGCTTCCGAATGAAATTTAATTTGATGAGTGACCTGTTTGTTTTCTATTAATTAAATTAAATTTTATTCGAAAACATGCATCGGTTTCTTACTAAACTTCAACTATACTACTTCGAATAACAAACTGTAACAGCCGATTTTGTTTACCTACATTCATTGCAAATAAATATATTTATTCTATTCAGATACACATTCTCATTAATAGAACTTGAATAATTGAATTAGTCAAAACGGTTAATGAGAACTTGTTGACTAACTGGGTACTCTAAACTAAAAACATCATTATGATGTGCTTGCTACATGACGAGGGAAACAAATTGTACAAATGCAGTAACTAATTAACATCTCTTTAGCCAGCAGGCATGAACTATGTAATTACTATGTGATGAAGCTATTATCTGCACGGAACTAGACATATTGGGAAAATGTTATACCTACGGCTGTTTATATTCGCGTCATGATGACTCCTATACATGGTTAGTTTTCAAAGACCTGTAGATTCAGAATCGATATTTTCTATTTATGAAATAAAAATTGAGCAATTTTTTTACAAAATTTTTAGTACAATAGTTAGTGATTAATTTTATTAGGTATTGTTATTAATTTTTGTACTAGATTAGTAGTACCACTCAACGCACCGTGTGCCCGGCGAGAGAGGTACATCCTTGTCGCGTGTTTCTAAGATAGGACATTTTCAATTGAATATTTTCATTTATTTTTATTATTATTTGATGCTAGTGTTTAACAACCAATAAAGACATAAAATTTGGCATGTCTGTCAAAACTAACCCTGTATGAAGCATGGGAGTCAAACTTTAGCATAATTGAAGCACGTTGGAGATGTCAATTAAGAACAATCCTTCTAGACAATGGTTTTCTTTGTTTACTACAAACCCCCTGCACAGGTACACGACATCCTTTTTCTTCTTGGAGATTGTATCATGGTAAACCTTTCCTCTTTAGGAACTACTCGCAACCAACAAGGTTTAACTAACAATCCAAAATTTGTGAAACATCTAATTCGTTTTAGATAGGCTGGTTACAAATTGTTGCAACTTAATTTGACGTCCGTTCGCAAGCCAGACAAGTCTACGATACGGCACAAGTGTGAAGTAGTGACTGATACACACTGCCGAGACTCGAGACTGAGGGGCGACGATGTTACAAAGTATGTATGTATGTTAATGATAAATTGTGTAGTGTTTTGTTTCGTGCCGGTTACTGACGGTTGTCGATGTGTGCGTGACCTTACCGAGCGACTTTTGAACCTGACTATTCTTGACATTCAAATTTTTTAGTTCTAGAACGCCATTTAAATTTTTGATGGAACGACATCACAGATTTCGTAATGCCGTCTGTACACGTCCAATGCTGGACATGGGCTTCCAAAAAGCCAGTGAACTCCATTCGTTAATGTTCAATTGAATGCCATTGTTTATTTTGAAAAAAATATTCTAGGTCTTTTCAGTGCACAATTCAAAATTTCTCGTGAGTCACGCACGGGTCCGTTTACAGACACGAAACTCATATTCACAAACATCTGGGCTGTCTTCCGAGTCTGTGGGACCCGAGACAATGATCTACACAAGTATTGTCGTGGTAGCCCCAAGGTTTCTTCAGCCATTTCTGAAGCATCAGGCTGTCAACTGAATTTTTTGACATACCAATAAGACATTTTCATTGTTATCATAATAATACACGTACATCTGGAATTGGAAACTTCTACACCCATTTCTGAAGTAGCAAGTGGTGCGCTCAAATTCTGGCATGGAAATACCAATGTGACAGTTTTATTGCCATAATTACGTACCTCAAAAGTTTATCTGCAGGCGTTAACACGCAGAGCAACCGTGGTGAATGGTGATTGAAGCTTAATTGCCCATTCCATTTATGTATGAGCAGAGGCCTTTGCTCTGCATTGGGACAATTGCAGGCATTACTTTTACTCATACAATTATTTTTGCTCCTTGCAAGAAACCTCAACTTGACAATTAGCTGTCAGTTGTTTTTCTAAACGTTACCAACTTCGAAATTCGAACGGTGTCGAGATGTGAATCCGTCGGGATTTACTTTAAAAACAAAAGAGCGCGCTTTCGAATTTGTGTACGGTCATTTGAGTAAAGCTCTGGTTTTCTACGAAAGCGGTGGCCGGTCTCACAATAACGGCTGCCCAAATACACAGCGTTTTTTGACATCTTAGGACAGGCGCGCCCTTGGCAGCCAGTCCAACATATAATGGCTAATTGGAGCCCGCGCACTAGCCAGCCATGAATTTTGTCAATATTCCGGCTGCCACAAACTGGCTGATGCTACTTGGCTGCCAAGTGCGTGGGAGCATCATAGCATAATCAGCCTATAATGTTTCTACTGCTGGGACACAGGCCTCCTTTCGGTGAGAGGTGGATGCGGGCCCAGTGCGGGTTGGTAGATGTCACATGTCTTTGATTTTTTTAAATCCTAGGACATGCCGGTTTCCTCACGATGTTTTCCCTCATCGTTTTGAGAGCTGTGGTGATGAAATAATGTACACAAAGTAAAGCACCTGTCTGGGTTCGACATACGACCTAGACCTCGTAAGTCGCGGCCGTTATAACTGGGCCACCACTGCTCCTTGCGCGGGAGCACTTAATGTCAAATAATAGCGAAAATAACAGACTTTTATGACGGCCGTTATGATATGACGGGACCGCTTTTCTAGAAAACCAAAGCTTAAGGTTCGAAATCAGACCAAATAAAAAATCAAGATATATTGCGCTGCGAACAATACAGTGAAGCATGCAAAACTACACCTTGCTCTGTGCATACACGCTCACACGCACACATTTACAACCCAATCTGCAACGAAACTACACCTCACTAAGTGCACACATATTTACGAAATCGGCCTCACGGCACTGTTGACAGCGCTGTCTTGATTTTTTATTTGGTCTGAAGGTTCGAACTTCGAATTGAACTTTTCGGAATGGCACTGCAGACAGGCCATTGTGAGCTGCGCAGGTAGAGTTAGCTAGTCAATTAATTATAGAAATATTTCAGTGCGCAGACTAATTTGGCAATGTCATCGAATCATTTAGTTTTATTTATCGTCCTTTGTATTAATAGCGGCAGTTAGTGATTCACCTATCTGCCATCCGTTTTGCAAATAGATGTCGTACTAAGATCGTGATTATGGACATTTTTCTAATCTTCCCATCAATGAATCCGACTGAATTGTGTAGTAATCATCAATCAAGTTTCGTTTTTCAAAAGTATTTTGAGTTTTGGGGGCAAGCCCTTCAATATTTTTTTAATACAAATCTTTATCACCATGGTCCATGATCAATAAAATGTTCGATTCCTAATATCTTACCTACTTAAGTTTTAAAATTATTTGCTCTTAATTATCTACTTCCAAGCTAGCTTGTTATAAGGCTCCTTCAAACAGACGCGACACGCGATGCGAATCGCACGCGACTCAAGGCACCACTCGTTGCGCGACAGGCGGTACCTTTGTGTCGCGTTGCGTGTCGCGCCTGTTTGTAGGAGCCTTAACCGTAAAGTAAGGCCGCCCATTGCAGCATTCTAAACAACTTTCGAAGTCCCTAATTTAATTTATATGGTTTACAATACACAGTTCCGTCAATGGATCTCAACAGCCTTAGACGAGTTATCCTCTTTCGGATACACTTATAACCGCAGCATCCTGTGTCGGTGTGTTGTCTAATTTTACGCCACAACTGATAGGATCTCATCAATATGTCGTTGGCTTTGCTTTTACACTGTCTATAATTTAGTGCTAAAACAATTCAGTTATTGTTTAGTCTTAATTGCTGTTATAAAGGGTTCTGTTATGAGTTAGAGCATAGCGGCTACTACTAACCGGCGCGACACGCGACTCAAAAGCATCGCTCGACGCACAACGTGCGGTGCCTTCGTGTCGCGCCTGTTTGTAGGAGCCTTAAAGTTAATAAAAAAATATCGTTATTCAAGATTTCTTCTGGTGATTTTGCGACGCGACGCGACGCCTGATACAAACGCATCGCGTGTCTCGCGACGAGGGGCGCCTTTGTGTAGCGCTGTCGTGTCGCGCCTGTCTGTGGAAGCCTTAAGAATCCCAATTTATTTGGGTTCGGCGCAACATGTCTTCCTCTTCCAATAGGTACTTCACTATTTATCGTCATTTCGGTAGTCACCCTCCTTTCTAGCCATAAAATTTTTCACACAGTCCATACCATCGTTTCTTTGGGTCTTCCCCTACTAAACCCCCCTGGAACCTTGCTCTTGAATTTTTTACAGTAGCCACATCCGAAATGTTAACTAAGAAACCAATAGCATCACAGCGATTACAATACTAGCGTCCATTCTGACCCTTACAAAAAGTATTAATAAAGCTAGTGCTACATTGCAAGCGTCGTAAATACGCTTCACATCGCAAGCGCTCGCTCCGGATGTTAGCTAACAAACACCACTTTAAATCAACGGAAAACGACTTAGGACTCACGTTAGGGTATGGTTACACGATTTGTGCATTAGCTTTTTTATGACGTAAGCTTTTTCGAGCATTGAAGGAAAAAAAGCAATAAAAAACTTACACCTAAAAATTACTTAAATTTTCTTTGGTACCCAAAAAACCTTCTTTTACTAAATTGGTATTGCCAATGCGTAGGTAATTCCTGGCATGCTTCCCTAAATATGAGTAGGTACCGAACACATAATAGTAGATCATAATTTAATTTATCTTATTTGCATAAAAGAGATGCGTATTACCAAACAAACAATGTACTTATTAATAATTGTCCCAAAAATCCATTAAAGTAATAATACAAATGATTATTCTCCCACGTTGAAATATATGAAAGGACCATTTGTCAAATACAATTTTTGGTGCGAATAATGTGTCCTGTGCACAACAGCGGTCGAAAGCTGAGTCCCGGTGCGCTCCACATGATTGTTTTGGAAATAAACGCCATGGTCCGGTCACGCGCGCGTGATTTTAACGTAAACAAAGCGGTGTGAGCGCCCGCGCGTCTGTGTGTACCCGCCTTAGCAACAAAACGAATTATTTGTCATACATTCCCGCAAGATTATACGCCTTCTTAGTGCGCGGTTTGAAACAGATGGTATGCGCGTGCGATTGTTTTTTTGCTTTTATCGATTGTCGTTTATAATCTGTAATTATTTAGCAGTTTATGGCTTCTTATCGAATTGGCGAATTATATTTTAATGTTTTTTTTTACTTTGTTGTAAATTTCCGTGAGACATTATTTACAAAAAAATTAAAAAATACAGTTTGTTCCTCGCTGCTCTCGTGCCCTTCCGTGAGAAAAAAAAAAAAAACCGTTTTCCATAACAGAAACCGGTGAACACCAAGAAGCCTAAAACGAATCCTAGGCTTCTAATTAAACGTACATTTGCATTAACAGTAAGTGTAATAATACTAGCCTATTATTGTCCCACTGCAGGGCAAAGGCCTCTTCTCATACACAGAAGACACGAGCATTGATCACCGCGCTTGCTCAAGACGGGTCGGCGATTTCAGACTTACATAGACTATAAGTCCAGTACCCTAATTGCGTTGGGCACGCCACAATTGCGGCGGTAAGTCCCCTCTTTGAGGAGTGGCTTGAGAGGCGCCAAGGCCTCCTTACCTGGGAAGTTAAGGATGCCGTGGCGCCTCTCATGTCCAGCCATGTCCGCTGAGGTCCTCACCGGACATGGCTGTTTCGGGAGGTTCCTGTTTCGGATAAGCCGGGAATAAACGCCCGGGTGTTACCATTGTGTGGATCGACCGGAGGACACGGTTTAGCATACGGTGGAGGTCTGTCCGGCTTGGGCGGAGAACCGCCGTGTCCTCGTGGCGGCGATCGGCGGCGCCGATTTTTCGCGTCCGGCCCTGGTCCAGGCCATGGTACGGAGTGAGAGGGAATGGGAACCCGTCACCCCCTTCTGCGAAGCAGTACCTAATGCTCGCGAAGGAGGAGGTGGAGTGCGTTAGGGTGAGGACATTGTTGCGCCCTCATGTCCCTAGTCGCCGCAGGAGGAGACACTCTAGGCGTTGGGGGTCGATAGCTTAATCCCAGCCACCATAGGCGCGAGCTAGCGGACGGCGAGCAATGGGCAGCTCACCATCCGGTAACGACCAGGCCCGGGTCGACGACGCGTCATTTTCTATGCGCGCCTCAAAGAGATGTCAGCTCCATTGACGGGGTCCGATAGGGCCGATGCCTGCCGGGGTCGCGGATTGTTCGAAAGAGTTATCGTGGCCCTGGCGCACAGGCAACTGAAGGAACACGGGTGGGTTTTAGCCAGTAAGAGTCTGACACGCCCTCCCGCTCCGCCTAGAGCGGGAGAAGTAATTTGATGATTTCCCACCCAAAAAAAAAAGTGCCCTAATTGCGTAACACGCTTTAAATCACAATCCGAGGGTTTTGAAGGAAGTTCCTAAACCATTGCTTCATAGGTTGGAAAAAATCGTCTACTTAACAACGTAAATAACGCAATGAACGTAACTGAACTGTCAAAATGAAAAGCTTTGCGATCAATTGACATTTTATGTGTGTTACGCATTTACCCCGCTGGTTTCCTCACGATGGTTGCCTTCACTGATGTCAGTAATATGATGATGCCGATAAACTCCGAAATCACATCACTCATTTGGCGAAACATCGATGTAACTGGTGCTTTTAAAATTTTACAGGAGAGGTAATTTAAAGTCAATTATTTTTTGTAATGGATTACCGTCTCGTTCTGAAATGTTGATAAATCCCAATAGATATTAAATATTTCACGCTTCTGCTCCTCTGAAAATTTGTCCGAGCACATAATATGTACAACTCATTTTAGGGAAAAATTACATTTACATCGATGTTTCTCCAATTGGGCGCCACAATTATGAATTGAAAAAGTCACATTGATACTTGCCCAGATTTGAACAACCAATTCATGCATTTCGGCAGAAATAAAACAGTTTGGAACGATTATAAACGATTTATTAGTTAAACCGTAGACAGAATTCTATAAGCATGGCACAAGAAACAAAGGAAACATAGGTTATGTCAATTTGGTTTTGACAGCTGTCATGTCATGATCATAGGTTGCGTTCAGAAACAAGGAATACATTCTAACAGCGAGGCCCTTAACCACTGAGCCACTAATCACAAAAAGCAACAAAAACGAAACATTTGCTACCTAAGTAATTACTTTGCACAGAAACTGGACATTACACCCGCCGCGCATACCAAATTTGATTTATCTAACACTCCGAGCAAAATCATGGTTATTACCGTAGTATATATTACAAAATATCTATTCAGAAACGTATAATTAAAGAGTGTTTATGTGGCCTAATGTTCGTTGTTAATTTATATCAAGACTGTGCTGTAGAAGTTTATTGGCTACTGAAAATAAATAAGGCTAGGTGCTGACACTAAGTTTGTGTTGCGACGCGGTAATTGCTTGAAATCTTGTGTCCTGAGACAGATATAAGGATAGTATGGTCGTCGATGTGTGTTTAAGAACGTTTGTTTCGGATATTATGGCACATTTTCTTTGCTTATGGCTACAAAAGTGACTTGCGGATATTTCTTTGAGTTAAAAATTACACCTAATGGGCACTGTCTTTTCTATTCAGTAGCAGTGGTACCCTAGTGGTAACGGCCCCGACTTACGGTCGTGGGTTCGAACCCAAGCAGGCACTATACTTTGAGTAATTTATTTCATCACCACTGCTCTCAAAACGGTGAAGGAAAACATCGTGAGGAACGGCATGTACTAGAATAAATAATTCGAAGACATGTGACATCTCCCAATCTGCGCTGTGCCCACGTGGTGGGTTACAGCCCGCTCCCTCTCACGAAGAGGAGGCCTGTGTCATAGCAATGGGAACATTAGTGGACTGATTATGCTTATGCTAAATAAAACCCAAGTATTTTTTTGACCATATATCAGATATGGGACAAAAAAGTCGGTTCGTCAAAGAAATCGTGGAACGAAAACAATCATTAAGTACATGATGCCGCAGTAATTATAATTATGGGCTAACGTGGTTTCCGGTTGAAATTAATGAGGCTAGAGTTCATTAGGGATTTTATAGCCTGATTTAACACTATTCTAAAGAATAGCGTTAATTCAGGCTATATTCGGAATAGTATTCGTATTGGGGAACAGGAGTTCTTCAAACGTAAAGATCCATCATCCTTTCTTAGACTTCTGATGAATACTCCCCAAAGAGTATCAGATCACCCTTTACTTCGTCTTTCACATTCAGTACGTACAGTCACCAAATGTCATAAATAACCAGGGTCATTAGATATAGTTGAAGTTTAGTAAGAAACCGATGGATTTTTCCGAATGAACCTTAATTTGGTAAATGACCTGTTTATTTATTTGGGATTACCAACAAAGGATACATATATAAAATATAAATTAAAATAATAAAATTGGTTCTTTTACGTGTGCTCCTTCAATTACAGGAGACCACAGCATGCACATAATAAAACTAGGTGTAATGACAATAAAAAAAAATTGAGAAAAACAATGATGAATGATGAAAGAAAAAAAAAATAACAATTCAAGAGTGAGCATTATGTTACAATGGTGTAAACAGGATAAAAATAAAAGAAAGAAAACAAATGATTGAATTTGAGGGAAAATTAATTTAAAAAAAAAATACATGTAAGGATTGATGATTCATATTAAAATTGTTTAGTAAAATAATAATTATTTCACATTTGTTGATTATTGGAGACAGGTGACATAGTTACTGTTTGTTTTATATTAAATTTCATTCGAAAATATTCATCGGTATCTTACTAGAATTATACTATATCCGACGACCCTGGTTACTTATCTCTTTTGGTGACTGTACCTATACACCAGCTACGTTCTCCGTTGTCCATGGTCTATCTGGCTCCATAAGTACCCTTTAAAAGGCCAAAGAGGCTAACAGTTTCTCTATACTACGCTATAAACTAGGAATCGCCAATAAAAGGAGTAAGCACATAGTTAGCTGGTCATATGACCAGACTGGACACTTAACTGTTCTTACTAAAAGTATAGAAAGTACTGCCGGGTTGTTCAACAAATTATTGGCTTTAAACTTGACGACACCTAGGTTTGTATATCTAAATGTAGTGGATATTAACTTGATGGTGGTTGCAGATTTGTCAGCAAATTTGATATTTAACGGGAACGATAAGACCATGTCATGGAGATGAGAGTTACTATTTTTGGGCCTGGCAACCCTAGTCGAGGCTCGTCGACTACGACCCTAATGATGATGAGCTAATGTGATGAAAACTGAAGTGTTTACTGCTTATTTATTTAACCATTTATGTACACACATTTAAACAGACAGGAAGAAAGGAACTGATAAAATCTTTTTTACAAATAAACAACCGAACTCCAAAAAAAGTGAAAAATAACTTTAGTTTCGGAACTCGGTGTCTCTTGTATTTTCGCTTTTTGCCACCGACTTCCGAAACTGAAAGTTATTTTTCACATTTTTTTTGTGTTTTTTTTTTGAAGACATTTGTTTTTTTTTGTATAAAAGTTTTAGTTTTTCACTTTTAGTTGTGGTACCTACGCCACACAAATTCGTATACTTGATATGTAAGTAACAGTGACAGGAAATTCTTAAAACATCATCGATATAAACTAAATGGAAAAAATACGAAGTATTAAGGATAACTCAAAAACTACTGGTCGGAACTTAATCAAATTTATTTGGGACCACATGAGAAGCACCAGCTTTCAAATAAAAAAATAATCATCCAAATCGGTTCACCTAGAAAAAAGATCTGAGCTAAGACACACATAAAAAAAAAATGAATTGAGAACCTCCTCCTTTTTTTGAAGTCTGTTAAAAATACGTAGAAAGGTGATGCTTGAAACTAAAGGCTTTCTACATTGCCAATAGCCACACTTAGCAGATGCTTCGATGATCTCAATGTTGTTATTGATAGATAGAACACTGCGTAACCCCTTAAAATGAATATGGATATATTTAGGAATATTTTCCGACCAAACAGTTCGATGACAGTCCTATAAATTAGATGGTAAGTCTTTGACACAAGGTAGCAAAATAATAAAAATAACAACAATTTATTACATCTGTTTTGGAAAGAAGCCAAGAGCAATAGTAAAGTTTAATTGACTGGGCGGACCTTTTAAATCATTCCGTGTTGATTTGGTCATAATTAAGAGAAACTTAATAGGAATATCAAAGAAGATGGATGGAAGGATTGTTTGAGGGATAGTATGAAAGAAAAAGGAGTAAATTATAGAGTACCGGCTGACAGAGTCGAATGGAAGAAAGAAACAGGTCAAGTGCGTGACGGACCACGCATAATGAAGGGTTCCGTAGTTGGGATGCATTTATCCCAAGAAGAAACTTAACGTTGTAGTTGTAAACCAGGTTCTCCCATACGTTCCAACTGCAAATGTAAGTTGGTCAACTATTACTCTTTAACTTGTAAAGTCTACTTAGATGTGATAGTTTTCCTCTTAACATCTTTATATATACTATACCGTGAATTTTTTCATATATCCAAAAACAACCATTTGGCTGGCAGGGGAAGACACTTGACTATAACAAAAATTAGCACTTTAAAGCTTAATATTTCACAAACGGATCCTTTAATCGAAAAATTGCTTCTACAAACCCGTAATATGTTTGAAAGACCTATCCAACGACACCCCACAACATGCGGTAGACGAGAACAAAAAAACATCCCCACTATATGTGTAGAAAAAAAAAAAACAAGCTTTTATCTTACCTCTGTGTCGGCGTGACTAATATGTATATTCATGCCAAATTACAGCTTTCTAGTACTAAGTGACGCTGCGGACAGACGGACGGACATACATGGCGAAACTAAAAGGGTTCTTTGTTGACTACGGAACCCTAAAAACGTGTTGTGCCGACCTCAAGTAGGTAGCAAGGGGACGAGGGTAGGAAGACGATGAAAGGAAACTGAGTAGTCTAGGCTAGGCCATGTCTGTCGAAGGAGCTATGGCCGTTGGAGCAGACGTGTCCTTGAGTGGGGACCGTGAACCAGCAAGCGTACCATAGGACTGATAATTGGCCTGATGACCTTAAAAAGGCGGCTGGGACAGCCTGGATGCGATAGGCGGAGAACCGAGTGATGTTGTTAATTTCGCTCCTAACTTGGGAGATGCTTATAGCAGTGGGTTGTGATGGTTCAGATGATTGCTGATGGTTTTGATGTGCTCATCACTAGGACCTTGATGAAGTTGTACTCTCAATATGCGGGCCCCATCAGAATTACCAGCGTTGCGGTATTTATTTATTTTTTAAATATCGCAGCATTATGCTGAGATAGGAGCTTTTAGGCCTCGCACAGGTCTTTTATTTTTACTTTTAATTTTATTGCTATGTTGTATGTTTTAGTGTTAGTTTTAAATGCTCCTTTTTAATATTTTTTTATTATTTATTTTATTTTATCTTATGTTTGGATTTAATGTGCGTGTCCCAAATAAAATATTTTTCTTTCTTTCTTTTCTTTCTTCTTTCTAATATTTTGACATTGAATTTGACATTATACCCACTATTAATTTGACATTATTTTTATTTGCTGACATATTTTAAATTAATTGACTCTTGAACTAAACATTTCACATCAATTTTAATTAGGCTTTTAAATGTATTGTTTCTGCGTGTAATAAATGTATTTAATACTAGCGGATACCCGGCGTGTGTTACTACGATAAAACAATGCATTAGGCACATTCGGTCCATTCATGAAGTTTTAATGTTTTTTTTTAAATCATTGTTTGGGTGGTCTACAACCATCTTCGCAATAATGCCTTTCTAATGAACCCGGTTTGGGGCACATCGGTTGGATGGTTTCGAAGTCTATAACGGACATAGGTAGAAACAATTTTTGTGTTTTATATATATGTAGTGTTTGGGATTCGAGTACCAATAAAAATCACTGTAATACTAAGACGAACGTTTATTTTTACTGTTTTTAAAGTTATTCGCAAAATTATTTGCAGCTGCACCCTAGGTCGTCCTCACACGGTTTTTTCCATTCGTTCCTTTTTTCCCTCCTCGTTCTCTCACTGACTCACTCAGTCCTGCACTTACGTTCCGTTCCCTCTATTACTTCCGCATTCATTCCCATATATATACATATATAGATTTAATGTTCAACACAGTGTTAATTGTTAATGAATAAATAAATGAAATGATTAATTCATCATCACCGTTATAATTCAGGCCACAGACCCAAGCAAGCATTGCCACAATGACCGATCCTGCATTTCACGCATCCAGAGGATTCCTACGATCTTCACCAGCACCTTAATTACGTAACACACTATCTATCACAATCTTAATCATTTTGAAGCCTATTGCTAATCCATTGCTTTATATGTTCGAAAAATTTGTCTGCTCAACAACGTAAACAACGCAATGAATGTTGTTGAACTGTCAAAATGAAAGCTGTTCCTACTGTTGGTGTGTTAGGCAGTTACCCCACAGGTCACCGATCTACCTTATCTACATGGTCGCTATTACTATCTAGTTGACTGAATTAAACTTATCATGCTATCCTGTGATGTCTTGTTTCGTAGTGTTATCCTTATGAATGATAAATTATAAATGATTTTATTTCTGTAAGTAGGTTTGAACAAACACTTTTACACGGCAATCATATTTTAAAAACTAGATGAGGTCGGCGTTTCCTATCCGACTACTCTGAGAAGAAAGGCCGAAAAAAACTTAGGAGGGCGGGCATATTTACAATAACACGCTTACAGGCCAAAAATATCTGAAATAATCTACAATTTGAAATCCCTTTCAAAGATTCCTGTCTGCAGACAGTCGATTTCCGCGCGTAGACAAATATTTTTATGTTTCCCTTTCATAGATTTGTGATCGAAGTTTTTATGGGTCGGATGTAAAATTTGCGCAAAGTGAGATTGTGACGAGCATCCCTAGTTGCCTTGTATGTTGACAAAATATCTGTGTATTCCGAATAATCATGATTTGAAATTTGCTGTTACCCAAATTGCCAAGCTAAA
The DNA here is from genome assembly GCA_917490735.1 of Dryobotodes eremita. Lineage (NCBI taxonomy): Eukaryota > Metazoa > Arthropoda > Insecta > Lepidoptera > Noctuidae > Dryobotodes > Dryobotodes eremita. The sequence continues at coordinate 16,128,654 of OU823257.1, forward strand.
ATTAAATAAAAGCGTTTTCGATCTTTTTAACCAATTTTATGCCCCATAATATTCTTACACAATAAAATTAACTACTACGCCGTTATAGGCCTTAAATCACTAACACTAAAGGTTATTATGCCAGGTTAATATATTGTTTTGTGTGACAAACTGTGTTACTAGGTGTCCACTGCTCTCAATCAGCCGTTGGGATTACAATGTCTTTATTTATAAACGCTGGTAACACTGGTTGGCACTACAGTGACAGAAAAGCATAAAATAAAATAAGGTTAACGGTTTTTTAGGGTGACAATACTCAAACGCAACAAGGATAAAATATGAAATAGTTTTCTTACCAAACGGGACTAATCCCAAATAGGACAATTTTCAAAGATGATGAATCCTAACTATCCTAACTTTAATATTATAAATGCGAAAGTAAGTTTGTTTGTTTGTTACCTTTTCACGCCTAAACCACTGAATCGATCATCCTGAAATTTTGCATATATGTTGTCAGGTGTACTGAAACGGACATAGGATACCTTTCATCCCGCAAAAAGTACTGTTCCCGAGGAAAACAACAATAACGTTCTTATGATAATAGATGGCGCCACGAATCTTTCGAATCATGATGAAATTATAACCCGAATTTATAGTCAAAGTCTAAATTAACGCGAGCGAAGCCGCGGGCAAAAGCTAGTTAGATATAAGAACGTAACATGCTTAAAAGTACATTAGTACCTTGAGAAAATAAACGTAAAAATGGGTTATCTCAAGCAACGTGCAAATTCAAAATCATTGTAGCTGCACTATGTAATTAATGTTAGTTTTTAACCGACTTCAAAAAAAGGAAGAGGTTCTCAATTCGACTGTATTTTTTTTAAGTAGTTTTAATTTCATCGTTTTTGTATGTACATGTATCAGATTTAAAACGAATAAATTAATTCACCTTTCAGAAACTAACCGTATCGACTGTATTACAAACAGCAAATCAGGTTCTCGGAAAATTTTATTTTTTCTAATAAAGTTATAAGATAGGCAGAAAGCACTATGCATCAGATAAACATCTTTTAGACACACTGCATATTACGTGCGCGTGCGGCCCTGATGCGGAACCATTGGGTCCAGATCTTAGGTTTCATCGCTCACGCGCCACAGACGAGCAATAATTTCAATAAATCAAAAATAATAATATAAAAAATAACTATATTTATGGATTACGGTATACATTCGTTTTATTTACACTAGAATGTTAATTAACCGGTCGTTAAGTCTTTCAGTAAGTAGAAAAATAAATAAATAAATTATTTGCTACATTAAACCTTTTAAGATACTGATACTGTTGTCTTGGGTGCGAAGTGGGGGAAAATTAAAATACTTAGGTTATGGATAACTATTTTGAAAAACTCACATTGGTATGTACTTGAATTCGAAACCGTAACCAGCGGGGTAATCACGTAACACAGTAACAGTAAGAATGGGTTTCATTTTGACAGATCAACAACATTCATTGCGTTATTTACGTTGTTGAGCAGACAAATTTTTCAAACATATGAAGCAATGGATTAGCAATAGGCTTCAAAATGATTCAGATTGTGATAGATAGTGTGTTACGTAATTAGGGTGCTGGTGCGTAAAAAAGAACACCTCGGCTTTAATCAATGCGCGCCATCACGACATTCACGGCGATAATTAGTTCTTTTTTAAAAATAAGGAAGGCAAATTTATTAACAAGGGTCCTAATATGACCATCTACATTGTGTGTTGCAAAACATTGACATTTTAAAATTAGAAATCTTCAATCAACGATACATGAGGAATATTCTTATGACAAATCTTGCAAACTAATTTTGGACAACTTCCTCTTATCCTACCAAGTTGTAACTTCGAATACTTATTCCGTCCCGATGACAATACATTTAGTTCAGCATTTTACGGATTTTCAGCTGCAGTGTTTTCTCAACTACCGTCATGATCATAAAGAACTTGCAACATGTATGTCCTAACAATTTATGTTCAAACTAGTGATCGCTCGTTAAACTGAGTTAGATATTAATTTAGAACTGTCCGCCGATGGTCGTAAATTATGGACTTAGTCGCGCGGAACTGTCTTCATATCGTATGATACATATGTCAATAAATCCTTTGACTTTTCACTTGATCTTAACTATCGTACAAGTATATATATCATTATTTTTGCTGCTAAGGTTGTGGGAACTTAATTCTGGTACAAATAGAGCAATGTAGATGGAGAACTCAAGATAAACAAGGCGGATTGGATCAAACAATTATACCCATATCATTAATAATCTGCAAATAAATTTCAAATTTTTGTAATTTTTTCCATACAAGAACAGCACCCTAATTACGTAACACACTATCAATCACAATCTGAATCAATTTAAAGCCTATCGCTAATCCATTGCTTCATATTTTCGAAAAAAAAAACTGTTCAACAAAGTAAATAACACAATGACTGTTGACGAACTGTCAAAATGAAACGCATTCCTACAGTTAGTGTGTTACGCAATACCCCTCTGTCTGTCGTCAAGAGACGTCGATGTACTCCACAGATAAAATACTTAGGTAAAATCAGCCCTAAATCCTAGTTATTAAGTAATCTAGCTCTTTTTTATTCACAAAAAACTTTTCTGATCTGTTGTAGGGTTAGCTAAAGATGCATTTTCTGCGGAACCAAAGCTTCTTCTTTTCTGAAAGTCGTAGAAGATAAAATCTGTCGCGTTTACGCTTTATTCATCATCATTGGCAGCCTTTTCCACCCACTGCAGCACTGCTGAGTATAAGCGTCCTCCCTTTTGAGCCATGCTTGCCTGGTCAGTGCGAGTCTCATCCAGGTCTTCCCCGCGATCTTCTGTAGATCGTCCACCCACCAGGCTATTGGTCCGCCAACGCTTCTTCTACTGTTTCTAGGCAACCATTCCTTTAGGGCTTTGCTCTCCCTACCGTCACCATGTCTAGCCAAGATGTCCTGTCCAAGCTTTATTGCAGTTGATTAATAAGTGATACTATTTATGAATTTATCTACTTCTAGTTTTAGTGAATTGACGTATCTCTCGTATCTCGTATCTTTCGTCATGACTTTTGCTTGCTTAGTAATTCTTCCAAATGGACCATAAAAATGTTGTTTCTAATATTCGGATTCTCTAAGCAAATGGTTCATATTAGGAAAGTTTGTACAAAACAAATGTTTATCGATTGTAAACAAAACATTGCAATATTATTTAGAATCCTCTGGCAATAAGCCGTAACGTTTATGTTTCTTCATAAAGAGTTATAATAGCCGGCTTTTCGGAGAAATATCGGGAGTCCGCTCAGTGTTGCCAGGTTAGAAAATAATATTTTGCACGACTGATAAAATGTGTGAGCATAAAACACGCTGTATAATTTTCTAATTACTATTTATGGGGTGAGATATTTAAAAGTATATCTGAATAAGTGAATAATAATAGAGGAGATTGCATAAATTAATAAGCACGTTATTTTTTATGGCTAAATAAAGCTGTAAACCACGCTCGACAAATTTAATCCAACAAATTAATTATAAAGCGATTCCCGTCGACTTGAGAAAGTAATTCCACGACAGTTTCCATTAATTTTCCTCTATTCCAAATTAAAAACCTTTCTAGAAAACAGATGGCGCGGGCGTTCCGAAAAATCAGCAGCACTTCTGCAAAACCTATTTCTGGCAACACTGGTAGCTAGCAATAAAAGTAAGTGGATGCAGCGTTTATAGCCCGTTTTATGGGACTTCGTATAAGTTGGCGATACCCAACGTTACCATGATTAAACTATGCCGTTTATAATCTTACTAAATTAAATTTCAACTGAATCTGGTGATCCTCTTTAGTGAACTAGTTATTTATACACGTCTCGTATTAATTTAAAGTGGTTTATACTCCGTTTATATCCCGTTTTACGACGAATAGTGTTGTGATTGGCACTCGCATGGTTGTACTCCAGTTAACCAGTTGGATGTGAAGTTTTATCATTGAAAAAGTTGATCTTAGTTTAATTATAATTAAATTGTGCCGTTTTGATGGGCTAGGATAATGATAGAGTGGGACAATTGCGTGCCGGCGTTAGGAGGTTATTGGTTAAGTTTAGTTCAGATGACACGCACGCTGTTGATAATTTTTGTGGAGACAGCATTAATTGCGTTGCAAATTCGCAACAGCAAAATGACTATACCGGTCAACTTCGTATTTAGCACAAAAGGGGCCAATCTAACTATTATTGGTGCTTATCAGCTGTTATAATCGAAATTATTCTGCTACATACACGACAACGTGGAGAATTTGAACAGTTAGGAATCATGTTCTTTGATTGATGGACACTAAGTATTCCACATTTCTATCGTTTTCTTTGGAGATAAGTTAAAATCTGAAGATAAAGCAAGCAATTTAAAATTTAAATCACACAGAAGTTCCTGCGAATTACGTCAGATTTTTTGGTTCTCCGACAAAAAAGAGTCCGAAATTGGTTCGTAAAACTCCAACGATTTTCATTTAACACAAAGACCTTAAAAATAACAATACAAAGAATAAACTCAGCTCTGAATGTTTTTAAAAACGTCATAATCTGAGATAATACACACTGGCCGATCGTTAAATGCCTTCAAAATTATAATTTAGGTCATTTTTACTCGTAAAATTTATACTTCTTAAATGACATTCAATGTATAACGTTTCTGAGAATGTTACATTGATAGCTTTTCGGCTTTCGGCCTCCGTTTTATATTCAAATTAGTTTTTATTTAATGTTGTATTTATTTTAAACTGCTTCGTTAAGGGAATCAATTGGGTTATTTGTTCGATAACGCGATAAGATTCTTGATTTTAACCGTTTCATATAACCTAATTATAGGTAGGTAGGTACTAATACCTTATTTTGCGTAATTTTTGCAACTATAACATGTTCTTTTTCATCTGTGTCGTTAAAAGGATGGGCAGGTGGAACCTTTGTATGTTAACTACAAGTAAGTGTGTAGGATCTACATCGCCACATGCGAGCTACGCGTCACACTGACGTCACGCAAAATCCTGCATCGCGCAAGAAGAGTTTACCGCGCAACTAGCATAATATATACAACGTCCCGTCATTAATCGTCGGGCAGTTGCCCACCAGACACGACAACCGTCAAGTCGAAGGATCCTCCCTTTTCTATGGAGGTATGAGTGAACTTTAAACCCTGTTCCTCATACCTCTATAAGTTGTGATCCATCTACCACGTGAGATTATGACAATTTTCTTTATTACGGTTGGATGCACTGAAAACCTCCTATCATCTGCATTGCAACTCATCTTAAGGAGGTCTCTACTTCAAACTTCAAAATAGCCTCTTGGGACACAAGGTGATACTTCTTATACACTCTTGACTGCCTCGTAGGTCCTGGTTTCGATTCCCGCGTCGAGAAAAGTGTTATTGGATTTTTACCAGTAATTTCTCAGTAGCAACCCGGAGCCTGAATTTTTGCCCGATAGATGGCAATAGGCTCGCCCTCTTTTACTGGGAACTTAATAATAACTGGCGAAATGTGTGTGTACAATAGGCTACACCTCTGTCTAACCCTGCTGGGATTACGGTCGTGATGTTATGTTACTTCTTATAGATGATAGTTACTTAGACAGGCTTCGTCCATACTGATCCCTAGTCCCAACTCGCCCGGTCCATATAATATCTACCTACATGTACGAGTATAGCTAGAAGGCACAAAACTACTGATGGTCAGAAAAGTGCTCGTATGGTTTGTATTTATTTTTATTCAGTCATCACAAATCACAGTTTTTACAATAATTAAAACTCTCTGCTAAAAAATCTGTCTGTGTATAAAATAATTTAAACTATCGTCTAAGAAATCACAGTTTGTGCAATAAGTAAAGGTATATTTTATTTTAAACAGTAATTGTGGACTGATTTACTGAGTTATTTTAAAAACCCACTTTTTGACATTGTTTCTTCATCGTACGCCCTTGTCAGCTTAGCGATTCTGACGACTTTTGCCCACTGCGGTTATTGAATTTTATGACTCTTTTCTTTGGACACAGGCATGCTTAGACTTATTGTAAAATTGCTAGGAATAAATAATTTAATAATTAATAACTTTCTTTTTTAATCTTCTGTTTTTTTTTGCGTAAACAAGGCAAACGGAGTATGTAAGGATCGTAGCAGGTGGCGTTCTGTAGTTTCGGCCTACCCCCATGGTAAGAAGGCGTGAGTTTATGTTATATGTATGTATGTAACTAATTTTCACGGAATCTAAGTAGGTTATTTTGTTAAAAAATATATAGAAAAGGATCAAGAGCAAAATTTATACGTGATAAGATTTATTTTCTACATCGTAGCACTTTTCCGACAAACTGTACCCTTGCAGATAATAGGCATATAAAAAAGTGGGCGAGTTGGGACTAGGGATCATAATTCCGATCCAGCCTGTGCCTTGCCGCCCCCTCCAAGCGACGCCCTAAGCTGAGGCTCGTACCCCGCAGCGGGTGCCTTTAGCGTGTTGTCGCCTAGTTTGTAAATCTTTTCAGCCCTGGCTGGGGGCCTTAATTTATTAGGGCAATCACAGGCATGTCCGGTAAAACAGCCGACAACCTCCTAGGTCGAACTGCGAGAAGCCAATCACAAAAAAAAAGACTAGGGATCAGTATGGACGAAGCTTTGAGACATGTCTAAGTAATTAATAAATACATTTTATGCAACTTCCTCTCAACTCTCCCAGACAACCACAAGTTATTTAAAACAACATCTCCGTTACATAATTACGAGAAACCTCATCTTTTGTAGGAGAACAAGATCACACAAATTATAAACATTCGGTTATAATTCTCCGTATGTTTACAGTCCCACTCAAACATTTGCCTGGTTTAATGTAAATCGACGATGTACCGTCACTAATATTATTAAACATATGCTGTTATATTTGAAACATGGTCTAACGTAGCCCGTAGGACAGTCGGACAAAATGGTGGAAACACATCGGGGTTATATTGCATGTTATTGTAAGATTATTATGAACATTGTAAAACAATGGAATCTTGTGAACTACCCAGGTTTAAGTTAAGCGTTACGTGTGTGTTATTGTGGCGGGTTATTAAGAGTCCCGCAAGCAGGCGCATGCTACAGCGCGACGCAACTCTAATAGAACCCACAACGCACCCACAATACAGGAGAAATTCCTACAGTGGGGCAACGTTAAAAAAAAAAAAAAAACAATTTCTATGATTTTTTTATGGAAATTGTTCTACAAGAGTCGCTTCGCGCCTGTCTGCGGGAGCCTTTACGCTTTAAGGCTCCTACAAACAGGCGCGACACGCGACGCGAATCGCGCGCGACACAAAGGTATCGCTCGTCGCGCAACGAGCGGCGCCTTTGTGACGCGCTGTCGCGTTGCGCCTGTCTGCGGGAGCCTTTAATTTATGTGGTGATCGCCGAAACGAACTTATGATTAAAATTTCAGCTGTACGGCTTGTCATTTTTTTAATTCGTAGATCTTTGACAGTCGTTACGGGTAGTCAGAAGTTCTTTATTGTAAGGCGCTTTTTCTTCATTTTTGTTATCGTTTTCAAACTCAAACCATTTATTTCAAAAAACCAATTACAAGCACTTTTGAATTGTCAAGGGGTCGGTCAGTCACAAAGATGAAGCTAGTTGCCCATTCCAAAGCGTAGTAGGTACCTATGGAGAGGAACGGGCAAGAAACTCCATGGACACTCTTTTAAATCAAAATATGGTTACAAAATATTCGTTACATCATTCATGTTGAAATTATGCATGTGAGAACGATGCAGAACGTTAAAAGCGTCAGTAATAAAAAGACAAAAACATTTCAAATATTAAATTAAATTAAAATAAGCCGTGGCGCTAAGAAATGGCGTCCGTTCACGAACATGACGTATGGATCAGCACCATTCAGCTCAATCATTTTGAAGGGAACTTAATGATCCAACACACACACCACCACCAGCAAAAATACACAGTATTTAACAATTATTATACGTGTATGATTGTATTTTTCAGACGAACGTGAAATTTGTTTTTTCGCAAATTATATGTATTTTATAGGAAATATACAAAGTTTCAAAAAAATAAAACAAAATTTATCTTTCGCAATTTTCAACGCTAATCGAGACCCCTCCGTGCCTCGGAAAGCACGTTAAGCCGTTGGTCTCGGCTGTCATTCGTAGAGCTTTGACAGTCGTTACGAGTAGTCAGAAGTCCAACAGTCTGACCACCAGTCTTACCAAGGGGTATCGTGTTGTAACTGTACTGTGTGTACTTTATTGTAGTAACAGGGTTGCGGAGGTCAGATAAGCAGTTCCTTCATGGAGGATATTGCTAATCCATTGATTCATATGTTTGAAAAATGTGTCTGCTCAACAACGTATAACGCCATGAATGTTGTTGAACTGTCAAGATGAAAGTCATTCCTACTGTTAGTGTGTGACGCAATAATCCCGCAGGTTTAGCTACGCTTGCCGCGGTTGGTCAGTGGATGGATGACCATCTTTATATACCCCTATGTGCTTCGGAAAGCTTTTGGTCCCTGCTGTCATTCATGGAACTTTGACAGTCGTTACGGGTCGTCAGAAGCCCGAAAGTTTGACAACCAGTCTTACCAAGGGGTATCGTATTACCCAGTAACTGGGTTTTTGAGGTCAGATAGGCAGTCGCTTCCTAAAATACTGGTATTCAGCTGCATCCGGTTAGACTGGAAGCTAACCCCAACATAGTTGGGCAAAGGTAGGGTAGATTTTTGGCTAGTAATTTTTACACGGTAATATCTGAGACCTTCTGTTTTTAGGGAAGCATAGACAATAGCTCCAAATGACTGTGTCCTTTTATCGTGGTACAATGTGGTTGGCCAATCTTCTATACATAACGTACACACAGAATCAGCCTATAACGTTTCCACTGCTGGGACACAGGCCTCCTTTCTGTGAGAGGGAGTGGGCCTTAATCTAGCACGCGGGCCCAGTGCGGGTTGGTAGATGTCACATGTTTTAGAATTTTTTGGTTCTAGGACATGCCGGTTTTCTCACGATGTTTTCTTTCACCGTTTTTAGAGCAGTGGTAGTGAAATTAAATATACAAAGTAAAGCGCCTGCCTGGGTTTGAACTCGCGGCCTACAACTCGTAAGTCAGGGCCGATACCAATGGGCCACCACTCTTCTCTTCTTCTCTATGCTTTTGTTTTAATATACTTTTGTTAATTAGTCAAGGACCTATGGAGCTACTCCTTGAAATCAACTGAGATAGGGTATTTACAGATTACTTGGAAATGTGTCGACCAGTCAGTCCTGTTCGTTTCTATTCTACAGGGTCAAATTTAATTAGGTAGCGAAACTCCGCAGACGTGATGGGTATCGATATTTTAACACGACAAAACAAAGAAAAAAAAATATGTTTAATTTTCGGGGTTAATGACCACTGGTAGTGTAGTTACTTGAAGAAGTTGAGAAAATCTGTTTTTTTTTTGTTTTGTAGTGTTTAGATATCACAGATAGAAGTTTACACAGGAAAAACTAATTGTGAAACTGATATACCAAGTAACTACAGTCGTTGACCCCAAAAAACGTCAATTAATCTTTTTTTTTGGTCGTTTTGTCGTAATATATATCGATACCCATCACGTCTGCGGAGTTTCGCTAGCTAATTTAATTTGACCCTGTATATCGTTTACTTCAGGATCTATTGGATAGTTTCTTACTTAGGTATAATTCTTCTCTTATTGATTCTTTCTTTAAGGCTCCTACAAACAGGCGCGACACGCGACGCGTATCGCACGCGATACAAAGGCACCGCTCGTCGCGCGACAGCCGTCTTTCTTTCTTTTCTTTCCTTTATGCCTCGTTGGTCTAGTGATCACAAGCGTTACTGCTGAGCATGAATGAGGTCTTGGGTTCGATTCCCGGGTCAAACAAAGTGTTATTGGGTTGTTTCATCTAGAATTTCTCAGTAGCAGCCCGGAGTCTGGATTTGTGCCTGTTTGATGGCAATAGGCTCGCTGCCTGTTAAGGCTCCCACAGACAGGCGCGACGCGACAGCGCTACACAAAGGCGCCTCTCGTCGCGCGACACGCGGTGCCTTTGTGTCGGGCGTCGCGTCGCGCCTGTGTGTACTAGCCTTTACATGAGACTTAAATACACTGTGGCGAATAGGTTATCACATTAATTGAAACAGTGTATTCTGCATAACCTCCTTATTTTATGCATACGCAATTAAAATAATTAATAACAATTAACATTCTAGCCTTGGGACCTTTTTACGTTTTAGTATTTAACAACATGACAACTTAATTTGTGATTATTTGGTAACAATACCATAAAGTTTATGTTGAATTGAAACTCGTACACACTGGCGCGACGCGACGCCCGACACAAAGGCACCGCGTGTCGCGCGACGAGCGGCGCCTTTGTGTAGCGCTGTCGCGTCGCGCCTGTCTGCGGGAGCCTTTAATGATACCATCGCCCTGCGCGTGTCCAGTGGCTTTGTTATTTGCAAGGGTGGTTTATTTCGTGCCAATTTTTACGCTATTTCGTTTGTTTGCAAAATTCAGTTTTCTATTTTTAGTAATATTGTTTTTTTTAAAGACTGTTAACATCGCTGCACTATTTAATGTGATAACCTAATCGCCACTCCGTATAACTGGAGAAATGTAGGTCTACTATAGGTGCACCTCAGACGCTGCCTAACCCTTCTGAAAATACAGGCGTGATATTATATTACGATTGCTTCTTTAATTATGGAAAAAAGTTCTTCAATAGTTTTTCACAGACAGACTCTTTTCATATTCTGATCTCGTAACTTCCTGAACCAAAAATCATAAAGCACACCATGAAAATGAATGTTAAAGTAACCAATATCTTGATAACGTGTTTCATTGAACACAAATAATGGCGGAACTGTGGTCATAAAGAGTGTGGCGTTAAAACTTGTGCACTTACGTCAGTGTTCGTGACGACGGTCGTAAATTATCTCTAATGCAACGTTATGGTTCTCTTCTGTAACTTCAGGATGTAGGTACCTTTGTAGATTCTATTAGGTACCCATACAGCGTGTATCTGAAATGTATGGTTTTATTCAATGATGTGGTATAGTATTTTTTTTCTCACGAAGCGACGCGCGCTTTATTTGTGGTTGCCAAGTGTACAAACTCGCTGTGGATTTGTGTGGTAGCGCAGGAGCTCTCGGTAACGTCCGAGACAATGGTGAAGTTGGAAGTGTGTGTGTGTGTGTTATGTGCTGACGCTACTCGTCTTCGCGCACACATTCACGGCGTGTTTGTACACTTAGTTACCACATGTAAAGCGCGCGTCGCTTCGTGAGATAAAAATACTATACAGAACATCAAACTGAAGAACTTTCTCCATCGGATCAACATGGTAATCGCGACAAAATATCTGCCGTTCCATACCTTCGGGTCGAGTAGGTGTTGAGGTTTTGTATGGGACAGCAGCACCCTAATTGCGTAAAGGCCCCCAGAGACAGGCGCGACGCGACAGCGCTACACAAAGGCGCCGCTCTTCGCGCGACACGCGGTGCCTTTGTGTCGGGCGTCGCGTCGCGCCAGTGTGTACGAGCCTTAACACACTATCAATCATAATCTGAATCATTTTGAAGGATATTGCTAATCCACTGCTTCATATATGAAAAATTTGTCTGCTCAACATGTTGTTGAACTGTCAAAATGAAACCCATTCCTACTGTTAGTGTGTTACGTAACTACCCCGCTGATTACTTATGCTAGATGACACATTTCTGACACACGCTGTTTAAAGTATTGTAAAGTTAGGAAAAAACGGACTACCAACTTCAGGCTCCTTCACACTGGCGCGACGCGACGCGACGCGACGCCCGACACAAAGGCACCGCGTGTCGCGTGACGAGCGGCGCCTTTGAGTAGCGCTGTCACGTCGCACCTGTCTGTGGGAGCCTTCAAACTGTCCGTTTATCACAACTGCGATTTTTTGACAGTCATGGTCTTGGATAGCCATTTCATACGAATGTCAAAAAAAAAAATACACTCAAACCGCAAACGGCAAAATTATTTATTTAATTAATTTATAATTAATTACCCTGAATTTACCTACCAACACAGTTCATTCTAGTACCGAATGTAAATAATTATCAGTCTGTAGTTGTCTCACTTAATAGAAAAATTTAGATTTCTCTTCGTCTGATAAATGGGGTGAATTATTGATGAAGACTGGATGCGGAAGGCGGAGGACAGGGTGTTGTGGCGCAGCATGGGAGAGGCCTATGTCCAGCAGTGGACTGCGATAGGCTGAGTTGATTGATTGATTGAAGGGAAAACCTCGGGAGGAAACCTGGTCAATCTAAGTCTGAATTCTCCAACCCGTCTAAAGCAAGCGCGGTGATCAATGTCATGCCTTCTGTGTATGAGAAGAGGCCTTTGTTCTGCTGTGGGACAATAATAGGCTGGTATTACTTAAAATGGTTCTGGGAACATGCAAAGTTCATGCAATGTATTTAGGCGCAGCCCAAACGTAGGACACCGTAAAACGCTCAGTTTTTTGTCGCATAGTTACGCGTATTACCTAAGTTAAGTACATATTACAAGCCAGATTTTTTTCGTCGCTTTGTTCTCATAATTTCGAACGTAAACTATCATATTTTAAGTAATGATAATATACGGAATTCAACCAACTAAAGAAATACCTAAAAATTATTCCACTTAGCCGTGCATTTATTTTTTAATTTCATTACAACTGCAAAATTACTTTTATTGTGGTGGTGGTCATTCGATTAAATAACATCAAACGCATCGCTGTTTTGAACCTTATTTATTGTCGCGATGCGCTATTGTGAATTACCTATAAATTTGCTTCTTACCGCGCCTTAAAGGCTCCTACAAACAGGCGCGATACGCGACGCGAATTGCGCCTGCGCCTTTGTGTCGAGCTGTCGCGTCGCGCCTGTCTGCGGGAGCCTAAACTTTACGAACAATTTTCCCACGCAATACTTACAATAGTAACGTACCATGATAGCATCCAAGCTATCGATTATTAAATGATACATCATTGGACACAATTTCCGCAATATGTACGTGCATATTAAAATAGCAGCTAATTATATTATTGCTGACTGCCCACAAGCTAGGGTGTATCCACGAACGGTTCTGTACCCTGCATTATAGCCATCATAATGGGTAGGTAGACATATTAATTAGGGTGGAGATATGATAATATTATTCATCGCGGTTGTTCATCGTATCGCCCTAAAACGGAATCCATAAATGTAATTTAGGCATAATATTTATTCCAACCTCTAAATGTTTGCCATTTTTTATGAAACTCTAATAATTATTATTTTGGGTTCTTAAAAATACTAAATAGCCAACTAACTGCGACCAACTTGAAAGATCAACCGACCAACGCGGTTGATCACAGTTCCACCCGGTCGGGGTGCCCTAGCTTAGTTACGGGGACCAATTCTGCTTGAGCGTGGCTGGTCACAGTTGTACCCGGTCGGAGTGCCCTAGCTCCGTTACTGCGACCAATTCGGCTTGCGCGTGGCTGGTCACAGTTGTACCCGGTCGGGGTGCCCTAGCTCAGTTACTGCGACCAATTCGGCTTGCGCGTGGCTGGTGTCACTTGTAACCTACCTTAGTTACTTACCCCACTTTAATTACTGCGACCAACTGTGAGAAAAAACAAGAAATTGAAAAGAGGGTCATTTATTTAAAAAGGTGTGCAACAGTAGATGCCCTAAAACATTTTACGGGTTCATAAATTAAAAAAGCGTGCATCATTAGAAGGTCAATAAGTTTTATAGCATCGGTTAAATATTTCCCTTTTTTTAACACAAGCTTCTGCCCTTGGCTTCGCCCGCGTGGATGTCGGAAATTATCCCACGGGAACGTGCTACCGGAACAAAAAGTAACCTATATCTTTCCCCAGGATGCCATCCATCGCCCGGCGGACTCTCCGTCCGCTTACCGGCCCATCGTGCTGCTCGACGAGGTGGGCAAGCTCTTTGAAAGAGTCATTGCAGACCGCCTCGTCGGGCAGCTGGTGCGGGTGGGGCCGGATTTGGCGGAGAGCCAGTTTGGTTTCCGCAGGGGGCGCTCTACGGTGGATGCCATCATGCGCGTGCGAGCCCTCACGACGGGGGATGCTGTGGCCCGGGGTGGGGTCGTCTTGGCGGTGTCTCTAGACATCGCCAATGCCTTCAATACCCTGCCCTGGAGTTGCATCAGGGAGGCATTCCGGTATCACCGGATGCCGACCTATCTCTGTCGTGTAGTCGAGGCCTATTTGGCAGATAGAGCAGTTATCTACCCCGGTCACCAGGGAGAATGGAACCGGCGAGAGATGTCGTGCGGTGTCCCACAGGGATCGGTCTTGGGGCCGTATCTGTGGGACATCGGTTACGACTGGGTGCTGCGCGCCGACCTCCCTAGCGGCGTCAGCGTGGTGTGCTACGCTGACGACACGCTGGTCCTGGCGCAGGGGAGGTCGCACCAGGCGGCGGCCGAACTAATGACACGCGGGGTTGCGACAGTCGTTCAGAGGATCCGGCAGTTGGGACTCGAGGTGGCCTTGCACAAGTCCGAGGCCATGTGTTTTCATGGTCCTCGGAACGCGCCACTGTGGGGTTCCCAAATAACGGTAGGAGGGGTTCACATCGGCGTCGAGTCGACGATGAAGTACCTGGGACTCGTCCTCGACAGCCGGTGGAACTTCGTCGAGCACTTCCGACGTTTGGCTCCCAGACTGCAGCGGGCCGGGGCTGCTTTGAAGCGGCTCTTGCCCAATCTGGGGGGGCCAAACGCCTCCTGCCGGAGGCTCTACGCGGGGGTCGTGCGGTCCATGGCCCTTTACGGGGCGCCGGTGTGGGCGCGTTCGTTGAGGCTCCGGCCAGCCCGCCGGTTGAACGCGTCCCAAAGGGTCATGGCCATCCGGATGGTACGGGGATACCGCACGGTCTCCTGCGAGGCGGCGAGCCTCCTTGCCGGATTACCGCCGTGGGATCTGGAGGCAAAGGTCCTCGCGCACGTTTGGGAGTGGCGCGAGGAGGCGAAACGCCGGGGCGTAACTCCGCTGCCGCGAGTAATCGCGGCACAGCGGACAGAGCTCCGGCGGGATCTCATGGCGGCATGGAGAGTGCGACTGTCGCAACCCAGCGCAGGGCACGCCACAATTGCGGCGGTAAGACCCCTCTTTGAGGAGTGGCTTGAGAGGCGCCACGGCGTCCTCACCTTCCGCCTGACGCAGGTCCTCACCGGACATGGCTGTTTCGGGAGGTTCCTGTTCCGAATAAGGCGGGAGGAAACGCCCGGGTGTTACCATTGTGTGGATCGACCGGAGGACACGGTGGAGCATACGGTGGAGGTCTGCCCGGCTTGGGCGGAGCACCGCCGTGTCCTCGTGGCGGCGATCGGCGGCGGCGACCTCTCGCGTCCGGCCCTGGTTCAGGCCATGGTACGGAGCGAGAGGGAATGGGAAGCCGTCACCTCCTTCTGCGAAGCAGTAATGCTCGCGAAGGAGGAGGCGGAGCGCGAGAGGGAGAGGCAATCTCTACGCCCTCGCGCCCCTAGCCGCCGCAGGAGGAGGAGACACCCTGGGCGTCGGGAGTCGATTGCCGACTCCCGGCCACCGTAGGCGCGGGCTTGCGGACGGCGAGCAATGGGCAGCTCGCCGTCCGGTAAGGACCAGGCCCGGGTCGACGGCGCGTCGTGTTCCACGCGCGCCTCAAAGAGATGTCAGCACCATTGACGGGGTCCGATAGGACCGATGCCTGCCGGGGTCGCGGATTGTTCGAAAGAGTTACCGTGGCCCTGGCGCACAGGCAACTGAAGGAACACGGGTGGGTTTTAGTCAGTAAGAGTCTGACACGCCCTTCCGCTCCGCCCAGAGCGGGAGAGGTCATTTGATGATTTCCCACCCAAAAAAAAAAAAAAGGATGCCATCCATCTCCCTGCCGAATTTTATCGAAATCCGTTCAGTGTTTTAGGCGTGAAAAGGTAACATACAGACAGAGTTACTTTCGAATTTATAATATTAGTATGGATTCGTCAGTCTCGCATTTGACCTCTCCATTCCACCTGAAAACATTATAAGTGACTATCTTCTGCGCGCGACTTCGTCCGCGTGTTTTGTCATACAACTAGCCTACGGTACTCGTAACAGCAGATTATAACAAATGCTAGAGGACGATTCTGCGACTCTTGACCTAAACCCTTGACTTAATTTTGTGAGTGTGAAGACTATGTGGGTCATTGTAGTTTTTCTCTTCTCAATTAGTTTTAATCATGGTCTGGCAGTTTGTGTAATTTATGCGGCCTACCCAAATGTCCTTTCTTTGGTATTGTTCGTCGAACCGTTGAGCTCCTTAAGTTCTGAGTTGAGCTGCACGATTACTGACAAAAGCGTGCACTGACTGGACAGGTCCACTCAATCTGTGTGGTTTTTCCTCAAAAGACCGTTTCAGACACCAATCTACATGGTCTTCACATTATCTGACCATGATTATGTCTGGACTTCAAAAGAGACTGTTACCTCTGAGTTTGTTTCGGCCTTTCTTCTCAGAGTAGTCAGATAAGAAACGTCGACCTCATCTAGTTTTTAAAATATGATTGACGTGTAAAAGTGTTTGGACAAACCTACTTACAGAAATAAAATAATTTATCATGTAATCCCTGAACCCAATCTACGAGTAAAGTTTAGGTATGGTTAATTAAATTCGCGGGATCACATACGACTTCGAAGAAAAGTAAAGCAGAGCTTGTATAGGAAAATAAATATTATTTTCGAAATTGTATGTCATTTTGCCAGGGTCTACTCTTTAAGGCTCGTACACACTGGCGCGACGCGACGCCCGACACAAAGGCACCGCGTGTCGCGTCGCGCCTGTTTGTGGGAGCCTTTACTCTTAAACGCTCTACAATAAATATATTGCACTTAAACTAGTGCATTCATTATCTTGTCATACATATCTTGATCGAGTTGCTTTGTTCGCACCGATCCTTACCTACCTACTATTTATTGAGTTGAAGATACTATTAACCTGTAAAAGCTCGATCGTTGGGACTATTTGAGACTCAGGAAAAGTAAGAAACTACGATGGCTTACTGCTTAACAAGTGTTTAAAAAAATTTGGCTTGACAGCAAAATCATACATGAAGTCTTTTATCTTTGTCTAGTTTAAAGGGACGTGCACACTGGCGCGACGCGACAGCAAGAAACAAAGGCGCCGCGTGTCTCGCGACGAGCAGTGCCTTGGTCAATACTCAATACTCAATAATTTATTGTAATCCACAATGTGTACTTAGGTGGTAACTTAAAATTATATGTGATCATAATGGACCCCGTCGGGCACAGCAAAAAATAGTAAGAGAGAGGAAACTTGCAAAACTTAGGTTATCACTTGAAGTTGTTAACAGTCTTCTGAACCAAATAAAAAAAATATTAACGTACTATAGTTAACTGTACTAAACTTATTTAGATATGTTAGCACTTATATTTTCTCGTTTAACAACACAAACGTTTCGTTCGTTCGTAACGTTCGTTTCGTTATACAATAATAGCATTTTCTTATTAAATTTTTCTTTAGTTTTTTTTGTAAATATAGCACTTATATTTTCTCGTTTAAATAATCGTTTATACAATAATAGCATTTTCATCTTAAACATTTCTTTAGTTTTTTTATAAATATAGCACTTATATTTTCTCGTTTAAATAATCGTTTTTTACAATAATAGCATTTTCTTATTAAAAATTTCTTTAGTTTTTTTTATAAATATATTCATTTTGTCTTCTTTTTTTATTAGTTCAGGTAGTTTGTTATATATTTTATGGACATTATTTAGGGACTTGTAAAGTGTATTTTTAGCCGAGACGTTGGAATATTTAATCTTGATTATGTCGGAGTGTGTAACGTGACTTATGTCTTCGCGTTTTGTATACAATTCTTAATGTTACGAACAAATTTGCAAGTCTCTAATATGTATATACTGGGGAGGGTTAAAATATTATACTTTTGGAACTGAGGTTTGCAGCTGTCAGTTTGATCGATGTTTACTAGGATTCTAACTAATTTATTTTGAAGGGTGAAGAGCGTTGGTGCATCTGTGCTATTTCCCCAAAGGGTAAAGGCTCCCGCAGACAGGCGCGACGCGACAGCGCTACACAAAGGCGCCGCTCGTCGCGCGACACGCGGTGCCTTTGTGTCGGGCGTCGCGTCGCGCCTGTGTGTACGAGCCTTAACGCCGTAGCTCAGCCATGCAGAAGCATACGCATAGTAGGTGGTGAGCGCTGTGTGTTGTGTCGTGTTGTTGTGTTGCGCCTGTTTGTGGGAGCCTTAAGACTCAGGCACACTGGCGCGACGCGACAGTGCGTCACAAAGGCACCGCGTGTCGCGCGACGAGCGGTGCCTTTGAGTTGTGCTGTCGCGTCGCGCCTGTGTGTACAAGCCTTGATACACACAGCTTAATTTTTAGCCTACTAAATATAAAAGTAATGTTGAAATTCCTTTCTTTTTTATTTTAGTTGATCTTTGCAACTAGAGCTAAAACAAAATTCTTGGAAATTAGTCCCAAAATAGCCACGCTATATTAATAACACTAGCTTCTGCTCGCGACTTCGTCCGCGTGGAATAGTTACTTTGGGCTAACGCTAACTTTAACCTGCAACTTCGTTTACGTAGAGGGTGAAAATATATTTAAATAATATGTATGTTAAGGAGCTGTTTTAGGTACCTACATCACGCTTTTATCAGTACACGGAGAAAAGATTTCTTAAAATATTCCTGGGGAGTTTATTTTGCTGAGGCGCTAACCGATGATTTTTTCGCGATCATAAGGAAGCGGAGCGCTTCACTATTAAGTCGCCTACGAAGCAGCTCGAACAGTCTCCTGAGAGTGTAGTCCGAGCGGTGGGACCTGTCTCTGATACAGAGGGGGATGCAGCTTCATGTTAGCGCTTCTCCTCGCATTATTTGACAGTTTTTTATAATTATAATTGTGTATGTCTAATTTTATTATCTGTTTGTTTCAATGTACTTTTCATTCAATTCTAATGTGTATGTGTAATTTTGTTAAATTTGTTTTTGGTTATTTTAATGTAATGTGTTTTTATCATTTTATTTTTATAATTAATGTATGGACTATGTCTGAATTAAATGAATTATTATTTATGAATTTTTACTGGGGCTCTGCATAACGCGGGACCATATGCGCAAACCCAAGAAAATTTACCGAGTTACCCAGCACAAATTCTGGGGCAAAAAAAAAATTAGGTCTGAGAAACTTTACTGGGTTACCGATTAAATTTTTACTGGGGTACTGAACGTCATTTTTGTATATTTTTCCATCAGCAAAACGGTGCTCGTGCTAAGCCTGCTGGAATATTTCAAGAAATCTTTTCTCCGTGTAAGAGTGGAACTTTAAAACGTTAGGTAAAAAGTACTGGGTCTTATAATCTTATATCATGTAGATTGTGGGTTATTCTAAAAAAAAACTCAAAACTAATGTTATTTTAAAGTACTTCTGCGTACACTATATTTTTAGTTTTGTTTCCATTCGGCATGGTATCTCGCAGAGATAAGTGGGGCTACCGCCCTTCCCCCTCATGACCGCCCGCCGGCCTAGCAACATTATTTTGCTGTGATGTTATTTTAAAACTGCGATATCTCCTAAAATATTCATTGAAATCAAATGATGTAAAGGGCAATTTTGTTTTAAATTAAATACTTGTGATGAATAACGTATTTATATGGATAAGAATTAATATCATGTTTATAAAAACACTTCACAAATAATGCATTATTTTAGAACAAATTTGGTTAGCATAAAAAAGCTTATAGTGAGCCAACCTTAAAAGATAGACATAAGCTGTCGCAGACTTTTTTTTAGAACTTTTAAAGGGGAACAATTCTGTAATACATGATTTTTGCGAAACTTTAACCGTTTACGCAGCGCACGCAGCAGAAGCTCCCAAAAGGAAAAAATACCCAACGATTTTGAAACATTGCTCATTGGTGCTCCGTCCCTATTGGTCTTAGCGTGATGATATATAGCCTATAGCCTTCCTCGATAAATGAGCTATCTAACACTGAAATAATTTTTCAAATCGGACCAGCAGTTCCTGAGATTAGCGCGTTCAAGCAAACAAACAAACAAACAAACTCTTCAGCTTTATTATTAGTATAGATATTAAATATGAATTAATTAAGGTTCCCTGCTTCCTTGCGACATGATAATAAGAATCGATATCAGGACGCAGCAAAGCGTGCGTGATATCGAATAATATCGACTCCGGTCCACTGAACAGGGCGCCTACTCTCTAAGGTCGGATTCCGTAGTTTTGGCCGAAGTTACGAATGTTTCCTACTCCGTAACACTTTCAGACATAACATTAGTCCGGGGCCCGAACTAAAAATTAATGACAAAACGATTTGTAAGTTGTCCGTACTCCCGATGTATTTTTTCCCGTCCGACAAAGTTAAGTAATTGGGAGTAGAATTCACTTCTAAACTCTCGATCTACTTTCGGACGGGCCCGTATGTTTGTTGACGGGCTTAGAGAGTAGGCCCTCTGAATCGATCGTGGATCGTAAGACATTACAAATAAGATTGGAGATTCTGATATTGTTGAGCACCATCGAGCGCGTTAGGATTCTTACAAAGGTCGAAAACGTCTTAAAAGTGGCTTACGTCACAATTTGGTTGAATGGCCCATTACCTACCCTACCATACTATTACAGTACAGCGATTGAATTTTTTCAATTAAGTTCTCATCAACCAAAATCCCCATAGCCAAAGACCTCTTAAAACGTTCATTAAAACTCGTGTTCCAACAAAAGAATTCCAAAATCTTCAAGACCTTATTTAAATGGCTTTTTCCTTATTAAGGCTCCAAGAAACAGGCGCGACATGCGACGCGACACAAAGTCACCGGCTGTCGCGCGACGAGCGGTCCCTTTGTGTCGCTTGTCGCGCCTGTTTGTAGGAGCCTTTATTGTTTAATACAATGCGTCACGAAATGCATGTTGTCAGTTTTTATTATGAATCGGCCGCGGGTGGCCGAGTGTAGTGTTGCCGATTTTGAGTATTATTGACATGACTGAATATGACTTTATGGTGCAGGGCCGAGTTAGGGCGTGCCAAATTTTTTGCGAATAGAATTGGTATAATTTTTTTTTTGGTTTATTTTTACTTTAATTGAAATGAAAAAAAAAGAAAAAAGAAAGAAAAATAGTTTATTCTGCACAAACAAAACGCACCTAACAAATGAACGACATTAATTTAGAGACATACAAAATAGCCAAAAGCCTCGTATTCATGTTATAAAAGTTTCATAATTTTGTTAATGAGATGTTTCAAAATTTATGTAGCCTGGGCCAGGTCCTTGTACACTACACTGAAAAATAGGGAAACACATTTAAAACAGTTCTTAACCATCCAATTACTTTAAAACGGCTTTGTTTGCTCGTAAACCACAAGAAATTACACTTGAAATTGCAACACACAACAATAACTCGTCATGGCGATAAGCTGTCATTTTTATTGATTAATGACGTTTGACATGTTTATTGACACTGTTGTAACAGCTGCCAGTTCTCTTTCTGTGATCAGTGGTTGATCTATGGTTTACTGTCATTGTTATTAAGCACAAATTAACTAAATCGGTGAGACGCCATGTTGAAACTCGATAAAAATAATTGATAATTATTAAGTAACTACCACACGAGTATACATTTAAATGAATTATCTGTATTTTTCCCAAATTCTACGGATTTTTCACTTTATTTTGAGGTAGTGTACATAGACCTGGCCCATTTCGAAACATCTCCTTTAATTTATAAAAATAATATGCACATACAGGGTATATCAGAAAAGTGTGGTTAATACAGGGTATATCAGAAAGGTGTGGTTAATACAGGGTATATCAGAAAGGTGTGGTTAATACAGGGTATATCAGAAAGGTGTGGTTAATACAGGGTATATCAGAAAGGTGTGGTTAATACAGGGTATATCAGAAAGGCGTGGTTTGTATTTTGGTTGGTTTGATATTGGTCACATGGAGAAAGTTCAGTTTTATGGTCAGTATCTCACCCTTCTGTCTGACACAGCAACTAGAATCAAATATTTTTTTTTTGTTAATGTTGACGTTCAAACGTGCCTTTTATGTGGCTATTTGAAATAAATGATTTGACTTTGACTTTGACTTTGAGATCCTGTATGACTACCTAATACGAAAACACAAAAATGTGTTTTCATTTTCTTAATTTATTGTTAGCTAACTTATTGTTAATTTGTGCTATTGATCTGAGTAATTAGTATTTACTGTTGTTAGGTTAGTGTTCAGAGTAGGTTAATTAATTAAAATTATTTTATGTAAATAATGATTTTGTAATTTAAAATTAATTCTAAGAAAATAGATGTTTAAGCTGCTCCATACCACAGAAAGAATTAAATAAGCAGGTACTATGATATTAAATTTAAAAAATCTCTGAAAATAAAAACTTTGAAATTCTAGTAGAATCTTAATAACTTCTTACTAACATTACAAAGAGTCAAGAATCAGTTAATTATATTTAATTTTGAAAAATACGTATTTGAGTTGATTTTTTCTTACTTCTTTTGTCATGTCACATAAAGGCTCGTACACATTGGCGCGACGCGACGCCCGACACAAAAGCACCGCGTGTCGCGCGACGAGCGCCGCCTTTATGTAGCGCTGTCGCGTCGCACCTGTCTGTGGGAGCCTTCAGGATAGTAATGATAGATCTAAAATAGGCGCGTTGTTGCAGTAAGACGTAAACAGTGAATAGAAAAAAGTACTACATTCAATGTACTGTTAAATGTTAACAGTTAGCTTTTATTTCAGGGACGAATTTAGAACAGTCCATTATAACAACAACTTAAAAAAGTCATCTATTATTTTTGCTGTGACTCTGTCTCGCATAGCATTGTTTCCTCCCAACTTTATGTTTTGTGGTTTTACTTGCGTCATGTCTTAAATAACGCAAATAAACTTACTTTCTTTCTTGACTGAAAATGCTAAAAACGAGGTAAATATTCGGTTTGTTTTCACAGCAATCCCTTTGAAAGCTTCAATGTATGTACTGAATTAGTTAAATAATTCTACCTATTCTAAGCAATGCGAAATAGCTATCAAGAATGACGTCTTAAACGGAATGGGCTGCCTCGTGGACATTTGTCAATTTCTCAGTAAGCAATAAAATGAAAATACAAATTTATTTTCAGTGCCCTTCCACAGAATCAATAAGGGAACACGTGTCGCACTCCCACTCCGAGTTTTCTGTTCGAAGAAATTGTTCGCTCTATCACACCGTGACCGAAAGGCATGTGTTCAGATAAACTGCTTCTCTTCGTCTGTAAACTTGAACATTTACGGAGCCAGATAAGCAATTTATGTGAAAATATGGCTTAAAATGTGCTTAATGAGCCCAACGATTTTCACTGCGAAATATATATCTCTCTATCTTCACACACATTTAAAATATTGTGTACTGTGCAGATGTAAAACAATTGACACATGTTATAACAATAAATGCCCTAAGATTAGGTCATTTGGCAACAGAACACAGGATTATGATACCGTGTGATAGGCGGCCGCGTCCGATGAATGTTTTATAGATTGCAGCAGGTAACTATCGACCGACTTCGTCGTTTCTAACTAGCGATACAATAAACTAATACTAGTATGTTTTGATTCCGACAAATGAGTCATAGTTAGTACTAGACGCTGAATTAGTCTATATTTACTATGTCGCGAAATGTTGTACTATTTTATGTTACTTGAAACCAAACTGCTGGTTGCTATTTTTGAAGTGGATGTATAAATCAGTTTTTGTAGACGGAAGTCCGCACACATTATTGTTAATGAGTTTATTTAATTGTTCGGTCATATAGGAACGGTCCACTTAATTAATAACTAAATATTTCAAGAAAAGTAAAAATAATTCACTATTCCGTTCATTATACGACGTTCTCTCCGTAATAGGTACTTTTACATATTTTGACCACGAATCCCTTAGATAATATAAATAAATTTATATCCTCCTATAAATTTATGTCCTCTCAATTCTTTTATCTATGTTGGTATAGAAAAAGATGACTCTACGTAGCCATACTAATACTATAAATTCGAAAGTAACTCTGTCTTTATTTTACCTCTTCACGCCTTAACCACAGAACTGATTTCGATAAAATATGGCAAGGAGATATTTATTATCTTCTTTATCTTTATATATATATAAATTACGTGTCACGTTGTTTGTCCGCGATGGACTCCTAAACTACTGAACCGATTTTAAATTTGATTTACACACCGTGTGCAATTTGATCTAACTTGAAAGATGGGATAGCTTACATCTTATAGTCGCAATATTATTTTATTGCAAATTATTTGTCTATTATTTGACAGTCACAATTATCTGTTAGCTCCAAACGATTCTAACAGATGGCGATATCTGTTAATTGGATTGAGTAAGTATTCAATAGATGACGCTATGTTAAAAATACAAACGTTTCATATAAGCTATATGAAACGAATATATTCATTTCATATTTTCTTTTTTGTAATATATTATAAAGAGAAAAGATATGATTGTTTGTTTGTATTGAATAGGCTCCGAAACTACTGAACCTATTTCAAAAATTCTTTCACTGTTGGGAAGCTACACTATCTCCGGGTGACATAGGCTATATTATATATTTATTTTATTTATCTCCTTGTCATATTTTAAAAAGTGGCCTATGTCCTTACGTATGCTACTTTTTGTCCCGGTACCACGTCCCCGTAGGATAATTTCCGACATCCACGCGGGCAGAAGCAATTTAAAAAAAAAAAATGTTGAACTATTAGCAATTCCTGTTTCCATAAACAGCCGGTTAACTTACAAAAATAAAAATAATTACAATAGTAATTTTACGATATTTTAATGTTCGCAAGTAGCAATTATTGTGTTTATTCCTCCTCGAGTCCGGCCCAGTGCTGGGACTGGTTTGCAACTTTGTTGCGCGGCACGTTTTATTGGTTTTTATCCGAACAACTATACGATCCGGTCCGTATTGTACGCGCGCAGGACGTTGGCCTACTGACACATATTGTTTTACGAGTAGACAATAATTGCTTTTGTTCATAGATTTTGTAGTAATTTTTTTCGGTATGGAATGTTGGAAACATTTAGAATTAGAAAGAGTTACGATTTTTTTTATTTTGACTGTGTCATTCATGATAATTTTCATAAAAAAGTAGGTAATGCTAATTTTGATCATGAAGAAGTTCCCCCTGTAGCGTAACCGGAATTTCGGACCCGGCCCCCGGGTCTGGAAGGTCTACTCCCTAAGTTAGAAGTCCGTAAATAAGGCCGATTTACGGGTTACTAAGTACGTGTTACGAGCGTTATGGGCGATTCCTACTCCGTATCACCTACGGATATACGATTAGTTTGGGGCCCGACCTAAGAATATATGACACCACCATTTGACAGTTGTCCCTACTCCCGATGTGTTTTTCCGTCCGAAAAAGCGAATTAATCGGGTGCAGATTTCTCCTTGCGACGGATGGGCCCGTATTTTCGTTGACGGACTTAGAGACTAGGCCCCCTGGCACGCGTGCCATTGCAGTTTTCATTCGCAAGCAGATATTAACCTTAAAAATTACCTAAATCCTCCATTTAGCATATTAGATGGTGTTTATTAAAAATGGTATGGTTAGAAATAAAAGTTGTTTTTAAACAGAGATAATGACCTGTTTAATGCTAATGAAAAAACTGCTTTTAGCAATGAACTCAATCAACAGGAATTTTGAAATAATGTTATTTTCTAAGACACCCAATAAGCAAGTAGTAGGTAGCAAAAACTACGGGGTAATTGCGTAACACACTAGCAGTAGAAATATTTTTGATGTTGACAGTTCAACAACATTCATTGCGTTTTTGACGTTGTTGAGCAGACAAGTTTTTCGAACATATGAAGCAATGGATTAGCAATAGGCTTCAAAATGATTCAGATTGCGACTGATAGTGTGTTACGCAATTAGAGTTGATATAAATTCATGATCTACTAAGTATTACATTGCAATAAAATAGACGTCTAGAAATTGAATGTAAAAACATAATTGTATCAGAATCAGAGTGTAATAAACACATTTAAATGATTAAGTGCTTTTCCTTTTACTTAAGATTAGCATAATGGTTATGTATATGCTATTTAAATTCAAGCTCCATAATATTATATTTAGGCTGTAATGGATGGTCACCCATCCACGAACCGACCGCGGCAAGCGTAGCTTAACTTTTGATCGACCCGTGCGGCAGTTATTATTTAGCCACGAGCCCCTCCTAACCTAAGCCCTGCATTCCTCCTACGTTGATGTCGGTCGCGCGTACGAATATACATTGTTTTCGATATAGCACCACTCTGCGAGGCTGACGTCAGCGGCGCGTACGTTGCTACGACTGGTACGCGACCGACCGTACGCGACCGACCGTACGCGACCGACATTATAGGGTGAATTCAGGCCTTAGTTCTAATGACCGATAAGGGAATTAGACCGTGTTTTAAGTAGGACACTTGAATTGCGTGAAGATGTTTTTAAGGATAAATAATAAGTCCTTGAACCTACCTACCTACATACCTAGTATAATTGAGTTTTACTTTTGGGGCCGACGCACATCTGGCGAGGCGCAGCGCATTCGTCACTGCCAAACAAATATCGAACTTGCAGCAGTTGAAATAAAGTTGAAAATAAATAAATTTCCATTAGCTCGAGAGCGCGTCTAGGCGGAAACTATTTTTTGTCACACAACGTTAATATTTATTTGGCAGTGACGAATGCGCAGCGCTGCGCCTGGCCAGATGTGCGCCGGCCCTTAGTTTAGGTTTTATTTAGGTAGACGTAGGTTAATAGACTTATGTGTTCCAGTCAAGTCCAGAGGGTCTACTCCCTTAGCACGAAATCAGTAGTATTGGCCGAAATTACGGGTGTTTACTACTACGTGTCACTTTCAGACATAAGATTAGTTTCGGGTCCGAACTAAGTATGAATGACAACACTTTTTGACAGCTATTCTTACTCCCGATGTGTTTGAGTTAATTAATCGGTAGAAGAGTTCGTCCAAAGTATTGTACTATTTTCGGACGGGCCCATATCTTCGTTGACGTACTTAGGGAAGGTCCTCTGCACAGAAAGTGACACACTTAATTAAATTATTTGGTCCTTTTGGTGTTTTTGTGTTAGTTATGTACTTATGCATTTCCTCATAACTTTCTTTGGCCTGTGTCCCAGCAGTGGGAACATTATATGCTGATTATGATGATGGTCATGCATTTCCTCAAACTTTGCCTAAGAGCTTCTGAATAAGTAGCATTTATAAATGCGAAAGTAAGTTTGTTTGTTTGTTACACTTTCACGCCAAAACGGCTGAACGGATTTGGATGAAATTTGGCAAACAGATAGACCATGACATAAGCTACTTTTCATCCATGATCGCAGATAAAGTAGCGGGCAACGGCTAGTTTAAAATACTTACATTTATCCAATTGATTTTCTAGTTTCTACTTAATCAAGTCTACGCAATCCACTGTAAATAATTTACTAGATTTTATTACTTAAAGTGCCCACAAACCAATGATTACGATAGAAATAATTATCACCTGTTTAAAATTCTATTAATTACAAATAATAAATAATGAAAATTAGGCCAATCCTAAGCGGGACTAGTGTTTAGTTTGAGGCAACTGAGGAAACATGTATTAAAAATGTGTGTGTATGTGTGTGTGTTTGTGTGTGTGCAAAGGGTAGCTACTGGCCGTGAAGTAAGGTCGGAGATTCGATCTTATGGATAAGTGAAGGCAAAGAAAAATATTGTAATAATTAAATTATTGTCTTTTTTTTTTTGTTTCATGCTGTATAACAAGTATTTTCACCGTAATGAGTACAAATAAATTAATAAAAAATAATGTTTTTTTTTACTACTTCTCTTTTTCATCAGATCTACCTACACAGGTTTACAAAATTATATCTCGTACGGATCACGGAAAGTGGGAGAAAATTTCTCAGAATAACATGTCAGGTATGCTCCTCTTTTCAAGAAATAATAAATGATCTGTTAGTTACACCATTCATGGATTTTTAAAATTATTAGGATGCATTTCCAGCGATGTCCACAGCCATGTTCTCGCTGAAAATATATCTTTATTTTCTTGTGACAGTTGCTTGCTGGTTTAATGTCATCTCGAATTCTCGTCTCACAACAAGACGCGTTCAAAGAGTGCTATAAATAATTGCTACGTTCACGCACTGTTGAGGACTTGACATGTTGCACTTATGTGTGGTACGGGCATTACACCTTCGTTTAAATTTCGAACTGTCAAACTTATTTTTTGTTTTATTTTGTTCTTAGATATGACGATGTTTATGGCCTAAATTATGTTTTTTTTTTGCAGAAAGTGTAGAGGTGCAAAGACAAACGATTTGTCTTTGGGTACTTACTTCTACTTCTTTAGTAAAGTACGCACTTCTAATAATTATTTCTTTATTTATGTATTTTTTAACTGGCCAGTAACATAAATCAGGAGCATTGCCATATTGTCATATAAAATTATGTTTCCGGGCATGGTGCATGGGAGGTCGCGAATATTGAATACATTATGTTTATTGCTAATAAATAACATACTAATTAGAGTTGGTGCAACTTCAAGTGCAACAGGCTGATAAATTAGGTATGATAATTATGTGATCTTTTGGTTACGTCAGATTTCAGTTTAAATTGTTTTTTTTTAATGTAGAAACATTGAAGTTTAAATGTTTAATCTACAATCTACATATTATAAAAAAAGTTTGAACATCTGTAGTTATTGAGTTAAAAAACCGACACCGGGATGTGCGTTGCGCTCCAAAGGACCATTTTCTTCAATGATCAGGATTCCATAAAAAGGAATTCTGAGTTTATAAAAGTATCAATATTTTACTAACTCGTATTCCAAAGTTTTTTGTAATCGTGGGGATTGGAATTACAAGTTGGTAAGTAGGATTATTAGAAAACTTACTGAAATGTCAGAAGAAATAAAAAGGACATGGCAACACTACGCCAAAGTCTTCATTTTACATTTTCATTAGACTGATGTAAATCAATTAAGGGAAGACCAAATAAACGATGTATGGGCTGTGTGAAAGATGATATTATGTCTAGATAGGGAGTGACTACAAAGATGGCGACAAATAGAGGAGTATGGAAGAAAAAGACATGTTGCGCTAACCCCAAATAAATTGGGATAAAAGCAAGAGAATGACGACCGATGTAAATAAATTGAAACATCGCTCAGTTCCACAGTAAGACTATAAATCCAGCTAAATTACCTACAAAGAGTTACCAATTATTAGTAAATTAACAGTAAAGGCTCCCATAACAGGCGCGACGCGACAGCGCGACGACATTCTTGTAGAACAATATCTATGAAAATTTCATGGAAATTGTTCTACAAGAGTCGGGTCGCGCCTGTCTGAGGGAGCCTTAGAGGCTTAAAGCCTTAAATACTTCAAAGAGGCGCTACACGCGCCGCGACACAAAGGCACTTCCTGTCACGCGACGAGCGGTGCCTTTGTGTCGTGTGCGCTTCGCGTCGCGTGTCGCGCCTGTTCGTAGGAGCCTTAAATCATACTACAAGTTAACTGCGTACTTTCACGTGTTACTGAGCTATTTGAAATTGTTCTTGTTCATTTTGTTTTATAGTTCCGTCAAAAGGTATACAATACTGTCGTTACGGATAACTTAAGATACCTATGATGTTACTTACCTACTTTTCCCAATGGGACAAATTGGACCACGGGGTTGCGACAGATGAATAGCTAGCCCGTTCAGCAACAAAAAAGTTTTTAGTAATCTAGTTCCGCCACGCTAATGATGATGTTGGTGGTAACTGCTCGTCATTCTCAATGTTAACCACCCCCGTCCAAGTTTCATCACCTGCTGACACTTCATCATCAGTATAGGAGGCATAGGAGCTTACTGCTGGACCATAGGCCTGTCTCATCACACACCATTTAACTCGATCATCAGCCATCCGGCTGCTACCAGCCAGCCCACGAAGATCGTCGCTCCATCATTAGGTGGATCGTATTAACGACCCTTCCCTACATTAACTGACACTTATATGTGCTTGTTTCCTCTTACAGGCGGCGCAGGAGCCCACGGCCCCCGCTTCGACGTCCACGTCGACGTCAGCGGCCGGCGACGGTGCCAGCACCTCATAGGGAGCTAGCATCAATGTTGGGACTCTGTGTATATTTCCAGGACACCTAGTGCTAGATCTGTTAAGTTACGCCCACACGAAAATGTACCTTATGTTATGTTGTTATAAGATTTGTATTTTTTTTTGCGCACTGACATGTGATTAGGCCTTGGCGGCATACTACTTTGTTTTTGCTTTGGAGATTTGGCTCGAGAATTAGGAGTGAATGGAAAGAAATCATGGAATGGATAATTCATTCACACGTGAACTTGTGATGTAACAGTCTCTGTAAGTCCACCGAAACTCATAATTAATATGCCAATGATTCATTTCGTAAATTCAATTTGGTAGGTATTCTCGAGGTTCAACCATCAGCTTCAATATCATACCAATTTTCCAAATTCGGGTAACTTGTAAACCTCCGAAGCTAGGACAAAAATCTCGAAGTATGAATTACCTACGGGTATGTTCACGTCGTACGAAATTACGAATCCCCATTACAATGTCGCTTAAAACATATTGTCTATGCTACGAAAATTATAGAGTAATTTAGGGCTTTATTCACATATCGGTGCGTTGACGATCACAATCCATAGATAAATGATTATTTTTTTACAACACCTTGTAATTAGGAGTCATACGATGTTATCAATATTGTCTGTTTTATCATTACACTGTGTGAGCTTTACTTTGTATAAACACTAACATTTAAATCAATCACCTGGTTCTCTATGGAATCAGAATCTTGAAATTATTGGTCCTTTTGCATTGGAAGCAATGGTCTTTTGTATGAGACCATTCAAGTATTACATAAGCACCAAAGGCGGTTGGGGGGTGTTTGCTTTGCTTATTTTTGATGACATGGGCGACGGGGGGAATGGATGGTGATTACGTCAGAAATATTTAGAAAAAAAAAAATAACATCGTTTATATGTTAAGAATTAAATATCATGTCAATAATTTCCTTGAAGAAATATTTAATGGGCATTAAAAACTACTGAAATTCTGCTTACGTAATACTTGAATGGCCCCTATGGGACTGCAATTTGTAGGCACAAAATGATAGTGTAACAATGTGGTTTGGAAAAAACTTGGTTGAAAACAAAAGATACATTTATATGCTTTTATTGTTGTTAGGTACCTTTAAAATTGTTTTGCATTCGCCTTAATAAATTGGAATATAAAACAGCATTTTTCGCATTAAAATGACACTTCAGATAAGTACTCATAACTGCAGTGGAACGTAATCTCGCCACTTAAAACATTCACACTTAAACGTCTTAATAAGAAAAAGTAAAATCCACTCTCTCAATACAGTCTGATCACTTTGGATTTCTGGTTTATTCGCGCTTAAGGACATTCCTCGATTTATCATGTTCGTAAAACGAGCATTGAAATTAATTAACGTCATTACTTACTTCGATATCTTTTGCATGTTTAATTTTATTTAACATCTGATTCTGACGACTAAGAGAGGTGCATTATCTTTTTAAACGAGCGTACATTTTTGGCAAGTTCTCATTCATTATCTTAAATATTGTCAAGGACAAAATCAAGATTCGTTGCTACCAGAATTTTAAAGCCACCGTGTTCGACGTTTTTTTAGCTGCATACTTCTGTTTTGGTCCTTCTATCCGCTTGCTTCATTTGTAGAAATTTATGGTCCTATGGTCAGCACACTCCCTAAAAAATAAGAACAAATAAACATGGCGTTGATCAAAATAAATGTGCCCGGGCATTAAAAAGTTTTGGTAGTCAATTACAATCAATCCCAGTTCTTTCTGAGGACACAGGACATTATGAATCAATCAGCCCTTAACTTGTGCAGATCACATCTAAAATGTATTCAAATTCAAAATATTTTATTTTACATAAACCGACATGGGCAATGAAACGTCAGAAGCTAGGTGCATGGTTTCAATTGGTTGAATCAACAGAGAAGAGCCGGCAGGAAACTCCACTCTTTTAAAATAATTGGCTTTTACAATGTTTTTAAATTACACTGTGTTGACAGTGTAGGTCTGTCAACAACTACTAGGTACTTAACAAAATAGAAAATGATCAACGAATTTCGCATCTATGAGTCTAAATTTAATATGATTATGATATTGACTTCTGTGATAATATTCGACTAGCGGGCATTTGGCTAGTACTCTAGCTATTAAAATAGCCTCTGACGTTAAGTCGTAACAATATTAATGTGCTAGACACAGCTAGGGATGTACGCAGGCGTCGGGCGGGGCAAGTGGAGCGCCGCCCCACTGATTACAAGTCACAGGTTACGTAAAATGGGCAAACATGGAAAATAGATTTGTGTCCAATTTTGTTTATCTTTATTTTTTATAGAAAAAAACAACCAAATTTAATGAAATTTCGGCAAGTAAGAGCTGATTTTGTGCGTACAAATTGCAACTTTATAGTGATGGTAAAATTATTATGATGATGTCATGTCAAGCTTGACTAACACCCAGTGTAAAGTTACAAAAATACTTAATTTTGTAGAACATTGTGACGCAGAAATTTGGGTTATTTATGTTCTCTCAATACAATATCATGCTAAGTGCCCAAAATATTGTAACATTCAGAATTTTATTGTTTTTATTCCCATTTTTACATAAAAACATAACACGGTGTGTATTTATATTGCTATCTGTACATGTGCTAATTGTAACTTTATTCATTCCATCCTGAAAAACACTGTATTTGCGTAGGTTTGGTCAAATGTGATATTTACTAAATTATGAATTGGTTTACGATCTCAAATTCAGTAACTGATATTTTTGTAATTTGTTTTTTTTTAATAAAAATTGTTGTAAGGTGGCCAGAAAATATTTTTTTTCTAATGTACGAAAATATCTTTGGTTATAAATAAATAAAAATTATGACTTTAAATGGATTTTAGACGATTCGTAGACCTACTTAAACAACAACAAATTAACATTTTTGGCCACTGTAGGTACTAACCTACAATTAGGTACATTTTGAGTAGTTTCTGTAGCGGATTTTTATTCATTTAAACAAAAAAAAAATATACATGATGTGATGTTGTATTTTGTATTTTGATATTAAATTGTTGCTAGTCAAGACGAGAACATAAAATTAAAAAACCTTTTCTTTTTGAATATTTTTTGAAGATTTTACTTTTTATGACACCGGTTTTAATTAGTTCAAAATTGAACGTACCTACATCTTTAGAAACACGTTTTAAAGGTACTGCATAGGTTTATATTATTTATTTGGTTTCCCAAAAATATTAGAAGTCTATGGAAACAAAAATCGCTTTTTACCCAATTTCCGGGTAATACTTTTATTAAAACCGTCAATAAAATCTCTATCCGTTCAAATAAAATTATAAACTTACTACGTCCATGGAAATTTATATTCAGCCGTACCAAACTTCGTCCTTCATAACAACAACCGTCTTAGCTACACACAAATGTAGTAGTTTTGTCTGTCACATAAAAAGTAGTACGTTGTCAACTACACAAATATGTAATATTTCTATGTACGACAACTTCAATATATTCAAGAATTCATTACTCTATGTAAATATTTTGTAAATATATTACATTGTCGATTAACAGTTGGGATATTATTTAGTTTTAATTAGGTACGAAAATCTCTGCACACGGAGTGGTTACCTAAACTGTAATAAAATTCTCTGAATATTCGTTTAATAAATAGTAAAAATGTGAAGTTTTTATTGATAGCACAGTAAGAACTGAAATAATTGTACCCTATTCTAATTGTAGATATAAATTGTGAATGGATCCTAGTAATTTTTAAGATCTTGTAATTATTAAGTCTAGATTAAACGTAGAAATTACTTATTTATGATTATTGTTGTAACGTTTAGATTAACACTTGAATGTTAAACTTCCGCCCATCGAATCGAGGCATCACAATTTTTGTGATATTCAAAATAAAAATTAAAATATACCTACTAGAAAAAAAAAATACTTCTTTGTAACTTTTGTCCAATTCGTGAGTCCACTAAGATTGTAAGTAGTGACAAATTAAAGTAGATTTTCTAACTTTACGCAAACATATTTAAAAGCCAAAGTTCTTTAATGTCTAGCTGCTTTCTTTGAAGGGATAATTGTAAAAGAGCACGAATACCCCAATCGTCCGTAATGTCTGGTGCTTAGGTCACAATCTTCCTAAAATTACGATATACATTTTTTCTCTTTTATATAGTTGTAAGAAGTCAGTAACAGCACTTATATTAAGCGACAGTCCATCACAGTAGATTAGCTAACAAAAGTTAAATTAACGATTTAAATATTTAAGATAGATTTAAGGACATTGAAGTAAGAACGAGGTGGTTTTGGGTCGTATCGGTAGTAGCGACATCTATTGCGGAAACGTTTTGTTAATATTTTATTTTTTCATTATTTTTATCAGCCTTTTACTTGAGACTAAACGAGAGAAGGAAGGCTACAGGCTAAATATTTTGATGTAAGATTAGACTTATATAATCAACCTGTTTTCTCAAATAAACGGCTGATTTGCAAAACTAGTTCACATTTGCAGTTACTAAAATTAAAATAACTACTTACCTTATACAATATACCCGTGTTATCATAAGCATTACAGTACAGTTAGAAACTTAGGACTTAACTTACTGTCAGTTCTAAATAAACATAGAGACTTACTGAAATAACCAAAAAATGTACACTGATCAAAAAAAGTATCTTCCACTTGTAAGTAATTAATTAATTAACTCTATTGAGACCAATTAACTGAATGTTATCAAAAGACTTGCTAATTCAGTGAAAAGGGAAACATACAAAGGGCATGATTTTATAGATCGGTTTTTGAAACTCCGGAGTAATTGCGTAAATCACACTAATAATGGCAATGCATTTCATTTTGACAATTCAACAACATTCATTGCGTTATTTACGTTGCACGAGCAGGCGATTCTTCAAACATATGAAGCAATGGATTAGGAATATCTTTGAAATTCCTTTAGATTGTGGAATAAAGTGTGTTATGCAATTGAGGAGCAGATCTCTATTATGGTTTAAGATAATAAGTATATGAAACAGCTATTGAAATATTAATCTATTGCTACTAAGTACTATCTAAAGTCAAGAAACTAAAAAAAAAACATCCCACGGGTCGAATTGAGAACCTCTTCCTTTGTTGAAGTCGGCGAAAAATTCAAAATGGCTGTTACAAATGGTGAAACATTATTTTTTGATCAGTGAATTTTTACCATCCAATAATAAGTTTATTACTAACCGTTTGTGTAACAATAACTGCGAGTGTGAACTTGATACAAACTCCCATTTTTGTACAATAAAGGCTCCGACACACTGGCGCGTCACGCGACGCGAATCGCACGCGACACAAAGGCACCGCTCGTCGCGCGACAGGCGGTGCCTTTGTGTCGCGTCGCGTGTCGCGCCTGTTTGTAGGAGCCTTAATGATTATTTTATTAAGTGGTTGACATATTGTCTGAAAACACCATTATCGTATTATAATTTGTTAAGTCTCTCAGTCAGAAAATGCTCGAAAGAAGACAAAAATATATATTTGATTTTTGAATATTTCTGTTACTTAAATATACTTTCAGAGATTCTTAAGAAGTCATCTTCTGCTTAAAGAATTCATAATAGTTTGGTAAATGATTTTTGAAATCAAAATGGTTTTGTTTATTTCAGAGCACGTGTAATAATTATGTATTTTATTGCCCGTAGTGAGCATTTCGGACAGAGAGTGCCTTCTATATTGTGTCATCTTATTTTTAAAAATAAATATCAAATACATTTTCAATTTTGAAATATAAAATATTTCTGCAAGTTTGCTGGTTTTCTAATGTGAAAAGTGATATTTAAACTATTTCTTGTCAAATAAACGATTTAAATGATCGTCTTTAAATTGTTTGATTTGTGTTCCACCTATTCCCGAGTATTCTCTACCTATTTTAATAACAGACCATGCCTCGGTCAGGCCAGGCAGAGCCTCAGGCTCGAGGGTATTTGACGAACAATCAATCAACATCAATCAATCAATAGTCTTATGAAAACGTGCCCAACATGCCACAGTCGGCTAATGCCGACAAGAAAACATTTTTTTTTTTTAAACAAAATAAACTAAATTACGTTTTCTGTTTCTTTTTCAGATTATTCAAAACTACATTAATTTAATATTATAAAAGGCACGTTTTCATTTGTCGGCTATACCCGACCGTGGCGGTCAAAAGGTTAAGATCTGCTCTAACAGGGAATGCCAGTCAGGTGATAAAATCAATAGATTTTTTTTTCTAAAAACTACATAATAGCATGAGATTTGCTTAACCATAGATTTGACATGTGACGGTTACAGTTTACCAAACCACGTACCTTTGTCGACATAAAAGTATATTAATAAAAACAATGAGAAAGGGGGGTAGGTAAGTTTATGGTCACCAGTATCCCTTACTTCGCTTGGGAGTAGCGCAGTACTCTCCTGGCTTAACCTGGTGTAATGAAGCCCGCAGCGGTGTGGCACGCTGCAGACGCCAGGGAAAGGTGACGGTCGGCAGATGTTCTTGCCAGACCTTTGGAGTGAGCTCGACGCGGCCACGCGGGTAAAATAGGTACCCGGCGCGTAACTAAATGTGAAAGCGGTATTTTCTTCACAATCAATGTCAAAAGAATCACCTTATAATTTTAGAAAATTAATCGATATAGTACTTAAGAATTTACGTGCGTTAAAAACGCTCGGAAAACCCACAGAGTGGTGGGATACCCTCATTATTTTTATAATTGTTTCTAAACTTGAGAAGTGCTCTCTATGCTTATTCATTTGCTTTGCAACTAAGGCCTTGCACTTGGAACTTGTCACTAATTTAACATCAGAATATTACATTTTAGCTTTAAAGAGGTTTAGTTCCCGTAGAAGAAAGCCACATCGTATATTTTCTGACCACGGTAAAAATGTAGTAGGAGCTAAAAGGGAACTTACAACTTTTTAGTAGGAGCTAAAAGGGAACTTACAACTTTTTAGTAGGAGCTAAAAGGGAACTTGCAACTTTCTTATCTAAGAAATCTCAACTCGGACAGCTAAACGCTTAATTTTATCGGTTGTGTCGCAAGTATACTCGTACGATCTATTAGGTTTACTTAGCCCTGTTATCATTAAAGCAAAGATACTGCTACAGAACCTGTGGTTTTGTCGACACTATTCACAAAAGTCTACACCTTTGTGAATAATGTCGACTCCAGCTAAATTAAATAAAAAAAGTGTGGGGTCGGGGGACCCACAGCAGAAACGAAGTTCAAAATGAAAATTTTCGCAATCTCATTTTCCGCTTCAGCACCATCTAAAACACTGAAAACGACACCCATGATGAATAATTAGAAATTATCGCAGCCGCCATTTTGGCTTTTGATTTTGACCACACTTCCGCTTCAGCTCTCTCGAAAACCATGAAAACTATCTCTCTCTCTCTCTGTATGTCTCTTTTTATTATACTATATAATAAAAAGTCGAATGGAGGGAGCATAACGCTTTATCGTTAGGTGACAATTTCTCTAAAAATTTACTAAAATTTTACTCCTACTGCAAGCTGCGTAAAAGAACTTCGTTCCAAAATCTAGTCGAATTCATAGCCTCGGTTAAAAATAATGATAAGTATGGGACCGTCCGAGAAATCAATCATACATTATCTCTGGGTGTTCTCGTCTAGCTAACGAAGAGTACTTGCACTGACACAACTTTGTAGCCAGGATTATCCATCAACAACTTGCTCTGAAATACAGCCTTGTGCAGGAGCGCCGACTTTTAGGAAACCTTGTGAGTGCTCATTCTCATACCCGACTTGGGGTTTTTTTTTTTATGGCCTGCTTAATCCTAAAATCGATCTAAATCCGTCCAGTAAACTCATGTTCAGCGAACAGACAGACACCGTCTTCAACCTTAAGAACTTACTAATTAATTAAGTTTATATAATATGGATTGAAGAAAATCTACGATTCAAGAGCGAGCGAAGCGAGCTCCACCATATTAGCACCCCGCTTTAAAAGGTTCTACCTAACGACGTGACGTGATTTTAAAGAGAGATCGGACAAAGCCGATTAACTGATCAGTTTTGATGTCTATGCTCATGGGTGCTCCGCTCCCACTATTTACCTGGGTGCTAGTGCCTCCGAGCACCCACAGAGTCGGCGCCTCTGGTCTTGTGGAATAGGAAGTGTTGTACTACAGGTAGGTATGTGCCCGACCCACTTCTTGAAAATGGAAATATCACATTGTACTGGAATCGATCCATCATCACTGACAGGACTATTGTTGCCAATAAGCCTGATATAGTGGTGGTGGATTGATTAGAGCGGCGCGCAATGATTGTTGCCATAACGGTCCCGCATGATGGGAACTTCGTGAAAGCCGAGAAAGATAAAACAAATCAAGTATCTTGACTTGGTTAGCGAGGTTGTCGAAATGTCGACATTAGGACGTGGACTCACCGATCATTGTGCTGATAGCTGTGACAGCCAATGGCTTAGTAGCCAAGAACCTTTTTTTTTTTGTTCCGGAGTGGAAAATCCTCATGGGTGTCCCCCGCCCTGGGGGGGGCGGAGGGGTCTGTCAGACTCTTACTGACTAAAAACCACCCCGGTGTTCCGTCTCACACCTACGCCGGGGGTCGCGGGAACGTACAAATCTTCCGCAACAGTAGCCAAGAGCCTCGACCAACACCTGAGGAGGCTCTCGTTGGGCAGCTGGATCAAGGGCTTGATTCAGAAAGAGGTACTTCTGGACACGGCTCGCATTGTTAGGAGGTTCCTCTCTCTTGAGCCCCGACAACCGGTAGCTTGGCGCCTGTTCCCGATAACGGTGGGCTACTATTTTTTACATTTTTAAATGTTTTGTATATTCTAATATTTAAAAATATAATGCACCATTTAGACGAGGCCAATTGAGGAGCGTTTTCACAAAGCGATACATCGAGATTTTTTTTTTTTTTTTTATATAACGGCAATTTCATTTAATGTACTATATCTAAACCCTAATAAATAAACAAATTACATTATTGAAAAATAAACTATTTTACGATGTATCGTTTTGTAAAAACGCTCCTCAATTGACGAGCCATTCCACTAAGCCAACCCAGTTGGCCAGTATAATGGAAAATGTAAAATTTACGTCATTCTTACTCGTAAACCAATACTACAGTCGGATTCAACAAGGTTCTTTATTACATACATACATGCATAAACTCACGCCTTCTTCCCATGGAGGTAGGCAGAAACTACAAAACGCCACCTGCTACGATCCTTAGTTATTCGTTTTGCCTCGTTTATGGTACACGCACGCCGGTAAAGTAAAACCGGTCGACCCGTCTTTATTAAACTAAAGTAGCTTAAAGTGTAAAGTAGCTTTAATAGCTACTTTAAAAAATGCAGCAAATGTTGGACCACGTCATATATGTCCAGGATATCTACATTGAGTCAATCAAGTCAAATCTTATAAGAATTGCAAGCGGAAGATCCTGAGGAATACAGATTGTGTATGAGAATGTCGCCCGAAATGTTAGAAACCCTGCTTGGCATTGTTGGACCTAGTAATTATGCAAAAATCGAATACTATGATGCGTGATTCTATCCCTGCCTTGGAAAAATTAGAATTGATTATCACATCATTATTTAGTTTAAAATATCTAGAATTTACTACACTTTAGTACGTTACGTACAACACTTTAATAACTTATCAATCACACAAAAATAAAAACAAACACTGTAAAGGCTCCCACAGACAGGCGTGACGCGACAGCGCTACACAAAGGCGCCGCTCGTCGCGCGACAGGCGCGCGGTGCCTTTGTGTCGGGCGGGCGTCGCGTTGCGCCAGTGTGTACGAGCATTAACATGTGCGCCCGGAAAAAAAATTTAAAAGAATGCGTTCACACAAGGCCATTACACAAGCCAATCTAATGCGCAAGTGGTGGGGGAAAGTATTGGATTTTTAAGCTATTGCATAGCTTTTATCGGGGGATTTGAGCGCGGCGACCGAATCAAGAAATTCCGTAACGAAAATAAAACCTAACACCCCCCACTCCGCCTACCATGTAGCTCGGCAGAGCGTTCGCTTAACGTGTATGTATATGGTACGACTGTTCTTGAATTAATATCAAAGAAAAAAAAATACTGCATAAATAAAAAATAAATAAATCATTATAATTGCATAAGTTGATAAAAAATGCTATGCATTACCGCGGCAGTCCCCGAGTGCCACATGTGTTTTTTTCTCAATGACCAGAAGACACTACATTGTAATGGATTGTCTCTATTTACACAACGCGAATAATGGCTTGGGTTGGTGGAATGGCTCGTGTTGGTTCATAATTTATATGTATAGGTATAATTAAATAAAGATGATAAGTAAACGTGATTTTAATATATCCTACTTCCCAATGCTTAATTATTCCTAAAACAAAATGTAGATTGTAGCTACATAAAAATCCATCGCTTCTGCTTATCCCGTAAAGAGAAAAGTTATTTCAAGAAATAAAAATAGCGCCATCTTTGGGCTTTTTGTGAAATTGCTACAGTGGTGAACAAGTTTCTCAGAAGGCTTTCTGAGAAACTTGTTCAATTTGGTGGTGCCATATCTGATTGCGTAGTTTGTAGACAATTACATAGATGGCGCTGTTTCCAATTACATAGTCGTTTGTAAGGACAGCTAAACATTGCGTTTCTGTAAAATTATATTTTATGTTTTTCATAATTTACTCCTGAATAGTCTTAAAACGTAAATTATACTATATTTGCAACTTTTTAGTCGCATTTTAATGGAAGCATAGACCGTTGCATCTCGTAAGGAGCATTGATGTTGTTTGTTAGACTTAGACGTGTAATAGTAAAAGTTCAAACTGTTTTTGTAAACACGTTTTATTTGTTTTTGCTGTCAAATTTTAAAATTTTCACAATTTGTTTGTATACGGCTCAGCTAAGTAAAATGTGAAGAGTATATAACAGAAAGTTGCTTTTCTACGTTTATACACTGTGATAATTGTTTTATCGAGTCTAATGTATATCTTTACGACCTAATGTGAAAATACCATTTGAGGTTAAGTATGTGAATACAGTGAAGTAAATAAATTTCAGCAAATAACTTAAAAATCTAGAGTCATTTACAATGTCGAACCCTAACATTGACGAGACTATCCTAAAATACGAGACTTTCATCAACGAAGTTCTCAAAGAAGACTTACGCAAACTGGAATTTCGACTCGAACAAGTCAACGCGGAGGTAACCGACCTGGTACAACAAAAACACACTTTGAAAGTTATCACGGACAAAGAAATGCACCCGAATGGCTTCAAAACTCAAGTAAACATCGGTTGTAATTTCTTCATGGAAGCTTCAGTTCCTGATACATCAAAATTGCTAATGAATGTCGGTTTAAATCATCATTTAGAATTTACAATAGAAGAAGCTAATAGATATTTGGATGTTAGAATAAAGGCATTTGAGGAGAAAGCAACAGAACTACAAACGAAGGCAGCCGAGACTAAAGCACATATTAAATTAATGTTGATTGGTATTGGAGAGTTACAAGATAAAGTTGTGAAGGGAAGTTGATTGTTGGGTTCTTAATTTGCTAATGTTATTGTGAAATGTGCCAGAGTACTTTGTTAATCATATTGTTTATAAATATAAGAATGACTTTTAGAGTATTTAACCAACCTTTTAGCCTACTTCAAAAAGGAGGAGGTTCTCAATTCTTCTATATGTTTTTTTTATGTTTGCTAGGCAATATCTCTGGCAATTGTGGATCGATTTCGAAAATTCTTTTTTTAATAGATAGGGTATGCTTTAGGGAATCAGGGGTGGTCCTATATAAATTTTATTAACTTTGCTTTGGTAGTTTTTCAGTTAGCTTCAATAATACGTACTTTTCCCATTTTGTGTATATTGATGATGTTATAACTTTCTGTCACTGTTATTTACATAGCAAGTAGTCATATACGAATTTATGTGAGGTAGGTACCACAATTAAAAAGTAAAAAATAATTATTTTTTACAAAAAAGAAACAACCCGACTTACTACAGAGTGAAAAATAACTTTAAGTAATTTCGTAAGTCATTGGCAAAAAACGAAAATACAAACCCAAAGACACCAAGTTATTTTTCACTTTGTAGTGTTTTTTTTTAGAACTTAGTTGTTTTGTTAAATTGGAAGCATTGCATTGTAAGTCAAAACTTTTGATAAAAGTTTTGTTATAATTCTATTTTTTTATCTTTTCAAGTATGAACAAAGCTGAAGCTTAGACTAAATATTTAATTTAAGCAAATTGTGAGGTTGAGCTTCCTGGTTTAATGTTTATAAAACACTAAGTACTGTTGCAAAAAAATTATAAAATTGAATGTAGGATTTAGCGGGTTATCTATCAAAAGTGAAAAATATATAATAATAGGTGAAACTATAGGGAATATTATCGCACCTTTAAAGACAAACCGTTACTGAACGAAAACATAAAATTTACACAGGAGCTTAAATAAAAATAAATACACAGCTTTTTTGCAATAGAATTTAGGATAATGGTGCTTTGAGCCATCTTTGAGGTCATAATGATGGGTATTTATTTACACTATAACATAAGTTCTATTGCAAAAAAGTCGTGCATTTTTTTTTATTTAATGTCCTGTGTACAATTTTATACTTTCGTTTAGTAACGGTTTGTCTTTAAAGGTGCATTATGTAAAACTGAATATTATGATCATAGCCAGTGGCAGATTTCCCCTAAGGAACAGTAGGCCCAGGCCTAGGGCGGCCAGTTATTTGGGGCGGCCAATTGTGACAATAAAATCACTGATGATAACAAGAAATAACTCTTGCTGTATCTAAATATTTCCAAAGTTTGACGATTGATATGAAATTGATAATTAATATTCAGTAGATATAGCATTCCTGCAGTCGCGGCTGGTAGTTACTACATGGCACTGTATTCAAATATTGCCACCTGGTTTTAAATTTCTATGATTGCCACCGAGGGTGCATTGTGTAACTGGAACTATTATGTAATACAAAATATTTTGTAAACACTTGAAGTTACTGTACTTACCTAATTAATAAAATATGTTTTGTGTAACTTAGATTTAATTCCTTTTCCATGAAAATAATGCCTAGGTATGTAACAGTCATCAAATTATACCCTTGCCAAGTCGGGGTAAAAGGTAAGATGCGTCAGGGAAAACTTGAATCGCGTCTATTTATTCGCTTGATGCATCATCGGTTGAGTATTACTAGCCATAGATATAATATTTCTATGGCGATGGCGGTAGCCCACGCCACGGCGACTTTTTACAGCGATTCAGTAGCGCGTTTCGTTCACGCCACGAGCGTCCGTATCGCTACTTTTGGCTTTTTGTCGCATTTGCAACGCGCGATAGAAGTGATTCAGTCGCAATACAATCTTATAGTATCGATTCAGCTTCGCTTCTGCATCGCTACTAACGCGCGACTATTAAATGATAAATGATATTATTTCTGTAAGTAGCTTTGTACAAACACTTTTACACGTCAATCATATTTTAATAAAAACTAGATGAGGTCGGCGTTTCCTGTCTGACTACTCTGAGAAGAAAGGCAAAACAAACTCGGAGGTCTCAGTCTCTTTTTAAGTCCTGACGTAATCTTGGTCAGATCATGTGAAGATCATGTAGATTTGTGTCTGAAATGGTCTTTTGAGGAAGAACCACACTGATTGAGTGGACCTGTCCAGTCAGTGCACGTATTTGTCAGTAATCGTGCAGCTCAACTCAGAATATAAATGTTGATTAGACCGATTCCATTTTGCAACTGCAGTGCAGCATCCACAGGCATTCACAAGTACAACATACCGACTGTATCGATACTGCATCGCGTCTGTATGAATTCTGTATCGATGTCGA
Source organism: Dryobotodes eremita (assembly GCA_917490735.1). Lineage (NCBI taxonomy): Eukaryota > Metazoa > Arthropoda > Insecta > Lepidoptera > Noctuidae > Dryobotodes > Dryobotodes eremita. The sequence continues at coordinate 16,172,768 of OU823257.1, forward strand.
ATCAATGCAATCGCGCGTTTGCATTGATGCAGAAGCGACGCTGAATCGATAATATGCCATTGTATTGCTGTATCGCGAGAGTAGCGATGCAGAATCATGGTTACGTGGGCGAAGGTATACGTCCAGCATCATGCCTGTATCGCGGTCTTTTAGTGATTGTAACGCTACTGAATCGTTGCAAAACGTCGTCGTGGGCGACCGCCCTAAGGTTGCATGTTTTTAGCGTTCCGTACTGTACGTCCTTTTCAAAAAACCGAACCCTTATAGGGTTACTCGTATTTGTCTGTCTGTCACAGCCAATTTGCTCCTCCTCCTTTGCTCCTTTGCTTGTTTTGCTTTACTGGACTGATAAAGTTGAAATTTGGTACACATGAATTTCTTTGACCCAAACTCGGACGTGTAACGTACATAAACGAATTTTGAATATGGGGGTCACGTTTTGGGGGCAAACTAGAAAATTAAAAACAAAAGTTTTGCAAACTGTACTGTGTGACAAATCAAATGAAAGGGCTTGTTGTGAGAGTCTCAAATATTTATTTTTTGTATAATTTTAAAATAAACAGTTTTGAAGTTATTAAGAAAATATATGAAAAATGACACCAATTCATGTAAAGTAGGTTGCCAAGACTTACATATCGCTTTCACTGTTAAAAAGCTATCAGATCTTATGTAAAGCCAAGCCCCAAGTCTACAAACTTTAGGTACCTACGTCTTGGTCAAAATGTACCTATGGCTTGACCGTTCCATTGAACTATTGCATGACACAACATTAAATACTTAATTTCTTACCATAAGCCCATAGGAGTGTCTGTGCGACGGGCGCGAAACGGCCAAGCCGTACATTTTGACCAAGATGTAAGGTTTGTAGAGTGAAGCCTTGTAGAGTTAGGGTCCTGACTCTATATTAGATCTGATAACATTTTTAACAGTGAAAACTCTATGTAAGTCTTGGCAACCTACTTTACATGAAATGTTTTTGGCGCGTAACTTAATTATTCATCGTACGGAACCCTCTCCACGCAAGTTCAACTGGCACGGGTTTTTTATTTTATTTAAATTAAAAAATCGGTGCTCTAACGATTCAGATAATAGGTGGTAAGTGACATCAAAAGTTGTGAATGAAATTAGGAAATCTGTAACTTTCACCGTCCAACCCCTTAAAGGGAGGTGCAAGTCTATATTTCTTACGCACGGTGGCCGTATCGACAAGTTACAACATTGATTATTTAGGTAGGTCTAAGTACCTAAATAACTGATGTTTAAACTTTTGTAACTAAGTAGTTGATACTTAAATCGCACCTACCAATTAGTAATTTCCAATATAAAATAATGTAGAAACTCCTCCATCCGTATCGTACCCATATTTGTAAATTTGAAGGCAGACAAAGTTCCAAAAAAAAAGGGTTTATTAGGATGTTTTAAATGTGCAAAGATGAATACCTACCATAACAACATACATAAAATGTCTGCTCAAACCTGTTTTTGTCGATACAGCCATCATGAGCTTAGTATGGGTCTCGGTAATATCTAGTAAACAAGTACCTACCTACTTACGGAAACCTACAAAATACAGACATTAAAACCCTCCTCTATTAAGTCGGCAAAAGAGTGAAGAGTTTTAATTAAAAGTCAGTAGGTATCCCCTAAGAACTACTTATACACTAAAGTCTAATATTAATCGAGGGCCTACTCCTGACTTAATATTACCTACTAAGGTCTTAAATGCTTGTAATCAGCTCAAAACCCGCTGCCCTAAGCGGTTAGTGACAAATTAGGGTTAATTTGAATATTTGATAGTCTCAAGATGCAGGGGTTCATTATTACCCATTTGGTTGGAAACTACTTGAATAAAATTAGCATTGGATATGAATTTAGGGAATGACTTTTGTTATAAGACAGTGTATACACACTAGAAACTTCTGAATAGTTTTATCTTGCGCCAGCGCACTGGCGTGGTTTTTCAGGCCTACATTTTTACAACTCTGCAATGTACCTACAGCTTACTTTAACATTGTTTTCACAGAATGAGTCTGTCAGGTACAGTTTTCAGATCATGGTGTGCACAGCGAAGTGACATCTAGCGGTGATGTTTAGTACTCAAGTAGCAATAGCATCCCTCTTGTTCACGATTCTGGTACTCACAATAGCGCACAGTGGTTGTAATAGAGTTTAAAGCGATCATAGTTCCACTGCGAAAAACAGATGGCGTTATCTATTTATTTCTATAAAGTGTCAAACTAAATTACCTAGCGAAACTCCGCAGACGTGATGGATATCGATATTTAAACATGATTCAACCAAAAAAATTACTAATTTAATGAGTTATTTTTTAAGGGTCATCAACCGCAGGTAGTTTAGTCACTTAAAATATAAATTTTCTTTGTGTAAACTTCACAAACGTGATGGGTATCGATATCTAAACATGATAAAACAAAACAAAAAACAGATTTTCTCAACTAATAAGTACTTCAAGTAACAAAATCACCAGCGGTCGTTGACCCCAAAAAAATCATACAAGCAGTCTTACCAAGGGGTATCGTGTTACCCAGTAACTGGGTTGTAGAGGTCAGATAGGCAGTCGCTATATGTAAAATACTGGTAGTATCCAGCTGCATCCGGTTAGACTGGAAGCCGACTCCAACATAAGTTGAGAAAAGGCTAGGGAGATGGACATATTTGTTATAGTCGTGAATAATTAATTATACAACCTGGCCCTGCAGTCTCGACATTGGATAGCGACAAAAATCTGTCGCTAAGTCGTATCGATGTCAAATTCCTTTAACAGATTGTCAACTTTATTTCGAAAGCATAAGGTTGAAAATCTATTAAAGAAATTTGACATCGATTGAACTTAACGACCGATTTTTGTCGGTATCTAACCTCCTATCTGACCTCCTCAACCTAGTTACTGGGTACTACGATACCCCTTGGTAAGACTGGTCGTCTCTTTGAAGCAAGACATAAATATGTGTGAAAAAAAAATCTGAGGTTTTCTTGTATACATACATATACATAAACTCACGCCTTCTTCCCATGGGGGTAGGCAGACACTACAGAACGCCACCTGCTACGATCCTTACATGCTCCTTTTGCCTCCTTCTCTTGTAATGTTTATGATAGATAATACATATAATATTTATTTTCCATATTACATAGTAGCGAGATATTATGACGGGTTCAGCTGTTCAGCAGAGACGAATATGAAACTCATGGTCTAAGCATGTGTGTTCCCGAGATTATAATAAAACCCTGTTAATTAATATGAGTCATAGACTAATTATTTCTCGCTTGATCTGAAATCATCGCATGATTCATTTGAAAAAAAAAATACAAATTTCCATACAGGCGATTATATCGCCCAGTGGGTCGATGTGATGATTTCTTTGGAAAAAGTTTTATCTAAGTATTTAGATGTCAATCTTAGATGTTAGTCTGTATAGGTATTTTTATGGCAAAAAGGAGACCAAATAAATTACTGCAGTAGATTATTGCCATTGATAGAGTGAAAACTCTTATTATTCAAAGTCAAAGTCAAATCATTTATTTCAAATAGGCACATAAAAGGCCCTTGAACGTCAAAATTTACAAAAAAATAGAATTGATTCTGGTTGACCCTTCTAAAGGGTAGTTCCGTATGGAGAAGAATGGGCAAGAAACTTCACCCCACTATTCAGGTTTTTCCCTTATTCTTAATTATTGATTCTTTCTGTTTGGGGATTTATCCAATACACCCTATTTAGACTAAGGAATGTTGTCAGGATAGGTACCTATGTATTATATATATTACTAGCTGTGCCCGCGACTTCGTCCGCGTGGAATAGTGTCTTTGGGTAGCATTTTTAATTATTTAGGCTAATTATTTTACAAATAAGACACATACGTATAAATACTTTAATGAGCTATTTGCAGTGTTTCACTGCAAAGAGCTTATTAAATTATTTAAGTATATTAGTACATAAGGTATAAAGTATTAATATGAGTTTATTTAAGTACATTTTTATAAACTACGTTTTTGGTTTTCCCATCGTTTGCCAAAACATAAAGATTTTGTGGATTTGATACACGTGCCACATAGAGTTGCCCATGAGAAAAACATTTTTTTTATTCTAAATGAACTCCTGCAACTTTAAGCGTCTGTCCTTGAGCTTTATTAATTGTTATTGCAAATGCTGCTTTTAAATTGAAATGGCAAATCAGTCGGAATTATTTGAATACGGGGTATCAAAACATTTTCTCCTTTTTAAATTCCAGTCATGATCGTAGCTTTTATAATGTTGTGCCCCAGACGTGTAATTCGTAGCCGTGTACCGTTATATAGCCTTGGCGCGTCAAGATTTCTCATTAATAGGACTGGAACACCAACTTTCAGCTTCAACTTATGGGAAGGCACTCCTGATAATTATATAGAGTTGAGAAACTCTATAGGGTATAAAGTGACTTGTTCAGTGTCCATAACATTATTTACTGAGAGGTATTCGACAACATCCCCGTCCACGTCGGACATGATTCGTTCGTTTATTTGATTAACTATCTCATTAGTCGGCGCCAAAATTAACCTTTCATACAGCCATTCTCGATTGCCCATATTTATTTCAAGATCCCTGGTTAGACATTATTTTTAGGTCATCTGTGCCATCGACAATTTGACCGAACTCACGTCTCAGTACAAGCATGTCGTTACTGTCAGTTGGGATACAATCTTCTCTGATTTTTAGAAGAGCAGCATCGTCTCCGTGCTTGACTTTGCTGCAAGGTCTCAGCATCTCTTAAAGCTGCGTGACGCTCGGCATCTAAAATTTCACGCGCTTCGTTTTGCTCTTGAGTCTCACCAGCTCTTTGAGCTGCATGATGCTCGGCATCTTAAAGCCGCCGCGCTTGACTTTCTCCTTCAGTTTCAGCAGCTCTCTGAGCTGCGTGACGATCTGCATCTAAAATCTGACGCGCTTCGTTTTGCTCTTGAGTCTCAGCAGCTCTCTGTAAATGTTACATCAGAATAGCTCTAATATTTTGTCTCTTGTAGCAAACTTTTAAAACATTCACTTAGACCTTACATATTTGCAACAAACTTTCATCACCTATTCCCTATTGTTATTTTACACCCTTGAGGGTAAAACTTTTAAAAACTTTGAATGACATATTTATTTATATCGAATCAACAGTCTAAAAATAAGTTTCAAGCTTCTAGCTCTAAAAATGACGATACTTCCATAGAACTTATTGTCCCCCCCTTTCAACCCCTTACAACACTTTTTCCGCATTAAAAAGTAGCCTCTGTCCTTTCACAGGCTCTAGAATATCTGTGTACCAAATTTTATTTAAATCGGTTCCGTAGTTTTGGCGTGAAAGCGCGACAGACAGACAGACAGAGTTACTTTCGAATTTATAATATTAGTAAGGATTGTGTTAATTTAGACACTAACTCAATGTGGGCCTATGTAGTCTGTAAATAAAAGATTTTTATTGTTATTTTATTGATGTGAAACATCTATAGCCGCGGGTAAAACCGATTGTTGAGGTGGCGACGCGTCGCCACGCTATATTTTCTATACAAAATAGTTTCGATGTTTCACATCTGCCAGGCGTCCCGCGACTGCTCAATTTGTTTTATTATTCTGCTAGTTTCGCCATCAATCCATTTGCTATCATCATTCTATTGCTCTTCAAATCAATCTGCCTAGCCTTTTTTGGCTTCCGTCTAACCGGATGCAACTGAATACCGGTATTTTAAATGGAGCGACTGCTTACCTGACCGCCACAACCAGTTACTGCCATAGACTGACACACACAGAGACTGAAGAGACTTTTGGGGTTCTGACTACCCATAAAGACAGTCAAAGATCTACGATTTACGTTTGTATCCATAATATGAATACTAGGAATAAACACAAATTTGTTGTTCCTACAACTAGCACCCTAATTACGTAACACACTATCTATCACAATCTGAATCATTTTGAAACCTATTGCTAATCCATTGCTTCTTATGTTCGAAAAATGTGTCTGCTCAACAACGTAAATAACGCAATGAATGTTGTTGAACTGTCAAAATTAAACCCATTCCTACTGTTAGTGTGTTACGTAATTACCCTGCCGTTCGTACTGTTAGTGTGTTACGTAATTACCCCGCAGGCTCAAGGAAATAGGTGGCTTGTTTGGATGCCAATGTATACGTTTTTATAATAAACTTCCTAGCCACATTCAAGATCTAAGCCTTAATAAATTATTTTTTTATAAAGAGGAGAATATGCCATAAAGCCTGTTATACTATCAAAGACTATATTGAGGACAAAAAGGCTTGGGATTGAGCTGCTCCAATAAATTTACACAGTGAATGTAATATTTTTATTTTATTTTGCTATTGTACTTCTTTTTTTTCTATACCTATACCTTTTTACATATACAACGACATAAATATTTACCGTAACAGTATTATATTATTTTAATTATTGTGAATGCGAGGACAATGTGGGTCATTGTTCCAGTTTAAATCATGGTCTGGCAGTTTAAGTAGTTTGTGCGGCCTACTCAAATGTCCTTTCTTTGGTATTGTTCGTCGAACCGTTGAGCTCCTTAAGTTTTGAGTTGAGCTGCACGGTTACTGACAAATGCGTGCACTGACTGGACAGGCCCACTCAATCTGTGTGGTTCTTTCCCCAAAATACCATTTCAGACACCAATCTACATGGTCTTACATGATCTGACCGAGATTATGTTTGGACTTAAATATACATTTGAAGTTTTAAAATGTAATAAAATAAACATATCTATTATGAATTGATGGGTACCTAAACATATCCAAAACATCAAATAAAAGTACTGACAGGACCTTACTCGCCAGTGGCGCCAACTGGTAAGCAAGAAACGATAGCCGCCATTGTTTGAAAGAATATGACAGTATTCTTTCATCATCGATAGATGATGGGGTGATGAGGGCTAAGGTAAGTCAGAAATAAAAGGCCATGTATTCAAATAAAAGCTTAGCTTTATTACTCGTTATATTCACGAAGAAACATCCCACACTGGTACAACAAGTCTCCACGCTGACAATGCTAGTAGAGATACGACTGATGTTTCACCGTTCTTCCATCCAATAATTTTGATAAATTTTGATCAACAGACTTTAGAAACCGCCAATGTATTTGCCAATAAACGAACGCAATTTGCACGAGCCGCCGGCCACACGGCCGACGCGCTCAATTTAGATACAATTTCATTTTCATTCACAATAATCCACTTTATGTCTAATACACCGAACAGTGGTTAGATCCTAAAACATTCACGGACAAAGACACACGCTCGTAAATTATAAGCATTATGACAATGTGATATTATATTAATGTATAAGTATTGTTGTAGTATTAAGAACCGTAATAATTAATGCGTAGTTAGGTTAGGTTAGTTTTCTGACATTAGGTATGACGTGTCTGAGGCCCACAGATTACAATAGTGACCCGCTACCAGCCATTCTAACACAAATACCGACGAATCGTTTACAATTTTTTCCACATTTTTTTTTTCACCTTAAAATTGCTTTTAAATTTATCTTCTTTACATCCAGAACCATATAAACATCTTTGAGTTATTTATATATTTTTTTACCTATATAACCGGCCGGCCGCGCCGCCGCCCCTCAGCCGCGACGCTCAACTTTTTATTTACAAATGGTAATGCTCCTAAACGTTTTATATCCGACGCTATTCTTAAAATTAAATACAAAAAACGCATGACATTCTAAATTTACCTAATGTCCCATTTTGTCACCGCTATAATTTATGAATTTTGACCTTTACACCAACTTTAGAAATATTCAATACAAAAATACTCTTTTTGAATAAAATTTTATACACGACTCATTATATCGTAGGCACGTGCCGGGGGCGGGTGTGCGGGCGCCTCAAAAGAAAAGCTTTGAGCCTCGTAACCTTAACATCATGAAATTTGTACTAAATATATCAAAACAAGCGGACGCGGCCACTTAACACTTAGCCGAAATGCGAGGATACCGAAATGACGCCTAAACACTAGTCAAAATCTCAATTTCATTAATGGCACATCACCTTTTGTCCAGTGCACGACCACAGAGGGCCGAAATGGGTCGTGATGTGAACAAAAAACGTTGCGTCACTATCAAAAATAATTTTGTATTTTTTTAAATTTTGTCACTAATTTTATCACTGGCGTCCGCGTCCGCTCGCTATAGTTTACAAATATATTATAAAAATGTCGCCACATTATGGACAGTGGCTCACCAAAGTAACTAAATTAACACATTACGTACGAACACACAATACAGAACTGAACGTGTATCGCTGTTACCAATGAAGACCACAAGGATATTTAAAATATTGTTTGAAACCCACTACAGTATGGTTAACCTCAAATATAAAATGATGAACGCTTAGTCCCGTGTTGTGGGGCTTGTGCTACGTTCACAAGTTCACATAGTTATTACAATTGGGCGTTCGAGCTTATCTCACTAAATTTTATTGATAAGCGTCGGCAGTATTTGTTTCAAGACATCCTAATAGTATATCCGTGCTCAATTTTTGTCATTTTTATGAGATAATATATATATATTATTAAGAATGATACTTATTTCCATAACTACCTAAACTTCGCAATTTTCCTTATTGATTTTTTCACGTATAGAAAAGTTGATACAGCTATTTGGTACGTCTAAATGTCCTAACCTCCAAAAAATGAAACGCTACATACAATAGAGTCTATTACAATTTCGAAAATTTAGGAACCATAATACCCAAACGTGAAACCAAATACTTTCTACATATATTGTTTTATTTTTATTTAGTATTAATTTTGAAAATAATTATAATATTTATTTCATTTTACATTGATAATCCAAACATTTTCGTAGACGGATTCAAAAATACTAAACGTGTAAAGCAAAAACTTTAGATAAGTACATTTCCGTGAAACATAAATAAACTATCATCTAGATAAAGCATATGAAAACAATGAGAAAGCCGAAACGGGCAATTTCAATAAATCTACATACATATTATTATAAATAGATCATACAAACATGAGATTTAAAGTCAACACCGAATTTTGTACTTTTTCTGCGGGATTAGCCCCCATGATCACTGTGGACTAAATATTTCGATGTTTCAAACTTGAGTCTTAATTTTTTTTATTAAATTTAGAAAAATTGTCAACCGATAACTTACAAATAATTGAACATCGAATAAACTTAAAAAATCGGCTCGATCGCATGTTATATCCATTGTGGTCTTGTTTTATTGCACAGTGAGTCACTCAAGTATAAAATCCGGACAAAAATTGTATTAAATTACAAAAATTGATAAGTACATATTCTGAGTTTTGACCTTGAAACTATATTGTAGTACTTAAAACATCTTAATACGGCTCCAAGTATCTGCAAATTACGGCATGTCGGTTGATAACTGTTGATTTTAAACGAATACATTTCTATTGTAATATGTGTGTGTAGCCTGCATAACAGTTCTATTAGTTAAGAAGAAATCTATGGAGAGATCGGAATAACGAATTCATTACTTACTATACAAGGAATTAATTGGTAAATGTCAGTTTAGAGCTAACAAGTGGGCTGTGTGTGATAATTAAACAATGCTACCATACCGCTAGTGATCTTAACGACTCTAGTGCTTAGGAAGACTAGGCATCAATTCCTTTACTCAATTCAGATACTTGTACACTTCTCAGCTCTAAAACGCCAGTGCTTATGTTACGGAGAAACAAACAACTTGTAACAAAAGACAATCGTAAACGTAACATGGAACGTTGCTCGATCTCGAATAAGCCCAGCGACGACTGAGTACTTGACGTACTGGCGCGAATCGTGGAAACAGAACCCGGGCTATTGTCTGAGGGAGTGGTGGCGAGTGTGGGGACGCGCCAGCCAGCGTGGCCGACGCGGCGGGAACAATTTAGAAATAAAAACCGGTCATCCGAAAGGGGGAGGCTGCGTGTTAATCTATGTGTCGATGTCTCAAAAACTTCAGTATCTCTAACTCTCCTAACCTGAGCTACTAAGCACACCAGTCGACGCCTGGTCCATCCTAAACTGAGGTACTCTTATACTATCGTAATAGTTCAAAATGGTTACAAATGAAACGATAACAAACGTGTAATATCAAATGAAATATGCTTACTTGCTTAGCTAGGGCCGGCCGCCCTCTCGCGCGGTTCCGTACATTTAAATTAGGATGGTTTAAACATTTTGTACATTTTGCAAAACAATAGATATTTTCCGTTTGTCTATTGTCTCTTAATTAAATACCATTGCTAAGATAGTTACTCGATATTATCTCATCTGTATTAAAACTATTGTTATATGTACAAATGGCTATACATTTCTGTACAACTATCTATCTTATCGTGTTATAATCTATTTGAGAAGCGAAATAATTATTATATTTGTTTGTCCTGTAAACTGAGGATGTGAACTGAGAGTGTTCCCGCGTGGCGGGCTGGCGGCCGGCAACTACATGATATAACAAATACATCGAGATTGCGATGCTGCTGGAGCTTGCCCCCTGACCTGCCGTGCTTCATTCAACCATTTGTACTTCTCGAGTCATGTCATATTCGCCTGCCATAAGTCAGAGAACAAGAGTCTAGCATACCGCGCTACACATATCTACGAATCAAACTAATTATTCTTCTATAGTATAATAGTAAGTGTGTGTATGTATACTGATCGTTCGATACGGGCGAACTGGGGCATGCGCGGGCGGCGGGGCGCGGGCGCTCTGCGGCGGCCCCGGTTGGGCGGTTAGGTCTATTGAGGGCCCTTTTTTGTATTTAATTTCTTATTTTTTTTCGTAAAAAATCAATATTTTTTTTGAAGGCACTTCTGTTCGGACGAGGTGGCCCAGTGCGAAAGGGTTTATTGTTGGATGCCAAATAATGTAGCAGTGATTTTTGAGAATTTGGATGATTTTTTGGGATTTAGATCTATTGTATTGTGTTGCCTTCATCTATTGTTGCTGTTTGGATGTGGGTCAAATGTCTATGTGCTTGATAGCCGCCGCGGAGCGCTCACCTGCCGAGTACGGGCGTCACTGTGGGGTAACTCAACTAAGTCGTAGTCAAAAATAACTGTTATTGTTAAAAGAAAAAAATGAAGAATGTTACAGTAGTTTTCCTTATCATTATCGGGTATATGGTGTGTATTGTGTATGAGTAATTGAGTATGGATAATATTAGATAAAATAATGCCTTGATTAAAGTGTAAGGAGTGACGGCCCGCACTCGCGTGGTGTCAGTGATGCCCGCGCATAGTTTCAGAAAGTAGTATTATCTAACAAATAAACTTAACCCTAATCCGGAGCCGAACTCCGGACGAACTGAACTTGCGATCCGAACATTGCCGAAAAATTGTAAATACAAATCAGGATGTTTACATTAATCTTCACTTAAGATGTGTAATCTTTTCGAATTTTGAGTCTTCATTATAGTTATTCTATTGATAAATCCTCTGCATGAACATAAAACCGGCTATCAGTATAAAAATAATCTTTAAATTCTTTGTTTGTGGATCGAAAAATAACCCTGCTCTATTGTACTAATGACTATGGTTAACTTTAATTAATTACTCCTAAAATAAGTATGACGAGGTAAAGGTTGACAATTTCTGGCCGCACGTGGCGAGCCTTGAAAATAAATACTACCAGGGATAAACAACTTAGCATGCTCCAAAGGACAAGGAAAAAAAAGGAAACCAAAAATAAAAACAACAAAAAATTCAAAACTTAAGCAATTAATATATTAATCGTTTTTTTCCTTAAAGAATAAATCAATAAATGATTTAAGATATACACAACTATAAAACCATTTTAAGATAATACTTAATAATAATATAATAATAATTATATATAGCGAAATATATTATGTGCAGAAATAAAATTCTAGGTGACTTAAATTTTCTCTTACTCGTATAACCTAATGAATTTACTAGTAGAGCGCAGTTTGTGGCGCGGCGGTTACCGCGCCACGCGACGTCCAACGTACAAATCCAAAATTTCTTTTTAATAATTTAATTTAACGTTTTTTTATCAATAATTTTGAATCTGAAGGCCTAAATGCGAGTGTCGTAAAATTTTGGTGTGCGAAACAATCGTCCAATGATTTGTTTTTTTAAATATAATTTAGTTTTTTGCCGAAACAATGTGCGTCGCGTCGGTTTGGCGCTTACTCCAACTGCTCGAGAAAGTTCGGCGACTTGAAGTACTCGGGCACTGGGTCGTCGAGCCGCGAGATCACCTTGTAGATGGACTTCTTCCAGCTCTGCTCTGCGTCCTTACCGCCCTGGATGGCGCGGAAGAACTCTCGTAGTGTCTGTTCAACCACATATCTGAAGTTCGGTGGCACCTGGAATCGTAGGAAGCACATACTTAGAAACCACTTCGAGTTGCTCAAGCATCAGTGTTTGGGATTGTTCGACGACTATAAAATGTGTATTGATTTTCAAAAGGACATTTTCAAACATAACCTATAATATTTAAAAAGTTTTATCACCTGCTGCATGCTCACCTCAATGTGATTGTTTCGGTTGTAGTGCAGGTTGAGCACCCTGTATAGTTCGGAGTCACCAGCTACGTGCAGGTCCTCCGCTGTCTTCAGACCTTCACTGATGGCCTGTCGCGCATACTTCTCCATCTGGATATAGTAGAATTCTCTGAAAAGAAGAAAAGGCATACGTTAGATAAGTGTACAAATAAAAGGTAGAACGCACAAATCAGTCTGTTCTCCACAAATAAAATGTTGATGAAGCTTGGCTAACGAGTTATATGTATAACAAACTTTATACGTATCTACACCGTGACACTTCACGGCACAATGAAAATAAAAAGCCCTCGAATACCGTCGAGAGCGGGAAAGGATTTGATTAGCCATTTTCGCTCTCTCGGCGTCGCATCGCTCCGCTATCTTCGCTCCGGTTCGCTTACGAGAGCGAGTTGAGCGAATCGAGAGTCTCGCGAGGCTAATTACTTACGAGTTCGCATTCAGACAAGCTAATTCGGTTTTTCACGTTCCTGCAAGTGACGAGCTAGTTGCTGGGGGTAATTTTATGAGCTTTTTTAGGGTTACGTTTGGCAAATAGTTGGGTTTAATTATAAAAACGGCCTAGCTGTCTCTTTGATATCAAATCTTGTAGTTGGGACTTGTTCATGGGTTTGATTTGTACGAAAAAAAGTAAATTTAATTAAATATGTATAATCCTGCCAATCAATAAACTTATATACCTACTATTCTTCACATGAAAAATAAACTTTTTTCTTTCTTAATTTTAATCGCCTCAATGTCGGTACTTGTCAAGCAAAATTAGTGAATAACGCGACGTTCATGTGTCAATGAGCACGGATCATCTCTAAACCTTTTGTGACACTCTTCTCTCTCGCACCCCGAGGGCTTCTATTATTTTTTAATTGGCACTCCGCGCGATATCGCAGCCTTACTAATTGAATAAGTAGATGAAGTATCTAAATAATTAGATGTCTTTTTGGCTGGCGCGGGAGGCGGTGTAACCACTGTGCAATTTTAAGTAGGCTCAATGAAATGCCTGTAATTAGTCGTTGATATTTCTTTGATTAAGTTTTCCGTATTGCGTAATTAGGTTTCGTAAAACGGAGCTGGATTATTCCCTTTCGTGTGAAACGAGAACTGCTATCATTTCACACGAAAGAGAATTATTGTTCACTTCAGTATTTTAATACTAATTTGAATACACGAGTTATGGGATAAACCTCTCATGGTAACGACCTTCAATTAAAATTATCCTTATACAGGGTGGCAGGAACATTGACGCGCAAACCGTATCCATGACAAATTTATGGATACAGTTTGCGCGTATAGTCAATTATTTTCAGGTATCTTCATTTATTTCTTAGGAAAGTTATGCTGTATGACTAACAAGTTCCAAGCTTCAGTTACTAACAGACTTATTACTCATATCTGGAACTCATTAGTTCCTCATATTCGATGTTAAAAATATAGATAAGTTTGAATGGGACACACACTTGATATCTTTGTTGGCAGCCATTAGGGACATGTGGTGTGTCATCATATGTTTTATAAGTGGGTGATATATTAATGATAGTAATTAATTTCAGACCATTTCAGATACCAATCTACATGGTCTTCACATGATCTGACCAAGATTATGTCTGGACTTTAAAAGAGACTGTGACCTCTGATTTTGTTTCGGCCTTTCTTCTCAGAGTTGTCAGATAGGAAAGGCCGACTTCATCTAGTTTAAAAAATATGATTGACGTGTAAAAGTGTTTGTACAAACCTACTTACAGAAATAAAATCATTTATCATTTAATAGATGAATCGGCGTTAGTTGGACTTTGAGTTGCGTTAAGAGAAAGTGTTTATCAATTTAGGTTTTTAAGCTATTGTATAGCTTTTATCGCGGGCTTTGAGCGCGGCGACCGAATCAAGAAATTCCGTAACGAAAATAAAACCTAACACCCCCCACTCCGCCTACCATGTAGCTCGGCCGAGCGTTCGCTTAACGTGTATGTATATGCTATGACTGTACTTGAATTAATAACAAAGATAAAAAAATACTGCATAAATAAAAAATTAATAAATAATTATAATTGCATAAGTTGATAAATAATGCTATGCAATAGCTTTACCGCGGCAGTCCCCGAGTGCCACACGTGTTTTTTTATTTTAAGTTTTTCTAAATTTCAAGCAGAAAGCATATTCAGATATTAGATTTAGTAAACTCAGTTTTATTTTAATCCTAGTGGTACGTAATAAAATAAATTAATATTAAGCATTTAAGCCTGTTGCCACATAAACAATTAGGAGGAGAGAGAATACCCACCGTTCTTATTACTCTATATTTTGATTATCTCAAGAAATATCCTAGCGAGAACATTTTAGCAACGCTTCCAAAGTCATTCAAATCTTTAGAAATTAGACTTTTTGTAAACATCAAAAATTACTTACAAAATTGGAAACTTTTCAATTCTTACCCTACTCGTTGTAGGTCATCGATTACATCGACGTATTTGATAGCGATCGACGTAAATGTGACGTATTAGTAAGCGGTGAACGTACTAACGCTTAGGTTATGCTAATTGCATGCGGGCTAGCGATTGCAAAAAGAAAAAGTTTTGCCTTTACGTAAACAAGATACTAGTAACTAATAAACCTAGTTTTAAGAATAACAGTAATTTAAAACAAAAATGATCGTTTTTTTCCAGATTAGAACAATAGTTTGCCCACTGTGCGTTGCGTAACTTTTCTTACTCGCTGTAGGTTTTCAGGAATAAAACGCTGTATTTTGATGAGATTGTCGATTTCTATTTATTTTAATATTTTTGGAAAAAATATAATTTAATGTTGTGTGTGAAAAGTCTGATGATTTGTTTTAAATCACTTTCTTAATAAATACAAAAGGAATCGCAAGCAGAAGTTAGTAGCAAAACTTGTATTTTAAATAAAACCGTTAACTGTGGGAATCAGCTGTTGCATTGTTCACACAAACTACCCTTATACGAATATTTTGGCGAAGAAGGTTGCAAAGAAATATCAAGTCTAAAACATAAAAGTTAAAGTACAATATTCCTTGAACAGTCAGCAATTACAATAGTTAAAATTTAAAACGGGTAATGTGATTTTCTAATAGAAATTGAACTTTAGGTGGAAGGGATAAAGTTGAAATTATTTATGTTGTATCTGCTTTTGTTATGTTTTCTTCTACCTGGACCCCAACGTCTTGACTCATTGTTTGATAGATTTTTTGCAGAAGTTCCTTTTCATCAATAGAACCGGAATCGAAAGTTGGAAGATGTCGTCGAAATAAAGATTTTGTTTCCAATCGAAGATTCTCTTTCGATTCTATTTTACGCTGAGGCAGAATTTAATTAAGAACAAAACAAAAGAACACAAAATAATAAAGTATCGGAAGTCATTAGGAAAAATCTTTGGAAAATGTTCAAAATTAGATGAAAAAAATAACTAGACAATGTTGTGTTGATTAAAATTTTAATAACAATCTAAGTACATATATCTAATTTACCAAATATCGTATTTTCTTACACATATTTCTTGCAGTTGAAACACGTCGAAAACAATATTTTTTACAATTTATTTCTCGGTAATAAAATCACAACATTTAACTCTGTATTTTAGTTTGTCAAAGCAAACCATTAAAACCACAATTAGGGTAGCTAAACATTGTCGGAGATATTACCGGGACTCCTTGAGCAAAGAGCGGCGAGTACCCCTCAAGAAAGCGATTCGATTCCCGTGTGAACCACCATAGGACCACAGATTGTAAAAATATAGGTATCGGAGAAGTGACTCAACAGTTATTATTTACTTTTAGAATATCGTCACAGAAATCTATAGGTTACTAACTTTACTAAAGTAACAATAACTATACGTAGATATACCAGGATAGATATAGATTTACCAATCTGTAGGTTACCTAAACATTTACCAGGATAAATATAGATTTACCAATCTGTAGGTTACTTATTTATCAGGATAGATATAAATTTACCAATCTATAGGTTACCTATAGATTTATGAGGATATACATAAATTTACCAATCTAAAGGTTACCTATAGATTTCTGTGACGTTATTATTTTAAACCAACCAAAGTCGGTACTATATTATTTTTGACGTTAAAGATCTTTTTCCTGCTGTACGACTAAGTTACGTAGTTATTAATTTCTTTATGGTGTCAACACGTAATTTTCCTTAATTTAATTTATTGACACTTATATATAGGTAAACCCAAAAGTAACCGCCACATACCTCCTTGAAAACATTACGTAAATACTCGTAGGTACACGAAGTTATCAGTTATGTGGAAGTTGACGAATGTAACTATTTTAGTTATAAAGTTATTATTATTTTCAGGGTTTCACACGGTGGTAACAAAAGGTTTTTTTTATTTAAGAAGTTCTTTCGTCCTATACTTTTATACTCTATGGCCAAGGAGCCAAGACGTTACTCAGGGGTCACGCATTGTGTTTTTTTTCTGGTTTCTTTTCATCCCTTCATATTGTTGGGTTTTACGAACGTGTGGACTTTTAAACGTGGATAATATAGTTTTAAAAGCATTTGCGGTGGTCGAAATGTCCGTTGGCTTATACAGGTTGGCCAATTCGGAAGAATACCACTTTAAATTAAGTTTTTTTATTATAAGCGAAAATTACCAGATATTTTTCGATATATTATTCAGGCTTGGCAATTTTATAGGCAAATAAGATCTGTCTCATCTTCTCCTTTTCCATACTTAGAATGCGATCGCTTTTCACCGCGTTTTTCATAAAAATTTCGCATACTTTATTAGGTCAACAAATAAAGTCACAAATCTTCTGTTTTTCGTATTCAACACTAAGCACGACACGTCCCTTTAGATAACCTCACAGAAAAAAGTCAGGTCGTGTCGCGAAATCCTCAGTAGTCAAAACAGTATTCGTTATTCAATGATTTATTAGAAAAATTGGGTGGCATTTTAATTCATTTAATAACTCTGAAAATATTGCGGTGGTCATGGTCTTATATACTGTGCATAACGATTTTGCCGCATTTTAACTAAATAATAGACATCAAACAACTGCAAAATTTGGCGTCTAATCAGAAAGGGGGCTAAAAAATGTTGTGTACATCTGAATTGGCCACCCTCCCCAAATTATATCTGTAAATCGGGTTACACTGACATAATATTGCTTCAGATAGTAGTTAGAAATGGAACCAAGAAGTTCCTAGAGAACAAGGAGGTAAACGTTCTTTACCTACAAACAATCAACCACAGAGAAACAAAAGATAATCTAATACCGTTACAAAAAGGAAGTGAAATTTCTCAAATATTTGCAGTAACTGGGTTGTGGAGGTCAGATAGGAAGTTGCTCCATGTAAAATACTGGTATTCAGACTGGAAGCTGACCCCAACTTAATTGGGAAAAGGCTAGGCGGATGATGATGAATGAAAGAAAATTATAGTAACAAACTGTAATTGATTAGCAACACAAGTATGTAGGGCAGAGAGTCGATCGGCGATCTTTATTTCCATAGCTTACGGTGCTTACAGATGCGGGCGCACGCGCATACCGCTAACCGATAACACGGGGTAAGAACCTCTACACTTGAGGGTTTTTAATTAAAAACCTAAGGTTTTACTTTGGAATCCATTTCTTTTGCCATATCTACAATCTGCACAACGGACAGAAGTTACTTTCCAATAACTATGTAATTGTCTGGCGAAAGCAAAAATGATGTATTATTCCCATCTTAGCTGTCTTAAGAAACAATTAAGAAAACTCTATTTTTTACAACATCAAAAACCATCAAAACAAGCAATTATAACGGTATGAAGGTATTTCTTTGCACTGGGTTTCGTTGGTGTTTGTCTTGGCATGTAGACGAGTTTCAAACCTTAATGACAGTTTTAGACAAAGACAATACCTAAATGATAATATTTTTTACAGAAACTTATGCCAGAATTTGAAAGTCGTAAGATTTTGTTAATGAGCAAATGTATCTCTCTACCTACAGCGGGGTAATTACGTAACACACTAACAGTAGGAATGGGTTTCATTTTGACAGTTCAACAACATTCATTGCGTTATTTACGTTGTTGAGCAAACAATTTTTTTAACAAAGGAAGCAATGGATTATCAATAGGCTTCAAAATGATTCAGATTGTAATAGATAGTGTGTTACGTAATTAGGGTGCTGGTAAATATTTCTCTCAAACTCAAGTTATTTAAAAATTAAAATCAAAGAGACGCAACATTTTATTAGTACATTTTCAGTAATGCAACATAAAATTAAAGATCTGGCATAAGTTCCTTTGTCCCATATTACTTGCAAGACTTGTAATAATAATATTATTTATATATGCGCGCTTTATTATTTAATTTGCTGTGTTTTTCCTTAATATGATACTACGCAAGATTATTAAGTATTTTAATTAGGAACGTGTAACTCCTTTTGTATTTGCTTGCATACCTAGGTATTGGGGAAATACTGAAACGGTCATTGTTTTAAATAAGTTTCTAGACAATGGTTATAAATATATTGGAAGAGTAGGTTTATATATATATTTTTTTAAATTAATATATTGGTGACTCTTCTGTTTTTATGAAGGAAAAAAAAACTAAGTCTGCTTCTATAAGCCGTGTACTAAAATTAATATTAGGTAGTGATAATTTCTAAAGCAAATGATAAACTGCAATTCTTTTTTTTTCATGTTAGTTTCAGTATTCATACAATACCTAACCCCATTTTCAATCAATCACAGCGAAGCATAAAGCCAATCAATTAAAATCCAGCTATCAACAAATAACATTCACATCATTGGATTTCCACAGGTATAGTTATATCTCTCATCAAAACACCGCAGGCCGGTGTAAAACAAACTTTAATAGCTGCCATAAAGCTCATAAAAATCCGCTGCACGCGCGAAATTTGCGAAAAAAATAGTTTCCAGACGTTTTTCGTGCCGGACTTTGCCAAACACACTCATTTCGATCGCTCCCAAATACAATAGTTATTAAACGTGATACTGGTACCTAAAGGCCAGGTATATACATTCATAGATCAGTTATGTATATGTGGGCGTGTTACCTATGTGTGTGTGAGTGGACCGCGTCCAGGTTTCGAGGAGC
This sequence comes from Dryobotodes eremita, assembly GCA_917490735.1. Lineage (NCBI taxonomy): Eukaryota > Metazoa > Arthropoda > Insecta > Lepidoptera > Noctuidae > Dryobotodes > Dryobotodes eremita. The sequence continues at coordinate 16,192,419 of OU823257.1, forward strand.
ACGGGAGAATGAGCCGACAGACTGCATTTTACAGAGCACCGCGATTAAACAGAGACGGCATATTTCTTTTTTGTTACGATAATTGTGGTATTGTATGACGTGTTTTCGTTTTTACTTTGCTTATCGATTATTGTGGTTTAATGACGTCTGTGTTGCAGAAAACTTCAACAATTACCGGTAAAACTTACATTTTTGGTGTTGAACAGAGTTTATTTAATGATTCACATTAAAGTATCAGAAACGAATACTAACAACTTTACTAAAAACTTTTTCTTGGCAGTTTATAAGATTTCCATCATCCAGAGAATCATCTTAAATCACTCTACAGCTTGAATAAAAAATGACGCATCTGCATTTTGCATGCTCTATGCAAAAAAAGTTGGCCGGCGGTTCGCACACATGCTCATAACGCACACACAGCCAAGTAAAAGCAAGTAAACTAATACCAGGCCGGATTAATGCTTCAGTTAGTGAAAAAACTTTTTTTCAGACTGCGCCGTCCGACACAGGGCCGTAATCAGACGGTGGAAAATGTGCAAATTATGATATAATGAGAAGGATGCCGTGTCGGGACGTTTGAGAATAAAATGTTTTTGTTTTTGCCGTCGGTTGTGACGTTTTGGAGTTTGTACGTGTTGTCTTTGATGTTAGGTTGTGTATGAAGAGTAGCATTTGAGTTTGACAATTGTTTTGTTTGAGATCTGGCTGGCGAAGAAAGTTTCTAAGGCCGGTTATTTGATGTTGTGTGATATCTATAAATTATGAGGAAGAAGTGTTGAATTTAAAACTCATGAGCATTTCGTCAATTTTGTTACCTACTTACATTTTGTGTTTTCCTTAAATTTTATTTGTTTCCTTGTTTTTTGGCAGACATGTATTAGAATGGACTCATATTGTTGTTATTAAAGTTAACTAAAATTACATACAAAAATAAATTACATAAATTACATTACATTGTTTTTTTTATGTCTGTTAATTTTAATCATGGTCTGGCAGTTTGAGTAATTTATGCGGCCTACCCAAATGTCCTTTCTTTGGTATTGTTCGAAGCTCAACGAACAATCTGGAATTGTTCGTTGAGCTGCTTAAGTTCTGACTTCCTGAGTCGCGCTGCACGATTAATGACAAATGCGTGCACTTACTGGACAGTTCCACTCAATCTGTGTGGTTCTTTTCTCAAAAGACCATTTCAGATACCAATCTACATGGTCTTCACATGGTCTGACCAAGTTTATGTCTGGCTTTAAAAGAGACTGTGACCTCTGAGTTTGTTTCGGTCTTTCTTCTCAGAGTAGTCAGATAGGAAACGCCGACCTCATCTAGTTAAAAAATTATGATTGACGTGTAAAAGTGTTTGTACAAACCTACTTACAGAAATAAAATCATTTATCATTTATCACTTATCTTTTACAGACATTGTTTTTATTGCTATTTTTACTACTTTTACTACTGTGAAAATATTTCCAAGTCACGATACATGCGGGTTTGCATATATCTACGTTAACCGCTTGCGTATGGGCAACTTTCTCGCAAAATAGACGTTATCACGCAAAAACTTAAGGGGAAAACCAGTAACGCTACCATAAGTATGAAGTTATTAATACCATCGATTACATAGTAAGGAAAAATATCAGTTAACGTTATTTTGATCAGAATTTTCATTAGTACTGGTTTAATGAGCATTAAACTGACCGCTAAACGGTTATTATTATCTTGTTATTGTAACGATTACCTAATAGGTATATCTAATATGAATAATAAGGAAATTTAAAACGTTGTTTGATGTTGTGGAGGGTACCATGATATAATCCCTTTGATTTTTGTACAATAAAAGCAGTACAAACATACATAAGCAAGGGTGGCAACTGGAATTTCTGTTTTTTATGTTAATTTCTGCATGAATCTTGATGTATTATGTAACGAATAAAGTTTATATCACTTTAAATACGACAATATTTTCTCAATCTTCTAAAACATCTTCTTCTTTCATCTTTTTAACTTAATAACCCCAACTTTACCACGACTTATAAAACCTTTAGGTACATAATGACTGTGATAATTAGTCTCTTTAAATAGTACTCGCCCTGAGTCCGGCCCTGTCGATCGTCTCCCTCCTCGCTGACCCGTCTGTCTTGTACCCTAGGCTTCAAAAGTTCAGCTCATTTGAGTGGCTGCCGAGATTTTATTACCCCAACTACTACTCGCTTCGGTATTAAATTTTTTTCGAAAAAAAAAAGGGTTAAACGTACGCGTAGCCTTTTAAGGGCCACATAAAGCTGACCATTCACGGTTACTTGATCGTTGAATTAGTTCGTTAATTACTGTCGGGAGACAGTTTCAAAACAGTTTTTTCGAGTGTCACTTTATTATGATATTTCTGTTTGTGTATGTCCCGCTTTATGACGGAGGTCTGTAGTTGTGGTTATAATGTGTATAAAAATTATATTTAAATGTACTTTTGATTTTAATGATGTTGATGATTTTGGTACAGGAATTGATTATCACCACGAAAAGGTAAAGGAAACTTCATTTCACTTTCCGTTTTACGTAATTAGTGGTGTGTAAAAACCACGAACAGAAAGTTACAAAAAAGAGCATAAAACCTTTTTGCAACGTCTAAAAATAGATTCATAAATGTCACAGTCACTAAAACCAATGGAACCATCGATCTCAATCAGTTTCCCGCAACGTCACATGGAACTCTGAATAAAAAAGGCATTTTCATAAGTTACGCATATCAACCTGTATTAATATACAGGGTGTGTCTAACGATAATTACTTTAATGCGACTAGATATAAGCTTGCTTGCTGTCTCTACTTAAGTTTATTTCCCGAGGGACGTGATCATTGCCACTCGTCAAGATTTTACTATTATTTGTTATTTACAACTGTTCTTGACAATAGAATTTCTTTATTTTTTTAGATATTTGCGGTATAGAAGTTGGTTATTTTTAGGGATTTTGTGAAGATTTCTGAAACTCAAATCGTTGGCCACTTAGAAATTGCGAAAACAGTCAATTTGATTTACAAATAATATTTATAAATTTCATTTTACACATTTTATATGACTTTTGGATGGTCAAGGAGTCGGTCAAATATTAAAACCTTAGAATTAAAGCGAACGGGGCTCTTTTGTAGCTATGAAATATCCCTACCTAACATTGTATAGGATCCAAATTAGTGACACTACCCGACACGTAAAACTAAATTAATAGGCAGGAAAGCAAGCATGACATACGACACTATAATAAAAAAAAAAAACTATAACATTCTCATAAACGTAAGGATAGGTTATACATATTAATTAATTATGTCTTAGGGCGGGTCTGCGACAAGTCGCACTTCCCTAATTTCCCATGTGGATACAGCCTACCACACCTTTACCTTCAACGTGCATGATTTCTACGAGCGATAAGTTTTTTGTTACTAAAACTTTCATTAAGAAATGAGAAATCATGAATTTCGTTACAAAATGGAAAATCGCAAGAACTGATTTATATACAAGGTGTTTCAATTATTGGTTGTTAATTTACAGATGTGATTTAACATGGTTTCGAGGTTGTCATTTCTTCTTATAAGTTAAATAATATTTTTTTTTTTTTTTTTCAGTTTTCTTAGATTTTTCTAATTGAATAATTTTTATTCAGTCTATTAATATCTGTGACGATTGAAGGAGGTATTTTGTATTTATTTATTTTATCCTTGAGACGCAGTCGCCTGATATGTTTGCTCAAGGATTTATTATTGTTCTTAATTAATTAACGACACGATATTCTTGTTTACATAGATGAAGTCAGTGCCTTATAAATAATAATAAAATTATGTATTAGCTTTGTTTGATGTTTATATAAGTAGTATCGGAACCTACTCGTAGAATACTTAATATTACTGTGAGTGGATTAACCTCTGATAAATTGACACAGTATCATAATATCCTAAAATATTTTAAATGAGGCAAATTTTAATGATTTTCTTGCCGCATTTAGCACGGGCATTTCCTGGTGACCCGATGTTTAATTAACTGTTATAAATGCCAAATAAACGATGTATACAATTGTTAATTATAATGGAAGCTACCATAATCAGTTTGTGTAACTCAACTTGATATTTAAGTTTTTGTTTAAATGCTAAAGTTGGTTTAGGTACTATTTATAAGAGAATGATTTCATATTTACGTATATAGCGTGTGGCCTGTCCCAAATTAGAAATACTTGAACTTTTAAGTTTGGGAATTCCGCATTTAGTATGTTATTTAGTAAGTAACTACAACTACACATCAAAAGTGTCTAGGAATCAAGGTATTTACAAAAAATCATTTATTGCCCTATTGAAATTAAATAAAAATGTATAAGATTTAGATTGATTAAGTAAATAGATGTTTTCGTATGTGTAGATCGACGAAGTACTCTCTGCTTTTGCATTAATAAAGAATTTTCTCGATTTTTGCTTCCGCTGGATTTTTCACCTTAGTTAATCCTGACATTAAAATTTGATAAAAAGATAATGTAACAGTTTTTAAAGGTTTTTATTGCGTAAAATAAACAATTAGTAGTCTGTATTTCCGGCGTTAACGCGTATAACACAATCGCGGCGATGCGGCATACTCAATATGAGTTCATCCAAATCACGTTGCGGAATGGCCGCCCACGTCCTTTGTATCAGGCGAAAAAGATTTTTTGGTGCATGTACGGCATCCATATTTGGCAGAGCTCTTCTTTGAAGCATATCCCATGCGTGCTCAATGGGATTCAAGTCTGGCGATTGAGCAGGCCATGGTAGGACGTTGATATTAGCTGAGGCAAGTGTGTTTGCAACGACTCTGGCAGTGTGTGGACGTGCATTATCATGCATAAGCAGAAATGAAGCACCAAATCGGGTCCGCAAAGGAATAACAACATCTAGCTGATACAATCTTTTCAGCGTAAATATGTGCATTGAGCTTGCCTCTGATCAATATCAGTTCGGTTCTTCCGCCATCCTAATACGCGCCCATAACATGTTTGTTCCACCACTGTATGCATGGACTTCCTGTCATGATTTTAAAAGTTCTTGGCGTCGAGGGGTCCAATACCGTGTACGTCTAGTATCTGGCCACATACGAAAGCGAGATTCGTCAGAAAAACACACAAAACGCCACTGTTCTTCTGCCCAATTTCTGTGTTCACGAGCCCATTGTAAATGGGCTCTGCGATTGCGGGGCTCAATAGATGGTACACGTAGCGGCCTTCGGGAACGGAGACAGACTTCGTGCAAGCGAATTCTTATAGTCTGATCGTTTAATTATTAACATCCCTGAAGTGCTATTAAACCTTGTAACCAACATCATCGCGGTCATGGTAAGATTTTGTTGAGCAGTAATTTGTATTTAACGATCTTGTCTGCGTGTGGTGATGTGAGCTCGTCCTCCATGTCGCTCTGCCACGCTGCCCGTGATGCGGTAACGTGTCCAAAGTCGACTTATAGCACTCTGCGGAGTGCTCAGAGCGATGCCCACAACACGTTGCCGAGAACCAGCTTCCAACATTCCCACGGCTCTGATCATTTCTTCTCTGCTCAAATGACGTCTTCTCTCCATAATAAAGTTTTTTTGTGTTGATTCCACTCAGAAGTATGGCAGAAATTTTACTGATTAGGCCTCAAACCCGGCGCAGGATTATATAGGAATCCGACTTGACATAAGATTTTCTTCTTTTGACGAAAATTCATAAACTAATTTCCTTTGCAAATGACGAAATTTACTAAAATGTATCCATAGAAGTTACTAAAAATATAATTAAAAACCCTCAATTTTTGTAACAAGCAAAAACTTGCTTCATCTCTAGACACTTTTGATGTGTATAGGTAGGTACGTACTGATGTAGGTACACAGAAACAAAAATCTTAGTCTCAAGTTATAATTTTCAGGAAGAAATTACAAAATAATCAGGATGATGTCAGTTATTGTATTTATAATGGTCACTTTAAGATACTAAACCTTTATACTAGAACAATTTTATTTATTGCAATTATATATAAACCAAAATATGAAGACACCTCGATACTAAACAAAACAATTGAATGCCGTCTGAGAAACGAAGTGTTAGGGGTCTCCAGTAACTGGTTGAAAGATAGAGTTTAGCGTAAAATGTGAACAGTGAAAAGTCGATATTATGTCCTTATCGATATACTATTTACAAACGATTTATTGCAGAAACAATGGCAGCGATATTCAAATTAATAGAAAACATATATTCTGCCTGCAATTTTATAAATTAATAATGTTAATAAAAAAAAGAACACCGTGTAGGTTTAAACTCACAAAGTCACAAAATAAAACTCATCAGTTTTCGTTTCTTAGTGGCCATCTTCGAAATTCATATTTAGAATAGTTTCTTGGCGGTAAATATCGATGCAGAATTTGCATTCGATTACAAAACATTCGTTTAAACAATCGCTCCTCACAGCCATACCCAAGTGCTGCGCCAGATAAGAACAGTGGTCAACTTCCGTTACCACCGATAGTGGCCTTTACAGTAAGGATACAATAAGGACAAAACAATATTACAAATATTTCAATTCTAAGAAATATTAATTTCGAAGTAACAAGTTTATGTTACTTAATTATTTTTATTGAAGTTGAAATTGTTAGTTAGTTTTAAGATAACGTAATTATTAGAACTCAATTAAACTCGAACGGTTGATTAGGTTTTTTAATCTTAATAAAAAATACAACACACTTTTCGTAATTGTATAATAACCGGCTAGCAACATTTTACTAAATCTCATTAACACACTTTAAAACCACAAACAATATTTTAAAGTTCGTGTCATATCATGTCCTCGTAAAAAAAAGTCGCGTGACGTTCCCGCCCAAAATTAACTGTCACTGTCAGGCTAAGGTGTTGTAAGGTAGAGGCTAATGAAAAGAACGCACCCGCTCCTTCGAGACCAACTACAAGGCGTGCCCGACCTCGCATGACAAAACACGAGCTTCAAATATGCTTGGATAACGTGAAAAGTCATGTGAACATTTCTGAGTTTATTTATTACTTGGCTGAACTTAGGTAATATTTCCTTAAGTTTTGCGGTATCAAATTGTACGGTCTACGTGACTAATTGTATGTATTTCAGTTTTGCTTATTTTTACCTACCTGCCTTATTAATTCTTAATTATCCTTTTTTTACAAAACTAGTTTTAGTTACCTACTTACCTATTTACTTGATGCATCAACTAATCACAATATTTAAAGCGACGACGACGTAACAATGAATTCCTAACACCCTTACATAATACGACGCATAGGCTCGGCGAAGGGTGGAGTAATTAAAAAACTTAATGCCGCATCGAAGACAAGATAAGGTCGGTCGTCGGAAGAAACCGCCACTTTTCTAATTACTCACTCATTAGCTGATGGATGGTTCATCGCGTGTGTTACATCGGCCGTTTGCTTGTGTTTGCGGTTACCGTGCGGCGTGCCTTGTGAGCCAATTGCAAGGCCGATTTTTCTATAGACGCAACGTGAATTACCTTGATTGATGCTAATGAGAAGCAAGACAGGAAAACGAACAAACTTTATTTATTTCAGGATTTTGAATTCAGAAAACAAAACAAGAAGCATTCGATATTCAAAAAATAGATAAAGTAGGACAAGTAATTCGGATGTAACATAAACCCCCTTCTACACGACTCACTCCTTGATCGCTGCGATAAGTAAGACCGCGCCTTCGCGTGTTTTAATTATATTATTAACGACGATGGCCGGTGAAAGGCTAATATTTTATAATGGCTAGCGTATCGCAATGATATGTAAATATAATGCCGCGCCCTCTTCACCTATTACGTACGTTGTTGCGTGCGTGTGAACTTTAATTCGGAAGTAAAGACACGTTAGCGAGAATTTAGTACTAAGGCGTGACGTTCTTTTTGGCCCACGTATGGGGCTTTAGACGAATTCTTATGCTAAATAAACTCGCCCGCTAATGGGATTGGCGTTGAGTGGCCGGCGCTCCTAGCGACATTTTTCCACAGAAGAGAAAACTTCTGACGTGTAATTAGCAGGTTTTTTGAAGGAAAACTACTCATAAGCTTCCTCGAAAGGGTCGTATTAATTACTGGAGGTGCTCGTATGAGCGTGGCGCGATATAAATGGCCGGCCACTTGGCGCCCTAGCCTCGCCGGGCCTTATTAAAAATGTTAACACGTAAATTAGACTCCACCGGGTGCAGTGTATTAGCCAACCAATTAAATTTTACAGTTTCTGTATACAATGCGGCGTGAGGAGACTGCAAGGTGGGGGATGAATTAGTGACACTAACTAGACTCGTCTATACATTCCCTTATGTGCTGACTACATCCGCCTAGTTACGCGTTAGAGTTTACTTTAATTCTTTTTCCTTTACACTTTGATAACGTTTCAAGTATGTCAAAGCGTGTTTACGTTAAATAGCGAACCGATAAAATTATACACTTAAGTTTTTTAATTACAACATTAAATATTGAACTAAATTTGTACAGCCTCTGGCTGTTAACACGGTAAGTTAAAAAGGCATGTGGAAATTGCGACGTAAGGTTGGCAACATTTCCGTATCCGAGTATAAGAGTCCTTACAGATGAGAGATTTAAATCTCAGTTTAAAATATTCGACGCCGATAATCGGTATAAAATGTTACAGTCGTTAGTTCTGTTTATTTTACTGTTCTGAATTTAGAAACTTGACTTTTTACTTTAAACGTATTTCGTAAGTATTTGTTAAATAACATCTGTCGATAGCTCTTAAAATTACTTCAACAGCGAAAATAATTATTTTGTATTGATCATTTAATAAGCGTACGATTACTGTAGGATGAGCACACACATGATGTATGTACATTTCGCAGCCGCGACCGCACACGCCTGTGTGTAGACGCTTAAAAGGTTTTTACCTCGGTTGGTCTAAGTGCACACCCTCATGTGACTAGTTGGATGTGTAAAAAGATTAATTGGAGTGTTGCCCGTGTTTCTAACAATTTACGACGCCTTCTCGGGGCGGGCCGGCCGCAGACCACTTCTGCGCAACTTAATTAAGCGAAATAACTTAAACGAGTCACCGTTGCTAATTAGTGCTATCGTCGCGTCGGCTAATTCTACGAGTGACTCTTTGTTTGCAAGCCCGCGCATTTCTTTGAGTTCGCGCGCCAAAAGAATTTGTCTTTGCATCGACTTTGAGTAAAGGATGTTTGTTCTGCCCCCCGGGAGAGTTTCTGTGAAGACTTTTGTGTTTGTTTGAACTTTTGCGGCGTTGATTTTAAATGAGCTGAAGACGTGAACATCGCCAGTGGACGCGTTTAGAAAAGATGCATTTTAATTGTTTTGAATATTATTTTCTGCTTTTGATTTGCTGCTTGAAAAATTAAATATTTTGAATATGAACAACTCTTTTATTATTGAAGGCATTTGTAAACGTATTTGTTATTTGTACTACGACACTAATGAAAATTATTTTTTTAATATTATCTCTTTACTTGGCTACTAAAATCTAGAGGATTGAGGCCTCTTAATTAATCCGTGTTTTTAACGCCTGTAACTTCAGGCAGGCATAAAATAACTCGCTAATGAACTTAGCTACTCCAGCCCAACAAGTTTGTTTGCAGGCTAAACATTAAAGAAAACAAATATAGAGGCGGCTCATACGAGCCAAGCATCTAAAAGACACAAGGAGAGCTCTCGGCGGTTAGAGCCCTCGAGGTGTCCTGTACACGTCAACAAGTGGCCGGTCGTGTGTGCAGGGCTTACGTCTTCGAATGTCGAACGCTTTGAGAAGTTGAAAGTATTTATTTTTATTATTTTGAAATTAGATTTCTAAGATGGCGGAGTATGGAACGCGCTTTAAAATTAAAAGCAACAGAAAACTAAACACATTTCTATTGTCTATTGTTCTTTTTTGTAAAACTTGTTTCAAATATAGGCGCTTATAGAAAATAACAAATATTCTCGACTTGTTTAGCTTTTTATAATGTTATCGCAAAGTTTATCGTTGACTTTTAGCCCTGTTTTGTTAAATCCTATTATAACAATAGAAATCGCCTACTGTAACACTGATTAGGTCTAATTAAAAAAAAGTAGGTACTCTAATCAGTGTAAAGTCAAAGTTAACGATAGCCTTCGATAAGTATAATGATGTGAAATCGATAATAACAATAACAAAGCATTAATTATCGATAAATGAAAGATATCAGAAAATAATTAGAATAAACGAGAAAGAAAGTTTTGAAACCGTAATTTTTATTTTTCACACGTGTCCATTTGTATTTTATCTAAAAAATATTAATAAGTACGTAGGTTAAAGTTTAAAAATATGTTTAGGTCCTATATTTTTTTTTTATAGCGTTTTTCATCGATAATCTCAAACAATACGCGGATACAATTAATAATAAAACCTATACTCCAAAACTGAAACTTTTACCAAAGTTAGCATAAAATCAATCATTATAAACAATTTATATGAAAAATTACCTCAAATAAGTACCTATGGTATTTAAATAGCTTTGACCACAGAGTAGTTTAAACTTAGCCTAATCGATGTTGAAAAACGGCATTCGTTGGACACCTTAGTAATTGCCTTTCGTGCGATTATAGAACTACCCTCACCCCTTTAGCCCTTTCAGAGATGTTTATCGCGAAGGAAATGGTCGTTTTCCGATGTCCACAATGCGACCATTAAGGGGACAATGCTAATGGACTAAGTTGTCCAAGTCGTGTAAAGAAGATTTTCCCGCATGCGCCGCCATTTTGATTTTTATTTTACAGTTATATTTTGATTGGTGATTTTTGTTGTTGAGTCATGCTTGACCGGCCGTTTTGTTTGATAGGTTAAAGTCTCATCGAGTAGAAATCGACTTGAAATATTGTAAACAGATTTAAAAGAAAAAAACTTATTTTTAGGTTTTATTAACGTTTTCAAGAATTCGTTCTTCTAAGATTGACTGTCAAAACCGAAACTTGCTAAGCAGTCAAGTAAAAAAAAAAAAAACCCACCATAAATTATATTAGTGCGTACAAAACTATGTTATACAAACATTCGTTATCAAAGCTTTCACTCACAGTATCGTTTATCTAACTTAGATAATGATAATACAAGCTTGAGATAGGAGCAGAAAGCTTTAATAATATGAAAGTCGATATAACGTCAAGTGTTTGGCACACATCGCGACAGTGCGCTTATTCTAACGAGCGATATCATAGCGATACGTGCGCGGTATCGAAACGATATTCAAAAACGTGGGGAAATGATACTTCATTACTTGAATAATATGAATCTTGTAGTATTAATAGTAAGTAAGGTTGCGATTATTGGACCACTTAACTTTTAGCGGTTATAGCACCTGAAGTATGACATTTAAGGGAATAGTGATTATCCAATTTTATAGGTCTTATACATATGTCCTCGTAGGTGTGTTTTCGGATTTTTTTTTTGAAGCATAAAGGAACAAAACAGAAAAAACTGTTTTTGTGATAGTTCCCTTATTTGGACCACAGTCTCTTTGATTGGACCTCCTAGTTGCTATGATTGGACTTAGGACATTTTGTCTGCTGGTCCATTCAAGGTGCCCAAGGAAATTGAAATAAAATAAAATATAATACAAAATTAAAACACAGTCTTTTTATTAATAAGAATCACAAGTAATCACAACGTCTTAATTTAACGGTGAAATGCAAAATTTAAAAAATCTTAACGAAGTAATTGGCTATTAAATAGCCTATTATGAGGTAGGTTAAACAATCAGTCTAGTCTTAAATGTAATAATTGTGAGCACTGGTTAATTAACCACTTAAAATAATAAAATGGATGAAACTGAACATTAAGGCACATGTTCCACATTATAAAAAATCAACATAGAGTATAATATTAATACAATAAAAATTTAATATGAAATAACTGAATTATTCTTAGTTATAACAGTGAATAGACACATTAAATGATAATAATTTTGGTTTTAGAGATCAATCAGTGACATGATGGACAAAAATACTTTTGGTACACCATATATCCTGCTTGCTTCGTTTAATCCGACCTCTTTTTTACTCAAAGCTAGTAACGCTAATCTCATACTTCCTTCATTCCAGTCATAATACTGGCCTCGTTTTGCCATGCTAAAACAAAAAAATATATATTAAAACCGAAATTTTTGAAGTTGCCTTCATTGGACCGGTCTAATCAAGGAGCCTTGCACTGGTCCATTGATGGCAATTCGCTGCTATCACATTAAAATATAAATAAATAAAAAACTATTAATCTTATGTGCCATTGGGTTGGTAAATTAGCTGAACAAATAAATATGTTATGCTAATAAAAATAATCACATTGATAAACCGAATAAATCTGTACTTACATGGTAAAGTATGTCGCGCAAATATTATATTGGGAGCTCTTAAAACACACCAAAGCACGTTCTTCCCGAACGAACCTCACGGAGACACTGGCGGTTGAGGGGGCGGGTGGGGGTTCGAATAGGCAGCGTTTCGTCATAAAGGACAATTATTATTACAATTCGTTTTCGAGAAATCAAAGCGGTCCAATCAAGGCGCTGGTCCAATGGTCGCAACCTTACCCTATATTGTGGATAGGTGAGCATCCTTTACCTATCGAGACCCCTCCGTGCCTCGAAAAGCACGTTAAGCCGTTGGTTCCGGCTGTCATTCGTAGATCTTTGACAGGCGTTGCAGGTAGTCAGAAGCCCAAAAGTTGGACAACCAGTCTTACCAAGGGGTATCGTATTACCCAGTAACTGGGTTGTGCAGGTCAGATGGGCAGTCGCTCCTTGTATAAATACTGGTATTCAGCTGCATCCGATTAGACTGGAAGGCGACTCCAACATAGTTGGGAAAAGGCAACACAGATTGATTTTTGTATAAATTGAGTACCTAGACTAAGTATTATATTTTGTAGTGCTATTATGATTTTAAGAAAAAAAAAAATTTTTTTCTTTTAGTCGTTGTTGCTTGTGACATTATAATCCTAACTTTTTTTAAGAGTTGATTTTCACAAATTCAAGTGTGTATTCATTTTAAGATTTAAATAACTTCAGAATAATCTTCAAGTATTCTTGAATTAATATGTAGGTGAAGAAGATTAAGAAGAGAAATATTATGTTGAAAAGAGAGAAACAAAACCATTGGTAAAGGTATTTTTTTCTTCAATAACGGCGCGAGTTGCAGGTAAGTGCGAAAGCGTTAAAATCGATGCGGAATCGAGTGAATCAGAATAATCAGATAGTGTGAAAGAAGGGGGGAAGGTGTTTATCATAGGAGCACGCCCCTTATCATAGGACTTAGATAACGCGAAAAATTAGTCGAGTAGAAATCAATACTGGGGCGGATTTTTCCATTACTTGTAACATGTTTTGTGTTATCGCATTAACATGTTCATAATTTTTCTTGAAATATTTTTTTTATTGTTACATATTTCCGGTGTCGATTTTAATAAATATGTTTTGCTTTTACTCAATAGGAAAATTGAGGAAAAAAAATTGCAGCTATATCGATCTTCAGAATAAGAAATGTATTTTTATTTGTCTACATATAACACTAGGATTTTATATATTTTTCTTGAAGTTTTTTATTGTTGTTTAATGATAGGGCGGAGTTCTCTTTTACTTTGTGTTTGCGCTGAACGAGTGTTTCTTGTATAATTTATTGCAATTTCTTCATTTTATATTCCTTTAGGTCCAAGGGGAAAGCGTAGTCTATTATTAGGGTTACTTTGTTTACATTCCTACCTTTGAAACTAAGCAATAATTATGTTTTTTTTTTAATAAAATGGCGCAGTAATTTTCAAATCCGTTCAACATTAAGTCATCAAAGTAAATGCCACTAAATTCCCCATTTGTTTACTCTAACCCGTTTAAATTCTAGTTAAGGGGACGCACCCTTTCCGAGAATTTGATAATTAGGAAATAGTGAATTCAAAACCCTTTACTTGAAGGAAGATGACAGAATTGGTATTAATCAATTGATTTACCCTATTACGATCGTACTTTTGAGTTTAGTAAACGGAACTTCTACTTTCGAATGTTTTTGGAGGAACAATGAATAGAATCATTTGTTTGTATAAGTACCTACGACGCAGAAAATATAGGTACATAGGTAGGTTAGTATTTGTATTAGTCAGTGATTCTAAAAACAAGATAACAGGTAACTAACTAAACTAAATAGATGGACAGGGATAAATGCATAAAATAAAATCTATTTGTATTAAACTGTACCTATTAACGTTATTCTAATAATCATGTGTGGGACAATCAAGCATTTAACTAAAATTAAATAACCAAAAGATTAAAATACTCGTAGGGAACGGAAAACATTTCAAAAATAATCTAAAAGGATAGTGATATCATATTATTGATATAACATTTACGACTAATTAAGATATTTTTGACTTGTTATGCTTATTTAATATTGAATATGTATTGTAAAACGCAAGATAAAATTGAATTTATGAGGATATGACTTAAAATTATTTTGATATGCTTTAATATATTAGGTGGGTATGTAGATTGTTAGTTAACCTACCCAGCACGTTTTAGAATTTATTTAAAAAAACGGAATAAATCCTTTTTTGTCTCGGAATAGGCTGTAAAAAATAACTAATTCTATGACTCACCGGAAATTAGAGAACCACTTGACAAGTTGCGCCGTGTTGTTCTTGTTAAACTTGATGTCGGGGAAGTACATCTTGAGGACTGCGGAACTGGGGTACCGCACCCAGAAGAACATCAGCTTGGCCTTGCGTAGGTGCATCGGCGTCAGCGTTGAGGAGTACACAGGAGTTAAAGGCTTACTGTTTGAAAAGATGGCATGACATAAAAATGGTCTAAAATCGCAGTGCGTTTCACGTTCCTTTTATGAATGAAAAGAGGTTTTGTAAAGTTACAGCCAGTAAGATTTACGAAAAAAGTTATGGCATGTTCGAAATTTTAAAATTATTGTTATTCTATTTAAACGGCTCATTAAATTATTTTTGTAGACCGTTCTAAATTCAGACATTTATTTTAGACACTTAAAACTAAAAGACGTATATAGGCATCGAAAATCGAGATCAACTTGTAATAATATAGCTACTGAAGTAATTATTACTGAAACGTTATTATTAGAATCTTACGATTGCTTCCTGCCCAGGTATGGGTTTAATAGACTGAACTATGTACCTTAGTAGTTGTAATATTGTTTACAATAAAACTAACTCATGGTATAGCCGTGGCGTAATCATGTAACTTAACTATATTTCCTTAAGAAAATATAAATGAAGACAATAAATGGAATAAGCTGTCTATTCCATCATTTCTAAACAAGTATATCTCCTAGGATTGTCCCTCAAAGATATATAAAATCTGATTAAATCCCCGCTTGTCGTGGGCGCGCTACGAAGCACCACAAATACTTAATCCGTTTGCATTTTCTAATCTTATAATGTGCCTTAGCCGTCTGTAGTAGTTACCGAGCTATGTGGCTTATAAGGATTAAGTTTGTTTATATGATTGGATACTTGTCTTAGAACTTGAAATGAGGAAAAGATTTACCAAGTTTATATGACAGTGTTAAAGATTTATCGTTATTTGAAGAGATTAATTAAATAAAGATGATTTGTTCTTTTCCGGTATTGACAAGATTATTACCCAAAGCCATCTAATTGCTATGCGATTACATTGCTCAAGCAAAAAAACTTGATGTTTATATAATTCTATTCTAAACTTGATAAGTACGCGATAGGCCTGGGATCGTGGAAAACGTAGAAACCGCAGCATTTGTGGGGTTTCCTCAGTCGTAATACCTAACCAGTAAGTAGGAAGTAGGCGGCGGCAGGCGTAAGGTTAAACACTACAGAAATAAGATATTAGTGGGCGTACGGGGTTCGTGCCCTGTCGGCTAGGCTCGGGTTTCATCGACAAGTTGACCTCGATAGTAGACAGATTGCTGAAAGGAATGTTTGTTATTCTATTGAAAAGGATATAGTAGGCTGGACTCCGTCGTAGGGCAGGTCCGTGGAGTTGCAGTCGGAGTGCGGGTCCTGCGCGTCCATGAGCGGGTGGTGTTGCGGGCCGGCGTGGTGCGCCAAGTTGGCGTGGTGGTGGCGCAGGTAGTCGGGCGAGGCGTGGTGCGCCAGCAGCGGGTGTAGCAGCGCGGGCGCGTGCGGCAGCGGCGGAGACTCGCGCTCCGGTGCCGCAGGGGGCGACCGCGCTAGCCCGCCCCCCGCCCCGAAGAACGGCGAGTACGGGGAGAACACCTGGCTCTCGTGCAGCGCTGGGTTGGGGATGGCCACCGGCGTCGGTAGCCCCGCCATGCCACCCGGGTACGGCCGCGGCGACGGCGACTCCGGGAATTTGCTCTCTGGCGATTGACCTACACCTTCCCCCAAGATGCGGCTAACAGTTCTGGGCGTGATTCTCGTGTCAGTCACCTTATGCCGCTTCTTTTTGGGCGTGACGACTAGACTCAGGGCCTCGTTCTGCTCGGGGTTAGGTTCGCGGTCGAAGTGTCCGTTCATGTACAGCTGACCGAGCGGTTTCGGCGGCGTCTGGAACATGCCTGTGGGAGGCCGTATGTGAGCACCGTGGCCTGGCCCGCTCGCCTCAGCGTGCATCGAGAATGCTGTACCGCTCGGCGCGCGGGGGCCGTTCATCTGGCCCATCATCATTGGGTTATGTGTCAGAAATGACGGGACGCCATTCGGCGCACCCGGGTGATGGACGGGTTGGTTACCTGACATTTGCCCTGATGGCCTCTGCGGTGGCTTCGACGGCGGCGACTTTCTATCGAGCATCTGCGTCGCTATCATGATGTCTTTGTTGAGCTGCTCGGCGGCCGCTGCTGAAGCCTCCGACTGCTTTCCCATGACACGTCGCTGATGCATGAAGCGCGTCACAATAGAGTCGATGAGACTTGCGAGTGACGCCGTGATTTCACTTTTCAACACTTCGGCTAGTCCTTCTAGGTCTGCTCCAGTGACGGGGCCTACGGAGCCCGCATTGCTGCGGAGCGCATCTAATCGCTCGGCAAGCTCTGAGGATAGTGGTGGTTTCGGCGTCGGTCCAAGTTGTCGCTGCTGTGGCGAGTGTTGATTGGACTGCGGCCTGTGCTGCTGCTTGTTTTGTTGTTGTTGTTGATGTTGGTGTTGGTGTTGGTGTTGGTGCTGTTGCTGTTGCTCAGCGGCTTCCTTCATGCGTGCCTCCTGCTCTAGGAACAGCTTTTGGCTGACGTTCAGGTACATGGCAGCCGCGTTGTTGAGGTGTTGATGCGGATGCGGCGCGTGCATGTGTTCAGGAGGCAGGTGCGGCATCATGGGCAGCGCACCGTTGAAGCCGGGTGGCAGGTGCGGGTGACCTACAGCGTGCGCGTGCATCTTAGCCGACATCATCTTGCTCATCACTTGCGAGAGCATGTTTGGCGCGACACTGTTAGGTATTGGGGGAGGCACCTCTTTGGCCGGCGAGGCGGGCTCAGACTTGGGCACAGGGTCGTCGTTCTGTTCTACGTCACTAGAAGCACCATCGTTGTCGTTCGTCTCTGATTCTTGTCCCATACGGTTGCATAATTGCATATATTTTTCTTGCATTTCTGCGAGTTGTTCTTGCATAGTTCTAAGTTGTGATTTAAGTGCATTTTTTTCTACTAACTTTCTTTCAATGGGCTGTGGCCTGTCACCGTCGTCCTCCGAGTCGTCCGACACTGTCTGCGCACTGCTGCCGTGGCTGGTACCGTAGCGCTCGTGTGCGCCGTCGTGCTGCTGCGGATGATACAATTTCCGTTTCTTGCAGCCGTTCACTTGCGGCGGCTGAGGCGCGGGACTAGAACGCATCGTCGACACTATGTTCTCAACACGGGCACGTTTCACATCTAACGGTCGCGGGGAGGACCGTTGAGCGTCACTATCACGATCTTCGGGTTCAGACTTGGGTGCGAGCAAGGGCTCAGATCCCTGCGAGGGATGCGCGGGCGGCGGTGACGTGCGCGAGTCACCGGCGCTGTCGAGCGCCAGCAGCGCGTCGTCCAGGTCTGGTCGCGAGTCCCGGGACTGTGGTCGCTCCGGAGACATCTTGAGTTTGGGTTCGTCGTTGTTGTTGTTGGCGAGCACATTGTTATTGTCCGGGGAGAGGCGCATGAGTTCCTTCTTGCGGCTCTGCAGAATATCGCGCAACACACGGTGCGCGATGTCACCGCCGGAAGTTTCGTCACCGGCGTCCTCCTGCTTGGGTGTCCGCCCAAGTAGTTCGTTGATCATTTCGGCCGGAGGGTAGCCCGGGCCGAACAGGCCAAAGTGTTGGCGGCCCTCGAAGATGGCGCCGTAAAGTCCGCCGCTCATGTGTGCGGCGCGCGCGGGCGCGAGTCCGTTCGTCGTGAGAGTCGAGTAAGAATTGCGCGGCTCACCGGCGTCCACGCGCTGTCTGGCGCGCTTCTGTTTCCTAAGCAGTTGATCCGCGTACGAGTCCTCCTCCTCCGATGACATCATAGGCAAGACGGGCCACGATTGGCCGGCTGGGCGGCGGGTAGCACCCCACCGCTCTACTCGCGCCGCATCGCCCGCACTGCAATAGGAGGGGAGCGATCAGAGCACACCTGCCTGCGCGCCGGCCGGCGCGTGCGCGCCTCACAGTGCATCCCTTACAAGGCGATGCATTATGAGACGTAATTATTAGAAATGCATTCACTTAGTTACTAGCAATTTTCCAAACATTTTTACAAGTCGAGTTATATATTTATGTATTTTTATAAATATTTTAAAGTATAGTTACTGTTGTATCTACATCAGAACAATCTCTATCTTATATTTAGTACGACACTCTATTCAAACCAACCAGACTTAATTTTCGTTTATGTAGATACGTACGTAGATTGTTATCAAGAAATCGATCGTCTATTAGCCGACACTACTTACTAGACATCGATTTTGAACTAAAAAAGTTTCCAGCTATCATACGAACATCTGGATAATTTTTCGTAATGACTGGTCGTAAAACAAAATCACATGGTATTGGAAAGTATAAGGAAAGTGCGATGGGGTTGCAGATAAAAAAGCCACGATATGTACTAGTACACTCGTAATTTGTATCAATTTCTGTGAGCAATTGAATATAATGACTGAAAAAATCCAACTAGAAAAATATAGGTCTGTTCTGTTAGAAAGTATATATCGTTATTATCGACTGTAGTCATTAAGTATAGCTTGAAGATCTGTTCGTAATTCTAACAGATAACAATAAGCTATAGTCTGTAAAGTTATAACTGTACCTATGTACTAGCGATGACAAACAGTTCACATACATGATGGCATTAATTTCTCCTGGAGCGTGACTTCGTGTGCAGATGACAATGAAGCTAAAAATGTTAGGAATAATTCTGTGAGACACATGTTTTGCCACGAGTCCATTGTTCATACGATACGAGTTTTCAGTAAAATCATTATATTTATAAGTATTTTAATACCTTTTCAAGAATAATAGAATGGTACAGTGAGCACATTTATATCAATAAGATGCGAATAATAATGATCAGTCATATCAGAAATTTCAAAGTAAGGTAGAAAAATGTCTTTACACTTTCCAATACGAAAATTATATCCTTCAAGATGCTTAATTGCTTTAGTTTTTGTCTTAACTACTTCATCTTGTAAACCTTCAGTTAATATAGCAGTATTGAAAGAAAAATGTCCTAATTCCGACATGTCCTGTTATCCTTCAGTTTCTTTTACTTAAAAGTGTTTTAAGGGTCTTGAAGATTTTGTCAATGCTTTTCATCGCAGTGTTCTAAAGAGGCTTACAATTTTTGGAAGTTTTACTCTTTTACCATATTTCTATTTCGATTTAATCCTTGTTAATCAAAGAGTACATAAGTGAGTATGGAGCCTGGTCGTCTCGGACATCCGGCAGCAATTTGCTGCTCACAATGAGATGGTATCAATAGTGGATGACTTCCGATGGTGGCGTGACCGTCCACTTGCGACCGGCGACACGGCTCGCGGCCTGCTTGTGCCACTGACCAACTGCGTCGTGAGGATATCGAGAATGTTACTAGAACAGACGAAGTAGATAAAAATAAGGCAAACTAGCTTTTTCCCGCGGCTCCTTCCGCGTGGAGGTGGGATATTATACTACGGGAAGTTACTACTAGGATAAAAAGTTCCTTCCAAGTCCTAACTCAAGTCATGTTCTATCCGGTTGTCAAATCCGTTCAGCCGTTAAGGGGTGAAGAGATAACAGACGAACAGTTACTTTCGCATTTATAATATTACTAGCTTTTGCCCGCGGCTTCGCCCGCGTGGAGGTCGGAAATTATCTAACGGGAACGTACTACCGGGATAAAAAGTATCCTACGTGTTAATCCAGGTTATAAACTATCTGTGTTCTAAGTTCCATCCAAATCCGTTCAGTAGTTTTTGCGTGAAAGAGTAACAAACATCCATCCATCCATCCTCACAAACTTTTATAATATTATATTTAATATTAATATTAAGTAGGAATATAAGGAGAGGGAATATAGGGGGGGGGGGTGTAGGGGGATAATATATAGGGAGGATATTTAGTATGGAGTATGGATTGATATGTTCTGGTGTTGCAAATAAGAAAAAATCTGTGCTATAGGCCTTTTACTATAAGTTCTGTGTGGGCTGGAAACGTAGCCTTTACCTAATCATCAATATTGATCGTGATGTTACTCGTACTTGGTTTAGATATTTTATCAAGAATATTGGGTTTCCTGATTGTGTAATATATAATATACCTATTACTGTGTTATGATTGTGTTACTGAGATAAATGTATGTTGATTGACATCTGTGTTGTATTATTAAATTAGTTTGCGTCAGTGAACTTTAATATTTTTTTTTCTATTTGTAAGTTCTGTCTGTTGTAGGTTAAGATTCAAGCTATTCATTTGATGATTTTCCGTAAGTGGAATTCTCAATCTTTTTTAATATATTGTGAGTAACTATCTTATAAAACTTTCTAAACTAAATCAAATTCAAGACTTTCTCCATCACCAGATTCCCAAAAATCCTTCCCCGAAAATTCCAACCAGATATTCTTACCTCTTCCCCACATTCTCACATTACCTGCAACAACAGTAACATCTCGACATCTGCACACACGGATATTTTTCATGTGTTGTCTATTCAGTTACAGAACATTTCCAATTAGACCTTATGTAGAGCGTGTACTGCGTGGCATATAATGAAACAAAGTACTTGCGAGCCAGCGGTCTTTGTTGACAATGTTCGAGGTTGAACTTGTTTACGAACTTGAAAAATTATGCTTACTTGTTTATAGCTATTGAAGAGAGATGATTATAGAGAGTTCGATTGGTATGACTGCTGAGAAATTGTTTGTAAACAATACTGTTTATGGCATTTTTATAATGGTACGTTATGTTCCGTTGTTTCTTTACTTTAGGTGTTTCTTATTTAAGTCTCTTTTACGTTTACTTTTTTATATAAGTAGTCATAGGTGTTATGGCATAGCAACTTGCTTTATCAAAAGTTTCCTGCTGTGTTTCCGGAATTATTCTTATAAGACACGAAGTATTTTCTACAAGTCTTTCAATTGTTTCTTCATCTGTAATTCCCGTTTCTGTAAATATTTTGTGCATTTTATCATTTGATTTATTTACTTATATTTTCAGACAATATCCGCAGAATTTTCCAGAACTTGGCCAAACAAGTTACACCCTGTATCACCTCATCTGGCAACATTAGATCGAGTCGCCTGCGCATATCATTACAAACTCTTTTAGTCATTGTGCTGTGTAATTTGCGGCCATTTTAGTACGATTGCCATACAAGAGATTGCGAGATGTCATACAGTCAACCATCCAAGTCCTGTCACTGATGTCTAGAGGTATTATGAACTGTGTATTTTACGGAATAAAGGTGAGTTTCCTCTGAAGTGCTACGAATATATGTGGTAAGGTGTAAACGGTGATTCGCTGGACCATCTCGAAATTGTTCCGGTACTTCCTGCTCTTTATAATTGTTTTACATTGTATGGTTTATAGGAGGTCGATATACTTTGTGGGAAGATAAAATGACCGGGTTTTGTTTAGCGAAAAAATGTGAAAATATTTTTCTTTTGTTATTTTTTTTTGTTGCTACGGACTAGTGCGTTGTGGAATATGTCATGTTCGTTTATGATCGTATGCTGCTCTTTTGTACACGATGTGAGAATTTCTAGTTTTATACGGAGAAATTACAGTTCAATCCTAGCTAGGTTACCAATATTGCTATTGAGGAGGTTAGGATCAAAACCACTACGTATCCACTTTTTCAATAAAGCAGAAATCGAAAAAAACTTAATAAATAGTGAGCAAATATTTTTGTATTTTTTTTTAAAGAATAGAATAGAATAGAATACTCTTTATTATGTACAGGATAAAAATGCCAATGCCATTTACGTATGTGATAAATAGGTCCTTATAACAGTTTTTCTTTTTTTTAACCTGGATATCTTGAGGTTTTGAACTAAACGTTAATATTAGACATTTTACTAAGGAGAATAAGTTGTTTTGAAGTTTTATCATATTGTGCAGAAATCTTAATAAAAAAACGAAATTGCCAAAAGTGGATATGTTGTGGTTTTGATTCTAACCTCCCCAATTGTCTTTCCACACGGCCAAGAACATGTTTGCTTCGAAAGCCCATAAAATTTTGAAACTTTCGACTTTTTTTGTTTTGTACGAAAAACTTTTTGAATGCATACTTATTTCACAAACAATACGTACCTAGAGTCAAGGACTTTTAGTTACCCAACAACCACAATCACCCTACATTCCAACCGATTCCACGCACATATAAAACAATTTCAATAATTAACGTCATGAATAACCAATGTGCTGTCAAATACGATAGGTTGCGCTTACCGATTGCGACTCGTCCTTATGTGGAACGATGGTGGAATGCGAGAGAGTATGTTGAGAGGAATAAGTAAGTGGTGGTGATAAAAAATAATGGTAACTGAAGAAGGTAACTGACTCTAATTTACGTCAATCTTAGTTGGGGAAGAAAAAGAGGTTTGGAATCTTTAACTTATGAGAAAGCTGAAGATTACAATCTAACGATAACAGAAGTTCGTGAAAATGGACTATAGAAGATAATTATTATAGTACTAGTATCATACTAATTATCTTCTGCAGTCAATTTATAGGCCAGCAATGTATAGGCCAACAATTTATAGGCCAGCAATGTATAGGCCAACAATGTATAGGCGAGCAATGTATAGGCCAACAATGTATAGGCCAGCAATGTATAGGCCAACAATGTATAGGCCAGCAATGTATAGGCCAGCAATGTATAGGCCAACAATGTATAGGCCAGTAATGTATAGGCTAACAATGTATAGGCCAGCAATGTAAAGGGGAACATTGTGTAGGTCACAGGGTTTAATGATACTTAAACTACAGAAAGAAACAGACCATGGTAAAAGTAGAAAGTGTAACTTAGACATTTTATGAGACAAAAATATCTTCCTAAGAACAGCACAAAACCGCCTCAGTCTACACTATCCTTTAGTCTTACTAAAGCCTGCGTTTCTTAGTCGTCGCATATGAACGAGACAGGCCTGTCGACGGGAACCTGTTGATTTCAGCAGAACAGGGGTGCGGCGTAGGCACGTCCAGGTGGAATGTCGATAATGTCGAGTGTCGATGTGTTGTGTCAGGAATTTTTGGGATGTGAATGTGTGGGCGGGGTGAGGAGAGAATTTTATTTGAGATTAGATTATTGTGGTGAAATATATGTAACTAAGAAGTAAGATGAGAAAGATGAGATAAGATAAAATACAAAAAAGTGATTTTGCATGATTTGATTATAAAATGAAGAAAATTCCGGATTTTGTAAAAACTGTGATGGCCAGAGGAAAATTGTTCTGTGAAAAATTCTAAAACAATATCATCACGTTATGTAAGAAGCAACTAACCTTAATGGTAGGTACTACTAACTGATGAGTAAATATCAGTGCAGGTAAGACACACAAACCTTTGTAATTTCTAACACAACGATAAAATGCCAAAATGACTTAGAAATACCATCTTGCATAATGTAAGAATCTTTCACACGTTTACTTACCACCCTAATCACAACATAATCATTACGGAAGTAGCCCGACATTCTCCCGAAAACATCGATCGTTTCCCAACACTAGCGCCTCAACCCAGGCGTGCTTAATTTGGCGTGACCCGACGTCGTCTAATTTTTACGGAAACATTTCTTTTCCTACCCACACTCGCAGAACCAGGAGCGAGCACTTGACAAAAAATAAGCAGGATTGTATATGATTTTTAATAGTACCTATTGTTAGCACAAAGTGGTATTGAGCTGTGCCCAGATAGGCTTAAAATTCGAAGACATGTGACATCCAATAACCACTCTGGGCCTGCGTGATGGAACACAGCCCACTCCCTTTCACCGAGACGAGGCCTGGGCCCCAGCAGTGGGAACGTTATAGGCTGATGGTGCTATGCTAGGTAGGCTGGAAAGACGATGTCAATATTTTAGCCTAGAATGCATGTAAAGCTGGATAACTTATAGACGAAGGTGTGTCTTTAATGCATATTGAATAGTTTCGTAACTGATTGACAAAACACTACACAAACCACTCTAGATATAAACTTTAGATTGGAGAGAGAATTGTTACCAACTGAATAAGCATATGTGGAAGATTATATTAAAATGAGAGTGTGGAGTTGCACTAAGAAATTATTGTTAGAAACTCAAGACTAACGAAACAACAGCTATTACCGTATCTTCAGTAATCAATTTTTTCGAAATATCTAAGATATTGAAGTCCGAATATTATGATGATTGATGGGAAACCAGGTTAAGCCGTTGGTTCCTGCTATCATTCGTAGATCTTTGAGAGTCGATACGTTGTCGTGTCGGACGGTCGTCGTCGGGTAGTCAGAAGCCCAAAAGTCTGACAATCTTATCAAAGGGTATCGTGTTACCCAGTAACTGGGTTGTGAAGGTCAGATCGGCAGTCACTCCATGTAAAATATTGGTATTCAACAGCAGCCGGTTAGACTGGAAGCCGACCCCAAAATAAATAGTTCGGAAAAGGCTAGGCAGATCGATTGTTTTGATGACGTAGAAAAAGCGAAGACAGCTTTATTTCAATAATACAAAAGTGCTAAAGCATTCCTATTTGTTCATAGTAACGACGTTTGTATTACTTACCTAGACAAGTTTTTAATAGGTACCGCCACTAGGGTTGCCACCTTTTTTTGGGACGAATAAAGTATTTTCTCATTTCGGTAGAACGAAAATAAAGTACACAGCATAAGAAAAGACTTCATTTATTTTTTACTTATTTATCTTTAATAAAAATACTTTTCGTTACTTTTCGCAACATTCAACAAATATTGTATATTCTAAAGATAGTTATGGCCTCTTTGCAATCCAATTTACATTGAAATATTTGATCAGATCGTTTTTAATTACGTTTAGGGAAGCTTTGTTCCTTTCGACTCTCCTCTTTACATTCACAAGGTCGAAAAAGTCAGTAACTATCAGAAAAAAAAAATTAAGAGAGAAAAAGAATATTAATAAATAGAGAAAAAAGAGTAAATAGAGTATTTTAGAGTATTTTAGCGTCATAGACTATTAAGTACACCTACACGAAAACGAGGACAATACTCTATTTTAGAGTTCGGGTGATAATCCTAACGATAACCGACTTCTCTATCTAAAAACATTACATTTTAATACTTTTTCTTATTCCTTATCAACAACAAGAAACATATTTTCCTTAATTCACATGAACTGCGCACTAAATAAACTAAGTATTAAAACAATTTCCGATAAGATCGTGGACCGTATGACCATATGGCCCACTACATGGGGTGGTGTATGGGAATGTGTGGGAAACTCGCCCACCCTTTGCAATAATTATGTATCTGTCTTTGTTCACCTTATTCCAACGGTGACTTATGGTCATTTGACCATATGGTGGCGGTCACGCCATGGTGGTGGTGGGACAAGGATATTTTAATCGGTAAGTTGAAGACAATGTTGGTAATAATACAGAATGCACGTGGTGAAGTTGTGTTTTGTCGTGTAGCAGTCGCTCCATATAAAATACTGGTATTTAGCATCCGGTAAGACTGGAAACTGACCCCTACGTAGATGCGAAAAGGCTGGGTAGATGATGATCGTGATGGTGGTGTATTTGTTTTTATATTTATTTGTATCGACATTATTTTGTTAAGCGACCTGTAATTTTCCTTTCAAGGATTGCAACCACATGAGATTAGATAAATCGTTTTTTTTTAATGTAAGTTAATTTGTCTGAGGAAAGATTTTGTCGATTCGCAGCTCTTCGAGATTTTTTCTGTCTACACGAAGATCTTAAAAAATCGACTTTGAAATGACTTAAATGTCTTAACATTCACAAATAACTTCTGCTCGACCATTATTATAGTAGGTTTCCTGTACAAAATAACAACAATCTCCTCGTTAAGGCTCCCGCAAACAGGCTCGACGTGGCAGCGCAACACAAAGGCACCGCTTGTCGTACGACACGCGGTGCCTTTGTGTCGCACTGTCGCGTCGCGCCAGTGTGTACGTGCCTTTACCAGTCAACCTCGTAATCGCGTTATCACCCTAAGGTTGAATGTACTTAATAAAAAAGACGGGGTATTTTTGTCTATGTGAAATTTAGATACAAAAGTTATATGAATTTACAACCTTATTGAAGTTTCAATGGACTGGGAATCAAAAGTGGCAACCAAATTATGAGGTCGACTATACAAACGGCATTTTATATGCCATGCTATTATAATCTAAACTCTATACTAGGAGACTAGGAGACTCTAACAGAGATATACAGGGTTTAAATTAAATTAGCTAGCGAAACTCTGCAGACGTGATGAGTATCGATATATAAACACGACAATATTAAAATAAAAAAGAAGTGGTGTTTTTTTTTGGGAGCAAACGACCGCAATGTGTTCACTTAAAATATCAGTAATTTTTTTTTTTGTGTAAATTTCTCAGACGTAATTGGCATCGATGTATAAACACGATAAACATTATTTTTGCAACTCATACTTCATGTAACAACACTACCAGCGGTCGTAGAGTGCTAAAAAAAGCATCAAATATTTTTTATTTTATCATGTTTAGATCACCCATCACGTCTGCGGAGTTTCGCTACCTAATTTAATTTGACCGTGTATAATCGACCTGTTCATATCAGTGAATTACGCGACAACTTGCCTAATTTTGGACATCAAATAAATTCAAAACAAAATGCCGTGGTTTTTGAATGCCCTGAATAGTTTTATCATAGACAGTCATTAGTTTGGGCATAACTTTTCAATGCAGGTATTAGGATTACCTTACATAAGGCTCTATTTCCATATAAATCAAAGCAGTCAAATTACATGCAAAAACCCTCAACTTCTTGTTCTCAAAAGCTAACTAAAAAATCTGTATTTTTTTTTGCCTAATGCAGAAATATCGGGCGTGGCATTTCGCAATGTCGCCAAAGCCTATTCAACAATTCCCGCTTCGTTCGCGGAAATTCTGGGAACATAATAAACGTTAAATTTAAAATAAAAAAAACCCCGACACAAACAAAAATCTCTAAAAACGGCTGAACAGATTTCCTTCTATAATTTAAAAAAAAAAATACCTAAGAACTCTCTTGATCAAGTCACCTTGCAAACAAAACAAAATCGATTCAGCTGTTTGGGAGCTACGATGCCGCAGACAGACACATAGATGCATACGTTAAACTCATAACACCTCTCTTTTTCCGTCGAAGGTTAAAAACAGGCATTAACCTAAACAGGTAAATTAGATTAACAAACTAAAGTTGAATAAAATGATTACCTAACTTATGTGGTATTTTACACGTCATACTTAGTTTTTATCATTATTTAATAACGTTTAAAAATAATTGTGTAATACTGTACTCTTGAATACCTAAAAAGAAATATGGAAAACCACAGGATCTATTCGGAAAAATGTGTGGGTATTTTTGCATCTATATTTACCATTAACACACATGTAATTTGAAATCCAATAATTATTTTTAAAAGAGTAACCGTGGAGTTTCTTGCCGGCTCTTCTTGATAGGAAACGACCAATTGGAACCGTGCACCTAGCTCCTGACGTTTCATAAATAAATAAATATTCCTAATAAAAAAAAAATAAAAAAAAAAAATAAGTGCCCATGTAGATTTATGTGAAATCAAATATTTTCAATAGAATTTTTGAACATTGTATGGAGAAGAAGTTTAGGAAAAAAAATACTCGATCCCGTAGCAAAAGTTTTTCATGTTCATGAGTATTTTCAACCCCTGAAAGATTGCCAAGGTAACTTGAACCGTTACCATCATTTGCCTAACCTTCTCTCAATTATGTTGAGAACAGCTTCCGATCTTACCGGAGGCAGCTGAATACCAGTACCTAGTTAACATAATTATCATCAATCGACTTAAAGCGGCGTTACCCAAATGGCTTATAGAAAAATCATTCTAAACTGTCAATGAGTATTTAGACTTCAAAGATTCACACTGAAATTGACATCTTAATAATATAATTTGACAAATACTTGACATTTTAAATTTAATAACTATGATATACTAGCTTTTGCCTGCGCTTCACTCGCGTTAATTTAGACTTTGACTATCAATTCGGTTTATAATTCAATCATGATCGGAAGACACGTGGCGCCATCTATTATCATAAGAACGTTATTGTTGTTTTTCTCGGGAACAGTACTTTTTTTCGGGATGAAAGGTACCCTATGTCCGTTTCTGTACATCTGGCAACGTATATGCAAAATTTCAGGATGATCGGTTTTGTGGTTTAGGCGTGAAAAGGTAACAAACAAACTTACTTTCGCATTTATAATATTAGTTAGGATGTACCAATTTTATTAGATTCATTTATTTAATTAATGTAACAATAATTTTGCATGCTAGTTCTAGAGAATTGTTTTAGAAGCTGTTTAAAAAAACCCGACCATCTCTATGTACCACAATTCTTGCAAATAAATTTCATTTCATTTTAAAGAGTGACTACCCGATCTGCCATCCACAACTCTGCTACTGGGTAACACTATTCCCCTTGGTAAAACAGGTTGTCAGACTTTAGGCCTTCTGACAACCGTAACAACTGTCAAACATCCACGATTGACAGCTGGGACCAATGTCTTGTAAAGTCCTCCAGACCGTATATCGGCCATGGCGGCTAATCTCAACGGAGACTATCCTTCCGCGCGGGAGATGTTATTGTGCACAAGCGTGTGCGCAGATACAGGTGCACTCTCTCTTCCCTCACTCTCATAATCCGATAGGACGCCAATCCGACACGACCGCAGAGAGAAAAAAAATATATATATATTATATATATATATATATATATATATATAGCAAAATATCATGTAGTTACTCATATTATTTTTATTTTATATCTAAGTCTTATGAATTTCATGAAAAATTCAATTGAAGATAGGCAATTTTGGTTACTACCCGCTCTTAAGCGCAGGACGAACGGCGAGGCACCGAGTGGTCTCGGTATATTAAAATGGTCACCCATCCACGGACCGACCTAGGCAAGCGTAGCTTAACCTGATCGATTTTCCAGTGCGGCCGTTATTACTCAGCCACGAGGCCTGCTATAACCTTAACAGTAGTCATTTAATTTATTTAGAAATTTTTGCATTAAAACTAAAGATACCGTCGCTTATCTTTTCGATCATAATTACCTACTGCAACCATTTTAAATTATATCATAGGTAGTGTGGCAAACGGTTTGAAGGCTGCGACTGACAAGACATGCACGGTTTATGAAATAGGTCGGCTTGTCGCGTGTGTCCAGTGATTTGTACCCATATTTACTAATAATTACATGTATAATGTCCGACCGTCTGTTTAGCTACATGATCTGTTTATTTAATGGGCTGATAAGGAAAATTGGGACGCCATTTTTTATCTAATTAGTTGTTAAAGATGTACGATAACTCTTTTTCGGGGTGTCTGTGATTTTTGTAAAAAAAATATATATTTGTTTTCGCTATTTTATATTTTGACTGTTCAGAAAAATGTCTAGCAGCATTTATTTTTAATAATTAGGCTGTAGGAAGGTCACCAAAAGAGAGTAACCAGGGTCGTCGATATACTTAGTTGAAGTTTAGTAAGAAACCGATGGATGTTTTCAAATGAAATTTAATTTGATAAATTAACTGTTTGTTTTCTATTAGTTAAGTTAAATTTTATTCGAAAATATCCACCGGTTTCTTACTAAACTTCAACTATATCCGACGACCCTGGTTACTTATCGCATTTGGTGACCGTACCTAACTTTATTAGTAATGATTTTCTTCTCTCCAAAGAAGTTTTGAAGATAAAATAGATTTAGGAATTATATATCCTCATTATTAGGAGGTTATAGAGGTAATTAAATTATAAAAATTATAAAATTAGAGATTATAAAAATCTAGGTATGTAGGTATGAGCTACCTACTTACTACCAAATTAAATACGTACCTACCGATTAATGATTACTTTCTTGAAGCAAAAATTCCGTTACTAACTTAAGTGATTCTAGAAACAATATTTGGAAAAGGGAAAGGATGAAATTCGACATATTTGAATTTCGATATAAGCTTGATGACCATTCTAGAACACAGGCCTTACATTCAAAATTCAAATAAATTTTAGAGATGTCAAGATACATATCGACATTGGAAGACAAAAAATACCTACGATAAAACGTGTTCAGTAAAGGGTGGAAGTAGAGCAATCAGTATGCATAAGTTATAAGCATGGATGGCGTGCCTCCTAGCCCATTACTGTGCTTCTATGAAAAAGGACATTTCAGCTTATCGGTGGATATCACGAGAATAAAAACCAAGCGATAAGATCGCGCCGAGGGCGGTGCTGTGCTGGGTATCGATAAGTTTGTAAGGTCGTCGTATAAGGGTAAGCTATTTGAATATGTCGAATTGTCGATAGAACTACTCATGGTAGGTATGTATAATATTTTTTTTAAATTATGCATTTGCGACTATAAGTATTGCTAAGTTCATTTTGGATTTAATGATAGTATCTGTGTATGTATACGTCCAAGAAAACATTTTTTTTTTAACTTTTGTCTGTTGTTTTGCCTAAAGTTTTTACATAATGGGGTTTATTCATAAACGTTGCTTAAAGTTAAGTAATGATTAGCGACTGTTTAACCATACATTGTTGACGTTTAAACGTCATTTAACTTTAAGCAACGTTTATGAATAAACCCCAATAAATCTAACCAGACAGTAAATTCTACTTTCCAATTTAATCTCAATTTTAATTTCGTTTAGTAAACCCTACAGCCCTGTCCCACGAAGCAGCTTATCGACATTTTCCCCGCCCTAGCATGGTGTGTTGGAAGACAGGCACTTATTAGCCGTCATTATCTACGGCGGTATCGCCTGTGACATATGGCTAATATCGGACACGAGCGGCGGGTCATGCGAGAGAGCCACGCTACTTCCATGTGTATGAAAATATGCTTTAATTACTTATTTGTACTGCAGAACATGGTATAGTGTGCCCGGTATATCTTGGACTATCATGGCGCCACTGTAGGTACAGCAAAAAGTCGATTGAAAGTTCGAACGCCTGTATGGAACTAAATATCACTTTTGCTAAGGTATAATTGGTAATGGACATACTGTATATCTAAGACAACCTTTATATCATAGTCTTATGCCCGTTTTCACTAACACGTTAATGTACTACCTAAACAAAAGCGCACAGTTGAATTTACAACGCTATATCAATATAATCATATTGAGACACGAAGCAACAAAATTCGATCTAATGAAAAGCGGCCACATTCCTCTAGATCGTATTTCGTTGCTTCGTGTCTCAATATGAAACTTTATAAAAGGTATTAGAAAATTCTAGACATACTTACCGAAGGTCCTTACAACCCGTTATTCATAATTCCTTCTCAGTCACGAGATAATATTTTTTAAAGGAGTGGCGCTAGTGGACCGTTGTACGCCCTCTTAAGGCCAGAAACACTGGTACTGAATATATCCAAATCATGTTCAATAGACAGTTTATTAAAACTTCTGCTCGTACGGATTAGAAACGAATTCTGCCTGTACGGGGACTTTGAATGAGGGGCATGTAAAAAGTAAGGTTTGCGAAATATTTTGCCTAACAGCTCAAGGCCTGCAGTCTCGACATTAGATAGCGACAAAAATCTGTCGCTAAGTCGTATCGATGTCAAATTTCTTTAATAGATTTTCAACCTTAAGCTTTGGAAATAAAGTTGAAAATCTATTAAAGGAATTTGACATCGATACGACTGAGTGACAGATTTTTGTCGCTATCTAATGTCGAGACTGCCGGCCCAGGGCAATCTATCTATAGTACCATTTGCGGTTTTAAATAAGTACGTCATATCTGCAATGCGCCTGCGCTCATGCAGTGGTACGATGTGAAACCTTTTACATCGTGCTATATAATTGGGAGTATATTTCCTAGTTTTGTACTGCAAGAAACGTAGGAACCGCTTTTGAATTCCCTCTATTCTGTCTATATAAATATTATAATTAGGATTCCACACTTGTGTGGCGTACTCCAAATGGCTGCGGACAAAAGCACAATAAAGAATTTTATACGTCTTTACGGTTTTAAAATCAGCTGATAACCTAAGTATAAATCCAAGTGCTTTGAAAACTTTATTAACAACGTTTTCGTTATGTGCATCAAAAAGCAACTTAGAGTCAAATGTTACACCCAGGACCCTGATAACGCTTATCCTGTTTATAATATTGTACTAAAACTGTACTGTAAAAATTGTACTGTTTATAGTATTATGTAACTTATACTGAAACGTGATTGCACGTACGTATGTACGTACTTACAAAACATTTAGAAACATTCAGTTCAAGTTTATTAAGTAGACAATAACATTGAAGTCCATCTAAATCCCGCTGTAAAAAAAAACAGTCGGAAAGTTCTGTTATAGGGCATACAATTTCCTTAACATCGGCGTAAAGAATTATTTTCGAACGGGTATGCACATACCAATGTCATTTATAAAAATAATAAAAAGTAAAGGATCCAAAAGGGATCCTTTTGGTAATCTCGAGGGTATTTCCATTCAGTACAACTTTTTGACAGCGATTCTCAATATAAGATGATTAGAATAAATCGCCTCTGATACCCACTGCAAGCAGCTTACGTAAAAAGACAACGTGGTCTATACGGTCAATTTGGCTAAAGTTTATGAACCGGGGTGGCCCCCCTTATTTGTTTTTTTTTTTTTGGGCATCTTCAAAGAATTTCTCCCGCTCAGGGCGGAGCAGGAGGGCGTGTCAGCCTTGTACTGACTAAAACCCACTCGTGTTCCTTCAGTTGCTTGTGTGCTAGGGCCACCAAAGCAACTCTTTCGGATAAACCCGCGACCCCGTCAGAGTGTGCTGACATCTCTATGAGGTGCGCGTGGAACACAACGCGCCGTCAACCCGGGCCTGGTCCTTATCGGACGCCGAGCTATGAGTGGGGCCCTCCTGCGGTTTTATCGGTAGCAGGTTGCTGACCAAATTATCCTGGAGTCAATGCAACATTACTATATTTGTGCATTGAGGAAAAGGTTAAATTTTAAATCAGGTAAACCGATAGAAAGTGGGTTTTCTTACACAATTAAAACAGACGTATGTGGAGTCACGGGATAAAGCAATTCCGGGATATAGCGGTTTGTCACACAGCATACTAGCACAGATATCGTCGTTTAGGTACTTATCTTTAAAATACTCAAAACTTTGTACACACGGCTACATATCAAGCTATATATTTCCAGTATAAGCTGACCTCTCATTGTACGGAAATCCTATGCAATGCGAGGTCAGCTTATACTGGAGATGTGAATCCAGACGTTACGTGACTCTTGACGTGTAGCCGTGTGTACATTTTTTTGGCATTACAGCAAAAAAAAAACACAATTATTATAAAAAAACCGAAAACAATGATTGTAATGCCAAAAGCGCCTCAGCTCAGCATATAACGTCAGATGACAACACAAGGTTTACCATCTGACACTGATTTTCAGCTACAACACACTGTATATTTATTATTATAGCTTTTATGTAAACAAACATTCACAATTATGACCGTCGTTTCAAAGTGTGTAGAAACACATTTACTTACAACACTTTTAATCTAAGAAAATGCAAGTTTATCTACTCAACATGCCTAGATAAAAAAATACTGAAATTCAAAATTTTATGTGACAGTCATAAAATTTTGACTTTCAGGAAAAAAATTACGCTGAACCGAGGTGACAGGTAGGTATACAAGCATTTAATTAAAAAAGAAACGACTAATTAAAAGGTAGATTGACTTTTAAGTTAGGTATCATACTTTATCCTTCCTACTTGATTCCACGAGCCTAAAATACGTCAAATCGTTTGATGTAAAAGTACTAAATTGCACCATTTTCCTTAAATTGGTATTTAAAATAAAACATAATAATAAGTAGGTAAACTCGGAAGGTGTATAAAACCTAGGTTTTTCTACATAACTTCATCAGTTATATAAAATAAATCGATTTATGTAGGTAAATTAATTTTTCCAGCCTAACCAAGTGTACTTACTTAAGGTTTCTTTTTTTTAATTGCAAAGAAAACAGTATAAAAAAAGTATTTTGTTCAATTTTAAAATATATCCATGGATAATTTATTTGTCTAGCGTAACACTAATGTACCTAGCAAATAAAACATCTCAGTCAACAACATCATTACTCATCAAATTAATGATAATTATTTCATGCAAGGTCAAACGATGTTCTGACAGCTACAAGTGCCAAAAAAACAACCCCGAACGCAAAAACGGAATATAGCTTCGTTTCCCGCCTAATCGATAACTCAATCAATTTAAATTTTTTTTAAACATATTTTTATCATTTGAATATCGAACTCTTGTAATTTGAAACTCATGAAAATATGGGTTACGCCTGTTCAGTGTTGCCAGTTACATTAATAGATTGCGAAACACGACATGCTATGCCTCACTCACACTTCTTATCGTTTTGTCCGTCTGTCCTGCACAGAAAAATGATAAAACATATCTGGTTACAATTTAATAATGTGCTGCCTAATATGTGAGTGGAAGCGAGTTTTGAAGAAGATTCTTCAACAGTTTCAATTTAAAAACTAGATTTTTACATTAGTTTGGAATAGTCCATAAAGTTTTACAGCTGAACAAGAGGCATTCATTTGCACTAAGAATTTTGAAAGTAATGCAACAGAAGAACTTCTCTAGTGTTCTTCCTATTTAATTCTTGTCCTAAAAAGGGTCTTTTGTTAGTAAGTGAATATTGTGTAAGAAGTACATTGAGTACATGTGTACTTGCGTAAAGTGTCGCTTACGACAAAGTCGATAGTAGGATTGATTCACACCCCCGGCCATCCAAATTCCTGTCCTCCGTCTTCCCCTTTCGCCTATCGCCCATGTCTTAAACCTCCACGTGCCCGACACTGGACAATAACTGAGTACCACATCTGGTGGTTTCTTATCAAGCAGAAACACCAGTTATTGTGTTTTGAAGGAAAACATTGGATATTATCGCTCTGGCACCATTATTCATACATCCGTGCTTAAGTTTTTATACTGTCATTCGGGCATTACGATGTTTTATTTTATGTTCCTTGTAGAATTTTTTTGTTAAGTTTCCTGCAGATAAAGTGTTAGTTAATTATTTTACAGTTGTTTTTGCTTCGGTCTCTTGGGGCGTAATAAGTCATAAACATGTTTGTTTTAGGATGGCGATCGAGTAGTTTGTTTAGGAGCTTAAATGTTATTATTATTTTGGGTGCAGCATAAACAAAGATTTTATTTTAGTGTGGTCCATCGCTGATAATTTATTACACATGCTTAGCACCCCACCATATATCTTCCCTTGGGCATTAAGTGCATTTCACCTAACAAGATTTTTTTATCAAGGAAGCCAAGCTGTCAAATGGCAATCACTCAGCGTGGACTCACGTGTGAGCAGTGGTGACCTAGTGGTATCGGCCCCGACTTACGAGTTATAGGTCATGAGTTCCAAACCAGGCAGGCACTTTACTTTGTGTATTTAAATTCATCACCACTGCCCTCGAAACGGTGAAGGAAAACATCGTGAGAAAACCGGCATGTCCTAGAACCAAAAATTCGAAGACATGTGACATCTACAAACCCGCACTGGACCCGCGTGGTGGATTAGGCTCATTCCCTCTCACAGAGAGGAGGCCTGTGTCCCAGCAGAGGGAACATTATAGGTTGATTATGGAGCGTGGACTCAAAAGCTAGCCATTGATAACACCCTAACCATTTCCTCAGGCCCAATCTAGAAAAAAGAAACAACTACATACAAAATTTAGCCAACAAATCCCATAGAGAACATCGTTCAACAAATATTATGACACAAAGTATACACAGTGGCTGCTCTATCAATTACTTTAATAGAGACATCCTAGCGTCGCGGACGGGCCGTCACAACACAACCCATTACCTTATATAACCACTTGTACTTAGGATACTACTTCCACTGCCATCGGAATTGTCTCTTCCTCCCATATCTATGTAGGGCTGGTACTAGTACGTTCGTGTTCATCTATCTAGTATGTTTAAAATGTAAGAACATGGGATAGTTTTGTATGGGCTTTGGGCCCATGGTAGTTTGGGCTGATACTGGATAAAACCTTGTTGTTAGTATGCACCTATTATGTAAGTATTTAATCCTTTTGAACTGCTTTAAAATCACTCGGGGTTTGAAAAAAAAAAACATTATTTCAGTGCGATTTAAATCTATGTCATCATTTCATCTCATCCTTAATATTCTGTTATTTTTCCAAAAATAACAAAATTGACAAACTGTTCTTATTTTTCTATTGTGAAATAAGTAGCCCTATCCGTTCATCCGTTGTGCATCACTCACGCGCAGCTGAGATTGACTGGAGTTCCGTCACAAGCGGTGCGCGTGCAAGATTGTTTCCTCGTTAGCCCGCCAATTGAACGGAGGTTCCGTTCCTTGCCCGCGGAACCCCAACTCTAATATTTCAATTGCTCTCAAGTACGTATTTTAAATTATTTGTTGGTAGTTTGCTTGTGTATGATATTAAAGTATTAGGTTGAGTTGGTACTTAAGAATATTATTAAATTAAAATGTTTAATAAGTTTAAAATTATTTAATTTACTTGATTATTATTCTAGAGGTATGAAGCTACTCTCTGTCCAATTTTATACAAATCGATTCAGTAGTATACTAAGGAACATGCACCAAACCGACAGATAGTAAACGATACTAATTTTCGCATTGGTGCTTTGTAGATAAAGTAAGATTGTCCAATTCATTTTTGTCTCACAAGAAGTAGGTTTTTTCTGCAGCTGGAACAGTTAATTGGCGGCATAGTGTCATAGCAACATGTCACTATTATCATTTTTCTGGTACCACGCGCAAAACTGACACAAAACGTGATCAGTTCCTTGCACAGATGTTACATTTATATGCTTGCTAGTGCACAAATCAGTCGTTTTAAGGAAACAGAAGGTAACAAACATTCGGTAAAAACCCTGGGTTCTCTTCGAGGAAGAAAATATTGGTTTATAACCTTTATTGTTGCGTCGTCGTCGTCCAATCGGTTCCGATAATAGGTCTAACGCTACAAGATACTGTGATTTTAGAAGACCAAATCTTCTGACGGGTGTCGGAAAAGACCACTCAAATATATCAAGATAACAAAATAGAATCAGCAGAATAGTGCAATTTAAAAAAAGAGTATTGTCATTTTGGTTAGTTTTGACAGCGCAATAAATTTCAAGGGTAGCAACATTTTTTCAATTGTAGACATTTACGGGGTAATAAATGATGACATTAATGTGACGAATGATCTTCTTGGCAGTCAAAATAGTTAAACAAATAAATATAATTCAATCATAGATATCCGAAATCCAATGGATTAAAAAACAAGAGGAAAGAAACAAAGTCGTTTCGTAAAAAAAAATAGAGTCATAAATATTGTGTCAATACTGAATACCAATGACAACAACAACCAATGACACAATAATTAGGGCTCAATTTTTTTTTTATTCATACGTTTTTTTTTTATCAGGGCATTGCCAACCGCTTAAACGCCCCTTTTATAAATAATACCACTTACGTCTGCAATCGTACTGAAACATAATCATATCCGGTATTATATTCGCCCACAAAGTATTCAAATACCTTCTGAAGTTATACCAAGGTCATGAAGTAGTTTTGTAAAGATTATTAGCAATGTATATACGGTTTTGTAGTGATGTATTTTAAAAGTGCTAAGAAGTTGATAGCACTACTTCTTCAGCTTAAACATTATTAGGCTTTATTGAAAGAAAGAAAAATAAGTTTATTTGTCACAGAAACTCGTGCATACAAAAAAGATAATTAGCTTTAATAACAAAAAAAATATAAAAAAATAGATCTATAATCACGACCACAAAACAGAAATAGTCGATAGCTGCACGTCGTGACTGTGACAAGAAGGCTTCCATTCAGCATGATGCTGTGCTATGGGGGACCCACAGCACAGTGCTGCTTTTCAATAGTTACCCAAAATTATTAAAT
This sequence comes from Dryobotodes eremita, assembly GCA_917490735.1. Lineage (NCBI taxonomy): Eukaryota > Metazoa > Arthropoda > Insecta > Lepidoptera > Noctuidae > Dryobotodes > Dryobotodes eremita. The sequence continues at coordinate 16,231,003 of OU823257.1, forward strand.
TATTGGGTTTGTCTATTGCATAGAGTTCAAAATGCACAAATATCCCATTGTGTTGGTGCTTTTTGGGTTTACCCTATATGCCTGGTAAACTGTCGAACTATGCTCGTAGGTACTTGGAGTACTGCCGGGGTCGCGGATTGTTCGAAAAAGTTACCGTGGCCCTGGCGCACAGGCAACTGAAGAAATACGGGTGGATTTTAGTCAGTAAGAGTCTGACACGCCCTTCCGCTCCGCCCAGAGCGGGAGAGGTCATTTGATGATTTCCCACCCAAAAAAAAAAAGAATAGGTAGTTGGAGTAAGTTCGCCAAAACTGTCCAAGCTATTGCCACTGAGTATTACTCATTGCATTGTAGGTACTATTTATTTTCAACCAATAGTATACAAGGATTGCCATTTGATATATTAACAACCAATAGTATTGTAGAATTTGGAAGCACTTTGTGAATAAAAAAATTACACATAACATAATCAGCCTTTATAACGTTCCCACTGCTGGGACACATGCCTCCTCTTTTTGAGAGGAAATGCGCCGTAATCTACCACGCGGGCCCAGTGCGGGTTGGTAGATGTCAAATGTCTTCAAATTTTTGGTTCTAGAACATGCCGGTTTCCTCACGATTTTTTCCTTCACCGATTTTGAGAGCAGTGCTGGTGTGTGGTGGTGGTGGTGGTAGTGGTGGTAGTGGTGGTGTTGGTGGTGGTGGTGGTGGTGTGGTGGTGAAGAATTGAGTATTGAGTATTGAAATAACTTACACAAAGTAAAGCGCCTGTCTGGGTTTGAACCTATGACCTACAACTCGTAAGTCGCAGCCGTTACCACTGGGCCACCACTGCTCTGACATAAGCTTAACCACATTACAAGATAAATGTTGATGCTATTTTGTTATATACCTAGTCGTTATTAGAATAGAATAGAATATAATAGAATTTTATTTTGCAAATATGGGTAATACATAATAGTTCTTAAGATTACATTTAGCTCAGCCACATTTTACCAATCGGCATGCAAACATTTGAAATTATTTATATCACTATTATTACACTTATGAGTTCTTTAAGTGGCCGAGCAATAAAATATCCTGAGTCTTCCTTACAAGTTTTGCAAAATAAAAAACCATGATCATGAAAATGTATAATGTACAGCTATCAAAACCACAATTTGTCGTGCGGTTGTAATAACCCGGTATTACAAAAAAAAAACTGACCACAACTGCTATTCAATTTAATTTGAGAATTAAATAACTTTTGAATTTGGCTATGTGTGTAACAAGGATACATTTTATTAATACATCACTCTACGTTGCATGGTGTAGTTTTGAATAATACACTACTGTCATTCGTAGATCTTTGACAGTCGTTACGAATCGAAAGTCCAAACGTCTGACAACCAGTCTTAGCAAGGGGTATCGTATTCCCCAGTAAACGGGTTGTGGAGGTCAGATAAGCAGTCGCTCCATATAAAATACTGGTATTACGCTGCATCCACTTAGACTAGAAGCCGACCCCAGCTATATTGGAAATAGGCTAGGCAGATTACAAATGCAAATGTATTTTCTTTCTTTCTTTCTTTCTTTTCTTTCTTTTCTTTCTTTTCTTTCTTTTCTTTCTTTTCTTTCTTTTCTTTCTTTTCTTTCTTTTCTTCGTTTTCTTTCTTTCTTTTCTTTCTTTCTTTTCTTTATTATAGCCTAAGTTCCAAAGTGTCTAGCCGCGTATATTTCGCCAGACAACAAACCATATAAGTTTTCCTCGTCTAATTCCCGCTTCAAAGCAAGGTACGTCCTAATTCCCGAATAATATGTAAATGCATAAACTTTGGAACTAGAGGCCGGGACTCAAGTGCATTATATCTAGAAATAAAGCGGGTGCACACTGCAGTCGATTGCGCCACGGCTCACTAAACACACATTCTCTTGCGGTATTACCGAAGTTGGTTCAAACGACATCTTGAGGCCAAAAAGACTTCTGGCTACCTTCCAAAGTATACTAGGGTATTCTGAATTGAGATATCTGACTGACATACGGGACTTAAGTTTGGCAAACGGATATTTCGGTAAATTTTTTAGATTGCCGTAAAGTGTCTTGGTTGGTAACAGCAATCAAGTAAGTACCATGTCGTTGTTCGGGAGATTAAATTATGGCTCCATCTTTATTCCTTGTTTATAGTGTATAGTAAAAGCTTTATACCTAATTCATACAATCAACATCAATCAACAATCATCATCAATCATTGATCTGTAATTTTTATGGTGTACATAATAAAGAGTATTCTATTCTATTTCCCAAACTGAGACATGATGTGAAGCTGATCAGAGTATCTATAGTAATATAAATGAAGTCGGATAGTGACATCACACAGAGTCTCCGTGAATTACCCAAGTTACGCATGTACCAAGTTACCACGTCTGTCACTGAACATAGCACCTATCTTCCATACTTCATTATCAGTTCAACAAAGACTTGAAGCTTCACAACGAAGTTAACTTCATTCCAACATGTCAGTCGTTCCAGAAGTCCGTATAACTTACTTAGACTTGGGTTACGAATGACCCGGCAAGTCGCTTGTGTACGCAAATGTACCGGGACAAGTTCCCAGCACTAATGGCGATTGTTGGTAAGTGTAATATGTGTAATAACCGCTGTACGCGAGTGCCCCTGGCTGTTTCCGACGGGAATTATTTGAGGATTTTCTAAAAGCTGTCCAGGATTGTTGGAAGACTTGGGCTAAGTTGCTGGGAATGTGAGACTTTAGTAGGGGGAGTCCGGGAGCCCCGATGATATAAATCTCCTGGACTTCACTTACTCCGGAACTTTTCAGGTAGGTATTCTTCGCTGTTCTTTTGTTTTCCTTACTTGTCACATAAGTAATTACTCACAAAGCGTTTTTTGTTCACGGGTACACAGTGCGAGTGCTGTCTGACCTCCACAAAGCTAGCTATTATAAAAAACTAGAACACTCGTTAATTTGCGTTCATTTGAGGATTATAAGCATATATCTATGTATTGAAAGTGTGCATTCACGGGTAACCGTACTTAAGTGGGTAATCAAGCATTCAGCCGGTCCCACTAACATATTGCCTTACTGACTTCTATACCAAATCTAGAAATATTCCTCAATCTCTTATGCCGAAGAAGAAGAGGTAAACAAGAAGAAGAGGAAGAAGCATCTACGATAAAAAAGAGGGTGTAGGCTTATGGCCACATAATAGGAGTGAAAACTTACGACAGGAGCCAAGTATTACGCGATTCAGCGCCAAGTATACACAATTTAGCGTCACCAACCGACTGGAGCCGAGTATACCCGATTCAGCGTCACCGACCCGAGCGTGACAATTCAGTTTCGTATATATAAACTACGTGACTCTTTCACAGGAAAAAGCAACAACATTTAATGAAGAAACCATCTATTAATAAAGTATGACCTTCATCACCGCTCATTTTAGCTCACAAACCGACGAAAAACCCACATTACAAAAGAAACTAATTGGTGTAAACGTTTAAATGAGTACAATTAGACATAATATGCCTGAATTGAGCGCATCTTGCAAATATATACGGCAACACCTATTCTATTTTAGCGACGGAAACGGGCGGCGCGTAATTAGGACATCTACTGACCTGTTACTGTTACATGGACGGTTTAAGGACATTTGTAGTCTTTTATTAATGTGTATGTGCCCTTATACTGTGTGTGTTTAACCGATAGAATCCCGGTGGCCCTCTGTAGGGCCGGTATGTCGTCCATACCGTCAAGCCCCGCTGGCCCTCTAGAGGGTCGCGCGGTCGTGCGGTTAAATAATCATCATTATTGCTTCTAAATGAGGGCTAATATCGTCTTTTGAGCATTTCACTGTATAGTCTTTTTTTTTTGGGCTGACTAACTGTCTTGTTCCACGACATACCGGCCCTACAGAGGGCCACCGGGATTCTATCGGTTAAGTACTTGGTGGAGCAATTGTAGGGCATGGGTTCGAACCCAGGCAAGCGCTTTACTTTGTGTCAATAATTTCATCACCACTGCTCTCATAACGGTGAAGGAAAACATCGTGAGGAAACCGGTATGTTCTAGCACCAAAAATTCGAAGTCATGTAACATCTACCAACCCGCATTGTGCCCGCGTGGTCGATTAGCCCACTCCCTTTTGAAGAGAGGAGGCCTGTGTCCCAGCAGTGGGAACATTATAGGCTGATTATGTTAAATAATAGGTCTTTACCTATGAAATTGCCGTTTTGTATGAAAAAATTTAAACGAATTTTTTTCATGAATTTTTTATTTGTATTAATCGAAGTAATCACCCATGCAATCAATGCATCTTTGCCATCGCAGTGGCAGTTTATTGATGCCCTTCTTAAAGAAATCAGCTGGACGGGAGGCAACAAATTCTTCAAAGGCATTTTGTACTGCCTCTCGGGTATTAAATTTTTTTCCCGCCAAGAAGTTATCCAAATTCTGGAAAAAGTAGTAGTCTGTAGGCGCAAGGTCTGGTGAGTAGGGCGGATGACGGAGAGCTTCCAACCCCAGTTCTTGCAACTTGGAGACCGTCTGCTGTGCAGTATGAGGTCGCGCGTTGTCGTGCAGGAGCAGCGGAGACGAGCGATTGACCAATGCTGGTTGGAGATGCGCCAGCTTCTCCATCATTGTGTTCAGTTCTTCACAGTACACATCTGCAGTAATGCTCACCCCGTTTGGTAAGAAGCTGTGATGAATCACACCGGCGCTAGACCACCAAACAGTGACCATCACTTTTCTAGGGGTAAGTTTTCGTTTAGGGCATTGTTTAGGTGCTGAACCAGGATCCAACCAACTTGCTGAGCGCTTACGGTTATCAAACAGAATCCATTTTTCATCGCAGGTAACAATGCGGTTCAAAATTCCTTCATTTGTGTGTCTGTTGAGCAGTGCAAGGCACGTCTCGACGCGTACTTCGCGCTGGCGATCATTGAGTTCGTGGGGCACCCATTTGTCAAGCTTTTTTACCTTGCCAATTTGACGCAAATGGACCAATATTGTTTTGACGCTAACGTCGAAAGCTGCTGCTAATTCAGCCGTAGATTGTGTATCATCAGCTTCCACAATCGCCTTTAATTCGTCATTGTCGACCAAAGTCTTCGGACGACCGCGAGGTTCATTTTTCAGGTCGAAATTTCCAGAACGGAAGCGAGCAAACCAATAACAGGTGGTGCGTTGGTTTGTAGAGTTAGCTCCGTAAACGTCGTTGATGTTGCGTGCCGCTTGTGCCGCGTTGCTGCCACGACGGTACTCATATTCCATAATTACTCGAATTTTTAACGTATCCATGATGACGAAAAAGATTGAAATGCGATGAAAATGTAACACTAATCAATAAAGAAATGACTACTTTTAGAAAAAAAAATCCATGTTTTTAAAATAAAATTAATTTGAAATTAGAATTCATAGCCAAACAAAAATTATTTTGATTTGAAATGGCCAGTACTGCAGAACGGCAATTTCATAGGTAAAGACCTAATATTTGTCATTATTTTGTATGAAGATGAGTTCTATCTTTACGAAGGTTATACTAAAAAATCTATTCATGTTTGTTTACATGCATCATAGAAAATTACAAATTTTTACAAAAAAATCATTTTACTTTATCAGAAATTTCTTATTCCCCCGACCATCCCGTCGCATCACATCGCCTGCCTGCTTTATTACTTCCTTTTCGTTTAGCGTTCTTTCTGATTTATTTCTTTTTGCTCGGTACCTAAGGGTCCTAGCGTGATGTTAAATAGCCTATAGCATTCCACAAAGAATTGGGCTATCAAATGTAAAAACATTTTTTGAAATCCGACTGGTCGTTCCAGAGATAACGCCCTACATACAAACTTACAAACAAAAACAAACAAATTTTACCTCTTAATAATAATATTAGTATACAGAAAGAAAATTTAACCAGTGCGCAAAACTGTAACCATGAATTCAGCATATAATTCTAGACCACCTAGCATATAAATTTTTCGTAGATTATTAAAAAGAAACAGCTGTTTCATAGAAAAGTGCAACACCTACGCGGTCAAAATGTATGGAACGACAATTTTTTTTGTTATACCTGACCAATAATTTCTTGAATCATATGCTGAATTTCATGGTTACTGTTTCCGAACTGGTTAAAATTTCTTCCTGTAGACAATAAGTAATATCTCTGAAGATTAATAACAAAGTATCATTATAATTAGGTCCACCGTTTGCTGACGTGCAGTCATCAATAAAGTGTAGGTTATTATGTTATCGGACCATATTCTGTTTCTATGCGATTAATAGGAATTTCCCAAAGACTTTTCTTTGAATGACAACTCATTCGCTGATTTATCTCGACAGACGGACAGTAACTGGAACGAGAAAGATTCTATTCACCACATCAACCTTATCAAAAGGGGTCACGCAATCCTGTTTAAGAAATGTCGGCGCCACAGCATAATCATCTCAGTGAGTCAACAATTAATCCTTGCCCCAAATGATGGCGTTGCGTCAAAACCAAGACGATATAGGATGTGGCAAAGGTTAAATCTATATCGTCACATCCTCGCGAGCTTCCTGTTTAAATACTGCGTGTTAATTGACTGTGGTCGTACGCATATGGTGTTGTTTGTAATTTGCATGCCACAGTGTCGCAGAGACAGTGCTGTAATTACCGTGAGTTGATGTGGTTACATTGTTTGTTGGTTGTCGAAAATAATGTAAATAAAAATGTGCCTTTTTATTTTTTAAAGAGAGGAATAAATCGGTAAGCTTGTCGTCGATCGTCAACAGCTTAAGGTAAATTGTAAATGTATTAATTTGGTAAGTGTCAGTATTTACTGCCTTTCATGGCCAATAGAGCCACTTTTGCACATGGTAAAAATACGTCTTGCTTAAAACGCAACAGACAACAGTATGTTAGCACATACAGTAGCAATGTTGTTACTCTGTGTCCCCACAACATCGTCCCGTGGTCTATATCTGAACACACATCCGCAAAACTAACTCGCGTGAATTGAGCGCGCGTATTAATTTGTAAAAAGGATATATCCTTAATGAGTGATTAAGCTGCAAGATTATACGGTCGGTGCTCATCTAATGGACACTTTGGCGTATAGATGACACTTTGTTCAAGTGGGATGCTTTAGGAAATGCATGTTGTTGTTTTAGAACAATCAGAATTGGGTACAAAAATCTGAAAAGTTGCAAAAATCGACTAGGATTATTGATTGAGATTTTGAGAGCGACAGTTTCTCAGAATTAATGTTAAGCAAGTGAGATGAGAAAGAGATAAAATCTTATTTGGTTCACTATTGGCATTTCAAATAATTATCCTCTATCTACTTAGGCTAACTAACAAACGTAGCTGTTTCAACGACTTAATTGTTTTTACTCAGACTGTTCCACAACTTAATTGTTTTTACTCAGACTATTCCACGAATTAATTGTTTTTAGAGTGTCAATAATTTTGAAGTAGAATCATATGAGAATTAAAGTATTCTTCAATTCTCCTTATTACCCATTCTAAGGTCAAAACCACCCTAAGCAATACAAATAAAACTTAAGCAACAAAACTTAGTTCAAGACAACGATCGCCCGTCTTAATCCGTAACTTAGCTTATTGCTATTAGTCTCGGGGGCAAGTTTAACTGCGCTAAGTTAAAGGTAAGTTCTGGTTAAGATAAGCCCCAGTTACAGCTGGGGAAATGGCTTGTTGTGGTGGGTCAGGGGCTTGTTATGTCACGGCAGTGCTTGTTTAAGTTGACAAGTATCTGATCTAAGTAGATACTAGGCAGGTATTACAATATCTAATATTTTGTTTCTTTGTTACGGTGCTCCTACATCAATGATTTCTTAGTAATTTTTTGGGGGTTAAGAAAAACGTCCGATTTCGGATTCGAGTCTGGGGCCGTATTCTTTAAGTCCGTTAACGAAGATACGGGTCCATCCGAAAGTAGATTCAAACTTTGGAGTGAACCACTACACTCGATTAATAAACTTTTTCGGACAAGTAAAAACACATCGGGTGTAGGGTCATCTGTCACATCGTGTTGTCATTCATTCTTAGGTCGGGCCCCGATCTAATCTTATATCCGTTGGTGGTACGGAGTAGGAAATGCCCGTAACGTCGGCCGAAGCCACGGATTTCGCGCTTAGAGAGTAGAGCTTCTGCTACAGTTTGCAGTAGGTAGTCTGTTAAGACTACAAGTTGTTTCATTGTTGCACCTCATTTGGACAAACTTTGTATCTGTCAATTCAGTGTATCTGTACTGATCTATCTACTCATTACTGATATATACCTCCTTTCTTAAGAACAGCTGATCAATCCTGTAAAAATCTCACCGTGAAAACTTAGGTGAAGCAACTTGATCAGCCTATAATGTTCCCACTGCTGGGACACAGGCCTCCTCTCAGTGAGAGGGAGTGGGCCGTAATTCACCACGCGGGCCTAGTGCGGGTTGGTGGATGTCACATGTCTTTGAATTTTTGATTCTAAGACATGCCGGTTTCCTCACGATGTTTTTTTCCTTTACCGTTTTGAGAGTAGTGGTGATGAAATTAAATATACAAAGTAAAGTGCCTGCCTGAGTTGGAACTCATGAACTATTACTCGTAAATCGGGGCGATACCGCTAGGCCACCACAGCTCTCTGGTGACGTAACCTTGACGTGAACTGTCATTCCATTTGATGCCAGGGAATGACACTATTGACAGCTCACTTGACCTAAGTTTTGACGTTGAAATTTTTACAGAAATAGAACTCTAACTTATTCTTAATGAGACACAATTCACTTTTTCAGGTTTTTCTTCAGAAAGAAATGTAGCCGTCTCAAATCATATCAAAGCAAAATATTTTATTTCACATAAATGTATATGGGCACTTATGAAACGTCAGAAGCTAGGTGCACGGTTCCAATTGGTTGTTTCCTATGGAGAAGAGCCGGCAAGAAACTCCACGGCTACTCTTTTAAAAATAAGGGGCTTTTACAATGTTTCAAATTAGTGTTGGTCGGTATGGGAGGACAGTATACGCCTGTCAACAAGTAACAGGTACTCAACAAAATATAAAAAGTTCTACAAATCTACAATCTACAAGTAAGGCCTACAATGTTCTCACTTTCACAAAATATAGAAGACTCTATATAAAAATAAAAGCCTATTTAAACCATATGACATGTCTATGCTTGTTTACAGACCCGCGCTAAAGTTTCCCATTTCCAAACACACGGAAATAGTCTAAAATGTTAATTAAACGATTAGAAACGCAATTCGCAGTACAAACTCGAAACTTCTAAACAACCTAACTTGTGGTACTTGAAAGTGCTCAGTGTTCGGTTCAAAACGCATGTAAAAACAAAAGTTCGTGCTATCAGTGATCAAAACTACCACTTAGTAAGTGCGAAAGATAAGAACCACGCCAATTTAGTCTGGACTGGAGCTTCCAAGTGCTTTTGGGTTATTTATAGCATTTGTTAACGACTTCTTCGTGATGAAAGTCTTCATTAATGGGGAAGCGCCAGGTTGCCCGCGAAATTCAAATTTTCTTACGTTTTTTGTAATTTGCAGGTCAGTGTCAAGTTGTATGTTGAACAAAATATGATTCGCGACCGTAACAAGTATGTATTTACAGAATTATAATCATTAAAATCATCAATACAACCTTCGTTCATATAATCTTATTTATTTTGATTATAATTCTGTAAATACATACTTGTTACGGTCGCGAATCATATTTTGTTCAACATACAACCTGACACTGACCTGCAAATTGCAAAAAAACGTATGTAATAAAACATTTATTTCGCGGGCAATCAACCTGGCAGTTCCCCCTTTAAGACAAATTTATTGAGAGGTTTCAAATAGTCAGAATATATTTTGTGAAAATTTTCACTAGGGTAGTTTCCATACGAAGGGAGTCTTATATCAAGGAATGGCCATAGGTTGAGTTGATTGTGTTTTAGTCGACACACGAAACTATTTGGTACTAAAAGCTGCTACAGTTATCAGTCAAGTTCATCGTCATCCGCTCAGCCTTTATTTAACTATTAGATTGGGGACGGCTTCTAATCTAACCGGAATGCAGCAGAATACCAGTACTTTACATGAAGCAACTGCCTATCTGACCACCACAACCCAGTTACTGGGTTACACGATACCCTTTGGTAAGACAGTCAAGCTCGTGTTCCAAGAAATATGATATTAAACCGTTTAAAACTGCAATTTTAAATTCTCTTCCCTCAAATTGTTAATTACACTGACGTGTAAACTAGATGCCCTCTTTACAAAGCGTTCATTAAGATGCGCATCTCAAGAAAGTGAGGTCAATTGACGAGGCGAAGCAAGATAAGGGCCTAGATGAGGCAAGGCAAGAGGCACGAGGCGTGAGGCAGACTCAAAGAGCGAAGAAGTTCAGTTCATTACCGTCTTACAAGCTCCTTGCATCATGTAGGGAGGGGACAGTTGATGCTGTTAATTGTTATCGATAGAAATGTGTAATTTGAAGTCTATGACGGTGTAGTGTAGGACGTATATGTCCATGTTAGAATGCATTTTTATAGAATAATTAGCTTTTAACGCTCAAGGGATTACGTTATGTTAGATTGGAAAATTTTGTGCTAGAATTGAGCTAAGAGCTATAGTAGTGTAGTATGTTACTTTTAAAAACATTAATTTTGTCTTTGGACGCTTATGTTATTGGTCATATAATTAATTATACAAAACATTGTTTTAGTAGGTATGTCTTAATATTAACCAATTCCGTTTTGCGCTCTGATAGCATTGAATAATCACCGGATATATGTAGATTATTCATAAACTTGACCATGATGTCATTACTCGCTGAACACTAAACCTAAAATGACATCCGCAATGCACAGGCAAATAAGATAAGAACAGAATTTTACTAACAACAAACCAGCTTGTCTGATGTCGAGCTAGCAAAAATAATCAACGAAATTACTATCCCGGCGTTCTCAAAAGCCGAAAGTCACTCGAACTATCATCGTTGCAGCAAGCGGAACAAACTACCGCCAAGTGTGTCGATTTCCAACGACGTCGACTCGAGTAGTGTAGAAAAAAAAATATTCTCGAGTCGCAAGTTCAGGGTGGGGGGAAGGGGGTGCCTTCCCTTCCTACGGACCTCCTTAACTGCTGGCAGCGGACAAAAAGAATGAATGGATCCGCCCCTTAACGAATACACCGAGCGGCATAATTCATACTTAGGAAAGTGCAAGGAGTTGACGTGGACTTTTATTTTTTTTCGTTTTAATTACGATAGCGTCACCAATGAGGTTAGGTTTGCTTTTGGTGGAATATTTTTATTTGTTTTTTTTTTTCGCCTTTTTTGTCGACTTCTCTCTTATATGCGTGAGGCTGGTCGGGAATTTTAGAAGTTTTTTTACCTTTTCGTTTCCCAAACTTGCTCGTATCGTTGGAAACTGCACGTATGCGGTTTCATTTTTTGTTATTTCTTTAGTTTAATTTTGTTCACTCCTTCCTAAATAAAAATTATGTCAGCAAAAGTCATCGCTTGTAAAATACCTTATAATTAAAAAAGTTTTACCATGGTCGTCTCTAACGACATGCCAAATTAAAATATCTTATGCACCATTTAAATGAGTAGAACAACCGCCTGCTGCAAGTATTCAAGTACTTGTACACAATTGATTACTTACTGGGCACCAGTGCTCGTTTGGAGTGCACTCCTTTTGGAATTAACACAAATTGCACCTTGTTACTAATATTAAAGTATGTTAGTTAAAAAGTGAAATAGGATATTCAATGGCCTTGTATGATTTCTTTCAGTGTCTTCCCTTTAAGTACCTAGACATTTTCGTTAACTTCGGGTATCACCAGGTTAACGAAAACAAACCGTAAAAGCTCCCACAGACAGGCGCGACGCGACAGCGCTACACAAAGGCGCAGCTCGTCGCGCGACACGCGGTGCCTTTGTGTCGGGCGTCGCGTCGCGCCTGTCTGTGGGAGCTTTTACTGTAGTTCTCACTCACTCGTAAGTTTCCAATATCGGGTAATATGAATACTTAGTTACTGTCAATCGCATAATCTATTTATCAATGACACTGAATGTATCACAAAATATCGTAATTACTAAGTCCACAATCACCCCCACAATTGACAAGTAAAACGAAAATCCCGTCACTAAAAAGTACTGTCTCAAGACAGCGACAGTACCAAGCGCACTAGCCGCTGCAAACGGACCACGGAAGCCCGCCTCGGAAGTTAAGATGCGTCGGTTGCCACGTATAATTTTTTCCACTCTCTTTCAATTCACTCCCCCTATCGCCCCCCACCCCCTTCTCAACCCTTCCGTCTGTCAATCTTAACTACAAGGCGGGAAGCCTCCGTATTACAGGGTTCAGTACTGAACCTACATTTTTTTATTTCACTATCGAGATTTTAATAGGACTCGACTAGAATTTCTGAGAATCGATGATTCGAGCGGGATTACGAGTTGGATGCTTCGGAATAGTTTTATAAAGAGTGAATTTCGTTCGTTCTGAAATTAGGGACGTTTTTTATGTTTTTTGTTCGAAGCTTATTGCCTGTGCCTCGTTTGGTGCGTAATGCGTGCAGTGGCGCGGAAAATGTCTAAAACGAGTAGATTTTTTTTTTTGCATAAATGATGATTGTGCTATGGTAACTATGGATGTATGTAGTACTTCTATTTTTTTTTATTTTTGCTGTATGCATATTTTATTTTCTTTTTGTCTTGTTTACAAATTTCAAATAGCATTTAATTAATCAAAAACACTCTGAGTACATTTAAAAAAATTGCACAAAACCAAAGACAACCTACCATAAACCCAGTAAAAAAATTCTCTACGTCTATGCACCATAGACAAAAACAATCATCGGTCATTTTTTCAAAGCAAAAATCCAAAAAGGCTATAACTTGCCGTCTGGGCACTAATCAGTGGTATTGTGGAGGCTGTTTGAAGTCTCAGCGTAATGGAAGACCAGACAAGCCAAGGGGAGAAGGAAATAAAAAAAATACTCAACGCACGCATAAGTAGGCGGACGTCGCGGCACAAGTGCGAAATATTTTGGCTAGACGTTTCGGGAAAATGATGTTTCCGTTTCAGAGATTTCGTAAAAGGAAAATTGTGCGTAATTATCGTCTGTTCTAGTATATTTATAACATACCATAAAATTAAAGTGGTATTTAGTTTGTATTCATGGATCAGTCTTAAAAAAATATACATGTAGGAAAATAAACGTTTGTCTGAAAAGATTAAGAAAAACTGATGTAAAAATCGAAAGTTGTAATAGAAAGTTTAGAAAAATCATTGTAATATCAATAAAATACATGTGTCTCATTTATACATAACTCAAAATGATCATGTCAGTAACACATTTAAATTGTCAGATGTATGAAAACGAAACTTCAACAATCATCAAATTCTCAAAAAATTACCAAAACGTCTATTCAAATCTTGCCTTGCCCCGTGACACGAGACTCAAGATACATCACCAAAGGGGGTCCCCTACGATCCACTACGCTGTACAAACTTACAACAGATAAGGGCCTCAAGTACCCCCCAAAAGGGGTAAGACAGACCCCCAAGTCTAGGCAGACTTTGTTGCAAGAAAAAATAATGCGCGCCGAGGTGACTTCAACTGGCGGACATTTTAACTTCGTCATCGCATATTTTTAGTTTCACTGAGAATTGGAGATTTTTTAAAATTTTGTTACGTCACTGTTTTCGTGTTCTTGGTAAGTTGTATGTGGTCATTTTGTTCATAATTATTTTAAAGTAATATTCATTGTTTCATTTTAAAGCGAGTCTTATTCTGTTTCTTTATTATGAATTTGTTTGTTTTCTGGTTTAATTGTGTTGTTAAAGTAAATATAAATCCCACATAAATACAAGACAGAAGACACAGTGCTTTCTTATAAGCTTCATTGAAAGTATATTTTCGATTACAAATAGCAGACTTATAAACATCCCGAGTTACCAATATCAGACGGTTTTACTAAAAGCCCTCCTATTGTTTTTCCTTACCATAGAAGACGTCTATCCGCTTTTTTCTGGCAAAATTGTTTTACCACCTAAAATCTAACCTTTAAATTTCCAAAGTAACAAAACCTTTGTTTAAAAAAATGACCTCACATTAAAAATGTGTCCTTAAATCGTTAACAAAAGGTTCATTGTCTCAAAATGTTCTCAAATAGTCTCAGAAAGCCGCGACGCTCTAATTGTCCCACAGTGCGGCTAATATTGTGTTACCCTAGCATTGTCCTTCGCCACACTGTGCCGTTTCTGAATCTTATACGGAAAGGAATCAATTTCAAAGTACAGTTCATGACAGAAACATATATTGTTTGTTTAATTTAGATAACATTGTTCTTTTATTAAAATAATCTATTCTTTTTTTGTGGGCTTGTACAGTCCCACTTGTGGGCAAAGGTCTCTAAATAATAATCTTTTTAATTGTCGAAAGCAATTGTATGTATTTTAAATTATTATGATTTTTTATTAATATAACTGCTATGATTCTGAATGATAATTTGAAAATGGATAGAGTGACCAAGAAAATTATATTATTTGCAAAAGTAACTTTGACTTGTAATCAAATTCCAAGTATTCAAATGTCCTTTTAGGTCCTTCATAAATCTCATAGACTGTTCATTGAAATCCTAATAATTCTAACAAAGTTAAGTCATTGTGTAACTTTTGCTGCAAGATAATTTGAAATGGGTTAATAGGTGAACCGTGAACAATTTTGCACAAAGAATATGAAATGTCCAATACTAGAGAAACATCATTCATTGCCCATAGCAAACAATTACGTTTTTCTACTGGTTCGAGTTTAGTACCTATTTGCGACTTTCTATCGGTTAATTTTTGGTTTATTTTGTAAGTACTTTATTATGAATAATACTGGCAATCATGCTGGAATAATAACTTTAACGTTATGAAAAAAAAAAACAAAAGCTACCTGACATTCAACTGTTTTTTTAACCCTATCAGTTTATCATGTCTGCGCTGAAATGCGCACACATGACAAACAGCCCGTGATTTTCTTTATCTTTTTTATGTACCAACATATTCTTGTGTACTTTTCCCAGAACTATGCTGACCTGACTGTACCAGCGGCCGCAGTCTCGTGAACTTGATACATGACATTGTCTGCCCTTTTCACGCACCCTGCCCCCGCCCCGCCTTTTGTCTTACCTTCTTGCTTACACCTATTTTAGTATTCTACTAGTCTGACGACTATTCCGTGGACTATATTAGACTAGTACCTACTAACTTGTTTTTATTTTTACTATACAGGATGTATCAGAAAGGTCTGGTCATATGTGTGGTACACATGTGGATGAAGTGAAGACTATGTGGGTCATTGTTGCTGTTTTGTTTTCTCCTCAGTTAATTTTAATCATGGTCTGGCAGTTTGAGTAATTTTTGTGGCCTACCCAAATGTCTTTTCTTTGGTATTGTTCGTCGAATCGTTGAGCTCTTTAAGTTCTGAGTTGAGCTGCACGATTTCTGGACTGACTGAACAGGTCCACTCAATCTGTGTGGTTTTTCCTCAAAAGACCTTTTCAGACACAAATCTACATGGTCTTCATATGATCTGACCAAGATTATGTCTGGACAATAAAAGAGACTGTGACCTCTGAGTTTGTTTCGGCCTTTCTTCTCAGAATAGTCAGATAGGAAACGCCGACCTCATCTAGTTTTTAAAATATGGCTGACGTGTAAAAGTGTTTGTTCAAACCTATTTACAGAAATAAAATCATTTATCATTTATCACAGACCATCAAACTGCACAACTTTCTCCATGGGAACAACATCGTAATCGATAAAAAAATACATATAAAATACATATACCATAAAAATAATACATTAGGGTCGAGTAGGTATTGAAGTTTTGTATGGGACAGTTGATTATTTTTTCGCGATTGCCGTCTGTACCACAAATCATTAAATATGACCACATCTTTCTGATACATGCTGTAACTATACCTAGTTTTTATTGTGAAGTGACCTCGGTTTAATTTTATCACTTAATCTGTGGTTTCTGACTTCTTATACAGGCTGTTGTTTTCTGAAGGTTAAAATCTTAATTGGAAAAAGTCTTGTGTTGCAATTACGACAATTATATTTAGTTGGTAGAATGGCTGAAAAAGGAATTCAAAAACTTTTGTGCATTCTTTTTTTAGAACACTGTTTATTTTAATTTAATGACTCACTTTGACAAAGTTATTGCTGTAATATGATAATGCTTAAATAAACAGGCAATTATGTTCGTTAATTATTTCAATTTGTTTAATTCATAGTACCTACTTAATAACCCAACCACAAGGAATTAATTTCTGAAGTAAGGAAATGTAAGAATAAGTATAAAAATATGTCAAGAATTTTACTAGGAATTACCTTTCGTAAGTGCAATGGTGAATCATCGTTTTAAAATTAAGGAAAATCCAAGGAAATAAAGCTAATAAATGTACGTAGAAATACCATATATGTTGAAGTAAATTCATTATTATTTTTTAATACAGTACTACACTCCTGAACCACAAACAATTTTTCTTTCTACAAAAGGTAATAACTAGCTGGAATTTATTATATTCAATAGTAATTGTTTTACCACTGGACAAGTAGATATATTATACAGGAAAGGAACGCATTGGTTACCACGATTACTCATCGTTTTCAGGGTTTCTTCACGATGTTTTCCTTCACCGTAAATCAATTGCTTCAAGTTTAACTTAAATAGTACATACTAAAGTACGTATTAAAAAGCAAAATGCCTTAATTTTTATTTTATTTTACTCTTTGAAAAGTAAGAAATTACAGAATTTTATCGTAACTTTTATTTCGGCAAGAACTTCAAAAGGACAATATTGGCAGAGCAAAACAACCCTCAAATGCGAACGGTCCTTTGACGACACTTTTTAAGTATTAAAGAAAACTTTCACGCGATCCTTTCTTTCATTGAAAACCACATCATTAGACAGTCTCAGAAACGGTTCTCTAGTAAAACGCTTAAATTTTGTGTTTTGGTTTAAATATTTCTAAGAATTATGAAAGCAAAATTAAGTTGAGGGAGTTTTTTAAATGAATATTTACTGTTTGGGGAGTAATGAATCGATCTTTAATGTAATATGTTGAAGAAACGATATGACGATTCTGTAAGCCACTAATCATTTAAATAGAAAACTAATATAAAAATCTGTATAATGTTTTTTAATCTGTTTTTCTTTTATTTGTAACAGGCACTTAACTCATTAAACACAAAAAAATGTTCAAACTTTTTAAGCTATTGCATAGCTTTTATCGCGGACTTTGAGCGCGGCGAACGAATCAAGAAATTCCGTAACGAAAATAAAACCTAACACCCCCCACTCCGCCTACCATGTAGCTTGGCCGAGCGTTCGCTTAACGTGTATGTATATGGTACGACTGTACTTGAATTAATATCAAAGAAAAAAAAAACTGCATAAATAAAAAATAAATAAATAATTATAATTGCATAAGTTGATAAAAAATGCTATGCAATAGCTTTACCGCGGCAGTCCCGAGTGCAACACGTTTTTTTTTTTTTTTTTACTTTTTTAAAATACGTATTTGTATCATTTGCATTTTAAACTATCGAAAAAAAAAAGAAAAATTTATGTATAGTCAATATTTCTTAACCCGTCGCATCCCTCTCCCATTTTCCTCATAGTTTAGCATTCTCCGGTACGCTGGGTGGAAGATGGGGTGTACTTGACCACCCCGGCAACCCATCATCGCCTCAAGAACAACATCGCGATTTTAATATAGTCTCGTTTTAATTCGGAGATAGTTAACGATACTGTTCATGTTTTCGCTGTTTTTCCTTGTTTATGTATTTTTATTTTAGTTTTTTTTTTGTTAGATCAGTTTTTAGTTTTATTTAATCAATTATATACAATGTTTATTTTTCTCTCTACAGAAGTAATGAACTTATTGTTAATTTTTGACAGTAGTACACGAAAAAGGAGCTTACTTTTTGAGAGACTAGTGCTTGAGGTAGGTTTATATAAAAACCTGTATTACAGATCACCACAGCCCTCCCACGGCTAGATTCCTGATATTTGGATACACGCTATAATAACAATGCAGGATACTTAACCAAGAGTAAATGAAAGAAACAATGTTTCAGTGTTTTATTGAAATAGAATTTGATTGAAAATATGTTTTTTTTTCTATACCTTTTCTACAACACCTTGGCAGCTTTATTTTTATTTAAATAATCTGTTTACCTAATTAATGTTTGTGTTACTTAATAAAGACTTTCCGTCGTATCGATATTTTCCTGAAAACCTAAGTATAACAATCTAATAATATTAATTGAGAAATCAATCAATTCCCATTCAATAAAATAACTAACACCACCAAAATACCAATAAATTAAAAATAAATAATCGCAATTAAAAAATAAGCTCCCATTAGAAAAATAGTGGGGCTCTCACATGTTTAACTAGCGTTTCTCAAGTCGACGCCAAATGAGGGTGAGCAGCTTTAATGAATAATTAATGTGCACACTGTTCGCGCCAATTATAATTACGTAAGGAAAGCAATTATGCCAGCCACCCTGTTTGTTCCTCATGATTTGCACATAGTTTAGGGAAAAACTATGCATACACGCGAACATGTCTGGATAGATTGATGTTATGACGTAACAAGCTTCTTTATGTTATTGGAAAATTTTGGTAAAAGACCGCGTTAAGTTGCGCCTTGAGTTGCTCATGGTATAACTAAAGAAATACCTGCAGTTCTGTTCTGTAAAAATCGTACGTGAGCTGTCAGTCCACCTTATGCTACGGATTGACACTATTAGCTATATATTAGTAGATAGCTCACTTCAAGCTAAATTTACTTAAATTTTCACGGTGATCTTTTTACAGAATAAGGTTTAAGAATAAGGTTTTTATATAAATTACAGCCGTTCCGGTTGTAATATAAAAAAAAAAAACTTTATCTGACATTTAATGACGTCTGTCAAATTTGACAGACGTCATTAAATGTCAGAAAAAGTAATCAAAGTAATTATGTTGATTGCTTTAATTGGTAATAAATGAATAAAGTACGTCATCAGTTTCGCTGTCATTAACAAAAACAAACACCACCTAACATTAATCATAGCATACCTATTTCCCTAATATATTTCATAATCCTTTTATATACAATCTAATATAAAACCAGGCAACAATCAAACAAAGAACTCTGCTGGTTCCAGAAATAGTTAGGCTGAACGATGCGTTTACCTTTGTTTAAGTCTATTTAAAACCTAAACACTCCCGCGACAGACAGAAAAGAATCGTAGCGGGTGACGCAACGGAAATACACTGGACTTTGATTTATAAAGGACTTTAAGATGTAGTGGACTTCACTTTTTCTTAGCACTTTGTGGAAGTAAGTTCGAAGGAGTAATTAGAGAAAATAATGTTTTTAAATAAAAATATACTTTTTGTAAATCGGTGCGCAGTGGGAGGGTTAATATTAATTTTGTTGAATAAAAAGATTAAAGACACAAATGATTAGGGCCACTTCATGTATTTTATTGCATTAGTAACTAAATGGTATTCCTGTTTCAACTCCTGAAGATTCTGAGACAATCAGCAATATTTATTAGATGTGCAAGATGGAAGACCACGTAAGTAATTTAACATTTGTTTTTTTTAATGATTGTGCCTAAATTGTACTATTATTACGTAAAACTTATTATTAAAAAAAATCTTTTAGTTAAAATAATGGATAGCACTTTAGATGACACCAACATTAAATTTGAATAACAAAACCTCAAATTCACCGATCCATCTCGTTGGTCAAAACACCTCCCCATAATTACTACCGGAAAGCGCATTTTTTCAACTTGTCTGTAAAATCAGTGCACGTACCTAATTAACAACAAAAGCGACGCGTGCGCAGGACACGGGGCTCGCGCGTCACGCCTTGCTAGGCCGGAAGTACCGCCGGACGTCGAGATTGTGGCCCCAGCCCCTGATTCCTTCCGGTGGACCCGATGGGCTCTTTGCCGGTAAATGCGTGAGGCATGGGAGAATGGAGTTATGAGGTAAAAAAGATAAAATATTTTTTTTGTGTAACATTTAAATGTCGATTTTGTTGAGTGGTGTGGGGTTAATTATGTGTTGTTAGTGTTTTTAGATGTTTATTATTTGTTTTACAAAGAAATAACACCTTTCTCAATCAGGGGCGATAATTTATTTATTTATTTATCTAAACTTCTCGCACATAATAACGTACAAAGGCGGACTTAATGCCTTAGGTATTCTCTACCAGTCAACCAAGGGTGGTCTAGAGATAAGATGGCGGGTGCTCTGTTTAACAGGCGTTAATAATAATAATAAAAAAAGATAACTTGGTTAATTATAAATAAAATAGATATACAAGCACCTAAATAGGTTATAAACTGTGGTGGATAATCTGTGGCGCTTTTATTTTGCTATACGAGTAAGTACGAAAGATGTTTAATTAGACACTATTTTATTATTTCAAAGAGTTTTAGATTTTCAAAGCTAGCTATTCTACATAAAATTTTGCTCCACCTTGGGTTTCCTTGGGGGATTAATTTTAAAGCAACATTTTCATTGACTTTAAGAAAACCCAAAAAGTGAGATGATGCGAAAGGGACCAAGTTATTTTAATCCGATCTTGATCACTAAAAATATCGTATGTACAATTTATAACATCAATTATTGCGGCAGCCAAAGATTTGCAAAAGTTTGCGAACCCGCACCAACCCGCTTCAGCTTATACCTTGAATTTAAGGTCGTCGCTCCGATCTTCAGCACGGAACGATTGGCTGTGATCTTTTTTTTATTACTTGTCATGTACCGTGACTACAACGAGAGAGTGACTCATGTCGGGATGTAAGCATGAGGTGGCCTCTTTGCAATTGATATTGTATTTAGTTCGCAAAGAGGAACCTGTTTGTAAGTGAAGCTATCTGTGGGTTGGGTTCTTTTGTTGTGTTAGGTTTTTTTGAATAGAGAATTAATTCATTTGATTTTGCGTTTTTGTTTTAAGAGAGAAAAGAAGGTATTTTCTGAGACGATTCCAGCACCTCATTAGTACCTGTCTTTTTTGTGGGTTTAACATAAGTGATAAATGATAAATGATTTTATTTCTGTAAGTAGGTATGTACAAACACTTTTACACGTCAACCATATTTTTAAACTAGCTGAGGTTGGCGTTGCTTATCTGACAAGATAAAGGACCTGGATATATCGGGTAGCCATGCTATCGAACCTGCACTGTAAGTAATTTAACAGACCCTGACATAGTTGCACCGTACGCGTAACTAATTTACAAATCCTTTAAATACATAAAATTATTTTATGTTATTTTCGTGAGTCACTCATGATTAGTGTGACTAATTGATTATATTTTTTTACTAATATTATATATATACATATCGACAGTGTAAAGGTAAAATGGCTAAAGCGTCAAAACTTGAAATCTCAAGAATGAATTTTAAAGTAATTAATTTAAAATTCATTCTTGAGATTTCAGGATTTGGCGCTTTGCATTGTCGATATGTATTCCCAAACTCATGAGAAACATACCGTAATATTTGCTTTACATTAAACTAAATCTTTGAATGTAGCACTGGCCTTACCACCAATTGCACTAACTCGTCAAGTTAAGATCAGCACCTTATTTGCGTAACACACTATCTATCACAATCTGAATCATTTTGAAGCCTGTTGCTAATCCATTGGTTCATACGAGTATGTTCGAAAAATTCGTCTGCTCAACAACGTAAATAACGCAATGAATGTTGTTGAACTGCCAAAATGAAAGCTATTCCTATTGCTAGTGTGTTACTATTACCCCGTTGAACAAAAAAACACGTGTGGCACTCGGGGACTGCCGCGGTAAAGCTATTGCATAGCATTTTTTATCAACTTATGCAATTATAATTATTTATTTATTTTTTATTTATGCAGTATTTTTTTTTCTTTGATATTAATTCAAGTACAGTCGTACCATATACATACACGCTAAGCGAACGCTCGGCCGAGCTACATGGTAGGCGGAGTGGGGGGTGTTAGGTTTTATTTTCGTTACGGAATTTCTTGATTCGGTCGCCGCGCTCAAAGCCCGCGATAAAAGCTATGCAATAGCTTAAAAACAAAAAATAAAATAACTCGTTCTTACTTTATAAAACCTAACCCTAAAAAACCGCATTACTCCTCAAGTCCCACTAAGATCAGTATCCGTCGTAACAAAACCACAAATAAATATCAATAGAGTCCTCCAGTAGTAACGGAGTCCTCCGGCGGTAGACCACAAGGATCACCTGTGAGTCGCACGGCGCCGGCGCAGTTCCCACGCGCTCGCCTTACGCTTCCTTCCTGTGTCTGAGCATTGAGAATTGAGCAAGTGTAGGGTTGGTGCTGTCATTAAATTATCATAATTTTTGTTAGTGTTGGTAATTATATGTTATGATATTTCTCTGTGGTGTTATGATGTACACAGGTTAAAAAAAAGTAATTTACAGATGATGTTATCCTTTTTTTAAGAAAATGTATAAATCGTTTGAAAAAATCATTTATAATTAAAGAAAGCCTTGAGATCAATAAAATTCAAAGCCAATTAAATTAATTTAACTAAAATATTGTTTCGTGATGATGACTTACAGGTTTTCTTAAGAAGGAAGTAATTCTCTTAAGTATTTTTGCATTATTTCTTAAAACAAAATATCAATATCCGTCCAATATCAAAATTCTAATTACAAATCTCTTCACACTTTTTTTTTAAATTTAAAATTCTCTTCTACTTAATATTTTAGCCTTGTCCCGATCATAGCCCTCAAGGGTCATCCAGTGGTTAAGGGTGACAATAGTTAGCTGCCCCATCGGCTGGGAACCGCGCCTTCCGTTCGGCGTAAGTGACAAATCTTTTTTTGATTGTGTGAACCTAGGAGTATCCGGCTACTTATACTTAGGAAGGAAGTGATTTGTGCGGGAAACTGCAATGTCCTTCAGTCTTTAGAGACGCACTTATTGGATGATTAGCTCTTAACGAGGCATAGAGGATGAAGAGGGTTTTTGTACGCAGAGGTGTCTGAAGGAGGTCGGTTTTGTGAGCAAAATCGGGGGTAATTAAATGGATGGGGAAGTAGGAATAGGATAATATTATTGAATAACTAAAGACTACTTCCCGTATTTAAAAACGTTTAAAATCTAGTCGCCATCTCATCTCGGCGACAATCAATGTCAAAAACTTGTCAAAAATTATGTAATTAGAAGTATTTTTGGCAGGTTGAGTCCGAGTTTGGAATGCGAACGTTTTTTTAAAAATACATGAATTACCCTTCTGGTTGTCATGAGAACGTCTTTGTTTTGAGAGCGTTTTACTAAAGCGAGATTCTATTTGCGTGAGTTACCTAAATACGAGAAAACCTGTTCGCATCTCAAAGAGCTTTACTTAACATAAAGGAATAAAATCTTAAAACATTTTACCAAAGGAATCTCCTTCGGTATTCCTTTCAGCGCGGCATTTGGCTCCGTCTTATTTCTTGGCAGTTAACCCTTTTGTCGCCGCGGTGAAGGAGCCCATTGTTTCACGGCGGCCGGTCTCACGGGCCCCGTCTCAGGCAAACAGGTCAGGTTTGTTACATTGTTTAAGTAGGCTAATATTCCCATGGGAGTGGAGGGTTGGACAAAGTGACATTGAAGATCTGTAGTGATGTGTTTGAGTAGTTAATGGTTTTTTTTTGTATTTTCGGTGGTCATAAAATCTGTCGATAAATAAGAGAAATAAAGCAAATAAAATACACTCTATTGAGCTTCATATTCATTCTTTTTTAGCTTTCTCGCGTATTGTTAATGATTTCAAAAAACGAGCGTATTGGCGACAAATACGTATCAAATTTTCATGCATACGCCAGACGAATTTCATTTATATATTTTGTTGGTGGACATAAAAAATAGTTTTTTCTTTCGTATTTACTGATTGATCTTGTCGTGAAAATGAATAAGTAACACTATCCATATCACTCAAAATCTATTTTACTTAAAGCATAACGGACATTTAATTTCATAATAATTACGTACGGAACCGTCTCAAGATTATGATCATCGCGTGCGGGAGTGTCATTAGGGTGCGTCCACACTGTCATATTGTGTGGATCGCTTACAGCGGCGTATCTTGAGGGTGGCAAACTGGGCGATGAATGGATATTGTGTAGTGTAAAGAATAAGGCTGAGAGATTAAGTAAAGTAAGGCCAACGAGACGAGATAAAATATGTAAACAACCTGACCTTTACTGAGTTACATTACGATAGCGAGAGATTATTATCTCCATCCTTATCTCTCGCAAGGAATAATGACGTCATTTGGTTGATGACGGCTGTCGTTGTGTGATTCGTGGTACAGAAAAGCGGTCGGTACAGCAGGTATAAACATTTGGTCCGCACTTTTTGTGAACAAGTTCATTCCTGTTTGGATTGCGTTCGAAGTGATACGAATTTTTTCGGTTCCGTACCTATTTGTTTAGTTTTTTGTTGTTATTAATCCGTTAGTGTTAGTTTTTTTCTTGTTGATTTTTACTGTTATTATGAGTGGTTGTTGATTTTAAGTATGGAATCACAGCCTGGCAGCTCTAGAAAACCTTAGAAATATATCAATACACTACGACAAAAACTTTCTTTAAAAAAATGTTATGAACCCCTGAAACTTTGTTAACATTTTTTTATCTCGTCTCGTTGGCCTTACATTATAAGGTTAGATTAATAGTGGTTGCAATAGATTTTAGTTTTTTTTATGGAACTATTTAACTCATTAAGCATCGCTAATGAGACACAATTGATTTTCTATTGTTGGGCCACCTGGGGCCTGTGTAGTTAAAATAAATTTGGTACCTACGGTAAAATTACCAAAAAGGCGTTGGTAAAGTAACAATCTTTTAGCAATTATTAATGTTGAATACTATTATTGTGTATAATATTTTGGTGAGAGCAGTGGTGGCCAAGTGGTAACGGCCGCGACTTACGAGTTGGTAGGTTCGAACCCAGACAGGCGCTTAACTTTGTATAAATTATTTCATTACCACTGATCTCAAAACAGTGAAGGAAAAACATCGTGAGGAAACTGGCATGTTCTAGAACCAAAAATTCGAAGACATGTGACATCTACCAACCCGCACTGGGCCCGCGTGGTAGATTACAGTGCACTCCCTCTCAAAAAGAAGAGGCCTGTCTCCCAGCAGTGGGAACATTATAGGCTGATTATGGATTATCTTGGTGAGGTTACTACAAACAGAAACTTAAGTGATGTTTAATAAAATATTTAGCAAAATATTCAACCTAAAATTACTGGCGGAGGCGGATTAACAACCGAAACCGATAGTCGAGAAAAGGATACATTAATAACGCGTTAAATCTTGCTTACTATTCAAAACAACGCTAACATTCATGATACTAAAACTCATGAAAGCCAACATTCATTTATTATTACAACCTCATTAACAATATAAAACGTCTCACACAACACACACGAATAATCATTCCCACATCGAAACTGTCCGCCTTCATTTTTAGCGCATAATTACGTCTACAACGGACTGCCAAGCTGTCGCGTGGCGTACCGGTCGCCGCGCATCTGTCGCGCGTCTGAACTCAGCCTTATGACACGGAACATTATTATAAAATTGTAAAAACAAAAGAATTTAAATTGCTGTTTTACTGGTTGTTTTTATGGTAGTGAGTTATTGTTTTTTACCTTTTTAGAATAGTTTCGGTTCAATATTTAGGTCTGAAATACTAAACAATAGATTATCATATTGTTATAAATCGAAAGATTGCTTGTCTAAAGTAAAGATTCGACCACTTAAAGAAATGAGGCCTACCGCGCTTGAGTTCGCCACTAGAGGCGCTAGTGTAGAGTAAGGTCCTAGATGTCAAAATATGTACTGAACGTTCACTGTTTGCGGGATTTTTTATCACGGATTTTATCGAATGATTCATAATAGCTGTAATGGTTGTGCCATTCTTGATTAATTATGGCTTAAGTCTTTAAGTAAAAAGTTAGGATCTAATTTGGTGCACACTTGAAGGAAGAATAAGATTTTTCTGCTTCATGCTTGCCAATTTTAGGAATATTTTAATCTAAATATTCATTTGAAGTTTTAAAATGTAATAAAATAAACATAATATGAATATAAGGGTACTTAAACATATCCAAAACATCAAATAAAAGTACTGCAACAGGACCTTACTCGACAGTGGCGCCAACTGGTGAGCACAAAAACGATAGCCCCCATTGCATACAGCATTCCGAAATATCGACATTCGTGTAGAATTTGTGAAACGAAAATGTAGCATCTTCGTAGCAAAGCGTAGCATTTTCGTAACGCCTTTGTAGTAATTCGTAGCATCTTCGTAGCGACATGACAGGTGCCAAAAAATACTTTTATTTTGCAAAACAGAGAAATTAAATTAGATGATACTTATTACTGTGTCTGCAATGGTTTGGTGATAAAACTCTACTTCGTAAAAGTACCTTGTGTACTACATGTTACAATTCAAAGTCCTTAAGTCCTGACTTCCTGAGTCGAGCTGCACGATTACTGAGAAATGCGTGCACTGACTGGACAGGTCCACTCAATCCGTGTGGTTCTTTCCTCAAAATACCATTTCAGATACCAATCTGCATTGTCTTTGCATGACCTGACCAAGATTATGTCTGGACTTTAAAAGAGACTGTGACCTCTTAGTTTTTTTCGGCCTTTCTTCTCAGAGTAGTCAGATAGGAAACGCCGACGTCGTCTAGTTTAAAAAATATGACTGACGTGTAAAAGTGTTTGTACAAGCCTATAAAATCATTTATCATTTATCAAAGCATTGTTTTATTTTTCGTGCTTTGTCTGTTTTCACTACGGAACTTAAACATTCTTTACCTTTTTTTTTATATGGAGAAATGATTACAGGAATTTTCCATGCTTATTCAATAAAAATAATCACATCAGCTATTTCGAATTAAGAATAACATATTGGTCTATCATAAACCTTCATGAACTCAAAAGGATTAAACAACAATCGTCATCATCACGCGTTTCCTTCTTTCAAACATGATTTGGCAAAACTTTTAACTTGGGGTTACTTGTTAATTATAAAGAATTGTATTCTCCAATTAATCTAGTACCTATTTCAAATGTTAAACGTAACATATGTGCTTTACGTTTGCCCTTAGTGACTTGCAAGAAACCACCCTTACAACTTTATAAATACACTTAGAATATTACCTATTACATTACAAAAGGGTTCAAAATCGAGTGTTTTGTATGGTTTACGCTTGATTAGTTTTAATTTTACGCCCTTTTCGGGTGAACAATGAAGCGAAATGAAGATCTTTGTCTTGGAAGAAGGATATAGGAGAAGGGTAAGACAGGATAGAACAAAAGTGTCAAGAAATGTGTTTGTGTACATTTTGAGAATGGGTTTTTGTATCAACTGAATTAAATTAGGTGCGTAGTTCTCGCAAACGGTGTGCGTGATGACCAGATGTATGAACGTAAACGAAGCAAAAGGAGTATGTAAGGATCATAGTAGGTGGCGTTCTGTAGTTTCTGCCTATCCCTATGGGAAAAGGCGTGAGTTTATGTATGTATGTTTGAATTAAATTAGGTTTGTAGTGAGAATTTTTTTTCGTCGAGAATTCGGGCTTATAATACCTTGGTCAAGTCTACAGAGTTGGCAAAAGAGTTTTTATCATATAGGTCATATAGGTAGTATAGATCTTTCACAGTAAATTTACCTCTGACAGCAAGTTGACAAGCTTACACTAATGAGAAAAAGGATCACTATGAATGGTCTGTAGGTAGAGTTTAAAGACAACGCGTGCTTGAAAGCTCAACATGACTATTATTCCAATATTCTTTCATTAGACAACTTTAATGAGCTCCGTCAGAGCTCATTAAAGTTTTCTACACTTGACCAACAAAAACAACAAACTGTTACTTTTACTTTTTTATAGCACAGGATGATAAAAAAAATAACAAATAACTATTGGAACGTGTCTTAAGTTTTAAATTGATACCGGCAGGCGGTGAAGGAACCATGAGTGGACAAGTTTCAATTTCGAATTCGGAAGTCTTGGCTTGATTAGTTAGTTTTTGTGGAGCACAAAGCGCACTTCCGGCTTGTCACGTTCTATATACGAATTGTGGAAATGACGTCGATCCGTCGATGCGCTTCAACGGTTTATTAGAAATTGATATTTGGAATCTTAGATGGTCATTAGACCGTCTGTCTTCCGGTTCCAGCGGAGGGCGCGTGCCACTTAATTGCTTCATTTGTACCCATAATGCGGGATCAATATAGTTTTTTCATGCCTTTGAGGTGTTATGCTCTACTGATGATTGAAAACTATTCATCCATTTCCTAATACAGTCCCTAATAAATAACCAGCAGCGGAACAAACAATATCAATCGTCATCCGCCATCGATGCATCACAATCACGGCGCATCGTAAACAAAATTCGATAAAACTCATCATTTTATACCTAAACGAATTATCTGTAGCAAATTTTAAGCCAGGCCTGCACAGTGCGTCCGCTTATACAAACAAAATACCAACCAATCACGATTTTGTGAATTTGAAATTTGTTAAAGCCCAACGGTTGTACAGAAAACCAATACGGTGTGTACATGTATGTACATGGTAAAACTACGCACGGGCTAAGCAAACTAGTGTGGGTGTGTGTGCGGCACACTCTCGTACGCACCTCCCGCGTACACTCACTCACACAATGCGATATTGCAAATGGGCTAGTCGAATGTATTCGACTCGTTCGCCCGCCGGCCGCCGGGGGATGAGGCCGCCCGCCATCGCCAGGGCGGAGGAAGATGCGTTTTTGTGCAGTACTCTCCGCTTTAGCTACGTTTATGAGTAAATATAAGTGCGTAACCGATAACGTCCTTAATACGAGGCTACGTCGGTGTGAGTTCGCCGCTTTGGACACAATTATACCTGTCTGTATACGCGACATCTAGACTTTCTTCACAATAGGGCTGTCACCGACATTGTATAACTATCTGTTCGGAACTGTTATGATAAACATTTGTGTGAGCAATAGCGATTCCCTTTCACTAGTTTCCACGAGCCTTTTAAGTCATTCCGGGAACAAATGTAACAATACATCACCATTAGTCTATCATATTTGAAATATAGAGTAAACAAAAGGAAGCCTATTTCCAATAGCGCGTTAATCCGAGCTGTAGATAGTTCTGAATCCAAACACATACTTTACTTGGGCCAATCTGCTTAATCTTTCATAGTATTCTATCATGCTACATCCATTATCCAGCGTCCTTTCACGAGCAACGTGAGCTATAAATGCTGTAAATCTAATTCTAAAGTCAAAAATCATTTATTCAACGCGCGCGGAACAACTTACAAACAGAACTTATGTTTGCTGCTGCTGTGCTGCCAGTTAAATGGTGGCGACTGGCGGCCCTATGGCGGCACACAGCCGGCCCGAACGGTAGGCTTTAAAAAAATAAACGATTTGTTATTTTTAGTGACAGAAGCAGACTAAGTGGCTTCGACCCGGGGGAAGTCCGACGTCCTCTGAGAGTTAACCACACCTGACTGGCGATGCTTACGGCCCGGTTCACACTTCTTTCAGCACTCCGAAGCGGCCGAATGGAAAGTACATGAAAGGCCCGTTACTTCGTTACTAAGAAAAAGAGTAAAACGAGCGCGAAAAATGCTCAGCGAACGGGAATTTGGGTGACGTTCTGTAATATTAGATAACTTGGGAGACGCCTGTCGGCTCCGTGCGGAGGCGTGTTAGTCGCCGGCCTATGCTCCTCTATTTGTTGTCAAAACTGCATGATGTAAGCTTTTGACACGTGCCTGCCGATATTAATTTTCTGACGTTATTCCAGCTAAAATTTTACGAGCTGCATGACTCTTTGTAACGATTCTAATTTTAAAGTAATAATGGTATTGCTGTTAGTTCTTCCAAATATTGAATATGGAACGTAAAATCGTGACAAGTCTTTATTAATAATTCATAGACAATCAATGTCAATGTCAAAGATAATAAAGGATGGAAGAACAAAAATGTATTTGTAGAACGTGCAACCACAGCATGCGGTCAGCCCGGAATCTATTTCATTATAAGGACGTTTAACTAACCTCACGTCAATGAACCGCGGTGTTTCTACTATAAAATTTATTTTGATTAATCCGTAACATTCTCGTATCTCTGGTAGGCTCGATGCCATTTCCGTAGGTACACGATACATACACAAAGCAATAGTGGACAGTGTCCACTCCTCTTACGGGACGAACACGAATTTTCGCACACACACAACCGCCTATTTCAGTTTTACCGCACACTGGTGCTTGTATAAAATTTATGGCGCACACTTTTGCATCCGAGCCGCTATAGCAACATAGATTTCTGGAAGGGGGATGGCGCTGGTCAGCCATTTCGTGTCGACGAGATTTATAACCTCTCTGTGCGTTGCCGCTAACTTTAGTAAGATGCGTGTATCTGACGTTGGAAGGCTTTATTAGTCAGACTAGAGTTTGTATTTATCGAATTACGTTTTAAATTCGATATTTGTCCGACGATAAAATTGGAAAATGGTGGTGGGGTAGGTAACAGAGCCGTTGGGGGCATTATTTCAAAATGTACGGTTAGGTGGGGGGATTTAGGGGGGCGGGTGGGGGTCAGCCCGGTTGTTTGTCTATCGCCGCGCTTTCCCATTCACCGGGTGAATTTTCCGAAGCCCATTGCGCTTCCGGCCCCACCGCCCCCTTGAGCCTTCCTCTCTGTATTTTTATTAACGGAATTATGGCGTCTGAATGAGTAGTACCTACTTATATTGATTAGGCCTCTAGCTTGGTATCGTGTATGTGAACATGATAGGCACACTTTTTTATTTGGTATCAAATATTTTCCAACAAAATGCTGTTGATTTCTTTCGCTGTTGTGTTTTCAATATAGTTCAGTTTGTAAACTTTGAATGTTAATAGGTAAATGATGGAAAAAGCATTTCTGCTTCACCTTTGTGTATGTTTTCAACTAAAGAGAAGACTTATAATGAAATATTTTTTTGTTATTGTTGCTGCAAATGACTTATTCACTATAGTTTTTATCTTCCTTCTGTAAGTTTTGTTATATTTGTAATGTGTATACGAGTATATAGTGTTAATGAGATTTCATATCAAAATATGTAGTTAAAATATAATATTTTATTAAGGGTTCCGATATCATAATATAATTTACCACAACAACCTTTTTAAAACAATCTCGAATAGTTCGATCATTAATAAAAAATAAACCCAATTTTTGAAATATGAATCTCCATTTCGCTTTTTGAATAGAATCAAAAGCTCTGTATAGTCTGTGGGCGTTTCCAAACGCAAGGTTCTGATCAGAAACTCATAACGGACACGTCATGTCTTATCTATGGCGAAAAGTTCGGCCATAGAGTGCGCGGGAAAGCGCTTATGCGCCGTAGTTTACCGTCACCCGCTTCCGAACGCGTTTTCGTAAAGAAAAAGCTGTTGCGTCTGGTTTTCGTGTTATTTTTATTAGCTATGGTCCTGAACAATGCTGTAAACCCGTTGAGTGATTGTTAATGACGAGAATTGAGTAAGGTTATTGTTGTTATTCTTCTGTCAACTAAGTAAACTTTTTTTTAGAAAAAAACCTGGTATTTTTGGTAATTCATATGTACTACTTTCTGCATTTATCTTGGACATTACTGACGTCGGTGAAGGAAAAACATCGTGAGAAAACCTGGACTTATATAATTTATATAAGTCTAAAAACACCAACCCGTCTTGAGCAAGCGTGGTGAACAATGCTACTCCCTTCTGTGTATGAGAAGAGGCCTTTGCCCTGCAGTGGGACAGTAACAGGCTGGTATTATTTATGGTATTTAAAAATTTTGCGATGAAGTTTTCTAGATAGCTGGTCTAAGAAGAAAATATATCAAAACAAACAGAACTTTCAAGACAATGTATGTGATTTGTATCATGTTTGTATAGTTTGATATCTATAGTCAATTTGTTGTTCAATACGTAAGTACTCATCTTTGACATGTACGGTCACCAAAGGTGATTAGTAACCAGGGTCGTCGGATATAATTGAAGTTTAGTAAGAAACCGATGGATCTTTTCGAATAAAATTTAATTTAATTAATAGAAAACAAACAGTTCATTTACCAAATTAAATTTCTGATAAATTGATCTTGAATTAATTTATATTTTAATGTAATTAAACATGTGTTTAGGCTCATTTAATTTTAAAAGACGCCGTCAAACTAGGCATTACGTCAGTACCGTGTTTATCGTCATTACGGAAGTTTTGGCATGTTTTATTGAACTAAAGAAAAGAGCCCGTTAGTGGAGAAAATTTACAAAATGTGGTGTTAACTGTTTGTGAGTTCAATATTTTTTGATAATAGGTACAGGAGGGAAATTACTGTATCAAAGACATTCGAAATTTACGCCGAATCCAATAAGCCAATTGATTGATATTTTTTTCTGTCATCCTTAAGTTGTCCAGATTAATTAAAATTACATCAAAAACTTTAAGGTGTCTTGAACTACATTTTCGTATTTGGACACAGTTTCTACTATCAGCTATAAAACTAAACTGAAAACAAAAAATACAAATAGTGCTGAAAGACTTGGGCCACAGTTTCTTAGTATTCATATTATCTATATTATGAATACAATATTTTAGAGAATATAATATAATGCACCTATCTATCTTTACACATACGTCTAAGAAGTGTGTGAGTTCTGAGAAAAGTGGTAAACAATCACAAATAATACATAACTAAATAATTAAGAAATACTAACCGCTGCTGCTGTTGCCTCCTCGACTTGACGACGGGGTAGAGGATGTACCATAGAAAGGGAACAGTTCACACAGCGTGACATTTTTAACAAAATCGTTGGTTATTTACTGCACAGAGGACACGAACCGTAATCGTAAAAACGTTCTACACAATCCACACCACCAGCAGGCTTAGCATAACGCTTTCTATTTCAACGAAGAATAGACACAGCTCTTTCTATACAAAGTGACATTTCGTTTCACCATTTTTGACATCGCACCGTAGAAATCTTTCTACAATCTGTCATTTTGTCTTTCGTTTCTAACGATCTTTGTCTAGGTCCTTTTTTAAGTAGACTATTTCAGAATAAAGTTTTCTATCCCAAACTGTTAAAATCACACTGACAACTGACAGTTGGTAGTCTAAGGTAGTGAAGACAATTTGATTTTGTGATCGTCATGCTAAAGACAGTAGAAAACTTTCTACTGTCTACACGGAACGTCATTTTTGTCTGCTCTTCCTTCGACAAAACGGTGCTCGTGCTAAGCCTGCTGCACAGAAACAGTACAATGGTCTTCAAAAGAGTTCTTGATCGTGTAGGAATCTAAAGACTCGATTGGACACGAATTTAACGCAATAATATGTTATTTATTAGCACAAAAAACTCAAGAACTATCAATGCACAGGTAAAGATAAAAGTTCGCTGCCGAGTGACATGATGCTTTGATTGACAAATTGCCAGTGACACTTTTGACAGTTCACATTTTACATTGCCCGTGATAGAGTTATCAACAGTTTACCTAAATCACCCTGACTGTAAGTGATTTGTCAACTAGAGAATGATTTTTAATTAGTTAGTTTTTTTATTTAACTAAAAATATGTTATTTTAATAAAAAATAAAAATATTATTTACGAGGAAAAATGTCATAATTGAAATTATTTTAAAACTCAGCGTCTCCCCTTGTACTACTCGTATCCGTTATGACCAATTATGTGGAAGTTCTTAAAATTGACAACTTTACACTCGCCTTTCACTCAAACGGTATATTTCCTTTCACTCAAATATGCTGTTGTTGTGTGATAAGTTGTTGTAAGATTTTGAATAAGCGATTAGTCGCTTATTCAAAATCTTTCTCGCGATCTTAGTAGCCCATCAGGCTCGCCTCGAATTCGCGATGACTGCGCACTGATACGCCGTCGATAGCTTAAAACGTGGGTTTTCGATGCTCAAAACTGTACTGCTGATTAATGCTCGGTTTATCGGTTTCAACTGTTAATTATGGCTTTTTGAAGAACAAATATCGGCTGTTTACCTGTTAGGATTTCTTGGAAACAGTTATGTCTATGTTATGTTGTTGTTTAATGTAGGTACGATCACCAAAGGTGATAACTAACTAGGGTCGTCGATATAGTTGAAGTTTAGTAAGAAATCGCTGAATGTTTTCCAATAAAATTTAATTTAATTAATAGAAAACAAACAGGTAATTTATGAATTGACGTGACGTGGATTGCTCCTTCATGGAGCATTGGACAAAACTACATGTGCGAGTAGTGCGGTCCTGATGCAATGTTTCCATACAGGAAATAAACACACAACAATGTATTGTTGTGTGTCTATTTCTTTTATTCTTATTATATTATAAAAAAAAAGAAAAAAAGGGAAGATTATAACTAAAGATTGTAATTTATCTGAAAATAAATGAATTGAATTATTATTTACCAAATTAAATTTCATTCTAAACCGTCCATCGGTTACTTAACTAACTATATCCGTCAACCCTGGTTACTTATCTCTTTTGGTGACTGTACCTGTCAGTGTCATTTTAGAATGTGTCAATCAGAAATCTGTGTTGCCATTCTAATCAACGGTTTGTGTTGATACAAACAAGGAATAAAGTGTCTCGTTGGCCTCTATTTCAGCCCGAAAACAATGTCAGTCATTCCATTTCGGTAGTCTCGCACACCAAATACCGTCCCAAACTTCACAGATTTGCCGAAAAAGCCTAAACTACCCATCACTAGACAAGCTTTTAAAACTATACAACCAAAAAGTACATACAGATCTGTCGAGACCGTCAGCAAAACGACGTAACATTATAACCGCGGTTGTTGTAACAAGTCAACAGAGGTACGTAGAGTCAGCAGCGTTAAATTCGCTCCCTTCAAATATTCACAACTTTTCCCGAACTGGAAGGTAGGGTTGAAAAAACTGTCGGCCGTGTCCACCTCGTACGTTACTAATGTGTGTGATAATCCGATTATTTTTACCGCCAACACCGTCAGTGAGTAAAATCAGATATAGTACGTACACTAACGAACAATCTATGTAAATATGTGTTCTAGTTATTGTTTTTTAAACACTAGGTTTTCAGATTACACGATAATGTATAGGAAAACATAATACAAAAAGAAACGCGAACAAAACATTTAACATGAATTTACTTATCCTCGTCACTTGCATCACTGTTTATTCTGTTATTTATAAACAAGAAATAAATCTAAATGATAAAAAAAAGTTTTTGTTAAGCAAAATTACTATGTAACAAAAAATAACCACAAGGAATTTTCAATAAGCTGTTCAATTATGTAAAAAAGGAATATTTAACAAGTCTGTATCAAGGAACAAATTCAATTTTATGACACCCGACAAGTACGTGTCACATAAGTCCATGGCGGCAAATGTCCAGGCACATATGCACGTCTGATTATTCGAAAATTCATGCCCTGTCCACCCCTGTCAGGCCGCAGACAAAATACGGGTATATGTACGAAATTCACCCGCTTTTATTCCAGCGTTCGGCCGCCGAAAACCGGTGCTAGCCAGTTCATACCGCCTAAAACTGCGTATGCACGTTACAAAGGAATTATAAAAGGCCGGTCAAGTCAGAATTGAAATTAGATTTTATTGTCCGACTGTACTTTATTTTCGCTTCGTGGTGTCTGAGGTAATTTGATTAGCTTATCGACTTGTATGAAATATTTTCTAAGCCTGAAATACGAAATGATTATCGGTGAAAATGGAAAAGATTATTTTGCTTTTGCTAACTTAGAAGTCTGGTTGGAAAGTTATTTCGGAAAATTGCTAGTAATTAGACAGGTAACATATTAGTGTCGCTTACTATTATAATTATCTTACCATTAATATGATTTTGTAATCTTATTAGCTGCGAAATATGCCCGTAGTCTGCGGTTGATCTGCAAAGACAAGAAAAGTTTTGTTAGTTCCCATTTTCTCTTTTTTTGTAGGTAGTTCTTTTGATGACCAGAATGAGATCATGAAACAATAAATAAAATAATAATGACCAGTCTTATCTGATTAATGCCTTGTCAAAAATAGTCAAAACCAATTTTAACACATTTCTTTTTTCCACCGGTCTACCGGGGATCGATAAGAAAGTACAACACTACTTATCGATATCGATCAGATAGGGGTGGCCACGTGCGCGACCACCCGGGCGTGAGCGCGTGCGCAGGGTTATAGGAAATCTATAGGGTTTTTTGTTTCTTCCGATAAATGGCGATAAAGGCAATCTTTTTGTGGATTACCCCTATTAAAACTTATAAAATAGTATTGTAGCGGTATATACGTCCGAGGATCCTCTCTTTTCTATGGAGGTATGAGTGAACCCTGTTCCTTATACCTCTATAGTATCAAAGTTTAAATATATGAAGATTTGGAGAAAAACACAATTTTATTGATGTAACTCTTTTTCACAAAAGTCTAAATATGAGAATCAGAATTTTAGTCTACAGCTTTCGGCGCAAGTGTAACATAATCATTCTCGATTTTAAGTTATGGTATTCACAAACATTGCTGAAGTGCCGTGTTATAAACGTGCAATCAAGTTTTCCAGTATTTGGTAGAAAGAAAGAAAGAAAAAAAGTTAATTATGTAGAAATAAGCTGCACATGTTTACAGTCCTGTCAATCGCGACATGGAACGCAGAAAGATTCCCTACAACGAAGAAATTTAGAGACGTAATTTCTTCGTACAAGCAGCTGATATTTTTTAAACTTTCCTTTCCATTCCTTCTCAAACGAACATCTTAAAACTACAATGTATCATAAGTCACACTCAAAAGTACCGAAAGATGTTTCTTTATGTAAACCAGGTGCCATGGGGTGCTTTAGTGCTTCATTGATCGTTTTATGGGCTATTAGGGGCTCGGTACAGTTCAAGGACCTAATTGTCAGGTAAAGGAAGTCCTGTAGTGCAGGAAGTAATTTGTAAAGTATGTATCGGTTTAAAGAGGTATGGGTGATTTATTTACTGCTGGCTGTACTTAAGATTTTGCGACTTTTTTATGTTTTGTTGTGCTGCCAGTTGGTTTTGTGGATTATTTTATTTGCCTATAGCTTCTTATCAGTCATAATTATTGTAATTTTTTTTGCGTATCATCAATGCAATAATAGCAGTGCCTTGTTTTGATATTATCCCTATTTTTTCCAACCCATTATTCTGACCCGTCGTCGGTCGTAATCTTTTTCTACTAAATGGAGAAAAAGATTTTACTGCTTAAATTCTGATAAATCTCATTTTTTATTTTTTCCTAAAACTTATTGCTAACGATAGCGAATTACAAATGTGCAAGTCGAAAAGACCAATATAAATCTTAAAAACATCTGTTTCTATTAATCGTATCAACACCGTCTATTCGATTTACGACACTTGAATTCTAAAAAGGTAGTATGTAGTATACGTGTCAAATTAGTTCTATAAAGGATCAATATTTTGCACAAATTGGGCAAAAACACGCAGATGTTTTTCGTTGACTTCTTGTTTTCTGAAGGCACTTTTTGTATCGGTTTCGATTTCTATAAGACATTAGTGGGATTTGTTAACTTTATACGATTGTATTCTTCAATATGTTTTGTGGCGTCGCGCGACGTTTGTTACCATTACAAGGATGTTTTGATTCTTTTGTTTTAAGGGATAATTTTTCAATTCCTGAACGTACCTTACCTACTTGCCTAATATTATGTGGAGTTCTTAAGTTTTAAATCTCTTTTTTAATTGCTGGCCTACTGTTTTACGGAAACGAGTTGAGTAGTTTTTTCTTTGCTGCTGGGGTCGACCCTTATCATATACAAAAACTACTTCTAAATCCGTCACAAGATTACTAACTATCAAATCAAGACCAAAAAGAACTCAAACGTCCCACAAGGACAAGGACTCTTCACCATTAATATTTATTCGCGGGATGCGGGCGCACATTCAAGGAACCATTCTTGGTCCCTCACACAATGGGCCAGGAATTGGCCTACTTGGCCCACATTCCCACAAAGCCAATATTGGTCTACTTACACCAAATTACCAGTATCGCCCCGCATCCTTAGACCCCTGCAGAGAAAAATTAAACTTTAATGGTTTTTTGCAAGAGTTGACGCAGGAAGTAGTTTCATTATGGTACTGGTACAAGGTTATAAATAACGCTTTTTTTGGTCCAGGAATTGTACAAGAGATCAAAAGATTCGGTGATAATGCGGCAAATTGGCAGAAGAATAAAATTGTAACGCGATACCCTTAGGAGGCGGATTTTTAGGGTTAGTTTTTTGATTGACAACGGACTGCGAATTATCATGTAAAATATCACGGTAATAAAAACGCCACCCGACCGGACGCGAAGTCAGTCGTATCAATCTACAATTATACCAAGAAATCAAACCACAATTACATGTTACATAACCTTAACCCTTCACTTATCAAGTCAACGGAATTGTCAAAACACATTCCGTGTTGGGGTGTGTTCACACGCCCATTTGTAAGACTTGTGATGTTAGCGGATGCGACGTAAGGACGCTACGTCTTGAATGGGCACGCACACACGCACACCTGTGCACCGACATCTTAGAGGCGTGTGTGAGTGAATGAACGTACGTCGTGTTTACGCCGAGATTGTAGACAGCCCGACTATGGAGATTGACGGCCGACTAACGTGGACAAACATACTCGAACCAACTAATTGAAACACGTCCGTTATCCCGGATTGGCAACAAACAATTTCAAAAAAACTTTCTAATGAGCAAACATACCAGTTTTCCATCATAAATTCACACTTGAATTGCTACGATACGAGTCGAAAAACTGTTTCGTCATTTCCGAATTTTAATAGTGTGTGTTACGATGAATGACGGGGGCATTGGACCTTGTGCCAAAACCATAATATATGGACAAAGTTGTTTGTGCTGTCAAATAAGCTAATTTAGACTCTAATACTATTCAGATAATGCGTTAAAAATAAGAATAGGGAGTCAAAAACTATAATTGTAGTTGTAGTATCGGTATGGAGCGCATGAGGGGTGAACTTGGGCGCTCAGGCAGGTGTGAGGCCAGATGTCTTGAACAAATTGCTGTGCCATAAGGTACGTGTGGACACACCCTTACTTCTGTGGGCTCGGCGTGTGCCAAGTTTTAATTTTATGCTTGATTAAGACTCCGATACCGGGAGCGACTAATTAATGGCCAGGAGATCGACTGTGCGGTTTTTCGAGTGCTTTGCCGCATTACTACTTTGCTAGTGGTTCTTAGGTTTTTGGCTGTTTCGGGTCAAAAGACTGCGGCAGTTTACGTGGAAGGCAATG
Source organism: Dryobotodes eremita (assembly GCA_917490735.1). Classification (NCBI taxonomy): domain Eukaryota; kingdom Metazoa; phylum Arthropoda; class Insecta; order Lepidoptera; family Noctuidae; genus Dryobotodes; species Dryobotodes eremita. Next base: position 16,270,394 of record OU823257.1, read on the forward strand.
TTTGGATGTGAATTGCTGACAATATTCAGAAAGAATAGATTTATTAGCATTGCATTAAGAATCATCTGAGCTTCATGCTTTTTAAACGTTCCTGAAGAATTCATTCTTGGAGTTCAAAAGATTACGTGTTATTATTTTTGGATAGAAAATGTTAGAGCTCAAACCACAGTTTTTCTTTATCATCAAAGATCTATCAACATCACTAAAAGTATTGCCATCTTTTACCATTTTTTTGCCGGTAAACACTTTAAGCTCCTTTAATTTTCTCCTCACACTTATTAAATATTTCACCGTAATACTTATAGTATCCTGTATGTATAAAACCCTGGACGTATCATCAAAGTAAAACCATTTTTTACACCATAAGCACATGTTTTATCACGACTCAATGGACAGTGTACCTTCAGCTAATGGACGCAAAAAGAAAATACTCAATGCGCGGCAAAGAATAAATAGCGATAGGGGTATTTGTAAATTACTTATGTTTTATTTAGGCATTAAATATTTCGGATTTAGTAGGTTTTTTTGTTATTAAGAAATAAATAATTTGATAGATAGATAGGAATTGTGGTGGAAGTGATCTTATAATTTTCTGATTGGAAATAGTACTTAACCTGTACCATTTGCTATTTGTAGATAATTTAAACGATATTATATAAATTATCTTTTTTTAAGGATGATGGTTATTGTGTTACCCCCGTCCAATAGCCATGTGTAATACACCGTTGGTTAGCTATTTTTAGACTGAATAGAAGTTACTGTGGTGCCTAATTCCGGGCGCGAATCATAGTCAGATCAACATACAACCTGATACTGTCCTACAAATTGCAAAAAACGTAAGAAAATTTGAATTTCGCGGGCTACCTTGGGCAACCCCCTTAATACTTACAACTTTATAATTAAGCAATAGAAGTTTAAAGTGAAAATGCACTGGGAGATGTGCCTGATTACCGGATTTGTGAAGATGCTTGACTTTGAGTTGTTGCATCCAGTCACGACGTGTACAAGCTAGAAAGTACTATTGTTAATTATTAATTCATAATGATAACAAAAGTTCATACATTACTGCGTACACAGATATTTGATCTCAATTGTTTGGCACCTAAGGTACCCCTGGCATGCGGGATTTACAGCCCCTGCCTTATTTCTTAAAGATGTCATAGTAGAAGATGAATGAAAATTGTTTTTCACTCCTCTAGCTCAAACAATCCATCGTTGTAGCGTACCAGAGCAGGGATAAAAAACATATTTTCCTCTAGGAGACAAAGGTTTTTAAGCTATTGCATAGCTTTTATCGCGGGCTTTGAGCGCGGCGACCGAATCAAGAAATTCCGTAACGAAAATAAAACCTAACACCCCCCACTCCGCCTACCATGTAGCTCGGCCGAGCGTTCGCTTAACGTGTATGTATATGGTACGACTGTAGTTGAATTAATATCAAAGAAAAAAAATACTGCATAAATAAAAAATAAAGAAACTCGTATAATTGCATAAGTTGATAAAAATGCTATGCAATAGCTTTACCGCCGCAGTCCCCGAGTGCCACACGTGTTTTTTTTTTTGTCCGTCACCTACGAGCCTACAAAAACGAAAAAAAGTCTTTATTCATAAGTAGAATAATCATGAATAAAGACTCGACTTATTACTGTTTCATAAAAAAAGAAGAACTCTTTTTTTTTAATGGAACTATTAGCGGCGATCTCTTCGGTAGAATGCGTGCATTGCGTTGCGATGGTTGAAAAAAAAAGTGAACTATGTTTTTAATATTGTATTGGATTATTTTATTTTCTCGCAATCGTAGTGAAAAGTAGAGTGTAACACACAGCGCTACAAACCGATTATAACTCGGTTTCTATTTACTCCCTCGCTAAAGTTCGGGAGTAGAACTACCTCGTAGGTGTATAATGGGTCATTTTAGCCCCTTGTATAACAATCTACTATTATTTTAATGGATCAATACATTACATGTGTCTATGGTTCGAAACTAATTTAATAACAGCCGCACGGCTGTCGAGCGAAGGTTAAGTTACGCTTACCGCGGTCAGGTCATGAATGGGTGACCATCCATTATATACCGACACACCTCGGCGCCTCGGAAATCACATCATTTGTAGATCTTTGACAATCCTTACGGGTAGTCAGAAGCCCAAAAGTCTGATAACCAGTCTTACCAATGGGTTAAGAGTTACCCAGTGCCTGGGTTGTTAAGATAAGATAGGCAATCGCTTCATGTAAAATACTGATATTCAACTGGATCAAATTAGATTGGAAGTTGACCTTACATAGTTGTAAAAAGACTAGGCAGATGATGAATGAATACATTACATGCATGACATTACGCCTTTCTTTTAATAATTAATAGCAAACGTCGTAAAATATCGTGGATAAAATGATCGGTCACTACGACATGTAGGTGTAGCGGCATCTACAACGCCACATGCGAGCTACGCGTCAGACTGACGTTACGCAAAATCCTGCATCGCGCAAGCAGAGTTTACCGCGCAACTTGCATATATACAATATCCCGACATCAATCGTCGGGCAGTTGCCCACCAGACTCAACACCCGTCTGGTCGGAGGATCCTCTCTTTTCCATAGAGTATGAGTGAACTTTACACCCTGTTCCTCATACCTCTCTGAAAAGTTTTATGCGATTTCTGACATTTCTAGTACTCTAACTTCAGTTGGTCCAAAAGTGTCTTTGAATCCTTATACGAAACTGCATCGATTGGCAACATAAAAATAAAATGTAAGAGTTAACATTTTTCTAGTTGACTGAACCATTTTTCCAAAATCTGTGAATGCAGTTAGCAATTACTCAAGAAGTTAAGGACAGTCGCCTAAAAACGTTTTTCTGTAGCTAAAACGGTTAAGGTAGCTTCCCTTACTAGCTCGTCTCAATTTCTACCCTGTATTACTCAGATCGGACAAGGAATCAAGACAAGGGTCATTGGGATTCTTGTACTAAATCTTGATACCATTCTAATGATATATCATTTATTCTTATTGGAGTGAGTGCCAACTTCCATACATTTCGTGGCATCATCCTCATGAAAGTTCGTACTACAGAAAACTGAAATAAAGTTAAACTCTTCAACTGAAAAAGAAAAAGCTTGCACTAACTTCAAAAATATAGTACATACTAATTCCATGCTTCAAACAATAAAAAAACAACCGCAACATTATCGCGCCAAAAATTCACACGCTATATTTAAGGAAAATTCAAATGATTCCTAAAATGGCGTCGGCTAGGTAACGGAAGTGACGATGACCGCTGTGTTCGTAATTATATTATTTCACGGAAGTTATAGTCATTGGCTCTCTGGTCCTAACATTATGGCGATTTTGTTTCAGTATTTGTTTCATAGTGTATTTCCCCTTATGGAAATTTTGGTACTGAGTTTAATGAAGACAATCTGAGATTTTTGATGTTGTATTTGTTAAGGCACTGTTATTTGTGTAAGAAGAATTTTATTGGTATTGGAATTATGTTTGTCGGAGTAGAATATTACAGTACACGAGTAAAATGTCGTCAGTTGGACGTAATATTCATTTCTGATGAAAGAATATTTTTTATTTCTGGAAAGAAAATGTTGGCCATTAAATTGATCAAAAGATAAATCGTTATAGCGAGTAACAAAAACCAGCCTTACCAGTGCGTTAACAAAATTCATTATTCAATTCAAACACAACACAAAAATATTACTGAAATTATACCCATGTCAATATCACAAATTAATTACTAGTGGTACTTCTTAAAGAGCGCTAAATTAAACAAAAACATTTTGTATTAGAAAAATTAAAGCACAACTTGTAACTTTCAAATAAGCCAACCCCATGGCCATTTAAACTTAAAATTGTAAAAGATTACAGCCTCAAAGCTAGGGATGCCGTCAATTGTTATAGTCGATCGATTGTTAAGACCCTCATACACAGTTTCTAGGGTCGATTCATCGCTTGTGACGTGTAATAATAGAGGAAAGGAGAAAGGGGTCGCACGCACCTTTAGCTATTCCGGTAGAAAATGTCGCGTGCCCGGTGCATACAAGCGTATGATATGAGTCATCCCGCGGAACAAATGTGCATCTTTACACCTTGTGGCTTAACTGTATCAGAGAGGTACTTACTTATTTGCAAACTATCTATACTAGTATTATATGAGGTGAAATTTGTGAGTTTGTATGTTTATGTTATGGGTAATCTTCGGAAATGCTGATCCGTTTCCGACAATTGTTTCACTGATGGGAAGCTACAGTATTGTCGAGTGTCATAGGATATGTAGTTTATGATAAAATAAGAAATTTCACGGGGACGAAGTCGGGGGCAGAAGCTCGTCTATAATATAAGTAAAATAGTTCTAATAATGACTGACAGACAACGCACAGACTGAACCACTGAAGATATAAGAAACATTAAAAGATATGTTTCTTAGAACTTAAAAGTTGCAAGGTGGAAAGGTGCTATAAGAAGGTAATGTTCAAAGTCAACCCTTTAGCCGCTAAAGGAGCATTTAACTTTAAGATTAGTTAAGCCAGGAGTTATAAATAGGTATAGAAGCAAAATTACTTTGTGAAAATTATTTCATCACCACTGCTCTCAAAAACATTGTGAGGAAACCGGCATGTCCTAGAACCAAAATCGGAAGACATGTGACTTCTACCAACACGCACTGGGCCCGCGTGGTGGATAGCGGCCCTCTTGCCAAGAGGACTCCTGTGTCCCAGCAGTGGGAACGTTATATAGGCTGATTATGTATGTTATGCATAGAAGCAAAATTACTCTATTTAGGAATCAATAATATCGATGAATTTCAATTTTGAAACAGATGTGAAATCGTTACAGAGAATTTGAATTATTGTGTTCGAGTATCTGTAACAGAGGGGCGTACGCACAATTTCGCTGAATTTCTTTATTTTATTGATATTACGTTGTAAGCGGCACATGCGTTTGCGCATCTGTGGGGCGCGTGCGTTGCAAAAGATGTTTTGCGGATGATGGATGGCTGTCTTCCCATTGTGTGAGCAAAACATATCAAGTTTCGGGATTCGATTGTTTTGGTAGCGAAATAATCGAAAAGGTAATTAATGATCTTTTGATAAGATTGCAATGTGTTGATCGCGATCGATTGTTGGCAAAAAATGAAGGAGTCTATTTAGTTTGTTTTCTTTTTTGCTAGTTTGATTGACGGTTGATTTTGAAGGCACTACTTTCCTTTGTGGTGGCCCACATTTCATGAGCTTTTTGTAAGTTTCTATTTTAACAGTACATACCTAAGTATTTTTTTTTAACATAGCCAGTTGTTAAAGTATTGGCAGAATTCATTAGTTGTATAAAGTACCATGAGATTGTTTAAAAAAATCTGATCAAAAACGCCACATTTTCAAATGACATAAAAATGCTTGTAAACCAACTTCCCAAGCTTAGATTCGCGCACGAAACTTTATCGATCGCGATGCGCTCCCCTCGCCGCCATCTTGGGCGCCCGGGCAGCTGCGCCGGCGCCGGGTCAAAGGTGCGAGGGGTAAGCAGCTATTGTAGTATAGTGGGTGCTGAGTACGCTGTCTGTAGGATTACCGCCATATTGTGTATCGACTTACGAATTGACGATAGGTATAGCGGTTTAGAAAAATGCCTAATTTTAGATGTCCTATCTAAAATTAAGCATGCGAAATTTTGGCACACCATTTAGATAGGTAGTAGAAATTGGTGTCTTCTTGAATGTATGTGAGCAATCCAACAAGAGCAGAAGTTATTTAAAAGACTAGGTATTGATCTCAGTAGAGATTTTTGCAAAAATGATCCGTCTAGCGTCATGCAAAAATCTATAATTTTTGAATACCTAACTAAAATTGAAATATGATCTACTACAGTAGAACCAGACTGAATCACTTTCTTCAAAACAAATAAGGAACTTATAAAAGCCGGGAATGAACCCACACCTGGTCACTCAGATTGTTTTAAGCGCCACCGTTGGTCGGTAAGCATGAAGATATTTGATACGCCCACAAAACACATTAAGTGCCGGATCAAGCATGTGCATCGATGCTATCTTTTTAACACGTGCCTTTTACGAAACTTAAGCTAAAAATCAACCTTATTTCGGTGGTTGAAGGTCAAAATTCCACTGGCGTAAGTCCTAAGGAGAAGACATGAACCACCTTACAAGGTTTAGGCCTTGTCAAGCAGTTTGAGGCCTTATTTTCTGGAAGGTAAAGTTTTGAATTGATTGTAAGGATTTTACTCCAAATATTTATCGTAAGGTGCGGGCGTAAAATCAGCTGGTCGGTCTTGTAGACGTTTTTTTCTTAAAAGGAGTTGCCAAACGGAATTCAACTTTGCCCTTGAGGCTGAAGGTGAGTTTTGCCTTGTTGGTGGATTTGTCAATCTTGAGACTGACAAAAAGGTTTTGCTTTTAGAATCGCCAAGAATTTTACAATTTTCGTTCTTATTCCTTAAAGGATATGGTTCTCTACCAGTTTCAATGGTGTCTTTTTAATAATTGGTGCCAGAAGGTGGTCTACTTGTCAATACCGGATGACGCTTCTTAGTTTTTTTGCGCGTGCGCCCGATTTGTATTCAATGGATCTACAAGGTGCAGTTTAATCTTTATAATATCAATTATTGCAAAACATCTTTGCACTCTTGAATCGACCTTTACTTTTGGCCTATACTTACCTACTTTTCTTTTTCTTACTAAGTGATTGAATTTGATTGTATTTGAGTTTTAATATCAAAAACGTAATAATAATACAAAACTTATCAACCACTAATGTATCCTTATAATCCACGAACAATACTCAAACAAGTAAGAGCTTTACGCTTTCCAGCAGGGGTCGATCGACATGTGCGCATACGACGCGTGGCTCTACAATCACAGTAATAATAACTAAAAAAATAATAATAAAATCGGGTGAAGAATAAAGAAAATCACCCCCTGCTCCCCTTGTGCTTTATCTTGTAGACTTGGAAATGTTTAAAGATAATAGGGGCGAGTCCCCTCGTTGCTGTGCGCGCGCGCACCTTTCGCGGGGGTTGTGACTGGGGCGTTGTGACGCGTGCGTCGCGACGGTTGAATTCAAATTTTTGACGCGTCTTCTGTAAGTACGCGTTGTACTTACCTATAATTATGTTTGGAAGCGTGTTTATGAATTGACGCTTGCGAGTAATCTTGAAAAATAAGGAAGCATTTATTTTTATTTTTGCAAAATAGCTGTTAAGGTTTCCATTTATAAGTAGGTCGTAGTAGTAGTCATCTTAAAAATAGGTATTCGCACATTGATGGGACCTGCACCCATTAGGTATCTATTAGGCTTAGATAAATTAATTCAATGAATATTATGTGTAGTTGAAAAATCTTCTATAAAACCACAAAAAGCTGTAGTCATATTACTTTAATCAGTTTTTATTCATGTTTCGGTTTTTCAAAGTAACAAGACATCACGAGATTAGACTGATCCGAAATCACGTGTCAGTAGGTCGCCGTGTCGGCTTCAAAAACAGAATTCGACTCCACCACAGATTACCGTATTTCTAGCCTTGCCTACGACTCGCTACGAGGCTACGAGCCGTAGCCATTTCCTACAAAACTAGCCCAGGAAATTAAAACGCTACGCCATTTTTCTTGCAACCCTGACTTAGGGCATCTATCGTAGGTAGGCAGCACTATTTTTGGCCGTTACTTCATGACATAGATACTGGTACAGTCACCAAAAGAGATAAGTAACCGGGTTCGTCGATTTAATTGAAGTTTAGTAAGAAACCGATGAATGTTTTCGAATAAAATAAAATTAAATTAATAGAAAACAAAAAGGTAATTTATCAAATTAAATTTCATTCCAAAACATCCATCGGTTTCTTACTAAACTTGATCTATATCCGACGACCCTGTTTATTTATCACATTTGGTGATGGTGTTTATTATATTATTTTTAACCGACATACCTCAAATTGTAATTTTAATTCGTAATAGGCAATCAATAATGTTAATACTAAACTAATAATCTCTGTCCTGTAATAAATGTATGTATGTACCTAATATTTGCACGCCATACTTGGCAGAATGTGATGATACCACTGACTAATCTTAAGACCATTATAATGTACTATATTCTGACAAATAAATGATTATGATTATGATTACGTACATAGTCGAAGTCGCCTATACCTCGATCATAACTGAGCTTAAATCTCCCCTGAGGACCCCAGATAAAGTGACATTCTACAAGCAATACCGATGGCGGAAAAGTCAAAAATATATTGGATTTGACAGAAGGTACTGAAAATCATACGTCCATCTTTTTGAAAGTCGTATAAATACGAAATGCTTTGAAAGCAATTGCCTAGGTAGGCCCCTTGTAATAATTTTTTTTCAAACAACGATTGTAATTATTTTGTTTGCTGAAGGAAGACGGAAGGCGATGATCTAAGTGGAATGTAATTTTTGAATATTTATTTAATTATATAGTTACAGTTAATTACTAGTAAATTTTAGACATGTACCAGCAAAAAATACAGTTTTTTTTTTAAACTACGTCAATATATATATCAAAAGCCAATTACGGAGATATGAATGAAAAGAGAGGCCGACGAAGCAAAGGACGCTTTCAAAAAGCCAGAGGTAGGCTTTGTTGTCCACCTTTGATTACCTGTGGACGGCAGAACGCCGACCAAAGACAATATGTGGACGTGAATGGAAGGAGGAATTAGTTTTTGCGCAGTTTTTTTTTTATTTCGCGATTCATTGTGAATTTTGTTAGTTTAATTGTTGTTGTTGGCTGGAGTATTGTTTTGGGAATGTATGTATTATATTTTGATGTGATCAAAAGTTGAATGCAGGTTTTCAAGAAAAAATAAGCATTCAGCGTAATTATAATTTACCGTAAAGCAGTTTAGTGATTTAATCGGTTAAGTTTCCAGTTTTTTGATCGATACGTGCATCAATTTCAAATCAACTGAAATTGTTTCCTATCTCCTAGTCATTCATTAAATTTCATCAACCTAAAGACTTCAAAATTATTTATTCATTCGTAAACTAAACTAAATTCAACTAAATTCTATTTAATCGTAAACTCGCCATTTCGCTGCTCTAATTCTCATCAAAATTCAATCTTGGATTTATCAAAAAAACTGACAAGGCATGCGGGTTCGGCATATGGCAGCAAGGTGCTCTATCAAAGGGAACTCTTTCGGCGAAAGGTGCAAATTTTGAAGTAGGTCATCTTCTTATTAAAACCTTTTTGCTTCATAGCACTTCATCTAGCTTTACCTGGTCGCACGTGATTGGTAAGAAATCAGCACATGTTCTGTTGCAAAAGTTCACATTTCGAATTATTTGATAGAGTACATCATAACCTATCTACCTAATAATCTTTTATTTTTAATTCAAGGAAAAATACACGTGTATTAACAGTAGAAGCCGCTGTTTTGTGGTTGCAAGTTATCTATAAAAACGTTAAATATAGATGTTTTATCAGTTATGGGTTTTTCGTATAGGTAAACACCTTGTTTCCATGTTGTTACTGCTTAATAAAAATAAATGGCTAAAGATTTTAAAAACAAAAGTCTTATTTCTACAATGTGAAATTCATCTGCAGACTTTAAATATTTCACACTGCCCTTAAATAATAACATAATCATAATTAATAAACTTTTAAATTTATACAATCAAACCGTAGCAATTCAAATCAAAATTTATAAATAATTCAAATGATTTAGTATACCAACCGAGGTCGCGCTCGCGGCAATTATCTGTGTTAGTATGCCACAATCTTCTATAATCAATAGCGTTTAGCACACGTTACCCCATCGAAACACCATGAAACACTCCATGCAAAATCACACCCTACTCCTTTGCAGATATAATCCAATTTCCATTGTATGTAAAACTGGTATTTAATATGAACCAATAATGATTGACCTCTCAAAATGTTGCGTTGACACGTGTGTTTTTGGTTACAGGGATGGTGTTATGGACCATTTTATGTTGGTATCATCCCCTGTCTAAGTTTCATAGGACATCTGTTTGTAAGTTCTTCAACGGGATAAGCGTGACATTTGGTTAAATGTTACTTGAAGGTTTTTTAATTCGAATCCGGTTTTGTTACTCTCACTGGTTGTTGTAGGGTCACAATTCATTAATTAGTGAAGGAAATTAATAAATTAAAACTATTTTATTTATAGAATTGCATCAGTTTCTCAAGGCTTTAAATCATTTCTTCCGAGAAATTATGAAAAGAAAGAAAATGTATGAGAAAATGTCTAGAACGATTTGCATAGTTCCAAGAATTTTGATTCCTGTTTCAAACTGGATTATTAGTCTATTACTCTCTTGGATTAAAAAATGTAGAAACGTAGCTACTTATAAGAGTTTTATCTTAATCTAAACCAGTATATAGTAAAAAAAACTACGTCTAGTTAAGGAATTTATTTATAAAAGCTCATGAAATAAATGACCGCATAAAGTTATGGAAATGAAGAGTTAACATCAATAAAATTATTTAAATCACATCGCCCCTTTCAATTAAAGTGCATACATCTATTATAGCGTGGGCCACTTCATGAGCGGTGAGCGATTTGCTTCCGCCTATTTAGTATACAAGAGGAAAGTGAGCTTATTGAAGCTTTATGAAGTATGTTTTCATTAGAATACGAATAATATTTTTTATAGCTTTTGAACTTATTTAATACAAGTAATGGTTCAATCACATACTAAGGAATTGACCACTCTTAGATGGACTAAGGCCTAACATTTTCACAGGGGCAAGACACTCAAGAGACTTTTTTTATGCTTTTGTTACCTATTATTTTCATGTGGGTATAATTTTCCACAAAATGTTTTATCGTAACAATTTTGATGAGACAAACACTACAAAAAATTACAATTAAGTAATTGGCTTTATAAAATCTTAAACTTTTTAAGAAAAAAGGGGTTTAAAATAACGTTGTTCTCAATCAATTAAAAAGTCTACCTCTCGTAACTTGTACCGTTGTTGACGCGACGCTCACATAAAAGAGAACATATAATTATGATATCGCATAACTCAACAGATAGCAAGAAAATGTCGGCAAGTGGCTCACTTGTCGCTTCCTTTGCCTGAATAGAGCACAGTTTAAAAAAATTATACGCTATCGTATGTCGTCTATTCGTTTGGCGCGCTTTTTTAATCTGTGGTTTGACGTTTTGCCAGTGATGACATTTGAATAGATGGGTGATTGACTTGTTTATTTAATCTATACTAATAATAAAGCTGAAGAGTTTGTTTGTTTGTTTGTTTGCTTGAACGCGCTAATCTCAAGAATTGCTGGTCCGATTTGAAAAATTCTTTCAGTTTTAGATAGCTCATTTATCGAGGAAGGCTATAGGCTATATATCATCACGCTAAGACCAACAAGGACATAGCACCAATGAGAAATGTTTCAAAATCGTGGGTTTTTTTCCTTAAGGGAGCTTCCGCTGCGTGCGCTGCGTAAACGGTTAAAGTTTCGCAAAAATTATGTATTATAGAATTGTTCCCCTTTAAAAGTTCTAAAAAAAAGTCTACGACAGCTTATGTCTATCTTTTAAGGTTGGCTCACTATAAACTTTTTTATGCTAACCAAATTTGTTCTAAAATAATGCATTATTTGCGAAGGTGTTTTTATAAACATGATATTAATCCTTATCCAAATAAATACGTTATTCATCACAAGTATTTAATTTAAAACAAAATTGCCCTTTACATCATTTGATTTCAATGAATATCTTAGGAGATATCGCAGTTTTAAAGTTCCACTCTTACACGGAGAAAAGATTTCTTGAAATATTCCAGCAGGCTTAGCACGAGCACCGTTTTGTTGACGGAAAATGATAGACAAAAATAGACAAAAATGATATTCAGTACCCAGTAAAAATTTAATCAGTAACCCAGTAAAGTTTCTAAGACCTTAATTTTTTTAGTTGTCCTAGAATTTGTACTGGGTAACCCGGTAAATTTTCTTGAATTTGCGCATATGGTCCCGCGTTACTGCAGAGCCCCAGTAAAAATTCATAAACTCCCCAGGAATATTTTAAGAAATCTTTTCTCCGTGTACTGATAAAAGCATGATGTAGGTACCTAAAACAGCTCCTTAACGTACGTATTATTTAAATATATTTTCACCCTCTACGTAAACGAAGTCGCGGGTTAAAGTTAGCGTTAGCCCAAAGTAACTATTCCACGCGGACGAAGTCGCGGGCAGAAGCTAGTTATTTATAAAACTGTATGCAACATAAAAGGTGGTACAAAGGCGGATTTAATGCTTTGGGCATCCTCTACCAGACCTGTTTATGAGATGTCTTTGGCAATTTGTGAGTTACTTGATTCACTCATGAGATTTTGTGGAACGTTATTCAGAGTAAAAATAATATCCAGTATTTTGATCGGTCTATGATTCTTGAAATCATTTTATTAGGCTGTGCAATAATACGTGACGTGAAGGATTTAGTAAATATTTTGGTAAACACTAAAATGTACTTATTATTTGACAAAGTGGAAATGAGGGAAAGACTTTAGGTACCATACATTTTACCTTCCGGCGGAAGTTATAAAATTAGTGAGGGGGAAATGTATATGAATAATTTTATAACAAGTGATCCGCAGCGCAATATTGTATAACACTTTTTAAGTTTGATTTTTGTGGTGCCATTTGTACCCCAGTAACTACAAAGGAAAGTCAAAACTAAGGAAAAAGTCAGATAATTTTCATAAAAATCATTAAGCCTTCAAATGTGTTCAGAAATTCAACGTGATTTGGCAACAATCATACCTACAGATTTTTGCATTTATTGGACTACTTTTGAAGAATGTATCTGTGAACTTTTATATTATTATTTTAGGTTATAAGTGTTGATAGGGTATCAATTTAACCCTAAATACACAGGAAAGAAGGAAACGCACTAAACAATGGGTAATTGACTTCCATATTGTTCTACACCAGCTGCATTCAATACATAATGTGAAAGAATTTTGTTGTAAAAACAGTGTATTAGTTCCGTACATTCCCACAGGTCACTTCCCCTTTGTGATACTGTAATGTAATTATTACACCTGATTGTAGGGATAGAAAATACATTGAATCGTTTATTTTGCTTGGATTTTTACAAAGTAACAGCTTTTATTAAATTAGTTTGCCTTTTATTATAATGAAAAATTAGTTTGTGTATTAAACGAAAGAAATTATTTAAGGGTAAAGGCAAAATAATTAATGCATTCACCTAAACCAAATAGGTTTGTGCTTCTTTTCTTACTAAATAACAATTAACTGAAAGTAGTCTTATGATTTTTTCACAAGAAAATTTTCATTGAATGGTAATTACAGCAATAGAGATAAATGGCGTGTGATTGGACGGGCCTATGTCCAGTAGTGGACTGCTGTAGACTGATGATGATGACGTCAATTGTGATTGAATGACCCCAGGCCTACCTCAGGCACCAGTCTCTCACAAAATTAGCTCCTTATTCGTACACTACTGTCAAAGTTTACCATTAAGTTCATAAGTTGTGTAGAGAGAATAAACGTTTTATATTATAATTAATTACCAATTATTTTTTCTGTCTTTATTGTACCGCAAATTTTTATATTTTTATAGATACCAATCAATTAGAAACTGGCACCCATAAATATATCTATAAAATAAAAGCAAACTTTCTCTTGGTCAGTACCAGCGGCCGTGCGTGACTCCGGCCGGAAGCGGGCGCCGCCATTGTGACGTAGCTTCCGTGCTCTATGGCTTGTATCCGCTCCCGCGCATCGCTTGCGCTATCGCGATCTTGTTACTAAGATCGTCACCAAGTGGGTGATTAGATTTACTAGCTTTTTGTACCAGGTGTTCAAAACGAATTTTCATTTATTTTTCAGGTTAGAATGTTTTTTAGAGGTAGTTCTTTAGGCAATTCATTTTATTTTATTTTTTGTTTTGCAATTACCTGAAATAAGTAAATTTATTGTTTTTATTTTATTACGGACACAGACGCTTATGTTATGTGTGTTTTATTACAGAATGCTGTTGGTTTTAGTGTGCTTTTCAATTAAAAACTGTTAGGCTCAGAATGACCAATGGGAATCAAATAAGATATTATTTTTTTATTATAAATAATATTTCTTCTGCCACTTACAGTTATTTTTCAGGAATATTTCGAGATAAATATCAAGATTTTCTTTACACTTTCGAAAAAGAAGTATTCTATAAAAATAAAAATCAATCCTCAAAAATGTTTGTCCGCACATCCCTTCAAAGCGGTTGCACGTATTTGGCTAATTCTTTTTTTTTTGTATTTCTAATTGTCAGGACAAGGTTTGTATGAAAGAAAATATATGAACAATCGTTAAATTTTGTATGGAAGTTCGTCAGTTTTGCCGATGGGAACCCATCGGGCGCACAGCTTGTTTCATATAAAAATGACTACCTAATCCTCAAGATTGTATTACAAGGATAAAACAAAACTGTGCATACTATATCTCCATACCTACTTACATAATTTTTCAATACTCGTACTACACCCAAAATGCAATCAAAAGTTATTAGAGTCACAGTTCATTAATGCGAATTCCGTGAAGAGCATTTTAACATAACATGATATAACCTACCACCTATCCTACCACCTATCCATGATATACCTTGGGGTTTATATCGACAAACATCTTTCTTGGGGTCCTCAGTTACAGGACGTCAGTCGCAAAATTTTTGCATCTGGTAAGTCCCTGAGGCGATTGTGGAACTTTCTTCCAACTGCCACTAAAACTGCGCTTGCACAATCCCTTTTACTTCCCATCCTTGACTACGCTGATGTCAGTTATCTCGATCTCACTGAGGCACAACTAGATAAACTTGAGCGACTTCAAAACTTTTGCATAAGATTTATATTTGGCCTGCGCAAATATGATCACATTTCGGAATTTCGTACAAAGCTCATGTGGCGTCCCATACATCTTTGCTGGATTTCTCATATCTTGTTTCAGCTCTACAGTATTCTGTTCAACCCTAAAACCCCCCCTTATCTTAAAGAACGTTTCAAGTTCCTTCATGACACACATAATAGATATCTGAGGTCATCGGAAAACTTAAGATTAGAGATGTCGATGCATTCCACCAGTTTTTATGACAAGTCTTTTGCAGTTCAAGTAGTACGGTTATGAAATGCCTTGCCCGAGTCGATAACGGGAGCTCAATCTTTGTCCACTTTTAAAATTCTGGTTAAAAAACACTTCCTCTCTCCTTAAACATCATCATTTCATTTAGTTTTCTTGCTCTTGTTTCATGTTTATTATTGTATATACAGGGTTATTGGTAAAACACCAGCAAACTCTTAAGGGGACATTGTACTCATCATTATAAACAACTTTTACTATGGACCAACTCAGAAATTGCGAAAAAAGAAAAACAGATTTTCCCTACATTTATATTCGCATAACACATCAAAACGTAGAGAACAGCTGATAATTTTTTCGCGATTTCAGGTTTTGTCCTTAGTAAAAGTTGTTTATAATGATGAGTACAATGACCCCTTAAGAGCTTGCTGGTGTTTTACCAATAACCCTGTATATTATATGTAGATAAGTATATGTTGTATGTATGTATGTATTTATTTGTTGTATTTGTAAATGGTTCACCACTGACCACCTGTATTATTGTCTCTCCTTCTCTCTTGAATCCATCCAAAGGTTGTCTGTAAAAGATCGCTTATAGCGATAAGACCGCCCATTGTGTCACCTTATGTAAAATTTCTACATTTATATCAGTAATTTAATAAAATCAGTAAAATTTTACGTAATAAAGAGTATTCTATTCTATAACATGACGCCTGTTATCCCCGAAAGGTTAGGCAGAACGCTCCGAAATTCCCTGTATTATGTAGGTTGTTACTACCTTCTGACCAAATCTGATAAGCCTGTATTCGACTATGTGTGACAACCTTCACAAGGTGTGAAGCTGAAGGTATTAAAGCCTCGCCAAATACTCGCAAAATAATCAAAACAGACTAGGAAACATCAACAAAAGGTCTAAAAAAGAACATAAAATAAACAAGCAGATTTTACAACCAAACCGCGTCGGAAAAACGATTCGAATCTCTCAATTTTGCCTTTTGCGGCTACATCGAATTCTTCATGATTCTTTTTCGGAAAACCCCGATTCTTTTTTAAGAAAATTCCGCAGCCCTTTCTACGATCACTTAACGAGCATAATGGTTACATGACCACTCAGACAGAACACTGCGACAACGATGTTCGATGGCTAAAAAAAATTATCTATTGAACAAGTGGTACGGAAAATAAACGTACTTGCTTGTAAAAATCGTAGAATTTTAAAACAAAAGCGCATTGTGTATTTTTGTGGAGTCGAGAGAGCTGTATATGTATCGGATTGAAGGATATTGTTATTTTTTTGTATTTTCTTTACGAAAATGCTACGAATATGTAAAGGTCGGTTTTGAAAGATTTTTGATTTCTTTGTTTAAAAAGTCGTTTCCAGTAAAAAATTTAAACGTGCAAGGAAATAAATTACGCTCAGCCGACTTACGACCCGACCGTTTCCCAGTCAACTGACATAAAAAAACCTAAAAAAAAATAACATAAAAAAGAACAATAATTGCAGCAAACATCTTTAATTAATTAAGTCTCTCATCGCGGTAAAAGCGTAATCTAAACCGAAATAGGTTAAACAAAGGCAGTGTAGTCATGGCTCAAGCGAGCCGTGGGCCTGCGCTGGCTGGCTCTGCGCTGCCGGGCTCAAACGAGCCAACCGGCTAATCCCAGCGCATCTGCGCCGTAATGAGCTACTCAAGTACACCCTAACCTGTTTACATTGTATCTTTATTGTGTTTTTTGCTCGACTCTTTCTTTCCTATGTAACGAAATGATTTTTTTTCCTACCCACAGCCCGTAATAAAACGAAATCTGGCGTCGGTACTGCCTTTGTCTTTTAAGCGATTTATTTTTAATTACGGACGTACGTAGTTGTGTGGATTATGGGTAAGATGCACCGCTCCCGGGTTTTGGTTTCGCGAATGTGATTTGGATTCCAAATGTTTCTTTCTGCATTATGTAGGTTATAAAGGATACATTTTTAACCAGTGCGCAAATTGTAACCATGAATTCAGCACATGATTCTATACCCCTATAGCGTAGAAAATTTTCGTTAGTTATATTTTTTTAAATTAGTTGTTCCATACATTTTGGCCGCGTAGGTATTGCACTGTTCTATGAAACAGTAGATTTTTTTTTTTGATAACCGTCGCGAAATTTCTGCGCTAGAGGGTCTAGAATCATGTGCTGAATTCATGGTTACAGTTTGCGCACTGGTTAAAAGTGTATCCTGTATGTTGTAGGAAAAGGTCATGAAAAAAATCGGGTTACATCAAAAGGGTTTCCACGAGAGATGATACATAAGCATGCCCAGTGCATCATGGCAGTCTGCCTCTATGATTTTGCTCACTGAATAATCTTTTGACTAAGAACAAGGCTTTCTGAAGGTAAATCGACACAGTCCACTTATACATAAATGTCAATTGGAACCTCATTGCAAAACACTGTCTCTTAAGATACAGGATAATCAGTTTAAGAGACAGAGTTTAATCGATTATGTACAGATTTCTGCAGCATCCAAATATTTAATGTAAAATGTCCTCTACCTACCATGAATTCAAAAGTTGTAAACTTTAAGTACAATTATCTGTATTTTGTTTGGGAAATAAAGATATTTATTATTTATTTAGATATTTATTTATTATTTCTCCTTCTCTTGTGCTAAAAAGAAAAATGGCTGTCAAACTTTTTGGGGTTTTTTCGGAGTTGCGATTGTCATATCTTAGAACCAAACTGCTGGCTACGTCTTTCTGTGGTAACCAACTGCCAAATAGGTATAGTTACCACCATAGATTTCTCTCAACACTTTACCAACACAAAAAGGCAAACATTACACGAATAAAACGTGTCTGTGCAACAAAAAAATATTACCAACGAACGGATAATCATAACGGCACGATTCTCCAAAGTTTTCACAAAAGTGGACGATACAAAGCAGCTAATCAGGCTGGTACATGCGTGGCCCCATTTCACACATTGTTTGTTCCCAGTTCCGTGATTAAGAGGATTGTCGCCACTTCCCTGTGATATTAAAAGCGCATCTTGTCTAGATGCGTGCTAGAAAGTTTAGCCAGCGTTTTGTTTTAGCTTACGTGCCGTTTTTGTTTTGTTTTTTATGTTTTTTTTTTTGTTTGAGCTGCCATTTTTTTTTGTTTTAAATTTCGATTGTGTGTTTGTGCCTTTTTGTGTAGGTGTTTTATTTATGTGATATTTTGTAGGTAGGTAGTGTGTTGGATCGAGCTTAGAGAATGATAATTATGAGAAAATGCTGAAAGCTTAGCAACAGATGTCCGCCCGGATTTAACGAATTGCAGTTTTTTTTATTCCTGGATTATGAATGATTACAAGTTAAATATAAATTTATCTGCTTTTAATTTTTTTCGTCAAAAAAATATGATGATGCTGCACAGTAGTTAACAAAGAGGACTCTCAGAGGGCTGAAGAGAAAGTTGGGAGGATTCACTAATTCCCTCCGATCGATAAGAACTTTCACCGGAAATGAATCCTAATTCTATTAAAATCTATTGTTATATCTCTTCCGGTATATTTTAAGATAATTATATAATCTGTGCTGCTTTGGGTTGTAAGTTTACTTTCGTTCACAGAAATGGAAACTGAATTAGAAGGAAAATCGAAACCAATATAAATTACTTAGCATTGTTTTGTTAGGATTCCGTTTTAATTGCATTTTGTTATAGTGTACTCGTTTAGAATATCTATTCTGAATAACCGTTTAGATGAGCAAATGTTTCTGTGTTTGTTTTTTCTTAATGTTTTTCTTTATCATTTTTTTTTTGTTTTCTTTTTGTTGTATCTTTTGTGTTTTATGCCTTGTAGTCTGTGCTAAATAAATGTATTTTCTTTGTTTTCTTTCTTCTTTAGTAGCTACGAAATCTAACATTCTTGTAACTGGTGCGAAGTTACGTTAAAATGTTTCTCAGTGAAACTTGACTAAGTAAGCAGATTAAGCTTTTGTAAAAGACCATGAATTAATTTTAATTTGGAGATTTCAAGTAATCATAATATTTTTAACACATGCCTTTGCTAAATACTTTTGAAAAGATGTTTTTTGTAGCAGTTCCCGTATTAAGGGCTCCCACACAAAACTGAGATGCGATGCGATACGATGACGCATCGCAGGAACCGTCCTGGAGCTGCGTCCTGCGAGCTCGCAGATTTTGCAATGCGATGCGAATTCGCAGCTATGTGTGGGAGTCCTTAGAAGAACGTTTGCATTCTCAGCCTCAATCTGACAAAAATACCTCTAATTTCCCTAAATTTTTTACAAGTTTTTGACATTAATTGTCACTGACATGAGATTGCTACAAGATTTTTTATGTTTTTAATTGGTTTCTGGTTTCTAATTAGCCTTAATATGTCAGTCTAAATTGAATCTCACTAATCTACAACCAAATCGTCAATGAACGTTAAACCCTAAACCTCACCACAGCCTAACAGCTTACCTTTAAACACCACTGCCTAACCGAAACAGTAGCACAACTCGAAATGTTTATTAAAAGTAAAAAACATAAAGTTCGTCAACCTGATGTGAAGCACCGGGTCCTGTTTGTCATGTCAACAGATACCCATTACTTTCCTACGGCTGCTGTTAGACTTTTACGTTGATTGTATAGTTTTGTAGTTTTGGTAGCACTGTGTTTATGTTATTGGTTTGTTAGTCTGTCATAGGATTTTGTTGCATATTTCGGGTGAGTTAGTGTCGAGATTTCTTTTAGACAATTATTAGTTTTAGTGATAGTCCTTCAGACCGAATTTTGGTCATGGCGGCCAAACTTAGCGGAGACTAGCTATTGACGCGGGAGATATTATAGTGCATCAGGATCAGCGTAGATACAGGTGTACTCTCTCTTCACTCACTCTCATAGTCCGATGGGACGGCAATGCGACACGACCGGAGAGAGATCAGGCGCAGGACCAACGGCTTAACGTGCTTTCCGAGGCGGGGGGGTATCACAACGCCGATTTCCAAACTCCGGGCTGTTACTGAGAAATTCCTAATAGAAAAACCCAATAACACTTTGCACGACCTGGGAATTGAACCCAGGTCCCCACGCTTTGCAGTCGCGCTTGCGGCCACGAGATCAACGGGGCAGTTACAACGGGTTTTTGTTTTACAGATACTGCACCAAACCCAAACTCAAACTCAAAGCATTTATTTCAAATAAACCAATTAAAGGCACGTTTGAATTGTCAAGGGTTCGGTCAGTCAGAAAGATGAAGCTAGTTGCGCATTCCAAAGCGTAGTAGGTACCTATGGAGAAGAACGGGCAAGAAACTCCATGGAAACTCTTTTAAATCAACATATAGTTACAAAAAATTTGGTTACATCATTCATGTTGAAATTATACGTGTGAGAACGATGTAAAAAGACGTGCACGTTAAAAGTGTCCATAATATAAAGATAATAACAAAAACAAAATACAATTCAGAAATTAAAATAAGCCGTGGCAGTTAAGAGATGACCAGTCCCTACTGACGGCGCCCGTTCACGGACATGACCAGTCAATGAAATAGTATTTTTTATGACTCGACGAGTATATCTTAGTCCCCCGTAGTGACTCATATAATTTGTTTTATTTCAGAATTTATGTAGGTATAACTTGTTCAACAGGATACAAATCTTACATAGCTTATTCCGTCAAAATGTTATACATAACGTGTTCGAACAGTTATACGTTCAAATCAAAACGTTTCCTTACACAACATTACTCATAATCATAATGTACCTAATATGGTTTTTAAAATGTAAATGAATGTCTCGCCAGCAACAGATAAACTCTGAGAGGATTTCGTTCTGTGGCTGAAACTAAACTGATTGTTAGGTGTTCTATAAATAAATAAATAATAATAAACCATCGTTTTTGGGAAAAAAATCCTTGATAGACCTTAAGCGTTTACACTTACAAAGATGTATTTCTCTTGTATGACCAACATATGCTTACTATTGCAAAAAAAAGCAATCTGTAACAGTCAGCGTCATTACAAAGAAATTTACAACCAATATATCGCCACAAATGTCGGCAAAGGTGTTCAATTTTATGCGCACGCGCGGAACATATGTTTGCGTCGCGTGGCCAATGTTTAACCAAACATTTGCACAAAAAATTGATGAGCCTACTCAAGGTGTGGTCTGAGCTATCTATAGAGATTGTGTTGTTTTTTTTTACGGGTTTTGTTTATTTTTTGGTAGTTGGCAAACTGATTTTTTAAGATAACACTTTATCTTCCGATTTGGTGTACTAATATTTATATATTTTTTTGATCCTGCGGGGTAATTGCGTAGTACACTAACAGTAGGAATAGCTTTCATTTTAACAGTTCAACAACACTCATTGCGTTATTTACGTTGTTGAGCAGACAAATTTTTCAAACATATGAAGCTATGGATTAGCGATATCGTTAAAATTGTGTTAGTTTCACGTGCAAAAAGATGGTCTTTGACTGAGAACAGATCTACTCCTTACGAAACTACCTTTTGGAAGGGGCAACTAGTTAAAAAAAAAATACAAAAATTGAATTGATTCTAGAATCAATTCTATTTTTATTGTAAATTTTGTCGTTCAAAAGTGCCTTTTATGTGCCTATTTGAAATAAATGATTTGACGTTGACTTTGATCAATTTTATTTAAATTCTGTTACCAGTAGAGAAAAACCGTCGACATAAATTAATAAACTATAACCACAATGTAGGTAACTAATTAATTAATCAAAACATATTAAACACTACAATAAACAACACGCATTTCCTAAACAAGTGATAAAAATAAACGGTGGTAATTCACAAATCAGACACAACATCGTAGTTAACCCTCCCACGGCGATCGCCTTAAGTATAAGGAGCATACGTCGCGCTCCCCCAAGCAGAAAACACCCATTTAAGTGTTAAGGACCGGTGCGAGTGTTAGCGGGTTAAAAGAAACGAAACGTCTTAGGATATTTTCTTTACTTTACTGTTGAAAAGGAAGGAAGCTTTTGTTTGTAATGAAAAAGTCATGGGTGAAGTAAGAACTACAGTGTGGAAGTAATAAAAAATAATAGTTACGGAGAATTGATAAAATAAAAAGTATAAAAACAGTCGCAATTTGACATATTCCAGGATTTTTTCCGAATACATGCAACAAATAAGATTTTGTCGCTCCATGAGTAACGGTATTTATTATTTTAAAAATTAAATTTACAGCACCCCACGCAAATAATACGGTGAAAATGTAAATATTTTAAAAAGTCCTCACACGTTTTTATACAACTCTTTTAAATACTTTACGCGTTATTAAAATAACGTCCACAATAATTGGGTGGCATCATTTTTCATCATTCATTTTTCTTTTTAATCGAATTCTGTTAATATCTGTTATCGGTGGCAGTTGTTTTAATATTAAGCGTTTTTATTATCTGCATTTATTGGCTACATGGATCAAGGTCCTGTCAAATTAAACGGTATTTTAACACTGGCATTTTTCATAAAAATCATTCTTAAGAAATCGCTCTTTCACTATCGCAGCAGAGCGTTTTTAGATTCTTAGTCGCTCCGCTTGCACTGACATCGTGCCTTATTATGTTTAACTAAACGGTGTTTACATCGTCTTGAGACGGAGGGTTAAGAAACAGCTAGGGGTGTCACGTTACATCGTAATGTTGGGAACACGCAATGTAAACGTAGGGGTTTCTTCCATTACCTGTTAATTTGAGGTATTTGTGTCGTTTACGGTTTATTGCTTAAGTTATTAGTAGAGGGTGGAGGTGGAAGAATGAGCGTGTTTTCTTGTACTTGGAATCTATGAGCAATGGGGAATTCAACTATAAAGACATTTGTTGATTCTATGTAGTGAATCAAATCAAATCAATCTGCCTAGCCTTTTCCCAACTAAATATGTTGCGGTCAGCTTCCAGTCTAACCGGGTGCTGCTGAATACCAGTATTTCTATGGAGCAACTGCCTATCTGACCGCCACAACCCAGTTACCGGGTGACACGTGACTAAAGCTTTTTTTTATTACTAACGATTTGTGACGTTTGAGTTTTTTTCTTTTGCATTTCACTACTTTACAGCCGTGGGTTTTCCGGGGTATGTGTATCATATTGTTTATCCATTCAGACTTTTATATTATATACATATATATATATATACCTTCTTTAGGGTTTATCGACATTCTTTTATTCGAGATAAGAGACAGATACAGAATTTCTTGTCCGTTCTTCTCCATAGGAACCTACTACACTTTGGAGTGGGCAACTAGCTTCATTTTTCTGACCGACCGACCCCCGACAGTTCAAAAGGGACTGAAATTGGTTTATTTGAAATAAATGCTGTGAGTTTGAATACATCTCATGTAAACTTTGAAATCTGAAGGGCAATTCCCGTGTTTTTAAGAATATTCGCATTTTAATCTCAATCTCTCAATCTGTCAAAAATAGCTATAGTTTAGGTATTCTACATTTTTGATCAGCTTTTGTATTGATTTTCTCTGAGATACGGGTGTGACAAGATTTTGAACGTTTTTAAATACGGGATTTGGCCTTCTGAATTTCTGAAAATCATTTTGTTGCTATTTATTCCCAACTATACCTATTGCCCGCGATTTCGTCTGCGATCCAGGATGAAAAGTAGCATACGTCCTTACCTAGGTCATAGTCAATCTGTGTGCCAAATTTCATCCAAATCCGTTCAGCGGTTTTAGTGTGAAAGCGTAACAAACAAATATTCAAACTCACTTTCGCGTTTGTGATATTAGTTAGGATTTGTCTTGTGCCAGCCCTAAGATGGGCCACACAATCTCACGGCTTTATCGAGGGCACTCCGGAGCCCTCTGAGGAGGCCCCGATGTTCACACTCTTATTTTATTGCTCTTTTATACATGTGAACTTTGTAAGTAATGTCTTCTCTTTGAGATAAAGATTGAGATAAATGTTTTTATAATTTTTTCAGGCGTTTCTGTGACACATCTTTGGGACGACTTTTATTGCCTGATTATCTTGTACCAGTGATTTTGACGTGGTGATCTTAATTTTTTTTTTGTCTCCCACTGTCTGCGATTGCGATTTAAGCTTGGATTTACACGGTGCGATTAAAACGCCTGTTGCATAAAAGTAACAGTGACACCGTTGCAGCGTCTAAACAGTGTTTAGATGATGCAAGTCATTTGAACTCACTCCAATTTTATTGTATTGCAATAATCTTGCACCGTATAAATGGGACTTGAAGATTAACTAATGTTTATAGTATTTTGGAACTGCACTCTCTAGAACAGCGGTTCCCAACCTTTTTTTGACTAGGGACCTGCGGGGTAGTTACGTAACACACTAACAGTAGGAATGGGTTTCATTTTGACAGTTCAACAACATTCATTGCGTTATTTACGTTGTTGAGCAGACAAATTTTTCGAACATATGAAGCAATGGATGAGCAATAGGCTTCAAAATGATTCAGATTGCGATAGATAGTGTGTTACGTAATAAGGGTGCTGTTTGATTTCATTATTATTAAAAGGGACCACAAGGTTAAAAATAAACATTAATTGAAAAAAATTAACATACGTAATCGTTAAATTAAACAATAACATTAGAGAACAAAACACTTAATTTTTTAATTAATAATTCAGTTGGCATCAATGAGATTTTTGAGCTTGCGATTTCTCCATTTTAGTATATGAAATTGTTTTTATACACCAAAACTGCTCCAAAGAACGAGATTCAAACGCGTCCTTTCAGTTTCTATCATTTTGTTTGAAATCTTGCGCGGACCATATTTCAGCTCTTGCGGACCACTGTTTGGGAACCACTGCTCTGCAGGACCAGCAAATAAGTTAGAACAATTGCAAACTCATATAAAACTAAGATAATTTTTAATTTAATCAAAATAAATGTAAAGCAAAGTAAATCAAACTCAAAGGCCAACTGTCCCAGCTGTGTCTATTAGTAATTAGATCCGTATGAGGAGAAGATACCCCGACCCATCTGTTGGTACATTAACACTACTGAGACAACTCAAACATTTGTATGTAAGTACATAACGTACTCTGCCATCACTATGTTAACTCGTCCACAGTATGTCCCTCGGGTGGACATCTGTCCAGGCTTCGTTCTCTCATGTAGACATTACCAGGAATAGGAAGTTTTCGGGAGGGAAGGTTCTCAGCTGGCCCATCAAACGTGGTTGTTAGAACGTTTTTGTTCTAACATCAGACATTCAAAACCCATCTTTTAAATTTCCTGTGACATGATTATTAGGCCTATTTATTTTATTTTCTTTTTAACGTCATACCTAGGATTAAGATGCATAATTCTTGTAGTTTCGTGGCAAATGGTTTCTGAGCTTTCGGATTTCGATTCTTTTACGAAATAACCACTATATGGACTTTCAATACATTTTTTCGATTTTGAATGCTTGTGCAAGTGAGATTTGTGTCTGGAAATGCACCCACCAGGTCGCTTCTTAATTTTTTCCATTAACAACCAACACTTCATTTTAAAGAAACTTCGTTGAAGCCACTATAAAACCGATAAAACTTCACTAGCTTTTCAATTTAAAACGACTCAATATAGACCAATTTAATCACTCTCTATTCTTATATGATCGAATCGATCATAATTGAATAAACCGCATGTAAAAGGTGTTTATACGTTATGGAGGCTGAGTGAGGGCTCATGCAATACTTAATTATAATAATATGTCATGGATGTTTTGCGGATGCATCACGCGATTTTTTTAAATCGGTGTATGCGGGATTTTTTTTGAGCGAAAATATTATGCTTCTGAATAAGACGTTGAAAACAGAAAACTTAATAGAAGAATTTGGGTTTAGAAAGATCAGTTTAAGACTTAAATGATAGTCGTTTTATGAACCCTTGTGAGCATCTTATTGAATCTTAATAAATATATCATTAGTATTACAGAGTTGATGGAGAGTCATGAGATGTGTAAAAATATAGACGGTAAAAATTATAACCCCTAATTTGCTTCACTATACTAACCCATACTAAGTACTAAAAACTACACCGCACTAAGAATTAAGAACACTAATCGAACTAAAAGTTTTTCCTCAAAATCAATTACAAGTTGGTCCCAAATATGTGGCGGTCCCCAATCTTGTGTGATCGGCGGTGAGCCTGGCATCCCTTCAATTTAACTTGGAAGATCTTGGAACTTGAACCATGTGTGGTAATTAATTGTGAGTTTGATTAGAAGTCTTTACTATACAAAAGCTGGAGCTATATCTACCTAGTAGCCGAAGGAATTGGACTAGAATCTACCAATGATCCATCGTCTCGGTAAAAGAGAATTGAAACCAATAGCATTGGTCTTTAAAACATAATAAAATTGTTTCAGTAAACATAAGATCAACATTGATTACAACTGTATCAATCGATGAATTTGTAGCTGTGTCTATAGTTACAATTCTTTTCTTTTTTTATTATGCATTCTATTTGCTTTTCCAATTCACTTTAGAAATTTGAAGAATGTTCGACATCGGCATTGCTTGCCATATTATGAAATAGCATAGAATTCCATAAGCATGGCAAAATATTGCATGTCAAATTAAAAAACCAATAATTAATCAGAAAGAAGACGAAGCTAACTCTAGATTCTAATTTAACCAAGCAAAATATTATTTAATTCGAATATAGAATAAAAAAAACCAGCAGAAAACAAAACAACCAATGAGACGTAATCTTACGGCACGCGCACGCGTTTAAAAAAGAGCCAACAAACAATGCGCCATTAAACGTGAACAAAAGGAGCAAAAGCCAAGTCGGGGACAATTAAAACAAGAAATAATAAGGAGTTGTGATAATAAGTATTATTATATCGCGGGGCAGAGGGTCCTGTACACCTGGCACGCGATTCCCCTCGAAATATTAATGTTGAATTTTTTTAGCCCCTTTTAAAAGATGTGTTTGGCTCCCAATTGGATGTTTGAGGCAGAGAGAATGAGATAATTTATTTCATTTAGAAATAAGATAATGAACAGGTTTTTTTTTGCTTTGTTTCTTACGTAGCCGTCTTTGTATGAATTTACTTGGTGCAGTAATTTTCTTATGCGGATTGAGAAAATGTCAAAGACTTTTGACATGTTATGTGCTCATTAATTTTAATAAATGTTGCTTCTTCTTTAGTTTGTATTCCTTTGTCTTTGATACTTTGTTACGGTAAGTCCGTATAGTTTTTTTTTTAGAATTGAATAATTTTGAATGAGAAAAAAATCCAACAAGGTTTTGAATAGAATACTCACAATTTTTTTTTTTAAACTGGTTATTTATAATGGTATCAATTCTTCCGAATATAATTATTTCAGAAATGACTTTTTAATCATCCACTTGTTGTATAAAATCATCATAATATTCAAGTGATGCATCCTTATTTGCATGCTCAATGCTCAAGCTATGCTCAAGCGTGCGCGTGCGCTGCTTCGTCACATCTGTCAGTACCACCTGGACAACTTGGTGCATTTCTGTGCCCCATTGTCCAAGTACTTGGGGGAAATAGTATTTAGTAAAGAAAAATAATAGTAATGTAAGTGGACACGCTAGGCACGTAAGAGTGTTTTTAAATATATTAGGTCTTTACCTATGAAATTGCCGTTCTGCAGTACTGGCCATTTCAAATCAAAATAATTTTTGTTTGGCTATGAATTCTAATTTCAAATTAATTTTATTTTAAAAACATGGTTTTTTTTTTCTAAAAGTAGTCATTTCTTTATTGATTAGTGTTACATTTTCATCGCATTTCAATCTTTTTCGTCATCATGGATACGTTAAAAATTCGAGTAATTATGGAATATGAGTACCGTCGTGGCAGCAACGCGGCACAAGCGGCACGCAACATCAACGACGTTTACGGAGCTAACTCTACAAACCAACGCACCACCTGTTATTGGTTTGCTCGCTTCCGTTCTGGAAATTTCGACCTGAAAAATGAACCTCGCGGTCGTCCGAAGACTTTGGTCGACAATGACGAATTAAAGGCGATTGTGGAAGCTGATGATACACAATCTACGGCTGAATTAGCAGCAGCTTTCGACGTTAGCGTCAAAACAATATTGGTCCATTTGCGTCAAATTGGCAAGGTAAAAAAGCTTGACAAATGGGTGCCCCACGAACTCAATGATCGCCAGCGCGAAGTACGCGTCGAGACGTGCCTTGCACTGCTCAACAGACACAAAAATGAAGGAATTTTGAACCGCATTGTTACCTGCGATGAAAAATGGATTCTGTTTGATAACCGTAAGCGCTCAGCAAGTTGGTTGGATCCTGGTTCAGCACCTAAACAATGCCCTAAACGAAAACTTACCCCTAGAAAAGTGATGGTCACTGTTTGGTGGTCTAGCGCCGGTGTGATTCATCACAGCTTCTTACCAAACGGGGTGAGCATTACTGCAGATGTGTACTGTGAAGAACTGAACACAATGATGGAGAAGCTGGCGCATCTCCAACCAGCATTGGTCAATCGCTCGTCTCCGCTGCTCCTGCACGACAACGCGCGACCTCATACTGCACAGCAGACGGTCTCCAAGTTGCAAGAACTGGGGTTGGAAGCTCTCCGTCATCCGCCCTACTCACCAGACCTTGCGCCTACAGACTACTACTTTTTCCAGAATTTGGATAACTTCTTGGCGGGAAAAAAATTTAATACCCGAGAGGCAGTACAAAATGCCTTTGAAGAATTTGTTGCCTCCCGTCCAGCTGATTTCTTTAAGAAGGGCATCAATAAACTGCCACTGCGATGGCAAAGATGCATTGATTGCATGGGTGATTACTTCGATTAATACAAATAAAAAATTCATGAAAAAAAATCGTTTAAATTTTTTCATACAAAACGGCAATTTCATAGGTAAAGACCTATTATTATTGTTTGTTTATTGGGGTTTTGATATTAAATCGGGCCGAACTATGATGAGCTTGGAGTCTTTTTTTAAACTATCCTTTTTATCCAGATATATAGTAGTAATGCTATTGTACACTATAGAGTTGATTTAAATCTTGCAGTTGGGGTGTTTTTTAACCGACTTCAAAAAAAGGAGGAGGTTCTCAATTCGACTGTTTTTTTAATTTTTTTTATTTGTGTTAGCTCAGAACTTTCTTCTGGGTAAACCGATTTGGATGATTCTTTTTATTTGAAAGCTGATGCCTCACAAGTGGTCCCATTTAAATTTGATCAAGTACTGACCAGTAGTTTTTGAGTTATCCTTGATAATGCGTATTTTGTTCACTTAGTTTATATTGATGATGTTATAATAATTTCCTGTCACGGTTATTTACATATCAAGTAGTGGTATACGAATGTGTGTGGGGTAGGTACCACAGCTAAAAAGTGAAAAATTACTTTAATTTCGGAAGTCGGTGTCTTTGGTTGTGTATTTTCCTTTTTGCCCACCGATTTTCGAAGTTAAAGTTATTTTTCACATTTTTTAGTGCTTTTTTTTTGGAAGTCGGTTGTTTTTTTGTAAAAAAATTTTTTTTTATATGCGTTTTTACCGTTAATGGACAAGAAAATCTAAGCTTTTTGGACGAGAAATTGAGACAAAGCTTGTACTCAGAAATTATGATCAATTCGTTCAAAACTTTCTCTTGTAAGAGCAAACAAAGCTTTATTTTGTTAACACGTAACACACGTACGAATAAAAAATTAGCAGTTAGGTATATACCTGCTTAAAAATTGTGTTCGTACCTACTGTATGGCTATGTAAAACAATACTCATCTACATACCATATTCATTAATACCCGTCCATTTTCACACAGTTACTCGTAATTACAGTCAATTATGTTAATTCGATTCATACATCCTTATGTACAGGTGTACCAACCTTTCAAGAGTAATTGGCGTGACTTCAGGAAACGGAAGTGCGTTTAGCCAATGGCGGGCCGTCACGGAATGCGCTCGCGCCAATGAAATGAGGATTGGAATAAGTACTTCGGTTTTTATTGAAGATGTAGATCGGAATAACTGATTGTTATCGGATATGATAGTATTGGTTGTTGTTTGGTTCTGGTATTCAAAGAATAGGGCGGTACCTACATATAATTTTGGTTGAAAAAGTGTGGAACGATTTTTCGGTTCACATTTTAGTAAAAAAAGAAGAAAGAAAGAAATAAAATACTTTTATTTGCGGTAAACGTGACGCAGAGAAAAACACATAAACACAAAAAATAACAAGTTGGGGGAAAATATGCGTCACATCCACGCGAAACGGCAATCGCTCAGCATAATGCTACGACCCTATGCGAGACAGAGCCCCAGCGCTGGTTTTCAGCGACTGCCGGCGTTGACGTGATGATGTCAACTAGTGCAGCATACGAAAATATAAAAGTAACAAAAATAAGAAATATAATAAAAATACAGTACCTAGTTCTAAATGTTTATATAAACATAATATTTATATAATGGTATCAACCCGTCAACAACGCGACGCGATGGGCGTTTTCTCACTAAGTCGAGCGGTTTTCGTATTTTGGTTTCTGTTTAACTCTAGCCTATAGTTAAGCCCTCATGCTCGTGAACGGTCGCTGTCAGTAGGGTCATTAGGTCATAGGTCATTTCTTAGCTGCGACGGCTTATTTTAATTTAATTTAATATTTGAATTGTTTTTGTCTTTTTATTACGGACGCTTTTAACGTTCTGCATCGTTCTCACATGCATCATTTCAACATGAATGATGTAACTAATATTTTGTAACCATATTTTGATTTAAAATAGTGTCCATGGAGTTTCTTGCCCGTTCTTCTTCATAGGTAGGTACCTACTACGCTTTGGAATGGGCAACTAGCTTCATCTTTGTGACTGACCGACCCCTTGACAATTCAAAAGTGCCTGTAATTGGTTTACTTGAAATAAATGCTTTGAGTTTTGAGTTTTGAAGGCTAATTTATGTATTTTTATAATATTAAGAAAGCATTACCTTGATTCTTGGTATTTATAGGTGGGGCCGACTTACTAACTTTCAGAAAGGCTTGCATAGATGTTTTCTTTTGCAGTCCGTATAACCTACACATATTTAAACATTTATGGAGCAGTTTAGCTACAAAATTGAACTGTAATAATAAAACATCACGCTTTTAATCCTCGAAGAGTTCGGCAGAGGTGTCCCTGTAATACACCCACATTTCGCCGGCTATGTTTAAGTCCCATGTAATAGGGGGCGAGCCTATTGTCAACAAACGAGCACAAATCTAGACTTTGGGTTGCTACTGAGAAATTCCAGACGGAAAAACCCCCGGAATTGACTGTGATATTTCTTTAGAATCATCTCTTCCACATTACACGCTACACAATAGTGTAAACTTTCAACTATCAAAGAGCCATTCATCAGAGTTCTAAAGACGCTTTAATTACTTTTTCTCGTGGTGTGGCTTAATGCGAAAACTTTAAAATTCTTGAGCGTGCCCGCCACCATACGCGGGTGTTCGGGCGTGACTCGTTGGTACCCAAGTTGCCGTGTAAATGTGTGCTTTCACTTGTGGGATACATACGGGGCTGGAGTTGAGACGGGCCCGAAAAACGCAGAGCAAAAACGGGCCTCCTTTTTTTGTTTTGAAAGGCGATGTGGAGGACTACTTTTCCTTTTTAGAATGTTTGCTACCGTGGCGGTTAATTATGAAGTGCAAAGAATACGCCAAATCACTTCGCGTAAAGGTGCGGAAATGCGTCATTTGTTTATCTCGTCACGGTCTGTTTAGTTACTTTTACGTCATCAATTTGTTATTTTGTTATTGTCCTACACTACATAATCTTAACTATCCTAACTATCTATATATATAAAAATCTCGTGTCACGGTGCTGTTTTTTTTTGGGTGAGAATTCGTCAAACGTCTTCTCCCGCTCAGGGCGGAGCGGGAGGGCGTGTCAGACTTTTACTGACTAAAACGTGACCACCCGTGTTCCTTCAGTTGCCTGTGCGCCAGGGCCACGGTAACTCTCGTAACTCTTAGCCCTATCGAACCCCGTCAATTATGCTGACATCTCTTTGAGGCGCGCGTGGAACACAACGCGCCGTCGACCCGGGCCTGGTCCATAACGGACGGCGAGCTAGCCATTGCTCACCGACCGCCAGTGCTTGTGGTCGCACTCCTCCGAAACGGCTCGACCGATTTTTATGTTTTTTTTTTTTAATATTTATTGGGTAGGTATGAGAATAGGTCATAAAGTATAGTTCATACCGCTGCGGGTAAACCCGTTGGGCGCAGCTAGGAATATTATAAATGCGAAAGTAAGTTTGTTGGTTTGTTACGCTTCTTAGCTAATACGACTAAACTGATATGGATGAAATTTGGCACGTGGGTAGACCATGACCTGGAGAAGGACACAGGCTTCTTTTCATCCTGGATCGCAGACGAAGTCGTGAGCAACAGCTAGTAATATTATAAAGAGAAAAGATTTGACTTTTGGCATGTTTGTTCGTTACGCTTTCACTCTAAAACGGCTGAACGGATTTGTATGAAATTTGGCACATGGATAGACCACGACCTGGATTAGGAAATAGGGTACTTTTTATCCCGATATTCCCACGGGATCGATGCGGGTGAAACCACGGGGCGCAGCTAGCACAAAATATAAAGGCAATCGTTTTCCTGCCATTCAATACGATAATTTCAAAACGTCATTGTTTGATCAATGAAATAGACTTAAGTATTATGACAGTATAATGAA
Organism: Dryobotodes eremita; assembly: GCA_917490735.1. Classification (NCBI taxonomy): domain Eukaryota; kingdom Metazoa; phylum Arthropoda; class Insecta; order Lepidoptera; family Noctuidae; genus Dryobotodes; species Dryobotodes eremita. The sequence continues at coordinate 16,303,155 of OU823257.1, forward strand.
AAACAAAACTTAATAACCTACTTTTATGAAAAGATATAAAACGCGCGTTCCTGCTTTCTTTCCTAACCCCCGTATGTTTCGCTCATCACACCTCGGCATTCAATTTGCGACGCGTCTCGCGAGTAATTTGCGACTTGCGGCAACTTACCTCATTGTGGTGTCGCGGCATCTTTTGTCGCAGAAACGCAACCTCATGTGGGTGAACATGAATATCTTGAATAATATTTTTTTATTAATTTTCTGTTTGTTTTGTTTCGTTGGGTTAAAATAATAGAGGCTTTTAATTTATGAGATTTTGATACTTAAAATATGTATAGATTATGAAACGAGTCATTTTAGGTAAATTTGCTACTGATGGGATGTTTGATGCATTATTTAGACTTAAATCAATCTGTATAGCCTTTTCCTAACAATTTTAAGTTCGGCTTCCAGTCCAACTGGATTCAGCTGAATACCAGTATTATACAGGGAGCGACTGCCTATCTGACCTCCACAACTCAGTAACTGGGTAACACGATATCCCTTGGTAAGACTAAGGCTGTCAGGCTCTTGGGCTTCTGACTACCCGTAACGGCTGTCAAAGACCTACGAATGACAGCCGAGACCAACGGCTTAACATGCTTTCTGAGACACTGTGGACTCACGATATGTAATGGATGGTCATCCATCCACGAACCGAGCGTGGCAAGCATATCTTAAGCTTCGACAGACCTCTGCGGCTGTTATCATTTAGCCACGAGCCCCTTTTTCGAGAAGAACTTGCAACTAAAGTAAAAACATTAAAAATGACAAGACAAGAGTCACCCAAGTTTCCCACCGTCCTCTTAGCACCACTATTTCTCAGTCGCAACAAACCTTAATGAAGAATCCTCAACTACATAATACCTCCTTTACCGACTGCGGCAACACCATAACACTTCAGTGCTATCTTGAGTACGGTTTTTCTCTCCAGTCTTAATGGAGAAGCTCTTTCGTACGGTTTTTGAACGTTTGCGGCCGACTTTTGTCTTTTTGCTGACGTAATAGTATTGTAATTTGGAACAGACTATCTTTTTTAGTTCTTTTTCTTTTAGTTTCGTGAGATTTCGGATTGATTATTTTGTTGTAGTCGGTAATAGGTATTCTAGCGAGGACTTTTAGTAGATTTTTTATAAAAATATGACGATGTGATGGTCTGATTTGATCGGGCTGAAGAAACTTATTAAGTTGCAAACATTTTTTAATAAAATGATACATAGATACACGATTGATTGATCCGTAATTTTATAGTATCTATATATAGGTTATCTCTTGAGATAGAGAACTTGTCCGTTATGAAGCAACTAAGCGGAAAGGGGTACATCGAAACACATTCATTTTTCCTTACAACTAAGGTACAACACATGACCCACATTACATTAAAAAAAAAAATGAAAAAAAAAGAGTGTGGAAAATATATATATATTTTTTTTAAAACATGTCGGCCATATCGCTCCGTCCCACGTAATGATTCCAAGATTCGCGCCATCAGATCGGGAATGTTTCTCTAATGAGATCCACCTTCGTGTCTACGTACAATGGAACGCGATGCGTGAGTTTTCTTTTTTTTTAAGCGTCAAGGGTCGCGCCCATTCAGGCTTTCTGGATGACGTTTAAAAAGATGGCGTTCTAAGTAATGATTCTACGTGTGACGTTTTAATTTTGTTAGTGGGTGTATTTGTTCGCAAGAATTAATTTAATGTGGTGTTACCTCAGTGAGGTTGGTGGCTGTATTCGTTAGGCTTTAATAATTTTCTTGAAACAAATTGTTTTGTGTCGTAAGTTCGGTTACATAGACAAATTTGATATGACCCAGACCCAAAACAACTGTATAATCCAGAGAGCCTGGATGACTGGCAATCGCGTTCAAAGCGTTTCGTATTTCAACAAAAACTGTCAATAGCTTTTCGGTAGCGTCAATCAAACACGTTTTTGACTTGTCCATCATCGTTATCGCTGGCAGAATGTCACTTATTCTAGGATCTATTTTGCTCAGCCACTGTGCTAGTCAAACCCTCGAACTTGCTCTCTCTTAAGCTTTAAAATCTAACCTTTTCTTTGTACCCGACTGCGCGACGCAAAGGAGGGTAATGTGTTTATCAGCCTATGTATGTTTGTTCTTTTGTGGTGCTCTAGAGACCAAACGCGTAGACCGATTTTGGTGATTCTTACGTAACTCGATTTCTTTATTTATTTCGTCGTCAACTTCGAGTAGGTACCTACTTATGTATAAATTATGACTTACCTAAAATATGCCTATTAAAGATGTCACCCAAGGGTATCAGATGTTTTGATATGAGGTGGTAGAGAAGTCTGAAAACAAAGAAAATAACAATTTAGTTTTTACATACACTTTAGGATTCGATTAAGTGAATTTTCTTTGGGTAAACTATAGCATAAAACTAAGATAGGCAATAAAAACTAAAACTGCTGTTCATTCCGAATGAATATGTATATCTAATAATAAATTGTTTCAAGTACAAATACTAATCGTAGTACGTGGTACCTACCCCGTACTACGATTAGTATTTGTTGTGCGATCAACGCATCGATAGGTACTGGTGAAGTTTACCATACAATACCTACTATATTTTACTAATGACGGTCAGTTAGGCTTTAGAAGGTCACTGGTTGATTAATCTATACACAACAGATTCGTAAAAAATACAGAAAAATTTAGCTTGCTACTATAACCGAATCTTCGTAGATCCTTCGTAGAGCTTGCTACGTAAATCGTCTACGACGTAGCGTAGTCGTAGCCACTTTAACCTCATTCGTCGGAATTCCTAAGATCAAAGTCAAAGTTAGTGTAAACTTAAGCCCCGCCCCCTAACGTCTTGTGCACGCCCCTCGCCCCGCGTCGCACCCCCGCGCGGCTCCTCGCGCACCCACGCCTTGTTTCTTATGCCGCCTTGGTACTATACGCCCTGAAGAGGTGGGGTGACGCGTCTTGGAATTGGGTTATCAGCAAAGATGTAGGTCGTATGATTGTGTTGAGTTATCAATCAATCTCTTAAGCCTTTTCCTAACTATGTTGGAGTCGGCTTCCAGTCTAACTGGAAGCAGCTGAATACATTCTTTAAATGTAGCGACTGCCTATCTGACCTCCACAACTTAGTTGCTAGGTAACAATACCCCTTGGTAAGACTGGTCGTCAGACTTTCGAGCTTCTGACTACCCGTAAGTACTTTCAAAGATATACAAGTGACAGCGGGTACCAATGGCTTATAACGTGCTTTCCGAGGCACGGAAAGGTCGCGATATGAAATGGATGGTCACCCATCCACGGACCGACCTCGACAAGCGTAGCTTAACCTTTGATCGACGCGTGTGGCTGTTAATTATTTAGCCACGATCCCCACAGGTATTGTTCGATATGCCTTCCGATGAATCTCTCTATTTTCATAGTCAAGTCCACGTCCATTGATTGAATTATGAGCATAGCGGTACAATGAACGATCAGAGTGCTATTTGCCAGAATCGTCATTGTTTTAATCGACATTTGAAGTCCTTTTGTCATAAATCTCATAGGAGGATGTCACGGCCTCTTGACATAATCACTATTTATCTTCTTATATAACCCCAAGAAGATGGGGGTGGTCTTTAGGTACTCTATAAGTACATGCTTACTACTTAACCAGTTACTCACACGGAAGCATTATTATTTTAGATAACCCTAGCTTCTGCTTGCGACTTTTCCCGCATGTTTTAACATGAAACATATCCTACGGTATTCGGAATTAGCGTAGCTTTGTATCTGTAAAATATTTTTTTATCGGATGAGTTGTTTCGAAGATTACCTCCTACATACAAACTAAAAAACTTCACCTCTTTGTAATAGGTACCTATAAATATACTTAGTATGTATAGATTTAATATAGTATAGATGAACTTGCTTTGCCTGTGTGTGTTATTTTTCGTAATGGAAAATATTCTTATTCTTATAAGTATCAAGCTACATCTTTGCCAAATTACCTAAAAATCGATTTAATCGCTTAACAAATAAACTAAAGTAAAGCACATGCCTATTGATAATAGATTATAAGACCCTTTGTAGGTACACGACACGGTTTCTTACATTAAGGCGTAAAAACCGCGCTGTATAAAAAACGTGTCCGTCAAACATGCTTCCATACGGATCCATACAATACTGACGACCGTGTGAATAAACCGTAGTTTTTCACGGCAACAAAAACGTGTGTTTATAAAGGGCCTTAGTGTGAATTTCAGAAAAATCAAATCGTTCCAATGCAAAAGACAGAACTATTTCCAATCTTCAAACTGCTGTCAATACTTACTAACCTAGAAGGTTAAATATTGCCCCAATTTTCAGACTGATCAAATATTTATAGCGACAAGAGTGGTCAAGGCTCAAGATCCGGATTTCGATAGGTATTTCAATATATTTCTCAGCCAATAGCGAGCTAGCAACGCCTACGTCTTGCCTCGCCCACTTTCTTAGAAGTTGGTTAACCACACCTATTGGGCTAACACGCCTACCCAAAAATAAGTTTCGTATGAGAAATATATACATTTGGAAATATGTTTACAGTATGGCTATGAGTAACACGAAGTGTCGGTCTACCTATTGTTGTATTTACACGCTAAAATGCTTAAGGGAACTGTCAGAGTCTGTGCTATTTGGGCCAGAATAAATTCTTATCATTTTAAAGAATCAACTTAAGTACATTTTATTTGAGCGTTACTTTTACCGTTATAAACTTAAAAACGAATGAGTTATGTACTCGATGGTAATAAAATACATGTAACAGCTCGTTTTCTATGTGGTTATAGTATATTGCATACTTTCCCACGCCTGGGGGTCGTAAAATCCGTCTGAAAAGGAGAAGGGACCTTCTTCAAAATTACGTTAATCTTCTTAGATAATTGTACCCATATAATTATATAGTCTACATACTCAATACTTCTAGAACTAAAATATACCTAATATTATAATATGGTCTAAGCTAACGCTCCTAGTGCCATCTTTTACTCAAGAAAAGAACTAACATTATTGCTGCGAACATAAACAGAATCATCTATGGTATTGCGTTCTTTTTAGAGCTGTAATGAGCTGCCCTCTATCGAGAAAAAAAAGAAAATCTATTGAAATAATGGTACAGAATTTGAGTCGTAGATGGCGCTTTACTAATATGATTCCATTTGAAAGTGTCAAATAGAAAACACACATAACGCTAGTTCACGCGTGTATTCCTCTAAGGGTTCGGCAGAGGTGTACCTACACCCACATTTCCCCAGCTATGTTTAATCCTATGTAATTAGGAGCGAGCCTATTGCCGGGAACCGGGCACAATGCCAGACTCCGGGCTGCTATTAAGATGTTTCTAATGGAGAAACGCAATTAGAAAAAAAAACAAGGAATATCGAATCATTGCTACTAGCGCCATCTGCAAAATGCGTATACGTTTTATGTTTGCGTTTACGGAGGGTCACAGTTAGATGCGCTTGCGACGGTGCTTACACCGCCATCTATGTTAATGTGTCGGAACTTCGTAGAGCGCACCCTACAGCCATTTATAGTACCTTATTAATTTTGATATTCGTATATACTCGTAGTGATCGACATGCTTGGTAGATGACGCTTTTGGTCAATTTAGAAAATTTTGGTGAATTATTGTAACAGCATGTTTCAAGGCAATCGATAAAAATAGATAATAGGTTTTTATTTGGCTTTGTCTATAGAATTATGAATGTTACTTTTTCGATTAAGAAGTTTATATTCTAGAAGATAATTATGACAGAAGAAAGATTTGCAATGGTCTGAAAGCCCACCCCGATTGGGAAAATATGCTGATAATTGATAGTTTCTTCTTTATGTCAGAAAAATGCTAAGTAACCCTGGCTTATTTCAAAAAATTAATCTTATACCTAATTACTTAGGTACTAATGTAGGTCTTATCGAAAAAAGATCATAAACACCTTTATCTAGTACTTCATAAATTAACTTGTATTCATTTATAAACATTTGAAAATATTCCATTAATGTTTTTTTATTAAATGAATAAAGGATAGTGGTGTTGGGGTATCTCGGTATATCGAAAACGATAGACTTTGAAAAGCGGAATATAAGGTGATTTAGATTTATTCTGACGCCTCTATTTCTCTCTTTAACTACATAATATTATTCACATCAGCTTAGTAAACGCCCTGTATCTTTATTGGTCAGAGTTTTTACCTTAACCTGTTGAATACCTTTTTCGTATCATATAATATCATATATCTTCAAGTTTCAAGATGTAGGTATCTAAACCAATCATTTCAGACAAGTGCCCCGCGGATCACAGTCAAGAGGCCCGCGACCATATAGATCTAAAGATTTTTACAGTATGACACAACTTATATGTAGCTTCGACAAAATTCGTAAAATGGATCATTTCCGATTTACACAACCAATAGAAATCGCTCACTATAGCACAATTCAACGCTATTCGCGCTATATAATCTAAAACCAAGATCATGTAAATCTACGCATCAATTTTACGAATGTATTTGGTTATATGACTTTACAAGTTATTGTGTTTGCGTAAAGACCAATTTCGCCTAAAGCAGTAATAAAGGTTGGTGATTTTGAAGGCGCACTCAATTCGGATGTAATCGGTTTTACGAATTTTGCCGATGCTAGATCTTAGTTGTGTCGTACTGTCCTTACTTATAAGAATGACCTAGAAACTAATGCTGTAGTTGTGAAATAACTCAAACTCTTTACTTTACAGGATCTGTGTGATCTATGTGAAACAAAAACCATATACAGGAACTAGGCGTGGGTGCGTCTCCGGTCCAATCGACTCTCGAGAAAAATAGAAATCGGTACGCTATGTAGCTAAATGTTAGCAAAATATTATGATGTTGCTGTATGTCGAGACATACAGCAACAACATATTTTTATTTTTTTATTACTTTTTTTTTCTATTATCCCACACATACCTTTACATACTCGTATGTGGGCTAATACAATGTTACAACAAATTTTCTGTTTCATCATCAATTAGAGGTAGTATTCAACATTAAATCAGTCGCAGCCTGTAATTTCTGAACATGAGGCTTCCCATATCGATATATATTAATACATGACTTCAAGTACCTATAGTTTATTTTTCTTTGGTGAAACAGTCCATATAGGCAGTGAAAACTACTTTAAAAAATCATCGACTAACTAGATTATCGTCTTGAATTATCTACGAACACAATAATTATACTTCCATTGTGTTTCTTGTGGAACTTCCATTTGAATCAAACCGGACTGAAAGACGTTATGTCTAAGGGCTATAGTCAGACATAACATGCAGATAATATCAATATGGTACTCACTTCCTAGCCTGAAGCACAGGTTCCACCTAATTCAAGTAAATAACTAACTGTGCTCTATTTTAAATGTTAAGTTACTTATTGTAAATGTGCCCCTTTTTATAAACGATTGTTATTGTTATTTTTACGTCTCTTGACATTTCCCGGGACCCAGGGGTCTCCGAGTTTTGGAAGGCCTACGAGACGCCGAAGCTAACTCGCAGAGGCCTGTTAGACGTTTTTAATCAAATGAGGCACCAACCGATGACTATCCCTGTTCGGACTATGCTAGTGCACCCAAGGACAACCCCCGGTTGATTTAGGACTATTGCAGGACATGGAAATAAAGATAGTGACTATGGATTTGGTTAGCTTAAGTGGAATGGTTATCTAAGATTATGGAAAGACTATGGCCTCTGCCTGGCCAATGTTGTTATTATTAATTACAACCAGTTACAGAACATTTCATAAACGAGTTCCCTTCGGTATTGTGATCATCTCCCCTAAGTACCTATTGGTTGGTGGATGTTACTTGTTTCTTATGAAAAACATTTGTAGGACATTTAGAAACATCGTTTCCTTATTTATTTGTAGGAATCTGAATTCTTGTAGGATTTTAACATTTTATCAGAGTTGGAAGAATCCCGAAGTAGGCACCGCCTTTTAAATATTCCGGCGCGAAATTACAACACGGCGTAAAAATGTTAAAGAAAATGTAAAAAAAAAAATGTGTTGTAATAATGACAAAAACTGTAGAGGTTGTCCATTTTACTTAAAAAAAAATTGAATTTCAATTAATGTGGGGAACTTAGAATGAAGAAGAACTCATTGAAATGGACGTCAGAAATAATAGCATTTCTATAAGTACTTACATGAAAAGCACTAGTGAAGCTACGAATATTTTAAAAGTTCAAGATACAATCAAAAATATCTAGTTTATTTATCTAAAAAGAAAGCTTCATTCATGAATTGAATAACACAAAAACTAAAAACAGAGACACAGTTTCAACGGAAAGTTTATACTTACCTTTAGGTGTAAATAAGGCAAAATAAAAAAAATAAACAAGCAAAAAATAAAAAAAAGTTTATTGTAGGTAAACAAAATCATAAAAATAACAAAATAAAAATAAACTTGTAGGTAGCAAATATGACGAAATAATGAAAAACACCTTATTCTATAACAAGAAAACTGTAAAAACATGACAAACTCGAAGAAATCTCTCAAACCGTCGATTAGTGGATTTTCAATCTTACTTAAGTAGGTTCTCTACAAAAAATGAAAAATTAATAAACGAGAGACTTTTCTTTAAGTTAGCCGCAAAAAATAAAAATAATAAAAACTAGGTCTACAAGTAAAATCTAATCCTAAGTTAAGATAAAACGGTTGCTAGATTTGTGAAATCTATAAAGGAGATGGCCCGTCCCGTCGGACGACGCCGAAAAATAAAGTGCACTTAGAAAACGTAAAAAAATACAGAAAAACAATAAATGATGAATAGTAATGATCAGTAGTATGTTTTCATGAAATTGAATTGATGTTTGAACACTCCCAATCACATTTTTTTTTTTGTGCAAGAAAGAAAAAAATAATACTTAAGGAAACAAAAGCTATCAACACAAAAAATAAAAAAAATACCACAAGCTCTACAATAAAACATTATTTTTTGTATCACCACCTTGGTCCGGGAGAAGAGTTCTTGATATCGAATCACAAAAAGTTTGTACGTCCGAGTAAACCACAAGTATAGTCCAAATATTAAACTAAGTACAGCAGACAATATTTGTGGCAGTCAATAGTTAGTTCAATTACTATCAATTACTTAATATTAATATAACGCTTAACATTAATTATTATTTACTCATCAATCGCTCACTCAAGATCGCTCGTTAGTTAAGAAAAATAAATTTTAAATAAAAATATTCTCATCAACGGCCAAAAGTTTAATCTCTTTACAAATGTAACCGACGTAAATATTAAAAATTTCGCAAAAAACTTTTTTCCACTGCCAACAGTTTAGGTCAAAAAAGTGAGGGTCGAGGGGATTTTAGCCTAAAAATATTTTCGATAAGACGCGGTTAATTTTTTTAAATTTACTTTTTTGGAATTTTGTATTTATTAAAATTTATAATCACAAGAGCACGAGGAACGTGTATTACGCCGCGCGGCCCGGCCGGCCGGCGCGACTCCAGACGGACGACTGAGACGGTCCCGCGGCCGGCCGCGCCGCCACCCCCGTACCGCGTCCCCCCACCCACGACCCGCGTGCGCCCCTCCCCCGCCCCGGGCCCGACTTCGTTACGAGCCACTTGTAATCGCCGCGCGATTTTTCCGCCTAAGACAAATTAGGCGGGCCGCCCTCCCGCGCACCCCCAGCGACTTACGTTTGGGCGGTTTCTTACGGCTAAGACGTTTCGTCTACGCCTTGTATGTTTTTTTGGGTACCACTTGAGTTTGTAAAGAAAGGTCAAGCATTTCTGTGTACTCGTATTATTTGCCCAGTTTCACGGTCACACAGTATGCACAAACAAGTTAGAAACGCGTTAGAGAAGACGTGACGGTCCATCGACACACGCTCGTCTATAGGTGTACGTACGATATAAATGATCGGCATCCCAATGTTATGGCGCCGAGCTGTTTTATTTTTAAATGGCATTTAATCGTCACTCTCGCTTTCGCCGATGCCGAGGCCGGGTTAATTGTAAATAAAATTGAATCATTCGCAAAAAATCCTTCGGTAATCGGCACCCGACAATATCAATGAGAGATACGTATTCAGCGATTGTACTTTTTAATGCATTATGGTGGCGTGAGTGGCGTGACGTCATCGCCGCACTTTTTTTGTTCGACACTTGTATGAGTACATACGATTCGGTAGTTGATCGATTTTAAGACAATGAATGTGGGTTTCGCTTAACTGTTCATTAGAACGAAGTTAGGAATAGAATGTAGTCTAATATCATTGTTCAAAATTATTATGTATGTCAAACTGAGTAGTTTCCTAAACGAAAGGGTCAGGATTGTGAGGATGAGAAACTCGTTTTTTGTTTAGTTTCATCTCACCCTAATTCATGAATTCTTTCCCCAGTTTTATCACAAAACGAACGGACAACAAAAAAAAACGGGTTTTAAAAATTCTATAATCTGTGAATTTGATATTCCCAAAAGATTGGTTTCAATTCAAATCACAATCATTAAACCAAATTCTAATAATATAATCTATCTCAGGAAAAAAAACAGGAAATAAACAATAAGATGCTACAAGCTTTTTTTCAGAATCGTTTCTTGTAACTTTTCGAACTGAGACGTTAAATTCACCATCAATCTATAAATAAGATGGCCTTTAAAAATAAAATAGTAAAGTAGCAAAAAAAACAGAAAAGTTCTGTAAAAAAAATGTAACGGAAATGATACATTCGGAAACGTTAAACTAGGTACTCGTACTACCAATGCTTAAGTTCATTTTTTAAAACAATAAGCTACTTGTCAGAAACCACAAAAAGAATACAACTCTAGAAATGACACAAAAAATAACGAAAAGATCACTTCAGTCACGGAAAAACACGACGTACATTTTAACACCCAATAATGTCGAACTCATTGACGGGAAATTTAAAAAAGGAAACCAATAATTTACCTCGATTTCGTTGTACAAAAAAAAAAAAAACAACAACAACGTCACGTCCGAAGCGTATTTTTTTATTTCGCAACGCAAGTGAATGTTCACGGTTTAAACCGTAAACAGCTGAATGAGTATGAATTAATATGATTCTTTTATCAGAGACCGGTTCGAGCGAGGTCGATGAACCTGACGCGGTTTCACGAGAATTTTTCCCGTTAAAATACGATTTTTATTTCTGTTCGGAAATGTTTTTAGATTTTCTACATGTCTACGGGATGTTGTTACAAGAAATGAAAGAGAGGAAGAAAATAATCTAAGACTAAACTTGATTTTTTTTCAAGAAACTTTTAAATTTTTATAAAGTTGTTGAAATGCATTTCTCATTTGTGTAAAAATATTAAAAGAAGTTTTTTTTATTTTGGTGGAAAGTGTCGGCTAGACTATTTTTCGCGATGCGGCGAAGTACTTACTCTCTGATTAAATAAAAGAATGCGTTTACGCGGTAAAAGTGCTTTCATTGAATCGAATTTCAATTTAATTGATAGGGACATACAATTTTGTTTACTCATAATATTTTGACCACAACTGTTTGGCCTTGTGATTTATTTGAAATAACACAGTTTATTTTTGTAATAAATGTAGTGCCGTCCACTGAGAATATATATATATATTTCACAAAATGAGCGATCATTGCAAAATAAAAATAACTTAGCAAAAAAGTAAAAAATAAACAACAAAATGAGAATTACCAAAATACTATTTCATTCACAATTTACCTGATGTGCTGACTAGAACAATTTTTCCTTATCTTGAAAGAAACTTACTTCTAACTAACTTATTTCTAATTTTCCAAAAACACCACAATAAATACCTTATAATAACTAGCTCGAAACGTCCGGGCAACTTAACAATAATTTTATAATACTATATTTATTTAATTTCTAAATTAATCCAGTCCAAAAAACCGAGTCATTACACTAGAAAAAAATACACTAATTAAAAGTCCTCGACACGGCTAAAGTCAATTTGGACCGTCCACTAATTAACTGGTAAATAAAAATAAAAATCGAACGCGGCGAAGGAACTTAATACCACTTATAGACTATGCGGCAAAACGAGCCGAATATTTACATTGGAGAAAAAAAAATGAGGTCATTCGGAGGTTACGGGCAACGCAGCCGGTCGGCGTGGGCCGCGACGGGATGTGGGCCTCGCGCGCGGCTCACCCGCGCCCTCTCCCACACCCGAACCGAGACTACCGAAAACCACGTGTGCGCCACTCACGACAGAGACGCACATACACCAAACACACACGCCAGACAGTAGCAACACTATTCTTTTTTCAATTTACTATATTTGCTGATTTTTATTATTTTTTCACATTTCGATATTTTATTTTTTAGTTGATGCGCTCCGCAACTCACCTGTTGTGCTTGACCCGGTTCGATCTGCGACCGATCATGTGATCGACGCTTTTCAATACTTTAGCGGTGCGTACGATTATTTTTTGGTTTAGTCAATTGTGTCAATAACAAAAAAAAGTAAAAAAAAAACCTAATTATAAAGACTTTTTTATGTTTGAAAATGACATAAGACGATTTTACGTGAAATAGTCGACGGCTCTACGAAGCTCTACGCACGAACTAAAAAGCAGTTGTTTAATATCACTTTACGAAAAAAAAAAACATTTTAAGAAATAAAACAATAAAAACTCCTACATATTTTTTTTAAACATTTTGCCCTTATTAAAATACCTCATTTTATTCATAAAACCGAAATACTAGTTACTACAACATTATTCTAATAAGATATCGTAAGTGCTGCCATAATATAGCAGCGTCGAATAGCAGAACTAAAGCTGAAAGCAATGAGCTCGCACACTAGCGCCACTCCGGCGTCAATAAGAACTATTAGCCGATGGTTCATTTCTAACGCGTCGTTTATTTTTTCAATTTTATTTTTTAATCGTGAAAGTGCAACGTTCACTTCGTCGGGCATTCAACGGCCATTTTCGTTTGCAGTTTCTTTTTCGTTTTCATTGGTTTTTTACAGACGTTTTGATCATGTCGTCGGATCTCGGTCGTTTTGAATACAGTACCTTTGAATTTGACACGTTCAATACAGTTACTGTTAATACAACCTGTAGTATTTTTTTAAGCATTTTGACTAAAGTATTTTCACTTTTGTCTTAGTTCTAATCTGAATATTAAATTATGAGAGCTCATTATGCAATGTTATTATACTAATTACAATAGATGGCGCTACTGGTCTCGATACGAGATTTTTAGAAACAAAATTGTTTAATTTGCTATGTTTTATTAATTATTATACTCGGTTAATATTATTAACATGTCTTACGTTATCGTCAAGTTTGATTAGTTTTAATAGTATATTATTAATACACTGTGATGAAAATTTTTGGTTACCAATAAATAGTTCAGTGACCAAATATTTTTGATTGTTCAGTTTGCAACTGGGTCTCATTTTCCAGTATATTTTTTACTGTCACTGTTACGGCTGGTCTGCTAATACTGGCGTGGTACAGAGCCTCCTTTAGATACAGATTTTACATTACAGGCTCATCGTCTCTAGGTATTAGAGTAGCTCGCCTCGCTCGCTCTCGTCATTACGAGAAGCAACTGCCCTGTGTTTTTCAGTCGCATCTAGGCTATATTATATACTTAAGTATAGATCTGAAGTGATAACCATATTATCTTTTTGGTGTTAGAAAAAATATTTTATTTTTTCTTTATGTATGTATATAAATATTTCAATTCAGACGGTACACCTCTACACTATAAATTGTTTATCGGTTTATTTTAGAGAAATTTTATATTTTGTGGGAGTGGCAGCGACCAACGAAATCCACAGACACTAGGTAGATATTTGATAAATTATTTAGAGTGTCTATGATCTTACCTTTCCGAACGTACTACCTAACAATTCTTCAGACCACAATACTGATATATTGTGAAATCTTGAGATATTACACTGATTTTATCTGTTAAGCTAGGCTAGGCTCCCTAGGCAAGCCTCTCCTCCACAAGAGTGAAGAGAGGCTAAACGTAGGAACTTGGGGTGAAACATCCATATTTCTGTTAAGTACCTAACATCCAACACAGATATAAACAAACGAAGTTTAAAAAAAAAACTTAAACAATGTGAGATACAAAAGAATGATATATAAAAGTAGCAAACAGGTTTTCTTATTTCTCATCCACCCCATTTATGGTTATCTGCGCGTAAACCGAATCTTTAACAACACCGTCCCTTTAAAAAGCATATCTTGTCACAACGCGGTACTAAAGTACCAAGTACCGAATGTCGTAAACATGTTACCCAATTACTTATTCTAAATAAATTACTTTTACACGCGAATTTTCTCAGAACATCTACTGGTTAGTTGCGTTTAGGACAATAGATTAGATCCTATGAATGTTAGTAATAAAGACAACTTAATGTCCAAAATAATAATAGTTATAGTTTGACTAAATACAGTTCACAATCATTATAGACGTCCGAATGATTTGCAAATCTAATCATCCCAAAGTTGCTACTGTTACGCCGCACTACGCAGTGCAACGTTGTGCTACGTTGTGCTACGCTGTGCTACGTTGTGCTAAGTTGTGCTACGCTGTGCTACGTTGCGTAGCGTGGCGTAGTGCGTCTTTTGTCTTGCATCTATACTTAATATTATAAAGCAGTAAAATTTGTCAGTTTGTATGTAGGGGTAATCTTCAGAACTACTATTCCGATTCCGAATATTCTTTCACTAATGGGAAGCTACAGTACTGCAGAGGGTCATAGGTTATATTTTATGATAAAACAAGAAATTTTAGGCGGACAAAGTCACGGGCGGGAACTAGTGTCGTATAAACAAAATTTACGGTCACGAAAGTTGATGTCCAAACGAAAAAGTATTCCGTTCTATGAGCATGTCAGATAGACTTTTGATTGAGGTTCTTCTTATAAGACACCTCATTATAATGTACGGTAATGTAAATTCTTACAAAACTATTCGATTACCATAACAAAACAGAATTACAAGCGTCAGCTTCACTGTCGTTACCGCGAGTGTCACCCTTGCCGAATCATAAAACGTTACCTCAATAACGTTACTGTCAAGAGGGTCATAAAACTGTCGTCAATTCGTTCCTTAACTAGCGCGAGATTGACTTACCAACACTTGCCGACACTTCACGACTCTTGCCGACAGTTGACGGCAGTTACCGACGCGGGAATGGAACATCAACCTGTTATTTCGTTTGTTTTAGCTACTGAAAGTAAATCTTCAGATGATTTATCGATCAAATTAAGTAAACATATGTGCAGCCAGCCTTCAGCTTAGCAGTGAGTTAAGAAAAATAATATAGATCATAACGATGGATACTTACTAATTCACGGGATCATTCCAGCTGGATTCGCCATTGAACTTGCTGTATGTCTTTCTAGTAATATGTACTTTTTGTAGCTAAACTATTGAACCAATAATTATATTCCGCAGTGTAGCTTTGTACAACCATATTGATTATGACGTGACATAATTCTGATTCTGGATTGGAATCAATGCTTTTCCCAATGATACTTTACCATTTCAAAAAGGAACGCATTAAATAAAGTTATTTTATTAAAGGTAAAAGTGATGACCAAGACAAAACGTTCTTTTATCAGGGTCCGTTTATGATCCAAAATAAATTGTGCAACAAAATAAGAATAAAATGCTTTTAAAATGGCAGCCACGGGGCCCATATCCCACACCTTGTTAACGTAAGAAGCTAACTTCTTTTTTATTGGCAACACCTTTAACGTTTTAGCATTACGAATAACTTTGAATTTGGAACGTTTTTATTGCTGCTTGCTTTTTCTTGTTTTGCTAAAAGGGACTTTTTTATTAGAAGTTAGAGTTGATTTTAGATTGGAATTGCCAAACATGAAGTGTTGAGGCGATAAATAAAAACTTTTTCATTTGTTTTGTTATACGTCATACGTGCGAGCGTGTTTATGTGAATTTAGACTTTGGTGTCATCACCTAAGGTTGGTTTTGAGTTAGATTTTCATCTATCTTTGCGATAATGTCCTTCTGAACCAATATTGAAGTCTGACAATTTACAGATATTGTTCATTCGTTTTGATGTGACGGGCTACGGAACATTGTACTCTTATAATGTCCGGGATGAACCTAAAGTCCGTTTACGAGTTTCTACGAGAGGTGCTTCAGTTCAAACGAATCCAAGTTTTTATTTCTTGTTTTATTTAAATAACTGGGAATAAAAGGGTGGGTGTAATAAGATGATGTTAACGTGCCCAAAATAACGCAGGTTTTATTGTAATGAGCATTTGATTTCATTGCTAGAGTGCGCGCAAGACAAGTTTGCATACGTGTTTGACCTTTAAGACTATATCTCTGCCGGCACTTTTAATCACTTTCGGCATAATGATGGCGATTATTTACTTTGGACAACACGGAACGCAGCACACTCTCTTGACACTTTGACATAAACTTCGAGATGGCGGCAAACGGATATTTCTGATTCTGGCCGCGTACAGACTTATTTTGCGCGCACTTTAGCCTACGACTAAAAAAATCTAAGTTCATAGACCAAAAAATACGGTCATCGATTGATCATACTTTAAAAAATCCTCCTTCAGGAGGAAGTGAATCCTAAGTTTGCAAATGCTACTGGATGCAAAACCAAAATGATTACCTACTCCACTGAGATTCTTTTAAGGTGTCCTTTATAGCATAATTCTGGTAAATCTATTTCATTACTACCTAAACAATAACGATAAGCCAATTTAATTTGAAAGTCGGAAAGAGCCGTAGTTTTTTGAGGAAAAACATAAAATGCCGATGCCTGAATTACGAAACAAGTAATTGGTAGGGTTTATCCATATTCTTCTAGATCCATCTAGAACTAAACTGTTAAATAACCTTAAATAGGTACCTACTTACCATTAAACTCTTAACGTTTATTCCCTTATGGTTGTTAAGATTTTTTATTCAGAATGGCAAAGGCCAGCACAATAGACGAAAGAAAAGGGGTAGTAATCCTTTATAAGCATTAGTCTATGGTCATACAGCGAGCGATGCGAAAGAGGTTCTTAGAGATCTATAATATAGCGTTATGTTACAGGACAAAAGCCTTAGAAGTTACATATGATATTGTTAGTTATTTTTCATATACTTTTTTAATATTATATTCTTGAACATAGTATATTTATTTTAGTGTTAGCTTGTATATTGTAATCTATTTAATATGGATTTTTTTGAAAATTTGGTATTTAAATTTATTCGATTCTGATTAAGTTAAATGAAGAATACTTGTATATAAAATTCCTCAGAACATTTTTTTTTTTGTAAAATGGCAGTAGTAGTCCCTGATTTATCGATTTTAACTGTGTTCGTGTACTAAAATAAAAGTAATGTAGCTCTTTTAATATGGCATATCTAGCATGTATTACCATTGGGGTTTGTACTTTAACGACTTCAGTATATTCGGGTATAAAGATCTTATTTATGTTATGAAACATGTTTCTCTGTTTGTTTACCCATCAGTAACGCGCTGACATCTCGAAAACCCTTTATAAATTTTGTTTTATTCAGATAGGTACTTATATGCTTTGGCCAGCACCCTAATTGCGTAACACACTATCTATCACAATCTGAATCATTCTGAAGCCTATTGCTAATCCATTGCTTCATATGTTCGAAAAATTTATCTGCTCAACAACGTAAATAACGCAATGAATGTTGTTGAACTGTCGAAATGAAAGCTTTTCCTACTGTTAGTGTGTTTCGCAATTACCCCGCAGGTTTAGTACAAGTGCTAGTCCACGCGAGCAGAGCAAGTATGGAGTAAAAGTTTTTTTTAATCGCTACACGTTCCTGTACCCGCTATGATAGAGGCCTCACCCTTACAAGTAGCATACTTTATAACGAAATAAGTTTTATAAAAGAACTTTGTGAAGGATTGTGGTTCTTTGAGTTTGAACTCCTTTCCTATTGATGAAATGAGAAATACTTGTATAATGCAGTTTTAACGAAGGACTTAAAATGGGAAGTTTGAGTTTTTGGTTCAAGTTAGTAAAAGGATTAATACAAATATCTTTTGTAGTAGTAGGTACAGTTAACAGCAGAAAAAAGAGTTAAAAGTGACAGAAAAATAGTATCCTTGTACTACTTAGGCAAAATAAATAGTTGCTGACACGCCCTTCCGCTCCACCCAGAGCGGGAGAGGTCATTTGATGATATCCCAACAAAAAAAAAATAACGGTTCTATTTAATATAACTAATATTGCGATATAATTGTCAAAAAAAAATTGCCACATTTTCATGTCAGTTGCTGATTAATAAAGCAGAAAAATATGTTTTTTTTTTGTACAAAATTGATAGATTTTCGGTTTGTCGTCTGTCGCCTGTCGGTTTTATTAAATAGGCTCCAGGTTCCTTATATTATCTCCTTTTTTTTCGCAATAAGGTTCATAGCATCTTTACACCAAAAAAGCCAAATAATCCTATGTTTTTCAATTATGTTTGTGTGCCGTCGTTATCCGCGTAATTGCTGTCGAAATATTATTATTTCCGATGAACGTATAATAATAAAAAGAAAATTTTGCTATTCGCACACCGAGCCTATGACGTCAAAAAAGTTATCCAAATACGCAACAGCATAACGCACACCTAATCCGTTAAGATATTTTGTATTCTATCCCACAAGCTATACAGCTCATTTTAGCGTGTCCTATACATGTGTGGATAGAATAGACAAACGATTTCATGTGTTGCTATGAAGCTGTAATAGGGATTTGAACGATATGTAGGTAGCTTTACAGAATATTGTTGCTTGTATGGATGAAGATTATAATATGGTAGTCTATTTTCCGATATTTATGATGATTTTGTTAGGATAAACGAATAAGGAGACGTGTGTCATTAATTTTATCTTTCATTATCATAGTTTAGTCGAAAGACATCCACTACTGGACATAGTCCTCCCCCAAGCATCGTCTCAACGAACTATTCTGTTCTTCAATAGCAACAAAAGAAATACATATAAAGGCTCCCGCAGACAGATACAACGCTACTCTATTAGAGTAATCTATGATATCTAATAAATCTATGAAACGTTCATGGAAATTATTCTACCAGAATCGCGTCGCAC
The DNA here is from genome assembly GCA_917490735.1 of Dryobotodes eremita. NCBI lineage: Eukaryota > Metazoa > Arthropoda > Insecta > Lepidoptera > Noctuidae > Dryobotodes > Dryobotodes eremita. The sequence continues at coordinate 16,322,260 of OU823257.1, forward strand.
CGTCGCATCGCGCCGATCTGCGGGAGCCTTAATGCTTCTAATCAAATTTTTATGAAAAAAATTACTGACAGACAAGACACAGCCCAAACCGCCACAGTCCTTTCACAGTTTTTACCTCTGAGTTTGCATCACCGTCAAAATCATAGTGATCTTTATTGCCGTTGTAATAAGGTTGCTGTTGGGTTGCTGCCATTGACAAGTCTGTCAAATTCACGATGATCTTTATAATCGTTACAATAGGGTTGCTATTGGGTTGCTGCCGTCAGAGGTAAAATAACTGTGAATGGACTGAATTAAATTCTAGAATTAAATTTTGCAAAAGAGTCCCTTAATTAACGAAGGTGAAAACTAAATGACAAATAAAAGATAAAAACTAAAAGATAAAATAAAAAAGACTAAAGATAAAATGAAAGTTTGCATAAAAGTTCGTCATTTTAGATGACGGGAAACCCCATCAGGCACACGGATTTTATCGAAATAAAAAATCACATTGACACAGGTTGTCTGGCTGCTAGGTCTCGAACCTACAGTTGACCAAGCTGTGGCCATAAATAAACGCTCTATTCCCATCCAATACCAAGAGCTAATACTATTTGGTATTAGTTTATTTCCGAATTTATTTTCTATTCCCAACGAGTACCACATTTTAAAACCAATACCAAAACAAGTTTGAAGAAATCAGATACAGTCAGGTTCAGTAAAATTAAAATGCTTTGAGTGACGAACTAAGTTTCCGAAAACATAATAAATGTTCCCGAAAATCCTAACCCTAGACGGTCGACGTCAGTGGCATCCCGAGGTTCGGTTGGTTAGGTTCCTTTAAACCCTTTAGACAGAAATAGGAGCCCCGCGTAGCGGGGCTCCGTCGACCAGCTTATTAACCTTAACCCTATATTTAGATTACCCTAGATTTCGGTAAAACGCAATTTAAATAAAACTTTGTGTAGCTGAGTGTACAAAAAGTCACGCTTTGGTATTCGTTAGAAATAGATTTTTTATTTAAAAAAATGTGGTACTCGTTGGGAATAGCAAATAAATTCGGAAATAAACTAATACCAAATGGTATTTGCTCTTGGTATTGGATGGAATAGATCAAATAAACAGTCAAATCTTACACCAAATTAATTTCTCCAAATAATATAATAAAATAAACTATCCCTCACCCAGCTTCTCGATGTAAATCTCAAACCTCATACATTACCGTTGTCTGGCGGGCCACCCCTGCTAATTTATAGTCAACTTTCAATTTAGCTAACACGTCTGCGTCCCGTAAATCTGGACGACCATTAAACTGTTCCTTGTGGTCCCTTCAGTAACCGGACACTTGGACACTGTTAATACGATTCTCTGATTAAAATTTTGAATTAAAATGGCGGATAGTTTCCTTCCCATTGTCTTGATGTCACTTAATGGGTATTGTGAAGGTTGTCTGCAAAAGGGAACCTTACATCATGCTGGCTGGCGATAAATTACTCTGGTTGCATTCGATCAGTCATTCGAATTTAGAATCAGTTTCAAAATAGTAAAAAAAGCTGTTGTTGTTGATTTAGGTATAGTAAGACACAATTGTTTGGGTCGCGTAAAAGTGATCACGTCTTTATGAAATTAAATAGATAAAATTAAAATAACTTCTTATCAGTCGGCATCGCCACGTTCATTACGGTACCAGAGCTCCAAAAAAGCATTACGTTTATTGGACTAGTATTAATAAGGGGTCTTGCTGGTATTCGTCCTCCAGACTTGCTTGTTCTGCTTCTTAGAGATGGTAAAAAAACGTCGGAACTTTCTGCCCAAAATTCAGTAGATACGCAAACCGCCTTTCCTAACACAGTCATAAGATCCTCGCATACAAGTCGCAGATCATAATCCCTCATTAAAAAAAACTTAAAGTAAAATCTACCTACAAAAAAAGTATTCCATACTTAAAAAAGTAAAAAGCTCAATGAGTGCATAAATAAATTCAGCCTTGACACAGCTACTGTAATACAGTGTTCCCGAATGCCAAGGTCAGCCAATGACCTCGACCGAATCAATAACTCATTACTTTTTTATTTCGTTTAACGTTTAAAAATAACGTGTTTTTTCGCGTTTCGCGCGCCCTCATCGCACCGATTACGTATCGCTGATGTTGTTTCGATGGCAATTGTGACGTCATGTTCAGTTGGAGTCGTGACGTTTTGCAGATTTCATTATTTTTGTGTCGATTAACTACTTGCTGAAGGAAACTACTGTAGTATTCGAGACCTTTTGATGTGGTTAGGGAAATACGTTTAAATAAAAATAAAAACAAAATCCTCAGTAGTTCATGAAGAGTGAATGACAATACATACATGCCTTTTTACAAGCAAGAAGTAAGCCATGTTTGTTTTCTGATATTTCTTCGAGGCGGCTTTAAAGCGTAAGACAATTTCTTCATAAGCTTGTCAATAAACATCTAATTAGTTAGTCTACTTTCAAATTTTCCTTCACCGTTCTCCCATATCTATTAACACTGTAATTTGAAAACATTGTAAAAGCCAATTATTTTTTAAATAGTAACCATGGAGTTTCTTTCCGGCTCTTCCCCATAGGAAACGACCAATTGGAACCGTGCACCTTCGGCAAGCTTCTGACGTTTCATAAGTGCCCATGTAGGTTTATGTGAAATTAAATATTTTTCGATTTTGACCATCACTAAGTAGGTATTAGTTTCCGATATAGGTAGTGTAGTATTAGGTCGAGATCCTCTCTCTATTCATTAAATCGATTTGGCCATTGTGTCTCCAGCAAAGAATATGTCATAAAAATTAAACCGTTACGTAATTAGTCAATGTATATATTTTAATCGGCGTATTATTTTCCACAGATCTGGGAAAAAATGAATGAATGAATGAACTGTTTATTTCACACGCAAATTTTAACCAGATAATTTGGGTAAATATTTTTTAATGGACCTGAATTCTGGTCAATATTAATTTTAACTTTAAAATGGTTCTTTTTGTAACAGATATTGTAAATAGCATTCTGATTTTGTTGGCTTCTTTTAAAATCATTTAAAAACAAACATGTCAAGTGCAAATCGATCTAATAAAGGAGTTTCAAATGTAAGATGTATAATAAAATAATGTTTTTTGCCAGGCGAATGGCTAGGCAGGCAGACAGGCATTGCTTAAAGGTTCCACTTTGTCTTCTGGTTACGGAACCCTATAGACGCATACCAAACAGCATTGGATGCTCAAAATGTTAGTCTAATTTGAACTTTACAGAGGAAGTTATAAGAACCTTAATAAAGAAGCCAGGAGTCTGGTTTTTTGAAAGTGACACTTACCCTATGATCACATTATCATCACGTCTGTACCTATTGCCCGAAGGGTTAATCAGCGATGTATCTATGGTATACCCGCCTTATGATCATAATAATAATATTATGATGGCAGAGGACATTCCAGTGGTTTACAGGCGAAAAACAGGTAAATGATCTTTTAGCCTTTTTTGATGTATGAGTTTCAGTACATACGGATGTACCTATTGAAAACAAATGAAAAAGTACCTACAGTTATTCTTATAATTCATTACTTGACTTGACCAAAATGATGATTAGTTAAGCAATAATGCAATCAGTCAGTTTCAATATTTTGGTGATAAGGACCATTCAAGTATTACGTAAGCACCAAAGGTGGGTAAGGGGGGGGGGGGAATCTTTGCTTTGCTTATTTTTGATGACATGGGGGACAAGGGGCCCATTTTTTTTTTTTTTTGGGTGGGAAATCTTCAAATGACCTCTCCCGCTCTGGGCGAAGCGGAAGGGCGTGTCAGACTCTTACTGACTAAACTCCACCCGTGTTCCTTCAGTTGCCTGTGCGCCAGGGCCACGGTAACTCTTTCGAACAATCCGCGACCCCGGCAGAGGGACAGGGGGTCTGGATGGTGATTATATCAGCAATATTTATTTACTTTTTCTGATTTTTCTGCAATATTTAGTAATTCTGATTTGAACAAATATGGCAACTCTACTTGTCTATGCTCAAAAGCGAAAAAAATGTTCAGGGATTCCCCAAAATAATTGATATTGCTTACTCGCGCGGTACTAAAGCGGTGTTTCATGGTTAATTTAGAAAGAACTCAAGTAGGGAAATTACTTTAATGGGCATTAAGTCTATAAATTCCTTATTTGACTCATGAATAACATTAATGAAACCGGAAGAGATAAAAAAAAACAATGGTTACGTAAGCATAGGAGGGGGGGGGGGGGGGTTAAAAATTACTTAACGTTTAATTTTACATGCACCCTCGTTTTCTGAAAGACACTTTAATATTTCATAATCATCGTCAACATAAAAACAATGGCCGAATTCTTACAGCGGCTGGACCTGATTTTTATTTTCCATGTACAAAAACAAATTATAGTGATATTGGATCATTTTCATGCAGTAACGCCAACCCGTTTGAAAATATATATATAATACTTTTCAGGTTAGAAACAACAAATAAGTTGATTTGAATGCTGACAAAATTTTTAGTGATTTATAAGAGTGCAATAAATACAAAGAAAATAGGTCTGACAAAATCATACTACAGAAGGAAATCCAAAATAGTACCAGTACGTATCACAATTCACAACAACAATGCGAATGATTGCCGTGTGTGAATCAATGGTGCGCGTCGATGACTTATGACGTGCCGTTGTACGCAATTGAACAAAATGCTGATACTTACTATACACCTAAATAATATTTTTTTATGACAAGAATCCAATACATAATAAAAACAGCACTAGTTGATTTCATACTGAAATATTTATAGAATTGAATTACTTTTAATAACTATTAGGAAAAACGCGAAAAATTATTATCTTTCTTACTAAATCATTTCATATGCGAAATTAATCGTCAATAGGTGCATTCTGAACATGTTATTCCAAATAATTTCCGAAGAAAATTCATAGCCAAAAAAAAGTAGATTCTTTTGTCTGGCTTCCTAGAGAGATATTTCTAAGGTTTTTAAGACCTTACAAGATTACCTTTTCTTTTCATATATTTGATATATCGGGACGCCACTGCCTCATCGTCAGGTACGATTTGACCATCCTCCTGTTCTTTTTCTTGTTCTTCTCAAATCATAGTTTGCGAAATTACAAAACCTAACTTGAGCATTGACAGTAGATTTACAGTTTGATAACAATCAGGTTTTCAGAAACTGTGGGTGAATATTAGTTCAAATGAAACATAGAAGCTCAGTAATCATCTAAGAATAAAATAAAATTGGAACTACTTACCAAAATATTTGCAATCCCCAATGGCGTATGTAAATAATTAACTAAATAAGGCACTGTTATCAGACTATTGATTTGCTTACACACGATATATTGCACAATTACCAAAACATATTAACAATTAATAAAAAAATTGAGCACCACCATAACTTTATTTAACAAAAAACAGTCGATTCTTATTTTGTGTAAAAACTTATCACACTTCTTTTTCTTAATTTGAATAAAGAACAATCACACCACGGCACTTATTTCGAACAATTTTGAATTTGAATTTTGATAATGTGTCGGTTTGGATTTTGGCGGGAGAGCAGGGGTGGCGTGCGCCCGGCCCGCTTTGTGCGACGGTCTACAAGGAACTCGTCTTGGGCTCAAAAGACGTTACGTCGGTATCGGACCCTACGAACTCCCCTTATTTGATCTTGATATGTATGTATGCTCTTTAGTGGCCGTTTGAATTAAAATTTATTTTATTTGAAGCGGTGAATGTTTTTGTTTTTGTTTTTGGATAAGCGTGAAAGACTTTGTGCATGAAGTAAAGATTAATTTAATTCACGTTGCACACAACTTAGATGTTTTATTATAAAATGTTATCTTTATAAGTCTTGTAATTTAGTAAACTGTGACACGTTATGATTATGAGTAGGTACCTATTACCCTGCAAAATGAAAGAACCTTACAGTAATACCATCTAGTTTCAATTAAATACACAAGATATGTGTTTTCTTTAAAATTCAAATAGAAAATAATCTCAGTTCATACAAAATCTATTTCCAAACGCTTAAATAAAAAGTAGCGACGGTCACAATTTCAACACATCACAATATTAAAACCAACCAGTTAAAGTATGAAGGCTCATACAGCACATTTGCTAATGAAAAATAGCATCTATAATTGAGTCCATAAAGTCTAAACGTCATTAGGGCCAGCTGCTCGCATAAAAAAGGTTTATTTTGTTAGGGTGAGCTTTCTTTGCGATTACTACTGTTGTTCGTACACACATAAAAGACAACAATAGTTCAGAGATGAACTAGGTAGTTAAAATAATTTCATAGTAAATTTGATTTCTTATACTTAGTAATCAATTCCAGATGTTATTGAAATAGTGAGAAAGAAAATTAAAAAAACCGGACAAGTGCGTTTAGACCCTCACAACAAGTCCTTTCATTTGATATGTCACACGATACAGTTTGCCCAACTTTTTTTTTAGTTTTCCAGTTTTCTCCCCATAGGTGACCCTCAAATACAAAATTCATTTATTTACGTTACACGTCCGTGTTTGGGTCACAAAAAATCATATGTGTATCAAATTTCAACTTAATTGGTCCAGTAGATTCGGAGCAAATTGGCTGTGACAGACGGACAGACAGACACACGAGTGATCCTATAAGGGTTCCGTGGTTCATTCAAACGTACGAAACCCCAAAAAGTAAGTAGGTACCTACATATTTTGGAACAACTTATTCATTGCTGAAATGTATTTATTATACATTTAACATATATAATATAAGATAACGCACCCTCTGCCTAACTAGATAGCTTATGACATTAAAAAAAATTAAAGACTAGCCGAAATTATATGCTGAAAAAATATGTCCAAATGTGGATTAGTGTTAGGTATTAGTTGTATTTGATTTGGTACTATGGTATAGTTCGATAGGGATCTATGTATGTATGCTGGCGACGCTACTTGTAAAGGAAATGTCTCAAAACCCGTCAAAACCAGTCTCAATAATATTAGTCTTTATATTTTGCCTCGTTTATTCAGTTAATGGCTGCATTATATTATCTATGTCAATCTACACGTCATGTCATAGGGATACAAAACGAAAAAATCCAAGTTCATCCCTGTGTTAGGAAGTATTGCACGGTGACTTATTTTTAACGGTCGTACGTGCGCGCGCCCTTGTAAGCGGGCTAGCAAACCGCGGCCCGCTGCCAATTTAGGTTTTTTAAAGGTTTAGATGCACTTTGTGCATTCTGTGTATAAAAAATCCACTTTATTATAGAACTAAACGCATCGCATTTGTTTAAATTAAAACGAGCAGACGGCGTAGGATGTCAACTGTATGGCGAAGGAAATCACCAAATTTCTGTACAAATTGTAAGAAAAAAATATTTGATTATTTGAAGCATACATCAAATACTTAGGTACACTCTGAAATAATGTGAGTTTTTCAGTTGTAGGTACGTAGGTACTTATAAATTAAAACAATAGCAATTTTTTTATTATCTGGAAACAAACATTGTGCATATTTTATTTAAAACCGGCTAAGTATGAATCGAACTCGCACACGAAGGGTTCCGTACTACCGCACAATATTTAACACTACTTACATAAAAAACACGTTTCTTGTATATTTAAGTTTTTACTTTAACTTATTTTTATTATTTGTTGTAATAGCGGCAATAGAAATACACACTCTGTGAAAAGGAGAAACCCAAACTCCATAGAAGCTTGGGCCTGGCGTTACAGGGTTGAAATTTGGCCATAAATTAGAGCATTTAGGAAGGTTACACGAGCCCAATTATCACGTCTCCCAGCAATGGCCAAATTGGTAAAATCAGACAATGTTTACATTTTAGGTTATTTTTATTTCTAGAGTATTTAAATTAAAAAACTATATTTTTGAGGCTGTTTCCTACGTAAATCTGGAACGCACATGCGCAGTCGCTGTGCTGAAGCGCCTGCAGCTTATCACGATGAGGTTTTAGGTAGGTACATAATAACCGCTTGAGGGTGACTTCCGATTTATCAGATTGATCTTACTGAAAACCTCAGCTGAAAACTATGTTTATTAGACAAGACCCACTCACATCAAAACTGGCTTGCATTTGTAAATATTGTATCGACTAGGAGATTTGATGCAATCTCAGATTACAGTAATCTGAGATTGCAATAATACATATATTAAAATAAAAAAACACATAATTGTGATAAATGAATTTATTAATCACCTTTTTCATTAGGATTATCATAATACAATAAGACAGTATCCAGAAATTGTGCAGGAGGCAATTGACTACCCTGGTGCCGTGCCCAAACAAGATACCATATTATGCTCATGGTGTGGGCACAGCAACCAACTGTTCTTTTGCCAACGATGCAAGTGCAATAATATTGAATTATAGCATCCCTTCCACTTAGAGAGCTGTCGACTAGTATATTAACGAAATACATCCTTTTACTAATATGCCTAGACTTTATTCTTCCTCTTAACATCCAGGTTGAGTCCGATGTTGAAAGCTCTTGCTGTAGGTCACCTCTCTACACACTTCTATGACATATGAGCCATTTTCTCTCACATGCTCCCCATAGTAAGAACGGGCCTGTTTAAGTTGGTATGTGCCCAAGGAGACAAGAATAAGCTCACTGTATGTTAATTCAAGAAACTCGCTAACATTATCTCTTCCTACATCTATTGCTTGGAACTGCGCCCTACGTCGATTTAGGCCCCTCGCCCACGGCGACTTTTTGTAGCGATGCAGTCGCGCGTGTCGTAAACGCGCGACAGCATCGCTACTAACGCAAGTTAGTCGCATTTGCAACGCGCTACAGAAGCGATGCCAACGCGCTACTAACGCGCTACAGCATAGCGACTGTATCGATGCAAACACGCGACTGTGTCCTACGACATCGGGGAGAGAACGGAAGGAGGGTGGCGCGTGAGTGGATAACCGAGCATCAGTGCAACACCACAGACTACGTAGAGATACTACATATCAGACGACCCACTCCCATAGAGAGAAAAAGGTTACTATAGAGATTGTCAAAAGTTGGAAGTTTAGAACATGACAGTTCTTACAGCTGTCCATGCTTCGGCTGCTTACGTAAAAGTAGCACCAAAGGACCAAAGACAACGTGACTAATGTTGCATCAACGGAGTCCATCTTGCAACTGTGGCATTTTTTGCCGTTACTGAATCGCGTTTGCATCGCGACAGAAGCGCGACAGTATCGCGTTTGCATCGCGACTGAGAATCGTGGTGTGGGCGAGGGCAAACAGTTAGCGGCCGCATCGCGACTGTATCGATGCGAACGCGCGACGGCATCGCTACTGCATCGCTACAAAAAGTCGCCGTGGGCGAGGGGCCTTATATTGTTGCTAATCACGTAGTTACTTAATCTATTTTCCACATACATATACTGATTATTTTTTTGCAGAATTTCCTCAGCAGCACTACGGTTTGCGATAGGAGGGTGGAAAGCATTTATTAAAGCGGCAGCCACTTCAAAGTGTACCATTAAATTCTTTGACGCTCTATTAAAAAATCTTGGCGAAAAAGCTTAAAATCTCGCTTTAACCTACCATTAACTACTTCTACAACCCATCTACATATTGTAACTGTTCTCGATTTATTGGCTTCAAGGGTTGAAAGTTGAGATTCACCCTGTTGCAAAGAAGATGGTACGTATGTTCTATAGCCGCATTCATTGAGTAAGGGCAAGGCATCCCGGAAGCCCCTATCCAATATAAGCGCATCTCCAGATTCAAAGTACTGTCTTAGAACAGATTCGTTTCTAAACTCTTTATTAATTATTTCAGCATCTGAAGTTGTCGCTGGATAGGGGCCCAAAACATCAATTATGTATCCATCAGTACAAACAATCAAAAATGGTTTTACAAGATTTTGATATTTATGCAAACTGTATGTCTTTTTTGGTACTTATAATTTGAGCTTTTTTGCACATAAACGTATGTGCCATCTAAAACAACTATAGGTTTTATTTCACTATTATGGTTACCAAACTATTCATTTGGAATAAGAAGATTCCTTTTAATTATTTGCTGCTTATTAATATGATTAAGTCCCAAGTGATGGGGCACAAAATAATCATACAAGAGACTTCTAGCTTTACCCAGTAGAGTAGCTAAAGTAGTTTTAGGAATTTGCAGAAGTGTTGACAATCGATCATCCGAGTCCCCAGTCCTAAGTTTAGTTAAATAAGCAGATAATATAGTAGATCCCCTTTTAAGGTTCAGAAACTGAGGCACTTCATTCAATATCTGTCTGAATTGGTCTTTGTTAAAAACAACCCAATGGTAAAAAATATGGTCTTCCATAGACTCAACATTTTCAAAATCCAAAAAATTATAGTCGGACTCTTTTAATGCAAACATATCTTGAATTTGATTTGCAGTAAATGTGTTGATAATATTATCACTAATATCATTGAGAAAGTTCCATGATGTGCATGTTAAATGGATATCACATAGGCGATTATTTGGAGGTACATAATAGTTATACATTTTAAGCAACTGTTTTCGCATTGTAATTGTTATTCGGTTTCTTTCATGTCTCCGACATCCTTCCACAAAACATCTACTTTCTGTTTCAACAGCTCTGTAATAATCAGGTAAAATAATAAGAGTTCCAATAGTAGGTGCCCTTGGTGCAGAATAAGTTTCTTGCCTTGTTGGAGGTTCTTCTAAATGAGGAATGTCCTGACTATTTGGCTCAGTGACAGCTGATGAAGATGCACCAGATGTTGAGGGGCTTGAATGGAAATGCCGAGATGCTCTATTTGCTTGCACCCAACAAGAATGACAGAGACAACACTTGAAGCACACACCTGAAAATAATTTATCTATATTAAAGGTTGCCTTTACACCAGAGATGAGTGATGTGTAATTGCCCATTTTGTAAAAGACTGTTCTAAAGAAATCCTGCGAATGAGAAATCCTGATGTAGGAGCTTGACATTTATCACGTCTTTCTTATTCATTTAAATGTTTCAGTATACCAAATAATATTTTTTAATGCCCTTATTATCAAAACTGAACTAAAGAATGTTACTAATAAACCGTGAATAAAACTAATAAACTAACCGTGCGTGGTAAGATTCATTCTCTTATAACTTCGTTTATTCTGCGTTCTTGCACTGTACCAGTCCTAAGTTGATGGCAACGAACTCTTCTAAGTCCACAGTGAATACACACTCGTCGGTGGCCTATAGGTGTCTGTTCACTTTCTTCTGGTCTCTATTTCCATCAAGAGATACATGATTGGCATGATTCTAGCAAGCTTGGCAGATAAAGTCATTTTCATTTACCTGAAGCAAACATTTATCTTTTGACTATTAGGTCTAGCACTAGCATTTAGCAATAAACATCTGAGTGGCACATTTGGGTAAACATAAGCAGCCTTATTATATTCCCACTGCAGGGATACAGACCTCTTCTCTGAGAGAGGGAATAGTCCGTAATTAACCATGCAGGGTCAGTCCGGATTAGTGATGTCACATGTCTGCGAATATGATTTTGTTGCAATTCTGGTATCATTTTATAAAATACAACTATTAACAGACAACTGAACATAAGCGATAACACTATTTAGTTTGATAACATTAAATAATTACATAGTACAAAAATGTTAATATATAGAAATATCGGACACTAACCGTTTGAGGCGCGACCCATTCCTGAACAATTGAAAGAATCATTTCATCTTCCAATCTTCGCCTTCCTATTTTATTGCAGCGGTCCGTCGCTATTCCGCAATTAATGCACAGGCTCATGGTATCGTTATTATCCAATCGTCAAAACAGCAATATACAGATCCGGTTTGCCAGCAAAGGTCAGCGGGGGTGGCAGGGTACGGTGTCCAATGTTGAAGAGAGAGTCAGTCAGAAGGCAACCAATTTCGGAGTCCATGTATTCGAGCAGAGGTCTTATGAAATAATAAATCCTTAGAAATACTGAAAAACACATTCACTCGCGCATAAATACGAAAAGCGAACGACAATAATGACATTAATAACAAATGACATGACATTACAACGATGATAATTGTCAGCCGTTGACATTGACATTTGCCGTTTACTAGTGCAATCCGAAGTGCAATCGATTTTATCGATTTTTCTTTCTTTCAATGATTTTTTAATGGTGGTTACGTTAAAAATAAATTAAATTCCAGATTTTTTTTATTTTACTTTGATTATAATACCTAAAAAACAATTATACTAAAACACTGGAATATTATTTAATTATTTGTAACAGTATCGATTACCAATTTATCGATCATATTCTTAGGGTACGCTCTATTGATATAATGTCAACGTTTATGAAGTTAGTGACGTATAGTGAAATAAGTGTTGTAACGGTTTACAAAGGTTGTTTAAAGCAACAAAATAGAAATCTACATATTTTCTACACTTGGCCATTGTTATTGAGGCTAAGATTTTAATGGGTTAATTAAGCAAAATAGACGATTTTTTTGGTACATATCTGATTCGTGTAACGGTAGGCCCAGAAACGGGTTTCTCCTTTCAACTGTCTACCTATTGAGGTTTAGGTTTGTGAGATACAGCCCGCTGCCAGACAGACGGACTGACAGACGGACGTATGGATAGCGGAGCCGTAGTAATAGGGTTCCGGTGTCATCCTTTGGGTATGGAACCCTAAAAAACCACCATTTCACCATTTCCATTCCTGATCCTTCACCAAAGCTAGTAAGTAGCGACCCCTGAGTTGACTTCACCTGCCCTCCGTACGTTATGGTCGAACGTTATGCTCCTTCGAAATTCAAAAATGAGCGCTCGAGTGAGACGGGGCTAACGTATTCTTGCATTTCTTATGATATTACGTAATAAAGTAAAATTAAGAGAAACTGGCTAATTTGTGGTAAATTTTCCTATTTACACTTTTTAGAAGGTTTATTTCTAAAGTTGCGTCCCCTCCATAAGATTAAACTTAAGAAGACACGCATGCTAATGTAGAAGTAGGTACGTAGATTCCCTCCCTATTTCACACAAAGACTAACCAAACGAGTGCAAAACTGCAATCTCGTCTATCACCTAGATAAACCAGAAAACGTTTCTTTTTCTGAGCTTTTCTTAACTTCTTTTTTTTAAAGTACAGTACAACTATTTTCTTAACGTCCCTCGACAAACTTCGTGTTTCGTCAGTCGTCGGATATCTATCAGTTGCCTTTGCACTTGGTGCAGACCGGACGCTCTCAATCGACTTGGAAATATATAAAGTTGTTAATACTCTTTTAACTTAACGTAATTTACTGATAGGATTCCGACGACTGACGAAATACGAAGTTCGCCGAGGGACATTAAGAAAATAGTTGTACTATACGTAGGTAACGTTAAAAACGAATAAATTCAAATACAACTGCCACCTGGTCATACCGAAGCATATCGCGCATCATAAAACACAGGACTCGTGTCTGGCACACGAACGGATGTTTCCAATTTCCATAAATGTGCCAGTAGTCCACAATTATTAAAATCCCATCCATCCCTCCCAACCTTACCGCCTTCACTTTAAGGGTGATTTTCCTTTGGCAGTGAAGGCACGCGCCGTCTTCATATTGTTCAAGAAATCAACAGGATGCGTCAAAGAAGGGTGATTCCAAGACGTTGGAGTAATAATAAATATAAAGTAAGCAAGCGTTACGTTACGACAGATGGCTGTTTCTTTGGTCTAGTGATTAGGCGTCAGGGTTTAATCTATGGAACTGGCCAGTGACCATAAGGTCCGATACAATGGTTAGTACTATTCATACCAATATTATAAATGTGAAAGAAAGAAAAAGTATTTATTGGGACTCGCACAGGATTATCACAAACTAAATTAATCACACTGATAAAAAAAAAATACTACAGGAAGTATTGTACGAGACCAAAAGGCCCCTATCTCAGCATGATGCTGCGACATTTAAAAATAAGTGTCGCAGCGCTGGTATTCTGATAGGGCCCGCTGCTGTGATGTCACGGATTGATACAGAATAAAAAAATCTCTATTCGTGAGTAACATATTATAAATAAATATTTATAATTATTGTAATCCGCGTATCAGCACCCGACGTAACATCAGTTACGTAAGTTACTGCCTGTCTGTCGTTCTGAACAGTTTTGGATAGACCATGACCTGGGTTAGGACATAGGATACTTTTTATCCCGGTAGTACGTTCCCGTGGAATAGTTTCAGCCCTCTATGTGGGCGTATAGAGGTATGAGGAACAGAGTGTAAAGTTCACTTATACTCTATAGAAAAGGGAGGATCCTCCGACCAGACGGGTGATGTGTCTGGTGGGCAACTGCCCGACGATTGATGTCGGGATGTTGTATATATGCTAGTTGCGCGGTAAACTCTGCTTGCGCGATGCAGGATTTTGCGTGACGTCAGTCTGACGCGTAGCTCGCATGTGGCGTTGTAGATGCCGCTACAGGCGAAGCCGCGTGCAAGAGCTAGTTTTGTAATATTTTCTTCGAATCTCGTTTCATTCTCGTCATTCACAGACTACTGCTTCTTCTTCTGTACTCGTGTCGACACAATTTAAAAGTTAGCGCACAAGCCGTATTATGTCCGATGGGATTTCCTATCAGCCGCTTCTCTGCCTTGCCGATTTTAGCCGACTTCAAAAAAAGAAGGAGGTTCTCAATTCGACTGTATATTTTTTTTTTTTATTAGTGTGTTAGCTCAGAACTTTTTCTAGGTGAACTGATTTTAATGATTCTTTTTTTATTTGAAAGCTAGTAATTTTCATGGGGTCCCATATAAATTTTATCAAGATCTAACCAAGATCTAACAAGTAGATTTTGAGTTATCCTTAATAATGCGTATTTTTTCCACTAAGCTTATATACAACATGTCCTGAAATTAACGCACACCACCAAACACCCCAATTAGAATATTATGTTATAATCATAATACATACACTGAATTTTTACTATTATGTACAAAACATTGTTTATTTATTAAATTAGTTATACTGATTGTGGAAAAAAATGTGTTCACAATACAAATCTACGTACGCACACAGTCGCATACGTATAAGGGTCTAGCGTATTAGGTAATCGTCCATTTTGGTTTGTTTTACTGTACAGCGGAAGTGTGACTCTAGTTTACGTAGTTTTAGTTATTTTTGGGATAAAAAAATACCTGTAATAAAAATGATAGATATCGATTCAGTAAATGATTCTGATCAAACTACTTTCATAATGTGCATTAATTCAGTTACACATTGTAGATGATGTTTTAACAACTTCCTGTCACTGTTATTTATATATCAAGTAGTGGTATACGAATTTGTATGGGGTAGGTATCACAGCTAAAAAGTGAAAAATAAAATCTTTATTGCAAAAACAAAAAACAACCGCCATCCAAAAAAAAAAAAAAAAAATTCCTTTTTTTCGGAAATCGGTGGCAAGAAATGAAAATACAAAAACCAAAGATACCAACTTTCGAAATTAAAGTTAGATTTCACTGTTTTTGTGTTTTTTTTTGGAAGTCGGTTGTTCAATCCTCCGTTAAGTCGTCGAATAGCTATTTTGCGCGAAAACTTATCTGGCTGATTATCAGGCGAATAAATATTTTAAATTTTTCTATCGTATATTAGCTAGAGAATAGCTTTCTGTGGTCTATGCTAGCCAACTTCACACTATCTATGTTTTGTTTGTGCAGAATAAACTATTTTTCTTTCTTTCTTTTTCTTTCTTATGTGCAAGCGAGATGCACAGATACAGTATTTAACGTGTTATATAAGAATATCAACAAAACCTGTAGGTATTTATATTATTACGGGCGAATTTCACCAACATCATTAGGTACTTAGCTTTAAGCATAAGCATAATTAGCCAATAATATTTCCACTGCTGGGACACAGGCCGCCTCTCTGTGAGAGGGAGTGGGCTGTGGCCGTAATCCACCAAGCGGACCAGTCCGGTTTGGTAGATGTCACATGTCTTCTAATTTTTGGTTCTAGGACATGCCGGTTTCCTCACGATGTTTTCCCTCACCGTTTTTAGAGCAGTGGTGATAAAATAATTTACACAAAGTAAAGCGCCTGTCTGGGTTCGAACCTACGACCTACAACTCGGTAAGTCGCGGCCGTTACTACTGGGCTACCACTGCTGCTCTACGCTCAACGTTTATAAATAAGGGCGAAATCGTCAATTAGTCCTTTAACAAGATGGTGATCACTGACGGTAACTATTCACCAATTTGTCAAACACTATCTTGTTGCCGACATGCTAAGTTAGTTAAGGCTAAGTTCTGAAGTGCTGGTAGGACACAGTTCCTAGATTTGCCACTTAAGTGATTTGTTCCGATGCCCAACTTGCGAAGCCGAGTAATTTGTCTCTCTGCGTCGTACTTCGTCGAGTCAAGTTTGTCGTGTTCAGTTTCTACTAGATTATAATAACTATTTAAAGGCCTACCATTATACATAGATAAAGCAATATAAAAATGAATTTATGAGTGAGTGAGAAGAGTGTTTTTTTTTTAGTGATTCGCCCAATGGGTGCTATCGTTTTTGTGCTCACCAGTTGGCACCACTGTCGAGTAAGTTGAAGTATTTTTATTTGATGTTTTGGATGTTTTTAAGTACCCTTATATGCATACTTAGTATGTTTATTTTATTACATTTTAAAACTTCAAATGAATATTCAGATTAATATGTTCCTAAAATTGCCAAGCATGAAGCAGACAAATCTTAATCTTCCTTCAAGTACTACCAAATTAGATCCTAACGTTTTACTTAAATCTTAAGCCATAATTAATCAAGAATGGCACAAATATTACAGCTATTTTGAATCATTCATTAAAATCCTTGATAAAAAATCCCGCAAACAGTGAACGATCAGTAAATATTTTGACATCTAGTGACCTTACTCTACACTAGCGCCTCTAGTGGCGAACTTAAGCGCGATAGCCTTCATTGTTCTGAGTGTGATAAGGTTGAGGATTCCACTCATATTTTAGCGGAATGTGCCCGGAACGGGGTTGAGAGGAGTAACTATTTCATAGAAAACGGTTTTAATTCTATTAATGTGGGCATGTATATTAGTATCTTGGCTACTCCCTTGTCCAGGAGAGCCAAAAAATTATACAAAATTGTAAACCTAGATATTAAGCGTAGATAGACAGAATGCCCCTTTAAGGGTGACATGGTTATACTGATCAAACTCTCTATAAACGAATAAAGATATAAAAAGAAAAAATAAGATATGACACTAAAATGTTTACCTTGATAAATTATTTTTACTTTATATTCTTATAACTTTTATCTCTCATATCGTAAAATTCGAATTTTAAACTTCAAAACGAGCTTATATTGACATACTTTATGAACATAATTCCGAATTTAAAAAATATAATCATGTTATCACTTTTTCGCTAACAAAATAGTGTTAAATATTTTTTTTACCAATACGATATAGGGCAAATCCAAGAAGTTAATATGACCAAGGAGTTTCCATCAATAATTTTTTTCTAATGTATTCCATTAGAAAAAAGATCTAATGGAACGCATTAAATACGCGGGGCGCGCCATTTTTATAGCATTACTAAAAAGTTTTGATTCCAATTTTTACTTGTCTGTGGTAGGGCCCGCTTTAGCGCATGAGCGGTGATGTGCTGGGTTTTGGCGCCATTCATACGTTTGTTGTACTGAAATCTCGTGGGAAACTTTTGATCTTTTATTTAGCACTTTGCCCGCGACTTCGTCCGCGTGAATTTCATACTTTCCTCTAAAAATTTTAACACCTCTCCACCCTCCTTGAAAGGTAGTTTACGAAAATTTTAGTTTACGATCTTCATCATTTATGCTAGCTAGCTATATCAGTCCCCCTTTTTTCTGAAACTACTTTTTTAAATATCGCAGCATTATGCTGAGATAGGAGCCTTTTTGGCCTCGCACAGGTTTTTTACTAGTTTATTGTTGCTTTTTTTATTGTTAATTTTGTTAGTTTTAAATGCTCTTTTTTTATTTTTTCTCTTTGTATTTCCTGTGCGTGTCCCAAGTAAAATATTTTTCTTCTTTATTCTTAAAAATTTTGTATTAAAAAAAAAAACTTTGCTTAAAAATTACATGGCAAGAAATCCTGTAACAAGTCTATGGGCATAGATAACATGGTAAATCTCTCAATATTGCGCATATGTAACAAACTTACATTTGCAGTTGGAATGTTTGAACTTTCTTTGGATAAAAAGCATGGTAGATAACACATATTCAGTGGGGCTATTGCTGCTATAACAACAAATAATAAAAATAATAAGTTAATAAATATTAAAGGGGGTCTCCATACAAGAAACGTGTATTTTCGGAGTTTTTTGCTTGGTGGTACGGAACCCTACGTGTGCAAGTCCGACTCACACTTGGCCGGTTTCCATCCCAAGATAATTTATCCTAAGAACAAACTTTACATTGTAGTTGAAAAACATGTTCTCCCATACATTCCAACTGCAAATGTAAGTTTGTACGCACAATATTGAGAGATTTACCATGTTATTCTAAGACCATACTTGTTATAGGTTTTCCTGTAATCAGAAAGAAAAGAAAGAAAAGAAAGTAAAGAACACTTTCCTGTTTAAAAAAAAATTGGCTCTTTAGTTTCAAAGATAAGGGGGGATTAATTTTCATCTATTTTCGTAAATAACTTAAAAAGTATTAATAAAAAAATTTAAATATAATAATTTGATACCTTCGCGATAAGCCCTTTTATTTGATATGTCACACGGTACAATTTTGTTTTTTCTAATTTGCCCCCCTAAAGTGACCCCCATATTCAAAATTAATTTGTTTTCGTTACACGTCTAAGTTTGGGTGACAGCAATTCATATGTGTACCAAATTTCAACTTATCCATCCAGTAGATTCTGTGACAGACGGACAGACAGAGAGACACACGACTGATCCTAAAAGGGTTCCGTGTTTTTAATGAGACGTACGGAACCCTGAAAAGAAAAAAAAACATCATTATCTACTTTCTCCATTCAAATATACTCATCAAAGTAAAAGTAGGACCCTTTTACTAAAACAAAAAACAGAAGGTTTATTTGTAATCTGTCTTCATTTATGTTACAGTATAATTGAAAATTAAGAAAAAAAACTACCGTTTTTTGTGTTCCGTAACGGTTTACCTTACCAAATAAAAACTTGACTTGATTGTTTCTTATTGTGTAGATGATAAGGTTCAGAATTGGTTAAAGGTTACCTGGTCAGTGTTAATACCTGATTAGTTCTGGGTACAGGTTGATGAGTAGTTTATGACAGTGATGGTTAATCGATTTTGACGATTTAGTTGTCGAAAACCCTTCATTATGTTGTGAGAAGTTTTTTTCTCAAACATGCTTGGAAATTCGAGCATTATTTTGGCAATCTTCTGCGAGATAAGTCGAAAATACTGTACTGGTCAAATATATGCGAGCAGCGGCCGACAATGTTTGTATGAAAATCCATATTTGTCGTGTTTAGCGGCCAGCAATTCTAATATTAAAATCTTTCGTTTCGTTAAATTGTTGTGATTTGAAACTCGATGTCACGAAAAAGCGACATTAAAGAGAGACAAACACATGCATCTATAGGATTTAACGTGCGAGAGAATGAGATAGAATACAGTCATTAATGTCATATTTTTTAAGGTTTCACTTTTATCGCGTGTGAATTGCACACATGTTTTTTTATTTCAATACACTTTCATATACTTTTTAAATTTATCTTGGACATCACCGACACCGGTGAAGGGAAATGTCGTAAGGAAACCTGGATTTATCAATATACATATATCAAAATCTCTGGTCACGGTGTTTGTGGTAGCACTCCTCCGAAACGGCTCGACCAATTTTTATGAATTTTGTTATGTATATTTGGTGAGTATGAGAATAAGTCATAAAGTAAATGTCATACCGCTTCCACGGGATCGAGACTTTATGCGGGTGAAACCGCGGGGCGCAGCTAGCATCTTGAACAAGCGTGGTGATAAATGCTCGTGCCGTCTCTGTATGAGACAATAATAGGCTGGTTTTAAATCAATCATCATAATGAATCAGGATGTACAAAGACCCATCACCAAGCATCAGTAATATTGTGCAAAAATAAAATATTTTTACACCCGCTACAAACGTTACAAATGTTCTAGATGCACTATCGCTTGCTCCTATCGCTTGAATATCGTGGTACAGGGTGGCGAAGTCCCACAACATGTGTTGGATAGAGTCGTCTTCATTATCGATTAAGTGGAATCAGGTGGTACGCCATTAGCTACAGCATTCTATTATTCATGCCTGCTGACGTAGGCATCATTATTATTCTAACGTTCCGATATTTAGTTAGCTTTAATTTGCAATGCTGACGTAAGAAATTAAATCGCTCAGTTATTTGGTATACATAGTTAAAGAAAATGGGGCGTTTAATGCCACCAACTGCATCAGACTGCTTGAAAAGTGCTCTCGATTCTTATTTTTTACCCGACTGCGCCAAAAGGAAGGTTATGTTTTTGAGTGTATGTATGTACGTATGTATGTATATATATTTCTTTGGCACGCTCTTTAGCCTAAACGGCTTGATGGCTTTTAGCTTGAGCTTTAGCTTAATTGTGAGAGTGACACTGGGCATACCAATTTTTTTTTAAATGGCCGATGTGTGGCACCAAATTATGTCTTCAAATTTTTTTTTCCTCAAAACCTATCGAGTGGGGTATCAAAATAAAGGGTTTTATAAATAGCTTATAAAACTATGTACAACTTATATGTTTAAATGTAATTTGGAATGAGAAATGATAAATTAATGTAATTACAAGCTGGAAATAAAGCAAATTTAAAAAAAAAAAACATAAATCCGACTGCAAAAACACATACCTAACTGAAAAAAGAAAAACAAGCGTTATTATAAATACCCGACTAAATAACCGACACAAAATTTCAACACAGGGGGTTCAGAATCATGTACTGAATCCATGGTAACAGATTGCGCGTCGATGTCCCTGACATCCTAATCCTAACTTCCTAACTAATATTATAAATGCGAAAGTAAGTTTGTTTGTTTGTTTGTTACCTTTTCACGCCTAAACCACTGAACCGATCATCCTGAAATTTTGCATATACGTAGTCAGGTGTACAGAAACGGACATAGGGTACCTTTCATCCAGAAAAAAAAGTACTGTTCCCGAGGAAAACCACAATAACGTTCTTTTGATAGTAGATGGCGCCACGTGTCTTCCGATCATGATTGAATTATAACCCGAATTGATAGTCGAAAGTCTAAATTAACGCGAGCGAAGCCGCGGGCAAAAGCTAGTCCTGTATAAACATAGGTTGAAAGGTAACCATTTTTACCAAATCGTGATCCTACTTATACCCATTTATTTGGGGTCAGCAAAGCTTCTCTTCTGCTTCCATACATCTTTATTGGCCGCCACCTCAGGAGACTCCTCATTTCTCGCCAAAATATTATCAACTCTCATACAATCCACCAAAAAGTTGAAGTTGGTTAAATAGTTATTTATTTAATTGACCTTATTGGTGATGTTGTTCAGAAAGGTCAGGTGCGTAGTACTCGCGACCGGCGTGCTTTTATGACCAGATCACCGGATGTATGAACGTAAGCGAGGCAAAAGGAGTACATGTAAGGATCGTAGCAGGTGGCGTTTTGTAGTTTCTGCCTACCCCCATGGGAAGCAGGCGTGAGTTTATGTATGTATGTGTGTATGTCAATTGACCCACTACGCCAATGTTCCGTGTTATGTCAAATTCATACAATTGTCAAAGGATTACAGTTTTGATTTAAATATACGGATAATTTAAGTTGGTAGACAATTTGCTAAGCAATTAATTTTCTCAGTTTTATCTAATAATGTTAAAAATTATGTTAAATTGTATTGAATGTGAACTTCAGCTTACTTCCACTTTGCTAACAAAAATCTTCATCAGATCCTACAAATTAGTAACCTATATCAAATATTGTACTTGAGCCACGTGTTGCTTGCTCAAGTTGCTAATAAATCTCACTGGCCCTTAATTACGGCGATGTGTTGAGACAGACAGACCAACAGAGGGTGGTTTTACGAGCGAAGAACTCTGTTACGATGTTTGTGGGCCTCTCCAAACAATAGACCAAGTTTTATCTGGGATGAGGGAAATATTTACTAACACTCTATTTTTGTGTTAGAACTATTTATCGCAAAAAGTCTTGATCTAAGCATTTTTTTCTCTGTGAACTGTTTTCTATTTATACACCAGTGACAGGTGTTAAAAATATTATTTTACTAATCCATTGTTTTAAATCGTTTTTAAGTAATTTGCCAAATATTATGGCATGAGCTATGCACATAACTATTAAGACGTATGAAAGTAGAGTACATAATCCTGCGATAGTCAAAAAATTATTGCCTATAGAGAAAAACACCAAAGATAAAAAAAAAACTCACACCCTTACCATCACTTTTTTAATCAATAAAAAGTTAATAGTCTAATAATGAAGACTCCCATGGAGACAACGGTAAAACTGACAGATCGATTGGTTAGTGCAACAGATGGCGATTCAGTTCTAAGCAAGTTGGAGCGAAAAAACAACAAAAAAAAAACAAAACAGTTTTGAAATTATTCTCCAGAACCATTAATTTGCTAAGGAAGTTTCGCTCAATCAATGTTTCCTAAGGTTACCTACAAATCTTTCCGAAATCATCAAAAACTGTACCGAATTTGGCTTTAAGAACTTTACTCCCAAAAGCGATGATGAAATTGTTTTGTGCATATGAACTTGCAGCTACGGCGTGATTGCGTAACACACTAACAGTAGGAATAGCTTTCATTTTGACAGTTCAACCACATTCATTGCGTTATTGGCGTTGTTGAGCAGACAAATTTTTCGAACGTATGAAGCAATGGATTAGCAATAGGCTTCAAAATGTGATAGATAGTGTGTTACGCTATTAGGGTGCTAGTGGGACCGATCTGGAACATTCGGTTCGGATAGATTTCTCTGCCAAATTATCAAATTCAACTTCACTCCCAAAAGCGATGATGAAATTGTTTTGTGCATATGAACTTGCAGCTACGGCGTGATTGCGTAACACACTAACAGTAGGAATAGCTTTCATTTTGACAGTTCAACCACATTCATTGCGTTATTGGCGTTGTTGAGCAGACAAATTTTTCGAACGTATGAAGCAATGGATTAGCAATAGGCTTCAAAATGTGATAGATAGTGTGTTACGCTATTAGGGTGCTAGTGGGACCGATCTGGAACATTCGGTTCGGATAGAGTTCTCTGCCAAATTATCAAATTCATCTCAAAACCAGCGTTGTCTCTGTCATGAGAGCAAAATGCTTCAGTTAGTATTTCTAAACTTGGGAATTAGTTAGGGTGGAGGTGGGGATGTTAGTGAGTGTGTGGGTAATTTTATGTATAGATTAACTTACCTACTGTCTTTACTGAATGCCATTGGAGAAGACTTAAAAATAAAACTGTTATCATAAAGAAGAATGGTAGATTGGCAGATTTAACAAAACAATTGTTTCTTCTTTTTTTTGTGCAGCTTAATAAAAAAAAGCTAACGCATTCAAAGTAAAGTCCTGTAATTGTTTCTTTTAATGTACTTACATACTTTCATTCATGAACGCTTCTGAAATTAAGCGACACTAGAACAGCTATTTTTCTTTAATGCAGGGAGACATTGGTGAGCAAACTGAAACCATGAATTCAGCATATGATTCTAGACCCATAGCGTAGAAGTCATTTGTCGGTTATAAAAAATAAGACCAAAAAAAATATGCAATACTTACGCGGTCAAAATCTATGGAAGAGCAAATTTTTTTTAAAATAACCGTTGAAAAATTTCTACGCTGGGGTTTCAGAATTATGTACTGAATCCATGGTAAAGGGTTGTGCGTCTATGTTCCTGCCAGTCCTGGCCCTGGGCCGGCAGTCTCGACATAAGATAGCGACAAAAATCAGTCGCTAAGTCGTATCGATGTCAAATTCCTTTAATAGATTTTGAACTTTATTTCAAAAGCATAAGGTTGAAAATCTATTAAAGAAATTTGACATCGATTGGACTTAACGACCGATTTTTGTCGGTATCTATGTCGAGACTGCAGGGCCTGCAGTCTCGACATAGATAGCGACAAAAATCGGTCGCTAAGTCGTATCGATGTCAAATTTCTTCAATAGATTTTCAACCTTATGCTTTGGAAATAAAGTTGAAAATCTATTAATGGAATTTGACATCGATACGACTTAGCGACAGATTTTTGTCGCTATCTAATGTCGAGACTGCAGGGCCTGCCACCCTGTATAAATTCTATTATTTGGAAATTTTGCATGCCGAAGGTATTGTACTACTGTATTACTACTACTACTAAATTGTATTACTGTATCGTTACTATTATTAAATTATTAATAATTTACATTATTCATGAAGAACTAAATAAAAATATGTATCATGAAATAGAGTTGTATAATAATTAATAATAGTACCTTTTTGTTCCTCTTTCATCACCATAACAGAATGGAGATGCAATTAAGGTAAGGACATTCAATGACGTCACTAGTTAATCGCGTTCCAAGATATTATTTTAACCCTTTCACTGTCTTGATAGTTGATCGGCTTTTAGATAAGTTTGTCTTCATCTTAACCCTTCCTAAATTTGTGTCTAAGCATTAAGAGGGTTATTGGGCACGCAAATTAAATTTGCATGAGAATTCTCGTGAACTGAAGTGCTCATATGAAGTTATGTTCATACGAGCGATTGTATTCGATTACCTACTTAATTAAACTACTTCGTATTAGATTTAAACTGCAGTTTTTTGTAGATACGTTCATCTGGTTTTAATAGGTGAACTATCTAATAAAAAAATCTTAAATTCATTCATTCACTGACAGACCACGCACGGCCTAAACCGCTAGGTCTAGAAGCATGAAAGGAGATGCTCTAAAATGTATGGAGCCTGGAACAGGTCCTTGTACACTATACTTAAAAATAGGACAGTTCTCAACTGTCCAATTACTTTGAAATGGCTTTAAATAAAAAAAATAAACATTTATTTCAGGTTCTCCCATATTACAATCACAAGTATTACAATAACAAACACGAAATAAATACAAATCACAACATAAAAATAAATACAATGTCGCTGTATGTAGGTTTTTGTTGCACTGTGTTGTTTTGTTTGCTGGTAAACCACAAGAAATTACACTTGAAATTGGAACAACCAACAAAAACCTGTCATGTCGGTAAGGTGTTATTTGGATTGATTAATGACGTTTGACATGTTTATTGACACTTTTATGACAGCTGACAGTTCTCTTTCTATGATAAATGATAAATTATTTTATTTCTGTAAGTTTGTACAAACACTTTTACACGTCAGTCATATTTTTTAAACTAGATGAGGTCGGTGTTTCCTATCTGACTACTCTGAGAAGAAAGGTCGAAACAAACTCAGAGGTCACAGTCTCTTTTAAAGTCCAGACATAATCTTGGTCAGATCATGCGAAGACCATGTAGATTGGTGTCTGAAATGGTCTTTTGAGGAAAGAACCACACAGATTCAGCGGACCTGTCCAGTCAGTGCACGCATTTGTCAGTAACCGTGCAGCTCAACTCAGAACTTAAGGAGCTCAACGATATGATCAATGGTCAATCTATGGTTTACTGCGTAGACAGAGGTTTACTGTCATTGTTTTTAAGTACAGAATAACTAAATCGGTGAGACGCCATGTTGAAAGTTGATAAAAATAATTGATAATTATCAATTAATTACCACAACCGTATACATTTAAATTAATTATCTATATTTTCTCGAATTCTACGGGTTTTCTCTTTATTTTGAGACATCTCGTTTTGCACAAGAGTTACTTTTACAAAGAAGGTGAGCAATAAAGAAGGAATTTGGATAATTCATCCTCTAAACAGGTAAAATTGGGGATGAAAGTTCCCCCGTGCTTCGGAAAACACATAAAGGCTGCGCCTGATCTCTCCTCGGTCGTGTCGGATAGCCGTCCCATCGGACTATGAGATCAAAAAGAACAGGGAGTGCACCTGTGCTTGCGCACGCACTTGTGCACTGTAATATCCTTTCTAATCTCCGTTGAGATTGGCCAACGTGACCGAAATCGGTCGGAAAGATATTAATATTATTTATTATTAAGGAATCAAAGTTTGTATGGAATTTTGTCATTTTTGCCGATAGAAAAGTCTATCGGGCAGGCACACGGCTTGTAGCTATAGAAAATCTCACGATAAATTCACCCTTGACAACTAAATTGACTTTAGATTTTGACCTCCTTTTTGGTATTCTGATCCCTGGTTTCTGAGCTATTCTTAAAAGGAGTTTATGTATTCGATACGTACTGCTATTGATTAGATATCTTCACGTTGCGTTTATAAACGCACAGGTATGCTTCTTCTAAGGTCTTAAAAAAAAAAACTCTATAGCGATTAATTCGACAACTTAATCTAAGTATTACATAAGCGAACTATTTCCTAAACCTTTTTCGTCTTAATACAAAACGAGTTCTAACTTAAGTTCAATTCTTATTTGGAGCCAGTTATTTTAATTTGAATTCTAATACGATGAATGTAAAGTTCTTAACACAAAAACTGATTTTAGAACATAGTCTATTAATGTCAATTATGTATTAAGAACTTTGTCCATGTCGGAATACAGTTCAAAATTTAATAACTTTCTCAAAGGTTCTGTAATGAGACGGTTTGAGATTCTTCAGCTCCCAAGAGAGTCACGAAACATTCCTAGTTCAATAATTGTCGGAACTAAGCGTTCAGAAAAAAAGTTAATTAAAAAAATCTAAAAATCCGACTGCGTAAAAAGAGAACTTAAAAAGATGGAAACGAGATGACCTGTTTCTGTCTCCAATCCCAGGACTTCTACACCCTAAGCTGTATAATCTCACGCAGTCGAAGGCATCTTATTAAACTTAACAATAAAGACCTATTTATAAGTCCGAAACATATCTATTAGGCTCGACCCTATAACATGGACGAATAACGAAATAACTGGTGAAACATTGGTGTACTATAGGTACACCTCTGCTTTACCCTTCGGGAAATACAGGCGTGATATTGTGCTATGCTATGTATGTCATCCTAAGGTCACAAAAACCCGCGGAAAGCACAGGAGAGGCCGATGTGGCTATACTTGGCACAGCCCCTAGTCGGTCTGTATTGTAAAAGTTTTACTGACAAATGCGTGCACTGACTGGACAGGTCCACTCAATCTGTGCGGCTTTTCCTCAAAAGACCATTTCAGACACAAATCTAAATGGTCTTCACATGATCTGACCAAGATTATTTGTCTGGACTTTAAAAGAGACTGTGACCTCTGAGTTTGTTTCGGCCTTTCTTCACAGAGTAGTCAGATAGGAAACGCCGACCTCATCTAGTTTTTAAAATATGATTGACGTGTAAAAGTGTTTGTACAAACCTACTTATAGAAATAATATTATTTATCATTTATCATTGTCTCACTGTGAAAATTTTGGTGAAGTGAGTTTGAAAGTGACCTGTCATTCCACCCGATGCTCGGGATCGACAGCAAAATTCACCTAAGTTTTTAAAATGAGTTTCTGTTTACAGAACAGCAGAATATGTCTTGGTCCAGCAGTGCACTCCTTTCAGCTGAATGATAATGATGAATTCAAGAACTTGTATTGTTCCTAGTAAAATGACTTCATTGAAAATAACATGATTTTACCGAATATAAAAACTATTTTTACACAATATAACGGTTCATTGGTTTTACTTGTCATTAAAAGCCAAATATCGATAAAATAGATAAGGTCTTCATTATCATTGTTGATAACAGCAATACGCGAAAACAGATGTTGGCTAGTTTACACACACGTAAGAACAGCACATTTACAATGTCTCAATCAAGCTTTAATTTAAGTTATTGTTATAAATCGCGGTTTAACTATAACATTGTTCTAATTGAAAAGGTGTTGTTTCTTTCTCAGCAAATATTTATTTTAACACTTTTGTTTTGAATAATCTTTACGTCAATGCTAGGCTAGATTTTCGGTATAAAAAGGTCTGAAAATGTTGTATCGACATCAGTCCGGTTCCAACTCTCAATCAACATGGGAGGAACTACCTTCGTGATCCTTTGCTGCGCTTTGCAGGTAAGCACACCAGCCTTAATTATTATTATATACTCGTATATTTGATTTTATCGCATCATTGTCTTATAACTTTAAATAATGCACTTCCACTGTCACAATACCGCCTCCTGAACCGACAACGTTTTCTAATATTGAATTTTGATATACATAAATAACTTAGTGTAAAAGTACAAGACGTAAAAAAAAGTAGGTCAACTAATAAATCGAAGGACGTTTTAACACGATCTGTTAAATCTAAGAATTGAAACAAACTGATGGTTTGGAGTTAACTAGAGTTTGAAAACAAGTTTCAAAAAAAAAAAATGTTTACGAGTTATAAAACAAACTAGCTTCTGTCCGCGACTTCGCATTGCATCGCCTGCCCGCGCTATCACTGCATTTTCACTGAACTTTTTTCTTTTTGCTCGGCTTTTAAGGGTCCTAGCGTTATATAGTCTTCCTCAAGAATTGCGCTTTCAACTGCAAAAATATTTTTTCAAATCCGGCTGGTAGTTTCAGAGATTAGCGCGTTCAAACAAACAAACAAGTGTAGATTAAAATTATACATTCAATATTTGAACTAAAATAAAAACTAGGGAACTGAAAAAACTCGGTAATGTTATAGAAGATTATTCTCGAAGGGGATAAAGCAGTGTCTTAAGTCACGGGCGTTTTTTTGAATTCCGTACGCAACGAAGGACACTAGGCCGCGGATCATATTTACATCGACATACAACCTGATACTGACCTGCAAATTACAAAAAACGTAAGAAAATTTGAATTTCGTGGGACACCCTGACGCTTTCGCCTTAGCTTGCTTTAGGTTCGATTTGCATGACATTTAATTTGACATTACACATCACAGTTTGTGTGAAAATTTGTAATGGTGTTAAATATAAGTACTGATATTAATTTGATTGTTTTTAACGGGTAAAACTGATATTATTAATACTTAATAGTACTTAAGAGTTGTCAGTACGAGCATTATAAAAAACAGCTCTGTGACTAAATTACTATTTGACTGACTCGTATGCACTCTAACCCAAAACTTACTAATAAGGTTCTGTAGTCAAACGTACTATCTAGAAGAAGACATGTATTATGTTCCTTAGAGACGCCTAAGAGGTAAATTAAGATTTTTGACCACCGTCCCCAATTCTGATTTGATCAAACGGGGACCTGAAGTTTGCATGTGAACAAAGTACGAGTTTGTTGACGGCAATCGTCGGAGGAGTGGTTAGATGTTCTCTTTTGAGGATTGGAAAAGTACTTGCTTTCATTTTTCCCCTTTTCCATTTACTTATAACAATGTGCCCACGTGACTTTTTTAGTTGTTTTAGTATAACCAAATAATTATGTACATTTAATTCACAGTATGCTACCGCCAACTTCGCACCTGGGATGGACTATCACCCAGAAAAAATGGCCGGTGCTCATACAACAATCTTGAACGAAACTGACAAAATAGTAAAAACTGGGGACGGATACGAGGAAATCAAAATAAAACGATCGAAAATTGAGTTTGACGCTCTACCACCGGGTCTGCTACATCATGACGGCCTTAAACATCATGAAAAGAAGAGGATGAGGTTTTACATTGATATTGATGAAAAAGGTCATGAAACCATTTATGAGGAAGAAGAAACCATTACAAAGTTATCCGATGCGGAGGCAAATAGTTCAGCAGAATCCTCTGCCAGCTCCTCATCATCTTCTTCATCATCTGCAGCAGCCACAGCACAAGGTTCCGGCGGCAGAGGCCCGTACCAACCCAGTGGCCCTGGAGGCCCAGCAAGCAAACATAGACCAAAGCGACCTGACGAAATAATTATAATAACGGAAGGCGGGTCTGGCACATCTAGCTCAACGGCAACCTCTACATCTGTATCAGGTTCACAAGGAGCCGGTTATGGACAAGGAGCTGGTTATGGACCAGGTGCCGGTTATGAACAAGGAGCCGGTTATGAACAAGGAGCCGGTTATGGACAAGGAGCCGGTTATGGACAAGAAACCGGTTATGGACAAGGATCCAGCAGTAGCGCCTCAGCAGCAGCAATTAGAACAGCTAGACCATCAGGATCACAAGGACGAGGTCGTCCAAACCGGCCCTCTGGATCAAATGAAAGATTTGAATCAGAAGGAGCAGAAAATGGCTTCGCTGGTCCTGGTACACAAGGTTTTGAAAATAAGTTAGGATCGAGCAACAGCGCAGCAGCAGCATCAGCAGCAGCAAATGCTGGACCATCTGGAAGAGGACCGAATGGGCGGGGCCGATCAGGACCAGGAACAGGTTCAGCAGCAGCAGCGGCAGCAGCAGCAGCTGGAACCAATGGTCGTTATGGATCTGACGAAGGATATGACCTTTCAGGATTAGGATCAAATGATCTTGACAATTCTGAGGATCAATATGGCCAAAGATCGGGATCAGCAGGTGCAGCGGCATCAGCAGCAGCAGCAGCTGGACCATCTGGTAGAGGACCGAACGGGCGGGGCCGATCAGGACCAGGAACAGGTTCAGCAGCAGCAGCAGCAGCAGCAGCAGCTGGAACCAATGGTCGTTATGGATCTGACGAAGGATATGACCTTTCAGGATTAGGATCAAATGGTCTGGACAATTCTGAGGATCAATATGGCCAAAGATCGGGATCATCAGGTGCAGCGGCATCAGCAGCAGCAGCAGCTGGACCATCTGGAAGAGGACCAAATGGGCGGGGCCGATCAGGACCAGCAACAGGTTCAGCAGCGTCAGCAGTAGCTACAGCAGCAGTTGGACAATTAGGATCCGGACCTAATGGCCCCTATGGATCTGATGAAGAATATGACCTTTCAGGATTAGGATCAAATGGTCTTGACATTTCTGAGGATCAATATGGTCAAAGATCGGGATCAGCAGGTGCAGTCGCAGCAGCAGTAGCAGGAGCTGGACCTTCTGGAAGAGGACCAAATGGACGGGGCCGATCAGGACCCACAGCAGCAGCACCTGGACAGTCAGGATATGGACCCAATGACAGTTATGGATCTGAGGAAGAATATGGCTTTTCAGGATTAGGATCAAATGATCTTGACAATTCTGAGGATCAATATGGCCAAAGATCGGGATCAGCAAGTGCAGCGGCATCAGCAGCAGCAGCAGTTGGACCATCTGGTAGAGGACCTAACGGACGGGGCCGATCAGGACCAGGAACAGGTTCAGCAGGTGCAGCAGCATCAGCAGCAGCAGGAGCTGGACCTTCTGGAAGAGGACAAAATGGACGGGGCCGAACAGGACCCACAGCAGCAGCACCTGAACAGTCAGGATATGGACCCAATGACAGTTATGGATCTGAGGAAGAATATGGCTTTTCAGGATTAGGATCAAATGATCTTGACAATTCTGAGGATCAATATGGCCAAAGATCGGGATCAGCAGGTGCAGCGGCATCAGCAGCAGCAGCAGTTGGACCATCTGGTAGAGGACCGAACGGGCGGGGCCGATCAGGACCAGGAACAGGTTCAGCAGGTGCAGCGGCATCAGCAGCAGCAGCAGCTGGACCATCTGGTAGAGGACCGAACGGGCGGGGCCGATCAGGACCAGGAACAGGTTCAGCAGCAGCAGCAGCAGCAGCAGCAGCTGGAACCAATGGTCGTTATGGATCTGACGAAGGATATGACCTTTCAGGATTAGGATCAAATGGTCTGGACAATTCTGAGGATCAATATGGCCAAAGATCGGGATCATCAGGTGCAGCGGCATCAGCAGCAGCAGCAGCTGGACCATCTGGAAGAGGACCAAATGGGCGGGGCCGATCAGGACCAGCAACAGGTTCAGCAGCGTCAGCAGTAGCTACAGCAGCAGTTGGACAATTAGGATCCGGACCTAATGGCCCCTATGGATCTGATGAAGAATATGACCTTTCAGGATTAGGATCAAATGGTCTTGACATTTCTGAGGATCAATATGGTCAAAGATCGGGATCAGCAGGTGCAGTGGCAGCAGCAGTAGCAGGAGCTGGACCTTCTGGAAGAGGACCAAATGGACGGGGCCGATCAGGACCCACAGCAGCAGCACCTGGACAGTCAGGATATGGACCCAATGACAGTTATGGATCTGAGGAAGAATATGGCTTTTCAGGATTAGGATCAAATGATCTTGACAATTCTGAGGATCAATATGGCCAAAGATCGGGATCAGCAAGTGCAGCGGCATCAGCAGCAGCAGCAGTTGGACCATCTGGTAGAGGACCGAACGGACGGGGCCGATCAGGACCAGGAACAGGTTCAGCAGGTGCAGCAGCATCAGCAGCAGCAGGAGCTGGACCTTCTGGAAGAGGACAAAATGGACGGGGCCGAACAGGACCCGCAGCAGCAGCACCTGAACAGTCAGGATATGGACCCAATGACAGTTATGGATCTGAGGAAGAATATGGCTTTTCAGGATTAGGATCAAATGATCTTGACAATTCTGAGGATCAATATGGCCAAAGATCGGGATCAGCAGGTGCAGCGGCATCAGCAGCAGCAGCAGTTGGACCATCTGGTAGAGGACCGAACGGGCGGGGCCGATCAGGACCAGGAACAGGTTCAGCAGGTGCAGCGGCATCAGCAGCAGCAGGAGCTGGACCTTCTGGAAGAGGACCAAATGGACGGGGCCGATCAGGACCCGCAGCAGCAGCACCTGGACAGTCAGGATATGGACCCAATGACAGTTATGGATCTGAGGAAGAATATGGCTTTTCAGGATTAGGATCAAATGATCTTGACAATTCTGAGGATCAATATGGCCAAAGATCGGGATCAGCAGGTGCAGCGGCATCAGCAGCAGCAGCAGCTGGACCATCTGGAAGAGGACCGAACGGGCGGGGCCGATCAGGACCAGGAACAGGTTCAGCAGCAGCAGCGGCAGCAGCAGCAGCTGGAACCAATGGTCGTTATGGATCTGACGAAGGATATGACATTTCAGGATTAGGATCAAATGGTCTGGACAATTCTGAGGATCAATATGGCCAAAGATCAAGATCATCAGGTGCAGCGGCATCAGCAGCAGCAGCAGCTGGACCATCTGGAAGAGGACCAAATGGGCGGGGCCGATCAGGACCAGCAACAGGTTCAGCAGCGTCAGCAGTAGCTACAGCAGCAGTTGGACAATTAGGATCCGGACCCAATGGCCCCTATGGATCTGATGCAGAATATGATCTTTCAGGATTAGGATCAAATGGTCTTGACATTTCTGAGGATCAATATGGTCAAAGATCGGCATCAGCAGGTGCAGTGGCAGCAGCAGTAGCAGCAGCTGGACCTTCTGGAAGACGACCAAATGGACGGGGCCGATCAGGACCCGCAGCAGCAGCATCTGGACAGTCAGGATATGGACCCAATGACAGTTATGGATCTGAGGAAGAATATGGCTTTTCAGGATTAGGATCAAATGATCTTGACAATTCTGAGGATCAATATGGCCAAAGATCGGGATCAGCAGGTGCAGCGGCATCAGCAGCAGCAGCAGCTGGACCATCTGGAAGAGGACCGAACGGGCGGGGCCGATCAGGACCAGGAACAGGTTCAGCAGCAGCAGCAGCGGCAGCAGCAGCAGCAGCAGCTGGAGCATCCGGTAACGGTAATGGAGGTGACAGCGCTTCTTATTCATCCGCCAGCTCTTCACAAACAAGCTCGAACAGTGTTCCACGCGTCATAATCATCAATGAACAAGGAGTTGAGTCTGACGGTTCAGCTTCAGCTTCGGCGATAGCAGGAGCAGCACCTGGACAGTCAGGAAGAGGACCAAATGGCCTTTATGGAAACCAGAATGGATATGGACGTGGCCCATCAGCATTAGGACCATATGGTTTAGACAATTCTGAAGGTGAATATGACCAAGGATCGGGATCAGCAGGTGCAGCGGCATCAGCAGCAGCAGGAGCTGGACCTTCTGGAAGAGGACCAAATGGACGGGGCCGATCAGGACCCGCAGCAGCAGCACCTGGACAGTCAGGATATGGACCCAATGACAGTTATGGATCTGAGGAAGAATATGGCTTTTCAGGATTAGGATCAAATGATCTTGACAATTCTGAGGATCAATATGGCCAAAGATCGGGATCAGCAGGTGCAGCGGCATCAGCAGCAGCAGCAGCTGGACCATCTGGAAGAGGACCGAACGGGCGGGGCCGATCAGGACCAGGAACAGGTTCAGCAGCAGCAGCAGCGGCAGCAGCAGCAGCAGCAGCTGGAGCATCCGGTAACGGTAATGGAGGTGACAGCGCTTCTTATTCATCCGCCAGCTCTTCACAAACAAGCTCGAACAGTGTTCCACGCGTCATAATCATCAATGAACAAGGAGTTGAGTCTGACGGTTCAGCTTCAGCTTCGGCGATAGCAGGAGCAGCACCTGGACAGTCAGGAAGAGGACCAAATGGCCTTTATGGAAACCAGAATGGATATGGACGTGGCCCATCAGCATTTGGACCATATGGTTTAGACAATTCTGAAGGTGAATATGACCAAGGATCGGGATCAGCAGGTGCAGCGGCATCAGCAGCAGCAGGAGCTGGACCTTCTGGAAGAGGACCAAATGGACGGGGCCGATCAGGACCCGCAGCAGCAGCACCTGGACAGTCAGGATATGGACCCAATGATAGTTATGGATCTGAGGAAGAATATGGCTTTTCAGGATTAGGATCAAATGATCTTGACAATTCTGAGGATCAATATGGCCAAAGATCGGGATCAGCAGGTGCAGCGGCATCAGCAGCAGCAGCAGCTGGACCATCTGGAAGAGGACCGAACGGGCGGGGCCGATCAGGACCAGGAACAGGTTCAGCAGCAGCAGCAGCGGCAGCAGCAGCAGCAGCAGCTGGAGCATCCGGTAACGGTAATGGAGGTGACAGCGCTTCTTATTCATCCGCCAGCTCTTCACAAACAAGCTCGAACAGTGTTCCACGCGTCATAATCATCAATGAACAAGGAGTTGAGTCTGACGGTTCAGCTTCAGCTTCGGCGATAGCAGGAGCAGCACCTGGACAGTCAGGAAGAGGACCAAATGGCCTTTATGGAAACCAGAATGGATATGGACGTGGCCCATCAGCATTTGGACCATATGGTTTAGACAATTCTGAAGGTGAATATGACCAAGGATCGGGATCAGCAGGTGCAGCGGCATCAGCAGCAGCAGGAGCTGGACCTTCTGGAAGAGGACCAAATGGACGGGGCCGATCAGGACCCGCAGCAGCAGCACCTGGACAGTCAGGATATGGACCCAATGACAGTTATGGATCTGAGGAAGAATATGGCTTTTCAGGATTAGGATCAAATGATCTTGACAATTCTGAGGATCAATATGGCCAAAGATCGGGATCAGCAGGTGCAGCGGCATCAGCAGCAGCAGCAGCTGGACCATCTGGAAGAGGACCGAACGGGCGGGGCCGATCAGGACCAGGAACAGGTTCAGCAGCAGCAGCAGCGGCAGCAGCAGCAGCAGCAGCTGGAGCATCCGGTAACGGTAATGGAGGTGACAGCGCTTCTTATTCATCCGCCAGCTCTTCACAAACAAGCTCGAACAGTGTTCCACGCGTCATAATCATCAATGAACAAGGAGTTGAGTCTGACGGTTCAGCTTCAGCTTCGGCGATAGCAGGAGCAGCACCTGGACAGTCAGGAAGAGGACCAAATGGCCTTTATGGAAACCAGAATGGATATGGACGTGGCCCATCAGCATTTGGACCATATGGTTTAGACAATTCTGAAGGTGAATATGACCAAGGATCGGGATCAGTAGGTGCAGTGGCAGCAGCAGTAGCAGCAGCTGGACCTTCTGGAAGACGACCAAATGGACGGGGCCGATCAGGACCCGCAGCAGCAGCACCTGGACAGTCAGGATATGGACCCAATGACAGTTATGGATCTGAGGAAGAATATGGCTTTTCAGGATTAGGATCAAATGATCTTGACAATTCTGAGGATCAATATGGCCAAAGATCGGGATCAGCAGGTGCAGCGGCATCAGCAGCAGCAGCAGCTGGACCATCTGGAAGAGGACCGAACGGGCGGGGCCGATCAGGACCAGGAACAGGTTCAGCAGCAGCAGCAGCGGCAGCAGCAGCAGCAGCAGCTGGAGCATCCGGTAACGGTAATGGAGGTGACAGCGCTTCTTATTCATCCGCCAGCTCTTCACAAACAAGCTCGAACAGTGTTCCACGCGTCATAATCATCAATGAACAAGGAGTTGAGTCTGACGGTTCAGCTTCAGCTTCGGCGATAGCAGGAGCAGCACCTGGACAGTCAGGAAGAGGACCAAATGGCCTTTATGGAAACCAGAATGGATATGGACGTGGCCCATCAGCATTTGGACCATATGGTTTAGACAATTCTGAAGGTGAATATGACCAAGGATCGGGATCAGCAGGTGCAGCGGCATCAGCAGCAGCAGGAGCTGGACCTTCTGGAAGAGGACCAAATGGACGGGGCCGATCAGGACCCGCAGCAGCAGCACCTGGACAGTCAGGATATGGACCCAATGACAGTTATGGATCTGAGGAAGAATATGGCTTTTCAGGATTAGGATCAAATGATCTTGACAATTCTGAGGATCAATATGGCCAAAGATCGGGATCAGCAGGTGCAGCGGCATCAGCAGCAGCAGCAGCTGGACCATCTGGAAGAGGACCGAACGGGCGGGGCCGATCAGGACCAGGAACGGGTTCAGCAGCAGCAGCAGCGGCAGCAGCAGCAGCAGCAGCTGGAGCATCCGGTAACGGTAATGGAGGTGACAGCGCTTCTTATTCATCCGCCAGCTCTTCACAAACAAGCTCGAACAGTGTTCCACGCGTCATAATCATCAATGAACAAGGAGTTGAGTCTGACGGTTCAGCTTCAGCTTCGGCGATAGCAGGAGCAGCACCTGGACAGTCAGGAAGAGGACCAAATGGCCTTTATGGAAACCAGAATGGATATGGACGTGGCCCATCAGCATTTGGACCATATGGTTTAGACAATTCTGAAGGTGAATATGACCAAGGATCGGGATCAGCAGGTGCAGCGGCATCAGCAGCAGCAGGAGCTGGACCTTCTGGAAGAGGACCAAATGGACGGGGCCGATCAGGACCCGCAGCAGCAGCACCTGGACAGTCAGGATATGGACCCAATGACAGTTATGGATCTGAGGAAGAATATGGCTTTTCAGGATTAGGATCAAATGATCTTGACAATTCTGAGGATCAATATGGCCAAAGATCGGGATCAGCAGGTGCAGCGGCATCAGCAGCAGCAGCAGCTGGACCATCTGGAAGAGGACCGAACGGGCGGGGCCGATCAGGACCAGGAACAGGTTCAGCAGCAGCAGCAGCGGCAGCAGCAGCAGCAGCAGCTGGAGCATCCGGTAACGGTAATGGAGGTGACAGCGCTTCTTATTCATCCGCCAGCTCTTCACAAACAAGCTCGAACAGTGTTCCACGCGTCATAATCATCAATGAACAAGGAGTTGAGTCTGACGGTTCAGCTTCAGCTTCGGCGATAGCAGGAGCAGCACCTGGACAGTCAGGAAGAGGACCAAATGGCCTTTATGGAAACCAGAATGGATATGGACGTGGCCCATCAGCATTTGGACCATATGGTTTAGACAATTCTGAAGGTGAATATGACCAAGGATCGGGATCAGCAGGTGCAGCGGCATCAGCAGCAGCAGGAGCTGGACCTTCTGGAAGAGGACCAAATGGACGGGGCCGATCAGGACCCGCAGCAGCAGCACCTGGACAGTCAGGATATGGACCCAATGATAGTTATGGATCTGAGGAAGAATATGGCTTTTCAGGATTAGGATCAAATGATCTTGACAATTCTGAGGATCAATATGGCCAAAGATCGGGATCAGCAGGTGCAGCGGCATCAGCAGCAGCAGCAGCTGGACCATCTGGAAGAGGACCGAACGGGCGGGGCCGATCAGGACCAGGAACAGGTTCAGCAGCAGCAGCAGCGGCAGCAGCAGCAGCAGCAGCTGGAGCATCCGGTAACGGTAATGGAGGTGACAGCGCTTCTTATTCATCCGCCAGCTCTTCACAAACAAGCTCGAACAGTGTTCCACGCGTCATAATCATCAATGAACAAGGAGTTGAGTCTGACGGTTCAGCTTCAGCTTCGGCGATAGCAGGAGCAGCACCTGGACAGTCAGGAAGAGGACCAAATGGCCTTTATGGAAACCAGAATGGATATGGACGTGGCCCATCAGCATTTGGACCATATGGTTTAGACAATTCTGAAGGTGAATATGACCAAGGATCGGGATCAGCAGGTGCAGCGGCATCAGCAGCAGCAGGAGCTGGACCTTCTGGAAGAGGACCAAATGGACGGGGCCGATCAGGACCCGCAGCAGCAGCACCTGGACAGTCAGGATATGGACCCAATGACAGTTATGGATCTGAGGAAGAATATGGCTTTTCAGGATTAGGATCAAATGATCTTGACAATTCTGAGGATCAATATGGCCAAAGATCGGGATCAGCAGGTGCAGCGGCATCAGCAGCAGCAGCAGCTGGACCATCTGGAAGAGGACCGAACGGGCGGGGCCGATCAGGACCAGGAACAGGTTCAGCAGCAGCAGCAGCGGCAGCAGCAGCAGCAGCAGCTGGAGCATCCGGTAACGGTAATGGAGGTGACAGCGCTTCTTATTCATCCGCCAGCTCTTCACAAACAAGCTCGAACAGTGTTCCACGCGTCATAATCATCAATGAACAAGGAGTTGAGTCTGACGGTTCAGCTTCAGCTTCGGCGATAGCAGGAGCAGCACCTGGACAGTCAGGAAGAGGACCAAATGGCCTTTATGGAAACCAGAATGGATATGGACGTGGCCCATCAGCATTTGGACCATATGGTTTAGACAATTCTGAAGGTGAATATGACCAAGGATCGGGATCAGCAGGTGCAGCGGCATCAGCAGCAGCAGGAGCTGGACCTTCTGGAAGAGGACCAAATGGACGGGGCCGATCAGGACCCGCAGCAGCAGCACCTGGACAGTCAGGATATGGACCCAATGACAGTTATGGATCTGAGGAAGAATATGGCTTTTCAGGATTAGGATCAAATGATCTTGACAATTCTGAGGATCAATATGGCCAAAGATCGGGATCAGCAGGTGCAGCGGCATCAGCAGCAGCAGCAGCTGGACCATCTGGAAGAGGACCGAACGGGCGGGGCCGATCAGGACCAGGAACAGGTTCAGCAGCAGCAGCAGCGGCAGCAGCAGCAGCAGCAGCTGGAGCATCCGGTAACGGTAATGGAGGTGACAGCGCTTCTTATTCATCCGCCAGCTCTTCACAAACAAGCTCGAACAGTGTTCCACGCGTCATAATCATCAATGAACAAGGAGTTGAGTCTGACGGTTCAGCTTCAGCTTCGGCGATAGCAGGAGCAGCACCTGGACAGTCAGGAAGAGGACCAAATGGCCTTTATGGAAACCAGAATGGATATGGACGTGGCCCATCAGCATTTGGACCATATGGTTTAGACAATTCTGAAGGTGAATATGACCAAGGATCGGGATCAGCAGGTGCAGCGGCATCAGCAGCAGCAGGAGCTGGACCTTCTGGAAGAGGACCAAATGGACGGGGCCGATCAGGACCCGCAGCAGCAGCACCTGGACAGTCAGGATATGGACCCAATGACAGTTATGGATCTCAGGAACAATATGGCTTTTCAGGATTAGGATCTAATGGTCTTGACAATTCTGAGGATCAATATGGCCAAAGATCGGGATCAGCAGGTGCAGCGGCATCAGCAGTAGCAGCAGCTGGTCCAGGTCCAGCAGTTTCTGGAAATGAAGTCTTGTTTGGAAACGGATACAATAAAGAAACTGGACCAAGTAGTGCGGTAGCCTCAGCATCAGCAGGTTCAACTTCACAAGGTGGTTTTGAAGAAATCATCATTATAGAACAAGGCGGACCAACGTCAACATCTAGTTCAACATCTAGTTCTCGCCAAGAATCCTACGCCCCATACGGGCCAGGCGCTGCTAGTGGCTCATCTGCACCCGCTGGACCTAGCAGTTTCGCTGGTGTTCAATCTGGAAGTTCTGCTTCAATTGCAAGAGGTCGTAAGAACTGCCGTATCACCCGTGGCCAGCTATTTGTGAAGTACGGTACTCGCCGCTCCCCATGCACTACTTGCTAATTTCTTTATTCTATTATTTCGTTTGTTTCTCTTGTCTGGATACATCTTTTGTTTTTTTATGTAAATAAATCTTGGCATTTTACTTCGTATTTTTTTTATACAATCCTAGATTTTCCATCGTTATTTTAAAAAAGAAATGCAAATGTTTATTTGACACATACTAACTAATACCTTTTGACTAAAGTTTTGGAACTAAGAATTTGTTGGGAAAGCACGATCTTACACAAACTTTAACATAATTAAGAAAACCGAAAATTTTATCGGCTCAGGGTAATTTGGGAACAGTCACATGTGGTTTAGTTAGCATTACAAGTAATACTACAACGCTTTATAGTATTTTTAAAGCGTAATGGAAACTGATGAAAACTTGCTTGATTTTTGCTCAATTACTCATGGGTGCTGATACCATACATAGTACCGACTACGCTTTGGAATCGGCTACTAGCTTCATCTTTCTGACTGAACGACCCCTTGACAATTCAAAAGTACCTGTAATTGGTTTATTTGAAATAAATGCTCTGAGTTTGAGTTTGAATATATTATTTTTAAAGCATCCCAATTATCGAGCAAAAACCTGTTTTCACACCACCTGCTCGCCAAACTCAAATTACATGTCATGAAAACGTACCCTAAAGCAAGTCATCTCTAGCCGGGCATTAAAATTGTACTGAATTTCATTCTAACCCACTGGTAAATAATGTGATTAGAATTTGGAACGTCCACAAAAAAAATCCTATGACAATTGGACCATAATAGTTATTTGTGCAACAAGAGAGCAAAGTCGTTTTTTGCTGCGAGTGCTGATTATGAATCCTGGGCAAGCGAAGGATTCAACGATTGAATCACGAGCGTAGCGAGTGATTCTAAAGTTGAATCCTGAGTGTGGCGAGGGATTCAAAGGCACGAGATGCAAAAAACTTTGCTCTCGTGTAACACACATAACTTTTCACTTCAGCAGCGAGAACACTTTAGGAGATCAAATAATAAACAGGAATAGATTGAAATAACAATTTATTGTGAATCAAAATAATTAACATTGTAGGTAGAGGTACCAATTCAATAAAATGGAACATTATAAAAGTTAAAAGTAAAATTA
This sequence comes from Dryobotodes eremita, assembly GCA_917490735.1. Classification (NCBI taxonomy): domain Eukaryota; kingdom Metazoa; phylum Arthropoda; class Insecta; order Lepidoptera; family Noctuidae; genus Dryobotodes; species Dryobotodes eremita. The sequence continues at coordinate 16,363,588 of OU823257.1, forward strand.
CTGCAATTCTGAAAATTAAACGTAACAGATTTATTTGGCAATGTTATAGTTGCATTGAGTTGAGTTTGATTATCTGGGGTTAAGGTTTCTGTTTCGGTGGCGGATTGAGAAGGAACAACGGTGAACGTTGGTGACTCTGATCGGCTTTCTGTATAAGTACACTGTGCGTCGTTGGAAGTAGATGGGCGTGGGTGAGACCAAGGATCCGAGATCGAATTCAGACTTATTGTTTCCATAATACGCTTACAGATTTTCGACTTATTTTTTATTGAGTCTTTAATATAGCCTTCTGCAACCGTATTGGACTTCCACCCGCCGTGACGTTTTAAAGTGGTGAGATCGGCTCTGGAATCAGCCAAGAGCGTTGCCGAAGTTCTCCGAAAGCAGTGACCCGTGTATAGCTGAGGCTCTTCCAGTTTTAAGAAAGTGGCAATTTCTCGCGGTATAGCACCTATTTTATTTACTCCCATAGGCTGTCTTTAGCATTTATTGTTATGGTATTGTATGGTGTTTTATTGCTGAGATAGGAGCCTTTTTGGCCTCGCGCAGGATTTTTACTTGTTTGTTGTTGTGTTTTTTTCTTTTTTATTTTTTATTTTGTTAGTTTCAAATGCTCCGTTTTTATTTTTTACTCTTTGTATTTCCTGTGCGTGTCCCAAATAAAATATGGTTTTTCTTTTCTTTCTTTCTTTCTTTAAAAATTGGTCGGGTTTTATATTGGCTGGACGTAAATTTTGGTATTTTTCTACAATAGTTATATATTCTTCGCGTACGATAAAAGACCTGTCAAGGATCGTCTTCGTATTTTTCAATTTTACTAACAGTAATTTATCTGAATGCTTTTCGATATTATTAACTGTTAGCTGTAATAGCTCGTTATCGCGACACGCTCCACTAATTCCTATGATCAGTACAACCTGTAATGAAAATATTACATAATTAATATGCATAATTTAACATTTACAGCATCTTTTACATATCGTAATAAATATTTTAACAGTATTGCTAAGCCAGACTAGGATTCATTGCGCCTCCAAAAATTAGTAGTAGGCAGTAAGTACCTTTATACATAACAGTCTACACACAAATTTTAATAACTAACAACATAGATTCATAGGTACTACTTACTTTAGCGGCAAGAAAATTGTAGTCCGGAGCTTCATTAAGAATTTTTTCTATGTTAAGGGCCGTGAAAATTTTGGACTTTTTAGCCTTATGCCCAACTGACATTCTTTTTAGAGAAGATACGAGTTTTCAAATCAAATCAAATCAAATCATTTATTTTTGCTGAATACACTGTTACAATGGTGTTATAAGAATTACATGTTTCAAGTGATTCTACCGTAAGGCATGCAAAATTTATACAGTCATAGTTATTCATCAATTAATCAAAAAAGACCTTGGAATAAATAAAATTAGATGAAATAAGCACGATATAGTTATAATAAGTTAAAGTCATAGTGGAAAATAAATTATAAATTAAATAATAAAAATATTTAGACTATTCCACTGTCAATGTCAAAATTAGTTATTAAGAGATACATGCATAGTTAATTGAATAATTGATTTTAGTTGATGTCCCTGTGAGGTCTTTAGTTTGGCAAAATTATCATTGAGGAAGTCATTCATGTTATAGTAGCATTTATTAATCAGATTTTTTTTTAGACTTTTCTTAAATAGGGCCGTATTCATTGCCCTTATTTCTTTAGGTAATTTATTGAAGATTACAGGAGCCATATGGAACACACTCCTGTACATTAAAGAGGTACATGTTCGGGGTACATAGAGGCGTAGTGCGTCTCGTTGTTGCCTATTATTTATTTCTGATGCTAATTTAAATAGGTTTTTATTGGTTTTTATTGGTTTGTTTTTGCGTTAAAATGCATGTTATGTTTTGTTTTTAAAGTATCTTTCAACATTGAGTAAATACTCCACATTGTAGATGATCGCCTCGTCTGTGCTAAATCAAAAAAATAAGAAAGTAGCACCGTCTCCGAAAAACTGCTTGCGCCCTTTGTAAGTCTTCATTCATTGAAGACATGGTATGCTTTCAGATATTTCTCGCGAGACTTCTCAGGTAGGAAACTTAATTCTGCATTTAATAACTTGTTGTTTTAACTCTTCCGGTATTAAAATACTGTTCTTGTCGCTAGTTTCACTCATATTTTACGATTATTTTAATATTTTTTAACTTATTCAACTCCTTACGCCAGCCACGAAATTTTATTCCCGCTCTTTTATTTAAATTAAGGCGTGTTCGGAAATAGCACCCATGATATTTTATTATTCAAAATATATTAAGTACGTAACATTATTGAAACTAGAAATAAATATTTGTAGCTTAAATATCAGTTTTTTTTGCAGTAAATACTTATTTTTGTTTAAATTCAACAATAAGTTAAAAATTCAATAAAATACATTAAAAGACATAATTATCTTTGTGCAACATTTCTTTAGTTTGTACGAAATTCCGAACGTGTTTGTCTTTGAGGTCGAATTCAAAATCGGAACTTCCAAAGGGCTAGTCTTTGTCTCTCTCTTTTTCTAATGGCGGGAAAGAGATAGAGTGTGAATGTTTCGAATTGTATGATTAACCCAAGGCTGAATAAGATATTCGCGGCTGCCTGAAAAAAAAAAAGTTACATGGTCTCACTCAGTGAGCAAAATCGCATTTTGCTCACTGATTTCAGGCAGCAAAACCTACATGTTTGAGCTACTGAAGTGAAAAAAAATCTATTAAAGTAGAACTCGAACAAAGAGACCTCACTTTATAATATGTTGGTGTACGGGACAGGTTTATTAAGCACAAAATAAATAAAAAGATTCGATGTTAACAGGAAAAACTGATAGAAAATATTTTATAATGACAGATAAAAAACAATAGAGTAAATTATAGAACGTAGAAATAGAAAGTAAATGACGACACACAAAAGAGTTCGTATACGTCTTGAACATACCGCGCGTTGAAAGCTCGTCTTAACAATAATCATCATTCTCTGATGTATGACAGATTTTGAGAAAAGATCTTCATAGAAGGATTCCATAAGCCAGACGGCTTTTGCCGTCCGCTCCTCTATTTGCTTCATCGGTACTAAATAATTATCTTTGAAGAAGCTCCGCTTATGCGGAAGCTGAGCTTCTTCAAAGATAATATGGTATTATTCTGTGTTGTAAAGTAGGTAATAAATAATTTACCGCTGATATGGTAGCGGTACATTATTTATTACCTACTTAAGAATATTTTTTCAGGTTTCAGTTTTTTTCAGGTTTCGGTTTCGGTTTATTTTTCAGGTTTTATTAATCGCCATCTAACGATTTCCTGGAGTTCTACTTTATAAGTACAGTTACTCTGACGTGGCCATGAGTCGACGAGGTTGACGTACTGGCGTGACTGTTCAATCCGCTGGAAGCGTGATAGTCTGCTGATAGGTAGATCCTTGCGATCATTTGTGGGTAAGGTGATGAGAAGCCGGCCGACGAGGAAGTGTGATTGTATGGCGTCAAGTCTTCTGGGTCCGTTGACAGAGAAGTGCGTGGCCGAGAGTTGATTTTGCCTTAATTTTAACACTGTGGGATACTTAACAACCCCAGACGTAATAACAATTGGTAGCCCAATTCTTGAGGAAGGTTATTTAACATCACGCTGTGATCCTTAGGAACCTAGCAAAAATAAAAAAGATCGAAAGAACGCTAAGCGAAAACGAAGTCATAGCGCGGGCGGGCGATGCGATGCGACGCGGTCAGTTGGGGGGGGGGGGGGGGCGAGGGCCTTTTATAAAACAGAGTTCGTTTACCACTAACTATACATGTTGAACAATAGTTTTAATCGAAGTTACGAAATTGGGCAATTTAATAGAGATATTATAGTGGAATAATAAGTAAAAATAATTGAAAGATAATTAAATACATCAAACAAAAATAATTTGCTACAACAATAAAAACAGTTGTTTGATTAAGTCCAAAATGATTGAATAATGTGTTTGAAAGCTAGGAGCGTAGAGTATTCTCCTCGGGGACAAAGGGGTTTTCTTCTTGGGCGTGCTTGAATCCCTCGCTGCACTCAGATTCTAGTCTTACCTCCTTTGCTTTGCTCAGAACTTGACTCAAAGCTTCCTCGCTGCGCTCAGGCGCCCTCAAATCCTTCATTGTGTTCGGGATTCAATATAGCGCCCGTGATATAAGACACAACTTTATCCCCTCAGTAAATAATAATATACTATTAAATTATATAATAATAAAAATAATCTTTATTATCAAAAGCCAAATACAATTGCTCTATTCCCATCCAATACCAAGAGCTAATACCATTTGGTATTAGTTTATTTCCGAATCTATTTTCTATTCCCAACGAGTACCACATTTTAAAACCAATACCAAAACAAGTTTGAAGAAATCAGATACAGTCAGTTTCAGTAAAATTAAAATGCTTTGAGTGACGAACTAAGTTTCCGAAAACATAATAAATGTTCCCGAAAATCCTAACCCTAGACGGTCGACGTCAGTGGCATCCCGAGGTTCGGTTGGTTAGGTTCCTTTAAACCGTTTAGACAGAAATAGGAGCCCCGCCAAGCGGGGCTCCGCCGACCAGCTTATTAACCCTAACCCTATATTTAGATTACCCTAGATTTCGGTAAAACGCAATTTAAATAAAACTTTGTGTAGCTGAGTGTACAAAAAGTCACGCTTTGGTATTCGTTAGTAATAGATTTTTTATTTAAAAAAATGTGGTACTCGTTGGGAATAGAAAATAAATTCGGAAATAAACTAATACCAAATGGTATTAGCTCTTGGTATTGGATGGGAATAGATCATACAATTCGTCCATCTCAATCAAACATAAAAAGAATTATTAAAATGATGATGATCGGATTTGCGTGACTGAAATATCAGTCAAAACTACTTTTGACCGGTAAATATTTATTATAACAATAATACTTACATTTATTTAGAAACCTTTTTTTTTCGTTTCGAATCGATGATATAACACAGTATCTTCATTAGAATGGTAAGTTTGTGACCCTTTTTGTTTTGCCGGATAAAACTAGGTAGTTCCATAAAAACTGATTTTTATTAGTGAAAACGCGATTAAACTAAAGTTTTGAGTTGAGCTGCACGATTACTGACAAATGCGTGCACTGACTGGACAGGTCCACTCATTCTGTGTAGTTTTTCCTCAAAAGACCATTTCAGACACAAATCTACATGGTCTTCACATGGTCTGACCAAGATTATGTCTGGACTTTAAAAGAGAGTGTGACCTTTGAGTTTGTTTCGACCTTTCTTCTTAGAGTAGTCCGATAGGAAACACCGACCTCATCTAGTTTTAAAATATGATTGACGTGTAAAAGTGTTTGTACAAACCTATTTATAGAAATAAAATCATTTATCATTTAACTTGTTTTGACTGAAATCAGTCAAAAATGGGTTTGACCGATTAACAGTTTTGACTGTAACGAAATGGGCTAGTCGTAGACTTCCTTTTATTTTCCCAGTTTCATTATTGATCTCAATCATCACTCCAGAATATGCAAACTTCGTAGGTGGATCGTATGGTAGGGTAGCATCCGGGTAGAGTATGGTAGGGTGGTAGGGTCCGGTAAGGACCAAGCCCGGGTCGACGGCGCGTCGGGTTCCACCGGGCGCCTCAAAGAAATGTCAGCACTAAATGACGGGGTCCGATAGGGCCGATGTCTGCCGGGGTCGCGGATTCTTCGAAAGAGTTACCGTGGGCCCTGGCACACAGGCAACTGAAAGAACACGGGTGGGTTTTAGTCAGTAAAATTCTGACACGTCCTCCCGCTCCGCCCAGAGCGGGAGAAGTTATTTGATAATTACCCACCCAAAAAAAAGGGTAGGTTTTTTACAGATATATTTCATTATAAGTCGAAAAGTAGTAGCAGAAGTAGCCTGTTGGATGGCAATAGGCTCGCCCTCTATAACACGGGACTTAAACATAACTAGCGAAATATGGGTTTACCAACACCCACAAGTAGGTGCACCTCTGCCTAACCCTTCGGGTAATACAGGCGTGATGTTATGTTATGTCAAAAACTATGCGGCATAATTGGAAACAAAAATGTATACAGGGTTAGTTTTCAAAAACCTGCCAAATTTAACGGTGTGGTATAGACCATCAGGCTGAACAATTTTCTCGATGAGACCAATATCGTAAATGCGAAAAATTTATCAACTGCCACATACAAAACTTCATTACCTACTCGACCTAAATGTATGGAACGGCAGATTTTTTTTTTGCGATTACGCGTTTGGTCCCATGGAGAAAACTGTTCAGTCTGATGGGATGTACCACATCCTTAAATTTGGCTGGTCTTAGAAAACTAAACCTGTAAATATTAAGTAGTTTTGGATACCAGCATGGCCACTATAGAAACGGATGACACATAGGACAAAATGACAGATTGTAGAAAGATTTCTACGGCGCGTTGTCAAAATTCATGAAAAGAATGACTTTTAAGAAAATGATATGTTAAGAAAGTGGTTTGTCTTCTCTTCATAGAGTAGAAATAGAAATGGTCAGCTCTCACTCATTTAAAACTAAATTAAAAGCCTTGTTGGAAAAATGTTTATACTCGGTATCTGAATACATGTCAAACGATAAATAGCAGTGAACAAGCTATGTAATAAATTATCTTTTGACTTAAACACTATGCTCATCGTAGGACCTTGATGAAGTTATACTCTCAATTATTTATTTTTATTTTTTCTGACATAGAATTTTGCATAATATCTACTATTAATTTGACATTGTATTTATTTGTTGAATATTTTAAATTAATTTGACTTTTGAACTAACTTTTCACTTTAATTTTAATTAGGCTTTTAAATGTATTGTTTTCTTTTTTTGCATGTGATAATTTTATTTAATATGTAATGTTCAACACAATGTTAATTGTTAATTAATAAATAAATGAAATGAAAAAATGAAATGAAATGCTACGTATACTGGGTTAGTAAAAGTTTAGCTGGATATTTATTTAGTTCATCAAGTGATGATTTTTTTCAATACTAAATAGCCTCATCGATGGAATAAAATTGACGTGTGACAATTTTATTAAGGAAACCTATCTTAAGTATAAAATGATTTATAAGTATATCTGGCGTTGGAAATATCAAGCCTTAATAGTTAATAAACTAAATAAATTAACACCAACTCATCAAGTTTATAACAATCTTAATAAATAAAGAATCGTACAATAAACTAAGTATAACCGATTATCATAGTTTAAATAAATACTAAACAACAGGAATAACTAACATCCTAAAAATATATAGGTATAACATAAAACAGACCTACTTACTCAAGCAGGTATTATTTACCGAAATATTTAATTAAAATACTACAATTTAAAAAAATAGAAGAAGAAGAAAAAATAGTAATAAAATTTAAATACAATTACCAGAATACATAAATAATATATACACAAATAGGTAAGCGCTCTTCCTCTTCCTACTTACTACGCTGTGCCCGACAGAGTCCATAATTGTTGACTGTATTACTGAACTACGAAGTTTAAAATATCGATGTATTTAATTGAGAATGTTCATAATCGCGTCGTACGGAACTTCGAAAGAATGTCTATTCAAACTTCGAAGTTCAGTATGACATTCTTTCGAAGTTCCGTTCATCGCGATTATGAACATTCTCAATGAAATACATCGATATTTTAAACTTCGAAGTTCAGACGTACAGTCTTAATTAATTGTTTTATTAATTTAAGCCTACCAACTGTTTCACCAACATTATGGAATGCGATAAAGAATAACGGTTGAAACCGGTTATCGCGAGACTGCGACCCCTAAATATGAAGAGAACCCACGGTCGCCTGATGACATTAAATCAATGTAAATTAATACAAATTTATGTGAGAACAGATGACCACTATCCTCAAGATTTGACCATTTCACCTTTGACCGTACATTTAGACGCATCTTCATAGAATCACTTTTATAATTTCACTTAGTGTAGTTGAAACAATGGGTTTGAAAATCAAGAAAAAAAGGATTAAGTGATCTGGGTGTTAAGTATTGGGGTGGTATTTGTGATATTACAAAGAATTAAGATTTAATATTTGTGTTAGTGATAAAAGTGTAAAAAGAGCAAAGCTATGTTTTAACTTAAGCACCTATGTGAATAAATACTTAAATACTTAAGTGTTTTGTGGTGATCTCCGTGAAATTGAAGCAGCTTACTTCTCTGCAACGTAAGATATTATGTAAGTGAACATGACATACCTACTTTACCTACCTATCAACTAATAATAATAATATGAATAGTTCTTATAATACTCAGTCAATCTTCAAGTTAGATTTAAAATAGAATAACATAAAAACGCCATAAACTAGCATTCCAATCTGATTGAATAATCCTGAACTAAAATTAAATAATATTTTTAAGTAAGAATATTACTAAACAATTACAAGTATTATTATTACAGGTTTATTTGACATATCCACAATGATAAACATTAAAACGTCAAATTAAGTGTCGATTTTACAGTAAAATTACTTTTTTTATAGAATAAAAAAACAACAACACTGTTGTATCGCTTGTGAACATTTAGTAACAGAATCTAATAATAGTTTCAAGTTTTACAAAATTCGAGTTCTAAATTGAAAAAAAAATGCGGAAAAAAAATGGCGGCGCAGTGATCGTCACGGGGGGGCATTTTAAATGTTCCTAACACAGACGCAGCAGTCAGTGCGATGACGCGGCGGGGGCGGCCCTACCCCTCACTATCACTCAACTACACGCACACATACAAATTCACCCAGTCTTCTTTGACACGCTCCACCTCGTTGATTTTCGAACAAAACTGGGTATTTACTCGCGTGGTGACGTGTCACGACGTACTGGCCACATACACGGCTACCAAAAACTAGAGTTGCACACTAACGTAGTATGAACGTGGTACGCATAAAATACGAAAATATACCAATGCGTATACACAGCTATAGATGTTTGTTTCTCTTGTGCGGCCCACAAATGAGATGGTACGCGGAGTGGAATGAATGCATGATTTCGGTTTATTTGACTTTCCTATCTATTTTGTGTAGGATTGCCTGCAGTTTATTTTACCTACGATTGAATCATCTAAACCAAAAAATATAAAAGGGTTCTCCAATAAGTTTTTCATTTTATAAATGTTTGTGTGGAAGATCTTACATAACATACAAAAATTATATTTAAATACTTCACACGTCTATGCAATATTCGACCGTCATTAACTAGTAGGTATGGTTCTATACATTGCATATTGCTAATATTTATTTATTTCCTTTGGAAGACTTACAGCTAAACAAAACAGACTAAGAAATTGAAAATATAACTTACAGTCAATTACAAGTCTTCACATTATCATTACGATACTCGCACTAGATATACAGGTTGACACTTTAATTGCTTTTAAAAAAGAAATCAAAATCATCTTCTTTGACACGGTTCTCTATTTTCACAGTTTCGTCTATTGTCATGAAAACTCTTGCTGTTTCATAAGTCTAAAAGCAAATGATTAAAACTACTAAAAATATTTCATCGGGAAAATTGTATTAGATACTCCTCAATCTCTTAGAATGACATCTTGCAGCGCTAGACTTTTTTTTGTACCAATGTGTCACTGTAACAATGATTTTTGATGTCAATTAACATATTCACTATTAACGTATGGGGGCTTATTGGCGAAAATTCAAATTCGATATATTGTATTAATTTAGAGTTTTGTCTTAACATGCCTATTTTATTAAATACCTTTCGTACTAAATATCTTGAAATTCTTTCCCCATAATAATTTGTTATTTTCGGTTGCAATACTCTTTTCTCTCTTACACTTGTAACATCAACACATTGACATCATTCTGTCTCCGTCATCTTCAAGCGATTGACAGAAACAAAACCCTGGTTTAAATTCGTTTAAAGGCTCCAGCCCGACACAAGGCACCGCTCGTCGCGCGACACGCGTTGCCTTTGTGTCTCGCTGTCGCGTCGCGCCTGTGTGAACGAGCCTTAACGCTAAACGTATTAAGTGATTTGTGGTACATACAAGCGGGCTTAAATCGTCATCATTCTTTTGCCCTTCTTCCAATTTATTTTGGGTCAGCGCAATACGTCTTTTTCCATACATCTTCATTAACCGTCATCTCTGAAATCACTTTCTTTGTAACCATAATTATCATCTTTCTCACAATCCGTCCATCTTTTCTTTGGTGAAGTATGGTCTTCAGAAGATACATACTGTCAAACGGGGTGAATAGGAATCCAGGGGTTAATCGAGATCTCAAAGAGATGTCAGCACCATTGACGGGTCCGATAGGACCGATGCCTGCCGGGGTCGCGGATTGTTCGAAAGAGTTACCGTAGCCCTGGCGCACAGGCGACTGAAGGAACACGGGTGGGTTTTAGTCAGTAAGAGTCTGACACGCCCTTCCGCTCCGCCCAGAGCGGGAGAGGTCGTTTGATGATTTCCCACCCAAAAAAAGAAAAAAAAGGGGTTACTCGAGATGAAACTTTAAAAGGGATTTTAACATTGAAATAATATAGTTTGTTGCCTAAAAGGACTCAATGTGTTTACTGTATTATAATTAACGATTAACTGCCCTTGTTGGCAACGAACTATATTATTACAATGTTAAGATCCCTTTTAAAGTTTCGTTCCGTTCGTTACCGTTTGACGGTAATCCTACAAATATTGTTATTAAGAGGCTGACAACAGCTAAAGCGCGGTCACTATCGGACTGCATATAAAAGAAAGAGAAGCGCGATGACACAACGCTGGTAATTTTTTGCAAAATATGAAGCAATTATCGATTTACAAAAATCTACCGATTGGACTAAAAAATTAAAACACTATTACGTTAATACGTTGCTTGTAGAATAATCTGACAAAAAATCAGAATGATTGCATGCGTATTAGTATGGTTTTTAATCGTTAAAAGAAATTTTTAGAGGTATCTTCGTGTTTTTTTTTCTGTCGTAACGAATTAGTTGTATTATGTTTTCAAAACACTATCTAACTAGGATATATCCTGAAGAATATCATATATTTTTCTGATTTTATTTATCGCAGTGGATCATACACATTTAGGCATTATAAAACTTGCGTTTAGGTCCTGTAGTCCCCTTAAATAAAGCTGTGAGCGGTGGCCGCCACATAACGGCCGCATTGACGGCTGTCATGAAATTGATGGCAGCGGGGGTTGACATTACGGTGTCAAAAACGCTTTCTATGAAAACACACCAGTTTACTTTAAAAAAATGACGTCATCCGACGGTTAATTGCGGACGCCATGTGGCCGCCACCGTAGTCTTAGGAAACCCTACCAAACGCTCGACTGTCGCTAATGAGACTCAATACTCAATTCTTTATTGCATTCCATATGTATTACATAGATGGTATAACAAAGTAAAATATCAATATGGACCCTGTCGGGCACAGCATGATTTGAAGAGAGGAAGAGGGCAAAACAGCAATTCAAGCAATTCAATATTATTATAAATTATTAGATGACTTTAATTGGGTGTATAATTATGTGTATATATATTATTCATTATACCATTACTTTTCTATTATTACCAAACTTAATAAGTTCGATCGACAGATGAGGGGTTCATAGTTTCACAGAAACGTTGGATGATGACAAGATGCAAAGCAATTTTCAACACAAAAGAACATGCTGACTTGATGAGTGCGGGGTTGTCACGGCAAAAGATAGTTGTTTTGACATTTTCTATCATAACACAGCTGAAGATCAGTAATTCAGTACCGAATTAATTCAACCATAATTCCAAATTAAGCTAGAACTAAAGCCGTTCTTTTTTTTTCTTAGTTAAATGTGGTCCTATGCAGTCATCTAGGATTTTTGCAACATGCAACAGTACCTTGAAATCAATAAAGATCTGAAAAATCTTTTATTTTTCGCTAGTGGTACTACTTGAGTTGTTGCTATTCTGTAATTTAGAACCTCACACAAGTGACCGCACACTATTCTAAAAGGATCTCCTATTGTACCGACTTCAAATAAAGGAGGTTTTTATGTATGTTCAGCGATAAATCTTTACCACTTAGACCGATTTTGATGATTCGTCTTTTTAACCGACTTCACAAAAAGGAGCAGGTTCTCAATTCGACTGTATTCTTTTTTCTTTTTTTTTATGTTTGTTAGCTCAGAACTTTTTTCTGGGTTAACCGATTTGGATGATCATTTTTTTATTTGAAAGCTGGTGCTTCACATGTGGTCCCATTTAAATTTGATCAAGCAGTGAGCAGTAGTATTTGAGTTATCCCTAATAATGCGTATTTTTTCCACTTGGTTTATATTGATGATGTCATAATAATTTCCTGTCACGGTTATTTACATATCAAGTAGTGGTATACGAATGTATGTCGGGTAAGTACCACAACTAAAAAGTGAAAAATAAAAACTTTTTTACAAAATACAACCAACTTCCAAAAAAAAAGACTAAAAAACGTGAAAAATACCCTTAATTTCGGAAGTCGGTCGCCAAAAACGAAAACACACAACCAAAAACACCGACTTCCGAAATTAAAGTTATTTTTCACGTTTTTTAGTGTTTTTTTGGAAGTCGGTTGTTTTTTGTAAAAAAGTTTTTTTATTAAAAAACGGGTTACCTTAGGGGTGGTCCATATAAATTTGGTCAAGTTTTATGAGAGGTTTTTAAGTTAAGTTCAATAATACGTTTTACCTATTTCGTCTATATTGATAATGCTTCAATACCAATAGGTGCTTTGTAAAATAATACATAGCAAGAATTTGTATAGGATATTACAACAAAAAAAATTAAGAACCAAAACTTTAAAAAAAAAGCATTAAATATTGCATTTACACAACAATAACGTTAGTTTCGGACTTCGGATGGCAATTTTTTTAATAAAAAAACGAAGTAAATTCTCTGATTTCCGAAATTAAAGTTATTTTGCACTTGTTGTTTTTATATATATTTAAAGTACTTAGTTACCTAAATCTTCGCGATTTGGTATATAGGATGTCGGTACTAACTATTGGTTAGCGCTAATTCATTTTGAGTTCCTGTCAACTTCGACCAAATCTCGATGCATATAATTTAAGGTTTTTCAGCGCGGAATGTTTCAAATTTGAGGACCCATTATCTTAAAGGTTCCTTCAAATAGGCGCGACACGCGACCCGACGCAAAGGCACTTCCTGTCGCGCGACGAGCGGTGCGTGTGTGTCGCGTGCGATTCGTGTCGCGTGTCGCGCCTGTTTGTAGAAACCTTAACACTGCTTTCTTGGAAAATGCATTATTTAATGAGACACATTATCGATTGACTTGAGTGATAGAGAAATTAATAGAAGATACCGAAATAGCGTTATGTCCAAATGTGATATAGGCCGCTCAGTTTAATTAAAATGACTTAAAAATCCCATTAGAAAGCATATCTTCAAATGATAGCAGTAAAACCAAATTAAATTAGAAATGTTCTTATTTGAAAACTGATACTAATAGTACAAAATTTTTGTAAAAAACTGATAGAACGTATGAACAAAATATGTACCAAACATGACACAACACAACACGAACGCGTACGTTTAAGTCCAAAATAACCAACAAAAAATCATGGTTAACGCAAACGGCGCCTTTTATTACGTACGCAACTGGATACCTAATAGCGATTTTTGGAGCAGTTCTCAATATATCACGTCGGTTGCAGAATGTCACGGGCTAGGCACACACGCACGCGAATCAACACCCACACGCGTGCGCCGCATCATCGTCAAGCTATGGAGTAAGGTCGGAGAAAAAAAGAGGATAAAAAAAGTATTTTAAGTACCGGTGAAATATGCCAACTTTGCCAATCAAGGTATCTTTGCCCAGCATATATAAGCAAAGATAAATTGCTTTTAGGGCAAAGATACTTTGTTTGGCAAAGTTGGCATCAAGGTATCTTTGCTCCAAAAGCAATTTATAAGCAAATCTGCTAGATTGGCTTATAAATCGCTTTTAGGGCAAAGATACCTTCATTGGCAAAGTTGGCATATTTCACGGTATTTTTTTTTCATATTAATGATGTTGACTTTCGAAACAAGAAACAAACTAATAATGAAATTCAATGTAAACAAGAATGCGTTACTTAGGTATTGCAAGTATAAGTTTTTTTCACTCCTCTTGCTCAAAAAGTTCGTCATTGTAGCGTATCAGAGCGGGGATGAACTATCATATTTTCCTCTAGGGGAAAAATATTTTATTTTTAAAATTATTGTCTGTTACCAACGAGCTTATAAAAACGAAAAAGGCTTTATTCATAAGTATACATCATGACTAAAAACTCGACCTATTACTGTTTCATAAAAAAAAGAACATTTTATTTTTGAAAATGGAACTAAAAGTGGCGATCTCTTCGGTAGAATACGTGCAGCTACAGAAGAGATTGAAAAAAAAAGTAATCTATTTAATATTGTATTGGATTATTTTATTTTCTCGCAATCGTAGTGAAAAGTAGACTGTAAGCACGGTGCAAAAACCCATTATAACTCGATTTCTATTAACTCCCTCGCTGAAGCTTGGGAGGAAAACTACCACGTATATAACGGGTAATTTTAGCCCCTTGTATAAAAATCTACTATTTTTGTAACTGTAATTTTGTTTAGATCAATTGAAATTAGGGATCCGTTTAGGAATTTTCTTGGTAGACATTCTCTGAATCCCTAAAATAGATGATCAACCGTTCTCAAAGTATCCTGCCGGTTATGTTAGTTGATGTTTACTGTGAATAACCATGCCAAGTGACTATCTTTATAGCAAAATTTACACCTAAGGATTTCAATAGCATGTGATCAAAAAAGAATATAAAATAAAATTTTCTTTTCCTTTTTTTTTACCGAACTTCTGTAAACTGTACCCCCCTTGTGGGCATTTGGCGAAGTGTGAGCGGGCCCAGTTATTAGTCCGCGCGCGCTCAGGATAGGTTTTCACAATTTTGAGCCGAGCCATTTCACACAATGCCGCGCGTCATTTTCTATGATTAATAGTGGCGCGTCAGCCAACGGGTTATGCTATTGTCTATGTGCACCAAACTTGATGAAGTGCGCATAGGGTTCATGTTTTATAAGGTGTTGGTTTCTTTGGGTCTAGCACCTGTGCGGCAGCGCGGCTGTACATCTGCCAGTCGGCCTTGTTTTTCGAGACATTTTTATCAGAACGTTTAATCTTCTACATAACATGACATTCCAAATACGAATACCTTTTAAATAAAATTATCAGAAAGTATAGATAAACAACAAATAAGTTAAAATGAAAAAAAACAGTGGCTTTAGTGTTATAAAATCTTCGTGACTTGGTTTGTAAATTATAGGGTCGGCATAAAAAAAAATATTCTACGCGTGAGCCCACAGGATTTCGATTTAAATAAACAAACTAAAGGACAGCATATAAAAACATTGTTAGCTACACAACCACAACTAATAACCATCATAACGAACAATGAAACTAACACAATATTTGATAAACACGGCGAAATTGCCCAAAAGCTTATGTGAATACTAAAAAGGATGGTTAGGCCTAAAAACGCGGATTTCGGCCATCATTCCGCAGCCTCCCCCTTGCTGGAGGATGGGGGTGGGGGACCACCTGCACTATCCCCCGGGCGGCACTTGACGACCGCGACGCTAGAATATTAATGCTCGTACTAATTGAATATTTTTGACTTATCGACTTTTTTACATAGACTGTAGCCAGAATTCCGAATGTCTGGCCTGTGGCCCTACCTTAAAAACTCGGTTTTGCTTAACTGGAAGCCGAAATAACATATTTGGGAAGGGGATAAGCGGTTTATAATAAAGGTGTTAATTATTATAATTTGTAGACATTTACGATGTTATATTTTGATATTTATCGTCTTAAGATAGTCTTCGTCGTGATCTGACCAAGATTATGTCCGGACTTTAAAAGAGACTGTGACCTCTGAGTTTGTTTCGGCCTTTCTTCTCAGAGTAGTCAGATAGAAAACGGTTAGGGGTCATTCGGCCCACTATGGAACTGGGCCCGCGGACCAGTTACCCCTTTTAAAATTTGATAATGGTAAACTGGGCCCACATAAGCGAGCTCGGGACTCGGGGCACCCCGACTCGGACAGGTTAGGTTAGAAGGGGATGGCGGGGTCTGAAAGACCCCGCCATCCCCTTCGTGGTTATTTTTTTTCAAACCACCCAGAAGTAGGAGCCCCGCGAAGCGGGGCTCCGTCGACTACGCCTTATCGTTACTATCGCCATTCAGAAATAGGAGGCCTCGCCGAAACAAAGGCTCGGTGCCTGTTAGCAACACAATATGTAAAAATATCTGTATAAAAATAATGACAATGATGTGGGCCCAGTTTACCATTATCAAATTTTAAAAGGGATAACTGGTCCACGGGCCCAGTTCCATAGTGGGCCGAATGACCCCTAACCCATAGAAAATGCCGATCTCATCTAGTTTATAAAATATGATTGGCGTGTAAAAGTGTTTGTACAAGCCTACTTACAGAAATAAAATCATTTATCATTTACCATATTTTATTCGTGTTTTTTTTCTTTTTTTGTAGCGTAAACATAATGCCTATGTCCTTTTGCTAATGTGTCCTAAACATACTTTGCTTTTAAGAATAAACCTACCTAATGATGTTGGTATAAGCTTGTTATAACCATATTATAGCGTTTATTAGTAAGGAGAAAATAATGTATTTGTCGGAAATACGTTAAATCAATCGTTTGACTTTGACAAATCGGGACGCCAGCGCCACCAGGTGGCGCTCGACAGAGTCTAAAACATAACGCTTGACCGAGTTAAAGAAAGAATTTGTTGTTGGCGGCTAAGCAGTGAACACTTTTAGAAACTGTCGCGCGTTCCGTACAGTTGTGTCGTGTACCTACAGTGTGTGATTCGCTGGTGTTATTATTTTGATCGTAAATTATAATTTGATTTGAACTGCAAACGGTTTTTCTATTGCGCAATAGTAGTTGAAATATGGCTGATAATAACTAGAGAGAAATACCCTCTCCGTCATATTCATAATGATCCTTGCATGATAACAAATCGATTTTTAGACACTTAGCGATCATTATGACTTATTTATAGGAATAAAGACTTATCAATCATCTCAGATGGGCAGTACAATACGAATACGTGTGCCTAATCGGTGTTTATGAAATAATGTCTAAAGATTCTTCTTATAGCAGTCATACAATTAATAGTGCCTAGGTAATATTATTCAGTAGCCTTTTCACTAATTAAAGGAACCTATTCAAAATACGGTTATTTCTATACACTAGCAAAAATAATGAAACAAAATAAAAACCCCACCAATCAAAAATAAATATCCATATATAGGTAATAAATTACAGTGACATTGCAAACTCATTTAAATAAGCCAGACCTAACCATTATCCAATTCCCAAGTTACAAAATCGCTATCGAACTATCTCGAACACCCAAAAGCAGTCGACAATCGAATAAATCCAATAAATTGGACGGAACCCGTGTTTCCTCTGAAACCGGCGTCTAATTACTAACCTTTAAATTAATTTCCGAATCGTAAATAACGCTTCCCGGCGAATTCCTACAATGTTATCTTAACAAATTGACGTTAGGTTAGAGAGAGACAAAAGTAAGTATCCACAAATTTTACAATTTTGCGCGCCAGTGTTTAGCAGTGTTTATGAAGGGGGAGGAATGAAGGGGGCTTGGGGGCTTATAGTGTCGAAAGGGAGAAAGGATAAGGAGGACTGACCGAAACCTCCGACACTTAGATATATTTGTACGATGTTACCCCCAAGATACAAGTGTGTGTGTGTGTGTGGGTGCTGCCATGACGATGTTTAGAAGGCTTTGTAAAATAAGGGTAACTTATTGTGCTTAGTTTACTCAGATAGTGTAGTTGGTTGGGGATGGGAAATATGTACCGGGTGGATATTTGAAATCAGAACTATGCAGGGTCAAATTAAATTAGCTAGCGAAACTCTGCAGATGTGGTGAGTATCGATATCTAAACACGATAAAATAAAATTATTTGATGTTTTTTTTTGGGGTCAACGATCGCCCATAGTTTTGTTACTTGAAGTCGGGGTTGAAAAAATCTGTTTTCTTTTGTTTTATTGTGTTTAGATATGGAAACCCAGCATGTCTGTGAAGTTTACACAAAATGAAAAACAGTTTTTTTTAACTGATATTTCAAGTGACTACACTAACTGCGGACGATGACCCCGCAGAAACGACATCAAAGTTATTTATTTTTTGTTGTATCATGTTTAGATATCGATACCCATCACGTCGGCGGAGTTTCGCCAGCTAATTTAATTTGACCCTGTATTGAGAGGATGTATTACTTATAGACAAACGATTTAATTTTTATACGTAGCTAGTTTATAATTATAACAAGTAATTTTGAGACTTTATCATTTAGCGTTATCTACTAATTTAGTGAGCGACTTATTGAACCAAGTTTAGGTGACGAATTAATAAATGCTATACTAACTAAATTACCAAATAAATAAATATGTATTTTATATGACATTGACATGACTCACTACTCACCTTATTCTTATTACCTGACAAATTCTGTTTGGAAACGATTTCCAATAATTGGAAATCAATCTGAGTACTCCGCTCTCACACATACAACAAAGTGAGGTCGAAGTAAGTACTTAGTTAGTATTCTTTTTGCCATTTTCCAATTCTGACTCTAGTATAGTGTATCTACCACAACTAGCTATTTATTCCGATCAGTAATGTTACCGTTTAACAAAATATTTCATATTAGAAAATATGAGATTTACGGGTTTAAACTTAGTGGCTCATAAACCAACTAGAATATGATTCCAGTTCAACGTTTTTCATCACCAATTCCAACAAGACTTCTTAAGACCTCTAACCTTCGTCATCGGCCTAGTTTTTTCCTAACTATGTTGGAGTTGGCTTCAAGTCTAACCGGATGCAGCTGAATACCAGTATTTTACATGGAGTAACTGCCTATCTGACCTCCACAACCCAGTTACTGGATAAAACCCCAAACATTGATATTCTAAAAAGATTTCAGACGATCTTCCCAAAAATCCAATACCTTTGGAGGAAATGGAACCCGTACCACTAGAGCAGAGAGGAGAGAGTACAAAAGACATTCCTTTCCACAACAGCGGGGATGCTGGGCACCAGTCCGATTTAATATTCTATTTTATGCCGGCGATAAGATTAAAGTATGTAATTTCTTGTGTCCGAATGTGGGAGGCGTTTTGTACGCACTACGTGTGCGTAGGGCTGCGCCTTTTTTAAACGTCTGATTTAAAAAAAAAAATAACGAAACAAAAGATATGCCTTCGCCTTTTTTGCTAACAACCTTGGCAGTTGCTAAACACCTTGTTGACTAACTTGTAGATATATCTACATATAGGTTAAATATATATATGGGCTGTGTAATATACATATAGGTACATATGTATAAGACTATGTAAAAGATGATACCTATGGCTAGAAAGGGAAAGGGAGGCGGATGAATTGACGACTAATTGAGTACTAATGAAGAAGAAGATATCTTGCGCTGATATAGAAATAAATAAAATTGAAGCGTCTGTTTATAATGTCAAAACAACAGATTTAAAAACAAAAACAGTTTTTAAATTTTTTGTCTGTCTGTTTATTCCGGTTAATCTCCGAAACGGCTTGAACGATTTTGACGGAACTTTTATTGGCAGATAGCTGATGTTACAAGGGCTACTTTTATTTTTGAAATAAAATAGGGATCCCGCAAAAAAAAAAGCCCGTGATATTCGATTTGTTTTCCGACATGCACGCGGCACAGCTAGTCCAAAATAAATAATTGGGTTATGGGCAAGAGAATGATGACGAGGTGTAGTTGGTGTATATAAAGGAGAGAAAAAGAATGAAATCTCACCCTATATTTATGATTTATTATGATAAGGTGTAGTTGGTGAAGCTATAGAAGAGAAGAGAAATGATATCTCACCCAATATGTATTATGAGGTGTAGTTGGTGAAGATATAGAAGAGACGAGAAATGAAATCTCACCCTGGTTAGATATAAGAGAGAAGAAGAAAGATATTTCACCCAATATTTATTATGAGGTAGGTTAGGTAGGGTAGGTAGGTTGGTGTAGACGTAGGAGTGAAGAATGAAATCTCACCCAATATGTACTTTACTTACTTATCCTATAAAACCAGTATAGCCTGCACGTCACTTTTGACAATTGCCATATAAAGCAAAGGTAACACCAAAACTCAGCCTACCAACAACAAACTTTTTCATTACGAAAAAAAAAAAACTAAAATAATAAATGTTGGCCTTACAGCTAGCTAGCTTGTAAAAAGTGTTCGACACTGAAAGAAAGCGAAAAACCAAACGAAAAAAAAATCTTCAACAAAGAAATCGCAATATCAAAAATGGCAACCCTTACAGCTATCCATAAGAAGTGCGTCCCCCCGCCCGGGGCAGCCACAGAGCCGTCCTATAATAAAACCCTCCCTACCCACACTAAGACGACGTCCGGTACATTGGACAATTTTCGTCCATAGACAATTCGTGAATCGTGAGTTGTGTTGTGACGTGACTCGCTTGCCGATTTAGATTTAACAATTGAACTGTCATGTTTTAGAATGTATTAGTCGCTTTGGTTTTTTGTTAATTTGGTACTGTGGTTAGGTACTGATTTACATAGCATTTAACTTTTTATTAACACAAGTTTTGTTTATATGAAAATATGTATGTTTAGGTTAAGGTATTTTTCTATGGGCCTGTGTCGCCTGAAATAAATGATATTATTATTATTTTTAATTGATTTTTCTATTGACATAATTACAACAATTAACTATTATACGAGTATCCATCTTCTCAAAAATATCATACTTTAACCGTTCCACTTCTGCTTTCATAACATGACCAACGTAGAAACGAAGAAACTGTAACTAAAATGACAGATTGTACAATGATTTTAAAGGCTCCCACAGACAGACGCGACGCGATACCTCAACACAAAGGCGCCGCTCGTCGCACGACAGCGACGCGACACGGCGCGATGTCAAAAGTGAAGAGAAGAAAAATGTCACTTTGTGTAGAAAAAGATGGTGCCTATTTTACATAGAGTGGTTAATATTGAAGTGAATGAATGCTACGCATGCTGGTCAAATAACTATTCTCATAATAGAAAGGAAAGCAGTAGATACCGATAAATCAAGCTCATTCCGATTTTACAATTCTAAGTTTAGGTTTTCTCATGATGTTTTCCTGCACCGTTAGTTAGTGATCCTTGATGTAACGAAGACGGTAGACGAAGATAAGGAATTAGAAATAAAAACATTGATACATACCAAGTTTCCTTGAACCTGAAGCTACCCCTCAAAAACGTCGCCCGTTAAAATAATGTAATAAAAGCGTGAAATAATTACTAACCCTTGACTAATTCCATTACGTTAACAGAATTTTCGAGAAACACCATGACATAACAAAAACTAACCCTTTAAACTTCGCCAACACCCCAAAAATGATCCCAAAACCACCCTCGCGATTTTCTTTCATCCCTCCCTCGCCGGGGGTTAAGTCACCCTACTTAAGATCGATGGAAGGGTAGTAGATGAGACTTTGCGATAAGGGTAGAAAGGGCCCCTGTCCCCGAATTAGGGCCCACCCTTTGTGAATCTCAGATGGGTTGCTCGAACTTCATATCTTGTTTTGACGTGTTTTATAATTAATTTGCTAGTTTCAAACCGTAGTTTAACGAGGGTAGGGGAAATTAATTTTAACGAAATTCTGCAGGTTCTGGCTCTATGTACGTTTTAGTAATTACTTATGTAGTAAATGCGTGGTTTGCAGTTCTTCGCTATTTATCAAATACATTACCTGTCTATTCGTTCTGAAATGAGTGAAGGAGTTGCCACCATGGTTGCTATTGTAACCCGGCGTTTACACCAAGGTATAAAACATGTATTCTACATGTTGTGTCTACTGTTTTAGTTTATCATTTACACTTAAAACAAGTTGTAATGACAAGTTGTATGCAAAACTTGTAAAAATGTACAAAAGATGAACAAAATAGTTAAGAATAGGTACAGCGCAGCGGGGTAATTGCGTAACACATTAACAGTAGGAATAGCTATCATTTTGACAGTTCAACAACATTCAATGCATTATTTACGAAGTTGAGCAGACAATTTTTTTGAACATATGAAGCAATGGATTAGCAATAAGTTTCAAAATGATTCAGTTATTGATAGTGTCTTACGCAAGACAAGTACTTTACAAGACTTGTCGAAAATAAGTAACTTGTATGTGGATGAAAACGCGCGGATATTTTTTTTACAAATCCTTCCATAAATTACCTATTTATGAATATTGTAACAGAGCATAAAACTACTAAGGTACTTATACCCTTACAGTTCGCACATCCAAAGTCGTCATACTCCGGTCCCACACGACTCTTAACGCTCTCGTGCATTCGAATTCAAATTCTGATTTATTCGCGGATGAATGGAAGATGATTCCCTTACAAAATACATATGTATGAAGTACCTTCAGTGGCAAGAATTTGTTACGGGTACCGGCTTTAACGTTCGTACTGACCGAACTAGAAATGTACTGATTAAAGACGTAAGAAAAGTATGAATTTGACGTCCAAACGTCAAATAGTCAACGCCGGCTGTCGCTGAAAACCAGCGCTGGGGTCTGTCTCACATAGGGTCGTAGCATTATGCTGAGCGATTGTCGTTCTGCGTAGATGTGACGCATATTTTCTCCCAACTCGTTATTTTTTGTATTTGTGTGTTTTTCTCTGCGTCATGTTTACCGCGAATAAACGTGTTTTCTTTATTTCTTTCAAATTCTTACTTTTCCTACGTCGTCTACGTCGAAATTCAAAATGGCGGACACCGTAGTTTCCGCCATTTTAAATTTTCTATGACTTAATAATTGTGTGGTCTAGCTCTAGGATACCTACATTCCCGATTAACGTAAATCCAAAGCTATGTGATTTTAATCAGCAACAGACTATTTGAAATAAATACCACAAATCCATTCTTAATAAAGCATATTATTTTATTGTAAGAAAATATCAAAATAATTTCGACATTTTCTTCAAAAAAATTTAAGCATCAACTTGAGAACGTTCTCCTTTTTTTCGTCGGTAAAAAGGCTTTCAGACTTAATTATCAATAGGAATTAATAATTTGAGGTGTGTATTTCTACTAACATGACATGTAAGAACATTATTTAAGTACTCGAAATTCTTTAATTACTCTTTGCTGATAAAAACAGTGCTATAATTTGATCGGTATAATAAGTGTATAAATACTATATCGTTCAAATTATGTTGTAGGTATAACTACCCTAGTGAAAAAAAACTCTTTGACGAAGACTCAAAGTTCATGTTGTTACAAACCTTTTTCCACAACTATTTGTTTAGAAAATTGGTGCTATTAGCCATGTATGTAAGCTATGGAAGTTAGTAAATAAGTATGACAGGCCCTACACGTGGAACATGCTAACTGGACCGTCAAATCAAACTAAATAAATTTCACAGAATACACAAGAAAATAACATTGTGTACCGTAATACCAAGGGAAACCGTTGAGAATGTGATCCATTTGTCGCTAAGCGATTGAAAACCCGAAGGAGACTCTTTTCGACGCTATGTTACAGTTTACTTCGAAAATACATAGCTTATATGGATGGAACTGAATTGTTAACTATTAATTTTTTTCTGTACTAGCTGCCTCCCGCGGTTGCACCCGCTTAAGTCTCGATCCCGTGCGAATATCTGGATAAAAAGTATCCTTTGTCCTAATTTAGGTCATGGTCTACCCTTGCGCCAAATTTAATTTAAATCCATTCAGCCGTTTTAGCTTGAAAATATAACACACAGACAGAGTTACTTTCGAATTTGTAATATTAGTTAGAATATATATATATTATACTAGCTGCTGCCCGCGGCTTCGCCCGCGTGGATGTCGGAAATTATCCCACGGGAACGCGCTACCGAGACAAAAAGTAGCCTATCTTTCTCCAGGATGCCATCTATCTCTTTGCCAAATTATATTGAAATCCGTTCAGTGATTTACGCGTGAAAAGGTAACGAGTTTCTTTCGAATTTATAATATAAGTATGCATTATATTATAGTTAGGATTTTGTAGAACGTTTTATGAGCTTTAACTTTTGTTGACAAAGTGAAGCTCGCTAACTCAATCTTAATCTGACATTTAATACGACATACCTAAGTACTGAATTATGTATACAACCAGATTATTTCAGGATTTTCACGTCATTCTCATAAATAAATAATGTTACTTGCATTATTCTTACCACCGTCCCTTTTAATTTTGCTATCGTCATGAATATGATTTAAAAAAAAATCGCTTCCCGTCACTATGCTGATTTGTCAGTAAGCCACTTTTCTGTTAAAATCTCACCGTGAAAACTAAGGTGAAGTGAACTGTCATTACTTCTCATGCTAGGGATTGGCACTATAGAGGTATGAAGAACAGGGTCTAAAGTTCACTCATACCTCCATAGAAAAAGGAGGATCCTCCGACCAGACGGGTG
The DNA here is from genome assembly GCA_917490735.1 of Dryobotodes eremita. Classification (NCBI taxonomy): domain Eukaryota; kingdom Metazoa; phylum Arthropoda; class Insecta; order Lepidoptera; family Noctuidae; genus Dryobotodes; species Dryobotodes eremita. The sequence goes on from OU823257.1 coordinate 16,388,155, forward strand.
TCGTGTCTGGTCGGCAACTACCCGACGATTGATGTCGGAACGTTGTGTATATGCTAGTTGCGCGGTAAACTCTGCTTGCGCGATGCAGGATTTTGCGTGACGTCAGTGTGACGCGTAGCTAACATGTGGCGTTTTGTAGATGCCGCTACAATACCATCGACAGCTAACTTCACCTATGTTTTCACGGTGAGATTTCTATATAAATAATAGATCGGCTGAAACAAAAGACTCAGATCGCTCCCCATCGCTAAGAATTTTATGTACAGTCGCCTTCAGCAACATACAGTAGCAGTAAACATGTTTAAAATTAACGCTCGTTCATGTAAATAATGTGTTAATAAGTTGTTTGCCCAGCTTTGTGTTTGCTACACAATATTTTCATGTTCTAATTTTCTAACTAGTTCTGCTGCATGACGCTTCAAGGGACACTGGGTAAAGTTGGGTGGGAATTCGTTTATGAACAAATTGAGATGTGGTTATTATAATAATACTAGCTGCCCGCCCCGGCTTCGCACGGGTTGCGGTACTTATCTACGGCGTACCCTACCTACCTACCCTACCTACCTACCCTACCTACCTTACCTACCTACCCTACCTACCTACTCTACCTACCTACCTACCCTACCTACCTACCTACCCTACCTACCTACCTACCTCCCTAACTCCCTACCCTACCTACCAAAAAAAAAAAAAAAAAAATATATGTTGGCCGATTCTCATAGATACCGGATAAGCACAAAAAATTTCATCAAAATCGGTTAAGCCGTTTCGGAGGAGTATGGCAACGAAAACTGTGACACGAGAATTTTATATATTAGATTTTAAAAATGCACATGGAGAAAAACTGAATGCTTTTACTATGGCGTCTGTTAAAACAGGCTCGACAATTTTGCAAACAAGCATAAATAAATCTTTGTTTTTGTTAAAATTCAAAACAATGTCGAATAAGCATTTTCTTTCATTTACTACATGACTTATCGATCTAATTCGCCAAAGCAGATGTAAAAAATAAATAAAAATTAAAACAAAAAAATGGTAGGTTGCTCAATTTACATAAAAATTAAACATACCTATATTTTTTTTTTGTCTCAAAACGGTAGGGTAACCATCTGACGTCACAATGAAAAATACGCGTGTATAAACTACATTATCTATTGCTTCATAGATAACTTTTCCCCAATCTCCTCTACGAATCAACGCTATTTTGTATAATTGTTCAGGTGCCAGCTTTTGTTGTGGATATTTTACAAGATATTTCTTTTCGGGATTTCGGGTGTTGTCCAAGCATTCTGATGTTTCTCGAATAAAATAAAATCGGGGGTAGAATAACAACAATTGAAAGGATTGATTGGCATTTACGTGCTAGATTGGGTCAATTAAAAGCAATTATTGAGATTTTTTCAAAATAATTTAGGGCTTATGTACTTTTATGTAGAAAGGTCAAATCTAGAACATTAGGTACCTTCTGTCAAAGAGTAAGAGGAAAACTTCTAATTGTTCATACACACGAGTGGCACGCGTCAACGGCAGAGGCAACTGCAACCGCCGACAGGTCTACGGCTGCCGTCGACAGCTTGCCGTTAATGTATTTGAGCACCATACGTAAATACATGAGTGCCACGTTGTCGAATATTCCACAACAATTATGACACTGACAGCTCTTGAACGCGGTTCAGATTGCTGATCGCGTTCAGTTTCATTACTGAAATTCGCTCTTAGTGTAGCGGCATCTACAACGCCACATACCAGCTACGCGTCACACTGACGTCACGCAAAATCCTGCATCACGCAAGCAGAGTTTACCGCGCAAATAGCATATATACAACGTCCCGACATCAATCGTCGGGCATTTGCCCACCAGACACGACACCCGTTTGTTTGGAGGATCCTCCCTTTTCAATGGAGGTATGAATGAGCTTTACACCGTGTTCCTAATACCAAAAACAAACTACATAAATATCCAACCAAGATTCGTACATCTTTAACTAACTAGAACCACCATTGTGCCTCAGAAAAGGACGGCACTACCATCATTCTACTAGTTATAGAGTATTTTAATTATGTGAGCCATTCACAGCCAACTCCGTTGTAAGCGCAGTGCCTTCATTGGTGGCATCGCCTTTGTCTTAAGGACACTGGGGCTTTTAATGTTTGAATACCACCACTATCTGTGGGCCCACTATACATAGGGACAATAGTTATTGTTTCAAATGGCTGGAGATAGTTGGTTTTCTTCGTGTCTAGTTGTGTTATCTTGGGTTTTGTTGTGCTGTTTGTACCTGTGTGTGTGTTTTGCGCCGAGGAATTATCTAGGTATTGTGACATTTTACATAAGTAGGTAAATGACAGGTGTCATGTTGTAGTATGTTCTTATACCTAAATTTTATACGAGACAGGTATATTAATGAGATAATAAGGGATATATACAGGGTGGCATACGTGCAAACTGAAACCATGAATGCAGCACATGATTCTAGACGTAGCGTAGATCATTTGATCTATTCCCATCCAATACCAAGAGCTAATACCATTTGGTATTAGTTTATTTCCGAATTTATTTTCTATTCCCAACGAGTACCACATTTTTTTAAATAAAAAATCTATTACTAACGAATACCAAAGCGTGACTTTTTGTACACTCAGCTACACAAAGTTTTATTTAAATTCCGTTTTACCGAAATCTAGGGTAATCTAAATATAGGGTTAGGGTTAATAAGCTGGTCGACGGAGGCCCGCTTCGCGGGGCTCCTATTTCTGTATAAAGGGTTTAAAGGAACCTAACCAATCGAACCTCGGGATGCCACTGACGTCGACCGTCTAGGATTAGGATTTTCGGGAACATTTATTATGTTTTCGGAAACTTAGTTCGTCACTCAAAGCATTTTAATTTTACTGAACCTGACTGTATCTGATTTCTTCAAACTTGTTTTGGTATTGGTTTTAAAATGTGGTACATACTCGTTGGGAATAGAAAATAAATTCGGAAATAAACTAATACCAAATGGTATTAGCTCTTGGTATTGGATGGGAACAGAGCGATCATTTGCATCGGTTATTAAAAAAAAACAGCTGTTTCATTGAAAAGTTTAATACCTACGCGGTCAAAATGTATGGAACAGCAATTTTTTTTTTAAATAGCCGACGAAACATTTCAACGCAGTAGGGTTGAGAATCGTGTACTGAGTCCATGGTAACAGGTTGCGCGTCGATGTCCATGTCACCCTGTGTAGTTGCATCACCATCATCATTGACAGCATTTTTCCACCTGCTGCTAAGTAAAGGCCTCCCTTAGGTAACAGTACCTAATATTTTTATAGTTAAATCACTTTTAATTACTAAATAATTTTCCTATAACTTCGTTTGGATTTGGGCCCGGTTGATGGCAATGGGCTCGCCCCCTGTTACATGGGACTTAAACATAACTGGCGTAATGTGGGTGTACTATAGGTACACCTCTGCCTAACCCTTCGGGTAATACAGGCGTGATGTTATGTTATGTGTACTTATTACTTGACCTAAATATTGGTCACTGTGTGCATCTCATCACTTATGTGATAATTCTCGAGAATAATTTTGGTATTAAGACATTTTACGCATAAATAAGGTATTTTTTTCGAAATTCATCATTGACTTCGTCGAAACCAAGCCAGTCCACAATCGAATTGTAAATTCCTGTGCCAAAGATCACTTTCAACCGTATAAACGTCACTAAATTGTCACAAGTAACCTTTATCACTGCTTGCTGGTCTGTAGGGAAAGTTTTCCAATTACGAACACCGTCAAGTGACCACCTCGCCACCCTGCTTACCTCAACACCCCCCGGACCTCCTCTTCACCCCCCGCGACCCCTCTAGCCGGGTACAGCCGCACAAAGAAGTTTTAATTGCTAGCCTTCGCGCTAGCTATCAACTTGAACGTACACTATTTGGATTGCCGTATTCATAATGTGGCATTCAAAGGGAATGGTCGTTAATGAGGTTTGATGAGAGGTTTTTAATCGTATTGTTAGTTGACTTTTCATTAGAATAGTTTGGTTGCTGAGTAGCGATTTTGTTGATTGCTTATGTGAGAGTTTTAAACCAACCTCATAAAACCATTTCAGACACCAATCTACATGGTATTCACATGATCTGACCAAGATTATGTCTGGCCTTTAAATAGACTGTGACCACTGAGTTTTTTCGGCCTGTCTTCTCAGAGTAGTCAGACATGAATGGCCGATTTCATCTAGTTTAAAATATATATGATTGACGTGTAAAAGTGTTTGTACAAACCTACTTACAGAAATAAAATCATTTATCGTTTATCAGTGGAATTTAAGGCAATTTGACTGAAAACTGTTTCTTGGTTTGTACTTCAAATTTTGCAGCGCTTTTCATAATAATAATTTTCAACATTTTGCTAATTCAACATTGTGGGCCCAGAAAATTCAACTTTTTACAAATTCAACATTTTGGGATTCAACATTTTGCGAATTCAACATTTTGCAAATTCGACATTGTAGTCCAGAATTATATATTTTTTTCGTAAATAGAAACAAAATGGTGTGTTCGATTAGACTACTTGAGTTTTTATGTCAAATTCTACAAATAGTTTTCAAACTCAAACTCAACTTAAACTCAAAGCATTTATTGCAATTAAACCAATTACAAGCACTTTTGAATTGTCAAGGAGTCGATCAGTCAGAAAGATGAAGCTAGTTGCCCATTTCAAAGCATTATATTATATTATTATTATATTAGTAGGTTCCTATGGAGAAGAAGAAGGCTACCCATGGTATATTTTGTAGTGTTAGATTTATTTTTTGTAATGTATTTTGTGGTGTACAATAAAGAATATATAAATAAATAAATGAACAAGAAACTCCATGGGCAATCTTTTTATACTATCCCAGAATTCATGTACCTACCTATTATAGCAGGTCAACGGTCGTTCTTAAATCTTTATTTCAATCTAAAAACCCGTAACGAAAACAGCCATTTCAAAATAACAACCAAAATATTTTCCAAATAGTCCTGTTTATGTGAATCCCACTATTCTGACACCAGGGATTCAGAGAAGGGGTCTAATTTGATTCTCGAAGGGTCAGAGAGAAACTAATTTTAGTTACAAAAGCAGACATCGTAATACCAGACTGTTTGCGTAAGTACCTGGGCGGCACTTCAGCAACTTTTAAATTAAATTATCGTTTACATATCTGCTCGTCTGCCTGCACTTGTAATGGGGAACTAGATTTTCGAAACCAGTTTGTTTGGTAAATGAATTCGATGTTTGTTTTCCTATTAAAATAGTTGATATTAGTTTAGCATTTATATATCGATACATGGAATAAAGGCTCCTTGAAACAAGCGCGACACGCAACGCGAATCGCACGCGGCACAAAGGCACCGCATGTCGCACGACGAGCGGTGCTTTTTGAGTCGTGCGCGATTGGTGTCGCGTGTCGCGCCTGTTTGAAGGAGCCTTCAGTGTGTGTTTTCACTGTTCAGATAATTATCACTGAAACAGTGTGCCACTTTCATCAAAGGACGATAAAGAACATAGATTTATTTATAAAAGGAACTTCGCGATTTGACACGCGCGGAAATCGTTCGAAAATTAACTCAACTCGCGCCATAAAACAGTTTCAGAAATCAGTAATTTATCATCAATAATACAAAAAAAAGCAAAAATGGTGGCAAAAAATTGTTACAAGAGTTGACTTGAATCTTTAAAAAAAAATTGTCGTGGAATTTTACTATTAGTGGCTCCTATACACGAGAGGCACGCGTCAACGGCATGCGGCAGAGGCACTGCAGCCGTCGACCCTCGTCGGCGCAGCCGTAGACGTGTCGACGGCTGCAGTTACCTCTGCCGTCGACGTATACGAGCACTACATAAACTAACTTTTTTTTTTTTTGTATTTTGTTTTACTGTATTTTGCGCGTCGAAAGGTTAAATATGATAATACCAAAATTGTTACAGGTATATCTGCTATTGTTACATGAATGTGTAACATCTACATATTGCTTACCTATACATTCAAATAAATTATATTTAATTTGAACTAAAACATAGTAAACGTAAGGCTTTTCTTAGATAACATAACATAAGGCAGCCGGGTATCGAGATAAAGAGTCAAGGTTTTGGTTTTCTCTGGTTATCCCGGAACTGACTGACGTGACTAAAATAGGTAGGGACTGTACCTATTTATAGTTTATACGCCAGCCTTATTTAGGTCAGCGGGGTAATTGCGCAACACACTAACAGTAGGAATAGCTTTCATTTTGACAGTTCAACAACATTCATTGCGTTATTTACGTTGTTGAGCAGACAATTTTTTCGAATATATGAAGCAATGGATTAGGAATAGCCTTCAAAATGATTCAAATTGTGATAAATAGTGTGTTACACAATTAGGGTGCAAATAATAGTATTTGTTTCCAGTAAAATATTGCTATTATTATATAGGTATTATTATTTAGAAAAATAATGAGCTGGCTAGGTTAGGCAGATTATTTTAATTGAAATGTTAGCTTTTTCTATTCAAATTGTTCTAAGGTCCACTGACAATCTTCCTAAGCACTGTTTATATTTAAATAGGACTACTTATTATGTTCATACGTCAATTCAGGACTCTTTATCTAGACATATTATACAATAAAGACACTTTTTGCGTCTGTCTGTGTGAGTGAGTCTTTCTTAGTGCGCAACGGAATGTTATGCGGTTTTCAATAAAAAAAATTTAAACATTTTTTCCGGAAGGATCTTGAGAATTTTATTCTTATTAAACTTGCATGTAATAAAGGAATCCCATGCTTAGTCAAGTAGTCCGTGCGAAGCAGGGGCTGGTCGCTAGACGATAATAAATTGTATTTTCAGTACCAACTGCACTGAACGCGTTGAAGTCTATGCAACGATAGAACGTGCTAAAACAAGTGACAATCACATAATTGTTGATTGAACGCCAACTACAATATCTCTGCAAAAGGCGTTCTTCATTCAATTCAACGTGCAAATTAATTAAAAAAGTAAACACAATTACTTTTCCTACGCCAAATTAACGAAATGGCCTAAAATAAAATGCAAAATAACATCCTTCCGAAGACTATTAGAGCTACCATTTTGCGAAGGGGGTTACAGATGGCGTCGAGGGGTCGTCTTAATTTCGCCGTATTAGTGAGTCTTGCTGACCCTCTGGACATTAATCGTGAAGGGTCCAGAGGTCACTGACCCGCAGAATTAAGATGGAAACTTGGGGTAAGAGGTGATCGTTAAATCCGACTACTGTGTAGTGGAGTTTTGAACAAGATTTTAACTTGGTGGTCCAGCGAGGCCATTATGTATATTTTGGAGACATTTTTAGGCAAATTCCCAATATCACAGACAGACACACAGACTTATAATATAAAACCCCGCAATGAAATAAAAACTATAATAGCGAAATTATGAAGATAATAATTATTTTCTGCCGTATCCTCACACGGTAAAATAGTTGTTCGCATAGGGCATAGACAAAGTAAACATGACTATCAAAAATAAAATAGAAAACAAAATGCTTTGTTAGTACTGAATATTATTATATTACAGAATATTCTATATTATTTACTATACCCGATAAGCATTCTTAAACAAGACGACGGCCATCCTCATCGCCCCGCCTCATCGTATCGTAGGCCCCTTTTACAGCTCGGCCAGGAATTCATCCTGTCTAATCTACTTACAGAAATAAAATCATTTACTTATCATTTAATCGTGCATTCTACAAAACATTCATTTATTTACTCCTTCTCTTGTCTCTCTCATCTCTCTCGAGATCAACGGGGTCTGCCGTGGTATTAGTCACTTGGTGCCCAGGGTGCGTCAAACATTTCAAAATATCGTCTCCTATGGAGGTTTTCATCAATAATGAAGAATATTTCACCTACAAAGACATCACACCTATATACCTGAAGTACAAAGCGATGTAACAGCACATAGCCTGAGCTATATACTGCTCGGACAAGATAAATAATGCGGAGCTATCGTCCAGCCATCCAACTTTATAAATTACTTTCTCAGATAGCGCGGTTTGTTCTACAGTGTTCTCAGATATGGCATAAATTATATTTATATATTCTTTATTATACACCACAATATACATAACAAAAAATAAATAAAACTGTACAAAGTATACAATGGGCGGTCTAATCGCTTTCTGCGGTCTCTTCGAGATGACCTTGGAATGGACAGTAATTGAATGAGTTTTACGAGTACTTTCTTTACATTTCTCGATAGGTTCCAAGCTTCTCTTCTTTGAGATCTCGTGAAAGGTAATCGAATAACAATTTCAGGAGTACCTACAGACCTTCAACAGTTTTTAGTATTTTGAAAACAGTTTGAACACAGCTGCGCTTGTCTGATTCTCCTTCTAACTCAGTTAATCCAGATTTTTGATTAGTATATCCTACATCGTTTTATAAACAAAATCACAATATTTATACCATTCAATTATTATATGAAAAAGTACTGAAATGCTGATGATAGTTTAATATTGAAACACTTCAATGGTTTTACACAAAAAAAAAAAAACTCGTCCAAACCTTAAAAATACTTTTTACCTGCGATTTACACTTAGGTTAACATGTAAAGCTTTTCATGGCTGTCTGCGTGATCGCATTGTCCTTCTAAACTGCGCAACGGATTTTGATGCGGTTTTCACCATTATTTAGAGAATTTATTCCGAAAGCTTTATTTGTAATTTTAAAGTTAATATTAAAGTTACATATAATAAAGAAATATCGATGTTTTGTCAAGTCGTAAAAGCCGTGTTAGCATTTGTATGCATTTTATATTTGATTTGATATAAATTACATGTGTTTGTATTTTAATTTCATTGTATATGAATGTTGAGTACCTATTATTTTATTGTGTATGTGTGATTGTTATATCAATTTTATGTTTTTAATGCACTTTGTCTGAAATAAATGAATTATTATTAAACAGGGGCGGGTCACTAGTTAGCTATAAGAAGATAGTTAAAATATAGCAGCTATCAGCACCACTGTGGACGGCGATACGCGTGGGGCGGTCCCACAAAGGCTGTGCCCGCAACTATCGCGGCAAACTTCTGCCGAGCCCGCCCCGCGCCCCGCACCGCCCCGGTGAGCCCCGGCCCTTATGGCGCCTCTCGACGAAAAGATGTCATCACCAGGACTGATTGTAGATATTATGATAATAAAAATTATCTGGGATACTGTTGATTGGAGATTTACGCTGTAATTCTCTGGTCTGCTAAGTGCTAGGTGCGCCATTTTGAAAGTGATTGTTGAAATTCGTGTCTCTTAAGCCTAGTGTAACGATATCTACCTTTCTTTTGTATTATTTCAGAAGTTTCGCATTTTTACATTCAATCAAGTTCCAACAATATTTAGAAGATGTCTTTTGCTCATAAAGTTATCACCGACCGTGATAACTGCGAACTGCTTTTTGATCAATTTGCTTTTGAACTGACTAAACTGCATGAATACCAAATGAAAAGGTATCCTCGAAATATTAACACAAACAGAATTGATCATTCTCCCATTCCCTATTCGTTTCACAGCAGCATTTTACCGCCCCACACCTCAGTACCTGTTTTCTTACTCCATCAGGACTTTTCCAACTCATTTGCATGCAAAAGCAGATAGCACTGATGGCGCGATACCGTACCTTTGTGTGTTCCACATAGTCTACAAAGTTGCCTACTGTAGTTCCGCTAGTGTACTGCGAGTTGGCAACTTTTCCTGAAGTTGGCGTAATGTTGCGGCAAAAAGCGTTCATGGCAGGTTTAACAATTACCTAAGCAGGGCCTGCAAAGTTTTGCACACCAGTTTTGTTGTTATTGCTTTTGCAACGTTTACGTTGCTGTATATTACGTATTTTGTTTATATAATAGAAGCTTTATTAAGAATTTTCTGCTTGCTGTTTCGCCGAATTGTTCGTGCTTTAATTAATATTAAAGCACGAACAATTCGGCGACAAACTCCAAAATTCAAACTAATCCTTTGGAATTAATTTGAATTTCGACAATTTTGAATTTTGGGATTTGTCGCCGAATTGTTCGTGCTTTAATATTAATTAAAGCACGAACAATTCGGCGAAACAGCAAGCAAAAAAAATCTTAATGCACTAATGTCTTTGTATTGTGTCAGTGAGCGCCGATTGAATGTATTTAAATAGCTCCCGGTCATACATGACATTTCAGTCATTTATTAAGACAACATTTTTACAAAGACACTCTAATTTTCGGTTCGTCCAACAAAAACGTAACCAGTTTTTGCCGTTTGGCTTAACAGTGGTTAAAGATTTATTTCTAAACAGTACAATAATAATTTACGATTAGTGAATAAGTGAGTAATCTCTGAAACCGGTTGATTATAGCTTAGAGGCCAATGTTTCATTATTGATAAAGATAATCCATGACTTAACTTCTACTGTACTATTTTAGTTAGAAAATGAAAAAGAGATTGAAAAATGCTCGGTATCAAAAAAATCTAACAAATAGATATATAAACCCACTGACCGACTGTTGAACATAAAACTAATAAATCCATACAGACAGATTGACATCAGTCCACCAACAGAACAGCAGTACAAATACCTAACACGGCACATCTGCGAACATTACACAAGGACCATTAAAACTGTCCGAATACACTGTGTTTTCAATTACAGGAGGCTCGCGAGATATTTGACTCGAATAGGGTTGTGTGGCCACGGAAATATATTGTGGATTGGTATACAAATAGTTAAATGCAAGTAGTTTCTACAGTTTGGCTCTGGATTAAAGTTAAAGGTGTTAATCTTGGTACAATTTGTAGTCCTCATCTGTTTATCATTGTTATCATCCTTCTGTTCTTTTTTCAATTTATTTAGGGTTAACGCAGCATTTTCTTCTTCTATCAAACATTTGTATCAGTCGTTTTGTTTAAAGTTTTCGGAATTTGCTAATTATTTTATTATGATGACTAATATTTTTATTGTTCTGAGACATGTTCGAACTAGACCATTTAGTAGTCCCATTGTTGAAGACAACTCTGCCATCTTCTTTGTCTAAGTGTATTAATCGCAATTAGGAAAGTTGCTGAGAATCTTCATATATTATCTTTGGCCAAGATTTACCTACGCGAACTCTGTCGCTGGCGCAGTCATACAATCCTCAAGTGCACAGGTGACCGGTGAAGATGGAAGGTGGGTCATTCTCTGCAAACATAACTCTGCTATTGATTGATAACAGTCATCTTTTTAAAATCTGCAATCAATCTCTAAGTACCCCTGTACATAATGTAATGCAACTTGCTCGTTTTCTCGCAGGACTACACTTTAGGCACCATTCAAGCTATTTATTTAACATCTATCATACTAAACCCTTGATAAAATCATTATGACCCATTATTCAATCACTACCTACAGGTTACCTGGCGAAATCTGAGTGTACTGTAGGTCCACCTCTACCAAACCCTTCGGGGGTTTGAGGCGTGATTTTATGTTTTGTATCTAAGGAACAATGATGACCCAGTGCGAATCAATCTATTTTCCCCCATACTCTCGTGTCGACATAACCCTATCCTCATCGCGGTATCCGCGTGCCTTCCCACCTCGGCGGAATTGCGGCAGCCATGCCATTCGACATCAGCCGGCCAACACCTTACCTACACACCTTTCGGTATACTGGGGAGCTGATAGCGGTTTCGTATGGGAAATCTGTGGAAAAAATGCTTGGAACCAGTTTGGGATATAATACAATGTGGAGACGATTATGTGTTTTGCCGATGAGCTGACGAGCTATAGTGACTAAACTATTGGATATTTCTTTGATTAAATTTGTGTAAGCTGAAAGGGAGGGTCATCTGATATATGAAGTTTAATTTAGTGTCGTATTGCCGTCTCCATCTTATATAGGTTGGATTTCATGATGGAACTGGTTGTGAAAAGTTCAGGCATTCTTTAAAGAAGAAAGAAAGAAAAGAAAGAAAATACATTTATTTGCGGTAACATGACGCAAAGAAAAAACATACAAACACAAAAAAGAACGAGTTGAAAAAAATGAAACTATGAGTAAATATAGTATGCGTGTGCGTATGCGTCTTTTGTTTATTTAAATGATGCACCAGCATCAGCGTCGACACGCCTTTGGCTCTTCGTCTTATTGTATAGTATCAAAGGTACCTTACTTTTTTAGATATAATATTACTAATTAAATTGTGTTTTTTTGTTCTCTTTCACTGACAAAATATCAAGATCAACGCGGTTAAAATTGGCCTAACTCTTGAACGACGAAAATAGGAATTGCTCGGAACGTAATCATACCTTGACTGATTTCCTTTCCGAATTGTATTCACTAAAATTAACTATGACTACATTGATTGAGATATTACGTTTTTTAATGTAGATATTACATAAGCAACTAGTGGCTTCATCAATTTCACTGTTTAAATGCTCCTCATAACATGTCAAATATCGTCAGCCTAATTCGTTAACCTGCTAAGTCCATTTTTTGGCAAAATTTACTTTTTATACCAGTTAAAAAGTTCAATCTAATATCTACCGTATCGTTTAAGGAATAACTGCGATATTAGCCAAAAAAGGTGACAAATGCTATGCCCGAAAAACTGCTTTCTGACTACCAGTCAATCTCCACAACGCAAACCTGCTAAATCCTGTTGGGACCTCAGTTTTGTACTGACAACGTTAAATATTCTGATTAGGTACTGGTTGAATTTGTTTTACTGCACAATTCATTAATCTATACACCATACTCAATTTAAATAAAAAACTGCTAAGTCCTCAAGCAAATTGAAACTTCACCTCGACAAACTGCTAAATAATTGTTTTTCTAAATTTTATAAAATGTGTATAAGTTATGCTGCTACATATATTGTTAAAATATCAAGAAAAATTATAGAAACCAACGGGATTTTCAGAACTTTGATTGCTAAATTAATAGAGATATTATTCAGATTTTTCTTTGTCCTGGAAATTATGTCAAAATGGACTTAGCAGGTTAACGAATTAGGCCGACGATATATGTCGATGTGTGTTGCAACGTCGATGAGAGCCCGCGACGCGTACCTATTCTCACTTGTCTACATTCTTACCCTTAAAAAAACTAAAGCTGCGTGATATGCTCTGCATACTAAACATTCCCTAAATCCTCATTACAATGCGAATATCAACAAAAAGAACTGCCATTAAGTTTGTGTTGTAACCTCATTCCTATTTCACTCGAACGAACGTCTGACTTGTGGTATTCATTAGCTCCCTAATACGTGTTACTTTGTCCTAATCTTACCACAAAAGACGACTGACACAACTTAAAATAAACCTTGGAACCTTCAACATAAGGTTTAGGATCAAACATCTGAATATAATCATTTTAAGTCGATTTGACATGCCGGGGACTAAGTATTTCGCCGCATTGTTTCGCATTCAGCGTTATAAAAGGGAATTTGTTAATTTCCAAAATGTCCGAATAGTGGGTAAGTTTCGACCCTTAGGGGAATTCTCTTTGAGTTTAATATCAAGATTTAATTAGTAATTCAGATGAAATAATAATGTTTATCCTTGTATTATTAGTTTCGAGATAAATTACTATTAAAAGTATAAATGTGTTAAAAGTTCTGTTTGCAAACCTAACGGGAAACAAATTCAGCTTCTGCGGAAAAGCGAATAATGATCTCTATGATTGAAATAGAAAACTGTATGTACATATATAAGTTGATCGTGAAGTAAAATTACATTACGTAATAACTTTACATGAATATAATAAACAATTGCTGTAAATATACCGACAGAAAGAAATAGTAGTCTATCGAATGTGTTAAAACAAAGGCTGGTTTAATAAATTGACTCTAAGAAGTTTTTTAAAAGCAATTCTAATGAATAATTATAAAGATCAAGAGTAAGACGTTATTGTTACGTTTTAATATAAATTTTAACTTCTAAACAATAATATTAGTGACCAGACATGATCTTAGCTGCTGCTAAAGGAATTTCGCATTAAATAATTGTATCATTAGAACGAAATAAGTTTAAAAGGTTTATTTATTATTTAATCATTTAAGGCATCCCATAGGCGTTTGCTACTAGTGAACTATTGAAAGAAAAAAAAAAGAAGAAAAGAAAAGTTTCAAATTGCAAGGCCAAGACGAACTTGTCCAAAATAGCTATCAAAAACCCCACCCACCTAAACACTAAGAAGTGATTTTAAATAAAAACTTGCAAAAAACGTAGGACACAATTTAATAAAACCTAATTTCCATCCTAAAAGCTAATTATAAAACAGGACCGAATAAAATAATATTTATGTTTGAAGTTTGTAATAAAATAGGCTGGCGTCCATGGACGCGTAAATTGGCTATCCCCCTGAGGTCAATAAAACATTATGTAAATCAATAGCTACCACTACAACTAGCGCCCTCGCAAGACCCGAATTACGTAATTAATCACACACACACATACCCTCACAAACACACACACACACACACACACAAAAACGAAGACCGTTATACAATATGTGTAGGAGTTGGGGGGTTAAATCGTGAAGGAATAGGCACATAAAGCTCGGAGATATAAATTAAAGTTGACAATTTGAATTTTCGATTTGCTTTCGGTAATGAAAAAAAAGAAGGAGACGTGGAATGATTGATTGAATAAAGAAGTAATGAATGAAGTCAAATAAGAATTGAGTGACTGGATGAAGAAGAAAGAAACAGAAAAGAAGAAATCCGAACTTTTTGTTGACGTGGAGAGCAAAAATGTGAGAGTACAAAACTGAAGAAAAATATTGCGGTCATCAAACAATTATGTCAGAATTTTTCATTTATCGTCCACAATAGAATTTTTATCAACATTATTCTTCTAAACATTTCATCAAAGCTTGAACTCCTATCTCCAAAATCTACACAATACATCTAACGTATAATTACTGCTAAAAACCTACCCAAAGTCATTGCAGGCACAAAACATAGGCCTCATAAAGGAACGTCTAAAGATAAGGGAAAAGCGGGTCGCAAGGATACAGCAATAATGAATCTGGGAGTCACAATTAAAGAGGGGAAGTGCGTGCGGATGATCTTCGAGTAATCTAGGGGTGGGGAGGGGGGAAAGGGGTAAAATTAGGGGAGGGACAGACGGGTAATGTTGTATGTAAAGATAGGGACGAGTTTGCGTTGTGTGCTTAGAATTAGATAGAGGTTTTTTCTCATGATCTTGAAAGAACTTTAAGAGTTTCGTTCAGGAGGAATTATCACAAGGGTGCTCGCATTAAAAAAACCATAAGTATTGTAAAAATATATATTATTAGGCACAGGCTAACGGTTTTGACTCATACAGAAAATGAGTACCTACTACGCTTTGGATTTATTCACTTTCTCCACATCTGGGCCTAGTGACATTTATCCGCGCAAAAACGACCAATACTATCAATTTTGATTTATTATTTTCGTATGGATTTGTCTTCTACACAACGGATATTGTTCAGGAATTAAATACTTTGTATCGCGGAATGAATAAAGGGATAAAACACCATGGTTAGATTTTCTGGGAAATCGTCAAAAGTAGATAAAAAAATTGGCGAAGTCAAATACGGATTGTGACATTTCCAACAAATAGACCAATATACTGACTGCCTTTTTAAAGCTGGGTTTAAAACACGAACAACATCTGCCGTTTTCATCAATTTCTTTCTCGCCAATATTTAACCGTCGCATTTTCGTATTCTAAACATCGCGTCCCTTACATATTCGTCGCAGGGTGGCAAGGGTCGTCGGAGGGTGGCAGCCCACTAGATAAAACGGTGTTATTTCGCTCGAGGCTGGCAATTTCTTGAATAGTCCAGCCAGTGAAGTAGGGGTGACCCTGCGAATTCACTTGTCTTCCACGACCGAATTAATTTCGGCTTTACGAGGGACCGTTGATTATGTAATTTGTTCATGTATTATACATGTATATGTATTTAAAGTTGTTTATATTTTGGACGTGTTTGTGTAAAGTTCTTTGTTTTAGCTAGCCGACTACAGTTTTGATGGTAAAATTGGGGTGTGGTTTATATAGATACAAAGTTTTATATTTATATCTAGCCCAAATATTATTGCAATTAATTTACTTCTAATGAAAAGCCGGATTATATTGGGTATGTATTGACTAAATTAAACTTCAAGTAATTCTTTATTGAGATTGGGATACGAGATGGTAAAAACATTGCTGTCAAAATAAGTTGGTCTTGAAACAAATGGAAATGAACTCAACCAAAAACACGTTGAAGTTTAAAATATAAACTGAATGGACAGGTCTCAATACCTCACAAAAAAAGAGATATTTTTTAGTGTAGTCGGCAACCGACAGCTTTGAACTCAAACATTCCCAATTTTTATTTCTGCTTTATCGACATTATAATTAACTATTCTTTCCATAGTTTATACACCTACACTTTTACGACCATCAGTTTCAAACGTTATTTCCGTGACGTTATCAGCAGTGAGATGGTGTTGCCAGTTCAATGGAGTCACAGAATCACTGAACTGTTGCAGGCATCTGAGATCAAAAGATCTGAACATAGGATTTTGCGCCTGCAGTGTTAACCGCGTGGACTGAGACTTGTTGTATTTGGATATGAATAGTTTTAAAATAAACTAAAACCTGATACTCAACTTTAATTTATTGACAGAAATAAGTACCTAATAATTGTAATATGTAACACCAAGTTTGGGGAGGTAGAGATTTTTTTACGACAAAAGTTGGCCCATATTCATCCTTATTATAACTGGATTAATATATAATAGAATATAATACTCTTTATTACGTACACCATAAAAATGACAGATATAAATATAGAAATTTTACATAGGGTGACACAATGGGCGGTCTTATCGCTAAAAGCGATATTTTACAGACAACCTTTGGATGGATTAAACGGAGAAGGAGAGACAATAATGCAGGTAGTCAGTGGTGTACCATTTACATATACAATAAATACATACATACATAACACATATACTTATCTACATATAATATCTACAATAATAAACATGAAAAAAGAGCAAGGAAACTAAATGTAATGATTATGTTTAAGGAGAGAGGAAGTGTCTTTAACCAGAATTTTTAAATTGGACCAAGATTGAGCTCGCCTTATCGACACGGGCAAGGTATTCCTTAACCCGTACTGCTTGAACTGTAAAAGACTTGTCATAAAAACTGGTGGAATGTAATTTATTTAAAAGAATATTAATTTTGTTTATAAGTCAATAACAACAACCCACAAATACAGGATAAATTCCTAGTGTGGGGGCAACGTTTTAAAAGAAAAATGAAAGAAAAAAGAAACTATATTATCATATTTTATCTATTCTATCTTACTTGACTGTACTGTAAGTAACATAAGGATACATGTAGATGGAACGTGCACTGACGCGCCTTAATACTTCACATTTATTTCAAATGCCAGAAGCGAGTGACACGCTCCTTTTGTCGACGACGCATCAAATTTATATCAAGTGATACATACATCAGTGTTACATTAGAAATAAGGACATCAACGTTTTTTTTTTCGATATTTGTTGTCTTTGGTCCCTGGCCCCAGTATCAAGCAATAGACATTATTGACAAACTTGTATAGCTTGAATGCGAGGCTTTTGGCTATTTTGTATGTGTCTATTAAATTAATGTCGTTCATTTGTAAGGTGCGTTTTGTTTGTGCAGAATAAACTATTTTTTTTTCTTGTTTTATTACAAACCACGGGCTCTGATTGACGTTATGTCAACAAAAAATAAAGCTATAAAGTTTTAATTCTCCTCTAGAGCATCTTGCGTTTGACTCTATACCCAATTAACCTGCTACAACCAAAAGAATATCATATCCAACTGAAAAAACATCCAAAAATAATAACAAAACTGTTACAAGAACCCCCATATCTCGATATAGATGAGAACAGCTAGGTACATACAGTAGAACTCGGCCGGTCTGCGGTGCATACTAATTGATTCCATATCGGCGCTGTCCTTTTGCATCATTTCCTCTCCGCTGAGATCCAATCACTTTTATCTAATACGTGTAACAACACTCGCTGGGAACTGGAAACTGGGGGCGGTGATTGCTTGTGTGTGATGAGTTATAAATGGCAAGTTTGAATTGAGCCTTAGATTGTGGGATTCATAAATTTTAGGTGTGTGTTGATTTAATATGATATATTTGAAGTTTTGGTACCAACTCTAGTAGGTAGATAGATTGGAGTCTGGGGCCATACTCTCTAAGTTCGTCAACGAAGATACGGGACCATCCGATAGTAGATCCACGATTGGGAATGAACCCGAGCCGATTAATTAAGTTTTTCGGACGGGGGAATACATGTCTGAGGACCTACTCCGACAGAACGAAGTCCGTAGTTTCGGTAGACGTTATATTAGGCCGGGGCCCGAAGTAAAAATTAAGCATAACGATTTGACTGTTGTCCTTACTCCCGATGTGCTTTTGCTCGTCCGTAAAAGTTCTTTAATGGAGAGTAGGCTTCCAATTGTCGATCTACTTTCGGACGGGACCGTATCTTCGTTGACGAACTCAGAGAGTAGCCCCAAGAGTAAGGACAGCTGTCAAATCGTGTTCTCATTCATTCTTAGTTCGAACCCCGCATTTATCTTATGTCCAAATGCGATACGAAGAGTGTAGCTCCCGTAACTTCGGCGAAACTACGGATGCCGTGTTAAGGGACTGAACTGTGTTTTGGATATTATAGTCTTTGGGAGAATATGTTCTAATTTAGCTTTTTTTGTCGATACATTTTCAGTTATAAAATTATGTAAGGTAAATGGATGGAATACATACCTTTTTGTCTTCATTATAAATACAGTGCCCTCCAAAAGTTATTTGAAGATTATTCATTTTAGCTTTAATGTCACATTATCATTTAAAAACCTAGTTTAAAATATTTGAAACTAGGACTTACTGCGTTTTCTTTACTCCGGTCCATAGTTTGCTATGTAATTTTAGTGTGAGTAGACTTGAAGGCAAATAACAAAACCGGAAATTTAGTAAAAAGAGAAACTGCGGGGTAATTACGTAACACACTAACAGTAGGAATGGGTTTCATTTTGACAGTTCAACAACATTCATTGCGTTATTGACGTTGTTGAGCAGACAAATCTTTCGAACATATGAAGCAATGGATTAGCAATAAGCTTCAAAATTATTCAGATTGTGATATATAGTGCGTTACGTAATTAGGGTGCTGGTTAACAACGAAACACAAATATAGATTTTTTTTTTTCCGAACCTAATGTGGTTCTGTAATGTCCAATCCATCTTCAGCATCTTATTTACACCCATGCTTGTATGAATCATTTCCTACTCACGCATCCATTTGATCGCGTAGATATACTTTTTAATTTATATTTCGCACCTTCGCGGTAGGACAAGGGCATAACTGACAAAAAATCGAAAAATGACTTAAGTATGCCAAAGTGCTTTTAAAAGTCCTTTTTGTCCAGAAGAACAAAGACCCGTATCAGTATCAGCTTTATGCCTCCAGAGGGCAACAGTGTCTTTGTCATATTGGTGCATTTTTTTTACTATCTTGGCACAACAAGATCTAAAAAGGACTCCTTTAAAATCATTAAAACTGCGGTTATGCCCTTGTCCTACCGAAGGTGCAATTTGATTTCACGGTAGCTTCAATACAAAATGGCCGATTTATACCTACACACATAATATTTTTCAAACAGTTAACAATTGAGCCTATTGTAAAAGTTACACCACAAAACGCACAAAGGCAAATTAACATTTTATCCAATAAACAAACATACAAAACATAGATAGGTATAGTAATTATAAGCTGAAACATTTCAGTTTTGAGCATATTACGTTACGGCAAATGATAGCAGAAAGCTGATGTTTACAAACCTAGGTGTACATACTCGTATATAGGTAATGTATTGAAGTTCTCTCGATATTTGATATAGTTGAAAATTTTCACGTTTTTGTTTCAAGCTTTAGTTTTAACATACATATGTATTATATATTTGGATCGCTGATGAGCGTTGCTGCCGGCTATTTACCTGTATTTATGTAAAGTGAAATATTTTCCTGCATTTGTTGCGCTTTCCAAATAGGTACCTATGTGTTTTGATTTCGGTTTTAATTAAGGCGTGTGTTAGGTACTTTTAAAAGCATTGAATAGGTGCCTTTGTTGGTATGTTTTAGTTATAATGTTCACGAATGATGTTTGATTAATTTTACATTCAATTATTATCAAAACAAAAATCGAAAATCCGAAATTCTTCAACAGATCCGGCTCGCAGTTTACATGCCATAATTTTAAACTCAAAACTGCTTCAACAAAATAACGCGAAAACAAAAACATATTATTTAATATTGATCACCCAAAAATCTCCTTCATCATATTAAAATATCTAAACTAAACGAAAAACCTAATGCATCATTACGCTAGCTAAACCCGACCGGATCAATACATGAAGCAAAACTTAAATTTCGTCCCCCCGTAAGAAGAAGGTTGGACGGCTCCAAATTCGTATGTTAATACATACCCCCACTGCGGGACGGGGGGGCCTGCCTCCACCCACGAGGGAACGGACCGAACTATTATAAAGGGTAGCACGAAAGTTAGATTAATGATGTTAGGAGCTGACCAGGGTACAGGGGAAGAGGACAGTGGATTTAATTGGGTACTCTCTTGGTTTAGAAGATGGTTCTATAAGCACTGCTAGGTGGGTATATTAGATAAGTCGTCCGATGGTGATTGCTGCAAATAAGAATAGAATTTCTATTAGCAGGACTGAATCTTAAAGTAGGCCCTAGTTTTTTTTATATGGGACACTTTTCATCGAAACGATCTATAACATTTTTCCTGCGAATAGTTTTTGCAACTTTGATAGGCCTATTCGGTTTCTAGCTAGGCCAGATGCGGCTGACGCGTACCGACTTGTGCCTCCTAGATTTGGTATTCCATAGGTTAATCTTGTTGTAAGATTTTTATTGACAGAAAAAAAGAAAAGAAAGTAAAATTGGTCACACAAATATCTATGACAGTGGGTACGGGTCATGTCATAGATATTTGTGTGAAAATCAGGATCAAGGGATTCTCGTGCTTTATTAGAAGTTAGCGTGTCCGGTAAGCACCAACAAGTCGAACTTTTCTCTGAGACCAGGACAAGTTTCTGAATTTGCGCTGGTCGTTAATATGGCTATGATATTTTTTACAGATTTTTCTGCTTACTTTGGGTGCCACAACGGCTTAAACATAAGAAAAATCCAATGTTTCATTATATTCCTTTTATAAGAAATTCCTCAACAACCAAAAATATCACTCATTCCTGCGCCAATTCTGCCTGTAGGTGTACCTCTCCTATCGAGTCCCGCGGTAAAGTGTGGACGATCTAACTTCGCCTTACACACACACACCCCCACTCCCTCATGCACACACACATACACACACGACACAGTAACGCCGCGGGCTGTAACGCTGAGTTCACATGGGATTAGATTCGTCACTACACACACAGTTTTTCATTAGACACTGTGTTGCATAAATCATATGCAGAAAGCCACAACACTGTTTGAGAAAGGACACTGTGTCATATAGTGTCTGCTGTGGAAAACGGAACGAAATTCTCTGTGTATGAAATTAGACATATTAGATGTTATTTTTCTTTTATACCAATTTATTGCTTTTAAACGAGGTATTGTTTTAGTTTTGTCCGTAAGTACGAGACGTTCATTTAGAGAGATAGAGAAATATATTAGTTTTTTTTTAAATTAATAACCAATTAGTTTTTCTACATAATTAATCACTGACGTTATTCAACACGCTCTACCGACAGTTAAGCTCTAAGACGAAAAATTATTTCTAAAATCTATAACTCTACCCTTACAATCCTTATTAACAACGAACGAAATAACGAACATTAAACTAAAATATCTAATGTATCGCATACACACATAATTACTGTTAGACACACACACACACACCGCACACACACGAATACAACACGTCCTCAAGTGATCCGCCTTCACCACCACCATCATGTGAATTCAAGCAATCTGTTATAGGATATGCTAAAATTAAAGATGGTTTCGCATTTTCAAGAACTGAACTATTAATAATGAGTGTTACAAGGAGTCAGATAAAATAAGAAAAACGTTTAAAATGATAATTTATATTGATTGAAAATCAAATAAACTACTTTTTAATATTCAAACATTTGAAATATTTGAACAAAACGTTTCACTTTATTCATTTTCAATTTCCAAGTTCCTTTTCAAAAATAAGAAACATAATTTAAGTTTTAAAAGGTAATCAAAATGTTTAAATTCCTTAACTCATATTGACCTCACAAGCTCATAACTACAAAAACACGCGACCCTTGAAGAAACAAGTCTAATAAAACATTCCTCAAAGATCACTTTTTTTTTTTTAAACTAGTTCGATAAAAGATCAACGGTCAAGTCAAAGGGACACCGAGGTCGCGCAAGCGCATGCGAGATTGTGGGAACTCTGCCCTCATTATTATGCGTTTTGATCTCTGACCGGAGAATCTCACGGTGACCGGTCCGGACCGGCTTTCTCCCTTACGATTACCAATTTATTCTATTTTTATTCTAATAGATTTTATTAATTATGTGGAAATCTAACGACGTTTCTTTTGATATTGAAGTTTTTGAGGAATTCCCAGGGTAACGGTGAGAATTATTTAGAGTTTGTATTTTGTAGGATGTTTCATGGGGTTGAGTGGAATATTTTAACAGTAGTTGTCGTTTGTAATGTTTAAAGATAGGACGTGGTGTGTTAAATGTTAAGTGACACTTTTACTGAACACATTTTGTTGGTGAGTTTGCGTTCTATGTTCTATATTTCTTCCTTCTTTTGTTTCACATGGTGATCCATCTCATGGAGTCTATCTGTAATTTATAAGTGAAAATCCCGATATCTTTAACTTACGTAACATGTGTTTTTGTTAATTAAAATCAAACATAAGACGCAAAAACGTATCCGTGGTTCCTACATATACTACAGAAGACCGCCGCCCACTCGCTCGCGAATTCGACCAAAACTACACTCACACCCCGATATATTTACGCTTTATCCCGAACTTGTCGCCTTGTATGGCGCTCCCCCGTCGACAACTGAGGTGCTGGGTACTGCCCGACGACCGTACGGTATCTATAAAAGCGGATTTTAGCCAAGCCGTGTTTGACGGAAAGACGTTTTTGCATGGTTTTTGGTTGAATTAATTTGCGGTTTTTCTTAAGGCTACCTTATCCACTTATATAAAAACAGGATTTAGACAAGCTGTCATTGATGGGAATACGATTTTGTGTGGTTTTTCATAAAATTTTCTATTTCATACTTCCTTCTCTACCCTTTGATATTAATAGTACTTACGGCAGGTCATGTTTCGTGGAAAGAGGTTTTAATGTACCTACTATTGCCAGTTTATTGATGGAAGGATGGTGAATTGTGGAACTGTGCTGAGAAGTAATGCTACTATTGGGTTGGTGGGTGGTTTTACTGTGGGTCGGTCGGGCGGATTTTGTATAATAGATGGATATAGCTGGTCTAACAAATATATATAAAATATAAATATAGTCCTCCAGACCGAATGGCGGCCAGTCTCAACGGAAACTAGCCTTCGGCGCGGGAGATATTATAGTGCACAAGTGTGTGCGCAGACACAGGTGCACTCTCTCTTCCCTTACTAAATATACAGTATGAAAAATACAAAATCTAAGTAGGTAATGCCTACCTACTACTGTTTTTGTAAAAGAAGTTATGTTACGTTTTTGGTATATATTTTTCTAGCTACTTTATCATCATCGTGTTCCTGTCCTTCTCCAATTTTACTTGGGGTCAGCGAAACACGTTTTCTACATCCAGAATCCCTTATCAACCGGTACGCTATTTCTAATTATTTCGTATAAATCTAAAAAAGAGTGTATTCGGGGTTAAAAGCTTAATTAAATATTGTTTACAATATTTTTTTGTTATTCATGGCCTGTTAATGAAGAACCAGGTTCTTAATAATTAATTACAATCTAGCCTATAAGACTAATAAACAATTTTAATGTAACTTAATTTTTTACGTGATAATTATTTTAAAACTTTGAATAGTGTTGATTGCACTTTACAACTCCGTTCCACTTTTTTAGAGTCTGATATAATTATATGAAATAAAAAAATAAAAAAATCATTTATTTGCATAAATAAGGTATAGAAGGTTGGTAAAATGTAAAAACAATTCTCTTATTCTACCTTTATTTTCGGCTTACAAATATAAAATAACGTTACATATTTTATTTATATTAATCATATAAACACTTTGTTCATGTGTTATTATGTGTATCATTATCACTGTTATTTCTACACTACACTACACTAACTCAAAAGGTTTGTTTACTAATTATATCTTTTTTCTAATCATTATTATGTTACAATTGTTCAATTAAATCATTTTGTTATTATTTTTTGAATGTATACAAAAAAAAAACCGGTAGACATAAACTATTATTGCGTACATCATAAACACATGTCGTATTTCTTTGCTCGCAATTAAATTGTGTAATGAACGTGTTACGTCATTCACAATCCACACTAATTTAGATTGCTACGCGGACACTGTTCCACGTCATGTCTATGCAAATCAGAAATTAATTTCGTTCATTTATATCCTTATAAACAACAGAACGAACGTTTAAAAAAATTTACACACGTTTCGGTCAATTTCGGTAGATAATCGAATCGGTTTAGGGCGGCGCGAACTGGATTTTTCCGGGCTTGATCGGTAATTTATCCCAATTAGTGTAGCCAGAGCGAGCGGTAAAAGAATTTTGGTGGAGGTGTGACATATATCGTGTTAGTCGATTAGCTTCCCCTACGTTATTTGATTGTGTCATCGCTGTGTTAGATTCAAATGGAGTGATACAATCTGATTTATAACTAATATTAAAATATTTCCATTTGCATCGTTCATATACAATTCTGTCTGTAGAATCCTGCAAGCTGCAGCGGCGGATACTTCGTCCGCTATCATGAGGCAATCTGTGCGAAGACTTAGCAGTCTTTTCATTATTTCGGTTTTAGTTTAAGTTACCAACAATAGCATTTTAAGTACAAACCTAACAATGTATGTATCTCATAGCTGTCTGAAATAAAATTATTGATTTGGTTTGAATCCTTGAAGCACGTTTGTCCAGCACAGAGGATGAGTTTCCATCCTTTAGAAATTAGAAGTGAATTTCATTTCTCGGTTTTCTTTCGGCACCCTAGTTGCGTTGTACTTTACAATCACAATCCGTAATATTCCTTCAAAAATTGATCAGCATAAGTAATCGATTGCTTCATAATTCAATCAATCTGCTTAACCTTTTCCCAACTACCTTTTTCTAACCTTTTTCTAACTGAATACCAGTATTTTATACATAGAGCGACTGCCTATCTGACCTCTACAACCCAGTTACTGGGTAACACAATACCCCTTGGTAAGATTGGTAATTGCTTCATAATGATACTTGCAAAAGTAATCTGCTCGACAGCGTAAATATCACATTAGATATTGTTGAACTGTCATCATAACAAAAAAGCATTTCCATTGTAAATGCGTTACGCAATAAGGATCTACTTTATTTTACAAATATGAATACCTATTGTAATCAACTTAGTTTTTTTTTTAATAATTTTATTCTTAATATATTTTTTATTTTTATTTATAAATAAAAAAGTAAATAAATATAAACTTAGAAACATAATTGCTTCCACACAGTTTTTTAATATATATTTTTTTATTTTTTTTATTTAAATATATAAATAAAAGCTTGGAAACTTAATTGCTTTCACATAGCTACACAAATCTCTTATGTATTACATATAGGTCATGTATGTACCTATATCGCATCAGTAATCAACACGTAACTCAATATTAACATAAACTTAAAACAAACACCGATATAATATTTTACTTTTAGCTTCAAAATTACAAAAATTCTAACAATAGTCCGTTAAACATGCATATTTGCTTAAATAAAACAATACTGAACCTCTATTTAACTTTAAACATCTGTTCAAACATAATCACGATGCGTATAAGTATATTGTTTCATTAGACAACATCGTAGTCTAGTAGTCACAAGCGTGTCTGCTGAATACGAGGTCTTGGGTTCAATCTACAGGTCGTGCAAAGTGCTAGTGGGTTTTTTTTTTGACAAATTCTTTGGCCGGAATGTGCATTTGTACCCGCGGTGTAATTACGTAACATGCTAACAGTAGGAATGGGTTTCATATTGACAGTTCAACAACATTCATTGCGTTATTTATGTTGTTGAGCAGACAATTTTTTCGAACATATGAAGCAATGGATTAGCAATAGGCTTTAAAATGATTCAGATTGCGCTAGCTAGTGTGTTACGTAATTAGGGTGCCAACCAACGGCTCGCCAACTTTGACTGGTATAAAATTGCTGAAATGTGGGTGTAGTCTATACATCTGCCTATCCTCTTCAGGGATTACAGGCGTGATTATATATGTTCCATTAATAATACTACGAATAATATTCTAAAAGTTTTGTGCAGTTAAAACCCGCTTGAGAGCTATAAATCTGTTTATATCTGGCAGTCAAAGTTATCGTTAAAAACTTACACTTTGGTGTTAGTTGTTGTTTATAGCTAATATTTTAATTATCTCTCAGTGATTTTAGTTTTATTTATTTATTTACGTGTGGTTAGAGAGTTCGGGGTTGATATTGTTTTTAGAAACATGTCTGATCTCTTTGCAAATAGCCGGGCTGGACCAAGGAAAATTAATGTTGTTGTAAAAGCCGTATCTATGAAAATAAAAGTTCGGGAAAAAAGGTTTTTCGTATTTTTTACGTATAAAGTTGTAGTAAAATCTCTTTGTCTGTGTTTTTTTTTTTGCCTTTGCCCCGCACTCGGAATTTCTCCTGTATTGTGGGTGCGTTTACAAACATTTAAACTCACATGCACAAATAGCCAGACTCGGAATAACTACTTGTAGGTCATACAAATATTTGTTCCGTGCGGAAATCGAACCCGCGACACGCAGCACAGCAGTCAATCGCTTAATCACTGCACCAACCGCGCCGTATGGCTGGTTTTGATACCAATACATGGATGACATTTAAAAAAAGAAAAATAAAAACTAATAACGATGTCCCGCAATTTTTCAATTGTGTTTCTGTCCGCCAAAATGAGTGTATCTAATGAAGAACTTTGATACGTTTTGAAGTTTTATTACAAAAAAGGGAAAATGCAACACAAGCCGCGAAAAAAGGCAATGTCAGTAAGAGTAAGCGCTTTCAGTCCAGGAATTTTGATGTCAAAGATGCAGCTCGCTCTGGTCGCCATGTTACGGATAAAGTCGAGGCCATTTTTGATTTTTAGTTACGACTTATTCATTGATAAATGATAAATGATTTTATTTCTGTAAGTAGGTTTGTACAAACACTTTTACACGTCAATCATATTTTAAAACTAGGTGAGGTCGGCGTTTCCTATCTGAATACTCTGAAAAGAAAGGCCGAAACAAACTCAGAGGTCACAGTCTCTTTTAAAGTCCAGACATAATCTTGGTCAAATAAAGAGTTAGGGGTTGACCAAAAAACAGTTTTGACCCATTTGGAAAAGTCTAAATATACAAAAAACGTTCGATATTGGGGGGCCACACGAGCTCTTAGTCTTGTATTTGTACAATACACGAAATAACTTTTTCCCCGACCTAATAATGCCGTGGTGAAATGATTGGCTAGTGAAATAGTAGATTGTTATACAAGGGTCGAAAGGAATCAATTCCCATACGAGGTATTTAGACGCCCGAGCATAGCGAGGGCGGCTATAGTCCGAGTAGGAATTGATGACTTTCACCCGTGTTAAACACTCTACTTTTCATTTCGAATTTAAGGAAAGTAAAAACAATAGTTTTTCTAAAATGTCTATTAATAATTAATGCATGAGACTCATTTTTAATCAAATATTAGTCTCTAAAACTGATATTTTGAATTTCGGTACAGCATACAGTTTTCCTTTTCTTGTGGCGTCGCACTCTTTGTGCATTCGGTCAATGTCACGTTTAGTTTCTTTAGTACGAAGAAAACAAAGTTAGGAAAGATTACAGAGTTAGTATCCTGCCAAAATATATAGTCTTTTTAAATTTTAAATATGGAACACACCGTGTCACCGCCGTGGACCGTCCCGCTTAAGGTGGATCCACAGTTGTAGCCCGCAGCTCTGTGTCAGTTATGTTTTTGGTCACTGCAAATTGCAAAAAACGTAAGTAAATTTGAATTTCGCGGGCTACCTTAGCGCATCCCCCTTAATAGGTATTTTTTTAATTCACGCTGGCTGTTTATACACTCTTAAAGCCCCCGGCATTTCTTTTAATCGATATTTTACTTAATTATGTAAAAACTTTCGTAGCTGACTACCTAACCAAATTTAGTTCTATTTTTAAAATTCATTCCTGCCCTAGAGAGGGAAGCAATTACTATGAGTTTTTCCGCCCTAAGACGGGGAGCAGCCTCTTCCACCCGCTACTCGGATCAAACAAACACTACTTTCCGTGTATGAGAAATGAAAAAGATTGTTAGGGATGCTGGCTTCCCTCCATACGTCGAACGTACCCACGTACTTGATTATCTCCAGTCATATTGTCGCCGGCACGTAACTTGGCAAGGTTTTGATGTACTGGGAGTAAGTTCGCGCATGTACACTCAGTGCAACACAAAAAAATACACTTTTATTGCTTATCATCATTCGATGGCTATTGTCATAATTTATTTTTAAACATGTCTGTTTAGAAGAATGTTAAAGAAAGGGAAAACGCATCTAACGACTCTTGCCAAGTTACGTACGCGACTATCCCTAGGTGTTGTTTTAATTTACGATAACTAACTATTAAAATAAGGAGCATTAAAGATAGTATAGAGATTTAGTTTGGACTGATTAATTAAGGATTCACAGTTGATTCAATTAACTAAGTACCTACATATTTTTTTTACAAATTAAGAAGACACGTAACTTTCTCAACGTTTTTAGGGTTCCGTACCCAAAGGGTATAACGGGACCCTATTACTAAGACTCCTCTGTCCATCCGTCTGTCTGTCCGTCTGTCACCAGGCTGTATCTCATGAACCGTGATAGTTTGACAGTTGAAATTTTCACATATGATGTATTTCTGTTGCCGCTATAACAACAAATACTAAAAAACAGAATAAAATAAATGTTTAAGGGGGCTCCCACATAACAGACATGTTTTTTTTGCCGTTTTTATAGATAATGTTACGGAACCCTTCGTGCGCGAGTCTTACTCGCACTTAGCCGGTTTTTAATGATCCTTGAGAGTTCAAATATTATATAATCATCTGGGATATTAAAAAAAAATAGAGTAGCAGAATGGTTTCTTTTAACAAATCAACCTGACTTGAAAAAAACACGTGTGGCACTCGGGGACTGCCGCGGTAAAGCTATTGCATAGCATTTTTTATCAACTTATGCAATTATAATTATTTATTATTTTTTTATTTAAACAGTATTTTTTTTTTCTTTGATATTAATTCAAGTACAGTCGTACCATATACATACACGTTAAGCGAACGCTCGGCCGAGCTACATGGTAGGCGGAGTGGGGGGTGTTAGGTTTTATTTTGGTTACGGAATTTCTTGATTCGGTCGCCGCGCTCAAAGCCCGCGATAAAAGCTATGCAATAGCTTAAAAAAATATATCTCTCATACATACATGCATAAATTCACGCCTTCTTCCCATGGGGGTAGGAGGAAACTACAGAACGTCGCCTGCGTTAATCCTTACATACTCCTTTTGCCTCGTTTACGTTCACACGCACGCCGGTTGCGAGGACCTGACCTGTCTGAAGAATATAACTCTCCTTTCGATAAAATGGGCCTTATCTTTTTTCAGTTACAAAGAAACGAAAGTTAATCAGCGGTGCCAGAGACATGGAAGATGTTAACGATCAACACTACTACGTGGGTGCCATCTTGATGAATCTGTATAATGATGTGAGTTTCTATTGAGTTAAATTCCTTAAGCTCTGAGTTGAGCTGAACGATTACTGACCAATGCGTGCACTGACTGGACAGGTCCACTTAATCTGTGTGGTTCTTTCCTCAAACACCATTTCAGACATCAATCTACATGGTCTTCACATGATCTGACCAAGATTATGTCTGGACTTTAAAAGAAACTGCGACCGCTGAGTTTATTTCGGCCTTTCTTCTCAGAGTAGTCAGATAGGAAACGCCGACCTCATCTAGTTTAAAAAATATGACTGACGTGGAAAAGTGTTTGTACAAACCTACTATCAGAAATAAAATCATCTATCATTTATTGGACGTTAAACTTTCACGAGTTTATCTTATCTTCTCCATAACAAACTGATGAGTTTTTCAAGACTGATAGTTGTTTAGTTTTATTGGCAGGCATAATAATGAAAGTAAGACAGAAAATTACTCTGCCTGTAATATTTTCATTTTCATCACCTTGTTCCATGGTGTAGGCCAAGAATGAGGGCTATCGCGCTTGAGTTCGCCGCTAGAGGCGCTAGTGTAGATTAAGGTCTCTAGATGTCAAAATATGTACTGAAGGTTCACTGTTTGCGGGTTTTTTAACACGGATTTTAATAAATCATTCATAATAGCTGTAATGGCTGTGCCATTCTTTATTAATAATGGCTTAAGATTTTAAGTAAAAAGTTAGGATCTAATTTAGTAGCACTTGAAGGAAGAATAAGATTTGTCTGCTTCATGCTTGCCAATTTTAGCAACATTATAATCTAAATATTCATCTGAAGTTTTAAAATGTAATACAATAAACATACTATGAATATAAAGCTATTTAAACATATCCAAAACATCAAATAAAAGTACTGCAACAGGACCTTACTCGACAGTGGCGCAAACTGATGACCACAAAAACGATAGCCCCCATTGATTTCATACATATTTTTGTACGTGATGTAGGACACCCAAAACAAGTTATGTTTTTCGAAATAATGTTTTGTCTTGTTTACGGTTTTTTTCTTTACTCTTTTGTTATTGTACTTATTATTATCATTTACTTATTTATCAATCTCTCCTACTAACTCCGTCCCTACAATACAAAAGCAAAGATGTTAAGGGAATAAACGATGTATATTTTCATGATATCCAATCGGAAATCTCTAAAATCCATTTCTACTGGAAACTGTAAACTTGAAAGCGTAGTGACGTCGTGTTATAACTAGTTATTTTTATTAGTTTACTCGTAGTCCCGTTCAAACGAAACCCACTTTTTATTTGTTTATTTTCAGGCAGTATTGGTGTCTGCGCCATTTCCGTACACAACTAAAACGAGGGGAACAAGGTCTGTTCGGAAACCATAATAAAACTATTATTTCTTTTCTGTTCATGGTGACAGCTTGCAGTTTATCTATTAAATAACTGTATATTTGGATCTTTGAATGTGAGGGCTTTTCAGTATTGAGACCGACATTTTGAATGAGTGCAGATGCGTTTTAGTGAGTAATTTTGAGGTTTGAGATAACTTTATTCTCATAAGAATTCAATGATCCACTTACATAAGAATACTGAAAACTAAACATAAGTCAATAGAGTTGTTTTACAAAAATATAAAATATACTATCACAAAAAATAGTACATTAGACTATTACAAGAAATTCATAGGTATAATTCTAGAACGAAATTCAATTTTGATATTAAATTCGATGTAAATAGGGATAGATGTAACTATAAAGTCTTTCAGTTCTAGATCGAAAGTATGCTTGAGTATCGCTTTAAAATGATAGGCCTGAAACTTCAAATATGGATAAGATTTAATAAAAGCAGGCGCATTACAACAGATACTTTTTATCTGTTATATACGTTGGGCTAGGCAGCTTAGGAACTTACCATTTTGATGTTATAATTTTGTATCAGTTTTCGTCAGAATCGTTTTTATTTAATCAATCTAAATAGATTACAATATACAAGTTAACACTGAAATATATATACCTACTATTTTCAAGTATATAATTTAATAAAGAGAAGAGCTAATCGTTGCCTTTTTATTGCTGTCTACACCATGTATTTTAATCCGATTAGCTGAAAATTCCTTGAAAAAGAAATCGTTATTTTCGTCAGATTGCTACAAACTGATGATTGACAATTAATTGCTATAATTACCCGTTGAAATTAAAAGTTATAACTGTGAAATTTCAGGCCCAGCATCGTCAACGAGCCTTCAAACTGCAGTAACGGAGCGAAGCATCAAACGAAGCACCATCGGAGACCTGTAAGCATTTCTCCTTCGCTTCGCCATCAGCAGTGCTTCGCTACGCTTCTGCTTACGCTCAACGTGCAATCCTTGTTGTACTTGCTTCGGAGCTAAGGGCAGATGTACCTAACTAAGCGGTAAAATTTTGTAGGTAGAATATGGATGAAGATATTTAGCAATTCGTGTTGCATAGGTTTTTACCGTTAAAAAGTTTTTCTTTTAGGTAAAATGTTCGGTAATATAAACTATGTCCTACTGCTCAACTGATCATCTAGTTGAGCAATCTAGTTGAGCAGTGGGAAAGAAGTGATTATCTAGTCAAAACATTTTTATTTTACCTATTATGACCATATATCATAACGTTTCATGTCAACTGTCAGGCAGGATGACACATCAAAATTTTCGGTTCTTTTTTCAATATTAATGTATTTATTTTCAAAAATTCATTGAGTCTCAAAAATTCGCAAAGAATGTGCGCATTATGGATGGTTTGGAACTATGGAGAAGTGTCTTGACGCTGTGTGAGCGTGCGTGTTCCATCGCCGCCCGTTCGATGTCCACCGCGCACTGGATGGATGGAAAGCAGCACATGAACTAATTTTTTGCTTCGTTGGTATAATTAATGTATAATTAATGCAGTATGGCGTTCCAGTATTACGATAAATAAATAAATAAATATTCAGTACAAGTGCTGGAGGCCCCTAAAATTTTAAACATTAGCAAGCTATTAAGGGCAGACCATTTTGAAGGCTTACCTTTTTTGAGTTCATTCCTAATCAGTCTAATGTCTTTAAGTACTATCATTATGAGCTGTAAATACCTAACTGAAAAACTGAAAACCCAACACTAAATAATCACAACCTAACAGTACAAAATGACTTAATTTCGATATTCAACTTACTTACAAATAATATTGACCTGTTTCTAGGTATCCTAAATATTAGAAAATATAAAGTATAATATAAATTCGAAAGTAACTCTGTCTGTATGTTACCTTTTCACGCCTAAACCACTGAACGGATTGCGATAAAATTTGGCAAGGAAATAGCTGGCATCCTGGGGAAGAACATAGGATACTTTTTGTTTCGGTAATATGTTCCCGTGGGATAATTTCCGTCATCAATGCGGGCGAAGCCGCGGGCAGAAACTAATAATATAATAAATGCGAAAGTATGTTTGTATGTTTATTTGTTACGCTTTCACGCTAAAACGGCTGAATGGATTTTGATGAAATTTGGCACATGATTAGACCATGACCTGGAGAAGGACGTAGGCTTCTTTCATTCTGGATCGCAGAAGAAGTCGCGGGCAACAGCTAGTCATTTCATAAAAGTAATTTTCGGAAATATCTATCTTACAAATACAAATTAATAAAATTGAAGTGTCTGTTTGTAATGTCAAAATAACAGCTTTTTACTAAATGCATATGAAAGTATATACGGTACAAATATATATATTTTTTAATTTTGTCTGTCTTTTTGTTCCGGCTAATCTACGAAACGGCTGGACCGATTTTGACAGGACTTTCACATATAGCTGATGTTATAAGAAGTGACTTAGGCTACTTTTATTTTAGAAAAATAATAAGTGGCCCCGCAAAAAAAAAACCGTGTAATCCAGTAAGTACGCGAACGAAGTCGGGCGACTTCGTTCGCGTACTTATTGGATTTCATGGGTTTCACGGGCACACAGGTAGTTAGAGATAAATCCAGAAGTTAGTACCTACTAGATTACCAGCTTGCTTAAATCTTTGTATTAAAAGGACAATATTTATTTCTAGAATAATTTCTAAGCACCTTCATCCATATTAAGCACTCATTGTCTTCCTTGCTTTATTTAAAAATTATATTTAAAGTTATCTGGTGTTTGGTTATTCTTATTGTGCAATTTGAAAGGTCTTAATAAATTATTTATTTAGGAAGGAACGTTGTTTTATTATCCTGGACTGCGTCTATAAATTGCAATTGAAGGCTTTGCTGTGGGTTACTACTCTAAATAAGTCATCACCTTTCTACGTATTTTTCTGTTCCTTTCTTCCTGTCTGTTTATATGTGTGTACATAAATAGTAAAATAAAAAAAATATAAGTTTAATACCTCAGAAATCATGTTTCTAACGCTTATTAACATTTACTACTAAACATGAGGGTCATGGTATATAATAACTAGGGATGTAATGGACGATATCTTAGTGGAGGCGGCTGCGGATGCGCAGGTATTGATTTCTCTAATTATAATCACCACGCTTAACAGATAAAATGGTGATAAGTAATCATGTGGTCATCGTAGGCTTGTTAAGGGTTCTTTACCTGTATACAAAAAACAAAGAACGATCATGGTGAAGTTTTTTAAATATTCATTAAAGTAAATGTTCAAATCCACTCGTTTAATACAAACCCTGTCTTGTATATGAACCACCATAACAGGGCAAGTTATCATATATAGTGAAGTATTCATATAATGCTCGGTTCCTATAAATAATAACGAATCGTTTTGCTTACCAATGGTAGCATTTTTTATCCCCAAACTTTTACCATTTTACCTGTGGTAGCTACATCCACATGGGAGGGTCTACTATGCAAACCTATGAGTTCTTTGCTTCATTATTAGAAAAGATACAAGAGTCTTAATTTTAACCAATAACGGATCGTTAATTATAGGAATCGGCCATAAATCATCAAGGTGTTAATAACATTGTGTTCTTCGACTTACCGCTCTCTCCCTCGGCTTACTGCTGGTGTGTTAGACTGTGTGTCAAGCCAACTTAGTTTATTTCAGTATTTATAGTGATGGACATAGGCACATCCCAAAATGAAACAGTTTCATTTCAACATTATTAACAAACGTACACTCAGCTTATTCATACAAAACGATTCGTTTTTGTTTTATTTTTGTCTCCCGTCGCGTCTTCATAACATTTGACAAAAGCGTGTTATTTTAAAATATTTCAAAATTTTATTCAAGCACCGTTTTACTTAATGTTATCTCTTGTAAAATGGTAATATTCTAGAGAACTAGAATCAAATTAAACATTTGAAAAGTCATTAAAAATACATAATCCTTCACAGTTAGAATAATCCTCAACCGAAAGTTTAATTTAATATCTATGTGGAACCTGTCTACATAAGTACAAACATTTAATAATGAACTGTAAAAATACAATTTGAAATATCTACAGCAAAAGAAGGGTTTCAAAAAAGCAGAACATTTTGTTATAAAACTAAGATGAAAAATGATCGAAAATCAAATGATTCGAATGATCGAATGATGATGAAGAAAAATTGATCGAATCTCGGTTTAAAATCATAACATTTTTCACAATCTTTTTTTTCAATCATTTTCTTTTGTATGACGGAAACCTAATCCGGTTCACAAGTCAATACTTCCACAAAACATGACCGTGTCAATACGTAACTCTACGACAGCTATCAGTTAACAAAAATCAAAAGTAACCCGTCGCTGCTGAAGCCCTTTCGTGTGAAACCGGTCGACTAAAGCGCCACCGAGTAATTTTTTTCATAACTAAATGGTGAGCGGAAAAAAATCGCGCCCGTAACGGCATCTCTTAGCGGACGGCAGAATTTTTCACGAGTTCGGTCATAACACCCGACCACGTGCATTTGTTTTGGTTGGGTTTTTTTCTCGAAAAAAAGAGCATACATAAAGCTCACCTCGGCCGCCTCGTAGGTGCGCAAAGCAAAATGGTCGTCATTTTTTTCTTCTCTTTTCAGCCATCTGTCCGTCCTTTTCGGTCAAAAATGCGATCGTTATTTCTGTTCCGGTGCGGGTGTGTGCGTCTAGCGGCCGGCGTGCTAAATATACGCCACGTTTACGCGCGGCGAATTTCGACTGTACTGTTACGGAATAGGGTTAGTTTTTGTAATAAATTGAAATCTTCTTACGTCTAATGTTTGACGGAGAAAAAATAGAAATATAGGAGGCACGGCGTGTACGATAAAGAGAGCCGGAGTCGTTAACGATTCTGCGCCGGGAAGTTGCGCAGATTGCGTTTTTGGTGCTTTTTTTGGGGGCAGCACCTCACACCACGGGGAGTTTTTTATGGCTGTCTTTTTCTGGCACGCAGTCTCACTCGGCGCTGCGACGTGTTAGCGGCTGTGCGTGTGTGCGGGGGGCAAGCACCTAGCGCTAGATTTTTGCGTGCAAACTTCCTAGATAGGTGATCGGCGGGTAGGTACATAGTCGCGGTATATAATGAGATGTCACCGCTATGTACATAGTAAATAGAGCTGTGGAACAAAGCGTATGTACGTTGACGCTGATTAATCGTGGTCTTTCATAATTCCGCGTGCCAACCTACTGACTGTTAATTGCCTATTCAGATGAATATGAAAAGTACCTTTGCGTAGGTTTTTGAAATAAAGGATAGATTTACCTTTTGATAGATTTTGGCTTTGCCTTACTTTTTACAGACATTATTAGTTTTCATTTAGTCTATTATTAATTCACCTATTGAACTAGTACCTGAGTTAATAACTATACTTATACTCGTACATTCCAATAGTTCAATAGGGTGGGGGATAAGTTCGCAACATGTTGTGTGCGACAGTAATTAATAATAAAGCTAAGGTGTATGTATACTAGTGCCCCTTGCTGTCGGCTCGAGCCTCGATATACTCTTAATGAATTAAATGTTATTGTATTGGCGCCAACCGTAGCCATGGCAACGAGACGAGTTTTCTTTTTTAAAGAATGGCGCGGCTGCGTTCAGTATGCGGTACCGATACATAAAGTTTTCGCAATTTTTTGTATGAATATATTTTGTTTATTTCTCAGGTAAGTAGATGTCTGATATTAAAATATATGAAGATATTAATATACTTACCTGAGAAATATTTTGGTCCTTGGAGATGGGATTTGGTGAGAGAAAGAGGTGATTTATGTTTTAAAACGACGACTTTTTACTAAGTATCCAACTTCGTGTTTGTTTTGCTTTCAGTCTTTTAAGAGTAAAAGCGGCCTAACCAGAAAAATAAAAAGCCATCAGGCAAAATACAACCAAGAGTTAAAAAAAACGAGAAATATTTAATTCATCCTCTAAAAACTTTTAATGAACCTCTAAAAACTCTTTAACCTTGTTATAATGTAAGCTTTTTAAATAAATGACACTATTTTTTAACTTTCTGGGCGTTTTTTACAGTTGCTAGCAGTAACTAAGCTAGGATACCCTTACCAAACGGGTTAGGTTGGGTTATAAAAGTGACTATACACGCGCGAGCCGAGCGAGCGAAGCGAGCAATACCACCGCAGCGGCCGGCGAGCGCTACATCCCAGTTCGTGGCAGTTATTTGGGTATTTAGTATTTTTAGGACCCCAAAATATAAATTATTTGAGCTTCACAAAAAGAGGCGCGATAATTATATTAAAGTGATTATTAATATTTTTTGGAAAGTAAAATGGGAATTATTAAAGATTTGATTAAATACATGACAAAAATACCTGCATTCTGGTATTGGAACCGTATCAGATCTATAGTTGAGGGATAATTAATGCCTTTGATTAAATAATTATTTACATTTTTTTTATGTCATTCATCTATTTGATTCTATTGCTATCGCCAAGTCTGATTTCAAGAAGTGTAATAAATGGTGCCTCTGATTGACGTTAAAGGCTCCCACAGACAGGCGCGACGCGATAGCGCTACACAAAGGCGCCGCTCGTCGCGCGACACGCGGTGCCTTTATGTCGGGCGTCGCGTCGCACCCGTGTGTACGAGCCTTAACGTGTCTGGTGAGATGGTTTGATCAAAACTATGTCAATAAGCAAAATACTTTTATCAAGGTGAAACAGAAAGGGTAAAAATTTTAAGTGTGGACACAACTAAAAACAATTAAAACAAAGTCTGAAGGAACACAAACACAATCGACCAAAATGTGTGATACAACATTGGGGAAAAACGTGAAGCTTTTTTTATTTTTTCGTGTCGCCTTTCAAACTATTTTTCTTAGTGGCTATATAGAAACATTTTTTTTTTTTGGGTGGGAAATCAAATCATTGAATATATAATGTATATAATCAATATCGAAACATTCACAAACCACTTCAACAATAATTGCAAATCATTTACGGTCATCCGTCTATTCTCTATCTTCGAAGTTCTTCATTAGATTACAATAATCAAATAATTAATTACAATGAAAAATCGGTTCTCTAACACCTAAACGGAACTTTAAATAAATTCAAGAAAACATAGTTGAAAGGAGAACCTCATACTAGTTCAGTTTTTGTAAAAATATGTCTTTGTCAACAACTAAAAAAGAAATCAAGAGAGTATCGTTGACATTTTATATTTCGTTTACCTTTAGTGAATTACTAGCTAGACATATCGATCCGGTGGCTCAAGTCGCTCCTAATCTGTAAATACTAATAAATCAAATTGTAATGTCTGTTTTTAATATATCAAATAATTATTTTTTATTGTCTGTCTGTTTGTCTGTTTATTCCGGCTAATCTCCGAAACGGCTGGACCGATTTTGACAGAACTTTCACTGACAGATAGCTGAAGTTATAAGGAGTAACATAATCGTAGGCTACTTTTATTTTAGAAAAATAATTAGGGTCCTCCGAAAAAAACCAACCCTTGACATCCAATGATGTCCCGATAGCACGTTCCCGTGGGATAATTTCCGACATCCACGCGGGTGAAGCCGCGGGCAGCAGCTTTAAAAAAGAGCTTTAAAACTTTAACTTCAACTTAATATTATAAGCGATTCAGTATACTTACACAAAGTAAGTTGGCGTATTTCTTATCCCACGTTTACACCTTGTTATAAAACGTGTATTCGACATACATGTTGGCATGTGTGGTCTACTATTTTCGTTTATCGTTTACACTTAGAACAAGTTGTATCAAAAAGTTGAAAAAAGCTTGTCAAAAATGTGAACAAACTAGTTAACAATATTTGTCAAAAACAGTAGTGTTTTATAATACTTACACGATTTATTAGTGACTAGTCTTTTACAAGATTTTTCGAATACAATTTTTTTTTTTTTCAATATATCCAAAATGTATAACAAACATTTTTTGAATTTGGATATTATATTCGCTTTAGATCGCCAAAAATGTAGGAAATATTTAGGAATAGTCTGCATTTTCGTGATGTGTAGTGTCTCTTTTTCATTTGTTTTCGTAATTTTTACTTAAATCAAGTACATTTTTTTTTAGTTTAAGAGAAGTACGTCTTCTTTTTTATCTTACTATATTCTTCTTTGTTTTTGTAACTTGAATATTGTGTCTTCACTGTATTCTTAACCTATGTCATCGTGGAAACGTCGTGGATTGTACATTTACCCACTTCCAATTATTTTGTAATCTTAGATGTAATTTATAATGCACAATTGTTTCCTTTCTATAAAAAAAATTTTTTTTTTTCTAAAACTACAATAATTAGAAAGGCATTATTTTTAATATCAAGCTGTCCAGTACAAAGAACACCGAGTGATATCTAAATCAGTCAGAGGTGGTTAAGTTGAACTTTAAAACTATAAATAGTTTTGGAAAATTTAAATTGGGTCTATTAGGGCTTTGTGCCCACAGTGAAAAGAAACCAGCTCGTAACTTCAAGAGTTCGCCAACAAAAAATTGGTCATTGGTGCTGTAACGTAACATAAGCCGTTCCCATCAGCTAATGTCACCTCAAGGGCCATTCGAATTGTACACCGAGATATTTCAATGTTTCTGGAACCGAGGGCCATCAACTTCCTTGACAGTAATAGATTAGTTAGTAGAAGTATAATAATAATAATAAAAATCTTTATTACAGACCACATGATCCATAAAAAAAAACAATAAAAACTTAATACAAAAAAAGAAATACAATTAAAAAATAGCATACGTCATAAGCATTACACAAACACAAATATAAACTCACGCCGAAAAACTTTAAAAATTTTCAAAATATCGAAACTAAGAATTTTAAAACTTAGACTACTTAACTTTAGGTACTACTTACATTAACTTTAGGTTTAGAAATTCTTAGTAAAACAATAACTTGCAACAGGATTGGCATAAGCTTTTCGCTAGCGTCAATTCAATACATTTTTGACTTTTCCATCATCGACATTGCAGGTAGAATGCCACTTTTGTCTAGGTTCTCTGGAGATAAGTAACTAAAAACCCTCCCTACCCTCTACCCTCTTGAATCTCGAGTAATTAGACACAATGTATGAGTATTGTGTCTCGCTCGTTATTACGACCTCGAGACTCAAAGAGTGTCCGAGATAGCCAATCCACCACGAGCAATCGTGGTGATCAACGTCTTTCTCAATATGAGAAGAGGTGTGTCCTGCAGTGAGACAATAATAGGCTGGTCTTATTTTACAGAATCCCTCACAGAATGAAAATTTAACTTTTATACAATACTGTAGAAAATAAGGTAAGTTAATCTTAAAGGTAGTTACTAATTTCCTTTTTAATTGAAATAGTAGGTAGGTAAGTACTTAAAATTAAATGAGTCTATTGTACATTTGCCAATGTTTTGATGAATGATCGCTATTCCATTAGCAGAATAATGATGGGTGTGTAACGTTTGAAATAATAACAAAAGTTCTAATGATTATATGACCTAATTTCATTTAATATACGTTTTTTTAATGTAACGATGAAAGGATATAATGAATTATTGATATAATTTCATTTTACCTAATTTTATATGGTATAAAAAACATTTTCTATAAAGCACATTTGAATTAATATTCAATTAGTATAATATTCAGTAATAATAATGTTCAAAATCTATAAGTAACGTTTAATATAATTTAGAAACGTCTACTTTGTTTTGTATATTTTAGCAAAAACTGATTCGATTTTAAATCATTTGAGTTAGTTTAGGTTAGAACAGTGACCGTTAACGCGCGAAGGCGAGCGAGCGAAGCGAGCGTGCCGCGGCAGCGACCGCCGAGCGTCATATCCCCTCTATTGTTGTTGAATCATTTGGGTTAGATGAGGCTATAACAGTATGATGTTTCCTGATATTTACTTATTCATTACAGAATTTTGGCTGCAAATTAGTAAATATGAAAATTTGGTCAACTGAACGTTATACAAAAAGAGTATTAGACATTGAAAATTATATGAAATTAACGTTATACTAAATATTATTAGAGCAAAAGAAGTTTATATGAAATATAACATTAGATCACATGAAATTAGGTTATTTGTTTTTATAGCATATGACAATTATATCATGTGAACGTGATATTATACTATTAAATATATGTATATTATATATATTATACTATCAAGTGATAATAGACTATCGGTTATTATGCCATATATTACACACCCAATCATGATACTTAATTAGTTGAAATTTTTTGTGATTGATCGAATGTGTCGTTGTAAGCGTAATTTTAAAAGAAAAAATATATACTAATTTGATTTATTATATTTGAAATAGCTGACCGGACAGACGTTTACAGACCAAAAAAGCACTTACAGTTTTTCCCGAATTTTCTAATTTTCCGCGCAAATTTTACGGTTTCTCTGTTTCGAAAATTTCACTATTACAAATACGGACTATTTTACGAACATTTTAAAATGAAAAATTGTCAAATCGGTCCAGCTGTTGTCAAATGCGCTTAACAACGAAAAGCATTTCATTTTTATTTATGTAGA
Organism: Dryobotodes eremita; assembly: GCA_917490735.1. Lineage (NCBI taxonomy): Eukaryota > Metazoa > Arthropoda > Insecta > Lepidoptera > Noctuidae > Dryobotodes > Dryobotodes eremita. The sequence goes on from OU823257.1 coordinate 16,430,066, forward strand.
TTCCTACAATAATTTTTATTGTTTAGTATAATAATAATTAAAAATTTATGGATCATTTATTCTATTATCAACATACATTTTTTAGCAAACGAAAGTTAGCACAAAACTTTTTTAAGAAATGTGGGCAATGAAAATGGTACGCCGCCGCGCCTTAGCGATTAGTTTCGAGCGCCATCTGTACATGTTTAGAAGTACTAAAGTACATTGTTTAGAAAACTTTTGTAGTTTGCTTAAATCATATTTTTTATGTATTAATGTTTTTTTTTTTTATATTTTTACATTATTACCTCATGCGTGACTTGAATTCATGAACAGTATATCTAAATGAATGACATTTAAAACAGCGCCATCTATTGGTGAGTAGCCAAGTTTCAACTAAACTTGCGAACGGGTGACAAACACTGTGTATGTAACAATGAGTAGGGTGAGCAACTTTTCTGTCTCATGAAATTCACGCCTCTTTTATTTCGACTGGACTTAAAAAATTATAAAACTTGGGTTGTCGTGCACTGTCAGATATCAGAATCAAACTTCATGGTGATATCTGTATAATATATTTATGTTTGATTAGTTATAAAACTGTATTTTTGTTGTTATGAAGGTCTATGCTCTCATGTTTAACCCTAAATGTAACAAAGAAAGAGAGACGAAAAAAAAAGTTACATTTACAGAACTCCTAATAACATCTGTCTACTTAGTATGCAATTTGCTAAATATAACAAGGCTGCGACAAATTACACACTTATAAAAATGATAATACATAAAATATCTTGTATTATGCGGGAATCGAACCGGCAACCTATAGCGCGGCAAGTCAACCCTCCTGCCACTGCGCCAATCAACCCCTCCTTTATATAAATTATATTTTGCTTGCGACTATTGTCCATTTTAGTCGACAACTAGATTAAGGTCTTCCAAGGAAAATAAATAAAACCTTAAAAAAATTCTGCTGGTGTGGAGATTCTCTTTCTGTGGCATTGATAAGGGTAAGTCGGTTTCCAACAGTCTTAAAGCACGTGATGACCATACTTGGCTTATACAAGGTGGCAGGTACTTCGATGCGCAACCTGTTACCATGGATTCAGAACATGATTCTGAACCCGCTGCGTTGAAATTTTTCGACAGTTATAAAAAAGAATGCTGTTCCATACATTCTGACCGCGTAAGTACCTAATGATTGCACTTTTCTATAAAACAGAAGATTATTTTTGATAATCTACGAGAATTTTCTACTCTAGGGGGTCTAGAATCATGTGCTGAATTAATGGTTACAGATGGGCGTCGATGTTGCTGCCACCCTGTATAGATATGGGCTCTAGGACTTTCGGCTGACTGTGTCTGCTTCTGCCCATCAGGATCGACACTCTTAAGATGTACGGCAGCCCATGACCACCACGTGCTCAAAGTCAAATCGTTTATTTCAATAAGATCATTAATAGGCACTTTTGAATGCCAACATAATTCAATTCAATTTATTTCTTTCGGAAAAAAATGAAATATTTATAGAGGTATGAGGAACAGGGTGTAAAGTTCACTCATACTCTATAGAAAAGGGAGGATCCTCCGACCAGACGGGTGTCGTGTCTGGTGGGCAACTGCCCGACGATTGATGTCGGGATGTTGTATATATGCTAGTTGCGCGGTAAACTCTGCTTGCGCGATGCAGGATTTTGCGTGACGTCAGTATGACGCGTAGCTCGCATGTGGCGATAGTAGATGCCGCTACACATTCATATTGTATATTCACGCCTTGTTTCCCCGAAGGGTTGGGCAGAGGTGTATCTATAGTTCACCCACATTTCGCAAGTTATGTTTAAGTCCCATGTAATAGGGGGCGAGTTTATTGTCATCCGGATTCCGGGCTGCTACTGAGAAACTCCAGATAAAAAACCCAATAACACTTTGCCTGACCTAGGCATCGAACCAAAGACTTGAGAAGAATTGAATCTAATTCACGCTTCCAAAAGGTAGTTTCGTATGAAGAGGAATGGGCAAAAAATTCCTCAGAAACTTAAAAAAAAAGGTTGTACAATATTTTGTTTACACAGCTGCTACCACCCCTCGTACTCATCCTAAACGAGTGGATGGGCTTCGGATATGGCCCTCACTTTTATTCATCCACCTGTGTCCTTAACACATGATGGCCGGTATGTCCACATCTCTTCATAAACCAGTAGCTGGGATCAAAGGCAACAGGTATTTACCACATGCTGGCGGCGCTGGGGACACTACAGGTATGTGAGAAATTTCAGTATAATTATTATCTCCAACTGCTGAGGCTCGAAATACCTCTTTCTGTTTCAAAAACTTACCACAATATAGGCTGTCGACCACTTTGTTTAGGCATAGCATAACCAACTTATAATGTTCCCACTGCTGGGACACAGGCCTCCTCTATATGAGAGGGAGTGGGCTATAATTCACCACGCGGGCCCAGTGTGGGTTGGTGGATGTCACATGTCTTCGAATTTTTGGTTCTAAGACATGCCGGTTTCCTCACGATAATGACAAATGATAAATGATTTTATTTCTGTAAGTAGGTTTGTACAAATACTTTTACACGTCAATCATATTTTAAAAACTAGATAAGGTCGGCGTTTCCTATCTGACTACTCTGAGAAGAATGGCCGAAACAAACTTAGAGGTTCGAGGTCTCTTTTAAAGTCCAGACATAATCTTGGCAAGATCATATGAAGACCATGTAAATTTGGGTCTGGAATGGTCTTTTGAAGGAAAACCACACAGATTGAGTGGACCTGCCCAGTCAGTGCACGCATTTGTCAGAAATCGTGCAGCTCAACTCAGAACTTAAGGAGCTCAACGATTCGACGAACAATACAAAAGAAATAACATATGGGTAGGCCGCATAAATTAACTGCCAAACCATGACTAAAATTAACTAAGAAGAAAAAGCAAAAAACCCACATTCTCTTTACAGACACAATAATTAAAATAATATAATATTTTACTAAGTAAATATTTATGTCTCTGTATTTATAAAATGCAACAATGTCAATGTAGATATATCATAATCCGGAAATAATTTTGGATATGGATGTTTTTTCTTCACTGTTTTGAAAGAAATGATATTAAATACACTAAGGGCCCGTTATTTCATCAGTAGTCAAACATACTAAAAGTTAAAATGCGTTAGTTAAACTAACAATTTGTTAAAAATGACATAAGTATGTTGTTTGACAAATGGTTGAGCTAACTAAAGTTAAAAAAAAAACAATTTGCTATAAAAGTTAACCATGCGCAGACAGAGTTAAACTTTGACAACTATTGACTATTGTCAAGTGACTAATTGTTAAATTGACTATTGGTCATGTTTAACTATGTATCAAACAACGTGCCCTAATTAAAGTGCCTGCCAGGGTTCGACTCACTACCTACAACTCGTAAGTCAGGGCCGAAACCACTCAGCTCGCCGTTCGGTAAGGACCAGGCCCGGGTCGACGGCGCGTCGTGTTCCACGCGCGCCTCAAAGAGATGTCAGCACCATTGACGGGGTCCGATAGGGCCGATGCCTGCCAGGCTCGCGGATTGTTCGAAAGAGTTACCGTGACCCTGGCCCACAGGCAACTGAAGGAACACGGGTGGGTTTTAGTCAGTAAGAGTTCAACACGCCCTTCCACTCCGCCCTGAGCGGGAGAGTCATTTTTAAATACCAACAAACAGACGTCATCACAACTTACAAACAGAGATTATCATAAACACGTACGTAATTACAAAGTCATTAACGTGAATAATTAATACAGTATTCTATTTGATCCGGAAAACTACAAAATAGTTACATTGGTAAATAATTTATATTCACTCACCCCACTTTTATAATTTTATATAAACGTTCAAACCAATCACGAAATATATTTACGAATAAATTAAATATTGTGTGCATTAACTATTTATAAAATAGTACCCCCAAGTACCCCCTTTTCCCGCGAATAGAGTCACCCTATCCCTAGTAATAGATGAGGGTGTCTATTTTGGCCATCAAACGAAATTTAACTTTGTTTCTACCGCACTAAAGTCTGTTTTACCCGTTGGCTTTCTTTTATTATATACTTTTATTCGAGCTTATGTACAATCCGTGTCTATTTTATGTATGCCGTGGGCATAGTGAAAATTGTTTATAAAATTTTAGAGGAATTATATTATGAAGGTAGGCTGAAAATAACATGTCGTGTCAATATATAAAATGAAAATGAATATAGCGAGGGCATTTTTATTTTCAGTATGCCGGATATGTCGATAGAAATTGTGGGTTTTTATATAAACCAGTTTGTAGATGATAGAATTTTTCATGCAACACGTAACTAGTAAAAATCAGTTTCATATGCTTGTATTTCTCGTATTTACTTCTGTATATTTACATAGGCTTAGTTTTAGGTATTAATGTTCCATTATGCTTTTTCTCATAGTTGTTAATAGATTATTTTTATCAGTTCATCTTAAATTTTACTGTCCCAATTGAATTGAAATGTAAAGGGATGGCCTGAAACACAGATTTGAATTAATCTAGTTCGGGCGAGTCTCTACCTTATATTGTAATCCCGATTCATCATTACTCGCACCTCTAATAAAATTTTAGTTTTAGTTTATTTTTAGGCACTATAACTGTATGGAAAATATTACTACTGTTGGCTGAATGTACACTTTTTGTAAATGGTTTATTCAATAAATATTATTACATTATTATTCTTATTATTGCCCGAGATATTGTAATGAATAATTATTTATTTATTCAAACCTTACGCAGAAGTAAAAAATACTTCAGAATTAGAATCAGAACTTTATTTGCTATGAATGTAGGTACAGGTATAAGATGTGATGGATGATGATGATGTGTGGTGTGATGTGGTCGATGTGTGTGCATGTGATGTGATGTGTGTGTGTGTATGTGTGACTTATACCTACAAATGCGGACTTAATGCCTTATGCATTTTCTATCAGTCAACTTCAGGAAGATTCGGAGACAAAACATGGCAGGTGCAGTGTACAGTCACCAAAAGAGATAAGGTCGTCGGATACAGTTGAATTTTAGCAAGAAACCGATGGATGTTTTCGAATTAAATTTAATTTGATAAATTCACTGTTTGTTTTCTATTAATTCAATTAATTTTATTCGAAAACATCCATCGGTTTCATACGAAACTTCAACTATATCCAACAACCATGGTTACTTATCACTGTTGGTGACCGTACTTAGTAGAAAGAAAAAACCAAAAACAAAATTAAGGAATAAATCATAGTGTCTTTATCTAATTCAACTTCCATATAGGTAGGCCTATATTGAAGTTGCACCTAGGAACAAGACTTTTAATAGGTATGATGCACAAAGTTTATTTAAAAAAATAACTTCTGCATTATAGTCCAGCACCCTAATTACGTAACACTATCTATCACAATCTGAATCATTTTGAAGCCTATTGCTAATCCATTGCTTCATATGTTCGAAAAAAAACTGTTCGACAACGTAAACAACGCAATGAATGTTGTTGAACTGACAAAATTAAACCCATTCCTACTGTTAGGGTGTTCCGTAATTACCCCTCAGGTACATACGGCTACATCCCAAGCTATAGGTACATCTCCAGTATAGGCTGACCTCTTATTGTACGGAAATCCTATAGAATGCAAGATCAGCTTATACTGGAAATGTATAGCTTGATATGTAGCCGTGTGTACTACACTGTAAGTGTATTTTTTTGGAGTGTCGATGTGTGGTCTCTCTGATCTTATACCCAAAAACGAAACCCCAAATAATCTAAGCCTATTAACTATTAATCAAGTGCACTAAAAACATCAAAAATTAACTGACAAACAGCTAAAGCTCCCACAGACAGGCACGACGCGACAGCGCGACGCGACTCTTGTAGAACAATTTCCATGAAGTTTTCATAGAAATTGTTCTAATAGAGTCGCGTCGCGATGTCGCCTCGCCCCTGTTTGCGGGAGCCTTCAACATGATCAAGCTCACAAACGTTACTTAGCGCGTACTTTGGCTAAGAATTATTCATATCACTGTCACAATTTCATTTACAAGTGCAAGATAGAAATGCCTAAGCCAAAACGCGTGTTAAATGACGTTTATAGATCTTGGCCTCAGAACTTAGATGAAAAAATATAAAATACACACGTCATACATACTCCTTTTGCCTCGTTTACGTTCATACATCTGGTCACACACGCACGCCGTCGCGCCGGTAATGAGTATTACGCACCTGACCTTTTTGAAGAACATCACCAATAAGGTCACTATATGTCCTCCTAGGGCGACACCTCCTGGCGTTTCCACTCACATCTGTAAATACCTTTTGTTATTCGCCTTTCATTCATCCTCTCACCATGACTAAACCATCTAAGCATACTCTTTAAATTTTTGTAAAATAGAAAGAAAATAAATAAACTCTTCCTCTCTCCTTAAACATCATCATTACATTTAGTTTCCTTGCTCTGGCTTCATGTTTGTTATTGTATACATTATATGTAAATAAGTTTAGGTTTTATGTATGTATGTATTTGTTGTATATGTAAATGGTACACTACTGACTACCTGCATTATTGTCTCTCCTTCTTCCTTGAATCCATCCAAAGTTTGTCAGTAAAAGATCGCTTTTAGCGATAAGATCGCCCGTTGTGTCACCCTGTGTAAAATGTCTTCATTTATATCTGTAATTTTTATGGTGTACATAATAAAGAGTATTCTATTCTATTCTATTCTATTCTTGCAGTGCATATCACCGCATCAAACGACTTCACAATACTGTCTATGACCTATTTGCTCTACTTAACTGTCGCTGACTCGCATTTATTATTCTTGGAAGCAGACAAAGGCTCCATGGAGCGGCTAAAAGTAATTTATCTCGCAATTTGTCGCTTGGAAAATAATAAATAAGAATTTTCTCTAGCTAGGTGTAGGTATTAGCTTCAATTCAATTTTCCTACAAACTTTAAATAAAAAAGAAGAGATTCTATGGATACTAAGTAGTTCTGGTAATTGCGTAACACACTGACAGTAGCAATGGATTTCATTTTGACAGTTCAACAACATTCATTGCGTTATTTACGTTGTTGAAAAGACAAATGTTTCGAACATACGAAGCAATGGTTTGGCAATTTTTTTCAAAATTATTCTGATTGCGATCGAAAGTGTATTACGCATTTAGGGTGCTGGAATGGTTTCAATTTCAAGGACACAATTAAAGATACAAAATAAAAATAAAAAACACGTGTGGCACTCGGGGACTGCCGCGGTAAAGCTATTGCATAGCATTTTTTATCAACTTATGCAATTATTTTTATTTTTTATTTTTTATTTATGCAGTATTTTTTTTCTTTGATATTAATTCAAGTACAGTCGTACCATATACATACACGGTAAGCGAACGCTCGGCCGAGCTACATGGTAGGCGGAGTGGAGAGTGTTAGGTTTTATTTTCGCTACGGAATTTCTTGATTCGGTCGCCGCGCTCAAAGCCCGCGATAAAAGCTATGCAATAGCTTAAAAATATATAAATATAAATATATGTATATATATATATATATATATATATATATATATATATATATATATATATATATATATATATATATTACTTTTATGGTGTACTCTGGGTAACTTAAACCTTCAATACACAACATGAGCCCAAAATTCTATTTACTAAATTGTAATTTTACAACCTTTGTAAGCAATATGTAGAAGGGTATAGTACCTTCTACATATTGTTTACAAAGTTTGTTGCAAATAAACTAGACATAAGCTAAAAAAAAAAGAAAGTCTCAAATAGAATTTTGGGCTAATGTTATATTGAAGGTTTAAGTTACCCAGATTGACTAAAAGAGTATTCTATTCTAAGTAGAAAATTGCATTGTTCCAATATCTACTACGAACAGTAAGCAGAAGAGCCGATCTATTCTGTAAAAATCTCACCGTGAAAACTTATGTGAAGCAAGCTGTCAATAGTGACACTAAGCTTATGTCCTTTAAGTTTTCACGGTGAAATTTGTACAGAATGGACTGGTTGATCTTTTTTTGACGACAAATATAGGTACGAATTATTTAAAATAACAATAGTTTTTTTTTTTTTTTGTTATTTTGTTAGACCTTATTGTGGCCAACTGCTGGGGATAAGACTCCTCTTATTCCTTCCAAACCTCCCTGTTTTGTGCGATCTCTAGCCATGTTGGCCCTTTTTTTTTTTTTGTGTGGGAAATCATCACATGACCTCTCCCGCTCTGGGCGGAGCGGAAGGGCGTGTCAGACTCCTACTGACTAAAACCCACCCGTGTTCCTTCAGTTGCCTGTGCGCCAGGGCCACGGTAACTCTTTCGAACAATCCGCAGCAGCCATGTTGGCCCTGCAAACGTTATCAGAACGTCACACAACTTCGCCGTGGACCTCGATGGCGATGTCCTCCCTCAGGCGTCCAGTGAGTGACTATTTTTGCCCATCTCTCCGGGTGCATTCGTACGACGTGTCCGGCCCACTCCCACTTCAGACAGGCTGTTAAATGATAAATGATTTTATTTCTGTAAGTAGGTTTGTACAAACACTTTCACACGTCAATCATATTTTAAAACTAGATGAGGTCGGCGTTTCCTATCTGACTACTCTGAGAAGAAAGGCCGAAACAAACTCAGAGGTCTCAATCTCTTTTAAAGTCCAGACATAATCTTGGTCAGATCATGTGAAGACCATGTAGGTTTGAGTCTGAAATGGTCTTTTGAGGGACAACCACACAGAATGAGTGGACCTATCCAGTCAGTGCACGCATTTGTCAGTAATCGTGCAGTAATCGTGTTTTTTCTCCAACATCCGCTACTTGAGTTAAACCTTATATTATTAAAAATAAAATTAACTTTACGATCTCCATTCTCCAGGTGATACAGATTCTGATTACAGTAGGTACTTTAGATTATGAACGGACTTATAAAATTCGACAAATTTTTGACTGTTATTTATATGTGACTCGGTGAACTTAATCACACAAAATCCACTCTACAAAAATCCACCAAAAATAATTTTGAAACAAAGCATGATTTTTATATTTTTTATACGAATCCTCTCAAACCTACAAAACATTAAAAAGCCTACTTCTTTTGTAACGGCTTCTATAATTGTATCACGTACCATAAACCCACAATACAGGGTGTTTGAATAAAAACAAAAACGGATTTATTTCTTACGCATTCAAATTAAGCTTGCCCACCATTTTTATAGCTTAAAGCAGTCCGTAGCGAAAATAAACGTCCTTTATTTGGCACATAAAGGACTTATTTGGCACATAACGGAAATAAAGCTGGTTCATATGAATAGGTTTCATACAAAATCCTTTAATTTATACAAACGGTGTATGGCGAATGAAGATATGTGAAGGAATTGTTATTTAATGCTTGAACACAGTTGCTATTATTTTTATCTGTCGTACTTACATAGTCCGTATTGCATTGCTTTGAGTTTGCCATTGTCTTCGAAAGCAATCGCTAACTTATTTCATTTTAAAACTCCTGCTGTATTTACTAAAAACCTTCTATGTATTTCATTTTATATACTATTAATTTATTTATTTAGAATAAGCACACCAACAGCACAGTCAATTACAATTAAAATGAAATAACAACTAAAATTGGCATTTCAGTAACCATGCAAAAAACAGGTATGCATGACATTGACATATAAATATTAGAAACAAAGGAAACAAAAATAAAGTGTGTCTAGAAGACATAAAACTAGAACACTACAAACCTAACCAATTTGACCTACATAGACGCACAGTTTGCACTGTTCAAATAGGGAACGTCTCTATGAAGCGAAACTCATGGAGAAAATATCTATAGGGTAATCTGTCAAATTGGACCCATGGTCTAAAAAAACAAGGTCTGGTACTCCGGGAGTGACACATGCTTACATCACTATCCAGTTGCCACTTTATTGCAACAAAACACGATTTATGGAAACATTTTCAGTCCCCATTCTGTTAAAAAATATATATAAAGTATTTAAATTGTCGTTTCGTTTTTCTAATCAAACGAAACAATTCAATTTAAACATAAACCAACGTAATTGTTACTTAAAACCTCGTCGTTTTATCGTATTCGCACAGGTAATAAAGGCGGTTGGGGAGTTATTATTACACACTACTGGTAACACTGCGGTGATGACGTAGGCTTGTGTCACCCACGTGACCACTGTGTCTGGGAATGCTATACCTGGCGAAGTATATTATTATACCATAATTGGACCTATCATTATATTGCCTTGCCATACGTGTTAGGGGGCTATTATATGTGGTATTTAAGGTAGATTTTGGCAATTCAAAAATACGATGATGACGTTTACTACGTTGGCTAGACCTAAAGTTAAAATAGTTTACTAATTGTGCGTCTATGGAACCGTTTATAATTTATGTACCTACTTACTTGTAATGTTTTTAATTATTGCAATAAACACTTTTTAGCAAAATATTTTGTGTTTTTCGTTTGATCATAGCTAGCCTATTACAATCTCATAATAACGACCTCTACTCCTACATCATGTCATGTTTATTGACAACGCTTGTAATTTAAATGTAATGTTTTTAAATGTGCTAACCAAGCTTACTATATTAACAGAAGAATACATTGATCAAAGTTCATCAAGTATTTATACAGGATAGACCACGGCAGTAATATAAAAACTTGTGGCCAAAGCTGTATCATTCAGAACTTTTGAAAGTCACAGATATTCTAAATGTTTTATAAGTTTAATTCACGTTATTTTGATGCCCTGACATTATCTGCCTGTTATCCTGATGCTATACGCCATTAAAACACGAGAAACAACAAAAAATAATTCAGGCGCATTTAAACCATATCTTTTCTACGTAAAAGTGGGTGCGCAGACAATTTTATAATCCACCCCATTTAGCAAACCGGCCCGACAATAAAGCACCCAGTTTCCCTTCGATAGCTCGCCATTTTTCTGCGCAGGACCCTACATATATTAATAATATATTGCACTGTAAGAAATCGCAAACGCGAGGGTGGGCCGGCTAAATGCTCCTTGATCCCTTGTGGCACGACCAAAAAAATATACGAAATCCCACACACGAATTTCAACTACATTTGCAGGAAAATAAGGTGTATTTCTGAATGAAAAAATACAGCACTTAATCACCGCTGTCTCTCGCATAATATGTATATAGAATGGTCGCGTACTTAGGCCTTTTTTAGCAAAAACTGTGACGCCTCGCGGATCCAAGATGGCCGCTCCATACGTATGTTGTTTTCATGTAATTACATGCTCTTCAGAGTACTAAATGGGTTTATGTTTGGCGAGTGAAATCATTTGAAATTAGAACGTTATTGTTTTTGGCGGGAACTGAAATTAGATTGCGAGGGGAACATGAAAAATGGAGGGAAATGACAAAAAAACGGGCTTGTGTATACAGATTTTTATTTTTTGACACGAAAAATTATTACAAACAAGATTTTGTAGCGGAAACTCCCTTTAGATATAGGTACCAAATAATCAGAATATTAAGTATTACAAATAAATGTTTGTAAACTAGAAGTTACAAATGAAATCTTACAATGTAAATGAGTACAAAGCAAATTAAACTTAGTGGTAAGAGGTAGGTATATGTTATGGAGAATTAATACTAAATCACTGAAAAGCAAGCAAGCGTAAAGTCACTTAGGATGTGCACAGATTCAGGTCAACTGAATGTGAAATCCTTAAGTGAAAGCGTGGTCACATAATACTTTGAATGCAAAAGATCTTATCTAATTCCTTAGATTATATTATATTATATGGTTTTATTGAGTCTAGAAGATACATTAGATTAGAGATTAATTTTTAGAAGGTGTAAGTATGACGTGTGTGTGTACGTATGATGTAGGTGTAATGTGTGGAGTGTCGTAGTGTAATGTGTGTATCTGGTGTGTAATGTGTGGTGTGTGCTTATAAGATCCACTGCGATCACTAATTCATCCAAGCATGGTGAATTAGCCAAAGATCGTTTGCAAAATGAGCCCATTAAATTTTCTGCTGTGAATTGTTGATTTTGAATGTAGAACAATAATGAATATTAAATCTCCAGTTATGTTAAATCGCAACGAGGCACAAAGATTTACAAATAACTTCTTTTTTCAAGACTCGAACAGGCATTAAAAAAAGTCTATGAAGGTAGCTGACGTTCTAAATTAAATTAATGTCACAACAGGTAACTTGTGTTGAAGGTAGTCTAGTTGACTATGAATGTTGATCAGTTAGTGAATATTAAATCGTATTCTATTTATCAATTACAAACAAATACAAAGCTTTTCAAAATAAAAATAATTATTTTTAAAACATGCAAAGTTATTTTTGAAATCTATCACACTAGCAGCTGATGAGCCGACTTTTAAAAATACACTAATTTGACAACAGCAAACAAAATGTCCTTTCATCTGTCAGTTTTCAAAAATCGAACAGTGATTTGATATTGGTTGTGTGTACTTGTGTGGTTTTAAAACATTGAAAGCAAACGTTTGGTATTGATTGTGTATCGACTGTGTTTGTTGAAATCAATATCGGTAAAATATCTCTGCTTGTTGTTTGTCAGCTGCGTTTCAACCAAACGTGAGTTATTTTTAATAATATTAATGACTAAAAGATTCAATATTTTTTGGTTATTAGCTAAATATCCATTATAATAATCTAGGTATGTTATGTGAAAACTGTACTTGGTGATTTCGTAAAAAAAACAATAAATGATTTTGAAAAAGCAATTTAGTTTGAATGTGTAAGAAGTATTAGAAATAATTTAAATTTGGTAAATAGTTAAACCAATAGATATATTATTTTGAGAGGCGAGTTATTCACGGAAAGTGATTTAAAATGCTTCGATGGAAAATATAATGTGAGTGAACAGGCTAGAATTTTTAAAAGCATAGGTAGGCATGTGGCCTTTATAAAATTTCAATTTATCAATTTATTTTTCTTATCTTGTTATTAAGTACTTTTATATGTTTAAATAGGTGACAGTGTGACCAGACCAATTTCTATGAAAATTTAATGGAAATTGTTCTACCAGAATCGCATCGCACCGTCACGTTGCGTCTGTCTGCTTGGGCCTTAAAGTATAATTTACGGATCTGCAAAATTACTATAGAAATCGGTTTTCTACCAATTACTTTTTTTTGCTTTGAAAGATCTATCTATAATGGAAAATTGAATGCCTATTAATATATATTAAAATCACAATGAATTTTGGATATTATTTAGACGCCAGTACACAAAATTAACATGAAATAGCCTAAAAATAAATCAGATCGTTCTGTTTTCTAAGAACTAACTTGTAATACCTAAATCAAATTTGTTTGCGTTGTCCTAATTATTAAATAATCGGTTATTTCTACATGATTAGAAATAATAATGATTATAATAGACATATGAACTCAATCAAAGGGTCAACATTAGTGACATTTGAAGCAGTTTTGAACTTGAAATCACATTTCAAACATATCAATCAATTTTATGTTTCTTTAGAATAAAATTACATTAATTATGTTGAAGCTGGTTAACACTGATAACGTCCATATTTCATAATGTTTTAAGCAATAATTTAACACTTATTAAGAGCCTGTTTCATCGCTTTAAAATAAATTTAAAATCTTGGTAGGTACGGCACACATTTATTAAAAAAAATCCCTAGGTATATAGAGTGTCTGGGTAATGAAAAACTGATATTTAAAAAACGTAAAATTGTTATCTAACTGACCAGAAACTACTATTTTTGAACAACATGTTTCATCTATTTTTCTTTTCTTAAATTTTCTTATCATGACAAAACAAGCTCTCAACACAAGAATCCAATACAATAAAAACAATTTACTATAATGCGGTCATACAATTATTAAAACACGTATCGATTCCCTCCAACACCGATTGCAATCGATACTCATATCAGTATCGGTATCGATAAAAGAATTCCGCCAGCGAAGTGTCGGCCGTCCGATCGTGAGTAAATATTGGTCGATTTTGTCTTTTTAACCGAACGGTGTCCGTGGCCGAGTTAGAGGTTATTGTTCCATTTTTGAAATTCCCGCCGAATTTTGTTTTGTTTTCGACGTGTAATGGCGACGCGTTGAAACTGTTTTCGTTTGCAGATGTATTGGTTTGCACTGAAAAAGAAGATAGTTGATATTTATTATCATCTCGGATTTTGGAGTTCTTATTTCACACGAGTTGGTTCGAACTTTTATATACCACATGCGAATTAGGAAGGGAATTGATTGATTTGTTTTCTTCATTCGGCATTCAATAAATCAGATGGTAAAGGGAAAACAGAAAATCAATTGAAAAGCTTTGGTTGTAAAATATTCTTGTTGTTACAAAGCAGAGGTGGTTAGAATTTTAATGCTAGTGGCTCTTTTTCGCACATTTTATAGATACAATGTTTCTTAACTAATATTGCCATATTATTTTTATTTTTTGGGTGGTATATCATCAAATGACCTCTCCCGCTCTGGGCGGAGCGGAAGGGCGTGTCAGACTCTTACAGACTAAAACTCAACCGTGTTCCTTCAGTTGCCTGTGCGCCAGGGCCAACTAAAGGCACACGGGTGGGTTTTAGTCAGTAAGAGTATTAATATTATTAGTATTAGTATTAATATTAGTATTAGTATTCCATATTAGTATTATTATTATCAAGTGCCTACCCTTTTCGCAACTATTTCTGGGGTTGGTTTCCAGTCTAACTAGATGCAGCTGAATATCTTTACGGTCTATTTTACATGGAGTGACTGGTTATCTGACCTCTACAACCCAGTTACCTACTGGGTAATACGATACCCCTTGGTAAGACTTGTTAGACTTTCGGGCTTCTGACGACCCATAATGACTGTCAAAGAACCACGAATGACAGCCGGGACCAACGGCTTATAATGCGTTCCGAGGACCCATCCACGGACCAACCGCGGCAAGCGTAGCTTAACCTGATCGATTGACCCGTGAGGCTGTTATTACTGAGCCACAAGCCCTTATATTATTAACTAGTATATTAGTATTTACTTAATATTTCTCATATATCAGGGGTGTATAGATAGCCTATACTCACATTAACAAACACTCCGACCCGGAACAAATATCCGTAGGACATACAAATATTGGACCGCGCGGGAATCGAACCCTTAACTCAGAAACCATCGTTTCACAACGTTAATTAAGTTTAGTAATCAATACGAATGAGCTCAAGATAGTACGTTGGTCAATCATATAATTCTATCATCAACTTTCTAAAATTATTTTCCGCTTTGCAACTGAAACCTGTGTTCTAGAACGATGATCAGTCTTAATTCTTAATTTGAAACAGGATTTTTGAATAGTGAAAATGGGTTAGTTTTGATTCGAAATTTAAATTAAAATGTTCGAAATTAGAAAAGCAGTAGACAGAAAACAGACACAGGAACAAAAGCCGAAATCATCTAATAAATAAATGAAAATAACGCGGCCTCACGAAGCGGCATAAGTAAAGAAAACGAAAAAGCACGCGTCAATGGCGCGGGTACACAACAACAATTGTCAAGCAATTGTTGTCATTTTGCGTAGAATGCGCGTCGACCGTATGGCGTGCGTCTACTTTCAACAAATAGATAAACAAAATGGTTTTTTTTACCTGTGGTCTGTTGCCTCGTGGATCGTCGCGCGTTCGGAATTTTTCGTACTTATGTCGAGATTTAGAATCTAGCTGGACCATGTTGTTTTCTTCAATGCTTCGAAATGGAAGTGAGTTTTGATTTAGGATTTATTAGAAAAATGTTCTCATTTTTAAACTGCACTGAATTTAGAGGATTTTGAACACTGGCCTTATTTTATGAATACTATTTTTGAATGTTTTATGAAGTGGTTATTTTATTTTAATGTTACATTTTGAAGTTGGAAATTTTGCAAGCGAACTTATCGATCAGTCGCCAGATGTGAACTGAATTCGATCGGTCCTCGCAATCCTTTAACGATTCGCATCCCCACTCTATTTTTAAGAAAACATATTTACCTGGCCACAATAACCACCAAAATCGAACGCCAAACCAAAAAAGAATACTAATATTTTAATGCAAAAAGAATAAAGACCAAAATCCTTTGCAGATTTCAAAACGAGATGCCAAAAAAATTGGGTACAAGTTCGCCAGCCAGTCTTTATAATGTGTTTTGAAAAAAGAACTGGTTTTAAAAACGTTGCAGCGTTATATGGCTGGAAGTAAATAGGTTGCAGCATTCTTGCTGCAGAATCGAGCTCAAGTGAAGGGTGCAACCCTTTGTCGTGTGGTCGCGTTATGTAAAAAGTATGTACTGGACCAACTTTACAAGGGAACCGTCGCGTCGCCGCGTCGCGCGTCGGTTTGTTTTGTACCTAATCCAGTTTAATTCGGTAGAAAATTTTCTTTGTACGTTGGGTGATTGTAAAGGCATTGTTGAATGGATGGGAAGATTATATCAATTTTAGCATGGACATTGTGTTTTAAAAAACCGTTACCTACTTATATCATTTGGCACCAATGAAAAAAATGCAAACTGGCTTAGTTGGTCTAATTATGGCCATGGTCCACCAGTTTGCTGATTTTCCTCAACTTTGTCCAGAATTCAGTGTAAATATTAACAAAAATGCGATAAAGTTCGTGCGATGTAAGTACTTACTTAAATATTTAAATCCTGTTTTCGTGTTCCTATGCATCATTTCAAAAACATTTTCGTTAAAATTTTATGAAGTTTGTAGAAACCGTGCATTTCACATTTTTGGCAGTTTTATTTGAATGAAAGCTTAAAAGAGTAAACTTTGAGTTATAAACTCTTTATACAGTTAGATTATCCTGCTCATAATGAGTTCTTTTTGTTTCGCAACTACGGCGTACTTAGCAGATTTTAATTAAATTGTAATTGAGCTTCATTGTGCGTAATCCAATCAAAACTAATCTCAACTGTAAAATACGCTTAAAACGTTATTTCTGCATTAATTGTATTTTTACGATCTTAAAAAAAGTACCTAAACATTAACAGAGACAGGTATTTCTAAAAGAAAGCAGACTACCTACCATCTTAAATTCTTAAACAAATGACAATGGAATCTTTTAATGAAGCGAAAGTATTACCCCAAAAAAAGCTCTCCAGCAAAAAAATACTACCTACGCATGGGCGGTACCTACCCATACTTCCATACTAATATTAATATAAACTTGAAAGAAACTCAGTCTGTCTGTCTAAACTGTCTGTTTGAACGGTTTTCGACAAAATTTGGCAATGAGTTAGATGGCATAGCGTTCTGGGATGAAAATTTGTATGGGAAACCCAGCATTTCTAAAGTTGGGATATAAAAATTCAAATTTATGCTTTTGGTAAGAAATAAAGAATTACGTGATTCAGGGTTTTTGAAAAGTCAAACCCTAAGGGGGTATTACAGGGGATGATTTTAAAAGTCACATTTATTATTGAATATTGTAACAGATTTAAGAGATTGGAAACATAGTCATGATCCATATCTTGAGGTAACATTTAGTATTTTTTTATTAAAATCGGTCCATTCGTTAAAAAGTTATTACAATTTAAAGTCATAAAATGACTTGGCTAACATGTAGGTAGTGTGAACGACAATAGCGTAACCGCCATAATTTTAACTTTCGAAAATTAATAAAAAATATTGTATTGTAGCAAGTCGAGAGACTCTTTGCAGATATTTATTTATTTATTAATAGGAGAACCAACAGCTATAATAGATGGATAACAATTGAATGTATAACACAGAGCCAATTACAGGTTCTGACGGATAAAAACAGAAAAAGTAGTAGAAATCTTAGGATCTTAGGATCTCAGGATATGCATCGTGACAACATAGTTCATTTATGCAATGGGCTTTCAGACAAAGCACTTCTCACGCGAGTATCGCGTACGCGGCGTTCCACATTCTGGTGTTCCTGTACTTGCATCTAAAAGGACCAAAAGCTCCATCCACATATGTTTTTTTGTCCGTACCGTTCCTCAGTTCCGTATCCGCGTCGCGATCCAAGAACGCTAGTTTGGACGCGCGGGATCGGGGCGTACCTGGATGCGTGCCTAGTTTGTTGCTAACAAGGGCACTTAATCGTTAATTATAATAACAGTCCTCTTTGGCAACGAACTATATTATTTTAATGTTAAAATCGCTTTTAAAGTTTCGTCCCGATTCGGCACTGCATCCCTATTCACCCCGTTTGACGGTATATATACTTACATACTATCCATAACCATACTTCCATCCATATATTCATACTTATACTAAAGGCATACAGATAGATAGATCATGACCTGGCTAGGACATAGGAAACTTTTCGTATCCCGGCAGTACGTTTCCGTGGGATAATTTCCGACACCCACGCGGGCGAGGCCGCGGGCAAAAGCTATAGTCTTTAATATAAACACCGTTGCGGCCCACCACTAATCTAAATGCAAATCAAGCATCTGCATTACGCTGACTAAATTGAACCTCATTGATTATACTTTGGTTTTCATACGTATGTTATAATGCAGGAAAAGGCTTTTTTATGTCTGCCTATTCTCCCTTATATACTGCTTTACATGTTTATTAAAACATAGATCATTTCTTAATCTATTTTTCTTAAAGAAAGAAGAAAGCAAAATACGTTTAATTGCGGTAAACCTGACGCAGAGAAAAACACACAAATACAAAAAAGAACGAGTTGGGCGAAAAAGATAACTATCTAAATGACTAATTGCGATGTCAAAAACCTACACGAAATCAGTTTTTTTTTCCCTTGACGAGAGTAGATTTTAAAACATACCTAACTACCTATTGCTTTGTTGCCACTTACTCATATCGACAAAAACTATTCGAAATTCTTGCTTAAATTAGTTTGCTTTTGTTTATTTAAATTCCACTCCGAATAGGGCTGGGTAACAACGTCATGATGGAAAACTGAATTAAGTTCATAAAAGTCCATTTGATATTATGGAATTCAACGAAAAATTATCAGCTAAAATTCCAGCATGACTGATTGCATTTCCACTTACATGGATAAGCGTTGAACTAGATGAAATCCCTAGTTAAATGTGGCGTACGCATTATGGGTAAGCCACCATGAGTTGTACCTACGCATATTTATTAAAAATACAGATACATAATTCTATAATTTTCCAAAAAAATCACTTTATATTATGAACTAGCTGACCCGACAGACGTTGTTCTGCCCAAACAATTAATTAGTTCATACAAAAACCCCATGGAAAAAAGGACTCAGTTTTTCAAATTTTCCGGGTAACTCTTCCAATTTTTCTTTCCCTATAAACCTTATTCGGACTATAACGATTATTTGAAAAACAATAAATAGCCGATTCTGTCCAGCCGTTCAAGTAATGCGCTTACCAATGATCAGCATTTCATTTTTATTTATATAGATTATCTTTAAAAATAAGCTAGATATCGGTTGCCTTAAGAATTTTACAGTGTAAAACTTGTTTTATACATACTCATCACAAAAATACAATATCCTGTAATAAAAAACATCCAATGTCCGTTTTAACAAACACGTTTTAAAGGCCACACAAAAACGGTACAAAATGACTTATGCTCCTTTATATACGCTATTATACCGATATCGGGATCACAATTGGCAATTCAAACGCTCCCCAGTCTAATTTGCTCATTTCGACCGAGCTCAGTGCAAAACGCAGCTAATGCAATCATGCAAAAACCGGATCCTAAAAAAACGGATTTAATCATTTTATTAAGCCACCAATAAAGTTTGAATGAAACAGGTTTTTCAGAACGAGGGTTTCTGCAGCGCACAGGTACCGCGGAATGCAAACTTCGGGCTGCAGATCACCAAACGGGTCCCGGGACGTGTTTTCGACATTGTCCTCAAGATCGAAAGGGGTAGCCTAACAATCATTCGCACAAATAAATACGGCAGCTGCAGGTTGCAAAAACTGGTACTGCTTGAAAAGATCCGTTTTCGTTTATTGTAATATTTCAATAGCCATTTAATACAGTACAGACTCATGATATTGTTAAACGATAATCCAATGAATTCAGTTAGTGGCGCCTCTCCAACCGACACCGTTACGCCATTTTAGGAATAAGAATTTTATTTGAATTATAACATTCTTTCGGCGTTCCATAATTTGTAAATTAAATTTTAAAAATGGAACGCTTTTTACACAAAGGCGTAAACGTCATGCTTTGTTTTTAAAACTAACACCGAATGCCAAGAAAAGAAACGTGTTGTGCACGCGGCAGCGAATTAAAAAAAACAGGCAGACATTTTTAATACAGCGTAATATTCACATTTTCCTACTAAGATAACGCTCCGCCGAGCGAAATATGAAAGGAGTTATCAAAACAATCTCGCGCGCACTAAATCACTGTATATAAGGGGAAGAGAAGTCCTATTTACTCGGAAACGGACAAAATAAATGTTTTTATTACATAATGCGAATTTTCTCAAAGTCTCATTCTAAATGTGGGGCCCACAAAAATGGTCCTTGGCGTTTAGAATACAGAGTCAAGTTTCTATTGTAGACTTTTTTAAACATTGACGCCGTTGCTTGTTAATTACAAAAGGACCTTTTTTTAATAGGAATAAGGCTTGTTTTCGTTTGTGAGGTATGAGGGCAGATGCTGGGCTTTGTATATAAAAAGGTATGGTGCACAATTTTAAGCAGAGGGATTTGGTGGCGCTCGACAGCCCAGTGGCTTTCGTCGCTTACCTACCTCTGCTAACGTACCTACGGGCTGAAGTTCAGCCCGTAGGTAGAAAACTCTTCATGAAAACATCTTTTATACAGTGATTGTGTATAAAAACTCGGGATTCTCATTCTTTTCCAATGTGATTGCCGAATGAAACTCTTATAAACATAACTGCGGGGTAATTACGTAACACACTAACAGTAGGAATGGGTTTCATTTTGACAGTTCAACAACATTCATTGCGTTATTAACGTTGTTGAGAAGACAAATTTTTCAAACATATGAAGCAATGGATTAGCAATAGGCTTCAAAATGATTCAGATTGTGATAGATAGTGTGTTACGTAATTAGGGTGCTGGTCGCTAAGAGATATTTTTTTCCACATTGCTCGCTCTATCGAGTCCTTACTTATGTAGTCTGCAGTTGGATCAATCGTCACTGCTTTCAAATAGGTACCGTAGCTGTTCGGCACCATATTTGTGACCAACCAACATCCCAAAAAATCTGTACACTGCAATTTTTGCGACCTAACTCAATTTTTGTGTCTACGGTGGCTGGCGTATAAGTATTTAAGTAAACTTTACTTAAATAAACTATTAATCAATAACGTACTTATATTCTACGAATAATTGATCCATGTTAAGGACGAGATGCTACAATTTAATCATGTCCAACAATGTTTTAAACTTGGGCCAACTTTGTACCATGTCGGAACTAGTTCCCAGAAACATGACCTAAGTAGATCCACAAGTGAGTTATAAGCCACTCAGCCCAATTCACATACGTCAACACATACACACACGCACACACAAACACACACACATATATTCATACACACACGCACTATAGTAACTAATACGGCTTATTTTTATTTTTATTTAATTTAATATTTGTATTATTTTTGTATTTTTATTACGGACGCTTTTAACGTTCTGCATCGTTCTCACATGCATAATTTCAACATGAATGATGTAACCAATATTTTGTAACCATAATTTGATTTAAATAAGTGTCCATGGAGTTTCTTGCTCGTTTTTCTCCATAGGTACCTACTACGTTTTGGAATGGGCAACTAACTTCATCTTCCTGACTGACCGACACCTTGACAATTCGAAAGTGCATGTAATTGGTTTATTTGAAATAAATGCTTTGAGTTTGAGTTTGAATAAATAAATAATTTTGTAATACATACATTTGCACCGCACCACACTTGGGACCTCAATGGCAGCTCGATCACGATGGTGACGGAAGTAACAGGTACTTATGGCACAGGAGTCCTCCTACTTTAAGCCCAGTTGCACATGTCTTGTATCTTGCCACTAAGTTATAAAGTCTAATTTAAGGTACAATAATTGTAAATAGCATGAAGCAGTGGTGGCTCAGTGGCATCGGCTCCGACTTACGAGTTGTATGTCGTGGGTTCGAACCCAGACAGGCTCTTTAATTTATGTAAATTATTTCATCACCACTGCTCTCAAAACGGTGAAGGAAAATATCGTGAGGAAACCGGTATGTTCTAGAACCAAAAATTCGAAGTCTTGTGACATCTACCAACCCGCACTGGGCCCGCGTGGTAGATTACAGCCCACTCCCTCTCACAGAGAGGAGGCCTGTGTCCCAGCAGTGGGAACATTATAAGCTGATTATGTATAATTGTAAATAGGTTTAAGTCCGGAACAAATAAACATTTTTTATTGTTTGTTTGTTTTTAATAGATAACTCGAGTGTACTGACAAACCTCCAATTGAGGATACGCTTCCTGGATTTATTTCAGTTCGGAACTACACATGCAGAGATTTGTGTCAAGTCATCATCATCTGCCTAGCTTTTCCCAAGTACCTTTATCGGGATCAACTCCCAGTCCAACCAAAAAATTAGAAATTCTAGTATTAGTAACGCATACAATCAAAATCAAAAGTCATTTGTTCAATCTAGGCTGAGAATCAGCACTTTTTGAACGTCAAAATTACATAAGACAGTCCCCCAAAACGCCCGCCCTTCACCACTTTCTAGTGCTTTCGCTGGGGAGAAGAAGTGGTGCAACAAACTCCTCAGCAGCACAGCTGTCTGATCAGTTAGAAGAACTGGATTCCATACAATAAGTAATTATTATTACAAAACACAAAACATTATATATATATATTTTAATAGATATGGATTATCCGTTATCCAAACGAATTTAATTAAATTAAATTACAATAGAGTTTAGTTTAGAAACTCAGCGGTCACAGTCTCTTTTGAAGTCCAGACATAATCTTCATCAAAACAGAATTTTATTAAACATTAAATTTAATTATTTGCCATATGTTAGCTAGCACACGCCAATATACCAACAAAAACATTGACAACTATACTCAAGCAGAAATACACAATAAAAACGTAAACAGAATTTAATACCTAAATATAAGCCTCCAGGCATATAGGCCGTTTATATAGCAAAGCTGCATTATGTTCATATACTCGTAGCTGTAACATGAAGTCACGTCATGAAAAAATAACACAAAAACAGTCCCGAAACTAACTTATAATAACAATATAATAATAATCGTAATCGTGTTATAAAAACATTATAATCGTTGAGCTCCTTAAGTTCTGAGTTGAGCTGCACGTTTACTAACAAATGCGTGCACTGACTGGACAGGTCCGCTCAATCTGTATGGTTCTTTACTCAAAAGACCAGTTCTGACACCAATCTACATGATCTGACCAAGATTATGTCTTGACTTCAAATGAGACTGTGACCTCTGAGTTTGTTTCGGCCTTTTTTCTCAGAGTAGTCAGATAGGAAACGTCGACCTCATCTAGTTTTTAAAATATGATTGACGTGTAAAAGTGTTTGTACAAACCTATTTACCGAAATAAAACCATTAATTATTTATGAAATTCAGTGAAGCACATTTCTATGTAACAAATTATGGCTAGTAAGTTATAGGAACCGAAATAACTTATTCTGCGGGGTAATTACGCAACGCACTAACAGTAGGAATGGGTTTCATTTTGACAGTTCAGCAACATTCATTGCGTTATTAACGTTGTTGAGCAGACAAATTTTTCAAACATATGAAGCAATGGATTAGCAATAGGCTTCAAAATGATTCAGATTGTGATAGATAGTGTGTTACGTAATTAGGGTGCGGTTCTAATAAACAATCGCGTCCAACTACTCGTAGTTTCAGGCAACACCGTACAAAACATAAAATTCTATGTGCATCTCGTATGAAACAAGTATCGTTACAGATCAGCGTCCCTCGTTAGCGCTTCTGGCTAACGGTCCGGGGTTCGATCTGGGCAAATGTAATTGGGTTTCAGTCAGAAAAATCCGCGATGACGGTAGGTTGGATATGTATCGGCAAAGTAGTGATAGTGTTTTTGACGACGTATTGAAAAGAATGAAAATACATTTGTTTAGCACAGACTAAAAGACACAAAATCCTTACTAGTATTACAAATTCGAAAGTAACTCTGTCTGTATGTTACCTTTTCACGCCTAAACCACTGAACGGATTTCGATAAAATTTGGTTATGAGATAGATGGCATCCTGGGAAAGGACATAGACTAGTTTTTGTCCCGGTAGCACGTTCCTGTGAGATAATTTCCGACATCCAAGCGGGCGAAGCCGCGGGCAGAAGCTAGTATAATATAAAACAGATAAAAAAACAAATAAAAATGTAAGTGAACTTCTCGTTGAGAGATTAATTTGTGTGCATAAATGTTTCATTAATAAATATCTGGATCCTACGACGTGTTTTGGACCGAAACTTATACTGGCACTTTAAGAACTTACCTAGATAAGTACTGTGAAGGTTGTCAACAAGGTTGTCAGATTGACTGTCAGAAAAGTTGTTTGGGTTGGATTCGATCACTAGAGCGAATTTAGAATCAGTTTAAAAATTGTAAAATGACCGTTTGTTATATTGTAGAAGGCAGTTTTTTTTTTGACGTGCATAGGTGATCACGTTTTCTTAAAAATAAATAGATAAAATTCAGTATAGGTTTTTATTAGTGGCTGCGCTTGATCTTTTCTGGTACCAGGGCTGCAACGCCCTAACAGTACTTAACTGGTAATGGTTCTAGACCATAGTTTTTTAACGTGGGCGATGACACCTCCTCGTGGGCGTTTTAGACTTTTATAGGGCAGTAGACGACCCAGAGAAATTCGCATCCTATATTAATAGTTATAGTATAATAGTTTCAGATTCGCGACAGATGCTAAGTAAAAAAAATTAGGCAGCTAGAAAAACAGATATTCTCAAAGGCAGGCAAAACAAGATTGAGAACCTATGTTCTAGACAAAAGGAAAATTAACTCTTTGATTCTCTATTTTCAGTTTTCCGCTTTAGACTCGCTTAATTGATTCGTATTCGATCACAAAGTTAGTTTTAAAAAGGAATAAACACATTTTAAAATTACAATTTCTCAATTTTCAATCTTATTTCTATCTTAAAATATATAAGAGATCCGATTCCCAAATTTTGATACCCATTCATCATACCGATTCAATCACCCGACATTACTTCTGACATCTTCCCGGCATAGCACGGAAAGTGAGAGTGCATGGCCAGACACATCCACACCCCCTGCTGTCGCGCCTCGAAACTAACGATATCGCACAGTGATCGGCCCCTATCGGGGATCGAATCCAGACTACTACGGATACACTAATTGTACATGCGAAACAAGTGAAGCTTGACTAGTTGGGACCGTGATTCCGCTTGGGTGTGAAGATTTTCTCTGTAAATAAAGGAAACAGCACACATATCAAATCGGGAAGGGATCGTCACCGTATCAACTCGAGCCATTTAGTATTCTTTGTATGACACCCAACTGCAACGCACACTTATTGGAATCGTAACGTTATCGCCTCGCCTCGGGACAAGCTCACGGACCGCGGTGCGGTGCGTGGTCAACTTGCAGTTCCTGCGCTTGTGACTCGTCCCCGAACTTACGTCTCTTCGTCCACTCTTGCCTCTCTCACCCCTCCCGCGGCCTGCCTGCAGCACACTACTGTTGCCACACGTGCTGTCATTCGGTCGGAGAGCTGTAAGCGCGGCGTCACCTAGCCGTAGCCGAGTCGACAAATCGGAGCTGCTGATTCGCTTTGGTTACGTGCTTACGTTAAGTTGTCGCCTGTTTGACGGTGCGCGGTGAGGCGAAAAACGATACGGTGACGATCCCTTTCCGAGTTGATATGTGGGCTATGACCTTAAGCCAGCTAATATTCTTTGGGGTATCAAGTAAACTCATAATTCTCCTGCCTTCATTCCAATTTATTTGGGGTCAGCACAACATGACTTTTTAGCCATATCATCTTTTACACAGGGGGAGTATCAAGTCAACTGTCTACCAGAAATCGTTTGGTTTGTTTATTTAGACATGAATGATTATAACTTTTATAATAATGGTTTGTTAGTACGACGTTAGACTTAATTGACTTCTGCAAAATACTTAGACTCGATTAGATTATGTACTATTTAGCGGCATATACTTATAGTTGTTGGTGGTTTTTTGAAAAATGCCGAAAGTCAGCCATGGTTTCTACTATGATTTATAAGTAATATGAAGGAAAAGCGTAATTACCCGGATCGTATTGTACTTAGATACCTAAATACCTGTATCAATAAAACAAAATGATACCGGAAAAAAATTTTTTCATTACATTTTCATAATGCTTTTCCATGCGTAACTCACACGGGTTCCCTCTCGTTTAATATCGTACGTGTGATAATCCCCATAGAGAAATGAAAGTATAAACAAAAACAAAGCGCCCGGACCCCGCCTATTCTAACCTCAAAACATAACTCTTGCTCATAAGCCCTCAGAAACAAAAAAAAAAAACGTTCGCAGAGACCGCTCCAATTATAAAAGGCAGTCGCCCCGAAAACCCTCGGCTTTAAAAAAAAGAATAAAAAAAGTTATTTAAATAAAACCCGGCGCCCACGCTCTGTGTCGCATAAATTGCCTTCATTAATTTCCGGACCCTGCAAAATATTGTCTTGAAAGGATAATCAAATACAAAAACGTGGAAATGGCGGTGCGTCATTTCCATAACATTTCCCTGGCCCGCCCCGCGCGCCCCTCTGCCCCCTCGCCCGTTTTTCGTCCCCTTTTCCGGTCCCTCCGTCCCCTTTATGAGTCGTCCAATTACGACCCAACGTCGGAGCTTAAGGCTCGCATTAGAGAGAATGGTAATGGTCGCAATTAGATGTATATACTATGCAGACTCACGAGGTTTTGTGTGCAAACCATTGTTTAAGAAATTAACTTAATTTTTTTAGCTAATCTGGGTGAGTTAAGGATAAATGTGTGAGCAAGCACGCCTGGCTACTGTCGCTAGATTAAACTGAGGGCGCGAAAAGCAAAGATTACCCAAAACGACTCTCGAATAGTAAGGACCAGTTTCGGTCCCAAATTGGGCCCATTGCCATTTTGATCTTCGAAGCAATGCATAACTTTTTAATGTAACGTAATGGACTTTGTCTGAAATAAAATGAATTAATGAAGTCTGAAATTATCCCGCGGGAATGTACTACCGGGATAAAAAGTATCCTACGTATTGATTCAGGTTATAAACTATCTGTGTTCCAAATTCCACCCAAATCTGTTTAGTACTTTTTGTGTTAAAGAGTTACCAACATCCATCCATCCATCCATCCTCACAAACTTTCACATCCTACTTCCTACTAATATTATAAATGTGAAAGTTTGTGAGGATGGATAGATGGAAGTTTGTTACTCTTTCACGCAAAAACTACTAAATAAATTTGGATGGAATTTGAAACACAGATAGTTTATAACCTGGATTAAGATGTAGGATACTTTTTATCCCGGTAGTACGTTCCCGTGGGATAATTTCCGACCTCCACGCGGGCGAAGCCGCGGGCAAAAGCTAGTTTATAATATTAGTGGGATTATAACTTTTGAGTATGGCATTCAAACAAGAATCTACTCAAAACTGATCCTGAAACTTATCCTACTGAAAATAACGCACTACAAAACAGGTTTACATTCAACACTCAGCAGATCCTGCCGCATTATCTTTAATTTTCATAAAAAATTGTTAAGATGCTTCCTGGAACTATAAAATCTCATGATATCCAATGATTATAGCCTTTATCATTCTAGTTTCCCTATTGCGCAACTCCTCGAATGCCTCAGTTATGGGGTCGCATGTTTTAATCCCTAATGGATCAAATACTTGCAGAGTCTACAGCAAATTGTGCTTATCCACAGTCATTACCATACTTTAAATAAATTAAATTAAATTCGAAATTAGATTAAATTAAAATTAAAATATTATTTAAAACATTCAAATTACCCGCTTTACAAAGGATCTCCATAGCGGAGAATAGATCCTATCAGCTTCAGTCTTCCGAATTCCGTTGCAGCTGCCACGCATTCTGCAGATCAGGAATATAGTTTTCTTGCGGATGATGGCTTGAAAGCCATCAGTGCGATACAGTACAAACATCCCCGATGCAATACAGAAGCGAGGCAGCCCCAACATCACCCTGAAGACGTTATTATACTGGACGCGCAGAACATCCAGCGATCTTAAAACACATAAGAAATCGTTATATTTCGTGTCAATTACGCTATACGACAATAGACCATACCTTGATTTAAATAACGAGGTACTGGTACCGTGGTATTGGTAAAGAGTCTAACTAACTTAAGGTTCCGTGCACGAAAAAAGCCCATTTATGACAATTTCTTATCTAATAGTTAAAAAGCTGGAAATAGTTAAAACATTAAGTCTGTATGATTATAAAAATACAGTTTTCGTGGCGCTAAACCATTCGTGTCAGTGACAGCATCAGTTAATAGTTTCATCACGTTCGCGCTCTCGAAAATATTGTTTATTTCGTCATTGATTTACTTAATGAAGATATTGTATTATAATAAGATAAAAATTTTGATTTTATTTCAAAGATAGCTGAAGACTAATGTGTGATTAATAAAATTCTTGGAATGGTTTGCTAAGTAATAGGAAAAAATACGTTACTGACACAGTTTAAAAAAAAATTGGCTTTTTCCACATTATTTTTCTGCTATATTTTGTAAGTTGAAAAATGTGGTCCAGCTACATGCAAGTAGACCATATAATAATGTTAAAAATATATTTTAATGTTCAAAATCAAAAGTAGTTTCTTGTAAACAGATGATCAAACATCAGTCTCGCGTAATTTTTCGGAAAATTTGCTGCGAATATTAGTGATTTTCCATGATTACTTAACTTATTTGAAAAATCCCTTTCAGCCACATGCAAAACAAAGAAGTCGACTTTTCAAATCACAAATAATTTTGTCTATTCTGTTTTTCCCTTTCTCACAAACAATTAACAAAAATGATCAAAATCAGTCGATTTCGTGCACGGCCCCTTAAGGTGTACCGAACTTATCTACTTAAGTATTGACATGCACCACAATTTAAAGTTAAGTCAGCGAAACTATTTTTTTAAGCAAATCGATTACCAACTTAAATTGTCCGTACCTATATTCAAATTATAACTGTCATTATTTGACAGTTGTATAAAACTGCATAAACACGAAACATTTTGCAGTGTGTTAGTTTGCTTAACAATAAATCAATTTCTCAGACTGTACTATTTATTTCATTTAATTGGAAAAAAATATGCATCAGCAAATTAAAATTGTTTATCGCTACAAATAAAGGCGCCTAATAACCACGCAAATTCAAGCACCCATTCCTAATTCAATTAAACATAAAATCAAATTAGGATCTTCAAAAACATAGTATTACGTACCTACATACAAATGGCAAACACAGACGCGCTGTGAATTCGTTTCGTTGCGCCTAAATAAACAAAAACATTTATTGGTTGTGTTTGTCCCCACTTAATTAATTTTCTCATTTCCTATTAGCCCTGAGGTGAGGTAAAGGATTTTCGTTGCCCTGTTTGGTTTTTGGAATCATGTTATGTAAATTCACTGAAGGGAGCCCTTATGTAAACGTTGAAGGTACTCTCTGTAGATAGGCATACGGCATTTTTATTCAAGTCTTCATCATCACTCTTTTACTGTAGTCTGCAAGAAATATATTTCTAAAAATGTATTTTTGAAAAATCACACTTCATAACAGCCAGCCTTAATGTACCTTGATGTGAAAAAAAAACTTAATTTAATTACTAATAAAACTCGCGTTCCACATGATCACGTCGAACTACCAAAAATTTTCATGTTACAACAATTCTATAGATTGACCACAGAACATTTTTGAAATATTCAGTCATCATTTTACTTAATTCCTTCACAAACCTAATGCGGCTGCAAAACCTTTTAATTGATAAGTTTCAAAGAGCATATATTTTTTATCTTTGAATAAGTTTCAAAGAGCATATATTTTTTATCTTTTATCAATAAGTGCCCACTGGGTTTCAAAACCAGGTTTTATCATTTTATGGCTAAAAGTAGGTAAGTAATAAAATATTGAAATATCATATAAATATTATGAGAACTATGCGAGAGGAGTTGGTGGATATTTTGAAATAGGTTTTTTTTTAATATTAATAAGAACTAAAGTTCTTAATAATTCATTACAATATAGCCTATTAGAATAATTAGCAATTTAACTCCAACTTTTTGTTTCACGTGATAGATTACGTTATAACTAAGAAAAGTGTCAATTTGCACTTTTACACAATTCCGTAACACTTTCTTAGACCGATGCCTGCCGGGGTCGCGGATTGTTCGAAAGAGTTACCGTGGCCCTGGCGCACAGGCAACTGAAGGAACACGGGTGGGTTTTAGTCAGTAAGAGTCTGATACGCCCTTCCGCTCCGCCCAGAGCAGGAGAGGTCATTTGATGATTTCCCACCCAAAAAAAAAAAAAGGGTCTGATAATAAACAAAAACATTTTTTATACACTACAAGAACTCAAATAGCCCAAATAGGTTCTCTTTAGCCTACGCACTTTGTGAAAAAGTTTATAAAGTTGGATTCTCATGATCAATAGGACAACGAAAGGGATCGAACTCACGAAGTCACGACGTCTCGCATGCATTCCGAGATTTTAAAGTTGGACAATTATCGCTTACATTTACACGTTTCGTGGTATTTATTTTCTTTCAACAGACAGGCAATTTTTATACAAAAATAAACTAAGCAACTATAAAATACTAAATGAAAAAAAACACGTGTGGCACTCGGGGACTGCCGCGGTAAAGCTATTGCATAGCATTTTTTATCAACTTATACAATTATATATTCTTTTTATTTTTTATTTATGCAGTATTTTTTTTCTTTGATATTAATTCAAGTACAGTCATACCATATACATACACGTTAAGCGAACGCTCGGCCGAGCTACATGGTAGGCAGAGTGGGGGGTGTTAGGTTTTATTTTCGTTACGGAATTTCTTGATTCGGTCGCCGCGCTCAATGCCCGCGATAAAAGCTATGCAATAGCTTAACATGTCAAAAAATTACTTGTAGGTACTCACAAATAGGTATAAAACTAGGTACAATTAATTTAGAAATGTCTTGTGTATTATTTTCATGTAGCACATATATGACTTTATATACTTTCCGAAAATTATAATACGACATAAAATTTATAAAATTTATATTCTATCAATCATTGTTTTCCTTTCCTTGTAACAGCACAGCACTTGTGCAGAGGGGATTCTAACTCAAGCTCGGATTCATTGATGAAACGAAAATACACGAAGGGAGCCGAGGGGCAACGCGGGTCGTAAATGCCTTTGATTTTACTTTTACAGACAGGTATTTTTATCATCGGAATCGAATTATAAATAGCACTATCTATGAGTACCTATTAAACAATTAATCATGAAATGTGCTCACCCCATTACTTGGACTAGCAGTGTGCCATAAAACTGAAAATTCGAAATGTTTGTTTCATTAACTGGTAATCCGTATATATAATAGTAAATTATTATACAACTAACTATTAAAACTAGGTACTAAATTAATTAGCTAACTATACGGGCACACCCAAATACTCCGAAATATTTTATTCCGAATTACTATGTTCCGATTTTCAAAAGTCCGAATTTCATAATACCTAAGAATTATAATGTCTATTATTAAAAATCACGAAATTTATTTAACCGAAAGTCGTACATGCAATTTGTTTGTTTTCCGATTTTCATACGTTCGAAAATCAAATGTTCCATGGGTTCGCGGTCCGAAAAACGACATTCCGAAATTCAATACTTCGAATACTCGTAAACTGCTAAAATTAGGATTCTGATTCTGATTCAATTATTATAATATTCAGTTACGCATATAAATTCAAAATCTATAAGTAACGTTTAATGTAATTTAAAAACGTCTACTTTGTTATTAATATTTGTGTATTAATATTATTTTTTGTGTTTTCTTATTCTCCTTATTATATACCTGTGTCGGGTACCATCTACTGTTATTAAATCCTTTGGGTTAGGTTAGGTTAGAACAGTGGCCATTAACGCCGGTTCCTGTCTATTATTGGTGAATCATTTGGGTTAGGTTAGAACTGTGACCAGCGAAAGAAAATTTATTCGAAATAAAATATTTTTATTCAAAGTAAACAATCATAATTTTAAATGAGAACACTGCAAAAAATGTACTTCATCATATAGTTTTTTCTTTCGTATTTTTGATGTTTCGAATTATCATTAAGGCGGACTTTTTGTTATTCAACCTATTGAAACTCGGTATTTTGAGAATAGTACTTAATTATAAACGTTAGGAATATTGAAATTTCGGAATTATAAAAATAAGATTAATGATAAATTGGAGTTGTCATATTAGGAATTTCAAACCATTCGGAATTATGAAAATCGGTATTTTGAAATTCGCATTTGTGACTGACGGAATAAAGCTTTTCGTATTTATGTAGTGTATAATAGAACAATTTCCATGAAATTTTCAAAGAAATTTTTCTACTACAGTCGCGTCGCGCCTATTTGCAGCCTTAAATCGAGCATTTAACAAACTCATGCGCTGTAATATTTTCTACTTTAATCTAAAAGTTAACCGCAAGCTTCTAAAACTCTAAACACTGATCAAAATGCTACACCATTGGTCTGCACGCAAAAGTATCATTGTCTATACCTAGTCTATGTTCGTCGACAGCGGCCTAGTGTATGCTCTATGGGGGAGCCCATGTTAAGTAATTTACGAGCTAATTTTATGGTGCACGTGGTTATAAGTGTTGCCACATAACGCTCTTTTTTGCATATGCTAGCGTTGCATTGCAAATCTTTATTTATTTCCAAAAGGGGAGGAATCCTAACGAGTCGTACCTACACATAAATACTTATAAAAAAATTATCACGACACTTGAACAATAACACTTGGGTTTATCAACCTACTAGCTTTTGCCCACGGCTTCGCTCGCATTGTTAGATTTTGACAATCAATTCAGGTTGTTGGGACACACTACTAAAGTTTTTAATATTAATTATTTCAATCATAATTCGAAAGACACGTAGCGCCATCTAGTATCCTAAAGCAATTGTAATCGTCGAAAGTTATTGTTGTTTCACTCAGGAACAGTACTGTTTTTCTGGATGAAAAGTACCCTATGTCCTTTTCTGTACCCCTGAAAACGTATATGCAAAATTTCAGGATGATCGATTCAGTGGTTTAGGCGGGAAAAGGTCACAAACAAACAAACTTACTTTCGCATATAGAATACTAGCTTTTGCCCGCGGCTTCGCCCGCGTTAATTTAGAATTTGACAATCAATTCGGGTTGTTCAGGGAATTATAATTAGGAGGATGAAAAACCGGTCTATCGACAATAGACTTGTGGCGGCATCTACAAACGCCACATGCGAGCTATACGCCATACTGACGTCACGCAAAATCCTGCATCGCGCAAGCAGAGTTTACCGCGCAACTAGCATATATCCGTACATCCCGACATCAATCGTCGGGCAGTTGCCCACCAGACACAACACCCGTCTGGTCGGAGGATCCTCCCTTTTCAATAGAGTATGAGTGAACTTTACACTCTGTGCCTCATACCTCTATACTGGTGACCCCGAAAATGAACGTCAGCGCAGCCTTCGTGCAAGTACATCAGCGTGATGTCATCATCACTTCCTTCAAGCTTTCGAGCGGCGAGTCACACAGCCAGCCATCACCCACGGCTTCAACGGGTATCCTGACCACCAGCATGCAGCGACCGCGCATGCGTGGTCATCACCCTCAGCCTCATCAGCAACCTTGGCACAGCACACTGCACTCTCGGCCGGTCCACAAGCAGAGCCTTCAAACCCTCTCCTGGTCGACGCCAGCAGTCAGCCACAACTCAGCGCTGTACCACGTCCGACGCACTGGAGCATAACGCAGCGCCACCCCGACTCACTGGGGAATCTTCGCAGACAGTTCCGACTCACCGCTAACTATGCGACACCTGGATGCGACTCACTGGAACCTCACCTGGCCCTGGCAAGCATCGCAAGATACAAGACTCAGCCCACTATCGACCTCCGGTCTCCGAGGGGGAGTGATGTAGCGGCATCTACAAACGCCACATGCGAGCTATACGTCATACTGTCGTCACGCAAAATCCTGCATCGCGCAAGCAGAGTTTACCGCGCAACTAGCATATATACAACATCCCGACATCAATCGTCGGGCAGTTGCCCACCAGACACAACACCCGTCTGGTCGGAGGATCCTCCCTTTTCAATAGAGTATGAGTGAACTTTACACTCTGTTCCTCATACCTCTATAGATTCACAAAATGTATTAAGTAGTGTAACTTTTATAAAATGAATACGAGGCTTTTGGCTATTTTGTATGTCTCTAAATTAATGTCGTTCATTTGTTAGGTGGTTTTGTTTGTGCAGAAGAAACTATTTTTCTTTCTTTTCTTTAAGTACTTAAATAAAAAAATAAAAAATATCTTAACACACTACTAAAGTTTCTACAATAATATAATTCAATCATGATTCGAAAGACACGTGGCGCCATCTACTCTCATAAGAACGTTATTATCGTTTTCCTCGGGAACAGTACTTTTTCGGCATGAAAGGTATCCTATGTCCGTTTCTGTACACCTGACAACGTATATGCAAAATTTCAGGATGATCGGTTCAGTGGTTTAGGCGTGAAAAGGTAACAAACAAACTTACTTTCGCATTTATAATGTTAAAGTTAGGATTAGTTAGGATTCGGACGAAGTTATCCGGAAAAGAACCGGAGTTACCGACATAACTTGCAGAGTAAGCAAGCTGTAGTGGCAGTGGGCTGGCCCTGTTTGTCGGAGGACCGATAGCCGGTGGAGTGGACGTGTCCTGGAGTGGCTTCCGCGTATCAGCAAGCGGACCAGCTAGATGGACCGACGACCTCAAAAAAGTGGCTAGGGCAGACTGGATGCGGAAGGCGGAGGACAGGGTGTTGTGGCGCAGCAGAGGAGAGGCCTATGTCCAGCAGTGGACTGCGATAAGCTGAGTTGAAGGATTCGAATACAGCGTGTATCAGAAAGGTGTGGTCAAATTTGAGGGTATGATACAGACCATCAAACTGCACAACTTTCTCAATGGGATCAACATCGTGATCGAGAAAAACTAATCAGCCCTCCCATACATTTGGGTCCAGTAGGTATTGAAGTTTTGTATGGTACAGTTAATAAATTTTTTAGAGATTAAAAAGTAGAAGCCCGAAAGTCTGACAACCAGTCTTACCAAGGGATATAAAGAAAAGAAAGAAAGAAAGAAAATACGTTTATTTAGCACAGACTACAAAGCACACAACACAACATATAACTACAAGTAAAAAAGAAACATAAAACAAACAAATAAAAAGTGCACCACATCATGTTACCTCCTCAATCTAGTAACTGAGTTGAGGAGGTCAGATAGGCTGTGGCTCCATGTAAAATACTGGTATTCAGTTGCATCCGCTAAATTGGAAGCCAAATGCACATAGTTGGGAAGAGGCTAGGCAGGTGATGATGACAATGATGATGATGATGATGACGGGGTCCGCATGAATACACACGGACCAACACCTAGCCGGGGGAGCGTGACGAAATGCGCAAGCACTCCAGCACCCGGCTAAAGGTAGCAGCAGAACACCGTATGATTTTAGTCGGTAAGACTGACAGACCCCTCCACCCCGGGTGGAGGACATTCATGAAAATCTCCCCACGATAAATATAAAGGCAGATGATGATACGAGTATCAACCTACATAAGAATATGGCAAATATTTTGACCGCAAGAAACAACCAGGAAATTAAAAATGTACATTTACGCCATACCTACCTACTGGCCAAGAGGATCACTAGCAGCGTCCTTCTACCTGCTAATAATATACTGTATTCACAACTGCATCTACAAAGACATTGATTGGCAATTGTTTTGCATGAAAAAAACAGAAAAGAACGACATTCCTAATTCCGTTTAAAAATAAAGGGGACATGGGCAGTGACACGAACCAAAAAAGTAGCCCTTTCGCAACGACCGACCAGATTGCGAATTTTCATTAAAATTAGGAAATAACATTGTTGTGTTGCTCAGTCGATCTATTATCAATACAAAGTAATCTTGTATTATATACTAGCTTCTGCCCGCAGATTCGTTCGCCAGGAAGTCTTAAGACAAAACAGAACAGTTTCATTGTTCTCGCATATAGAAGCAACAAGAATAATGTACCCAAGATTTTGTAATATCTTTATTTAAAAAGAGTGTCCTTGGAGTTTCTTGCCCGTTCTTCTCCATAGAGATCTACGTTTTGGAATGAGCAACTAGCTTAAACTTTCTGACTAACTGACCTACTCTTTGACAATTCAAAAGTGCCTGTAAATGGTTTAATTGAAATAAACGCTTTGAGTTTGAGTTTGAGAAAAAGAGAAAGTGGAGTTGAAAATAACAGCCACATTTTTATAAAACATTCCTGTATACTACGTTTGTAGTTTCCAACCAAAATATGACGAGAGTCAGGACTGGTGACGCGGGAGCAAGCAACGTACAGCCGATCTATTCTGTAAAATTCTCACCGTGAAAACATAGGTGAAGTGAGCTGTCAGTCCGCCTGATGCAAGGGCTTGCCACTATTGACAACTCACTCCACGCTCACTTCGCCTAAGTTATCACGGTGAGAATTTTACAGAATAGATCTGCAGTTGTCCGTGTGAGAAGCAGCTCGTTCTGCGGTCGACACCGGCAACCTTCAGTAGTAATTTCCCATTGCTTGCGAAGTTTTTCATTTTTAGTAAATTAATGAACTCCTGCGTTCCTGCATATACTACCTAATACCACAACACTGATACACAGACTGATGCATTCTTACAGATTATTCCTGACGAACAGCTATCACTAAAATAATATTTTAACAGTAGATTGTAAACACACGGGATTTCTCATTAACAGTCACCTAACTAAATTTGTATTATACCTTGTTTGTTGACCTTAGATTCAACTTGAGCGGTGTTTTCTAATTACATAATCGGGACAATCGACTGCCTCAAACTGACAAGCCACCAAAAACTACAATCCGTTTTACGTTGATTTTTAAACCACTTTACGCGAGAGTAAGCAAACTTAAAAATGGGTTAAACACAGGAGGACCTGCTGCAGCATGAATAGTATATTTTTTTACTTAATAAAAACAGATTTGGGTACCACCTCGAACTGTAATTAGTTTTTTTTTTCTTCATAAAAATCTTTGAAAGATAACGGTGGTGTTTCTTGCCCATTCTTCTCCAAACAAAACTACCTTTTGGAAGTTTTTGGAAGGGTGAACTAGAATCATTCAATTTTTTGTAAATTTTGACTTTATAAACATACTGTAAATACACCACGCTATAAAGAGACTTCTCTTAGAATATAATACAATAGAATACTCTTTACTATGTGCACCATAAAACTTACAGATATAAATTAATAAATAATAAAAATTATAAATTTTTTAAATTATTTTTTTCCTAATATACACAAGGACGTACAGTTAAATTGAAAACATACAGTAGCAGACTTTCAATTGAACTCTACGTCCGTTACACACCATAACCATTTCACAACGCTATTTCCCAGCACAATCAAAGTAAGCAATAAACATACACCCACATAAAACACAGCACACCAAACGATGATATAAAACGCACACCCATCTCCACAAATGGGCTAAACTCCAGTAAAAAGCTGGCAACATTTGCATAATGACTTTATATTATGCCCGCAACTCCAGCGCAGAATTTTAATGACCCGAGCAGCGTTTTTGAGTTTTTAATGTAAGCAAACATACATAACGTTGTGTAGGAGTTGCAAGGATTTGTGTGCCTGTGGTTAGTTGAATAATAAGTCTTTTTTATAGGAATTCAACTTGTAAAATTAAGGTGAATCCTCAGCTGTATCCCGCCAAATCAAAATTTTCTTTGGTTTTTTTACAAATTTCTAAAGTTTGACGATTGATATGAAATCGATGATTATTATTCAGTAAATATAACATTCCTACAGTCAAGCGAATCACCTTTTGATCAACATACGACGTAAAACAGAGCTACATTTGCAAAAAACCAAAGATAATTTCGACAGTGGAAAGGTAAAATGACTAAAGCGCCAAAACCTGAAATCTCAAGAACAAATTTTAAAGTTATTACTTTAAAGTTCATTCTCGAGATTGCAGGTTTTGGCGCTTGAGCCGTTTTACCTTTCCACTGTCGATTTGAATTTCGCAGGCTACAGCTGTGGATTTACCTTATATATCTAATTGTCTTATGTAAACATCGTAGAAGGTAACAACAGTTAAGTACCAGGATATGTTAAGCATCCTTATGTAAAGCATCATTAAGTTTAATTTAAAAACTGCTGCTCTCAAAACTGTGAAGGAAAACATCGTGAGGAAACCGGGATGTCCTAGAACCAAAAAAATCGAAGACATGTGACATTTACCAACCCGTACTTGGCCCGTGTGGTGCATTACGGCCGGTTCCCTCTCACAGAAAGGAGGCCTGTTTCCCAGCAGTTGGGACCTTATAGACTGATTATGCTAAGGTTAATTTTATTAGCACCTTGGCCAACATTTTCTATGAATATGAACAGTTCGCAAAGGTCACATGCGCCCGCTATGTGGAACAGTAATTTCTTTGACGATTGCTTAATACTCTCGCTCATTGACCGTACAATCAAAAGTTATATAAATTCATCAGAATACAACTACACTACACTACTACTATTTGGTGTTATCAAACACCAAATTATTTTATTTCAGACGAACAATTTTTTACCGACTTCAAAAAGGAGGAGGTTCTGAATTCGTCTTTTTTTGTTTATGTTGTTACGCGATATCTCCGGCAATTGTAGATCGATTTCGTTTTTTTTTTTTACAGGTAGGCTATGCTTCAGGGGTGGTCCCATATAAATTTTATTAATTTTTCGTCGGTAGTTTTTCAGTTAGCTTCAATAACTTTAAGTAATTTTGGAAGAAGGTGGCTAAAAACGAAAATACAAAACCAAAGAGGCCGAGTTCCGAAATTACTTAAAGTTATTTTTCACTTTGTAGTGTTTTTTTTTTTGGAAGGCGGTAGTTTTTTTTTTTTAATAAGTTTTTATTAACTCTGTTCCACGCGCCTTCCTTCGCTTGGATCATTTGACCCTATATTTCTATTAGGGACCTACATGTATGAAATCTATTCTAGTCAAGTCATCCTACAAAAGTAATTGTCTCTTTTAAGGTTTATATCTTCAGAGTTTGCGTGATGTGTGAGCCAGTTGTATTAAATTTTATATTGTTCTAATATTTATTTGATACATTTCGAAATACTGCAGTCCTTAGCCTACTTACGGCTGTTAAATACTAAAATATAACCGTGTATTTTCGTCATAACAATCTCATTACAAAAACCTCATTACGTATCCAGCTCAACATTTACATAAAACAGCTATTATATAAAACACGTATTATGTGAGCAGACAAGGGTAAATCCCTGCGATTTACGTCATGTCGTTAGTCATTACGCATTCTCGTGAAGGCTTTGAAGGCAAAATTACTGGCCCTTGAGGGGTGGTCCCGAAGTGGGAGGGGTGGATAATAAATGACGTGGCCAGACCCAGAGGGGCGAAGTTGCCAACTTTTTTGACAAATTGCTGTAAAAGTGCGTGCCTCTAATCGTAAGGGGTTAGGTAATATGGGGGTGAAAGGGGGTGAGTTTCCATCTAATGCTAAATCGGTGTGCTTTGTCCTAATTTCTGTCAGTGTGATGTAAAAGGATATTTGGTTATATTAGTTGGAATTTGTTTGGTTTTCGCTGTTGATAACGTATCTTTACAGCTTACAATACAAGGCTTTTAATTATTTTGTATCAATCTATCTGCCTAGCCCAACTATGTATGTTGGAGTCAGCTTCCAGTCTAACCGGGTGCAGCTGAATAGATTAGTCTCCAGTATGAAGTCATTCTGATGGGCTTCAATTATAAGTGAATATCAAACTTGTACGCCTTTTTTAAATCATTTCGCTTCGTTTTGGTGTGCCCTAGTAATCTAATCAATGAATTTCTGAAAGCAATGAGGAACTAATTTTTTTTTTTTTTTTTACTGAAAATAAACTAAAACTAAAATTTGATTACAGGTGCAAGTAATGATGATTCGGAATTACAATATAAGGTAGAGACCCGCCCGAACTAGGTTAATTCAAACCTGTGTTTCAGGCCATCACTTAGAGGAATGGCGTGCAATTGGAGAGGACTATGTCTAGCAGTAGACTGCTTTAGGCTGATGATGATCATCAATTAATATTCTTCAGAAGTTCATTTTTCAATTCCTTCTTTGTGTATTCCATTCTGTTTCCACACGGTTACATATCAAGCTATAGATTTCCAGTATAAGCTGACCTCTCATTGCATAGGCTTTTCGTACAATGAGAGGTCAGCTTATACTGATCATGTATAGCTCGATATGTCATCGTGTCATAGTCTACTTCATTACATCCTGTTTTTCAATAGGAAGGTACCAATGAAATTAATCATTGTTTTCGGTAATTAATTGATTATAAGTCACTTTTTTTAGATGTTCGTACCTGTATGCCTCTTTAATAATAGTAGGTACGCTCCTAGTTACTCATGTGATCAATTTTTTTACTCGGTTATACGTCCTCTTAAGCTCAGACTAAATCAATAATCACACTATTAATTTCGATAAGCCATTAACCGATATAAAATGGCTTGTGACAAAGTCACTACATGACCACAAGACAAATCATGATTAAAGTCTTTACTAAAGTGAGGCCAAACTCAAATCTCATAAAATTTATGTTAAGCTGAAGATTATACTGGTTGTTACTTTACACCGCGTTTACTAATACTTAGTGTTAACCATAGGATATGTAAAAGGCTGCTAAATACCTGGTCCAAGGGCTTAAAATTTCCCTTGGGAAGTTTACAGTTTTTCGTGAGCATAATTTCAAAAACCTCACCTTCCACGACCCCTTCTTTCTTTCACTTTTTTATTTATCATCTCTGCAAAATTTATTTATCATTTCTGCGATTTTTCAACAAAATGTATTTTGTTAAGAAATAAATGACTTTATGACTGTTCAGTCTCTATATGAGATAAACGCAGACCAAAACTAGACAAAAAATCCCGAAACGTTCTCTATATAAGACCGTAAACAATCACAAACACACACCTACTTACCTTTTAACACATCCCCACCCAATTCTATACCAATGCATTTTAATTAAGCAAAACACACATACGGCATTATAAACATACTCCCGTACCTCCCCTTCCGTAAACTTTCAATACATAAGCGGAGAATTTCGGAGCAAATGGAATATTCATACAACCATTCCGTTTACGGCCTTGTAAAGGGCCGCATAAAAATTTAGAGGCAAAAAGCGAGTACATCCCTTTAGATGTACTCTTGGGATGGACCTGAAGTTTGTAATTGAATTTTTGCCAGGAGCCCGCAAAGGGCCGGCCTGCTTAATTTGTCGTCCGCAGTAAAGGGTTGATGTGTGTGGTGTCCAGGATGAGCGGACGCGGGATGAGATAAGCGTTGTAATACCTACTTAAGTTAATAGAAATTCCTGGCGGTTGAGTGCCTCGTTGGGCTTATTGTCGTGCTACTGCTGAGCATGGGGTCCTGCGTTCGATTCCCAGGTCGGACAGTGTCAATGGGTTTTTCTATTACAAATTTCTCAATAGCAGCCCGGAGTCTGGATTTGTGTCCGGTTGATGGCAATAGACTCGCCCCCTATACATAAATAAATAAATTCATTTATTTTCAGGTAAATAACACCCATATCCCGATATAAATTAACAAAATAATAGTAATAATAATAATGATAAATTAATAAGATCAATTAAAATAAAATCAAAGACCAAATAAAATAAAATCAAAAAAATCAATAAATCAAATCAAATTACATCCTATTACATAGGATTTAAACATAACTGGCGAAATATGGGTGTACTATAGGTACACCTCTGCCTTACTCTTCGGGGAATACAGGCGTAATGTTATTTTATGTAAATTCCAGGTGACTGTCGAGGAACTTGAGCTGGAATACCCAGGTTTTTGAAGGCCAAGAAGAGGTAGAAAACAAACGGCGATAATAATCTCTAAATACGCATTGGCTTTAATAAACGTCATATATTGATGTTAGTGAGTATCTAGCTAAAACCTAAGATCAAGAATCTGCAACAGCTTAGCAAGTAACCAGTTTTTCCCATACGTTGTTTACAGATAACAATACCTAACACTACCACTGATAGGTGGAGTAGGTTTCGACTTTTGTCGTGCGGCGCCAGGTCGCATGCGGCGGGTGACTAAAATCGACCTAGAAAATGCTCAGTCGCAGGCGATCACCCGCCGCGTGAAGGTAGACTATTTAATCCTAAATGAACTAGTCACCTGTGATTTTTATCGACCTGTGTAAATGGGGCGGCGATTTAGTACGCGACCAGCCGCACGGTGACAAATAGAATAGAATAGAATACTCTTTACATAATAAAGAGTACACCATAAAAATTACAGATATAAATGTATACATTTTACACAGGGTGACACAATGGGTGGTCTTATCGCTAAAAGCGATCTTTTACCGACAACCTTTGGATGGATTCAAGGGAGAAGGAGAGACAATAATGCAGGTAGTCAGTGGTGTACCATTTACATATACAACAAATACATAAATACATATTTAAAACATGTACTTATCTGCATCCTACCCACCTATCCTACCTAGCGTTAATCCCCCATTAGGGTGTGTAGGTCATTCCCATTCGCGATCTTTGTCTGCTGAAGGGGCATTATGTTTTAAGCCATACAGAGATAAAAATACATACTGAAAAGTTTCAAAAGGTTTTAACGTAGGTAGGTGTATTGAAAAAAAATACATTAGCGAGTATCGAGATACCAAAAATAGGTAGAACTAAAGTACCTACTTACTCAAGACCCGCTAGCCTCCTTTAACTTAATCCCCGCACAAGATACAAATTATATTGTTGTAATCAAAAAGAAATACTCCATTTTTTACCGGAGTAAGGGTTGTGTGGGCCTCCTTTTTTCGGCCTACGTGCTAAAATTTAATTCGGGCTTTCCGGATTATGTAAAGGTACGTTTGAAATACATAACCCCTTTTTATCTTTGGTGAAATAAAAAAAAAATCGCTAACACCCTTTATAAAAGGCGACACGTACATTTAATTTTGTTAAGTTTTTGTGAAATATTTTGTAGAAAAACGTTTTTTCGTCGTTAACGATTCGGTTTTTGTGTTATTCAAGGTGTTATTTAATTGTTTTTATGTATCTGAGTTATTGTAGGTACCTGTAGAGGTATGAGGAACAGGGTGTAAAGTTCACTCATACTCTATGGAAAAGGGAGGATCCTACGACC
This sequence comes from Dryobotodes eremita, assembly GCA_917490735.1. Lineage (NCBI taxonomy): Eukaryota > Metazoa > Arthropoda > Insecta > Lepidoptera > Noctuidae > Dryobotodes > Dryobotodes eremita. The sequence goes on from OU823257.1 coordinate 16,473,585, forward strand.
AGAAGGGTGTTGTGTCTGGTGGGCAACTGCCCGGCGTTTGATGTCAGGATGTTGAATATATGCTAGTTGCGCGGTAAACTCTGCTTGCGCGATGCAGGATTTTTGCGTGACGTCAGTGTGACGTGTAGCTCGCATGTGGCGATGTAGACACCACTACATACCTACTATCGCAGAGCACGGAGACGCAGACGCCGCTGCTAGAGGCGGCCCTGTCGACGCTTTCCATATAAACCAAGCACAACACCGTAAACTCGCTAATTGACACAAATGAGGACGTCATTTACAAACTAGGGGTCTACTCTTTAAATCTGTCGACGAAGATACGAACCTATCCGAAACTAGTTTATCCATCAAACAAGTGTCAAATTCAATTTTGCGAACGGGCAAAAATACATCGGGAGTAGGGCAGCTGTCAAATCGTGTTGTCATTCATTCTTAGTTCGGGCCCCAAACTAATCTTATGTCCATAGGTGATACGGAGTAGGAAGTGCACGTAACTTAATTTTTTAATAAACACAAATTACTGCATAACAAACAGTTCGGTTTTACAAGGGGTCGTTCGACTACTGATTTGTTGATCTACTGATGAGTTGAACTTTTAGGACATGTTTATAATGCATGGGAGGACAAATGCGATGCTTTGGGAATCTTTTGCGATTTGTCCAAGGCATTCGATTGTGTTCTTCAGGAAACATTGATCAGGAAACTGCACCACTACGGAATCCGAAACGCCTCTCTGGATCTTCTTACTTCTTACTTAAGTGATAGGATTCAGAGAGTTGATGTTAACGGAAAACGTTCACCCGGATCTGTAGTAAGAATGGGGGTCCCCCAGGGCTCAATTCTTGGCCCATTTTTATTTCTTATTTATATAAATGACTTGCCTTACCTCATAAAGGATAAACATGATATAGTGTTGTTTGCAGACGACACTTCACTTTTATTTAAACTCAAACGTCAGCAGCTGGTTACTGACAATGTAAATAGCGCTCTCGCAATAGTAGTTAACTGGTTTAATGTTAATAACCTACTTCTTAACGAGAAAAAAACGAAATGTATTAAGTTTACGATACCTCATGTTAGACAAGTAGAAACTAGTGTTCTCATAAAGGGTGAAGTGTTGAAACCCGAAGATACCACAGTATTCTTAGGCATAACTTTGGATGCCAAGCTTCAATGGGGCCCCCATATAGACAAATTGTCGAAAAAGCTTAGCTCTGCAGCATACGCCGTTAGAAAAATTCGTGATTTAACAGATTTAGAGACTGCCCGTTTAGTATACTTTAGTTATTTTCATAGTGTGATGTCGTACGGTATTCTGTTGTGGGGAAATGCCGCCGATATTCAGACAATTTTTGTTTTACAAAAAAGGGCAATTCGTTGAATTTATAAATTAAGTCCCAGACACTCCCTCAGAGATAAATTTAAAGAGATTAATATTGTTACTGTGCCTTCTCAGTATATTTATGAAAATCTTTTGTATGCACATAAAAATATTAATCTGTTTAAAAAATACAGTAATATCCACAATATAAATACTAGGAACAAACACAAATTTCTTGTTCCTACAACCAGGCTTAAGGAAATTTGTGGCTCCTTTAGAAGCCAATGTATACGTTTTTATAATAAACTTCCTAGCCACATTCAAGATCTAAGCTTTCATAAATTCAAATCTTTTATAAAGCGGAAATTATGCCAGAAAGCCTACTATACTGTGAAAGACTATATTGAGGACAAAAAGGCTTGGGATTGAGCTGCTCCAATAAATTTACACAGTGAATGTTGATTTTAGTTTGCTAACTCTTCTTAGACATGAATATTTACTATAAAAAGTATTATGTTATTTTCATTATTGTGAATATGAGGACTATGTGGGTAATTTTTTTCAGTTTTATTCTTGGTCTGGCAGTTTAAGTAGTTTATGCGGCCTACCCAAATGTCCTTTCTTTGGTATTGTTCGTCGAATCGTTGAGCTCCTTAAGTTCTGAGTTGAGCTGCACGGTTACTGACAAATGCGTGCACTGACTGGACAGGTCGACTTAATCTGTGTGGTTCTTTCCTCAAAAGACCATTTCAGACACCGATCTACATGATCTTCAAACATTATTACCGAATTTATATATACATGTGTATTAATTTAAATTAAATTTATCAATGTCAATGTTGACATTGATAAATTTTATATACACAATGACATGATTATTTACTTGTAAAGTATTATATTATTTTAATTTTGTGAATGTGAAGACTATGTGGGTAATTGCTTTTTTTTTCTAATTTAATTTTAATTATGATCTGGCAGTTTGAGTGATTTATGCGGCCTACCCAAATGTCCTTTCTTTGGTATTGTTCGACGAATCGTTGAGCTCCTGACTTCCTGAGTCGAGCTGCACGATTACTGACAAATGCGTGCACTGACTGGACAGGTCCACTCAAACTGTGTGGTTCTTTCCTCAAAAGACCATTTCAGATACCAATCTGCATGGTCTTTGCATGACCTGACCAAGATTATGTCTGGACTTTAAAAGAGACTGTGACCTCTGAGTTTGTTTCGGCCTTTCTTCTCAGAGTAGTCAGATAGGAAACGCCGACCTCATCTAGTTTAAAAAACATGATTGACGTGTAAAAGTGTTTGTACAAACCTACTTACAGAAATAAAATCATTTATCATTTATCATTTATCATTCGGCGGCAACTACGGACTTCGTGATTAGGGTGTAGGCCCGGGGTGTGAAGGCTTTGAATGGCGAAGGTGACAAGCTGTGCGCTCAAAGGGATTTCGGCGCTACGAATTTTATTAAGACCTACTGCCGTATCTAGACGCTGCAGCGGCTCGGTGGTTCCTTGCTCTGTGAGCATTATAGTATTTTTATTACACCAAGATTATGTTTAAAATTTTTGTAGGTAAGTTACATATAAGTTGAAACACTAGCAAGCGGTGAAGACTGGCAGTAATTGAAGGCGAAAAACTTTGTTTTAGTTCAGATTTTCCATTTCATTATTAATAAGTTTCAGTTCCGGTTATTTTAAATATGAAGTTGACTGTTTGAAAAACAAAATATTAGACTATTCGCATTATTAACGGTACCTAATCAGTTCAGAAATTAATATCCTTTTTTAAATTTTCTAACCATAAACATACTAAAATCGTACGCAAACCTATGATAGGAAACAATCCAAAACACAAATGGACGTAGTTAAACGAAAAGGATCCAACCCACAAATGGCCGAAAATGAATTGTGATACTAATGTGTGTGTGTTTTGGTATCATCATGGTCTAAAAAAACAAGGTCTGGCACTCCGAGAGTGACACAAGCTTACGTCACTATCCAGTTGCCACTTTATTGCAACAAAACAAGAAGTATGGAAACATTTTCAGTCACCATTCTGTTAAAAAAAATATATCAAGCATTTAAATTGTCGTTTTGTTTTTCTAATCAAACGAAACAATTCAATTTAAACTTATACCGACGTAATTGTTAGTTAAAACCTCATTGATTTATCGGATTGGCACAGGTAATAAAGGCGGTTGGGGAGTTATTATGACACACTACTGGTAACACAGCGGTGATGACGTAGGCTTGTGTCACCCACGTGACCACTGTGTCTCGGAATGCTATATCTGGCGAAGCATATTATTATACCATGGGTATCATTATTCATTTTAGACCATTTGTGGGTTGGATCCTTTTCGTTTAACTACGTCCAAATCAACTCGAACCTGAAGTGGAAAAAGGAAAGTTGATATCGAATAGCGGCCATTATTGATTGAAGACTTACGTAATATGTGGAATGCATTAGATGTATTTGCTCATTCAATAACCAATCACTTAGCTTAAGGGATTCTTTACTTTACTGTCTTGCCGTAGGGTTGTTTTTCCAGTACCTATCATCATCTGCCCAGCGTTATCCCAACTATATATGTTGGGGTCAGCTTCCGGTCTTACCAGGTGCAGCTTAACACTAGTATTTTACGTGGGGCGACTGCCTATCTGACCCCCACATCCAAGTTACTGGGTAACACGATACCCGTTGGTAAGACTAGTAATGGTGCTCTTTCTTTATTAAATGGCCATCTCATAGTCAACAAAATTGGTGATGATAACAACATTTTGTTAAAAAAGTAAGTTGTTATTCATATCCTTATATGCAAACGTTAATTTCCCCAAAAACCAAAGTATATTTTATCACCAAAAATAAAAAAATAAACCTTAACACAATTTCAGTATAAAACCCCTATCTCCGGTTTTAAGCCCGACAGCCTAAAGCATTAAATGACAAACAAAAACCGTCACTCTAACCCAAAAATAAACACAAATATCATTTATTATCTGTGGACCAAAAAAACGTCACACAATCTTACGTTCGCACAAACAGAGCCCTGCTTAAAACCTAACCCGGCCTTTGCTTTTCCATTTTCCACCACCAACAAACTCTGAACCCACTCTCCCCTCTCTTTGGTACTAAAAGTGCTAAAATCAGGGTTGTCGTTTAAAAAGAGGGAGGTCGGGCTAAAATGGACAGTTACCCCGTCCAGCGTCGTATGACAGATGATTATCTACGGGCGACGTCAAAGTGAATAATTGGAATTTAGAATAGGCATGTTTTTGGGAGTTTATGGCAGCTCGATACGGCGAGTTTGTTGATTATGTTGTAGTGTCGGACGGCGGGGATTTTTTAGTCATTTGAACTAGCTATGCTTTGATCTGAAAAAGGTAACAAAAACGTGTTTATAGCCAATGCATTGAAAGAATTGCTGATGTAATATAAACGCGAGCGATTGCCGGAATTCTGTGCTTTTAGCAGAGTAGACTCCGTTCTAACACATTAGTGCGGTCGCAAATTATGATTTACCTATTCACGTCCTTATAGTAAATATTCTGAAAAACAATGCTTAATTAAAACAATTCTTTTTCATCCCACTTGTCCGCTTACATCCCATTCATTTACGTACATTTCCCTATATTTCACGCTCCGTCAACAATACCAATTTCCTTAAAGTAGGTACCTTTACCTATCAAGTGCCCTATGCATATTATTATATGCAAAAGCATTTAAAACGCCCAAATGAAAGTACCAACACACATTAAAATTCTTTCACCCCGACCATGCCCAAAAAAACAAAAGAAAAGCGTCCATGTTTTTTAGCGACTACCTAACACGAGCGGCGAAAATGAAAGGGTTCTAATTCATTCTACAAACCACACACACACTCACGGACATAAAAGCATAGATACCTATCTATCTATAAAAATTACCACATCAAAAAAATATTCGCATATCAAAGGGATGCTCAAGAAAGATAGGCGAAAAACCCGTACCTACTGAAACAAAAACCCCGCCCTCCCCGCAGGTCGCAGCGGCCTCGTCTCCCCTGCCTCGGGGGAGGCTGGGGCACGCACATGCGTATTTTGCCGCCCCCACTCTAAGCCAGCCTTCCATTTTGTTTTTGCGTGGTCATTTTTCCCCCGTTTTAGTTTCGCTAGACAACTGTTTTAATAGAACGGAATGTAATGATAACAATTATAATTTGATACGATTTCCTAGTAAAAAATTAGATTTAGATTGTGATAATTGAGGTTGTGTTCAGAAAAAACAAAAGAGTAGGTTTACCTCTAGCTAGCTATGAAAAAGAAACTTTAAAGTTTGATTATTCCTCCATCCGCCATTCCACCTCCAACAGTTGGAAAAAGTTACTTAGCTCAGCGTAGCTGCATTCGTTTTCTTTTCTAGAAACTTCCATAATTCCCGTCATCCATTGTTCTGTAAAACGCTTCAGTTACTATCAACTTTTAGGAGATTGTACCAACTGGCAAAATGGTATATAATTTACCATTAGTTGTGATTATAAAAGCCTCCACGGTTGTCAAAATGTATTAAAAGCACCTACACTCTGTTTTGGGGTCATCTTACGAACTGACTATTTACCGAATTAATTATTTATTACTATTATTTATCTTTTTACTACGGTATAAACTATCTTTATTGATGACTAGCTGCGCCCTGTGGTTTCACCCGCATAAGTCTTGACGACGTGGGAATATCGAGATTAAAAGTATCCTATGTCCGAATCCAATCTAACCATGTGCCGAATTTCATCCCAATCCGTGCAGCCGTTATAGCGTGAAAGCGTAACTAACAAACGAGTCGTATAAAATCAAAAGCGGCAATCTGACTTTGAACAAATTTTTGGATATTGACAAAAAGTTTTATAGCTTTCTCTATGGATTGAACGGTTGAAAAACATGACACCACGTGGTAAAAAGAACGCTCGTGATTGGCCGAGATAGCAGATTGCCGTCTCTGATATGGAGACCTTTACAGATTGACATAATTGATACCAACTTTGTATTTTGACACTGATTTTCATTTCAGAATGCCCCATTTGAAATTAAATGTCCTCATCATTTTTTTCTTTTTGAATTGTCAATGTTGCCATACCAATTTCTCATTTTTGTCAAAAACGACAGATGCCGCCTTTGATTTTATACGACTCAAAAATAAGTACAAAAAATCAAATCTTTTCTCTTTATAATATTAGTTTAGAAGAATGGAAGAAAAAAACGTATGTCGCAGGAAGATGGAAGTGATGATAATTAACTATCTTTATTGCATTTCCTAGAGAAGAGATGATTGTTTGAAAAACTTTGCAGTACTCACTTTCAATCATTTTAACCTTAAATATTCAAAATCAAAATCAAAATATTTTATTTCACATAAACTTACATGGGCACTTATGAAACGTCAGAAGCTAGGTGCACGGTTCCAATTGGTTGTTTCCTATGGAGAAGAGCCGGCAACTCCAAGGTTACTATTTTAAAAATAAGGGGCTTTTACAATGTTTCAAATTACAGAGTTGATAGGTATGGGAGGACAGTGTAGGCCTATTCTAATTAGTTCATGAAGGGTGCTTCTACGTGTATCAAAAATACTGTCAGCCACGTAATGAATATCATAAAATTTATTTCAGGAGCTGGAGAGAGGAACCTTTCATCAAGAGAAAACTCTATTGGGAGCCTCCAGCGAAGAAAATACAAAAACACGGTATGTATATAAGAACATAATGTATTTACAAATAGTAAACAAATGAAGCGTCTAATTGAGAATCATCAAATAGGAAGGCGATACTGGTTTCGGTTTTTGAAAAACCGGTATGGCGTGTACCGGTTTTTCGAAAACCGGTAAAATACATATCTGTTACTGAAGAGGGTAACAGTGTTTTTACTAGAAGAAAACGCCCTTTGATGCTCTCTTGTTTTTATTAGTATTACCTCTGTTTTAAAGTAACTCTCATCAAGCATTGCTAATGATTAATGAGACTCAATTGGTTATCTTTTGTTATGGCCCTCTAGCGGGCCACCTCGGGCTTAATTAGGGCATACATCAATAAAGCCAATACTAAAACCGTTTTTACGGTAAATGTAGGTAATGTATGCTCTATAATATCTATCGCCTACATTTGCCGTAAAAGCTCTATCGTCCTCGACAGGCAAGTCGTATCGCGTTCCTTGTCACCTCGTTCGTAACACTATCATACCTAAATCTGAATAATTTTGCTTCATTCCTAATGATTGTCGGCCTTTAGAATTTTGTTCCGAGATCGTGTGAGAAAAATAGTGCCCAATGTCGATTTTAAAAAGTTAAAAACTGAAACCCAACTACGACAAAAACGCCAACCAAAAACGTGTAAACAAGACACCACAGATAGACGAAATAAAAATCCGGAGTCACACTTCATGCAATGAAGGCGCAAATCGAACAGATTACGCTCCTTTGGCTTTGCCGTAGTCGGGTAGAAAAATGTTTCTTATAAACTTTTTCCCGGCAATTTAAAGCTACGTCCAGATATGTTCTTTTGTCCGTACCGTTCCTCCGTTCCAAATCCGCGTCGTGATCCAAGAACGCTAGTTTGGACGCGAGGGAACGGGGCGTACCTCAATGCGTTCCGAGCCGCCGTAAAAGCTCGTACACACTGGCGCGACGCTACACCCGACACAAAAACACCGCGTGTCGCGCGACGAGCGGCGCCTTTGTGTAGCGCTGTCGCGTCGCGCCTGTCTGTGGGAGCCTTAACGCCGCGCCGCCGCACAGTGGGCCCATACTGAAAATTAGTGGACTTAGGCAACAAAGTTCCTATATCGATGCGATTTTTTTTTATATGACGTGTTATATTATTCCTGACAACTTTTATTCTTATAAAATTTCTTCTAAAGTTGATAGTTTGTCTTGAAAAAAATTAATTAGATTTTTTTGTATGGAGCGAATCACGTTTAATTTTTTTTCTTCAATTGTACTAATATGTTGAGTGTGTGGCGTGAGTATATGATAGCTAGGGTCATTCTCTATCCATGAAAAAAAAATCAGCGCCGGCCATCTGCGGCAGCGCGAGTAATCATTCGGTAAAAAAAAAATGATTTGGAAGAATTTTTTTGTCATTTAAAATAAATTCAAAGCATATTTTTTGTCTCATTTGGCTGTTTTCACCTTCTTTTTAGTTAAATAAATAGTTTTAATAGCGCATACGTACTTAGAACTAGTAATTCTGGTAGAGATTTAGTTATTATTGCATGTTATCGGTAGCACCTGCACTGTGATTGATGACTCATTTGTTTGTGCACTCGGCTAAGCGCATAACTAATGAGTCATCGAAAAATGCTCGTCTCTGATTGGCTGAATAATTTTCACTCACTGTTATGTCCACTACTTGAGTAATTAACACTAACTATAAATATAAAGACATTCATTAAGTCCATCTAGTTTCGCTCTTGTCGCTTGTTTGTGAACACAGTGAAATACTTGTATTTTTATATTTACATTAGAACTATGGCTGGATTTTGTACCAACCTAGATCTTTTTGTGAAATTAAGAAGTGGCGGTGATCTGAAAAATCATATGTTTCTGTATGAAAGTATCATTTCTGTCTTGACTACCGAAGTTTCTGAAGAAGACAAGAACCGAATCAAGGAGTTCTGTCGACTTTTTTGTGTAAATTTAAATAAAAAGTGGATAGAGTCAAGTAGAAATCAAAAAACTTTTATGAATCGTGTAATTAATCGCAAGTGGTTGGAAAAAAACATCAACTGGCCTGTTTGTGACAGTGTTGATCTGAGAAGTGTGATGGGCTTTTCGGGCGCAGCCTTATCTGAGCTTGTGAATATAGATTGCCATGTTCCTACTCTTGCAGTATGTACTGCGGAAGCGGGAACATCTACAGAAAAGGAGCACAGAAAACCGTTCGAAGAGTTAAGTAATAAGCAAAAGAAAAGACGTTCTACTTCCATAGTAGAAGAAAATTCCGAGGAAGAGTTGCAGCACTGGTACATAACAAAATTGAAAGACAACGGCAAAACGAATCTGGCAAAATTGGTCGAATACCTTTCCAGTAATCCAGATGCGCTATCCGAAGTAGAAGAGAGACTATTCAAAAAGCAGAGCTTAAGTACTGTGTCTGAAGATAAGTGTTTAGCTCTTTATACATCAGTTGCGCTCTCGAAATGGAAGTACTTAGCTCTTCGACAATATCTGAAAGAAGAAAACTGTGCTGCCTTTCCATCTTATCCAAAGCTTGTAAATGCCAAGAAAAGATGTTACCCACCACTAGAGAGTATGGAGATTACCGAAAACGGAGCTCACATTAAATTGCAAGCGCTATTGGACCACACTATGGAGAGGATATTACTTGATATAAATACTGTTGATAGGTCTCAAAATGAAGAACTCAAGTTGACCTGGAAATGGGGACTTGATGGTTCTTCGTCGCAGAGTAACTATAAACAGAAAACGTCAAACACAGCTACAGAGTTCGATGATTCATCAGTAGTCATGATAAGCATCGTCCCTCTTCGGCTAGTGTCTACTAGGCCATCATCTGGGAATGAAAATCTAGTTTGGGAGAACCCCACACCTTGCTCAACTCTGTACTGTCGACCAGTGAAGTTCACTTTCACTTCGGTGACAGCTGACTTTATAAAGTCTGAAGAGTCTGAGATGAAAAAACAAATTGATGAACGAATATCTACACAGTGTGGAAATATTATTGTATCACATGAATTGCATATGACCATGATTGATGGAAAAGTGGCCAATATTATTGCTGGAGTACCATCATATGCAACGTGTCCCATTTGCTTGGCAAAACCGAGTGAGATGAATAATTTAGACGCTTTGACTTCTAAACCACTTCGTGAAGAAATTTACAAACAAGGAATTTCTTCACCGCATATGATCATACGTACGATAACTTATACTATAATAATATACATACAGTTGATTATGTAGATAATTATCAACGACTTGCCCGTACAAATTTAAATTATTTCATCTATCATTAACAAAATTAGTATAACCTGAAACATTACGATATATTTATTCAACAATAGATAACGTGCAGTTAAAAAATAACACAGCCAATCAGAGACGAGCATTTTTCGATGACTCATTAGTTATGCGCGCACAAACAAATGAGTCATCAATCACAATGCAGAGCACCTGCATTGTGATTGATGACTCATTTGTACCGATAACATGCAATAATAACTAAATCTCTACCAGAATTACTAGTTCTAAGTACGTATGCGCTATTAAAACTATTTATTTAACTAAAAAGAAGGTGAAAACAGCCAAATGAGACAAAAAATATGCTTTGAATTTATTTTAAATGACAAAAAAATTCTTCCAAATTATTATTTTTTTACCGAATGATTACTCGCGCTGCCCCAGATGGCCGGCGCTGTTTTTTTTTTCGTGGATAGAGAATGACCCTAGCTATCATATACTCACGCCACACACCCAACATATTAGTACAATTGAAGAAAAAAAATTAAACGTGATTCGCTCCATACAAAAAAATCTAATAAATTTTTTTCAAGACAAACTATCAAGTTTAGAAGAAATTTTATAAGAATAAAAGTTGTCAGGAATATTATAACACGTCATATAAAAAAAATCGCATCGATATGGTAACTTTTTGTTGCCTAAGTCCACTAATTTTCAGTATGGGCCCACTGTGCGCCGTATCGTTCCGACCGGCGCGGGCGTCGAAACTAGCATTCTTGGATCGCGACGCGGATACGGAACGGAGGAACGGTACGAACGAAAAAACATATCTGGACGTAGCTTATAAGTGACGAATAACTTATATCGTAACTTCTAACCTGCATTTAAGTAAGATTTAAATGGAAAACGCCATTTCAGTAATTTCTCAAATATAAAACCTAATATGTAAGGCCACGTATTAAACATATTACTTCAAATGAACCTAGGAAAATAAGACTACAGGTTAACAGAAGGAATATGGCCTTTTGAAAGATACCTATGAGGCTATCCGTCTACACGTATAATCAGCCTGCAACGTTCCCACTGCTGGGACACAGGCCTTCTTTCTGCGAGAGGGACTGGGCCATAATCCACCACGCGGGCCCAGTGCGAGTTGCTCCTACAAATAGTTACCTACAGGTTAATCACAGCCAATCACAGTTTTTTATTAACAACATTTCAGACAAACTCGCACAAAAACAAAATAACCTACCATCCATTAGAAATTAACACATCAATTACCTAAAACAAATACTTCCACCCTCATTTCCTTTAAAAACAAACCCTCGTCTATTTACTTACCGATAATGACAAACACAGTCTTGCAGGAACCTTGTTATTTCACCAACCCCTTCAATTTTGAACCTTAAGTCTTTGAGTTAAGGCTGCAAGAGATGTCACGACTTGAGTGAGTATCTAAGGTAGAGCCAAACGATTTTGAAGCTTAGCCCTTTGTGATAAAGGTGTAGAGAAAAGGGAAGATATTTTACTTCCCCGCTTGGGACGGTGATCCATCATAGTGTCGTTTCTATTTATCTTGATGAGGCCTCACTTCCTGCACTAATGGCCCTTTGTTTTTTCCCTGTTTTTGCAGGGTGTACCTACCTACCTACCTACCTACCCTGTGGCTGCAGGGTGCAGATTAATCATATATGTAATCTACCGTCACGTGTTTTTGTAGATCGAAGTCGGTATATAGGAGTGGAGGGTAATTTTAATTATTTTATAAGCATTATATGATCATTTGGTTGATATTCCGTACAACTTGTGCTGTATGCCAGATAGAGTAAAAACCGTGCGTGTCGGACCACGCACAATGAAGGTTTCCGTAGTTTGGATGAATTTATCCCAAGAAAAAACTTAACATTATAGTTGAAAAACATGTTCTCCGATACGTTCCAACTGCAAAGTTTCTTTTCAAGTTGACCAACTATAAAAAAAAAACATTCCTACTTTACGTGTACAGGAGGTACTCTAAAGATTTTTTTTCATGATTTTATTTTACCACTTTGTCGGCGTGATTAATATGTATATGCAAGCCAAATTATAGCTTTCTAGTATTAAGAGTCTCTGAGATAAGCTGCGGACGTACAGACGGACATGACGAAACTATAATGGTTCCTTGTTGACTACGGAACCCTAAAAAACATGCAAAGTAGCCTACATTCGTAGCTATGCACTCAACAAGCAAGGATTTTTTTTCAATACTTTAAGCAATCTAACGCGTAAAAAGTGTTAAGTTGGAATAATTGAAGACAGATGAAAGCTGCGTGATTATTTATCTTTTTTATTGACTGGTACATCATGTTAAATTCCTATCGACATCGGTGCAATTTTAAAAATTGTATTTAAGGGGGACCCTCAGCTGTAGTCCGCCAAATTCAAATTTTCTTTGGTTTTTTGCAAATTGCAGCTCTGTTTTACGTCGCATGTTGATCAAAATGCGATTCGCGACTGTAGGAATGATATACATACTGAATAATAATCATCAATTTCATATCAATCGTCAAACTTTGGAAATTTGTTTCACGTAAGAATTTTTCAGAATATTTTATATGAAAATTTTTAAGTAAAATATTATAATACAAGCTGTTGGTGCCCGGCGTCGTCCGGGATGAATTTCATACAAAAATAGCATCAAAATTTCCGACTTTGTCGGTGGATTTTCCAGAATGTTTCTTTCATACAAACCTTGTCCTGATAATTACAAAAACAACAAAAAAAGAATGAGTCAAATAGGTGCAGCTGTTTTGAAGTGATGAGCGGACAAACATTTTTGGCAATTGTTTTTTTTTATAACGGGTGTCCGAGAGTCACTTATACTGACCGTCATTATAATATTTTTTTTGTACTGCACCATACCTGGGAACCTTCTGGTTACAGAGATATTGAAGGTGAAAATTCCAACTTTTACAATTATTTTTTTTCGAAATCATGTTTTTAATGTTATAACACAACTTTAAATAACCCCACGACCCCTGTACCCTTGCATGCATCCTTAAGCACAATGATTTGCGTGCGTTACGTTGCGCGCTATTGTAAACAGCGATCTTTCACATCAAAAATAAAATTTGTTTCTCCGCAATTATTTTTGCGCAATGTTACTTAGTTTGATGTACAGAATGCGTTGTTGACGGTTATGTGATGAGTTTTTTTACACCCTTTAAATATTAATTCTCCGAAAATGCCCTCACCCAAAGCACTAAATCCAAGGACAATTTCCGAAAAATTAGAGTTACGAGAACTGAAATAATCGTAAATACAAATAAACACATTCTATTTAAATCGTAACATTGAAAATTATTAGTACCTAACTAGAAATGTTTATACCTAACTATATTTATAGTCAAATAATAATTTTGCTCATATACAGCGTGTATTCATTTTTGAACCATGAAATCCAGTTTTCTCATGTCGTCGTTATTTCCGATTTTACAAAGTCGCTGGTCAAAACTAATCTACTCTTATAAAAGAGGTTAACGAGTAACGCTTTTTGGTTAAGTAACAACAAACTGCGATATGAGTCATATAGATGCAAAGGTAAAGATTTTAAACAAGGAATATTTTGGTGAAAACCATAAATAACTTTAATTCCGATTTTGATATTGCACGACTTGACATACCTAATGTATTATCTTGACATACCTAATATGGTTACAATGTAATCTGTTACTTAGTCAAATCGCTGTAACTGGTCAACGCAAATAACGCGTAACTAAGTAGATATATATATATTTATGTGGAAGTTTGTAATTAGCAAATGTCAAAACGTGTGCAGGATATTCAAGATCGTTATTAGTCTGTAAGCTTTCTTTAAAAATAAATAAATCCATATAAACCAATATGGCGGTAAACAATATTTTTGGTTTCAAAGCAGTGTCTTTGGGCTTAAAGAATTTTATTTCTCATAAGAACTTAAAAATAACAGTTCGCTTTTAAAGAGATACATAAGTGATTATAACTAGTAGTATTAACATTAGTTACCTCTTTTTTCTTTTTTCTTTTGAGTGGGAAATCATCAAATGACCTCTCCCGCTCTGGGCGAAGCGGAAGGTCGTGTCAGACTCTTACTAACTAAAACCCACCCGTGTTCCTTCAGTTGCCTGTGCGCCAGGGCCACGGTAACTCTTTCGAACAATCCGCGACCCCGGTAGGCAACATTAGTTACCTCTAGGTTGCTGGAGACATAATATTAGCATATTCGTATTGCCTTAATCTGCGTTTGAATATATTTATATTGTCACATCTTCCGGTAAACTATTGAACATACAACATACAACAACATATTTAGTATTGGATATACGCACTGTCTATTATTGTTTTGGTCTTTGGACATCAAGAAATAGACAACAATGTCAAACTTTTAACGTTTTAAGTACGAGGCTTTTGGCTACTTTATAAATAACCGACTTCAAAAAAAGGAGAAGGTTCTCAATTCGACTGTTTTTTTTTTAGTATATGATTGCTCAGAACTTTTTTCTGGGTCAACCGATTTGGATGATTCTTTTTTTATTTGAAAGCTGGTGCTTTACATGTGGTCCCGTTTAAATTTGATCAAGTTCTGAGCAGAAATTTTTGAGTTATCCTTAACACTGCGTATTTTTTCGACTTAGTTTATATTGATGATGTATTAATAATTTCCTGTCACGGTTATTTACATAGTATGAATAATGATGAATGATAAGAATGTGTGTGCAGTAAGTAGCACAACTAAAAAGTGAAAGCATAAAAACTTTTTTACAAAAAAACAATCGACTTCCAAAAAAACGCTGAACAACGTGAAAAATAACTTTAATTTCGGAAGTCTGTGGCCAAAAACGAAAATACGCACCCAAAGACACCGACTTCCGCAATTAAAGTTATTTTTCACGTATTTTAGTGTTTTTTTTGGAAGTCGGTTGTTTTCTTGTAAAAAAGTTTTTTTATTAGTGTATGTATTTTGTCTGCAATAGTTTTTTTGTATTGTGCGTGTTGTTTGTGCAGAATAAACAATTTTTCTTTCCTTTTCTATATTGTTGTTTTTGCTGCAAACCTATAATTTCAACGATTATTTTTAATGAGATGTTGCTGTTTTTGCTACAAACTTAATAGAATGCCACAAACTTATCTGCCCCGGTGGTGGTGGTGCTGTCAGTAAACTAAGAATGACAGACCTTATCACTTTGCATAGTGATTTCGTTAGTTCAAATTTAAGCCACCGACACAGATAAGCTTGCTGCACTTTAAGCCACCGGCACAGATAAGCTTGCTGCACTTTAAGCCACCGGCACAGATAAGCTTGCTGCACTTTAAGCCACCGGCACAGATAAGCTTGCTGCACTTTAAGCCACCGGCACAGATAAGCTTGCTGCACTAAGTCAAATAAAGAAGCTGATTTGACATTGACAGACTGCATTTAAAGTTGCTATCATTAAAACATAGGATGTTGCTGCCTTTGCAGCTGTAGGACTCATATCTACTATATCAATTTATTACCATTTCTTCAAATTTGGTTCTTTATTTAATAGTAATAACAACTTATATCTAATTAATTAACCTAACCTAACTAAAACTATTAACAAACTAAAAAATGGCGTCAAAAAATTCCTCCGCATCGCTGTCGACTGGTAATGTACCCAAGAGAACATATTACCATTTCTATTAGGTAATCAAATTAATCACACTAGCACTTACTATTCAAAACATGCTCTATTTAGTAGGGTAGATAATAATAAATAAAAACAATATTTATTCAAAAATAAAAATTGGTAAAATATAGTATAAAGGCTCGTACACACTGACACGACGCGACGCCCGACACAAAGGTACCGCGTGTCGCGCGACGAGGGGCGCCTTTGTGTAGCGCTGTCGCGTCGCGCCTGTCTGTGGGAGCCTTAAATCTTAGAAATAATATAGGTATTACAAAGTGATGCCTGTACTAGGATAAACTTGTATCACAGGCGGCATGAGGTCTTTCTTTCTTAGGACAACTGTGTTATTAACAATATATGTCAATATGTGTATATGTGTAACAATATATATAACTAAATCATAATTTAACTAAGTATGTCACTAATCTTAAAACTTAAGTTTTAAGATTAGTGACATACTTAGTTAAATTATGATTTTATAATTAACTTAAACACTAATAATTAAGGTCTTAAACATGTAGGTAGATAATTTCTATATTATTTACGGAAAATAGTTTTTAGCACTTAGTTACACGAATATGATGGAGTCAGCAGTATTATTAACGAGGTTAAACAAATGTTGCATAAATCACCATCAAGGCTACATTAGATTTTTGAAGCGATCTGCTAATGTGCTTAGACAGCAGCAATAAGTCCACTAATTTTGTCCATGTATTATCTACATCAAACCAGGAATCAAACTCCCAACCACAGGGGAACAGCTCCACCATTCACAGCTACCCTAAACTTGTTAACGTGATTACCACGCTAGCAATGCAGCTAATGCTTACAGGCCTGCCTACCCCGTAATCGAAATGAGCGCAAAGATATATAGTAAGCTTTATGCCACCAATTTGTGGATTGCAACCGTGAATTCATGGGGTTGTGCGGGACAATGCAGACGCAGGGAGGGCTTATTAGAATATACTATAGCGGGAACTATGGTTATGTTAGATTGGTTTTTGAAAGGAGAAAATTGCTCCTCTACAACATGTCCTGGAATTAAAGCACACCACGTGTAGTATATAATAATATAACAATTGAAATAATATTTAAAATTTTAAAAATAATTTAATATAAATTGAAAATTAATGCACTGCAATGATTTTATTTATTTGTAAATTGATTTTGCATACCGTTAAAACCTGTAGCACTATGATATTTTATGGACTCCTTTGTAAACATATCATGTTTCTGGCAAATAAATATTCTATTCTATTCACCAAACACCCAAAATAGAATATTATGTAATAATCATAATACCTACACTGAGTTTTTACTATTATCTATAAAACTTTATTTATTTATTAAATTTCAATTACCGATCGTTATTTCTCCTGACAAAGTTTATTTTGTTTATATGTATGTATGTATGTATTTATTCTTGTATTTTATAGTTATTTCCGAGCTATCTATCCCGTATATATATATACTTTTTTTTTTTTGTCACCTGCCATGTTTTGTTGACTAGTAGAAAATGCCTCAGGCATTAAGTCCGCCTTTGTACAGTATTTTTTTACTTGTGTATAATTTTTTTATAAATAAATAAATTATTTAAACTGATTGTGGGAGAAAATTGTGGTCACATTACAAATGTACGCACGCACACGTCGGTCGCACACACATATTTAAGGGTCTAACGTTGTAGGTACTTCGTCCATTTTGGTTTGTATGAACTGTACAGCGGAAGTGTAACTGTAATTTAAGTACGTAGTTTTAATTTTTTTAAGGAAAAATAATTACCTGTATTAATTAATAAAAATGACAAAAATCGATTCGGTAAACGATTCTGTACAAACTACTTTCGTAAAGTGCATTAATTCAGTAACACATTGTATATCTATACTTTGTAACTATACATATTTCTATTGGCTATGTGAGCTGTAGACCTAGGGAGTCTGTCTTTGCATAGCTTAAAAGTGAATAAATTTTCACCACGCACCTTAAAACAAAATCCTTAAAATAAAAAGCGCGTGCAAAGAGCGCAAAAGAGCTGAAAAATGAGTTTTTTACGTTTTCAATCCCCATATCTCCGCCATTTTGAAAAATTTCGAAATACCGAATCGGCAAATACATTCAATATAATTATCGAACCTGCTCACCAAATTTCACGAGGATCGGTTGAGAAATGTGACCTGTAGAGGAGAACAGCCATCCGCCGGACATCCGGATCCAGGGTGAGGATAACATCTAACCATGGGGTGAGATTTGTTTTATGCGTGGTGGAAAATAGTCATCAGAGCTATGAGGACTAAAAGCTTATGAGATATAAGTGTCAATAAACACAAAGGGATTCTTGTGTTCGGAAACTATAGCCAAATAAAATTAAGTGAGGTCAAACTATAAATAGAGTTATCCATAAAAAGTCTTCAATAATCAATCAGAGTAGCCCTAATAGAAAAGCAATATTTCTACCATAAATCTTAAAATAAAAGTTACTTTTTGTATCGAAAAAAACTACCACAGATGTTTCACATAGACCTACAAGTTTGAAAGTACTATAAAGAGCGTTTCGGCTAAACCAGACAAGATTCTGGTACAAAACGACTCAGATCGAATGGCCCAGATTAACTGTTGTTGTCGCCCAAATCAAATCCCCGAACTAAGGGCTCAGCTACAAACGGCTGCTGCATTATGGCCGACATGTTTCGATACCAAGTTTTCATTTTATTTTTAGCTTTTGTGGTTACCCCAAGACTTCTATATGATATCGCTTAGTTGCTTTTAAACAGCTTCTTCTTAGTAGATAAATAGAATTAGATTTTTTTTGCAGCTGGTTTAAATCTAGTAGGTACCTATATCAAAGTTAGAAACAGTTTTGAAGGGTCATTACGCAAGCTTTGATATACCAAATGACAAAAGATTTTTTGCATTATCTATTCAATAACCACGGAGAAATCGGTGTACTTATAATCTGTTCCAAAATTATCTGATGAAAATGTAAATAAATCGATCAGAAAACATAACAGTGGCTGCTAATTTGTAGTGCCACTTACAAATTGAGTGCTTTAATTTGATTATATGAATACTTAAACCCGCAATTCTAATTTGAAATCACCTTAAAGATGTTTTTCATTTGACAATTGAGGTTAGTTCTATAACTTCAATCTTCGTCGATGATTTTTCAATTACAATTTAATAATATTCTTCAAACAATAATTGTTGGAAAAGTGGTGAGATGTAAAATTTAAACCTTCTAAATACAGAGGAATGTGTTACTAATTACCTTTAGTGACTGATTGCGTGAGAATTTAACCTGAACAGGGTTTCTTTATACTTTCATGACAGATTTTTGGAACAGACTATACACACATACTTTACCAAAAATACACATCGAATACACAACCTCCTCGATTTCAGACGTCAGTTAAACTCGTCCAAACTTCATCCGTCGTTCACCCTCAGATGAAATCTCTCGAAGTGACGGCTCGCCTACAAATGGCTGCTGCATTATGGACACGCAAACAGTTTAGTTCAGCGTCGGTGTGCGACTAATACGGCCATCAAATTAGCTTCAGTAAGCGTCATTGTTTCATTAAATTATTATTTAGTTTGTGGTTTTATGATTGGGGATGGTAGTAGAAATCTGTTACTTGGGTGCATTTAAGTTTTATTGATGTACTCTTAATTATTTGCGTGCGTCTGACATTGTCATCATTGGAAATCTATAGGTACAGATTATAAATTAAAGTATTTTCGTGTCTGTCTCTGTGATCGCGTTGTTCTTTTTATAGACTACGCAATGAATTTTGATGCGGTTTTCAGTATTATTTAGAGAATTTATTCCGGAAGGATTATGTGTATTTTATATTAATACTAGCTGCGCCCCGCGGTTTCACCCGCAGAAATCTCGATCCCGTGGGAATATCGGGATAAAAAGTATCCTATGTCCTAACCCAGGTCATAGTCTACCCATGTGCCAAATTTTATCCAAATCCGTTCAGCCGTTTTAGCGTGATTGAGTAACAAACATCCAAATATCCACACTTTCACATTTATAATATTACTAGCTTTTGCCCGCGGCTTCGCTCGCGTTAATTTAGAATTTGACAACCAATTCAGTTTGTTCGGGGAATTATAGTTCTCTAGACTAGACTCTAGACTCACAAAATGTATTAGGTACTTAAATAAAAAATAAAAAATCTCTTAACACGCTACTAAAGTTTCTATAATAATAAATTCAAGCATGATTCGAAAGACGCGTGGCGCCATCTATTATCATAAGTACGTTATTGTTGTTTTCCTAGAGAACAGTACTTTTTTGCGGGATGAAAGGTACCCTATGTCCGTTTCTGTACACCTGACAACGTATATGCAAAATTTCAGGATGATCGGTTCAGTGGTTTAGGCGTGAAAAGGTAACAAACAAACAAACAAACTTACTTTCGCATTTATAATATTAGTTAGGAAGTTAGGATATATATATAATATATATATATATATATATATATTATATATAGTAGGATGAAACTCACACGTAATAAAGAAATGTCCATGTTTTTTTTCGTCAAGTCAGAGTACCAGCGCTGCGCTGCGACACTTATTTTTTAAATGTCGCAGCATCATGCTGAGATAGGGGCCTTTTGGCCTCGTAAAGCACTTTCTGTTGTTATTTTTATTTTACTTTTGTTTTTAGTTTAGTTTATGATAATCCTGTGCAAGTCCCAATAAATACTTTTTCTTTCTTTCTTTCTACTCGTAAAAACCGTGCAAAGCAGGGGCCGGTCGCTAGTAAGTAATGGATATATAAATCAAGCGCTTGTTTGGTCTTTAAAGTCTGCTGTAGTTTGCTCGCAATATTTGCTCCTGAAATAAATGGCCATTAATATTGGCGTAATCACCACTTTTAGTATTTCTAAGACTAACCAGTAGAACACTTTTCTAGGTCATTAGCCTACGGACCGATTTTACCAAAGATCTTTTATCCGTGGAATAAAATTGACGTCTGACAGGTCTAGTATAGAAAAACTGGCAAAAATTCAAAATTTATTCTATTTATAAAAGTTTGGTGAAATTCGCTCTTAGTCTATCTGAGCATAGACACGGGGTAGCGTAATGGTATACAACTTAGTAAAGATAATTGTTTGAAATAGGCTGATATTTGATGACTTCAATTGACACAAAAAATGTCGGAATGGATATTTCTAATGTTTTAGCTATTTCCCCTCCTAGCAATGAGCACAAAGCACTAATTCTTCGAGTTTCATTTAACAGTTTCCCGTTTTTACTTCAGTAATATACCTCACAAAGTAAATAAACAAGTATCTAAATAATGCGGCAATTCAACGCAAGATTATCCCATTCTTTAAGCAAAGGCTATTCGTTGAAAACCGCATTATTTCCAGGCCTTCATTGCCACAGGCTCACACAATGGCCCCCATAACCAAGACAAATGAGAAATACACAATATCTAAAGCCTAGGTAAATAGGATAGCTTTGTCCTAGCCACGCAAAAGTGGCACCTTCTTTTATACAAAATACGTTGCAATCGAAAATTGTCTTTAAGTTGCATAAATAGAGCGTTTTTTTGCTAAACGTCAAACGCCGCTTCAAAACTCCGAGTCCGTTTCGTTTACGTATACTATGTTACTGTTTTAAACTTACTTGAAATTCAACCTTATTGGCTTTGAAATAGAGTTCAAAATTGCTACATGTGATGTGTAGTATACAGGCTGTTTTGGTTAGTCAGAAGCGGTCAAAATTTATTGCGCGTAAATGTGCTCTGGCTAACCCGGGAGTTAGGGGGTGGGGAAGTAGGCTTAAAAATCAGGGAAAGGGGTAAAGGGGTACGTTTTTAGCGTTCGCAGCGCGTCGGCCTATTTGGGGTGTTGACGGCCTACAGGGACGGAGTTGGGATGTTTCCAAACTTTGTGTTGTAATCACGTGGAGTTTACCGAGAGTGTGCGGACTGATGTTTAGGGAGTCAGAATAATGTTTAATACAAGTATATTGATCTGATTTTATTTTAAGTACCCACTTACTAAATATCTTGTTTATTTTAAAGCTAGGTTTATGGCAGTTTTAGACTATTTAAAATTAAATATTTCAAGGATATATTTTACATAGGTATTCTTTTAGTGAAACCATTATTATTACTTATTTGAATGAACACATTATATTTTACTAATTTCAGGATGTCCGCACAAGAGTACGTAGGTATCTAAAGATGCTGGATCTACATTTGACTCTGCAGAAATCTTCATTGCTTCTCGAAAAGGTAAATAACGCATTCAACTATTTCTTAGTATGAACTTACCTCTGTTCAACTTGTCTGAAAAGAAATAGGCATCTTTTATTAATTTCCACACATTAAAACCCAATACTGTGCAGACAGAGGAATTTCTAAAAACAAACCAAAAAAGATTTTGGAAACTTCACCAAAGGTGCTACTTACGTAATATTATCATATTTCGTTAGTCAACTCCCACTGCACTGCGCCAAAAGTACGTAATAACACAAAAATACCCAAACCGTCCTAGTCCATCCCTGTAACGCGTTTAACCCCGCACCCTCTCGACCTACGCACGTCTCACTCGCACGAACTACAAAAAGAACTCTCCGTCGCTTTCCACCCTTTGCTTAAATTATTGCACCTCCGATCCAAGCCCGCACGAAAAGGCCTAAGCACCATAAAAACTGCAGCACAAAAATATACCCTATGGTGTTCAAAATAGGGTGGCAATTAATCTTATTGCACAGAAATGTAAGAACGAATTTCTCCCAAGAACGTACAGTGATGATCTGATATCCTATTAGATACTGATCTAACGTTAATTTTCTTATTAAGCAAATGTATACCTTAAGGTTTAGTCTTAGAATACAGTTTTGTTTGTTCTTTTTTGAGTAAAATTCGTCTTTTAAGAATCAGGGAGTAATAACGGAGAGGTTGTGAGCAAAGGCGGAGGGCATTAAAAAGGCCACCCAGGGGTGGTAGTTTAGGAGGTGGGGAGAGCGCAAGGGGTGGGGGTAAGGGTAGTCAGCATGCCGGAGGGTAAAGACGCATTGCTCGGGAAAACATCGGCACGAAAAGACGTCGATTGGTTGAAGATTAAAATTTGACGACTTAATGACAAGGGCTTTTTGACAGGTCTTTTGTTTCATAACACCCATTTGAGCTGTAGGACAGTATGAAATGGATAGGTAAATGTAAATTGGCAAGCCCATTAGGTCTTTAGAAATAAAAAAAACAACTTGAACAGTTTAATGCAAATTAATATCTGCTATAAGCAATGATGACGATTGAGTTTGGTCATGATGATTTGCTTTCAATAATTGAGAATAAAATAAAAGAAAACAGGCTCTATCAGTCTTTTAATATTTATTTTGTAGTAGCTGATCCGATGACGACTGACGTTGTGCAGTCCAAATTTCAATAATTCATATAAAATTCCCATTGAAAATGCACTTTCAGTTTTCCCGAAGGTTCCCCATTTGCCCGGCAACCTTTCAAATTTTCGCATTTGCCCGGCAACTTTTGTAATTGTCCCATTTGCCCGACAACTTTTCAAATATTCCCATGTGCCCGAAAACTTTTCAAAATTTCCCATTTACCCGGCAACTTTTCAAATTTTTCTTTCCGTATGAACCTAATTGGAAGGCCCCCACAAGGTGAACCGAAGACCTTGTGAAGGCCGCAGGAATTCGCTGGCTGCGGGAAGCACAGAACCGGTCGAAGTGGCGGTGTTTGGAGGAGGCCTATGTCCAGCAGTGGACATCTTTCGGCTGAAATGATGATGATGATGAAGAACCTGATTCGGACTATTACGAACATTTAGCCAAATCTGTCCAGCCATACTGAAGAAAACAAAAAAAAAAAAATAACATTTATTTTGGACCAAACACTTGTTTACATTTTATAAACCTGCGTGATGCGCTTACCAACGAACAGCAATTCATTTTTATTATAATATAAATAATTATGTTTTAATTTATTGCTATTTTGTCAGCACTAAACAACAGTGCGTTCAAAAAAGTTATAAACGCTTATTTTATGAGTAAACGTAGGTATCATTTATATTTTAATAATGATTAGCTCAGCACAAATTGTGTAGACAAAATCATTAAAATATAAAACAGAGAAAAAGGGTTGCATTGGAACTTATAAGCGAACACAGTGCGACTTGTCAACCCTAGTCACTAATTAATTAGTTCAATTATTACAATGGTATTATACTTGCACGAAAAAAAACCCCCTGTGTCAATTTGTAATCTAATTCTGAGATACCTATTAAGTAATTTTTTTCTACTCAATTGTTTATCAATCTTGAAACAAATGTAAGCCTCCTCGGTGGTCGTAGCACTACGCTGTGCGATTGCCGTTTTGCGTGAATGTGACGCATATTTTTCCCCAACTCGTTATTTTTTGTATTTGTGTGTTTTTTCTTTGCGTTATGTTTACCGCAAATAAATGTATTTTCTTTCTTTCTTTTTCTTTCTCCAAGTAGACCAAACCATGATATTTGTGATATTTTTAAATGTTCAAAATCCATAGTAGTTTCTGTGATTATAAATCCTATTTTGTTTTTTTTTTCTTGTATTTATTATTGTTTGCTATGTACATAAATAACAACTTGCATCTAATTAATTAACTAACAAGCTATTAAAATTAAAATATAATAACCTATAAATATATATTAAATATAAGTATCATAAATATAATATTTACCTATAACCAACAAACAATAATAAATATAAGAAAAAAGTAAAATAGGATACATAATTACAATAAATGTTTAGAATGTTAAAAAAAGGAAGTACTTAGTTTCTTGTAAAATAACGACCAAATGCACCCTCACGATATGTTTCGGAAAACTTGTTGCGATTTACCATTAATACTTAAATTATTTAAAAACCCCTTCGAGCTACCTGCAAGACTAAGAACTCGACTTGTCTAAGCACAAACCATTTTATTTAAAATCATTTTCGCTTTCCCAAAATTTCAATTTTCCAAAACGAGTCAATGTCGTGCACGGCTCTTAATACATCCGATGACTCTTAAACGACTTCATAGGTCTACATTCACCTAAACGGTTAGTATCAACAACACTATTTTCGACGCGTTTTTTTACTGAGCGTAGCCCGCATGGCAACGAACAGTAATGTGAACGGTGCGTACAAAGAAACGGTTTGAAAAGCTGTACCATCCAACCAGTATTGGTTTCCAATTAGAATCAGGGATAGTGACCAATTCACCATCTACCTACGATGGCAAGTTAGTATTTTAAACACAGATTTTTTTTAATAAAAGTAATTGGAGATGCTTGTAGATCTGAGAATCAAACTTAAAAATAAAGAACTGTGCGTCCCAGCTCATTCATTATTTTCAATAAGGTCAATTTAGAGCCTATGGCATAGACCCCTCATATCCTGTTACAAAATAAAGAAGTTTATTCACAGAAATACATTTTGGGCCCTATCAGAATACCAGCGCTGTGGTACTTATTTTTTTTTTATATTGCAGCATTATGCTGAGATAGGAGACTTTTTGGCCTCGCCCGGGTTTTTTACTTGTTTATTGTTGTTTATTTTTTTTTATTTTGTTAGTTTTAATTGCTCCTTTTTTATTTTTACTCTTTTTATTTCCTGTGCGTGTCCCAAATAAAATAATTTTCTTTCTTTCTTTAACAAGAGACCTCTGCCAAACTGCAAGGCAGTTTATTGGCAGACGTACAACACCAACAACACATGCAACATAAGTACCATTCCTTAACTCCGTTCACTGTTGCAGTTCAAAAGGACTCAAATTTTACAAAAGCTAAAAGAATGCAGAATCTGTTTACTAAAGTCGGAGATATTGAGTCGAATTGGGAACATCATCCTTGTTGTAGACCCGTATTCCAGAACGTCACTCAATACTCAAGCATAGCTTATATCTAGGTTCAAACCATTTGAGTGGTTGAAACTAATTTTAAGTAATGCTTGAGTGTTGAGTAACGTTCAGTAATACGGGACGTAGTCAGTCAAAAAGATAGTGTTCACCACAACCCACAACACTACAAGATTGGTCCTATTATGACAACATCATCTTAGAAATAGAAACATTATTCTTTTTTTTTAGGCTGGGAAATCATCAAATAACCTTTCCCGCTCTGGGCGGAGCGGAAGGGCGTATCAGACTCTTACTGACTAAAACCCACCCGTATTCCTTCAGTTGCCTGTGCGCCAGGGCCACGGTAACTATTTCGAACAATCCGCGACCCCGGTAGAGAAACATTATCCTAACAACACAAACAAAAGTATAGCTTAGGGTGCGTCCATGAACCGAATCGACATTACAAATTCGCCGCGAAACAATTCGGGTAGGTCCTGAATCTTTCACGTTCTTAATACCACAAACATTAAGAATTATAAACAAAAATTATAATATTCCGTAAATTGCTTGTAATAAACCGCTGTTCTATGTATATCTACGTACCTATGATATCTATAGACACAGGTGCGGGTAGATGAACAAAAAGCACGGAGACAGCGTCGGTATCAGATGGACGTAATTTTTCATTATATTACCATAGGATAGTCATGCGCTCGTGAAGATAAAACCCCGTCCCTAACCCTCGTACTGCGAGACGAATGCTGGATACGATAGCGATATGACAACGGGTATATTTTTTTGTTTTCACTAGCTTTTTCCGCGACTTTGGTTGCGTTTAAATACTCCATGGTGCCTGTCAGTGGTGGAGTTCCCGGAAAAACGTTTCTTTGTTCACCATCTAGGTACATTCTAAAAAAATCAGTCATAGACGTTAAGCTTCATGATTTTCCTTAACTTCGTGTTTAAAAAGAAGGGGCGCTGATAAAAATACACAAAATACTATTACAAAATGATTCAATAAAATTTTCTAATTACTATACTTAACGCAAAGTAGGTATATGGTATACCTACCTGGGGATTTTTTATGCTCCTTCAAACAGGCGCGACTCGCAACGCGAATCGCACGCGACCTAAAGGGACCGCTCGTCGCGCGACAGGCGGTGCCTTTGTGTCGCAGCTTTTAAATAGGCATTGATGATGCTACGCTAGCACCAACGTTTTGTAATAATTAGCTACGTAATTAATTTATTTATTAAGCTTTTATGAATCCGGTACAGCCTCAGTAAATTTTCTCACAAATGAATGATAAATTATGAGTTTTTTCCAGATGAACCGCCAAACGTATTCGTTTGTCTTCTGCATGCTTTTCACTGCAGCTTTCTTCTGGGCTGATCCATCTAGCTTACCATATTCTTCTTGCCAATAATTATGTATGGGTTGGTCATGGTGTACGTTTGAAATTCCATCCACTGAAACAATGTTGAACATTTGTTACGACATGTTGAATTCCATTACAAGTAAAAAAATTAACAAGTAAAGTTGTAAAGATGTTTCAATGTTTTATTTGAAATATGATTGTTTACACAATATGGCAGATTATAGTGGACTCCTAGGATGATATGCCGAGGACTAGTCGAAAAAAAATCGAATAAAAAAGAAAGACAATTCCGGTTAGACCATTAATAATTAAATCTAATATTTTACTGTCAAGCCACCGCTTTTCAAACTAATTCAAAAAAAAAACAACAAAAAATCACCAGAAAAAATTAAAAACAATCGTCGCATCGTACCGTGGTACGAGGGCCGGGGTGTAGAGTTCCCTTAGGAAATTAATAGTCGAGTGGCGGAGACCCTTCGGGTACGAAGTTCTCGGGAACGCCGCTAGGTGGCGACGTCTGATGCGGAATATGGCGCCACGAGGCAAACGGTCAGCGACGCTTCCATTTTTAAATTTGAATATGAGATTACCTACGTATATAGCTGGAGTGTTGGAGGGTTACGCTGAGTTGAATTGTTTGATTTTAATGTAGTTGCAAGTTGGTATTGTAGGTCGTTTATGAGTTTTGATTGACAGTCAAGACTGTCCAATAGTTTGAGGAATGCTGCTAGAGAAAAAACATTTTTTTTTCGCAAATCACTATGAGATGTCAGATGTCCATCACTATAAGAACATATTGCCTCCTATTACTTTTAAGGCAGATTCTGTGAAAGAACATTATTTAAATGTTTCATTTTCAGCACTCCCTGAAACTAGCTTATCGTAGTTATTTTTTGACAGGTATTCATTCCTCAATATTCCTAACTATTGCAACTCTAACCCAGTATCGATGCAATCGTACATCATAAATCATCTTAAATGCATATTTTTCTAAAATTTGTTCCCACCAAACCGTACAGATGTCGCCACCCAACAAAAATACGACCGGAATAAAATCACCAATTTTCAAATGCACGTAACAGGAAACTACGAACCGCACACAAACTATTCTGCTTACATCGAAATATTTAATAGTTGCTAAAATATTCGCCGAGCTGCGACGTGCAGGGGTAGAACTAAGCTAAATTAAACCAACTGCTCAGTTTATTAGTTGTAGAAATTATTATGATTTTAGTTTTGCAACACTCGCAGCGTAGGGTTTAAGTCGGAAACTCGGAATGTTGGCTTGTTAATCGTTGCAAATTCTGTAGGAAAGCGCTTTCGGGAATGTAATGTGCGAAATTAAAATTAGAATGTTGAAAGCTGTTACTTTACTCGTATAGCTTCTAATATACACGAGATTATTAAGCCAGACTGTAGACGGTTTGGAATTACATGCAATTAACATTTTAGTACTTTTAATTCTGAAAGGAATATTCGAGGGACTGAACGTAGTGATTCTATATCGGGTGATCTTATTCTGAATGGCACTCAGTTTCATTATAATTGGCATCTGAATTTTTAATGAGATGACCACTAAATTAACACCGTTTTCAAGTTCTTTATTAGAATCTACGCGGAAAAAAACTAACAGTCCTCGAGGGGACTGTTTGAAATCACGAGGATATTTCAGTCGTTTATAGAAACCAATCAAATATTGTATAGCAGTGTGTCAATTTAGAGAGTAGAATATTCAGTTACTTAGAAAAAGAATGTTCGGAAGTTTTTGACAAATTTATAATTTAGTCCGAACAATTTTCTTCTTTATTTGAAAAACTAAACCCAAAATGTTAATGCTAATAATGTTTTGGTAATTAATGCTACAAGAATAAGGTATGCATTCTTTTGTAACAGAATTTTTTCGCTCTCCTCTAAAATTTAATTCTGGACTACTTCGAATTTCAAAACTATTCCAATTACAAAACTATCCTTAACCCATCGAAAGCAAACATGGCGTCTGCAAGTCCAACCCTCTAAAAGCGAACGAATCTAATTTCCGACCTCGGCAGCTCCAACTATTTAAACCGAAGTTAGTTTAGAGTCTCGAAGTCCCAGACGCAACGCACTCTCAATTAGTGAGTCCCGTATGAAAGTTTAACCGCCCATACATAACCATTATGTGTAAAATACGAGTAAAGTGCAAAGTTAGACAGCGTTTCTATCCTTGCGAGGCTATAACTCATGTGTGGCCAACTTCTGAGAGTACCGTGCGCAGGTACAGGGTTAATAGTTTTGTGTTTTTTGATTGGGTAACTTTTGTTAGGTGAGGGTTTTATGTTTATTGTGTTTTATGGACTTATAGTTCTGTTATTGTTTATGGTTGCTCTAAAATCTTGCAACGCGCACCAAGCTTGCATTTAATTAAATTAGGAATTCCAGCAACGAAACTAGAAATTCTTACCAGAATGAGCTCAACGAAATTACTGTTTATTTTTTAATACACAACTTTGGCACAGCCCTTTTAAACCCAACTATTTGGGCTTTCTCACCTAAGATTTGAACTGTCATTACAATTGAGTCAATAACCGCTTAGCCCCGGCTAAGTTGTCTGTGGATGGATACAACCCCTAGTAGGTACAGATTCACCAATTTATAGACGTAATTAAGTTATTGAAAGCTTGATTCTGTTGGAAATATCTTCATCAATATTTCCTTTCAATAATTCGCGCAATTGTCTCATCTGCTCGACGTCCGTAACTCACATCCGAGACCCAGCAGAATATCAGCGTCAGGTATATTTGCCTGACACATGCTGAGCTGGACTCAAATTTGCTGCAACTTTGAGACGCACACCGCACTTTGTTCTTTATTTAAATCAATGTAAGTGTCATGGCGTCACTTTCTTTCTTTAAAATGTGTTTATTTTTTTGGTACCTGCTTGATATTCATGTACTTAGTTATCATTTAATTTTAATATTTCTTTTGTAATCTTTCAACTGACTACAATTACAACATATTTTAGACCATAGAACTCAATTTTCCCATACTTAATAAAACTTGCTTGTGTCTTATTTTGCAGACGGTGCTTGGGAGTGAGGGGCGCGGGGGGAGATGCCAGTGTGCGGTAATTGTACAAAAGTTACCATCCTCAGCTACGGTGGATTCGTTCACGCTTCCTTAAACGCTAGGAGCAGACGGGCGGGTGAAACGCGGCGGTTTGGACGCTCGCTTGCTATGCTGAAAGATTAAAATTAATAATTTATGTGTACGTCCGGAGCCTATTTAACATAACTAACAATACTTAGTACATATTTGTCAAAAAAATACAAATTGACACATTTTCACGACAGCTGTGCTGTTTATAATAATAAGGAGCCTGTCTCTGGAGCCCTAACCACCAGTAGCTTGGACCCTGCTCCCGATACCGGCGGATCAATTTTTTTTTAATTTTTTTAAAATGTTAAGTTTCAATGTTTTTACAAAAATATTTAAAAATTTATATAAATAAATGTGAAAATAAATAAAACACATAATAATAATAAATTAATTTAATAAAACAGTCAAACTAATTTAAAAAACTTCGTCGAATTGTCTTATGTTGCTGTCACCTATCTGTCAGTTTTATTAAAATAGGCCCCTGCTTGCTTAACCCGACAAATGTCGTATTAACCAGCGATTGCTTATAAGAAAAATACACTCGACAAACTCGCTAACGACATCTCTCTCAAACGACAATAAATATACAGAAAACCGTTGAGCGCTTACATGCAAACGGTTTGTAGTAGGCAATCGTTAGACGGGTTAATAAGTCATTGCAAACTAACAATTGCGGGGTAATAACGTAACACACTAACAGTAGGAATGGTTTTCATTTTGACAGTTCAACAACATTCATTGCGTTATTTACGTTGTTGAGCAGACAAATTTTTCGAACATATGAAGCAATGGATTAGCAAAAGGCTTCAAAATGATTCAGATTGCGATAGATAGTGTGTTACGTAATTAGGGTGCTGTTGTTATTTAACAGTTATGGTCTGAATTTCAACTGGGATAATAAGGTAAGGTCCTACTTTCCAATAATTTTATAATAATGTACAAAAAATCCACAATAGCAGAAATACTTGCAGGGGTTTATTCACTTTATTGAACCATAAGCTAATTTTAATATTTAGTTTAGTATATTTAGATATTTAGTAATCAACGTCACTCATTAAAAAGATAAACCCTATGTCCGAAATACTCAATAGTTTTTCCCGTTGAACTCTACTTATTTTGTGTGCACCCAATTGCACGAGTATAACTAGGAACCGGTCCATTATCTCAACCTACATACATTTACCTACATTATCTCAACAAAGTCATAATAGAGCTAACACTTAGATTTCTCGACAAATCAGTTACAGAATTTTGTTACTTTGATTCGGACCAACGACGGCATGTAAGCCCGAATAAACAGTATGGAGTCTCCAACAAAAATACAGAATAAAACAACACACAACACCTCCCCATACTCACCTTACAAATTACCCAGCTTTATTTCCCATCACTACGGAGCCATTTTCCGAACTTAATCAAATACTTTCCAAGTCATTTCACACACGCCCGATCCCCTAAAACCGTTACGTTCGATTTCCCGTCCCGGGCCCCTAATCGTAACTTTTCTTCAATCAACCGTCTACGAATCGTAAAAGTAAAATCTAATTACCGCTTACAGATTGCCATCGGCACAGGGCTGCGCGTGATTAAAAATTTAAATTATGTTTTAAAATTAGAACATTTTAATCTAGGGTCCTGGTTTGAAAAAGTTTTTATTCAAGTGGGAATGCTTAAAGTTGACGGCCGTTGTTGAGTGCGAGTGGAATAGGGTTGCCAAAAAATTAAAAGAGTTCTATTTTTAAAGATTTTATTTAGTTTTTTGTTTCGTAACGACTTTTTTGCAGTTATTCTTTATGGAATTTCTCCGGTCTTGACCCTTATTACCTAAAGGTACATGACAGCCTATCCTTTCGGAATATAAAGACGTAATGTTACATCATATTTCTGGCAGCATTTTTACTGAATGTGACCTTTTTAAACTCTCTTAATTAGAGCCCTCTTATTACAAAATAATACCGAAAAGCATGATCCAATATTTTATTATCATTAACATATCAATTCCATAAAGTATCAGTTTAAACTGTACTATTTTTAATTACGTATTTTCACTAATTGTGTAAGTACTTGAAACTTTCATGCGTTGTTATTGCCGTGATTTTATGCAGAATCGATCATTTTAATTATATATTCATACTCTTAAATGTTCATCAGCGTCATTAACTTTAACTTTGAACATATTTATAAAATATCTAAAACATTTGTAACAATATTACTGTTGAAAATAAGTAGTACCTGAAATTGTATAATTAGTTAGCTAGTAAAAGTATTTAAAAGAAGTAAATGATAAATTATAAATGATTTTATTTCTGTAAGTAGGTTTGTACAAACACTTTTACACGTCAATCATATTTTTTAAACTAGATGAGGTCGGCGTTTCCCATCTGATTACTCTGAGAAGAAAGGCCGAAACAAACTCAGTGATCACAGTCTCTTTTAAAGTCCAGACATAATCTTGGTCAGATTATGTGAAGACCATGTAGATTGGTATCTGAAATGGTCTTATGAGGACAGAACCACACAGATTGAGTGGGCCTGTCAAGTCAGTGCAGACAAACATAGATTATTGCAGTAAACAAAGATTATGAAGCAGTTACAATATTCACAGTTAGAAAGATCGATACATTGGCACTGATCTTGGAAATTATATAACGTCTATATATAGAATACTTCTGGGGAGTTCGTTGGGCCACTTCTTCTTTGCAGCTAAAGCACTAGGAAGTGGTGAAGGGCGGGCGTTTTGGGGGACTGTCTTATGTCATTTTGACGTTCGAAAAGTGCTGATACTCAGCCTAGTTTGAATAAATGGCTTTTTATTTTGATTTTTTTGATTTCCTCACATGAAATCTCTCCAAAAACAATTTGATTTCCACATCATCCAGGTTCTTGTTTCTTGTTGTGGTCATAATCTATTTATCTTTAATAAAATTAACCTGAAATGCCATACGTAAAAATAAAATTAAAATAAAATGTAAAAAGAATTCACCAAATTGACCATCACGCTTTTTCCTTCGCTGTAATCTGATGTCTCACCATGAAATATTCAAGAATATATCCTATCTTACAGATTTCTTAACCCTCTCTCGCTCTTTTTTTTTTCTTACTGATTTATACATTAAATAACCAGTATTATCAAGAGGTATCGTATTACCCAGTAACTGGGTTGTGTAGATCCGATAGGCAGTCGCTCCATGTAAAATGCTGATATTCAGCAGCATCCGGTTAGACTGGAAGCCGACCGGCTAGGCAGATGATGACCTTTTTCTGATGTAATCGTATGCACATTAGACGCAATTTGAAGTAAGTATTGCGTACTTGTCTATACCTAAATAATACATCTTTACGTTTATTTTAACCGACTTCAAAAAAAGGAGGAGTTCTGATTTTGACAGGCTTTTTTTTGGTGTGTTGCCTCAGAACTTTTTTCTAGGTGAACCGATTTCTTTTTTATTTGAATGCTGGTGCTTTGCATGTGGTCCCATGTAAATTTTATCAAGAACTGACCAGTAATTTTTGAGTTATCCTTAATAATGCGTATTTTTTCCACTTAGTATAATTATATGTATTTCCACTTAGTATAATTATATGTATGATGTTTTTATAATTTCCTGTCACTGTTATTTACATATCAAGTAGTGGTATATGAATTTTTTAGGGGTGGGTACCACAGCAAAAAAGTGAAAAATTATAACTTTTTTACGAAAAGAAACACTAATAAGTGAAAATAACTTTAATTTCGCAAGTCAGTGGCAAAAAACGAAAATACAAAACCAAAGACCCTCCGTTTTAGTGTTTTTTTTTTTTGAAGCCGGTTGTTCTTTTTGTAAAAAAGTTTTTATTGAAACTTTTTTTATTATATTTTGTAATAACTAAGCTCCTAGCCAACCCTGTAGCTCGCACAAGTTAGGCAAGCGGTAGCCGGGGCGGGTCTTGCGGCGCAGGGCGGGCGGTAATGAGTTGGGCGGCTGTGCCGAGTACTTGCAGAGGTGGACGTAGGCATTAAAGTTTGGGCGGGTTTTGGTTGGTGGAGAGTTTGACAAACTTAGTATGACAAATAGTATAGGATAAGCTGTTCGAAGAGAAGTTTGTAGTGATTTTATACTCAAGTTTTTGATAGACAATTGAAAAGCTAAAGCGTTTTCAAAAATAAGCAGAAACCACAGAACGCTACGTGCTTCGGTTCTCACACACTTCTTCAAAACAGCAGTACTTAGTAAAAGAACACCATTAAGAGGGATGCGCTAGGGTAACCCGCGGAATTCAAA
Source organism: Dryobotodes eremita (assembly GCA_917490735.1). Lineage (NCBI taxonomy): Eukaryota > Metazoa > Arthropoda > Insecta > Lepidoptera > Noctuidae > Dryobotodes > Dryobotodes eremita. The sequence continues at coordinate 16,508,155 of OU823257.1, forward strand.
TTTACATACATAACTCACGCCTTCTTCCCATGGGGGTAGGTGGAAACTACAGAACGCCACCTGCTACGATCCTTACATACTCCTTTTGCCTCGTTTCCGTTCATAAATCTGATCATACACGCACGCCGGTTGCGAGTACTACGCACCTGACCTTTCTGAAGAACATCACCAATAAGGTCACTATATTTATGTCCTCTTAGGGTGTCCCCTCGCGTTTACACTCCCATCTGCCTTATAAATACCTTTTGTGAGTCGGCTTTTATTCATCCTACCAATATGGCCAAACCAGTGTGGTAGGCTAAGCAAAGATTTGCTTCGAGCGGGAATCGAAACCACGTTCCTTACTACAGAAACCGAATGTCGTTAATTAATTTGAGTCTCCTGTATAACTCAATACCTAGATCATTCATTTAATCTGACTTTGTGTTATTAGTTAACGCTGCGACACTTTTTAAATGTCGCAGCATCCTGCTGAGATAGGGGCCTTTTGGCCTCGTGAAGCACTTTCTGTTGCATTTTCATTTTACTTTTGTTTTTTTTATTTTGTTTTTATGAGTGTGTTTAGTTTAGTTTTAAATACTTTTTCTTTCGTTCCTTCTTTATTTCTTATTTTAGGGCTCGTGGCTAGATAAAAACAGGCGCACGGATCGATCGCAGGTTAAGCTCCGCTTGCCACGGTCGGTTCGTGGATGGGTGACCATCCATTACATATCGAGACTCCTCCGTGCCTCTGAAAGCACGCTAAGCCGTTACGGGTAGTCAGAAGCCCAAAAGTCTAACAACCAGTCTTACCAAGGGGTATCGTTTTACCCAGTAACTGGGTTGTAGAGGTCAAATAGGCACTCCCTCCATATAAAATACTGGTATTCTGCTGCATCCGGATATACTGGAAGTCGACCCCAACATAGTTGGGAATAGGCTAGGCAGAATGATTTTGATATTTTAGTAACTCGATCACAACTCAGACCATGGCTACTGTCGCTGAACTACGACGAAACGGGGAAACTCATCATATCTATTTCGTAACATTAAAACCCCTCCTGATCAATCATTGACACACACACATACACTCACCCACCCACACACAAACACACATACACTCATACACACACACGCACACACTTACGCTATACTAACACACAAACACTCGCAAACTCAATACAGGCTTCTTTTAACCGTTTTTAGTTTATTTTACTTTTTGTTGTTACCATATTCTTTTTATTTTTGTTAATCTTATTACATAAGATTCTGTAATATCTCCTACTGGGAGAGGGCACTGGCCCTTGTAACACAGGTATATCACCTAGCACAGGAGTCAGGGACTTCACACTATTTTGTAACCACTTAATTGTGTAATATAGATTATTATTATTATTAACTGACGTGATTTGAATTGATGCATTTTTCCTATTAACACCAGAGTGGTCATTCTACGAAACTTTTATCAGTTCATTACCCAGTTGATTTGCGAACTATCCAGTGTGAGCACATTATCCATTTGATAGATGACACTGATTGATCACAATTCGCCATTATTGAATATCGCGTGGATAGGTTTTAGCGACGTTTTCATTTGTATTGTTAGTGGGGTTTTTAAGTGGATTGTTGATACCTTTTTTTTTTTGGTTGGGAAGTCATCAAATAACTTCTCCCGCTCTGGAGCGATAGGGCGTGTCAGACTTTTACTGACTAAAACCCACCCGTGTTCCTTCAGATGCCTGTGCGTCAGGGCCACGGTGACTCTTTGGAACAATCAGCGACCCTGGCAGGCATCGGCCCTATCGGGCCCCGTCATTTAGTGCTGACATCTCTTTGAGACGCGCCTAGAACAACGCGCCGTCGATCTGGGCCTGGTCCTTAATGGACGGCGAGTTACCCGTTGCTCGCCGTCCGCAAGCCCGCGCCTATGGTGGCTGGGAGTCGGCAATCGACTCCCGACGCCCAGGGTGTCTCTTCCTGAGGTGACTAGGGGCGTGAGGGCGCAGCGATTGCCTCTGCCTCACGCGCTCCGCCTTCTCCTTCGCGAGCATTACTGCTTCGCAGAAGGAGGTGACGGCTTCCCATTCCCTCTCGCTCCGTACCATGGTCTGAACCAGGGCCGGACGCGAGAGGTAGCTGCCGGCGATCGCCGCCACGAGGACACGGCGGTGCTCCGCCCAAGCCGGGCAGACCTCCACCGTATGCTCCACCGTGTCCTCCGGTCGATCCACACAATTATAGCACACGGGCGTTTCCTCCCGCCTTATCCGAAACAGGAACCTCCCGAAACAGCCATTTCCGGTGACGACCTGGGACAGACGGAAGGTGAGAACGCCGTGGCGCCTCTCAAGCCACTCCTTAAAGAGGGGACTTAACGCCGCAATTGTGGCGTGGCATCAGGGCACGCCACAATTGCGGCATGCCCTGATACAGCCGGACACTGACCTGCAAATTGCAAAAAACGTAAGAACATTTGAATTTCGCGGGCTGCCTTAGCGCATCCCCCTTAAGATAGTCATCTTGTTAATAGAAGACAGTAGAATCCTGCAGCCTCTTATTGAAACAAGAGACTATGACACCCTATCTTTTGCCAGCAATAACTTAATATTTGGTGCAACGATTTAAAGCGATTTTCTGGTGGAAAAACGGTTGCGGTTACAAGATCTAGGTATTTCACAATAAAATTACAATCAGTACAGTCGTAGAACATGACTTGTAAAAATTGCTTAGAGTATAATATTTGTGCTCGTGACTGTCCGATGCTGGGAAAAAACAATATAAAAACAAAAGGCTGTCGCATCTACATTTTTTTCTTCAAACTCTTTGGTGGAAAGTTGAAATTCGGCTCCGCTCTCGAGACTACAGATAAATATCTGGCCGTGGCCGGACTTTTTTAATATAAATGTTCTTTGTTCCTGACGGGAGAAACTTTTAATGAAAATTCAAATAAGGACAACTTTTAACCTTTTGTTTTTTTTTTATGAATGTTTTTTTTTTGCGTAGGAATTGTTTTTTTTTTTTTTGTTATTCCAAGTGCCGGTGATAAGGATCGTGGTTTGTTTCGCTTTGTTCTAGTTTTTTTTTTTTGAGTTCGTGGTTTGTAAATTAAGTTTAATGTTCCCCTTATTTTATAATTAAGATTTTATTTGCGCTGTGTTTACATGAATTACTTCTAAATCAATCGGCTTGTGCAATTCATATAAGTACTCTAACATTCCCATACATCTATCTATCTATATATAAATAAAAATCAATGTATGTTTGTTTGTCCTCTATTGACTCCGAAAGAGCTGTTCCGATTTTGATGAAACTTTGGTGAGTTTTTCTGCATACGCCCGCGAAGGTTTAAGGGTAGGGTAGGGTAGGGGTAGGACACCACGCAACGTAGTCGCGCCGGGCAGCTAGTACTTCATATTTCAAATTAGAATATCTTTATCCTAATTGAGATAATATAATAGCCATTAAACTCTCTAACATATTGCAGTAAAATCACTCTCATACAAGAGTTTTTAATATACGCTTATCCAACATACAATGTTACTAACATAACACACAACATCACGCCAGTAATCCCCGAAAGGCTAAGCAGAGGTATACCTTAATACACCCACATTCCGCCAGTTATGTTTACAATGTTGAACGCATCATTCAATCGATTCTAAATTCGAAAATCAAATCCTCAGCTACAAACTTCTATAAAGCCACGACCACACCCACCCTTCAAAACGCACGACATTACCATTTCTCTCACACCGTCCGCGTCATTACCTTACAAAGAATTCCCGGTAATGAGTGTAGGCCCTTATTTATTCGGCCCCATTGCCTCGGGGACGAAAAACAAATAAAGCCCTCTTTATTCAGCCTATGCCAACATACATTTTAATCAAGTGACCCTGTCAGAACCGTAGGACCTACACTTAATTACTTAAGTTGATTAGGTTCATGTACCTACTTATGTATGTAACTTGTGGGCGTTTTTAATATTGTTGGAGTAGTTTTGTTAGTAAATGTGTGCGGTAGAAGAAAAGTGTTGTGTGAGCTTGTGGGATGACGCGGAGTTGTTTTTGCTGGGCGAAAGTGTATCACTACATTCACTAGGGATTTTATAGCTGTCAAAATGCTTGTTCTTTAAAAAATATCGTCAAATTTGAGTATGTACATAGATTCGTTCTATTATGAAGAGTTTGGTCAACATTTTCCAGATTATTTTTAACAAAAGAATTCAATAAATAGCGCTGCAAATTAAGCAAAGACGTAAATCATGTATCTTTTCAATGGATTGTTCAGTGTTAACTATTTTAACTTCAGAAGTTTCATTAAACATGTGGAAATTGTCCTAGAATTGTACTTCACAATTAATTATGCCAGATCATAACGAAGAGGGGATGCGAACACAACATGAGTTCCTATAAACATTTTAAGAAAAAAAATAAAAAAAATAATAAGCGATAAGGCCGCCCATTGTATATATTGTAGTGATTGATTTATTTTTGGTATGTATTTTGTGGTGTACATTAAAGAATACATAAATAACTAGTTTTTGCCCGCGGCTTCGCTCGCGTTAATTTAGACTTTGACTATAAATTCGGGTTATAATTCAATCATGATTCGAAAGACTCGTGGCGCCATCTATTATAATAAGAACGTTATTGTTGTTTTCCTCGGGAACAGTTTTCTTTTTTGCGGGATGAAAGGTACCCTATGTCCGTTTCAGTACACCTGACAACGTATATGCAAAATTTCAGGATGATCGGTTCAGTGGTTTAGGCGTGAAAAGGTAATAAACAAACAAACAAACTTACTTTCGCATTTATAATATTAGTTAGGATAGTTAGGATTAGGATAATAATAAATGAAATGTTGTTCATTGATAAGCGCATCACTTGAGAAAAGCTGGACGGATTGGGCTCTATTTTGTTTTAAAAAGTTTGTAATAGTCTGAATTAGGTTTTATGGAAAGAAAAATTTGAAAAGTTGCCGGAATAATTGGCAAATTCGGAAAACTCTAATTGCATATTCTATGGTAATCTCTGTCTGTCAGGTCAGCTAGTCTATAATACAACAAACGATATTTTTTGTATAACTAGACTTGAGACTTGAAACCTCATCAAACTCTCAAATAATTAAATACAATACACTCGTACATTACCGACCAAAAAAACGACCCCTCACGAAATTAAAATTCTCAAACAGTCCTCACTTTGAAAGAGATATATGGAGCTGTTCTTTCATCTTTCCCAAGCGGTGACCTTACCTTAGTCGTTTGCGGGTAAGGGGCGGGTCCAGCGTACCCCTAAGGGGGGAAAAACCCGGGAAAAGTTGGGGAACAGACCTCTGCGGTGTTATTTATGGGTCTCTCGAGCACAGTGAAGTGCCCGCTGAATATAAATCCTGGGGTCGGCAAAGACTTAAAATGTAAAATAAGAACGGAAAAGGGACGAATTTAAAACCCACGGACCGTACCTATGTTGTTTAATTTAGGAGTTTTAATGCTTAGGTATATGTGGTAGATGTTAATGGTACATGACCCAAATAATAAGTACCTATGAAGGTTAAAAAAAAAACAGTTGAAACTCATTTGCGTGGTTGGCGGATACTTATTGTAGCATACAAATTCAAAATTCAAGAGTTATTTAAGCGACAGTTTTGCTTTTGCGACTGTGTGCCGCCATGACATTTACATTTACGATTCAACGGCAGCTTGACTGAAATACGAGTTCATACTATGAACTTACAACGTTAGCCATTTTGAAGTGTGACCGCAGCGTATGTACGTCACGACTTTTGTGTTAAAAAAACTTTGCTTGGGTAAACTACTCAATCCAATATGTGTAGAAACACTTCCAACAGGAAATCAAGGAATATATAAAAAAACACACCAACCCTTAAGTAATAATAGCCATTTTGAAGTGTGACCGCAGCGTATGTACGACACGACTTTTGTGTTAAAAAACTTTGCTTGGGTAAACTACTCAATCCAATATGTGTAGAAACACTTCCACCAGGAAATCAAGGAATATATAAAAAAACACACCAACCCTTAAGTAATAATAGCCATTTTGAAGTGTGACCGCAGCGTATGTACGTCACGACTTTTGTGTTAAAAAAACTTTGCTTGGGTAAACTACTCAATCCAATATGTGTAGAAACACTTCCACCAGGAAATCAAGGAATATATAAAAAAACACCAACCCTTAAGTAATAATAGCCATTTTGAAGTGTGACCGCAGCGTATGAACGTCACGACTTTTGTGTTAAAAAAACTTTGCTTGGGTAAACTACTCAATCCAATATGTGTAGAAACACTTCCACCAGGAAATCAAGGAATATATAAAAAAACACCATCCCTTAAATAATAATGATCTATGATTTCACCCCCTTTAAAGATGAATGATGATGAAAACAAAAAAGAAAGAAAAATAGTTTATTCCGCACAAACAAAACGCACCTTACAAATGAATGACATTAATTATTAGACACATAGCCAAAAGCCTCGCATTCAAGCTATAAAAGTTTGACAAATATGTCTATTGCTTGATGTTAGGGCCAGGAACGATGATGTATTTATTGTATATGTAAATGGTACACCACTGACTACCTGCATTATTGTCTCTCCTTCTCCCTTGAATCCATCCAAAGGTTGTCTGTAAAAGATCGCTATTAGCGATAAGACCGCCCATTGTGTCACCCTGTGTAAAATGTCTACATTTATATCTGTAATTTTATGGTGTACATAATAAAGAGTATTCTATTCTATTGTATAATAAGGGTAAGTCTGGCGACTGAAGTTTTCCCGCTTAGGGTCAAGTGAAATTTATCATACTCATTTAATTTAATGATATCTGGTTCATGCAATCTTCACCAATCCACGCAATTTTTATGAGGTGAGCTGATACTTAAATTTTTATGACATGCTGATTACGTCCACCATCCTACACTACTAAAAAAACTGGAAGCTTATGGTATACGGGGTAATATTTTAGAACTTTTTCAATCTTATTTACAAAATAGACGACAAATAACCGAAATCAACAGGATAAATGTAATTAATAAACATGACGAGATACATAGATCAGAAGTGCGAAAAGTTAGATATGGGGTACCACAGGGTAGTGTGTTGGGTCCCTTGTTATTTATAGTATATATTAATGACTTACCGGAGTGGATTGAACAACCATTGACTCTATATGCAGATGACAGTACCGTGACGATACCTTCGAAAAGCGTTGACACATACCAAAGTGACATTAATGATTCGTTAAAATTTATTATAAAATGGTTAGAGGAAAATAACTTACGAATAAATTTAAATAAAACAAAAATAATCCAATTTAACCAACGTATGACTGACATTGACAATCTCAAGGTGCAATATAACGCTAATAGAATTAACGAGGTAGTTAGTACTAAATTTCTTGGGCTAGAAATAGATAAAAAACTTAGCTGGAAACAACACATTGAGTTACTTTGTAAGAAACTAAGTTCATCTGCATAAGCTTTATATACCTTATCGGCTATTGTTAATCTGGATGCATGCCTTACTGCGTACTATGGTATAGTTGAATGCCATCTGCGATACGGAGTTATCTTTTGGGGCAACTCAACAGAAAAAGAGACTGCATTTAAGGCCCAAAAAAGATGCATACGGTCTATTTTTAATTTGCAAAGTACTGTTAGCTGCGTACCATACTTTAAACAATATAAATTATTAACCCTACCATGTTTGTATATTTTAGAAATGGCAGTTTTCGTAAAATTAAACCAGGATCGTTTCGCACGAATGGCTGACGTATTTCCACGGAATAGACGTGACAATAGTTGTCTGTGTATCCCTAGTGCTAGAACAACTCTGATGCGCAAGAGTGTCTGCTGCATGGCACCGGTAATATATAACAAAATACCAAGTTGTTGGAAGGACTATAATTTGACATTATTTAAAAAAAGGCTTAGAATTTTTTTAGTAGACAAAGTTTATTATAGGGTTGAAGATTTTTTATTGGAGAAAGAAGTTGTTTGACTATTTTGTATATTGTATTTAAATAACTATTAGAAATTGTGACATTAATTTTATTATTGACTGATTATTTTTATTAATGAATTATGAATAGAATGTTATTATGAATTATTAGTAAATTTGAATTTCAATTGTACCTAAACTCAATACTTTTGCATGCCTTTTAATTGGCAAAATATGGCTGTTCCTGTATTTATATTTTGTAACACCTTGACTTGTACCCGTATTTGCAAAATAAAATATCTTTATCTTTATCTTTATCTTTATGCTTGACAACCGAAGCGGCTTCAAAATAAATACTTACTATAATATTTTTTTCATGAAATAAGTTTTTATTGTGAAGATATTATATATAGTTAATAACGGTTCAGCATTGTTGCCATAAATCTAGAAAATTATAATATTTAAAACGTGGTTACTTTTTAAGCGACCCGTGTAAAAAGGAGGAGGTGTTCAAGTCGATTCGTATTTTTTTTATGACCACGCATATATTTCGAGAGAGAGTTCGACTTTGACGATTTTTTTATAGCTTTTATATCCACAAACATATTTATTAAAGACGAAGGAAAAAGTTTAAAAAAAGTGCAGATATTTTTTAATTCCATCAACTTTCATGGATCTTTTTTCCTTTCCTATTAACGTGGTGGGCATTAGGTAAATACTCCGAACAGTTTTCGCGGTACACATTCGCTTAAACAAATAATATATTTTCACATAGCCGGATTTAATATCATGTTTGATCAACTCGATACAAACTAGAAAAACAAAATGAAAACAAAATATTTTTGGCTCTCATCAGCCTAGCTTTTACGCAACAAATATTTTTCTATCGAGTATGGTTTAATGAAGCTAGCTGATATAGATTCTGTCTATGTAAATTAAAGCTAAAAACAGCGTGTACCTATATATCAGAAATGTGGTCATGTTAAGGTGTGGTACCGACCACGGTCCGATTACGATGTTGATCACATAGAGAAATTGTTCAGTTTGATAGTCTGTACCACATTTGAACATACCTTTCTGATACACGCTGTATAAGAATTTTGTAGAGTTTTTGTTGAAAAGATTGAATGCTTTTGAAAGCTGTATAATTTATGTAGGTAATTTTAACGTTTGAAAAGTACTGATTCTGGCTCCAAATTAGGAAAGTAAATTAATGAGTTTTTGTAATGATTTGGCTCAAATGAAGGTTGGTACAGCGGGGTAATTGCGTAATATTCTAATAGTAGGAATGGCTTTAATTTTGACAGTTCAACAACATTCATTGCGTTATTTACGTTGTTGAGCAGGGAAAATTTTCGAACATATGAAGCAAGCAATAGGCATCAAAATGATTCAGATTGTGATAGATAATTTTGTTTTGGATTAGAAGTACGGTCAGCAACAGAAATAGATGAACGCTTGGACTTTTACACGCTATCTAAATAGACCGAAAACTATTCGATACACTACAGCATTTCATGCTAATAGATTTTTTATCTGAATTTAAGGTTTATGTCATTCTTTTTTCTTTTTCAGAAATTATGTTTGGAAAGAACTGAAGTGGAAATCGGATTTTGTTGCTGACCGAACATAACTGTTAGAATTTATCTTTCAAAACTTCGAAATTGAGGTCAAATAAGGATTCAGAGCTCCATATAAACGAGGTCGCAGTCAAAAGCTAGTATCTATTTCACAAAACCCCAACTCGGCACAGAATCGTCTAAATGTGCTTAGGCGAAGTTTACACAGGTACCTATGTACCAGGTAATCTGCGAAAAACACGCGAATTCGTCATAACTCGTAAACCCATCCGTAAAGTACGCACTTCACTAAAAATATGAGTTTTGGTACAAGTGAAGAGAGGTTTGGTTAGGTTGCAAACCTACTGTGCGTGCGTATTTAAATATCAATTTAATATTATTTAAATAATTCAACACTATTCTAAGTTTTTTAATAATATTCACGTAAAAAATTTGTTAGATTAAATTTGCTTATTAGTCTTATAGGCTAGATTGTAATTAATGATTAAGAACCAGGTTCTTTTTAATAAAAGATTTTTTTTTAAAGACATGCTTTTTTTGCTTAGCGTACTCACGTGATATAGGTAGTATTGTAGTTGTTTTGTATCAATATTCATTACTTAATTTATTGATATAATTATTTGCAATTAACCACAAAGAATAGCTCGTACCTATACCGGTGACGTTCATTGGAACTGTAGACTGACTGATTTGCAGTGATTATTTTCCTAATGGAACTAAAATTTAAAACTAAAAACGCCGATGGGAAAACCTAAGAATAATCGCATCATTAAAAGTTCATAATTTTCTTTTCTCTTCTAGGCTGAATTATTGTTTAAAAAAAATAGTGATATTGATGATACATACCTTGAAATAATACTTAAGAGTGCTACAGGGATCTTTTGGGACCTGAATGACATAGATAGGGGGGCGTTGTTGGTAAAGATTTCTGAAATTGTCACACAAATTGTATTGATAAAACAAGATGGCGGCGTTAGTTCCAATTTTGGCCACGCGCCAAAAGAACCTTGTAGCGTTGTAGTTAGAAAGTAAAAATCGGAAATTCTCACCCCTAAATGCTGCCGCTTATCACTGACACCACGCCTTACACCGTGATGTCGCACACAATCCCTCATTAAACGGGACACGGCGCACGCTCCGCATTACGGCGATAATTTGTACCAAACTCGCATCGAACCCATTTGTACCTCGCTCCACGTAGCGACTGCGAAAGAGCTGAAACTATTAGGACCTACGCAGACTACAGACTTTTTGTGTAATCGAATCTGTAGCGTGCACTGTCTGTGTCAATCATTTTTTTAATGTTCTTACTGCATTTATTACTGTAATCTCTTTGGATGGAAAAGAAACTGCGTCGCGTATTGTCTGTCGGTCACATTCGGTGCGAAAAATTTCGCAGATTTTGTGGTTGTCGCACAAAAAGTCTCTCGTCTGCATGCCCATAAACATTACCCTGTGTGGTGACTTTTAGTGGCTGCTGACGATAAAAGGCACTGGTATAAATATGTGTTGTAAATGTATATGCGTAAATCTTTTTGACGACTTTTGGGGGTTTTGGGCGTAAACGCCTACATGTTATTTCGTTACATTCGATTTGGCCAAACCCATGGCAAAATTAACAAAAATCTTTAACAATTTTCTGCCCCTAATGTAAAAGAGGCACCCATGTATTTTTTTTGCAGTCCTTATATTAAAGGGGTTATTCCCAGAAATCCTCTTCAAACATATTGTATTACGGTTCGTTACAATATTAACATAGTGGTAACAATTTGGTATTGACAGCATATTTTATATTTAATTTTCTGTTATGTCATAGCAGTAAGGGCGATTTTTGCAGAAGCCTCAGCTTCTTAAATACCACTTTATTATAAAAATCTCACTGTACCATGGCTTATTTTAGTTGTGCCAAAGGACGAAAAATAAAGCTTTAATAAAAAAAAATCGTTACCATAAAGTTCTGTGTAGTTTATTCCAACACTTAGGGGACACATTGTTAAACCCAAAACTACACCACGCGTTCTTGTTATCAGATTAATGGAACCTATCTTTTTACAGCAGATAACCACGCTACGTACGCTTAACGTGGCATGACGTTTTCATAAGTCCGTTCAAAATATTTCGCACTAATCTACATAATGTTTTACCAAAACAATGAAACCGGAGAAGCTGGCAAAACCCGCAAGCTCCCCTAATTTTCCATTATCAAAATTCTGCCATAAAGAGTGTCCCTTCAGCCTGAAAATATCTTATGAAAGAATTTATAATGAGCCGCTGAAAAAGGATAATTAATATGAATTTTCCGTCGAGCCTTCGTTGCTCGGCAAGGCTTTGTGATGAGACAAAAGGAATTATAAACAAGTGGTACGGACGATGACGGGGTGTAGTCAGGGAGCCTGGCTGTAGTCAGGGAGCCCGGGTCTATGTAGTCAGGGAGCCCGCGTATAGTCACGTGCAATTAATGTAAGAGAATTTTGAAATGATAACAAATTCTTAAGTTTAGATAAGAATTGAGTTTCTCGTTTTCCTACGTGTACTCAGTTATGTTACTCTTCTCCATAGAGATCTACGTTTTGGAATGGGCAACTAGCATCAACTTTCTGACTAACTGACCGACTCTTTGACAATTCAAAAGTGCCTGTAAATGGTTTAATTGAAATAAATGCTTTGAGTTTGAGTTTGAGTTTGAGTTATTATCAAAATATATCAGTTTTTAGTGCCTGGTTAGTGGCAATAGGCACGCCCCCTATTACATGGGACTTAAACATAACTGGCGAAATGTGGATGTGTACCTACTATGGGTACACCTCTGTCTAACCTTTCGAGGAAATAAGGCGTGATGTTATGGTATGTAGATCTGTTATTGTTCAAACTTTATGTGAAAGTATGTTTGGATGAAAAATCCCAAAATAATTAAGTAAACTTTCTTTCATATAAGCATGAGGTAATAGGTAATACGGGCTGGTATCCGCAACTCCACGTCAATGCGTGTATTTTGCGTACGGGTGAGAAAATCGATTATTCGATCCACCCCAGCTCCTCGAAGAAGGCCAGCAACGCCTCGGTGTTGCTGACAATCTCACGTAGGGTACCTGGGTTACCGAAGTACTTTACCCTGTACGTGGCGACCACCGGGCAGTTTAGAAGCACATGACATATGCATGAGATATTCTAGTTGAAAATACCAACACTTGCCCTAATCAGAGGATAACACTCTTGTAGTACTTCTGCACAACTTCTCCACTTCATAACCTGACAAAAAACTCAAACGCACATTTACATAATTCGTATAGGTATTCTGTTTCATAATGATGTGCTGTTTTCGTTTTACTAGCTCCCAAACCAACATACTATATAAATACGGACGCTCCTATACATATAAACGGCTATAGAAATTTTGATAGGCTAATTAGCAATTTTGTGAGTAAAATAGCCACTGCGGGATAATAAACATTCCAGTTTTGTTCAATTTACTGGTTTGTTTTTATTGATCCGTGTTTGAGTTCTTTTATTATTTCAGTACTTATGTGTTAGTATTTCTATGTACACGTTTATGTCAATTGTGGCAGTTTCTGGGTGTTTTGAGACGAAATCAAACTGGTTGCTAAATGTAATCGTGTAATTTATATTTTTTATGACATTGATTTTACATTTTGTAACTACTTTAACTCACACACTAAATTATTAATTGTTAAAATTTTAGAAAAATAAACAGCGTTTCAATATTTGTATGTATGTGAGCACCATGTATCTATCACATAATTAATTTACCTGTCATTGCTTTATATTTCATTCTTTTTACCTATTGTGGTATGGTAATTTTATTCTAGGTGCATCGTCTTCACATATAATTGTATAATTAATGAATACATAATATTGTAAAACTTTTTAAAAGAGTAACGGTGGAGTTTCTTGCCCATTCTTCTCCATACCTTTTAGAAGGGGCAACTAGAATGAATTCTATTTTCTTGTAAATTTTGACGTGCAAAAGTGCCTTTTATGTGCATATTTAAAATAAATGATTTGACTTTTGACTTTGAGTTTGGTATGGGATCGAGTAGGTTTACAGTTTAACTGAAAGAGATCAAGAAGAGCTTATTCTCTTTTCTCTTTTGTCTCTGCTTCTTGAATGCAAGTGTTTCTGTGGCAAATAAACCTATTTTTCTTTCATTTTTTCTTTTTATTCACAGAACGGGACATTTGCGATTAAATTAAGTGAAATGAAATTTTCACTTAAAATACAGTCATAAAGTCATTATACTTAACCACTTAGTGGTATGTGGACTACAGTAGGTACCTACTTATATTACACGTGCAATTTTTAGGGTTCCGTACCCAAAGGGTAAAACCTACCCTATTACTATTACTAAGACTCCGCTGTCCGTCCATCTGTCACCAGGCTGTATCTCATGAACCGTGACAGTTACACAGTTGAAATGTTCACAGATGATGTATTTATGTAGCCGCTATAACAACAGATACTAAAAAACAGAATAAAATAAATATTTAAGGGGGCTCCCATACAACAGATATGATTCTTTTTGCCGTTTTTATAGCTAATGGTACGGAACCCTTCGTGCGCGAGTCCGACTCACACTTGGCCGGTTTTTTCTTATCTCGTTTCGGCTCGAACTATAGAACAACACCACATGAACAGAACCACATGATTCTAGACCCCCCAGCGTAGAAATTTTACAAAAGTGCATTACCTTCGCGGTTAAAATGTATGGAACAGTTACTTCTTTTTTAATAACCAGCGAAAAATTTCAATTCTGCGCTGGTGAGTCTAGAATCATGTAGGTACTGAATTAATGGTAGCAGTTTCCACGTTGATGTCCTTTACACCCTGACTGAATAACTGATAGGCTTGTTACTCGAGCGGCATCAGACGTACATACATTTAAGAATCTTCACTGATAAAGGTTATTTTAATACCACTTAAAAGTGGTTACTGAAATCGTAGTCAGCACCCTTTTAACCAGCTCCGCTCTTCAATTTACTTAAAACTCGTCCAGAATCTATTCATTGAGCGTTCAATTAAAACAAAAGGTAGTGATTACTTTGTTCAATTTCCTCTTGGCACAAAAGAAAGCGCTCACAGCGCTCCCAGCGGGAAACCGCTGCAACTCATTTTGGCTGCCCAAGTTTGATCAGCTTTTATCTATCAAATGTGTAATTATGAGATTGAAGTTTTTGGCAGTGTCGGTTAAATTAGGCAAATTGAAAAATCAATCAATTATTTTTTTATGTATTGAAGTTAATTATAATTATATTTGTATGTATTTGTTTGTTTGTTGTTTAGTTTGTTTTGTTTGTATTAGTTTTATTTTGTTTGTATTTGTTTTTGGTGTTTCTTTTTGTTTGTTTTTTAGTTTGTATTTGTTTTTTTTTTGTGTGCCATAGATAACATTTATTTGCTTAAACATAAACATGTGTCATACATATAAGAAAATACATACATATAAGATGGTAACAACATTATTAGGTACAGACATGTTTGCTACATGATGTGACGAGCAAATTTCGTGAATGTCATGTCATGTGATGTGAATGTCATGTTTGTGTTTGATGTTGCCATGTCAGCTTGAAATTATCCTACTAAACAAATATTTTTTCAAACATTCTTATTAACAATCATTATTTCCTTAATTATCTCTATAAACTTTAGAAAACGCCTTGCTTTACTTCCATATTTTAATAAAATCGTCGTTAACGTAATTACAAGAAAAAACACAGCAAATAAAATGGCGTCGTTGCCCAATAATAACCTATAAACGAACCCTTAAGCTATTCCATGAACAAAATATTAGATACTTTTAATAAACAACGAAAATTAAATAACACCAATTCTAAATTTAAAATATAGCAAGCACGGAAATAATCATTCTATTTCTAATTACGTCGCAGCAAGTCGCGTGGTCAGCGCCTCCTAATGAGCTCCGGCAATTGTTTCAATTTCGTTTCGCAGCTGCCCACTGCCCAGTGCCACCTGCCCAGTGCCCAGACCCCAGTTTTTCGTGTTGTGTCTCGTTCCAGATGGATCTGTCGTACAGCAATTGTTTAGACCGACTTCTAATTAATTTTATTGTAACTTCAGACACGGTCGGAAATTCAGTTTCAGAGGAAATTCGAGTCCTTGTATTTTAGGGTAGATTTTCTAATTTTGAGTAAGATTTTTTTTTTAGATTGTATTGTTTTGTTTTGAATTAAATTAAATTATTGTAAATGAAATGGTTATTTCGTTTTTAAACTTATTTTCTGTTTCCTTTACTACTGTTTGAGGAACTTTCTATACAACATTTGAACATTGTTGAATATAACAAATGTAGGTATGTTCCAAAAGTATCTGATGAAAATGTAAACAAATGAAGAAAACTTATCTGTGTATACTTATTTCTCGTGCCACTTACAAATTGAGTGCTTTGATTTGATGAGTTGATTAGTTAAACCAGAAATTTTAGAGGAATGTACTTCTAAGACCCTATACTGTAAGTAAGTGATTGCGTAACAATTTAATGTGAACATTGTATGTTTACACTTTCATTAGATACTTTTGAAACAGACTACAGGTACAATATGAACCACGGTTCTAGAAATATCTGCTCGCACACAGCTCAGTTTAAAGTAATATTTATAAAATAGTTCATGGATAAAAGACCAATAATTCTCGAGGAAAAAACACAGTGAGCATAAAATACATATAAAACACTTAGCTCATTAAGTAATTACAGATGCTCAAAACAACCAATGAATTTATACTAATATTATAAATTCGAAAGTAACTCGGTCTGTATGTTACATTTTCACGCCTAAACCACTGAACGGATTTCGATAAAATTTGGCAAGGAGATAGATGGCATCCCGGGGAATTACATAGGCTACTTTTTGTCCCGGTAGTGTGTTCCCGTGGGATAATTTCCGACATCCACGCGGGTAAGGCCGCGGGCTGAAACTAGTAATAATTATTACTGTAATCTTCTGCTTATGCTTGAATCTACAACTGTGTTACATTCTAGGACCACAGTTCCTAACCTGGGGGTAATTACCCCTGTGTGGGTAAAACTGGTATTCTGCGGGGGTAATAAGCTGGTAACACATAACAAAGATTAGACCAATAAAACCAAATCTAGCTCGCCAGTGCAATGCAGTGGTTTTTCAACTTTAGTGACACTAAAAACAAAGGCCACAAATCGTCCTATATCCTAATATTCTAGAATCTAGGATAATGCTAACATATTTCCTAGCAATTCGTTAAGTGGTCGAAAACGTTGCTGCTGAGAATGAGGTCCTAGGTTCGTTTCACAGGCCGGACCAAATGTTACATATTCAGTTTTTCCATCGGGAATTTCTCGGTTGCAGCTGGGAGTCTGGATTTTTACCTGACGTATAGCAATAGGCTAGCCGTTAATTACATGGGTTAGGCTCCTTCAAACCTGACAAAGCACAAAGGCACCGCCAGTCGCGCGACGAGCGGTGCCTCTGTGTCGCGTGCCATTCGCGTCGGGTGCCGCGCCTGTTTGAAGGAGCCTTTAAACATAACTGGCGAAATTTGAATGTAGTATAGATACTTACACCTCTACCGAACCCTTCCGGCGATGGATTACAAGCGTGATGTTATGATAAAATAATGTTCTATACTCACAAGAATGCTCACCCAACATCAATAGCTGCCGTTAACATTAACTAAGAAGCCTAGATACCATACCATGACCTGACCAAGATTATGTCTGGACTTTAAAAGAGACTGTGACCTCTGAGCTTGTTTCGGCCTTTCTTCTCAGAGTAGCCAGCTATGAAACGCCGACCTCATCTAGTTTAAAAAACATAATTGACGTGTAAAAGTGTTTGTACAAACCTACTTACAGAAATAAAATCATTTATCATTTACCATTCTAATACAATAATAAACCCTCTCCGCCACCTAAACAGACACCCTCATTGAACCAGAAGCACCCAACTCGTAAATAAGGGAGTGAACACAAGACGTGAATAAATACGCCACTATTACTCGACCAGCATCCACCAATTATACCCAGTCTTGGCCAGCATGCACCAATTATATCCACTCTCATTTAATCCAGCTGCATCTGGGCATCTGAGGCCACCGTTAGACGTATGGATTGAAAATAAAATGTATTCGAACTTTATTCATTTGTTTTTAGACTGATTTAGAATGTATTTGGCTTTTGTATTTGTAAAGCAGAGTAATTATTAACGTTGTAGGTAAAAATTAAGTAAAGTAAAGCCAACAAGAAAAGACAAAGAATGTATACAAACTTTCAGGGGTTCATAACATTTTTATGTAAAGAATGTTTTTTTCGTGGTGAATTGATATCTTTCAAATGTTTTCTAGAGCTGCGAGGCTATGATTCCATAATTAAAATCAACAACCACTCACTATAACAGTAAAAACCAACAAGAAAAACTAACAATAACGGATTTTAATAATAACAAAAACCTAAAAAAATACGGAGACGAAAAAATTTGAGTATCACTTCGAATGTAATTCAGACAGGAATGGACCGGATCAAATGTTGATAGCTGCTATACTGACCGCTTTCCTGTACCATGAATCACACAACGACAGTTATCGTCTACCAACTGACGTCATTATAATACAGAGATAATAATCGCTAGCTATCGTAATGTAACTCAGTAAAGGTCGGATTGTTTACGTATTTTATCGCGTCTCGTTGGCTTTACTTTACTAACACACGAACTGTGAGCATTACTATTAGTATTTCTACATTTATATGTATTTTTTATGAAGTACATATTAAAAAGTGTTCTCTATCAATCTGTGTGGTTGATTTTTATTAAATCTCTAAATAAAAGGTGACTTTATTTATTTGATTTTGTTTCCGTGAGTATTAGCGTGGATTCTTTCACACACTTGCGTAAATCCGTCAACGAAGATACGAGCCCGTCCGTAAGTAGTTTGGTACACCAGAATGAAGCTTACTCCCCATGAATTAACCTTTTTGGACGGGCAAAAGCACTTCAGGAGTAGGGACAGCTGTCAAAATGGTGTTGTCATTCATTCTTAGATCGAGCCTTGAAGTAATTTTATGTCCGTAGGTGATACGGAGCAGCAATCGCCCGTAACTTCGGCCGAAACTACAGATTTCGTGCTTAGAGAGTAGACCCCCTTTTTTTTGTATTGGAAATCATCAAATGACCTCTGCCACTCTGGGCGGAGCGGAAGGGCGTGTCAGACTCTTACTGACTAAAACCCACCCGTGTTCCATCAGTTGCCTGTGCGCCAGGGCCACGGTAACTCTTTCGAACAATCCGCGACCTCGGCAGGCATCGGCCCTATCGGACCCCGTCAATGGTGCTGACATCTCTTGAGGCGCGTGTGTACTTATGCGCGTGGGCCTGGTCCTTACCGGACGGCGAGAGTGAGTAGACCTCCTGAGTTGTATTGGAAAAATGATGACCATTTGAAAACTCAAGCATCAGTTTTACATCAAAAAGGTTGACAATGTTTTATTTCAGCATTTATCCAATATTATGGTTGGCAAGAGACAGAAAAGACGTAAAATTCTCTCCCTTTCGTACCTAGAAGGTACGATAATTTTACGTCTTGAAAAAAAACTACTTTTGTTTTGTTACTGGGTCTATTTTTAGACCAAGAGCTAGCAGCAACATTTATCTCTCTAGTACACTACATTTTAAATGAATCCGAGACACCCCTTGATTTATATCCGGCGCTGGCCGGTATTAGGCTCGACAGTCACTCGCAGTCTCTCCGATCATCTATGAATAATTTCATAAGATTCATAACGTTTGGCACGGAAATAGGCATATGCAATATTCCGCCAGTCCTAGTCGTCACGTCTATAATGATATCTTATTTCCGGACATGATTGGCAGTATTTTTAATGAAGGCATTAAATATCTGTGCGGTTAAATATACAGAGAATTCTCATTAACTATGCCTTACTAAGGCCCACTTGCACCGCCAATCTCTAAACCCGTTTAACGCTATACGAGTTTAAAACATAATACGTGTGATTTTTTGTAAAATTTTTTTTTAATGAGTTGTTGAATATTTGAATTTAACTAATCACAATTTTATTTTGGGTTTTTATCTGTTGGAATTTAAAATAGTTTATAATTTTTAATGCATGTGTGTAAAACTATGGACTAGAATAGTTTTTAGTGATTGACGGTGCAAGTGGGTCTAAAAGGTAAAACTTAACATAAAGCCGTATCTACGTCTCTCTATAATATTAGTTTTCCTTTTAAACGAAAATTCGTCTCTAATCTCTGTTAGCACCCCTTCAGATATACCCCGGATTATAATTATGCTCTTTGGATAATCAAAATTTATATTAATTACAATGTTTCATCTCTGAAAATGTTGATATTTAGTAAAACTAATTAACTTATCACATAACATCAAGCATGTTTTCCACGAAGGGTTAGGCAGAGGAAAAAACACAACAAACAACCAACCAACCAACTAACCAACCAACTAACCAACCAACCTACCAACTAACTAAACAACCAACCAACTATTATAACCAAACAACCAACCAACATGAACGGGTAAAATCATAACAACCATAAATAGTGTTTTTTTATATTCTAAAACAAAAAAAAAAACAGCTCTACGAGAGCTGCAAAATAGGTCAAGTCAGTTTTCGTACATAAAGACGTAAATAAGGTCAGGTGGCAATATTTCAAGTAGACCGCTAGACAAGCTTACGCTAAGTCTTGCAGCTGCATAAAACGACCAAACAAATCCACTTCGTTGACCAAGTCTAGGGCTGCCACAAAGAGAAGAGATTGTAATTTTTTATTTTTTTTATTTTGTGACGTTTTGGCCTTTTGATTAAGGCTGTCACTCTCAAACAATGGGCCACAACAAAAAAAACTGTGAAATTTTGTAATAAGCTGCACTTAAGTCGATATAATTATACAGAGTGAGAGGGACATGGTCGCGCAAACTGTAACCATGGCTTTAGTACATGATTCTGAACCCCACTACGTTAAAATTATTAGTCAGTTATCATTTAAAAAAAAATACTGTTCATACATTTTGACCGCGTATTTATAGCACTTTTCTATGAAACAGCAGATCTCTTATTATAATCCACCAAACATTTCTACTCTACGGGAATTAGAATCATGTGCTGAATTCATGGTTACAGTTTGGCGCGTCGATGTAACATATACCTACCTACCTGAGGATAGTACATGCAAACATCGTTCCAGAAAAGGGTCAGCAGACTGCTTTACGACCGACAGATATGAAGAAGGCGAAAAATTAAAATATCAGTTTGCATTAGGCTTAGTGGTGGAGTATTAGTACCGGAATTTATAAGGGGTAGGCGCTACAAAAAAAAAAAAATTGAAAAAAAAACTTTCTTTTTTTTTTACATAATAGGAAAATACGAAGCAATACTGACGATAATAATAATAATATGGCTGTTACTGGCGGCCTTAGATTATATTGTAATGTCAACAGTATACTTATACTTAATTGTGCACAAATAAATAAATAAATACCTACTGAATTTTAGTTATTTATTTCAAAAGGACACGTGCTCTGTTTTACGCGCCTATCACATAACTGTTGTTTTATAGAAACAATCGCCGCATATTCAATTTTGAAACAAATTCTAAATTTGCTGAGTGATCGAATGCAACCAGTGTCATTTTTTTGCCAGCCTGCATGATGTAACGTTCCATTTTGCAGACAACCTTGACAGTAGACAATTGAATGTGTCCGGTAAAGAGGGTGCAGAACATGCCAAATGAATTTTGCGGCGATTCAAAATTGGAACAAATCAATGTGACTTTAAAACATTAATAAGATATAAGTGAAGTTTTTTTGCATGGCAACCCTGAGTAAAGCCCCAGACACGACGCCGAGGTTTGTTCCAAGTCTTTGCTTTAGCGCTGTTATTTAACGGATTAGGTTATTACGGAGCCAACATAAATTCTTATCTTGGCCAACTTGGACGACGTTTTAAAAAATAAACCAGCTTTATTGCGGCTTCTTGAATTTTTTACAGTTTGTAATATGGAGACACCGTACAATGATAGCTTGTAAGGTTCTTACACGGAACTTATAGACTTTGTTCTAATAAGATTGGCTGTAGGTTTTTCATAAAGAAAGTAAAAGAAAGAAAATACGTTTATTTAGCACAGACTACAAAGCACACAACACAACATATACCTACAAGTAAAAAAGAAAAATAAAAAAAACAAATAAAAAGTGTGCGTTGTGAGAAATTAGCAGGAAAGTGTGTGCCTCGCGGCTGCGCTAAATAGGTCCAGTTCATACTCTTATCATAGTCCGTCAAACGGGGTGAATCGGGTCAAAACTTTAAAAGGGATTTTAACTTTGAATTAATATAGTTTGTTGCCAACAAGGGCACTTAACCGTTAATTATAATTCAGTAAACACATTAGAGTCCTTTTTCCATTACAGTAATCATGGGAGGGGCTCGTGGCTAAGTAATAACAGCCGCACGGCTCGATCGATGACGTTAAGCTACGCTTGCCGCGGTTGGTCCGTGGATGGGTGACCATCTTTACATACCAAAGACCCTCCGTGCTTCGAAAACACGTTAAGCCGTTTCGTCGGTCCCGGCTGATATTCGTGGACCTTTGACAGTTGTTACGGGTAGTCAGAAGCCCGAAAGTCTGACAACCAGTCTTACCAAGGGGTATCGTATTACCTAGTAACTGGGTTATGGAGGTCAGATAGGCAGTCGCTCCATGTAAAATACTGGTATCCAGCTGCATCCGTTTAGACTGGAAGCTCACCCCAACATAGTTGGGAAAGGCTAGACAAATGTTGATCTTTGTGAATCATGGTCGTAGGTGATATGGGTGACGAGCATGCAGAAGTCTTAATTCAATACTTACACGGTGATATGGGTGACGAGCATGCAGAAGTCTTAATTCAATACTTACACGGTGATATGGGTGACGAGCATGCAGAAGTCTTAATTCAATACTTACACGCGTGGAAGTTAATAAAGTATACAATAAAACATATCCTATGGCAATCGGCTGTAGTCTTTTTTTCAGTGAAATAATTTTTAAACTAGTTCATGATTTCCAGAGAATACCTCTTACAAACTAACAATGTTTCCTGTTTAAAGTATTAGTTCAGATTTTCTTAAATAACGAGCGATACGTTGAGATAGTGCAATGTGTATTAGCACAAATATGTTGATCGGTATGTCAAAATTATCTCCCAATGAACTCCGCTAACTCTTAAACGAAACCTACGTCTCATTATTATTAAAAAAAATAACAAAAAAACATATCGTCAGAAAAGTCAAGAACAAAACCGTCAATAAGTACATTAAGCGACAAAAGTCAATTAACACTGCCACTTTTAAACATTATCTAAATTAACACAAAATCATTCGATGCATTGTAGTTTAGCATTAAAACAGGTAAGAGTAATATTCATTTAATATTACTACTGTTCCGATTTGAATTAAAAGTTTAGCTCAATAATTAAGATTTAAAAAACTAAAGCGTTAATCGACCTTTTGCTGCCTGCAGCAACAAAAACATCTATTTAAAAAACAGACGAAGCCAAAGCAAAAATAACCTCCCAACTACTCTCGTACATTTATTGTTATAGTACTAAAGTATTAACGTTTGCCGGCTAGAAGGCGTCTATTTGAGTTCGGACAAGTAGTGATTCACATTTAGAGCGCGTTTAGCTCTTGACAGGCGGCTCGCGGCGTCCACTAATGTTGTGCTGACTGCACCCCTCTATAGACCCCAGAATACTTAGACAGAGGCGTGATTTTAGTTGAGTTTGGAGATCATTTAGATACATTTAGAGCAAGTTTAGTGACAAATTTTGTGATGGCTGCACCACTCTACAGAGGTGAGTATACTCAGAAAAACGGAGACGGTCTTAATTTTGAGTTTATAGGTGATTTAAATACATTTAGAGCGCGTTTAGCTCTTGACAGGCGGCTCGCGGCGTCAACTAATTTGAGCTGACTGCATTTCCTATAGACCTTAGAATGATTAGACAGAAATGTGGTTTTACTTGAGTTTGGAGGTGATTTAGAGACATTCCAAGTGATTTTAGCTCTAGACAAGCGACCCGTAGCGTCCACTAATGTTATGGACGCCAGACGTCATTTATGCTGATTGCACACCTCTATTGAGCTAAGAATACTTACACAGACATATTTAAGACACGTGTGCCGTGTACTGATGACTCGCAACCTTCCATATTTAAAACAGAGCTGATCGTCTATCAAAGAACAGACTCTAAAAGAATTCATGGTCTACTTTTTTAAACTTGGCTTACCTCAATATCTGATATTGTCTTTTATTTCTGTTTTTTATTTTGATTAGTACGATTTTGTCTTGGGAAATTGATAACCATTTTCCCCACTATGTACTTTACGAACAAATCAAGTAAACGATTAACGACAGTATAATACATTGCTTTAGAAACATGCCGGAAAATAACAAAAGGTACAGTGCTATAAGGATCTTTTGGCGCTTCAATGACGTTGACAGGGCGGCGCTGTTACTAAACGTTTGTGCAATTGTTTTGTGAAGTCTTGAAAAAACAAGATGGCAGCTTTAGTTCCGATTTTGGCCACACGACAAATGAACTTTGTAGCGCTGTAGGTATTTAACCTAACATTTGGGTATATGAAACATACCGCCTCTAAACTTTTCCTAACTCTTCAGGACCTAAGCTTTTAGACTTGCACATCGAGCTTCTAAACTTTAAGCTCGACTCATATATAATTCTAAAGCAAGGTTTTGTTCCGCAGGGAAATGGCGAGAGTTCACAGTTAAATAATTTATCCGGCCCGGCTCTAGTTACCCGTAGACGAAGCGGTTAAATATGTAAATGCATCCGGTTTAGTTTAAATATGAGATTTAATAAGAATTTTCGTGTGAGATGGCGTTTTTGAGAACGGTTCTTAGGTGAGTAGGTGGAGTTTTTATAGAAAATTCCAGTTGGAAAATAAATATTAAATAATTATTAATTGTATAAAGATTTAATTTACATATTAAATTTAAAAAAATACATATTAATAAACAAGATGTGTTTATTAATATGTAAATTTATATATTGTTTACGTTTTTTGGAAACGTTAGGTGGAATTTTTACTGATAATTCAAGATGGAAATTAAATACTTATTACCTATGTAAAATTTTTATCATCTTGTTTATTAAGTTCTAAATAATGTGTTTAATGTTTAGAAAACAACGTTAACTGTCGGAAAGTTTTTTTATTTTTCCTTAATTAGCAACTCTTGTACAATACGACAATATTGGCACTTCTCATGTACTTACAATATGACACGGTTTAATCTTTTCTTTTTGTTATTCCGTCACCAAGATCTTCGTCACTTATAAAATACTATTTTACTGGTTAGGTTAGCTAGCTGGGTGGTTGGCTGGTTCGGTGGGGGCCCGTTAACTTAATAAAAAAACAACTGACTCCAAAAAAATCACTACAAAGTAAAAATACCTTTAATTTCGGAAATGGGTGTCAAAAAACGAAAATACAAAACCAAAGAACCGACTTCCGAAATTAAAGTAATTTTTCACTTTGTAGTGTTTTTTTTTTTGAAGTCAGTTGTTTTTTTTTTTCAGTTTTTAGTTTTTTCACGTTTTACTTACCCCACAAAAATTCGTATATCACTACTTGCTATGTAAATAACAGTGACAGGCAGTTATCATAACATCATCAATATACACTAAGTGGAAAAACTACGTATTATGAAGCTAACTGAAAAACTACCCAAGCAAATTTAATGAAATTTATATGGGAACACCTCTGAAGCGTACCCTATCCATTTTTTTTTCGAAATCGACCCACAATTGCCGGAGATATCGCACAACAAACATGCAAAAAAATATACAGATGAATTGAGAATCTCTTCCTTTTTGAAGTCGGTTAAAAATATAGTTGTACTGATTTGGATAGAAATTGCAAAATCTGCAGCTGCTACTGATGGCTGACGTTTGACCTGCCCAGCTTTGGGGGAAACTAGAAATAGAGTGACCTAATCTTTCCAATCCCGACGACGAACGCGAAAATATAATTATTTAGATTTAGTAATTAGAATAGAATACTCTACTCTCTCTCTCTCTCTCTCTCTCTCTCTACTCACTTTTCTCTTTTTTTTTCTATATTTTTTCTTTTTTTTTTCTTTAATTAGAATGGTTATAATGAGAGATGTTCATGATAAACACGCTTGGCAGACACAGCTGGCATATCCAGCATGTATCAGAAAGGTGTGGTCATATTATAGGTTGTAAAAAAAATATCAGCAGTCCCATACATTTGGGTGGGTAGAATTTAAGTTTTGTATGGCACAACTGATATTTTTGTCGCGATTAGGATGTTGGCCCCACGGAGAAAGTATTTCAGTTTGATGGTCTGTACCACACCCTTAATTTGACCACACCTTTCTAATAAATGCTGTATGTAAATCCGTCATCTGACGAAAAGAAAAGAAGAAAGAAAAATCGTTTATTCTGCACAAACAAAACGCTCCTTACAAATGAACGACATTAATTTAATAGACACATACAAAATAGCCAAAAGCCTCGCATTCAAGCTATAAAAGTTTGACAATTTTGTCTATTGCTTGATGCTAGGGCCAGGGACCAGAGACAATATACATTGCGCGATACATAATAATATATGAACAGTTACGTATGAATGTACTACTTCAATCAAGAACTCCATTTGTCTAGAATGAAATACGATTATTTCGCCACTACGCTTGGGAGCTACTGCACATGAGTAGATATTCCACAGAGACCAAGCGACATACAATCACTGATATACCACTACATGGTGCGGAACGTCTCACCAAATCGGTAAATTACTCAAAGTGAGGGAACTTACAAACTCAACGACTAATATTCCTGCTAATACCCTTTAAAGTGTAGCAATGAAGATGTATCGGGTAAAAATGTTCCATTCCACTACCGTTTTGGGTGGTTATAAAACAGCCATAACATTTATAGCAGTTTTTAAGCTTTGGCTAGTTCATGTTATAAGTCATTTCTAATTACTTTTGCAAAGAAGAAAGAACTAAATAAATAATAATAATAATATCCATTTATTTCGGACAGAATCCATATAAGTGTTAGTAACAATTTTCTTAAGAACTATATTAGTAGGTACATAATATAATAAAGTAGGGTTATTATTCTTTTTTTTAATTACAATTTCCCCGTAACTATTCCCACCCAGTGTGCCTGTATGGGACAGTCATGCCGGGACGCAATCATTTGCAAAATGCTGTTGGTGCTACCGCGTAGTCTTTGAATTAATGACGCCACTTTCTTACGCACTTATAACATGGAAACAATCTACCCGCGCATTTGCGAACATTTTCGACGCACTACAATGCCGCGGCAACCCCAGCAGCATTCTGAAAGCATTGTTATACTGAATACGCAGGACGTTGTAAGCTCGTTGCGTATACCGAACCCACAGGCCGCTCGAGTAAAAAGATTGGCAATATGCCCTAAAAAGTGTTAACTTGACTTCTTTGCTACATCGAGCGAACCTGCGGGCCAGCATATTGCTCCTTACCGCCAACGCCCTGCGTTCTCTTTCAATATCTGGGTCATCCTTTAAGTCATCCGTGACCAGATGACCCAAATATTTAAAGCTCTGCACAATTTTCAGTTCCGTTAAAGGAAATGTCTCATTTTTGATGACAGTAAAATGGTTCACTTTTATAGGTATTTATCATATTTGGAGGTTGAAGAGCATGGTTTCAAGATTTTCTATTGAATCATAGACCTTTTCACAGCGCGTTGCGATTACACAAGGTTCAGTCTCTGTCGTATACCATACTCTGTGTCCCCAGTAAACATGGCTATCGTCCATTGTTGGCTGGTCGGGTAAAAACGGGACTGTGATGGATGAGTGTAAGACGCAGCTGTGCGCTTAATTATCTAATACTGTTGAGTGCTTGCCTAGCTGTGTAGCTTCTGTGGGGTAATATATTTTCTATGTACATGGTGCAATTGGCGCGGCGGAATGTGGGCGTTAAATGCGTTTGCTGGACTTATTTATTGCTGTATTTTCTGTACATACTTAAATATATATTTGTTTATAAGTGCGCTGTTTCTTTGGTGGGTGAAAATATTCCAGAATAATTACTCTGTAACGTATATTTTTATTCCATAGTTGTATAAAATATTGTTTCAAATAGCGTAGACGTCTTAAACTCTTCAGAATCAAGGTTAAATAAATTGAGTCTTAAGTCAAGTGAATACTTTTAAATATTGACCAAACTCAAATCCCTTTGCCCCCATAATGATTACAATAATCAAATAGTAAATAAATTGTTCTCAAATTGCCATAAGGCGCCCACAGACAGGCGCGACGCGACTCTTGTGGAACAATTTCCATCAACTTTTCATAAGCATTGTTCTACTAGAGTCGCGTCTCGCCTGTTTGCGGCCTTTAAGGCTCGTGCACACTGGCGCGACGCGACAGCGCGACACAAAGGCACCGCGTGTCGCGCGACGAGCGGTGTCTTTGTGTCGCGCTGTGGCGTCGCGCCTGTTTGCGGGAGCCTTTATTTGTAATTTCAGTAAAAGTACTAAAGCTACCTTATACCTACGGCTGCGTAAGTATGTAGAAAACTAATGGAAATGTGTAATAGAATTACGTTTAAAGTAAATACGAGTAACTACCTGCCTAACACACGAATGTAAAAGAGATCTGAGAATAGCGAGTTATATGCCAAGTCGCATTGTCAGCTGCAGACTTTCTCTTAAATATAGTTGTAGCCGACCCCGTTTGTAACTTATTGTACAGAACCCTTTTTTTTTTTTTTTTTTTTTTTTTTTTTTTTTTTTTTTTTGTTCCGGGGTGGAAAATCCTCATGGATGTCCCCCGCCCTGGGGGGGCGGAGGGGTCTGTCAGACTCTTACTGACTAAAAACCACCCCGGTGTTCCGTCTCACACCTACGCCGGGGGTCGCGGGAACGTACAAATCTTCCGCAACCCCCGGCCGGTGCCGGCCCGCCTCTGCGGGCCCCGTCCGGTCGAGCGGGGGGAGTGAGGTGTTTGACTCCCCCCGCGACGTCTAAGAGGGGCGCGCGTGGAACACTACGCGCCGCCACCTCGGGTCCTGATGTATAGGGGGCGACGGACGTCACCGAGTCCGTCGCCCCTGGACCCATTTAGGGGGGCTGGAAGAGGGCGTTGTCCGCCCTCCGCCGACGCCCGGTGCGCCTGCTGCGGGCCGGGTGAGAGGATGAGATCTCTCGCTCCCTTTCCGCAGCCTCCTTCTGCGAGATGACTGTTTCGCAGAAGGATACCACCGCGTCCCAGGACTCCTCGTCGCCGACCATCGCATTCACAACGGCCGGCAGCGAGAGGTCACTGCCTACTCCTGAGATGAGGGCACGGCGCGGCTCCTCCCAAGCGGCACACTCTGCCAGCGTATGCCGCGCCGTGTCCTCCCGACAGTCGACGCAGTGGTGACACCGGGCGTCCGGCTCCCTGTTTATGCGACACAGGTACTTCCCGAAGCAACCGTGCCCCGAGAGCACCTGCGTCACCCGAAACGACAGGGAGCCGTGCCTCCTCCCGAGCCAGTGGTCGAGCACCGGCCGGACCGCCTCGATGGTGACGAGGCCGGCGGTAGGGCGTGAGAGCCTGATTGTACAGAACCCTCGCTCAACACAAGGATAAACTAGTTAGAGGTTAATTTATTATTTACTAGCTGTTAGCGGCGACTTCGTCTGCGATCCAGGATGAAAAGTAGCCTATGTCGTTCTCCAGTACCCTAATTGCGTAACACACTTTCAATCACAATCGGAATCATTTTGAAACCTGTTGCTAATCCATTGCATCTTATGTTCGAAAAATTAGCCTGCTCAACAACGTAAATAACACAATGAATGTTGTTGAATTGTCAAAATGAATGCCATTCCTATTGTTAGTGTGTTACATAATTGCCAACCCATGTGCCAAATTTCATCTAAATCCGTTCAGCCGTTTTCGCGTTAAAGCGTAACAAAGAAACATACAAACATACAAAAATCAAATCTTTTTCTTTATAATATTACTTTAGCTATTAGATCTTGGACTAACAGAAAACATTTTATTTATTATTTTATTTATTTTATTACTTAAGAAAACTTACAGCTAGGATACAGATAGTTGACAGTTAGTGAAAGAAGGATATAATAATAATAATATAATATAATAATATAATATCGGACAGATTCCCGCTAACAAAAAGCTGTGTCACTCAAGTCGGCCAGCTGGCTGTGCGTACAGGCCGCTGTACGCACACATTCACACATTAGTCGGCCGCGCCGACGCGACGGTCGACCATTACGCGCACAAACGGCAACACTCACAAAAATATATTCACTCATAAACGGGACTCAATTTTGTCTTAGTGGAGTTCCGTCCGACTTTTTTTGTTCGTCCATGGTTTAGATAGATAAATATGACTACCTAACCCTAAGCTGCCTTGAAATGTAGGTAGGGTAAAACACCCATTTATTGGCACTTTAAGGAGTAACTTGAATAAACCATTAAAATTAGGCATGTCCTTTTAATTTTAACAAGGTAATAAGTATCCATATTGGTTAAATAAACATATAAGAATGTTTATATGTCCTATTTATTTCAAATTAAAGTAAATTATTCGATAGTTTTCATGTTAAAAAGAAATGTCAGAAAAATCCAAATGTTGGCATAGGTAATCCTTTTATTGGCAGTGAAAATTACCTATTATTGGCCCCTCATTCATTATGTGGGTATTGAATGAGTAGAAGACAATTTAACAATATTACAGATATTCTAAACTGTAGGACTTTAATTAATATATATAGATAGGTGTATTTGAGTAGGAACATTGGTTCAATAAACATACAAATAAAAGAAAAACATATATTAACAAAACATATGAACTCTTGAATTACAAAATATTCATAAAAAAACAAACTTTTCTTATAAAATTATAAGTTATAACAAAATAGATAGGTACTCTATCAGCTACATTCTTAAATTAAGTGAGATCAATCTATTCCTCTGTATACACCTTACGCCTCGCCTTTTCTGATTTTTCCTTTTACATAATTTTTCGCCCTTGGTTTCATGTTAGTTAGCTGAAACGAATATCAATGTTACCAATTATTGGCACATCAGTATTACCAATTATTGACACATGCCAATAAATAGATTTAACATCATAGTCAGGGGGGCAACATTTGGAATGATGATATAATGATATATGCATATAATTTATAGAATGAGTTAATTTAAGGTGTTTTTGAATTACAATAGAAATAAGGCATATTTTTTAAAATAAAACCTATTTTTGGCATGGGTGCCAATAAAATAGTTAACGGCATATTTTTGATACCAAATGTTAGCACGGGTTAAATAATATAAAAATCGCCATTAAAGCAATAAATAATGAACGGATAAAATAAGATTAAGCACTCATAAATCACATAAAATAACATTTGTTGTCAAAATTCAAATGATCAACTAGGTATACAAAAATTAAAATGTGTACCTTAGCAAAAAATCTAGATTTTTATTTTTTTTCCCACCAATGTTCAAACACATCAAACATATTCTTACCAAGAAGCTATATTGAAAAACATCTGTTTCTGTATTGCCAGTGCTATAGAGTATAAAACTACCAAACATTGCCTATTTGAACATATATGGTTTGTATCCTGATAATCTTATTATAGTTAAATAGTGTAAGGTGCCAATAAATTGGTAGGGTGCCAACGTTAGGTTAGTTTACCCTATATCTGCAGAAAAATTGAATGACTGTCAAATACTTCATTGGAAGGTCTGACATAAAACGAAACACTCTTCTTTTTTTAAAACCTCTATCACCGGCACAAGTCAAAAAATCAAAATCCTAACTGCCTTAAAACCTAATCGAACGAACATCAAACCAATCCCTAATTAATTCCTTGTCCCGTGTAAACATTTAAAAAAATTAAAAAGAAAAAATATACGCATGCTGAAACCTCTCGAGCGAAACATCGGTACTCGATTGAATCAATTTAAACTTCAACCGAATCTCATCTCGCAGGGTACGTCCCTAATTATGCCTGCGGAAGGACAGGGGTAGGGAAGTGACAAAGTTAGATTTGCGCGCGCCAAATTCGAAAATAGAACGCGCCTGTTCTACAACCATAGGCATTATAGACCGGTATGACGTTCCATTTCATTTGACGATTTAAAAAATTACGTTGCCAAAGTGTAATCGTCTGTTTCGAGCAGGAGAGGGTGGGATAAGGGTTTCCAAAATGGCGGCGCGTAAGATTTTGTTCGGTTATATTAATTAAATCTTCGTAATTTATGACCGGCTCGTGTACCATGTGGTGTTCGTGATTTATCGTTTTTGCTGTATTAATTTTACATTAAGCTGATTCGGGCACAATCTTGTACATATAGGGAAGTATCTAGAAAATCATTACTTATGTACAATGTTATAAGCAATTATAAGTATTCTTACAGCTAGAGAGTGGTAGGTACCTAGTGGCAACTTGTTTATAAAATCTATACACTAAAATGAGTGGGTGGGGAGGTGAACTATAAAAAGGCAATAGTAATAAGAAAGTATACTGTAAAAGAATAATGAACCTAAAGTAAAACGAAACGACTTAAAAACACTCCACCATTTTGTAATTCAAAGCGAACGCGATTTGAAATAAAAATGGCGATGAATTTACTGTTCTCTAAACCGTATTTAAAACAAAATTTTAAAATACATTTCCGATTATTTTGTAAAATAAAGCCTGAGCTTTAGAACGTGCCTAAACACGTACAAGTCAATTGACATCAATGAGATCCCGAATACAGATAATTCCATTATACAGGGTCCCAGCCTCTTTTCAACAAACCTCTGCGTAAAAAATTAGGGCATCCCCCCTTCGACCCTTGCTCACCCCCCCGGCCCGTGCGATAACTCACCCCCCAAGTGCGGCCCTTGAGAAAAATAGCTCGAAAAACAGACAAGATTTAACTCGGCCCGGTTTTTTTGGGTTGATATTTTGAGGGACGATATGATAACGTCAATTTTGTTTTGTATGTTTCTCTTTCCATACATTTCGGCTCCATATACAGAGTTTTGAATAGTGCCACTGGTAACAAATAGCTACAATGAATGCTCTTGCTTACTATAAAAAAATCTACAAAGTAGGTACTTAGTTTGCGATTCATTAATTAAACATAAAAAATACTGCCTGCTGTATTCGAAGCTTATTTGACACGATCTTCTGTGATATAACAACTTATAACCGGCTATTATCATATTCTTTGTATGCTTAAGTAATTTTATAACGGATAAAACCTTGATTTTCTCTGTTTCCACGCGTCGAGACGAGCTACACGAGACTAAATTGTATGCCGAATGCCAAGGTGAAAAGATCTGCATATCTGCAAGATTAGAAGCTTTGTATGCTTAAGTAATTTTATAACGGATAAAACCTTGATTTTCTCTGTTTCCACGCGTCGAGACGAGCTACACGAGACTAAATTGTATGCCGAATGCCAAGGTGAAAAGATCTGCATATCTGCAAGATTAGAAGCGAGGCTAACTGTCCAGTCTGCGCTTGGCATCCTAGAGTTATATCACTCGAGATATTTCACTGTATAGAGAATATTGTAGAATAAACTTATCTTATCTTTAAAGGAAACTCACATAGATTCTTTTATTTGCTCCTCGAGGATCTTCTTCCTTAAAATCCTCTGAAATTCTATCCTACCTAAGTAACACAACATTTGTCAATTTAAAATAACGTTAAATAAACGTCTCAATATCGTTAATCAAGATGGCCGCCTTTAGGTACGATCCCTTACGCGTGCCGGTAATCTAGGCAAATGTACCGGTCCGGGCACGGCCCACCTAAACTGTTTGATGTTTTAACTCACGGGATTTCTACAAAAACTTTGTTTATTTAATCCCTACCCTGTATGTAGATGTATAAGTAGGTATATTCTGTATATATGAGAAAGGATTGCCTTTGAACCTCAAATGGGAGCTCAAACTGTTGATTTGAGATTGCCAGAGGAAATATTTAAAATGGGTTGAGTATGTTGCCTAAGTTTATTTTAATAAATACTGGAACATTCA
This sequence comes from Dryobotodes eremita, assembly GCA_917490735.1. Taxonomy (NCBI): domain Eukaryota; kingdom Metazoa; phylum Arthropoda; class Insecta; order Lepidoptera; family Noctuidae; genus Dryobotodes; species Dryobotodes eremita. Next base: position 16,541,791 of record OU823257.1, read on the forward strand.
GAATAATAAGGTTTTGTATTTTTTGGCTATCGTTTAATAGTAATTTACCCTTGTTCCATAATACCTTTTTTTAGTTTTGTAACCTACCCGTAGGTATATCGGCTAAGGAGGGGCTCGTGGCTGAGTAATAACAGCTGCACGGGTCGATCGATCAGGTTAAGCTACGGTAGCCGTGGTTGGTCTTTGGATGGGTGACCATCATTACATACCAAGACCCCTCCTTGCCTCGGAAAGCATGTTATAAACCGTTGATCCGGCTGTCATTCGTGGATCTTTGGCAGTCATTAGGGTCGTCGTCAGAAGCCCGAAAGACTGACAAACAGTTTTACCAAGGGGTATCGTATTACCCAGTAACTGGGTTGTGGAGGTCAGATAGAATATAATAGAATACTCTTTATTATGTACACCATAAAAATTACAGGTATAAATCTAGAAATTTCACACAGGGTTACACAATGGGCGGTCTTATCGCTAAAAGCGATCTTTTACAGACAACCTAATACCTAATAGGCAGTCACTCCATGTAAATTACTGGTAATCGTCTGCATCAGGTTAGATTGGAAGCCGACCCCAACCGTGGGGAAAACGCTAGGCAGATGATGAACCTACCCGTATATTACCTAATTTCTCCACGATCATTTGAAGTATAATAGTTTGAAAAACTAGAAGGATCTTACTATATATATATGGTAAAAAGGTTAGTATCTAAGATTTAATAAACATAAATGTGGAATTTGACAAAATCATGCCGTTTTTATTTTTCGTACCTCAGGAACAAACCCCTAAGAGCAATCACTATTTATCTAACGCCGTAGGTCCGAGAGCACAAACCCAAAAGCAATCAGTATTCATCCAACACCGTAGGTCCGAGAGCACAAGCCCAAAAAACAATCAGTATTCAATTAACACCGAAGGTCCGAGAGCCTAAGCCCAAAACGCAATCAGTATTCACGGAACGCCATAAGTCCGAGAGTACAAGCCCAAACAGCAACCAGTATTCATCTAACAGCGTAAGTCCGAGAGCACATGCCCAAAAAGCAATCAGTATTCATCTAACAGCGTAAGTCCGAGAGCACAAGCCCAAAAAGCAATCAGTATTCATCTAACACCGTAGGTCCGAGAGCACAAGCCCAAACAGCAACCAGTATTCATCTAACGCCGTAGGTCCGAGAGCACAAGCCCAAAAAGGAATCAGTATTCATCTAACACCGTAGGTCCGAGAGCACAAGCCCAAACAGCAACCAGTATTCATCTAACGCCGTAGGTCCGAGAGCACAAGCCCAAAAAGCAATCAGTATTCATCTGACGCCGTAGGTCCGAGAGCACAAGCCCAAAAAGCAATCAATAAACACCTAACTCCCTAAATTCTTCACCAAAAAGTTTCAACACATTTCCCACAAGTACCTACCTAATAAACTTGAGGTATAATCCAAGGTACCAATAGGGTCGTCACGAAGGTGAGTGTTATCGAAGATGTCAGGTGCCCGACGCAGATGTGCCAACCCTCCTCAAGTGTGATGCGTGCGCCAAATTGACCTGCACGGTGGACCATGGGCCCCTACAATTAATTAATTTGTCTTGTGTGTACCTACTTACATTTGATGGAGGATTTACGTGGTCGAGCATTTTTGCGTATTTACCTAGATAGGTAGATATATAATTTTTTCGGGGTAAATGTGTCTTAGAAGAATGGAAAAGTGATCCAACAGAGGGATACATAGAAAACAAAGAATAAGAGCGTCTGAAACTGCTGAAAGGAGGCTTTGCTATTTCCTTATAGTTTACAGCACTGTGCAAAGACAGTTAAGACTCCTACAAACAGGCGCGACATGCGACGCGAATCGCACGCGACACAAAGGTACCGGTCGTCGCGCGATAGGCGGAGCTTTTGTGGCACGTCGAGTGTCGCGCCTGTTTGTTGGAGCCTTTAACCGGTAAACAATGGATTTAACTAAGATCATAGTTTAAGAGTTAGGCAAATAAGAAGTACCTACTTCGTCACTTTGATATATATACTGTCAAACAGGGTGAATAGATATGCAGGGGCGAATTGGGAAGACACTTTAAAAAGAATTTTAACATTGAAATAATATATTTTGTTGCCAACAAGGGCACTTAATCGTTAATTATAATACAGTAAACACATTAGACTCCTTTTAGGAAACAAACCATATTATTTCAATTTTAACAAAATCCCTTTTAAAGTTTTGTCTCGATTCACCCCTGCATCCCTATTCACCGCGTTTGACGGTACCTATTACTTATATTCCTCAAAAATCAAATTAAATCAAATAATTTATATTTTAGCAAACATGGGTACAATATTCTACCGCCACATGGGCGTACAAATCATAAGGTATTATAATTTTAAATAACAATAAAAGTTATAAAAGTTTTTCTATTTCGTTGCCGTAATTACTATCTACACTTGTATTGCTTTTTCCATCCCTAACACAAACTATATCTTAAAAATGGATATTTTTATTTTATTAACTAATAAAACAGGCTTATTTATTCATATCGACTTTTTGCAATCGACGTCTTCTCAGTTCGTTGGCCGCAATCACATCACTCTTGTCTAGGTAGGGCTGCTCCATCGTCGAAGCCGAATAACTTGGCTATTGGTTTAAATGTATGAATATAACCTATATCTTTAACGCATTCAAACACGCAGGACCTTTCAAAGTATGAACTGTTGACTCAATGTTTACTAACAATCAAAATTAACAAAAGTTTCATCGATAAAAGCAACCCTAAACCATCGAAAAACCCGAACCCACAATCCATAATGACACTCAACTCTTACTTATTCCAAAAGGACAAGCTGACACGTCACAGCCATGAACCAGTCAATATTGATCAACACATCGGCACGGTCAGGCCGGGGTCAAATGGGCGCTCTTGAACTCTGTGTGCCGGCGCCAAAGAAAAAAGAAGTCGCTACGAGCGTTTGTAAACTATCAGAGTGCCGGGTTCCGTTCGAAGTGGGGGGGTTAGATTCTGTCTTTGTTTTTCGGGGGTTATGATTTGCGACTGTGGGACGTGTAGGTATCTGGATTTTTGGTTGTTTGTTTAGTTATTTCTTCTGCCAGATCAAATTATGAACATTGATTGGTATTTACTTAGTTTCTCCATGTTAAATACTGCTATTCAGCTCCGGTTAGACTGGAAGCTGACCCCAACATAGTTGTAAAAAGGCTAGGCAGATTATGATTGGTGTCTACCTAGTTTCTCCATGTTAAATACTGCTATTCAGCTCCGGTCAGACTGGAATCTGACCCCAACATGGTTGGAAAAAGCCTAGGTAGATGATGATTGGTGTCTACTTAGTTTCTCCATGTTAAATTCTGCTATTCAGCTCCGGTTAGACTGGAATCTGACCCCAACATGGTTGGAAAAAGGCTAGGCAGATAATGATTGGTGTCTACTTAGTTTCTCTATGTTAAATACTGCTATTCAGCTCCGGTTAGACTGGAATCTGACCCCAACATGGTTGGAAAAAGTCTAGGCAGATGATGATTGGTGTCTACTTAGTTGGAAAACACATTCATATTTAAGTCTTGAATTTATTAATAACAATCAGTTACACTGGCTAACTTAATCATTCAGTTTGATGATCCAAAATCTATGGCACCTAAGTCATGGTCCAGAACTGTCTGTGTATCATACTTCAAACTCAAACTTAAGGCATTTATTTCAATTAAGTAAACCAACCAATTTTGTTTTATCAAAAGGCAAGACCGATCCTATTAAAATTGCTTCTCAAGGCTGTTAGAATCCCATTTACCCCTAAAGGTGGACGCACACTTATCAGAGCCGAAGGAAGCAAAGAAGCCGAAAGAATCGAATTTTACAATTACTCGTATGAAATCCTGTGAAACCTTGCATTATCCGCGCCAAATCGGACGAATCGCCCGGCGCGGATAATGTAGTGATAGTGCGAGGTTTCATAGGATTTCATACAAGTAATTCTAAAATTCGATACTTTCGGCTCCTTCGCTTCCTTCGGCTCTGATAAGTATGCGTTTACTTTTAATCTCTATAACTTCCAAACAACAACATATCAATATAAGTAAACAAAGATAAGGCAAATTGAACCTTAAAATCTTGCCTCACGAGACTGCTCATGATAGACTGTATCGTACCGGTAAGAATCTTGTTCACCCTGAAATCTTCCCATCACGCAAACAAAACTTATCAATATAAATAAACGCCAATCCAATCATTATTCCTTTCACAAAAGACCATAAAATACTCCGGACAATGGCGCTCAAAAACGAGGAACAAGAAAGCGATAGAATCGCAGCCGAAGTGTTGAGTCCACGGAAGTCTGGCACTCGGTCGCCGCTCCATAACACTCGACGATCACTGCACTTTTGTGAACCTAGGTTGAATTGAAAACTGTCGAGGTGAGCAGAGTTCGAGGACAAAGCAAGTGCTAATGTCTAGGCTAGGTGTAGCTACAAAAGCTATCGACGAAAAATATTTTGAGATTCTGAAAATTTATTTTTGAAACTTAAAAATCTGGTTCCCAAAATATATTAGGAAGCTATAAGAATGTGTTATGAATATTTCTAACATGTTTTAATAGCGTCAGTGGGGAACCTCACAATATTCAAATATGAAATACAACTTGACACTCTGGAAATTTGTTCCACCTAAGAATTTTCATATGAAATATTCTGAAAAATTCTTAAATGGAACAAATATCCAAAGTTTGACGATTAATATGAAAATGATGATTATTATTCAGTAAATATATAATTCCTGCAGTCGCGAATAGCATTTTGAGCAACAGACGACAATTTGCAAAAAACCAAAGAAAATTTGAATTTGGCAAGCTACAGCTGAGGATCCACCTTAAAGGGAGGTAGCAAAACACATAAGTACATACATTTTTCTAAGCTTAGTCTCCCTAAAAGTAGGGTGAGGAAATCGGACCTACTAGGTACTACAACATGTCATAAAAAGTGCTTCAAATATACACCACCCAAAAAGGAGTGAGGACGAGAAAATTCCGCCTCAAAACATATTAGGCCTTTATCCTACCACCCAACGAAATTGCGAGCGAAATCCTTTCACATAAACATACAAAAAGTTGATTATCATCTGGGCCCAATTCCCGTAGCGGAAAACCCTTTTGTTATTGTCAAATTAGCCAATACTCAAGATAACAAAACATCCCTTTATTCTAAGGGACAAAAGCCCTTTTATTGACGGGCGCAATTTATACAGGATGGGTTTTAACTATCTTCCGTACCTACATAATCCGGGGGGAGGTGGGGAAAGTCCGTATTTGTTGGGTCGGATGGCTGTGGTCTTCTCCCTTCGGGAGACTTATCTGTAGCTTTGAAATTGGAGCAGGTTCCCGGTCGGAAATTTTATTAAATTCGCAACGGGTGTTGTCGTTAATTGTGTGTTTTTTGGCAAGTTGCTTAGCTGTTTTTAGGTGTATTTTAAAGAAATTGTCACGGGAATGTTTAAATTTCTTGTGATTGACTCATATTGGTCTTGTAGATTTTATTCATCAAGTAGTTGATATTTATAATAATCCGCTATCGAGATTTAACGAAAGCTTTCGAACGGTCTTTGATTTAAAAATGTTGAAAGTCAATATTCAGTTATACAAGAGCTTTCATGATTACCGAATTCGTGCCTTTCTACCTTCAGCTCCAAAATATTTATGCCCAAAACTAACTATACAAAATCCCTACTTTTCCCCGTCTCAATTTAAGTACACAGACTCAAATATTAATACTCACTACGTAAGCGATACGCTCAAATTTAAGCGCCCACCTCGTTTTATTAAAGACATAAAACCTTGCAATTCGCCACGCGAGGGGAGAAGGGGGCAATTTTAACTATCCTTGTATGTAATGAGGGTGGGCGCGGGTGTTAGGGTAGAGAGGGGATTACGAGGGTGCGTCTTGCAAACGGGTCTGCGTGCCTGGCCGCGGGCAGCAGCGATTTGTCCCTTACATCCCCGGTCTACCCTTGCGCGTGACAGCGGTACTCAAAGTGTGCAGTTTTAAACTTGATAAATGTACAGGTTTGTAGATGATTTTGTAAATTAAACAGTTTGTTCCAACAGTTTTTTGGGAGTTTATAAATGTACATACAGGCTGGTCCAAAAAGTGACGTCATAAAAAATGGATTCCTCACACTCGTACCCAGGGATATTTGGAAATACCCAATGTATGTTTCACGATTCTTGATAGTATTCGAGTTATTAATTTTCTTGAACATTTTATGGGAACCGCTTTCAAAATATTCTATCTTTATTTTTACACGGCTTTTTCACGTATTTTATTTTAAATTTTCATTAATATGGAATGTTTTGTCAGAAATAAAATAATCATTTTGCTATTATTAATTTAAGATACTTAATTTTTTTTTTATCGAAAACTGTCAAGAATCGCGGAACATACATGGGGTATTTTCGGATAGCCCTGGGCATGATGAATATTTTTTTTTATGACGTCACTATTTGGGCCATTCTGTATACGTATAATAATGAGGATATGCTTATTTCTTGTTTTAAAGTAAGAGTCATGAAATATTAAAGACTACAGGCATGAGAGAGGAGAGAAAAGAAGACTGTTGTGTTGGCCTTCTTACTTGGAGTCTTGCGTTTAGGTCATTTAATTTTACTATCTTCGCTTAGTAACTTTCAATTTAAACTTATCCTAAATGATAATAGAGAGCTTAGCCACAATTCTTGCATGTTAATCTCTTGTAGAAGCGAATAATCATAAAGAACAGACAGACCACGGTCTTGAATATGGTCCTCAATATATAATATTTAAAAAAAACTGAAAACTTTGACCACCACAGCAACAACGCTTGTTTACGTCGTAAAAGGTGGTCGATAGAGATGCGGCCCTCGCGAGCTAACACGAGCCCTCGCTACCCGTGCGCCGACTGAACCGCACGTAATCGTGAGAGATGGCGGCTGTAGGGAGTTCTCATTATTATTACTTCATCTTTATAGGTACCGGGTGCTTTGTAGATAAAAGTATTAGATAGCTGTAGGTACCGTAGGCACATACTAAGGAAAACAAGTGAATGATGGAACGAATTTAAGTAATATTTTAGGCCCTTGAGTTACCCGCGCGGCCGATTGAGCCGCACGTAATCGTGAGAGATGGCGGGTGTAGCAGTCCACATTATTATTACTCAATATTTGCAGGTAGAGGCTTTGTAGACAAATAAAAGTAGTAGGCAGGTAGCTGTAGGTACGGTAGGGACATACCTACTAAGGAAAACAAATTAATGAAGGAATGAATTGAAGAAATATTTCGGGCCATTGCGTTACCCACGCGGACGACTGTGTCGCAAATAATCGTGAGAGATGGCGGATTGTAGGCAGACCTTAAATGATAAATGATTTTATTTCATGAAGTAGGTTTGTTGTTTTGTCGATCATAAGATTATTTTTAAAACTAGATGAGGTCGGCGTTTCCCATCTGATTACTCTGAGAAGAAAGGCCGAAACAAACTCGGAGGTCACAGTGTCATTTGAAGTCCAGACATAATCTTGGTCAGATCATGTGAAGACCATGTAGATTTGGAATGGTCTTTTGAGGAAAAGCCACACAGATTGAGTGGACCTGTCCAGTCAGTGCACGCATTTGTCAGCAATCGTGCAGCTCAACTCAAAACTTAAGGAGCTCAACGACTACAATTATTACTCAATCTTTATACTTAGGTTCTAGTTTTATCGATACAAGTAGGAGGTAGCTAACCTAAAACGTTTTGAGGCACTAGATGTAACCAATCGACGAAATGTGTTATATCAAGCATTCGCGTTACTCTTGGCAAATCGGATCTTGCCGAATCGTAGGCATCCTTCAATAGAACACTAAAATCATTTTTTTTATAAGACTTAAATGGGTATTAATAGCTAAGTTCCAGGTTTAAAAAAATACTGTTATTTTTAAACACTTGTAAGTAATAAATCTATGAAACAACTAAAACCACCGAGTAGCTCACTCGTATCGTACCACAGAACAAAAAGGCTGCTTTAAATATAACAACGTGTCTAACCCTACGCAGCAGCACGTGTCAGAAATAACCAAATCAAACGTGTTCGAAGGTCAACCATGTGACCTGTGACCCGTCACTGTCGCCCCGTGACCATAACGTGTTTACAACTGACCAGTTTCGCTCAACAAGGGTTAAAAATCAGTTTAAGATCAACCCTTTTGAACGCTCTTTACCGTAGAAGAAAGGACCGTGCATAAAAATCTGTGTAAAGAATCAAAGGTACATTGAAATAAAAACAACATGTTGATATCACCCACACAGTACACTACGTAATAAAGATATGAGTAGGTACTCATTGTGAAAGTGATAATGACATTGAAAATTAAAACACGATGCACTCGTCCCATTGACCGAGCGCTCGTAACCGAAAAAAAAAAACAACAACACGCAGTCCAATAAAAACGTAAAATTGCCACTGACATTATCCTATTACGTCATCATTCCATTCATGAAAACGATGCGCGAAAAAACAATCGCATCGGGACACGTGTTAAACGATGCCATTAAACGGCTGCCCGTCGAAAAATATTAATTATTAATTAACACGCTTGCGTCGAATTAAAATATTTTTATTGGCGCCAAAAGGCAAAAAGTCGGGAGTTAATTCGGTGGCCGCGATGGCATTGTTTGCGGGCCGCGTGCATAAAAAAAAGAAACGAGACCGTGGAAAAAAATACAGACGAAACTTCGGGGAAATAAAAAACTGAGCCGCGTGGAGCACACCGTGATTTAAAAATAAAAAACGTCGGACGTCCGTAATGAAATCGAAAGGCGGTTCGTCGATAGCCATTGGAAAAAGGTAAAAGAAAAACAGCACTTTCACGCGTGAGAATTTTGGCTTTTTTGGCATCGGACGCGGCTTCGACGCGACCGCAAACCGTTTGTGTTTTAGGGTTAATAAGACAAGTAGTGAAGGGCAACGCTTAGCTTTTTATTTTAGTTGTATCTGTCTGTTTGACCCAGTACCGCGTCCTGCTTACCGATGTCAGTCGAATCTTTTGTTTCTTATTTTTTCATTACATTTTGCTGGCTGAATTTCGGTTAATTTTTAATGGATATTCTTAGGTGAGTGTTTATGTAGCGTCTCTGTTCTCCACGCACAAGACCGATTCAAAAATCGATTTTTCAATGTTTGAAGACATACAGTTGCTTCTTCGATATGCACACCCATCGCTCATCGCCCATGGTGACACAATCTATTAGTTCTCTTCCCCGGTACAGATTTAGGTTACCGTTATGGCATCTACAGGGTCAAATTAAATTAGCTAGCGAAATTCTGCAGACGTGATGGGTATCGATATCTTAACTCGATAAAATAAAAATAAAATAGATTTGAAGTTTTATTTTTGTGGGTCAACGACCGCTGGTAGTTTTGTTACTTTTGTTTACTGAGTTGAGAAAATCAGTTTTCTTTTCTTTTATCGTGTTTAGGTATCGATACCAATGACGTCTGCGAAATTTCGCTAGCTAATTTAATTTGACCCTGTATATGATAGGTTAATAATAAACAAAAAATATAGGTGCACAATAAAGAATATATAAATAAATAAAACCACAAAGTATTAAAAAAAAATTGTCGTTCTAGACATTCAAGCACCCGGAAACTCTGATTACTTATGTATTCAAAATATTCTAAAACAATCTAACACAAGCATCCCGTAATAATCTAACCCGTTAACAAAACAAGCTCAACGACCTATTAAAAGTTTATCTCCTTGAAAATTGTACGGAGTAATCGCCTATTAATTTTAATTAAAATACTAATTAACAGGTGCGGTGCGACAGACTAAATTGCCCAGTTTTGTGTAGCGGTAAAGAGCTTAGCCGGGCCTCCGCCAAAAAAATATTCTTTGAAACAAACACTCCATAAATAACAATATACAAGCAACTCTTAGCGCTTAATGCTTATGGAAGCCCAAAAAACAGTTGATTATGTGAACGTTTAATCCTTAAAAATGGTATTTTATTTTATACCTAGCTTTTTTGAAATGTAGAATGAAATTTAGGTAATCTAGATGAACGGGGCATTTTGCTGAGTTTTAGTCTAGTCTAATTTTATATCTGTCCTATAATGAAGCACTAAATTAAAGCTCTCAAACTAATTCGGGGTATTTATAAAGCTCGAGGGCTTTTCGTCACGAAAGACATGAACAAAGTGATATTGTTTTGTTTTTTCTATGAACGGCATTCAACAATAAATTTTAATTAAGTAAATAACAAAAAATTCTCAAGCCATACCTCATAACCAGACTAAAATGTTCCCACTGCTGGGACACAGGCCTCTTCTTTGTAAGAAGGAGTGAGCTGTAATCCACCACGCGGGCCCAGGGCGGGTTGGTAGATGTCACATGTCTTCGAATTTTTGGTTCTAGAACATGCCAGTTTCCTCACGATGTTTTCCTTCACCGTTTTGAGAGCATTGGTGATGAAATGATACGAACAAAGTTAAGCGCCTGCTGGGGTTCGACCCCACGACCTACAACTCGTAAGTCGGGGCCGTTACCGCTAAGCACTGCTCTAGCCACACCTACTCAGCAAAAAAATAAACAAAGTGAAAATTACTGTGGCTACTGGAGTTACTGGAGAGAGAGAGAACATAAAATAACATGATTAAAAAATATAAAAAGGAACTCATTATGGCCCAACATCGTCAGCTACTGTTCCCTTTAGCCTCACCCTCTAATGTAATAACCCTCCCACACCTCCCAGGGTCATAACGGGCGTCCCTTCGAAATATTCTTTCAACAAAACTCGGCTCCGTCCCTTCGAAACAAAAAAGAAAACGCTGCATCACGGTCATTTTTAATTTTAACCCTAACGACGCCATTGAAGGCATTTAACGTCGGCCATTACGGCGTCACTATCTGGTGCGTGCATCTTCCCGCGCTAAATGGACGGGAAAGGGTCTGGAATAACACGGATAGCGTTCGGAGCCTGGGGAAATTAAGTAGGCTTGGTGCAGGCGAAAATATTAGCCAGCTTTTAATAACTTGCTGGAATAATTCAGGATTTGGTCGTAGAAAAATTATGTTCGAAAGTCGCATTAAAATTGAGTAACACACGTAACACCAAACTTGTACACGAAAGACGATTCTAGAATTACGTACCAAGTACAGAAACAAGACTATTTAAAAAAAAAACACATCATAATTTATTCTACCCTAACTACAAATTAGAATCGTGGCTGTCTCAACAGTCACTAACGAAAAATATTCAAGAGATTTCGTATCCCATGAAAGCCTAAAGTAGCCATGCATAAACACGAGCTGGGAGAATTCATCTCTCCGTTCATATTAATATTAATACTCGTGATTTGCATTTTAGCACTTGGCTCCGGTTCCCTGTAGTCTGGCGCGGAAAAATCTCCGCTATGACGGACATCTGAGTAAATGGCGCGAGAAAAATAACGCCTGTCGAGCACACTCTCGCGGAAATTGAGGACGTGGCGTAATTTTTAAGTGTTGTGCGGAATTTTTCTGGAATTGCTGTATGAATGTCGCATTCTTGGGGTTAATTCAATTCGATAATGTTTTTATGTTACAATAATATTTTTTTGTAGAATAAATATATCTATGAAGCTATCCTACATAGGGTAGTTTTTTTTTTTTTTACTCAATTGTGCATGTGTGATCGTTTTCACTATGATTTTTAATATTGTTAGGAAATTAGAAAATAGAAATGGAACCAATATTCTTCGTCAATGTACTGGCAGGATGACTTGGTACCATCATTGTGCTCTCCCTGAATTTCTCGTTAGGTTCCTTCATCCTATTTTTTTCTATAACTAATTGGCAGATGGCCGGATAAAAATCCCTCATAGCTAAGCACCAAATAATGTTCAGCGGAGTATCTTCGTGCTTAATGACTAGTAAACACTGGGTGGGGGCGGGTATTTGGGAACGCTCCGTAAATGAGGCGCCGATTATTTGCCCCTAAACCGGGCCTGTTTGCCCGCGCCTCCTCCACTAATTGATGCGAGCCGTTCGCGCGGAGGCTTTTTTGCCAAGACCAATGTAATGGGGCTCTTTGGAGTGAAATATCTTTTTCGGTTTTTTGTATTTTTTTCCCGGACCCCTTTTTTGGGTAAAGGGTATGTGGAGGTAAAATGTATACTTATGGAATTACTGTAATCAGTTGTGGAAAGGTTACTTTTGACCCGAGCCTCCCCTAATGCTGCTGTAAATTTAGCAGCGTGATAGCGAGGGATTTAATGAATAGGATTAATTAAAAGCAATATAGTGTAGCATAAGTGATACGAGCGAGAGGAGGGTTAGAACGTTATAGGATAACATTCATAGCAATTTATTTCAACGTACAATTATACTAACAAAGCGATTTCGAGTTTATAGCAAAAATAAGAACCTACAATCTGGAAGTAATTCGCATCTTTTCAATGGAAACTAAACTAACATTTTCAAGCCAAGCCAAAGTTACACCATCCGTGCATTATATTATTATTATTATTTATATATTTGTCAGATAACATGATCCATTATGGTTAGTAACAACATGAGCTTATAAACTATGTTAGTAGGTAAAGAATTTAAATATAAATAAAATCATCTAAAACATATTATTTTACCGTCCCAACCACGATGCTTACCCAGAGCGAATGTATCGGACACTAATAATTACTCAGAACTATCCTCAGAATGTTGTTGCTGCTGCCGCGTACTCTGCCCAACAGCGACGACACACGCTTGCGTCTTATTGCATAAAAGTCATCCGTACGCGCTTCGGCAAACATCGCGGACGCACTGCAGTCTGCTGGCACTATTATGTAGTCCACAATTTTCTTTTAAAATCGTTTCATGATCGGATACCTACATACCTTAACTTTAACTAAAGCTCTAAGCCCTGTGTTCACCAATATTTAAATCAACTGATTAAATATTTAATCAGTTCTGTATTCAAAATTTCCTTAGGAAATTAACATAAACCAACTGTTGAAATACCTAACCGGTTTGAATGTTGGTGAACACAGGCTTTAGTCTAGAAAACAAGACAGATTGAAACATTCATCAGTTAAAGTAAAAAACTCAGCGTGAAAACTTAGATGAAACTAGCTTGAAGTGAGCTGTCAATAGTGTCAATCCCTATCAAGTGTCAAGTGGAATGACAGGTCACTTCAAGCACATTAATTTCACCTAAGATATCACAGTGAGATTTTTACAGTATAGACCTTATGTACTCAATCTGTCAGATTTCAGAGATCAATGCTTGAATATGGTTCTTGATTACAGCCCTAACATAATTCCTATTCAATCAATCCTAATGAGCACCAAATTATTTTTTTAACAGGCAACATTCAAAGCAACAAATTTTCCTCTGGCAACTCTGGCAGTACCTACCGTCCTTCCGTATAATTTGTGCGAAAAATTTACATGTGTCGACTTAACCCTCCCTTGCTCGGTGATTGATGATACTTTCGGATATTCGGATATTATATTAACGGGCCTCGTGGAGGGTTTTGTGCCTAATATCGGTATTACGTGGGCGTTGGTCTGTCTTGGGGGAGTATGCAAATTACGGCAGGTTTTGCGCACAAAGATGACGGAGTAGGTACATAAGCCTTTGTATTTGGATAACAAACTCAGATTATGTAGATGAAGGCTTGTTCGATCGAAGTAGAATTACTGTGTTATGTTGTTAGGGAGGTTTTATAATTCTATAGACTTGTAAGTCTTGTAAAACTAGAGAAATACTGTTGTAATTTTTTAAATTATTTCCCACGCCAGAAATAGTAGAATATTTTGTGTAGAAAGGCTCTCGCAGACAGGCAAGACGCGACAGTGCGAAACGACGGCGCGACCCGACAGCGCGACGCGACCGCGCGACGCGACAGCGCGACGCGAAAGTGCGACGCGACTTTTGTAGAACAATTTGTATGAAGTTTTCATAGGAATTGTTCTACTAGAGTCGCGTCGCGCCTGTTTTCGGGAGCCTTATTAAATAACTTGGATTTTTTTTTATTATAAAAGACAGTGTAACTACATGCATAATTAGTATAACTCTTTCATTTTCTCATAGCAATTGTATATATAAAATGTAGGCACACCGTAAATGAATGTAATGTGATGTCAATGTAGGTCCTTTTCATGACAGACCGTAGCTAAAAATTCTTTTCAATCCCAAAATAGTTCCAATACAGCTAATTCTCCCCTAAACCACAGCATTCTATTCCAAATCAATTGACACCTGTTCGTAGTGTTGTTGCCCATTTATAGGTAATTAATAAACGCATCGATATCGATATAGTCGCTACTATTACCGTAGTGTTGGGCGCAATGAGGAGGGCATTGTATGGACACATTAAAGCGGCCCGTTCCAGGATACCTAGAATAAACTGTACGGTCTGACTAAAAAGAGAGATTAGAAAATTTGATTTAAATATTTATTTTAATTGATAGTTTAATGTCTGCTTAACTGTACGTATATACTAATTAACAGTTTTGCTGCACGGTTTTTGAACACTGAATTTGTGATGAGGTCAATTAAATGTTGATCAGCGTAAATGACAGCTGCAGGCACATGATTAATTATTATTCTCTCGCAAAACAGTCATATTTTTAGGGTTCCATAGTCAACGTAAGTATGGGAGAACATGTTTTTCAACTACAATGTTAAGTTTGTTCTTGGAATAAATTCATCCCAACTACGGAACCCTTCATTGTGCGTGGTCCAACTCGCACTTAGCCGGTTTTAATTAATATTTCTCTAGGAATAATTTAACTTTATTGAATACTTGCCTAACTTACTATTTACTGCTTGCGTTAAACATAACTTGTGAACTTAATCTGCAGCATCGTTTCTCCTTCTCTATTAAGTTCATCCAAAGGTTGTCCGTAAGAGATCGTTTAGCAATATGACTACCCTTTGTCACACCCTATTTAAAGCTCGTGCACACTGGCGCGACGCGACAGCGCGACACAAAGGCACCGCGTGTCGCACGACGAGCGGTGCCTTTGTGTCGTGCTGTCGCGTTGCGCCTGTTTGCGGCAGCCTTTAACCCTCCAAGTTCTTACTTGTAATTTCTTACTAATAATTGATTGAATGATATCGATCAATTATTATAATCTCCATGCACTAATCAATTAATAATATCTAATTATAATCTGCATGAATTATTAATATCTAATTATAATCTGCATTAATTATAAATATCTAATTATAATCTGCAATAATTATTAATATCTAATTATAATCTGCATTAATTATAAATATCTAATTATAATCTGCAATAATTATTAATATCTAATTATAATCTGCATTAATTATAAATATCTAATTATAATCTGCAATAATTATTAATATCTAATTATAATCTGCATGCACTAATCAGCCCGTATTCTTTTCCGTTCTCACATGTATAATTCGAACATGAATGATGTAACCAATTTTTTGTAACAATATTTTCATTTAAAAGAGTGTCCGTAGAGTTTCTTGCCCGTTCTTCTCCAAAGGTAACTAATACGCTTTGGAATGGGGAACTACATAGTTTCATCTTTCTGACTGACAGACTCCTTGACAATTCAAAAGTGCCTGTAAATGATTTAATTGTAATAAATTCTTTGAGTTTGAGTTCTGCATGGTCCTCATATGACCTGGCCAAGATTATGTCTGTACTTTAAAAGAGACTATGACCTCTGAGTTTTTTTGAAAAGAAAAACCGCGTCCTGATCTAGTTTTAAAACATAATTTATTTGTGACGTGTAAAAGTATTCGTTTAAACCAATTTACAGAAATAAATATCATAATATCAGTAAAGTATTTTTCACTCCTGTTGCTCAAAAAGTCCGTCATTGTAGCGTACCAGAGCGGGGATAAAATAGCATATTTTCCTCTAGGGAAAAAAGTTTTATTTGTGACTGTTACGCACGAGCCTACAAAAACGAAAAGTCTTTATTCATAAGTAGAATAATCATGAGTAAAGACTAGACTTATTACTGTTTCATAAAAAAGAAGAACATTTTGTTTTTGAAAATGGAACTAAAAGCGGCAATCTCTTCGGTAGAATGCGTGCATTGCGTTGCGGCTACAGAAAAAAGTTAAAAATGTATACTACTTAATTTTGTATTGGATTATTTTATTTTCTCGCAATCGTAGTGAAAAGTAGAGTGTAACACACCGCGCTAAAACCCTTCATTTTAACCCTTGTATAACAATCTACTATTAACTACCTATCTTATCTGAACCGAGCATGGCTGTAAGTAGGATGGTTCCTAATGTTTTTCAAGTCAACCCTATTTCCCACTTCCCTAATCTGCTACCCCTACATCTCACAGCCTCGTTACATGGTTAATAGTGTCGTGCGGCCATAAAGTGACGTCACATAAAGGTTCACTTTCCCCACCACAAACAGGAACACACGTAAATACCAGCAGTACCTTGCGTCGACAAATTGCGGTACCAACTACCGGTACCGGTACCGGTACCGACAGATTGTGATACCTATTATGGTTTACAGTCTAAGCGTTTAGTGTTAGATTGGTTTGTTAACGGGTCTAGACGGGTTATTGTAGGTGGTATGGAGTTGTATGACTAGTCAAGGGTGCCGTGCTAAAGGGATTTGTCGAGTACATAACACGCTTAATTGTTTTGTCACTGTAACTAAAACTAGTGGCTCTGTGAGCTGTTAGACCTCGCGAGTCCTTACACCTTAAAACAAAAACCGTGCGCAAAGAGTTTTCTACCCCCATATCTCCGCCATTTTGAAAAATTTCGAGAATCTGAATCGACAAAAAAAATCCATATAATTATCGAACCTGCTCACAAAATTTTACGAGAATCGGTTGAGAAATGCGGCCTCTAGAGGAGAAAAGACATCCGGACATACGAAAGCATTTTTGCCCAAGCTGAAACGGAGATACCTACTTCGCTCGCGCTTCGCGCTCGCTCGGCGATTGTCGCTCGTGGGCGACCTCCCTTTGTCGGCGCAAAGATTTAATAGTACATTATTGCAAAGGCCGTCAAATAGGCAATTAAAGGTCGAGTATGAGCTTGAAGGCCAAGTCGTAAGGAAGAATGCAGAGAAATAAAACATACTTTTTATATTATACCTACATTTAATTTTCAATTTTCATTGCCAATTTTGCCAATTGGTTTTCCATTGCCAATTTGGCTTCTGATCTTAAATCTGGTGGAGTACAATCAATCTCCATTTCACTCTCTGAACAGTTGGAACTCATTTTAATTATTGAATTTATATTTATTCAGTATGTAAATAACAAATCAAGATGAATTTTTAGCTTTACCACCAATTTTTTTATTTATCTCCTGTGACGAAAGGCAAACGCATTTATCTATACAGCCACATGAACGCAATTTGTACTAAGCAAAGAGACTTTGGTATTCCAAGAATGATAAAAGAGATCCAATCAAAGAGTATTTAATAACCCCAGCACGCCGTTTCATACAACATTGCTGGAGCGTTGTAATGTTCCAAATTCAAAAAACGCTCCAGCAATGGATTTGATTTTCTTTGTCCGTAAATTCGATACTTCGCGTGTTCTTTTTTCGAAAATAATGTCAATATTTCCATGCATGTTTGAGAAAAAATATTTAATAGCCTGTATGACGCCAGAAGTATCTACTAGTACCTACGTATTGTAGAATTGATTCGTTGTTTCTTTCCATGTTACAAAAGCATTAGATTGTATCCAATGTTATCATCTGTAATGAAGAATGCGTTTTAATAGTAATAATATTAATCATGAATTTATTTATAATATTATTAACGCCTGTTAAACAGAGCACCTGCCGTCTTATCTCTACACCACCCTTAGTTGACTGGTAGAGAATGCCTAAGGCATTAAGTCCGCCTTTGTATGTTATTGTGTGCGAGAAATTTAAATAAATAAATAATGTCAAAAACAGAGTCAGAAATTAACAGAAAGTTTTTATTAAAACATGAACGAACCAGTGAACTAGAAGGAACCTCTCATTAGAAAGTTAAAGGCTTTATACGGAAAGTGGTACTCCTTGTACGAGTTCATCTGTAGGTAGTAGATACCTATATGTTTATTTTAGTCATGTTTCACTCTCATAAATGATAAATGATAAATGATAAATGATAAATGATTTTATTTCTGTAAGTAGGTTTGTACAAACACTTTTACACGTCAATCATGTTTTTTAAACTAGATGAGGTCGGCGTTTCCTATCTGACTACTCTGAGAAGAAAGGCCGAAACAAACTCAGAGGTCACAGTCTCTTTTAAAGTCCAGACATAATCTTGGTCAGGTCATGCGAAGACCATGCAGATTGGTATCTGAAATGGTCTTTTGAGGAAAGAACCACACAGTTTGAGTGGACCTGTCCAGTCAGTGCACGCATTTGTCAGTAATCGCGCAGCTCGACTCAGGAAGTCAGGACTTAAGGAGCTCAACGAAGGACATAAATGTTCATAATTGTAGAATGATGCCTAAATAAATAAATAAATCTTGATCGAAAACTAGCTTTGAGTTCAGATGAGATAGATACCCTGTCGAATTTAAATCAAGATTCTTGCTAGATTATGAAACCAAAGATATCATTTTTTTTTTTATTGATGCAATTACCTTACATAAAAATAAAATAACCTATTTGCAGAAGTAACCACAGCTTGTAAGGTACCGTCAAACGGGATGAATAGCGATGCAGGGGTGAATCGGAACGAAATTTTAAAAGGGATTTTAGCATTGAAATAATATAGTATATTGCCAACAAGGGCACTTAATCGTAAATTATAATACAGTAAACACATTAGATTCCTTTTTAGCAACAAACTGTAGTATTTCTATGTTAAAATCCCTTTTAAAGTTTCGTCGCGATTCGCCCCCCGTTTGACGATACCTACCTTATCGTCCCAAATAACAACATATCGATGCAACAAACCAAGTCATCCCATGACCTAGTCTAGACTACCTACATACCTAACGACGTCACTAACCCTGAATCTTGCCACATAGTGTACATACACGCGTATGTAAATACATTACCGCCTCACTCTCACTGCGGCTGACCTCAGCGGTACCTCTGAACTAGCCGGGTATCGGAATTCCTCGACCGTTTCGTAGTCGTGTAGTTATAGTCTGAGAGCTAGGTTGGGAGCTAGGGATGTGTACTTGGGGGAAGATGCATAGATGGGTTGTTGTGGTAGTAAAAACCTTTGTATTAGGAGTATGTTCGGTCACCAAAAGTAATAAGTAACCAGGGTCGTCGGATATAGTTGAAGTTTAGTAAGAAACTGGTGGATGTGTTCGAATAAAATTTAATTTAATTAATAGAAAACAAACAGTTAATTTATTAAATTAAATTTCGTTCGAAAACATCCATCGGTTTCTTACTAAAGTTCAACTATATCGACGACCCCGGTTACTTAACTCTTTTGGTGACTGTACCGACAAAAATATAGTAAAAGGTATTAGATAGAACTTTTTTATAAACTTCCTGCTGATACCTTTCCAAATATTTACAACAGTGTAGGTTAAGGATGATTTTTGACATTAGTGCTACCTTTCAATTGGCCGAGTATCGGAATGCCTTGGCTATTACGTAGTATGTCGTTATAGTCTGAGAGCTAGAGTGCGAGCTGCGGATGTGTATTTGGGGGAAGATGCATGGAATATGGGTTGTTGTGGTTATATAACGTTTTTATTTCAGTGATAAAAGGAGTTCTTATCTACAGAAATATAAGAAAAGAATTCCTGATAGAAGTAACAAACTTCTATAAGAAATCCTTTAATTTTTGCAAAAAAAAAGGGTATTTGAAGGAATATTCTAATCTTACCGGTACCTTTGAACCGGCCGGGTATCGGAACGCCTTGGCCGTTACGTAGTATGTAGTTGTAGTCTGAGAGCTAGGTGGGGAGCTAAAGATGTGCTCTTGTGAAGTTTGTGAGTACATAATATAAAAGATGGTTGCTAGATTGGTAGAATGGAGGAGTAGTTATTGTAGAAAAAAATGTGATAGTTAATTTATCAATAGCGATATACACTTTTAAATGAGCAGACAGGGGTGATGTTAAAAAAATAAAGATAAAAAAAAATTGTTTAATTTTTTCCTTTTCTAAAGTTTTTTACCTTCTCTGTCAGTGTATTTTTCAGGAGAAGTTAGTATAATGGCTTACTTTGAAAAAATTTATTTTGTGAACTTAATTGCAGTCGGTGAAGCAAGTTGAAAGGAAAATATATTTCTTAGGTTATTCCTTTTAAGTAAATTTTGTGGTTTAAATGGTGCTAAATTATAGACTACGTAAATGATTTAAAACCACATACGTGTTAGTGACGATCAATTTACGTAGTCGGGGTCAATGTTTAAATAAGCCTTCTTTTTCTAACCCTAACCACAAAACACTAGCCCAAAACCGAATATGTTTATTGACCAGCCATTTATCACTAATTTTCTAACACTTCATTCACTATTACTAAATCCCCTCCACTACAAACATGCCTAACACCACAGACCACAACATAATTACCCCTGGAATTGATTCACTAACATATACATAGCTGTCATCAATGAACGCATGTAGTGTCTAACGTGTTCTAATGGCACTCTCACTTGCGCCAGTTCTAGTACGCAGCCTGTATTTGTACAGCTATTAGCCACTGGGTCAAGGCACAGCTTTCACTATCTTTGATTAGTACACAAGGATGGAGTAAGATGGGGGACTGTGTCTTTGGATTATTGGGGGAACGGGGGCGTAGTGCGAGATGGAGTTTGCATAAAAGAGCGTAGCTCCGTGACTATGTTATTTTTATTTGAATGTGAAGTATTTTTTCAGATTCTTGTATTTTATGTAAAAGTTTGTTACGTCTTCAAATTTATGTATGTACTTACCTATATTTTAAGTTCTATTGATAAGTTGTAAGATTTAGATACATGTGAAGAGGTAAATACCTGATTCCTGAAAATAATCTGTAGGTATAAAACCTCTATTGAAAGAAGAAACAATACTTAAATAAGTTCTAATAAAATCATACCAACTGATTAACAAATTATGCCTTGTTAGATTGTGTTGTGTCTACTTATTACATTCTTGACTATTTGGTAAGCTCTTCTAATTCTAACCTTTTTAAATAAGGGATATATTATTATTGTTTCTTTTGTAAAATTGATACCTTACTGGTTATTAGACTTTAGATATTTGATTAGGAATTAGTACAAACCCTAGAAAAATATTAGAAAGAAATAGGTTATATTTGATGTGATTACCTATTGTTTTTATTATTAAGCTCCAAATATAGATATTTTACATAGGCCCTTAGTTACAATTTGAATTACATAAAATCCTCGTTACCCAAGCCTACCCAACAAAGATATCTAAACCGAATCAACCCGACAAAGTCTCCCCGCCTGCGATTAAAGAAAATTATAACGCGGGCTTTATCGACCCACACACGAAGGCGGCGTTGCTTAGCAACCAGGACCAACAGGCCTAACCCTTCAGATGCCGCGAACCGCTTACTTTGCGGCCAGGCCCGCGGCGGGGGACACAAACCCCCGTTTTTCGGCATTGATCCGAACACCACCGCGCCTGCGTGTTGAACGAAAAACGAATCGAGGAAAAGCAAGGTCGCATCACTACAAGTTCTTTTTTCAAATTCGGATATTGAATGGAGAATGATTGCGTTCAGAAATGTTGCTTGTGCCGCTTTGTGCAGTTCAGTAGGACAGTGCGCTGCCGGCCGCCGAGATGAATGGACGTCCGACCGACAGGATTGATTGCGGCTAAGATTAACTCGCACCTCACTACCCGACAGCGTCTGCACTCGAGCGATCTGCCTGGGCAATATTCGTATCTATAGCACATCCAACTGTCAGAACTTGAGACTTCGCTTCAATAATCCTACACTAAACTGTCTTTTGACATGTTAAAATTTGAGTCAGATTAATGATATTTTACCATATTTACTATAACTATCCTTTTATTATTAAATTCAAAACGAAAATCAAAGCCACGCTCAGTCATAGAGTCATTTTCAGCGTTAAATATCAAAATTATGGAATCGCATGATGGGCTACATACTGAGAGAACGCTGTCTGGCACATTTCAGGCTAACTATTGACGTTAGAACTACGCTTAGCGAGCACAAATATTTGGCATCCACCGCCGAACGTTGCAAGTTGAGCATTAAATAACCGAAATAAATATAAACCTAATTTCTAATCAAAAAAATACAATAAAATTATGTGTGAAACAGATTTGGAAAAGAGATCGACTTCCAAAACTGTTTAAACATAAATCAATTTAAACAACTAAAAACAATAATAGCAATGATCGACGACGGCGATGCCTGATGATAATGATTAATTACTTAAGTATTTTTTTCTAATTTGGCCGGTAAGTATAAGCAAAACGCAGACGCACGATTGCAGCAAAGGAATTTGCTAACATCGAGTTATAAACCTCACCTTTTTTAAGTCAGCTAAGTGTGTTCCCACCTACACATTTAAAACCTATAATCATAAAACCTAATTACTAACGCCGTTCACATCGATCGGAAATCAAATTATATAATAAATTAACGCACACGTCGATTACAGCCGAATAATTGAAAAGGAATCGTGGAAAACGGCACTAACTAATCGTTTTGTCGTACCAATTAACTTTAAATTGAGACAAATCCGATATAAATAGATAGGCTGAGTCCACGCCAGCGGGTTAGTCGCGACTAGGTAGCCGTTGCGTCGATACGATCGGTTGAAAATTAAATCAGATGATTTTATTTGGGTTGTGAATGCTTCAAAAATAACTGGGCGAGGCATTTTTGGTACACGTCGAAGAGTTGTAAAAACTAATTGCTAGTTTGTTATACCAAATGTCAGTCGATTATATTTTACATATGTTTTCTATGTCTGTTTTTGCGATAAATTCACGGATTTCAATTGTAAAACTATTTCGAAATATGCAACGAAACACCTAGAAGCATAAAAGTAGACGGGGAGGCTGTTGCTTCCTTGTGGTCTACCACCACAAAGAGACCACTTGGCTCGAATAAAGGTGTGTATAAGCATACCCAATTGCCAAGGGCCAAGTGGTCTCTTTCCAGGCGAGGCATGACAAAGAAGTCACAAGACGAATGGAATATCTGCTAGTCCATGAAAGAAAGATGGAGGAAGTTATGGAAATGATGTAACATCCATTTTATTCGTCACTTCAAAGACGTTAAATACTATCACCAATTTTAGCTTTTCAGTTTAAAAGTCGTCGTTAAAAACCATTATTACAAATGGCCGCCAATTTCTCGCTAGTCTGCACGCAGCCTAATGCGTGGACGCAGCAAATCTGTCGGTAATGGTAGTTACCTCCACCCACGTAAATACTTTATTGGCTATTTAGCGGCGTCTACGGCTGCATCGGATGAAACCGGTCAATAATTTAACTTACTTGTCTTAATGCATTTGTATTTACCGATATAGGACTTAAAGTGGGTAGACTTTAGAGTAGATTTTTGTAGAAAACATATCATACATAAATGGATAATCATTAAACTTTACTTGATACTTGTAAGCCATGACGTTTAATTTATATTATCTAAACGTAATCGAAATTACATTAAAGTAAAATAAATGCTGTGGAAATGCGTTCCTTGCGAAGCATGTGACTATGAATGATAGGCTGAAGAATGATGTGATAAAGCAACGGTGCGTTTTAAAAGAAGATGTAGTGACAAAAATTGAAAAGGGTATGCTTAGATGGTTTGGTTATGTTGAGAGGATGAATGAAGGGCGACTAACAAAAGGTATTTATAAGGCAGATGTGAGTGGAAACGCCGGGAGGGGACGCCCTAGGAGAACATATAGTGACCTTATTGGTGATGTTCTTCAGAAAGGTCAGGTGCGTAGTACTGACAACCGGCGTGCGTGTATAACCAGATGTATGAACGTAAACGAGGCAAAAGGAGTATGTAAGGATCGTAGCAGGTGGCGTGCTGTAGTTTCTACCTACCCCCATGGGAAGAAGACGTGAGTTTATATATGTATGTGTATTTATATAATCGAAATAAGGTATTATAAGTAGGTATTTCTTTTCTACTACTATTAGGTAAGGAGTTCGGTACGAAAGAATATTAGAGTTTTGTTATTTGGGGTTTTCTGTTACTAAACTCACAGTAGCGTACTAATGTCTAGGTATTGCCCGGTTGACAACAATAACACCCTAATACATAGGCCTTAAACAATACGTACCTAACTGGTGAACCGAATTTCAGACCAAGCAAGGCACTCAATACAAGGTGGCATGGATATCTACGCGCTACCGTTACCACGGATTCAGTACATGATTCTGAACCCCCTGCGTTGAAATTATGTCAGTTATTTAAAAAAA
Source organism: Dryobotodes eremita (assembly GCA_917490735.1). NCBI lineage: Eukaryota > Metazoa > Arthropoda > Insecta > Lepidoptera > Noctuidae > Dryobotodes > Dryobotodes eremita. Next base: position 16,566,150 of record OU823257.1, read on the forward strand.
AATGCTGTTCCATACATGTTGACCGCTCAAGCATTGCACTTTTCTATTTTAAACAGCTGTTTTTTTTTTGATGACCTACTAAAGATTTTTACGCAAGGGGTCCAGAATCATATACTGAATTCGTGATTCCACTTTGCGCGTCGATGTCACATGCCAGCTGCTATAGCGTGTAAAAAAAAAGCAAGAAAGTACTTAGTTGAAAGGACAAAACGTAGATAAACGAAATGTCTATGATAGAAAAGAGGCAGCATTTTCTGTTATTCCCATAATCTCTCACTCGCTATTATTTCAAATAATGATAATTCCGAAAAAAAAAAACCAAAACCAGTCACGTTTCTAAGAACTTTTCAGGGACAAATTGTGAAGACAATTTGTAAACTTATTTTTTAGCTTCAAGATCGTCAAAAAATATTGTATAGAATATTTAGAGGAGTAATGGGCCGTGTCCAATATCCAATAATAATCCAATATTACTATACCTATACCAAATTAAATTTGAGTTAAATATCCAATAATACTTATAAACTGATGCTACTTACAATTTCTCACTTCTTTGGAACTCTTCAACTCCACACTAATAAATTAAATTAACTAATATTTTGTGTGTTTATTCTACAAACTGAAATAATCTTTTAATTATCACAGTATCTCATACTATCATCAAGAAAAACTTAGAAAAGAGTTTCCAATTTCTTTTTTCATTTAAAGAGGTAAATAAAAATAATTTAAAGAAATCACGTACCATAATATCCAATCGCACCATATTTTCAAATCATTACTCAAAATCCAATTCACAACACAAACTCACTGATCACTACAATCTTGCATAATAACGACTAAAGTCATCTCCAGACCCCACTGGACTCAACTGGACTCAAATGGACTCATAGACAACTCACACTTAATCGCGACAAAAGAAGCGAATTTTAATTACTCAACGACTCAACCCTTCAACGGCCGAAACTAAAAAATAACGTTTAAAAATTTTCACACGACAAAACAAACCCGAGCAAAAATATAAAAAGAAATGCTAATAAACTGCGAGAGTGAAAGATTTATTTGTATTTTTCCTATTTTTTACAATAGTTATGTTAATTCTTAAATTAGGTATGCAAGTAACAGGTGGGGTCATCTGACTTCGCTAAAGGGGTCATCTTGGACCGTGTTTTTGCTTGTTATTGTCGAACTAATTAGACTTGCAGATGATATAACATTTCACACGGAGCGATTTGTTAATGTTTTTAGTTTTATCTTCATGCATAGAGTCGGAGCATTGAAATGAGATGTACATATTTATACTGTGTTGTGGGAATCACTGTAGTTTCTTTAAAGTGTTGGTCTATTGCATTTGCACTTTGGACGATGTAAGAGATTGTTTTATTTAAATTTGCTTTAAATATAAACCTTCGTGAATTAAATTAAGGAAAGCTCAGCTCTGATTTCGCTTCATTATAAGTGTCGGTAACTTATGTCGGTTGTTAGTAGTTTTTTAATAACAAAGAAAACTTTAAAAAGTACGTAGAATTAATTGACAACAAATACTGATTTTAAATAAACTGAATAAATCGAAATGCTGCTTTTTATTAGTGCATTGGAATTAGCAAAAGCACCAGTAAATGGAGATTTATATACCTACATGAACTAAATAAGTCAAAGTAAAAACTCATATCCTATTATCTACAAAAGAATTAATTTAAAAAAAAATAAAGAACATTTCATACTTTGCCTCCAGCAAGACTTTAAGTAGTCTTACAAGCTTTTATTAAATATTCATAATCCTTTCCAACTGCCGAGACAGCAAAATCTTCTCATACTTAACCCTAGCTCGCTGCAAGAAATTTAAATTTTTAATTCGCTACTAAAATTTCGCTTTATGCAAATTCGCTTCTCAGGGCTTATTCGACAAAGGGTCATCTTGCGATCGCGAGTCTAACTGGACCATGCATTGTCATGATCTCAACTGGGACATGGTCCTATTGTGTCAAAATGATATTTAAAAAGCATCTTTATGTTAATTTGGCACACGTAGGGTCAGAGGTCTCGACTTTTCTGTGGGGTCACTTTTGTCATACGGACAGGTCAGCTTGACCTTTAACCTCGCGTTCTCACGGTTAGCCCTCGGAAGATGCAGCGCGTTTCTCTTTGAGAATTCTTAATTGGGTTAAGGTGAGTATTTAAAAATCTAGTTTGGTGTTTCAAATTAAAAAGCGATGTTGACAGTTTGCATAATTTTAAGACCGAGGTCTTCGTAGTTTTTGTATTCATATTTGATTTACAATAAGTAAGTGCGTGCTGAATACAGATGGTGTCGCTAAGGACAGACGAAAATGCTAGGTCGGTGAATTAAAAAAGTAGACAATGGTGTACGATTTGACCAGCACCCTAATTGCGTAACACACTATCAATCAGAATCTAAATCATTTTGAAGGATATTACTAATCCATTGCTTCATATATTCGAAAAATTTGTCTGCTCAACAACGTAAATAACGCAATGAATGTTGTTGAACTGTCAAAATGAAAGCCATTCTTATTGTTGGTGTGTAAAGCAATTACCCCGCAGCTGTGCGACAGCACTATATCTAAGTACTTATAGATGGATAAAAGATAAATGCTAAGTAGTGAATGAATTATATTTCTTTATCCATTCACCTTATGATTTTCATTTTCTATTAAGTTGGCACCAAAATTAGGTGATTGAAAGAAAGAAAGAAAGAAAAATAGGTTTATTTGTCACAGAAACGCGTGCATATAAAAAAGATAAGTAGCTCTAATAATAAAGAAAAAACAAAAAAACAAAATAGATCTTTAATCACGAACACAAAACAGAAATAGTCGACAGCTGCACGTCATGACTGGGGCAGGAAGGCTTGCGAGGATTGAGTGTAGTGTACTTATAAGTATATTAATATAAGGTACTAACTAGGATTTCCAACCAGCGGGGTAATTACGTAACACAATAACAGTAGGAATGGGTTTCATTTTGACAGTTCAACAACATTCATTGCGTTATTTACGTTGTTGAGCAGACAATTTTTTCTAACCTAAGAAGCAATGGATTAGCAATAGGCTTCAAAATGATTCAGATTGTGATAGATAGTGTTTTACGTAATTAGGGTGCTGGAATGTTTCGTAAATCTCTCCATATAATGTGTTGTAGTATCTGCCACTACCGACAATTTACTCAATATCGGGTATCGAGGCGAATACCGAAGCCGTTCGCTTTTTAATATTTTCATTCGGATATTTTCTTCCGGAACTTTTAAATTGTATTCGTTCTTTGAATTTGTATTTCGAACTATCGTATTGATAGTGCGAAAACCGAAAAGTTTTTTTTATTTTTATTTACGGTTTTCTCGTACCGTTAACTTAACGTTTATGAAATTATTGTTATTTGTTTAAAGATCTTTCTGATTACTTTATTACAATAATTAGGACAATCATATTGCAGAATAAATCTTATGATGGAAAATGAGTTCATAATTAACATTTAGGTACTTACCTGTGACAAGAGATGATGAAGGGGGCTCGTGGCTAATTGATAACAGCCGCATGGGTCAATCGATGGTTAAGCTCCGGTTGCCGCGGTCGGTTCGCGGATGGGTGACCATCCATTAGGTACTTATCGAGACTCCTCCGTATATCGGAAAGCACGTTAAGCCGTTGGGCCCGGTTGTCAATCGAAGCTCTTTGACAGCCTTTACGCAGTAAGATGCTCTAAAGCTTGACAAAAAATCTTACCAAGGGGTATCGTGTTAAACATTAACTGGGTTATGGAAGTCAGATAGGCAGTCACTCGATGTAAAATACTGCGGGGTAATTACGTAACACACTAACAGTAGGAATAGGTTTCATTTTGACAGTTCAACAACATTCATTGCGTTATTTACGGTGTTGAACAGACAAATTTTTCGAACTTAAGAAGCAATGGATTAGCAATAGGCTTCAAAATTATTCAGATTGTGATAGATAGTGTGTTACGTAATTAGGGTACTGGTATTGAGCGGCATCCGATCGGGCTGGAAGCTGACCCCAAGATATTCGGAAGAAGGCTAGGTAGATTAATTGACAAGAGACAATCAAATTAGCACAAATTTTTCGAACAGTAAGTACATTTATTTTCTGAAATTGCATGTTCATTTAAAAAAGAGACCATAGATATTTTGCTACAACGAGTATTATTCGTTTTATTATTCTATTTCGATATTATTACTTAAGAGATAGTTCGCATGTTGTCGCAGGTGGCTTTTATTGCCAAAAATGCCTATGTAGATAGGTACCTATATCATATTCTTGTATATAGCAAAAAAAATGGAAGGCTTTAAACCGTAGGCAGGTCGTGGTATATTAGGTACATTAACCCGAGCGGTAATTGCGTAACACACTAAAATTGCAATGTCTTTCATTTTGACAATTCGACAACATTCATTGCGTTATTTACGCTGTCGAGCAGATAAAATTTTCAAACATATGAAGCAATGGATTAGGATTTTCCTTCAAAATCCTTCGGATTGCGAAAGAAAGTGTGTTGCTCATGTGCCTGAACATAAACATTACATAATCTAACGCTTCAATAACATTTAATTACTTCCCATATTTACAATCCGCCACAACGAAATCATAAACCCATTTTAATACATTTCCGGTCGGTACTTCGACCAAATTATTTTCATAAAACTAGATGTGAAGTAAAATTTCCTGCTAATTAATTAGGCAACAAGCCGCCATCCACCAATCAGAGCGCTCATCATTTCCATCAACGTAATCGAAAATCATTTTTGTCAGTAATTATCTCATATTTCTACAGCGTGCAAACTAAGTACTCCAAAAACCGTGATTAAATATTCTACACCACTATTCATTATCTATAGAATAGCATGGGTATAAACCACCCCTAAAACATTACACGCACGGTCGTTACACCCCGACTCACCCCGTACACCCCCAAACGCAACGTTTTTCTCCCCGGCAAGATAAAGACCAAATAAAAAAAGAAAACGCGAAAAATCCCTCTGTCTCTTTTTAGCGCGCGCATAACACGGTGGTGCGAACAGTACGACATCTAAGCTACGAATGACTCACGAAAACTTGGGCCCCGCCCGAGACGGCCGCCTCTATCCGTCTCTCTCACTTTTTCACACTTTTCATCTGATGCCTTTGCTACTACAATGCAGCAAGTAACGCTAAAACCCCAAACTAATCTCGACTCTATTTTTATTGAACTAAAGTCAAAACTCATTTGTTGCTAACATCGGTCAGAAAATATTTTAGAATGAAAGCGTTAGGGAGTGGAAGGTCTCTCTCGCTCGCAAAAAAGCTGTACACGGTCCGGGGGGAGGGTTAGACGGCGCGGGGGGACGTGCGGATAGTGGCAGCCATGATGGTCGCCCGACGGCGGACCAAGACTGGTATTAATTTCGGCTTAATTCGTTCGTTGATTTCAAGTATTTTATTGCTAATGCTAACCAAATGTACTATTGAACTATAATGAAAAATAAAAATGTAATAAAAAAAAAGTTTTTTTACAAATCGTTACTTTTTTTTCTTTGTTAGGTTTTTTGTTTAGATCAATGAATGAAAAACAATGTTGTTTTAACAATTCAGAGTACATGCTACTCGTGATAATTTTGACTTTGTTTTAGTTCCGGGAACTATTGAACAACAGTTATTTGTTAAAACAACATTAAAGTATTTGCATTTAACATTACCCACATATGTTTTATTTAGAGGATTCTTGTTATGGACGATAATGTTATCGTTTTTTATGGGAATAATAATTTGTAATTGAACATTATGAGAACTTAGACTTATTTTGTATTAGAAGAATTTAGAAAATAGTTTTATTAGTCTTGCGTGACATCGCCCAGTGAGCTATCTAATTATGATCTAGGTAAATTTTATTTCTGTCTCTTAGTAACGTAGTTTTCATAGACAATTTTTTTACTTTACATATTATTATTGACTTTTCATACTGACAAATTAAGAGTATTTAAACAATCGGATACAATCCTGAAATAATGTGTAATTCATGCTTAAATGTAATAATTATTCGTAGGTAAATAAATCATTATTCCTGCCTAGAGCCGGATCATCATATATCTCAACATCCTATAGGAATATATATCTATATAACATAGATATCATCATATAGGTAGTAGGTATCTACTTTTATATAGCTTTTATGTATTCATATTCCAGCTAAAATAATACTTATCTATTTCTTTGTTGTAATGTAATGTAATTGTTTTGTAATCATTGAATAATTTATTTTTAAAAATTCATTTGTAATCTTGTGTAAATTCAATAGGATGGGTGTATTCCTGAAATAAAAATGATTTAATTTCGATTTGATTGGATTGGTATGGTATGAAAATAATTAAAACATTAAATCATCCATGTTTGTTTTTTATTTCAGTTTTTAATGTAGGTATGTGTGTAGTTTTCTGCTGTTAACACGGTTTAACTAAATATAATTTCAGCGTTAATTCGTAGATGGGTAAAATCATCAACAAAAGAATTTAAAAAAATGGCAAAACTCTAATAATACCTTCAAGTTCTTCATCCTCCCATCATTTACCAAAATCATTAACTTACCACTTCAACAAATCGTGTAATAGCCCCACGAAATGAGTTATTTTCTAAAATAGTCCAGTTTAACTATAAAAACCTCAAGGTGCATACTTATAACCTTTCGCAAAAATAGTTCTAGCCTCTCAATCTTAGGGCCCATTCACACGTACCACAACCACACCACAACCACAACACGTGGTTGGGCGCTAATTTGTATGAAAATTCACACGTAACCGTATTATGCACAGCTTGACCACATTTTGTCGCAGCGATGTGGTCTGGTTGTGGTACGTGTGAATGGGTCCTTAGACAAACATTACGTATTCAAATAAAAATGCTTTAAACACTGTCACACAATGATAAAAGTGCAGCAGATTTTGTTCTGCGGAAAAAAATACTTATTTAAAGAATAAAATGGTTGCCTGAAAGAGATCACAGAAAGCGATCAGGCCGCCCATTGTATATTCTGTAGTGTTTAATTTTTTTAAATGTATTTTATGGTGTACAATAAAGAAGTTATATGTAATTTAATTAATTGATCCATCGAAATCAAAATATTTTATTTCACATAAACCTACATGGGGTCTTATGAAACGTCCGAAGCTGGGTGCACAAAATAAAAATAAAATTCTTAACATTTGTAAAACACAATCGTTTTTATAAAATAACATCAATAAAGTAATGATGTGCAAGGCTTAACATATTAATTATCTTTTCCGGAATTCCTTTAAATGGTTAATACAAACAAAACCACACTCACAATATCAAAGTATTCATCCGCATCGCAGGATAACTTACCAACGTTGGATGGCAATGCTTATCCGTTGGCCAAAGTAACTTAAACAATTTAACAATAGCTAAGACCCACTTGCACGGCTAATCACTTAACACGTTTAGCGCTAAACGAATTTTAAACATGATTCTGTCTCTGTCACCTTCAAACGTTTGACAGAAACAGAATTATGTTTTAAACTCGTTTAGCGCTAAACGTGTTTAGTGTTTGGCGGTGCAAGTGGGCCTTAGTAACTTAGCCTTTGGCTAACCGAAAGTATTAACCAACCCCTTCTGTCTTATTCTTTTGAAACTTCCAAAGGTATAATAACTAAAAATCACCACTCAAAACAATCTCAAATCAAGTTATAATATCAGGGAATTAAGTAGTTACTTAGCCATCATCCGCCTAGCCTCTTCCCAACTATGTGGAGGTCAGCTTCCAGTCTAAACAGATGCAGTTAAATACCAGTATTTTACATGGAGCGACAGCCTATCTGACCTTCACAACCCAGTTACTGGGGAACACGTATCGTGTTCCCCGTGAAAAGTACCTAGTTACCTTCTTAACAATTTACACTAGAACCAAATTACCAACGCAATTACTTGAATCGAACTCTGAATACTGAAGAAATAGACTAAAATAAAAGTTGCATTTAAATAAACACATTCAATTTATTCTTCATTTAATCAGTTCTGTAATATATTTTTTTTGTAAAAACCTCTTGCCGCAGGCGATTCCGTTAAGTTCTCGAAACTCCTGAAATAAAAACAAAAATTCCACTTGAGTTAACTCGTAAAAATCTGTTAAGTAAATTAATTATTATCTCTTTTGAACGGGCAAGTAGCATTCGGTAAGCACAAAAAACAGATCTCTGAAAATGGATTCATGGAAATATTTGAGGTTTTTATAGTATGATATTTTTATTGAGCAAAAGGGCTTAGCCAATGTGACATTCTGTTAGCGATAACAATGATGGAACAGTCACAAATGTATTCAATTGACATAAGGTACCGGAACTGTAACTACTTTTACTCAAACACTAAACTATTACTTGTAAAAATTTTAGAAAAATTGTCCTCTTCTCAATATTTGTCTAGGTATATGTGAGCATCATGTATCTATCACATTATTAATTTACCTGTCATTGCTTTTTTTTTTTACCTATTGTGATATAGTCATTTTTATTCTAGGTGCATCGTCTTCACATATAATTATACAAATTAATGTATATACAACATATTGTAAAACATTTGAAAATTGTAACGGTGGAGTTTCTTGCCCATTCTTTTCCATACGAAACTACCTTTTAGAAGGGGCAACTAGAATCAATTCTTTATTTTTTTATTTTGACGTTAAAAAGTGCCCATTATGTGCCTATTTGAAATAAATGATTTGACTTTTGACTTTGACTTTGGAAAGCTTATAGCTAGCTTATAGTAACTCTATTGAATGTTTTTGTAGAAATACTCAACGCTTTGAAAGCGATTGTCACTTGTCTACGCTCTAAGGACTCAAGGAATGTCATTCAATAAAAACTTAACAATTTCGTAATAGTTTTAGCCTCCGTGTCAAAACTACGGAAGGACCACGTCGATCATTTTCATTCGCAATTCATAGGTAAACACTAACGAGATAAAATAGCGTCTTTGTTCTTAGTCTAAAGGGCAACAAGAAAATAAAACAAACTAGGAATATGAGTAATAAACAATCGGTTCCTAAAACGAGTGATTTTTTCCAATCGATAATCTTTAAAATACTGAGCCATTAAATAGACTGTTAAACTATATTTTTTTTAAAGAATACTTCTTAGACTTGAGACACTTCTATGTTATTTTACTTCACATAACAATAAAGCATACTGCTAAAGCTACACAAGTATTAACTTCAATAAAAATCAATCAACAATAAAAAATAATCCACCACAAAACCTTAAAATGAATCCCAATCTCACTACTCGATATAACCACCAGAACACATAACATTCATGCCATCTCCCTAAGAAGTTGGGTAGAGAGAGAAGCCGACAATATCGCCTTCAATGCAATTTCATCGCCACCCTTCGCCGATTGGATGAAAACGCACTTAAACTGATTAAAGGCGACAATGACGTGAGCTGAGGTTCTATTATGGCTCGTACTTGGTTTATTTCGAGGCGAGATATATCTTTGTCGGGATAATTTTAGAAGAGAACTTAGGAATAGTTTCTCCTAACTGTAGGTTCTAAATTAAAACGAGTGTGTGTCAAAACTTGTTATTAGAAATACTTACTAATGAAAAAAACTTGCATAGATTCTATAAGTGAAACAAAGAAAATTCTGCAAGTGAAGTAAAGATGCCCCAGACTCGGAACATCTGAATATATTTTTTTAAACAATAGTTTTTATGATTAAGAAGAGATTATTTTATTATTCCTTTTCACTATTTCTGAGGGTCTTATTCGCTATTTCTGATGAAATCCACGACTGGATACTAGCCTATCCCTGATTCAATACTTTCTTAATAATATTACAATACAAACTAGGAGCCCAATCAATTCTAATAATAAATATGAATGCTAATTTTAATGTTGAATTGAACCAGACTTGCTTGAAATTCTATTCTAATTGGAATGCTTTCGTTTACCTACTACTATACTTATTACTCTTATCAGATATATGAGATCACTTATACTGCCCTACTAAGCGCAAAAGCGGTATCTCAAAAAATATCGTAAAGTTGATTTTTATGCCATTGGATAGCTTAAAAAAATACGCATCTAATGAACTAAGCCTTTTAACGCTATCTTGTTCAAAACATATGAACAAAACCTTAAGAAAGATTTCCCTATCTCAGTTTTACCTTAAATCACTAAGGGTATTAGAGGTATATCAATATTATGTAGGCAACCAGCCGTATATTTGAATACGCGTTGTTTGGACGCATTCAATAAAGACCCTTTCACTGCGAGCATAAACGGAAATAAAATTTTGAAAACTCAAGTTTTGCCAACACAGAAGAAGAAAACTACGCCGGAAGGCATTTCTAAAAGCAAAAAAGAAAATATTTTGAAATTTTTTCAAATTATTGTGCCTCAAAATAGAACGTCCTTTTGGAGAGAACTCCCTACTTTTGACTAGATTTCATAGATTCCATTATTTTTTTTTTTTATGTTTTTATGCCATTATAAATTTGAATAATAAAATACTTTATAAATATACTTTGATTGTTTTTTTTCTTTAAAACAATATATATTTTATTCGACACAAAATTCATATATTTTTGTACGAGTATACTGACATGTAGGAGAAGAGCTAAAGAAAAAGCGGTAACTCAAATTTTAATTCTATAATTACTAAGCGGTGTAGCAGTATCTCATGAATAAGGTATATTCACATACATTTTTGATATTTTTACTATTGTGATAGCAAATAGACCCAATATAATATATAAATTCTATTTAAAAAACAAAAAAGTCAATATAAAAAGTAAAAAATAAACTATTTTTACATAACTTCAATTATCTCGAAACTTGCTTTCATTAAGATACCGCTTTTGCGCTTAGTTGGGCAGTATAAAAGTTAATTTCTCTGTTTTAATTAACCCTAAAGTAATTTAGGGTTAAATAAAACGGATAAATTCACTTTAACATCCCCCCCCCCCTACAATACCCCGCCTTCATTTTTAAACCTTTCACAGCATTCTTATACATCCAATAGTTAATGTTGAATTTAGTAGATTAAACAATCAAAGAGTTCGTAGATAAAATTCTTGATTAAAAATATTGGACGGCTGATGAAAACTGTCCCTTAATTTAACCTGAAGTGACTGTTTCTGTTTCACTTAATCATTTTAATTTACAAACATAACGTTTACTCTACATTATTAATTGGTTTACGATGTGAAAATAAAACTTAAAATTTAATAGGCTTTAAGAGATTTTTTTTAATGTTGAGTATCGTAGTTCGACATACCTACCTTTCGTTCACCTTTTACTGAAATCCGTTGAATCTGTTTCGATTCAAATTAGTGGTTTTTACAGAAAATTTAATTTCAACAAAGCATTCGTATAAGAAATGCTTAAACAACTTGAACGAATCAAATTTTAATATGTCAGTACTGCCTCTACGCCACTGCATTCCAGAAAAGAGTTGTTCAAATCTTTTCTGGAATGTAGTACCTGCCTACTAATCTAACCATATTTTATTATTTACCAATTTATTATGTACTGCGTAACGCAGTTAACACCATTCACGAAAATCAGTAAGGTAGTACTTACATGAAAATGTAAACTTGGTTATATTTACCCATAATTAACCTTAAAACAATACTTGCCTTTTTTTTTGCTTTTCAATTACATATTTTCTACGCGTAACCAATAACGTAGCTAAATTAAACAGAAACTGAAGTCAAGACTTCTTTCATCATCTGCCTAGTCTTTTCTCATCTATCTTGTGGTTGGCTTCCAGTCCAACCGGGTACAGCTGAAAACCAGTATTTTACAAGGAGCTACTACCTATATAACCTCCACAACCCAGTTACAGGGTAACACGATATTTTATATCAGACTAACAGGCTTCTTACTACCAGAAACGACTGTCAAAGATCCACGAATGACAGCCGGGACCAACAGCTTAACGTGCTTTCCGAAGCACGGAGGGGTCCCAATATGTAAAAGAAAGAAAGAAAGAAAATAAATTTATTTGCGGTAAACATGACTCAAAGAAAAAACACACAAACACAAAAAATAACGAGTTGGGGGAAAATATGCGTCACATTCACGCAAAACGGCAATCGCTCAGCATAATGCTACGACCCTATGCGAGACAGAGCCCCAGCGCTGGTTTTCAGCGATAGCAGGTGCTGACGTGATAACGTCAACCAGTGCAGCATACGAAAATTAAAAATAAACATTAAAATAAGAAATAAAATAAATATACTATACCTAATTCAAAATAACAGTTAAATAACGCTAGGTTAAGTTACGCTTGCCGAGGTCGGTCCGTGGATGATTGACACCCATCCTTGGACAGACCTCGGCAAGTGTAACTTAACCTCCGATCGACCCGTGCAGCTGTTTTTAATTATAATAGCCACGAGACCCACTACAACCAAGACTTCATCACTATACGCTCACTTTCACGAACAATGTGTGATTAAAAATCCCTAAATTTAATTAAAATTAGTACTTTTAATTGAACACAATACCAGTCAACTCCTTGCAACTTCCAATCAATGTTGTAGAAAGCGCAATTAACATCGCAAATACAGATTGTTTTGATTCTGACAGCCACCGACAACGAGTCTAAAATAAAAGTCAGCAACTGAATGCCAAACACTTTGACGGAAAAAGTATACTTACTTGACCATCAGTACTAGAGACCTTTTTTATTTTTCCTTTAAAATGGTATAGCTTGTATGCAGAAATGCAGGAAATCTGCTTGCTTGACTTAAAAAATAATTATTATAATGTTAAGCGTGAAACAATTTAAGGTGTACAGGACACATTGATCTGATATATCACAAAGTCAATATCAAATCATTTATTTCAAGTAGGTAGAGAAATTCATTCTAGTTGCCGCTTTCAAAAGGTAGTTTCGTACAGAAAAGAATGGGCATAAAACTCCAAAGTTACTGTTTTAAAATGTGTTACAATATTTTGTAGTCTACATCAATGCTTGATTGAACAGTCTTCCGAAACCATTTTTGTTTTGGTTAGTGTGGCATTGTAAGCAAATAGGAGCGCGATTTCAGCAATCGCGGGTTATTTGCTATCATCCATTAAAGAGCACCGTCCTCCATATACCTATTCCATAGGAATTCTTCAGAATGATCTCCAGAATTATCATAGAACCAACTCAACGCCCTTTAAAAAAAAAACAATCAGCAAAATTGTTTGACTAAAGTTGGAGATATAGTTTAACCATTATTACAAAAAAACGTTGAATAGACAACCTCCCCTTTTTTTATTGGTTAAAATTGCTAAGTAGGTACGAAAACTAAGTTCAGCTTACAAAAGCACATAGGTACAGCACACAACAGCTACTTAATTCGATAAAGTCAAAAGGAATAAGAAACATTATTACTCCAGTAAACAGTTCCAAGTTATATACACATATAGAAATCCAAATTCTTTTTAGAAAGTTTAACAGAATGAAATAAAATCGTTCATATAAACCAAAAGCCTGCGATTCCCAACCAACGATATTCACAATTTCAAAAAGTAACTTCATGAAAGTAAAAACTGATACCTTCCTAAACTTTTCGTGAGAAATCGTTACGTTTCAACCACTACGATCTCACATTTCAAGCTCTCCACAGTTTTATCCAAACAAAAAAATTCAATAAAACTTTATGTTCTTTCAACGGCAAAGTGCAATGAACCGACTCGTGTTTTGAAGAGGCAGCGCCATCTGTTATTGAGTAGGAGAACTAGTAAAAATAAACAACATAAATGGTGAGGTCTGTAATCATTGTAAAACTAAAAAAATATGGCAAAGTCTATTTTAATATCTTATAAATGTTGGTTTTGAAGTATTTTTTAATTATTTCAGCTGTATTTTTAGCTTTACTCGATTTCAGCAAGATGGAATTTAATATCATTATTTCCATTATTTTTCAACCAATTAAATACTATTTAGTTACATTTTTTTAAACAAAGCCAGAAACACTGTTTATGTGTATTCAAGTGTTCACATTCATCAAAAAAAAAAAAGTAATTTACTCCACAGGTTATTAAAAGAGTTGTAGCTACTCGCTGCTAGATGGCGAAAGCGGTAGTATTCTTGTATTTCTTTTTGCATTCTATCGTGATCGTAAACAAATCGAGTGCGAACAGATATTGAATCACTCGACTATTTTTTATCTCGCATCGGCTTTGTAAACAAAAATAGAATTATGGTTTCTTAGTTTTTGTTAACTTTGTAACGATTTCTGTTAACACTGGTACTTTCTGTTTTAGTTCGAGTATTTAGTTTATTTTATATGTAAGTACATCTAAGATGTATATATTTCTGGTTGGATAGGTAACAAAAAGCATCATTATTCTGATCAGATATATTATGATATTTTCCAAGGAGACGTTTTCTAATGAGAAGGTTTCGAATCAGCATTATGCAGCTGTGACCAGTTAAAAAAAAATGTTTTCTAGTTTGTTATCTCATAAGTTATCTTTCAAAAGATAGGTTGCAACGGTGCATTATTTGTATCACTGTTATCCCTTCCATAGTCCAATGAGAAGGGCTCGGACTCGCGACCCCATACTCAACAGTCCGACACCTTAGTCGTTCGCGAGGGAATTTAGAATATAAAACAGTCAATCAATTATAGTCGTATCTTTACCAAAAGGTCATAGTATTCCGCTTAATATTATAAAGGCGACTGCGAGACCAAAGCTATATTGTCACCTATTGTTCTTTAGATATATATATATATTATACACAGAAGCTGTCGGTTTACCTCAATAAATAAATAAAGAGATAAAATTTGTTTGGTTCTTTGTAAGTTTGTATGAAGGAGGTAATCTCTGGAACTGCCAGTCGGATTTCAATAATTCTTTTTTGCATTTGATAGCCCAATTTTTGAGGAAGGCTATTTCACATCACGCTAGGAGCCTTAGTAGCCGAACTAAAAGAAAAAAGTTAGAAAGAACGCTAAGCGAAACCGAAGTAATAGCGCGGGCTGGAGATGCGATGCGACGGGGTGGGTACCCAGAAATTTCAGGCGGACGAAGTCGCGGCCAGAATCTAATTATCTATAAGAGGTAAAATTTGTGAGTTTGTATGTAATCTTAGAACTGCTGATCCGATTCATAAATTTGTTTCACTAATGGGAAGCTACATTATCCGTTAGTGTCACAGGCTATATTAAAAAAAAAATATGAGAAAGTCTGCTTTAAATGCGGTCTAGATCGCGCGCGAAACGCTAGTTAATAATATATTACTGTTTTAAGTTTATTTCCCAAAGATTTTTACTTATTTTCATTTGATTTTGTGTTGGTAGATATAATTTATCCATAAAGAATATGTAAACATATCATACAATAATTTAAAGTCACTTTTAGTGTCTGTCTGTGTCACCTAATGTTCTTCCAAACAGATTTTGACGCGGTTTTCACCATCACTTAGATAATTTATTCCGGATGGTTTACGTCAATAATACTTTGATATTAAACTTACATGTAATAAAGAAATATCGATGTTTTGTCAAGTCGTACAAACTATGCGAAGCAGGGGCGAGTCGCTGGTTAATAAATGGAAATCATTCTCACATTTCCTTAGACAAGATATACCACACAAGTATTACAAGTAGAGATACTCCGCCGTCTCTAATAAGTGGTTAGAAACTAGTTTGTCGTGGATATTGCATAAGTTTCCCGGCACCGCTTGTAAGCATGGCAACCCATCACAGTACAATCACCCGCAGACATACTATACTGTGTTTATTTTATCATGTTTGATATGATATAAACCAGCTTTTTATATGTTTAATGATAATGAGAAATCGACAGTAAAGAATCAATACTTAGTAGAGTAACCATACTTCAGACACACACACACACACTCATATACTCTCACACATCATGCACCATCATTCACATCACCATTCTTTATCCATCATTCTTCATTATCTTCATACTTTCGGACAATGTAGTGGCTCATCTATAAAATAAAAATTGCAGCATGTGTGATTTAAATTATCATAAAATGAATGGAGCTGTCAATCTTATGCTATCTGTAATAATAATAACAAATTGGAGGATCAGAATAACTTTTACATAACATTGATGAGCACGTAAGAATTGTGGCAGGTAGCGTTCCATAGTTTCTGCCTACCCCTGTTGTGAAAAAGCGTGAGTTTACGCATGCAAATGTATGTACCTACGTATAACTTTGATATATATGGGGAGAAAGAAAATTAAAACTAAGTAGTTATTTCTTGTAATGCATAAATACTAGGCAGAATTTAACATTACATTACATTAGCGACACTCGCTCTACAACAATAAAAAATATAAAACGAAATAAATTAAATGTAGTTACCGTACTTACCCACATCAGTTCGCGCGACAATTCCCTTCACACAGCTCAAGTAATTATCCCGAAGCAATCGAATTACTTTAACATCAGAGAAGTATGAAGACATGTGCTCTCTTCAAGCAATTAGCCCTCGGGGGGAGGGTCCGTTCCCCCCATTGCCAAAGGGGGAACCCGCACAATTCCGCCAAATCATCTTCACCCCGGTTTTACTGATGAAGATATGTAAATTCGTACGATCCGAGATATTTTGTCGTCGACTACAACGGGGGAGTTCGACCTTTTAGTTGTAGGTTCTACAATAGATAGTTTAAAATGGATTGGTTTTGTTACACATGTATGGTATAGAATATTTATTTTATCTTATTGAAAACTGTTTACATAATGTGTCTACGTCTGCAAATTCTTCTGTAGTAGGTCTGTTCAGTGTCATGTTTTACTCTCTCTCTGTCTCTCTCTCTCTCTCTCACTTTCTCTCCCTCTTTCTGTAATTGTTACATAACAAACATAACATCACACCTGTAATCCCAGAAGGGTTAGGCAGAGGTGTATCTATAGAACACCCACATTACACCAGTTATGTTTAAGTCCCGTGTAATAGGGAGCGATCCTATTGCCATCAACCGGGCACAAATACGGACTCCGGGCTGGTACTGAGAAACTACTCCTTTTTTTTAGAGTATATGTATGTATACTTCATTAAAAATAAGATTAGAAATTTAACTAAACCTGTTTTACAGTCCCTTTTGACCGATTTTGACTTCTATTGCGTTGGTAGCATGACAAATGGCAGCTACAGTAAATAGTTGGTATTGTAACCACGTTTTTGCTTTTAATGTCATCCTAATATTACCTACGGAATAGAAGTCAAAATCGGTTGAACGGACTGTAAAAAAGGTTTATTTAAATTTCTAATCCTGTTTCAAATGGAGTATAGTTTATGCATAATTAGTTCAATCAACTTAGGTTAGTGCAATCATCAACATCTTGACTACAACTTCACCCTATTAAACCAAACAACAAGATATTTCACCGTATATTTACCTGCCAAGAAAATTCACTTAATTATGTTCAGTCCAAAACGAGGCTAGCCGGTACAACTACAGTTTTGTAACAAGTGTGCGCATCTATTAATCATGTCGGCGGGGTTCCTCGCTAAGACATTTACTGTGGGGTAACCTGAGAATGTATGTCTGTGTTTATGTTCTTTTTACATTTGAGAGATTGTGACCTAATAATATAAGAGATATGTTAAGGAGATTAACTACACAGCAGTAGATACAAAATAACAAAGGCTCATTTACTCGGAAATATATTTTGATTGCCTGTTGAATGACTTTTAATGGAAGTTATAACATTATAGTTTATTATCAATATAGAAATACTAGGTTTTGCCCGCGGCTTCGCCCGCGTATAGGTCGGAAATTATCCCACGGGAACGTACTACCGAGATTAAAAAGTATCCTATGTGTTCTAAATTCCATCCAAATCCGTTCAGCCGTTTTTGCGTGATTGAGTAACAAACATCCAAACATCCACACTTTCACATTTATAATATTATATATATTAGTAGGATTAGTAGGATGATATAGAAATATGAGTAATAGTCTTCATCATTGATCCCACATTTCCAGCAAACCTTTGACCTTTTTTATTGGGTTGTAAAATCCTCATGGATGTCCTCCGCCCTGGGGCGGGCAGAGGGGTCTGTCAGACTCTTGCTGACTAAAAACCACCCCGGTGTTCCCTTACGACACTTGCACCGGGGACCATGGGAACTTGTGCGCCTTCTACGATCCCCGGCTAATGCCGGCCCGCCAGCAGATCTTTGACACGAACAGAGCCCATCAACTTAATAAAATTCTTAAATTCACAAACAGTTTAAGTTCCCTTCAAAATGGTTGAGCTAAATGGTGCTGACCCATACATCATGTTCGTGAACGGGCGCCGTCAGTGGGGACTGGTCATCTCTTGGCTGCCACGGCTTATTTTAATTTAATATTGGAATTGTTTTCGTCTCTTTATTACGGACGCTTTTAACGTTCTGCATCGTTCTCACATGCATAATTTCAACATGAATGATGTAACCAATAATTTGTAACCATATTTTGATTTAAAAGAGTGTCCATGGAGTTTCTTGCCCGTTCTTCTCCAGAGGTACCTACTACGCTTTGGAATGGGCAACTAGCTTCATCTTCCTGACTGACCGACCCCTTGACAATTCGAAAGTGCCTGTAATTGGTTTATTTGAAATAAATGCTTTGAGTTTGAGTTTGAGTTTGACAGACAACGCTCAACCTAAACCGCTGGATTTAGATCCAGCGGTTTAGGTAAAATTTTAAGCGGCGCAAAATTTTATGCGTTTAGACGCATAAAATTTTGCGCATGAGTTCCTTATATAAGAAAGGTGAGCACTAAGGAAGGATTTAAAAAATCATCCCCTAAGGGGGTTGAATAGGGGATGAAAGTATGGAAGTTCGTTATTTTTTTCCGGTAGGAAATCCCATCGGGCGCGGGGCCTGTCCTTACTATAAAATCGTTTGTGAGAGAGTGTCATCATTAACATGCACTTACCAATCGGGGTACACTGCTGCAACCAAAATAATTGTTACTAAAATTTCAAATATTCACAAATCTAGTAAGTTCTTTCCTTATACCACAGGAATCTCAATATTGGACAAAAAGCTATGTTTCAGTGGTAACTGACACAGTTAGTCAAAAGGCAATACCTCAGGAGTAATTCCCACACTAAACTGTTGTTTCACCCACAAATGACCATCCTCAATCATCATCAAACAATTTAGCCCATGCTCGGCGTAGCCGCCTACGCTTTGTCTACGGTGCTACGGGTTTTCGTAGCAAGTGTCTTGATCGTAGGCGTTATGTAACTCAAATAAATTGAATAAAACGATTTGCTTGTACATTTGTGAATGAAGGAAATGGATTGTTTCTTTCTTCTTTATTAAAAATATCGTTGCCCAATGCTGGGCATACGCTTCTGCAATGCTTCGCAATAATCCTTAAATCTCATATTTATTTTCAATTAGTTGACCGGCGCGACTTCGTTTGCGTGGTGTCCTACCCCTACCTTACCCTACCTTCACGGGCGTATGCAGAAAAACTAACCAAAGTTTCATCAAAATCGGTCCAGCCCTTTCGGAGTCCATAGAGGACGAACAAACAAACATTGATTTTTGTTTATAACGATAGATAGATAGATTATAATATTATAATCCAAAAATAAATAAAATAATTCCTACCTTACAAAATTAGACGAGCAGAGTCGAATTGCTCCTTCGAAACAACGCCTCTAGGTTGACAAAGCGAGGATTCTGTCCTTCGTCAAGACGTTTACACATCATACTTTTTAATTCCCATTAGGATTTTATTTTTAGCAATACATCACTCTATGACCCGCTCAGACGAGCGTTTCAACCGCAGCGGTCGCCTGCCAGCCTGCCACGAACACGCTCGCACCCACGTACCGAAGATCATTATCTGCCACGAGAAAGTTGGGAGGAATCTAGTTAGAACCCGTCCCTCCCCCCCACCACCCGCCACCCTAGAAGCCTTAACTTGTTATAACCAGTTTAAGCCAGTTCAGTTTAGTTGGGCACCTGCGATACAAGGCAAACTCCATGGTTTGTCTTGTGTTGTTGTCCAGGAGGTTGTTTTAACTGGTTTGTATGAATTAGTGGTGTTTTGTTTTTAGTTGGTTTTGTGTTTGTGGTGTATACAAGCTGTAGGATGGAAGGTGCATAATAATCTTGGGTAAAAAGCTGGAATGATCATAAATCGTATTAAAGCAGCGTACCATAACTATTAATAAAAGAGCAAATTCGTATAAAGTTGAAAGTACATACCCAGTCTACACTGCCACCAAGCTCCTGCATTTTTTCAGGTTTCGGAGGAACTATGTACCGATTACAAACGAATTAGACTTTCCAACTTTACCTATGTAAGGTGGTCAGGTGGTGATGGTGGTTAGTGGTGGTGGTGGTGGTGGTGGGGTCGTGGTAGTGGTGGTGGTGGTGGTGGAAATAAATGTATTTCCTTCCTTATTTCTTTATTTAACAGCCAGGCATTTATACAAGTTTATTTACATAAAACGGTAGTGCATACTTTGAAGACAAACATCGGGGGCGTCTGTACGCCATCTTCGACGGAGACGCCATGGCTTGTCAGCGCGAAGTGGTGCAACTCGTTGTCACAAGCAAATCTTCATACAGCAGGTGTAGATCGTGATATAAGGGCAGCAGCATCCACCGCAGCAGCCAACATAACAGCCTCCACAAGGTCCGCTCATTTTTTACTATGGAATGTAAAGAGTACTTAATAAGAGCCTAAAATAAATCGAAAGTAGACCAAAGTTGTGGAAAGTCACTATTTATTCATATTTTTTTAGAATATCAATGGTCTGTAAATCATTTAAAAGAATCACTAACGCAGGATTTAAACTCAAACTCAAAGCATTTATTTCAATTAAACCATTTACAGGCACTTTTGAATTGTAAAAGAGTCGGTCAGTTAGTCAGAAAGTTGAAGCTAGTTGCCCATTCCAAAACGTAGATCTCTATGGAGAAGAACTTAAAAAAAACTTAAACTTAAATATTCGACATGACTAAAACTTAAAAGATATGACTTCGTCGATAAATAAGTCCGTACAAAACTAATTTCCTCTTTCAGCACCTCTAGATAGTTCTCTTTAACGTTTCTGGTTAAAAATTCACACATATTCGGTTTCATCTCTAAATCCATCTGGTCTACAAGATAGAGCCTACCCAGCCACTAAAGACCATCATTACTATAAAATAGTTAGCTCAAAATATTCCCAAAAATTCTTCCCTCCACCTACAATATGCCCTGACCCTACCCGCCCAAGGTCGCCAGTCTGGCTCGAGCTCGTAAAATCTTATTTTCCACACAATCCGTCTGCCGCCTTATCTCTCGGCTTAGCCCCACAACCTAACTTGAATTATTAACATAATCTGATTAAAGCCTTTCGTTTATCTTTAAGCTATTTTACGAAGGAGTAAAACTTTGTAGTTTTATGTGGGTAGGGTTTTAGTTTATTTTAAGTTACTGAATGGTGTATTATCATCCACGAGCCCCTTTTTACATTATGGTAAGGTCTGATTTCGCTTACACAGAGAGCAGACCTTTGTCTCAGCCGTGGGAACATTATAGGCTGATTATGCTAAATAAACTGAATTTCAGTCTGTAACCGATTCACTGCAGCAAAAGCCTCTTCTCATATAGAGTACAATCGAGCATTGATCATTACGTTTGTTCACTACGCGTTTAGTATTTTATTTTCTTGGAAAGTCTGAGAAATCTTAGATCTTAAACAGACCATCATGAAATTCAAAAGTCACGTTAGAAAACGTTTTGAAGCTCAAGGACATATTAAAGATTAAGCTTAATTGAGCGCTTAAAAAACAGTAAAAAACTCTAATTATGTTACATTGTAATGAATACTCTATAAAATTAAAAGAATAGTCAGCTGTCAAACTCAAAAACATAGGTATCTCATCCCCCATTTTAAAATCCCACCTATTAAAACGAACTTGTAAATCAATGGCCGGAATTCCTTATTTGTCTTTTACCGAATAATTCGAAAGTGAATGGGCGCCGGTTCGATACTGCGGTGCATTCGTAGTACTCCAGGGTAGCCACACACAAACGTAAAGAAAAAGAACTATGCGCTACGTCGTAGCTCTGACGTCACGCCTACGGCCGCTACGCTCGTAGCACATCACTCTGTTTTGAACAAATATTACTTATTTTTTTATCTTTGTTGACGGGTATTCTCCGGGTTTTTTCGGAGTTTCTTGTCAACTTTTATCAACAGGACTTTCTATTTTATAGCACCTATGTGGTTAACTATATGCCATTAAAGTTAATTGAAATAACCAATTTAAGAAAAAACGAAGTCCAACTACTGAAAAGTATGTTCTAAGACGCATAGCTTAGGACGCCTCTGAGACATGGATTAACAAAGGCTCGTTTTTAGAAATTAATTTATGACTTTATGTAGAACAGCACGAAACTGCAACCACAAAAAAAAAGGTTAGTACGATTCAAAAACGGTATCCAATGACTTTAGTTTCGTTAGCTAAAAAAAGCTCTGCAGCAAAATATGTGACAAAAAAACTGGCCTAGTGCGAGTCAGACTCGCATACAAGGGGTTCCGTACCATTGTACAATATTTTACACTACATATTAAATAAAAAAACACGTGGACCCCTTTAATTTTTAACTTTATTATTTTTTTATTATTTTTTGTTATAGCGGCAATATAAATACACACTATGAAAATTTCAACTGTCTACCTTACAGCCCGCTGACAGACAGACAGACGGACGGATGGACGGACGGATAGCAGATGCTTAGTAATAAGGTCCCGTTGACACCCTTTGGGTACGGATCCTTAAAAAAAACCAGTAATTAAATTAAAAATCTCTTTCTTTTCACAACGAATTCATCAGCTCAAAAGCTCGTCAACTGAATACAATAACAACAGTAAATAATAATAAAATTCCGTTCCATCAGTGCCTGCGGGCCAGTTTTCATTAAGTCCATCTGCAGATTCCTTGAGAACCGTGCCAGGAATACGTCTCCTATATTACAAGGCTATGCATTCTAACCCACCAGTTCCATCTGACCACTCGAATGGACTACAGGAAGGAAAGAGGAGGGGTCTTCTTATAATGGACGAAGGTATGCGACGCTTAAGCTATGTACAGATTAATGAATAATTTAACTGAAACACAAGACCACAGTCTTGGGTATTAATTGAGGATTTATTGTTATTGCGATGTGTAGAATTTTAGGAAATTCAACGTTAACATGACATCGCCTCTCAGAAGCAGTAGGAAAAGGTACATAAGTACGCCCACATTTCGACAGTCACGTTATAAATTCCATGTATTGGGGCCGCCATTTTGCCATTAAACGGGCACAAATTCAGACTCCGGGCTGCTTCTGATAATTTCCGATTAGACCCAATCACATGGCCCGAGGATCGAACCCAAGACCATTACATCTACGAAGCAGTGCTGCATTATTGAACCTGATATACACATGAAATTGAAAATACAGGAACAAAAGATATACCCACCGAACGAACAAAAATAGACTTTTACGCAAAAATAATGAAAAAGATATAGGGGGTATTATTTTTACTGACTATCTAATCTGTACAAAAGGCGCTGCTCGTGTCTGTCTGTCTGTGTGTGTGACCGCATCGTTTTTTTAAACTACGCAATGGATTTGAAGCGGTTTTCACCGTCATTTAGACTTTATTCCAGAAGGTTTATCAGTATAAAACTCTACTAACTAACTTTAATAACGGAAGCCGTTGCCTTTGGTTTTGTATTCGTTTATTGCCACCGACTTCCGAAATTAGTTATTTTGCACTTTATAGTTTTTTTTGGAAGTCGTTTGTTTTTTTTTTAATGTAAAAATGCTTTTATTTTTCACTTTTTAGTTGTGGTACCTACCCAACACAAATTCGTATACCACTACTTGATATGTAAGTAACAGTTACAGGAATTTATTAAAACATCATCAATATATACTAAGTGGCAAAAATACGCATTATTAAGAATAACTCAAAAACTACTGGTCAGATGTTGAACAAATTTGTATGGGGCTACATGAGAAGCACCTTTAAAAAAGCTGAAAAGCTTTAAAAGAAAAACATAAAAGTCGGTTCACCTATAAAAAAGTTCACACATAACAAAAAAAAATACCTACAGTCGAATTGACAGAACCTCCTCTTTTTTTTTTGAAGTCGGTTATAAATGAAGAAACCTCTGCGAAGTAGGGATGAGTCGAGTGTAAAAAAAATGCAGTCGTAACAGGTACCCAAGGTACAGTCAGGGGCCATAAGTCCAGTAGCACATCAACGATCGTATTCGCCTGCACGGTACTGCGCGTATAAATACATGTGTGAGTGATTTCAACGCAAACATTTACCTGTCATACAGGTATAACTACGAGGTGATAGTGTGTGGGGTCAATACTAGACAAAGATAACAATATACTTTTGTTTTCTTCACATTAGTGTTCGCACCGAGTCAATCCGAAACTAAAGCGAAAATTTAAACTCAATATAACCAGTTCATGTAGTTAAGTGCAGCAATGTATGACTTGGATACGAGTGACTGTCAGTTCGAACCCCGCTCGGTTGGCTAGATCGATTTTGTTATTATTCTTTACTTTTTGATTATAAACAATAAATATATATATTTTTAATATTTAAATGAATGTTTTATATAGTTATTATAATAAGTAATATTTATATACTTTATATATATGAATATTGTTTATATTATTATATATAAGTAATCTTATATACTTACTTTATATGTGATATTAATATTATTTATATATTTCGTTATATATAGTTAAAATTGATACGATAAGAATTAAGAAGAACGAAGAAAATTACAAAAGTGAATAATATTTTAGGTTGAAATAAAATAATAGTAGGTAGGTAATTTGAAGAAACATTTATTTATATTATTATAATAAGTTGAAAAACCAAAATTTGTATCAAGTTTGTTGATATGAAAATACAATTGTTCTTATGCTTTTAACTTTA
This sequence comes from Dryobotodes eremita, assembly GCA_917490735.1. Classification (NCBI taxonomy): domain Eukaryota; kingdom Metazoa; phylum Arthropoda; class Insecta; order Lepidoptera; family Noctuidae; genus Dryobotodes; species Dryobotodes eremita. Next base: position 16,591,113 of record OU823257.1, read on the forward strand.
AGTATTGAGATTATAGCTTAATTATTCATTTTCTCAAAGAGAAAAGAAGATTGAAGCTTAACCCCAATCTTACAATCATAAACTAACTTACGTATGCGTATTTGCGTGCGACCAGCACATCCCCTGTAAAAAACAACGTATCAATATTTGGTATGACCTCCATTATTGTCAATGCAGCTAAGCAGACGTCGACGTATGGAGGCCACAATGTTTGCACATATATTTGTGCCACGTAAATCATCCCACAATTGAATGCAATGGGATTTAAGCTGCTCAGGACACCTCTCATCTCGTGCTTCCCATCTTTGAACCATGAAACCCCACATATTTTCGATGGGGTTTAGATCAGGGGATCGTGCTGGCCACGGAATAACTTTAATATCAGCATGCTGACTAAACCACTCTTTTACAACACTGGCACGATGTATTGGACAATTATCTTGAACTAAATGTAGTTCACTAAAGTCTTCCGATGGGTAAACATTACGCACAGTAGGTAGCATTATGTCACTTAAAACTTCGACGTAATTAGAGCTGTTGGCACGCGTAGGTATGAATTCCAACTCGCCCGGCCCTTGTGCACTAATCCACCCCCACATATTCACACTTATTCTACCTGACTCTGTATTCGGAATAATGTTTTTCTCAGACCAGCGAGTATTGTCTTTTCGCCATAAATGAAGTCTTCCTTTTTAGCATGATTTGAAAGTCCTCTCGTCAGAAAATATGGTCGTCTCCCAGTTAAAATCTAAATATTCCCGAGCAAAACGTAATCATTCCTCCTTGTGTTTTTGTGTCAAAAATGGTTTTTTAGCTGGTTTCCGATGATGTAAGCCTTCAGCATGGAGTGCACAGCGAACAGTTCGCAATGATGTATCAAATTGATCTGCAAACATTCTAGTTGGGATGAAACCATTTTTTTCATATTCTTCCACCATGAAACGTCGCTGAATCGAGTTAATAAGCGGCGGCCTTCCACTTCTTACAAGACTCTTCAGACTATCTTCTTCCTCAAACCTCTTTATCCAACGGCTCACAGTATTTCTCTAAAAAACGAAAATATAATTTTTATTACACACTTGCAACTAGCGATTTATTTAATAAGAAAATCATACACCACAACTATCATCATAATTATAATCTTTAAAAATAACTTACACATAAGCCGGTTTCAGTTGAAATTTGAGAAATATTAAGCCCATTTTTACGCAAAGCGACAATATTTGCCCTGGCATCAATACTAATATTTGCTTGCATCTTGATTAAAGATATTCAAACAACATGCTAATCGCAATAATAACACAAACGCTCGTAACAAAGTTCACCTACCAACAACGTCGTTACTTTATTCAATCGAGTAGCTTATTTTGTTTCACATTCACCCTCATTTTTTTCTTTTTTGTTAATAATAAGTTTAACTAATACACATCTCATCATGGCTAACTTATCGTAGACGTTTAGAATTCATAATTAAAACACAAAAAGTGTAATATCACTGGGGTTCGAACGCAGGCTACAACGTGCGGACTATGTCAAAACGTTAACCGCTAAGCCACACAGACACATATTTTTCTAATTGAAATTAAATAGCAGTATCATATTACGTCGTCGTGACATGATAGGCTTGTCACTAAGGCAAATGATCATTATGTTGCACTCATTCTGACTAGATAATAAAGAAAGAGTGCGATATACGAGATCGTGTATGTGTGCAAAATGTTTGTTGAAGAAAAAGGTCGTAAGTACGACTTGTTTTGATGCGATAGATTTTTGTAACTGCTACTGGACTTATGGCCGCTACTGTACATGACCACGATAGTGGGCCCAGTCACTTACATCTCTCACGCCTCAGCACGGCTGCGTGTGATGCGTGCGACCCAGTTGCGTACCAAGCGTGAACGCATGGGGTTGTCTTAGCTAGCCGCGTATTTTTAAACGAACGGGTAGAAATAACGGACGATCGGCGACTGTTCGTTACGTGTGCTCGACAAGGCGTGAAGTGCGTGGGTGCTTCTGAGGAGTATGTTGAATATGCTGTATTGTAGAGGGTTATGAATACCTGTACTTGTTTCGAGCAGCGTGATAATAGCGTAATACTTAGGTACAATGGCAATGCCTTTCATTTTGACCGTTCCACAACATTAATTGCGGTATTTAGGTTGGTTGAGTTTTTAAACATACCAAGCATTGGATTAGGAATTTCCTTCAAAACCCTTGGATTGTGATAGAAATTGTGTATTGCAATTAGGGTCCTGGTTAAGATTTCTTCATACCAGACATGGCATATTTTTTTGACATGCAAATGCGAATAATTATGAACTCTCTGACGAACTTAGTCATGCAATGTCCTAAGAAATTAATAATAATTGGTAACGTAATAGGACATCTTTTTATAATAAAAAACATTCAGAGCAACATTCTGGTAGGGGACGCTACATGCGTCGACAACCTAGCGCCATCTCATATTCCAAGCAAAGCTGGCTGTGCTGGCGCCGCTGCTGCGACTGCTGAGACCCTCAAGTGGCGCAAATACGGTAACCTTATGGGTAACTACAGTTTTGAGCCATTTGGGGTCCAAACGCTCGTGTCATGGGGCTCGATAGCGCGTCTCCTTTTTGAGGAAATTTAGCGGCGACTGGTCCACACTTCACGTGACCAGCGGGGTAATTGCGTAACACACTAACAGCAGGAATGCGTTTAATTTGGACAATTCAACAATATTCATTGCGTTATTTACGTTGCTGAGTAGACACATTTTTCGAACATTTGAAGCAATGGATTGGCAATATCCTTCAAAATCAAACAGATTGTGATTGATAGTGTATTATGCAATTAGGGTGCAGAGGTCTGGCTCGGTCTTTCGCCAAACAATTAGCATTGCCATTCAACGTGGCAAAGCTGCCAGTCTTCTGGGCCCGTTTCCAGCTGACAGCGATGCAGACGAGGACTTCGAGGCCTAGGACCTTTTTTTTTTGTATTTATTTGTATAATAAGTACGTCTTTTAATTTGGCACCTAGCGTAAATAGTTAGTTATGTTATTTATATTGTATACATGTAGCGGTATCTAAATCGCCACATGCGAGCTATACGTCACACTGACGTCACGCAAAATCCTGCATCGCGCAAGCAGAGTTTACCGCGCAACTAGCATATATACAACATCCCGACATCAATCGTCAGGCAGTTGCCCAGATCCTCCCTTTTCTATAGAGTATGAGTGAATCCTGTTCCTCATACCTCTATATACATATAAGAATTTTAATGTATACATTTTAATTAGTAAATTAGGTAACATTTAGGTGTAATAGCAGTAAGGAGCAGTGGTAGCCCAGTGGTATCGGCCGTGACTTACGAGTTGTAGTTCGTGAGTTCGAACCCAGGCAGGCACGTTACTTTGTGTATTTAATTACATCATCACTGCTCTCAGAACTGTGAAAGAAAACATCGTGAGGAATCCGGCTTGTCCTAGAAAAATTCAAAGACATGTGATATCTACCAACTGGGCCCGCGTGGTGGATTACGGCCCACTCCCTCTCACCGAGGGGAAACCTGTGTCCCAGTAGTTGGAACGTTATAGGCTGATTATGCTATGGTGTAATAGAATTGCATAAATATTCAGAAGTAATTTTCCTCCAGTATCAAAGGAATTATTAAATAAATGCGTCGCATGTCCAGTGCACATTGCTCCGTTCATAAAGTTATTATCCATTTATAGACTTTTACATATACCTTTTTCTAACATTCTTCTATTATTTCATAAGCCATTCAAACAAAATCAAAACTCAACATTCTTGGAATTAACTGAGCATGCTACACAGCTCGACACAAAAGCATGCCACACAGCTCGACACAACAGCATGCCACACAGCTCAACACAACAGCATGCCACACAGCTCAACACAACAGCATGCCACACAGCTCGACACAACAGCATGCCACACAGCTCAACACAACAGCATGCCACACAGCTCGACACAACAGCATGCCACACAGCTCAACACAACAGCATGCCACACAGCTCGACACAACAGCATGCCACACAGCTTGACACCACAGCATATCACACAGCTCGACACAACAGCATGCCACACAGCTCGACACAACAGCATGCCACACAGCTCAACACAACAGCATGCCACACAGCTCGACACAACAGCATGCCACACAGCTTGACACCACAGCATATCACACAGCTCGACACAACAGCATGCCACACAGCTTGACACCACAGCATATCACACAGCTCGACACAACAGCATGACACACAGCTCGTTTTAACAGCATGACACACAGCTCGACACAACAGCAAGACACACAGCTCGACGCAACAGCATGACACACAGCTCGACACAACAGCATGACACACAGCTCGTCTTAACAGCATGACACACAGCGCGACACAACAGCATCACACACAACTCGACACAACAGCATGACACACAGTTCGACGCAACAGCATGACACACAGCTTGTCTTAACAGCATGACACACAGCTCGACACAACAGCATGACACACAGCTCGTTTTAACAGCATGACACACAGCTCGACACAACAGCAAGACACACAGTTCGTCTTAGCAGCATGCCACACAGCTCGACACAACAGCATGCCACACAGCTCGACACAACAGGTTGTCGCTACTCCAAACCCATAGCTTACATGCATATTGTAGTCAGTAAACGGAATAAAATATAACCAAACTCACAGTTTAAGCGCTGGCAATAAAATCAAGCGTATACTTGAATACCTGTAAGCTGAGCGTCGCTTATCGCTCGATCAACGTAAGCGATAGTCAAACTACGCACATAAAGGACGTCGCACGCACATAAAGTGGTTATCTGTACACAGCCTTAGGCGCCAAGCCGAAATGTGCGTGGTACTTGTCATAGGAGAAAGCGGGTTATAAGTTGGTAGGTACTGGTACTGGTACCTAGGGAATGTGGAGGAATATCTATTTAATAAAAAACTTAAATTCATTCATTCAATGATAGACAATGCACAAACTAAACCACTGACTCAAAAAGCATGAAATCTGCTAATGGTGTTATACACTGTGGCGAGTAGGTTATCACATTAATTGAAACCACGTATTCTACATTACGTATTTGAAACATACACAATTAAAATAATTAATCAATTAATTAATTTTAATCTTTTATACCATGTCTTTAGCAAATAAATGATATTTCTATTTCTATTTCTAATAACGATTAACATTCTAGCCGTGAAACCTTTTTTTCGTTTTAGTATTTAACAACAGCGATTATTTGGTAACAATACCATGAAGTTTGTGTTGAATTGTTGATACGAGTACCGTCGGCCCGCGCGTGTAGTGCCCTATTGTCAAGGGAGCCGTTTTTATGTTTTTTTTTTTTGATTATTCAGTTTTCTATTTTTTGTAAAATTGTTTATTTCTTTATTTTAATAGACTGATAACAACTTGTAATAACCGCTGTACTATTTAATTTGATAACCTAATCGTCACTCTGTATAGAAGATGAAAGTTTCTAAGGAAGTTCGTAATTTTTGGCGATGAGAAACCCATCAAGCACACGGCTTGTAATATAAGTGATTTGTCCAGTTGTTGATAGATTGTCTTTCTGTCTTCGAGTGGCGGAGAAAGATAAGTGCTACTAGTATCGAAGCTTTGTAGGCTTTTCGTAGCATTGAAATATAATTGAAACACCTCTATTTTTCAATACATGATTATCTGCCTTCAGTTATACTCGTATGCTAGTGCTAATATGCGATAACGAACTCGCTAAAAGAAAAGCTGATCACATTATTTTCACATATTACGATCACATGCTGCCTCTTAAAATAATTAATGATTGTAATACGTAGACAGTATAACGGATGTAACAACACCTTAAATGAAGCCGAGAGTCACTTCCTGTTATCATGATATTTTTTTTGTACTGCACCGTATCTGGGAACCTTCTGGTTACGGAGATATTGAAAGTCAAAGTTCCAACAATTTTTCTTTTTACGTATATTTCAGCGCTATTGGCTGCTTTTTATTCGTATTTACTAATATGAAATTACATTATTTACAATTTAAATAACCACTTGTTTACGAAGATATTGAAGGTCTAACTTCCAATGTTGTTTTTTATGTTTTTACGAAAACAAGTTTAAAATGTTTAAACTTAACTTTAAATACTCTCAAGATCCATATACCGTTACATGCACCTATAAGCACAATTTTTTGTGTGCGTTACGTAGCGCACTACCGCAAACAGCATCACACTAAAATTAAAAGTCGATTCCCAGCAATTATTTTTGCACAAAGTTACTTAGTTTGATGTACAGAATGCGAAGATGGCGGCTTCGTGATGGCTTTTGTTTACACCCTGTATATCGCGTTGAAAATTCCGATAGATACTTCTTTTTTTCGAAACTTTGTATCTATCCTATAAAATACATGTAATTTTCGAAAAAAACAATTTTACGTTCGTCTGAAGAATACAATCATGCATGTATAATAATTGTTAAATACTGTGTATTTTTCATATTTAACAATCAAAGGGAAAAATCTTGCTTATTAATTGAACAGTAGTGTAATGTAATTAAATGATACAAGTTTTATGTACTATACTCAACATCAGTATAAATTTACCCTCAAAATACCATCTTATTATAATATGTTAATGCGAAAAATACACAGTAAAATACAAAACAACACGTGTGGCACTCGGGGACTGCCGCGGTAAAGCTATTGCATAGCATTTTTTATCAACTTATGCAATTATAATTATTTATTTATTTTTTATTTATGCAGTATTTTTTTTCTTTGATATTAATTCAAGTACAGTCGTACCATATACATACACGTTAAGCGAACGCTCGGCCGAGTTACATGGTAGGCGGAGTGTTAGGTTTTATTTTCGTTACGGAATTTCTTGATTCGGTCGCCGCGCTCGTAGCGCGCGATAAAAGCTATGCAATAGCTTAATAAAAAAAAACTTAAACTTGCGAAAGATTCAGCCCAAGATCCGCAAGGAAATTTTCTATATTTTATTTATTGAAAAATACAGGGGCATTTGAAACACACAAATCATTTTTTTTTGTAGCTTGTTTGACTGGTTTTTCTAATCGCTCTCCGCTCATAACTCACAAACACAAGAAGTAATTTGCACGAGGCGATTGTAAAGTATCGTTATGGTGATTACATTGTTACTAATTCCGGTTCGCTGTATCTAAGTCATTTGGAGTTAGTGCCGGCGCCTCAGGCAGCAAAGTAACTAAATAGATTGTGTTAGGTGCTGTTTTGAGGAACGGTTTATGCTTGGCTAATAATTGTGTATGTTATTTATCGTATCTTCTCTGTTAAAGACGCCTTTGGCTGTATTCGGACTATGTACTTATAAATGTATCAGAATACGTAATTTTCGACACTTTGTCGTCTATTGTATGGTTATTTTTCTGCGTTAATATACAAGATAATTTTTTTACCCGTGCGCAAACTGTAACCAGAATGTAAACATTCACCACGTGATTCCTCGTCAGTTATCAAAAAAATAAATCTGCTGTTTCATAGAAAAGTGCAGTACCTACGCGGTCAAAATGTATGGAACAACTAATAAAAAAAAATATAACTGACGAAAAATTTCTACTCTAGGGGGTATAGAATCATATGCTGAATTCATGGTTACATTTTGCGCACTGGCAAAAAAAATATCCTGTATGTTTTTAGTAATGAACGCTGAAAATAAAAAGTTTGAGGATCAGCCTTCCAGTCTTCCTTGTTTAATGTCCTGTAAAATACCTGCAAAAAAAATATTCAGTTAAACTTTTATAAGATATTCTTTATAATCAAGTGCCTTAAATGACACCAATAAGGAAATACAGTACAACTATTTTGTTAATGAATTCGACGACTGACAAAACATGAAGTTTGCCGAGGGACATTAAGAAAATAGTTGTACTGTACATAAATCTTTAACATAACTTATAAGTTATCTGCTGTCTGGGGCAAAACCTACTTTACCTACTTCCCTACTTACCTATTGCAACTCCATTAGAATCACTATAACAAAAAGTATTTTGATTGCAAATAAAACAACAATTTCACATAGAAGCATAACTTCAAAGTATAGTTCACATAATCCCATACAACGTACACAACATTTGAAGAGCGGGTGCAAGACCATTTGCAGCAGGAAATGAACCCGAACAGAGGGGGGAGTGGCTCTGGCTTCACGTATCTATGTGGGAATGCTTAGATATACTTCAGGAATACGCGACTGAAGCGACTTGATGCGATGTCAAAGGGAAGTTAGAAAATGATAATATATTGTACAGGTACATGTTTCTAGACAATTTTAAATTAAGTATATATTATCTTCTATATCTATACATAAAATAAAGTCACTTTTCTTATCTGTCTGTGCCCGTGGTGTTCTTCTAAACTTCGTAACGGATTTTGTTGCGATTTTCACCATAATTTAAGTCCATTGCTCCGCTAATCACTTCAAATCACACACAGAATTATGTTTTAAACTCATTTAGCGCTAAACGTATTTACGTTTAGCGCTAAACGAGCTAATTCTGTTTCTGTAAAATGTTTGAAGATGACAGAGACAGAATTGTGTTTAAAACTCGTTTAGCGGTAAACGTGTTTAGTGATTGGTGAAGCAAGTGGGTCTCAGAGAATTTATTTCGTAAGGTTTGTGAGTAAATATTGATTCATCGATTAATTTTAACTTTAATATTAAAGTAACATTACAAAGTGCATACAACAAGATCGTATTCTAGTTGTGTACAACTATATAAATAACAAGTTCTTGGCTAACGTACCCTTAAAATCATTGTACAAGTAACAATACATTAATATTAAACTTATCTTCTTTCTTTATTAAGAAATATTGATGTTTAGTCAAGTCTTAAAAATCTCCCAAAGTAAGTCCTACTAATATTATAAATGTGAAAGTTTGTGAGGATGGATGGATGTTTGTCACTCTTTCACGCAAAAACTACTGAACGGATTTGGATGGAATTTGGAACACAGATAGTTTATAACCTGGATTAACAGGTAGGATACTTTTTATCCCGGTAGTACGTTCCCTTAGGATAATTTCCGACATCCATGCGGGCGAAGCTCGGGCAGAGTCATAATTCAAAACAATTTCCTGATATTGTAATCTGACCCAGTTATAATCTTACAGTGATGCATGTGTCTGTTATTATCAAAAATGGTTACTCGATGATAACTACGAACTACTAAGCAACCTATACAGTTAAATTTGCGATAAATTCTCCAGCACCCAAATTGCGTAAAACACTATCAACCACAATCTGAATCATTTTGAAGGATATTGCTAATCCATTGCGTGGTATGTTCGAAAAATTTGTCTGCTCAACAACGTAAATAACGCAATGAATGTTGTTGAACTGTCAAAATGAAAGCCGTTACTACTGTCAGTGTGTTACGCAATTACCCCGTAGGTAGGGTTCCCATTTCGAAATATGAAAAGTCCTTTCAAAAAGCCGCACATTTGCAAAGAACTCCGGACATTTTACTTTTTAATCTTTCTATTTCAGTATTAATTATTATTTTTATGATTCCTAATAAAAATCCCATTAAGTCAAAAAGTCCAGACAAATGACATAGCCTGACAAAGTCCGGACGGGGGCTATAAAGCCGGACATGTCCGGACAAATCTGGACCGACGGTAACCCTAACTGCAGGTTTCCGAACTAGACAAACCACTGATGTGTGTCAATCCCTAGCATTAGCCAGCCATGACAGCTCACTTCATGCTCACACCATTGAAGTTTTCAGGGTGATATCTTCACAGAATAAACCATGTTTCTCAGGTTTACCTTTTCGCATCCGACAATTACCTTAGTTCGTAATTTTCTCTTATTTTTATGAACAAAAAGTTATTTCCGTTACTTTTAGAACCCCAACATATCACCATGTTATTTTTTGTCATAGTAATTTTCAGTTGCTCATACCGAGGTAGGTAGAGATCGTCTAATTTAAAACTGCACGTCCCTCCACAAAAATTCTATACAAACTTTTGAAAAGTGTATACAGCAAGCAGTGGAGGGGCGTGCAATTTTAAACTGGACGAACTCTACATAATATCTCCATCTCTTATTTGCAGTCTTCAACGTAGTATTTTCCAGTAATATCACATGATTATTCGGGACTCTCTTACATCACTATTTGCCTTATTCCATGATATATCGTCCCTAATACATAAGTACCGCTTTTCATCTATTTTCACAAACATCCACCGAACGCTGTTTGTCCTCGATTCAAAGACGTACTTAACGTTAACGTAAATGTTTGCGTTACGTTCTGTTTCCCTCCAACATAGCTTTGATTTGTAATTTATTAGACATGTTGGTACAGGTAGGAAATGTTATGGGACGTTTGTGGTCACTTTGTATTGGTGTATAATTTTATTAGTAAAGAAATATAAATCTTACTTTAGTAGGTACCTACTTACTTACTTACTTAGATAGTCGGACTTAGAAATGCGTTTATCGAAAACCCCGTTTGACAGCACCGTTGGTCTCGTGGTCGGAAGCGCGACAGCTGAAGTCCTTGGTTCGATTCCCAGGTCGGGCGAAGTGTTATTGGGTTTTTCCATTTGGAATGTCTCTGTAGTAGCCCTGAGTTTGGAAGTTAGTGATGTGATACCCACGTTCCTCGGAAAGCACGTAAAGCCGTTGGTACTGTGCCTAATCGTTACCCTGTCGTGTCGGATTGCCATCTCATCGGATTATGAGAGTACAGGAACAGAGAGTGCTCCTGCGTTTGCGCAAACACTTATGCACTATAATATCTCCTACTTATCAAAGTCAAATAATTTATTTCAAATAGGCATATGAAAGGCACTTTTGAACGTAAGAATTTACAAAAAAATAGAATTGATTCTAGTCGCCTCTTCCAAAACGTAGTTTCGTATGGAGTAGAATGGGCAAGAAACTCCACCGCTACTCTTTTAAAATGTTGTACAATATTTTATATACGTTAATTATATAATAATATGTGAAGATGATGCATCTAGAATAATCAGTACCTAGTATACCTGGCTAATCTCCTCGAGACCGAAATCGGGGGTCCGATATCGAAAACCATAAAGTAATCTGATGATTCATACCAATTTAGGTACTTCCCAGTCTTTGGAATTTCACAGGATTATACAAAGGTATGCCTGCCGGGGTCGCGGATTGTTCGAAAGAGTTACCGTGGCCCTGGCGCACAGGCAACTGAAGGAACACGGGTGGGTTTTAGTCAGTAAGAGTCTGACACGCCCTTCCGCTCCGCCCAGAGCGGGAGAGGTCATTTGATGATTTCCCACTACAAAAAAAAAGGATTATACGAAGGTATTATTTTATTTACCATAGGCCTTTTTAAAACAAAAAAGCTCTGATTCATGTTCTAATATGGTCAAAATATTCATCAAAAAATATTCAACTTTTACAAGATGGCCGATTCGAAGACATTAAAATATTCATCCCTCCATCCTTTCAGACGGTTAAAACTCAATTCCCACAGAATCTGATCTCCATAAGAATCCCACGACACTGGTAACAAACACTAAAATGGCTCAGGGTCAAAAAGAGCATGAGTTCAAATCTCGTATGCTCTAACAACGGGATGCTGCATCGAACTTAATGTATGCACACACCTTTCTAGTTAGACAAACTTTACTTTACATTTAAAAACCAAAAATCATTCAAATACCAACCTTAATAATGGAGCTATAGAGGTCAGGTTACGTTTCAGGGGTTGTCAAGCATTATCTTGGTCGCTTACTCAGCACCCTTAATTTGTCCGGTAATAACCGGTTTCTGCACAATAGTAAGGCCTATTAACATAACTCCTTGACCGGACACAACAGGACACTTATTAATATTTATAATAATGTGTGTGTCTGTTACATTTTTAAGTTTATCTCTTAGTTGTTTGAGTGATGCGGGAGAGGTGACATCAGTTTAAGTGATTTGATAAATGTTTGCGGCAACTGACATGCTGCGGTCCTCTAACCCGTTCGATGGGTAAGTGAAACTTTTTCTTTTTTTTGACAAATCATTGAATGACGGCTTTTTTCTTATTTTTTCTAAGTCCAATAATTTTGAAGGTTATCGAAGTGAAAAGGTGTACTAAAGGATTAACGATAGCAGTTTTCTTAACAAAAGTCGCTAGTGAATATTCAATTTTTACTTTCCATTTAATATTCAAACACCATAAATCCAAAACAATTTTTATTTTCGAAAATTAAATCAAATTATTGCTACTACAAGAGAACGCATAATTTATGACTAACACATCCATCTCCCCACAATCTAATTTCATCCCTAGAGATGAAAAGCAACCATTCCTTCCCATTAAACATTTCCAAACCTAACCAACAGACAGTACATCTTGCCCATCAAATTCTTCGATACGTTTCCCAACACTAAATAAAGTACCAATAAATCGATATGCGTCGCGCGGCTGGCCGGCTCATCACTAATTTACAATTTTATGGGTTGTGGGATCGAGTGGGGGTAGCGGTGGGCCAAGAGGGGGGTAGGTCGCCACTCCATTAGTGGAGTTTGAACCCCCCGCGCGGACCGGTTAACCCTAAGGGACGGTGGACAGAAAAAAATTGTTTTGCCGTAACAACTTTCTGGAGATTTTCTTGATTTTTCTTGGGGTTTATTTTTCAAGAGTTCGGTGTTTTCTTTTAAACTGTTGAATTGAAATCTACTAAAGCATACATTTTTAGACTGAAAATACGTTTGAATACATAAACCAAAGGAAATCATTCAAAAGTCGACAGTTTCGTTAATATACATAATATATTTTCAATGTTTAAACATTTTGTAATCAATTAAAATATTCTAATTGTATTCAGACGAAATTAACCCACACAAGTGTACCTACTTTAGGACTATTAAACATAAAAATGTCCTTGTACAATTTTTTTTAAGCACATGGCATGATTATTAATATGTACATATTTATTGTTTTAACCAATCAAGAGAATTGCTTCTACAAACACTAAATTATAAATCTTCTAAAAACACAAAATCATAAACTCTAACCCTTCATTTGCCGACCGTACAAATTCACGCCTCCCGACAAGAAACGCGTGCAAAGGAGAAAGGACAAAACTGAGACGGGGCAGAGAGGGAGATCTTAAAGATACGTTGCCATGGCAACCGGTAAACACGCACACATTCACACCTACCCAGTTTAACGATAGTTGCCACCCACACACCGCTGGCTGTAGGTGTAGGTATTAGGAGAATTCGACCCTACCCCCAAAGTTTCAGTTATTAAGCAAATGCTTTGTAAACATTCTGGGTGGGCACCTTTACTTGTGCCCACTATAAATAGGTTGGGTAGGCTTACAGCCTCAATTAAGTAAATGTGTGTAAAGTTGTTTTGTTCAAATCTAGACGGCACATTGAAATTGTATGGTATTGAAGGTGGGTTTCATGATGTTGTTTTGTATTCTGAAAGAAAGGTATGAAATAACATTATAAAAATTTATTGCGTAAGAATCTACTCTGTTACAGCTGAAATATTTGACGCAAACTTGAATAAAAAAGCTGTTGAAATACGCTAATAAATAATTACGTAAACTATCTAACCGTTTCGCACGGGATGAAGAAATGTTCTTTGCATCTGAATTTTTTCAAGTTTTCTAACAATAGAGGTCTCCTATTGGGTTTTATAGAAAATCTTAGGATAGACACAAAACGAAAGATCATTACAATATCAACCAAAAAGAAAATAGACTATAGAACATTCTACTAGGACGGAACTTTTTCAATGATGCTGGTCGATTATTCAAAAGAAAACTACCAAGAAACAAAACACAACACTGAAATTAAAAACTTGCATCTCAACGGACTTCTGAACTGCAGCTTGGTTCAAACTACTGACAAATTGCTATGTCCGCTAACGACCTCGCCAGCTTCCACGAAATGGTCTAAGAACTAATAATGAGTATAGTACACTCAATTATCCTAGCACACTCTAGTATACTCTAGGATATTCTGCTGGACTCTAGAGTTCAATGTATTACACTCAGGTGAACAAAGATGAACTATTTGAACTTGCTTATTTTATAATCTTTTCATTAATAAAAAGAAAGAAAGAAGATATGTTTATTTACATATTATGACGCCTGTATTTCCTGAAGGGTTAGGCACAGGTGCACCTATAGTACACCAAATTATTATCAATCCATATAATATATAAAAGAAAAAAAATGTTTCTACCTATGTCCGTGATAGACTTTGAAACTATCCAACTGATTTTCCCCACAGGGGTTTCATTAGAAAGGCTATAATGCAAAGGTGGTTAAAGACTAAATTTTTTTTTAAATGTTTTTATTAGAGTAGTAGCACACGCCGAGTACCCGCTAGTACACAATATAAAAACAAACAAACTACATTCCAAAAACAAACAAAAAAAATTGGTAGGTATATATTTATGTAGGTGTTGTAATTTAACTATAAGCTCCCACCGTCTTTCTGTCCGTCTATATTTCAGTGTTAAGAATCGATAACCACCTAACGGATTTCCCGATTTTTTTTTATAACAAGTATTAATATATAAATGAGAATCAGTGGCGAAGATTCCATACAACTCGATTCCTAGCGGCTTCCTTTTAAAAAATGGCACAGTCAGTATTCTATAGACAAATAATAATCACATTAAAGGTATGTAGTCCGGCTTACCTCTTCTAAAAATTGACCCTTCGCTTCTGATGAGAATGTTACAAATACAACTCCAAAAGAAAAGTCAGTGACAGACAGCTAATAAAATAAGAATGGCCGCATTTTAATCTCTACCTCAATTTGTCTAAAATAACTCTAGTTTACCAACAGCGTCCTCCTGTCAACGTCATTTGAGCGCCAAGAGATCTTTGTACAGCCCATTCACGGTTTTTTTACCTCTGACAGCAGCAACCCAATAGCAACCTTATCGTAACAATCATAAAGATCATTGTGAATTTGACAGACTTATCAATGGCAGCAACCCAACAGTAACCTTATTGCTACAGCAATAAAGATCATTGTGATTTTGACAGTGATGGAAGCTCAGAGGTAAAATAACTGTGAACGGACTGTAGCAGTGTAGGCTTTGAACATTTTAAATTAAATACGGGAATTCGGCTTCTATAAAGACTTACCTTTTTTAGTTTTTCCTTAAAATTTCGGAACCTTAAAAAGCGAAAGATTTTAAGAACTAAGTACCTATGAATCAATGAAGAATTATATACAGGTTGTTTCGAAAAATAAAAAAACTAATATAAAGTTATTGAACATTTATTCAGTAGCGTCGCAGTTGCTGACCAACAAATTCCCGCAGCCACTAACGACTTTACTTAGAACGCTAGTTTCCGCCAGTACAGCTAATAATGATTACGTAACAGTGTGGAAATCATATTTTTGTAGGAGATAAAGATGAATATTGTTATGTGATAGGTATGTTCACATCGAGCGATATTCGTAGACTGCAAATTTTTCTGTGCAAATGTCTGCTTATGAGTGATGCTTTCTATCATTCTACTGACAATATGAGAAAATGGCCTTTTTAACTATACCATATTTGTGATCAAGTGATCGTATAAAACATTGAAACCGTACAAAATTGCATCAGAATTACTGAGGTGCATGTGGCTCGATTTCTTTAACCACCAGTGTAGTTTAAAGCTATCGCTCTGACAATTACCGCGCAGCAAAACATGAAAACAGAACGTTCATATATAGTAATCGTAACGCATAATATTCTCTAGTAAACGTTATCTCCATTAAAGCCCTCAACATAAAATACAAACCTACATAAAACCTCAACCTACCCAAAACCTAGCAATAATCATCAAAACACGTCCCAACTTCTAGTACTCAACCCAAACTACGAGTCAACCCTCCCCCGCCCCTTTAATAAGTTCCTATCGACCTGAGGCTGGCTTAAGGCTGCGTCCTTAACCCCCCCGTGCCACCCCAAGACATATTTCATCGAAACTCTTAACTGCCGGCCAAACTTTAGCTAATATTTCACGTACATATACAAGTTACGTGAGCAAATATACAGGGTGACTTGTTAAACGAGGGACATGTTGCAGAAGTATATTTAATGGGGATGATGAAGATTTTTAAATTTTTAAATTTTTTAAAATATTGTTTGCAAATAGTGCAAACAATAATATATTATAAAAAGTATTAAAGCTAAAAAATTGCCAAGTTATAAACGTTTTGAAATAACTGCTAGACAAGGACGGCACTATCACAGAAGTGACATCACGACTATATAACTTCATACTAACTGAGCACCATTCTTTGTCCGTCCGTGCCGCGTGACAAGGACGGCAATAATCCCTTCCAAAAACTTTTAAAGCGTGTAGCTTCTCCATATTTCCATCGATTTTACAGACTTTGTCCAAATATCTCATTTTACTATGCCTTCTTTGAAATTACGTTATTTGTTCGAACATTTGTAATATTAGTCATCATCTCTGTTCTCGATTCCCGTTCCAAATACATAATATTATGTAAATCAATTAGATCTTTTAATATTTTACCCTAATTAATCCAATTGACACTAGCATTTTTTATGTTTTGTACCTGTATGAACAGAAAGCGGAACTTTTAGTCTGGCGCCGCGGCGCCCGCATAAGTTTTACTTATGTTTTTTTTCTTTTTTTTGTGAATGGCAACTCGTAGTTGTGACCCTTAGCGGTTATGGCTACTTAACCGTCCTATACTTATGTTTTCTTTGCCATTTCTATACTTATACGTGTTTTAGAGGGATTTGTGGCCAAGTAATAATAGTTGCACGGGTCGCTCCATCAGGTTAAACTACGCTTGCCGTAGTTGGCCCGTGGATGGGTGACCTTCTTCACATACCAAGACTCCTCCGTGCCTCGCAAAGCACGTTAAGCCGTTGGTCCCGGCTATCATTCGTGTATCTTTGCCAGTCATACGGGTCATCAAAAGCCCGAAAGTCTGACAACCAGTCTTACCAAGGGGCATCGTATTACCCAGTAACTGGGTTGTGATAAATGATAAAATGATAAATGATTTTATTTCTGTAAATAGGTTTGAACAAACACTTTTACACGTCAATCATATTGTAAAAACTAGATGAGGTCGGCGTTTCCTATCTGACTACTCTGAGAAGAAAAGCCGAAATAAACTCAGAGGTCACAGTCTCTTTTAAAGTCCAAACATAATCTTGGTCAGATCATGTGAAGACCATGTAGGTGGAGGTCAGATAGGCAGTCGCTCCATGTAAAATACTGGTATTCAGCTGCATCCGGTTAGACTGAAAGTCGACCCAAACATAGTCATAAATGAATTTATTATTATTATTTTCGTTTATTTATCTTCATACATATTCAGTACATTTTTAAATATTTTAACAAAAAGCATAGCAAAACATTTAAAAAAAATATAAAAAGTAGTGGTCCATCGGCATCAGAAACAGGATCCAAGCTGCCGGTGGTCAGGGCTCTAGAGAGAGGAACCTCCTCACTATGCGTGCCGTATCCAGAAGTACTGCTCTCTGAATCAAGCCCTTGACCCAGCTGCGCAATTAGAGCCTCCTGAGGTGTTGGTCGAGGCTCTCCGCTATTAGGCCATTTACTGTAATGATTATCGGTACAATGATTGCAGAGTCCACGTCCCACATGTCTATCTTATTATTATTAGTATATAGTTCTAGTTATATTATTAGTATTAGTATATAGTTATTATTATATAGTTCGGAAAAGGATGGGAAGATGGTGATAATGATACGTGTATTTCTTGTATTTCTCGTCTCATAATGTGATAATAAATTGTCAAGTTCTTGAGTCTGTCCCTCGTTTAACCAGCCAGACCGTACACAAGATATGTACGTGAGAGTGGTACTACGTGTTTTAAGCGATAATGTTATGTGTACTGTACAAGTGTTAGTTTGCCTTCTGTTTTTCACCCTTCTGTATTAATTTTGAGCTCTCTGATAAGTAAATCTACTGTCAAGTCTCATGGTTTTTGATTGGTTAAATGATAAATGATTTTATTTCTGTAAGTAGGTTTGTACAAACACTTTTACACGTCAATCATGTTTTTTAAACTAGATGAGGTCGGCGTTTCCTATCTGACTACTCTGAGAAGAAAGGCCGAAACAAACTCAGAGGTCACAGTCTCTTTTAAAGTCCAGACATAATCTTGGTCAGGTCATGCGAAGACCATGCAGATTGGTATCTGAAATGGTCTTTTGAGGAAAGAACCACACAGTTTGAGTGGACCTGTCCAGTCAGTGCACGCATTTGTCAGTAATCGTGCAGCTCGACTCAGGAAGTCAGGACTTAAGGAGCTCAACGATTCGACGAACAATACCAAAGAAAGGACATTTGGGTAGGCCGCATAAATTACTCAAACTGCCAGATCATAATTAAAATTAAATTAGAAAAAAAAAGCAATTACCCACATAGTCTTCACATTCACAAAATTAAAATAATATAATACTTTACAAGTAACTTTCATTCAGTTGACTGTCATAGCAACGGTCATTCGAGCAGAGATTGATTTGACAGCAGATTAAATATAATAATTATAATGTTTCAGAAATCAAAGGTATTATTGTCCCACTGCAGGGCAAAGTCCTCTTCTCATACAGATCTATTCCCATCCAATACGAAGAGCTAATACCATTTGGTATTAGTTTATTTCCGAATTTATTTTCTATTCCCAACGAGTACCACATTTTTTTAAATAAAAAATCTATTTCTAACGAATACCAAAGCGTGACTTTTTGTACACTCAGCTACACAAAGTTTTATTTAAATTGCGTTTTACCGAAATCTAGGGTTATCTAAATATAGGGTTAGGGTTAATAAGCTGGTCGACGGAGCCCCGCTTGGCGGGGCTCCTATTTCTGTCCAAAGGGGTTAAAGGAACCTAACCAACCGAACCTCGGGATGCCACTGACGTCGACCGTCTAGGGTTAGGATTTTCGGGAACATTTATTATGTTTTCGGAAACTTAGTTCGGTAATTCATTTTAACACAGCTTAGCTGTTAGTATTACAGTCAACCAGAGATCGATCGCTGGAAGTTAATTTGGTAGGTAGGTAGGTTAAACATTACTTAAAATCACTCAAAGCGTTTTAATTTTACTGAACCTGACTGTATCTGATTTCTTCACACTTGTTTTGGTATTGGTTTTAAAATGTGGTACTCGTTGGGAATAGAAAATAAATTCGGAAATAAACTAATACCAAATGGTATTAGCTCTTGGTATTGGATGGAAATAGAGCCTCATACAGGGAAGGCATGAGGATTGATCACCACGCTTGCTCTAGACGGGTTGGCGATTTCAGACTTTTATTCAGTATATAATTTCTAATTGCGTAACACACTATCAATCACAATCTGAATCATTTTGAAGGATATTGCTAATCCATTTCTTCATATGTCCGAAAAATTTATCTGCTCGACAACGTAAATACCGCAATTAATGTTGTTGAACTGTCAAAATGAAAGCCGTTCCTACTGTTAGTGTGTTACGTAATTACCCCACTGGTTTCCTCACCTTGTTTTCGTTTACCGATGTGAATATAACGTCCAAGATAAACTCAGAAAGTAAATTTATAAATTGGAAAAGTCACATTGGTACTCGCCCGGATTTGAATCGATGATTAATAATAGGTATTTTGATAGTATAATTATGAAACTTGAAATACAAACTTTTTTGTTATATAAGTACTTTATTTATGACGACAATATATAAATGGACCAATGCAATGGTTGCTAAAACTGATAAACCTCGTAAGTCGATACTGAACATTGGCACCCTTCACATTTTCTCAATTAAGGGTCACCCCAAAGTAAAATAGTTTAAATAGGTGCTGCCCAACGACTGTGTATCGAAGCCTTCCAAGTTTTAATAAAAGACCGACTTTTCCCTTCTCATTTATGTCTTTTCAAAATGGTAAATCAATTATGTAACAATTTCAAAGTTCGTATTTATAAAACCTCTGAAAAACTTCTACCCCCAGATAAATTACTCCCAAATTGCAATGAAAATAAAAAAGTCGAATTACATTTGTATAAACTTTAATTTTTAATTCAGGATCTTTGTCATTTAAAAAAAATATTACAAAGGGTTTTCAAATCAAAAGAGGACGATATACATACAGGTTGCGAAAAAAGCCAAAAGTTGTCTGAAAAAGCAATCAAGTGTAAGTTTTCTGGACTAACTAACGTTGGCATCTCTTTCTCTCCTTTCCTGATCTTCCCTTTAGATTCGCTTCTTTATCTTTTTGCCTTGACTTGAATCATCACTTATCTCATCTACAAACTACTTACACCTTTTGCCAACACATCAGCGAATCAATACGCTAAATAAATATAAATAGGTACGCAGCGCGTATCGAAGCCATGCAAGTTTTAATGAGAGCGCTCCTCTGCAAACACCCTGTATATATGCTTACTACACGCTCATACATTACGTACGCACTATCGTTTGATGTGGCTTTACCTGTGCTATTAATAGTAGGAAAGAGATTTTAGTACTGGATTACTGGATTGAATGATAATCAACTTGCGCGGGTTCAAAAATAAAAATTGGCGCTTTCAGAAAGAAAAATGAGCTACGTATGCCAAATGGATTAATTCACAAAGCCGTGCGTGACTCCCCTGAGTAACGGTAACAATAAATAATTAAATATATCGCATTAGTCAGTAAGAAAGAAAAGAAAGAAAGAAAAATAAGAAAGAAAGAAAATACGTAAAGGGAGTACGTCCTTGATAGGTTAAACGGATTGGAAACAGATCCGGATTTTTGATTTATCTTGTGTGCAATGTGCACTAAACACCTTTCTTCTGATTTCAAACTACGAAGGCAAAGCGTCCCTTCAACCTTCTTAAATATCATAAAAACAAATCCGTTAAACTTCATCGTATCAAAATAATCTCCTTCACAACGAAGCCCGATCTCAAATTTAAATAAACACGACACACATACATACACACACATATACAATATACATACACAAGCTATACATACTCAAAGCGTACATAAAAGCGATAGTTTGTAGGCAGCCCGGTCGGGTAGAATTACCACAAGATTGCTACCATTCTTTAGGGCTCCCGAGACCCTTAACCCATAGAAGGCAACGGACTGAATTTGAAACCTTGCGTGAGATAATTTAATTAATTATTTTGATTTCAAGTAGGTTGTTGCTGTTCAAAGTTTGGTTAACGAAATGTGTGAAGGTGAATTAGATATGAATTCAATATTCTTGTAGAAAACTCTTTCTCTTTCGCTGTTTTATAGAAAGGTATTGATTGCGGTTTTAATTTGAAAATGTAAATATAGCAGAGTCATATGATTACAATCATCAGCTTTTGAAATAACCTAATCACAGCAAACGAAAAAAAACAGTTTTTTATGAGTCTTCCCGCAAAAGAAATACAAATTTCTTCATGACAACAAAGTCAAAAGTCAAAGTCAAATCATTTATTTCAAATAGGCACATAAAAGGCACTTTTAACGTCAAAACTTACAAAAAAATAGAATTGATTCTAGTTACCTCTTCCAAAAGGTAGTTTCGTACACAACAGTTCTATACCAAGATAAGCTTTATAATTTTAGACAAAGCTATTGACAAAACTACTCTTAGTAAAAAGCTACAAAGTTTTCAGAACAAATCGATACACGTGTCTCGTAACAACTAAACTTAATCAACCCTCAAAAGGG
The DNA here is from genome assembly GCA_917490735.1 of Dryobotodes eremita. NCBI lineage: Eukaryota > Metazoa > Arthropoda > Insecta > Lepidoptera > Noctuidae > Dryobotodes > Dryobotodes eremita. The sequence continues at coordinate 16,612,823 of OU823257.1, forward strand.
AAGCAAACAACCATAAAAATATAACAACCATTTCACTTCACATAAAACTTTCTTTCACACAATGCGAAGTACAAACTAATGTTCCAAAAGAGATTTTCCGCGTTTTTTCACAAGTAGGCCAACGAAAGTTGTGGCGCGAGGGGGTCGGTTGTACCGTTCACGCGCGGTTGCAGGTTGAACGCGAACACTCAAGGAAATTGGGTCATTTGTCCTTTCTCCCTTTGAACACTTTGTTTATGCAGGATTGGGTTCGGTCGTAAGGGCAGTATGAATGTGATTTGGAAACTGGAAATGGCCTTGAATGTGTGTGATAAGAAAAAGGTCCTGTTTGTAGGCGAAGCTAGGAAGTTTCTTTGCTTCATGTTTTGTTAAATTGAACGACTTTTGATTGAACTCTTTGTGTAAAAGATCATCCGATCAGATGCACTCCTATCAAAACTATTTATAATGCCAAACAGTATTGTTACCTGTTCCGTTCTGTACGTTTGAAAATCATTATTCATCAAAGAAACGATGGTACGTGCCGAAGCCGCTTTCGTGCATTAAAAAGTCAAGGCACAATAAGCTATTAAATTAATAAGGCTAGAAACAAAACAAAAGTAACACGTCGTCTCCCAAAACTAGGTAGGTATCCCTTGTACACGTCCGTAAGCGAAATAGTTTCAATACAAACAACGGAACCGTCACATACTTCCCATCGCCAAGCTATCGATCGAAACATGGCAGACCCATCTTAACACAAAATTACACACACACATACATACAAAATACATACTCATCATCCAATTTAATAATGTTCTTAGCACCCCCAAGTGGGGCCCAAGTTTCTGGCCCCCCCGCGATCAGTTCTTATCCCGGGGGGGTGGGCCCCGCCTTAAAATTGAGCCCTGGGGGTGCACCCCTGATATTAGTTCCCACCGTCAGTGTAATCTTAGAGCCCATCTGCGAGGTTGCTTATTTTAATGGTCCAAGGAGTTATGCGGCGTTTTGCGTCTCTCTCGTGTTATGGGGAATAGAATTTTGGGTTGTATTTCAATGAAAGGGTGGTTTAAAAAGATTCGCGTATTCTTATTTCTTCTTTTTTATGAAGCTAGCTACCCCACTTTCGGGGTTTTAGGGGCCAATTTCGCCAAACGCTATCAGTTTAATGTCATGTCAAATATTTTGACGGACTGGTTTCAATATTACCTAGTATTCATAATCAGCCTATAACATTCCCACTGCTGGGACACAGGCCTCCTCACTGTAAGCGGGAGTGGGCCGTAATCCACCACGCGGACCCAGTGCGGGTTGATAGATGTCACATGTCTTCGCATTTTTGATTCTAGGACATGCCGGTTTCCTCACGATGTTTTCCTTCACCGTTTTGAGAGCTGTGGTGATGAAATAAATTACACAAAGTAAAGCGCCTGCCTGGGTTCTAATCCGACCTATAACTCGTAAGTCGGGGCCGTTACTACTGGGTAACACCTTGTAATAATTAGCCCTTGCAATATAAAAAATGGTGTTTCTTGAGTGATGCGCACTACTTAGTGGACAGACCTATAGACATTACATTTCGAAAGTATAAAGATAAGAATGATACGATTAGGGAGCTAATTACGTCCTTAATTACGCTATAAGGGTTCTAGGTGAAATCCTAGGTGAGCTTAGGTATGTATGTACCTATATGAATAAGTCCCCTAGCACTTAATGTCCTTGAAATCTAAAAGCTTTGTTATCGGGCGAGTTGCTTTGCAGCAGCTGCCAGCTGCTACAAATTCATTATATTAATTAAGGTTAACTATACTTGACATTTCCAGGTTAATTTTAACACTCATGTAGGTAATGTTGAGCTCCTTAAGTTTTGAGTTGAGCTGCACGATTACTGACAAATGCGTGCACTGACTGGACAGGTCCACTCATTCTGTATGGTTTTTCCTCAAAAGACCATTTCAGACTCAAATCTACATGGTCTTCACATGATCTGACCAAGATTATGTCTGGACTTTAAAAGAGACTGTGACCTCTGAGTTTGTTTCGGCCTTTCTTCTCAGAGTACTCAGGTAGGAAACGCCGACCTCATCTAGTTTTAAAATATGATTGACGTGTAAAAGTGTTTGTACAAACCTACTTACAGAAATAAAATCATTTATCATTTAGGTATGTAAGAAGTTGCTCCTACTCTATAGCTCACAGTTGTACCATACCTAAGGTCAATATAACCACTCTCAGCACTCTACATTTTTAACCCCCGACGCAAAAAGAGGGGTGTTATAAGTTTCGCCGATATGTGTGTGTCTGTCTGTGGCACCGTAGCTCTTAAACGGATGAACCGATTTGGATGCGATTTTTTTATTTGAAAGCAGGTTTTCTAGTACAGTCATGACGTGCAGCTGTCGACTATTTCTGTTTTGTGCTCGTGGTTATAGATTTATTTTGTTATTTTATTTTTATTTTACATTGTTTCTAGAGCTAATTACCTTTTTTGTATGCACGTGTTTCTGTGACAAATAAACCTATTTTTCTTTCTTTCTAGTAGTGGTTTTAGACATGTTTTATCAAAATCGGTTCAGCCGTTTCAAGGTCATCAGATCTTTTTTGCGTTGCTGGTTTTTTAATTTTACCTATTATTAAAATCTGTATTTTGGTGCACACAAATAAGCATGAATTTGATCTGCATATTGATGTTGTATCCAGTACTAGCCCGCAAAGTTCACATGCTTCGTGTACCTAGACGAAATAATAAACTATTTTCTAATAATGTATTTTGTATGGCGACCAAAGTTTATAATAAACTACCAGATTGTTTTAAAACTTTTAACTTTAGAATATTTAAATGTAAATTATTCAATTATCTCATAAGTAAATGCTACTATGCTTGACTAATGTTTTTATGAATGAGAAGTTGATCTTTTGGGACATTTTTATAACTAATGTTTGACTAATTTTCAATTTGAATGTTATCCTAATTCATTTAATTCAATGTTATATTTAAGAAACCAATTAAAACCCTGAAAATGTATTTGTACGCTTGAAACGGCAGAATATTTTGAAGCTTAAAAAACTATGTAACATCTCTGTAACAATATTCTGACAAATAAATGGTCTATTACTGATTTATTACTGATATAAAAAATCGGTTTCATATAATATGAGATAGTAATTTTTCTGTAGTTGTGTTTTCTTGACAGAAAACTTATAAACAAGGAACATTTTATTTTAACTAAAAGAAAATGACGAGTTCTTGCGACAACTTATTAAACATGTGGGTAAAAATAAATATGCAGAGCAAATAATATCCGTGGCATGGTATATAAGTAATGTCGGAACTAACCCTTTAGGGAACCAAGGCGTGATGTTATGTGTTGTTGTAAAGATTTTAAAGAAGAGACTAAAAGCAATATACCAAGAGCAAGAAATGTCAAAATGAGACTTTAAGTATAGTAAATAAGTAACCAGGGTCGTTGGATATACTTGAAGTTTACTAAGAAACCGATGGATGTTTCCGAATGAAATTTAATTTGATAAATGAACAGTTTGTTTTCTATTATTAAATTAAATTTTATTCGAAAACATTCACCGGTTTCTTACTAAACTTCAACTATATCGACGACCCTGGTTACTTATCTCTTTTGGTGACTGTACCTTCTCATTTTGACACTTTTTGCTCTTGTCATATTGCTTTCAGTCTCTTCTTTAAAATCTTTACAACAACACGTAACATCACGCCTTGGATCCTTAAAGGGTTAGGCAAAGGTCTTCCGATAGTACACCTCTGCCTAACAGACATTAATTATATAACACACCACGGATATTATTTGCTCTGCATATTTATTTTTACCCACATGTTTAATAAGTTGTCGCAAGATTCAAAAGAGGGATATATCATTACGTCACAAACAGAGAGGTGTTGACAGGGAGGTGACACTACGTCTTAAATAAACATAGGGAACATAGGGAATCGGTCAAGAGGGGGCGATGTCATTGATCTTCGTTTCTTGTATTCATTCCTCAAGTAATGCAAGTGGACCCAAACGGCTTAGCTTCCAAGAAGAAATTTATTTGCATTAAAAGATGCCTTTATGACTGACGACTATGTTCTATGCTGGGAACTACGGGTAACTTTGCTGACTCACTTATAAACTTTTTGAATAATGTCATTCATAATGACATTATTCAAAAGTTTCAGTACAGAACGTATTTAAAAATTCGACATTAATTGCACATTAGATTAATCTGGGGATTTACTCTTAAAGACGAAGTCCGAAGTTTCGGTCGAACTTACGAATGTTTCCTACTCTGTATCACTTTCGGATATAACATTAGTCCGGGCCCGAACTAAAAATTAATGAAAAATCGATTTGACCTTTGTCCTTACTCCCGATGTGTTTTTGCCCGTCCGAAAAAGTTAGTTTGTCGGGAGTAGGGTTCTCTTAAGTAGTGAACTACTTTGGGACGGTCGTACGGGCCCGTATCTTCGGAGACGGACTTAGAGAGAAGGCCCCCTGAAGTGCAACTGCCGAATTTTTAAGAACGTTCTCATTCAAATCTCAATCCTAATCTGTCAAAAATGCCTCTCCATTTTAAACGTTTTTTTTTTATTATGAGAATTGACGTTTCGGTCTTGTACCTATAACTCGAGCTAACACGAGGATAAAGAAACTATTGACTTTTAAACATATTCCCAATTATACTACTTGTAATTTTCCAGCAAATAATTTCAGCTCTATGTAGCCTCATATGATTAATATGACCTGAAATAACAGCCTAAAATAGAAATTAATTTAGAAGCTGTTTGAATGTGGGCTTTAGTTTTGAAACTGATAACCTAACTCTTGGAGTATTTGAAAAGTGTTTAATTATTGATTAATTACAGATGTTTTATATAAACTAAAGCTTTGAATCTCAGACGTGTTTTATCCATTATTTATGCAAATAAATTTAACTATGGATAAGGACGCCATTTACTTCACTATACTTACCTATATAAACAAGTCAAGGTAGACGAGTACACACAATAACTAACTTGCTTCATACAAGCTATTATATACTCCCTCGCGGTTAACGTATAGCCAACTACAACTTTACAACTTTCTCTAAGGGCAGGAACATAGCTGGGAATAATGTTCATGAGATTTATGGTAAATTGAGAAGAAAGAATAATGAGAAAATTTGGTAATATATTTAGTAAGTATGTTCAAATTTATTTAACGAAACAAAAAGGTTCTAAGAAGGAGTTTCCAATTCCAAACAAAATTAGGGACTGGCCGGCAACGTTCGAAACTTCCAAATTCAAAACATTTACGAAATACAGTTCAATTTAGAGTTGTAAAGAGGCATCTCATCAGCAACTGAGAAGGTTACGGACAAAAGGCGGGCCGGGTACGAAATTTAAATCCTACCCACAGCTGCGGAATAGAACGGACCTTAGAAACAAACAAATCGTCCCTCACCCCTCCCTCAACCCCCGGGAACGAAACAGGAATGGCCGCCTTATACGACCACATCTTACAGGCCCCAATTCCTACTTCCTTTCCATTACACAGCCAGCGCTGACTAAACATAATCGCCGAACTTCCTTACGACTCTACCCTTCCGGCCAACTGCTCGCAAAAGTAACACAAGCCAAATCAAACTTTACAGCACAGCAAACAGAGTCGATTATATTTGGAACCGTTTAAAATTCGACTGTCGATACCGATCGTGCGAATGTAAACTTCAGTAAGTGCGTCAAAAAGTCTATTTTCGCACGTTCGTCTTTCCATTTCCAATTTTCCTCGAACGACCGCTGAAGCACCCGAGTTAAGAACATCCCCGAACAAGTTGTGCTGTTAGCTGGGAACGTTTGAATAGTTTTCGTTGTCGAAACTTGTTCTCTCGGTTGTTTCGGGTGTATTTCTTACACAAAAGATGGGGGCGAGGGGGGGAGGGTCATGATAAATGGCACAATATTAATACTCAGGCCGGGCGTTGTATAGTTTTATGATCTTAGTTGGGTAGTAATATAAATCTGCTTTTCCTACCGGTACTCTTCGCTAATGTTTTAGTTTAGTACCTACTAGCCATCCCTACTGGAATATTTAAGTGCCTAACAGTTAATAGTTTCTATTATCGTAACGAGTACATGCTCGGCCGTTTTATGTACATACCTTCTGTGATAATGAGTATAATTAGTAGTTTATTACTTTGGTATGATATTAATGTATTAATAGATCATCTTTCTACAACAGCTCTTAGACTGCAAGATAACTTACGGTGCCTTTGCATTAAGAGCCGCGTCGGTGTAGCATAAGCACTGGCATCGTATTGAGATATCAACGGCGCCAGAAAAACGCCTGGTGAGAAGTCACTCTTTTCTCAATTCCAGTGGATCTACTAAAGGATTTGATCAAAAAAAGAATGTGAATAATCATTTCCATTTTACCCACACACACCTAAAAATAAATTCCAATTTCGAAACTCGCCTCCAAGACTATTCAATCCGCTTATCATTATTATATTGCATCTAACCTCGTCTGCTCGCTCTCAGATAAACGATGCATTTGAAAACAGAAGCATTTTTGAACAGATATAAAAAAAAAATGCAGAAAGTTCCAATTTCAAAACCTGTTCTCGAAGATCAATGTTCGAATCCGCCAATCATATCGCGTCTAACCTAGTCTGCTACCCTCAGATAGCTGTGCAGTTAAACTGATTGATTGTGCCGCCTCGTCTGACCCACTCTCTGGTACTTGATGCTCTCTTGTTGCGAATGATTTGAACCTCGCTTGATTGACGAGTTGAATCTTTAGATTTGATAGTGATGTATGAGCTTCATGAAGTGATGTCACACCATACTATACTCTGCTCAAATCTAGTTTTTAATTCGAATGCAGACTAGACAGAGATCATTATAGCTGGAGGATACAAACTTCTTCGAAACCCAAATGCATGTAAACACTACTTACACACTTGGTACAATAATTTTGACAAGTATTCCAAATTACAACATCCAAATGACTGAAATGATGATTCATTACATGATTTTTCATTTATTATTGCATTATGCTGAGATAGGAGCCTTTTTGGCCTCGCACAGGTGTTTCACTTTTTTACTTGTTTATTGTTGTTTTTATTGTTAATTTCATTAGTTTTAAATGCTCCTTTTTTATTATTATTTTTATTTTTACTCTTTGTATTTCCTATGCGTGTCCCAAATAAAATATTTTTCTTTCTTTCCTTCTTTCATTCGAACACTTAGTGACCATACTCGCAACCGCTTTTCCTTCATCACAGATCCTATAATACTTTGATAAAACATATAGGTAACTTAAATCCTAAGGCATTACGTCCACCTTTGTACTTGTTGTTTATTACTTGTATAAAAAGTTTAAATAAATAAACAAACTCTTTCCCGTAGTGTAGTGGATAAATGCCCACTACTGTTTCATAAATAATTCTTACAACCAACTAAAACTAAAACTAAAAGCAATCATAGAAAACTAAGTTCAGTTAGTCTCGCCTTATCGCGCTCGAGTATAGAACAATATTCATAAACCGTGCCGCGGCGTCGTCGACAAGATTTTATTACCAGCGCTTCGAGCGAGTGGACCCGGCGTAAACCATGTAATATAGTGGGAATAAACCACTGGGCAGACGTCACCAACCTTCGGTTCAAGATGGTAGAAGTATTTAAGTGGCTTTACCATTTTATTACCAGTGCTTCGAGCGAGTGGACCCGGTGTAAATCATGTAATATAGTGGGAATAAACCGCTGGGCAGACGTCACCAACCTTCGTTTCGAGATGGTAGAAGTATTTAAGTGGCTTTACCATTTTATTACCGGCGCTTCGAGCGAGTGGAGCCGGTGTAAATCATGTAATATAGTGGGAATAAACCACTGGGCAGACGTCACCAACCTTCGTTTCGAGATGGTAGAAGTATTTAAGTGGCTTTGCCATTTTGCTGAGACAGTTTCAAGATGGTGGAATATATGTGGCCTTACCATTCTACTATAGGTGCTTCGAGCGAGTGGACCCGGCGTAAACTATGTAATATAGTGGCAATGAACCACTGGGAAAGCGACACCAACCTTCGGTTGAAGACTTCAAGATGGTGGAAGTATTTAAGTGGCTTTATCATTTTATTACCAGCTCATCGAACGAGTGGACCTGGCGTAAACCATGTAATATAGTGAGAATAAACCACTGGGCAGACGTCACCAACCTTCGGTTGAAGATGGTAGAAGTAAAGTGGCTTTACCATTATGTTACAGGCGCTTCGAGCGAATGGACAATCGTCATCTTACACGTCTCAATTTGTGTAATAACTCTGAAAAAGTCATGACCTAAAAATATTAGCGGTCAGTTGCTAATATGACAGTCTCTAGAAAATAAATTTACGTTGAGGTGAAACCCCGGGTTGATCTGGAATCTACTTTAATTTAGGAATAAAGAAGATACCCATTCAAAACCAAACTGCCAGATTCTATACACAGGCCCATAATTAACCATAAGTAAAATACACACTGAATTCTGATGAAAAAAAACTGTACAGTTTGTTTCTCAGTTTCTTATTAATATTATAACCTATATTAGTAGATGTATAACCCTACGAAAACAACCTATAACCAGCACCCTAATTACGTAACACACTATCTATCACAATCTAAATAATTTTGAAGCCTATCCATTGCTTCATATGTTCGAAAAAAAATCTGCTCAACAACATAAATAACGCAATGAATGTTGTTCAACTGTCAAAATGAAACCCATTCCTACTGTGTATTGCGTAATTACCCCGCTGTGCGACAAAATCAATTCATACAATAGTTCCGAAAGTAACCACAACCAAAGGTTTTAAACGCCTTCTATTGATCGTATTCTCCCCGGAAGATTCTCGCACGCTTTCTATTCAACGATTAAGTCTAATTGTCCCTAAATTTATCGCCTACACTCTGCTATTATAGTATGGTATCTCTTATTTATAGCACGCAATTTGTGCACTACAGATATTAAGATTATTAATTGGATATAAGGTTGTTATGTATGCGGATGCTGGGCAGCTGGTTTCTGGATTAGTTAAGAGCGGGTAGTAACCAAAATGGCCTATCTACAATTTAATTTTTCGTGAAATTCAGAAGACTTAGGTATAAAATAAAAATAGTATGAGTAACTACATGATATTTTGAAACTTTTTGTGGAACAGAAACACAATACGTTAAAATTTTCTCGATAAAATATCATCACGAAGTTACCCCTAATTTTCACGTTTTTTCAATTTGTACTTAATATGCTAATGACTAATAGGATAATTTTTTAATGATTATCTGTATCAAGACAAGGCGAAAAAAATTGTGCAGGCATTTTTTGAAATTCCTTTTATTTTTGGTATTATTACGACTAGAAGCTTTAAGCACTTACGACGTTTTTAGTTCGTGGAAGAAGTCATCTTCCGTCGCACGTTGCGGGAACTTCAAGCATATTTTTGTTTCACAAATCAGTCGCCGTCGCTCTGTTGAGACGAGAGGACTGCGCTTGAATTTTCTGCTGCTCTGCGATTTAATTTATTTGCGTAAATAATATTTTCGTAATTTATCACATTGTTGGAATGAAACTGTGAAATACAAAACATGAAAAAATCACTAAAACCACTTCCGAAACGATTATTAAAATCGTTAAGAATTGATAAACTAAATAAATACCGCGGCTAAACTATAAAATAAAAATATTATAATAATTCAATGTTGATATTTGAAAACTCAAGATGACATACAATTATTTGACAGATTTTTGACTGGTATAGTACAACTAGCGCCATTGTTCTCCACTTCAGTCAATTTTCTTGCCGAGATTTACAACATAGAGTTCGTGCTGGAGATTTTAGATCTTATTACTATTAAATAAAGAACCAAATTCTTTTACTCCCACTTTCGCTGACAAACTTCGTGTAAGGGTAACCTTAGACGACCCATTTCGAGCGACTTTTGACCAAAACCCCCGAATCAAGTTGAAACTCAAAATTTTACATATGGGTAGGTTATTGGTATAATAATATTATTGGAGTTTACAAAATAAATAAATCGGAAAACTAAAATAGGGTTTATTGCGGACACAAGTACGAAACGGTGTGCACGGGACATGACAGTTTTCATACGGATAGTGTTCTCCTGACTAGATCCCTTCTTATGGTGGGGATGAGTAAAGATTGTGACGGATCACATTGCTTGTGACTGCCAGCTTGCTTTTCAAAGCTAAAGTTGCAACAGTTACAAAAGAGGAACCTAATAAACTTTCGACTTTCTTTGGCACCCATATAAATAGATGCCAATTATTTTGTCGGTAAAGCCGAATAATGTACCCTAGTTATTTGTTCCGAAATTGGCCTGTTTTTCACAAATGTTTTCGGCGAGGACTTTTTTCTACTCGTGATCCGCGCAGGATAGGTTTTCATAACACATTCCATTTGACTTTGCACAATACAGTGCAAAATCCACCATAACAATATTATTTTTTACTTGGTAACACTGTTGCTAATTGAATTTGCACGATCCTGCAATGCAATATCCACGATATACCATTATATTTTTTTACTTGGTTAACACTGGTTTCCACGAAGACGTGACGTCCAACTTGTACAAGGCCCTAAATAAAATTTGGTTACATTGGAATTTGAACTTTGTCACGCCAGCATTGAGTTTCTAGTTCCAAAACATGACTATGATTTAAGATTATGAATTCAAGCTTAGCATATAGTATAGGCAAAATAAACAGATGTTTTACCTACTGAAAAATTTCATTGAAAATAAAGGGAGTGGACAATGGTCATACTTCGTTTAAATATTTTAATTGAAAAACCATTCGAGGTACCTATTTGTGCTGTGAGATCTTGCTTCTTGCCAAAAAATCATGATTCTAGGTCAACGGGATGTATCATATGGATTTTAATTTATTTGCGAATGTTTATTTTCTTATTTTATTGACATTTTTGTTCAATTGATTTCATTTTCTCAAAGTAAAAAAGCGGAAGGTAAGTGATGCGATTATAATGATACGCTTTTATATCATCAAAAAAGCAATTTTATCGAAATTATTTTCACCATCATGTAGGTAGTATTATGAGTATGTAGTATTATAGTACTTTGATGGAAGTGCTTTGCTTTTTAGAGTTCGGTACCTCAAAAGAAAAATTCGAAACCCTTATGGGATCACTTTGTTTTCCATCTATCTGACCGCTTATCTCAGGAATGTATATAATGTATATAATATCTCTCTAGTATCAAGTTGAAATTGATATCAAATAATTAGATAAACGGTCCTTTGGAGCTGTAAAAAAAACGAGCTTCTAAAACGTTGACTTAGTATCTTGGCATAAATTGCCATTCATTTCGCATATCTTGCCACTCGCAAATAAATTAAAACCCATAAGATACATGTCGTTGACCTAAAATCATGAAAGACAAGAAGCAAGGTACAAGAATAGGTACAGGAAAGTATCTGAAAATTGTTCAATTGTAGTTATGTTACATAATGTATGGAACAATATTTTTTCAACTACAACGTTAGGTTTGTCTTTCAATTCGGAATCGAAAATTTATAGGCCGTATCTTGAAGTAACATTTAGTCTTTATTTCATTTAAGTCAGTCTAATCTCCAATCTAACATCCCACCAGCATCGGTAACAGATTCACGGACATACAATACTATTTAATAATATACCTACTTGTACACATAGGTAAATTGAATAAAACCGTTTCATCTGATTATTTTGCGTATACACACTACACACAAAATTCAAATTCAATGCCTAAATATACGCCGGGCGAAAAGTTTCTGCTGGCGGGAAAGGATTGTGTTTTGTTTTTGTCGTGTTTGATGAGAGGGGTAGGTAAAGAGGCGCGGGTGAAACTTGATTTTTTTCTGTCTTACTGCGCCCTCTTAAGGTGAATCCTCAGCTGTAGCCCGCCAAATAAAAATTTTCTTTGGTTTTTTGCAAATTTCAGCTCTGTTTTACATCGTACGTTGACCAAAATGCGATCCGCGACTGTAGGAAAGATATATTTACTGAATAATAATCATCAATTTCATATCAATCGTCAAACTTTGGAAATTTGTGCCACCTAAGAATTTTCATATGAAATATTCAGAAAAATTCTGAAATGGACTCGAAAGTCGCGGCCGATATTACCAGGCCACCATAGCTCCCAAAAAAAGAATTGACAGAAATTAAAACATATTTGTTTACACATCGTTTTCTTATGGTTCGCGGATACTATGAGTACATAATTCTAAGCAACTCTCGGAAGCTATCCTATAATTGAGCTTAGTTAAGCAAAAAGCGACCAACCCCGATTTTTGTTGAATAAATGAAATATGTAAAGGAAAATAAATCTTATATCATGAGCATTCTAACTAATTTTCGCAAAAATCGGGGCTGGTCGCTTTCTGCCTAACTACGCTCAATTTAAATCTAGGTTAAATCTAGGTAATTATATTTTAAGAGGCGCCTCAATTGTCACATTCAAAATCAAACTTCTAAAAGTTAACGGACGTGAGATACCGTGTTTAGATGAAACTGTAAATATATTTTTATCCCACGATATAAAAAGAGAGTACAGGTTATTTTAACCCTTCACAACGCGCCGGTTGCGATGATCCGCGGGTCAAAACTGTCACCCCGAGGTCAAATTGGCGTAAAGGTAAAAAAAACAACTATTGCATCACAGGCCCAAAAATACTAAAACTACAAAACTTAAAAATAATTCACTTTCACCAAATCATGAAAATGAATATCTTATAGATAATAAGCCATGAGATGTCACACCCATTTCCCTCAAACATCTGACTAAGTGGTTCTAACCCTTCACAAGGCTACCGGTTCCTATGACCCAGGGGTCGCGGTTGTGACCCGCGGTCGTAGTCAGCGTGCCTTGTTGGTTGACTGTCACGACGAACGATCATAATATAGCTATAATTACAAAATCAATCGAAAACAAAATGCAACGTCCTCAATGTCTTTTTAAAATCCTTCAGATTTTTTCATAGAAAACCAGCCCCAGAATCTGCCAACAAACTTCAATCCCTCTGTGGATTAAGTGACGCTGTTTAAAAAAATCGTGGTAAGGGACATATTTCGTATATCTTCTTCCCTTGTTTCTATCTTTAATGATTTAGACGGTGCTTTGCCGACCAATCAGTCGTAGAACTGTTTTTTATACTGCAAGATTACTTAAGCTCATTTTCCTTAATGTCCATCTATACATTTTTAACCCTTCATACAGCTACCGGTTTCCTATATCCAGGGGGTCGCGATTCTGACCTGGGTCAGCTTGCCTTGACGGTTGACAGATATTTCTCATGACTTTATCTCGGCCATGTTACTGATTCTGATGATGTTCATTTCTCTAAAAAACAAAAGGAATAATGTCTTGAAGCGTGCATATTTATTTATGTAAATTATGAGTACCTATTGATCATGATGATACATAAATGTTAATTTTAGTATAAAGTATGTTTACCTGATTTCTTTAGGATTATACATGTTTACACATAGGTTTAACACTGATTAGATAACCCTATTAGAAAACTTCGATACATTTTTAATAATAAAACGCCAGGACAGCTTAGTCCAAACGTACTGAACGTTAAAACTACTCTGAAAACAGAAAGCAAGATCAATTTCAATTAACTTAGTACAACATCCATACCCAACCGTTCTCAAATGTGAACTGTGTAAAGAAAACACGTTTTAACACAAGAATATCTCGCTACAAACTCATCTCGTTGTACTCAAATTCAATCTCACGTGATGCGCGGCCAGTAGTGACCTCGGGTCACGGAGACCCTTCATCTCCGCATTTCTCACGACGCTGCAGCATTCAAAGGGTTGATTCTCATGTAACTCGTTCTTTTAAGTTTTTGGAGCTACTCTTTAAGGTTATTACACTTTATTCGGGATTAAATCTTCATATTTATACTCTCACGGGACGAATTAACAAAATGTCATCAATTGTATATTAATCCAAAACGATTAAATTATTATTTGGTTACGTTAAAATGTACTAATACACAATCACAACGTGTACCGTGTTCACCAAAAATATAAGATGAACAATAAGTCTTCACTATTTTACTTTTTCTATTCAATCACATAGAGCACGTTACTCAATTGTTTCGCCAATCATTGGGTACATTTCCTAACTAAGTTACTACAAAACAGACATATGATTTTGCTCTCGTAGCAATATCAAAGCCCTTTTAACCAAATGGTTAATTTTAGAGAAACCCTTTAAGAGGGAAGCGCCAGGTTTACCGCGAAATTCAAATTTTCTTACGTTTTTTGCAATTTTCAAGTCAGGGCCAGGTTGTATGTTGAAAAAAATATAATTTGCGACCGTAAGAAACATGTATTCACAGAATTAAAATCATCATCATAAAACCCTCTGAGTTCATACAATCCTATTGTTTGATTTTTTTATGAAATTTGGCGTACGTCTTCAACATACTCCCTACAAACAATGTTTTCTACCACTTTTATACAACACGTCGACACAAGCCACATTTAGGACTAAATCACCTAAAAATAACGTCTTCATTCACATTCTCCTTAATAATTATTAGGGGGTTATCTTTAAATCCAGCGGGCAAGGCCAGTATGTAGGTATATACCTATAATTAAATTATACGTGGGTCCACACTAAGGCTGATAAGACCGGGGGCGGCGCGAGGGGGGTTGAAACGAAATGTTCGCGCAGGGGGTGGGCGTACGTGAAGACAGCGAGCTGAAGACGTGCTTGTAAATATATAGAGTTGTTTGTACGATTGTTTTAGTGTTTTGTTGAATTGTAACAGTGCGCAATATATTTTGGGAAGCCAATTCTGATTTTGATGTCAATAATACTCTTTGAAGTTGTAATTTAACGTTTTTTCACTGAGACTTCAAGAGTTTTTCTATTAAATTAAATAGGTACACTTTAGACAAACCTTTTGGTTTAACTTTATCACCGTCATCATCATGCAGATATAGAATTCTGTCAATTTTGGGCATCAGCTTCTCTTTGCTTGTCATTCTGGTTCTACCCACGATCACAACAATGAACAACTTATAACTTCTGGTAAAACTATCTACTCATACAGTCTTTAGGACTGAATATGCTTCATACACCCAGATTTCCAATATTTGCATCTGCGTCCATACCACCTTTCCTATGCTTTATTTTGTGCATGCGAATAATCAAGACCCGCAGTAGCAGGTCAGACAAAATAAAAATAACTGAATTGGTTGTAATATCCGTGAGATATAAAATCTGCGAGCTGATGTGCAGCAAGTACAGCACCCGTAAAGAGTTCAAAGAAAAAGATTTATAAAATATCTCACAAATCCTCTCTTTTGTTTCAGGTATAATGTTTCAAATACATGTAAATAGTAGGAAATATTAGCATCCACAAATTAACGCCATCAAAACGCTTCGAGAGGACTTCGCAAGAAATTACAATGTAACCATAATTTACAAAAGCAAATCACCAAGCCAGCCGAAACATCAGAAAACCGTCTTTGGATCCTCGAAAGAATTTAAAAGTGGATTACATTTTTAAGATTTTATGCAGTATTGTTCACAAGGAGTTGAAACACTTGAATGTAAAAATGTAATCAGCTGAAATCTGACCAAGTTTTAATCTTAATCAAAGCTGCTAAAGTGGCTCAAAAGACACTGACAACCTTATACTACACTGCTCCAACCAACAACCAACACTTACGTAAGTAATTACTATTTCCCTCCGGCGGTATGATCAACTCTATACACTTCCCCCGTGGTCCGGTCGAGCAGAGTCCGGGCGACTTTCGTTAGGGTGAAAGCAGTTTGAAAGTCGGGTCGGGGTATTGATCGAGTGTCTTGCCCCCCTCTACCCTCACCCCCCGCAACCCGCGCTCACCCCCGCCCGCGTCCATAAGGAGCGCCCAATTCTGAGGATGGTCGTCTTTAATGTAGAATTAAGGCTAGCTTTAGTTATATTATGTGTAGGTATGTATATGGCGTGGGTTTTAGGTATGTACTGTGTGAGTTCTTTGGTGAACCAAGCTAGGGTTGGACAAAGACATGTGGATACAATATTTGAATAAGGAATATTTTAAATTATAGTGAGTAGCGATTATAAAATACTGGCCGTCAACAGTTCGTTTCAAATCATTTGGAATTTATCAAAAAATTAAGAATTGAAAAACAAAAGGGAATCAAAAAGGACACGGTTCAAGTTACGACTTCTTGATGAAGATCACACAGATTCTTTATACTTTGACTTTTTATATATTTAATTATTTTATGAATCCCTAATAGACACACAAATACAAAACATAACGAAACATGACGCCTGTTCCCTTCGAAGGGTTAGTAAGGGCTGATAAAGATTACTTACAACCTCTATTTAAAAAAATTACGAAAAAACAATTGCTTAAAAAGTCATATTTAAAATTTAAACCCAAATACAAACAATTTTCACTTCATAACGAAAGAAAAATGTTTTCTCCCTTCTATGCAAAAATATAAAGTTCGTATAGGTACATTTTTATTACGACGCTTGATAATAACCTTTTGTAACACGAAAGACGTAGGTGCCTTAAGGTTCCCACAGACAGGCGCGACGCGACAGTGCGACGCGATTCTTGTAGAACAATTTTTAGAAGTTTTCATAGAAATTGTTGGTTCTATTAGAGTCGCGTAGGGCTGTCGTGTCGTGCCTGTCTGCAGAAGCCTTAATTTTGATATTTATGATACTTTCAAAGGAAATTATAGTCTCTTTATAGCTGTAATTAAAGTCATAATTTCATCTCTTGTCAAGAAAACCTAATATTACCCTACCTACATAATGAATTGAACATTTTCTTTAGGCTCGTTATATATATAGTAAATACTTTTTGGTATTATATCGACGGCTAGAATAATATCGACTCAAAAGCTAATGCTATTACCTTTTTTAAATGTTATACTTCATCACGGACTAGAAAAAAAAGCACTCCGCGCCACGCATGTCGAAAGTGAAGCACCGTACCGATCTACGTGTGTGTAAATAAGTGTCTTACTTGTGATATGTTATTCCTTGACACTTTTTCTGGGATGTAGAATTATTTTTACACCATTTCACAACACAAGAAGGCATTATTTTATTTTATTACTTGACGTAAACAGTACCTACAATGACGCCGAAGTCACGGCCGGTCGGCACCTTATGATGTAAATGTGTGCGTGAGGCATGTTTGTACAAACGGTACCGGCTATACTTAGAGTGCTTCAATTTCGATATGCGAGGCGCGGAGTCCTTTAATTTTTCTAGTCCGTGTACTTCATACAATTTTTCTACTGCAGAAGATTATGTTAATGATTTTAGAAAATTAACTCATAAACGAACATCTGTCATTTAAAATTATTTGTGCATTTTTAATCAGCAACGAGAACCAGTCTGAAATTTTATACTAGACTAAAAAACCAACTTAAAAATTCAGAATTCGTCCCTAAAAACTTTTAAAAATCGACTACTAGACTATGTAGTCTGTACACAATGACTACTTATCATAAATAATGATGATCGCTACACACAACGATCTTACATTACGGGCAACCCTATTAACTGCGACACCTGAGAGGCAGCCCTAGCGAGATCGAGGGATGACACCAAATACGCGTGCCTATTCTGTTGTTTGAATATATCTTTTTATTATAAAGAATACTTTTTTTAATATTTTACTCAACTTTTGCGACTTTACATAAGTGTTTTTTTTACAAACGTTGTTTGTTACTTAATTAAATAATGGGTTTGTTTTAATTTGAGCAATGTTTCAAATGATAAATGTGTCTAAGTTAGTATAGATTTGAAAACAAAATGAAGACAAATAAGCAAACAACAATACACACACAAACAAAGACATAAATAAATAAAACACATAAATTAATTATAAGAGGCAACACTAGCACTTAGGTAATGAACCTGTAATGATAGTTATAACTAAATAAATAAGTCATCATTAACATCAGAAATATTAACAAAAATTAGGACTCACAGACTCATTTATCCTGAAGCAGAGAAAGCCCAGAGAAAAGTCTTTCAAGAAATCCTATTGAAATTAAGAGGCTATTTGGATCGAACACATTTATTAACACCACAATTATTATAATATACAACGGCTTTTTCTCCTTGACGGAACAGTTTCAAGTGACAAATTCTAAACAGTTTTTACTCGAATCTTAAAACACTGTCATGTAGGTATACAACCTCCATCAAATCCGACTAAGCAAAAAATTTTCTTCAAGATGTCTAGTTACTAAGCTCCTGAGCTAATAAGATCTATTGCTAATTTGTTTGGTTGGCATAAGAATATTAACAATCATTTCAAAAATAGAACGCCGCCAAAAACATCCCTCAATATTAAAAAGAAAACATGTATGATAATCGATAAAGCTAACGAGAATACAACCGCGGGCTAGCCACGGTACACTTTTGTCCGCTCTCGCCTTACATTCTCGACTTGATTAATGTGTGTACCGACCGAGTTAATCACCCACTCGAGATGCCGATGATAACCGCTCGTTTGTGCCATCGCCTGTGCTTTAAAAAAGTATAAGATTTTATCTATGGTTTGAATTTCGATTGCTGTTCAAATATTGTGGAACACTTGATTTTCATACAATTTTGAATGTATTCCTTGATGGATTTGATTTCCTTGCACCCTTGAGAAAAACATCACTAAAAACTTTTAATAAAATTCAACTGATAACCGTAGGGAAAATGAAAATGTTCAGTTTTAGACACACGTACTTTCAATCAATTTCAATTACCTAGTTAGGTACCTACTTCCTATCAGTTTTCTACACGAATTTTTATGTATAGTAAAAACATAACTAGCGAAGTGTGGGTGTATTATAGGTACAACTCAGCCTAACCCTTCTGGAATGATAGGCGTGATGTTATGATGACGTGTGACGCGTCACGTGTTTGTGTCACATCATAAAATGAGAAGAACGTCTTTAAGAATAGGCAACATTACGCAAAACTCAGCGTAGGGGGCGACACTAGCACAAACCGTAAACAAACCGCCATGATGCATCATATCATATTTATTAGTAACAAATAATTAGTGAAAACGTGTTAAATTATAATAGTTTTATTATTATTCATGTAATGTGATATTCTGGCATCCTACGGATATTTAAAAACTGTTTACGCTTTGTGCTAGTGCTGCACTCTGGTGGCAGAACATTGCAGTAATACTCCCTATTATAAAAGAAAAGAACATAGTCGAATCGCTTTCAAATAATATGTGACACTTGTCACAAGATAACTTTGTCCCAACTCTAGCTACCTACAACATGTCCTCAGCAACTCGTTTCACGTCGTCCCGTCCTGTCCGCGAACTGCCTCTAAGAAGTGGCCGGTGGGTGGCGATCGATAGAACCCACACTTTAAGGATCCTTCCTTCTGGAGAAATGTGCCTTTATTCTGCAACTACGATTGGTAGCGACTGATTTCTGGTTGCTGGTCCAGCACGCGTAGCATGACCAACATAGAAACGGATTTTATCGACGGAAGAATAGACAAAATGGCAGATTGTTGACAGATTTAAAAAAAAAAATCACTATCTGTCATTTTGTCTATTCTTCCGTCGACAAAACCTATTTCTATGGTGGTCATGCAACGCGTGCTGGAACAACTTGTCGGTTTGATTGATTGCTTAGCGATTCGCAGTCTATAAGTGGACTTAGGTATCTCCCAGCACAAAAACGTGGCCTCATAAAAACAACAAGGCAAAAGTTTTTCCATTTTCCTTCTTTTCATATTGAGAAAAGGCTTTTAGAGTACATACGTTAAAAGTACAGAATGACTAAAGATTCACTGATTTTCGGTAACTTTTGAGAATACAGTAAGAAGTTTGGAAGCGTTATTTCTAACTTGTAATCACCATAATTCGCCTGTCCCTCATCCAGGGTCGATGCAGCATGCCTTATTCTGCCACACATCTCTATGAGCTGTCATCTCGGTAAAATTTTCTAGTCACGTCATTAATTCAAATAAAACAGCTATGTAAAACAAAAGAAAACCGCGACCGTCGCACAACAATCGCAATACGGTCTCAGTTCCTCTATATACTTGCCCCACAGTTTCGGCTGCGGTACCCCGCGGCCCGCCGGGCGTTTCTTCTCACGTTCCTTACGTATACCTCCTACCACCCGGCCAGGGTAACAGGAACTCTCAAACTTCGTCCAAAGTTACCATTATTTGAACAACGTTCTCATTAGGCTGATTGTAGACGAGAGACCCTGTTCGTCATCTTCATGCAAACGGTCGTTTTTAGGGACCCGTACCCAAAGGGTGCCAATGGAACCCTATTACTAAGGTTCCGCTGTCCGTTCGTCTGTCCGTCCGACCGTTTGTCTGTAACTCACGAACCGTAATAGGCAGACAGTTGACATTTTCACATAGTGTATATTTCTATTGCCGTTATAACAACAAATACAAGAAACATGTTTTTTATTAAATATATTGTGCGGTGGTTCGGACATCTTCGTGTGCGAGTCCGACTCGCATTTACCCGGGTTTTCTTCCCTTGTATCTGCAGGGACTATGTAATTATAGGTCATGGTAGAAATATTCGCCAGTTAGCAAGGTGTTAATGGGACTAGACTAGTCTTAAGGCGCTGCCCAAATGTAGGACACTATAAAACGCAATTTTTTTTTGTCGCACAGTTAGGCGTATTGGTACATATTACAAGCCAGAAAAAAAGGGTATTGTCAAACCTTCAGAGAAAAAACTTAATCAAAAATATTTCATAAAAATAAATTTGTATCATGATAAAACAATCGTAAAACCGAGCTCAAAAAAATATTTTTCGCCGCATACTTCTCAAAACTTTGGCGTAAACTATCATATTTATATAATGATAATAAACAGAATTGAATTAACTAAAGAAATACCTAAAAATTATTCCACTGAGCCGTGCATTTATTTTTAATTTAATTAAAACTGCAAAATTACTTTTATTTTGGTCAACGTATCGCTGCTTTGAACCTTATTTGTTGCCGCGATGCGCATTTGCTTCTTACCGCGCCTTAATAAATAATCACATTTCCCAAACGTATCATGCCATTTACGATTACAAAACATTTAAAGATCTTTGAAGTCCATCCTCTTTCTATAATCCCTGAAGCCCTCAGTCCACCTCAAATGGCTGGTTAATCTTTTTACAATATTCTTATGAGAGTTTCTTGTCTTGCCAACTCAAGACAAGATGACATATCTGTGGACTTGCCTGGTTGGCACACAGAGCCACAGATAAATCAATCTAAAAGTCGTCATCAAAACGTGATTGCGTAATTTATGGCGCCAAAAAATTCGACTGACTCGTCGATCGTCTGCAATCAGCCTTATCCAGTATAAAGTCCAAGCTACACTGGTAGTTTGTATGTTCCTTGGTGGGTTGGGTTGTGTGTATGTGTGCTAACTTTAAGACAGTTAGTGGGGTCGCAATCAGTACTAGCAGTGCTTTTCATTAGTACAAACGTTATCTCCTTAGTCGTAATATGTGTTTTGTTACAAGGTTCTGTTTTTGCGAGAATTTGATCAATGCTACTGGCTGTTTTTTCTGATGGGTGTAATTTTGGAAATGATTTTAAATATGGAACAGATTTGTAATAATTTTAAGGAAAAATATAGAAAGGATACTGGGCAAAATTGGTCTGTGATTCAAAAGTCTTCATTGCGTGTGTGCTTTAAAACATACTTAGATGTAGTCAGTATCGGAGTATCCTTCTCCGTATATCGTTTTATAGTACATTGGTTCATAATTGATCCAAATTGAAAGGCAACATTATTTATAAACAATTACCTACTTAATTATTTACGAGTACTTACATAAATGAATTGAATCTAATTTCAAACTTTATCTAATTATATTACTGCGACCCGACTTTCCTTTTCCTATAAAAAAGTTCTGAAACCGACTTCCATTTTCGCGGCACTTACCAAAGACTCTTTCATTGACATATTTTTTTCTAATAAAGACAGTAATGGCGGGTCGATTAACGCCCGTTCACATTAGCATTCAACCCTCCACCGCTGCACTTCTTTAATTCTCGCGCGGAACATATAAACGGGTTCGACGGCACGTGAGCGGAAAGCTTAGCTCAAGACAGTTATTTAAATGTTTTGTTTTTTATTTAAAGGCTATGCTTATACTTCTTTACGTGCCAATATTTTATGATTTTTTTTAATACAGTGGATTGAAATTAGACTCGCATATGTGGCCCGGAAAAAATAAAAATCTATGTTTTTCTAATCGTTACATTACAGTTGAAGTTCACAAACATAATTTAAAGATCGAATTCATTATTATTATTTAGCAGAGTAACTTTTAATTTAAATTATATAAACTGTACTTATCTTACTTTATTTTTGCTTACTAATTCACATCCTAGAGTTTTACAGAAAAATATAAAAATTTTTGGAAGACGGCTCAAGCAAAGAGATTCTTTACAATAAAAGAATCTGTATAAGAATGAGCGGACATTTGTTAAAAATTCTTTACAAAGCTGCAAAGGAATATGAGAAAATTATTTTCATGACAAAAGACATTCCATTCCTTCTTTGTTCCTTAACTAACGCTGCAGGATGTTGTGTATTATGTTTCCTTCAGACATATAATAAAGTAATTACAATTATTTACAAAAAAAATACATTTATGTGCTTAGCACATTCATTCAGTAATTAATTTTAGACGAAACGAACCTATTTTAATGCCTTAGGACAGGACTGTAAAATGCCTAACCCTATACTCATTTATTTTCAAAAACAACAAATTACAATCCAAATAAAATAAAATATGCACGACGAATTATAAATCTCCTCCCACAGAACCTTAAAAAGCAAAAACAAAACAAGTCCACCTTAACTAAGACGTCAATCCAAACAAAAATAACTGGCCACTAAAAAAGTAAGAATTTTAAAGAACGAACCGCAAATGTCTTTTAAAAATAAAAGAGCCGCTTACACTGTGAGTCGCTTCACACTACAGAAAAATTATTTTCCACACATTCCTAACCCCAGGGCTGGCGCTAACCGAGCTATTTTTTGTGGAGAAAGGAATATTTTTTGAGTAAATGTTTTCGTTTACTTTTGACGCAGTCTCATAGATTTTTCATGGAAAGAGTATTTTGTGTGGAAAACGATACGATTAAGGTTTCAGTTTATATCTTGACTAACTAGTTTAATATTTTGTAACAAAACCCAAAAGCCTACAGATTTACATTTTATGGTGCTAAAATTCATAGCAATCAGTTGTGTTCCGATATTTATCAAAATTACGGTTTCGATGTCTATAAAAAATACTTTCAGAAAAGCCAAATAAAAGCCAGTTTTCTATAAAAAATGTAGTTTTCAATTTAATAAATTCTAGACTTTAAATAACTAGAATTTGAACTTGGTCTACATCGCTGCGTTAAAGCCTCTAAAATCTAAAGTAATTCAACAAAATTACTTTGCAGTTTTGCACGAGGTTTAAATATCAATTGAGTACTTCAGCGGACCTTT
This sequence comes from Dryobotodes eremita, assembly GCA_917490735.1. Taxonomy (NCBI): domain Eukaryota; kingdom Metazoa; phylum Arthropoda; class Insecta; order Lepidoptera; family Noctuidae; genus Dryobotodes; species Dryobotodes eremita. The sequence continues at coordinate 16,636,355 of OU823257.1, forward strand.
TAATTAACATAGGTATTCGGCTAAGCTTTTAATTTTGTTAAAGACGGGACGATCCCCAATTCTAACTTTAATTACGAATTGTGTTTCTAGAAGTTTGTCACGGATTAGTATTTTTATTAAAATTCATGCTTGATCTTATTGTTACAGTATTAATCAAAACTAAATTTATACATTTAATAAAAATCGTAGCGAAGTCAAACCTGTGCGTGTTTTTTTTTTTAAAGTAATTGCTATGAATTTTTGTCTGTTTATCTGTTTGTCTGACGCGAACGAAGTCCCGGGCAGAAGCTTGTAAGTAATAAAACACTAAATAGAAAGTTATTTGAAAAACAACAAAATCTCTATAGAAATTTCATTGTTTTTAAAAAAGCCTTTAGCCTCAGGCAAACTAATAAAAAAAAATTGATTAGAAGTCACCCCTAAACCCAGCGCGGCGTTTGTTCCTCGAATGCTAAAGTAGCGGAAAAAGATTTGCATAAAATTGTCTTCTTATAAGGTCCACTCCGACGGTAATGCTTCCTCATTTTTATTATTTTCATTCACATTTTTATCTCAGCCTTCGTTTTTTCAAATTAGTCGTATATTTACGACGGCTTTAGCCGCTCTTTTATTGGATTGGGTTTTTAATGTCTTCCTTTTTTTAATTGATCGTAACGTGTGTGTTTATTGGTTAATAATTATACTGTGTTTCTGATTCTAAATCGTCTTTTTGTGTTGTTATTAACAATTTTATTTTTAAAGTAACTATTTAAATTTGGAACATTTCAATATTTGATAGAGTTAAATATATATGTTGCTATATTTGAAAATGCTTTTAGATTAGACGTAAAAAAACGCTTTCACTAAGGATTTCACCTTCAGTTTAACTGATACTGTGCAGATCCTTAGTGACTTGCTTGCTTGCTTTAGTTTACAACAAAATCTATACCATTATCTAGTCTCATTATGAACTCAGCATAATAACTACAATAAGAGCCATTCAGTGCCAAAGATTAACTCTGTAGAACTAAATGTCTCCCCCGACAACAAAACGGACCAGCCACAATTCTAATAAAGAAATACCGAATTGTCGCGTTGTGACGCAACGCAATAGAAATCTCCAAGTGTCCCGCGCGAAATCGTAAACGGACGACCGGGCTGAATACAAAACAGGCCGGGGTGGGGCTACCCCGACCCCACCCCGCCCCACCGCGCCCCCCGCGCCCCGTCTTCATGCCCTTCTTCCTTAATGTGTAACAAAGACACCCCTCTTACGCTTCAATGTATTTGTGTAGTTTTTACATCTGTGTGAGAGTAGTTTTACGTTCCTTTATACTATGTACGCGCGTCCCTGTGTGCGTTCACTGTTAGTGTTGCTAGTTTGAAATATTTCATATTAAATTTCAGGCCTCTATCAATATAGGGCGTGTTTGGGTTATCTTTTGTGAGGTATCCGTTATTGTATAGTTTGGAATAACTTTAGATGGAGCGTTAAATGTTTATTACTATTGCTAGTGTTCCTGGTATACGGAATTAGTTATCCTTTATTTGATTTTATTATACTTCATTACTTTCGACGTTAACATAGGACTTGACTAAAAAAACTTTTTGGGCGAGCTGAAATTGTATTGGATGATATAAAATTTTAGAAAGAAACTGCTCGAATACTTACAAGATTTAGTGTTCAGCAAAGTCACCACGTGCCTATTTTTAAATGTTTTTCTCATGACGTTCATAAGAAACGAGCACATTCCAACTAGTCAACAAAATGTTATCATAATTCATACTTACGACTAATCTCATTATACGATCAATTTCGATAAGTATTCCCTAGTGCAATTCACAATTCAACATATTATAAGTACACAAAAGCCACACGAAATGCAAGAAAAAAAAATTGACAATTCTAAAAAGAGTTCCCGCACAAATTGCCACTCGTTAGACACATAACGATGGCAAAGGAAACGACCGACACAGCCTGCACCAACTAATGTAGGAAAAAAGTTTGAAGCAAAGTGTGAAAACTTCGCGCCACCCGCGACCCCTACACAGTACAAATAAACTCGCGCTTTACTAATGTTGTTGGAATATTTCACTAATTCAGGCCTATGTTAATGCCTCATTATTTTGACAGTTGACGTAAAGGTCACACCTGTTCAGCCTATTTTTCTTGAGACTACACTGAAACGATACTTTTTATTTCACTCTTCCATACTTTTTGTTTGAAACTTCTCAGATGTCAGACAGTGTTCTATTATTCAAAAGTGTTCTTCATGGAAAGATTGTGTTTTTTGTTGAACGTCGGTTTCTAATTGGTAGAGACGTTCCATTTTTTATTTGAAAATAGAATAAAGTTCTGCATCGGGTATTTTTAAATTGTTGACCAGTTGAGTTGCTCTTTGGAGTGTGTATTTTGTATGTTATGTTATTATATGTATGTTATATGTTTTGTGTGTATGTTAATTTGACAGGTGTAATTTTTCTTCTTGTTTTTAATCTAATCTTGAATATGGTTAGATATTTTTCATAAAAAAAACATCAAAGTTTTTCAAATATCACAAAATCTGGTAACCCTGCAATGTCAGTTGTATCTGTCAGCCTTAAAAAAATATATTGAGATTCTCTTCCGTATGGAAGATAGATAGAAGTTATATCTATATAGAATATCAATATTCTTGTGTTATGTATGTACCTACTTACCACAACATTAATAAATTGATAAAATTAGAAAAAGATATAATTAAATTGTGTAATGTTGAAAAGAACACAAATGTTATTTTATTAATCCAAGATGTAGTACATAATATTATTCTTTATAATCTTTTGAATCCCAATTTCAGCCAGACAAAAGTAGGTACTGTGTAATGCATTAAATTATTTGTGTCAGTAAAAGAAGTGGGTCTAGGTTTTTAATATAATTATAAAAATAATAAACCATTTATTCCAGGTGACAAAGACCCATAGACGTTAACCTAAACATACATATTTTAATATAAATAAAATTAAAATCTAAAATAAATCTTTTGAAACAATTCCTAGCTCCAGAGGTCGCCCGTAAATATACTAGCGGAGGGTTTTACTAATTAAGTTGCAAGAAATACATAGAATGCTGGTATTGGCATTTTTTTCGATCCTGTATTAAGTATATCATAAAAGAGTATTTATTGGCAAATAAAGCAGATATCAGATGCTTCACTTTTCTTTCATTGTCTTTCATTCGACATCTTTCACTCGAAATGAAACGCCTGAACACAAAATGGATCAAAAGTGAAAAATGAATTTATTGATGAACCGATCCAACGACGTTATATTGCGAAACTTGGCTTCTTTCTCTCGTCTACCGAATTATCGCAAAATGAGATGAAAAGAGTGGACGTACGTTGTAACAATGAATAAAAAATATACATTCACTCGAATGAACAGTCTGATATTGGCTTAACTAAAAAATCTCAAACTTAACTAAATTCCAAATCAATTATCCAAAGTAGGTAATCGTAAATTTTATGTTCCAAATTTTTCTTCAAACGAAATGTTCCGGGCTACACTCGTCCGGCCACGATCCAAAAATAACAATCATTTCTTCCAGCATTACTTTTCCGTTGTAATAACTTTCAAATTTATCAATCTATCCTCATGACATCACTTCGATACTTACATTTCTGTTTCGCGTAGCATAATCAGCCTATAATGTTCCCACTGCTGGGACACAGGCCTCCTCTCTAAGAAATGGAGTGGCCTATAATCGAACACGCGGGCCCAAATGAATTTTTGGTTCTAGGACATGCCGGTTTCCTCACGATGTTTTCCCTCACCGTTTTGAGAGCAGTGGTAATGAAATAATTGACACAAAGTGAAGTGCCTGCTTGGGTTCGAACCCACGACCTACAACTCGTAAGTCGCGGCCGATACACTGCTTCGCGTGAAATTAATTAATTGTATTACTAACTTTGAGTCACTTTTTCGGCTGGTACTGGTAAACTGTCCCGAATGGAATCTACCACTAAGTTATTAAGCTATTGCATAGCTTTTATCGCGGGCTTTGAGCGCGGCGACCGAATCAAGAAATTCCGTAACAAAAATAAAACCTACACCCCCCGCTTCGCCTACCATGTAGCTCGGCCGAGCGTTCGCTTAACGTGTATGTATATGGTACGACTGTACGTGAATTAATATCAAAGAAAAAAAAAATGCATAAATAAAAAATAAATAAATCATTATAATTGCATAAGTTGATAAAAAATGCTATGCAATAGCTTTACCGCGGCAGTCCCCGAGTGCCACACATGTATTTTTTTTTACCTCTACAGCGCTATTCTGTAAAAAATCTCCGTGAAAACTAAAGTGAAGAGAGGTTGAAGAGAGCTGTCAAAAGTTACAACCCCTAGCATATGGTGGAATGACAGCTCACTTCAAGCTGATTTTACCTAAGTTCTCACGGTGAGATGTTTACATAATAGACCGGCAAATTTTCCAGCTTAAGAGGGTGCACACCGGTCCACTAGCGCCTCTGTTTAAACAAAATATTATCACGTGACCGAGAAGAAATTATTAATAACGGCTTGTAAAGACCCTCGGTAAGTGTCTCTTAAATTTTATAATACCTTTTATAAAGTTTCATATTGAGACATGAAGCAAAAAAATACGATCTAGACTCTAGATCGTATTTTTTTCCTCTAGATTCTAGAGGAATGTGGCCGCTTTTCTTTAGATCGAGTTTTGTTGCTTCGAGTCTCAATAGGAAACTTTATAAAAGGTATTAGAAAATTCTAGACACACTTACCGAGGGTCTTTACAAGCCATTATTAATAATTCCTTCTCAGTCACGAGATAATATTTTTTTAACGGAGTGGCGCTAGTGGACCGTTGTGCGCCCTCTTAAAGCTCACTTCTTACGCAAAATTTTAAAAGGCTTATCAATAGCAAGATGTAACTTATCCTTTTAAATTAAAACCATCCCAATTCACCCTCCGTTAGCACGGCGTCTCAAGTCATCCACGGTGTCCGACCACCCCCTAGCCCCCCTGGCCCTCCTGGCGCCCCTGACCCCCTGATTAATGTCGGTGTCTTCCGACATCGTTGTCATTATGCTAATAATATCCAGCGTTATTTAGAAAGGGTTATGTTAATTCTTCATTTGTTATGTGCCCTTCCTTATTCGCGAATTGTATTGCAAGATATAAAGTGTTAAGTATGTAAAGAATCATAAAAGATGACTGTTTAAGTTCCTGTATAAAAATGGCCCTTCGTGGCGTAGCTCTTTGTTGCTCAATTTAATATTGGGTATTGTAAAAAAAAATGAGAAGGAAGCAATAATTTAAGGTGGTTAACGGTCGCCTACGCATCTGTTTTTCTAGTTGCATACGAATATTAAGGGCGATTTTCCAAACTTTTTAAATTAAAATAAGTTTTATCCCGAGAATAAATTTTGATCTTTTGACACACTTTCCATACTAAAACCGTCAGACGTCAATTTTATTCCACGGATTTATCCATGGAATAAAAAAAAAAGACGAAAACAAAAGAAGAAAAAAAAAGGAGAAGAAGAAGTCAGATATCTTTTAAGATATCTAAATCTATATCTAAATATATCTATATCTATATCTGACTTTGGTAAAATCAGCCCTAACAATTTGTTAAACTCCTGCTCATATCCCAATTTATTTGTGGTCAGCGCAATAGATGTCGTTTTCTTCCATACATCTATATCAGCCGTCATCTCAGGCCCACTTGCACCGCCAATCACTAAACACGTTTATCGCTAATTGAGTTTTAAACATCATTCTGTCTCTGTCATCTTCAAACATTTGACAGAAACAGAATTATGTTTTAAACTCGTTTAGTGCTAAACGTGTTTAGTGATTGGCGGTGCAAGTGGGCCTTAGCGTTCACTTCCTTACTAACCATTTTAATGATATGACTTAAATATAAATTAAGGCTTTAAATTACGGAAAATCCTTTAATTAATTTACCTATAATTTGTGTTATTTAATACTTAAATAATCGGTTATAGTTCGTAGAAATGTTTTGTATAATCGAAATGGACTTCATTATCAGTAAAATTACAGGAAAGTTTAATTTACAGTGTGTCTGATTCATCTGTTTTAAAATTATTATTACAAAACGAATTGGTCATCAGTATAATCAGTGGTAACTTCAACAGTTCCAAAATTTATATGGCTAGCTGATGCTATTTCACTTGCATTGCATCGCATCCTAGGCTAATTTTTTTACGTACGTACCTACAGATATCACCTTCATGTATACACAGGTAAAAAATATTCTATGTTGAATGTCACTATGTGTTAACAAACATTCACATGTTTTTGTATCATCAAAGATTTTTATCGTTTTTTCTTATTTATTATAATGCATACTTGCTTTTCCAATTCACTTTAAACATTGGCAGAATAGTTGACATCGGCTTTGCTTGCCATAATAAAAAAAAATATAGAATAGAATTCACGTGTCTAATATTAGTACAGAAAACGTATATTAAATTAGTGAGATGAGACTATAAATATTCTGTTTGTAAATTATTATCACACAAGACAATCTAAATATTCCTTTTCTTCATCCTGACACTTTCCTGACCTGGTGCCAAAAACCTCTTTGCGCTAAGAAATTTATTGCGCGCGAAGGAAAACTCGTAGTGATTTCATGAATTCCTCATATTGTTATATGTAAATTCTAAACTGTGTATACTTTGTTAAGCCCTTCAAGCCCGAAGCAGACTCAAAGAATCTCAATTTGAAAATGGATTTGAATAGAGAGTTTGTAGTTTTAAGGCCCGCTGCACCACAAATCATTAAATATGCTAAACATATTTAAAACATCATTCTGCCAATCCAACGTCCAACCAATGTCAATCGTTAGGAAGATGACAGAAACAGGGCGATGTCTTAAACTCGTTTAGCCCGAAACGTACCAATTTAGCGATCTTTGGTGTAAGTGGGCATAATCTGTCAATTTTAAATTTGGATTCTTACATCATTTTCGCTCTAGAATACGTACCTGTACGGTCGTAACAGTGAACTATTGACACCACAGTATTAGTTTTTATCAGCACACCACCACTAAAGGCTCACTAACTGAAAATTAACGTTAATAAGGGACCGGTAACCACGTTAGTGTATACCAGGTCACGGCTGTCCAGATAAAGCCTATAAACTACAAATTAATTACATAGTCACAAAAATTACGTTCAAGGGATCGTAAGCCTTATTGGTAGTAGATAAGGGCCAAGGTGATGTTTGGGGGCGGTAAAAATAAGTGTGTCGAGGTATTTTGGACAGGCCCGTTCGGTAATTTTCTTTAGAACGCTCCGTTGGCGCGAAAAATTGTGTTTTTCAAAGGAAGAGCAGCTGCCAACACTGTGGAAGATTGACTGCCGTTTGCTTGAAATAGGCTGAAAATTGTGGCTAGTCAGTTAGGCTTTAAGTATATTAACGTAATTACTTGACTGTGTAGCTAAACATGTGAATGAGTATATTGGAGTTCTCATTTTGAATTAATAAGATTCCGGTTTTTAAGATTCTGGTGTTAAAAGTTCTTGTTGGAAATAAAACTTTCGGCCTTTGTCAAGACCTCGATACTTACTTTATAACACCTTGAGAAACAAATTCCATTTCAAAAAGTTACACATTCCTAGTTTTGCTTGTAAAAAGTTGACACGCATAAAATTGAGGAAATTTTGCTGTATTTTTCGGAACTGTTTTCAATAGCTTTGATGGCTTTAAGCAAAAAAACAGTTGTTTAGTTTTCGTTTCCAAACAGAGCTGCTAGTGCCATCTAGTATCGAATGGCCAGAAAAAAATAGTATTTACTACTCAGCCATAGATGTCACTACTATCACTGATGAACTTCCACAAATCACCGCGTGTGTCGCTACTATCATTTAACGCCATCTGGCGTCGAATAGATGTGCAAAACTAAACAAAAAGTTTTTATTAAAAAGATACCGTCACCGTTTTAATCTTTGAAAATGTAATGGCAAGTATAAATACAAAAAAATATATTTAATCGAAAATCAAATACAGACGTATAAGTTTTATAGAATCGTATGGTGACATTTTTAACATCCTTAATCTTTTGTATCGTACTTACATCCCGATGTACGATACAAAAGATTAAGGATGTTAAAAATGTCCGCCACTCCACGTACAAGCGCGTACTTCATCGTCTACGTAGACATACTTACTTAATTTAAAAATAAAAAGAGACCTATTGTTAGCTGTTTAAATTAAATTAGAGTTGCCAACTCATCAAAAGTGTTATTTCTAGCACAAGCCTATTGAACTAGGTACTAATTAGAACAAAACTCTCTAGGACCGAAATCGTACCTACTAACAAACTGACAAAATAACCAGTAATTTCAATTCACTAATATCTATTGAAACTGGCCACTGAAATATGGAGAGTGTACACAATGGCTTATTAGAATAACAAACAAACAGACATCGCTCGCAGCTGCCGGACCGGTCTCGGACACCGGCGCCATATAATACTTTGAATAATTTGTAATTAATATTATTTTATCAATCTGTACAATGTTTGAAAGAGGTTGGCTGAGATTAAAAACTCTAACGTGAAAAAGTTGACCATAGATTTGCATGACAGTGGACAATATTTGAATTTCGAATTCATAATTCTAAAATGGCCGGATGTAGCAACATTTCGTTGGGGTTCTTGAAAACTTTACTCTTTAATTTTCAATTTAAGAATATAAGGGTTTTTGGTAAGTAATTTACCAAAAATCCTGCAAGTACACTCACTGCCAAAATACATTTTAACTGTTTACTTTAATAATTACCACTTCTTTTTTTCAAAACAATTACATAAGTTAGTCAATACAAAAAGACCAGAATAAACGGGTCCACACCTTCGTCATTTCAGCCTTATTGCCCTTCGGTGACACATTTTCCTTTTACCTGATTGCCCATTATAGAAACAATTGCTATCGTATAATTTTATTGCTATTAACACGACCTATTTCTTCTTTGTCGTAGTTAGTCAACGGCATCTATAAACCCGACTAGATTGATTGTTTATAGATGAATCTGTTCATTATAAGAAATTGCCAAAAATAAACAATGTTAAATTACTAGGCTAGGTTTTTTAGAATATTTCTTAGTCTGCGGTGAAAACGTTAAACATGAGACTCGTCAGATTGGTCATCATAAACTATTTTAAACTGACGTTTGTGTGAAAAGAGCTAGGCCGAAAAAAAAAAACTAGCTTTTGAATATTACAAACCTGAAAGTAATTACATTTCGTTCTACGGGTTAAAATTACTCTGAGAGTATTATTAAAATCAAACTCAAAGCATTTATTTCAATTAAACCATTTAAAGGCACTTTTGAATTGTCAAAGAGTCGGTCAGTTAGTCAGAAAGTTGAAGCTAGTTGCCCATTCCAAAACGTAGATCTCTATGGAAAAAAACGGGCAAGAAACTCCAAGGATACTCTTTTTAAATCAAGATATTACAAAATCCTGGGTACTTTATTCTTGTTGCTTCTATATATGAGAAATTAATCATTATCGTCATAATTTCACAACCTAATAGAGACAATATTTTGAAATGAATACGTAATACGAACTCCATTCAAATTTTCTAACCGCCATTTATAAAATTAATTTATCTGAACGTTTCCCGGAACTGTTTAGTAATAACTAGTTGATATGGCTATAATTTTAAACGTAAACCAAAATACACTAATTTGTTGATATCAATAGATTTATCAACGCTCACCTAATCAAGGTTAATCACATAATATCATTGATGTTATAATTAATTTACTGTGTTAGACATTAATTAATTGTTTGTTAGAGGCAAATCCGTACGTACCTACATTATGTTCTTTGGAAACGGCTAAAAGCTTTGTTCAACGTATAATAGGTCTTTACCTATGAAATTGCCGTTTTGTATGAAAAAATTTAAACGAATTTTTTTCATGAATTTTTTATTTGTATTAATCGAAGTAATCACCCATGCAAACAATGCATCTTTGCCATCGCAGTGGCAGTTTATTGATGCCCTTCTTAAAGAAATCAGCTGGACGGGAGGCAACAAATTCTTCAAAGGCATTTTGTACTGCCTCTCGGGTATTAAATTTTTTTCCCGCCAAGAAGTTATCCAAATTCTGGAAAAAATAGTAGTCTGTAGGCGCAAGGTCTGGTGAGTAGGGCGGATGACGGAGAGCTTCCAACCCCAGTTCTTGCAACTTGGAGACCGTCTGCTGTGCAGTATGAGGTCGCGCGTTGTCGTGCAGGAGCAGCGGAGACGAGCGATTGACCAATGCTGGTTGGAGATGCGCCAGCTTCTCCATCATTGTGTTCAGTTCTTCACAGTACACATCTGCAGTAATGCTCACCCCGTTTGGTAAGAAGCTGTGATGAATCACACCGGCGCTAGACCACCAAACAGTGACCATCACTTTTCTAGGGGTAAGTTTTCGTTTAGGGCATTGTTTAGGTGCTGAACCAGGATCCAACCAACTTGCTGAGCGCTTACGGTTATCAAACAGAATCCATTTTTCATCGCAGGTAACAATGCGGTTCAAAATTCCTTCATTTGTGTGTCTGTTGAGCAGTGCAAGGCACGTCTCGACGCGTACTTCGCGCTGGCGATCATTGAGTTCGTGGGGCACCCATTTGTCAAGCTTTTTTACCTTGCCAATTTGACGCAAATGGACCAATATTGTTTTGACGCTAACGTCGAAAGCTGCTGCTAATTCAGCCGTAGATTGTGTATCATCAGCTTCCACAATCGCCTTTAATTCGTCATTGTCGACCAAAGTCTTCGGACGACCGCGAGGTTCATTTTTCAGGTCGAAATTTCCAGAACGGAAGCGAGCAAACCAATAACAGGTGGTGCGTTGGTTTGTAGAGTTAGCTCCGTAAACGTCGTTGATGTTGCGTGCCGCTTGTGCCGCGTTGCTGCCACGACGGTACTCATATTCCATAATTACTCGAATTTTTAACGTATCCATGATGACGAAAAAGATTGAAATGCGATGAAAATGTAACACTAATCAATAAAGAAATGACTACTTTTAGAAAAAAAAATCCATGTTTTTAAAATAAAATTAATTTGAAATTAGAATTCATAGCCAAACAAAAATTATTTTGATTTGAAATGGCCAGTACTGCAGAACGGCAATTTCATAGGTAAAGACCTAATATTTAACAAAGGTTTTCTATTTAGCCTTTCAACTACCTAAAGATTAAAGGGTATTGGACATGACAGTCCTCCCATACCTATTAACACTGTAATTTGAAAACATTGTAAAAGGCAATCATTTTTAAACGCGTAACCGTGGAGTTTCGTGCCGGCTCTTCTCCATAGGAAACGACCAATTGAAACCGTGCACATAGCTTCTGACATTTCATAAGTCCCCACGTAGGTGTATGTGAAAAAAAATATTTTGATTTTGATTTCGACAGTGTATTTTCTTGTAAAGAAATCCCAAAGTGCCAGTAATACATAAAAAGTGCTGCATAAGTAGACCAGGTACATGCTTTTCTCTATGGTCGCTACTCACTACTAGTATTTTTCCAAATTATTTTAGGTTTTAGGCGTAAAGTCGATAACAATCCCACTGAAAGCTGGACGTTATAATAATAAAACAAAGGTACATTTAACACACACACATTCTTTTTTCACAAGTGATGTAACTTAACTGGCGAAATATGGGTGAACTAAAAGGTACACCTCTGCCCAACTCTTCAGGGCTACAGGCGTGTTGTTATGTTATGTTAAGTAGATTTAAATTGTTTCTTTTGTTCATTTATCCTCCATTTATAAAATTATTTGTACCTATCAGTATTAGTACTTTTATGCAGTCACCATAAATGTCAAATCTCTCACTCAGTGTGTCGTGTAAGTCAACAAAACACCGAATAACATGAAACCCATACATAAATCACTAATTCAATCGGTGCAGATCTCTAAAACACACTTGGAACAGTAAATTGGAATGTAACAGATAAAATATTGTCATTTATATAACGTTTTGTAGAAGCACAAACAGCGAGGCTGACACCCCGCCAAAGAATAAAAATCGTGTTTCAATACAATCCAATACAAAACTGTTAAGTTACTTTTATTTATTGTTTGTGTTATTTTTTCATGCTTGGTTTTGAGCGCCTGATATTGAGTACAAATGTTTAAGCGAAACGATTCTTGATTATGTTTTTTTTAAGTTCTATTATTATTTTATAAGTTTGTGTGTGTTACTTTAAAACATAAGTTTTAAGTTTGTGATAAGTAAAACAGGGCATTTCTTGCATTTTTTGCATACGGCGGAATGTGGTCACATTGTATTGTTTATTATATTACTTTGATGTAAAACAATTTGTTTCATTATTTAAACCTGGAAACTATCAAATTTGTTTTTATTTGTATATCCTTTACCATAGTTTACACAAAATAATAATAACACCTAAGTAATAACTTAGATGTAATACTGGTAGAATACAGAACAATAAACAGGATCTATCAATGGGTGGGACTAACAGACAGCACACATGAAATAACTGCCCAAAACTCTTCAATCAGGAGTAACAAAACCGTTCTAATCCGTGTAACACGCTAACACTTTTCCCCAGACCAGTACCTGTTGAACGTGCATCTTCTTTTTATTTCCCATACACCGCTCGCGTACTAAAAATCGAATAAATCAAAATAACCGATCACGGGACAAAAGCTCATTCACAATTTAAAAAACCAGTTTTTTTAATTCTTCTTTTTTTAATACGCATGAAAACCGCGACGGACGCAGCATCCGCGGCCTCTGTATAGATCTTTTGTGAACACAAAAGACAAAGTACTCGATAGACCGGTTTTTATTTTATTATAATGTTTTCTGAATCGTTATTTAGGTCACCAACGGCTAGTTTGCGTGTATCCGAATCAGTTTAGAGTGAATCCCGATGCGAGACGTTGTTTTTTATTGAAAGAGACACTAATTCGTTTTTTAACACGTGCTAACTTTTTGGAGTGATGACTTTTTGTTTGTGGCGGTACTTTGTTTTTAATTTTGGGTTTTTTTTTTTATTGCGGTCAGTATTCTGGCTATAGTGAGGAAGTTGTAGTGTTAATTTATCAGCAATATTAAATAGTGTTTGCAAATAAATAGCAAGATAAAAATCACAAACAACAGCGCATCACAATGACCTCGTAAGTAACTTAGCGTCTATTTTTAATCCAACTTGTTAAACTCGTAAAACCATAAATCGGTCAGTCCACTTCTTAACTTTGTGGGTCAGCCCATCTGACCCATGTGTGTCTTATAGGGGGACATGACAATCAATTTAGATTTATCATATGGGCCATAAAATTCGGAACTTGTACATTTGAATAGTAAGATTTTGGTAAAACCAACAATATTGGTAAAAATCTTTATTCCTTGATTACAAAACAGGTAAACGGTGTTGATAAATTGTTGAAACAGTAGTTTTCTATCAAATCGTACTATAGACAATAGAATGAAATTTAATTATAAATAGAATTAGGCCTTTTCGTCAAAACGACCTTTGGAAGAAAACCTCTACGAGATTTGCTACGGCGTAGCATAGAAAGTCGAAAAAAAGAAATGTATAAGCATGACATTGTTCAACTTGCTCAAATGTCAATAGATTATATTGTATAAGTTTTTACTACTTTTTAAATATGACTTCAGATGCAAGTAAAAGTCTGACGATAGTTATAAAAATTGCTTAAAAAATTGCTTAAAAATTGCCGGCCATGTTGCAAATCGAACAACAAAACAACGTAACAAAAAAACCGATTCAATAATGAGTACATACCGCCATTCGGGTATCGATTTTAAGATCCCCTTTCTCCTATTATTATTTTTTTCTACATAACAAAGCAAGAAAATATAAAGGAGGAGTTTTGCAAGGGCGCGCGCCCCCTAGGCCGCGTGTGCTTGTGTGTGTCAGTGTGTGTGCGAATAGTGCGCGGTGTGTGTGTGTGTGCAACTTTGAGACGATCGGCGGAGTTGAGTGAAATAAGGGGAGTGATTTGTTGCGCGAATGTACGATTTTGATAGTTTCGGTTTGGCAAAAACTGGGGCTTGTTTTGATAAGATGTTGGATATAATTTTTGAATTGAGGTTCGAGGTCGGTCCCGATTGCTTCACAAACCCTGTGGCAGTTGGTTTTCGGGATACCTAAAGACCGTGCTACAATCGTGTAATCGTATTACTTTGCACTCTGGGGCAGTCAGGTAGGTTGTGGAGAAACACCGAAACGTACAATTCTGTTATTCACTTATTCGACCGTATCTAAGTAGATCGTGAACTCATAACGTTAGGCTTGAAACTTACGTAACGGTAAAAAATATTTGATGGAAATAAGATAGTGATTTACATCGATCAAATAAAACTTTGAGACGCAGTTCATAAAATAAATTACAGCATAGTCACCAAAGTCTGTGACAATCTAATATATAAATTTCTCGTGTCACAGTTTTCGTTGCCATACTCCTCCGAAACGGCTTAACCGATTTTGATGAAATTTTTTGTGCTTATCCGGTATCTATGAGAATCGGCCAACATCTATTTTTTTTTTTTTTTTTTGGTAGGTAGGGTAGGGAGTTAGGGAGGTAGGTAGGTAGGTAGGGTAGGTAGGTAGGTAGGGTAGGTAGGTAGGTAGGGTAGGTAGGTAGGTAGGGTAGGTAGGTAGGTAGAGTAGGTAGGTAGGGTAGGTAGGTAAGGTAGGTAGGGTAGGTAGGTAGGGTAGGTAGGTAGGGTAGGTAGGTAGGGTAGGTAGGTAGGTAGGGTAGGTAGGTAGGGTACGCCGTAGATAAGTACCGCAACCCGTGCGAAGCCGGGGCGGGCAGCTAGTTTTTTAATAATATTATAATATCGTAGGTAATATTTCTGGTATTGTAATCAGCACTCTTATTACGTAACACACTATCTATCACAATCTGAATCATTTTGAAGCCTATTGCTAATCCATTGCTTCATATGTTCGGAAAATTTGTCTGCTCAACAACGTAAATAGCGCTATGAATGTTGTTGAATTGTCAAAATGAAACCCATTCCTACTGTTAGTGTGTTACGTAATTACCCCGCTGAGTTCACTATTATCGCAAATCTTGTTTAGTGAATTTAAAAGCATGACCTTTCCTAAAAAGACAAGCAAAACTTTTAGGTAAAAAATTGCGCAATGCAAATATCAAACCCAACAAGCACTCCTATAAGAAACGAGGGTCCGAAGAAAGCATCTCTTAGCATCTCCCCTCCTTGCACACACACACACCCATTGCGTTTGTGTTTAAAAAAATACGCAACACACACATAACTAGAGTTATCAATAGATTCATTAGACGTATTTCTTTGATACCAGCGTGCTTTTAGCAAGCACTTAAACCACGATAGAGATGCTTATGAAAACGTGATGTTACACGATTATGACCTTTAGTGTGCTCCAACATTAGAGTTTTGAAAGTTCCAGGATGGTATGAAAAAGTTTGCGTAGAAGTAATTGCGTCTTTGCTACGCCGATTTTTTTTCTTCACCCTTTTCTGGAAGGGTCGAAGTGGGCTGCGTTGAGTTGTTTGATGTCTTTTAAGAATGGCAGTTTATTATAAATGTATAGTAACGCTCAAGGTTTTTTTTACGTTTTATGAGGTAAACAGAGGGCTTAGGGTCGATACTGCATAAAATATGTGGTGAAATCGCGCGGAGATTATGGTATTCTTTCCGCGATGGCGTATATTTGTGAGGTTTAAGAGAGCTCGGAAGGGAGCATAATTATTATAGTTAATTTCATAAAATTACCAAGAGAAACTTTGCAACGAATAATAAAAGGTTGAATTTACCAACATAACCAGAACGCTTGGAGTCGCGATGGGCATAGTTTGATGTGATAGCGAGCACAAGAACTGCCTGCAATAGTATCTCACCTACTTTGCGTCTGACGACAATCCTACTTAATATTTGAAAATTTGTGAGGATGGATGGATGGATGTTTGTTACTCTTTCACGCAAAAACTCCTGAACGGATTTGGATAAAATTTGGCACACAGATAGACCATGACCTGGGTAAAAACATAGGCTACTTTCATCCTGGATCGCAGACGAAGTCACGGGCAACAGCTAGTCACTCATATAACGATACCTATAGTCTCTTGGTAAACATCTAAAACAATATTCACTCTATATTAATTTCATTGGGTCATGTAATATTGAGTTTTGTGTTTTTATTTCATAGGAGTAGGTTCCCAGTCGATCACTTTGCTGCCTAAATATTTTGAGGTAAAGAGATCGCCGACACTTTACGGCCTGCATTCCTCCTGCGCTGATGTCGGTCGCGTACGTCGGTCGCGCGTTCGAATATACATTGTTTTCGATATAGCACCACACTGCGACGCTGACGTCAGCGGCGCGTACGTTGCTACGACTGGTACGCGACCGACCGTACGCGACCGACATCAACGTAGGAAGAATTCAGGCCTTAGTCTGAGCACCCCTGATAGATGATAGGGTAGGTACTCAAAAGTAAATTTTAGATTCACTTACCGTCAGATAAATCTCAAATTTATCCACACATCGCATGACTACCACATACATATGAGTAGGTACATATTATACATTGAAATAGAATAATTATAAAGGGTGTATGCCCATAACTGATCGATTTCAATAAGAGAGACCGCAACGACGCAGTGATGGCATTCAGGGGAGGGTAAGATTAATGATATTGCTTAGCACACATAAATCTCAATATTTACGTGTTTACGCTATGTTAAATACATATAAGTTGATGTATAAGTTATAGTCTGTAGACATCAAAGGGTAACTTTATTCCGAATTATTTGGATTTCTAGGAGACTTAGATTTTTAGATTTCGTAAGAAGCATGACCTCTGCGGTTTCAACCTATTTTTTGTAGTTAGTATTTTTTTTTTAATCGTATTTTAAAATTTTATAAAGACGTAACATAGAAACTTCACTTGCTGAAAAATATGAATTGAATCCAGTCGATTTTTATAAAATTTCTACTTTTAATTTTAAATTGAGTCAAGTAAATTTTATTGATTATACTTTACCTTAATTCCTAATCAAGTTTCAAGTTATTATGTTATCTGTAGTCAACCAAGTTATATTGTTGAGTTCTACAAAATGGTATAATATATTCTTCGAATTTGGTATGTATTTTCTCTCTCAGCGGAAGTTTTGGCCTTTTCTCTGGTGTAATACCCTATTTTATTTGTCGTAGGTGTAGAACCAGTTAATAAGGGCTGCTTTCGGCCCTTTTTTTCCGGGCATCGGACTATTCTCTAGGCTTGCGTGCCTTTGGGTCGCTTTTACCAGTCGCATAGAATCCTTGAAGTTCGGGACCGGCAAGTCAGTTGTTGCCCGCGACACATGACCGTCATATCACCTGCGATTCTGTCGAGGCGCTTTGAGGTTGCGGTTCGTTAGGATCGACGTGTTATTTAAACAAGCACCCTATTTACGTAACACACTACGAGTATCTATCACAATCTGAATCATTTTGAAGCCTATTGCTAATCCATTGCTTCATATGTTCGAAAAAATTGTCTGCTCAACAACATAACGCAATGAATGTTGTTGAACTGTCAAAATGAAACCCATTCCTATTGTTAGTGTGTTACGTTATTACCCCGCAGGACTCTTAACTATTATAGTTATTAGTATTTTCAAGGTTAACATTTTTATACTAGTTGATCTTTAACCAGGACTGTTTCGATAGGGATAACTTAGGTTCATAGGATAATATTCATTTGAAAGTTTATGTAATTTAGTGGTCACGAACCTAAAACCGATTGCAATCGATTCCCTAGTTCGGAAACCAAAAGCGTAACAAAGATTTACTATCCGATGTACCCTAAGTTTTCTCGTAATCTCTTTTCATTTAGGCCAAATTACTGGTTTCCCAACCGTTTTAATGATATTTAATTTTAGCTTATAATCTTTTTTTTATGCGATTCTTTTTCAAATATTAATAAATTATTATAAGTGTCAATTAAAGTGGTGAATTTTCATTTTTATTTCACTACAGTAGTTACTAGCTGGTGAGTAAAGGGTCTAAATGTGAAATAATTTTGACTAATACTCTACATATTGCAGTAGTTCAATCGGTTTTTCGGGCTCATGATCAAAACTGCGGCTGCTAAACGTGATTAACTACACACTTAGATTTTTTACTACAAGAAAAAAATATAAAATAGATCAACCATTTTTCAGGTTAGCTAAAGTACGTATATCTTTTATGGGGTACTATGTTAAATGTTACAACAAAATACCATGTGATTTATTGCAATTATATGAAAGAAAATGTAAAACTTATAAAAAGTACACTTTGTAAACAAGCATATTACAAATTAGAGGATTATATCCAAGATAAGAATGCTTGGAAACATGCTGGTCCTGCTCCATAGGACAATCTAGAGTCAAGACAAAATCAAACTGGTTGCTAATTTAATTGTACAGTTTATTACTTTTATGACATTGATTTATATTCTGTGATTACTTTAGCTCACATACCGACTTTTGACTTGTCAATTTTTTTTAGGAAAATCGTATATTTTTACAATGTTTGTGAATATAAAAAGAAAGAAAAAAATATTGTGAGCACCACGTATCTATCATATAATTAATTTATCTGTCATTGCTTCATTTTTAATTATTTTTACCTATTGTTTTATAGTAATGTTATTCTAGGTGCATTGTCTTCACATATACATAATTATATAAGAAATGTAAAAAAATAATTGTAAAGCTTACAGAGTAACGGTGGAGTTTCTTGCCCATTCTTCTCCATATGAAACTACCTTTTGGAAGGGGCGACTAGAATCAATTCTATTTTAATGTATTGCTGTATTCTGATTCTCATGATTATAATTCTGTAAAGCCATTTTTGTTACGGCTGCGAATCATATTTTAATCAAAATACAACCTGACAGTGACCTGCAAATTGCAAAAAACGTAAGAAAATATGAATTTCGCGGGCTACCCTGAAGGTTCCGCCTTAAGGATTGTACTTGACAATAAGCTCTTTGCGTGTTGGACTAAGCTGTTACCGGAAATTCAATTGCTATGATCATCTACGAATTCCCGATAGTGTCATTTCTTTAATTCACAAAATGTTTCTTCTCCACAAAACAAGAAGAATTTGTTCCAGCGGGGTAATTGCGAAAACTAACAGTAGGAATGGTGTTCATTTTGACAGTCCAACAACATTCACTGCGTTATTTACGTTTTGGAGCAGACAAATTTTTCGAACATATGAAGCAATGGATTAGCAATAGGCTTCAAAATGATTCAGATTGTGATTGATAGTATGTTACGCAATTAGGGTGCGGCTTCCAACATCCGATTAGCAGACCAATGATATTATTATTTATGTTATTGTTATTAATTTTTTATCTGAATTGAGTTGCTCAGTTTATGTATATTTTTTTTATTTTTTATTTTAGTTTCTACGATTTAGATTTTTAACTTAAAGAAATATGTTAGTTATATATCAAACAATACCTTTTGCTGTGCTCTAACGGGGTCTACAACGGCTCTTAGCTCTAGCATCTTGTTTTACCTTGTGGAACGCAAATAAATTAATATGAATATGATTTACAACCGTGTCTAATAATAACAAATATCTCCTATAATCATAATCCCGTATCTAACGCCGCACGGGGCAGGTTGTCCCCCGGTGTATCGATGCATGTGATGCTCCGTCCAGCGCAGACTGCCACCGACGACACGCTGAGACGACTTACTTGAGCCCCCTGATGTAGTTGTGGTGCAATTGAAGAGTTTAATACAACTTTTCTATCAGAGATAAACTCAACTCAACTCAAAGCATTTATTTCAAATAAACCAATTACAGGCACTTTTGAATTGTCAAGGGGTCGGTCGGTCAGAAAGATGAAGCTAGTTGCCCATTCCAAAGCGTAAAATATTGGTTACATCATTCATGTTGAAATTATGCATGTGAAAACGATGCAGAACGTTAAAAGCGTCCGTAATAAAAAGATAAAAACAATTCAAATATTAAATTAAATTAAAATAAGCCGTCGCAGCTAAGAGATGACCAGTCCCTACTGACGGCGCCCGATCACGAACACGAGGATGTGTAACGAGAGATGTGAGTGAAAAGTACCGATCGTTGTTCGGTGCTGGGTGTCAGTGTATGTGAAGATCGTGCTAATGAACGCACCAAAAAGCGTTTGATAAAGAGGTCTAATGAAGAACTCACTGTCTTTGTAGATTTTCCAGCTACCATGCTCTTATTGACATATAGTTTAGCAGGTTTCAAAAGACAATTCACCAGCTACACGGTGAGCGAAATAAGCCAAAGTAATCCTGTTATCTATAGAATTGTGTATCATCGATTCAAAATGAAGAAGAAGAAGTTAGTAAAATGTTATTTAAGTTATTAAATTGTCGGATTCTTTGTATAATGACATATCTAAACCAATATTATAAACAGAAAAGATTTGATTTTTTCTATGTTTGTTTATTACGGTTTCACGCTAAAACAACTGAACGGATTTGGGTGAAATTTGCCACATAAGTAGACCAAGACTTAGGTTAGGACATAGGATACTTTTTATCCCGATATTCCCACTCGAAACTAAGGTGGGTGCAACCGCGGAGCGCAGCTATAGTTAATGATAATCTGCAAAGCTATGGTCCATAAACGCCCAAACAATAGAGCAAGGAAGTTTATCTCTGGCCCTATTAAGTCACACGAAGCTAGGGCATTTTGACTAAAATAATATTATTATATTGATTTCCGCTTTTCACTTGCACCGCATCATAAAATATATCTAGTCCACCTACTTGGCAACTGATAAGTGGACGGCAGTCCGTGTGGGTGCAGGAAACATGTTACGTACCTACTATGTTCATATTATTATAGTTATGTAGTAAACTATGAGGGGTACGTAAGTAGTTTGTATTAATAGAGCCTTGCACTGAGATACTAGGATTAGAATCGTAGGTAATCTACACATAACGAAGGAAATATTGTGATCATGGGTGGTTTGCTACGGGGTTTTAGGTATATATTTTACAACCATGATGTCCAAAAAGCTATTCACCCTAATTGCGTAACACACTATCTGTCACAATCTGGATAATTTTGTTTTAAGTTTGATGCACTCAAAATCCACCTATTTCCTAAAGCAATCGACACATCGTAATCACATTAGATCGTAAGTGGAATTGCAATTAGCGCCGTGAAGGTGGTAGCGAGCAGCATTTCCGGCGGAAGTGACACCCGCCCTTCGGCCGCGGGGAACACGCCCGCCTAAGACGATCCACCCGCCCTGACAACCTGAAAACATGACTGATGTTTAGATTATATTGATGACTAGTCATCTCTTAGCTGCCACGGCTTATTTTAATTTAGTTTAATATTTGAATTGAATTTGAATGTTTTTATCTTTTTATTACGGACGCTTTTAACTTTCTGCAGCGTTCTCACATTCATAATTTCAACATGAACGATGTAATCAATATTTTGTAACCATATTTCGATTTAAAAGAGTGTCCGTGGAGTTTCTTGCCCGTTCTCCTCCATAGGTACCTACTACGCTTTGGAATGGGCAACTAGCTTCATCTTTCTGACTGACCGACCCCTTGACAATTCAAAAGTGCCTGTAGTTGGTTTATTTGAAATAAATGCTTTGAGTTGAGTTGAAAGAATAATTTGGACCAAGAGTCCGGGTAGGTATCCGGGATAGTTTTCTTCTGTTTTTCCTATAGACACGAACTATGTGAGAAAAGCTCGAGTCCTGGTAAAAATTTTAGCGAGTCAGCAAGTTGGCAACGTGACTGCCCAGGTGCTCCGGACGTACATTCACCAAAAGAGATAAGTAACCAGGGTCATCAGATATAGTTGAAGTTTAGTAAGAAAACTATGGATGTATTCGAATGAAATATAATTTTATAAATGAACTGTTTGTTTTCTATTAATTAAATTAAATTTAATTCGAAAACATTCATCGGTTTCTTACTAAACTTCAACTATATCGACGACCCTGGTGACGTATAACTTTTGGTGGCCGTACCTACATTTCATACAATTTGTTAATAAAATTGTGTAAGGCGATTGGCGAGTGTTACCATTTTTAATGAAAAATATTCCTGTCCTTATCATACCTACGTAGTAACAGCACTAGCAAATATAAATAAACTACTACCCAATATTCAAAGACACCGACTTCCCAAATAATCTACATTAGTAAAGCTTCGAGTGTTTCAGCACAATTTTTATTTTTCTAGCTTGTTTAAAGTAATTTTGTTGGACTTTGGATATTATATTTTTAACTCAGCTTCCCAACAAAAAAATTGTCCTGAAATTAATTTGTTAACACAAACCCTATGCCCACTCATATTCACTAAATACCCACCCCGACTTACAAGAAGTACCATTCTCTCCCGAAGACCGATTACCGACTATTTGTACACACGGCTACATATCAAGCTATACATTTCCAGTTTAAGCTGACCTCGCATTGTGTAGGATTTCCGTACAAAGAGAGGTCAGCTTATACTGGAAACATATAGCTTGATATGTAGCCGTATGTACTTTCAAAGCGATTGGATACGTAACGTACAGCAAGCGAACGTGTAAGACAAATTAGTTTGTGTCCACGGACGGCTACAGAATGGACTTGTGTGGGATAGAGAAATACGTGGAGTGGTTTGAGTTTACAGTTTTTTATTGGAGTTTGTGTTTTGGTGATTTTATTTCATAATCATGATTAGCCTATATTGTTCCTACTGCTGGGACACAGGCCTCCTCTTTTCGAGTGGGCTGTAAACTACCATGCTGGCCCAGTGCGGGTTGATAAATGTCACATGATTTCGTATTTTTGGTTCTTAGACATGCCAGTTTCCTCACGATGTTTTCCTGCACCGTTTTGAGAGCTTTTATTTAGTTTGAGCATAAGATTGCGTTACCAGTGTCATATTCCCATTTCAAAGGTAATATTAGACCATCACTTTGAAGGGAAATATCGTGAAAAAACCTGAGGGCCTGGACAAGTGGCAATCGCTTTCAAAGCGTTTCGTGTTTCTACAACAACTTTCAACAGAATTATAAGCTTTTCGGTAGAATAAGTAAATCCAATACATTTTAGATTTTTCCATCATCGTTATCGCTGTTAAAATGTTACTTTGTCTAGGCAAAATACACTGAACAAACGTGGTCACAAACACCCATTTCTTCTCGAGAACTCGTTCCATCTCCATGTGTGGAACAAGTTCTTTCAGTGGGAATCAATTGTTGAGAAGTATGGGTAAATTAAAACTTATTTTCTACATCTTTAGCCGGCTAGGAGTATATATCCAAGATGACCTCTCCCATTATTTTACCATTGATCCTTTCTGAACAAAAACAACGCCCTTTGTGCAGCACAATAACTTTTTCAAATAAAATATTTCGATATCCTCGGACACTCCACACCATTTCTTACTTGCAGTCCTCGCTAATTATCATCAGAGAATCGCTGTAGGGTAAAACGGCGGCCGGACCACGTGACCGGACCTTTTATAAATCCATAAATTATTTATAGACTGAATTGTCACCCGCCATCTGCACGCCTTACAACTAACATACGGGCAAACACGGTCTTATGACTACCGAATAAGGTATAATTTCGCATGATTTAAATGCAAAAGAAGTTATTTTTTGTGTCCGTTCATAACCTGCCATCGATGGGTAAATATTTTCATTTTAATGTTTGTTTACTTTCAGTGGATTTTTATACGGATGTCGCCAGTTACCGAACCGTGTACTATTTATACTGTTGCCAAGGTTAGCTAGCACTGAAAAATATAATATAGTCACAGTCACAGTATATAGTAACAGTGTCAGTGGTAGGGATGTAGTCCACTTGGATGAAATATTTTCAGAAAAGAATTTGTTGCTGAACGTGATAAAAACTTGATAAGTTGTTAAATTTTGTGTTTTATAGTAGCGACTTAAAATCATACTAATATTCAACATATAAATACGTAAACATTCTCCTGAAATCAATAAAACAAATCCATAACGAATCCAACACCAATAACTCAGATTTTTATTATCTTCAGAACATTAACTTTATAATAATTCCATTTCTAAAACGCCACCGCAGCAACTTACGCAACGCAACTTAGGGGGAAGAATCGGAAAAAAAACAGCCCTATTCGAAATTACGCAATGAAACGTTCGCTGAGCGCGCGCGAATTTGCAAATCGTTGGCCCGCGCACCCCTAGTCTCCCCTTCGATATTTGAAAAATCAAAATGGCGTCTCCCGCGTCTTGTCTTTATCTTTTCCTTATGTAAATGACTTGAAATTATTCGATGTTTAATGAGGTTAAGAACTTTCTAGACGGCCATGGCGCCAAGCTCGAGGCGCTCGCTCGTTATGCGATGCTACCCGCTTCCTGGCTCGCGGATTTTTTCCTCTTTTTATTGTGACAAGTCTTGAGCTCAAAACAATCGCGGAAAAGTCTTTATGAAAATTTATTGTGATTTATTTCGATATCTTTCGTGAATAACTTGCGCCTTGGTGAGGAGTTTTCTTGTTTTTTCCGAAAGTACTCATTGCATTAATGAAATCATGAATTCGGAAAGGCACTAAAAATACATGACCTTTATATTTTCTTTAAAACCGTTTTGTTATATGCTTACCCTATTAAACTCAAGTTTAGCACAGTACCAACCCTATATTCCCCGAAGAATTAGGCAGAGGAGTTTTTATCCCACAAACTGGATTTTGACAAAGACTGGTTTTCAGTTTCCTTTCAATTTATACTGGACGTGTGTACTAGTAGAAACTAACTTAACCCCAGTAGGTACAATAATGTATCTTACGGACTTACCCCTCGCACCCACTCCTGAGTAGAAACCATTGCCAAAACTCCCGCGAATTTATTGCCGAGCGGAAGTCTTCGCTACTTCCTCGACGTCACAATGGCTCATCCGATTCCGGTGCACACTTGAGAGTCAAATGTATTATTATTAGTTTCCTTATTATTATTCATTTGAACTACTTGTGGTGTATGTTAGGTAAATTATATTCAAATGTCTTACTAATCTTTATGCTTGTTGTAAAACTCACATTAATTTATTAAATTAATTGTAAGTATGTACAAAGTACTCATGCATACTTACATAAACTGACGCTGATGGCGGTAGGCAGAAACTACAAAACGCCACTTGCTACGATCCTTACATATACTCTTCTTGCCTCGTTGACGTTCATACATCTGGTCATACACGCACACCGGTTGCGAGTACTACGCACCTGACCTTTCTGAAGAACATCACCAATAAGGTCACTATATGTGCTTCTAAGACGTCTCCTCCCGGCGTTAGGCGTATAGGTATGTATTATAGTTATTTTTAGTAAAGACCAACCACTCCAAAATTATTTTTTATTTAAAGAGTCCATGAACAAAATAAAACTAGGTACTGAAATCGATGCTGTGCTGATTCTGAAATAACTAAAGTGTGTGATATGGAAACTCTTCGGGGCCATACGCGAACAAATCCTCGTTTCCACCCAGCTACGGCCGAATATAAACTGTTCCTATATCCGTTCGGCGTGTAACGTAGATAATAATAGAAAAAGGGTAAGCAGGATCTAAAAAGTTAACTGCCCGAAACGGTTCCGTATTAAAAATACATAATGTGTAGCCAGAATTTGGGATCGTGAAATATTAGGTATACTTTTAACGATCTTACATGAAAAGTTGAAGAGCCAGGTAAAGACCAAAATAGCACTTAATTACTTACTTACTTATGGAACTTGATTAATAACAATAACGGTAAATGAACAAAGTATTCCAGCTTTTCGCTGAAGATAAAATACTTTAAGGAAAAAAAACCACAACTTGTCCCGAGTCGACGCACGTATATTTGACCGACCTACCAGTCTCTTTACAAATAGCACATTTAGTTAAAACATGAATGTCCAAAATATTTCAGGCGTCTTGACCAATCATCAGTCAGTATCATCATCAGAGATCGGATATTCGGATGCATATATTCACCTAAATTTGAGATGTTCGCTAATATGGAAAGCGCTTTTGTATCGAAAAAATCTTAACTTTAACTAACACACAGTACCCCTCCTCTACACCCTACATACACATATTTGCATCGGGGTCTAAACATTAATTTTAAATAAAGATGCATCTGAATAGGTATGTAATCCAAGAATCCCGGGTTTTTTTGTAAATAAATATTTTTTTAGCAGTTGCTTCCATACTATACACTCGACTAGTTATGCATTCCCTGTGTTCCTGGCACCCGGGATATTCGTAACAACAAAAAAAAAAACGCCATAGCCAAAAATTAACTTTAGGTGAATATGCAACCGAATATCCGACCTTTGATCATCATCCACCAACAAAAACTTAGCACCCAAGTCTTTATTTCTTCTTCGTCGTATCGATGATTCGCTTTTATTAATAGTATATACCTAAGTTTCGACCAGAATTCGGCCAATTCGACAGCGTTAGCATAGACCTCGCAAAGGTCCTCCAAGTGCAGGTGTTTTTGCACAGAGAGCACGACAAGAGGTGAGGCATTGTTTGTAATGTAACCCCGACTGACTAAGTCTTTACTTGGATGTGCATTTTTTGTTACTTAATTGGCAGAAACAGTGTTGGGCTCATATCGGAACACTTCCCTTCATCCTCTGTCAATCCAAAGCCTTACGTGCCTGGCAATTGAATTTTATTTTAAGTTACACGTGACTCATCGCATGGCTGCATGCATGCTGGACATTGCTGGATGGCCTCCCACACTATCAATATATCCCACGTTAAAGTAGAATGTTCCATTCCACACCATAGTGCACGTGTTTGTTAGGTAAATAAAATAAAAACATTGTACACATATTTCTTTGTTTATTTATTTATTCAGTAACTAGCTTTTGCCCGAGGCTTCGCTCGCGTTAATTTAGACTTTGACTATCAATTCGGGTTATAATTCAATCATGATCGGAAGACACGTGGCGCCATCTATTATCATAAGAGCGTTATTGTTGTTTTCCTCGGGAACAGTACTTTTTTTCGGGATGACAGGTACCCTATGTCCGTTTCTGTACAACTGACAACGTATATGCAAAATTACAGGACGATCGGTTCAGTGGTATAGGCGTGAAAAGGTAACAAACAAACTTACTTTCGCATTTATAATATTAGTTAGGATTAGTTAGGATTAGGATTAGGATAAGATACACATACATTTTATACATATATTTAAGTTGTTGCCAACATAAACTCATTACAGTTTTACCGTGCACCAATGTCATCGACTACATAATTTAGAGCATTAAAACCACTTAAGAAGGTAGTAAGAATAAATTAGAAATAAACCTACAACGTTTATTTTTATTCACTCAACTCTCTCTATCAAACTCAAACTCAAATTATTTATTTCAATTAAACCATTTACAAGCACTTTTGAACTGTCAAAGAGTCGGTCATTTAGTCAGAACTACATAGTTGGTAATTCCAAAACGTAGATCTCTATGGAGAAGAACGGGCAAGAAACTCCAAGGACACTCTTTTTAAATCGCGATATTACAAAATCCTGAATACATTATTCTTGTTGTATGTTGTTATATGTGAGAACAATGTAAAAAAATATTAAGGAACAATTCAAAATATAAGATTAATAATAAAATTAAGCCGCGGCAGTTAAGAGATGACCAGTCTCAACTGACGGCGCCCGTTCACGAAAATTATATCCAATGATATCCAAAGTGGCGATAAAACCGACATCAGATGTTTCACTTTTTGTTAATTTTTGTCTTTCATTCGGCATCTCTTTCTCGAAGTAAAACGTCTAAATACACACAAATTAATCAAAAGTGAAAAATGAATTTATTTAGTGAACTTAACGATGTTGGATTTAGACACTCGCCTACCGAATGATTGATAAATTAAATGAAACATGCAGATGAATGTTCATTCCTATACAATTAGGCCGGTGTCGTGTGAACATGGAATGAAACAAAAATGAACCTTCGCTAAGCGTCTGAGGGCCTAGACACAGAAAAAATCGATTAGCGATGACGCTAGTAGAGAGCCAAAATATGGTATGGGGTTGACATAAGCTATCGAAATGTCACGTGGTCATAGGTCAACGAATAGAAATTAGCTAGACAACGTTAACATCATTCGATGCTATGAAACGAATCTATAGCGTCGAACCATTACTTTCATTGAGATGCGTAGCCAAGTGGCACTTTTTGACAAGCGTTATCGCTAGTTTTCGATTCGTATGATCAAATTATCGAAAAATAAAAAATCGAACCTATCGCTTTCGCTAATGTTTCCAACATTAGCGAAAGCGATAGCGATTGTAGAAATAGAATCGCTCCGAAGCGAATGCGATTCGTCTAGGCCCTCTGACTTCGGCTCTAGGTGGATAAGATCGCTGTTGGCGATACTACCACCCGTTGTCCTACCTCCTTTTTATAATCTATGCTATTACGTAATATAAAATGATTGCATCTAGCTATATTTCTATTTTCTACAGTCCCAAAGTACAATAATCGATTCGCACAGAATTTTCAAGTAACATCGAAGTCAAATACTTGAAGTTGTAATTTATATCAGTACAAACAGTTTGCTTAGACAATGGCGCATTGTCCGTCCAAGACAAACTATAAATCTATCGGGCTGTGGGGTGAGCAGTTTTCAATAATTCGACAAGTTGCTAACTTCCCGAACACCGGACTTACGGACGAAGAAAATATACAACTCGCTTACTGACCAGTATTTTAAGTGATGGGTACAAGAAACTACCGATATCGATATTATTTTATTGTTTATTCATTTTTGTTTAATCACAATGTTATACACTATAACATTTCCATTGTCCCTCGCGTATACTTTTAGTTCTAAGTTTTGTCATGCAAAATATTAATGATTTATCGCAACTCTCAAGCAAGTTTTCGTGATGATTAGATTGTTTTAATTAAATTGTTTCAAAGTTTGAAATACTTGTGATATAAATACTCTTTGCACAATTTTCCAGCGAAAACCCCCAATAGTTTGACATTTACAAATGTTCCAGGGAAAGGCTACTATGCAGCAGTGAAATAAAATTATATGCTGAACACAGTTGCATCATTACAGACTTAGCTGATAGATTGGCTTGTTTTAATTTACTATACCTACCTAAAATATTAAGCCTACTCTCTTAATTTATCGACAACGACACCATTCCATGACGTCACAACACTAAAATATCGGGTGCGGTGTTTGCGAGGCAAGTCTGAGCATTTAAGCTGAAACAGTAGCTTACTTATTACCTGAGATGGCACAACTTGCTCTAACAGAACCGCGTTCTGTTCTCATAGAGACGCTCATGAATATTTTAAAGGAATTGCAGTTAGATTTAAGTTAGTTCATAGAGCTTAGTTCTACTTGGATTGCAGAAAAGGATTGGAATTATATAGGATTTTAAATGTATTATAACATTTGACGGGAACGTGGTAGCTACGTTTTTAAATAAAGGAAATGTTGGTTTTAAGAATCTGTTAGTGGATAGGCCAAGTAGAATTTGTTACGTTACACTGTCTGTTTCGCTAGTAAGAAAATCTTCTGTTGCACTTCGAACTAACTTACCATTCAAAACTTATCAGAAAAAAGAAGGGGGTAATCTCAATCTCGTACGGCAAGTCCTGCTACTGTCTTCCCCAATTAATGTCAGTTTTCAAAAGAATACTTATAGATACCATAAAAAAAACAAAAAAAGCAACCGACCAACGGGTTTTTTTTTTTGTAAAATATTTTTTATCTTTCACTTTTTAGTTATGATACCCTACCACACAAACCCACAGCAATTCGTATACCACTACTTACTATATAAAAAACAGTACCAGGAAGTATTATAACATTATCAAGATACCCAAAGTGGGTTAAATAAGTATTATCGATGCTAACTCAAGAACTACCCAAGCAAAGTTAGTACAATTGGTATGGAACCACCGCGCAAGCTTGTTCTACCAAATAAAAAAAAAAATTCAGAATCGGTTCACAATTGATGTACGTTCATCGAAAATATCGATGTATGTTTTAAAAAAAAAACGTACAGACGAACATACCCTCCAACTTTTTTTAAAAACGATGAATTTTTTTAATTAAAATTTATTTAATTAATTAATAACCAGTGACTATAACCCTCATAGGTCCAAAAGTCCACTTTGTACCACATTGTTACCAAAAGTCCACTTTGTACTTACCACATTGTTACCAAATGACACTTACCGCTCTGTACCTAACGACCGTGTCGCACTTAGTAAGCCTGGCTCGCGCGGCTCTATCTCCCAAACAATACATCGAAGTATTAATAACTTAAGACTTCGCAACTTAACTAACAGCTGACGCTCTTTCCTTCGTTCTACCTAAATTATAGTACATTTTGAGGGTATTAGGCCATTTTGAAAGCAAAAATGACGGTTTTTTTAATGACTAGGTAATCAATTTTGGACTAATCGGTCAATCTATATATACTCTATACATATAATAAAATAGTAACGAATAATTTTTGTCCATTTATCTGTTTATCTGGATGTATGTTCCGGATTGGCGCAAAAACTACTGAACGGATTTCGATGGAATTTAGTACAGAGATTGTTTATAACCTGGATTAACACATAGGGTACTTTTAATCCCGGTAGTACGTTCCCGTGGGATATTTTCCGACATCCACGCTGGCGACGCCGCGGGCAAAAGCTAGTTACACAATATTGTCATAACCACGTCCAACGTCCACTCGTCCAGAGTAGGTGAAAATGGAAAGTTACAAATACCTGACATACTTACGTAAGGATCGTCCAATTTAAAACTGCACGCCCCTCCACAAAAAATTCTATATAAACATTTGAAATGTGTATGCAACAAGCAGTGGAGGGGCGTGCAATTTTAAACTGGACGAACTCTACTTATACCTAAGTAGGTGATAAGTTTGACTGTTTTTCTACCGACTCTGGTGACGCTACCCCCGCCCCACCTCACCTGGTACGGATAAGGAAGTAACTGCATTAAAGGCAGCAATAGGTATCTATATTCTGTTTTAGTGGTTGTATCATAGACTAAACTGCCTCGTTGATCTAGTGGTCACAAGCGCAAGCCAAGGAGTTCTATGTAGAATCCAGGTGATTCAGTAGAATACCTCAGTTCGTACGTAGATGACTAGCACGCGTATCTTGACCACCATAGAAACAGGTTTTATCGACGGAAGAATATACAAAATGACAGATTGTGGAAAAGTTTATTTAGGAATCTGTCAACAATCTGTCATTTTGTCCATTCTTCCGTTGTCAAAACCCGTTTCTATGGAGCTCACGCTCCGCGTATGAACGTAAACCAAGTCAAAGGAGTATGTAAGGAACCTAGCAGGTGGCGTTCTGTAGTTTCTGCCTATCCCCATGGGAAGAAGGCGTGAGTGTATGTATGTATGTATGTATGTATGTATGTATACTTCAGTAGCAGCACTGCATTTATCAACATTATTAATTCTGAAATACTAGAGCTGATATCTACGCAGACTTAAAAAAAAAATCGAATGCGTAACACATAGGTGACGGCTCCTTTAAACAAGCGCGACACGCGACGCGATTCAAAGGTACCGCCCCTGTCGCGCGACGAGCGGTGCTTTTGTGTCGCGTGAGATTCGCGTCGCGTGGCGCACCTGTTTTAAGGCGCCTTAAGTCTTTTTCTACTTGTCGATGACTCCACATTCATACTAATATAATAAATTCGAAAGTAACTCTGTCTGCATGTTCCCTTTTCACGCCTAAACCACTGAACGGATTTCAATAAAATTTGGCAAGGAGATAGATGGCATCCTGAGGAAGGACATAGGCTACTTTTTTGTCCCGTTAACACGTTCCCGTGGGATAATTTCCGACTTCCACGCGGGCGAAGCCGCGGGCAGAAGCTAGTAATATAAGTTTTAACTAGAATTCGGCCACGTCGACAGCGTTAGCGTTGGCCTCGCAAAGGTCTTAAATAGTGCAGATGTTGTTGCGCATAGTCTCAAAGAGAGCACGACAACAGGTGAGGCATCATTTTAAATGCATCTCCATAATCGTATTGTAAATCATTGGAGTATGTATAGGTAGGTACATCCTTCCAACATTGGACAGTTAATGTTGGTGTTGCCGCCTAATCCTACTAATATTATAAATGTATAAGTTTGTGAGTATGGAGGGATGGATGGATGTTTGTTACTCTTTCACGCAAAAACTACTGAACGGATTTGGATGGAATTTGGAACACAGATAGTTTCTAAGCTGGATTAACACGTAAGATACTTTTTATCCCGGTAGTACGTTCCCGTTGGATAATTTCCGACCTCCACGCGGGCGAAGCCGCGGGCAAGAGCTAGTACGACTATAAATTCATTGAAAACCATGTAAAGCCAGTTATAGTCGTTCAAAGCATACGCAATCGGTATTAGGTATTCATGAACAATGCGCAGATAAATGGGCAGTCGATACTTTGAGCGGGTCGCGGAGATTCCTAATCAAAGATGCGGGCTGCTCGAATCTTAGCAAATTGGTAAGGGAGACACCCTTGTTCGGGGTAGGGCTGTCCCAATTAGAACACCAGTTTAATTGATTATGCGCACTTTTTGGCAGCTACGAATTAAACAAAAAAGAATTTAGAATAATTGCTGTGGAAATGCGTTCCTTGCGAAGCATGTGTGGTGTGACTATGAATGATAGGAGGAATGATGTGATGTGAAAAAGAATTAAAAGATTATGCTTAGATGGTTTGGTCATGTTGAGAGGCTGAAGGAAAGGTGACTAAAGGCACATGTGAGTGGAAACGCTGGGAGAGGACGCCCTAGGAGGTCATACAGTGACCTTATTGGTGATGTTCTTCAAAAAGGTCAGGTGCATAGTACTCGCAACCGGCGTGCGTGTATGACCAGATGTATGAACGTAAACGAAGCAAAAGGAATATGTAAGGATCGTAGCAGGTGGCGTTCTGTAGTTTCTGCCTAACCCCATGGGAAGAAGGCGTGAGTTTATGTATGTGAATTAAGGAAAAGCGAAGGAGTATTTTTTTTCCATTTTACATCATCTCACTCCACAAAACAGTAGGCCTAACTCGAACGCACTAACGTAAGCGTATTCGATTCGACTCGATTTTTTTATCGAAAATACCACTACTCCATATTCTTTGGCATTTTAGTTTTGTTTCATGTGACAAGTGCAACTTAATATCACCCATAGATGTGAATAAAATCTTCAAAATAAATAAATGTTAAGGCTCGTAGACACTAGCGCGACGCGACGCCCGACACAAAGGCACCGCATGTCGCGCGACGAGCGGCGCCTTTGTGTAGCGCTGTCGCGTCGCGCCTGTCTGTGGGAGCCTTATGTGCGAAACGAGCAGGTACCTATTTCCAATTCAACACTCGATCGCTTTAACATAACAACTTGTAATAACCGCTGTACTATTTAATGTGCTAACCTAATTACCACTCTGTACAAGACCATATAAATTTATTGAGAATGTCTAAGGAACAAATTTAAATCCCTTGACAATAAAAAAAACTCAAGTTTCTTTGTAGATATTCATTTCAAATGTGTGTGTGTAACTATAATTTATTTTATTTAACATTTTTCTAGACTCATTAACGTGGCAGCCCTGCATCACCCAAGGAGTCCGGCATAACCTCGTCTTGAGTGGTCACCGGCACCGCTAATGTTACTCAAAGAGCTTTCAGCCGGTACATCACTATACATTCATAACGTCCCCTCCCTACGCAGTAATTAATTAATTTAACTACGACTTGTTACTGATCGGCGGTGGCAGAATTGTTTAATTTTAGTTTAATTGTTTAATACTTAATGGTTGTTAAAGATGCTGTTTTTTTTTTAAATAAAATAAGATTATAATGATAATTATCACATTAGTTATTACTTACTATTTTTTTTCCTGTTCTATCATATACCTCGTTTCCAATCTCAGTGCATTGCAGTGCCTACAAATACCCTTTAGAAAATACCTATAAAAACATATTAGAAAGCAGAACCTTACTAGAGTCGAAACGGCGAAAGAAAAACGTCAAACACAGTGTTGTTCTTGAAAAGAATCGAATCTAATTAAATATAGATAGAAAAACGTTAGTAGGTAGGTATTCGTACCTAACAGGAGCGTATAGTATAAAGTACTCTGTGCAGCAGCGGTACAGCAGCGGGCCCTATCAGAATACCAGCGCGGCAACACTTTTTTTTTAAGAGTCGCAGCGTCATGCTGAGATAGGGGTCTTTTTGGCCTCGTACATGACTTTCTGTTGTTATTTTAATTTTACTTTTGTTTTTTATTCTTTACTAACTGCGCACCGCGGTTTCACCCGCAGAAAGTTCGATCCCGAGGGAATATCGGGATAAAAAGTATCCTATGTCCTAATCCAGGTCATAGTCTACCCATGTGCCAAATTTTATCCAAATCCGTTCAGCCGTTTTAGCGTGATTGAGTAACAAATATCCACACTTTCACATTTATAATATTATACTAGCTGCGCCCCGCGGTTTCACCCGCAGAAATCTCGATCCCGTGGGAATATCGGGATAAAAAGTATCCTATGTTCTAATCCAGGTCATAGTCTACCCATGTGCCAAGTTTTATCCAAATCCGTTCAGCCGTTTTAGCGTGATTAAGTAACAAACATCCACACTTTCACATTTATAATATTATATATATATATATATATATATAGTAGGATTATACTAGCTGCGCCCCGCGGTTTCACCCGCAGAAATCTCGATCCCGTGGGAATATCGGGATAAAAAGTATCCTATGTTCTAATCCAGGTCATAGTCTACCCATGTGCCAAGTTTTATCCAAATCCGTTCTGCCGTTTTAGCGTGATTAAGTAACAAACATCCACACTTTCACATTTATAATATTATATAGTAGGAAGTAGGATTACTAGCTGCGCCCCGCGGTTTCACCCGCATAAGTCTCGATCCCGATGAAATATCGGGATAGTAAGTATCCTATGTTTTAATCCAAGTCATGGTCTACCTATGTGCCAAATTTCATCCAAATCCGTTAAGCCGTTTTCGCGTGATTGAGTAACAAACATCCAAACATCCACACTTTCACATTTATAATATTATATTAGTAGGATAGTAGGATTTTTTTATGAGTGTGTTTAGTTTAGTTTGTGATAATCCTGCGCGAGTCCCAATAAATATTGTTTCATTATTTCTTTTAACTATAGGTTTTCGCTTGAACGAAGTTGTAACTCCCACTCATACGTTTAGCCCTAAATCATAATTATCATCATCTACCTGCCTTTTTACCACTATGTTAAGGTCGGCTTCCAGTCTGCCCGAATGCAGCTGAATAACAGTTTTTACTTAGAGCGACTGCCTATCTGACCTACAAAACCCAGCTACTGGGTAATACGACACCTCTTGGTAAAACTGGTTGTCAAATTTTCGAGCTTCTGACGACCCGCAAAGACTCTCAAAGATCCACGAATGACAGCCAGGACCAATGGCACGGAGGGTTCTCGGTATGTAAACATGGTCACCCATCGACGGACCAACCGCGGGAAGCGTAACTTAACCTGATAGATCGATCCGTGTGGCTCTTGTTACTTAGCCACGAGCCCTTGGCCTAGATCATAATAACGAGTGCTTATAAAAATACTTTTAACAAAATGCAAGCCACGGAACGCGTTTTTTTACCCAGCTTGCTTGTCTTTAACCCCCGACGGAAAAAGAGGGGTGTTATAAGTTTAACGTGTGTATATGTGTGTTTGTGTGGCTGCGGCATCATACCGCCCAAACGGCTGAACCGATTTTGATTTTTATTTTTGTTTTGTTTTAAAGGTGACTTAATCGAGAGTGTTCTTAGCTATGATTCTGGAAAATCAGTACAACCTTTTGAAGATTATCAACTCTTTTCTAGTTGATGAATGGATGTTAGCCTTTTTCACAGGTCTGATCGAGTCGAAATTTGTTATTTCGTTACTTCAATGATATTAAAAAATAGTAACCTTGAACTGATGCTGCAGCATCACCTGGACTTTGCAGGATACCCAACTCCGTCATCAACTTACAGCAGAGGTATCGTGTTTGGGCTCATTGGAATGGCCTCAAAGAATAGGTTATAGATAGGTAGTGATCAG
The DNA here is from genome assembly GCA_917490735.1 of Dryobotodes eremita. Classification (NCBI taxonomy): domain Eukaryota; kingdom Metazoa; phylum Arthropoda; class Insecta; order Lepidoptera; family Noctuidae; genus Dryobotodes; species Dryobotodes eremita. The sequence continues at coordinate 16,672,490 of OU823257.1, forward strand.
GGTCTGATGATGGAGTAGGAAATAGAAATGAGGATAAATTAGTAACTAGCTTCACTTTGGGAAAAATACGTACAGCGGCGCAGATTTCAGCGAGACACGTGTCGATCGTAGCGTGTTTACTAGTAATATATAAAATTTAAAAAGCAGGAAATAAAAGTTAAATTTAAAATACCCCCGACACAAACAAAAACTTCTACAAAGTAAAAAAAAATATGTACTGGCCGTTTAAATAAGTTGTGGATAATATTTTGATTCAAGCGTCGTCCCTTCGGGGGACGGTTAATTAAAACGCCAAACAGACGAAGCCTAGTACCTAACAATAATGAATTTATGCTATTGCAGAAAGTATAGCTGCTGGCAACTTCCTATTTTCATTAGCCGTACCCCGACACGACGACGCGACGACGCGACGCGTCGACGCTTGAATCAAAATTATTACCTACAACTTACTTAAAAGAGTCAATACATATTATTTTTTACTTTTTAGTAGTTTTTGTGTGTGTCGAATGTTTTTCATTTTTTTATTTAATTCAACGTATTCGGTGTAAAAATGCTCATGCATTTCAAGCGTTAGGTACCAGCGACTTCGTATAGACAGCCTCTTATGAATGTAACTAAAATGAAGTAGGTAAATATGCAAATGCTATTTAATTTTCTAATGTCCTGAGCAACAAACTAAACTGTATTACTTATACCTATATAAAATAAGAAAGAGGTGCAAGTAAATAAGCTTGTCAATATTAATAATGCCATACACCTTCCAAAAAAGTTTAACTTCAGCACGCGTAGCATGACCACCATAGAAACGGGTTTTGTCGACGGAAGAATAGACAAAATGACAGATTTTTGACAGATTTCTAAAGATTTTTTTCCTCAATCTAGTCCATTCTTCCGTCGACAAAACCTGTTTCTACGGTGGTCATGCTACGCGTGCAGAAGCCGCATCAAAATATGCCAAAAACATGTAAGCGTTATGTTATTGTAGACGCAGATAATCTAGTTTGGCCGGTCCAATTTTTATTAGTGCGTCATGGTTAGCAGTAGAATCATGATCAAATACATTACATAACCTCACGCCTGTATCTCCCGAAGATTTAAGCAGAGGTGAACCTATATTACACTTACATTTCACCAGTTATGATTAAAACAGTTCAATATAAATAGCAAAATTCCTCAACTAGGCCGATATGCCATCTATTGGGGAATAGAAGCATCTCACTAATAGGTCCTAGTACTTATACTAGCGCCATCTGTTGAGGAGTAGCAATAAACTTCGCCATCTATTTAAGAAACGAATCACTATGTCACTAAACTTAGCAGTGACATCTAGTAGCCAATAGACTGATTATTAAATATTTTGCCAAGGCTACGACTGGCTACGACTCGTAGCAACTAGCAACTGTAGCAAGACGGTACGGCTACGTATTGCTACGAAGACTGAAATTCTGGTTAAAAGTGACGTAGCTCGCACTGTTAAGCATTTCGTTTCGAGTTTAGGCGTGTCTTGACTTTTGTTTTACAGCTTGAAAGCAATCTAAAAACTTGGGAAACTAGTTTTAAAACCTATTTTTAGTTTCTACTAGCTGACCCGACACACGTCCTGTCCTTTCAATAATTCTTACAAAAATCCCATAGAAAAAAAGTACTTACAGTTTTTCAAATTTTTCTTTCCCTAAGAACCTTGTTCGGACTATAACAAACATTAAAAAAACAAAATTAACCTAATCAGTTGTGCCGTGCTCAAGTTATACGCTTACCAATGAACAGCATTTCGTTTTTAATATGTCGTTAATAGCAGATGCTGTAATAAAAACTCTTTTTAGTAGCTACCTCAAGAAATTGTGACAGAAAATCAAATTAATAGGAAACAGAAAAAGAATAAATACTTCAAGAATGACTTTTCTTTTGTATTAAATTTTAATTATTTCGTCAGACGGAGTTTATTTGGACTTTTTATTTAGCAACAATGTTTAGCAGAAAAGTGATTTCGAAGCGAACGGTAAGGAAATTAATTAATGTTTTTTAAATGTAGCAGGACTACAGGAGTTGTTTTCTTGTTTTCTCATACGCGCCTTGGAGATAATTTCTTCATATACATGTGTACATCAGAAACTGTATTGTGGTGTGGCCAGACTTTATAATAATGAACAAAGATTCTGGAAGAAAATAAAAACAGTACGCATGCAGTTTTTCGTGAAACTACAAACCAATATAATACATACAAACAATACCGCAATACTGAAACAAGTCTACCTGAGCTACTTACTTATGCTGGAACAAAAATTAATGAGGTAAATGTAACGAAATTCTTGGGTTTGATTGTAGACTGTAATTTAAATTGGAAATCACATGTGGAATCTGTCTGCTTAAAATTAAATAGTTATTCCTATATGCTATACATGCTCACAAAAATTGTAAATTTATCCACTGTCATGACAGCCTATCATGCATATGTGGTATCCGCGCTGAGGTATGGTGTAATTTTCTGGGGGAACTCGACGGAATGGGAGTCTGTTTTTAAATCCCAAAAAAAGTGCATACGGGCAATGTGTAGACTTAAGACCACTGATAGCTGTGAACCATATTTCAAAACACTTAAGATTCTTACCTTACCTAGCCTCTTCATTTATGAGATGGCAATCTTTGTTAAAAGTAATATGCATAAGTATGAAAAATTCCGAAGTGCTAGATATAGAAATAAAGTTCAGACAGTGCCCTGCAGAACTTATTTAATGGATACCAGTGTATATTGCATGACATCCAAGATTTATAATAAATTGCCATGTTATATTACAGACATTGACAACTTGCACATGTTTAAGCGGAAGCTAAAGGCATTTCTAACTGATAAAGTGTATTACAGTGTGAAGGAGTATCTAAAAGGGAATCCTTATGGCCAATAATTTATTAATCATATATTCAATAATAGAAATAACATGAAAATTAACATTAATTACTCACAATTATTATTTATCTAGGACTTTTATTTATTTATTCACTATTTTTATTTGCATGACATTTATTTAATTATTGACTACTAGATACTTCTTGATATTGAAAAATAAAATGGTTAAAATGATTTTCCAATTGAATAATTTTGTAATATTTATTGTTATTCAGCATGTTATTTTGATAGTAGATTGTTAATTTATGTGTAAAATTTTGCATGCCCAAGTGACGGCAGAGCATGGAGAACATTATCAAAACATGTATAACATCTATACCCCTACCCATGTTGGCAAAAAAATAAATGATTTGATTTGATTTGATTTGACTTATTTATTTCTGCTTGTTGGTAAAAATAACTAGGTAAACTGGCATTTTCAGATCCTTGCGGTAAAGAAGTACACATTGAGCACACCTCTGAATAAAACATCTTCGTGTAGACGATATCATCAGGCTAACCAGTTTCAAAATGCAACGTAAGTTTTATGCTTCCTCTACACGTTGGCCCAACAAGCGCCAATATAATTTTACGCAAATGACGATAGTACAATGTTCTGTTAATAGTTTAAGTATACTGTGGCGTACATTGGCTTACGTTGGCCTAACGTGTAGAGGACGCTTTATAAAATGTACAAATTATGGAGCACCTAATGTTTTATTTTTTTAAAGTACCTAATAATACTAATAACAACACAGGTAAGTAGCATTTTTTTTTAAATATAGTCATAAAGTATCATCACGCCTGTAATCCTCGAAGGTTTAGGCAGAGGTGTAGCTATGGTATTCCCACATTTCGCCAGTTGTGTTTAAAATATATCTCAGGAAATTCTGAGAGTTTAATCAGAAAAGACGCTTGTGTAAGTATGTGTATAACACCGCTCTGTGAAGGACCCCTCGAACGAACACTGGTTTACGCCCTCTTATTGTTTTTAACACTTTTTATCGAATTGAACAGGTGGGCTCTGGGTTCGATCTCCAATTTCGGATACCCATTAGGAATTGTTCTGTAGCAGCCTCGGCCCTATGCCACAACGATTTACAAGTTACAATTTACAAAATAAATCTTACAAGTGCGTATACCACAAAATCCTAAGACACACAATTTTAACGCAAATCCTTACAAAAGTATGTAAATTGTATTGACAAGTCTACAATATTGTAACTCATACTAATTTGTGTTACGCATTTTTTTCTACAATTTAACAATTTTGTAGAATTGTAGACTTTTTTGTGGTATTGGACTTGGTAGTCTAGATTTGTGTCCCGACTGATGGCAACAGGTTCGCCCCTATTACTCATGGTATTTATAAATAACTGGCGCTTTGCTATAAGTATGTTTTTGAATTTTTCAGAAAAGCATAATCAAACCTTTTTTTAATTACTAGTTCAATGTTAAATACCTAATAGTGTCATCAATTTGCTCCCCTGAAAATAAAAATGTTGTAGCGGTATTTACATCGCCACATGCGAGCTACACGTCACACTGACGTCACGCAAAATCCTGCATCGCGCAAGCAGAGTTCACCGCGCAACTAGCATATATACAACGTCCTGACATCAATCGTCGGCCAGTTGCCCACCAGACACGACACCCGTCTGGTCGGAGGATCCTCCCTTTTCAATAGAGTATGAGTGAGCCTTATACCCTGTTCCTCATACCTCTATACTGTTGACCCCAAAAATGAACGTCAGCGCAGCCTTCGTGCAAGTACATCAGCGTGACGTCATCATCACTTCCTCAAGCCTTCGAGCGGCGAGTCATTTAGCCAGCCAGCACCCACGGCTTCCACGGTATTCTGACCAACAGCATGCAGCAACCGCGCATACCTGGTCATCACCCCCAGCCTCATCAGCAACCTTGGCACAGCACACTGCACTCTCGGCCGGTCCACAAGCAGAGCCTTCAAATCCTCTCCTGGTTGACGCCAGCAGTCAGCCTCAACCCGGCACTGTACCACATCCGACGCACTGGAGCATAACGCAGCGCCACCCCGACTCACTGGGGTACCACCGCAGACAGTTCCGACTCACCGTGAACTATGCGGCACCCGGTCCCGACTCACTGGAACCTCAACTGGCCCTGGCAAGCATCGCAAGATACAAGACTCAGCCCACTATCGACCTCCGGTCTCCGGGGGGGAGTGATGTAGCGGTATTTACATCGCCACATGCGAGCTACACGTCACACTGACGTCACGCAAAATTCTGCATCGCGCAAGCAGAGTTTACCGCGCAACTAGCATATATACAACGTCCCGACATCAATCGTTGGGCAGTTGCCCACCAGACACGACACCCGTCTGGTCGGAGGATCCTCCCTTTTCAATAGAGTATGAGTGAGCTTTACACCCTGTTCCTCATACCTCTATAATGTTATAACCTCCAACTAATAATGTAACTTCTTAGCGTAGCGATAGCAGTCTAAATGTGAACTAATTGGATTCGGCTCAGAATTCAGCTCCGAGTTTGGCGCCAACAGTAACTTCGACCAGTCATCAATGTTATACTGTTATGTAAATTTTTAATTTCAGCTCAAAAACGACGAATCTGCCAACAATAAAAACGCAACAGCACCTGATCCGGAAACTGCACACCACGTCAGCATTGCGCAAGGAAGAGACAGTAAATGCACCTACCTTCCCGGATTCAGTCACCAGCGGTGATGTCAAGTAAGTAATAGAATTTCTTCATTTTAGAAAAAGATAAAATAAAATCTAATACCGGTAAATTGGGGTGTATTGCAACTACTGGGGTGAACACCATTTTTTTTTTTTTTGAAAAAATGTTTATTATCTATATTAAAACCAATTATTGCCATATTCAATTTTTATTATAGCGAATGATAAATGTTGTCATTATAAAGATCAAGTTAAAAAAAAAAAACGTCCCAATCGTTGCAATACACCCCAATTTCCGGTACATCACCATCTGCCTGACCTAGCCTGTCCCCAATCAGCTTTTACTCTAATCGAAGCCAGCTGGATACTAGTATATTACATGAAGCTACTGCCTATCTGACCTCCACAACACCACAACTCAGGTACTGGGTAGCACGACACCCCTTGGAATTACTAGCTGTTAGACTTTAGGCTTCTGAATACGCGTGAAGACTGCCACAGATCTACGAATGACAGCCGGGACCAACGGATTAACGTGCTTTCCAAAGTGCAGAAGGCTCTCTGTATTATGGATGGTCACCCATCCACGTAACTCGTCTAGTGTAACTTAGCCACGAGTCCCTCAAAGAGTCATGCCAATAATTTGTCTTGACCTTTAAAGCTCTTTTTACGTGCGGTTGAACTTCTCGCACTCACGATACGGCTGGTCCATAAATTCAAGGTCACTCAACGAGCTATGGAACGGAGCTATGCTCGGAGTCTCTCTGAGGGATAGAATCCGGAATGAGGTGATCCGGCAGAGAAACAAAGTTGTGGACATAGCTCACAGAACAAGCAAGTTGAAGTGGCAGTGGGCCGGCCATATTAGCCGTAGAACCGATGACCGTTGGGGTAGACGTGTTCTTGAGTGGAGACCGCGAATCGGCGAAAGTAAGTTAGAACACCCTCAGGCTATGTGGAGCGACTATCTTCGCAGGGTGGCTGGTAGAAGCTGGATGAGAGTTGCCGAGAATCGAGCTGAATGGCGTGCAATTAGAGAAGCCTATGTCCAGCAGTGGACTGCTGTAGGCTGATGATGAACTTCCCACTCCAATGAAATGCACATCCATGTTACAGCGGTCTGAAAGGGAAAGACATAATATCACGCCTGTAATCTCCGAAGTGTAAGGCAGAGGTGTACCTATTGTACACCTACATTTAGATTTGATTTGAGAGAGAGGCATAGAGAGCCCTAGATAGAGCCTATTACCATCAACCGGGCACAAATCCAGACTCTGGGCTGCTACTAAGGGAAATGCCTGCTGGAGAAGTCAATAAATTTAAATATCTTGGACATTTATTAACCTCTGACCTGAAAGATGATGCAGACATCGAAAGGGAACGTAGGGCGCTGTCTGTTCGTGCAAATATGATCGCCCGCAGATTTGCTCGGTGCTCGAGGGACGTCAAAATAGCCCTGTTTAGGGCATTCTGTACGTCCTTTTATACTGGCAGTCTGTGGTTCGATTACACGCAGAAACAGTACGGAGCCCTACGTGTCCAGTATAACAATGCGTTCAGGGTGCTCTTGAGGCTGCCTCGCTTCTGTAGCGCGTCGGGGATGTTTGCCGAAGCTCGTGTGGATTGTTTCCACACAATCATGCGCAAACGGTGCACATCCCTGGTGCGTAGGATGCGGGGCAGCCGCAACAGTATCCTGAGCGCGTTTTCTGAACGTTTTGACTGTCAGTACGTGAACCACTGCTGTATGGTTCACGTAAAGACTAATGTTATAATTTTATTTTAAATCGTGAATCCAATTTAAATTTTCAAATGCCTATTTAATTTTGTAATATTTATTTTGTGATTTTTGTGCCTAATAACATAGTTTATAAGTTTCAATTGTTACTAACCATTATGGATCATTGTTTTCTGACAATAAATTATTATTATTATTAATAACACTTTGCCCGACTTGAACCTAGGACCTCATGCTGAGCAAGTGCTAGCGACTATGAGACCATCGAGGCTATCGAGGGATAGAGATAGAAAATGGTGATCTGTGCATGTTACTTTCCAGGTTGATCAAACAAGAAGGTGACGCAGTGGCAATGGACGAAGTTGCCATGGAGATAGAGACGGACAAAACGGCTTTGCCGGTCATGTGCCCCGGACACGGTACCATTACCAAGTACCTCGTCAAGCAGGGCCAAGCAGTCAAGTCGGGGCAACCACTCTTTACGGTATCGTCTATCTATACTATATACTTAATATAAACTGTCGTCGCTTTTCGGGTCAGTCGGTGACCGCGTTGTTCTTCAAAACTACGCAAAGGATTTTGATTCGGTTTACACCATCATTTAGACAATTTATTCCGGAAGGTTTGTGTTTATTACATTAATATTAAACTTACATAATATATGTAATACAGAAATCTCGATGTTTTGTTAAGTCTTAAAAACCGTGCGAAGTAAGGGCGGGTCGAGTCAAACCTGATACTGACCTGCAAATCGCAAAAAAACGTAAGTAAATTTTAATTTCCCGGACTACCTTAGCGCGTAAATCGAATAAACCTTAGAAAAACAAGATAATGAAGAAATTCAATAATCATTTTATTAGTCTTATTAACTTTAAAACTAACGTAAAAGAATTATCTAAGTCTACAAGTAGGTAATTGGAGAAAAACAAACTAACAAAAAAAAAACGGTTTACCCCGTATCTAGGGCAAAACGGTCGTACGCATGCCATTATAGGCATACCCAGTCTTACACTCTTATGTAAGTCTAGAACCGAGCTAAAAAGCAGAAAATGTGAAGGGACTCGTCATCATTGGCTCTTTGCCGGCACAGGAACAGTGGGCCCATCTGTAACATGCACGGCAAGCGACCAAACCCTCTTGATTCCAAGTACCAATATCCAGAGTACAAACACTCCATATCTTCCTGTCTTATTCCTTTTTGTTTTTTATTCATTTCTCTTTCATTTTCTTCGTTCCTTTCTTCTCGTAAGCTAGTTTTTGTGCCTGAACTTTTTTCAGATTCATCTTATAAGGTGAACTCTAAGTGTTACGATTTAGGACTTGTGTTTTAGACATTGACATGATATATGTGTCGGAGACGGTCATTAGTTTGGACACTAAACGAAGCGCAGCACGAGTTCCGGGAAGTGGCAGCACCGTCGCGATGACGTGCATTCTCGGCTAAGTTCGTGCTATGACAGAGCCTGGCTTATTTATTTATTTATTCTTATTTATTTATTTATTCTCAACAAATTTACATTTGTGTCGAACAGTAGTTTGCACAATAAATGTAACACAAAGCCAGGAAAAAGAAACAAAGAATACATTACACATTGGTCCCAACATTACAGTCATAATATTAATTATAATAATCTAATTCAATATCATTCAAAATAATTATACAATATAAATTAAATTCAAAGAAATGTACGAGTATGTCAATACAATTTATAAAGGTGTAATGTCATGATAGAATATTGGATTACATAAAGTCATTAAAATACAATCACATATTAGCTCGACTACTATTATCTTTGAGAAACTCTTCTATGCTGTAATAACATTTCCTCAACAACAATGACTTTAATTTTCCTTTGAATTCATTTGATTTCATAGATTTTTTAAATTGTACTGGCAATTTATTGTACATATTTACTGATTGCACTCTTGAGGCATGTTTAACGACATTAAGCTTAGGCTGTATGAAATTAGGTAGATCCTTTCTTCGTGTTTTTATTCTGATATGTCTCTGTTCTTCTGCCTCGAACTTATGGATATTTTTAATAAAATGACTAATGGCTGATGGAGGAGCGCTGGGACGAGTGGACACTTACCATTCTGCCTTCAAGGAAATCAGTACCTTCATCCTAGGAACTGTCACGCGTTCCGTACAGTTGTGTCGTGTACCTACAGTGTGTGATTCGGGCAGTGTGATTAATTTGTTCGTAAAATATCATTTGATTTGAACTGCAAACGGTTTTTCTATTGCGCAATAACCAACACTTCCCATAGCATGCCCACGGTAGTTAAAATATGGCCGATGATAACGAGAGAGACGTACCTTCTCCGTCATAGCGCTTACGGCTGTTTCCATCTCACCCAAGCTCCATTCATCACGTTCTGTCTTCCTTTGGTAGTGGCGAACTATAATTGTATCTGCAAAAAAAAGATAAAATTAACATAATTACCCGAGGCAAAACGGACACCCTGCTCATTTTTCCCCGCCCGTTATGCCCCAGAAGTCCTTTCAAATAAATGTTAACACAATCGAAAGAATATCTGGTAATTACTTCACAACTTTTTCTAGTTATTTAGTCACATAAGTTAACGTAGTAATTTAATTTAATTAAACTTAGAATTTAACACAATCACGGATTAACTAAAACACAGATATAAAAATGAAAAAAAAAACGGATCAAAGGCGTCAACTTACGTTTTTTTTGTTCTATCTACGAGCGACGTGCAGTTACGCACAAAAAACCAGATGTCTTGCAAGCGTGAGGTCGACTGGAACACGATCCGACTAATTATGAACGTCTAGTTTATTATTCTACGAGAAAAACGGGATGTTTGTCTTATTCTTGGGGCCCGCAATGCCTCGGCTTCACCTAACTGATGTCACCTAATAAACATTTCTTTTTAAATTTCATCATATTTCTCTAGTCTGTTTTGCTTGGGTCCGTTTTGCCTTTTGGCACAAACCACATTAACTCTTAATTTCTAGTTAATGCGTATTAATAATAATAATAATAATTCCTTTATTGTCAGGCAACTGAAGCCCATAGATAAAATACACAAAATACAAAATAACAAACTAATACATAATAAAACTGAAACTTGTGTTAATAAATATTAGTTAAAACTATGTTAGTAACACTTCACTTCACTAGCTAATTGTCCTTGTGCTGTCCTGTGGTATTTGCCCGCGGAAGCGACGGAACACCACGTCCTGTGGCCAAAAGTCTTCTTCCAAGACGACGGACAAGTAACAATTCGGTACTCGCACCACAAACGCCTTGAAGTTGACGTTGCGGCGCGACTCCAGTAACTGTACCCTCGGCGTGTACCTCGTCTTCTGGCGCACATACTCCACGATGTCCTCCGCCTTAGTGCTGTAGTGTAGGCGGGAGATGTACACCGGTGTGTTCGGCTTTGCGGCACGCAGGCTCACTCCGGAATCCGTAGGAGCTTTGCCGCAGCGGTTCTTGTTCACTCGCGAACGGCGCTTCCTCCTTTGCACCGTCACGCTATCGCGCGTCGCTATCGTCCACATAGTTTGATATTAGTTCAATCATAAGTCACTTTTCATACAGAGACCGCCAGCCGCCGTTAATTGAAAATCGACAATTTTACATCAAAACATGGAAAAACGAACTTTCGTTGCTAAAACAGTGCTAACGTGGACGGTGGCGTTGAGTAAGCTGACCAGGAGAGGGAGCATGAAGAGCTTCCTCATAACACCACTCATTCAGAGATCGCGTTATTCCTCTCCAAATTATTAAAGTGGACCTTCGTACCTTCAGCGTCCGTCTTACCTTACCTTTTGCTATTCAATAAACATTCACTAAAAAGTAGCGACCTTAATTGTAATTCATGAAACTTTACAGATTAACATAACTGGAGTAGCTCCGGCCAAGGCACCTGCAGCTGCGCCGGCACCTGCAGCTGCGCCGGCACCTGCAGCTGCGCCGGCGCCGGCAGCAGCGGGAGCAGCCGCGCCAGCGTCTGTAGCCGCAACAGCTGCTCCCGCAAAGGCAGCAGCTTCCACTACCGTTAAAAAAAAAGCTTTTCCCAGTGCGGGGCCTACTGTAATTTTACTTTATATTAATATCATAATATCCTTATGATCGAATTTCAATGTTCTTTGGTTCCACTGAAAGTAGTGCAAAGAATGAAAAAAGTTGATACTTTGATTTGAGAAGATGACTTAGAATAAACGTCACTATTTTTATAGTAGATTATTCACTAAGGGGATGAAGCAGTGTCTTAAGTCACAGGCGCTATTTTTAATCCCGAACGTAACGAAGGATTCTAGGTCTCCCGAGCGCAGCGAGGGAGCTCTGGAGTTGACTAGAATCCTGAGTGCAGCGAGGGTTCAAATTCGCCCAAGACGAAGGCACCTTTATTCCCGAGGAGAATACTCTACTTTTCGCACCTACTGCGAGGTTAATAAATACAAATTCGATTTTCGTTAGTAGTTTATGAAACTGTTCAATAACCGGGGAATATCTAAATATGTGCAGTTTCTTACACTATTTTATCTGAAGTCATGCAATTTCATCAAAAATACACATTTTACAATAATTGGATAATTAATTGGACAATAATGAATAATTGGATTTGGGCGCCACGCGGGGTTCCGCGCCACACCAACCGATCAGCTGTTGCGATGACACGCCGCAATTGTTTAGTTGTTAAAGTGTCTTCTCATGTTATTACTAACACTAGTTTCTTAAATGCATTTCTGTGTTACTAACAACTATATGGATGTATTTGAAAATCAGAAATAAATGAATATAATATTAATAAATTAGCGCCACATTAAAGGCTCGCACAGACAGGCGCGACGCGACAGCGCTACATAAAGGCGTCGCTCGTCGCGCGACACGCGGTGCCTTTGTGTCGGGCGTCGCGTCGCGCTTGTGTCTACGAGCCTTTAATGTGAGACTGCGGTTGGGCGAGTCTAACACGCACATTATTCAATAATTTTGGACTTGGCCATATACAGACAACAATTGTTTTTATTGTTGTAATTATTTTTGTTTTAGCTGTTTAATTAATATACATTATTGTTACTATAATATCTCTATAAAGTTACGAAATTAAATTATTTTGTTCGTCAACAGCAACAAAAACCTCTGAAGTGAGAACTCTTTGGTCGAACTGTGAACACGGCTACATATCAAGCTATACAACTCCAGTATAAGCTGACCTCTTATTGTACGAAAATCCTATACAATGCGAGATCAGCTTATACTGGAAATATATAACTTGATATATAGCCGTGTGTACATTCATACACAATAGAAAAAAGTTTTATTTTTGTAAAAGTTTCCATACAAATTTCTCATTTGAGATTTCAAATTCAAATTGTTTAATGACCAGCGGATCATAATTAAATTTAGTACAATATTAATGCCCGCCTGAACCATGACTTTCTTTAGGTTAGACTTGCATGACATAAAATTTAACATTAGCGAGCAGGTGGTGTGAAAAATATATTTTGTCAAAGTCCCACTTCTTTTTACTCTTTGCTCACATTTTTCGATAACAATCTGATGTTTATAGATCAAAAGAACTCGTTACCAGGGCCTGCAGTCTCGACATGAATAGCGACAAAAATCTGTCGCTAAGTCGTATAGATGTCAAATTTCTTTAATAGATTTTCAACCTTATACTTTGGAAATAAAGTTGAAAATCTATTAAAGGAATTTGACATCGATACGACTTAACGACAGATTTTTGTCGCTATCTATGTCGAGACTGCAGGCCCTGGCCCTGCAGTCTCGACATTAGATAGCGACAAAAACCTGTCGGTAAGTCGTAACAATGTCAAATTCCTTTAATAGATTTTCAACCTTATACTTTGGAAATAAAGTTGAAAATCTATTAAAGGAATTTGACATCGATACGACTTAGCGACAGATTTTTGTCGCTATCTAATGTCTAATTACGTAACACACAATATATCACAATCTGAATCATTTTGAGGCCTATTGCTAATCCATTGCTGCTGATATTCGAAAAAAATAACTGCTCAACAACGTAAATAACGCAATGAATGTTGTTGAACTGTCAAAATTAAACCCATTCCTACTACTAGTGTGTTACGTAATTAACCCGCTGGGCTTGAAACCGGTACCAAAACTACAGATTCTGTATCGGTACTCAGCGGTTCTTGCCATTTCGGTATCTGGGTAGGTACCAGTTCCAGACAGGTACTGCATCCAAACGGATACCGGTGCTCCACCTAACAAGTACCGGTACCAGATTCAGGTACCCGGCACGTACCAATAATCTCTATTTTTGTACGAGGAACCTAACACGGTAGGAGGCCTTGGAAGTGATTTTTCTAATGCCTATTAACTATCATTTTTACTTACCATATCTGTTTTCTCACTCTAACTTACGGAAATATTTGTTTAGTACCGGTATCACATCAAAGCCAATGGGTACCAGTTCCCAAAAATAACGGTATTTCAAGCCCCTGTTCGTTACAAAATTGTGCATTTGATTCTACATTTTTTTGAATTTCTTCGTGGATAATTAAAGCTCTAATTGTTAATATTATAATCTAGAAAACAAGATAATAGGTACCTATAGTAGACCGCACGTCGGTGACCATGAGCTAGCCTCCCGTGGTGCGGAGTTTCAATATGTCAAACTCAAAGTCAAATCATTTTGTTTCTATACGCACACAAAAGGCACTTTTGAACGTCTAAATGTACACGAAAATAGAATTGATTCTAGTTGCCCCTTCCAAAAGATAGTTTCGTATGGAAAATAATGGGCAAGAAACTCCATCGTTACTCTTTTAAAATGTTTTACAATATTATTTAGGTACATTAATTATATAATTATATGTGAAGACGACGCACCTAGAATATAATGACTATACCGCAATAGGTAAAAATAAATAAATATAAAGCAATGACAGGGAAATTAATTATGTGATGGTGTTCACATATTTACAAATATTTCTATTTATTCCTACAAATATTATAAATGTGAAAGTTTTTGAGGATGGATGGATGGATGTTTGTTACTCTCTCACGCAAAAACTACTGAACGGATTTGGATGGAATTTGGAACATAGATACCTTATAACCTGGATTACCATGTAGGATACTTTTTATCATGGGTACTACCATGATAAATACGTAATCCAGGTTATAAAGTATCTATGTTCCCGTAGGATAATTTCCGACCTCCACGTGGGCGAAGCCGCGGGAAAAAGCTAGTAATAGAATACGAGGCCAGCTACTGGTTTGGTTACCACTGAAGTGCGGCCTACAGTACCTATTATCTTGTTTCCTATATTTTCTAAATAAATAAAAAGAGCTCTGTGGGCCTGGCACAAACCCGCGGATCAAACGTAGCGTCAATTCGAACAATTTTAAAATTTAACAGACTCGTTTCGCACACGGACTAGAAAAAAAGAAGGACTCCGCGCCACGCGTATCTAAAGTGAAGCACTATAAGTATGCCGGACCATTTGTACAAACATGCCTCACGCACACATTTACATCATAAGGTGCCGACCGGCCGCGACATCAGCGTCATTGCAGGTACTGTTTACGTCAAGTAATAAAATAAAATAATGCCTTCTTGTGTTGTGAAATGGTGGAAAAATAATTCTACATCCTAGAAAAAGTGTCAAGGAATAACATATCACATGTACGACACTTATTTACACACACACATAGATCGGTATGGTGCTTCACTTTCGAAATGCGTGCGGCGGAGTCCTTTTTTTCTAGTCCGTGGTTTCGCACATAATATTTACTTGTTTACTTATTTTATTCTTGTCTATGGGTGATGATAACACTATGCTTGCCGCAAAAATATAACTAAATGCTATAGTACAGTATGTATGTTCGATAAAAACCGGCCAAGTGCGAGTCGGACTCGCACACGAAAGGTTCCGTACCACACGGCAAAAAACACGTTTCTTGTATAGAGTTTAATTGTTAACAGTGTTTTATTTTTATTAATTGTTGTTATAGTGGCAGAAAGTAGAAATACACACTGTGAAAATTTCAACTGTCTTAAAGACAGACGGACGGATGGACGGACGGACGGACAGCGAAGCCTTAGTAATATGGTCCCGTTGGTACCATCTGGGTACGGAACCCTAAAAAGCGTTCTAATTTACGTTATGTTTACGTCGCATGTTCGTGCTAATGCCTTGGTTACCCCTAAAGAAATTAAAAATAAAAACATTATTTTGATATTAAGTTGGCAGCTATGAAAATGACCGACCCGACCAAGACAATTTCGGGCACTCGCACCGAGCACCCGGTGCCTATGAACAAGATGCGCCTGCGCATAGCCGAGCGACTGAAGGACGCACAGAACACGGCCGCTATGCTGACCACCTTTAATGAATGTGATATGAGGTAATACAATTTTTTTTTTACTCTTCTGCAAAAGTCTTTGCAGAAGAGTAAAAAAAAAAATTGTAGAATTAAAATGTAATTGTAAAAATTTGTAAAACCCAGTCGGGTTAAGTATGTTTTTTACACGTGTAGGAACTACAGGTAACAATAATGCTAACAATGCAAAATGCATTGTTCCCCGCGCATACAGTTAAGCGGCCAGTCGTCTTCCCAGTGCCGCGCCGTAGCAATAACTTGTGTTCTGAATAGATTATGTAAGAAGCGTCACTGTGCTTATTAATCATGGTTATCAGTCAATAGACTTTATACTGTACACTGGAATTTTATTTACAACCACGATATCAAAAGGTCCCAACACCACGTATGTTTGTGGTATTCTTTATAACCTCGAAGCATCCTAACGACTGGATGGATTTTGATACATGGTCTATCGACTCGTCTAGGTCTCACGATGTTTATAGGTTAGGTGTTGTTTTGGAAGCCGTCACCTCCTTCTGCGAAGCAGTAATGCTCGCGAAGGAGGCGGAGCGCGAGAGGGAGAGGCAATCGTTGCGCTCTCACGCCCCCAGTCGCCGCAGGAGGAGACACCATGGGCGTCGGGAGTCGATTGCCGACTCCCGGCCACCGTAGGCGCGGGCTTGCGGAAGGCGAGCAATGGGCAGCTCGTCGTCCGGTAAAGACCAGGCCCGGGTTGACGGCACGTTGTGTTCCACGCGCGCCTCAAAGAGGTGTCAGCATAATTGACGGGGTCCGATAGGGCCGATGCCTGCCGGGGTCGCGGATTGTTTGTTGCATTAATATCGATAACACAGATAATATAAAACCAGCGTGTGATCCATCAGTTTTTTTCGCTAGCTAATTTAATTTGACCCTGTAGAATAGTCACACAATATGACCCTGTAGAATAGTCACACTATATGACCTTGTAGAATAGTCACACAGTTTCAATTCTGACTTTATCTCAAATTCGATTTCCATATTAATGGCCGTGAACGGGAAAATATTGTCCACAGCAAGCTGATGGCGTTCCGAAAGGCGAACTTGCAGGCATTTGTCAAGAAGTACGGGGTGAAGCTGTCTTTCATGTCTCCGTTCCTGAAGGCTGCATCCAACGCCCTGATAGATCAGCCCGTCGTCAACGGGGTTATCATTGGATCTGACATAATTTACAGGTAAACAGAAAAAGATTTTGGACGACACAAAATTTTTATCTGAATGCGTTTTCTAACCCCTGGATTTTAAAGGCTTACCTAAATTAATTCGCATAAGCAATAATTAATCTGTCCACGTAACGTAAACGAGGCGAAAGCAGTATGTAAGGATCGTAGCTGACGGCGATCTGTAGTTTCTGCCTACCCCCATGGGAAGAAGGCGTGAGTTTATGTATGTATGTATGTACCTATGACTGTCCAAAATTCCCGCTGCTGGGAATCAGGCCTCCTCTCTGTGAGAGCAAGTGGGCCATAATTCACCACGCGAGCCCCATCTGGGTTGGAGCACGTCGTCGCATTGGATGCCTTCGAAATTTTTGAATATCCTCGTTTTCCTCGCGATGGATTCCTTGGTTTTTACTTATTCCAGTTTTTCTTTCGTTCTTAACTTCAACCTAGAAGGCATTTACAAAATGGATTTTTTATTTATATTTTTTTATTTTCTTTTGTTTTATATAGATTATTTTCTATTTTGTGAATGTAATGTAAATGTAATGTAATAATGAACGTTGTGGGCCTTGTAGAATACTTGCTTAAATTTTTAGACTATTTTCTATTTTGTTAAGTAGGTACCAGCACCCTAATCACGTAACACACTATCAATCACAATCTGAATAATTTTGAAGCCTATTGCTAATCCATTGCTACATATGTTCAAAAAATTTGTCTGCTCAACAACGTAAATAACGCAATGAATGTTGTTGAACTGTCAAAATGAAACCCATTCCTACTGTTAGTGTGTTATGTAATTACCCCGCTGGTACTGGTTGACAAGCCTACACTGTCCTCCCATACCTACTGACAGAGTAACTTGAAAACATTGTGGAAGCCAATTATTTTTAAAAGACTAACCATGACGTTTGGGGACGATGGGGAATGTCTATCAAAGTTTGTACCTCCATTGTTGAGACTATAGCGCCGTACTTGGCCTTAATATTTAATTTGTGTGTGGATCAAGGAGTCTTCCCGGATCTAATGAAATATAGTAAGGTAATACCACTTTTCAAATCAGGGGACAGTAAAAACACCAATAATTATAGACCCGTATCCGTGTTGCCGGTTTTCAGCAAGGTGTTTGAAAAGGTAATGCTGAATCAAATGCTCAATCATTTTAACACCAATAAAATCTTACATGATCAACAGTATGGTTTCACCAAGGGACGTTGTACGACTGACGCCGGTGTCACCTTATTAAAACACATATTTACGGCGTGGGAAGAGGCCCAAGACGCCGTAGGAATCTTTTGTGACCTCTCCAAGGCATTTGATTGCGTCGACCATGAAACCTTAATATTGAAACTTGAGCATTACGGACTTGGAAAACTTGCGCTCAGTTTAGTAAAATCTTATTTAAATGATAGACAACAGCAAGTTCAAATAAATGGTGTCAATTCACTCGGTTTAAAAGTAAAAATGGGTGTACCACAAGGCTCGATATTGGGGCCTTTCCTCTTTTTAGTATATATTAATGATCTACCCCATTTGTTGAAAACCCAACCACAAATGGTGTTATTTGCTGACGATACTTTTTTAATTTTTAAAATTAATAGACGTGCATCAAATCTTGACGACGTAAATAACGCCCTACTGCAGATCCAAAAGCTAATAATTTAGTATTAAATGGGAAAAAAACTAAATGTATAAGATTTTCTTTACCAAATGTCAAAAGTACTAATTGTGAGATAGGAATAAATCAAGAGAAACTAGAATTCGTCGATAAAACTGTTTTCCTGGGGATCACGCTCGACTCAAGGCTTCAATGGGGTCCTCATTTAACATCCCTTGCAGGACGGCTCAGTTCAGCGGCATACGCTGTGAGAAAAATCCGTCAATTTACTGATGTAGGTACCGCGAGGCTAGTCTATTTTAGTTACTTTCATAGTATTATGTCGTACGGTATTTTACTATGGGGACGGGCTGCAGACGTTGAGTCTATTTTTATTCTGCAGAAAAGAGCCATCAGAGCCATATATGGCCTCCGCAGGCGCGACTCTCTAAGGGAACGGTTTAAAGATATTAACATCATGACGGTACCTTGTCAATATATTTATGAAAACATTATGTACGTAAGGAAAAATCTACATAGTTTTAGTAAAAGAGGTGAAAGACACAATTATATCACTAGAAATAGGGACCAATTAGTTCAACCAGGTTTCAGGCTGGCTAAAGTAGACTCTTCTTTCATGGGGTACTGTTTAAAATGGTACAACAAAATACCTCCCCATATACTTCAATTGAATGAAACGAAATTTAAATCCTGTATAAAACGCACACTATGCAGTCAAGCATATTATAAGTTGGGGATTACATCGCTGATAAAAATGCTTGGCTCAACGCTGGTCCTGCTCCACAAGGGCGCATTAACTAATTGATTAGCATTTGGAACTACTGAAGATTGTAAAAACTGTCTTTACATTGTATAAATTCAATCTTGTAGTATTGTATAATTGCATAGCACAGGTGTGAGTACTGTGTACCTACTATAAAGCTACCATTTTCTAGGTTTGTCTTTCATTGACTTGAATGTGCCCTGGCGGCTGAGAGTATGTCATGCTCACTCAAATGTCTCGCTGGTGGTGGCGTGTGTGTTGGATCATTAAGTTCCCTTCAAAATGGTTGAGCTAAATGGTGCTGATCCATACGTCATGTTCGTGAACGGGCGCCGTCAGTGGGGACTGGTCATCTCTTGGCTGCCACGGCTTATTTTAATTTAATATTGGAATTGTTGTCGTCTCTTTATTACGGACGCTTTTAACGTTCTGCATCGTTCTCACATGCATAATTTCAACATGAATGATGTAACCAATAATTTGTAACCATATTTTGATTTAAAAGAGTGTCCATGGAGTTTCTTGCCCGTTCTTCTCCATAGGTACCTACTACGCTTTGGAATGGGCAACTAGCTTCATCTTTCTGACTGACCGACCCCTTGACAATTCAAAAGTGCCTGTAATTGGTTTATTTGAAATAAATGCTTTGAGTTTGAGTTTGAGTTTCTTGCCGGCTTTTCTCCATAGGAAACGACCAAATGGAACCATGCACCTAGCTTCTGTCATTTCATAGTATTTTGAATCAGAATACGTTTAATTTGACAGGGACTACGTGGACATATCAATCGCAGTGGCAACTCCTCGTGGGCTGGTCGTCCCTGTACTTCGTAACGTTGACTCCATGGACTACCCGCGCCTGGAGATGGAGATGAACTCGTTGGGTGCTAAAGCCAGGGAAGGTAATAAACTAATAAACTCACTCACTGTTTTTCTACAGAAATTCCTTAACGCGAAAGTGCCAGCGTAGCCCGCGACTAGGGTTACCATATCTCAGGATTTGTCCTGAGATCTCAGGATTTTTAGGCTCCTGGCAGGATTGCGGCCGGATTGAGGGAAATCTCGCGAATCTCAGGATTTTGCGATATTTTTATAAAATAAAGTATTTCTATCTAGATTTTTCAGTAAATTTTGTTTTATTGGTAAGTTACAATCAACATAAACAAAAATATAATCTTCTTTGAATAGTATCATAGCACAAATCACAAATCAACACAATTAACATCAACACAGTATTTAAAAAAAACAATCCAAAATAAGAAAAACATCACGTGTAAAAAAAAATGTGTTGTCGTTAATTACGTTTGCGACAAAATCTCAGGACTTTTCTATAGAAATCAGGCTTTTTGTCAGGACTTTTCAATTTTGCATATGGTAACCCTACCCGCGACATTAATTTTTTTTTACGTTTTTGCTATTTGCAAGTTAGAATCATCAATACAATATTCTCTAAGTTCAATTTGCCGGATTGAATGACTATTTCATAAAATCATGACATTTGAGGCCAATTCTCACTTAGAGAGTTGTGTTGATGATTCTAATGATTATAATTATTATGTGAATACACATTTGTTATTACGGTCGCGAATCATTTCATCAACATACAACCTGACACTGGCCTACAAGTAACATAAGAAAAATTGCATTTCGCGGGCAACCCTTAGCGCAAACCCCTTTAAAAACTGCTGGATCGACATCTATTCTATTAATTTCAGGTAAATTGGCGCCAGCAGACATGCAAGGCGGTACCTTCACGTTAAGCAATGGAGGAGTGTTTGGATCGCTTTTGTCTATGCCGATCATCAACCTGCCACAGTCAGCCATACTGGGCATGCATGCTATAATCCAGAGACCA
This sequence comes from Dryobotodes eremita, assembly GCA_917490735.1. Lineage (NCBI taxonomy): Eukaryota > Metazoa > Arthropoda > Insecta > Lepidoptera > Noctuidae > Dryobotodes > Dryobotodes eremita. The sequence continues at coordinate 16,693,563 of OU823257.1, forward strand.
GTCGCAGTGGATGGCAAGGTATGACTTATGAGTCAATTCAATAATAAGTTGGATCATCACCATCATTCTTCAGTCACTTTCCGAATGTGTTTTGTAGTCGGGGCTGCATTTCTTTTTTCATCAATTTTATCAACCGTATGTTCAGTATTTCATCCATCCATCGTTATACTTTTCTCTTGTCCTTTATAGCCTACTTTCAAGAAGGACATGTTTCTTTCTACCATAGAGTAACCATGGATACTCGTAACCTTTCTTCTGACATGCCTATTTTGTTTTTCTTCGTCATCAGCCCCACTTTTAAAATTCCTTATTTTTTATAGGTTGAAATCAGGCCTATGATGTACCTCGCCCTGACGTATGACCATAGGTTGATTGACGGCCGCGAAGCAGTGCTGTTTCTACGAAAAGTTAAGTCAGGTGTTGAAGACCCGACTTCTATACTTGCTGGTATTTGACTCTATGGATTAATTAAGTCTGGGTATCGCATAGCCAGAGCTCGACCGATACTCCGCGCTCTCCGTAAACTCAGTGAGATCTGTGTGGCTCTGTGGAGCACGAAGACGCCTCGGTGGCCGTACGTGCGAGTGTATGTGGCTGGTGGCTCTCTCGTGTGAATTCTTACAGTCCGTTCACAGTTATTTTTACCCCTGACAGCATCAACCCAATAGCAACCTTGTTGTAACTGTAGTAAAGATTACTGTAATTAGACAGACTTGTCAATGGCAGCAACCCAGTAGCAACCTTATTACAATTACCATTAAGATCACTGTGATTTAGACAGTGATTCAAAGTCAGAGGTAAAATAACGAATGGACGTATATATTTTTCCTGTTTTGTGCCACAGACTACGTAAGAATGGTGAGCAAAGAGACTATTCTAGATTATACTCGGATAATTTAAAATGATGATTGATATTGACTCTAATGCTAATTGGTTTCTTTAGAGCTTGCATTGGTTTATCGTAGTAGGTACCTACGTGATAATTACGAAGTTATGATGACTATTCCACATAAGCCACTAATCAAGAGTTGATTCAAAATACATCGAAAGTTAGTTCTTTTAATTTATCATGCCCAGCTGGTACTGAATACCACAAGGTACCAGCTGAGCATGGTACCAGTAAACAGTCTTTGAACCCTATGTAAAGAAAGCGTAAAAGGTTATTGTTGTACAGTGAGCTTCAAACTTTATAGCTGCTCTGAAGCCCGCTACTCGCGGCGCAATACCCAACCCCTCACCCCGCGGTCACATAAGTTTGTTACTGCGCAGCTACTCGCCTCGTGTTCAGAGCCGCCATAAAGCCGGTTGCAAACCAAGAGCTAAGCTGATTTATTTTAGGTTAGCTCGCATAGCTGAGGTAATTTTTCATACTTGTGTTTATAGCTTGCGGTCTGCACACAAATATGAAAAATTACCTCAGCTATGCGGTTAAGCTAAACTAACTTAGCTTAGCTCTTGATCTGCAACCGAAATAAAGGTTGCATCAGACTGTAGGAAGGTGTCATATCATACATACGTCAACTCACGTCTTCTCCGCATGGGGGTAGGCAGAAACTATAGAACGCCACCTGCTAGGAGGTGTCATATCAATCACCATAAAATGAGCAGAGTATAGAAGATATTTGAGATAGATGATGAGTTTGCAAATGTATATAACTGTGAATTTAAATATTATGTAGTTTGTAAATATTGTTTACTGCCGTGTCTTGGCGTAGGACATAATAAGTTCGAAATCAGCCGAATAGGCAATTTATTGCGAAAATATGAATTATGTTTTTATTTAATAAAAAGAATTACTTACAGTGATGGTTTCTTTCTACCTATTATTAAAACCGCACCTCTGACGGAAGATGCGTCGGGCGTAACTTGTTGGCACGCTCGACGCATTATAGCAATGATTTCCTAGAATAGCGGTGGCGGCACATAACGACCATAGTGACAGCTGTCACGAAAATAATGACAGCGATAAAGATTTAAATCTTTAAGATTCGCCCTACCGCGACAAAATATAGTCTCGTTTCTGTTTCGTTTTGACACCTCTGACACACAATGATGCCATGACTTGAGTGTCGGTGGCCGCCACATAGTGTCATAAAATGTACTCTGTGATAGTAGATAATTCATGACAGCAGTCACTGCGGCCGTTGTCACAGTATTATGGCCCTTGTGTAGCGGCCACCGCCTTTCTAGGAAACCGTAACTTGAACAATCGACTCGACTCGATCGAATCGACTAATTTAAAGATTTCATTTTAAGTGTTGTTCAGACAGGTGATAGGTAGCGATGGCGAGTTGACAGTAACATATTTTGTGTGACAGTACCTGGCCCGCCGCAAATATGTTCCTTGGGCCCGCCACAGCGGAAAATTAAAGTAGGTACTATGTATTTATTTGTTATTTAACCATTTATGTAGGTACACACTTACAAACAGGAAGAAAGGATCAGAAAAAATTGTAGAAAGGTTATGCTTATTTCTAAAGAAATCTCTTCCAGCATACCTGCGATAGGAGAGTATATTAAAGAGATGTAGACAACGTGTGTAAGAGTAGAAGGGAAAACAAAATACATAAAATCGAAAATAATTTTCCAATTTAAATATAAACATACAATATGAGAATATACATACATACATAGGTACATACTTCTAAAATAAATATCACAAAAATATATAAAAATATAATGTAGTTTAAATAATAAATGACAAAATGGAAAGATAGTGTTCTTTTTTCACTCTACTTTTAAATACTGCAACAGTTTGAAAAAAATGTCTTAACGAATAATGAAATTATGAAGTTTTGACGGACACAGAAAACACCAAAAAAATTACGAAAGTTGTTCTCTTTTGTACTCTATAAAGAAATTCGAAAATCTTATTACTTTAGAAATGATAGCCTTGTGTTGGGAGCGTACTCCCTGGCCATGCCACCAAGTTTTATTAGGCCTACTGAGACATAGTGTACCCTAAAGAATTGTATGCATTATGTACACACGGCTACATATTAAGCTATACCTACAGTTATCAAGCTATAGGTACAGCTATACAGTTTTAGCTGACCTCGCATTGAAGCTTTTCGTACAATGAAAAGTCAGCTTATACTGGAAATGTATACCTTGATTTGTAGTCGTGCGTAGTACCCAAAAACGTAATGATATTACGGAAAAGTGTAAGAAGTGCTAGAAATAAGCAACACAATACGAATCTACATATAATATGCGTAACGAGAGTAATGGACCTTCAAGAAGTACTTTATAAGAAGTTTGTAGGAACTTTTTATTAGGTACGGTCAGCAAGGAAAATGGTTAACACTGTTACTTTTACATAATAATATCATCTAATTTAAACTGACACAAAATTATTAAATACACTGTTTTTTAGCATTCTAAAGTAAGATTTTCGAATTTCTTTATAGGACGCGAAAGAGAACAATTTTCGTATTTTTTTTTTGGTGTTGTGTTTGGTATCATATCTCCGCCTCGAAACCGCAGTAGCTTTGCCTTGATTTGTCCGTTGTACGACAAGCAACACAGAAGCGAAACTGCCTGTTCTAACGCACACACATTTGGTTATTATTCCATCTCTTTCCCACGTGATTTCGCTGATCTACAGGCTTAGCACAAGCACCGTTTTGTCGACGGAAGAATAGACAAAAATGAAGTTCTATGAAGACAGTACGACGGTGGCAAAGTAAAAAGAATCAATTGCACTTTTAACGAAATTCAATAGTTTATTCACGTTTACTTTTATTTTGCTTATATCTCGAAAATGGTGTGTCCTATCGGAAAAAATTATGAAAATTTCGACCTCCTCTATGTAACCCTTAAACCCCTAAAACTCACATGTAGGTAATAATTTTTCACATTTTCCATACAACAAATGAAAAATTCAATTTTTCCATTCCATTTTTATACTTTGTGGCCGTTGAGTAAAAAGTTTTCTAGTGTCTTTAGCATGACGATTACAATATCAAATTGTCTTCATAGACAACTTTCATTTGTCAGTGTGATTTTGACAGTCTGGGATAGAAAGATAAAGAAAGAAGAAAAAATTAAAAAGAAGAAAATAAAGAAAATACGTTTATTTGCGGTAAACATGACGCAAAGAAAAAACACAAATACAAAAACGAACGAGTTGGGGGAAAATATGCGTCACATCCACGCAAAACGGCAATCGCTCAGCATAATGCTACGACCCTATGCGAGGCATAGCCCCAGCGCTGGTTTTCAGCGATAGCCGGCGTTGACGTGATGACGTCAACCAGTGCAGCATACGAAAATTAAAAATAAACAAAAAATAAGAAATAAAATAAATACACTATACCTAGTTCAAAATTTATATAAACATAATATTTAGAAAGTGGTAACATTCCAAGCAACGACTCATGCGCCGCCCGCGCCGGGCTTTAATAATCTGTGCGCCCAGCTGTCATAAAACTATACAAAACTTTCTTCTGAAATAATCTACTTAAATAAAAAAGCACCCAGACAACGATATCGGTAGAAACGAAAGATTTTGGTAAAAAATTTAAGACATCTAAGTAGTTGCCATGCATAGATTTATTATGTACACACGGCCTTAGAGTAATTAGACTCACACGGCTAATTAACAAGCTATACATTTACAGTATAAGCTGATCTCGCATTCTATAGGATTTCCGTACAATGAGAGTTCAGCATATACTGGAAATGTATAGCTTGAAATGTAGCCGTGTGTACAGTACTATCCTTCGACTAATCAAAATCTAGGGACATTTTGCGTCAACCTACCTAGTAGCACTAATGCGTTGTTCAGACGGAGGCGGAGGTGGAAGCGGACAGTTGTCCGTACCTATTTCCTGAGCCTCTGTCTGAACAACGTATTACACTTACACGATGAATCTTATCTTAAAACAGTGAATCTTATCGAGATCACAGATTGATTGAGATACTATGTGCCGCTAGCGCCACTAGTGGTGAAACTTGACAGGTATGATTATGTACCTTCCAAGTTTTTGTGAATGGAATAATAGTGTTCTGTGATTGGAGCGTTCCCATTCAAGAAATAGTTTTCATTTTTCCACTTTTTTGATTTGATTACTTTATGTATCCCACTCAAGAAGCTTCTTTTTGTGTGCACTTCTCGATTTCTACGGGTGGAAAATGAAATATCTCCTTTATTCTGAACTCGTTCTATTGTAAATGTAATTTTTTTATTTTTGATGGCTGGCAATAATGTATAAAGAAATGTCAAATGGATTCCATGTCCGTGTATGTATTTTTATTCGGCGCGACAATTGATCAAACTTGTTTTTCTTGTGATTACCACCTTTTTTCATGTAACAAAATACATACTTCTAATACCAAAATTAAGTGAAACGATCCTTTCGGTGTATAGTGGCTTAATATGTGTTAGTAGTGAAATAATGAGGCGAGGTCATCCAGCCATCGGAGGATGGCGAAGTGAAAATCAAAGGCATTTTAGGCCTAGAGGTAATGGGCCTCCGCGATTTAGACCTCCGAGGATCTATCCATTACTTGAAAGCCCCAGGTAAGACCCTAGTACCAATATAAGTTCCAATATTTCCATTGCATCACTGACGCGCCAATATTTCGTATACCTTAAATGTAAAAAAAAAACCGTGTATGTATAGGACAACACGTCGATAAAACTCCAAAATTAAATTTTGATGTTCGTAACAAATAAAAATTGATATACTGAGCAACGGAATTTTTTGTATTTTTTGTTTTTTCTTAGTTGCTATAATAATCTTTTTCAGATTCCCGCCACCTAGCCCTCGACTAAATCAAAGAGGTCCACCACCTTTCAATGCTCACGGAGGTCATCCAGACGATCATGGCCGACAAGATCACCATGACAGACACAGAGAATATCGCGATAGCCATCGCCAAATTGATCAGAGAATGCCAGAGAGAGCGCATCATACACGCTCCAGGCAGATGTATCAATATGTCCATCCTAATATGAGATCAAAAGATAATCAATACAGCTCATACAAAGAGACATCAAATTTTTATGAGGATGCTGCACCAGAGCCATTTCATGTTAACAGTATGGGTGATATAGATCAGCGGCAGCTTCCTCTCTTACCTCATGCACCAGATTCTTATAGTCAGCACCAGGCATCTCCTTGGGCCAATCCACCTCCAGGCTTTAAAAAACATGATTATGATGATAGAAATCTAAATTCCATTAGACATCATGATATTGCCGAAAGAAACAAAATACCTGCTGTAGATTATACTGGTCATAGACCACCTGCGTCAGATCATTATGGTGGGACCTCAGGACCAACCACCAACAATAATGACACATCATTTAGTCGATCTGTAGATGACACGGTAGATATCATCAGGAAAAGGTTAATGAATCGTAATGATCCAGAGAGGTTATCACAAGACGCCGCAGTCCATCAGAGTATCACTGAGCAGGAAGAAAGTGAGAATGTACATCAGCATATTCAGCCAGAACAACCAGCTAAGAAGAGAACACCAAGACAGAGACACAATGTAAAATCTAATTGTGACAAAATGAAATCAAATATTGTCCACCAACTTTTTAAGATGGATAAAGATAAGATGCATAAACTTATGGATGATCCGGGTTCTTCATCAAAGTTTGAATACGCCATTAGCAGTTTAATAACAGAGTCACAAAATAGTTTGAACCGCCATTTAAGATCTGTGGCAGAGAAATCTTTATACAGTTCCAGCACAGACTTCATTCATAATGACAATAACACTATCTATGAGGATACTTTCATGAAGCAGATGCAGTGTCTCTTAGATCCACAAGACACTGTATTACTAGAAGATATAAAGCCCATTGTCATGGCTGAACTTAGTAAAGTACTACAGTTGGCTGAATTTGAACAAAGATTTGATGTGTCTGATGAACACAGCACCCATCATACTACAGATGGACAGCCTAATTATCCCTATTTTGAACCCTACAATTATGATGAATACTCACAGGACCCATGTTATGAGCAAGATCGACCTTCATCAATAAATTATGAAAATTCAAATAGATTAGATGTAACAAGTAATTCCAACAAGAACTTAAATTATGATCATGAAGCGTCATATAGAGAAGTCGAGCCTCTATTTGAGAGGCGTCAATCAAAAAGAAGTGACCCTGTTCAAGAAAGAAAATTTAGTATAGAAAGCCAGAGAAGAAGTTTAGAAATCCCTGTTGAAAAGCCTTTTAAATGTAAAGATGAACCACCACCACTATTTGATTGCAATACTGATCAGCTGTCTGAAGAAGAGGATACATTTGCTGAACTAGACAGGCAATATCATGTAGTTGTTGACCACGACTTTATTGAAAATGATGATCTCTCAACGGAACCCCCTAACTTTCAACCTGTTCAAATAGCAGCACCTCACATTGTAAATGAAATCCACAGTCAATTGCAAACCATTGCCCAGTCACCTTTGGATTTATTTCCTATGAGCAGTACAGAGAGCCTCAGAGATATAGCTAAGCATATCAAACAAGAAGTGACATCTCTAGATTATCAAAATAAAAATACTATTAACGAAAATACATATAAAACTTCTGACAATGGTGTTCACAAAGTAAAACAAATTAAAATAAAGCAAGAGCATGTGCCTCAACCTAAAGATACTGAGAAAGAGACTGAAAAATCAGGTAGCTCCAATATTATTAAAAATCCTCCATCAAACTCACGAAAAAGATCTATTGATCAAAGACCATCTCATCGTAAAGAAAAACGAAAGAAAAGTGAATCTAGCCAGTCCGATTCTGCAAAATCAACATCAGATAAAAATGTCCTGGCCAATGCTGGTTCCATTAAGTCAACAGAAAAGTGCAATGATACCCAAAAGCCCTATTATAATATATTTTTACCTAAAGATGAAAGTACGAAAGAAACTAAGGATAGTAAAAAAGTTGACTCAACAGATAAAAGTTATTCAGATAAATATGTCAAAAGGAAAGAAACCTCAAAAAAGCCAAAAGAAAAAGAGAGTGAGTCAGGCAGAAAAAGACATTCAAGCACATCCAGTCAAACCATTGTTAGTCCAAAAGATAGTATTAATAATACAAACAGTCAAACACCCTCAAAATCAGATCCTAAAATTAAACTGAAGACTTTCAATATGTTTGTAGAGCAGCCCAAGAAGTCGTCATCTCATCACCATGCACACAGAAACACTGCTTTAGCTATAAGCCCTACAAAACCCACTGTAGAGGAAAACATATTGAAACAAGTGCCAACAACAACAACAACAACAACAACGACAATAGCAACAGCAACACCAACTCCTGCACGCAATAAGACAGTGCAGACTAAACATGTAGGAACTCAAGTCATACGAAGACTAATTACAAAAGAAACACAGACATTTCAAAGTAAAATAACCAGTACCAGGTTTTGTCAAACAGAAAGGAAGAAGCTGGTCTCAAAATGTGTGCAAACAGTTGCTGTGTCTTTAGAAAGCTCAAAACCGAGGTCAGCTGACGCTTTCGAAAGAATGAAAGAAATAGACATGGAAATACAAGTTCTAATACAAGAAAAATTTAAACTGTACAGTTCCTTAGAATCCAAAGACTCGTGTCCAAGCAGTATGGGTATGACTGTTCTGAACGTAACTCCTATTGACGAAAGTAAAGATGAAGGTGAAGATGACACTGACACATTGCACGAAAATATAATGAATGAAGATGAAATTGTAGACGAATTCACCAGCATACCTGTGGAAGAATTAGAACAAATAGCTTTAGAAAGTGTTCAAGAAGATAGCACCGATTCAACAAGAGTTGAAAAAAGAAGTTTACGACAAAAATTACTGCAACAAGAACGAAAGAGTTCTGAGAGCCCCACTTCAAGTAAAAAAAGTAATAAAAAAGCGAAAACACCCAATATATCGCTTATAGAACAGATAATTACAGATGATAGACCTCTAGAAGATATCATATCACTAGACGACCTAGAGGAGCCGCAATCTAAAACCAAGAAGAAACCTCGATCTCAACCAAAGAAAAAACCAACTAAGAGGACGAAGTCTCAGAAAAATGCGAATGCAAATTCATTTGATTTAAAGGACTGCTCAGTGGTTCTTATCCAAACTGATGTAAGAAAGTTTATAAAGGATGAACCCATAGATACTAATGAAACATCTGCGCCTGTTGAGACTGGTGAACCGTCTAATTCTGGCATAGCAGATGTTGGTCCTTTTGAGCCGGAAATAAAACCCGCGCCAAGACCAACACAAGAGGAAGAAGAGACTGTGGTTAATGATATCCAGTTTGACATGTTAGATGTTTCAGAAGATATAGTTATAGGGGGGGAGAGTGAGATAAAATGTAATGATAAAGACATGCATGGGAGGGAGGCGGTAAGTGAGGAGATAATATTGGATAACAGTCAGTCGTCAGCGGATGACGCGTCCGCGGCGGAGAGCGGGCAGGCGGAGAATGAGTGCAAGATGTACGATTATTCGACTGATGAGAAGTTGCGCCGAGATTCGGTCACTGTCACCGGGAATGCTGACGCTGTACTTGCGATAGAGGTGAGTTTTTAATTATTCATTATTAAATGGACTCTATTATATTACCACACAAAAGTAATAAATAATTAGCTATTTTTTAAACCTGCAACAAAATATGAATTCTTATGCATTGTTTTCTTCAATGTACTTATACTTTACAAAAGTTACTTATGCTTCAAATTACATACCAGCACCCTAATTACGTAACACACTATCTATCACAATCTGAATCATTTTGAAGCCTATTGCTAATCCATTGCATCATATGTCCGAAAAAAAAAACTGCTCGAAAACGTAAATAAAGCCATGAATGTTGAACTGTCAAAATGAAACCCATTCCTACTGTTAGTGTGTTACGTAATTACCCCACAGTTATTGCTCAAACTAGTAATTCAAGAAGCATAGGCAACATTAAAATCCTCAAATTCACACCTAATTATAACAACATAATTAATTCAAATTAACTTTAAATTCCAGTGCATTGAGACTGACTTCATAGCAGCTTGCTTGGACGGCAACGTGTACCACTTCAGTTGTGATGGGCAGCTACTAAACACACTTCGAGGGTCCAACCTGGCCGTCACATGCCTGACCATAGTCAAGGAGAAGTATGGGACCACTGTGTACACGGGATCACTGGATTCTAGGATACGATATTATGATTTAGAGGTAAGATTGTTTGACTTACTCTATTCTCTAGTTTACGACAATTTTTTGTTATTATTTTTGCAAGGCGAAGGTGAGTTGTAGGTCGTAGGTTCGAACCCAGACAGGCGCTTTACTTTGTGTGAATTATTTCATCACCACTGCTCTCAAAACGGTGAAGCAAAATATCGTGAGGAAACCAGGTTAGTTAGATTACATTTTAGCAATAGGCTGCAGTACCGCTACAGCAGCACCTTAATTCTGGAAGCAGCGCGATCCTTCTTTCCGTTTTTGCTGCGCGTCGCGAAGGCGCTCGGAGACTTTGTGAATGTGAAAATCATGAAATACTCTTACAACAAATGAAACCATTGGCCCTAGAAAAATAATAATAAAGTATTTATTCATAGTGTTGCAAATTCCAACCTATATGGCGTTAGTATAAGTAAAGCGAAGTTTACATTAGCATCAGGACTTGCAGAAGTTGCAAGGCAAGCAATTTTTACTTTGAAATCTTGCGAAAGTGAACTTGCCTTGCCGCGAGTGTTTACACGGTAAGAATTGCCTGCGAAACTCAACTTGTGCAAGGTCTGTTGAAAGTAAACTTCGCTTCAGATGAGTCACTGTTTATCAAAATAATATTGTCATTCTAAAAATCTATACCAATAAAATAGTAACGAAGATTTTTGGTTCATTTTTCTGGAGGTATGTTCCGGATTGGCGCAAAAACGGTTGACCGGATTTAGATGAAATTTGGCACACATATAGTTTATAACCTGGATTAACACATAGGGTACTTTTTATTCTTCGTGATCTAAATGGTCATTGTAATAATTGCCTGGCAATTTGTAAAAACACTGTATTATTCTATAAAATAAAAAAAATAGTATGTGGGTGCTACATCTAATCGATTCTATTTAAATATACTCTATGCGAACTTTTGATGTGAAGTTCAAGGCTAGGAATTAGGTCATCTGGAAAAGGCGACAATAATTTTTTTTATCAAATAGGATGACAGCAACATCCGTCGATATCCGTAGGTGTACTGATAACATCTCTGCACACGCCTAAATACATCGCATATAAAATTAAAAGTAAACGTTTTACAAGAAAATACCGGTCAAGTGGTCTGAGAGTTTCATATTTTATTAGGTTATTTTTTTATTGGTAAAAACATGCACAACATTACAGACCAATATCCAAGAAGTTATTGCACAGTAGCATTTCAATAAAAACAGACATTTACAATAAGGAAGAAATAACAATTTAGAAATAATACACAAAAATAACTAACAAAACACGTACAATTAACAAACAACAATCAAATAATATTGGCAAAAAAATCATCCAACGTCCATCATCTCACTGAATCTCAAACATGCACGACATACGTCTATCCATCTCGCGGCACACACATCACAGTCCTGTGTCGATCCCAGTAGGACATTCATCATTGCGAGCGCGTGAACCAAGGGCGAGTTGCGAAACTGTTCGTGCTGAAGGAACGGCCAACAATCCATGTCGTCGGGGTCAAGTTGGTATTTGGGTAAAGGAAGAACAAAAAGTCTCACAAGCCGAGCTACTAGTTCCGGGCAATCAGACTGCCCACGGAGGACACGCATCTGATACGGACCCCTAAATATGTGCAAAACACACTTTAGCATACAGCAACAATTGTTGGTCGCAATTGGTGTCCACTCGAAACAATTTTACTAGCCCTTTCATACATTGCCACTTTAGCAATTTAATAAAAACAGTCATAATCAGGATATGAGTATCCTGATCTTATGACCAACACTAAACTGTTTGCTGAGCATTGTAGATAAATACCATGTTCTAAAATACCAAAGTAACGTTTCTACTTATTCATTTAATTCTTGTCTTACATTCCAGACGGGTTTGGAGAAGGGTCCAGAGTGCAATGTTCTCAGTCCAATACAGACGATGGACCGCGCCTGGGACACCGTCTTCGTTGGCACCAGGACTGGTTTCGTACTGCAGTTTGAATGCAAGGTAAGCAAAGGAAAAATAACCCTAATGTAAGTTGTCATGGCATGGAAATCAAGAGGCTCGCTATTAAAGCAAAAAATGCTGGTCGCCCCATAGAGTCGGACCGAATTTAATTTTTGCCCGAAATATCCATTTTCAGCCGAAAAAGTTAATACTCTTATTTCATTTATTCTGAGAATGTCTGTAGTCACAACAACTTAAAAGCGCAATCACTGAGAAAATACTGAAATAATGTTTTTTCTCGAATATAATATCAGATTGTTTGATTATTAATTCATTTCATTAATTCATGATTAATGATGTCTTTGAGAAAACTAGGTAAGTAGAAAGTTTCGTGAGACTGAATATAATGATTAAAAGATTGTCACTGGATCATTTATTTAAAAAAAGAAACGAATTACGTTATAATTTTCAGCCGAAAAAATAAAACAATTTTCGGTCGGATTTCCAGGCTACATGTCAAGTATGAAATACAGGGTAAAAAAATGCTTGGTCGCTTGAGTTTCGTTATGTATGACGAGTCATCTACTCAAGGGACCGAGCATTTTTTGTTTTTTCGTTATAGTTTCGTTATGTGGAGTGAAGAAAGAGAAACAACTCAATACTAGTCACAATAAATACTTTTTAATATTTGTTTCAATATGGAATTAAATTATTCTAAATTAGATACTACAGACTGTTATCTTTGTCTGACGTTTTTTTGCTATGCCAGTATTTGTTTTGTATTTTTGGGGCCAACATTTCTAAAGACAATGCAAATGCTATCCAAGAGTAATGTCGCACGTGTTCTAGGCAATTAACAATAACAAAAGCAAGGCGGCTGTTTACGACCTCAGGCGTCTTTCTTAGAAAAATCGGCGACTCAAAGATTTAGTCGGTGCCTTTTGTAAACTGGTACAATACGTGCCACTAAAGATGAGAATTGACACACCACATGGTTTGACTTGCGCAGTAGACGATTTATAGGTTTCTTTAGCAGTAAGAAGTCTGAGGCGAGAAGGGTCCGCCGACCGACCGACCAAATTAAGGATAACTATTTCGTACACGATTGTACCTGCGCAGGCTCCCACGACTAACGTTCGTCAAGTCTCATCTTTCGTGGCGCGTATTTTAACATAAACAGTAATGCTGATAAAATATATTTACTGACGTCTAAATATGAATGTATTTCTTCGTAATAGAGAATGGATGTTGCGCTATCAATGTATGGGTTTTAAGGTAAACCCACCAAATGGAACTAATTTCTACGTTATAAGAAGTTTTACGTTATATCGAAAGACGTTATAAAGAGTTTACACTGTAGTATGAGCAAAATTATGTTAATTATAACAAGTGTCGAATTTCATTATCATTCTGTTAGGTCATATTACTGACAAAATAATTACATTAGTAAAGTGCATTGATGCAATTTCAAGTGCTGTTTAGGTATTCATTTCACCAACTGCAGTTTTTACAAAAATACCTACTTGTTAACGCAGAGTCCGTTACAAACACAAAATAATTGATTTTCCTAAAAGATCTCTCATTTCCTCTTATGACATTTTTGTTTTGACATTAATAACTATAATTTAAAACCTTTAAGGGTGATGCGCCAAGATAGCCTGCGAAATTCAAATTTTCGTACGTTTTTTGCAATTTGCAGGTCAGTATTTGGTTGTGTGTAAATATGATTCGCGGCCGTATCAAATATTTATTTATAGTATTATAATCATAAAATCATCAATACATCTCTCTTAAGTTCATACCACCCTATTCAATGACTATTTCATAAAATCATGACATTTGTGGCCAATTCTAACTTAAGGGGTTGTATTGCTGATTTTAAAGACTATAATTCTGGAAAGCCATATTTGTTACGGTCGCGAATCATACTTTATTCAACATACAACCTGACACTGACCTGCAAATTGAGAAAAAACGTAAGTAAATTTGAATTTCGGGGGCTACCTTAGCGCATCCTCCTTAATCGGAGTAACTATGTAATTTCTTGTTGATTCTTCTCCATAAGTGAAAATGACAAATTGAAACCATGCACCCTTATAAACTATCTAAGGATATATTGTGAAAATAGACGATATGCTCGCCCCCTTGTTACATGAGACTTAAACATAATTGGCGAAACGTGGGTGTACTATAAGGACAGCTCTGCATAATCCTTCGGGAAAATAGGCGTAGTTTTTTGTGAAAATAAACCTATTTATCATCTATTCCAGAACAATATGCTGATACCAGTAAGCACAGTGAAGTTCTCTGAGCAATCAATCCTGGCTCTCCGTGCTATGAAGGAGGGTCCCCGCAAAGTGTTGCTAGTCGCCGCCCGTTCAGAAAATGTGACGATAAAGGACGCACAGACTGGTCTGTTGCTGCGAACGCTCTCTGGGCCTAAGATGACAGTATATACGCTCCTTTTTGAAGATGGCAAGGTGTACTGTGGAACTAGCAGTCATCAGATACATGTTTTTGAATATGCTGTAAGTATAAAAGTTTAATTTTTTCAGAAAAAAATATCTTGAATCAGGTTTTACCAATTACAAACTGGCAAATAATAGAATTAAAAGTAAACCCCGTTTACAAAATTCATTTATTGACGTTACACGTCCGTGTTTGAGTCACAGAAATTCATATGTGCACCGAACAACTTACTTGGACCTACTGGACTAATTAAGTTGTTTAGATTCGGTGCAAATTTGCTGCGACAGACAACCAGACACACGAGTGATCCTATAAGGGTTCCATTTTTTTATTCGGATGTACGGAACTCTAAGAATCGTTAAAATCGGTACTAATATTTTTGGTATTTTCATTTTCAGAGTGGAAGCCACACGGGTTGCCACGAAGGCGGTAAGGGCGCGGTCTGCCTGCGAGCGACGGGCGGGCTTCTGTTCGCGGGCTGTTACGACGGATGCGTGTACGTGTACCGCGAGGGCGAGACCAGGCCGCTCGCTCAGCTGCGAGGACCCAGCCTTATGCTGCTGTCGCTCGCCGTTGTGGGCAGCAAGGTGAGATAGCATGACGATACATAATTATTAGTTTTAGAGAAAATCACCTGTGACAGTTAACCAGACAATTTTGGCATCAAACACATAAAATACTGCAATTTTTCTAATAAAAATGATTTGATGATTCTAATTTAATAACCAGCATCCCAGTTGCGTAACACACACCGAAGTATTGTTAAGGAAAATACATTGATTTATAAATGTATGAAAAAACCGTCTGCTCGACCGCGTAAATGACGCAATGAATGTTTTTGAATTGAAAAACTGAAAGGCATTGCCGTTGTAAGTGTGTTACGCAATTACCCCGCAAAGGTGTGAAATGGAAACACCGCGATATTTCATAAATGGATTGTAGTAGAAATAAATAGGTACTAATTGACTGCGCTAAAAGGTCGTGGGATCTGTTCTCAGATGTAAGAATTCCTTTTTTTTTTTTTCTTGTTTTTGCTGTCCCTCTGTTAGGCCAAGGCCTCCCTCCACTCCTTCCCTATTTCGCGAGCCCGCGCGTCCTCCTTCCTGTTAGGACGGGATACCTGCTTCCAGAAAATAATTACTATAATAATATTTAATTTGTTACAGATTATCGCAGGCTATAAAGACAGAAGTTTGTACATATGGAAGATACCATTAAGTATACTACAAGAAATGATTTTATGAATTTCTACATAAGTGTTGTAGATTAAATCTCACGTTTACCTTTAGTTGAATATATTCCGTGATTTGTTTGGGTTAAGCCAATGTGTAAATAATAAAATAAAAGAAGTTTTCGGGGGTTTAATTTCCTTAAGTCTTAAGAAGAGAAGTATATGTTTTTTCAACATTTCTATTATTGTTTAAAATAGTCTGATGAACTATCATCGTTCCATATTTAAATTAACTCAAAACCATGGTATTAGTATGTACATACTGTACAGTCACGAGCATAAATATATTACTATGAACAGCTTGGAAAAAATATCTGATTGCATGATTCATCCATTAATATATGACGTCAAATCATAAAACATCAAATATGTGATAATTTGTTAAGGCATTCAGAAGGTAGTTCATATAATCCCATTGAATGACTCATTCCAGAAATAGTAATTCAATGGGATTATATGAACTTAGAGAGTTGTATTAATTTATTTAATGATTGTAAATAGGTAAATACATACTTGTTACGGTCATGAATAATATTTTGTTCAACATACAACTTGACACTGGTGTCGATTCTCCTGTCACAAATATCTCTAGACTAAAAATCACCAAAATTTAGTTTATTCCTGTCAAACGACGATTTCTCATTCTGAAATAGACTAAAGTGACACAACTTAACTACATTTTAGTTTGACAGCACTTTAGTGAAAATGGCAATTTTGCTATTCTGTGATTTGTCGTTTTTCATCGAAAATTTTGATTCTCTAACTAAATCTGACTATTTTTAATTGCAATTAAAAGGTGTAGAATAAAATTAGCTGCCATGAACTAAAATTCACACCAACTCCTCGACCTCAAGTGCAAAAACAATATGTACTGTTTCTTTTTATTCATTTATTTTGCTTATATCTCGAAAATGGTGTGTCCTATCGCGAAAATAATGAAAATTTCGACCCCGTTTAGGAAACACATAAACCAATACCAATAGACCAATAGCGGCATAGTATCATACGCAAGTTAGTCATAAATACACAAGTGGCATGGTGAATGATTTAAAGAAAAATATTGTTATTCTTGTGTAAAAGTTAAATTTGGTACTTGTACTTAGGTTTTTTTGATTTCAGTGAAATGTATACAGTTTCAAGCACATTTTTATTGTGATATAGGAGTATTCATACCTAAGATTAATTGACAAACTTTAAAGTGAACTACATGGGTTTTTCTTTCTACAATCGCATGATTAGCTCTTCTACGATCAAGGATTGAGCGATCTTGTCAACATAGTAGGTATATAATATTTTTTCTATTTCTACTGCGTCTTCTATTTCTTCTGCGCAATTTCAGGATGATAAGTACGAGCCACAGTAAACTCAACCCCTTCCATTTTAGTCCCAATTTATTTTTTAAAGTTTATAGGTATTTAACTATTTATTAAGATAATATTTAGATACTTATTTTAAGTATAATAATATGTACATGCATAAAAAAAGGGGGAAATAATCAGTTTCGATACAAACTGAAATACGCGGCATGTCCTGGTTTTCCGCACAGCACTGCCGCTTAGCTATTATAGTATATTATCTATGCTGCCGGGCGTACATGTCTCCATACTTCTAGACTAGCACGGCAGAAATTGTCCTGCGAAGTGAATTGAACACGTCACGGGCAATATAAACGATATCGTCGTTAACGGAGAAGGTGGCTATGGACCAACGCGGCTGCTAAAATATTCTGAGGCATTAGGTATTTATGAGGAAGTCTGAAAGTACCGCTGGCCGAAAAGTTGTGTGGAAATCGGTTGTCATGTGATGCGGAGGTATGAGGAGAGTTTTTAGCATGTACTCTGTGGTTTTTAGTATGAATATGGATGGCTATCAGAGTAGGGGAAGGCCACAGACACGATAGATGGTATGGACTGTATGTAAGATGACATAGCTAGGGGTGACTACCATGATGATGACTAATAGAAAAGTGTGGAAGAAAAAGACATGTTGCACTGCACTGACCCCAAATAAATTGGGATAAAGGCAAGAGAACGGTGAGGGCCGAACAAATGGCTTGGCCGCTCTACTGTGTATAAAGCGTGGGGTTTGCAACGAATTGACTTGACTCTAAAACCGTAAAAAAAGCTGGATCCGACCCAAAAAACAACATATCACTCTTAAATCATAAATGGCATTATTGCAAAAATTTAAGCTTGGTTCGATTCCTGCATACACCTGTAGCTTTTTATATAAGCTCTTCCTTTAGAATAGATACCTTTTATATTTTTTCTTTATTTGACGACAGCTTCTCAATAGTTTAATTTTCGTAGCTGTACTGTTATCAATTTGAAATTTAGTCGATTTTTCGTTTCTGAACGCAATTTAGTTTCTGCCAAGTGGCACTCCTGTTTGAATTTCTGACTTACGTCAGTGGGTGTTTCGGACGGCGGCCATTATTCTACGTATAATTATTAATTTTTTTGCTGTTTTGTGCTAGAAACAAAGAACTCAACAATTTTCGACATATTCTATATTATTATAGTTTTGGAAAAAATACATTTATAGTACAAAAATGAATCCAGAATAGTAAGTATTTTTGTTACATGTAACATGGCGATTTAGAAACAAGGATGGTGCAGAAAACCCATATTTTTTGCGTGTTCATTGTCTTTGCGTGGAATTTATATCTTATTAGAACTCTGTACCTGTAGTTTACGAACAACTTTTAGTGTCTATACAGTAAATTTATTTACTACAAATGTGGTGACTCATTGTGTATTCGTGGTAGGTAGGTATTATCGAAGTATTTGTGGAAACGTAATCGTATGGATCATGAATGGCGCATTAGTGAGCGATGATTGTACCTGTCCTTTACATCTTGGTTCCTCTGAACTGGATACGTAGCGAGCGAGAAGTCTTTGTCAAAGGGAACAAAGCAACGCCTCCCTTCGTTTATCATGAACGTTTATTGATGCGCATCGCTCGTGTTGTCCTTGATCTGCACTGCTACACTCCACTAAACTACGGAATGTGTTCTCTTTCAGCGACTATTTGTTTAAACTACTCCTGATTGGTGACTCTGGTGTTGGAAAGTCATGTCTGCTGCTGAGGTTCGCCGACGACACTTACACAGAGAGCTACATCAGCACTATTGGTGTGGACTTTAAAATAAGGACTGTAGACTTAGACGGCAAGACAATAAAGTTACAAATATGGGACACAGCTGGACAGGAGCGGTTTAGAACAATCACTTCATCATACTACAGAGGAGCGCACGGAATTATCATTGTTTATGACTGCACAGACCAGGTAAGATCCTCAAACTTATTAATTGACCATAAATTCTCCTGAAATAATAAACACCCCCGATTATAACTATTTATATTGTGTCTGTAGCGGGTATTCAACCTTCTTTGTTGATCTTAATATCTCAATTAATAAATCAATGCAGGACAAAGACCAGATAACCTTAGGCTGTACTGATTAATATTCATTATATTAAAATATAGAATCATGCTATGTATGTATAAAATGTACGGAATTAACAAGTTGATTATAATAAGAAATCTGCAAAAAAAAAGGTAGCAAAACTAAATAACCTAGGATTTTTTGTTTTGACCGCATAAGAAAATAAACTGACACTGCATGTTTTTAATTTGTGGTGTAAGCTAGAAAGTTGGCAAAGAGAACAGTATAAAAAAAAGTTAGGTTCCTTTATCAATTTGAGCTCTTTTTTGTCTGTTTGAAATGGAAGTGTTTTTTTTATTTGAATAGCTGTGTCTGAAAGCAAAATATTGCAATTTCAGTGTAGTATTAATTAGCAATTTCCTCATGCTAATTTTCCTCAAACAACTGACTGTTAAAGATTTAATAAGTTATTATCTCCACAAACTATGGATCAGATTGTTCTAAATAACAATTAGTCATTCTAATTACTAATTAGTACAAGCAATGTATTACTTTTCACAAATATAATTGAACTCATAATGCTAGTTTTTAATTAGGTAGGTTTGTTTGTAAAAGTATCACTACAATTAATTGAAAATGTATTAGTTGATTATATCGGCCTAGACTTCACCTTCACATATAAAAAATATATAAATATACTAGATATAAAATAAAATAACTGAACAGGCAACCTTCACAGAACATCAATAAAATTGAAACCTGATTGTTGGCAATAGGCTCGCCCCCTATTACATGGGACTTAAACATAACTGGCGAAATGTGGGTGTACTATAGGTACATCTCTGCCTAACCCTTCGGGGATTACTACAGGTGTGATGATATGTGTGTATGTGTTGAAAATCTTAATTCAACATGAAATAATAATTATCAAAACGACTTTGTCTCTGTCATCTCTGACCTAGAGTCAAGAGCAAACACAGATATTTAAAAAAAAAAAAATCATAACAGTAATGCAAGACTCACTTTCAATGGTAACTACAACATAGAAATATATTTATACATATTGATTAAGTTATCTATACAGTATGTAAATGGTCAGTAATACCCTGTAGTGGTGACTAATTTGTGCATGTGGTCTAGTAAGGCCGTGTACGCACTGCGCGACAGTTGTCTCGTGATTGGTGTCGTCTGCAACATTGCGCGACTTTTCACCGAATTTGAAATATCTGGCTACCAGTGGCTCGGGCTAAAAGATTTTTTATTAAATAGAGAAGGTTAGGCAGAGCTGTACAATAGATAGGTACAACTATGCCTTCGGGGATTACAGTTCATTACAGGCGTGTTTTTTTTTATATTCGTGAGAAGGCGAAGCGAGCTCTGCCAACATTCTGAGACACTAGTACGCAGATAGCACTAGTACGCAAAAAAGGACAACTACGACATGAGGTTCTGTGATGTCCCAATGTTGCAGGAGACTGGTCGTGACGTCGCAAAACATCCTGTCCCTCAATGAATACAAGGCTTTATTTTTATCACAAGTTTTACATTAGTTAGAAGATTATCAGAACATAAAAAGCAATGTGTCATCTGTATAACATTCTATTAAGTAAAGTATGTATTCAAAAGAAATAAGAGATGTACAGGTTTCTATTTCTTGTTCATTGCTTGCATTCAAAACCAAAAGTCATTTATTGAAACTAGGCTGAGAATCAGCACTTTTTGAACGTCAAAATTACATAAGACAGTCCCCCAAAACGCCCCCCTTTCACCACTTCCTAGTGGTTAAGCTGGGAAGAAGTGGCGCAATAAACTCTCCAGAATTAGTCCAGTTATTGCCCATTGCATAATAAATCAGGCTAATGCAATAGACTCCTATTACGATTTAGGACATTTAGTTTAGTATGTATGTGATTACAGAAGTTATTAATGTAATAAACCTTTATCATGTTAAATGAGATAAGGTGTAGGAAACGTTTTAAATGAATTTGAACATATTATAAAAATCCATATCAAATTGTAAACTGTTAGGTTTGTGTAGGAATTTGAAGAAATAAATATGCTTTGTGTTTACACATACACATACATAAACTCACGCTTTCTTCCCATGGGGGTAGGCAGAAACTACAGAACGCCACCTGCTACGAACCTTACATACTCCTTTTGCCTCGATTACGTTCATACATCTGGTCATACACGCACGCCGGTTGCGAGTACAACACACCTGACCTTTCTGAAGAACAGCATTGTGTTTCTACTTTTTAATTCGTTTCTAGGTACGATACCCCAACGGCTAGGGTGACGTGCTTGCATAAGAGTGGTCGGCGAGTTCGAACCCTGCCTGTTCACTATTGAAGTGAACTACTCCTATTACAAACATTTTAGCTTACATGTAATGTGCAACACACATTGCTAGTCAATCAATGAAAAAGCTCATCACAATCTCTCATCTTCCAAGTTGTGCTACAATACCTGGTGCTCGCCTTCCGCATACAGTTTGTCCTGGCTGCCTTATTAACTTCTCGCTGGTGAATGCCCTAAATACAGGGTGTAGCCACATAGCCGTTATCTACGCATTGTGTACCTCTAACTAAGTAAGATTGAGCAAAAATGTTTGCTGGTATACGACCACAAATCGCTGTTTACAGCAACCACGCAATGTAATGACGCAAAATATTATGGTTCTGGATGCATGTAACAGTACAGAAGTTGTGGGGTTATTTTAAAGTAAGCTAATGTTATCATAACATTTAAAGCTGTTTTCGTGAAAAAAAGTTGAAACGACCTTCAATATCTCCGCAACCAGAAGGTTTCCAAACAAGGTCCAGTAAAAAAATACAATAACGGGGAGTATTACACTCGGCTTCGTTAAGCGTCTTTTTAAGTACACCCGTTATCAAAATATAGGTGAAAGCTATATAATATCAATCCACAATTGAGCCCATAAATTCGCAAATTCTTTAATATGTTAGTAATGTTTATTTATAAACAGTTCAAAACGTTTTATGGCCAATATAGTTAAGTTTGTGCAAATGAGTTATGGAGCACAAAGTTGGCTGCGGTCCAAACTGTCGAATACCGGCTCTCTTCGGATTCGTAAACAATGACGAAGGATGCTAATGATACAACGGCCTCTTATGCTTTGTTTAACTCAATTTTAACATGATTTGATTGATAGATGCTACGGAAGGCGAAGCATGCGCCATTAAATTAAAAACCGAGTTGGACTCGCGCACTAGGGTTCCGTGCCTTCTTTTTATTGTTAACCAAAATAGCGGCCGTTACACATATTCTGTGAAAATTTAAATTGAGTAGCTATTACGGTTCTAAAGAAACAGCTCTGTGACAGACGCACAGACAGCGTAGGCTTAGTAATAAGGGTCCTGTTATAAACTTTGGGTACGGAACTCTAAAAAAGAGGCCCGTCTCTTCTTTATTTTGTACTAGCTGCCGCCCGTGGCTTCGCTCGCGTGGATGTCGAAAATTATCTCACGGGAACTTGCTTCCGTGACAAAAAGTCACCAATGTTACCCCTTATAACATCAGCTATCTGCCTGTGAAAGTCCTGTCAAAATTGGTCCAGCCGTTTCGGAGAGTAGCCAGAACAAACAGACAGACAAAAATAAAAAAATAAGTAAAGGATTGTTTTTATAACTAACATAATATTGTATACTTTCATTGCATGCATTTAATAAAAAGCGGTTATTTTGACATTAAAAACACAGTACAATTTTATTTATTTGCATAGTATTAGTTCAAGGTTTTCCTCAAAGTTGTTTATTTTTTTGTAAAAATGCATATAATTTACATACAAAAACGTGACCAATATTAAGTAACTAAAGTTAATTACAAACAGTCAAGTTCTGGTTATAAGATATCTCATAATTACACATGCTATAATTTTCCGCCTATTATTGTCCCGCTGCAGGACAAAGGCATCTTCTCATACACAGAAGGCACGAGAATTGATCACCACGCTTGCTCAAGACGGGTTGGCGATTTCAGACTTATATTAACTATACGCCCAGCACCCTAATTGCGTATCATTTTGAAGCCTATTGCTAACCATTGCTTCATATGTTCGAAAAAAGTAAATAACCCAATGAATGTTGTATAACTGTCAAAATGAAAACTATTCCTACTGTTAGTGTGTTACGCAATTGCCACATAGGTTCCCTCACGGTGTTTTTCTTTCACGAATGTCAGTAATGGCCAAGATAAACTCAGAAAGTACATATGAATTGAAAAGTCAAATTGATACTTACCCGGATTTGTACTCACAACACAGATACGTACTATAAAAGGTGATCAAAGTTGCATTACTCTCGTCACAATAATATCAAATTGTAAACTCTTTAACTGACCTATTGCAGTTCATCCATTACTTCTGTTCTAGATAATTATCTGTTCTACGTTAATTCTTCGTTGGCCTCATTTTGAAGGCAAGATACGATTACTGATGAGTTTTCATTAATTTTTGCCAATTTAACAGTTTATTTCTATTCTATCTGCCTAATTTGCCCCGAATGCATAAACCTGGTACACATAAAGGGGTTTATTTATAAACGTTGCTTCAACTAAAGGGACGTTAAAACGTCAAAAATGTATGGTTAACCAGTCGCTAAATCATTACTTAACTTTAAGGGGGATTCTCAGCTGTAGTCCGCCAAAATCAAATTTTCTTTGGTTTTTTGCAAATTGCAGCTCTGTTTTACGTCGTATGTTGATCCAAAATGCTATTCGCGACTGTAGGAATGATTATATATTTACTGAGTAATAATCATCAATTTCATTTCAATCGTCACACTATCCACGTCACGAGTTCTTCCACCTAAGAATTTTCGTATGAAATATTCTGCAAAATTCTTAGGTAGAATAAATTTCCAAAGTGTGACTATTGATATGAAATTGATGATTATTATTCAGTAAATATATCATTCCTACAGTCGCGAATAGCATTTTGGATCAACATCCTACTATCCTATCCTACTAATATTATAAATGTGAAAGTTCGTGAGGATGTATGGATAGCTGGATGTTTGTTAGTTACTCTTTCACGCAAAAACGACTGAACGGATTTGGATGGAATTTGGACCACAGATAGTTTATAACCTGGATTAACACGTAGGGTACTTTTTATCCCGGTAGTACGTTCTCGTGGGATAATTTCCGACATCCTAGCTGCAAAGCTACGGGCAAAAGCTAGTACGACATAAAACAGAGCTATAATTTGCAAAAAAACATAGAAAATTTGAATTTAGCGGGCTACAGCTGTGGATTCACGCAACGTTTATAAAGAAAGGGGATAGTCCCAAACAAAAAGTAAACCACCTTATTGTACGAAATTGCAAGCACGTTTGTCGAGCTAAAAATTCTGGGTTCAATTCTCGCAAGTTACTTAGATAATAGCAATTTTTTTTAATATTAGCCTTTAGTAAAAAATGTTTACAACCTAACGTAGTTGTTTCATGGATCCTTCTTCGATGCAATAGATATCTCACACTAGCTTTTGCTCGCGGCTTCACACGCGTGGAGCTCTGAAATTATTCCACGGGAACGTGCTACCGGGATGAAAGGTATCCTTTGTCCTAACTCCTAACCCAAGTCATGCCTCCCTGCGTGCCAAATTTCATCAACATCCGTTCAGCCGTTAAAACGTGCAAAGGTTACAAACAGACAGAGTTACTTTCGTATTCGTAATATTAGTATTAGGTAAAAAATATAGGTAGTATCTCTTAAGCGTAATGTTATGTACGTAAGCCACACAAAATAAATAAATGAAATATCCACAAGCAAATAATTAATTGGCTCAAACAGTTTAGACCAATACCACTTTCATTCTATAAAAAGTTAGCGAATGGCTTTTGTCTATTACAATCGTTAGCCAAAAGCGAAAGTGCCCGTGTTATGTGATACTGATATTAGTTCCATATCTATGGGCTTTGGTCTTACAATAAAGACTTTATTTTTATTTATTATCTGAGACAATGCCTTTTGTACAGTCGTCAGCACATCATGTTACCTCAAACTGTCAGATTTTCTCATTCGATTTTGAACTTAACTATTAACATTTTAAGGTTTAAAATCGTTTGGAGAAATTTGTCAGTTTAGTGAAGCTTGACCTGCTGGCGACTGTACAAGTTTTGAAGAGGGTTTATGAATGTGGACATAACATAAATTCACGCCTAGATTCCTCGAAGGGCAAGACAGAGGTGTACCTACATAGTACCAACACCCACATTTAGCACGTTGTTTGTTCCTATATTGAATGTAAACTTGCTAATTATTACTTGATAGAAAATATTTTCAAGACTAGTCACTTAGTATTATAATAATAAGAGAAGAGAAAGAGAAGATAGAAGAGAGAGTGCACCTGTGTCTGCGCACACACTTCTGCACTATAATATCTCCCGCGCCGAAGGCTAGTCTCCGCTGAGATTGGTCGCCATAGCCGAAATTCTGTCTGGAGAACTATTAATTTTAATGGCATTTGTTTCGGATGGTTCCTAATGAATTTTGAACATTTCTACGAAATCAATAACACAATTCCTAAACGATAATCGTTTGTGGCTTTCCGTACAATGCGTGTGCTAAAATGTAATAGGATCATTTCTAATCTAAAACATGTGTGGTCGACGATGACGTCATAATACGAACCCACATACTTTAAATTATTTCTTGGAACGGAGTAAACACTTGTCTAGACTGAAATATAGATTTTATTCTCAGGTTGAAATACTTTAACTTTTATCCTACGACCTTAATTTGTCTCGTAGGTACTTACGCGTTTAGTAGCAGTTATGGCGTAACTTAAATATTATTAACCATAAATTAACGAAATATTTTGTCTGTATATTTATTTTCGACGATCTTGTCTCAGGTAAAACCTTGACCCTTGAAATAAATTATAAATATACTTGATGTGTTGCGCATTTTCGAATAACGTTAAGACTAATCTTTAGAACGATCATTTGAAAATACACTTAAACGTAGGTTATGATAAAATTGTCAATAAACAAACTTATAAGAAAGTTTTGAATCACTAATTGTGAACATAAGTTTTGAATACGCTGGATTGAAAGATTAAAGACCTTTGATAACACTTTCTTTTACTCTCATTCAACGTGGTCTCTTGGTTAATTAAACAAAAAAATCTGTTATTCAGGAGTGATGCAATACATTGATCACTCAACTGTAAGTCCTCTTCATTGATACAGCTCCGAAATTACGAATTTAATACAGAACTATTAATACGAATCACGATGATACCGAAAAAAGTCTAAACCATATTTATCTCAAATTATGAAAAATTCGAGATAAACATCAATACATACCAGATCCAAATTACGTAGAATACTACGTAATTTGATCTGGTATGTATGACAAATCAATGTCTGACGTCACTCAAATCGAATAGATTTGCGTGACGTCACACAAATCGAACAGATTTGCGTGACGTCACACAAATCGAATAGATTTGCGTGACGTCACACAATGATTTGCTCGACATCTATGACTGCACGCGCAGCATGACACGCACGCACACACGGGTTTTGTCGACGGAAGAATAGACAAAATGACAGATTTATTTAGAAATCTGTCTACAATCTGTCATTTTGTCTATTCTTCCGTCAACAAAACCCGTGTCTATGGTGGTCATGCTACGCGTGCTGGTTTCCTATAAAACTTGATTGTCAATAAAATTCTCGTAAGAACGCAGTGCACAGGCACAGTAGTGCGCATTCGACAATAGAATAATCTTCGATACATCATCATTATTATTAATTGAAGTCGCTTTTCTCGTCTGTCTGTGTGACTACGCAACGGATTTTGATACGGTTTACACCATTATTTAGAGAATTTATTCCGGTTTATGTGTAAAACACATTTATATTACTTAAATTTTCATTAAATCTCGATGTTTTGTCGAGACTTAAAAACCGTTCGACTTAGGGTCGGGTCACTAGTATTTAATAATGTAAGCTGCAAGCTCCTTTCATTATTTAGGTCAACCTGAAATCGGGCAATATCCCGAAATAAGGCCACAATACGTACAAAGTGCACTAAAACATTTGAGGATACATCAATGTGAAAAGTAGGTTATTATTAGGCCTTTTATAGAACTATGCAACTGAGGGGCTCGTGGCCAAATTATAACTGCCACACGGGTAGATCTAAGGGTTTAGCTATGTTTTCCGCGGTCGGTTCGTGGATGGGTGACCATCCATTAAATATCGAGACCCCTACGTGCCTCGGAAAGCACGTTAAGCCGTTGGTCCAGGCTAACATGCGTAGTTGACAGTTATTACGGGTAGTCAGAAGCCCAAAAGTATGACAACCCGTCTTACCAACGGGTATCGTGTAACTGGGCTGTGGAGGTTAGATAGGAAGCCGACCCCGACATAACTGTGGGAAAAGGCTAGGCAGATTGATATTGCACTGAGTCATGACAAATGCTATTGTGTAACGAATTATGAACGTTGACCCTCATCAGATTACCTGTCCAATGCATCTATTGACATCGTTTGAAGCGCGATTGTCACGTTTTTCTTGCGATAGTGTTTTTATAATTTTATACTTCATTGTTAAGAATGTTAAAGTAACAATGTAGGTATTTGGACTTATTAGTAAAGGAACTGGTATTTATCTCAAAACATTATTCTAAACAATTTATTATGTTGGAGCTTTGTCGTTCTTTGTCTTTAGGTAGGCAGCTAATAGAATGTCTCTTGTTTAGATTTTTGAAAGTCTTGGAAGATTGGTTTTAAGTAATACTTTTGTCTGAAGGAATTGTTTTAGGGAAACTCGAAAGTATTTATTTAAATTTAACATTTACAGGTAGTTTTGAATTTTCAAGGAGTCGATCAGTCAGATATGTGAAGCTAGTTGCCCATTTCAAAGTGTAGTAGGTACCTATGGAGAAGAACGGCCAAGAAACTCCACGGACACTCAAAGGTCTTTTATAGAACTATGCACTGAATTATGACTAATGCAATGCTATTGTGTAACGAATTATGAACTTTGACCCTCATCAGATTACCTGTCCAATGCATCTATTGACATCGTTCGAAGCGCGTTCGGAACGTTTTTCTTGCGATTGTGTTTTTAATAGTTCATGGTTAAGGGGGACCCTTAGCTGTAGCCAAATTCAAATTTTCTTTGGTTTTTTGCAAATTTCAGCTCTGTTTTACGTCGTATGTTGATTGTTGATCAAAATGCGATTCGCGACTGTAGTAATGATATATTTACTAAATAATAAATAATCATTAATTTCATATCAATCATCAAACTTTTGAAATTTGTGCCACCTAAAATTTTTTCAGAATATTTCATATGGAAATTGATATTTATATTGCATAGCTTTTTTTTTGTTCCTATGAGCAAAAAATAAATAAAAACAATCCAAAAATATAATCATTAAAATAAGCCGTGGCAGCTAAGAGATGACTAGTCCCAACTGACGGCGCTCGACAGCGAAAAGAGTTACGTTACTATTTCTCCATACCTACATAAAAAAATTAAAGGCAGTCAGTCAACCATAAAATACCTTATTTCAAAAAAAAAAATTCAAAGAAATAACGTCCGAGAAGCCTAAAAATAACCACATTTTCTTCTTTATAAAAAAAAAGCTTCATCATTTTCTAAGGTTTTTTAACTCCAACTTTTCGTCATTCATAGAATAATTTCTAAAGGTTTTAAATTTAAAACCAATCCTAATTTCTAACTTCGAAACCTCTAAATCCACCATTATCACCTTCCAGGATTCATTCAGCAACGTGAAGCAGTGGCTGGAGGAGATCGACCGCTACGCGTGCGACAACGTCAACAAGCTGCTGGTCGGCAACAAGTGTGACCTCACCACCAAGAAGGTGGTCGACTACACCACAGCCAACGTGAGTTAAACTGAACCTTATTTCTATTGTGTTAGGGATCAGGGGGCCTACTTTCTAAGTCCGTCAACAAAGATACTGGCTTGTTCGAAAGTAGTTTGAAACTTAGGAGTGAACCCTACACCCGATTTATAAATTTTTTCGGACAGGTACACAGACACATCGGGAGTAAGGACTAGGGACAGCTGTCACATCGTAGTGTCATTCATTCTTAGGTCGGGCTCCAAACTAATCTTACGTGCGTAGGTGATACAGAGTAGGAAACGCCCGTAACGTCGGCCGAAACTACAGATTTCGTGCTTAGAGAGTAGACCGCCATGATCGTTGTCACGCCCCTCAGTCATAGGGCGATTCCTCCATAAGTTAACATAAGGATTACGTTAAAACTATACACTACGCTAAGCATCCTATACAATTAAATTTATGTTGTAAAAATCTTCCAAGATTTAATTAACTAAACGTAAAACAAATATAGAGGTATGAGGAACAGGGTGTAAAGTTCACTCATACTCTATGGAAAAGGAAGGATCTTCCGACCAGACGGGTGTCGTGTCTGGTAGGCAACTGCCCGACGTTTGATGTCGGGATGTTGTATATATGCTAGTTACGCGGTAAGCTCTGCTTGCGCGATGCAGGATCTTGCGTGACGTCATTGTGACGTGTAGCTCGCATGTGGCGATGTAGATACCGCTACAGAAGAATAAGAGATCAGAAGGCCGATTCCCGTAATTAAAAATGTTCAACTGCGTCGTTGGTCTAGTGGTCACAAGCACTTCTGTTGAGCATGAAGTCCTGGGTTTGATTCCCAGGTCGGGCAAAGTTTTGTCGGGTTTTTCCATCAGGAATTCCTCAGTAGTAGTAGCCCGGAGTTTGGATTTGTGCCCGGTTGATGGCAAAGGGCTCGCCCCCTATTACACGGGTCTTAAACATAACTGGCGAAATGTGGGTGTACGTACTATAGGTACACTTCTGCCTAACCCTTCGGAGATTACAGGCGTGATGCTATGTCATATTTTATGTTCAGAATCTAGATGCAATCTCATCTCAGCGATAATAAATGTAAAAATATTTGTTAAATTAGGGGTATTTTTATCCCCCGACGGAAAAAGAAGGGTGTTATAAGTTTAACGCGTGTATATCTGCGTCTGTGGCATCGTAGCTCCCAAACGGCTGAACCAATGTTGTATGTTTTTTGTTTTGTTTGAAAGATGATTGGATCGAGAGAGTAGTTAGCTGAAAAAAAAAAAAAAAGATAGAAGAAAATCTCTTCAGCCGTTTTTAGAGGTTTTTGTTTGTGTCGGGGGTTTTTAATTTTAAATATAACTTTTCATTAACAGATTGAGACATTAGAATGCGAACGTTATTATACTTTAGGAATTGCCCCTCAGGTTGACGGCATTACTACTCAGCTTCATAATATGCTTTGCCTTTATGATGTTCCGCGATAACTTGTTGGTGACCGCATCGTTTGTCCTCTTGCTCGCTGGTCACTGGTCTTTAACTTGAAGCTGATAAAATATACATCAGGTGAGAGTGGTCAATCGCGAGCCTCTCAGTAATAATAAAAACATCTCAATATGCTCTGATTTGAAATCAATTCAATCTGCTTGCCTCTTCCCAAATATGTTGGGGTCGGCTTCCAGTCTAAACGGATGCCAGCTGCATCCGGTTAGATTATTATTATATTTAAAAGTTATTATAACATCATCATAAACACTAATTGGAAAAAATACGTGTTATTGAAGCTAACTTAAAACTATCGAAGCAAAGTTAATAAAATTGATATAGGACCCTGAGGCATACCCTATCTAAGTATTAAAATAAGAATTTTCGAAATCGATCCACAATTGCCGGAGATATCGCGAAACAACACAAAAAAAAACATACAGACGAATTGAGAACTTCCTCTTTTTTAAGTCGGTTGGAAAGGAAAAAATGCGACACAAGCTGCGAAAAAAATATGTGACGTTTATGGACTTAATTAACGCAGTGTCAGTAAGAGTAGCACAAAGTTGGTTCTGTGGGGATGTGTGTTAGTGGATGTACTTGGATGAAAACAGCCAGTTCTTAATGAAGAGGTATAATTACCATTAATAGTCGAACAGAGTAGACAGGAGCACGTTGTGGACCAAACCAGTCGCGGACCCGACCCGTGAGGAAGTGAGAGAGACATTTAAACAAAGATGGCTACCGAGAGCGCACTCTAGTGATGTTCGTATTGTATAATAACATTTAGTGTTGGGAATCAAACATGTAACATTTAGTGTTGGGAATCCAACAAGTTCAAGCGTTTTCAGTCCGGGAATTTTTAAGTCAAAGATGCAGCTCGCTCTGCCTCTTTACGGATAAAGTCGATGTCATAATGAAAAAGTGGAACAAGTTATATTAGTTTAGTTACGACATAGCTGAAGTGTTAGGGGTTGACCATAAAACAGTTTTGACCCATTTCGAAAAGTCTGGGTGTACAAAAAAGTTCGACATTTGGGTGCGACACGAGCTCTTAGTCTTGAATTTGTATATAAAATACGAAAGAACTTTTTCTCTGACCTAATATATCAGAAGGTTTCTTAATAATTGCAGCATGCTATTATTATAACCAGAGATCGGATATTCGGATGCATGTTTACCTAAAGTTAATTTTTAACTACGAATGTATGGAAGCGACTTCTAAAAAAATATTTATTAAATAAAATAAACCCCAGAATTCTTGGATTGCATAACTATTCAATGCATATTTATTTAAAATTAGTGTTTAACCCCCGATGCAAATATGTGTATGTAGTGTGGTGTAAGTGGAGTGATGGTGTGTGTGTTAGTTAAAGTTAAGATATTTTTGATACAAAATCGCATTCCATATTAGCCAACATCTCAACTTTAGGCGAATATGCATCCGAATATCTGATCTCTGATAATAACATAAGAACATAATTAATACCATTTTGCACTACAAAATAGACAAGTACAGAAGTCTGAGGTGATTTTAAATTTGAATTTCGAGTTTAAGTATTCAAATAATCAATCGAAGCATTCAATTTGTAAGTGGCAGGATTAGCATCCACAGGTAGGTTCTCTGATCCATTTCTTTTTTTTTTTCATATTCTTTTGGAACAGACAGTACGTAAGGCGATCTAAAACGAATGCCAGTCCAGCGTGGTAATTGCGTAACACACATAAATGACAATTCATCGCAATAGGTTTCATTTTGACAGTTCATCCACTTTCATTGCGTTATTTACGTTGTTGAGCAGACGATTTTTTCAAACATATGAAGCAATGGATTAGTAATATCCTTCAAAACTCCGAATTGTGATTGAAACTTACGCAATTAGGGTGCAGAGCTTACTCTCGCGAGTCTCGCTGTAGGTGAGCGTGTGTGTTGGATCATTAAGTTCCCTTCAAAATGGTCGAGTTGAATGGTGCTGATCCATACCTCATGATCGTGAACGGGCGCCGTCAGTAGGAACTGGTCATCTCTTAGCTGCCACGGCTTATTTTAATTTAATATTTGAATTGTTTTTGTCTTTTTATTACGGACGCTTTTAACGTTCTGCATTGTTCTCACCTGCATAATTACAACATGAATGATGTAACCATATTTTGATTTAAGAGTGTCCATGGAGTTTCTTGGTCCGTTCTTCTCCATAGGTACCTACTACGGTTTGGAATGAGCAACTAGCTTCATCTTTCTGACTGACCGACCCCTTGACAATTCAAAAGTGCCTGTAATTGGTTTATTTGAAATAAATGCTTTGAGTTGACTTTGTACGTTCGTTTTTGCTCGTTGTTTTGAGCCGACCTTCTGTACCTATACGTTTTATGTCAACTGCGGCAGTATGTACCCAATAGTTAATTTTTTTTCGTCATACCGTTTGTTGTGATGACATATATCACATACCATATGAGTTCGATCCATACTAGTGTTAACGATAATGTATATCCTTCCTTATATTTATTCATGAAATCTATTGTTACCGACTCGGATAATAGATAACACAAGTTTTATTAGCCAAGTAATAAAAATAGATTCATTATTGTGTCATGCTTTACTGATTCCTGTGAGAGAAAAAGTGCATTTAATTTAGATGCAATTGGTGTAATTAAATGTTGTTCTTATCACGTCATCAGTGTTTTGTTAATCTCTTCACTCTTGATACGCTTAGTGTTTTTGTTTTCAAATCGTGTTTTTGACTCGAAACATGTCTTATATTGAAGGGGCTAGTGGCTAAGTAATAACAGCCGCACGGATCGATCGAAGGTTAAGCTACGCCTTCCGAGGTCGGTTCGTGGATGGGTTACCAACCAATACGTACCGAGACCCCTCCGTGTCTCGGAAAGCATGTTAAGCCGTTGGTCCCGGCTGTCATTAGTAGATCTTTGACAGTCGTTACGGGTAGTCAGAAGCCCGAAAGTCTGACAACCAGTCTTACCAAGAGGTATCATTTTACCCAGTAACTGGGTTGAGTAGTGACCTACTCCCATGTTAAATACTGGTATTGAGCTGCATCGGGTCAGACTGGAAGCAGAACCCTATATAGTTGAAAAAAGGCTAATTAAGTAGATACCTTCTATTTTTATTATTTTTATATATGTTAACATAGCTCAGTACCATGGGGTCCCAGTCTCTTAGACAATTTTAAATGAAATGAGGCACCAACCGACGATTATCCCTGTATGCACTGTGCAAGTGCACCCAAGGACAACCCACGGTTGGTGTCGGACTGTTGCAGGTTATGGAAACAAAAGTAATTATTGCACGATGGGTTTGCCACTCAAACCCATCATGCAATAATTATTTTTGTTTCCATATCCTGCAATAGTCCTAGTAAGATGGACTGGTTACCAAGAACTATGGAAGGACTATGGACCCTACCTGACCAATGTTTTATATATACAATACACGGATAAAATGGCAGGGGGTGACTTGCACACTCAATAATGGGCCTGAGCACATAGTGACGTAGAGACAAGGGGGCAACATGGCTTGAGATGTTTGAGAAGTGGTGAGGTATCCCAGGGCTATCAGAATAATCCCTGAGCCTGGAAAATAGTCAAGATCCCTACCAGCAATTACTGGAATGCTTCTTTCCTCCGAGCACGTTTGCTCTTGCGAATCTCCACCCAAGCCGGCCAATAAAGGCAAGAATGAGGTGGGAGCTCTGGTCTTCGCAGTGTTCACACTGGCCGGTCAATAAAGGCAAGCCAGAAATGAGGAACAAGACTACTACCGGGAGATAGGGTCCGTGGGGTCGCTACTGCCCAACAGCTCGCCACATGCTGCCCTGCGGGTTTATGTATCTCTCTTGGTCTGGCTCCTCACACTAGGCCTGTTCCAGCAAAATAAAATCTACCGGCACAGACCTAGAGTTCAGAGCGCGCAAGCCCTACCACGACGTCCACGTAGAGATAAGG
Organism: Dryobotodes eremita; assembly: GCA_917490735.1. Classification (NCBI taxonomy): domain Eukaryota; kingdom Metazoa; phylum Arthropoda; class Insecta; order Lepidoptera; family Noctuidae; genus Dryobotodes; species Dryobotodes eremita. The sequence continues at coordinate 16,728,054 of OU823257.1, forward strand.
CGGTGGGGTTATTATTATTACTAGATAAGATCACCAAGACGCGTGCTACTGTTTACATTAAAGTATCAAAACAATTATAAACGTTTTGAATGTTTAGGTTTAAGTTAACTAAACAAATCTACCTTATGTTATGTTTGGCTGTTATCCTGGTTTAAAATATACGACGAATGATTGCTCTAACTTTTTAAGCTTGCCTTATTGTCAAATCAAGGAGTATGTAAGGATCGTAGCAGGCGTACTGTAGTTTCTGTCTACCCCCATGAGAAGAAGGCGTGAGTTATGTATATGTTCTTGGCAAATCCCTTGGTGTTTCCGGTACCTATAGATGGTGTTGAACACTTCCCATCTGGTAGACCATTGTACTGTTTACCAACCATGGAGTTTCTTGCGTATTTATCTTCATAGAAATCCACACTTTGAATCTGGCAACTATGACTTTATGACCAATTTTTTGGCAATTCAGAAGTACCTTACCTACCCTGTGAAATGAGACATCGATTTTCACGAACTGACCATTCCTCCCACAGCAATACGCAGAACAGCTGGGCATCCCATTCTTGGAGACCTCAGCAAAGAACTCGACGAACGTGGAGCAGGCGTTCATGACGATGGCCGCGGAGATCAAGACTCGCGTCGGGCCGCCGTCCACGGGAGCCGCGCCGGTGGGCGGGCAGGTCAAGATCGACCAGGGACACCCCATCGATACCGGCAAGTCCTCTTGCTGCTGAATACGCCGCCTACGGTGAGCTGGTGAACCATTTTATTTTGGTGTTATAAGATGGGTTGGCTTGTGAAAAGGGGGTGGTGCTATTGAGGGGATGCGCTTAGATAGCCCGCGAAATTCAAATTTGATAACGTTTTTTGCAATTTATAGGTCAGTTGTCAGGTTGTAAGTTGAGCAACGACCGTAACAAGTATAGATTTACAGAATAATCAATACAACTCTTTAAGTTAGAATTGGCCTCAAATGTCATGATTTAATGAACTAATTATTCAATAGGGTAAGTTGAACTTGACAGTTGAACTGATGATTTAAGTCAAATTTTTCAATCGTCAGATAAGTTTTATCTGAGGAATAAATATGACAGTGTGACAGATTTTGTATAGAAAATATGTCAAACCGCCATTTTATTCTTCAGATAATAGTTATCTGGTTATTGAAAAATCAGCCCTTAATGTATATAATTCTGTATATAGATAAATTATTACGGTCGCAAATCGCGACCTGCTAATTGCAAAAATCTTAAGATTATTCGCATTTGCGGGGTACTCTGGCGCCTGGCCTTAATTGGCTTGTATACACCATCTCTCTTCATACCTATCATTGTTCTAGTGCAATAACAATAATTGCTCTGCCTCTGTCGCCCTAAAATAGTAATATATTACAAAGACTAAGGTTTATTTACTCTCGCGGAATAAATCAATGTGATTCACATTGAAATAAAATAAAGAGGTTATACAAAGTTTCCCGTATAACAAGCCTGCTTTGAATTGTTTATTCATTTCGGTTTGGGATATAAAATATTAAAAGGTATAGAATTAAAAATCATCTATAGAGACCAATAGAAGCAACACTCTCTTAATGGAAATATTCGCTTCACATTAGCTTATTTGACCCAGACTAATTCAGTGACCTTTTGAAAACGTATCTGTTGCAAAGAATTGGTATTTTCTAGTAAAGACTGTAATTTTTTTGCTGATAAAGTTTAACAATATAGTGATGGGGATATAATTTATTGTACGTGTTCCCAGGCTGGCGGCAAGACGTACGGGAAGCGGGAGTCGCGGGCGCCGGCCGCCTACACACAAGAAATGCAATTACCACAAAACGTTTCATGATCGCATCATTATAATTATAAATAAATAAATAAATACTATATAGAGAGGCGCGACGCGGCCGACCGTCGCCGCGCGTCCTAAGCTAACTTTCTATTAAGTTGCTATTGTCCGATATCTTGTTAGTTAAAGCAAACAGGTGAAATGGAAGGGTGTATGTTTATACATGTTTATATATAATGAATATTGTAGGTTAATTTTGTGCTGTTTCCAGAATAAGAATTTCGATGCAGGTTTTAAATAACCGCGCGCCACTGTAGATTGTATGAGAGGAAAATTCACAAGATTTATATGGTTATTATAATAATATAAACTCTTTATTTTAAAGCTTTGTATCTATTGTCGTAAGTTCGTCGTGGCGTCGCTCGCGCACTACGTCACTGCGGTCGGTGGCACCATGAGTTAACCGACGATTAATTGCTTGTTATTAGTGTCGCCTAGTGAAGGCGAAGTTAAGGTTGACGTGAGATTGTAGCTGTAATGTGAACGTGCGGTGTTGGTGCAGCCGGCCCGAGTGTTGCTGGAACTGGTTCAGGAGGCTTGCTAAGTGATGTGTGAGCTTGCGTGGCGTAGTGAACGATCGTACATAAGTTTTATCTCTCAGGCTGTCCATTACCAAGTGTAGGCTAATTTCCGTTTCTATTCCAGCTTGTGTTAAAAATTTATTTCTCATCACTTGAGGTACTAATAATAAACCTAATTGTATGCACTGGGTGTTTATATTATTCATTCTGTGTAGCGTGTAGCTGGTATTGTATGGGATATTTTAATGAATTGTCAGCTGCGATTCTATGTCCATATTTTTTTGTATCTCGTTACACGCGCCGGGAATGATGACACATTGATTCTAATGGGGACCATTTTGTTATTGCGATGACCGCAATATTTCATGCATTTGTCGATATCTTCAACATTGCCTTTATACTACTTATGTGCAATTATAACGTCGCAAAGTTTATTTTTTATTGAGTTTGGCGAATATTATTATGTTAGAACGTTATAAATCTCCCATACAGTACCAGCATATAGAACACAATGTATTTGTACTAAAGCGTACTGGGGTTGCGCTAAATTGAACGTTTTGTGTTCAAATATTTAATTGGATCGCGAATTCTAACACATATTGTAGATATAGCATATTGGCCTTAGACAATTAGACAGATATAGTAAACTTGTAGCCATCGAAGCGGGATCATAGTATTAATTAAAATACATATTCATTATCACTGTCGCAGCAATAATGTGATAACTTTAAATTTTAAAGCAGTCCGATGTTTCACTTATTAGAATAGTGCCACTCGTAAAGTTTTCGTCCTATTATTATTACCCGACTGCGCTAGAAGGAGGGTATTGTTTTTCACTTAAATTGTTAAGAGGATTAGGTAAAAGGTGATATGAATTTTAATACTAATATATGAAACATTTGACCACAAAAAAAAATGCTATAAATTATTTGATTCTCGATCTATAACTTACTTCGTTCATTGTTATTTTTGTACTATTATGTCAGAGTTAAGTTTACTTAAATCAAGACCGCTAACCCCCTATAATTCTGTATTGAGGGTTTCTTAGAAATTAAAACAGTATGCTATATTAGAGATGTTTTATTTTTATTATCCTAACACATTACCTTTACATTACTTGCTCTAGTTTCAAACTCAACAGAGCTCTTTAATTATGAAAGTAAATTACATCTTTGTAGAAGATCAGTGGTATCAACAACAGCACCGCATCATGTACTCGTAGTCGTGACACAGTCCGTGCAAGTTCAGGGGACACTGCAGGAACTCGGGACAGAGAACCGGCAGTTGATCTGCGAACAAATACAAAGGAATTTTAGTCCAATTAGAAGTACCTACTGAATGGCCGCTTTCATTTCAACCAAGTATACTTCGCTTTCGGTGTTACAACCTCGCTCCAGTTAGTTAGAGCACCATTTTCATGTTTGTTAAAGAGGGTGAAGATTTTTATCTGTGGCGCAAACGATCACAGAACATATATACTCCAAACGATGTCCCACCTCTAATACTGCCCTCTTGTGTCCCAAAAAATGCGGCCATAGTGACCTCTGCGCTGCCACCGACGACGTCGTGGAAGTGGCGAAGTTTTGGGCCAACAAAATCTAATTCACTGTCGTGCCATCGACAGGACGAAGAAGAAGACTTCGACAAAATTGTAGAAGTCGCACGTACCGCTTCTGAGCGCCATAGATATTTAATAAGAAAGAAGATTATAGCCATGAATCCGTTCAAACCCTTTCATTGTGATAATTTCAATTTTCACTGGATACCGTGTACGTCCACCAAAAGTGATAGTAACCAGGGTCGTCGATATAGTTGAAGTTTAGTAAGAAACCTATGAATATTTTTGAATAAAATTTAATTTAATTAATAGAAAACAAACAGTTAATTTATCAAATTACATTTCATTCGAAAACATCCATCGATTTTTTACTAATCTTCCACTATATCTGCCAACCCTGGTTACTTATCTCTTTTGGTGACTGTACCTTCTGTGTTAAACATGCAATAATTATTTTTAAGTATGTATCAAATACTGTACCTAATGCGTAAGCGCAGCCGCAGCAGTATCCATGGATGATAGCTTCGTCTTCTTCGCAACCTTTCGGGGGACAACCGTTGCACCACATGCCGATCCATAGCCACGGCAAATTCACTGTAAAATTAATACACAATCAAAAAACAAACTTTCTTGTGTATCAATAAAATGTTACATTCTTGTACAGTCGCCAGCATATCAAGTTACCACAAATTGTCAGATTTTCTCATTCGATTTTAAACTTAACGATTAACATTTTAAGGTTTAAAATCGTTTGGAGAAATTTTACAGTTTTGTGTAGATTGACCTGCTGGCGACTGTACCTAAATATAAACCTATTTATTTCGGGTTCACCCATACAGTTTCAAATTTCGCCTTATTTAGCTTAACTCTATGTGCGTTGATTGTTTTAATGATTAAGAGTGCGCACTCCGGTCCATTAGCGCCACTCCTTTAGAAAAATATTATCTCGTGACTCAGAATTTTCTAATACCTTTTATAAAGTTTCATATTGAGACACGAAGCAACAAAATTCGATCTAAAGAAAAGCGGCCACATTCCTCTAGATCGTATTTTATTGCTTCGTGTCTCAATATGAAAGTTTATAAAAGGTATTAGAAAATTCTGGACACACTAACCGAGGATGCTTATTGTGCCGTTATCAAAATTCCTTCTCAGTCACGAGATAACATTTTTTTATGGAGTGGCGCTAGTGGACCGGTGTGCGCCCTCTCTTAAGAGGTGTTCAAACAATCGCGTGACTTCTTAAAGTCACGCGATTGTTTGAACACAATCGGCGCCAGCGAATTTCGTTCCGCATCCCGTGCGGGATTCGCTTCAGTTTGGCCAGAGCTTAGAAATAGGCGGGAAAATTATACAAAGTAAAATGTAACCAGAAACACTTCAAACAGTCATAAACACGAAAGAGGTAGGTATGGTAATAAAACTGAGTGTGAGACACCTCGAAGATTCAAAAGAAAATTAATTTCTTACCTCTAGGAGCTTTCTTAACAGCATCTATACCACTAGCACTGGACGATGGCTTCAAAAATATACCAGAAACACATTCACCAAAAACAATAACAAGGAAAAACGTCCTCTTCGAATACATCTTGTTATCCTTAAGTTCAAGTTAACGGTAACTCCTTTATATATCTGTGAGTTAATTAACTAACAAGGTGTAATTTTAACTAATGAGTTGTAGGTCAGTGCCATGAGATAAAGGTAGGTATTTCTTTGAAGTATTTTTAGAAATGAAATAACTAGTGGGCATACCAGTTGTGTAGTCATAAAAGATTTAATTCCTTACCTACATACTTGACCGAGAACCAGGAACATCATTCTTATTGAATCATGCGATCAAGCAATTACATACTTGCTAGTGAAAGCTATGCAAGGATTGCAAGGTTTGATAGGGTATTTATGTGGGCCGATCCCGGCGGCACTGCAATGCCGGGCCGACCCGCGACGGGAGTGGAGCGAGCCCCGAACATCCCGTCAGCTTACAAAAATCAGTTTAATATACTGGTCCCTCAGTGAGGGAACTTTCAGATATTAAGCTGAAAAGAACAGATACTACACTTTGATCTTAGCCAAAAGGCCGAGAAGCGATACCGGAAAATTGGAAATCGGGGAGGCTAACTCAATCGCGGAGAATCTTGACACCGCGATTCAGAAATGCGCGTCATCAGCACTCTGACATCTAGCGGTCATGCTTGGAACTAATTCCGCGGATACCTAACCTAATTTAGATATAATTCATTTTATTTGTTGTTGACTCACCGATACCTGCTCATCATGTGACCTTTGTCGTCCCATTATAGAGTGGCATCTATTGGCAGGAGAATCTTGGAGCCATCTTTATCTTCTTGTCACGGGCGGCTTCTTCAGCTTGCTTAGAATTATTTACATGTAAGTATTAGTTAAATTCGATAAGGATACTTAGTAATTTCTTTGAAATATGATTACCTATATAAGAGTATTTTTAGAAATGAAATACCGATTGCCAAATGTTTAGTCATAATATCACCTATATGTATACTGGATGGCAGGGAAATCGACGCGTAAACTGAAACCATAAATTCAGCACAATCATGATTCTGGACCCACTAGCGTAGATATTTTTCGCCGGTTATATAAAAAAAAAAACTATTGTTTCATAGACAAGTGCAATACCTACGCGCATGCGGTCAAAATGTATGAAACAGGCAACCGACGAAAAATTTCAACGCAGACAGTTTCAGAATTATGTACTGAATCTATGGTAACAGGTTGCGCGTCGATGTCCCTGACTCCCTTTATACCTACTTGGGAGTTAAAATCCCTACTTTCGTTGCTCCATAGTCGGGTAAAACACGGCCAAGTCCAAATCAGATCCTTGCATTGTTGTTACAACAAGTAATAATAATAATAAAATCAGCGGGGTAATTACGTAACACACTAACAGTAGGAATGGGTTTCATTTTGACAGTTTAACAACATTCATTGCGTTATTTACGTTGTTGAGCAGACATTTTTTTCGAACATATGAGGTAATGGATTAGCAATAGGCTTCAAAATGATTCAGATTGTGATAGATAGCGTGTTACGTAATTAGGGTGCTGTTTTACTAGAAAATTTGGAAAAGTTAATCACCTAACATGTTTTGCCATCAGGAAATGTGCGTAGGCGTCAAAGGAGTGCCTTGGCGCTTGTACTAGGATTACCCTGTATTACGACTGCCATCACCTTCCTCCAGACCAACTAGGTTATTTCTGTAAACAATTTAATTTTGCATTACTTACAGGTTCAAAATAAAAACATTGTTTTGTGCTCGTGATTATAGATCTATTTTATTTTTATTTTTCTTTATTATTAGAGCTAATTATCTTTTATGTATGCATGTGTTTCTGTGGCAAATAAACCTATTTTTCTACTTTATTTCAAAACCATCTAAAAAAATTGAATTCTAAACAATAATTATAGCTACCTAACTTATTATATAAACAAAAGGTAGGTAGGGGTGTGTGCGTGAGCATGCATTGGTGAAATAGACAGACAGTTGCCACACTAAAGGCTCGTACACACTGGCGCGACGCGACAGCGAGACTCAAAGGCACCGCGTGTCGCGCGACACGCGGTGCCTTTGTGTCGTGCTGTCGCGTCGCGCCTGTTTGTGGGAGCTTTAAAGGTATAAACCTCTTCAAGGGTTCAAGATCCTACATTGCGGTCGGGTAAGTAAGCATTGAATTTATTACCCGACTACGGCCTGTCTGCCTGCTTCGTTGGTCTAGTGCCAGTGGTCGCAAGCGCGACTGCTGTGCATGAGGTCCTGGATTCGATTCCTGGGCAGGGCAAAGTGTCATTGGGTTTTTCCATCTGCAATTTCTCAGTAGCAGCTCGGAATCTAGATTTGTGCCCGGTTGATGGTGTAGGGACGTCAGCAACCGCACACTACAAACCTGTAGTGTGAAAGAGATGTGTGTGGTGCGATCGCCAGTTACTGCGCACTGGCCGATCCGTCGTCGTCGTCGTTCGAAGCTGGGGCTTCGGGACTAAATAACTATTCACAGTCGTCGTCGCGAGAAATTAGTAAGCGAGACAGAACTAGGAACGCAAAAGCCAACACGTTATTGCGACGCATGTGTGAATTAGGTCGTAACGCAAAATCAGAGCAAACATTATGACATATTTCACCGGTACGCAATTTGTGGATCTCTCGTCTTCCAACTTCTGCGGGAGCAGTCCTACCAGTCAGCCAGGACTAAACCTTGGACTATCTAGCAAATATAGCAGACAAGGTCATGGAAGATATACGTGGTCGGGACATAGTGGAAATCTCAACAACAGTCAATGCACGAAGCAGCAGCAGCCAGGTCCCGGTGAATGAGTTACTCACGGAGAAGCAGTAGTTCAACCTGGTGGTGGCATCTCTTCGAGAGGAGATGAATCAGCAACGTCACGGTGCATCTCGACGAGGATGCGGTCAGGGTGGTTACAGGTTAAGGACACCAAATGATCCTGATTGGCTATCCAGATGGCACTTCAGATACCGCAGGAACGCGAGGAATTGCGAGAAGCTAATCCAAAGGAGGGTTATGATTTAACAGACTATATAATAAATATGTATGTATGTTCATCTAGTCCCTCATAGTCATAAGTTCATAACTCTTAAACTTCTCGTCGTATTTTGACAAACGAGGTATCATGTTGGAAGCACTTAATAAATTATTCATGTAGTTGGAAGTGTCATGTTGCTCCGCGGGTTATAGGCTATATGACGTCACAAAAAATCTAACATGGCGGCTTATAGCAGTTATAGGTTTTAACTATACTTCGCATTTATGACTAGAGTTAATTTCTTCAAATAAGTAATTCAGGGAGATCAGGCTATTTTGACCCCTCCGTATCGAAAAGTCCTAATAGCAAAACGACCTCAAGTCAAAAAGACACTAGCATAACGTCCTATGAGCAGCGTCTACAGTACCTATGTCCTATTAGCAGAACGTCCTACTTGTAAATTAAAACATTTTTACAAAAAACAACCGACTTTCAAAAAAAAACAAATAAAACATGATATATAACTTTAATTTCGGAAGTCGGTGACTTTGGTTATGTATTTTCGTTTTTGGCCACCGACTTTTTATTTTACACTTTTTAGTTGTGGTACCTGCCCCACACACATTCGTAAACTACCTAACCTTCGTAACTTCATATGTAAATAACCGTGACAGGAAATTATTAAAACATCATCAATATAAACTAAGTGGAAAAAATACGCGGTATTAAGGATAACTCAAAAACTACTGGTCAGAACTTGATCAAATTTAAATGGGATCACATGTGAAGGACCAGCTTTCAAATAAAAGACTCAACCAAGTCGGTTCACCCAGAAAAAAGTTATGTGTGTTAGACATAAAAAAATACAGTCGAATTGAGAACCTCCTCCTTATTTGGAAGTCGGCTAAAAAGTAAAACTGAGAAATCACTATCGGTTTTTATCTTCATGGCTCATTACATTATAGCATTTATTGAAACCCTTGAAATGAAAAAAAGAAGACTTGGTTTTTTTAAACCGCTTTTAAAAAGAGTAGTCTCTTTTATTCGCTTGTATCCTGCCGTATGTGTGTTCTATAACTTTCACAAATATGCACTGATTCCGTTTATTTGATTGACATGGTACTATCCGTTATATGTATTTACGTTTATCCCATTCATAAAATTATTGTAGCTTGAAGCTCGAATCCAATATGTATGACATGACCAGAAGATAAAAAATAAAACGATTACTTTAAAAATCTCATATATGTAGTACGTGTGTGTACCATTAGCGTTCTTTTATTTTTAGGACCATTTGGGTCTTTTTCAAATTTGGGGCCAAAAAAGTAACGATTTCACGAATTTAAACTTTCACAAATTTTCCATTTTTTGTGTATTTAGGTATGTTCAGAATAAAAAATGCTTCATCACAATCAAGTCAATCACTCATTTAATCCAATAATACGCAATTTTCAACAATTTAGGTGTCACAAATGAGTCACATAATTTGCGTAATGATATTTTTCGATAAACTGTTGAGATACTTGGTTACACTAATGATACTATTATTTTGGTAAACAATAATGACAATTCTTTAAAATAAATTTAGTCGAAATGTTTATAAAATATTACAGATTAAACATAATTATCGGTCAACAACATTTTATTTAAATGGTCGCACTCGTAGATGTCATTTTTCGCTCCAGTATTACCTATTCTGTCAATTACCTTGTTTTCTAATTTCTCTAATTTTTTTGTGTTAGTTGAAATGATACAAAAGCTCCAAAAGATGACGTCTATGAGTGCGGTTACTAATTAGGGTTATTAATTAGGGAAAAATCCATATGAATCAACGATTCGTTGCTTTTCAGAGATTCTTTCAATTTTTTTATTATAATGTACTGATTAACAATATTACTCGTGTGCGATAAAAATTTAGGTAGTACATTCTCCAGTTTCATTACCAAGTTACGTGGCACAGACCTCTTAGGCTTCTCCTTTATTATTTTAATTTCTTTGGTATCTACTTTCTTTGTATCTCTTTCCCATTCCATATAATGTATTTCTCGATATTTTTTTATATTCTATCTTCTTATCTTTACAATTAGCACATGTGCGGTTAAGGCAATCCACATTATATTTATCGCAACAGATTTGCATGATCAAATTCTGGCTGTCTTTTATATCAATAATATTATTTTTACTTAAAGCTGATATAAGTAACTGAAAATTTGTGTGCAATGTACAGGCACATGTATCACGGTCATCAACTGGAAGAGAAACCCAAAAAGGCCTAAGCCTTGTAAATGTTGTATAACTGATTTTAATGTTAGTATTTTCTACTAAAAATTTCTTATGTACATTTTTCATGGTATATAAAATATATCGTATTTGTTTAACTTTCCCATTTCTTTAGTTATATTGTTTTTTACCGGGAGTAATGCGACCATTTATATCGTCTTCATAAAAGATTTCTACCAATTTTTGGATATTGAAACCCCCATTTTGTGTATTTCTCGCGAACCGTTGTCTAAGGCACAGTTTATGAAAATCTGTGGAAACTTTAAAATGCTTGAATTTCTTTCTATCAATTTAATTTGTAATGTCACGTTTTTCTTTTCTACTTCTAGTTGTCGCAAATTTTTGTGTTATTTGTTCACTTAAAAGTTCGTCAAATAATTGTTTTTTGTCTTTTTCCTTATTCTCAGTATTTTCAATCTCATTGCTTGTTTGTCTAGATAGTTTAAATATTTTTCTCTGTAAAACTCTAATTCTGGCTTTGTATCTGTTAAGTAATAGTGTATAACTTTGTTTTTGTTTTCTACGTTGCATTTTTTATGCTTTAATCTTTCTTATCAATTTTAATTCTGTATTACTTGGATTGTGCTTCTTTTGTTGTTCTACTTCATTCAACGGATCTGCACTGATGTTGTTTAGCACATCTACACTATCTTCTTCTCTAACCGTAACAGTTTCCATGACTTTTTGGCTTACTTTCTTCTTATAATACTTTTTAGCGCTCTCTTTCCATTTTCTTCTTTAAATGCGTTGTTCCCGTGGACTCGTTTCGTTAATGCTTTTAATTTGTTTACTTTCCTTTCTTTTCAAGTAGTTTTGTCTCTTTTTTACCTGTTCAGCGGCGTATAGCTCAGGATTATTCTTAATTTTTTATATGTCTCCCTTCTGGCTACTCTTCGTCGTTCTAACTCTTCCTCGCTCTTCTGTTTCTTTGGTTTAGTCATTGTTAATAATCAATACTTACCCTACAAAATAAAACAAACATAGTTCCATATTTTTTATCATTTGTACACTGTTTCATATCATTCGTGTGACTTATGACTCGCCACGAATGAGAGGGACACAAATGTGAATTTTAGAAGATTTTTCAATTTACCAGACATACAGTAACTTTCTAGAATATTTACGTAACATATCGAAATATATGCACTTAACACTTACATAAGTAAATGACATAAAAACCAAACAACAAACAATTGAATACAATATGTGGAAAAACACAAATGAGGTAATTTTTGTTAAAGTTTCAAAATCTTACCTGATATTGGAGTTTTTTCTTCAAATAATGACTTACACTACTGCACACCAAGCTCGTTCGAGGCCAACTAAGCGCACAAAGATCGCTCGGGGTAAAGACCGGGGTAAAGGGAAGAGCCTGCGTGTTCATTACCACATTTGATATCGCCAACACGAATGAAAATTTAAACAGGAACTTTTTTAAAGCTTAGAAAAATCGTATTTCTTTTGTTTTAAAAAATGTCCTAATATTCACTTAGTTTTCCTTTATTATTGCAATATACATCTATTAAATAAAAAATCCGAATTCCAATACGGATTATTGAATAAAAAAGCAAACAAGTTTGAATTTGTATTTCGAACCAGTGATAAGAATGAGATTTGGGCTAGTTTTTACAGGATAACTCCTAATTTTACAGTATTTATGAATATATAGATATAGGACAACGTGCTTGTCGTCAAGACAACTAATTTAGTGTACTTATAATTACGCTAACGTTAAGGTTATAAGAATTAAATCAAATATTTCGCTTTTGGCCCCAAATTTGAAAACGACCCATTTGCTTGTAGGACGTTTCGCTATAAGTAGTAGTGTCGTTTTGCTATTAGGACCATTTGCGTTTAGGACTTTCGAATTTTGATTCGGGGAGGGTAATCGATGATGATGATGTCATGTCATGATAGCACTACGCTTACCGCTATGCAATGTTTGATAAGGTATTATGTGGGCCGATCCCGGCGGCACTGCAATGCCGGGCCGACCCGCGACGGGAGTGGAGCGAGCCCCGAACATCCCGTCAGCTTACAAAAATCAGTTTAATATACTGGTCCCTCAGTGAGGGAACTTTCAGATATTAAGCTGAAAAGAACAGATACTACACTTTGATCTTAGCCAAAAGGCCGAGAAGCGATACCGAAAAATTGGAAATCGGGAAGCCTAAGTCAATCGCGGAGAATCTTGACACCGCGATTCAGAAATGTGCGTCATCAGCACTCTGCCATCTAGCGGTCGTGTTTGGAACTAACTCCGCGGATACCTAACCTAATTTAGATATAATTCATTTTATTTCTTGTTGACTCACCGATACCTGGTCAGCATGAGACCACTGTCGTCCTATTCATCTATTGGCAGAAGAATCCTCGAACCATCTTTATGTTTTTCATCACGGACGGCATCTTCAGCTTGCCTAGAAATATTTATGTGAACATGTTACAGACAAAACTAATTGACGGCCCTAATTGCCGGGCTCAGCAGTACCATGTCGTCGGCATAACTTATATTATTGACAGCGACTCCATCAATATGACAACCTACATGCATGCTACTGAGCTCGCCAATCAGCTATGCATATATACATTAAAAAGAGTGGGCGAGGAAATCCCCCCTTGCCTCACGCCACACTCTAGCTTGTACTCCTCAGACAAGCAATCCGCCCACTTAATGACATGTCATGCATGTCCAGTCCTAACTATACAAACCCAATAACCCTCAACCTAATTTCTACATTTATATCTGTAATTTTTATGGTGTAGGTAACTACATAGTAAAGAGTATTCTATTCTATTCTATATTTGGTTGGATATAAACAGGCAACTCTTCTAAAACAAAAAGGCCTCTGACAAGACCATATATCTGATCCCTGGGTTTTAGTAAATTGCTGGATGATATCTGAATGCATGTCCCATTCTATTATTCATCAGGTCTTGTGGCCAAAATACCCTTAAAACTGTATTTTTCTTCACAGAAAGTAAAAACAATAGCTACTTATTTATATTTAGTTTATAATTATTATAGCGTAAGCCATACAAAACGCTTCCCCTCTGTATGTTACAGGTGTAAAGTGGCACATAGCCAATCATAGCCAACACCACGGTCGCGAAATAGAAGACTCCAGCGAACTTCCACTGTGGGCCCGCTTTGTGCGGCTTGAATAGAATAGAATAGACATTTATTTTGCAAATATGGGTCTAAGTCTATGATTACTATCTCTATCATGTGGTAGCCTTCGGGAGTTAGAACATATTCTAGGTATCTACGTATTAAGTCATTTCTCATGTCTGAAAGAGGAATAATAATTAATAAGTTTAATTAAATAAAGTGTTTACCTAAACCTACACAACAAAATAAAAGTCATTTATTCAAACTAGGCTCCGAATCAGGCACTTTTTATCATCAAAATCACATAAGACAGTCCCACAAAACACCCGCCCTTCTCCACTTCCTAGTGCTTTAGCTGAGAAACAGAAGTGGTGCAACAAGCCCCCGGGCACCACAGCTGTCTGTTAAGTTATATACATAACCGGCGGCTCAAATGTGGATTTCTTGATAAAGAAAGAAAGAAAAAGTATTAATTGGGCCTCGGACAGGATTATCACAAACTAAACTAAACACACTCATAAAAACAAAAATATAAAAATAATAAAAAAAACAAAAGTAAAATGAAAATAACAACAGAAAGTCCTGTACGAGGCCAAAAGGCCACCATCATCATCATAGGCAGCCTCGTTCCACCCACTGCTGAGTAGGTATAGGATTTCTTGATAGATACATACATACCTACATACATAAACTCACGCCTTCTTCCAATGGGGGTAGGCAGAAACTACATAACGCCACCTACTGCGATTCTTACATACTCCTTTTGCTTCGTTTTCGTTCGTCGTTTCTTGATAGATCTCCAATTATTAACACTAAGTATCTGAACATATATCCTCTTTGAAGTAAACAGACAAGTTTTTTTACTACTTAATTAATTTAGTTACTAAGTAATTGACAAATTAGGTTAAGAATAAATATGACACAAGCAATACCTATTCATGACATTACTTTCATGATTGCTTTACATGAGTGTAACAAAATTTCAATAAGAACAATCTAGTTAGAATATTCCTGATGAAATATGATAGATTTTAGACCACTTACCAGACAAAACTTCCCATCGTTTACTCCCCATCTCGGACTCCAAAGCATCAAAGACCGCAGCGCTGTCACGCGTCGCGCCGATCAGCTAAATATATGAACGTGCAGACAACCAAGGACAGTGTGTGGACGTTTTGACGCTTCATGATCACAACCAGAACCATCATGACCCTCGCAAAAAAAAAAAATGTTTATGCCTTACACCATGTCCTGGAAATTGTTTATAATGAAAAAACTATGTAGGTAGTTTAAAAACAACTAAAAAACACGCTTTTATCACGCACACAAAATTATAAAATGATTCAATTAACTTGTACTAGTTCTTCTTTTAAAGGTATCCAATGATTAAATCAATAAGGGTGGAGCCCTTTGTTTAAATTATTTAAAAGTACACACAACTAAAAAGGACACACACATATTTATATATAATAATAATAATAATAATATAATATAATATTATTATAAGAGGCGAAATGTGTGTGTAAACCCTCTGCCTGCCCGTTTCAGGAATAGAGGCGTGAAATTATGGTACATTCATGTAAGCAGGTAGCAACGGTAGGTACTTAGATATTATCTTAAACTAGCTGCTGCTCGCGGCTTCGCTCGCGTGTACATCAGAAAATTTTCCACGGAAACGTGCTACCCGGACAAATGGCCTATGTTACTTATTATAACATCAGCTATCTGCCAGTGAAAGTCCCGTCAAAATCGGTTCAGCCGTTTCGGAGATTAGGCGGAACAAACAGACAGACAGACAGACAAAAAAAATAAAAATTGATTTTTATTATAAGTACCGCATATACTTTCATATGCATTTAGTAAAAATATGTTATTTTGACATTACTAACAGACACTTCAATTTTATATATTTGTATTGATGTATAGATTAAACACAATTCTCTTAAATTAAACACAATGTTTTCTATAAAAACGTTTATTACTTTACATCGAACATTGTAGTATGTATATCGTAATACAAATGTACCTACTTAATATTAAATTACAAATTACATCGGAGTGTTCAAGGCTCACTCGTCGTGTCAACAATAAAATAAATAACATTATGAGATCAAAATCATATCACAGATTAATATACAAACATTGTGCAAATATACTTAAAATTAAAAGAAATAAATAAGCTTAGTGTTATACCTTGTAAAGTATATCCGTATCTTTCAGCGTATATGACTAGAGTTAATTACATTCAAATCAGTAATTCAGGGAGATCTACACACTAATTACGTAACACACTATCTATCACAATCTTAATCATTTTGAAGCCTATTGCTAATCCATTGCTTCATAATGTTCGAAAATTTGTCTGCCCAACAACGTAAATAATGCAATGAATGTTGTTGAACTGTCAAACTGAAAACCATTCCTACTGTTAGTGTGTTACGTAATTACCCCGCAGGCTATTTTCTCAGTCTCTGTTGTGTACGCTTAACCACCGCGCACGCTATGCGACATGCGACTGCTAGAGCTCGACGACAAGACGCAACGACAGGCTGCGGCCGAACATTTTCATTGTTGAAAGTTCCGCACATTTAGCGTCGAGTTGCAGAGCCGCAACGACAGGCTAGGGGAGTCGCACGCTCTCGCTACTTGTCGCAGCGTCTAGACGCACGGTGCACACGCACACTCGATGACAGTCGCATGCGACAGGTCAGTGTCTTGCCGTCGCGCTGTCGCAGTCGCATGTCGCTTAGTGTGCGGTGGTTTACTGATTGATCCATTCTTATTAGCCAACCGAGTTAATTAGACAACTCGCATTCGTGAGGCGGGTGACATAGTGAAACAAGGCCTGTATCTCGATACACATATTGGGCTTTCCTACGTATTCCCATAAGATTGAAGGTACCTAGATAATTAACATAATTACCGAAGCTACCATAGAATTAGATACTTGATCATAATTACATGTAACATCAAAAGTTTTCATATAAAAATTTTGGCGCTGTGACCTTATAAACTAAGAGCTATGTGTCCATTTATTAAAACTTTAGTCGACTATAGGTACATATATGAGTAACTCTCCAACCCTCTAAGATGAGATTTAGAGAGTAAAGTAGTCGCTAAAGAACTGTGAACTACACATATAATATTATTAATTACTTCCTTCTATCCCCGTTTGTTTTTCTTGTTCTCCCGACTCACCTCCGTCGCATCACATCACCTGTCCACGCTATTACTTCGTTTTCACTTAGCGTTCTTTCTGTTTTTTTGTTCGGCTCGTGATGTTAAATATCCTATAGCCTTCCTCAAGAATTGGGCTATCAAATGCAAATATTCAAAATAATTTTTCAAATCCGACCGGTTGTTCCAGAGATTAGCGCGACCAAACAAACTCTTCAGCTTTATTATTAATATAGATGTAACTTTAAAGCGATCAAATACATTTAAAACACACTTGCTATTATTCGTTTGTCTTTGTGTGAAACTATGAAATTTTTCATATAAATCTACACATTGATTTAATAATAACCTATTTACACTGGTCCTAAATAAACAATTCACATTTCAAAATAACAACTAAGAGAAATAGGCTCGCCCTCTCGTACATGGGAACACATAACTGCCGAAATGTGGTTACACTAGAGGTACATCTCTGCCCAACCCTTCGGGGAAACAAGGCGTGATGTTGTGTAACTAAGAGAAATATTGTAAATGTGACTGTGTGTGTGATGTGTGTTGTGTGTGGGGGTGTGTGTGTGTGTATGTGTGTTATTGTGTGTGTTGGGTGTTATTGAGTGTGTTGTGTGTGAGGGGTGTGTGTATGTGTGTTGTGGGTGTCGTCCTTTTTTGTAATTGTGTGTTTTTCTCTGCGTCATGTTTACCGCAAAAAAACGTATTTTCTTTCTTTTCTTGAAAATTACTTACTGGTTAGCTGAATATGACCTCAAATGTTAAAGACAATATTATAATACAAACTATAGGACAATAATAATACTGAATGAAGTATATTCGACCAATGTAAATGTCCGATACAACTAATTACAATAGTATTTAATTTACTAAAATGTTGGCACAAAACAGACAACATCTATTTCCACAACACTAAAGGAAGATATTCGATATTTTAATGAACATTTAAAACCTTATACAATCCAATCGGTGAAAGAAACATCTAAATTACCTATAATAATAAATTGATGTGTTAAATAAATGTTATTCTTTGAATAATACAACATTCTACAAATCACTACTCTCTGATACCTAATCACTGAACTAACATATATAAATATGTATCACATACTAATACTGATAAATCATCATAGAAACAACAATACTTACAATCGCATATTATTTTTAAAACAAAATGCAGCTGAAAGTTTTCTACATAAAAAGTAACATAACAAAAAAAAAAAATAACAACTAATTAACATTTAAAAGATTTGTCTAAAAAAACTTGTTCAACCATGAATAAAATAATACTTTTCTTTCTTGAAATTTGTGTAAAAATAAATCTCGTTCATCAACACTATAGCTCATCTTTGATCTAACCCTTTTGTTCTCTATCAAACAATACCACTAGGTACTCTTTCATCTTACCCATGTTATTTACACGGAAGCCCTCTCAATGAGCTCCGGCGCGAGTGCAAGAGACACACGGCGATGCAGCCGGTGTGGTCGAGACTGAGTCGCCAGCAGGGCTCCGCCCTCGCACTGCTTGTTGCCCAAGCAGTTACAGGAGCATACCTAGAGGAATTATTTGAATTTCGGGTTTTTTATAGAATGGCATAATAATAACAGCCGCACGGGTGGATCGAAGGTTAAGCTACGCTTGCAATGGTCGGTTCGTGGATGGGTGACCATCCCTTACATATCGTGACCCCTCTGTGCCTCGGAAAGCACGTTAAGCTGTTAGTCCTAACTGTCATTCGTAGATCTTTGATAGTTGTTACGGGTAGTCAGCATCCCGGAAGTCTGATAACCAGTCTTACTAAGGGGTATTGTGTTACCCAGTAATTGGGTTGAGGTCAGATAGGCAGTCGCTCTATGTAAAAAACTGGTATTCAGCTGCATCTAGTTACGACTGGAAGCCTACCCCAATGTAGTTGGGGAAAGGCTAGGCAGGTTGAATAAAGATGGTGACGGAACGATGCTAGTCAACACCCCTTAATATTACATAAAAAGGGGCGTTAACGTTAAGGCCGTGAAGACTGTCGGCCCGTCGTCACACATATCGTCAAAAACCCGTCAAGAATCATTATCATTAATACAATTATTATTGTTTTTTTTTTGTCATTTCAATTAATTAGCAGTGCGTTTGAGATGAGTGGCTAGCAAAGCAATAAACCAATCAAACGACTTAATATTAGGGACTCCCAGGGAGACAGGGACCATGACTGAATATATGTTTTGTGATGACTGAGAACAATGATTATCATCATATCATAATGTATCAATGATGATGCCAATAATTGCCATGCCATGACAGGACTATGCTTATTAGTAAGCAAAGTTTGATAGGGTATTATGTGGGCCGATCCCGGCGGCACTGCAATGCCGGGCCGACCCGCGACGGGAGTGGAGCGAGCCCCGAACATCCCGTCAGCTTACAAAAATCAGTTTAATATACTGGTCCCTCAGTGAGGGAACTTTCAGATATTAAGCTGAAAAGAACAGATACTACACTTTGATCTTAGCCAAAAGGCCGAGAAGCGATACCGGAAAATTGGAAATCGGAGACCCTAACTCAATCGCGGAGAATCTTGACACCGCGATTCAGAAATGCGCGTCATCAGCACACTGCCATCTAGCGGTCATGCTTGGAACTAATTCCGCAGATACCTAACCTAAAAATATAGGTATACATATTTTTATTTGTTGTTGACTTACCGATGCCTGATCATCATGAGACCTTTGTCGTCCCATTATAGGGTGTTCATCTATTGGCAGGAGAATCCTGGAGCCATCTTTATCTTCTTCATCACGGGCGGCATCTTCAGCTTGCCTAGAATTTTTTATGTGAACATGTTACAGACATATCGAGGATCATTTTGAATGCGATACTAATAACTATACGGTACATAAAGTAAATAAATAAATAATTGTTATATTTTCACGAAATAAATGTCTCCTAATTTTTCAACGACTTTAATAGGCTTATTTAACTTCATTGACCTACCCATATCATAAAGGTTTATTCAGAAAAATTTAATAAAAAAAGATACTAAATGAAGAACTTAGAGGTTGTCGTACAGCAGAAACATTACAGGCAGTAGGTCAATGTCACATCATGATTTCGTTTATCGTGTTTAATTACTAATGATTTAATCTAACTGTATACTGTACAGAACACTTACATAGTCATGAATCGTAGAACCAACAAGTTGATGCTAGCGGCGACCACGGCCAGGCCAAAGAGGATGAACACCAAACTGAGCGCGACGTATCCAGGCTTGCTCGTCAATGCTTGATCGTTCTGGAATGTTCATAAAAATCATGTCAAATCATATAATGGATAGTCAAAGGGAATAGGTTTTAATCATCACATCACGCGTTACGAACGAATTGGTGATAGCAGTTTAAGGCTTAAAGCTTCTTAGCCTTATATCAACTCAATACAAGTCGCCGTTAGGTCCTATTAGAACTTTCCGTTAACTTATTTCTAACATGATGACTATGATGAAAATTGTTAGATTTTTTAGATTGTTCGACTTACAATGAAAGAAAAAACCTACTTGTAAAGCAACGTAATCGCCGAATCCGATGGTGGTGAGAGTAACAAAGCAGTAGTAGAAACTGTCGAAGTAGCTCCAGCCTTCGTAGCGCGAGAATACAGCAGCACCTAGCAGAAACACATAACAATGATATTGCTATTATATTTTTTTCAGGAGTTTCTTTTTATACATCAATTTATTTAACACGAGCTTTATCCCGCTACTTCACGCGCTTGGATGTCGGAAATTATCCCATGGGAACGTACTACCGGTATAAAAAGTCCTATGTCCTAACCCGGGTGCCTATGTCCTGGTCTACCTATGTGCCAGGTTTCATAGAAATCCGTTCAGCCGTTAAGGCGTAAAAAGGTAAAAGACAGTCAGTGTTACTTTCGCATTTATAGTATTAGTGCGGGAGTATGGATAAACGTAATGAAATAAAGAAAGAAAGAAAGAAAGATAGATAGAAAGAAAGAAAGAAAGATAAAAAGAAAGAAAGAATAATGCGTTTATTGGCATTGCAGCAACAAACAGCAGGTAGAGGTGTATAGATAGTACACCCACATTTTACCAATTTAGAAGCAAATATAGTGTAGACATCGGTCCAGTATCTCCTTAAGAGATGAGAACTGAGTGACACAAAATTAATGATTAATGTTTGCTAACAATATATGTTATGGCTGAAGAAATTAACATTCACACAGGACCCAAGACTCAGAATGACAGACTGTCAGCTCATTCAAAATTGTATGATTACAATTTGCTTCCTGGATTATAAATGAAGCAAAACTGGAAAACCATAACTAAAGAAGCTAAATTCCTGTAGAGTTTTACCTGTAGTAATAATAATGGACGACAGCATTCCGGTCGCGAACATGAGGTTCATTTCCGTAGCGTCGGTGGTGTTGCAGCGCAGGTAGCACTTCGCCCGTCTGATGACCACTGACGCGAACTTGTTCAGTCGCTCGCCTATGCTCTGGAACATCACCAGGCCCAGTGGAATGCCCACCTGGAAAATTATAACTAGTTTTAAAGTTTGTCGGATTTCTAAATCATCGGATAACTGTTATCAAAAGAAAATACATGAGATTATTTTCTGTACAAAAGCTGTCAAACTGCAATTTTTATTCCTCAGTTATAAGTTATCGGAAGATTGAAAAATAAGCCCTTAAGGGCCTGTTTCAGTGACTGGTCACTGAAACAAGCCCCCAAGCGCTGATTTTTTATTCATCCGGTGGACCATTGCCTATTTGGATAGGCAATGGTCTAGATAAATAAAAACATGAATGCAGTATTTTTATGCTAGACTAGCTGCGTCCCGCGGTTTCACCTGCATAAGTCTCAATCCCCGCAGGAATATCGAGATAAAAAGTATCCTATGTCCTAATCCAGGTCATGGTCTACCCATGAGTCAAATTTCATCCAAAGCCATTCAGCCATTTTAGCGTGAAAACGTAACAAACATACAAAAAATCAAATGTTGTCTCTTTATATTATAAGTTTAGATAAGGTAACAAGAACTAATGGAGAGGTTGTGGAACAACCCATGAAAGTCTTACAAGCCTATGCTATTATTTATAGACATAGGAGGAGGGGAAGTAGGAAATACATAATTTGTATCTCAGGGTATATATTAGAAGATAAACAGGCCATTCTCCAGAAATAAAAAACCACCCTATGTGGCCACTGGCCAGACCATAATACTACACTATCTAAATAATAATGATAAATGATTTTATTTCTATATTTGAATTAAATGATAAATGAGCCCATAAGTCCTGTCTGATTAGTAATTAGCCTCATTAGATCATGCCTGGCAAGTTTGTTAATTTGTATTTAACTGTATGACTATTGAATTGGATGACTCATTAGCTCCCTTCATATACACTTAATTTCAAAAGATTTTAATTTACACCTAATAAACTTTCTGTTTTCGATGATTAATCGTTCTTACCATAGCATAAGCCATACAAAATGCCTTCCCTCCGTACGTAACAGGTGTAGAGTGGCCATAGCCAATCATAGCCAACACCACAGTCGCAAAATAGAAGGCCCCAGCGAACTTCCACTGTGGGCCCGCTTTGTGTGGCTTGTTCTCTATGATTACTATCTCTATCATGTGGTAGTCTTCGGGCGTTATGTTGTATCTACGTATCAAGCCATTTCTCATGTCTGGAAAAAGGAATATTACAGTAAAAAATTTTCATAATATTAGTCCAGTCCAGTTGGTATGGATTTAAGCAGAAATTGCAGAGTTATTTTCTTATTAAATAGCATAGTCATCTCAAAAACTCTCTTGCTTGAATATATAAATTCAAGCAAGAGAGGTTTTGTTTTGTTGTTTGTTTTGTATTATAGTTTGTGTAGGAATTTTATTCATAAGTACTTCAATATGATATATGTTTTAATTTCAAAAAAAAACATTGTTCCTGTATAACAGAGCACCCGCCATCTTATCCCTTCACCACCCTTGGTTGACTGGTAGAAAATGCCTAGAGCATTAAGACCGCCTTTGTACCACTTTTGAGTGCGAAAAGATTAAATAAATAAATATTAAAGTTTTCTAAATTATTAAAACCACTTCAATAATAGTATGAGCAGGTATCCTTGGAGTAAACAAATAGCTAAAATTTTTCTTTTTAATAAATCATGTATGTAGAGAAATAATATTTGCTTATAATTATTTAATTTTGTACTTACGCTACTATAAAATAAATATTCAACACTTTTTATTTCTTGACTATCTATTCAATTCCTATCTTGTTTAATTCTATTAGTGTAACAAGATTCTAACACGGACCAACCAATTAGAATATTCCTGAAGACTAAAATAGGTTTTAGACCACTTACCAGACAAAACTTCCCATCTTTTACTTTCCGTCTCGGACTCCAAAGCATCGAAGACTGCGGCGCCGATCAGCAAATATGTGAATGTACAGACCACCAGGGATAGTGTGCGGACGTTTTGGCGCTTCATGATCACAACCAAGATCTTCCAGTCGCTCGCAAAAAAATAATTTGCCTATGCCTTATTCCATGGCCTGGAAAATTGGAAAATGTTTATGAAAAATTGCTTGAAACTGGAAGAGACGGGTTCTGGAAGACTGTACATAGGATTTAGATGGTTTGGCTGTATCAATTTCAAGATAAATTGCATTTTTTTAAAGAAAATACGAAAACACAGTTTTCCGAATTTAATATTTTTATGGAATTACTTACTTATAATTGGCACCTTATTAAATAATTTAAAGCTGGTTCAAGACTAAGACATATTGAAATAAATAATCGTAATTTAAGGCATTTGAAATCGAGTTATTACAAAATATTTAAAAATAGCGAAATATTTCAGTCGATAAATTGCATGATAGTACTACTGTGAATTTTATATACACTTCCATGTTTGTAAACAAGCGTTGAATAGTGCATCGTGTTTTCTAAGCAATGTATAATGAAATATTGCGTTTCATACTTTGAGGTTTTTCGAATATGTAGCATTCACTTTTTCTCGGTAGTCAGTAGACATTACAGTCATGATACAAAAAACACAAAGAAAATTGAAAATGCATGCTAATTTTTGTATTTGGGCCATTAAGTCAGGTTGAGGCATCCTTCATTAAAATTACATGATTTTTGATGCAAATAATGCGTTATGTTTTATTTACACACGAGTTTGTTCGGTGAAACCAAGGGTGCCATTTGGTTTTGGTGGTCAAGAATGAAGAAGAAGAATGAATGAATGCGTAGAACGAAGTGCTTTTGACAGCGGTCAATGTCAAAGTGACAACAATTTGTCAACGCGACAATCTGTCAATTTCCTCTCGTGTGGGATTGTTCGGCGAGTGCATGGCACTTTTTTCGAAATAAATACAATTATTGTAATAGAAGTCCCTAAACTGCTTCAAAATGAAAGTTGCGTGCAACAAATCCAACCCGCCGCTAGGTAAAATACAGTGCTCCATACATATTTCTCCACATTGCATCAGCTAGGATGGCTAGGCTTAAAATAGGATTTCTTTTTT
The DNA here is from genome assembly GCA_917490735.1 of Dryobotodes eremita. Lineage (NCBI taxonomy): Eukaryota > Metazoa > Arthropoda > Insecta > Lepidoptera > Noctuidae > Dryobotodes > Dryobotodes eremita. Next base: position 16,752,605 of record OU823257.1, read on the forward strand.
AACTTTCAGGTGGTCTGCTAGCTTTGGAGTTCTATAGATCCTCAGCAAAAGACGTCCAAGTCGCCTGGGGTGGCGAATCGACCATAGTGCTGCCGAACTCCCCAAAACCGGTGCCATATGTGACCAGCAATGATTTGATTAGAATTCTTGAGAATGCCTTTAATAAATCAGCTCAGCCCCTCCAGAAAGTGACTATGAACCATTGGCTTTCGTTCAGCCTTATCCTGGACGATGAGATCCCAAAATCCATTGAGTATTTGGACACAACGCTTGGTCCAATAACCTATTTGGTTGGAGAAACTTTATCTGTGTCTGACTTGGCAGTCTTTAGTATTTTGTATGGTAAGTGCTGTCACTATCTATATCTTGGTATTACACCTGTCTGTCTTATCAGTTTTTATATGATTCTAATAAAACTTTGCATTTATTTTCATTACTTTTGTGATTAGATTTTATTTACAATAACCTTTCTAATAAATAATATGATAGAACTTGTGTGCCATCAACTAAGAGTGATTTGTATGCTACAGTATCAGCCAAATTCAAGGATGTATCGAAAAGGAATCCTCCTAAGAACATTCTCCGCTGGATGAAGTTGATTGAAGCCCAACCACCTGTTGCTAAGGCTTTGAAGGAACTGCCTTCTGAAGTCTTGGATAGTCTGAACAAGGCTTCATCAAGGTTTGTTATAATAACCCTTAACATCACACCTTTATTTCCTGAAGGGTTAGGCAGAGGTGTACCTGTAGTACACCCACATTTTGCTAGTTATGTTTAAGTCGCACGGAATAGGGGGCGAACCTATTGCCACCAACCGGGCACAAATCCAAACTCCAGAATTCCTGATGGAAAAACCCAATAACACTACTCAACCCGGGAATCGAACCAAGGACCTCATGATCAGCAGTAGCACTTGTAACCACTAGATCAACGAGACAGTGTGGGTTATAATAAAACACTAATAATAAAATGTAATTTATTCTCTCTTTACAATTGGTTATCTGAGAAATCAAAATTGTTTGTGGTTAATGCTTAGACTAAATTCCACCATTGTAAGAAACTGGTACCTGATGTAGGTTTTTGAAAAAACCTGTGGTCTTGTTCTTCTTTAGGATTTGGTTTCTGTACTTAGTCTTTCAGGTGGACCATTATGCGTGGACCATGCAGGCCGTTGGTGGTTATTCCAACCAGCCCACCGTCCTCCAGAAGTTGATTATGTCTCCTGGTCTGCTGAGAACATTTGTGTAGGATCTGGGTGCCCCGAGAACTGTCCGTTATGCCTATAGTGTGCAAGTGTTTGTTTAGCGAGCAGTGTCCCATGATGATCCCGTCACCAGGCGCAGGCGGTTCCTGTTCAGGCGTAATAACTGTCTGGTTAGCCTGCTACCTGAGGATGGCATAGCTTCCCTGGACTGCCAACAGGCCGGTGTCGAGGTCCACCAGCTCTCTGCTTGTGTGTGTGTGAACTCCTGTAGCCACCTGCGTAGCTGGTTGACGTGGATGGGCACGATGGGTTCGGGTCCACAGACTGACGCGCTGGATGCTCTTCTAGTCAGTTCGTTAGCTGCGTCGTTACCCAGTGATCCACTGTATCCTTTTACCCATTGCTGTGTCACTGTGTTGCGGTTAGATACCGTTACTCGTTCTAGTGAATTGTGATATTCTAGTGTTATACTCGAGGTAATATATTTTCTCCTCAAGGATTGGAGGACTGAGGTGCTGTCGGAGAGTATACGTATATGGGTGTCCGTAACTCTCCTGGCTTCTATGGCGTACACCGCTTGTAGGATGCCGACACACTCCGCCTGTTAGACGGTGTTGAACATTCCCAGCGGGCTGGTTATGTTTATGTTGAGGTCGTGCGAGGAACATCCGACTCCGGTTGCGGAGTCGGTCTTTGATCCGTTGGTGTATACTCTCAACTCTTTCGGGCCTGGGTAGTCACACTGTTCATCTGATAGTATTATGTTGTAGCTTTAGAAAGTAGTGTAGTTTCGGGGCTTTGTCGCAGGGTGATACCATCATTGGTTGTCGTTTGATCGCATCTTCCTCTATGCGGATGTGCTTGACTCAAATCATCATGCTTGACTAGACTTGACTCGAGGCAAGTCTAGTCTAGAGTCTAGAGACTCTTAGAGTCTTTGCTTAGGGTTCCTTATATATTGAGCTTAAAGGCGGCCAGGGCCTCTTCCTCCCGCACGATGTGGTGAAAGGTGGCAGTCGACGTATTGTCTGTAGGGCAGCAGTCGGTGTATACTTCTCAAACAGCTAGTGATTGCTACACAAGTGAACCATGGCAGTTTTTCGAGATCTGTTTGGGCTGTGCTCAGGTCTGTGCTGTGCCACCAGACTAGTGAACTGTATGTGATAATTGGTCGGATGACTGCGGTGTATAGCCAGTAAGTGACCTTCGTACTCATCCCCAATTCGTGCCAAGCATTCGCTTGCACTGCCACAGGGATATACTGGCTTTTATAGTGATGTAATTAGTGTGTTTTGCCCAATTCAGCTGGTTGTCTAAATATATGCCTAGGTATTTGGTTTCGGTTGAAAGGCTTAGGGTAGTTCCAAAGAAACGTGGTAATTGTAGTGTCGTCAGTTTCCTCATTTTTGGAAAGAGAATCAGTTCGGTTTTTGTAGGGTTCGCTGATAGGAGAAAACCTGTGTTACAGGTATTAAACATTTAATGGTGTTTATAATTTCTACCTACCCCTATTGGCAAAAGGTGTGAGTCTAGGTTTTGCTTTATAGAGTGACTGAAAGAAGTACCAAACACAGTTTCCGTAATAGACTCCTAAACCTTGCACAAGTATGCAAGTAGCTTGTAAGCCATAAGTTGTTTAAGCTTATGAAAAAAAACCAGGACAGAACAGATTGGCCTATGTCAAGCAGTAAACTAATACAGATAATAATAGAGGTGATGAAATACAATTACAAATACACCCTATTGTTGTAAAAACATTATTTTCATGTTTCTATTTTTATTTTGTGTTTCACCAACTGTGTCCAAATGAACGTTAATCTTTCTTTCTTTAAGTAATAAAGTAAAAGTTAGATGCCAATTTATTATTTAACTGACAATCATGGGCTGATATTATTATACCTTTTTTTTTTTTTTTTTTTTTTTTTTTTAATTAGCCATTCATATCCTAGAGAACCTGTCATTTAATCTTGTGTTATCTTCACCTCAGTATTACAATTTACAGGAAGTCACCATCAGGCAATGCTGAGGGTGGTCGTCAACAGGAAGGCAAGTTCATTGAACTGCCCCACGCTGAGATGGGAAAGGTTGTGGTGCGGTTCCCACCTGAAGCTTCAGGGTAAGTACACATATTTATGCCAACAAAAATGTGCACACAGGGATAACCAATTTACCAAGAGGCTTGTATACCCAACTGGAAAATAAAAAATAAATAAAAAAAGATTCCATTGTGAGTGGATATTGGCTGATGATAAATAATGATAGTGGTTGTAAAATATAAGAAAATTATGAATAATCTAGTTTATATAACATTTCTAAGTGTAATAAAAAGAAGTAAATAAAAAAAGTTGATAAAACAGTTAAAAAGGCACACATTGATAAATAACTAAATAAATTATGTTCAAATAACTTACTACTGTACTGTATCGTACCGTGTACTGTACCGTACCGTGTACTGTACCGTACCGTACCGTGTACTGTACCATACCGTGTACTGTACCGTGCCGTGTACTGTACCGTTCCGTGTACTGTACCGTACCGTGTACTGTACCATACCGGGTACTGTACCATACCGGGTACTGTACCGTACCCTGTACTGTACCGTACCGTACCGTGTACTGTACCGTACCGTACCGTGTACTGTACCATACCGTGTACTGTACCGTGCCGTGTACTGTACCGTACCCTGTACTGTACCGTACCGTACCGTGTACTGTACCGTACCGTACCGTGTACTGTACCATACCGTGTACTGTACCGTGCCGTGTACTGTACCGTGCCGTGTACTGTACCGTTCCGTGTACTGTACCGTACCGTGTACTGTACCGTTCCGTGTACTGTACCGTTCCGTATACTGTACCATACCGCGTTCTGAACTGTACTATTGTTACTGTACTGTTGTTATAACAATAGTCTTTTTATTCTAGTTTCCTCCACATTGGGCATGCAAAGGCTGCTCTCTTGAACCAGTACTACCAGCTAGCATTCCAGGGTAAACTCATCATGAGGTTTGATGACACCAACCCTGCTAAGGAGAACGCTGAATATGAGAAGGTATATACTTTTGCTTTGCATAACAATATCACAACAGGCATATATTCCTAGAAGGGGTAGGCATCCAGTGCACATTTTGCAAGGTTTGTATGTCTAGTTGGGTACTATTTTTGAACTGAAACTTCTTTGGCGGCAATTCGATAATTGGACGAGAATTCGCGCGAAGACGCGTCACGTTTAGGCTCATTTCATTACATGAGAGAGAAGAAAGATATATTTCGCTCTGCCTCTCACACTAAATCTCTCTTATTCTTTATTTTTTAAGAACTTCTGTCACGTGTACGGTGCTAGACGCGTATTTTTTTTTCAGTGAAATTAAAATTACCTTACCTTACCCCACGCTTATCTAGTGGTCTCAAGAGCAACTCATTAGCGTGGGGTCCTGATCAACAAAAAAGTTACTGAAAAGTAATTAAGTACGCACTTTTAAATCTATCAGTGGTTTTATAGGTACAGTCGCCTGCTCATCAAGTTACCACAAGCTGTCAGATTTTCTCATTCGATTTTGAACTTAACCAATAACATTCTAAGGTTTAAAATAGTTTGGAGAAATTTGACAGTTTCGTGTAGCTTGACCTGCTGGCGACTGTACAATACAGTTGGCCCATCTCCATCGTCTTATCATTTAAGTATTTTTTATCTTTACTCATATCGTAAAATTCGAATTATAAACTTCAAAACGAGTTTATATTCACAAACTTTATAAACACAATACCGAAATTTAAATATAGAATCATAATAAATTTCTTTTTTCACTGCTCTTGCTCAAAAAGTCCGTCATTATAGCATACCAAAATGCGGATAAAATAGCATATTTTCCCCTAGCGAAAAGTCATTTTTAATGAATTTTTGAAAACAGTATGAATAAAGTGGAACAATCATGATTGAAGACTCGGCTTATTACTGTTTCATAAAAATGGAATATTTTATTTTTGAAAATGGAACTAAATGCTATAAAAGGGGCTAAAATGACCCATTATATACGAGGTAGTTTTACTCCCGAGCTTTAGGGAGGGAGTAAATAGAAACTGAGTTATAATGGGTTTTTAGCGTCGTGTGTTACACTCTGGTTTCCACTACGATTGTGAGAAAATAAAATAATCCAATACAATATTAAATAGTTTACTTTTTTTTTATTTCTTCTGTAGCTGCAACGCAATGCACGCATTCTACCGAAGAGCTCGCCGCTTTTAGTTCCATTTCCAAAAATAAAATGTTTTTTTTTTATGAAACAGTAATAAGTCGAGTCTAAGATTCTACTTACGAATAAAGACTTTTTCGTTTTTGTAGGCTCGTTGGTAACAGACAAAAATAATAAAAAAACACTTTTTCTCCTAGAGGAAAATATGCTATGTTATCCCCGCTCTGGTACGCTACAATGACGGACTGTTTGAGCAAGAGGAGTGAAAAAAAGTATTGATTCCAATTTTTACTTGTCTGTGGCAGCGCCTTTAGTGCATGCGCGGTGATGTGCTGGGATTTGGTGCCATTCATACGTTTTGTTGTACTGAATTTCGTGGTAAACTTTGACCTTTTATTTAGTAGGTTCAATCCCAATGTATGAGAGTAGATAAAGTAGTGTATGAAACTGCACATAAGTAGGTATAAAAACACTCGTGTGGTACTATTAAAAACCTCGCCTACGGCTCCGTTTTAAAACACATACTCGTGTGTTTTAATACCCATAATAATTGTGCAACAGTTTCATAAACTACTATTTTATAATATTACACTAAATTTAAAAACAAAATTCTTTTCTCCAGGTAATCTTAGAAGACGTAGAGATGCTAGAGATCAAGCCAGATCTCTTCACTCACACTTCCCAGTACTTCGACCTGATGCTGGACTACTGTGTGAAGCTCATGAAGGAGGGCAAGGCCTTCGTGGACGACACGCCGGCCGAACAGATGAAGAACGAGAGGGAACAGAAGGTTGATAGCAAGAATAGGAATAATTGTATGTATTGTGGTTTTAATTTATTAAATAACTAGCGATCCGCCTCCGCTTGGCACGGGTGCGATCAAAACGCAGAGATTTTTGCGCTGATGTTTTAAACAGATAAATCAATTGTGTAGTTTAGAAGAACTAAACTCACACACAGACACACGAAAAGCGACTTTAATTCATTTATAGATGAGTTTGAATTAAATCTCTATTTACTGTTTGTTTGTGCAAACCTTTAGGTTTATTTTGGTTTGACTCAAAACTCTTTAAATGACTGGTAAGCTAAAACCTGGCTATGAAATAGCAGCCAAAGGTTACATGGATCCGCTTTGTGTCTCATATTTATTGTGTTTGTGTATGTGCTTAAAATAATAAAATATAAATGATGTAATATTACAATTATGTTCTTGACAATGCAATATCAATCTAAAAATGAACTATGAATTATGATGCAATAGTTTCAGACCATTTTATTACCTGTAGAAGTTTCTGATAGAGTAAATAAGAAGATATTGTAAACAATTATTCTCAGAAAAATCCTTAGCAGTAAAAAAAAACTGATTTATAGATAGCAATTAAATAATATTGTCTCACAAATTTCCAGCCGTGGAAAAGAATTTACAACTGTGGGAGGAGATGAAGAAGGCCAGTGATATTGGTGTACAATGCTGTGTCCGCGCTAAGATAGACATGCAGTCACCCAACGGATGCCTGCGAGACCCGACCATATACCGCTGCAAGCCTGAGACACACCCACGCACAGGCACTCAGTACAAGTAAGAATTTATTGAGCTATATTACTTATTCAATAAAACAATTAAACCCTGACCGCTTAGGGGGGAAGCGCCAAGGTAGCCCGCGAAATACAAATTTTCTTACGTTTTTTGAAATTTGCTGGTCAGTATTATCAAAACATTCTAGCATGAGAAAATACGTGGTAAAGTGAAATATAATCAAAAGAGGTGTTTGGGTCTCTCTAACGACAGTAGTAACAACCAAACACAGCATTCATTTTCCAACCTATTTATTTATTTTAAATAGACAATTAAAATACATACATACATAAACTCACGCCTTCTTCCGATGTGGATTTGGCAGAAACTACAGAACTTCACCTGCTACGATCCTTATATATTCCTTTTGCCTCGTTTACGTTCATACATACATTATATTATATTATGTATTTCATATTTAAACACAGTTGAACAATATCAACAAAAAAGAATTAAAGTATATAAATATAAAAAATAAAGCTTATAGATTTATGTCAATGGGCTCACCTCTTGGAAAATGAACCGATACTATACATTTCTGCCTACCGTTGTAGGGAATGCAGGCGTGATGTTTGCATTAGATGTTCCAGCAACACATAAAATTATAAATTTCCAGAGTATACCCAACATACGACTTCGCGTGCCCCATAGTGGATTCCATCGAGGGTGTGACGCACGTACTCCGTACCATGGAGTACCACGACCGGGACCCGCAGTTCTACTGGTTCATTGACGCGCTCGGCATCAGGAAACCTTACATCTGGGAGTATAGTAGGTGAGTTCGATTTTGTTTTTATTCGAGATTTTTTTTTCCGAAACCGAAATAAAATAATTATGAAGATACGAGGGCGGCACTGAAAATTTCGGGAATCAAGGAAGTGACACAACATTACTATTTAAAAATGTATTTATTGCTTTTCAAAGTATTCTCCGCGAAATTTGACATATTTTTCCATACGATGGAACCAATCATTGAAGCAACCATTCCATTCGGAAGTTGGGGTCTCCAAAATAGCCGTTTTGTAGGCGTCCACAGCTTCTTCAGGTGATGAAAATCTCTGTCCACGCAATTTATTCTTTATTTTAGGGAAAATATAGAATTCATTAGGGCTTAGGTCGGGGCTGTACGGCGGATGGTCTAACAATTCTATGTTTTCTTGTTCTAAAAACTGTTTTGTTCTGTGCGCGGTGTGAAAACTCGCATTGTCGTGATGGAGGATGATGCGGCGGTTGCAGTTCTCTTTACGGAGTTCAGAAACGACCTGTGGCAAACAAATGCTAGCATACCATTCTGCATTAACCGTTCTTTGTCCCTCAAGAGGAATAGTCGTAACATGGCCGGTTTTGGAGACAAACGTGGCCACCATTTTTTTTGCAACACTCCGTGAAAGAACAATTTTTGTTGGCTTTAACTCATTTTCGAACACCCAACCTCGTGACTGGTTTTTTGTTTCGGGTTCGTACGCGTATATCCAGGATTCGTCACCTGATACGATGTTGTATACAGCATTTGAGGATCCTGCGTGGAATCTTTCGAGAGTTCTGACGCACCAAGTAACGCGAGCCGCTTTTTGCTCTTCACAGAGCGAATGCGGTATCCATCGGGAAAACAACTTTTTTACACCTAATTGTTCATGCAAGATTATTTGTATTTGACTCATGCCAATGTCTAAAGTTGCCTGAATTTCGCGGTATGTCACATGTCGATCTTCCTCAATCAGCTTACGCACAGCATCAACGTTTTCTTGGGTGACTGCAGTTTTTGGACGACCTTGACGGTGATCATCACTGAGCTTGACACGTCCACGTTGAAATTCAGCAAACCAGTGATAAATTGTGGTTTTGGATGGGGCTTCATCACCAAATGCAGAAATCATCCGGTCAACACACTGTTTTTGTGTTAAACCACTTCGAAAGTCAGAATAAATCATCGCTCTTGAATTTTCTCGAGTCAATTCCATTTTCTCAACGACTAAACAAGTTTGACAAAACCTTGTGACAAGACCGAGAATCTTTTTTTAAATAAATAAATGGTATTCGATTTTTAAAACCAAGGAGTTTTCAATTAAAAAGATTTTAATATGACAGGAACAGTGGAAATATTCCATTCCAGATACTTTTAGTGCAGCCCTCGTACTATCGTCTCTGAACATTATATTAATTATGGGCAAATTTTTCAATAGTCAGATAAATTTTATGTGGAGAAAAATTAAGGAAGTTTGACATAATTATTTTCTATACAAAAACTGTCAAACAGCAATATTTATTCCTCACATGACAGTTCTCTGACTATTGAAAAATTAGCCCATAAACACTATATAAAAAAAAGCGTAAAAGGTCGTATAATTATGTATGTATGCCTCAATCATTAGTATGGGTTCGCACTTGCGAAACTTTCACAAAAAACATGTTGAAATCTCTGTTTCTATCCGCGTTTCCACTCTGACATAACTTGTTGATCCGAAACTTGTTTCACGATTCATATCTCTTGACATGTTTTACAAACCAATTTTATTATAAAATGTTTCTGTATGAATCTTGCAACATGTCCACTTCTTAAATGTTTCAATGTTAAAGTCAAAGTATTTATTAGTGTGATTTTTGGTGATACAGTAGGTCTTATAGTTAGATTATGGTAACTCAAAAAACTACCCATTAGGGAAAACTATTTAACAATATAAGAATTTAAAACCGATATTGCATACAAATTAACAAAAATTTCAATATTTAGAATACAATCATTTTTTATAACAAATATTTAGAATACATTCAATTATTATAATAAATATTCAGAACACAATTAATAAGTCGAGTTTTTGAATTTTCAAGAATAAATATATAATTATAATTAATAAATTAATTAATTAATAATGTTTACCGTCTTATTTGGAAAACACTAAACCTTGCACTAAACACAAACTATAGACAAGTTTCGAGACACAAACAAATAGCAGTGTGAACGAAAACGTGACAAATCTGTAAACAAAACATGTCTATTGAATATTTCTGGACAGTGCGTACGCAGCTAGCAACAAATCTGGAGATTTTAAAACTTACTCATGTTTCGGGTGCGAACGCAAATTCAACAAAACAAGATATGAAATTTGTTTCATTTGATAAGCAGAGATCGGATATTCGGATGCATATTCACCTAAAGTTGAGATGTTGGCTAATATGGAATGTGCTTTTGTATCGAAAAAATCTTAACTTTAACTAACACACACCACCACTCCTCTTACACACTACATACACATATATGCATCGGGGGTTAAACATAAATTTTAAATAAATGTGCATCTCAATAGTTACGCAATCCAAGAATCCCGGGATTCTTTTTTTAATAAATACTTTTTAAAAATCGTTTCCGTACTAAACACCTGATTACTTATGCATTCCCGGTGTTCCTGGCATCCCGGGAAGCATACTAAAAAAAAAAAAAAGAAAAAAAAATAAGAAGCCGCTTCCATACTTTTTACTTTTTTAGCTAAAAAATTACTTTAGGTAAATATGCATCCGAATATCCGATGTCTGTTGATAAGTTTCGAAACATCTACATGTTGTATGTTTTCTGGTGCAAACGCATAGGTAGTTAAACAGATGCCCCGTACCCGATTCATTATTAATGAATAAATGAATAATTAATTATTATTAATCATTCATTTATTCACAGCCGGCTAGATATTTCTCCCAAACTGCAATTGTTTCAATAAACGTACTTCAAAAAGGAGCAGTTTAATTGATGAGTTTATCTCTTTTAAACAAAGTTTTCTTGTATGTTTACAGATTGAGCATGACAAACACAGTGCTGTCAAAGAGAAAACTAACGTGGTTCGTGCAGGAAGGATTAGTAGACGGATGGTAAGATTTTAACAGTATTAAAGTTATTTTATGTTGTTGGAATAAGCTTCAATGCTTGATCAAAGAAACATCAACCACATAGACTTAGAAATTAGGGCTGAATCTGCATGCTAAACAATAAAACAATTAATATTATACATAAGTCTAAAGCAGAATTATCGGGGTTTAAGAAAAAAAGAAAGAAAAATAGTTTATTCTGCACAAACAAAACGCACCTAACAAATGAACGACATTCATTTAAAGACACATACAAAATAGCCAAAAGCCTCGCATTCAAGTTATAAAAGTTTCACAATTCTCAGTTTCTCATTTTTTTTTCAGTTTTGTAGGTCGTGTTGGTGGATTTAATTTAATTTAGTCCTGTATTATTATTTTTTTCCCTAAATTATATTACTATAAGACAAAATTCTAGTGCAAGAATGTCTTTAATAATCATTTCCGTATATCCTCCAGGGATGACCCTCGTATGCCGACCGTCCGCGGTGTACTCCGTCGTGGTATGACAGTGGAAGGCCTGAGGCAGTTCATCACAGCGCAGGGCTCTAGCCGCTCAGTGGTCTTCATGGAGTGGGACAAGATATGGGCCATCAACAAGAAGGTTAGTTATAGGGGCCTCATTACCGCCTAAAAGATATAGCGCTACAAGATTAATTTGGCGCGTGGCCAAATTCGGAACTAACGCCGCCATCTTGTTTTTTATTACATCTCAAGTGACATCACAAAACAATTGCACAAATGTTTACCAACAGCGCCCCCTGTCAACGGCATTCGAGCGACAAAAGGTCCTTGTATAGTATTTTATCTCACGCAGCGACGCGCGCTTTACTTGTGATTAACTAGTGTACAACATACTCAGTGTTGTGTGCTGATGCTATTCGTCTTCACACACACATTCACAGCGTGTTTGTACACTTGGTTACCACAAATAAAGCGCGTGTCGCTTCGTGAGATAAAAATACTGTAGCAGTGTAATAAATATCATAGTGACATATCTAGACTGGTTATATTAATCTTGCCTAAGCTATTTTTATATGCCACACACATAATGTAAAGATGACGTAAAACTATTACTTTCGTATTGGTAATTTTTATCATAATTATCTTAGTCGATCGCGATGTGTGAGGTGGGTAGGAAATTAAATATGGTATTAAAATGTAAAAATAATAAAATATATTTCGTCCATTTTACTCTGACAGTGAATGACATAAGTCAAAAGTAAAAAACAAAAAGGAAATAAAAATCATAAAACTTTTTTAGAACTAAGTATTTTGATTTGAGGTCGCTACAGCGATATTAACGCTCAGAAGCAAACATCAGCCTCGTGTCGGTTTTAGTAATTTAACCTGAAAAAAACCTAAATATTTTGTCCATACGACTCTCAAATAATATGTTAATCTGTTATACATTGTGTTTTTGTATGTTTTATGTATTTTTGTTGTGTCTTTTTTACTAGTTTTCTGGCATTATGCTGAACTGGGCCTATTTGACGCAGCCGTGAGGCACACAATACTGTTTTTAATTGTATTTTTTTTTAAATATTTTTGTGTGCATATTGCGTGCCATAACCTGGGTCAATTTTTTTTTTCTCATTCATCTTCCACCACCTTTTATAAATTTCAGGTGATAGACCCGGTGGCCCCTCGCTACACGACTCTAGAATCGAACCCAGTGCCCGTGAACCTCAAAGGGGTTTCCGACAGCACCCTGACCGTAGCCCTGCACCCCAAGAACCCCGACATAGGGTCCAAGACCGTATATGTGTCAAACAGACTGCTCATAGACCAGGTCGATGCTAAGACCTTGAAGGAGGGAGAGAATGCAACGTTTATTAGCTATGGCAACGTTTTGATTGATAAGATTCATAAGTGAGTATTTTATTTCTTTAATCAATGTATCAACATAAGCCTTTTAACCGACTTCTTAAAAAGGAGGAGGTTCCCAAATTGTCTGAATTATTTTTTTTGTATTTATGTTACGCGATATTTCCGGAAATTTGTGGATCAATTTCGAAAATTCTTTTTTTAATGGATATGGTATGCCTCAGGGGTGGTCCCATATAAATTTTATAATTTTTTTTGGGTAGATTTTCAGTTAGCGTCAATGTTACGTATTTTTTTCACTAAGTGTTTTGATGACTAGCTTTTGTCCGTGGCTTCACCCGCATGGATGTCGGAAATTATCCCACGGGAACGTACTACCGGGATAAAAAGTATCATACGTGTTAATCCAGGTTATAAACTATCTGAGTTCCAAATTCCATCCAAATCCGTTCAGTAGTTTTTGCGTGAAAGAGTAACAAATATCCATCTATCCATCCTCACAAAGTTTTACATTATTTTATAATATTAGTACAATTAGCAGGATGTTATAATAACTTCCTGTCACTGTTATTTACATAGCAAGTAGTGGTATAGGCATTTGTGCGGGGTAGATACCACAACTAAAAAGAAAAAAAGAAAAACTTTTTCACAATAAAAAACAACCAACTTAAAAAAAAAAAAAACACTACAAAGTCAAAAATAACTTTGATTTCGGAAGTCGGTGGCAAAAAACGAAAATAAAATACCAAAGACACCGACTTCCGAAATTAAAGTTATTTTTCACTTTGTAGTGTTTCTTTTGGAAGCCGCTTGTTATTTTATGTAAAAACGTTTTTATTATGGAATTGAATTGATGGGGATGGCAAACAAGTAGACTGCTTACCTCTAAAATACCAAAGGAGGATGTTATAGGATTCATCCGTCGCTTTTCCCAGTACTTGACCATAATTACATTGTGTTAATGAAAGTTTACCGTGGTCAGGTCATATTCTAATTAATATTATAAATGCGAAAGTGAGTTTGTTTGTTTGGTAACAAACAAACAAACTCACTTTCCATTCAGCCGTTTTAGCGTAAAAGCGTAAGCTTTTGCGCTAAAACGGCTGAACGGATTTGGATGAAATTTGGCACATGGGTAGACCATGACCTGCAGAAGGACAAAGAGTTCTTTTCATCCTCGATGGCAGACGAAGTCACGGGCAACATCTACCTTTATAATATAGGTTTGTATAAAAAAACGAATTACCAATTCAATCTCCAGATCCGCGGACGGCACAGTAACCAGTGTAGACGGTACCCCCAACCTAGACAACAAGGACTTCAAGAAGACTGTCAAGCTTACCTGGTTGGCAGACTCGCCCCAGTCGCCAGCGGTTGAAGTGTACTGTGTGTACTTCGACCATATCATATCCAAGCCGTTGCTAGGCAAGGATGAAGATTTCAAACAGTATATTGGTCATAAGACTAGGGTGAGTAATGAGCAGTGATCGGAGTAGGTAGATTGAACTGGGGTCATTGATCCGAAACGTATATATTACTATGGACATTCCTCCGGAATTGGTGGATTATTAAAAAAAAACCGGAACTTATGTAGAAATTGTATTCTGCCAGAGTGGAAGGAGTCATTTGATGATTTGCCATCCTCAAAAAAAAGGTAGGAATTGTAATAAAATGAGCAATTTTATTCTTTATTATTCTTCCTATTTTTTTTTTTTTATCACGATTTGACAAAACCCAACGACCAATCAGAACAAACTTTAAATTTTGAATTGAGTAGTAATAATATCACTACCAACATTAACAATATTTAATTGAATCCGGAAATACCGGAATTACTTTCCGGAAAAATGGCTTATCCATGTTATTCTTTCTGTGTGCATTTATGATACAAGTACTAAAAATCAATCTACCTACTCCGATCACTGGTAATGAGACATTTGAATGACGTTATTGTTTTTTATGTATAAAAGAAAATTGCTTTTTATGATTCAGAAAGCTAATTAGGAATTTAGTACAGCTCGATGCAAACTTTATGCAGGCTCTGAACACGAGGCGAGTAGCTGCGCAGAAACAAATTCATGTGGCTGCGGGGGTGAGGGGTGCTGCGCCGCGAGTAGCCCATTTCTGAGCCGCCATATTTTTTTTCTTTATTTTTCGCTCGTTTTTTGCGTTTAGCCTATGTCACGTTTAGTTCAGGTTTTTTACATTTTTCCTCAAAAAGTACGCGTCCGCCAAGTTAGAAGCTTCCCGCGTTTTTTGTTTTTCGGCCATAAAGTTTGAAGCTGTGCAAACTATAGGCACAGTATAAACATCATACAGTCATCCATCGAAGAAGTCTAGCCAGGGCAATCGTGCGGGGCGTGAGGGGCGAGAGGGGGGAAGCGCGCCCCCGAACTGCTTACGCTACCGTATTAGTAGTTTGAGAGATAACTTTCAGGGCTATCGTGTTATTGTTTTAATTTATGTATAATAAATAAAATGGCGCATACGACGTCCCAACAAGCAAAGTAATCTTATAAAAAAATATGATAAGTGTATTAACACTTATAAGATTCTTATAAGTGCATTGGTGTAGACTATTTTACTTATAGTAGCATTTCACCAGCCTTAATTTGCTCAGGAGCATTTGCTTCTATAACTTACTCTTATAGTAAATACAAGTTAAACTTATAGAACAGTTATAAGACTCATATACTTATAAATGCATTTCACAATACTAAATATGTATACTCAAGAGCATTGTTTGCTATAACTAAGTCCTATAGCTACTACAAGATTAACTTATAGGACAGTTATAGGATACATTTACTTTTAACATACTTATCAGAGATCCTTATAAGTATTGGCATCATCGTCTTGTTGAAGTCTCTTATATGATTGTTAGCATGTTACGAATACGCTATGAGAGCAAACATGACCAAGTACTTTATAAGTAAACGTCAGCCTTTTTGTCAAGTTATAGTTTGTCATCTCATAGTCAAGTGCAACAGATTATGTAATGGAGGGTTCCGTCGAAAATAATGTACCTGTTGAGTGTTATTCTAATCATGAAGAACAGGAAGAAAAGGCCAGGAGGAAGAATATGATTCAGAAATAAAAGAAAGCATAGAGTCTGAAAAGAATCATGAATTACTTCAAGAAATACATAGCTGGGCTATAAAATTGAATATAATGCATTTGGCACCAAATGAACTATCAATAATATTATACAAAATAATTAAAAACATTCTACCCAAAGATGCACGAACTTTGTTAAAAAGAAATAAAAGTCTTGTAACCTTGCTTAAACAGTTGACGGACGAAAAAATAATCAAAGCTTAGTCGCCCATATCAAGCCAGATTTAACGGGTGAGGTTGATAAACAATTCATGAGGAACCCTAATTTATTTTAAAATGGAGGAGAAGTGATAATTACCAAAACTGTAATAAGTACTAATTTGCTTATAGTGATTCTATAAAGTACTCAATGCAGAGCATTTTTAAAACATGGCGAATATTCACAAGAATCATTGAAATTAAATTTTAACAACAACTTCACAATGTTCAATTTTGCTCTAGGCATTAAGAAAAAAACGATATGCGGTACATATTCACAGTAAATTTGACTTCCCCACCAGTTTCCACACTATATTCACAAAGTAACTAGTTAGCTATATTAAAAACGAATGAATACTAATGGTATTATTTATATTAGTAAGGAATATAAAACAAAACAAATTTCTCAAACACAAAACACGTGCACGTTACAGTTTATACCTATATAATGTACTTATAGCAAATAACCAAGTATGTTACAAGCGCATTATAAAATTGATAGGTTTCATAAGATACTGGAGTCAGAGCGTTATAGAAGCACTAGTGCCTGTAACTGCATAGGCTTAGATTGTTATAGAAACTATTGTTTTTCGTCAAGTATATTATATGAGTTAATGACTTTATCCAAGTTCACTGTAAGATCGTTACAGAAATATATGCTCCTATACTTGCGCCCAAATCCTTGTTTGTAGAATACTTCAAGTATCTTATAAGTTCATGAAAAAATAGTCTTGATACCGTTATAAGTACTGATATTGCTAGTTGGGGTGTGTTGTGAAAGATTATTGTTGTGAAAGTTTTAACTACAAAGAGTGTTTTGGTATACACAATTCATTTTTGGCCATTTGTGGGTTGGATCCTTTTCGTTTAACTACGTCCAATTGATAATTATTGTTTATAATAATAATGTTGATGACGATGTTGATCTAAAATAAATTATTAAATATTGTTTACTTGGGACAACCCTAGCTGTCGCGACAATGCCTACATGTTGTCAGCATTTACCACGAGATCAAAGGCGTCGTCCTACTGTATCTTTTTATACTGTGCTATAGGTATAAAGTTGTAGCTTCAACTTCCGTAATTTTGTCGACCGACAAATCGTTAAGCAACAAAAGAAAAATGTGCTGTCGGGACACCCCCGTCTGGAACGAAGTTCCTTACGCGATACTCTCACGCACACAATCGTCTATTATTATAATAGAAATCGACAGGGACGGAGAGAAAATGTTAAGTTAATACGCATTTTTAATATAGAGCCATCTAGTATAAGTTTTTAGAAGCTCTTATAAAGTTGTAGCCATCTTGGATTTTCATTTTGACTTACTATCTGCTTAAGCACCCTCAAAAACCATGAAAACTACACCCATGACGCAAAATGACCTCACTATGAGCTTTAGCAACCATGAATAGTAGTAGCAACAAAATTCGATCAAAAGAAAAGCGGCCGCATTCCTCTAGATCGTATTTTGTTGGTTTGTGTCTCAAAATGAAAGTTTATAAAAGGTATTAGAAAATTCTAGACACACTTACCGAGGTTCCTTATAAGCCGTTATTCATAATTCCTTCTCAGTCACGAGATAATATTTTTTTAAAGGAGTGGCGCTAGTGGACCGTTGTGCGCCCTCTAAAGGTGCGCATAAAATAGCAGGACGCGCGGCGGTCCTGATCCGGACCGCGGTCCGCCATTTGGTGACTCCTGGTTTAGGAGCTTTTCTTCCTCTTTCTACCTCTAACTTAAATCATGAATATGTATTTAAGTAACTCAATTATTTCCATTCCAGTGGGAAGTCCCAATGTTAGGCGAGACAGAGCTGCTCAAAGTGAAAGTAGGCGACATCATCCAGCTGCAGCGGCGCGGCTACTTCCGCGTGGACGTGGCGCCCGCGCGCGCGTCGCCGCACAGCGCGCGCCGCACGCCGCTCGTGCTGTTCCACGTGCCCGACGGACACACCAAGGAGATGCCGGGACAGGTCAGTGACACAATTATCGCTAAAATAATGTGACAAATTGTCAAGCGCGCGTAAACTGCTGTGATTGGTTGAATTATTTATCAACAGCCTGGCCCTACGGAAAAAATAAACTGGCTCTAAGGCCCACTTGCACCACAAATCACTAAACACATTTAGAGCTAATCGAAACTTAAAAAGTCGTTCAATTTCTGTCAATCGTTTCAACTTGACAGAGACAGAATGATATTTTAAATATAACATAACATAACATCACGCCTGCACTACCCGAGGGGTTCAGCAGAGGTGTATAGTTAACCCACATTTCATCAGTTTATACATTTAAGTCCCATGTAATAGGGAGCGAACCTATTGCCATCAACCGGGCACAAATCCAGACTCCGGGCTGCTGTTGAGAAATTCCTGAAGGATAAACTTAATAACAATGCCCGACCTAGGAATCGAACCGAGGACTTCGTGCTCAGCAGTAGCGCTTGCGACTACTAGACGAACGAAGCAACAAAATAAATCGTTCTATATAAAAGAAAGAAAGTTTATCACTTATTTGGCAACAGTTTGTGAAACAGAAAGGCAAATATAAAAAAAAAAGTGAAATGTTTCAACAACAGCAGTGTTTGAATGATTATTTGTTTGTGAATGAATGAATGAATATTTATTTGTGAATGAATGAATATTTATTTGTGAATGAATGAATATTTATTTGTGAATGAAGGAATATTTATTTGTGAATGAATTAATATTTATTTGTGAATGAATGAATATTTATTTGTGAATCAACGAATATTTATTTATTAAACATAGGTACATACATTTGATCTTCAGTAACAATTCAGTCGACTCTCTCGGTCTTATTACACAGGTTTTTCTTTGGACACGGTTTAAAACAACGAGCTTGTTTTTTAAATAAGAACCTAAAAGATATCGAAATACAATTCCTTTTACAAAACTGACAACTTAGTCTAGTCTTAGGTGGTCAATTTTGTATTAAGAACTTTATTCAAATCGGTATAAAAATCGAAATACAAAAACTGGTTGTAAGGTTTAGGCTCGGGATAAAGTTAGATCAAGGAACATATACTCACCTATGGCGAGAAGAATGACAACTTCATACAAAAAATAAGCGACAAACGGCGACTAAGGCGCTACCTATTGAATGCCCCTGGAATCACTTAGGGCCCGTTGTTTGATACATAGTTAAACATGACTAATAGTCAATTTAACAATTAGTCACTTGACAATAGTCAATAGCTGTCAAAGTTTAACTACTCTGTCTGCGCATGGTTTACTTTTATAGCAAATTGTATTTTTTTTAACTGTAAGTAGCTTAACTATTTGTCAAATAACATACTTCTGTCATTTTTAACAAATTGTTAGTTTAACTAACGCATTTTAACTATTAGTATGTTTGACTACTGATCAAACAACGGGCCCTTAGTGGCGGCAATTCCAAATATACCTGGATTTTGTTATTCTTTTTAATATTTTTCAAAGGTTTTAAGTATATTTAATAAAATAACAAGGTGATAACACAACATTATTTAAAAGTTCAAGAATAATATTATTACGTTCTTTTTATTACTATATTTACGAATTATATCTTGGGGTCCCGGTGGAGGTTGCTGTTTCTAATGTACCACGGCGCACTATGGGCCAGAACGGTGCGTACCGTCTCAAAAATCTGTAACTTTTTTGTTGATTGAAGTAAATAGCTGAAATTTGGCACGTAGTATCTCCAGAGTATATAGAATCCAATAGTGACACATTTATTGTCAAAACTTTAATTATTAATTATTAATATTTAAAAAATAAAACAAAAATAAAAATGTATTTTTTTAATATTAAACTATAGTTTGTTTAACTTATTGAATTATAATTTTACAGTTTTATGATATTAAACCTATTTTCTTTTATTTTATAGGTATTACATATAAATCTTACATTTAAATAAATGACAAATATGATATAAATCCACTCTAAAAATATATTTTACAATTAATGGACTTCTCACCCGCGCGCATTCAGACCTAGACGTGTTGCGAGTCGCTCCGATAAATAATTATTTATTTACTGTATTATGTTACATTTTAACCCGGGTCATACTATATAACAAAAAGAATAGTGTGTGATACAAGAATACAATATAAACAAACAAAAATATTGCATAAATAAGTAACAAGAACAATACAAAGGACACGAATTGGAACAAAGAAACAAGTAATTAGCAGTGAGTCAGACGGCGCGCTCCGCTCCTATTCGCCAACAGCCGGTGAGTCGACCGCATCGTACGACGAGGAACGCTACCTTATATGGTCACAAATCTCTGCTTCAATCTACGCTGTGACACTCCTGGTGAGAAATACATCAGTTAATTCACATACAACTACTATGTCTATATAGCCGAGTAATGAGCCATTGAGATACACAAGTAAGGTGTCGTGAGTTCAATTCTGGCAACCTGCGATTCTTTTTCCATTTTTTTTTTTTTTTTTTTTTGTACCAAAACATTGATATTGCTTTACTGACAGGCTTTATTTGATAACGTGTAAGTAATAACTATTCAACAAAATCATGATGCCACTAAGACGTACACCTCCAAAGACGCCTACATGCAGTGAATCAGACGCACAATCTGCATGCAAAGTAATCACGCAAACAGCTGTATCCACCCCAAATATACCTGATAGCGAACCAGATTATGTGAATTCACGTAGGCGCAAACGTGATAACGATTGCTCAGACTTCATGGAGGAGATTCGTGAGCTATTAAAGTCTCATACAAGTCAAACAGATAGCAAGCTGAGGGCAATTCAAACGGCCATGGTTGAAATCAAGGTGCAGAATGCTGGAATCAAGGATTCTGTTGACCATATTTCTAAACAGTATGATGACATGGTAATTCAACTGCGAAATTTGGAAGCGGAGCGAAAAGCTGACCGGTCTTACATTAACCAGCTTGAAGAGAGAGTGGAAAACCTCGAACGGATGATGAATTCGTCTAAGATTGAGATTAAGAACATCCCAAAAAAGCAGGGCGAAACAAAGGAAGACTTACGGAATATTATCACAGAAACGGCAAGCGTCCTGGAAACCCAAGTGCAGCATCAAGATATAAAGGACGTCTACCGTTTAAAGAAAAAGGATGGCGTGTCCACTATCATGGTTGACTTTACTACCACAACACCAAAGGATAGCTTATTAAGGAACTTACGACAGTTTAACAAAAATAACAGCCAAAATAAACTGAATACTACTCACATTAACAGGGAGGGTCCATCAAAACCAATATACATAACTGAAATCCTGACCCTTAAAGCACAACGTCTTTACTACCTTGCTCGAAACTATGCTAAGGATAACGGCTACAAATTTTGTTGGACGTCATTTGGAAAAGTTTTTCTACGAAAAATCGAAGGCGGTAAGCAAATTTTGATCAAGAGCGAATCTGACATCACCAACCTTCGTCTGGAAAAATGACTAGCGATTGTCTCAGATTTTCTCTATTGTAATAATATTAACATAATTTTCTGTTATCTACTGATGTCTCTCATAATACTGTTAGTTAATTATAATGTTGTATCTGTCCAACCCAAACCTACACTTTTTCAGTGCACACTACAACACAATTACACATTTCATATCCTCACTCACAACCATATATACCAGGTAATGCATCACACAAATAGAATTGCAAATTTACCAAGTGACGAGACGAGTCCTGAACTATTCCAAGTACTCCATTATTATAAATATTTATTTGATAGAACACCAATTTTATGTGACATAATTTTAAATTCTTTTCCCAATGGCTAATAATTCAAATACTATTTTATTCGATTTAGATACTATCTCTGTGGCTAATAGCTATTTTTGTGACCCTGAAACTTGTAATTCTGTTTTACATAGCACTGCAAAGTCCTTAAAAATCATATCGCAAAACATTCGCAGTATTTACAAGAACTTCGATAATTTTCAGGCACAACTAGCCAGATTCTCCTTTGACATCGACATTATAATCCTTACTGAATGCTGGCTTAATGAACACAAACCTATTCCTATTATTGATAACTACGAATCTTTTTCATCCAAGACCAGGCTTAATCAAAATGGTGGCATCGTTATTTATGTCAGAAAAAATATAAAATGCACTGTTGAAGAACCTGAATCAAGTGACGCTAGTTTTCTATTGCTTCAAGTTTACCCTGATATTAACATATTAGCTGTGTATAGATCCCCATCTGTACACTGTACAAACAGCTTTCTCACTTCGTTGGATGCAATCATACGTCCTATTAAAGCTAAACACATAATTATAGCTGGCGACATCAATATCGATATTAAATCGAACAACACTGACAGAAACAGTGCGGCTTACCTTAATCTAACTGCAGAACTAGGACTACTTCCGGCACACACCTATCCAACGAGGCTTGCAAACTGTCTGGATCATATTATGGTGAACACATCCTATTCTGCTGCGGCCTTTGTGATAGATTCAACCGTGACTGATCACGCCTCAGTCCTCCTAAGCCTTTGTTGCCGAAATCCTGACATTAGCAGAAATAATGTGTACAAGAAAGTTGATTATGATGCTGCCCTTGCACACTTGCAAGCAGTTGATTTTTCCTTTATAAACAGTGATTCCGACGCAAATGATGCCGCCGCTCTTTTTGTTGATCATCTTTCAAGTGCATTAACACAACACTCGATCATAATTACTCGACCCTGTAGGAAAAGATTGCTTAAACCCTGGCTTACCCCTGGATTACTGCGATGTATCCGCCACAGAGATAAACTGCACAAAACTCATACAAAAGACCCACAAAATACATCTGCTGAACTGATATACAAAAGATACAGAAACTTTTGTAACGGTCTTCTTAAAAAAATAAAAAGGAATTACGAAAAATCTTTACTAGAAAATACAAACTGTACTAAAGATAAATGGAATGCCGTCAAATCTATTATCAGTACCTCAAAACAGAAAACTGCCGGGGACCACCTTTTAGTACCACAGAAAAGTGGTTCAAGTGCTGTAAATGAGATAAACTCCTACTTCTCTAATATTGGTAAACAGCTAGCAGATAAAATAACTACAGCTCAAAATAATTATAAATTTGATATAACCCCCATCCCAAATTCAATAGTGTTACTTCCGCCAGACGAAGTCGAAATTGAAGCGTTAGTTATGAATCTCAAGAATGACTGTGCTACTGGTTGGGATTCTATCTCAGCCAAGTTTCTTAAATTAGCTAGACACATTATCGTCCCTCATCTGACTAAACTTATTGAGATCTGTCTTACCCAGGGTGTTTTTCCGAAAGCTTTCAAGAAGTCCCTTATAACTCCTGTCCACAAGGGGGGCAAGAAGGACGATGTTGGAAACTACAGGCCTATCTCAGTTCTTACTACTCTATCAAAAATATTAGAAAAGGTTCTGAACAAAAGGCTCACAAGCTTTCTGCAACACAATAAGATACTGTCAGAAGCCCAATTTGGCTTTAGATCGGGAAAAAGCACTGAAGAAGCCGTAAACCAACTGGTAGATCACGTCACGCTAAAAATAGATCAAAAACAGAAATGCGTCGGCATATTTCTCGATCTGGCCAAAGCTTTCGACACCGTCATGATTTCTCTCCTTGTGGACAAGTTAGATAAGATTGGTATTCGCGGGAATGCTCTAAACATTTTTAAAGATTTTCTCTGTGACCGTTCGCAAAGAGTTAAAATAAAAGAGTACGTTAGCTCTGATGCTGGGGTTACCTATGGCGTCCCACAAGGCAGTATACTTGGCCCAAGTCTCTTCTTGATTTACATAAATGACCTGTGTCAGTTGCCACTTGTAAACGGCAAGATCGTTACCTATGCTGACGATACGGCATTAATATTCCATGGAGGGACCTGGGACGAAGTTCGACGAAGCGCCGAACTTGCACTGCATAGGGTAAGCCATTGGCTGAGATCTAACCGACTCACTTTGAACCTTTCCAAATCCACTTTTCTCCAATTCTCTTTTTCTAAAACTAAACCTGCCAATTTAGATATTAGACTACATGACTGCAACTTGGCTTCTTCAACGTCATGTTCATGCTCTACTATCACTAAGTCTACACATGTAAAATACCTTGGTGTGATTCTGGATGAAAAGCTTAGCTGGCGAAAGCACATAGAACTCACCACAACGCGTATCAGAAAACTGATTTGGGCATTTAAAAAACTTAGACACGTAGCAGACTTCGAACTCCTTCGCACTGTGTACTATGCGCTCGTGCAGTCAGTCGTGGGATATTGTGTTACTGTATGGGGTGGTGGATGCAAGACTTTTATGATTCACCTGGAACGGGCTCAAAGATCTCTGCTTAAAGTCATGACTTTCAGACCCTTTAGATTTCCCACCAAAGTTTTATACGAGAAGTGTGAAGTACTCACAGTAAGACAGAATTATATTCTGCAAGTGGTTTGTAAGCAGCACAGTATTACCCCTTATAATGCACAAAGTATTAAGAAGCGCACTATAAAAAACGTTTGCATACCTTTACGCTGTCACACGGCGTCCGCTAGGCGACAGCGAGTATATTTTGCCGCTTCTCTTTATAATAAATTAAATAAAATCCTGAACATAAATCCCCTAACGACTCGTGAAACAAAAAAGAAGGTAAAAATGTGGCTACTGACACAGGACTACAACGCTACTGAAAATTTACTGCAATCAACATAAATATTTAAGAACACAATTAACTGGTATTCACACACATACACACACACACACAAATACACACTCACACACACAAATACACCCACACATAAACATACACACTCCCACTCACACCCAGGCCCACATGCACATTGACATATCTGCAGCCTTATTTCTAATATTATTTTGTCTCATCCTAGCTGAATTGCAATTTATTCTAAATGTATTACGAACTTTTATCACAATCATTATTTTCATTTTTTATTTTTATTTTTTATTATTGTTTTTAATTCAATTATTAATCAAAATTTTTAATCCTGATTTTATTCTAATTCTAATTTTAGAGCATAAGTAATTACCTGAATGTAAAATAATAACTATTGAACTTAATTTTAAGTAATTTAATTTTATCACCTTTTGCTGCATTAAACTTGCCCAATTGTAACTTAAATGGAAGAAGTCACTGGTTCCTGAAATACAGGTATTCTAACCTAGCTCTGGAGCCAGGGTCTCACATTTTTCTGTAACCTGTTTTTATGCCAATAAAAATTATTATTATTATTATTATTATTATAATGTAGGTACGTAATTACTTCTATTTAAATAGCTAAGAGGCTCTTAGCTTCGTCTAACAATTCCTTGGAAATAGTGACTGATGGTTTTCTGATACTTGATATATAAGGATCTGACGTAAATAGAAGACCATGAAATACGTCTTGATTCGTTGCGGACCTAGAGCATTTTCTAGCGTGATGCAATCTGAATTTTTTGTAATCTTTATTACGAGATTCTTGGGCATCCTCAGATAAATTACCAATGGGCAGAACAGCAAAATGTCTTATTATACTTTCCCCATGTATTAAGATTTTATGTACTGAAGAAGGCATATTATACCACATATATTTTGTTACGTATAGTTGTGCGGTTGCGCGAGTATATTCACCAAATTTTTCTGGATTTACAGCAATGCCGGATGCCAAAGTTTGAAGAATAACATAGAACCTTTTAATAAGTTCCTCGTCAACTCCTGTAATTTCTGAAGCGCAATAGTAGTTCTCAAAAAAACGCCGAGCTGTATTGCCGTCATTGCTGTTTCCACTTCCTTGTCGGGGCTTATCAACGTGCAATCCCATTCGGCTTCGAAATAAACTTTGTACAAGCTTTTTCTTGTCTTCTTTACTTTTTTTATCTTCTGGAGTTCTCGCAGCCCATTTATTAAATGAAAGGTTATATGAAATATGTAAAATTAACTCCATGCACCTGGGGGTCTACTCTCTAACTCCGTCAACGACGAGACGGGCCCGTCCGAAGGTAGTCCGATACGATGCAGTAAACCCTACTCCCTATGGATTTCGGACTATTAGGTTTCTAACGGAATCATAGACACTATTCGTGAACGAATGGCGCATGACGATAGAGTTGCGCTATTTTACCGGTCGATTACCGGTTTACTTACTTTGTGGTTTTCAAGCTTAATAAACAAAAAATAATATTGTTATCGTTATAAAATTACCACATTTTTAACAATAAACTGTTTATTATGTTTCCAAATATAGAACTGAACTATTTTAGCCATTTTTGTCCGGATTGTAGCTTTACCCTGTTAATACCTTTGCCTTTTTTCTTTTTGACGGCAATTTTCAAATGAAATGTCATTTCAGTGTTTATTATTATTTACAACCACACTAAATAATTGCATCAATTCGCAATTTATTAACACGACGCGGGGTGTTTTCGTTATTAAATATTAATTAATATTGTAAAATGGCCCCAATCGCTCCAGCAGCAACTCACGCGCAAATAGAGGCCCTCCTTAATTTCATGAGTGAGAATAATGAGTTGGCACGCGGACTATTGAGGGGTGCCGACGAAAGAATTCGTTCAAAAGGCTGTGGGAAAACCTGTGCAACTCCCTTAATTCAATGGGAAGTTGCACAAAGTCTGTGGAGCAGTGGCAAAGGGTGAGTATAATACATTACTCGTCAATATTAATTTGATTTTTAAGTCTTGTCATCAGTAAAGTGCATACAATGATAATCAGTCATCCTCCAAATGATTATCTGTAGGAGTATACTGGCTTGTATATCGTTTTTTATGTAATTAAAATTAACCCTAAGGTTGACTGGTAGAAAATGCCTCAGGCATTAAGTCCGCCTTTGTACAGTATTTTTTTTTTACTTGTGCATAAAGTTTTAATAAATAAATAAATAAATAAATAAATAAAATTAACCAACTTTTAGGTGCGGGCTGATAACAAACATTTAGCCAATAAAGCTGCTGAAGCTGCCAGACGTTCAGCATGTGCTACAGGTGAAGTCCCATCGGTAGCAACAACCCTCTCCCAAGTGGAATTGAGGATACTATTAATTATGGGAGAGGGTTTTGGACAGCCACAAGCCAAGGCAAGAGTGCCAGCTTTTCCATCGGTAAGTAATAATTAAATTTATAATTTATGATAGTATGTTTGAATGGTAAAAACAAAAGCATTAATGCTTTTATAATGCTGTTGCATGGAGTCTTTGCCATGACTTTAAAAAAATTCAATAACAATAAATAACAAACACATAATTATATATTTGTTGTACCCGTCAATGATATTTTGATTTTTGTTGTAGGTCCACCTGTAAGACAAGACCCAGCAGCCATCACACCCACCCAAATATCTGCTGCTACACCTGCCAACCCACTTTCCCAAGAGCAACCCTCAATATTCACTGATGCACTGGAGCGGGAGCTGCCAATGCAAAATTAGTGAAGTAAGTATTATTGTTTAGTAGAAAAGAGATTATGTAAGTCATGTTTCAGAAAATTACTTAAAACTGACTGAGATTTATTTTAATTTGTTTACAGCATTAAATTCTCGTCGTGCACATCCACGAGTTCGGCAACACCTCACTGCCGACTCAGCAAGAAGTCGAAGTATTGAGGTGGAAGAACAAAGACTACTAATTGAATCCGGGAGAAATGTGGTGCCTGATGAAATAAGGGTTGTCATTGTGGAACTTTGTAACTTAGTACATAACTAGAAACATTTAAATTGCTAGCTATACATATAACTCTTGAAAGTCACAGGGAGAGGCCTTTGCCCAGCAGTTGGATGATGCAGGCAGTAACATATTTTTTTTTTCTCCGTTGCTCTATTATTGCAACATTGTTCACAATGTTGCAACATTTATTTCCCGAGCTCCTCATCTCTTTTGTTGCTTGGAGTCTGGTCTTCCAACTCAATAATTCACTGAATGAAAGCTTGTATGTTACCAGCAATTATTTAAGATTAAATTATACAAGTAATAGAAAATGGTATGTGTTGATTGGTTAAAAAAAATCTTTTGATTGTATAATGTTGATTCTTAATTTGAGATTAGTCTAGAATAAAAGAAAATCTACCGTCAAACGGGGTTAATAGGGATGCAGGAGGAAATCGAGACGTAAATTTAAAAGGGATTTTAAGATTGAAATAACATAGTTTGTTGCCGAAAAGGATTCTAATGTGTTTACTGTATTATAATTAACGATTAAGTGCTCTTGTTGGCAACAAACTATATTATTTCAATGTTAAAATCGCTTTTAAAGTTTCGTCTCGATTTACCCCTGCATCCCTATTAACCCCGTTTTACTGTATGTATTGTTGATTGTTAATTTTATTCAGATATTAGGTATTTGAGACTGAAATAGACAAGTAAGAGAAACTAAGTTCCTAGTAATAAATTAAGACTTCAATAGATACATAAAAGAAAATCTGTGTTATCATTGTTATAGTGTATTGTTGATTGTTAATTTTATTCAGATATTAGGTATTTGATATTGAAGTAGACTAGTAAGAGTAACTAAGTTCCTAGTAATCATTTAAGACTTCAATAGCTAAATAAAAGAAAACATATAGTGTATTGTTGATTGTAAATTTTATTCAGATATTAGGTATTTGATATTGAAGTAGACTAGTAAGAGAAACTAAGTTCCTAGGAATAATTTAAGACTACATAGATAAATAAAAGAAAATCTATGTTTTAATTGTTACATTGTGTTGTTGAATGTATTTTTTTTTCAAATTGATTGGTGCTAAATAAAAAGAAAACATTTTGTTTATAAAAACAATACTTTTATTGTGGAAATATTTTTCTTATGTCAGAATCGTCCCGCGCCAGTCCCAACACCCATTATGTCCTGAAAACAAAATAAACAGTTTGTAAAATAAATACTCAAATCAATATTATAAATACAAACATCCTATGTATTTATGTATTTATTGACATATTTTATTAGTAGAGTAGTTTTCTTGTGAGACTGCATAAGTACCTATTTCTGTCCAGCAATTCCGATAATCTGTCTCTCGCTCTTTGCCCTTGCTGAAGAGCTTGATGAGCGGGCATAGACTCATATCGCTATCCTCCCTGTCTACTGCACTCTAATTGTAGGTCTTCCTCAGAGAGTCAGAGAGGGAAGTTGTTTCTAAACCTGCCCGATTACACATATTGCGTAAGACAGCAGGCAATGACAATTTTACCTGCAAAAATAATATTTGCTCTGAAATTTATGAAAAAAATACTGTTCACCTGTTCAATGCATTATAAGGAAAAATATAGAATTGTGACAAATACCTGCTGTGATGGGTTTATAAAGCAGCTCTCTAGCTGCTAATAGGCATCTCCATCAGCCTTTTAAAATTCCAAATGTAAGTCTGCTAAGGCCCACTGCACCTTGGTACCTCCCCCGAGCATAAAAGTTGAGTGCAGCAAGGATCTAAAAGTATACAAAATCACCAGTAAATACAACTCAATTAATTGCAGAACCTTCAATAAATAAGTATAACCTTAGCTTTAGTCCTTCATTCTTATATCAAACAATTACCTTCATTATTGGATCCACACAATTTCTTCGTATTTGTTGTGGCAAAAGAGGTACTATATGCTCACACAAGTCTTCAAATAATTCCAGCCTTTAGTTCTTTAAGAACTTAACGTCGGAAATACTCGCCAACCGAAAGTTTTGGCGCAAATATAATCGGCATCGCCTCCGCTCTTCGTGTAGAGCTTCATCGAGCATTCAAAAATGCAGCCATAGGTTCAAGTTTTTGGCAAATTTTAACTTTCGTAGGCAGCACGATAACTATTTTGATGTCGTATCAAATGACATAACGATCCGTCCATACAAGTGTCAAATTCAACTTTTCGGACGGGCGAAAACACATCGGGAGTAGGGTCAACAGTCAAATCGTGTTGTCATTCGTTCTTAGTTCGGGTTCGGGACTAATCGTAAGTCCGTAGGTGATACGGAGTAGGAAACGCCCGTAACGAAGGCCGAAGCTACGGACTTCGTGCTTAGAGAGTAGGCCCCCTGATCCACGCGTGCAACGTAGACAAACCGTATTCGTAAGCATTTATATTATCTGGCTTTGATTCAATCTTCTGCAAATTATTCATTTCGCTTGGTTTAGCCCACATACTGTACACACAGCTCCAGAACTTGTGTCAGTTAGAACTTGTGTAACTTTTCCATCCACCATAGTTAGAAATAGGTCGTGACTTATTTCAATTACCTGCTCCTCCTTGTGTATCTTTGAAGTTTGCAAATTATTAATTTGACCCCGAATATCACCAACCACTGATCGGGTTTTCTCGGGGGTTTCTTTTGCAAATTCCATCAGGATTGGTCGGCAAAAACGAATAGACGAACAAGCCGAATTTTGCCAAATTACCTCATTTGTTTCTGTGTCAGTCAGCTTTATTGGTACCAAAGACGCTATAAATAAGTTTGCATCGGAGACTAAATCACTCTCACATGATAAAACTTGTTTATATTCACTTTGCCCCGATGACCCATCACATCCCCACTTGGTAAACAATTTAAGAGATTTTCTTGTTGAGTTGTAAACATTTTCAATCTTTAAGATGCGAGCAGAAGTCCACACTTCTGCTCGCATCTTAAAGATTGAAAATGTTTTGTTTCCAGCAAATCTTGTAGATTTACTTTGGCACTTATATCGGTTATTTGAATGCTGGATGGTGGAGGATAACACAGTTTTTTGGCGTTTGTCAGTATATTATATGATGGCAGTATGTCGAGGTTTTTGTTAATCAGACTTGCTCGAAGTAATCCGTATTGTGATTTCGAAAGATCTAAATCTGCAAATATACTTAAAGCTTCATCCACCGTAAAATCTGTTGCATTGCGACTTTCATGCAATAATTTTTCCTTCATGATCCTTTTTTCATTTCTATCACAACTCCGCATCATTGTAACAACAGTAGCTTCTTCGAATTCTCCTTCAGACCGCAATCCTTGAACGTATGCATTATGTATATACTCGATTCCATATTCTTGTACCAACTCCATATTCTTCCTTTTTTTCGATTTCTCTGATAGATCTTCATAAGACTTTGGCGGACGTCCACGTTCTCCAGATGTTGTAGGTGTAATATCCAACGGTGCTTCTTCGAATTGTACTTTAAATTCACCGTCTAACCACGATGTATTTTTATTAAAGAAACGTTCTTTAGTTCGGTTAGATTTGGTCCACCGATCGTTAAACGCTGTTATAAACCATTTTTGAATACGGTTCACAACTAATTCACTTTTTTCAGACGACAAATGGTGGTGTTCTTCTAAGTATTTTTGAATATCTTCTGATTTTGTTCCATGATCAATGAAAAATTCGCATAATACTCGTCGAGGCACAACAAATTCACTCATTTTGTTTTTACTTCTAACTACTACTTTTTTACCGAGGTTGGTGAAGACTATATTATGTCAAAGCACACTAAAGTACTGGTAAATGACAACGTAAATAAATAACTTTTATTCTGAAATTTCGTGTGAAAAAATATTATTGTCTAGTGCATTATCACGTTCCTAACCACTATCTACGAAGGTGGTTAGTAGTACTGATATAATGTACAATAACAACTTTAACTACCATTTCCTCCCTTTTCCTTCACCGCGATAGAGAAATACATAAACTACATGATAAACATGTAATTCACACAGTGATAACAAAACATTAACCACATCTGACCGAACGATAAAAAAAAAATACATTACCCAATACTCCCACCTTACCTAAAGATTCAGTAAATAGATAATTTTAAGAAAAAAGTAATCTAAATATCCAAAAATCTCATCAATCACAACTAAAATCATTTTTGGTATATTTTGTATATTCCCCCCATCAGGCATTTTTCGTTTCATTTCAAGGGGGGCAGATTCGGGCAATTTTTTTTTTTGCCCTAACTTCTTTATTAGCTGCTCTATGTGATGCTATCAAAATTACGTCATGGGCAGACATTGCTAACTGCCAAAAGTCTATGTAAAGTTTCTAATAAGGATAAAATATTAGGTTCTGAAAAATAATTTATATACCTCCCCAGTTTTCACATAATGGTCCACTTAAATTATTTTTAAATAGAATACTTCATAACCATTCTAACCATATATCACACTTAAAAATTTGCTGTGAAAATAATGAAAATATGACCATGTAAACTGGTGAAATTGTGTTCTACATAATTGACATAACTTTGAGCGTCAACTTGCAAGCCTTAGTCTAATAGTAAAAATGAGAAATAGTATATTTTAACTGCTATATAATATGCATTGGACATTCAGTTAGACATGTGCATTAACACAATATTCAATATAGAACATTACGAAAACCTATTTTTGAGACGGTACGCACGGTTCTGGGGGCCTACTCTCTAAGCACGAAGTCCGTAGCTTCGGCCTTCGTTACGGGCGTTTCCTACTCCGTATCACCTACGGACTTACGATTAGTCCCGAACCCGAACTAAGAACGAATGACAACACGATTTGACTGTTGACCCTACTCCCGATGTGTTTTCGCCCGTCCGAAAAGTTGAATTTGACACTTGTATGGACGGATCGTTATGTCATTTGATACGACATCAAAATAGTTATCGTGCTGCCTACGAAAGTTAAAATTTGCCAAAAACTTGAACCTATGGCTGCATTTTTGAATGCTCGATGAAGCTCTACACGAAGAGCGGAGGCGATGCCTTGGCGATGCGATGTTTTGGCGCAAATATAATATATTTGCGCCAAAACTTTCGGTTGGCGAGTATTCCCGACGTTAAGTTCTTAAAGAACTAAAGGCTGGAATTATTTGAAGACTTGTGTGAGCATATAGTACCTCTTTTGCCTCAACAAATACGAAGAAATTGTGTGGATCCAATAATGAAGGTAATTGTTTGATATAAGAATGAAGGACTAAAGCTAAGGTTATACTTATTTATTGAAGGTTCTGCAATTAATTGAGTTGTATTTACTGGTGATTTTGTTTACTTTTAGATCCTTGCTGCACTCAA
Source organism: Dryobotodes eremita (assembly GCA_917490735.1). NCBI lineage: Eukaryota > Metazoa > Arthropoda > Insecta > Lepidoptera > Noctuidae > Dryobotodes > Dryobotodes eremita. Next base: position 16,785,550 of record OU823257.1, read on the forward strand.
CTTTTATGCTCGGGGGAGGTACCAAGGTGCAGTGGGCCTTAGCAGACTTACATTTGGAATTTTAAAAGGCTGATGGAGATGCCTATTAGCAGCTAGAGAGCTGCTTTATAAACCCATCACAGCAGGTATTTGTCACAATTCTATATTTTTCCTTATAATGCATTGAACAGGTGAACAGTATTTTTTTTCATTAATTTCAGAGCAAATATTATTTTTGCAGGTAAAATTGTCATTGCCTGCTGTCTTACGCAATATGTGTAATCGGGCAGGTTTAGAAACAACTTCCCTCTCTGACTCTCTGAGGAAGACCTACAATTAGAGTGCAGTAGACAGGGAGGATAGCGATATGAGTCTATGCCCGCTCATCAAGCTCTTCAGCAAGGGCAAAGAGCGAGAGACAGATTAACGGAATTGCTGGACAGAAATAGGTACTTATGCAGTCTCACAAGAAAACTACTCTACTAATAAAATATGTCAATAAATACATAAATACATAGGATGTTTGTGTTTATAATATTGATTTGAGTATTTATTTTACAAACTGTTTATTTTGTTTTCAGGACATAATGGGTGTTGGGACTGGCGCGGGACGATTCTGACATAAGAAAAAGATTTCCACAATAAAAGTATTGTTTTTATAAACAACATGTTTTCTTTTTATTTAGCACCAATCAATTTGAAAAAAAAAATACATTCAACAACACAATGTAACAATCAAAACATAGATTTTCTTTTATTTATCTATGTAGTCTTAAATTATTCCTAGTAACTTAGTTTCTCTTACTAGTCTACTTCAATATCAAATACCTAATATCTGAATAAAATTAACAATCAAGAATACACTATATGTTTTCTTTTATTTATCTATTGAAGTCTTAAATTATTACTAGGAACTTAGTTTCTCTTACTAGTCTACTTCAATATCAAATACCTAATATCTGAATAAAATTGACAATCAACAATACACTATAACAATTATAACACAGATTTTCTTTTATGTATCTATTGAAGTCTTAATTTATTACTAGGAACTTAGTTTCTCTTACTTGTCTATTTCAGTCTCAAATACCTAATATCTGAATAAAATTAACAATCAACAATACATAGATTTTCTTTTATTCTAGACTAATCTCAAATTAAGAATCAACATTATACAATCAAAAGATTTTTTTTAACCAATCAACACATACCATTTTCTATTACTTGTATAATTTAATCTTAAATAATTGCTGGTAACAGACAAGCTTTCATTCAGTGAATTATTGAGTTGGAAGACCAGACTCCAAGCAACAAAAGAGATGAGGAGCTCGGGAAATAAATGTTGCAACATTGTGAACAATGTTGCAATTATAGAGCAACGGAGAAAAAAAATATATGTTACTGCCTGCATCATCCAACTGCTGGGCAAAGGCCTCTCCCTGTGACTTTCAAGAGTTATATGTATAGCTAGCAATTTAAATGTTTCTAGTTATGTACTAAGTTACAAAGTTCCACAATGACAACCCTTATTTCATCAGGCACCACATTTCTCCCGGATTCAATTAGTAGTCTTTGTTCTTCCACCTCAATACTTCGACTTCTTGCTGAGTCGGCAGTGAGGTGTTGCCGAACTCGTGGATGTGCACGACGAGAATTTAATGCTGTAAACAAATTAAAATACATCTCAGTCAGTTTTAAGTAATTTTCTGAAACATGACTTACATAATCTCTTTTCTACTACATAAACAATAATACTTACTTCACTAATTTTGCATTGGCAGCTCCCGCTCCAGTGCATCAGTGAATATTGAGGATTGCTCTTGGGAAAGTGGGTTGGCAGGTGTAGCAGCAGATATTTGGGTGGGTGTGATGGCTGCTGGGTCTTGTCTTACAGGTGGACCTACAACAAAAACCAAAATATCATTGACGGGTACAACAAATATATAATTATGTGTTTGTTATTTATTGTTATTGAATTTTTTTAAAGTCATGGCAAAGACTCCATGCAACAGCATTATAAAAGCATTAATGCTTTTGTTTTTACCATTCAAACATACTATCATAAATTATAAATTTAATTATTACTTACCCATGGAAAAGCTGGCACCCTTGCCTTGGCTTGTGGCTGTCCAAAACCCTCTCCCATAATTAATAGTATCCTCAATTCCACTTGAGAGAGGGTTGTTGCTACCGATGGGACTTCACCTGTAGCACATGCTGAACGTCTGGCAGCTTCAGCAGCTTTATTGGCTAAATGTTTTTTATCAGCCCGCACCTAAAAGTTGGTTAATTTTAATTACATGAAAAACGATATACAAGCCAGTATACTCCTACAGATAATCATTTGGAGGATGACTGATTATCATTGTATGCACTTTACTGATGACAAGACTTAAAAATCAAATTAATATTGACGAGTAATGTATTATACTCACCCTTTGCCACTGCTCCACAGACTTTGTGCAACTTCCCATTGAATTAAGGGAGTTGCACAGGTTTTCCCACAGCCTTTTGAACGAATTCTTTCGTCGGCACCCCTCAATAGTCCGCGTGCCAACTCATTATTCTCACTCATGAAATTAAGGAGGGCCTCTATTTGCGCGTGAGTTGCTGCTGGAGCGATTGGGGCCATTTTACAACATTAATTAATATTTAATAACGAAAACATCCCGCGTCGTGTTAATAAATTGCGAATTGATGCAATTATTTAGTGTGGTTGTAAATAATAATAAACACTGACATGACATTTCATTTGAAAATTGCCGTCAAAAAGAAAAAAGGCAAAGGTATTAACAGGGTAAAGCTACAATCCGGACAAAAATGGCTAAAATAGTTCAGTTCTATATTTGGAAACATAATAAACAGTTTACTGTTAAAAATGTGGTAATTTTATAACTATAACAATATTATTTTTTGTTTATTAAGCTTGAAAACCACAAAGTAAGTAAACCGGTAATCGACCGGTAAAATAGCGCAACTCTATCGTCATGCGCCATTCGTTCACGAATAGTGTCTATGATTCCGTTAGAAACCTAATAGTCCGAAATCCATAGGGAGTAGGGTTTACTGCATCGTATCGGACTACCTTCGGACGGGCCCGTCTCGTCGTTGACGGAGTTAGAGAGTAGACCCCCTGGCCCATAGTGCGGCGTGTTGACTATATCCCTAAGCACTTTGTTTTCAAATCGTTGTATGATTTGACGATTGCTTTGGCTGGTGCAGCACCACAGCAGAATACCATAGGTCCACGTCTAAATCGACCATCCATCCATCCATTTCATTGATCTCGAAATGGAGTCTTTATCTCGCTTGAGTTAAACACTTGTTACAACACGGAAACGGAGGAGCAGCAGCTAGACTCAACGTAGAGAAATGAAAACAATGAACTATCAAGAAAGTGAAAAAACACCACAACAAACAAACATTATGGCAATTTTACAGAGGTTATTTGAATTTTGACGTTTCAGACAGGACTTTTTTTAAATTTTATATTCCAATGTTGCTATATTCAAAAATAAATAAATGTATTGTGGTAGCATGGAAGTAATGGTAGCATTACTTTCCCGGCCCCCGTAGAATGCCGCCCATTCCCTCTCGAAGAGAGGCCTGTGTCCCAGCAGTGGGAACGTTATAGGTTGATTATGCTTATGCTTATGCGTAGAATACCGCATGATTGGCGAACGAAGTTGACTCCGGTTGAGTTAGATCATGTTATGTAATAAGACGTTTATGTTTATCATATCTTGTCAGCGGCGTAAAAATTTTAAAGTTACATTAGGTAAGTATTATTATATTTACCTACATTTACCTATTTATTTATTTACCTACTTTGATTTAAATTAAATTCTGAAAAAATAAATTAAGTATTTACAAATTCAGTAAGGTAGTTTAGATGAATTAATAAACAAATTGCATAATATACAACAAAAATACACACATTAATTACTTAGTCAATTTATATTAATATTGTTGTCATTAGGAAATTCATCCAAAGTGTAATAACATTTTTGCATTAGAAAAAGTGATGATTTCTTCTTAAAGCTCGTGACTCAAACACACTCACTCTCTAACACACCCACTCTTTAACACACCCACTCACTCTCTAACACACCCACACACTCTTACACACTTAAATTTGTAAAATTGATTTCATGATAATATAATTGATTAGATTTATATTGATTTATACGGCTAAGTAATAACAGCCGCACGGATCGATCGATCAGGTTAAGCTACGCTTGCCGCGGTTGTTTCGTGGATGGGTGACTATCTTTACTTACCAAAAACCCTCCGTACCTCGGAAAGCACGTTAAGCCGTTGGTCCTGGCTGCCATTCGTGGATCGTTACGGGCCAGAAGCCCGAAAGCAGACAATCAGTCTTACCAAGGGGTATCTTATTACCTAGTTTGGTTTGGAGGTTTGTGGAGGTCAGATAGGCAGTCGCTCCATGTAAAATACTAGTATTCAGCTGCATCCGGTTAGACTGTAAACCGATCCCAACAAAGTTGAGAAAAGGCTCAGCAGATTGATTGACCATAATGACTATTAATAGGTCTTTACCTATGAAATTGCCGTTTTGTATGAAAAAATTTAAACGAATTTTTTTCATGAATTTTTTATTTGTTTTAATCGAAGTAATCACCCATGCAATCAATGCATCTTTGCCATCGCAGTGGCAGTTTATTGATGCCCTTCTTAAAGAAATCAGCTGGACGGGAGGCAACAAATTCTTCAAAGGCATTTTGTACTGCCTCTCGGGTATTAAATTTTTTTCCCGCCAAGAAGTTATCCAAATTCTGGAAAAAGTAGTAGTCTGTAGGCGCAAGGTCTGGTGAGTAGGGCGGATGACGGAGAGCTTCCAACCCCAGTTCTTGCAACTTGGAGACCGTCTGCTGTGCAGTATGAGGTCGCGCGTTGTCGTGCAGGAGCAGCGGAGACGAGCGATTGACCAATGCTGGTTGGAGATGCGCCAGCTTCTCCATCATTGTGTTCAGTTCTTCACAGTACACATCTGCAGTAATGCTCACCCCGTTTGGTAAGAAGCTGTGATGAATCACACCGGCGCTAGACCACCAAACAGTGACCATCACTTTTCTAGGGGTAAGTTTTCGTTTAGGGCATTGTTTAGGTGCTGAACCAGGATCCAACCAACTTGCTGAGCGCTTACGGTTATCAAACAGAATCCATTTTTCATCGCAGGTAACAATGCGGTTCAAAATTCCTTCATTTGTGTGTCTGTTGAGCAGTGCAAGGCACGTCTCGACGCGTACTTCGCGCTGGCGATCATTGAGTTCGTGGGGCACCCATTTGTCAAGCTTTTTTACCTTGCCAATTTGACGCAAATGGACCAATATTGTTTTGACGCTAACGTCGAAAGCTGCTGCTAATTCAGCCGTAGATTGTGTATCATCAGCTTCCACAATCGCCTTTAATTCGTCATTGTCGACCAAAGTCTTCGGACGACCGCGAGGTTCATTTTTCAGGTCGAAATTTCCAGAACGGAAGCGAGCAAACCAATAACAGGTGGTGCGTTGGTTTGTAGAGTTAGCTCCGTAAACGTCGTTGATGTTGCGTGTCGCTTGTGCCGCGTTGCTGCCACGACGGTACTCATATTCCATAATTACTCGAATTTTTAACGTATCCATGATGACGAAAAAGATTGAAATGCGATGAAAATGTAACACTAATCAATAAAGAAATGACTACTTTTAGAAAAAAAAATCCATGTTTTTAAAATAAAATTAATTTGAAATTAGAATTCATAGCCAAACAAAAATTATTTTGATTTGAAATGGCCAGTACTGCAGAACGGCAATTTCATAGGTAAAGACCTAATATTATAAAAAATTTGCAAAACGTCAATTTTTAGATAATAAAAAAAAATTACATCCTCTTTAATGGTATGACAAACAATATTAGGAGTGCAATAAAATTACATAGCCTATTATTATGTTCTTGATAATAACAGTAGGTACAAAATCACAGTAATTATTCTTTACATTATCTCTACTATAGTATGCTTTTGTTGATCAATCTTAATGTATAATCATCTTAACTTTTATAATTATTATAAAATTTAAACCTAGTTATTCAAAATATCCTTCATGAATACCTATTCCTACCTCTACTACAAAAACTAATTTTTATGCAAATTAAATTATATTTGTGTCACTTGGATCAGTTGTGTATCAAAGTATTCTTCTAAATCTTTTGTGCACAAGTAGGTAATAATGTAGTTTAAACAAGATACAATGCAGTTAGAATAATGAATGTAATTTTTTAACATTGATAATGATTTATTAAACGCCAAAAAGCACATAACTCAATTATTGTGCCAAAAATGTTAATTGGTTTGGATCACTTGGCTTCTAATGGCCTGTTTCACGATGTCTGAACAGCCTTTACTCACCGAATACATTAAAAAACGCAACAGAATTTGTAAAAAATGATTTGTCAATGTAACGGGAATTGAATCGTAGTGAATCAGGCCCTTAGCACGTACTGCAATTAAATGCAGGCTGTTTTGGAATAGCTGAAAACGTACGAACACGCACTGAAAGCTGATTTCCCTCGCTTTAAAATCAAACTTAATAGAATCAATAACAAAAATAATTCCCATTTTGCTTTCCAAAAAGTATTATTGAACAATCTAATATAATTAATGCGCCTCTTTTGGTAAACCATAAAGAATTCCTATTTTAGGGTCCTGCTAAATAGCCAAGTGACGTTACTGCTACCAAACTGTGAAAAAAGGCCGGATAATTAAAAAAGTGGCACATTTATTTTTAAAAACTGTGCATCATTAGAAGCCCAAAAAATTTTTAGAGGTTCATTACTTTTAAAAAGCGTACATCATTAGCAAGTTAATGAGTTTTTAGAGGATCCGTTAAATATTTCCAAAAAAAAAAGGGTCATACGTTTTTAAAATAAGACACTAAATAAAAAAACACCGCGCCTGCGCTTGTATAGAAATCCATACCAATTGCGGTCTATCTGCAGTGCGCGCTTAGAGTTAGAAGCTGTTGCGTTTCAAAGGAGCCTATGAGTACCTATCTTATGCAAGTGTAGCTGCACATCCTGCGGGGTAATAGGGATGATGACATTTTTATTTTATTTTGTACTCTATGAAATATTGTTTGCAAATATTGCCAACAATATAAAAGTGTAAAAATTAAAAAAAAAAATACCAAGTTATAAAAGTTTTTAAACAACTGTTAAACAAAGACGGCACTATCTTAAAAGTGACGTCACTACTGAGTAACTTCATACTAGCGCCATAGATCGTCCGTACCGCGCGACAAGGACGGGAATAATCCCGTCCAAAAACTTGTAGAGCGTGTAGCTTCTCCATATTTCCATCGATATTACAGATTTTCTCGATTATCTCATTTTACTATGCCTTCTTTGAAATTACATAATTTGTTCGAACATTTCTAACATTAGTCATCATCCCTATTGCGTAACACAAATAAAATGACAACTGACCGCAATGGATTTAATTTTGACAGTTCACCCACGTTCATTGCGTTATTTAAGTTGCCGAACAGACGAATTTTTCAAACCTAAGAAGCAATGGATTAGCAATATCCTTCAAATCTCTAATTGTGTTACCCAATAAAGGTACTGATGGAAGAACGACTTAAAGATTCTACAGAGTGTTTCTTTTACAGAAATTCATATAAATTTAAAAAGGATTATCAAATTCAATTTAAGCAGATTGTGTTGTCGTCTATAAATGATGGTGGTCATAATACTTATTAGCTATTAAATGTCAGTTTGAAATTAAATACCGTTTTAATATGTGTGTGCTTTGTTCCAAAATGGTAATAACAAACTTTTCTGCTATGCCGCATTGTTATGTATTCTTATGCTTCTAAATTAACAATGTCTTAGATAGGGATAATATCTACATGAAATAAAATAATGTCCATAGAAATATATCGTAACTTTAATCATAATGAGGTAAGAAACAAATACAAAACACTAGCTTAGGTACTGGTAACTAATAACAATTTTTAAACTTAAATAAAAATAAATATCGAACATAACCGTGAGACTCTTACGAAATAAAGACAATAAAACAAATCAACGTAATTAATAATTTCTCAGACGTAAATATGACATATCGAGCTTTAGAATGACAGTCACACACACAGGCACAGAGACGATGCTCTACAAAGCCCTTTAGAGAGACACAGTCACACAGGTACAGGGACGATGCTCTACAAAGTCCTTTACAAAGACACAGTCACACAGGTACAGGGACGATGCTCTACAAAGTCCTTTACAAAGACACAGTCACACAGGTACAGAGACGATGCTCTTTAAAGCCCTTTACAAAGACACAGGTACAGGGACCATGCTCTACAAAGCCGACCTTTTTCTAAGCTAAATGCGGGGAGCTGTAAATATTAACTTAAAATAATAGGAACAGAAAACTGAAAAAAAAATAGTGTTATGTAATTCTGAACTAATTATTCATAAATTCGCTGGCACCAACAAATTGTATTGGTAGCCTGTTTCTTGGGTCCAAGACCAACATTTGTTCCAACAGTGTGTGAAGCAATTCGAGTTTATTCATGTCCTTCCACATTTGCCATTTAGTCCTACCCCGCGCCCACTGTCCTTCGTACGACTGAAATAATGTTCTGCGTAGATTTTCGTTTCTTGGAAAAGAATGTACCAACAAGGTTTCCTGAAACTATAATAGTTATTAATTACTTACGTATATAAAATATCACGATGCGTTAAATCGTATCAAATAATACATGAGTAATAAACAAATATTATGCTAATACCTACCTTATAATTTTTGTAATGAAATGTTCTTTTAAAACTTGTACCAGAAAAATGTACTGCTCCGAATCTGGATTGTTCTAGCATTGAACAATCAACACTTCCGAATGTACATAGTTGTTGGTATAATATTACATTATTAGGACCTTCCATGAAGAGTGTCTTATTGGTTGCCATCTCGAATATGACGAGGGCAGTGGACCATAGATCTATTCTGTGGTCCTCTTGGAAGCCTAATATAACCTCAGGGGCCCGATAACTCGACGTACCAGTGTTTGGCGTAATGTTGGTGCAACTGCTGAAGTTCGATCGGTCAAAGCCGCATAATTTCAATCTGTTGTGTGTACTGTTCAGTAGGATATGAGAGGGTTTTATATCTGAAAAGTAGCGTTAATGAGTTAGTTTTGTATCCGTATAATTAAATGGCGTTTAAGCAAGTCGTAATTGGTTACGGAAGGAAAGTATACCTGAATGTATAACACCAGCATTGGTCAGCATATTGACCGCATCAACTAGTTGTCTGGACAAAGCTTGTACTTGATCTATGTGAAAACCATGCGTGTATCCATGCAATGCTTGTATCAGGTTTTTGGGATAATATTCGGTTATTAAACACCATCGGTATTCCACTTCAAAAGTGCTAATTAAATAGAGCACAAAAGAATCCTGCCTCGATCTGTATTGTTGCAGTAGGAATAACATTCCCTCCATGAATATGCCTAATTCCCGCTGTCTGTAATATAAAAGTCGTTTTAAATTAAAAGCCCATGAAATACAAACTTGAGACAACACAATAAGTTTTTTAACACACAAATTTTTGTCATTTTAGATTAGATTTTTTCCTGTCTCATATTTTGGCCTTATTCTTATTAACAAGACTCACGCAGGTTAGCAAATCAAAGAAAATATACATACTTGACAACTTTGACGGCATACGTTTCTCCTTTGGGGTCAAAGCATTTGTAGATTGTAGAGAAGCGCCCATTGTGAATAACCGACGAAGTGTACTTCGTCTGTAAATATTCCGACATCCGTGATTCTAATTTTGATAAGAAAGGCTGCATTGGCGGTGTAAATATTTGTGCTTGCTTATAGCGTTCACTGTCTTTTATTGTTATTTTGTTTAAATCACAAGCATCATCAATAGTTTCTAGCTTTTGAGTGTTATTTTTCACAGTTTCTGATTTGGTTTGGTTTTCTTCATTTGATTTCTTACTTGTTAGAGTAGTTTCTTTATTATTCGCCCTAAACAAATTATCAACTTTGGCAATAAAAGTTTTCCATGGCATTACTTCGATATTTTTGTCGGGGTTTGTTAATTCAACACTGGTAGTAATGTTGGTCTTGTGTTGAATGTTACTTCTTCCTGGTGACGATTCAGATTTGACTTCCGAATTTTCTAAAGTTAATAATGTTTTTTCTTCTATGTTCTTATCTGACTTATTTGATTCACTTCTAATGTTCATCTTTTGTTCACCATTATCGATAGTAACTTTAGATTTTTTAATTGTTTCTACAGATTTTTGCATAGGTTCGCCTTTTGGCTTGTTATTTTGACCCAAGTTGCTTTGTGGTCTGATATCAATTTGTGGGGAACTCATGCAATTTTCTAAAAAGCTTTTTGCAGTTTCAAGTGTTCCTTTAGTTGAGTTTCTAGAGTCGAACAGTAGTTCACTTTTAGATTGTGGTAAAGATATTACATTATTGGTCTTCTTTTCAATGTTATTGATCGGTTTAACTTTAGGTTTATTAACAGTGTCTTCAAATGTTTGTAAATGTTCTTTAACATTTTTACTGGATCTGCATACAGGTATTATATCCATTTTATTATTAGCCTTCTCTAGAATATTTTCTCCAGTTTCAAGAGATTTTGTAGATGTGCTACCAGATTTTTGTGAACGATTTATTTTGATATCAGAAACATTTAATGGCTCGCTATTTATTTTAATTTTAGCGTTCTGTTCAATACCATTTTTGGTTGTTTCTGGTAATATTTGATTTACAGGTTCTTGTGATTCTGATTCTATTTTGATATGTTTATCAGTTGCATTTGACAGTTCAATTTTTATTTCATTCATTTTCTTTTTCTGGTCCACTATATTACTCATAGTTTCAAGTGGTACATTTATCATTACTTGAGCTGTTTGTAATACATCTATTTCTTTTTGTTTATGTTGGACCGAACTTAGTTGTTCAATATCCATATTAATGTCGGTATCTTGATATTTTGTGCTATTAAATATAGTTTCAAGGGACGCTTCCACTGCATCTACAGATATTTGAGAATTTTCTTTTAAATTTTTATCACTTTTATTAATTTTATTTTGTTCAATGTGTTTACGTATGCTACTATTCTGCTCACAGTTATTAAACATAGTCTCAAGTGATGCTTCGACTGTGTCTTTAGAATTATGAGAATTATCATTATTTTCTTTTATATGTTTATCCAAAATATTTAATTGTTTGATCACATCACTTTGAACACCGATGTTATTAACAGATTTATTTTGTTCAATATTAAACATTGTTTGCAAAAATACTGTTTGCTTTTTGTCTGTTATATTAGTTGGGTCTAATTTTTGTTTAGCGGTGATATCGGTTTTATCTTCATGTTGTGTGTTATGTGATTTTTTATTCTCTAATCCTGTTATTTTATTAACACTTGGTTTAAATTGAAATTTGGATTTGGCAAGATTTACTTTCTCTGCCAATGTTGATGCTTGGACTGTTTTTTTTAAATGAGGACGTTTAGAAGTTGTATAATGTTCATTTTCGTCAGAGATATCTATCACCTCTACAACGCTGTCATCATCACTAAGCTTTATTTTTTCCTTTGCCGCAATTTTATCACATTTTCCATTTAAATCTGTAACATTATTTGCCTCTTGCTTAATATTTCTTCCAATTTGTGAGTTCGTTTTAATATTTTGTTCATCCTTGCAAAGATCTATTGTTTCCTTTGGCGCATTTTCTTCGTAACCTTTTCTATTTAAATCTGTTATATAATTTGCCTCTTGCTTAGTATTTATATCAACTTTTGAGTTCGTTTGAATTTGTTGTTCATCTTTACATTTCTTTGTATTAGCAACAGAACTGTAAAATAAAAATCATTAACGAAGAATAATTTAAAAGTGATGTTTGTATGTCACCGTATGATTGTCAATACCGTTAGTTTATAATCTATCTCGCGAGATTGTAAATTGTCGATAAATTGTAAACTGTGCCATACTTCTTACAATATAACATATTAATTTTCGTTAGTTTATAACCTATGCATGTCAAATAGAATGAACCTACGGAGTAGTTGCGTAACACACTAACAGTAGAAATGGGTTTCATTTTGACAGCTTAACAACATTCATTGCGTTATTTATGTTGTTGAGCAGACATTTTTTTCGAACATATTATGAAGCAATGGATTAAAGGATATTGCTAATATCCTTCAAAATGATTCAGATTGTTATTGAAAGTGTGAACACAGTAAGGGTGTTGGACTTACCGACAGGGTTCACAGTCTGTCCGATTTTATCACCCGTAAAATTGTGAACCGTCCCTGATTTGTCGGTCTTGGCGGTAGCCGAATTGGTCGTAGTAACTAAGCCAGGGCACCCCGACCAAATAGAGGTTAGGTTAGAACTGTAAGCCCGAGGTGGCGGCGCGTAATGTTCCATGTTCGCCTCTCTTAGACGTCGCGGGGGGAGTCAAACACCTCACTCCCCCCGCTTGACCAGACGGGGCCCGAAGAGGCGAGCCGGCACCAATCGGGGGTTGCGTTGAAAGTGCTTAAGTGCCCCCATAGCCCTCGGTGCAAGTGTGCGAGGGAACACGGGGTGGTTTTAGTCAGTAGAAGTCTGACAGACCCCTCCGCCCGCCCCAGGGCGGAACACATCCATGAGGAATTCCACACCGTTAACAAAAAAAAAAAAAGGTTAGAACTGTGACGAAAGGCGCGCGATCCGAGCGAGCGAGAAGAGTGGCGCTACGGCCGGCGGTCGCTACTTCAAAATTGGTCGCAGTTACTTGGCTATTTAGTATTAGCGCGCAAGGTGCGATCCGTCTTATGCAAGTTTGTTTTGTTGTCGATTTGCCATGGACAGATTATAAACTATCGAAAAAAGTATGCGTTACATTGTAAATGGTTTGTTGCAGTTCACAATTGTTCGATAGTTTATAATCTCACGAACTAACGATGTTCGTAATTATACGGTGACATATACATATATATGCTATGCTTCTTACCCGATTTCAATATTCATATCATCATTTTCTGTATCTGAATTTATTTCTATGACTTGCCCTATAGGCGAACTTCTTTCCTCTTTCTTTGTTATTTTGATGGCTTTCATATTCACATCATCAATGAGACCCTCTTTAGGTTTACTTTTTTCATTATTTTTATAGTCATTGTCTATTGTTATTGTTTTTTTAGGCTCGACTTGAGTATTATTCAGTGAATCAACGATTTCATCAATATTCAAGTCGTCCAGGAAACTTAAATCGTCGGAAGATGAACAGCATTCATTTAAATCCTGATCAGAATGATCTGAGTCAGAGTTTGGACACTCAATATTTATGATTAATTTTATTCTTTTACATTTCTTGGGTTTAGGTTTATTTACAGTTGGTGCTAATACTGGCAAATTCTTCGAATCAGTTTTTACATCTTGTTTAACTGTTATCATAAGGGTTTCCTGATCAAGTCTTTTCTCCATAGGTTCATGGTAGTGTCCAAAATATTCACTTTTTGTTCTTTTACGGGAGAGCTTTAATCTAAGATCTTGTACCCCAACAGGGATACAAGATGTGACACGCTCACTCTGCGAAAGATTATCATGAAAGTTTTTATCTACTCGTACAACACTTTTAATTAATTTAACCCTGTCTGTGTTATTTTGGTCTATAGTCCTTTCCATATCAGTATAGTTTTCAACCCTTTCCAAATTAGTGTGGTTAGTATTGACTTTACTACGTTTTTCACTTTTTATAGATTTGTTACGTTCATCTACCTTCTTTTTAATAACTGGTTTATTTTTTGTAGTTACACATGATTTCAACCGTGTTTTCTTATGAGACAGGTTTTCAGTTTTGATTTGATTCCCACTTTTGTATTTAATTTCATGATCATCATTGGGACGTATGAAACGCTGAAAGTCTTTATATCTTTTATTGGAATCCGGACTTAAATCTATTTTTCGCTCTCTTATAGAAGCTTTTGAGTCTGGTGAATGACGAGAATTTGTTTCGCTTTTTGACCTTTTAGTATATTTAGCCATGAATCTTCTTTCAAGATCACGGTATTTTTTAGAACTATCTATTATTGTTTTTCTTAAGTCTTTTGTAGAATTACTGTTAGAGACTTTTTGTAAGTTTGCTTGACCACGGCTAGATTCTTCTTTTGAATCTTTGTACTCTTTTCTCGTTTTACTGCAGCTTTTTATAACTTTGCCATGTTTTTCTTTGGCTGCTTTATCTTTTAATTTTTCAAAGCTACGCTTCCAGAGCTGTTTAAAGTATTTTTTCATTTTGGTTTCCATATCTATTTTTTTGGCTTCACCACACGCGAGAGTTTCTGTGTTTCTATCACTGTGAGTACTTGTCGAAGATTCTTTTGATATGTTGTCAGTTTTATGACTATCACTGTCTGAATAATCCCGATGTTTTTCATCACAACTGGTTTTCATTTTATTTTGTTCGATCTTCGTATCATCTATCTGTCTTAAATCTTTATGTTTAGGTAATGAACTCGTAGTGTCTCTTTTTCTTTTAGGTAAATTGAACCCAGTTAGATCAACTAAGCTGTGGCGCGATTTGTATTTAGATGTAGACATTTCTTGGATACTCTGGGTCTTGTTAAATGCAGAAGCTTCAGTCGCTATTTTGTCTTGTATTACACACAGCGAACTTTTAAGCTGCAAAAAATTAAAGGTTTATTTTTTAATACTTGGTACGGGTTTCTTGTATAGTGACGGAAAAAAAATATTTTGACCTTCCGGTTATACTTTAACGTCTGTGTTTCGGTACCGTTAAACGGGTGTAAAAAGCAAAGATATAGCCATTTCAAGGTTTGTTATCCTAGGATAGAATAGACCGTCCCCAATCGTAGTCTAAAACTGCTCTTTTCCATGTCTGCCTTCTCTATTGTTCACGTCACTTCGTATTCCTATGATTTAGCACAATAGATTCACTACCCTTTCTGTACAATTTCTATATTGTTCTAAGGGGCCCTTTTCGCACCTACCAAGTGATAACTAGATGCGTCACTTTTATTGTTCCATGCACTTGGAGAAAACATATTTCACTCGCGTTTTCAGAATTTGTTAAAATATTGCATATCAAATTAAAATATTTTATTTCACATAAACTTACATGGGCACTTATGAAACGTCAGAAGGTAAGTACACGGTTCCAATTGGTCGTTTCCTATGGAGAAGAGCCGGCAAGAAACTCCACGGTTACTCTTTTAAACATAAGGGGCTTTTACAATGTTTTCAAATTACAGTGTCCTCCCATACCTATTAGGTATGGGAGGACAGTGTAGGCCTGTCAACAAGTTACAGGTACTCAACAAAATAGAAAAAGGTCTACAAATCTACAGTCTACAAGTTACGCCTACAACGTCCTCACATTAAAAAAATATAGAAGGATCTATATAAAAGCCAATTAAATAATAAAAATTAAAGCCTATAACAAATCTGAATTAAAATTCTGTCTACAAAAGCCAAAGTAAAGAGATGAAATAAGAGGTGCGAGGTGTCAAATAATGAGAAGATTATGTCAAACGAGAAAGTAAGAAACAAAAGAAAACTTATTTTAATAAACTTTGTAATTTGGGAGCAGTTAATAGACATTTACATAGTTATGCCGTTAATGAGGTACCAGGGAAGCCACATGTGCAGAAGGAATACTATATACTAGCACTTCACCTACGACTTCATCCGCGTAGATTTCATATTTCCCCCTACAAAATTGAACCACCCCTCTACCTCTTTTAAAAGGTATTTTTGGAAAATGTATGATTATCTTCTTATCTAAAAGTATTCGGGTCAATTTTCAAGTTGATTGATCAATGGAAAATTATTTTTTCATATAAACTGTATCACCCCTTTTCACCCCGAAAGTGATTGAGTTTTGAAAAATCGTTTGTGACATTTCGATTATTTGACTTATTGGTTATTTGTACCAATTTTTGAGTTAATCAAGCTGCACAATAAAATCCCCCCTCTAACATTTACCATCCTATTTCACTTCGTTAGGGTCGTTTCGATTTACGAAAAACCCTGATATAAGTACGTTATTCTTTATTTCCTGCCTTACGTATTAATACTGAGTTTCGAGTTAATCGGACCACCCGTTAAAATTCTTCCATACAAACTTTAACACCCCCTAATCCCCCTTTAGGGGGTAGTTAAAAAAAAACAAAATTACAAACTTTAGTATTTACTTAGATACGTCTTCGTGCCAAGTTTCGAGTTTATTACCTCAAGGAATAAGATTTTTCATACAACCAAAATCCCCCCTTTTCACCCCCTTAAAAGTCTAATTTTCTAAAACCCCCTTTTAGTGCTCCCCTACATTATAAAAGGAAGCCGCGTGTAAAATTTCACGTTCCTAGTCCCAGTGGTTTCGGCTGTGGCAATTTTTCCTTCGTCTGACTTGTTACTTTAGTTTGTTTCTCGTAAAATAAAGATTAATCAGTCTCGAAGTGGCCCGCTATCGTGTTACGGTTTAAAATAAATAAAATACATAAATAAACTCATGCCTTCATCCCATACGGGTAGGCAGAAACTACAGAACGCCACCTGCTACGATCCTTACATACCTCTTTTGCTCCGTTTACCGTTTGTTATATTTAAATAAATTATTTTATAGACAATTAAATAGGATCGCGTTAATGACAGACATTTACACAATTATGTACCAAATACACTTGCGTGCAAAAAATTGGCCCACCCCGTGCTCTCAATTTGAGAGTCGATAATTATGAGTTATTAATTAATATTTAGTGAAGGTAAGGTACAGTTTATTTGCACATACACTGTATTTTTATAAAATCAATATTCTTGACAAGATCGACTCGATTCTTCAGATGTCCTCATCACTCACGTTTGCTCGGAAAAAGTGTGAGACTTTTTTTGTCAATGACATGTCTGTTCGTTTAATGAAAATTTAACTTGATTTTTTAACGGACTTCAAAAAAAGGAGGTTCTTTATTCGACAACCCATGTTTGTAAGTTCGTGATTTTCTCGTAAACATATAAATCAGTTTTGATAATTCTTTCACTAACTTATTCCACATACATTCAGAAAGGTTTTAGTATACAATATATGTATTAGGTTTTAGGTTAAATGATAAATGATTTTATTTCTGTAAGTAGGTTTGAACAAACACTTTTACACGTCAAACATATTTTAAAAACTAGATGAGGTCGGCGTTTCCTATCTGACTACTCTGAGAAGAAAGGCCGAAACAAACTCAGAGGTCACAGTCTCTTTTAAAGTCCAGACATAATCTTGGTCATATCATGTGAAGACCATGTAGATTTGTGTCTGAAATGGTCTTTTGAGGAAAAACTACACAGATTGAGTGGACCTGTCCAGTCAGTGCACGCATTTGTCAGTAATCGTGTAGCTCAACTCAGAACTTAAGGAGCTCAACGATTCGACGAACAATACCAAAGAAAAGATATTTGGGTAGGCCACAAAAATACTCAAACTGCCAGACCATGATTAAAATAAACGGAGGAGAAAAAAAAAAGCAACAATGACCCACATAGTCTTCACATTCACATTATTAAAATGATAATCAATGTAGCCTGAATGCTACTCACATTCACAGAGTTTTCTCTTTAAAAGTCATCAAAAATACCATAAGTTATTATATAAGGACATCATTAATTCTAAAACACTCATTCACAGTATAAAATGGATTGTTGCTTGGGGTTACATTGAAGTGGCTTAGTTAATCCCAAGCCTTTTTCTCATCCAAGTAATCTTTAACTTTATAGAAACCTTTTTGGTTATTGTTAGTAAACCTTGTTGAATTATATCTGTTTTAATAATATTTTAATTTAATTTAATTTCGTAATGTATGGGTCAAGTCATCTGAATTAAATGAATTTTATTTATTTATATTGTTTCAAATCGAAGAGCACGGGATGGGTCGATTTTTTTTGAACGCAAGTGTATATGCAGACATGTTATAATAATGTAGGTTAGGATTTATTTTTAAATAACACGTTTTATTTTACTAAACATCGAGTGTCAAATTACAGTTCGAGTTCAACAACATACCGTAGATTTTTACATGAAATTAAGCAATGTAAGCATACATTGTTAGTGCGCTGCGATAAAAAAATAGGTATTAACATTATCACACATCACAATTTACGTTGATTATACGAAAATTTAATACAAATAGGTATTTAATTTTCCTCAATGGAAAAAAAAACGTTTTTTTATGGAATGTTTTCATGAAATTGACATATTTCGCAGTAAATACAGTTTAAAAAACGCCAAGTGCGTGTTGGACTACGCAAAATGAAGGGTTCCGTAGGTGGAATGAATTTATCCCAAGAACAAACTTAATATTGTAGTTGAAAAACATGTTCTGCAATACATTCCAACTGCAAATATAAGTTTGTACGCACAATATTGAGAGATTTACTATGTTACTTTAAGACGATATACTTCTTATAGGTTTTCCTATCTACAAGAATAAATTCAATTAGCTACCGAAACTCCGCAGACGCGATGGGTATCATGTAATGATGTAAACATGATCAATTTTTATCTACTTTCTTAAATAGCTCTAAAACTGTTTATTTAAAAATTATAAACACATAATTATATTATTATTTGAGACCCTCATAGTAAACCCTTACATTTGATATGTCACACGGTACAGTTCGCGCAAAACTTTGAGCTTTCGGAAGTTGCAACGAGAGGCTGCGCAGTATGCATTTAATATAGGTGTCTGAGGGAACTCTTTCACTCTCACTCAACTGTACCATGAGTGGTTTCATTCTTGGGCCTACGTTCAGAGACACCACACGTACATCGTATTTTATGTAGGCAAAAGCTCAGAACTCTCATATTAATCATCTTTCATTCATTGAAAGTACTTATGCCATGCCAGCTACCTACACACTTTCGATCTACCTAGGTATGCACTTTACTGGAACACGGCGGCATGTGGCGGCAACAGGGTGTGCCGTTTTCTAGTAATACTGTAGTAGGTAGGTAACCTACTAGAAAACGATCTAGGTATTTAACGACCTTGCGGCAACTATGAGATAAATATTTAGCCCTTAGGTGGAATGTTCTCTAGGCTGAGTAAGCATTATGCAGTAGGTACCTACCCTTACTTACATTTTGATTTATTGTGCGACCTTTTATGGGGACATCCACTACCTACCTACCTACTTATGTTCATAATCATTGTGATAAGATGCTGAATATGCTGACAAGGAAAGAACCTAGTCTTACACCCACCTACCTATGTAGGTAACTAAATCAAAATAGACGCGCGGAGGTAGACGAGACGATCGATCGATAGCGGCTTATAAATACACTTTGGATGTACCTTCGTCTGCATATCTATTTAATTATTTTATTACGTACTCCAAAAATATGAATTCAGCTTTAAAATTTACTTACGTTGTCTAAAAACTCTGTGCTGGTACTTGTATTTGAGCACATAACTTGCAAGTTATGTTGGTTGCAATTTGAGCGACACGGTGATGCTGATGGTTTGCCATCGCCAATATTATCCTTTATAGATGTTATTTTTTCACAAATTAATGTAGGACTCGTAGAACTAATTGTATCAGCTTCGGCTATTTGTTCCGTCCCTGTATGCGGAGGCGGAGGGCAGAAAGACACTGTAGGCACTATTATGTTGGAGTTTGGCGGGTACTGGTATCCTGCGAAATACGCGTTCTTCGGCATTATTCACCTGGACATTCATGGACGTAGGAATTTATTTGTAGATCACACTGTTGGTTATTCGTTATTTATTGTCACTTGTCAATAATGCTTTTTCTTCTTCTGTATACTTTTAGCGACAGCAAGAAGTTTTTGTTACGCTAAACAGCTGCGACATGCGATCTTTCAACGATTGTTTACTTTGACAAGTTTAACTATTTTTACTCAAAACGGAGGTTAATTAGCGGTTTGTGACACAATAAATTATTATTTTGTTTGGAAGGTACATAACAAAACCTACAATTTTGTGAACCTAGTGCTAAAGAAGGCCGGGCCGGGCCGCGCGCAAAGATAAAATACTATAGGCCGCGCGCGCGAACGCTTCCAATGGCAAATGCGGTATGAAAATGAATGATTGAATGAATGATTGAATGAATGACATCACAGAACCAGGCTGAGAGATGTGATTAAACGTAAAAAATATGAATCGTTAAAACGTTAAAGTTGATATAGAAAAATAACATGTTAAATTAAAAGGTAAAAATTAAAAATATAACGGATAACATTTTAACTTATGTCTACGTTTACAAGTGTGTTAATTTGAATGTGTTCTTGAGAACACATTCAAATTGATGATTCAACATTGATGTTTAGCGAAATAAACATTGTTTCTGGTTGATTTAGTTAAACAGTCGAATTCATGTTTTAAGTTAATTTTATTTTTATCAACTTTCAAAACATAAATTACAGAACAATCAAACGTTAAAGTTATTAATCACGCACGGCGGGCGGAGTCATTGCGTAACACACTAACAGTAGCAATGGCTTTCATTTTAACAGTTTAACAACATTCATTGCGTTATTTTGTTACATATCGTATACGTTGTTGGGTAGACAAATATTTCGAACATACCTATATTATATTATGAAGCAATGGTTTAGCAATATCCTTCAAAATTATTCAGATTGTGATTGAAGTGTATTACGCAAATTATTATAATATTAATTGTAAGGTACTGTGTACCTACTAATATTTTTTAAGACAAGCCATTCTCTATTACATTTCAAGCGATCAAGACCTAATAATGATTATAATCGCTTACACTATAAAATCAACACCGCCACCAAACGAACTCTTGTTCAGCGAAATCAGTTAGAATAAACTTAAACGTGAGCCACTAGCGCTAAAGTAAACAAAATTATTGCTCGCAAGAATTTTAGATCATGTTCGTTGCTATTAGAAGTTATAATTTACGATGGATATGTCAATTATTAACGTTAAAAGTAAAAAATATATTGAGTTAAATTAAACTTTCAAACTGTTATTGAACATCTCTAGGGAGGACTGAATGATGAGCCACTGACCACAGATTGCAGAGAATGGAATTCGTGACTTTAATGTAGACGAATGACTTTCTGTAAAATAAATATAATTATCTTCTTACGAAGTTGTGAAATAAAAATATAGAAAATACTGAGCTAACTGCTTAGGTTCGGGATAAAGATTTTAAGTAATAATTTAGTTACTAACCTACTTATCTCCATTTTAAAGCTAGTGAATAAAAAAACGGCATACAAATCGGTTCAAATCTAAAAATTTATTAGAACGATTAAAAACCATACTAATATACATGCAATCATTCTGATTTTTTGTCAGATTATTCTACAAGCAACATATTAACGTAATCGTGTTTTACTTTTTTAGTCCAATCTATAGATATTTTGTAAATAGATAATTGCTTGATATTTTGCTATAAATTAACAACGTTGTGTCATCGCGCTTCTCTTTCTTTTCTATGCAGTCCGACAGTGACCGCGATTTAGCTGTTGCCAGCCTCTTAATTATTGAATAAACTTGTTTTGTTTCGATACGAGAATTGGAGATAGGAGAGGAGAGGGAGAGTCTAGGCGAGATTCATTCACACAATAGACCTCCGTTCGTTGATAAAAAAATTACTCATGTTCGCTTCAATCGAGAATACTATTATGAATTATGACCCATAAGTTATTTGTCTTAAATAATAGACTACCGCACATACAGGTAAACGTAAACTGCTTTTGATCAAACACGGTAGACGCCCACGCACCTCGTTGCCAATTAATTAATGGGGTGCGTTTGTGATTGAGCAGGAAAATCAATAACATAGTAACTATGTACTTACCAGCGTTGCCAGACCCGATTTTTGCCCAAAATTAAAAGACCAGGCTCAGTCTTGCTTTTCAAAATCAAATTCGAAATATTTTATTTCACATATACCTACACGGGCACTATGATTATGAAACGTCAGAAGCTAGCTGCACTGTTCCAATTGGTCATTTCGGGGATAGAAAAATAAACAAGTAATTCGTAGGTAATGTACCTATTACTTATTTATAATATATTATATTCCTCTGAAGACTTAGGCCCGCTTGCACCGTCAATCACTAAACACGTTTAGCGCTAAACGCGTTTAGTGATTGGTGGTGCAAGTGGGCCTTAACTGCCTTATAGAGTAAACCAGCGGGCTAATTGCGTATCACACTAACGGTACGAATACCTGTCATTTTGACAGTTCAACTACATTCATTGCGTTATTTTCGTTGTTCAGCAGATTTTTTTTTTCGAACATATGAAGCAATGGATTAGCGATAGGCTTCAGAATGATTCAGATTGTGATAGATAGTGTGTTACGTAATTAGGGTGCTGACAGTTATTGCTAGCAGTGGGTAAGATAGTAAAGTATTTTAATTAAAATACATTTCCTATGGGTATCTATCATTCATCAAATCATCAGTCATCGATCACTGTAAACTTAATTTGAAACTCAATAAAAGGAAAAGTACCTTCTTAGTAAAATAAAAAAAAAACTAGGTACTTAGGAACTGTTTAATTTTGCCGTCTTGTTTTCGATGAAAGAATCCAGCTTTTTTTACTGAACAAAAGGTTTCAAACCCCGCTTTGCCCGAAAAAAAAACTGGCGACGCTCACGCTGGTACTAGTATTTATTTCCCGAGTTCCTTATCTCGGGAATACCCGGGCAAACTATCGATCCCGATTTCGGAAATTTTCAATCGGGAATTCCCGACCTTCAGGAAATAAATCAAACGTTCAAAAGTTTTTACGTTTTTGCGTTTTGTAAGACTAGACTAGGATTTCCAACTCTTTGAAACGTCCCGAAAGCGGGCTCCGAATCTGGAGTTACTGTCTCTAAAGCTTTGTTATCTTTAAACCGACATCCACAGAGAGAGAGTCAAAGAGTTTTTTCGGGAGCAGGTAATTTCGCTACAAAAATTTGAAGTCGACTTTACTATTAAATGTTTCAACATGTTTGAAGGTTTTGGAGGATTTGATAGCGATACCCGGAATGTCTGCGAAGTTTTGCCAGTGAAGCCCTACGACTAGGACTTATTTTAGCGATTTTTTAAACGTAGGCTTAAGAAATGCGATGTGGGATCGCTTAGTCTGCTATTGCGCGAATCGAAAGTGCTAAGTTGGCGTGGCATTGGTACTGATACTATGTAGGTAAGTACATAAAATATGTAGCTAACTTATTCTAGCATAGGTAGATTACTTAGGTACAGTCACGAGCACTAATATGTCAACACTTGGCAACTTTCAGTAGCGATTTTTTTGTGAAATAACGAATGCAACGTTGAAATACGACATCCTAACTATATTTATATATATATATATGTAATATTATAAATGCGGAAGTAAGTTTGTTACCTTTTCACGCCTAAACCACAGAACCGATCATCCAGAAATTTTGCATATACGTTGTCCGGGGTACAGAAACGGACATAGGGTACCTTTCATCCCGCAAAAAAGTACTGTTCCCGAGGAAAACAACAATAACGTTCTTATGATAATAGAAGGCGCCACGTGTCTTTCGAATCATGATTGAATTATAACCCGAATTTATAGTCAAAGTCTAAATTAACGCGAGCGAAGCCGCGGGCAAAAGCTAGTATTACATAAACCTATGGGTAAAAAAATACTATGTTCGTAACAAGATAAAATTTCATTCAAAAATTAAGGAGAAAATCGCTTTTTAATTTAGCCAAGTGTATACATGCTTATGCTCGTGACTGTACACACGGCTACACTTCAAGCTATACATTTCCAGTTTCCGCTGATCTCGCACTCTACGGAAATCCTATACAATGCGAGATCAGCTTATACTGGAAACTTATAGCTTGATGTGTAGCCGTGTGTATCTTTGCTTTTTAAACGTAGGTTCCTCTTTATTATTCTTATAAATATAACATAGCGTAAAAATCAACTCGATCCATATGGAAGAAGTTTTAAACCGATTGTTGATACATTTCCTTTCGCTACACATTGAACCGTTACAAATAACAAAACACAGTTACAACACTTTCACTTTGTAGGGTATAAATTGCCGCTTTTAATTCATAACCGTTCATCACCGCAGTTGAAAACCTGCAATGTAATGCGAGGTTAACGATTCATTCATAACAAGTCGGTCTGATATGGTTTTAGAAAGTACCAATTTTGTGCGGACGCAGTAGGTACCACGTTGTTCTTTGAATCATCAGTATTAAGTCAGTGTTGCATTGCTGAACATATTTTTAGTTTATTTAGCAGTTTTTTAAAATACATGTGTTGAATGTAAGTGATACTTTGACCTTGTTAATTTATTATTTTTAAGAAATTGTTGTTACGTGTGTGTTTATTGAGGTGTCAACGTTTTTTATTAATGATTAAAAGGTGTCAACTTATTCATATCTATATTTGTATTCCATATTGTTTAAAGTTTTTACAATGGCTTAAAGCTAAGATACATTTACGGACCCTGTAGGACACAGCAAAAAGTATAAATAATAATATGTCATCAACATTAATCCTACTTCCTACTTAATATAACATTATAAACTAGCTGCTGCCCGCGGCTTCGCCCGCGTGGATGTCGGAAATTATCCAACGGGACCGTGCTGCCGGTATAAAAAGTAGCCTATGTTACACCTTATAATATCTAAGCTATATGCCAGTGAAAGTCCCGTCAAAATCGGTCCAGCCGTTTCGTAGATTACCCGGAACAAACAGACAGACGGACAGATAAAAATTAAAAAAATTGGTATTTTGTTTTAAGTCCCGTATATTCTTTCATATGCATTTAGTAAAAAGCTGTTATTTTGAAATTACAAACAGACACTTCAATTTTATTTATTTGTATGTATTGTATGTATAGAGTATAGATGTATATATGTGAAAGTTTGTGAGGATGGATGGATGGATAGATGTTTTTTTGTTATTCTTTCACGCAAAAACTACTGAACCGGTTTGGATGGAATTAACACAGATAGTTTATAACTAGATTAACAGGTGGGATATTTTTTTATCCCAGTAGCACGTTGCCGTGGGATAATTTCCGACATCCACGCGGGCGAAGCCGCGGGCAAAAGCTAGTTAACGTTATGGATGTCTTCGGTAGTTTGGATACTTTAATTCATGTTGCGTCGGCACAGTTATCTAACGACCGGACCTCATGATACTCAACTTTCAAAATAGTATTGTGCTTATATGCTTATTGATAATAGTGACAATATTGAGTATTGTATATTAGGGAAGGCGACCATACTACTTGATAAGTACTTGCCTAAATTAGATTCTTAATTTGTCGTTAAAAATATTTACTTGGCGAGATGGATTTAACCACCAACAGAAAACCATCCTTTTAGGGTGGATTTTTTTGGCAGGAAGGGAAGTGATTTGTATTTGTCACCGTATGACATTGAGTTATAATGTACATTATAACTCTTGCTGTTTCAATTCAGAAAAAAAGAAAAGATAGACGTTTGGTATAAAAAATAGTATAAACTGAGATGAGACAGATTTACGTCCGTCATATAAGCTGGCGCGGTCGATTTTAGAATAGCGATCGTCATTTGCTGTCATTGAACATCAATACAAGGTGCGTCAATTGTCATCAAACTATTTTTTGTGATTTGCTGTCAATCTCGTAGTAATATTGTCAATCATTTTAATTGCATTTTGTAGACGATCATTTTGCGCATCAATATGTCTCAATCACATAATCTTGACAATTGCAATTGATCGTTTTGGGGATCCTTAATTGAAATAAATACACAGAGTATGAGTTTGAATACATTTAACATTTTTGACTGCGTTATCTGAGTCATTACATTCAAACTATTAACTGTTATCAATCAAAGCTCCTTTGTTTGTGTAATCAGACTTTGAGCGTGTCAACGCCCAAACCACTACCAAAATAGTTGAGCTTAAAACTCACCCATTTCTACAGATCAAGAAAGCACTTATTACCTTTGATTATAAGGTATATACTCAATCAAAGCTTACTACCTTATGTTGGTCGCGCCAGTCACTCAACCGTTGACCGAATTTTGTACTCGGTTCTCGGAAATTTGTTTTCCGGAAAAAATTGGTCCGGCAAATCAATACTTTCAATTCATTTATTAATTCATAGAAAATCTATTGTTGCAAAACGTAAAATCGCAGTAACTATGAAAATTAAGAAAATATTGATTTTTCTCACATAGATTCATATCAGATTGTTGGATTTATTTATAACTAGCTGTGCCCTGCGGTTTCACTCGCCTCACTAAGGGCCCGTTGTTTGATCAGTAGTCAAACATACTAATAGTTAAAATGCGTTAGTTAAACTAACAATTTGTTAAAAAATAACATAAGTATGTTGTTTGACAAATTGTTAAGCTAGCTACAGTTAAAAAAATTGTCAATTTGCTATAAAAGTTAACCATGCGCAGACAGAGTAGTTAAACTTTGACAGCTATTGACTATTGTCAAGTGACTAATTGTTAAATTTACTATTGGTTATGTTTAACTGTGTATCAAACAACGGGCACTTAGGGTCGTAGCTTGATGTTAAATAGCATATAACCTTCCTCAAGGATTGGGTTATCAAATAGAAGGATAATTTTTCAAATCCGACTGGTAGTGTCAGAGATTAGCGCGTTCAAACAAAGAAAACAAACTCTTCAGTTTTATTATATTAGTATCTACCTACCTAAGTATAGATAAATTCTGTCTCTGATAAAAGTATAAAATTAAATAAAGTAGTAGTCAATAAGTAAAATAAATGCAGCATTAATCTTTTCATCATTAAGTATGATGAAAAGAATAACGCTGCATTTTTTTTTTACTTCTATCAAAGGATATCAAAGAATCAACAACAAAAAAGGATTTTCGGTCGGAAGGTTACCGTTAAGCAGTCTCTAACAATAACATCTCTTGTCAACAGCCAAAGCCGGTCACAACGACGGCAGCTAAGCAGCCAGCAGCGGCACCAGCAGCGTCCGGGGCTTCCGACTTGAACGACCAGATCACCAAGCAAGGAGACTTGGTCCGCTCGCTGAAGTCCGCTAAGGCGGAGAAGGCTAAGGTTGACGAGGCCGTCAAGGGCTTGCTGGACCTTAAGGCTAAATATAAGGCCGCTACTGGACAAGTAAGTGGATATGAGAATTTATACGCTATACGCATTAACTAACATAACTTTATAACTTGATGCTATAGGTACTCATCGCGTCTGTGAGCTTTCACCAATTAATTTAAAAAAGGCCCTGTACCTATCTGACAAAAAATCGGATAAATGTAAAGTACTCCATACCGTACAAAATGTCGTCTGATTAGAGCATCCGACATTTTGTCGGGCCCGACCTTTGTCAGACGCGACACCCGTCAAGGGCTGTTACTAAACCTTAGTACAGTACGATTCAAATTTAATGGCGGCTGTGGAGTGCGCTATTCGCTGCGCAGTAGCTCACCCCTCACCCCCGCTGAAACGCGAATTGGTTACTGCGCAGCGACTCGCCTCATGTTCCTAGCCGCCATTAAGTTTGAATCGTACTATAGCAGTGGTTAGAACGCCAAGCAGCATTGCTGTTTTCTGGTTGAAGGAAATGCGTGCCACTGTAATTACCAGCCTGGGACATTTCAACTTTGTCTCTGTGATGGCAACGCATCTGCGATGCTTCTGGATTGTAGACATGTCCATAGGCGGCCATTCTGAATTGTAGAGATATCAGAGCGGCTACCCGGATCTCTGAGTTACGGACTCGGTGGCTATGACCATCCTAACTAATGTTATAAATGCGAAAGTAAATTTGTTTGTTACGCGTACACGCTTAAACGACTGAACGGATTTGGATGAAATTTAGCACATGGGTAGACCATGACCTAGGTTAGGACATAGGATACTTTTTATCCAGATATTCCCACAGGATCGAGACTTATGCGGGTGAAACCGCGGGACGCAGCTAGTTTTTAAATAAAGTGGGTCGTTGGCTTGTTTGCCATCCAATAACATAACAAGTCCAGCTGTGGTCTACCATTTTTACCCAATCACGTCAGAAGAAGAGTTATGGGTTTACCTATCTTAATTGTTTTGTAGGACTGGAAGCCAGGCGCGGCCCCAGCCCCCGCTGCCACATCAGCTCCATCTGGTGACGCAGCCTCCTTAGACCAGCAGATCACGAAACAAGGAGAGGCTGTCCGTACCCTGAAAGCTGCTAAAGCTGAGAAGGCTAAGGTCGACGAAGCCGTCAAGGCCTTGTTGGACCTTAAGGCTAAATATAAGGCGGCTACTGGACAGGTGAGGCATTAATTTAATTATTTGTAATTTCACACTATATGTGTGTGTATAGGATTCGAATCTGGTAACTAGTGATAGATATAACGCTAGTAAGTAATAATAAATAAAAGGTGAGTTAAAAGCAAATTGATTCTCCAAACTTAACATTAAGCAAAATATTGAAATATCATTATGAAATAGTGCAATAAAAACATAAGCAATTTTAGCAGTAGGTATTATTTTTATTACTAGACGGATTTGCTGACGAAAGAAGTTACAAAAATTCTTGAAAATTCAACACTTCGCTGACATTTTCATAAGCGACATCGCATTCCTATTATATAAGTTACCGGATTTATATCACGCCTGTATTCCCCAAAGGTGTAAGCAGAGTTGTACAGTCCACCGAAATTTCACCAGTTATGATTGCCCCATATGAAAATAGGGAGCAAGCTTTTGCTACGAGCTTACATCTTGATTCCGGGCTGGCTGTTACTGAGAATTATAGAAAAACCTTAAAAACTAGTGGCTCTTCCGCAGTCGCTCTGGCGCCGGCTATTATTTTTACAAGTCTTTCGTCCGATGGGATTTCCCATCGGCCACTTCTCAGGAGCCGAGAACGGGATGATTTTCTAAAAGTACGTTGATACAACTAACGTTTAGTTATATAAGGAAGTCTCGTGTCATGCTTCTAGAACCCAATGTGTTAGACAGTACGTTGTCTGTCAGTAAATTAATTTAAGATATTTACAAAGCAGATTTCTGAAAAAAAAAATAACTTATGCTCTTCACTCAGGACTGGAAACCAGGCACGGCTCCAGTCGCTAAAGCAGCCCCAACTCCTTCAGGGGACGCGTCCTCGTTGAACCAAGAGATCACCAAGCAAGGAGACTTGGTCCGCTCGCTGAAGTCCGCTAAGGCCGAGAAGGCTAAGGTCGACGAGGCCGTCAAGGGCTTGCTGGACCTTAAGGCTAAATATAAGGCCGCTACTGGACAGGTGAGTAATAATGATAAATGAAAAGGATAAGTGTTGTTGTTAAAAATTGAGATGATTTTTTATGTTGCAAGCCTAATTTGCAATTGATGTGAAATTAGAATCTTAACTTCTGGTCTTATTCGTTAAAAAAATGTGCTAATCCTATACAGTTGTAACAGATTGATGTAAAACCTACTGTTTATTGAACACCAGGTATACCCGTAATGAACTATCTTTTCGCAATCAACGATTTCGGACAGATTTTGATGAACCACCTTTCTTATTCCGTAGCTATTTTCTTTCTTGAACGTCTATATTGTTTGGGGCTCATTGGCAACCAATACTATGAAACCTATCTGTGGGTAATATTTTAAGCTACTCATCAAAACTCAAATTATTCTGACAATCAGCACTTTTGAACATCAAAACTACATAACAGAACCTCACAAAACTCCCGCTCATTACCACATCGTCATGACGTCATAACTTGTGTTTAACCTGTGTAACTGATTATAATATTACCTATATCATAAAAAGTTTTCTATTTCTATTCCTCTATTCAGGATTGGAAGCCCAGCGCAGCTCCAGCAGCCCCTGCAGCTTCAAAACCAGCCCCAGTTCCATCAGCGCCCGCCTCCGACGAAGCATCTTCGTTGAACCAAGAGATCACCAAGCAAGGAGACTTGGTCCGCTCGCTGAAGTCCGCTAAGGCCGAGAAGGCTAAGGTCGACGAGGCCGTCAAGGGCTTGCTTGACCTTAAGGCTAAATATAAGGCCGCTACTGGACAGGTTTGAGACCTAACTAAAATTTATTAGGAAATAGACCGTTTCTTTGTACTATTTTTTACTATTATTCCTTCTGTGTAATAAATATTTTTTATTGAAATTTTACTATGCAATAACTTGGAAATGTTGTGCATGTTTTGTGAAATAATAGTATGCCATTGACTTACTTTTAACAAATATTTACTAATGTCCGTTCTATTCCCAGGACTGGAAGCCAGGCACTGCCCCGGCTCCCGCAAAACAACAACAACAGCCCCAACAACAGTCACAGACAGACGACAACAAACAGATCGCCGTGCTACTGACGCAGATCGCCACACAAGGCGACAAGGTGCGACGCGTCAAGTCGGAGAAAGCAGAGAAGAGCGTTGTTGACGTCGAGGTCAGTTGTTACACGTGTATCTATCAACAACAACAGTGTATCTGTCCACAACAAAATGTAGATAGCCATGCCATACTGCTGCAGAGATATAATTTTTTTGTTCCTGCTGTGGTACAATAAATTAAGTTAAATAGCTTGTATCGGCGACCTCAAAATGGTGGCTGGGACAGACTGGATGCGGAAGGCGGAGGACAGGGTGTTGTGACGCAGCATGTGAGAGGCCTATGTTCAGCAGTGGACTGCGATATGCTGAGTTGATTGACTGACACAGAATAGAGACATACAGCGTGTATCAGAAAGATGTGGTCATATTTGAGGGTGTGGTGCACACCATCAAACGGATCAACTTTCTCCACGGGAGCAACATCGTAACCTCGAAAAAATTATCAGCTGCCCCATACATTGAATCGAGTATGTATTGAAGTTTTGTGACAGATTTTGTTAATTAACCGTATCTTTCATTTGTAGGTGAAGAATCTCTTAAACCTGAAGGCGCAGTACAAAGCGATCACCGGCACTGATTGGACGCCCAACGCTGCCCCTGCCAAAGTTGAACCAAAGGTTAGCTATTAAAATAGTAATATGTATTTCACATTAAAAAAAAACTTACAATTTGGAACAGAATGAAGAAGGAATAACTAAAAAATAAAAAATAAATTGGTTGAATGGGTTGGATTGGATTTGGATAAAGGTAAAGTTTGCACACAACCAATGAAAATAATTGTTATTGTACCATAATTTGATTAAGATATCTTAAATATAGTATATAATCTAACATTAGAATGTATTGTGTTATGTACAAGTATATAAAGAAAAAAAATGGAAAAGCTCATAGGGCATCAAACAATTCGTCCGCATCGCTGTCGACAGGAAAAGTGCCCAAAAGGGTGGCAGCGTTGCCACGTTGACTGGCAATGCTGATTCTTTGACTTAAAAATAGACCAGGCCTCTGGTCACATGAAGAGTCGACCAACCGCTTGGCGATGTCCCGAAATACTCGATGAGCACTTAGACCCCACGGCCCTAGTGTTTCAACCCCAAACGGTTCAAGCATATAGCTTCTAATAAAGTTGCTATATTTGCGCCGTTTGAGGTTTTCTGCACCTGCAGCAGCCGCCCCGGCACAGCCCTCGTGCTAGGGGGATGGGATGGCGTGAGGGCGTCGACACAGGTTGCATCCCATACCATAGGCCTACCCAACTCCCAGGGCATTATGGTCATTCCGTCGGTCTCTTCCCACCGTCGCGTGCCAAACCATTGGGTTCTAAAACAACTGGCACCCACAAGTGACAAGGGCCCGGTGACAATCGTTGACCGATCCGGTATCCGGGAATCGGTGACCGAACGTTTTTGTTGTATTGTGCTGGAAATCAGTATTCTGATTGGTGGAGTGGCGCTTATTCTGTTGCCCTTTTTTTGGGAGATAGGTTTGTTTTCCAAAGAACTTTTTATTTCTGTAAGTAGGTTTGTACAAACACTTTTACACGTCAATAATATTTTAAAACTAGAGGGAGTCGGTGTTTCTTATCTGACTACTCTGAGAAGAAAGGCCGAAACAAACTCAGAGGTCACTTTTAAAGTCCAGACATAACCTAGGTCAAATCATGCGAAGACCATGTAGATTTGTGTCTGAAATGGTCTTTTAAAGAAAGAACCACACATTCGAGTGGACCTGTCCAGTTAGTGCACGCATTTGTCAGTAATCGTGCAGCTCAACTCAGAACTTAAGGAGCTGAACGATTCGACGAACAATACCAAAGAAAGGACATTTGGGTAGGCCGCATAAATTAGTGAACTTTAACTAAAATATTGTTATTTATTTGTCATAGGAAAATAAACCCGCTACAATGAACGGCGCCAGTGCTAAGGCGACGGAGCTCGGATCTCAGATCACCAAACAGGGTGAACTAGTCAGAGAGCTGAAAGGAAAGAAGGCTGAGAAGGTAAACAACTAAACTTAAAACTACAATAACTAATAGTTCAAAAAAGTTATGATTACATTGAGTATGTAGTCATAGTTGTATCTGTCACTAATTGGTAAATATAACTTGAACTGTATGTTAACTGTCAAATAAGATGGAATTTCGAAAAAAATAATCATGCGCAAGCGGTGCACGTCCCTGGTGAGTAGGGTGCGGGCCAGCCGCAACAGTATCCTGAACGCTTTTGCTGAACGTTTTGACTCTCAGTACGTGAACCACTGCTGCATGGTTCACGTACTGACTAAAGTTAAGATATTATTTTAAAGTTAAGACATTATTTTAATTTTGTATATACTCGTAGTAATGTATATTTTATGTAATGTAATTGATTAATAATTTTTAATTTAGTTTAATTATATGATCCAAAGTTGATTGACATAAATAAATAAAATAAAATAGTAACATTAATTAATCAAATTATTTTGTACATAGATACATAACATTTGTCACACTGTCTCAATGACATGTTACGCCGAGCTCAAATAAATTGGGCTAATGGCAAGATAATGATGGTGGCCTCAATGAATCTAGTATTGTAATAATACCCCTTTTTTACAGGCATTAGTAGACGCAGAAGTAAAGAAACTTCTAGAACTTAAAGCAGCGTACCAAGCAGAGACGGGCACAGCGTTTGCACCTCCGGTACAGCCGCGCGACCCCAAGCCTAAGGAGAAGAAGGACAAGCCTAAAGAGGCTAAGGACAAGCCTAAGGAGGCTAAGAAAGAGGCTAAGGCTAAGGAACAGGTGGGGAGATTGTTCTATGTTCGTTGATATAAAGTTCGCTTTCATAAAATTTACACACAACCTCGTAATTAGATGGCGTGTTGTTTTTTAAGAACTTGCAAAGTTTTTTGATTACTTTACTTTAGAAGCTATGTTTGCAACAAATATAAATAATCAAGTGTCTAATATTACAAAAAACATTTTTACAAAAAAATCAACTGACTTCCAAAAAAAACACAGAAAAAGTGCAAAATTACTTTAATTTCGGAAGTCGGTATCTTTGGTTTTATAGTTTCGTTTTTTGCCACCGACTTCCGAAATTAAGTTATTTTTCACTTTTTTAGTGTTTGTTTTGGAAGTCGGTTGGTTTTTTTTGTAAAATGTTTTTATTTTTCACTTTTTAGCTGTAGTACCTACCCCAAATAAATTCGTATACCACTAGTTGGTATGTAAATAACAGTGATAGGAAATTATTAAAACATCATCAATATAAACTAAGCGGAAAAAATACGCAGTATTAAGGATAACTCAAAAACTCCTGAACTTGATCAAATTTATATGGGACCACATGAGAAGCACCAGCTTTCAAATAAAAAAAGAATCATCCTCCTCAGAACCTCCTCCTTTTTTAAATCAGTTAAAAATAATGATCAGTCTTCAGGTTTAAATCATTTATTCTCATAAAAGAAAAAAAAAACAGTCTGTCTGAAATGCATAGTAGTAGCAGTAGTAAATATACAATATTCCAACAAAATGAGATACAAAATAAAGACAGCAAATATTCCGTGACCCGCATTTCAGACATCATAATACTGAATATTGTAATCAATTATTTGTTATTTTAAATATATCCGAGTAATGTTAACAAAAGTATTCACAACTCTCTCACAATTCGTTTTAAAAGATAAAAACTAACGTAAACATTTTTCTGGCAGTCTCCAAAGCCGGCCAAAGAGGACTCCTCATCAGGCGTGAAGAAGGTGACGCGCCTCGGTCTGGAAGCTAGCAAGGACACTGATCTACCGGAATGGTACTCACAAGTCATCACCAAATGTAAGTAATATAATAGAATTGGACAACGTTAGCATAAGCATAATCAGCCTATACTGTTCCCACTGCTGGGACACAGGCCTCCTCTCTGTGAGAGGGAGTGGGCCGTAATCCACCACACGGGCCCAGTGCCGGGTTGGCGGATGTCACATGTCTTCGAATTCAACCGTCTACCTATTACGGTTCATGAGATACAGCCCTTTGACAGACAGACTTACGGACAACGGAGGCTTAGTAATAGGGTTCCGTTTGCACCCTTTGGGTACGGAACCCTAAAAATGGAACATTTAAACTGACAAAATAATCGAGAAAAAGACGAAGAAGATGTGGTACTCACAACATTTTGTAAAAAAAAACCCTTGGGCCTTCGGGGACTGCCGCGGTAAAGCTATTGCATTGCATTTTTTATCAACTTATGCAAATTTATGCAGTATTTTTTTTTTCTTTGATATAATTCAAGTAGAGTCGTACCATATACATACACGTTAAGCG
This sequence comes from Dryobotodes eremita, assembly GCA_917490735.1. Taxonomy (NCBI): domain Eukaryota; kingdom Metazoa; phylum Arthropoda; class Insecta; order Lepidoptera; family Noctuidae; genus Dryobotodes; species Dryobotodes eremita. The sequence continues at coordinate 16,820,211 of OU823257.1, forward strand.
AACGCTCGGCCGAGCTACATGGTAGGCGGAGTGGGGGGTGTTAGGTTTTATTTTCGTTACGGAATTTCTTGATTCGGTCGCCGCGCTCAAAGCCCGCGATAAAAGCTATGCAATAGCTTAAAAGTGTACTTGGGTAGTAGAATAAATGTCTTTTCTATTTTATTTTATTAATTTATGTCCAGCTGTGTAAGTCTTTCTACTGAAATGATGATGAAATAAAATACGATTTTGGACCTTTTTTTTTGTAACTTTAAGGTTCCTGTACTAATAAATTATCCCTATTTCATATAACTAGCGGAGATGATAGATTACTACGACATCTCCGGGTGCTACATCCTGCGCCCGTGGTCGTACAGCATCTGGGAGCGCATCCGCAACTTCCTCAACCCTGAGTTCCGGAAGCTGGGCGTCAAGGACGGGTATTTCCCTATATTTGTGTCCAAGGTATGTTTACAAAAATACCACAGAATACATAATAGTACAAGTACAGAAGATTAACTTCGCAAAATCTTTTAAATAAACAGCGACTCTTGCTACGACACAATAAAGTTGCATTCAGGTCGCACAGCGCTAATTGCTTACAGTTATATTCACCTAGAAGTTGCTTGTCTTTCTATTGCCTAACTCTTATCTCTTCTGACTACGTCAGGGTTGTCATCTTTTAAAGAATAATTAATCTGAATATTTCATTACCAGTTATGTGCTTTTATATTAGGTTTGAACTTCTTGATCTTTGTAAGAAACAATATTGTGTACTGTTACACATTAACCATTAAAATTATTTTAAACGTGTTTATTTTCACAAAACCAAAATCTCTGTATGTAAAACGCCATATTCGTTGAGTATTGAACAATAAAATAAAAATTTGCTGTTCCATACATTTTGACCGTGTATGCGGCGCACTTTGTTATGAAGAAACGGGTTTTTTTTTATCGATAAGCGACGAAAATTTTCTACGTTTAGGGGTTTAGAATCATGTGCTGAATTCATGGTTACAGTTTGCACGTCGATGTATCTACCACCCTGTATAGTCCTTCAAACTGTATTTTGGCCATGGCGACTAATCTCAACGGAGACTAGCCTTCGGCGCGGGAGATATTATAGTAAAAAAGTGTGTGCGCAGACACAGGTGCACTCTCTCTTCACCCATTTTCATAGTCCGATGGGACGGCACTTTAATCATAAATTGTACCTTTCTACAGGCCGCATTAGAACGCGAAAAGGACCACATTGCCGATTTCGCGCCCGAAGTAGCGTGGGTGACCCACTCGGGCTCATCGGAGTTAGCCGAACACATAGCCATCAGACCGACGTCAGAAACAGTCATGTACCCAGCCTACGCCAAGTGGATACAGAGCCACAGGGACCTGCCCTACAAACTGAACCAGTGGAACAACGTTGTGGTACGTATTTGTTACTCTGTGTGGCCGTTGGAGTTAAAGATATCAGGGGTATAGGATCGGGGTCGCGGATTGTTCGAAAGAGTTACCGTGGCCCTGGCGCACAGGCAACTGAAGGAACACGGGTGGGTTTTAGCCAGTAAGTGTCTGACACGCCCTTCCGCTCCGCCCAGAGCGGAAGAAGTTATTTGATGATTTCCCAACCAAAAAAAGGTGTTATAGGATCAAAACTGGTTGTGTCCACCAATTTTCAAAAACGTGTTTTTAATGGCGACATTTTAATTTTTGGGACTACATTATACCTCAAAAAACCATTTAGCATCAAAAATGGCTCAGTTGCTAGTTCTTTTAAATAGTAAAATAGGTTTAGAATCATACTTAGTTTCGTCCCTTTGAATTGAGTATCAATTTTGGCTACGTCCAAGTTAAACCAATAGGAGTGCTCCATTTGAAACAAAACAGCAATGGCCGCTCACATGACGTTTTTTAAAGAGCTCGTCGTTTTTTATCTAATTTTATCAAAAGAAACTTAGATATATTCAGTGCTTGGGAACAAAACTGATTACGTCCAATGGTTATTTACGTTTTTGGTTTATTTCTCTTCAAGTATGCATGATTATTATTATATCATTGTAATGGGAAAGTTGCTTTCCATTTATTTCAAATTCAAGTATGGTAAAGTTTCATATTGAGTCACGAAACAACAAAATTCGATCTAAAGAAAAGCGGCCACATTCCTCTAGATAGTATTTTGTTGATTCGTGTCTCAATATGAAGCTTTAAGAAGGTATTAGAAAATTCTACACACACCGAGGGTCCTTACAAGCTGTTATTTATAATTTCTTCTCAGTCACGAGACAATATTTTTTAGGGTTCCGTACCCAAAGGGTAAAACGGGACCCTATTACTAAGACTCCGCTGTCCGTCCGTCTGTCTGTACGTTTGCCAGCAGGCCGTATCTCATGAACCGTGATAGACAGTTGAAATTTTCACAGATGATGTATTTCTGTTGCCGCTATAACAACAAATACAAAAAAAACAGAATAAAATAAATATTTGAGGGGAATAATAATGTCCATAAAACAGACATAGTTTTTTTGTCGTTTTTATAGATAATGGTACGGAACCCTTCGTGCGCGAGTCCGACTCGCACCTGGCCGGTTTTTTAAAGGAGTGGCGCTATTGTACCGTTGTACGCCCCCTTAAGAAAGTAATTTGTCTTCTCTTCGTAGAGTAGAGATAGAAGTGGTCATACTACGCATGCAGGATGAAAATTATTGAGTCGATCAATATTGATTGGTCGACGACGACCGTCTCTAATCTATTTGCACCTTTAATACTTAAGTCTTTTTAGTCAAGTGAGATGGTTCGGAATTTTCTCCTGTTATTTTACAAACACTGAAACTTGTATTGTTATACATAGTGTCAGCCTGGATAGAGGTCATAGCACACATATCAATTTGGAAAGGGATCGTCACCGTATCGCTTTTCGCCTCGCCTTCAAACAGGCATCAACCTAATGTAAGCACGTAACCAAAGCGGATCAGCAGCTCCGATACGTCGACTCGGCTACGGCTAGGCGACACCGCGCTAACGTCTCGCCGACTGAATGACAGCACGTGTGGCAACAGTAGTGTGCTGCAGGCAGGCCGCGGGAGGGGTGAGAGAGGCAAGAGTTGACGAAGAGACATAAACTCGGGTACGGAGAGACGTAAGAAAGAAAATAAAAAAGAAAATACGTTTATTTGCAGTAAACATGACGCAAAGAAAAAACACAAACACAAAAAAGAACGAGTTGGGGGAAAATATGCGTCATATTCACGCAAAACGGCAATCGCTCAGCATAATGCTAAGACCCTATGCGAGACAGAGCCCCAGCGCAGGTTAGCGATAGCCGGCGCTGAGGTGATGACAAGCGTGGGAACTGCAAGTTGACCACGCACCGCACCGCGGTCCGTGAGCTCGTCCCGAGGTGAGGCGATTACGTTACGATTCCGATTAGTGTGCGTTGCAGTAGGGAGTTTCATACAAAGAATACTGAATGTCTCGAGTTGATGCGGTGTCGATCCCTTTCCGATTTGATATGTCTGCTATTTCCTTTACCCCATGGTATAATAATATACTTCGCCAGGTATAGCATTCCGAGACACAGTGGTCACGTGGGTGACACAAGCCTACGTCATCGCCGCTGTGTTACCAGTAGTGTGTAATAATAACTCCCCAACCGCCTTGATTACCTGTGCGAATCCGATAAAACATTGAGGTTTTAACTAACAATTACGTTGGTATATGGTTAAATTGAATTGTGTCGTTTGTTTAGAAAAACGAAACGACAATTTAAATTAAATGCTTTATATATATATTTTTTAACAAAATGGTGACTGAAAATGTTTCCTTAATTTGTGTTTTGTTGCATTCATGGTATAATAATATAAGGTATAGCACTCCGAGACACAGTGGTCACGTGGGTGACACAAGCCTACGTCATCACCCCTATCGATGGTTCTCAAACTTTATATTTAGGGAAATTCAATTTAATAAAACGTTAAACTTATTAAATTCCTACTAGCTGTTGCCTGTGACTCCGCCCGCGTTTTAGGTTTTCGGTGACAAAAAGCATCCTATGTCTATCCTAGGGTTCCAAGCTTTAGGTTAAGACCTGAAACGATAGTTTTAAGGTATTTAAGTAAATAAATACAAAATAACTTCCAAGCCAAGGTGCCGGTAGTTTATTTGTGAGAACAAAGGTACCTCATAGACAAATCTACTATAGCATTCATAATATTAGTACTGGATTCTAGGGATTATTAAAATAATAATCAAACACATTGTAAAACAAGTCGCCATAAGAAGTTTTTATTGTTGTATTCACTAGATAGTGTTTGATACTTTATATAATTTTCTTTTGCGCTTCTTTTCCAGTTGATTACACACAATATTTCTATTTAACTCTTTCAGTCTTATGTAGGTTCTTGTTCTTACTAAGCAAAGTATTACAGAGTAATCTATTTGAGGGTATCTATCTTTTACATAATTGTGCACAATATCAGTCAAGGTTTTGAAAATAAACCGTAGTTAAACCGTAAAGGTTATAAAAATAACAATAACTTCACCGCGATTTAGCATTAGAGAATACAGCACAGAATCACTACTAATTATAACTTAAATACATTAATAATTTTACATACTTACCATGTTTAGTGGTTGTTTTAGGTCCACAATAGCGCAGCCATTCATTGGCTACAGATTCCTTTAGGGGAAATGAAAAAAACCTTATTGTACCGCCTTTTAAACTTCTACTCTTACAGTTCCGAATAGAACAACCAACCATTTTAATTAATTTTGTAGTCAAAGAAAAAAACAAACTTGTTAGACGTCCACAAATAAATGTTTGAGAATCACTGTTTACACTGGCGAGAGCGAGACCGGCATACGCGTTAAACAAGAATAGCAATACACGACAAAATGGCGGAATTTCAATGAGACAGCCCGTTTCTGTGTTACCAGTAGTGTGTAATAATAACTCCCTAACCACCTGTGCGAACCCGTTAAAAAATTGAGTTTTTAATTAAGAATTACGTTGGTATGGTTAAATTTAATTGTTTCGTTTGACTATACAAACGAAACGGCAATTTAAATGCTTTATATGTATTTTTTAATAGAAAGGTGACTGAAAATGTTTCCATAATTTCGCGTTTTGTAGCAATAAAGTGGCAACTGGATAGTGACGTAAGCATGTGTCACTCCCGGAGTGCCAGACCTTGTTTTTTTAGACCATGGTTGCAATAAAGTGGCAACTGGATAATGACGTAAGCATGTGTCACTCCCGGAGTGCCAGACCTTTTTTTTAGACCATGCTTTACCCCACTGCTTTCCGAAGGCGTTCAGTAAACCATTGAATAAATAAATTAAACAACATCACATCACGCCTGTTTACGCCGAAGGGTAAGGCAGAGGTGTACCTATAGTCCACCCACTTTTCGCCCGTTATTTTTAAGTCCCATGTAATAAGGGGCGTGCCTATTGCCATCAACCGGGCACAGATTCAGTTTTCGGGCTGCTACCGTGAAATTCCTGAAAGAAACAAGTAAAAAAAATTTAAACCTTTTTATTTATCATACAGAGGTGGGAGTTCAAGCAGCCGCAGCCATTCCTGCGCACGCGCGAGTTCCTGTGGCAGGAGGGCCACACGGCCTTCAGGCTGCAAGAGGAAGCAACTGAAGAGGTGCTGCAGATCTTAGGTAGTACACAATCTATCAACTCAATCATCTTCGGCCCACAGCAGTCTACTGCTGGATATTATACCTTTTCGATTCCACGCCACTGAGCTTAATATTCAGCTCCTCTCATTGAACCATTGTTAGGTAATACGAGAAAAAAAAAATGAAAATAAAAACCCCGGCACAAACAAAAACCTCAAAAAATTGCTGAGCAGAGTTTCTCCTTTCTTTTTTGTAGCTAATTAGTCTCATTCAAGTCACGTTTCAAACAAACCAAAAAAAAAATAAGCTTCAGCCGTTTGGGAGATACGATGCCGTAGACAGACATAAATACATACGTTAAATTAATAACACCCCTCTTTTTCCGTTGGGGGTTAAAAAGGACGGACGGATTACTTTATGGATTCTGAGTGGCTGCTCCAATTATGCCTTAATTAGTTGTGGTAGGTATTTAAAGACAAAGATTGAGATTAAATAAGAAGCGAATCTCCCGCTCTGAAAGCATTAAAAAATAGTTCTGGTACAGTTTTAAGGTTTATTTTATTTTGTTCGGGAAACTTACAGCTAAATTATACAGTATTCTTAAACAATATGCAATCGAAGGCCATTTACAAGTTTCTACTGATAAACACTAGAAATAAAAAACGAGAAAAAAAGGTCGGTACAAAATACCTACTTATAACATAAATTTGGAAATAAATATTACAAACTAAGAATCATTTAGATGCAAACAATTACTTTTCTGTAAAGAAGCTTTTCACCAACAAACGCTTAAATCAAATCAAATTATTTATTTTTGCAGAAAACACTGTTACAATGTTATATTACACATATATGACAAACATTATATTTAATTCTTTTTACCTATTGTGGTATAGTAATTTTATTCTAGGTGCAGCGTCTTCACATATAATTAATGTGAACCTACATAATATTGTAAAACATTTTAAAAGAGTAACGGTGGAGTTTCTTGCCCATTCTTCTCCATACGAAACTACCTTTTGGAAGGGGCAACTAGAATCAATTCTATTTTTTTGTAAATTTTGATGTTCAAAAGTGCCTTTTATGTGCCTATTTGAAATAAATGATTTGACTTTGACTTTCACTTTGACTTTGAATGGTGTTATTAAATGTACATGTTTCAAGTGATTCTTCTGTAAGGCATGCAAAATGTATACAATCATGGTTTATCAAAATGAAGCCGAGAAACATTAGTATTGAATATATCCAAATAAGTAATAAAAAATCTGTTATTATACAGTATACTTTCGTCGTCATTTCCTACTGGTCGATGGGATATGTTGACACAAGAAATTAAAAAAAAAACACAACACTGTACTTATTGTCGCGCAGTCGGATAAAAAAAAACTTGGCAATTATTTTTGTACCCGACTTTTCGACAGCAAGGACAAGGTTTCACTTTCCAGTGGGGTAATTAGGTAATACGCTAACTGTAGGAATGGCTTTCATTTTGACAGTTCAACAACATTCATAGCGTTATTTACGTTTTTAAGCAGACAAATTTTTCGAACTTATGAAGCAATGAATTAATTAAATTTAATTAATTATTTTAATTAATAAAAGGCTTCAAAATGATTCAGATTGTGATAGATAGTCTGTTACATAATTAGGGTGCAGTTTGCAAATCTATGATAATATTATAAGTAGAGGTAAAATTTGCGAATTTGTATGTTGGGTGTAATCTTCGAAACTACTGATCCGATTCCGAAAATTCTTTCACTAATAGGAAGCTACAGTATTGCCAAGTGTCATAGGCTATATTTTTATGTTAAAACAAGAAACACGCGGTCGACCTCGCGGGCAGAAGCATAAGTCATAATATTTCACGTGTATTGTGTTTTATCGGTTATTAATTTACTGTACAGATTTGTATGCCCGCGTATACGAAGAGCTATTGGCCATCCCGGTGGTCAAGGGCCGCAAGACAGAGAAAGAGAAGTTCGCGGGAGGATACTACACCACCACCGTGGAGGCCTACGTACCGGCTAGTGGCAGGGCTATACAGGTAAGTCAATACTAAGTACTAATTTTAAAAAGCTACCGTTGAAAAATATTACCGTATTTTTTTAAAATGACTCCCCTCTCGATTTATGTCTGTTACAAAGTATCTGAGGAACCTTTATCAGGTTAAATTCTTATGCAATCAGTCACTAAAATAAATTAGTAACACATTCATCTCTATTTAAAAGGTTTCAACTTCATTTCCCACCACTTGAACAATTATTGTTTGAATAACATTGTAAAATGAGAATTGAAAAATCATCGGCGATAATTTTGGTTATTAAATTAACCTCAATTGTCAAATGAAAACATATTTAAGGTGATCTAAAATTATATTTAGGTTAACGTATTAAAATTATCAAATCAAAGCACTCAATTTGTAACTGGCACTACAAATTGTCATCCACAGCTACGGTTTAAGATCAATTTGTTTACATTTTCATCACATACTTTTGGAACTGACTATAGTTTTGCTACTTTATTTTTTTATGTTATGACTTAATAAGACAAGACTCTTTAAGTCTTTCTACGACACAGATAGCATGAGACTTCAAATTGAGTATTAGGCCGATACACATGTATTTCAGGCCAAAAGTTCAATTTAACATAAAATCACGCCAGTTTTTCCCCGAATGGTTAAGCAGAGGTGCACCTATAAACATGGTACATTTAGTTCAATTTATTGCAGATGAAAGTAACAAGTAGGTATTATTATAAAAGAAAATAGAAGCTGAAGCTCTAAGGCTATGTAAAGTTGTAAAAATATACGAGATATACAATTTAACGTATATAATGTTGATTCTCAGGGAGCAACCAGCCACCACCTGGGCCAGAACTTCTCAAAGATGTTCGAGATCGTGTACGACGACCCCGACACGCAGGAGAAGAAGTACGTGTTCCAGAACTCGTGGGGCATCACCACCAGGACCATCGGTATGTTAGCCATATTAAAGTTATAGCACTTATAAGCCATCATACATTTGGTGCCCAAAAATTTAAGTGAAAGAAAGAATAATAGATTCTTTGAAATAACGTTCTGTTTTTTTTACAGGAATATGAATGTAGGTGTTCCTTGTAACGACCATGGTCTACAAAAACAAGGTCTGGCATTCCGGGAGTGACACATTCTTACGTCACTATCCAGTTGCCACTTTATTGCAATAAAACACGATTTATGGAAACATTTCAGTCACCATTCTGTTAAAAAATATATATAAAGCTTTTAAATTGTCGTTTCGTTTTTCTAATCAAACGAAACAATTCAATTTAAACATATACCAACGTAATTGTTAGTTAAAACCTCATTGTTATATCGGATTCGCACAGGTAATAAAGGCGGTTGGGGAGTTATTATTACACACTACTGGTAACACAGCGGTGATGACGTAGGCTTGTGTCTCCCACGTGACCACTGTGTCTCGGAATGCTATACCTGGCGAAGTATATTATTATACCATAGTAACAACGAGGAACACCTACATTCATATTCCAATTCAATTTAGCTTATTGTCCTTTAAGATAATTATTTTCACACTATAACGGCACCCTAATTGCGTAACACACTATCAATTACAATCTGAATCGTTTTGAAGAATATTGCTAATCCATTGCTTCATATGTTCGAAAAATTGGTCCGCTCAGCAACGTAAATAACGCAATGGATGTTGTTTAACTGTCAATATGAAAGCAATTCCTACTGTTAGTGTGTTACGCAATGACCCCGCTGTTTGTAAAAATGTGTAACATTGCTCGTTTAGCTTAAATAAATCTAAAAGAAAAAAAAAATTGGAAGAGAATTTTGTGATTTGTGGTATCATAAATGTCTTCTTACAACATATTTTTGAAATAATCCGCACGCGTCAGGTGTAATGGTCCTCGTGCACGGCGACGACAAGGGCCTGGTGCTGCCGCCGCGCGCGGCCGACGTGCAGGCCGTGGTCGTGCCGTGCGGCATCACGGCCTCCAGCTCCGCGCCCGAGAGGGCCGCGCTCATGGACTCTTGTCAGCAGCTCGTCAACGAACTGCTCGCCGCAGGGCTGAGGGCCGAGGGAGATTACAGGGATAACTACTCGCCTGGGTGGAAGTTTAACCATTGGGAACTTAAGGTTTGTGATATTCTGTGTGATCACTCTTATGGTATTCAAGTAGCAGCTAGCAAATAACTTGAATGTTGGGTTGAGTTTGTATGACAGCTTTAGTGATCTAAGGCTAAGCGTGCGCTAAGAATTGTAATCGTTGCGGATAATTGCAAATCTGTGAACAATACCAATATACTACAGTCCGCGCACTGCGGTAGAAAATCGCTTGAGAATTCACTTGAAAATTTATTTTCGTTTGCGATTTTATTTCGCAGTTTAAAAATCGCAGCGATTAAAGTCGTAGTGCGCGCCTAGCCTAATATTGTTTTTGTATTAAGTAGTGAATGTCCCGTAAGTCGTAAGTGACTATGTATTAATTGCCCTGAGTTCAATCCTTACATCAGGGAAAATATTGTTGAGTTCCTGCATCAGGACTAGACATGCCGATGCATTCCACCAGCTTTTATGACAAGTCTTTTACTGTTCAAGCAGTACGGTTATGGAATGCCTTGCCCGAGTCGATAAGGCGTGCTCAATCTTTGTCCACTTTTAAAATTATGGTTCAAAAACAGTTCCTCTCTCCTTAAACATCATCATTACATTTAGTTTCCTTGCTCTTGTTTCATGTTTATTATTGTATATATTATATGTAGATAAGTATATGTTTTATGTATGTATGTATTTGTTGTATATGTAAATGGTACACCACTGACTACCTGCATTATTGTCTCTCCTTCTCCCTTGAATCCATCCAAAGGTTGTCTGTAAAAGATCGCTTTTAGCGATAAGACCGCCCATTGTGTCACCCTGTGTAAAGTGTCTTCATTTATATCTGTTATTTTTTATGGTGTACATAATAAAGAGTATTCTATTCTATTCTAGGAAACTTTCCGTAGTCTGGATTTGTGCCTAGTTATTGGAAGTACTCTCGACCCCTATTACACGGGACTTATACTATTATGGAGAAATATGTGAAATCCTTAGGGGACAAGTGTGATTTTAAGTTTATATGTCTATAATATACTTTTTTACAAAAAAAGCACATGATCGCAGCGCAGATGATGAAGCGCATGATGATGATGATGATGAGAGTATTCTATTCTATTCTATGATCAAAATTTTGTTTTCCCAGGGTGTCCCAGTCCGCGTAGAACTGGGTCCTAAAGACATGGCTCGCGGCGAAGTGGTGGCGGTGCGTCGTCTGACGGGCGAGAAGATCACGCTCAAGCGAGGCGAGGCCGGCAAGCAACTAGTCGACCTACTCGAGAAAACGCACCAAGAGATGTTTGACAAGTAAGTTAGAAAATAATTGGCTGCTACACATATTGGGCTTTCATTTGATTCGTGTCAATCTCCAAACTTCGTTCGGCATCTATTATACCCTCGCTTAATCGTTTTCGGGTCGGCTCGGCACGATTCGAGCTATGCTAGAGGCTTTTTCCCGAACATATAGGTACAATGTGGAGACAACAATATGACAGTAAATGAAAACACTGGCAATACTAATGAATAGGAGTATTTTGGAACTATCAAATTAATCCTAACATCGAAATAACCAAAGTATTTTTTTCAAATGATAAATGATTTTATTTCTGTAAGTAGGTTTGTGCAAACACTTTACACGTCAATCATATTTTTTAAACTAGATGAGGTCGGCGTTTCCTATCTGAGTACTCTGAGAAGAAAGGCCGAAACAAACTCAGAGGTCACAATCTCTTAAAGTCCAGACATAATCTTGGTCAGATCATGTAAAGACCATGTGTCTGAAATGGTCTTTATAGGAAAGAACCACACAGATTGAGTGGACCTGTCCAGTCAGTGCACGCATTTGTCAGTAATGATGCAGCACAACTCAGAATTTAAGGAGCTCAACGATTCAGCGAACAATACCAAAGAAAGGACATTTGGGTAGGCCGCATAAATGATATATGTATATATCTGGGCCCGCGTGGTAGATTACAGCCCATTCCTTCTCAAAGAGAGGAGGCCTGTGTCCCAGCAGTGGGAACATTATAGGCTAATTATGCATAAATTACTCAAAATGTCAGATCATGATTAAAACAACTTAACTGAGAAAAAAACAAACAAACAAACTAAATGGGCTTTACCAATCTTTGACTGGTTACAGTGACTAAACTATTGGATATGTAAGATTGAATTTTTGTATGCAGACTGGGAACATCATTAGATATAACGCAGTTAAATTTATTATCATCTACACCTTGTATATCTACATATTATGTTCGATTTTGCCTCGCGGCCCCTAAAGAGAATTTTTGTTAAAACTTCAGGTCATAATAAAAAAGATCGGACAATCATGTTGAGTTAGGAGACTCTGTTTTCAAGTGTTTCATATTTTGTAAGACAGAATTGGTCCCATGACTCGACCATAGGTGAATGATTGCTGTTCGAATATACTGAACACTGAAATAGTTTATCTACTACAATCATTGTACCCATTTCCCAATCTTTATTATATGTCTATTGTTGCGCGTTGTGCAGATTAAAATTTGAGCATGTGTGTTTGTTGCATCTATTTTCTATTTCTATTTCACAGAGTTATCCTACAGCTTCAGCCTCATATTTACCCAACATTAATGTCTGTATTTACTTTTGTTTAGGGCGACTAAGGAGCGCGACGCGAGACTATCCATGGTGACGAAATGGGATGACTTCACGAGTGCTCTGGAGCGCAAGCATATCTTACTGGCTCCATTCTGTGAAGAGATCCCTTGCGAAGACAATATCAAGAATGACAGCGCCAGGCAAGTTCTTCCGTACCTGTTTTTATTAGCTTATATTGTGTCCCACTGCTGGGGAAAGGCGTCTCCTTTTTCCTTCCAAACCTCTCTATTTTGCGGGATCCCTTGTCATGTTGGCCCCGAAAACATTATCTGCACCCTTATTGCGTAACACACTATCAATCACAATCTGGATCATTTTGACGGATGTTGATAATCCATTGCTTCATCTGTTCGAAAAAAAATCTGCTCAACAATGTAAATAACGCAATGAATGTTGTTGAACTGTCAAAATGAAAGCCATTGCTACTGTTAGTATGTTACGCAATTATCCAACGGATCATCACACCACCTTTGCCGCATGGACTACAGTGGGCTCATAAGACTAACGTTGACGACAGAGATGATGCGCGCAGTAACAGGAAGGCTATTAAGTTACGCTTAGATGCCTAGCTTAGATGAGTGGGATATACAGCAAGTTACCCGTCCAGGGCCGGATTTAGGGGGTCCCGAGGCTGCAGCCCCGGGGCCTCCACAAAAGAAGGGCCCCCACAATAGAGACTTCGACAAAAAAAAAAACCTTTCAAATTCTGATAAGTATACACTAGTAAACCACTTTTCCTTTGATATATTTTTTCGCTGTTTTTCATGTTTGTACAAAGTACAATTATTATATTGTTCTTACATATAAAAAAAAACGATTTATAATGTTTCTTGATTACAGATAATTCTCGTTTTCGATTATATTTATATGTTTGTTAAATGCTAAATAATCCTTATTTTCACAATAGATTATTTATTGAAAAACTTTAGTGAAAAAAATGTTTCATTTTATATGGAAAATAATTTGGGAGGGGGATCCACTCCTTTGTTGCCCCCAAGGCCTCCAAACCTTTAAGTCCGGCCTTGCACCAGGACCTGTCTGTGTATTATGTGTCTATGCACAGCAGCTTTAATACTAGTTTGCATAGAGTTGGTTACAATGACTACTTGAATAATAACCTGACTTGATTGGTACTTGCAGTTGTTAACTTAACCAACCAATCAGAATACAATTGAAATGATAATAAGTACTTACTGATATTAGTAAATGTACTGTACATTTAATTATGTATTTCCAGAAACCAGATAAAGAAGAATTTCATTGTTGAATTGCAGCATTACCTGTTTTTCTTTGATTTTGTGACCAACAAAATTAATCTTAACTATGATAATTTTCCCCAGGGAGGATGACCCAACAACTGAGGTGAAGGGTCCAGCGGCTGGTGCCAAGTCCCTGTGCATACCGTTCAAGCAGCCGCGTGAACTGACTGCCAGCGACAAGTGCATCCACCCTGCTTGTAACAACAAACCCAAGTCCATCACCATGTTTGGAAGAAGTTACTAAATAAGTTTCAATTAAAACAAGCGCAACTTTTATACAAAATATATAATTTATTATTTATTTTGTTGTTTTATTTCATTGTTTTGTGTCATCGATTTTGCTTGAATGCTAACATTATTATGTTTTCAATGTTCAATGTTAAAGTGAATCCTCAGCTGTAGTCCGCTAATGTCTAATTTTCTTTGGTTTTTAGAAAATTGCAGCTCTTTTACGTCATAATTATGTTGATCAAAATGCGACCTTTGGAAATTTGTTCCACCTAAGAATTTTTCAGAATATTTTATATGAAAATTCTTCGGTGGAAGAAATTTCCAAAGTTTGATGATAGATATGAAATTGATGATGATTATTCCATACTTAAATATAGCATTTCTACAGTTGTTAATCACATTTTGATCAACATATGACATAAAACAGGGCTGTAATTTGCAAAAAACCAAAGAAAATTTGAATTTGGAGGGCCACGGCTGAGAATTCACATTAAGGGGGAAGAGTCAGGTTTCCTGCAAAATTAAAACTTTCTTACATTTATTGCAATTTGCAGGTCAGTGTCAGGTTGTATGAATGTAAATGAGGCAAAAGGAGTATGTAAGGATTGTAGTAGGTGGTGTTCTGTAGTTTCTGCCTACCCCCATGGGGAGGCATGAATTTATGTATGTATGTCAGGTTGTATGTTGAACAAAATAAATGATTCACAACATCATCATCATTAAAATCATCAATACAACCCAGTTCATATAATCCTATTGATTGATATTTTATGAAATTGTTATTCAATAGTATTTTATGAACTTAGCGGGTTGTATTGATGATTTTAATGATTTTATTTCTGTGAACACATACTTGTTACGGTTATGAATAATATTTTGTTTAACATACAACCTGACACTGACCTGCAAATTGCAAAAAAAGGTAAGAAAATTGAATTTCACCCTTAAAGTAATTTACATGAAAACTTTTGGTAATACATTATGTATGGTAAAGTCAACAGGTTCAGGGGAAAAAGGTGCATGAGTAGGAATGTGGACAGATATAAGGTGCACTTATATCGGTATTGGGTCACGAGCAATACTTGCTGCATGGCTTGGTTGTTTGGCACACTGCTGCATGTCTCTACTTCATCAATGATCACCACCCAAATCATTTGCGTCTGAAAACGTATGGACACTACCTTCCAACACCTGAATTCTTCTTTTTTTTGCATTCAGCAATTGTATAAACTTTCCATAAAGATTCGCTTCTAATTTGGTTTTAATATCTACAAACTTTACTAATTCCGTTTTGCATTTTTTTAGTTCCGTAGAAATGGTATAGTTTTTTTTACTCAGACTTTCAATTGTGGTTCTCAGTTTTCTATTTTCTTCCAGTAAAAGATCTAGTATTAAGTCTTTTGACTCTACGCTCTTGTCGCGATGTACAATTACGGAACCGTGAACTAGAAAAATGGGCCCCTGCAAGTTCTCGAATCTTCTTTTCCAAATAAATTTAGCTAATTCGCTATCCTCTCTATTTATTTCAAAATCGTATGTAACGTTAGGGGCAAATTCCTTCAGATATTTCTTAACGTGTCTAATATATTGGCTTTCGCTCTCTTCACAGCGATCGGAATATTTTTTAGCTGATTCATTAGAAAACTTCCCCGTCCAAGTAAGGTCGCCGTCAAATATCTTTATGTGAAACAAATCAACGTCGTCAAGTTTCCATATAAATTTGACATAGAGAGTTTGACCTTTTATATTGAATTTCGTAATTGAGGTAGTTTCGTTAGGGTCCATTTTATGAAAACAAAAAATCACATATATTTGAAGCTGGATGGGTTAGTGGTTGCCGATTTTATTTATTTACTTTTTGATTTTGTTGACGTGGTTTTAATTCAAAGAGCTGATGCCAGAAAATCCAGTACTAGAATGTTTTATAGCACTATCTTGGTTTTAATTTATGCTTGTGACTTGAAAGTTGATTAGTTGAATGTTGAATTGACTCATTGACACAGACTAAAACTAAACCCCTACTCATTGACTGACAAGATGACAGTGACTGTCATTTCTGGCACTTCAGTCTATGGAATTAGTAAGTATTAGATAGCTTCAGTTATGAAAAAACCGGCCAATTGCGTGTCGGACCACGCACAGTGAAGGGTTGCGTAGTCGGGATGAATACCGCCACAAAAATAAGGTTGTATTTCATCGTATTTCTCGAAAAAACGATGAAAAACAGAGCGTTGAAAGAGTCATGTTGGCACCGCGAAATTCTATGACGTGTTTCAATGGGGATGAAATCGCAAAGCTATGAACAGGTGGCACTGCTAACGCACGACTCATAACATCGCACTGTCATTTTTATCTCTCAATGTTTTTCGGGTTTTATATAATTATAACAGGAACCAGTGTGTGAGTGTTTTGTTATTTTAACGAACAATGTATTCAACTACAACAACATCATTTCATCACAATTCAACATTTTGTAAGTAATTTGACAGCTAATGTCATTTTCTGTGAGTCAAGCGTTACCAGCGACACCGTTGGCAAAAGTTGTCAGTTTTCTTCCCCATTCGTTACTTGGAGATATTTTTAAATGGTTAATAAACTTCATAGAAAAATTATTTTATATTGTAAAAATATGCAGAATTTTGATATCTAAGGTCTTGAATGAAAAAAATGGGTTAAAATAACAAAACTTGGTTTTAGTTGTAAACGTTCCATTGTAAACCAAATTACATGAAAGTCATACAAGTAGTAGGAAGTATTGTACAGATTACTTACAGGTTTATATGGGTTTCATAGTAAAATAGCAAGAAATCAGGGTTTAAACTCACGTGGTTAGAAAAGGGGCGAGGCCGCGTCAAGGCCGTCGCCGAGCTAGCCATTTTTGACGTTTGACAGCTCGCTAGTTGTAGGGTACATTACTTATAATAGTCATTCGGTTGTAACTAAAATATTCCAATGTCAAAAGGTGTTGAAAATCCCTCATAAGCCCTCTGTAGGGCCGTCAAGCCCCGTTGGCCCTCTAGAGGGTCGCGCGGTCGTGCGGTTAAATCATCATTATTGCTTCTAAATGAGGGCTAATGTCGTCTTTTAAGCAGTCAGTTAGAACCATCGTAATCTTTTTAAATATGGGATCCAAAGATACCCCTCACGCTTATGTGCCTTGTTTATAGTATTTTTATCTCACGAAGCGACGCGCGCTGTACTTGTGGTTACCAACCTGTTTTTTATATTTCTACTAGCGAGCCGTGCCGGCTTCGCCCGGGTAGCAAACCATAATATAATATAGCCTATGTCACCCGGAGATAATGTAGCTTCCCAACAATGAAAGAATTTTTGAAATCGGTTCAGTAGTTTCGGAGCCTATTCAATACAAACAAACAAACAAACAATCATATATTTTCTCTTTATTAAATTGTAGCTTATATGAAACGTTTGTATTTTTAACATAGCGCCATCTATTAAATACTTACTCAATCCAGTCAACAGATATCGCCATCTGTTAGAATCGTTTGGAGCTAACAAATAATTGTGACTGTTAAATAATAGACAAATAATTTGCAATAAAATAATATTGCGACTATAAATTGAGATGTAAGCTATCCTATCTTTCAAGTTGGATCAAATTGCACACGGTGTGCAAATCAAATTTAACCGATAGAAGCCCGGTGGCCCTCTGTAGGGCCGGGGTGGCGCCACCGTCAAGCCCCGCTGGCCCTCTAGAGGTTCGCGCGGTCGTGCGGTTAAATAATCATCATTATTGCTTC
The DNA here is from genome assembly GCA_917490735.1 of Dryobotodes eremita. Lineage (NCBI taxonomy): Eukaryota > Metazoa > Arthropoda > Insecta > Lepidoptera > Noctuidae > Dryobotodes > Dryobotodes eremita. The sequence goes on from OU823257.1 coordinate 16,837,808, forward strand.
TAAATGAGGGCTAATATCGTTTTTAGAGCGTTTCACTGTAAGGGCTTTTTTTTTTTGTGCTGAGGAACTGTCTTGTTCCACGACATACCGGCCCTACAGAGGGCCACCGGGATTCTATCGGATTTGATTTGCACACCTGTGCAATTTGATCCAACTTGAAAGATAGGATAGCTTACATCTCAATTTATAGTCGCAATATTATTTTATTGCAAATTATTTGTCTATTATTTGACAGTCACAATTATCTGTTAGCTCCAAACGATTCTAACAGATGGCGATATCTGTAGACTGGATTGAGGAAGTATTCAATAGATGGTGTTATGTTAAAAATACAAACGTTTCATATAAGCTACAATTTAATAAAGAGAAAAGATAATGATTGTTTGTTTGTATTGAATAGGCTCCGAAACTACTGAACCGATTTCAAAACACTGTTGGGAAGCTACACTATCTCCGGGTGACATAGGCTATATTATATTACGCTTTGCTATCCGGGCGAAGCCGGGGCGGGTCGCTAGTATTATTATATAAAGAAGATGTGTACAAAGACGCTGTGAATGTGTGTGTAAGGGCAGGCGCAAGACTTCTGCCAGCCCTTACACACACATTCACAGCTCTCGGAGTCGGTACCGTCCGAGACAATGGCGAAGTCGGAAGTGCGTGTGTGCGTGTGTGTTATGTGTTGTCGCTACTCGTCTTTACGTACACATTCACAGCTTGTACATTTGGTTAACACAAATACCTATCTACCTACAGTTCACGTCGCTTCGTGAGATAATAAAAATACTGTACATGTATGTGGGGAAGAGTACCACCCTTAATTATTATTTTCTGTTTCACTAAGTACACCATTGTTTAGCGTTGGACAGAATACACCTTCTTTCCAATTTTTACCCGACTAAAACAAAAACAAAGTGAAAATTGATTATCTACGAAAAATTTAAGTTAGATGGGTACTACCAAAGCAAAAGTACTTTTTCTTTTAGTTGAATCTAAAATAATATAATTTGTCAGTAAGCTGACCACGCCTGCCCAAGAATTTTATGACTAACAAACAACTCCGGTCCTTGGCACAACACGGTTTCAGATTGAGATAAACACTAAAGTAACTCTGTATGTATGTTACCTTTTCATGCCTAAACCACTCAACGGATTTCGATAAAATTTTGCAAGGAGATAGATAGCATCCTGGAGAAGGACAAAGGGTACTTTTTGTCCCGCACTCTAATTGCGTAATACACTATCTATCTCAATCTGAATCATTTTAAAGCCTATTGCTGATCCATTGCTTCATCATCATCAGCCCACAACAGTTCACTGCTGGACATAGGCCTCTCCAATTGCACGCCATTCAGCTCGATTCCCGGCAACTCTCATCCAGCTGCTACCAGCCACCCTGCGAAGATCATCGCTCCACCTACGTGCCGACGCGCTTACGTTTGCCGATTCACGGTCTCCATTCAAGAACACGTCTACCCTACCAATCCATTCCATATACCAATAATCCATTTCTTCATATGTTCTAAACATTTGTCTACTCAACAACATACCTAAATAACGCAATGAATGTTGTTGAACTGTCAAAATAAAAGCTATTCCTGCTGTTAGTGTGTTACGCAATCACCCAGCCGCCTAGCCGCCACGCGGGCGAAGCTGCGGGCACAAGCTGGTTGTTTACAACCAACACGATAGAAACGGTAATATTTATATTACCGTTTCTATCGTGTTTGTTTCTCACGCTTTCACGCTAAAACGGCTGAACCGATTTGGATGAAATTTGGTACATGGCATGACCTGCACCCTAATTACGTAACACACTATCTATTACAATCTGAATCATTTTGAAGCCTATTGCTAATCCATTGCTTCGTATGTTCGGAAACTTTGTCTGCTCAACAACGTAAATACCGCAATGAATGTTGTTGAACTGTGAAAATTAAACCCATTCCTACTGGTAGTGTGTTACGTAATTACCCCGCTGGGATAGGACATTGGATACTTTTTATCTCGATATTCCCACGGGATCGAAATATACGCGGGTGAAACCGCGGGGCGCAGCTAGAAAAAGTCAAATAATCTGAAGACCTCAGCAATCCTTTAAAAAAATATATAATAAGTAGGTAGGTACTTACCTACTTAATTATTATACTTACATATTTTCCGAAGATAACTGTATCTGTCTTGTTTACTCTTATTTGATTCAATCGGACCAACTTAATTGATTTATCTTGTTAAATTATAAACGTACCTACATATCTATAATAACGTGAGATCACATTATTGATTAGGGGAGACCGCAAAAGGGTGAAACAATTTTCACGTCACATGACATATTTAAGCCGAAAATAATTTTAGGTCTATGAACGTTTTAGATAAAAGTTGCTTGTTCTATCCTCTATCTATACGATTTTGATAGAAAACATATTAAAAAAGTATAAATTATCTAGATCTGGTAAGCTAGTCTGAAAGAAAATTGTGGCAAATCTGAGCTCTCCTCCAGTGCGAGCTTCATGAGACCATCCTTTGCAATCGACGCACTTGACTGAACCCATGGTCTAAAAAAACAAGGTCTGGCATTCCGGGAGTGACACAAGCTTACGTCACTATCCAGTTGCCACTTTATTGCAACAAAACACGAATTATGGAAACATTTTCAGTCACCATTCTGTTAAAAAATATATATAAAGCATTTAAATTGTCGTTTCGTTTTTCTAATCAAACAAAAAAAAAAAACAATTTAAACATACACCAACGTAATTGATAGTTAAAACCTCATTGTTTTTTTGGATTTCGCACAGATATTAGAGGCGGCTGGGGAGTTATTATTACACACTACTGGTAACATAGCGGTGATGACGTAGGCTTGTGTCTGACTGGGTCTTGGAATGCTATACCTGGCGAAGTATATTATTATACCATGACTGAACCCACACCTCGTTCCACTTGTCTAGGCATTCTGAAACATTGCTGCCGATTCTCTTGTCACAAATTTCTCTAAACTAGACTATAAATCACAAAAATTTTGTTTATTCCTGTCAAACGACGATTTCTCATTCTGAAATAGCCTAAAGAGACACAACTTAACTATATTTTAGTTTGACAGCACTAAGATGGCACTGAATTATTAGTTTAGTGAAAATGGCAATTTTGCTATTCTGAAATTGACGTTTTTCATCAAAAAATTTGATCCGATCGTATGCGTCGACATCCTGCCGGACGCGATCGGCTGTCGCCGCATTCGTTCGTATCCTTTCCGATCCGATGCGATGCGAGCCGTTTGGTGGAAATAATCCTTTAGACCGCGTCCTGTGCAAAGGCCTAAGGCCTGAAACTGTGTTAAGCGGACGCCCGCGCGGTTCCATACAAAAGTGCTCAGTCGCGGGGACCCGCGTGGGCGTCTGTCGCGGGGAGGCAGGCCCCGCGCCATCGCAACAGGGCCTGACTCCGTGTGATGAAATCATCGCGGGGGCACGCGCGGAGACCTAATAATAATAATAATATCCCCACCACCTTGTCTTTTTTTTCTTCCCACGGACCCCACCAGCGTGCCCACGCGCATAGACACGCGCCGGGTGCCCGTTACGGGCGCCCGCTTAACGCAGTTTCAGGCCTCAATCTTCTTTGGAGGTCCTTTATAAAGTACAGTTCGCGCAAAACTTTATGAACTGAGTTGCAGCGAGAGGCTGCGCAGTATGCATAATATAGGTATCCGAGGGAACTCTCTTTACTCTCACTCAACTGTTCCATGCGCGGCTTCTTTGTTGGGCCTACGTTCAGAGGGCTCATAAAGTTTTGCGCGAACTGTAGGCAATTATTCACAAACCCTGTAGGTAGCGATATACCTACTGTAATATCACCCTGATAACTTAGGTGATGACAGTTTGCAGTGAGCCGTCAGTCTTCGCGCTCAATACGTTCCACGGTTATCGATATCTATGATAGGTTCCCTAGCACTAGCGAGGTAATTGCGTAACACACTAACAGTAGGTTGCCTTTCATTTTGACAGTTCAACAAAATTTATTGCGTTATTTACGTTGTTGAGCAGACAAATTGTTCCAACATATAAAGCAATGGATTAGCAATAGGATTCAAAATATATTATTTCAGATTGTGACTGATAGTGTGCTACCCAATTAGGGAGCAGGTAGGAATTTAAAATGACAGTTCACTACAAGCTGACGTCATCTAAGTTTTCACGGTGAGAGTTTCTCAGAATAGACCGGCTGACCACGAACTAGAAAAAAGAAGGACTCCGCGCCACGCGTAAGTATCGAAAGTGAAGCACTATAAGTATGCCGGACCGTTTGTACAAACATGCCTCACGCACACATTTACATCATAAGGTGCCATTACGCGGCGCTACGGCGTCATTGTAGGTACTGTTTACGTCAAGTAATAAAATAAAAGAATGCCTTTTTGTGTTGTGAAATGGTGTAAAAACAATTCTACATCTTAGAAAAAGTGTCTAGGAAGAACATATCACAAGTAAGACACTTATTTACACACCCACACACGTAGATCGGTACGGTGCTTCACTTTCGATATGCGTGGCGCGGAGTCTTTCTTTTATTTCTAGTCCGTGCGGCTGACATTGCTTAGATGATACAAATAAACAACAGTAGACCAATAGAGAAAACTGCCGGTTACCGAATCCTTTGTAAACAGTAAGTAGGAATATCAAGCGCAACATGCGAGGGCAATTTGTTACAATTTAAGATACAAATTACCCATAATTCTGTGTAAGCAGGTACTTAGACACACACATGTTCTCTTTGAGACAATATTACGTCTTACGGACTCACGCGTCATATACAGCAGTTCCATTTTCAATATTGCTGCCTAACTGAAACAAGTAGGATCTACTCTAGCTTGGTTTAATAAGGCCTGGCTAATCCGCAGAAACCAGCAGAAGTGGGGACACTTACCTAATTTTTGAGTTATATCTATCGCATTAGGGCAACCTGTAATGATAGATTTAAGGTGTTACAATAAATAAATAAGTCAATAAACAATACTCGTAATAATGTAAGCAGGATTTTGTTATATCTTGATTTAAAAAGAGTGTCCTTGGAGTTTCTTGCCCGTTCTTCTCCATAGAGATCTACGTTTTGGAATGGACAACTAGCTTCAACTTTCTGACTAACTGACCGACTCTTTGACAATGAATCAATCTTTGACAATCTTTGTAAATGGTTTAATTGAAATAAATGCTTTGAGTTTGAGTTTGAGTAGGTATAAACCTGCTTACAGCAATAAACATAATTTATCATTTATAGCTTGATCGGAAGCAAAGGTCAAAAATTGGCTTCGTCCATCCATACAAATCTCTAGTTCCAACTCGCCTGCGCCTTGTCCATCCATATAATACGAACCGGGCGAGTTGGGACTAGGGATCAGTATGGACGAAGACCAAAAATTGGTTTGGTTGCCGAATTCTTTGACAGCGAAACCGTTGGCGTACGCTAGTATCTGCATTATATATTTCGGTGTAGTGAGTGCCCTATCGGATAGGTATAAAAGTTACGATTCACCTTCGAGCCTTATCAGACGCGCCCGTGATGTTCAGAACGCTAGCCCTATTGTGCCTCGTCGCGGCATCCGCTCTCGGTAAGTTTATTCATCGTTAATTAATTTAAAATAGGGTACCCACCAAAGTAAGAAAAGATTTAAAAAAAAAGCTTACATAGGTAATAATATCTCGTCTTTTCAATTATGATACTTTGAAATCTAACTGCCATCGTGCCAACAACAGGGTGTTAAAAAATTCAAACGGGCTGGAAACAGCGGGGTAATTACGTAACACTATCAGTAGGAATAGGTTTAATTTTGACAGTTTAACAACATTCATTGCGTTATTTACGTTGTTGAGCGGACAATTTTTTCAATCATATGAAGCAATGGATTAGCAATAGGCTTCAAAATGATTCAGATTGACAGAGATAGTGTGTTACGTAATTAGGGTGCAGGTTTACTAAATTTTCCAATAACCTATAGGTAACTTTGTATTGCATTGGTTTATTTATCAATGCATACGATAACTGCTTCCCAAAGCCCGAATAAAAAAAAGATAGGAAACGTTCAATACAATAGGTATAGAGCGGGGGTCGGCAACCTGCGGCTTGCAAGCCACATGCGGCTCTTTGGATGTGAAGCTGCGGCTCTTTAGTTCCATACACCATTTCTTTTTTACCATGTATTTGTTAGTTATCTAATTTGTTGTGAAAAAACACTACTTATATATGAATAAATAGAATAGCTTTTTTTATCAAACATCTTTATTTATGCAAGTTCTATTTATTGTTGGCAAGAAAAAAAAATGTGGCTCTTAAAAACTTTGAAATTTTGTAAATTGTAATTTTTGACTCCTCCAAATCAAAAGGTTGCCGACCCCTGGTATAGACTACTGCAGACTACTGTTAACCTTAAAGGCTCACGCAAACAGGCGCGACGTGACAGCGCGACACAAAGGCACTGCTCGTCGCGCGACAGGCGGTGCCTTTGTGTCGGGCTGTCGCGTCGCGCCAGTGTGTACGTGCCTTAACCCTCTAAGTTCCAACTAAGATGAGCTCACTTGTTACCTATCTTTTTTGGACTGCGATTACATTCACGCCAAAATTGCATCATATCATACTACCTATTTGCATTAGGTGGAGTTCGAAGTTCGAACCGACGCACAGTGGTTCGAAATCGACGCTCCGTGGACATTGAAATCAAAATTTTTTTAGGTGAGAAATAAAAATCGGAACGGCTTTATTTCAGTATTATTTATAATAATTGGTAATATTACAGCTATGGACAGCAACATCTCCGAAAAAAAAAAATATTTATTATTTTTTTGTATGAAGAAAAACACAAAAGTCGTTTTTTCTCACAACTTAATAAAACTTAAAGCCTGCGGCTTACATGGGCTGTTGTCCCACATGAGGCGATTCCGAAATGCTATAACACGCACACCCATGCGCGCCGCTTCACTCACAGCAGAGTGTTGAATTTCGAGAAATTCAGTTAGAGATTTTTACGTTGATTTAGGTGTGATCTTGAATATATACAAAGTAATTGACTTTAGTTTGCTAATTTTATTAATTATAATGAGAAATAATGGAATATACAATATAAAATACAAAAAAAAAACACTTAAATTGAGACTCATTTACAATATAAATAGGTTTTGCAATATTTCTGATGATAATTTAATTCGTTGTTAGTAGATACAAAGTTTGACTTCATAATTAACATAAAAAAAAAATGTTTTTAGTACAAACACTTATAACTAATACAGAAAAATACTAAGAATATGCAATTGCATAATTGAAAAATATATAAAATTTACACAAAAACATCAAACATTAAAATCTAGTCTACTGAGTTTCGTCATCGCTATCAAAGAATTCAAAATCAGAATCCATCATACTTGGCACCTCAACAAATTCAACGTTTTCCTTATGCATGGTATCCGGGTCAATTAAAAGAAGAGACTTCATTTCTTCAGTTAAATCATTTCTACTCTTATTTGTCAGTTTAGGTCGAATGCTTGACAAATATGAGTCTGAGGATACGATGAAACCATTAAAGATGTAATGGTTTGTCGCTCTGCGACAAAATTTCCGCGTATGATGTTCCCTGAGTGTTCTAAAATCTTTGTTTTGGGCCTCAGATGCCTCTTCTGATAGCTTTCTATAGGCAAAATGTTGAAATGTTGTATTATTTCGGCTCCATGCAGCAGATACAAATACGAGTAGAAATGATTTAACTGAAGAAATAAAGTCTCTTCTTTTAATTGACCCGGATACCATGGATAAGGAAAACGTTGAATTTGTTGAGGTGCCAAGTATGATGGATTCTGATTTTGAATTCTTTGATAGCGATGACGAAACTCAGTAGACTAGATTTTAATGTTTGATGTTTTTGTGTAAATTTTATATATTTCTCAATTATACAATTGCCTATTCTTAGTATTTTTCTGTATTAGTTATAAGTGTTTGTACTAAAAACATTTTTTTTTAATGTTAATTATGAAGTCAAACTTTGTATCTACTAACAACGAATTAAATTATCATCAGAAATATTGCAAAAGCTATTTATATTGTAAATGAGTCTCAATTTAAGTGTTTTTTTTTTTTGTATTTTTATATTGTATATTCCATTATTTCTCATTATAATTAATACAATTAGCAAACTAAAGTCAATTACTTTGTATATATTCAAGATCACACCTAAATCAACGTAAAAATCTCTAACTGAATTTCTCGAAATTCAACACTCTGCTGTGAGTGAAGCGGCGCGCTTGGGTGTGCGTGTTATAGCATTTCGGAATCGCCTCATGTGGGACAACAGCCCATGTAAGCCGCAGGCTTTAAGTTTTATTAAGTTGTGAGAAAAAACGACTTTTGTGTTTTTCTTCATACAAAAAAATATTAAATATTTTTTTTTTCGGAGTTGTTGCTGTCCATAGCTGTCATATTACCAATTATTATAAATAATACTGAAATAAAGCCGTTCCGATTTTTATTTCTCGCCTAAAGAAATTTTGATTTCAATGTCCACGGAGCGTCGATTTCGAACCACTGTGCGACGACGTGTGTCGGTTCTGGGATGTGTTTAAAATATTCGAACGATCATTATCTGATGTAAATTGAAGTGCAACTACCCTAAGCAGTGGTGACCAAGTGGCAACGGCCGCGACTTACGAGTTGTATCTAGGTTCAAACCCAGACAGGCGCTTTAGTTTGCGTAAATTATTACGTCATTACTGCTCTCAAAACGGTGAAGGAAAATATCGTGAGGAAACCGGCATGTCCTAGAACCAAAAATTAGAAGACATGTGGTCTACCAACCCCCTCCGGGCCGCGAAATGCCAAACTGTATATTACCCATAGACACGGGTTGCTCTGTGCTCGCGGGTACTTTGCACATTTGTGAATGAAGAGCATAGTACCTACTTACCAGCACAGACAATGTCTGTGTTGAAATACATTTTGCTCTTTAATGTAACGAGCAGCAATCGGTCCGCACCGACTATGGATGTCTCTGGTAATATAGTCTGGCATTACACCTCCAGGCCCGCGTGGTAGATTACTGCCGATTCCCTCTCACCGAGAGGCCTGTGTCCCAGCAGTGGGAACATTATAGGCTGATTATGCTTAAGCTACCCTAAGCATAAAAAATATAGACATGTGGAAAGACTGTACTGGTTTGAAAGCTACATTCCTGCCCATCCTTTGAGCATCAGCCGTAACGAAGTATCGTAACATAACACAAAATCACGCCAGTTTTCTCCGGAGGGTTTGAGGTGTACCTTTAGTAGTACACCCACATTTCGTCCCGATTTATACTTCCTGAAGAGTTTGTTTGTTTGAACGCGCTTATCTCTGGAACTACCAGTCGGATCTAAAAAATATTTTTTCTCTTTGTAGCCCAATTCCAATTCCTCTTGAGGCAGGTTTTAGGCTGTTTACCGCGTTTATCAAGCTACGACACTTAGGAGCCGCGAAAAAAGTCTGAAAAAACGCTACACGACAAAAAAAAATACGAACATATTGCGCGAGCGGGTAATGCGGTAAAACGCGGTGGATCGGGAGCTAAAATTTCACGCGGACGAAGTCGCGGGCTGCGGCTATCAAAAATGGGGCGAAAATATGGCAGATAGCCACCAATCGATGTATCTTCTAATCATAATGCTTAGCATAAAAAAGGGTAATGATAATAAGACTATCAGAAAATCAGTGTTCCTTTTAACGATTTGTCATAATGACAATGTTTTTCAATTAAATATAAAATGACGCATCACATTAGCAAATCTTAAAGCTGATTTATTTGTGTTTCAAGGACAAGATAGCTGATGTAACTAAGTACCTTATCTACTTGTACCTAATGAAGTTATTTTTTATGTGTTTCAGCAGGATCATGGGAGGGTGGCCTAAGTGGTGAGAAGTTTATTAAAATTATAAATAAGACAATACATTTATCTAACATTAATAAGTAGTTCAAGAAATAGGCTGTCAAATTCTCAATAGAGAAACCTGAATGGACTGCGCCTGCACCGACAACGTAGCTCAAGATATACTTTTTAAACAAAATGGCATAAGAACAATATACCGCATATTAGTGCTACCTACCACTCGCACCACGAAAATCACCCTTACTGCAGCTACGATTTAAAGGTTCTTTCAATTTCAAATGGTTACTGTTGATGTGTTGACCGTACCTCCTGGTGGATATTTAATTGCCAGACAAAGCATAGCTGATCACAATATGCCAACTCATGATGCCATAGGGGCAGACCCTTCCGCTGTCAGTTGGCCAGGACCGCTCGTTCTGGCTAATATTGAAGGTGGTCTGTGACCATGCTCCCAACAGCGGACGCGTATTTCGGCTAATCAATACTGTCTGTCTGTATGTTACCTTTTTACGCCTAACGCACTGAACGGATTTAGATAAATGCAAAGAGATAGACGGCATCTTGGGGAAGGACATAGGTTATTTTTGGCTGAAAAATGATCATAAAGGGGGTGATATAGGGGATAAAAGCTTCTATGGGAAACCCAGCACTTTTTTAAATTACGGGTATTAAAATGCTTTTGGTAAGAAATAAAGAATTAAATGTTACAGCGTTTTTGTAAAATCATCCCCCAAGGGGGTAAAGTAGGGGGTGATTTTAAAATTAACATGTAATATTGTTTTTTTTGTACTTATTTTCGAGAGATTTAAGGGATTGGAAATATAGTCATAGCCCGTATCTTGAAGTCCAGGGGTCTGAGGGACAGGGGGGTTGTTGGGGTCCTTAAAAATTCTGTTACCTTTTCATGCCGTAACGGCTGAAAAGATTTAGTTGAAAGGCATACGGAACGGATAGGCCATCACCTGCGCGGTAATTACGTAACACACTAACAGTAGGAATGTGTTTCATTTTGACGGTTCAACAACATTCATTGCGTTATTTACGTTGTTGAGCAGACAATTTTTTTCGAACATATGAAGCAATGGATTAGCAATAGGCTTCAAAATGATTCAGATTGTGATAGATAGTGTATTACGTAATTAGGGTGCTGGGTTAGGACATAGGATACTATGAATCCCGGTAGTACGTTCCAGTGGAATAGTTTCCGACATTTACGCGGGCGAAGCCGCAGGCAAAAGCTAGTTTGATAATAATTATTTATTTTATATTATATATATAATTTATTTTATATATTTTTTATTATTTTTATTAATTTGAAAGAATCGCTTTTATTAATCAACTACACTGTTTTAAAATTGTTAGATATCTTTTGTTGTTCTTCCAGCTAGAATATTAAGTCAAAATTGATTTAACCTTCCAGTGCGTTTTGACATCACTCTCTTCGGAATCGGAACCACTGCGTTCATAGAACTGCCGCAGTCCGTCGCTTCTGCGGCTGAGAAGGGATGGCAGCAAACGACACCGCCTAGTCTACCTTCAGGCTACGCCCCGCTCTCCATCTTCTGTCCTAAGGAAGACTACACAGTTTGCGTGTTCTATGACGACACCGGCTTTATTGCGGGATTACAAGTTGGTGTAAGTACCAATTTTTCATTTTTTTTTTGCATCTTATACATATACAAAATAATTAATAATTTATGGAAATTGTTCTAAAACCGTCGCGTCGCGCCTGTCTGCGGAAGCCTTTAGGCACTTCTTTGTAGGTACGTGTGATAGGTACTCTCCAGCTAGGCCGCGGAATATATTGTTGGACCTACGTTGAATGAACATAATGTACAACACACACGAGCACTAATAATGTAAACACTTGGCAACTTTCAATAGCGATTTTTTCGTGAAATAACGAATGCAACATTGGAATGTGACATATTGCATAAACCTATAGGTTCGAAAATACTATTTCATTAAAAAATTAAGGAGAAAATCGCTATTTAATTTAGCCAAGTGTATACATATTTATGCTCGTGACTGTACTCAAGTCGCTTATTAGTGTACCTGCCTACTGTAGATAGCGAGATATTTAACATTCAATGTAACGCCGCTGGTGAGCGTACCTATATCTACGAGTATACTCACTGGCAGCGCCACCTAGATTTCGCACTCTGCGATTATATTTATTTATTTATTTATTTTATTTATTAAAACTTTATGCACAAGTAAAACAAAAAAAAAATACTGTACAAAGGCGGACTTAATGCCTGAGGCATTTTCTACCAGTCAACCTTAGGGTGATGCAGAGACAAAACATGGCAGGTGCAACATAAGGAAAACAAAAAAGAAAAAAGAAAAAAAAAGAAAGAAAGAAAAATTACTATTTCCTTTTGAAAAATAATGTACGGATACGAACGCTGTTATGCGTAGGTACGTGTTGATAAATATTAAGTATTATTAGATATAGTAGGACTTCAGGAGACCCTTTGAAAATTAAAATTAAGTAAACTCATGTTATTTAATGGTTTAACAAGTCTAGAAAAAAACTAAATACGGAAGTCAATGACTTTGTTTCTGTATTTTCATTTTTTTGCCACCGAATTTCGAAATTAAAGCAATTTTTCACTTTGTAGTGTTTTTTTTGGAAGTCGGTTGTCTTTTTTTGTACTTTCAAAAGATTGTTATTTTTGTCACTTTTTCAACATACAACAAGTGGATTAAATCAGTATTATTGAAGCCAAATCAAAAACTACCCAAGCAAAATTCATAAAATTTTAAAAACAATTTTCAATATCGGTCCACAATTGATGAAAATATCGATGAACATACTTACATAAAAAGTACATACAGAACATGGAACTCCTTTTTAGAAGTCAGTTAAATCTGCATATGGAAATATAGGTAGGTATATAGTAGATCTACGTATACCTGGCGAGCGACTTTAGTCCAGGCTTGCGATATCTAGGCAGAGTGATTGATTTAATAATAGGTAAAATTAAAAATCCCCCGACACAAAAGAGCTGATGACTTTGAAATGGCAGAACATTGATAAAATATAAGAAGAAGAGAAGATATAAGAAGAAGAAGAACAATATATAAGAAGAATAAATATATATAAAGAAAGAAAGAAAGAAAAATATTTTATCTGGGACACGCACAGGAAATACAAAGACTAAAAAATAAAAAAAGGAGCATAAGAAGGAGAGATAGGTATAAGAACTACCGCTAGAAAACCTGCTTTCAAATAAATAAAACCGCATCCAATTCGGTTCACCCGTTTAAGTGCTACGGTGCCACAGACAGACACACACACAGCGGACAAAATTATAACACCCCTCTTTTTGCGTCGGGGGTTAAAAATAGGTACGTACATAGATATAAGAAAGAAGATTTCTATGGGTACGTAGGTAGGTACTCGTATGTTAATGAGTTCATCGGTTCGAGATAATAATGTCGACGACTGTGTGTGACCGGGGATCGAGCAGAAATCAATACCTACCTTATTGTTTCCTTGAGCCAGTTGAAGATCTTGTTACATTATACGGTCAATCACATAAGTCCATTTATGGCTCCTTCAAACAGGCGCGACACGCGACGTGAATCACTCGCGACACAGGCACAGTTCGTCGCGCGAGAGGCGGTACCTGTGTCGCGAGTGATTCGAGTCTGTTTGAAGGAGCCTTTACACTGTCATGTATACACAACATCAAAATTGTCACAAATTTATTTTTATTATTGCTTTTCAGCATTTCTAATAACTATGAGCTAATATTCTTTAAATTTTAGTTCTATTTCGATTTTGATTAAGTTTTTTATTCTTTATTCGACTTCTGGTTTTGACTATACCAGCACCCTAATTACGTAACACACTATCTATTACAATCTGAATCATTTTGAAGCCTATTGCTAATCCATTGCGTCATATGTTCGAAAAATGTATCTACTGAACAACGTAAATAACGCAATGAATGTTGTTGAACTGTCAAAATGAAACCCATTCCTACTGTTAGTGTGTTACGTAATTACCCCGCAGGTACCGATATTATCGATAGATATATTTGCCTAATTATTAGTAAATACTTAGTCTCTGTTCGTGGAAAAATACCCACACGGTAGAAACGATTTAATTTCGATGTCATGTGAGGGAGAGTCAACAAAGTTCTAAAAACCATCTTCGCTTTCCTTACAGCTGAACGAAGATAAATACTCCGGCAATATTTTCGACTGGGGCGCCCAAGGATTCACTCTCTGGACCGTTGATATGGATGGCACAATTCTAAACTTCTGGACCACGCAACAATATTACATTTCACCAGGTAAAATCTCATTAAAAAAAAAAACTTTGTTGGTACCCATAAGTACCTATACATTAATAATCTCGCTGCTTTTTTTGTCGTCTGTACCTAGCTATCTTTTGGGTAGGTACGAGTAGGTTGACAAAAAACTTGTAACTTGCTTCCTCCAAAGGGCTGTCGAGCAAATACAATGGAGTCAACGAAATTTATCTCGTGTCACCACGAATTATAAAAGAAAATAATAGAATATGTACCTATATGATCCTGCTTAAGAGGGCGCACAACGGGCCACTAGCGCCACTCCTTTAAAAAAAAAAAATCTAATGATTGAGAAGGAATTATGAATAACAGCTTGTAAGAACCCTCGGTAAGTATCTAGAATTTTCTAATAAATTTTATTAAGTTTCATATTAAGACACAAAGCAACAAAATTCGATCTAAAGAAAAGCGGCCACATTGCTCTAGACCGTATTTTCTCGCTTCGTGTCTAAATATGAAAGTTTATAAAAGGTATTAGAAAATTTTAGACACACTTACCGAGGGTCCTTACAAGCCGTTATTCATAATTCCTTCTCAGTCATGAGACAATATTTTTTTAAAGGAGTGTCGCTAGTGGACCGTTGTGCGCCCTCTTAAACAGATTGTAAGCCTGATGACTTATCACAGTTATCATTATCTCTTAGTGGAACAATGATGGCTTATGGGAGAGAGAGATGGAGTTATACAGGGCCAATCGCACCATCCCTTTTTCGATACCTGTGCCCAAATAACTGTAGCATGTTCTCTTTGTCCAGAAACTCTTGCAACTGACCCAGCCATTCGTGTCGCCCAGCGCAACCCTGACTTGCTGTTACAAGACAACTCCATCCTTGTCTCTGGTTTCAACAGAGAACTGTACCGCATTTCCACCAACGTTAGTGACATCACTGGCCCGAACAGCGACTTCACAGAGCAGGCCTGCATACCGTGGATGGGTAAGAGCCTGCGCCCACTGCCGCGGCGGTAAGGCAGGGCATCCTTCGGCATCACTACATGCAAGTGCATGCTGACGAACGATGTCGCGACGTCCTTAGGCTAATTCATTGAAATTTTAATTTTATTGTTATACTATTAAGTTAATACCCGCGCAGTCGGATAACAAGTATTTCAGTTAGGGTTACCACTTGTTTTACTTTTTTTAATATTATTTTAGTTTAGAAAACAGTTTTTACTTTAAAATAGGTACGTCCCCTTTAGACAAAAAGGCCGGACAAGTTCGGACGAGTGATCCAAAAGCCGGACATGTCCGGCAAAATCCAGACGGTTGGTAACACTAGTTTCAGTGCAAGTTATTTATTTGTATCTAAAGGCTTACCAACTAAATACATAATCAGCACGAATCCTCAATCTTTGTCGTGATTATAAGGGTGGCAGGGAGACCTCGACGCGCAAACTGTAACCATGAATTCAGCACATGATTCTAGATTCCCTAGCGCAGAAATTTTTCGTCGATTATCAAAAAAAAAAACATCTGCAGTTTCATAGAAAAGTACTAAACCTACGCGCTCAAAATGTATGGAACGGCAATTTTTTTTTTATAACCAACGAACAATTTAAACTCAGGGGCATTCAGAATTATGTTCTGAATCCATGGTAACAGGGCGCTCGTCCTTGTCCGTGCCACCCTGTATAGACAAAGAGGAAGACACATGCGCTGCTACTAGTTCGATAATGTTAAATAATCTGTCTAATTCAGGTGAACACTACTACTATAAGACTACAGTAGACATGGAGTGCAAGGCTGATACGCTGTTGCCCTGGTTCCCCCTGATCTATTCAGAACAGCTGATCGGCGTTGGATTGGTTACGTTCGGAAAGCACACTATCAGTGACGGCGAAACAGACTGGTTCGAAACACCAACGAGGACTGCTGTTCAGGTAACTTTTAACATAATTTTAAATTCGCTTTTCGTGTCTGTATGTATGACCGCGTTGTTCTTCTAAACTACGCAACGGATTTTGATGTGGTGTACACCATTATTTAGAGAATTTATTCCGGAGGGCTTGATGTGAACGTTAAATAATAAACTTACAATACAACTATTTTCTTAATATCCTTCGGTAAACTTCGTGTGTTGCCCTTTGCACTTGGTGCAGACCGGACGCTCTCAATCGACTTGGAAGTATATAGAGTTGTTAAT
The DNA here is from genome assembly GCA_917490735.1 of Dryobotodes eremita. NCBI lineage: Eukaryota > Metazoa > Arthropoda > Insecta > Lepidoptera > Noctuidae > Dryobotodes > Dryobotodes eremita. The sequence goes on from OU823257.1 coordinate 16,854,173, forward strand.
ACTCTTTTAACTTTATGTAATTTATTTTAAAATGGGAGGAAACTGACGAAATACGAAGTTTGCCGAGGGACAAGAAAATTGTTGTACTGTACGTTTAGGTAGGTAATAAGGAAATTTATGTTTTGTCAAGATATGAAAACCGTGCGAAGCAGGGGTGGGTAGCCAGTTTATTACAAACATCAGTCTTATTGCTTTAATGATCTTTTCTGATTCATTTATTTGCGGGGTAACTGCTGTGATTGGTTGACTGAATTATCAACAGCTAATCAGTTCACTCGACTTGCGTTTTATTGACACGTCTATAATTTTAGTTCCTGAAACCGGCGGGGTAATTGTGTAACACATTATCAGTAGGAATGGCTTTCATTTTGACAGTTCAACAACATTCATTGCGTTATTTACGTCGAATATATGAAGCAATGGATTATTGGTATATGGAGTGGATTGATGGGGTAGACGTGTTCATGAGTGGTGAGCGCTAATCGGCAAACGTAAGGTAGGACGCCCTCTGGCTAGGTGGAGCGATGATCTTCGCAGGATGGCTGGTAACAGCTGGATGAGAGTTGACGAGAATAGAGCTGAATGGCGTGCAATGGGGCTATCGTTTTTGTGCTCACCAGTTGGTGCCACTGTCGCGTAAGGTCCTGTTGTAGTACTTTTATTTGATGTTTTGGATATGTTTAAGTACCCTTATATTCATAGTATGTTTATTTTATTACATTTAAAAACTTCAAATGAATATTTCGATTAAAATATACCTAAACAATTTTAGGTATATTTGCCAATGCAAGCATGAAGCAAACAAATCTTATTCTTCCTTTAAGTGCTACCAAATTAGATCTTAACTTTTTACTTAAAATCTTAAGCCATAATTAACCAAAAATGGCATAACCATTACAGCTATTATGAATCATTCGGTAAAATCCGTGATAAAAAATCCCGCAGTGAACGTTCAGTACATATTTTGACATCTAGAGCCTTACTCTACACTAGCGCCTCTAGCGGCGAACTCAAGCGCGATAGCCCTCATTGGAGAGGCCTATCTCTAGCAGTGGACTGTTGTGGGCTGATGATGATGAAGCAATGGATCAGCAATATCCTTAAAAATTATTCAGATTATGATTGATAGTGTGTTACGCAATTAGGGTGTGTGTGGGTGTAAGAGTTTTAATTATTTATAACTTTAGTGAGATAGTTGTACGATCCTATGTATCGAAAAAGGGATACTGACGTTTTTTTTTTACATCTGTGGATTTGTTGTGTCATATGCTCTTAGGTTGATAACAATCAATGAAAAAATGAATCGAGTATAGTGGCGAAACTGGTCATATACGTGGGAATATTTATTACTTCTATAGTTTTATGTTGTTTTTAGTTTGTTTTCATAGGCCTATGAAAACATAAACTGTAAACAAGTTGTACCTGTAAAACTCTGCCTAACCCTTCGGGAATCACATGCGTAATGTAAGGTTATGTTTCTATAGTTTTCTAACGTATTTATTTCCAGGCAATCGTTCCTAGAGGCCCGGAGTGCCTATACGACTTGGCAGATTCGCCTGGACTGGTCACCATGCACACCTACTTCATCAAGCACCCTTATGCACTCACTTGTGTATTTTGATAGATCAATGTCAATGTGTGTGTGTGTGTGTTGATATTATTAATATATTATTTAAATAAACATTTACATACTTAATTTTTGCTTATTTTTGGCCTAATCTATACATACTAATATTATAAAGAGGTTGTTTGTTTGTATGTAGGGGGTAATTTCTGGAACTACCGGTCGGATTTGAAAAGTTCTTTTTGCATTTGATAGCCCAATTCGTGAGGAAGGCTATAGGTTATGTAGGATGTCGGGACATCTCTATTTGTCAATTCTATAAACACTGTTTTTTTTTTGGCAGTCATTAACTTACCTATTACATTCATAATGATGTTCTGCGTTTTGCTGGCATTTCATGTGATAATAGTATTTTTGCAAACATGCATGGAAATATTGTCATTATTTTCGAAAAAAGAACACACGAAGTATCGAATTTGAGGACAAAGAAAATCAAATCCACTGCTGGAGCGTTTTTTGAATTTGGAACACTACAACGTTCCAGCAATGTCGTATGAAACGGTGTGTTGGGGTTATTAAATACTCTTTGATTGGATCTCTTTTATCATTCTTGGCATACCAAAGTAAGTCTCTTTGCTTAGTACAAATTGCGTTCACGTGGCTGTGCCTTTCGACACAGGTGATAAATAAAAAAAATGGCGGCAAAGCTGAAAATTCATCTTGATTTGTTATTTACATACTTAATAAATATAAATTTAATAATTAAAATGAGTTCCAACGGTTCAGAGAGTGAAATGGAGATTGATTGTACTCCACCAGATTTAAGAACAGAAGCCAAATTGGCAATGGAAAACTTGCTTCCATAGAAGCACCCCTGGCCACTTGCCAACATCTAAGTCCACAGCCATTCACCTCAAAACAGCATTATTCAGTCATCTACCACTACATCCAATGCCCACATGCAAACCTCATCAGATGTTCAACAAACAAACATAAATGTACTGGGGAAATTAATAACAGTTTCTTTTAGTAATTGCCCCAATATGACTAATGTAACTTTTAATATTAATTAAATTAAATGTATAATATAAAAAGTATGTTTTATTTCCCTGCATGAGAAAAGCATTATATATGGCTCGGCGGAAATGGCAATTGCCTGTCTCGTATTAGTGAAGTCCTCGCCATGGCAATTGCCTGTCTCGTATTAGTGAAGTCCTCGCCATGGCAATTGCCTGTCTCGTATTAGTGAAGTCCTCGCCATGGCAATTGCCTGTCTCGTATTAGTGAAGTCCTCGCCTGCGGCTCGGCCTTCAAACTCATACTCGACCTGGGCCGGCAGTCTCGACATTAGATAGCGACAAAAATCTGTCGCTAAGTCGATCGATGTCAAATTCCTTTAATTGACGAGTTTTTTGTAAAATGTCCCTGTAATTTTTTTTCTCTTGATCTGGTATCAAAATACAGGCATAAGTGATGTAATTATTTGAGTTAAGTGTTATTTTGTTAAACTTATTGTTTTATTTAATGCCATGTCAAAAATATAAGTGTGTAGTTTATGTATTATAATAATTGAAATAATGATTAAAATTTTAATATTAATATAATGTAAATAATGGTAACTAAAAATGATTGTACCTACTTCAATGATTGTATGTAATAATAATTGTAACTTGATTTGCATACCATTAAAACGGTGAGACATGTAGCACTATGCAATAATACGAACACCTTTTGTAAACATACCATGTTTCTGCAAATAAATATTCTATTCTATTCTATTCTATTCTAATAGATTTTCAACTTTATTTCCAAAGCATAAGGTTGAAAATCTATTATAGAAATTTGACATCGATACGACAGCGACATATTTTTGTCGCTATCTAATGTCGAGACTGCCGGCCCTGGCCCTGCAGTCTCGACAAATATAACGACAAAAATCGGTCGTTAAGTCTAATCGATGTCAAATTCCTTTAATAGATTTTCAACTTTATTTCGAAAGCATAAGGTTGAAAATATATTAAAGAAATTTGACATCGATTAGACCTTTTTTTTTTTTTTTTTGGGTTGGAAATCATCAAATGACCTCTCCCGCTCTGGGCGGAGCGGAAGGGCGTGTCAGACTCTTACTGACTAAAACCCACCCGTGTTCCTTCAGTTGCCTCTGCGCCAGGGCCACGGTAACTCTTTCGAACAATCCGCGACCCCGGCAGGCATCGGTCCTATCGGACCCCGTCAATGGTGCTGACATCTCTTTGAGGCGCGCGTGGAACACGACGCGCCGTCGACCCGGGCCTGGTCCTTACCGGACGGCGAGCTGCCCATTGCCCGCCGTCCGCAAGCCCGCGCCTACGGTGGCCGGGAGTCGGCAATCGACTCCCGACGGCATCGATTAGACCTAACGACCGATTTTTGTCGCTATCAATGTCGAGACTGCCGGCTCTGCAATTACCTATTTCACGGCCTTTATAATAATGTAGGTACCATTAATTTACCTTGTTCCGTTTTTAAAAGTAGTTTAGATCGTAATAACACTAACGACGAAAATAATAATATACCAATAGTGTTTGATAATTCACTCGTGTTTTATTGCGATCTGATCACCCACCGAATCAAACCTTGTATCCAATACAAACTTATTACCAGAAATTGGTTTATAAATAAATCCTAACTTCCTAATTATATAATATTATAAATGCGAAAGTATGTTTGTTTGTTACCTTTTCACTGAACCGATCATCCTGAAATTTTGCATATACGAGGGCTGCACTAAAAGTATCGGGAATGGAATATTTCCACTGTTCCTGTCATATTAAAATCTTTTTAATTGAAAACTCCTTGGTTTTAAAAATCGAATACCATTTATTTATTTAAAAAAAGATCTCCGGTCTTGTCACAAGGTTTTGTCAAACTTGTTTAGTCGTTGAAAATGGAATTGACTCGAGAAAATTCAAGAGCAATGATTTATTATGACTTTCGAAGTGGTTTAACACAAAAACTGTGTGTTGACCGGATGATTTCTGCATTTGGTGATGAAGCTCCATCCAAAACCACAATTTATCGCTGGTTTGCTGAATTTCAACGTGGACGTGTCAAGCTCAGTGATGATCTCCGTCAAGTTCGTCCAAAAACTGCAGTCACCCAAGAAAACGTTGATGCTGTGCGTAAGCTGATTGAGGAAGATCGACATGTGACATACCGCGAAATTCAGGCAACTTTAGATATTGGCATGAGTCAAATACAAATAATCTTGCATGAACAATTAGGTGTAAAAAAGTTGTTTTCCCGATGGATACCGCATTCGCTCTGTGAAGAGCAAAAAGCGGCTCGCGTTACTTGGTGCGTCAGAACTCTCGAAAGATTCCACGCAGGATCCTCAAATGCTGTATACAACATCGTATCAGGTGACGAATCCTGGATATACGCGTACGAACCCGAAACAAAAAACCAGTCACGAGTTTGGGTGTTCGAAAATGAGTTAAAGCCAACAAAAATTGTTCGCTCACGGAGTGTTGCAAAAAAAATGGTGGCCACGTTTGTCTCCAAAACCGGCCATGTTACGACTATTCCTCTTGAGGGACAAATAACAGTTAATGCAGAATGGTATGCTAGCATTTGTTTGCCACAGGTCGTTTCTGAAGTCCGTAAAGAGAACTGCAACCGCCGCATCATGCTCCATCACGACAATGCGAGTTCTCACACCGCGCACAGAACAAAAGAGTTAGACCATCCGCCGTACAGCCCCGACCTAAGCCCTAATGATTTCTATACTTTCCCTAAAATAAAGAATAAATTGCTTGGACAGAGATTTTCATCACCTGAAGCTGTGGACGCCTACAAAACGGCTATTTTGGAGACCCCAACTTCCGAATGGAATGGTTGCTTCAATGATTGGATCCATCGTATGGAAAAATGTGTCAAATTTCGCGGAGAATACTTCGAAAAGCAATAAATACATTTTTAAATAGTAATGTTGTGTCACTTCCTTGATTACCGAAATTTTCAGTGCCGCCCTCGTACGTTGTCAGGTGTCCAGAAACGGACTTAGGGTACCTTTTATCCCAAAAAAAGTACTGTTCTCGAGGAAAACAACAATAACGTTCTTATGATAATAGATGGCGCCACGTGTCTTTCGAATCATGACTGAATTATATTATTATAGAAACTTTAGTGGTGTGTTAGCTTTTTTTTTTATTAAAGTACCTAATTCATTTCGTGTGTTTAGAGTGTCGATAGACCGGTTTTTCATCCTCCTAAAATTCCCCGAACAACCCGAATTGATTACCCCAATCAATTACGAACTGATTATAATTAATTCTAAATTAACGCGAGCGAAGCCGCGGGCAAAAGCTTGTAAATAATATTCAAAATGGCGCGGAAAACTTTTTAGAAATTTTCTCTTGGACGTAGTGATGATTATGAATAGTATGTAATCAGTTTTAGAATACAAGATGGCGGATGAATTTTTTAATAAAAAATTGATATGGTCATCAATTTTTGGTAATTACGCATTTGTCATCCATTTATTGATTCAAGATGGCGGCGGATATGTTTTTTAATAAAAAGTTCTTTATGGCTTGAATATTTGTTGTACCTACGAATTTTACGTAAGTAGTTCCAAAAACAATGATGATGATGCAGATACTTAGTTACTGTTATCAAATGCAATAAAGTTACTACAAACTTTACTCAACACTGCTATTTAATAAAATAAAAAATACCTTCAAGTACCAAGATTAGTTAAGTCATGTATAAAATAGGGTGGATAGCGGTTTCAATGTGTGCGTGCGCATAATGTTTTTGTTTTGCGATTCAGATACCTAATAATAAATAATATAAGAGAAGAAATCATTTAAAAAAATATTTATATCAAGAGCCAGTGGGTGCTTTGTGCGAACGTTTCTTGACTTTCTGCTGTCTGCGCTTGAGATGACGCTGTATCCGTCCGGCGCCTTCCTTCTTCAGCTCTTCATACTGTTTCACCAGTGCCTCTACACGCAGTTCAGCTGCAATCATAATAAAAAGTTAACTGTAAAAATAGTTATTGATGGCAAAAGGCTCGCCCTCTATTACATGAAACTTGGCGAAATGTCGGTGTAATATAGGTATACGTCTGCCTAATCCTTCGGGGAATTAGGCGTGATGTTATGTTGTAAAAAGTTTGTATGGTATGCAAAATATTCTAAAGCGATGGTCAAGTATAGTGTTGCAACATCTAGAAGCGCCAGTGAAGGTGGCATACTCCATCGAACTACGGATCATAGAAAATGGGAATTAATATTGACTGACAGGGAAGAGGATAGTTTAAGTGCCTCGTTGATCTCGTGAAAGCCGGCAGAACTGCAAATTTTGAAGCTCTAGATTTGATCCATAAGGTGAGCAACGTGTTGTGTGGTTTTTTCCACTACGAAATTTGTAGTAGCAGCACTTAATCCAAACAAAGTAGCAACAAATAAATGTTTTGTACTTACATTTATTTTTAAAATGTGGTTGTTTCCCTTCATTAAACTCTTGCTCAATATGTTTCCTATTGTTCTGATTTACTTCTTTTTCGATTTTACTCTTCTTTGTATGTTTGTGCTGGTCGTTCAGTCGTTGAAGTAGTCTTCGTAACTTTAGTTGTCTGTCTGGGTCTGTAGTCTCTTTCAATTCTGCTCTAATAGCTTTTATGTCTTTCATACGTATGTCTGACAGAAAATTATAGTCATCGGAGAATTGTTTCTTGTCAAACTCACCGCAAAGTGGGTCAAACCTGCAAATACAATGTTAGTTAATAAATAACATTAGAATTTATAGATTTGTCCCTGGTTGATGGCAATAATAATAGGCTTGCCCCCTATTACATGGGACTAAAAATATATCGTCGGTTCAAAGGTAAAACTCATTTTGTGGCATAATTGACTAGTGGAGTTAATTAAGTGCCAAATAAGTTTTACCTGCAAAGGAATTACAAAGCGTCATACAAAACGAAATTAATAATATTAACCCTAAAAATAATATAGAAAGTATAAAGATAAACGATACTATGGCTACAGACCCTGTAGAGATAGCTTCGGTATTTAACGACCATTACGTAAACCTATCGCCTTTACCTACACAAAGTGTCGACCCAAGCTTTAGGAAAAATAATATTAGTGTTAACTCAATGTTTCTGAAACCCAAGCTGGAAAGTGAGGTGAGCCAGGAAATAATGTCACTACGCAACACCAAAGCGGAAGGCTACGATGAATTTAACACGAAAATCATAAAGGCTTGCTGTAATGTGCTGACTGGTGTTTTAACTCACTTAATTAATATGTCGTTTTTGATCGGAGTTTTTCCCGAAAATTTAAATTATCAATAGTAAAGCCCTTATTCAAAAAAGGTGATATATGTATATGATATCAATAATTACCGTCTCAGTACTTTAATACCTATTTTATCAAAAATATACTAAAAATGTATGTATAAAAGACTGATTGACTACTGCAACAAATTTCAAATTATAAGTAGCGAACAGTTTGGCTTCCAAAAAGATAAATCCACTATGTTAGCTATTTATTCTCTTATGAAAATTATACTTACAAATATTAATAATAACTATCTGACTACAGCTCTATTCTTTGATATGTCTAAAGCCTTCGATTTGGTGTCACACGATATACTGCTTCAAAAGTTGGCAACAATTGGGATTAGGGCACCTACACTGCAGTGGATATTATCGTACTTGAGTAACAGGCAACAATGTGTTATTATCAGTAAAATGAACGAAACCAAAGACATCACATCATACTCATCGGAATATAGATATAATAAATATGGTGTCCCCCAAGGTAGCGTACTAGGCCCAATATTATTCCTTTTATATATAAATGATATCATAAAATAATTAATCATAAATGTATCTTATTCGCTGACGATATATCCATCTGATAAAAAACAAAATACCGATATAGATCACGAGACTGACATTAATAATACTATTGATATACTACTACACTGGCTTGACATACACCATTTGAAAATAAATTTAGACAAATCCGTATACATACAATTTAATCAATCTAATAATAATAATATAAATAATATCAAACTTAATAGAACTCAAATTAAACAAGTAACACATACAAAATTTTTAGGAGTAATAATTGATCAAGATATAAACTGGAAGGAACACGTAAATAATGTCAGAGGTTGAATTAATAAATTCGTAGACGCCTTGAAGCAAGTCAAAATGTAACAAACATAAAAACTGCTATTATATCTTACCATGCATATGTTGAATCCTTATTATGCTACGGTCTTATAATGTGGGGTAATAGCACTGATCTAAATACCGCGTTAATCGCTCAAAAGAAGTGCCTAAGATCAATTTATGGACTTCAGCCGTATGATACATGTCAGCCAATATTGAAAAAACTTGGTTTGTTACCGCTTCCATCTCTCTATATTTATGAAATATGTATGTTTGTGACCAAGAATAAACAATTATTCAAGATGGCAAGCGATGTATATCCTCGGAGCGTACGTGTTCCTTATGTACTGGTATTAAATGATTTACCAAAGCTAACCAAATAAAAGCTGTTTAGCAATGTGTGTGCATACTTATAATAACATACCAAACAATCTCAAACTATTAAATGTAAGATTATTTAAAAACAAATTATTTAAATGGCTAAATGAATGTAGCTTTTATAGTTTGAAAGAATTTATGGACAAAACATATTGACATTATATTCTGTCTAACATTAACGTACTTAATTATAATTACCCTGTAACATTAAATTTTTGCATGCTATGTTATATCTTAGCTAAACATGTTTATGCCACTCTTACCTATGCTTAACACCATTGTATACCATGTTTTACACAAAATTATTATTAACCTTTTCACCGCCATGGACTTCAATGGAAGTTCAGCTGCCTCGAAATTTTAGTTAGATTTACATGTTTTAATGGCACGTACGCCTTTAAAACAAAATCAATTTCTAAAGGACACACTCTTATTTTGTTTTCTCTCGTATGTGCCATTAAAACATGTAAATCTAACTAAAATTTCGAGGCAGCTGAACTTCTACTGAAGTCTGTGGCGGTGAAAAGGTTACAGATTTAGAGCTAAAGACTTTTTCACATCACAGTTTTGTTATGGAGCACAATACGCACTTAGTGATTTTTTCTTAATGTAGATTTTCTCTTTATAGAAGCAAAAGTAGCAAAATCTCATGATCAGAGGTTTATCTCTGCCTAACCCTTCGGGGATTACAAGCGTGATGTTAGAGGTGGGTGTTTCTCTTAAAAGCAAAAAACATTACTTTAAATCTTGTTACCTTGGATCACGGACTTCTTTTTTCTTGACCGTAGGGATAGCTTGCAGCATTCGAACAGGTATCTTTGAGCTCATCTCCCGTGGTCTGTTCTTATTTTCTCTCTTGAAAACTTTTGGTCCGTCCCGCTCTTTTTTCTTGTCAGAGTTACCAAAAAGTGCTTCCTTATATACTTTGGCACCAACTTTCTCTTTCAATTTTTGCAATTCTTCAAATGATAATGTTGATAACTGTGATCTAATTTCAGTCTGAAATGATAATTTCGATTATTGTATTAAAAGTATTGATTTCAAATAGGCACAAAAAAGGCACTTTTGAGCGTCAACATTTAGATTAAAATAGAATTGATTCTAGTCGCCCCTTCCAAAAGGAAGAATGGAGAAGAATGGGCATGAAACTCCATTGCTACTCTTTTAAAATGTTTTACAATATTTTGTATGCATTAATTATATAACAATATGTGAAGACGACCTAGAATAAAATTAGTACACCACAATTATAGGTAGAATAGGTATTAAAATAAGCACCTATTAAAACAATGAATATTGCATGGTTATTCAGTTCTGTACTTATCAACTTTTAATGATCTGCACTCTGTTAAACACAGGATAGGACGGATACTTATTCTTGTAAAATACCGCTTTGCCACATAAATAATATTATGAGTAGGTAAGTAAACTTCCGTCTTGTCACAAGCTGAGGCCTATGCCCAGCTGGGAGTACTCGGGTTGTGGTTGATGATCAAGGTCGGATCGCATTTAGTATTTTGCTCACCCTTTCTCCATCGTCCTGTTCATCAACTCCCGAGTTGTTATCTGCTTCGTCGCTGCTACTCATAGTAGAGTTCTGTAAGTTTATAAGAAACTTGAAATACACACAATAACAAAGATTTTGTAGGTTAGGAGTTCGTGTGATTTGACGCAGGTTTGACAACTCTTGATCACAGAACTAAAAGAAGAGCGAGCAAAATAACTCGGCGCGCGGCCAAAATCGGAAATAATTGTTTGCCGCCATCTCGACGTTTATATCAGGGGTCAAGAGAGAGAGTGTGCTAAGTTCCGTATTTTCTAAAGTAAATAATCTTCATCATTATGCCGAAGCCCGAAAGTGATTAAAAGTGCTGGCAGGGATATAGTTTTGAAGAACACGCGCGCAAACTTATCTTACGCGCATTTTCTATTACTTGATCACAGTTAACTATAAACTAGTACCTACTTGATCTCTGGTTTGGATACTGAAATTTTACTTTTCGTTCAGAATTTGAAATAAATGCAATGGGGTTAAAAACTGCCACTTGCTCTCTTCAGATGTCGCTGCTTTCCAATGTCCAAGAATTTGACAGCTAGCTGTCTGTCCCTATGCATACATTTTTCGAAAAATGAAGGTAAACAACATCTGCAATCATAATTATCACTGTTATTCAGCAATATATTTTTCTAATATCATTCGGCGGTCTTCTTTTATGCTCACAAAATAAGTTCTGATAGCTTTCCAATTCAAAAATATTGTATCTTCCGTTCCACGAAAAAAATTGCTTAACCTTTATTTGTTTCTTTTAGTAAACAATTTAAAAAAAGTCTTCAAAAGTAAAAATATAAAATAAAGTATTTTCACGTGCTCTAATGCCCTCATAAAGTTAAAAGTACGTTTTCTCAAAATAAAGTACAAAACTTTATTATAAAGTACGGGTGGCAACCCTAATGTCAGGTGTCAACAGAGTGGAGTGCGCTGTGCGGGTTCCATGTTTACCAAAGTAAATAATCGCCGTCAATAGGCCGAAAGTGTGCTCTGGCAGTGCTTGAAGGTCATGGGTTAAATACGCGCGCAGACTTATCTTGCGCGCACTCTAGCTAGACATTTTGCAAAAAATTGCTAGATTGTCAGAATTTTTTATCCAAAAAAGTTGCTAGAAGTAGCTAATTGCTACTTAGTTGGTACGTTACAATAAAAATTGCCAAATTATTACAATCGTGTTTTGAATCAAATTCGATTAAAAAATCAGTAAGTTTTTATTATTAAAATATAAACTTGGTAATTACAATTACTTGGTGCAATAATGTTTTTCAATTTAAATAGCTGAAGAGGAAGATGTCGATGGCTGCGGTTTATTTTCCTATGATGTGTATTTTTCAGCGGAAGCCATCTTTTAAAGTATTTCTTTGGGCAAAACACAATTACCTATGTCAACATTGACCACTTTTTTATGGGAGTCTCGGATGCAGAGGATTGAGTCAATGGGACAGTAAGACAGTATAGACTATTCTCTACCAACGATAGGTTCACACATTGTATAATAATATACTTCGCCAGGTATACCATTCCGAGACACAGTGGTCACGTGGGAGACACAAGCCTACGTCATCACCGCTGTGTTACCAGTAGTGTGTTATAATAACTCCCCAACTGCCTTTATTACCTGTGCGAATCCGATAAAACAATGAGGTTTCAACAAAAAATTACGTTGGTATATGTTTAAATTGAATTGTTTCGTTTGATTAGAAAAACGTAATGACAATTTAAATGCTTTACATATATTTTTTAACAAAATGGTGATTGAAAATGTTTCCCTAATGTTTTGTTGCAATAAAGTGGCAACTGGATAGTGACGTAAGCATGTTTCATTCCCGGAATGCCAGACCTTGTTTTTTAGACCATGGATCCATAGAGTTCCATTCATTATAAGTCTACCAGAGCGTGCATACGCCATCCATGTGTTTTGGCCAAACTGAAGCGAATGCCGCGCGGGGTACAGGACGAAATTCGCTCAACTAACTTGTATGGATTATAACTGGCGCGAATAGTTGCGCGATTTCCTAATCATTAACACAATCGACGCGCGCAGATGCTCCTTAGTGTGGCCAGGACTTTAATTGTATATGCTCACGCGCAAACATATGGACTGGTTCAGGCCCTAAGGGTTAGTGGGTACATTTTGTTCGTCCCATTCATGGAATTAGTAAGTACTTGGTAGGTATAAATTTATTAGGAGATCATTTTGAAACGATCTTTGGTTACTGTTTTGAACTGTTTTGTATAAAACTCTGTGCACAATACCTGTGATTGAAAAGGATCCTATGATAAGGATTAAAAAAAAAGTGAGTTTTATTCACGTTTTTTTTTGGTTCCCGAAAAGGCCCCAAAATAAATTGTTAAAAGTATTTCATAATGTGCGTGTAATATGAAAAGTCTCTAGAAAATGTCTCATAATGTAGGTAACCATGCTTGCTACGACCTACCAGCTCTGCTATATAAAATTGACAAGTAAGAAATGATAAATTATTAATAATGGATTTAGATGAAGCAATCACTGTGACAAAAATAATAATTCAAGGTGAACCTTGCCATCTGATGATAACGTGGAAGCCTGATTTATTTGAAGTTTATCTTTACAATAAAGATAATCTATGGAAGGGGCGGTTTTCACAAAATCGTCTGGTAGGTTTCAGTAGGAACTTACACATGTCCAAGGGTGCATATTATGCCAATGTAAAAAAATGCCTTTCACAGCCTAGGGATGATTACTTGTACGAATTAAAAGGCGGCTTTTTCTACTGGAAACGTAAAGTTATGGGATCAATGATTATAGAAGGATTCCTGCCGATGGAATTAGATAAAGCTCCTAAACATAAACATCCGGATTTGGTTGAAGTATTAATAGCAATGAACAAACATATGAAACACAAAGTAAAAACACTCAAATATAGGTATGATACAATTAGATCTGAATATCAAAAGTGCTTGAAAGACACCGAAGAATTTTTGAACCTTAAAATTCAAATGGAAAAAGCACTCTGTGATAAGTTTTTAAATTTACTAACTGTTAAAAGATCTAGAATGAAAACTGTAAATATGAAACAGGAATTTCTGGAAGATCGAGAAATGGTAGACTTTCATTATTAGCAATGATTCAAATATTTTCATATAACTTACTCCGACAAACGCTGTGCTAATGATATCTAACCGAGTATGATGGATCGCCAATCCATGGTTAGGTTTTAAAACCCAAGTTTTGTAAAGAATACCTTTCTCAGCCCAGAAATAACTACGGTTCCGACAAGCAACTTCTGCTGGCAACGTAAAATATACAGGACATGAGGGAGGATCTCTGCCGATGGAAACAATAAAAAAAAAACCAGAGCCTATCCGAGAAAAATTGGAGTATATCTCTAAAATTATATCAAGGATTTTTTTTTAAACATGACGTTGGTACCTAGAAACTATATAGACCTAACGATGTTGGACTTAAACACAAGTATCTTTCTAATAAAAACGATTTCAATTATTGTTTATTCAATTGTTGTTGTTTGTTGTATTCTTTACCTTCTTCACTTTCATATTATAATAGTATTTATGGTGTGCTCATAATAATAGTCTTCCAGACCGAATTTCGGCCATGGCGGCCAATCTCAGCAGAGCTTGGCCTTCGGCGCGGTAGATATTGTAGTGCACAAGCACTCTCACTCTTTCTTCCCAAAATCTCATAGTCCGATGGGACGGCAATCCGACACGACCGGAGAGAGATCAGGCGCAGAATCAACGGCTTAATATGTGTATATGTGTGTGTGTGGTGGTGTGATACCCCCGTGCCTCGGAAGGCACGGGGGGTATTACACCGCCAACTTCCAAACTCCGGGCTGTTACTGAGAAATTCCTAATAGAAAAGCCTAAAACCACTTTCCCCGACCTGGGAATTAAACCCAGAAACCCCGCTCAGCAGTGGCGCTTGTGACCAGAGACCAACGGGGCAGTTGAAACGGGACGTGCACATACGTCTAGTCATGATAACTATAGCCCAGTTTGCCAGAACACTTTTGTTCGCATACAATACCCTTAACCCTTTGGCGAAAACAAGCATAATTTTATGTGTTATGAAATATCTACCGGGAGTATTATAAATGATAAATGAGTTTATTTCTGTAAGTGGGTTTGTACAAATACTTTTACACGTCAATCATATTTTTTAAACTAGATGAGGTCGCCGTTTCCTATCTGACTACTCTGAGAAGAAAGGCCGAAACAAACTCAGAAGTCACAGTCTCTTTTAAAGTCCAGACATAATCTTGGTCAGATCATGTGAAGACTATGTAGATTAGTGTCTGAAATGATCTTTTGAAGAAAGAACCACACAGATTGAGTGGACCTGTCCAGTCAGTGCACGCATTTGTCAGTAATCGTGCAGCTCATCTCGGAGCTCAACGATTTGACGAACAATACCAAAGAAATGACATTTAGGTAGGCCGCATAAATTACTCAAACTGCCAGATCATGATTAAAACTAAATGAGAAAAAAAAAGAAACAAATAAGCAATGACCCACATAGTCCTCACATTCACAATAATTAAAATAATATCAAGGGTTCACGGGCTATTTGTATAAAGCGACATTTTTGGAACTTTACAGGAGAGCATTTCAAAGTTTCATTTTTAGGAAAAAAAATACATTATAAAAAATGTATTAATACTGTTTTATGAAAAAGTGATCCCTGTTGTTTTCCTTTACAGAAACCGCACAATTTTGTCTAGTTTTCATTTTTTTATAGCTGTTATTACCAGAAATAAACGTCGCTTAATACAAATTTACTTAAAATCACTTTTATTTAGAAACAAGCTAAATTATTCAAGCGCCATACATAACTGTAAATTATAGGTTCAGGAAAAATAATTTAACCGACACTCTGTTGTTTTAGTGTAAGGCTAAATGTATTAACAACCATCGCGATGATAAAATTGAATCCAGGCTATTTAGCTTAAGCAGCTGAAGTATCATAAAGTAGTTGCAGATCAAAGTGACATGACATTAAAAGTGAACGTTTTGAAATGACAGCAAATTTGTATGTTTTAAGCGACATCAAGTATGGATTCTAGATGCTGGCAAAACGAATCAAACGCTCTAAAATTTATGTCACGACAAACAGCTAAAGTAAAAATCACAAAATATTTTGTCTGTATGATGTCAATTTTTTGTAAAATTGTATAAAATTTGTGTCGCATCAATCAAATCAGATTCAAACTAGACCTAAATTTCCAGATGTTTCCAGTGACAAAAATGTGCTCATATCGCCATGAAACTGTGTAAGTACATACTTAATTAGTTATATAATTTAGTAACTAGTGTAAAAAGTTAGTTGAAACAAAATTGTTAGTAGTTAATGAATTAATATTCAAGTGAGCATCCTACTAATATTATAAATGTGAAAGTTTGTGAGGAGGGATGGATGGATATTTGTTACTCTTTCACGCAAAAACTACTGAACGGATTTAGATGGAATTTGGAACACAGATAGTTTATGACCTGGATTAACACAAATAATACTTTTTATCCTGGTAGTACGTTCCTGTGGGATAATTTCCGACCTTCACGCGGGCAAAGCCGCGGGCCAAAGCTAGTAACTCATAAGCAGCGGTGCGTGTCGCGTTTGCGATATAAGGTGCAAAAAATTGAAATCACCATAAAATTCCGCAGTTTTTCTCTACTGGCAAAAGTTTGTGGAAGTGGAGGACTCGTACTTCTAAACCAGTTTTTTTTTTTTGTAAATGTACTAATTTAACGTTTTTCTCAATAATAACGTTGTCCTAATCTCTATGGAATTTTTTGCTTATAAGGATTTTTGTTATAACGGCTGAATGTGGTTAAAGCACGGGGGCAACGCACGTCAGGTCTGCGAACTTATCAAGGAATTTAAAAAAATCTATAATTAGTATATAAAATAAAATAAAAAGAATATGTACGACCTCTCTTCATAAAGTCGCTATTCTATTAATGTATTATAAGTATTTGTTGAAGAATGAGAAAAGAAGAATGAGAGAGTGATCAAAGTGTTTCTTGTCGAACGTTTTCCGTTAGCTTAGAAATCTTTTGGAACCTTGCATTTAGTATTTTTACTAGAAATGTTATTACATTAGTGTCTAAATCTTTACTAACCGACCTATGCGCTGCTTATTGATGGCTGGCTCGTTCTTTTGCCAAAGACTTAGTATTGCCATTTACCGCCACACATAATGTAGAAACAGTGGTTGGCTAAGTCAAATAATATGTAGATTATTCAATAATGGACTTGCCCATAAACAGAAACAATTTTTTTTATTGTTCTAATAATTTTATTACATCCATCCATCTCTATTAAATTGCGCAATTTCATAAATTTGTTCGGCGAAGGCAACTAAAACTTATGAAGTGAGATCAATTCTGTATCTGAATCAGTGCCTTTAGTCTACTTTCAGAATTTATCATGTACAAAGAAGTTAAGTAGCCTATGGTGCATCTATTCGATGCTCAGGTCAACAATAAGTATTAAACATAATATTGAAATTAATACGTACACCAAATTACTGGCATTTTTAAAAAGGAAGTCGGAAAGACATCAGCTAAGAAATCAAAACTTTTCACAGCTCAAAATGTGGAAACGTTTCTAAATGAAGCCCCTGATCACAACTTTCTTACAACAAAAGTAAGTACCTACCTAATGATTGAATGTTAGTAACTAAAATGCTACATACTTACTTATACTTACTAGCGACCCGCTCATGCATCGCTCGCTTGTGTGCGGTCTACTGAAGTGATGGGTAAAGTTTCAACACGCCAAAATGTCGAGATTTCTGCGGTCTATCCAAGTTAAATATTATTGTAAGCCTTCGTTGGGTTTATGTGTCCATTATTACAATTATATGTGTCAATCAAATCTAAGAAAGTGTATAACTTGTAATACATAAGAATTAATATATATGACGGAGAAGGTACTTCTATCTAGTTATCATTAACCATATTTTAACTAGTGTTAGCGTACTATGGGAAGTGTTGGTTATTGCGCAATAGAAAAACCGTTTGCAGTTCAAATCAAATTATAATTAACGAACAAATTAATCACACTAGCGAATCACACACTGTAGGTACATGACACACACAACTATAGAGAACGCGCGACAGTTTCTAAACGTGTTCACTGCTAAACCGCCAACAACAAACTCTGCTTTTACTCTGGTCAAGCGTTATGTTTAGACTCTGTCGAGCGCCACCTGGTGGCGTTGGCGTCCCGATTTGTCAAAGTCAAACGATTGATTTAACGTATTTGGGCATTTTCAGTTTTAAGTGTACCCGCGATTTTGAGACTGTCCCACTTATTCAAAATTTTATAGGAAGATAAATCATGGGCATATGGTTTAATTTATGGAATAAAAAAGTAAATTATTCATTAAATTTACGAATTCATCTGAAATCCAGGTAAAACACTTTTAAATTATTAATTTATACGTATTTCAAATATTCAGAGTAACTGTTTTTGGCATGTCCCACCCCTTGCCAACATTGAATTGACCGAAATTACTAAAATACTACTACGAATACATTTAAAAGTTTTGGTGGGTTCATAGTGTAATGTCTTTGTCGACACATAAATTAAATGTATACAATTTAAACTCTAATAAAACAGGCCAAAATTCGTTTTCAAAAAAAAAATCTAAATTGAAACCGGTCGGACATGTCAGTTTAGTGACGGTTCCAGTTGTTTCAAATAATTACTAAAGGAACTCATAATAATTTAAATGCCAACATTAAGTGAAGAAGATCACGCCCAAAATTTTTAAACGTCTGTTATGGGCCAGTGTCTCGAGTGAAAGGGTGTTATTGTTTGTGTCGGCAGCTGTCTCCAGTTTTTTTGTCAGGTTAGTGACGTTATTTCCTTGTTAATATACAAAGTTTTAAATCCTACAAATGTTTCAACCGAATCATATACAACTTACAAATATTTTCACATATTTAATTCTTACTAAATATTTAATTGTGATTAGAAAACATTTTTCTTTAATATTTATCCGCGAATGTGACGTCGGTTTGGTGACATTTTTATTCCGTCACATATAGGACTGACTACAAATGTCACCAAACTGACACATAAAGCTAGGATTACATAGCTACAATACTTTATTTTCAGGTATTTTCTGTTAATAAATCTCACTATGCCACTAAGTGGCGCGGAAAGGACGAAACGATATAGGTTTGGATATATATCGTTGATATAATATTCCTAGCTAAATGAATAATGTGTGAGACTTGTAATCCAGGAAGTTCTACTGTGAGACTGATTAGGTTATTTAATAAAGTACAAAGATTAGTTTTCTTAAAAAGCACAACTGTTAGTTAAGTTACTATTTAAATTATACTATAGTGACATCAAAGACTATTTAACTTGAGACTGATTTAATCCCTTTTAAAGGTAATTTAAAGACTTACTGTAGGTTGTTTTGCAATTAGATTTAATAATATATTTACGGTGATTTTTCCTTTAGCATATTGATTAATGGTCAAATTATGTTCCTTAGTTGTCTGTAGATAACTAATTAGATAAATGTGGATCCACTGTGGTAGCTCGTAAAATTCAAGTTTTCTTACGTTTTTTGCAACTTACAGGTCAGTTTCAGCTTGCAAATCAAGCAAACAAAATATAGTTTGCGACAAAACCATATAATATTTACATGACCATAAGAATCATCAAGACATCTCCATAATTTAGATTTTCGGTATTATGATCTGATTAGGAAAATATTTAGATCAAGAAGCTGAAACTGACCTATACATTGCAAAAAACGCAAGAAAACTTGAAATTCGCGCGCTAACACAGCCTATCCGCCCTCAGATATAAAAATATTAGTTTAAATACTTTTAATAGAAATGTGAAAGAATAAAGACTTTTAATTACCAACGCTGTGTTTTATTTTGTATCATGTAATCTCAGCTTAAGGTTTTTCAATGTGTCAGTTTGGTGACTGTCCCAATTTGTATGTGAACAAAATATATATTTTTTTACTTTTGTTTCATTGTTTAATTATATTTGTTTGAATATTGTTTTTGCCTGTTGGAATATTGAACACTACAAAATACATTTATTAAAAAAACTAACCCTTTATCAAGGGAATTAATAAAAAATCGATATTCGTAGCGTCACTTGTCACAAAACAGAAGTTGAAACCTCATTTTAGAGAAATGAGATTTCAATTTAAGGTTAGTATCTATTTTTTTCGATGGATTGTAATATTCAGTAGCAAAAGAAAATAAAAATTGAGTCATATTACTTAAAATAATAAAACAGGATGATTTTTATGTCGTCACCAAACTGACTACATTTTCACTACAATGTCCATTTATTTTCCGTTTTTAATAAGGAAAACACTCAATTTATTAAAAATAAAATACTATCTCCAGTCCGTCAGACTATGAAGTACAGGTTGAGATCTTTAAACATATTAAAAACACAACTTTAAAAAAAATATCGTATTTTGAACAGGGTACACTTATAAGTGAAAATGCCCACATCCATTTGACTTTGCACAATACAGTGCAAAATCCACCATACCAATATTATTTTTTACTTGATAACACTGTTGCTAATTGACTTTGCACGATCCTGCAAAGCAATATCCACGATATACCATTCTATTTTTTTACTTGGTTAACACTGCTTTCCACGAAGACGTCGCGAGGTCCAACTTGTACAAGGCCCTAAATAAAATGTGGTTACATTGGAATTTGAACTTTGTCAAGCCAGCATTGAGTTTCGAGTTCCAAAACATAACTATGATCTAAGATTCTGAATTCAAGCTTAGCGTATAGTATAGGCAAAATTAACAGATGTTTTACCTACTAAAGAATTTCATTGATTGATTATAATTATAATTTATTATAATAATATAAATAATAAAAATAATATTATAATATTTATTATTGATTATAATTTATTGTTGTTTTTGTCGTGTTTGATGAGAGGGGTAGGCAAAGAGGCGCGGGTGAAACTTGATTTTTTTCTGTCTTGCTGCGCCCTCTTGAGTAGGTAGTTGAGAGAATGAATGACAATGATTCGGAGAATGTTCTCCGAACCTACCGTATCGCTGTGGTAGAGCCATAAGCTCTTGCGTTGCGGCTTTGCCCTTATCAGCCAGACATGGCGTGATGCGAAGGCGCCAGTGAGCACCAGCTTAGTTGTAAGTACTATGTATGTGTTAGACTAGAATAAGCAGTCTTACATCAAACTCTGTAAACTCGGGTTGTTTTTTCTAATAAACTCTTAGTTTAACGAGTCCTACGGTTTTATTTTAAGCCCTCGCTCCGCTCCCGAAATCTAACTAGGTTGGTAAGAAATCACGTTTGTTTTCTTTACGATCCTTTTAAAAAACCAGTCAAGTGCGTGTCGGACCACGTACAGCGTAGGGTCTCGTAGTTGGGATGAATGATTGATTACGCTTGCACACTGTACAGTATTGTCTTTATCGCCCCCAAAAATAAGTTTGTGTTTTATAGTTTTTTTTTAATGACCACAATTATTTCTGCGGTTGTAACCGAAAACATTTACAAAACTATTGTCTTAAATAGAAAAGTCACCTCTAAACATCACAATCTTTTTTTAATTATAACATCTAACAATATCTCACACGCTTATGCGCCACTCGATCCTCTCTGCCTACCTCGCAAAGGAAAGCGTAAAGTTATAGTAGTAGTACATTTATGTTGTTTTTCTGCATAAAATGTATATCTTTTTACATTTCACAATAACATTTACAAATAGTAGATTACGCACCAAGGGGATAAAGCAGTGTTTTCTGTCGCGGGTGCCGCCGCCCTATTGAATTACGAGCGTAACTAAAGATTATAGTGGTACCTAACTCCCGAGCGGAGCGAAGGCGTTTGCTCGGGAATTAAGACAAGAATCCTAAATGCAGCGAGGGATTCAAGCTCGCTCAAGACGAAGGCACGTTTATCCCCGAGGTTGGTACTCTACTTTACACACCATCTACGAGACAGTAAAAAGCAATAAAGTAAAAGGTACTATAATTGAAGTACTTATTAAAATTACAATTACAGTTAGTAGACCTATTTAAAACCATTAAAAGTTAAATATACATTAGACCAGCGGGGTAATTGCGTAACATGGGCATTTTCACTTATAAGTGTACCCTGTTCAAAATACGATATTTTTTTTAAAGTTGTGTTTTTAATATGTTTAAAGATCTCAACCTGTACTTCATAGTCTGACGGACTGGAGATAGTATTTTATTTTTAATAAATTGAGTGTTTTCCTTATTAAAAACGGAAAATAAATGGACATTGTAGTGAAAAAGTAGTCAGTTTGGTGACGACATAAAAATCATCCTGTTTTATTATTTTAAGTAATATGACTCAATTTTTATTTTCTTTTGCTACTGAATATTACAATCCATCGAAAAAAATAGATACTAACCTTAAATTGAAATCTCATTTCTCTAAAATGAGGTTTCAACTTCTGTTTTGTGACAAGTGACGCTACGAATATCGATTTTTTATTAATTCCCTTGATAAAGGGTTAGTTTTTTTAATAAATGTATTTTGTAGTGTTCAATATTCCAACAGGCAAAAACAATATTCAAACAAATATAATTAAACAATGAAACAAAAGTAAAAATATATATATTTTGTTCACATACAAATTGGGACAGTCACCAAACTGACACATTGAAAAACCTTAAGCTGAGATTACATGATACTAAATAAAACACAGCGTTGGTAATTAAAAGTCTTTATTCTTTCACATTTCTATTAAAAGTATTTAAACTAATATTTTTATATCTGAGGGCGGATAGGCTGTGTTAGCGCGCGAATTTCAAGTTTTCTTGCGTTTTTTGCAATGTATAGGTCAGTTTCAGCTTCTTGATCTAAATATTTTCCTAATCAGATCATAATACCGAAAATCTAAATTATGGAGATGTCTTGATGATTCTTATGGTCATGTAAATATTATATGGTTTTGTCGCAAACTATATTTTGTTTGCTTGATTTGCAAGCTGAAACTGACCTGTAAGTTGCAAAAAACGTAAGAAAACTTGAATTTTACGAGCTACCACAGTGGATCCACATTTATCTAATTAGTTATCTACAGACAACTAAAGAACATAATTTGACCATTAATCAATATGCTAAAGGAAAAATCACCGTAAATATAATAGGTCTTTACCTATGAAATTGCCGTCTTGTATGAAAAAATTTAAACGAATTTTTTTCATGATTTTTTTATTTGTATTAATCGAAGTAATCACCCATGCAATCAATGCATCTTTGCCATCGCAGTGGCAGTTTATTGATGCCCTTCTTAAAGAAATCAGCTGGACGGGAGGCAACAAATTCTTCAAAGGCATTTTGTACTGCCTCTCGGGTATTAAATTTTTTTCCCGCCAAGAAGTTATCCAAATTCTGGAAAAAGTAGTAGTCTGTAGGCGCAAGGTCTGGTGAGTAGGGCGGATGACGGAGAGCTTCCAACCCCAGTTCTTGCAACTTGGAGACCGTCTGCTGTGCAGTATGAGGTCGCGCGTTGTCGTGCAGGAGCAGCGGAGACGAGCGATTGACCAATGCTGGCTGGAGATGCGCCAGCTTCTCCATCATTGTGTTCAGTTCTTCACAGTACACATCTGCAGTAATGCTCACCCCGTTTGGTAAGAAGCTGTGATGAATCACACCGGCGTTAGACCACCAAACAGTGACCATCACTTTTCTAGGGGTAAGTTTTCGTTTAGGGCATTGTTTAGGTGCTGAACCAGGATCCAACCAACTTGCTGAGCGCTTACGGTTATCAAACAGAATCCATTTTTCATCGCAGGTAACAATGCGGTTCAAAATTCCTTCATTTGTGTGTCTGTTGAGCAGTGCAAGGCACGTCTCGACGCGTACTTCGCGCTGGCGATCATTGAGTTCGTGGGGCACCCATTTGTCAAGCTTTTTTACCTTGCCAATTTGACGCAAATGGACCAATATTGTTTTGACGCTAACGTCGAAAGCTGCTGCTAATTCAGCCGTAGATTGTGTTTCATCAGCTTCCACAATCGCCTTTAATTCGTCATTGTCGACCAAAGTCTTCGGACGACCGCGAGGTTCATTTTTCAGGTCGAAATTTCCAGAACGGAAGCGAGCAAACCAATAACAGGTGGTGCGTTGGTTTGTAGAGTTAGCTCCGTAAACGTCGTTGATGTTGCGTGCCGCTTGTGCCGCGTTGCTGCCACGACGGTACTCATATTCCATAATTACTCGAATTTTTTTTTTTTTTTTTTTTTTTTGAAAAAGATTGAAATGCGATGAAAATGTAACACTAATCAATAAAGAAATGACTACTTTTAGAAAAAAAAATCCATGTTTTTAAAATAAAATTAATTTGAAATTAGAATTCATAGCCAAACAAAAATTATTTTGATTTGAAATGGCCAGTACTGCAGAACGGCAATTTCATAGGTAAAGACCTAATATTATTAAATCTAATTGCAAAACAACCTACAGTAAGTCTTTAAATTACCTTTAAAAGGGATTAAATCAGTCTCAAGTTAAATAGTCTTTGATGTCACTATAGTATAATTTAAATAGTAACTTAACTAACAGTTGTGCTTTTTAAGAAAACTAATCTTTGTACTTTATTAAATAACCTAATCAGTCTCACAGTAGAACTTACTGGATTACAAGTCTCACACATTATTCATTTAGCTAGGAATATTATATCAACGATATATATCCAAACCTATATCGTTTCGTCCTTTCCGCGCCACTTAGTGGCATAGTGAGATTTATTAACAGAAAATACCTGAAAATAAAGTATTGTAGCTATGTAATCCTAGCTTTATGTGTCAGTTTGGTGACATTTGTAGTCAGTCCTATATGTGACGGAATAAAAATGTCACCAAACCGACGTCACATTCGCGGATAAATATTAAAGAAAAATGTTTTCTAATCACAATTAAATATTTAGTAAGAATTAAATATGTGAAAATATTTGTAAGTTGTATATGATTCGGTTGAAACATTTGTAGGATTTAAAACTTTGTATATTAACAAGGAAATAACGTCACTAACCTGACAAAAAAACTGGAGACAGCTGCCGACACAAACAATAACACCCTTTCACTCGAGACACTGGCCCATAACAGACGTTTAAAAATTTTGGGCGTGATCTTCTTCACTTAATGTTGGCATTTAAATTATTATGAGTTCCTTTAGTAATTATTTGAAACAACTGGAACCGTCACTAAACTGACATGTCCGACCGGTTTCAATTTAGAAAATTTTTTTGAAAACGAATTTTAGCCTGTTTTATTAGAGTTTAAATTGTATACATTTAATTTATGTGTCGACAAAGACATTACACTATGAACCCACCAAAACTTTTAAATGTATTCGTAGTAGTATTTTAGTAATTTCGGTCAATTCAATGTTGGCAAGGGGTGGGACATGCCAAAAACAGTTACTCTGAATATTTGAAATACGTATAAATTAATAATTTAAAAGTGTTTTACCTGGATTTCAGATGAATTCGTAAATTTAATGAATAATTTACTTTTTTATTCCATAAATTAAACCATATGCCCATGATTTATCTTCCTATAAAATTTTGAATAAGTGGGACAGTCTCAAAATCGCGGGTACACTTAAAACTGAAAATGCCCATGTGTCATGAAAACCTACCCTGGCGCTCCTCGCCGAAAACATTTGTGAAAAACAGGCCAATTTCCGAACAAATAACTAGGGTACATTAGTCGGCTTTACCGACAAAATATTTGGCATCTATTTATATGGGTGCCAAAGAAAGTCGAAAGTTTATTAGGTTTCTCTTTTGTAACTGTTAAAACCTTGAAAAGCGAGCCGACAGTCCCAAACATTGTGATCCGTCACAATCTTTACGCATCCCCACCATAAAAAGGGATCTAGTCACGAGAACACTATCCGTATGAAAAATGTCATGTCCCGTGCCCACAGTTTCGTACTTGTGTCCGCATTAAACCCTATTTCAGTTTTCCGATTTATTTATTTTGTAAACTCCAATAATATTATTATAAGAATAACCTACCCATATATTAAATTTCGAGTTTCAACTTGATTCGGGGGTTGGTCAAAAGTCGCTCGAAATGGGTCGTCTAAGGTTACCCTTACACTAAGTTTGTCAACGAAAGTGGGAGTAAACGAATTTGGTTCTTTGTTTAATAGTAATAAGATCTAAAATCTCCAGCACGAACTCTATGTTGTAAATTTTCTACGCAAGAAAATTTACCGAAATGCAGAACAATGGCGCTAGTTGTACTATACCAGTCAAAAATCTGTCAAATAATTGTATGTCATCTTGAGTTTTCAAATATCGACATTGAATTATTATAATATTTTTATTTTATGTTTGTCGTATCGTAATCGTTAAAAAATTATCCTATTAGTCATTAGCATATTAAGTACAAATTGAAAAAACGTGAAAATTATGGGTAATTTCGTGATGTTATTTGATCGAGAAAATTTTAACATTTTGTGTTTCTGTTCCACAAATAGTTTCAAAATATCATGTAGTTACTCATATTATTTTTATTTTATACCTAAGTCTTATGAACTTCATGAAAAATTAAATTGAAGGTAGACAATTTTGGTTACTACCCGCTCTTAATATTTCCAATTGGAACCATGCACCTATCTATAGTGCGCGCGGAACTAGTTGGCCGCGCCTTAGGTATGTGAGCGGTGGGACGGAGAGGTCGCCCGGCCGGGGCGCTTGCTGTCATTACTCAGTGCGGCGCCCGTCAGGGTATATATATTCTGTGGCGGCGCCGTACTTCGCGACGGCAACACGCGTTGAAAGATTTGGCTAGTTTAGACAAAACGCACATGAGATTGCAATAGCGAGGATACCGCCGATTAAAAGACTAAGGAAATAATATTTAGAGTGCATACGTTTTTAAAAAAAACGGAAAGCCGATGTCAATAGTTTAGAATATAAAACTTATGCGAATATACATAAAGGAGAAACCCGTTTCTGGGCCTACCGTTACACGAATCAGATATGTACCAAAAAAATCGTCTATTTTGCTTAATTAACCCATTAAAATCTTAGCCTCAATAACAATGGCCAAGTGTAGAAAATATGTAGATTTCTATTTTTTTGCTTTAAACTACCTTTGTAAACCGTTAAAACACTTATTTTACTATACGTCACTAACTTCACAAACGTTGACATTATATCAATAGAGCGTACCCTAAGAATATGATCGATAAAGTGGAAAGCGATACTGTTACAAATAATTAAATAATATTCCAGTGTTTTAGTATAATTGTTTTATTAGGTAATAAAATCAAAGTAAAATATAAAAATATGGAATTTAATTTATTTTTAACGTAACCAGCATTAAAAAATCATTGAAAGAAAGAAAAATCGATAAAAAAAATTATTCTTTATTTGATTAATTTAAATTTAATTGAGTACATGAATAACAACTTATATCTAATTAATTAACCTAACCTAACTAAAACTATTAACAAACTAAAAAATGGCGTCAAAAAATTCCTCCGCATCGCTGTCGACTGGTAATGTACCCAAGAGACTGGCGGCATTGCCACGTTGTATGGCAATCGATAAAATCGATGGCACCTCGGATTGCACTAGTAAACGGCAAATGTCAATGTCAACGGCTGTCAATTACCAGGGTTGTAATGTCATGTCATTTGTCATTAATGTCATAATTGTCATTCGCTTTTCGTATTTATGCGGGAGTGAATGTGTTTTTCAGTATTTCTAAGGATTTATTATTTCATAAGACCTCTGCTCGAATACCTGGACTCCGAAATTGATTGCCTTCTGACTGACTCTCGCTTGAACATTGGCCACCGTACCCTGCCACCCCCGCTGACCTTTGCTGGCAAACCGGATTTGTATATTGCTGTTTTGACGATTGGATAATAACGACATCATGAGCCTGTGCATTAATTGCGGAATAGCGACGGACCGCTGCAATACAATAGGAAGGCGAAGATTGGAACATGAAATGATTCTTTCAATTGTTCAGGAATGGGTCGCGCCTCAAACGGTTAGTATCCGATATTTCTATATATTAACATTTTTGTACTATGTAATTATTTAATATCATCAAACTAAATAGTGTTATCGCTTATGTTCAGTTGTCTGTTAATAGTTGTATTTTATAAAATGATACCAGAATGTGCAACAAATTCATATTCGCAGACATGTGACATCACTATTCCGGACTGACCCTGCATGGTTAATTACGGACTATTCCCTCTCTCAGAGAAGAGGTCTATGTCCCTGCAGTGGGAATGTAATAAGGCTGCTTATGTTTACCCAAATGTGCCACTCAGATGTTTATTGCTAAATGCTAGTGCTAGACCTAATAGTCAAAAGATAAATGTTTGCTTCAGGTAAATGAAAATGACTTTATCTGCCAAGCTTTCTGGAATCATGCCAATCATGTATCTCTTGATGGAAATAGACCAGAAGATGAACAGACACCTATAGGACACCGACGAGTGTGTATTCACTGTGGACGTTCTCTTCTTAGAAGAGTTCGTTGCCATCAACTTAGGACTGGTACAGTGCAAGAACGCAGAATAAACGAAGTTATAAGAGAATGGATCTTACCACGCACGGTTAGTTTATTAGTTTTATTCATGGTTTATTAGTAACATTCTTTAATACAGTTTTGATAACAAGGGCATTAAAAAATGTTATTTGGTATACTGAAACATTTAAGTGAATTAGAAAGACGTGATAAAGGTCAAGCTCCTACATCAGGATTTTTCATTCGCAGGATTTCTTTAGATCAGTATTTTACAAAATGGGCAATTACACATCACTCATCTCTGGTGTAAAGGCAACCTTTAATATAGATAAATTATTTTCAGGTGGGTGCTTCGAGTGTTGTCTGTCATTCTTGTTGAGTGCGAGCGAATAGAGCATCTCGGCATTTCCATTCAGGCCCCTCAACATCTGGTGCATCTTCATCAGCTGTCAATGAGCCAAATAGTCAGGACATTCCTCATTTAGAAGAACCTCCAACAAGGCAAGAAACTTATTCTGCACCAAGGGCACCTACAGTTGGAACTCTTATTATTTTACCTGATTATTACAGAGCTGTTGAAACAGAAAGTAGATGTTTTGTGGAAGGATGTCGGAGACATGAAAGAAACCGAATAACAATTACAATGCAAAAACAGTAGTTTAAAATGTATAACTATTATGTACCTCCAAATAATCACTTATGTGATATCCATTTAACATGCACATCATGGCACTTTCTCAATGATATTAGTGATAATATTATCAACACATTTTGTATTGTTTTTCACATTTTGTATGATTATTTTGTGCCCCATCACTTAGGACTTAATCATATTAATAAGCAGCAAATAATTGAAAGGAATCTTCTTATTCCAAATGAATTGTTTGGTAACCATAATAGTGAAATAAAACCTATAGTTGTTTTAGATGGCACATACGTTTATGTGCAAAAAAGCTCAAATTATAAGTACCAAAAAAAGACATACAGTTTGCATAAATATCAAAATCTTGTAAAACCATTTTTGATTGTTTGTACTGACGGATACATAATTGATGTTTTGGGCCCCTATCCAGCGACAACTTCAGATGCTGAAATAATTAATAAAGAGTTTACAAACGAATCTGTTCTAAGACAGTACTTTGAATCTGGAGATGCGCTTATATTGGATAGGGGCTTCCGGGATGCCTTGCCCTTACTCAATGAATGCGGCTATAGAACATATGTACCATCTTCTATGCAACAGGGTGAATCTCAACTTTCAACCCTTGAAGCCAATAAATCCAGAACAGTTACAATATGTAGATGGGTTGTAGAAGTAGTTAATGGTAGGTTTAAGCGAGATTTTAAGCTTTTTCGGCACGATTTTTTTAATAGAGCGTCAACGAGTTTAATGGTACACTTTGAAGTGGCTGCCGCTTTAATAAATGCTTTCCACCCTCCTATCGCAAACCGTAGTGATGCTGAGGAAATTCTGCAAAAAATTAATCAGTATATGTATGTGGAAAATAGATTAAGTAACTACGTGATTAGCAACAATATAAATCGACGTAGGGCGCAGTTCCAAGCAATAGATGTTGGAAGAGATAATGTTAGCGAGTTTCCTGAATTAACATACAGTGAGCTTATAGTATATATATATAGCTTATAGCTTCTTGTCTCCTTGGGCACATACCAAGTTAAACAGGCCCGTTCTCACTATGGGGAGCATGTGAGAGAAAATGGCTCATATGTCATAGAAGTGTGTAGAGAGGTGGATGGTGACCTACAGCGAGCTGTCAACATCGGACTCAACCTGGATGTTAAGAGGAAGAATAAAGTCTAGGCATATTAGTAAAAGGATGTATTTCGTTTATATACTAGTCGACAGCTCTTTAAGTGGAAGGGATGCTATAATCCAATATTATTGCACTTGCATCGTTGGCAAAAGAACAGTTGGTTGCTGTGCCCACACCATGAGCATAATATGGTATCTTGGTTGGGCACGGCACCAGGGTAGTCAATTGCCTCCTGCACAATTTCTGGATACTGTCTTATTGTATTATGATAATCCTAATGAAGAAGCTGATTAATAAAACCTGTTATCACAATTATGTGTGATTTTTTATTTTAATATATGTATTATTGCAATCTCAGATTACTGTAATCTGAGATTGCATCAAATCCCCCTAGTCGATACAATATTTATAAATGCAAGCCAGTTTTGATGTGAGTGGGTTTTGTCTAATAAACATAGTTTTCAGCTGAGGTTTCAGTAAGATCAATCTGATAAATCTGAAGTCACCCTTAAGCGGTTATTATGTGACACACCCTTCCGCTCCGCCCAGAGCGAGAGAGGTCATTTGATGATTTCCCACCCAAAAAAAAAAAAGCGGTTATTATGTACCTACCTAAAACCTCATCGTGATAAGCTGCAGCCGCTTCAGCACAGCGGCTGCGCTTGTGCGTTCCAGATTTACGTAGGAAACTGCCTCAAAAATATCGTTTTTTAATTTCACTACTCTAAAAATAAAAATAACCTAAAATGTAAACATTGTCTGATTTTACCAATTTGGCCATTGCTGGGAGACGTGATAATTGGGCTCGTGTAACCTTCCTAAATGCTCTAATTTATGGCCAAATTTCAACCCTGTAACGCCAGGCCCAAGCTTCTATGGAGTTTGGGTTTCTCCTTTGTAGCAGAAGCAACAGGGATAATTTCATATACTTAATTTGTTTTTGGTTTATTTTACTATTAATTACAATATAATTAGATAGGTACAATGTAAACTTCTAAAAGTTCAATTGTTTTTTATTTATTCTTTTCAATAATTGAACAATTATTGTTCAGGATATCTCGAGATTGGTCATCACTGTCTAATCTCATGTGCGTTGCGAGCAGTAGGCAACCCGCCCCCTCACCCCTGTCGCTACCTAAGGCGCGGCGAACTAGTTCCGCGCGCACTGTATTTTCTGACGTTTCATAAGTGCCCATGTAGGTTTATGTGAAATAAAATATTTTTATTGATTGATTAATTTAACGAAAAAAAAAAAAATTAACAGGAATATTACTTTTATGTAGATGGTCGGTGGCCACACTTCATGTATTAGCAGACACATCTAGCTTAGCAGGTGATTAGCCACGGTGTGTCGACGAAGTAAATGTGCAGAGCGCGAGTGATATAATTTGTGACGATTTCTAATAGACATTCAGGATAGATCTCCAGGAAGCTCTGTAACAAGAAAAAAATCGTTACTATCAGATCAACCGACGGTGCGCCGGGATATAGTCATAATATTAAAATGTAAAGAAATGTCAATCTGTACCTTTACGCTATCCGATGATGGGCTTTCAAAATACGATGAATTTAATGATTTTGTAATCAAGACTATGCCTACACCGATCAACTGTTTTGTGTTTTCGCTGTAGAGCAGGAACCACGGCTCGAAGGGTTTGGCGCAATCCAGGGTATCAGTTATATTGTAGAAGTAGTGACGTCCTGGAACATAGAGATGATATTAACTATTTTTAGGGTTCTGCACTCAAATGGTGCCTACGGGACCCTATTAATACCCTTCTGCCTAAAAGGGACACAGGGCTGTTTTCCTCGATTGTTGGAACCTTTATACTTATGTAGCAACCCAGGGAGAACCCAAGACTATACTTCCTTTTTAAAATGGTCCTGACTCGTGCTAGGCCTGTTTTTAAAGGTTCTAATCATGAAGGTTTGAAAGAAAAGAAAGAAAACTGCGTTTGTTGACACTAGAATAAAAACACTTTAAAATTCTAAAAATACGAAAGAAAACAATGCATGGAATGGAATAGAATATCTAACATGTAAAAAATTCTTGTCACAGTGTTTGTTATCGAACTCCTCCGAAACGACTTGGCCGATTTTTATGAAATTTTTGTATATATTTGGTAGGTCTGAGAATACGTTGTAAAGTATATTTCATACCTCTGCGAGTGAAACCGCAGGCGCAGCTAGTTAATTATAAATAGCATAAAATTCCAAAAGGGCTTCAGCTCAGTATAATGTCAGACGCCAACACAAGGTACACCACCTGAGCTGTGACGCTGATTTTCACACAGGCTGCAGGTTTCTCAATAAAAGTTTTGCCTTTTGTTAGCGCTTTGAGCTTTTTGGTAAACCTTTGAACGCTAACATGAGGGGGTGCGGGACCATTAAATGGGCAGAACTGTGTAAACAGCTTTATCCAGGCTTCTTCTTTAAAAGCCTGGAGCGGTGATTCAAAGCCTTGCTACGAGAATCGGCGGTTTTGTGGCAGCATACATTGATTTTGAAGGAGGCTATTTTATGGTATGGAGAAACAGGAATAACAGAAGGACACAGGATGCAGCGCTTTACCTTTCTAGAAGTCTGGAGTCGCCTTCCTGTCCTCGACGTGTTGGTTAGCCACGCAGCATGCCAGCGTGGTTACACAAATAAACGATTCCTATTTCTTCACAGCATTTCCAATCAGTATAACTTGGTAAGTATGTAGGTCTAGTCTGATATATAGACCCGAAAACCCGAATTTATCACGCAATCCAGATATTTTAGCGGTAAAAGCACTGAAGAGGTGCTTTCGCGGCGAAGGATTAAAAAGAAGTTAGGACATCTTGTTCAAGATGGCGTCCGTTACGATCCTTCTAACTCAGCCAAGTAATGCTGTTTCGCTATGACCCATGGTAGACGCTGCAGGAATGAATAGGAAGGAAGGTGATTGATGGGAAATATGTAACTACCATACTGCCACATTCTAGAAATGATTCGAAGTATGTAGGTTTAGATATGAGCAATGTATATGGCGATAACACCTTTCTGAAGCCATGAAATAAGTTATTTTAACTTTATTACCCATTAAAATCACGCAGCCTTCCTTGGTCCAGATGCCGTCGATATTACTGAGATTGGTGGCACCGTATATCAGTTCACCGACACCTTCGAGTGCCACGTTCGGTTCAGGAAGCAGCTTGGTTTCGTTATAGGAGGCTATGCGAGTTTCTTTATCTTAAAAATTAAACAATTAGGTTTTTTATTTAGGTTAATATTTCACGAGATCTATGATATTTCAGGCAACCTGATATATCACGGGTATGTTTTATTAAATATATGTATAAAAAGGATCTTTTTTTAAAGTTAGGTTGACGATGATGACGAAATCGATGGCATAGAGCACAGATGTGGTAAGTATACCTATTTAAAAAAATAATTGAGATAAGTAGGTACACAGGGATACCGTAAAAACGTTATATTAATAAAATAAAATTAAATAAATAAAATTATATTATTAAGGCGATCTCTCGCGTCCGGCCCTGGTTCAGGCCATGGTACGGAGCGAGAGGGAATGGGAAGCCGTCACCTCCTTCTGCGAAGCAGTAATGCTCGTGAAAGAGGAGGCGGAGCGCGTGAGGGAGAGGCAATTGTTGCACCCTCATGCCCCCAGTCGCCGCAGGAGGAGACACCCTAGGTGTCAGGAGTCGATTGCCGACTCCCGGCCACCATAGGCGCGGGCTTGCGGACGGCGATCATTGGGCAGCTCGCCATCCGGTAAGGACCAGGGTCAGGTTGACGGCGTGTCGTGTTCCACGTGCGCCTCAAAGAGATGTCAGCATCATTGACGGGGTCCGAAAGGGCCGATGCCTGCCGGGGTCGCGGATTGTTCGAAAGAGTTACCGGGGCCCTGGCGCACAGGCAAATGAAGGAACACGGGTGGGTTTTAGTCAGTAAGAGTCTGACACGCCCTTCCGCTTCGCCCAGAGCGGGAGGTCATTTGATGATTTCCCACCCAAAAAAAAGGGTTTGAAAGAATCAAATATTTATTACTTTTAACTAATGTGCGATTTGTAATCAAAGTTTTAATTTACAGGCAACGGATTGGCAGCAAGTTATTTTAAATAAAGCCTACACAAAACCTCCTGACTATAACAGAAGCCAAAAAGAAGGATTTGCTCTCTCTTCTAGAAGCTCAAGTAATCCCACGAGATTATGAATATTTTTATCATTCTCTGCCTTCAAGTTGCCGCGTATGAAAGAAGTGGATTCTCAGGATGAATCATTGCACTTTGATTCATTTTTGTTAATTGAATTGATTAAATTGTTCTATTCTGATTAGTTACTTATTTATTTAAACTTCTCGCACACAATAACATACAAAGGCGGACTTAATGCCTTAGGCATTCTCTGCCAGTCAACCAAGGGTGGTGTAGAGATAACATGGCAGGTGCTCTGCTTAACAGGCGTTAATAATAATAAAAAATATTAAAAAGATAACATAATTAATTATAAATGAAATAGGTATACAAGTACCTAATTAGGTTATAAACTTATAATACACATACATACATATTTATTATAATATATACCTACATTATATATAATATATATACACAAAAAGTGAAAGAGGTAATTGAGATGACTCTACACAATTTTTGTTTTTCTACAGTTTTTCGTGTTTAAAACCTTTCATCAAAAGCCGTAAAATGTGGTATGTCCAAATACAGTACACAGAAGTGGTAAGTGTACACCTATAGGTAATTATTTCAAAATTGGGCATTCAAAACTAAATTTTTTTTTCGAATAAGCTATAGTATACTAGCCAATGAACCAGTACACAAGATTATAGCAATATCAGATCTATAATGATAAAAACATTGGACTAGATATCCAAACTTAAAAATTGCTGTACTGTAAAATTACTTTTATTGCACATACAACATCTGTATCCTATAACATCTATGCCATTGATATTAGAATAGAATAGAATAGAATACTCTTTATTATGTACACCATAAAATTACAAATATAAATGTAGACGTTTTACACAGGGTGACACAATGGGCGGTCTTATCGCTAAAAGCGATATGAAGCGATATGCGATTATGAAGCACTTGTTCAGAAACCTACTTATTTAGAAGTATCATAGGTTTAACACATCAAATCGTACATGTATCAAATACAATATTGGTAGTTTTGTACTATTAGATGATGTCGATGATGCTTCATAAAATTTTATTTGAATTTAGAACTTATCTAGATAATTTACCTAAATTTCATTGCCACTTAGGTGGTGTACTTTGTAGAGTGTTTTGAATAACCATTTCTAATAACACGATCTTTAAAAAAAAATACACATGTACCTTCTGACGCGAAGTATACACACTTGGTCCAGCTTTTTTCTGTGACTCCAGTGGGGTTCACGTAAGTCCAGAGCACGAAACCTAATTCTTCCATGTCGTAATATGAATCTAATCCAACGGAGGGGACCTGCAATAGACAGGTTCAATCGTCAAGCATTCTTATGAGACGTTACCCACAATTTGTAACACGTTCTAGAGAGTAAATTAATAAATAATAAATTTATTGAAACGAAAAACTAGTTTACAAAACCTCTGTGTTCAATAACAACTGCACTAGTGTAATACTGTTTCGCAGTCATTAACGCCCACCTCCAAAAAGTCTGGACAAAAGCAAAACTAAAGGACTAAATTATACTAAAATAGAAAAATTAAAAACTAAAACTTAAAATTAAAACTGAATAAATATTTATACTGTGTAATTTTACGTGAGATTGTGTGTTTGTATGGAAGGATTGTGTAGTTTTGTGGGTGGAGTGTATATGTGTGTGTGTGCATGTGTGTGTGTGTGTGTGTGTGTGGGTGCGCGCGTGCGTGGGTGTATGTGGGGGGGAAGAGTGATGTCCGTTTATGCAGGAGGTGTGTTTGCGCATGTTATACATATAAAGAGCAATTGGAAAGTGAGTTTAAGTTTTTACATATGTTTCTAATTATTCATAAGTGAGTGTATGAAGCCATTTATCCGTGATCCTTCGACATTCTCTCAGAGTCAGTGGATATATATATTGAGCTGTTTATTTACTCGATTATACAAAATGGAGCTAAGAAAATGATATTGCCGCCGAACAACTTGAACTCTGGCAGATTCCACCTGGCAGACTCTGTTAGATCTGCGTTTTTCACTAACGACAACAGGATTATAAAGGTATGAGGAACAGGGTGTAAAGTTCACTCAAACTCTATGGAAAAGGGAGGATCCTCCGACCAGACGGGTGTCGTGTCTGGTGGGCAACTGCCCGACGATTGATGTCGGGATGTTGTATATATGCTAGTTGCGCGGTAAACTCTGCTTGCGCGATGTAGGATTTTGCGTGACGTCAGTGTGACGCGTAGCTCGCATGAGGCGTTTGTAGATGCCGCTACAGGATCGAATGGAAGGTCTAAGTGTTTACGCAGCACTACAGCAAGAAGAAATGCGTGTCTGACTGTTAGTAATTCGCACAGAGCGTATACAGTTCAGCAGTTGGAAATCGGACAGGTTTGTGGGTAAATTTTATTTTAATTTTTATTATAGTATTTTATTATTATTATATATTATTATTATATTATATTTTATTATTATTATATTACATTTTTTTAAATGTATTTTTTTAACCTTTAACACTGCCCTCTGTGCCCTTTCCAGACGGAGCATTATACACTTCCCAGCCCCACCCCAAGCTGCAATATAATATTTTAGGATGGAATGTGCCAGAGCGAAATATACTGTTCGTAGTGTGGCAAAATCAGCAGATGTTCGCAGGTTTTTAAAGACAAATATAAATTTTCTGACCCTGGAAACCAGAGCCTCAATTTGCTCCTTCCATGTCAGCGTACTATCTATAACACCCAAGTATATAATACTATTTATAATCCACCCAGTATATAATCAGTCGATATTAAAATTAAAATTGCATTGATTTATTTATTTGGTGTTGTGTCATGAGCACTTCATGCCAGGAGCCATCAGTACTTTAGCAGATTGCATAGGTAGAATCGAAGTTAATAGGTACCAATCTATTTCCATACATACTTATGCGCTATCATCTTCAACAATTGCATTTTTGCGACTTTTGCAAGGTTTGCGTGTGACGCTATAGCTAAGGCAGTTACACATGCCTCACACGTTCGGCTAATAAAAGCTGACGCTTCATTCAAGTGAGGTATCTCCATACCGTGTATAGTGCGTACAGTGCCCTGCATCCTTCTTATTTGCAAGAGGGATCAGGTAATGCAAGGCTGGCAGGGAACATACATTAACATGACATTAGTTAAAGCGCACGAGTGTGGCCATACTTTTTATAATTGGACTATACGTCCCTAATCATCGTCATATTTACCGTACTTATACTTTCTTGCCTCGACATTCGCAAAGTTGTCATATATTATGTGCTATTGCGCATACTTTCTAGTATTTGGCAAAGCTGGGCATCAGACCGTTTATCCGTTAATCGTTGTTTTTAACAGGCTCATTAACTTCCGTTAACTTTCCATAAGAAACCAAAAGACGGAAGACATAGCATTGGAGGGCCTCCTCCAAGATGGACTGATGACCTGGTGAAGGTCGCAGGAATCCGCTGGGTGCGAGAAGCACAAAACCGTTCGAAGTGGCGATGCTGGGGGGAGGACTATGTCCAGTCCAGCAGTGGACGTCTTTCGTCTGAAATTATGATGATGATGAATTTTCATTAAATCCGTTAATCGTTAAGTAAGTACCTATTATTTGCCAAAATAATACCGCGCGGACTGAGCTGCGCAGCGAAAATCTCTTTCTTACAAGTACGTTTGGGCTGGTCGGCGGTGACCGCGCGCAGGCGCGAGTCAAGTGCAGGCCACACCACCAGCTAGCGAGCGAGCGAGCGAGCCGGGCGAGCATCGTTTTACCTCTTTTCATACTTCGGTTCACACTCCGAACTACAGAGCTAAGATACGCTAACGAGGTGAACGAATAGCATCGCTGGCATCGTCGGATATTTCGTTAGCATCGTTTGTATCGCTGGCGTAGCTTATCTCTGTAGTTCGGGGTGTGAACCGAAGTATGAAAACAGGTGATACGATACTCGCCCGGCTCGCTCGCTAGCTGGCGCAGTGTCCTGCGCTTTAGGCGCGGAGACAGATGAAACAAATGTGGCGTGTGCCGCGAGTGCAACGAAACGATGTGTTATCGGCGCGTGAGTGGGTGAGAAAACTAAAACTAAATGAGCCTCGCGTTCAGACGAAAACATTAATAACTTTTTTTTTAAGGGGTATATTCACCTTATGCCACATGCCTTATGCTTATGCGATCAATAACTGTATTTTGATTTAAATTTGATATGCAAATCATTATTATTACAAACTCTAACAATACACTCTTCTTTTATTAATTTTTCATGTCCTGCCTAAACTTCCATAGCTCTTCCATATTCCAAGTGATTTACTTATTTAAAATCGTAGTATGGGTACTAAGATTTTTAAATAAGTAGATCACTAACTCAACGACATATACCTAAAATTTCATGCAATTTCTATCCCGAGTTAAAACGATTATGTTAAATTCCGTTAAATCTTCCGAAACTTAATGGTTTAACGTTTACGATGAATGCAGTAAACTATTTGATTAACGATGCTCAGCTATGGTATTCATTATACATCCTTCGAAGTCTTGACACATTGACAGTGACCAAGAGAGGGAAGGACCTTGTTTTGGTCACTGTTAACGTGTGAAGACTCGTGGTAATTTTTCACAAATTGATAAAAATAAGTGCAGTGTACTCACAGCGACCTGCAGGCCTGAGGTCTTGTTGTTTTCGTCGACGAGTATGCTGAGGATAGAGTTATTCGGGTTTACCCACATGACAAGTTCATCAAAACCTGATGAGAATGACCTAGCAGGCCTCGTTACCATCTCCCAGCCCATGTTCTCGGCTGCTGTGCTGTTGCGAGGGACAGAAATGAAAGATTTCGATCCCCACGTGAAGGGGTTTATGTTGAATATCCCTGTAAAATAAGGGATTGAGAACGTTACCGTTGATCAGGTTATTAATAAAATTTATCGCTTGTATGTATACCCAAACCCTACTACATCACGAGGACGATAGCTCATACTACGCCGTCAAAATAGCCGAAGTGGATTATCCAAATTGAAGCTGCGGTACTTGTACTATTATGTATTTGTTGCGTTATTTACGTTGTACAGCAGACACATTTTTCGAACATATGAAGCAATGGATTAACAACATTCAACATTCTTCAAAATGATTCAGATTAAAGTGTGTTACGCAATTAGGGTGCTAGTTGAAAAAATAGTCGATCAAAATTAATTTTAGAATTGGAACCGCGTCATTATTTTACATTTGGCTGAGAAAACTCGCGAGGTATCATTTACCAAATGTATTTAAAATAATCACGTGAATCAAGCCGGAAATCTGTATGAAATCGGTGAAAAACAAAAATCAACATGTATAGGTATATCAAGTAAAAATACTTACAACTTAAACCGGAATTCCAGAGTACTGAAACAAAATTAAAACAAGAAATGCATAAAGTTCGTCAGGATAATATTAGCTCTAAACAAAACATTGCTCAAGTCATAACGATAATTCCTAGTTTATTTTATTATGCTTTAGGTAGCAATTATTATAATAGCGCACGGACACTTCGAAATATCGTAAACATTGTAAAGTGTTATCACCGATTTTATTCTTGATCTTATTTTTCATGCCATATTTGGAAAAAAATGAAAAACAAAAAAAAAAAAAATGCCCACATTCGCGCGGGCGCTTTTTTAACGTGAAGTTTTTGACCATTCTCTGGATTGTCAACACTCGTCATCGAAACGAGCGTTGAGAATCCAACAGAGTGCACTTTGCACAACTCACGCCGCGGCCAACCCGTCATACATTTCATACAAACGCTCGTACGTGATTATAACGTTTTAACACATTTTTAATTTAAATTTTTGAACTAACAGGTAACTTGTGCACTTTATCTAGGTTTCTATGCAAGTAAAAAATCAAAATTTGGGGAAACAAATTCAGTATAAGCCTCCAAAAATCTACTTTTTTGCACAAATTTTATCTGAACTTTGGCCGTTCATAATGTACTCATAAATTGTAAACGTAAAGAAAACATAGTCATAGAAACCTCGCACATATAATGGAGATTCTAAATGAAAACTACATTTTCCAAAAACTTGTAAGGTTTTTTCAAAAACACGTATTTCCTGGAACAACTTTTGTGAAATCTCTGCACGCTAATTTTCGTTCGATGTTATCGCGTTCTCACTCTTGCTTCTTTTTCAAACATTGCGTTGCATGAAACAACAAGCTTTTCAGTCATGCTCGCGTTGACGATAGACGGACCGGGAAGGGCCCTCTTAAGCCAAGCGTTGAAAATCCAGTGCGCGGCAAGGAACGTCGCGTTAGTTAAAAAATAGTTTAAAAAAACTAAAAGACACGCTTTAATAGAAAACCAAACTAAAAAGAAGATTTTTTTTTTCAATAAATTTTAATTAAAAATAGTGCGATTAACAAAAAAACTAAATTTTATTGTAAAAAAGCGTGGGGTGCATTTTACTATATTTTCATAATGAATCGACTTTTAACAATATCTGTCAATAAAATATTTATAACAATTGACATCAAGCACCCCACGCTTTGTACATTTTTTTTTTGTTATGACACTATTTTTAATTCAAATTTACTGAAAATTATTTTCTACTTTTTAGTTTGGTTTTCTATTAAAGCGCGTGTTTTAGGATTTTTAAACTAGGTATTATTTATTTTCTATTTTTTAGTTCGGCTAACTACAAAAGCGTGTTTTTTAGTTCTTTTCAATTATTATTTATTTATCTTTGCTTTTTTAGTCTTAAAACGACGATAATTTCGTAGCAGCGAATAATCGACTTTTTGGTCTATCCTATGTGAATACAGGTTACCAAGGTGTTTTATGAATGTGTCTTTGAGTATAAAAAAATCGCTAATTCTGAAAATCCTGGTCAGGATTATGGTACAAAGTTATTAAATGATCCTATTGTCATCAGTCCTTGATAAGTGTGCAAAGTTTAAATTTACGAGTATTTCGACGTCACGAAGTGGGTGAAAATCACGTTCAAAGATTCCGTTACAAAAATTCCGATACATATAATGCGCAAAAACGCACGAAAACCAACGCAAAACTCACATTTCAAAATGTTACAAAATAACTTGTAATATTTAAAAGTACTCAATAATTATTTACATTGATAATGTATTTTTATGTTCGTATTTATGTCGCAAAGAAGCAGGTGGCCAACCGTTCAACACTACCCATGGACATCTGCAATATCAGATGCGTTGCCTCCCGGAAACAAAGCTGAAAATGTCTTGCACCAACATTCATACCCTTCATACCGGGAAACAGCAGCGCTGCTTGCGGCAGGAATTGTTGTTGTCGTAGTATCTGGTTTCTTTGTGATGGACGAACGCAAAGTGCTCTCACTCAACACGAGGTTATTTTTTTAATTACACAAAATACTTGGTTCCTATAAAAAGTGTACGTCTAAAGTTCTAAGACATTTAAAAATAAAATAGGGTGGAATTATTTATTAGAGGTATCTACTTACTTTGGTTATCGAAGACGCCTGATGCGGAGGCAACGAGGCCTAGGAGAGCGACTGTCCGGATCATGACTGCAGCGGGTTGCGCTGCTGGCTACAGTTAGTACGTAGTCTGAAAAAAAAGTGTGCAACAAAGCGTATTTATAAGTTTCTTGCATCTGGCATGCCATATGATTCAGCAAAAGAATAAGCAAGTGTATTTTTTGGGTTCCTCAAGAAATAAATTAAAGAACTGAAAAAGAAATTGGTTCGCCGTTTTGTTTTCTTCATGGCCATAGTTTTTTTTTTTACGTTGCAGATACCTTACTACGTACATAGTCAATTATTTTTATATAATTATATTATTTTTTTATAATTTTTGTTTCTATCGCCGCCGGTCTGAAGCAAAATTTAAAAAAAATATCTGTGCTTCATTCAGTGCCGTCGGTTATTCCATTTATCCAACGCATGTCCGAGAGTGGATTCTCGGCCTAATTGGATAATGAATGATTGAATGAATGAAATGCACGGACCCCAGCGTGGTTTGACCATACTCGATTAATCGAATGAACCCCAAGATTTTCACTAGCTCTTCAAGCCTCATGTTTCATGATGCTCCAGAGACCATTGCATATCAAGGAGTAGACCAGGGAACGCCATTATGATAAGGTAGACGTGCCCTTAGGATAGGGAAGGATTTGTGAGCCGTACCAGAGATGCATCCTAGAGTAGGCAATGGACTAGTGAAGAGATGGGTGATATTTATCTATGGGTGGGCCTCTTTTAACGACGTCGCCACTAGGTTGGTTTTCGTCACCATCGAGGCGGTCCGGCCGGTGCTCGACCACTGGCTCGGGAGGAGGCACGGCTCCCTGTCGTTTCGGGTGACGCAGGTGCTCTCGGGGCACGGTTGCTTCGGGAAGTACCTGTGTCGCATAAACAGGGAGCCGGACGCCCGGTGTCACCACTGCGTCGACTGCCGGGAGGACACGGCGCGGCACACGCTGGCAGAGTGTTCCGCTTGGGAGGAGTCGCGCCGTGCCTTCATCTCAGGAGTAGGCAGTGACCTCTCGCTGCCGGCCGTTGTGAATGCGATGGTCGGCGGCGAGGAGTCCTGGGACGCGGTGATATCCTTCTGCGAAACAGTCATCTCGCAGAAGGAGGCTGCGGAAAGGGAGCGAGAGATCTCATCCTCTCACCCGGCCCGCAGCAGGCGCACCGGGCGTCGGCGGAGGGCGGACAACGCCCTCTTCCAGCCCCCCTAAATGGGTCCACGGGCGACGGACTCGGGGACGTCCGTCGCTCCCCATACATCAGGACCCGAGGTGGCGGCGCGTAGTGTTCCACGCGCGCCCCTCTTAGACGTCGCGGGGGGAGTCAAACACCTCACTCTCCCTGCTCGACCGGACGGGGCCCACAGAGGCGGGCCGGCACCGGCCGGGGGTTGCGTTGAAGAGTGCTTAATTGTTCCCGTAGCCCCCGGTGCAAGTGTGCGAGGGAACACGTGGTGGTTTTAGTCTGTAGAAGTCTGACATACCCCTTTGCCCGCCCCAGGGCGGAGGACATCCATGAGGATTTCCACCTCGTTAAAAACGAACGTTCTTGATCGTATTTCTGTCTTCCGCCGTGACCATTCAAAAATTGATTTTCTTGTCGAAGTATTTTATGTCCTGTTTTAGCTATCGTTCGAGAGTCAAATGTTGTCGCCGGATAGCGATAGAGGGCTTGCAACGCGCCCGACTCGAATTTCAACGAATTTGCAGTGGTTTGGTTTGGCGTACGGGTACCTAAGTTGACCACTTGAATCTCGAAATATATAGAATTAGAATGCGTAGTCACAAAAAAAACAACTCTTAGTTTTAATTTGATCACTAAATGTTTGTAGGACTTTTGAACTTAAAAATTCGAGATTTGAATTGTTTTTAAACTTATCTTTTTATTCATTCAACAAAAATATCTCAACCGTCACTAAAAAAGCTTTTGCGTAAAA
The DNA here is from genome assembly GCA_917490735.1 of Dryobotodes eremita. Lineage (NCBI taxonomy): Eukaryota > Metazoa > Arthropoda > Insecta > Lepidoptera > Noctuidae > Dryobotodes > Dryobotodes eremita. Next base: position 16,897,723 of record OU823257.1, read on the forward strand.
TTTTCATACAAAATGTAAGGGAAAAGTTTTTTGCAATTTGTGACTTTTTGAGTACTCCAACGATGGTTGGTCCCATAAAAGTTTTTGATCAGTATTAGAAACAGGATCGATTGGCATCAAATAATGTTTAAAGTGTAAAATGGCTATTTTCTTGCTAACTGTATTTTTTTTTGAAAATCTGTGAATGGGGATCAAAATTCATAGAAAATTTTCGCGTAGCTGCAACGTATAAGGTACTTTCTTTCCCTTACAGCCCCGCTGAAAGTTTCCACCCTGTATACTTACTATCTAGGTACGGCCGGATACGGATCACGATATAACCTATAGGTACTGACCTGAAAATTGCAAAAAACTTAAGAAATTTTAAATTTCGCGGGCTACTCTTTTTTATTTGTTTTTTTTTATTTTTATTGTTATTTTTTTTATTTTTTTTGTGTTGGAAATCATCAAATGACCTCTCCCGCTCTGGGCTGAGCGGAAGGGCGTGTCAGACTCTTACTGACTAAAACCCACCCGTGTTCCTTCAGTTGCCTGTGCGCCAGGGCCACGGTAACTCTTTCGAACAATCCGCAGCCCCGGCAGGCATCGGTCCTATCCCTCTGGCCGACGCCGAATGGCAAGTAGCCGGAGAAAAAAGGAAGGCGGGCAAGGCTTCAAGGGCGGCCAAACGGAAGGAGAGGCGGCAGCGGCGCAAGGAGCGAAGCGTTGCGGCTAGGCTCCGCGCCCCGAAGTCCGCAGCTGTAGTGGTTACACTACAGCCGGATGCGGAGAAGAAGGGCGTGTCCTACCGCGACTTACTCATCAAGGCGAGGGCGGCGGTGAACCTCGAGGAGCTTGGAGTCACCAATGGCATCCGGGTAAGGGTCACTGCGACTGGGGCCCGGATGCTAGAGGTTCCCGGTGCGGCTAGTGGCCCGACCGCTGACGCTCTGGCCGAAAGGCTCAGGGCGTCCCTAAATGCGGACGAGGCCAGAGTGTCCAGGCCCACCAAGTGTATCGACATGCGCATTCTGGGCCTGGACGACTGTGTGACGGAGGCTGAGGTGGTGGCCGCTGTCGTCAGGACTGGGGGGTGCTCTGCCGAGCAGGTGAGAGCGGGCCTCATTCGTCCTGACCACACGGGGATGCGAGCCGTGACGGTGAGCTGCCCCGTGTCGGCGGCCAGGAAAGTTGCCGGGGAGGGCCGAAGGCTCCTGGTGGGCTGGGTTTCCGCGCAGGTGAAACTGCTGGAACCCAGACCTCTGAGGTGCTTCCGCTGCCAAGTGGGCAACCACGTGGGAGTGCAATGCACCTCGGAGGTAGACCGCAGCAATAACTGCTTCCGCTGCGGTCAGCCCGGTCATAAGGCCGGCTCGTGCAATGCCACGCCGCACTGCTTTTTATGTGCGGCAGCTGGCAAGCCGGCCGATCACCGGGCTGGGAGTAAGGCCTGCGCTCCACCCGCCAAAACCAGAAGCAGGGGCAAGCCCTCCGCCACCGCCGTCACCGCCGCACCCGCCGCCACTGCCGCCGCCGCTGCCGCCCCCACCGTCGTCGTTGCCGCAAACACCGCGGCAGGGCCCTCACAGGGGGCTCGGGAGGGGGCTGATATGGAGTGCCAATAATGGCCCCATTACGCCTCCTCCAGGCGAACATCAACCACTGCGCCGCTGCTCAGGATCTGTTGCTCCAGAGCATGGCGCAGTGGTCGATCAACATTGCCGTGGTCGCTGAGCCGTACTTTGTCCCGCCCAGGGATGACTGGGTGGAGGACCTGAGCGGCTCAGTGACCCTCATTTCGTCGGCCGCCGCCGGTACCCCGTCGCTTGAGGCAGTCAAGAGGGGACGGGGTTGCGTGGCAGCACGGTTCGGGGAGATTGTTGTGGTTGGGGTTTACTTCTCCCCGAACCGAACTCTCGCCGAGTTCCACAACTCCCTTGCGGAGTTGAGAGTCGTCGTCGTCGGGTACCATACCCTGCCCGTGCTCGTACTCGGGGACTTCAATGCCAAGAACACGGCTTGGGGTTCCCGGTACACGGACACACGGGGCAGGATGGTGGAGGACTGGGCTCTGGAGACAGGCCTGGTCGTCCTAAACCGGGGTTCTGTCCCCACGTGTGTGCGGATGCGGGGCGAGTCAGTGGTGGACATCTCGTTCGCCAGCCCCGCTCTGTCACCGCGTGTCATTGACTGGCGCGTCATGGAGGGGGTGGAGACGTACTCCGACCACCGGTACATCCGGTTTGACGTCTCCGCCCAGACCTCGAGCGCGCTGGTCCGACAGGCCCCGAGTGGTCCGCGGTGGGCGCTGAAGAAGCTGGACCGGGAGCTCCTCCTGGAAGCCTCGATCGTGCAGGCCTGGGTGTCACCACCGGACAGGCCTGCAGACATCAACGTCGAGGCGGAGTGGTTCCGGGAGGCCATGTCCGAGATTTGTGACGTGGCAATGCCCCGGGTCCAGCCCGGACGTGCCTGGCGCCAGGTGTACTGGTGGTCGCCGGAATTAACGTCTCTGCGCGAGGCGTGCGTTGCCGCGCGACGCCTGTACACCAGGCACCGCAGGCTCCGTATCCGCCCTTCGGATACGGAAGCCATTCAGGCGGAGCTGTACGAGGGTTACAGAGCGGCAAAGACCGCCCTCCGAGCGGAGATCCTGCGGGCCAGGGGACTGGCCCGTGAGGAGTCGCTGGGGACTCTGAACAGGGACCCGTGGGGGCGCCCATATAAGGTGGTGCGAGAGAAACTCCGCCCATGGGCTCCCCCACTGACGCAGAGTCTCCGGCCCCAGCTCGTGGAGGGCGTGGTGAGCGCTTTGTTCCCTTCGCGGGGGGAGCATACTCCCCCGCCCATGGCTCCGCCTCCTGCGGTGCCAACTGCGGACCACATGACCGACGATGACGACGTTGCTCCTGAGGTGACCGAGGTAGAGTTGAGAGCGGCGGTACGTAGGCTGAGTGCCAAAAATACCGCCCCAGGACCCGACGGCTTACCGGGAAAAGCCTGGGTCCTGGCCTCGGAGGCTCTCGGGCCTCGACTAAGAGGGCTCCTAAGCGCATGCTTGGAGGAGGGCCAGTTCCCACTTCGTTGGAAGACGGGGAAACTGGTCCTCATTAAGAAACCGGGGCGCCCGGCGGACTCTCCGTCCGCTTACCGGCCCATCGTGCTGCTCGACGAGGTGGGCAAGCTCTTTGAAAGAGTCATTGCAGACCGCCTCGTCGGGCAGCTGGTGCGGGTGGGGCCGGATTTGGCGGAGAGCCAGTTTGGTTTCCGCAGGGGGCGCTCCACGGTGGATGCCATCATGCGCGTGCGAGCCCTCACGACGGGGGATGCTGTGGCCCGGGGTGGGGTCGTCTTGGCGGTGTCTCTAGACATCGCCAACGCCTTCAATACCCTGCCCTGGAGTTGCATCCGGGAGGCATTCCGGTATCACCGGATGCCGACCTACCTCTGTCGTGTAGTCGAGGCCTATTTGACAGATAGGGCGGTAATCTACCCCGGTCACCAGGGAGAATGGAACCGGCGAGAGATGTCGTGCGGTGTCCCACAGGGATCGGTCCTGGGGCCGCATCTGTGGGACATCGGGTACGACTGGGTGCTGCGCGCCGACCTCCCTAGCGGCGTCAGCGTGGTGTGCTACGCTGACGACACGCTGGTCCTGGCGCAGGGGAGGTCGCACCAGGCGGCGGCCGAATTGATGACACGCGGGGTTGCGACAGTCGTCGAGAGGATCCGGCAATTGGGACTCGAGGTGGCCTTGCACAAGTCCGAGGCCATGTGTTTTCATGGTCCTCGGAACGCGCCACTGTCGGGTTCCGAAATAACGGTAGGAGGGGTTCACATCGGCGTCGAGTCGACGATGAAGTACCTGGGACTCGTCCTCGACAGCCGGTGGAACTTCGTGGAGCATTTCCGACGTTTGGCTCCCAGACTGCAGCGGGCCGGGGCTGCTTTGAAGCGGCTCTTGCCCAATCTGGGGGGGCCAAACGCCTCCTGCCGGAGGCTCTACGCGGGGGTCGTGCGGTCCATGGCCCTTTACGGGGCACCGGTGTGGGCGCGTTCCTTGAGGCTCCGGCCAGCCCGCCGGTTGAACGCGTCCCAAAGGGTCATGGCCATCCGGATGGTACGGGGATACCGCACGGTCTCCTGCGAGGCGGCGAGCCTCCTTGCCGGATTACCGCCGTGGGATCTGGAGGCAAAGGTCCTCGCGCACGTTTGGGAGTGGCGCGAGGAGGCGAAACGCCGGGGCGTAACTCCGCTGCCGCGAGAAATCACGGCACAGCGGACAGAGCTCCGGCGGGATCTCATGGCGGCATGGAGAGTGCGACTGTCGCAACCCAGCGCAGGGCACGCCACAATTGCGGCGGTAAGACCCCTCTTTGAGGAGTGGCTTGAGAGGCGCCACGGCGTCCTCACCTTCCGCCTGACGCAGGTCCTCACCGGACATGGATGTTTCGGGAGGTTCCTGTTTCGAATAAGGCGGGAGGAAACGCCCGGGTGTTACCATTGTGTGGATCGACCGGAGGACACGGTGGAGCATACGGTGGAGGTCTGCCCGGCTTGGGCGGAGCACCGCCGTGTCCTCGTGGCGGCGATCGGCGGCGGCGACCTCTCGCGTCCGGCCCTGGTTCAGGCCATGGTACGGAGCGAGAGGGAATGGGAAGCCGTCACCTCCTTCTGCGAAGCAGTAATGCTCGCGAAGGAGGAGGCGGAGCGCGAGAGGGAGAGGCAATCTCTACGCCCTCGCGCCCCTAGCCGCCGCAGGAGGAGGAGACACCCTGGGCGTCGGGAGTCGATTGCCGACTCCCGGCCACCGTAGGCGCGGGCTTGCGGACGGCGAGCAATGGGCAGCTCGCCGTCCGGTAAGGACCAGGCCCGGGTCGACGGCGCGTCGTGTTTCACGCGCGCCTCAAAGAGATGTCAGCACCATTGACGGGGTCCGATAGGACCGATGCCTGCCGGGGTCGCGGATTGTTCGAAAGAGTTACCGTGGCCCTGGCGCACAGGCAACTGAAGGAACACGGGTGGGTTTTAGTCAGTAAGAGTCTGACACGCCCTTCCGCTCCGCCCAGAGCGGGAGAGGTCATTTGATGATTTCCCACCCAAAAAAAAAAAAAAAAAAAAAAAAAAAGGCATCGGTCCTATCGGACCCCGTCAATTTTGCTGACATCTCTTTGAGGCGCGCGTGGAACACGACGCGCCGTCGACCCGGGCCTAGTCCTTACCGGACGGCGAGCTGCCCATTGCTCGCCGTCCGCAAGCCCGCGCCTACGGTGGCCGGGAGTCGGCAATCGACTCCCGACGCCTAGGGTGTCTCCTCCTGCGGCGACTAGGGGTGCGAGGGCGCAGTGATTGCCTCTCCCTCTCGCGCTCCACCTCCTCCTTCGCGAGCATTACTGCTTCGCAGAAGGAGGTGACGGCTTCCCATTCCCTCTAGCTTCGTACCATGGCCTGAACCCAGGGCTACCCTGACTTTTTCGCGTTAAGAAAAGGAGGATTATGTTAGTATAGGTAATTGACGATATTAAAAAGTGAGACACATAATACTTTAATTAATTAAGCGGAACTTATTGCAGTTAGAAGAAAGAAAGTAGGTACTGTGTATTAACGTGTTAATATCTTAAAACCATGTAAATACACAGTTCTTAAACGTACCAAACTTTATTTACTGTTTAAGTAGCTGGCAATGAATTTTTAAAACAGCTGTTTAAATTTCCCTGTTAAACACTTATTATTCGTTACCGTACAAACAATAGGATCTCATTACTGATCATGGAAATAAGAGTAAGTACTAAGGATCAAACGTCGATGCTGTAAGTTCAACTACCTTGATGGTCCAGTGGTCATAATCGTAAGTGCAAAGACCAAGCGTAGGGCCCACGGGGTTTTACTCTCTGATTCCGTCATCGAAGATACAGACCCGTCCGAAAGTAGTTAGATAGATCGCAATGAACCCTACTCCCGATTAATTAAGTTTCTCGGGCAGGCAAAAGACCCCTGGGTTATTGGATTTATCCTTTATGATAAATTAAATAACCCAGTGGGTCTACTCAAGGATTTTTTGTAGGTAATTATGCTACCTATCTCGTCGGTGAGTACAACCGTGATGTTATGGTCTTATCAAAGTTTAAAAAGTCTTTTTTGTTATTGCGTAATGTGCCCTTGACGTCGATCTCGCCTGATGGAAAGCTATGGATGAGGTCAGCGATGAAACGAGCTTGCCCAGAAGATGCCTGTTCACTGTTGCTTTGAAGGCTGACGGGTTATAGGTGAAAAGGAACACAGAGACAGGCAGAGAGTTTCACACTCTGATCGTGCGCATAATAAATGTGGAGGAGATGCGCTGAGTACGACTAGTCGGGATATCAACCAAGTGCGGATGGTACCCTGCAGTACGTCTGGGAGGCCGGTAGTGTAGGGAAGATGGTGGGGTCAGGTCGTGGACTTCCCGTGCAGACTCTCCGAAGTACATTCAATCTTCGAACGAGTATAGTTTTCGTTTAATTTGAAACAAGTGGTTCAGGTTGTTTAATTAAATTGGTCCTAAGTTTACTGTTGACGAACAAATTTGTGATAAGAGCAGTTAGGTACATATTAGCTATTTAAAACATTGAGTAATGGATCACACGGAGGTCGAAGACAGTTGATTTGGTCGTTAAGTCAGTTCAAATACATAACATCAAGCCTGATTACTCCTGAAGGGGTAGTCGAAAGTGCAGGTATACTTAGTTTAGTACACTCTCATTTCGCCATAGTGTAAATGTCCCTTGCCATAGGAGCCTATTGCCATCAACCGGGCACAGATCCAGACTACGGGCGCGCCTTGAAGAAACTCCTGATGGAGAAACCCAATAACAGTACTTGATCTAAAATACCCAAATGTACCCAAGTGTCCTTTCTTTGGTATTGTTCGTCGAATCGTTGAGCTCCTTAAGTTTTGAATTGAGCTTCACGATTACTGACAAATGCGTGTACTGACTGGACAGGTCCACTCATTTTGTGTGGTTTTTCCTCAAAAGACCATTTCAGACACAAATCTACATGGTCTTTACATGATCTGACCAAGATTATGTCTGGACTTTAAAAGAGATTGTGACCACTGAATAGAATAGAATACTCTTTATTATGTACACCATAAAAATTACAGATATAAATGTAGAGTGTGTGTGTAGAGTTTGTTTCGGCCTTTCTTCTCAGAGTAATTTTTTATAACACATCTTATTAAATCAAACGACGCATCAGTTACATATAGTATGCGTGCGCGCTCAAACGGAACGCTCGTAAGATTCGTCTGGGATTATCTTTACAAACGATAGAAAATGGAAAAGTTAATTGTGTTTCTGTCTCTCGTCGCAGCAGTTTGCTATTAGTATTTAGTGAAATAAACATTTGTTTTTTAATTTTTGTTAAATAATAATAAAATCTTTTTCGAGACAATAACCTTTTATTTTTTGGATTCCCCGCTCGACTGCCGGAGCGTGACGGGCGGGGTCGCTTTGCGCTAATACGCCGTATTAACACGTCAGCTCCAGTGGACTGCGTGGAGAGCGCGGAGAGCGGCCTCAAGCCCACGGAGGCGGACCTAAGCGGGAACTCCACAGTGTCACTGCTAGGGTCCAACAGAGCAGAGGCTAGCGCTGCAAAGTGGGCGTAGAGCGAAAGACTGTCGCGGCTGACGAAGTCAGCGAATTGGCCCGAGACGCCCGTGAGCGGCTCTCTGCTCGGATGGCTGCCGGGGGGAGCATCACAGCGGTGGCACTCAGCCGCCAAGTTTAGGACGGCGTGGATGTCGCCCTGAAGGTTGCCACCAAATCGGGCAACCTGAAGGGCACATTCACACGTGCTCTGAAAGAAGCGGCGGATGGCATCAAGGAGGCGGTTGAGGTCCTCCTTAAATGCACTAGCACGGAGGAGACGGCGAAGCTATGGGAGGAGAATGGCCGTGTCCGATCCGTGTTGAAGAACATCAAGCGGCAGTTTTTCCGCCCTGAGGGCAGCTCCCGCGGCCACGGGCTCCTCTTCCGACACAGCTGTGTCATCGGCTCCATTGCCGGGCCCGTCGTCGGTGCCTGCACTTGCGGATGTCGAGATCGAAAAGATCGCGCGCATCTGCATGATGCAGTGTGGGACGATGGTGGGAGCGATTGTCGGATCAGGTCATCCAACGTAGTCATAGGTTGGACGATGCCGCACTTGATAGGCTGCGCTCAGAGCTGAGCAACCATATCGTCTCGAATCCGGCACAAACCGCGGTACAAACATCAACCATTTATGAAATACCGCCGCGGTCTAATCATAGTGTAGAAGTGGAAGATGATAGGGTTGCTTCAGTAAGTAGCCAGTGCAATGCCCGATTGAGGAGCGCACTGGAGGATGCATTTCGTGAGTACAGATCCACTCCGACCGAACTTAGACCCCGAATACCCCGCCTGCCTATGCACAAAAAAAATAGGGCGCTGGTGTGTGCCCTGGACTCGCAGCTTAAGAATGTGTTCGAGAGCAGCGAGGATCTCGTCGATACACATTCGATCCTGTATTGCACGGCTGTTGCGGCATGTCGTTTAGCTAACGTCAAATTTCCAAACTGTGACGTGGCTACTCAACCAAAACCAGCCGTACCAGCCTGGCAGTGCAGGGTCCAGCGTCGTATCGATGGGGCCAGGGTACTCATCGGCAAACTATACTGCTTCAGGGAGGGCAATTCACGACCACGAGTGATGCGCTTTGAAAGGCGGGCATTCTCGGGGACTGGAATCAGCCCTCGAGAATACATGTCCCGTGTCACAGAGCGCATCGACTTCCTGAAGCAGAAAGTTTGTGCATGGGCGAGTCGTATTCGGCGGTATAAGCGGCGAGTTGATCGGTACACACAGTTTCGAATGTTCCAGAGCGATGAGAGATGGGTGTATAGAACTTGCGAGCGATCTGAACAAAATGTGACAGACGAGTGCCGCCCGGATGATGCCGCCACGAGTACATTCTGGCGCAGCATCTGGTCAGTGCCCGTCTGTCACTCTGAGGCTAGCTGGATACTGGATGTCGAGCGAGCGTGTGAAACTGTACCAGAAATGGAAGCAGTTATAATTACGCCATTAGACGTCGCCAGAGCAGTCCGTCCGTTACCGAATTGGAAATCACCGGGACCGGACGGATTGCACAACTTTTGGTTGAAATGGCTAATTAGTTCACACGCCCGCCTGGCATCTCAGTTCCAGTCATCTTTTGAGTCTGGTTTGCTTCCGCAGTTTCTAACAACAGGCGTTACCCACCTGCTCCATAAGTCAGGTAGTCCCACGGATCCCAAGAATTATAGACCGATTACGTGTTTGTCGACGGTCTATAAACTTCTTACATCCATTTTGAAAGCGAAAATTAATACGCACATTAAAAGTAACTCAATTATGTCAACCTCTCAAAATGGATGTCGGAACGGGTCCCGCGGTACTAAGGAGCTACTCCTCATCGATATGGCCATAAGCCAACAGGTTCGTCGATCCCGCAAGGATCTGTCGACATGCTGGATAGATTATAAGAAGGCCTATGACTCGGTGCCACATACATGGCTCATGAGGGTGCTGGAGTTGTACAAGATAGATACAACTCTACGCACCTTCCTTAGGTCATGTATGGGGCAATGGAGAACGGTTCTTCGCTATCCAGGGTGTCGACAGATCCAGGGGAGCGATGAGCCTGTATGGATTAAACGGGTAATATTTCAGGGCGACAGTTTGACTCCACTTTGGTTCTGCTTAGCCCTGAATCCTTTAAGCTCACTACTTGAGGATTCAGGACTAGGCTATCGGTTGAGGACAGGTGGTCAGGTCATATCTCACCTCCTCGACATGGATGACTTGAAACTCTTTGCCCGCAACAAATTGCAACTGATGAAGCTACTGAAGGTAACTGAAACTTTTAGTAGCACCATCAGTATGGAATTTGGTGTGGACAAATGTGCAGTCATGCATGTAAAGCGAGGTGAGATTATGGAATCCGAGGGAATTCAACTTTCGGATTCCATACACCTTAGATCTCTCTCCTCATCCGAAAGATATAAGTATTTGTGTATGTCAGAAGCGTTAGGCATCAATGTTGCTGACATGAAGTAATCGTTGAAGGAGCGCTTCTTTAGTCGCCTGAGCAAGGTATTAATTAGTCTTCTTTCAGGCGGAAACAAGGTGCGCGCCTTCAACGGTTGGGTCATGCCGGTTTTGATGTACTCTTTCGGCATACTCAAATGGACTCAGACCGAACTCGACGCCTTGGATAGGAGAGTCCGTACATTGCTGACCGCAAACTGGATGCATCACCCACGATCATCAGTAATGAGACTGTACATACCGCGGAAGTGCGGGGGTCGAGGCTTTTTAAATGCGAAGACCCTCCACAACCGCGAAGTGCTCAGTCTCAGTCAATATTTTTTAAATTCCGAAGTGGGTATGCACCGTGATGTGGTTGCAGTGGACAAGGGACTCACCCCGCTCTCCATGACTAAAGAGAACTGGCGCAAACCTGTAGTACTTACTACCGATGACCGCAAGGAGATATGGCAAAACAAGAAGCTTCATGGGCGCTTCTATCGGGCTCTTCATGAGCCCGGTGTAGATTTCTTAGCGTCTGTATCCTGGCTACGTTTTGGTGACCTTTTCGGGGAAACTGAAGGTTTCGTCTGTGCAATTATGGACGAAGTTATCTTGACGAATAACTACCGGAGATATATTATGAAGGACGGGACGGTTGACGTGTGTCGGGCATGCCATCGTCCGGGTGAGTCTATCAGACATATTATCTCTGGTTGTTCTCGTCTAGCTAACGGGGAGTATTTGCACAGGCATAACCAAGTAGCCAGGATTATTCACCAGCAACTTGTTTTGAAATATAAACTAGTGGATTCTGAGGTACCGTATTACAAGTATGTGCCCGACCCAGTTCTCGAAAATGACCATATCACGTTGTACTGGGATCGATCTATCATTACTGACAGGACTATTGTCGCCAATAAGCCTAATATAGTGGTGATAGATCGTTTAGCGCGTCGCACAGTGATTGTCGATATTACCATTCCGCATGACGAGAACCTCGTGAAAGCTGAGAAAGAGAAACAAATTAAATATCTCGACTTAGCACACGAGGTTGTTGACATGTGGAATGTTAACTCGGCTATCATTGTGCCGATTGTCGTATCAGCCAATGGCCTGATGGCCGAAAGCCTCGACCAGCATCTCTCGAGGCTCTCGTTAGACGGTTGGATCAAGAGCCTGATCCAGAAGGCAGTACTCCTCGATACGGCTCGCATTGTGAGGAGGTTCCTACCTCTGGAGTCCTAACCACCGGTAGCTTGGACCCTGCTCCCGATACCGACGGACCACTATTTTTTATATTTTTAAATGTTTTTATAAAAATATTTAAAAATGTATTTAATAAGTATATAAATAAATAAATGAATAATAATAATGGCACAATGATTGTCGATATTACCATTCCGCATGACGAGAACCTCGTGAAAGCTGAGAAAGAGAAACAAATTAAATATCTCGACTTAGCACAAGAGGTTGTTGACATGTGGAATGTTAACTCGGCTATCATTGTGCCGATTGTCGTATCAGCCAATGGCCTGATGGCCGAAAGCCTCGACCAGCATCTCTCGAGGCTCTCGTTAGACGGTTGGATCAAGAACCTGATCCAGAAGGCAGTACTCCTCGATACGGCTCGCATTGTGAGGAGGTTCCTATCTCTGGAGTCCTAACCACCGGTAGCTTGGACCCTGCTCCCGATACCGACGGACCACTATTTTTTATATTTTTAAATGTTTTTATAAAAATATTTAAAAATGTATTTAATAAGTATATAAATAAATAAATGACATAATAATAATCTTTATTACACAAGAAAGTGGTTACAAAATAGTATGAAGTCCCTGACTCCTGTGCTAGGTGAAGACAGACAAGTATCAATTGGGATATTAATAAAATGTATGACGGGCAAGTTGCAACTTATGTTTGAAAAATTATTGCTTCAATTTTGTTAATGAAACTATAAATAAAAAATCAAATCAAATCATTTATTTTTTTGCCAACATGGGTAGGGGTATAGATGTAATACATGTTTTGATAATGTTCTACATTCTCTGCCGTCACTTGGGCATGCAAAATTTTACACATAAATTAACAATCTACTATCAAAATACCTTGCTGAATAACAATAATTATTACAAAATTATTCAATTGGAAAATCTTTTTAACCATTTTATTTTTTAATGTCAAGAAGTATCTAGTATAATAATAATTAAATAAATGTCATGCAAATAAAAATAGTGAATAAATAAATAAAAGTCCTAGATAAATAATAATTGTGAGTTATACATGTCATTTCTATTATTGAATATATGATTAATAGATTATTGGCAATAAGGATTCTCTTTTAGATACTCCTTCACACTGTAATACACTTTATCAGTTAAAAACCAAAATTATACTACCATAGACCTCTATAATACGATAAAAATGAAAAAATATGCATTTCTTTAGATAATATATTTTCAAACTGGTAATGAATTCATGGGACATAAAAAATCTCCAAATGTACATATTTTCTGCGAATAATGTCATATAAAAAAGGCAAATAAAAAAAACAAAGCTTTTGGATGAAGACAACCAAAAATGCGACCTAGGGAACACGTTCAACATGAACTATAATAAAGATAATTTATTTCAGACTAGGTTGTCCATAGAGTGTTAGTAATACACTGAAACTTAAGAACTATGTTAGTAATACACAATACAAAAACAAACTATAATAAGCACGATGCACGTGCACGATGGTTTGTTGCCCTTCAACTGCAAACCAACGCGCTATTGCTTTACGTAGTGCATCGTACAAGGCCGCTCAGACTCTGATGCATAAAGCTTCCCACGACGCGTGTCCCTATATATGTCGGGCGACGTCGCACAACATGTCTGGCAACATCGAAAACGATAAAAAGGACGTGAGGCAAGATATCTAGAGACATTGGTCGACATCGCCCTACGTTTCAAGCGACTGGTGTCGCGGGACATTTGTCCAATGAATATGATGCTTTATCTCAGGCAATATTTGTCAGTGGGCTTAATGGGACGACTGTCAGTCGTGATGTCATTTACAAATGTTTTCAACACTACTGGGTATTTATAAATCATCAATTTATATAAATGACTTTGCTATACCTAATATCTTATTATATTTATGTAAGGTTCAAAGGCGAATGTAGAATTTAAGACCTGTGAAGGTATTCAGACTGGGGAGGCCGCGCATACCATCATGTTCTCTTACTATCTTGGTCGGTTTATTCCTACCTATCATGGATTAAGCAAAAATAAAACATTAATTTGGTAGTTGATAGTTGGTTAGTTTGGTTGTTTAGTCTGGTAGTTACTTGGCATGTATATTATATTATTACACATTGTAATCTTAGAAGAACTTCATCGAATAACGGAGTAGCCGTCGTGGCATGCTTGTCGTCGGAATAACCATACGATGCTCATCACACATAGGTACTAGCAGCAACTGTAACCTATGGCGTTGCTTTAGACTCGATCATCTCTTCACGCGGATTACGTACAATCCTCGTGTCCTATACTTCACCACAGAACAAATAGAACTAGTAAGTAAACAAACGAATTCACAACTATTTACAACAACACATCTTAATGTGTCGTTGTAAATAGAATAAATAATAATAATTTGTAAGACAGAGTAGTGTTGACAGAGTAGTGACAATTATGACCTTTCTGATTTGAAGGAAGACATCAATAGATTTTAATGTTGCCTTGAAAGCTAAATTCTCCAGAAAACGTATAAATAGTGGATGCATTTAACTGTCATTAAGAATAACTACATCTATTTATTAACATAAAATATGTTGTAAATACAAATAGGCACTGGCTCCAAAGCTTACAATAATACTTTGTGTTTCAAGGGACAGGAGTCTGCTTCTCCAAAATATCTTAGATTTGATGGAACAGAACTGAATTATCCCAGCAATGGTCTGAACCCAAACTGCACATCATGCAATTCAATGCGGTTTGCCATATGTCTGTCAAGCAAACTATCCAGCACCTTGGCCATGACAGTAGCAAGTGATATGGGCCTATATATAGTTCGTAAGATCTGATGCATCCCCGGTCTTGTCCTTTACAATCGGCACAACCACTGTTTTCATAAGGTCACTGGGCATTGCTCGCCGTCCGCAAGCCCGCGCCTACGGTGGCCGGGAGTCGGCAATCGACTCCCGACGCCCAGGGTGTCTCCTCCTGCGGCGACTGGAGTCATGAGGGCGCAATAATTGTCTTTCCCTCTCGCGCTCTGCCTCCTCCTTCGCGAGCATTACTGCTTCGCAGAAGGAGGTGACGGCTTCCCATTCCCTCTCGCTCCGTACCATGGCCTGAACCAGGGACGCCGGACGGACGCCGGACGCGAGAGATCGCCGCCACCGATCGCCACCACGGGGACACGGCGGTGCTCCGCCCAAGCCTGGCAGACCTCCACCGTATGCTCCACCGTGTCCTCCGGTCGACCCACACAATGATAACACCCGGGCGTTTCCTCCCGCCTTATCCGAAACAGGAACCTCGTGGAACAGTCATGTCTGGTGAGAACCTGTGTCAGGCGGAAGGTGAGGACGCCGTGGCACCTCTCAAGCCACTCCTCTAAGAGGGGACTTACCGCCGCAATTGTTGTGCGCCCTGCGCTGGGTTGCGACGGTCGCACTCTCCATGCCGCCATGAGATCCCGCCGGAGCTCTGTCCGCTGTGCCGCGATTTCTCGCGGCAGCGGTGTTACGCCTCGGCGTTTCGCCTCCTCGAGCCACTCCCAAAAGTGCGCGAGGACTTTTGCCTCCAGATCCCATGGCGGCAATCCGGCAAGGACGCTCGCCGCCTCGCAGGAGACCGTGCGGTATCCCCGGATCAGCCGGATGGCCATGACCCTCTGGGACGTGTTCAACCGGCGGGCTGGACGTCGCCTCAATAAACGCGCCCACACCGGTGCCCCGTAAAGGGCCGTGGACAGTTTGGGAGCCAAACGACGGAAATGCTCCATGAAGTTCCACCGGCTGTCGAGGACAAGTCTCAGGTACTTCATAATCGACTAGAAGCCGATGTGAACCCTTCCTACCGTTACTTGGGAACCCGACAGTGGCGCGTTCCGAGGACCATGAAAACACATGGACTCAGACTTGTGCAAGGCCACTTCGAGTCCCAATTGCCGGATTCTCTCAACGACTGTCGCAACCCCGCGTGTCATTAGTTCCACCGCCGCCTGGTGCAACCTACCCTGCGCCAAGACCAGCGTGTCGTCAGCGTAGCACTTCACGCTGATGCCGCTAGGGAGGTCTCAGAATGCTATACCTGGCGAAGTATGTTATTATACCATGCATTACGTTACATTGACATTTGACATAGGTAGACTTTGACACATTGTTAAGGCGGAACCTTCAGCGTAGCCCGCGAAATTCAAAATTTCTTAAGTTTTTTGCAATTTGCAGGTCACTGTCAGGATGTATTTTGATTAAAATATGATTCGCGGCCGTAACAAACATGGCTTTACAGAATTATAATCATTAGAATCAGCAACACAACTCCTTAAGTTAGAATTGGTGTCAAATGTCATGATTTCATGAAATAGTCATTCAATACAGTAATATGAACTTAGCGAGATGTATTGCTGATTCTAATGATTATAGTTCTGTAAAGCCATATTTGTTACGGCCGCGAATCATATTTTAATCAAAATACAAACTCACATTCACCTTCAAGTTGCAAAAAACGTAAGAAAATTTGAATTTCGCGGGCTACCCTTGCGCTTGCCCCTTAACTCAAACACATAAACGCGTTCCGTTTTATAATTATTTTTTTGTGTGAAATATAAAAAACAGATTATCTTAAGCATCAACAATTATGAAAAAATTATATTATTAAATGGAACAAATACCAAAAAAAAAACTTTCGTATGAATAAAATGTTCCTAATAAGAGCATCTGTCGTCCAAATCACATGTCTACATAAGTAGTATTCGTGGTGAGGAACGTCCATTATTATATTTATCTTTCTCCATGGTATAATAATATACTTCGGCAGGTATAGCATTCCGAGACACAGTGGTCACGTGGGTGACACAAGCCTACGTCATCACCGCTGTGTAACCAGAAGTGGGTAATAATAACTCCCCAACCGCCTTTATTACTTGTGCGAATCCGATAAAACAATGAGGTTTTAACTAACAATTACGTTGGTATAGGTTTAAATTGAATTGTTTCGTTTGATTACAAATACGAAACGGCAATTTAAATGTTTTAAATATATTTTTTAACAGAATGGTGACTGAAAATGTTTCCATAATTCGTGTTTTGTTGCAATAAAGTGGCAACTGGATAGTGACGTAAGCATGTGTCACTCCCGGAATGCCAGACCTTGTTTATTAGACCATGTCTTTCTCTATGGTCCATTATGGCGGAAGTTGACAAACGGTACTTCGAATTCATCTTGCATCTTGAAATAAAAACTATGTATCAAGTTCAGAGAAGTTCAAAACTACGTAGTAATTTATTTAAAAATTTTTTTGTAATTATATTTGTGTACATGGAATGTACTTTTTTGTCCATGTCTTTCATATTGTGTGTTAAATGCGCTCTGACGAATTAAAAGTTTGATTGCAATCGTAACAGATTCATGTCGCTATCAAATGATAAATGATTTTATTTCTGTAAGTAGGTTTGTACCAACATTTTTACAAATCAATCATATTTTAAAAATTAGATGAGGTCGGCTTTTCCTATCTGACTCAAAACTCAAAACTCAAAGCATTTATTTCAATTAAACCATTTACAGGCACTTTGAATTGTCAAAGAGTCGGTCGGTTAGTCAGAAAGTTGAAGCTAGTTGCCCATTCCAAAACGTAGATCTCTATGGAGAAGAACGGGCAAGAAACTCCAAGGACACTCTTTTTAAATCAAGATAAGGTACGTGCGCCTTGTAAGGCCCATTTTTTGCAAAATTGAAATAAATAAAAAAATTGGAAATAATTTATGAATGAAGGATATGAATTTATGATTACTCATTTATTTGTGAATACAATCAATATACAAATCAACATATTTGATAAAATTTCTTTAATAAAACATTTGTTTTAAAATATCTCTAAATTGGGCCTTTTTAGAAACATAGGTAGGGTCAAGTGGGGGTCAGTGTAACAAAAACATCATTTTAATTTTCAGAAAAAAAAAACCTTTTTTTTATCGTCTTCTTATAATTTACCATATAATCAGCAGTCTTTAACCTTCATTTTAGGCTTGATATAATATCGAATTTATACTTAGAAACTAATATTTTTTTTTAGTTTTCTGAGATCACAAATTTGCTATAGTGTACTTACCCCAGGGGTGGGGTAGAGTTTAACAGTTATAGGGGTACAGTATAACAAGATACGGTACACTATAACAGTATGTAGACTAAACATACATCATACGAAATAAAATATGAATAATAGAAAACCTTTAACCTCAATTATGTTCTATAACATATTTTTGGTAATCAAAACCAAACATAAACAAATCTATAGTATGAAAATATTATCTTTCCTTAGCCTAGATTAAAATGCCTCAGTATTTTCTTTGGAAATGAGTAGTAATCAGCCTGACGTTTAGTTTTTTTTTCCATTTTTGGTAATGGCAGTATAAGCTCAATATCATCCAGTCCGACAGTAGCAAGATCCGGTTCTAACGGAAAACAAAAGACATTATCAACTTTACCACTTTTGCGCAGATAGTTGATGTTATATTCATCTCCCTCATTATCTCTCAATAATTTTCAAATATAATGCTTTGTCTGTTTTCCAGAAAACTTAACAACGACAAAATCATCTTTTTTTGGACGTTTGAGTAAAGACAGAGGGATATCATTTTCATCTGAACCATTAGATAGAACATCTGAATCTTCATCTGAAGTTCCAGAGCCTTCTTCAGAACTTGAAAATAAAACCTTGGCAACCTTGTGGTCTTTCTTTGGTTTTTTCTTCGTTTCTACCGTTCTCGCATTCGGGGTTTTCTTTTTACGCTTCTTGGTTTCTCTGTTTTTGGCTGCTTCTTCAAATTCTTGTTTAACTGGTGTACCGTTTTTTTTTTTTTTTTTGTTTTTTGGGTGGGGTATCATCAAATGACCCTCTCTCAAATGAAATCTCCCGCTCTGGGCGGAGCGGAAGGGCGTGTCAGACTCTTACTGACTAAAACCCACCCGTGTTCCTTCAGTTGCCTGTGCGCCAGGGCCACGGTAACTCTTTCGAACAATCCGCAGCAACTGGTGTATCGGTGGCAATACAACGTTTTCCCCTTTTTCTTCCTTTTTTGGGGAGTCTCGGACCTGCCTTCGGATATTGTCTACATTCGATTGGGCTCGCTAAAATGTCTCCGATTTGATTAAGATCTCTTTCGATGAAGCTTATTTTTTTTTAATCAAAGAACTGCTGAGCTTCTGTGCTTTTTCATAATTTTGTTGCAGCGACGACATCGAAGCTTCAGGTGCTGTAGTCTGGTTTGAGAGCTGTTCGCTCACTTCTTCGGAATTTTTAGAAGTCGTAGGCTGATTTGGTGACTGTCAATTCTGCTGCTGCAACAAGAAATCTTTAGAAGTTGTAGACATGTTCAGATATTGTTCTTTTTCCTGCATCAAGCATTCTTCGGGAGCTGTCGTCTGGTTTTTTGCCTGTTCATTCTGCTGCAAAAATGAAACTTCGGATACTAAAGGCCGGTTTGTAACCTCGCTTGGCATAAAATCATCGCTTGTGAAAATGTTCCTGTCGAAAAGAAATATACCCGTTTTCATAAAACCCGATTTTATATTTATGGGTGTCATTGCTTTTTTGGATGCTTGACCCAGTAATTCTGCAACATTGTATATTGTCAAAGGTGTTCCTGGATAACGCAAAAGCCATGAATCTATTGCGGCGTTGTAATAAGTCTGTAAAGGTCCAAACACTGATACATCAAGCGGCTGGAATTTGTGGCTGGAATGAGGCGGAATGGTAAGCAAAGTCATGCCGTTTTCTTTAGCTATGTTCAAAGCCTCCGAAGCTAAGTGGCTATCATGATTATCAAGTATAAAAAGCGATGGATTATCTTTTGAGCTTCCAGTTACCTTTACAAAATGCTTTATAACCTCAGGAAACAACTGAGAGTTCATCCAGCCCGTAGTTTGCGCTAAACCCAATGTGCCGGTAGGTGCTCCCTTCAACATGAGTGATTTGAAATTTTTTCGAGGGAATACCATCGCGGGCGGCAGGGCATTACCTGTAGCAGAAACTGCGCAGCATGTTGTCACAAGGGTACCTCGTTCACCACTTGTTACTTTATTGTTTTGATCCTTGTGATGCTAAAACTCTTTTTGTTTTTTGTACCGTGGTCGTACTGGTCTCATCAAGGCAAAACAGTCTTGTACCGTCACCAAAACTATTACACCTTCTCATTACCTCTTCTGAATTGTTATAAAAAATCTCGACATAATGCCGGTTGAACGATGTAGGTCTTGAAAGGCTGCAGGCTTCTAGTTTTCGCAAAGTTAAATCAGGATTCCTTTTTCGAATCCATCCAACGAATCTTTTCCTGCGATATGTCTAGCTTCCCAAGATGCTGGCATCTTCAGCTTGTGGTGTGTAGCCATTTCATAAGCTAGTTTTCTAGTTTCAATCGTATCAGGACCGTAAACATTTTTGAGCATGTTATAAGATATTCTTTTAGTGCTGTTTCTTGAGCACTTGAAAATACCTGATTTACCGCGTAATTTGGAGTCAATCACAGATGTGCAGCTTCCTCGGCTGAACAGGCCTTGTTTTTCTTAACATAACGATATAAAGTACCGTAATTCACGTTCATTCTGTCGGCTGCTTTTCTCAAAGGCACTCCCTTTTCAACCAACTCAATGGCTTCTTTCATATCATTAGCATCGTGTAGGCCGATTTACGTCTTCCTTTTCCGATTCCGAACCATTTTCGTCGTAGCACACCTAAAAAATAAAGTAATAATCAAAGGGGGCACACTATAACATGTTACACTGTACCCCACACCATATTGTTTCAAACAAAAATTCGTTAAAATTTTATAGGTTAGAAATTGCAATGAACTTTGTTTACTATTTAAACACCAACTAATTGAAGATTAAGAGGAACATATATTTACTCACCAGAACTTATTACTTTTCCAATAAGAACAAAACTTCACTCTCTAAATTTTTACATTTTTTTTTACGAATAACGTAAATTCGAGCATTCTTCCGTTCATCCCGCGATTTGTCATCCGATGACAGCTGTTTAAGATGGCGTTGCATGTGTATTATGATAATAATTAAACACTTGAAATATTATAGTAAAATATTTAATATGTAGGTCCACGACATTTTGAACAGTCCGTCATCATAGATAATCTTACACTTCTTAAAAACACAGATTATATATTACAGAACAGCATGAGACTGACAAAACACGTAAAGACACACCATAGATAAACTAGAAAAGGACAGAGTTAATCTGGATGTTATATGTGCCCCCTGTTACACTGTCCCCCACTTGACCCTCCTTATCATGGCCCGACATTAATTATGTAATTTATAAACGCTATCAAAACAAAAAATATGTATAAACGTACAACTTAACCTAACGTATGATATTGTTAGGTAATCAGTATGTTACAATAGCTTTTTTGGTCATAAATTGTACGGTGGGCCATCTTAGGCTTAGCTTAGGCTTAGGCTTTAGTAGAGTAAACAAGGTAGGTATCTACCTAAGTTTAAAATAAGTTCCAGTGGTCCACTACAATACTAATAACTAAAAAATAACCAAAATTACTCATTTCCTCTTATAGGTTCCAAAGAAATTATGATAGTCTTTAGTCCTAATAAAGCCCTGGCCATCTTGGGAACCCGTGTGATGGGCCTTTATAGGGAGTTTACCTGGTAACAAGTGCTACTTCTTTTAAATGAAAATTAACAAAGAATATAAACAACACTTACCTTCTCAGGAGTGCCCATAAATCTAAGTAACTTTGTATTTAAAAAAAAATACGAAATCCCATTTGTTTTTCTAAAGAAATACTAAAAAGTTTGTGGGCATGAGGTTATAAATCGTAAGCCATTTGTAACCTTATTGACAAACTGTCAACCACTGCATAGATGGCGGGTCCCTTCCTTTGATATGAACTTGCAGTGTTGTCTATGGAAATGGACGCGAAATTTAAACTCATTCGAACTTATAAGAGTATGAAATTTTGACAGTGGGCCATCTTAGGAACAGGACCATCTTGGGCGCCAGTACCTGATTACAAAATCTTGGGTACATTAGTCTTGTTGCTTCTATATGCGAGAACAATGAAAAAAAATGAAATATCATTTTGAATTGTTTCTTAATAAAGAAACAATTCAAAATATACGATTAACAACAAAAATAAGCCGTGGTAGTTAAGAGATGACCAGTCTCAACTGACGGCGCCCGTTCACGAACATGACTACTTTGAGAAGAAAGGCTGATCGAATCTATTTGCCTATCTATAGAACTATATGGAAATAAGCGGAACGTTTTAAGTTTTTCGTTACATCACATAATTTGATTATTTAAATTGACCTAGTGATTAAAATTGGGTAAGTAGTTCAATCGATAGGTAAATAAATTTAGAGTGGAAAATGTTTTCTGACGACGCATAGCAAAACGCCTCGCCTTTCGGGATTCAGGCGTTATAGTGCCTCGTAGACCTTTTAGATAGCACCTGATGATCCAAGAGTAGGTCGAAGTGTCGATCCACGCCCGTCGACTTCACACGGCATCAATGTGCCTGGGACTGGATCGGTCGGCACCTCGGCAGCCGGCAGATGAATACGAAGACGGTTAGGTGGGTAGCTAAGACCAAAATTCGGCCTTATGACGGGTCTTTAACTAAGAAAAAAAAAGTTGAACGTTCCTGGAAGCAGATAGACGATAGATGTTTATAAATTGACACTTCATGACGAAACTTTCGTTTGTGATTCACACCAGATAAACTAGCGTTTGCTTGAACAACTATTAAACAGAATCTTTGCTTTATTATAAAAAAAAAACATAATTATTTCGGGAATACAAACGACTGACTGACGCTTATGATAATTTTCTCACAAGATTGTTTGGAACAATTGTCCATTTTGAATCTTCTAAAAAATTTGGAATCTTATCAAGCTGACTGATTGACGTGTAAAAAGTATTGAATCGCTTTGAGACCATAAAGTATGTAACGGTAGGAATAATACTGCAATTTATACTATATTAAATTTTGAATATACATATATTCAAAATTAAAAGAAAAAAAAATAATATCTTTAATAAAATAAAATTAAATATAACCTACTTAATACATAACGTGTCAGAAATGTTATATTATGTTTCTAACAATTTTAAGTTCGAAATAAATATTACTAGAAAAACTAAAAACAAAATACTATGAAATAAACAAACTAATTCTTAACGTAGCGCTAGTGGCAGTTATTCTGGTCGGCTCAAAGAATGTGTTGTACTAATTAATGACTATCATAATGTTATAAATTTATTTACTGCAATAGATTTTTCCAGTATTTTAATGTTGAAGTCTCCAGAGACAACAACTGTTTTATTACTAATATATTACAAGTCTTCCTTATATTTCTCGAAAATATCATGAAACATATGAGGGCCTATACACGCTCATTACAATTAGCATTTTCTAAACCAAAGGAATGAGATCTTTCATACAAACTGTGTTCCCCCTTTTCACCCTGACAAGACATGATTTTTGAAAAATCGTTTGTTTATACTCCATTATTTCACTGTAAGATTTATTTTTAACCGATTTCAAACAAAAAGGAGAATGTTCTCAATTCGTCGGAATATTTTAAATGTATGTTCACCGATTATTCGAAGCCGCCTGAACCGATTTGGAAAATTTTTACACAAATTTTCGAGTCAATCAAAGCAAGCAGTAAAATCCTCCCCTCAAAACTTGATTACTCCATTCCTGAAGTTTGGGGACGATATTAAAAAAAAAACATCATCTGTAAATGTGGTCACAACAATTTAGCCACTGCGTCTCGAATTAACTATGACAGGCCATCAAACGAAAGGGTTTCTTTCGACTTTGCTCACTGAAAATAACTTCTTATTGAAAAGTTATTGAGTATGGCGATAGGTGTCATGACAAAAACCATATCGAATTATGTCTCACTTTTAATTACTCATTTAAATTAACACGACAATTGTAAAATTATGTCAGCAGACAGCACACAATCCATATAGGTATGAATAAATTAACCAGCGGGGTAGTACGTAACACAGTAACAGTAGGAATGGTTTTCATTTTGACAGTTCAACAACATTCATTGCCTTATTTACGTTGTTTAGTCGACAAATTTTTAGAACACATGAAGCAATGGATAGCAATAGGCTTCAAAATGATTCAGATTGTGATAGTGTGTTACGTAATTCGGGTGCAGACACCGAATTCGATCAGTAGTTCAGCGTAATGTGAATTTAATTATTTTATTGCAAAGGGACGTGACGTCTTCAGTTTTTCATTTAGGGTGGATACAGTGATAACCTACCCAATTATGTTGTTCCTAATAAAATTGTGTGCTGGCTTTCTAAAATATTACATAATAACTGAATAATAATAATAATAACCCCACCGCCGTATCTTTACATTGACGTCATGATGGGTTTGCGAGCTCAGAACTCTAAGTATATGCCGGTAGTGTTTACTTTTCCGGATCAAGTCTAGTGTGAGGAGCCAGACCAAAAGAGGTACAGAAACTCACAGGGCAGAATGTGGCGAGCTGTTGGGCAGTAGCGACCCCAAGGACCCATCACCTAGTCTTGTTCCTTACCTCCGGCTTGCCTTTATTGGCCGGCTGGAATGAACAATGACGAGGAACAGAGCTCCCACCTCTTTCATGCCTTTATTGACAGGCTTGAGTGGAGATTCGCAAGAACCAACGTGCTCGACGGAAAGAAGTATTCCAGTAAGTGCTGGTAGGGATCTTCATTATCTTCCGGGCTTTGGGATAGATCTGATAGCCGTGGAATACCTCTTCACGCCTCAAGAACCTCAGGGCATGTTGCCCCCTTGTCGGTACGTCACTATGTGCTAGCGACAGTTTCTGGAGGCCCATTATTAAATGTGCAAGTCACCCCCTACCGTTTAATCCGTGTATAATATATAAAACATTGATCAGGCAGGGGCCATAGTCCTTCCGTAGTTATAGGTAACCAGGTCACTTTAGCCTTGGACGGCTAAAGTGACCTGGTTACCTATTTAATTTGCATCTTTGCAACTTAAATGTGTTAAACACTTCTATTTTTAAATTAAAACACTTGTTCTTTGTATAAAATAACTTTATTATACACATGGAATCCCGACTACAATGTCAACCGAGTTGCTTCGTTCGTAGCTCAATGATCACTGGCCAGCACCGTCTTTTTACAATTTAAAAATGACTTTTGCCCCACCCAGAAATAACGAGAACGTCATATCCGTTATTCTCTAGTGTTGCCAAAGTAAAAATAATACATTCAGTTGCCATAACGAACATACATTTAAAAGTTTGCTACAATATTAATAATTTGTTCTTTTACAATGTTGCCACAATGGATATTATACTTAGGTATTAAAGTAATACATTGTTTTTTAAATTAAATGGCATACTACCGTTATTATAATCGATAGGTTTTTAGTAAAATTCACAACTTATTTACAATGAATAAGACAAATGTATCTAGAAAGTGTGCAATATTTACTTGAAATTAAAACATGAATTTGAAACAAGCTAACAATTCGTCCATCCTGATAAGTTTCGCGTCCCCGCGAACAACACAGCTTATTAAATGTTAGTACAAGAATTACACAAACATTGATTACACATCGAATTTTATAGATAATATTTACTTTTTTAGTTTTAAATAATCCTTTTTCAGCTATTATGCACTTTGCACTTCGAAGGAGTTTTCTCTACTTTCACGCACATAGCAGTGTATAGATTAGCACGACTACGTGCATATAACACTTCAAGTAGTTCCGTCTCTACACTCTCGCACATAGCAGTGTATGGATTAACATGACTACGTGCACATAGCACTTCAAGTAGTTCTGTCTCTACACTCTCGCACATAGCAGTGTATGGATTAACATGACTACGTGCACATAGCACTTCAAGTAGTTCTGTCTCTACACTCTCGCACATAGCAGTGTATGGATTAACATGACTACGTGCACATAGCACTTCAAGTAGTTCTGTCTCTACACTCTCGCACATAGCAGTGTATGGATTAACATGACTACGTGCACATAGCACTTCAAGTAGTTCTGTCTCTACACTCTCGCACATAGCAGTGTATGGATTAACATGACTACGTGCACATAGCACTTCAAGTAGTTCTGTCTCTACACATTCGCACATAGCAGTGTATGGATAAACATGACTACGTGCACCTAGCACTTCAAATAGTTCAGTTTCTACACTCTCGCACTTAGCAGTGTATGGATTAACATAACTACGTGCACATAAGCACTTCAAGTAGTTGTGTCTCTACACTCACGCACATAGTAGTGTAGATGTACAATGTGCGTACTTCGCACTTTTAATTTAGGAAGAGTATATAAACTCAATCATTGTTCGGAACAAAAATATATCTAATAAGTCAAATCATTTCTCATACATTGTTTCATTACATTATTTTTTTATATCATTAAAGTATTCAGAAAAAGTATTTTCTATCATTCATAACAAGGAACTTCTTTATTATACTATTTACTTATTACTACACACAATCAATATTCAAAGTTAAATATACTCACGTACATAACGGTATAAGTGTACAATGTGCGTACTTCGCACTTTTAATTTAGGAAAAGTATATAAACTTAATCATGTTTCTAAAAATATATCTAATCAATTCAAATCATTTCTCATACATTGTTACATTACATGTTTACTTATAAATATTTACTAAATACAATAAATATTCACAGTTTCAGCTAAACAATAACATATATAATATTGTATTAACCTTCTGTACTCTCACTAGTAGATGTTTCACTACCATTATTATTAAAACAAAGCCAAGGATGTATCTTATCGATAGAAAATATACCTTTATACTTTGAAGCCCCTTTTTTTTTGTAATAGGAGTGTCTTCTACCTCATACATATCGTGATCTAAAAGTTTTGTTACTTTGTATGGCTCCGAACATTTTGATAATAATTTTCTACTTTTACCTACAGTATGTACTGCTCTTTCCACTCTAACCAAGTCCCCAACTTTGAACTCAAATGCTTTTTTCCTTTTTTTATCATATCTATTCTTCTGATTTTCTTGAGACTTTTTCGTATGTTCATCTACTTCATCCCTAATCTTACGTAATCTTTCATAACCTGAGCAAATGTCATTTTCGATAGGTGTGTTTTCAACCATATCATCATCTATTTCGGAAACTAGACTACCTTCATTGATCCCAGTAAGCCTTAACCCAAACAAAACCTCGGACGGGGTTTTTTCTGTGCCTTTGTTTACAGTATTGTTTAATCCCCATTGTACCTGTAATAATCGGTCATCCCAAAGTCTTTCGTCTGTACCATGATTTTGCGAAGCTAAAGAGTCTAAAATTGTTCTATTATATCGCTCCACCTGGCCATTCGCTCTAGGTGAAGCAACTGCATTATTTATGTGATGAACTCCTACTTCAGTAAGAAAACTTTAAAATTTCGAACTAGTAAATGACGTACCTCTATCGCTAATTAGTCGTTCTGGCAAACCAAACGTCCCAAAATAGTCCCTAAGAACTGTGATGGTGGAAGTGGATTTCGTATTTCTAATCGCTTTCAAAACTATAAATTTTGTGAACGATTCTAGCACAAAAATACTTATTCCCTGCCAAACGATCAATCTGGTCCTCAATACGAGGCAACGGGCAATGTTGCTTAATCGTTTTCCTATTAAGGGCGCGATAGTCCACACAGAGCCGTTTATCACCAGTTTTCTTTTTTATTAACAAAACAGGACTCGCGTATGGAGATTGGGACTCTCTTATGATGTCATATTTTAAGAGTTCTTCAACCATAATTCTAACTTCTTCCCGTTCAGAATGACTCAACTTGTATGGTCGATAAACGACTGGCTCTGTATCTCCTAACAGAATATCCATTTCATTTCCGCAACCGTGGTCTGACCTAGTTCAGACAAGTCTTTCGCAAAACAATCGCGGTACTGGTTCAAAGTATTGAATAATTGAAGTTTCTGATCATCGTCCAAATTCTCATCAATATTAAGGTCATCCAACGTAAATGGAGGTTTATGACCTTGGTTTTGAACCTTTTCTATCCTATTAATGCCTTTAATGTTATTATTAATTTGAATAGCACGAGCCAAAACTTGGCCCTCTTTAAATTGGATTAACCTATTGTCATAGTTTAGAATAGTTAAATGACCACTACCGTTTTTTTATATTATAAGTACCAATTTTTACACGGTGGTTTAAACGATAACCATTTTCAACGAAAACAATTCCACTAAAATTTGTTTCAGTAAACACCTTAACAGAAACACAACCTTCAGTCCTGACAGTTTTGACAGATTTTAAAGTCAGTCGGGTGTCATTTTTAATTCGTTTATCAGTAATCATCAAATATTTATCAGATTTAAATACCCATATGTGGGATTGCTCCGTAGCAGTCTGTCCAATAAGTAGATCATATTCACATGTGTATTGCCAAAACCTTTTAGAGATGGCAAGCTGTTCACTTGCCATTTTTCACGAGGTACAATTACTTCCATGACAGATTCTTTTATCAAAGTACACTGACTACCAAAATCTACGTACCCTGTCAACTGTACATTATTTACGTTAACACCCTTAATGAATGTATTGTCCATTTCCAAGTCAATATCATTATCTAGTCATAATGTCTTAACTTCGGCTCTATCTACCCAAACACTCCTGTTGCACTTAGGATCATCATGACCAATGCGTTTACACTTTTGACACTTAACAATAGGTTTTTTTACATCCCGATACGTAATGGCCCGTTTCATGGCAGTTATAACATGTAAAGACTAACCAAATTTTATTTTACCGGTTTACGCGTTTCGTTGTCAGAACGTACCGGTTTCTTATTGAACCTATCTGAAAAAGAAGATCTATCTATCTGAGAAGAAGAAAATCTACATAGTTTTAGTAAAAGAGGTGAAAGACACAATTATATCACTAGAAATAGGGACCAAATAGTTCAACCAGGTTTCAGGCTGGCTAAAGTAGACTCTTCTTTCATGGGGTACTGTTTAAAATGTTACAACAAAATACCTCCCCATATACTTCAATTGAATGAAACGAAATTTAAATCCTATATAAAACGCACACTATGCAGTCAAGCATATTATAAGTTGGGGGATTACATCGCTGATAAAAATGCTTGGCTCAACGCTGGTCCTGCTCCACAAGGGCGCATTAACTAATTGATTAGCATTTGGAACTACTGAAGATTGTAAAAACTGTCTTTATATTGTATAAATTCAATCTTGTAGTATTGTATAATTGCATAGCACATGTGTGAGTACTATGTACCTACTATAAAGCTACCATTTTCTAGGTTTGTTTTTCATTGACTTGAATGTGCCCTGGCGGCTGAGAGTATGTCATGCTCACTCAAATGTCTCGCTGGTGGTGGCGTGTGTGTTGGATCATTAAGTTCCCTTCAAAATGGTTGAGCTGAATGGTGCTGATCCATACGTCATGTTCGTGAACGGGCGCCGTCAGTGGGGACTGGTCATCTCTTGGCTGCCACGGCTTATTTTAATTTAATATTGGAATTGTTGTCGTCTCTTTATTACGGACGCTTTTAACGTTCTGCATCGTTCTCACATGCATAATTTCAACATGAATGATGTAACCAATAATTTGTAACCATATTTTGATTTAAAAGAGTGTCCATGGAGTTTCTTGCCCGTTCTTCTCCATAGGTACCTACTACGCTTTGGAATGGGCATCTAGCTTCATCTTTCTGACTGACCGACCCCTTGACAATTCAAAAGTGCCTGTAATTGGTTTATTTGAAAGAAATGCTTTGAGTTTGAGTTTTCTGATCGCTCATGTTTGACACCCCTCAAATAGCCCAGTAGTTTATCAGCATTCTTAAAACCTACTGCCTCTGCTCCGAACCGAACCGATCTATCATATATTCCATAAACAATGCAGTCAACAGCATTCCTACCCACTATATTACACCGATTTAAGCTATTATCTTTTCATAATAGTACTCTTCTAAATCATCTCCAAACTTTGCCCTTATAGCTAACATTTCCGTAAGTATATTACTGTTAGGGACCTAATTAAGGACTCAACTCAAAAGCAATGGACTGTAATTTTATAAAGAAATATAATCAAAGTAGGTATGTACAATAATTGTGGTAAACGTATGGAGTGCGCGCGCGTGCCGTCGTCCGAGATCGGTAGCGAAGTGGTCCGAAGGCCTGCGTCCCGCACACCGCACCTCTCGCCGCCGCCCGCCGCCTTCGGTTGTCTCACGACAGCAGCCGAAGATTGCCGAATGGTCGGAGGCGCCCGAACATCCACCCCGGGTTGAAGCGTTCAAGTAAGAGGAAGTGGGCAGACGTTGTTGTAGGCCCGCACCACCGTTCCTCTCTTCGTCTTCAACTCCACTACCCGTGTGGTCCCGTCGCAGCCAGGGAAGACCTTGATGACACGCCCCAGTGGCCACACCAAGGGCGGTTGGCCTTTCTCTTTGATGAGAACCAGTGCTCCCACAGAAAGTTGGCCTGTTGAAGCTGTCCATTTAGTTTTTGTCTGGAGCAGAGAAACATATTCTAATTGAAAACGGTTCCAAAAATGTTGCTTTATGTGCTCCACTCTTTGGTAGCGCTCCAGTCGTCCGATGTTGAGATCAGTAACCTGTGGATGCGGAACAGATATTAGTGGTCGCCCAATTATGAAATGTCCAGGAGTAAGAACGGAAAAATCTAGAGGATCAGTGGAAAGAGGGGTGAGAGGACGGGAGTTTAAAACGGCCTCTATTTGAGTCAAGCACGTGGCCATCTCCTCGTATGTAAAGTGCGTTAAGCCTAAAAGTCTCTTTAGGTGGTGTTTAGTGGATTTGACGGCGGCTTCAGCAACGCCGTTGAAGTGGGGGGAGTATGGAGGCGCAAAAGAAAATTTGATGCCTTGTTGAACAACTTCAGACACGAGATTCGAGTCTTGTAAAAACTTACGTAGCTCATTGCAAGTACCTATAAAGTTTGTCCCATTATCGGACAGGATGCTTTCGGGTTTACCACGACGAGCCACGAAACGGTTCAAAGCAGCCATGTAGGCTTCTTTCGTAAGATCTGTAACAAGCTCGATATGAACAGCCTTAACGGCAAGGCAAACAAAAATACACAGGTACGCCTTTATAAGCCTGCACCCTCGCCCTTTGCGATCATTTATCAATACTGGCCCAGCATAATCCATACTACAATTTAAGAATGGGTGTTCTAAATGTGTCCTTGAAGAGGGCAACTGACCCATTGTAGGTTGTACAATTTGACACTTATATTTAAAACATTTGATGCATGTTTTTACTATACATTTGGAAAGATTTCTACCACCAAGAGGCCAATACATTTGGCGTATATTTGCCAAGAGCAGCTGAGGGCCAGCGTGTAAGCAGTCGAGATGATATTTATGAAATATTATTTTAGTTATATGGTGCTTACCACATAGTAATACGGGGTGCTTGACATTATAATCATAAGGTGAGTTGTCAAGTCTCCCTCCTACGCGTATGAGACCATTCGAATCTGTAAAAGGACTCAAAGATATAAGCCTATTTTTTTTTGGTAAAGACTTTCCTGATTGCAATAAATTATACTCATCAGGAAACATGTCTATTTGAGCGTGACGTAAAATAAAATTTGTAGAATTTGTAAGTTCTTCACAGGATAGAGAACCAAGGAATTTCTTATGTTTATGTTTTAAATTGTAGACAAATCTCAGTATATAAGCGACGACTCTCTGTAAATGACTATAATTGGAATATTTGTGAATAAGTGATTTAATGAATAAACGATTATTTTTATGATGTGACAAATGATTTGAAATTAAATTATTGTATGATTGATGATGGAGTGAGTGATCAGTGAAGTGTGATGATACAACTTCAGGTAGATCTTGTTTCATGTTCTGATTGGGCATTTTTGGCCAATATGTTTCATCATTTAACAAAAATTGAGGACCTGACCACCATAAAGAACACTCGCTGATAAGGTCAGCCTTCAGCCCACGAGAAACAAGATCCGCCGGATTTTCCTTCGACGGCACGTAGTTCCACGTGTGCGCTATAGTACATTCTTGTAATTCATTAATGCGATTACGGACAAAAGGTTTTAATAAATTAGGTGTCATGGTAAGCCAACTTAACACTATTGTCGAATCGCACCAAAAGTAACATTTACTAACGGGTTTGGTGAAGGAGTTCCGTACATTAACCCACAGTCTTGCTCCTAGTAACGCCCCACATAACTCAAGTCTAGGGATGGTTGTTGGCTTGATTGGTGCAACACCATTTTTAGAGACTAGAAGCTGTACTCTTACCAACCCATCCCTAGTACTAGACTTTATATAAATACATGCGCCGTAGGCCCTTTCGGATGCATCTGTAAACACATGAATCTCATTTATGGTTGAATTGTCACATGAAATCCACCGGGGTATTTTAAGGGTATTTAAACATGGTAGACTATTCACGAACATTAACCAGGAGGTATGTATATTACCTGGTACTTGCTCGTCCCAGTCACACTTAGCCATCCATAGACTTTGGATGATAATTTTAGCCTCGACAATGCAAGGTCCTACCAGACCTAATGGGTCAAATATTTGACTAATAACAGATAAAATGTGGCGCTTTGTGATTGGTTTGCTGGTATCGATCGATATTGAAAACTCGAGAGAATCAGATTTACATAGCCAATATAGGCCTAACGTTTTTGATGACACGTTTCTATCCTCTGACAAGTTCAACCTACCAGAATGCCCCGAAACACCGGCTATTTCTGTTAAAATCTCTAAACTATTAGATTGCCACTTTCTTAAATGAAAGTTAGCTGACGCTAAAATGGATGCAACCTCTTTACCCATTTGGACCACCGTGGAAACCGAGTCGCCACCACTCAGATAATCGTCGACGTAAAAGTCTCGTTCGATGGATGACTTTACAATGTCATTAGAGGCGTTTGTTGCTAGACTGACTAAGGTCTTAGTAGCTAAATAAGGGGCGGAAGCTGTCCCATACGTAACAGTATTAAGACTGTACGTTTGAAGTGGTAGCTGAGGGTCAGCACGAAAGACTATTTGTTGTAAAGAACGTTGTGATGGTGTTACCTGAATGGCCCTATACATCTTCTCTATGTCACCAGAAATAACAAACTTGTGCTGACGGAAACGCAGCAATATAGAAAATAGGTCATCTTGAACAGTGGGCCCCACCATTTGGATGTCATTAAACGATACTCCAAAAGTAGTCGCTGCCGATGCATCGAAGACTACCCTGAGCTTAGTTGTGGTACTGGATTCTCGAATGACTCCATGATGTGGCAAAAAATACTCATTATTGGTACCTGAATGAGGTTTCCCTGTTGAGTTATTCACAGTCATATGACCTAAGCTCACGTACTCCTCGATGAATGCTACATATCTTTCCTTAAAGGCAGGATCACGATGGAACCGACGTTCCAAAGATAAAAATCGACCTTTAGCCATTTCATAAGACTCGCCCAACTCACTGGGATCATTTTTAAGAGGCATTGTAACTATGAAATGCCCGTTTTGATCACGCACAGTGTTAACACGAAAACTTTCTTCGCAAGCTCGCTCTTCCTGTGACAAGGAATGCTCAGAAGAAACGGAATCGAACTCCCAAAACTTACTTAGGCTATTATTTAAATCGTTCATGGAGATATTACAAAAATGTGAATATACACTCGAGAGCAATGAATCCGGGTCACTTAAAGAATCCTAAAAATCTCGGAAGCTAAAAATGCTAGGTTAATGCAATAAATTGTATTTAATAGACAATGTAATACTCCTTAAATGAAGGTATTAAAACTTCTTATTTATTGTAAAGTTATATCATAAAAAAATCAAATTTGAAAAAGGGCCACTTTCGAAGATGGAACTACGAAATTACAGCATTTGGTTTTGCTTTTGTTTGTAATCTGTCATTTATGTGGGTACATAAACCATGTTGATAGTGCTCTATATTCATTATTCAAGCTGAAATTATGTCGCTTACGCCTGAAGAATGCACCAGAATACTTACAATGCTGGAAACCGGCCGGAGTCAGCGCGATACAGCCAGGACTGTCGGTGTGTCGCTGTCAACAGTACAAAGAGTTCTCCGACGTTACGAAGAAACTGGTTCTAACCTACGCAGACCAGGAACGGGCAGAACCAGGTGTACCACAGCACGAGAAGACCGATACTTGGTGAACACCATGCTTCGAAATCGCTTTCTCACAGGAACTGAACTCACAAATCAGTTTCGACGCCTCGGAGGAAGTAACCCAAGTGCATGGACAATAAGACGTCGGCTTGCTGAATCTAACTTAAAACCCCTTAGACCTGCAAACGGCCCTAAACTGGAGCGTGGGCATCGTATTTCAAGACTAAGATATGCCCAGAGCCACGTAAATTGGAGTATTGAAGATTGGTCAAAAGTTATGTTCTCCGACGAATCAAAATTTATGCTCTACAAGCACGATGGAAGACACAGAGTGTATCGAAGACCAGGGGAAAGATTCAAGCAAGCATGCATCGAAGCAAAAGTAGCCTACGGTGGTGGGTCTGTACTTGTGTGGGCCGGAATTTCTTCTGAAAGTCGCACAGAGCTGGTGATCATAGAAAACGGCTCTTTAACTAGCGTAAGATATGTGGAAGAAATCCTCAATGATCACGTTGGTCCATTTATGGTCAATTTAGGTGAGGATGCTATATTTATGCATGACAATGCCCGACCTCATACAGGTAGGATTGTGAATGACTACCTTCAAGAGATGAACATTACTCGTATGGAGTGGCCAGCGCGCAGCCCGGATATCAACCCGATCGAGCATGCTTGGGACGAGCTAGGCAGATGCGTAAAACAACGAAACCCTCCCCCAATCACGCTTCGTGAGCTCAAAATTGCTCTCACAGAGGAATGGGAGAATATTCCCCAAAATCGTATAAGGAACTTGGTGTACAGCATGCCAAACCGCGTAAACGCAGTAATGGAAGCACGAGGAGGCAATACGAAGTATTAAAATTCAAGAAAATTGTAATAAAGTTCAAAAATTTCATGTTTCCTATTTTTGTTTTAAGGAGAGATCAGCAGTTTTTTTCTTTATGTAATTTTGTGTTAATAAAATGTATGGTGACTCATATTTTTTTTACTTTCATTTAAGGAGTATTACATTGTCTATTAAATACAATTTATTGCATTAACCTATCATTTTTAGTTTCCGAGATTTTTAACATTCTTTAAGTGACCCGGATTCATTGCTCTCGAGTGTATGTTTTTGGATGGATGTTTTGGAAGAGCCACAGAGCCTGATACTATCCATCCGAGCTTTGTCTCATGTAACTTAGGCTGATTTTTGCCCAAATTAATGGATGCACTGCCTAGAATATTCCAAAATATTTCTGCACCAACTAGTATGTCAATCTCCGATGGAACGTTGAATGATGGATCGGCCAGATTTAAATGTAATGGTATAGGAATGCTACTTATGTTGACTAAAGTAGACGGCAATAATTTGGTAATTGTAGGTAATATGAAACAATTTGTGTTTATCTTATAGCTGCCGCTGCATGATTCAATGGTTAGTTTGCAAGACTGTGTACTTAATGTAGTATGACTGTTTATACCTGTCACCGTGGAACTCGTGCTACGTCGAGGAAGTTCTAGCTTATCACATAGTTTCTGCGTAATAAAATTAGCCGTGCTACCATTATCGAGCAGGATCCTGGCTTCAACCTTGATGCCTCGGTGGTTCACCACTCTCACCAACGCTGTGGACAGTAAAATATGAGAGGTAGTATGTTGCGACTGAGCGTCACTCGACAAGGAAATATTTTCTGAGGTGCCATCATGTGAAGCGGCACCTCCAGAAACAGCAGTGGGCATTGCTACACTATTAGGCATAGGATCATGGAACTGAGTAGATTGTTCCACATGTAAAAGGGTATTATGTCTACCTTTACAATATTTACAAGGAGCTAATCTACATCGTTTTGTAACATGGCCACTACGTAAACAGTTAAAACAAACTTTAAATTCTTTAACTTTTAATATGCGTTGTTCTACGTTTAATTTTCGGAACCCTTCACAAGTGTATAATAGATGATTTTGATTACATAGGGGACATTTCGATATATAGTTTTGATTAGAATTATCGGTTTGACTACTTGCTATTATTAACGATTTGTGTTTGTTTTCTACTTGATTGTTATTAGTGTTAGTATTATTTTCTATATTAAGTGTAATTTTGTTATGTTCTAATGTCTCCAATAAATCTGATTTTTTACTAATAAAAGTACAAAATTGAGAAACTGTTGGTTTTGTTGGTATAGTATTACGATGAGCTTCCCATTCCCTGCTGGTGATAGAATCCAGTTTAATTGCCATCATATAAATAATTAACGTATCCCAATTGTCCGTGGGCTCGTTCATTGTGTTAAGGGCTCTGATATTTTTATTAATTACCTATGTCAATTAAACGACGCAACGAAGTTGATGATTCTTGTGTAATACACTCTACATTGAACAAGGCCTTAATGTGGGTATCTACTAAAAGCCTACTGTTATCAAAGCGCTCGCATAGTAAATTCCACGCCATTTGATAATGATCACCTTTAAAATCTATATTTTTTATTATTTCTAAAGCATCGCCTTTAAGCGATGCACGGAGGTAGTGGAACTTACTAATAGGATCTATGCAACTATACTATTATGAATTAGTGACAAATATGTATCTCTATACTCAAGCCAGTACTGATAACCACCATCAAAATTAGGCAAATCAATTTTAGGTAAGCGTATAAAGCTACGTTGTTGGAACGATTCACCTGAGTGTTTATTCACCGAGCCTGTTACAGACCCGCCATCACCGCTCTCGTTACTGGCAAGCAGGCTGTGCGCCTGCGCTACGAGTGCGTGGTAACGGTCCTCGAACTTTGCTCTCTCCGCATATGCCTCATCTGGATCTTCCGAAAGCACCTCGATGTTCACCTGTAAACTGTCGAATTCATCGTATGTAGCCTCAAATTTTTTAAAACGGCTCTCCAACTCGAAACGTTGAACGTCGGAAATTGTTTTGCAACTAAGAAGCACATTTATGTAATTGGTGAAATTTGTAAGCTTTGCCTTAATGGCACTTCGCTTTCTCACCAATAAGTCTAAAGAGGCCATAGCGTAATACAGTAAGAAAGGTAATAGGTAATATTAACACTAATTGATTATACGTAGCGGTTTCGCAAAGAAATTGGCAGTTGAGTTTGAACAAAGCACATAAAAATATGAATGAATAGCCGCGTGACCTTGATGAATGTCACGGGAGCCGGCGAGCTACACCGATCAATTACCGCTCAGCTGTTATAATTAATGCACACAGCCGATCATGCACCTAAGTAATGGTAAAAGGCCTGGCGATTTAGCAGTGCACAAGTGTAAGCAGTGCATATGAATGAAAAAGATAACTATAAATAATGTTAACACGTATTGACTCAAATATGAACGTGAAACGGAAAATAATTTGAATTTAACGGAATAAAAACACTTAAAAATTGTATGAAAAGGATATAGAAGGAAAAATTGGAACGAACTCACACAATACCGAATCTTTATCCACAAGAAACCTGTCTAAAAATCCGTCCAAGCGATGACTCGGCGTAAATCGTCCAATTCAGTCGATGTAATAAGCGCCGGCGTCGTTATCAAGACTTGGTGAAATGTAGTCCAGGTAGTAGTAGTGGTAGTCTTGGTAGTATAGTCCAGTTCTTGTTTCTTCTGTTCAATCGACTTCGGTAGAAAAAACCGTTGCTCCGGTGACGCAGCGAATTCAAGTCAGGGATCCAAAGTTCACCAACGTCGAACGAGACGTAATGCCAGTAGCCGACGAAATTGGTTCTCCAAAAACGCGACTATAAAGAGGCTCGAAGGATCATATGTTAGGGACCTAATTAAGGACTCAACTCAAAAGCAATGGACTGTAATTTTATAAAGAAATATAATCAAAGTAGGTATGTACAATAATTGTGGTAAACGTATGGAGTGCGCGCGCGTGCCGTCGTCCGAGATCGGTAGCGAAGTGGTCCGAAGGCCTGCGTCCCGCACACCGCACCTCTCGCCGCCGCCCGCCGCCTTCGGTTGTCTCACGACAGCAGCCGAAGATTGCCGAATGGTCGGAGGCGCCCGAACAATTACCATAATTTTCATGTGACGGAAAAGCAGATTTAAGTTTTTCGACCCATTCGTCCCATGAAAGCATTACTGATGACTGTCCTTCGTACCACTTTTTTGCTGTACCAACTAACTTTGGAAGAGCATAGTGAGCGGTCTGTCGACTATCCCAGCCATAGATCTCAAAGCATTCTTTGATTTTATTCAACCAAGTCAGAATTGTTTGGTTTTTCGATTTAGGATCGAATTCTGGAACTACGTTATTATTAGCAAATCTTTCTTTACTCTGTGGATTTACGGCTAAGATGGATTGTAAAGACTCTTTGATACATTTTAGCAATTCATTATGAATATCCATAGATGGAGGCCGTGGTGTAACAGATGTAAGTCTTTCATTTATACCAGAGCGGACTGGACTTCGTGATCTGTTAACGCTTTCTCTACGAGGAGTTTGCAATCTGTGACGCCTCTGCCTATTACGACTACGATCTATAGGTCTATTTGCTGGTTCAAATATATGCGTGTCCGTTGATGATGTACGCGATGAGCGACGCTGCAGTGGAGGTATTACGACTGACCTGCTTCGACTTCTTGCCTGCCACTCAAGCCTTGGAGTTGATCTTCTGGATCTGCGCCGCTCGAAACTACGACCATCATTGCGGGGCGATGCTGGTGAGCGACGACTTCGCCTGGGCGTTGCTGACAAGCAACGACTTTGGCTCGAGTCTCCAGCACGCATCCGATACCGGCTGCGTCTCGAGGGCCCTCCCAGCAGAATGCTGTGATGACTCCCGGTCGACTTCTGACCGGTCACTGGACATCTTCACTCAATTGTACAATGTACACTGTCCCAATGGTCTGAAATAAATTTAAAACAACGAGTACCAATTTCATTTTGCTTGGTATTTATCGAATATATATCAATTATACTTCGATATTCAGTATAAATAAGTATCACATTTGTACTAAGCCTGTATACACACTACCTATCGAAAATAATTATCAACTACTATTTGGTATTTTAAATATCACGACAGCCAGTATCCTTGTCATATGATATTCTAGGAAACGTATCACTAGTTTATAAATATACCTGCAGTATTGTAATATCAATACAGATAGATTTCTACTATGGTACCACACTTTCAATACAATTACACAAACAAAAACCTATTGAAAATCAATTAACTATTAACATACCTTACTGTGGACGTATGATCACACCAGGGTAGTAGCAATAGCTACAGCAGAATTCCCTGGTGTTTATCCCTGCTTCTGAATTGCTAAACACTTCTATTTTTAAATTAAAACACTTGTTCTTTGTATAAAATAACTTTATTATACACATGGAATCCCGACTACAATGTCAACCGAGTTGCTTCGTTCGTAGCTCAATGATCACTGGCCAGCACTGTCTTTTTACAATTTAAAAATGACTTTTGCCCCACCCAGAAATAACGAGAACGTCATATCCGTTATTCTCAAGTGTTGCCAAAGTAAAAATAATACATTCAGTTGCCATAACGAACATACATTTAAAAGTTTGTTACAATATTAATAATTTGTTCTTTTACAATGTTGCCACAATGGATATTATACTTAGGTATTAAAGTAATACATTGTTTTTTAAATTAAATGGCATACTACCGTTATTATAATCGATAGGTTTTTAGTAAAATTCACAACTTATTTACAATGAATAAGACAAATGTATCTAGAAAGTGTGCAATATTTACTTGAAATTAAAACATGAATTTGAAACAAGCTAACAAATGGCACTTGCACATTTGCAATTGTGTTAATACAGAATTTCATTAATACTTATTAACAAAATTCTGTATTAACACAAGTGCTTAAAATTTTCGAAAGTAAAAACTCACGTTTACACTAAATGTAAAAACACTAAACATGTGATGTTTATTCGATAATATCCCAAAAGTAGGTAAATATTTAATCAACACTGGTGCCTATTCTCTTGTCACAAAATTTTCTAAACTATACAAAAAGTCACTAACGTTTTTCACCTAAAATTTTGGTTGTCTAACTAAATCTGACTATTTTTAATCGCGATTAAAAGCT
The DNA here is from genome assembly GCA_917490735.1 of Dryobotodes eremita. Lineage (NCBI taxonomy): Eukaryota > Metazoa > Arthropoda > Insecta > Lepidoptera > Noctuidae > Dryobotodes > Dryobotodes eremita. Next base: position 16,937,271 of record OU823257.1, read on the forward strand.
GTGGAATAAAATTAGTTGTCATGATCTAAAATTCACCACAACACCTCGACTTCAGGTGCAAAAACAGTACCTACTGTATCTTTTATTTTCTTTTTTTTTTGCTTATAAGTCTCGAAAATGGTGTGTCCTATCGCAAAAAGTGAAAAAATCCATATGAAACACGTCGAGGCTGCCCCCATGCGTGCCTCCGGCTCTAAAAAAAATTCACGGGCTAGCTAGGGCAAACAAGTACCACGTGGAGTCGCGCTTATCAAATAAAATTTTAGTTGCGTCAAAATTATTTTTAGAAGAGATATTTTTGCAGAATAGCTTTAAGATTCTCATAGCCAAAAGTAAGGAATTTTAGTGATAGTTTAGTTACCTTGTTGAGTTCGGTGTACAAGAGAATCGGCATCATTGTTAATTAAAAATTCGTTTTATTTTTTAAATACTTACCTACTTATTTCCTTTGCATTGAAAGCAAATTAGGTATACATTTTTTTAACACTGATTGTCAACCAACCAGTCTTACCAAGGGCGTATCGAGTTACCCAGTAACTGGGTGGTGGAGGTGAGATAGGCAGTCGCTCTATGTAAAATACTGGTATTCAGCTGCATCCGGTTCGACTGGAAAACCACGATCACGGTTGGGTGGAAAAAGCTAGGCAGATGATGGTTGCCAACCAACCTCCCAGCCATTCATGTATTTTCAAGGATGTAGCAGAATCAACATAAGGAACATCACCGAATCATTCCTCAATATACCCTTTACTTGAAAGAAATTGTTGTTAATGCTCTGAATGTGAAAAGCTCTTTTGACATCTGTGCATGGCAAAGCTCTCTGAATACATCAACGATGCTGGCTACCAGCGGGGTAATTGCGTAACTGGAACTTTTCACATTCACTTTTCACTTTGCACTTGAGCACTCTTCAACGCAACCCCCGCTGGTGCCGGCCCGCCTCTGCGGGCCCTTTAACTCCCCCCGCGACGTCTAAGAGAGGCACGCGTGGAACATTAGGCGCCGCCACCTCGGGTCTTATATGATAGGGGGCGGCGGCGGACGTCGCTGAGTCTGCCGTCCCTAGACCCATTTAGGGGGACCGGAAGCATTATCTGCCCTCTGCCGACGCGCGGTGCGCCTGCTGTGGGTCGGGAGAGCAGTCGACATCTGTCTCTCCCTTTCCGCTGCCTCCTTCTGCAAAATGACACTATCGCAAAAGGAGATCACCGCGTCCCACGACGCTGCGCCGCCGACCATAGAATAAATCACAGCCGGCAGCGACAGGTTGCCTCCCACTTCCGAAACGAGGTCACGGCGTGGCTCCTCCCAAGCTCCACACTCTGCAAGCATATGCCACACCGTATCCTCCCGGCAATGGACGCAGTGATGACACTGAGCGTCTGGCTCCCTGCCTTTGCAATGCAGGTACCTCCCGAAGCAGTCGTGTCCTGAGAGCACCTGCGTCGCCCTAAATGACAGGGAGCCGTGCCTCCTCCCGAGCCAGTCATCGAGCACCGGCCGGACCGCCCCGCTGGTGGCGAGGCCAGCGGTAGGGCGCAGAAGCCTGTCCCACCATTCTGCCACCACGCCCTGACGGAGCTCGGACCGGCGCAGCATGATCTGCCGCTGCACCAGTACCACACCCCGCGTCCGCGCCTTCTCGCACCACCGATGTAGTGACGCGTGGGCTCTCGCTTCCAGGTCCCACGGCGGGGATCCTGCCAGTGCGCAAGCCGCCTCGTAGGAGATCGTGCGATACCCTCTGATGGCTCTGACGGCCATCACCCTTTGCGGTACTCGCAACACTGCGATACTGCAGGCCGTCAGGTCAGCTGCCCACACTGGGGCCCCATACAGGGCAATAAATCGCACGACCCCCACGTACAACCGCCTGCAGGTGGTGCTCGGGCCCCCCAAATTGGGAAGCAGCGTTGACGGCGCGCTTGCCACGCCCAGCAATTTCGGCGCCATCCGCCGAAAGTGGGGGCCGAAGTCCCAGCGGCTGTCGAGCACCAATCCCAAGTAGTTCATGGTAGACTCGATAGCGATTCGAGCCCCCCGACCACGATGTGTGATCCCGGTGGTGGCGCTCATCGGGGGCCATGGAAAGTGATGGCCTCCGACTTGCTGAGGGCCACCTCCAGACTCAAGCGCCGGATGCGGTTCACCACCTGTGAGACCGCCGCCGTAGCCAGCAACGCTGCCTCCTTGTGCGAGCTCCCCCGAGTTGTGACCAGCGTGTCGTCCACGTAACACATCAGGTTCACCCCCGGCTGGAGCTCGCCCCTCAATACCCAGTCGTATCCGATGTTCCACAGGAGCGGTCCCACAACCGAACCCTGTGGAACACCGCATGACATCTCACGCCGGCCTCTGCCGTCGCGTCCCTTGTAGGTGATACACCTTTCTGCTAAGTAGGCCCCGACCACGTAGCGGAGGTAGGGAGGCACCCGATGATAACGCAGTGCCTCCCTAATACAACTCCAAGGCAGGGTGTCGAAGGCATTGGATATGTCCAAAGACACCGCCAGCATCACCCCGCCCCGTGAAGCTCCACCTGAACCAACCTGGTGGCGACGTCATTAAAAGAGGCCCACCCATAGATAAATATCACCCATCTCTTCACTAGTCCATTGCCTACTCTGGGATGCATCTCTGGTACGGCTCACAAATCCTTCCCTACCCTAAGGGCACGTCTATCCTATCATAATGGCGTACCCCGGTCTACTCCTTGATATGCAATGGTCTCTGTAGCATCATGAAACATGAGGCTTGAAGGGCTAGTGAAAATCTTGGGGTTCATTCGATTAATCGAGTATGGTCAAACCACGCTGGGGTCCGTGCATTTCATTAATTCAATCATTCATTATCCAACTAGGCCGAGAATCCACTCTCGGACATGCGTTGGATAAATGGAATAACCGGCGGCACTGAATGAAGCACAGATGTTTTTTTTAAATTTTTCATCAGGCCGGCGATAGAAAAACATAATTGACTATGTACGTAGTAAGGTACCTGCAACGTAAAAAAGAAACTGGCTATGAAGAAAACAAAACGGCGAACCAATTTCTTTTCAGTTTTTTTATTTATTCCTTGAAGAACCCAAAAAATGCACTTGTTTATTCTTTCGCTGAATCATACGGCATGCCAGATGCGAGAAGCTTATAAATACGCTTTGATGCACACTTTTTGTTCAGACTACATACTAACTGTAGCCAGCAGCGCAACCCGCTACAGTCATGATCCGGACAGTCGCTCTCCTAGGCCTCGTTGCCTCCGCATCAGGCTTCTTCGATAACCAAAGTAAGTAGATACCTCTAATAAATAATTCCACCCTATTTTATTTTTAAATGTCTTAGAACTTTAGACGTACACTTTTTATAGGAACCAAGTATTTTGTGTAATTAAAAAAATAACCTCGTGTTGAGTGAGAGCACTTTGCGTACGAACTCGTCCATCACAAAGAGACCAGATACCACGTCAACAAAAATTCCTGCCGCAAGCAGCGCTGCTATTTTCAACGCTTGGCTTAGCGGCGTGAGTTGTGCAGACACTCTATTGGATTCTAAACGCTCGTTTCGATGATGAGTGTTGAAAATCCAGAACACGGTCAAAAACTTTACGTTAAAAAAAGCGCCCGCCCGAATGTAGGCAATTTTTTTATTTTTGTTTTTTATTTTTTTCCAAATATGGCATGGAAAATACGATCAAGAATAAAATCGGTGATAACACTTTACAATGTTTACGATATTTTGAAGTGTCCGTGCGCTATTATAATAATTGCTACCTAAAGCATAAATAAAATAAACTAGGAATTATCGTTATGACTTGAGCAATGTTTTGTTTAGAGCTAATATTATCCTGACGAACTTTATGCATTTCTTGTTTTAATTTTGTTTCAGTACTCTGGAATTCCGGTTTAAGTTGTAAGTATTTTTACTTGATATACCTATACATGTTGATTTTTGTTTTTCACCGATTTCATACAGATTTCCGGCGTGATTCACGTGATTATTTTAAATACATTTGGTAAAGTTTTCTCAGCCAAATGTAAATTAATGACGCGGTTCCAATTCTAAAATTAATTTTGATCGACTATTTTTTCAACTAGCACCCTTATTGCGTAATACACTGTCAATCTTAATCTGAATCATTTTGAAGAATGTTGTTAATCCATTGCTCGATGCTGCATATGTTCGAAAAATGTGTCTGCTGTACAACGTAAATAACGCAATGAATACAAAAGTAAATACAAGTACCGCAGCTTCAATTTGGATAATCCACTTCGGCTATTTTGACGGCGTAGTATGAGCTATCGTCCTCGGGATGTAGAGATGAGATGAGATGAGATGTGGGTTTGGGTATACATACAAGCGATCAATTTTATTAATAACCTGATCAACGGTAACATTCTCAATCCCTCATTTTACAGGGATGTTCAACATAAACCCCGTCACGTGGGGATCAAAATCATTCATTTCTGTCCCTCGCAACAGCACAGCAGCTGAGAACATGGGCTGGGAGATGGTAACGAGGCCTGCTAGGTCATTCTCATCAGGTTATGATGAACTTGGCATGTGGGTAAACCCGAATAACTCTATCCTCAGCATACTCGTCGACGAAAACAACAAGACCTCAGGCCTGCAGGTCGCTGTGAGTACACTGCACTTATTTTTATCAATTTGTGAAAAATTACCACGAGTCTTCACACGTTAACAGTGACCAAGACAAGGTCCTTCACTCTCTTGGTCACGGTCAATGTGTCAAGACTTCGAAAGATGTATAATGAATACCATAGCTGAGCACCGCTAATCAAATAGTTTACTGCATTCATCGTAAACGTTAAGCCGTTTCATTTCGGAAGATTTAACGGAATTTAACATTAGTCGTTTTAACTCGGGATAGAAATTGCATTAAATTTTAGGTATATGTCGTTGAGTTAGTGATGTACTTATTTAAAAATCATAGTACCCATACTACGATTTTAAATAAGTAAATCACTTGGAAGAGCTATGGAAGTTTAGGCAGGACATGAAAAATTAATAAGAGTGTATTGTTAGAGTTTGTAATAATAATGATTTGCATATCAAATTTAAATCAAAATACAGTTATTGATCGCATAAGCATAAGGCATGTGGCATAAGGTGAATATACACCTTAAAAAAATGTTATTAATGTTTTCGTCTGAACGCGAGGCTCGTTTAGTTTTAGTTTTCTCACCCACTCTGATAACACATCGTTTTGTTGCACTCGCGGCACACGCCACATTTGTTTCATCTGTCTCCGCGCCTAAAGCGCAGGACACAGCGCTAGCTAGCGAGCGAGCCGGGCGAGTATCGTGTCACCTGTTTTCATACGCTGGTTCACACCCCGAACTACAGAGATAAGCTACGTCAGCGATACAAACGATGCTAACGAAATATCCGATGATGCCAGCGATGCTATTCGTTCACCTCGTTAGCGTATCTTAGCTCTGTAGTTCGGAGTGTGAACCGAAGTATGGAAAGAGGTAAAACGACGCTCGCCCGGCTCGCTCGCTCGCTCGCTAGCTGGTGGTGTGGCCTGCACTTGACTCGCGCCTGCGCGCGGTCACCGCCGACCGGCCCAAACGTACTTGTAAGAACGAAACTTTTAACGGAAGTTAATGAGCCTGTTAAAAACAACGATTAACGGATAAACGGTCTGATGCCCAGCTTTGCTAAATACTAGAAAGTATGCGCAATAGCACATATGACAACTTTGCGAATGTCGAGGCAAGAAAGTATAAGTACGGTAAATATGACGATGATTAGGGACGTATAGTCCAATTATAAAAAGTATGGCCACACTCGTGCGCTTTAACTAATGTCATGTTAATGTATGTTCCCTGCCAGCCTTGCATTACCTGATCCCTCTTGCAAATAAGAAGGATGCAGGGCACTGAACGCACTATACACGGTATGGAGATACCTCACTTGAATGAAGCGTCAGCTTTTATTAGCCGAACGTGTGAGGCATGTGTAACTGCCTTAGCTATAGCGTCACACGCAAACCTTGCAAAAGTCGCAAAAATGCAATTGTTGAAGATGATAGCGCATAAGTATGTATGGAAATAGATTGGTACCTATTAACTTCGATTCTACCTATGCAATCTGCTAAACTACTGATGGCTCCTGGCATGAAGTGCTCATGACACAACACCAAATAAATAAATCAATGCAATTTTAATTTTAATATCGACTGATTATATACTTGGTGGATTATAAATAGTATTATATACTTGGGTGTTATAGATAGTACGCTGACATGGAAGGAGCAAATTGAGGCTCTGGTTTCCAGGGTCAGAAAATTTTTATTTGTCTTTAAAAACCTGCGAACATCTGCTGATTTTGCCACACTACGAACAGTATATTTGGCTCTGGCACATTCCATCGTAAAATATTGTATTGCAGCTTGGGGTGGGGCTGGGAAGTGTATAATGCTCCGTCTGGAAAGGGCACAGAGGGCAGTGTTAAAGGTACTCACAAACCGGTCCGATTTCCAGCTGCTGAACTGTACGCTCTGTGCGAGTTACCTTAAATATTGTATAAGATTAAGATCTGATATTGTCAGACACGCATTTCTTCTTGCTGTAGTGCTGCGTAAACACTTAGACCTTCCTTTCGATTCTGTTGTCGTTAGTCAAAAACGCAGATCTAACAGAGTCTGCCAGGTGGAATCTGCCAGAGTTCAAGTTGTTCGGCGGCAATATCATTTTCTTAGCTCCATTTTGTATAATCGAGTAAATAAACAGCTCAATGTATATATCCACTGACCCTGAGAGAATGTCGAAGGATCACGGATAAGTGGCTTCATACACTCACTTATGAATAATTAGAAATATATGTAAAAACTTAAACTCACTTTCCAATTGCCCTTTATATGTATAACATGCGCAAACACACCCCCTGCATAAACGGACATCACTCTTCCCTCACATACAACCACGCACGTGTGCACCCCCACACACACACACACACACGCACACACACATATACACTCCACCCACAAAACTACACAATCCTTCCATACAAACACACAATCTCACGTAAAATTACACAGTATAAATATAAATATTATTCAGTTTTAATTTTAAGTGTCAGTTTTTAATTTTTCTATTTTAGTATAATTTTAGTCTTTTAGTTTTGCTTTTGTCCGGACTTTTTGGAGGTGGGCGTTAATGACTGCGACACAGTATTATACTAGTGCAGTTGTTATCGAACACAGAGTTTTTGTAAACTAGTTTTTCGTTTCAATAAATTTATTATTTATTAATTTACTCTCTAGAACGTGTTACAAATTGTGGGTAACGTCTCATAAGAATGCTTGACGATTGAACCTGTCTATTGCAGGTCCCCTCCGTTGGATTCGATTCATATTACGACATGGAAGAATTAGGTTTCGTGCTCTGGACTTACGTGAACCCCACTGGAGTCACAGAAAAAAGCTGGACCAAGTGTGTATACTTCGCGTCAGAAGGTACTTGTGTATTTTTTTTTAAAGACCGTGTTATTAGAAATGGTTATTCAAAACACTCTACAAACTACACCACCTAAGTGGCAATGAAATTTAGGTAAATTATCTAGATAAGTTCTAAATTCAAATAAAATTTTATGATGATGAAATAAACTACCAATATTGTATTTGATACATGTACGATTTGATGTGTAAGTTAAACCTATGATACTTCTAAATAAGTAGGTTTCTGAACAAGTGCTTCATAATCGCATATCGCTTCATATCGCTTTTAGCGATAAGACCGCCCATTGTGTCACCCTGTGTAAAATGTCTACATTTATATTTGTAATTTTATGGTGTACATAATAAAGAGTATTCTATTCTATTCTATTCTAATATCAATGGCATAGATGTTATAGGATACACATGTTGTATGTGCAATAAAAGTAATTTTACAGTACAGCAATTTTTAAGTTTGGATATCTAGTCCAATGTTTTTATCATTATAGATCTGATATTGCTATAATCTTGTGTACTGGTTCATTGGCTAGTATACTATAGGTTATTCGAAAAAAAATTGTAAGTTTTGAATGCCCAATTTTGAAATAATTACCTATAGGTGTACACTTACCACTTCTGTGTACTGTATTTGGACATACCACATTTTACGGCTTTTGATGAAAGGTTTTAAACACGAAAAACTCCTCAATCTCAATTACCTCTTTCACTTTTTGTGTATATATATTATATATAATGTAGGTATATATTATAATAATTATGTATGTATGTGTATTAAAAGTTTATAACCTATTTAGGTACTTGTATACCTATTTCATTTATAATTAATTATGTTATCTTTTTAATATTTTTTATTATTATTAACGCCTGTTAAGCAGAGCACCTTCCATGTTATCTCTACACCACCCTTGGTTGACTGGTAGAGAATGCCTAAGGCATTAAGTCCGCCTTTGTATGTTATTGTGTGCGAGAAGTTTAAATAAATAAATAACTAATTAGAATAGAACAATTTAATCAATTCAATTAACAAAAATGAATCAAAGTGCAATGATTCATCCTGACAATCCACTTTTATCATACGCGGCAACTTGAAGGCAGAGAATGATAAAAATATTCATAATCTCGTGGGATTACTTGAGCTTCTAGAAGAGAGAGCAAATCCTTCTTTTTGGCTTCTGTTATAGTCAGGGGGTTTTGTGTAGGCTTTATTTAAAATAACTTGCTGCCAATCCGTTGCCTGTAAATTAAAACTTTGATTAAAAATCGCACATCAGTACAAAAAGTAATAAATATTTGATTCTTTCATACCCTTTTTTTTGGGTGGGAAATCATCAATTGACCGCTCCCGCTCTGGGCGAAGCGGAAGGGCGTGTCAGACTCTTACTGACTAAAACCCACCCGTGTTCCTTCAGTTGCCTGTACGCCAGGGCCCCGGTAACTCTTTCGAACAATCCGCGACCCCGGCATCGGCCCTTTCGGACCCCGTCAATGATGCTGACATATCTTTGAGGCGCACTTGGAACACGACACGCCGTCAACCTGGGCCTAGTCCTTACCGGATGGCAAGCTGCCAATTGCTCGCCATCCGCTAGCCCGCGCCTACGGTGGCCGGGAGTCGGCAATAGACTCCCGACACCCAGGGTGTCTCCTCCTGCGGCGAATGGGGGCATGAGGGCGTAACAATTGCGTCTCCCTCATGCGCTCCGCCTCCTCCTTCACGAGCATTACTGCTTCGTAGAAGGAGGTGACGGCTTGCCATTCCCTCTCGCTCCGTACCATGGCCTGAACCAGGGCCGGATGCGAGAGATCGCCTTAATAATATAATTTTATTTATGTTATTTTATTTTATTAACATAACGTTTTTAAGGTATCCCTGTGTACCTACTTATCTCAATTTTTTTTTTAAATAGGTATACATACCACATCTGTGCTCTATGCCATCGATTTCGTCATCATCGTCAACCTAACTTTAAAAAAATATCCTTTTTATAAATATATTTTATAAAACATACCCGTGATATAACAGGTTGCCTGAAATATCATAGATCTCGTGAAATACTAACCTAAATAAAAAACCTAATTGTTTAATTTTTAAGATAAAGAAACTCGCATAGCCTCCTATAACGAAACCAAGCTGCTTCCTGAACCGAACGTGGCACTCGAAGGTATCGGTGAACTGATAAACGGTGCCACCAATCTCAGTAATATCGACGGCAACTGGACTAAGGAAGCCTGCGTGATTTTAATGGGTAATAAATTTAAAATAACTTATTTCATGGCTTCAGAACGAAAGGCAAAACTTTTATTGAGAAACCTGCAGCCTGTGTGAAAATCAGCGTCACGACTCAGGTGGGGTACCTAATGTTGGCATCATTGACATTATACTGATCTGAAGCCCTTTTGGCATTTTATTTTATTTATAAATAATTAGCTGCGCCCCGGAGTTTCACTCGCAGCGGTATGAAATATACTTTACAACGTATTCTCAGACCTACCAAATATACACAAAAAATTTCATAAAAATCGGCCAAGCCGTTTCGGAGGAGTACGATAACAAACACTGTGACACGAGATTTTTATATAAGTGTTTCTATTCTAGTACCAACAAACGCAGTTTTCTTTCTTTTCTTTCAAACCTTCATGTTTAAAACCTTTAAAAACCGGCCAAGCACGAGTTAGGGCCATTTTAAAAAGGAAGTAGAGCAACGTATTGGGTTCTGCCTGTGATGCTACATAAGTATAAAGGTTTCAACAATCGAGGAAAACAGCCCTGTGTCCCTTTTAGGCAGAAGGGTATTAATAGGGCCCCGCAGGCACCATTTCAGTGCAGAACCCTAAAAATAGTTAATATCATCTCTATGTTCCAGGACGTCACTACTTCTACAATATGACTGATACCCTGGATTGCGGCAAACCCTTTGTCTCGTGGTTCTTGCTCTACAGCGATAACACCAAACAGTTGATCGGTGTAGGCCTATTCTTGATTACAAAATCATTAAATTCAACGTATTTTGAAAGCCCATCATCAGATAACGTAAAGGTACAGACTGACCTTTCTTTACATTTTAATATTATGACTATATCCCGGCGCGCCGTTGGTTGATCTGATAGCGATAACGATTAACGATAACGATAGCGACGAGCTGATAACGATTTTTTTATTATTACAGCTCATCCTGGAGACCTGTCCTGAATGTTTATTAGAAATCGTCACAAATTATACCATTCGCACTCTGCACATTTACTTCGTCGACACACCGTGGCTAATCACCTGCTAAGCTAAATTGTACATGAAGTGTCGCCACCGAGCATCTACATAAAAGTAATTCCCGCCCAAAACATGTCTTTGTTGAAAGATTTTTCACATTCTTAGGCCCATTTCTGTACAATAGATTAAATAAAAAACTAAGTATCTATATGTCGGATCATCAGGATGGTTTGAGCTACGATCTGCCATCAGGCAGGTTTATGTGGGTATCGTGCAAATAAATAACAATTACTTAGGCCAATAATCAATTTACACTTTAATCACTGGTTACAATTATCTAATAACAGGTTGGTATGATGATGATGGTTCAACAAAACGTAGGACAGGTCTGAAGAGTCTTCACTCTCGATCGCCAGGATAAAGAATGCCCCGACTTGGAGCGTTCTCTTCAACCTCGTAACCGACCGGAAACGCCTCGACTCTAGGCGTAACTCGTCTAGGCGCGCCAACTCTAGTCCTAGTAGTTGCCGCTAGGTGGCGTGCCTTGTTTTGTTGTAAACGTTAATTGCCGGATGCGACACGGCCATCCTGCGACGACACACTTCCTCGTGCGTTAATCTGAAACAATTTTTCAACAGCGGAGTACTCGTTCGGCTATGCCTGACATCGTTTCAAAGTGTATGTTGCTAGCTGCTCGTTTTAAATTAAAGAAATTTGGACTGTAAAGTTTGTTTATTTAACTAACAATTACATCACATTTCTAACATCCCAAAATAGCAAAATCAATTGAAACCAATACCTAAACAATTAGGTTACAAGTAGAATTGTAGACAGAGATAACAATTAAATAAGCAACATGACAATCAATCAGAGTTCAGGTACTATTGAGGGTTATGTACACTGATAATTTAAGAATTGACCCAAAGTTATTAACCAATTAACAAAGCCCTAGGAATCTCATTCGCGGTCAACAATCACAGCTATAACATAGCTGCCTCTCATTTGTCACATACGCACTTCCCGGAGGAATGTCGAGTCGTCCTTGACTCTACGGTCTTGGCTTCGAGGCTAGACCCGACCATACTACCCAGAGCTACCGCGTACCAGGTACCCACGGTCTAGCAAGTAGATGCCGATTTCTAACGGGCTATGGCTACGATACTCTGGTACGGTCTCCGACCCAACGAATCGAGAACCAGTGCATCTCACACAAACAATTCAATTCGACTCTATCTCCACTATCTCGTCTTCCTTGAGGAAGACTAGAGGAGGAAAAATGCCTGAGGGCCAAGTACCTATTGAGGTTGTTGACAACCTCAATAGGTACTTGGCCCTCAGGCATTTTTCTAACGCGATCGTGTGCATACTTGTAGGTATGCTTATTTACCAACGACTTTAAAGATAACGATCTCCATCTAAGATCTCTACAATTTGAAATGGTCCTTTATACTTGGCATCTAACTTTGCTTGATTGCGCTCCTCATTTTCTATTAAAACAAACTCACCGATGGAGAATTTACAAACGTTAGCCGTATACGATCATAACGTTCTTTGTCATAACGCGAGGATTTTTCAATATTTTCAGATGCTAATTGCCTAACGTCGTCAAGATTTAGGTTTCGTCTAGGTCATTAGCCATTAAATCAAGGGGACGCGCAACTTTGCCTATAAGAAGCTCTAACGGGCTAGCTTTTGTTACTCGACTTACTGTACAATTCAAAGCTAACTGTACTTTGCCTAGTGAATCTTGCCATGACCTATCTATGTCAGACTCCACTGCAGTCAGCATTGACTTTAAGGTGCTCATTATACGTTCTACCTGACCGTTAGCTCTACTAGACCCAGTAGCGATCAGGTGGAGTTTAACGTTCTTACTCACACAGAAGTCCCGAAACTCTTTGCTTGCGAAGCATCGTCCTTGGTCCGCGATTATACGAACAGGAGCACCAAACAACGCTACACTGTCCATCACTGCCTTGATGCTGCCCTTGGTGTCTATGTGCTTAGTATGGAAAAGGAATACATACTTGGTAAATGCATCGATCATCACAAACACATACTCCTTCCGGTCACTTTTCCCGCTTAGCTTACCGGTAGCGTCTATATGCACGGTATGCCACGGTATCGCCACCTTGGGAATAGGGTGTAACTGAGCCTGTACCTTACCTGAATGAGATTTTGCCACCTTCCAGACCACACAGCTATCCACAAACTTTCTAACGTATCGACTCATAATTTAAACCAATAGTGGTTGTACAACTTTTCCAAAGTTTTCTTCCATCCGAGATGTATGAGAGGCTTGTGGACGTTATTAGTAACCAAACACTGCATAGCACGAGGAACAATCGGTAAACATCTCGTCCTGCCGTGCCGCTGCACCTTACGATGTAGTACCCCTGACCTTACCTCGTATGTTTTGGCAACATCTTCATTGAGTTGACCTTGGTTAAGGTCAACCATCATCTTCTTGATCTCTTCATCTCGCAACTGCTCCGCAAGAAGCCAATTGTAACCTAGTTCGGTTATATTTACCTGCTTTTGCTGGACTGCCATGTGGATGCATTTTAGGTATGTAAGGTACCAAGTTGCGTGAAAAGAAATCAGCATGTGCCATTTGCTTACCAACATTATATCTAACGTCAAACTCGAATAGCTGCAAAAACATCCACCACCTATGTATCCGTGGCGTTAAGTCCTTTTTGTTGAGCGACGACTTCAGCGAGTTACAATCGGTGAAGACTATAAATTTTCGGCCATGAAGATACTGCCTAAAATGTCTTACTGCGTTAACGACAGCGAGCGTTTCCAATTCGTAGGAGTGATAGCGTGACTCAGCTGATGTCGTGCGCCTGTTATAATAAGCGATAGGTCGTTTCTTACCATCTACGATTTGCAGTAGGATCGCACCATAACCTACTGCGCTGGCATCGGTGTGAAGCTCAACTTTATACTTTGGGTTAAAAATCATGAGCACTGGTTTATTAGTTAAAATATGTACTACCTTTTGTCGTGACTTTTTACAAGTAGAGTTCCATTGGAATGGACATTTACCTGAAATTAGTTTGTATATAGGTGCCATGAGACGGGAAAAGCCTTGTACAAACTGGCGGAAGTATGACGCTAAGTCTACAAGTTGTCTCAACTGCGTTATCGACTTAGGCGGAGGCAGGGCTGATAGACCCTCTATCTTACGCTTGTTGGGTTTGATCTCACCCGCTTCTACCTCGTATCCTAAGAACTCGACACGTGACTGTAAAAATGAGCATTTTTCAAGTTCACTGAAAACCCAGCTTTTGTTAGTAACTCCAAAACAATGCGCAACCTGTCTAAACCCTGACCTATAGAGTCAGAGATAATTAGGATATCATCTACGTATACGATCAGATACTTATGCGCTAGTTCACCTAAGGCATTGATAACAGCCCTTTGGAAAACCGAGATGGCATTTCGAAGACCGAATGGCATCACTAAAAATTCATATTGTCCGTCGGGTGTTATGAAGGCCGTTCGCTCAATCGATTTGTCTTGGACTGGTAATAAATGAAAAGCGCTCGCACAGTCTAATTTTGTAAAATAATTAGCACCATGAAGTCGCGAAATTTGATCAGAAATCTACGGCAGTGGGAAATGATCCGGAACTGTATTGGTATTCAACTCCCTATAGTCTATGCACATACGATGTGACCCGTCTTGTTTATTTACTAAAAGCGCGGGACTAGCAAAAGGAGAACAGCTAGGCCGTATGATGTTCGCCTGTAATAATTCTTCAACCCTATCGCGTATTATTTGACGTTCCGTCGGAGAACATCTATATGGTCGCCTCTGAACTGTACGATTCTGATCAATAAGCCTAATTTCTAACTCGCCAGTAGTCACGCGACTAGTAGGAAAACCGGTTATGAAGAAGTCCGAATATTGTTGTAAAATTTTTTCAAGGTCGGGTCCTCGTATCCAAAGATATGTCAGTGTCAATGCAATTAAAATCATTTCTATGGAAGAGGTAACTATCACTCGATTTGCAAACATTTAAAATCTTGTCCTTTGACAAAGTAAACTCAATTGCGGTCATACTGACTCGAAAATCGTTACACAAACTATCTCGACCTAATAAAATATCCCTGCGTAGGTACTCATTAGGCAAAACGTGAAATAATATCTCTATCGTGATATCATTCATTTGAACTCGAACAACAATTGTAGGGTACTCTTAACTTTGTCATTACCGATACCAATTAGAGATTACATTATCAAATCGCTTTCCTTTAAATTTACTCGCAATACTTTCTTTTACTAAAGAACATTCTGCACCCGAATCGTAATCAAATTTAAAATGCTCACCAAAATGTTCCAATGTACCCGACGGAGGCTCCACTACGCATAGGTCGACTCGCTTCTCCGCGGGGACGGCGGCTTTAGACGCGGGGGCTGTGCAGTGGCTCACGATGTGGCCCAGCGCGCAGCACTTGTAGCACGTGAGCGAGCCGGTCTGCCGTTGGCCAAGGCTCGAGGTAGCCACTGGTGCTGGAGATGGTTTCTTCGCGTTGATCTTCTTCGTACGGCATTCTGCTTGCTTGTGTCCCAACTTGCCACATGCATGGCATTTTATTGGAAGCGGTGACGAAAATCTTGGTCGGTTTTCATTTCCTGCATCAGCCGTCATTCGTCCATCTGAAGGGTTTTTGCGCTTTAGGTAGGAGAACGCCTGTAGTTCTTGCTGCAATTGATGACGCGTCTTGATTTCTGTAGTGAATGCAAGCCGTTGCAAGCGCGTGTCTATTTGTGCCAAATGAGCGATAATTGTTGACACTGCTATTTGTTCAACGCTCGAATCCTTCCACTGATTTAACAGAGACGTAATTAAGCGACTCGAATAGGCAGCGTAAGTTTCGTCATCTTTAGGTTTTTCGTTATTAATTTTAATGAGGGTAGCTGCAGATGTCTCGACGCACACAAATCTTGATTTAAATAACTCCTTAAATTGTGCCCACGTTATGCCTGAATAACTTACTTGTGATAGCCATGTAGATGCTGAGCCTTTTAACGCTTTACTGATGGTCATAATAAGCTGACACTCTTCCATCGCACACTCTCCAAAGCACAAGTCTGCAGTTGAACACCATGATGCCGCGTCAGATTCTTGTTTGTCAGAATTGAACTCCGGTAAAACCACGTGGTTGTTCAGACTTGGGCCCTTCAAAGCGTGTATCAGTGCTTGCATTTGCTGGTTTTGTAACTCAAAAAGTAACCACCATTATGTATCACTGTTGCCCACTCTGCTTGTCGATTTATTTGCACGACTGTATCCCACTTCTGATGTCGGATCATCAGGATGGTTTGAGCTACGATCTGCCATCAGGCAGGTTTATGTGGGTATCGTGCAAATAAATAACAATTACTTAGGCAAATAATCACTTTACACTTTAATCATTGGTTACAATTAACCAATAACAGGTTGGTATGATGATGATGGTTCAACAAAACGTAGGACAGGACTGAAGAGTCTTCACTCTCGATCGCCAGGATAAAGAATGCCCCGACTTGGAGCGTTCTCTTCAACCTCGTAACCGACCGGAAACGCCTCGACTCTGTCTAGGCGCGCCAACTCTAGTCCTAGTAGTTGCCGCTAGGTGGCGTGCCTTGTTTTGTTGTAAACGTTCGTTCGTTTTTATTTTATTTTTATTATTGTATATACAATAATAAACATGAAACAAGAGCAAGGAAACTAAATGTAATGATGATGTTTAAGGAGAGAGGAAGTGTTTTTTAACCATAATTTTAAAAGTGGACAAAGATTGAGCACGCCTTATCGACTCGGGCAAGGCATTCCATAACCGTACTGCTTGAACTGTAAAAGACTTGTCATAAAAACTGGTGGAATGCATGGCATCTCTAGTCTTAAGTTTTCTGATGACCTAAGATATCTATCACCGAAACGAACATCTATACACCGTAAGGACTATCTTACTTGCAACACACGGCCGCTATAATAATACTTGCTAACAGATGTGTTCATCGTATACACGTGATTTTTGACCGACGAAAATAAAGTGGGACGTTCTCAATTCGACACGTATATTTTGTTTCTAAGTTGGTCAGATGTATCCTCTATAGTACGTACCTATAAAATGACGGACAAATAAAACAGCTCAAGATGTTTGCTCAAAATTAACTTTATTAAAATTAATAATTACTCATTAAAAATAATCTTTATAAAAAAGGTAGGTAATTTAATACTTTTTTTTGCAGTAGAATAAGAATTATTACACTCAAAAATATTTATTTATTCTTAGGAACTAACTTTGAAGACACTTTTTACTACTAATATTTATTTTACATAATCAATCAATTATTCTTTAAAATAATCTTAAAAAAGGAACTTAGTACCTTTCGATAACTACAGTAAAATCACAATAAAATTAACGTGAAATTAAAAATACTTCAGGTTTAAGTAACATAATCTAATTTGCTTATAAATAATCAGGTAATAAGAATTGAAAACTTAGGCAACAAAACAATTCTGTAAAAATAAGAAGTAGGTCTACTGCATACTCAAAATTGAATAATTAAAAAAATATTTATTTATTCTTACATGAGGAACTATTGTGACATTTTGAAGTGCATACAATTTTACTTTTAAGACATGAACACTTTTTAGTATCGCAATGTTTTTTACAAGATTACTGTTCCCGTAGATTGCAGATTCGCAACTGTATGGAGTGTCGTTTCTTCATTAAGGACATCTTCTTTTTTAAGTAATTCTTGGTGACAAACTGTGAACTGCGGCCTTGAATACTATGTCTTTATAACACCTTGTTTTGTTTCGAGTTTATTAAATTCGTCATCTGTTTTTTGTAAGACTACAGTAGTATATTGCGTGCATCACCGCGACCTCTGTCAATTTCCGGAACAGGGGTTCTTATAGTGGTACCCAATGGCACTGGGGGACTTTTTGTTCAGAAGTTTTTAGCATTTTCTTAGCTTGCTCTGTTAAACTATCTTTGGAACTGATGCGGTTCTCTACAGCTGAGGAGTTTTTCGCACATAAAGGGCAAACAACTTTAGAACCATAGCCTTCTGCCGTATCTTTTTCCGGAGCAGCACAAATAGTATGAATAGGTCTGTTGCATTTTCTACACGAATGAGCACCCGTTGTTTCCTTGGTACAAAAACAGCACAAGAGTGTGGTACTCAATAATTGCTCACGTTCTGCTACGAAATTCATATCGTCTAACGGTTGATTGATGAAGATTGTAAATGTTTGCAAATCGAGTGATAGTTACTTCTTCCATAGAAATGATTTTAATTGCATTGACACTGACATATCTTTGGATACGAGAACCCGACCTTGAAAAAATTTTACAACAATATTCGGACTTTTTCATAACCGGTTTTCCTACTAGTCGCGTGACTACTGGCGAGTTAGAAATTAGGCTTATTGATCAGAATCGTACTGTTCAGAGGCGACCATATAGATGTTCTCCGACGGAACGTCAAATAATACGCGATAGGGTTGAAGAATTATTACAGCCGAACATCATACGGCCTAGCTGTTCTCCTTTTGCTAGTCCCGCGCTTTCAGTAAATAAACAAGTCGGGTCACATCGTATGTGCATAGACTATAGGGAGTTGAATACCAATACAGTTCCAGATCGTTTCCCACTGCCGTTGATTTCTGATCAAATTTCGCGACTCAAGGTGCTAATTATTTGACAAAATTAGACTGTGCGAGCGGTTTTCATTTATTACCAGTCCCAGACAAATCGATTGAGCGAACGGCCTTCATAACACCCGACGGACAATATGAATTTTTAGTGATGCCATTCGGTCTTCGAAATGCCATCTCGGTTTTTCAACTAGCTGTTATCAATGCCTTAGGTGAACTAGCGCATAAGTATCTGATCGTATACGTAGATGATATCCTAATTATCTCTGACTCTATAGGTCAGGGTTTAGACAGGTTGCGCATTGTTTTGGAGGTACTAACAAAAGCTGGGTTTTCAGTGAACTTGAAAAAATGCTCATTTTTAAAGTCACGTGTCGAGTTCTTAGGATACGAGGTAGAAGCGGGTGAGATCAAACCCAACAAGCGTAAGATAGAGGGTCTATCAGCTCTGCCTCCGCCTAAGTCGATAACGCAGGTGAGACAACTTGTAGGCTTAGCGTCATACTTCCGCCAGTTTGTACAAGGCTTTTCCCGTCTCATGGCACCGATATACAAACTAACTTCAGGTAAATGTCCATTCCAATGGAACTCTACTTGTAAAGAGTCACGACAAAAGGTAGTACATATTTTAACTAATGAACCAGTGCTCATGATTTTTAACCCAAAGTATCAAGTTGACCTTCACACCGATGCCAGCGCAGTAGGTTATGGTGCGATCCTACTGCAAATCGTAGATTGGAAGAAACGACCTATCGCTTATTATAACAGGCGCACGACATCAGCTGAGTCACGCTATCACTCCTACGAATTGGAAACGCTCGGTGTCGTTAATGCAGTAAGACATTTTAGGCAGTATCTTCATGGCCGAAAATTTATAGTCGTCACCGATTGTAACTCGCTGAAGTCGTCGCTCAACAAAAAGGACTTAACGCCACGGATACATAGGTGGTGGATGTTTCTGCAGCTATTCGAGTTCGACGTTAGATATAATGTTGGTAAGCAAATGGCACATGCTGATTTCTTTTCACGCAACTTGGTACCTTAAATACCTAAAATTTCTAAAATTCACATGGTAGACTCCAGCAAAAGCAGGTAAATATAACCGAACTAGGTTACAACTGGCTTCTTGCGGAGCAGCTGCGAGATAAAGAAATCAAGAAGATGATGGTTGACCTTAACCAAGGTCAACTCAATGAAGATGTTGCCAAAACATACGAGGTAAGGTCAGGGGTACTACATCGTAAGGTGCAGCGGCACGGCAGGAAGAGATGTTTACCGATTGTTCCTCGTGCTATGCGGTGGTCGGTTACTAATAACGTCCACGAGCCTCTCATACATCTCGGATGGAAAAAAACTTTGGAAAAGTTGTACAACCACTATTGGTTTGAATGTATAAGTCGATACGTTAGAAAGTTTGTGGATAGCTGTGTGGTCTGCAAGGTGGCAAAATCTCATTCAGGTAAGGTACAGGCTCAGTTACACCCTATTCCCAAGGTGGCGATACCATGGCATACCGTGCATATAGACGCTACCGGTAAGCTAAGCGGGAAGAGTGACCGGAAGGAGTATGTGTTTGTGATGATCGATGCATTTACCAAGTATATATTGCTTTTCCATACTAAGCACATAGACACCAAGAGCAGCATCAAGGCAGTGATGGACAGTGTAGCGTTGTTTGGTGCTCCTGTTCGTATAATCGTGGACCAAGGACGATGCTTCGCAAGCAAAGAGTTTCGGGACTTCTGTGTGAGTAAGAACGTTAAACTCCACCTGATCGCTACTGGGTCTAGTAGAGCTAACGGTCAGGTAGAACGTATAATGAGCACCTTAAAGTCAATGCTGACTGCAGTGGAGTCTGACACAGATAGGTCATGGCAAGATTCACTACTCAAAGTACAGTTAGCTTTGAATTGTACAGTAAGTCGAGTAACAAAAGCTAGCCCTTTAGAGCTTCTTATAGGCAAAGTTGCGCGTCCCCTTGATTTAATGGCTAATTAAACCTAGACGAAACCGTAAATCTTGACGAAGTTGGGCAATTAGCATCTGAAAATATTGAAAAATCCTCGCGTTATGATAAAGAATGTTATGATCGTAATAAGGCTAACGTATGTAAATTCTCCATCGGTGAGTTTGTTTTAATAGAAAATGAGGAGCGCAATCAAACAAAGTTAGATGCCAAGTATAGAGGACCATTTCAAATTGTAGAGATCTTAGATGGAGATCGTTATCTTTAAAGTCGTTGGTAAATAAGCGTACCTATAAGTATGCACACGATCGCGTTAGAAAAATGCCTGAGGGCCAAGTACCTATTGAGGTTGTTGAGGAAGACGAGATAGTGGAGATAGAGTCGAATTGAATTGTTTGTGTGAGATGCACTGGTTCTCGATTCGTTGGGTCGGAGACCGTACCAGAGTATCGTAGCCATAGCCCGTTAGAAATCGGCATCTACTTGCTAGACCGTGGGTACCTGGTACGCGGTAGCTCTGGGTAGTATGGTCGGGTCTAGCCTCGAAGCCAAGACCGTAGAGTCAAGGACGACTCGGCATTCCTCCGGGCTCGCAATTGTAGTGAAAAGTAGAGTGCAACACACGGCGTCTAAAACCCACTACAACTCAATGTCCATTTACTCCGTCGCTAAAGCTCGGGAGTAAAACTACCTCGTATATAATGGGCAATTTTAGCCCCCCGCATAACAATCTACTATTAAATTCTACCCATTTCATGCTAGGAAAAGCCACTTGGGAAAGCCACGTGGCGGCCGAACCTTTCATAGCCTTACTAAGAATAAGAATCGGTTTACTTCCCTGTATATCACGGTCCGACAAGCAGATATCCGCTGTTGCTAGCCAGGCTCGGGCTTCGGGGTCTGCATTTTCGGGTTCGAAATTCGGCAGCGTATTTTTGTAGTATTGTCGCACATTCTTGTCTTCAGTAGCCGGCGGGTTGCGCAGTCTCCACGAGTAGTCGCAAGCTGTTTTGTTGCGCTTCAAAAAAAGCGCGCCACCCATCATTTCCATCACTTGATTTGTCCACGTTTTGTGCCTGCATCGATCCCACTTCTGATGTCGGAGAAACAGCATTCTTCTCGACATCGTCATTAGTGGTCACGAGTTTAGTGGGCGTCATTAGGGTGAAATGTGAGCACAAAACAAAGTATTCACTGTTTCATACAATTTAATGGCAGTTATTTTACAACGTTAATAATCACTGAAGGAATCAATATCTCACAATAACAAATTTGCTTAAATAATTATATTCGAGCAGCAGGTTCGCGACACCAATCTAACTTTATCACCAGCTATCCACCTCGATCAACCACCGTTACTCTAATGAATCCTCACTCTACCCCACCAAAGTTAAGATGGCGCCTCGACCCCACTCTAGATTTATCCTCTGCTCTGATTGGACGTTATACAATGCAGTGACTTTTAAATAAGTTAGTTAGATTTACACAATATTAAAATGTAATAAATTAAATCAAATTAAATTAGGATTTAACAAGTTATTTTCAGTTAACAATCAACCTTATCAATTAATCATATGCAACCAACAATCAACTCTCTGTTTACTTCCTCCGACACGGCCCTCCTGACATTTCACACGTCCTCGTGTGATATTGAGGGACGAGCGTCATAATGGTCTGTAACAAATAGAATATGAACAAAATGTTTGTAAGATAGTTCGGCCACTCCTGACAAAGTCAAAGAAACGTGATTGTTGCATCTTTTGCACAATGACTTCATCATAAACGGTTGAACGGTTGAACCTCAGAAGGAAGATCTTCAACATTCGCAAGCTCATCAAGAATCGCGAAATGTTGAATAGTCGTGTGTTCATCATTCGCACTTTGAACATTTGAAGCTTCATTACGGATCTCAGAACTTTCGATGGCGGGGCTTTGTTGATGTTGAGCCTCTAGAGGTTCATTTTGTGTCCGAACTAAATCTATTGTTGGGGATTCTGAAGCAATGGGAATAGTTGGTGATGACTTAATCACATTTTCTAGATCCTCTTCATTTTCCAAGTTATAAGTATCATTGAGAGGCAAAGATATTTCAACTTTTATTTTAGATCCGAAAAGAGCTTCGTAAGGTGTTCTTTTGATACCTGAATGAAACGCTCTATTCTTCATGAGTTGTACAAATCGCAGACCATCACTCCAACGTTCACGATCATTATGTTGCTTCCATTTTGTTATTATATTTTCGATGGCCCAGTTTGCTTGTTCGACACTCCCCTGACTTTGGGAATGTCTAGGCTTGCCATCGACAATTTTTTAAGTCGGCCAGTATCTTTTCAGATTACTTAAAATTTGGTTTGAAAATTCTCTACCGTTGTCAGATTGAAGGATTGCTGGTGCACCAATCAGTGTGAAAATATCCAGTAAATTGTATGCTACTTCCTCCGCGCATTTTGATTTCAGTGTTCTAAATATCACAAACTTCGTTAGATGATCCTGATAGACCATTACAAATTTATATTCCTGGTCTGGATGAGATTGATAGTCAATCAAATTTACTTGATAGCGATAATTAAATTCGGATGAAAGTATGAGCTTGACGTATTCTTTTTTTTATTCCTTTTTGTTTTTGCTGGCACGGTTCGCAGAGTTGCAGATTCAGTTCAATATCATGACGAGTTATATTTTTGTATCGTGCAGAAAGGTCCTTCAGCATTCGGTCTCGTCCTCCAAGGCCGATACTCTGATGTACATCGTGAAGTACTTGAAATAACTCACTATCAGAAACGTAGTATATAATATTGTTATCAGGAGTATTCACAGAAAATATCAATTTATGTTTTTGACCAACAGTTATAGAATCAATAACATTTCAATAACCAGTAATCCCGGGGAGACTTTTTTCCGGCTGTTTTTGCAATTTTTATATCTTCTAACAATTGTTTATACCGTCGATCGTCAATAAACGTGCGATTTTTAGTATTTGCTGCTTCTCTTTTAATTCGCAATTGTGAACAAAATCTTTCTCTCATCTGAGAGACTCGTTGATCGGCCGCCATTTATAAATTCAATCACGAAACAGAACAAAAGAGAAGAAAAATAGTGGGTACTTAGTTACGCAATGAGCTGATTGCACGCTACGCACGTCCCCCCGCCTGCGTCGCGTGGAGTTTACTGCCTGCTGGCACGCCTTCCCCTTCCCCGCTTTCGTTTATTTCACACATTGCCGGCTGCGCATTTGGTACTGTATAGAATGCCTAGGCAAAGTATAAAATAAATAATATTTCATACATTACCTAAACGTTTTAGGTATTCTATACATTGCCTAGTTATTGTATAGACTACCGGATTATACAGATTGCCGGTAACATATATAATTAATAGAAATACAAACAATGTCAATTATTTTTTAGTGGCCCATTGGTAACGGCCGCGATTTACGAGTTGTAGGTCGTGGGTTCGAAACCAAGTAGGCATTTTAGTTTGTGTATATTATTCTATTTAGGTGAATTCGAAGAGATGTGACATCCATCAAACCGCACTGGTCCCGCGTGGTGGATTATGGCCCGCTCTCTCTCACAGAGGGGGTCTCTATCCCTGCAATAAGAACATTATAGGCTTACTATGCAATTATTTGGAAAATTACAGCATTAAAAAAAACAACCAGAAAATTCTGTTGGGGATCGAATTTACGAACCGTAATGCTATTTAGTTCACTGACAATTTGACTAAATTAGCTGTTCTTAAACATGTCAAGATTGACTGCTTAGCTCCTTGCAGGTATACCGTGATGATATTCATTTCGGAGGTTAAATCCATATTTATCTGTAATATTATAACATCCTATATTAACACACACATACATTATATGACCGTCATGATCATCATTTCATTACATTTTCTACATTTATATCTGTAATTTTTATTATGTACATAATAAAGAGTATTCTATTCTATTCTATTAAGTACAGGCCAATCGCTCTGTTGTGTATAGTCTCCAAAATTCTGGAGAAAATAGTCAACAAGAGACTGGTAAATTTTCTAGAAAAATACAACATTGTCTCGGACAGACAATTTGGATTCCGCCGAGGAAGGTCCACTGAAGACGCAGTGTCCCTCTTGACTAATCAAGTCTCCCACTACATTGAAAATGGAGAATGCTGTGTCGGTGTTTTTCTTGATTTAGCAAAAGCCTTCGACACTGTTTCACCCGGGATTCTTCTAAAGAAACTAGAGGCATCAGGTATAAGGGGCATACCTCTAGAATGGTTCCGAAGCTATTTGACATCGCGACACCAATACTCGAAAATAGGTAGTCTTCAAAGCAGCTTGCTTCCTATCACGTTTGGTGTTCCACAGGGCAGTACTCTCGGCCCAACGCTGTTCACGCTGTACATAAACGACGTAGTAAGTCTCCCTATAAGTAACGCTGAAGTGATCTCCTACGCCGACGACACAGCTATAGTTTTTCATGACAAGACTTGGGACCGCGTGTACCGTCTGGCGGAACAAGGCCTCTCTCAGATAGCGCACATTCTAGACACAAACTTACTGACATTAAATGTCAGCAAAAGCAAATATATTGCATTTTCCAAAACCACCGCATCCAGCCCCTCTCAAACTATGTCCCTAAAAATACACACTTGCTCACAGGTACACATTAACGCCGCTCACCACACCTGCGCATGTAAAATTCTTGAACGTACTGACACAATCAAATATCTCGGATTAACAATAGACAACCATTTAACGTATAAAACCCATATTTATTCCCTATCCGCCAGAGTGCGAAAATTAATACACGTCTTGAAAAAACTCCGCGATTGCACCCCTATCGACATCTTGCGTACAGTTTATTTTGCTCTCTGCCAGTCAATCATACAATATTGTATCTGCATATGGGGATGCGCTGGTAAAACCACATTTATTACGCTAGAGCGGGCGCAACGAGCTCTGATCAAGGTTGCACTAAAAAAACCGTTCAGGTTCCCTACAGACCTAGTTTACCAGGAGTTTCAAGTCCTCAGGGTACGACAAATATTCATTCTCCAAGCAACGCTTTAATACCACGCAGCAATAAAAAAACGACCTGACTACAGAGAAATAATAAACAAGCGTGTCTTCAGAGTACCCATACCAAACGCCAAATCCGAACTAGCTAGACGCTGTACCTATTTTACCCATCCCAACACTTACAATAAAGTTAGCAAAATTTGTGACCTAAGGGACTGCTCAACCACCAACTGTAAAAAATCCCTAACTTCAGCTCTTTATCGTACGACGACACAGAAGCCTTGGTATAGCACCTATAGTACACACAAACACACATACACCATGATACCCACTCACATACACACCATCGCACCCACTGACACACACCATTTCATCCACTCACACACATAATCACTCCCACTCACACCCAATAACACAAGCCCAACGTAAACAAATGTTTTTAATTTTAATTTTGTATTTTAGAATCTCAGAATGTTTTATTTTATTTAAACTCTTGTCTGTAATAATCTCACATTCTCAAACTGTAAGGTAACTATTATAATTTTGTTAAATTCGCACTCCTGAGCCACAAGATACAAGCGACGCTTAGTTTGTGGCTCACCGGACATGCACATACGAGTATTGTATTCTTACTTTTTGATAAATAAACATTATTATTATTATTATTATAACTACACGTTATATACACAGAGACTCACACACATTATTTCTTATGCCTTTTTATTCCTATTTACCAAGCTTTTTTACAAGTTTTTATTTGTTAAACTAACTTAATTTGTTGTCTAACATAAAATCGTTAGAATCATAGATACGCTATGTATCAGGTAAAATTTAATATCAAATATTTTATTTTATTAAGTACATATATTTTCTTTTTCTTTTAATTTTGAATATATGTATATTCAAAATTTTATATAATATAAATAAACACAATCAAACAAACAACATTGTGTTTTTGATGGTGTTCATTTTGCAGTGTAAACCGTCCCGCTGGCGCTGGCACGTCGGGGAGTCGAACTCCGATGTGACGTTGCTAAAAATCAAACACTCAAACTTGCGGTTTGAGTGTGTGATACACGTAAAATTTATTGAAATATTAAAAATAAAAGAATAAATAAAGAAAAAAAAAACACGTGTTGCACTCGGGGACTGCCGCGGTAAAGCTATTGCATAGCATTTTTTATCAATTTATGCAATTATAATTATTTTTTTATTTTTATTTATGCAGTATTTTTTTTTCTTTTATATTAATTCAAGTACAGTCGTACCATATACATACACGTTAAGCGAACGCTCGGCCGAGCTACATGGTAGGCGGAGTGGGGGGTGTTAGGTTTTATTTTCGTAACGGAATTTCTTGATTCGGTCGCCGCGCTCAATGCCCGCGATAAAAGCTATGCAATAGCTTATAATGTTTGCCAAAAATAAGGTTCAGTCGTTGGTTGATTTAAATATAAGTACAATAGAAAGAATATAATCAAAAAGAAAAAGTATAATTAAGAATAAATAATAATATGATTAAGAATATAATCTGAATTAAATAATTGGAAATAGATTCCTAGTGAGAAAAACTTAAAATAAACTACCAAATTTATATTTTGTGTTAAATGCGCTCTGACGAATTAAAATTTCGATTGCAATCGTAACAGATTCGTGTCGCTATCTATAGAACTATATGGAAATAAGCGGAACGTTTTAAGTTTTTCGTTTCATCACATAATTCGATGATTTAAATTGACCAAGTGATTAAAATTAGGTAAATAGGTCAATTGATATGTAAATAAATAATTTAGAGTGGAAAATGTTTCCTGACGACGCAGTGCACAACGCCTCGTCTGTCGGTATTCAGGCGTTACAGCGCCTCGTAAACCTTTTGAATAGCACCTGAGATCCAAGAGTAGGTCGAAGTGTCGATCCACACCCGTCGACTTCACACGGCATCAATGTGCCTGGGACTGGATCGGCCGGCACCTCGGCAGGCGACAGATGAATACGAAGACGGTTAGGTGGGTAGGTAAGACCAAAATTCGGCCTAACTACGGGTCTTTAACCCCGAAAAAAAGTACAAAGTTCCTGGAAGCAGATAGACGATAGATATTTATAAATTAACACTTCATGACGAAAATTTTGATTATGATTCACACCAGATAAACTAGCGTTTGCTTGAACAACGTATTAAAGAGAATCTTTGCTTTATAAAAAAAAAAAAAAACTATAATATTTCAGGAATACAAACGACTGACTGACGCTTACAAAATTTTCTGACAAGCTTTTTTAGAAGAATTGTCGATTTTGAATCTTCTAAAAAATTACGAATAATAACAAGCTGACCGATTGACGCGTAAAAAGTATGTAACAGCAGGAATAACTGCATCACACCCTTTCCAGCAAAAAAAGTATCGATAAAGAAATAACAACTCTATATGAGCAACATCAGGAACGTCACCAAAGGACTGTTAACATGAAAAGGAGGAACATCACTAAAAGAGTGACAACACTATAGAAGAGTGTGTATTGAATGTGGGACTGACAGTTAAGGTTAAGAGAAGAGAAGAAAAAAAAGGAATGAAATATATTAACCTATAAATAAACTAACCTAAACTAGTAGATAAGTTACATAAACCTAATAAGCAGCATCGAAATGCAGCAGATACAGAATAAATACGAAAGTCGACCTTCGACTTGGACGTTAACCGTGCGAGAAGAGTGCGTTTACCAAATCTAAGAGGTAAAAACTAGCGACTAATAAACCAAAGAAACCTAACCTAAATGACTTAAAACCTAGGGAATAAATCACCCTGGATGTACCTAACTAAATTAACTAAGCCTTTTTTTGGGTGGGATATCATCAAATGAGCTCTCCCGCACTGGGCGGAGCGAAAGGGCGTGTCAGACTCTTACTGAATAAAACGCATCCGTGTTCCTTCAGTTGCCTGTGCGCCAGGGCCACGGTAACTCTTTCGAACAATCCGCGACCCCGGCAGGCATCGGCCCTGTCGGACCCCGTCAATTATGCTGACATCTCTTTGAGGCGCGCGTGGAACACGACGCGCCGTCGACCCGGGCCTGGTGCTTACCGGACGGTGAGCTGCCCATTGCTCGCCGTCCGCAAGCCCACGCCTACGGTGACCGGGACTCCCGAGGGGAACCCGCTAGTGGCGCGTTCCAAGGACCATGAAAAGATATGGCCTCGGAATTGTGCAAGGCCACCTCGAGTCCCAATTGCCGGATCCTTTCAACGACTGTCGCAACTCCGCGTGTCATTAACTCTGCCTCCGCCTGGTGCGACCTCCCCTGCGCTAGGAGCAGCGTGTCGTCAGCGTAGGACACCACGCTGACACCGCCAGGGAGGCCGACGCGCAGCACCCAGTCGTACCCGATGTCCCACAGATGCGGCCCAGGACCGGTCCCTGTGGGACACCGCATGACATCTATCGCCGGTTCCATTCTCCCTGGTGACTGGGGTAAATAACGGCCCTATCCGTCAGATAGGCCTCGAATACACGACAGAGGTAGGTCGGCATCCAGTGATACCGGAGTGCCTCCCTGATGCAACTCCAGGGCAGGGTATTTAAGGCATTGGCGATGTCTAGAGACACCGCCAAGACGACCCCACCCCGGGCCACAGCATCCCCCGTCGTGAGGGCTCGCACGCGAATGATGGCGTCCACGGTAGAGCGGCCCCTGCGGAAACCATACTGGGTCTCCGCCAAATCCGGACCCACCTGCACCAGCTGCCCGACGAGGCGGTCTGCAATGACTCTTTCAAAGAGCTTGCCCACCTCGTCGAGCAGCACGATAGGTCTGTACGCGAACGGAGAGTCCACAGGGCGCCCCGGCTTCTTAATGAGGACCAGTTTTCCCGTCTTCCAAGTTAAAGTCGAAGTCAAAGTAGCGACATAAATCAAAGTAGCGACTTAAGTCAAAGTAGCGATTAACAACTTAACTCAAACTAACGACTAAGTCTATGAAACTACTTAAGTAAAAAAACCTAAGAATAGAATATGAAGAAATTTCTTCAGACAAAATAAAAAAAATACAGAACAGAGAGTGTTCGATAAGTAATGATGATAAAAGATGAAAGGTTTTGTAACACCACATTTTGTTACACAAATTCAAATTATCGACAAAAAAATCTATCAACATTGTCCCAACACTAAATACTAAAAATAACGCCATTATGTGGGCGTGAGCAAAAAGGTGTAGGTACTGTCTTTACCTACAACATTGATTAAAGTTTAAGAGGCCGTGCACAAAATTCACTTGCTAGAGTTTAGGTAAATTCATTGCGAGGCTATGTTTGTATGCACTGTCTACGCAAACATGCCTAAAGATCGAGCGTAGTTATCGCCTCAACAGTTTTGATCCTATAGACAGATGATATTTTTTAAGTCATGCGGCTACAGTTACGAAATAAAAGTCAGGATTTTTAGTGTATATTCATTTAGTATATTTATCACAATCAACATAAGAATGATACAATTTGGTGTTAAATGTATTCAGGTACATTTAGAAATTCAATAACATTGAGGTAAGTATTTTAGATAAATACGAGTAATATTCATGTTTAGGTAATTAAATGTTTTCCCTTACCGATGTTAAGATAAACTTAAAAAGTACAAACAAATTGAAAAAGTCTTATTGGAACTGGGCCCGTATTAGAAAACTGTAGTATAAAAAAAAAATTGGAGGATTCGAAATGGATTTGGATAGAAAATAAAGTTTTGGAAAATGCAAAACATTTAAATTTGAATATTAGGGTTTTACCTATGAAACTGCTGTTTTATTTTATTGGCCGCGAACCAATAAATTTGGAATTCCAAGTAAAACTGTAGCTATCAAAATAAATTTAGAGTTCGAAGTGGCAGTATAATAAAACCACAATTGCATAGGTAAAGTCCTAGTAAATAAAAAATCTTATGGATTCGTGGTGAAATTATAAAATATATTACATAGGTATAGGTAGTATAGGTGGCAATGATAATACGATTATTCCCTTCAATCACGAAATAGTCCAATCAGTTCTGTTGGTAATATTTTATTTTATTTTATTCTCTTCGGGAAATTTACAGCTAACTTATACAGTATTCTTAAACAATATGCAATTATATATTATTCCAAATTTTACAAGAATCCTCAAAACAAATAAAATATGTACACGTAAACACACTCGTACAACTTTTGAAAACATACGTAAGTGCTTTCGTCTACATTAACTTACATCGTCATCGATTACCTAAAATTAACAACATTTGAAAATGAAAATGAACTCGTTAATACTTCCTTATGCACTTCTACTGCTGATCGAAAGTAAAAGCTTACATGTTCTTAAAATGAAGCCGTAGCGATTTGATTAGAATTAAGTTCTGTAAGAATTTGTCTCATACGTGCCAATCCACCGTTTCGGCTTCTTTTTCTGGTGACGCACTGGTAATGCGATCCTTTTTTTCGATCTACAACAAATTTATACGTCAATACCATAATCAGCCTATAATGATCCCACAGCTGGTACTTAGACCTCCTCTCGATGAGAGACAGTGGGCTGTAATCCACCACGCCGGCACAGTGTAGGTTGGTCCCAGTGCGGGTTGGTAAACGGTATCATAATCAGCCTAATGTTCCCACTACTGGGAAACAGCACGTGGGCCCAGTGCGGGTTGGTAGATGTCACATGTCTTCGAATTTTTGGTTCTAGGACATGACGGTTTTCTCACGAAGCTTTTCTTCACCGTTTTGAGAGCAGTGGTGATAAAATAATTTACACAAAGTAAAGAGCCTGTATGGGTTTGAACCCACGACCTACTTATTACTCGTATGTTGCGGCCGTTACCACCGGGCCACCACTGCTCTCCACTGGGCTATCACTGCTCTCCAAATTTTCAGTCGATTGAGTATTCAAACTAAAAATATAGTAAATCATTTTTTAAAAAACGATCAGACATACAACCTAATTATAACTAGCGGACCCGGTAGGCAGACGTTGTTCTGCGACAACAAGCCCACCATAATCATCAAAATCGGTCAAGCCGTTAAGGATGAGAAGAATTTCGAACACTCGCACACCGATATTTTATACATATAGAAAGACTAGGCATGCAAAATATTTAATAATAAGTACTTAAAATTAAATTAATACTTACCGGATCAAAATGTGGTAGTCGGCGTACAATTTCTGGAATATATTTACGTAGAACGCGCGCGTCTGCGATGCAAAGTGATACGTCCTTACACTGAGAAGGCCCGGTCGCTACTGACTGGATCGGTTTTGCGCGGTCCATGGTATAATAATATACTTCGCCAGGTATAGCATTCAGAGACACAGTGGTCACGTGGGTGACACAAGCCTATGTCATCGCCGCTGTGTTACCATTAGTGTGTAGTAATAACTCCCCAACCGCCTTGATTACCTGTGCGAATCCGATAAAACAGTGAGGTTTTAACTAACAATTACGTTGGTATATGTTTAAATTCAATTGTTTCGTTTGATTAAAAAAACGAAACGACAATTTAAATGCTTTATATATATTTTTTTACAGAAGGGTGACTGAAAATGTTTCCATAATTCGTGTTTTCTTGCAATAAATTGGCAACTGGATAGTGACGTAAGCATGTGTCACTCCGGAGTGCCAGACCTTGTTTTTATAGACCATGGCGCGGTCGATATTATAGTTTACTTTGCCTTTTATTTACGAAATGAAGTTATTGTTTATTTATAAAATAAAATTTAGATTCTATTAAATGGTTAACTTAAGATTAATATTTAATTTTTAAAATTTCTTTAAGGTGTTTCTAAGGAATAGAAAAAAATACTTATTTGTCTAAAAGTTTCCCAAAATGTAAGTTATTTTAACATTTGTTTTCTACAAATTTTGTATGGAAGTTAAAAAAGTGGTCCTGCTACATGCAAGTAGACCATATAGTGATGTTGATGATATTTTTTAATGTTTAAAAAAATCCCTTTCAGCCACATTCAAGACTAAAAACTCGAATTTTCAAATCGCTAATAATTTTGTTTAAATTCCTTTCCCGTTTCTCAGAAAAAGTGAACAAAATTGATCAAAATCAGTCGATTTTGTGCACGGCCCCTTAAAAAGAAATTGAATAATGTAAAGATGTAATAATATAATAATAATAATGACTCGGTGCCACATACATGGCTCATGAGGGTGCTGGAGTTGTACAAGATAGATGCAACTCTACGCACCTTGCTTAGGTCATGTATGGGGCAATGGAGAACGGTTCTTCGCTATCCAGGGTGTCGACAGATCCATGGGAGCGATGAGCCTGTATGGATTAAACGGGGAATATTTCAGGGCGACAGTTTGAGTCCACTTTGGTTCTGCTTAGCCCTGAATCCTTTAAGCTCACTACTTGAGGATTCAGGACTAGGCTATCGGTTGAGGAGAGGTGGTCAGGTCATATCTCACCTCCTCTACATGGATGACTTGAAACTCTTTGCCCCCAACAAATTGCAACTGATGAAGCTACTGAAGGTAACTAAAACTTTTAGTAGCACCATCAGTATGGAATTTGGTGTGGACAAATGTGCAGTCATGCATGTAAAGCGAGGTGAGATTATGGAATCCGAGGGAATTCAACTTTCGGATTCTATACACCTTAGATCTCTCTCCTCATCCGAAACACATAAGTATTTGGGTATGTCAGAAGCGTTAGGCATCTATGTTGCTGACATGAAGCAATCGTTGAAGGAGCGCTTCTTTGGTCGCCTGAGGAAGGTATTAATTAGTCTTCTTTCAGGCGGAAACAAGGTGCGCGTCTTCAACGGTTGGGTCATGCCGGTTTTGATGTACTCTTTCGGCATACTCAAATGGACTCAGACCGAACTCGACGCCCTGGATAGGAGAGTCCGTACATTGCTAACCGCAAATCGGATGCATCACCCACGATCATCAGTAATGAGACTGTACATACCGCGGAAGTGCGGGGGTCGAGGCTTTTTAAATGCGAAGACCCTCCACAACCGCGAAGTGTGCAGTCTCAGGCAATATTTTTTAAATTCCGAAGTGGGTATGCACCGTGATGTGGTTGCAGTGGACAAGGGACTTACCCCGCTCTCCATGGCTAAAGAGAACTGGCGCAAACCTGTAGTACTTACTACCGATGACCGCAAGGAGATATGGCAAAACAAGGAGCTTCACGGGTGCTTCTATCGGGCTCTTCATGAGCCCGGTGTAGTATGAAGGAATGTTATGGCCCCACAACAACAAAGAAAAGAGTTGGGCTCAGAATCATAAGACAAATAGATACTAGCAAACAACCGCCAAAGAAAAAGGTATGCTAGCGAAAAAAAAAAGAAATAGATACTAGCACAAAAACCGCCGATGGACAGCTGGACTAGAACCAAAAATAAATAGACATTAGCGTACAACCAAGCATAAAAGAGGGCTTACCTTTGGTCACGAGGCCTATAAACATTCACACACTACGAGAAGCTAACTAAAGCCAAGTTACAGAGGAGAAATTAAACTCAGGATTAACATATTATATTTGTGGGGAAAGAATAAAATAGTCAGTTATTTTATATAGTTACAGGGTTATTTAAAGTTATTTTATAGAAATTTATTAAAAAATTAATAATGCAAACTGGTTGAAGCACACACCACAGCACAGCGCAAAGTTCACGGTGCTTCCACTTTCTGCTGAGCGAACGCAGGGAGTGTGCCGATGCGAATGAAAGAAGCAGTATTCAAGCTAGTTGGATTCCAGAATCTGTAAATAACAATGGTGACACGGGGATTAAAATATTGTTTGCTCAGAGGGAGCAGCACCACACACGACATAACGAAAAAAAAAAAATATATAAGTAGGACTTACTTTCTTAATCTGGGCGCCATACTGTAGTGTAAAAGTGTGCCGCTGGCACGTCGGGGAGTCGAACCCCGACGTGACGTTTCTAAAAGTCAAACCCTCAAACCGCAAATACACGTACAATTTATTGAGAGAGTCTATGGAGTTTATTTCAAACGATTACGACTTGAAAGTAAAACTCACTAGCCTAGTCAGAACGTGAAACTGATCGCTGCCGTATTTTTGAGCTGGAAGGAAAAATAGACTTAATAGGACGAAACCGTTTTCAACCAAGATTGAGATAAGGAATATGCCCGAGATACAGGAAGAGGATAAGGAAAGCCTTCGCGCCATTGTAACCGAGGCTGCCAGCGTACTTGGCACAGCGATAAATGGTAATGAGATAAAAGATGTTTTCCGTACCAAGAATAAAAATAACATTTCTACTATTACTGTCGATTTTATAAGTGCAATAACGAAGGACACTATAGTTAAGAAGGCTCGTAAATCTAACAGCGCAAATAAACAAAACAAGCTATCTACAACCCACCTAAAACTTGACGGACCCAGCATATCTATATACATCTCCGAAAAACTTACACCTAAGGCTCAACGTCTTTATTATCTGGCTCGACTCTTTGCTGAAAAAAATATATATAAATACTGCTGGACCTCCTATGGTAAAGTTCTGCTGCGAAAGGTGGATGGTGACCGACATGTCGTTATTAAAAATGATGCAGACCTCGACAGCCTACGGCTAAGTACATGACTGATGTCTGGGTCCGGTTGTTTACCTAAAACACGAAAAATAATGTCTTGCTTGTTGTTTAAACACTTATCTTTTCAAATGTATACCTTTTTACTTTATAAGCCTAACCCACACGAATTCAGTCATACAACTGTGGTGCATCATCAATAAACATTTTGCATGTAGGTCAAATATTATAATAGTGAAATAAATAGTTAGACATTTCAGTTATGTACTAGCGCTCGCCGAATACAGTTGTTTTATTTACATAACTCACATCACCCAACAAACACGTACGCAGTAGGTACACTTACATCTGGTGACCCCGATATTGAACAGTATTAACACGCGCCGCGATTTAAAAAGTATTTCTCGTGATTTTCCCTTGTCGTGGAAACTGCACTACACAGCCTTATCAGCTTTCCACAAGCGGATCTCCGTGGTTTGGTTTTCAAGAGGCACATAGTTATCGAAGACATGAACTCAAGCGGAAAATGTGGAAGTGGGACACCAATATGCGGAGCGACGGACATCAGTCAGGATCAAAAACTCGACAACCTATATATATATATAGCAGACAAGCCGCTATAGCAGACAAGATTATGGAAGGAAGATCAGGTGAAGTGTCGGAAATATCAGGCGGTCAAACACAGCTTATGGTTGAGTTAGTCAATCAAATGAGTAAGCTAACTATGGAAATAGCAGCTTTGAAAACCAACTCATACAATAACGGACGTCGTCATTATAGACATAATCGAAGCCAGCCGAGCTCAAGATCCCACTCGAGGATGAGGATTACGCACGACAGTCCCAATTGGTTATGCAAGTATCATTTACGGTACAGGAACCGAGCCCGGAACTGTGAAAAACAATGCAATTGGAAGAAACCGTCGAAAAACTAAGTTCAGCGTTGACAGAGGCGGTCGTCAGCGCTATTATTCCTTCAAACCGCCTTTGCGTTACCGACCGAAAAAGTGGGTATCGTTTTTTGGTTGATACAGGCGCCAATATTTCAGCAATACCTAGAAGAGGAAACCGTTTAAAATCAGACGACACATATAAAATATACGCCGCAAACGGAACTCAAATTAAAACATATGGCGACAAAACGCTGACGTTGAATAACGACTGTTGACGTTGATATGAGACGGCCGTATCGTTGGACTTTCATCGTAGCTGACATTACGCAACCAATACTGGGAGCCGATTTTCTGGAAAAAAATAACATTTTGGTGGATATTCGGAATAAACGTTTAATAGATGGTACGACTGGACTTCAGAGAAACGCAAAGTTAATGAGGTCAAGCACACCAACACTTCGGACCGTAAATTTAACTGAAGATTACGAGTATGCAGACATTTTAGCACATTATCCGAATATTTTGCAACCCCTTGACGCTCAGTCACAACCGAAGCACGGCGTTGTTCATCAAATCATCACCAATGGACACCCTGTTCACTCCAAGTCACGACCTTTGCCGGCGGACAAATACCTAAGAGTGAAGAAAGAGATAGAATACATGCTAGAGACAGGGTTATGCAGGCCTTCCAAGAGCCCGTGGGCAAGCCCTTTGCACGTGACCACAAAGAAAAACGGCGAGTTACGGCTATGTGGTGATTATAGGAGATTGAACGCGATCACTGTACCAGATAGATACCCGATTCCGAGAGTACTAGACTTCACATACCAGGAACCAGTATATACTCAACGATTGATTTAAAAAGAGCCTATAACCAAATTCCAGTACAAGATGTACGAAAGACCGCAGTAATCACCTCGTTCGGTCTATTCGAATTCCCAAGAATGCCGTTCGGACTACGAAACGCAGGTCAAACCTTTGTCAGATTCCTAAACACAGTCTTAGCGGGACTCGACTTTATTTTCATATATATAGATGATATATTAGTGACGTCATCATCAATGAGCGAACACCGACGTCATTTACAAGAAGTGTTCAAACGGTTAGACGAACATGG
The DNA here is from genome assembly GCA_917490735.1 of Dryobotodes eremita. Lineage (NCBI taxonomy): Eukaryota > Metazoa > Arthropoda > Insecta > Lepidoptera > Noctuidae > Dryobotodes > Dryobotodes eremita. Next base: position 16,974,124 of record OU823257.1, read on the forward strand.
CATTGCAATAAATCAAGCCAAATGCGTACTGGGCAAACCGCAAGTAGAATTCCTCGGATATCTGATCACAAAAGACGGTATCAAACCATTACCAAACAAGGTCGAAGCAATTACCAAATACCCAATACCAAAAACTGTACAAGAGTTACGAAGATTTTTAGGCATGATTAATTTTTACCGGAACAATATACCACAAGCAGCACAACATCAAGCTCGGTTGAACAAATACCTAATTGGCTCGAAGAAAAATGACAAATCTGAAATAAAATGGAGTCCTGAGGATCTAGAAGCATTCGAACAATGTAAAGCAAGTCTAAGCGACGCTGTTACATTGACTTCACCAACAACGCATTCCCTGCTATCACTTATGACAGATGCGTCTCAAACGTGCGTAGGCGCCGTTTTACAACAGTATGAAAACGGAAACTGGAAACCGCTTTCTTTTTATTCAAAGGGACTGAGTGAAACGCAATCAAGATACAGCACATATGATCGAGAATTGCTGGCAGTTTACATGGCAGTAACGCATTTTCAACCTTATGTCGAGGGACGAGAGTTGATAGTATACACCGATCATAAGCCTTTATGTCACGCATTCACTACCAAACAAAACTCCACAAGTAAAATGATGGCCCCAAGGCGACTACATCACCTCGAGTTCATTGCACAGTTCACGACAGACATTCGTCACCTATCCGGTAACATGAACCCAGTGGCCGATGCATTATCGCGAGTCGAACAGATAGATTGCCCGACACCTGTGGATTGGAATGAGTTAGCAGATATGCAACGCAATGACATTGAACTCACTCAGCTGTTAAGCAAAAACAACCTTAGTTGGAAAAGTATGCAATTAACAGAAACGAGACAACTAATGTGCGAGAATTCAAAATCAAATTTACGACCGTATGTGCCGAAGTCACTTCGAAAACAAGTATTCGACACTATGCACAAGAAAATGATCACCGAGCACTACTTTTGGCCACGCATGAATACTGACATTGGTATTTGGGTGAAAACATGTGAGGCATGCCAAAACAGCAAGACACACAGGCACAACTCGGCCCCAATCGGAAATTTCCCACCTACAGCACGTTTAGATCACGTGCACATAGACATTGTCGGACCATTACCAGAATCCAACGGCAACAGATACATTGTATCAATGATCGACAGAGAAACAAGATGGCCGGAAGCTGTACCAGTAGCAGAGATAACAGCAAAAGTTGTAGCGGAAGTTCTCATAAATACCTGGATAGCGAGATTCGGATGCCCAAACACCATAACCACGGACCAAGGACGACAGTTCGAGTCAGACTTATTCATCACTCTAACCAAGTCACTTGGCATTAAGAAAACCAGGACTACCAGTTATCATCCCCAGTCAAATGGCTTAGTTGAACGCTGGCATAGATCAATGAAAACCGCGCTAATCGCGTGCGGTAATACGACAAACTGGTCGAGCGAATTACCCATAGTTCTACTAGGGTTACGAGCAGCACTACGACTGAAAGAAAATATAAGCCCAGCATAAATGTTATACGGAACAAACATACGTCTGCCTGGAATGTTTATCGAGCCGAAAACGCAAGATACGTCACCAGAAACTTATGCACAGACTCTCCAGAGGACAATGGCAAAGATAAGCCCGTTTAATAACAAGCACCACGCCACAAGTCACAAACCATTTATTCACCCAGATATGAAAGACTGTGAATATGTATACGTCAGAACAGATGCTGTGAAGAAACCACTGACCCCGTCCTACGAAGGCCCATATAAAGTTTTAGAGAAACAAGAAAAACATTTCAAAATTCAATTGCCGAAGAGAACATCAATAGTAACAGTGGACAAATTAAAACCAGCTTACATTTTAAGTGATGAAAAGGTAAATGAACTTTTAGAACACATGAAAAGTAGCAGTAGCAGTAGCCTAGTAAACGACCGCAAGAATGTTGAGCCAGCGGAAAATAATAAGACCGCGCCGAACACAACACGTTCAGGGGGCGTCATACGTCCGGTGGTACGATTTGCAATATAGCCAGATCTGCAAAAGAAAAAGACCAAATAACGTATGAAGAACGTCCCAAAACGAGATTTCAGCTTCGTTTTTCACAAAGAAAACTATATGAAAAGTGTAACGGCGTAGTGTAATTAAAGACATTTTTTTATTTTATTTATTAAAATTATTTTTTGTGTATAAAACAAAAACGATTATATCGCTAAGTATGTTTAATTATATAGTTAACAATTATATTGTTATGTAGGTGTACTTACGAAATGTAAAAGTAAAAAGGTTTTTTAAAAAAAGGGGGAAATAATGTGGTGCATCATCAATAAACATTTTGCATGTAGGTCAAATATTATAATAGTGAAATAAATAGTTAGACATTTCAGTTATGTACTAGCGCTCGCCGAATACAGTTGTTTTACGAGTATTTACATAACTCACATCACCCAACAAACACGTACGCAGTAGGTACACTTACACAAGTCACACACACATACGTATCAGAAATTAATCAACACACAAATTTAATCACTCACACATACTTATCAGGAGATCAACACTACACAAATTCAGTCACCCACACGTACTTCCCAGGGACTGAACTTTACTCTGAAAAACCTAATTTTACCTTCACCAACTTACCTCTAAATAACCGGTTTATATGTTCTGTACGAGTATTACTCGGTTTTAGTGCTGAATTAATCCCCGTGTCCGAGTTCCTCAGTCTACAAGCTGTGACAAAATTATTCATTCTTGTTAAAAATGCTGAATATTGATCAAGTATCTCAGGAAATAGAGAATATTTCTATTGCTGACTCTTATACATGTACTCTGGAACTATGCCGAGATTTTGAAGGGCAGAGCGTTTGGGGTTTTCGTATTATACATATATACATCAGGAGTATAAAAAAGAATTTAGATCAATTTGTTGCCATGTTAACACTAACGAAAGTTAAATTTGATTTTATTATACTAACAGAATGCTGGTTGCGGGTTGCGGGTTATGTCCCTGTCTTACAGGGCTATACTTCGCATTCTACAAGCAACAACCCAATAAAAAACGACGGCGTCGTAATTTACGTCAAAGACACAATTAACTGTACCACACATGAACCCTTATTTTCGGATGCCAACTGTCTAGTAACATGCTGTAATAACACAGCTATAATAGCAATTTATCGTTCTCCATCTTATTTAAACCCTACTAACTTCTTGTCTAGCTTAAATGATACAATAACATCCGTTAAATCTCAAAACAACATCATGCTCATCGGTGATATTAATATTGATATCAAACCCGGAAACAATGATCGTCATTCACACGATTATTTAACGTTAGCAGCAACGCAAGGGTTATTGCCTGCCCACAGTCTCCCGACAAGGATAAACAACTGTCTGGATCATGTCATGATGAAGACTAAATCGCCTGCAAAGGTTCTTGTGCTGGACACCCACGTTACTGATCATCTTCCTGTTGCTGTTTTTCTAGGGACTAATAAAGCAACTGCATCCCCACCAAAAAAACCTCTTTCCGATATGACTATGACGAAATAAAAACGGAAATTAGTAATCATGATTTTACTCCTATTTTCAGCACCACCGACCCAGACCAAGCAACAAATATTTTAATTACCGATATCCAAGCTGTCATAACAAAACATACTAAGATTGTTCAGACACCCAATAGAAAAACTATTAAAAAACCCTGGATGACTGCTGGCTTAGTACGATGCCTCCGAAATCGCGACAAAATGCACCGACGGGTCAGTAAGTCTCCCAACAATCTAATATTAAAAACGACTTACACACGGTACCGCAATTTTTGTAATTCCCTAATTAAAAAACTAAAACGTGCCTATGAAAAAGCAGAACTTAAAAAGGCAAAGGAAGGAAATAATCAAATCAATCACACACAGTAATCAACAAAGGCACTCTCCTAATGCCCTTCTACAATCTTCCGTCGCGCCTACCGTATCTGTTAATAACGCGCATGTTTTTTTTATTAACGTTGGAACAAACCTTGTATCAAAATTTTCTACTGTCACACCGTCAGTTTATTCATCTTGTTCCTCATCTCCAGTTAACTCTTTGGTTATTCCACTGGTTGACGAGGCACTTGTAATAAGCACTACTCATGGACTACGTAGTGGCTGTGTAGTGGGGTGGGACAACATCCCAGCAAGTGTAATAAAACAATCTAGCTGCATTCTGGCTCCTCCTATTGCCCATATTTGTAACTGTGCCATCAATTCGGGTGTTTTCGCAAAAGCTTTCAAGCGTGATATTGTTTATCCAGTGTACAAAGGTAAAGCTAAGAATGACAATTCCAATTATCGGCCAATTTCAGTCCTTAGCTCCTTATCTAAAATACTTGAACGTATACTCGAAACAAATCTGGCAAAATTTCTTTGTAAAAATAAATTAATTGCTCAAAATCAATACGGATTTCGGTCAGGAATTTCCACAGAAGATGCTGTCTCTGATTTCACCAAAACCCTGATTGATAGATTGGATAGTCGTTTTAAATGCTGTGGTATCTTCTTAGATCTGACTAAGGCCATTGATACGGTGTCTATTTCCAGACTGGTGGCCAAAATGGAGCATATGGGAGTACGTGATGTGGCTCTAAATATATACAAAGATTATCTCAGCGAGCGTAGCCAATGTGTTAAAATTGATTCTGTTCTTAGTGACGAAGAATTCATCAACAACGGTATACCTCAAGGCAGTATCTTGGGTCCCACGCTCTTTCTAATTTACATAAATGACCTCTGTCAACTATCCCTTTCCCATTGTGACATTTTTACCTACGCCGACGACACAGTACTGTTGATATCCGACATGACCTGGGCCCCCCAGGGCGGAGGACATCCATGAGGATTTTCCACCCCGGACCAAAAAAAATTATAAAAAAAAGGTCTAAACAAACCACTGAACTTACCTTGCGAACAATTATGGACTGGCTTTCTACTAATCTTCTGACGCTTAATATCTCAAAGACCAAAGTAATTCAGTTTAAACCTCCAAATTCACCTAAACCATCAATGAACTCGGATAAAATAATAGCACATATTTGTCACGACTCCTCTCCTTGCAATGGAAAGTGTCTTGACATGGTCCCAAGTATCAAATATCTAGGCGTTTATATCGACGAGAGACTGGATTGGCGCACCTATACTGATACTCTATGCTCCCGGCTTCGTAAACTAATTTATTTATTTAAAGAGCTCAGACATGCGGCCGACATTGAAACAGCATCACTAGTATACCGGTCTCTATGCGAGTCGATAATTACTTACTGCATCCCGGTATGGGGCGGTACCTTCAAAACAGTGATGCTTAGGGTGGAACAAGCTCAGCGGGCTGTTCTCAAAGTTATTTATTTCCGCAAAAGGGACTACCCCACAGCTCAGTTGTACTCAGAAGCCCAAGTACTAACGGTGAGAAAATTATACGTGCTTCGCTCTATCTTACGCCGACATTCCACGATGCCACTAAATGGCAAGCTATGTAATCAGCGGGAGGGCTTTCCTATCTGTGAGTCTGTCCAATGTCGTACTGCACTTGCGCGACGACACTATCGTGCCCAAAGCGCAGTAATGTATAATAAAATAAACAAAAAACATTCAATTTATAAACTAACCCTACATAAAGTCAAGCAGACTCTTAAACCATTACTACTTTCGCTGAACTACGACGAAACAGAGAAAAACATCATATCCATTTCGTAACATTAAAACCCCTCCTGATCAATCATTGACACACACAGACACACATACACACTTACGCTCACACTGAGACACGAACATACACACAAACACTCGCAAACTAAGTACAGGCTTCTTTTAACCGTTTTTAGTTTACTTTCCTTTTTTATTGTTACCATATTGAGTTTTTATCCGTATTTTTGAGCTTGGTTGTAATTTTCTTTCTTTTATTAAGCTTATCTACAATATGGGTGCTTTTATTAATATAGTTTTCAAACGTAAAATCATATTTTTACAGCCATATAAACATGATCCAGAAATCGAAAATTTCGTTATTCAGGTTTAGTAACGAAAAATTATTCTGACCCAATTGCTTTAAAGGCTGGCACTGTATTATTTAATATTCTGGCAGTAACACGTTAGCATCTGTGAAAATCATTCGACAACGAGGCCATTTTGTTGTCAAACGAATTCGGAAGTGTTCTTGCTGAAAGTGGTTTTTGTACAAAAAATCTCAGGGTGATTAACGACAGTTACCTTATGTCAAAATTTGTTTATCTAGTACTAATTTATGCATTAATGATAGTTTCGCTCTACATATTTACAAATACACCCAGTTCTCATAGATACAACACGTTGTTTTAATGGACATAATTTATGAGTTTATAATTTCTCAGCTTTTGTCCTCAGTTTCGTTATATTTCGTAACGTTAAGAAACTGAGAAATTGTAAAGATTAGTTTACACATTGAATATGACATTTGTTCTGTCACTCGGTTGCGAGTATCAATTTTAAATGCCTGTGCTTGTAAAGTTTAGCATTGTAATCGGTTTAGTCATTCGTTTATATGGCATTTAAATATCAGTAGAGTTGGATAGAGAGAGACGCCACTATATTGTACATATCGCTCCATGTGTACTATACCTTATGACATCAGTTTCGTGACAGAGATCCTCAGTATCGTTACCTATCAGTTTAGTTACAAATTTAAAATGTACACTTTTTCTGAGTATGACCCATTAAAATTGGTAGTAATATCAAAATAAATGTTGTCAATCATCACGTTTGATCAATTATGGCTGCTTGCTCTGCATAGAAGTGCCAGGAACACAATAGGACATGACGCCCTTCTAGATGTTCTTTGTGTAGAGGGCTTACATACAAAGTGAGTTACAAGTGCCACTTTTCCCTTCAGTAGCCATTATTGGAAATATTAATTCCCGCCTTACTTGAATGTCATTGTTCGTTTGAATGTTGTTGTTTATCGCCCGTTGTAGCTGAAAACCAGCGCTGGGGCTCTGTCTCGCATAGGGTCGAAGCATTATGCTGAGCGGTTGCCGTTTTGCGTTTTGGATTTTTTCCCCCAATTCGTTCTTTTTTTTGTATTTGTGTGTTTTTCTCTGCGTCATGTTTACCGAAAAGAAATGTATTGTCTTTCGTTTTCTTTCTTTTATTTTTTATTGCATAAAATATACTCTTTAGTTCACTGTCATGGGGTCTGTAAAAACGGAGCCACCTGCTCTGTAAACAACGTTTTTCTGACGAAACCCAATATAAAAAAAATATGCTGTGTTGTCTTTTTATCTTAATTTGACCGAGGTCTATCTTTTGAGAGTTTGTACGAATGACAACCAAATTACATGGAGTCCTGCCATTCTTCGTTGGTGATTTTTTTTCTGGGGTTTACGACCGCAACTATTAAAATTACTTGCAAGTATGAATTCAGAAAATGAGTTTTCCCAAAACAGCTATACTCGCCAAACGGCTTTTTCCTCACATTTTTGTACGAGGTCCTATTGTTTATTTAAGTCTACTAGTTTTAGCTTAGCAGACCTGCAAAGTCAGTGAAGTTCAAACCTTCTCGGTTAGGTACTGGGCGTTAACCTTAGCACAAACTAATCAGGAATTATGTGATAAATTATTAAAGTAAGTTCTCGTTTGCTAAATAGAACCTTTGATAAAAAAAAACTTTGTCTTATCGGGTCTCAAAGGGATTTTAGAGAAAACAATCATGTTATGTGATGCCAAAATAAAATGCCTAAAAAGTATTTATTGTGTTACAAAAAACATTTGTTTTTTCACAACAACATAATATTCTTGTATTGCTGCTCGGTGGCGCGTCATAATATTAGTTTTTCTCTGTCTTGCAGGAGATTTCCAGTGGTGTACTGGTGTAAAAGATAGTCACGGAGACCGCGCCCTGCTCGGCAACACCATCGTACACACATTGGGCAGCCTCCGGCAGCATGCGCTGTAACAAAAATAAGGCACACTGCAGCATATTCACATAGCACAGCCACATTTCGACATGTACTAGGGGGCGACCCTATTGCCATCAACTGGGCACAAAGCCTGACTCCGGGCTGCTACTCAGAAATTCCTGATGGATAAACCCAATTACACTTTGCCCGACCTGGGGATCGAACCCAGGACCTCAATTTCAGCTGTAGCGCTTGCGACCACTTGACCAATGATATTTTTATATTTAAATCACTGTTTTCCCCTAAGTGGTAGAGCGAACAAGAGAGCAGTGTAACTGTAAACTCTTGTTCCAACTTATGAGTTGTATTATAAGTCGTGGGTTCGACCCAGAGGGTCTACTCCCTAAGCACGAAATCAGTAGTTCCGGCCGAAGTTACGGGCGTTTCCTACTTCGTATTTCCTACTTATTTATTTTATTATGTCATTTATTTATTTACATCCTTATTATTTTATTTATTATTAAGTGTAGTCAGGGATATTATTTTTATCAAATTGACAACTATGTCAACTGTTTAAGCAGTTGTGATTTGAATATTCCGACAATTTATGTTGGTAGGTAGTCAATTTGACAAACTATTAATTTTCCTGTATATGGAAGTGTGACTTAATGAGAGCACATGATAGTATTCATCATTTCAGGAGTAAGTACCTTAGTATCAACGAGGGAAAAATCTTCAAAACCGTTCTTGTAGTCGCTCTTATCGGTGAAACTTCCGATGAAACTGATCTTGGAGGCGACAAGTTGGCCATTATAGAATATCGGGGAAACCGGGTTCAATGTGGAGGAACTGCATTCCAGATTCTTCGTCATATTGTATTGGTACAGGTAACCTGGAAAGAAGATGTTTTTATGATTTCTTAACTGGCTATATCGGTTACAGGTTAATAGTGATCCTATAAACAACTCCAACTAAAAATAATATGCTTCTGCTAGGAATGAACGTCCATAGTGCAACTATAACCCCGCGTTTACAACAAGGTCTAAATCATGTAGTTTGCATGACATGTTGTGTCTTGGTACTGTATTCGTTTATCGTTTACACCTATAACAAGTTGTAAAGAAAAACATTTTTTTTTTGTAAAAGTGAGGTTCCAAGTGAAATTAAGTGCTACATTTTGCAAGAAAATTTGAATTTCGCGGGCTACCTTAGCTCGGTATCTTGTTGCAGCCCTAACGCCAAGGAATTAGTAAATACTTACCAATGATATTTTATTAAGTAAAAAGAGGTAGACATGTTATACGCACGCGCTCCACAAGTTGGCAATAATGGAAGCAATGTAAGCTTGTCTCTTTCGCTCCCGATAATTACGACACGCCGTCCTACTTCTGCGTGTCTAATATAGTGCGTCATTACATATTACGTTATTTTCGTGTTCGTTAGTTTGTGGTGCCATTTTTTAAGATTGAATGTTGCGTAGGTAACCTATCTACCTCTTTTTGGTTATAATATTAATTTTACTTACCCAACCCCTCTATACAGCTCTGTTTTTTGAACATGGGGTCAAGCTGGCTCAATTTGGTGTCCAAACTATCCAGTTTCCCGCCGATGCCTATGTAATATATCTTATTATCCCGCAGAACAGCGGTGGCATCTTTAGACTCGATGCGCTTTTGAGCATCTAAAAAAAACGTTTCATGAGTATACGCTTTGCCTTTAGTGGCTTATGTATCTACCATTGATGCTCAAACCTCTCTGTAACCAACTAATGATATAAACACAAGGCGACACCGAAACGTATGCGTAAATAAAAGCGCGTTGATGGATTTTCAACGCTCAGCTTAGCACCGAAATTTGAAAATAACATAGCCCACTATATTTAGTCATTAATTTAGGTATCACCTAGTGTTAATGAAAACGGGTATTAAGGCCTTCGCATCAAGTCATGCCAAAATGAAATGCGATATTACCAGTAGAATCATTCAATGGTACCATCAGAATGATGATGCTTTAAAGGCTTTCAGCAAGTTCTAAATGCATTACAATGGTCAGAATTATGTAACGAAGGTATTTAGGACGACTAAATAAAGCAGTGATTACTAAACTAAAGAAAACTTACGGGGTGACACAAATAATAGTGTATAGGCGTAGTATGCTTTATTGTCAAACTTGGACGTCCACTTGGTGAAGCCTAGTTGGATCATGTCAAATGTTGAGTTAAAATCATCGCGAGGGACCTGCAATATGGAGTCAAACTCTGTAAGGATTATTTTAATACAGTGCGAATGTACACTGTACAGCTAGGGAAATCAATTGTTTATCAAATTAACAGATTTCACAATTCGAGGTTTGACGCAAGGGTGACAAATTGTTAACATATTGTTACATTTCGCTTCCGGAAACCCAAAGCATAGGCATGATTAAACAATCAGAATCAGCCCCGGATACCCGCCTAGGCCTACAAGGCCTGTTTTTTTGGGTGGGAAATCATCAGATAACTTCTCCTGCTCTGGGCGGAGCGGGAGGGCGTGTGAGACTTTTACTGACTAAAACCTACTCGTGTTCCTTCAGTTGTCTGTGCGCCAGGGCCACGGTAACTCTACAACAACAAGGCCTAAATTTCCAAAATTTCCATACATTTTTACTGATACTCGTATGTAGAATTTGTGAAGTTAGGGTCGGTAGAGTTGGGGTGCTAGGACAGGAAACCTCCCCGTGTGTCCGTGGGCTGGAGTTTCCCTTGGATGCGTCTGGGGGAAAGGCCAGTCTCCGGGACGGTGCACCCTGGGGTGCGGGCAATAACTCTCCATTAGGTACTCTGTGCCTAAGGGGTCTTGTTGCCCGTACGCTAATATCCTGTCGGAGGAACGCTCCAACGTGTGTATCTCTGTTAAGCAGAGACGCACAGCGGCGGAGTAAGAGCGGGCTCGGTGTGCACTTACCCTGCCGCCGGGCAGTAAGGAGTCTGCTCCTTCTGCCACCGTTAGTCTCGTAGCCCCGAAGATCGTCAACGTCATGTCTCTGACTTTTGACGGGGGTCGAGGGTCTTGGCTTAACCGCCCGGACCGCGAGGAAGATAACCTCTATAAAAAATTCCTCTAATATCAAGTTCTGGTGCGCGGCGAGGGTATGAATGGCTGAGGAGTAGTGTCATCTACAACTTTCCAGTTGTAGGTGGCGCATCAGTCGCTAGCGCACCCCCAGCCAGAGTACCAGTGGACCCTCTGGTTGGGTTATAAATGTACACTTGCCTAGGGACAGGGAGTGAACCTGGGAATGACATTGTGTATCCCCCATACTCGTGGGATTAAGTATGGAAAAATTGAACACAACAACACAAAAAGAGAGCAGTGGAGAGGAGAGGAGCGATGCGGGGTCGGAGTCCGATGCCGCGTCGGGCGCGAGGGGCTCTGTCAAGAGCCCGGAGCGCGTGATTACGGGGGATGCTGGGAAGAACCGTAGGCTCTTCCAGAAGCGCCCCAAACCAGGGGATGGCCAGTGGTCGTCCTGTGATGGCAGGAGAAGCTCCGCCCGAAAAATTGGAAAGAGCTGTCGGCGGGGTGGAGGTCGTGAAAAGGGTACAGGGCTCGCCACTCAGGAGGCTAGCGAGCCGAGTTGTGCCAGCCCAGTCGAGCCGGACCAGCGAGCCGATAGGCTCACTACGGAGGGCGCGCCACGCGGGGCGGAACTGTCTGAGTCGTCAGACGGTGAGCCGGACGCCGCTGGCGGCCCCAAGGCCGAGCGACTGGCCAGGCTGGAGGCGGCCGTGGTAGCTGCGCTAAAGGGTGTGGCCTTGAAGAGGATTCAGTCCTCTAAAGACAAGGCCATACCCGCTGCCGTGGCTTCCATCATGGAGGCAGTCAAGGCCATTCAATTCGGGCCTCAATCGGGCGATATGTCCGAGATGCGGGCGGAGGTCACCCGCTTGACAGCCACTATGGAGCTTCTCCGAAAGGAGAACGAGGAGCTCCGAGCGGACCTGGCCGGCCTCCGAGCAGCAGCCGCCCCCCTAGAAGTGCCGCAGGGAGGGGATAGGCAAGGCCGGACGGTGCCAGTGCCAGTGTCAGTGCCTGCAGAGGACCGGGTTTTGGCCCTGGTGCGGCGGGAGCTGGCTGCCTTCCAGAGCCGATTTTCCGCTCTGGAGGCCGTTGTCCTGCGCCCCCCGCTAGCGGCGAGCCGGCAGGTGTCGTTTGCTGCCGCTGCGGCCAAGCCAGTAACGGCAGGGCGGTCGAAAGGCGGGCCAGCACCAGATCCCGCGAAGCCGCCCCTGGCTAAGTCGGCACCGCCCAAGCCCAAGAAGGGTGGGGTGCCTACGCAGGTGGCGAGGGCTCCAGCCCCGGTGGCGAGACGGCCGCCCCCCCCCGCCTCCTAATGCTCCTCCGGCCGACGCCGAATGGCAAGTGGCCGGAGAGAAGAGGAAGGCGAGTAAGGCATCTAGGGCGGCCAAAAGGAGGGAGAGGCGGCAGCGGCGCAAGGAGCGAAGCGTCGCGGCTAGGCTCCGCGTCCCGAAGTCCGCAGCTGTAGTGATTACACTACAGCCGGAAGCGGAAAAGAAGGGCGTGTCCTACCGCGACGTGCTCCCGAAGGCAAGGGCGGCGGTGAACCTGCAGGAGCTGGGCGTCACCAATGGCATCCGGGTGAGGGTCACTGCGACCGGGGCCCGGATGCTAGAGGTGCCCGGTGCGGCGAGCGGCACGACCGCTGACGCTCTGGCCGAAAGGCTCAGGGCGTCCCTAAATGCGGACGAGGCCCGAGTGTCCAGGCCCACCAAGTGCATCGACATGCGCATTCTGGTCCTGGACAACTGTGTGACGGAGGCTGAAGTGGTGGCCGCCGCCGTCAGGACTGGGGGTTGCTCTGCCAAACAGGTGAGAGCGGGCACCACCCGTCCTGACAACAAGGGGATGCGAGCCGTTACGGTGAGCTGCCCCGTGGCGGCGGCCAGGAAAGTCGCCGGGGAGGGCCAAAGGCTCCTGGTGGGCTGGGTTTCCGCGCAGGTGAAACTGCTGGAACCCAGACCTCTGAGGTGCTTCCGCTGCCAAGTGGGCAACCACGTGGGAGTGCAATGCACCTCGGAGGTGGACCGCAGCGATCATTGCTTCCGCTGCGGTCAGCCCGGTCACAAGGCCGGCTCGTGCAACGCCACGCCGCACTGCTTTTTATGTGCGGCAGCTGGCAAGCCGGCCGATCACCGGGCTGGGAGTAAGGCCTGCGCTCCACCCGCCAAAGGCAGGGGCAGGGGAAAGCCCTCCGCCACCACCGTCACTGCCGCACCCGCCGCCACTGCCACCGCTGCTGCCGCCCCCCCATCGTCGTAGCCGCCGCAAGCACCGCGGCAGGGCCCTCACAGGGTGCTCGGGAGGGGGCTGATATGGAGTGCCAATAATGGCCCCATTACGCCTCCTCCAGGCGAACATCAACCACTGCGCCGCTGCTCAGGATCTGTTGCTCCAGAGCATGGCGCAGTGGTCGATCAACATCGCCGTGGTCGCTGAGCCATACTTTGTCCCGCCCAGGGATGACTGGGTGGAGGACCTGAGCGGCTCAGTGACCCTCATTTCGTCGGCCGCCGCCGGTACCCCGTCGCTTGAGGCAGTCAAGAGGGGACGGGGTTGCGTGGCAGCACGGTTCGGGGAGATTGTTGTGGTAGGGGTATACTTCTCCCACGCTCCGCGGCTGTAGTGATTACGCTGCAGCCCGGAGCCGTCGAAAGGGGCATCACCTACAAGGCGGTCCTGACTGAGGCGAAAGCCAAAGTCGCGTTCCCCGAATTTGGAACACCGTCCGGCTTCAGAATGAAGCCGGCGATTACGGGGGCGCGGCTGCTCGAGGTGTCGGGTGCCTCTAGCGGTGAAAAGGCGGACATCCTGGCCGCCAAGATTAGGGAGGTCCTCAACCCGGAGGACGTCCGGGTCTCCAGGCCGATGAAGACAGCTGAGCTGCGCGTCGGTGGCCTGGACGACTCGACAATCCCGGCTGAGGTTGTGGCGGCCATCGCCCGAGTCGGTGGATGTCCGCCCGACGACGTGCGGACGGGCGACATCCGCGCCGACGCTTCCGGGCTCGGCTCGATTTGGGTGCGGTGCCCGGTGGCGGCGGCGAACAAGGTCGCTGACGGTGGGCGTTTGTTGGTGGGATGGGTTGCGGCGAGTGTGAAACTGCTGCAGCCCAGGGCCATGCGGTGCTACCGGTGCCTTGACATTGGGCATGTTAGGGCACGGTGCACCGCCGAAGTGGACCGCAGCGAGCAGTGCTATCGCTGCGGCCAGCCCGGCCACAAGGCGGCCCAGTGCTCCGCGGCGCCAAACTGCAGCCTCTGTACAGCTGCAGGAAGGCCCGCCGGGCACAGAGCGGGCGGAAAGGCCTGTGGCGTACCCGCCAACAAAAAGAAGAGAAGGGGTGCCAAGGCTGCGGGGGGCTCTTTACCCCCCCCTCAGCCTGGCTGCCCTTCGGCCGACTCCCGGCCTAGGAATGGTGCGGAGGGGATGGATTGCGCCTAATGGCGCTCTACCATTTCCTCCAGGGCAACATCAACCACTGTGCCAGAGCTCAGGATCTCTTGCTCCAGAGCATGGCGGAGTGGTCGATTCGCGTGGCCGTGGTCGCCGAGCCGTACTTTGTCCCCCCTCGGGATAACTGGGTGGGAGACCTTGACGGCTTGGTGGCCATCATCGGCGGGACTCTCGCCAACCCGTCCCGAGGACACGGCTGGGTGGCCGCCCTCGCGAACGGCATTGGCGTTGTTGGGGCGTATTTTTCGCCCAACAAGAGTCTCGCCGACTTCGAAAGCTTCCTTGTCGAGTTGGGTGCGGTCGTGGGCCGACTCCACCCTCGCCCCGTGCTGTTGCTAGGGGATCTCAACGCCAAGTCTGCGGCGTGGGGATCTCCGGTGACCGATGCTAGGGGTGAGGCGCTGGAGGAGTGGGCGGTCACGACCGGCCTGGTCGTCCTGAACGTGGGCTCGGTCCACACGTGCGTTCGGCAGCGGGGCGGGTCTATAGTGGACGTATCGTTCGCTAGCCCTGCTGTCGCGAGCCGTGTTCGTGACTGGCGTGTCGCGGTGGAGGTGGAGACGTTGTCGGATCACCGATACATCCGTTTCGACGTCTCCGCCCAGACCGCCGGCGGCCGCAGTTCATCGGGCCCGCGAACGGACGGCCCGCGCTGGTCGCTCAAGCGCATCGACAGGGAGCTTCTCGAGGAGGCCGCCATTGTCCAGGCCTGGGGCCGGGAGTCGGCAGTGAGCGGACCCGTCGACGTCGAACAGGAGGCGCTGTGGTTCTGCGGGGCGATGACGCAAATTTGCGACGCGTCCATGCCCCGAGTCCACGCACAGTCAGCAAGGCGCCAGGTGTACTGGTGGTCCGCCGCGATCGCGCAGTTACGCGTCGCGTGCGTGGCGGTGAGACGCCAGTACACCCGATACCGGAGGAGACGTCGTCGGGTCCCTGACGAAGAAGCCGCGCTGTATGAGGTGTACCGCGCGGCTAAAGAGACTCTGTGGCTGGCCATCGGCGAGGCGAAGACGCGAGCCAGGGAGGAGATGCTGGAGACTCTAGACGGGAATCCGTGGGGGCGCCCTTATCGAGCGGTTCGAGGGAAACTTCGAGCCGCGGCGCCTCCACTTACGGAGAGTCTTCAGCCAGAGCTGCTGGAGGAGGTAGTCGCAGCCCTCTTCCCGGCAAGAGCGGAGCATACTCCGCCGCCGATGGCTTTGCCCACAGCCGCAGAGTCTACAGAGGAGAACGCCATTAGCGTCCCAGAGGTGACACAGGCAGAGATGAGGGCGGCCGTGATACGGCTCCGGGCCAAGAACGTGGCTCCGGGGCCCGACGGGATCCACGGCCGAGCATTAGCCCTCGCTCTGAAGGAGCTGGAGCCCCAGCTGAGAGGACTCTACACAGCGTGCCTCGAGCAGGGCCAGTTTCCCACTTTGTGGAAAACCGGTCGTCTGGTCCTGCTCATGAAGGCGGGGCGCCCTGCGGACTCGCCGTCCGCGTACCGGCCCATAGTGCTGCTAGACGAGGTGGGTAAGCTGCTGGAGCGGATACTCGCAGCCCGCCTCGTCGGCCACTTGTGCAGAGAAGGGCCGGACCTGGACGAGAGCCAGTTCGGTTTCAGGCATGGGCGCTCCACCATACACGCTATATCGCGGGTGAGAGTCCTGGCGGGGGAAACGGTGTCCTAGGGTGGGGTGGTGGTGGCGGTGTCCTTGGACATCTCCAACGCCTTCAATACCCTGCCCTGGAGTTGTATTCGAGAGGCATTGCGTTATCATCGGGTGCCTCTCTACCTCCGCCGTATCGTTGGGGCTTATTTGGCGGAGAGGTGTGTCACCTTCGTGGGACGCGATGGCGTCAACCAGCGCCACATGTCGTGCGGTGTTCCACAGGGCTCGGTCCTGGGCCCACTCCTGTGGAACATCGGGTACGACTGGGTGCTGAGGGGCGAACTCCAACCGGGCGTCGACCTGACGTGTTACGCGGATGACACGCTGGTCACGGCCCGGGGGAGTTCGTACAGGGAGGCAGCGTTGCTGACGACGGCTGCGGTCTCACAGACGGTGAGCCGCATACGGCGCCTCGGCCTGGAGGTGGCCCTCAACAAGTCGGAGGCCATGGTGTTTCATGGTCCCCGGCGGGCGCCACCATCCGGATCCCACATTGTGGTGGGGGGGGTTCGAATCGCTGTCGAGCCCACCATGAAGTACCTTGGGTTGGTGCTCGACAGCCGGTGGGATTTCGGCCCCCACTTCCGGCAGCTGGCGCCAAAGTTGTTGGGCGCGGCCGGGGCGCTGTCAACGCTGCTTCCCAATCTGGGGGGCCCGAGCGCCGCTTGTAGGCGGCTCTACGTGGGGACCGTGCGGTCGATGGCCCTTTATGGGGCCCCGATCTGGGCAGCTGACCTGACGGCCGGCAGCATTGCTGTATTGCGAAAGCCGCAGAGAGCAATGGCCGTCAGAGTCATAAGGGGATACCGCACGATCTCCTACGAGGCGGCTTGTGCACTGGCCGGATCCCCGCCCTGGGACCTGGAGGCGAAGGTGCTCGCGTCACTGTATCGGTGGCGCGAGGAAGCGCGGGCGCGGGGCGAGCGACCGATGCAGCGACAAATGGAGCAGCGTCGGTCGCAGCTCCGCGAGGTCCTGGTGGCGGAATGGCGGGACAGGCTCTCACGCCCTGCCGCCGGCCTCGTCACCATCGAGGCGGTCCGGCCGGTGCTCGACCACTGGCTCGGGAGGAGGCACGGCTCCCTGTCGTTTCGGGTGACGCAGGTGCTCTCGGGGCACGGTTGCTTCGGGAAGTACCTGTGTCGCATAAACAGGGAGCCGGACGCCCGGTGTCACCACTGCGTCGACTGCCGGGAGGACACGGCGCGGCATCCGCTGGCAGAGTGTGCCGCTTGGGAGGAGCCGCGCCGTGCCCTCATCTCAGGAGTAGGCAGTGACCTCTCGCTGCCGGCCGTTGTGAATGCGATGGTCGGCGGCGAGGAGTCCTGGGACGCGGTGGTATCCTTCTGCGAAACAGTCATCTCGCAGAAGGAGGCTGCGGAAAGGGAGCGAGAGATCTCATCCTCTCACCCGGCCCGCAGCAGGCGCACCGGGCATCGGCGGAGGGCGGACAACGCCCTCTTCCAGCCCCCCTAAAGGGGTCCAGGGGCGACGGACTCGGGGACGTCCGTCGCCCCCCATACATCAGGACCCGAGGTGGCGGCGCGTAGTGTTCCACGCGCGCCCCTCTTAGACGTCACGGGGGGAGTCAAACACCTCACTCCCCCCGCTGGACCGGACGGGGCCCGCAGAGGCGGGCCGGCACCGGCCGGGGGTTGCGGAAGATTTGTACGTTCCCGCGACCCCCAGCGTAGGTGTGAGACGGAACACCGGGGTGGTTTTTAGTCAGTAAGAGTCTGACAGACTCCTCCGCCCCCCCAGGGCGGGGGACATCCATGAGGATTTTCCACCCCGGAACAAAAAAAAAAAAAAAAAAAAGGGAGGCACTCCGGTATCACCGGATGCCGACCTACCTCTGTTGTGTAGTCGAGGCTTATTTGACGGATAGGGCGGTAATCTACCCCGGTCACCAGGGAGAATGGAACCGGCGAGAGATGTCGTGTGGTGTCCCACAGGGATCGGTCCTGGGGCCGCATCTGTGGGACATCGGTTACGACTGGGTGCTGCGCGCCGACCTCCCTAGCGGCGTCAGCGTAGTGTGCTACGCTGACGACACGCTGGTCCTGGCGCAGGGGAGGTCGCACCAGGCGGCGGCCGAACTCATGACACGCGGGGTTGCGACAGTCGTTGAGAGGATCCGGCAATTGGGACTCGAAGTGGCCTTGCACAAGTCCGACGCCATGTGTTTTCATGGTCCTCGGAAAGCGCCACTGTCGGGCTCCCAAATAACGGTAGGAGGAGTTCACATCGGCGTCGAGTCGACGATGAAGTACCTGGGACTCGTCCTCGACAGCCGGTGGAACTTCGTCGAGCATTTCCGACGTTTGGCTCCCAGACTGCAGCGGGCCGGGGCTGCTTTGAAGCGGCTCTTGCCCAACCTGGGGGGGCCAAACGCCTCCTGCCGGAAGCTCTACGCAGGGGTCGTGCGGTCCATGGCCCTTTACGGGGCACCGGTGTGGGCGCGTTCATTGAGGCTCCGGCCAGCCCGCCGGTTGAACGCGTCCCAAAGGGTCATGGCCATCCGGATGGTACGGGGATACCGCACGGTCTCCTGCGAGGCGGCGAGCCTCCTTGCCAGATTGCCGCCGTGGGATCTGGAGGCAAAGGTCCTCGCGCACGTTTGGGAGTGGCGCGAGGAGGCGAAACGCCGGGGCGTAACTCCGCTGCCGCGAGAAATCACGGCACAGCGGACAGAGCTCCGGCGGGATCTCATGGCGGCATGGAGAGTGCGACTGTCGCAACCCAGCGCAGGGCACGCCACAATTGCGGCGGTAAGACCCCTCTTTGAGGAGTGGCTTGAGAGGCGCCACGGCGTCCTCACCTTCCACCTGACGCAGGTCCTCACCGGACATGGCTGTTTCGAGAGGTTCCTGTTTCGTATAAAGCGGGACGAAACACCCGGGTGTTATCATTGCGTGGATCGACCGGAGGACACGGTGGAGCATACAGTGGAGGTCTGCCCGGCTTGGGCGGAGCAACGCCGTGTCCTCGTGGCGGCGATCGGCGGCGGCAACCTCTCGCGTCTGGCCCTGGTTCAGGCCATGGTACGGAGCGAGAGGGAATGGGAAGCCGTCACCTCCTTCTGCGAAGCAGTAATGCTCGAGAAGGAGGAGGCGGAGCGCGAAAGGGAGAGGCAATCTCTGCGCCCTCGCGCCCCTAGCCGCCGCAGGAGGAGGAGACACAACCTGGGCGTCGGGAGTCGATTGCCGACTCCCGGCCACCGTAGGCGCGGGCTTGCGGACGGCGAGCAATGGGCAGCTCGCCGTCCGGTAAGGACCAGGCCCGGGTCGACGGTGCGTCGTGTTCCACGTGCGCCTCAAAGAGATGTCAGCAAAATTGACGGGGTCCGATAGGACCGATGCCTGCCGGGGCTGCGGATTGTTCGAAAGAGTTACCGTGGCCCTGGCGCACAGGCAACTGAAGGAACACGGGTGGGTTTTAGTCAGTAAGAGTCTGACACGCCCTTCCGCTGCGCCCAGAGCGGGAGAGGTCATTTGATGATTTCCCACCCGAAAAAAAAAAAAAAAAAAGGTTCGGTAGAGTTAGGCCGTGTAGATTCAGAAGCTTCGCTCTACATGAGATCTGATATCTTTTTCACAGGGCAAACCTTATGTGGTCGTCTTGGCAACATTTTACATGAAATGTTTTTGGTGGGATTTCAGTTGTTTTTGTAAGTTGCTAGGCAGTCTTTTTAGTGTTTATTTTTTTCTTTTTTTTTTGGGGTGTATTTCTTGCACATCAGCAGTGCCGGTTAATAAAATTATTTTAATTATATACCTAACTTTAGTATTATATCTTATCGTATTAATTAATTACTTACAGTTGATTTGCTCACCTTGTCGTCAAAGTACGTAAATAACTGAGCCCTACCATGAGACTCTTGATTATGGCGGTGGTTCTTGTAAGTACTTATTAATAGGTTTTTTAGTTACTGTCTACAGTCCCGTGTAAACTTTCATGTCCTAATTCATAAAATTGGTGAAAGTCTCATTAAAACTTCCACCCCCCCCCCAATTTTAGGGGATGGGGGCGAAAGTTATAAGTTTATCTGGGGCACGGTGGTGTTTTTTTGTATACTGAACTTTATTTACATACCAAATTTAGGCTTTCTAGCACTTCAGGAAGTACCCTAACATTTTGAAGTCTCATACAAACTTCCACCCCCCCATTTTAGGGGATGGGGGGCGAAAGTTATAAGTTTAATATTTTTTTTGTTGGTTGTATACTAAACTTAGATTACATACGAAGTTTGAGCTTTCTAGCACTTCAGGAAGTAGCTAAACATTTTGATGATCATCAGTGTGTCAGTGACGAAATCGGTGTATTTTAGATATCAATAAAATCTAAAGTATTAGAGCTATTCAATTGAGACTTTGTATGTTTAATTAGTCTATTATTGACTTCGCTTGGCTCGCCTTGGCGGGGGCACTACCGTGCTCCCATATAATAAAAAAAAGCCGTGGCAGTTAAGAGATGACCAGTCTCAACTGACGGCGCCCGTTCACGAACATGACGCGTGGATCAGCATCATCCAGCTGAACCATTGTGTAGGGAACTGAATGATTCAACACACGCGCCACCAACAGTGAGACATTTAAGGCCCTGATTCATCGGCCGTATTGTTATATCCGTTTCAAACAACCGTCAAAGAATAACATTGTGATTTGAATATACGGGTGAATATTTAAGTTGATAGTTAATTTAGCAAACAATTAATTTCCCTGACTTTATTTACAATAGAACATTTTTACTTGCATTAAAACAAGGGTATTAAAAGGTCTTATTAATTTCTTATTTGTTTCGCCATGGACTAGCAGTCCAATAACTTTATATTGGCTGCAATGAAATATGTTCCAAATTAATTTGATGAAAGTGTAAGCTAATGGGTCTGAAAACGTACCTACCTAGGAATGGCAAATTGTAGTGCCATTACAAATTGGGAGATTTAATTTTGAATACCTTACTCTAAATCATAATTTTTATTCACCTTAAAAATGTTTTTCATTTGACAATAACAAAAGAGGTTATTTTTATAACCTCAATATTAATTTTTTTGATTATAATTTAATAATGTTATTTAAGCAATAATTGTTGTAAAAGTGGTGAGATATAAAGTTGACACCGTCGTGAAAGTGAGTGATTGCGTAAGAAATTAACATGAGAAGATTTGTTTACACTTTCGTCAAAAAGTTTTGGAACAGGATACACCTACACTATGTACTCACATTGACCTGCAAGCCAGCAACTTTTTTGGTTTCATCGGTGTAAACGCAGACTCTGAACTTGTCATCTCTACGACACCACAGCTGCAGAGGGCAGTAGCCGGCCGGCAGACGAGGCTTGTTCACCTTGATGTAACCTTGATCTGAGGCAGAATCACTGGACCACGGCAGATCAATAAGTTTCTCCTTTTTCAACGAAAAAGTGTCTGCACCGTTGTTTACTGCAAAATGAGACAATGACAAAGTTGATGAGGTTTATACTCGTCCATGAGGATCTTTTGCCGCTTGACTTACACTGACCGGAGGGCACAGTTTGTAATGTTTTGAGAAATTGTGTTAAAAAAAGAGATGGTAGCTCCTGGTGCTGATGGTAGCTGATGGTAGATTCTAGTACTATACATGGTTTTGTAAGTAATAAGCTTGTCAAAGTTGCTGACAGACCGACTGATGAAAAATACTTATCGACGCATAAAAGGACCTCCAAACCTTGGGTAAAAACGTGAAATGTCTCGTATGCGTAAGCATATCGGCAATGCAGCTGGGTGGACCACTTGTTTACCATATATTCCATTGTTACTTAGAATGTGCACGGAGAAATTTGCAAAGTTAGCGGCGGATCATTTGTTTGCCAGTCACACACCCTTCGTGGCCTGGCCGTAGGTCGCAGTGAACGATCCCGCCAACATTTTCGCAAGACGAAGCTACGTAGGTACACGTGCGCAGCTTAGCCATGGGCTGCTGTGGAGCGGCGCCTTTAAAGCTTTGATTTCAGATTAGCTGCATTGATCTGTTTTAAAATACCTAAACGGAAGTTACGGACAACGGCCATGGTCTATGCCATTTGTGAAACTGTAGTCCCGGCAGTTAATATTGGCTGTTGGAGCAATCTGTGGGCATAGCATGAACTAACGCAGTAAAAGCAACGTAAATTAGAACGATTTTAAAACTGATTCGCCCATAATATTTACTTAATTTTTGGAATAACATTTTAATATGGGTGATATAAATTGTGCATGTCGCAAAAATTCAAACCAAAATGCTATAAGATACTCGTAGTGTTATTTTTTTTGGATTCGTCATTACGTTTACGCCGCGTGTTCGTGTCGGGGCCTCCGATAACAACAGCCAGTTATACGTTTTACGTCTGGCCATTTATGTTTATTATTGAGTTAAGAAGCACTTACTTTTGAGACCGGCCATCAATAATGGTTCTGAAAAAAAGAAAAAGCATATAGAATTGCCATCAAATAGGGCCGCAGAGCTGGCAGAACAAAATTTTGCACACAATCAAGTGCGCAATTTACTATGATCTTAAAAATCGGACTAGCCTAAATTACACTCGCCGATTTCCATAGTAATTCTTAGTATATTTCGGAACAATTTCCTTCTACTTGTGATACAGTTGTATCCAATTTCTTGGGTCTGAGGTCCGGGTGTAAAAAATTGCGAAGCATGTGCATTATATTGCATCGGGTTCTTCATAACTTTTATTTTATAAATTAACTAGCGACCCGCCCCTGATTCGCACGGGTGCAATGTACCTACTGATGAGGCGATATGTCAAAACATCGAGATTTACTGGTATACCAACAGGGTGGCATCGACGCACATGGTTCTAGACCCCCTAGCGTAGAAATTTTAAAACGGTTATCAAAAATAAAAAAATACTGCTGTATCATAGAATAGTCCTACCAACCTCCTAGTTCTAGTCAGTCCTAGTGAAGTTGACGTACGCGGTCAAAATGTATGGAAGAGCAAATTTATTTTTAATAACCGACCAAAAATTTCAACGCACCGGACTCAGAATTATGTACTGAATTCATAATAACAGGTTGCGCGTCGATGTCCCTGTCACCCTGTATCTAAGTTTAATAATAATGAATTATACACTTTTTACATTATGAAATAAATACCTTAAATGATAGTAAAAACGGCATCAAAATCACACAGACAGACCCAAAAAGCGACTTTGTTTTATATCATTTATAGATTAAGACAAGCTGTGTGCCCGATGGTCAATAGTATTTCCCATCGGCAAAAACTACGAACATCTGTAGCGGTATCAACATCGCCACATGCGAGCTACACGTCACACTGACGTCACGCACAATCCTGCATCGCGCAAGCAGAGTTTACCGCGCAACTAGCATATATACACTCCCGACATCAATCGTCGGGCAGTTGCCCACCAGACACGACACCCGTCTGGTCGGAGGATCCTCCCTTTTCCATAGAGTATGAGTGAACTTTACACTGTTCCTCATACCTCTATACTGGTGACCCCGAACATGAACGTCAGCGCAGCCTTCGTGCATCTACATAAGCGTGACGTCATCATCACTTCCTTCAAGCTTACGAGCGGCGAGTCACACAGCCAGCCAGCACCCACAGCTTCAACGGGTATCCTGACCACCAGCATGCAGCGACCGCGCATACCTGGTCATCACCCTCAGCCTCATCAGCAACCTTGGCACAGCACACTGCACTCTCGGCCGGTCCACAAGCAGAGCCTTTAAACCCTCTCCTGGTCGACGCCAGCAGTCAACCTCAACCCGGCGGTGTACCACATCCGACGCACTGGAGCATAACGCAGCGCCACTCCGACTCACTAGGGAATCTTCGCAGACAGTTCCGACTCACCGCGAACTATGCGACACCCGGTTCCGACTCACTGGAACCTCAACTGGCCCTGGCAAGCATCGCAAGATACAAGACTTAGCCCACTATCGATCTCCGGTCTCCGGGGGGGAGTGAGTTTGTATGGATGTATAGAGGTATGAGGAACAGGGTGTAAAGTTCACTCAAACCTCCATAGAAAAGGGAGGATCCTCCGACCAGACGGGTGTCGTGTCTCGTGGGCAACTGCCCGACGATTGATGTCGGGACGTTGTATATATGCTAGTTGCGCGGTAAACTCTGCTTGCGCGATGCAGGATTTTGCGTGACGTCAGTGTGACGTGTAGCTCGCGTGTGGCGATGTAGATACCGCTACAGTAACAAACGTTCTTCTAAACGAGATCTTTTCAAACAAATATATCTTAAGGGTATCGGGAGTTTCGGCAGGTTTAACATAATGTCCGAGCGACTCTTAGAAACATTGTTCCTAAAACGGCATATGATTATAGGAAGCCAAGTTTTAAATTGGATGGTGATAGGCTTAAAAGATGGTGTTTGCAAGGTACAGAAATAATGAAAGTTAATTAATTATTTCACCTGAATTACTCATATTTAGAACTGTGTAGCTCCTCACTGACTAACAGTCTAGAGAAGTCATCATATCGCGAAATATTTTTTTAAGAGATCTTTTCATTGGTATATAATATATCCTAACGCTATTGGGGGACACGGGAAGCTGAAAGTTCTATCTAGCCGACCGACTCTTAAAAACATTGTTCCAAAAACAGCATCTAGGAGGCCTAAGTTTTAAAAGGTCCGTTTACAGGCTTGAAAGATGCTGCTCGCAAGACACTTTTGTTAATCATTGAGTTAAGAAGCACTTACTTTCGACATCGGACTGCGACTGTGATCCTGAAACAATAACAAATACAAAGCATACATTGTTTTGCCAAATGGAGCTACAGAGCCGCCAGAACATAACTTAAGGTCCTATGGGCTTACTACATTTTTCTTATAATAGCGACAGGTAGGTTAATTGCAATTTTTTGAGATCGACCTAGGCCGGCAGTCTCGACTAGATAGCGATGCTGTCGCAAACTACCGATCGCTAAATATTAAGGTGAATCCTCAGTTGTGGCCCGCCAAATTACATTTTTCTTTAGTTTTTTGCAAATTGCAGCTCTGTTTTACGTCGTATGTTGATCTAATGCGATTCTCGACTGTGTGAATTATATATTTATCGAGTGATAATCATCAATTTCATATCAATCGTCAAATTCTAAGAAAATGGCTATGGCAATAGCCATAGCCATTTTCTACCAGCTAATCTTTGGGTGATGCAGAGACAACCAGTGGTAGGTGCAATTACGATAACTTGAGGAATAATTATTTATTTAAATATAAAGATACACATATAGTTATTAAAAACTAAAAATATTATAATTTACCTAATTAACTATAACCAAAAATAAATATACATAAAAACACGAATAAATAAAAAAAAGAAGATAAATGTTGCTATACTCACCACTGTTGGACCCACAGGCGGAACCGACGAGGCACAAGATAGCAAGTGTCCAGAACATGGCTGTACTGAGATGTGGCTAAACTGATCTAGGACTACTTTACCAAGCGTATTTATATGCTTCTTCTGTTTGCACAGGTGCTCCTGCGCGTCTTCGGAAAACATGAGGAAGCATGTGCAATTGCAATACAATAATTGCATCGAGTTCTCTTCGTAACTTTTATTTTATAAATTAACTAGCGACCCGCCCCTGCTTCGCACGGGTGCAATGTACTGATGAGGCGATTTGTCAAAACATCGGGATTTCCTGCTATATCTAAGTTAAACAACAATGTATTAACCTCACTCCTCCGCCCGACCTGATAAGGCCCGCCGAGGCGGGCCTGCACCTTCGGGGGTTGCGGAAGGATCGTACGTTCCCGCGACCCCCAGCGTAGGTGTGAGATGGGACACCGGGGTGAATGTTAGTCAGTAAGAGTCTGACAGACCCCTCCGCCTCCCCCACCCCCAGAGCAGAGGACATCCATGAGGATTTTCCACCTAGGATTTAAAAACATAACTTAGGTTAGCCTAACCTAACTAGCTGTTTTTTTTAAATCTTTTGTACAATTACCCAATCCCAAGAATATGCAAATGCTGTTCATCATCGAGGAGTTACATGTACCTTCCATCAAAATCCAAAAATCCAGGATAAGTTGATCATTGTTAGGTTTGGTTTGGTTTGCGGCTCTACGTTTTTAATCTACCTTACATTGGATTCAATAAATTTATGTTTCTACTAAATTCAATGTGAAATTGTGTCTGTGAGTGAAACTACATGTGTGTGCTAATATCGTCGAACGAAGCTCTTCGAGTATTATTGTGATTGCACTTCACGTACAGGTAAGTTCATTTAATCATCAATTCCTTGCGGATATGTGAATATTCTTGTAGGTTCTTCAATAGAAATAACCATGGTCTAAAAAAACCGGTCTGGCATTCCGGGAGTGACACATGCTTACGTCACTATCCAGTTGCCACTTTATTGCAACAAAACACTAATTATGGAAACATTTTCAGTCACCATTCTGTTAAAAAATATGTATAAAACATTTAAATTGTCGATTTGTTTTTCTAATCAAACGAAACAATTAAATCTAAACATATACCAACGTAATTGTTAGTTAAAATCTCATCGTTTTCTCGGATTCGCACAGGTAATAAAGGCGGTTGGGGAGTTATTATTTCACACTACAGGTAACACAGGGGTGATGACGTAGGCTTGTGTCAGCCACGTGACCACTGTGTCTCGGAATGCTATACCTGGCGAAGTATATTATTATACCATGCCCAATACCACATACCTACATGACCATGTATGTAGGTAGGTACTTTTGAAAATGAAATTAATGAATCATAACTCATCTTAACTACAAATATTAATTCAACGCGTACCTACGTTTGCCGAACGTCTTAGGTACCTACTTTCGATGAGAGGCGGTACAGCACTTGTGTAAATACATTAATATTATTAATTAACTAGCTGCGCCTCGCGGTTTCACCCGCATAAGCTTCGATCCCTTGGAAATATCGGAATAAATTAAATCCTTGTCCTAATACAGGTCATGGTCTACTCATATGCCAAATTTCATCCAAATCCGTTAAGCTGTTTTAGCATGAACGCGTAACAAACAAACACAAGAAATCTAATATTTTCTCTTGAAAATATACTAGCTTCTGCCCGCGGCTTCGCCCGTGTGGATGTCGGGAATTATTCCGCAGGAACGTGCTACCGGGACAAAACGTAGCCTATGTCCTTCCTCGGGATGTCATCTATCTCCGTGCCAAATTTTATCGAAAACCGATCAGTGGTTTAGGCGTGAAAAGGTAACATACAGACAGTTACTTTCGAATTTATAATATTAAGTATGGATTAGTTTAGAAGTTGAGATGAATCGCACAGCTAACGTGGCAAACCTCTATGTGCACATCCTACGTAACAGACGTAGCAGCTTTATGCGGGACTCGCATTTACCAAAAATCCGCCTGTGTATGCCTTATCCGCTCTTGAACAGAAGCCTCAAGAACTGCTATGAACAGCTTTCGGGATCCTTCAAGCGGTGGCCTTGTACCCTATTGTGTACCCCTGGCAAGCACCATTAGTTTAGTCAACAGTAAGGCCTCCACCACTGGATCATTGGCATAAAACTTTCATGTAGAGATAGGTTTGAAATCCAAGACTTAGGATTATAGCCCACTCCCTCTCACAGAGAGGAGGCATGTTACCCTGCAGTGGGTTACTTATAGGATGACAAAGTTTAGGCGGAAGCCTAAGCTTTGAAACTTCAAAAAAACCAAAAAATTGTCTTAAAAGCTTTTTTTTTGGTCAAGCCAAAAAAAAATTAGCCAATAAGGCCACTTTTAAGACAAATTTTGACAGGAGAAGAGCTATGGGGGAAAGATTGGGAGAAATTAGGTTAAGGGGGATGCGCTACGGTAGCCCGCGAAATTTAAGTTTTCTTACGTTTTTTGCAATTTGCAAGTCAGCGTCAAGTTGTATGTTGATGAAAATATGATTCGCGACCGTAACAAATATGGCTTTACAGAATTATAGTCATTAGTATCAGTAATACAACTCCTTAAGTTAGAATTGGCATCAAATGTCATGATTTCATGAAATAGTCATTCAATAGGGTAATATGAACTTAGAGAGTTTAGAGAGATTATTTTTATGATTTTATTTCTATAAATAAATATTGGATACGGCCGCGAACATCAACGTACTGACCTGAAAATTGCAAAAAACGTAAGAAAATTTGAATTTCGCGGGCTACCCTGATGTTTTCGCGTTAAGGGCAGGAGGATAATGTCAGTATAGGTAATTTACGATATTTAAAAATGAGACAGATAATACTTTAATATAATAAGCTGAACTTATTGCGGTTACATAGAAAGTAGGTACTGCGTATTTACATACGAATAACTTAAAAGCATGTAAATACATAGTACTTTAACGTACCTAACTTTATTTATTGTTTAACTAGCTGACAATAAAATTTTAAAACAGCTGATAAAATTTCCGCGTTAAACACTAATTATTCGTTACCGTGGGTACAAACAATAGTATCTCATTACCTACTGATCATGCAAGTAACAGTAGGTACTAAGGATCAAACGTCGATGCTGTAAGTCCAACTACCTCGATGGTCCAGTGGTCGTAATCGTAAGCGCAACGGCCAAGCGAAGGGTCCAGGGGGATTTACTCTCTGATTCCGTCATCGAAGATACGGACGCGTCCAAAAGTAGTTCGATAGATCGGAATGAACTCTACTCCCGATTAATTATGTATCTCCGGCAAGCAAAAGCACATCTGGAGTAAGGACAACTATGTCATATCGTGATGTCATTTATTCTTAGTTCGGGCCCCGAAGTAATATTCTGAACGTAGGTTATACGGAGTAGCAAACGCCCGTAACTTTGGCCAGAACTACAGATTTCGTTCTTAGAGAGATAGACCCCTGGGTTATTAGATTTATCATTTATGATAAATTGAATAACTCAGTGGATCTACTCCAGGATTTTTCAGTAGCTGCTTATCTCATCGATGAGTACAAGCGTGATTTTATGAACTTATCGAAGTTTAAAAAGTGTTTTTTGTTATTGCGTAATGTGCCCTTGACGTCGATCTCACCTGATGGAAAGCTTTGGATGAGGTCAGCGATGAAACGAGCGTGCCCAGAAGATGCCTGTTCACTGTTGCTTTGTAGGCTGACGGGTTATAGGTGGAAAGGAACACAGAGACAGGCGGAGAGTTTCACACTCTGATCGTGCGCATAATAAATGTGGAGGAGATGCGCTGAGTACGACTAGTCGGGATATCAACCAAGTGCGGATGGTACCCTGCAGAACGTCTGGTAGTCCGGTAGTGAAGGGAAGATGGTGGGGTCAGGTCGTGGACTTCCCGCGCAGACTCTCCGAAGTACATTCAATCTTCGAACGAGTATAGTTTTTGTTGAGTTTCAAACAAATGGTTCAGGTTGTTTAATTAAATTGGTCCTAAGTTTACTGTTGACGAACAAGTTTGTGATAAGAACAGTTAGGTACATATAAGGTATTTAAAACATTGAGTAATGGATCACACGGAGGTCAAAGACATTTGATTTGGTCGTTAAGTCAGTTCAAATACATAACATCACGCCTGATTTTTCCTGAAGGGGTGGTCGAAAGTGCAGGTTTACTTAGTTTAGTACATTCTCATTTCGTCATATGTGTAAATGTCCCTTACCGTAGGAGCCTACTGCCATCAACAGGGCACAAATCCAGACTACGGGCTGGCCTTGAAGAAACTCCTGGTGGAGAAACCCAATAACACTACTTGATCTAAAATACCCAAATGTACCCAAGTGTACCCAAATGTCCTTTCTTTCGTATTGTTCGTCGAATCGTTGAGCTCCCTAAGTTTTGAGTTGAGCTGCACGATTACTGACAAGTGCGTGCACTGACTGGACAGGTCCACTCATTATGTGTAGTTTTTCCTCAAAATAACATTTCAGACACAAATCTACATGGTCTTTACATGATCTGACCAAGATTATATCTGGACTTTAAAAGAGACTGTGACCACTGAATAGAATAGAATACTTTTTATTATGTACACCATAAAAATTACAGATATAAATGTAGAGTGTGTGTGTAGAGTTTGGTTCGGCCTTTCTTCTCAGAGTAATCTTTTATAACACATTTTATTAAATAATAATAATAATAATAATAATATTCTTTATTGACATAATAAGTTACAGAAACTTGTTTGAAGCCTCTGACTCCTGAACTAGGTGTACCTGTATGTCAGGAGTCAGCGCCCTCTCCCATTTTATTTGGCTTAGATACTAATGTCAGCATATGAATAGACAAACGTATGTGCTACAAAATAAAATTTTAAAGAAGTAAACGAAACAAAACAAATAAAATGCAATAACAGAGATGAAAAGTATGAAAAAATATGAAGTTTTAAAATTGAAAAACATCGAAAATATAATTTATTTTTAATTATTATATCGTGCTGTGTATGTGTGGGAGGTGTGTAAGTGTGCGTTTGGGTGGGTTCCCGTTCGTGTTTGTGTATGAGTAGGTGTATGAAAGAAAGGTATGTTCTATGTATGTGTTCTTTTGTAGAATGAGATTAATTATTTATTATTTTCTCTACATCCTCATAATCAAGAGTAAAGAGCCAGTTCTTTACTTTAAGTTTACATTCGTGTAGTATTAGCGGATAAAAATGTAAGATTCTATTAATTTTATTGTATAAATATACAGAAAGAAATGCTTTTTGTCGTCTTGCAAAAGCCGTGCGACATTGCATAGAGTCAATTACGTTTGGAGTTGTTCGCTTATTTCGAAGTTTACTTGGATCATATGGGGTAGATACGTGTATTTTAGTAATTAACTGGAAAATAAAAAGTTGTCTTACTGTAAACACCCGGCACAACTCGTATAACGTTTTGGTGGGAAATCTGTATGGTTTGAATGACATTGTTTTTAGCAAGGACCGTTGCGCTCTTTCCAGACGTAAGAGATGCGTTTTACATGCACCTCCCCAAACCCCAATACAGTAACCAATAACCGATTGAGCCAATGCACAATAAACTGAACGAAGGAGATCGCTGTCAGCTACATGCCTCAGATTTTTAAACACCCATGTAAGTTTCCTGACTCGTGACGAAACCATCTCGATATGTGGTTGCCAGGATATTTTCTCGTCTAAGAGAACCCCAAGGTATCTGACCGTCTTAGATTTGCTCAGACTTGTACACGAGCACTGTTGAGTGAAAGGTGATTTGCATTTGTGAATTCGGATAGCCACATTGGGCTGTTTTATGCGAGCGTTAGTGAATTGTACAAATGAGGTTTTCGATGTGTTAAGTGTTAACAGATTATGCCTCAGCCACAAGCAGACTTTATGGAGCCCCATCTCCGCATTTTGTTGGACTACATCCCAAGTCTCTCCCTGAAATACCAAGGCTGTGTCATCGGCATAGGTAAATATTTTGCCTTTATTCAAAGTCATTTGACATAAGTCGTTTATATAAATCAGGAAGAGACTGGGACCTAGAATGCTGCCCTGTGGGACTCCACAGATGACTGCGACATCGGAACTGATAGCACTACCGACTTTAACCCTCTGCAGACGGCCAGTAAGAAAGTCTTTATAGATTTTAAGTACCGTTCCCCTTATTCCACACCTTTCCAGCTTGTCAACAAGAGCAGAGATCGAAACAGTGTCAAAGGCCTTGGCCAGATCAATAAAGACTCCGACACACTTTTGTTTATTATCCAGACAAGCTGTAATATAATCTACTAACGAGCTAACGGCTCCATCTGTACTTTTACCTACCCTAAATCCAAATTGTGAGTCAGATAATATGTTATTTTTATCTAAGAATTTTATGAGTTGGTTATTCAATACTTTTTCAAGTAATTTAGAGAGCGCTGGCAACACAGAAATTGGTCTGTAGTTTGTTACGTTATCTCGAGCTCCACTCTTGTAGACAGGAGTGATGAGCGCTCTTTTAAACACACTAGGAAAAACGCCCTGCTCTATACATAGCCTAACGATCATGGTAAAATGTGGGACGATAATATGTTTTGACATTTTTAGAAACCTGTTCGAAATAGAGTCCCAGCCCGTTGCAGAGTCATTTTTAAGATTCATGATAAGAGATTCAATTTCCGATTCGTTTGGCGAGTGCAGTACCATAGAATTCGGGACGCGAGGTCTACTGAAATCATTTAAAGTAGGCAGGGTGATTTCGGGATTGTCAGAGCACTTGATCTCGTCGGCAAGTAGCTTTCCGGCATTCGCAAAATAATTGTTCACAGTCTCAACGGCATCGTGGGGGCTATTACTGTTCTTTAGTAGATCATCAGCAGAAGATTTTTGCTTTGCAGTACCAGTGATTGATTTTATAGCTGACCACGTTTCCTTACTACTTCTCGCGTTTTTTAAAAGAGTTTTCTCATAATTTATTTTAAGCTTTCGCAATAGAGCGTTACAGAAATTTCTGTAGCGCTTGTAAGTGACTTCGAGAACCGAGTTATTGGGATTTTTCCTGACCTTAACATGTAGCTTATCACGGTGTCGGATACACCGAACCAAACCAGGTGTAATCCATGGTTTTATGGTTTTTTTTACGACTAGAAGCAATACTAGACGTAGTGTTTGATTTAATTGCAGAAGTCAAGTTTTCAGTAAAAAGAGTTACAGCTTCTTCAGCATTAGCTGAATGAGAGACAAAAGAGAAATCCATAGATTCTAATTGTTTTATAGTTGCATCAAAATCTGTCTTAACAATTATATTCGATTTCGTTATTAATTCACGCCTACACGATAATCTAACAAGAACCGAATCGTGATCTGTAACTGTGGACTCTATGACAGTGACTGTGGCTGACTTATTTGTTTTGATCATGATGTGATCCAAACAATTACTCAATCTAGTTGGCAAGGTATGCCCTGGGAGAAGACCCAGCTCTGCAGTGAGATTTAAATAAGGTGAACTATTTCTATCACTATTATCAGGCTTAATGTCTATATTTACATCTCCAATAATAATAATATTATTGCAATTAATAGGACGAAGTATGCTGTCAATCGAATTCAAAAAGTTGTCGATGCAATAAATTGACGGAGATCTATACGTAGCCAAAATGGTAATGTCGTTGTTAATTGTAAGTAACAAAAAATTTGCTCCAAAAGCATCAGGCTCCTCCACAGTACACTTGATATCACTGGTGACATAAATGACAATTCCATCATTTTGATATAGACTTTTCTTAGAAAAGTAGCATGAGTAATTGTCTAAAAGTGGTGGTGATTTGTGCTCACTCAACCAGCATTCAGTTAAAACGATTATGTCGGGTTTAAATGTAAGCCTAGCCAAATGAACAATAAAACCATCCATATTTTTATAGACACTGCGAATATTTTGTGAGATTACAGTCAATGCTTTAGAAGTAGACTTGATTAAATTGCCACATGTTTCCGGGTCACATTTATAAGATTTAGCCACCGACACATCATCAATGTCTTGAATTATGTTATTTATGGAAGCCATTGATGAAGCGTAAGCAAATAAGTCACAGTTTTAGGCACGAGATTTCTCTTATAAATTAATTGTACGCTATTCGATTTAGGTGGAATGTGAAGAACACAATGTTTCGTAGTCAATATTTCGTTTGTGTAAACTTGAATGTGTGACTGCATATGAGAGTGTAATAAACATTTGTTATAGGTCGTTGTGTGTTTTTGATGTTTGTTTGTATAGAGTGTTTTATGTATTGTAATGTGTATATTATATAATGTTGTTAGCGCAAGATTTACATTCATGCAAAATAGAAATAAACAATGATTAAGGGGTTTAGTAAACATACAACAAATTTTCCATGAGAGCAGTATTAGTCAAGTACAACTAGCAGGTTTAAGCCTTTGAAAATCCTCTTCTGAGTTTATACGGATCTGGGGGTCGCCAGCTTTCTTGCGCATATAAATTACGCCATATGAGGTCCAACAAAAGTCATACCCATAGTTTTTGTGCTGAGTTCTGGCTAGGTAGTACAATTTCTGCGTATTAAACGTAAGTCTTTCTGACACATAAATTGGTTGTTTATTCCTGAACTTCAGGTGGGTGGTATTGAGCTTTTCTCCCTTGTCTTTTGTCTTATTGAACATCTTGACTCCGTTAATCACCTTATCTTTAGTTATGACGGAATTGAAGTTCACAATTATTGGGTTCGAGCTGTCTTTTGATTTCACTCTGTGTATATCTTTCAGGTTAGTTTGACTAATACTTAGGTTTAAGGTTTGTCCCAAATTGACAACCAAATCACAGAGGTCATCTTTTGTCTCACCTTCGGACTTCGGTACGTTTCGAATTTCTATTTCAGTGGCCCTCGTGTTGCGCTCCAAATACTCAATCTTATCCTCAAGTTGTCGAATTAGCTTTTTGTCCTCTTTTTTCTCAGCTTCTAAGGACGATATACGGTTTAAAAACTCGTCGTACTTGGCTGACATTACCTCAACACTCAATTTTAACTCAATATTTTGTTCAATGATATTATTAATCTTGAGCATCATACCCTCGAACTGAGTTTCCTGTTTACTCGAGAAGGTAGCAAGCATGGTCCTAGTAAGCTCCGCGGATGCAGTGTCACCTGCTCCCACAAACTTTTTCTTTTTACGATCCGTGACGTAAGAATCGAGCGACAGGTCGGGCGCCGAAGCACATTGGTGCAGCGATGAGTCATGTGAAGGAGATCGTACGCATGTAGATGTAATGTTGTCTGCACCGGTGACAGATAACACTGGCAGTGGGCTCGGAGAGACAGGAGGAGAGCGGTTGACGGGCATAATTATTTACCATACCAGTAACGAGGTACCAGGCAAGCAAAAGCTGTTAGTGGTTAAGCAATATCTTATCGCAAGTGTCCAGACTTACATCAATGGAGTTGTAATATTATTCTCTTTAGTTTGCTGTGTTAGGTAGTAGTGCACACTCTCGGATTGCGTCAGCGCAGATTATGAATGCGTGAATAATTAATTAATTACTACTCACCGATGATGCTTCTTTCTAAGTCCGGAACCACAGTAAACTTCTCAAATTTACGCTACGAGTACTAGACTAAATCA
Organism: Dryobotodes eremita; assembly: GCA_917490735.1. Classification (NCBI taxonomy): domain Eukaryota; kingdom Metazoa; phylum Arthropoda; class Insecta; order Lepidoptera; family Noctuidae; genus Dryobotodes; species Dryobotodes eremita. Next base: position 17,009,237 of record OU823257.1, read on the forward strand.
AATGACGCATCAGTTACATATAGTATGCGTGCGCGCTCTTTTAACATCTAACACGCAAGATGCTGTCGTGGAAATTTCGATCCCGGAATTGAATTCACAGCAATCAAGTGAGTAAACATCCGCGTGCAGGCAGGGCGCTCACAGATATCATAAAGGGCCAGCACATGCTGTGCTTAAATAATTTTTAATCATAAATAAAAAGAAATAAATAAAGAATACCGCATAATTTTACTGTTTTATTTACTTACCTCAAAGCAACCACTAAACGTTCTTTTGCTGATATAGGAGTACGAAACTGTGTTAATTCTTTTTCAATGTCATTTTCGATAAGATTTAGCAAAAAATTAAACTGGTCCTCATTCATTCTCAAATAAAGTTTATACCGATTTTCATCTTTTAATAAATGTGGATACAAAGTGTGGAATTCACCAGACTCTGCTCTGTCTTTATTTATGTCATGGACCCAAACACTTCATTTTATTTTCTTCCTGGGTAGACAACACAAAGCAGCCGCCGCTAATTCGAGAAATCGTCCTCACTTTCACTACTCGACATGTTTCTTCGTCTACAGTTCTTTGTCGAATAGGCGTTGTAACGCATCCGCAAGTCATGCCCCAAAAGCCTGTGCACACTTATCAGTCGCGTCCGTCAGCCGCTTCCGTCAGCCGCGTCCGATAATATGTTCCCAGCTTAAAATAAACTTTTGACTTTGACTTTGCCTTGAAAAAAAAAAGAATGTGGTTATTATGATCAGTTGAAAAATTAAAGGCCAGTAATTTAATTTTTAGGTGGCTGGTAAATTAGTATGACAGTCAAGCATAAACAATAATAAAAATAAAATTGGTGGGTTATTTCATCTTACAATGTCAGTATAAAAAATACTCAAGTAGTTGTGATCAATGAAAGGCAAGAAAAATGTTGGAATGGGCAGTTAGTTAAATAATTGGGCAGTTCATAGGTTAGGTTGAAACTGTGACCAAACGCGCGTTAGCCGAATTGGTAGCAGCAGGGCCGGATTTAAGGGAGGGCATCCGGGGCGACCGCCCCGGGGCCTCCACAAAAGAGGGGCCCTCACAATAGAGACTTCGAAAAAAAAGAATATTTTTAAATTCCGACGAGTAAACACTAGTAAACAACTTTTCCTTTGATATTTTTTTTTCGCTGTTTTACACACGGTGTACAGTTACAACGGTTAAGGTACCTTGCCCTTACTGCCCTATCTAAAAAATCCACCCTGTTTTAAAATTATTGAAAAATGCGGAAAAAACAATTTATCGTCTGTTCCACAAAATTTTCGGGGCCTACACTTTTTGGTTGCCCCAGGGCCTCCACACGCTTAAATACGGCCCTGGGTAGCAGTAACGAAGCGACCGGCGAGCGCTACCTCCAAGTTAGATTTCTTACCAACTAATTCCGATGTGTTACAGGTCGCACGTAAAAAGAACGCTGAATGACATGGAGGGGATGAGATTATATTATATTATTATACTGTTACTATAATAATATGCTATTGTTTTATAATATAAATGTAGTTGTTTTATTGTGTAATCATAATAGGTAATTTACTAGCAACATAGTATTTTGGAATAGGCTGGAATTAAATTAATCGCTCAATGCGCAGGTACATGCCAGCCTTCTTTTTACGTGACGGGACTTATAATTGCCCCCACGTAACTACCCGTTCAGTCATTTTACCGCTTAATTATTTATTTAATTACTCATTTAAAAATCAGTTTTTACTGCCAAAGTTGTTAATACGTTTGCAATTTGTATTTTTTTATTTACAAAAACTACAATAAACAACTGCCGCTATAAATCTGTGCCTTTATTCACAAGTCGTATACAGGGTCAAATTAAATTAGCAAGCGAAACTACAGACGTGGCAGTTATCGATATATATACACGATAAAACAAAAAATAAACTTGTCCGCTCGTGCGACCTCCATCAGGAGCGAAGTTCCTTACGCGATACTCGCACGCACACACACTCTTATATAATAGAAATATACAGACAGAGAGATAAAGTGTGAATTTAATATACGGTTTTAATACAGAGTTATTTTCTATAAGTTTTAGAAGCTCTCTTAAAGTTGTCGCCGTCTTGAATTTTCATTTTGACTTTACTATCGGCTTTAGCACCCTCGAAATCCATGAAAACGACACCCATGAAGAAAATTTTGAAATTTCGCAGTCGCCATCTTGGATTTTCGTTTCTGAGCTCATTATCGGCTTAAGTTCCCTCGAAAACCATGAAAACTATCTCTGGACAGAGAGAGAGAGAGAGAGAGAGAGAGAGAGAAAGTCGCATGGAGGAGGCCTAACGCATTTTTGATAAGTAAAGATTTTTGCCAGTTTACTCCTATCGCAAGCCGTGTTAAAGTGATGTCTGGAGCGCTAACGTTCTAGTTGGTACCACAACTAAAATTTGAATAGCATTTTTTTGTGGGATCCTCCTGTTCTAAAACTGGAATACAATAAGCGTCAGTTTTGCCAGTTCAATTTTTAGCTCTTGCAAGGAAATCTTTACCACTGAGTGCTATAGGAATTGAAGCCTCTTGAATGGGGCAAGGTATTTCCCATCCTTTCTCAAAAATTACCATCAGCAACTTACGTTTTAGGTAAAACTCTTCAAACTCATTACCTCTTGTGTCTGTTACATCACTAGTCTTTATTCTCCTGTCTTTCGGTGGTATTTGTGTACATATCGAGCACGAGTACATACAATATCCAGTATAAGCTGAGTTCTCATTGCACGAAAAGCCAATGCGCGGTCAGCTAAAACTAGAAATGTATAGCTTGATATGTCGCCGTGTGTACATGATGTTTTCATAGATGCATCATGCCCACTTAAATGTCGCACTGTTGGTGGCGCGTGTGTTGGATCATTCGGTTCCCTACAAAATGGTTGAGCTGGATGGTTCTGATCCACGCGTCATGTTCGTGAACGGGCGCCGTCAGTTGACACTGGTCATCTTTTAACTGCCACGGCTTATTTTTATTATTAATCTTATATTTTGAATTGTTTCTTAATTTATATATTTTTTTCATTGTTCTCGCATATAGAAGCAACAAGAATAATGTACCCAGGATTTTGTAATATCTTGATTTAAAAAGAGTGTCCTTGGAGTTTCTTGCCCGTTCTTCTCCATAGAGATCTACGTTTTGGAATGGGCAACTAGCTTCAACTTTCTGACTAACTGACCGACTCTTTGAAAGTTCAAAAGTGCCTATAAATCTTTTAATTGAAATAAATGCTTTGAGTTTGAGTTTGAGTTTGATATATTGACAACGTACCACCATGATGTTAATATCTTTAACCAGTTCTCTTAGAGAATCGCGCCTGCGTAAGCTATGTATTGGTTTGATGGCTCTTTTCTACAGAATAAAATTAATAGACTCGATATCTACAGCCCGTCCCCATAATAGAATACCGTAAGACAATGATACTATAGCAGTAATTGAAATAGACTAGCCTCGCAGTATCTACATTAGTAAATTGACGGATTTTTATTACAGCACATGCTGTTGAACTTAGCCGTCCTGCAATATATGTTAAATGAGGACCCCATTGCAGCCTTGAGTCAAGCTTTATACCCAGGAAAACAGTTTTATCGACGAATTCTAGTTTCTCTTTATTCAATACTATGTGACTATCACTATTTTTAACATTGAACCAATTCTGTACCTGCAGTAGGGCATTATTTACGTCTCGTCAAGATTTGATGCACGTCTATTTGTCTTAAACATGAATGAAGTATCGTCAGCAAATAACACCATTTGTGATAGTTTTTTTAATAAATGGGGTAGATCATTAATATATACAAAAAGAGAAAAGGACCTCATATCGAGCCTAGTAGAGCACCCATTTTTACTTTTAAACCAAGTCGATTGACACAATTTATTTTGAGTATTTGTTGTCTATCATTTAAATAAGATTTTACTAAACTGAGCGCAAGTTTACCTAGTCCGTAATGCTCTGGTTTTAAGAGTAAGGTTTCGTGATTAACGCAGTCAAATGCCTTGGAGAGGTCACAAAAGATTCCCATGGCATCTTGGGTCTCCTAAAATATGTGTTTTATAAAAGTGACAGCGGCATCAGTCCTATAACGTCCTTTGGTGAAACCATATTGCTGATTGTGCAAGATTTTGCTGGTGTTAAAATGATTAAGCATTGGATTGAACATTACCTTTTCGAACACCTTGCTGAATACCGGCAACGCGAATACTGGTCTATAATTGTTGGTATCTTTGCTGTCCTCAGATTTAAAAAGTGGTATAACCTTACTGTATTTAATTAAATCCGGGAAGACTCCTTGATAAAATTAAATATTAAACTACACACCAGAATATGGTATTTCTTTTTCTTTAATTATGCTAATTAGCTGGATTTTGGTGGGAGTGGTTTCATCGGTATTCAGAAACTTTTACTACCTCGATTTTTATTTAGAGGAGTATTGCGTTGAGGAAAAGACGTTAATTATTGCTGGGATAATTCGGTTTTGTTCCATCAAACCTAAGACATTTTGGAGAAGCAGACTCCTGTCCCTTGAAACACAAGAGTATTATTGTAAGCTTTGGAGCCAGTGCCTATTTGTATTTAAAATATGTTTTATGTTAATAAATACAGTTAAATAGTACAGTACAGTTAGTTGTTATCCTTAATGACAGTTAAATGAATCCGCTATTTATACGTCTTTTTGGCGAATTTAGCTTTCATGTCAAATCTATTGATGTCTTTCTTCAAATCAGAAAGGTCATAATTGTCACTACTCTGTCAACATTACTATGTCTTAATGTGTCGTTGTAAATAGTTGTGAATTCGTTTGTTTACTTACTAGTTTTATTTGTTCTGTGGTGAAGTATAGAACACGAGGATTGTACGTAATCCGCGTGCAGAGATGATCGAGTCTAAAGCAACGCCATAGGTTACAGTTGCTGCTAGTACTTATGTGTGATGGGCATCGTATGGTTACTCCGACGACAAGCATGCCACGCCGGCGCCGCACGGTGGATCGAAAATCGGCTGTAGAAGACATAGGATCTCGATTTCTTAAGTGTTATTTTTTTTGCTGGAAATGACTTCTGCTGATCATTACTGTTCTATAAAATGTCATATGAAGTAAATGTGTGCACAAATGGAAGAGTTATAATTTTTATAAGAAAAAAATGTATGGAGCTAGTATGAAAAATCGAATTATCTCCTAAACGGCATGTTTAACCGTAATATCCTTGGAGGTGGTCATAGTGCTAATTATTTATAATTTTTTGGTTGCGGATTTGACGAAAACTTTCATGCCGTTTTTTTTAAAAATCGTCAAAATATTTTCATTTGTTTTTTCATATGAAACGATTCCTTTTAGTGTTTATGTTGAAGAACACGGACTTTTAACTACACGTAACATAAAATAGCATCACTCCTATATTTCCGAAGGAGTTGGCAGAGGTTTATAGTATACCCACACGTAGACAACTATGCTTGAGCTAGATATTTATCAACACATCATGAGTTTTAAAACTTTTCATACAACCAAATTACCAATTGTTTACTCTTCTAATAAGTCCGAAAAGAAGTGATTAAGTAACTACACTGATTAGGTCTTCTAATGAGTCTTTATAGGTGATTTAATGATTTTCAATATCTCACGACAATACCAACTATGGATTACATTCAACTTTTCCTGATAAGTAAGCTAATTTGTTAATTAGCAGTGCTATGAGTTCTAAGAATAGTTAGTGACAATTATAAATTTTCATTAGCTAATGAGAAGATAACTAATGAGGGTAGTTACCTAATTATTGGCGTTTTTCAATAAAAGGGCTAAAGTTTAGTTTTATAATTTAGTTTGTTCACAACTGTGTAACTGCTAACACTAAATCTGCGACTATAAAATCTTAGAATGGAAAGTTTAATCACGAATTTAGACTTGTTTGTTCTTCTACGAAGTGAGAGTACTTCATTTGATCATGAAGTATTGTTCAGTGCAGTTGTATCCCGCATAGGCGATTGCCTGTCTGACGAAGATCGTGTTGTTCTCAAAGAATTTTGTCGGAGATTTACGCGAGCCGCTTTACAAAGGTGGCAGAAATCCAACCGATTCCTTGATAATTTCAGGAGAAAGTACGAGAATTGGTTGGGAGCAAATATTGATTGGCCGAGTTTTGTGCAAACTTTAGTTAATCAAGAACCAAGTGTTGATGAGATACCAAGAGCGCCCTCAGTCTCTCCAGAACCGTTGACATCAACGTCCATTGGAACAATGACGAAAAGATCCCGTAAACCATTCGAAGATCTGGGAAGTAAACAAAAAAAGAGAAGATCTGATGAACACACAGGCGAAGATTCCAGTGAATTGGCATATGCAGCTGCAGCACGTTTAAAAGAAGAAGGGCATGGAGATATCGCCTCTGTCATCGAATACATGATGAAAAATCCTGAAGCAGCCGCTAAATTAAATGAAACGCTTAAGAAACCAGCGAAAACAATCATATTTACGTCAGAAAAGGCGCTTGGATTGCTTCTTTCGCTAAAACTCTCAAAGTGGCAATATATTACGTTGCGAGAGGCTGCCATTCGGGAAGGTGCTAAGGATATTTATCCATCTTACTATAAAGTGCAACAAACTAAGCTTGATTGCTACCCTCCGAAGCAATCAGTGACAGTTACTGATTCATCGGCTAGGATTACACTTCAAGCTTTACTTGATATCACAGTTACAAGAATCCTTCAAAGCCTTTCTAAGGAAGAGCATAACAAGCAGTTGAAGCTGATATCCAAGTGGGGATTTGATGGTGCTTCTAACCAAAGCCGATACAAGCAGAAAATGGAGGGTGAGGAAGATGACTCGAGCATTTTCATGACCTCCTTGGTGCCACTTAAACTGACAGATGGAGACAACATCTTATGGACGAACCCAAAACCATGCTCAGTTTTGTATTGTCGTCCAGTTCAGTTTACTTTTGTAAAGGAGAGTGAAGCAGTTGTCCTTGAGCTGAAAAAACAAATGGATGAAGAAATTGAGGCCCTTATCCCCACAGAGTGCAATAATAATAATAGGGTGACTCATGAACCAATGATGACGATGATCGACGCTAAAGTTTGCACTTACCTTTCTGAAGCTAGATCAAATGCATCGTGCTACCTGTGCTTAGCAAAGCCTACAGAAATGAACCGCTTAGATGCTGTAACATCAAAAATTGTGTGTTCTGACCTGTATGAATTTGGCTTGTCATCCCTACACGCCCGTATAAATTGTATGGAATGTCTGTTACACATTGCATACAGGCTCGACTTCAAACGGTGGGCAGCGAGAAGTGATGAGCACAAAGAAATGCTACAGACAAGGAAGAAAATAATTCAAAATAAATTCAAAGATGAGCTCAATCTGTTGATTGATATAGTAAAACAAGGCTCGGGAACCACCAATGACGGGAATACTGCAAGAAAATTCTTTGAGTTTCCTAATAAAACCGCAGCTATAACCGGTTTGGATGAAGACCTCATCAAAAGATTTGCTGTAATTTTACAAGCAATTACATCTGGAGAGCAGGTCGATATAATAAAATTTAGAGATTATGCCCGCAAAACAGCAGAAAAGTACGTATTATTATACGACTGGTACTACATGTCGTCAACCGTTCATAAATTATTAATCCATGGGGCTGACATAATTGAGAAAAATAATATTGTGCCGATTGGGACTCTCTCGGAAGAAGCCTCAGAGTCTCGAAACAAAGATTTTAGGAGGTTTCGAGAACATCATTCGCGGAAAAGAAGCAGGCAGGATTCCAATCAAGACATTTTAAATATGCTTGTTGTTTCTTCGGATCCTTTGCTAAGTGCACAAAGGCCTAAGTTAGATGCCAAGAAAAAGCAGAGCTTTTTTGCTGAAACTCTCGACTTAATTCAATTTCAGGAAACTGAGTTCAAGTTTTTGGATATATCCAATCTGGATGCTGACTCAGAATTGGAGTCTGACAACGAGAGTGATAAGGAAAATTTGTAAAAAAAATATATATGTACTTATTTGTAAATTTGTATTTGAGTCTGTTTGGGTTTTTTGTAATATTTAATGATATTTTGTCTTTTTTTATTTATTTTACTTTATTTTACAAATGCTTAGTATTAATTCCTTAAATTAAATTATTTTGTATATAATATAACTTTATATGTTACTTAAATAAGAGTTTGATAATCTTTTTTTATTTAAATTAATAAAAATGTGTCAAAAAACAGCAATTTTTTTATTTAATTTTTCTTGTTTTGTGTGTTCTTAATATTTGGGTTAATAACATATCGAACTTTTTAACTTGGACACTAAAAGGGATCGTTTTACATGTAAAAATAAATAAAAATATTTTGACGATTTTTTAAAAAAAACGGCATTAAATTTTTCGTCAAATCGGCAACCAAAAAATCATAAATAATTAGCACTATGACCACCTCCAAGGATATTACGGTTAAACATGCCGTTTAGGAGATAATTCGATTTTTCATACTAGCTTCATACAAATTTTTCGTAAAAAAAATATATTTCCTTCGTTTTTGGGCAGAATTAACTCGGGTGTCATTTTTGTACATAGTAATGATCAGCAGAAGTCATTTCCAGCAAAAAAAATAACATTTAAGAAATCGAGATCCTATGTCTTCTACAGCCGATTTTCGATCCACCGTGCGCCGGCTACTCCGTTATTCGATGAAGATTAGAATTAAGATTACAATGTGTAATAATATAATATACTCGTATATGCCAAATAACTACCAGACTAAACAACCAAACCAACCAACTATCACCTACCAAATTAATGTTTTATTTTTGCTTAATCCATGCTAAGTAGGAATAAACCGACCAAGATAGTAAGAGAACATGATGGTATGCGCGGCCTCCCCAGTCTGAATACTTTCACAGGTCTTAAATTCTACATTCGCCTTTGAACCTTACATAAATATAATAAGATATTAGGTATAGGCAAAGACATTTATATAAATTGATGATTTATAAATACCCAGTAATATTGAAAATATTTGTAAATGACATCACGACTGATAGTCGTCCCATTAAGCCCACTGACAAATATTGCCTGAGGTAAAGCATCATATTCACTAGACAAATGTCCCGCGACACCAGTCGCTTGAAACGTAGGGCGATGTCGACCAATGTCTCTAGATATCTTGCCTCACGAACTTTTATGGTTTTCAATGTTGCCAGATATGTCGTGCGACGTCGCCTGACATATATAGGGACACGCGTCGTGGGAAGCTTTATGCATCAGAGTCTGTGCGGCCTTGTACGATGCACTACGTAAAGCTATAGCGCGTTGGTTTGCAGTTGAAGGGCAACAAACCATCGTGCACGTGCATCGTGCTTATTATAGTTTGTTTTTGTATTGTGTATTACTAACATAGTTCTTAAGTTTCAGTGTATTACTAACACTCTATGGACAACCAAGTCTGAAATAAATTATCTTTATTATAGTTCATGTTGCACGTGTTCCCTAGGTCGCATTTTAGGTTGTCTTCATCCAAAAGCCTTGTTTTTTTTATTTGCCTTTTTATATGACATTAACATTAGTAGCAATCAAAAGACATTTTGTCAATGATCAAGTAATCATGGCTGCTTGCTCTGCATAGAAGTGCAAGGAACACAATAGGACATGACGCCCTTCTAGATGTCCTTTGTGTAGAGGGCTTACATACAAAGTCAGTTACAAGTTCCACTTTTCCCTTCAGTAGCCATTATTGGAACTATTAATTTCCGCCTTTTTTGAATGTCATTGTTTGTTTGAATATTGTTGTTTCTCGCCGGTTGTCGCTGAAAACCAGCGCTGGGGTTCTGTCTCGCATAGGGTCGTAGCATTATGCTGAGCGATTGCCGTTTTGCGTTTTGGTTTTTTTCCCCCAATTCGTTCTTTTTTGTATGTGTGTGTCTTTCTCTGCGTCATGTTTACCGAAAAGAAACGTATTGTCTTTCGTTTTCTTTCTTTTATTTTTTACTGCATAAATTATACTCTTTAGTTCACTGTCATGGGGTCTGTAAAAACGTTGCCACCTGCTCTGTAAACAACGTTTTTCTGACGAAACCCAATATAAAAAAAATATGCTATGTTGTCTTTTTATCTTAATTTGACCGAGGTCTATCTTTTGAGAGTTTGTACGAATGACAACCAAATTACATGGAGTCCTGCCATACTTCTTTGGTGATTTTTTTTCTGGGGTCTACGACCGCAACTATTAAAATTACTTGCAAGTATGAATTCAGAAAATGAGTTTTCCCAAAACAGCTATACTCGCCAAACGGCTTTTTCCTCACATTTTTGTACGAGGTCCTATTGTTTATTTAAATCTACTAGTTTTAGCTTAGCAGACCTGCAAAGTCAGTGAAGTTCAAAACTTCACGGTTAGGTACTGGGCGTTAACCTTAGCACAAACTAATCAGGAATTATGTGATAAATTATTAAAGTAAGTTCTCGTTTGCTAAATAGAACCTTTGATAAAAAAAAAACTTTGTCTTATCGGGTCTCAAAGGGATTTTAGAGAAAACAATCATGTTATGTGATGCCAAAATAAAATGCCTAAAAAGTATTTATTGTGTTACAAAAGACATTTGTTTTTTCACAACAACATAATATTCTTGTATTGCTGCTCGGTGGCGCGTCATAATATTAGTTTTTCTCTGTCTTGCAGGAGATTTCCCATGGTGTACTGGTGTAAAAGATAGTCACGGAGACCGCGCCCTGCTCGGCAACACCATCGTACACACATTGGGCAGCCTCCGGCAGCATGCGCTGTAACAAAAATAAGGCACACTGCAGCATATTCACATAGCACAGCCACATTTCGACATGTAATAGGGGGTGACCCTATTGCCATCAACCGGGCACAAAGCCTGACTCCGGGCTGCTACTCAGAAATTCCTGATGGATAAACCCAATTAAACTTTGCCCGACCTGGGGATCGAACCCAGGACCTCAATTTCAGCTGTAGCGCTTGCGACCACTAGACCAACGATATTTTTATATTTAAATCAGTGTTTTCCCCTAAGTGGTAGAGCGAGCAAGAGAGCAGTGTAACTGTAAACTCTTGTTCCGACTTATGAGTTGTATTATAAGTCGTGGGTTCGACCCAGAGGGTCTACTCCCTAAGCACGAAATCAATAGTTCCGGCCGAAGTTACGGGCGTTTCCTACTCTGTATCAATTATAGACATATGATTAGTTCGGGGCCCGAACTTTAAATGACAACACGACAGTTGTCCCTACTACCGATATGTTCGGATTGCCCGTTCGAAAAATTGAGTTTAACACTTGTTTTGAAGGCTCAACTACTTTCGGACGTATCCTCGTAAACGGACTTGGAGAGTAGACTCCCTGGTACAACGCCACATGGTTCTTTTGGCGCGTGGCCACAATCAGAAATAACGCCGCCATCTAGTTTTGGCAATGCAACTCGTGTGACAACAACAAGCCTGTCCATGTCATTCAGGAGCCAAGAGATCCTTTTAGCACTCTAAACGCACTTTCTTTTGTGACATTGTTTTCAGCATCTTGAGGAAACCGGCATGTCCAAGAACCAATAAATTCAAAGACATAATGATATCCATCAACACGCACAGTACGCGTTGCATAATTAGAGTGCGCGCGCAGTAAGTCAGTGCGCAGTAAGTCTGTGCGCGGCTGAAATCGGAAATAATCGTTTGCTGACATCTCGACGTTTACATCAGGTGTCAAGAGAGTGTGCTGTGTTCCGTGTTTTCCAAAGTAAAGAATCGCCACCGTTAAGCTGAAAGTGCTGGCAGGGGTATAGTCTTGAAGGTCAAACACGCGCGCAGACTTATCTTGCTTCCACTTTACCGTAGAAATGGAAGAAACGAAAGACATCATGACAGATTGTAGAAAGATTTACACGGTGTGACGTCAACAATGAAGAAAAGAAATGCCACTTTGTAGGTTTAGGAAGAGTTAAACGTGTCTATTCTTCGTAGAGTATAGACAGACGTACAGTAATCATGCTACGAGTGTGACCACGTGCATCAAATTAGATGGAGGTACGTCCCAGAAGTGGAAACATTCTTTTACCTCATCTACATAATTCGACTTAAGTTAAGTAATACTTTTTTATTTTTGTGTTGTTTATGGATCATATGGTCTGCAATAAAGATCTTTATTTATTTTATTTATTATTAAGTGTAGTCAGGGATATTATTTTTATCAAATTGACAACTACGTCAACTGTTTAAGCAGTTGTGATTTGAATATACCGACAATTTATGTTGGTAGGTAGTCAATTTGACAAACTATTAATTTTCCTGTATATGGAAGTGTGACTTAATGAGAGCACATGATAGTATTCATCATTTCAGGAGTAAGTACCTTAGTATCAACGAGGGAAAAATCTTCAAAGACGTTCTTGTAGTCGCTCTTATCGGTGAAACTTCCGATGAAACTGATCTTGGAGGCGACCAGTTGGCCATTATAGAATATCGCGGAAACCGGGTTCAATGTGGAGGAACTGCATTCCAGGTTCTTAGTCATATTGTATTCGTACAGGTGACCTGGAAAGAAGATGTTTTTATGATTACTTAACTGGCTATATCGGTTACAGGTTAATAGTGATCCTATAAACAACTCCAACTAAAAATAATATGCTTGTTCTAGGAATGAACGTCCATAGTGCAACTAAAACCCCGCGTTTACAACAAGGTATATATCATGTAGTTTGCATGACATGTTGTGTCTAGGTACTGTATTCGTTTATTGTTTACACCTAAAACAAGTCGTAAAGAAAAACAAAAATTGTAGTAAAAGTGAGGTTCCAAGTGAAATTAAATGCTACATTTTGCAAGAAAGTTGAAAAGAAAATTTGAATTTCGCGGGCTACCTTAGCTCGGTATCTTGTTGCAGCCCTAATGCCAAGAAATTAGTAAATACATACCAATGATATTCTATTAAGTAAAAAGAGGTAGACATGTTATACGCACGCGCTCCACAAGTTGGCAATAATGGAAGCAATGTAAGCTTGTCTCTTTCGCTCCCGATAATTACGACACGCCGTCCTACTTCCGCGTGTCATCCAATATAGTGCGTCATTACATGTTACGTTATTTTCGTGTTCGTTAGTTTGTGGTGCCATTTTTTTAGATTGAATGTTGCGTAGGTAACCTATCTACCTCTTTTTGCTTTATAATATTAATGTTACTAACCCAACCCCTCTATACAGCTCTGTTTGATGTAGAGGGGGTCAAGCTGGCTCAATTTGGTGGCCAAACTATCCAGTTTCCCGCCGATGCCTATGTAATATATCTTATTATCCCGCAGAACAGCGGTGGCATCTTTAGACTCGATGCGCTTTTGAGCATCTAAAAAAAACGTTTCATGAGTATACGCTTTGCCTTTAGTGGCTTATGTATCTACCATTGATGCTCAAACCTCTCTGTAACCAACTAATGATATAAACACAAGGCGACACCGAAACGTATGCGTAAATAAAAGCGCGTTGATGGATTTTCAACGCTCAGCTTAGCACCGAAATTTGAAAATAACACAGCCCACTATATTTAGTCATTAATTTAGGTATCACCTAGTGTTAATGAAAACGGGTATTAAGGCCTTCGCATCAAGTCATGCCAAAATGAAATGCGATATTCTATGAATGATATTCGTACCAGTAGAATCATCCAATGGTACCATCAGAATGATGATGCTTTAAAGGCTTTCAGCAAGTTCTAAATGCATTATAATGGTCAGAATTATGTAACGAAGGTATTTAGGACGACTAAATAAAGCAGTGATTACTAAACTAAAGAAAACTTACGGGGTGACACAAATAATAGTGTATAGGCGTAGTATGCTTTATTGTCAAACTTGGACGTCCACTTGGTGAAGCCTAGTTGGATCATGTCAAATGTTGAGTTAAAATCATCGCGAGGGACCTGCAATATGGAGTCAAACTCTGTAAGGATTATTTTAATACAGTGCGAATGTACACTGTACAGCTAGGGAAATGAATTGTTTATCAAATTAACAGATTTCACAATTCGAGGTTTGACGCAAGGATGACAAATTGTTAACATATTGTTACATTTCGCCTCCGGAAACCCAAAGCATAGGCATGATTAAACAATCAGAGTCAGCCCCGGATACCCGCCTAGGCCTACAAGGCCTGTTTTTTTGTGTGGGAAATCATCAGAAAACTTCTCCTGCTCTGGGCAGAGCGGGAGGGCGTGTGAGACTTTTACTGACTAAAACCTACTCGTGTTCCTTCAGTTGTCTGTGCGCCAGGGCCACGGTAACTCTACAACAACAAGGCCTAAATTTCCAAAATTTCCATACATTTTTACTGATACTCGTATGTAGGATTTGTGAAGTTAGGGTCGGTAGAGTTAGGCCGTGTAGATTCAGAAGCTTGGCTCTACATGAGATCTGATATCTTTTTCACAGGGCAAACCTTATGTGGTCGTCTTGGCAACATTTTACATGAAATGTTGTTGGTGGGATTTCAGTTCTTTTTGTAAGTTGCTAGGCAGTCTTTTTAGTGTTAATTTTTTTCTTCTTTTTTTGGGGTGTATTTCTTGCACATCAGCAGTGCCGGTTAATGCGGGCCAGGGGACTGGCCCGTGAGGAGTCGCTGGGGACTCTGAACAGGGACCCGTGGGGACGCCCATATAAGGTGGTGCGGTAGAAACTCCGCCCATGGGCTCCCCCGCTGACGCAGAGTCTCCGGCCCCAGCTCGTGGAGGGCGTGGTGAGCGCCTTGTTCCTTTCGCGGGGGGAGCATACTCCCCCGCCCATGGCTCCGCCTCCTGCGGTGCCAACTGCGGACCACATGACCGACGATGACGACGTTGCTCCTGAGGTGACCGAGGTAGAGTTGAGAGCGGCGGTACGTAGGCTGAGTGCCAAAAATACCGCCCCAGGACCAGACGGCTTACCGGGAAAAGCCTGGGTCCTGGCCTCGGAGGCTCTCGGGCCTCGACTAAGAGGGCTCCTAAGCGCATGCTTGGAGGAGGGCCAGTTCCCACTTCGTTGGAAGACGGGGAAACTGGTCCTCATTAAGAAACCGGGGCGCCCGGCGGACTCTCCGTCCGCTTACCGGCCCATCGTGCTGCTCGACGAGGTGGGCAAGCTCTTTGAAAGAGTCATTGCAGACCGCCTCGTCGGGCAGCTGGTGCGGGTGGGGCCGGATTTGGCGGAGAGCCAGTTTGGTTTCCGCAGGGGGCGCTCCACGGTGGATGCCATCATGCGCGTGCGAGCCCTCACGACGGGGGATGCTGTGGCCCGGGATGGGGTCGTCTTGGCGGTGTCTCTAGACATCGCCAACGCCTTCAATACCCTGCCCTGGAGTTGCATCCGGGAGGCATTCCGGTATCACCGGATGCCGACCTACCTCTGTCGTGTAGTCGAGGCCTATTTGACGGATAGGGCTGTAATCTACCCCGGTCACCAGGGAGAATGGAACCGGCGAGAGATGTCGTGCGGTGTCCCACAGGGATCGGTCCTGGGGCCGCATCTGTGGGACATCGGGTACGACTGGGTGCTGCGCGCCGACCTCCCTAGCGGCGTCAGCGTGGTGTGCTACGCTGACGACACGCTAGTCCTGGCGCAGGGGAGGTCGCACCAGGCGGCGGCCGAATTGATGACACGCGGGGTTGCGACAGTCGTCGAGAGGATCCGGCAATTGGGACTCGAGGTGGCCTTGCACAAGTCCGAGGCCATGTGTTTTCATGGTCCTCGGAACGCGCCACTGTCGGGTTCCGAAATAACGGTAGGAGGGGTTCACATCGGCGTCGAGTCGACGATGAAGTACCTGGGACTCGTCCTCGACAGCCGGTGGAACTTCGTGGAGCATTTTCGACGTTTGGCTCCCAGACTGCAGCGGGCCGGGGCTGCTTTGAAGCGGCTCTTGCCCAATCTGGGGGGGCCAAACGCCTCCTGCCGGAGGCTCTACGCGGGGGTCGTGCGGTCCATGGCCCTTTACGGGGCACCGGTGTGGGCGCGTTCCTTGAGGCTCCGGCCAGCCCGCCGGTTGAACGCGTCCCAAAGGGTCATGGCCATCCGGATGGTACGGGGATACCGCACGGTCTCCTGCGAGGCGGCGAGCCTCCTTGCCGGATTACCGCCGTGGGATCTGGAGGCAAAGGTCCTCGCGCACGTTTGGGAGTGGCGCGAGGAGGCGAAACGCCGGGGCGTAACTCCGCTGCCGCGAGAAATCACGGCACAGCGGACAGAGCTCCGGCGGGATCTCATGGCGGCATGGAGAGTGCGACTGTCGCAACCCAGCGCAGGGCACGCCACAATTGCGGCGGTAAGACCCCTCTTTAAGGAGTGGCTTGAGAGGCGCCACGGCGTCCTCACCTTCCGCCTGACGCAGGTCCTCACCGGACATGGCTGTTTCGGGAGGTTCCTGTTTCGGATAAGGCGGGAGGAAACGCCCGGGTGTTACCATTGTGTGGATCGACCGGAGGACACGGTGGAGCATACGGTGGAGGTTTGCCCGGCTTGGGCGGAGCACCGCCGTGTCCTCGTGGCGGCGATCGGCGGCGGCGACCTCTCGCGTCCGGCCCTGGTTCAGGCCATGGTACGGAGCGAGAGGGAATGGGAAGCCGTCACCTCCTTCTGCGAAGCAGTAATGCTCGCGAAGGAGGAGGCGGAGCGCGAGAGGGAGAGGCAATCTCTACGCCCTCGCGCCCCTAGCCGCCGCAGGAGGAGGAGACACCCTGGGCGTCGGGAGTCGATTGCCGACTCCCGGCCACCGTAGGCGCGGGCTTGCGGACGGCGAGCAATGGGCAGCTCGCCGTCCGGTAAGGACCAGGCCCGGGTCGACGGCGCGTCGTGTTCCACGCGCGCCTCAAAGAGATGTCAGCACCATTGACGGGGTCCGATAGGACCGATGCCTGCCGGGGTCGCGGATTGTTCGAAAGAGTTACCGTGGCCCTGGCGCACAGGCAACTGAAGGAACACGGGTGGGTTTTAGTCAGTAAGAGTCTGACACGCCCTTCCGCTCCGCCCAGAGCGGGAGAGGTCATTTGATGATTTCCCACCCAAAAAAAAAAAAAAAAAGCAGTGCCGGTTAATAAAATTATTTTAATTATATACCTAACTTTAGTATTATATCTTATCGTATTAATTAAGTACTTACAGTCGATTTGCTCACCTCGTCGTCAAAAGACGTAAATAACTGAGACCTACCATGAGACTCTTGATTATGGCGGTGGTTCTTGTAAGTACTTATTAATAGGTTTTTTAGTTACTGTCTACAGTGTCGTGTAAACTTTCATGTCCTAATTCATAAAATTGTTGAAAGTCTCATTCAAACTTCCACCCCCCCCCCAATTTTAGGGGATGGGGGGCGAAAGTTATAAGTTTATCTGGGGCACGGTAGTGTTTTTTTGTATACTGAACTTTATTTACATACCAAATTTAGGCTTTCTACCACTTCAGGAAGTACCCTATCATTTTGAAGTCTCATACAAACTTCCACCCCCCATTTTAGGGGATGGGGGCCAAAGTTATGAGTTTATTAATTTTTTTGTTGGTTGTATACTAAACTTAGATTACATACGAAATTTCAGCTTTCTAGCACTTCAGGAAGTAGCCAAACATTTTGACGATCATCAGTGTGTCAGTGACGAAATCGGTGTATTTTAGATATCAATAAAATCTAAAGTATTAGAGCTATTCAATTGAGACTTTGTATGTTTAATTAGTCTATTATTGACTTCGCTTGGCTCGTCTTGGCGGGGGCACTACCGTGCCCCCAGATAATAAAAATAAGCCGTGGCAGTTAAGAGATAACCAGTCTCAACTGACGGCGCCCGTTCACGAACATGACGCGTGGATCAGCATCATCCAGCTCAACCATTGTGTAGGGAACCGAATGATCTAACACACGCGCCACCAACAGTGAGACATTTAAGGCCCTGATTCATCGGCCGTATTGTTATATCCATTTCAAACAACCGTCAAAGAATAACATTGTGATTTGAATATACGGGTGAATATTTAAGTTGATAGTTAATTTAGCAAACAATTAATTTCCCTGAGTTTATTTACAATAGAACATTTTTACGTGCATTAAAACAAGGGTATTAAAAGGTCTTATTAATTTCTTATTTGTTTCGCCATGGACTAGCAGTCCAATAACTTTATGTTGGCTGCAATGAAATATGTTCCAAATTAATTTGATGAAAGTGGAAGCAAATGGGTCTGAAAGCGTACCTGGGGATGGCAAATTGTAGTGCCATTACAAATTGGGAGCTTTAATTTTGAATACCTCACCCTAAATCCTAATTTTAATTCACTTTAAAAATGTTTTTCATTTGACAATAACAAAAGAAGTTATTTTTATAACCTCAATTTTCTTTTTTTGTATTATAATTTAATAATGTTATTTAAGCAATAATTGTTGAAAAAGTGGTGAGATATAAAGTTGACACCGTCGTGAAAGTGAGTGATTGCGTAAAAAATTAACATGAGAAGATTTTTTTACACTTTCGTCAAAAAGTTTTGGAACAGGATACACCTACACTATGTACTCACATTGAGCTGCAAGCCAGCAACTTTTTTGGTTTCATCAGTGTAAACGCAGACTCTGAACTTGTCATCTCTACGACACCACAGCTGCAGAGGGCAGTAGCCGGCCGGCAGACGAGGCTTGTTCACCTTGATGTAACCTTGATCTGAGGCAGAATCACTGGACCACGGCAGATCAATAAGATTCTCCTTTTTCAACGAAAAAATGTCTGCACCGTTGTTTACTGCAAAATGAGACAATGACAAAGTTGATGAGGTTTATACTCGTCCATGAGGATCTTTTGGCGTTTGACTTACACTGACCGGAGGCCACAGTTTGTAATGTTTTGAGAAATTGTGTTAAAAAAAGAGATGGTAGCTCCTGGTGCTGATGGTAGCTGATGGTAGATCCTAGTACTATACATGGTTTTGTAAGTAATAAGCTTGTCAAAGTTGCTGACAGACCGACTGATGAAAAATACTTACCGACGCATAAAAGGACCTCCAAACCTTGGGTAAAAACGTGAAATGTCTCGTATGCGTAAGCATATCGGCAATGCAGCTGGGCGGACCACTTGTTTACCATATATTCCATTGTTACTTAGAATGTGCACGGAGAAATTTGCAAAGTTAGCGGCGGATCATTTGTTTGCCAGTCACACACCCTTCGTGGCCTGGCCGTAGGTCGCAGTGAACGATCCCGCCAACATTTTCGCAAGACGAAGCTACGTAGGTACACGTGCGCAGCTTAGCCATGGGCTGCTGTGGAGCGGCGCCTTTAAAGCTTTGATTTCAGATTAGCTGCATTGATCTGTTTTAAAATACCTAAACGGAAGTTACGGACAACGGCCATGGTCTATGCCATTTGTGAAACTGTAGTCCCGGCAGTTAATATTGGCTGTTGGAGCAATCTGTGGGCATAGCACGAACTAACGCAGTAAAAGCAACGTAAATTAGAACGCTTTTAAAACTGATTCGGACATAATATTAACTTAATTTTTGGAATAACTTTTTAATATGGGTGATATAAATTGTGCATGTCGCAAAAATTCAAACCAAAATGCTATAAGATACTCGTAGTGTTATTTTTTTTGGATTCGTCATTACGTTTACGTCGCGTGTTCGTGTCGGGGCCTCCGATAACAACAGCCAGTTATACGTTTTACGTCTGGCCATTTATGTTTATTATTGAGTTAAGAAGCACTTACTTTTGAGACCAGCCATCAATAATGGTTCTGAAAAAAAGAAAAAGCATATAGAATTGCCATCAAATAGGGCCGCAGAGCTGGCAGAACAAAATTTTGCACACAATCAAGTGCGCAATTTACTATAATCTTAAAAATCGGACTAGCCTAAATTACACTCGCCGATTTCCATAGTAATTCTTAGTATATTTCGGAACAATTTCCTTCTACTTGTGATACAGTTGTATCCAATTTCTTGGGTCTGAGGTCCGGGTGTAAAAAATTGCGAAGCATGTGCATTATATTGCATCGGGTTCTTCATAACTTTTATTTTATAAATTAACTAGCGACCCGCCCCTGATTCGCACGGGTGCAATGTACCTACTGATGAGGCGATATGTCAAAACATCGAGATTTACTGGTATACCAACAGGGTGGCATCGACGCACATGGTTCTAGACCCCCTAGCGTAGAAATTTTAAAACGGTTATAAAAAATAAAAAAATACCGCTGTATCATAGAATAGTCCTACCAACCTCCTAGTCCTAGTCAGTCCTAGTGAAGTTGACGTACGCGGTCAAAATGTATGGAAGAGCAAATTTATTTTTAATAACCGACCAAAAATTTCAACGCACCGGACTCAGAATTATGTACTGAATTCATAATAACAGGTTGCGCGTTGATGTCCCTGTCACCCTGTATCTAAGTTTAATAATAATGAATTATACACTTTTTACATTATGAAATAAATACCTTAAATGATAGTAAAAACGGCATCAAAATCACACAGACAGACCCAAAAAGCGACTTTGTTTTATATCATTTATAGATTAAGACAAGCTGTGTGCCCGATGGTCAATAGTATTTCCCATCGGCAAAAATTACGAACATCTGTAGCGGTATCAACATCGCCACATGCGAGCTACACGTCACACTGACGTCACGGACAATCCTGCATCGCGCAAGCAGAGTTTACCGCGCAACTAGCATATATACAACGTCCCGACATCAATCGTCGGGCAGTTGCCCACCAGACACGACACCCGTCTGGTCGGAGAATCCTCCCTTTTCCATAGAGTATGAGTGAACTTTACATTGTTCCTCATACCTCTATACTGGTGACCCCAAACATGAACGTCAGCGCAGCCTTCGTGCATCTACATCAGCGTGACGTCATCATCACTTCCTTCAAGCTTACGAGCGGCGAGTCACACAGCCAGCCAGCACCCACGGCTTCAACGAGTATCCTGACCACCAGCATGCAGCGACCGCGCATACCTGGTCATCACCCTCAGCCTCATCAGCAACCTTGGCACAGCACACTGCACTCTCGGCCGGTCCACAAGCAGAGCCTTTAAACCCTCTCCTGGTCGACGCCAGCAGTCAACCTCAACCCGGCGGTGTACCACATCCGACGCACTGGAGCATAACGCAGCGCCACTCCGACTCACTAGGGAATCTTCGCAGACAGTTCCGACTCACCGCGAACTATGCGACACCCGGTTCCGACTCACTGGCACCTCAACTGGCCCTGGCAAGCATCGCAAGATACAAGACTTAGCCCACTATCGATCTCCGGTCTCCGGGGGGGAGTGAGTTTGTATGGATGTATAGAGGTATGAGGAACAGGGTGTAAAGTTCACTCAAACCTCCATAGAAAAGGGAGGATCCTCCGACCAGACGGGTGTCGTGTCTGGTGGGCAACTGCCCGACGGTTGATGTCGAGACGTTGTATATAGGCTAGTTGCGCGGTAAACTCTGCTTGCGCGATGCAGGATTTTGCGTGACGTCAGTGTGACGTGTAGCTCGCATGTGGCGATGTAGATACCGCTACAGTAACAAACGTTCTTCTAAACGAGATCTTTTCAAACAAATATATCTTAAGGGTATCGGGAGTTTCGGCAGGTTTAACATAATGTCCGAGCGACTCTTAGAAACATTGTTCATAAAACGGCATATGATTATAGGAAGCCAAGTTTTAAATTGGATGGTGATAGGCTTAAAAGATGATTCAAATTCAAATTCAAATTCTTTATTGCTAACTATGTGTACATAAATAAAGTTCTTAACAGAGGATATCAGTTCTTAGAACATAGTGGCCCTGTTAGGGCATTGCAATTTCATCATGCATATATGCTTATAATTGTAACAGTAACAGTTGAACATGCATTATTTACATTCATTAATTAAAAAGAAAAAAGTTATAAATATTAAATTTTATATAGGACATCGTTTTAATTACATTATATAATTTTATCATTTACATCATATTAATTATAAATTATTAAAGTCATACCTAAATAAAAACACACATGTCATGAGTTACCTGATTTAAAAATTATCATTATTCATTAATTCAATTATGTCACAGTATTGTAATCATTTAATATTAATTATCATAATCCTTTTAATAATATTTTACTGAATTATATTCACTTTAGTGATAGGTACTTTATTGAGCAAAATTATTTTTCCTCAAGAAATTCTGCTATTGAGTAATAGGCCTTTTTAATTAAGAACATTTTCAGCATTCTTTTAAAACTAATAATTGAATTTATAATCTTAATGTCCATAGGTAGCTTGTTATAAATCTTTGTGCTCATACAGAAAACACTATTACTGTACGCTCTAGTGTGGGACGTTTTATCTCTTAAGGTATGTTTAAGTCTTCTGCTTTTTAACGTATCATAGCTTGTAATGTTTGATTTAACTAAAATTGAGGCCAGGTAGATAAATAGAGCAGGGAGTGTTAAAATCTTGAGATTTACGAAATGTGGTTTACATGAATCCGTTTGGCGTAACCCACATATAGACCTAATACACTTTTTTTGGGCTTTGAACGCAATTTCTTTATCAGTCGAGTTTCCCCAATATAGTAACCCATACGACAGAGTGGATCCCACATACGCATGGTAAGCAGTAAGAAGCGCGGTCTGGTTGGACACTTTTTTAAGCATGTATAGAGCATAAGAAAATTGATTCAATTTGGTACATACACTATTTACATGTGTTTTCCATGACATATTCGAATCTATATGGATTCCTAAAAATTTTGTATTTCCTACTTCAGCTACTGTTTCATTATTGTATGCAATACTTAAAGGAATAGATGTCGCGTGATGATGTTTGCAAGGTACAGAAATAATGAAAGTTAATTAATTATTTCACCTGAATTACTCATATTTAGAGCTGTGTAGCTCCTCACTGACTAACAGTCGAGAGAAGTCATCATATCGCGAAATATTTTTTTTAAGAGATCTTTTCATTGGTATATAATATATCCTAACGCTATTGGGGGACACGGCAAGCTGAAAGTTCTATCTAGCCGACCGACTCTTAAAAACATTGTTCCAAAAACAGCATCTAGGAGGCCAAAGTTTTAAAAGGTCCGTTTACAGGCTTGAAAGATGCTGCTCGCAAGACACTTTTGTTAATCATTGAGTTAAGAAGCACTTACTTTCGACATCGGACTGCGACTGTGATCCTGAAACAATAACAAATACAAAGCATATATTGTTTTGCCAAATGGAGCTACAGAGCCGCCAGAACATAATTTAAGGTCCTATGGGCTTACTACATTTTTCTTATAATAGCGACAGGTAGGTTAATTGCAATATTTTGAGATCGACCTAGGCCGGCAGTCTCGACTAGATAGCGATGCTGTCGCAAACTACCGATCGCTAAATATTAAGGTGAATCCTCAGTTGTGGCCCGCCAAATTACATTTTTCTTTAGTTTTTTGCAAATTGCAGCTCTGTTTTACGTCGTATGTTGATCTAATGCGATTCTCGACTGTGTGAATTATATATTTATCGAGTGATAATCATCAATTTCATATCAATCGTCAAATTCTAAGAAAATTTGAATTTGGCGGGAGTTAGGCAATCGCCTGAGTAACGTAATCGCTGACTAATGCAGCGGATGCGCCCGTGCGTCATTAATAAACTGCACAATTGCAGATTTGCAGATTCTAGTAATAAGTTTAGTTAATAGAAATATAATAATTGTAAATTAGTCTTGTAGAACATTTCAATCAATAAACATTGTTTTAATTCAAATAAATATATTTTTTAATAATAATTTCGTTCGCCGTAACTTAACTGGCGCAGTCGGTAGGATCGCGACACTCTACTTCGAATGCAACTCTTCGGTAAGAGTGAACGGTATCTATCGTTATCTTCGCGATCGAGAATTCGAATCTACAAAGGCGAGCAACCTGCGGGAGTCCTGGAGAATTGGGAGCCCTGCTGTTCTACGAGGCCCGGCTAGAGATGCAGAAGATACTGTGGTGAGTGCTTGTTGTATACCCAGTTTCCCATGCTATATTTCCTGCCGTATTTTATAAACGTTACCTGTGTGTTTGTTTATAGGCTAAAATCGCTATAGGCAAATTGCATCACTTATAAGAGTTCATTACACTCATTTCTAATTTAAGGTGTTTATGTATGCGTGCTAAAATCGCGGTATACATTTCGCATTTCACAGCAATTCATTCTGTAACAAGAGATATTTACTCGTTTACGTATCAGCTATTATCGTGATTCGTATAACATAATTAAAATAACTTCAAGCTAGCTTCTTAGGGAGTAGGCAGTATTAGGTATTAGACGTTATCCCAATAGTATTTTAAACTGAATTAGAATTGATTTCTTTTGTATTCTTATATTACAATTAAATCACGATGGCTATGGCAAGCATTGATCTAGCGACTTTCAAGTTCGTTTCAGAGTTGTTGCCAAAATACGATGGCAATCCTAAAACATTAAATTACTTTATTAGAGAAGTTGAAAATGTGATGCTATTACTGGATCCACAAGTTAGGGTGAATCCTGCTATTGTTAGTTTAATTAAAAGTAAATTAAGCGGTTCGGCGATCAGTGCAATAGCGTCCGAAGAAACAGTGGATAGCTGGCAGACAATTAAGGCTGCGTTGACGCGTAGATTAGGCGAACCGCGTAACGAAATACAGCTGATGCAAGAACTAACGCGTTTGCGGCGTAGTAAAAATGAAGACGCCCAGACGTTTGGTAAACGTCTAAGAGAAATTTTAGACACCTTAAACGTAGTAGGTAGGCATACGGATAAATCATACTATGAGAGTATGGTCATAGACCAATACGTTAACCATCTGGACTTTCACGTTTCTATTGGCGTGCGAATTGCGCAACCTACGACTCTTGAAGCAGCTATAGTAGCGGCTAGGCAAGAGGAGACACGTTTGGCATTCAATAGATTCAATAATAATTTTAATGCACTTTCCATCCAAAACAAACCGAAAGAAATACCCAAGCCAAACCAAATGGTACCCCAAAATAATAGCTTTACCCCGCGTAATAGCTGGAACATAGATTACAGACAACAGAGGGGTCAAGGCATACCCCAAGGAAGACCCGCTTCTGGTAACGTAAGACCTAGTGGTTCTGGTATTGTCAGAAACTCAGGTAATTTTAGATCTCAGCCGAATATACCTCGCCAACAGGTGAACCCGCCACAAAAGGTGTCTGACGTCAGCATGAGATCGGTAAGTAAGCCCGAAGCACCGCGTTTTGCTTCCGAAGAAATGTTTTATACACAGCATAACCAAGACCAGTGTTACCCTGACTACAATGTCTACTACGAAGGTGAGTGTAATAATAATGTACAACTTAACGGCGAAGACTACAACTACACGCAAGAGATGCCTGTGGATGGACCAAGCCATCAGGATTTTCCCCAGAGCGAGGACCCATTAAACCAAAGCTAGTTAAGACTTTCCACCTCAACAACCAAGGTAAAGACCACCTTCCTTACATAGAATTACCGGAATTCCATGGTAAATTTTTATTGGATACTGGAGCTTCGCGTTGTATGATATCACCTGACGTAATAATCAGTACTAATCTTGAACACTGCGTTGAGCGCGAGCCATTTCAAGTAAAAACGGCGCATGCTACTACTCGTCATGAACATGTTGCTATTTTACCTTTACCCCCACAGTTTAAGACAGACATATCATAAATTTTTACTTTTCGATTTTGACCCAAAGTATAAAGGACTAATAGGGATGGACTTGTTAAAAGAATTAGGGTGTAACATAGACTTTAAAAATAAGTTATTGCGAACTTATAATACCGAAATACCAATTTACTTTGATTATCCAGTAAAAAGACTCAAAATTGAACCTAATTGCGAAAAGTTTATAACAGTAAAAACGAATTATATGGACGGCAACTATATCTGCGACGACTTTAATTGGTTTAAAGGACTCAAGTCACCCGCCGCTGTAGTAGCCGTAAAGAACGGAATTTTTAAAACAACTATAATTAACTTAACCGATAAAGAACAAGTAATTAGTAACAATTGCCACCTACCCCTTGAGCCTCTACCGTCACAGTTGATAAATCAACACAAAACACACAAAATCAACACCCTTCAAACTAAAACTGACATAGACAAAGAACTTCACGAAAACTTAAAGAAAATTAGAACCAGCCATATGAATGAAGAAGAAAAACGTGAGGTTACCAAAATTTGCTATCAATATCGTGACGTATTTTACTCAGAAAACATACCGTTATCCTTCACAGATACGGTAAAACATGAATTAAGACTAACTGATGTCACACCCATTTTTGTTAGAAACTATAGACAAGCCCCGCAACAACGTATTGAAATTAAAAAGCAAATAGATAATTTATTAAAACAGGGAATCATACGAGAAAGTATTTCACCTTGGTATTGCCCTGTCCATATCGTCCCAAAAAAACCCGACGCTTCAGGGAAGGTCAAATGGAGACTTGTTATAGACTATAGACGACTGAACGATAGAATTGTCGAAGACAAGTACCCGTTACCGAACATCAACGACATACTCGATAGATTAGGGCGCGCACAGTATTTTACAACCCTTGATCTAGCAAGTGGCTACCACCAGCTAGAAATGCACCCCAATGACATAGAAAAAACTGCATTTACTACAGAAAGAGGTCATTATGAGTTCTTAAGAATGCCGGTTGGATTGAAAAATGCTCCGAGCACTTTTCAGCGACTTATGGACCATATTCTTAGAGGAATAGATAACGTATTCACTTATTTAGATGACGTCATAATTGCAGCCACCTCACTGCAGCATCATAACGAAAAACTCAAGTTAGTACTTCAGCGATTCAGAATGCATAATCTCAAAGTGCAATTAGATAAATCAGAATTCTTACAAAAACATGTGAATTTCTTAGGACATGAATTGACTGACCAAGGACTACAACCCAACAAAGACAAGATAAAAGCAGTCTTAAACTTCCCCATACCACGAACACAAAAGGACATAAAGTCCTTCCTAGGATTAGTAGGTTATTACCGAAAATTCATTAAAGATTTTGCGAAGCTTACTAAACCGTTAACAGCCTGTCTTAAAAAGAACGCAAAAATTGTCCATAGTAACGAATTTTTAGACGCAGTTAACAAGTGTAAACAAATTTTGACCAATGCCCCAATATTACAATACCCTGACTTTGACAAACCATTTATCTTGACAACAGACGCATCTGACTTTGCGTTAGGCGTCGTTTTATCGCAAGGCAACGTTGGTGCCGATAAACCAGTAGCTTTTGCTTCAAGAACGCTATCAGAAACCGAGACGCGTTACTCGACAATAGAGAAAGAATTACTCGGGATAGTTTGGGCTATCAAATATTTTAGGCCTTATTTGTACGGCCGGAAATTCACCATCTATACAGACCATAGACCTTTGACATGGCTGATGTCTTTAAAAGACCCTAACTCAAAGTTGACACGATGGAAACTAAAGCTAGCCGGGTACGACTATAAGGTAGTTTATAAAAAGGGTCAACAAAACACGAACGCCGATGCACTATCCAGAGTCAAAATCTTTCACAATAGCATAGATTCTCTAGCTGTCAATCTTGACGATAACGACGACGACGACATTATAAACAGAATATTTGAGAACGCCCGTAGACAAGCACAGACAAATAACGACCGAGACGACAACAATGACGGACTTCGCAATAATAATAATACCGATGTACCTATCGACACTAGTAACTACCCTGGTAATAATAACGATGTAGAAGAAAGAAGTACTAACCACCCCCACACTGACAACGGAACAGACTCAATGAGCATTGTTACAGTCGACCCTGACCAATTAGTCTCGACAAATCATACCCAACCCGATAATGAAAACAACGGCATACCGATTTTATCCGATGCAATAGACGAACAACTAAAACAATTCTATATTAGGTCTACCCCGGGTTCAACATATAGAGTAGAAAACAGAT
This sequence comes from Dryobotodes eremita, assembly GCA_917490735.1. Lineage (NCBI taxonomy): Eukaryota > Metazoa > Arthropoda > Insecta > Lepidoptera > Noctuidae > Dryobotodes > Dryobotodes eremita. Next base: position 17,037,206 of record OU823257.1, read on the forward strand.
CAACTAACTCTAGGACTGTTATTAAAGATGTTTTCATCCCTGTAAATAATACGGAACCCGAAATCATCAGGTTCCTAAAAGAGCACACAATAGCAGACCGTATCTTCCACTGTTATTTCTACGACGAAAATCTGTACTTTGCCTTCTCGAGAGTCTACACCACAATTTTCAACGATAGAGGCCCTAAACTTATAAGATGTACGTCACGAGTGACCATTGTTGAAAACAAAACTGAGCAACAAGAACTCATAAAACGATATCACGAAGGCAAATCGTCGCATAGAGGTATTCAGGAAACGTATAAACAACTCCACAGAAATTATCACTGGCCTAATATGCTATTGTCAATTCAACGATTCATTAATCAATGCGACAAGTGTTTAAGAGCCAAATACGAAAGAAACCCTTTGAAACCCCCACTAACGTTAACAGAGACACCTACGAAACCGTTTCAACATCTGTTTATGGACCTATATTCCACTGGAGGTGCGACGTTCCTCACAATTATAGATAATTTTTCAAAATTCGCCCAGGCTGTACCGCTAAATGCTTCAAGCAGCGTTCATATCTCAGAAGCTTTACTACAAGTATTTTCCATACTAGGATTACCTCTGAAAATTACCACAGACTCAGACACGAAATTCGACAACGACGTTATAAAGGAAATATGCGCGTCTCACGACATTAACATACACTTCACGACTCCTTATAGTCCGAATTCAAACTCACCCGTTGAACGCTTTCACTCTACCATTGCTGAAATAATAAGAATTCAGAGAATGACAAATAAAGACGACCCTATTCAATTACTGATGAAGTACGCCATTATTGCCTACAATAATGCCATCCATTCTACAACAGGCTATACACCGCGTGAGCTTTTGTTTGGTCATACAGCATCCAGAAATCCACTAGAACTTTACTATCCTAAAGAGTTCTATCAGGACTACGTTTGTAACCATCGCAAAAATGCAGAAGCAGTACAGGAGTGCATAGCAGCTCACGTATCTAAAAATAAAGAGCAGGTGATAGAAAAACGGAATCAGGCTGCTGAGGCTATCATGTTTAAGGTAGGTGAAACTGTATATAAACAGGTTGCAAAGACTACGAGGAGTGACAAAACGAAACCAGTATTTAAAGGTCCGTATAAGATTATTCACCTTCACCCTAACAATGTTGCCGAAATCATAGGAAGCCACCCCAACTCTAAATCTATCAGAGTTCATTTCAAACTTTTACGAAGACAACATCTTGTTCCAGGATCCTCGTCACAGGAACCCTCCTGCTATACGCAACCGCCAACCTGACTCTTAACCCCGTAGATAATCTCAATGGCATTCTTTTATTAAAACAAGGTCAAATTCTGAAGCAAGTAGATACGTTTAGTTTGGCCTGCGTGTATAACATATCCTACTTACACGAAACAACTCTAAAACTTATGTCCTTATATGCCAATACTAAAGCTGCAGAAAATAATGAGCAATTAAATAGAGCATACAAAGATCAAATAGATAATAGCTTAAATTTAATAGGTAAGAAAATAGTGTTTATTGCACCGCACCATAGGTTTAGACGTGGTTTTATTAACGGCTTAGGTTCCATTGTTAAAACCATAACAGGAAATCTAGATTATGAAGATGCTATTAAATTCGAAAATGAAATATCAAAATTACGAAACTCAGTAAATAAAATTAATGTGTCTCAAAGGCAATCGTTATTCATAGCAAAACATGCAGTTGAAGAGTATAGTAAACAGATTAAGCTTTTAGACGAGAACCAGAAAAAAATAAGTCTAATGTTAAGAAATACCACTTTTAATAATAATATTATAGTAAATAGATTGCACTTCCTAGATTTATATATACAAATAGATTTCAGTGTGCAATTGCTTTTAGACAAGTTAGTAATTTTAGAAGACGCCATGACTTTTGCTCAGTTAGAAGTCATGCATCCAAGCATTATAACCCCACACATTCTTGTAAACGAAATGTTAGCTATTCAGAAATCGTACAATTTTAGACCAGTGGATAGCGTTACTATTAGCAATATACATAGCTTAGAGAAGTCTATTAGTGTAAAAGCTTATAGTACAGATCACACGTTAACGTTTATATTAGATATCCCTTCCATCGATACAAACCAATACGACCTAATCCATCTATACTCCATTCCCGACAAACAAAACCTAGCAATTATTCCTAAATCCAAATACCTCGTACTGGGCACCAACGAGTACTCGTACCTAGAAGAGGACTGCAAACGGATCACACAAGACACACAACTCTGCACGTCGTTGAACACCCAGCCTGTTGATAAATCAGAAGACTGCATAATATCCCTTGTAAAACACCAAAACACAAATTGCTCACGAGCCAAGATAGACTTCAAACAAGGAAGAATCCAGAAACTCCAAGACAACAAGTGGCTTATCATCCTGAAGGAAGAAGAAATCCTAAGAAGTAAATGTGGAACTAAATCTGTATACAAAAGGATATCAGGAATACACATCGCCACTATTACAACTGATTGCCAAATGCAAGTACTCAACCGAACACTAACGACAAACATCAATACTGTCGCAGTGGATGAAATTATACCACTTCCTAGTAAAGCCGTGATTACAGAGGAGAACATCCATTTCAACCTACAGTTGGAAGATATATCACTGGACAACATTCACGAACTGATAGAACGAGCCGACAACCTTCACGAACCCACAATTGAGTGGCAGACTATGATGGCTACGCCCAGTTGGTCAACACTAGGACTGTACCTCATCCTGATAACAATCCTCCTATGGAAGCTTTGGCAGTGGAAACAACGACGACCAATACAGAATCAACCTCGCACCGAGGACGCTGCGGGAAGCTGCGGGACGCGCTTCCATCTTAAGGAGGGAGGAGTTAGGCAATCGCCTGAGTAACGTAATCGCTGACTAATGCAGCGGATGCGCCCGTGCGTCATTAATAAACTGCACAATTGCAGATTTGCAGATTCTAGTAATAAGTTTAGTTAGTAGAAATATAATAATTGTAAATTAGTCTTGTAGAACATTTCAATCAATAAACATTGTTTTAATTCAAATAAATATATTTTTTAATAATAATTTCGTTCGCCGTAACTTAACTCGGGCTACAACTGAGGATTTACCTTAATATTTAGCGATCGGTAGTTTGCGACAGCGTCGCTATCTATGTCGAGACGGCCGGCTCTAGTCTAAATTACAGTTTCCGATTTCCATCGTAATTCACAGTATATTTCGGGGCAATTTCCCTAAACCTTTATACTTTTGAAACAGTTTTATCCAAGTCTGAGTGCTCGGATAGTTAATTAAAGCCATAGAAATTATTTTTGAAACAAACTTAAATTGTCAGTTATTTTAATTTGACTGTACCTACACTTAATTTATTTGTTTTGTTGGGTTCCGTGACCAAAGGGTGCCAAACTCGCTCCATTTGATTTGAGCTGGTGGAATGTTTTGCCCTTTTATTTATTTATTTAACACTTCAAGCACAGAAATGCCCAGAGGCGGACAAATAAGTAGAAAATGGCTATGGCAATAGCCAAAGCCATTTTCTACCAGCTAATCTTTGGGTGATGCAGAGACAACCAGTGGTAGGTGCAATTACGATAACTTGAGGAATAATTATTTATTTAAATATAAAGATACACATATAGTTATTAAAAACTAAAAATATTATAATTTACCTAATTAACTATAACCAAAAATAAATATAAGTACATAAAAACACGAATAAATAAAAAAAAGAAGATAAATGTTGCTATACTCACCACTGTTGGACCCACAGGCTGAACCGACGAGGCACAAGATAGCAAGTGTCCAGAACATGGCTGTACTGAGATGTGGCTAAACTGATCTAGGACTACTTTACCAAGCGTATTTATATGCTTCTTCTGTTTGCACAGGTGCTCCTGCGCGTCTTCAGAAAATAAGATGAAGCATGTGCAATTGCAATACAATAATTGCATCGAGTTCTCTTCGTAACTTTTATTTTATAAATTAACTAGCGACCCGCCCCTGCTTCGCACGGGTGCAATGTACTGATGAGGCGATTTGTCAAAACATCGGGATTTCCTGCTATATCTAAGTTAAACAACAATGTATTAACCTCACTCCTCCGCCCGACCTGATAAGGCCCGCCGAGGCGGGCCTGCACCTTCGGGGGTTGCGGAAGGATCGTACGTTCCCGCGACCCCCAACGTAGGTGTGAGATGGGACACCGGGGTGGATGTTAGTCAGTAAGAGTCTGACAGACCCCTCCGCCTCCCCCACCCCCAGAGCAGAGGACATCCCTGAGGATTTTCCACCTAGGATTTAAAAACATAACTTAGGTTAGCCTAACCTAACTAGCTGTTTTTTTAAATCTTTTGTACAATTACCCAATCCCAAGAATATGCAAATGCTGTTCATCATCGAGGAGTTCCATGTACCTTCCGTCAAAATCCAAAAATCCAAGATAAGTTGATCATTGTTAGGTTTGGTTTGGTTTGCGGCTCTACGTTTTTAATCTACCTTACATTGGATTCAATAAATTTATGTTTCTACTAAATTCAATGTGAAATTGTGTTTGTGAGTGAAACTACATGTGTGTGCTAATATCGTCGAACGAAGCTCTTCGAGTATTATTGTGATTGCACTTCACGTACAGGTAAGTTCATTTAATCATCAATTCCTTGCGGATATGTGAATATTCTTGTAGGTTCTTCAATAGAAATAACCATGGTCTAAAAAAACCGGTCTGGCATTCCGGGAGTGACACATGCTTACGTCACTATCCAGTTGCCACTTTATTGCAACAAAACACTAATTATGGAAACATTTTCAGTCACCATTCTGTTAAAAAATATGTATAAAACATTTAAATTGGTGATTTGTTTTTCTAATCAAACGAAACAATTAAATCTAAACATATACCAACGTAATTGTTAGTTAAAATCTCATCGTTTTATCGGATTCGCACAGGTAATAAAGTCAAAGTCAAAGTCAAATCATTTATTTCAAATAGGCACATAAAAGGCACTTTTGAACGTCAAAATTTACAAAAAAATAGAATTGATTCTAGTTGCCCCTTCCAAAAGGTAGTTTCGTATGGAGAAGAATGGGCAAGAAACTCCACCGTTACTCTTTTAAAATATTTTACAATATTATGTAAGTTCACATTAATTATATAATCATATGTGAAGACGATCCACCTAGAATAAAATTAATATACCACAATAGGTAAAAAGAATTAAATATAGTGCAAAGGCAGGTAAATTAATTATGTGATAGATACATGGTGCTCACATATTTACAAATATTGAAAAGTAGATGATGTTTCCAAAATTTTAACAAGTAATACTTTAGTGTGTGAGTTAAAGTAGTTAAGTACATAATGTAACAATCAATGTCATAAAAATTATAAATTATACAATTAAATTAGCAACCAGTTTGATTTTGTCTAGACTCTAGATTGTCCTATGGAGCAGGACCAGCATGTTTCCAAGCATTCTTATCTAGGATATAATCCTCTAATTTGTAATATGCTTGTTTACAAAGTGTACTTTTTATATGAGTTTTAAATTTTCTTTCATTTAATTGCAATATGTCACAAGGTATTTTGTTGTAACATTTAACACAGTACCCCATAAAAGATGTATGTACTTTAGATAATCTAAAAAATGGTTGATCTATTTTATCTTTATTTCTAGTATTAAAATTATGTCTATCACTTATTTTATTAAAAAGATGTAGATTTTTTCTAACATACATAATATTTTCATAAATGAATTGACAAGGTACCGTCATAATATTAATCTTTTTAAATAGTTCCCTAAGAGATTCGCGACGACATAGATTGTAAATGGCCCTGACAGCTCTCTTTTGCAAAATGAAAATGGATTCAATGTCAGCAGCCCGACCCCACAGTAAAATGCCATATGACATAATGCTGTGGAAGTAGCTAAAATAGACCAAACGCGCGGTTTCTACATCTGTTAATTGTCTTATCTTCCTAACAGCATAAGCGGCCGAGCTTAACCGCCCCGCAAGAGATGTTATATGGGGTCCCCATTGTAATTTCTCGTCTAGCGTGATTCCCAGGAAAACCGTCTGATTAATAAATTCTAGTTTTTCTCCATTCAATATGATGTCACATTCGCAACTTCTAACATTAGGTAATTTAAATCTAATGCATTTGGTTTTTTTTTCATTTAGTACCAAATTATTTACCATAAACCAATCTTGGACCTGAAGAATAGAGTTATTTACATCGTCAAGATTTTGTGACCGTCGGTCTACTTTAAAGATCAATGATGTGTCATCTGCAAATAACACCATCTTCGGTTGATTCTGCAGTAATTGGGGTAAATCATTAATGTAAACTAAAAAGAGGAATGGACCCAATATCGAACCTTGAGGAACGCCCATTGTCATTTCAGACCCTAATGAGTTCATGCCGTTTACTTGAACTTTAACCTTTCTATCTTTCAGGTATGACCTTAGTAGATCAAGAGCTGTATTCCTAATCCCATAGTGCTCTAGTTTCAGCAGAAGTGTCTCATGGTTTACGCAATCGAACGCCTTAGAGAGGTCGCAAAAGATTCCAATGGCATCCTGTGCTCCTTCCCAGGCGTTAAAAATGTTCTTTAGTAGGGTGACACCAGCGTCAGTGGTACAGCGCCCTTTGGTGAAACCGTACTGTTGTTCATGAAAGATGGAATTTTTATTAAAGTGACGTAACATTTGATTAAGCATTAACTTTTCAAACACCTTACTGAGAACTGGCAGAATTGACACAGGCCTATAATTGTTGGGTTCTTTACTATCACCGGAATTAAACAACGGAACTACTTTACTGTGTTTCAAAAGATCCGGAAAAACTCCTTGGTCTACACTGGTGTTAAATATGAAAGCTAAATAGGGAGCAATGGTTTCGATGAGAGATCTACAGACTTTTACAGACATTCCCCAGAGATCCTCTGTTGATTTAATTTTAAGATCTTTAAAAGCTTTTATAACAGCTTGGGGGTTTGTATGCTGAAACCTAAACTCCAAAGGGCATGCCTTTACATTCTTTGTAAGTAAGGCAGCAGAAAGCGCGGGTGAGGAATTTAAAGCTTCAGTAGTTTTAAGGGGAATATTAGTAAAAAAGTTTTCAAATTCCTGAGCTATTTCTACATCAGAGTTGATGAGGCCATGTGCAGTCTCTAAATTAAATTCTGTATTACGCTGTTTTTTCCTGCCTGTTTCATTATTTATTATTTGCCAGGTAGTTTTTATTTTATCATCAGCTGATTTTATTTTATTGCTAATATAAAGAGCTTTTGCTAGTTTGCACACAAAGGTTTTAAAGGCGGTTGGGGAGTTATTATTTCACACTACAGGTAACACAGGGGTGATGACGTAGGCTTGTGTCAGCCACGTGACCACTGTGTCTCGGAATGCTATACCTGGCGAAGTATATTATTATACCATGCCCAATACCACATACCTACATGACCATGTATGTAGGTAGGTACTTTTGAAAATGAAATTAATGAATCATAACTCATCTTAACTACAAATATTAATTCAACGCGTACCTACGTTTGCCGAACGTCTTAGGTACCTACTTTCGATGAGAGGCGGTACAGCACTTGTGTAAATACATTAATATTATTAATTAACTAGCTGCGCCTCGCGGTTTCACCCGCATAAGCTTCGATCCCTTGGAAATATCGGAATAAATTAAATCCTTGTCCTAATACAGGTCATGGTCTACTCATATGCCAAATTTCATCCAAATCCGTTAAGCTGTTTTAGCATGAACGCGTAACAAACAAACACAAGAAATCTAATATTTTCTCTTGAAAATATACTAGCTTCTGCCCGCGGCTTCGCCCGTGTGGATGTCGGGAATTATTCCGCAGGAACGGGCTACCGGGACAAAACGTAGCCTATGTCCTTCCTCGGGATGTCATCTATCTCCGTGCCAAATTTTATCGAAAACCGATCAGTGGTTTAGGCGTGAAAAGGTAACATACAGACAGTTACTTTCGAATTTATAATATTAAGTATGGATTAGTTTAGAAGTTGAGATGAATCGCACAGCTAACGTGGCAAACCTCTATGTGCACATCCTACGTAACAGACGTAGCAGCTTAATGCGGGACTCGCATTTACCAAAAATCCGGCTGTGTATGCCTTATCCGCTCTTGAACAGAAGCCTCAAGAACTGCTATGAACAGCTTTCGGGATCCTTCAAGCGGTGGCCTTGTACCCTATTGGGAACCCTGGCAAGCACCATTAGTTTAGTCAACAGTAAGGCCTCCACCACTGGATCATTGGCATAAAACTTTCATGTAGAGATAGGTTTGAAATCCAAGACTTAGGATTATAGCCCACTCCCTCTCACAGAGAGGAGGCATGTTACCCTGCAGTGGGTTACTTATAGGATGACAAAGTTTAGGCGGAAGCCTAAGCTTTGAAACTTCAAAAAAACCAAAAATTTGTCTTAAAAGCTTTTTTTTCGGTGATGCCAAAAAAAAATTTGCCAATAAGGCCACTTTTAAGACAAATTTTGACAGGAGAAGAGCTATGGGGGAAAGATTGGGAGAAATTAGGTTAAGGGGGATGCGCTACGGTAGCCCGCGAAATTTAAGTTTTCTTACGTTTTTTGCAATTTGCAAGTCAGCGTCAAGTTGTATGTTGATGAAAATATGATTCGCGACCGTAACAAATATGGGTTTACAGAATTATAGTCATTAGTATCAGTAATACAACTCCTTAAGTTAGAATTGGCATCAAATGTCATGATTTCATGAAATAGTCATTCAATAGGGTAATATGAACTTAGAGAGTTTAGAGAGATTATTTTTATGATTTTATTTCTATAAATAAATATTGGATACGGCCGCGAACATCAACGTACTGACCTGAAAATTGCAAAAAACGTAAGAAAATTTGAATTTCGCGGGCTACCCTGATGTTTTCGCGTTAAGGGCAGGAGGATAATGTCAGTATAGGTAATTTACGATATTTAAAAATGAGACAGATAATACTTTATATAATAAGCTGAACTTATTGCGGTTACATAGAAAGTAGGTACTGCGTATTTACATACGAATAACTTAAAAGCATGTAAATACATAGTACTTTAACGTACCTAACTTTATTTATTGTTTAACTAGCTGACAATAAAATTTTAAAACAGCTGATTAAATTTCCGCGGTAAACACTAATTATTCGTTACCGTGGGTACAAACAATAGTATCTCATTACCTACTGATCATGCAAGTAACAGTAGGTACTAAGGATCAAACGTCGATGCTGTAAGTCCAACTACCTCGATGGTCCAGTGGTCGTAATCGTAAGCGCAACGGCCAAGCGAAGGGTCCAGGGGGATTTACTCTCTGATTCCGTCATCGAAGATACGGACGTGTCCGAAAGTAGTTCGATAGATCGGAATGAATTCTACTCCCGATTAATTAAGTATCTCGGGCAAGCAAAAGCACATCTGGAGTAAGGACAACTATGTCATATCGTGATGTCATTTATTCTTAGTTCGGGCCCCGAAGTAATATTCTGAACGTAGGTTATACGGAGTAGCGAACGCCCGTAACTTTGGCCAGAACTACAGATTTCGTTCTTAGAGAGATAGACCCCTGGGTTATTAGATTTATCATTTATGATAAATTGAATAACTCAGTGGATCTACTCCAGGATTTTTCAGTAGCTGCTTATCTCGTCGATGAGTACAAGCGTGATTTTATGAACTTATCGAAGTTTAAAAAGTGTTTTTTGTTATTGCGTAATGTGCCCTTGACGTTGGTCTCGCCTGATGGAAAGCTTTGGATGAGGTCAGCGATGAAACGAGCGTGCCCAGAAGATGCCTGTTCACTGTTGCTTTGAAGGCTGACGGGTTATAGGTGGAAAGGAACACAGAGACAGGCGGAGAGTTTCACACTCTGATCGTGCGCATAATAAATGTGGAGGAGATGCGCTGAGTACGACTAGTCGGGATATCAACCAAGTGCGGATGGTACCCTGCAGTACGTCTGGGAGTCCGGTAGTGAAGGGAAGATGGTGGGGTCAGGTCGTGGACTTCCCGCGCAGACTCTCAGAAGTACATTCAATCTTCGAACGAGTATAAATGATAAATGATAAATGATTTTATTTCTGTAAGTAGGTTTGTACAAACACTTTTACACGTCAATCATATTTTAAAACTAGATGAGGTCGGCCATCCTATCCTATCTGACTACTCTGAGAAGAAAGGCCGAAACAAACTCAGAGGTCACAGTCTCTTTTAAAGTCCAGACATAATCTTGGTCAGATCATGTGAAGACCGTGTAGATTTGAGTCTGAAATGGTAATTTTGAGGAAAAAATACCAAACAGAATGAGTGGACCTGTCCAGTCAGTGCACGCATTTGTCAGTAATCGTGCAGCTCAACTCAAAACTTAAGGAGCTCAACGATTCGACGAACAATACCAAAGAAAGGACATTTGGGTAGGCCGCATTAATTACTCAAACTGCCAGACTTTGATTAAAACTAATCAAGAAAAAAAAAAAAAAAAAAAACAATGATCTACATAGTCTTCACATTCACAATAATTAAAATAATATACTATTTTACAAAGTAAATATTCATGTCAATATATTTATAAAAATTCATCAATGTCAACAGGTATAAAAAAATCCTGAAATAATCTTGGTCAGATCATTTGAGGACCATGTAAGATTGGTGTCTGAAATGGTCTTTTAAGGAAAGAACCATACAGATTTGAGTGGACCTGTCCAGTCAGTGCACGCATTTGTCAGTAATCGGGAAGCTCAACTCAGAACTTAAGGAGCTCAACCATTAGACGAACAATACCAAAGAAAGGACATTTGGGTAGGCCGCATAAAGCACTCAAACTGCCAGATCATCATTGAAACTACCTGAGAAAGTGAAAAAAAAAAAATAATACTGACGCACATAGTCCTCACATTCACAATAATTTGATAATAAAGTTATACTTCAGAAAGTAAATTGTCATGTCATTCTATATGTAATAATTATCAAATGTCAAAGTTTATGTAAAATACAAATTAAAAAAATAGCAAAAATAAAAATAACAAAAAAAAACATTCAGTATGCAAAAAATTGGAGCAACTCAATCCCAAGCCTTTTTGTCCTCAATATAATCTTTAACGGTATAAAAGGCTTTCTGGCACAACTTACGTTTAATGAATGATTTGAATTTATTAAGGCTTAGATCTTGAACGTGGCTTGGAAGTTTATTATAAAAGCGTATACATTGACATCTGAATGAGCCACCTATTTTCTTGAGCCTTGTTGTAGGTACAACAAATTTGTGTTTGTTCCTAGTATTTATACTATGGATATCACTGTATTTTTTAAACAATTTTATATTTTTATGGGCATATAAAAGATTTTCAAAAATATATTGAGAAGGCAGAGTCATTACATTAATATCCTTAAATTTGTCTCTGAGAGATTGTCTCGGACTTAATTTATAAATTGATCGAACAGCTCTTTTCTGCAAAACAAAGATAGTCTGAATGTCGGCGGCATTTCCCCACAACAGAATACCGTACGACATAACACTATGAAAATAGCTAAAGTACACTAAACGGGCTGTCTCTATGTCGGTTAAATTACGAATTTTTCTAACAGCGTATGCTGCGGAGCTTAGCTTTTTTGACAATTTATCTATATGTGGGCCCCATTGAAGCTTAGCATCCAAAGTTAAGCCCAAGAATACTGTGCTATCTTCAAGATTCAATTCTTCGCCCTTCATCAATACATTAGTTTTCACCTGTCTAACGTGAGGTAGCGTAAACTTAATGCATTTGGTTTTTTTTTCGTTAAGAAGTAAATTATTGACATTGAACCAGTTAACTACTTTTGAGATCGCGATATTTACGTCGTCAGTAACCAGCTGCTGACGTTTAAGTTTAAACAAAAGTGAAGTGTCATCCGCAAATAACACTATATCGTGATTATCCTTTATGAGGTAAGGCAAGTCATTAATATAAATAAGAAACAAGAAAGGACCAAGAATTGAGCCTTGCGGGACTCCCATTGTTACTATAGATCCGGGAGATCTTTCTCCATTTACGTCAACGCTCTGAATCCTGTTACTCAAATATGAAATAAGAAGATCCAGAGCGGTGTTCCGGATCCCGTAGTGGCGGAGTTTCCTGATTAACGTTTCATGAAGAACGCAATCGAATGCCTTGGACAAGTCACAAAAGATGCCCAAGGCATCGCATTTATCTTCCCATGCTTTATAAATATGTCCTAAAAGTTCAACACCGGAATCAAAGTTCAACATCAGTAGTCGAACGACCCCTTGTAAAACCAAACTGTTTGGTTTGTAATAATTTATGTTTATTAAAAAATCTTTGCAATTGGTTTAAAATTAATTTTTCAAATATTTTTCTAAAGGTAGGTAGTACTGAAATAGGTCTATAGTTTGTGGGGTCTGTAGTACTACCTGATTTAAACAAAGGTATTATTTTACTTTTTTTCATAAGGTCAGGAAACTCCCCACAGTCGATACAGTCATTAAAGATAAGAGCTAAAATAGGTGCTACAATGTCAATAACAGACTTAGCAACTTCTACAGAATTACCCCACAGGTCTGCAGTCTTTTTTACATTTAAAGTGTGAAAGGTCTTAATTATATCTCTACAAGTAATATGTTCAAAATGAAATTCCGAATCGCAAACATTAACATTTTCTTTAAGCAAAGACTCAGCAACAGAAGGTGATGACTTTATAGTTTTTGTTGAGTTTCAAACAAATGGTTCAGGTTGTTTAATTAAATTGGTCCTAAGTTTACTGTTGACGAACAAGTTTGTGATAAGAACAGTTAGGTACATATTAGGTATTTAAAACATTGAGTAATGGATCACACGGAGGTCAAAGACATTTGATTTGGTCGTTAAGTCAGTTCAAATACATAACATCACGCCTGATTTTTCCTGAAGGGGTGATCGAAAGTGCAGGTTTACTTAGTTTAGTACATTCTCATTTCGTCATATGTGTAAATGTCCCTTACCGTAGGAGCCTACTGCCATCAACAGGGCACAAATCCAGACTACGGGCTGGCCTTGAAGAAACTCCTGATGGAGAAACCCAATAACACTACTTGATCTAAAATACCCAAATGTACCCAAGTGTACCCAAATGTCCTTTCTTTCGTATTGTTCGTCGAATCGTTGAGCTCCGTAAGTTTTGACTTGAGCTGCACGATTACTGACAAATGCGTGCACTGACTGGACAGGTCCACTCATTATGTGTAGTTTTTCCTCAAAATACCATTTCAGACACAAATCTACATGGTCTTTACATGATCTGACCAAGATTATATCTGGACTTTAAAAGAGACTGTGACCACTGAATAGAATAGAATAGAATAGAATACTTTTTATTATGTACACCATAAAAATTACAGATATAAATGTAGAGTGTGTGTGTAGATTTTGGTTCGGCCTTTCTTCTCAGAGTAATCTTTTATAACACATCTTATTAAATCAAATGACGCATCAGTTACATATCGTATGCGTGCGCGTTCTTTTAACATCTAACACGCAAGATGCTCTCGTGGAAATTTCGATCCCGGAATTGAATTCACAGCAATCAAATGAGAAAACATCCGCATGCAGGCAGGGCGCTCACAGATACTCGTATTATAAAGGGCCAGCACATGCTGTGCTTAAATAATTTTTAATCATAAATAAAAAGAAATAAATAAAGAATACCGCATAATTTTACTGTTTTATTTACTTACCTCAAAGCAACCACTAAACGTTCTTTTGCTGATATAGGAGTACGAAACTGTGTTAATTCTTTTTCAATGTCATTTTCGATAAGATTTAGCAAAAAATTAAACTGGTCCTCATTCATTCTCAAATAAAGTTTATACCGATTTTCATCTTTTAATAAATGTGGATACAAAGTGTGGAATTCACCAGACTCTGCTCTGTCTTTATTTATGTCATGGACCCAAACACTTCATTTTATTTTCTTCCTGGGTAGACAACACAAAGCAGCCGCCGCTAATTCGAGAAATCGTCCTCACTTTCACTACTCGACATGTTTCTTCGTCTACAGTTCTTTGTCGAATAGGCGTTGTAACGCGTCCGCAAGTCATGCCCCAAAAGCCTGTGCACACTTATCAGTCGCGTCCGTCAGCCGCTTCCGTCAGCCGCGTCCGATAATATGTTCCCAGCTTAAAATAAACTTTTGACTTTGACTTTGCCTTGAAAAAAAAAAAGAAGGTGGTTATTATGATCAGTTGAAAAATTAAAGGCCAGTAATTTAATTTTTAGGTGGCTGGTAAATTAGTATGACAGTCAAACATAAACAATAATAAAAAGAAAATTGGTGGGTTATTTCATCCTACAATGTCAGTATAAAAAATACTCAAGTAGTTGTAATCAATGAAAGGCAAGAAAAATGTTGGAATGGGCAGTTAGTTAAATAATTCGGCAGTTCATAGGTTAGGTTGAAACTGTGACCAAACGCGCGTTAGCCGAATTGGTAGCAGCAGGGCCGGATTTAGGGGAGGGCATCCGGGGCGACCGCCCCGGGGCCTCCACAAAAGAGGGGCCCCCACAATAGAGACTTCGAAAAAAAAGAATATTTTTAAATTCCGACGAGTAAACACTAGTAAACAACTTTTCCTTTGATATTTTTTTTCGCTGTTTTACTCACGGTGTACAGTTACAACGGTTAAGGTACCTTGCCCTTACTGCCCTATCTAAAAAATCCACCCTGTTTTAAAATTATTGAAAAATGCGGAAAAAACAATTTATCGTCTGTTCCACAAAATTTTCGGGGCCTACACTTTTTGGTTGCCCCAGGGCCTCCACACGCTTAAATACGGCCCTGGGTAGCAGTAACGAAGCGACCGGCGAGCGCTACCTCCAAGTTAGATTTCTTACCAACTAATTCCGATGTGTTACAGATCGCACGTAAAAAGAACGCTGAATGACATGGAGGGGATGAGATTATATTATATTACCTATTATACTGTTACTATAATAATATGCTATTGTTTTATAATATAAATGTAGTTGTTTTATTGTGTAATCATAATAGGTAATTTACTAGCAACATAGTATTTTGGAATAGGCTGGAATTAAATTAATCGCTCAATGCGCAGGTACAGGCCAGCGTTCTTTTTACGTGACGGGACTTATAATTGCCCCCACGTAACTACCCGTTCAGTCATTTTACCGCTTAATTATTTATTTAATTACTCATTTAAAAATCAGTTTTTACTTCCAAAGTTGTTAATACGTTTGCAATTTGTTTTTTTTTATTTACAAAAACTACAATAAACAACTGCCGCTATAAATCTGTGCCTTTATTCACAAGTCGTATACAGGCTCAAATTAAATTAGCAAGCGAAACTACAGACGTGGCAGTTATCGATATATAAACACGATAAAACAAAAAATAAACTTGTCCGCTCGTGGGACCCCCATCAGGAGCGAAGTTCCTTACGCGATACTCGCACGCACACACACTCTTATATAATAGAAAGATACAGACAGAGAGATAAAGTGTGAATTTAATATACGGTTTTAATACAGAGTTATTTTCTATAAGTTTTTAGAAGCTCTCTTAAAGTTGTCGCCGTCTTGAATTTTCATTTTGACTTTACTATCGGCTTTAGCACCCTCGAAATCCATGAAAACGAGACCCATGATGAAAATTTTGAAAATTTCGCAGTCGCCATCTTGGATTTTCGTTTCTGAGCTCATTATCGGCTTAAGTTCCCTCGAAAACCATGAAAACTATCTCTGGACAGAGAGAGAGAGAGAGAGAGAGAGAGAAAGTCGCATGGAGGAGGCCTAACGCATTTTTGATAAGTAAAGATTTTTGCCAGTTTACTCCTATCGCAAGCCGTGTTAAAGTGATAGCATTGTGCAAAGTGATAGAATAGCATTTTTTTGTGGGATCCTCCTGTTCTAAAACTGGAATACAATAAGCGCCAGTTTTGCCAGTTCAATTTTTAGGTCTTGCAAGGAAATCTTTACCACTGAGTGCTATAGGAATTGAAGCCTCTTGAATGGGGCAAGATATTTCCCATCCTTTCTCAAAAATTACTATCAGCAACTTACGTTTTAGGTAAAACTCTTCAAACTCATTACCTCTTGTGTCTGTTACATCACTAGTCTTTATTCTCCTGTCTTTCGGTGGTATTTGTGTACATATCGAGCACGAGTACATACAATATCCAGTATAAGCTGAGTTCTCATTGCACGAAAAGCCAATGCGCGGTCAGCTAAAACTAGAAATGTATAGCTTGATATGTCGCCGTGTGTACATGATGTTTTCATAGATGCATCATGCCCACTTAAATGTCGCACTGTTGGTGGCGCGTGTGTTGGATCATTCGGTTCCCTACAAAATGGTTGAGCTGGATGGTCCTGATCCACGCGTCATGTTCGTGAACGGGCGCCGTCAGTTGACACTGGTCATCTTTTAACTGCCACGGCTTATTTTTATTATTAATCTTATATTTTGAATTGTTTCTTAATTTATATATTTTTTTCATTGTTCTCGCATATAGAAGCAACAAGAATAATGTACCCAGGATTTTGTAATATCTTGATTTAAAAAGAGTGTCCTTGGAGTTTCTAGCCCGTTCTTCTCCATAGAGATCTACGTTTTGGAATGGGCAACTAGCTTTTAACTTTCTGACTAACTGACCGACTCTTTGAAAGTTCAAAAGTGCCTATAAATCTTTTAATTGAAATAAATGCTTTGAGTTTGAGTTTGAGTTTGATATATTGACAAGGTACCACCATGATGTTAATATCTTTAACCAGTTCTCTTAGAGAATCGCGCCTGCGTAAGCTATGTATTGGTTTGATGGCTCTTTTCTACAGAATAAAATTAATAGACTCGATATCTACAGCCCGTCCCCATAATAGAATACCGTAAGACAATGATACTATAACAGTAATTGAAATAGACTAGCCTCGCAGTATCTATATTAGTAAATTAACGGATTTTTATTACAGCACATGCTGTTGAACTTAGCCGTCCTGCAATATATGTTAAATGAGGACCCCATTGCAGCCTTGAGTCAAGCTTTATACCCAGGAAAACAGTTTTATCGACGAATTCTAGTTTCTCTTTATTCAATACTATGTGACAATCACTATTTTTAACATTGAACCAATTCTGTACCTGCAGTAGGGCATTATTTACGTCTCGTCAAGATTTGATGCACGTCTATTTGTCTTAAACATGAAGGAAGTATCGTCAGCAAATAACACCATTTGTGATAGTTTTTTTAATAAATGGGGTAGATCATTAATATATACAAAAAGAGAAAAGGACCTCATATCGAGCCTAGTAGAGCACCCATTTTTACTTTTAAACCAAGTCGATTGACACAATTTATTTTGAGTATTTGTTGTCTATCATTTAAATAAGATTTTACTAAACTGAGCGCAAGTTTACCTAGTCCGTAATGCTCTGGTTTTAAGAGTAAGGTTTCGTGATTAACGCAGTCAAATGCCTTGGAGAGGTCACAAAAGATTCCCATGGCATCTTGGGTCTCCTAAAATATGTGTTTTATAAAAGTGACAGCGGCATCAGTCCTATAACGTCCTTTGGTGAAACCATATTGCTGATTGTGCAAGATTTTGCTGGTGTTAAAATGATTAAGCATTGGATTGAACATTACCTTTCCGAACACCTTGCTGAATACCGGCAACGCGAATACTGGTCTATAATTGTTGGTATCTTTGCTGTCCTCAGATTTAAAAAGTGGTATAACCTTACTGTATTTAATTAAATCCGGGAAGACTCCTTGATAAAATTAAATATTAAACTACACACCAGAATATGGTATTTCTTTTTCTTTAATTATGCTAATTAGCTGGATTTTGGTGGGAGTGGTTTCATCGGTATTCAGAAACTTTTACTACCTCGATTTTTATTTAGAGGAGTATTGCGTTGAGGACAAGACGTTAATTATTGCTGGGATAATTCAGTTTTGTTCCATCAAACCTAAGACATTTTGGAGAAGCAGACTCCTGTCCCTTGAAACACAAGAGTATTATTGTAAGCTTTGGAGCCAGTGCCTATTTGTATTTAAAATATGTTTTATGTTAATAAATACAGTTAAATAGTACAGTACAGTTAGTTGTTATGCTTAATGACAGTTAAATGAATCCGCTATTTATACGTCTTTTTGGCGAATTTAGCTTTCATGTCAACATTCAAATCTATTGATGTCTTTCTTCAAATCAGAAAGGTCATAATTGTCACTACTCTGTCAACATTACTATGTCTTAATGTGTCGTTGTAAATAGTTGTGAATTCGTTTGTTTACTTACTAGTTTTATTTGTTCTGTGGTGAAGTATAGAACACGAGGATTGTACGTAATCCGCGTGCAGAGATGATCGAGTCTAAAGCAACGCCATAGGTTACAGTTGCTGCTAGTACCTATGTGTGATGGGCATCGTATGGTTATTCCGACGACAAGCATGCCACGCCGGCGCCGGCTACTCCGTTATTCGATGAAGTTCTTCTAAGATTACAATGTGTAATAATATAATATACTCGTGCCAAATAACTACCAGACTAAACAACCAAACCAACCAACTATCACCTACCAAATTAATGTTTTATTTTTGCTTAATCCATGCTAAGTAGGAATAAACCGACCAAGATAGTAAGAGAACATGATGGTATGCGCGGCCTCCCCAGTCTGAATACTTTCACAGGTCTTAAATTCTACATTCGCCTTTGAACCTTACATAAATATAATAAGATATTAGGTATAGGCAAAGACATTTATATAAATTGATGATTTATAAATACCCAGTAATATTGAAAATATTTGTAAATGACATCACGACTGATAGTCGTCCCATTAAGCCCACTGACAAATATTGCCTGAGGTAAAGCATCATATTCACTAGACAAATGTCCCGCGACACCAGTCGCTTGAAACGTAGGGCGATGTCGACCAATGTCTCTAGATATCTTGCCTCACGAACTTTTATGGTTTTCAATGTTGCCAGATATGTCGTGCGACGTCGCCTGACATATATAGGGACACGCGTCGTGGGAAGCTTTATGCATCAGTCTGTGCGGCCTTGTACGATGCACTACGTAAAGCTATAGCGCGTTGGTTTGCAGTTGAAGGGCAACAAACCATCGTGCACGTGCATCGTGCTTATTATAGTTTGTTTTTTTATTGTGTATTACTAACATAGTTCTTAAGTTTCAGTGTATTACTAACACTCTATGGACAACCAAGTCTGAAATAAATTATCTTCATTATAGTTCATGTTGCACGTGTTCCCTAGGTCGCATTTTAGGTTGTCTTCATCCAAAAGCTTTGTTTTTTTTATTTGCCTTTTTATATGACATTAACATTAGTAGCAATCAAAAGACATTTTGTCAATGATCACGTAATTATGGCTGCTTGCTCTGCATAGAAGTGCAAGGAACACAATAGGACATGACGCCCTTCTAGATGTCCTTTGTGTAGAGGGCTTACATACAAAGTCAGTTACAAGTTCCACTTTTCCCTTCAGTAGCCATTATTGGAACTATTAATTTCCGCCTTTTTTGAATGTCATTGTTTGTTTGAATATTGTTGTTTCTCGCCGGTTGTCGCTGAAAACCAGCGCTGGGGTTCTGTCTCGCATAGGGTCGTAGCATTATGCTGAGCGATTGCCGTTTTGCGTTTTGGTTTTTTTCCCCCAATTCGTTCTTTTTTGTATGTGTGTGTCTTTCTCTGCGTCATGTTTACCGAAAAGAAACGTATTGTCTTTGGTTTTCTTTCTTTTATTTTTTATTGCATAAAATATACTCTTTAGTTCACTGTCATGGGGTCTGTAAAAACGTTGCCACCTGCTCTGTAAACAACGTTTTTCTGACGAAACCCAATATAAAAAAAATATGCTGTGTTGTCTTTTTATATTAATTTGACCGAGGTCTATCTTTTGAGAGTTTGTACGAATGACAACCAAATTACATGGAGTCCTGCCATTCTTCGTTGGTGATTTTTTTTCTGGGGTCTACGACCGCAACTATTAAAATTACTTGCAAGTATGAATTCAGAAAATGAGTTTTCCCAAAACAGCTACACTCGCCAAACGGCTTTATCCTCACATTTTTGTACGAGGTCCTATTGTTTATTTAAATCTACTAGTTTTAGCTTAGCAGACCTGCAAAGTCAGTGAAGTTCAAAACTTCACGGTTAGGTACTGGGCGTTAACCTTAGCACAAACTAATCAGGAATTATGTGATAAATTATTAAAGTAAGTTCTCGTTTGCTAAATAGAACCTTTGATAAAAAAATACTTTTTCTTATCGGGTCTCAAAGGGATTTTAGAGAAAACAATCATGTTATGTGATGCCAAAATAAAATGCCTAAAAAGTATTTATTGTGTTACAAAAAACATTTGTTTTTTCAGAACAACATAATATTCTTGTATTGGTGCTCGGTGGCGCGTCATAATATTACATTTTTTCTGTCTTGCAGGAGATTTCCCATGGTGTACTGGTGTAAAAGATAGTCACGGAGACCCCGCCCTGCTCGACAACACCATCGTACACACATTGGGGAGCATCAGGCAGCATGCGCTGTAACAAAAATAAGGAAAACTGCAGCATATTCACATAGCACAGCCACATTTCGACATGTAATAGGGGGCGACCCTATTGCCATCAACCGGACACAAAGCCTGACTCCGGGCTGCTACTCAGAAATTCCTGATGGATAAACCCAATTACACTTTGCCCGACCTGGGGATCGAACCCAGGACCTCAATTTCAGCTGTAGCGCTTGCGACCACTAGACAAACGATATTTTTATATTTAAATCACTGTTTTCCCTTAAGTGGTAGAGCGAGCAAGAGAGCAGTGGAATTGTAAACTCTTGTTCCAACTTATAAGTTGTATTGTAAGTTGTGGGTTCGACCCAGAGGGTTTACTCCTTAAGCACGACATCTGTAGTTCCGGCCGAAGTTACAGGCGTTTCCTACTCTGTATCAATTATGGACATATGATTAGCTCGGGGCCCGAACTTTAAATGACAACACGACAGTTGTCCCTACTACCGATATGTTCGGATTGCCCGTTCGAAAATTGAATTTAACACTTGTTTTGAAGGCTCAACTACTTTCGGACGTGTCCTCGTAAACGGACTTGGAGAGTAGACTCCCTGGTACAACGCCACATGGTTCGTTTGGCGCGTGGCCCCAATCAGAAATAACGCCGCCATCTTGTTTTGGCAATGCAACTTGTGTGACAACAACAAGCCTGTCCATGTCATTCAGGAGCCAAAAGATACTTGTAGCACTCTAAACGCACTTTCTTTTGTGACATTGTTTTCAGCATCTTGAGGAAACCGGCATGTCCAAGAACCAATAAATTCAAAGACATAATGATATCCATCAACACGCACAGTACGCGTTGCATAATTAGAGTGCGCACTCAGTAAGTCAGTGCGTAGTAAGTCTGCGCGCGGCCAAAATCGGAAATAAGCGTTTGCTGACATCTCGACGTTTATATTAGGTGTCAAGAGAGTGTACTGTGTTCCGTGTTTTCCAAAGTCAAGAATCGCCATCGTTAAGCTGAAAGTGTTGGCAGGGGTATAGTCTTGAAGGTCAAACACGCGCGCAGACTTATCTTGCGCCCACTCTACCGTAGAAATGGAAGAAACGAAAGACATCATGACGCATTGTAGAAAGATTTATACGGTGTGACGTCAACAATGAAGAAAAGAAATGCCACTTTGTAGGTTTAGGAAGAGTTAAACGTGTCTATTCTTCGTAGAGTATAGACAGACGTACAGTAATCATGCTACGTGTGTGACGACGTGCATCTAATTAGATGGAGGTACGTCCCAGAAGTGGAAACATTCTTTTACCTCATCTACATAATTCGACTTAAGTTAAGTAATACTTTTTTATTTTTGTGTTTTTATGGATCGTGTGGCCTGCAATAAAGATCTTTATTTATTTTATTTAATATTAAGTGTAGTCAGGGATATTATTTTTATCAAACTGCCAACTACGTCAACTGTTTAAGCAGTTGTGATTTGAATATACCGACAATGTATGTTGGTAGGTAGTCAATTTGACAAACTATTAATTTTCCTGTTTATGGAAGTGTGACTTAATGAGAGCACATGATAGTATTCATCATTTCAGGAGTAAGTACCTTAGTATCAACGAGGGAAAAATCTTCAAAGACGTTCTTGTAGTCGCTCTTATCGGTGAAACTTCCGATGAAACTGATCTTGGAGGCGACCAGTTGACCATTATAGAATATCGGGGAAACCGGGTTCAATGTGGAGGAACTGCATTCAAGATTCTTAGTCATATTGTATTGGTACAGGTGACCTGGAAAGAAGATGTTTTTTATGATTTCTTAACTGGCTATGTCGGTTACAGGTTAATAGTGATCCTATAAACAACTCCAACTAAAAATAATATGCTTCTGCTAGGAATGAACGTCCATAGTGCAACTATAACCCCGCGTTTACAACAAGGTCTAAATCATGTAGTTTGCATGACATGTTGTGTCTAGGTACTGTATTCGTTTATCGTTTACACCTAAAACAAGTTTTAAAGAAAAACAAAAATTGTAGTAAAAGTGAGGTTCCAAGTGAAATTAAATGCTACATTTTGCAAGAAAGTTGAAAAGAAAATTTGAATTTCGCGGGCTACCTTAGCTCGGTATCTTGTTGCAGCCCTAATGCCAAGAAATTAGTAAATACTTACCAATGATATTCTATTAAGTAAAAAGAGGTAGACACGTTATACGCACGCGCTCCACAAGTTGGCAATAATGGAAGCAATGTAAGCTTGTCTCTTTCGCTCCCGATAATTACGACACGCCGACCTACTTCCGCGTGTCGTCTAATATAGTGCTTCATTACATATTACGTTATTTTCGTGTTCGTTAGTTTGTGGTGCCATTTTTTAAGATTGAATGTTGCGTAGGTAACCTATCTACCTGTTTTTGCTTATAATATTAATTTTACTTACCCAACCCCTCTATACAGCTCTGTTTTTTGAATATGGGGTCAAGCTGGCTCAATTTGGTGTCCAAACTGGCCGGTTTCCCGCCGAAGCCTATGTAATATATCTTATTATCCCGCAGAACAGCGGTGGCATCTTTAGACTCGATGCGCTTTTGAGCATCTAAAAAAAACGTTTCATGAGTATACGCTTTGCCTTTAGTGGCTTATGTATCTACCATTGATGCTCGAACCTCTCTGTAACCAACTAATGATATAAACACACGACACCGAAACGTATGCGTAAATAAAAGCGCGTTGATGGATTTTCAACGCTCAGCTTAGCACCGAAATTTGAAAATAACACAGCCCACTATATTTAGTCATTAATTTAGGTATCACCTAGTGTTAATGAAAACGGGTATTAAGGCCTTCGCATCAAGTCATGCCAAAATGAAATGCGATATTCTATGAATGATATTCGTACCAGTAGAATCATCCAATGGTACCATCAGAATGATGATGCTTTAAAGGCTTTCAGCAAGTTCTAAATGCATTACAATGGTCAGAATTATGTAACGAAGGTATTTAGGACGACTAAATAAAGCAGTGATTACTAAACTAAAGAAAACTTACGGGGTGACACAAATAATTGTATATAGGCGTAGTATTCTTCATTGTCAAACTCGGACGTCCACTTGGTGAAGCCTAGTTGGATCATGTCAAATGGTGAGCTTAAATCATTGCAACGGACCTGCAATATGGAGTCAAACTCTGTAAGGATTATTTTAATACAGTGCGAATGTACACTGTACAGCTAGGGAAATGAATTGTTTATCAAATTAACAGATTTCACAATTCGAGATTTGACGTATGGATGACATATTGTTAACATATTGTTACATTTCGATTCCGGAAACCCAAAGCATAGGCATGATTAAACAATCAGAGCCAGCCCAGGATACCCGCCTAGGCCTACAAGGCCTGTTTTTAGGGTGGAAAATCATAAAATAACTTCTCCTGCTCTGGGCGGAGCGGGAGGGTATATGAGACTTTTACTGACTAAAACCCCCTCGTGTTCCTTCAGTTGCCTGTGCGCCAGGGCCACGGTAACTCTACAACAACAAGGCCTAAATTTCCAAAATTTCCATACATTTTTACTGATATGTAGAATTTGTGAAGTTAGGGTCGGTAGAGTTAGGCCGTGTAGATTCAGAAGCTTCGCTCTACATGAGATCTGATATCTTTTTCACAGGGCAAACCTTATGTGGTCGTCTTGGCAACATTTTACATGAAATGTTTTTAGTGGGATTTCAGTTGTTTTTGTTTAGCTAGGCAGTCTTTTTAGTGTTTATTTTTTTCTTCTTTTTTTGGGGTGTATTTCTTGCACATCAGCAGTGCCGGTTAATAAAATTATTTTAATTATATACCTAACTTTAGTATTATATCTTATCGTATTAAATAAGTACTTACAGTTGATTTGCTCCCCTCGTCGTCAAAGTACGTAAATAACTGAGACCTACCATGAGACTCTTGATTATGGCGGAGGTTCTTGTAAGTACTTATTTATAGGTTTTTTAGTTACTGTCTACAGTCCCGTGTAAACTTTCATGTCCTAATTCATAAAATTGGTGAAAGTCTCATTCAAACTTCCACCCCACCCCAATTTTAGTGGATGGGGGGCGAAAGTTATAAGTTTATCTGGGGCACGGTGGTGTTTTTTTGTATACTGAACTTTATTTACATACCAAATTTAGGCTTTCTAGCACTTCAGGAAGTACCCTAACATTTTGAAGTCTCATACAAACTTCCACCCCCCCATTTTAGGGGATGGGGGGCGAAAGTTATAAGTTTATTATTTTTTTTGTTGGTTGTATACTAAACTTAGATTACATACGAAGTTTGAGCTTTCTAGCACTTCAGGAAGTAGCTAAACATTTTGATGATCATCAGTGTGTCAGTGACGAAATCGGTGTATTTTAGATATCAATAAAATCTAAAGTATTAGAGCTATTCAATTGAGACTTTGTATGTTTAATTAGTCTATTATTAACTTCGCTTGGCTCGTCTTGGCGGGGGCACTACCGTGCTCCCATATAATAAAAATAAGCCGTGGCAGTTAAGAGATGACCAGTCTCAACTGACGGCGCCCGTTCACGAACATGACGCGTGGATCAGCATCATCCAGCTCAACCATTGTGTATGGAACCGAATGATCCAACACACGCGCCACCAACAGTGAGACATTTAAGGCCCTGATTCATCGGCCGTATTGTTATATCCATTTCAAACAACCGTCAAAGAATAACATTGTGATTTGAATATACGGGTGAATATTTAAGTTGATAGTTAATTTAGCAAACAATTAATTTCCCTGAGTTTATTTAAAATAGAACATTTTTACTTGCATTAAAACAAGGGTATTAAAAGGTCTTATTAATTTCTTATTTGTTTCGCCATTGACTAGCAGTCCAATAACTTTATGTTGGCTGCAATGAAATATGTTCCAAATTAATTTGATGAAAGTGTAAGCAAATGGGTCTGAAAACGTACCTACCTGGGCAAATTGTAGTGCCATTACAAATTGGGAGATTTAATTTTGAATACCTCACCCTAAATCCTAATGTTAATTCACCTTAAAATGTTTTTCATTTGACAATAACAAAAGGTTATTTCTATAACCTCAATTTAATTTTTTTCTATTAAAATTTAATAATGTTATTTAAGCAATAATTGTTGAAAAAGTGGTGAGATATAAAGTTGAAACCGTCGTGAAAGTGACTGATTGCGTAAGAAATTAACATGAGCAGATTTGTTTACACTTTCGTCAAAAAGTTTTGGAACAGGATACACCTACACTATATACTCACATTGAGCTGCAAGCCAGCAACTTTTTTGGTTTCATCGGTGTAAACGCAGACTCTGAACTTGTCATCTCTACGACACCACAGCTGCAGAGGGCAGTAGCCGGCCGGCAGACGAGGCTTGTTCACCTTGATGTAACCTTGATCTGAGGCAGAATCACTGGACCACGGCAGATCAATAAGATTCTCCTTTTTAAACGAAAAAATGTCTGCACCGTTGTTTACTGCAAAATGAGACAATGACAAAGTTGATGAGGTTTATACTCGTACATGAGGATCTTTTGACGCTTGACTTACACTGACCGGAGGGCACAGTTTGTAATGTTTTGAGAAATTGTGTTAAAAAAAGAGATGGTAGCTCCTGGTGCTGATGGTAGCTGATGGTAGATCCTAGTACTATACATGGTTTTGTAAGTAATAAGCTTGTCAAAGTTGCTGGCAGACCGACTGATGAAAAATACTTACCGACGCATAAAAGGACCTCCAAACTTTGGGTAAAAACGTGAAATGTCTCGTATGCGTAAGCATATCGGCAATGCAGCTGGGCGGACCACTTGTTTACCATATATTCCATTGTTACTCAGAATGTGCACGGAGAAATTTGCAAAGTTAGCGGCGGATCATTTGTTTGCCAGTCAAACACCCTTCGTGGCCTGGCCGTGGGTCGCAGTGAACGATCCCACCAACATTTTCGCAAGACGAAGCTAAGTAGGTACACGTGCGCAGCTTAGCCGTGGGCTGCTGTGGAGCGGCGCCTTTAAAGCTTTGATTTCAGATTAGCTGCATTGATCTGTTTTAAAATACCTAAACGGAAGTTACGGACAACGGCCATGGTCTATGCCATTTGTGAAACTGTAGTCCCGGCAGTTAATATTGGCTGTTGGAGCAATCTGTGGGCATAGCACGAACTAACGGAGTAAAAGTAACGTAAATTAGAACGATTTTAAAACTGATTCGCACATAATATTAACTTAATTTTTGGAATAACTTTTTAATATGGGTGATATAAATTGTGCATGTCGCAAAAATTCAAACGAAAATGCTATAAGATACTCGTAGTGTTATTTTTTTTGCTTTCGTCATTACGTTTACGTCGCGTGTTCGTGTCGGGGCCTCTGATAACAACAGCCAGTTATACGTTTTACGTCTGGCCATTTATGTTTATTATTGAGTTAAGAAGCACTTACTTTCGAGACCGGCCATCAATGGTTCTGAAAAAAAGGAAAAAGCATATAGAATTGCCATCAAATAGAGCCGCAGAGCTGGCAGAACAAAATTTTGCACACAATCAAGTGCGCAATTTACTATGATCTTAAAAATCGGACTAGCCTAAATTACTCTCGCCGATTTCCATAGTAATTCTTAGTATATTTCGGAACAATTTCCTTCTACTTGTGATACAGTTGTATCCAATTTCTTGCGTCTGAGGTCCGGGTGTAAAAAATTGCGAAACATGTGCATTATATTGCATCGGGTTCTTCATAACTTTTATTTTATAAATTAACTAGCGACCCGCCCCTGATTCGCACGGGTGCAATGTACCTACTGATGAGGCGATATGTCAAAACATTGAGATTTACTGGTATACCAACAGGGTGGCATCGACGCACATAGTTCTAGACCCCCTAGCGTAGAAATTTTAAAACGGTTATCAAAAATAAAAAAATACTGCTGTTTCATAGAATAGTCCTACCAACCTCCTAGTCCTAGTCAGTCCTAGTGAAGTTGACGTACGCGGTCAAAATGTATGGAAGAGCAAATTTATTTTTAATAACCGACCTAAAATTTCAACGCACCGGACTCAGAATTATGTACTGAATTCATAATAACAGGTTGAGCGTCGATGTCCCTGTCACTCTGTATCTAAGTTTAATAATAATGAATTATATACACTTTTTACATTATGAAATAAATACCTTAAATGATAGTAAAAACGGCATCAAAATCACACAGACAGACCCAAAAAGCGACTTTGTTTTATATCATTTATAGATTAAGACAAGCTGTGTGCCCGATGGTCAATAGTATTTCCTATCGGCAAAAATTACGAACATCTGTAGCGGTATCAACATCGCCACATGCGAGCTACACGTCACACTGACGTCACGCACAATCCTGCATCGCGCAAGCAGAGTTTACCGCGCAACTAGCATATATACAACGTCCCGACATCAATCATCGGGCAGTTGCCCACCAGACACGACACCCGTCTGGTCGGAGGATCCTCCCTTTTCCATAGAGTATGAGTGAACTTTACACTGTTCTTAATACCTCTATACATCGTGTGACGTGTAGCTCGCATGTGGCGATGTAGATACCGCTACAGTAACAAACGTTCTTCTAAACGAGATCTTTTCAAAGAAATATATCTTAAGGGTATCGGGAGTTTCGGCAGGTTTAACATAATGTCCGAGCGACTCTTAGAAACATTGTTCCTAAAACGGCATACGATTATAGGAAGCCAAGTTTTAATTTGGGTGGTGATAGGCTTAAAAGATGATGTTTGCAAGGTACAGAAATAATGAAAGTTAATTAATTATTTCACCTGAATTACTCATATTTAGAGCTGTGTATCTCCTCACTGACTAACAGTCGAGAGAAGTCATCATATCGCGAAATATTTTTTTAAGAGATATTTTCATTGGTATATAATATATCCTAAGGCTATTGGGGGACGCGGCAAGCTGAAAGTTCTATCTGGCCGACCGACTCTTAAAAACATTGTTCCAAAAACAGCATCTAGGAGGCCAATGTTTTAAAAGGTCCGTTTACAGGCTTGAAAGATGCTGCTTGCAAGACACTTTTGTTAATCATTGAGTTAAGAAGCACTTACTTTCAACATCGGACTGCGACTGTGATCCTGAAACAATAACAAATACAAAGCATATATTGTTTTGCCAAATGGAGCTACAGAGCCGCCAGAACATAATTGGTCCTATGGGCTTACTACATTTTTCTTATAATAGCGACAGGTAGGTTAATTGCAATTTTTTGAGATCGACCTAGGCCGGCAGTCTCGACTAGATAGCGATGCTGTCGCAAACTACTGATCGCTAAATATTAAGGTGAATCCTCAGTTGTGGCCCGCCAAATTACATTTTTCTTTAGTTTTTTGCAAATTGCAGCTCTGTTTTACGTTGTATGTTGATCAAATGCGATTCTCGACTGTGTGAATTATACTATATTTATCGAGTGATAATCATCAATTTCATATCAATCGTCAAATTCTAAGAAAATTTGAATTTGGCGGGCTACAACTGAGGATTTACCTTAATATTTAGCGATCGGTAGTTTGCGACAGCGTCGCTATCTATGTCGAGACGGCCGGCTCTAGTCTAAATTACACTTTCCGATTTCCATCGTAATTCACAGTATATTTCGGGGCGATTTCCCTAAACCTTTGTACTTTTGAAACAGTTTTATCCAAGTCTGAGTGCTCTGGTAGTTAATTAAAGCCATATAAATTATTTTTTAAACAAACTTAAAGTGTCAGTTATTTTAATTTGACTGGACCTACACTTAATTTTTGTGTTTTGCTGGGTTCCGTGACCAAAGGGTGCCAAACTCGCTCCATTTGATGAAGGTGGCGGATTTTTTTTCGCTTTTATTTATTTAACACTTCAAGCACAGAAATGCACAGAGGCGGACTAATAAGTAGAAAATAGTTATGGCAATAGCCATTAACAAATATACATAGATACACGAACAAAAAAAATAAAAAAGAAGATAAATGTTGGTATACTCACCACCTTTGGACCCACAGGCTGAACCGACGAGGCACAAGATAGCAAGTGTCCAGAACATGGCTGTACTGAGATGTGGCTAAACTGATCTAGGACTACGTTACCAAGCGTATTTATATGCTTCTTCTGTTTGCACAGGTGCTCCTGCGCGTCTTCAGAAAATAAGAGGAAGCATGTGCAATTGCAATACAATAATTACATCGAGTTCTCTTCATAACTTTTATTTTATAAATTAACAAGCGACTCGCCCCTGCTTCGCACGGGTGCAATGTACTGATGAGGTGATTTGTCAAAACATCGGGATTTCCTGCTATATCTAAGTTAAATAACAATGTATTATATACACATAAAAATTTCGGATAAAATCTCTAAATGATAACCGCATCAAAATGACACAGACGAAGCGAAAAGCGACTTTGTTTTACTATTTAAAGATTAAGACAAGCCGTGTGCCCATTGGGATTTTCCATCAGCAAAAATGACGAACTTTTATACAAACTTTCATACCCTATTTATCCCCATAAGGGAATTAATTTTCCAGATTCCTTCCTTAGAGCTCCCTTTCGTAATAAGTATAAGGAACTCCTGTGAAGAATGTTATGATTCTAGGGCCAGTGGCTCAGGCTGTGAGTTATCTGTCAGTGAATTTAAGATTGTTCATTTAAGATTGGCCCTCTAGTAGAGCGGTGTGTCTTATTGTGCTTCTCGGCGGGCACTGGCCTGCCGGTGCGGGCGCTTGAACTGCTAGATTTTGTATATATTTAAAAAATAATTTAACGAAATTATAAAATGTGTTCTCAACAGCAAACAAATCTTAAAAATAAAAATAAGCCTTACCTTTTGATAGAACTTTTACATAGCTTCATGATGGAATCTCTTCAAGGAACACCATTTAGCTAAATAGCGATTTAATGTCATCTATATGTTTTTTTTTTATCGAGCCTATTATTATAATTCACGTTTCTGCCTTCATACAGTGCTTGACCGCATGTTAAAGGACATTGGAAAAACCGTCCCCCCCTCCAACAAATTTGAAACAAGTGTCATTCGAAGCGTCTGGTAGGTTAGATACTTTTTTACTATGGCGACATTCTTCATACATGTGGGTTAAACCTGGATTTAAAACAAATACATATTAGCATTATTTTACATTATATTTTCTTTGCGTGAAATTAAGAGGAATAGAATATAACAACCTAACTGTGGTTCTCATTTATGATAGATAACCTTTCTTTTACCAAGGACATTTCTTTTTTCTCTGATACCTTTATTAGGTTAGGTTAGCCTAACCTACCTAGCTATTTTCTTTTAATCTTTTGTACAATTACCCAATCCCAAGAATATGCAAATGCTGTTCATCATCGAGGAGTTCCATGTACCTTCCGTCAAAATCCAAAAATCCAGGATAAGTTGATCATTGTTAGGTTTGGTTTGGTTTGCGGCTCTACGTTTTTAATCTACCTTACATTGGATTCAATAAATTTATGTTTCTACTAAATTCAATGTGAAATTGTGTCTGTGAGTGAAACTACATGTGTGTGCTAATATTGTCGAACGAAGCTCTTCGAGTATTACTGTGATTACACTTCATGTACAGGTAAGTTCATTTAATCATCAATTTCCTGCGGATATGTGATATATATTCGTGTAGGTTCTTCAATAGTATTAACCATGGTCTAAAAAAAACGTTCAGGCATTCCGAGAGTGACACATGCTTACGTCACTATCCAGTTGCCACTTTATTGCAACAAAATACTAATTATGGAAACATTTTCAGTCACCATTCTGTTAAAAAATATGTATAAAGCATTTAAATTGTCGATTCGTTTTCTAATCAAACGAAACAATTAAATTTAAACATACCAACGTAATTGTTAGTAAAAACCTCATCCTTTTATCGGATTCGAACAGGTAATAAAGGCGGTTAGGAAGTTATTATTACACACTACTGGTAACACAGCGGTGATGACGTAGGCTTGTGTCTCCCACGTGACCTCTGTGTCTCGGAATACTATACCTGGTGAAGAATATTATTATGCCATGCCCAATACCAAAAAAAATCCTGTCCTCTCCGTCACCAGGACATACCTATATGACCATGTATGTAGGTACTTTTGAAAATGAAATTAACGAAAAATACATCTTAACTGTAAATATTAATTCAACATGTACCTACGTTTGCCGAACGTCGTCTCCTATGCAAAATACTTCCATAGGTACCTATTTTCGATGAGAGGCGGTACAGCACTTGGGTAAATACATTAATATTAAAAATTAACTAGCTGCGCCTCGCGGTTTCACCCGTATAATCTTCGATCCCTTGGGAATATCAGAATAAAAAATACCCAAGTCCTAATACAGGTCATGGTCTACTCGTGTGCCAAATTTCATCCAAATCCGTTAAGCTTTTTTAGCGTGAACGCGTAACAAACAAACACAATAAATCGAATATTTTCTCTATTAAATTATATACATATACTTACTATCTAGGTACGGCCGGATACGGATCAAGATATAACCTATAGGTACTGACCTGAAAATTGCAAAAAACGTAAGAAATTTTGAATTTCGCGGGCTACCCTGACGTTTTCGCGTTAAGAGCAGGAGGATTATGTTAGTATAGGTTATTTACGATATTAAAAAGTGAGACAGATAATACTTTAATTTATTAAGCGGAACTTATTGCAGTTAGAAGAAAGAATGTAGGTACTGTGTATTAACGTGTTAATATCTTAAATACACAGTTCTTAAACGTACCAAACTTTATATACTGTTTAAGTAGCTGGCAATGAATTTTTAAAACAGCTGTTTAAATTTCCCCGTTACACACTAATTATTCGTTACCGTGGGTACAAACAATAGGATCTCATTACTGATCATGGAAATAAGAGTAGGTACTAAGGATCAAACGTCGATGCTGTAAGTCCAACTACCTCGATGGTCCAGTGGTCGTAATCGTAAGCGTAACGACCAAGCGTAGGGTCGACGGGATTTTACTCTCTGATTCCGTCATCGAAGATACGGACCCGTCCGAAAGTAGTTCGATAGATCGCAATGAACCCTACTCCCGATTAATTAAGTTTCTCGGGCAGGCAAAAGCACATCGGGAGTGAGGACAACTATGTCATATCATTATGTCATTTATTCTTAGTTCGGGCCCCGAAGTAATATTCTGAACGTAGGTTATACGGAGTAGCGAACGCCCGTAACTTTGGCCAGAACTACAGATTTCGTTCTTAGAGAGATAGACCCCTGGGTTATTAGATTTATCATTTATGATAAATTGAATAACTCAGTGGATCTACTCCAGGATTTTTCAGTACCTGCTTATCTCGTCGATGAGTACAAGCGTGATGTTATGAACTTATCAAACGTCTTTTTTGTTATTGCGTAATGTGCCCTTGACGTCGATCCCGCCTGATGGAAAGCTTTGGATGAGGTCAGCGATGAAACGAGCGTGCCCAGAAGATGCCTGTTCACTGTAGGTTTGAAGGCTGACGGGTTATAGGTGAAAAGGAACACGGAGACAGGAGATGCGCTGAGTACGACTAGTCGGGATATCAACCAAGTGCGGATGGTACCCTGCAGTACGGCTGGTAGTCCGGTAGTGAAGGGAAGATGATGGGGTCAGGTCGTGGACTTCCCGCGCAGACTCTCCTAAGTACATTCAATCTTTGAACGAGTATAATTTTCGTTTAATTTCAAACAAGTGGTTCAGGTTGTTTAATTAAATTGGTCCTAAGTTTACTGTTGACGAACAAGTTTGTGATAAGAGCAGTTAGGTACATATTAGGTATTTAAAACATTGAGTAATGCATCACACGGAGTTCGAACACATTTGATTTGGTCGTTAAGTCAGTTTAAATACATAAAATCATGCCTGATTTTTCCTGAAGGGGTAGTCGAAAGTGCAGGTATACTTAGTTTAGTACACTCTCATTTCGCCATATGTATAAATGTTCCTTGCCATAGGAGACTATTGCCATCAACCGGGCACAGATCCACACTACGGGCGCGCCTTGAAGAAACTCCTGATGGAGAAACCCAATAACAGTACTTGATCTAAAATACCCAAATGTACCCAAGTGTACCGAAGTGTCCTTTCTTTGGTATTGTTCGTCGAATCGTTGAGCTCCTTAAGTTTTGAGTTGAGCTGCATGATTACTGACAAAATGGACTTACTGGACAGGTCCACTCGATCTGTGTGGTTTTTCCTCAACAGACCATTTCAGACACAAATCTACATGGTCTTTACATGATCTGACCAAGTTTTTTTTTTTTGGGTTTGGAATCATCAAATGACCTCTCCCGCTCTGGGTGGAGCGAAAGGGCGTGTCAGACTCTTACTGACTAAAACCCACCCGTGTTCCTTCAGTTGCCTGTGCGCCAGGGCCACGGTAACTCTTTCGAACAATCCGCGACCCCGGCAGACCAAGATTATGTCTGGACTTTAAAAGAGACTGTGACCTCTGAGTTTGTTTCGGCCTTTCTTCTCAGAGTAGTCAGAAATGAAACGCTGACCTCATCTAGTTTTAAAATATAATTGACGTGTAAAAGTGTTAGTAGGTACAAATTTACTTACAGAAATAGTCATTTATCATTTTTTTATCAGACTCCGTCTGCCCGTGACTTCCGCCACAAGAAGTCAAATAATTATTTCATAAAACATATTGAATGACACTCGACAATAGAGTAGCTTTCTAAGTTAAAGTAAAATAACTTCTGTATGCAATTAGATCAGCTGGTGAATTCATTATTCTGAAGGGTGCTTCAATTGGAAATAGTATAAATCCCCAGCACCAGTTGGAATGACCTCACTTCACCTAAGTGTGTACGGAGATATTTTTACGGAATAGATCGCCAGTCAGTGGTGGACTAAGCCTGTTGGGGGCCCAGGGCGGCAAAACTAAATGGGGGCCCCGCCCAGGTACGCAGAAGAGTTTGAGAAGTAGTATATAAAAGAGCGAGTGAAGCGAGCTCGAAATTTTAAGCACACTGCCTCGAAAGAGTTCGGTTTTCTTTTTGCTATTCATACAGAAATAGGAAATACTTTGCAGACTTGTACGGAAAAATTAGACTATTAGACGAATATAGGATGCTAGAGCGAGCGAAGAGAACTCGAAAATTTTAGCACTCCGTCCCGGATATGTAAGGTAGGATACATAAACAAGAGTTACTTCGTCGACTTACGCAGAAAAGTCTGATAAAAGAGAACGCAGGATGCAAGAGCGAGCGCAGTGAGCTCAAAAATATTAGCACCCTACATTTATATTTAGCATACGTTGGTGGACCTCCCCAACTACAAACTGCCTTTTACTTACTGAACATATTTTGGCTGGAGATTTGGGGGCCCCCCAAGGCCGGGGGCCCGGGGCGAACCGCACCTGCCGCCCCCCACTTAGTACGCCAGTGTCGCCAGTACTTCCAAAGATTATCTCTTACAAACAAACAATTTTACCACTTGTAGTTTTATAATATTAGTTTAAATTAAGGACAACCGACCAAGGATTGTATTTCATCTTGTTGTGCAGTTTGAACATTGTGTTTTAACGCGGCGGATGTCGTTGGCAATCATTGTGGAGCCAATCCAGACTATATGCAGAGAGTCAACTGCAAACAACATTTCAATAATTCGAGGAGAAGAAAGATAACCCATGTTTTTTTTATAATAAGCCGTGTGCTCGATGAGATGAACAACATCCATATAAACTTTCATCCCCCATTTAACCCCTTAAGGGAATGAATTTTCAAAAATCCTTCTTTTGTGCTCACTTTCGTTACATAAGGAACACTTGTGCAAAAATTTACGCTTTTAGACCTAGAAAGTATAGGGTGTGCGTTGTCTGTCCGTGAATAAGCTGTGTCTACGCCATGGTATAATAATACGAGTATACTTCGCCAGGTATAGCATTCCGAGACACTGTGGTCACGTCGGAGACACAAGCCTACGTCATCACCGCTGTGTTACCAGTAGTGTGTAATAATAACTTCCCAACCGCCTTTATTACCTGTGCTAATCCGATAATACAATGAGGTTCTAACTAACAAGTACGTTGGTATTTGTTGAAATTGAATTGTTTCGTTTGATTAAAAAACGAAACGACAATTTAAATGCTTTATATATATTTTTTTAACAGAATGGTGACATAAAATGTTTCCATAATTCGTGTTCTGTTGCAATAAAGTGGCAACTGGATAGTGACGTATGCATGTGTCACTCCTGGAGTGCCAGACCTTATTTTTTTTTAAACCATGGTCTATGCTAGGCGAGCCGAGCACTACTGGAGCACAAGCGGAGCACGAATTCACATGGCGACGCGTGCTCGTTCGAGACTCCTAAATCCGTCTTTGCTACGCGAATTCGTGCTCCGTTCATACTCGGCTCACCTAGCGTAGACACAACTTAATATTTTATACACTAGAATATTAGGTAGAATAACATTATGACAAGAATAAGATACGATTTATAGGTTAGCAAAAGGATCAATGGCCCACGTTGACCCCTGGAAAGGAAAAACTTACATTCTGCTGATGCTTTATTTCGTACATTTAAAAAAAGTTCTTCAAATGGATAGTGCTTCTAAAACACGGTCAGATTCCATATCGTTAAATGTCATAATGCGAGTACCTAAGTACCTATAAAAAGATGATGACCAATTGTATGTACCTACTTAGACGCTTAGTAAGATTTTTGAATAATTTTTAAAATACCTGAGCACTTATTTTTTTTACTGGCAGTAATGTAATATTTTTATTAATTAATAAAAGCAACAACAATTCTGAGTAGGTAGTGATTTTTACTAACTAACCGAATAATAGCCATTGCACACGGGGTTGATTCATAAAGCTTGCTTAAAGTTAAATGACATTTAAACGTCAAAAATGTATGGTTAGACAGTCGCTAATCATTACCTAAGGCGCTTCCCCGACCAGACGACCTTGAGCGTTCGGTCCTTCTCTGTCCCGTCGCTGAGTCTCGCTCAGTCCGGCTCCCTGCGCACGCCCATTTATCATAAAATTGACAAAAACAAATTTAAATGATTTTAATAAAAAAAGACAAGCGATCTTTTAAAATAAAATGTGAAATATAGAGATTTTTATATGACTTATCCATTAGTGTAATTCCTCAATTTATTAGAGCGTCACCTTTAGCAAAAGATGCATGCAATCAAGAATTTTTGTCACTTTTTTAGGAGATTTTAAATGTATTTATAGTACATACAAGCAAATAAGAACGTGCAATGTGATGATAGGATATCGAACATAAATAATGTGCTTGTAGATGTAGTTTATTACTGATAATTGTTGAGTTAATAGTTGTTGTTGCAGTTTTTGCCTCTGAATAACGTACTATTGCAAAGTTTTGCTCGGGGTAGCGCCTTAACAATTTGTAACGTTTATAAATAAAGGGCCTAAAGCCCAAGCCACACTGAGGCGAATGCCGCCCGGGATACCACTCGCGACTACGCGCGTCGATTCTTTCAATGATTTGAAAGTCATGCGGCTATTCTCCCCAGTTTGTACACCTCTATCCATACAAGTTCATCATCATTTCAGCAGAAAGACGTCCACAGCTGGATATAGGCCTGCCGCTAGCATCGCCACTTCAACCAGTAGTTACTATACAAGTTAGTTCAACACAATCGACGCGAGCGAATTTTGTCCCGCATCCCGCGCGGTTCATTTTGAGGTATTTATTCAATGTTTACTTTGACTCGAGATGTGTTGCGCTTGTGACAGCGATTTGTATGCTTCTTTCATGGACCCTGATTGTTTTTGTGTATTGTTTGTTTTACATATCCAACACGCTATGTAGGTATATTGTAGACAATAACGCAGTTTCTGACCATGTTTTTTTTTAAATACCTTTCGGCTTAACGTTAACTTGTCGTCTACGCTTATTAAAAAAAAAGGAAATTGAATGCCATTTATGATTTTTGAATAGACGAAAAAATTAAATACTTAAAGACATTTATGTCCTATGTATAACCTTTCATATACTTTTATTTAAAGTACCTACATTATAGTCTGTCTACAGATTCACCAAAATCTATCAAGAACTTTAAAAAGTAGTCTAAACTTCTTGATAGAATTTGATCATTTTTTTTTACTTAGAGATCGTCTTGAGAATGGTTTATGTGTAGGTAAGTGATAACGGTGGTTGGTGATTAGAACCACCAAATGAAATCCTGCCGCTCGCTCGCTAGTAGACAAATATAAATCATTATATATACCAATAAAACGGTGAGAGCACAAGAAAAAAAAAATCTTTTCTTAAAATGTTTTCCTTGTAAAACCAGTCCTTATTCTAACGTTATTTCGTGTTGACCTACTGTTTACAGTTTTTTTAGTTGCTAATCTTTTATAACACATCCTATTGAATCAAACGACGCATCAGTTACATTTCGTATGCGTGCGCGCTCAAACGGAACGCTCGTAAAATTCGTCTGGGATTACCTTTACAAACGATAGAAAATGGAAAAGTTAATTGTGTTTCTGTCTCTCGTCGCAGCAGTTTGCTGTAAGTATTTAGTGAAATAAACATTTGTTATTTTATTTTTTGTTAAATAATAATAAAATCTTTTTCGAGATAATAACCTTTTCGTTAAGCCCAAGCATGTGTGGCATGATCACTTCTATTTCTACTCTAAGAAGAGAAGACAAATCACTTTTCTAACAAAAATTCATTCTCTTCATGAATTTTGTCATCGCGCCGTAGAAATTTATCTACACAATCTGTCATTTTATCTTCCGTTTCTTCTGTTTCTATAGTGGTCATGCTTACGCATGCAGGTTGGTCATTCTTTTTGGGTCTGTCCAAAAAAAATTCTAGGTGCTGTCTGGATTCTGATTCTAAACATAACTGACGAAATATGGGTGTTCTCTTCTATGCAATTTCTTGTCTGACCCTTCGGGGAATACATTATGTTAAACCTGCACCTCACTACTCGCGAAGTTGTTTCGACGAAGTACTGGTCGAAATTAACCGAAGTCCGAAGTACGTGACTATACACTCATGCTAAGAACTTACGGAACACTTCGAGTCCTTTGACTCGGGCGCATAAACCGACAGCGATCGGAAGTCGCCCGAGGCGAGCCGAGGTTGAACGAAGCGAACCGAACTGCCCCTTCTATACTCTCGTATTCTGTTAACTTCGATCAGCTCCTTGAGTAGTGTAGTGCAGGTTTTATGTTTGTGTTATGTATATAAACTTATTAGCGTTTATCTTGTTTCAGGTATCCAATATGACGGGCTCAGAGGTATGTTCAATATGGTTTCATAAACTGATACTAACTAGACCTGTAATTAAAATGAAATTAATAATTTCTCAAGCCCAGATTAGGAGAAAGGTGTTAACAATTTTCTTAATTCTCCAGAAATCCGTAGCTTTTTCGGACGTAAAATCACAGAGACTATAAAATTTTTCAATATTTTGTATGTGCTGCAGCCATCTGGTTAATTTAGCCAGCTAATTCACGCCTAGGCCGTTCGTTAAACGGTGGCATCCAATTAAATAGCTGAATGACAACTAGCTAAGTCATTGAGCGCAATATTAAACCAAATGGCTGAATGTCATGTAGACATTTAGTTAAAATGGATATTTATGAATTTGTGATGTTTGGTTAGGTTAGGTTAGTTTAAATCACTTGGCTGAGTCCTAGTCAATCATCTCCAAAGGGCTGACTTTCAATACGCTAAGTTGTTAAACTTAGAATGATTCTAGTTCAATTAACTATCGGCCTAAACATCCGATTGGATGCCGGCGTTTAATGAACGGCCCAGGCATTCAATTAGCTGGCTAAATTAACCAAAAGGCTGCGACATACTTGCATCACATTCTTGTTATTTCTACTAAAATAACGTTGTCCACATTAGGAATTTCTCCAGCATCGAAGGTGTGTTGTTTATGACTTTGTGGTGTGTTCTTTGTGTTGTGATGTGTGCCTTTTTGGCCTCGCACAGGTTTTTTACTTGTTTATTGTTGTTTAATTTTTTTTCCTTTTTCTTTTTTATTGTTAATTTTGTTAGTTTTAAATGCTCCTTTTTTATTTTTTACTCTTAGTATTTCCTGTGCGTGTCCCAAATAAAATATTTTTCTTTTCTTTTTTTCTTTTTCTCCAGTCAAATTCGGCTGGTCGGACGCCCTGGCCGATATGGAGTACTTCTTCTCGATACCTCGCACCATCAGCGACGTGGAGAACGAAGGCTGGCAGAGGACGGAGAGGCCTCCAGGACCTCTGCCGGAGCTGAGAATGTACTGTCCTCCCGGGAGGATCGTCTGCCCTCTGTATGATACTGCTGGCTTCGTGGCCGGACTTATGGTTGCTGTAAGTAGACTTTTAATGTTTAGAAAAGCTGATCTACTATGTGAAAATCTCACCGTGAAAACTTAGGTGAAGTGATCCGGAAGTGAGCTATCAATAGTATCAATCCGTTGCATCAGGTAGAATGACAGCCCAGGTAATAGAAAATACAAAGAAAAGAAAAAGAAAAGAAAGTACGTTTATTTGCGGTAAACATGACGCAGAGAAAAACACACAAATACAAAAAAGAACGAGTTGGGGGAAAATATGCGTCGCATCCACGCAAAACATCAATCGCTCAACATAATGCTACGTCCCTATGCGAGACAGAGCCCTAGTGTTGGGTCACAGCGACAGCCGGCGTTGACGTGATGACGTCAACCAGTGCAGCATACCAAAAAGTAAAAATAACAAAAAAATAATGAGAAATTAAATAAATACACTATACCTAGTTCTAAATGTTTATATAAACCACAGACAACTTAGCCCCGTAGACACCTCATTAAGAACATTTTGTTCGAATATACTATCGCCAAAAGTCAGGGGGGGCCGAGGTGCAAAGAGAGCTGTGATTGGCTATTTCAATGTCACATGTCAGACGTCAAATGACTCATAGGACGGCTTAGGGTTGGTATGAGACTCGATATTTTTATCGATAAGCAACATTTGTAAGTACTTAGATTTATTTATCTATTGAAACAGGTACATCGATCAAATACTAATCTCACATTATAGCACAGAGATACTACGTATAATAATTCGTTATAACTAGTACATCAAACAGAAAATAGTTTTGGAGAAGCACGTGGCATGTTTGCGCCAAATTCCATGCACTGAGTGTATTAATTAGTGCCAAAATATTTCGGGAACTAGGAAACTAAAGTCGATAATATCTGAAAATATTGACAAGTGACCCACCAAAGTTGGTAACAAAAGCGTTGGTACAGCAGTAATAAATAAAATACGTCGTTTCTTTTTGAGTTCAAAGCAATCCGTAGTAAAATGACGGGAACATATAACACTATTTGTAGTGGGACACCAATTTTCATCTCGTTTCGTAGCGCTTATACAAATTTTCTTTAATTCTAGGCATTTAGGAAACCTCTAAAATTAAATAATGATTATTTATTTACATATTTTATGTTTGTGGTAACATATCGATATTTTATTTGTAGATTTGTTATCGATTCATCATCACTAGTAAACTGTTACCGATGATAGAGCGAGATAGTCATATATAAATTAAAACGTGAAAGAAAGAGATTTTTCAAAAGACATCAACGAGCGCTACTGTACCTTTGCATTTGTTTCGTATTCAAATAATGTCGTTAAATTAAATTTTGTAATTATTTTATGCTTTTAAATAACTTATCGGTGAAATGTAATGCTGTCTTTGTGTAACCTCGAAGTTTTGCTACATTTTCCGCACCATTTCACTGCACAATACGGCATTTTGAATATTCTTTTCGATTTTTAAAACCTCAGAACAATAACTAAAACACGTCAACATTCAGTAACGGACTGACTGGCGCTTCCTAGACGAGTTGGGGGCGTGGCCATCACATATGAGGCCGTAGAGCTAATGCTTGGCAAGCGCGGTTGCCCTCCTATGCGGTGTCTACGGGGCTAAGTTGTCGGTGATATAAACATAATATTTATAAAGTAGTAATATTCCGGGAAACGACTCGTGCGCCCCGGCCTTTAATTATAATCTGTGCGCTCAGCTGTCATAAAACGGTTCACTTCACAGACTAGTTAGTCTTGTTCACTTCAACCTCGTTTATCGTAAATTATCCAGTCTGAAGTATGAATTGGCCCCGGATTCTTCAGCAAGAATTGATTTTAATTCTTGTATGAAATAGGTGCATGATATTCCTTACATTAACCACCTACTTAGGTTCGTACAAGGTAGGTATGTTCAATTTGAAAACTTTGAGATTTTATTTCCTACTGAAGAAAAAACCAAGCCATAGTGGCAATTTAAATTCTAGCTGTAACTTTTCTAGGACCTCACTTTTCTTTATAAGGTGAAATAGAATCGATCAACTCAAAAATGCTTTGATAGGTACCTTAAAACGAAGCTACAGGAAAACGTGCTTAGGAGGCTGACCTGAACTTCTTATTGCATACAAGCTCAACTTAGAGATTAGAGTACTAGAAAACCCACAAACCGCAAAAAGTACGTATCAAAATACCACCCTGTATAAAAGCTATAGGTGTATATCTACAACATGAGAAGGTATTGTATAAAAGTTGCAGTATGTACTTTGTAAGATTACGTCAAAAGTACGTTTCATGACGGATCAATCGTTCGATTTTGTGTATTGTTATGTCGACAGAATCAACAACCATCACAAAATACATTATAACAACCCAAAACACACACAGTAGTTGCTATTGGTGCATGACCGCGCAAATATATTCCTCATTGCTGACAATGCGCAGTCAATGCAGACCAGTTGGTGAGTGACGCGTCATTCGCGGCGTTTATCTAATTTATTTGAATGAACAAGATCAATCACGGAGGGTTACGACCCACGCTTGAGTTGCTTCAATGGACACACGTAATGCACGTACAGTTCGATGGAGTCATATTTGGAAGAAAAGAAAAGGGTTCACATTGAGTTAGAATGTCGTGTTTGCCTGCCTGACAGAAATGTAAACTTGTTACTAATTATTATAAACATCTTATAAGATGCAATAGCATTTTGAGTACTTAATCTATTGAAGATCTAGAGCAGTTGTGGTGTGCTTCGAACACAGGCACTTTGTGTAAATTATTTCGTATCCACTTCTAAAAACGATGAAGGAAAACATCGTGAGTAAACCGGCATTTGTGTTAGAACCAATAATTCGAAGACATGTGACTTCCATCAACCTGCACTGGGGCAATGGGCCCGCGTGGTGGTTTATGGCCCACTCTCTTTCCCAGAGAGGAGGTCTGGGTCCTAACTATGGGAACATTATATACGTTTATGTTAAGCTATTGAAAAATAATATCATAGAATCTTTGACTCTACGACTTGCACCATATCGTGATGCCAGTAGAAATAATTAATATTATACCTACTTTGTCATTTTCCTTATGAGTAACAATTTTAGACTTGTCTTAAGGTGGCTTGAAAAAACACATTTATTTTTTCTCAAGTCACGATCTTGACATTGACACAAAAGATGTTCTCGTAGAGGACACTCGAAAGGTACACATTCACGATACCTATAAGTAGTTAAGCTACCTAACACTAATTGACAGAAATAACAACAAATAAATATTTTTAATTTTTGAGTCAGAGTCAGCATTGCCCTACAACGTGGCAATGCTGCCAGCCTTTTGGGCACTTTTCCTGTTGACAGCGATGCGGACAAATTTCTTGATGCCCTATGATTCTTTCCCCTCCCTTTTTTATGCACATGTACATTTTATTATTATCATTTTAAGACTGTAAGCTTATACATTATTTAAATATTTTCTTGATTGAAAATAAATTACAAATAAATACCGTCAAACGGGGTGAATAGGGATGCAGGGGTGAATCGAGACGACACTTTAAAAGGGATTTTAACATTGAAATAATATAGTTTGTTGCCAAAAAAGACTAAAGTGTTTACTGTATTATAATTAACGAAATAATGTAGTTTGGCAACAAACTATATCATTTAAATGTTAAAAACCCTTTAAAGTTTCATCCCTATTCACCCCGTTTGACGGAACTTGTTCAAAATTACACACGGAGATGGTATTTATGGACATTCCCCAAAGAGGAAAGGCTCAACAAGAGAGAACAAAGGGTTTACAGTACAACTATTTTCTTAATGTCCCTCGGCAATCATCGCATTTCCGAATACAAACGAATGCTAATTTCCATGTCCATCAATTATTGCATTTGTGGTGTATAATAATTTGAATTCATAACTAAGTACTTTATTGTTGTTTTGTTTTAACGTAACAACAATAAAGTACTTAGTTCCGATTAAGTATAATATAATAATATGATATTCTGATATAACTTAGCAACATTTATAAATAATCCCCTAATTGTTTATCTGAGGCCCC
The DNA here is from genome assembly GCA_917490735.1 of Dryobotodes eremita. Classification (NCBI taxonomy): domain Eukaryota; kingdom Metazoa; phylum Arthropoda; class Insecta; order Lepidoptera; family Noctuidae; genus Dryobotodes; species Dryobotodes eremita. Next base: position 17,081,177 of record OU823257.1, read on the forward strand.
AATTGCACTATGATATATTTTTATCATATAAATATGATTTCATCATAGTTAAATGATGCTGTTCTTAATTTTTACATATTACACTTATGATCATTTAGGCGTCATCCTTAATCTTTCGTATGGAGCCGGAACGCGGATCCACGCGAGACATGATGGGCTTTTTAATTGTTTCTGTAATTAAGGCATTCCACCGGTTAATCAAGATGGATAACTATTTAGCCGTGTTTTCTGTTGCTATGAGTGTAATTTTATTAAGTAATTGCATTAAAAAAGAAGATAAAAACGATTAAGAATTAAAAAAAAAATAAGACGTATTTGAGTTAGATCACGGGTAGCAAGGTAATAAGAGAGAGGGGTCCATAACACCTTACTTGAAGAACTTAGATGGGAAGATAAAAAGTCTTACAAAATAATATCTCCGGGTAGATGAAGTTGTGTTTAACTATATATTGTCAAAGGTAGCACCCATAATTTCAAAGCAAGAAACTCACTTAAGATGCCCAATTAGTGCAAAAGATGCATTTATTACTAACCCTGAAATATCTAGCTACCGGAGAATCTTTTTCCATCTTACAGTTTCTAACCAGAATTACCCAATATATAAGGCTTTCAAATTATAGTATTTTGACGCCATTTTTGACGTTATACGGATATGATCATATTTGTACGCTTGCTGCCAAATAGGATCCGTTAACTATGATCATAGACAATATGTATCATATATTACGAGTATGTTGTTATTCTACCGTCATAGGTTCTTCATACAAAAATGACTCTTACATCTCTGATCATATTTCTATGATAGTCTAATATGACTCTTATTGACTGCCAACCTAAATTGTCCATATATTCAAATTACAACAGCCATTTTATGACAGTTCTATGAAATGGCGATACCTTGGCCCATTGACGTAGTGTGTCAATTCGATAAATAATAAAACAATTATCCTTGACTGCGCCTGCACATTATAAGAATACATAAAAGACTTTATTATAGCTTCCAGTGGATGAGTTCAACTCCCCGGGCAAGCCTGAGAAGAAGTTCATCAAATGGTCTGCGCCGGCGGCGGAGGGCGAGCCTGCAAGAGAGTACTGGACGGCTATCCAGTACTTCGTGTCCGCAGGTAAATGTCCAAAAGGGATGCTAGTTTTACGTGCATGTGAACATTATGACGTAAGGGTAGAAAAAAAAAATATTGCTGTTCTTAGGCTTTGGTCATCAACTTGATGTCTAAACCAATATTATAAAGAGGTAAAATCTTTGCAAAAGGTAATCTCTGGAAGAAAGTACCTACTGATCCGATTACAAAAGTTATTTCACTGATAGAAAGGTGTTTTATGTAAAAGCACGCGGAAGAAGTCTAGGTCAGAAGTTAGTCAATCTTGTCATTGGTAGATACATCCGTATAAAACTGTTCCTGTAAGGGGCGTCCATTCATTACGTGAGGCGTTTAGGGGGGGGCAGGGGGTCGAGCTAAATCTCACCCAATCTCACGTGGGGGAGAGGGGGGATCTCGGCAATTCTGACAATTTTTTTCCCCGCTAAAACCATGTAAATGGCGAGAAAACTGGGTAAATTAAGTAAAACATGTTTCTCACTAGCTACTGAGCGTCTTTGTTCAAGCCACAACGATTTAGAGTGGCTAAATCAAAGCAAGGTAGAAGGAGCAGATGATTTTTACTTAAAATCACATGGATATGTTGGTTCCAGAGACCACACATGAGTCCCCGTGGACGGAATTAGAGTGAATATTCTTTTACGAATTTTAGTAGTTCCTATTTAAGTATTTTATTGTTGGACTTTCTCACTGTGATTCTAGACTACGTTCTTAGTAGTCTTAAATAAAAACAATAAAGCAAATTATGTTTTTTTTAAATAAATCCAACGCAATAAAGCATTGATTAACGTATTTACACAAAAATACGTATTTTGAAAAAGGGGGGGAAGGGGTGTCAATAAATCGCCTCACGTAATTAATGAACGCCCCCTTAGACACACAACGCACAGTATGCTGTGCGTTGTGTGTCTAATTAAAATTCACTGAATATATGTACATATTTCTAGAAGGTTTTTTTTTCAGAGCGAGGAAAGTTGTAAGTCTAGGTGTATTTGAACGAGTGGGAATTGTGGGAAACAACCAAGTTATCTAAAATAAATACAATGTTTCAACCTTAGCTACAGAGACCTTTTCAGCCGCTTAACAATGTAATATGTAAGTGCTTAACAATGTAAAATACTCGTTGAGACTCCTAGAGCTATCGTCGTTGAAATGCAACCGATATGCGGGCATTGTGTTCGAGAGCCATTACTCTTTGAGCAGAGCGGTAAACTGAAAGCATCCTACACTTAGGTACATAGTTTTGTAGCACTAGCCCACTTACTTTTGCGGATCGAATATCTGGAACTCGGATTTAAGTAAAAGTTGTAATCTACGGTATAGGTACCTTCATATGGATCATTTACATACCTACCAATCTACTAGATACAGAATCACCATAAATGATTGATATATTAATGACTTGCCTTACCTCATAAAGGATAATCATGATATAGTGTTGTTTGCGGATGGCACTTGACTTTTGTTTAAACTTAAACGTCAGCAGCTGGTTACTGACGATGTAAATATCGCGATCTCAAAAGTAGTTTACTGGTTCAAAGTTAATAATTTACTGCTTAATGAAAAAAAAAAACAAATGCATTAAGTTTACGCTACCTCACGTTAGAGAGGTGAAAACTAATGTATTGATGAAGGGCGAAGAATTGAATCCTGAAGATAGAATGAGATGGGAAAAAAGAGAATTTATTGGAGCAGCGAGCATCCCAAGCCTTTCCGCTTCATAAAAGATTTGAATTTATTAAGGCTTAGATTTGAATGTGGCTAGGAAGTTTATTATAAAAACATATAGGTACATTGACATATAAACGAGCCACTTATTTTCTTGAGCCTGCACCCTAATTACGTAACACACTATCAATAACAATCTGAAGCATTTGGAAGGATATTGCTAATGCATTGCTTCATATGTTCGAAAAAATTGTTTGCTCAACAACGTAAATAACGCAATGAATGTTGTTGAAATGTCAAAATGAAAGCCTACTGTTAGTGTGTTACGCAATAATTTTACCCCGCTGGTTGTAGAAACAACAAAATTGTGTTTAATTCACAAGACGATGTAACAGCCTCAGGTAACACACTCCGTGAGATTCCTTGAATTGCATATTATTAGATTGCGTTTGAGAGCCGAATTCAGTGAACTGTTAGTGTAAGATTATGGTATTAATGGCGGGGTGCTAAACTCTGGCAAAGAAAGGTAACGACATGTCGTGTTTAGTGCTCATTGTTGCATTGTGTTAGCTAAATTTGCATGAACTTTCATGTAAGATATAATGTAGTCTTTTTTCTGTAATAAGGATAAGCTAAAAAATCTGAACACCCGCCATAGATACGGATTTGTTAAGATTTGGTAAGCATATGTCACCAAATTGTTCCGTATCTGCATACTTATTATTTCTTTTTAAATTCTGAAAGAAAATAGGCAAAAAAGGTACTTCACCGTAATCGCCATAAAAAGCCTCAACTGCAGCGTCCAATCACCTACGAGTACTAAAACCAATTCTAAAAGATCGAAAGATTCTTTCCCGGATTTTTTTTGTTTAGACAAAACAAATCTGTTCCTGGCATTTTTTACTTTTACTATAATATCACTCTTTTTGTATTTTCCAGAGTCACTGAAGGCAGGTGCAGGCCCACAAGTGGAGAACGGAGCCACTCTCCAAGATGGCGGCGTGTGGGTGGCAGGACACGACAAACGACTGATGCGCGTACCCAGCACTGAAGCTGAGCTCAATAGCACCGCCTTCAAGAAACAAAACTGTATTCCTAACATGGGTAAGAGTCATTGACTGAAAACTGAAATAGTAAGGCTATATCGCCAGTGAAACATATTTATTTATTTCATAGTAAATAAATCGGTGCCGTAAGACATAATTATATAAGGGTTGGGCCTAAAACGGTGCCTTGAGACACTCCTTTTTTAATGTAATCGACCGTTTGCATGTTCGCAATAATAAGCGTTCTAATGTGGGTAATGGCTTGAGCCCGAGTCGCACTTCAATGAAAATACTTATAACATTTGAGCATAAGTCTCATATTTTAATGTGACTGCAAAAATCACGTCTTGTTCACATAGAATAGATAGAGACGGAGTCAAAGTCTTTGAAAGATCTCAAATAAATCCTCTTTTTCTATTTTGTAAAAATATTATATCTAATGTTTCCAGGAACCCACTATTACTATAACATGACCCAGGACCTGAACTGCGAGGACTTGCTGCCGTGGTTCGCACTGACCACGGGGGGTGACCTAGTCGGTACTGGCTTCCAGGTGATCGGTAGACTGCCCAAACAGAAGAGAAGGGACTGGTTTGAAGCTATACCCAACGCCAAACAAGGCATACAGGTGAGGAACAGTGCCAATTAGAAATCATTCATTCAAATTAACTATAGGATTTCCACTTATTAAAGGACAGCAGTTGAAAGACAGCTCTCAACACGCACACACTACCACTTCCAAGAAGTGGCATAATAAACTCGCGCAGTAATGTTTTCGGTAGGGGCTTGCACGAGAGAACTCATCAGTAAATACCAAATAAATGCACCGGTTTCTTTGGGGTAACAGGAATAATGACGTTATTAGGAGTAATGTGCAAACCATATAGCAAACACTATGAACGAGACAGAATTAACGTCATCATCATTCAAGCGAAAAACATTCACTGCTACAAGAAGTCAAGCATCGCCACGACGACCATTCCGGTCTTATGCTTCCCGTACCCGGTAGAATTCAGTGTGTTGGTGGGTATTTATGTTATTCGTGTGTTCGAATCATCCCCTAATTAAACTCCATGCCATAAAATAGGTCATATTTCAGGTGACGATGCCGTACGCGCCGGATTGTCTGGGGGAGTGGGCGGACAAGTACGGGATTGTGTCCATGCACATATACTTTGTCAATGATCCTTGGAACATACAGTGCAAGTAAGTAAATTAATATTACTTATTTAATTGTAATTGGATCAAATCATAATAATCTCAGACTTGTGGACTGACTGTCAAGTGGCAGTCCAATATGGGTCGCATGGCAGAAATGGTTTTACTAAAAGCTATTGCCTCGATGCCAGACCCAATAACGACTTCCAAACTTGGGGTCCAGGGTACGATTCTCGGGTAAGTCAAAGGGTTTTTCTTTAGGAAATTCTCAGTAGCATCCTGGAATCTGGATTTCAGCGCGGTTAGTGGCAATAAGCCCCCCTATTTTATGTTTTATGGGACTGATAAAAGACATACCTAACTAGTAAAAGCCCATATTTTCCCGGTTAGGTATGTCTTTTATCACCTACACATGTCTTCCCATCCTTTCGGGAATCCAGCACCTTAATTGCGTAATACACTTTCAATCACCATCTGATTAATTTTGAAGTATATTGCTAATCCATTGCTTCATATGTTCGACAAACTTGTCTGCTCAACAACGTACATAACGCAATGAATGTTATGCTACTGTCAAAATTAAAGCCATCAACCGTTAGTGTGTTACGCAATTACCCCGCGGGATGTTATGCTTTGTTAACTAGTGACTGTTAATTTAAATTAATTTGTAGGAACGGTGACTCCATCAAGCCTGCTCCTGCGCTGGACCGGATCTTTCTCAATGGATACAGATATGCAACTAAGATATCAGATGAATTCACCAAGATGTTTAGCGGATAAATTATGTTTAGTAATTTTATAGTTATCCAATAATTTATATTATTTTTGTGAAAGTAACAGAAGAGATTAGAAACAAGAGATATTTAATTAGTAAGAAATGCAAAACGATTTTTTTTTATGCAGGTGATAGTTTGTAATAAAAAAAAATCTTAAAAAGTAGTTTTGTTGTAAGAGAAACCATGACGAAGAACGAATGAACTACGATCCTATTATAGAAATAAAAATATACGAAATTAAAAATGATACACTTTATTATAATCTATACTGTATATATATGTCGGAGAAACAGCATTCTTCTCGACATCGTCATTAGTGGTCACGAGTTTAGTGGGCGTCATTAGGGTGAAATGCGAGCACAAAACAAAGTATTCACTGTTTCATACAATTTAATGGCAGTTATTTTACAACGTTGATATTTACTGAAGGAATCAATATCTCACAATAACTAATTTGCTTAAATAATTATATTCGAGCAGCAGGTTCGCGACACCAATCTAACTTTATCACCAGCGATCCACCTCGATCAACCACCGTTACTCTAATGAATCCTCACTCTACCCCACCAAAGTTAAGATGGCGCCTCGACCCCACTCTAGATTTATCCTCTGCTCTGATTGGACGTTATACAATGCAGTGCCTTTTAAATAAGTTAGTTAGATTTACACAATATTAAAATGTAATAAATTAAATCAAATTAAATTAGGATTTAACAAGTTATTTTCAGTTAACAATCAACCTTATCAATTAATCATATGCAACCAACAATCAACTCTCTGTTTACTTCCTCCAACACGGCCCTCCTGACATTTCACACGTCCTCGTGTGATATTGAGGGACGAGCGTCATAATGGTCTGTAAAAAATAGAATATGAACAAAATGTTTGTAAGATAGTTCGGCCACTCTTGACAAAGTCAAAGAAACGTGATTGTTGCATCTTTTGCACAATGACTTCATCTAAAATAGATTCTACACGTCATAATAGAATAGGCACACAGCAAGGGTTATTATTTTATTACACTCATAGGATATGGATTCTCTGTAAATTAAATGCTTTCGTTAACAGTCACGGTATCAAAACAGCCACCTCGCCCTTCAAACCACCCACACCACCGTCTAAATGGCCTCCTCGCCTTTTAGACAATTCGTAACTATACAGTCTAATTGGCCACCTCGCCGATCAGACCACCCATGCCACCGTCTAAATGGCCACCTCGCCTTTTTAGACAATTCGTAACTACACAGTCTAATTGGCCACCTCGCCGATCAGACCACACATGCCACCGTCTAAATGGCCACCACGCCTTTTTAGACAATTCGTAACTACACAGTCTAATTGGCCACCTCGCCGATCAGACCACCCATGCCACCGTCTAAATGGCCACCTCGCCTTTTTAGACAATTCGTAACTACACAGTCTAATTGGCCACCTCGCCGATCAGACCACCCATGCCACCGTCTAAATGGCCACCTCGCCTTTTTAGACAATTTGTATCTACACAGTCTAATTGGCCACCTCGCCGATCAGACAGCTTAAGAACTTAACAGCCACCACGCCGTTAAGAAAACATACACAGAGCTTATGCAACCACCACGCTTACATAAAACTTATGTAGCCACCACGCTTACATAAAACTTATGTAGCCACCACGCTTACATAAAACTTATGTAGCCACCACGCTTACATGATAAATGATAAATGATAAATGATTTTATTTCTGTAAGTAGGTTTGTACAAACACTTTTACACGTCAATCATATTTTAAAACTAGATGAGGTCGGCGTTTCCTATCTGACTACTCTGAGAAGAAAGGCCGAAACAAACTCAGAGGTCACAGTCTCTTTTAAAGTCCAGACATAATCTTGGTCAGATCATGTGAAGACCGTGTAGATTTGAGTCTGAAATGGTAATTTTGAGGAAAAAATACCACACAGAATGAGTGGACCTGTCCAGTCAGTGCACGCATTTGTCAGTAATCGTGCAGCTCAACTCAAAACTTAAGGAGCTCAACGATTATTAACGACATAAAACTTATGTAGCCACCACGCTTACATAAAACTTATGCAGCCTCCACGCTTACATAAAACTTATGTAGCCACCATGCTTACATAAAACTGTAGTCATCACATACTTCATGCAGACGCTCAGACAGTTCACATACGCACACAGCTGAGCTTTCTAATTAATTTAGAAACTAGTACAAAAATCATAAATCTTCTCATCACTATCATCTGACAAGCAGGGATCAAGCTCAGTAGGTACATAGGATTGGGGGAGTGGACGTAACCGGTCTCTTGTATACTTGTAGATACGGATAGAGTTCAAACTATAAGATGATACTTGCCACCGTCTAGTAGTTTAATGACCTCATAAAGTCCTTTGTATTTAGGGTCCAATATGATTTGATTTGTCCCATATGAGCAAGCATAACAGATATCACGATTTCTTGTTTGTCTAAACTACCTCATCGAGACATGAGTGAAGTGAATAAACGGCTTGCATATGCCGCGAGGCATTCGCAGTCTTGTGATTTACCAGAAAACATTTTTAACCCAGTCGCTGCTCACGTTTCCAATGAGTCAAAGCGAGAAAGGAAAATATTTCACTCCTCTTGCTCAAAAAGTCCGACATTGTAGCGTACCAGAGCGGGGCCAAAACAGCATATTTTCCTCTAAGGGAAAAAGCAAACTTTTGTTTGTTACCAATGAGCCTACAAAAACGATAAAGCCCTCACTCACAAGCAGAATAATCATGAATAAAGACTCTACCCACCACTGTTTCATGAAAGAGAAGAACATTTCACCTTTGAAAATGGAACCAAAAGCGGTATCTCTTCGGCAGAATGCGCGCACCGCGCCGCGACCACAGATTAAACAAAAACAAAAACAAAAAAAAAAAAAAAAAAAAGGTTTGCTGCGAAATCCATAGAATTTCTCTGCAATTACAAATTAAATTGGCCACCGGAATAATTCGTTTTACAACAGTGAAAACGTCATCATCTAGTGAGAATGGAGACCCCTATTTGCAGATGAAAGAGAAATGAAAAGAAACAATTTTCAATCGGCTGCCGTCAAGGTCACGAAGCATTTACCTATTCAAATACTCACGAAAACTTTATGAAGTAGAGGACAGAAAAACGAGTGGATTCGCTTACGGAAGGCACCGTACCTTGATGAACCTTCCAAAAAATATTAAAGTTCAAGCCCTCGGAGCACATACGCAATGTCACGAACAACTATACAGACAAGACACAATGTCAATATAAAGAAAAATGTAAATTCGACGGCTCCTCAATAAACCATCCACCGGCCCCAAGACCGAGAAACCCAAAGCTTTCACGAGGAAATACATCGAGAATCCCGCAAATAAAGCTCCAAATGAAAACACTGGACAACAAAGGTACCTACTTACATGTTTTAACCGTTTTTCTATTATTTTCATCAAACTAAATTGCTACTAGGTACCAACCAAAATACAGTTTTAACATACCTTATTTTTTATTTTACAGGTTGCTTTCTTTTTTGGGATCAGCGGCACCCGCAGAGGGACAGAACTAGCCAACATAACAGTGGAAGATGACAAAACCGATACCCATCCTCAAGCCACAAATCTATCCAATACAAAGACAACTAAGGAAAGGAAACCCGCTTCAAGTATCAAAACGGAAAATACAAAAGGAAAGTTATAGGCAAAAATAATTTAAGCAACATGCCAAAAGTGATTGCCACCTAACTAAATTTGCCTAATCCGGAACAGTACACTGGTCATTGTTTCCGAAGAACTTCCTCCACTCAAATAGAACAACGCTAAAATACCACAGTGGATGGAGTTCCGATCAAGTGGCGGAAGGCTATATAGAGAACTTCATTCAAAACAAATTTGATATCACCCAGCGCACCACAGAACGCACTAATACTGCTCCAATCAGTCCACGACCATCGACATCAAGGGATGAGTCTATTCAGCTGATTCTCTATTCAGAACACTCGAACGAGGGACCCTCATACCCGGAACCACGCGCATCACTCACGCCCACCCCACAGACAACTCAACATTCATTTTCATAGAGGACCGAAACCAAGTTGTCGGGAAAAAAACATCTCGCTAAATATCCAGAATTGCACAAATTGTTCATTTAACCCATAATAAACTATTTAAAATATTGTATTGGATTATTTTATTTTCTCGCAATTGTAGTGAAAAGTAGAGTGCAACACACGGCGCCTAAAACCCACTGCAACTCAGTTTCCATTTACTCCGTCGCTAAAGCTCGGGAGTAAAACTACCTCGTATATAATGGGCAATTTTAGCCCCCCGCATAACAATCTATTATTAAATTCTACCCATTTCATGCCAGAAAAAGCCACTTGGGAAAGCCACGTGGCGGCCGAACTTTTCATAGCCTTACTAAGAATAAGAATCGGTTTACTTCCCTGTATACCACGGTCCGACAAGCAGATATCCGCTGTTGCTAGCCAGGCTCGGGCGTCGGTGTCTGCATTTTCAGGTTCGAAATTGGGCAGCGTAATATTCAAAAACAACAATTCAAAAACAAAAAAAACAAAAAACATAAAACAAAAACAACATGAAATTTAAACAACATGAATTTTGACAGGGCGCAAACACCAGTGAGCATACGAAAAGTTAGGCGATCCCTGGGCAATTGGCCTCGGTACAGTCGCTACTAATCTTAGTGCCAATTTCACCGATGACACAACACGTTCAACATTCTAAACAGCGTTTAAGAATTGTCAGTGTCATTATTATTCGTTCAAGTAAGTAGTTCAATTCGGCAAGAAGTTCAATTGATACGTACCTATATAAGTGTAAAGTGAAAAATGTTTTCTGACGACGCAGTGCACAACGCCTCGTCTGTCGGGATTCAGGCGTTATAGCGCCTCGTAGACATTTAAATAGCACCTGATGATCCAAGAGTTGATCGAATTGTCGATCCACGCCCGACGACTTCACACGGCATCAATGTGCCTGGGACTGGATCGGTCGGCACCTCGGCAGGCGACAGATGAATACGAAGACGGTTAGGTGGGTAGGTAAGACCAAAATTCGGCCTAACTACGGGTCTTTAACCTAGAAAAAAAGTACAACGTTCCTGGAAGCTGATAGACAATAGATGTTTATAAATGAACACATCATGTCGAATGAAATAAGCAGTATTCAAGCTAGTTGGATTCCAAAATCTGTAAATAATAACGGTGACACGGGGATTAAAATATTGTTTGCTCAGAGGGAGCAGCACCACACACGATATAACGAAAAAAAATATATATGTATAATATATATGGCGCCCAGATTAAGAAAGTAAGTCCTCTGACTTACTTTCTTAATCTGGGCGCCATATTGTAGTGTAAAAGTATGCCGCTGGCAGTTATCGAATTTAGTTTAAACCAATGATTTTTGGTGTCTTATATTCGTGAATATTGGCACATTAAATTGCTTTAAATAAAAAACTCGAAGAACTCGTCATTACAACAGACTAGACGTAAAAATTTCATTAAACCTTTTAATCACATCGCTGGCAATAAGTGATTGAAAGTGAAGATTATGATTTTGCTATTAATTTTTTTAAGGCGCTTTAAAATAGTGAACAGTTGTGAATTATTACGGTTAACTGTTAGGATTTTAGTATTAACACATTTAAACAATGTACCACCTGAATTAAGGATTTTTGACTGTATATTGACTAATGTTCATTAAACTGGGTAATAATCTCAAAAAAATGTGACAATAATAACAAAGTATAGGTATTCGAAACTAAGGTTTTTCTTTAAAGTGCATTAATTTACAGGATACCCTTATATTATTTTTATAGTTATATACCAATTAACAAGGGAAACACAAAATAAAATAAAAGAGTAAAAAAAATATTTATTTATTTATTAAAGAAATTTATTAAAAATATTTTGTTACATAATAATTACTCATCCCGCGTTGGAGATGTCCAAGAACACTGCCACCACCACCCCGCCCTGGGACACCGTTTCCTCCGCCAGGACTCTCACCCGCGATATAGCGTGGATGGTGGAGCGCCCATGCCTGAAGCCGAACGGGCTCTCGTCCAGGTCCGGTCCTTCTCTGCACAAGTGGCCGACGAGGCGGGCTGCGAGTATCCGCTCCATCAGCTTACCTACCTCGTCTAGCAGCACTATGAGCCGGTACGCGGTCGGCGAGTCCGCAGGGCGCCCCGCCTTCCTGAGCAGGACCAGACGACCGGTTTTCCACAAAGTGGAAAACTCTCCTCCAGCAGCTCGGGCTGAAGACTCCGTAAATAAAGGCGCCGCGGCTCGAATTTTCCCTCGAACCGCTCGATGAGGGCGCCCCCATGGATTCCCATCTAGAGTCTCCAGCATCTCCTCCCTGGCTCGCGTTTTCAACTCGCCGACGGCCAGCCACAGTCTCTTTAGCCGCGCGGTACACCTCATACAGCGTGGCTTCTTCGTCAGGGACCCAACGACGCCTCTTCCGGTATCGGGTGTACTGGCGTCTCACCGCCACGCACGCGACGCGTAACTGCGCGATCACGGCGAACCACCAGTACACCTGGCGCCTTGCTGGCTGTATGTGGGCCCGGGGCATGGACGCGTCGTAGATTTGCATCATCACCCCGCGGAACCACAGCGCCTCCTGTTCGACCTCGACGGGTCCGCTCATTGCCGACTCTCGGATCCAGGCCTGGACAATAGCGGCCTCCTCGAGAAGCTCCCTGTCGATGCGCTTGAGCGACCAGCGCGGGCCGTCCGTTCGCGGGCCCGATGAACTGCGGCCGCCGGTGGTCTGGGCGGAGACGTCGAAACGGATGTATCGGTGATCCGACAACGTCTCCACCTCCATGGCGACACGCCAGTCGCGAACACGGCTCGCGACCGCAGGGCTAGCGAACGAGACGTCCACTATTGACTCGCCCCACGGATATCTATGACTCGCCCCGATGCCGCACACACGTGTGTACCGAGCCCACGTTCAGGACGACCAGGCCAGTCGTGACCGCCCACTCCTCCAGCGCCTCGCCCCTAGCATCGGTCACCGAAGATCCCCACGCCACAGACTTGGCGTTGAGATCCCCTAGCAACAGCACGGGGCGAGGGTGGATCGGCCCACGATGGCACCCAACTCGTCAAGGAAGCTTTCGAAGTCGGCGAGACTTTTGTTGGGCGAAAAATTCGCTCCAATCACGCCAATGCCGTCCGCGAGGGCGGCCACCCAACCGTGTCCTCGGGTCGGATTAACGAGAGCCCCGCCGATGATGGCCACCAAGCCGTCCAGGTTCCCCACCAAGTTATCCCGGGGGGGGGGAGGGACAAAGTACGGCTTGGCGACCACAGCCGCCATGCTCTGGAGCAAAAGATCCTGAGCTCTGGCAGAGTGGTACCGCGGAGCACTGGGCCGCCTCGTGGCCGGGCTGGCCGCAGCGAAAACACTGCTCGCTGCGGTTCACTTCGGCGGTGCATCGTGCCTTAACGTGCCCAATGTCAAAGGCACCAGGAGCACCGCATGGCCCTGGTCTGCAGCAGTTTCACACTCGCTGCAACCCCACCAACAGATGCCCACCGTCAGCGACCTTTCGCCGCCACCACCGGGCACCGCACCCAAATCGTGCCGAGCCTGGAAGCGTCAGCGCGAATGTCGCCCGTCCGCACGTCGTCGGGCGGACATCCACCGACTCGGGTGATGGCCGCCACGACTTCGGCCGGGGTCATCGAGTTGTCCAGGCCACCGACGCGCAGCTCAGATGTCTTCATCGGCCTGGACACCCGGACGTCCTCCGGGTTGAGGACCTCCCAGAGCTTGGCGGCCAGGATTTCCACCTTTTCGCCACTAGAATGAACCTACGTAAACAAGCCGCGCCCCCGTTATCGCCGGAGTCATTCTGAAGCCGGCAATAACGGATTGGAGACGGCCATTCTTCTCCTATAACTTCGCCGTCTCCTCCGTGCTAGTGCATTTAAGGAGCACCTCAACCGCCTCCTTGATGCCATCCGCCACTTCTTTCAGAGCACGTGTGAATGTGCCCTTCAGCTTGCCCGATTTGGTGGAAACCTTCAGGGCGACATTCACGCCGTTCAAAACTTGGCGGCTGAGTGCCACCGCTGTGATGCTCCCCCCGGCAGCCATCCGAGCAGAGCGCCGCTCACGGGCCTCTCAGGCCAACTCGCTGATTTCGTACTTCGTCAGCCGCGATAGTCTTTCGCTGAACCCATTTTGCAGCGCTAGACTCTGCTCTGTTGGACCCTAGCAGGGACACTGTGGAGTCCCCGCTTAGGTCCACCTCCGTGGGCTTGAGGCCGCTCTCCGCGTTCTCCACGCGCTCCACTGGAGCTGGCGTGTTAGTCCGGCGTATTAGCGCGAAGCAACCCCGCCCGACGCGCTTCGGCAGCCGAGCGGGGAATCCGCCCGCCACCATACGACTTCGCCTTCTTTGTGCCGTTGGGACCTTTGCGGCCGACAGATTCTCCTCACTCGAAGAAAGACTGCGCTTCCTCTGAGATACCTCCTAGTCCGATGATTGGTCCCTATCAGAACTTGAGCCCCCTCGGCTCTTGTTGCCATCTGCAAAGGCAAGCGGTGATACCACAACGCGCAAGGGCTTCAGATTCTTCTGAAGCTCTTTTTCTCGCTGGCCAGTGGTGTCGGCGGTGTGTGCCTCCTCGGCTCTTGTTGCCATTGGCAAACTGTTAACATACATTGCCCCCCCAACCCCCAGAATACGAATGGGGGCGTGACTTTCCCAAAGAAAACGTGGCGGATTCTCCAGCTGCTGAGCAGCCGGTACCGCCCTGGGGTAATTTGTTTCTGTTTGTAATTTTTTCATATTTTTTCCTTTGAAGGGTGTGGTTCCTTTTCTCCCCTGTTATCCCCCAGCGCTAGTGACCGGATCCCCTCCGGCCATTCATCCCCTCAGCACGCTTGACCTTGGGATTAAGGTATTCTTTTATAGAGGTTGTCTTCCTCTCCCCCTCCCACTATTCGCTTACGGTCGGTTCGGTTAATTTCGACCAGTACTTCGTCGAAGCAACTTCGCGACTAGTATTCCCCGAAGGGTCAGACAAGAAATTGCATAATAGAGAACACCCATATTTCGTCAGTTATGTTTAGAATCAGAATCCAGGCAGCGCCTAAAAAATTTTTTGACAAACCAAAAAAGAATGACCAACCTTCATGCGTAGCATGGCCACTATAAAAACAGGAGTAACGGAAGATAAAATAACAGATTGTTTGGAAAGATTTCTACAACGCCATGTCAAAATTCATGAAGAGAATGAATTTTTGTTAGGAAAGTGATTTTTCTTCTCTTCGTAAAGTAGAGATAGAAGTGATCATGCTAAGCATGCTGGGGATTAACTAAAAGGTTGTTGTCTCGAAAAAGATTTTATTATTATTTGACAAAAAATAAAATAACAAATGTTTATTTCACTAAATACTTACAGCAAACTGCTGCGACGAGAGACAGAAACACAATAAATTTTTCCATTTTCTATCGTTTGTAAAGGTAATCCCAGGTGAATTTTATGAGCGTTCCGATTGAGCGCGCACGCATAAGATATGTAACTGATGCGTCGTTTGATTCAATAAGATGTGTTATAAAAGATTATTCTGAGAAGAAAGGCCGAAACAAACTCAGAGGTCACAGTCTCTTTTAAAGTCCAGACATAATCTTGGTCAGATCATGTAAAGACCATGTAGATTTGTGTCTGAAATGGTCTTTTGAGGAAAAACCACACAGAATGAGTAGATCTGTCCAGTCAGTGCACGCATTTGTCAGTAATCGTGCAGCTCAACTCAAAACTTAAGGAGCTCAACGATTCGACGAACAATACCAAAGAAAGGACATTTGGGTACACTTGGGTACATTTGGATATTTTAGATCAAGAACTGTTATTGGGTTTCTCCATCAGGAGTTTCTTCAAGGCGCGCCCGTAGTGTGGATCTGTGCCCTGTTGATGGCAATAGGCTCCTATGGCAAGGGACATTTACACATATGACGAAATGAGAGTGTACTAAACTAAGTATACCTGCACTTTCGACTACCCCTTCAGGATTAATCAGGCGTGATGTTTGTTATTTAAACTGACTTAACGACCAAATCAAATGTCTTTGACCTCCGTGTGATCCATTACTCAATGTTTTAAATACCTAATATGTACCTAACTGTTCTTATCACAAACTTGTTCGTCAACAGTAAACTTAGGACCAATTTAATTAAACAACCTGAACCATTTGTTTGAAACTAACCAAAAACTATACTCATTCGAAGATTGAATGTACTTCGGAGAGTCTGCGCGGGAAGTCCACGACCCGACCCCACGATCTTCCCTTCACTACCGGACTCCCAGACGTACTGCAGGGTACCATCCGCACTTGGTTGATATCCCGACTAGTCGTACTCAGCGCATCTCATCCACATTTATTATGCGCACGATCAGAGTGTGAAACTCTCTGCCTGTCTCTGTGTTCCTTTCCACCTATAACCCGTCAGCCTTCAAACCAACAGTGAACAGGCATCTTCTGGGCACGCTCGTTTCATCGCTGACCTCATCCATAGCTTTCCATCAGGCGAGATCGACGTCAAGGGCACATTACGCAATAACAAAAAAGACTTTTTAAACTTCGATAAGTTCATAAAATCACGCTTGTACTCATCGACGAGATAAGCAGCATAAGTACCTACTGAAAAATCCTGGAGTAGACCCATTGAGTTATTCAATTTATCATAAATGATAAATCTAATAACCCAGGGGTCTATCTCTCTAAGAACGAAATCTGTAGTTCTGCCCAAATTAAAGGGCGTTCACTACTCCGTATAACCTACGATCAGAATATTACTTCGGGGCCCGAACTAAGAATAAATGACATCACGATATGACATAGTTGTTCTTACTCCAGATGTGCTTTTGCTTGCCCGAGATACTTAATTAATCGGGAGTAGAATTCATTCCGATCTATCGAACTACTTTCGGACGCGTCCGTATCTTCGATGACGGAATCAGAGAGTAAATCTGCCTGGACCCTACGCTTGGCCGTTGCGCTTACGATTACGACCACTGAACCATCGAAGTAGTTGGACTTACAGCATCGACGTTTGATCCTTAGTACCTACTGTTACTTGCATGATCAGTAGGTAATGAGATACTATTGTTTGTACCCACGGTAACGAATAATTAGTGTTTAACGCGGAAATTTAATCAGCTGTTTTAAAATTTTATTGTCAGCTAGTTAAACAATAAATAAAGTTTGATACGTTAAAGTACTATGTATTTACATGCTTTTAAGTTATTCGTATGTAAATACGCAGTACCTACTTTTTATGTAACTGCAATAAGTTCCGCTTATTACATTAAAGTATTATCTGTCTCATTTTTAAATATCGTAAATTACCTATACTGACATTATCCTCCTGCCCTTAACGCGAAAACATCAGGGTAGCCCGCGAAATTCAAATTTTCTTACGTTTTTTGCAATTTTCAGGTCAGTGCGTTGATGTTCGTGGCCGTATCCAATATTTATTTATAGAAATAAAATCATAAAAATAATCTCTCTAAACTCTCTAAGTTCATATTACCCTATTGAATGACTATTTCATGAAATCATGACATTTGATGCCAATTCTAACTTAAGGAGTTGTATTACTGATACTAATGACTATAATTCTGTAAAGCCATATTTGTTACGGTCGCGAATCATATTTTCATCAACATACAACTTGGCGCTGACGTGCAAATTGCAAAAAACGTAAGAAAACTTAAATTTCGCGGGCTACCGTAGCGCATCCCCCTTAACCTAATTTCTCCCAATCTTTCCCCCATGGCTCTTCTCCTGTCAAAATTTGTCTTAAAAGTGGCCTTACTAGCTATTTTTTTTTTGGCACCCACCAAAAAAAAAGCTTTTAAGACAAATTTTTGGATTTTTAAAAGTTTTAAAGTTTAGGCGTCCGCTTAAACTTTGTCATCCTATAAGTAACCCACTGCAGGGTAACATGCCTCCTCTCTGTGAGAGAGAGTGGGCTATAATCCTAAGTCTTGGATTTCAAACCTATCTCTACATGAAAGTTTTATACCAATGACCCAGTGGTGGAGGCCTTACTGTTGATTAAACTAATGATGCTTGTCAGGAGTACACAATAGGGTACAAGTCCACCGCTTGAAGGATCCCGAAAGCTGTTCATAGCAGTTCTTGAGGCTTCTGTTCAAGAGCGGATAAGGCATACACAGGCGGATTTTTGGTAAGTGCGAGTCCCGCATACAGCTGCTACGTCTGCTACGTAGGATGTGCACATAGAGGTTTGCCACGTTAGCTGTGCGATTCATCTCAACTTCTAAACTAATCCATACTAATATTATAAATTCGAAAGTAACTCTGTCTATATGTTACCTTTTCATGCCTAAACCACTGATCGGTTTTCGATAAAATTTGGCATGGAGATAGATGACATCCTGGGGAAGGACATAGGCTACGTTTTGTCCCGGATAATTCCCGACATCCACACGGGCGAAGCCGCGGGCAGAAGCTAGTATATTTTCAAGAGAAAATATTAGATTTCTTGTGTTTGTTTGTTACGCGTTCATGCTAAAACAGCTTAACGGATTTGGATGAAATTTGGCATATGAGTAGACCATGACCTGTATTAGGACAAGGATATAATTTATTCCGATATTTCCAAGGGATCGAAGCTTATGCGGGTGAAACTGCGAGGCGCAGCTAGTTAATTAATAATATTAATGTATTTACCCAAGTGCTGTACCGCCTCTCATCGAAAGTAGGTACCTAAGACGTTCGGCAAACGTAGGTACGTGTTGAATTAATATTTGTAGTTAAGATGTATTATTCATTAATTTCATTTTCAAAAGTACCTACCTACATACATGGTCATGTAGGTATGTGGTATTGGGCATGGTATAATAATATACTTCGCCAGCTATAGCATTCCGAGACACAGTGGTCACGTGGGTGACACAAGCCTACGTCATCACCCATGTGTTACCTGTAGTGTGAAATAATAACTCCCCAACCGCCTTTATTACCTGTGCGAATCCGATAAAACGATGAGGTTTTAACTAACAATTACGTTGGTATATGTTTAAATTTAATTGTTTCGTTTGATTAGAAAACGAATCGACAATTTAAATGCTTTATACATATTTTTTAACAGAATGGTGAATGAAAATGTTTCCATAATTAGTATTTTGTTGTAATAAAGTGGCAACTGGATAGTGACGTAAGCATGTGTCACTCCCGGAATGCCAGACCGTTTTTTTTAGACCATGGTTAATACTATTGAAGAACCTACACGAATATTCACATATCCGCAGGAAATTGATGATTAAATGAACTTACCTGTACGTGAAGTGTAATCACAATAATACTCGAAGAGCTTCGTTCGACGATATTAGCACACACATGTATTTTCACTCACAAACACAATTTCGCATTGAATTTAGTAGAAACATAAATTTATTGAATCCAATGTAAGGTAGATTAAAAACGTAGAGCCGCAAACCAAACCAAACCTAACAATGATCAACTTATCTTGGATTTTGACGGAAGGTAGATGGAACTCCTCAATGATGAACAGCATTTGCATATTCTTGTGATTGGGTAATTCTACAAAAGATTAAAAGAAAATAGCTAGTTAGGTTAGGCTAACCTAACCTAATAAAGGTATCAGAGAAAAAAGAAATGTCCTTGGTAAAAGAAATGTTATCTATCATAAATGAGAACCACAGTTAGGTTGTTATATTCTATTCCTCTTAATTGCACGCAAAGAAAATATAATGTAAAATAATGCTAATATGTATTTGTTTTAAATCCAGGTTTAACCCACATGTATGAAGAATGTCGCCATAGTAAAAAAGTATCTAACCTACCAGACGCTTCGAATGACACTTGTTTCACATTTGTTGGAGGGGGGGGGGGGACGGTTGTTCCAATGTCCTTTAACATGCGGTCAAGCACTGTATGAAGACAGAAACGTGAATTATAATAATAGGCTCGATAAAAAAAGACATAAAGATGACATTAAATCGCTATTTACCTAAATGGTGTTCCTTGAAGAGATTCCATCATGAAGCTATGTAAAAGTTCTATCAAAAGGTAAGGCTTATTTTTATTTTTAAGATTTTTTTGCTGTTGAGAACACATTTTATAATTTCGTTAAATTATTTTTTAAATATATACAAAATCTAGCAGTTCAAGCGCCCGCACCGGCAGGCCAGTGCCCGCCGAGAAGCACTATAAGACACACCGCTCTACTAGAGGGCCAATCTTAAATTAACAATCTTAAATTCACTGACAGATAACTCACAGCCTGAGCCACTGGCCCTAGAATCATAACATTCTTCACAGGAGTTCCTTATACTTATTACGAAAGGGAGCTCTAAGGAAGGATTCTGGAAAATTCATTCCCTTATGGGGATAAATAGGGTATGAAAGTTTGTATAAAAGTTCGTAATTTTTGCTGATGGAAAATCCCAATGGGCACACGGCTTGTCTTAATCTTTAAATAGTAAAACAAAGTCGCTTTTCGCTTCGGCTGTGTCATTTTGATGCGGTTATCATTTAGAGATTTTATCCGAAATGTTTATGTGTATATAATACATTGTTATTTAACTTAGATATAGCAGGAAATCCCCATGTTTTGACAAATCACCTCATCAGTACATTGCACCCGTGCGAAGCAGGGGCGAGTCGCTTGTTAATTTATAAAATAAAAGTTATGAAGAGAACTCGATGCAAATATTGTATTGCAATTGCACATGCTTCCTCTTATTTTCTGAAGACGCGCAGGAGCACCTGTGCAAACAGAAGAAGCATATAAATACGCTTGGTAACGTAGTCCTAGATCAGTTTAGCCACATCTCAGTACAGCCATGTTCTGGACACTTGCTATCTTGTGCCTCGTCGGTTCAGCCTGTGGGTCCAACAGTGGTGAGTATACCAACATTTATCTTCTTTTTTATTTTTTTTGTTCGTGTATTTATGTATATTTGTTAATGGCTATTGCCATAACTATTTTCTACTAATTAGTCCGCCTCTGTGCATTTCTGTGCTTGAAGTGTTAAATAAATAAAAGCGAAAAAAAATCCGCCACCTTCATCAAATAGAGCGAGTTTGGCACCCTTTGGTCACGGAACCCAGCAAAACAGAAAAATTAAGTGTAGGTACAGTCAAATTAAAATAACTGACACTTTAAGTTTGTTTCAAAAATAATTTCTATGGCTTTAATTAACTATCCGAGCACTCAGACTTGGATAAAACTGTTTCAAAATTACAAAGGTTTAGGGAAATTGCCCCGAAATATACTGTGAATTACGATGGAAATCGGAAAGTGTAATTTAGACTAGAGCCGGCCGTCTCGACATAGATAGCGACGCTGTCGCAAACTACCGATCGCTAAATATTAAGGTAAATCCTCAGTTGTAGCCCGCCAAATTCAAATTTTCTTAGAATTTGACGATTGATATGAAATTGATGATTATCACTCGATAAATATATAATTCACACAGTCGAGAATCGCATTTGATCAACTTACGACGTAAAACAGAGCTGCAATTTGCAAAAATCTAAAGAAAAATTAAATTTGGCGGCCGGCCTAGGTCGATCTCAAAAAATTGCAATTAACCTACCTGTCGCTATTATAAGAAAAATGTAGTAAGCCCATAGGACCAATTATGTTCTGGCGGCTCTGTAGCTCCATTTGGCAAAACAATATATGCTTTGTATTTGTTATTGTTTCAGGATCACAGTCGCAGTCCGATGTCGAAAGTAAGTGCTTCTTAACTCAATGATGAACAAAAGTGTCTTGCAAGCAGCATCTTTCAAGCCTGTAAACGGACCTTTTAAAACATTGGCCTCCTAGATGCTGTTTTTGGAACAATGTTTTTAAGAGTCGGTCGGCCAGATAGAACTTTCAGCTTGCCGCGTCCCCCAATAGCCTTAGGATATATTATATACCAATGAAAAGATCTCTTAAAAAAAATATTTCGCGATATGATGACTTCTCTCGACTGTTAGTCAGTGAGGAGCTACACAGCTCTAAATATGAGTAATTCAGGTGAAATAATTAATTAACTTTCATTATTTCTGTACCTTGCAAACATCATCTTTTAAGCCTATCACCATCAAATTTAAAACTTGGCTTCCTATAATCGTATGCCGTTTTAGGAACAATGTTTCTAAGAGTCGCTCGGACATTATGTTAAACCTGCCGAAACTCCCGATACCCTTAAGATATATTTGTTTGAAAAGATCTCGTTTAGAAGAACGTTTGTTACTGTAGCGGTATCTACATCGCCACATGCGAGCTACACGTCACACTGACGTCACGCAAAATCCTGCATCGCGCAAGCAGAGTTTACCGCGCAACTAGCATATATACAACGTCCCGACATCAGTCGTCGGGCAGTTGCCCACCAGACACGACACCCGTCTGGTCGGAGGATCCTCCCTTTTCTATGGAGGTCTGAGTGAACTTTACACCCTGTTCCTCATACCTCTATACATCCATACAAACTTCAAACTCACTCCCCCCCGGAGACCGGAGATCGATAGTAGGCTAAGTCTTGTATGTTGCGATGCTTGCCAGGGCCAGTTGAGGTTCCAGTGAGTCGGAACCGAGTGTCGCATAGTTCGCGGTGAGTCCGAACTGTCTACGAAGATTCCCCAGTGAGTCGGAGTGGCGCTGCGTTATGCTCCAGTGCGTTAGATGTGGTACACCGCCGGGTTGAGGTTGTCTGCTGGCGTCGACCAGGAGAGGGTTTAAAGGCTCTGCTTGTGGACCGGCCGAGAGTGCAGTGTGCTGTGCCAAGGTTGCTGATGAGGCTGAGGGTGATGACCAGGTATGCGCGGTCGCTGCATGCTGGTGGTCAGGATACCCGTTGAAGCCGTGGGTGCTGGCTGGCTGTGTGACTCGCCGCTCGTAAGCTTGAAGGAAGTGATGATGACGTCACGCTGATGTAGATGCACGAAGGCTGCGCTGACGTTCATGTTCGGGGTCACCAGTATAGAGGTATGAGGAACAGTGTAAAGTTCACTCATACTCTATGGAAAAGGGAGGATCCTCCGACCAGACGGGTGTCGTGTCTGGTGGGCAACTGCCCGACGATTGATGTCGGGACGTTGTATATATGCTAGTTGCGCGGTAAACTCTGCTTGCGCGATGCAGGATTGTGCGTGACGTCAGTGTGACGTGTAGCTCGCATGTGGCGATGTTGATACCGCTACAGATGTTCGTAATTTTTGCCGATGGGAAATACTATTGACCATCGGGCACACAGCTTGTCTTAATCTATAAATTATATAAAACAAAGTCGCTTTTTGGGTCTGTCTGTGTGATTTTGATGCCGTTTTTACTATCATTTAAGGTATTTATTTCATAATGTAAAAAGTGTATAATTCATTATTATTAAACTTAGATACAGGGTGACAGGGACATCGACGCGCAACCTGTTATTATGAATTCAGTACATAATTCTGAGTCCGGTGCGTTGAAATTTTTGGTCGGTTATTAAATATAAATTTGCTCTTCCATACATTTTGACCGCGTACGTCAACTTCACTAGGACTAACTAGGACTAGTAGGTTGGTAGGACTATTCTATGAAACAGCAGTATTTTTTTATTTTTGATAACCGTTTTAAAATTTCTACGCTAGGGGGTCTAGAACCATGTGCGTCGATGCCACCCTGTTGGTATACCAGTAAATCTCGATGTTTTGACATATCGCCTCATCAGTAGGTACATTGCACCCGTGCCAATCAGGGGCGGGTCGCTAGTTAATTTATAAAATAAAAGTTATGAAGAACCCGATGCAATATAATGCACATGTTTCGCAATTTTTTACACCCGGACCTCAGACCCAAGAAATTGGATACAACTGTATCACAAGTAGAAGGAAATTGTTCCGAAATATAATAAGAATTACCATGGAAATCGGCGAGTGTAATTTAGGCTAGTCCGATTTTTAAGATCATAGTAAATTGCGCACTTGATTGTGTGCAAAATTTTGTTCTGCCAGCCCTGCGGCCCTATTTGATGGCAATTCTATATGCTTTTTCTTTTTTTCAGAACCATTGATGCCCGGTCTCGAAAGTAAGTGCTTCTTAACTCAATAATAAACATAAATGGCCAGACGTAAAACGTATAACTGGCTGTTGTTATCAGAGGCCCCGACACGAACACGCGACGTAAACGTAATGACGAAACCAAAAAAAATAACACTACGAGTATCTTATAGCATTTTGGTTTGAATTTTTGCGACATGCACAATTTATATCACCCATATTAAAAAGTTATTCCAAAAATTAAGTTAATATTATGTGCGAATCAGTTTTAAAATCGTTCTAATTTACGTTACTTTTACTCCGCTAGTTCGTGCTATGCCCACAGATTGCTCCAACAGCCAATATTAACTGCCGGGACTACAGTTTCACAAACGGCGTTGACCATGGCCGTTGGCCGTGACTTCCGTTTAGGTATTTTAAAACAGATCAATGCAGCTAATCTGAAATCAAAGCTTTAAAGGCGCCGCTCCACAGCAGCCCATGGCTAAGCTGCACACGTGTACCTACGTAGCTTCGTCTCGCGAAAATGTTGGCGGGATCGTTCCCTGCGACCCACGGCCACGCCACGAAGGGTGTGTGACTGGCAAACAAATGATCCGCCGCTAACTTTGCAAATTTCTCCGTGCACATTCTAAGTAACAATGGAATATATGGTAAACAAGTGGTCCGCCCAGCTGCATTGCCGATATGCTTACGCATACGAGACATTTCACGTTTTTACCCAAAGTTTGGAGGTCCTTTTATGCGTCGGTAAGTATTTTTCATCAGTCGGTCTGTCAGCAACTTTGACAAGCTTATTACTTACAAAACCATGTATAGTACTAGGATCTACCATCAGCTACCATCAGCACCAGGAGCTCCCATCTCTTTTTTTAACACAATTTCTCAAAACATTACAAACTGTGCCCTACGGTCAGTGTAAGTCAAGCGTCAAAAGATCCTCATGTACGAGTATAGACCTCATCAACTTTGTCATTGTCTCATTTTGCAGTAAACAACGGTGCAGACATTTTTTCGTTTAAAAAGGAGAATCTTATTGATCTGCCGTGGTCCAGTGATTCTGCCTCAGATCAAGGTTACATCAAGGTGAACAAGCCTCGTCTGCCGGCCGGCTACTGCCCTCTGCAGCTGTGGTGTCGTAGAGATGACAAGTTCAGAGTCTGCGTTTACACCGATGAAACCAAAAAAGTTGCTGGCTTGCAGCTCAATGTGAGTACATAGTGTAGGTATATCCTGTTCCTAAACTTTTTGACGAAAGTGTAAACAAATCTTCTCATGTTAATTTCTTACGCAATCACTCACTTTCACGACGGTTTCAACTTTATATCTCACCACTTTTTCAACAATTATTGCTTAAATAACATTATTAAATTATAATCAAAAAAATTAAAATTGAGGTTATAAAAATAACCTCTTTTGTTATTGTCAAATGAAAAACATTATTAAGGTGAATTAAAATTAGGATTTAGGGTGAGGTATTCAAAATTAAATCTCCCAATTTGTAATGGCACTACAATTTGCCCAGGTAGGTACGTTTTCAGACCCATTTGCTCACACTTTCATCAAATTAATTTGGAACATATTTCATTGCAGCCAACATAAAGTTGTTGAACTGCTAGTCCATGGCGAAACAAATAAGAAATTAATAAGACCTTTTAATACCCTTGTTTTAATGCACGTAAAAATGTTCTATTGTAAATAAACTCAGGGAAATTAATTGTTTGCTAAATTAACTATCAACTTAAATATTCACCCGTATATTCAAATCACAATGTTATTCTTTGACGGTTGTTTGAAATGGATATAACAATACGGCCGATGAATCAGGGCCTTAAATGTCTCACTGTTGGTGGCGCGTGTGTTGGATCATTCGGTTCCCTACACAATGGTTGAGCTGGATGATGCTGATCCACGCGTCATGTTCGTGAACGGGCGCCGTCAGTTGACCCTGGTCATCTCTTAACTGCCACGGCTTATTTTTATTATATGGGAGCATGGTAGTGCCCCCGCCAAGACGAGCCAAGCGAAGTCAATAATAGACTAATTAAACATACAAAGTCTCAATTGAATAGCTCTAATACTTTAGATTTTATTGATATCTAAAATACACCGATTTCGTCACTGACACACTGATGATCATCAAAATGTTTAGCTACTTCCTGAAGTGCTAGAAAGCTCAAACTTCGTATGTAATCTAAGTTTAGTATACAACCAACAAAAAAAATAATAAACTTATAACTTTCGCCCCCCATCCCCTAAAATGGGGGGGTGGAAGTTTGTATGAGACTTCAAAATGTTAGGGTACTTCCTGAAGTGCTAGAAAGCCTAAATTTGGTATGTAAATAAAGTTCAGTATACAAAAAAACACCACCGTGCCCCAGATAAACTTATAACTTTCGCCCCCCATCCACTAAAATTGGGGTGGGGTGGAAGTTTGAATGAGACTTTCACCAATTTTATGAATTAGGACATGAAAGTTTACACGGGACTGTAGACAGTAACTAAAAAACCTATAAATAAGTACTTACAAGAACCTCCGCCATAATCAAGAGTCTCATGGTAGGTCTCAGTTATTTACGTACTTTGACGACGAGGTGAGCAAATCAACTGTAAGTACTTAATTAATACGATAAGATATAATACTAAAGTTAGGTATATAATTAAAATAATTTTATTAACCGGCACTGCTGATGCGCAAGAAATACACCCCAAAAAAAGAAGAAAAAAATAAACACTAAAAAGACTGCCTAGCTAAACAAAAACAACTGAAATCCCACCAAAAACATTTCATGTAAAATGTTGCCAAGACGACCACATAAGGTTTGCCCTGTGAAAAAGATATCAGATCTCATGTAGAGCGAAGCTTCTGAATCTACACGGCCTAACTCTACCGACCCTAACTTCACAAATTCTACATATCAGTAAAAATGTATGGAAATTTTGGAAATTTAGGCCTTGTTGTTGTAGAGTTACCGTGGCCCTGGCGCACAGGCAACTGAAGGAACACGAGTGGGTTTTAGTCAGTAAAAGTCTCATATACCCTCCCGCTCCGCCCAGAGCAGGAGAAGCTATTTTATGATTTTCCACCCAAAAAACAGGCCTTGTAGGCCTAGGCGGGTATCCGGGGCTGACTCTGATTGTTTAATCATGCCTATGCTTTGGGTTTCCGGAATCGAAATGTAACAATATGTTAACAATATGTCATCCATACGTCAAATCTCGAATTGTGAAATCTGTTAATTTGATAAACAATTCATTTCTCTAGCTGTACAGTGTACATTCGCACTGTATTAAAATAATCCTTACAGAGTTTTACTCCATATTGCAGGTCCCTTGCAATGATTTAAGCTCACCATTTGACATGATCCAACTAGGCTTCACCAAGTGGACGTCCGAGTTTGACAATGAAGAATACTACGCCTATATACAATTATTTGTGTCACCCCGTAAGTTTTCTTTAGTTTAGTAATCACTGCTTTATTTAGTCGTCCTAAATACCTTCGTTACATAATTCTGACCATTGTAATGCATTTAGAACTTGCTGAAAGCCTTTAAAGCATCATCATTCTGATGGTACCATTGGATGATTCTACTGGTAATATCGCATTTCATTTTGGCATGACTTGATGCGAAGGCCTTAATACCCGTTTTCATTAACACTAGGTGATACCTAAATTAATGACTAAATATAGTGGGCTGTGTTATTTTCAAATTTCGGTGCTAAGCTGAGCGTTGAAAATCCATCAACGCGCTTTTATTTACGCATACGTTTCGGTGTCGCCTTGTGTTTATATCATTAGTTGGTTACAGAGAGGTTTGAGCATCAATGGTAGATACATAAGCCACTAAAGGCAAAGCGTATACTCATGAAACGTTTTTTTTAGATGCTCAAAAGCGCATCGAGTCTAAAGATGCCACCGCTGTTCTGCGGAATAATAAGATATATTACATAGGCATCGGCGGGAAACTGGAAAGTTTGGACACCAAATTGAGCCAGCTTGACCCCATGTTCAAAAAACAGAGCTGTATAGAGGGGTTGGGTAAGTAAACTCAAACTCAAACTCAAACTCAAACTCAATAGCACTCAATTAATATTATAAGCAAAAAGAGGTAGATAGGTTACCTACGCAACATTCAATCTTAAAAAATGGCACCACAAACTAACGAACACGAAAATAACGTAATATGTAATGACGCACTATATTAGATGACACGCGGAAGTAGGACGGCGTGTCGTAATTATCGGGAGCGAAAGAGACAAGCTTACATTGCTTCCATTATTGCCAACTTGTGGAGCGCGTGCGTATAACATGTCTACCTCTTTTTACTTAATAGAATATCATTGGTAAGTATTTACTAATTTCTTGGCATTAGGGCTGCAACAAGATACCGAGCTAAGGTAGCCCGCGAAATTCAAATTTTCTTTTCAACTTTCTTGCAAAATGTAGCATTTAATTTCACTTGGAACCTCACTTTTACAAAAAAAAAAATGTTTTTCTTTACAACTTGTTTTAGGTGTAAACGATAAACGAATACAGTACCAAGACACAACATGTCATGCAAACTACATGAGTTAGACCTTGTTGTAAACGCGGGGTTATAGTTGCACTATGGACGTTCATTCCTAGCACAAGCATATTATTTTTAGTTGGAGTTGTTTATAGGATCACTATTAACCTGTAACCGATATAGCCAGTTAATAAATCATAAAAACATCTTCTTTCCAGGTCACCTGTACCAATACAATATGACTAAGAACCTGGAATGCAGTTCCTCCACATTGAACCCGTTTTCCGCGATATTCTATAATGGCGAACTGGTCGCCTCCAAGATCAGTTTCATCGGAAGTTTCACCGATAAGAGCGAGTACAAGAACGTCTTTGAAGATTTTTCCCTCGTTGATACTAAGGTACTTACTCCTGAAATGATGAATACTATCATGTGCTCTCATTAAGTCACACTTCCATAAACAGGAAAATTAATAGTTTGTCAAATTGACTACCTACCAACATACATTGTCGGTATATTCAAATCACAACTGCTTAAACAGTTGACGTGGTTGTCAATTTGATAAAAATTATATCCCTGACTACACTTAATAATAAATAAAATAAATAAAGATCTTTATTGCAGACCACATGATCCATAAACAACACAAAAATAAAAAAGTATTACTTAACTTAAGTCGAATTATGTAGATGAGGTAAAAGAATGTTTCCACTTCTGGGACGTACCTCCATCTAATTTGATGCAGGTGGTCACACACGTAGCATGATTACTGTACGTCTGTCTATACTCTACGAAGAATAGACACGTTTAACTCTTCCTAAACCTACAAAATGGCATTTCTTTTCTTCATTGTTGACGTCACACCGTGTCAATTTTTCTACAATCTGTCATGATGTCTTACGTTTCTTCCATTTCTACGGTAGAGTGGGAGCAAGATAAGTCTGCGCGCGTGTTTGACCTTCAAGACTATACCCCTGCCAGCACTTTCAGCTTAACGATGGCGATTCTTGACTTTGGAAAACACGGAACACAGCACACTCTCTTGACACCTA
This sequence comes from Dryobotodes eremita, assembly GCA_917490735.1. Classification (NCBI taxonomy): domain Eukaryota; kingdom Metazoa; phylum Arthropoda; class Insecta; order Lepidoptera; family Noctuidae; genus Dryobotodes; species Dryobotodes eremita. Next base: position 17,110,577 of record OU823257.1, read on the forward strand.
ATATAAACGTCGAGATGTCAGCAAACGATTATTTCCGATTTCAGCCGCGCGCAGACTTACTGCGCACTGACTTACTGCGTGCGCACTCTAATTATGCAACGCGTACTGTGCGTGTTGATGGATATCATTATGTCTTTGAATTTATTGGTTCTTGGACATGCCGGTTTCCTCAAGATGCTGAAAACAATGTCACAAAAGAAAGTGCGTTTAGAGTGCTACAAGGATCTTTTGGCTCCTGAATGACATGGACAGGCTTGTTGTTGTCACACGAGTTGCATTGCCAAAACTAGATGGCGGCGTTATTTCTGATTGTGGCCACGCGCCAAACGAACCATGTGGCGTTGTACCAGGGAGTCTACTCTCCAAGTCCGTTTACGAGGATACGTCCGAAAGTAGTTGAGCCTTCAAAACAAGTGTTAAATTCAATTTTCGAACGGGCAATTCGAACATATCGGTAGTAGGGACAACTGTCGTGTTGTGATTTAAAGTTCGAGCCCCGAGCTAATCATATGTCCATAATTGATACAGAGTAGGAAACGCCCGTAACTTCGGCCGGAACTACTGATTTCGTGCTTAGGGAGTAGACCCTCTGGGTCGAACCCACGACTTATAATACAACTCATAAGTTGGAACAAGAGTTTACAATTCCACTGCTCTCTTGCTCGCTCTACCACTTAGGGGAAAAGGGGAAAACAGTGATTTAAATATAAAAATATCGTTTTTCTAGTGGTCGCAAGCGCTACAGCTGAAATTGAGGTCCTGGGTTCGATCCCCAGGTCGGGCAAAGTGTAATTGGGTTTATCCATCAGGAATTTCTGAGTAGCAGCCCGGAGTCAGGCTTTGTGTCCGGTTGATGGCAATAGGGTCGCCCCCTATTACATGTCGAAACTTGACTGTGCTATGTGAATATGCTGCAGTTTTCCTTATTTTTGTTACAGCGCATGCTGCCGGATGCTCCCCAATGTGTTTACGACGGTGTTGTCGAGCAGGGCGGGGTCTCGATGACTATCTTTTACACCAGTACACCGTGGGAAATCTCCTGCAAGACAGAAAAAATGTAATATTATGACGCGCCACCGAGCACCAATACAAGAATATTATGTTGTTCTGAAAAAACAAATGTTTTTTGTAACACAATAAATACTTTTTAGGCATTTTATTTTGGCATCACATAACATGATTGTTTTCTCTAAAATCCCTTTGAGACCGTAAAAGAAAACGTTTTATTTATCAAAGGTTCTATTTAGCAAATGAAATCTTTCTTTATTACCACATAATTCCTAATTAGTTTGTGCTAAGGTTAACGCCCAGCACCTAACCGTGAAGTTTTGAACTTCGCTGACTTTGCAGGTCTGCTAAGCTAAAACTAGTAGACTTAAATAAACAATAGGACCTCGTACCAAAATGTGAGGAAAAAGCCGTTGAAGCTGTTTTGGGAAAAAACATTTTCTGAATTCATACTTGCAAGTAATTTTAATACTTGCAAACTCAAACTCAAACTCAAAGCATTTATTTCAAATAAACCAATTACAGGCACTTTTGAATTGTCAAGGGGTCGGTCAGTCAGAAAGAAAGATGAAGCTAGTTGCCCATTCCAAAGCGTAGTAGGTACCTATGGAGAAGAACGGGCAAGAAACTCCATGGACACTCTTTTATATCAAAATATGGTTACAAATTATTGGTTACATCATTCATGTTGGAATTATGCACGTGAGAACGAAGCAGAACGTTAAAATCGTCCGTAATAAAGAGACGACAACAATTCCAATATTAAATTAAAATAAGCCGTGGCAGCCAAGAGATGACCAGTCCCCACTGACGGCGCCCGTTCACGAACATGACGTATGGATCAGCACCATTTAGCTCAACCATTTTGAAGGGAACTTAATGATCCAACACAGATGCCACCACCAGCGAGACATTTGAGTGAGCATGACATACTCTCAGCCGCCAGGGCACATTCAAGTCAATGAAAGACAAACCTAGAAAATGGTAGCTTTATAGTAGGTACATAGTACTCACACATGTGCTATGCAATTATACAATACTACAAGATTGAATTTATACAATGTAAAGACAGTTTTACAATCTTCAGTAGTTCCAAATGCTAATCAATTAGTTAATGCGCCCTTGTGGAGCAGGACCAACGTTGAGCCAAGCATTTTTATCAGCGATGTAATCCCCCAACTTATAATATGCTTGACTGCATAGTGTGCGTTTTATACAGGATTTAAATTTCGTGTCATTCAATTGAAGTATACGGGGAGGTATTTTGTTGTAACATTTTAAACAGTACCCCATGAAAGATGAGTCTACTTTAGCCAGCCTGAAACCTGGTTGAACTAATTGGTCCCTATTTCTAGTGATATAATTGTGTCTTTCACCTCTTTTACTAAAACTATGTAGATTTTTCCTTACGTACATGATGTTTTCATAAATACAAATCAAATCAAATCAAAATCAAATCATTTATTTCTTTGCAAACATGGGTATAGTAAGTACATAAGTAGGTGTTTTTATAATGAAGTTCTCCATATTTTACCGTCACGTGGGCATGCAAAGGTTTACATTTCAACATATAAAAATCTAAAATATGTGGCAGATAACTGGAATTACAATAAAAAAAAAAATACAATAAAGATGTCAGTGTGGTTACAGGATTAAAATAAAATAACACTATATAATGTCAAACGGAAACAAAAAGTAATTGAACCAGGATCACAATAATTATGTCAATCAGAATAACAATCTGTCAATCAGTTAGTGAATCATCATTAAGAAAATCGTCAATAGTGTAATAGGTTTTCATAATTAAATATTCGTTTAGCGCCCTTTTAAATTTTAATGTAGTCATATTTTTTATAATATTAGGTACTCTATTATATATGAGTGGAGCAATACCAAAAAAACTTTTTTTCATAAGTGCGGTTTTACATTTTACTTGACATAATTGATTAATGTATTGAGTGCGTATTGGATTTTTTCTGACCTCTGATAATTTTTTAAATAGATGTGGATTACATTTCACAAACAAAGCCGTTTCTATTATATACAAACAAGGAAAAGTTAAAATTTTTAACGATTTAAAATAGGGAACACAGCTATCAGTTGTCTTAAGACCGCACATTGACCTGATGCATCGCTTCTGCAGTCTAAATACCAGCTCCCTATCAGTAGACTGCCCCCAGAAAACAATGCCATACCGCAAAACAGAGGCAACCAGTCCATGGTACGCTGTTAAAAGAGCCTGACTGTTAACTTTCTTTGAGAGTTGAAAAAGAGCATATGCGGATTTGCTAAGTTTCTTACATAGTTCTTCAACATGAGGTTTCCATGTAAGTTTGCTATCAATTATAATGCCTAAGAACTTAGCCTCATTAGCTTCTTCAATATCACATCCCTTGTAGGAAATTCGAACGTTTGGGTTTTCACGGCGTTGATAAAAATGCATGACTTTTGTTTTGCTCAGGTTTATAACCAAATTATTATTATCTAACCAATTTATAATGTCACATAAGCAAGTATTAATCTCATTCTTATAATTATTGGAGTTAGTACATTTTATTATAGCTGTACTGTCATCTGCAAAAAGAACCATTTTGTTGGTTGTTGCTTTCGGGAGATCATTTATATATATCAAAAAAAGTGGCGGACCCAATACACTACCTTGTGGGACGCCATATTTTACATGTCTTGGTTTTGATACATATATGGTTTCTAATTTAGTTTTAGGACATATCCTAGAAATTTCCGCGCATTGAACTCTATTACTCAGGTATGATTTTATTAACTTTAAGATGTTCCCTCTTATACCATAACTATTTAATTTGTGCAACAGAATCTTATGGTCTACATAGTCAAAAGCCTTGGTCATGTCAGTGTAAATTGCACAGACTGGATTTCTTCTATCCACAGATGACATGATGTTAGCTAGCAAGTCAAATAGTGCCATATTAATTGTGGTGTTCTTACGGAAACCCTTTTGTTCTGTGCAAAATAATTTATACTTTTCGAAATAGGCATATAAAGAGTTATAGATTACTTTCTCGATAATTTTAGAAATAATTGGAATTTTTGCAATAGGTCTATAATTATTAAAATCTGTTTTATCATCTTTTTTATATAGGGGTTTTATAATTACTTTTTTGAGCTTGTCTGGAAAAATGCCATCAACTATACACAAATTAATTATATGAACTAATGGAGGTGCTACTAGTTCTTTGGTAAACTTCAATACTTTTGTGGAAACTCCATCGTATCCAACAGTATTTGTGTTTTTAAGACTGCAAATTATTTGTATTATATCGTCAATTGTTACAGGTTGCATGAATAGTGAATTTAAAGTTTGATTGTTTATATTTGAATTATTAAATGTGATGTCAGCTTTAACATTTTTCTCAATTGTGTCAATAAAGTGATCGTTAAATTCGTTTGCAATGTCCACGGGGTCTGTAAATGTCAAATTCTCTCTTTTCACGCTTATTACAGGCTCTAATGGCAGACAAAATTTGGATTTATTTATAATTTGCCAGGTAGCTTTTGATTTATTTTGAGCGATATTTATGAAATGATTATTTTGTGCTTTTTGTGTTAAATTGATAATTTTCCTATAAAATTTGGTGTAGTTTTTAAGAACCAATTTATTTTTGGAATCTGAATTTAGTCGATATTCCCAAAGTAACTGCCTTTGCTTGTTACTACATGTTTTTATTCCGCGTGATATCCATTTCGTTTTCTTGCTAGTTTTAATGGTTATAATTTTCTCCGGAAAACATAATCTATATAGAAGTATGAAATCTTCCATGAAATTATCAAAAGCTTCATTCGCGTCCTTAGCTTCATGTACTCGCATAAAAGAAAGAGAGCTGAGATGTCTTTTAAAAGTAATTAAATTTTCCATACATGTGTCCTGCTTTTTTGTTTTCCAATATTTTAAATTGCAAGTTTTGTTTATTGGTACTTTAAGTATCTGTGATGTATGGTCTGAAAGGATCAGATCTACAACTTCAGCTTTACATGCTTTCCGATAGTTATGAGCAAAATTGTCAATACAGGTTTGACTTTTTAACCTAGTGGGAGTACAAAGCGCTAGTTTTAAATTGTACTTCATAAGAAAGCATTGAAGTTCTAGTGTAATTTTGTTTCTTTTCAAAACGTCAATATTAAAGTCACCACACAAGATGATTTTCTTGTTTGAAGATAGACAGATTTTATTTAAAATATAATCCAGTTTATCATAAAATATTTCGTAGTTATATTTTGGTATTCTATAAATACAAATAATAACAATTTTATAAGCTATTATTTCTACAGCACAGCATTCAAAGATGCCTGAAACTGATTGTTTTGCTATTTCCGATATTTCTGTAAACTGCAACCCTACTCTTACGAAAATACCTGTTCCTCCTCTCTTTGTTTTTCTAGAAAAACAAAACATTGACAAGGTACCGTCATGATGTTAATATCTTTAAACCGTTCCCTTAGAGAGTCGCGCCTGCGGAGGCCATATATGCTTGCGGTCGTAGACCCCAGAAAAAAATCACCAAAGAAGAATGGCAGAATTCCATGTAATTTGGCTGTCACACTTAAGCGCCGTTGTAGTAAGATTATTGTCCCCGAGCCATTTTATCACATTAATTAATTCAATGTTAGTATTAGTTTCTATGTCAGTTTTGCAGGAACATTTTATAGTCAAAGTAGTGTCGTCAGCAAATTGGATACTCGTACATTCATATTATTTTGTCTTTCGTTTCTACCGATCGATGTCTAGGTCCTTTTATATGAAGACTATTTCAAAAGAAAGATTTCCATCCCAAACGTCAAAATCACACTGACAACTGACAGTTGTCTAAGGTAGTGAAGACAATTTGATTTTGTAATCGCCATGCTAAAGAAAGCATGCAGTAGAAATCTTTTTACTCGACGGACGGCCACAAAGTATAAAAATGGAATGGAAAAATGGAATTTTTCACTTTTTGTATTGAAAATGTGAAAAATTATTACCTACATGTTTAGTTTTAGGTGTTTAAGGGTTCCATAAAGGGGGTCGAAATTTTCATTATTTTTGCGTTAGGACACACCGTTTTTGAGATATAAGCAAAATAAAAGAAAAACGTGAATAAACTACTGAATTTCGTAAAAAGTGCAGTTGACTCTTTCTACTTTGCTGCCGTCGTACTGTCTTCACGGAACGTCATTTTTGTCTATTCTTCCGTCGACAAAACCCGTTTCTATAATGGTCATGCTACGCGTGCTGAGCGCACAGATTATTAAAGGCCGGGGCCAACGGGTCTTTTCCCGGAATATTACTACTTTATAAATATTATGTTTATATAAACATTTAGAACTAGGTATAGTGTATTTATTTTATTTCTTATTCTTTTTTGTTATTTTTAATTTTTGGTATGCTGCACTGGTTGACGTCATCACGTCAACGCCGGCTGTCGCTGTAACCCAGCGCTAGGGCTCTGTCTCGCATAGGGACGTAGCATTATGTTGAGCGATTGACGTTTTGCGTGAATATGACGCATATTTTCCCCCAAGTCGTTATTTTTTGTATTTGTGTGTTTTTCTCTGCGTCATGTTTACCGCAAATAAACGTACTTTCTTTTCTTTTTATTTTCTTTTACCTGGGCTGTCATTCTACCTGATGCAACGGATTGATACTATTGATGATAGCTCACTTCCGGATCACTTCACCTAAGTTTTCACGGTGAGATTTTCACACAGTAGATCAGCTTTTCTAAACATTAAAAGTCTACTTACAGCAACCATAAGTCCGGCCACGAAGCCAGCAGTATCATACAGAGGGCAGACGATCCTCCCGGGAGGACAGTACATTCTCAGCTCCGGCAGAGGTCCTGGAGGCCTCTCCGTCCTCTGCCAGCCTTCGTTCTCCACGTCGCTGATGGTGCGAGGTATCGAGAAGAAGTACTCCATATCGGCCAGGGCGTCCGACCAGCCGAATTTGACTGAAGATGGAACACACGACAAAGTCATAAACAACACACCTACGATGCTGGAGAAATTCCTAATGTGGACAACGTTATTTTAGTAGAAATAACAAGAATGTGATGCAAGTATGTCGCAACCATCTGTTAATTTAGCCAGCTAATTGAATGCCTGGGCCGTTCATTAAACGCCGGCATCCAATCGGATGTTTAGGCCGATAGTTAATTGAACTAGAATCATTCTAAGTTTAACAACTTGGCGTATTGAAAGTCAGCCCTTTGGAGATGACTGACTAGGACTCAGCCAAGTGATTTAAACTAACCTAACCTAACCAAACATCACAAATTCATAAATATCCATTTTAACTAAATGACTACATGACATTCAGCCATTTGGTTTAATGTTGCGCTCAATGACTTGGCTAGTTGTCCTTCAGCTATTTAATTGGATGCCGCCGTTTAACGAACATCCTAGGCGTCCAATTAGCTGGCTAATTTAACCAGGTAGCTGCAGCACATACAAACTATAAAAAAATTGAATAGTCTCTGTGATTTTACGTCCGAAAAAGCTACGGATTTCTGGAGACTTAAGAATATTGTTAAGAGGGCGCAGTAAGACAGAAAAAAATCAAGTTTCACCCGCGCCTCTTTCCCTACCCCTCTCATAAAACACGACAAAAACAAAACACAATCCCTTCCCGCCAGCAGAAACTTTTCGCCCGGCGTATATTTAGGCATTTGAATTAGAATTTTGTGTGTAGTGTGTATACGCAAAATAATCAGATGAAACTGTTTTATTCAATTTACCTATGGGTACAAGTAGGTATATTATTAAATAATATTGTATGTTCGTGAATCTGTTACCGATGCTGGTGGGATGTTAGATTGGAGATTAGACTGACTTAAATGAAATAAAGACTAAATGTTACTTCAAGATACGGCCTATAAATTTTCGATTCCGAATTGAAAGACAAACCTAACGTTGTAGTTGAAAAAATATTGTTCCATACATTATGTAACATAACTACAATTGAACAATTTTCAGATACTTTCCTGTACCTATTCCTGTTCCTTGCTTCTTGTCAAATTTCATGATTCTAGGTCAACAACATGTATCTTATGGGTTTTAATTTATTTGCGAGTGGCAAGATATGCGAAATGAATGGCAATTTATGCCAAGATACTAAGTCAACGTTTTAGAAGCTCGTTTTTTTTACAGCTCCAAAGGGCCGTTTATCTAAGTATTTGATATCAATTTCAACTTGATACCCCCCACGCATTCTTGAGATAAACGGTCAGATAGATGGATAACAAAGTGATCCCATAAGGGTTTCGATTTTTTCTTTTGAGGTACCGAACTCTAAAAATCAAAGCACTTCCATCAAAGTACTATAATACTACATACTCATGATACTACCTACATGATGGTGAAAACAATTTCGATAAAATTGCTTTTTTGACGTTATAAAAGCGTATAATTATCATCGCATCACTTACCTTCCGCTTTTTTACTTTGAGAAAATGAAATCAATTGAAAAAAATGTCAATAAAATAAGAAAATAAACATTCGCAAATAAATTAAAATCCACATGATACATCCCGTTGACCTAGAATCATGATTTTTTGGCAAGAAGCAAGGTCTCACAGCACGAATAGGTACCTCGAATGGTTTTTCAATTAAAATATTTAAACGAAGTATGACCATTGTCCACTCCCTTTATTTTCAATGAAATTCTTCAGTAGGTAAAACATCTGTTTATTTTGCCTATACTATACGCTAAGCTTGAATTCATAATCTTAGATCATAGTCATGTTTTGGAACTAGAAACTCAATGCTGGCGTGACAAAGTTCAAATTCCAATGTAACCAAATTTTATTTAGGGCGTTGTACGAGTTGGACTTCACGACGTCTTCGTGGAAACCAGTGTTAACGAAGTAAAAAAATATAATGGTATATCGTGGATATTGCATTGCAGGATCGTGCAAATTCAATTAGCAACAGTGTTACCAAGTAAAAAATAATATTGGTATGGTGGATTTTGCACTGTATTGTGCAAAGTCAAATGGCATGTGTCATGAAAACCTATCCTGCGCGAAGCGTGAGTAGAAAAAAGTCCTCGCCGAAAACATTTGTGAAAAACAGGCCAATTTCGGAACAAATAACTAGGGTACATTATTCGGCTTTATCGACAAAATAATTGGCATCTATTTATATGGGTGCCAAAGAAAGTCGAAAGTTTATTAGGTTCCTCTTTTGTAACTGTTGAAACTTTAGCTTTGAAAAGCAAGCCGACAGTCACAAACATTGTGATCCGTCACAATCTTTACTCATCCCCACCATAAGAAGGGATCTAGTCAGGAGAACACTATCCGTATGAAAACTGTCATGTCCCGTGCACACCGTTTCGTACTTGTGTCCGCAATAAACCCTATTTTAGTTTTCCGATTTATTTATTTTGTAAACTCCAATAATATTATTATACCAATAACCTACCCATAGGTATGTTAAATTTTGAGTTTCAACTTGATTCGGGGGTTTTGGTCAAAAGTCGCTCGAAATTGGTCGTCTAAGGTTACCCTTACACGAAGTTTGTCAACGAAAGTGGGAGTAAACGAATTTGCTTCTTTATTTAATAGTAATAAGATCTAAAATCTCCAGCACGAACTCTATGTTGTAAATTTTCTCCGCAAGAAAATTGACTGAAGTGGAGAACAATGGCGCTAGTTGTACTATACCAGTCAAAAATGTGTCAAATAATTGTATGTCATCTTGAGTTTTCAAATATCAACATTGAATTATTATAATATTTTTATTTTATAGTTTAGCCGCGGTATTTATTTAGTTTATCAATTCTTAACGATTTTAATAATCGTTTCGGAAGTGGTTTTAGTGATTTTTTCATGTTTTGTATTTCACCGTTTCATTCCAACAATGTGATAAATTACGAAAATATTATTTACGTAAATAAATTAAATCGCAGAGCAGCAGAAAATTCAAGCGCAGTCCTCTCGTCTCAACAGAGCGACGGCGACTGATTTGTGAAACAAAAATATTATTGAAGTTCCCGCAACGTGCGACGGAAGATGACTTCTTCCACGAACTAAAAACGTCGTAAGTGCTTAAAGCTTCTAGTCGTAATAATACCAAAAATAAAAGGAATTTCAAAAAATGCCTGCACAATTTTTTTCGCCTTGTCTTGATACAGATAATCATTAAAAAATTATCCTATTAGTCATTAGCATATTAAGTACAAATTGAAAAAACGTGAAAATTAGGGGTAACTTCGTGATTATATTTTATCGAGAAAATTTTAACGTATTGTGTTTCTGTTCCACAAAAAGTTTCAAAATATCATGTAGTTACTCATATTATTTTTATTTTATACCTAAGTCTTATGAATTTCATGAACAATTAAATTGAAGATAGGCAATTTTGCTTACTACCCGCTCTTAACAACTTTCTCCTAATCTGGGCTTGAGAAATTATTAATTTAATTTTAATTACAGGTCTAGTTAGTATCAGTTTATGAAACCATATTGAACATACCTCTGAGCCCGTCATATTGGATACCTGAAACAAAATAAACGCTAATAAGTTTCTATACATAACACAAACATAAAACCTGCACTACACTACTCAAGGAGCTGATCGAAGTTAACCGAATACGAGAGTCTAGAAGGGCACTTCGGTTCGCTTCGTTCAACCTCGGCTCGCCTCGGGCGACTTCCGATCGCTGTCGGTTTTTGCGCCCGAGTCAAAGGACTCGAAGTGACCCGTAAGTTCTTAGCATGAGTGTATAGTCACGTACTTCAGACTTCGGTTAATTTCGACCAGTACTTCGTCGAAACAACTTCGCGACTAGTGAGGTGCAGGTTTTTGAGTCTCGCTTGTACCGCGTTCCGATGCGGTCGCGTTTGCATTTTGTGTATTGACTAGCGCGGCGCTTACTGTCGCTCGTAATTTACTCGCCATGAGTAATGAACTTGTGGTGAACGAGCTGCTGGCGTTCCTGCAGCAGAAGCTGGATGTAATGGACGAGGTGTCTGCTGTCCAGATCTGCGCAACAAACTTCAGCGAGGACGACATAGCTGCTGCCAAGCTGTTGTTGTTCAGCGTGCTTAACAAGCGCGACCAGATGGTGTCCCGCCGGCGTGACGGGACTAAGAGAAGCCTGCAAGACATTATCACGCTGTTCAAGGAGACTGACCCGGACGACGTGCCGACGTTTATGGCGAAGGAGCTACACAAGCTTCCACCCGTCACCTTTGACCACGTCGACGTAACAAGCCTACTGAAGGACATTGTGTTTCTGAAGGCCCGCCTCGCGGATGTGCTGGCGAAATTAGATGCATCCCAAAACACCGTCACAGATTTGCGCAAGGAATTTAGCGAGTTGCGCAACCGTATGGCGGTAACTAGGTCATCAGTTGATGCGTCTAACGTAAACATGTGTCGCGGAACCGGCCACGATGTATCGTCGTCGAATTCCGCGTCAGCAGTTTCGTCGCCAGCGCAATCGTCGTTTGCTGAGCTTGCAGCGCGCCCCGCTTGCGTGCCCCGCAGCCCCGCGCCCATCACTGCGGCTCCTCCACGCAGCGCCACCCGAGCCCCTCGCCCCGTCCCGCTGCCAGAGTCAGCAGCCCTGGCGAAACCCTTACAAAAGGATTTCGCTAGCGTCACCGCGAGTGCCCCAGGCGCTCCATGTATGAAGGCAACGCCAGAAAAGGCGCCGAATAGGGTTGATGATGAGGGTTTCGTGACGGTGCAAAGGAGGAAGCGCCGTTCGCGAGTGAACAAGAACCGCTGCGGCAAAGCTCCTACGGATTCCGGAGTGAGCCTGCGTGCCGCAAAGCCGAACACACCGGTGTACATCTCCCGCCTACACTACAGCACTAAGGCGGAGGACATCGTGGAGTATGTGCGCCAGAAGACGAGGTACACGCCGAGGGTACAGTTACTGGAGTCGCGCCGCAACGTCAACTTCAAGGCGTTTGTGGTGCGAGTACCGAATTGTTACTTGTCCGTCGTCTTGGAAGAAGACTTTTGGCCACAGGACGTGGTGTTCCGTCGCTTCCGCGGGCAAATACGAGGGTCATTCAATAAATACTTAGCCTACAAAAAGTAAACGAAAATTTTGGAAAAGTGGCAATTTATTTTTCAACATAGTCTCCTTTTAGTTCGATACACTTAGCCCAGCGATGCTCCAACTTTTTTAACCCGTCCGAAAAATAGTTTTTGTCAAACTCTGCAAAGTAGGCCTCCGTGGCGGCGATGACCTCCTCATTCGATCCATATCTATTCCCGGCGAGTGATTTTTTCAGATTAGGAAACAGAAAGAAGTCACAAGGGGCCAAATCTGGAGAATACGGTGGATGGGGCAGCAATTCGTAGCGTAATTCGACCAATTTGGCCATGGCAACGGCAGACGTGTGAACCGGTGCGTTGTCGTGGTGAAACAGCACTTTTTTCTTCGCCAGATGGGGTCGTTTTTTCTTTAATTCGGCGTCGAATCGGCCTAATAAATCGGCATAGTAAATTTATTTATTTATTTATTTTATTTATTTATCTTTATTTCAGGTAGAACCCATAAATGTGTTAGTATTCCTTAACCTATGTTAGTATATTAGACTAAAACACACACTAACTAATAATAATTAATTACGCCATCTCACGGAGACACCTGGCAACAGTACATGCACTGCGCACAGGTGCCCCATAAGGTGGCCCTCAGTCTTACTAGCAATAACACTCAGAAGACTGTTGTCGCTGCCCCGCATTCGACGCAGTAGTGAAGCGGATCTTTTACGAATGATCGCAAAGAAGTCGTCTGTACGCGCTACTGCGAACATTCCTGACGCGCTACAGAAACGAGGCAGCGACAGCAGTATCCGAAAAGCATTATTGTACTGCACACGCAGGGCATTAAAGGTTTTTTGCGTGTATCTGGTCCACAGACTGCAAGTATAAAAGGTCTGGCAATAAGCCCTAAACAGAGTAATCTTGACATTGCTGTCGCACTTTGCAAATCTGCGGGCCAGCATGTTGCATCTTACGGTCAACGCCCTCCGCTCCCTCTCAATATCACAGTTATCAGTGCCATCCTCTGTAACCCAGTGACCAAGGTACTTGAACTGTTTTACTCTGTTTAGAGTGGCACCACAGAGCGAGACTGGTGGTACAACTTCATAGGTCTTGTTTTGTGCCATAAAAACTAACAGCTCGCTTTTCTTGGCATTATACCTTAGTCCATGGGCTCCAGCATAGCACTCACATATATTTAACAGCTTCCTAAGAGCACTGATCGACGGACTCAGCAGCACCATATCGTCAGCATAACTGATATTGTTGAAAGACACACCATCGATCGTGCATCCGATGCCAGTGCTGCTGAGTTCCTCGATCAGCTTATTCACATAGATGTTAAACAACTTGGGGGAGGTCAGACCCCCCTGCCTCACCCCGCACTCTAACCTGTACACATCTGAGTATGAGCCTGCCCATCTCACAGCGTTGTGTTGGTTATCGTACCAGAACTTTAGGACATTAATTATTTCTGGCGGCAGGTTAGCTTCATTAGACAACTTTTCCCACAGGATGTCATATGAGACGAGGTCGAAAGCACTGGATAAATCCAGGAAGCATGCATACACAGGTGTCCTCCTCCCAGTGTAATATTGCACTGTACTCTTAAGGGTCATGATTGCAGTCTCAGTTGATAACCCATCCCTAAAACCAAACTGTCTGTCGTTAATTTTTAATTGTTTACCTAGACAACGGTCAAGTAAACAATCAAAAACTTTCGCTGTAACCGTTGCCAAGGATATCGGTCTGTAATTATTAACATCAGACATATCACCGGTCTTATTCTTAGGAACGGGCACCACCACTGTTTTCACTAGATCAGCCGGCAGATAAGAATGGCTGACACATAGGTTGAATAGTAAGGCAAGAACCCTTGGGAGATGAACACCTGCGTTCTGCAGATGCTCAATACTTAAACTATCGTGACCAGGTGACTTACCCCTGGACATGTTTTTGATGACGGAAGACACGTCACGGGCAGTGAAACGTACACTTAGGTCATTATAGCTTATATTCGATGTTTGGTCTGCTGGACCCAGAGGTGAATCAATTTTGAAACGCTGTCGGAATAAGTTAGCAATATCGACCAAGTCACTTTTGCCCCCAACACTCGAAGGGAGACTCGACTCAGGATTCAACCTTTTCGTTTCTCTCCAAAAGCTTCCAAAATTCCTCGCCGAGTGGCGAGAAGCGATAATGTCCATCTTAATTTGCTGCTGGTTATTTTGACACCACTTAAGCTTTGCCTTGAAAGCTTTTCGAGAGTCACGCATTTGGCTATAAATGGGTCCCACACCGGGTTTACCATATTGCATCCAAAGCTCAAACCTCAGTCGAGCCTCCGCATGGGCCTCTTTCACATGTTTGTTCCAACCCGTGATATACCTTCGCCTCAATTCAGTCCGACACAAACAAGTCGCCGCTGCTGACTCACTTAAAAAGTCAATAACAGTTTTATACAACTTATCTATATGCAGTCTGTGCTCCCGGTTGTGGCACATTTTATCACAACATTCATGAAAAACAACCGGAAAGTCCACTTCTCTCAACTTCTCATGACACAACTTATGGTACTTATTTATCTGGCTAGCTTCTCTAATCCCCCACTTAATCTCGTTACATGATGCCTTATTGCCAACAATTTTTGGCTGCAACACTTTTAGGTTGCATGTCAGCTGTACGGGTAAGTGGTCTGACCAAAAAACATCATACATAATCTTAACATTTACAATAGTTTGACACGCGGCCTTAGTGACTACACAATGGTCAAGCCATCTACGACAATTATTATGAGCGTCACTAACATATGTATATGTATCAGAATTCAGTCCAAGTCTTTCTATATCTGCACATAACCAGTTTTGTTCTTTACAGAAACTAAGTAACTCAACACCAAAACGCTCACCTGGGTGTGAATTAAAATCTCCCAACACAAATACACTTTCAACGTTCTCGTTCTCAATAATTGCACTTACTTCGCTTAAACACTCCGTAAACTCAATAAGGTTGTCCATTGAGTCGGTAGGCATGTAAACGGAAACAACTATGAACACGCGTTCCGCCACTACAAACTTAGCCGCCACCAGACGCACACTTTTACACTCAATGACGGACACCGATGTAAACAAACTCCGTCTCCAGATTAGCGCCACACCACCATATGGCCGCCCGCGAAGTATCTCGTTCGACGTATTCACAGCTGATTTGCCCACAAAAGCGAACTCTTTGTGGATAGTTCCTAAGTAAGCTATGTCGTGCGGTAGGAGCCACGTTTCCTGAAGTGCAATGATATCAGACAAATGGCAAAGTGATCTTACACTGTCAATAGATCTATGAATAGATTTACAGTTGAAACTTACGAAATTAATTAGACTTTGTTCCATTATGACTAGGTGTAGTTACTCGTAATTTTTCAGCAGGTTTACCTCTGAAATAAATAAACTTCCTGAAATTGACGCCCTCAGGCCATAGGTTGTCATTCATGAAGACTGGTAACTTATGTCTCGGAACGTAAACTTTATAGGCATTGTACTCTCTTTCCTGTTTCATAACCACCTTTTCCAACTGAACGGACACCTGAGTCTTACTTAAAATATAACTCGATATATCGCTCACTGATGCACCTTTGTCTACGTTATTAATGAAGAGTGGGACTTTAATATCTGCCGCTTTAAATTTCAATTCAACATCATTCTTTGCTGTACCTTTCTGCCCAATAAAACGATTTTTGTACCGTTTTTTCCTAACTTCTATCCATTCTTCGTCTTGCTTATTTCCTTTCCAAATACCAGGCTGCTGTACAATATCCGCTAAGGTCCTTTGTTTTGCTTTTTCGATATAATCGCGAGGCATTGTTTCGCTGTCTACCTTCATTTGCGCATGAGTAGATACCGAACTTTGAGACGGCGCATGACTCAGCTGTGAAGCCGCACGCACCGTACCGATGACAGGCTCGTTCACTTGTATCGGCGAATCCGGTTTTGCAAGCGAGACGCACATATCGTTAGCGCGCTCGGGTGAAAGGGATAGCTGATCCTGCGCGTCACGCATTATCAGCTGTTCGCAGTGTGTCACTAAGCCCATTGGCCCGCTATCATAGGTATCGTAAACACAAGCACCTCTTTTGTTATTAACGTTCAAATTATGAACGTTAACCAATGAAGCTCTTTTCAGATTCTCCAAGTCACATTTTAGTACACTGAATTGATCGTCAGTAACATATTTTTCCTTAATATACGATATGTCACTTCGCAAAATTAGGAGATCTTTAAGTAATCTTGTGACATCTATATGGTCAAAAGATATTGGCGGTAATTTCTGTAGATCGCGCGCCACAAAAATTGGGATTAACTCTGGATCTGTCTGTTTGAGAAGGCCTATCATATCCTCCAAATTTCTGTTGGTCTTGCCTTTATTTTTGCGCGTTATGTTACGCTTTGAAGTCTGAACTGAATCAAACAACAGACTTTTGGCATTTTCGACTTCCTCCTCAGAAAAAGCTGACACACAGATTTGCACTAGACTTTCTTCATCCATCACTTCAATTTTATTTTGCACAAATGCCAGCACTTCGCTGATCACAATGTTACAGTTTTGACATTTTAACACTTTAGAGGCCATTGCGTAGCCTCAAGGTCAAAGACCCCCCACACGGAACCAACGTATAGAAGACGCGTAATACTCGACCGTTTACGATGACGGTTGCGCGTCAACTGAAAAGCCCTGTACTTGTTTTACCCTTCTCGAGGTAATCGATGTAGATCACACCTTGTGAATCCCAGAAAACGGTGGCCATAACTTTTCCGGCCGATTTTACAGTTTTCGCCTTCTTTGGAGCACGTTCCCCGGTCTGGATCCATTGTTTTGATTGCTCCTTGGTCTCTGGTGTGTACCAGTGGATCCAGGTTTCATCGACGGTCACAAAACGACGCAAAAACTCCGCTGGATTCATCTTAAACAGCGCCAAACACGTCTCCGATGTGGTCTCACGGTTGCGCTTGTTTTCTGGTGTGAGTAAACGCGGCACCCATCGCGCCGACAGCTTTCTCATGCCGAGTTCCTCGTGAAGAATATGATGCACTGTTCCTTCTGAAATGCCTACAGTCTCAGCTAGCTCCCGAACCTTCAATCGGCGATCTGCCAATACGACATCATGGATTTTTTTAATGTTTTCCTCCGTAGCAGCTGTTTTCGGTGCACCTGGACGTGGTTCATCAAAAACCGACGTACGGCCACGTGCAAACTCGTTGAACCAATTCTTGACGGTGGCCATCGATGGAGAAGAGTCACCGTACACAGCATCCAAGCGCTCTTTGATTTCGATGCGCGTTTTCCCTTCCAAAAATAGGAATCGAGTCACCGAACGATATTGCTCTTTTTCCATTTTTGTAAAACCGATCGACACGTTCGCTTCCATAAGTTGTCAAATTAAAACAAATGAAGGGATTGGAATGAAAATTTGAAAAAAGAATTAAAAAAGAATGTGCTACACTGTGGTAAAACTCTTTTGAAACTACAGCGCCCTCTGGCGATGAGGCTAGGTACTTATTGAATGCACCTCGTACCACAGGACAGCACAAGGACAATTAGCTAGTGAAGTGAAGTGTTACTAACATAGTTTTAAGTAATATTTATTAACACAAGTTTCAGTTTTATTATGTATTAGTTTGTTATTTTGTATTTTGTGTATTTTATCTATGGGCTTCAGTTGCCTGACAATAAAGGAATTATTATTATTATTATTATTATTAACATAATGTATTCCCCGAAGGGTCAGACAAGAAATTGCATAGAAGAGAACACCCATATTTCGTCAATTATGTTTAGAATCAGAATCCAGGCAGCACCTAGAATTTTTTTTGGACAGACCCAAAAAGAATGACCAACCTGCATGCGTAAGCATGACCACTATAGAAACAGAAGAAACAAAAGATAAAATGACAGATTGTGTAGATAGATTTCTACGGCGCGATGACAAAATCCATGAAGAGAATGAATTTTTGTTAGAAAAGTGATTTGTCTTCTCTTCTTAGAGTAGAAATAGAAGTGATCATGCTACACATGCTGGGACTTAACGAAAAGGTTATTATCTCGAAAAAGATTTTATTATTATTTAACAAAAAATAAAATAACAAATGTTTATTTCACTAAATACTTACAGCAAACTGCTGCGACGAGAGACAGAAACACAATTAACTTTTCCATTTTCTATCGTTTGTAAAGGTAATCCCAGACGAATTTTACGAGCGTTCCGTTTGAGCGCGCACGCATACGATATGTAACTGATGCGTCGTTTGATTCAATAGGATGTGTTATAAAAGATTAGCAACTAAAAAAACTGTAAACAGTAGGTCAACACGAAATAATGTTAGAATAAGGACTGGTTTTACAAGGAAAACATTTTAAGAAAAGATTTTTTTTTTTTATCTTGTGCTGTCATCGTTTTATTGGTATATATAATGATTTATATTTGTCTACTAGCGAGCGAGCGGCAGGATTTCATTTGGTGGTCCTAATCACCAACCACCGTTATCACTTACCTACACATAAACCATTCTCAAGACAATCTCTAAGTCAAAAAAATGATCAAATTCTATCAAGAAGTTTAGACTACTTTTTAAAGTTCCTGATAGATTTTGGTGAATCCGTAGACAGACTATAATGTAGGTACTTTAAATAAAAGTATATGAAAGGTTATACATAGGACATAAATGTCTTTAAGTATTTAATTTTTTCGTCTATTCGAAAATCATAAATGGCATTCAATTTCCATTTTTTTTTATAAGCGTAGACGATAAGTTAACGTTAAGCCGAAAGGGATTTTAAAAAAAACATGGTCAATCACTGCCTTATTGTCTACAATATACCTACATAGCTTGTTGAATATGTAAAACAAACAATCCACAAAAACAATCAGGGCCACAAGCGCAACACATCTCGAGTCAAAGTAAGCATTGAATAACTCAAAATGAACCGCGCGGGATGCGGGACAAAATTCGGTCGGGCCGTTTGTGTTGAACTAACTTGTACAGTAACTACTGGTTGAAGTGGCGATGCTTGGGGCAGCCCTATGTCCAGCTGTGGACGTCTTTCGGCTGAAATGATGATGAACTTGTATGGATAGAGGTGTTCAAACTGGCGAGAATAGCTGCATGACTTTCAAATCATTGAAAGAATCGACGCGCGTAGTTGCGTTTGGTATCCCGGGCGGCATTCGCCTCAGTGTGGCTTGGGCTTTAGCCCCTTTATTTATAAACATTGCATAATGTTAAGGCGCTACCCCGAGCAAAACCTTGCAATAGTGCGTTATTCAAAGGCTATTAACTCAATAATTATCAGTAATAAACTACATCTAAAAGCACATTATTAATGTTCGATATCCTATCATCACATTGCACGTTCTTATTTGCTTGTATGTAGGTACTATAAATACATTTAAAATCTCCTAAAAAAGTGACCAAAATTCTTGATTGCATGCATGTGTTGCTAAAGGTGAACCTCTAATAACTTGAGGATTACACTAATGGATAGGTCATATAAAAATCTCTTTTTATTTTAAAAGATCGCTTGTCTTTTCTTTAATTAAAATAATGCCATTTTTTGTTTTTGTAAATTTTATGATAAATGGGCGTGCGCAGGGAGCGGGACAGAGCGAGACTCAGCGACGGGACAGAGAAGGACCGAACGCTCAAGGTCGTCTGGTCGGGGAAGCGCCTTAGGTAATGATTAGCGACTGTCTAACCATACATTTTTGACGTTTAAATATCATTTAACTTTAAGCAAGCTATATGAATCAACCCCGTGTGCAATGGCTATTATTCGGTTAGTTAGTAAAAATCACTACCTACTCAGAATTGTTGTTGCTTTTATTAATTAATAAAAATATTACATTACTGCCAGTAAAAAAAATAAGTGCTCAGGTATTTTAAAAATTATTCAAAAATCTTACCAAGCGTCTAAGTAGGTACATACAATTGGTCATCATCTTTTTATAGGTACTTAGGTACTCGCATTATGACATTTAGCGATATGGAATCTGACCGTGTTTTAGAAGCACTATCCATTTGAAGAGCTTTTTTTAAATGTACGAAATAAAGCATCAGCAGAATGTAAGTTTTTCCTTTCTAGGGGTCAACGTGGGCCATTGATCCTTTTGCTAACCTATAAATCGTATCTTATTCTTGTCATAATGTTATTCTACCTAATATTCTAGTGTATAAAATATTAAGTTGTGTCTACGCTAGGCGAGCCGAGTATGAACGGAGCACGAATTCGCGTAGCAAAGACGGATTTAGGAGTCTCGAACGAGCACGCGTCGCCATGTGAATTCGTGCTCCGCTTGTGCTCCACTAGTGCTCGGCTCGCCTAGCATAGACCATGGTTTAAAAAAAAATAAGGTCTGGCACTCCAGGAGTGACACATGCATACGTCACTATCCAGTTGCCACTTTATTGCAACAGAACACGAATTATGGAAACATTTTCAGTCACCATTCTGTAAAAAAATATATATAAAGCATTTAAATTGTCTTTTCGTTTTTTAATCAAACGAAACAATTCAATTTCAACAAATACCAACGTACTTGTTAGTTAGAACCTCATTGTATTATCGGATTCGCAAAGGTAATAAAGGCGGTTGGGAAGTTATTATTACACACTACTGGTAACACAGCGGTGATGACGTAGGCTTGTGTCTCCGACGTGACCACTGTGTCTCGGAATGCTATACCTGGCGAAGTATACTCGTATTATTATACCATGGCGTAGACACAGCTTATTCACGGACAGACAACGCACACCCTATACTTTCTAGGTCTAAAAGCGTAAATTTTTGCACAAGTGTTCCTTATGTAACGAAAGTGAGCACAAAAGAAGGAGTTTTGAAAATTCATCCCCTTAAGGGGTTAAATGGGGGATGAAAGTTTATATGGATGTTGTTCATCTCATCGAGCACACGGCTTGTTATAAAAAAAACATGGGTTATCTTTCTTCTCCTCGAATTATTAAAATGTTGTTTGCAGTTGACTCTCTGCATATAGTCTGGATTGGCTCCACAATGATTGCCAGCGACATCCGCCGCGTTAAAACACAATGTTCAAACTGCACAACAAGATGAAATACAATCCTTGGTCGGTTGTCCTTAATTTAAACTAATATTATAAAACTACAAGTGGTAAAATTGTTTGTTTGTAAGATATAATCTTTGAAAGTACTGGCGACACTGGCGTACTAAGTGGGGGGCGGCAGGTGCGGTTCGCCCCGGGCCCCCGGCCTTGGGGGACCCCCAAATCTCCAGCCAAAATATGTTCAGTAAGTAAAAGGCAGTTTGTAGTTGGGAAGGTCCACCAACGTATGCTAAATATAAATGTAGGGTGCTAAAATTTTTGAGCTCACTGCGCTCGCTCTTGCATCCTGCGTTCTCTTTTATCAGACTTTTCTGCGTAAGTCGACGAAGTAACTCTTGTTTATGTATCCTACCTTACATATCCGGGACGGAGTGCTAAAATTTTCGAGTTTTCTTCGCTCGCTCTAGCATCCTATATTCGTCTAATGGTCTAATTTTTCCGTATAAGTCAGCAAAGTATTTCCTATTTTTGTATGAATAGCAAAAAGAAAACCGAACTCTTTCGAGGCAGTGTGCTTAAAATTTCGAGCTCGCTTCACTCGCTCTTTTATATACTACTTCTCAAACTCTTCTGCGTACCTGGACAGGGCCCCCATTTAGTTTTGCCGCCCTGGGCCCGCAACAGGCTTAGTCCGCCACTGACTGGCGATCTATTCCGTAAAAATATCTCCGTACACACTTAGGTGAAGTGAGGTCATTCCAACTGGTGCTGGGGATTTATACTATTTACAATTCAAGCACCCTTCAGAATAATGAATTCACCAGCTGATCTAATTGCATACAGAAGTTATTTTACTTTAACTCAGAAAGCTGCTCTGTTGTCGAGTGTCATTCAATATGTTTTATGAAATAATTATTTGACTTGGCGTGGCGGAAGTCACGGGCAGACGGAGTCTGATAAAAAAATGATAAATGACTATTTCTGTAAGTAAATTTGTACTAACACTTTTACACGTCAATTATATTTTAAAACTAGATGAGGTCGGCGTTTCCTTTCTGACTACTCTGAGAAGAAAGGCCGAAACAAACTCAGAGGTCACAGTCTCTTTTAAAGTCCAGACATAATCTTGGTCAGATCATGTAAAGACCATGTAGATTTGTGGCTGAAATGGTCTGTTGAGGAAAAACCACACAGATCGAGTGGACCTGTCCAGTAAGTCCACTTTGTCAGTAATCATGCAGCTCAACTCAAAACTTAAGGAGCTCAACGATTCGACGAACAATACCAAAGAAAGGACATTTGGGTACACTAGGGTACATTTGGGTATTTTAGATCAAGTAGTGTTATTGGGTTTCTCCATCAGGAGTTTCTTCAAGGCACGCCCGTAGTCTGGATCTGTTCCCGGTTGATGGCAATAGGCTCCTATGGCAAGGGACATTTACACATATAGCGAAATGAGAGTGTACTAAACTAAGTATACCTGCACTTTCGACTACCCCTTCAGGAAAAATCAGGCGTGATGTTATGTATTTGAACTGACTTAACGACCAAATCAACTGTCTTCGACCTCCGTGTGATCCATTACTCAATGTTTTAAATACCTTATATGTACCTAACTGTTCTTATCACAAACTTGTTCGTCAACAGTAAACTTAGGACCAATTTAATTAAATAACCTGAACCACTTGTTTGAAACTAAACAAAAACTATACTCGTTCGAAGATTGAATGTACTTCGGAGAGTCTGCGCAGGAAGTCCACGACCTGACCCCACCATCTTCCCTTCACTACCGGACTCCCAGACGTACTGCAGGGTACCATCCGCACTTGGTTGATATCCCGACTAGTCGTACTCAGCGCATCTCCTCCACATTTATTATACGCACGATCAGAGTGTGAAACTCTCTGCCTGTCTCTGTGTTCCTTTTCACCTATAACCCGTCAGCCTTCAAAGCAACAGTGAACAGGCATCTTCTGGGCACGCTCGTTTCATCGCTAACCTCATCCATAGCTTTCCATCAGGCGAGATCGACGTCAAGGGCACATTACGCAATAACAAAAAAGACTTTTTAAACTTCGATAAGTTCATAAAATCACGCTTGTACTCATCGACGAGATAAGCAGCATAAGTACCTACTGAAATATCCTGGAGTAGACCCACTGAGTTATTCAATTTATCATAAATGATAAATCTAATAACCCAGGGTCTATCTCTCTAAGAACGAAATCTGTAGTTCTGGCCAAAGTTAAGGGCGTTCACTACTCCGTATAACCTACGATCAGAATATTACTTCGGGGCCCGAACTAAGAATAAATGACATCCCGATATGACATAGTTGTTCTTACTCCAGATGTGCTTTTGCTTGCCCGAGATACTTAATTAATCGGGAGTAGAATTCATTCCGATCTATCGAACTACTTTCGGACGCGTCCGTATCTTCGATGACGGAATCAGAGAGTAAATCCCCCTGGACCCTACGCTTGGCCGTTGCGCTTACGATTACGACCACTGGACCATCGAAGTAGTTGGACTTACAGCATCGACGTTTGATCCTTAGTACCTACTGTTACTTGCATGATCAGTAGGTAATGAGATACTATTGTTTGTACCCACGGTAACGAATAATTAGTGTTTAACGCGGAAATTTAATCAGCTGTTTTAAAATTTTATTGTCAGCTAGTTAAACAATAAATAAAGTTTGATACGTTAAAGTACTATGTATTTACATGCTTTTAAGTTATTCGCATGTAAATACGCAGTACCTACTTTCTATGTAACTGCAATAAATTCCGCTTATTATATTAAAGTATTATCTGTCTCACTTTTAAATATCGTAAATTATCCTCCTGCCCTTAACGCGAAAACGTCAGGGTAGCCCGCGAAATTCAAATTTTCTTACGTTTTTTGCAATTTTCAGGTCAGTGCGTTGATGTTCGTGGGCGTGTCCAATATTTATTTATAGAAATAAAATCATAAAAATAATCTCTCTAAACTCTCTAAGTTCATATTACCCTATTGAATGACTATTTCATGAAATCATGACATTTGATGCCAATTCTAACTTAAGGAGTTGTATTACTGATACTAATGACTATAATTCTGTAAAGCCATATTTGTTACGGTCGCGAATCATATTTTCATCAACATACAACTTGACGCTGACTTGCAAATTGCAAAAAACGTAAGAAAACTTAAATTTCTCGGGCTAACGTAGCGCATCCCCCTTAACCTAATTTCTCCCAATCTTTCCCCCATAGCTCTTCTCCTGTCAAAATTTGTCTTAAAAGTGGCCTTATTGGCTCATTTTGTTTTGGCATCACCAAAAAAAAAGCTTTTAAGACAAATTTTTGGTTTTTTAAAAGTTTCAAAGTTTAGGCATCCGCCTAAACTTTGTCATCGTATAAGTAACCCACTGCAGGGTAACATGCCTCCTCTCTGTGAGAGGGAGTGGGCTATAATCCTAAGTCTTGGATTTCAAACCTATCTCTACATGAAAGTTTTATGCCAATGATCCAGTGGTGGAGGCCTTACTGTTGACTAAACTAATGGTGCTTGCCAGGGGTACACAATAGGGTACAAGGCCACCGCTTGAAGGATCCCGAAAGCTGTTCATAGCAGTTCTTGAGGCTTCTGTTCAAGACCGGATAAGGCATACACAGGCGGATTTTTGGTAAGTGCGAGTACCGCATAAAGCTGCTACGTCTGTTACGTAGGATGTGCACATAGAAGTTTGCCACGTTAACTGTGCGATTAATCTCAACTTCTAAACCAATCCATACTAATATTATAAATTATAATTACATTTCTTGAAAATATTTGATTTCTTGTGTTTGTTTGTTACGCGTTCATGCTAAAACTGCTTAACGGATTTGGATGAAATTTGGCATATGAGTAGACCATGACCTGTATTAGGACAAGGATTTAATTTATTCCGAAATTTCCAAGGGATCGAAGCTTATGCGGGTGAAGCCGCGAGGCGCAGGTAGTTAATTAATAATATTAATGTATTTACCCAAGTGCTGTACCGCCTCTCATCGAAAGTAGGTACCTATGGAAGTATTTTGCATAGAGACGACGTTCGGCAAACGTAGGTACGTGTTGAATTAATATTTGTAGTTAAGATGTATTATTCATTAATTTCATTTTCAAAAGTACCTACCTACATACATGGTCATGTAGGTATGTGGTATTGGGCATGGTATAATAATATACTTCGCCAGGTATAGCATTCCGAGACACAGTGGTCACGTGGGTGACACAAGCCTACGTCATCACCCCTGTGTTACCTGTAGTGTGAAATAATAACTCCCCAACCGCCTTTATTACCTGTGCGAATCCGATAAAACGATGAGGTTTTAACTAACAATTACGTTGGTATATGTTTAAATTTAATTGTTTCGTTTGATTAGAAAAATAAATCGACAATTTAAATGTTTTATACATATTTTTTAACAGAATGGTGACAGAAAATGTTTCCATAATTAGTGTTTTGTTGCAATAAAGTGGCAACTAGATAGTGACGTAAGCATGTGTCACTCCCGGAATGCCAGACCGTTTTTTTTAGACCATGGTTAATACTATTGAAGAACCTACAAGAATATTCACATATCCGCAGGAAATTGATGATTAAATGAACTTACCTGTACGTGAAGTGCAATCACAATAATACTCGAAGAGCTTCGTTCGACGATATTAGCACACACATGTAGTTTCACTCACAAACACAATTTCGCATTGAATTTAGTAGAAACATAAATTTATTGAATCCAATGTAAGGTAGATTAAAAACGTAGAGCCACAAACCAAACCAAACCTAACAATGATGAACTTATCTTGGATTTTGACGGAAGGGACATGTAACTCCTCAATGATGAACAGCATTTGCATATTCTTGGGATTGGGTAATTGTACAAAAGATTAAAAGAAAACAGCTAGTTAGGTTACGCTAACCCAAGTTATTTTTTTAAATCCGAGGTGGAAAATCCTCATGGATGTCCTCTGCCCTGGGGGCGGGAGAGGCGGAGGGGTCTGTCAGACTCTTACTGACTAACATCCACCCCGGTGTCCCATCTCACACCTACGCTGGGGTTCGCGGGAACGTACGATCCTTCCGCAACCCCAGACTGGTGCAGGCCCGCCTCGGCGGGCCTAATCAGGTCGGGCGGAGGAGTGAGGATAATACATTGTTGTTTAACTTAGATATAGCAGGAAATCCCGATGTTTAGACAAATCGCCTCATCAATACATTCCACCCGTGCGAAGCAGGGGCGGGTCGCTAGTTAATTTATAAAATAAAAGTTATGAAGAGAACTCGATGCAAATATTGTATTGCAATTGCACATGCTTCCTCTTATTTTCTGAAGACGCGCAGGAGCACCTGTGCAAACAGAAGAAGCATATAAATACGCTTGGTAAAGTAGTCCTAGATCAGTTTAGCCACATCTCAGTACAGCCATGTTCTGGACACTTGCTATCTTGTGCCTCGTCGGTTCAGCCTGTGGGTCCAACAGTGGTGAGTATACCAACATTTATCTTCTTTTTTTTATTTATTCGTGTTTTTATATATATTTATTTTTGGTTATAGTTAAATAGGTAAATTATAATATTTTTAGTTTTTAATAACTATATGTGTATCTTTATATTTAAATAAATAATTATTCCTCAAGTTATCGTAATTGCACCTACCACTGGTTGTCTCTGCATCACCCAAAGATTATCTGGAAGAAAATGGCTAAGGCAATAAGTCCGCCTCTGGGCATTTCTGTGCTTGAAGTATTAAATAAATAAATAAAAACGCAAAAAATTCCGCCCCCTTCATCAAGTGGAGCGAGTTTGGCACCCTTTGCCCACGGGACACAGCAAAACAAAAAAATTAAATGTAGGTACAGTCCAATTAAAATAATTGACACTTTAAGTTTGTTTAAAAATTAATTTCTATGGCTTTAATTAACTATCAGAGCACTCAGACTTGGATAAAACTGTTTCAAAAGTACAAAGTCGTAGTTCGTCGAATCGTTGAGCTCCTTAAGCCCTGACTTCCTGAGTCGAGCTGCACGATTACTGACAAATGCGTGCACTGACTGGACAGGTCCACTCAATCTGTGTGGTTCTTTCCTCAAAAGACCATTTCAGATACCAATCTGCATGGTCTTCGCATGACCTGACAAAGATTATATCTGGACTTTAAAAGAGACTGTGACCTCTGAGTTTGTTTCGGCCTTTCTTCTCAGAGTAGTCAGATAGGAAACGCCGACCTCATCTAGTTTAAAAAACATGATTGACGTGTAAAAGTGTTTGTACAAACCTACTTACAGAAATAAAATCATTTATCATTTATTTAAAGGTATAGGAAAATCGCCCCGAAATATACTGTGAATTACGATGGAAATCGGAGAGTGTAATTTAGACTAGGTCGACCACAAAAAATTGCAATTAACCTACCGGCCGCTATTATAAGAAAAATATATTAAGCCCATAGGACCTTAAATTATGTTCTGGCGGCTCTGTAGCCCCATTAGACAAAAGAAAGAAAAAAGAGAAAAAATTATATAAAAAAGGAAAAAAAGAAAGAGGAGGAAGAAAGGAGGGAGGGAGGGATAAAGAGTATTCTATTCTATTCTATTCTATTATATAATATTCTATTAGACAAAAATTTATATGCTTTGTATTTGTTATTGTTTCAGGATCACAGTCGCAGTCCGATGTCAAAAGTAAGTGCTTCTTAACTCAATGATTAAGCAAGCATCATCTTTCAAGCCTATGAAAGGACATTTTAAAACATTGATTTCATAGATGCTGTTTATGGAACAATGTTTCTTAGAGTCGGTCGGACATTATGTTAAACCTGCCGAAACTCCCAATACCGATAAGATATATTTCTTTGAAAAGATCTCGTTTAGAAGAACGTTTGTTACTACTACGACTTGTCTGAATTATTAGTTTGATCGGCGTTAAATCATCCTAAATGTGACGTTAACATCAACACTTAATTCTCTTCATAAGTTAACCAATTAATATACAGCAGCTGTAGCAGTAGCATTTCGTCTGAATTCCCTTAAGGTTAAGCAAACATGTATAGTACAACTACACTTCGGCTAAAGATGTAAAAATAACTATAAAACAAAGTAATTTTCCGTGTCTCTCTGTGTGTGTTTATTTAATTCTCCTAAACTACTCTTAGTTTCCAGTTCTATACCATCATTCAGAGAACTTATTCCCGAAGGCTTCTGTGTATAAAACAGTAATATTTAACTTCAATATAACACAGCAATGTCGCCACATTAGTACTAGATCGTCCGACAACAAAATGAAAGCTGCTCATTTACTTGACATTTATTTTTCCTGATCCCCAAGTCTTGTCAGATTCCAACCAAATTCGGTTCAGTAACAAATGTTTCTCTTTAAAAGCACTATCCATATCACTTATGGCTATTCGGCGCCAAAAATATTCATAAATTTCAGAACCCAAGTGATCACTTATTTAGGTCATTAACTTCGAACTGACTAACAATTGGCAAAAGTCGTGATAGTAGCAAAGGTTCTACTTGAAAAGCTCTTTCCATTTCATTGGTATATATCTTATAGCTATAGGGCTTCAGGGCAGTAAATCATAGTTCGATGCCCATTCTCTTTTGATTGAAAATTCTTTCCGTGGCTTTACTTTACTATTAACGCAGACTTGGATAAAACTGTTTCACGAGTACATAGGTATAGGGAAATCGCCCCGAAATATACTGAGAATTACGATAGAAATCGGAAAGTGTAATTTAGACTAGGTCGACCACAAAAAATTGCAATTAACCTACCTGCCGCTATTATAAGAAAAATATATTAAGCCCATAGGACCTTAAATTATGTTCTGTCAGCTCTGTGGCCCCATTTGACAGAAAAATAAATGCTTTGTATTTGTTACTTTTTCAGGATCACAGTCGCAGTCCGATTGCGAAAGTAAGTGTTTCTTAACTCAATGATTAACAAAAGTGCTTTGTAAACATCATTTTTTAAGCCTTAAACGGACATTTTAAAACATTGGCCTCCTAGATGCCGTTTTAGGAACAATGTTGCTAAGAGTCGGTCAGACATAATGTTAAACCTACCGAAATTCCCAATACCGTTAAGAGGCTGACAACAGCTAAAGCGCGGTCACTTTCGTACTGCATAGAAAATAAAGAGAAGTGCGATGACACAACGCTGGTAATTTATTGCGAAATATGAAGCAATTATCTATTTACAAAAAATCTATTGATTGGACAAAAAATTAAAACACTATTACGTTAATATGTTGCTTTTAGAATAATCTGACAAAAATTCAGAATGATTGCATGTATGGATTTTAATCGTTATAAGAAATTTTTAGAGGTATTTTCGTGATTTTTTTCCATCGGATCAAATTAGTTGTATTAAATTTTCAACACACTATCTAACTAGCATATATCCTGAAGAATATCATATAATTTTTTGATTTTGTTTACTGCAGTGGATCATATATTTTTAGGTATTATAAAACTTACGTTTAGGTCCTGTAGTCCCCTTAAGATATATTTCTTTGAAAAGATCTCGTTTAGAAGAACGTTTGTTACTACTACGACTTGTCTGAGCTATTTCTTTGATCGACGTTAAGTCGTCCTAAATGTGACGTTAACATCAACACTTAATTCTCACCGTAAGTTAGCTAATTAATAAACAGTAACTTGCTAGCATCGTCATTACCATATTAGCACAAAAAACATTTTACCTGATTTCCCCAAAGGTAAGGAGGACATGTATTTAACAACTTTATTTCTCCTACAGATGTAAAAACAAGTATAAAACAAAGTCGTTTTTCGTGTCTCTCTGTGTATGTTCGCTTAGTTCTTCTAAACAACTCTTAGTGTCCACTTCTTCACCATCATTTAGAGAACTTATTCCCGAAGGCTTATGTGTATAATACAGTGACGTGTTACTTAAAGATAGCACAAACTTGTCGCCATATTAGTACTACATGTCCCGACAACACAATCAAACCTGCTCATTTACTTGACATTTATTTTTCCTGATCCCAAGTCTTGTCGGATTGCGGTCACATCAAAATTCGTTTGAGTAACAAATGTTTCTCTTAAAAAGCACTATCCATTGATGTATTAGTTATGGCTATTGAGCTTCAGTGCAGTAACTCATAGGTCGTTGCCCATTCTCTTTTGATTAAAAATCATTTATATGGCTTTACTTTACTATCAACGCACTGAGATTGGGATAAAACTGTTTCACCAGTACTATTACTATACCTATGGTACAAGGAAATCGCTCCGAAATATACTGAGAAATACGATAGGACTAGTTCGATCATAACAAATTTTAATTTACCTACTACCTGCCGCCATTATAAGAAAAATATATTAAGCCCATAGGCCCTTATATTATGTTCTGTCAGCTCTGTGGCCCATTTGACAGTAAAATATATGCTTTTTATTTGTTATTGTTTCAGGTTCAGAGTCGCAGTCCGATCAGGAAAGTATGTAGTTCTTGACTCCATTATTAACAAAATTGCCTTGCAAACATTATCTTTTAAGCTGTTGCTACTGCGACTTGTCTGAATTATTAGTTTGATCGGCGTTAAATCGTTTAAATGTGACGTTAACATCAACACTTAAGTCTCGTCATAAGTTACCTAATTAATAAACAGTACCTTATTAATTAGTTGTAAATTTATATAATAGTTGTAAATTAGTTCATTACCACCGAACTGACTAACAATTGGCAAAAGTCGTGTTGTAGCAAAGGTTCTCCTTGAAAAGCTCTTTCTAATAGTATATATTTCATGGCTTTTGGGCGTCAACAATTCTTAAACTACGGTGCCCAAGTAGTCACCTATTTAGGTCATTAACAATTGGCAAACGTCGTGTTAAAAATACAATTATCCTCAAGCAATTTAGTTCGAATTTTTGCGACCACCACCGAATTCGACGAAGCGAAGGACCGCACCGCACAAATGGCGGCGCTAGCGAAAGGGTTTTAGTCAGTAGGAGTCTGACACGCCCTTCTGCTCCGCCCAGAGCGGGAGAGGTCATTTGATGATTTCCCACCCAAAAAAAAAAAGAAAGGTGTCGCATATGTGTTCTTGAGATAACTGCGATTTTTTTAATTTGCCTTACATTGGTCACCCACCTTATAGCTGTACAAGGACCTTCTGGCGTCTTGCCAAAATCGAATCTAATGCCGCCATCTTATTTTTGGATTATATATTTCACAATACTACTGCCCTATTTACCAAAAACGCACCCCTTTTTTTTGGGTGGGACTAACTAAAACCGCCCGTGTTCCTTCAGTTGCCTGTGCGCCAGGGCCACGGTAACTCTTTCGAACAATCCGCGACCCTGACAGGCATCGGCCCTATCGGACCCCGTCAATTAGTGCTGACATCTCTTTAAGGCGCGCGTAGAACACAACGCGCCGTCGACCCGGCCCTGGTCCTTACCAAACGGCGAGCTACCCATTGCTTGTCGTCCACAAGCCCGCGCCGACGGTGGCCGGGAATCGGCTATCGATTCCCGACGCCCAGGGCGTCTCAACCTGCGGCGACTAGGGGCATGAGGGCGCAACGATTACACCCCCTCACGCGCTCCGCCTCCTCTTTCGCGAATATTACTGTTTCGCAGAAGGTGGTGACGGCTTCCCTTGCCCTCTCGCTCCGTACCATGGCCTGGACCAGGACTGGGCGCGAGAGATCGCCGCCGTCGATCGCCTCCGCGAGGACACGGCGGTGCTCCGCCCAGGCCGGGCAGACCTCCACCGTGTTCTCGGGGTGATCCACACAGTGGTAACAACCGGGCGTTTCCTCCCGCCTTGTCCTGAACAGAAACTCCCGAAATAACCATGTCCGGTGAGGACCTGTATCAGGTGGAAGGTGAGGACGCCGTGGCGCCTCTCAATCCACCTTTCAAAGAGGAGACTTATTGCCGTAATTCTGGCGTGCCCAAACAACGTACCCTTATGAATATCATTCAAGCGCCAAAAGATCCTTGTAGAACTGTAATCGATAAAGCCCAAGTTGGCGAGGCACATTTGCTCGCAGAACAAATGGCAGATGGTGCCGCGAAGTTCTCGAGTGGTGACTGCGTACTGGAAGGCACATAAATAATTCATACAAAACGCATGTTTTTTCACATTAACTACAAATAACGCACAGCACTGGATCTAGAAGCATGAAATTTTTCTCAAGAGTTCCTTACATAACGACGGTTAGCAAAAGGTTGAATTTTCAAAAATGAGTCTCCTTATGGAGGTTAAATAGGGGATGAAAGTTTGTATGGATGTTCGTAATTTTTGCCGATGGGAAATACCATTGACCATCGGGCACACAGCTTGTCTTAATCTATAAATGATATTACACAAAGTCGCTTTTCGGGTGTGTCTGTGTGATTTTGATGCCGTGTTTACTATCATTTAAGGTATTTATTTCTTGATGTAAAAAGTGTATAATTCATTATTATTAAACTTAGATACAGGGTGACAGGGACATCGACGCGCAACCTGTTATTATGAATTCAGTACATAATTCTGAGCCCGGTGCGTTGAAATTTTCGGTCGGTTAATCAAAAGAAATTTGCTCTTCCATACATTTTGACTGCGTACGTCAACTTCACTAGGACTGACTAGGACTACGAGGTTAGTAGGACTATTCTATGAAACAGCAGTATTTTTTTAATTTTTGATAACCGTTTTAAAATTTCTACGCTAGGGGGTCTAGAATCATGTGCATCGATGCCACCCTGTTGGTATACCAGGAAATCTCGATGTTTTGACATATCACCTAATCAGTACCCCATTGCACCCGTGCGAAGCAGGGGCAAGTCGCTAGTTAATTTATAAAATAAAAGTTATGAAGAACCCGATGCAATTTAATGCACATGCTTTGCAATGTTCTGCACTCAGACCGCAGACCCAAGAAATTGGATAAATTTGTGTCACAAGTATAAGGAAATATACTAAGAATTACTATGGAAATCGGCAAGTGTAATTTAGGCTAGTCCGATTTTTAAGATCATAGCAAATTGCGCACTTGATTGTGTGCAAAATTTTGTTCTGCCAGCTCTGCGGCCCTATTTGATGCCAATTCTATATGCTTTTTCTTTTTTTTTCAGGACCATTATTGATGCCCGGTCTCGAAAGTAAGTCCTTCTTAACTCAATAATACACATAAGTGGCCAGACGTAAAACGTATAACTGGCTGTTGTTATCAGAGGCCCCGACACGAACACGCGACGTAAACGTATTGACGAATCAAAAAAAAAAGAACATATCCTATAGCATTTTGGTTTGATTTTTTGCGACAAGCACAATTTATATCACCCATAGTTAAGAATTAATTCCAAAATTAAGTTAATATTATGTGCGAATCAGTTTTAAAATCGATCGAATTTACGTTACTTTTACTCCGCTAGTTCGTGCTATGCCCACAGATTGCTCCAACAGCCAATATTAACTGCCGGGACTACAGTTTCACAAACGGCGTTGACCATGGCCGTTGGCCGTGACTTCCGTTTAGGTATTTTAAAATAGATCAATGCAGCTAATCTGAAATCAAAGCTTTAAAGGCGCCGCTCCACAGCAGCCCACGGCTAAGCTGCACACGTGTACCTACTTAGCTTCGTCTTGCGAAAATGTTGGTGGGATCGTTCATTGCGACCCACGGCCAGGCCACGAAGGGTGTGTGACTGGCAAACAAATGATCCGCCGCTAACTTTGCAAATTTCTCCGTGCACATCCTAAGTAACAATGGAATATATGGTAAACAAGTGGTCCGCCCAGCTGCATTGCCGACATGCTTACGCATGCGAGACATTTCACGTTTTTACCCAAGGTTTGGAGGTCCTTTTATGCGTCGATAAGTATTTTTCATCAGTGGGTCTTTTAGCAACTTTGACAAGCTTATTACGTCCAAAACCATGTACAGTACAAGGATCTACCATCAGCTACCATCAGCACCAGGAGCTACCATCTCTTTTTTAACACAATTTCTCAAAACATTACAAACAGTGCCCTCCGGTCAGTGTAAGTCAAGCGTCAAAAGATCCTCATGTACGAGTATAGACCTCATCAACTTTGTCAATGTCTCATTTTGCAGTAAACAACGGTGCAGACATTTTTTCGTTTAAAAAGGAGAATCTTATTGATCTGCCGTGGTCCAGTGATTCTGCCTCAGATCAAGGTTACATCAAGGTGAACAAGCCTCGTCTGCCGGCCGGCTACTGCCCTCTGCAGCTGTGGTGTCGTAGAGATGACAAGTTCAGAGTCTGCGTTTACACCGATGAAACCAAAAAAGTTGCTGGCTTGCAGCTCAATGTGAGTACATAGTATAGGTGTATCCTGTTCCAAAACTTTTTGACGAAAGTGTAAACAAATCTTCTCATGTTAATTTCTTACGCAATCAGTCACTTTCACGACGGTTTCAACTTTATATCTCACCACTTTTTCAACAATTATTGCTTAAATAACATTATTAAATTTTAATAGAAAAAATTTAAATTGAGGTTATAGAAATAACCTTTTGTTGTTGTCAAATGAAAAACATTTTAAGGTGACTTAACATTAGGATTTAGGGTAAGTGAGGTATTCAAAATTAAATCTCCCAATTTGTAATGGCACTACAATTTGCCATCCCCAGGTAGGTACGTTTTCAGACCCATTTGCTTACACTTTCATCAAATTAATTTGAAACATATTTCATTGCAGCCAACATAAAGTTATTGGACTGCTAGTCCATGGCGAAACAAAGAAGAAATTAATAAGACCTTTTAATATCCTTGTTTTAATGCAAGTAAAAATGTTCTATTGTAAATAAAGTCAGGGAAATTAATTGTTTGCTAAATTAACTATCAACTTAAATATTCACCGGTATATTCAAATCACAATGTTATTCTTTGACGGTTGTTTGAAATGGATATAACAATACAGCCGATAAATCAGGGCCTTAAATGTCTCACTGTTGGTGGCGCGTGTGTTGGATCATTCGGTTCCCTACAAAATGGTTGAGCTGGATGATGCTGATCCACGCGTCATGTTCGTGAACGGGCACCGTCAGTTGAGACTGGTCATCTCTTAACTGCCACGGCTTATATTTATTATTAATCTTATATTTTGAATTGTTTCTTAATACATTTTTTTTTCATTGTTCTCGCATATATGTAGAAGCAACAAGAATAATGTACCCAGGATTTTAAAATATCTTGATTTAAAAAGAGTCTCCTTGGAGTTTCTTGCCCGTTGTTCTCCATAGAGATCTACGTTTTGGAATGGGCAACTAGCTTCAACTTTCTGACTAACTGACCGACTCTTTGTCAATTCAAAAGTGCCAGTAAAAGGTTTAATTTAAATAAATGCTTTGTGTTTGAGTTTGTCCGAACTTTACGCAGCAGGGAGGCGCAATAATATTTTTAGGAACCGAACGGCGTCATGAGGCGAGTATGAGGGAGTGAACAAGCGTGAAAGTTCGGAGAGCCTATGTTCAGACCGGCCATGATTCATCGGGTATTGTCACATCACATCACAGCAAATTGGCTTGTTCTTTCCATAAACTGAGCATCTAAGGATCGAAAATTATCGCAAAATGAATGTGACAAATTGTTAAAATATAATAACGTAAAATCACGCCTATATTCCCCGAAGGGTAAGGCATGGGGGTGGATATTGTTAATCTCTGATCAGTTCCGGACTTAGAGGCCCAGACTCTTACGCACTTGGCATTTGAGCCCTCGCCCCCCATCCCAAAGCCATTTTGGAAATTTAGGCCTTGTTGTTGTAGAGTCACCGTGCCCCTGGCGCACAGGCAACTGAAGGAACACGAGTGGGTTTTAGTCAGTAAAAGTCTCATATACCCTCCCGCTCCGCCCAGAGCAGGAGAAGTTATTTGATGATTTTCCACCCAAAAAAAAAGGCCTTGTAGGCCTAGGCGGGTATCCGGGGCTGACTCTCATTGTTTAATCATACCTATGCTTTGGGTTTCCGGAAGCGAAATGTAACAATATGTTAACAATATGTCATCCATACGTCAAATCTCGAATTGTGAAATCTGTTAATTTGATAAACAATTCATTTCCCTAGCTGTACAGTGTACATTCGCACTGTATTAAAATAATCCTTACAGAGTTTGACTCCATATTGCAGGTCCCTTGCAATGATTTAAGCTCACCATTTGACATGATCCAACTAGGCTTCACCAAGTGGACGTCCGAGTTTGACAATGAAGAATACTACGCCTATATACAATTATTTGTGTCACCCCGTAAGTTTTCTTTAGTTTAGTAATCACTGCTTTATTTAGTCGTCCTAAATACCTTCGTTACATAATTCTGACCATTGTAATGCATTTAGAACTTGCTGAAAGCCTTTAAAGCATCATCATTCTGATGGTACCATTGGATGATTCTACTGGTAATATCGCATTTCATTTTGGCATGACTTGATGCGAAGGCCTTAATACCCGTTTTCATTAACACTAGGTGATACCTAAATTAATGACTAAATTAGTGGGCTGTGTTATTTTCAAATTTCGGTGCTAAGCTGAGCGTTGAAAATCCATCAACGCGCTTTTATTTACGCATACATTTCGGTGTCGCCTTGTGTTTATATCATTAGTTGGTTACAGAGAGGTTTGAGCATCAATGGTAGATACATAAGCCACTAAAGGCAAAGCGTATACTCATGAAACGTTTTTTTTAGATGCTCAAAAGCGCATCGAGTCTAAAGATGCCACCGCTGTTCTGCGGAATAATAAGATATATTACATAGGCATCGGCGGGAAACTGGAAAGTTTGGACACCAAATTGAGCCAGCTTGACCCCATGTTCAAAAAACAGAGCTGTATAGAGGGGTTGGGTAAGTAAACTCAAACTCAAACTCAAACTCAATAGCACTCAATTAATATTATAAGCAAAAAGAGGTAGATAGGTTACCTACGCAACATTCAATCTTAAAAAATGGCACCACAAACTAACGAACACGAAAATAACGTAATATGTAATGACGCACTATATTAGATGACACGCGGAAGTAGGACGGCGTGTCGTAATTATCGGGAGCGAAAGAGACAAGTTTACATTGCTTCCATTATTGCCAACTTGTGGAGCGCGTGCGTATAACATGTCTACCTCTTTTTACTTAATAGAATATCATCGGTAAGTATTTACTAATTTCTTGGCGTTAGGGCTGCAACAAGATACCGAGCTAAGGTAGCCCGCGAAATTCAAATTTTCTTTTCAACTTTCTTGCAAAATGTAGCATTTAATTTCACTTGGAACCTCACTTTTACAAAAAAAAAAATTTTTTTCTTTACAACTTGTTTTAGGTGTAAACGATAAACGAATACAGTACCAAGACACAACATGTCATGCAAACTACATGAGTTAGACCTTGTTGTAAACGCGGGGTTATAGTTGCACTATGGACGTTCATTCCTAGCACAAGCATATTATTTTTAGTTGGAGTTGTTTATAGGATCACTATTAACCTGTAACCGATATAGCCAGTTAAGAAATCATAAAAACATCTTCTTTCCAGGTCACCTGTACCAATACAATATGACTAAGAACCTGGAATGCAGTTCCTCCACATTGAACCCGTTTTCCGCGATATTCTATAATGGCGAACTGGTCGCCTCCAAGATCAGTTTCATCGGAAGTTTCACCGATAAGAGCGACTACAAGAACGTCTTTGAAGATTTTTCCCTCGTTGATACTAAGGTACTTACTCCTGAAATGATGAATACTATCATGTGCTCTCATTAAGTCACACTTCCATAAACAGGAAAATTAATAGTTTGTCAAATTGACTACCTACCAACATACATTGTCGGTATATTCAAATCACAACTGCTTAAACAGTTGACGTAGTTGTCAATTTGATAAAAATTATATCCCTGATACATGACTACACTTAATAATAAATAAAATAAATAAAGATCTTTATTGCAGACCACATGATCCATAAACAACACAAAAATAAAAAAGTATTACTTAACTTAAGTCGAATTATGTAGATGAGGTAAAAGAATGTTTCCACTTCTGGGACGTACCTCCATCTAATTTGATGCACGTGGTCACACACGTAGCATGATTACTGTACGTCTGTCTATACTCTACGAAGAATAGACACGTTTAACTCTTCCTAAACCTACAAAGTGGCATTTCTTTTCTTCATTGTTGACGTCACACCGTATAAATCTTTCTACAATGCATCATGATGTCTTTCGTTTCTTCCATTTCTACGGTAGAGTGGGCGCAAGATAAGTCTGCGCGCGTGTTTGACCTTCAAGACTATACCCCTGCCAGCACTTTCAGCTTAACGATGGCGATTCTTGACTTTGGAAAACACGGAACACAGCACACTCTCTTGACACCTTTTTTTTTTTTTTTATCATTTATTAAAAAGAACCAGGTTCTTAATAATTAATTACAATCTAGCCTATGAGACTAATAAGCAATTTTAATCTGACTTAATTTTTTACGTGCTAATTATTTTAAAACTTAGAATAGTGTTGATTGTACTTTACAAGTCCGTTCCACTTTCTTAGAGTCTGTTATAATAATATAAACACTTTGTTCATGTGTTATTATGTGTGTCATTGTCACTTTTATTTCTACACTTTTTACACTACACTAACTCAAAAGGTTTAGTTCGTTTTAGTCTTCGCACTATATTTGTTTGGTCTAACAGCTGAATTGCCTCGATGTTCACATGTCGGTGGAGTGGAGGTTCATGGGCCTCAGCAAATTTTTGTATTATGTTGGTGACTGGTTCCATTTTTAGGTCACGATGGAGGTCGTCATTTCTTATATACCAGGGCGCATTAACAATACTCCTGAGTACCTTATTCTGGAATGTTTGTATAGTTTTGATGTTGGTCGGTTTAGTACAGCCCCACAGTTGGATGCCATATGTCCATATTGGCATAAGAATATGCTTATATAATAAAATTTTGTTATGTATCGATAGACAGGAATCCCGTCCTATCAACCAATACATGTTTTTAAAACGCATGTCTAGTTCTTGTCTTTTCTTTTTGACGTGCGCTTTCCAGCGCAGTTTCGCGTCAAGCGTTATACCCAGGTATTTGGCTGTATTTGCGTATGGCACTTGTTTGCCATTTATGTAGATTGGGTGATAATCACAATTCCTATTGGTGAAATCAATGTGAAGTGACTTCGATTCATTCAATTTGATTCTCCATTTATGTGCCCAGTCATGAACTTTGTTTACAGCGATTTGTACTTACACAAACAAACACTCTTGACACCTAATATAAACGTCGAGATGTCAGCAAACGATTATTTCCGATTTCAGCCGCGCGCAGACTTACTGCGCACTGACTTACTGCGTGCGCACTCTAATTATGCAACGCGTACTGTGCGTGTTGATGGATATCATTATGTCTTTGAATTTATTGGTTCTTGGACATGCCGGTTTCCTCAAGATGCTGAAAACAATGTCACAAAAGAAAGTGCGTTTAGAGTGCTACAAGGATCTTTTGGCTCCTGAATGACATGGACAGGCTTGTTGTTGTCACACGAGTTGCATTGCCAAAACTAGATGGCGGCGTTATTTCTGATTGTGGCCACGCGCCAAACGAACCATGTGGCGTTGTACCAGGGAGTCTACTCTCCAAGTCCGTTTACGAGGATACGTCCGAAAGTAGTTGAGCCTTCAAAACAAGTGTTAAATTCAATTTTCGAACGGGCAATTCGAACATATCGGTAGTAGGGACAACTGTCGTGTTGTGATTTAAAGTTCGAGCCCCGAGCTAATCATATGTCCATAATTGATACAGAGTAGGAAACGCCCGTAACTTCGGCCGGAACTACTGATTTCGTGCTTAGGGAGTAGACCCTCTGGGTCGAACCCACGACTTATAATACAACTCATAAGTTGGAACAAGAGTTTACAATTCCACTGCTCTCTTGCTCGCTCTACCACTTAGGGGAAAAGGGGAAAACAGTGATTTAAATATAAAAATATCGTTTTACTAGTGGTCGCAAGCGCTATAGCTGAAATTGAGGTCCTGGGTTCGATCCCCAGGTCGGACAAAGTGTAATTGGGTTTATCCATCAGGAATTTCTGAGTAGCAGCCCGGAGTCAGGCTTTGTGTCCGGTTGATGGCAATAGGGTCGCCCCCTATTCCATGTCGAAATGTGGCTGTGCTATGTGAATATGCTGCAGTTTTCCTTATTTTTGTTACAGCGCATGCTGCCGGATGCTCCCCAATGTGTGTACGATGGTGTTGTCGAGCAGGGTGGGGTCTCGGTGACTATCTTTTACACCAGTACACCGTGGGAAATCTCCTGCAAGACAGAAAAAATGTAATATTATGACGCGCTACCGAGCACCAATACAAGAATATTATGTTGTTCTGAAAAAACAAATGTTTTTTGTAACATAATAAATACTTTTTAGGCATTTTATTTTGGCATCACATAAAATGATTGTTTTCTCTAAAATCCCTTTGAGACCGTAAAAGAAAACGTTTTATTTATCAAAGGTTCTATTTAGCAAATGAAATCTTTCTTTATTACCACATAATTCCTAATTAGTTTGTGCTAAGGTTAACGCCCAGCACCTAACCGTGAAGTTTTGAACTTCGCTGACTTTGCAGGTCTGCTAAGCTAAAACTAGTAGACTTAAATAAACAATAGGACCTCGTACCAAAATGTGAGGAAAAAGCCGTTGAAGCTGTTTTGGGAAAAAACATTTTCTGAATTCATACTTGCAAGTAATTTTAATACTTGCAAACTCAAACTCAAACTCAAAGCATTTATTTCAAATAAACCAATTACAGGCACTTTTGAATTGTCAAGGGGTCGGTCAGTCAGAAAGAAAGATGAAGCTAGTTGCCCATTCCAAAGCGTCGTAGGTATGACTATGGACTGGTGGATGGTAGGACTATGGAGAAGAACGGGCAAGAAACTCCATGGACACTCTTTTATATCAAAATATGGTTACAAATTATTGGTTACATCATTCATGTTGAAATTATGCA
This sequence comes from Dryobotodes eremita, assembly GCA_917490735.1. NCBI lineage: Eukaryota > Metazoa > Arthropoda > Insecta > Lepidoptera > Noctuidae > Dryobotodes > Dryobotodes eremita. Next base: position 17,151,679 of record OU823257.1, read on the forward strand.
CGTGAGAACGAAGCAGAACGTTAAAATCGTCCGTAATAAAGAGACGACAACAATTCCAATATTAAATTAAAATAAGCCGTGGCAGCCAAGAGATGACCAGTCCCCACTGACGGCGCCCGTTCACGAACATGACGTATGGATCAGCACCATTTAGCTCAACCATTTTGAAGGGAACTTAATGATCCAACACAGACGCCACCACCAGCGAGACATTTGAGTGAGCATGACATACTCTCAGCCGCCAGGGCACATTCAAGTCAATGAAAGACAAACCTAGAAAATGGTAGCTTTATAGTAGGTACATAGTACTCACACATGTGCTATGCAATTATACAATACTACAAGATTGAATTTATACAATGTAAAGACAGTTTTACAATCTTCAGTAGTTCCAAATGCTAATCAATTAGTTAATGCGCCCTTGTGGAGCAGGACCAACGTTGAGCCAAGCATTTTTATCAGCGATGTAATCCCCCAACTTATAATATGCTTGACTGCATAGTGTGCGTTTTATACAGGATTTAAATTTCGTTTCATTCAATTGAAGTATACGGGGAGGTATTTTGTTGTAACATTTTAAACAGTACCCCATGAAAGATGAGTCTACTTTAGCCAGCCTGAAACCTGGTTGAACTAATTGGTCCCTATTTCTAGTGATATAATTGTGTCTTTCACCTCTTTTACTAAAACTATGTAGATTTTTCCTTACGTACATGATGTTTTCATAAATACATTGACAAGGTACCGTCATGATGTTAATATCTTTAAACCGTTCCCTTAGAGAGTCGCGCCTGCGGAGGCCATATATGCTTGCGGTCGTAGACCCCAGAAAAAAAATCACCAAAGAAGAATGGCAGAATTCCATGTAATTTGGCTGTCGCACTTAAGCGCCGTTGTAGTAAGATTATTGTCCCCGAGCCATTTTATCACATTAATTAATTCAATGTTAGTATTAGTTTCTATGTCAGTTTTGCAGGAACATTTTATAGTCAAAGTAGTGTCGTCAGCAAATTGGATACTCGTACATTCATATTATTTTGTCTTTCGTTTCTACCGATCGATGTCTAGGTCCTTTTATATGAAGACTATTTCAAAAGAAAGATTTCCATCCCAAACGTCAAAATCACACTGACAATTGACAGTTGTCTAAGGTAGTGAAGACAATTTGAATTTGTAATCGCCATGCTAAAGAAAGCATGCAGTAGAAATCTTTTTACTCGACGGACGGCCACAAAGTATAAAAATGGAATGGAAAAATGGAATTTTTCACCTTTTGTATTGAAAATGTGAAAAATTATTACCTACATGTTTAGTTTTAGGTGTTTAAGGGTTCCATAAAGGGGGTCGAAATTTTCATTATTTTTGCGTTAGGACACACCGTTTTTGAGATATAAGCAAAATAAAAGAAAAACGTGAATAAACTACTGAATTTCGTAAAAAGTGCAGTTGACTCTTTCTACTTTGCTGCCGTCGTACTGTTGTCTATTCTTCCGTCGACAAAACTCGTTTCTATAATGGTCACGCTACGCGTGCTGAGCGCACAGATTATTAAAGGCCGGGGCCAACGGGTCTTTTCCCGGAATATTACTACTTTATAAATATTATGTTTATATAAACATTTAGAACTAGGTATAGTGTATTTATTTTATTTCTTATTCTTTTTTGTTATTTTTAATTTTTGGTATGCTGCACTGGTTGACGTCATCACGTCAACGCCGGCTGTCGCTGTAACCCAGCGCTAGGGCTCTGTCTCGCATAGGGACGTAGCATTATGTTGAGCGATTGACGTTTTGCGTGTATATGACGCATATTTTCCCCCAAGTCGTTATTTTTTGTATTTGTGTGTTTTTCTCTGCGTCATGTTTACCGCAAATCAACGTACTTTCTTTTCTTTTTATTTTCTTTTACCTGGGCTGTCATTCTACCTGATGCCACGGATTGATACTATTGATAGCTCACTTCCGGATTACTTCACCTAAGTTTTCACGGTGAGATTTTCACATAGTAGATCAGCTTTTCTAAACATTAAAAGTCTACTTACAGCAACCATAAGTCCGGCCACGAAGCCAGCAGTATCATACAGAGGGCAGACGATCCTCCCGGGAGGACAGTACATTCTCAGCTCCGGCAGAGGTCCTGGAGGCCTCTCCGTCCTCTGCCAGCCTTCGTTCTCCACGTCGCTGATGGTGCGAGGTATCGAGAAGAAGTACTCCATATCGGCCAGGGCGTCCGACCAGCCGAATTTGACTGAAGATGGAACACACGACAAAGTCATAAACAACACACCTACGATGCTGGAGAAATTCCTAATGTGGACAACGTTATTTTAGTAGAAATAACAAGAATGTGATGCAAGTATGTCGCAGCCATCTGGTTAATTAAGCCAGCTAATAAGGCCTGGGCCGTTCATTAAACGCCGGCATCCAATCGGATGTTTAGGCCGATAGTTAATTGAACTAGAATCATTCTAAGTTTAACAACTTGGCGTATTGAAAGTCAGCCCTTTGGAGATGACTGACTTAGGACTCAGCCAAGTGATTTAAACTAACCTAACCTAACCAAACATCACAAATTCATAAATATCCATTTTAACTAAATGACTACATGACATTCAGCCATTTGGTTTAATGTTGCGCTCAATGACTTGGCTAGTTGTCCTTCAGCTATTTAATTGGATGCCGCCGTTTAATGAACGGCCTAGGCGTCCAATTAGCTGGCTAATTTAACCAGGTAGCTGCAGCACATACAAACAATTAAAAAATTGTATAGTCTCTGTGATTTTACGTCCGAAAAAGCTACGGATTTCTGGAGAATTAAGAATATTGTTAACACCTTTCTCCTAATCTGGGCTTGAGAAATTATTAATTTCATTTTAATTACAGGTCTAGGTAGTATCAGTTTATGAAACCATATTGAACATACCTCTGAGCCCGTCATATTGGATACCTGAAACAAGATAAACGCTAATAAGTTTCTATACATAACACAAACATAAAACCTGCACTACACTACTCAAGAAGCTGATCGAAGTTAACCGAATACGAGAGTATAGAAGGGGCAGTTCGGTTCGCTTCGTTCAACCTCGGCTCGCCTCGGGCGACTTCCGATCGCTGTCGGTTTATGCGCCCGAGTCAAAGGACTCGAAGTGTCCCGTAAGTTCTTAGCATGAGTATACACTCATGCTAAGAACTTACGGGACATTTAAGTCCGAAGTACGACAGTCACGTACTTCGGACTTCGGTTAATTTCGACCAGTACTTCGTCGAAACAACTTCGCGACTAGTGAGGTGCAGGTTTAACATAATGTATTCCCCGAAGGGTCAGACAAGAAATTGCATAGAAGAGAACACACATATTTCGTCAGTTATGTTTAGAATCAGAATCCAGGCAGCACCTAGATTTTTTTTTTGGACAAACCCATAAAGAATGACCAACCTGCATGCGTAAGCATGACCACTATAGAAACAGAAGAAACGAAAGATAAAATGACAGATTGTGTAGATAGATTTCTACGGCGCGATGACAAAATTAATGAAGAGAATGAATTTTTGTTAGAAAAGTGAAAATTTTTCCTTCTCTTCTTAGAGTAGAAATAGAAGTGATCATGCTACACATGCTGGGACTTAACGAAAAGGTTATTATCTCGAAAAACATTTTATTATTATTTAACAAAAAATAAAATAACAAATGTTTATTTCACTAATTTATACTTACAGCAAACTGCTGCGACGAGAGACAGAAACACAATTAACTTTTCCATTTTCTATCGTTTGTAAAGGTAATCCCAGGCGAATTTTACGAGTGTTCCGTTTGAGCGCGCACGCATACGATATGTAACTGATGCGTCGTTTGATTCAATAGGATGTGTTATAAAAGATTAGCAACTAAAAAAACTGTAAACAGTAGGTCAACACGAAATAACGTTAGAATAAGGACTGGTTTTACAAGGAAAACATTTTAAGAAAAGAAACATGTTTTTATCTTGTGCTGTCACCGTTTTATTGGTATATATAATGATTTATATTTGTCTACTAGCGAGCGAGCGGCAGGATTTGATTTGGTGGTTCTAATCACCAACCACCGTTATCACTTACCTACACATAAACCATTCACAAGACAATCTCTAAGTCAAAAAAAATGATCAAATTCTATCAAGAAGTTTGGACTACTTTTTAAAGTTCTTGATAGATTTTGGTGAATCTGTAGACAGACTATAATGTAGGTACTTTAAATAAAAGTATATGAAAGGTTATACATAGGACATAAATGTCTTTAAGTATTTAATTTTTTCGTCTATTCAAAAATCATAAATGGCATTCAATTTCCTTTTTTTTTTAATAAGCGTAGACGACAAGTTAACGTTAAGCCGAAAGGGATTTAAAAAAAAACATGGTCAGAAACTGCGTTATTGTCTACAATATACCTACATAGCGTGTTGGATATGTAAAACAAACAATACACAAAAACAATCAGGGTCCATGAAAGAAGCATACAAATCGCTGTCACAAGCGCAACACATCTCGAGTCAAAGTAAACATTGAATACCTCAAAATGAACCGCGCGGGATGCGGGACAAAATTCGCTCGCGTCGATTGTGTTGAACTAACTTGTATAGTAACTACTGGTTGGAGTGGCGATGCCTGCGGCAGGCCTATATCCAGCTGTGGACGTCTTTCTGCTGAAATGATGATGAACTTGTATGGATAGAGGTGTTCAAACTGGGGAGAATAGCCGCATGACTTTCAAATCATTGAAAGTATAGAGGTATGAGGAACAGGGTGTAAAGTTCACTCATACTCTATGGAAAAGGGAGGATCCTCCGACCAGACGGGTGTTGTGTCTGGTGGGCAACTGCCCGACGATTGATGTCGGGATGTTGTATATATGCTAGTAGCGCGGTAAACTCTGATTGCGCGATGCAGGATTTTGCGTGACGTCAGTCTGACGCGTAGCTCGCATGTGGCGTTGTAGATGCCGCTACATCACTCCCCCCCGGAGACCGGAGGTCGATAGTGGGCTGAGTCGTGTATCTTGCGATGCTTGCCAGGGCCAGGTGAGGTTCCAGTGAGTCGGAACCGGGTGTCGCATAGTTCGCGGTGAGTCGGAACTGTCTGCGAAGATTCCCCAGTGAGTCGGGGTGGCGCTGCGTTATGCTCCAGTGCGTCGGATGTGGTACAGCGCCGGGTTGAGGCTGACTGCTGGCGTCGACCAGGAGAGGGTTTGAAGGCTCTGCTTGTGGACCGGCCGAGAGTGCAGTGTGCTGTGCCAAGGTTGCTGATGAGGCTGAGGGTGATGACCAGGTATGCGCGGTCGCTGCATGCTGGTGGTCAGGATACCCGTAGAAGCCGTGGGTGCTGGCTGGCTGTGTGACTCGCCGCTCGAAAGCTTGAAGGAAGTGATGATGACGTCACGCTGATGTACTTGAACGAAGGCTGCGCTGACGTTCATGTTCGGGGTCACCAGTATAGAGGTATGAGGAACAGGGTGTAAAGTTCACTCATACTCTATGGAAAAGGGAGGATCCTCCGACCAGACGGGTGTTGTGTCTGGTGGGCAACTGCCCGACGATTGATGTCGGGATGTTGTATATATGCTAGTAGCGCGGTAAACTCTGATTGCGCGATGCAGGATTTTGCGTGACGTCAGTCTGACGCGTAGCTCGCATGTGGCGTTGTAGATGCCGCTACAAAAGAATCGACGCGCGTAGTCGCGTGTGGTATCCCGGGCGGCATTCGCCTCAGTGTGGCTTGGGCTTTAGGCCCTTTATTTATAAACGTTACAAATTGTTAAGGCGCTACCCCGAGCAAAACTTTGCAATAGTGCGTTATTCAGAGGCAACAACTGCAACGACAACTATTAACTCAACAATTATCAGTAATAAACTACATCTACAAGCACATTATTAATGTTCGATATCCTATCATCACATTGCACGTTCTTATTTGCTTGTATGTACTATAAATACATTTAAAATCTCCTAAAAAAGTGACCAAAATTCTTGATTGCATGCATCTGTTGCTAAAGGTGAATCTCTAATAACTTGAGGATTACACTAATGGATAGGTCATATAAAAATCTCTATATTTCACATTTTATTTTAAAAGATCGCTTGTCTTTTTTTATTAAAATAATTTAAAAAAAAAATTGTCAATTTTATGGTAAATGGGCGTGCGCAGGGAGCGGGACAGAGCGAGACTCAGCGACGGGACAGAGAAGGACCGAACGCTCAAGGTCGTCTGGTCGGGGAAGCGCCTTAGGTAATGATTAGCGACTGTCTAACCACACATTTTTGACGTTTAAATGTCATTTAACTTTAAGCAAGCTTTATGAATCAACCCCGTGTGCAATGGCTATTATTCGGTTAGTTAGTAAAAATCACTACCTACTCCGAATTGTTGTTGCTTTTATTAATTAATAAAAATATTACATTACTGCCAGTAAAAAAAATAAGTGCTCAGGTATTTTAAAAATTATTCAAAAATCTTACTAAGCGTCTAAGTAGGTACATACAATTGGTCATCATCTTTTTATAGGTACTTAGGTACTCGCATTATGACATTTAACGATATGGAATCTGACCGTGTTTTAGAAGCACTATCCATTTGAAGAGCTTTTTTTAAATGTACGAAATAAAGCATCAGCAGAATATAAGTTTTTCCTTTCTAGGGGTCAACGTGGGCCATTGATCCTTTTGCTAACCTATAAATCGTATCTCACACCTGTCATAATGTTATTCTACCTAATATTCTAGTGTATAAAATATTAAGTTGTGTCTACGCTAGGCGAGCCGAGTATGAACGGAGCACGAATTCGCGTAGCAAAGACGGATTTAGGAGTCTCGAACGAGCACGCGTCGCCATGTGAATTCCTGCTCCGCTTGTGCTCCACTAGTGCTCGGCTCGCCTAGTAAAGACCATGGTTTAAAAAAAAATAAGGTCTGGCACTCCGGGAGTGACACATGCATACGTCACTATCCAGTTGCCACTTTATTGCAACAGAACACGAATTATGGAAACATTTTCAGTCACCATTCTGTTAAAAAATATATATAAAGCATTTAAATTGTCGTTTCGTTTTTCAATCAAACGAAACAATTCAATTTCAACAAATACCAACGTACTTGTTAGTTAGAACCTCATTGTATTATCGGATTCGCAAAGGTAATAAAGGCGGTTGGGAAGTTATTATTACACACTACTGGTAACACAGCGGTGATGACGTAGGCTTGTGTCTCCGACGTGACCACTGTGTCTCGGAATGCTATACCTGGCGAAGTATACTCGTATTATTATACCATGGCGTAGACACAGCTTATTCACGGACAGACAACGCACACCCTATACTTTCTAGGTCTAAAAGCGTAAATTTTTGCACAAGTGTTCCTTATGTAACGAAAGTGAGCACAAAAGAAGGATTTTTGAAAATTCATCCCTTTAAGGGGTTAAATGGGGGATGAAAGTTTATATGGATGTTGTTCATCTCATCGAGCACACGGCTTGTTATAAAAAAAACATGGGTTATCTTTCTTCTCCTCGAATTATTAAAATGTTGTTTGCAGTTGACTCTCTGCATATAGTCTGGATTGGCTCCACAATGATTGCCAGCGACATCCGCCGCGTTAAAACACAATGTTCAAACTGCACAACAAGATGAAATACAATCCTTGGTCGGTTGTCCTTAATTTAAACTAATATTATAAAACTACAAGTGGTAAAATTGTTTGTTTGTAAGAGATAATCTTTGAAAGTACTGGCGACACTGGCGTACTAAGTGGGGGGCGGCAGGTGCGGTTCGCCCCGGGCCTTGGGGGACCCCCAAATCTCCAGCCAAAATATGTTCAGTAAGTAAAAGGCAGTTTGTAGTTGGGGAGGACCACCAACGTATGCTAAATATAAATGTAGGGTGCTAAAATTTTTGAGCTCACTGCGCTCGCTCTTGCATCCTGCGTTCTCTTTTATCAGACTTCTCTGCGTAAGTCGACGAAGTAACTCTTGTTTATGTATCCTACCTTACATATCCGGGACGGAGTGCTAAAATTTTCGAGTTCTCTTCGCTCGCTCTAGCATCCTATATTCGTCTAATGGTCTAATTTTTCCGTACAAGTTAGCAAAGTATTTCCTATTTCTATATGAATAGCAAAAAGAAAACCGAACTCTTTCGAGGCAGTGTGCTTAAAATTTCGAGCTCGCTTCAGTCGCTCTTTTATATACTACTTCTCAAACTCTTCTGCGTACCTGGGCGGGGCCCCCATTTAGTTTTGCCGCCCTGGGCCCCCAACAGGCTTAGTCCACCACTGACTGGCGATCTATTCCGTAAAAATATCCCCGTACACACTTAGGTGAAGTGAGGTCATTCCAACTAAAGCTGGGGATTTATACTATTTGCAATTCAAGCACCCTTCAGAATAATGAATTCACCAGCTGATCTAATTGCATACAGAAGTTATTTTACTTTAACTTAGACAGCTACTCTATTGTCGAGTGTCATTCAATATGTTTTATGAAATAATTATTTGACTTCCTTGTGGCGGAAGTCACGGGCAGACGGAGTCTGATAAAAAAATGATAAATTACTTTATTTAATAATAACTGATATCTTTTTAACTGATGTCACTGATATCATTTCATCACGCCTGATTACTCCTGAAGGGGTAGTCGAAAGTGCAGGTATACTTAGTTTAGTACACTTTCATTTCGCCATATGTTTAAATGTCCCTTGCCATAGGAGCCTATTGCCATCAACCGGGCACAGATCCGGACTACGGGCTGGCCTTGAAGAAACTCCTGATGGAGAAACCCAATAACACTACTTGATCTAAAATACCCAAATGTACCCTAGTGTACCCAAATGTCCTTTCTTTGGTATTGTTCGTCGCATCGTTGAGCTCCTTAAGTTTTGAGTTGAGCTGCACGATTACTGACAAAGTGGACTTACTGGACAGGTCCACTCGATCTGTGTGGTTTTTCCTCAACAGACCATTTCAGACACAAATCTACATGGTCTTTACATGATCTGACCAAGATTATGTCTGGACTTTAAAAGAGACTGTGACCTCTGAGTTTGTTTCGGCCTTTCTTCTCAGAGTAGTCAGAAAGGAAACGCCGACTTCATCTAGTTTTAAAATATAATTGACGTGTAAAAGTGTTTGTACAAACCTACTTACAGAAATAAAATCATTTATCATTTATTTAAAGGTATAGGAAAATCGCCCCGAAATATACTGTGAATTACGATGGAAATCGGAGAGTGTAATTTAGACTAGGTCGACCACAAAAAATTGCAATTAACCTACCTGCCGCTATTATAAGAAAAATATATTAAGCCCATAGGACCTTAAATTATGTTCTGGCGGCTCTGTAGCCCCATTAGACAAAAGAAAGAAAAAAGAGAAAAAAATATATAAAAAAAGGAAAAAAGAAAGAGGAGGAAGAAAGGAGGGAGGGAGGGATAAAGAGTATTCTATTCTATTCTATTATATTATATTCTATTAGACAAAAATTTATATGCTTTGTATTTGTTATTGTTTCAGGATCACAGTCGCAGTCCGATGTCAAAAGTAAGTGCTTCTTAACTCAATGATTAAGCAAGCATCATCTTTCAAGCCTATGAAAGGACATTTTAAAACATTGATTTCATAGATGCTGTTTATGGAACAATGTTTCTTAGAGTCGGTCGGACATTATGTTAAACCTGCCGAAACTCCCAATACCGTTAAGATATATTTCTTTGAAAAGATCTCGTTTAGAAGAACGTTTGTTACTACTACAACTTGTCTGAATTATTAGTTTGATCGGCGTTAAATCGTCCTAAATGTGACGTTAACATCAACACTTAATTCTCTTCATAAGTTAACCAATTAATATACAGCAGCTGTAGCAGTAGCATTTCGTCTGAATTCCCTTAAGGTTAAGCAAACATGTATAGTACAACTACACTTCGGCTAAAGATGTAAAAATAACTATAAAACAAAGTAATTTTCCGTGTCTCTCTGTGTGTGTTTACTTAATTCTCCTAAACTACTCTTAGTTTCCAGTTCTATACCATCATTCAGAGAACTTATTCCCGAAGGCTTCTGTGTATAAAACAGTAATATTTAACTTCAATATAACACAGCAATGTCGCCACATTAGTACTAGATCGTCCGACAACAAAATGAAAGCTGCTCATTTACTTGACATTTATTTTTCCTGATCCCCAAGTCTTGTCAGATTCCAACCAAATTCGGTTCAGTAACAAATGTTTCTCTTTAAAAGCACTATCCATACGCCAAAAATATTCATAAATTTCAGAACCCAAGTGATCACTTATTTAGGTCATTAACTTCGAACTGACTAACAATTGGCAAAAGTCGTGATAGTAGCAAAGGTTCTACTTGAAAAGCTCTTTCCATTTCATTGGTATATATCTTATAGCTATAGGGCTTCAGGGCAGTAAATCATAGTTCGATGCCCATTCTCTTTTGATTGAAAATTCTTTCCGTGACTTTACTTTACTATTAACGCAGACTTGGATAAAACTGTTTCACGAGTACATAGGTATAGGGAAATCGCCCCGAAATATACTGAGAATTACGATAGAAATCGGAAAGTGTAATTTAGACTAGGTCGACCACAAAAAAATGCAATTAACCTACCTGCCGCTATTATAAGAAAAATATATTAAGCCCATAGGACCTTAAATTATGTTCTGTCAGCTCTGTGGCCCCATTTGACAGAAAAATAAATGCTTTGTATTTGTTACTTTTTCAGGATCACAGTCGCAGTCCGATTGCGAAAGTAAGTGTTTCTTAACTCAATGATTAACAAAAGTGCTTTGTAAACATCATTTTTTAAGCCTTAAACGGACATTTTAAAACATTGGCCTCCTAGATGCCGTTTTAGGAACAATGTTGCTAAGAGTCGGTCGGACATAATGTTAAACCTGCCGAAATTCCCAATACCGTTAAGAGGCTGACAACAGCTAAAGCGCGGTCACTTTCGTACTGCATAGAAAAGAAAGAGAAGCGCGATGACACAACGCTGGTAATTTATTGCGAAATATGAAGCAATTATCTATTTACAAAAAATCTATTGATTGGACAAAAAAATTAAAACACTTTTACGTTAATATGTTGCTTTTAGAATAATCTAACAAAAATTCAGAATGATTGCATGTATCTTAGTATGGATTTTAATCGTTATAAGAAATTTTTAGAGGTATTTTCGTGATTTTTTTCCATCGGATCAAATTAGTTGTATTATATTTTTAACACACTATCTAACTAGCATATATCCTGAAGAATATCATATATTTTTTTGATTTTGTTTACTGCAGTGGATCATATATTTTTAGGTATTATAAAACTTACGTTTAGGTCCTGTAGTCCCCTTAAGATATATTCTTTGAAAAGATCTCGTTTAGAAGAACGTTTGTTACTACTACGACTTGTCTGAGCTATTTCTTTGATCGACGTTAAGTCGTCCTAAATGTGACGTTAACATCAACACTTAATTCTCACCGTAAGTTAGCTAATTAATAAACAGTAACTTGCTAGCATCGTCATTACCATATTAACACAAAAAACATTTTACCTGAATTCCCCGAAGGTAAGGAGGACATGTATTTAACAACTTCATTTCTCCTACAGATGTAAAAACAAGTATAAAACAAAGTCGTTTTTCGTGTCTCTCTGTGTATGTTCGCTTAGTTCTTCTAAACAACTCTTAGTGTCCACTTCTTCACCATCATTTAGAGAACTTATTCCCGAAGGCTTATGTGTATAATACAGTGACGTGTTACTTAAAGATAGCACAAACATGTCGCCATATTAGTACTACATGTCCCGATGTGACTGTACCCGCCGGACCCCAGCCTGATAAAATTTTCGTTTTTCCTAATTATGTAAATATTAGTATTTAGGTCGGTTTCCCCCTTAGGGGAAAAGGCCGCACTCCACCTCCGTACGGCCCTGTAGAGCTCGTCTCCAGACTGGACACTCTCCCACCGATTGAGATTAAATGAATCCCCAAATAGAAAGAAGTCTGATGCCTTGTACCATTAATAAGGCAAGGAAAGGATTGAAACTAATAGTAAATAAGACTAAGGAATTCATAATTATGAAAATACATTGAATGTGGTTTTAGAACTGTAAATAATAGAGGGATGCTAAGTATATTGTTATTTGAATGTGTAAGTAACCCATACGCTAGCGTAACAGGTATTTGGTCAGTCGTAACTCACACGATACCTCACATCTACACTCGGTGTACTCAGAGCAACAATTCCATAAAGTGACGCAAGTAGCTTTTCAGCGACATTGCGTCAGCATCATGCTCTTATGGAGACATGGTCCCTAGCAGTTCTTTCGAACTGATGGTCGTGACGAAGCGGCTTTCCCTGCGGTAACCGTGCGACCGTCCTTGTCTAGCAACGGGGCGGCCAGTTCCAGCGGCATTCGTCGGCATCATGCTCTTTTGGAGACATGGTCCCTAGCAGTCCTTAGACTGGATATGAAATAGATGTGGTCCCCCAATCCCCTGGAATGTCACTTTTTGCACAACAAGCATATCTGCAAGACACGGGTTCATGTCAGTCTGACCGAAATTATTGGTCTGAGATAAAGAATACAACATTCTAGAATTACTAGATAATAGAGTTGAGAATCGAAACTCAAGAATCATTTAATAGAGTTTTGGATAATCTCTTTTAAAGCCCTGATTATTGGTCGGAGCCAAAGAATACAAAATTCAAGAGTTAGGTACAAGATAAGGTTAGAGAATCAAAACTCAAGAATTGTTAATTAATAGAGTTGTAGATCAACTCTCTTGAAGGTCTATAGACAGTCCCAAGGCGCCCACCCTTCATCACTTCCTAGTGTTTGAGCTGGGGAGAAGAAGTGGTGCAACAAACTCCCCAGCAACAGTCTCTGTCTGATAAGTTATAAGAACCAATTAACTACTAACTCAATCAGCCCAGGATAATTATCATAATGAAAGACTCACCCAGTCGCACCAACAAACACACACACACACTGCTAAAATACTAGATTAGGTTAATCTGGGCTTCAACCCAACCATATTTAACTTATTTGATATTAATCGCTCTCACGAGAGCCCACTCAGACATCGCCTTTTCACATTCACCAAATCTCCTAACTGAACTAGCCTAGCCTATCGTGTCCATCACTTCTCGGGTTCCTAAGTCGACTGCCATACCATTCGTTTCTTTTCATCTTCTAACATCCCCATCACTACACCGGCCTCCTTTTTTTTGTAACATAAACCCAAATTCTCGCAAGTTCGCAGAATACGTTTCTGTAGAATTCCTCCTTTGTTTTAAGGGTTCGTTTGGTATCAAGTTTTGGCGGCCAGATGTCAAGTAAATAAGTGTTTTGTTATTAATTAGGGTAACATGTCAAACTGACAGATCATAAAATAGAGATTTAATGTGTCTCTAAGAGTCCCGAAATCGTGGGAAAGTTTTAAAACAAATATAATATTTTATTATTAATTAGGAATAGGTGACAGACAGTCACACCGACAACACAATCAAACCTGCTCATTTACTTGACATTTATTTTTCCTGATCCCCAAGTCTTGTCGGATTGCGGTCACATCCAAATTCGTTTCAGTAACAAATGTTTCTCTTAAAAAGCACTATCCATTGATATATTAGTTATGGCTGTTGGGCTTCAGTGCAGTAACTCATAGGTCGTTGCCCATTCTCTTTTGATTAAAAATCATTTATATGGCTTTACTTTGCTATCAACGCACTGAGATTGGGATAAAATGTTTCACCAGTACTATTACTATACCTATGGTATAAGAAAATCGCTCCGAAATATACTGAGAAATACGATGGAAATCGGAAATTGTATATAGGACTAGTTCGATCATAACAAATTTTAATTTACCTACCTGCCGCCATTATAAGAAAAATATATTAAGCCCATAGGCCCTTATATTATATATATATATGTTCTGTCAGCTCTGTGGCCCCATTTGACAGAAAAATATATGCTTTTTGTTTGTTATTGTTTCAGGTTCAGAGTCGCAGTCCGATCAGGAAAGTATGTAGTTCTTGACTCCATTATTCACAAAAATGCCTTGCAAACATCATCTTTTAAGCTGTTGCTACTACGACTTGTCTGAATTATTAGTTTGATCGGCGTTAAATCGTCTAAATGTGACGTTAACATCAACACTTAAGTCTCGTCATAAGTTACCTAATTAATAAACATCGGGCACACAGCTTGTCTTAATCTATAAATGATATTACACAAAGTCGCTTTTCGGGTGTGTCTGTGAGATTTTGATGCCGTGTTTACTATCATTTAAGGTATTTATTTCTTGATGTAAACAGTGTATAATTCATTATTATTAAACTTAGATACAGGGTGACAGGGACATCGACGCGCAACCTGTTATTATGTATTCAGTACATAATTCTGAGCCCGGTGCGTTGAAATTTTTGGCCGGTTATTCAAAAAAAATTTGCTCTTCCATACATTTTGACTGCGTACGTCAACTTCACTAGGACTGACTAGGACTAGGAGGTTAGTAGGACTATTCTATGAAACAGCAGTATTTTTTAATTTTTGATAACCGTTTTAAAATTTCTACGCTAGGGGGTCTAGAATCATGTGCATCGATGCCACCCTGTTGGTATACCAGGAAATCTCGATGTTTTGACATATCACCTCATCAGTACCCCATTGCACCCGTGCGAAGCAGGGGCGAGTCGCTAGTTAATTTATAAAATAAAAGTTATGAAGAACCCGATGCAATTTAATGCACATGCTTCGCAATGTTCTGCACTCAGACCGCAGACCCAAGAAATTGGATAAATTTGTGTCACAAGTATAAGGAAATATACTAAGAATTACTATGAAAATCAGCAAGTGTAATTTAGGCTAGTCCGATTTTTAAGATCATAGCAAATTGCGCAAAGTTTTATTCTGCCAGCTCTGCGGCCCTATTTGATGCCAATTCTATATGCTTTTTCTTTTTTTTTCAGGACCATTATTGATGCCCGGTCTCGAAAGTAAGTGCTTCTTAACTCAATAATACACATAAGTGGCCAGACGTAAAACGTATAACTGGCTGTTGTTATCAGAGGCCCCGACACGAACATGCGACGTAAACGTATTGACGAATCAAAAAAAAAAGAACACTATCCTATAGCATTTTGGTTAGATTTTTTGCGACAAGCACAATTTATATCACCCATAGTTAAGAATTAATTCCAAAATTAAGTTAATATTATGTGCGAATCAGTTTTAAAATCGATCGAATTTACGTTACTTTTACTCCGCTAGTTCGTGCTATGCCCACAGATTGCTCCAACAGCCAATATTAACTGCCGGGACTACAGTTTCACAAACGGCGTTGACCATGGCCGTTGGCCGTGACTTCCGTTTAGGTATTTTAAAATAGATCAATGCAGCTAATCTGAAATCAAAGCTTTAAAGGCGCCGCTCCACAGCAGCCCACGGCTAAGCTGCGCACGTGTACCTACTTAGCTTCGTCTTGCGAAAATGTTGGTGGGATCGTTCACTGCGACCCACGGCCAGGCCACGAAGGGTGTGTGACTGGCAAACAAATGATCCGCCGCTAACTTTGCAAATTTCTCCGTGCACATTCTAAGTAACAATGGAATATATGGTAAACAAGTGGTCCGCCCAGCTGCATTGCCGATATGCTTACGCATACGAGACATTTCACGTTTTTACCCAAGGTTTGGAGGTCCTTTTATGCGTAGATAAGTATTTTTCATCAGTCGGTCTTTTAGCAACTTTGACAAGCTTATTACGTACAAAACCATGTACAGTACAAGGATCTACCATCAGCTACCATCAGCACCAGGAGCTACCATCTCTTTTTTAACACAATTTCTCAAAACATTACAAACTGTGCCCTCCGGTCAGTGTAAGTCAAGCGTCAAAAGATCCTCATGTACGAGTATAGACCTCATCAACTTTGTCATTGTCTCATTTTGCAGTAAACAACGGTACAGACATTTTTTCGTTTAAAAAGGAGAATCTTATTGATCTGCCGTGGTCCAGTGATTCTGCCTCAGATCAAGGATACATCAAGGTGAACAAGCCTCGTCTGCCGGCCGGCTACTGCCCTCTGCAGCTGTGGTGTCGTAGAGATGACAAGTTCAGAGTCTGCGTTTACACCGATGAAACCAAAAAAGTTGCTGGCTTGCAGCTCAATGTGAGTACATAGTGTAGGTGTATCCTGTTCCAAAACTTTTTGACGAAAGTGTAAAAAAATCTTCTCATGTTAATTTCTTACGCAATCACTCACTTTCACGACGGTTTCAACTTTACATCTCACCACTTTTTCAACAATTATTGCTTAAATAACATTATTAAATTATAATCAAAAAAATTAAAATTGAGGTTATAAAAATAACCTCTTTTGTTATTGTCAAATGAAAAACATTTTTAAGGTGAATTAAAATTAGGATTTAGGGTGAGGTATTCAAAATTAAATCTCCCAATTTGTAATGGCACTACAATTTGCCATCCCCAGGTAGTTACGTTTTCAGACCTATTTGCTTACACTTTCATCAAATTAATTTGGAACATATTTCATTGCAGCCAACATAAAGTTATTGGACTGCTAGTCCATGGCGAAACAAATAAGAAATTAATAAGACCTTTTAATACCCTTGTTTTGATGCAAGTAAAAATGTTCTATTGTAAATAAAGTCAGGGAAATTAATTGTTTGCTAAATTAACTATCAACTTAAATATTCACCGGTATATTCAAATCACAATGTTATTCTTTGACGGTTGTTTGAAATGGATATAACAATACAGCCGATAAATCAGGGCCTTAAATGTCTCACTGTTGGTGGCACGTGTGTTTGATCATTCGGTTCCCTACACAATGGTTGAGCTGGATGATGCTGATCCACGCGTCATGTTCGTGAACGGGCGCCGTCAGTTGAGACTGGTCATCTCTTAACTGCCACGGCTTATTTTTATTATATGGGAGCACGGTAGTGCCCCCGCCAAGACGAGCCAAGCGAAGTCAATAATAGACTAATTAAACATACAAAGTCTCAATTGAATAGCTCTAATTCTTTAGATTTTATTGATATCTAAAATACACCGATTTCGTCACTGACACACTGATGATCATCAAAATGTTCAGCCACTTCCTGAAGTGCTAGAAAGCTCAAACTTCGTATGTAATCTAAGTTTAGTATACAACCAACAAAAAAAAAAAAAACTTCTAACTTTCGCCCCCCATCCCCTAAAATGGGGGGGTGGAAGTTTGTATGAGACTTCAAAATGTTAGGGTACTTCCTGAAGTGCTAGAAAGCCTAAATTTGGTATGTAAATAAAGTTCAGTATACAAAAAAACACCACCGTGCCCCAGATAAACTTATAACTTTCGCCCCCCATCCCCTAAAATTGGGGGGGGGGTGGAAGTTTGAATGAGACTTTCACCAATTTTATGAATTAGGACATGAAAGTTTACACGGGACTGTAGACAGTAACTAAAAAACCTATAAATAAGTACTTACAAGAACCTCCGCCATAATCAAGAGTCTCATGGTAGGTCTCAGTTATTTACGTACTTTGACGACGAGGTGAGCAAATCAACTGTAAGTACTTAATTAATACGATAAGATATAATACTAAAGTTAGGTATATAATTAAAATAATTTTATTAACCGGCACTGCTGATGTGCAAGAAATACACCCCAAAAAAAGAAGAAAAAAATAACCACTAAAAAGACTGCCTAGCAACTTACAAAAACAACTGAAATCCCACCAAAAACATTTCATGTAAAATGTTGCCAAGACGACCACATAAGGTTTGCCCTGTGAAAAAGATATCAGATCTCATGTAGAGCGAAGCTTCTGAATCTATTTCACTATTAAACACGCAATTTAATGACACTTTTCCACTAAAGACTAAAATTATTTACACAAAGTTTTTATTTAGTGATTGGGCGACTCCAGGTATTCGTAAAAGCAGGGAAAAGCTATTTGAACTTTATGGTCTAAAGCAACATATGAATAATACAAGATTTCATCAGTATGTTGCAAAATATTCAAAAACTTTTAAAAGTGTGTGCAAACTAGCAAAAGCACTTTATATTAGCAATAAAATAAAATCAGCTGATGATAAAATAAAAACTACCTGGCAAATAATAAATAATGAAACAGGCAGGAAAAAACAGCGTAATACAGAATTTAATTTAGAGACTGCACATGGCCTCATCAACTCTGATGTAGAAATAGCTCAGGAATTTGAAAACTTTTTTACTAATATTCCCCTTAAAACTACTGAAGCTTTAAATTCCTCACCCGCGCTTTCTGCTGCCTTACTTACAAAGAATGTCAAGGCATGCCCTTTGGAGTTTAGGTTTCAGCATACAAACCCCCAAGCTGTTATAAAAGCTTTTAAAGATCTTAAAATTAAATCAACAGAGGATCTCTGGGGAATGTCTGTAAAAGTCTGTAGATCTCTCATCGAAACCATTGCTCCCTGTTTAGCTTTCATATTTAACACCAGTGTAGACCAAGGAGTTTTTCCGGATCTTTTGAAACACAGTAAAGTAGTTCCGTTGTTCAAATCCGGTGATAGTAAAGAACCCAACAATTATAGGCCTGTGTCAATTTTGCCGGTTCTCAGTAAGGTGTTTGAAAAGTTAATGCTTAATCAAATGTTACGTCACTTTAATAAAAATTCCATCTTTCATGAACAACAGTACGGTTTCACCAAAGGGCGCTGTACCACTGACGCTGGTGTCACCCTACTAAAGAACATTTTTAACGCCTGGGAAGGAGCACAGGATGCCATTGGAATCTTTTGCGACCTCTCTAAGGCGTTCGATTGCGTAAACCATGAGACACTTCTGCTGAAACTAGAGCACTATGGAATTAGGAATACAGCTCTTGATCTACTAAGGTCATACCTCAAAGATAGAAAGGTTAAAGTTCAAGTAAACGGCAAGAACTCATTAGGGTCTGAAATGACAATGGGCGTTCCTCAAGGTTCGATATTGGGTCCATTCCTCTTTTTAGTTTACATTAATGATTTGCCCCAATTACTACAGAATCAACCGAAGATGGTGTTATTTGCAGATGACACATCATTGATCTTTAAAGTAGACCGACGGTCACAAAATCTTGACGATGTAAATAACTCTATTCTTCAGGTCCAAGATTGGTTTATGGTAAATAATTTGGTACTTAATGAAAAAAAAACCAAATGCATTAGATTTAAATTACCTAATGTTAGAAGTTGCGAATGTGACATCATATTGAATGGAGAAAAACTAGAATTTATTAATCAGACGGTTTTCCTGGGAATCACGCTAGACGAGAAATTGCAATGGGGACCCCATATAACATCTCTTGCGGGGCGGTTAAGCTCGGCCGCTTATGCTGTTAGGAAGATAAGACAGTTAACAGATGTAGAAACCGCGCGTTTGGTCTATTTTAGCTACTTCCACAGCATTATGTCATATGGCATTTTACTGTGGGGTCGGGCTGCTGACATTGAATCCATTTTCATTTTGCAAAAGAGAGCTGTCAGGGCCATTTACAATCTATGTCGTCGCGAATCTCTTAGGGAACTATTTAAAAAGATTAATATTATGACGGTACCTTGTCAATTCATTTATGAAAATATTATGTATGTAAGAAAAAATCGACATCTTTTTAATAAAATAAGTGATAGACATAATTTTAATACTAGAAATAAAGATAAAATTGATCAACCATTTTTTAGATTATCTAAAGTACATACATCTTTTATGGGGTACTGTGTTAAATGTTACAACAAAATACCTTGTGACATATTGCAATTAAATGAAAGAAAATTTAAAACTCATATAAAAAGTACACTTTGTAAACAAGCATATTACAAATTAGAGGATTATATCCTAGATAAGAATGCTTGGAAACATGCTGGTCCTGCTCCATAGGACAATCTAGAGTCTAGACAAAATCAAACTGGTTGCTAATTTGATTGTATAATTTATAATTTTTATGACATTGATTGTTACATTATGTACTTAACTACTTAAACTCACACACTAAATTATTACTTGTTGAAATTTTGGAAACATCATCTACTTTTCAATATTTGTAAATATGTGAGCACCATGTATCTATCACATAATTAATTTACCTGCCTTTGCATTATATTTAATTCTTTTTACCTATTGTGGTATAGTAATTTTATTCTAGGTGCATCGTCTTCACATATGATTACATAATTAATGTGAACTTACATAATATTGTAAAATATTTTAAAAGAGTAACGGTGGAGTTTCTTGCCCATTCTTCTCCATACGAAACTACCTTTTGGAAGGGGCAACTAGAATCAATTCTATTTTTTTGTAAATTTTGACGTTCAAAAGTGCCTTTTATGTGCCTATTTGAAATAAATGATTTGACTTTGACTTTGACTTTACACGGCCTAACTCTACCGACCCTAACTTCACAAATTCTACATATCAGTAAAAATGTATGGAAATTTTGGAAATTTAGGCCTTGTTGTTGTAGAGTTACCGTGGCCCTGGCGCACAGGCAACTGAAGGAACACGAGTGGGTTTTAGTCAGTAAAAGTCTCATATAACCTCCCGCTCCGGCCAGAGCAGGAGAAGTTATTTTATGATTTTCCACCCAAAAAACAGGCCTTGTAGGCCTAGGCGGGTATCCGGGGCTGACTCTGATTGTTTAATCATGCCTATGCTTTGGGTTTCCGGAAGCGAAATGTAACAATATGTTAACAATTTGTCATCCATGCGTCAAATCTCGAATTGTGAAATCTGTTAATTTGATAAACAATTCATTTCCCTAGCTGTACAGTGTACATTCGCACTGTATTAAAATAATCCTTACAGAGTTTGACTCCATATTGCAGGTCCCTTGCGATGATTTAAGCTCACCATTTGACATGATCCAACAAGGCTTCACCAAGTGGACGTCCGAGTTTGACAATAGAGAATACTACGCCTATCCACTATTATTTGTGTCACCCCGTAAGTTTTCTTTAGTTTAGTAATCACTGCTTTATTTAGTCGTCCTAAATACCTTCGTTACATAATTCTGACCATTGTAATGCATTTAGAACTTGCTGAAAGCCTTTAAAGCATCATCATTCTGATGGTACCATTGGATGATTCTACTGGTACGAATACCATTAATAGAATATCGCATTTCATTTTGGCATGACTTGATGCAAAGGCCTTAATACCCGTTTTCATTAACACTAGGTGATACCTAAATTAATGACTAAATATAGTGGGCTGTGTTATTTTCAAATTTCGGTGCTAAGCTGAGCGTTGAAAATCCATCAACGCGCTTTTATTTACGCATACGTTTCGGTGTCGCCTTATGTTTATATCATTAGTTGGTTACAGAGAGGTTTGAGCATCAATGGTAGATACATAAGCCACTAAAGGCATAGCGTATACTCATGAAACGTTTTTTTTTTTTAGATGCTCAAAAGCGCATCGAGTCTAAAGATGCCACCGCTGTTCTGCGGGATAATAACATATATTACAGTGGCTTCGGCGGCAAACTGGCCAGTTTGGCCACCACATTGAGCAAGCTTGACCCCATGTTCAAAAAACAGAGCTGTATAGAGGGGTTGGGTAAGTAAAATTAATATTATAAGCAAAAAGAGGTAGATAGCTTACCCACGCAACATTCAATCTTAAAAAATGGCACCACAAAATAACGAACCCAAAAATAACGTAATATGTAACGACGCACTATATTAGATGACACGCGGAAGTAGGACGGCGTGTCGTAATTATCGGGAGCGAAAGAGACAAGCTTACATTGCTTCCATTATTGCCAACTTGTGGAGCGCGTGCGTATAACATGTCTACCTCTTTTTACTTAATAGAATATCATTGGTAAGTATTTACTAATTTCTTGGCATTAGGGCTGCAACAAGATACGGAGCTAAAGTAGCCCGCGAAATTCAAATTTTCTTTTCAACTTTCTTGCAAAATGTAGCACTTAATTTCACTTGGAACCTCACTTTTACTACAATTTTTGTTTTTCTTTACTACTTGTTTTAGGTGTAAACGATAAACGAATACAGTACCTAGACACAACATGTCATGCAAACTACATGAGTTAGACCTTGTTGTAAACGCGGGGTTATAGTTGCACTATGGACGTTCATTCCTAGCACAAGCATATTATTTTTAGTTGGAGTTGTTTATAGGATCACTATTAACCTGTAACCGATATAGCCAGTTAAGAAATCATAAAAACATCTTCTTTCCAGGTCACCTGTACCAATACAATATGACTAAGAATCTGGAATGCAGTTCCTCCACATTGAACCCGGTGTCCGCGATATTCTATAATGGCCAACTGGTCGCCTCCAAGATCAGTTTCATCGGAAGTTTCACCGATAAGAGCGACTACAAGAACGTCTTTGAAGATTTTTCCCTCGTTGATACTAAGGTACTTACTCCTGAAATGATGAATACTATCATGTGCTCTCATTAAGTCACACTTCCATAAACAGGAAAATTAATAGTTTGTCAAATTGACTACCTACCAACATAAATTGTCGGAATATTCAAATCACAACTGCTTAAACAGTTGACGTAGTTGTCAATTTGATAAAAATAATATCCCTGACTACACTTAATAATAAATAAAATAAATAAAGATCTTTATTGCAGACCACATGATCCATAAACAACACAAAAATAAAAAAGTATTACTTAACTAAAGTCGAATTATGTAGATGAGGTAAAATAATGTTTCCACTTCTGGGACGTACCTCCATCTAATTTGATGCACGTGGTCACACACGTAGCATGATTACTGTACGTCTGTCTATACTCTACGAAGAATAGACACGTTTAACTCTTCCTAAACCTACAAAGTGGCATTTCTTTTCTTCATTGTTGACGTCACACCGTGTAAATCTTTCTACAATCTGTCATGATGTCTTTCGTTTCTTCCATTTCTACGGTAAAGTGGGAGCAAGATAAGTCTGCGCGCGTGTTTGACCTTCAAGACTATACCCCTGCAACACTTTCAGCTTAACGATGGCGATTCTTGACTTTGGAAAACACGGAACACCGTACACTCTCTTGACACCTAATTTAAACGTCGAGATGTCAGCAAACGATTATTTCCGATTTTGGCCGCGCGCAGACTTACTGCGCACTGACTTACTGCGTGCGCACTCTAATTATGCAACGCGTACTGTGCGTGTTGATGGATATCATTATGTCTTTGAATTTATTGGTTCTTGGACATGCCGGTTTCCTCAAGATGCTGAAAACAATGTCACAAAAGAAAGTGCGTTTAGAGTGCTACAAGGATCTCTTGGCTCCTGAATGACATGGACAGGCTTGTTGTTGTCACACGAGTTGCATTGCCAAAACAAGATGGCGGCGTTATTTCTGATTGTGGCCACGCGCCAAAAGAACCATGTGGCGTTGTACCAGGGAGTCTACTCTCCAAGTCCGTTTACGAGGATACGTCCGAAAGTAGTTGAGCCTTCAAAACAAGTGTTAAATTCAATTTTCGAACGGGCAATTCGAACATATCGGTAGTAGGGACAACTGTCGTGTTATCATTTAAAGTTCGGGCCCCGAGCTAATCATATGTCTGTTGATACGAAGTAGGAAACGCCCGTAACTTCGGCCGGAACTACTGATTTCGTGCTTAGGGAGTAGACCCTCTGGGTCGAACCCACGACTTATAATACAACTCATAAGTTGGAACAAGAGTTTACAATTCCACTGCTCTCTTGCTCGCTCTACCACTTAGGGGAAAAGGGGCAACAGTGATTTAAATATAAAAATATCGTTTGTCTAGTGGTCGCAAGCGCTACAGCTGAAATTGAGGTCCTGGGTTCGATCCCCAGGTCGGGCAAAGTGTAATTGGGTTTATCCATCAGGAATTTCTGAGTAGCAGCCCGGAGTCAGGCTTTGTGTCCAGTTGATGGCAATAGGGTCGCCCCCTATTCCATGTCGAAATGTGGCTGTGCTATGTGAATATGCTGCAGTTTTCCTTATTTTTGTTACAGCGCATGCTGCCGGAGGCTCCCCAATGTGTGTACGATGGTGTTGTCGAGCAGGGCGGGGTCTCCATGACTATCTTTTACACCAGTACACCGTGGGAAATCTCCTGCAAGACAGAAAAAATGTAATATTATGACGCGCCACCGAGCACCAATACAAGAATATTATGTTGTTCTGAAAAAACAAATGTTTTTTGTAACACAATAAATACTTTTTAGGCATTTTATTTTGGCATCACATAACATGATTGTTTTCTCTAAAATCCCTTTGAGACCGTAAAAGAAAACGTTTTATTTATCAAAGGTTCTATTTAGCAAATGAAATCTTTCATTATTACCACATAATTCCTAATTAGTTTGTGCTAAGGTTAACGCCCAGCACCTAACCGTGAAGTTTTGGACTTCGCTGACTTTGCAGGTCTGCTAAGCTAAAACTAGTAGACTTAAATAAACAATAGGACCTCGTACCAAAATGTGAGGAAAAAGCCGTTGAAGCTGTTTTGGGAAAAAACATTTTCTGAATTCATACTTGCAAGTAATTTTAATACTTGCAAACTCAAACTCAAACTCAAAGCATTTATTTCAAATAAACCAATTACCGGCACTTTTGAATTGTCAAGGGGTCGGTCAGTCAGAAAGAAAGATGAAGCTAGTTGCCCATTCCAAAGCGTAGTAGGTACCTATGGAGAAGAACGGGCAAGAAACTCCATGGACACTCTTTTATATCAAAATATGGTTACAAATTATTGGTTACATCATTCATGTTGAAATTATGCACGTGAGAACGAAGCAGAACGTTAAAATCGTCCGTAATAAAGAGACGACAACAATTCCAATATTAAATAAAAATAAGCCGTGGCAGCCAAGAGATGACCAGTCCCCACTGACGGCGCCCGTTCACGAACATGACGTATGGATCAGCACCATTTAGCTCAACCATTTTGAAGGGAACTTAATGATCCAACACAGACGCCACCACCAGCGAGACATTTGAGTGAGCATGACATACTCTCAGCCGCCAGGGCACATTCAAGTCAATGAAAGACAAACCTAGAAAATGGTAGCTTTATAGTAGGTACATAGTACTCACACATGTGCTATGCAATTATACAATACTACAAGATTGAATTTATACAATGTAAAGACAGTTTTACAATCTTCAGTAGTTCCAAATGCTAATCAATTAGTTAATGCGCCCTTGTGGAGCAGGACCAACGTTGAGCCAAGCATTTTTATCAGCGATGTAATCCCCCAACTTATAATAGGCTTGACTGCATAGTGTGCGTTTTATACAGGATTTAAATTTCGTTTCATTCAATTGAAGTATACGGGGAGGTATTTTGTTGTAACATTTTAAACAGTACCCCATGAAAGATGAGTCTACTTTAGCCAGCCTGAAACCTGGTTGAACTAATTGGTCCCTATTTCTAGTGATATAATTGTGTCTTTCACCTCTTTTACTAAAACAATGTAGACTTTTCCTTACGTACATGATGTTTTCATAAATACATTGACAAGGTACCGTCATGATGTTAATATCTTTAAACCGTTCCCTTAGAGAGTCGCGCCTGCGGAGGCCATATATGCTTGCGGTCGTAGACCCCAGAAAAAAAATCACCAAAGAAGAATGGCAGAATTCCATGTAATTTGGCTGTCGCACTTAAGCGCCGTTGTAGTAAGATTATTGTCCCCGAGCCATTTTATCACATTAATTAATTCAATGTTAGTATTAGTTTCTATGTCAGTTTTGCAGGAACATTTTATAGTCAAAGTAGTGTCGTCAGCAAATTGGATACTCGTACATTCATATTATTTTGTCTTTCGTTTCTACCGATCGTTGTCTAGGTCCTTTTATATGAAGACTATTTCAAAAGAAAGATTTCTATCCCAAACGTCAAAATCACACTGACAACTGACAATTGTCTAAGGTAGTGAAGACAATTTGATTTTGTAATCGCCATTCTAAAGAAAGCATGCAGTAGAAAACTTTTTACTCGACGGACGGCCACAAAGTATAAAAATGGAATGGAAAAATGGAATTTTTCACTTTTTGTATTGAAAATGTGAAAAATTATTACCTACATGTTTAGTTTTAGGTGTTTAAGGGTTCCATACAGGGGGTCGAAATTTTCATTATTTTTGCGTTAGGACACACCATTTTTGAGATATAAGCAAAATAAAAGAAAAACGTGAATAAACTACTGAATTTCGTAAAAAGTGCAGGTGACTCTTTCTACTTTGCTGCCGTCGTACTGTCTTCACGGAACGTCATTTTTGTCTATTCTTCCGTCGACAAAACCCGTTTCTATAATGGTCATGCTACGCGTGCTGAGCGCACAGATTATTAAAGGCCGGGGCCAACGGGTCTTTTCCCGGAATATTACTACTTTATAAATATTATGTTTATATAAACATTTAGAACTAGGTATAGTGTATTTATTTTATTTCTTATTCTTTTTTGTTATTTTTAATTTTTGGTATGCTGCACTGGATGACGTCATCACGTCAACGCCGGCTGTCGCTGTAACCCAGCGCTAGGGCTCTGTCTCGCATAGGGTCGTAGCATTATGTTGAGCGATTGACGTTTTGCGTGGATATGACGCTTATTTTCCCCCAACTCGTTCTTTTTTGTATTTGTGTGTTTTTCTCTGCGTCATGTTTACTGCAAATAAACGTACTTTCTTTTCTTTTACCTGGGCTGTGATTCTACCTGATGCAACGGATTGATACTATTGATAGCTCACTTCCGGATTACTTCACCTAAGTTTTCACGGAGCGATTTTCACATAGTAGATCAGCTTTTCTAAACATTAAAAGTCTACTTACAGCAACCATAAGTCCGGCCACGAAGCCAGCAGTATCATACAGAGGGCAGACGATCCTCCCGGGAGGATAGTACATCCTCAGCTCCGGCAGAGGTCCTGGAGGCCTCTCCGTCCTCTGCCAGCCTTCGTTCTCCACGTCGCTGATGGTGCGAGGTATCGAGAAGAAGTACTCCATATCGGCCAGGGCATCCGCCCAGCCGAATTTGACTGGAGATGGAACACACGGCAAAGTCATAAACAACGCACCTATGATGCTGGAGAAATTCCTAATGTGGATAACGTTGTTTTAGTAGAAATGACAAGAATGTGATGCAAGTATGTCGCAGCCTTCTGATTAATTTAGCCAGCTAATTGGGCCTGGCCCGTGCATTAAACGCCGGCATCCAATTGGGTGTCTAGGCCGAAAGTTAATTGAACTAGAATCATTCAAAGTTTAACAACTTGGCTTATTGAAAGTCAGCCCTTTGGAGATGACTGATTAGGACTCAGCCAAGTGATTCAAACTAACCTAACCTCACCAAACTTCACAAATTCATAAATATCCATTTTAACTAAATGACTACATTACATTCAGCCATCTGTTTTAATGTTGCGCTCAATGACTTGGCTGGTTGTCTTTCAACTATTTAATTGAATGCCACCGTTTAATGAACGGCCTAGGCGTGAATTAGCTGGCTAAATTAACCAGATGGCTGCAGCACATACAAAATATTGAAAAATTTTATAGTGTCTGTGATTTTACGTCCGAAAAAGCTACGGATTTCTGGAGAATTAAGAATATTGTTAACAACTTTCTCATAATCTGGGCTTGAGAAATTATTAATTTTATTTTAATTACAGGTAGTATCATTTAAAGAAACCATATTGAACATACCTCTGAGCCCCTCATATTGGATACCTGAAACAAGATAAACGCTAATAAGTTTATATACATAACACAAACATAGAACCTTCACTACACTACTCAAGGAGCTGATTGAAGTTAACCGAATACGAGTCTAGAAGGGCACTTTGGTTCGCTTCGTGCAACCTGGGCTAGCCTCGGGCGACTTCCGAGTGTTGTCGGTTTTTACGCCCGAGTCAAAGGACTCGAAGCGTCCCGTAGTTTTTAGCAAGAGTGTATAGTCACGTACTTCGGACTTCGGTTAATTACGACCAGTACTTCGTCGAAACAACTTCGCGACTAGTGAGGTGCAGGTTTAACATAATGTATTCCCCGAAGGGTCAGACAAGAAATTGCATAGAAGAGAACACCCATATTTCGTCAGTTATGTTTAGAATCAGAATCCAGGCAGCGCCTGAGAGTTAAAGAGTTACCGTGGCCCTGGCGCACAGGCAACTGAAGGAACACGGGTGGGTTTTAGTCAGTAAGAGTCTGACACGCCCTTCCGCTCCGCCCAGAGCGGGAGAGGTCATTTGATGATTTCCCACCCAAAAAAAAATTAAAAATGGCAGCGCCTAGGATTTTTTTTGGATAAACCCAAAAAGAATGACCAACCTGCATGCGTATCATGGCCACTATAGAAACAGAAGAAACGGAAGATAAAATGATAGATTGTATAGAAAGATTTCTACGGCGCGATGACAAAATTCATGAAGAGAAGGAATTTTTGTTAGGAAAGTGATTTGTCTTCTCTTCGAAGAGTAGAGACAGAAGTGGTCATGCTACACATGCTGGGGATTAACTAAAAGGTTATTAACTTGAAACAGATTTCATTATTATTTAACAAAAAATATAACAAATATTTATTTCACTAAATACTTACAGCAAACTGCTGCGACGAGAGACAGAAACACAATTAACTTTTCCATTTTCTATCGTTTATAAAGGTAATCCCAGACGAATTTTACGAGCGTTCCGTTTCAACGCGCACGCATACGATATGTAACTGATGCGTCGTTTGATTCAATAGGATGTGTTATAAAAGATTAGCAACTAAAAAAACTGTAAACAGTAGGTCAACACGAAATAACGTTAGAATAAGGACTGGTTTTACTAGGAAAACATTTTAAGAAAAGAAACATGTTTTTATCTTGTACTGTGACCGTTTTATTGGTATGTATAATGATTTATATTTGTCTATTAGCGAGCGAGCGGCAGGATTTGATTTGGTGGTTCTAATCACCAACCACCGTTATCACTTACCTACACATAAACCATTCTCAAGACATTCTCTAAGTCAAAAAAATGATCAAATTCTATCAAGAAGTTTAGACTACTTTTTAAACTTCTTGATAGATTTTGGTGAATCTGTAGACAGACTATAATGTAGGTATTTTAAATAAAAGTATATGAAAGGTTATACATAGGACATAAATGTCTTTAAGTATTTAATTTTTTCGTCTATTCAAAAATCATAAATGGCATTCAATTTCCATTTTATTTAATAAGCGTAGACGATAAGTTAACGTTAAGCCGAAAGGGATTTAAAAAAAAACATGGTCAAAAACTGCCTTATTGTCTACAATATACCTACATAGCTTGTTGAATATGTAAAACAAACAATCCACAAAAACAATCAGGGCCACAAGCGCAACATATCTCGAGTCAAAGTAAGCATTGAATAACTCAAAATGAACCGCGCGGGATGCGGGACAAAATTCGGTCGGGCCGTTTGTGTTGAACTAACTTGTACAGTAACTACTGGTTGAAGTGGCGATGCTTGATGCTTGAGGCCTCCTGCGGTGCCAACTGCGGACCACATGACCGACGATGACGACGTTGCTCCTGAGGTGACCGAGGTAGAGTTGAGAGCGGCGGTACGTAGGCTGAGTGCCAAAAATACCGCCCCAGGACCCGACGGCTTACCGGGAAAAGCTTGGGTCCTGGCCTCGGAGGCTCTCGGGCCTCGACTAAGAGGGCTCCTAAGCGCATGCTTGGAGGAGGGCCAGTTCCCACTTCGTTGGAAGACGGGGAAACTGGTCCTCATTAAGAAACCGGGGCGCCCGGCGGACTCTCCGTCCGCTTACCGGCCCATCGTGCTGCTCGACGAGGTGGGCAAGCTCTTTGAAAGAGTCATTGCAGACCGCCTCGTCGGGCAGCTGGTGCGGGTGAGGCCGGATTTGGGGGAGAGCCAGTTTGGTTTCCGCAGGGGGCGCTCCACGGTGGATGCCATCATGCGCGTGCGAGCCCTCACGACGGGGGATGCTGTGGCCCGGGGTGGGGTCGTCTTGGCGGTGTCTCTAGACATCGCCAACGTCTTCAATACCCTGCCCTGGAGTTGCATCAGGGAGGCATTCCGGTATCACCGGATGCCGACCTATCTCTGTCGTGTAGTCGAGGCCTATTTGGCAGATAGAGCAGTTATCTACCCCGGTCACCAGGGAGAGTGGAACCGGCGAGAGATGTCGTGCGGTGTCCCACAGGGATCGGTCTTGGGGCCGCATCTGTGGGACATCGGTTACGACTGGGTGCTGCGCGCCGACCTCCCTAGCGGCGTCAGCGTGGTGTGCTACGCTGACGACACGCTGGTCCTGGCGCAGGGGAGGTCGCACCAGGCGGCGGCCGAACTAATGACACGCGGGGTTGCGACAGTCGTTGAGAGGATCCGGCAGTTGGGACTCGAGGTGGCCTTGCACAAGTCCGAGGCCATGTGTTTTCATGGTCCTCGGAACGCGCCACTGTCGGGTTCCCAAATAACGGTAGGAGGGGTTCACATCGGCGTCGAGTCGACGATGAAGGACCTGGGACTCGTCCTCGACAGCCGGTGGAACTTTGTCGAGCACTTCCGACGTTTGGCTCCCAGACTGCAGCGGGCCGGGGCTGCTTTGAAGCGGCTCTTGCCCAATCTGGGGGGGCCAAACGCCTCCTGCCGGAGGCTCTACGCGGGGGTCGTGCGGTCCATGGCCCTTTACGGGGCACCGGTGTGGGCGGGTTCGCTAAGGCTCCGGCCAGCCCGCCGGTTGAAAGCGTCCCAAAGGGTCATGGCCATCCAGATGGTACGGGGATACCGCACGGTCTCCTGCGAGGCGGCGAGCCTCCTTGCAGGATTGCCGCCGTGGGATCTGGAGGCAAAGGTCCTCGCGCACGTTTGGGAGTGGCGCGAGGAGGCGAAACGCCGGGGCGAAACTCCGCTGCCGCGAGAAATCACGGCACAGCGGACAGAGCTCCGGCGGGATCTCATGGCGGCATGGAGAGTGCGACTGTCGCAACCCAGCGCAGGGCACGCCACAATTGCGGCGGTAAGACCCCTCTTTGAGGAGTGGCTTGAGAGGCGCCACGGCGTCCTCACCTTCCGCCTGACGCAGGTCCTCACCGGACATGGCTGTTTCGGGAGGTTCCTGTTTCGGATAAGGCGGGAGGAAACGCCCGGGTGTTATCATTGCGTGGATCGACCGGAGGACACGGTGGAGCATACGGTGGAGGTCTGCCCGGCTTGGGCGGAGCACCGCCGTGTCCTCGTGGCGGCGATCGGCGGCGGCGACCTCTCGCGTCCAGCCCAGGTTCAGGCCATGGTACGGAGCGAGAGGGAATGGGAAGCCGTCACCTCCTTCTGCGAAGCAGTAATGCTCGCGAAGGAGGAGGCGGAGCGCGAAAGCGAGAGGCAATCTCTGCGCCCTCGCGCCCCTAGCCGCCGCAGGAGGAGGAGACACCCTGGGCGTCGGGAGTCGATTGCCGACTCCCGGCCACCGTAGGCGCGGGCTTGCGGACGGCGAGCAATGGGCAGCTCGCCGTCCGGTAAGGACCAGGCCCGGGTCGACGGCGCGTCGTGTTCCACGCGCGCCTCAAAGAGATGTCAGCAAAATTGACGGGGTCCGATAGGACCGATGCCTGCCGGGGCTGCGGATTGTTCGAAAGAGTTACCGTGGCCCTGGCGCACAGGCAACTGAAGGAACACGGGTGGGTTTTAGTCAGTAAGAGTCTGACACGCCCTTCCGCTCCGCCCAGAGCGGGAGACGTCATTTGATGATTTCCCAGCCAAAAAAAAAAAAAAAAAAAAAAAGGCCTATGTTCAGCTGTGGACGTCTTTCTGCTGAAATGATGATGAACTTGTATGGATAGAGGTGTTCAAACAGGCGAGAATAGCCGCATGACTTTCAAATCATTGGAAGAATAAACGCGTAGTCGCGTGTGGTATCCCGGGCGGCATTCGCCTCAGTGTGGCTTGGGCTTTTGCCCCTTTATTTATAAACGTTGCATAACGTTAAGGCGCTAAACCCGAGCAAAAACTTGTAATAATGCGTTATTCAGAGGCTATTAACTCAATAATTATCATTAATAAATTACATCTAAAAGCACATTATTAATGTTCGATATCCTATCATCACATTGCACGTTCTTATTTGCTTGTATGTACTATAAATACATTTAAAATCTCCTATAAAAGTGACCAAAATTCTTGATTGCATGCATCTTTTGCTAAAGGTGACGCTCTAATAACTTGAGGATTACACTAATGGATAGGTCATATAGAAATCTCTTTTTATTTTAAAAGATCGCTTGTCTTTTTTTAAATTAAAATAATGCCATTTTTAGTTTTTGTAAATTTTATGATAAACGGGCGTGCGCAGGGAGCGGGACAGAGCGAGACTCAGCGACGGGACAGAGAAGGACCGAACGCTCAAGGTCGTCTGGTCGGGGAAGCACCTTAAGTAATGATTAGCAACTGTCTAACCATACATTTTTGACGTTTAAATGTCATTTAACTTTACGCAAGCTTTATGAATCAACCCCATGTGCAATGGCTATTATTCGGTTAGTTAGTAAAAATCCCTACCTACTCAGAACTGTCGTTGCTTTTATTAATTAATAAAAATATTACATTACTGCCAGTAAAAAAATAAGTGCTCAGGTATTTTAAAATTTATTCAAAAATCTTACTAAGCGTCTAAGTAGGTACATACAATTGGTCATCATCTTTTTATAGGTACTTAGGTACTCGCATTATGACATTTAACGATATGGAATCTGACCGTGTTTTAGCAGCACTATCCTTTTGAAGAGCTTTTTTTTAATGTACGAAATAAAGCATCAGCAGAATCTAAGTTTTTCCTTTCTAGGGGTCAACGTGGGCCATTGATCCTTTTGCTAACCTATAAATCGTATCTCACACCTGTCATAATGTTATTCTACCTAATATTCTAGTGTATAAAATATTAAGTTGTGTCTACGCTAGGCGAGCCGAGTATGAACGGAGCACGAATTCGCGTAGCAAAGACGGAGTTAGGAGTCTCGAACGAGCACGCGTCGCCATGTGAATTCCTGCTCCGCTTGTGCTCCACTAGTGCTCGGCTCGCCTAGCAAAGACCATGGTTTAAAAAAAAATAAGGTCTGGCACTCCGGGAGTGACACATTTATACGTCACTATCCAGTTGCCACTTTATTGCAACAGAACACGAACTATGGAAACATTTTCAGTCACCGTTCTGTTAAAAAAGATATATAAAGCATTTAAATTGTCGTTTCGTTTTTTAATCAAACGAAACAATTCAATTTCAACAAATACCAACGTACTTGTTAGTTAGAACCTCATTGTATTATCGGATTCGCAAAGGTAATAAAGGCGGTTGGGAAGTTATTATTACACACTACTGGTAACACAGCGGTGATGACGTAGGCTTGTGTCTCCCACGTGACCACTGTGTCTCGGAATGCTATACCTGGCGAAGTATATTACTATACCATGGCGTAGACACAGCTTATTCACGGACAGACAACGCACACCCTATACTTTCTAGGTCTCAAAGCGTAAATTTTTGCATAAGTGTTCCTTATGTAACGAAAGTGAGCACAAACGAAGGATTTTTGAAAATTCATCCCCTTAGGGGGTTAAATGGGGGATGAAAGTTTATATGGATGTTGTTCATCTCATCGAGCACACGGCTTGTTATAAAAAAAACATGGGTTATCTTTCTTCTCCTCGAATTATTAAAATGTTGTTTGCAGTTGACTCTCTACATATAGTCTGGATTGGCTCCACAATGATTGCCAGCGACATCCGCCGCGTTAAAACACAATGTTCAAACTGCACAACAAGATGAAATACAATCCTTGGTCGGTTGTCCTTAATTTAAACTAATATTATAAAACTACAAGTGGTAAAATTGTTTGTTTGTAAGATATAATCTTTGAAAGTACTGGCGACACTGGCGTACTAAGTGGGGGGCGGCAGGTGCGGTTCGCCCCGGGCCCCCGGCCTTGGGGGACCCCCAAATCTCCAGCCAAAATATGTTCAGTAAGTAAAATGCAGTTTGTAGTTGGGGAGGTCCACCAACGTATGCTAAATATAAATGTAGGGTGCTAAAATTTTTGAACTCACTGCGCTCGCTCTTGCATCCTGCGTTCTTTTTTATCAGACTTCTCTGCGTAAGTCGACGAAGTAACTCTTGTTTATGTATCCTACCTTACATATCCGGGACGGAGTGCTAAAATTTTCGAGTTCTCTTCGCTCGCTCTAGCATCCTATATTCGTCTAATGGTCTAATTTTTCCGTACAAGTCAGCAAAGTATTTCCTATTTCTGTATGAATAGCAAAAAGAAAACCGAACTCTTTCGAGCCAGTGTGTTTAAAATTTCGAGCTCGCTTCACTCGCTCTTTTATATACTACTTCTCAAACTCTTCTGCGTACCTGGGTGGGGCCCCCATTTAGTTTTGCCGCCCTGGGCCCCCAACAGGCTTAGTCCGCCACTGACTGGCGATCTATTCCGTAAAAATATCCCCGTACACACTTAGGTGTAGTGAGGTCATTCCAACTGATGCTGGGAATTTATACTATTTACAATTCAAGCACCCTTCAGAATAATGAATTCACCAGCTGATCTAATTGCATACAGAAGTTATTTTACTTTAACTTAGAAAGCTACTCTATTGTCGAGTGTCATTCAATATGTTTTATGAAATAATTATTTGACTTCTTGTGGCGAAAGTCACGGGCAGACGGAGTCTGATAAAAAAATGATAAATGACTATTTCTGTAAGTAAATTTGTACTAACACTTTTACACGTCAATTATATTTTAAAACTAGATGAGGTCGGCGTTTCCTTTCTGACTACTCTGAGAAGAAAAGCCGAAACAAACTCAGAGGTCACAGTCTCTTTTACAGTCCAGACATAATCTTGGTCAGATCATGTAAAGACCATATAGATTTGTGTCTGAAATGGTCTGTTGAGGAAAAACCAAACAGATCGAGTGGACCTGTCCAGTAAGTCCACTTTGTCAGTAATCATGCAGCTCACCTCAAAACTTAAGTAGCTCAACGATTCGACAAACAATACCAAAGAAAGGACATTTGGGTACACTAGGGTACATTTGGGTATTTTAGATCAAGTAGTGTTATTGGGTTTCTCCATCAGGAGTTTCTTCAAGGCGCGCCCGTAGTGTGGATCTGTGCCCGGTTGATAGCAATAGGCTCCTATGGCAAGGGACA
The DNA here is from genome assembly GCA_917490735.1 of Dryobotodes eremita. Taxonomy (NCBI): domain Eukaryota; kingdom Metazoa; phylum Arthropoda; class Insecta; order Lepidoptera; family Noctuidae; genus Dryobotodes; species Dryobotodes eremita. The sequence continues at coordinate 17,186,892 of OU823257.1, forward strand.
TTTACACATATGGCGAAATGAGAGAGTACTAAACTAAGTATACCTGCACTTTCGACTACCCCTTCAGGAGTAATCAGGCGTGATGTTTGATATTTAAACTGACTTAACGACCAAATCAAATGTCTTCGACCTCCGTGTGATCCATTACTCAATGTTTTAAATATAAGGTATTATCGTACGTATGTACCTTGTTCTTATTACAAACTTGTTCGTCATCAGTAAACTTAGGACCAATTTAATTAAACAACCTGAACCATTTGTTTGAAACTAAACAAAAACTATACTCGTTCAAAGATAGAATGTACTTCGGAGAGTCTGAGCGGGAAGTCCACGACCAGCCGATCTATTCTGTAAAATTCTCACCGTGAAAACATAGGTGAAGCGAGCTGTCAGTCCGCCTGATGCAAGGGCTTGCCACTATTGACAACTCACTCCACGCTCACTTCGCCTAAGTTATCACGGTGAGATTTTTACAGAATAGATCTGCTGACCCCACCATCTTCCCTTCACTACCGGACTACCAGACGTACTGCAGGGTACCATCCGCACTTGGTTGATATCCCGACTAGTCGTACTCAGCGCATCTCCTCCACATTTATTATGCGCACGATCAGAGTGTGAAACTCTCTGCCTGTCTCTGTGTTCCTTTCCACCTATAACCCGTCAGCCTTCAAACCAACAGTGAACAGGCATCTTCTGGACACGCTCGTTTCATCGCTGACCTCATCCATAGCTTTCCATCAGGCGAGATCGACGTCAAGGGCACATTACGCAATAACAAAAAAGACTTTTTAAACTTCGATAAGTTCATAAAATCACGCTTGTACTCATCGACGAGATAAGCAGCATAAGTACCTACTGAAAAATCCTGGAGTAGACCCACTGGGTTATTCGATTTATCATAAATGATAAACCTAATAACCCAGGGGTCTATCTCTCTAAGAACGAAATCTGTAGTTCTGGCCAAAGTTACGGGCGTTCACTACTCCGTATAACCTACGTTCAGAATATTCGGGGCTCGAACTAAGAATAAATGACATCACGATATGACATAGTTGTTTTTACTCCAGATGTGCTTTTGCTTGCCCGAGATACTTAATTAATCGGGAGTAGAGTTCATAACGATCTATAGAACTACTTTCGGACGCGTCCGTATCTTCGATGACGGAATAAGAGAGTAAATCCCTCTGGACCCTACGCTTGGCCGTTGCGCTTACGATAACGACCACTGGACCATCGAGGTAGTTGGACTTACAGCATCGACGTTTGATCCTTAGTACCTACTGTTACTTGCATGATCAGTAGGTAATGAGATCCTATTGTTTGTACCCACGGTAACGAATAATTAGTGTTTAACGCGGAAATTTAATCAGCTGTTTTAAATTTTTATTGTCAGCTAGTTAAACAATAAATAAAGTTTGGTACGTTAAAGTACTATGTATTTACATGCTTTTAAATTATTCGCATGTAAATACCCAGTACCTACTTTCTATGTAACTGCAATAAATTCCGCTTATTATATTAAAGTGTTATCTGTCTCACTTTTAAATATCGTAAATTATCCTCCTGCCCTTAACGCGAAAACGTCAGGGTAGCCCGCGAAATTCAAATTTTCTTACGTTTTTTGCAATTTTCAGGTCAGTACGTTGATCTTCGCGGCCGTATCCAATATTTATTTATAGAATTAAAATCATAAAAATCATCTCTCTAAACTCTCTAAGTTCATATTACCCTATTGAATGACTATTTCATGAAATCATGACATTTGATGCCAATTCTAACTTAAGGAGTTGTATTACTGATACTAATGACTATAATTCTGTAAAGCCATATTTGTTACGGTCGCGAATCATATTTTCATCAACATACAACTTGACGCTGACTTGCAAATTGCAAAAAACGTAAGAAAATTTAAATTTCGCGGGCTACCGTAGCGCATCCCCCTTAACCTAATTTCTACCAATCTTTCCACATAGCTCTTCTCCTGTCAAAATTTGTCTTAAAAGTGGCCTTACTAGCTATTTTTTTTTTTGGCACCCACCAAAAAAAAAGCTTTTAAGACAAATTTTTGGATTTTTTAAAGTTTTAAAGTTTAAGCGTCCGCCTAAACTTTGTCATCGTATAAGTAACCTACTGCAGGGTAACATGCCTCCTCTCTGTGAGAGGGAGTGGGCTATAATCCTAAGTCTTGGATTTCAAACCTATCTCTACATGAAAGTTTTATGCCAATGATCCAGTGGTGGAGGCCTTACTGTTGACTAAACTAATGGTGCTTGCCAGGGGTACACAATAGGGTACAAGGCCACCGCTTGAAGAATCCCGAAAGCTGTTCATAGCAGTTCTTGAGGCTTCTGTTCAAGAGCGGATAAGGCATACACAGGCAGATTATTGGTAAGTGCGAGTCCCGCATAAAGCTGCTACGTCTGTTACGTAGGATGTGCACATAGAGGTTTGCCACGTTAGCTGTGCGATTCATCTCAACTTCTAAACTAATCCATACTAATATTATAAATTCGAAAGTAACTCTGTCTGTATGTTACCTTTTCACGCCTAAACCACTGATCGGTATTCGATAAAATTTGGCATGGAGATAGATGGCATCCCGGGGAAGGACATAGGCTACGTTTTGTCCCGGTAGCACGTACCTGCGGGATAATTCCCGACATCCACACGGGCGAAGCCGCGGGCAGAAGCTAGTATATTTTCAAGAGAAAATATTAGATTTCTTGTGTTTGTTTGTTACGCGTTCATGCTAAAACAGCTTAACGGATTTGGATGAAATTTGGCACATGAGTAGACCATGACCTGTATTAGGACAAGGATATAATTTATTCCGATATTTCCAAGGGATCGAAGCTTATGCGGGTGAAAACGCGAGGCGCAGCTAGTTAATTAATAATATTAATGTATTTACACAAGTGCTGTACCGCCTCTCATCGAAAGTAGGTACCTAAGACGTTCGGCAAACGTAGGTACGTGTTGAATTAATATTTGTAATTAAGATGTATTATTAATTAATTTCATTTTCAAAAGTAACTACCTACATACATGGTCATGTAGGTATGTGGTATTGGGCATGGTATAATAATATACTTCGCCAGGTATAGCATTCCGAGACACAGTGGTCACGTGGGTGACACAAGCCTACGTCATCACCCCTGTGTTACCTGTAGTGTGAAATAATAACTCTCCAACCGCCTTTATTACCTGTGCGAATCCGATAAAACGATGACGTTTTAACTAACAATTACGTTGGTATATGATTAAATTTAATTGTTTCGTTTGATTAGAAAAACAAATCGACAATTTAAATGTTTTATACATATTTTTTAACAGAATGGTGACTGAAAATGTTTCCATAATTATTGTTTTGTTGCAATAAAGTGGCAACTGGATAGTGACGTAAGCATGTGTCACTCCCGGAATGCCAGACCTTGTTTCATTAGACCATGGTTATTTCTATTGAAGAACCTACAAGAATATTCACATATCCGCAAGGAATTGATGATTAGATGAACTTACCTGTACGTGAAGTGCAATCACAGTATACTCGCAGAGCTTCGTTCGACGATATTAGCACACACATGTATTTTCACTCACAAACACAATTTCGCATTGAATTTAGTAGAAACATAATTTTTTTTAATCCAATGTAAGGTAGATTAAAAACGTAGAGCCGCAAACCAAACCAAACCTAACAATGATCAACTTATCTTGGATTTTGACGGAAGGTACATGGAACTACTCAATGATGAACAGCATTTGCATATTCTTGGGATTGGGTAATTGTACAAAAGATTAAAAGAAAACAGCTAGTTAGGTTAGGCTAACCTAAGTTATTTTTTTAAATCCGAGGTGGAAAATCCTCATGGATGTCCTCTGCCCTGGGGGCGGGAGAGGCGGAGGGGTCTGTCAGACTCTTACTGACTAACATCCACCCCGGTGTACCATCTCACACCTACGCTGGGGGTCGCGGGAACGTACGATCCTTCCGCAACCCCCGACTGGCGCAGGCCCGCCTCGGCGGGCCTAATCAGGTCGGGTGGAGGAGTGACGATAATACATTGTTGTTTAACTTAGATATAGCAGGAAATCCCGATGTTTTGACAAATCGCCTCATCAGTACATTCCACCCGTCCGAAGCAGGGGCGGGTCGCTAGTTAATTTATAAAATAAAAGTTATGAAGAGAACTCGATGCAAATATTGTATTGCAATTGCACATGCTTCCTCTTATTTTCTGAAGACGCGCAGGAGCACCTGTGCAAACAGAAGAAGCATATAAATACGCTTGGTAAAGTAGTCCTAGATCAGTTTAGCCACATCTCAGTACAGCCATGTTCTGGACACTTGCTATCTTGTGCCTCGTCGGTTCAGCCTGTGGGTCCAACAGTGGTGAGTATACCAACATTTATCTTCTTTTTTTTATTTATTCGTGTTTTTATATATATTTATTTTTGGTTATAGTTAATTAGGTAAATTATAATATTTTTAGTTTTTAATAACTACATGTGTATCTTTATATTTAAATAAATATTTATTCCTCAAGTTATCGTAATTGCACCTACCACTGGTTGTCTCTGCATCACCCAAAGATTATCTGGAAGAAAATGGCTATGGCAATAAGTCCGCCTCTGGGCATTTCTGTGCTTGAAGTATTAAATAAATAAATAAAAACACAAAAAATTCCGCCCCCTTCATCAAATGAAGCGAGTTTGGCACCCTTTGCCCACGGGACACAGCAAAACAAAAAAATTAAATGTAGGAACAGTCAAATTAAAATAATTGACACTTTAAGTTTGTTTAAAAATTAATTTCTATGGCTTTAATTAGCTATCAGAGCACTCAGACTTGGATAAAACTGTTTCAAAAGTACAAAGTCGTAGTTCGTCGAATCGTTGAGCTCCTTAAGTCCTGACTTCCTGAGTCGAGCTGCACGATTACTGCCAAATGCTTGCACTGACTGGACAGGTCCACTCAATCTGTGTCGTCATTTCCTCAAAAGACCATTTCAGATACCAATCTGCATGGTCTTCGCATGACCTGACCAAGATTATGTCTGGACTTTAAAAGAGACTGTGACATCTGAGTTTGTTTCGGCCTTTCTTCTTAGAGTAGTCAGATAGGAAACGCCGACCTCATCTAGTTTAAAAAACATGATTGACGTGTAAAAGTGTTTGTACAAACCTACTTACAGAAATAAAATCATTTATCATTTATTTAAAGGTATAGGAAAATCGCCCCGAAATATACTGTGAATTACGATGGAAATCGGAGAGTGTAATTTAGACTAGGTCGACCACAAAAAATTGCAATTAACCTACCTGCCGCTATTATAAGAAAAATATATTAAGCCCATAGGACCTTAAATTATGTTCTGGCGGCTCTGTAGCCCCATTAGACAAAAGAAAGAAAAAAGAGAAAAAATTATATAAAAAAAGGAAAAAAAGAAAGAGGAGGAAGAAAGGAGGGAGGGAGGGATAAAGAGTATTCTATTCTATTCTATTCTATTATATTATATTCTATTAGACAAAAATTTATATGCTTTGTATTTGTTATTGTTTCAGGATCACAGTCGCAGTCCGATGTCAAAAGTAAGTGCTTCTTAACTCAATGATTAAGCAAGCATCATCTTTCAAGCCTATGAAAGGACATTTTAAAACATTGATTTCATAGATGCTGTTTATGGAACAATGTTTCTTAGAGTCGGTCGGACATTATGTTAAACCTGCCGAAACTCCCAATACCGATAAGATATATTTCTTTGAAAAGATCTCGTTTAGAAGAACGTTTGTTACTACTACGACTTGTCTGAATTATTAGTTTGATCGGCGTTAAATCATCCTAAATGTGACGTTAACATCAACACTTAATTCTCTTCATAAGTTAACCAATTAATATACAGCAGCTGTAGCAGTAGCATTTCGTCTGAATTCCCTTAAGGTTAAGCAAACATGTATAGTACAACTACACTTCGGCTAAAGATGTAAAAATAACTATAAAACAAAGTAATTTTCCGTGTCTCTCTGTGTGTGTTTACTTAATTCTCCTAAACTACTCTTAGTTTCCAGTTCTATACCATCATTCAGAGAACTTATTCCCGAAGGCTTCCGTGTATAAAACAGTAATATTTAACTTCAATATAACACAGCAATGTCGCCACATTAGTACTAGATCGTCCGACAACAAAATGAAAGCTGCTCATTTACTTGACATTTATTTTTCCTGATCCCCAAGTCTTGTCAGATTCCAACCAAATTCGGTTCAGTAACAAATGTTTCTCTTTAAAAGCACTATCCATTGATCTATCACTTATGGCTATTCGGCGCCAAGAATATTCATAAATTTCAGAACCCAAGTGATCACTTATTTAGGTCATTAACTCCGAACTGACTAACAATTGGCAAAAGTCGTGATAGTAGCAAAGGTTCTACTTGAAAAGCTCTTTCCATTTCATTGGTATATATCTTATAGCTATAGGGCTTCAGGGCAGTAAATCATAGTTCGATGCCCATTCTCTTTTGATTGAAAATTCTTTCCGTGACTTTACTTTACTATTAACGCAGACTTGGATAAAACTGTTTCACGAGTACATAAGTATAGGGAAATCGCCCCGAAATATACTGAGAATTACGATAGAAATCGGAAAGTGTAATTTGGAAGAGGTCGACCTTAACAAATTGCAATTTAATTAAAGCCTGTGCCATTAAAAAAATATGTGCAGCTTAAGCCCATAGACATGTTCTGGCGGCTCTGTGGGCCCTATTAGACAAAAATCTATAAGCTTTTTATCTGTTTTTGTTTCAGAACAAGGGATGTCATCCGATGTCAAAGGTAAGTGCTTGCAAACGCAATGATAAACAAAAGTGGCCAGACGCCAAACTCATAACTGACACTCTTGGAATCAGGCCCTAGTACGACCGCACGACGTAAAACGTAACGTAAATTCGCACGATTTATGAATCGAAAATACAATTACTGTCCTATAGCATTTTAGTTTGAATTATTGCGACCACAACCGACTTCGACAAAGCGAAGGACCGCACCGCACAAATCGTGGCGCTAGTGTTATATTGCCGCCTATGTTTTCTTGAGTTAGATGGATCTTTATGAGAGGGGAACGAAATCGCGATCACACAAAAATAACTGCGTTTTTTTTTAAATCAGCCTTACAAAGAGCCGTTTATGCGTCCCCACCTTATAGATACAAGAGCATGGCCTTACATGGGTCACACACCTTATAGCTGTACTGGGATCTTCTGGCGCGTGGCTTAAATCTGAACTAACGCCACCATCTTGTTTCTTTATTATTTACTCGTACTTCACAAAACTATTTCGCAAATGTTTACCAACAACGTCCCCCTGTCAATATCATTCAAGCGCCAAAAGATCCTTATAGGACTGTAATCGATAAAGCCCAAGTTGGCGAGGCACATTTGCTCGGAGAACGGATGGCAGATGGTGCCGCGAAGTTCTCGAGTGGTGACTGTGTACCGGAAAGTACGTAAATAGTTCATACAAAGTTAATGTTCTTCACATTATCTACAAAAAACGCACAGCATTGAGTCTAGAAGCATGAAATTTTTCGCAAGAGCTCCTCATGTAACTAGGAAAGGATTTTCGAAAACTCATCCCCTTAAGGAGGTTAAATAGGGGATGAAAGTTTGTATGGAAGTTCCTGATTTTTGCCGATGGGAAATAACATCGACCATTGGGCGCACAGCTTGTCTTAATCTATAAATATTATAAAACAAAGTCGCTGTTCGTGTCTAACTGTGTGATTTCGATGCTTACTATCATTTAGTTAGAGAATTTATTCCGAAATGTTTATTTGTATAATACATTATTACTGAACTTAGATATAGCACGAAATCATTTTTTTTTTTTGACATATCGCCTCATCAGTGCATTGCGCCCGTGCGAAGCAGGAGCACCCCTATAAACTACTATATATTTTTATTTTTATTTTTTCGCCGTTTTCTATATTTTTACAGGCAATGGCTTCAAAATTACTATAATTGATATAAAAAAATTGGCAACCCTACCACCAGCAAACGGTTTCACAAGTACACAGGCATAGAGAAATCACCCCGAAATATACTGAGAAATACGATGGAAACCGGAAATTGTAATTTAGACTAGGTCGACCACAAAAAATTGCAATTAACCTTCCTGCCGCTATTATAAGAAAAATATATTAAGCCCATAGGCCCTTATATTATGTTCTGTCAGCTCTGTGGCCCATTTGACAGTAAAATTTATGCTTTTTATTTGTTATTGTTTCAGGTTCAGAGTCGCAGTCCGATTGCGAAAGTAAGTGTTTCTTAACTCAATGATTAACAAAAGTGCCTTGCAAACATCATTTTTTAAGCCTTAAACGGACATTTTAAAACATTGGCCGCCTAGATGCCGTTTTAGGAACAATGTTGCTAAGAGTCGGTCGGACATAATGTTAAACCTGCCGAAATTCCCAATACCGTTAAGAGGCTGACAGCAGCTAAAGCGCGGTCACTTTCGTACTGCATAGAAAAGAAAGAGAAGCGCGATGACACAACGCTGGTAATTTATTGCGAAATGTGAAGCAATTATCTATTTACAAAAAATCAATTGATTGGACAAAAAAATTAAAACACTATTACGTTAATATGTTGCTTTAAGAATAATCTGACAAAAATTCAGAATGATTGCATGTATCTTAGTATGGATTTTAATCGTTATAAGATATTTTTAGAGGTATTTTCGTGATTTTTTTCCATCGGATCAAATTAGTTGTATTATATTTTCAACACACTATTTAACTAGCTTATATCCTGAAGAATATCATATAATTTTTTGATTTTGTTTACTGCAGTGGATCATATATTTTTAGGTATTATAAAACTTACGTTTAGGTCCAGCACCCTAATTACGTAACAAACGATCTATCACAATCTGAATAATTTTGAAGCCTATTGCTAAACCATTGCTTTATATGTTCGAAAAATGTATCTGCTCAACGACGTAAATAACGCAATGAATGTTGTTGAACTGTCAAAATGAAACCCATTCCTACACAGTTAGTGTGTTACGTAATTACCCCGCTGTAGTCCCCTTAAGATATATTTCTTTGAAAAGATCTCGTTTAGAAGAACGTTTGTTACTACTACGACTTGTCTGAGCTATTTCTTTGATCGACGTTAAGTCGTCCTAAATGTGACGTTAACATCAACACTTAATTCTCACCGTAAGTTAGCTAATTAATAAACAGTAACTTGCTAGCATCGTCATTACCATATTAGCACAAAAAACATTTTACCTGATTTCCCCAAAGGTAAGGAGGACATGTATTTAACAACTTTATTTCTCCTACAGATGTAATAACAAGTATAAAACAAAGTCGTTTTTCGTGTCTCTCTGTGTATGTTCGCTTAGTTCTTCTAAACAACTCTTAGTGTCCACTTCTTCACCATCATTTAGAGAAATTATTCCCGAAGGCTTATGTGTATAATACAGTGACGTGTTACTTAAAGATAGCACAAACTTGTCGCCATATTAGTACTACATGTCCCGACAACACAATCAAACCTGCTCATTTACTTGACATTTATTTTTCCTGATCCCCAAGTCTTGTCGGATTGCGGTCACATCAAAATTCGTTTGTGTAACAAATGTTTCTCTTAAAAAGCACAATCCATTGATATATTAGTTATGGCTATTGAGCTTCAGTGCAGTAACTCATAGGTCGTTGCCCATTCTCTTTTGATTAAAAATCATTTATATGGCTTTACTTTACTATCAACGCACTGAGATTGGGATAAAACTGTTTCACCAGTACTATTACTATACCTATGGTATAAGGAAATCGCTCCGAAATATACTGAGAAATACGATAGGACTAGTTCGATCATAACAAATTTTAATTTACCTACTACCTGCCGCCATTATAAGAAAAATATATTAAGCCCATAGGCCCTTATATTATGTTCTGTCAGCTCTGTGGCCGAAATTTGACATTGACAGAAAAATATATGCTTTTTGTTTGTTATTGTTTCAGGTTCAGAGTCGCAGTCCGATCAGGAAAGTATGTAGTTCTTGACTCCATTATTCACAAAAATGCCTTGCAAACATCATCTTTTAAGCTGTTGCTACTACGACTTGTCTGAATTATTAGTTTGATCGGCGTTAAATCGTCTAAATGTGACGTTAACATCAACACTTAAGTCTCGTCATAAGTTACCTAATTAATAAACATCGGGCACACAGCTTGTCTTAATCTATAAATGATATTACACAAAGTCGCTTTTCGGGTGTGTCTGTGAGATTTTGATGCCGTGTTTACTATCATTTAAGGTATTTATTTCTTGATGTAAACAGTGTATAATTCATTATTATTAAACTTAGATACAGGGTGACAGGGACATCGACGCGCAACCTGTTATTATGTATTCAGTACATAATTCTGAGCCCGGTGCGTTGAAATTTTTGGTCGGTTATTAAAAAGAAATTTGCTCTTCCATACATTTTGACTGCGTACGGCAACTTCACTAGGACTGACTAGGACTAGGAGGTTAGTAGGACTATTCTATGAAACAGCAGTATTTTTTAATTTTTGATAACCGTTTTAAAATTTCTACGCTAGGGGGTCTAGAATCATGTGCATCGATGCCACCCTGTTGGTATACCAGGAAATCTCGATGTTTTGACATATCACCTCATCAGTACCCCATTGCACCCGTGCGAAGCAGGGGCGAGTCGCTAGTTAATTTATAAAATAAAAGTTATGAAGAACCCGATGCAATTTAATGCACATGCTTCGCAATGTTCTGCACTCAGACCGCAGAAACCCAAGAAATTGGATAAATTTGTGTCACAAGTATAAGGAAATATACTAAGAATTACTATGAAAATCGGCAAGTGTAATTTAGGCTAGTCCGATTTTTAAGATCATAGCAAATTGTGCAAAGTTTTATTCCTCCAGCTCTGCGGCGCTATTTGATGCCAATTCTATATGCTTTTTCTTTTTTTTTCAGGACCATTATTGATGCCCGGTCTCGAAAGTAAGTGCTTCTTAACTCAATAATACACATAAGTGGCCAGACGTAAAACGTATAACTGGCTGTTGTTATGGGAGGCCCCGACACGAACACGCAACGTAAACGTATTGAGGAATCAAAAAAAAAAGAACACTATCCTATAGCATTTTGGTTTGATTTTTTGCGACAAGCACAATTTATATCACCCATAGTTAAAAATTAATTCCAAAATTAAGTTAATATTATGTGCGAATCAGTTTTAAAATCGATCGAATTTACGTTACTTTTACTCCGCTAGTTCGTGCTATGCCCACAGATTGCTCCAACAGCCAATATTAACTGCCGGGACTACAGTTTCACAAACGGCGTTGACCATGGCCGTTGGCCGTGACTTCCGTTTAGGTATTTTAAAATAGATCAATGCAGCTAATCTGAAATCAAAGCTTTAAAGGCGCCGCTCCACAGCAGCCCACGGCTAAGCTGCGCACGTGTACCTACTTAGCTTCGTCTTGCGAAAATGTTGGCGGGATCGTTCACTGCGACCCACGGCCAGGCCACGAAGGGTGTGTGACTGGCAAACAAATGATCCGCCGCTAACTTTGCAAATTTCTCCGTGCACATTCTAAGTAACAATGGAATATATGGTAAACAAGTAGTCCGCCCAGCTGCATTGCCGATATGCTTACGCATACGAGACATTTCACGTTTTTACCCAAGGTTTGGAGGTCCTTTTATGCGTCGATAAGTATTTTTCATCAGTCGGTCTTTTAGCAACTTTGACAAGCTTATTACGTACAAAACCATGTACAGTACAAGGATCTACCATCAGCTACCATCAGCACCAGGAGCTACCATCTCTTTTTTAACACAATTTCTCAAAACATTACAAACAGTGCCCTCCGGTCAGTGTAAGTCAAGCGTCAAAAGATCCTCATGTACGAGTATAGACCTCATCAACTTTGTCATTGTCTCATTTTGCAGTAAACAACGGTGCAGACATTTTTTCGTTTAAAAAGGAGAATCTTATTGATCTGCCGTGGTCCAGTGATTCTGCCTCAGATCAAGGTTACATCAAGGTGAACAAGCCTCGTCTGCCGGCCGGCTACTGCGCTCTGCAGCTGTGGTGTCGTAGAGATGACAAGTTCAGAGTCTGCGTTTACACCGATGAAACCAAAAAAGTTGCTGGCTTGCAGCTCAATGTGAGTACATAGTGTAGGTGTATCCTGTTCCAAAACTTTTTGACGAAAGTGTAAACAAATCTTCTCATGTTAATTTCTTATGCAATCAGTCACTTTCACGACGGTTTCAACTTTATATCTCACCACTTTTTCAACAATTATTGCTTAAATAACATTATTAAATTTTAATAGAAAAAAAATAAATTGAGGTTATAGAAACAACCTTTTGTTATTGTCAAATGAAAAACATTTTAAGGTGAATTAACATTAGGATTTAGGGTAAGTGAGATATTCAAAATTAAATCTCCCAATTTGTAATGGCACTACAATTTGCCATCTCCAGGTACGTTTTCAGACCCATTTGCTTACACTTTCATCAAATTAATTTGAAACATATTTCATTGCAGCCAACATAAAGTTATTGAACTGCTAGTCCATGGCGAAACAAATAAGAAATTAATAAGACCTTTTAATATCCTTGTTTTAATGCAAGTAAAAATGTTCTATTGTAAATAAAGTCAGGGAAATTAATTGTTTGCTAAATTAACTATCAACTTAAATATTCACCGGTATATTCAAATCACAATGTTATTCTTTGACGGTTGTTTGAAATGGATATAACAATACAGCCGATGAATCAGGGCCTTAAATGTCTCACTGTTGGTGGCGCGTGTGTTGGATCATTCGGTTCCCTACAAAATGGTTGAGCTGGATGATGCTGATCCACGCGTCATGTTCGTGAACGGGCACCGTCAGTTGAGACTGGTCATCTCTTAACTGCCACGGCTTATTTTTATTATTAATCTTATATTTTGAATTGTTTCTTAATACATTTTTTTTTTCATTGTTCTCGCATATAGAAGCAACAAGAATAATGTACCCAGGATTTTAAAATATCTTGATTTAAAAAGAGTGTCCTTGGAGTTTCTTGCCCGTTGTTCTCCATAGAGATCTACGTTTTGGAATGGGCAACTAGCTTCAACTTTCTGACTAACTGACCGACTCTTTGACAATTCAAAAGTATCAGTAAATGGTTTAATTTAAGTAAATGCTTTGTGTTTGAGTTTGTCCGAACTTTACGCAGCAGGGAGGCGCAATAAATTTTTTAGGAACCGAACGGCGTCATGAGGCGAGTATGAGGGAGTGAACAAGCGTGAAAGTTCGGAGAGCCTATGTTCAGACCGGCCATGATTCATCGGCTATTGTCACATCACATCACAGCAAATTGGCTTGTTCTTTCCATAAACTGAGCATCTAAGGATCGAAAATTATCGCAAAATGAATGTGACAAATTGTTAAAATATAATAACGTAAAATCACGCCTGTATTCCCCGAAGGGTAAGGCATGGGGGTGGATATTGTTAATCTCTGATCAGTTCCGGACTTAGAGGCATTTGAGCCCTCGACCCCCATCCCAAAGCCATTTTGGAAATTTAGGCCTTGTTGTTGTAGAGTCACCGTGCCCCTGGCGCACAGGCAACTGAAGGAACACGAGTGGGTTTTAGTCAGTAAAAGTCTCATATACCCTCCCGCTCCGCCCAGAGCAGGAGAAGTTATTTGATGATTTTCCACCCAAAAAAAAAGGCCTTGTAGGCCTAGGCGGGTATCCGGGGCTGACTCTGATTGTTTAATCATGCCTATGCTTTGGGTTTCCGGAAGCGAAATGTAACAATATGTTAACAATTTGTCATCCATGCGTCAAACCTCGAATTGTGAAATTTGTTAATTTGATAAACAATTCATTTCCCTAGCTGTACAGTGTACATTCCCACTATATTAAAATAATCCTTACAGAGTTTGACTCCATATTGCAGGTCCCTTGCGATGATTTAAGCTCTTCATTTGACATGACCCAACTAGGCTTCACCAAGTGGACGTCCGAGTTTGACAATGAAGAATACTACGCCTATATACAATTATTTGTGTCACCCCGTAAGTTTTCTTTAGTTTAGTAATCACTGCTTTATTTAGTCGTCCTAAATACCTTCGTTACATAATTCTGACCATTGTAATGCATTTAGAACTTGCTAAAAGCCTTTAAAACATCATCATTCTGATGGTATCATTGGATGATTCTACTGGTACGAATATCATTCATAGAATATCGCATTTAATTCTGGCAGACTTGATGTGAAGGCCTTAATATCCGTTTTCATTGACACTAGGCGACACCTAAATTAATGACTAAATATAAGTGGGTACAATATCGAATCTTAAAAAGTAAAAAAAAATAAAAGTCAGTTAACGATTTGAAATTTGGTATTTATTTAAAAGTAACTGTAAACAGCCTTACAAAAATATCAATATAGGTCAGTCTTTACAAATTTCGACAAAAGTCTCATTTTTTATTTTCTGTGTCTACAGATGAGATCGCTTAGTCTACAGAAAATAACAGAAATATACTTCAATTTAATATCTCATACAAAACAATCATGTCAAATTTGAATTTCATAACAATAATTAATAATTATTTTTCTTAATCATAATCATTCATAATATACCTAAGCAAAACAATCAAGTCAGGAACAATAAAAAAAAATTGAAGAATGTCCACATAAAAGACGTATCGTCCTGTAGAAGAAATACTAAAATATGGCTTCATCATCGGAATCATCCTATGCTTTAGGAATTGGTCACTCGTTTGGGGTAAATTTTCCCAATGATGAATCAGTCTTCTGATTCTACGATAAGCCTTCTGATTCTACGATTAGCCTTGTGATTCTACAGAAAAGATTTCTACAGGAGAGATATACACATAGTTAATAAAAGATAGCGGGTTAATTTTTGAGGTTCGAAATCCAACAAACGAGCATTTGCACATCACTCCCTAAAATATACATCGCCGCTATAATCAATTTTTTTTAATCATTGTACTTACTTTACTACACGTCACCAAGGAAAGACGCACTGAGGTTCGACAAAACTTGTGTTATTCATTAAAAATATGTTTTTGTAATAATTTGTAAACGCCGTTGTAAAACTTTTAATCGGTGACAGATGGAGACAACAATGCTACCAATCTAAAAAATAAAATTTAAAAAACATTCCTTTAAATGCAGATTTTTTATCTATTTTATGCGTCGACAGGAAGAGACCAAGAAATTGAGAACACATGTTTATTAATTTTATTTCACTAATAAACACCGTAAATATTTTGATAAATAATTTAATGTAAACCTAAGTATATGTTGGAAATTGTACCAAGAAGACCTATGGAAAAAGAAAATGTTATATATTTTTAATTGCCACTTAAAGTCCAGTACTCAGTATCCGAACATTCTACAGGAATTTTCTCATTAAGCATTGAATAACAATAATTAAAACGTGACGAAAACAAATTTATCTTTGCATAAAATAATTCAATAGTAATCATTCTAAGAAAATAAATAGTTCAAACGAGTAAATTTTTTACCGAAACTACTTTGCAATAAGCGAACACTTTATTTACACATTTTGTGTATGGCCCAAGTGGGCTGTGTTATTTTCAAATTTCGGTGCTAAGCTGAGCGTTGAAAATCCATCAACGCGCTTTTCTTTACGCATACATTTCGGTGTCGCCTTGTGTTTATATCATTAGTTGGTTACAGAGAGGTTTGAGCATCAATGGTAAATACATAAGCCACTGAAGGCAAAGCGTATACTCATGAAACGTTTTTTTTAGATGCTCAAAAGCGCATCGAGTCTAAAGATGCCACCGCTGTTCTGCGGGATAATAAGATATATTACATAGGCATCGGCGGGAAACTGGAAAGTTTGGACACCAAATTGAGCCAGCTTGACCCCATGTTCAAAAAACAGAGCTGTATAGAGGGGTTGGGTAAGTAAAATTAATATTATAAGCAAAAAGAGGTAGATAGGTTACCTACGCAACATTCAATCTTAAAAAATGGCACCACAAACTAACGAACACGAAAATAACGTAACATGTAATGACGCACTATATTAAATGACACGCGGAAGTAGGACGGCGTGTCGTAATTATCGGGAGCGAAAGAGACAAGCTTACATTGCTTCCATTATTGCCAACTTGTGGAGCGCGTGCGTATAACATGTCTACCTCTTTTTACTTAATAGAATATCATTGGTAAGTATTTACTAATTTCTTGGCATTAGGGCTGCAACAAGATACCGAGCTAAGGTAGCCCGCGAAATTCAAATTTTCTTTTCAACTTTCTTGCAAGATGTAGCATTTAATTTCACTTGGAACCTCACTTTTACAAAAAAAAAATGTTTTTCTTTACAACTTGTTTTAGGTGTAAACGATAAACGAATACAGTACCAAGACACAACATGTCATGCAAACTACATGATTTAGACCTTGTTGTAAACGCGGGGTTATAGTTGCACTATGGACGTTCATTCCTAGCACAAGCATATTATTTTTAGTTGGAGTTGTTTATAGGATCACTATTAACCTGTAACCGATATAACCAGTTAAGAAATCGTAAAAACATCTTCTTTCCAGGTCACCTGTACCAATACAATATGACTAAGAACCTGGAATGCAGTTCCTCCACATTGAACCCGTTTTCCGCGATATTCTATAAAGGCCAACTGGTCGCCTCCAAGATCAGTTTCATCGGAAGTTTCACCGATAAGAGCGACTACAAGAACGTCTTTGAAGATTTTTCCCTCGTTGATACTAAGGTACTTACTCCTGAAATGATGAATACTATCATGTGCTCTCATTAAGTCACACTTCCATATACAGGAAAATTAATAGTTTGTCAAATTGACTACCTACCAACATAAATTGTCGGTATATTCAAATCACAACTGCTTAAACAGTTGACGTAGTTGTCAATTTGATAAAAATAATATCCCTGACTACACTTATTAATAAATTAAATAAATAAAGATCTTTATTGCAGACCACATGATCCATAAACAACACAAAAATAAAAAAGTACTACTTAACTTAAGTCGAATTATGTAGATGAGGTAAAAGAATGTTTCCACTTCTGGGACGTACCTCCATCTAATTTGATGCACGTGGTCACACACGTAGCATGATTACTGTACGTCTGTCTATACTCTACGAAGAATAGACACGTTTATCTCTTCCTAAACCTACAAAATGGCATTTCTTTTCTTCATAGTTGACGTCACACCGTGTAAATCTTTCTACAGTGCGTCATGATGTCTTTCGTTTCTTCCATTTCTACGGTAGAGTGGGCGCAAGATAAGTCTGCGCGCGTGTTTGACCTTCAAGACTATACCCCTGCCAACACTTTCAGCTTAATGATGGCGATTATTTACTTTGGAAAACACGAAACACAGCACACTCTTGACAACTAATATAAACGTCGAGATGTCAGCAAACGATTATTTCCGATTTTGGCCGCGCGCAGACTTACTGCGCACTGACTTAATGCGTGCGCACTCTAATTATGCAACGCGTACTGTGCGTGTTGATGGATATCATTATTTCTTTGAATTTATTGGTTCTTGGACATGCCGGTTTCCTCAAGATGCTGAAAACAATGTCACAAAAGAAAGTGCGTTTAGAGTGCTACAAGGATCTCTTGGCTGCTGAATGACATGGACAGGCTTGTTGTTGTCACACGAGTTACATTGCCAAAACTAGATGGCGGCGTTATTTCTGATTGTGG
The DNA here is from genome assembly GCA_917490735.1 of Dryobotodes eremita. NCBI lineage: Eukaryota > Metazoa > Arthropoda > Insecta > Lepidoptera > Noctuidae > Dryobotodes > Dryobotodes eremita. The sequence continues at coordinate 17,204,692 of OU823257.1, forward strand.
CCACGCGCCAAAAGAACCATGTGGCGTTGTACCAGGGAGTCTACTCTCCAAGTCCGTTTACGAGGATACGTCCGAAAGTAGTTGAGCCTTCATAACAAGTGTTAAATTCAATTTTTCGAACGGGCAATTCGAACATATCGGTAGTAGGGCCATCGTGTTGTCATTTAAAGTTCGGGCCCCGAGCTAATCATATGTCTGTAATTGATACGAAGTAGGAAACGCCCGTAATTTCGGCCGGAACTACTGATTTCGTGCTTAGGGAGTAGACCCTCTGGGTCTAACCCACGACTTATAAAACAACTCATAAGTTGGAACAAGAGTTTACAGTTACACTGCTCTCTTGTTCGCTCTACCACTTAGGGGAAAACAGTGATTTAAATATAAAAATATCGTTGGTCTAGTGGTCGCAAGCGCTACAGCTGAAATTGAGGTCCTGGGTTCGATCCCCAGGTCGGGCAAAGTGTAATTGGGTTTATCCATCAGGAATTTCTGAGTAGCAGCCCGGAGTCTGGCTTTGTGTCCGGTTGATGGCAATAGGGTCGCCCCCTATTACATGTCGAAATGTGGCTGTGCTATGTGAATATGCTGCAGTTTTCCTTATTTTTGTTACAGCGCATGCTGCCCGAGGCTCCCCAATGTGTGTACGATGGTGTGGTCGAGCAGGGCGGGGTCTCCGTGACTATCTTTTACACCAGTACACCATGGGAAATCTCCTGCAAGACAGAAAAAATGTAATATTATGACGCGCCACCGAGCACCAATACAAGAATATTATGTTGTTCTGAAAAAACAAATGTTTTTTGTAACACAATAAATACTTTTTAGGCATTTTATTTTGGCATCACATAACATGATTGTTTTCTCTAAAATCCCTTTGAGACCGTAAAAGAAAACGTTTTATTTATCAAAGGTTCTATTTAGCAAATGAAATCTTTCTTTATTACCACATAATTCCTAATTAGTTTGTGCTAAGGTTAACGCCCAGCACCTAACCGTGAAGTTTTGAACTTCGCTGACTTTGCAGGTCTGCTAAGCTAAAACTAGTAGACTTAAATAAACAATAGGACCTTGTACCAAAATGTGAGGAAAAAGCCGTTGAAGCTGTTTTGGGAAAAAACATTTTCTGAATTCATACTTGCAAGTAATTTTAATACTTGCAAACTCAAACTCAAACTCAAAGCATTTATTTCAAATAAACCAATTACAGGCACTTTTGAATTGTCAAGGGGTCGGTCAGTCAGAAAGAAAGATGAAGCTAGTTGCCCATTCCAAAGCGTAGTAGGTACCTATGGAGAAGAACGGGCAAGAAACTCCATGGACACTCTTTTATATCAAAATATGGTTACAAATTATTGGTTACATCATTCATGTTGAAATTATGCACGTGAGAACGAAGCAGAACGTTAAAATCGTCCGTAATAAAGAGACGACAACAATTCCAATATTAAATTAAAATAAGCCGTGGCAGCCAAGAGATGACCAGTCCCCACTGACGGCGCCCGTTCACGAACATGACGTATGGATCAGCACCATTTAGCTCAACCATTTTGAAGGGAACTTAATGATCCAACACAGACGCCACCACCAGCGAGACATTTGAGTGAGCATGACATACTCTCAGCCGCCAGGGCACATTCAAGTCAATGAAAGACAAACCTAGAAAATGGTAGCTTTATAGTAGGTACATAGTACTCACACATGTGCTATGCAATTATACAATACTACAAGATTGAATTTATACAATGTAAAGACAGTTTTACAATCTTCAGTAGTTCCAAATGCTAATCAATTAGTTAATGCGCCCTTGTGGAGCAGGAACAACGTTGAGCCAAGCATTTTTATCAGCGATGTAATCCCCCAACTTATAATATGCTTGACTGCATAGTGTGCGTTTTATACAGGATTTAAATTTCGTTTCATTCAATTGAAGTATACGGGGAGGTATTTTGTTGTAACATTTTAAACAGTACCCCATGAAAGATGAGTCTACTTTAGCCAGCCTGAAACCTGGTTGAACTAATTGGTCCCTATTTCTAGTGATATAATTGTGTCTTTCACCTCTTTTACTAAAACTATGTAGATTTTTCCTTACGTACATGATGTTTTCATAAATACATTGACAAGGTACCGTCATGATGTTAATATCTTTAAACCATTCCCTTAGAGAGTCGCGCCTGCGGAGGCCATATATGCTTGCGGTCGTAGACCCCAGAAAAAAATCACCAAAGAAGAATGGCAGAATTCCATGTAATTTGGCTGTCGCACTTAAGCGCCGTTGTAGTAAGATTATTGTCCCCGAGCCATTTTATCAAATTAATTAATTCAATGTTAGTATTAGTTTCTATGTCAGTTTTGCAGGAACATTTTATAGTCAAAGTAGTGTCGTCAGCAAATTGGATACTCGTACATTCATATTATTTTGTCTTTCGTTTCTACCGATCGATGTCTAGGTCCTTTTATATGAAGACTATTTCAAAAGAAAGATTTCCATCCCAAACGTCAAAATCACACTGACAACTGACAGTTGTCTAAGGTAGTGAAGACAATTTGATTTTGTAATCGCCATGCTAAAGAAAGCATGCAGTAGAAATCTTTTTACTCGACGGACGGCCACAAAGTATAAAAATGGAATGGAAAAATGGAATTTTTCACTTTTTGTATTGAAAATGTGAAAAATTATTACCTACATGTTTAGTTTTAGGTGTTTAAGGGTTCCATAAAGGGGGTCGAAATTTTCATTATTTTTGCGTTAGGACACACCATTTTTGAGATATAAGCAAAATAAAAGAAAAACGTGAATAAACTACTGAATTTCGTAAAAAGTGCAGTTGACTCTTTCTACTTTGCTGCCGTCGTACTGTCTTCACGGAACGTCATTTTTGTCTATTCTTCCGTCGACAAAACCCGTTTCTATAATGGTCATGCTACGCGTGCTGAGCGCACAGATTATTAAAGGCCGGGGCCAACGGGTCTTTTCCCGGAATATTACTACTTTATAAATATTATGTTTATATAAACATTTAGAACTAGGTATAGTGTATTTATTTTATTTCTTATTCTTTTTTGTTATTTTTAATTTTTGGTATGCTGCACTGGTTGACGTCATCACGTCAACGCCGGCTGTCGCTGTAACCCAGCGCTAGGGCTCTGTCTCGCATAGGGACGTAGCATTATGTTGAGCGATTGACGTTTTGCGTGAATGTGACCCATATTTTCCCCCAAGTCGTTATTTTTTGTATTTGTGTGTTTTTCTCTGCGTCATGTTTACCGCAAATCAACGTACTTTCTTTTCTTTGTATTTTCTTTTACCTGGGCTGTCATTCTACCTGATGCAACGGATTGATACTATTGATAGCTCACTTCCGGATTACTTCACCTAAGTTTTCACGGAGAGATTTTCACACAGTAGATCAGCTTTTATAAACATTAAAAGTCTACTTACAGCAACCATAAGTCCGGCCACGAAGCCAGCAGTATCATACAGAGGGCAGACGATCCTCCCGGGAGGACAGTACATTCTCAGCTCCGGCAGAGGTCCTGGAGGCCTCTCCGTCCTCTGCCAGCCTTCGTTCTCCACGTCGCTGATGGTGCGAGGTATCGAGAAGAAGTACTCCATATCGGCCAGGGCGTCCGACCAGCCGAATTTGACTGAAGATGGAACACACGACAAAGTCATAAACAACACACCTACGATGCTGGAGAAATGCCTAATGTGGACAACTTTATTTTAGTAGAAATAACAAGAATGTGATGCAAGTATGTCGCAACCATCGGTTAATTTAGCCAGCTAATTGAATGCCTGGGCCGTTCATTAAACGCCGGCATCCAATCGGATGTTTAGGCCGATAGTTAATTGAACTAGAATCATTCTAAGTTTAACAACTTGGCGTATTGAAAGTCAGCCCTTTGGAGATGACTGACTAGGACTCAGCCAAGTGATTTAAACTAACCTAACCTAACCAAACATCACAAATTCATAAATATCCATTTTAACTAAATGACTACATGACATTCAGCCATTTGGTTTAATGTTGCGCTCAATGACTTGGCTAGTTGTCCTTCAGCTATTTAATTGGATGCCGCCGTTTAACGAACATCCTAGGCGTCCAATTAGCTGGCTAATTTAACCAGGTAGCTGCAGCACATACAAACTATTAAAAAATTGAATAGTCTCTGTGATTTTACGTCCGAAAAAGCTACGGATTTCTGGAGACTTAAGAATATTGTTAACAACTTTCTCCTAATCTGGGCTTGAGAAATTATTAATTTAATTTTAATTACAGGTCTAAGTAGTATCAATTTATGAAACCATATTGAACATACCTCTGAGCCCGTCATATTGGATACCTGAAACAAGATAAACACTAATAAGTTTCTATACATAACACAAACATAAAACCTGCGCTACACTACTCAAGGAGCTGATCGAAGTTAACTGAATACGAGAGTATAGAAGGGCCAGTTCGGTTCGCTTCGTTCAACCTCGGCTCGTCTCGGGCGACTTCCGATCGCTGTCGGTTTTTGCGCCCGAGTCAAAGGACTCGAAGTGACCCGTAAGTTCTTAGCATGAGTGTATAGTCACGTACTTCGGACTTCGGTTAATTTCGACCAGTACTTCGTCGAAACAACTTCGCGAGTAGTGTAGTGCAGGTTTAACATAATGTATTCCCCGAAGGGTCAGACAAGAAATTGCATAGAAGAGAACACACATATTTCGTTAGTTATGTTTAGAATCAGAATCCAGGCAGCACCTAGAATTTTTTTTGGACAGACCCAAAAAGAATGACCAACCTGCATGCGTAAGCATGACCACTACAGAAACAGAAGAAACGGAAGATAAAATGACAGATTGTGTAGATAAATTTCTACGGCGCGATGACAAAATTCATGAAGAGAATGAATTTTTGTTAGAAAAGTGATTTGTCTTGTCTTCTTAGAGTAGAAATAGAAGTGATCATGCTACACATGCTGGGACTTAACGAAAAGGTTATTATCTCGAAAAAGATTTTATTATTATTTAACAAAAAATAAAATAACAAATGTTTATTTCACTAAATACTTACAGCAAACTGCTGCGACGAGAGACAGAAACACAATTAACTTTTCCATTTTCTATCGTTTGTAAAGGTAATCCCAGACGAATTTTACGAGCGTTCCGTTTGAGCGCGCACGCATACGATATGTAACTGATGCGTCGTTTGATTCAATAGGATGTGTTATAAAAGATTAGCAACTAAAAAAACTGTAAACAGTAGGTCAACACGAAATAACGTTAGAATAAGGACTGGTTTTACAAGGAAAACATTTTAAGAAAAGATTTTTTTTTTATCTTGTGCTGTCACCGTTTTATTGGTATATATAATGATTTATATTTGTCTACTAGCGAGCGAGCGGCAGGATTTCATTTGGTGGTCCTAATCACCAACCACCGTTATCACTTACCTACACATAAACCATTCTCAAGACAATCTCTAAGTCAAAAAAATGATCAAATTCTATCAAGAAGTTTAGACTACTTTTTAAACTTCTTGATAGATTTTGGTGAATATGCAGACAGACTATAATGTAGGTATTTTAAATAAAAGTATATGAAAGGTTATACATAGGACATAAATGTCTTTAAGTATTTAATTTTTTCGTCTATTCAAAAATCATAAATGGCATTCAATTTCCATTTTTTTTATAAGCGTAGACGATAAGTTAACGTTAAGCCGAAAGGGATTTTAAAAAAAACATGGTCAATCACTGCCTTATTGTCTACAATATACCTACATAGCTTGTTGAATATGTAAAACAAACAATCCACAAAAACAATCAGGGCCACAAGCGCAACACATCTCGAGTCAAAGTAAGCATTGAATAACTCAAAATGAACCGCGCGGGATGCGGGACAAAATTCGGTCGGGCCGTTTGTGTTGAACTAACTTGTACAGTAACTACTGGTTGAAGTGGCGATGCTTGGGGCAGGCCTATGTCCAGCTGTGGACGTCTTTCGGCTGAAATGATGATGAACTTGTATGGATAGAGGTGTTCAAACTGGCGAGAATAGCTGCATGACTTTCAAATCATTGAAAGAATCGACGCGCGTAGTTGCGTTTGGTATCCCGGGCGGCATTCGCCTCAGTGTGGCTTGGGCTTTAGCCTCTTTATTTATAAACATTGCATAATGTTAAGGCGCTACCCCGAGCAAAACCTTGCAATAGTGCGTTATTCAAAGGCTATTAACTCAATAATTATCAGTAATAAACTACATCTAAAAGCACATTATTAATGTTCGATATCCTATCATCACATTGCACGTTCTTATTTGCTTGTATGTAGGTACTATAAATACATTTAAAATCTCCTAAAAAAGTGACCAAAATTCTTGATTGCATGCATGTGTTGCTAAAGGTGAACCTCTAATAACTTGAGGATTACACTAATGGATAGGTCATATAAAAATCTCTTTTTATTTTAAAAGATCGCTTGTCTTTTCTTTAATTAAAATAATGCCATTTTTTGTTTTTGTAAATTTTATGATAAATGGGCGTGCGCAGGGAGCGGGACAGAGCGAGACTCAGCGACGGGACAGAGAAGGACCGAACGCTCAAGGTCGTCTGGTCGGGGAAGCGCCTTAGGTAATGATTAGCGACTGTCTAACCATACATTTTTGACGTTTAAATATCATTTAACTTTAAGCAAGCTATATGAATCAACCCCGTGTGCAATGGCTATTATTCGGTTAGTTAGTAAAAATCACTACCTACTCAGAATTGTTGTTGCTTTTATTAATTAATAAAAATATTACATTACTGCCAGTAAAAAAAATAAGTGCTCAGGTATTTTAAAAATTATTCAAAAATCTTACCAAGCGTCTAAGTAGGTACATACAATTGGTCATCATCTTTTTATAGGTACTTAGGTACTCGCATTATGACATTTAGCGATATGGAATCTGACCGTGTTTTAGAAGCACTATCCATTTGAAGAGCTTTTTTTAAATGTACGAAATAAAGCATCAGCAGAATGTAAGTTTTTCCTTTCTAGGGGTCAACGTGGGCCATCGATCCTTTTGCTAACCTATAAATCGTATCTTATTCTTGTCATAATGTTATTCTACCTAATATTCTAGTGTATAAAATATTAAGTTGTGTCTACGCTAGGTGAGCCGAGTATGAACGGAGCACGAATTCGCGTAGCAAAGACGGATTTAGGAGTCTCGAACGAGCACGCGTCGCCATGTGAATTCGTGCTCCGCTTGTGCTCCACTAGTGCTCGGCTCGCCTAGCATAGACCATGGTTTAAAAAAAAATAAGGTCTGGCACTCCAGGAGTGACACATGCATACGTCACTATCCAGTTGCCACTTTATTGCAACAGAACACGAATTATGGAAACATTTTCAGTCACCATTCTGTAAAAAAATATATATAAAGCATTTAAATTGTCTTTTCGTTTTTTAATCAAACGAAACAATTCAATTTCAACAAATACAAACGTACTTGTTAGTTAGAACCTCATTGTATTATCGGATTCGCAAAGGTAATAAAGGCGGTTGGGAAGTTATTATTACACACTACTGGTAACACAGCGGTGATGACGTAGGCTTGTGTCTCCGACGTGACCACTGTGTCTCGGAATGCTATACCTGGCGAAGTATACTCGTATTATTATACCATGGCGTAGACACAGCTTATTCACGGACAGACAACGCACACCCTATACTTTCTAGGTCTAAAAGCGTAAATTTTTGCACAAGTGTTCCTTATGTAACGAAAGTGAGCACAAAAGAAGGAGTTTTGAAAATTCATCCCCTTAAGGGGTTAAATGGGGGATGAAAGTTTACATGGATGTTGTTCATCTCATCGAGCACACGGCTTGTTATAAAAAAAACATGGGTTATCTTTCTTCTCCTCGAATTATTAAAATGTTGTTTGCAGTTGACTCTCTGCATATAGTCTGGATTGGCTCCACAATGATTGCCAGCGACATCCGCCGCGTTAAAACACAATGTTCAAACTGCACAACAAGATGAAATACAATCCTTGGTCGGTTGTCCTTAATTTAAACTAATATTATAAAACTACAAGTGGTAAAATTGTTTGTTTGTAAGATATAATCTTTGAAAGTACTGGCGACACTGGCGTACTAAGTGGGGGGCGGCAGGTGCGGTTCGCCCCGGGCCCCCGGCCTTGGGGGACCCCCAAATCTCCAGCCAAAATATGTTCAGTAAGTAAAAGGCAGTTTGTAGTTGGGAAGGTCCACCAACGTATGCTAAATATAAATGTAGGGTGCTAAAATTTTTGAGCTCACTGCGCTCGCTCTTGCATCCTGCGTTCTCTTTTATCAGACTTTTCTGCGTAAGTCGACGAAGTAACTCTTGTTTATGTATCCTACCTTACATATCCGGGACGGAGTGCTAAAATTTTCGAGTTTTCTTCGCTCGCTCTAGCATCCTATATTCGTCTAATGGTCTAATTTTTCCGTATAAGTCAGCAAAGTATTTCCTATTTTTGTATGAATAGCAAAAAGAAAACCGAACTCTTTCGAGGCAGTGTGCTTAAAATTTCGAGCTCGCTTCACTCGCTCTTTTATATACTACTTCTCAAACTCTTCTGCGTACCTGGACAGGGCCCCCATTTAGTTTTGCCGCCCTGGGCCCGCAACAGGCTTAGTCCGCCACTGACTGGCGATCTATTCCGTAAAAATATCTCCGTACACACTTAGGTGAAGTGAGGTCATTCCAACTGGTGCTGGGGATTTATACTATTTACAATTCAAGCACCCTTCAGAATAATGAATTCACCAGCTGATCTAATTGCATACAGAAGTTATTTTACTTTAACTCAGAAAGCTGCTCTGTTGTCGAGTGTCATTCAATATGTTTTATGAAATAATTATTTGACTTGGCGTGGCGGAAGTCACGGGCAGACGGAGTCTGATAAAAAAATGATAAATGACTATTTCTGTAAGTAAATTTGTACTAACACTTTTACACGTCAATTATATTTTAAAACTAGATGAGGTCGGCGTTTCCTTTCTGACTACTCTGAGAAGAAAGGCCGAAACAAACTCAGAGGTCACAGTCTCTTTTAAAGTCCAGACATAATCTTGGTCAGATCATGTAAAGACCATGTAGATTTGTGGCTGAAATGGTCTGTTGAGGAAAAACCACACAGATCGAGTGGACCTGTCCAGTAAGTCCACTTTGTCAGTAATCATGCAGCTCAACTCAAAACTTAAGGAGCTCAACGATTCGACGAACAATACCAAAGAAAGGACATTTGGGTACACTAGGGTACATTTGGGTATTTTAGATCAAGTAGTGTTATTGGGTTTCTCCATCAGGAGTTTCTTCAAGGCACGCCCGTAGTCTGGATCTGTTCCCGGTTGATGGCAATAGGCTCCTATGGCAAGGGACATTTACACATATGACGAAATGAGAGTGTACTAAACTAAGTATACCTGCACTTTCGACTACCCCTTCAGGAAAAATCAGGCGTGATGTTATGTATTTGAACTGACTTAACGACCAAATCAACTGTCTTCGACCTCCGTGTGATCCATTACTCAATGTTTTAAATACCTTATATGTACAGTAAACGCTCAAAAGTCCATAAGCATGCTAAGGATTACATTGCTATGAAGTACGATCACGATACAGCCAGTGCGTGTGCGTGTGCGTATATGAGTGATGTCTCAACATTCTACAGATAACACACACTAATGAACTGTCGTCGCACTACGCGAAATAACATTATATTTCTGTTGCATTTAGAATACGCGTCATAGTGGCGACCTGTTCATACTATTGCATTGCTAAAATTCGCAAATATTTAATATGTTCCGGTAGCTGTCTGGGATAAGTAATGGGTTCACGATCAATGAGGTCGAGTTCGAATCTTATTTATTACCTACAAATGTGTGGCTGTTTTAGTTTCTTTGAAACCATAATATTTGTATTTTAATCAAAAACTTGTTTAGGTATTTCTGTTTATTTTATGTATTCAGTTTATTATTTATTTTTATAAGAAGTTAAATATTAGTTATTTAACTATTTATGTGATTATGTATTTAATTTATCTTTTCGGTGTTGGAAGGTGGAAATAAAATTTCGTGCTGAATGATAACAAAAATGTTTATTCGTTTTATTTATTTATAAAATTAACAAACTTTTAAGAGAATTGTGACGTCACATTCCTACCTAGATAAAAGAAGTTCTCTTGTAACAGTTCATAACATTTTTTGTTGTATACCTACCGACTTAGGTAGTCAACATAATAACGTAACAAGGAAAGGATATTCTAATAACACAAATATAATTGTTGATACCCACTTATTATAGGTATCGGTACTCAGCAGAGTTTATTGAAAACTAACATATGATTTAGACTTTATGAACATGTTTTTTTATGTAACGTCACAATTAATGGATTGAGGTTTTAGCTTAAGTGTTCATTTTCATGACGAAAAGAAGATTGAAACTAAACCTCAATTTAAGATCATTGAATAATTACGGATATGTTAATATTACTAAGTATTTAGTTAACTATACCGTCTAATTATTAAAAACAAAAAATTTAGGTATTAATATTTTGTATAACCCCCATTATTTTCAATGCAGTCAAGTAAACGTTTGCGCATGGACCCTACAATATTACCACATATTTCGGTTCCTCTTAAATTTTCCCACACCTCCATGCAATGGGTTTTTAAGTGTGCTATACACCTCTCATCCCGTGACTCCCACCTTTGCACCATCAAACCCCATAGATTTTCAATGGGGTTGAGGTCGGGTGATCGCGCTGGCCATGGAACAACAATTATCTCAGGGTGGTTGTGAAACCATTCACGCACAGTGCTTGCCCGGTGAATAGGACAATTGTCCTGGACAAATGTAAATTGTGCCAACTCATCAGCTGGGTAAATGTTACGCACAGTAGGTAGCATGACATCGTCTATTACTTCTACATAAGTAGAACTGTTGGCACGTGGAGGAATAAAAACCAGTTCTCCTGGCCCTGCTGCACTCATCCATCCCCACATATTAATCGTAATTCTACCTGATTCTGTATTAGGGATTACGTTTTTATCACACCAGCGAGTGTTATCTTTGCGCCATAAATGAAGCCTACCCTTTTGACTAGATTTAAAAGTCTTTTCATCTGAAAATATGGTAGTATTCCAGTCAAAATCTAAATAATCCCGTGCGAAACGTAATCGTTCTTGTTTATGTCTTTCTGTCAAGAAGGGCTTTTTAGCTGGTCTTCTGTGATGCAAGCCTTCAGCGTGGAGGGCACGGCGTATAGTTTGCAATGAGGTGTCGAATAATTCCGCAAAGTGTCCCGTTGGTGTGAAACCATTTGTTTCATACTCGCCCACCATATGTCGTCGCTGCGCCTCGCTAATAAGCGACGGCCTTCCACTTCGCTGTCGACTAGCAAGGCTGCCCTCTTCCTCATATCTTTTGATCCAGAGACTTACAGTATTCCTCTAAAACAAAAAAAACTGATATTAGGCAACTATAACAAAAAACTGAAGTGACTATCTTTTTATATAATATATGTAATAATATTTATTTAATATAACAGTATAATATTAAAATATTAAAAATCTGCATTTATAAATCCAATAATAAACACTAACTATTTATCTTTTAGGCCTCATGATGGAAATAAAAACAATAAAAATAATTAATCCATAATATGTTACCAAATAATCTTAGGTATAGATTTCAAATGAAAGTTTAAGTTACAATTCATAAATATAATACTCACATTCAGTCCGGTTTCATTAGATATTTGTGTTCTATTAAGACCACTTTTATGCAGCGCAATAATAGTCGCCCTCGCCTCAATATTAATATTCGCCTGCATTTTGAGAATAAATACAATACTGCTATTTATTAAACCACACGCCACTGACCAACAACTACAACCTATCGACAACGTTCATTCCGTTCTCGTTAAATATTCATAAAACTCATGTCTACCTCACAGAAATCTAAATTCTTTATTTAGTTTTTTATGATCTACCTTCCTAACTTTACGAAATGTGTGAACAACGCGAACAAGATAAAGAATATTATATTTCTGTCCCATTACTTCCAATCGAGTAAAAACTTACAAAAAGTCTAACTCTGCGCGTGTGGTTTGAACACAAGGCTCGCTGATTAACACAGCTATCTGCACGCGCTTAACCGCTAGGTCATTTTAACTCATATTATAAACGTTGAAATTATGAACTACAATCACTTGTTGACGACAATCATTATGAATGTGTCTATTTTCTTGAAAATAGAAGGTCGTAAGTCAAACTAAACGTCAAGCTATTGCTTTGTGAGATTGCCTATGGACTTTTGGTCGACACTGTACCTAACTGTTCTTATCACAAACTTGTTCGTCAACAGTAAACTTAGGACCAATTTAATTAAATAACCTGAACCACTTGTTTGAAACTAAACAAAAACTATACTCGTTCGAAGATTGAATGTACTTCGGAGAGTCTGCGCAGGAAGTCCACGACCTGACCCCACCATCTTCCCTTCACTACCGGACTCCCAGACGTACTGCAGGGTACCATCCGCACTTGGTTGATATCCCGACTAGTCGTACTCAGCGCATCTCCTCCACATTTATTATGCGCACGATCAGAGTGTGAAACTCTCTGCCTGTCTCTGTGTTCCTTTTCACCTATAACCCGTCAGCCTTCAAAGCAACAGTGAACAGGCATCTTCTGGGCACGCTCGTTTCATCGCTAACCTCATCCATAGCTTTCCATCAGGCGAGATCGACGTCAAGGGCACATTACGCAATAACAAAAAAGACTTTTTAAACTTCGATAAGTTCATAAAATCACGCTTGTACTCATCGACGAGATAAGCAGCATAAGTACCTACTGAAATATCCTGGAGTAGACCCACTGAGTTATTCAATTTATCATAAATGATAAATCTAATAACCCAGGGTCTATCTCTCTAAGAACGAAATCTGTAGTTCTGGCCAAAGTTAAGGGCGTTCACTACTCCGTATAACCTACGATCAGAATATTACTTCGGGGCCCGAACTAAGAATAAATGACATCCCGATATGACATAGTTGTTCTTACTCCAGATGTGCTTTTGCTTGCCCGAGATACTTAATTAATCGGGAGTAGAATTCATTCCGATCTATCGAACTACTTTCGGACGCGTCCGTATCTTCGATGACGGAATCAGAGAGTAAATCCCCCTGGACCCTACGCTTGGCCGTTGCGCTTACGATTACGACCACTGGACCATCGAAGTAGTTGGACTTACAGCATCGACGTTTGATCCTTAGTACCTACTGTTACTTGCATGATCAGTAGGTAATGAGATACTATTGTTTGTACCCACGGTAACGAATAATTAGTGTTTAACGCGGAAATTTAATCAGCTGTTTTAAAATTTTATTGTCAGCTAGTTAAACAATAAATAAAGTTTGATACGTTAAAGTACTATGTATTTACATGCTTTTAAGTTATTCGCATGTAAATACGCAGTACCTACTTTCTATGTAACTGCAATAAATTCCGCTTATTATATTAAAGTATTATCTGTCTCACTTTTAAATATCGTAAATTATCCTCCTGCCCTTAACGCGAAAACGTCAGGGTAGCCCGCGAAATTCAAATTTTCTTACGTTTTTTGCAATTTTCAGGTCAGTGCGTTGATGTTCGTGGGCGTGTCCAATATTTATTTATAGAAATAAAATCATAAAAATAATCTCTCTAAACTCTCTAAGTTCATATTACCCTATTGAATGACTATTTCATGAAATCATGACATTTGATGCCAATTCTAACTTAAGGAGTTGTATTACTGATACTAATGACTATAATTCTGTAAAGCCATATTTGTTACGGTCGCGAATCATATTTTCATCAACATACAACTTGACGCTGACTTGCAAATTGCAAAAAACGTAAGAAAACTTAAATTTCTCGGGCTAACGTAGCGCATCCCCCTTAACCTAATTTCTCCCAATCTTTCCCCCATAGCTCTTCTCCTGTCAAAATTTGTCTTAAAAGTGGCCTTATTAATGTATTTACCCAAGTGCTGTACCGCCTCTCATCGAAAGTAGGTACCTATGGAAGTATTTTGCATAGAGACGACGTTCGGCAAACGTAGGTACGAGTACGTGTTGAATTAATATTTGTAGTTAAGATGTATTATTCATTAATTTCATTTTCAAAAGTACCTACCTACATACATGGTCATGTAGGTATGTGGTATTGGGCATGGTATAATAATATACTTCGCCAGGTATAGCATTCCGAGACACAGTGGTCACGTGGGTGACACAAGCCTACGTCATCACCCCTGTGTTACCTGTAGTGTGAAATAATAACTCCCCAACCGCCTTTATTACCTGTGCGAATCCGATAAAACGATGAGGTTTTAACTAACAATTACGTTGGTATATGTTTAAATTTAATTGTTTCGTTTGATTAGAAAAATAAATCGACAATTTAAATGTTTTATACATATTTTTTAACAGAATGGTGACAGAAAATGTTTCCATAATTAGTGTTTTGTTGCAATAAAGTGGCAACTAGATAGTGACGTAAGCATGTGTCACTCCCGGAATGCCAGACCGTTTTTTTTAGACCATGGTTAATACTATTGAAGAACCTACAAGAATATTCACATATCCGCAGGAAATTGATGATTAAATGAACTTACCTGTACGTGAAGTGCAATCACAATAATACTCGAAGAGCTTCGTTCGACGATATTAGCACACACATGTAGTTTCACTCACAAACACAATTTCGCATTGAATTTAGTAGAAACATAAATTTATTGAATCCAATGTAAGGTAGATTAAAAACGTAGAGCCACAAACCAAACCAAACCTAACAATGATGAACTTATCTTGGATTTTGACGGAAGGGACATGTAACTCCTCAATGATGAACAGCATTTGCATATTCTTGGGATTGGGTAATTGTACAAAAGATTAAAAGAAAACAGCTAGTTAGGTTACGCTAACCCAAGTTATTTTTTTAAATCCGAGGTGGAAAATCCTCATGGATGTCCTCTGCCCTGGGGGCGGGAGAGGCGGAGGGGTCTGTCAGACTCTTACTGACTAACATCCACCCCGGTGTCCCATCTCACACCTACGCTGGGGTTCGCGGGAACGTACGATCCTTCCGCAACCCCAGACTGGTGCAGGCCCGCCTCGGCGGGCCTAATCAGGTCGGGCGGAGGAGTGAGGATAATACATTGTTGTTTAACTTAGATATAGCAGGAAATCCCGATGTTTAGACAAATCGCCTCATCAATACATTCCACCCGTGCGAAGCAGGGGCGGGTCGCTAGTTAATTTATAAAATAAAAGTTATGAAGAGAACTCGATGCAAATATTGTATTGCAATTGCACATGCTTCCTCTTATTTTCTGAAGACGCGCAGGAGCACCTGTGCAAACAGAAGAAGCATATAAATACGCTTGGTAAAGTAGTCCTAGATCAGTTTAGCCACATCTCAGTACAGCCATGTTCTGGACACTTGCTATCTTGTGCCTCGTCGGTTCAGCCTGTGGGTCCAACAGTGGTGAGTATACCAACATTTATCTTCTTTTTTTTATTTATTCGTGTTTTTATATATATTTATTTTTGGTTATAGTTAAATAGGTAAATTATAATATTTTTAGTTTTTAATAACTATATGTGTATCTTTATATTTAAATAAATAATTATTCCTCAAGTTATCGTAATTGCACCTACCACTGGTTGTCTCTGCATCACCCAAAGATTATCTGGAAGAAAATGGCTAAGGCAATAAGTCCGCCTCTGGGCATTTCTGTGCTTGAAGTATTAAATAAATAAATAAAAACGCAAAAAATTCCGCCCCCTTCATCAAGTGGAGCGAGTTTGGCACCCTTTGCCCACGGGACACAGCAAAACAAAAAAATTAAATGTAGGTACAGTCCAATTAAAATAATTGACACTTTAAGTTTGTTTAAAAATTAATTTCTATGGCTTTAATTAACTATCAGAGCACTCAGACTTGGATAAAACTGTTTCAAAAGTACAAAGTCGTAGTTCGTCGAATCGTTGAGCTCCTTAAGCCCTGACTTCCTGAGTCGAGCTGCACGATTACTGACAAATGCGTGCACTGACTGGACAGGTCCACTCAATCTGTGTGGTTCTTTCCTCAAAAGACCATTTCAGATACCAATCTGCATGGTCTTCGCATGACCTGACAAAGATTATATCTGGACTTTAAAAGAGACTGTGACCTCTGAGTTTGTTTCGGCCTTTCTTCTCAGAGTAGTCAGATAGGAAACGCCGACCTCATCTAGTTTAAAAAACATGATTGACGTGTAAAAGTGTTTGTACAAACCTACTTACAGAAATAAAATCATTTATCATTTATTTAAAGGTATAGGAAAATCGCCCCGAAATATACTGTGAATTACGATGGAAATCGGAGAGTGTAATTTAGACTAGGTCGACCACAAAAAATTGCAATTAACCTACCGGCCGCTATTATAAGAAAAATATATTAAGCCCATAGGACCTTAAATTATGTTCTGGCGGCTCTGTAGCCCCATTAGACAAAAGAAAGAAAAAAGAGAAAAAATTATATAAAAAAGGAAAAAAAGAAAGAGGAGGAAGAAAGGAGGGAGGGAGGGATAAAGAGTATTCTATTCTATTCTATTCTATTATATAATATTCTATTAGACAAAAATTTATATGCTTTGTATTTGTTATTGTTTCAGGATCACAGTCGCAGTCCGATGTCAAAAGTAAGTGCTTCTTAACTCAATGATTAAGCAAGCATCATCTTTCAAGCCTATGAAAGGACATTTTAAAACATTGATTTCATAGATGCTGTTTATGGAACAATGTTTCTTAGAGTCGGTCGGACATTATGTTAAACCTGCCGAAACTCCCAATACCGATAAGATATATTTCTTTGAAAAGATCTCGTTTAGAAGAACGTTTGTTACTACTACGACTTGTCTGAATTATTAGTTTGATCGGCGTTAAATCATCCTAAATGTGACGTTAACATCAACACTTAATTCTCTTCATAAGTTAACCAATTAATATACAGCAGCTGTAGCAGTAGCATTTCGTCTGAATTCCCTTAAGGTTAAGCAAACATGTATAGTACAACTACACTTCGGCTAAAGATGTAAAAATAACTATAAAACAAAGTAATTTTCCGTGTCTCTCTGTGTGTGTTTACTTAATTCTCCTAAACTACTCTTAGTTTCCAGTTCTATACCATCATTCAGAGAACTTATTCCCGAAGGCTTCTGTGTATAAAACAGTAATATTTAACTTCAATATAACACAGCAATGTCGCCACATTAGTACTAGATCGTCCGACAACAAAATGAAAGCTGCTCATTTACTTGACATTTATTTTTCCTGATCCCCAAGTCTTGTCAGATTCCAACCAAATTCGGTTCAGTAACAAATGTTTCTCTTTAAAAGCACTATCCATATCACTTATGGCTATTCGGCGCCAAAAATATTCATAAATTTCAGAACCCAAGTGATCACTTATTTAGGTCATTAACTTCGAACTGACTAACAATTGGCAAAAGTCGTGATAGTAGCAAAGGTTCTACTTGAAAAGCTCTTTCCATTTCATTGGTATATATCTTATAGCTATAGGGCTTCAGGGCAGTAAATCATAGTTCGATGCCCATTCTCTTTTGATTGAAAATTCTTTCCGTGGCTTTACTTTACTATTAACGCAGACTTGGATAAAACTGTTTCACGAGTACATAGGTATAGGGAAATCGCCCCGAAATATACTGAGAATTACGATAGAAATCGGAAAGTGTAATTTAGACTAGGTCGACCACAAAAAATTGCAATTAACCTACCTGCCGCTATTATAAGAAAAATATATTAAGCCCATAGGACCTTAAATTATGTTCTGTCAGCTCTGTGGCCCCATTTGACAGAAAAATAAATGCTTTGTATTTGTTACTTTTTCAGGATCACAGTCGCAGTCCGATTGCGAAAGTAAGTGTTTCTTAACTCAATGATTAACAAAAGTGCTTTGTAAACATCATTTTTTAAGCCTTAAACGGACATTTTAAAACATGGGCCTCCTAGATGCCGTTTTAGGAACAATGTTGCTAAGAGTCGGTCAGACATAATGTTAAACCTACCGAAATTCCCAATACCGTTAAGAGGCTGACAACAGCTAAAGCGCGGTCACTTTCGTACTGCATAGAAAATAAAGAGAAGTGCGATGACACAACGCTGGTAATTTATTGCGAAATATGAAGCAATTATCTATTTACAAAAAATCTATTGATTGGACAAAAAATTAAAACACTATTACGTTAATATGTTGCTTTTAGAATAATCTGACAAAAATTCAGAATGATTGCATGTATGGATTTTAATCGTTATAAGAAATTTTTAGAGGTATTTTCGTGATTTTTTTCCATCGGATCAAATTAGTTGTATTAAATTTTCAACACACTATCTAACTAGCATATATCCTGAAGAATATCATATAATTTTTTGATTTTGTTTACTGCAGTGGATCATATATTTTTAGGTATTATAAAACTTACGTTTAGGTCCTGTAGTCCCCTTAAGATATATTTCTTTGAAAAGATCTCGTTTAGAAGAACGTTTGTTACTACTACGACTTGTCTGAGCTATTTCTTTGATCGACGTTAAGTCGTCCTAAATGTGACGTTAACATCAACACTTAATTCTCACCGTAAGTTAGCTAATTAATAAACAGTAACTTGCTAGCATCGTCATTACCATATTAGCACAAAAAACATTTTACCTGATTTCCCCAAAGGTAAGGAGGACATGTATTTAACAACTTTATTTCTCCTACAGATGTAAAAACAAGTATAAAACAAAGTCGTTTTTCGTGTCTCTCTGTGTATGTTCGCTTAGTTCTTCTAAACAACTCTTAGTGTCCACTTCTTCACCATCATTTAGAGAACTTATTCCCGAAGGCTTATGTGTATAATACAGTGACGTGTTACTTAAAGATAGCACAAACTTGTCGCCATATTAGTACTACATGTCCCGATAACACAATCAAACCTGCTCATTTACTTGACATTTATTTTTCCTGATCCCCAAGTCTTGTCGGATTGCGGTCACATCCAAATTCGTTTCAGTAACAAATGTTTCTCTTAAAAAGCACTATCCATTGATATATTAGTTATGACTATTGGGCTTCAGTGCAGTAACTCATAGGTCGTTGCCCATTCTCTTTTGATTAAAAATCATTTATATGGCTTTACTTTACTATCAACGCACTGAGATTGGGATAAAATGTTTCACCAGTACTATTACTATACCTATGGTATAAGAAAATCGCTCCGAAATATACTGAGAAATACGATGGAAATCGGAAATTGTATATAGGACTAGTTCGATCATAACAAATTTTAATTTACCTACCTGCCGCCATTATAAGAAAAATATATTAAGCCCATAGGCCCTTATATTATGTTCTGTCAGCTCTGTGGCCCCATTTGACAGTAAAATATATGCTTTTTATTTGTTATTGTTTCAGGTTCAGAGTCGCAGTCCGATCAGGAAAGTATGTAGTTCTTGACTCCATTATTTACAAAATTGCCTTGCAAACATTATCTTTTAAGCTGTTGCTACTACGACTTGTCTGAATTATTAGTTTGATCGGCGTTAAATCGTCTAAATGTGACGTTAACATCAACACTTAAGTCTCGTCATAAGTTACCTAATTAATAAACAGTACCTTATTAATTAGTTGTAAATTTATATAATAGTTGTAAATTAGTTCATTACCACCGAACTGAGTAACAATTGGCAAAAGTCGTGTTGTAGCAAAGGTTCTCCTTGAAAAGCTCTTTCTAATAGTATATATTTCATGGCTTTTGGGCGTCAAGAATTCTTAAACTACGGTGCCCAAGTAGTCACCTATTTAGGTCATTAACAATTGACAAACGTCGTGTTAAAAATACAATTATCCTCAAGCAATTTAGTTCGAATTTTTGCGACCACAACCGAATTCGACGAAGCGAAGGACCGCACCGCACAAATGGCGGCGCTAGCGAAAGGGTTTTAGTCAGTAGGAGTCTGACACGCCCTTCTGCTCCGCCCAGAGAGAGAGAGGTCATTTGATGATTTCCCACCCAAAAAAAAAAAAGAAAGGTGTCGCATAAATGTGTTCTTGAGATAACTGCGATTTTTTTAATTTGCCTTACATTGGTTACCCACCTTATAGCTGTACAAGGACCTTCTGGCGTCTTGCCAAAATCGAATCTAATGCCGCCATCTTATTTTTGGATTATATATTTCACAATACTACTGCCCTATTTACCAAAAACGCACCCCTTTTTTTTGGGTGGGACTGACTAAAACCGCCCGTGTTCCTTCAGTTGCCTGTGCGCCAGGGTCACGGTAACTCTTTCGAACAATCCGCGACCCTGACAGGCATCGGCCCTATCGGACCCCGTCAATTAGTGCTGACATCTCTTTAAGGCGCGCGTAGAACACAACGCGCCGTCGACCCGGCCCTGGTCCTTACCAAACGGCGAGCTACCCATTGCTTGTCGTCCACAAGCCCGCGCCGACGGTGGCCGGGAATCGGCTATCGATTCCCGACGCCCAGGGCGTCTAAACCTGCGGCGACTAGGGACATGAGGGCGCAACGATTACCCCCCCCCCCTCACGCGCTCCGCCTCCTCTTTCGCGAATATTACTGTTTCGCAGAAGGTGGTGACGGCTTCCCTTGCCCTCACGCTCCGTAACATGGCCTGGATCAGGGCTGGGCGCGAGAGATCGCCGCCGTCGATCGCCTCCGCGAGGACACGGCGGTGCTCCGCCCAGGCCGGGCAGACCTCCACCGTGTGTTCCACCGTGTTCTCGGGGCGATCCACACAGTGGTAACAACCGGGCGTTTCCTCCCGCCTTGTCCTGAACAGAACTTCCCGAAATAACCATGTCCGGTGAGGACCTGCATCAGGTGGAAGGTGAGGACGCCGTGGTGCCTCTCAATCCACCTTTCAAAGAGGAGACTTACTGCCGTAATTCTGGCGTGCCCAAACAACGTACCCTTATGAATATCATTCAAGCGCCAAAAGATCCTTGTAACTGTAATCGATAAAGCCCAAGTTGGCGAGGCACATTTGCTCGCAGAACGGATGGCAGATGGTGCCGCGAAGTTCTCGAGTGGTGACTGCGTACCGGAAGGCACATAAATAATTCATACAAAACGCATGTTTTTTCACATTAACTACAAATAACGCACAGCACTGGATTTAGAAGCATGAAATTTTTCTCAAGAGTTCCTTACATAACGACGGTTAGCAAAAGGTTGAATTTTCGAAAATGAGTCTCCTTATGGAGGTTAAATAGGGGATGAAAGTTTGTATGGATGTTCGTAATTTTTGCCGACGGAAATACCATTGACCATCGGGCACACAGCTTGTCTTAATCTATAAATGATATTACACAAAGTCGCTTTTCGGGTGTGTCTGTGTGATTTTGATGCCGTGTTTACTATCATTTAAGGTATTTATTTCTTGATGTAAAAAGTGTATAATTCATTATTATTAAACTAAGATACAGGGTGACAGGGACAACGACGCGCAACCTGTTATTATGAATTCAGTACATAATTCTGAGCCCGGTGCATTGAAATTTTTGGTCGGTTATTCAAAAGAAATTTGCTCTTCCATACATTTTGACTGCGTACGTCAACTTCACTAGGACTGACTAGGACTAGGAGGTTAGTAGGACTATTCTATGAAACAGCAGTATTTTTTTATTTTTGATAACCGTTTTAAAATTTCTACGCTAGGGGGTCTAGAATCATGTGCATCGATGCCACCCTGTTGGTATACCAGGACATCTCGATGTTTTGACATATCACCTCATCAGTACCCCATTGCACCCGTGCGAAGCAGGGGCGAGTCGCTAGTTAATTTATAAAATAAAAGTTATGAAGAACCCGATGCAATTTAATGCACATGCTTCGCAATGTTCTGCACTCAGACCGCAGACCCAAGAAATTGAATAAATTTGTGTCACAAGTATAAGGAAATATACTAAGAATTACTATGAAAATCGGCAAGTGTAATTTAGGCTAGTCCGATTTTTCAGATCATAGCAAATTGCGCAAAGTTTTATTCTGCCAGCTCTGCGGCCCTATTTGATGCCAATTCTATATGCTTATTCTTTTTTTTTCAGGACCATTATTGATGCCCGGTCTCGAAAGTAAGTGCTTCTTAACTCAATAATACACATAAGTGGCCAGACGTAAAACGTATAACTGGCTGTTGTTATCGGAGGCCCCGACACGAACACGCGACGTAAACGTATTGACGAATCAAAAAAAAAAGAACACTATCCTATAGCATTTTGGTTAGATTTTTTGCGACAAGCACAATTTATATCACCCATAGTTAAGAATTAATTCCAAAATTAAGTTAATATTATGTGCGAATCAGTTTTAAAATCGATCGAATTTACGTTACTTTTACTCCGCTAGTTCGTGCTATGCCCACAGATTGCTCCAACAGCCAATATTAACTGCCGGGACTACAGTTTCACAAACGGCGTTGACCATGGCCGTTGGCCGTGACTTCCGTTTAGGTATTTTAAAATAGATCAATGCAGCTAATCTGAAATCAAAGCTTTAAAGTCGCCGCTCCACAGCAGCCCACGGCTAAGCTGCGCACGTGTACATACTTAGCTTCGTCTTGCGAAAATGTTGGTGGGATCGTTCACTGCGACCCACGGCCAGGCCACGAAGGGTGTGTGACTGGCAAACAAATGATCCGCCGCTAACTTTGCAAATTTCTCCGTGCACATTCTAAGTAACAATGGAATATATGGTAAACAAGTGGTCCGCCCAGCTGCATTGCCGATATGCTTACGCATACGAGACATTTCACGTTTTTACCCAAGGTTTGGAGGTCCTTTTATGCGTCGATAAGTATTTTTCATCAGTCGGTCTTTTAGCAACTTTGACAAGCTTATTACGTCCAAAACCATGTACAGTACAAGGATCTACCATCAGCTACCATCAGCACCAGGAGCTACCATCTCTTTTTTAACACAATTTCTCAAAACATTACAAACAGTGCCCTCCGGTCAGTGTAAGTCAAGCGTCAAAAGATACTCATGTACGAGTATAGACCTCATCAACTTTGTCAATGTCTCATTTTGCAGTAAACAACGGTGCAGACATTTTTTCGTTTAAAAAAGAGAATCTTATTGATCTGCCGTGGTCCAGTGATTCTGCCTCAGATCAAGGTTACATCAAGGTGAACAAGCCTCGTCTGCCGGCCGGCTACTGCCCTCTGCAGCTGTGGTGTCGTAGAGATGACAAGTTCAGAGTCTGCGTTTACACCGATGAAACCAAAAAAGTTGCTGGCTTACAGCTCAATGTGAGTACATAGTGTAGGTGTATCCTGTTCCAAAACTTTTTGACGAAAGTGTAAAAAAATCTTCTCATGTTAATTTCTTACGCAATCACTCACTTTCACGACGGTTTCAACTTTATATCTCACCACTTTTTCAACAATTATTGCTTAAATAACATTATTAAATTTTAATAGAAAAAATTTAAATTGAGGTTATAGAAATAACCTTTTGTTATTGTCAAATGAAAAACATTTTAAGGTGACTTAACATTAGGATTTAGGGTAAGTGAGGTATTCAAAATTAAATCTCCCAATTTGTAATGGCACTACAATTTGCCATCCCCAGGTAGGTACGTTTTCAGACCCATTTGCTTACACTTTCATCAAATTAATTTGAAACATATTTCATTGCAGCCAACATAAATTTATTGAACTGCTAGTCCATGGCGAAACAAATAAGAAATTAATAAGACCTTTTAATATCCTTGTTTTAATGCAAGTAAAAATGTTCTATTGTAAATAAAGTCAGGGAAATTAATTGTTT
This sequence comes from Dryobotodes eremita, assembly GCA_917490735.1. Lineage (NCBI taxonomy): Eukaryota > Metazoa > Arthropoda > Insecta > Lepidoptera > Noctuidae > Dryobotodes > Dryobotodes eremita. The sequence goes on from OU823257.1 coordinate 17,228,597, forward strand.
GCTAAATTAACTATCAACTTAAATATTCACCGGTATATTCAAATCACAATGTTATTCTTTGACGGTTGTTTGAAATGGATATAACAATACGGCCGATGAATCAGGGCCTTAAATGTCTCACTGTTGGTGGCGCGTGTGTTGGATCATTCGGTTCCCTACACAATGGTTGAGTTGGATGATGCTGATCCACGCGTCATGTTCGTGAACGGGCGCCGTCAGTTGCGACTGGTCATCTCTTAACTGCCACGGCTTATTTTTATTATATGGGAGCACGGTAGTGCCCCCGCCAAGACGAGCCAAGCGAAGTCAATAATAGACTAATTAAACATACAGAGTCTCAATTGAATAGCTCTAATACTTTAGATTTTATTGATATCTAAAATACACCGATTTCGTCACTGACACACTGATGATCATCAAAATGTTTAGCTACTTCCTGAAGTGCTAGAAAGCTCAAACTTCGTATATAATCTAAGTTTAGTATACAACCAACAAAAAAAATTATAAACTTATAACTTTCGCCCCCCATCCCTTAAAATGGGGGGGTGGAAGTTTCTATGAGACTTCAAAATGTTAGGGTACTTCCTGAAGTGCTAGAAAGCCTAAATTTGGTATGTAAATAAAGTTCAGTATACAAAAAAACACCACCGTGCCCCAGATAAACTTATAACTTTCGCCCCCCATCCCCTAAAATTGGGGGGGGGTGGAAGTTTGAATGAGACTTTCACCAATTTTATGAATTAGGACATGAAAGTTTACAAGGGACTGTAGACAGTAACTAAAAAACCTATAAATAAGTACTTCAAGAACCTCCGCCATAATCAAGAGTCTCATGGTAGGTCTCAGTTATTTACGTACTTTGACGACGAGGTGAGCAAATCAACTGTAAGTACTTAATTAATACGATAAGATATAATACTAAAGTTAGGTATATAATTAAAATAATTTTATTAACCGGCACTGCTGATGTGCAAGAAATACACCCCAAAAAAAGAAGAAAAAAATAAACACTAAAAAGACTGCCTAGCAACTTACAAAAACAACTGAAATCCCACCAAAAACATTTCATGTAAAATGTTGCCAAGACGACCACATAAGGTTTGCCCTGTGAAAAAGATATCAGATCTCATGTAGAGCGAAGCTTCTGAATCTACACGGCCTAACTCTACCGACCCTAACTTCACAAATTCTACATATCAGTAAAAATGTATAGAAATTTTGGAAATTTAGGCATTGTTGTTGTAGAGTTACCGTGGCCCTGGCGCACAGGCAACTGAAGGAACACGAGTGGGTTTTAGTCAGTAAAAGTCTCATATACCCTCCCGCTCCGCCCAGAGCAGGAGAAGTTATTTGATGATTTTCCACCCAAAAAACAGGCCTTGTAGGCCTAGGCGGGTATCCGGGGCTGACTCTGATTGTTTAATCATGCCTATGCTTTGGGTTTCCGGAAGCGAAATGTAACAATATGTTAACAATTTGTCATCCATGCGTCAAATCTCGAATTGTGAAATCTGTTAATTTGATAAACAATTCATTTCCCTAGCTGTACAGTGTACATTCGCACTGTATTAAAATAATCCTTACAGAGTTTGACTCCATATTGCAGGTCGCTTGCGATGATTTAAGCTCACCATTTGACATGATCCAACAAGGCTTCACCAAGTGGACGTCCGAGTTTGACAATAGAGAATACTACGCCTATCCACTATTATTTGTGTCACCCCGTAAGTTTTCCTTAGTTTAGTAATCACTGCTTTATTTAGTCGTCCTAAATACCTTCGTTACATAATTCTGACCATTGTAATGCATTTAGAACTTGCTGAAAGCCTTTAAAGCATCATCATTCTGATGGTATCATTGGATGATTCTACTGGTACGAATATCATTCATAGAATATCGCATTTCATTTTGGCATGACTTGATGCGAAGGCCTTAATACCCGTTTTCATTAACACTAGGTGATACCTAAATTAATGACTAAATATAGTGGGCTGTGTTATTTTCAAATTTCGGTGCTAAGCTGAGCGTTGAAAATCCATCAACGCGCTTTTATTTACGCATACGTTTCGGTGTCGCCTTGTGTTTATATCATTAGTTGGTTACAGAGAGGTTTGAGCATCAATGGTAGATACATAAGCCACTAAAGGCAAAGCGTATACTCATGAAACGTTTTTTTTAGATGCTCAAAAGCGCATCGAGTCTAAAGATGCCACCGCTGTTCTGCGGGATAATAACATATATTACAGTGGCTTCGGCGGGAAACTGGCCAGTTTGGCCACCACATTGAGCCAACTTGACCCCATGTTCAAAAAACAGAGCTGTATAGAGGGGTTGGGTAAGTAAAATTAATATTATAAGCAAAAAGAGGTAGATAGGTTACCTACGCAACATTCAATCTTAAAAAATGGCACCACAAAATAACGAACACAAAAATAACGTAATATGTAATGACGCACTATATTAGATGACACGCGGAAGTAGGACGGCGTGTCGTAATTATCGGGAGCGAAAGAGACAAGCTTACATTGCTTCCATTATTGCCAACTTGTGGAGCGCGTGCGTATAACATGTCTACCTCTTTTTACTTAATAGAATATCATTGGTATGTATTTACTAATTTCTTGGCATTAGGGCTGCAACAAGATACCGAGCTAAGGTAGCCCGCGAAATTCAAATTTTCTTTTCAACTTTCTTGCAAAATGTAGCACTTAATTTCACTTGGAACCTCACTTTTACTACAATTTTTGTTTTTCTTTACAACTTGTTTTAGGTGTAAACGATAAACGAATACAGTTCCAAGACACAACATGTCATGCAAACTACATGATTTAGACCTTGTTGTAAACGCGGGGTTATAGTTGCACTATGGACGTTCATTCCTAGCAGAAGCATATTATTTTTAGTTGGAGTTGTTTATAGGATCACTATTAACCTGTAACCGATATAGCCAGTTAAGAAATCATAAAAACATCTTCTTTCCAGGTCACCTGTACCAATACAATATGACTAAGAACCTGGAATGCAGTTCCTCCACATTGAACCCGATTTCCGCGATATTCTATAATGGCGAACTGGTCGCCTCCAAGATCAGTTTCTTCGGAAGTTTCACCGATAAGAGCGACTACAAGAACGTCTTTGAAGATTTTTCCCTCGTTGATACTAAGGTACTTACTCCTGAAATGATGAATACTATCATGTGCTCTCATTAAGTCACACTTCCATATACAGGAAAATTAATAGTTTGTCAAATTGACTACCTACCAACATAAATTGTCGGTATATTCAAATCACAACTGCTTAAACAGTTGACGTAGTTGTCAATTTGATGAAAATAATATCCCTGACTACACTTAATAATAAATAAAATAAATAAAGATCTTTATTGCAGACCACATGATCCATAAACAACACAAAAATAAAAAAGTATTACTTAACTTAAGTCGAATTATGTAGATGAGGTAAAATAATGTTTCCACTTCTGGGACGTACCTCCATCTAATTTGATGCACGTGGTCACACACGTAGCATGATTACTGTACGTCTGTCTATACTCTACGAAGAATAGACACGTTTAACTCTTCCTAAACCTACAAAGTGGCATTTCTTTTCTTCATTGTCGACGTCACACCGTGTAAATTTTTCTACAATCTGTCATGATGTCTTACGTTTCTTCCATTTCTACGGTAGAGTGGGAGCAAGATAAGTCTGCGGGCGTGTTTGACCTTCAAGACTATACCCCTGCCAGCACTTTCAGCTTAACGATGGCGATTCTTTACTTTGGAAAACACGGAACACAGCACACTCTCTTGACACCTGATGTAAACGTCGAGATGTCAGCAAACGATTATTTCCGATTTCAGCCGCGCGCAGACTTACTGCGCACTGACTTACTGCGCGCGCACTCTAATTATGCAACGCGTACTGTGCGTGTTGATGGATATCATTATGTCTTTGAATTTATTGGTTGTTGGACATGCCGGTTTCCTCAAGATGCTGAAAACAATGTCACAAAAGAAAGTGCGTTTAGAGTGCTACAAGGATCTCTTGGCTCCTGAATGACATGGACAGGCTTGTTGTTGTCACACGAGTTGCATTGCCAAAACTAGATGGCGGCGTTATTTCTGATTGTGGCCACGCGCCAAAAGAACCATGTGGCGTTGTACCAGGGAGTCTACTCTCCAAGTCCGTTTACGAGGATACGTCCGAAAGTAGTTGAGCCTTCAAAACAAGTGTTAAATTCAATTTTTCGAACGGGCAATTCGAACATATCGGTAGTAGGGCCATCGTGTTGTCATTTAAAGTTCAGGCCCCGAGCTAATCATATGTCTGTAATTGATACGAAGTAGGAAACGCCCGTAACTTCGGCCGGAACTACTGATTTCGTGCTTAGGGAGTAGACCCTCTGGGTCGAACCCACGACTTATAATACAACTCATAAGTTGGAACAAGAGTTTACAATTCCACTGCTCTCTTGTTCGCTCTACCACTTAAGGGAAAACAGTGATTTAAATATAAAAATATCGTTGGTCTAGTGGTCGCAAGCGCTACAGCTGAAATTGAGGTCCTGGGTTCGATCCCCAGGTCGGGCAAAGTGTAATTGGGTTTATCCATCAGGAATTTCTGAGTAGCAGCCCGGAGTCAGGCTTTGTGCCCGGTTGATGGCAATAGGGTCGCTCCCTATTCCATGTCGAAATGTGGCTGTGCTATGTGAATATGCTGCAGTTTTCCTTATTTTTGTTACAGCGCATGCTGCCGGAGGCTGCCCAATGTGTGTACGATGGTGTTGCCGAGCAGGGCGGGGTCTCCGTGACTATCTTTTACACCAGTACACCATGGGAAATCTCCTGCAAGACAGAAAAAATGTAATATTATGACGCGCCACCGAGCACCAATACAAGAATATTATGTTGTTCTGAAAAAACAAATGTTTTTTGTAACACAATAAATACTTTTTAGGCATTTTATTTTGGCATCACATAACATGATTGTTTTCTCTAAAATCCCTTTGAGACCGTAAAAGAAAACGTTTTATTTATCAAAGGTTCTATTTAGCAAATGAAATCTTTCTTTATTACCACATAATTCCTAATTAGTTTGTGCTAAGCTTAACGCCCAGTACCTAACCGTGAAGTTTTGAACTTCGCTGACTTTGCAGGTCTGCTAGGCTAAAACTAGGTACTTAAATAAACAATAGGACCTCGTACCAAAATGTGAGGAAAAAGCCGTTGAAGCTGTTTTGGGAAAAAACATTTTCGGAATTCATACTTGCAAGTAATTTTAATACTTGCGGTCGTAGACCCCAGAAAAAAAATCACCAAAGAAGAATGGCAGAATTCCATGTAATTTGGCTGTCGCACTTAGGTGCCGTTGTAGTAAGATTATTGTCCCCTAGCCATTTTATCACATTAATTAATTCAATGTTAGTATTAGTTTCTATGTCAGTTTTGCTGGAATATTTTATAGTCAAAGTAGTGTCGTCAGCAAATTGGATACATTCATATTTTAAACATTTTCTGAGGTCATTTGTGTATAAAATAAATAGATGCGGACCCAGTACGCTTCCCTGTGGAACGCCTATTTATTAATTTTTAATTCTGTGCAATATGTCGTCCTAGTGTTTTTTTTTTTTCTATTTTATAAAATACAGTTCTCTGTTGGCGATCAGACAAATAGCTTTTAAGCCAATCATGCGCATTGCCTCTTATTCCATATCTCTCTAGTTTGTAGAGTAGTCGCTCATGTGAGACGAAATCAAATGCCTTGCTTATATCTAAGAATACCGATAAAGCAGACATATTTTTATACAGAGCTTCGGTAATTAGTTTTAGTAATGAAAAACAGGCCGGAAAAATTGTTCAACAACTGTAGTTGTTGAACATTTTTCCCTGATATAGTATCATTGTCTTACGGTATTCTACTATGGGGCCCGGCTGCAGATATAGAGTATATTTTTATTCTGTAGAAAAGATCCATCAAAGCTATTGGAAAATAGCAGCAATAAAACCAGCAGCAGTGGTCTAATAGTTTACTATATATATTCGTGGTCAATATTTTTCACACAAGTGACAATGTACAGACATAAACAGAACCGTAACTATGCTTATTTAAAAAACGGTGACAGACAGGTGTAAATATGATTATCATACAGGCCAGTGTAGTTGCCATACCATATATACGACCTCCAATACGCCCCCTTAATCTATTACACATGCGTATGATCACTTCTGTATCTGTCAGTACTCGGTACATAAACTAAATAAATCACTAACACTTCTGTGTTCAACTGTACTACGCTGTACCCAAAAATAGAGTACAAAAACAGAAGAAATCTAACAAAATAAAGCATGCATAACGAGAAAATTATCTATTACACAAAACACTTAAAAAAAAAAATACATCAAAACATCTAACTACTTATCCGCCCCCTTAATAGAATAATTTGACAGGGATAAATCCTTTAAAAATTCTCTAAGTTTCGGGCTGTGAACACTTTCAGTTAAGATGTCCGCTATCATCTTATCAGTTGACATGTACTTTATTTCAACTTTGTTAGCCAGTACACACTCACGAATAAAATGATACTTGATATCTATGTGCTTTGTCCTATTATGCATCATTTTGTTAGCTGCAATTTTATGCGCCGACTGATTTTCATTATAAATGACTACCGCTTTACTATCCACAGCTGTCAAACTGTTTAGTAAACTACGTAAATAAAGCGCTTCCTTCGAAGCTTGACTCAATCCTACGTACTCTGCCTCTGTGGAGGACAAGGATACTGTCGCTTGCTTCCTACTTTCCCATGATACTATATTTTTACCTAACTTGAAAATTAATCCTGTGAAAGACTTTCTATCAAGTGCCCCTCCCCAATCTGCATCAACGTAGCCTCGTAAATCTAAATCTTCCGACTTCCTAAAAGTAAGACAAAGGTTAGACGTACCCTTTAAATACCTTAAGACCCGTTTCGCACATTTAAAGTGTATTTCATCATAACATGAATTAAATTGTGAAAGCACACTTACCGCATGTGCTATGTCTGGTCGCGTATTACAGGCCAAATAGTTTAGACACCCTATTAAACTTTGATATGGCAGATCGCTATGAGAATATGTCGATCTTTCTAATTTAATACCGACTTCCATTGGGGTTGAAACTGGCTTAGCATCCGTCATGTTAAATTCATTCAAAATGTCCGTAATTAATTGTTGCTGATCTAGACAAATAATATCTTTATCTCTCCTCAGCCTCATGCCTAAAACATGCCTAGCCGCACCTAAATCTTTAACTTTAAACTTGTCAAGCAAACCGGTTTTTAATTTTTGCTTTTCTTGTTCACAATTTCCAAAAATGAAAAGATCATCTACGTAAATAACGACAATTAACTTCTTACTATTTTTAAGCTGCTTTTGATATAAACAAGGTTCTATTTTTGATTGTAAAAAGCCTAAATTCAACATCTCTTTGTCCAATTCCTTGAACCAAGCATTCGAAGCTTGTTTCAATCCATACAAAGAACGCTGCAGCTTACATACTTTGGTCTCTTGACCTTTGACTAGTGCTCCTTTCGGCTGAAGCATGTAAATGTCCTCTTTAATCTTGCCATATAAAAAGGCAGTTGTGACATCCCACTGGTCAATAAACCAACCGTATTCAACAGCTAGCGAGAACAACAATCGTAGAGTAGAGCTTCGAACTACAGGAGAATAAGTCTCAGTATAGTCTATACCACATACCTGTGTGAAACCTTTTGCTACTAGTCTAGCCTTGTACTTCGTTACCTTGCCGTCGCTATCTCTTTTGATTTTGAACACCCATTTGCACTGGACAGGCTACTTATCAGCTGGAAGATCCATCAATGTCCAAGTCTGGTTCTCCTTTAGTGACATGAGTTCATCATCTATCGCTTTTTGCCATAAGTCACCATCGGATCTCGCCAACGCTTCATTAATAGTCAATGGATCACCATCAAGATTGCTCTCCTTGGCATACATAACATTGCATCCGTATCGATTGACTTGTCTTCGTTCTCTTACAGGATACCTTCTTTCTGATTCAGGTACTGTCACTTCCTTTTCAGTCAATATGTCATCAGGTACTTGCTCTAGTACTACTGGTTCAGGTTCTATCTCCACCGATACTTTTACGTTCTCATCTACAGCATCACGGTACACATCATCGTGAGCCTCCAAGGGTTCAGATCTGCTTGAAGATCCGTTGGGTAAACTGGAAGGAACAGAATCTGTATTCAGGTTTATGATTACTTCCGACTTTTCCACATTTTCTTTTTGGAGAAAGACGTTTTCCAGGAATCTGACATTTCTCGCAGTTGTCACTTCACCTGTCTTAGGATTCATCAAACGATAACCCTTCTGATTATTTGGATATCCAATAAAAATCATCGGTTCCGTCTTCATGTCCAGTTTGCGTCTCTTTTGTTTTGGTATCAATCTATACGCCAAACAACCAAAGATTTTCAGATGACTGACATCAACATCTTTTCCAGTCCAAAGCTTCTCTGGTACCGTATTGTTCAATGCTTTCGTGGGGCTTCTGTTTTTTAAATAAACAACAGTATTTACAGCCTCGGCCCAATACTTCTTGCTCAGGTTCGATTCTGACAGTAATGTTCTTGCCTTTTCTATTATAGTCCGATTCGCTCTTTCTGCGACAGAATTTTGTTCCGGCGTGTACGGTACAGTCGTCTGGTGTCTTATACCTGCAGACTTCAAAAAAGATTTAAATTTACCATTACAGTACTCTGCACCGTTGTCAGATCTCAGACATTTAATAGATTTACTCGTCTCATTTTCAACTTCCGCTTTGTATTCACGGAACCTGTCGAATGTTTCACTTTTGTTCTTCAAAAAATAAACATGAGTCTTCCGAGTATAATCGTCGATAAATAGAAGAACATACCTCGAACCACCGAACGACGGTTCCTCGATTGGTCCACAAACATCGCTAAAAACCAACTGTAAGACCTCGTTCGCTCTCGTACCTTGGTTTTTGAAGGAACTTTTGCATGTCTTTCCTTCGATACATGGAATACATGGCTCGCATAAATCGGTACTCTTAAATTCCATACTGCTTACTAAAACTTTCATTTTATTCATATAATTACGCGATAAATGAGCTAATCTTTTATGCCAAATGTTCGAAATATTTTCATTTTGTTTTGACAGTGTCAAATTCACGACGTTATTTTTAAATTCTGTCAACTCATAAATTCCGTCGACCTCCTGACATCTTGCAACAATCCGATTCTTATTTTGAATCATGCAACCTTCTTTGTCAAAATTCATGCAATAATTCTTCTTGGTCAAATCACTCACCGAAATTAGGTTCATGGATAAATCAGGAACATGCAAAACGTTTTCTAAAATTAATTTTTCGTTTTCGCTGACTCGTGGCTCAGCATTTCCTCGTCCTTTCACCAATAATTTCTCGCCGTTTGCTACTGCGATCTTCATGTTGCCTTTTTCAGGTGTATAAGACAACAATTTGCTTTTATCGTGGGTTATATGATTTGAGCACCCACTGTCTAAATACCACTTATCTTTGTTTATCGCCTCTTTCGTATTCAGGCAGATATTCGCGGTTTTGATCCGCTCCTTGCATTCAGACGCCTTATGTCCTTGCTTGTGGCATTTAAAACACTTGTAGACGAACTTCTGCTTACGATCATTAGTTTTAATGTACGATCTTGCATCGTTCTGTACTTTACGTGTAATTAAGGCTTGTTCGTACTCTGTGTTCAACTTACTCTGTCTACTTCCTTCTTGTAACAATTTCATTTTTATTTGCTCTAACGTGATCTCTTGTCCACTATTATCTACAGCCATGATGAGAGGGCTGTACTCAGTGGTCAATCCACTCAGCAAAATCGATATGATCCAATCATTAGGGATTTGAGCATCAATATCGGTCAATTGTTGTGTCAGGAATGTAATTTTGGATATATAGCTTTCCATAGATTCGAAATTCTCTAATTTACAGTTGAAAAGCTCTCGCTGAATAAGTATTCGTCTTCCCCAACCTTTGTCTTCATACGCTTTCTGTAAGCTTTTCCAGGCTCCTTTCGCAGTCTTCGCATTGTAGACGTGGGTAAAGCACTCTGGTTCTAACAACAAGCATATTGTCGTTCGTGCCTGCCGGTCTATGTCAGCATTTACTACATCTGTAGAAATTACTCCCCACCAGTTTTTATTCTCCAAGTAATTTCTCACCAAGAACTTCCAATTTGGGTAGTCGGACGATCCTTTCAGCTTCTTAATTCCACTTATGCCAATTTCAGCTGACATAATTGAGATTTCGTAAGTTTAGATTTAGACGCACACATTATTAATATTTAAACCACTCAACTTATTAAGCCATGTTCTGGGCCCATAACCTATTGGAAAATAGCAGCAATAAAACCAGCAGCAGTGGTCTAATAGTGTCCTATAAAACATCATTGGTTTACTATATAAATATTCGTGGTCAATATTTTTCACACAAGTGACAATGTACAGACATAAACAGAACCGTAACTATGCTTATTTAAAAAACGGTGACAGACAGGTGTAAATATGATTATCATACAGGCCAGTGTAGTTGCCATACCATATATACGACCTCCAATAAAAGCAATACATAGCTCCCGCAGGCGCGATTCTCTAAGATAACTGTTGAAAGATATTAACATCATGATGGTACCTTGTCAATACATCTATGAAAACATCAGGTACACACGGCGACATATCAAGCTATACGTTTCCAGTTTTAGCTGACCTTGCATTGTATAGGCTTTTTGTGCAATGAGAACTCAGCTTATACTGGAAATGATATGTAGTCGTGCTCGATATGTACAGAAATACCCCCGAAAGACAGGAGAATAAAGAATAGTGATGTAACAGACACAAGAGGTAATGAGTTTGTAGAATGTTGCCTAAAACGTGAGTTGCGGGCAGGCATGAGGGCATTTTTGAGAACGGATGTGAAAAAACTTCCCCCATTCAAGGGGCTTCAATTCCTATAGCACTCAGTGGTAAAGATTTCCTTGCAAAAGAGCTAAAAATTTAACTAGCAAAACTGGCGCTTATTGTATTCCAGTTTTAGAACAGGATGGATCCCAAAAAAGATGCTAATCAAGTCTTAGTTGTGGTACCAACTAGGGAGTTAGAGCTCCAGACATCACTTTAACACGGCTTACGGTAGGAGTAAACTGGGAATAATCATCACTTATCGAAAATGCGTTATGCCTCCTCCATGCGACTTTCTCTCTCTCTCGCTCTCTCTCTGTCCAGAGATTGTTTTAATTGTTTTCGAGGGTGCTTAAGCCGATAGTGAGCTCAAAAACGAAAATCCAAGATGGCAGCCGCGAAATTTATCAAATAAAATGAAAATCCAAGGTGGCGACTGCGAAAATTTTCAGGTTATTCATGATTGGTGTACTTTTCATGGTTTTTGAGTGAAAGCCGATAGTGAGGTCAAAATGAAAATGCAAGATGGCGGCATGATACTTAGGCTTACGAGGCATTCTATAACCGTACTGCTTGAACTGTAAAAGACTTGTCATCAAAACTGGTGGAATGCATGCATCTAGGTATGGCTTTTAACAGAATATTCAGGGCATGATTCGCAGACCGCACTTACTCTTTACTTTGTAAGCATTTCATACGAATGTGAACTTTATCAGTATGTGTTTAATGTTCATATTCATGTGAAACGCTTACAAAGTAAAGACTACCTGCGGTCTGTGGATGTTGCCCTAAGAAACAAGCAAAAAGATGTCCTTACAGAAAAACCAGATACATTCAAACTTGAACAAAAAGTAGGAAGTAAACTCAGTTGACGAAATAAAATTAATTTCAGTTTCCAGTACCTATCTAAAGGCTTTACAGCTGCCATTAAAAGTTACGCGAGCAATATAAAACGAAATACTTTGTAAATGTCAAAGTTAAATTATAGTAAAACTTTGTGTTTTCGGGACGCTCCGTTTCGTGAAGGTTCGGCAGTAACTTTTACGATTTAGCTCCTGTAGTTGCTTAGGTTAAGTAAATAATGTATAGTAGAACTGCGAAATTATACTAGCCATCTGCCCTAGGTTTGCCTTCAAGGCTACAACAGAATCTTATTATAACATTTAATACCCTGAGCTTTTTCAGGTTTCTGGCAAAGATGTCCGTAGGAATTATATTGACTTTAACCGTGCTGCAAAAAAAAAAATCCTTGTATACATAAATGACCAGCTAAAAATTCTTTTTTTCAAAATATCTTACATCGTTTTAGAGTGGCTACCACTAGAATATTAAGCACTGAAATATAGACAATTCATTATTTCGAGTAGCATTTAAAGCGCCTACTAGAAAGACATTGGCAACGCATAAATCGTCGAATAACATTTTCGGCGCCGGCCAGGCGTTGTCATTTTAACGGCAGAATGTTGGCGCATGGCCCACTGGGCACTGATAACATACACTCTGATGCCGACATCTAATTGATTTGTTGTAATTTATGGTGGTAGAATTGAATTATATTAGCAAGGAAATCAATTCTTGCTCTCAATCTTTAGCCTACTTTTGAGGATGCTTCTATTCGTTCTGAATATACTTTTTCGTGTGGACCTGAGTTAAGCAATAGCTCTTGCCGTAATGAAAAAAAAAAACAACCGACTTCCAAAAAATACACAAAATTACGTGAACCATAACTTTAATTTCGGAAGTCGGTGTCTTTGGTTGTGTATTTTCGTTTTTGGCCACCGACTTCCGAAATTAAAGTTATTTTTCACGTTTTTTAGTGTTTTTTTTTGGAAGTAGGTTATTTTTTTGTAAAAAATTTTTCTCTTTTTAGTTGTGGTACCTACCCCACACACATTCGTATACCACTACTTGGTATGTAAATAACCGCGACGGAAAATTATTATAACATCATCAATATAAACTAAGTGGAAAAATACACATTATTAAGGATAACTCAAAAACTAGTGGTCAGTACTTAATCAAATTTAAATGGGACCACATGTGAAGCACCAGCTTTCAAATAAAAAAGAATCATCCAAATCGTTTAACCCAGAAAAAAGTTCTGAGCTAAAAAAAAAAATACAGTCGAATCGAGAACGTCCTCCTTTTTTTGAAGTCGGTTAAAAAGATTGGCCTTCATAACGTGACTCGACTTCCTAGGGGAAGCCAGATGTAGGTACATACTTTAGTAGGAATCGTCAATAGAGGAGGCTCCAATTCGGCCCTAGATAAGTAATGTATATAAGAAACTTTAAGGGCTTACGTGCCATGAGCAAAAAGACATTGAATGTATGCCTGCAGGTCTTACAATATAAATCTTGAAAAACAAGTTGGTAAGTAATAAAAGAAGCAGGGCCGCGTATTGCTCGTAAAATTATTTGAGGAGCTCTTACAACATCGAAGTTATTTTAACTTATCTTATACCCATTATTTACGGATTAACAACAAAACTCTACAGTCCGGAACAAATACTCATTCTAATTAGATTCATTAGAATTGAGAACGCCATCAACCTGGTCACCGAACTGTGACGTATGTACTTGTATTTGAAGATAACTTCTGTATTACATAAGCAGAGTTCCATGTTGCAAGTATTTTGGTACCGTGAGTCAATATTAATGTTTATGCAATGTAAGAAACGTACTTACTTGTGCAAAGTTATAAGTACGGTTCAAAACTCTTATCAATTTGCAACTTTAGCCTCTGGTTTTAAAGTCTAAATTGTTATGTTTCGTTGTTTGTTTACGGTAAAATTAAAACTATCGCAATAGATACCATTATTCTGTACGCTTGGGTACCCCATATCCGGTGTCAGCCTTTGGGAATTATTCCTCAGTCGTGGTGCGGTTATGAAACGTATTGGCATCCTTGTTTGTAAGAGTTATTGTACTTTCGATACGTTTGGTCTGTTGCAGGATGTTGGCCGTTCTTGTTTGGCAATGTTTTGTTGACTGAAGTTTGGGGAAATGTGTTGCATGATTGTGTTCCTTATGAAACTCTAATTAATCAAACTGTTGCAAGTTTTATGGAAGTCAAGGAATTTTTCTTGTCTTGAGTCGTTGAGGTGGCATTTTTAGCTAATCTCACATGACAAATCCTCAGACCGTCTGTTTGTTATAATAACTATACAGGGTGGCAGGGACATCGACGCGCAACCTGTTACCATGGATTCAATACATGATTCTGAACCCCCATGAGTCGAAAAATTTCGCCAGTTACTTAAAAAAAGAATAGCCGTTCCATGACCGCGTAGATTTTGTGTTGCATTTTTCCATGAAACATCAGTTTTTTTTTTGATAACCGACTAAAAATTTCTACGCTAGAGGGTCTAGAATCATGTGCTGAATTCATGGTTACTTTTTGCGTGTCGATGTCGGGCCACCCTGTATAGTATCGAAAAAGCCATTACTGAGCCATAACGCAAGCCAAATTATCCCAATCTGAAAAGAAATACAAAAAAATAAAACAATTAACCATACTGTTACAAACTTATTCAAGACTAGTTTCTGGACACGACTTCGGACGCTAGAAATTTCTTGTTTTGGCATAAAATATATCCTATAAAACTCGACAATACTGTAGTTTCCCATTAGTGAAAGAATTTTCCTAATTGGGTCAGCAGTTCCAAAGATTATCCCCTATATAAAAACTCACAAATTTTACCTCTTATAATAATAATATTATTAGTATAGATTAGACAACAAGGAAAATCCAAGTCTCTTCTAGCAATCGACCATTAGGCAATCCAGACGTCACATTAACGAACCCCGAAGGTTGCCAGACGGATACATTCCTCCTGACACTTCCACTGAATCACCAACTGTTTGGGATTGCCCGCGCCGCCATCATTCGGTACAAGGCCTGCATAGTAAGTCGTGACACCGATTGGTATCAGCCGTGGTTGCCCGTAGTTGCTCAAGAGTCTAGTTTGAATGCTTTTGTTCAGTGATCTTTAATTGTTTGAAAGTGAATGTTGTTATTTGGAATTCCCATAGATGTGGATGACGCATATTTAAATCTGTAGCAGGATTGGCCATAAAGTGTTACAAACACATTTTGGGCAATCCTGCTACGGTGCTGTAGTTTTTGACTGAAACTCTTCTAACTTTTAGCCTTAGTAGAAGCCTTTTATATCTAATCCGAGTTAAATCGAGAAAACAATTCAGTCTCTTTTCGACTCATTTCAAACTTGGATCTTTAAAGTAACCATACCCTTAATGAAATATAAAATGCTGATAAAGGCTCCCGCAGACAGTAGCGGCGCGACAGCGCGACGCGATTCTAGTAGAACAATTTCTATGAAAATTTCAAGGAAATTGTTCTACCAGAATCGCGTCGCACCGTCGCGTCGCTTCGCGCCTGTCTGCGGGAGCCTTTATCAGCATTTTATATTTCATTAAGTGTATGGTTACGAGCCATAAGACAGGCCGATAACCACACAGCTTGCCAAATTGGTGGATGGGACCATTTTCCTGAAACAAGAGATGCTAGAAAGGGGTTCACTAAGAGACGACTAATATAGAGGTATGGAGGAAGAAGAAATTGTGCGGCGACCACAAAGGACGAGAAGAGAAGGCTCAGAGAATAACGAAGGAGAATATTTACATTACCTATTTGTTAGTTAAAGTGGTTAATGTAACAGGACTGTAGCGGTATCTATATAGCCACATGCAAGCTACGCGTCACACTGACGTCACGCAAAGTTCTGCATCACGCAAGCAGAGTTTACCGCGCAACTAGCATATATACAACGTCCCGACATTAATCGTCGGGCTCGGGCAGTTGCTCACCAGACACGACACCATGGGATTATCCTCCCTTTTCTATGGAGGAGTGAACTTTACACCCGTTTCCTTATACCTCTATAGGACTATGCACACCGGTGACACTGGTTGCTGGTTATGGGCACCGAAAGTGAGATGACCAAATAATGGGTTCTTGGTCTTCACTTGTTACTCCAACCCTTGCAAAACTATAGCTACCTACAGCAACCAGGGACTAAAGCTTGAGTAACGCGACATTTTTGTAACAGCGACAGCACAAACAATGCAGTGTGCTAATCACCTAATTGATTGAAAACAAACAATAATTATTGCACGTGCCTATTAGTAATGGAGCCATTCAAACTGATTGTGTACTTATGTTGTCGATTTAGCGACGGAACATGCAATAATGCGCTGGTCCTCGTTCGTCAAACGCTGCGCAACTCCATACCAATGTGGATTTTTCAATATCTTAAGTTGTTTCGGCATCATGCAAAACCATTTTGTTCAAAAAGTTCTTAGAGCTCGCGTTCTCGTAATGTCGCCATAGGAAACTTAATTTTATAATGGGCAAAGCTCTTCTCTTTGTAAGTTCATGAGTTTCAAAAGCATGTTTCGGGACAGGGTCGAATTGACGGCGTAAAATGTCGGGTCAGTCGTGAGACAATGTAGTTTATTAGTCCGAAGTCATCTGTAGGCATCTTTAACAAAGTGGTTTTCAGAATAAAGTGAAGCGATTTACACCTGAAACACACTTTTCAGGATGTTGGGATTAGAATTGAGCATTTAACACTAAAAATATAGTTACCGGCATGTAAGTTGGCCAAAGATTTTTTAATGGGGGAAGTTCGCGCACGCACAATTTCATACATTTTTACATGCACGAACTTCCCCCAATAAAAAATCTTTTGCCAACTTACGTGCCGGTAATAATACATGATTTAACATTGAGTTATTAACTAATAACCAATGTCAAATGTAAACACTTCATTATTACGAATACAAAATATTTTCCTTTGTTCACAAATAATAGATATTATGCATGGTCCATGGCCAGCATGTCCCACTTGTTCACATAATCGCTCATGTACAGCCAGCCTCAAAAATATATTACATAAATTGACAAGAATTTATTAAATTTTCTACAATCTTTGTTTCATAATATTGTATCAGTGTGTTACACATTGGGTACTTTATTGTGTTATCTTTTGGTTTTAATGTAGCTACAGATTATTTTGTGAAGGTTTATTTAATCGACTTCCATGCCAAAAATACCGTCTCCAGTTAGTAAACGGAAATCGATTACAAACTAGATTAAAATAGTACGAGTAATATTTAATATTATATTTCCGGAAGTTATTTAGCACGCCACCTATCTGTCGTTTTTAGATGTAGAAAAGTATATAAGCACATGTCAGCGCATTTTAAAGTTAATAGTCCGGTCATGTAGCCATGACCTCTAAGGGTCAAAACTACGAGGTGCCAATAAAAAATAAAAATAAAGTTACTTCCGTGTGGAATATAAACAGCTATAACGTTAAACTGCTCGTTTTCTTGTCCCAATTCGTTCTGATTTCTTATAATTGTATCTATATATTGATACAGGGTCTATAATGGAACACAAATTGTAGACAATCAAACAATAGCATAGCCATAAAAGGGCTTTGTATCAATAAAATCTTTTTAACAAAAAAATCAACCGACTTCCAAAAAAAACTCTAAAATCGTTTCTATTTTTCACTTGTTAGTTGTGGTACCTACCCCACACAAATTCGTATACCACTAATTGAAAAGTAAATAACAGTGATAGGAAATTATTAAAACGTCATCAATATGAACTAAGTGGAAAAAAAATACGCAGTATTATGGATAACTCAAAAACTCCTGGTCAGAACTTGATCTCATTTATATGGGACCATATGAGAAGCGCCAGCTTTCAAATAAAAAAAGAATCATCCAAATTAGTTCACCTAGAAAAAAGTTCTGAGCTAACACACATGAAAAAAAAAAACATTCGGATTGTGAACCTCCTCCTTTTTTTAAGTCGGTTAAAAATTGAGGGCCATTTTTACCCGATTAGTTCTAAAGTGGGGTTCATATACATCTTTTTGAGGCTGACTGTTCCTAACTGAAATATTATCGGTGTGTTCAGCTGCTCAATACTGATGATGCGGGTCTGATGAAGGTTTAGTAAACTTTACGCTAAATTCATTAAACGGTAATATTTACCGAATAACCGGTAAAAGGTTGTTTAAACAGTGTTTTTTGTTAAGGACGGCGTTATTGTATTTTATTATTGTCTGTGGTAAGGTGTTCAAAGGCTTTGTAGACCTTTTTTAAATCGTTGTTTTGTTCAGTTTTTTTTTTAATGAGCGGGAGAATATGAAATGTAGTGTTAGTGAGATCGTGATGTTATGGCTAATGTATCAAATTGTCAGTATTGTTCCGTTGTAACTTAGATGCACGGTAAACCTCGAATGAGTTTGTAATAAATAATAAGTAAGTATAAACAAAAAAAAAAAAATACGAAAGCAAACGAATAAACGTATTTTCTTTCCTTTCTTTTTTTTCTTTATAATCAATTTAAAAAAGTAAAAATGATAACCTACTTAAGTAAATAGATGTATCTAAGAGTTTATTACTAGTGATTCGGTCAACGATAGGCAAAGTTGAGGATGGAGAAATCTAGTGGTACCTAACTGGGTTTAATTCTTAGCTGAAATAGTAAAAAAACATTATTTACTTGCTTCCAATGAACCAACACTGCCAAGTGCTAACGTTCCGACAGTTGTTAATTCTCATGACAGTACTAAAAAAACACTCTGAACTTCCCATTTATCACGATTTTCCAACACAAAATAAACGATCATCAAATGTTTGTTCAATTACCCATTACAAGTTTCTCTGTTTTCTTGGCAGTTTTCTTTTACAACAAAATATCGATCTACTCACACACAAAAGCTATTTGTAAAAGAAAACTAAGCATTTGGCTATGAAATCTTGACTATGTACATTGCCACCGAAAACTTATTAAGGGGACTACAGGACCTAAACGCAAGTTTTATAATGCCTAAAAGTATATGATCCACTGCAATAAACCAAAACAGGAAAAATATATAATATTCTTTTGGATAATGTTAGATAGTGTGTTGAAAACATAATACCTACAACTAATTTGATACGATAGAAACAAATCACGAAGATACCTCTAAAAATGTCTTATAACGATAAAAAATCTTACTAATTACAATCATTCTGATTTTTTGTCAGATTATTCTAAAAGTAACATATTAACGTCATAGTGTTTTAATGATTTACTTCGATAAATAGTTTTTTTTTATAGATAATTGCTCCGTATTTTGCAATAAATTACCAGCGTTGTGTCATCGCGCTTCTCTTTCTTTCTATGCAGTCCGACAGTGACCGCGATTTAGCTGTTGTCAGCCTCTTAAAGTCTTAACACTAACATATTTACACTCACCTGCACTTACGAACATCATTCACACAGCATTATTCATTTCCCCATTTACATTCTTCATTTTTTGGTTATACTTATTCTTATTTTTTTAAGCTATTGTATAGCTTTTATCGCGGGCTTTGAGCGCGGCGACCGAATCAAGAAATTCCGTAACGAAAATAAAACCTAACACCCCCCACTCCGCCTACCATGTAGCTCGGCCGAGCGTTCGCTTAACGTGTATGTATATGGTACGACTGTACTTGAATTAATATCAAAGAAAAAAAAAATACTGCGTAAATAAAAAGTAAATAAATAATTATAATTGCATAAGTTGATAAAAAATGCTATGCAATAGCTTTATCGCGGCAGTCCCCGAGTGCCACACGTGTTATTTTTTACCTAAGGACGTATCAGTGAAAAATATACATAATTTGTATATTTCTTTGAATTTTTGGTTAGACTTGTTTTTTTATTTTTTTTTACCTTTGTGTGTTCTGAATTTTGTAAAATAGTAGTAACTGTAAGTGTTGCTTTCAAACTAATGTTATAAAACGTGAGTTAAGTGAGTGTCATACGATTTCATGAATGAAAACATTGATTTAGGGACTAAATTATAACGAGAATTGTTGGGCACAACAGCGGGGTAATTACGTAACACACTAACAGTAAGAATGGGTTTCATTTTGACAGTTCATCAACATTCATTGCGTTATTTGCGTTCTTGAGCAGACAAATTTTTCGAACATATGAAGCAATGGATTAGCAATAGGCTTCAAAATGATTCAGATTGTGATAGATGGTGTGTTACGTAATTAGGGTGCAGTTCTTTAAAGTTTAAATACAGTGTGAGTCTTCATAATGTGTATATATCGAAATGAGGGAACTAAGCTCAATTTTGGCGACGGATTTTTTATTTATAAATAAAAAAAAAACATTGCACATAAAAATATGCTATATTTTTTTTTTCTTTTTTATGTGTTTTTGTTTTTTTCTCCATCGTTAAAATTAAGCTTAGTTTCCCTCATTTCGATATGTGCACATTATGAAGACTCACACTGTATACAATAGAATAAAAAATGTGTTTTTTGAAAACCACAAAGTTCTAACACGTACGTAGTTACCGTTCAAATCACCAAACATTAGTCTCCTAAATCCTGATTATAAAGGTACCCTACCACGGTTCCTAAGTAGTTACGCAACTCAGGGGACTATAAATAGGTAAATGGGTTAGGTAATTACCTGTACGCTCAATAGGGGATGAGTCGGCACTAAGGGGTTGAGTCGTGAGTCCGACCTAACGCAAACATTGTTTACTTAGGGCTGGCAGGGGCAGGATGAAATGTAACGATTTAACAAGGAAATTTAATGCAGTAGTTTAGTAGGTAGATAAATAAGTATTCCAGGAAAATAATTAAAAAAAATATATATATGACTTAAAAAAACACTATAAAGTGAAAAATAATTTTAATTTCGGAAATCAGGGTCTTTGGTTTTGTATTTTCGTTTTTTACCACCGACATCCGAAAAAAAAATTTTTGGAAGTTGGTAATTTTTTCTTTTTGGATTTTTTTTTTCGCCTTTTAGTTGTGGTACTTACCACACACAAATTCGTGTACCACTACTAGCTATGTAAATAAAAGTGACAGGAAGTTCAAGCTATCATCAATATAGGTGGAAAAATACGTATTACTGAAGCTAACTGAAAAATTACCCAAGCAAAGTTAATAAAATGTATATGGCACCACCTCTGAGGCATACCCTATGTATTATTTTTTTTTTACGAAATTGTTCCACAACTGCCGGAGATATCGTGTAAAAACTTAAATTAAAAAAAATACTTTTATAGAGGTATGAGGAACAGGGTGTAAAGCTCACTCATACTCTATTGAAAAGGGAGGATCCTCCGACCAGACGGGTGTCGTGTCTGGTGGGCAACTGCCCGACGATTGATGTCGGGATGTTGTATACAATGCTAGTTGCGCGGTAAACTCTGCTTGCGCGATGCAGGATTTTGCGTGACGTCAGTCTGACGCGTAGCTCGCATGTGGCGTTGTAGATGCCGCTACACTTTACTTTTTTAAGAAGTCGGTTAAAAATTTTGTACTGTGTGTTCCAAAATTAACCCATGAAAGTGTAAACAAACTCTGTTCAGGTTAAATTCTTACGCAATCACTTACTAAAAGGAATAAATATAACTTTAATATGTATTTGGAAGGTTTCAACTTTAAATCTCACCAATCTTTCCAATAATTATGTTTCGAATAACATGAATAAATTGTATTTGTCAAATGAAAAACATCTTTAAGGTGATATAAAATTGAAGTTTGAGTTTTAGTATTCGAATGCAATAATTAAATCAAAGCACTCAGTTTGTAAGTGGCAATACAAATTGGCATCCACATTCCACAGGTTCGTTTTCTGACCCATTTGTGTACATTTTCATCAAATACTTTTGGAACTATAGTACTGTGCTTGGGTACTAGCAAATAGATTTACCGTGAAACACACAGGGGATAAATTCTGCCAGCTCTGACGTAATTACCTCGACCTTGACTTTTGACCTTTAAGGCTCCCGCAGACAGGCGCGACGCGACAGCGCGACACAAATGCGCCGCACGTCGAACAACGAGCAGTTTCGCGTGTGTCGCGCCTGTTTGTAGGAGCCTTTACTCTGCCAGGAAACTATAAAAGCCATTCTCCATTGAAACCAATTCCTTGAAATATTAGAATAAGTCATTTATTTCAAGACAAAAAGACAACAGGCAAGTTCAAACAAATCACAAAGGCTCCAATATAACAAAACACATAACATAGCATCACCCCTGTATTCCCCGAAGGCTTCGGCAGAGGTGTACATATAGTGCACCTACATTTAGCCAGTTATGTTTAAGTCCCATATAAATACCTACAATACAATGCAAGATTATTTTTTAAACTGGAAAGTAGAGATCTATTTTTCAGTTTAAAAATAATCTTGTAATTAGAAGGAAAACTCGACAAAAGTTTAAATAAGTGGCGCCCAACAAGGCCCACGTTGGGCGCCATCCTTAACTTATGTGTTTATGGCCACACTTAACCATATTATAATATTACACCGTACTTCATACTGCTGAAATATTAAATATATTTCGGCACAAGTTTACTTAACTAAGGTGTTAAATGAAAGTACCTACCTGCTACGTCGACAGATGGTGTAAAGATTTATAACTCTGCCGCGTAATAATTTACAGTTTGTTCAAGTTAGGGAACATTTTAAGTCGATGTGAATATAACGGCGGGGTAATTACGTAACACACTAACAGTAGGAATGGGTTTCATTTTAACAGTTCAACAACATTCATTGCGTTATTTACGTTGTTGAGCAGGCAAATTTTTCGAACATATGAAGCAATGAATTAGCAATAGGCTTCAAAATGATTCAGATTTTGATAGATAGTGTGTTACGTAATTAGGGTGCGGGTGTAAAAAGATACTTAACGAAGCCTAGAATCACTTGTACTCCACGTCATTGTATTTTTTTTTGTACTGGACCATACTTGGAACCATTTTTGTTTACGAAGATATTGAAGGTCAGAATTACAAGTTTTACTGTTTTTTTTATTTATAAAAACAAGCTTTTAATGTTATACATTTTCAACTTTCCATCATCATTATAGCTGATCGAAAGTCACTTTATTCCTCAGATTCCCCTTGCTGAGGCATGGGCGAATAAGAATGATTCAATGAAATATCCATTACTTCTAAATCAGTAAACAGTTTTCTCGCTCTACAAGTTGCAAAGTTATGTTGACAGTTTTTCAGCAGCTCCAATAACAATAGCAAAACACCCTTCTCAACCTGAAAACACAAAAACAAAAGCGGATTATTTAATTTTCGGACAAAAACCACTATTTTGTTTCCCTTCGAAGGCCGGTCAGCCGCTCCATCACGCTCGTTGACCTGACAGTCAGATCCGTGATAAGATTGTCCACTACTTCCGAGCTACTTACATAAATTCTATGGCATTCTGTAGGCCGTTTCTTTTGTTTTCAGTTTGTTGAGTTCAGTTGGTCTGTTCTGTAAAAAACTCCGTGAAAACCTTGGTTAATTGAGCTTGAAGTAGCTGTCAATAGTGTCAATCCCTATCGTCAGATGGAATCACAACTCACTTCAGCTAAGTTATCACGGAGGTTTTACAGAACAGATCGGCTGGTTCCAGTAGAAGAATTGCATTGGAATGGAAAAAATATGGTATTTGGTCACTATTTTCAACTGATAGGACAAAAATTACGTCATAATCATCGACCTAGCTCTTTTCCCAATTTTATTGGGGTCTGCTTGCAATCTAACGAGATGCAGTTGAAAACCTGTACTTAGCATGGAGCCACTGTCTATCTCTCTCTACAACCAGTTACTAGGTAATACGATATCCCTTGGTAAGACTGGTTGCCAGACTTTCGGGCTTCCGACTACCCGTAACAAATGTCAAAGATCTACAAAATAATGAAAAATTTATCCAACGGTTTAACAGAAAAACAATGACGTATGCCTTGCATTATTAATTCACAACAAATAATTCTGACAGATAAATTCTAACTATCACTTTTTGTAAAATAATAAGGACATATTTATTTAATTATTATTGTTATAGTGATCGTTTAGTTAGTCCCTAAGAACATGCGAAGCAAGAGACATGATGCAATTGTCAAGATGATTAAAGAGGTCTTAGTAGGATGAGAAAAAGAAACGAAAAAAAAAAAACAGTGGAGACTGAAAGTTATGTTTATTCAGCTAATACAGGGTGTAAGGTTAAACGAGGTACATACTTTAAAGGAGTGTATAAAAACAAGTAAGTAAGCCTTTTCATAAGTATTACACTCCATCGTTTAACCTAATACAGTAAATTTCACAATGTAACTCGAAATCCGGTCAGCAAAAAAATAAACTACATTTCAAACTCGTAAGCTCGCCCTGACAGGTCCGCACGATCCGTAAATCTCCGGATTGTGGTTAAGTTCAGGAACTAAAGGGGAACTAGATAAAAATTCATGTCTGAAACTTTAATCCCGTACCATATCTATTCTGTCCATTATACTTACCTATAACAATTTTGTACAGAAATCTGTACATTTTTTTAAATGGTTTGTTTGATAAGCCAGTCAGGTGACAGGCAGACCAAAGAAAATCCTAAGTAACTGCACCACTGAAGATGAAAAAGAAAGACAGACATTTTCTCTAGAAGCTGTAGAGGTGCACATAAATAATAATTATCGATATAATCGTTCTCAACACCTCATCGCATCCTATTACGGGTGCTTAATAGAAAGCGACGAGATCTTGAGCAGGCTGTACGAAAAGCTATTTATCTGAATTTTACTAGAATTTCCAAAATAAAAATAAACCAAAGTCAAACCAGAATCAAATAAAGTAGAGCAAAAGCGACCGACACAATAAATGTCCTTGATACAAAATTCTTTGTCTGTTAGAATAAGAGAACCCTCAATAAAAATGGACAGTAGATCGAGTTTGTCAGGTCAGTCACAATCTGTTGGAGTGAACAAATTAGAGGTAGACTGGAAGGAATAAAGTGATATTGTTCAATTGATTTACAGGATAGAAGCCGGCGACTGATTGATTGTGTGAGAATATGAAGACGAAGTTTATAATGGCGTCTCATTATTTTTATTGAACCGAAACCATATGAGATTACTAAGTTAGCTAGGCTGTCTATGTAATTTCCATATACAAGACTTACCATCTATCAGATTTACTAATGAAAAGACTTGTAATCAATCGACGGATGGCATAAGACTGTCCTCCTTACCTAACCTCATTTGTTAATTTGTGATTCGCACATTTTACAACTTTTCAATCATCCTCGAATAACAAAAGTTTTCTGAAAACTAATATTAAATAAACGAACATTAGTCCCTAGGTACAAGCGTTCACAAAAAAGTTGTCACAAAGGTTAGGAGATACCGCGATAGAGTGCGGGCGACGTTGAGTGATCGCGAGGTCCTCCGACGATACTATACACGATAACTCGCGTCCTTCATCAATCTCCCGCCGCAGACAAGTCATCGATTACAATGAGGACTTACTACGGGTGGGACTGGATATGTTGCCATCGTTGGAGAGGACGACTTTGAGAAAATTTGTTCGGGAGAAAACTATGAAAAATTTTAGTACTGTTACCATGATATGCAGGGACAACGGTGAAGGATAACATCGTGAGGAAACCGGTATGTCCTAGAATCAAAAATTCGAAGACATCTGACATCTGCCAACCCGCACTAGGCCCGCGTGATGGATTACTGCCCACACCCTCTCACAGAGAGGAGGCCTGTGTCCCAGTAGTGGGAACATTATAGGCTGATTATGCAGAGACAACAATTATTATAGTCAAGAATATTATAGCATGCCTGCACTCGTAGCCTGACCACGACCACTTCTATAATCTTTACTCTGCAAAGAATAAACATACGAGTATTATCTCATTCACACAAAGTGACATTTCTAAATCATAATTTTTGATATCGCGCCATCGCGCCGTAGAAATCTTTCTACAATCTGACATGTTGTCTTTCGTTTCTTCCTTTTCTACGGTGGCCAAGTAACGCGTGTTGGAAAAAGAAGAAGCAGTCGAAGCTGGACATAAGACACAGTTGACATAATACCGGGGAAAGAAGGTAAATAAAATTTTGAAGATGCAAATTGTTGTCCTAATAAAAATGAAGGAATGGTAATTGCTGAAGATGTTAGTGATAAAGTTTATCTCAAATTCTGCCTCAAATCCATCAAAAATTTCCAAACCCACATCATTTTATTTAAGGCTACTTTCAAAAAATCTAGAAAAAACATATATATCTTGAAAGATTGATGACCCCCGTTCGATTTGTCGAATTTCGTAACTATGATAGATTTTAACATAACTATCATGAGGTAAAAATTATAAATAATTGTTTCTAACAATCTTATAAGTGGATCGATTAGTTCATCAACGTCAAACAAAGTTGATTGTTGTTTATTATTTATGTTAATTCTAACAACTTAACACCTTCAATAGACATCATTATCCTGCCAGCCATTGTAAATAATTATTATGTTGTAAACTTGTAATTTCCATGTCCTCTCTGTCCGATTATTGTGTAAAATGAAAGGTTTAAGGTAATAACGCCTTAATCACCGTATTTGGAAGGCCATTTACTAATCACAGCATGTTTTATGGTGCATTAAAAGTCCGATATACCCTGCAGGCAGTCAGCCCGCTGTTGGTATTAGTAAGATGGGCTGGTGTCCAAAACTCCACGTCAAAGCGCGTGTTTTCCATACGGGTGGAAAAATCGATCATTCGATCCACCCGAGCTCCTCAAGGAAGGCCAGCGAGGCCTTGGTGTTACTGATAATCTCAGGAAGGGTACCTGGGTTTCCGAAGTACTTTGCTAGCCCGCTAACATTTTGCTGATTGGCAAATATATTTACCACGGGCGTCAAAAGAAGAAAAGCTGCAAGTCTGAATTTATTTATTTAAACTTCTAAGGCAGACTTTATATATAAATACACTTATCTATACTAATACTAATATACTAATTACTAATAATAATATAATAAAGAGATAAAATGTAATGTTGGTTTGTAAGTTTGTTTGTGTGTTTGTTTGTTTTATTTGTAATTTCTGGAACTACCAGTCGGATTTGAAAAAATCTTTTTACATATCATAGCCCAATTCTTGAGGAAGGCTATAGGCTATTTAACTTCACGCTAGAACCCTCAGGAGCCGAGCAAAAATAATAAAATGTCAGAAAGAACACGAAGAATACGAAGTCGAAAACGAAGTATTAGCGTGGGCAGGCGATGCGGTACGACGAGGTGGGTCGGAGAAACAAGAAATTTCACGCGAATATAGTCGCGGGAAAAGCTAGTGTCATTATATATTTCTAAACAAGCATTGTTGCCATCTCGCTAGGACCTGGATGAGGCTGGCACAGCAGGAGCATGGAGATTGACACAAAACAAAGAGTGGCCAGCAGTGGGTGAACTCGAACTGTGCATGATGATGACAAAACAAGCAAAGTTAACGTAAGGACTTACTAAAGCATTTCCTAATAGCCTCTCGTAAAACCTTGAGTTAATCTTCGTAAGGGAACGTGGAGATTGGAAACCAACGAAGAGAGGCATATTACCTGCAATGGATGAAGTTGAGCTGTGAATGATGATGATAATCATGATGATGAAACGAGCAAAGGTAACGTGAGGGCTGACTACAGCATGTCTAATCAGTTCTCATAAGGCCTTGAGTTACTTATTCCTCGTACTTAAGTATCTGCCTATGATAAAAATACCCACGACTTAAATGCATATTTAAAAGAATGTTAAACATTTGTTTGTGATAATGACATAGCTATTTAGGCCAGACATCTGGGTTGAGGTTAAAATTATAAAACATAATTATTTTGCAACAGTTTGGGTTTTCCAATGGCCGATGCAAATTATTACCAAAGTCTGAATGAAGAAGATGGACAAAGAAAGGAGAACAAAGCTAGAAAAGAGAATGCGAAGGATTGAAGATTCTAATTCTAATTAATAAGAACGGCACGGTTGGCGCAGTGGTTAAGCGATTGACTGCTGCGCTGCGTATCGCGGGTTCGATTCCCGCACGGAACAAATATTTGTATGACCTCCAAGTAGTTGTTCCGGGTCTGGCTGTTTGTGTATGTGAGTTTTAAATGTTTGTAAACGCACCCACAATACAGGAGAAATTCCTAGTGTGGGGCAACGTTTTTCTAGGGAGATGTTAAACCGTTTCTTGTAACTATGGTACATTGTTAAAGTTAAACAAGGTGGCATGGACATCGACGCGCAACCACCTATGGATTCAGAACATAATTCTGAACCCCCTGCGTTGAAATTTTTCGTCAGATATTTAAAAAAAAATTACTGTTCCATACATTTTGACCGCATAGGTATTGCACTTTTCTATGAAACAACAGATTTTTCTTGTGATAACAGACGACTTTTTTTACGTTAGGTCTAGAATCGTGTGCTGAATTCATGGTTTCAGTTGGCGCGTCGATGTCCCTGCCACCCTGTATGTGGAGATAAAGTAGATGTGCATATGAGGTAGAAGCACGTTTTTTCAACTTAATTACTTATTCTAATATTCTACTGGTAGATAAACGAATGTGATAAAAAGAGACACCATTTGCATAAAACACGTAGGAAACATGCCTGTGTGAGAAGTGGGCGATGATTATTGTTTTATTACAGAATAACATAAAATAATATCACGCCTGTATTCCCAGACGGGTTAGGCAGAGGAATGCCTATAGAATATTCAGAGTATATGTATCAATCAATTTTACATGAAGCGATTGCCTGTCTGAGCTCCACAACCCTGTCACTGGGTACCCTGATAACCCTTGCTAAAACTGATTGTCAGATTTCTGGGCTTCTAAATACCCGTAACGACGCGCGACGGTTAAAGTTCTACGAATGACAGCCGGGATCAACGGCTTAACTTGCTTTCCGAGACACGGAGGGGTCTCGATGTGGAATGGAAGATCACCCATCCACGAACCGACCGCGGCAAGCGTAGCTTAACCTTCGATCGACCCTTGCGGCTGTTATTTCAGAGATCGGATATTCGGATGCATATTCACCTAAAGTTGAGATGTTGGCTAATATGGAATGCGCTTTTGCATCGAAAAAATCTCGCTAACGTCAGATTCCAGTGACCAAACTGGACCAAATCATAGCGATCGAAAAGTAGTGATTAAGTTGTTGTAGTCCAGGTAATATTTACGACCAATCAGGATGCAGTGCTTAATTGAATAAAACAAATATTAAAATTTAAGTTTTTTTTTTGTTTGAACTAACACACACCACCCCTCCGTTTACACCCTACATACACATATTTAAATCGGGGGTTAAACAATAATTGTAAGTAAACAAATATGCGTGTTATTTTTTTACAAAAAATAAAAATAAATTTAAGAAGCCGGTTCCATACTTTCATAGCTAAAAATTAAATTTAGGTAAATATGCATCCGAATATCCGATCTCTGGTTATTATTTAGCCAAAAGCCCCTCAGCACAGAATATATTTATGTAATTACCCCGCTGGTTGCTGAGCAATACTGAGCTTGTTGCTTTTTGTTCGTAAGTATGACAGAACGTATCTGTTATTGTGAAACATAAGTGGCTTTTGTGCTGAAAATATTTTTGTATGTGGGACTTTAACGTCCGGGTAAAAAGTAGAATTAGAAGAGACTAAAATCTAAAAAGGCTGATAAAAACTGGAGTTGAGACTAGGTATATGGTTATGATACTGGTATTAATATTGGGATCATTATTATCTTCGGCAACGTATTGTCAATCCCCATTGATCTGCACAAAACATACGAGGCTTTCATGTGAACGCTTCTAAGCAGATAGTTAATACATCCGCCTGTCATTTCGTTCATCTCTTCCCGATATCCACTCGACAGGATTCTAATCCACATATCATCGCTTCGTCTAGCAATCCATCCTGCCCTGGTACTGCTACTCATTTTTTGCTAAAGCATTCTTGTCAACGCCTTACTAATTTTATAATTACAAGGAAAACTCACCTTGAAATAATTCAAATCTACTACTACTACTATTATTAGCCTGCATCAGCCCACTACTGGGCAAAGGCCTCCAGCTACTTCGATCCAGGGCTAAAGTAGACTGGTCGGTTGTTTTCTCGAGGTCGCCCCGCCATCTTCTACGGGGTCTGCCGCGACGCCTTCTGGCTGTGTCAGGGCTCCAAGTAGTGGTTATTTTGGCCCACAGCTCATTGGGAATACAGCAGACGTGGCCACCCCAGTCCTAATTCAGCTTAGCGGCTTTTTGAGCAATGTCAAATCTACTTTATAAAAATCATCATAAATTCATTTACTGAAAGACAACGCATAGCCCCCAGTGGTTTAGGCTGTGCTCTAGAAGCATGAAATTCAGCAAAAGAGCTTCTTATAAAGGAGATGTTCTAAAATGTATGGAGCCTGGGCCAGGTCCTTGTATTATACTGAAAAATAAGGAAACACATTTAAAACAGTTCTTAACTGTCCAATTACTTTAAAATGACTTTTTTCGCTGGTAAACCAACAAGAAATCACACTTGAAATTGCAAAACATAACAAAAACCCGTCATGGTGGTAAGCTGTCATTTTGATTGATTAATAACGTTTGAC
Organism: Dryobotodes eremita; assembly: GCA_917490735.1. Lineage (NCBI taxonomy): Eukaryota > Metazoa > Arthropoda > Insecta > Lepidoptera > Noctuidae > Dryobotodes > Dryobotodes eremita. The sequence continues at coordinate 17,259,015 of OU823257.1, forward strand.
ATGTTTATTGACACTGTTGTGACAGCTGACAGTTCTCTTTCTGTGATCAATGGTTGATATATGGTTTACTGTCATTGTTTTTAAGCACAGAGTATCTAAATCGGCGAGACGCCATGTTGAAAGTCGATAAAAAAATATATATCAATTAACTACCACAACAGTATACATTTAAATGAATTATCTGTATTTTCCCTAATTCTGTGGAATTTTCTCTTTATTTTGAGGTAGTGTACATAGACCTGACTCATTTTGAATCTCATCTCTTTATAACGAAAATGAAAGGATTTTTGTTTTATTCCTTCCCCAAAGGGTTTAATAGTGGATGAAAGTATGTATGGATGTTCGTAAATTTTGCCAATGGGAAATTGCAACGGGCACATACATGACTTGTCCTTTGATAAATCAAGCCTTAAGGCGCGGTAAGAAGCAAATTTTACAATACATAGCGCATCGCGGCAACAAACAAGGTTCAAAACAGCGATGCGTTTGACCAAAATAAAAGTAATATTGCAGTTTTAATTAAATCCTACTAATCCTACTTCCTACTAATATTACAAATTTTACTAATATTATAAATGTGAAAGTTTGTGAGGGTGGATGGATGGATGGCTGGATTTTTGTTACTCTTTCACGCAAAAACTACTGAACGTATTTTGATGGAATTTGGAACACGGATAGTTTATAACCTGGATTAACACGTAGGATACTTTTAATCCCGGTAGTACGTTCCCGTGGGGTAATTTCCGACATCCACGCGGGCGAAGCCGCGGGCAAAAGCTAGTTAAAGATAAATGCACGGCTCAGTTGAATAATTGCAGATATTTCTTTAGTTGATTTAATTCAGTTTATTATCATTAGATAAAATATGATAGTTTAAGCTCGAAATTTTGAAAATTATGCGAAAAAAATATTTTGTTGAGCTCGGATTTATGACTGTTTTATCATCATGATACTATTTTATTTTTATGAAATATTTTTAAATCTAAATCTTTTTTCTTTGAACATTTGACAATAAAAAAAATAAAAAATCTGGCTTGTATTAAGTCCATTCCGCAACTGTACGACAAAAAACTGAGCGTTTTACGGCGTCCTACGTTTGGGCAGCGCCTTAAAGCAAATCCTGAAAAAGAAAGCAGTAGGTACCAAACTTTCAAATCTCTAAATAGATTGCAGCTTAAGTAAGATTACCGACAGATTCCACCGAGTAAATTCTCAAAGGCTTCAATAAGAGTACGCAAGGAGTTCCCCTGTAATGTAATCCTATCGGAACCACGGAGCATCACTATAATCGGAACTCGTTTATCTTCCTCAGATAGAGAGGTAACAATATTGGTATAATACCTACAACTAAACTACACAACCTTCTTTCCCCAACCTTATTGCTTTTTCTCGTTCAGAATTGGAATTTAAGGGGGACCCTTAGTTGTAGCCAAAATTTGTTCCACGTATGAATTTTTCTGAATATTTCATATGAAAACTCTTAGGTGGAACAAATTTCCAAAGTTTGACGAGATATATAAAAATTGATGATTATTATTCAATAAATATATCATTCCTACAGTCGCGAATCACATTTTGATCAACATACGACGTAAAACAGAGCTGCAATTTGCAAAAACCAAAAAAAAATTAACTTTGCGGGCTACAGCTGAATAGGATTTTATTTGAAGAAGCTTGAGATAACTAGGAAATCTATCTATATATATACAGGGTTATTTGTAAAACACCAGCAACCTCTTAAGGGGTCATTGTATTCATCATTATAAACAACATTTACTATGGACCAAACCAGAAATCGCGAAAAAAAAAAACAGATTTTCCCTACATTTATATTAGCATAACACGTCAAAACGTAGGGAACAGCTGATATTTTTTTCGCGATTTCTGGTTTGATCCGTAGTAAAAGTTGTTTATAATGATGAATACAATTACCCCTTAAGAGGTTGCTGGTGTTTTACAAATAACCCTGTATAAATAAAAATCAATTGCCAAAAATGTTTATCCGCGCATCACTTCCAAGCGGCTGCACCTATTTGGCTAATTCTATTTTTGTTGTTTGTAATTGTCAGGACGAGGTTTGTATGAAAGATTTTTTGGGAAAATCCATCAGGAAAGTCGGTAATTTGGGTGTTGTTTTTGTATAAAATTCACCACGGGGGACGCCAGACACGAACAGCTTGTAATGTAATAAAAATGTAATTTATTTAGGTAAATAAAAGTTTTGTAGTACACACGGCTACATAAGCTATACATTTTTAGTATAAGGTGACCTCTCATTTTACGGAAATCTTATACAATGCGAGATCAACTTATACTGGAAATGCTTTCTAAGTAACCGTGTACATGTGGGACTTACAAAGTATGCATTATTAATTACATGGTGTAGGTACAACGAAATGGAATGGATGAATGGAAGTAGCAGTATTTAAATTTTAAACGAGTGAAAAATAAATAAGGTTTGAGAAAAGCAACATATTCGAGATGTATTTTGGCTAGAGTAAAGTCCTAACGGTTTTGTTTTTAGAGCTTTGCGATATTTAACTATATTACGGAACACACTTACAGTAGGAATGGGTTTCATTTTGACAGTTCAACAACATTCATTGCGTTATTTACGTTGTTGAGCAGACAAATTTTTCGAACATATGAAGCAATGGATTAGCAATTGGTTTGAAAATGATTCAGATTGTGATAGATAGTTTGTTTCGTAATAATTAGGGTGCTTCAATAATAATAGAAGGAAGATATATCACGTGCTATAATAAGCCAGTCATATCGAACTGCGCCTTAATGGCGTAACACACTATTAATCACAATCTGAATCTATTTGAAGCATTGCTAATCCACTGCTTCATATATTCGAGTAATTTGTCCGCTCAACAACGTAAATAACGCAATGAATGTTATTGAACTGTCAAAATGATAGCCATTCCTACTGTTAGTGTGTTACGTAATTATCCCGCTGGTGTAGGTACTTACATGTAGTTAGTACAATTGTTCTTGTTATAAGGCTAGTGCTAGACTATACCATTGTTATCGACGATGTTTTTATTGCTGAGCGGATTCTCACGCGTACTCCGCTCGGCTCATATTTGATTCGAGAACGGTGGTTCGATTTATAAGCAAAGGCGACAATTGATTATTAATTTAAGTGATTTATTGATAATTGTTTTTCTATGTGAAAATGACACAATTATGAGACTTTTTCAGTCATCTAGTGTTTAGAAAACCTTCGTTTGTTTTGCTAGTCTCTGATTAGCAAGTTCAGATTAAATATTTACCTAAGGCTAGGCGCAAATGATCCACCAGCCACAGCCACCGATGGCCCTGCGACAAGCAATTAACGTTCTTTTTCATACGTTTTGTATGGATTCGTTGCACGCGTGTAGCGGTGGCGACCATTAGCTAAGTACAGCAGTGCACGCCACTGCAGCGGGTGACTACAGCCATCGATCGCTGTGGCCGGTGGCTCGTGTGACCCTTGGTCAGTATATCTTAGAAGTAGTGGAAAATGCTAAATAGCAGTAAAGTACCGTGGAGTAACAGTGCTCTTGACTGCTAGACTCAAAAAGACTGCCTGATGCCCATAGGACCTGAAGAAGGTAATTGTAGTGCACCAGATTTCAAACACTTCCACCATTTATACCAGATGTACGCACCATGTTTTAGCAACAGACAACAGGCATCCTTTTTTTGTTTTTTTTTTCCGGGGAGGAAAATCCTCATGTATGTCCTCCGCCCTGAGGTGGACGGAGTGGTCTGTCAGACTATAACTGACTAAAAACCACCCCGGTGTTCCCTTCGCACACTGGCACCGGGTATCATGGAAACTTGTGCACAACAGGCAGCATATAACTTGACCTTGCACCACCTCTTCATGATCATAATTGTATCACGAATTTGGACAGATCCCTCATATGTTCGACGATATCTACCGATTATCTATCCGTTTATCCTACTTATGTAACAATCTGCTACCTACATTGTAAATAATATTCTAATCGCGATATCTCACACCTCAGGCCGCTCTCGACACTGACCTCATTCCGCGCCGGCCGGACACAACAAAACAAAAATTCACAACCGGATTTTAAACATTCTCTCAAGCACTCTGACCTCCGCATTTTCACTAATAAACATTGTCATGCGCACTGCTGTACCCATTACTCATGCAGTTTCTAAATGACGTCAAAACTTCGACTTCGATAAATCTTGTCGATAAATCTTCGATAATCGATACACCTAGGTCGATACTGTCTAACATAACCTTTACAGTTCACAACTTTACTGTGATGGAATCTGCGGGGTAATTACGAAACACACTATCAGTAGGAATGAGTTTCATTTTGACAGTTCAATAACATTCATTGCGTTATTTACGTTGTTGAGTAGACAAATTTTGCGAACATATGAAGCAATGGATTAGCAATAGGCTTCAAAATGATTCAGATTGTGATAGATAGTGTGTTACGTAATTAGGGTGCTGGTATAACCAGCACCATAATTGCGTAACATACTATCAATCAGAATCTGAATCATTTTGAAGGCCATTGCTTCATATGTTTGAAAAATTTGTCTGCTCAATAACGTAAATAACGCAATGAATGTTGTTGAACTGTCAAAATGATAGCCATTCCTACTGTTAGTGTATTACGCAATTACCCCACAAATGCGATATTATCAATATTTAATATTCAGTACTCAACTCCTTAAGGAGGATGCGCCAAGGTAGCCCGCGAAATTCAAAAATACTTACGTTTTTGCAATTTGCAGGTCACTGTCAGGTTGTATGTTGATTAAATTATGATTCGCGCTCGTAACAAATATGGCTTTACAGAATTATAACCATTAGAATCAGCAATACAACTCCTTAAGTTAGTTAATTAGTTACATTTTACCTTTTCTCCATCGATAGGGTAATATTGGTAGTGAGACTGACTGCGCGCTCACCAGTTTTTGTGGCTGTGTGTGAGGTGTACTAAAGCATAATGTGGAAGAGTCTTTTAATACATCCCTGTGCAGCTTCGTAGACCGATTTAATCAAGTTTTCATTCAACATCCAATACAGGGGTCCTACTCCCTCTTGCGGACGGCGAGCAATGGGCAGTTCGCTGTCCGGTAAGGACCAGGCCCGGGTCGACGGCGCGTCGTGTTCTACGCGCGCCTCAAAGAGATGTCAGCACCATTGACGGGTCCGATAGGGCCGATGCCTGCCGGGGTCGCGGACTGTTCGAAAGAGTTACCGTGGCCCTGGCGCACAGGCAACTGAAGGAACACGAGTGAGTTTTAGTCAGTAACAGTCTGACGCGCCCTTCCGCTCCGCTCAGAGCGGCAGAGGTCATTTGATGATTTCTCACCCAAAAAAATGGGGTCCTACTCCCTAAGCACGAAGTCCGTAATTTCGGCTGAAGTCACGTATTTTCCCTACTCCGTATTACTTTCGAACATAACATTAGTCTGAGGCCCAAACAAAAAATTCATGAAAAAACGATTTGACAGTTGGCCTTACTCCCGATACCTATGTTTTTGCTCGTCCGAAAGAATTAATTATTCGGGAGTACGGTTCACTTCTAAGTCTCGAACTACTTTCGGATGGGCCCGTATCTTCGTATACGGACTTAGAGAGTAGGCCCCCAGGAATGTACAGAATTATGAGATCAGTAAATCAACGCCACTGAATAACAATGATAAATACTTCGTTGCCGTGAAGTCGGAATTATTACGCGTGATTATGAAATCCCTGAGTGGGTATAATTTGAGGAACAATTATTTTGTGATTAAATAACAGAATGTGAAACGTAACACAGCGATTGAATGTTTTGTTTTTAGGTAACAGTAGGTACTTTGTCGCTCCTTACAGAGGAAGCAGCTGAATAAACGCACTACAGGTAATATTTACAGGAACCACTTATACGATATTTTCTCTACCCATATCTTATTACCTAAACATATGAAACACACACATACACACATTCCCACACACAGACCCTCTCACACACACACGACCCTACCTCATACACCCCTCCACACACACACACACACATGAAACATATGTATTGGTAATGAGCCATATTATGAGCATGTTATTTTATTACTTACTGGCAGATTTGTATGTAGGTACCTTTGTTTATAAATAATCACGATCCGTCATCCACATAATTATATCTACCGCCGGACGTATGACGGACGCAGGTATCAATACCTAAATAGGAAATAGATAGAGGTAATAACTACGATTACACTACACAAATACGAAAGACTTTATTTCGTCAGTCACAAATACGAATTTCACAACACCAATTTTCATAATTCTGAATAATTCAAAATTCCTAATATAACCACTCCGATTTATCATTCATCCTGTTTTTATAATTCCAATATTTCAATATTCCTAACGTGTATAATTACTATTCTCAAAATACCGAGTTTCACAAGATCGAATAACAAAAAATCCGACTTAATGATAATTCGAATCACCAAAAATACGAATTCTGATTAAAGTACTGATTAATTAGAATTCCGAAAAAAATAAAATAAGTGATAGACATAATTTTAATACTAGAAATAAAGATAAAATAGATCAACCATTTTTTAGGTTATCTAAAGTACATACATCTTTTATGGGGTACTGTGTTAAATGTTACAACAAAATACCTTGTGACATATTGCAATTAAATGAAAGAAAATTTAAAACTCATATAAAAAGTACACTTTGTAAACAAGCATATTACAAATTAGAGGATTATATCCTAGATAAGAATGCTTGGAAACATGCTGGTCCTGCTCCATAGGACAATCTAGAGTCTAGACAAAATCAAACTGGTTGCTAATTTAATTGTATAATTTATAATTTTTATGACATTGATTGTTACATTATGTACTTAACTACTTTAACTCACACACTAAATTATTACTTGTTAAAATTTTGGAAACATCATCTACTTTTCAATATTTGTAAATATGTGAGCACCATGTATCTATCACATAATTAATTTACCTGCCTTTGCATTATATTTAATTCTTTTTACCTATTGTGGTATAGTAATTTTATTCTAGGTGCATCGTCTTCACATATGATTACATAATTAATGTGAACTTACATAATATTGTAAAATATTTTAAAAGAGTAACGGTGGAGTTTCTTGCCCATTCTTCTCCATACGAAACTACCTTTTGGAAGGGGCAACTAGAATCAATTCTATTTTTTTGTAAATTTTGACGTTCAAAAGTGCCTTTTATGTGCCTATTTGAGATAAATGATTTGACTTTGACTTTGACTTTGAAATAAATTATATGATAACCTAACCTAACCCAAATGATTCACCAACAATAGAGAGGATCTGGCGCTCGGCGGTCGTTGTCGCGACACGCGCGCTTCGCTCGCTCGCCTTCGCGCTTTAATGGTCACAGCTCTAACCTTTTTTTTTTTTTTTTTTTTCGCTGAGAAATGCTTTATGCACTTCCGCTCGTCGGGGGACGACACGGGGTATGTGGGACTCCTGTCCGAATGACAGTATACCCACTAAAACTCAGCGGTGTTCCCACATCGCCGTGGTGGGAGGGCCATGGGAAACCGGCTCAGCCTTTACATCCACAACCCTCCCGGCGCTTGCCCGCCTAGCTGGCGGGCCCCGCATGCCCCCCAGGCTGGGGGGCTACGGGAATGGCCGGGAACACCTGGCCACTCCCGTCCGACACTGGTGGAGGCCTGTGCAATACAGGCAAGGGTGCCCCCGCACCCGTTGCCTGCTGGTCTCCACCCGGGAGGAGTCGGAGATGACTATCATACTGACGTCTTCTTCGACCCCTCCTCCGCCTTCGGAGCAGCGCCGCGTGAGGATCCTCCTCCCGCGCGCGCTCCGCCGCCTCCTTCTGGGACATGATGTGTTCGTAGAAGGAGGCGACTGCCGCCCAGGACCCCTCGTCCCCCAGCATGGCGTTAACCAAGCCAGGGAGTGAGAGGTCCGGTCCGATCACCGCGATGAGACTGCGGCGCATCTCGGACCACGAGGGGCACACCTCGAGGGTGTGCTGCGCCGTGTCCTCCGCCGCGCCACAGTCGTGGCACGACGGCGTCTCCTCCCGTCCGATCCGGTGCAGGTACGATCCGAAGCAACCGTGTCCGGACAGCACCTGCACCAGACGGAACGAGAGGAACCCATGCGACCGCTCGAGCCAGTCTCGCAGGACAGGCCCAATCGCGTCGAGGGTTCGGCGGCCGAAGGCTGCGGTGGCGAGTTCTCCCGTCCAATGGACGACGATGGCGTCCCTCGCCTCCCGCCGGACGGCCTCCCGCTCTTCCGGGGCTGGGCATTCTCCTCTCGCCCTCCGCCCCGCCGTCCATTCATATACTCTGGCAAGCACCCACGCCTCGAGTTCCCAAGGAGGGGTGCCGGCCAGAGCACATGCTGCTGCGAAGCCCACCGTGCGGTAGGCCCGCGCCACCCGCTGGGCTATGGCCCTTTGGGGTGCCCGCAATGCGGCGGCGTTCTCCCTCCTTCGGAGGGAGTCCTCCCAGATAGGAGCCCCGTAAAGGGCCATACTCCTCAAGATGCCGGCGTAAAGTTGCCGGCATCGCGCGCTGGGCCTCCCCAGGTTGGGAAGCAGCCACGAGAGCGCGCTTGCGGCCTTCAGCAGGCGTGACGACAGCCCGCTAAGATGCGGACCGAAGCGCCACCTGCTGTCGAGTACCAGGCCCAGATATTTCATCTGGGCCTTCACCTCAATTCTGACGCCCTCCACGAAGATGTGGGCGTCAGGTAGGGGGCGCTGCCGAGGTCCATGGAAGAACACGGCCTCGGTCTTGTGCAGCGCCACCGTTAAGCCTAGGCGGCGGATCCTCCCCGCGACCAAGGATCCGCCCGCCGAAGCCAGGTTGGTCGCCTCCCTGAAACTCCCCCCCCGGGCGGTGAGGAGAGTGTCATCCGCATAGCAGACGACACTCGTGCCCCGGAGGAGAGTTCCCCGCAAGAGCCAATCATAGGCGATGTTCCAGAGGAGAGGTCCTATGACTGACCCCTGCGGAACGCCAGCCTCGACGGCGTACCGCCGGACTTGGCCAGTCCTATTCGCCAGGACGATCGTCCGATGCTCTAGGTAGCTGGCTAGCAGACGACGCATGTATCGAGGCACTCCGTGGAATCGGAGCGCCTCTAGGATGGTGGAGTGGGGAACGGAGTTGAAGGCATTGGCTATGTCGAACGACACAGCCAACAATCCGTCCCGCGCCTCCATCGCCCCCTTCACCTGGCCCTTAAGGCGGGCCAGCGCGTCCACCGTGGAACGCTCAGCCCGAAAACCGAACTGAGCGTCCGACAAGTCCGGCCCGATACGCCGCAGATGACTTTTCAGGCGGGCAGCGATTATCCCTTCGAACATTTTTCCGACCTCATCGAGCAGCACGATGGGCCGGTATGCCGAGGGGGAGTCTGCTGGGTGACCCTCCTTGCGAAGGAGGCACAACTGCCCCTCCTTCCACGGTTTCGGGAACCTCCCACACGCAAGACATGCGCTGAAGAGGTCCCGAAACCTCTCCTCCATTTGAGTGGCAGCGATGGCCACCACTCTTGCCGGAACACCATCGGGGCCCGGAGCCGTCTTCTTGGCGCGGATATGCAGAATCGCCGCGCCGAGTTCCGACTCCGTGACCGGAGGGGCCTCCTCTTCTTCAGCTGGCGGAGCTGTCCTCAACGTGGCCCCCATCACTGGCGGGGCGAAGTTACTGTCCCTGCACGGGAACAGGGACTGAACCACCCCATCCAGAAATGAGGGCTCCAGGGTCTCGGCCACCGGGGGACCAAAGGGGCGCAATTTTTTGCGGGCCGTCTTGTATGGTCTCCCGTAGGGGTCATTGTCGAGACTCTCCAGCATCTCCGCTCTTGCCGAGTCTCTGGCGGCGGCGATGGACCTATCGAGGACCATTTTTGCCTCAATGTACAGCTCATAGAGGTGGTCCTCGTTGGCGTGGTCTCGTCGATGCCGCCTTCGGCTTCGCGTGTAGGCCCTCCTTGCCTCCACACACGCTGTTCGAAGCCCCGCCAGCTCCACCGACCACCAGTACACGGCGCGTTTGGGTGGTGGTCGGCTAGACCGAGGCATGCTAGAGTTGCATACCTCGGTCAGAGACTCCCTCAGGTGCCCCGCCACGGTGTCCACATCCAGGCCGGCGGAAGGCGCTGAAAACCAGTCCTGGATGAACGCCGCCTCCACCGCTGCCTCCCTGTCCAGGCGGGTGAGAGCCCACCGCGGGAACGGTGATCGCACCGAGAGGGGCCGCGACTCTCCGGGGCCACCGGTGGAGATGTCGAATCGTACGTAGCGGTGGTCCGACATAGTCTCCACCAGGTCCACCCGCCAGTTCAACACGCGCGCGGCCAACGCAGGGTTGGCGAAAGTGACGTCCACTATTGAGCCACCCTGCCGCCGAACGCATGTCTGGACGCTTCCTCTGTTCAAGAGGGAGAGTCCAGAGGAGGCTGCCCACATTTCCACTGCCCTCCCGCGAGCGTCGGTGGCCGGGTTGCCCCAGTTCACCGACTTGGCATTCAGGTCTCCCAGTACGGAGACCTGACGCGGCACCGCCCTGCCGACCACGGCGGCCAGGATTGCGAGATAATTCTCGAAATCCTGAAGAGGGCGGTTTGGGGAGAAATAGAAGCCCACAAGGGCTAATTCTCCCCACGCGGCGGCCACGTATCCCGGTCCCCTCTCTAATAGCGAGATGGGAGGGGAGTCTGTGGAAGACCGCGCCGCTAGTGCCACCAAGCCGTCCTCGTCACCCAGCCAGCTGCCGGGGACTGAGTAGGGCTCGGCGACCACCGCTACGTTCACCAACCACTCGGCCATAACCTGCACCACCAGGTCCTGGGCCGCCCTACAGTGGTTGGTGTTCGCCTGGAGGATGCGGTAGTTGGAAACCATTATTCCAACATCGCACATCCCTCCTCGGCTACCGCCGCTGGAGCTGCAGCGGCGACAACGACGGCGGTGGTGGCAGCAGCAGGGCGAACCTGCGCCGGCACTATGCCCTTCCTCGCGGGAGGCTTACAGTTCCTGCCCGTCATCCTGTGGTCCGCGGGGCGGCCACTGGCGGCACACGCCGCGCAGCGCAGCGTGGTAGCGGGGCAAGCGGCACCCTTGTGTCCCTCCTGCCCGCATCGGAAGCATGAGTCTCCCCAGTCGAACTTGGAGGGACACGTGACTCGGGTGTGGCCGAACGCAAAGCACTTGAAGCAGCGCGTAGGTTGCTCTTCAAGCGGCCGGACCACAGCTGAACTGAGCCCCACAAGCAGCCGTCCCTTGGTCGCAGTAAGGACGGCCCCAGCCGCGGCGACCGGGCACTCGACGCGGATGGTGCCCATGCCGCGGCGGCCGAGCCTGATGGCTCCACCTTTCACCGCGCCAGCGTCGCAGCCTCCAGCCGCCGCAACGGCCGCCACCACGTCCTCTTTAGTGACCGAATCATCTAGATCGGCCACCTCCAAAGCTGCGGTCTTTACAGGCCTGACGACCGTTGCCGCATCCGCGATGACCTCTTGCACCATTTTCGCGAAGAGATCCGCGTTTGCGCCGCGCTGCTCCCCCGAGAACTCGAAAATTCGAGCCCCGGCTAGGGTTCGGCGACACGTGATGTTGCCGATCCCCAGCCGGGAGGAATCCGCGTTGGTACGAGCCCGTCTTAGGACGGACTCATACGTCTCGCCCCGCTCCACGGCCTCCGGGGTGATGGTCACCACGACGGCCGCGGTTTTGGGAGGAACCAGCTTCCTCCCGCCGGCTGGATCCTTTTTCGCTGCAGGAGCAGTCGCAGCGGGCTTGGGGGTCGACTTTTTCCCTTTTCCCCCCTTTACCACTTTCGTCCACGGCTGGTTGGACGGGGTGGTGGAGGGAAGAAGGGCGTCCTCTCCCTGCAAGTTCTGGGGGGCTGCTGGAGTTGCAGACGACCCAGACGCTCCCTCCGCGCTCGTGGTGGGCGTTTGAGCGGGCACCGTGGTCCCCTTGCCCTTGCCCTTGCCCTTGGAGGGCTTTGGGGCCCGGGGCTGCTCGCCCGATGCCAGGCCTCCCAGAGGCGCAGGTTCCGGCTCCGTCGGCGGTGGTCTCATATCCGCCGCTAGCGGCGGGCGGAGCCGCCTTTCCGGCAAGAGTCGGTCCTCGATGCCCGCGAAGCAGCCTCTGATGAAGGCCCTCTCCTCCATGACAACCTCACGGATAGTTGCCTCAAGGCTGGCAGGGGAAGAGGAACCCTCCACCGCCGCACCTGGGGCAGATTGGGCAGGTCGGGCCGTGACCTCAGCCAGCTTCTGGTGCAGCTGGCTGACCTCCGCCTGCAAACGATCGACCTTCGCCTGCAGCTGTCATGTCTCGTCCGTGGCCGTCCGCTTCACCAGCTCCATCACGATGCCGTGCATGCTGGCGGCCCGGCATTTGAGGGCCTTCTGGAAGGTCCCCTTCAAATTGGAGGACTTTGAGGCGACCTCCAGAACTTCCTCCTTGTCCTCCTTTGCCATGCGCTCCAATTCCGCCAGGGAGTGGTCAGCATATAGCACATTGGGTGCACCATAGCCAGCCCTCGACCTGGTGGCTTGCGCCTGCCGCTCCTTGGCTGCGACCCTCTCCTCCAGGTCTTCCTGGAGTTGCGCCCTTTTCGCCAGGTTTAGCTGGCGCTCGGCGTCCACCAAGCCCACATCGTGAGCATAAGCCGAAGGAGAAGTTGAAGCCTTTTTAGACTTCGACTTCTTCTTCGCCCTAGATCCGACCGACTCCGAGGAGCCCTCGGACCCGAGCCTCATGCCGGCCCTCTTCCGCTTGGGGCGGTCGTTTTCGGCCGCCGACGTGTCCATATTGGACTCGTCGGCGTCCGACAAATCGTCCGGCCTGCTGAAAAAGCTGGCCGCAGATGGTGCGCGGTCAGCTTCCGACGCCGAAGCGCCGCCGGCGTGGCCCTGAGAAGGGCCGCTGGATTGGCCCTGAGAAGGGCCATTGGTTTGGCCCTGAGAAGGGCCATCGGGTTGGCCCTGAGAAGGGCCGTTTGAATCACCCTGGGAGGAGTGATTCGAATAAAAGCGCCCAGAGGCGTCACGGCTTGGCTTTCTCGTCATATTCGCAGAGGACCGCGTTATTATCTGCGAATCACAGCGCACTTTAGCCGCCGGTCTGCCACTCCGTTACGGTGGTCAGACACGGCGTTGCCCGGGGGAAACTACGTGGAAGTATGCGCTGTGGGGGATCCCCCTCACAGCTCTAACCTAAGCTAACCCAAGTGATTCACCAACAATAGAGGGGATCTGGCGATAATGGCTACTGTTCCAACATAACCTAACCCAAAGGATTCAATAACAGTAGATGGTACCCGACGCAGGTATATATCATAACAAGAAGAAGAAAACACAAAAAAAAATAATAATACACAAATACAAAGTAGACGTTTTTAAATTACATTAAACGATTTTGAATTTATGTAACTGAATATTATACTAATTGAATCAGAATCAGAGTCCTAATTTTAGCAGTTAATTCGAAGTATTGAAAATCGGAATGTCGTTATTCGGACCGAGAACCCATAGAGCATTTGATTCTTCAAAAAAGATTCTTGAAAACAAACAAATAGCATTTACCTACGACTTTCGGTAAAATAAATTGCGTGAATTTTTAAAATAGACTTTATAATTCTTAGGTAAATATTATGAAATTCGGTCTTTTGAAATCGGAACATCGAAATTGGAATAAAATATATTCGGAGTATTTGGGTGTGCCTAATCAAATCAAATGAAATCAAATCATTTATTTCAGATAAATATCCATAGGTAAATTTTACACAAGTCATAGTACAAAATAAAATAGAATATAATTAAACCTACTTATGAATAAAAAAAAATATACAATGGTGAAATGTCACTACAAATTAGTTATATGCATGACTGTATTAGTTCATATATTATAGTGGTACCATCATAGATAACCATTCAAATACTGTTTGTGAATAGTTGTCAATATGCAACAACTTCCTGCTACGGCTGCATGGTGTGTCCAGATTGACGAACCTCCGAATACTGGCTCTGAGCAACAATGGCATACTACAAATAGAAGGGCTAAAAGACCTGATATATCTTAAAGTTTTAAAATTAGCAGGCAAGTCAATACAGCAGTACAGAAGTAGTAGTCTGCGCAAATCAAATATATTCATTTCGGACTTAAAAATTACATCCATAGGTGTTACAAAACAATCATTTTATAATTATCGAACCTGCTCACAAAATTTTACGAGACTGTTAGAAATGCGACCTGCGGGGTAATTACGTAACACACTAACCACGGATATCGAGGGATATGGCTTGGAGGCGTGGCACATGTCGCCTCTGTCAGGTCATACTGACCCAAAATACGCATGACTCGGTGAGCATCGTTTAGTCAAATGTTTGCATCGGAACGTGTTGTGTGATATCATATTTTTAAAAAATGCCGAATTGTTCCGTCCTTATTTGCAAAAATAGGACAATTACAACAAACCTTAGGACAAGTGGCGTGTCTTATCACCGGTAAGTAAAAAATCACTGAATGAATTACAATATTTAAGGATTTTACAAATTATCTGGTTGTGAAATATTTTTGACATGCGTCAGCTTATTGCCTAATGATTGACGCATGTCAAGGCGACGCATTAGTGATGCGCAGCGCTGAGATGTGGATATCGATAATTTTTAGTTATTCTAAATCAAAACTTATATTAAGAACCTGCGGGGTAATTACGTAACACACTAATAGTAGAAATGGGTTTCATTTTGACAGTTCAACAACATTCATTGCGTTATTTACGTTGTTGAGTAGACAATTTTTTCGAACTAATGAAGCAATGGATTAGCATTAAGCTTCAAAATGATCCAGATTGTGATAGATAGTGTGTTACGTAATTAGGGTGCTGTTTTACAAGAAAGATCATATTTTATTTCAGTTTCCCGAAAGATCCAGAAACTAAAAATAAATGGATAGATGCAACAGGCAGAGAAAATAATTGGTTCCCCTCAAACCAAAGTGTAATTTGTTCTTCCCACTTTCAAGAAGATTGTTTTAAGCCGTCCGCGAAAAAACGCAGGCTTTTTGAGTGGGCTGTACCTACACTCAAATTAAGATACATATTTGAAACTGTAAGTTAACTTTTATTGCATGTGCAAAAGTTTTAGGCAAACCAATTGTCTTCATTCTCCAAAACTGTATGTGCTGCTGGGAAGTTTGTTGCGCCACTTCTTCTCCCCAGCTAATGCACTAGGAAGTGGTGAAGGGCGGGTGTTTTTGGGGGGACTGTCTTATGTAATTTTGATGTTCGAAAAGTGCTGAGTCTCAGCCTAATTTGAATAAATGACTTTTGATTTTGATTTTATGTTCAATAAGTACCTATATGAATTGTTGTTTTATGTGTGATAGTTGAATAATTTAAAGTAAGAGAGAAACTGAAGAAACTGACTTCCTTAAATGTTATTTGCAAACGACAATATTATATTTTTACTTGTTTTGTTGTTATGGGTGTTTTAATATTCCACATTGAAAAGCAGAAAAAATAAACGATACAAAATACGTCCAAAACACACCTCCTTTTGCAGTCGCTTTTCATCGATATTTTTATCGATCACATAAATATACCAACCCTCTTCCCTAATTGATGCTACAGTTACATGTGTGCATTCAGTGACTGTATCTATACTTTCTAGTGCCCGCCTCTTTTGAGCATATGTGCAATAAAATAGCACAAAAGTGTTGCGCATATTTTCTTACTTGTGTGCGAAAAAAGCATCATGTGTGCCGTATCTATTTCTTTTGTTTATGTGTGAGTTTCAGGAGTGGGGAAAAGGTGGCGACACTTAAACTTGAGCAAACATAGAGTAAAGGCATATCTCTCGGATATCTATGACACTAACAGTAAGAATGGGTTTCACTTTGACAGTTCAACAACATTCATTGCGTTATTTATGTTTTTGAGCAGATAATTTTTTCCATCATATGAAGCAATGGATTAGCAATAGGCTTCAAAATGATTCAGATTGTGATAGATAGTGTGTTACGTAATTAGGGTGCTGTAGAGGAGAACAGCCGGACATCCGGACAAATACAAATAAAAATAAAAGTATTGGGCAAATTTTTAGATAAAACTACATAATAACTACATTATTACTCGATTAATCAAATAAATGTATTTTCTTTCTTTATTTATTTTTTCTATAAATGAAAACACAATATTTAATCACATCATCAAATATTAGAAGTAGTTACACACGGCTATATACCAAGCTACAGACTTCCAGTTTTAGCTGACCTCGCATTGTATAGGCTTTTCGTACAGTGAGAAGTCAGCTTATACTGGAAATGTATAGCTTGATATACAGTAGTCATGCGTATTATAGGGTGCATTAAAACAGCCTTCATAAGGACCACGAGTGAAGATACTTTTAAAATAGTACGTTCCAATCAGCTCCACTACTAATCGCTCTGATTGGCTATTTTTTACAATGGGAAGCAGCTTACTGCAACCTATAAACAATTGTATGGCTCGTTCCGACACGATAAAAGAAAGAGAAAAGCAGTTTAATGGTGTATACAGTGAAACCTGGTTAATTGGGATCTCAAGGGACCAAGGATTTTGTACCATTTAAAGAGGTTTTCATTTATCCAGTTTTCCAATTAGAGAGGTTTAAAATTATCGTTGTCTCATTTACAGAGGCCCCCGCTTATAGAGGTCGAAATGTACTGTTATTCCATTTATAGAGGTGGAAAGGTTAATAAAAATGCGTATTTTTGGTGATATTTGTTATTGTTACGTGTCGAAACCTGTCCCAATCTGATAAATGTCTCACTTATACAGGGAATTGAGCTACAGACTCCCAATTATAGAGGTAAACATCGAAAAAATCCTAGAAATCAAATCTTATTTAACCAGGTTCGTAAAGTCCCATTAACAGAGGTAATTGGATGAAAAAGTGCCGGGACCTCATTGAAATTCTCAATAATAGAGGTTTCTCACTTATCCAGGTCCCACTTAACCAGGTTTCACTGTATAAGCAGACGAGACATGAACACATCAAAGAGAACCCCTTGCAGTAAGTACTCGTACTAGAATCAAAATTAAGCTGTAACAGTAGAGAAATTGGTACAACTGCCACTAGCCTAAGGAGGAGTCTATAATTATCTTTCTTTCTTTCTTTTTCTTTTTTTCTTATTTTTTCTTTTTTACTTTTTTTTTAATAAAACTTTGCCCCAATTTCTCCTGTATTGTGGGTGCGTTTACAAACATTCAAACCCATATACACAAACAGCCAGACCCGGAACAACTACTTGTAGGTCATACAAATATTTGTTCCGTGCGGGAATTGAACCCGCGACACGCAGCGCAGCAGTCAATCGCTTAACCACTGCGCCAACCGTGCCGTCAAATTCAACCCGTGCTCGTGCCGTCAATTATATTCATAAAACGCATAAATGGAGGTCCCATCACACAAAGAACACCTTAGCCTATATTATTATGCATAATGAACCATCCTATGTTATTATTATTCATAATCTGATGATTGATCTTGAGCAGATAACGCTAGTACGGTTCTTTTATATGCATGCATCTTGACACGCGCCATATGCGTTTGTTTCTTAAGGTGACCACTGACTAGGATCGGGAAATTTTTGATTATGAATGTGGAAGAGCAAAAGAAGACTCAGAAACTGATAGACGGATTGTGTGAAAGATGATATGGCTGAGAAAGATATTAATTCTAAGATAATGACTGATAGAAATAACTTAACATAATATCACGCCTCATTTCCCCAAAGGGTTAAGCAGAGGAGTAGCCACAATAGGAACAATTGAAAAAATATATTACTGAAATGTTTTAAATGTGACGACGTCGAGTCGGCGCAAAATAATATAATTAAATGCAGGCGAAAATTAAATTTCAAGTAATTAGGATATAATATGGGCAGCAGAACAATGATGACTCGAATTAAGGCACTACCTACGTCAGAGAGTGCGTCGAAAAAAAACCTGCTGGTCGCCAATAATTGCACATGCTCGTAACATAAAAGATATAATTATGACGCGCTTGAAATCGTGTGAGTCTTCTGCCATTTTGGAACAATCAACGACTGTGATTCACACAAAGTTTTGACTTCAATTCAACTACACGTTCCCGAAGTCCTAATATGTCTCTATTAGGACTTCGGTCTGGTAAGTTGCGCCACAGACCGCGTTCCAATTACAATCTACCCTAATATTTAGTGTAACTACCAGCTCGACTACGAGCAGTGACTTCGACTATTTATTAAATAGTCGAAGTCACTGTTCGTATTCGAGCGAATGCTTCCAGTTAGTATCCACCTTAACTATCACGTAATGGTAGAAACCTTCTCGCGTGTGTAACTAATACGATTATGGTAATAAACTGCACGAAAACCTTCACTTAACAAGATTCAAATAAGAAAATGTAAAAGTTAACTATCTTCGTTGTTAACCCAACGTATTTAGCAATAGTATGCGAATGTCGCAAATGGATTGTCGAATCTGCTGTTTTACATAACCGCTAGCCGTTTTACAAAACAGCTCCGTTATGTAAAACAGCTGAACAACGTTCAGTTGGATTGTCATGCGTTATGTTTAACAAAACTGCTACCCACGTTTACACGTAATGCAGAATGGCTTATCTGCAGTCACAATAAGCGTTTGGTGTGGCATCTACTGCCGAATCGGTCGCAGTAACTAAGCAAACAAAAAATAATAAGTAATTATATAATTACTTATTATTTTTTATTTATACAATGACATGTGTATGTACTTTGTAAAGTATTATTTACTATTTTTAATTATTGTCAATGTGAGGACTATGTGGGTCATTGCTTTTTTGTTTTTTTTCGTAAGTTAGTTTTAATCATGATCTGGCAGCTTGAGTAATTTACGCGGCTTACCCAAATGCCCTTTAAATCGTTGAGCTCCTTAAGTTCTGAGTTGAGCTGCACGATTACTGACAAATGCGTGCACTGACTGGACAGGTCCACTCAATCTGTGTGGTTCATTCCTCAAAAGACGATTTCAGACACTAATCTAAATGGTCTTGACATGATCTGACCAAGATTATGTCTGAACTTTAAAAGAGACTGTGACCTCTGAGTTTGTGCTTTTCTTCTCAGAGTAGTCAGATAGGAAACGCCGATCTCATCTAGTTTAAAAAATATGATTGACGTGTAAAAGTGTATAAACCTACTTACAGAAATAAAATAATTTATCATTTACGTTTTTGTTTTGTATTGCCTTTGTGAATGATATCTTGCAAAAGGACAAGAGACTAATTGGAACAATCAATCAATGTAACCGTATCCATTCATTTCATTCATTCTCTAACAATTAACAATACTTATCAATCAATCTTTGTTCACAGGATAAGTTGATAACAAATAATGCCTAATTCGGAGGGATCGAATTAACAAGGACCTAGGGTTCCTTCCCGCTCTTCAATACCAAGTCTGGTCCACGAAGGGTCAACGTCCTAACTCCAACCATTGTCTTGTCAGTATGAAAAACGTTTGCTATAAAGTTTAGGACATAAGCTGGAAAATAAAATGTATTCTATATATTCACATCGTGGCATCTCAATTTTCGTATTTCATGTTTCTTAATAGTATTTGCAAAAGGGTGTTTGTTGTAATGGAGAGGAAACCAAAGTATAACTACGATTAGCACACACTAAAGGGTTAAACAGAATTAGCTAGCGTAACTTCACAGACGTGATGGGTATCGATATCTAAACACGATAAAACAAAAATAATACGGATTTTCTCAATTTATACTTCAAGTACAACACCAACAGCAGTCGTAGACCCAAAAAAAAACATCAATTTATTTTAATTTTATATTCTGTCCTGTTGAGATACCATGAGACCCATCATGTCTGCGGAGTTTTACTAGCAAATTTAATTTGTTTGACCCTGTAAGTATATTGATTTATTTATGCAGCGCTTGGTTTTCTGAGCTTTGGGTAGTGGGATTAACTACCTCATTCAAGACATTTGCATAAGGCCTAGTCTACAATTCTTATCCTCCACACCCAGACCCAGGGAGTAATTGCGTAACACACTAACAGTAGACATGGCTTTCATTTTGACAGTTTAACAACATTCATTGCGTCATTTGCGTTGTTGAGCAGACAAAATCGAACATTATGAAGCAATGGATTAGCAATATACTTCAAAATGATTCAGGTTGTGGTTGATAGTGTGATATGCAATTAAGGTACAGGCACCACTAATTTATGATCTGAGGCTTGGGTTTTGGTGCATTAGAGTCCGTAAATGTCCACGATACAGGGGATATATTGCATAGATTAAATAACTTGAGAATGCGTCACGCACAATGGTCCACTTGAAGGACTAAGTGCGGAAACCAAAACCCTAAAGAAGAATGCGTTGGGCTAGTGACATCTTGAAAGTGGCAGGAATACCTTGACAAGGGACCAATTCAACTGTGAAGACTGGCAGACCTATAACTATTATCATCATCATGAGCCTAGCCTTTCCCTGATTATGTTGAGGTCAGCTTCAAGTCTAACCGGAGGCAGCTGAATACTAGTATTTTACATGAACCAACTGTCTATCTGATCTCCACAACCCAATTACTGAGTTACACGATACCCCTTGACAAGACTGATTGTCAGACTTTCGGGATTCTGACTACTCGGACCGACTCTCAAAGATCTACTAAATGACAGCCGGGAGCAACGCTCTGCGGCACGGAGTAGTCTCGGTATTTAATGGATGGTCACCCATCCACGGCCCGACCTTGGCAAGCGTTGCTTTACCTTGAAGATCGATTCGTGTGACTGTTATTATTTAGTCACGAGACCTATAACCATTAGTAGGTAATTCCAGGCTACGGTGATAATGATTTGATAAGACAATGAATAATTCCATTACATCTAGGTACTCTTATCTTGGTTCCATCAGCCAGTTTACATTTGGCAGCATCAAGACCTCTGATGGCTTGTTGGCTGCCAACATGTCCCAACGTGTCGTTTTCCCGCGACCCATCCCGACTTTAGCGACGTCATTACTACATAGCAGCTAATAGTAATGTAATGTAAATCACACTCAAAGGAAATTACACTCAAAGGGCTTTGAAACTCGGATGTCTAATAGTACCTAATGGAAGGACAAAGGAATTGGATATCACCTGTTCTGGGATGCATTTAACTATTGTATGTAGGTATTGTTATAAGCAGCTTAGAATTTGCTGTGTGAGGTATTGCAGTATTTCATACTCGCTATAATCATTTTCGAAACATTCCTCTTTCGTGTCTGAACATATTCAACCGGTTTTAAGTTTTATCTTACCAATAATAATGGGTCTTCAATTTTTTTTTGGAATTTAGTACTTCTTCGTTTCGACAAGAATTTTTCTTTCAACGATTGTCACTGCAGAAAAACCTTTTGGAGCAGAATCTTATAATTATTAAAGATTCAAAACATAAGCCCAAATTTTCTTCAGTTAACATATTTTATACGTGGCTATTGTGTGTCAATATCTTCTCAACTATCCTGCCGTAAACCAGTGGGGTAATTGCGTAACACACTAACAGTAGGAATAGCTGTCATTTTGACACTTCAACAACATTCATTGCGGTATTTACATTGTTGAGCAGACAAATTTTACAAACATATGAAGCAATGGATTAGCAATAAATAGGCTTCAAAATGATTCAGATTGTGATTGAGAGTGTGTTACACAATTAGGGTGCGGGTTTGTCTTTTTTCTCATTTCTTCATATTATCGATATTTTTTTTGTCCGATCTTTTATTCTATTTCTCTGCCATAGAAGCATTTGGTCAAGCGAGTGATCTGCCCTCCGGAGTTTAAGTGCTATTTCTTCTTTTAAAAGGTAAGTATGTATTTTTTCTCACGTCTTCAAACTTTCAATTTTCTTCTGTATTATTTAAAATTCTGCTTGGGTCATGGTTCTCATCCTCTATAATTTGTCTTAGGTGTATACCGTGCTATATCAAGCCGAGTTTCGGTTCCACCCTCGGGGCTAAAGACTAAGCCGGTGAACCAGTGAGCTTTTTAGGTCATACTGAAAGATATTTTACTAAGAGATATTAAATTCACGTGCGTCTAAGTTTACTTGTACATTTTCACGAATTTTATGGTGATTCTTAATTATTTTTTGTGCGTTGATATCAAAATTATATGTATTGTTTAAAAAGTGGAAATTGTGTTATTGTTCATTATTTCGCTACAGTATGTATTCTATCGGACCAGTTAATTACTATTGGTGATTAAGACCAACCTTAAGCCCTATTTACACGATCCAATATTAAATTAATAATTAATATCCAATATTAAAATTTAATCAATAACTCACTTGTATTGTCAGAACAACTTATTGCATGCCACTGGCAGTTAAGTCGCACGTGTAATTCAGGCTTTAGAATCTAAATTTTATGTGGACAATATGGAACATCAATATATAAATAAAAGACCTCTATTCGACAAATTAATAAATCAAACGATGGACAAAAGCCAAACAGACAAAAGGCCTCATATGGCTAGGAAATTAATCAAAGTACTGAATTTGGCAAGGTACATATTAGGGGAAAAGAAGATTCATTCGTTTTACCTATATTTGCCCGCTTTCTGACAGGTAATTTAAGAGCTCACGTCAAAATTAATGACGGTTATTGTTATTCTGGCCATCAAATCACAGCTGCTAATATAATATTTGATAGGAGGTCCAAATCTCATGTAGGTATAAAATAATTGCAAACAGTATATATTTTTAAAAAATTACTCGTTGCAGCTTAGAGAAAGCTGTCAGAAATTCACAATAGATCAGTAGGTACAAGAGACATTTGAAACCATAATAACAAGCTGGTGTCATATTGCAAAGTTATTAAATATTCCATTTATGGTACTGCAATCGCAATAGCAGTAGGCTTAGACGTTCAAATTTCGAACATGACATTAGCAAATGCTTTCAAATGTCAAAAGATAGAGATTGCTGGTCATAACGATACGGAATTAGTGCAATTGTATTTTTAATAGGGGTGTATTGAAGTGTTAATATAAATGGAGCAACTGCAGACCACGGTTAGCTAATATGTTTTCTATCAAATGAGGTGGAACGCTCGTGCCATTACGGGATTAGAGACCGTTCTCTATTAGTTGTTGTCTCGGTCGATTTTGCAAACAATTGCATGTTTTCTAAACGGCTGCGTTTAGATGCAGTCGTTTAGTCTACTAATATAATAACATAAACGCTTGTGTTTCCCGAAGGAGTACTCAGCAGTCACATTTGTGATCATAATTCTGTTTGCTGGCAGAAATTGGGAAGTATGATAGAAGTATTGCCCCGGATCGTTTCAAACTTCTTTTCTTCGCTCAATTAAGGCGCGATATGAGGCAAAATTTTTGGTAATTGATAATAGTGCATCGCCGCAACAAATAAGGTTCAAAACAGCGTTACGTTTGATATTAGTTGAATCGAATGACCACCAAAATAAATAATTTTGCAGTTTTATTTAAATTAAAAAATATATGCACGGCTCAGTGAAATAATTTTAAG
The DNA here is from genome assembly GCA_917490735.1 of Dryobotodes eremita. Taxonomy (NCBI): domain Eukaryota; kingdom Metazoa; phylum Arthropoda; class Insecta; order Lepidoptera; family Noctuidae; genus Dryobotodes; species Dryobotodes eremita. The sequence goes on from OU823257.1 coordinate 17,282,597, forward strand.
GTATTTCTTTAGTTGATTGAATTCCCTTTATTATAATTACATAAAATATGATAATTTACGCTCAACATTTTAAAAATTATGCGACTAAAAATATTTTCTTGAGCTCCCCTTTTACGTTTTTTTTTTCATGATACAATTTTATTTTTATGTAATATTTTTAAACAAGTCTTTTCTTTGAACATTTGTCAATACACTAAAAAAAGCTGGCTTGTAATATCGTCGCTCGCATGACTAACGGTCCTATCTCCGTACCTATTGTCAATTGTTCAGGACAAACGTTTTGCGGTTACGACATTTCTAACTAACATAAAATGATAATCTATCGGCAATTCAAAATGGTTATATTTTGAGATCCAAATAACTTTTAGAAACGACGGTTAGTGAAAAATTTAAAGAATCACGAATAGAAAAATGTAGTTGTCCCAACACAAATTAGCAAAAAAAGGAGATAGGACTTTTAGTCATGCGAGCGACGATATTTATGTACCAATAACAACGCGTAACTGCGCGAAAAAAAACTGAGCTTTTTACGGTTTCCTGCGTTTGGGCAGCGCCTTAAGTACTATAGATAATTTCCACGTTTATATTTGTAATTTTTATGGTGTACATAAGAAAGAGTTATTCTATTCTATTCTATAGGTGCTTCTAGGTACTGTACGATAAGTTGGATATAATTAAGTACCTACCTATAAGTTAAAGAGAAACAAGTAACAACTGCGGAACTGTTGGTTTTTCAGACGGTCATGACCTACTGTGTGTTGTTTTTTGTTTTTTTTGGGTGGTAAATCATCAAATGACCTCTCCCGCTCTGGGCGGAGCGGAAGGGCGTGTCAGACTCTTACTGACTAAAACCCACCCACTCCCTCAGTTGCCTGTGCGCCAGGGCCACGGTAACTCTTTCGAACAATCCGCGACCCCGGCAGGCATCGGTCCTATCGGACCCCGTCAATGGTGCTGACATCTGTTTGAGGCGCGCGTGGAACACGACGCGCCGTCGACCCTACTGTGGATGTCTACCATTAAGTTACAAAAGTTGACAACTATAGATATAGGTATAAATCAGTAGATATTTTTGTGTACAGTCTCCAGCACATCAAGTTACCACAAACTGTCAGATTTTCTCATTCGATTTTGAACTTAATCATTAACATTTTAAGGTTTTGAAATCGTTTGGAGAAATTTTATAGTTTTAGTCTAGTTTCGTGTAGCTTGACCTGCTGGCGACTGTACATTGCCTTGCTGAGGAGAACAGTCAGCTTCCTAAATACAGGGTGGTAAGAAATAAAATACCTAAATTAAATCTAATTAAATTAAAATAATAAGGAATTAATATTCAAATTATTAATGATAAAATAAAACTTACAACTGGAGAAAAATAATCGACGCGCAAACTGTAACCATGAATTCAGCACATGATAGACACCCTAGCGTAGAAAATTTTCGCCGGTTATCAAAAACAAATCAACTGTTTCATTGCTAAGTGCAATACCTACGCGGTCAAAATATATGGCAGTTTTTTTTTTTATAAACGACTAATAATTCCAATGCTGTGGGGTTCAGAATAGAATAGAATACTCTTTATTATGTAGGTACACCATAAAAAATAACAGATATAAATGTAGACATTTTACACAGGGTGACACAATGGGCGGTCTAATCGCTAAAAGCGATCTTTTACAGACAACCTTTGGATGGATTCAAGGGAGAAGGAGAGACAATAATGCAGGTAGTCAGTGGTGTACCATTTACATATACAACAAATACATACATACATAAAACATATACTTATCTACATATAATATATACAATAATAAACATGAAACAAGAGCAAGGAAACTAAATGTAATGATGATGTTTAAGGAGAGAGGAAGTGTTCAGAATCATGTACTGTATCTATGGTAACAGGTTGAACGTCGATGTCCCTGCCACCCTGTATAAAGGCTTCCGCAAACAGGCGCGACGCAACAGCGCGACACAAAGGCACCGCTCGTCGCGCTACAGGCTGTGCCTTTGTGTCGCGCTGTCGCGTCGCGCCAGTGTGTACGTGCCTTAAGGAAACGGATCATTTAACTTACCGATAGTAGGTATATTAGTTTGTCAGACCTTATGAGTAGTATTATTGTACTTACCTATACCTATGTCATATTTTTATTATATCCAACACTCCTATTCCGAATGAACTTCCTCCAAAATAGAACAAACATGGACTCTTGCCTGTAACAATATTGTAATGTACAAACAATTACTAAACAAATAAACAGCGGCTTCCAAAACAAGTGTACACGGTAGGACTGTGTTTTGTTATAATTTGTTCTCGAAACATTCATGAAAGATCAAATAATTAGACGAGAAAACGCTCGTTATTTACCTACAAAACATAATAAAATAGATGGATTCTGTTTATTCGAAATGCTAACATCTGGCATTTGGTCTTAAAATAGCTTCCAGGGATGGTGATCCTTACCTACCCCTGGGCAATCATCGCCTCCACCACCTTACAGACTGATTAATATATATATTTTATCACGGCATGAACTAAGTATTCATAAACCCCTTTGTTTATAAACATGATTAGGGACTCTTTAACCATACATTTTTGACGTTTAAACGTCTCTTAACTTTAAGCAACGTTTATAAATCACTAGCTGCCCGCCCCGGCTTCGCACGGGTTGCGGTACTTATCTACGGCGTACCCTACCTACCTACCCTACCTACCCTACCTACCTACCTACCCTACCTACCTACCCTACCTACCTACCCTACCTACCTACCCTACCTACCTACCTACCCTACCTACCTACCCTACCTACCTACCCTACCTACCTACCCTACCTACCTACCCTACCTACCTACCTACCCTACCTACCTACCCTACCTACCTACCCTACCTACCTACCTACCTACCTACCCTACCTACCCTACCTACCTACCCTACCTACCTACTCTACCTACCTACCTACCCTACCTACCTACCCTACCTACCTACCTATCTCCCTAACTCCCTACCCTACGTACCAATAAAAAAAAAAAAAAAAAATTGATGTTGGCCGATTCTCATAGATACCGGATAAGCACAAAAAATTTCATCAAAATCGGTTAAGCCGTTTCGGAGGAGTATGGCAACGAAAACTGTGACACGAGAATTTTATATATTAGATTATGATATCGACGTAACTAGGCTAAGTTGTATTCATTATAAGTTAGTAGTAACCAATAATAACATAATATGTTAACAACAAATTATAACTTTACGCGAAAATGTTACTTGTTTGTAGACGCTTTGGATTGTTTGGACCTGTCAAGTCCACAAAATGTTAAATAGAGGGGAAAAAGTTCGTGTTAACACGATAGGGGAGATTTGAAATAGATGTTGCATTATCATTATAACTATTTATCAGTTGGACTACATAAAGGTGGTGGCAGATCCATTCTTGAAAATAAGGAAATAAGAAGCTACAAACGAAAACGTATTACTTGCAACCCGCTTGTGAATACTTATCAGTTAGCTAAATATTATTTTCAAATAGAAACTACAAAATTATGAAGAAATAATTTTTAATGGATACGTTCATTCCTGTATTGAGGTTGGTTAAAAATAATTAAAGTTTGCAATCAACCACAAAAATGTGTGTCTATTTTTACCCGACTGCGTGACAGTTAAGTCAGCGTTGTGGTTTTCACGCGTATTTGGATATGTATGTGTATGTGGTATTCTTTTTAATTTTAACATTACCAAAATTCGACTAGATCTAATACGCAAGTTACAGCCGAAGTCAAAAATCTTCTCACCTAGCTCTAAAAACAAGATTCTCCATACGATATAATATTCATTGATAGTGTGCCAGCAGATCCAAGAACTCGCTTTCATTGTGTTCAAATTCATCTCATGCATCCAAATGCAAAACTGTTCTCTTTGAGTAAGGTAACTGTAGGATCAATTTTGATTGCACATACTCCCGTATTTATTCCATCCTCGCTAACTGTGTCTGTCTATTTTGCCAACGTCCATTTATCTAATGGAGCTTCCCCTTGTGTTTCGTGAATTGAATTAATTAACTTATATAACTTGAGCTTGAAGATAAGCAAGATAGAATGAACTTGTCAAAACTATTCCGGTGCAGTGGCCATGTTTATGAGAAGCTGCCAACTTTTAATTTACAGCTTTGTATAATTTATGAAGCACTTTGCTGGCACGTTGCGTTTTTTCTTCTTATCCCAGTAACTTAAATAATAAATGTTTTATGAAAGATGAATTAGTATCCGCAATAAAGTTATAAAGTAAGTTTGTACAACATCAGTCCGTTTGAAGACTTCTTAACATTTTTTTCCCGGAATCACGTTTACCTATACCCTTCCATATTTAATCAAAGGAATTCAAAAAGTTGCTTCAATCTCGTCATCGTGAGGCGCGTTGCTTTGAACTTTTTCTTTTTCAATAACAGATTTGGCGCCTCCAAAACCGGTTTTTTCACTTTCCATGGCTGCATGTCCATCGAGCGATGCAGACAAGCGAATCATCTCAACGAATGAGTCAGAACGATCAATTTTTTGGGTGCTTTCTCCCACACCTGCCCGAAAGGGGCACGGATCACGGATACGAACACTTTCCACTGGGGGAAATGGGAGCAGCGTTTTGCATGGCCTTGATTCGAGAAGGCGAACGGCGGTGCCGCTTCGCACTCGCACCGCCAGCACGCGATCACGGCGATCAGTCTTTGTCGAGCGTTCGTACACAGCAACCGCGTCGAGCGAAACTTAGTTCGGCGAGAGCGATCGGCGCGAGTGCCACACAGTGCTACAAGTGACCAAACAAAGTGTGCAGTGCTTTTACCATTCGGAGGATACCCACGAGCAAATCTGGAGCGATACGTTAACTTGAGGAGGTGTGTTCCATTCAGTTTTACCGTTTATTAGTTTCATACGCACGATTCGATTGTTTATGTTTGTTTTGTGAATGAGCGTCGCGTCCATTGAGCTATTGGATGATATTTTTATGGCTCTGTAGGGTTTCTCGTTCTGTGGGTATTTCTTGGTTACGGTAGCGGCTCCCGCTAATCGCAAAAAATGTGAAAGTAATTTGACGTGTGGCTGTAGCCGCATAAGATAGTGTGCGTCGATATCGTGATGTTGTCACGGTTGTCTGCTGCTCGCTTATTTATTCTTTCGTACAACAAATAACTTGGAATGAAAATTAATTTTCGACTTTGCCCTTTGTATTTTTCGCAAGCTCCATAAACTATCAGAGAAGGTACGCAATTAAGATTTAAATATTAGTTTTATTTTGTTCGTGATCCTGCTTTATATTTTTTTAATGTCTAATTTGCATGCGAAGTCAAATACCTTAGCTTGATAAAGATATTAACTTGAATTATTCATAACATTAATCATTTAGGGAAATTCATGATCACGAAAGACCTTCGCTGGGGAAATTCTCAACTGTTATGAATATTAGAAAGATAATTAAGTAGAAATGATTTATAATCCCATCTTAACGTCTTAAGAGACTGAACGAACTTCAGGATTCGCTAACGAATATCGCATCGGAAATGAGATACCTACTTATTTCTTAAAGCAATGACAAGAAAAATTGCTAAGCTAAACCAAAGGAAAATACCATAACTTTAAGAGTCCACAAATTGCCTGTAACTAGTTAGTGAAGCTACAGTATTACAAGCTGGTATTATCAGCTAATTAAAAGCCGCAATTGAAAAGTAGTACACCTTGGTAGGTACTTAATTGTTCTGCACAATAAGTGCCATAGTATACCTACCTACACTACACTTACATAGGCATATGAACTAACTTTGTAATAACAAATATCTAATCAGATGAATAAAATATTGTTCCTTCCAAAAAAAAAAAATCAATTGATAATCCCACAAAAAGAAAGAGATCCAGTTCATTTAATAGGAAAAGAAAATGTCAATGATCGTAAAGAAAAGTAAATTGATAAAGAAGCCACGAAAGCTTCTTACGCTCCCTTGGATAAATAATTTATAATCGTTTATACTTTGATGTTTTTTTTTTAAATATACCTTTAACATTTTAGTTATGACTATGAGATAATATATTGTTACTATATAAACGTTGATACGTTTTAGATAAGCTTTTGAGAACATAATTTCCCAGAACAATTTGTATCCCAACTCTTCGCCTGTCTAAATAGTCGTTCTATGAACGTAAATGATTCCAAATTTCTAACGTTTCTAAAAATAGCAATTTTTTTTTTTTTGTATCGTTTATTTTAAACACAAATATAATTTAAACTTACCTACCTACAGATAGTTTTCAGTCAAATGACGCATTAGCTCGAAATGTATCAATGCTGAATCCAGACAAACATTTGAATGTAATGACCTCCAAATGTTAAAAATATAACTCCAAATGTTATAATTATTTTAACAACAAATGCACATTTAGTAAAGAAATATTCTATACGTTTACCTCATAAATAATACCTCAACGTAAATGAAACTGTAACAGCATCAGGGGAGAATATATAAGACATAATTGTATAAAAAGAAATTTAATTATGAATCCCTTTGTTTTGGCGCTACGTACGAATAATATATATTCGTCATTAGATTACGCAGTATATGGGACGAATAAAATAGGCCTGCCTAATAGAGTTTACGTAATTGCATTATGTCAAAAGCTTTTGATAGGGTAATAAAGTTTACTGTCTAATAACGTATTTCCGTTATTGCTTTGGTCTCTATTGCGTTCGAATTGTACTAGCTCTCCTGTAGTTTTATCATCGCCATCATGACATTCTGCCACTGTTGGACATAGGCTTCCCCAAGCATCATCACAGGAACGGGTCTGCGCTGACCGAACCCAGGATAACTTATCAAAATCAAAATTATCAACCCATATATTATGTCTACTAGTTTTTGCCCGCGGCTTCACCTTATGTCACGGGAGCATGCTACCGAGATAAAAAGCCGGGTTAATCCAGGTTATAAACTATCTGTGTTCCAAATTCCATCCAAATCCGTTCAGTAGTTTTTGCGTGAAATAGTAACAAACATCCATCCTTCTATCCTCACAAACTTTCACATTTATACTATTAGTGGGTGGGTTTAATAATTTAATAATTTTAATGGGTTTAATTTTGATTATTTTAGATTTTGATGGTTTTAATAGAAAATCATCATGTTTGGACAAAGTCAGTGAAATAACAATCACATAAAACACAAATAATCCAATATTCCAAACTATTTTTGCCTGGAATAAACGTTTTAAAACATGAGAATATTCCAACAAAGTTTTGAGTGCAGAACCGAGTCCAGTAGCGGCCGAACAAATTATCGCAATAGCTAATTACTTTATATCGAACACTACACCGACATGAGAATATTGTAAACACGGCCAACCACGGCTAATTGTTTAGCACTAATTGGCAGAAGCTATTTTGGCGGAGAATTCGTTCTGAAATAGCTACCTCATTCTTTTTATATCGACAATCTGAGTTTAAGTGTCAGTGAATGGACGGCCGGTGGTATTGCCGAACTTAATTAAAGAAACCAATTTACTTTCTGAAGACGATCGGTTTTAAAAACAGGTCAAATTCAATTCATTATATTTTATTTTTAATTGACATCTCTGAACTTTCTGTGATTGGGGACTAAAGAAGATTAGTCTGTAAATTTCTTGATATAGATTCTCTTGCTATTGAAGATTGTTTGCACTAGCTACAATTGAAAATATGAAATTTCTTTGCATAGATTCGACTGTAGTTGTAAGTACTAGGTACTGTTATACCTTTCTCAATATATCAAAGTGGGGGCGTAAGAGAAAGGAAACTATATTTAATATTTAAATAGATTATTATATTTTATCAAGGAATTGTTCTAATACACAGGCAGGCCCTAGCCCTGCCTATCTACTTCTCTAAACAAACTACCATCACTTTTCCTTCCAAAGCTTATTTCAAACTTGCTTGACTGTTTGAGAGTAACCATCGATAATATATTACCAGCCAGTCAACATAAGGTTGACACTTGCAGATAACCTCTACAGTACATACCTCGTAACTTCGTAAGTTATCAGAAAATGGTAAAGAATATTTACAAGTAGCATAAAAATAACAGCTTAATGTGATATCCGAACCAGGAAACCAGGCTAAGGTTGTAACTAACGTATGTAACGAGTCAAACAAAGCTTGCCGTCGTAATCTGTGACCCCATGTGCGTGCGCCCTGTAGTAAAGTTTCGTACAATTTGTACTATTAGGAGCAACGCGAAATTAACGTTGACAGTTGGCAAACAACCCCGCACTTATTATGCTAATATGAATATTAATCCAGGCAATAAATAAGCAAGCAATATGAAATTTAAAAAAAATGAGATTGATATTATTGTGGTAATGGCGTCTTGCCTTTAAAGACTTACATTAAACAACTCTTCTCTTCTCTCTTTTACTACGGAATAAATCCATACTTCCCATACCTACTTATAATAAATGCGAAAGTCACTCTGTCTGTTTATTTTTCACGCTATAACCACTGAACCAATCTTTATGAAATTTGACAGATATGTAGGTAGCCTGGGCCCTGGTGTTGGACATAGCCACATAGGCAACTTTTCATCCCGAAAATGTATATAAAAAATATGAAATACAAAATACCTACCTACCTTTGTACGTATTTTTCTGTTCCTTTCTTCTTGTCTGTTTATATATGTGTGTACATAAATGGTTAAGTAAATAAATAAAAGTAGACTAAAGTCACGGGCGTCAGATAGTAACAAATAATACCTGACCTAATGTTTTGATATTACTTTTAAAACAAGGTGTCAGGGGTCTTCCGTCTACTGAATTGAAACTTGTGGAAATAAATGTCACTTGTAGGAAGTTTAGATCAATAGTGACTTTTATAGTTCCATTGTTTTCATATCCTCGGCATCTGAAATGGTTGTAGATATTATTTACTGTTGCAAAAATTAAATTGATAATGTCTATGATACCACTCAAAATACATGAAGTTTTAGAAGATTACCTTATTAAATTCCACAGCTTTTAAAGATACTGATGTCTCCATAATGGCGAAACTTATTTCATCATCAGATAGGCAGTCACTCCATGTAAAATACTGGTATTAAGCTGCATCCGGTTAGACTGGAAGCTGACCTCACCTTGGAAAAGGCTAGGCAAAGGATGATGGTGGTGAATCATATAAGGTCAGTACCTAGATCAACACATGATCTCAGATCCCGACATTAACGCAGTTGTATCCTGAATTAAGTGAACTTAAAAGTCCAGCACTAGAAGTAGCTAATAATATAGGAAAGAAAACAATTAATAGCTCATCAATTACCATGCCGACAGTTTTCTTTCCTGACAGTTTCTCTTTTACAACACCACATAAACTTTCTCCTTAAGTTCATAATAGCTTAATGATTTATCATTATCTACCTCTTCTATTATTCACCTTTGTATAATTACTTGGATTTTATCTGTCTTTACACTCTTTTTTATATCCTGTTATCTATTATAACAGCCATTTTTTGCGAACGAAATCCACCATTTTACAAAACATTTTTAACGTAGACATACATATCTGTAACGGACAAACAGTACACGTCACCAATATAACTTGAAATGTTATAGTGGCTTTGCTTTTACAGGTTAACGTTAACTTTAAGTCAAATTCTATAGATTAAAACATAGTTCCATTTTTTGCCATGAGTCAAGATATACTGGGTCGTCTAACAAAGGCATTGTTGACTTTATTTTTCGTCTGAATCCGTGTTTTTCTTTCATCTGTGTGAAAAGTTCAAAAGGTGTAACTATGATGCTGCGAGCGCACATGGTTCCCTTTTTTAGTTCACGTACTCTTGACTTGGCAATTGTAAGATTGTTTTTTCTTCTTCTTTTACGTACTTTAAGATCTCCTTGTTAGGGTTATTCTTTGTATATCCCGAGTAGAATTGGATTAGGTATGTAAAAAATGTATGCTAAGATTTTTCTTACTCTTTTCGTCTTCAAATAAAGTACATAATATATTCCATCCGTCTACTATCTACTCTCAAAAGTATATAATTTCCAATAATTCCCGGAACTCAATTTAATATAACGCTGAAATATTTCAGTCTATTCGAAAATGCTACGTTTATTTCCGATATTAAATATCTGTTCTGCGAAAAGAGAAAATCGAGCTCAAAATATCGTACTAAACCGTATAATTCCGTACAAGAGCTGTTCACAAATGGGTATATGTTCAGAATGGGGTGGAAAGTGCTCCGTCAGAGGCTCTGAGGTACGTCCATTGTGGAAGGTGGAAATACCGTATTTGGGTTGATTTACCATCCTTGATATAATGTTACGTGAACCTTTTTTGTAAGATATATTGTGCCGTACGCATTTCAGGTTGTTAGGGGATTTTTCTTTGATATCTCCATATCAGTTTGGATCGCCTTGGATTTGGCTTTGTGATTCCTGTTAAAGTTTTAAGGAAATTATAGTAGGTACTGTCAACCGGTCAGCATTGTTAAAAATTTAACATCGCCTTCATGTCGTACCAGTAGCTAAGGATGATTTTCGTAGTGCATGTGTTACCACTGATATGCGGTTGACTGTACAAATCAAACATGATTAATGTAATGAAACGTAAAAGAACTTTATAGATTAATGTTCAGCAGATGTCGAAACAATCCTATTTTCTTTAGCAGGATTTTATAAAAATATACAACCAATTAAAAAGAATAAATAAACATTTTCGCTCAAACTAATTAATACTGCATTTTCTTCCATCTGTTAATTAATTTAATATTTTCAAACACAATTTTCCTCTTTCACGCTTTTTTCACAAACGCGAGCACTCTTTTATTGATGAAAATATAACAAGCAAATATTTAGAGCACACAGCATTGTTTGTAACCAAGGAATGTAAACAAAGATTATTAACTGTTACTGAAACCAATTATTATGTTTACTTCGAACTGCGATCATATTAATTGAAAACAGTCGGCCGGAATTCAGCTTCAAATTCGGGATGGAATCATAATAATAAATAATGACTCCCGGTATACGTGTATTGAATATCATTATCAAATATTCCTGTATCAATTTATGATACTTTGTTACCAATTTTAATAGAATATACGCAGTGGGTAATATTTTATAGATGATATGGCTGGTAAGAGAAATGACGACTAATAGAGAAAGAAATATGGAAGAAAAGGACATGTTGCCGACGCCATATTAATTCGCCAGATAAAGGCAGAAGAATGATGATGACATTAATGATACGTACTAGATAATATACAGTTTGAATTGAATGAACATAATGACACATCTTTATAGGTAAGTTCAGACAAAAGTACCACTTCTTCGTACAAAAATTTGTCTCGAATATTCTACTCGACAGTCGGCATTAAAAGTAATAGATTTATGGGCTTCAAGCAATAAAAGAAAGAGGAGCAGTATAATATTAGACTATAAAAGAAAGAATAATCGATATGCTGAATAATGAATCAAGGGAGAATTGTATGAATAATTGAAACCCTAGATCTTGGACATTAAAATTACAAGACACTCTTATAAGAATAACCAAAAACATTCATTGAGACTGACAAAGCGATATTAATTCGAAACAAAGGCCACTGCACCTACTTGTCTCCGTACGTGGTTACTTATCAAACCGTGGTTTAAACAACCGATCGGCATAACAATGATGAGTCCCATTGTAGTCCCACTTTGGTCGCGTGGGACGACCGCACCGCCATTTTGACGCTCTGCCAGAATCTATACGATCATTGTTTTAAAAGTGGTTAATAAGGCGAGTTGTGTGGAAAGGATGTGAAGTAACTTGATCATCATTTGATGAGCTTTTGAAGAAACCATATTTCCAACTATTAAGCTGTAGGTACTCAGAAGTTGAAATTATTATTAGAATTTAATCTTGACAGTTTGCTCTTCAGAATAATTGGAGAATTATTTGGATTTGACCGTTCCACTCAATAATTGGGAAGAAGAAACTCACGGTTCGTACAACATACGTGAAACTTTAATTTTCTCAAAGCATTCCAGCAGAAATAATCAGCAAAAATCCCTTTTCTCCTCATAAATCGAAAGCCTTTTCCGGATTTGGAGTAAGCACTTTGTATGTCGCTTCTCAAATGACAGTTAAATCTACAAGCAGATTTAAATAAATAATATTCCTCCAAGACATGGTACATACAATTTCAACGTAGAACCCCTTTCTTCGCAAGAAGCACCTCTTGTGACACAAAGGCTCGCCTGAGTCGTCACGGTGACAAGGGAGCACACAAGATGCTTTCCTGCACGTGTGAGCTTTTGCAGATGACATGACGTGTCACACTTCACCCTATCCTCTCCTTGTGAAGCTGGGTATATTGTGTAAACACAGTATACTGTTAAAGGACAGTTGTTTTTAGGGTTCCGTACCCAAAGGGTGCCAAGGGAACTATTACTAAGCCTCCGCTGTCCGTCTATCTGTCAGTCAGCGGGCTGTATCTCATGAACCGTAATAGGTAGACAGTTGAAATTTTCACAGAGTGTGTATTTCTATTGCCGCTATAACAAAAAATAAAATAAAGTTAAAAATTAAACAAGAATAATGTTTTTTCTTTATTAATGTTTATTTTTTATTTTTTACTGCGTGTTATTACTACTATTGCCGTTATAACAAAAAATAATAAAAATAAAATAAAGTTAAAAATTAAACAAGAAACATATTTTGTTGATTACAGCCTTCGTGTGCGACTCCGACTCGCACTTGGCCCGTTTTTTTTTACATAATATAGTTCTGTGAGAAGTGTTGCTTTACTTTTCTGCTTTTATTTTTTTACCCTGGCTTTTATGATTACAAAATCATAAATTCATGATATTCATACAACCTATGAAACTGACAGTTAGAATTTATAGAGCATAAATAATTGTAGCTGTCAGTTTCATAGGCTGTAAAAATAAGTAAAGTTATTAGGTTGCAGGATATTATGTTTAGTTTAGGTAAAATAAGAGGTAGGTTGGGTATGAGACATTTTTTTAATGTTTATGAATTGTGGGTGTTAATAAATGTCTCATTTTGTTATGTCCAAAGAACCTTTCTGTCCTGTTTTCTTTAACTCTCTAGTGAATTGACAGAAATAATCGTTTAGTATTCTTAAAAAATGAATCCTCATGTGAATCTGAAACAAGAAAATTGAAGTGTCTGTTTGTAATGTTCAAATAACAGCTTTTTACTAAATACATATATTATGAAAGTATGTATACAATGTGTGTGTGTTTACTAAAAACAAAGAAAAATTTTTTTTGTCTGTTTGTTCGTTCGTCCATAATCTCCGAAACGTCTGGGCCGATTTTGATGAAATTTGGTATGGGGATACTTTGAAGCCTGGAAAAGGACATAGGCTTTTCGTCTTTTTATCGACATACCACGCGGGCGAAGCCGCGGGTGGAAGCTAGATATTATCGTGAACGAAATTATTTACCAATATAACCGGCATTGGTAAATAAAATTCGTATCGGTCAAAATAAAATAAACGTTCATTCAAAAGGACGGAAAGTTCGCAAACATTAATTAAATGTTTCTTTTCTGTAACAATATTTTTAGTAACTTTCTCCAGCAAATATTTGGAGACAGATTGTTATTATTTTTTTGTTTTGATAAAAAAAAGTGCTAAGTTGTAAAAAATATGTGGATACAAAACTCTGCATTATTAAAGTGCGTGCGCGCGTACATTACTATTTCGGACTTATTGGTGGAGATAACGATTTTTTTTCTTTTTTGAAATTCGAACATTAGAAAAAAAAAGCAAATCAAACTAAAACAAATGACAACCCATGACGGGTCAAAGGTAAGTACCTACAGGCAGACTAATATAAAAGTACTTTGTGAGGCAGACCACAATGGCATAATCGTATAGATTGTCCAGGGGAAAGTATTGAACTCGATACTGGCCCTCGTCTGCAATAGGACGCGGAGAAAGCTGTGCATTATGTACATAAATGCAGTTTTTGAGTACGTGCCAATTATCTTGTACGTATTTTGTAGAATGACGTCATAATATCACGCCTGTAATACAAAGTGTCTAAAACAAAGATCTCATTTCTTGAAAGGGAGATAGAGCATGTTCACGAGAACCGCCGAGTTTGGGTATAGAGGTAAGTAAACTACGCTTGTCCTATTTTCCGTACCAAACATAGTTTGTTACAATTATAATACTTACTTTGGCATTGCCGTAGTCGGGTCGGGTAAAATTTTTAAACTCACCGACAATTTTGTTTTTTTTAATAATAATACATTTATTTTCCGGGGACTCAGGCCCATAGATATGTTTATCATAAAAAAAAACTTGTGTTAATAAATAAGACTTAAGACTATGGTTTTGGACCTTGAAATGACGTCAAGTCTTATGTTTTCATATTTAGACAGCCAAGCATAGATTTGGCTACTGCTGCACTAAGAAAAATACGCAACCACGTTCTATCATTAGTTCCACAGCCAGAGATAAAATTCCGCCTTTGGACAGTATTTTTTTACTTGTGCATGAAGTTTTTAATAAATAAATAAATAATAACAACACATTGCTTGATCATAGTATCCATCTTGGGACCCTACAGGCTAATATTCCTTTAATGAGCCTAGATAGAACACAACTTTCCTGGAATTTGTGAAAAAAGTTCAATTGAGTATGCACAACAATATAGTCTTACGAGGGAATATGTTCCGGACCTGAGTTGACTTGAACTAAACATAGGGATTCCTAGACAAATATGGCGCTTGTATAATAGAAATTTCAATCAAATTACATCTCAGTAGTATCGATCGAAGGTCGGAGCCGTCCTTGGCAAGATTTCAACTCGATAGACTATCTAGAATCCTTTAATTTAATATTCGGAAACGGTAGGTCTAGGTAATCGATTTTATAGACCTATCAAAAGATAGGTCTATAATCGATTACCTAGACCTAGAGCCATGGATATTATAAATTAAATTTGCTTTTCGTGTCTGTCTGTGTGACTGCGTTGTTCTTTTAAAGTCGTTGAGCTCCGTAAGTTCTGAGTTGAGCTGCACGATTACTGATAATTGCGTGCACACAATCTGTGTGGTTCTTTCCTCGAAAGACCATTTCAGACACCAATCTACATGGTCCTCAAATTATCAGCCTTATTTATAAAAATCTCGCTAATGACTGATTAGCCACTGACTAGCTAACTAATTAGTTAGCTCTTAATCAATGATTAACTTTTCTTTATTTATAAACGCTAGTTAGCAGGTGATTAGTTGCGAAACGAAATAGAGGTGAAATTATGCGTTCGTCACAGATTATATTCAAAATAGTCGACTCAATAACAGAATTTTAAGAATAAATTTGTCAAACCCACGATTTTTGTATCTGTCGTGACGACTCGTGACGTTGACAGACAAAAGTCAAAAAAAATATCGGAAAATTTTTACAGGAATAAAATGATTTATTACGTTTATTTCATTGTATTAGCGATGGTAGCAATACAAATAATAAGCTCCAAATAATTGGAGTAAACAGGTAAAGGTCGACAATAGCTATGTATTTTCATGTCCGGTACGCCTTTTAACACGAATATACTCTTTTAGAAATATATGTAGGTACATACTTGTGTCTATTTTATATTACTTCCTATTGCTTTTGCACCGGGGTTTCAGTGTCTTTTAATAACAATTATTATGGTTATTTACAGGTACAAGTTTGACTGCTGCTATGAAAGTCACTCCCACCTAGCACCAATACTATTCAACAATTCGCATAGACGGCGATGGACGAGAACATGCTACGTGAAAAAGATGAGGAATGAGAGTGGCATGAGAAAGAATGGCACGGTCCATGTCTTTGGAGGATTTATAATGAATTTATAACAAAAATGTAGCTTTATTATGTATCAAAATAAATTGTTTTTACAAATTGTCTCTTGTTTTTGTGTGTAACTGCCACAACGTGGCTTTTCTTTAGTTCTGGGCCTTAAAACTGGCGTCATAAGATGAGGGGCACATGGGATAACACATTGGATAATCACAATCTCCCATGAGCTTCCTTACGAACTCATTCTCTTCAAACCTCCTGAGCACCTACTGAGCCGCCTCCTGACTGAGCTTTCCCTATAAATCCTTTCATTATGTGTACTTGGAATGAAGAATATGTAATAGGTAATCATTCTCATAGTGGATTTATACGAGGCTTGTAGGTCTTCCTCTGTCTACTTCCCGCCGGCGTTTCAAAATGATTTATTTCCTCTACGTCGTTTTGGAAATCCCGTAAAAGATTGTTGAAATCCATATTTACGCAATATTCGGTATTATGAACAAAATAACCTCGAAGCACCCAAAAATCTTCTTGAATTGATCAGCTGTTTGAAATAAAATCCGCCATCTTGCCTCTTAGCATCCTCTTAACAGTGCACCGAGGGTGTTTAATTTTGACAGCTACTAATCAATTGCTTAGCGACCTCTTAGCGCTAAATAGCGTTTATAAATAAGAATTTTGCTAATCAGTTGCTTAGCAATTGATTAAAATTTAAGAGACGTTTATAAATAAGACTGATTATGTCCGAAGTTTTATATACACATTGACATTGATGAATTATATATACATATGTATATATTAGGTCTTTACCTATGAAATTGCCGTTCTGCAGTACTGGCCATTTCAAATCAAAATAATTTTTGTTTGGCTATGAATCCTAATTTCAAATTAATTTTATTTTAAAAACATGGTTTTTTTTTTCTAAAAGTAGTCATTTCTTTATTGATTAGTGTTACATTTTCATCGCATTTCAATCTTTTTCGTCATCATGGATACGTTAAAAATTCGAGTAATTATGGAATATGAGTACCGTCGTGGCAGCAACGCGGCACAAGCGGCACGCAACATCAACGACGTTTACGGAGCTAACTCTACAAACCAACGCACCACCTGTTATTGGTTTGCTCGCTTCCGTTCTGGAAATTTCGACCTGAAAAATGAACCTCGCGGTCGTCCGAAGACTTTGGTCGACAATGACGAATTAAAGGCGATTGTGGAAGCTGATGATACACAATCTACGGCTGAATTAGCAGCAGCTTTCGACGTTAGCGTCAAAACAATATTGGTCCATTTGCGTCAAATTGGCAAGGTAAAAAAGCTTGACAAATGGGTGCCCCACGAACTCAATGATCGCCAGCGCGAAGTACGCGTCGAGACGTGCCTTGCACTGCTCAACAGACACACAAATGAAGGAATTTTGAACCGCATTGTTACCTGCGATGAAAAATGGATTCTGTTTGATAACCGTAAGCGCTCAGCAAGTTGGTTGGATCCTGGTTCAGCACCTAAACAATGCCCTAAACGAAAACTTACCCCTAGAAAAGTGATGGTCACTGTTTGGTGGTCTAGCGCCGGTGTGATTCATCACAGCTTCTTACCAAACGGGGTGAGCATTACTGCAGATGTGTACTGTGAAGAACTGAACACAATGATGGAGAAGCTGGCGCATCTCCAACCAGCATTGGTCAATCGCTCGTCTCCGCTGCTCCTGCACGACAACGCGCGACCTCATACTGCACAGCAGACGGTCTCCAAGTTGCAAGAACTGGGGTTGGAAGCTCTCCGTCATCCGCCCTACTCACCAGACCTTGCGCCTACAGACTACTACTTTTTCCAGAATTTGGATAACTTCTTGGCGGGAAAAAAATTTAATACCCGAGAGGCAGTACAAAATGCCTTTGAAGAATTTGTTGCCTCCCGTCCAGCTGATTTCTTTAAGAAGGGCATCAATAAACTGCCACTGCGATGGCAAAGATGCATTGATTGCATGGGTGATTACTTCGATTAATACAAATAAAAAATTCATGAAAAAAATTCGTTTAAATTTTTTCATACAAAACGGCAATTTCATAGGTAAAGACCTATTATTATATACCATGGCATGAATATTTACTTTATAAACTATTATATTATTTTAATTACTTATTGTGAATTTAAGGACTATGTGGCATTGCTCTTTTGTGTTTTGACGTGAAAAGTCTTTTCGCTTGGTGTCCTGGTGGTAAGTTAAATATTTCTGACCGACGCACCTGTGTTGAAATTTTTCGACGGTTGTTTAAAAGAAGAATTATTGTTCCATACATTTTGACTGCGTAGGTATTGCACTTTTCTATGAAACAGCTGATTCTTTTTTTGATAACCGACGATAGATTTCTACGCTAGGGTTTCTAGAATCATGTGCTGAAGTCATGGTTGCGGTTTGCGCGTCGATGGCCCTGCCACCCTGTATAGCTAGGAAATAATCATTAATATGTTCAGAACTATATTTCCAATTTCCCAATGTTACATTGGAGGATAAATACTGGAGAAACATCGAACTATATCCTAAACAGCTTCTTGTGAGTCTTTTTGGCATATGAATGCCAGTCGGTAGTCACTCAGGGCCGGCAGTGTCGACATTGGATAGCGACAAAAATCCGTCGCTAAGTCGTATCGTAGTCAAATTCCTTTAATAGATTTTCAACTTTATTTCCAAAGCATACGGTTGAAAATCTATTAAAGAAATTTGACATCGATACGACTTAGCGACAGATTTTTGTCGCTATCCAATGTCGAGACTGCAGAGCCAGGGCCGGCAGTCTCGACATAGATACCGACAAAAATCTGTCGCTAAGTCGTATCGATGTCAAATTCCTTTAATAGATTTTCAACTTTATTTCCAAAGCATACGGTTGAAAATCTATTAAAGAAATTTGACATCGATACGACTTAGCGACAGATTTTTGTCGCTATCCAATGTCGAGAAAGCAGGGCCAGGTCACTCATAATGTCAGTGAACTTTCGCTGCGACTATCTTCGTAACATTGAGTGGTATCGGAGACCAAAGATTCTATAAGTGAGCATATAAAAAAATAAACTAGGTTTTTATTAACCATTTTTATCCACTTTCATTCTGAATTCTACAGATTGACAGTTCAGCCTTCTCTAAAGATACTACGAGCAAGTTCAATGTAGAACTTGCAAGTTTGTTCCTCGGTCATTTCTCCTCGGTATTTTCTCTTTAGCTCTTTAAAACGCCTCTGAAACACTGTTAAGGTTGTTTGGTGTCAAATAAATCATGTTCTTTTGTAACAAACAAAAACACGTTTATCATACGCCCTTGGTTTAGTACATTCAGCCTAATAAATTAGGATCCACTCCAAAAAGTTTTGACTGGGCTCTTAAAGCGTAGGTCGTACATTACATAACATAACACCACGCCTATATCCCCGGAGGGTTAGGCAGAGGTGTTCCTATAGTACACCCACATTTCGCCAGTTTGTCTAAGTCCCATGTAATAGGGGACGAGCCTATTGCCATCAACCGGGCACAAATCCATACTCCGGGATGCTACTGAGAAATTTCAGATGGAAAAACCCAATATCACTTTGCTCGATCCGGGAATTGAACCCAGGGCCTCATTCATAGCAGTAGCACTTGCGACCATTGGACACATAATTTTGTTTTATAACTGACAAGAGGTATTACGAATTACGACTCGTCTCAGGACAATGGCTTGTAAGCTTTTAAGGAATTTGCTGACTAAAGCTCGCTTGGTCACGAGGGCACAACCTAAGGGCCGTAATGTCCTTTGTAAAGGACATTGTCTCGGGTCTAATCTCTTTTTATATAGCCGACAAAGGCCTTAAGATTGTGCTCAGATATCTGGTAAAACCTGTTGTGTACAAACAAGCTTGTGTTTAGCTAAAATCCATTCTAAATATAAATATACTTATGATTAAAACGCCAAAAGTATGTAAGTACGGTAGGTCGAACGTCAGGGGTAACAAAGCCAGTATAAGCTGGCTTCGCATTTTTCAAGGTCAAATTCAAGGTCAAAGTGTTACAACTGACGTGCAGCCTACTGTACGTCTGCACCCTCATTGCGTTACACACAGTAAGTCACAATCTGAATCATTTTGAAGCCTATTGCTAAAACATTGCTTCATATGTTCGAAAAATTTGTCTGCTCAACAACGTAAATAACGCAATGAATGTTGTTGAACTGTCAAATTCAAAATTCAAAATTCAAATATTTTTATTTGTAGAACATAGGTAAAACAAAGTACAGATGTCAATATTAATAAAAATGAGCGCTATGTCTTGCCGTCAACGGCGTACAAATATTCTAATTATAATTTGTGTGTCAAAATGAAAGCCATTCCTACTGTTAGTGTGTTACGCAATTACCCCGCTGCTGGTCTGTTGGTTGATTGTAACTTCTTTGCGCCTCGACTAGTGAACCGATTGTCAAATTGTACACAGTCCTTAAACACGGTCCGAAGAAGGTGAAAGGATACTTTCATCCGGTGCGCGGGTCCATGAAGTAGTTCCCCTGGAATGCCAGTAGACAGGGAATAGCAAGTTATATATAAAACTGGAGCCATGGTTGAACATTCTTCCCTAACTTCAAGGCGACTTGATGTTTTAATCTTTATCACCAACACTTCAAAGTTCAGTATTGAATGTTCACTTCATTATAATTGAATTGAAAACAAATTGTTTGAGTTTAGTATTAGGTACCCTTAACTGGAAGTTTGTTGCTTTCCAAGTCGAAGTTAAACAATTACGCTTCGACGACACTTTGGTAAAGTTAATTGGTAAATTATAAGCACCTTACTTGTTTTAGATTTATTGTAGGTATTCGGAACTTAAGCAACTTAATGTTAAACTTTGGTTTCTTAAGAAAGCGGTGGACGGTCGCACAATAATGGCTGTCCAAATACTAGTTAAAATTACAGATTTCATGACGGCCGTTTTAATATGACGGAAACGCTTTGCTAGAAAACCAAAGCTTAAGTGCCTAAGTGACTCGAAACAATTGGAAGTTTTTTCTTTCAAACATAATTCTGCACTGGAATTACAAACTATTGCAAATATTTTTATTTGTTTCCGAATTTTATTATGTACTTGCTTCTGCCCGTGGCTTCGCCCGCGTGGACGTACTACCAGAACAAAAAATCTATGTCCTTCCCCAGGATGCCGTCTATCTCCTTGCCAAATTTTGTGAAAATCCGTTCAGTAGTTTGGGCGTGAAAGGTAGCATACAGACAGAGTTACTTTCTTTATAATATTAGTATGGATTACAACTAAGGCACATTTAATTAAATGTGACTGTACCTACCCAACGCTAAACTACGCTACTTCATTCCGTACTTTATTACAAGCGGATATGGATATATCAGTAATATTTCATACAACTCCATATCGGAATAATAATTCTGACATGTTCTACATTCTGGAATGTGTGTCAGCTTATTGAGAAAAAAATAATACAATCTTGTAAGAATACAATACATATAAATTTGTATTATTAAGAGTCTTATAAGAAAAAGCACTCGGTGTTATTGACATCAACCGTGTGATATATGAATTCAATAATGGATAGAACGTGGATATGACGAGTGAAAGACGCCATCAGTTAATCAAAGAACCCTTTGATTTACCGTGAAGAAAATTTTACCAATAGACAGCATAAATAAGACCAGGGGAAGATCTAAGAAACGATGGATGGACTGTGTGAAAGATGATATGGCTAAAAAGGGGGTGATTAACGAGATGACGACTAATAGAGAAGAATGGAAGATAAAGACATGTTACAACGACCCCAAATAACTTGGGATATAAGGGCAGGAGAAAAATGAGACGGTATAAATAGCAGGCAGGTTATCTTAAGAAAAAGACCTTGCTGTGTGACAAATGCATGCTGATGTTATTACTAAGAAGTAACTGAGAAAACAAACAAACAATACCATTTCGTGACTTAATAACAGCATTCGAAGGTCAATATCCAATCTAAAACTTAACACATTAACAGCAAAAGCATTGTTTGTCGAATTGTTCGTTGAGCTCCTTAAGTTCTGAGTTGAGCTGCACGTTTACTAACAAATGCGTGCACTGACTGGACAGGTCCATTTAATCTGTGCTATTTTTCCTCAAAAGAGCATTTCAGACATCAATCTATATGATTTTCGAATGATCTAACCTACATAGATTATGTCTGGACTTCAAAAGAGAATGTGACCTTTGAGTTTGTTTCGGCCTTTCTTCTCAGAGTAGTCAGATAAGAAACGCTGATATCATCTAGTTTAAAAAATATGATTGACGTGTAAAAGTGTTTTTACAAATCTACTTACAGAAATAAAATCACATATCATTACTAAGAAATAACTGAGAAAACAAACAAACAATACCATTTCGTGACTTAATCACAGCATTTGAAGGTCAATATCGAATCTAAAACTTAAAACATCAACAGCAATGAATCACGTAACTTTTACATCAACTGTTGTAAACTGTAAAAAATCTAAAATTATTCAACACTTGACCGTTAAAATAAAACTCATTAAAGACGATCGATACAAGTGAAAAGTCGAATGTCGCGTGCTACGGGCTCATCAAGCAGCTTTGACGCTGCAATGGTTTGATGTCCATGATTTACAGCGGAGATTTCTCAGGCTATTATGACGGTAAAAGTATCTAACAAAAGGTATTAACAAGGCAGATGTGAGTGAAAACGCTGGGAGGGCACGCCATAGAAGGACATAAAGTTTACATTATATACCTTATTCGTGATCTTCTTGAGAAAGGTCAGTAGTACGCGAGTACTACTGACCTTTCTCAAGAAGATCACGAATTCGGTTGCAAAACCGGCGTGCGTGTATGACCAGATGTATGAACATAAACGAATCAAAAGGAGTATGTAAGGATCATAGCAGGTGGCGTTCTGTAGTTTCTATGTACCCCCAAAGGTTCTCGGTAAAGGTAGCAGCGTAAGATTCTAACAAAGTGATGTAAAAATCAATTGGTTTATAATACGATGAAAGTGGAGCCGAGTGAACGAGCGTGCCGAATGAAACGCTTCTTTTCTCCGCATATTTGAAAGTTACAACAGGGATTGAAATGATATTATTTTGTTATTGTATCCATTCATACTCAATAAAGACGTGGTTGGAATGATAGAAGCACGATTCAGTATAAAATAAAGTGTCTACAGACTATAGCTAACTCCGAAATGTGTGTTCGTGCAGGCGAATGGTGTTCAACAAAGTTCAATGTTAATGTTCACCCATTGTTATGGAAATGTGCGTAACCCTAAAATGCCAAGTCTTACCAACACGAAATTGCTGAAGCAGATACATTAGTTTCCACGGCCACACTAAATAATTTCGATAACAATCGCATCTTCGAAAATATAAAAGGTTTTTTCTACCTGACAATTTGGGAAGTGAAGGAAATGGGTAACCTAATGGCGTTCGCAGGTGACCTGACAGAATGTTGTTTATCTGTGGCCTGTGCCTATATTGTCACAGTAAATTGACAAAGTTCCTGTGTGATTGTATGGTATGGATGTCTGTCCGTGACCTTAACGATGAAACTGTAACCTTTAGCACGTGTCTCATTTTATTGCTTTTCCGCTCGCTAACTTCATAGTTTAATGGTTTAATAGTTACATTGTTGAGCTATGTGGCATTCTCGCTACTTTAGACTAGGCCTTAGTCTTGATAAGAATTCCTAACAAATATTCATATGATCCATCCTGCTGCCCTTATGCCAAAATATTTGGGGTTGGCACATATTTCATTCCTTTTCATATAAGTTGTTAGACTCACATACCTTTACATTTACTTTCACATGCTCTCAACACACAGACTTGTAACTGTGTCACCGCAAAGCTTAATCTCTGCAATTATCATCCGTGTTGGGACGCCACCTTTGACTCGAGGTTTTCCCTTTTTATGCTGCATTTTCCCGCACAATTAATATATCGTGTAAGTACTTGGAAGCCTCCATCGCGTGACTGCTCCGTGTAAATCTCCCCATCGGATACCGTTGCTCGACGAAACTTACTCGACTCGCTCCTACTTTGTCGCTAAACTTTTGAGTAGAACGCATCCGTTCATGTTTTTGTTATTGCGTGTAATCAATTTATTTTTTAATAGAGTTTGTTAAGTTACAATAAGTATATAACAGTCTTCATTTTAAAGTCACTGCAGAAGAGAGAGACCTCCAATTGAAGACTGTCGAACTGTGAGAAGGGATACCGAACAATGGTTCCAAAAAGATGGAAATGAAAGGAATCAATGAAGCTTAAACTCAAACCCCAGATGGGAATCTATTTCCAGCAAATGCTCAAATAGCCATGATACTGTTCGCTCATCTAGAAATGGGTACTGTTATATTGTAATTTTATGTATACATATATTCATTTCAAAATATTATACAGTTTTTAAGATAAAATTCCATGATTCAAGCTTTGCAATTAGTAAAATGCCCTTGGAGAATTACAAAATGAAAATACGAAAGCGTTTCCGAGTAATCGTTCGCGAATTACTTAGCATATATAATTTATTACTGCTTCAAGAGTACAATTCCGCTCAATTGGGTATGGTTTTTGATACCTACGATAAGGTTCATTTCACCTACGTTTATATCGACATAAAAGCGACTATTACCTTGATAGTAACATAATGGAGCGTGGGGGAATAGACAATTGTTGCTAGAAGATTATTAATTGCCACAGAGTATTATACTTGTTGTGTGTGTTGGTGGGTGTACTTTCAATGGGTAATCTGTGTACCGCTGTACAGTACATTAGGCAGGCTGAAAACAGCTTGTTTTGTATCGATATCGTGTATGGATTGACTGTCTTTGTTATATATAAGCATTTGTTTAGAATTGACATATAAATGTTCAGTAGAGATTTTGATACGAATGATTTGGCGTCCACAGATTTTCTGGGAACGAAGTTCTTAACTTTGATCCCGTAATATTTTGAGAATCATGAATCGTTTGTCGATATTTTAGGTGTCGTAATACCCAGAACCCAGATAATTTTATTTTATAAGATGTGAACATTTGAATCAGCAAA
Source organism: Dryobotodes eremita (assembly GCA_917490735.1). Classification (NCBI taxonomy): domain Eukaryota; kingdom Metazoa; phylum Arthropoda; class Insecta; order Lepidoptera; family Noctuidae; genus Dryobotodes; species Dryobotodes eremita. The sequence goes on from OU823257.1 coordinate 17,307,470, forward strand.
ATTCTCAATTCTGTAAAACTAAAGAAAAAAGTCAACATTTTATGAGTAGATTCAAAGGAATCTAGATTCAACATAGACTCGATCTTTGGTAAAAACTGTCTTTACACGAAACCAAATGTTTTAATTAAACCCGTTAATTAGGAACGAATATTCTAAATGCAGAGGAGACTACTCGCGACCCTTCCGCATCAGGAGAATCACTAAACGAGCATCGCTAGGTCAACACTAAAACCACATTTAGCAAAATGGGTTTAAATTTGCCTTTAACGATGGTCCCGGCTATAAATTGTCTGAGGGCAAGCATGACTAAGTGCTAATCCCTTAGAAGAAGAATGGATAGAACAGTCAGCATTTACCCATTATTAAATTAAATTTGACTGTAACCTCATTATACATTAATACCTTAAGTATATGATGATGAAGCAACGGTGCGGTTGCAAAGAAGATGTAATGACAAATATTTAAAAGAGTATGCTTAGATGATTTGGTCATGTTGAGAGGATGAGTGAATGGCGACTAATAAAAGGTTTTTACAAGGCAGATGTGAGTGGAAACGCCGGGAATAGACACCCTAGAATGACATAATATATTATAGTGACCTTATTTAGTGATATTCTTTAGAAAGGTCAAGTGCGTAGTACACGCATCGGGCGTGTGTGTATGACGTATACCCCAAAAGCAAAAGGAGTATGTAAGGATCGTAACAGGTGGTGTTCTGTAGTTTCTGCCTACCCTCATGGGAACAAGGCGTGAGGTTATGGATGTTTGTGTATCTGAAGTATTTGGACTTTTGGCGAAAGAAATCAATGTTTTGTAACGTATATTGACAATGATATTCCTTTGTATAAAAGCGAAGCAGTTCTAAACCTATGGATGTTATTGTTGACAAAAAACCATTTGATGAATACACATTATCAAACTGTATCGAAATATTCACAATCTTTGTCATAACAAAATTCTTTACTACGTAAACCGGCACAAATATTTTTAAAAGCATTCTCCTCAAGCCGAACAATTTCAGAAATATTCTTCAGATCATAATCCGTTTTGTCAGAACATTTCCTCTTAAAATGCCGCCTTTGTCTTGTCACATTGTTAGCTACGACAGCAATAAGTGGGTGTATTTTCGGAAAGTAATAATACCGAAATAAAATAACTTACTTTCCTCGGAATTACGAAACGGAATCCTTTATAACTTTCAATGTAAGAATGACATTCGCAAGGTGTTCGGGATTCCGGAGTGAAAAAAGTAATTATGTTGGGTATTTTTTTGCAAATCCGTCTTTTAAGAATTTTTGTGACAAGACTGAGTCTTGCCACTAAAGTTCAAGTTGTACTAACGAGTTCCTTGTTTGCAACTGCTTAAGAATTTAAGTTTGGCAGCAGAAAAAATAGCGATAAGTACCTACCTACTTAAGTTCTGTCATCATAACACTTAACTTAAGATTAGGTACTGACGATAAATAACTTACGATCGACTCTCAAAAGCGATTCCTCATAAGATATTTTAATAAAATACTCGTATAAGAAACAATAAAGTGTTGATGAAATTTTATTGCACTGAAACGCAATTTTATGGCACTGGATAAAAATTTACGACATTCGCGCCAGTTTATAGAGACAAACTTTTATTTTAAATTAAATTTATGATAAAACGCAGTGCGAAGCTTTTCAACCTGGAATTTGGATTTTCACAAACATTTTGCTGTCCTAATTATTCGGTGTACCCAGTGCCAACTGTCAACTTCAGGTAAAATAATTAACAAAAACACGCCACAACCACTGGGATTCCAAAGCCTAATTTTTCAAAACAAGCTAACTTTTACGGTAGTTTGTTATGAAAACTGTTCCTACACGTGCTGGTGAAAACGGTCGTAACTCTGTAAATTGTACGTTTGCGTCATCAGAAACGCATGTTAGCGAATCCTGGAACGCGTTTATGGGTCCCGAATGAATTCCGAACGAAGGCCCCTTGTTTCGGAATTATTCGGACCTTGTCGGACAATTTAACACGACTATTTCCGATGATAACCCATTGGTGCCAAATATCTAAGCATCTTTCTAACAACATCATCTTTCACACAGTCCATCCTTCGTTTTTTTGGTCTTCCCCTACTCTTATAGCCATTGAAATTCATACTCAATTACCCAGTTTATTCTGAAAAACCTCGCAGTGAGCTTGAAGTAAGCCGTCATCCCATACTTTTTTTTAAATTTTTTTTGGGTGTGAAATCATTAAATGACCTTTCCCGCTCTGGGCGGAGCGTAAGGGCGTATCAGACTCTTACTGACTAAAACCCACCCGTGTCCCTTCAGTTGCCTGTACGCCAGGGCCGCGGTAACTCTTTCGAAAAATCCGCGACCCCGGCAGGAGGCTAGAGATTTACACTATTGACAGCTAACTTCACTTAAGTTGTCACGGTGAGATTTTTACAGAATAATTCGGCAAGTATTGAGTTAAAGGAAGGAAAATGAAGTGACATTTGGTTTTTCGCTGTCAATTTTATTGATTGTGCGAGTTTGGCTTGCTTCGGACTGTGATGAGTTGATGACTTTTGGAAATTGGTTATCTTCCTGTACACAAAGAAGGACGCGATAAATTGAATTAGGTTCACTTCGTTACCGTTTTCCTTTTACTTGACATAATAATTTGGTAGAATTACGTTCCTCAACTTGCTTGCAAAACAAAATGATTTCATTTTATTTTTTTTGTTAAGAAGGGATGGAAAATTGAAAATTATTATTTTATTGCTACATAAATGTTTGGTAAAGTTCGGATCAATAAAAGTTTTTAGTTAACAATAGAAACCAACAATAATTAATATTATGTAACTCACATCCTAACTAATAATATAAACGCGAAAGTAGGTTTGTTTGTTTGTTACGCTTTCACGCCAAAACGGCTGAACGGATTTGGATGAAATTTGGTACACAGATAGACCATGACCTGGGTAAGGACTTATGGGCTACTTGTCATCCTGGATCGCAGAGGAAGTCGCGGGCAACAACTAGTAAATTTATATCGCAGAGAATGTCAGAAAGTTATAGTGCTGGCAATAAATACATATAATATTAGGTATATGCGTGTTATAATAAATTATCTATTTCCGCAAAGTTACAGTGTATAATAAACTAAAGGTAATCTAACAATTAACTTACCTAAGATTGCATGCGGAAATAGATACGAGTAATGAAATCTTTTTTAATTTAATTTAGATTCGTGACTAGCAGTTATATATCTACTTGCTTAATCTTCATAACTAAGTACTAATCAAGTAAGTAACCACGGATCTAATTTAGACAGCATTCTACAAAACCATAACCTTTATTTTTAGTTGCGCCGTGGTCGGGCAAAAAAAGGAATTACATTCCATGTTAGCTCGTGCATAGGTATAGTATTTTTATCACACGAAGCGACGCGCGCTTTACTTGTGGTAACAAAGTGTACAAACACACCGTGAATGTATGCGTGAAGACGGGTAGCGTCAGCATATAACACACACACGCACACATACCATCACACACACTTCCGACTTCGCCATTGTCTCTGACGGTACCGAGAGCTCCTGCGCTTACACACACTAAACTCATAATAATAAAATACCAAAGGGAGTGCAACATACTTTAAAATTATTTAATCAAAATATCCAAGGTTGCGCTTCCAAATTACTGGAAATAGAATTGTTTTTAGAAAATACTAAGTTTGATGTCATTTGTTTAACAGAACATTGGTTAAAAGATCATCAAGTAATGTCAATTAATTATGAAAATTATTGTGTAGTTAGCCATTTCAGCCGAAAACGTATGATACATGGCGGGTCATTAATATTAGTTAAAAATTCAATTAAATCGAAAGAACGAAAAGACGTCATCGGACTGTCTGTCGAGCACACCATTGAATTGTCCTGTGTTGAGCTTGATAAGCATGTTATAGTATGTGTATACAGACCTCCAAGTTACCAGAATCTATCTGTGTTTGATTCTGTAATTGAAGATGTGTTAAAGAAACTAAGTACTAGTAGTAAGTCAATAGTCATATGTGGAGATTTTAATATTAATTTATTAGAAAATAACTCGAATACTGTTAGATTATTAAATCTTTTCGGGTCATTTGATTTGTCAAATGTTTTTATTGAACCAACCCGAGTGACAGCTTCTTCTGCCACTTGTATAGATAATATTTTTTGTAATTGTGATTATTTACACAAACAAATTGTAAATAAGTTGCCATCTGATCACAGTGGCCAAACAGTAAAATTTTGCTCCTACATGCCTTTACAAAAAATTCAAATAAGGTTTAGGCCAATTACATGTAAAAAATTAGAGCAATTAAATAATTCTTTAGCCAGTACATTATGTGATCAAAGTTTTAATAATGTAGGTGACCCAAATGAGTTCTACGCCGAGTTCTTTTCACTATTAAACACGCAATTTAATGACACTTTTCCACTAAAGACTAAAATTATTTACACAAAGTTTTTATTTAGTGATTGGGCGACTCCAGGTATTCGTAAAAGCAGGGAAAAGCTATTTGAACTTTATGGTCTAAAGCAACATATGAATAATACAAGATTTCATCAGTATGTTGCAAAATATTCAAAAACTTTTAAAAGTGTGTGCAAACTAGCAAAAGCACTTTATATTAGCAATAAAATAAAATCAGCTGATGATAAAATAAAAACTACCTGGCAAATAATAAATAATGAAACAGGCAGGAAAAAACAGCGTAATACAGAATTTAATTTAGAGACTGCACATGGCCTCATCAACTCTGATGTAGAAATAGCTCAGGAATTTGAAAACTTTTTTACTAATATTCCCCTTAAAACTACTGAAGCTTTAAATTCCTCACCCGCGCTTTCTGCTGCCTTACTTACAAAGAATGTAAAGGCATGCCCTTTGGAGTTTAGGTTTCATCATACAAACCCTCAAGCTGTTATAAAAGCTTTTAAAGATCTTAAAATTAAATCAACAGAGGATCTCTGGGGAATGTCTGTAAAAGTCTGTAGATCTCTCATCGAAACCATTGCTCCCTATTTAGCTTTCATATTTAACTCCAGTGTAGACCAGTCCAGTGTCACCCTACTAAAGAACATTTTTAACGCCTGGGAAGGAGCACAGGATGCCATTGGAATCTTTTGCGACCTCTCTAAGGCGTTCGATTGCGTAAACCATGAGACACTTCTGCTGAAACTAGAGCACTATGGAATTAGGAATACAGCTCTTGATCTACTAAGGTCATACCTGAAAGATAGAAAGGTTAAAGTTCAAGTAAACGGCAAGAACTCATTAGGGTCTGAAATGACAATGGGCGTTCCTCAAGGTTCGATATTGGGTCCATTCCTCTTTTTAGTTTACATTAATGATTTACCCCAATTACTGCAGAATCAACCGAAGATGGTGTTATTTGCAGATGACACATCATTGATCTTTAAAGTAGACCGACGGTCACAAAATCTTGACGATGTAAATAACTCTATTCTTCAGGTCCAAGATTGGTTTATGGTAAATAATTTGGTACTTAATGAAAAAAAAACCAAATGCATTAGATTTAAATTACCTAATGTTAGAAGTTGCGAATGTGACATCATATTGAATGGAGAAAAACTAGAATTTATTAATCAGACGGTTTTCCTGGGAATCACGCTAGACGAGAAATTGCAATGGGGACCCCATATAACATCTCTTGCGGGGCGGTTAAGCTCGGCCGCTTATGCTGTTAGGAAGATAAGACAGTTAACAGACGTAGAAACCGCGCGTTTGGTCTATTTTAGCTACTTCCACAGCATTATGTCATATGGCATTTTACTGTGGGGTCGGGCTGCTGACATTGAATCCATTTTCATTTTGCAAAAGAGAGCTGTCAGGGCCATTTACAATCTATGTCGTCGCGAATCTCTTAGGGAACTATTTAAAAAGATTAATATTATGACGGTACCTTGTCAATTCATTTATGAAAATATTATGTATGTAAGAAAAAATCGACATCTTTTTAATAAAATAAGTGATAGACATAATTTTAATACTAGAAATAAAGATAAAATAGATCAACCATTTTTTAGATTATCTAAAGTACATACATCTTTTATGGGGTACTGTGTTAAATGTTACAACAAAATACCTTGTGACATATTGGAATTAAATGAAAGAAAATTTAAAACTCATATAAAAAGTACACTTTGTAAACAAGCATATTACAAATTAGAGGATTATATCCTAGATAAGAATGCTTGGAAACATGCTGGTCCTGCTCCATAGGACAATCTAGAGTCTAGACAAAATCAAACTGGTTGCTAATTTGATTGTATAATTTATAATTTTTATGACATTGATTGTTACATTATGTACTTAACTACTTAAACTCACACACTAAATTATTACTTGTTGAAATTTTGGAAACATCGTCTACTTTTCAATATTTGTAAATATGTGAGCACCATGTATCTATCACATAATTAATTTACCTGCCTTTGCATTATATTTAATTCTTTTTACCTATTGTGGTATAGTAATTTTATTCTAGGTGCATCGTCTTCACATATGATTACATAATTAATGTGAACTTACATAATATTGTAAAATATTTTAAAAGAGTAACGGTGGAGTTTCTTGCCCATTCTTCTCCATACGAAACTACCTTTTGGAAGGGGCAACTAGAATCAATTCTATTTTTTTGTAAATTTTGACGTTCAAAAGTGCCTTTTATGTGCCTATTTGAAATAAATGATTTGACTTGACTTGACTTGACTTGACACACATTCACAGCGTGTTTGTACACTTGGTAAACACAAGTAAAGCGCGCGTCGCTTCGTGAGATAAAAATACTGTAATTAATATTTATTCATAGCTTAAAGTTATTTTAACAGTAGGTACCCGTTTTTCATAAAACTGGGTACTGAGAAGTGAAAACTGATTTCGCTTCTAAAATTATCCTTCATGCATCAAAGAATCGTTTTGTTATTTAAAACAGTAGAATTTAGGATTCCTAGACTAGTCTAAGAATTCTAAATTCCTAGACTAGTCTAAGAATTCTAAATTCTAATTCTAAATTCTACTATTTCAATTTTACCTGTTTATGAAAGCGTCAGACTGTACCTAGGTACAGTCTGAAGCTTTCATAAACAGGTAAGCGGATTAAGCGGATTCAAACTATTCTTATTACGCTTCTAATAAAGGACAGAGATAAGTTATGTAATCAGGCGTTACTTTGCGGAAATCCCAATACAGATACCAATACCAATAATACCAATAAAGATATGAAAAAAAAAAAACTACATGCAAGCTTAGATGTATGGACCAACGTCGCCCTCCGCAAAAATATGCACTTGCAAGAGATGTTGACTCGTTGACCGTCAACATCTGAGGATGCCCCGTGGAGGGGCGAAACACGAGTCGATTATAGGTTTGAGTTGCATATTGTACCATAATAACCGCATATTTAAATTAAATTAATAATAATCATTATTAAGTATTATTTTTTTGTGCTTTTTTTTATATTTGCATATTTTGCGGGCGGGAGGGCGGTGCTGCGCACTGCATCCAACCCTGTATCTAGTTATTGCGGAATTAAAACGAAATATTTTTACATAACATTATACAGGACAAAGAGCAAAACTAAAAACTTCTAAACAATAAAAACACAGACTCATTAAGATGCAGGCACACTCGGCTAATCAAACCAGTAGCGGTATTGTTACGACGGCAGTAGAGTGTAAACAGGTCAAATTTGCGCCCCACTGCCTTCACGGATTTAAGCCTGTTTGGACTAATGTGGGTTAAGTTAGTATTTCCTTCTGTGTTATGTCATACTAAATTCTAAAAACTTCTAAACAACAATAAAATTGAATAATGTGTTGAGAATGTTGGTGCTTCATTACATTCAAAACGTCTATCGGGTCTCTGCGAATGGCTTCGGCTCCTTGTGCGCCTTCCAAAGGTCCGGGACCCCAGGGTCCCGAGAAATGTCAGCGACGTAAAAATCATAATAATAATACCTATGTTTATTTATTTCCTCTTATATTGGTTGTTGAAGAAGTTTTACAGGTTAGCAGGGACATCGACACACAACCTGTTACCATGGATTCAGTACATGATTGTGAACGGTGGATTCATAATCATGGACTGAATCCATGGTTGCGTTGAAATTGTTAGACGGCTATAAAAAGGAAATTGCTGTTCAGTACATTTTGACTGCGTAGGTATTGAACTTTTCTATAAAAAATGTAGTTTTTCTTTTGGTAACCGACGAAGAATTTCTACGCTACCGTCTAGAATCATGTGCTGAATTCATGGTTACAGTATGCGCGTCGATGTATGCCACCCTGTATAAATTCAAATTGTGAGAGCTGGTGCCTGATGTAGGTTTAGAATAAACCTGTGTGTTAATTTAGTTGTACTTAGTCTATATTATAAATATTATATTATAAATGCGAAAGTAACTCTGTCTGTATGTTAGCTTTTCACGCCTAAACCACTGAACGGATTTCGATAAAATTTGGCAAGGATATAGATGGCATCCTGAGGAAGGACATAGGCTACTTTTTGTCCTGATAGCATTTTGTTCCCGTAGGATAATTTCCGACGTACACGCGGGCGGAGCCGCAGGCTGAAGCTGTGTAATACGTAGGCGTATAGTACTGTATTTTCTTAGTCTAAGTAGGTGATTTTGATAGGTTTCTGCAAGCATGTGTGTTTGTACCGCTGATGCGAAAATCAGAGGACTGATCGATGGGGTGACGACGATGGTGCTTGTGGGCCTATGTCCAGGAGTGGAAGTCTTTCGAGTCAATGATGATGTTAATGATGACAGGTGTTTGTTAGCAGCATGTCATACATTGCCTCTATAATCTTTCAATCTCTTCCTACGTTAGCTTACGAGCACTTGCAGGATGGCATGCACTCGATTTGTTTTATTATTTCTGAATAATGATTACTAATTATTAATTTTTTTAAACTATGAAAATGTAGTCTATTTCCCAGATGCAGTAAAAAGAACATTTCTTGTAGCTTCAATTCCTTTAGTGGTGCCGATTCTCTTGTACACCGAACTAAACTAACTAAACGATCACTAAAATTCCTTTAATTTTTTTGGCTATGAGAATCTTAAAGCTATTCTGCAAAAAAATATCTCCAAATTTAAAAATAATTTTGACGGAACTAAAATTTAATTTGACAATCGCGACTCCACGTGGTACTTGTTTGCCCTACCCTTTGATTTTTTTTATAGAGTTGGAGGCTCGCATGGGGGGCAGCCTCGACGTGTTTTATATGGATTTTTTCACATTTTATTTGGAAAATATTACCTACATGTAGAGTTTGATGGGTTTATGGGTTTTGATAAAGGGGGTCGAAATTTTTATTATTTTTGCGATAGTATACACCATATTCGAGATATAAGCAAAATAAAATTTAAAAAAGATACAGTATTTTTTTGCACCTGAAGTCGGGGTGTTGTGGTGAATTTTAGTTCATGACAACTAATTTTATTCCACACCTTTTTAATCGCGATAAAAAATAGCCAGATTTAGTTAGACAACCAAAATTTTTCGTTAAAAACGTCAAATTCAGAATAGCTAAATTGCCATTTTCACTAAATTAATAACTCAGTGCCATCTTAGTGCTGTCAAACTAAAATATAGTTAAGTTGTGTCACTTTAGTCTATTTCAGAATGGGAAATCGTCGGTCGTTTGACAGGAATAAACTAAATTTTGGTGATTTTTAGTTTAGTGTAGAAAATTTTGTGACAAGAGAATCGGCACCAGTATCTAATTAGTTAGGAAGCATGAAGCCCGACAAAAATAAAAATAAACTTATACCTACTTTTCACAGCATTTTTTCCTTTCAGAATCTCTGATATTCTCATAATAATTAATTAAATTGCCTACGGGCGACGTACTTACGTGCGAAGCTATTCATACTTCCATACTAATATTATAAATTTGAAAGTAACTCTGTTACCTTTTCACGCCTAAATCACTGAATGGATTTCGATAAAATTTGGCAAGGAGTTAGATGGCATCCTGGGGATAGATGGCATACTTTTTGTCGTGGTAGCACGTTCTCGTGGGATAATTTCCGACAGCCACGCGAGCGAAGCCGCGGCAGAAGCTAGTATTTTGTATATTTAACTAGCTGCTGACCGCGACTTGGTTCGCGTGGAAGTCGGATACACAATATACTGAAATAACAGGCATATTTTTATAATACTCGTACTCCCTCGGCCCCCGAACTTACGCGTCGCAACGCATCGCCCGTCCGCGCTTATTTCGTTTTCGCATAGAATTCTTTGTCTTTTTTTTTCCTGGTTAGCCTCCTAAGGGTTGGAATGTGATGTTAAATAGCCTATAACCTTCCTCAAGAATTGGGCCATCATAATATGCAAAAAGGTTCTTTCAAATCCGACTGGTAGTTCCAGAGATTAACGCGTTCAAACAATCAAACAAACTCTTCAGCTTTATTATATGGTGTAGGTCAGTTTTCCTGTTAAATACCGTAGAGTTTTGAGTCTGAAAAACAATACGGATAAAAGTTATAATAATATGTAAAAAAGTCTAAGAAAAAGTGAAAGGTTCAGTTTATTTAAAAAGGATTGTTTGTTTAGGTGGTTAAATGTAAAAGAGGTCGATTCAATTGAGATGATTCTGTTTGGTCCTAACCTTTTTGTAGATAAGCAATGTTTTGTTATCTACTAGTTGAAATTTTATAAAGGGTAGGTAGGGCACTCCTGCATACCTAGCATGACCACTTCTATCTCTACGAAGAGAAGACAAATCACTTTCTTAACAAAAAATCATTCTATTCTTGAATTTCGACATCGCGCCGTAGAAATCTTTCTACAATCTGTCATTTTGTCTTCCTTTTCTTCGGATTCTATAGTGGCCATGCTACACATGCTGGAGTAGTTAATATTAGGCACCGAAACGATGAGAAACTGTTCTTGAATTTTAGTTTTATTTTATTTAGCCTACTCCCATTCCTGGACAACAGCCTCTCTCAAGTTCTTTCAGTAACTCTTGCTTGCATTTAATTAATAATAAAATCATTAGAGCATTATTTAGAATTCAACAATAATATACTTCAACATTCCAAGCCACGTCTTCAATTTATGTTTATGTGAATAAATAACCAACTTAACCGAAACCGAACAACCATTATTTTTTATAACTTAATAACTAAATTAACGCAAGTTGGAACAGCACCTCCGCTTGCGGCTATAACACAAACATATTTGTATATGTATGTCACATAATAGAAAGTAAATATACTCTTTATGTACTCTGAAATGAAGAAGGGTTTCAATAAAAATGTCACGCCCCCACGGCAAACAATGCGTGAAAGGAATCGAACCCTTTATTGACAAGTATTGTGGATGAAAGAATAGTGAACGGAGACAATTTTGTGACAATTTTTAGTTTAATGAGCATGATATCTGAATCCTAGAAGTCCCTTATTCAGAAACTCTACCAGTACGCGTAGCATGACCTCCATAGAAACGGGTTTTGTCGACGGAACAATAGACATAATGACAGATAGTAGAAAAATGTATTTACAAATCTGTCATTTTGACTATTCTTCCGCCAACAAAACCCGTTTCTATGGTGGTCATGCTACGCGTGCTGATCTAACATAACAAAATTTATTTACACCATGTTACTGTTAGCCTACATCATCCCACTGCTGGGCAAAGTCCTCTTCCTCACGACTTCCGGCTCTTTCGATCCAGGGCTAAAGTGCACCACAGGTCGGTGGTTTTCCCCAGCTCGTGTCGCTATCTTCTACGGGGTCTAGAGCGACGCCTTCTGGCTGTGTCAGGGCTCCACGTATTGGTTATTTTGGCCCAAAAATAATCAAGGTTTGTGAGAAAATCGTGTATATCTGACACCAGTTGACACAATTCCCGGTGACATAACTTTTCTCGGTAAATATTAACCTTACCTCAGAGATTACCTATTGTCTATGACGAAGCTACAGCCAGCACCCTACTTAATTTAACACACTATTAATCACAATCTGAATCACCTTGAAGTATTTCGCCAATCCATTGCTTCATATGTTCGAAAAATTTGTCTGCTCAACAACGTAAATAACGCAATGAATGTTGTTGAACTGTCAAAATGAAAGCCATTCCTACTGTTAGTATGTTATGCAATTACCCCGCAGGTTTTGTGTCGCACCTTTGGTCAGAAATATTAGCTTACAGACCTACTACATCAATTATGAATGTCTCAAAAGTTCAGTGGTAGACTATGACAAGCTGAATAAAATATTGGTCTATGCCGGAAAAATTCCTTAATAAAAATATGTTTTATAATAATTTGCATAATTATACCTATTAGCATTGTTAGCCAAATTCGGGCCTTTCTTGATATTAGTTGACAACAAAATCATATAATGAATTATGTATTATTTTCTTAGAATACCAAATTGTCTTTCGGAATAATTAAAGACTTCTCGATTTCCATCTTCGCCGAACAAAGATAAATCAAAAATGTTAATGTCGATGACTCACAGCACATTATCTTCAAAGAGACAGTTAATTGGTATTAAAATCTCGTTTTATAAATATAATAAACGTGCAAGCACAGATACCAGTCTTCGAGTGATATTCAGTAACCGGTCCCTGCTTCCGCCTGGCCTACTGACCGTGGCCAGTTATTAAATTATATCCTATCTGTTTTAAACGCACTTAATTCACTGGATTAGCCTGCTCTGTTGCTGGTCGAGATTGTATTAAATCTGTTTACGATCTGTTGCAATTTTGTAGTAAGTACTTACCTTGGTAGATGATGAATTGTGGTTCAAACGATTTAGATTCTAGACTATAAATTTGTCCTAGACATTATGGTGTTGCTTTATTCTTAAAAAAATCATCGAATAATATAACCATTTTTTTTTAAATTTGAAGATCGAATCGCAAAGAACCTACCTATATAAAACAGTATTATGAATAATCATTTTTCCGAAACACATGCCATCCAGACAAACCAACTTCTACGCTAATTTGCTTCCATCACAAAAAAAAAAAAATAACAATACAATTCTAGTATGGATTGTATTATTCTCAATTTGTGCAAAAGATTTCCCCGAAGATTTTCCTACCGTCGTCGGAAAAAAGCGACGGAGAAAAGATATCTCTGAAAAAAGATATATTTACTTACGTGAATATTTCAATGGAAAGTTAGGTTTGTACATACCGATAATGTATTCATTGGCGGTCACCCAAAGCGTTCCCGGCCATTGTCCACTGCCTTCCATATGTGTACCTACATTATGTTTCACATTTTGTGGGGATGGCTTCCAAACACGGATTTATTATACGGCTTCTTTGTGGCCTGAGCCAAAGAGCGATATTTTCTTTCAATCTTTATTTAAGGCTTATATATAAATCATGCAATGGATTTAAACGCTTCGTACATGAGGGGCTTTTAACATAGGTCGGCTTTCGTAAAACAGTCTACACGAGTATTAGCTACGAGCTTGTTTTAGCTGCTCTGTCATACCTACGTAGTTTCTATGTTATATTTTTTAGTCTATGCTATATTTTCAAGTTCTCGTGATGCCTTGCTCTGCAGTCTGTAATATATTTGTAACCCTTCCCTTTCTAACTATAGTTTGCTTGTTAGAGTCAATGTCACTTTAATAATCAAAACTGTATTTCATTTCTCTCTAATAAACTTGAAATTATGACTCATAAAAAGTAAATATAACGCTTATGGTCGTAAAAGCTTCCAGTCTAAACCACAGATTATAAAATTTAATTTAAACGCGTTCGTTAAACCGGCCAACCCTAATATGATTAGAAGAATAAAAACATAACTGCCAACCAGCCAACCTTGTAACCAAGTAAATTGTGCAAAATAAAGGCTCCTGCAAACAGGCGCGACACGCGACGCGAAGCGCACGCGACTCAATGGCACCGCTGTTCGCGCGACAGACGGTGCCTTTGTGTCGCGTCGCAAGTCGCGCCTGTTTGTAGGAGCCTTAACCAAGAGTAAAATGTGTAGTCAGCCGAAAATATACAATGAAATAATAGACCAGGGAAAAAGATTTTTCGTATTTTGTAAGTATAAAGTTGTAGTAAAATCTCTTTGGCTGTACTGTTTGTATCTGGCTCGTTTTGATACCATTGAATAGATGACATTTAAAAAGAAAAATAAAAAGTAAAAACTATTTTTTGCCATTTTTTTATTGTTTTTCTGTCTAACAAAATGAATGAATCTAACGAAGAATTTCGATACATTTTGAAGTTTTATTACAAAAAAGCTAAAAATGCCACCTGAGCCGCGAAAAAATATGTGACTTGTTGTTTATGGACTTGTCAGTAAGAGTAGCACAAAGTTGGTTCAAGTTTTTCCAGGCCGGGAATTTTGATGTCAAAGATGCAACTCGCTCTGGTCGCCCTGTTATGGATAAAGTAGATGCCATTTTTGAAAATTTGGAGCACGATTGCCATACTTATTAGTAGATACGACATAGCTGAAGAGTTAGGGGTTGACCACAAAACAGTTTTGACCCATTTGCAAAAGTCTGGGTATACAAAAAACTCGATATTTGGGTGCCACGCGAGCTCTTAGTCTTGAATTTGTATATAAAATAAGAAATAACTTTTTCCCCGACCTAATATTATGGCCATCCCTCATCCCAAGGCTGACTAAACGAAATATATATTTTTAGAACAATGTAACCACACGTATACCTGGACAATCCGGCTTAGGATTTCAAAAATCCTAAGAGGAAGTTCAAATAGACACAAAACGAAAAAACAGTAAAAATGAATTTCACTGAAAAATTCAAGGTTCTCGTCTGATCCTTCAAACGAATAATTCATCCCTTTTTCGCTGGTGTTTTTTAATCAGACACTGAGCACAAATAACTGTTGGAAGCGTTTGTCTATAAACCCTGCTGGAAACGATATCACTTTTTGTCCGTGGGTTAAAAATGCAGCGCGGTGTCCCGAGAGCGTTGACATAGTAAAAATTTATACGTCGACCCGATTGTTAAAATTCTCTGGAGCAGTCTTTATCTCTTCACCCCGCGTGTACTGCATATTTTATATTTTAGTGCTGTTTTCATGTGCGACGTCCGTTGCATCTCACTTAACATTGCATAAATATTACGCTGTTTATGCTAGACACACATTTCTCTTTTGAAATTTCCCGTACTTACATCCTCTTCCAAATTTGGGATGAAAGGAAATCGGCTTATGTTTATTCAGTGTGTTTAGTACATCCAGACTAAATGTATTAAATGGGGTTGACCGCTGAATTGGGTATGCTAAAAGCCTATTATGCGCTCCAACAGACGGATGGAAACATACAATAAAAAACTAAGTAATTATGCAGTTACTACTTATGCATAAACATTTGTCTGTCAAAGGATCACTAATAGCCGTTGAAGCGATGACGTCCTTGAGACCAATGACCTTTAGAACAAGGGAGATGCATGACTCAATAATGAAAAGGGAGACTAAAATATTATGATGCACTTTGTAAGAGATATTCAGCAATATATTGAAAGAATGGTGGCGAAGACTGAGGTCTAAGAAGATAAGAAGCGTAAGAAGACCAACTGCTAGATTGGTTGTTAAACCCGTCAGAATGAATTGGCCAAACTTGGTAAACTAGAGAAGAGAACAAGTTTGTATGATGCTATTGATGAATATACTATGAGAAGTTAAGTTGATATACAAACTAATTTATTCAACCTCACGAAATAGAAACACCTGCACGATATAAAACTCCACACGGTGGCATGAAGACTGAACACATCTGAATATTCATAGTCAAGACTTTTACAGCCCACCTTCAGTGAGCACGTCTACATTATTCTAGCGTTCTCAAGTGCACTCGTCTTCCAGCTCAATATGATCTCTTCAAGAGCTTCAGATAATGTTGCCATAAATTCAGATTCTAGTCTTTATTTTAATAAAGTTGTTGCATTTGAAATGAGCAGCAAATTGAACGTAAAAGAAAACGGTAAAGATGATAATAAGCTAGGATGCTTTTCTTTCTAAGATTGTACTCTGTTGAACTTGTACTACTATTGTATTTTTACATTATTGTTTCACGAAGCGAGCTGTGAGTCAATATTGCACAAGTTTCCCCTAGCCAATTCTTGCAATTTGTTAATGATAAGAATCTTAGACACGATATTCATTCTCCAGTTTGCGTCCTAGATGTTCGCTGAATTATATTACATCGTTAATGTTATTAATTGTTTTAAAAAGTCCCCAGTGTGGCTATCTACAAGTAGTGCTGTTTTTCTATTTCTATTTAGATTGAGCAATTAAATTTTCACTAGAGAAATATAAAAGCGTCCAATTTGAATAGCTTTAATTAATATCTCGTCCAGCCAATCGAGAGTGTTGTTCAACTAAAGGCCCCATGGATGTCAGAAAAATGAACAAATAAAAGAATGAAGAGAACTGCATTGTGGGATTACCTCAGCTTTTGTACTTTGCTTCTCTTTTTTCTCTTTGTGATCAGAGAATTGAACAAAACACGATCGAAATAGAAATACGAGTGACCTTCCCTCAAGTTGTGTTTGACGTTTTATATGTCAAACTAATTTTAATACTATTTTTAATTTAATGTAAATTGTAAAGTTTTAACTTAAAATTGATGTGTCGACCACACTCAACGCAAATTCTGTACTCTTTTTATCATACACGTAGATTTTTCTCATAAATACATGATGCCATAGTAAAACTCAAGGATTCGTATCGTGTGTAACTTTTCCCAGTGGATAGGGAGGTATTTGATTTTATTTTCCGCAAGCCGAATTGGCGTGAAATTTTAACAATGATCGTAACAATCCTTGCCTGCACTGTGCAGAAAGCAGAAAATAGTAAATCATTCAAATAACTGCATTGCAGTATTATTTCACACCCAGTTTATAAGGTGTCGTCCGCAAACCAGAGGCATTTTACTTTTACGAACTTTGGCATGGGAAGTTTTGAAAATAACCATTTTATTTTAATTTCTAAGTATTCGGTGGCATGCCGACAATAACGTTTATTTGTTTTTCTATTTTAAAATTAAACTTGACACGAAATAAAATTTTATGAAGAGAAAAGAGAAAACTTTGAAAAGTGACGATGCAGCACTTGTAAAAATTTTTACACCTCATCTATGCTTTGCGTAACTTTTCTGCAAGTTGTTTCAGAACAACTTGCAGAAAAGTTAACCCTAAAAACAAAACTAAAACGCAAAAATAAAGCAAATTACACTTGCGGTCTAAACTCTAAGTTTGTAGGTCAAAACAAATAAAAAATCTAGACATAGCGCTGTCAACAGTGACTTTAGGCCGGTTTTGTAAACATGTGTGCGCTTAGTGAGGTGTAGTTTGATTGTAAATTGGGTTGTCAATGTGTGCGTGTTAGCGTGTATGCACAGAGCAAGGTGTAGTTTTGCATAGTTCGCAAAGCTGTTTTGATTTTTTGTTTGGCTTTATTTGTTGTAGGTACTGAGATAGGAACATAAGCGGCTTTTCCATAATACCCGCGGAGGGAGGTTGCTTTTAAACTGATTTTTAATAATAATTTCAACAAAGGATTTTATAAAAGGAATCTCCGTAGATGAGGTATAGTCCCCGGGGGGATGGGGAACACGCAGCGCTTCGAAGGAAAAAGGTTAATAAAAATAAACTGATCTTTCTCTATTGTAATTAAGTAGTCTAATGGAATTCATAAAAAAATACGACGAGAATTTTTCTTTTATCGTAGGGAAATTGCCTATAACAGTTCGTTCTGGAACCTGTAGATACCTATGTATCTATAAAGTAGTTACTAAAAAAAAATATCGACGAGAAGAAAAATAAAGACACTAGGTTTTTAGTAAAATATGATATTCTGAGACAATAAACGTCCTTGGCTCAGAATGAATATAGTCAGATAATAAATTAGTTACACCGAGACAACATTAAGATGATAATATTTACCAAATACATAACAAACAAAGCCAGAACAGTAACATAATATTACTAAAATATACGTACCTACACGTGGATATACAGGGTCAAATTGAATTAGCTAGCGAAACTGCACAGACGTGATAGGTAATCAATATCTTAAACATGGTAAAACAAAAAAGAAGTTAATTTGAAGAATTTCTTTGGGGGTCAACAACCACAGGTAATGTATACTTAAAATATGTTATTAAAAAAATTGTGTTAACTGCACAAACATGATGGGTATCGATATCTAGACACGATAAAACAGAAAAAAAAACAGATTTTCTCAACTCATACTTCAAGCAACATCTCTACAAGCGGTCGGTGACCCAAATACAAAAAACATATATTTTTTATTTTATCATATTATATCGAAAGCCAACACGCCTGCGGAGTTTCGCTGGCTAATTTAATTTGACCCTGTATATTTGGATGAGAGTAAGATAAGACTAAGGTAAGTCTGTGTTAAGAGATTATATACAAAGGAGACTACCGCGATGATGACTAATAGAGAAGGATGGAAATAAAATACATGTTTCTCCGAGCACAAAAAAAATCGGATAAGGACAGGAGAATGATGACGATGACTTAAATATACGTAATAATAGGAGATGGGACACACTATTGTAATGGATTATGATACTACTAGCTTTTGCCCGCGGCATCGCCCGCGTGGAGGCCGGAAATTATCCCACGGGAACGTACTACCGCGATAAAAAGTATCCTACGTGTTAGTCTAGGTTATTAACTATCTGTGTTCCAAATTTCATCCAAATCCGTTCAGTAGTTTGTGCGTGAAAGAGTAACAAACATCCATCCATTCATCCTCACAAACTTTCACATTTATAATATTAGTAGGATAGGATATGGTATGAGGAACAGGGTGTAAAGTTCACTCATACTCTATAGAAAAGGGAGGATCCTCCGACCAGACGGATGTTGTGTCTGGTGGGCAACTGCTCGACGATTGACGACGAGACGTTGTATATACAACGTCTCGTCATCAATCGTCGAGCAGTTATATGCTAGTTGTGCGGTAAACTCTGCTTGCGCGATGCAGGATTTTGCGTGACGTCAGTGCAGACGCGTAGCTCGCGTGTGGTGTTATAGATGCTGCTACTATAATACAAAATACCCCTTCTTTGTGAACAGTAAAATTCCGGAGTAGGTACACCGGGAAAATTCCTTTGTGGTCACTTTGGGGAACTTAGAAAATACTTCACAGAATTTAAAACATTGTTACAAGAATTTTCTTTTACTTTCCGGAATTCTTACGAAAAGATGAGACTGGTTGTTAAAAATAAAACAGTTTAGTTTTGAGCAGTCCGAAGCTAAGATAGCCTATTTCCAGATGTTCCCTCGATTCCCTCGAATTTTCTTCGTCTGAATGCAAAGAAAGCGAAGCGCGAAGAAATGGCCAATTTTACGTGTTCCGTTTTACCATGAAATAAACAAACCATATCTACCAAATAATAGTAAAAATTAATTAGAGCATTATCGTCGGCAAATGCCGCATCCGCGTGACGAAACGGTATAAGTCAAAAATTGCAAATTTTCAAATTACTTTAGCGTATCGCGTGCGCTCGACGAGGCGTTAAGTTAACCCTGTTATCCACCAGTTCCGACTGTACCGAGGCACCGTGGTAACGGGGCGGTCCACTGTACCAGTCCTCATACATTGTGGTACAAAGAACAATGTTTATCAGCGTATATTGCTTTATACAATTTGATTTTTTATCGCTTCGTGCTAGTCTTCAAAAATTGTGGTGCAAATAATTTAGATCAAATCAAAATAATGTAAACTAAGCATGTAGGTAGAGGTACTTACCTACATACTTATAGCATATTTTGATTATCATTTGTTTATAGCTCTGCATGTACTTTTTCTTTGCAAACTAAGTAATAAATTGCATCATAAAATCATATTATTATGTAATAGGTAAGTACCTAAATTATACCGATAACATGAGGAACACCGTACCTACTTATTACTACGTGGCAACTAATTGTGCTCATAGTTCCGTCTGATAATTTTATTTTTACCTTATCTAGTAGGAACATAATTAAACAAGTCACTAATTAAAGGAAATATCGTTAATAACCCAGACAGTGGACCCACTGATAATAAATTACCCCCGCGATTTAATCCAGTTACATTTATGTAACGTGTTTAGTCCACGTTTAGTCCATTGATGTAACGTGTTCTGAAGTTTTGGAAATAATTTACTACATTATATTTTTTTCTAGGTTATAAAATTATGTTGGTTTGAAAACTTTTGATGGATTTGAGGTATAGACAGACTTTATCACTATATAATGTTATTACGATCCATACGTCATGTTCGTGAACGGGCGCCGTCAGTAGGGACTGGTCATCTCTTAGCTGCCACGGCTTATTTTAATTTCTGAATTGATTACTTTTTTTGTATTTTATATTTTTGTTTATGGACGCTTTTAACGTGCACGTCTTTCTACATCGTTCTCACATGTATAATTTCTATATGAATGATGTAACCAATTTTTTTTGTAACTATATGTTGATTTAAAAGAGTGTCCAATGGAGTTTCTTGCCCGTTCTTCTCCATAGATACTTACTACGCTTTGGAATGGGCAACTAGCTTCATTTTTCTGACTGACCGACCTCTTGACAATTTAAAAGTGCCTGTAATTGGTTTATTTGAAATAAATGCTTTGAGTTTGAATTTGACCATTTTATTTCCCCCTTCGAAATTTATAGCCAATCAATTGGCTAGTTCATGAAAGCATTAGCCAATAAACGCTAAAAGTTTTAAACTCGTGCCAATCGTTAACGGGATGTCTCGATGCAGTTTGCAATAACCACACAAAATTGTGCTAGCAGTGTATATAAAGTCTATCAAACCCTGGTTTCCAATTGATGTTATTTTCACATAAAATAATATCAACTTTATGCTTGTGCAAATTAAGTTGATTTCAGAATGACCAGGACTATTGAAAAAGTCATGAAACTGTTTGGAGTTGTAGCGCAAAGTGGACTTTATGTGTGGGTTTTAAAGTTGTTTTTTCAAAAACAAGTATTTATTTACATGTCTGGAAACTAAGTCGCGAACGCAGTATACATACGGACGGTTCGCGAAACGAACAGCAGTCAATGCATTTACATCTAAAGCCGTTATTTGTCCATAAAGCTGCTGTTGAAGGATTTACAGAAGTAATAAGCTTTATTATTAGTGCCTCTAGTTTATATTGTAACAGTAATCCCTGTGTCCGTTAGTTTTAACTTTAAGTTATAGCCTTAAACAGTGGAGTCATAAGATATTTGTTGCAAGGCTGTATAGACATTTTTCATTCTTTACGATGTTATAAGTGTTACCTATTAGAAATTCCTGCATTTAAGGTGGCTTTCCTTCATTTATTGGCCTTTCCACCCAAATTGTGCTATCACCTGCTTTTTTTTTTATAACCGACTAAAAAAATCAACGCAGACATACAGAATCATGTCGCACCTTTAAAGACAAACCGTTACTAAACGAAAATATAAAATTTTATACAGGACATTAAATAAAAAAATGCACGACTTTTTTGCAATAGAACTTATGTTAAAGTGTAAATAAAACCCATCATTATGACTTCAAAAGATGGCTCAAAGCACCATAATCCCAAATTCTATTGCAAAAAAGCCGTGTTTTTCTTTTTATTTAAGCTCCTGTGTAAAATTTATGTTTTCGTTTAGTAACGGTTTGTCTTTAAAGGTGAGATGTGTTGAATCCATCATAACAGCCTGCGTTCTGCCCGCATTCACACTTCGTCCAAGTGAAATTTCTTGTCACCTATGACTCTCAGCAATACTGTAGCTTCCCATTAGTAAAAAAAAATCCAAATCGGATTAGTAGCTCCGAAGATTACCGCTACCAATGATATTATATTAAAATATCATTGACCGCTACATACAAACTCACAAAATTTACGTCATTCTAATCCTACTAATATATATATATAGTAATATAATATAATATATATAATATAATATAATATATAATATAATATATAATATATATATAATCCTACTAATATTATAAATGTGAAAGTGTGGATGTTTGGATGTTTGTTACTCAATCACGCTAAAACGGCTGAACGGATTTGGATACAATTTGGCACATGGGTAGACTATGACCTGGATTAGGACATAGGGTACTTTTTATCCCGATATTCCCACGGGATCGAGATTTCTGTGGGTGAAACCGCGGGGCGCAGCTAGTATTAGTATAAATTAAAACTTACTTAGAGTTAACACTTAGTTTGCGGAAACACATTTTATAGTTTCCACAACATTAATTTGCGGAATCTGATTACAAATGCAATATAAAATTCTGTGTACACGCGACAAAGCAGCTCATTACAACCATTTGACAACAAAGCCCGTGTAATTTCACCGCCCACTCTAATTACTGTAAATGACATTAAAACCCACAGATAATAAAACACCGAACTGCTGTGAACCGTTCCTTCACAAAGATTAAAAAACATTATTTCATTACTAACCAAAAACGGAAATGTCCCGCTATTAGCTAAAAGCACAATGATTAATTACAGTAATCAAGTCTATTATTAAAGCCGCCATTTTAAAAACAATGACAGGCACCTGTAATAATGAAACAATAGCTTGGAACTAGGCTGCTAAATCCGCTACACGCCCCGCAAATGCACTAACACCATTTTATTATCAACTAGCTTCTGTCCGCGACTTCGTCCGAGTATAATTTCGGACCCTGACCCACCGCGTCGCATCGCATCGCCCGCCCGCGCTTTTACTTGGTTTTCACTTAACGTCCTCTCTGACTTTTTTCCTTTTTGCTCGGCTCCTAACGGGTATAGCGTTATGTTAGCCTACCTCAAGAATTGGGCTACCAAATGCAATAAGATGTTTTCAAATTCAACTGGTAGTTCAAGACATTAGCGCGTTCCAACAAACAAACTGCATTATTATATTATAAGTATACATACACATATGAATCTGAGAGTATAAAAAGCGGTTTTCATTTGTTTTTGACTAAATATAGTGGGTTAGTGATGTCATTAAGTTTCACATTTTATAGTCCATTCTGTTTTGGACGGTCTTATTGCAATCCTTTTTGGGGTCGAGGTTTCCAAGAACTTAAATTAGTGATCGGTTTTAAACGCGCCAAATGTTTTGAACCTAAATATATATAAACTGTTAATAAACTATATGGAGATATTTTTGCGCAGCACATGAATTTGTAGTTGTGCTGAGTGTTTAATTAGTACCTAACTGTTGCTCAAAATTGTTTTAACGACAAGTAAAGTAACAACATTCTCATTTCTCATTATTCAGTACTTACCAAATAAAGGCAGTTACCTAAATCTCATTTAAGCATATCAAACAGAATTTTATCTACTTAGTATGTTACTCACAGCCCGTAAAACTGCTATACAATTCGTCAGCACACACGACTGTTCGAGTTCTATAGAAAACATGAGCCCACGAGGTGAAATCAGTTTTTGCGTTGCGATTAACAAGCGAATTTCCCATCAAATAGATCCGCGTGTAGGTCAGTGAACGCATCGCAGTAACGGATCCATGCTAACCGCACTTCGGTGCAATTGCACTCAGCCGACTAAGGGCAAATGGCGAACGAACTTGCTCAATAAAACTTAATCTGTATCGCTGTATTGGTCTCGTTTTCATGTAGTTCGTGGTGTTACATTGTATGTACAGGATTTTGTGGTTAAGTGTACTTTTAGGTCATGTGTTAATTGACATTGCATTTGGATAACTTTTGACCAAAAAATTTTTTGAAAAGCTCAACAACCTTGTTGAAAAAAAGGGATTAATTACAACCAAAATATAGGGTTGAGCTCGCAGGAGTTACGGCTTTATTCGTCAGTCGTATGTTATTAAATTCAAATTACTTATATTAAAAAGCAATAAAAATTCCGTTACACATTTTAAAGCAAGTTTTTTCATACATCAATTTATTGCTCTCGATTCTTCATCAACATTTTCCGTATCATGAATGGCCAAACATGATTTAATGATATCGACATTTTTAAAACACATCACCTTTCAAACTCCCGAAGCCCTTAATCCCAAATCACTTAATCCGGATCACCTAACATTCTTTATTCAAAAAAATGGCACGTAATTCCGAAAGTCCGTAACGGCCAACTGTATAAAGTCAAGAGGAAGTTATGCGTTCATAAAATCCCTGGAGCAGAGCCCGCTATGAATACCGCCGAGTTAGTTTTACGACAAACAAAATACATACACACCGACATACGCGTCAAACGGTCGATTCTCTTTGAAATCCTCCGGATATGCTTGTATGTTTGTACACACCGTCCGAGGTATTTGTAAACAGAATAATTGAATGATAACTGTGACTAACGTCTAAAATCGAGGCCAAATCCTAGAGTGAATCAAACCTTCGTCGGTTGAATATTTGAAAAGTTTGACGCACTTGAAAATTGGCTTTTCTTCTTGCATATTTATTTGTGGAAATTTATGCACATTCATGGAACGATAAGATTAAGCACCTTTCAAATACAGTTCTTTCACAGATGATGGGCGCATTCATTCAATAGTTGGAGAAATAAGTCTCATGAACCGTCGACCGTCCATTTAACGTTTTCGTTTCGAGATTATACAATGTTCTAAGTCTCACGATTATCTAGAAAAGAAAAACAAAACACTCACGAATCAATTAAATGTAACAGTTCACTAAATTGTTTGTAGAACACGATAAACTGGCAACACTGTCTCTATGTATTTATGCAGTAATGCGCTATTTAAACCTAACGCTTTGTTGCCGTACGTGACTGCTGGCAACACCGGTGCTTTTCGTGTTTGCTAGGACTAACAGTATTGGATATTATAATGATTAAAACGGATCTACAGTATTCTTGTTATAAAAAGAAAAGGGCGCCTCAATTTTCTTTCTTATAAAATTGTTGCCTATGGTTATAAGACTGAGCACTGAAAACTAAAAAATTATAGCCCTATGTTAAGATTGAGGTGTAAACCCTACATTTTTTTATTAGTAAATATAGGTAGTATTCAGAAACCTTGCTCAACCTTCCCTTTAGGGCCTATAGGTGTGCAATATGTGTCATTATAAGTAGATATATTGATAGATAAAGAATACACACAAAACACACACACTACACTGAAGCTAAATATATAGGTACCCAGCAGGTATTATCTCAATCTATCTCTTGACAATTTCGGTCCCAGCCCGTAGAGTTCATAGGAACACGATTACAAAGAATTGCTAAATATGTTTCCCTTTTTAATAACCAAATTACTGAAATACCGAACAAAATTTCAATACAAACCAACACATTCAATAAAATATTTTAATAAAATAAAGTATCGGAATGAAAATTTCTAGTTTCATACTTGTGCCACTTTCCGTAACTGACGTCAGACGGAAAACTGATATCCTGTAAGGGCGTTCAGTTGCTGATTCTTGCACAATGTACGAGCTATGTATGTATACCCACGTCTTAATGAATTATCTCATAATCATGTTTGAAAAAAGGAGAATTTCCAACACCACAAAATTAACCGCCATTTGTGAATATTTTCTTCGGTTAATATTTCCCATCTACGAAAATTTACGTAGTAAGCATTATTATCTTTTATTGAGGGCACGCCCTAGATACTGGTATTCAGTTGCAGTATTCAGGTTTGACTGGAAGCTGACCCCAACATAGTTGGGACAAGGCTAGGCAGATTGATTGATTGAGGGACGCCCTGGAAGGACATATACTGACCTTATTGGTGATGTTCTTCAGAAAGGTCAGGTGTGTAGTACTCGCAATTGGCCAGTTATGAACGTAAACAAAGCAAAAGGAGTATGTAAGGATCGTAGCAGATGGCGTTCTGTAGTTTCTGCCTACCACCATGGGAAGAAGGCGTGAGTTTATGTATGTATGTATGAAACGATATTATACAGTTTCAACTTGCAAAGGCTGGGAATAAATCACATTCGGATCGTGTGACCGAATTTTCATCCACTTCCCATAATCCGATTGAGATATTCGTTTGCTTATAGTTCTGCCGTTCGATACATTTTGTCAAAATCTCACCATGTAAAAGTTAAGTTGAGCTGTCATTAGTGTCCATCCCTAGTATCGGGTGGTAGGTTGAATAGTAATAATATTTTAACATAGCCATGGAATCAGTATGTACTCTATAAGGACTATGAATGTAGCCATGGAATGAGTATGTACTCTGTATGGTCCATGAATATAGCCATGGAATCAGTATGTACTCTATAAGGTCCATGAATATAGCCATGGAATCAGTACGTACTCTATAAGGTCCATGAATATAGCCATGGAATCAGTATGTACTCTATAAGGTCCATGTATATAGCCATGGAATTAGTATGTACTCTAAGAGGTCCCTTAATATAGCCATAGAACTAGTATGTACTACATAAGGTCCTTGAATATAGCCATGGAATTAGTATGAATTAAAGATTCTTGAATATACCTGATCTGATGATGGAAACGGTAAGTAAAAACGGAAAATCATTAAAACTAAGTTAAAAAGTTATTAATTAAATTAATTAATTAAAATTCATATTGTTAGTTATGTCCTCATTTAGTAAATTAATAATGGTCCATGAGAATAGAGGAAAAAACTAAGGTTAGAAACGATAGATGGATTATTTGAAAGATTTTATGTATATAGCTAGAAAGGTGGTAAAAACTAAAATGACTGATAGAAAAGAATGGAAGTAAACAAGCTGAGGCGACCCCAAATAAATTGAGTTGCATATGGACAGAAGAACGATCCTTATCAATTCCAAACACTATTCTGTGTCTCTACCTACCTACTTATATTTTTCTGCGCATATTGTCAGTTGACATAAGACACCTTGTACCAATATAACAGTACGTAAAGACAGGTAAATTAATTGTCAAGCTAATTGACTACCGTAAATTCAAATTACAACTGACATTCTTTTACAGTTGTATGAAATGGCTTAACACGGCAAATTGACGTTGGATGTCGATTTTCTTAACGATTGATGACTCACTTTACATACAGGGTAGCAGGAACATTGACGCACATCCTGTTACCATGGATACAGTACATGATTATGGACACCGCTTTTTTTATTTTTTTATTTTATTTTTTGGTTGGGAAGTCATCAAATGACCTCTCCCGCTCTGGGCGGAGCGGAATGGCGTGTCAGACTCTTACCGACTAAAACCCACCCGTGTTCCTTCAGTTGCCTGTGCGCCAGGGCCACGGTAACTCTTTCGAACAATCCGCGACCCCGGCAGATTCTGGACAGCCCTGCGTTGAAATTTTTCGTCGGTTATTTACTTCAATGATAATATTAACTTATTCATCCAAATGACATCACTTTTGTACTGCGATTATTTTGTCAATAGCCTGATGCCATCAAAGAAGGTTTATTTACTCAAACTCGGTGAGCTAATGAACAAAAAACGATGACAAACATTTTTGTTTCAAATTGAAGCTTTGTACGTTGTTTTTTAAGTAAATATTGGCCTGTGTGATTAATTACGTGTGACTGTTAAATTTTATAAGAGGATTAAACCGCTGATATGTAATTTTAGAGTACAGTAACGTTTTACAATTAATCAATATGTTTTTATTTTGGTAAGCAAAACACCACACATCAGATAATAAATAAAATATGTTCTTTAAAAAAGAATATTGACATTATAATACCTACCGAGTATTATAATGTCAATATTTTTTTGTAGATAATATAAATACTTGTTTTTAACAATAATTACCTAGAGTACAATGACCGTTTACAATGAAAAATATTCCAAACTGACCGAAAAGAAAACATTGCGAATTTTTACTACATAACTATATTTTCATTGCTTTAGTTTATATCACGTTGTTTTCAATAACACACAATCTAAAACCTTTGTAATTGCTCTGACATTGTAACATTTGTAACAAAAGTGTAAAATAACACGACCTAAACCGAAATAAAAATTTAGTTATTTAGGTCTCTAGAAAGGTGTTGTAGTTAACATTAATAATGATTAGCAATACAATACGAGCGTGAAAGTAGCAGAAAATGGAGACTCACCTCTCTTTAATGTTACTTCCTATTGTGAAAGACCGGCATAAAAACAAGAATGTTATAAAAGGCGAATTACTTATGAAGTTAGATAAAAAATGGAGTTAGATTAACCCAAAAACTAATTCGTACAGAGAGCTCGATAAGATAAACCTGCTCATCCTTTCCTGTTATCCTTGTGTTATCTTCCTTTTTTGAACATTAAAAATCTATGGACCCAGTGCTGCTACAATGAGAAATTTTCACTTAAATTATATGCGAAACTCACTCTAAATTGGAAGAGTGATATTCAAAGTTACATCATGCTGTCATCAGATTTTTGTCCCAAATTCTTCTCAGGTCGGTCATCGTAAAATTTCTTCTAAAAAAACGTTACCATTTACTACAAGACTAGCCACCGCCGCTGGCGCAGCGCAGACGCCAGTAATTGCGAACTCTCTCTAGCCAAAACGCCGTTTCACTCCGGCGCATGTCGCTTGTGCATGAGTCAAAGTGAAAGTGACGCTCGGACATGACAATTAGTATGGATTACATGTCATTTATCATTGGCTAATTAATATCAAATGCTGTTGATTGGTAGTTGGAGAAGACTTCCTAGATTTTGTTGTGGTAATTATGGGTATGGGAGTCTTAATGAAGAAGCGGATACGATTACCAATGTCAGATTGGTGTCGTTCGAAAATTAAATAGAGACCAAAAGATTGGACGTAATAGCCAGTGAGGTAAGAACATTAAATAATATAAGAATTTTGTAAAAAGTCAGGCTTTTGAATAAGAAAATGTCTTCCTTTTTTTGCACAACGGTGCATCACCCGCTGTTACAAGGTAAGTATAGCAAAAAAAAATATTTTAAAATCAAATTGTACTTATAAAATAAAATTTAATATAATAAAATTAAAGCAATCCAAATAATCTTACACTTATCCTTTCCTTTATTCTTATGTAACTTCAATGAAGTAATACTCACTCATTAAAAGTTACCACAAAATATATTATAAATAATGGTATCATCAAGATAAATTATTGTGAGTTTATTTCCGCGTGACACTTTAATTTGTAAGCAGCGTATAGTGAACACATTTTAACTTCAGTATGAAGAAGTATAAGTAAGACCCGCTTGCATCACAAATCACTAAATATATTTAAAACATCATTCTGTTTCTGTCCATCGGTTGAAGATGATAGAGACAGAACGATGTTTTATAGGTTTTTAGGGCTAAACGCATGTAGTAATTTGTGATGCAAGCCGGCTTTAGTATACAGTCACAAAACTCAATTAGAATTTGTCGCGAGAAAAGTTTTGAGCATTAATGTGGATGTGGTTATAAGAACAGAGGCAGACCAAGGAAACGAAAGATGAATACTGCTGACAGCTGATGGAGATGACGTCATCATCATACAGATAATGTGATGGAGATGTACACTGCAACAATCTCAAATAAATTTGTATAAAGGCGGATAATGAATTAATGACACAAAGTGTTCTTAGAGCCCAAAAGAACCTCTAGCTATACCAGAACATTTATATAATACTTAATAATAATAATATAATTTATTTGCTAAAAAACATGGTAGTGTTGATAATGTGAACAAACATGTTTTGCTTAATAGATATAAGCGTGAAAATTTTACATGTATAACGATACAATCAGTCATCATGCGTGTTTATGTTCCAGGAACTCCTTAACACTGTAAAAACTATTAGCAGATAGCCATTTTTACAATTTAATTTTGAACAATCTTGTATTTAATGTTTTTAATTCATTTGGTTATTCTATTGTAAACCTGGACACACATAATCATGCAGCTTTTATTATATTTCGCAAGCCTTGGGAGGACATCTAACACGAGCCTGTAGGGGTCGCGCCTGCTGCGAGAATGTACATCGCTTGCTTTCGCAAACAATTCCCTATGCCTCCGCACAAATAAACAGATTTCAAAAATATAAAGGGACGCCAGCAGTAACAAATCAAGTTTCTTAAATACCGGCCTGCAAGATTCGTCGGGTTTAAGCCCACATAATGCTCTAATGCAACTTTTTTGTGCGACAAATGCTCTATTTTGATCAGTTCTGTTAGCCCACATGATTAAGCCATAGCGTAGCACTGATTCAACATAATGCATGATTTGTCGTTATAAACATTTTAATGTTTGTAATATTTCTAATCTGTTTTAGTTCATATACAAACTTATTAATTCATTGGGATACTGTATCAACATGTGCTTTCCAGTTGATGTCTTGGTCCAAGGTTACGCCTAGTAATTTAGTTTGCGTTACTTCGTGAATTCTATGTATATTCATTTTAATATTGATTTTTGCATTATTTGATTTATTAAATTGTATATTTGTATGTATAGGGACTTTTTTAGATTTATAGATAAGTTATTTTTATTTAGGCATTCAATTAGTATTTCAATCACATTATTCATTTCAGTCTCGTGGTCATTAATTGTATCGTTTTTTTTTTATCAGACCACGCAGTAGTAGAGATGTCATCAGCGAATAGTATAAATTTATGATTAGTTATAGTAGTGATATAATATATATACAATAGGAATAAATATACAATAACATAAATGATAAATGATTTTATTTCTGTAAGTAGGTTTGAACAAACACTTCTACACGTCAATCATATTTTAAAAACTAGATGAGGTCGGCGTTTCCTATCTGACTACTCTAAGAAAGGCCGAAACAAACTCAGAGGTCACAGTCTCGTTTAAAGTCCAGACATAATCTTGGTCAGATCATATGAAGACCATGTAGATTTGTCTCTGAAATGGCCTTTTGAGGAAAAACCACACAGATTGAGTGGACCTGTCTAGTCAGTGGACGCATTTGTCAGTAATCGTGCAGCTCAACATATCTATGTTCTCGATTTATCTAAATTGCATCCCTAATTCCCTACGTCTTTAAACTATAACAAGTAGATATAGATAATGTTACTTATGCAGTACCAAGTTTATAAGTAACTTGTGTTGCCGTTTGCTGGCAGAGACCGTGAAAATAAGCCGCATTAGGGTAACTTTGCTGCAGTCTAGAACTAGTTTTATTATAGTTAGCTACCTCACATAGACCCCATGGTAGCGCAAGGTACGGTGTCAAAATATGGCAGGGGTGAACATGAAACACTTTCGTTTCGTGATTATTTACGTGGGGTTGCCAGACTGACGGGTTTTGGGGTTACCTCTAAAATATTTAAAAAAAAACATAATCCTACATGGGCACTTATGAAACGTCAGAAGCTAGGTGAATTATTCTATGTGGTAATATATATTTTGAAAATTTGACGTGTTAATAAAATTTAAACTGTGGGCCTCTATGTAATTGTTTCAGTATAGATATTATGTAGAAATCTGTAGCACTAAGTATTTATCTTAAGTTATTTCCAATCTAATTTATTACTATTGGATTGGATTAGATTCGAATGTACTTCTGTTACAGCAATGTGGTAATTGCACATCTGTGGTACTCGATTCGAGTCTCATTACGAGTGTACGACTAACTATATATTAATTGTGCTTTTGTGCTTTTGATTTACAATACATAAAATGGCAGGGCTAGCGTATAAAACTGAGGCAAGCAACAAAAACAAACTCCACTACTTGAACTTGAAAGATAAGGCCCTCGAAACGACTGTCTATTCAACGCAACTCCTCTTTCCGGCGCAAAATACTTGGCGCTTTCTCGAAACTTCGAAGCCGATCGTTTCGGGAAAGGATTTCTCGATTCAGACCATTAATGTAAATAAGGCACTTCTTCATGTAATGGATTGCAAATCGCGGCTGTTATCTTAAACGTATTGATAGACTTTGGGATGCTGGCAGGAAATCGTTATGGTAGATATTGAAATTATTAGCGTTTCATGGGTAGATTGAGCTTATCAAAGAAAAGATAGATGGATTGTGTGAGAAATGATATGAAAAAAAGGGATTGCATGATAGCATGGCGGTTGACAGGGGAGAATGGAAGAAGAAAACGTGTTGCTTCAACCACAAGTTGCATCGGAGAAGGGCAAGAAGGTGATGATGATGATGATGATGGAATGGACTCTTCAGCACACTAATTACGTAACACACTATCTATTACAATCTGAATCATCTTGAAGCCTAAGCTAATCCATTGCTTCATATGTTCGAATTCTTTGTCTGTTCAACTACGTAAATAACGCAATGAATGTTGTAGAGCTGTCAAAATGAAACCCAATCCTATTGTTAGTATATTACGTAATTACCCCGCAGGTCTCGTTGGTAAGTGAGTGTCTTTCTTTTGGTAATCTTATGTAGTGATGATATCTGCAGCTTGAAATAAAGAGTGCTCTAGATCCACTTGCGATTGTGCCTTCAACCCAAAACATTCTGTCGGGGTCGCGGATTGTTCGAAAGAGTTACCGTGGCCCTGGCGCACAGGCAACTGAAGGAACACGGGTGGTTTTAGTCAGTAAGAGTCTGACACGCCCTTCCGCTCCGCCCAGAGCGGGAGAAGTCATTTGATGATTTCCCACCCAAAAAAAAACTTTGGTAGCCTCAAATAACAAAATTAAACGGTATTCAATTTGTTGTAAACCAAATCAGTCAAACAGTAAGAAAGAAAGAAAGAAAAATATTTTATTTGGGACACGCACAGGAAATACAAAAAGTAAAAATAAAACAAAAATGAGCATTTAAAATTAACAATAAACAAGTAAAAAATAAAAGACCTGTGCGAGGCCAAAAAGGCTCCTATCTCAGCATAATGCTGCGATATTTAAAAAAATAAGTACCACAGCGCTGGTATTCTGATCGGTCCCGCTGTAATACCACGGACACACCTACGGACATCTATAAATCCCACTAGGGGATTAATAATAAAAATAAAAACCAAATTACGTCTGAGTACTTAAAAAAAATCCTTTGCTGCCATTTTAGTGGTCCATCAGTAATTTATGACCTTCGACCGCGATAAGACCGCCAATTGTGTCACCCTGTGTAAAATTTCTACTTGTCGAACTGCATTTTTTATGGTGTACATAATAAAGAGTAGATATTCTATTCTATTCTATTCTATTCTATAGGCAGTCACTCCATGTAAAATACTGGTATTCAGGTGCTTCCGGTTAGACAGGAAGCCGACCCCACCAGTGTTAGGAAAAGGCTAAGCATATTAATTGTTATAAATCTCCTGTTGTTGTTGACTCATCTTATTCCTTTTCTACTTAGTGCTCGAGTACTTAGAAGAAGCATTTAATGAAAGTTTTATCCTCTTCCTCTGCGAAATTTAAAGCTTAAAACCTCATTGCAATTAACCATAGACGTAACACAGGATTCTACTTAAAAAACGGAGAGTTATAACGTTTTTCACACTTTCATATGCACACTACCTACATGCACGTGTCTATGAATAATACCAGCCTATTATTGTTCAACTGCAGGACAAAGGCCTCTTCTCCTACAGAGAAGGCACGTACATTGATCACCACGCTTGCTAACACAGCAGCGGGCCCTATCAGAATACCAGCGCAGCGACACTTATTTTTCTTAAATGTCGCAGCATCATGCTGAGATAGGGGCCTTTTGGCCTCGCACAGGACTTACTGTTGTTATTTTCATTTTACATTTTGTTTTTATTTTATTATTTTTATATTTTTATTTTATTTTTATGAGTGTGTTTAGTTTAGTTTCTGATAATCCTGTGCGAGTCTCAATAAATACTTTTTCTTTCTTTCTTTTTTTCTAAAGACGGGTCGGCGATTTCAGACTTAGGTATAACGGGTGTAAAGAGACAAGGAAGCCTAGAGTAACTTGTACTGCCCGCCATTGTAATATTTTTTTTGGTATTGGACCATACCTGGGAACCTTCTGGTTACAGAGATATTGAAGGTCAAAATTCCAACCTTTGCTGACGTTTTTTACGAAAACAAGTTTTTAATGTTGTAACCACAACTTTAAGTACCCCCACGACCAATGTTTTGCGTGCACAGTGTTTTGCGTGTGTTACATTGCGCACTACCGCAAACAGCAATTTTTCTCACCAAAAATAAAAGCCGTTTCCCAGCAATTATTGTTGTGCAATGTTACTTAGTTTGATGTACAGAATGCGCAGTAGACGGCTATGTCTACTACGCATCCCTCACATGTAGGTCTTTTTACACCAAAGTCCAGGTTTCCTCACTATGTTTTTCCTTCAATTAATATAATACGTAGAAACATTCTGGGTACCCACATTAATCATAGACAGAAGAAATAAGTTGGTAACTGCAAGAAACTTCCGTGACATGAGACACATTGGGATGTAAGATGTACCACACATTTCCTTCCGACATGTTTTTAGTTTATGGTCGTACATCATAAGCTCATAACATAGAGGAAGAGAAGGCTTTATTGGTTGGAGAAAGTTCCTTTTTGTCGATGGATTATTACTTGTCTATGATTGATTTGTTGTGTGCAAAAAGTTATGATGGCAATACCATCGACAACTACACTCTAGCATAATACCTTGACGCGTGATCATTTAATAGGAAACGATTAATGATTGAAATAATATTTTCCATCACGTGTGAAAGCTTTTCGCACTCAGTGAAAATCTTTAATATTTTTCACGATCATTCTTAATTCTTTTTTCTCACCTCCCTGGTCTTTTAAAAAACAATAGTAGGTAATTCTCGCCTCATACCTACAGAATAAGAATAAGTAAGTTCTTAAATCTCAACGCTGTCAGTGAACAAAAATCCCTGAAAATAATTTCTCCTAAGATTCGTACGATATTTCAAAAGTACTTTGGGGCGACATTCCCAAGTTTTTATAGTTCACCGCGTTTCCGAGAGTTTAGTGAGCATTTAAATTGATAGATGGTGTGAAACTCCTGTACCAATTGCCGTGAACATCGCTAAACTCAGCACATTTACTGGAGATATTACTTAGCGAGGGCTTAGTGACATTAAGGGGGATTTCATTAATTTTCCAAGATTTGCGGGTACTTTTATGAGCTGAAATGGCACTTGTAACATCTTTTAGGTAATTTGGTAGAGACAGGGTTTTTTTTGTCTGCTATAACAACGCACTGCGATGGGTGATACATACCCATTATTGTATATACTCACTATGGATTGTACATTATTTTTGTACAGTCTATGCTACGTCTATAGTTAATTGAAATGAGGTTTTAAGCTAGCATTTACAGATCTATTCTGTAAAAATGTCACCGTGAAAACTTAGGTGAAATGAGCTTGATGTGAGATTTCAATAGTGTCAATCCCTAGCATCAGGTGGATTGACAGATTACTTCAAGCACACTTAACCTTACTTTTCACGGTGATAATTTTACAGAATAGGCCCGCTGCTCACTATTAATTGTACATTGTTACTGTCACTTGTAAATCCACATTAATCCATCAGCATTAACAGCCAGTAATAATGATTTGATTTATCTTTTTGATTTGATAATTTTTTCACTTTGCCATCAATAATAATGAAGTCAGCAACTCATCAACACCAATAAAGCCATTGTAAGCCTATTAATTATGTCATTATTGACAGCTACGGCGTAATGAAGTCACTACTCAGTGAAATCGAGAAAGCGCAGGCATCAATGACCTCAGGCTTGTTTGTCTGTCTGTCACGCGCTGCTTTCCCGTTCGTGCGAACATAGCCCTTGATCGCTCTATGAAATATCAATGCTTTGAATTAGGTACTTATTATGTAAATTTATCGTGCTAGAAGCTTTTGTGGAATAATAGTTGAGAATATGACGCGGTCGACAACTATTCCGAGAAAAATCATGTACAATATACTTGTCATTATTACTATATCAGAGTTCAGACATTAGGGATCTACAAAAAGAATTCACACAATTTGTGCGTAAGAAAATGTACATAACATGATGAAACCCACCGTAGCCAATTTTCCTTCAATGTAAACCTTAAAAGCCCTCAAGAGAAAGGAATGTGACAAGCAAGACTGATTGACAGACAAACAAATAGCGAATTCATTCAATTCAATTCAGAAAAGTTTGAAATGACAGCGAGTTAATAAATTAATATAAAAAAAACCTTCTGTCAATGTCAAAATCATAGACGAAAAATAAATGGGCGCATTTATTTGAAAAACGAATTTGGGAATCATAAAGCAAAAGTCAGACAAATCTGTCTAATCTAGTTGTCTTTTGTTGATGTTAAATTAGCATAAAAATTTGGATTAGCACATGATTAGCATTACAAAAGTTTAATTAAATGGATGAACTAAATCTCTTGGCGTCAATGTCGTAAGAATTTCAATGAGGTGCTCATGAGAGAACATTGTTACGATAGACGCAAACACAATGTATGTGTGCCAAAATCGTGAGTGACATATTCAAATTTTACTTTCTACGCAATGATTGTTTTATTTATGAAATAAACTTTTTCATTCTGTACTGTCTATTTGATTAAAGGATTTCGTTCGTAATAATTATGTTGCGTAATTTAGATTTCCAACATATGCAGTTAGTTTTCTTTTTTATTCTGGAAAAAAAAACAATTTCACACTTGTCTTGACTTTGGTAGACAAGATAGGTACTAAAAGTTAAAGTTAAAGAAAGGCAAAACGCATCTAACGACTCTTGCCATGTTCGTGCCGGAGACTGTACCAAATTTCAACTTAATCGGTTCATTAGATTTGGAGCAAATTGGCTATGACAAGCGGACAAACAGACAGACACTTGAGTGATCCTATAAGGGCTCCGTTTTTTCATTTGGACGTATGGAATCCTAAAAAGCTGCTGAATCTTTGGTTTCTTATCATTGTATACCTGATTGATCCTCGCTTTGGATCAACCTCTCG
Organism: Dryobotodes eremita; assembly: GCA_917490735.1. Classification (NCBI taxonomy): domain Eukaryota; kingdom Metazoa; phylum Arthropoda; class Insecta; order Lepidoptera; family Noctuidae; genus Dryobotodes; species Dryobotodes eremita. The sequence goes on from OU823257.1 coordinate 17,344,295, forward strand.
GGCGCCATAAAGAGAATACCTATTGAAATAAGTCATTTTTAAAAAGGGGCTTGATATTGGGTTTCCTAGGAAAGAGTTTCCGTCGTATTAAAACGGCAGTCATAAAAATCGTAATTTTCACCTGTGTTTGACATTGTGGTGTCAAAAAACGCTCTGTATTTGGACAGCCATTATGGTGTGTACCGTTGTCCGCTTTCTCAGGAAAACAATATTTAGTAAAAAAAAGACCGATATAGTCTTTTTTTTTGGGTGGGAAATCATCAAATGACCTCTCCCGCTCTGGGCGGAGCGCAAGGGCGTGTCAGACTCTTACTGACTAAAACTCACCCGTGTTCCTTCATTTGGCTGTGCGCCAGGGCCACGGTAACTCTTTCGAACAATCCGCAGCCCCGGCAGGCATACCGATATGGTTTTTTTTTTTTGTCGCTGTCTAATGTCGAGACTGCAGGGCCAGGGCCGGCAGTCTCGACATTAGATAGCGACAAAAATCTGTCGCTAAGTCGTATCGATGTCAAATTCCTTTAACAGATTTTCAACTTTATTTCCAAAGCATAAGGTTGAAATTCTATTAAAGGAATTTGACATCGATACGACTTAGCGACAGATTTTTGTCGCTATCTAATGTCGCCCTAATTGCGTAACACACTATCAGTCACAATCTGAATCATTTTGAAGGATACTGCCAATCCATTGCTTCATAAGTTCGAAAAATTTGTCTGCTCACCAACGTAAACAACGCAATGAATGTTGTTGAACTGTCAAAATGAAATCCATTCCTACTATTATTGTGTTAAGACTCGTACACACTGGCGCGACGCGACGCCCGCCACAAAGGCACCGCGTGTCACGCGACGAGCGGCGCTTTTGTGTCGGGCGTCGCGTCGCGCCAGTGTGTACGAGACTTTACGCTATAACCCTGCTGCTGACCTGGCAAAAATAAAGTCATACCTAAATATCTACATAACTAGGGTAAAACAAAACATTTTTATACGTTTCATCAAACATAAAACTGCCGCCGTCAATGTCTGTTTTTCCAGCTTTTATGTTAATAGACGAATATAAAAAGTATATTTCTTCTGTTCTCTATTAGCTGAGTTCATTTACTGTACTCGATGTATGTCTTGTATTAGCATGTTTACCATAACATAATAAAATATTAATCTTAATAACTTTGGTTTGTTTTGTAAATAGGCCAAATGAAGACAAGAGCTTTGATCAAGATTAACTACAGTTTGCGCAAAACTTTATGAGCTCTCAGAAGTTGCAGCGAGTGGCTGCGCAGTATGCATAATATAGGTGTCCGAGGGAACTCTCTCACTCTCACTAAACTGTACCATGCGCGATTTCGTTCTCGGGCCTACGTTCAGAGGGCTCCCCTGTAATCCCCGAAACGTTAGGCAGAGGTGTACCTTTTTAGTACACCCACATTTCGCCAGTTATGTTTAATACCCATGCAATAGGGGGCGAGCCTATTGCCGTCAACCGGGCACAAATTCAGACTCCGGGCTACTACTGAAAAATTCCAGATGGAATAACCCAATAACACTTTGCCCGACCTGTGAATCGAACCCAGGACGAGCTCAGCAGCTCTTGCGACCAATTATTATTTAAATTGTCGATTTATTTGATTCAATCAATCACTTATTTAACCTCAAACACGTAGTGTACCACACTAAGTAAGTAGTCAGTATTAAGTTACCACAGCAGAATAATTTACACACACAAGGTGCCACTTAAAGTCACAAACCGTATAACGTACTCAAAATGTTAGAATTATTAATCATTCGACAGATTGTTTTAACTACAGCTGAAGCTTCCCCTTGTGGAAGATACATTTAAGCATTAAGCAGCTTAGACACAATCTATTTACCTGTTCAAGATTATCAAAGACGTTATTAAAGGCTCCTTCAAACAGGCGCGACAGAAAGGATAGATTTTCTGTGGGTTTTTGCAAATTGCAGTTCTGTTTTACGTCGTATGTTGATCTAAATGCGATTCGCGACTGTAGGAATGATATATTTACTGAATAATAATTTATAATAATATTTAATAAACTTTGGAAATTTGTACCACCTAAGAATATTTCAGAATATTTCGTATGAAAATTCTTAGGTGGAACAAGTTTCCAAAGTTATTTTGATATAGATATAGATATATATAGATTGATATGAAATTTATGATTATTATTCAGTAAATATATCATTCCTACAGTCGCACAACATCGCATTTTGATCAACATACGACGTAAAACAGAGCTGTAAATTGCAAAAAACCAAAGAAAATTTTAATTTGGCTACAGCTAAGAAATCAACCTTCAGGTGACGTTGCAGTACTTTTTAACTTTCTTTAACCTCTGTAAGTGATTTTATTTCTGTAAGTAGGTTTATACAAACACTTTTACTCGCCAGTAATGTAAATCTAGCCAAATGTAAATATTGCGCAAAAAAAAAAAATATTTTAGGAATATTTAACATGCGATGAAGCGCTGCGCTGTGTAAAGACAGAAACGTGAATTCTAGTAACAGGCTCGATTAAAAAAAATCATAAAGATGACACTAAATCGCTATTTAAAACGTGTACCTTGAAAAGATTCCATCATGAAATTATATCAAAAGATAAGGCTTATTGTTTTTTAGGGCATGTTGAGAACACATTTTATTCTTAATTTCGTCATTATTTTATAAATATAATATATACAAAATCTAGCTGTTCAAGTGCTCGCTTCTGCCGGCCAGTGCCCACCGAGACGCACTACAAGACACACTGTACTAGAAGAGGACCTTAACACCTTTATGAGAGAAATTTTCAAAAATCCCTCCTTAGTGCTCACTTTCGTTATAAAAGGAACCCTTATGCAAAATTTCACGCTTCTAAACCAAGCGGGCTGTGCGTCGTCTGTCAGTAAAAATGAATTTAAGATTTTTATGAAGTAGAAGAACGCAAATAAATATAAACGCGAAGTGAAATTCATCACGCCGATGCCGATCTGTGACCGTTTGAATAAGTTAAATTCACTTTCTATAACGTTTTTATAACGTTATTCAATTTGAATGCGACACGTTTTTGTTTGAATTAATTTCATTGGCCACTTCCATGACTTAATTGTGAATTTCCTGCAGGTGCTTTTAATGTTAGGTATAAATAACGGGCTTTAAAACAATTGAATTAAATTAAATTCGTTTTGTATTCATGTTTAATCATCGGATTGGTCATACCTATATAATTCAATTGGTTCCATCCTTTCTTGAGGTAGGACAGGACCTAGATACAGATTAATATTCATTATCACAGTTAATTTCATCGTTTTATCTCTCAATTAATTTTCTCTACCCTGAGGAACTTGTTAGGTTTTTACTGTACAACATCCTCCTGTTCAACGTTCCTAAATAACACACTGCTATCATCCCACATTGGGTCGTGCAAAGGATTCACAATTCGAGTTAACTGATCTTTTGTATGCACGTTCCTATGACAAATAAACCTATTTTTCTTTCTTTCTTAGACCCACTTGCACCGCCAATCATTAAATACGTTTAGCGCTAAGCGAGTTTAAAACATAATTCTGTTTCGGTCAAATGTTTGAAGATGACAGAGACAGAATGATGTTTAAAACGTTTAGCGCTAAACGTGTTTAATGACTGGCGGTGCAAGTGGTTCTTACTGATTTGCCAGGCTAGTAAGGCTATTGAATCATCATTGTAGGCTGTCACTTCTACATTTGATCGCTGATTACATTGGTGGGCTCCTGATAATTGTTGTTCAGATCACAACAATATTTTTTTTCGTGCTAAAGCACTAGGAAGTGGTGAAGAGCGGGCGTTTTGTGGTCTTATGTAATTTTGACATTCAAAGAGTGCTGATTCTCAGCCAAGTTTGAATAAATGACTTTTGATTTTGATTTGATTCGATTTTCCCTAGATATTTAAACATTGCTTAAGCAATGTTTAAATATGTGTTGTGTGTTTGTATATGTGTGTGTGTGTTTGTTGTTTGTTTGTTTTATTTATTTAACTTTAAAGTTAAATAATGATTAACGTCTGCTTTACTATACGTTTTTTACGTTTAAATATAGCTTAATTTAAAGCAACGTTTATAAGGCTTATTAAATCTTAACCGTTTCATAAGCAATCCTTAACATACATCTTCTAATTACTTTAATAGGGTACAGAATATCGAAATCACACGAAGTTGTTGTTATCAGTGAATTGTGCAAATTGTTTACACAACAGTCACTCAGGCGTGGAAATAAAAACAATGGATTTATTCGAATCTTGCTGAATAGATTATGTCATGCAGTGATAAATAGAAAGGCGGACCGGTTTGTTATGTTAGTTGCAGTCAGCTGTCATGTTTGACATGATTGAGGTAATTTTGGTGGAATAAGTTACATAAATATTGTTTTTTTTTTTTTGTGGCTTGTCCTAGGTATGAATAATTTGTAGAAGCGGGGATGAAACGAATCTGTTTGGTAAGCTTATTGACACCGACGGTGGCAAAATAGAATGAACTGGACCGATGGATGAATGGTTATCATGATCATCCGTTAAAAGGATCATCGAAGCCGTCGATAAGCTACATATTTGATCAAGAATGGAATCGATTCAAGCGTAAACTCTTTGAAAACATAATTAAAGGTTTAAGGTTAAAATGTGTCTGAAATATGGGTTATTCCGTTTATCCACTCGAAAAATCCACACTAATGTGGATACGCAGAAACTCATGTCCGAGAATCCACCCTAGGCCTACTTGGATAAACGGAATTTATAGGCTTAGGGTGGATTTTCGGACATGCATTTCTGCGTATCCACCTTAGGCTGGATTTTTTGGGGGGGTAAACGGAATAACCGTAAAATTGTAGGTAGGTAACTATAGTAATATTAGTATCTTATTCAGGGAAGCAAAAGACCATGGTCAATTCATGGTTTTTCTGCAAAACCATAAGTTGACCGTTGTATTTTGCTTACATCACGTATATAATAGGAAAGTATAGTATAGCTATATACCTCAGAAAGTCATAATTACAAAGGAATCATTATTAAAGATGTTAATAGCTTTCCGCTTTTCCTTTAGAAACCCTTATCAATGGATACTAGCTAGAGCTATGCTGAATCTTTTATAAAACAAAGCAAAGTATGAGCGGATCGAATCAATGATCCACAGAGGGCTATCAAATTTAGCTACAATAGCTCAAGACTAACCCTATGCGCACTAACTTTCTCAATCGAGGACTTGTCGATTTTTACGAGCGCATTGACTTTAAACTTTTACTATTTCTGTCTCCAACTCCGTACAAAGGAATTTCATCTTTATTCGTCAAGTTTTATACAAGTTTTCACACAGTTTTCTTTGTATTCCCGTTTGATGCGATTTTGTTCCGACCTCTGCATGCTGCTCTCCTCTCAATATCTTTTTTAATGACTCTCGCTATGATTCCATTGTCCTTTGTAATGCAGATAAGACAATAAAGTTGAATGGCGACGACTTTTTCTTATTTTAACAGCAGTGAAGTTATTGGATGTGTGGTATTCACCACGTTATAGAAAGTATTCGAGTCGGTAAATTAAACAACAATTCACTGTACAACAGCAGGGGTCACACGTCCGCATCATTCGAGCGCCAGCAAGCAAGTGTCGCTAGCAAGTCGGTCCGATATAGGATGTCAGAATATAATAGAATAGAATACTCTTTATTATGTACACCATAAAAATTACAGATATAAATATAGACATTTTAAACAGGGTGACACAATGGGCGGTCTTATCGCTAAAAGCGATATTTTACAGACAACTTTTGGATGGATTCAAGGGAGAAGGAGAGACAATAATGCGGGTAGTCAGTGGTGTACCATTTACATATACAACAAATACATACATACATAAAACATACACTTATCTACATACAATATTTACAATAATAAACATGAAACAAGAACAAGGAAACTAACCCAACCAACCTAACCCAACTATATTAATTAATTACTTTATTCTAGATACCATTTATTTCCGTTTTTATTCACGTCCCTGCGTAATACCTAAGTATTTACCTTTGTATCTCTTGTTGCTAAATTAACTTTTTCTAAAAGCTGTCAGGAACACCCACTCAGGTCTACAAAACTACATTATTCCCTTACTTATAATAGTTAAATCTTCCTACGCTTCCACTCACAGACTCACCGCAATCAACTTCACCGCAAAATTTCACTAAAATGACCAAAATGAAATAAAAAGGAGCCTAGATGCACCACAATGCATTAAAACTATAGTCTGGTCGCCTTTCACCGCGCGCCGTTGCGTCACGGCCATATACGTCACCAGTCGAGTTCACTCACTCCTAACTTACGACATGACTGCTTGACGACGTGACCACGAGTCTCCGAGAAATGGGGGAATATGGCGAAAGATCTTGAGATCGTGATACGCGTAACGCTGGGACCACACCTGCGGTATGGTCACGAAGAAATGTGTGTCGAAGATACGTATGTTTTGGTGTTGGTCGCTAAAATGTTATCGTGTCAACGCGGTGGTCACATTATTTAGTTAGGGTCTTCGCAATTCTTTGATTTATTGCCACCTTTACGATAATTGGGATGGGATGCAATCCGATCTTTTGCTAGGTACTATAACCGATAGTTGTTGGTCACATCTACGTGCATAGTACATACGTAATGTGTATTGTCTATGCAACCACAGCCACGGAGTAAACGCCCTTTCAAACAGGCGCGACACAAAGGCACCGTCTGTCGCGCGACGAGCGGTATCTTTGTGTCGCGTCGCGTGTCGCGCCTGTTTGTAAGAGCTTTAACTTGGTGATCTGTCATCCTTGACATCATCACTCAGTAGTTAATTTTATATCTCCTAACTTTTTTTATTTCAAACTTTTTATTTTTCAGTAAGTAATATTATGGCGTATTATTTTTGTAATGTGCGTTGTATTCATGCAGAATAAACTATTAAACATCCTTTTCTTTTTTAACCGACTTCAAAAACAGGAGGAGGTGCTCAATTCGACTGTTCTTTTTTTCTTCCTATCTTTTCGAAGCGCGAATCTTTGTGACGTTTTACTCAGCACGCGTAGCATGACCATTATAGAAACGGGTTTTGTCGACGGAAGAATAGACAAAAATGACTTTCCGTGAAGACAGTACGACGGCAGCAAGGTAGAAAGAGTCAACTGCACTTTTTTACGAAATTCAGTAGTTTGTTCACGTTTTTCTTTAATTTTGCTTATATCTCGAAAATGGTGTCCTATCGCAAAAATAATGAAAATTTAAAAACACTTAAAACTCTTAAACCCTTAAAACTAAACATGTAGGTAATACTTTTTCACATTTTCCATACAAAAAGTGAAAAATTCCATTTTTCCATTCCATTTTTATACTTTGCGGCCGTCGAGTAAAAAGTTTTCTACTGTCTTTAGCATGGCGATTACAAAATCAAATTGTCTTCACTACCTTAGACAACTGACAGTTGTCAGTGTGATTTTGACGTTTGGGATAGAAAACTTTCTTCTGAAATAGTCTTCATATAAAAAGACCTAGACAACGATCGGTAAAATGACGGATTTTAGAAGGATTTTTACGGTGCGATGTCAAAAATAGAGAAACAAAATGTCACTTTGTATGGAAATAGCTATGTCTTGTCTTCCAAGAAATAGAAAGCGTCATGCTACGCCTGCAGGTCTGGCCCCAGCATAAAACATTGATGTATATATTTTCAAGATTCGTTCCCCAGTCGAATCACAAAGCGGGTAGAAACTTCATGGATTGAGTGCTAAGTTAGTTTGTTGCTACAATGGAGTGGATAAGCTGTTAACTTTATAGAGCAATCTCTTGGATCGTATTTTATCTGTTATTTCTAAAAGAAGTTAGATTTCAACAGATCATTCTTAAAAGAGATACTTTAATGTAAAGAGAACCATGGTTTTGGAATGATACTACGTAGGTACTTACCGTAGTCCCATTAAATTTAAACGTACAAAAACAAAAAAATAAAAGACCTGATCTCTGATCTTTCTGTTGATCTGTAAAAGATCAGTTTTAGCGATAAGACCGCCCATTGTGTCACCCTGTGTAAAATTTCTACATTTATATCTGGAATTTTTATGGTGTATGGTGGTTTTTATAATAAAGAGTATTCTATTCCTGTCACTATTATTTACATATCAAGTAGTGGTATACGAATTTGTGTGGGGTAGGTACCACAACTAAAAAGTGAAAAATAAAAACATTTTTCCAAAAAAACAACCAACTTCATTCATTCATTCGTTCACTGACAGACAAGGCACAGCCCTTGTCTGTCAGTGAATGAATGAATGAATGAATTAAGTAATTAATGAATTTAAGATGTAAGTCCTAGAATCTATAGACTTACCTATAATGTTTCAGTAAGTTTTTCTACTTAATCCTACTTTTTTTTTTCAGTTGGAAATCAAGGCACGCTTCTTTATACTCGCTTATCTAGCCCGTTTAGTAATATGAAGTGTACTTATTAAGCATTTTCGTCAAAAGAAACTAAGTTTGTGATCGGGACCTTGTTCAAGTTTGAGAAGCGTAGCTTTGACGAAGTTCGGATATTCGGTTTCCAAACTTCAATGAAATTAATCCTATGTATATTCAGTCTGAATAATATCGAAACTGTGGAAGGTTTATGAAATAAACTGTCCCGAAAACTTGCTCCGTGATATACAAGGTGATCCGTTGAGATCGGTCCTATGGAATCAGAGTCAGAATCAGAATATTTATTTGTAAAACATAGGTATTTACATAAAGGTGTTAGGTTAACATATACGGGCGCTATGTTTTGCCGTGAAGTTGTACAAATATTAAGTATAATGAAATTAAAAACTAAAATATGTACTTAAAAACTAAATAAAACAAAAAATAAAACAAAAAAAAAAAGAAAAGTTATCATTTAAAAATCTGGACAGTATAATAAAAATTTTCAATTAATAGCGGAAAAATCTGAAACTATTAGAAGTCGGGTTTGTGTTAAGATCGAACACGATTAGACCGTCGATTTCAGAGTAAAAACAACAACATTTAAAGGAACTGCATTTGGGAAAAGCAGAATAGCTATTCCGTTGTAATATCTATAAATAGATCTTTTTATTATGTACACCATAAAAACCGCCATAATCATCATTATCTATTATCTCCAGATAAATATAGCCCTGCATTCCTAACATAAATCTTTTATCTCCAATATGAATACAGATATTTTTAAGTACCGTTGTAAAAATCTTAGCGATTACCCATTACTACTCGAATAACCATCTATTTCCAAGATGCAATGTCAAAGAACTAAGTTCAGTGACCGGCGAACGTTAAACCCAACTAAAATCGGAGAAAGTAATCACTAATTAGCATGCAGCCGATGGGCTCGGCAGTTACGTCACTTCCTTACAACAAATAGAGAAACTAATACAATAGAAGCGAGAAAATGTGAACATAAACTTCAACAAATTAAGTTAAAGTACATTTTTTGTATTAAAGAACATTAAAATGAATTCTGTGTGCATCGGCCTGCGCAGGAAAGCCCGGTGTATGTAACCGCGAAGTGGCGCGAGGACGCATACGCGCGCGTTCGGAATTTAAACCGTAGACTGCATGTGCACACGTCACGAAGACGTGATTGACTGGTTGGTTCGTTATGCGTACAACCGACGTACTCGAAACTCATCTCTTTTTGGCCTGACCAAGTAAAAGTTTTTTCCTGCCAGTTCCAAACTTGAACCATTAATCTTGGCGAGTGATTACGCGAAAAACTATTGCTAAGAAAAGGCGAACAATGTAATCATTTTCATGGCTCGTTTCCTTGTTGTTTACCTTTGTTGTACTAGAAAAAGTTAATGGTTAATTATCTGTTAAGTGTTTCTTGAGTTGAAACAATAATGTTTCATTTACATAAACGCTGCTTTACAGTATGTACAAGTTACATTTTCACATTTAATCACAAGTTGAAATTACCTATGTTTACAATTACTTCAGAGGTTGCAATATTTTCGCCACGTTCTCGATTGCTTTGTTTTTCCCACAGGTATAGAAAGAAAATAAATAAGATACGTTTCTTTGCGGTAAACATGACGCAAAGAAAAAACACAAATACCAAAAAAGTACCTATATTGATTGTCAGAAAGATTTCTATTTAGTCAGAGATAGCGCAGTATTATAATACTTTATTATTAATAAACTATGTATAAATAAGTATAAAGATCATAGTATTCTATGCATTCTCAAGTGTAACATTTGTTGTGAAGGTTCCACGATCTCAACTTTGTTAACTCCTAGAATTAGACAATCTTCAAACTTCATGAAAGCAAAGACGATGCTTCTTAGAATTCTAGAAGCCACTTACTTTGTTCATTGAATCGGTACAAGCGATGTGTAACAGACTTTAAAATATCGAATTAACATTTTTAACAATGGTACCGAATAGAATCAGCCGCAAGGCCGAAATCCATGTTTGTAAAAGTCGAACGATTTGTATGACTCAGATGCAAGAGTAACTAAATAAAAATGTTACGAAGACCTCCCTTGCATACATATGCATGATCAGATAAAGAAATCTTCTTGACAATGATATATTGTACTCATTAAAGTACTTGCAGGTTGTCGTACTTCGACCGTGAGGAAAACAGTCACAGACACAATATACCATTATTTTTTATGAATTGTATTGTGTATCCTTATAATTTGTATTAATAATTTATCTTAAAATCGTGTCGACGGCAAGTCAGCAGTTGTTATCATCAGCCTCAGTTCTGCTATCTTTTTGTTGTTGGTTTGTCAATTCTCACGGTATTATGCTTTAGGTTGCCCGTGATTTTGTGCATGTATATTTTTCAATAAATAAATAGCAGTACATAGCTAGTCAAAGAGCTCTTTTACCCTTGGCTTCTCTCATTCAATCGCTACCAGCCACTCTGCAATATCGTCGCTCTACCTAGCGTGAGGGCATCCTACTTTTCGTAGGTAGCGAAGTCGCGGTCTCCACTCAAGAATACGTCTACCCAACAGTCAATGGCCAATGCCAGCGTTTATGAGTTTCAATGTACTAAAGAATCTTTTCTTTGCAGCGTTCGCGTGTGTGATGCAGCGATGTCGGTGGCGGTGAGGGCGGCGCTGCTCTGCGCCTGCGCACTGCTGCTGCAGCACGGTAATACACACTTTTTCTACATAATTTTTTCTTCAAATGGTCCATCCCATTCATGGGAAGAGGCTCTTCTGATGAGAGACCGATTGATGAAGATATAGCCATCAAACTTGTTACCCGAAACTATGATCGAAAACACCGTAACACTTTCTGATACAACAAGAATTGCAATTGAAAAGTGATAAAGATAATCATCGTATTAATGTTAAGGCTCACACGAACAGGCGCGACGCGACAGCGCGACGAGACTCGTGTAGAACAATTTCCATGGAGTTTTCATAGAAATTGTTCTACTAGAGTCGCGTCGCGCCTTTGCATTACCTTTAGCGTTTATAAACAGTCAGTTTTAATTGGCTGCGTTAATTAAAGCTATTAGGTGCCTACCAAGCATTTTCTTCACACTTACTTAAATACTTACCTATCCGAGCTGTAATAGCATTGGATCCTTATCGCTTTACTTGCGCCAATATTTTGCCCCAGATTACTGAAATCGGATAGGGGCTACACCTACACAGAAAACAGCAACTACTATATACAATCTATAACACCTTTATTTTAAAACTGAAAGTAATTTATACAAGGCATAGAGAATTTTTTAAATTAAATAGTTGTATTTTAATGACACTCACTCAAATATTTTTGCAAAGAATGAGTTGCAATATACCCAGTTGTATGACACAGAGATTTAGAAAAAAGTTCGGCTTTGAAGAAATGTAGAGTGTTGTCTCTGTCATGCATAGGTACTTGTGAGACAGTCTCTTTCTTAAACTCGACGTGCCACTGCCATATGAACACCAAGGTACTGTTCAATAAAAAACCTTTAGGAATATCTCGTATCATCCATAAACTTAACATTACTCCTTCATTTGCAGCAAACGCGGAGCTCCGAGGAAGGTGTCCAGCGGAAGCAAGTGCATGTCCTGCGCGGGCGACTCCGTGCACCACAGACGATGAGTGCGGCGAGAAGATATGCTGCTCAACAACGTGCGGGCGAGCCTGCGTCGACCCGCTTTTTACTGGTAACTCTTCAAATACTCTAGTCTTTTTCCACAAAAAGAAAAGAAAGAAAGAAAATATGCATGCACTCCGCATGCATATTTTCTTTCTTTCTATTCTTTTTGTGCTTGTAAATTATTGCACTGTTGCATGAAACCTATACATTTATTTTACCTTGGACATAAAAACAATGTGGCAAATTGTTTGTGAACCAATAAAATAAAATTAAAATAAATACAGATGAGATTCACAGTTCAATTACTCAGTAATAACGATATTCTAAGTTTGGGTCTGTTGTCAGACTTTAGGGCACCTAACTTAGTAGGTACACGTCAGTTCGGCTATCTACATTGAACTTTCAAAGCATGGGGGTGACTTCTCAATAGAGAATACACGAAATTCGCTTTGTTAAGTAATCCAACAATAACAAACCGATAGCGACATGGAACTTACAAGCAATGCAATATTTTAAGTAGCGGTTTTACATTTGGCAATTAATAGAACCTCTTGTGGAATACAAAGTGGTTACCTGCTTGTCGGTATTCTACAGATTGTACTTCGGTAAGTGTGTCCAAGAACTCCACGACCTCATTCCACCGGCCCCCTTTTACCATCGGACATCAAGACGCACTGCAAGTTACCATCCCTGCCTAATTGCTATTCCACCAATTCGCACGAAGCGTTTCCAAATGTCTTTTATAATGCGCACAGCTAAAGAATGGTACTCTCTATTTGCGTCTGTGTCTCCGAACGCATACAACCCAAATCTCTTCGAAGTGAGAGTGAACATGCTTCTTCTGGGTAAGTTCACTCCATCGTCGACTTTGTCTCTGTCACCTCTGACCTAGACTAGAGTCAAGAGCAAACCTATCTCAAATAAAAATAAAAAATGTTTCTCTGTTTATATACAAAATTTAGCAAAGGGTTATAAGTTCATAAACTGTCTACATAGGAAACTGGAAGTTCATCAGCTTCCTAGCCTTTGGCCAATTGGTTTGAGGTTGGCGCAGGATATTTTCCTTCCATACATCTTTATCAGCTATCCTCTCAGTGTTCACCACTTTTCTGGCTTTCATCTTACACATACAATCGATCCATCGTTTCTTTGGTCTCCCCTACTCTACCCATCCACGTTCATTCCTACCTGTCTGACCTGTCCCTTGCATAATCAGCCTATAATGTTCCCTTTGCTGGGACACAGGCCTCCTATCTGTTTGAGGGAGTGGACCGTAATCCAACGCGCGGGCCCTGTGCGTGTTGGTAGATGTCACATGTCTTCGAATTTTTGGTTCTACGACATGCCGGTTTCCTCACGATGTTTCCCTTCACCGTTTTGAGAGTAGTGGTGAAGATATAATTTGCACAAAGTAAAGCGCCTGTCTGAGTTCGGACTTATGACCTACAATTCGTAAGTTGAACCCGCTGGGCCACCACTGCTCATTGGGCCACCACTGCACCTGTCCCTTGTGTAGTTCTAACTAAATCATGACAATCCATGCATCCTTTCTTTAGTCTTTCGCTTTTCTTAAAACCATACATATTCATATCTTTATTTGCGTTCCATAATATTAACTCTTACAATGGCTTAAAGCTAAGGTGCAATCACGGGCCCTCCTGGCAATAGTTATTTGTGCAACAAGAGAGCAAAGTCGTTTTTTGCTGCGAGTGCTGATTTTGAATCCTGAGCAAGCGAAGGATTCAACGATTGAATCACGAGCGTAGCGAGTGATTCTAAAGTTGAATCCTGAGTGTGGCGAGGGATTCAAAGGCACGAGATGCAAAAAGCTTTGCTCTCGTGTAACACACATAACTTTTCACTTCAGCAGCGAGAACACTTTAGGAGATAAAATAATAAACAGGAATAGATTGAAATAACTATTTATTGTGAATCAAAATAATTAAGATTGTAGGTAGAGGTACCAATTCAATAAAATGGAACATTTTAAAAGTTAAAAGTAAAATTACTGCAATTCTACAAATTAAAAGTAACCCGCTCTTTTATTTAAATTAAGGCGTGTTCGGAAATAGCACCCATGATATTTTATTATTCAAAATATATTACGTAACATTATTGAAACTAGAAATACATATGTACATGTTAAATATCAGTTTTATTTACAGTAAATACTTATTTTCGTTTAAATACAACAATAAGTAAAAAATTCAATAAATTACATTAAAAGACATAATTATCTTTTTGAAAAATTTCTTTAGTTAGTACGAAATTCCGAACGTGTTTGTCTTTGAGGTCGAATTCAAAATCGGAACTTCGAAAGGGCTGGTCTTTGTCTCTCTCTCTTTCTAATGGCGGGAAAGAGATAGAGTGTGAATGTTTCGAATTGTATGATTAACTCAAGGAAGAATAATATATTCGCGGCTTTCTGAAAAAAAATAATTAAAAAGTTACTTGGTCTCACTCAGTGAGCAAAATCGCATTTTGCTCACTGATTTCAGGCAGCAAAACCTACATGTTTGAGCTACTGAAGTGAAAAATATATTTGTTAATAGTTTCTGCCCGCGGCTTCGTCCGCGTGGAGGTCGGAAATTATGCCAGGGGAAATTGTTACCGAGACAAAAAGTAGCTTGTGTAATTCCCCAGGATGCCATCTATCTCCTTACCAAATTTTATCGATATCCGTTCAGGGGTTAAGGTGTGAAAGGGTAACATATAGACAGAGTTACTTTCGAATTTATAATATTAGAATGGATTACACCACGGATATCTATGGATTACACATTCATACTCAAAACTTTCCCTCATATATACCCACGTAGTTCCAATTCAATCTTGAAATTCTTCCCCAGGTTGTGAGAACGTGAAGCTGTCATCAGAGCGAATATCACGCGCTTTAGCCGCAGACAACAGTCGCGGTGGTCGAGGCAAGCTGCATGCCATGCGGACCCCTCGGTGCAGGTTCACAGATGGAGAGTTCGAGGAGATCCAGTGCGACAACGAGATCGTTAGTACCTGCTGGTGTGTTGATGCTGCTGGATTTGAGGTAAGAAACACTACAAAGCTAAGCTGTCATAGACAGAACTAGACGATTCTTCGCGCAGTAAATTGTAAATGACAGGAAAGTATGGTTCCCAATTTCCATTCATCATTACCCACTGTTATGTCTGAGTCTGCGAAAACATATTTGACTATACTGGGATGTATCTTGGCTTGCCCAGCTTGACAGGCAAATTATACAGTTTTTCTATCACTTATTGGAGTCAAAACTTCAAAAGGCCTGTATGCAACTTTCATATTTGTGGTATATCGTTCGACGTCTTAATTTGAAACGTAAAAATCCAAAATCCAAAGATTGCGAACTAAAACATCTTGACGGTAATACTTCCTTCAATTCCCAGTTACCCGGAACCAGAGCACCAGCCGCGGCCCTAGTCAACTGTTCACGAGTAGACCCCTGCGCAGCCCACACATGCAGGATGCTGTGTCCGTTAGGTTTCGAGCTGGACCAGCGAGGGTGTCCACTGTGCAAATGTCGAGACCCTTGCTCGTCTGTCACGTGTCCCGGACAGCTGTCCTGTCAACTAGAGGAGGCGCCCTGCTTAAAGCCACCTTGTCCACCTGTGCCTACTTGTAAGTAATAGTCCTCCTGAACTATTTCGGCCATTGCGGCCATTTTAAACGGAGACTTGCCATCGACGTCGGAGATACTATAGTGCACAAGTGTGTGCGCAAACACAGGTGCACTTTATCTTCTCTCAATCAATCCGAGAGTCCGACAATCCGAATGGCAATCCGACGGGACCAGAGAGAGATCAGGCGCAGGCCCAACGGTTTGACGTGCTAAACTTGTAAGTAGCACAAGACGAATACCACTAACCGCAACAGAACAATGACGACTTTAACACGTCCCGTTCTATGAGTTAAAATATTTATTCTCAATGCAAACGAGGAACTACTTTGTTTTTCTTTCCTCTTTCAAGTAATTCTGAAGTTAATCTCGCGTAATTTGATTGATGAATTCTACAATTAGACTTGCTAGCTTCAAAAAGAGATACCTAAGTACTTAGTCTTTTAACTACTTTTTAAACAATCGTGTCAGAAGAAAAACAACCGGATACAATACCTAGGTAGATTACATATTCACAAAACAAGGATGCTTGTTAATGAAACGGTATGCAAAATAGTCGCTGAAACATAACATAACATCAGAATTATGAATATCGCACTTATTACAGCAGATATGCAAATATTAGTCTTTGTTACGGCTGAGCATCTTAACCTTCATAACATACCTATTCATAAACAAAGTGTAAGTAATTGATATAACTAACTGAATTCCTGAAAAGGGGCTATTGTACTCACCATTATCAACAACTTTTCTATGGGCCCATACCTGAAATCGTAAAAAAAATCGGCTGTTCCCTATATTATGTTGACTTTCTCCTTGCACATGTACCTTCACTTGGTGTAGCATCCAGTGGCATAGCTGCTCCTAAAGGGGCTCTGTATTAAAATATGTTTGGAGTCCTTTTTACCCGACTGCCGCTGATAATGGCGATTTTTGTATTTACCAAATAATTAAAATAGCATCCAGAGTCAGGAGGTTAAACTGTTTTCGCGCCTTTACAAAGAAAATGTAAGAGCGAGCGAAGCGAGGTAGAAAATTGAGACATTCTGACCCGAATATGGCAAGTTTTCATTGAAGAGCGAGCGAAGCGAGCACGAAAATTGGAGTATTCTGGACCGAGATTGGTAAAGTTTTCATTGAAACTTTTTTAAGAGAATGCGAGCAAGCGAAGCAAGATAGAAAATTGGAGCACCCTGAATCTGATAGGTTAGATTTTCAGTGCGATATGCCGTACCTACAGCTTACAAGCTTTTACTAGGCATTCATTTATTACGGACCTCTTATCAATAAGAATGGGGTCTTGGGTAATATTTTACGAATTATTGTAATTAATTAATTAATTATTATTATATTACACACGTGGCCCCCTGTAGCTTGGGGGCCCGTATCATTGATAGGTACTGCTGATAATTTGGTAGCTACGCCCCTGATAGCATCACTCCTGTAGTCTCCTAAGGGAAAATTTCCGACGTCTACTATTGACATGAACTCCCTGTAAATTGAAGCTTCACTAAGGATGAAATTACTTATACAACTGCCAAATTAGTCTTAAAGCAAAATAGACCCTGACGTTTTACGACTCGCAATTGAAATTCAATCTTAGGGTGGCTAAACAATTACGTACGAGGTCCTTATTCCCTTGATGTTTGCAGGCAAAAGGGGCCGCAGTCTTATGAACATCTGCCCAGTGGGAGAGCCGCTGTTGATATCTGAGACCAGCAGGCCTTTCCTGTGCGGTACTGATCCAGGAAAGCCGAACTGCCCACCTTTGTATAGATGCCTTGTTGAGTCAGGTTTGTGGATTATGTTTTAAATACTACAATATTATTGCTTACTTTTACTAAACAGTTTTTGGGTAAACTTCCCCCAAACGATTTGTTAACTCTCCGCCTCTCAATCTGCCTAGCAGTTTCCCACCTATGTTGGGGTCGGCTTCCAGTCTAACCGGATGCAGCTGAATACCAGTATTTTACATGGAGCGACTGCCTATCTGACCTTCACAACCCAGTTACTGGGTAACACCATACCCCTTGGTAAGACTGGTTGTCAGACTTTTGAGCTTCTACCTACCCGTAATGACTGCCAAAGATCTACGAATGATAGCCGGGACCAGCGGGTTAAAGTGCTTTCCGAGACACGAAGGGGCCTCGATATGTAATGGATGGTCACCCATTCTCGAACCGACCGCGGCAAGCGTAGCTTAACCTTCGATCACCCGTGCGGCTGTTATTATTTAGCCACGAGCTCCTCATTAACTACCCTACTTACTTAATTTCAGTCGGTTATATTGTAGGCATCAAATTTTCGAGTCAACCTTTTCCAAGCTCGCCTCGTTAACGTCACCATTTACAGACCCCTAGAAATATTAACCCTTTATAATTCTACAGGAAATGACTACGGCGTATGCTGCCCAGCATCTCTAGAACTCCAAAAAGCCGGAACATGTCCTGCTCATGCCACCAACGAGGAATGTGGGACTCCCTGCGCCCACGACTTGGAATGTCCTTCAATGCAGAAGTGTTGCGACGGAGGGGAATGCGGCAAACATTGCATACTACCACACAATGTGACTATGTGTTCGCAGCAGAAGATGTTAGCAGAACTGTTGGTTGTAAGTGAAAAGGAAGGCAGGGGTTATGTGCCGCAGTGCGCTGAAGATGGATCGTTTGTGTCGAGGCAGTGCTCGAGAAATGGATTGGTTTGCTGGTTAGTACCTAAAATAACTTTTTTCTTATCAAATTAGGATCAATACAAAAATTAGACAATCAATTTCAAGGAATTGATTAGAGTTTGTTGAACTCTGAAAGCTTGGAAACTTTGTTTTACTGACCCATTATCAAGCGTATGTTTTTTATAGACAATGATGTAGCAATTTCTCACATTTCAAGCGTTAGCTTACAAAGTGACCAGTTACTTCAAGTAGTTTCTTAAATGTAAACCATTTTTGGCTATTATAAGATTGAATCCGAAAAAATGCCGTCTTCCAATTTCCAGCACTAACTTAACCTCAACTTTCCCACCAGGTGCGTCGACTCCGATGGCAACAAACTTCGTGGCTCAATGGGTCCTTCATCATCAGTCCAATGTTCTTTAACCCCACTACCGGCTCGCAGTGGTGCCAGAAGCCTAGGCTCGTGTGCCAGAGCCCTATGTGCAGCCGTCTGTGAATATGGTTATAAGACGGGGGCTGATGGATGTCCCACCTGTGAATGCGATGACCCTTGTGCTGGGTTCCCTTGCCCCGATGGTGAAGAGTGCATCAGGGTTAGGGAAGCTCAGTGTTTTGGGGATCTGTGTACTGGATACCCTATTTGTGAGTAGAATTTTTGATTTAGTGGTTTATTTTTTATTTTTTTAAAGCCGTTTTCTTGTAAAAATAATTACTTGAGGACGAAAATCATAAAATCAAGTCTCTTGGGTGCACCTCGGACACGCGTATTTTAGACAATGTGGCTGAGTAACATCAATTTCTTTACTGTTAAAAACATTACCTACCTGTTTCAAATCAACTTTACCAAGATGCGCCACCATCCACCACAGCTCTCTACCTTCCGCATCCAGTCGACCCCAGCCGCAATTTTATGGTCGTATTACCATTTAGCTGTGGATGTCTCAATCTATGTCCATTTATTCACTTTTTGTCCATTAATGTACCTCGGTATCATCTCCAGGTCGTCCAAAAGTATCATACGAGAACCCTTGCGAGGCTGGAGTCCCGGCCTCCGACGCGGATGGAGCCCCTGAGACTTGCGGCGCTGACGCCGACTGTCCCGACAACCACGCGTGTACTAGGTCCAGGAGAAGTGGCACCGCCGTCTGCTGTCCTGACCCGCACTATGTTGATAATACTACGGAAACTGATGTTATGGAGGTAGGTGGCGTGATGTAAAAACGTTGCCTCTTTCTAGGAATTTCTCCTTTGTTAGTGTACTTTCTAACATCCAGACCCGGAAAAATAGTGTAGACTTTGCAGCGCGGAAGGCAATAGCTAAGGCACTGCACCAACCATGCTGTCATATAAACAGTTTTTGAAACGATCCACTGTAAGAAATAATGGTTTTGCTATAGCATCATTGCTGATCCCTGATCAAAAACTCGCTTGTGTCTTGTCTCTGAGAAAATTGTGTTGGGCAATCCTGTTGGCATGAATTACTGTTCTATAGACCCTATTCTAAGACAAATCGAAGTCGTCAGTTGGTTGGCAATCCATACTTCTGTCCTAGCAAATAGTCGACCTGTGGACCTGACAGTGGTCCTCCTTCTAACTGCTAGTACACCCCAATTTCTCACCACAAAACGTTTCCAGATAAACTTCGAATCCTGCGGCACAGAGGCGGAAGCAGTATGCGGGCTAAACTCAACATTAGCATGTCCCGAAGGCGACTGCGACAACGACCTGGTGTGCTGTTCTACTGCCAACTGTGGGCCCGTGTGTGTAGATCCTGCCAAGATGAAGCTACAGACTGATCGAGTTGATGATACTCCTACAAGTTAGTATTTAAACATAGGTAGCGTAGTATGTAGGTCAGTTCCTAGCAAGTTAGCCAAGTTATAAAAGTCAACAACATAATAAAATTCGGTTTATCGCGGCACTTGGACAAAATATCCCTATGTCCTAACACGTAATAATGGCGTAAAAGAGAGAGGGTTTATGCTCTGAAGTGGGACAAAAGTGGAAGGTGGTGATGAACTCAATAGATTTAACTGTTCAGCTTTTACAGAACAAACAGCTGATGATATAGCGTCGTGCATCCTAACAAGCTATTAACAAGCCTGCAATATTCAAACCTTTTAAGCTTTGCCGTATTCAAGTAGACAATATAAAATTCCAAATTGTTATAAATATAAAGAACTCAAAACATTCTATATTACATGTAAGACCAAGTATCATTTACCCTTTTTATACCTAGCCTTTTACTTCCGCACTATATAGATCTAGGCTTCTTCTAAAAAGGAGTCCTTACACGTTATCAGAGTGTCTTCATTTATTTTCTTTTCTATACAGTGTGTGAATACCTCCGCGATTTCGACGAGAAGATGGAAGGCACAGTGGACGGCATGAAACTGGCCCTCCCTGCACCTACGTGCAAGTCTGACGGATCCTTTACACCGCAACAGTGCGCAAACGGACGATGCTGGTGTGTGGACACCTTCGGGACAGAGATACCGGATACGAGCACCACGAATGCTTCGGCTGTGGATTGTGACAAGTAAGATTTTATTTTGACTAAGTAATTACCTACATTATGTCTATAGATATTATCTAGAGACAGATATCATCTTCTTGGCTTAGTGGAAAAAGATGCACATAACACTTTGAAGAGGCCATTTTAGTCAAAAGTTTAGTTTTGTTTTATCAATTGGTGTATTTAGGATGAAGGAGTTGCACTTTTCCCAGCTCAAATCAATTGTAACTTCTTCAATATCCTGAATGACGATCCAAGAAAAAAGCCGATGCAAAATCTTGTGGCAAAAAGTTAAAAGCTTAAGTTAATTTTATTTAACGATTCGCCTATCATTTCAACTCCGGTAATCGATTACTTCTGGTTAACTTATCTGGCGGATAATTTCCTTACAAATTGTGCTCGATTTTTTCATTCCTCTGGTAACCAAAAACAGCCTACAGCCTATCAGGAAACAGTGAAATAGGTAAACCTAATTTTCTTACTTTAAATTTATTCCTCACTTTTGCCACCTTCACAGAGTCCGTTCCAACCTGACCTGCCTAGAGCTGACCTGCCGCATGGGCTGTGACTACGGCTTTGATCTAGGCGCGGGCCGCTGTCCCACATGCAGATGTCGCGACCCCTGCGCCGGAGTCACCTGCCAGGCTGGACGATCCTGCGCTACAGTTGATGTAGCTTGTGATGCTGATTATTGTCCACCTGTGCCTGCTTGTGAGTACTACTGAGATACTTGAAGATGGAGAAGATACTACTTAAAACAGAAATTTTAAAAAAAGGTACTGTGCGGTCGGGGTCCTCCGTCAGGAACAAAATTCCTTACGCGATACTCGCACGCACACACACACTCGTATATAATAGAAAGAGACAAAGAGAGAGAAAGTCGCATGGAGGGGCCATTACGCTTTTTCCTTACGTGACGATTTCTACCAGTCAATTTCTACCGCAAGTCACGTTAAAGAACTTCGTTCCTAAAACTACCAAAGTCATTTAAATATACTTATCATTTCCCTATTGTAAGACAGTCAAGACCACTCGTACTTTCAGTGTCAAAATTGAGTACCACTTAATCGAAAACTGAAAACTGAACAGAGACATGCTCTATCACCGAAATCAGCAATAGAGTTTTCAGAGATCTTCAGCGAGTTGCATTTGACCCTGGGGCCTACCACAACCTTTACTGTAATATCTTAATCTAACACAATGTAAGAAAAAGATGCAGCTATACAGGACGAATAGCTCTATCCCTTTTTCACAAAAGGACAATAATGGCCGTGACATTTCATAGTACAGCGCCGAAATTTCGCCATTCTCTATTTACTTCAAAAAATTTGACAATGATTTTATATTTGACTTCAAATAATCATTATAATTATGGACTATTAACTGATTACAATTTGGTCAACTTATAATAAACATTCATCTTCCAGGTCTTCCAAAGAAACCAGGACAATGTCCTTACCTAGTGCCTTCAAACGGAGCGTGTGAGTGGTCGTGCAGAACGGACGTGGAGTGCGGTCCTACTGAGCGATGCTGTGCTACCGGCTGCGGCACTGCTTGCACTAAGGCGGTGCATCAGACTGCTTGTCAGCAAAGAAGGTAAGATAATAGAAGGCTTCATTACTTTTAGATAAACTGTTTCCAGACTTATATAACATTTTGACTCGGTCTCGACTCCCGATCTCTAGACTAAAACCTCGAGTTTGGATCTTTAATAAAACACTCCTGCAAACTTATTCTAAAATAGCTTTTTCCAAATATGTGTTCGGTACCTAAGTCGTCTAGCGAAAAGGCCATTCTAATGGCTGATTGTTGATAAAGTACTCATTGTTTTGAGTGACATCTGTATTTGGTTGAGACAAATGTTGATAAAGTTTACCGGTAATCAATACTTGAATTACTTGTATCGCAATTAATAATCTACCGAAGTATGGGGACCTAGATTCGATCTCCGCACCAATGTAATTTTTTTAATATTCACACAATGGTTTTTGTCCTTTGTAAATTTCGTCTTTATTTATCTGAATAATAACAAAATACAAGCTAGCACTAAAATATATATACCTACTATTTACAAGTTTATAGTTAAAAAAAGGGAAGAGCTCATAGGGCATCAAAAAATTCGTCCGCATCGCTGTCAATGGGATAAGTGCCCAAAAAGCTGGCAGTATTGCCACGTTGGATGGCAATGTTGATTCTTTGGGTTAAAAATAGGCCAGCCCTCTGGTCACGTGAACAGTCGACCAACCACTTGGCGATGTCCCGAAATATACGATGAGCACTGTAAATACACCAATGTTGTATTCACCAGATGGATGTATGCCGGTGCGGTCCCACTTCCACCCTACAATCAATTTTCTGACACCATTTTATTTCACAGGGCATTAGCTCTTCACACAGCGGCTGAGAGCGGCAGCCCGCCTGCCTGGACGTGGATACCCAAGTGCAAGGAGGATGGCGCTTATGACATGGTGCAGTGTAGAGGCTCTGATAAGGCTTGCTGGTGTGTTGACACTGCTGGAAATGAGGTTAGTATCAATTTACTTTTACTTGCTATTAGTCTTTTCTTAGTAATTGAAGTAACTGGTCTGATGTGGTGATGCATAATCGTGCGAGGAGTTCTTTGGACTAAATTGAGTCGAATATTCTACCCATTCAGCTCTCTGTGTCAATGAATCCATTTTTCTTTTTTTCGTTTATAGATGTATGTTAAATGCTATTCAGCTTATTCTGAATTATTGATTTCTTTAGCTTTCCTATGGTACACAATTTTGGCAGGGTATAAGTACTAAGTTTCTGAAAGAAAATATTGAGCAAAACAAAAATTTAGTGGAATATCACAGGCAAGACTAGTGAGGCAGAGAAACTGTGTCACGAATTTTTATTCCAAAATACGTCTAAAAAAATCCTTGTACAAAATCAGTTTATTTCACAAAAAAAATCTCTTTTCTAGATCCTCGGCACCCGAGTAACGAACTCCACACCAAACTGCGAAGCTCCTATAAGCTGTTCCAAACCAACCTGTGCAGAAGACCTGGTGTGCTCCCACGGCTGGGAATTGAATGACAAGGGATGTCCAATATGTGCCTGCAAGGATCCTTGTACTGACGCCAAGTGTAGACCCGATGAGACCTGCGAACTTGTGCCTTTGGAGTGTGAGGTAAGGTTTCAAGTTTTTAAGAGTTCCTCTGCATTTAAACGCCACCACTTGCCGCAGAAGAGTCAATACTTACGCTTGTTTGAATTTGCACTACGTGAAATTTCTATTTCTTAGTGGTTTGCGGTGCCTAGTAATTTGAAATTTACACATTCATTAAATATGTTTGAATTTACACGTAACTACGTCTTTAACAAGAAGGCAGATGAAAAAATAAAACAGCAAAGGTTTCATACTAAAAATAAATAAATACTAATACTTGTATTCAGCTGCTACCGGTTATACTGGAAGCCGACCCAACATAGCTAGAAATATGATGAATATGAAAATTAAAAAAAAAAAAACAAATGGGGAAAACAATAACGTTAACTACCTACTAAAGAAGAAAGAAACCATTACCCATAATAGTCAATTTTTCCTTGTAAGTACTTGTACTTACGATGTAGGTACTTTGTTTTCTTTTGATTTTTTTTCAATACGAAAACGTTTATCCTATCTCGATTTCCCAGGGTAACTCCTGCCCCCCACTGGCTCGCTGCTCGCCTGCCCCTCAATGCCCGGACGGCCTGGAGCCACTAAGTGCCCCAGATAACTCTGGTCCCCTGGTATGTGGCCCCAGTGCGGCCGCCTGTCCTTCGACTCACGCCTGTCGATTCGCTCCTCATGATTCTACACCGTCGGTTTGCTGTCCGAAACCACGTGAGTATTACTTTAGATAGTAAGAAAGTTTGATTGGCGAAACTACATCATCTCAAATATTAACCAATCAGCAGGGTGGTAGCGGAAATAAGTGCCCAGGGAGCGCCGGTCTTTCATTAAAGTATAACTGTATGGTGTATGGTGGTGGTATTCAAAGCACCCCAATTTGTGTAGATCAACGATCCGTTTGTAAAGAATCCGTTTGTGGAAAACCGCGTAAAAGAACCGGTTTTTTTTACATTAAATACAATCTTCTCAAAGAATTTGTACTGTCGCCAGCAGGTCAAGCTACACGAAACTGTCAAATTTCTCCAAACGATATTAAACCTTAAAATTTTAATGGTTAAGTTCAAAATCGAATGAGAAAATCTGACAGTTTGTGGTAACTTGATATGCTAGCGACTGTACAATGGCACAATTATATTCACGTACCTACTAAGTAACAAATTCTTGTTTGCCACGAAACGCAAACAAAGAACAAATTCCAGTTAATCTATGTATGTAAAATACAATACCTACTGTTTTCCATCCAGGTACCGTATGTTTCGAGAACAAAGACGAGGGTAGTTGCACAGAGGGCGAAGTCTTAAACACGACGAGATGGCACTTCAACCACGCGCGCAACCGATGCGAGCGGTTCAAGTACCACGGCTGCTCCGGAAACCATAACAACTTCAGGACTAAGGAGGAGTGCAATAATGTGTGCCCTGGTGAGTCTGCACTAAAATTGTATGGTGTCTGGCTTTCAAAATATAATATTCACCTTCGATTTTTCAAGAGCTTTATGGTTATCTGATTTGTAAATATGTATACTGAAGTAACTACCCTGAGTTTCTGTGAGCCTTATACAATCTATTTTCAAATTTCAATTGAAGTGATTTCATTGGCTATTAGTTTCTAACAATAACCAATCGCTCAATAGATGAGGCTTTTTGAACCTAGGGTATCCGAAATTATAGCAAAAATCAAATAAATAAAAATAAATCAGCCAAGACTTCTTTTCTTGCTTCAACTAAGAAGTTTTTGTCTTTCAAAACAGTGGCAGGGGAAGCTGCAAGATTGAAAACTAAAAAAACGAAGACAAGCCACATAGTGAAAGAGGAAGGCATGTCGTTATTTCTTTTGTATATACATGTTATATTATTATATACCTGTGTTAACTCCACTAAATGTCTTGCACTTTATAATTATTCTAATAGCATGATTAGCTTTATTGGCACTTTGGGCAAACTGGAATGAAAATCGGGGAGCTACACCTGTGCGTATCTAAATTACGTAGTTTAGATGCTGGAAGTCGAATTTTAGTCAGTAGAATAGAAACTGTAGAAATCTAGACTAGTAACTAAGTAGTATGACGATGTCGAGACCTCTTTCCTTACCTTGAATGTTTTCCGAATAGTCTAAACAGCACCATGTGTCTTTAATCGAGATACTTGACCATATAATTGTCTTAAACATGAGTAAGTATTCACACACATTGCATGAAAGACGTTACATTATAAATTAGCCTGATTATTTCAAAATGTAGTTAGGGACACCTTATTACGTATCTTATGTTTTGGGGTCAATAACAGCCGTATAAATCCATCAGTAATATTATTTCCTTGTGATGTCTACAGTATTGAGCCCATGCGAGAGATTACAAGAGAAGAACGAGGCAGCAGCACAGAAGTATGGCAAAGGAACGTTTATACCCAAATGCGATGCCAGTGGAGCCTGGGAACCGGTGCAGTGTATGTCACATATTGGTGAGTCAGCATACTCCATTATGAACTAAGGCAGATGTCACACTACCACGCGTCACGCTGCGGTGCGCGGGGTAGGTACGCCCAAGATGCGGTGCGCGGGACACGCGCCCCCGCGCCTGATTTCTGCATACAAATTCGACAAAAACGCGTTTCCGCACGGGGCATTTGGCTTCGTTTACCGCGCTCTGTCGCGTGGCGCGTTGTAGTGTGAGATCCGCCTAAGGGTCAACTACCCGCAGATTGTTTAGTCTCGTCCAGTGAAAAAGTAAAGCCAATGTGTTTTAGACACATGTCTAAAGTCTGTCGAAGTGCTTAAGATTTCACTTGTAAGAGTCCTTTATAAGATTTTCTTCACCTGAAAAACTCCTGCCTTTGATGCTCTTTCATAGAACGTGAAATTGGCAAAATTATGTTCGAAGTTAACTGTTTCTACCTCATTCCGTAATCTAGTTTAATCAAAAGTAAAACTATTTAATATCCGTTTCTGGAAGACCATAACTTGACTTTAACCTTTCTTCCATATTGATCTCGATCCATATCATCTAAAAACTCTCAATCTATTTACAGATGTGTGTTGGTGTGTAAGCGCTCGTGGAGAACCTCTAAAGGGATCCCTAGTGCGCGGCGCTAAACCTTCGTGCAACTTCAGACAAGCGCGCAAGTATGTGCCGCGAGACCCGCTCGACGAACGAGCTAGAGCCGACGAAGGTAATATTTGTTCTATGTATAAAAGGCCTGTTTCATATTGTAACTAAGAAAATAAAACAAAAACTATATTGTTAATCTAGCCTGAAATCACCACTATTTCATGTAAGGAAACAATCCAAGAGTATTATAGTATTTGCGTAAGCTGGACTATTTTTCGTATCATGTTCAAAAAATACATTGGTATACTGCTGTCTACATCTAAAAGGTCCAAAATCTACGAGTTGATCTCCAAATGGATGTCTTTGAACTAACATAGATTTATATTTACGCTTTTTTTGTTGTGTGGATATCCTCCTAAAACTTGGGTTAAAGCAACTTTAAATATTCCTTTTTCAGTACTGGAAGAACTAATCCGACAAATGACTGCGTACAGAGTAGACGAATTTGACGACGACGACGAAGATGATGATTTCGAGCTTGAAGCTGAAGTTCGGGAAGAGGAATCTTTAGACAACATACTTGAACAGCCGAGAGATACCGATGATGCCGCGTTGGTGTCGGAGGTCGTGGAGCCTAAAGCTGCAGACACTACCAGAAGATTGGAGAAAAATCTAGAAGTTAATGTGGATAAGTTCCTGTTTAGAACAAAGTGTCAATTTATGCAGGAGGAAATTGATAATGGTAAGCCTTAAGAAATTTGCTAATTTAAGGTATGATTGTAAGGCAATATCGGTGCTGACAGAGAATCATAAGTGGTATAAGACATAGAAAGATACTTTGCATAGAAGTTAACGTTAGCGTTTATTAAATTACTTGTCTTGATCCCCTAATACGGCCCGTTGAAGATTGACTTGATAGATATATTCAAGAATACTTAAAAAAAACATGTCATTAACTTAATTTTATGATTATACGTGTAAAAGAAATACTTTCACTATTAGGTGGTGAAGGTCTCCGGCCCCGTTGTCTCGAAGACGGCGAGTTCTCCCCGCGACAATGTTCCCGCGGCCGCTGCTGGTGCGTGGACGCAGCAGGGCAGAGGAGGCAACACAAGGGACCCGTCGCCGATGCGCCTGCACCCGATCCTTGTGGTAAGTTATTGTAGAAGCTTTCGTATAAGAGACGATTGACCGACCCCAGTCAATTATCGACGATTAATTGAACTACTCTACTGCGGACCCAAGTAGGCAGCTGCAAGCACAGTCCAGCGAAATGGGGGATTAATGACCCAACCGACACCCAGTGCGGATGCGGTACTCTTGACCAAACTATGCTCTATATTTTGGCATGTCCAAAGTGTCCAAACACCCGTACTTCTGAGGACCTAAAATACGCCACTGACGCCGCGATTGGCGTGGCCAGATATTGAGCCCAATTCGTTTAATAATTCACCATCAACTCGAAAGAAGAAGAACTAACAAGTGCGATCTTTATCAAAGCACCTCATGTTATGGGGTAAAGATCGCACTTGTTAGGCTTTACTCGCCAAGGCCATAAAGAGTATTAGTGCCACAACAGTAACCTGAATCGACGGCGTTGCAAAACACACAGTGATGCCTGCTCTTGAGTTAAGTGCCCGAGCAATAGATGTAAAATTGGAACATCATACTTAACCACACTCTTTTTTTACAGAACTAACACAAATAGATACAGCAATCCTCGAGCTAGAACTCCTAAACGTGGAACAAGCAGATGCAGAGCGAGCTCGTGCAGGCTTAGTGGCAAGACTGGCAGGGCTGGGAGCAAGGGTACCTGTAGCCATGACACGGGATAGAAATACTGCGAAGCTCAGGGCCGTGCTTACCGGCTCGAGGGCTGTTGACTATGTCTACTATATCGAAAACTTGGTCAGTATACCAGAGGCTACATCATCTTTCAAACAGTCCATCCATCTCTTTTTTTATATTTGGCATCACGTAGGTCAACCTTGAAAGTTGTAGACTGCTTAACCGTGCATGCCTGTGGTTGGTTGCCTCAATAAATTAAGGCCTCTGACCAGGGCTAAAAACTAAGCGACTACACGCTAAGGGCACCCTCTGTGGAGTACGAACCTCGGCTTAGGGCGTCTCTGGGGGAGGGCAGCAAGGGACAGGCTGGATGGGATTAAAAAATATAAACTTTACCGACTTCCAAAAAACACAAAAAAAAGTGAAAAGTAACTTTAATTTCGGAAGTCCGAGGCAAAAAACGAAAATACAAAACCAAAGACACCGCCTTCGAAATTAAAGTTATGTTTCACATTCTTTTGTGTTTTTTCGGAAGTCGGTTGTATTTTTGTAAAAAAGTTTTTAATGGAGCAACTGCGCCAGATTTCATCGAACTGTACCCTGTAAAACTACGAGCCGGTCTGGCTTACATACTTTATTACGTTCGACACCTGATGACCACTACTTATTTTGTCCTTTCTTAACTTGATTATAAATATATTCCCGCCAGAAATGTTCCCTACCTAAAAAAAATGTTATAATGAAGAAAAAAATATATATATATACTTAAAATAAATTAATGGTTACAATGCCTCTTATGCTATCTACAGGTGAAACAAGAAAAACTATCGGGTAACAAGGCAAGTGATGAGGTCGTGCTAGGAGCTGACGTCATCCGCAGCGAGTACCGACTGGCCACGCCCAACCAGTCCGCGATGCAGCAGCGGGAGATACTTAGTGAATCTACCGTGAGTTTACCTATAATATTATATTTGTTTATTAGTGGTACAGTATTTTCAAAAAGTAAGGTTTAAGTACAGGAATCAGGCAGTTCAACCAAAGTGGGTAGTTGTCTATTTAAAGTAGGTATGAATAGAATTCCATTTTATTTTATTTTATTTATTCATTTCGTTATCATTTTTTACCTTGTATCGAAACGTATGCAGTAAAAACTAAAACAAATTATGACTTTAAAAAAAAAGGATACACGAATGATAGTTTACTAACTAATCATATTATTTTTCCTGCCCCGTTGGTCTCGTGGTTGCAAGCGCGACTGTTGAGCGTGGGGTCCTGGGTTCGATTCCCTAGTCGGGTAGTGTTATTGGGTTTTTCCATTGGGAATTTCTTAGTAACAGCCCGGAGTTTGGAAGTTGGCAGTGTGATACCCCCGTGCCTCGGAAAGCATGTTAAGCCGTTGGTGCTGCGCCTGATCTCTCTCCGGTCATGTCGGATTGCCGTCCCATCGAATATGAAAGTGAGACAAAAGAGAGCGAGTGAGTGAGTCTGCGCAAACACTTGTGCACTATAATATCGCCCGCGCCGGAGGCTAGTTTTCGTTGAGACTGGCCGCCTTGGCCGAAATACGGTCTGGAGGACTATAAATTATATTATTTTTATTTTCTCACCAGGTTTCCGCAACAACTTCCTACCACACCGCACTTATAGTCCTAGCAGCTACTTCAGCGTTCATCATTAGCGTGCTATGTGTCCTTGTGATGCTGTACCGCGCGAGATTACAACGGGAGCCGCAGAAAGCAGAACGGTTCTTACCAGCAGCCCCTCCAGTTTACGTCCTCTCTGCTGACGAGAAAGCGGAACTAGCAAGAGTACTACACGCCCCTCCTCCCCCTATCCCGCCCCTAAATGATGACCAAACAAGAGTATAACCAAACCTTAAGACAGAAAAATGCTTTAAAACTTTACTGTAGAACATGGATATGACAACTCAAATTTCCCGCAAAAAAACTGTCACGGAATGTGTTGCCAAGTGTAGAAAGAATTAGACTTTCATAGACAATAAAATTTTGTCTTTGGAAATAGCTTGGACTTGACGTGACAATAAAATTATAATGCCGGGATCAGACTTTCATAGCACATACGAATTTATCTGCTAATTATTGACTTAAAATAATATAACAAATTCTATTTACATGATAAACTTATCCAATTTACACAATTACTAAAGAATATCTAGGATTATTGACTAAAATAGATCCCTTGACCTATGTTTTATTAAATGCCTTAGTTATGAGCCTATGAACAGTTCGGAGAATTGAAGATTTTTTTGTATTTTATGTCATATCTGTGTAGACGTGGTAATGTACGTATAGTATTACTTGAATACTGTAAAGCGGATGATTTACCTACGTTACTCGTTAATGAAGCTATTGTAATGATAGTACAGGTACTAAAGTAATTATAGGGTCCAAAATAAAATTGGCTAGAATTTTGAGTAACGTAGTTATATTCAATTAAAATCTTACCTCTGTGTTTGTAATTTTATATAAACTTAATACCTAATACGGAACAAAATTATTTGTTCGCAATATGGGCTTGTTCAGTGACGATACGTAACGCTAGACTATAAATGATTGTTGGAGGTGAAAACTTGAAAGACGTGTTAGCAGAAAAAGTAAAAATTGAATTGGAAGTACAGAGTTAAGTTTTAAAAGACATTGATCAGATGTCGCCAGTGAACGTAAGTATGATTAGAGACTGATAGGTGATGGTCGCATTCTCCTGAAAGAATCTCTGATATGTCCTGTGAACTATGCGGTTGTCACAATATTAATAAGATTCATGTGATGGTATTTGTATGGTCATAAAGCATGAAGAGAATTGTCACAATCGCAAAGTAGAAGGAATCATAATTTTCGAATTTAGGAAACTATGACATATACATACTACAGAAATTAAAAATTTAATAAAAGTGTGTTGTCATAATTTCTAAGATTCAGAAGACAAGTATCTTGTTATGTTTTATATTAGTATAAGAAACTATTATTAAGTAAGCGCAGAGGTGCACGTAAATTAATACTACGCGCGCCTTTACGCACTCTTTAGTTCCTCTCGTTGAGTCTCGCTCTCCATCACTTTATTAATAAACTTATAGTCCAACACACAACCTACTGCTTTAAACTATAAAAACCTTTAAAATTATATACACGTATCAAGAACGTGGCTCGACGTAGAACTAATCTAGTCTGTTTTTATTCATGATCCCTTATTCATTCATCACAAATCATTTTATTCCCTTTTATATTTGTAAATAAGAATATTTTTTATTTAAATTTCATTGTAACTCTTTCATCAACCCAAAAATAAGCATATTCAACAGGTATTTTCAATTTCATAGGTGTTATTTTTTATTAACTTAAAACCGATATCCCAGCACCCATTTGACAAAGTCTCGAAATAAATAAAGAATGTATTCATATTATGTATTACATTATTTCATTAAATAAATAATTTTATAAAATGTGTTTCTGTGTAAGTACCTATTTTTTGAAGGGATAATCAACAAAGGTGAAGGCAGAAAAAACAGGGTCAAATTAAATGTATAGGTAACACAAATGCTACGAGGATTTATAAGTAATCTAAAACAAGCTAGATACCCGACTCCCAATCACCCGTGAAAGGAGCGCGTGAGCGGTCAATTCCGTTAGTCAAGACCACAGACATGTCTGTTGGTTCAAGACGCTAGACTCTGGCACATAAAAAATTAATCACGAAAAAGCGTGGCAAATTAAAAATCTGCATGTAGTACCACTGACTAATAACATTATAATTTTGAAATATGTTACTTGATCACCGCGCGCGGTCATTGAACCAAGTCCAATGGACCCAGTGACACTCGGTCATACGCGGACCATCGTCTAAACAGCGCATGTCGATACAGCTCAATATTTTCAGTTTTTGTATATAAATACGCATCAAAATGCCTTATTGTGTATTTAACAAGTGTTCTAATCGCTCAAGAAATAAAAATAAGATACACGGGATTACTTTTTACGCGTAACTACGGCCAAAAATGTTAATTAGTTAAAAATTATAATTATTGTTTGCTTCGCCATTTTTGTGAAAGCGAGATAGATAATACAAAACAGTCGTGAGAGACATGATGCGACGCATCGCGAGACTCTTGCGCGATTTGCTAACGCCACCTCAATGTCATTCATAATCGTAAACATTTGGTTAGGGCTCAATTTACACCACTGCGGAATGGAATGGAAGCGACTTTTTGCAATGAAATTGTAAATGATAAATGATAATTTGGCTCGTATCCTGTTTGTGCGGGGAAGGTCGGTCAAAGCTACTTGTAGATGGCGTGTCCTTATCTAGGTCCCTACGGCCTACCAATAAATTTTACGATAAATTTTTCGTTAATTCCATTCCGTGTTCATTCATGAGTTTGATTTTAATCCACTATCTCGTTATTTTCGGTAGTTTCAATATTTTAAATCAATATTTATTCCACATGAAAAGAGTCAGCATTAAAAACTTTAAATATTGCTTATTTCCTCCTAAACGCTTTCTTCAGAATGTTTCCGATATAACCTCAAATTCTGTTTAGTTAAAATAATTATCTGAGAACAGCTTTAAACCTAATCCTAAACTTAGAAGATCGTAATCTTCTAAGTTTAGGTCTTTCGGAAAATGGTAGACTCTAGTTTCCGAGCATTGAGAAACACAAAAATTAATCATTTTCGCAAAACTTAATAAAAACCACCTCACGCCCACGAACTAGAAAAGAAAGAAGGACGCCGCGCCACGCATATCGAAAGTGAAGTACCGTCCCGACCTATGTGTGTGTAAATAGGTGTGTTACTTGTGATATGTAATTCCTTGACACTTTTTCCGGGATTTAAAATTATTTTTACACCACTTCACAACACATGAAGGCATTCTTTTATTTTATTACTTGACGTAAACAGTATCTACAACGACGCCATAGTGCTACGTAATGGCATCTTATGGTATCAATGTGTGCGTGAGGCATGTTTGTACAAATGGTCGGCATAAAGGCATACTTATAGTGCTTCTCTTTCGATACGCGTAGCGCGGAGTCGTTCTTTATTTTCTAGTCTGTGCTCACGCCTTACATTATTAGCTCGTTTTGGGAACTAGCTACGACAGTGCCATTTTGACAGTTGCCTTCCCCATTGACATAAAGTTCATTAAACTTCGTAAAAAAAAAATTGCTTCCATTCCATTCCGCGGCGGTGGACATTGAGCCTTACGCAATTGCGCTCGCACGACTGGGTCTTATCTCTGTCTTTGTCTATCGGTGACCGTAAGTATGCAAATGTGATCTGATGACAGAGGTGGAAAAACTTACAGCAGGAAGCCCCTACCGCTTATTGCGTGAGAAGAATTATTCAGTAACTATGCCAACACCGCAATTCACAAAGTTTTAGGTATATTACTAAAAATCCACAAAGATTCAACTAATATTACTAATCCCAATGTGTGGATCTGACTTAATTTAGTTCATTATCGTCATCACAGTAATATATTTTGAAACGATTATTTAAGAAAAATATCGATGCATAAAATATATATTTTTGAGTGCTAATAACCATACTTAATTACAACCGAAAAACACAAAATGATTGAGAAAAGAGTTTGTTTTATTATTTGTTGTAATTTTTTAAAGTCACCATTTTGATATCCGCATAACTGTCACGTCGTCGATGACATTTCTTTCAGTTGACATGTCGTAGGGGCCGGCCCTTGGGAGAAATTATTTAGAATGAATCAAGGAGGCGGCCTTGCTTGTTGCGCTGTTTGCAACGAGAAAACTCATCGGAGGTGCGCTCGTTGTCTGAACGTTTATTATTGTAATACAGAACACCAACGTCAAGACTGGAAAAGACACAAGAGTGAATGTGCACCCAAGTTACCAAAGCAGGGTTCCAAAAGCGATAATTCAGGTGAACGTTCTATAGTTGCTGAAGAAGCCACGAAGAAAGTGAAAGACGGAACTTCCGACGTCACAGAAGAGAAACAGAAGGATATCTCGAAGGAGGGTAGTGATATAAGACGTTTAAAAAAAACTAAAACGAAAAACGTGAAAAATTGTAGCAAGGAGGGTATTACGGACAGTGTTAGTAAACATAATTCACAAATATCAACTGAAAACGTTAAACAAAGTGAGGAAGGCTCATCGAAAACATCGGGACACAATGACAACAGTGTGATATCTAGTGTAGTGTATACAAATCGCGAGCTAACGACCAGTAGTGCCATAACGTACGAGGGTTCCTCTGAGCAAGAGGTGTTGCGCGAGTCTGCGCAACTGTTGAGTACAGTGGACTTCCCAACGCCTAGTACCTCTAATGTGTTGCGAGCGGTGAACAGGACTGACACAGTAAAGATGCCTGTACTACCTAACTACGGGCCGGAGCAGGGTACGAGGGTGAAGGAGTACCCTGAGGCCTCGTTGAAAGGCAGTGGGGCACCATTTAACCACATGCCTAATAGTTACTACATGGATCCAAGTGACTCTTGCTATGAGATATGTCATCGAGTGATCAGAGACATGACTCAGTATGGTGTTTGTGTGCTGAACAATTTCCTCGGTAAGGAGCGGGGAGTGATGGTGCTAAACGAAGTGTTAGAAATGTATAGATCAGGAATATTTACAGTAAGTATACTTGTTTTGTTTATTATTCTTAACTACATATGACCTCATTTTTCCTATTTATAAGCCTAAAGTCATATTTCACAATACCTATTATTATTTGTTAATTATGATTGTGTTTAATAATAACTGCATTAACAATAATAGTCCGACAACATTGCTCAATGTATTTATTATGTAAACAACATGCAGAACAAGTTATGAGCAATGTTTATTAAAAATCATTGGAGTTAATAACCTATGTAAATAAAACATTAATTTATAAGGGGATGCATAAGGCTGCAAATGTATTAGAAATACTAAAATGGCTTGAATAGAGGAAGTTACTATTAAAATACAAAGCGAAAGTCTTGTAAATAAAGTAAAAATAACTCAAACTCAAACCATTTATTTCAATTAAACCATTTACAGGCACTTTTGAATTGAAAAAGAGTCGGTCAGTTAGTCAGAAAGTTGAAGCTAGTGGCCCATTCCAAAACATAGATCTCTATGGAGAAGAAGACAACTTTTATACTTACAAGTTTTGTGGTTTTCTATGAACAAAACAAAGTGGGGTAAAGAAACAGTAATAAATATATCATTTGAATGTTACTACGTATGTGGTGTTCACTGTTCATTGCCAAGATAAAAAAAGTTTGTTTTTGTAAATAGCATACAATGCTAAAAAGAAGTTTCACAGCAAATAGTTTTAAATAGAGGGATGAAGTTCATAGAAGTTATGGATTCATTGTTTGAGACATAAAATGAAAGGTAAAGGAATTTATGATACTTAAATGATAAACCCTCTCCACATAATCTTACTTTTGCTGTGCCCGACAAGGTCCACAATTGTTTCCAAATAAATGTTTACCACCTAAGCCTACATTGTGGAATGCAATAAAAGAATTGAGTATTGATATAGTGTCAGCTGACAGGAGAGACGAGAAGATATTTTTGTTGTTGTGCCCTCCCCAAGTAACATTTGACAAAGACAGGAAGATTATGATTAATGAAATAGCCAATTTTCTGTTTATGTTATACTCTAAAATGAACATTTAAATAGTGCCATATTAATAATTGTAAATTAAATTGTGTATTATCAACTTTTTATCTCGCTACTCCTACCAGGTTTTGATAAAATTAAATTATCAGTTTCAATTTTTCAATTTTTTTCAGGAACAATTCACATTTTGTTTGAAATCGTAAATAAATAAATAAGATCACTTTCATTAAAATTATAAAACTAATACATTCATAATACAATAAATAATAGAAAATAACAATTCACTA
This sequence comes from Dryobotodes eremita, assembly GCA_917490735.1. Taxonomy (NCBI): domain Eukaryota; kingdom Metazoa; phylum Arthropoda; class Insecta; order Lepidoptera; family Noctuidae; genus Dryobotodes; species Dryobotodes eremita. The sequence goes on from OU823257.1 coordinate 17,381,081, forward strand.
ACATTACAAATTAAACATTCAATACAATTAAAATTTCAATACCATTACAAGCTACTACATTAATATTACCCCAGTTTATTCCCTTCTTATGCTAGTAGAGCCAGAAATAGAACACAGAACTGAATGTTATTTTAACAGGGTAGTCTCCTTCATATCTTCTCCACGTGGGCGATAACGCCCCCTCGTGGGCGTTTGTAACTTTCAGGGGGGCATTAGAAGACCCAGATAAAAATAGGGGGTGTTGAGATAGGAAACTTGTAATATTATATAGTCGTAACTATATAATATTACACATTTAAATATAATCATGGCAATAGCTTTTTCAGACTTCTGACAGATGGTAAGAAAACAAAATAGTGGGGCTCTAGAGAAAAAAATATTCTCAAAGTGGACAGTGGACAGAATAAAGTTGAGGACCTATGGTCTAACTCAATTAATTCCTAAATATTCTCTTTCTTGTTAGTCTTGTGGCCATAAGTGCTACTACTGAGCATGAGGTCCTGGGTCCGATTCCCGGGGTGGGCAAAGTATTTTTGGCTTTTTCCATTTGTAATTTCTCAATAGCAGCCCGAAGTCTGGATTTGTGCCCGGTTGATGGCAATAGGTTCGCCCCCTAATACATGGCACTTAAGTTTTGATAGATTTAATCAGAATGTACAGTAGATACAATACCATAAGATCTAAAAAACTATCTTGACAAATATAACTTGATTAATTAAATGCATAAAATCCATATCATCTTCAACCAGCATATTTTTGAGCCAACATTTTAGATTATCAAAGTTAAAATAGTTCATACCCTGTTTTCCCATCATTGGATATCAATTAGTTCATAATTGTTTTTTGCCCTATTTACTCATTGTGTTAAACAGTAACTAATTGAATGTTAAAATTGCTTTGGAATGACAATGAGTCATTTTACTATAATTATGTAATTATCTGTTAAATGTTTTTTTACAAACACTTTTACACATCAATCATATTTTAAAAACTAGATGAGGTCTGTGTTTCCTATCCAACCACTCTGAGAAAAATGGCCGAACAAAATCGAGAGGTCACAGTCTCTTTTAAAGTTCAGACATAATCTTGGTCTGTTGTTGTACTGCAACCTAGTGTGTTTACACTTTTGTTTGTTTAAACCATGGGTATTTCGGTTTTGGATTTACCAACAACACAGTACATACTGAAATAAGTAAAATTAGGAAATTTGGAAACTTGCAAATTGCAAAAAAAAATATAGAAATGAAACCTTTGAAAATGTGAACTTTATGTATTCTATCTCATTCTCTCGCACGTTAAATCCTATAGATATATGTGTTTGTCTCATGTAAATATATTATGTACTTAATATCATTAGTTTGTCAGGCCCCAGGTAGCCCGCTACTGAGCTATAAGACTAGAAAATCAATTGTGCTCATTAGCGATGCTTAATGAGTTAACAATAGTTTATTTATATACATAATAGTCTAACCAATACATTCTACAACAAACAGTCCTAACAATGTCATCTCTAGATATTTAATTTTTAATGTCTGTCATAGATTAGACTTCCAAACTCAAACTCATTGCCCATGAGTTCATGTTTTACTGTTAGCAAAAATGGGCAATAAACTCAAATTCATTGGTTCATAAACCAATGAGTTTGGGTTTGTCAAAATACAGGCTGGCAGGGACATCGATTGAAAACTGAAACCATGAATTCAGCACATGATTCTATACCCCTAAAGTAAAAACATTACGTCGATTATCAAAAAAAAATTGCTATTTTATAGAAAAGTGTAATACCCACGCGGTCAAAATGTATGGAACAGCAAATTTTTTTTAGTAACCGACGTAATATTTCAAAGTAGAGGGTTTCATTTTGCGCGTCGATGCCCCTGCCAGCTTGTAAAAATTGATTTTGCAGAGAACAGCCGTGTAAACTCATATAAATATATTACGATCATTTGCCTGCAATTGCTAATTGCTACTATATATTTTATCGTATTAAGCTCTGGCTATAACGCTTAGAAGAATAGCTGCTCTTCACAAGTAAAGACGAAAATGGACCTAGAATATATCTAATATATTTTTTATAATTCAGGCTGGTCAGCTGGTGTCGAACCCCGCGAGCACTGAAGCGCAGACCATCAGGAGCGACCTCATCCATTGGATCGACGGCAAGGAGTCCAACTGCCAGTACATCAGACAGTTAATTAGTCAAGTATGTATTAATTACCATATTTTCATATATAACATCATGGGTATATCCCCAAAGAGGTATGCGGAGATATAAAAAGAAAAAATACTTTATAAAAAAGCGAAAATGGGCGTATCATACGCCCCCAAGCATTCGTAACCGGAAAGACGCAAAAGTTTCGCTTCTATAAGAAGTACTTATTGTTTATTTTTTTATGGCAGAGGTGTATAATACACCTAAATTTCGTCAGTTATATTAATTAGCCCGTCATAGCAAGCCTATTTCCATAATTCCCGCATAAATCCACACGCCAAACTGGTATTGAAAATGCCTTATTGAAAAACCCAATAACACTGGCTGTCCTAGGAATTGAACCCAGGACCCCACGCAAGACACTTAACAGTCTCGCTTGCAACCACTTGTCCAACGAGTAAACCATCTCATGAACACGAGAAGAAACAGTCTTCTGTAGTTGCTATGTATTAAATGCGTCATAGGGACATTTGGCCAGAGCACCCTATCAAAGGAAAACGTGCATCAATAATTTATGACCCATCAAAGTTAACAGTAACCATACCTAGTAGGAAAATACTTGCCTTACTACGTGATCCAAGTCACACATATTATTGACAAAACACAGGAAAATTGTTAAATATTTTCCAATATGTCATTTTGCGTAATAAATTCTTTATTGTCAATATAACAAAGGCAGAAAGAAAATACTTCTATTTGCGATAAAGATGGTGCAGTGAAAGACACACAAAAACAAAAAAGAACAAGATGGAGAAAAAAATAAACAATATGTTCGGATTCTTGTAGCTACTGTGTTACTCAAAGGATATCATAATAAGTCTACAGAAAGCATAATTAATGAAAACAATGCAATAAGACCGAATGCTTGCATAAATGTTTATTTGGCCAGTGTCGTCAGAAGTTCTTAGTGAGGCTATGTAATTAACTGATAAACATTTTCTTCGTGGAATGTTCATTAAATTACATCGGTATTATCTTAAGGAACGGATAATATTTGCTGAAAGCGAGAAGCACATTGTTAATTGATTCAATAACGATTTAAAAAATATCTGGAAATGGAAATGGAATGCTGGATGCCCAAAAATCATTTGTTGGTTTTGGATTTATTATCCAGTAACATGCACTATAACCCCTAGCTAGATGAACGTTTAGCTAGGGATCACCTCTATACACGAGCCGGCTGCGTCCCCTTTACAAGTTGAGGGTTTCTAAAAATCAAGCCGTTGACCATAAGCTGGTTAACATCAAAACGCATCTTAGCTTTCCAAATCTGGTATGAACGACCCACACTCGAAATAATGTTATCATCTTTCAACATTTGTTTGCCAAGCGGATTACCAATATTTACGTAGAAAGAGCTACATTTGCCACAAATTGTCCGCTTGTTTGACAACAGTGGAGTCGAGTTAATCACAGCAAGCACGTAACGTGATGTTGACACAGACAGACTTGTAAATGTATACAGAAACTTGTCGCCATTATTATGAAAATATTGTAGTGTCCCAGACCAAACACGATTCAAATCGTGCTATGACTGTAGTGACGGGGCCTATGATACCTGCTTTACAACCAGTTAATATTGGATCAGGTGCAATCTGGACCGGTTCAACGTTTTGTTCGCATTCGAAATCATTGCGACTGCTAAATGGCGCTAGAAACGTCCAGTTTCGTTTCCATACGAAATTTCAAATAATTATTTTTATATGCCGAGACACTTCTTGCTTAGCATCATTTCACACATCCTCCAGAAACTGTCTGTTTGCCTTACTTCGCTGCCACCGATAATGCCGTCCATAGAAGTGGCGAAGTTTTGGGCCAGCAAAATTTGAATTATTGTCGTGGCTGTGACACGAAGAAGACTTGAAACGTTTTCTTCTTCGCGCTCGTGTATTGCTTCTCGTGTCCTACCTTCCAAGTCTTCCAGTATCTCTGATATTTTTTCAACTGATACTTTAATGTCTTCTATAATAATCATAATCCTAACTAATCCTAACTATCCTAACTTCCTAACTAATATTATAAATGCGAAAGTAAGTTTGTTTGTTACCTTTTCACGCCTAAACCACTGAACCGATCATCCTGAAATTTTGCATATACGTTGTCAGGTGTACAGAAACTGTCCGTTCATCCCGCAAAAATGTACTGTTCCCGAGGAAAACCCACAATAACGTTCTTATGATAATAGATGGCGCCACGTGCCTTTCGAATCATGATTGAATTATAACCCGAATTGATAGCCAGTCTAAATTAACGCGAGCGAAGCCGCGGGCAAAAGCTAGTTATAATAATAAATACTTTGTTTCAGACCATGGTGTCCATTTTGTTAGTAACAATATTCTCATAGACTAGTGTTAGTAATACTTAAAACTACCCAAAACAAAACATATAAAATAAAGTAATCTCAACAATCACTACTGCGCCATTCCATGACAAATGGTGCAGCAATGACTGATGTAACCATAGTCCAGCCGACTAGCGATCATGCTAAGGATGCTGTTGGCGCTGCCACGTACTCTACGCACCAGGGATGCGCACCTTTTACGCATCGTAGCGTAAAAGCAGTCTACGCGATGTTCAGCAAACACCCCTGATACACTATGAGGTCACCAGCCTACAATGTAAGCGTATGTACCTAAATAGAAATAAAATGAAGAACACAAATCGTAAAGCTGGTATCATGCATACGTCATCTTTTTATGACCATCATATTGTAGTCCTCATGATAATATGTTTGAAATTATCAAAATTGCGGCAGTAATTACTTAAATTACATGCTCTTTTTTGACCTCGTTTACTAATTGCTGATAAAAAAAACACCAAAATATCTAAATTGTATCGGGTGTCCCAAAATGTACGCAACATTTGAATTAAATAGAAAACACAGTTTTATTTTATTTTATTATAGTTTATTTATTGAATCATAAAGTACATAGGCTAGAGGGAATAGCACATCGGGCAAATGGCCTCAACTGCTTAGCAGTAAACAATTCGATTACTGCATGAGACATTTCCTGGTCGTGTACTCTCTCGTTTTGGTTATCAGAATTGGTACCCAAGATCATGTCATCATGTGTGTTTAACACCACTGGATTTCTTTTGATGGGGTTATTTGAAGTCAAAGGTATATGTCAACAAGCCCACAACTACCCGTGTATTGAAGGAGACTCAATGCTGCATCAACAAAATTCAGACACATTTATGCAAAAAAAACATGTAAAATTTCGATAACAGTGCGTATGTGCCAGCTAAGGCTTGGATGCCATTTGCCCGATGTGCTATTTATTCCATACATAACCCTAATCTATATACTTTATGATTAAATAAAGAAATTAAAAAAAACTGTGTTTTCCATTTAATAAATTCAAATCTTGCGTAAATTATGGAAAATCCCTTATAAAAAACGAAAGTCATTAGTCTGCGTATCCACTGAATACTTCTAAACTGCTTGATGGATTTTGATGCGGTTTTCATAAACATTTAGAGAATGTCTTAAGAGCGGTGAACTCTAGAAAACATTTATATTTTAGTTGTTCTAAGTTGGTGCAGAGGTCGCCAGTTATTTGCAATTCAATTTTCGTAAAATTAGATTTTGTAGTCAAGTTAAATGTTTGTCGAATGCCTCTAACGAGTCGATATATTATAGTTGTGTGGAATGTTTGCAGACATCTATAAGGACGTCTGGAAATTAAAATAAACTAAATTTTGAAATACCTCCACTCAAGAGTTCTTGAGTTCTTGTTAGTGATAAGCAACGGAATAACAGTTTGTTGCACTTTTTATGTGTTGAGTTTGTGTCGAAAGTATTACCACTTACATACTTCGTACTACATTAAGTACTTCTTCCTGATCATCTCTTCGATCTTCTGTGTGATTCTATATTTCAACAATGAACCCATAGTTACCTAGACCTACAAGCGAGGGGGAAACTTTGGACCACACCGTTTAATAAATAATTCATCCCATAATCCAAAAAAATATGAAAGTGGTCATATATTTAGGGGTCCAGCTTGGGCCCATCTTGGGTCGTGCTCTGTACTTGTAAAAGTAATACGTAGGTATCTGATAGACCGATAAAACATAAGACCACAGACACATAATGTAAATAATAAATAGCAAGAACTCGAGAGCTTCTACTGTTATCTATTGATTACTGATATCCTTTCAATTGATACAGAAGGCGGCGCCAAAGATTGCGTTACTCAGACATTCCATTGTTTGCCAAATTTTATGAGGACACTATCTACAACTGCTGGCCTAATTTTAAATAAGAATTGTCTAGTTTATCTTTTAACATTGATTTGAGATGAAAAAATATGAATAACATTCCGGAAAATGTTATCAGTACCTATCACAGATGCCACAACGCACGTATGTTTAATCAGATAAGAGAGAATTATACACTTACCTGAGTCTTATTGATATTAGGAAAAGTAAACAATTCAATTCTGTTTATTCACTTTACCCCTTTGATTATTCTGGGGTCTATTACTGTTCTATTCATCATCATCATTTCGGCCGAAAGTCGTCCACTGTTGGACTGGACATAGGCCTCCCCCAAGCGTCACCACAATGACCAGCTTTGTGCTTCTCGCTTAGGTACGTCTTCTACATTAAACTAAGATTTTTGCCAATTAAAAAGAGATCACAAAATGTCTATATTTAAATATTACATCAGAACCACCGCAGCGTCCTTAACAATTTAATCTCAAATGATTACTTATGCTACATTAATTTTACTCCACATGGAAATTTTCCACTTATAACGAGCGATCTCATTACGTTCCTTTGTGAAAATATAATCAAAACGCAATTAATACCTTTTGTATTCCAGGTTGACAATATCATACTGAGAGCGAACAAGATGGCCAACAATGGGAAAATGGGCGACTACGTCATCAATGGAAGGACAAAGGTACATAATATAACAATAGATATAAATATAAATCATCATTATACCGTCGGTAGTAGAACTGCTATAGATGAGCCGGAACAATACTTTACTCGATTCTGACATCAATTATCATTGCTGTGTTCCGGTTTGGAAGACATGGGTGCCAATGCCGATAACATTACAAGGATATAAAATATTTAAAATCTTCTGCATTAAGTTTCGGGAGCAATCGGCAATCATCATTGTGTCGTAGTCAGCTCAGCAGCCGTAACCATATAGCATGAACCTGTCTGAAAAAAAAATGTGTAATCTCGTCTAGATACCTCAACTGCAGCAGGCCTCAACTAAGAGCTAATAATAATAATTCTCGCATTAGAATTCAATTTACTTTCTCATCGACTGTTATGTCAAGAATCCAGTTTGACTTTAAACTTGACACAGGTAGGTACTTAGTACTACTAGTTTGAATTTTATTACATTTTTGTCAGCATTTGATGCTTCGCGAATTCTGACGAATGAGGTGATTACGTACATTTACCATCCGTAGCTTTAAGGAAAGCCTTACTTCGATTGGATCATCAACTCTTACGAATTTACAAGGAAAAAAATTTACCAAAAAAATAAAGACCAGTCCTAACTACAAACAATACGTCAACGTAACATCATTAATGGTTTGTTGTGTTGTTTCCTTTTTGGAAAACCAATCAATTTGAACGTTTTATTACTTCGGTTCTAATTCAGCATGAACATGTAAATTCAAGATGTCATACGTCATTTACTGAAGTAGAAACTTGACTAAATTCACACGCAACGCTTTCACAGTCCCTTTTTGCATAACAACAGAATGTGCGCAAAAGCATGCTATGTGGCAATCGAAAGCGTCACTGAACTTACGTTTGGAGGCTTGAGCAGAAACGCGGGAGAGTTCATATTCATTTTTTCGCCTGCTTAGAGCCGTATCCATGCTTTGGAGCGTCTCAGTCGTCGCCGTCAGTCCCAGTTATTACACGAACATATGTGGTAGTTCGTGCGGGTAGTCAGCAAAACCCGAAAGCCTGACAACTGGTATCTGACCCTTAGAACACCAGTGCTGCCCAAAAAAGGGTAGTGAAGATCAGATGCCAGTCGTTCCAAGTAAAAAAAAATTATACATATACAGTAGGTCTATAAAGTCATGAAAAAAAATGAGGGCGCTGCGGTCGTGCACGTAGCAACCCTGTATAGTGTGACTAAATTGATTTTGATACTAGAACATTATTTTGTACTAGAAGCAAACCTGGTTTTAATTAAAACGACGAGACGCTTTTTTTTAAACTGGGGAGAAAAGGTAAAGTCGTAAAAAGCGTAGATCTTATTAAAAAAATCTACAGAAACCATAGACAAAGATGCGACTCTCAACAGAGAAGTCACGAGCATTGATCACCACGCTTGCTCAAGACGGGTTGGCGATTTCAGACTTATATTAATTATAAGTCCAGGTTTCCTTACGATGTTTTCTTTCCGACCTTCATTAGTTTGCATATACGATCAGATAGCATAAATCTATTGTCTCTGTCGTTCAAATAAAATGAGTAAATAAAAGAAAAATGTTCATACATATTTTTTATTCTATGTCTTAACTTTTTTTTGTTAGTGAAAAATATCTCATAACATAATAATTAATTAGTTCCATCATCTGATTCCAAATATTCTACGTTACAAAAAGTATTTTCAATGTCAGCTGCGTCACTAACAGCGTCTTCGCTACTGCTGTCATCGCTGCTGCTATCTTCGCTTAGGCGAATGACTAACTCATCTATATCTTGATATAGGGTTCTTCCTCGTTCATATTTCAATGTTTGCAACAACATACGTTACCGTTGCAGTCATCCATTTTTTTCTTAGGACGGCCTGATCTGTGTTTGCCGGGGGTTCCAAATTAGCCATTATTTTTATAGCCTACATCTGCAATACGCCTCACTGTACTCTCAGATTTTCCTGAAAGAAAGATTAAAAAAAAAGTAATATCTAACAGAAAATAGATTTCATAGTTTTAATTTCAAATATGATATAATTTAATCATATTTAAAATCAACGATAACTTTGATCACCCAAAAGTATCAAAAGTTCTGGTCGCACTACAATATGGCCTACTTATATTTGCAATCTAACCTATTAATGCGCAATGTAAACAATCCTTATTTTAGTCTTAAAATCGTATATTTAGTAAATTTGTTACGTCTGGTTGATAAAAAACAAACAGTAACACGATTACATACCTGTCATAGCTGCTGTTCGAGCATAAATATCATCCTAATTTGATAAAATTTGTCCAGCTTGGTGTTATAACAAACATTGCTGATACACTTTAGAAATAATTTCCCGAGCTCCACTCCTATTTGTTTTCCTCATATTTAACATGTGTCTTCGAAGTTTTATCCACGTAGATGTGAAAAACAATAAAAAATGCAATAGATAACGAGTTACAAAACAAGTCGATGACGGCCGATGACATTCGATGTACTATGATTTAGTGTTGCCCTACTTTTGAATAATGTTAGTTCCTCAAACATTATTTTCATGACTTTATAGACAGACTGTACCTAGTCTTTTTTGTTAGAGTGAGAAAACCAACCCCAAATCAGTTAGTTGAGAAAAGGCTAAACGGAATTCAGAAAATTAATACATTTCTTATGCTAAAGCTGTGATCCATGTTTGGCACGTGTTTTGATCCTCAGCTGTTCATAACACCCAAATAAACCGCAACGTAACCACATAACGATGACTAATTCTAAGCGTTCCTCTCTTCGGTTGCATAATGATCTCTTGCGAAATTGCACGCTCGTTTATATGAGGCCTGACGTAAGCTGACCTCCTCTGCTTTTTTGTCAATCTGTTCTTGGTAATCCTTGTTAAATTACTTAGAATTTGTGTGGAGTTTTGAATTTTCATTGAGGATCTACAGTAGCAGTCGAGTTTGGATTTCATTGATTCATGTTTTTATTTTTTATCGTTGATACAAGTGGTATTTTAAGTTTAAAGCCTTCATCGGTCGGTCTCTTTGTTTGAGGCACACAGCTCTCAAACGTATGCACTCATTTTATTGCTGTTTTTCTTTTTGGTATAATTCTTAAGTTTGATGATTGTATAGTGACTTCATCATTCAGTTCTTATTCGGATAATTCAGACTGCGGATACATAGTAGAGTTTTTAATATTTTCTGTTCTATTGTAAACTTTATTTAACACTAATACTCAAGCCCGTAATGCCCGTATCAAAACAATATTTCCGGCCAAAACTAGGCCTAACGTATCCAAAATGTATTGATTTTCTACAATTGAAATCGCATTAACAGTAAATATTTTACCAAATAAGGTCTACGCTAGACATAGCTTCAATAGTTTTCCTGTTAATTTTTGCTACTGATACATTTAAAGTTACAAGGCCATTTTTGACTTCAGAATAGAAGTGTGCTCTAACTATTTGTGGAAGATTAATTTCTTTCTTTCCACGTCGAAATGATGCTCTGGTGGTTGCAAACGATGATGCATGATCATTGAGACTTCAAACATTGCACTTTTATCGGCTTGACTATCGATTCGATATTTATAAAATACTCTAGTGTGTCTTTTTGTACTCAACTTCAACTCTTCATTAATGGCTTTTGTGAAGGAGACATCACAATTTTGCAAATATTACGTAGACCATCAAACGCTGGAGATTCTGTCATCCTGCATGTATTGCCTATTGAGTCACTGAACCAGATGGCACTTTAACACAATGGTTGACTGTTGCAACTGATTATAGGTATTCTTTACCATTATGGGAATAGGGAACCCCCCATATGTGATGTTTGAGCAACATTGTCGTCAGAACATACAGTATAAAGCTATAAATGCCAATGTACTTAGTCTGTTATGATAGTAAGATTACGAAATCACCTGATGAATTATCAAACATTCTTCAACTTATTTTATTAATGGTGACTTTCCATTTAATAATAATATGTTGTAATAGAAACTTCATCAATATATGAAATAAATAAAGCCAATGATGTAAAAATCCAGCACAAATTGAAGATGGATTCCGTTTCTAAATATTATTGTTTTGTGTACCTAAATATCTTTTTTTGTTAACCTTTTTTGTCCATCTGCTGGACAAAGCTCTACCCTGTAGTTTTCCACTTCTCTCTAATGTGTTGTCTTTACAATTAAGTATGTTATATCAAAAGGCACATTTTTGTCACTCACGTCATAATCAGGCCGGATTTCAACGGCACATTCACTGTTATGAATTGTAATCCTTAAATTTGGCACGTGCTAGTTAAATATTTATATAAGTATACAATTTAAATATTATTGTAGATAGTACTAATATATATTCATGACTTTATAGTGTTCAAACAAAAAACCGGTCTAAGACTGGGAACTATCATATATTTTCTGTCGTGTCGTGTCGTATATTCGTAACTACTTGCGAATGTCACTACTAAAATACTGGCCAGTCAGCAAAGTGATACTGGGGCTGACTGTCCGAATTGCGTCGGGTAAAAATTTTAGTACCTAACCTATCACTACTTGCGGAGGCTATTATAATGCATCCCCATATGTTATAGTTATGGATAAATTAGTTAATGACGATATAATTAAGTTCCAAGACGATAAAATCGTTCTAATGACTGTCAAACTTCATTCATCTATTTGAAACAGCTGTCCATAATGGAACCTTGGTGGTATAAATTTACGCAATGTCACACTGGCTCTGTCTACCACCAAATCTTTTGCGCTATTGTTAAAAACCTGCCAATAGTTCAAAAAAAAAAACATAAAGTCAAACAATAGAATCGTCCAGCAGTTTCTTTTTTGTCGTAGATAAACTTAAAGGCTCCCGCAGACAGGCACGACACGACTCTCTTGTAGAATAATTTCCAAGAAGTTTTCATAGAAATTGTTCTGCTATTAGAGTCGCGTCGCACTGTCGCGTCGCGCCTGTTTGTGGGAGACTTAAAAAGCCTTCTTAGCCAACCTTGTCCAAGGCACAAGGCTTACATCATATTTTAATGGAAATTATGGGTTTTCTATTGTGCACGATTGTCCAATTTATAAATCCATTATAAGTAACCCATCAGGCATTTAAGTACGTCAAGCCTATTGTTTTTGAATATTAGCTATTTTCTGTAGTTAATTAATTACTGTGTTAAAATGTTTGGGTTTTCGGTTCCCTGTCTCAATACCTATACTTTTAATGTACTATCGGCTTTTTTTTTTGCCATATGGTTGTTATGGCCTCTCTGGCTAGTTTTAGTACCATCAACTGAGCCTCTGACTGGCATTTCCAAGTCTCACTACCCTGTTAGTCCCTACTGCATCTTCATTTTCAGTTTTTCCTTTCCTTGCTTTTTTATTTGTGTTTATTTTCTCCGTCCAGTCTCCTACAAGACGTCTAAATTATTCCAAATAATTTCTCTCACAAAAATTAAATTATTCAAGTCGCCTAACAGTCTGTCCTCATCAAGTTCACAGCGAGTCGACCTCAGTGGCTCAGTGAGATCACATCTACACAATAATAATAATAATATAATTGATTTATTATTTAGTTTATCAGCTGCCGATAGCTTGGCGTTATCTCAACGATTCATTCATTCATACGGTGTAAGTTCACTGGTTTCCGGAGGTTTACGAGCCCATATGTTTAATTTAATCATGGTTGGGACTTTCTTGAGGCGCCCGCCCGTGCCATAGATCTAATCTGAAACGGCGGCAAAACTTATCTTGATGATTTGGCAATTTGGTCTTATCTGCAAAGGGTTTCCTGTTTTCTGACTGTTTTTTTAATTTCTTAGAGGTATTTTTATAGACAGATTTTATTAGGTAGAAGCTACCTTCTAGATTTTCTTTACATATATAGATTGTTATGATGTTGATGATGTTGTGATGATGTTGTTTGTCATTGTTTTTCTGTAGATATATATACTTACTGTCAATTCCTCAGAGGTAATTTCATACTAGTCTGTATTTCTAACAGAATTGTATTATTTCACCTACTACCTAAGTACATTTAATTCTTTCATTATCTTGAAATAGCTTTTAATAAATAGATCTCCACAGGAAATCTCGCTTTTGATATTAGGGTCACTGTCCCAGTGGTCCCGTACTCCCGTTCTTGGGTGGTCATAAAGTGGGTCACTCTTTAAATACACATACACATACATAAGCTCACGCTTTCTTCCCATGGGGGTAGGCAGAAACTACAGAACGCTACCTGCTACGATCCTTACATACTCCTTTTGCCTCGTTTCCGTTCATAAATCTGGTCATACACGCACGCCGGTTGCGAGTACTATGCACCTGACCTTTCTGAAGTACATGACCATGAAGGTCACTATATGTCTTCCTAGGGCGTCCCCTCCCGGCGGCGGCGGCGTACTCTTTAAATAATAATATTTTAACGCGCTTAAGCGCATTGGTGTATGTTAGGCGCCTCTTTGATAAATTGCTTACCTGTTGTAAATATCTTTTTATTTATGAACTCCGAGTAAGCATGCAAGTTGCAATTTAAGTGATTATTGGAGAATAATAAAACATATAATTTATGAAATCCTGTCGAACAAAATAGGTTAACCGCACGATGCGGTTAGATTGATTGTATTACGTACCTATTTAAAATAAAATGTTTTTTGAACTAAAATTTACTTTGCCATTTTCCTCGGTAAGTAGGTACAAATGGCTGCATATCAAGCTATACGTTTCCAGTATAAGCTGACCACTTATTGTACGGAAATCCTATACTATTGTATAGGACACAACATTCCACATTCAACATTCAAAATTCTACATTTCCAGTATAAGCTGATCTCGTATTCGAGATCAGCTTATACTGGAAATGTATAACTTGATATATAGCCGTGTGTACTTACCTAGGTTGCAAAATGCCCAACAACAAAAAAAACTTGAGCAAACTCGACAAACAGAGCCACCTAGAAATCTATTCCGCGCCAACGTTATCGTTATCATTTCGCAAAAGTAATATCGCTCGAAGGGATCGCTGGTTTGCGCGATAAAAACCAAAATAACGCGCGCGTCCACGCATGCGCGGTGGAGGCGTTGCGTACGTGACTTGTAGCATGGCGGCGGAGAGCGGCGCGCGGAGTGCGGGGCCGGGGCACTGTAAACATTAGTAAGAATCGTAAGCGAATCCCACGCCGATGACGCCGACATCCCTCTGTTTACAAACTACTATTGTTCGATTAACACGGCCAATCTAATTTGGTACCTACACATCTTCCGCTTTAGCAGTAATCAGCTCTTCATCTGCTGGTCAGCAATGTTTACTCTGACTCTTTCAGAGTTAAATTTGCACAGCAACTATGTGGTTTGCTATTTGCGATTTTTTATACGGCTATTGGAAGGTCGGAGTGTTGATGATTTGACAACAGAAAGCTTTTTAGAACACTAGAATATTTATACATACTTAAATATTAATATACTTCAGACGTCCTTCGATGATCACTATGGTAGTTTCCTCGATTTCCATGGAACCGACGCACGATTATTCAAAGCTAGCCACAGCAAAAATTTATTAATTTGCTGTAAACTGAATGCAACCGGATGCTGTCTTCCACTTCCGCTGTAATCTGTAACTGTAAATTCATTCCTTTCTTTCGTGTAACGACGCGCGACCTAAATATTTTTCTTCCTTTTAGAATCTTTATACATGTAAGTTACAATGAGTTAATATTGTTAATTAAACATGCCTAACGCAAGCATCGTAAAGACGGCGATAGTAACGAGTACATGTTAAAGAAAATCAAAAACCTAGAAAATAAAATACGAAGATGCAGAAAAATATAGTCATCGTCGTCTTCGCCATCACCGGAAGAATCACATGCTCCAGTTAATGTGATTAGATCACCTACACCAGAAGATGTTAAAGAAGAGTTTGTACAAGAGGCCCAAGATGACCAGCAAGGTAGACTAAGCAGCATTTTCGTACTTCGCCATTATTCACAAGAATAATTATTAGACCTAAGATCGATACTCTGAGGTCGTTTAATGATCATAACTATGTCTAGGATCAACACAGAGGGGTTGCTCGATGACATAAACACGCCGTTGTTTGTTGCTGTGGGGTCATTCACGGCGGTGTGGTACTGCCTAGGATTGGTACAGAGGGGCCTCAATGGTAAAAGTGTACCCAGATAACGAAATGCTCATAAATTACTGTGGTAAACGTAACAATAGAAGATAGAAAATGGGAGAGGGTGTACATCATACATATCACAAGGTAACATAATACTTATTTCTTATAGATAAGGAAAACATACTCGACGAGGATGTAATTTTAGTACTAGGAACTAATAGTAACAAAGCACCAAGAAACGGAACACAAAATATATGACGACGTTGCAGAGAGGTGGGAGAACATAATTGAAAATGGCCTTGACAAAGTTGAAAAAGAAAATATTCTTCAACTAACATATCCTACCCCTGTCAAACTGTCCTCAATTAATTGTGCCAAAAGTTAACCTAGAGACGCTCGCTGCATGTAACGAGGCCAATAAAATGAGAGATTTCAGTATTGAAGCAAGACAAAAAATTATAAGCCAAGTTATTGCTGGACTTGCATGTGCAATTGAAAATGTATTTACGGAGGTGCAACCAAAACAATTGAAATTAAACATACTAGAGATACTTAATAATACTGGGAAGATACTTGCTGATGTTTTCCACAATGAAAACAAAACAAGAAGAAATCTTATAATATCAGCGGTGCTCTTCTCTAAGGATACAGCCTTGCGAAAAGCGCTGCCGCAAAGGCGAAACATCGTGTTTCGTCGCTGCGGCAGCGCTGCGTGCAAGGCTGTGTCCTTAGAGAATAGCACTGCCGAAAAAGATGTAAGAGACACTCTTACAAACCAAACCAGACAAGTATCTGTTTGGAAATAACCTCTTTGAAATAATTAAAACGACAAAATCTGTCGGGAAGACAGATCGGGAGATACGGTTACAATCCAAACCACTTCCTAAGAACACATTCATAGGTACATAACCTTTAAACTGGAGGGGCCCACCTCGGCAAATACAGAAGCAGCTGTCCACGGAGCCTCCTGCCAAAAAGACCCACTGCAGTGGGCAACGCCAAACAACCCAAAGGTAGGGTGCGGCAGCACCACGGGGAGGCTACCGGAGATCCAATTTCAACAGTCAATGTCATCACAGGAGCTGACACAAACTAGCAGGTTAAGCCTTTTTTTATAATAACTGGCAGAGAATCTCTAAAGATCCTGTAGTACTCAATGTGAGCCCATAAAAGAACAGTTTCTTTAAAAAAAAAAATTGTCACAAATCAAATGGTTCCTATAGATTAATGATAAATGATTTTATTTCTGTAAGTAGGTTTGTACAAACACTTTTACACGTCAATCATATTTTAAAACTAGATGAGGTCGGCGTTTCCTATTTGACTACTCTGAGAAGAAAGGCCGAAACAAACTCAGAGGTCACTGTCTCTTTTAAAGTCCAGACATAATCTTGGTCAGATCATGTAAAGACCATGTAGATTTAAGTCTGAAATGGTATTTTGAGGAAAAAAAAACACATAGAATGAGTGGACCTGTCCAATCAGTGCACGCATTTGTCAGTAATCGTGCAGCTCAACTCAAAACTTAAGGAGCTCAACGATTCGACGAACAATACCAAAGAAAGGACATTTGGGTAGGCCGCATAAATTACTCAAACTGCCAGACTATGATTAAAACTAATTAAGAAAGAAAAAGAAAACAATGATCTACATAGTCTTTACATTCACAATAATTAAAATAATATACTATTTTACAAAGTAAATATTCATGTCAATATATTTATAAAAATTCATCAATTTCAATAGGTATATAAAAATCCTGAAATAATCTTGGTCAGATCATTGAGGACCATGTAAGATTGGTGTCTGAAATTGTCTTTTAAGGAAAGAACCATACAGATTTGAGTGGACCTGTCCAGTCAGTGCACGCATTTGTCAGTAATCGTGCAACTCGACTCACGAAGTCAGGACTTAAGGAGCTCAACGATTCGACGAACAATACCAAAGAAAGGACATTTGGGTAGGCCGCATAAAGCACTCAAACTGCCAGATCATCATTGAAACTACTGGAGAAAGTGAAAAAAAAAAAGCAGGCGCACATAGTCCTCATATTCACAATAATTTGATAATAATGTTATACTTCAGAAAGTAAATTGTCATGTCATTCTATATGTAAAAATTATCAAATGTCAAAGTTTATGTAAAATACAAATTAAAAAAATTGCAAAAATTAAAATAATAAAAAACATACAGTATGCAAAAAATTGGAGCAACCCAATCCCAAGCCTTTTTGTCCTCAATATAATCTTTAACGGTATAAAAGGTTTCTGGCACAACTTACGTTTAATGAATGATTTGAATTTATTAAGGCTTAGATCTTGAACTGATTTTACTGATTTATTTGATTTATCTTGAACTTTAAGGAATCAGTTTATAATAACAACATTTTAAATTAGAAGATTACAGAACAACTTGGACTGTTACATGGCTAACTTAGATTTTAAGAATGTCTATTGTATTTACTATTTTTATTCTTTTTATGTCATTTTTTTTTACTGTTACGGTCCATGGGCTTAAATTCAGTTCAATACCTATATGATTTCTTACGTATTGAAATGATTATATATAATGTAATGTCAACATAGATAAAACATATAAGTTATTGCAAAACCTAGGTTTCATAATTAACAAGGAAAAAAGCAATATTACACCAACTATGGAATGTAACTTGTTAGGGTTTATATTTGATTCCAAACACATGACATTAAAAATACCTGAACAAAAAAAAAATACTGTCGAATTGAGAACCTCCTCCTTTTTTGGAAGTCGGTTAAAAATAAACAGTACACACACACTTAGCTAAAGTTATAGGTTCACTAATCTCTATATGCCTTGCCTTTTCTTATGGATGGTTATAAACAAAAAAAAAGAGACGTAGATATTTATCTCTACAAAAATATAATGATAATTATGAATGTAAGATTACTACACCCACCTGGTGCATTCAAAATTTTAAATGGTGGAAATCGAACACACACAAAGCAGTGGCACCTTTTAAACAGCACACACCTTTAAAGACAAACCATTCCTAAACGAAAATTTTACACAGGAGCTTAAATAAAAAAATTGCACGGCTTTTTCGCAATAGAATTTAAGATTATGGTGCTTTGAGCCATCTTTTGAGGTCATAATGATGGATATTTTATTTACACTATAACATAAATTCTATTGCGAAAAAGCCGCATTTTTTTTATTTAAGCTCCTGTGTACAATTTCATATTTTCGTTTAGTAACGGTTTGTCTTTAAAGGTACGAGCACACATATAAAATGGAGATATTTTTTGATGCATCTATATCAGCACCCTAATTACGTAACACTATCTATCACAATCTGAATCATTTTGAAGCCTATAGCTAATCCATTGCTTCATATGTTCGAAAAAAAAATCTGCTCAACAACGTAAGTAACGCAATGAATGTTGTTGAACTGTCAAAATGAAACCCATTCCTATTGTTAGTGTGTTACGTAATTACCCCGCTGGTTGGACTACTAGTTGTAATAATAAAAGAATGCATTGCTTTTGGACACTAGAGGACCAACAAATGCATATTAATGTGTTAGAACTAAAAGCTACATTCTTGGCATTGAAAACTTTTGCAAATAGATTAAACTAGCTTTTGCCCGCGGCTTCGCCCGCGTGGATGTCGGAAATTATCCCACGGGAACGTACTACCGGTATAAAATATATCGTATATGTTAATCCAGGTTATAAACTATCTGTTCCAAATTCCATCCAAATCCGTTCAGTAGTTTTTGCGTGAAGGAGTAACAAACATCCATCCATCCATCCTCACAAACTTTCACATTTATAATATTAGTTACGATAACTGTGAAATTCTGTTAAGAATTGACAATACCACAGTTGTTAGCTATATAAACAGAATGGGTGGTGTTCATTACCCTCAGCTTCACTCAATTTCTGAACAAAAATGGAAATGGTGTGAAATAAGAAATATTTTCTTATTTGCTTCATATACAGGCTGTCTGAAAAAAACAACTTTTGTAGTTGTATAAAAAATTACAAATATATTTATATATTAAAAGGCGCTCGCCCAGACCTCACATCTCCGGATTTTTTTGTCTGGGGTTATCTGAAGAGTCGGGTGTACAACAGTAATGCATCAATTACATCTGAATTGAAGGAAAACATTAGACAATAAATCAACAACATTCCTACTCAACTTCTTAGGCGCGTTTTCATGAATGCTCCAGGCCGGTACCAACCTATTTTAATTATTCCATTATTTCATGATGAACCTAAAATTTCCCTGCTAGGTCAATTATAGATTGCATGCATAGAAGAAAGGCCCACAGAAACGATATTAATAACCTTTTTTATAAAACTTATTAGAAACCATAACAAAGACTTCAGTGTCAACAATTAGTAGACGGATTAAGGACACTCTTAAAAACAGTGGGATAAATATAAACATCTTCAAAGCATATAGAGACACGTGTCTACTTAAACAGCAGCGAAAAATGGTGACAATATTGACGAGATACCGAGAACTGCAGGATGGACCTCGCAATCACAGACCTTTGCAGAGTTCTATAATCGTCCTATAATGAATCAATAAAATTTTGCAAGATCAGCGGGGTAATTACGTAACACACTAACAGTAGGAATGGGTTTCATTTAGACAGTTCAACAACATTCATTGCGTTTTTTTATGTTGTTGAGCAGACAATTTTTTCGAACATATGAAGCAATGGATTAGCAATAGGCTTCAAAATTATTCAGATTGTGAAAGATAATGTGTTACGTAATTAGGGTGCTGTACTCAGTGATAGAAACAACTAAGTTATTTTTATATTTTTATTATGCTTTTATAAGTAATAAATATTTACACTGTTATACATAGGTATTTAAAGTAATAATACCTAATATTCCTTTGTACAATAATTTATGTTATTCTGTGTCAGAAGTAAAGACAGCGGAAGGTTGTTTTTAGCCCCTAAGGGTTGTTGATTAAATATATAATAAAGTAGGTATGACAATTCTAAATGATTATAATTAAGTGTAATTATTGTGTTCATTACAAAATATAAGTAGGAACAAGTGCATTTATTATAAATATTCATTTTATAAAAATAAAGAGATGGATTTGATTGTGAAAATGGCTTTATTTTTTTACACATTGTTGCAATTTAGATAAAACTTTGATCATCTACATAGTGATTATCGAAGGACATGACTTGACAATATGAAGTCTATGTCCTTAATGATGATCGAACAACACTTACAGGTAAGTTCGTTTGATCACTCATAATTAAATATTTTGTATTATATTTAACATCTATCTGTGTGTGAATTTCTACATTTATATCTGTAATTTTTATGGTGTACATAATAAAGAGTATTTTAATCTATCTGTCTGGTTTGTGTTTAGTAAGTAAACGATCCATTTGCATAACTTCTATTGAATCAATAATAAAAAAATACATACATATGTACATAAACTCAATGGGGGTAGGCAGAAACTACAGAACGCCACCTGCTACGATCCTTACATACTCCTTTGGCCTCGTTTACATCTGGTCAATAAATTAATAAAAAAATATCAGTAAAAAAAAACAAAAGTTACCCAACCAAGTTTCATTGTCATGAAACGTGTGTCAAGTAATCTTACCTACTTACCTATTGGAAGCAGGAATATAAAACCCTGGGACAGTTACCTTCACCACAGTTGATTCATTTGTTACTCACATAATTATAATCATAATCAAACACGTATTCGGTCACGTAGTTCACTGAACATTACGTCATAATGTTTATCAATGATTACATGTGTTTGAAAAGAACTGCCATTGTTTTGGGTTGTACATTCAAATGGCTGGAGAAAGCGTGCAGTAAAATATTAATTTTATGACGCGTGAAAATTAAAAATGGTTTATTTTACAAATAACAGAATTAAATTAAATGTATTGGAATTGTAGATGATTCCATATTTCCAATGCACTGAAATTAATTTTTCAATGCACAGATTTTAATTTAAAAAAAATCGGATTTGAAAAACTACACTGAATTTGAATTCAATAACGTAAATGATCTTTACAGAGAAACTACCACCTACATACATTAAGAACAGTCTGTATGGTAGAGTAGAGCTGTCTGCAACATTCATCCCCATGCCCCAGATGTTGGATTGGCGGCATAAGAACTCATGGCGTCGTCAGCAAAAAAAAAACTTTTGTTTATTCTTTTTTGGGGGGCCCAACATTCTTCGTTCTACAAGTGCGCACGTGCTTCGGAATCAGAAAATGATCGACACTGCTTGCCGTATGTAGCATTTGTTATCACAAAGAGGATTAGCGGTTCAACCTCTGTGTAAACTATAAATAGTTAATTGTATAATAAATTGTTATAATCTCTGCAATGTTTACAAATAAAAGTAATATTAACTGAAACATTTATAATTATATTGATAATACGCAGTTAGATACTACTGTACTTTATAATCAGTCTTATAAAAATCGTAACAAAATCTGGAACTACTTATTAATATGCCTGCAGTAACTGTAGAAAACACCTATTCATCCTTTAAATAAATGAATAACAAAGTTCCATGGCCAAATGCCACCCAATTCAAGTACATAAGTAAAGTTAAGGCACCTTCAAAAAGGCGCGACACGCGACGTGACACAAAAGCACCGCCTGTCGCGGGACGAGCGGTGCCTTTAAGTCGCGTGCGATCCACGTCGCGTGTCGCGCCTGTTTGCAGGAGCTTTTATGTTCAAACATGCCTCATAGCAAAAATAATGTAGTACCTATTGAATAAATATCTTTTGTATCGAAAGCCGTAACGAAACCAGTTGATTCGCTCGCGGGAAATACCAATCGTGGAATAATTGTAGGTACTTCTTCAGAGTATAAATAAACATACAAATATTTTTTTTTTCTCAATTTGTTCTAAAGGGAAATCTAATTCAGTAACGCACTTGACCCGATAATATAGGCTGAGGAAAATAAAATACGCCGCGAAAACAAAATATTTTGGTTTTACTTACGTTGCATAGTCACGAATGCTGCTGATGTAGCAGCAAAAATTTTATAGATTTTTCATAATTATTAAAGTAGGCAATTAAATCAACTCTAATGACATTACCAAAACTATCTAAATCAGAAGTACATGTTAATTTTGAAGACCACAGACTCAAAATACAGAATTGCTCACCAGAATTTAAATATTTTTTTTTTGTCTCCTGTCAGCTTGAAATGAAACTATATGTAACTAGCTTTTGCCCGCGGCTTCGCCCGCGTGGATGTCGGAAATTATCCCACGAGAACGTCTACCGGGATAAAAAGTATCATAGGTGTTAATCCAGGTTATAAACTATCTGTGTTCCACATTCCATCCAAATCCGTTCAGTAGTTTTTGCGTGAAAGAATAACAAACATCCATCCATCCTCACAAAATTTCACATTTATAGGTAATTTTAGTAGTATAACTTTTCCTCTCACATTCCATCTGAACTCAACACTCTTTGAAGTTGTGACCCAAACGCTGAACTTCGTTTGAACCATTCGCCAAATCCACGCATATAAACAACCGTCAAAATGTACTACTAAACTCGATACATTCTCGTATCTGACCCACTTGATAGTCTCAAATAAAAGTTGTACGTACGTGAGTAGCCTTTTTAAGTAGCATAATCGGCTGATTATAGGCTTGTAACGTTCCCACCGCTGCTCTGGGACACAGGCCTCCTCTTGGTGAGTGGGCCGTAATCCACCACGCAGGCCCCGTGCGGGTTGATACTGCACTGGGCCCGCGTGGTGGACTATGGCCGACTCCCTCTCGCAGAGAGGTCTGTATCCCAGCAATGGGAACATTTATACTAAGGTTAATTTTCGTATGAAATGCTACTGAACTTAGCTTGAGTAAAGTCAAAGTTCGCTTTATAGATTGATTAATATTATACCTAATACTCTACTCAATCAACTCAGGTTATCGCAGTGTACTGCTGGATATAGGCCCCTCCCAAATTACGCTATAACTTCCTCACCTTCCACATCCACTGATTTCAAAGTCAAGTCAAACTTCTAAGGGTATTTGGTCCATGTAGAAGTTGGCGAGTCAAATCATGATGATCATCGCAAACTGACGTGGTCGCGGGTTTATCCGAAAAGTCGGTGTCTTTGGTTGTGTATTTTCGGTTTTGGCCACCGACTTAAAATTAAAGTTATTTTTCACGTTTTTTTTTTTTATAAGTCAATTGTTTTTTTGGAAAAAAGTTTTATTTTTCTCTTTTTAGCTGTGGTACCTACCCCACCCACATTCGTATACCACTACTGTATGTAAATATGTAAATAACCATGACAGGAAATTATTATAACATCATCAATATAAACTAAGTGGAAAAAATAGGCATTATTAAGTATAACTCAAAAACTATCAGTCAGTACTTGATCAAATTTAAATGGGACCACATGTGAAGCACCAGCTTTCAAATAAAAAAAGAATCATCCAAATCGGTTCATCCAGAAAAAAGTTCTGAGCTAACACACATAAAAAAAAATACAGTCGAATTGAGAACCTCCTTTTTTTTTAAGTCTGTTATAAAGGGAGTTGATTTTAGGACTCCAGAATAGAACTTTCCTCAAAAAAAAAGAACATCTTACTCCCGCATACTTGTAAATATCCCGAAAGACCACAAAGTAAGGTAGTTGAACAATAAAAACTTCTCCATAACGACAAAACCACAAGAGTAGGACATAAATCAGCCAACAGTGGTGCACTCTGCCAAAGGATAATAAATAACAAACATCTCTGTTATGTATTGTAACAGTAGTGATCTATTGTGAGAAACAAATGATTTTACTGTCTCATTTGACTACCTACGACATGAATGGGCGGCCATGTTTGTTATGAACTTGAAGCTGGGTTAAGGAGAATGGGGTTGTCAAGACTGTTGCGTGTGGTGTTGATATTTGTCCAGAATATGTTTTTCATTTTTTCTAAGAAAAATGTGATAAAATTAAAATAAAATAAACATCTTTTTAAAGGAAACTGATTTGATTTCCAAATCTCTATAAGGTAAATGATAAATGATTTTATTTCTGTAAGTAGGTTTGTACAAACACTTACACGCCAATCATGTTTTAAAACTAGATAAGCTCGGCGTTTCCTATCTGACTACTCTGAGAAGAAAGGCCGAAACAAACTCAGAGGCCACAGTCTCTTTTAAAGTCCAGACATAATCTTGGTCAGATCATGTGAAGACCATTTAGATTTGTGTCTGAAATGGTCTTTTGAGGAAAAACCATACAGAATGAGTGGATCTGTCCAGTCAGTGCACGCATTTGTCAGTAATCGTGCAGCTCAACTCAAAACTTAAGGACCTCAACGATTCGACGAACAATACCAAAGAAAGGACATTTGGGTAGTTTTTAGAGTTCGAAGTTTCAAACATTAATTGCATGAAATGACTTCCTTATAACCTACGGAACTTTCTAGAACTAATAAAAAGAAAATTCTGATACACGCGCAAAACATGTTGTAATCTGATAACATTGGTCTTGATAATTTGGCACGCTTCGGTATGGCGCATTAGTGTTTACGGAAATACCATTATAAACAAATTAGTAGAAATCAAAAAGATCTACAATCTCTTTGATGATAACATGGGTTTTTTGGGAAACCAGTCGTTAATAATTCGTTTTCATTAAAACCCAGTGCACACATATGCTACATGCAGGGGTATGTAAGGATCGTAGCAGGTGGCGTTCTGTAGTTTCTGCTTACCCCTTGGGAAAAAGGCGTGACTTTATGTACGTATTATATGCTACCAAGTTAAAACGTCATTGTTTAAAAACTACAAAGGTTACTATCATTATTATTGATCCACCAAAAAAAAACACCCGTATGTAACACAACAGTTAAAACCAACACAACTACTTATTTGATATTCAAAATGTCAAATGGTAGTCCTAGTTTGGCAAAAACATAAATAGCCCTACCTCAATAGACTATTAAAGAAATGGTCTATCCCGTATGTAACACAACATTTAAAACCGACACAACTACTTATTTGATATTCAAAATGTCAAATGGTAGTCCTAGTTTGGCAAAAACATAAATAGTCCTACCTCAATAGACTATTAAAGAAATGGTCTATAAGTAGCCCATACTGAACAGGACCACCCATAAGCATAACGCGTCTATTCAACTCGTAAGGCTAAGTGCGCACTACGATTTTTAAACTGCGAAATAAAATCGCAAACGAAAATAATTTTTCAAGCGATTTTTCCCGCAGTGCGCGGCATCCCTGTATTAATCGCTGTAAGTCTCTTATATCTAGTTATAGGTCTTATCGATATAAAAACTCTTCAACTTGCAACTTTAGGCTACGCGAACACTACCGATTTTTAAATTGCGAAATAGAATCGCAAACAAAAATAATTTTTCAAGCGATTTTTTACCGAAGTGCGCGGACTCTCTAGTATATTGGTATTGTTCACAGATTTGAGATTATTATACGCACCGATTAAAATTCGTAGTGCGCGCTTAACCTTAAGGTCTTATAGGCGCGTAGGAATTTTAATATGTATTTTGCACGTGGTTACCTTACCAATCACACAGCTGTCAAATTAACCATAAAAAATCCACTTTCAAACGTTAACCCAATATACTTTTGACTATTATTTCTGTTTTCAACTAGCTCGGACAGTCCTAGATGCGGCTTGTTTTGATTCAATATTTTTCCTCAAGTATGATTCATTAATTGGGAGTTAATAATAATGTCTTCTTTGTTTTTTTGTCGACATAGATATTCCAATACCCACTTAAAATGTTTAATTGCTCAAGATAATGTTTGCTCGCTTAGAATATTTGATTTCTGTAAAGTTTACATTCTGAGTATTTGATTAGGTACCTACAAATTTATTTTTGCAAAATATTTGTTTTAGGCAGTATTTGTCGTCTGTCCTCAATCTGATATCAATTAATTAATTTACAATGCATCCATTAAATCTACTATAACATCGATAATTCTACTATGCATCCAATCTATTGTGCATTCATTAGATCTGTTGTGCATCCATTAGATCTGCTGAGCATGTATTAAATCACGCTGCTAAAACCCCATTTTTATCAAATATTTTAATACAACTTAAATTGTCATTACGAAATTCAATACTGCATGGAGAGTTCTAAATTGTACTTTACACGTACCATATAAAGTATATTATCATACACGCGCCGTGTGTAAGTTGACAATCAAATAATATGAGTCAGTGTAAGGAATCCGCAGGTGGCAGCTTAGTAATATGCACTATAGGACAAATACCCGTTTTCACTAACACTAGACGACACAAGTGAATCCTAATCCTTACTAATACTATAACTGCGAAAGTGAGTTTGTTTTTTTGTTTGTTACGCTTGTGTTACGCGAAATTTTATCCAAATACGTTCAGCCGTTTTAAATCACGTTAAAACAGCTGAACGGATTTAGATAACATTTGACACATGGGTAGACCATGACCTGGAGAAGGACATGGCTTCGTTTCATCCTGGATCGCGGACGAAGTCGCGGGCAACAGCTAGTGCTTATATAAAATCGCGCTGTTGGATTTTCAACGCTCAACTTAGAGCCGACAGTTGAAAATCCAGCAGCGCGCTTTTATTCATTTAGGTGTCCCTTTGTATTAGTGAAAACGAGCCAGGGGCGTATAGCTACCGCCGTATCAGCGGTATCAATGATACGGGGCCCCCAAGCTACAGGGGCCTCAACGTGTGTAGTAATAATTCGTAAAATATTACCCAAGACCCCATTCTTCAAAGGTTTTAAGCTATAGGCGCGGCATATCGCACTGCAAATCTACCCTATCCGAGTCAGGATACTCCAATTGTCTATCTTGCTTCGCATTCTCTTAATCCCAGTCCAGAATACTGCAATTTCCGAGCTCGCTTCGCTCGCTTTTCAATAAAAACTTTCAGTATTCGAGTCAGGATGACTCAATTTTCTAGCTCGCTCTTGCATATTTTCTTAGTAAGGGTGCAATAACAGTTTAACTTCGTGACTGAATGCTATTTTAATTATTTTGTAAAAACAAAATATCGCCATTTTTTGCGGCAGTCGCGTAAAAAGGGCCTTCAACATATTTTAATACTGGGCCCCTTTAGGACTAGCTACGCACGAAACGGGCATAAGTTTATAACTTTCTGTGGCGGCGATATTTGTTGTCTCCTTTATAAAAGAGGCCCAATCGAATACTGGGATGGTAAGATGGGTGGATGTTTCTTTGGTAATACAAGGAAAAAAAAAATTCTTCAATACGATTGCGTCATTATTAATTTTGTACGGTTGGGACTGGGGATAACAAAACAAGTCTGTATGAAAACAATTTTATTGGAATTATTATTTATCTGAGTTTATCTTTAGTGTTGTCTACTCCATCATGTATTTTATTACTAATTAATCAATAGATTTGAAGTGATAATGTTATTTGAATGAATTATATGAAACCAGCTCTTTTTCAAATAATCCATCAAAATAAATGATCATACCAAATCTATTAATTGGACTTTGTTGCGCCATTTCTTATCACATCAAACATCTGGAAGTCGTGGAGGGTGTTTAAGGGGCGGTCTTACTGCGCAAACAATGATAGAACAACGAACAAAATAATGCTCTATGTCTGTTTACACCAAGCGAATGTGACCTAGCGGGACTAGAATGAACATTCGCTCGTTTGGTTAATTAAAACGCACCTTTATGTAACTTTAAAATAATTATTATTATTTATTTCATAAGCCTAATGCATAAGGAGAGAGAAAAGTGGTTAATAGTGTATTACTTGAATAACTTAGATCCTTACTCAGACCAAATAAAAAAATCAAGACATAGCGCTGTCAACAGTGATATGAGGCCACGGTTTCGTTAACATGTGTGCACTTAGTGAGGTGTAGTTTCGTTGTAAATTGGGCTGTAAATCTGTGCGTGTGGGCGTGTATGCACTGAGCAAGGTGTAGTGTTGCATGCTTCATTGTATTGTTCGCAGCGATTTTTTATTTGGTGTCAGGATCCTTATAGTAATTAGGCTAAGTACATGCTCGACTTCGTGAAACTCCTGACACCCAAACTAGGACAAGTGTCCTGTATCTCAGGGGTCAGCGCTTCTGCCTGCCAGTCACATTGTGGAGCCTAACTTTTAGTTGCAAGTTTCATGTTTCAATGATCATGAGCTTACAAATATAAATACTTAAGACGTTCAATCAAAAATCGCTTTATATTTTTAATTATGATCGTTCTTTGTCCCTCAGGCGATGGTGGCGTGTTACCCAGGCTCGGGCAGTCACTACGTAAAGCACGTGGACAACCCCAACAAAGATGGCCGCTGCATCACAGCCATCTACTATCTGAATCTCGACTGGGACGTCAAACGGTGCGGGGGATTGCTCAGGTAAAAACTCTTTCGGTCTTGTTACAAAACAAGATTCATTCTTTAGATCCAGGTTTAAACCATAGAGCCATTTTGAAAATTTGAACATTATTCTGACAACACTCTAGTCAAACGGATTTTAAACCCGATTCTGAGGCTTGCTTGCACCACAAATCACTAAACACGTTTAGCGCTAAACGAATTTAAAACAACGTTCCGTTTCTGTTAATTGCTTAAGATGATAGAGGCAGAATGATGGCTTAAATATGTGGTACAAATGGCCCTTTTTTTTTGCGACCTACGTTTCGTGTCTTACGATTTTTTTTTTTTATTAAATCCTATTAATTCTTGATAGCCGTAATAAATCAGCTTTGCCAGATGCCATGCAGTAAAATTAAGGAGTCGAAGCGAAAAATAAATCGACAGATGATGCTGACATTATTTTAGCATCTTTTTTGCTGACCTTTTTTTAATGATATAACTTTTTTGGAATACCATATTTTTTAAATCCTAGCTTTAAACTAGCTTCTGCCCGCGACTTCGCCCGCGTGGTATGACGATAAAAAGTACCATATGTACTTCCCCAGGGTTCAAAGTATCCCCATACCAAATGACATGGCCGTATCATCAAAAACTTTTATAACTTGAATGCGAGGCTTTTGGCTATTTTGTATGTCTCTAAATTAATGTCGTTCATTTGTTAGGTGCGTTTTGTTTATGCAAAATAAACAATTTTTCTTTCTTTCTTTCTTTGTTTTCTTTCAAAATCTGTCCAGCCATTTCGGAGATTAGCCGGAACAAACAAACACACAGACAAAAATCTTATTTTTTTTTTTTTTGTTATAAGTTCCTAACTCATATATTTTCATATACATTTAGTAAAAAGCTGTTATTTTTGACATTACAAACAGACACTTTAATTTTATTTCTTTGTATAGATATTTTCTTGCATTACTAAATTCTTTCTACATTGTTCACAGAGTATTCCCTGAAGGTACGAATCAAGTAGCAGATATAGCGCCCATCTTCGACAGGATGCTGTTCTTCTGGTCAGATAGGCGGAACCCGCACGAAGTTCAGCCCGCGTATAGCACCAGGTCATTATTAATATCTTCTTTATTTTATTACACACTAAACATAATATCACGCTTGTATTTCGCGAAGAGGCAGAGGTGTATCTATCATACACCCATATTTCGCCAGTTATGTTTAAATCCCATGTAATATGGGGTCAGTCTATTGCAATCGAGACTCTAAGCTGCTATTGAGAAATTTCAGATGGAAAAACACAATAGCAACGACCCGAGAATCGTATCCAGAACCTCATGCTCAGCATTAGCGTTTAGGACCAATGAGGCAATTTTATTTGACTACGATAATCAAATAATAATAATAAAAAAGAAAGAAAAAATTAAATCTGTTTATTCTGTACAAACAAGACGCACATTAAAAAAAACTAGACAAAATACGTATACTATTACAAAGTAGCCAAAAGCCTCGTATTCAAAACCATTCGTATCTTTTACAGTTCGCGCAAAACTTTATGAGCTCTCGGAAGTTGCACGCGAGTGGCTGCGCAGTATGCATAATGTAGCTGTCCGAGGGAACGCTCTCACTCTCACTCAACTGTTCCATGCGCGGTTTCGTTCTCGGGCCTACGTTCAGAGGGCTCATAAAGTTTTGCGCGAACTGTACCATTGGAACCAGTAGCGACATCTGATTTGTGGAGTTTTCTACCTTATAGAATAAAGCATTAACAAAGTGAAATCTTAACTTGTTATTATTACTAAGTCAAACTTTTAGACACAAAATAACGCAAGACTACCTGCAGTCTTGCAACAATAGGTTACTCGTTAAGTCTATTATGGTAAATTGACCACCATGCTTCTATTTTCCAGATATGCCATCACGCTGTGGTACTTCGACGCTCACGAAAGAGAGGAAGCCCTACGCAATTACAGTAAGTAACTTATCATTTTCATTCCTTTAGTTTCAAAACTAATAAAGAGCTGTAGAAACTTGAAACATTTTATTTTATCAATATTAACTTCCCACTTTTAGTATCCAATCTTTACTTATATAATTCTTCTTCTTCTTAATTTTTTTTACCATTCTATATACTTATTGTCAGTTTGTTTTTGTGAATAAAAAAATATTTTTATAGACACAAACGAGTTGGACAAAAAAAGACGATCCCCATCTAAAAATACCGTAAAAAAAAATAACATGAATAGTTTTAGTACGCATAAAATAACAGTACATTTCTTAAAAATAACTAGGTAAGTAATAACAATATTTTTATTAAGATTTTTTTTCACACAAAATTTGCAGCTGTTAAGTTTTACGAGCAATAAAATAAAATTGCAATATTATAGCCTTGTTCTAACACTAGCAAAATCTGATACGGCTTTAACAATAAACATCCACATCCGGTGCGGCTTAAATGAAAATGTAGTGACAAAAAATTTGAGAGTATGCTTAGATGGTTTGGTCATGTTGAGAGGATGAGTGAAAGGCGACTAACAAAAGGTATTTACAAGGCAGATGTGAATGGAAATGCCGGGAGGAGACGCCCTAGCAGGACATAAATAATTATAGTGACCTTATTGGTGATGTTCTTCAAAAAGGTCAGGTGTGTAGTACTCGCGACCGGCGTGCGTGTATGACCTGATGTATGAACGTAAACAGGCAAAAGGAGTATTTCAGGATCGTAGCAAGTGGCGTTCTGTAGTTTCTGCCTACCCCCATGGGAAGAAAACATAAGTTTACGTATGTACATCAAAATACTTTCTGTGCTCTTTAGAAACATTTTAATTTTGAAATAATAAAGGAAATACATAGGTACCTTTTTTCGGAAGTATTAAGTACTTATGTAAAAAAGTACTTACTAAATAAAAGATACTTTATTATTTCAAAAATATAATATAATAATATATATATAATAAAATATGATATTTCAATATTCTTGAGCATTTGAGCATCATGTTTCGTCAGACTATGTGCCATAAAAATAGGTTAAATATCTTACATACGTCATTCATAATACTCATGAATCAAAATAACTTTAAATTATTCCTTTACAAAAAATAATACATTTTCCTGTAATTTTTTATTGATTTAGCTAAATGCGTCAGAGGACGTAGATAACTATTTTAGAAAATGTATGTATTAGCGGTTTTGACGTATAAGGGAAAACATTTTATAATGTACTGAGGGCCTAGACAAATAGCATTCGCTTCGGAGCGATTCTATTTCTACAATCGCTATCGTTTTTGTTAACGTTTCCATCATAGGAATCGAAAACTAGCGATGACGCTTGCCAAAAAGTGCCACTTGGCTACGCATCTCTATGGAAGTAAATCGTTCGACGTTGTCGATTCGTTTCATAAAATCGAATGATGTTAACATTGTCTACCCTAATTTATATTCGTTGACCTATAATCACATGACATTTCGATAGCTTATGTCAACCCTATACATTTTTTGACTTTTCTACTAGCGTCATCGCTGATCGAATGTTACTTTGTCTAGGCCCTCTGGTTCTGTCCTTTGTTACCTAACTTAACGAACTCTAAAGAACGTACTCTATAATTATTTAAAAAAAAACATGCAAATGAGATCAAATTCTTGAATAAACGCACTGACGGACAGTCAAGAAAATGTATCGAATGACCAAAAAGTAACTTAAGTAATTCTGGTATTTATCAACTAATCCACCACAAATCAATAATCCCTGTAAATCTCTTTTTAAGTTATAGATATTATCGATATAAAAATCTCCACCTTGCAACATTAGACTACGCGCGCACTACGATTTTAATCGTTGCGATTTTTAAACTGCGAAATAAAATCGCAAACGAAAATAATTTTTCAAGCGTTTTTTACCGTAGTGGCCGGATTCTAGTATAATGGTATTGTTCACAGATTTGCTATTAATATCCGCAACGATTAAAAATCGTAGTGCGCGCGTAGCCTTATACATCTACTGCATTGCATTTCCAAGGGTAAACCCGCTCTCTCGAAAGCAGGAAAATGCATGCCTTTAGGTATCTAGTAAATTGCAGCAGTATTTAAACAGCACACACTTGACTTTATCCTGTTAGTCATAAGTCGTTAATTTCTGTAGTTTATAGATGTTTACTATAGCTGTGTTTATTTATTAAAGGCCTCTGCAAACAAGCGCGACGCGACTCTTGTCGAACAATTTCCATGAAATGTTCATAGAAGTTATCCTTCTAGAGCCGTGTCGCGCCTGTTTGCGGGAGTCTTAAAGCGGTAAAGTAAACATTGATTTATTTGTAGATATGAGTAAAGAGTAGGAAGTATAGATGATTCTGTTTTGTGAGGCAGTAAAAAAGATAATTGAATGCATCTGTTTGAGAGGTTTCGTTAAATGTTTTGTTTAATATCATGTTACTTGGCTTGTGGGTTAATAATAACAGCCGTACGCGTCGATCGATCAGGTTAAGCTACGCTTGGCGAGGCCAGTCCTTGGATGGGTGATCATCCTTACATACCGTTGTTCTTTGTTGTCATTCGTGGATCTTTGACAGTCGTTACGGGTCGTCAGAAGCCCGAAAGTCTGACAACCAGTCTTACCAAGGAATATTGTGTTACCCAGGAACTGGGTTATGGAGGATAGGTAGTCGCTCCATGTAAAATACTGGTATTCAGCTGCATCCGGTTAGACTGGAAGCCAACCCCAAGATAGTTGGGAATTTTACTTGAATAAGCCAACCATTTCGGGTGGATTATTCAGAAATGTGATGCATCAAAGATCGCTAATTTATTTATATTAAATGATGTCCATCATTTAACGTGTACATTACATGATGACTAAACCATCTGGAATGTTCCAGTCGCAGTTTGTATGCTGTCATAGTACATACATTTTATATATATTGCAGCGTAGAGCTGGCTGCTAACACGCCGGGGACTCGAACCCCGACGTGAGCTAGCTAAAAAATCAAACTCACGCAGCTGGTACACGTAAAATTTATTAATAAAAAGAACCGAAATAATTAAGAAATAAGTCAAAAAATTTAAATATTTAGTCGTTGGAAATTGTATAAGGCTACCAAAAAAAATATATCACAAGAAGATTTTTGGAGAAAAAAACTTATGGATGTTTCCAAATTTTTAGGAATTTAAGTATATAGACGAATTTAAATTCGATTGCAATCGTACGAAATTCGTGCCGCTCTATAAATTATTTAACACAAATAAGCTCAAGATAAAGGTTTTTCTTTACATAATTTCGTTAATATAAATTTGAAAGAGAATAAGATCTGATATTAAGAATTTAGGAAAGCAACTTAAAATTAAAATGTCACACGACGGTATAACACAGAACACTTCTATTATATGATGGTTGGGCGTTATTGCGCCACACAAATGTCTTATTTAGCACCTGATGTGTCCGTTAGGCACCTGTGTCGTCGACCTTGCTCGGCAACGATCCTGCGCTTCTCTCCGCAAGCTCGCTCGGACTTCTGCGGCCGGCAGACGAAGGAAGAAGACAGGCGAACAATAAATGGCAGGGTAAGGCCAAAAAAAGGTGGCCTTTCAAACAATCTAAGAAAAAGGAAATCTTCTTAGATTAAAGAAGAAGGCACAAGTAACAAGAATACGGAACCTATAAAGGGATTACTCACCAAAGAAAAAAAGTGACGAGAAATTCCAGGGAACGTATCCGCTGGCTACTCACATATAGTGGTGGTTAAAATTTGAAACTAACTTTCGAAGAAAGATTAAATATTATTGAATAAAATATCCACACAATAGGAATTCCAACGACAGAATGCGTTGCATTTTTTTCTTCTTGACAATGTACAGAACAATTGTCAATTTTTTGAATATTTCAAAAAAAACGAAAAAGTAAAAAAGCTGACCGAATGACTCGTAAAAAGAATTTAATCGAAATGACAACAAAAAGTATCTACTTGCAGGAATTATACTGCATCACACCCATTCCAGCAAAAAAAAAAATATGTCGATAAAGGAACAACAACTCAATATGAGTCGCATCACTAAAATTAGGAATAACACCAAAGGATTGTTAACATGAAAAAAATAGGAATATCACTATAAGAGTGACAATACCATAGAAGAATGTGTACGAAGTATGTGAAAGAGGGAAGATAAGAAAAAGAAAAAATAAGGAATTAAATATGTCTAGTAGATAAGTTACATAAACCTAATAAGCAGCATCGAAGTGCAGCAGATAAAGAATAAATTTGAAGCGCCTCCAATCTAAACGTTACCAGTGCGAGCTCCTGACGTGTCCTCTAAATCTATGAATAAACAAACAACTAACAACTTAGCAACTAAAGAATAAAATGTATCTAGAAGTACCTAACTAGCCTAATTAAATCATGGGATCCCTTAGATAAATTCAAAAACAAAGAATAAAATACGACCTCAGTCATAATATCTACCAAATACAAATTAACAACATCAGTCAAAGAACTAATAATAAATTATGAAAAATCTTCTTCAGAGGAAATAAGAAAATAACAGGATGATAAAGAGTGTATGATAAGTTTTGATGATAAAAGATGAAAGGTTTAGTAAGAAAACATTTCGTTAAGCAATTTAAAATTATCGACAAAAAAAATATCGACATTGTCCCAACACTAAACACTTTGTTATAGAAATTCAAATCATCGACAAAAATCTATCGACAGTGTCCCAACACTAAACACTAAAAGTAACGCCTTATGTGGGCGTGGTCAAAATAGTGGCAGTAAACAAGAAGTTGTCAACAAAAAGTTTATTTTGACAACTAGATGTCGCTGTCTATTTTTAGCCTTAAGTTAAAAGTAACGACTTAAGTCAAAGTCACAACTCAAGTTGAAGTGATAACTCCAGTAGAAGATACGGCTTCTGACACAAAAAAGACTGGAAATCAAAGGGTCAAACAAAGGACTTGAGTCAAAGATAGGACTTGAGTCAAAGATAGGACTTCAGTCAAAAATAGGACGTCAGTCAAAAAATAGGACGTCAGTCAAAAATAGGGACTTCAGTCAAAAACAGGGACTTCAGTCAAAAATAGGGACTTCAGTCAGACGACTCAAGTCAAAGGAACCTTAGATTGACATAAACCATAACCGAAAGCCTAGAGGAAATAATATGTGGGTGGAGCTAAAGAAAACTAGTCAAGATACGGTTTTTAATAAAGCGAGGAGCCAGCTTGCCAACCAAAAAAATAACCAATGGCAAAAATCTAGAAAAAAAAATTACGTCTCCATAGAATACCATTAACCAAGATGTAGAGTGATGGAGAAGAAAATAAAAAAAATCAACGCATGCTGAATCCGACTTTCAGCTAAATTAACGCTTAGAGTCTGACTAATTAGCATGAGTGGAATCTATAAAAATTTCTTACCAAACATAAGAAAGTTTGGTGTAAAACCGGTGGCAAAGTTAATGCATGAATTGGGATACAGTAGGTAACAATTTTGACCATTATCCTTTATAGAAAGGATTTACGAAAATGGGCGTTATCCTTTGTAAAAATTTTTGATTACTGTTGGAAGAAAAATATTTACGTAAATAGAAAATGAAAATGAAAATTGTATTTAAGTAAGTATTTAGATAATTTTGGTATCCCGGTTTACAATTATATGTAAAACTAATATTCCGATTAAATACGGATAATTAGGTAAGTGCTAAACGCATAAAAAAGGATAAGATTAATAGAAGGGAAATTGGGGGGTAAAACAAGCTCAAAATATGCGAACCTCCGTGAAACAATGTGGACAAATATGAAAGGCGTGTTATTTGTTGATACTGGATCAGGCACAGAACAGACGTCGAAAAAATGGGCAAAAAAAAGAAGCCAAAGTCTGCCCTGTTAGATCACAAAAAGACAACAAACAAAATAGAGCAATCTCCTTGTACGAAGCTGGAAAGTGACCATGTTGAGGTTTATGGCTGATGAAGGAATGTTATGGCCACACAACAACAAAGAAAAAGTTGGGCTAGTAATCAAAAGACAAATAGATAATAGCAAACAACCGCCAAAGAAAAAGGTATGCTAGCATCAAAAAAATAAATAGACACAAGCAAAAAAGATATCAATGGACAGCTGGACTAGAATCAAAAAATGAAATAGATACAAGCAAACAACCGAGCATAAAAAAGCTTACCTTTGGTCACGAGGCCTAAAACATTCACACTTCAGACACACACTACGGGAAACTTACTACAGCTAAGTTACAGAGGAGAAATTAAACTCAGGATTCAAATATATTTGTGGGGAGAGAAATAAATAGTCAGCTATGTGATATAGTTACAGGGTTATTTTATAGAAATAACACTTCAAAAATAAACAGGTAAGTAATGCAAACTGGTCGAAGTATTGTCCACAGCACAGCGCAGCGCAAAGTTTACAGAGCATCCACTTTCTGCTGAGCGAACGCAAGGCGTGTGCCGATTCGAATGAAAGAAACAGTAT
The DNA here is from genome assembly GCA_917490735.1 of Dryobotodes eremita. Classification (NCBI taxonomy): domain Eukaryota; kingdom Metazoa; phylum Arthropoda; class Insecta; order Lepidoptera; family Noctuidae; genus Dryobotodes; species Dryobotodes eremita. The sequence goes on from OU823257.1 coordinate 17,418,145, forward strand.
CCAAGCTAGTCGGATTCCAGAATCTGTAAATAACAATGGTGACACGGGGATTAAAATATTTTTTGCTCAGAGGGAGCACCACACACGATATAACAAAAAAAAATATGTAAATAGTACTTACTTTTAAAAATCGGGCGCCATATTGCAGCGTAGAGCTGGCTGCTAACACGCCGGGGACTCGAACCCCGACGTGAGCTAGCTAAAAAATCAAACTCACGCAGCTGGTACACGTAAAATTTATTAATAAAAAGAACCGAAATAATTAAGAAATAAGTCAAAAAATTTAAATATTTAGTCGTTGGAAATTGTATAAGGCTACCAAAAAAAATATATCACAAGAAGATTTTTGGAGAAAAAAACTTATGGATGTTTCCAAATTTTTAGGAATTTAAGTATATAGACGAATTTAAATTCGATTGCAATCGTACGAAATTCGTGCCGCTCTATAAATTATTTAACACAAATAAGCTCAAGATAAAGGTTTTTCTTTACATAATTTCGTTAATATAAATTTGAAAGAGAATAAGATCTGATATTAAGAATTTAGGAAAGCAACTTAAAATTAAAATGTCACACGACGGTATAACACAGAACACTTCTATTATATGATGGTTGGGCGTTATTGCGCCACACAAATGTCTTATTTAGCACCTGATGTGTCCGTTAGGCACCTGTGTCGTCGACCTTGCTCGGCAACGATCCTGCGCTTCTCTCCGCAAGCTCGCTCGGACTTCTGCGGCCGGCAGACGAAGGAAGAAGACAGGCGAACAATAAATGGCAGGGTAAGGCCAAAAAAAGGTGGCCTTTCAAACAATCTAAGAAAAAGGAAATCTTCTTAGATTAAAGAAGAAGGCACAAGTAACAAGAATACGGAACCTATAAAGGGATTACTCACCAAAGAAAAAAAGTGACGAGAAATTCCAGGGAACGTATCCGCTGGCTACTCACATATAGTGGTGGTTAAAATTTGAAACTAACTTTCGAAGAAAGATTAAATATTATTGAATAAAATATCCACACAATAGGAATTCCAACGACAGAATGCGTTGCATTTTTTTCTTCTTGACAATGTACAGAACAATTGTCAATTTTTTGAATATTTCAAAAAAAACGAAAAAGTAAAAAAGCTGACCGAATGACTCGTAAAAAGAATTTAATCGAAATGACAACAAAAAGTATCTACTTGCAGGAATTATACTGCAATATGTATATACAAACAAATAAAATTTTGTTACTAATACTAATGCTACTTGATTCGTACTTTCAGGGAACACTCTGTGAACAATGTAGAAAGAATTTAGTAATACAAGAAAATATCTATACTTACAAATAAATAAAATTGAAGTGTCTGTTTGTAATATCAAAGTAACAGCTTTTTACTAAATGCATATGAAAATGTATACGGTAGTTATAACAAAAAACAATTTTTATTTTTATGTCTCTGTTGTTTGTTACGGCTAATCTCCGGAACGGCTGAACCGATTTTGACAGGAGTTTCACTGGCAGATAGCTGATGTTAGAAGGAGTAACATAGGATTACTTTTTCTCCCGGTAGCACGTTCTCGTGGGATAATTTCCGCCATCCACGCGGGCGAAGCCGCAGGCAGAAGCTAGTCTGTCTATAACAGTATTTTATGATGCACTAGGCTATACAACCATCTTCATATATACCCTATAATTGCCTTTCATTATACCTAAGGAAACTCGTATACATTGCGAGTTTTAGATAGTTCTATATGCTTTTTTTAATTAGCCTTTTTTGCCCCACTGCTGGGCAACGGTCTCCCCCATATTTTCCAATTTTCTTTGTGTTTTATCTTCTCCGGCGAATCGGTCAGGAACGATTCCAAATCGTCACGCCAGCGTTTCTTAGGCTTGCCTCGCTGAAGATACCCGTCACTGTGTGTGTCGATTCTGGCCCATCTGTTTTGATGATTCCGATTAGTGTGACCTGCCCGTCCCATTTCAGCAACGCAGACTTAGTCCCGTATTAAAACACCTCACTCAAGACTCGAGCATTATTTAAAACTATTTTCAACCAATCAAATGGCTCTAAACTAATTTTAAATAATGTTTGAGTCTTGAGTCCGGTTCTGTAACACGGGCCTTAGATTGCTTAATATCAAGAAAGTACATTATTAATAGGCAATAGGTTCGTGAGTATTCGGGCGAAATAAATAAATAAATTAGTTTATTTATTTTCTCTCACAATGGTTTTGTAGCACTTAACAGTTATAAACTTTATAAATTCACATTGTGAGAGTTGGTGCCTGAAGTAGGTTAAAAATGTGTGTGTTTAAATGGATAAATGTGTGTATACTAGGTACACCTCTGACATCTGTAACCCTTCGGGATTTCAGTGAGATGTTATGTTATACTAGCTGTTGCCCACGACTTCGTCTGCGATCGTAGATGAAAAGTAGCCAATGTTCTTACCTAGATCATGGTCTATCTGTGTGCCAAATTTCATCCAAATCCGTTCAGTAGTTTTTGCGTGAAAGAGTAACAAACATCCATCCATCCATCCTCACAAACTTTCACATTTATTATATTAGTACGAGTAGGATTATTAACAAAACTCTGTGTCCTCTTTCCAGAAGAACGCGGTCAGCCATCTTCGAGTAAGTGATGTTGGTACCTGTGGGGTGTCTCGCTCCCAGCACGCCACACACGAATACGCGCGTACGCACCTAGTGCCAGACTACGTAGCTCGTAACACTGCTATTCTAAATTATCATAGGTAGAAATTATATTCAAGGAACGTGCTGTTTTTGTTAAGGTATCATGTCAGTTCTTAGTATAGTTGTTGCCTTTTAAGAGCGCGACAATAATGGCGATTTTGTCATTATGTCAACGGTATAAAATTCACAATCTTATGTCATTGACTTGAAAATCACTTGACGCGCTATTGTGACTTGCAACGAATGCTACACTAATATTCGTCCAGACCGTATTTCGGCCATGGCGGCCGATCTCAACGGAAACTAGCCTTCGGCGCGGGAGATATTATAGTGTGCAAGTGTGTGCGCAGACACAGGTGCACTCTCGCTATACTAGACTCAGGTGCTATACTAGGGTTGTATAGTACTTTCATATGACCCATAAATGTCCACTGTTAAAAATGGGCCATAAAATAATAGCCCAGAACCAGTCAACACAAGTCTGATTTTCGAATGCCAATAAAAATGCAGAATAACACCTTTTAAAGTCCCAGTCGTACATAATTTTGATACTTTGACAAAAACAGCAACATATGACTGCCTCATCTAGACTAATATAGATCAAATAAACGATTTATTAAAAAAATTGTATAAAGAAGTGCATCTTAACCCTAAATCTTGCAGTCGAACGTGTTCTAAGATATATTATTTTATTTTAATTTCAATGTCAACAGACACCAGAGTCATAAATATTAGATAGAATATATAAATAGATAGTTCTAGATAAATTTGATATTTTATTAATGTATGGTTATTGTTTTCCATGCCCTTGAAGTATTAATTTTGTTGAAGTGTATTTTATTGAAGCAAGTCTGCTATAAAGCGCTTTTTAGATTGTGTGAAATTGAGCTCTAAAACTAAAACTACGGCTCAAGGCCTCTCGTTCTATACGGATAATCTGCGTGTGGCCCGTCCGCGCTCAGGACTATCCGCGCTCAGTAATCTCTAAGTTAGAGCATGCTCCAGAACATAGCCCGAACGGTCCTAACACTGGTATGTGTAGATAGCTGACCTATGTCAGGTAAATATCGCTCACCTCTAGTCCATACTAGAGGTGAGCTATATTCTAGTTACAGAATTTAGAAATCTCGATTACCAATTTAACTCTAAAATGAGCTAATTTAGCATAATGTTAAGAGCGCTGTAGACATCATGTTTGTCTTTAGTTGGTGCACGATTATGCAGAATTATTCAATGTTTGATGCTAGTTCACTGATGTGTTAACTTAAAAGTGTAAAACTATTTTTTTATCTTATAGAGGTAAAATAATTTGAAATTCGATGTATAATATTACAATAATGATTTTTTTCTATGAATTCGAACTACCATACTTTTAAAGTTTCCCTAAAATCTTTCTTTTTTTTAAATCTAAGTAATAACCAGTGATCGGAGTAGGTAGATTGATTTTTAGTACTTGTATCATAAATGCACACAGAAAGAATAACATGGATAAGCCATTTTTCCGGAAAGTAATTCCGGTATTTCCGGATTAAATTAAATATTGTTAATGTTGGTAGTGATATTATTACTACTCAATTCAAAATTTAAAGTTTGTTCTGATTGGTCGTTGGGTTTTGTCAAATCGTGACAAAAAAAAAAAATAGGAAGAATAATAAAGAATAAAATTGCTCATTTTATTACAATTCCTACCTTTTTTTTGAGGATGGCAAATCATCAAATGACTCCTTCCACTCTGGCAGAATACAATTCCTACATAAGTTCCGGTTTTTTTTTAATAATCCACCAATTCCGGAGGAATGTCCATAGTAATATATACGTTTCGGATCAATGACCCCAGTTCAATCTACCTACTCCGATCACTGGTAATAACTTACTACTTAAAGTAGGCATCAGTGGACAGTGAAAATGGCTAAGACTGAATTTTAATTCAACACGTGTATATGAGATTTCAACATGTACATTTTATTTATTTGTTTTAATATTAACTACTTATTCGATTATTTACCGTCTTTTAACCTTGTAAATATTTGTATCGACGACCAGGCCCTGCAGTCTCGACATTAGACAGCGACAAAAATCGGTCGCTAAGTCGTATCGTTGTCAAATTCCTTTAATAGATTTTCAACTTTATTTCGAAAGTATAAGGTTGAAAATCTATTAAAGAAATTGACATCGATTGGACTTCACGACCGATTTTTGTCGTTATATTTGTCGAGACTGCAGGGCCGGCAGTCTCGACATAGATAGCGACGCTGTCGCAAACTACCGATCGGTAAATATTAAAGTGACACCTCAGTTGTACCCCCCAAATTAAAATTTTCTTTGAATTTTCCGATTGATATGAAGCTAATGTTTATTATTCGATAAATATATAATTCCCACAGTCGAGAATCGCATTTTGATCAACATACGCCGTAAAACAGAGCTGCAATTTGCAAAAAACTAAAGAAAATTTGAATTTTACGGGCTACAACTGAGGATTCACCTTATTATTTAGCGATCGGTAGTTTGCGCCAGCGTCGCTATCTAGCCGAGACTGCCGACCCAGGGCCTGGTTAATGTACCTTACTCAGTTATATTTCTATTTATACTGTTGTCTACTCTATACCTAGTACTGTTCCGTTTTGATACTCGCTACAAACTTGCTTGGATTTCTGTTATTTGTCATAGATCATAACACCCTGCCCTTAGTACTAGAAAGACTTCAAAGTGAACTAGACCGATACACAGCAAATTCCACCGAAATATAAAATTGTAATAGTATTTTTTGTCACAACCACTAACTGACGAAAATATAAAATACCTCTTAACAACACTTTCATAAGAAATTGGTGTAAATAAAAAAATATTAAAACGAAAAATATACATACTGAGCTTTATTTTATAAATGTTGTGTGTATAGTATTGAATGAATTTTATACAGAAATTTGTGTTTAATAACTATAGCTTGTTCTTCCCGATTGTAACGTTTTGTTTTAAGTTTTGTATAAATAATAATCATTAAGTTTAAGTTGTGTGATTTAATTTTAACCGATTATGATTTTGTATATGCTGTATCGATTATGACATTGTTGTCCAACAAATGTTTGTTATAATTAGACCAAATTGACTTGTGTTAAAGTCATAAATTATTTTGTGGACAGAGCCTGGTATTAAATTTTACATTGGTATATATTCTTTTATTTTATATTAGTTTCTGCCCGCGGCATCACCCGCGTGGATTTCGGAATTTATCCCACGGGAACGTGCTACCGGGACAAAAAGTAGCCTATGTCCTTCCCCAGGATGCCATCTACCTCCTTGCCAAATTTTATTGAAATCCGCTCAATGAAGGCGTCAAAAGGTAACATACAGAGTTTCTTTCGAATTTATAATATTAGTATGGATGCCATCATTTTACATAATTTTGAATATGTAAGAAAGTATTTAAAATACTAAACGAAATATATATTTAATTATTGGACACGTAATCGAGTTGGCAACGCCTAGGTGTCTTCGAAATAAATCGATGATTAGTATTTTGCAGTCACGCAATAAACAATTGACCCCTCAATTTGATTATAAACTCGGTGTTGATTAACATAGGTATAGCAGAAATTGGATTGACTAAAAAGCATTGTTGAAACAGTGCCGAGCCTGCTGATATTATGTCTGCTGTTGCCATACGCTTCAAATACCGTCATTCAAAATCTGATAGAGTAAGCAACTGTGCTTTAGTTAGGCCCGGACTCCACCAAAGCGAAGATGAATCGAGAAGCGAGTGAGATGTGTTGGAAACAACCAATAAGATTTCATTATTCACATATCTCGTGTCCGCTTAGCTTCAGTGTATACGGTTCAGCACAGAGGAGAGGAGATGTCACATATTTGCTTAGCGCGAACAAAACTCAAGATGTGAGCTGTGCCTCGCAACCTGGCGACGGCGCGTAGCGGAATTGTAACACTCGTTTCACTAAAATGCCCTAGACCAGTACCCCAGGGGACTACAGCACTCAATGTTCCACTACGATGCCCTAGGGAATCATAAAAAACTCTTATATCCTTTTGAATCCCCTAATTGTTTGAGAACCTTATTATTGAATTGAAACCCATTTACAATGTAGCACTGGCTATTTACAAGGATAACACTGACATGGAGCGGCACCGCTAGTTCCTCCGCGTCGCAAAACCCCCCCGCCTCGCCCGCGCCTCTTGCAACACTCACCGTACCACAGTACACATCTCTGCTCTGGTCCAGCCAGTACGCATCTCCGCACAGCTTCGGTGGGTACAACGTAGATGTTAAGCATCGCCTTCCTTTCCTTTCCGCTTCGCTCATCTACCCCCATCTCCGCTTTTGTGGATTCCGAGCCTTAGAAGCAAGAGTTACATACATAGCAACTATAGCGACCAAAAGCCAATCTGAAAAGACGAACTCGCGCTGAATCTGTCTGACCGGATGCTTGTCATGCACTCATACACGAAACAATTCTCATAAGTGCAAGGGATTCTTTGTCCTTTTTCTTAGCCTTGGTCGTTTGACGGTAGGTGGATTTCATTTGCCCCCGGGGATTCTTAGCACCCCTTGCTTCGTGGCGGCCGAGCTATCGTCCTCGTTAGGAGCACCACTGGAGCTGCCAGGCACTTGGTGCCTGTTTTTATTTGTATTTTCATAGCAGGAAAATATACAGTAAACCCACCAAGCTTGTCCAATGCGGGTTGGTGGGTTTTAGCACTGGATTGAAAAGCTAGAAGTCATTGATACAGGCCTTTGCCAAGCCGTACAATTATGAAGGCTAACAATGAGGTATACGCTGCAGGGACTGGTGGAATCTTGAGCCTATGGAGATGGACCACAATCACAACATGCACCCAAGCATCAGAAAATATTAATTTATAAACATTCACTTACAACAAAAAAAACAGCTTTGGGAGAGAGAGAGAGCGGTTATTCATAAACCGTCGTGATATAACCACATGACAAGTATATTTTTGTCAGTGGCTAAAACTTATGACACTTGAAACTGAAAATGTCTATATGACAATCATTTTGATTATTTTGTGATGGCTTCGGCCTACGCGTTTCTTACGTTTTTATTTTAGATGCGTGTTATTTTGCTAAAACATTTATGATTTTGTGAAAACGGTTTATTTTGTATTACCTACTTACATAATTAGATATTTTGAGACGATGTTTTCGCAACATATAACTAAATTATGTGGCGGTCATAAATTTCAAAATGTATGTATTACCCTCGTATTACCAATAAAACCACTAATTTGTAGATTGCCTCCAGGGGGAAACGCGCGAAATTAAAGATTTCTTACGTTTTTTGCAAATTGAAGGTCAGTGTCAGGTAGTATTTTGAACAAAATATGATTCGCGACGCCGCACGGTGGATCGAAAATCGGCTGTAGAAGACATAGGATCTCGATTTCTTAAATGTTATTTTTTTTTTGCTGGAAATGACTTCTGCTGATCATTACTATTCTATAAAATGTCATATGAAGTAATTGTGTGCACAAATGGAAGAGTTATAATTTTTATAAGAAAAAATGTATGGAGCTGACATGAAAAATGAGGATATCTCTGGAATCGCAAGGTTGGCCGTTATATCCTTGCACACTGTTATAGTACTATTTATTTGTGAATTTTTGACATACTTAATGTTGCGGCATCTCTTGCGATTTTTTTTTTTTAAATCGTCAAAATTAAATAATAAAAAATGTTTATGATATGTACATTTTAATGCTTAAATATGGCTATACCAAGTGTAACTTACAATATTTTTTATGCTTAGACCAAAACATTCTAAGAAATCGCAAAGTCGTATTACCTACTTTGTGATTTTCATTTGAAATGACATGGTAATTATGAATTACGTAATACGTAATCTTGTCTAATGCCTCAAGTCCACATTAGCTAATGATTAATAAAACTTAATACCTACTCGTATATACCTAGTTAAAAGGATACGTACCAAAATAATTTGGGGTACTCGCTAATTTAGCAATTAGTGCAGGATTAACTTAATGAAAGTAATTAGATAAATGTGATACCATCATTAGTCAATAACAATAAATAGTCAAACATTGGATTCACAACTTCAGTTCATTTAGAGCATTTCTAATACTAACATCTATCCTACCGTGTCTTTTTACTCAGTGATCGTGAATAATGGAAAGCATTATTACAAATTTGGATTTGTTTGTTATTCTGAGCAATCAGGATGCTTCGTCTTTCGATCATGAACTATTGTTCAACACACTTGTTATTCGACTAGGCTCTAGCCTTTCAGATGAAGACAGTGTTACCGTGAAAGAATTTTGTCGAAGATTTACACGGGCAGTTCAAAAGAGATGGTTACGATCCCACAGGAAAAGTGAAGTTTTTAGACGTGATTACAGTAATTGGCTTGAGGCAAATATTGACTGGCCAAACTGCGTGCAAACCAATTTGCTCATTCAAGAATCAACAAGTGAAAATATTTCTACTGAACCTGTACCTGAATCTGTACCATCAACTTCAACAATGAAATAGACTTCAACGATGACAAAAAGATCTCGAAAGCCGTTTGAAGATCTAAGTAACAAGCAGAAGAAGAGACGATCTGATGAACATATAGGCGATGACCCTAATGAAGTAGCTTATTCAGCTGCAGCACTTTTGAAAGGAGATGGTCGTGAGGATATTGCATCTGTTATTGAACATATGCTCCAAAATCTAGAAGCAGCAGAAAAAATCAAGGAAATGTTGAACAAACCAGCTCCTTCAACAATATTTTCACCAGAAAAAGCACTGGGTTTGCTACTTTCATTAAAACTATCGAAATGGCAATATATCACATTAAGGGAAACGACTATTCGAGAAGGTTCAAAGGAGATATATCCGTCTTACTATAAAGTGCAAAAAGCTAAGCTACAGTGCTACCCTCCGAAGACATTTGTGACTGTAACGGATTCATCTGCTAAGATTGCACTACAAGCGTTACTAGATTTAACAGTGAACAGAATTTTTGAAACTATTCGTAGTCCTGATGCGATACAAGATAAACAATTGATATTAATATCAAAGTGGGGATTTGACGGTGCATCTAACCAAAGTAGATATAAGCAAACCAGTACAGACCAGTCATGGGTTTGTGCGGATATTGAGTTCCTAGGTGCTGAGCAAAATCACTACACATTTATTAGTGATGCGCATGGGTGTAGGAGATGGCTCGATCACTGTGTGGTATCTTTATCAGCCTGGCACACTGTTGTAGATGTAGGTATTAAAGAAGATGTGTATAACTCCGATCATTTACCCATCTATATTGTATGTGATTTGAGTATAGTAAGGTCAAAACTGGTGACTCAGACAGTGCCTCGTAGTGCGATTATATGGGGTGAAAGAAACTGTTCTGAAATTGACAGATACCGGTTTTTATGTAATAGTAAATTGCGAGATATCGATTTCCCTCAAGAATTTACGGAGTGCAGTCATGGGTCATGCAGCTTGACTGAACATAGAATAATTTTAAATAAGTTTTATGATCGGATTGTGAACGTTCTTAGTGAGGCAGCTGAGCAATCTAAAGAGAGAAGTGACTTTGGGCCTCACAGAAAACATCGATCTCTGTGTGGCTGGAATAAACGTGTACGTGATGCTCACAGTGAGGCTAGGCTTAAATTTCAAACCTGGATAGAACATAAACGACCAACTTATGGTTATGTTTATGAACAAATGCGAGAGGCTCGCAAAGTTTTTAAAAGTCGCTTGAAATGGTGCCAGAATAACCAAGAACATATAAAAATGGACATAATAGCAGAACAACGAGCTACCAAGAACTTTGGCAAATTCTGGAAATCCACAGGTAAGTTGGACGTTAAGCCTGGCCTTGCGGTGAGTGTGGAGGGGAAGGGTGATCACGGGGATATTGCAAACCTGTTAATGAAACATTTCCAGGTGCAATCTCCCCTTGGTCCCTCAGTTCCTTCTGAAGATGCCGAGTATTGTTGTCAGGCAAAGGAGACTTTTATGCACTTCTCTGCCAAGCAAGTCAATAGAGTCATACAGGGAATGAGCAGAGGCAAGTCTCCAGGTCATGATGGACTCAGCATTGAGCACTTGAAATATGCAGGAGTCCACATGCCGAGGGTCTTGTCATTGTTCTATGCGATGTGTCTACGGCATTCGTACTTGCCGGAAAACTTCATGAAAACACTTGTGGTTCCCATCGTTAAGAACAGGGTAGGGGACATATCTAGTAAGGGGAATTATCGTCCGATTTCCTTGGCTACGATCATGGCTAAGGTGTTGGACAGTATGCTTGACTCATGTTTGAAAACTGTTTTAAATTTTCATGAAGCACAGTTTGGGTTCCAGCCTGGACTATCAACTGAAACTGCTATCTTGAGTCTCAAGCATACTGTTCAATATTATACCGATCGTAAGACGCCGGTGTACGCCTGTTTCCTTGACCTCTCAAAGGCCTTCGATCTCGTCTCCTATGATGTGCTTTGGGACAAGTTGAGGAACAGGGGTACCCCTGCTGAAATACTGAAAATCTTCCAGTTCTGGTATGCCAATCAAAAGAATCAGGTTAAGTGGTCTAACTCTCTCTCTCCAGCATACGGATTGGAATGCGGTGTGAGACAAGGGGGTTTGACATCCCCTAGGCTCTTCAATCTGTATGTTGATGGCCTCATCACCGAGCTCAGCAGTATGACGGTTGGATGTCGAATAAACGGAGTGAGCGTTAATAACATCAGCTACGCAGACGACATGGTGCTGCTGGGCCCGACTGCTGGGGCAATCAGGGAATTGCTCAAAGTTTGTGAAACTTATGCTGTCTCACATGGACTTATTTATAATGTCACCAAGAGTGAATATATGCTCTTTAAGGCCGCTGGTAGGTGTCCAGACTCTGTACCAGAAATTATAAAGCTGAGTGGGCTCCATTTAAACAGAGTCTCCAATTTCAAGTACCTTGGACATTTCATCACCGACGACCTTAAGGATGATATAGATATTGAGAGGGAGCGTAGGGCACTGGCGGTCAGAGGTAACATGCTGGCCCGTAGATTTGCTCGGTGCTCTGACCTAGTAAAAATTACTCTTTTTAAGGCCTACTGTCAGAGCTTTTACACGAGCAGTCTATGGGTCAACTACACTAAGAGATCGCTGGATGTCCTGCGCGTTCAATATAATAATGCTTTCAGGATATTGCTGCGACTGCCCCGTTTCTGTAGCGCTTCAGAAATGTTTGCTGAGACCCACACAGATGGCTTTCATGCCATAATACGCAAAAAAACAGCTTCGCTGCTGTGCAGAGCGCGGAGTAGTCGCAACTATATCCTGAGAGCTGTGGCGGAGAGCTATACTCCCAACATGAAGCATTTTATGCGGAGGTTGATTAGGTAGGGAACATACCGATGTCGTTCTGCCTGGTCGTCCTTTGTTATAATAATATTCTTTTTTATATCAATGTTACTAACACTAGAATATAAGCTGTGTGTATTACTAACAAAATATGGATCACTGTTATCTGAATTAAATGAATTTTAATTTAATTTAATTTAAAAACATAGAGAGTGGTCAAGATGATTCCAGCATATTTATGACCTCTTTGGTTCCATTAAAGTTGACAGCTGGCGGTGATACCGTATGGGTGAATCCAAAACCCTGCTCACCTAGGTATTGCCGTCCAGTCCAGTTTAGTTTTGTGAAAGAAACCAAAGACGTTGTCATAAATGAAAAAACTGCAATGAATAACGAAATTGAAGCTCTCGTTCCCTCAAAATGTCAAGGACATGAAATTAGTCACAAATTAATGATGACGATGATTGACGGCAAAATTTGTACATATCTGTCTGAAGCTAAGTCAAATGCGGCCTGCTACCTGTGTTTGGCTAAGCCTACAGAAATGAATAAGTTAGATGTCATTGCGTCAAAAACCATTTCTTCTGGTGTGTATGAGTTCGGATTATCATCACTTCATGCCCGCATTAATGTGATGGAATGTCTTCTACACATAGCGTATCGTCTCGACTTCAAAAAGTGGTCTGCAAGAGGAGAAGGTCATCAAGAGTTATTGCATTCACGAAAAAAACTCATTCAAGATCGATTCAAAGATGATCTCAACCTTTTGATTGACATCGTTAAGCAAGGATCAGGCACAACTAACGACGGGAACGCAGCAAGGCGGTTTTTTGAATTTCCTGATAAAACTGCAGCGATCACTGAATTAGATGAAGACCTAATACGCAGATTTGCTGTGATTCTGCAAGCTATCACATCTGGAGAGATTGTAGACGTGCCGAAATTTAAAGAATACGCTAGAACAACCGCTGAAAAATACGTGGAACTGTACGATTGGTACTACATGTCATCAACCGTCCACAAATTGTTAATTCACGGAGGGGAAATAATTGCAGAAAAAGCTATTGTACCAATTGGAAGTCTTTCGGAAGAAGCTTCAGAGGCCCGAAACAAAGACTTTAGGAGGTTCAGAGAACACCATTCTAGGAAAAAGAGTAGACAAGCATCAAACGAGGATATCCTCAATATGCTTATCGTCTCTTCTGATCCTCTAATTTCTTCCACAAGACCAAAATTAAATGCCCACAAGAGGCAGACATACTTTAAGGAAACAGTAGAACTACTGAAACTTCAGGATCAGGAAGCTCCGACAGAGTTCTTAGAAGTTATATCTATTGTAGAGCCTGATTCTGAAGTGGATTCTGATGGTGACGAAGTATAAAATAAGTTAACTTTTATTGTTTATGTTAGGTTAGGTTAAGTTAATTTTTTTTTTTTAATAATTTGCTTTTATTTTTAATCATACAATAGTTTACCATTTATTGTTATTGACTAATGATCACCGTTTATCTAATTACCCTCATTATGGTACATATCCTTTTAACAGGTATATAGGTATTAAGTTTTATTAATCATTAGCTAATGTGGACTTGAGGCGTTAGACAAGATTACATATTATGTAATTCATAATTATCATGTCATTTCAAATAAGTAGGTAATACGACTTTGTGATTTCTTAGAATGTTTTGGTCTAAGCATAAAAAATATTGTAAGTTACACTTGGTATAGCCATATTTAAGCATTAAAATGTACATATCATAAACATTTTTTATTATATAATTTTGACAAATTAAAAAAAAAAAATCGCAAGAGGTGCCGCAACATTAAGTACGTCAAAAATTCACAAATAAATAGTACTATAACAGTGTGCAAGGATATAACGGCCATCCTAGCGATTCCAGAGATATCCTCATTTTTCATGTCAGCTCCATACATTTTTTTCTTATAAAAATTATAACTCTTCCATTTGTGCACACAATTACTTCATATGACATTTTATAGAACAGTAATGAGCGGCAGAAGTCATTTCCAGCAAAAAAAATAACATTTAAGACATCGAGATCCTATGTTTTCTACAGCCGATTTTCGATCCACCGTGCGCCGCCGCACCGCAACGTCACGAAATATTTGGTCAGCATTCATTTCGCGGCTACCCTGGCGCTTCCCCCTTCACCTGTACTGTTGTAGTGCTGTTACGTGTACCTACTGACGATACTAACCCATCCATATTCAAATCATTGTTACCAATTCATGTTATTTCAACTTAAACAAATATCAATTTTATATCAGTGTAAATTAAGTTGATTTCAGAATAACTAGTAACTGTGATAAAGCAATTTATTTATAGTTAATTAACGCGGTACAATACCTGTTACATTAACTAACATAGAAAGAAAACAAAACTATTCAATGCAGACAATTGTGTCATAAACAATTATTCGCTATTTACTAACATGGAACAGTGGACACCCTCGCGTACTGTATCTCACAGAACATCAGACATACGCGCTTAACTTTACTTCATTCGTCCGGAAACACATCACATTCAGGGTTGGCCATCAGGAGGGCATTGAGCATACTTAAAGTACGGTACACAGGCGATTCAGCTTTGGCGACCGTTCTGCAAGGCAGTTGCGCGAACTGATTGTGTCGGCGACTTTGGCGGTGACCGATGTATTTGTCGGGCACAAGTAGTCGACAGAAAAGGTCATGGAGCTCAGGGCAGTCTATACGACCGTTAAGGGCATTACAGGCTACCGTGAGCTGATCAAAGGCTCTTCTTACCTCCAATGAGTTGAAACTCAAAGTCTCTAGGATATAGTTGGCGGGGCACATGTAAGGGTAGAAATTGTAAGTTCTTTTAAAAACATATCTAAGAACAGTTTTCTGCACTTTCTCGAGCATTAACAAGGTATCGACCTCGTCATTGCTCTATACAACAACAGAACTTACCACTTAATAACTGTTTGTTTTCAGGAGCACGTCTTGCATAAAGTCCGCGAGAAGAAGTCGGTGGTGTTTGACGACGAGTAAGCTTTCTATAGGATATTATTAATTAACTAGAATAAGCCTCCATCATCCATGACGTGACGATAGGTACAGTCTCCTCTTCAAAAAGATGACAAGATTCCATTTGATTGTCTACAATTTTGTTCTATTTTACTGTATCTATATGTAACTACAATTAAGTACCCAATGTGGAATACGTTTTGTGGTTCCACATTGATACAATACGAGTATCAAACAAAAATTGCATACAATGAAATTAATTTTGGTCGATGTATTGAATTAGGCAGATTGATTGTGTACATCTTTTTGAGGCTGACTGAACTTTACGTTCGGCGTACTGTGATGTGACCACAGTACGCCGAACCAGTGCCAGAGCCAGTGTCACGTCAGCACCATCACCTTCCTGACTGGCTAATATTTTGACCAAGGCATGAGCATTTTTTGCTACAGTATTTTTATCTCATGAAGCGACACGCGCTTTACTTGTGGTAACCAGGTGTACGAATACGCTGTGAATGTGTGCATGAAGACGAGGAGCGTCAGCACATAACACATTCACATACAGACACACACACGCGCACACTTCAGACTTCGTCATTGTATCGGACGGTACCGATAGCTCCTGCGGTTACACACACATTCACAGCGTATTTGTACACTTGGTAACGACAAGCAAAGCGCGCGTCGCATCGCTTCGTGAGATAAAAATATTATAGTGCCGAAGCGAGAGAAAAGGAATCACTTAGAATTTTTTTCACGGGGATTGAAATTACGTAAAGCCGTTGTTTCCGACCGTCATTTGTAGATATTTAACAGTCGTTACTGGTGGTCAGAAGCCTGAAAGTCAACCAATCTTACCAAGGGGTATCGTGTTATCCATTTACTGGGTTCTGAAGGATAGATTGCCATCGCTCCATGTAAAATACTGATATTCATGGCGTCATCCGGTTAGACTGGAAGGTGTCCCCAACTTAGTTGGGAAAAAGCTAGGCAAATGATGAATAGGAAATTGGAGTAAACATTAGGTAACCCAAATGAGTTCAACATAATCTCATCACAATCAGCCTATAGGTATTGTTCCCACTATTGGGACACGGTCCTCTCGGCGAGAGTTCATGCGGGCCCAGTGCGGGTTGATAGATATCACATGTCTTCGAATTTTTGTTTCTAGGACATGCTGGTTTCCTCACGATGTTTTCCTTCACCGTTTTGAGAGCAGTGGTGATGAAACGATTTACACAACGTAAAACGCCTTGCTGGGTTCGAACCTACGACCTAAAACTCGTAAGTCGCGGCCTTTGCCACTGGACCACCATTGCTCACAACTGTTTAAATAATGTACCAATGTAAGTACCTACCTACTTACCTACATCATCTGCCCAGCCTCTTACCAACTATATTGAGGTCAGCTACCAGTCTAACTGAATGCAGAATGCCAGTATTTACTTAGTATTTTCTTTCTAATCTGGGTAGGTGGTAGGTACCTATATGAAATGTTTAATTTTTTCAGTATTCCGTTTTTACAAGCAACACTGCTTGCTTGTTTATTAGAGGATTGTATATTACAGCTGCGTATATTATGTAAGTATTTACCACGAGAGTATCAAAACTTTAAATATAATTGAATGAGAATTCAAATCATTGGTAGTTAATAGTCTAAGGATGCATTTCCAGTGAAGCATATTTTGATCAACATACTTTACAAGCAGACCTGCTGCAGATACTGAGCTGCAAATTGCAAAAAAACGTAAGAAAATTTGAATTTCGCGGGCTACCGAAATTCGAATTTTGTTACGTTTTTTGTCTTCTACTTCACGTCTCTCGTCTCGTCTGTGATTGGTCGATTCCTGCTCGCTCGTCTCCGCTAACGAAACGCACCCTAATGCACTATGCACCCACCCAGGCCAATGCAACAACGAGCTGCGAATCATGAAGACGAATGCGGATATGGGTCTTCTTTTGGCCTTGAAGTTCCAAGTGAAACAGGAAGAAGGCCCGGAGAACTTGGACAAAATCAATCGCAAAGACCTGGGATCTAATCAGTACAAACTAAATAAACTCTTTGGTGACAGGTAGGACAAAACAAGAATACTAATTTGTGTCCACTTCCAACAGATAATGCCTTTTATGCCGCAGTACGAGTAAGGTGCTGGCATAAAGAAGCGGGTTCCCGGTAAAGACAACTCGGTACCGATTCGTTTGGGTAAAATAGTCCCGTGTTAACATATGCGCTTACACATAAAGAACCAGCTAAAACGATTAACCGTTTCATTCCGAACACCAACCTGCAGCAATATGTCCCGGGAGTTGGTCCTGGAAACCCGCTTCTTCATGCAAGCACGCGTAGGTCCAGGTATTGGCGCATTTTAAATGTGCTGACTTTGAATGCGCAGAAGTCGATTTTTGGGTCTGTTTGGCGGGGTGAGTGAGGTACGGCGGAGGAAGCGGTGCTAGCGACTTATTGCCCTTATTGGTCAATCAGTCGCCTTCCCCCGTATCAAACTTAGTAATTTTCTGCATGAATGTAAACATGCGCGAATCATCCCACCACTTTCGCCGAGCACCGCTACGCCGCGCCGATGCGTGTACTATTCACACTTCAGAGTGTTTTTTTATTTTCAGACAGTACTTAGCCGATGTGCTGCAACAAACATACCTGGATATGGCCTTAAATAGATGCTTCAGCAGTCTCACAGCCAGCATCAAGACAATAGAGGGCAGAGATGTGTACCGACTCAAGCTTATTGAAGAGGAGAGCAGTAATAAAATGTTTGTATTTTGTGTGTAAAATGCCACCTACACCACACTTTAATTCCTGAAGTAGACTGTACTTTGAAATAGGTAATCCCATGCCAAAAAATCTAGCCTTTATAAGGTAGGTAACCAGTTACGGCTACCTGCCTTATGAAAGACAGCCTGGATGCGAATCAGTAGGTACTTCAGCTGGAAGCCAGTAATTGTGACGCAACTCGGGAGAGGCTAGACAAACTTCAGTCTACTCCTGCAGACAATTCGATAGTGAATTTGTGTTAGGTAGGTAGTGAGCAACTACCTAGTTTCCTTTCTAAATATTTGAATGTCTTAGCACCCGTCGTGAGCTGATGAGGCAATTGAGGCAGCAACGGAACCACATCAAGTCGGTCATCTACGACACTAACCTGACCGTGGAAAACCTCAAGTGTCAGGTTGAAGTAAGTAGGTGTACTTTAACTCTAGTGAAAACCTCGAAAACTAGACTGCGAGACCTGAAAATAACTTCAGGTGAGTAGGTTATAAAGTTAGCGTTCAAAGAAGAAAGCAAATCGATTCCTTTTTCAAGACCAAGTATAAAATGCATGACTTCCGTCATTTTCCGACCGCATCGCATGACGACATCGCTTTCTTAGAAAACCCATGCTTTAGCCTGCATCCCGCAGTCCTCCGAATGCGGGTCAAATACTAAATAGTGACGTTGGTTACTCTTAATATTCAAATACTTATCAATGTCCAGGACTTGGAATTAAACTCAGAAATCAGAAGCAGGTTCGTAGACAACTGGCAGCGCGCGCGCACGGAGCAGCACGACCAGAGTATCTTCGACAAAGAGAAAGTCCTTTCCAACGCCGTGAACTACCTCCAGACCAGATCTGACCAGGAGCATAGGGTGCACTCTGAAGTCGAACTGCTGGTCAACATTTTTATCAATGTAAGTGGACTTTTTTACTTCATATTCTTTCTTCTTCTTCGTCTTGCCCTTCTCCCATGTTACTTGAGGTCAGCGCAACACGTTTTTTAGGGTTCCGTACCCAAAGGCTACCAACGGAACTCTATTACTAAGCCTTCGCTGTCCGTCCGTACATGTCTATCAGCGGGCTGTATCTCATGAACCGTAATAGGTAGACAGTTTAAATTTTCACAGAGTGTGTATTTCTATTGCCGCTATAACAACACATAATATAAAATAAAATTAAAGGGGGTCGGCATACAATGAACGTGTTTTTTTCGGCGTTTTTTGCCTTATGCTACGGAACCCTTCGTGTGCGATTCTGACCCGCACTTGGCCAGTTTTCATTTCCTCCCGTCTCCCCATCTGAACTTTGTTTCTCTGACGTCTTTACGAGGTTTATTTAAGGCAGGCAGGCAAATTGTTAACAGGGCTTATTACCCTGCTAGCAATTTTGGTGACACCTTGCTAATTTATGCCTCTTAATTGGCTATAACCGCAGAACCTGTAGGAAGTTGCATGGTTATAACTAGCTCAATGAGAATAGCTAATAGATCTCGTGTTGAAAATAAATTATATGCCAATCAGCAAGGTGGCGGTGGTGGTGGTGGTACCCAGCGGGGTAATTGCGTAACACACAAAATGACAATTGATCGCAATACCTTTCCATTTGCCATTTTGACAGTTCAGCCACGTTTATTGCGTTAATTACGGTGTTGAACAGGCGAATTTTTCAAACCTATGAAGCAATAGATTAGAAATTTACTTTAAAACCCTCGGATTGTGATTGAAAGTGTGTTACGCAATTAGGGTGCAGGGCGCCCCAGGTGTTACCATTGTGTGGATCGCCCGGAGGACACGGTGGAGCACACGGTGGAGGTCTGCAGGGCTTGGGCGGAGCACCGCCGTGTCGTCGCGGAAGCGATCGGCGGCAGCGATCTCTCGCGTCCGGCCCTGGTGCAGGCCAGGGTACGGAGCGAGAGGGCATAGGAAGCCGTCACCTCCTTCTGCGAAGCAGTAATGCTCGCGAAGGAGGAGGCGGAGCGCGTGAGGGTGAGGCAATCGTTGCGCCCTCACGCCCCTAGTCGCCGCAGGAGGAGACGCCCTGGGCGTCGGGAGTCGATAGCCGATTCCCGGCCACCGTAGGCGCGGGTTTGGGGACGGCGAGCAAAGGGTAGCTCGCCGTCCGGTAAGGGCCAGGCCCGGGTCGACGGCGCGTTGTGTTCCACGCGCGCCTCAAAGAGATGTCCACACTAATTGACGGGGTCTGCTAGGGCCGATGCCTGCTAGGATCGCGGATTGTTCGAAAGAGTTACCGTGGCCCTGGCACACAGACAACTGAAGGAACACGGTTGGGTTTTAGTCAGTAAAAAACTAGCATGCCCTCCCGCTCCGCCCAGAACGGGAGAAGTTATTTGATGATATCCATCTATACTGAAATAGGAGCTTCGTGGTCTACTCATTATGCTGAAAATTTGGAGGTACAAGAGAATGTAATAACTCGCTGCTTCTTTCTGAACTTATTTTGACCTTGTTTACCAACCACGGGCCCGGGGCGGAACGCCCCGGCCCGCAAGAGCGAGTAAAGCAAGCTTAATAATTTTAGCACCCCACCTCGGATTCGATTGGTTAGTTTGTCTTTTTACCATTCATAGTAGGTATTAGCAAAATATTTTTTATGAGTTGAGGGAAGCTACATTTGCAAGCAAAGCAACTTTGAAGGCGTGGGGCCCTTCGGACCGCACTATCTTTTTAGCTTCATACATGTTATCCCCAAATCCTCTCGCCGACTGAGGCTCTAGGCATTGTTGGCTTAGCAGACCTCTAGGCCCGACTACAAACTGCCGGCACTACTTCGCACCCTAGTAGGTACGCCACTGCTGCTGAAGATATGCAGTAGGTTCTTCTTCAGCGTTCATCATTGAAGCAATGTGTTGATGGATATGCAGTAAGGCCAGTCCTTTCAGTCGAATGTTAATTAAGGCGTTATCGTATTAAATTTCCAGTTTTTTGTAATTTTACCTAATACGTTTGGGGGGGGAGGAGCGCCCATGTGCCCCCCCTCCCGCCCTGGATACGCCCTTGACGACAAGGCTGCAAAAGAGTTAAAGCACATGAACATTCATGTGGTTAAAGTCTGTAATCCAGGAGTCTACTAACTCAACGTTGACAACGAACCTACAGATGATGTCACTTACGGGGGTTGGGTCGACCTCGAACGAAATCCACGACTATCTACAAATGCCATCAGTAAACTCTGCAATCGAGCGGTACAAAAGACAACACAAGGCACGCCTAACCTTGCACCCAAACCCACTTGTTACTGAACTGTTAAACCCGACAGCGATGGTAGAAAGTCTGAAGTATAAGTGGGAGGCGCAGCACTGGCTGTTTCAACCACGACGCCATTTGACATGGAAATTATTCGCTTATGGTCAGACGACCTATTGTAAACAGTTTTTTTTTTTTTTTTTTTAATTGTTTAATGTCACGACTTTTCTAATTTCGAAATGTTAACCCCAGTCGCGAAGCACCTGTGAGTTGGAAGCATCTGTGGGCCCCGAAGCATCTGTGTTGTGTTAATTTATTCGGATTCGGTATAAACAGGTATCACGTTAAAAGTACGAAACTAATATGGTTAACTTTTATAGTCAAATATTGTGCTTAGCTCGACGTAACAGTTAGATATAATAATAATTATGTAATAACACCACTGGGTTGGGGATTTCAGACTTAAGGCACCTACAACAGGCACGACACACGCCGTGCTCGCGTGCGACACAAAGGCACTGCTCGTAGCGCGACGAACGTCACGCTGTTGAATCGCGCCTGTCTTAAGGAGCCTTTATACAGGGTGGCAGGGACTTCGACGCGCAAACTGTAACCATGAATTCAGCAAATGATTTAGCGTAGAAACATTTCGTCGGCCTTCAAAAAAAAATCTGCTCTTTCATAGAAAAGTGCAAAATTAACATTTTGTAATAACCGACGAAAATTTTCAACGCAGGGGTTTCAGAATCATGTAGGTACTGAATCTGTAGTAACAGATTACGCGTCGATATCTCTGCCACCCTGTATAGATATACAGGTTGTAATTTTAATCACCATCAACCTCTTAAGGGGTCAGTGTATTCATAATTACGAGTATGAACAACTTTTACTATGGGACCAAAACTAAAATCGCGAAAAAAGAATCTGCTGTTCTCTATATTTATGTTCGCATAACTCGTCAAAATGTAGGTAACAGCCGATATTTTTTTCGTGAATTCAGGTTTGGTCCCATAGGAAAAGATGTTCATAATGTTGACTACAATGACCCCTTAAGAGGTTGATGGTGTTTAAAATTGCAGCCTGTATATAGGTATTATTCTACAGGAAACACTAACGCAAGTGGAAAGCTGGATGAACAAATTCGACGTTGACATGGAAGCACAAGACCTCAAGATCGCGATAATGAAGAATAAGTATCAAGATGCAATGTTCAAGAGATTGGAGTTGGAAGAAACGGTAACCTATATCTATTTATCTATATCTACATATCGCACATCAAGATAAAAAGTAGCAGAAATCAAAATACCTCATTTTTCAGGAACAGCAAAACAAATTGTACTCTTTTTCTATTTGACCGATTTAAAATAATTATTGTTGTATGATGTTTGTATATTATTTTACTAAGATATTAATTTGCTCAATTAATATCTTAGTAAAATAATATACAACATCATACAGATTTCGATAATCGCAATAATTCGATTTTGGATTATTTTGAGTTGGTGTGCGTTAGACATATTATAAACTAGCTTTTGCCCGCGGCTTCGCTCGCGTTAATTTAGACTTTGACTATCAATTCGGGTTATAATTCAATCATAATTCGAAAGACACGTGGCGCCATCTATTATCATAAGAACGTTATTGTTGTTTTCCTCGGGAACAGTACTTTTTTGCGGGATAAAAGGTACCCCCTGACAACGTATATGCAAAATTTCAGGATGATCGGTTCAGTAGTTTAGGCGTGAAAAGGTAACAAACAAACTTACTTTCGCATTTATAATATTAGTTAGGATTAAAGTCGCAACGAATTTTGATGCGCTTTTCACCATCACTTAGAGAATTTACCCTGGGAGTTTTATCTGTATAATAGATTAATATTTAACTTTACCGTGTGAAGTAGGGGCGGGTCGCTAGTTATGTTCTATATCTATCTTTTATATAATCAGTCTGTAGACGAGGCGTACCTGTACATCAAAATAAAATTGGGGTGTTAAAGGATTTCAACGGATGCTATTTCTACCATTTTTGGATTTATAAGGTAATTTATAAGGTATCAAGTAAAAAGAATAAATAACAACAGAATCGTACTATATTGTGATAACGGGCTACTACGGAACCCTACACTGTGCGTGGCCCGACACGCACTTAGTCGGTTTTTTAATCAAATATTAGGGTGCTTGCATAAAGAAGCTGGTTTTCGGGCCCGACCCCCGGTAGGTACAGTCCGGTGCAGGTTGAACTTTGAAAAGAAACGGTTACATGTTTTACCTGTTTCTTTATGTTTGAGCGCATAAGTTAACACGGGACTGTTTCACCCGCACCGATCAGTACCGACTTGTCTGTGCCGGGAACCTGCTTCTTTATGCAACATCGGCTATAAAACCGACATTTTGCGTTTCGGTACAGCTTACAAAGTTAGTACCCCGCCAAATTATATAGTATTTTAACACCGTGTCACCGCCGCGGGCCGTCCCGCTTAATAGGTACGTTTTTTTAATTTACACTGGCTGTTTATACACTCACAAGACCGCAGCATTTTATTTGAATTTAAGGACCCGTTGTTTGATACATAGTTAAACATGACCAAAAGTCAATTTAACAATTAGTCACTTGACAATAGTCAATAGCTCTCAAAGTTTAACTACTCGGTCTGCGCATGGTTAACTTTAATAGCAAATTGTAATATTTTTTAACTTTAGTTAGCTTAACCATTTGTCAAACAACATAACTACGTAATTTTTAACAAATTGTTAGTTTAACTAAGGTATTTTAACTATTAGTGTGTTTGACTACTGATCAAACAACGGGCCCTTAATCGACGAAATGTAACGCTATATAACGCTTAACGAAGTTAACTTACTAACGGATTAACAACTAACGAAGTTAACTATTTGATTAATGGTACCCAGCTATAATTATGATAAACATTCTTTGTATAATAGGTGATATCGATCGCTGTAGCTTGTGGTCCTGCACCCTAATTGAGTAACACACTATCAATCACAATCTACATCATTTTGTTTTGAAGTCTATTGCTAATCCAATGGATTTTTTGGAGCAGACACATTTTTCGAACGTATGAAGATACGTTCGAAAAATGTGTCTGCTCAACAACGTTAATAACGTAATGAATGTTGTTGAACTGTCAAAATGAAAGCCATTCCTACTGCTAGTGTGTTACGCAATTACCCCGCTAGGGGCAGAACCTTGCATCGAGCAGAAGGTAGGCTCCTAATGTTAAATTTTGACTTTGACTTAGCACATTCTCCGCAACAGCCCGGAGAAAAATTTCCTAGTGCCCGGTAAATGTCAAATAAGCACTATTTTTCATAACATGAGAGTGTACATACAATAGGGCAGGTGAAATGGCTGGTCTGAACATAGGCTCTCCGAACTCCGCGCATATTCTCTCACTCACACTCGCCTCATGCCACCGTTAGGTTCCTAAAACAAAATTATTGCGCAGCCTTCTGCACAAAGTTCGGACCGGCCATGATTCTCGGCCGTATTGTACTAGACGCCACTGCATACTTCTTTCGAGAAAACGTGTGTGATGTTAAGGATATCAGCAGTCTGGTGCTCGTGAGGTTTTGTCTTTAGGGTTGCAGCAAATGTGTTACACTTATGCAATGAAAGTATGGTTTGCTTCAAGATTAGTTTTATTTAAGAAAACAGCACAGCTAGCTTTCGTGATCTCCACAGAGAGTAGCGAGATAAAAGAAAATTTACGAAAAAGGAACGAGTATTCCATAGACTAACTAGCAAATATTTTAACAAAATCTTAATTATTGAATTTTTATCACCAGTACGCTACCCACGAGATGTTAACGAAGAACTGGATCCAGTTCAAAACGGAACGCCAGGAAGCCAACAACTACAGGGAAAAGATGACGAAATCCGCCCTTATAGTGCAAGCGTGGTGGCGCGGCCTGCTTGTCCGGTTACAAATGGGCCCCTACAAACCGACGAGGAAGCCCAAGGCAGCTCCTGTTCAGAAAAAGAAGAAATAAACATACATACTTCCTAGCTATGTCTTTTTCACATATTGCGTTTATTATATGGTCTTATTTTAAGAGGTAATGATGTGATGAATCAGTCTTCTTCTTTTCAAGTCAATGGTACTTAAATGAATGTATTACGAGGCGAAAGCATCAGAGTAGTCCACAAAATTTAAAATTTCTTACCTGTCTTGCAATTTGCAGGTCGGATCAGGTTGAATGTTAATCAAGATATGATTCGCGACGAGAACAAATATATATTTGCAGAATCATAATCATTAAAACCATCAATACATCTAAGTTCAAATTACCCTATAAATGAAAATTTCGTTAAGTCATGACATTTGTGGTCAATTCCGACTTAGACAGTTGTATGATTAATTTAATGATTATAATTCTGGAAATACCGTCGCAAATCATAATTTTGAAATCAAAATTGCAAAAAAACGTAAGAAAATTTTAATTTCGCGGGCTACCCTGGCATGTATTGTGTCCAGTAGGATGAACAAATAAAGCTATCGAATTATTGGTATTTTTGTAGTCCTATTTGTTTTTTCACAAATTATTCTGTACCTACACGGGATATCAATACTCGATTGTTCCGCAAGCCCACAAGTTCAAATATAACTTTAATTTGTATTATTATTTCTTTTATATAAATATTATTATTATTTATTTTATATTATTGTTCAGGTTACTATATATTTTTTAAATTTTACTTTATTATTAAAAATGTTTTTTAATTTGTTTTGTTTTTGCTTTGTCCAGGAATTTTACGGGTTTGCAGGTTG
Organism: Dryobotodes eremita; assembly: GCA_917490735.1. Taxonomy (NCBI): domain Eukaryota; kingdom Metazoa; phylum Arthropoda; class Insecta; order Lepidoptera; family Noctuidae; genus Dryobotodes; species Dryobotodes eremita. The sequence continues at coordinate 17,443,941 of OU823257.1, forward strand.
TGATTAAAACACCGAGTTACCTATAAACTGGGGTTCAACCCCTCCGTCAGACCCTGGTTCAGACCATGGTACGGAGCGAGAGGTCATGGGAAGCCATCACCTCCTTCTGCGAAGCGGTAATATTCGCGAAGGAGGATGCGGAGCGCGTGAGGGTGAGGCGTTTTTTGCGCTCTCACGCCCCTAGTCACCCACGAGGAGACACCCTGGGCGTCGGGAGTCGATAGCCGATTCCCGGCCACCGTAGGCGCGGGCTTGCGGACGGCAAGCAATGGGTAGCAGGTCCGGGTCGACGGTGCGTTGTGTTCCACGCGCGCCTTAAAGAGATTTCAGCACCATTTGACGGGGTTCGCTAGGGCCGATGCCTGCCAGGGTCGCGATTGCTCGGAAGAATTACCTTGGCCCTGGCGCACAAGCAACTGAAGGACCACGGGTGTATTTTATTCAGTAAAAGTCTGACACGCCCTCCTGCTCCGCCCAGAACGGGAGAAGTTATTTGACGATTACACACCCAAAAAAAAAGTCTGATAGAAAGTACCATTTATACAAGGTGGCTGGGACATCGCCGCTAAAACTGAAACCACGAATTCAGCACATGATTCTAGACACCTAGCGCAGAAATTTTTCGTCGGTTATCAAATAAAATAACTGTCAGCTATTTCATAGTAAAGTGCAATATCTATGCCTGTACTGAATCCGTTATAACAGGTTGCGCGTATCGGATGTCCCTGCCACCCTGTATAATTTCTCTGTTGGGAGAAGTATCGGGCGAAATGTGCTTACCTTCAACATAGTTCTTTGGGCTCTCTCCATTTTAGCATTGTGGTCTTAGAAACACCACCCCAAGCGGTATCACAATATGATGGGAGTGATTGACAGAGAGCAAGGTAGACCCTTTTGACAATCGTGCTTCTGCCACATGTCAGTAGATCTATGAAGGCTGAGTAACTCAGATTGTCACCAAGAGTCACCCCGAGGTATTTGATTGTGCGGGTACGTGCAAAGTCTAGGGCAAGAGCAAGTTGCGGTGCCTGGGCAGGCGCTTGAGTGAGCGATAAGGGAATATCGAGTTCGGCGGCTGTGTAGATTGGCGTAGGGTAAAGCAAATTATTTTTGTTTGTCCGTTTTGAGGAAACGATGATTCCCATTAAGCCAATTTAAAACTTAACCTAATCCCCTCTGCGCCGCTTCAAAATGTTCGTGCCAAAAGTAAGTGCAATATCATCAAAGGCCGTGTTTTTTTCCATTTTGTAGAAGCAGATTACACAGCTGATTTACGAAGACCAAGAAAAGCAAAAATAGACCAGAAAAGAGAAAAGAAAAAATAAAAATACAGAAAAAAATAATTAGAGAAAAGTGTGGGACCAACCACACTTCCTTGAGGAACGCCAAAAGTAACAGGAAGTTCCACACTCTTCTTACTTACCTAGATACTACTACTACTACTTAGTTACCTACTGTTAAGTTGTGCGTTGTACAATAATGTAATCCGTCTGTCTGAGTGCTAAGTTGTTTTACCTTAAACTAAACATTCGATTTTGATTCGGTTCTCACTATCATTTAGAAGAAGGTAGGTAAGTACAGGTATTTATAATATTCATAAGTTAAATGTTATATCTATTAGGCCTTCAAATGCATTCCAGCTATTGAGCCTAATATGCGAATATACTGCACAAAGCGAGAAAAGAAAGAAAAAATACATTTATTTGCGGTAAACACAACGCAAAAAAGAAAAATTATAAATATAAAAAAGAACAAGTTGCGGGAAAATATGCGTCACAACCACGCAAAACGGCCAGCGCTCAGCATACCTACTGATGTGTGCAAAATCGTCCCACCAACAAATATAATCGCATGCGATAACGATAAGTCATCCTTCTGCGAAGTTCTGGCCACTACTGGCCGGAAACTTTGACTTGTCATTAATTTGAATTATGTTTTTCTCTTGTCAACTCATTGACTTATTGTTAGCGTATTTTGCAAAAGGCGATTTTCAGTAAAAAATTAAGAAAACTTGTTATTTTTAATGTTTTTTATAAGTGATTAATTTATATAATCGTTATTTAGTAATGTCTAAAATTCAGCTTCCTGGCTCTGTTTCGGAGGTATCTGCCCATGCGGCCGCCTCTGGTGAGCCACTGGAACAGGTTAATGTCATGGATGCATCAGTAACCGCAGTAATTAATTATTTTTTATATACATATTTTTATCCTCATAGGCCAAAGTATACGTAAACAAGTAAACTACCTGCGTAACACACTTTCAATTACAATGCGAGGGTTTTGAAGGAAGTTCCTAAACCACTGCTTCATAGGTTTGAAAAATTGGTCTGCTCAACAACGTAAATAACGCAATGAACGTGGGTGAACTGTCGAAATGAAAAACATGCGATCGATTGCCATGTGTGTTTTGCAATTACCACGCAGGCTACTGCTTTGCGCCAGTCGACTGCACACTGACCTTGAGCTGGCCCAGCGTATGTACGGAGTTTCAATAGAATAAGAGGGCCAGCTTACAGGTACTGGTTTTGTTACCACTGACATGCGGCTCAAGCCGCGCCTGTCGAAGCTGTCGCGGCACGTACCTAGCATTCCCACGGCGTGTGTCGGCCTGGTGCGTCTTCATGGCCGCTATTCCAACACGTCAAGTGATACGGAGCGCATGGTTGAATATGCAGCCGCTGTGGTTTTATTCAGTGGTCAACATTTGATAAACAAACCAAAAGAAAGCAGAAGAAACGCACCCGTACAAGCCGCGACAGGCGCCCTCGCGCCGCGCCACGCCGCGGTTTTGAACTTACCCGAATCCCGACGTATCGGACGGGCGACGACAGGCCACCGCAGGGCTCATCCGATGCGACGGTTCGCACGGACTGTCGGCCTGGCCTGGCGCAATCTGACCTGTGAGACAGCGGGCCGTGGGACCGCAGCATTACCATGCCTACTCGTATGGTTTTGTGATAGGTACCTGTAGGCTCCACAAACATCTACCACACCCCAGCACAACCTCAGAACCCCATTGCCACAATGTAGCTAGATTACAAGAGGCACATCAATAGTTCACACTTGAATAACTGGAGACGTAAGGTGGATGCGCTGGGTTATTCCGCTTGTCCACCTTAAAACAGCCACCCTAGGGTGGATACTCGGAAACGCATGTTTATCCGTCCACCCCAGACGGGGTGGACAATTGGAATTCGTATATTATTTTTCTTCCGATTTTCTCCTTCGGCTGTGTACAGTCTTTTAGAGAAACATAATAAACTGGCCCAAGATACCTATAAAATATAGGTACCTACCTATAAAAACATATACATAGTCCTTCTTTGAAATGTCAAAGCTGAAATCGTTTTTAATCTATCATTAAATGTGACACAATTTCAATTATAGTTTTATTGGAGTAGGTACTGAATAAAAAATAATGAAATTAGTGTTGGTCACTTCCTGGACGTATTGCCGAATTTATAAATTGTTTATTAATATTATTTAAAACGAGTAAGTTTAATTTAATTTAAATGCAATACGTAATATGATTTTTGTTTGTTTGTGGTTATTAATAATTTATTAAAGTGTATGGGTATATTTTACTGTTGTATTGTTGATGATGACTGTAGTTGGGGTAAAAAGTTGGAAGAACAATCAAAGTGAATTCCGATTATCCACCCCATCTGGGGTGGACACATGAACACGCGTTTCCGGATATTCACCCTAGGGTGGTTGTTTTAGGGTGGCGAAACGGAATAACAGCTTATTCCGTTTATGGCTTATGCGCTAAGGGAGCCCGTGAAATTAAAATTTTCATAAGTTTGCAAGTCAGTTCAGTTCATTCAGTGTCATGTTGACCAAAATAAGATTCGCGACCGTACATAACAAATATGTATTCAGAGAATTATAATCCTTAGAGTCATCAATAAAACGTCAAGTTAAAATTGACCACAAACATTATGATTTCATGATAGTCAAATAGGGCAATTTGAACTGAGAGAGTTATATTGATGATTGTAATTATTATAATTCTGTAAATACATATTATTTGTTCCTCTCGCGAATTATATTTTGATCAAATAAATACAGCCTGATATTTACCAAAAAATTGCAAAAAAACGTAAGAAAATTTTAATTTCGCGAGCTATATTTTTTACACAAAGGATAGATAATGCTATAAGCATTTGGTCAGACCATCGTTATGTAGACCACAACAACTATGCCGTATTTTTTATTAATTCTAATTATTATTTAATATTATTAACTAATTATTTATTTATTTATACATTTTAGTGTAAATAAATATACAAATAACAAAACCGCTCTTGCTGTATGCTACAGCAGGTACGCACGACTCCATATCAAGCTATACCAGCCAACCAGCGTTGGGGCTTTGTCTCGCATAGGGTCGTAGCATTATGCTGAGCGATTCCAACTCGTTCTTTTTTGTGTTTGTGTGTTTTTTTCTTTGCGTCATGTTTACCGCAAATAGACGTATTTTCTTTCTTTCTTTCTTTATAGATTTCCAGTGTAAGCTGACTTCTCATTGTACGAAAAGCCTATACAATGCGAGGTCAGCTAAAACTGGAAATGTGTAACTTGATATTTAGCCGTGAGTACAGTCGCCACCACATCAAATTACCACAAACTGACAGATTTTCTCATTCGATTTTGAACTTAACTATGAACATTTTAAGGTTTAAAATCGTTTGGAGAAATTTGACAGTTTCGTGTAGCTTGAGCTGCCGGCGACTGTACATTCACCTACTGGCTATTAGGTAGTCAAATCAAATCAAATCAAATCATTTTTTTTTTTTGCCAACATGGGTAGGGGTATAGATGTTATACATGTTTTGATAATGTTCTCCATGCTTTGGTTTTGTTTATTTTTTTGTGTATTGCCAATCTGTCACCCACTTCCAAAACTAAAATTATTTTTAATTTTGTAGTAGCTTTCTTATTGAAGTAGGTTTTTTTTTTGTAAAAATCTTTTTCCTCTATTTAGTAGTTGTCCCCCACACAAATTCATGTAACACTGATTACTATGTGAAGATAGCAACATAATAAATATAGATGAACTGGATTAAAAATCTATGACTGAAGCTAATTTAGAAACTACACAAGCTGAGACCAAATAAAAGAATCACACAAATCAGCCCAATAATCACCCGTATCCAAAACAATAATTAAAAAAAAAATACTCGTCGAATGCATGACCTCCTTTTTTTAAATAAACTGAATTGTTATAAGTTATAACTTTAGAAGACTTTGTTGCTGATCGTACATACTGTAGGTAAGGTAGGTCGGTATTTCTGCTGAAATACCTACCTGAATACTGTACCGAAATTTCAATAGCTATGTATAGTGATAGTGATGTGACCTCTCACCAGTTACAAATTATCGATATCGATGAGCATATTTAAGTGAAAATGACAACTAGGCAAGACTAGTATCCAATTTTCTTTTTTATAGGGAATTATTTCACGTCAGTCACAATTCATCGAAGATCTTCCTGAGTTAAACGTTTCCCGATCTCTGAGTACTGTACCTATTGAGGGGTGGGTAATGTTTTGTTTTTTTATTATTATTTTTATGTTACACTTTATACATATACCTCAGTTATATGTTACTGAACAACTGTGATTGCATTAATATGTTGTTTTTTCTTTTTGTGTTCAGCAGGTACTCCTTTCTGTTAAAATCTTTATTTACATCTGCTCTCGAAGATGTAATAACGCAATTGTGGATTCTAGGTAAAATCATAAATTTAAACCAATAAAACTTACGCGGTAGAAATTATAGACGCCATCTTAGTCTAAAATACTTTCTACCGTGACCGGGTGGTGGGTAGCATAATTATCAAAAACCAATGCAATATTGATTTTAGATTGCAAAAGTAACTATTACCTACTACTCGGACTAGTCAGGTGACCTGAAATTATTTTTACAACTTAGAAAAAACACTGTCCGATCCGTGAGGGTGTTGTTAAGACTCGGGCTAAGAGTATATTTATGTGGTCATTTTTATAAATCTATATATAAATGAATTCCTATTTCCCTTGGTCACGCCATAACTTGAGAACGACTTTACCGATTACATCCATATTTTTTTTAAGTTTTCTAATACTTTGTAGAAGGTTCATACGGAAAAAAAATTAAGAAAAGCGACGGGGTGGGTCGGGGAATACGAAATTTCACGCGGACGAAGTCGCGGGCAGAAAGAAGCTAGTAATAAAATAAAAACTTCCCGCATTTCTTTTTATGGGAAATTTTTACGGAATAAACATGGGGCGCGGGCGGCCGGTCGTCCCTCGTGTGGTGGGTGTCTAGTTGTCTACAAGTCAAAACTCTGTTGAAAATCTGCTAATTTCTAATGAAATTGGGGTAATTTTGGTACTAAAAACGTAAATAGCAATAACCATTTATTTTATAAAATAATAAGATACTTTATTACGTTTTGGTAATAGTATTGCACTACCTGTGTGCCCCATTCGGATCGGACAGGGTTTTGGTTACATATTGTATAGTTCCCAATAGAAGATTGGGCAAAAGTGGTTTAGAGTGGTGTAGACCAATAGCGAGACGCCTTTAACGTTCTGCATCGTTCTCACATACATAATTTCAACATGAATGATTTCAATATTTTGATTTAAAAGAGTGTCCATGGAGTTTCTTGCCCGTTCTTCTCCATAGGTACCTACTACGCTTTGGAATGGGCAACTAGCTTCATCTTTCGGACTGACCGACCACTTGACAATTCAAAAGTGCCTGTAATTGGTTTATTTGAAATAAATGCTTTGAGTTCGAGTACCCTTGTGCAAAAAAGCATCAAAATCCGACCAGGCAATTTATAGGAAAAATACGCTTTTATTATAAACAAGGTGGATAGTCCGACCGGTTGTGAGGCCGCTACTGTAACCGTTGTAGCTACAAGAAAACATTCTTGGGATAATGTACTTATTTTTTAATTTTTATCTGTATTTGCAGATTTTGAAAAAAGCATGTACTGGCGGCAAGAAAATGGGCAATTTGCACAAAAACTTTTTTTTTTATGCCAACCGATTCAGTTTATTATAAGGGCCAAAATCTCTATAAGACCAACAGAGTTTAGAGTACTAGAAATGTCACAAAGGGCAAAAAAATACTTCCTAAAACAATTCGTAGTGATCCACGATTTTTTATAGCATACTAGCTTTTGCCCGCGGCTTCACCCACGTGGATATCGGATAATATCCCACGGGAACATACTACCGGAATTAAAAGTACCCTGTGTGCCAAATTTCATCCAAATCCATTCAGCCGTTTTTGCGCCAATCCGGAACATATAAAAAGATATCTTATTTACAAAGTACTGTACATGTCAAACTAAAAACCTTTCAGTCAAGACTTTTTTGAGGTAATGAAAAGTCGCGGTCAGTATCTATAAACTCTATCGATACGTTACCTACGTAAATTTGTGCCGAAATGTATGGGGACGTTTTTTTTTAATTTTGACTTGTCTAGTACTGTTAACTCAGTTGCTCTAATTGTGTATTTTTTTTTAGCTGATTGTACCATTTTTACAAAATCTGTGAATGCAGTTAGCAGTTACCCAAAATGTTGAGGACGGATATATTGTATCGCTATTGGTCCATAAACTACTTCCAATACGAATTTGCCCAGTCTCCTTTATTAGCGCATTCTGATTTCTGTTACAAATGTTTTGGTTTAAAAAAATATATGCTACCTGTTTTTCTAGCATAAAATGTCAAGTCACTCTATTTGCTTTACTAAGTATTGCCTACCATTTTTATGTGTACTTTATAATTCAATTAATTAGGATCATGATTGAATATCTTCAGAAAGATGCAACAACGGACTGGCTCTCATAAAAACAATGTCTGATATTGATCATTTGAAAGCTATAAAATATGGTGTGTATGATGCCAGTCAAGTTAAAGATGAGCTTGATCGAATAGACGTCAATAACCTTAACTGCACGATATACAAAATTAAAAAACTTGAAGCTGACAGGTACAATTTTTTTTTAGTTTTTTTTTTTATGCCGTTATTTTACGTTTACACTATATTCTTTATTATTTTTGTTTTAGGAATAGTGTGAATAAAGTGATGGTTGAAACATATATGAGTCTAGCGCAATCCTTTGTTTTTGATCCTCTAGTAACTTACATTAAATCCATCGAGGACCTTCATAGCTACCGAACAAACTTAGCGGAAGAAGAAAATAAAAATAAGATGTAAGATTTTTTTATTTTTTTGCGTACAGTAGGTAAAAGGTTATCACGGTGTAAGGAAAATCGACGCAGAATCTGTTACCTCGAATTTGGTACATGATTCTAAACCCACCAGCGTTGAAATTTTTGTCAGTGATTTAAAAAAAAACTGCTGTTTCATACAAAAGTACAATTTCAATCAATGAAACACGATCAAAATATATGGAACATCAGATTTTTTTCTAAATAACCGACGAAAAATTTCACACCCTACACCCTGTATAATATTCAATTGATTTATCTTTTTTTCTACATAGGCTTCGTAGAGAGCTGAGTAGACAAGTTAGACAGCAACGTAATCATATAAAAACCGTGTTGTATGACACCGAAGCTATTATTGATAAACTAAGGACTGAGGTCGAAGTAAGTCTACATTTTTTATCGAATAACATGATAATTCTATATTGTACACACATACATACATAAACTCACGCCTTCTGCCCATGGAGGTAGGCAGAAACTACGGAACGCCACCACCTACGATCCTTACATACTCCTTTTGCCTCGTTTATGTTCATTAACGTGGCCATACATTGTACATTTGTGTAATAAGTAGTATTTATTCAATAACCAAAGTTTTTGGCTTCTTTTTAACTTAAGACGAAAGCGCCAGGGCACCCTGCGAAATTCTTACGTTTTTTGCAATTTTTAGGTCAATATCAGGTTGTATATTGATCAAAATATGATTCGCTACAGTAACAAATGTGTTTACATAATTTTAGTATAGCCTAACCGATACCGTTGTACCGGGCCTTAGGTATGCGCGGCGAGGCGGGGGACGGGACGCCGCGCCGTGAGCGTTGACGAATAAGCGGCCTGCACTGCCCCCCGTCTCGCTTCGCACATGCCTAAGGCGCGGTACAGCGATATCGGTCAAGCTTTAGTTAAAATCATGGTATAATAATATACTTCGCCAGGTATAGCATTCCGAGACACAGTGGTCACTTGAGTGACACAAGCCTACGTCATCACTGCTGTGTTACCAGTAGTGTGTAATAATAACTCCCCAACCGCCATTATTACCTGTGCGAATCCGATAAATCAATGAGGTTTTAACTAACAATTACGTAGGTATAAGTTTAAATTGAATTGTTTCGTTTGATTAGAAAAACAAGACGACAATTTAAATGCTTGATATATATTTTTTAACAGAATGGTGACTGAAAATGTTTCCATACTTCTTGTTTTGTTGCAATAAAGTGGCAACTGGATAGTGACGTAAGCATGTGTCACTCCTGGAATGGCAGACCTTGTTTTTTTAGACCATGGTTAAAATCATAAACACCACTCCTCAAAATTTGAATTTCGCGGGCTACCTTTGTGTGCATCCCTTAATCGATTGACAACATTGAATTTACAAGTAGAATAATATTATATATTATGTGCCTCATTGGTCTAGTAGTCGCTAGTGCTACTGCTAAGCATGAGGTCCTTGGGTTCGATTCCTAGGTCGGGCAGTGTTATTGGGTCTTTCTATCTGGAATTACTCAGTAGCAACCCGCGGGGACAAATCCAGACTCCGCGGCGTCTGGATTTGTTCCCGGTTGGTAGCAATAGGCGCGCCCCCTATTACATGGGAATTCAACATAACTGGCTTAATGTGGATGTACTATAGATACACCTCTGCCCTACCTTTCGGGGAAATAAGGCGTGATGCTATGTTAATAATGTTAATGCTTTTAGGATTCAGTTTTGCACTCTGAAATCAGCAGTCGCTACATTGGTAATTGGCAAAAAGCAAGGACGGAACAACACACGCAGAGGATTTTCGATATCGAAAATAATCCTTCAACTACGATTGAATATTATAAACAAAGAAGTGACCATGAATTAAGAGTTCATACTGAAGTGGAAACATTGGTTACCATTTCAATTACGGTAGCGTATAAATTAGAATTTGCAATTATTAATATTCAACCTATCTATTAATTTAATTTATTTATTTAACCATTTATGTACACACATATATAAACAGACAAGAAGAAAGGAACAGAAAAATACGTACAAAGGTGATGCTTATATCTAAAGAAATCTCTTCCAGCGTACCTGCGATAGGAGAGTATATTAAAGAGATGTAGACAACGTGTGTAAGAGTAGAAGGGAAAACAAAATACATAAAATCTTAAATAATTTTCCAATTTAAATATAAACCTACAATATGTGAATATACTTACTTACACACATACTACTAAAATAAATATCACTAAAATATATAACAATATAATGTAATTCAAATAATAAATACATATGCAATTATGACAAAGTGGAAAGATAGTGCTCTTTCACTCTACTTTTAAATACTCCAATAGTATGGCAGTTCCTAATGTCAGGCGGAAGTGAATTCCACAATCGTACCGCGTGCACAGTGAAAAAGTAGGAGTAGAAGTCGGTTGAGTGGGGAGGGGATTTGAGGAGATTTCTAAGATGCGACCTGCAAGGCGCATCAAAAGGACGGGCGTACGAGAAGCGTCTATCTATCTATCTATTTAACCCGTAATGTCCCACTGCTGGGCAGAGAACTCGCTTTCCCATTTCCACACACCTTTCCTATTCAACCTATGAAATTACTATAATTGTTTTCCTTTATTGTTAGGTAGGTAATGAATAGATTTTCCTTTCTATTTTTAATGTTTCTGTTTTAACTTGCTTATATATTCTTAAGGAAACATTAGCAAAAATTGAGGAATGGATGGAAAAATTCGATAAGGATATGGAACATATGGATCTAAAAATACAAATGAAGAAAAATGATTACCAAGACCAACGTGAAGCAAATATACATCTCCGAGAAACGGTTACCTACTTAATTTATTATGTTTGTTCAACAGCCCCTGTTTTATATGCATATAATTGTCCATCTGATTTCTCAGAAATATTCATAATTACCATTACCATCGCTGGGTGGACAAGAGACACAGGTAGTGGTGGCGGACACTCCATCATCAGTCTAAAGCAGTTCACTGTTGGACAGGCTCCTTTAATCGTACGCCATTTAATTTGTTCGGCCACTCTTATCCAGCTGCTAGGAGGTTCGACGCCTCCCCCCCTCATGCTGGTTTAGTGCTATTTTTTTTTTTGTGTGGAATGTCATCAAATAACTTCTCCCGCTCTGAGGGGAGCGGGAGGACGTGTCAGACTTTTACTGACTAAAACCCACCCATGTTCCTTCAGTTGCCTGTCCGTCAGGGCCACGGTAACTCTTTCGAACAATCCGGCGACCCTGGCAGGCATCGGCCTTATCGGACCCCGTCATTTAGTGCTGACATCTCTTAAGGCGCGTGTGGAACACAACGCACCGTCGACCCGGGCCTGGCCATTACCGGACGGCGAGCTGCCTATTGCTCGCCTTCCGTCGAATTGAGAACGACCATTATGAAGCATCTTCTTAACTTGAGGCAGCTGCAACTTACGAGTTTCGACGCTACCACGTTAGCAGCTACAGCTGATAAATAACTCTCCTGTATAACAGTGCTGAACGGTTTTCATTAAACAAGATCAATGATCATAAAATATCTGTGATACTTGAAGAAAAATCTTTGGTATAGATGCGCCCGATAATTGCCGGCATGACTAGCGGGCAAGTCTTTTCTGTACCTTTAATTATTTTTTATTTTTTTAGCTTGAGAAACATGACGTGCAAATGAAGGATTGGATTCAATTCAAGAAAGAACGCGAGATAGCACGACTCTACCACGAGAAGATGCTGAATTCCGCTATTATTGTGCAGGCTTGGTGGCGTGGCTTGCTTGTGCGCCTTTGCCTTGGACCTTATAGAGTCAAGAAACCCAAGAAGGAAAAGAAGAAGCCTGGTTACTGATAGACGCTGTATATTATACTTAATTAATTTATTCAATAAACTAATTTTACATTTGCTTAACTTGCTTTATGATTTGGAAAGGTGCATTAAAAATACATAGATACCATGTAAAAGCATGCAAGTCTAGAGCCATCACGTGTGTACAACGCGTTACATACAGGAGTTTTCTCTATCTCTTAACTGGAATGTCTGCAGGAAGCCAGCTTGGTAGCTGTGGACGGGGTTGGAACGTATTGTGCAACACTCACTCATAATATGTCACCTTTTATATCGTAGCCAGTACCTACGTCTCAAAATACGACCACGGTTTTTTTGCATCCTTAAAAAACTACTTCTGGCACATCATTTTTCAGCCGAAATAGCTCCCCTGCTTGAAAAAGTTCTCCCCCAAGCCACATCGACCGATCATTTGCTTATCGCTGCTGACTCCCAAGACCTTCAGCTCATCTGCACGCTGCGCCTTCCGGCAGGCAGTTGACCGACCGACACCTTTCAACCACATGGGCCAGCCCTTCTGCGAGCAATGCGGCCTATAGATATTTGCATTTGGCAATTCTCCAGGCTATATCGCTTACGCAGGGGAGCTCCGAACTGTGCCCTCTCCATTGCCATTTCAGCGAGGTAATTGCGTAACAGACTAACAGTAGCAATGGCTTTTATTTTGACAGTTCAACAACATTCATTGCGCTATTTACGTTTATCAGTAGATACATTTTTCGAACATTTGAAGCAATGGATTAGCAATATCCTTCAAAATGATTCCGATTGTGATTGATAGTGTGTGTGTGTAGTAGAAATTAGTGCGCAGGTCTATTTTTGTGAGCTATCAAGTTTTAGTGCCGTAAGTAATCACTGGCAATAAGCACTGGTCAAAAGACTAAAGATTTTAGTCTTGAGTCTTGATTTTAATCTCTTTTTTCGTATTGGAGACGAAAAAAATATTGCGTATTAGCCCAGCCGTGTCAAATTCGACGATTGATCTATTTCCCGAAGGAGGTGTAAGTACAAAATTTTTCTAGCTCACCACCCTCCCTCTTCCATCATGTGAGCTTCTAGTTTTCAAACTTTTTGCATAAGTCGACAAAGCAACTCCTTTTTTCGTATGAATTTTCAAAAAAAACCTCCGAGAATTCCGTGACGGGTTTCAAAAAATTCGAGCTCGCCTCGCTCGCTCTTGCATCATACATTATGCTTTTCAATGAAAATGTCCCTGAATATCATAATGTGAATCAAATATATAAAAAATATCATATCAGATGAAAATGCACCCTGAAAAAGTAATCCTGCCGGTGTTGGACCCATGTGTAGATAATGTAACGCTCTATAAATAATCGTTATCCATTTTTTGCAAAATGTTACTTCTATTCTATTCTATTTTTTACTATGGAAAGCAAAGCCTATGTCGACTATTCTGCGACTGCCAACATAAACTGAAAAGACCGGGGGGGGGGGGGGGGGCTCGTTTTGTTTTGCCGGCCCGGGCTTCCGATAGTATGTGTAGTTTCCGATCTTCATGGTCTCTACAAACGGCGCACGGGCGCACGTATGATTCTCCTCAGTTGGAGATATTTACAACGAGAGAAACACATTACCGATAGGTACAATCATTCTGAATACCAGTATTTTTAGTACAGTTAGCAAAAAAAAGGGGTCAACCTCGGAATGAAACAGACTAAGCTGAAAATTTGTATGAACCTTTATTTTGGCATTCTAAATGTTGTCTCAAGTCTCATAGGATCACGTGTGAGCGTCCTTAGATATCCAAGGTCAAAGGTCACAAAAATAAGTTTTTTGGAAATATCTTGCTTCCTCTGCCTCGCATCGTATTTGCATTTAAGTATAATAAAAGTTGTAGAGTATAAAATTCTCTAAAAATTTTTTGTTCAATATTTTTTTTTACTCATATCCGTTTTTAAGATAGAGCGCGAAGAGTATGGAGCGCTCAGCCATACATGCCACAGCGCAAGGACAATCGCGAATCTCAGTTCCTAGTACGGTTTTTTAACTTCATTAGTCGTTAAATATTGTTTAATTAACTATTCAATAAATTAATTTAAATTTAAATAAACGTTACTTTTAAATCAAATCGTCATTTGATATTACTTACCTTTTTCATATAAATAATAAAGTACTTAATTAAATTAAATGAATTATTTTAAATACATTTTAATTATAATCTCGTTAAGGATAATTGTATTTTAAGTGGGAAATAAATACTAATGAAGTTAAAAAACCGTACTATGAACCGAGAATCGCCTATGGCATGTATGGCTGAGCGCTCCACACTCTTCGCGCTCTATCTTAAGGGGGATGCGCCAAAGTAGCCCGCGAAATTCAAATTTTCTTACGTTTTTTGCAATTTTCAGGTCTGTATCAGGTTGTATGTTGATCTAAATATGATTCGCGGCCGTATCAAATATTTATTTATAGAATTATAATCATAAAATCATCAATACATGTCTCTTAGTTCATATGACCCTATTGAATGACTATTTCATTTAATCATGATATTTGAGGCCAATTCTAACTTAAGGAGTTGTATTACTGATTCTAATGATTATAATTCTGTAAAGCCGTATTTGTTACGGCTCTATGTTAACAGTGACCTGCAAATTGCAAAAAAAGTAAGTATTTTTGAATTTCGCGGGCTACCTGAGCGAATCCCCCTTAAAAATGTTAATCGTGTAAAAAAATATTTAAGACAAAATTTTTAGAGAATCTTATACTCTACAACTTTCCTACATAGTATAAAACAAAGTTGCTTTTCGTGTCTGTACGTTTAGATCTTTTAAACTACGCAACGGATTTTAATGCGGTTTTTATCAATAGACAGAGTGATTCAAAAGGAAGGTTTATATGTCTGATACATCCATATTATACTAGAGACAAGCCCAGAATTTCAAGGATTTGTAATGTGATGTCGTCAACATAAGTTTGTGCGCTTACATTGCAAACGCTGGCTTTAGCCAGCAAGGTTTACCTTACGAGGTAAATCAAAATAATGTACTACGGAATTGCATATCTTAAAAAGATCTACGAAAAAGTCCGCGATGGTATATGACTCTCTCCTAAAGATAAACCACAGTAACCATTTTTATCTTTTAGATATTACAAAAAAAAAAACACGTGTGGCACTCGGGGACTGCCGCGGTAAAGCTATTGCATAGCATTTTTTATCAACTTATGCAATTATAATTATTCTTTTTATTTTTATTTACGCAGTATTTTTTTTTTCTTTGATATTAATTCAAGTACAGTCGTACCATATACATACACGTTAAGCGAACGCTCGGCCGAGCTACATGGTAGGCGGAGCGGGGGGTTTTAGGTTTTATTTTCGTTACGGAATTTCTTGATTCGGTCGCCGCGCTCAAAGCCCGTGATAAAAGCTATGCAATAGCTTAAAAAATAGAGCTAAGGAAGCTATTTTAAACAATACAGTATTAATCCTTATCCAATTAAATATCTTAGATACGTTGTGCACTTAATGTGGATCAAAACTGCCCTTCACAGCATATCATTAAAATGAATATCTTAGAAGATATCACAGATTTAAAAGTGTAACATCTAACAATGTGGGTCGATATAGACCACTTTGGGTATCATTGGGTAGTCATATTTAAGGTCCAGACAGCACAGCAGCAGCTAAAAAGCAGTAAAAACAGCTGTAAACATTGTAACAAAGATATACCAATAGTATAATATACTATTATATTATTAGTTTATTCTAATAATAATATTATTAATCACTCCACATTGACACCACATTAGTATCTACATTGCACCCGTGCGGAGCCGGGGTGGATCGCTAGTTTATAATAAATGCAAATAGGTACGATTCGAAGCAAAAGAAGCGAGATATTTCCAAAAAACTGATTGTCGTGACCTTTGACCTTGAATATCTAAGGACGCTCACACTTGACCTTATGAGACTTTTGAGACAACATTTAGAATGCTAAAATAAAGGTTTATAGAAAGTTTTAGTATATTCCGTTTCATTTAGAGGTGAAACTCTTAAGGTGACTCCATTACTTGAAAAATGATCGTGTTTGATTTCTCTTTTATCAAGGCGGTACATAATATAATTTAAAAAAATTGATGTTTTTGATACCTATTATAAATCAATATCCATTCTTTTCATTTATTATATCTTCTGTTTTTGCCCTACCGTAACATCTCAAAAACTACTCGAAAACTTACAACTATCAAGAAACCATGTTTAAGTATATAAATATTAATAATTAATAATCGATACTTTTTATTGCTCACATCACTATGTGCAACGTCAACGAAGTCACGTGACCCATCTCAACCAATCAGAACGCTGTATTTGACAACTAAAATGTAAACTCTCCACGCGAATGTTATCAAAAACTTGTATTTAGAGCTTTAATTATTAATTTAATATGCCGAAAAAAGAAAAGGTGAGTTTAAGAATAAAATAGCCAATTTTATAACGCCCCACAAATAAATAATTTTCTCACCGTTGTAAAAAAAAACGGTAATTTACGTTGTCGGCATTTTACGCTTCCATCGTCGTAATACCTACTATGCCATGTCAGTTCAGTTCGTTTATGGTATGTGGTGCTGCTTAATTTACGTGTGTAAAATCTCCGCTTAATGGTGATTTGAAGCAGATAAGCGTGTGTTGTGAAGGTTTCAGTGGAAGCTGTTGTTCGCAGGAGGCGATGAAGACCAAAGTTGATAAAAACAAGAACGGCGACAGTGAGGCCGAGGTGAGTTGTTTATAATTTAATTTGCAAGATCACATTATCTTCCCGTTGGCACTCGACTTGCTTGGGCCTATGTTTTCTGTTTGACAACGCCAGGAACGTACAAAAAAACCTGCTTAAAAACTCGTGGTACCTACAAGATTTGCCATAGGACTGTTATTTGTACTGCAATCGGGAAAAACGGGTTCTGTGACTTGGTGTCCACTGGGTATTTGTTTTTATAAATACGAAATTAATAATAGAAAAGAAATTGATGTCCGTAGTGTTAGTATTCAATTCTTATTGGTTAGAATAGATGTCGACAGGAGATAAATTGATGGGTCAAGTCTCCATTAGTTTTATTGAAGGAAAACGACGTCTGAATTTATTTATATTGCAATGCTCAGTACATTTCCATAATATTTGTTTAGTGTTTCGTAGGTAATCTGTTAAGAAACAAACTTATTTTTCACCTAACCTCTTTGGCTAAAAGTACCAGGTCTGTTACCCAAGTCTTATTATGCTGTCATCACTTTCAAAGAACCTGGTTGCTTAGTACTAAAAATGGTCATTATTAGGTACTGTTAGTGTTGACACTAACCTGTTAATTCATGATAATTTATTATGTATCAAATGCCAGGAGACTGACAGAGTTGGTACTGAATTTTAAAACTTAAAGCAATAAAAAATAAGAATGGTTTTCGTTTAAAAGAATTGCACTAATTGCGATTTCACCACATAAAACAGATACTCTAAGACATGATTATGTCAAAAGAGTTAGCTACCTTTATTCAGACAACATACTGATCTGCCAATCTGAAAGCTATGAAACTCAACATTATGGTGATTTATTCTAGAATCTGGGAAGAGGTTTTATTCTACAGAGGATCTTAACCAGCGATAAGTTGACAATGGTATAGTAATAGTATAGACAAACTTAATCCAGTGTCGTAAAGCCAAGAAATCCAAAATTATTATCCAAATTTAAAAAAATAAACATTACTAATCCCAACCCCGTTCATGCAGTTTTAAAATGATACAAGTTGATAACTAAATTGATTGTTAAATCTCATTAGATAACATTAGATTTTACAGTCAATTTACCCGTCAACCCGTCCATGTCCTGATTTGTTGACCAACATGCAGAGATCAATAATTGAAATGTGTTTTACCCGCACATTTTACTTATTTGAGATGTGGAAAGTTATGGTGGTGGTGGTTTAGAAACCATAAATACCAGATGTGACCCTAATATTGAATTGAACGTAATAGTGGGAGTATTTAGGGAAATTAAAACTGTTTTATCTTAATTTTTATTGCAAAACTAGCTGACCCGATAGACGTTGTTCTGCCCAAAGGTTTTACAAAAATCCCACAGAAAAAAGGACATTCAGTTATCCTGAATTTGAACATTTTCTGTGAAACTTCAGATTTTTCTTTTTCTAAAAATCTAATTTGGATTATTATGAAAATTTTAAGCCAAAAAATAGCCAAATCAGTCCAGCCACTGTCAAGTGTGCTTAACAACAAACAGCATTTCATTTTTATTTATATATATAATGTGTACATTTATATCATTATAGTTTTCATTGTTTATGCAGCTATTATGGAATAGTGCTTATATTAACATCACAACACAAAAATATAATCAGTGTTGAGATTTACAAAAGTGTAAAGACTTCTATTTGTCCATACTCGATGTTAATACATCAAGTACATCGAGTTTTTTCATTGCAATCAATGAAAAAACAATGCCTATGTATTCAGCCACCTAGGTATCCATGTTGTGCAAAAATATGAAAAAGAACCCATAATAGAACGCTTCCTCTTTTTGGGGTTCCATACCCAAACAGTGAAATGGGACCCTATTGCTAAGACTCTGCTGTCCGTCCGTCTGTCTGTCCATCGGTCAGCAGGCTGTATCTCATGAATTGTGATAGTTAGACAGTTGAAATTTTCACAGATTATGTATTTCTGTTGCCACTATAACAACGAATACTAAAAAACAGAATAAAATAATTATTTAGGGGGCTCCCATACAACAGACATGATATTTTTGCCGCTTTTATAGATAACGGTATGGAACCCTTCGTGTGCGAGTCCGACTCGAACTTGGCCGGTATTTTTGTTCTGTTTCTTTTATTTTACAAGAAGCTGTTAAGATTGCAAATGAATCTAACATTTTATAATCTTAAGTTGGATATTACTTAAGGAAAAAGATAGAAATTCTTCATCTAATAATGCAGTAAGTAATTGTGAAGTCTTATAAGCAAAAATTTGGGGCTTCTTCAAGGCTGTCAGGCTCTATAATTAGAAAATGTGCCCTTTATGCCAATGTAACATAATATAGTTATGACTCTAACCATTGCATAGAAAGTTATTAAAACTAAAATGATATTAAAAATATAAATATAAATTATATTGGATGTGTAGTTGAAAGACTGACAAGCAATCATACCATAGGGTTATTGTATTACCCAGTAACTGGGTTCGTATAAAATACTGGTATTCACCTGCATCCGGATAGATTGGAAGCCGACCCCAATATATTTGGGAGAAGGCAGATAATGATGATGATTGGCCTGTAGTTGGTCTATTTTAAGATGACATACTATAATATTAATATACTAGCTTTTCCCGCGGCTTTGCCTGCGTGGATGTCGGAAATTATCCCACGGGAACATACTAACGGGATAAAAAGTATCCTACGTGTTAATCTAGGTTATAAACTATCTGTGTTTCAAATTCCATCCAAATCCATTCAGTAATTTTTGTGTGAAAGAGTAACAAACAAACATCCATCCATCCTCACAAACTTTCACATTTATAATATTAGTAGGATTAACTCACCAAGCATCGGTAATAAGACAATTGATTATCTATTGTTATAGCCCTCTAGTGGGCCACCTTGGGCCTTACTAGTGAATATATTACAAAAACCACTTTGTATTTCTAACGTCACGTCATAAATACATTTCCTTCAGGCATGTAAGTATGAAAAACTCCTTTTATGTGAACAATAGATTCCTCAAGCAGCTATTCTTATGAAAAATTGAATGATTATTTATATAATAGAATTTGATGGCCACACAATGTATACTGCAACCGACAAGAAATGATTTTATGTAATTCTATAAATATCCCTGAATGCTGTACTTAAAAGTTTAAAAAAATATATAACTTTTCCATTCACTTGATTGTAGCAGTTCCTCCTGTAGTTTCTGCCTACCCCCATGGGAAGAAAGCGGGAGTTTTTGTATGTATAAGTTAAGTATTTATCACAATGTTATTGATGGGAACAAAGCGTTAGGCAGAGACGTTTCTGTAGAACACCCACATTGTGCCCGTTATGATAGTCCCATGTAACATAGGGCGAGCCATATTATAATGATGCTCTGTGGGGCGAACCCACTGCGAATTATTAAGTAGGTACATATCTGGAATCCGGGCTGCTACTGAGAATTTATTAAACTTATGTGTGAAACCTACCTGCATAATTTATGTTCCAATACAAAACATAAACTATTTAAAGTATGTACTTATATATACTTATAAAATTACTAGCTTTTGCCCGCGGCTTCGCCCGCGTGGAGGTCGGAAATTATCCCACGGGACCGTACTAGGTTATTAACTATATGTGTGCCAAATTCCATTCAAATCCGTTCAGTAGTTTTTGCGTGAAAGAGTAACAAACATCCATCCATCCATCCTCACAAACCTTTACATAGAATTAGTAGGATTATTATAAAGAGGCAAAATTTGTGAGTTTGTATGTAGGGGGTAATCTTCGGAACTACTGATCCGATTCCGAAATTTCTTTCACTAATGGGAAGCTACAGTGTTGCAGATTTTATCATAAAACAAGAAATTTCACGCGGACGAAGTCACGTGCAATATTAGTTATGAAAAAGAAAACAATACCTAATGTATCTTTTATAATTAATAATAACTTTTCATTGAAGTAAAGAGAAGTATCTTTGACATTCTTTGCTAAATTATCTGACATTGAGTACTATCATAAAACAACTGAAGATACAGGCTTGTTTATATTGAAGAAGTTAAAATATTAGTACTGAGAAAGTTTTTATTATTATAATAGTAATAAATAAGTAGGTAAGTATTTACAAGGTTGATGAGAGTGAAACGCCGGAGGGGACGCCCTAAAAGGACATAGTGACCTTCATGGTGATGTTCTTCAGAAAGGTCAGGTGCGTAGTACTCGCAACCGGCGTGCGTGTATGACCAGATGTATAAACGTGAACGAGGCAAAAGGAGTATGTACGGATCGTTGCGGGAGCGGTTTCTGTAGCTTCTGCCTACCCCCATGGGAAGAAGGCGTGAAATAATAAAGAAGTTTGTGTAATAAAGAAGTTATAGAGATGGTTTTCATTGCATCATAAGATAAAAAAAATCATATCATATAATTAAATATTGATAAATGAAATATTATTAACTTTAGTAGACTATAGCATGCATTATTGTCTTTAGCTGATATTAGAAACACAATTTTAGAGAACAGTCTTTTTTGTGTGGGTAGTTGTAAATTGTCAAGTCCAGAGTTCATGAGTACCTATTGTTTTATTTTACTTAGAAGGCTTTACAACTTTAGATACAAAAGTACACAAACTTGGCAGGATACTCGAATGACAAACGTTTTCTCTAATTAACATTGAATTAACCACAATCTAAATGAAACAAGGATAAGGAAATAATTGTCGGTTCACCTTCAACTAGAAAAACTAGCAATTTACAACAAAATGTTGCAATGTTTACATTATTAGATTATTCCATTGATGATGTAAAAATATGCATTCCTATAGGATTTATTTACTCAAAACATAAAGCAGTCAACAGAATTTAAAACACAAATATTTATAAAACATAAAATCAAAGCTAACATAAGAAAATCGACTTCACATCAATCTTCATCATTAAGCTTGCAAAAAACGTACAAAACATTTAAATTGGTTCTCGTGCAAAAAGTGAAAATTCTGCAATTGCATTTTGAGTCTTATTGCGTGGTGATAACGCACTGGATGTTTATCAATGATATGTAAATAGCTCGTCTTCGTATGTAGGTAGATGTTGGGTGAGGATTTGGCATCTCACATGAGTTGGTTACCCGACCCAGTGCGTGTGACGCGATCGCGGGAGCGCAAGCGCGCATTTACGCTACCCTCCCTTAAATATTTCAATTATTCCGTTGTGATTTCATATTTTCTGGCCTGTACATACGTATTGTGATTTTCCGTGTTCACTTGCAATGTTTACGTTGGCAGATCTGTGGAATTCCGTCGCTTTTGTATGTATGTCTTCGTCGTTGTTTTCATTGATGTGAATTTTCTGCTGGATTTTACTAAGAGTGGGTTAATGATATATGCCTTCTATAACTGTTAACCTAAATTCTAACAACCTTGATACTTAGTAAGTAAACTTACTCTTTTTACCCCAAAGATCAAGTCCGCTCAGGCATGTCGAAGTCGTCAAATATATTATTTTTGGGTTCTATTTCAGGTCCTGAACACTGTTACCAGTGTTCTAATTAGTCTTTCATGCAAAGAAAATGCATCATAGCAAGGTGCGCTCTCAGCAAGAGTCCAAAAATTACGCATTCCACGGTAACCTAAGTAATATATAGTGATCCAAATCAAATTACGAAGCTCTTCAATAAGAATCTTTCAGGTGACACCTCCCGTCCATCGTACGTCAAGATCCAATCCATCCAAGTCGACCCTACTCTCCGGGATCGCTTCTGCAGATTTCCTCCATCCTTCTCGGACATTCTCTTGATGAACAGCTACACATTTTTCCACATCATGTGTGCCACTTCTATGTCCTCGAATACCTTGATGCGCTTATTATGTTAATCTAAACGAATAACTAATACAAATTCTCTCTGTAAAACGCGAGAGTATCTCTCTGTTATCTCTACGCAACTTTCACTATCGCATGCGTGCGCCATAATTGCAGATAGATCTGTTTTATATTAACACAATTAAGTATCGTTCCGACCTTCGCCAGTGCTTGCGTCAGTAACCTCAAAAACTTGACATGTTTAGCGCGAACGTTCATTAATACGTTATTCGAATTGGTTTAGTAATTCTGGATATCATGTTCCAATTGGCTGGATTTCAAAGTTTCTGTCCAAAAGTCCGTATGCTCACTAAATAAGATTTTCGACGTTGTTTATTTCTAGAGTCCGACCGAATTTCGTGTTCGGGAATTTTCGGCAGAAATATCCATTTTAAGCCATTTTACTTTTTCGGCCGATAACATTACTACTTATTTACGGCATTGACCGAAAAAATTGACAAATCAGATCGATTTTTCAGGGAAAATCCATCGTTACTACTAATAAAAGCACAACTGAGAAAATGCAGAAAGAATGCAGGCTTACTAGCAGTTAAGTACACAGTAAACTAACTTTATACTTTTCTCAAAGGCATAATTATTAAAAAAACAATCTGATAATATTCGGATTGTTTTTTTTAATAATTATTATGCCTTTAACTTATTAACTTAAATCGGTTCTATTCAATGTTTTAAAGATTGACCCTGTTTTACTTTTAACAAACAAAAACCTATCCATATTTTCGTTTTCGATTATCAGGCTAAATTTGTTGTTCGTTTTCAACCGAAAAAGACCCATTTTCAGTCGGACTCTAGTTATTTCAAAACGAATGCTAAAGTCACCGCTAAATAAATAGGTCGTCCTCGGTCAAATCAACCAGTTTTATTTTTCTGGTGGCCTGGTGATTATACAATGACGTTCTGGATACAGAAAGAAAATTCTGCCGAGCCCCCTAATACATCATCACCCGCAGAAAAGTTGTTTTGCTCGACTCGTAAACAAAACACAGGCACATATCCAAGATTTAATCGCTTCACATATATGAACTGTCCAAACCGATGTCTTGTTCATACCGTATTACGCATGTCCGTCGATCGTTCTGCGCTCGTCTAATTTTGTCTCCTCATTAATTCACGTAACTGCTCATAATATTACGTGTATACTTGTATTCAAATATAGTAAATTGAATATTGTTTATTGTCTGAAAACTGGGTCAAAAGCTTGTAAAACCAACATTGGTGAGGACTGAAATAAATTGCACAATGAACATCTTACAGTTTCTGCGAGATTCTTTGATTAATGTCTCTGGTGGGAGCAAACATATTTATGCTGCGTTCCACTCGTTTACAATCGAGCTAATGAATTGTCCATTACTGTTAACAGGGCGTCATGCTGTGGGCCGGCCTTCATACGTCACAGTGGCCAATAGCCGCCCTGAAAATACCAACATCATGACACATAAGCCGCGTTCCGAAAATCAATTGTGCAAATAGAGCCTCCAAATCATCGTCTATTTTCAGCTGTCATCACGTTGTTTATAGCATATAGGTAAAATATAATCTCCGCCTTTATTTAGTACGATACATTGTTCGCTTTATCGCGAATGTAAACAATATGAGCGTCGCTTGTTGTAACAATAACATATCTTGAATAATCTTGATAGGAAAATGAACCGTCTTATCTTTGCGGATTTACATTCACCGACTTGAATAATGGAGCTATTTACAAGAAAAGTCGGAATTTAATAGTTTAATTAATTACGTCCATTGCGCATGCGATGATTAGTTATAGTTATCAACTGCTTTGCGACTGTATTGTGTGTGTCGCTGGATTTTATCATATTACAAGCTCGTTGAGTGTAAACGGTCACTGGTGAACATCACATGGGTATCCTATGTCCGAATAAATCGCAACTGGAATGGTCGCAAATTTTCCATAATTATCATTCACTATCCTTGCCAAACGGATTATCACTGATATAAAATAGCAATTAATTAAAGTTCTGGCTGCTCGCTTATCCTTCAGTAAGAAAATCTCCAAGATTTACTATAAATAGGAGCAGCGCATCATTGTTTGCTTTCTCTATTTCATGTGGGCGTTCCACTGACGTTCATTGCGTTTGCGCTGCTCATCTGGTTTATTTAAAGTCCAAGATTTTTAGCTCATTTCGTTTTACGGATGTTAGAAATTGGAATATATCATTCTGGAAGAAATTAGGAGAGAATTTACGTTTTGAAGACTGATTGTCATTCTCATGTCAATGAGTTTTATTCTGTTTTTGCTACTTTTACTGTAGAAACTAGTTTTATTGCAGTGTCTGATGTTTTAAATCTGTTGTACACTTGGCAATGTCATGCCAAGATCAAAGACGTTTTGAGATAAAAT
Source organism: Dryobotodes eremita (assembly GCA_917490735.1). Taxonomy (NCBI): domain Eukaryota; kingdom Metazoa; phylum Arthropoda; class Insecta; order Lepidoptera; family Noctuidae; genus Dryobotodes; species Dryobotodes eremita. Next base: position 17,468,960 of record OU823257.1, read on the forward strand.
TAGAATTATACATTTCTGGAGTTCGATAAGGTCTTCCACGGATATATATCTTCCAAATGCGCGACTTTTGACCAATTAAATTAATTTGGCTTGGACGGAGATTTTCAATTATTCTGCTTTCTGTAATTTTCAACTAAACTCCACAGTTTTAATAATAGTTACCTACGTATTTAAATCGCAGTACCCTCATCCCTTGATCGTTTTAATATTACACTGTCATTCGTTCCATTTACAATTGTAATAATTTATAGGTAGGTACTACTGCTACTGACAGCTCACGAAGTCCTCAAACATATTACAAGATGTTTTTTCTCGACAGATTATATTGCAAAGGATAATTCGTCTAGGAAATCAATGATTTCTGATGCTTGCTGAAGGATTATCTACCCAAAATTCTCCAGACACTACATAAAGTTGAAAATGTTGGGTTTCCGAGTATATTTCTAACTTCCAAGGGCCAAGAAAGTGATGCTGCCAATCTAATATTTTGGGCAATCACGGAAATAAGTCTAATAGGTATCTGTGAGAGCAACCGTCTGCTTGGGAGCAGTCGGCAACATTAGCATCCTTTGTTATAAATAAACTACTTAATGTTGGACATATTGGTACCTATAATTAGTTAATAACGATGTGAAAAAATGCAACCAGGTCATCAGTTAACGATAACGTAACGTTAGTTGTAGCAATTTGCTGTTTAATTGGAGGAAACTAACTGTAATTCGACAATACACAATACGATTTAGAAATCCGATTCCTGTGCGATTAGTTTAGCGACGTGGCCGCCACTGTGTACACGTGTACATTAAATTTACGAGCCACCAGTGTATCTAAAAGTGCTACCGTATATCATATCTTGTACGTAATCCCGCGCAGCATCCTGACGTTATTTTAATTGCACCTTAATACCTCAATTTAAGCACAACCGCAGTGATGTCACAAAATTTATTAACTACAGATAAGGACAGTAAAATGTTTAAAGAATTTAAGCGAAGTGGGTTACAAGTTAATTTATGCAGTAGATTGCGCGCTCTGGATCGAGCTACTGCCTCCGTCGACGGCTCGTCTCACTAACGAGGTTTGCAGCCGTGACGCTTTTCCAGAAAACTCTGCCTCACCTTGTAAACTTTTCAATCTACTGCCCTTTGATATTGATTCTGATTCTTAAGTGAATTTACAAACAAGTTGATAGGGGTCTCGATTCTTCGCCGTCTGCAAATGGTCACCCTTCCGAACTTGACGCGCAATACTTTCCATATTTAATTCGATTTCGTTCTCTTCCTCATGTGTTGACATCGGCGCACTAATATGACTCACATACGGTAAACTTCCAGAGAAAGTTCGCCGTGTTTTGACCAAACCAAGAAAAGTGATAGCTTAGCCGGTTCTCGCGAAATACGAGCTACTGCGCACTGCAGTGAACCTTTTTTATGTGGCATGATAGTAAAAGTTTATTGTTCTTCGAATCACAAAGCGGTTTCATTGTGCTTTAGCTCGTCTGTGTGCTTTCATGTTTGTACAGCTTCGTTGGACAAGAACATAATTTTTTCAGTTTTATCTTTTACATGCAATTGTAACCGATAACTACAGTTCAGTGCGTATCAGTGATAACTGGAATGAGCCGGTTTCAGTGTGAGTGATATTGTTGGATACAGTGTAAAATGTTGGTATCAGCCGCTTCGTCGGGGAACCTGACCAGCCACTCTCTCTCCTCGATGTTTCGGAGGCGCCGAAACCGTTCACCCGTCACGGTAAGCTTTGATGTCTAAAAATAAACAGAGATGCGAAAATTTTATCTCATTTAAGCTGAGTTTCGCACCTTCTACGCTTCTTATGAATTGTCAATAGCAAAATTAACATAGCAGTGTTACCCAAATCAAGTTCAGACAAACCACAATGGATGTTGCATTGAAAAATCCTGCATCTTTGTTCCAAAAACTTATTCTTTAATGGACATGGCCCACATATTCTGATTATAAATTCACTATGCCAAAGTAGATGACGCGAACTCGCGAAGTTATGATTAATCAAAAAGTAGGCTGCATCTGGAATTCTGAATATACTTTAATATCAGTCTCTAAGTAACGGTGGTTCTTCTACGTCACAGACAGACTGCCGTCTTTTGATTCGCTTTACATACCCAACGGAACATTTCGCTCCGAGGTTACTTTTATAAGGAGATTGATCGTAAACTAGTGAAATTAATATAATAAGTGAAACTGGAGAATATTATTAATAAAACTATTGACTGGTTGGTGATTAATTTTAAAACTATCCCATAACCATGCTGTCATTTATTTTAGCTTATTAATGCGCCTTGTCGCGCTGTTTAAATAATAAATTGTGCCTCATTATTAGTGAAGGCTTGACAGAAGGTATCTCTCAACCATCTCGATATCTGGAATATTATTTAAATCACAGCAACAGCTAATATTCCATTATTCGTTATGCCACATTCATTGACAGATTCTGATAACGGACTTGATTGTCAAAAGCCATTGTTCCGTCAAGTGCAAGGGTACACGTGAGATCGATTCATCTTCATCTGTGCCAATAGAACGATTATCTCAATGTCCTTGAGTTTATTAACTGTTTTCAACTGTGATCAGTAGCAGGAGTCTGGATTTGTGCCCAGTTGATGGCAATAGGCTCTCCCCTATTACATTACATGATACTTTACCATAACTGGCGAAATGTGGGTGCACTATAGGTACACCTCTGTCTAACTCTTCGGGGATTGTAGGCGTGCTGTTGCTTTTATTTTTTTGGTCAACCGTAAACTATCCACAAAAGACTGCAAATTCATTCGTTGTACAGATAACATTGTCTTGCTATGATAATTAGCCAAGTGCGGCATTTGTAAGGACTTGTGGAGTTATTACGTAATATTACTGGTTTGAGGTGACGTATCATGTACGTGTTCGAATCTCACACGAGAAAGTGGTACGGTGAGTCTTATACATCAGTAAATTAATATGAAATAAGTACCTATTGGATTTTTCGGCAATATTCACTTTTACTTACTACAGTTTTTTTAATTGCCTTCACATCAGAAAAATGTGGCAGGTCCCCCATTCAATTTTTGAATCGTGAAAGGCGCGCGAGATGCAAGATGGATGGATACAATTCAAAGACAATTTGGATATGTGCAAACAAATTACTTTGTTTGCACATATCCAAATTGTTTTACTACTAATACCAAAACTACCATACTTCATCAAAGCACCAGCAAAGCGGATCTTAACTATACCTCTTGGTTGTTATTTATTAGTTATTAACGGTGTTTAAATTAGAGAACATCGTTTGCTGTTCGATGTTCCGGGTTGTTATGATTATATATGATACTATCCAGACTACTTATACTAACACACGCTAGAATAGTATCCCTATGTATGAAGCTATAATCGTAAACATGCCAGACTGGGAAGTTAAAGCCAAGGAATAAATTGACAGGAACTATCGCACAGTACATCCCTGATAAAAATCGTGACACCAGATAATGTCACACCAAGCTTCCAACATAAAAATGAAGACAAATGATGTAGTTTCTTAGCTAAGTTTATCCACAGGATGCAACATGATACACACATTACGCGAATGTATTATCACCACACGTGGTCTTGAAACGCAGTAAATATAATTGGCACCTTTAGCGCGCTCGCACACGGCATACTTTTTGTAGGTCTTACAATCGGTCAGATTAATCACCGATTTTGTGACGATGTTCTGTACTCGAAAGGTGCCAACGAAACCCTAGTACTAAAGCTCCGGTTTCTGTCCGTATGTTCGTCTGTCTGTCAGCGGGCTGTATCACATGAACCATAATAGGTAGACAATTGAAATGTTCACAGAGTGTGTATTTCTAATTCCGCTATAACAACAAATAATAAAAATTAAAAAGGGTCCCCATAAAAGAAACGTATTGAAAAAACAAATGTAGTGTTCAATGTGGTTTGTATGCGAGTCCGACTCGCACTTGGCCGGTTATTTGTATGCGGCGGACAATCGGTGAGTAGTCTGCGTTAGCGCATACATTCCCGAATGTTCCATTTTCCACCGGCTATCGGATCGGCCATAATTTACCGATTTTTTGTATGAAGATGTATTGACAAAACTTGAAAAGGGTATGCTTAGATGGTTTGGTCGTGTTGAGAGGATAAATGAAGGGCGACTAACCAAAGGTATTTATAAGGCAGATGTGAGTGGAAACGCCGGGAGGAGACGCCCTAGGAAGACATATAGTGACTTTATTGGTGATGTTCTTCAGAAAGGTCAGGTGCGTAGTACTCGCAACCGGCGTGCGTGTATAACCAGATGTATGAACGTAAACGAGGCAAAAGGAATATGTAAGGATCGTAGCAGGTGGCGTTCTGTAGTTTCTGCCTACTATGTATATGTTTTTGTATGACTTACGTTGTGGGACTTGTGCGTTGATACATTTGATCTCTACTGTTATGTTTAGCTCCTACAAAAAATCGCCCACCGATTGCATGCCGTCTGCAACCATAAAGTTATCGAACTAAACGAGTATTGATTGCGTACTTTTTCACAGCAACCTTGACATTGTATATCTGATTGGCTGTATGTACTATGTAGATTGTTACAGTGCCTCCCACGTACCTTTTCATCATTTATTTAGGAAAATCGATTTTCAATTAGGGCTACTTGAAGTACTGGACTGGAAAATACTTTGTTTATTTTCCTTTTCTTTTATTGATTTCGATAAGTGGTTTTGGCTTTGTAATTTCTATACTAAAGCAATTATGGTTTTTGTTAACATTGCTGGTGGAAAACGGTAGGAAAAACCTGTCGTTTTTTCTTCTGGGGAATCACCCAGATGCAGCAAAATGTGAAATTAATGGAATGCACGAGATGCCCGTTGGTTGTCATCGTCTGATGGATGACGCGGTCATACTCGAGCAGAATACATATTAGTCGTTGCATCGATCATTGTCAATAAACCTTGGTATGGAACATCCCGTAAATAATCCCACGCTGTAAATACATTGACATTAGTTGGACTACTGTTTTCCAGAAAGCGCAAATGTTTACAGTATTGGTCCCCGCCCACTGCACTGCATCTACTAATCTTGTATGTTCTATTATAAATTTTGTTTTGGTTTGTTTTTAAACAAACCAATATTTATTATTCTTTTTTTCTAACATTGGCCAGTGCAGCTGAGAAAAAATACAGTTTTTTTGCCAAAACAATTTTCGTAATGTCATTTTTAACACACCTCTCTTTTTCTTGTGAAGTATTTGTGCTCATTTACTCGTGTTTGTCTATTATTCTAGTATACAGGGTCAAATTAAATTAGCTAGCGAAACTCCGCAGACGTGATGGGTATCAATATCTAAACATGATAAAACAAAATATCAATTAATATGATGTTTTTTTTGCGGGGTCATCGACCGTTGATAGTGTAGTCGACACTTGAAATATCAGTTTAAAAAAACAGTTTTTTTGTGTAAACGTCACAGACGTGATTAATATCGATATCTAAACACGATAAAACATATTCCCCTTTATTCATAAACGTTGCTTAAAGTTAAGAGACGTTTAAACGTCAGAAATGTATGGTTAAACAGTCGCTAATCATAACTTAACTATAAGCAACGTTTATAAATAACCCATTGTGTCAATTCATACTTCAAGTAACAACACCGCCAGCGGTCTTTGACCCCTTAAACAAAAACACCAAAACTTTTTTATTTTTATCATGTTTAGATATCGATAATCATCACGTCTGCAGAGTTTCGCTAGGTAATTTAATTTGACCCTTCTTGTACGTAACACGTTTATTTATCATTATTGACTACACATGGCGTATGTAAATTAAATTTACTTAATACTTAACATATTACAGTAAAACACATTTTACTTAACTGATATATAATACGTAAATATTAAACTTTGTATCCTTGAAGAAACAGACAATGTTGATAATTGCTTTTTGAATATTTTGCCTTATAAGATCTTCCGTATAAGGAAAAATATTTTCCATCACTTGATGGGAAACAGCCATGAATATAATATATTCAATCTAAGACTAATTTTTTGGAAAGTTTGTGTGTTCAGTTCGAATCGAATTTGAACTTGAAAATGTCGGGAGCGTGCTTGCTTGTTTGTTTCACTATTATGCCAAAACGGCTGAACGGATTGCAATGAATTTTGCATACAGGTGTAGTAGAACTTTTTTTTTTTGATTGGGAAATCATCAAATGACCTCTCCCGCTCTGGGCGGAGCGGAAGGGCGTGTCAGACTCTTACTGACTAAAGCCCACCTGTGTTCCTTCAGTTGCCTGTGCGCCAGGGCCACGGTAACTCTTTCGAACAATCCGCGACCCCGGCAGGTGTAGTATACCCTGAGTAGGTACTTCGCTGGATATAAGATATTCCATTTAAAATCTTCCCTAAGGTCGTGAAAATTCACATAATCAAATTCCCGAATAAAAGCACGCTTAACGATAAAATTCAATATCTGTCTGTGTTATATAGGTCTCTGCTGTCCACAGCTTCGTACTCGAGAGGTTCTCCCCACAACAGCATTGACATTGAGTCCCACTCGTTTCCCGACCACGTCGCTTTATCTAGGTACACGCTCGTTTAAACATTCCAGCTTAAGGCGAAAGCGCCAGGGTAGCCCGCGAAAAACAAATCGCACCTTTAAAGACAAACCGTAACTAAACGAAAATATAAAATTTTATACAGGATATTAAATAAAAAAATGCACGACTTTTTTGCAATAGAACTTATGTTATAAGGTAAATAAATACCCATCATTATGGCCTCAAAAGATGGCTCAAAGCACCATAATCCTAAATTCTATTGCAAAAAAGCGGTGTATTTCTTTTTATTTAAGCTCCTGTTTAAAATTTTATATTTTCGTTTGGTACCGGTTTGTCTATAAAGGTGCGAAATTTTCTTACGTTTTTTGCGTTACGTTTACGTTTTTACATGTTCAGGACAGTTTTAGACTTTATGTTGATCTAAATGTGGTTGGCTACCATAATAAATAAATATCTTATTTACAGAATTATTATGATTAACGTCATCAATACAACTGTCTTCAAGTTCATATTAACTCTATTGAATAACTATTTCATGAATTCATGACATTTGAGGCCAATTCTAACTCAGAGATTTGTATTGATGATACTAATTACTAATGATTATAATTCTGTAAATACATTTTTGTTACGGTTACAAATCATATTTTGGTCACCATACAACCTGACACTGACTTGCAAGAAAACGTAAGAAAGGGGTTCGAACCTTTGTGGCATATCCTACCCGCAGCAATTTTTTTTTTGTAGCTTCGTTCCGCGATGAGTATAGTATTAAGGCTCCCACAGACAGGCGCGACACAAAGGCGCCGTCGCGCGACGGGCGGTACCTTTGCGTCGCGTGTTTTTAGGAGCCTTTATGGGTAAGGGTCACTTGTACAGTCATCTACAAAAAGATGTCGGAAAAACGTTAAATCAATCGTTTGACTTTGAGTAATCGGGACGTCAGCGCCACCAAGCGGCGCTCGACAATCTACAACATAACGGTCGACCAGAATTGAAGCAGAGTTAGTCGGTGGCGGTCAAGCAGTGAACACGTTTACAAACTGTCGTGCGTTCTGTATAGTTGTGTCGTGTACCTAGTGTGCGATTCGATAGTGTGATTAACTTGTTATTTTGTTTTTAACTGCTATCTAACGCATTCCATAGTACGCCCACAGTGGTTAAAATATGACTGATGATGACGAGAGAGACGTTCCTTCTCCGTCAAATATATCTCCTGTCATGATGTTGTCATTGTTTGTTACAAATACTATACGATGTATGACAGATTTATTTTTTAATAAAATGTGCCAAATTTATGCATAAGTACAGCAAGAAGCACACTGTAATGTGTACGCTCTGAAACGAATTAATGTGTTTGTCTTTGGTTACAATGATATGTGTACAGGTCTGACGTTATATTTTAAAATTTTAGAATAATACTGAAATACTTGTTTTCTCCTTCATTTCGTGCATGCAAGACGTTATTGGCTTGTCATTTGTTTATCAAAATTGACTACAAATTATGTTTGGCACATATTTCCATTCTTTTACAACCTACTCGTAAAAAGAAACTATAGAATCATACAACTCATTTAATTAAACTTAAATTGTCATCTGCTACAGGCCCCAGGTGGCCCGCTAGAGGGCCATAACAATAGAAAATCAATAGTGTCTCATTAGTGATGCTTAAACAGTAACATAAGTTATCTATAATATTGATTTACTTATGATAAAAAAAATAAAAAAAAATAGTTTATTCTGCACAAACAAAACGCACCTAACAAATGAACGACATTAATTTAGAGACAAACAAAATAGCCAAAAGCCTCGTATTCATGTTACAAAAGTTTCATAATTTTGTCTATTGCTTTATGCCAGAGACCAAAGACCATACACATTGCTCTGTGTTGCGACACTGGCAAATGACAACAAACAAACGATCAAAACAAAAACAAAATGCCGATTGCATAGTATTATAACAATAGTAAGTAAATCTACTTCACATTTTGGCAAAAAAATATAAAACTTGTTCAATATTTTGTACTCTCCATTAGTATTGATTACGTCTTGCAAACGAATTCGCAAGGAATTTGCTGCATTCTCACAAAAGTTCGACCCACGGTAATAATCCTACAATTCGTGGATATGTTGTGTTAGATTGTCAATCGTTCTTACTTGCTATGACTCCCAATTTTGGACCATAATACCCCACACGTTCTCAATAATATTAAGGTCAGGAGGCTTGGAACTCAACCTTATCAGGTCTTACCTTATTGTTTGTGTTGTTCGTTAATCCATCCTTGAACTAACCTCGAGTTATGAATGGAAGAATTGTCTTGAAGTAAACAATTGTTTCATCTCCAAACGTACGTTCCTAAATTTAGGGATTAGAACATCCCTTAAGATTTTAATGTAATTATTAGCATTCAAACGGGTTGAAATTGCAACCAATTACCCTAGGCCTGAAGCGGAGACCCATCCCCAAAAACCTAAAGATAATCGGCCACTCCGTCTGTTAGGCAATACATTTCTCTCCTCATAACGAGTATTATCCATTCGATGGAGGGAAACGCGTCCATCTGCATTAGTCGTGAATGTCTTTTCATCGACAAATATAACTTTGTTAAAGTCATAATTTAAGTAATTATTGGCTAATTACAATCTTAAAGCTTTGTGCCGATCAGTCAATAGTGGCTTCCTGGCTCCCGATCCACTGACGTAGCCCCACGCTACGTAGCCGTCTTCGAATAGTATTAGAACTAACATTCAATTCGGCTGCATACGTGGGGACACTTACAAAACGATTAACCATCACGTTTTCAATTAACATTCTATTGCTGACTGCAGTAGTTTTCTTATGGCGGCCGCTAGATACATGACATGTCAATGATCCTTCATCGCACCAACGTTTCAAACAAATAAAAATATATGTGTGAACTTCATATTTATGCATACATTTACTTGTATATACGGATGGTTTGTTCAATTACACACTCTAAATTATTACTTGTTGAAATTTTGGGAACATCATCTACTTTTCAATATTTGTAAATATGTGAGCACCATGTATCTATCACATAATTAATTTACCTGCCTTTGCATTATATTTAATTCTTTTTACCTATTGTGGTATAGTAATTTTATTCTAGGTGCATCGTCTTCACATATGATTACATAATTAATGTGAACTTACATAATATTGTAAAATATTTTAAAAGAGTAACGGTGGAGTTTCTTGCCCATTCTTCTCCATACGAAACTACCTTTTGGAAGGGGCAACTAGAATCAATTCAATTTTTTTGTAAATTTTGACGTTCAAAAGTGCCTTTTATGTGCCTATTTGAAATAAATGATTTGACTTTGACTTTGACTTTGAATTCTATGAAAAAACTAAAAGATTTATCAAAGTATAAAATCTTACCGTAATCCTTAATCCTTTAGATATGTCCGAAATAGAAACACCACTTTCCCGTAATGAGACAACGCGGTGTTTGGTGTGCTCATCAATACGATACATTTTGCTACCGTAAATAATTAATAAATGTTATCTATTTTCGTAAAGATGATGGGTAACAAGAACTATTATTATCTATTACGCAGCTGACATTTATAAGTGTCATCAACATCAAAGAACACAAAGAAGCTAATATCTATTATACCCTCCAAAGAGTTTCCATTAGTTTTATCAGAATTTCTGAAATTTAAAATTAGAATATCCGCTTGTATACATTTATTGTAACGAAAGGTGAATACCATAATTTGTTTCAGAGCGTACACATTACAGCGTCCTTCTTGTTGTATACATACATTTGGCACATTGAGTTAACACATAATCGTCATATATCAGGTGTATAATTATTTGTAACGAAGTATGTACACTTCTTTCAATGGGTACATATATTTTGTAACTATAGGGGGTATACATCTCTTTGTAGTCGACTGTACAAACAAAAAATGTTAAGTAATATGGTACCCTAAAGTGTCAGGTTCCCGATATATTTGGAGGTTAAGATGACCATTTGAGAACTATGAAAATTATTAAAAATGGAGTAATTACGTGTGCGGCGGGTGGATCTGCCAGCTTCCATAGAAAAATGTTCGAACGCCTGTGAATTTAGCGGGCTACCTGAGCACATCCCCCTTAAGTAAACGCTCGTTTAAACATCCTAGCTTAACCTACATACCTAGGGTTTATGCTTTTAACAGACTACGGGAATGTCGGAAATATTCCACACGAAAATGCATCTATATGTAGAATTCTGAGTGTTTTATAAGTATTTGTATTCATTTTGAAGATTGATATAAGTATTATTCTTTGGTTTATCGATAAACCATGGGATGTTTGAGTTGTGGAAACCTGTGTAAAGGTGACGCTACATTTAATGTTAAATCATGGAATGTTTGTGTTGTGGAAACTTGTGTAAAGGTGACGCTACATTTAATGTTAAATCATGGAATGTTTGTGTTGAACTTGTGTAAAGGTGACGTTACATTTAATGTAAAATCATGGAATGTTTGTGTTGTGGAAACATGTGTAAAGGTGACGCTACATTTAATGTTAAATCATGGAATGTCTGTGTTGTGGAAACTTGCGTAAAGGTGACGCTACATTTGCTTGGCTTAGACCATGGAGACCTAAATAGAGGTCGAATTTTTTGATCGATAGAATTTTGTTCCAGTTTGTAAGACTTCTTTGTCAATCCAAAATCTATCGTGAGATAGTGGAATAGGTACTTTATGGAGTAGGTACTAGCTTTTGCCCGCGCCTTGCCCGTTTGGAGGTCGGAAATTAACCTACGGGAACACACTACTGGGATATAATCTATAATTAACTTAAGGTCCATTTAGTAACAGACTATAGACAGAATTCCTTTCGCATTTATAATATTAGTATGGATGCATAATATGTATTTAGTTATTTACCAAAATATTGATTGTCCATAGCATAATTCGTTTAAATATCAACTTTACAAACAAATATTCTTATGTTCTACAATCGCCACGGCAATCTACATTAAATATGCACGAGTACTGCTAGCCCTTGCTTCGATCTTCAATTTTCTTTCCATTCGAAAAAACCTTGACTTCTCCAAGGACTCCGATAACGAACGAACCGACACTCCGACTTTATCGCTTATCATACCGTACCGGTTTATTATAAAACTTAAAGAAAAACGATTAAACTGTGAAAATTCTTGTCTGAAATTTTTCCAATGTAGGTACAGATAATTGACTTTTGGGAGTTCTACAAATTTATTGTGTTGACGATTTTTTCTAGTTTATTTTGGTTGGTAGAGTCACTATGAAGTTAGTCTTCTTTTTGTGTTGGAAGATGTATTCTGCAAGTTGAATTTTATATGACTTTTGCAAGTTTTACGTTACCATGCTACAGACGGAATTTCCAGTCTCAGTACGTCAAAGATTCAGAGTTGAAATGCTAAAACAAATTCAAGGATCCAGATTGCTTCTCTTTCAAAATTGACCACGTAGGTACGACGGACGAATCATGTCAAACTCTTCGTTGATGTGAGTATAAAATCTCTGAAAATGTCAATCTGCAAATTTATAGAGGTATGAGGAACAGGGTGTAAAGTTCACTCATACTCTATGGAAAAGGGCCAGACGGGTGTCCTGTCTGGTGGGCAACTGCCCAACGGTTGATGTCGGGATGTTGTATATATGCTAGTTGCGCGGTAAACTCTGCTTGCGCGATGCAGGATTTTGCGTGACGTCAGTGTGTGCTCGCATGTGGCGTTTGTAGATGCCGCTACTAATTGAATAAAACTTAAAAGTTCTCTTTGCATAGTTATATTCAGTCGTCCTTGCCATAACTATGTAAGTTTTTCATAAATCTATCTTCAGCGACGTTGCTGCCAACAATAATTACGGTCAAATATTCAAGCCAATGCTTTTGCTATAATAACATCATTTATATCCAGGGGCACATAACATTAAGTGCTCGTACGTAGAATTGCAGATGAAGTAATAAACCTAACTGATGTCATGTTCTGATTATTTCAGTTTCGTTTTTAAAGCTACACATTTAATCAGTAGGATAATAATTTTAATAAACTAATTGCTGCTGTGTTTTATTATTTAATAAACTGATATAAGGCTAGTTAAATATTTAAGCAATTAATTAGTTGAAAGCTGTAAATTATTTCAGCATAATTTATTCAAATATTCCATTCAGAATATTAATTTGAGCACGCAAAATACTTACTTAAAATATAGAATTAGTAACAAATAAGATGTTTGGAGAGATTTGTATTCTTGTCACTTAAGATAAAGACCGGGACAAGTAAATACTTAAGAAAGACTTCTAGCATCTTGGGTGACGTCACACTACGAATTATCTATAAAATGAACAGATAAAAAGATGGACTTGCTGCTTCCTACTTTAGAGGACGCTCTAATGTACGGAAGCACGCAGCAAATCGATAAGCAGCACCGTAATTACGTAACACACTATCTATCACAATCTGAATCATTTTGAAGCTTATTGCTAATCCATTGCTTCATATGTTCGAAATAATTGTTTGCTAAACAACGTAAAAAACGCAATGCATGTTGTTGAACTGTCAAAATGAAACCCATTCCTACTGTTAGTGTGTTAAGTAATAATTACCCCGCTGGTTTTGTTCGAATTTCTATACAAATAAACTTCATTGTATAGCTATAGGAGTTCCAATGGAAAATCAATGGTCCTCTCTGCATAATTGGTCTTCTAAGTCACGAATTAACACTATTACATATGTCACATAATAGAAAAAAATACCTATAAGTTTATTTTGTCACAGACAAAAAAAGACAAGTGAGTGCATTTAAAAAAGACATGTTAGCTCGAATACCTACTTCAAACAAAGTTAATATATAAATAAAAGCACGGAAAAAAGTAGTCTGTAGCTGCGCGTCACGACTGTGACAGGAAGTCTTCCCCTTGGCATGATGCTGCGCTATGGAGGACCCAGGGAACAGCGCTGATTTGCAAAATGTTATGTTTTCTTCTCTATAAATATACTCATCACCACGTCTCTGTGTATTCCGCAGACTCGTCCAGAGAAGCAGCTGTCGGCCTTAGCATCAGGCCCGCCCCCTCCCGCGCCGATCGTCCCCCGCTCCGCCGATGGGCCCCGACCGCCTGGCTGGAATGGCCAGCCTAGAAGACACGGCTCCAGCAGGTTCAACGTTCACAGTCACAACCAGGAGCTGGTGAAATTACCACCTATAAAAGGTTAGTTGTAGTTATTATTAACTTTTTTTATATACAGCAATGAAATGTGAAAATAAAGTGCACAATCATTATATTAGACTTACTGCCTAAAATTGTCATACAAACCCATGGACGACCAAATAAAGTCGGACAGATTCTCGTTAAAAAAAAACTGTCACTCAAGTCGGCCTGCTCACTGTACGTACAGGCCGCTGCGGTCGGCCATTAAGGCTCCTACAAACAGGCGCGACACGCGACGTGCAGTGCCTTTGTGTCGCAAGCGAATCGCGTCGCTTGTCGCGCCTGTTTAAAGGAGCCTTTACGCGCGCAAACGGCAACACTAACACAATAAATATATTCACACATAAATCGGACTCAGTTTTGTCTTAGCGGAGTGCCGTCGGACCTTTTTTGTTCGTCCATGTACAAACCATGTAGAGATGTCAGCATACTTGACGGGGTCCGGTAGCGCCGATGCCTGCCGGGGTTGCGGATTGTTCGAAAGAGTTACCGTGGCCCTGGCGCACAGGCAACTGAAGGAACACGGGTGGGTTATAGTCAGTAAGAGTCTGACACGCCCTCCCGCTCCGCCCAGAGCGGGAGACGTCATTTGATGACTTCCCACCCAAAAAAAAAAATGTATAAACCATGTTTGGTAGACGAGTTGGTGATTGCAGTTTAACGGTACAAGTAAATAGGAACATGCTGCTGCCTGTCCTTTTGAGGATCCGTTAGCCATTTTCCACGTCATCCGAGATTGAGGCAGGCAGTATATAGCCTTTTCTCTTTGCGGAATCACAAGGGACATGCTGTATGTAGATCTTATCAAAAGGGAGAGTAATACACATACTACACGGGCATGATTGAACTATCGCAAAACCATTTTCTTTAGCTTTGAAGGCTATTAGCCATTATCCGGCATGCCTTGTTTGAGCTGGCATGGTTTATCCAGCTACACTTCGATCGTCACTACTTCAACGTGAAGGTCCTTTATGTTTTAAAATATTATACTCTTACACAAAGTGCTCTTGTAAAAACTGAATGAAAAAGCGATTCTCGAAATATTTTGTATATTTTTATCTGCACTGTATTTCTATAATTCGTGCAAAATTCTTCAGCAAAGAATATAAACAAATGTGGAAAGTTCTACAGATATCTTAAATTTACTGTAATGTTCCAAAAGAAAACAGTATTGAATGGAAGTGGAACTATTATGGTTTTAAATTAAATGTTTGATGACACACTATTATGTTTAAACATAGTTTTGTCACTCGATTCATTGTTCCTTCAGAATCCTTTAATATCGAGTTGATATAACATGAGTTGGGATTGTGTATTTCTTAGTAGGTAATATTAAAATTTTAGGACCCTTTATTATGTATGAAAGTATTATATATGCTGATCGACAGCTACCCTTATACTAGAAATTATAATTAATATCGCTATAGGCAACGTTGCGGTTTAAAAGATGTAGTGACAAAAATTTGAAAGAGTATATTTAGATGGTTTGGTCATGTTGAGAGGATGAATGAAAGACGACTAACAATAGGTATTTAAGAGGCAGATGTGAGTGGAATGGAAACGCCGTTATGGGACGCCTTAGAAGGATATATACTGACCTTATTGGTGATGTTCTTCAGAAAGGTCAGGTGCGTAGTACTCGCGATCGGCGTGTTTGTATGAGCAGCACTCTCAATTGCGTAAAACACTTTTCAATCACAATCCGGGACGTTTGAAAGAATTTCCTAATCCATTGCTTCATAGGTTTGAAAATTTCGTCTGCTCAATACCGTAAATAATGTCGAAATGAAAGACATTTCGATAATTTTATGTGTGTTACGCAATTATCCGTAGATGTATGAAAGAAAACAAAGCAAACGGAATATGTAAGGATCGTTAGCTGGTGGTGTTCTGTAGTTTCTGCCTACCCGGGGGGGTTAGGCAGAAACTGAGAAGGCTTGAGTTTATATAATTATGTACATGGTACGAGGTGCATTCAATAAGTACCTAGCCTCATCGCCAGAGGGCGCTGTAGTTTCAAAAGAGTTTTACCACAGTGTAGCACATTCTTTTTTAATTCTTTTTTCAAATTTTCATTCCAATCCCTTCATTTGTTTTAATTTGACAACTTATGGAAGCGAACGTGTCGATCGGTTTTACAAAAATGGAAAAAGAGCAATATCGTTCGGTGATTCGATTCCTATTTTTGGAAGGGAAAACGCGCATCGAAATCAAAGAGCGCTTGGATGCTGTGTACGGTGACTCTTCTCCATCGATGGCCACCGTCAAGAATTGGTTCAACGAGTTTGCACGTGGCCGTACGTCGGTTTTTGATGAACCACGTCCAGGTGCACCGAAAACAGCTGCTACGGAGGAAAACATTAAAAAAATCCATGATCTCGTATTGGCAGATCGCCGATTGAAGGTTCGGGAGCTAGCTGAGACTGTAGGCATTTCAGAAGGAACAGTGCATCATATTCTTCACGAGGAACTCGGCATGAGAAAGCTGTCGGCGCGATGGGTGCCGCGTTTACTCACACCAGAAAACAAGCGCAACCGTGAGACCACATCGGAGACGTGTTTGGCGCTGTTTAAGATGAATCCAGCGGAGTTTTTGCGTCGTTTTGTGACCGTCGATGAAACCTGGATCCACTGGTACACACCAGAGACCAAGGAGCAATCAAAACAATGGATCCAGACCGGGGAACGTGCTCCAAAGAAGGCGAAAACTGTAAAATCGGCCGGAAAAGTTATGGCCACCGTTTTCTGGGATTCACAAGGTGTGATCTACATCGATTACCTCGAGAAGGGTAAAACAATTACAGGGCTTTACTATGCCGATTTATTAGGCCGATTCGACGCCGAATTAAAGAAAAAACGACCCCATCTGGCGAAGAAAAAAGTGCTGTTTCACCACGACAACGCACCGGTTCACACGTCTGCCGTTGCCATGGCCAAATTGGTCGAATTACGCTACGAATTGCTGCCCCATCCACCGTATTCTCCAGATTTGGCCCCTTGTGACTTCTTTCTGTTTCCTAATCTGAAAAAATCACTCGCCGGGAATAGATATGGATCGAATGAGGAGGTCATCGCCGCCACGGAGGCCTATTTTGCAGAGTTTGACAAAAACTATTTTTCGGACGGGTTAAAAAAGTTGGAGCATCGCTGGGCTAAGTGTATCGAAGTAAAAGGAGACTATGTTGAAAAATAAATTGCCACTTTTCCAAAATTTTCGTTTACTTTTTGTAGGCTAAGTATTTATTGAATGACCCTCGTACATGTGATATCGCTATTGCCCATTACTATATAATAGTGTGTGGAACTGTGGGCTGTGGAGGACAAACACGGCTGTTTGCGTAAAAAATTGAAAATTGATATTCAACTCCCGTCTCGTTAAATTGAAAACCATCCCGGCCCAAAACTACTTAGGAAAGGGATAGTTGGATTAGAAAATTATATTTTATGCATTCTGTTGAAAGCAGAAATGTACGAGTCTTCGTCAAAACGGTTTGAAAATCCACAATCAACATTTTTAGGTGCAGGCACCATGCAGTTATTTTTCATCTTCAAAACGGTTTCCTTATCTAGAGAGACTATCAGCCTGAAGTTCAAAGGAACATGTCAAGATGTGTAGCGATATTAATCTCCTTAACGACTTACAAAGCATTGCGTATGTCTTCGTTTACCCACGCAGCCTTGCCGCTAAGCTGACTTACTACTGAGTTACATCATTGCTTAGCTATAAAGCATACAAAGATCAATATTTCTATATTTTTAAAGCAGTTCCCGGATGGACTGACAGCGCAAAACCTACAGATTAATGGAATGTAACATATATTGAAACAAATTCGCCTAGGTGTTGTTACGTTTTATGTTGCATGATACAAGGACATCATTCAGATTTCGAATATTTGGTATCCAAAAATTAAAGTGCTGGCCAGACAAAAAAGAACCAGTTTTTTATGGGAAATAAAGGCTTCCACAGACAGGCGCGACGCGACAGCGCGACACAGAGGCGCCGTTTGTCGCGCGGCGAATGGTGGCTTTGTGTGGCGCGCGATTCGCGTCGCGTGTCGCGCCTGTTTGTAGGTGTCCAAACACCCTCAATATTTTTTACTATTACAACGAGAGTATACAATTAACCCTTCTGTTGCTATGTAAGTTTGAAAATACTAAAAATCTTATTTTGACTTAAAATGTTTCAAGCATTACATTAATGTTTAAACCAATAAACAGCCTAACTACCTCATCATCATCATCATTTGGTACGACAACTGGTTTCTGAAAGGCTGATCAATACGAAAAGTAACTATCACGCTGTCGAATCTCATGTCAACTGCTGTGGGCCTGTGAGTTGTTGACCGAAATAACAACATCCCACCAAGTCACTTGACCTGACACTTCACAATAGATTCATTTCACAGGCTTTTAAAAATCAGGGGTTTAGCACTAGAAACAAGAATCTGACATTCAGAAGATATTTTGCTTAGGGGGTGTATAACGTACACTGCACATCTTCGGTGCCTAGTGTACCTACACCCCCTAAACAGTACGCACGGGTTGAGAGTTTCGTAAATCTTATTTTTGAGCGGATCAAACGGGGGTTCAAATGAGTATGCGAACGAAATCGTAGATAAATAACTTCCGAGCGTTCGTGTGTTCTCTGATATTTAGTTAGAAATCATTCGTATGTAAACTAATCAAACAGCTGAGCTACTTCACGAGTCCCAGTGACCTATAGAGTGCACGAGTGTTCATTTATATGTAAATTTTACTTTGAACTTAGTGACAGAGCCTGATCCGGCCAACTAGTGCCAATAAATCTTGATACCGTCGTTAAATTTGAATTTGACACACCTCTCTTCAACTTTCTTCTTTAGATTTGACCTAGGAACACGTATTTTATGAGTTAACTAGCGACCCGCTCCTGCTTCGCACGGTTTTTACGACTTGTTTTATTTCTTTTTTTAATTACTTGGTTGTTAAGAAATAAATTCTTGAACCAAGCATTTTATACTCGGATTGGAACTATGGTAATAATGTTAACTAGCTTAATATACGTCAGTCATTTCTAATCTTACTCATAATTGTGTATGAAGAATGTACGAAATTGCTTCAATGTTAAAAACCCCTAGCGAATGCAAGTCAGAACTTAAATGATTAAAGGCTCCCAGGGAGGCAGACAGCCGCGACGCGGCTGCTCGGCACAAAGCCACCGCTCGTCGCGCGACTGGCGGTGCTTTTGTGTCGCGCCTGTGTGTAGGAGCCTTAATGGTTTCGTACCCCGACGTAGAATACAACTTTGTGGACGAGCTTTTTATGCATCTCATCGTGAAAATTCTTTGTTTAACGTCCATTTTTTTTTCCACTAGTTTGTAGTTTTAAACAATCTGACATAACAACAGATGAGCATAGTTAAAACTAATATCAACTGGCAACTATGCCTATGATGTGAGCTAGCATCACAATATTTTATATTTAATCCTGGCAAACCTTACTCAAAGCATTTTTTGCTTTCGTGACAGACACTTATATCACAAGGAAGGGTGCTGTCGGATGTCATTTTTCACGTTCGCTAAGGTATATCTTTTTCCAAAGGGAAATAGAAAAGAAAGGGTTTTCACATCGCCATGGGACCCGAAAACTACAAAATGTTGGTTCCCTCACATTTTAGTGTACTTATTCGAAGTTGGAAGTCGGATGTATACGTTGAATTTCGAACTTGAATTTTAAATATCGTATCAGTTATTCGAATGCTAGCGTGTGATTTGCTCCTTTTGTAATAGCGGTTGGTAAAAATCACTTCTAATGATTAGTAGAAGTACGTAAGTCAATAAAAAATAGCATTTATAAATGCTTATCATAAATAGTAGTGAGTTATGATACTATTATAAATATTATGCAAGCAAGATTACTTCGCTTTATCAATTTTTACGATTTTGTACTGGGTTACCACTGTTACCAGGTATCGGTAAAAATACATTAGTAAAGTGTGTTTTTGTCATTAGTGCAATTACCGATACAAATCCGCCAGCAAAGTCTGGAAGGCGACAGCTCTAGATGACTGAAGATACTCTTGCTTTGATCGAGAAAAGACGGGCTATGAAGGCGAAAGGAGCAGACATCAGGGCTATAAATTGTATGAATGCCCAAATTCAGACTGCATGCCGTCGAGACCAAAATCCCACTATCAGAGAATTTGTCAGGAAATATAGGGGTACAGACGGGCCGCTGTGAATCGTGAGACTTCTACCAGAAGATCCACTCCATAAACAAATCACTGACTTCTAAAACTTGGGCAATTAAAAACAACAATGCATGGTGTCATCGTAAAAGAACTTGATCAAATTTCTGAGACCTGGAAGAATTACTGTTAGTCTTTATTCTACGATCCCCAATCATAAAATTATACTACAACCGTGCCTAATAAACCGGAATCAGGCGAACTGAAGTCGGAAGTTAGACCGGCCTATAAACACCTGAAGAACGGTAAAGCTACAGGCAGAGATGCAATCCCCATTGAGACTATAACAGCTTTAGGAGAGCAGGGAGTTGGTATTTTCTTTGACATATTATTATGTAACAAGGTATGGAGGACTGGAACCTGGCCTACTGATTGGACCCATACAGTCTTTACTCCGTTGCATAAAAAGGGCTCCATTAAGATATGTAGTAATTACCGCCTTATTGCATTCATCTCACACGCTAGCAAAACACTGCTTCATATTCTTAACGAACGTCTAAAGGCCTATTTGTCCAAAGAGATTGCTCCGGAGCAAGCCGGATTTGTGAAAAGGAAAGGCACCTGGGAACAAATATTAATTGTTCGTCAGGTTTTTGAGAAAGTCCGAGAATTTAACAAACCGACCTATATCTGCTTCGTAGACATCTCCAAGGCGTTCGACTCTGTGAAATGGGCAATGTTGTGGAATACTTTACTAGGAATGGGCACGCCGAAGCACCTAGTGCATCTATTGAGAAAGTTATACAAGACAGGCACAGTTTCAGTTCGAACCAATGAAACCATGTCGAACGATTTCCATCCTAGTGCAGGTGTCCGTCAAGGTTGCATAATATCACCGCTCCTTTTCAATGTTTACACCGAACTCATCATGCGCATTACTCTGGAGGACTGGACAGATAGATGGTGTCACAATCGGTAGCTACAACATTGCAAATGTGCTATACGCTGATGACACCACGCTATTTGCTACTAGCGCAAGTCATCTAAAGGAATTACTTCGTAGGATGGAGAGTATGGGCCTCGAATTCAGATACAGATTAACCGCAAAAAAACTAAGGTGATGATCGTGGAACGCGGTAACAACAACTCGCCCGAAGTCTCTAGAATTGCGAACGGCGATGTGGCCAGGCCTTCATTTATCTTGGAGCGTTAATCTCAAACGGGGGTGGATGCATAGATGAAATTAAGACACGTATGGCGATAACTAAATCATCGATGGACAAACTTAAAAACCTTTGAAGGAACAAAGATCTTACAAAAGCCATCAAGATCCGGCTTGTTCAAACACTGGTTTTACCTATGTTCCTATATGCTGCTGAGACGTAGACGCTGCGTGACATCGAGAAGAAGAAGATCGACGTTCTGGAAATGTGGTGCTGGAGAAAAATACTTGGGGTATCGTGGATCAAGTTTTTGCACCATCACCTCTATACGCCAAGAACTCGACATCAAAAAGCGTTTATCTGTTCTGGACCAAACGCGCATCCTCAAATACTTCGGACACGTCTCGAGGCGTGAGGGTGACTATAGAGCGCCTTGTCGTGCAGGATAGAGTGGAGGGCACTAGACCACGCGGACGGTCACCCATGAGATGGACTGACTAAATTAAATTCGTGGTGAGCGATCCATTGAGTGAGTGAGTGCACAAAAAATACAAAAAAATCGGAGTAGATGGCGAGAAATCGTGAGGCGAATCACATCGCCCCTAGATAAACTACACGAGCACAACGCCGCTCTGACAAAGAGTGTTACGAAGAAGCAGAAGAAGAGAAAGTTTATTTTCTTAACTTGTCTAATTTAGTAAAAACAAATATGGCGTAGAGGAGTGATATTGAAAAAAAAATTGTCTAAATAGTTAATTAAGATGCAGTTTTTGTTGTAATTCAGTGTGTGGAGAGCAGTGGTGGCCCAGTGGTAACGCCCCCGACTTACGAGTTGAAGGTCGAGAGGAAACCGGCATGTCTTAGAACCAAAAATTCGAAGACATGACGTGACATCTACCGATCCGTACTGGGCCCGCGTGGTGAATTACGGCCCACTCCCTCTCGAAGGGAGGAGGCCTGTGTCCCAGCAGCGGGAACATTAGAGGCTGATTTGTGGTCTTCTAATAGGGACTTCCGAACTTTGACAGTTGATAGCAGTCTGTTATGCTAAATCACCATGGACGGATATAACGTTCAACAAACGAATTTAAAAAATCGATGATATCTCACACGCATTTTGTTTTATTTAAATTTAAAGATAGGAAGCCCTTATTGAAAGACCCTATATACTTATACCGTGTGTGATTGTTTCGGAAAATCGTGATTTTCATACCGTTTGTTTAAACAAGACATTAAGGAAAATTGCACTGAAGTGACGTTTTAATTGAGAGAAACAGACCATTAAAGTAACACAACAAGATTATCATTTGTCACGGACTGCATTGACAATTTTTTCCGTGTCCGCTGCACATTTTCTCCATTCGCAAGAAAATAATTATGCTCGTCACTCGCCGTCGACACGAAACGAGAAGAAAATTGTGCTGTTAGAGTTGCCGGGTCTAAAAGTAGTTGTATTTTTATGATATTTATATCTTTGATTTTAATCCTTGTTACGTGCAGACCGTCACTATGCTTAGTATAATAGAACACTTCCGGGATTGATAGAAATTTAACAACAGAAGGTAGAAACTTGAAATTTTAAAGTTACCGTGAAATGCTCCTTTTTTACATTTTTTTTTTTTTTTGTTTGGGTTGCCTGTGCGTGTCCCAAATAAAATAGTTGTCTTTCTTTCTTTATTCTTAAGAGGGTTAAGGAAGAAAGTATTTCTTAAAACTGCACCCCTCTGACGAATTCTCTTACTCATCTCAATTTTTAACTCGCCCTAAATCGCATATCTGTCTTTGTCACTTCAAGATGTATTGTAGCGACAGAAATACTTATAAGAAGTATAAAGCCAGGATAAGCATCGTTTTGAAATTCGGGGGTGAGCGAATCTACAGAGGGTTGAAGTTTGAATGAGGACATTGCGAACGGTGTCGTGTGCCATATACATAGGTAGTTATATGTTACCTGTATTAGCATGTATGGTCTGTTCCAAAAGGTATCTGTTTAAAATGTAAACAAATGGATCAGGAAGTGTACCTGTGGATACCAATTTGTACTGCAACTTACAATTTTAGTACTTTGGTGATTTGAATACATAAATAACATCACGCCTGTATTTCCGAAGGGTTAGGCAGAGGTGTACCTATAGTACACCCACATTTCGCCAGTTATGTTTAAGTCCCATGTAAAAGGGGGCGAACCTATTGCCACCAACCGGGCACAAATCCAAACAAATTCCAGATGGAAAAACCCAATAACACTTTGCCCGACCCGGGAATCGAACCCAGGACGTCATGCTCAGCAGTAGCGCTAGCGACCACTAGACCAACGAAGCAGTTAGTTTGAATACTTAAATCCGAAATTCAAATTTTAAATCACCATAGGTTTTTCGTTTGACAATTGAGGTTAATTTTATAACCTCAATTTTCATCGATGATTTTTGAATTACAATTTAATAATGTTATTCAAACAAAATTACTGGAAAAAGTGATGAGTTATAAAATTAAAACCCTCTAATTCTAAATACAGATGAATGTGTAAATCATTCTGTAAGTGATTGCATAAGAATTTAACCTGAACAGGGTTTGTTTACACTTTCATCAGATACTTTCGGAACAGACATTATACATGTACCGTTAGGTAATGATTCAGTTAGGTGTCCTTAGTAATTGAGCTGGGTAGGGCTCATGCGTCACCTGGACGCTAAATCTTTTGTCCGGTAAACATGTGACGTCATAAGCTTGTAAAGAAAAACACAATGGAGTGCCATTACTGAAAATATGTGTGAACTGTAGGGCTTGATTGGTCCGTAATGAGAACGTACATAACATAACGCCTGTTATTCCCGAAGGGTTAGGCAAAGGTGTACCTGCAGTACGGTCACCAAATGTGATAAGTAACCAGAGTCGTCGGATATAGTTGAAGTTTAATAAGAAACCGATGGATATTTTCAAATAAAATTTAACAACGTCTTTTCAACTACTAATACCTTGCTCCAGCTTTTTAAAAATGGCATCGACTTTATCCGTAAGAGGGGGACCAGAGCGAGCTGCATCTTTGACATCAAAATTCCCGGACTAAAAACGCTTGAACCAACTTTGTGCTACTCTTTCTGACACTACGTTAAGTCAACAAACGTCAAATATATTTTTTTGCGGCTTGTGTTGCAGTTTTCTCTTTGTTTTTTGTAATAAAACTTCAAAATGTATCGAGCTTCTTCACTCATTTTGGCGGACAGAAAAACAATTGAAATCGAAAAGAAATTGATTTTACTTTTTATTTTACTTTTTTTAAATGTCATCTATTTAATGGTATCAAAACCAGCCAGACACAAACAGTACAGCCCAAGAGATTTTACTACTACTTTATACCTATAAAATATGGAAAAAAAAATCACCGGCCTAATAGATACATAATAATAATTATTAGCTAAACATACCCTTCATTATCTTAGCTATGACTAGCGTCGAACAAAAAATACAGAACAGTCTCACGTTCAGAAACTACAAGGCAATTTAGTTCAACAACATCTTGAGTCTTGATGGTATCATTGTTTATTTTTTCCAAGGCAAATGACAATAATCGTTCTGACTCGCCATCGGTTAGCAGAACCACGTAGATAGTGTAATAATTGACTCTTGGAAACGCGCTCTGCAAACAACCATCTTTGATTTTTCCAAGGTTTTATAGACCGACTCCATTTTAAAGCGTTACCGACTAAGCATAAGCATAACATAACACCTGTATTCTCCGAAGGGTTAGGCAGAGGTGTACCTGTAACAGACCCACATTTCGCCAGTTCTTAGCATAACCAGCTTAAAATGTTCGCATTTCTGCGACAAGCATCCTCTTTTCGAGAGGGAGTGGGCTGTCACCACGCGAGCATACTGCGGAATGATTGCTGGCAATCTGGCAAATTAGCAATACTTCGACTTTGAACCCTCCTTTTGATCCCCTCAGGGATAAGTATCCAAAAATTGTTTTTTAATTGCACCTCTGCACCTCCTAAGGAGCAAATCTTCAAGTCGAAATTGATGTTTTCTTTATGACTAGGCGTTGGCACGACAAAATGTTTTGTCGAACTGTCAACAAGACTTTAATTCCATACGAAATAAGAAACGCGGTAACAATATGTACAGTCACTTGTAAAAATATGTGTTACCACTTAAAAGTATTGTTTTCTAAAAGTTTGGATTGAAAAGGTGAAACCAAAATAGATTGCCTTCAGAAAGACTGTATGTAACATCTCACAATTTTAATTGATACCGTAGAAGAGAATATTTACAGTGTTTAGATAAGTGCATACATCTGTTTACACGTAACTGTACATTAGCCGTCGTTAAAACAAGACAATAGGAGATTGTTAACGTTGGCAATTATAGTACGAACGCTAATTGATCGATGAGTCTTTTATACCCAGCCCGCTGTGTGCCAGTGGCTTCAATTAGTCTTTGTGCAGGTATATTAATCAATCATTTAAATTATAATCTCGCTGTGATATTATCTTATGTAAATAACAGTCGGGTACATAATTCGTCAAACCTTAAAAAATTCAAAACTTCAAAAATCAAATCCGAAGATGTTTAGAAGCAAAATAAATGGATCCAACATTTTTGCATCAACGCCGGGGTAAAACGTGGTGGTGAGTGTTTTCTATGAAATTCTCATGCCTTTGTTGCTCAATTTCTGATCTAAAATCTTCCACTGTTGATAGCGTTAGTAGCTTACAGTCGTGAAAACTTAAACAGGCACTAGAAAGCCGCCTCGTTTGCCAGCTATACTAAAGGAATCCCTAAGCGCCTTAAACGCTTTTCACGCTAAATGGCGTATAAAGTGGCATGTGTCCTATGCATTTTGCTCGGCATCCCTTTGTGCCCGTGTTCCGTTTCCGCCCGCTTTTCACCGCTGCAAGCGAGCCTCCACCGTGAATGCTACTTCAGAGACATCGTCCTAATTCTCGCCAACGACCGCTTTGTGTGTTGTTTGTGACGTGTTATGCGACGAAAATGACCTAATACCGACCAGGGGACTTTTAGGTGGATTTGTGTTTGCCCCTTTTTTGATTTGGCTTGTGTTTTTGTTGAATTTTGGCTAATTTACTAAAAACAAATCACGAATTGTGTGGTTTAATTAATTTGTCCTTTTCGTTTCAACCTTTTTGGGTAATTATTATTAAAAACCAATCATTTGTAGATAGGTATTTCTTGTTTGCAGTGTTTATAACCTTTGAAACCAACCTGTCTTCGCGGATGACCTTGAATTACGGTCATCATTTTACCATTATCGTTTAGGTACTATAAATACACAATCTTTAATTACATCTCTCTTAGTTATCATTTCCGTAATCGTATTCCTAATCTCATCCTACTGGGACCCCCTAGGGTAAGGCCCCATTGAGTTAAAATCATCTCTGCTTTTAAGGGGTTCATTAACATGAATATTTAACCAAAATAAGTCCTCTAAACTTTTTAATTGAATTTATTTCAAGTTTTGGTCAGGAACTTGATAATGCACGATCACTTTGTAGTCCCAAAGGGTAGATAGAGATGTACAGTTTAATTACTAGAATCTACGACCGATGTTGCAATGGCAAAATTTGCTTCATAAATTGGGCAGCATCCCCAAAACCCCTGGGCAAAGACTAAGAGCATATAATAATCTAATCACTACGTTGGACCCTTGGGCTCTCAGTGACAACATGTCCCAATATCCTAAAATCTGTAGGAAACACCGGGCACGGCCTCTATTGTCCGATTTTCATAGTGCACGTAGTAACAAAAGTCGTCTCACAAGTCACACTGCATAGAACGCACCGTAAATGCCATATCCTGAGACATCATCAAGAAACTAGGTCGATGTGCAGCGCATGAATCGGCGAACTCGTGTGACCCGGAAATCTTAGATTATTTTGCCTGTTCGATACTATAAAACCGCACTTTATAGCTTCTGAGCGTGTCAGTTAAACGGTTTTATGTTATTTAATACCATTTTTGACCCAAATTCTTTATTCAAGAAAAATAAAACTGTATGTCTCCTATCAAATAATTTTGCGCCCTTGTTTCATCTTACATCATTACCACTTCAAAGATAGCGTATTGATTGCGTATCGCTTAAAAGGACACAGACACAGCGTCCCTGAAATCTGTACTACTTGTAATTAATTATATCAAACGTTACCAGTACTAATTAAACTTGAGTGCTCTAAGGCAATAGCGCACATAACTGTTAATATATTACCCGACACCACTGTACATGGGTTCCTATGATACGACTTGTACCTACACCTACGTGCCTGCAGCTGTGTGATAGGGGTTCGAACACTGAAGATTGAGAAAATGGAATGATCATGCGACCGGCGAATTGCGTGGGGTACAACCCTTAATATCACCGCCACATGTGGTCGGCTGGTGGTTGGATTTCCAACGATTAGTGGCAACGGACTAGTGCTGTTAAAATATCTTTCCTCCTACGCGTTTATGAAACTTCGGTTCGATTTATTGTATGTATTATAACTTTTAATTGTAACTCTTTGACTTTCACTATTTGAATAAATATCAATCTGCCTAGTCTGTCCCCAACTATGTTGGGTCTGAAGCCGACCCCAACATAGTTGGGGTCGGCTTCAGACCAAATAAAAAATTCATACAACGCTGTCAGCAGTGATGTGAGGCCGGTTTCGTAAACATGTGTGCACTTAGTGAGGTGTAGTTTGGTTGTAAATGTGTGCGTGTGAGCGTGTATGCACAGAGCAAGGTGCAATTTTGCATGCATCATTGTATTCGCAGCGCTGTCTTGATTTTTTATTTGGATTGAGGGGTCGGCTTCCAGTGTTTTAATAGACAACATTGTCGAAAGTCTTGCATAGCTATGAGCCATGAGCACTCCATTTATTAACTTATCCATGTCTTCCGTGACCGTCTCAGCGTTCGATTTATAATACAACACATACGTGTCTTATGTGTGCTAACACTTTGAAGCGTGCCCATCCTTTAAAGGACAGCGACAGCTAATTAAGAGCATCAATTAAGTCACAGGTCATCGCCACTCAGCTGCTAATCTTACTAATTTCATCAGTGACGGACTAATCTCCGCTCTTATCTTAATTAGCCTGACCTTGAAGTATTTGTCAAGTCTAAAACCGTTTATTTTTATGGTGTTTTCGGCTTCTGCTAGCAGGATTCAATTTACGGTAATTTCTAGTTAGCGTATGGTGTGCTATATATCTTCCGTTGCTTTGCTATTAAGACAACTGGAATCTCCAGGGAATCGCTGCGGTAGATTTAATGCGGAAGTCGAAGGATTTAATGTTTTGGGTTTTGGCAAACTATTCTATACCCGTGTCAGACGATTAAGCAGTTTAGGAGTAATAAAGGAACCTCAATATTGTTGACGCTCATGACTTCGTTAAAAGTAAAGAGTCAATCCCAAAGTACTTACTTGAGTAAATCGTCCGTTTACTCCTAAATATGATTGTTATCCTCGAAAACTGAAATCGGAATAATTTTGCAGTAGAAAGGGTAAAGTTTCGGACGAATCTGAATGGAGAATTTCCAACTGGAGCATTTTTGAGAATTCTACATTCAGACTTTTACCTATTTTCTGTTTCCGCATTGAAAGTTGGAACAAATAAGTCTGACCTCCAGATATTTGTTCCGATTCCGAGTCTGGGTGTTTGTCAGCTCTCTCGCTAACAAACTTCTTCTTTTAGGACTAACGGATAACAATAAAAAGCAACCCGCCATATTGGAACGAAGAAAAATGGCGTAAGATATCACAAAATGTTGGCGAAAATGTCACGCTGTTCCTTTATCATATGCTTTTAACTGTTATACCATCCATGAGATTTTTATTAGGGTCTAGATTTTTAGGGTTCTGTACGTCTTAAAAGGTCAAAATGGATTTCTCATAAGAGTTCAGTGTGACTCAATCAATCTGCCTAGCCTTCTTCTATGTTAGGGTTAGCTTCCAGTCTAACCGGATGTAGCTGAATACAAGTGAATATCGTTATTGAAATTCACCATAGCATAGAAGTCATTTCTTTTTGTATCAATGAAAAAGGTTGCCCTTATTGAGCCTCCTGTCAATATAAATTATCCAACGGCACCGCTTATGACGGCAAATTTTCGGGTTCCTGCGACCCTTCCGCTTCATTTCCTCGTTAAATCAGCACTTTCGCTACCATTGTGAAAAAGGGGCTATTTTGAACTGGGGAATATTCTTCCACATGTCCTCCATTTCCATAGCACTTTTATAATTGGTGAAGAAAAGGTTTATATGTAAACCAAACAACCCCCGGGCTGTTACTGAGAAATTATTAATAACATAAAAACAGCGTGGAAACATGGACTAGAAAAAAAAGGACTCCGCGCCACGCATATCGAAAGTGAAGCACCGTACCAATCTATGTAAATAAGTGTCTTATTTGTGATATGTATTGTTATTCCTTGATACTTTTTTTGGGATGTAGAATTACTTTTACACCATTTCACAACACAAGAAGGCATTATTTTATTTTATTACTTGACTTAAACAGTACCTACAATGACGCCGCAGTGCCGCGTAATGGCACCTTATGATGTAAATGTGTGCGTGAGGCATGCTTGTACAAACGGTCCGGCATATTATAGTGCTTCACTTTTGATACGCATGGCGCGGAGTCCTTCTTTTTCTTCTATTGGAAATTGTGGAATTGGCTCGCCAGCTAGTCATTACAATGGACTAACACATAACTGGAGAAATACGTGTGTACACCTCTGTCTATGTCTACCCCTTCAAAGAATTTAAGCACGATGTTATGTTAAGCTAAGACAAAGAGGTCTACTCCCTAAGCTCGAAATCTGTAGTACCGGCCGAAGTTAAGGGCGATTACTACTCCGTATTACCCATGGACATAAGATTTGTTTAGGGCCCGACCTAAGAAGGACTGACATCACGAGTTGACAGTTGTCCCCACTTCCAATGTGTTTTTGTCCGTCCAAAAAAGTTAATTAATCGGGTGCAGGATTCACTTCGAAGTATCAAACTACTTTCGGACCGGCCCGTGTCTTAGTTGACGAAGTTATGTTCGGTTCCTATAGCCAAAAACGAATTGTTTTGCTTACCAATGGTAGCATTTTTTATTGGCAAACTGGGCATATAAATAGATTCGTAAGCTAATTTTACCTGTGATAGCTGCTCCCATATGGGAGGGTCTACTATGCAAAGCTATGAGGTTTTTGCTCCATTATTGGTAAAGATACAAGAGTCTTAATTTTAACCAATAACTGTCCGTAAATTATAGGAATCGGCCATTAGAGAGTAGGGTACCTACTTCATTGTTTACCAGGAAGGAGCTAGTACTTGTGATATAAAACGCAAACAATCGACCAACTTCCGGTGGCTGCATATAAACTGCTTCGATCCTAAGCAATTTGTTTAGCATAGCCTTGTAATGATAGCCCTTTGTATTCCCCACCCCACATGGGGATAAGGCGTGATGGTGCATAAACGCCATAGCTTTCTCCCTACGTATCATATACCCGCCCTAACGGAACTTCTTTCCTAATTTAGTAGAGACTTCTGGAGTCGGAACGAAAACTTGATGGCCCAAAAGAATGTACTTTTACTTCATTTCCACGGAACTTCAGAAAATATAAAGGCTGATGCGAGTAGGGTTGCCAAGTGTCTGTTTTTACTTTCAGTCGGTTTTAGTTACCTAATTTAGCGTC
This sequence comes from Dryobotodes eremita, assembly GCA_917490735.1. Lineage (NCBI taxonomy): Eukaryota > Metazoa > Arthropoda > Insecta > Lepidoptera > Noctuidae > Dryobotodes > Dryobotodes eremita. Next base: position 17,499,765 of record OU823257.1, read on the forward strand.
TAGTTTCCAAGTGTTTTGTATCAAACAACTTAGCGTTACGTTGTCTACTGCTGGGCATAGATAGACCTTTCCAAAAGTTGCCTTATTAGAAGCATAATTTGTCCAATCAAGTTTTTGATTACCGTATGGTTCCAGTCCCTTTGCGGAAAAATATATTTTATGTATCTATACTTAATAATATTATACAGAGGTCATACAATTTGTGAGTTTGAGGGTCTCTTCGGAACTACTGTTTCACGCGGACGAAGTCGCGGGCAGAACCTACGAATAATTAATTGCTTAGTCTTCTGTTGCTAATATATATTATACAAGGTTGCAGGGACATCGACGCGCAACTGTAACCATGAATTCAGCACATGATTCTAGAGTCCTTAGCATAGATATTTGTGGTCGGTTATCAAAAAAGAAATCTGCTGTTCCATAGAAAAGTGCAATTCCTACGCGGTCAAAATGTATGGCACAGCAATTTTTTTATTTTTAGTTACTGACGAAAAATTTTAACGCCCCCAGTTTAGAATCATGTAAGTACTGAATCCATGGTAACAGGTTGCGCGTCGGTGTCTCCGCCACCCTGTATGACATCTTTCTTTCTTTTTCTTTGTCAAGTATATTAACAAACATAATTAGTCGTCCATACGAAAGAAAGCCTTTAGTCCATAATAGCTCTAAAGCTTTCAATATTATAATACTTACCCATTTCCGAACGCTTTCGACGACCGCAATATTGAGAGAAAATTGCACCCAGTGGAAACATAAATTTTCTCTGCAATCCGGGGTAGTTACGTTCCAGAGATCTCCATCCCTACTTTATCTTATAACGAGTCGATGAATGATGAGGTGTTTAAATGGTAATTAGCTAAATGCATTCAGGTCTTCTTTTTCAGGTCGATGGTACGGTTATATTTTATTTGCCCAATACTTCACCAGGAGCAGTGTAGGTCGTAGGTTCGAACCCAGACAGGCACTTCTTCATCTTCTTTAGGGGTTTTGGTTTCCGCACTTAGTCTTTCATGTGGACCATTGTGCGTGCCAAGACGGGCACTTTACTTTGTGTTAATAATTTTATCACCACTGCTCTCAAAATGGTGAAGGAAAACATCATGAGGAAACATGTCCTAGAACAAAAAATTCGAAGACATGTGACATCTACCAACCCGCATTGGGCCCGCGTGGTGGATTATAACCCACTCTCACTCTCACAGAGAGGAGGCCCGTGTCCCAGCAGGGAGAACATTATAGGCTGATTATGAATACTTCACCACTTCCACGGCGTCGTTGGTTAAAGATAAAAACAGTTTCATTGAAGGATAACATTGAGAATTTTCGGAGTTAAAATAAAGATAATACCAATCAGACCGGCGATTTTATCTTGAAAGCAATTTAATTGAATCTTCTTATCAATTTAACCAAAGCACTTTCTCGACATGAATCCAGGAAGTGAGTCAGACGAATTAAAGTCAATTAACCGATCGATGGTGCAGGGGAGAACGCACCAGTCTGGCACAGGAGTACTACCCCTCTCCCCCCGCAAGTCGGGATGGCAGGCCCCCTCGCGGTTCACCCAAACAAACCCTTGCATACCCCTCGTTATTCTTGTACTTTCCCAGAAAAACGTCGCCGTCTACATTCGGTCGTTACTCGCCATTTATAATTTATTGCCAGCGCGGTTATTGGCTGCGAATGTTCAATTGCGCAAAATGTTTATGGCGCCAATCTATTCAAGTTTATTTTTTTTAATTAACAAAATGTTACAGATAACGGCCTCACAGCTGATTAATGTTTACTTGCTTATATGAATATTAATATAATATGGGTTGGTACTGTTTATAATATTACGCATTTGGTTATCGCGATACAGTCCATTTGTTTACTGTTCCTCGTAGAGTGACGCGATCGCGACCCCCGACCTCCTCGACTTGTGAAATCGTTGTAATATCTACAGGGCTGCTACAATGTAATACGAATCTGCGTCATTACGCTGAGCTCGGGGCGTCGCTTCCGGTAACTGCCGTTACTCCATTACGAGAGTGCTCCAGTCACAGACGCAATCAGCTATTGAGACACACTCTCGTGTGTAGGAGTTATTGTATTGCAGTAACAATTCATGTAGACATTATGTAAATGGTATATGTTACGACGTGGCAACCCTAGCTGAGGTTGTATAGAGCGGCTGGGGCGCAAGCGGGGTGCGGCGGGCGTGCGCGCGCACTCGCGGCGCCGCCAGTGGCGAGTCGCGGCTGAGACCGGCGCGTGGCAGTCCGGCCGCCCCCGCAGCTCGCACCGGTCCCGGCGCTGCCGGGCCTCCGCTCGGATGCCGCTGCCGGCCGCCGCAAGCGATGGTCCACGCCGGGCCGGCCGCGCGCGCGCCCTCTCGCGCGATGTTCGCTGCCGCTGAGAGTAAACCGCGCCGCGCCGTCTCGCCGCTCGGAATACCAAAGTCTCCGTCGTTCCACTCGGGCCTCGACCTCGTCGCCAGCCAAGCGGCCACCAAGCGCTCCGAGAGCGTGTCGGACGTCGCGCGCGCTTTTCGGTTCGCGCTGTTCGCCGGCCCCGGCATGGAGGGCCAGGGCCCGCCGCAGAAGGCGCCATCGCCGCCGGACGCGCGCAGCCCGCCGCCCCCCGCCGCGGCCACCGTTTCGCCCGAGCGCCCCACGATACCAAATGCCGATAAGGAAAGTTTGATGGTGCAGCTCCCCCCGCTGAAAGGTTCGTCGGTAATATAAACAATGCACCCGTGTTAGCTTTGCAGATATGGACATCAAATGCGGCGAACCCAGAAAACTGTTAATCTCTGTTTACATTTCTATACCTATATATATATTTCTGGCTTATTTATACTTACCTAGTTAATGAAGTAAACCGAATGCGTCGAAGACTATTTTAATACACTATCATGTACGACGCAGATAATCTCGCTGTAGTAGCGACAACTACAGTTTGTAATCGCCCACACCTCGTCACTGACAGCCTTGAAGAGTCTAATCAGCCTAGCCGACCGAAACAATGCGGCTGAATCACTGAAACTATTGAAGCTAGTGACTATCTTACGCGTACGTGTAGTATAGACGTGGGGGAAATAGCGAAAACGCCGCAGAAATATATCGACCCATTGGCGGCCAGCGGTCGGCCCCGTGTTGTATGTATGCCATGGGAAAATGTGTTGCGACGTCCTTGTGCCCTGCACCATAACCGGCGAAAAATCATGCAGCGCGATATTTAAAGCTCACGATACTGGGACCTGCCTAATTGCTACCGACCGGCCTTTTTGTTACAGACGCTAACTTTGCTAATGAGCTAAATTAGCACGAAGAGGTCATTTGCCTATATCTGAGATGTTTCAAAATTATCGTAAACAGGTTGTTAATAGACTGTCTTGAATACTTTGATATTGCTTATGTTTTTGTCATTTAGAAACGTGTTTGTTTATATGAGAGCTTAATTGCGGCATTTAACAACATTTTATATAACTCATGGTTGTAAAATTTCTCCAACATAATGATTTCATCGTTAAAGTACAAGTTTTACATTTATACTGGGATGAACTGCTAACTATAATTAAATATTTATCTAAGTCCAACATAAGTCTGTTGACATACATGACCTCATGCTGATATCGTTTGTGACCCTGAAAATTAAGATAAACCAGCATTACATTTATTAACATTAGCTTCTGCCCCCGGGTTCGCTCGCGTGGACTTCGGAAATTATACCACGGAAACATGTTACCGGGACCAAAAGTAGCCTATGTCCTTCCCCGGGATGCCATATATCTCCTTGCCAAATTTTATTGTAATCCGTTCAGTGGTTTAGGCGTGAAAAGGTAACATACAGACCAGAGTTACTTTCGAATTTATAATATTAGTATGCTTAAGATTAAATACTACCACTACGAATGTAACCACGTGGTTCTCTCGTGAATTTCGAAATTTTCTCTTAGACTTCTTGAATCTAAAGTATTTTTCTGTATCACTACTCAAAGACTTCCTAACGCCCCTCGTTTCTTAGTACTCGCAGATGACGCGAAAAACGCAAAGCTATTCCGTGGATCCTGTAATTTGCGGCTTTCACACTTCCACGAAATTGGGCGATGGACGAGAAAAAACACCACCATTTTTTTGAACTCAGTGCTTACGCACCAAGTTTTCGTCAGCTATTTAAAATGTCCCCTTTTGTTTCTGCGGGGCACGCATTTAGGACATAACTCACCGGTCCCCTTGGAGGGGTGTCTGGTGCGGGTGACAAATTTATTACGAAACGAAGCACTGAATTGTTGGCAGAACTGTCTCTTTGCTTAAACTATTGTCTCTTTTTACTTGAATATTGTCTCGTAAATCTCAGTATGCTTTAGTCAGAACTGCAAGTAAAGGGTGCCTTCGTTTTCCGTTTCTCCTAGATAGCATTATTTTCGGCTTTCATTTGGATGTAAAGGTACTGGAAGTTTCAGAGTGCCAAGAATCGGTCCATTCGCAATATGGGATGGGATTCCTGGATTCCTTTTAAAATTTTTTTTATTAAAGGACTGTCGCTTAGCGACCACATCGCCAAGTGCAGAAAAATACAAAATTGTTGATTACTATTTACCTTATAACTAACTTTTACAATCGTTTTGCCTTATCGGACACTGGAAAAGCAAGGATGGTATTACAAAAGCCAATATCATACCTTTTATATCGTCCTAATACTTCGATTCTACTATTTTCATTCCGGAGTCTGGACACACTCCATCAGAATATGAAATACATCATCAATCACTCCACAGTCATCACAATTAGGAGACAAACCTTTCTTAACAAGTAAACCAGGGTTCCAAAATGGTTATCAGTAAAAGTTAATGATAAGGGGATTGTTGATGAATTGTAAGTGGAACACTAGCTAGACCATTTCAGCTTGTACAACTCTGTTCAAGTCTCTGATCCGTAAATCTGCTACGAAATCTCAGTTCAACAAGGTGGTAGACCTAAATAACAACAACCAAACTTTTAAGTTGACATTGAATTTGACACTAAATTAATTCGAAAATAATTTAGATACTGGAAGTGTTTTGTTTTAAAGACCTTAGAAAAACATTTGGAGTAACAAATGGAGAATATCCATAAGGTAAACATAGGTCACCTCTACTGCTTCAATATTCATTTAGTTGTTCCCGAAAGCTTGGAAACTAGTTTGACAGCAAATTATTCCGCGCTTCAAAGTTTGGCTCCAAGCGAGTAATGTGTTGTAAATTTCAAACACGGCGAACTTTCAGCTGTTAAAGGACTGAAAGCTAAACGTAATTATTCCTCTTTCATCACATGTGACAAGCTGTTCCTGTTACAACAGATGTTGCCCTTGTACCGAGAACTAATTCGCTTATAAGTTTTCGTTACCAGGTGCGTATAAGACGTGGGTTTGACAAAAACGTCTACGATTATAAAATACTTGATGTCATAGATAAAGAAAAAAAACCGGCCAAGTGCGAGTCGGACTCGCGCACGAAGGGTTCCGTACCATTATCTATAAAAACGGCAAAAAAATCATGTCTGTTGTATGGGAGCCCCCTTAAATATTTGTTTTATACAGTTTTTTTTTTGTATTTGTTGTTATAGCGGCAACAGAAATACATCATCTGTAAAAAAATTCAACTGTCTAACTATTACGGTTTATGAGATACAGCCTGGTGACAGACGGACGGACAGCGGAGTCTTAGTGATAGGGTCCCGTTTTACCCTTTGGGTACGAAACCCTAAAAATTATGTATGTAAGTGAGATTGAAGATTCTGTGTTACTGTGCAACATATTATTTCTTAATCATCACATTAATCATTACCAAATTGCTAACTAACATTCCAATTTTTATTTCCTTTCTGATCAAACTAGTCACAATTTGCTGCACCATTACTTACCTACTTAGGTTGAGCTAGAAAGTGTAAAAAACTCCAGAGAAAGAATTATAACTTTATTTTTATTATTATAACTTTAATACTTTTCAGTATCATTACGAGTATCAGCCGAAAGACGTCCACAGTTAAAAATAGGTTTCCAGAAAGGATTGAAAAAAAAAACTTACAGAAAATAACCCCATGCTTTTTGTTCCCAGATGCACCGGCGGCGGAGCGTGAACAGCTCTTCGTACAGAAGCTGCAGCAATGCTGCCTGCTGTTCGACTTCGCTGACGAGCCCCTGTCAGACCTCAAATGGAAGGAGGTCAAGCGGGCAGCACTCCTCGAGATGGTGGAGTACGTCACGTCACAGAGGGGTGTTATCACTGAACTTATATACCCGGAGGCGGTTAATATGGTGAGTGTTTATATATCTTCTTAAATCTTAAATTCACTGGCATACAACGCACATCCTGAGCCGCTGGGTCTAGAAGCATAAAATTTTACACAAGAGTTCCTTATATAACGAAAATGAGCCCTAAGGAAGCATTGGATTGGATAGTATGAAAATTTCTATTGAAGTTCGTCATTCTTGCCGATGGGAAACATCGGCGGGCACACGGCTTGTAGCTCTAATCCTTTCTACTCCGTTTCTTTCTAAATGGTTAGCTTGTAAAACCATGCATGTCCTCGGTGCGGAAGATCCCGACACTTTTGCTTGATCTTTTCGCGAATTCGTATGTCCAAAATCAAAATATTTTATTTCACATAAAACTACATGGGCACTTATGAAACAGAAGCTAGGTGCACGGTTGCATTTCCTGTGGAGAAGAGCCGGCAAGAAATTCTATCCAGAGAGATGCCATCTAATTCTTCAAGTTAGGGCTAGTTTATTGTCGTCTAAGAGGTTTCATTACACTAGTGCTCTATTTCACTTAGACATGTACAGAAAGCAGTAATGAAGCATGTGGAGAGCAGTGGTGGCCCATTGGTAACGGCTCTCCAACTTAAGAGTTATACATCGTGGGTTCGAACCTAGGCAGGCGCTTTACTTTGTGTAAATAATTTCATTGCCACTGCTCTCAAAGCGGTGAAGGAAAACATCGTGAGGAAACTGGCATGTCCTAGAACAAGGCTGGTCAAACCCAGCCACGCGGGCCACAGAGTGGCTCCCCAACGCATTTGAATTTGCCCGCCAGCACTTCGGTCGGCCTGCTAGCCGGCGCGCGGTGTCATCGCTTCCACCTAATTGGTCGCCCCCCCCCGAACGCAACCGATCCGCGTCGTTCGGGTATTTTCGCTATTTCTACGTACCACTTGAATGTTCGGATGCATTAGTTTACTAATCAGTTTGGTGACAATTTGTTAAAGTAAATTAAAGCATATTTTGTCTTTTTTTTTTGTATAAATTACCTTATGAATATGGTAGAAGCGGTGGCCCGGCGCCGCTTTAGTCTAAGAAATTTTGCTCACCTGGAAAATCTATTGGCCAGCCTTGTCCTAGAACCAAAAACTCGAAAACATGTGACATCTACCAACCCGCACTGGGCCCGCGTGGTAGATTACAGTCCACTCCCTCCCGAAGAGAGGAGGCCTGTGTCCCAGGAGTGGGAACATATTATATTATGTACAGAAAAATACTAATGCAGACAGTTGAATCAATGTTACTTGTTTATTGTTGACCAAGAAAATGAATTTTCTGTACACACGCAGTCGGAGAATTAACATCTTATTAAGGTAGAAACAGAAGATACTACTAATACAAGTTCTGCTGCGATAAAATCCTAGATTGAATGAAGCACCTCCTTTAACATTTTCAATCAGCTCTTGAAGGCTTCACAAAGTCAGTACCTCCCCTTTCCACAATGCCTATAACGCCTTTGAAACTGATAAGCCATGCCAAGCTCTTTAGCTAGCGCGGCAAGATTCGAGATTGGCTCCGTAGTGGCAAAGATAAGACGCTTCAGACATTGTAGGGGTTCCTTGCAAGGAATATTTTTAATCTAAGTTTCCATTATCTTGTGGAGAAAGATAGATGTTCTGTTCAAAGCTTTAGGATTGAATATTTAAACGGTGCTGACATGCCACGGCATCCTTAATGGAACGTCCGAGTTTTGAATTTGTAGAATTATAATTTCACATTATATTGGAAAGTTTTGAGTATGAATGTGGATGACTATAAGGGCCTTAACAAACTGGAGATTTGCGAGCATTATTCTAGTGAGGCGATGGATTAACGCGCTCGCTGCGTGTGCGTAGCGAGCACGCGACGTGAGCGCGTGTTCACCGCGTTTCTGTAACGAGAGCGATCGACGTGAGTGTACAAGAGAGAGCGAGATAAGCGATTGTACAATATTGTGAAAACGCGGAGAACACGTCGCGTAGCCGCGCGAGTTCGCTTCGCGTCCGCGAAGAGTACGTTCACAAATCGCTTCGCTAGAAACACGCTAGCAAATCGTCAGTATGATAACGCTGTAAGAGTAGAGGAAGACTAAGAAACGATGGATGGACTAAGTGAAAGATGCCGAGATGACGACTAAGGGCGAAACTACATTCAGCTCCATTCGTGTTTCGCTGGACAATTTTCGACACACTGAACACAATTAATGTAAATGTTAATAATTAATGTTAATTTCAATGTTAGTCTGAACACTCGTTAGCATGCGCATGATAAAAACACACTTGTCCTAATTTTATGCCTGTTTGCCGCGAAAACTGAATAGACGCGGAAAGCTGAATGGATGCGTACGCATCTCTATACAAAATCGTTGTTTTCTATTGACAAAAGTCTGGTGCTGTCTAAAGCCAGCATCAGCCACAGCCCGACTTCACCCGCTGCTGGGAGCTTTGTGTGTGCAGGTGAAGGCGTGAATAATTATAACCAAGAAATATCATTCTCAGAATGTTCAATAGAAACTCCTTAATTTCGAGTCAATCACGCAACCAACAACGAACATAGTGAGTCCCTTGCGCTTACGCTTCATGAAACACGAATTGTTTTCAAAGACCAAGAATGTCCCGGCCGCCCTCGAAATAGCTACATTAATTTACTTTCAACTTTTCTTTAACTACCTTACATTTTTCTTTCAAAAGTATCCGAGGCTTCTCACGCTTAAATGCACTGAACAAAGGAAAATTGTTTACGGAACTTTTTAGGGTTCCGTCCGTCCGTGGTAAAAGATGTACAGGGTGGCAGGGCGCAACCTGTTACCATGGATTCACAACATGATTCTGAACTCCCATGTGTTGCCATATTTCGTGGGATATTAAAAAAAAAATTGCTGTTCCATACGTTTTGACTTCGTAGGTCAAAACACACTTTCACTTTATTTATTTTTCATCAATCATGTGCTGAATTCATGGTTACAGGTTACGCGTCGATGTCCCTGCCATAATATGTATTTTTTATATATATTTATAATATTTTTTATTTTGTTGAGTGCCTGTTACTTGTTGTCCGACATACACTGTCCTCCCATTATCAACACTGTAATTTGAAACATTGTAAAAGCCCCTTATTTTTAAAAGAGTAACCGTGGAGTTTCTTGCCGGCTCTTCTTCATAGGAAACAACCAATTGGAACCGTGCACCTAGCCTCTGACATTTCATAAGTGCCCATGTTGGTTTATGTGAAATAAAATATTTCGATTTTGATATAGATAGAACCAAATATCAGTTTGGTAAATATTGTGTTTTATCCGTCTGTCACAGACATGTGCGTCAGTGTTGTGGATGATTTGAATTATTACCAGCAAGCGCTACTGTTCTAGTGGAACTTTTGATTAAAATAGTTTCAACGGACTTGTGGTAGGTAGGGTGCAATCTAAAGACGGCGAAGTTGATTACAAACAAATTGTACTTCTAGTCCACAAACAAATAATGATATGAACTTAAAATGTTACTAATTGATGGGAGAGAATAATCAGCAGCCGAAAAAAATAAAATCTAAGTAATAGTGTAAGTAAACAAAGTTTTGCTTCTTTTGCAATAATTATTATTTTTGACTTATAGCCTCGTATTAATTGTAATTTTTAATAATTGAATTAAGTAAATGCTAAATATTACACAATTTCATGCAAATTACAGTAAATATTGTAAAAGTTTGTAAATTCTGCAAAACAACTAGTTTTTCTATGAAAAGTTATCTGCATTTTCAAATTTACAGTTTAGTATTTATATGCAAAATATTACACAGTTTAATGTTTATTACTTATGATTACTAGATATTACAAAACTACTAAGCGACTGAAACTATTAGGCTTTACTTGATATTAAAAAACCTACTTATTACATTTACAAATATCCGCGGATTAAGTAAATTTTTTGTAAAAATTACAATATTTTACTATTTTTTTCGTGCGGCAACCTGTATGCATTCACTTTTCAGGTCTTCCTTTTCTTTTACTAACATTTAAATAACAGCCTTTCTTATAAGATCAAGGACACAAACACATAAAAGTCACTATCATTTATTATTTGTGGAGGCCTCCGAAACTACGAAGATTCGGAAAGCCAAGGTTTTGTTCGGGGAATTGTTAATGAAGCCCCACTTCCGATTGTCTTCTGTTGTCTACTGGGCAAAATTGTATGTATGTATAAGTGCTAATATACACTCCCAGACTCGTAAATCGAGACACCCCGTGCATTTCCATGTAAGGTGTAAAGGCCTAAACCATCAAAAAATTATGTCAAAAAAAAGCGCAGTTTTGAAGCCGACATATTATTGGCCACCATTTTGGTGTCCTCATTCTTCCGAATTTGAATTCACGACCATTTAAAAAGTCATAGACAATTATACAAAAAAAAAATGCAGCGTGGCTCGGTTACAGACGCGACGCGATTCTGGTAGAACAATTTCCATGAAGTTTTTATAGAAATTGTTCTACTACAGTCGCGTTGCGCCAGTCTGCGGGAACTTTTAGGGAGTCCGGAAGTGTAATAAGCTGGTAGTATTGTGACACAGTACAGTGTATTTTTCCTAACGTGCCTTATTTGTAAACAAACTTGCTAAGTAAGAGACACAGGAGGAATTACAGCAAAAATTGCTTTAAATTAACCTTTCCAGTACGCAATTCAATGTCTAAGAAAAAGAATTCAAAACCTGAAACTAGTTTATTCTGAAAAGACTACACTTACCTTTTCCCATGGAGGTGGGCAGAACCTACCGAACTTCGTCGCTTCATCCACGTTCACATCATATTATTTGTTTACCAAAAAAGACAAAGACGAATATAATATACATATATTCATACATAATACGTATTCTATCAATTAATTGATGTAATCATTTGGATTCACGGACAAGGACAATGGCGCCTGTATTGAATGGGTTTTGATTGTCTATTGACAAATTGTCTATGAATTGACAATGAAGATGTCTGAGGATGCATTACGAAAGTAGACGTATAGCTGTGAGTACAAGTGATAGGTTTACTTCGTCTTGATTATGGAAAATTTATTTGTGGGTTCATTATATTTTGTTATTTATATCCAAAACTCAAAAGGTTATTGTAATTTTTATTTTGAACTAGCTGACCCGACAGACGTTGTCCTGCCCAATCCTAACTAATCTTATAAATGTGAAAGTTTGTGAGGATAGTTGGATGGATGGATGTGTGCTCTTTCACGCAAAAACGACTGAACGGATTTAGATGAAATTTGGCACACAGATAGACCACGACAGGGGTAATGACATATGCTACTTGTCATCCTTGATCGCAGACGAAGTCGCGGGCAACAGCTAATTTTCAATAATTGAAACAAAAATCCCATGCAAAGAAGACGTGCAGTATTTACCTAATTTGATAATTTTCCGGGGCACTTTTCAAATTTTTCTTTCCATAAAAACCTAATTCCAACTATTACGAATATTTTAAAACAAAATTGGCCAAATAGGCGCAGCTTCAAGAGAAACGCTTACCAACATACAGCATTTCATATTTATTTATATGCAGGCTGGCAGGAACATCGACGCGCAACCTGGTACACGGCACCATATCAAGCTATTCATTTTCAGTTTGCTGACCTCTCACTGTTCGGAAATCCTATACCTTGCGAGATCAACTTATACTGGAAATGTACAGCTTGATATGTACCCGTGTTCCATGAATTCAGTACATGATTCTGGAACCCCCGGCGTTGGAAATTTTTGGAGGTTATTATCGGCTGTTTCCTACAAAAATGTATGGAACAGATTTTTTTTTTACTTTAACCGACGAAAAATTTCTACGCTAATTTTTAAATTTTTATTTTAAGTTGTTATTTTTTATTATTTTTTATTTTTATTTTCATTTGACATTGTGTTGCTTATTTTTATTTGACATTGTGTTGCTTATTTTTATTTGACATTGTATTTATAATTTGATGACATTGTATTTAATTTTATATTGTGATTTGTATTTATCTCGTGTTTGTAATTGTAATACTTGTGATTGTAATATGGGAGAACCTGAAATAAATGGATTTTATTTTATTTATTTATTTATATACTGAATCCATGGTAACAGGTTGCGCTCCGATGTCCCTGCCACCCTGTATATAAAAAGACTCTTCTACCTTATTGCAACACTATTTTGTATAAAACAGTTTTCGTTATACTTCTCTCTTCTTCTGTTATTTTAACAGCAAGTTCCTGCCCTCTGACTGTCTCAATATTTTATTTTCTTCTTTTTTAAACGACTTCAAAAAGGAGGAGGTCCTCAATTCGCCTGTTTTTATTTTTTTGTTACGTGATATCTCAGGCAATTGTGGATCAATTTCGAAAATTATTTTTCTAATGGATAGGGTATGACTCAGGGGTGATCCCATATAAATTGTATTATTGTTTTGTTTTATTATTATAAATTAACAATTTTTTTTTTCTATTAATAATATTAAATTTTATTCGAAAACATCCATAGGTTTCTTACTAAACTTCAACTATATCCGACGACCCTGGTTACTATCTTTTTTAGTGACTGTACATAGCAAGTCGTTTTTTTTTATTTTCATTATTAATCGTGCTTCAGTAGGGCAGTTGGGGAATGGGGGGCATTTAGGCTGTCGCGTTCCGATGTTATAGCCGTCGCCAGTTTGACATTATGATCGCTAAGATTTATTATTTGTATGTAAAAATACTGAAGGTCGTTTTATAAATGGGTCAACAGTCATTGTTGTGTCGAAAGCACGACATAATCATAAACATGTTTCTTGACAATGCATCATAATTAAAAAAAGTGACAGCCGTATAAAAACCCGGAAAAAATTTCAATTTCCTATTTGTAAAATTTTCTTTTCTGGTTGATTTCGTTGCGGGTTGAATAAATCATTTTCCTGGGACTCGCCGAGCTTCGAAATCTTGGCTTACTAAAATTATTTCTGTAGGGATACTTTAAACGGCTTTAAAAAAAAGCCTTATGCCTGCTTTCAACTTTCGTCGCTGAACCTAGCGTTGAAAATCCAACAGCGCCCATTTTTCTTCATCGCCTAGTGTTAGTGAAAACGGGCATCACAACACTTATGGTCACATAAACATTGACTTATTCTTCCCCATTTGTCCGCAGTTCGCGATAAACCTATTCCGGACACTACCGCCCTCCTCAAACCCGAATGGCGCGGAGTTTGACCCTGAGGAAGACGAGCCCACGTTAGAAGCGGCGTGGCCGCACCTACAGCTGGTCTATGAACTGTTCCTACGGCTGTTGGAGTCGCCAGACTTCCAGCCCAACATCGCCAAGAAGCATATCGACCAGAAGTTTGTTTTACAGGTGAGTGGTAACTTTACCATAGTTTATGTGTTATATTGTTTAGTAATGTTTGAAACGTCGTGATGGCCCTGTTGTTAAGACTTCGCCCCTCATGCACTAGTTTGTGACTTCAAATTTCAAACCCGAGCAAGTACAGTTCGTGCAAAACTTTATGAGCCCTCTGAACGTAGGCCCGAGAACGAAACCCCGCATGGTACAGTTGAGTGAGAGTAAGAGAGTTCCCTCGGACACCTACATTATGCATACTGCGCAGCCACTCGTGTGCAACTTCCGAAAGCTCATAAAGTTTTGCGCGAACTGTACCAATGTGTTTTTCAATCCACATCTGAGTTTATCTTGGACATTGCTGACATTAATGAAGAAAACATTGTGAGGAAACCTGAACTGAAATCGCCAACCTGTCATGAGCAAACGTGGTGATCAATGCTCGTACCTTCTCTGTATGAGCCCTTTGCCCAACAGTGGGACAATAATAAGCTGGTATTATTATTATTAATGTTGGATATTGGTGTATAGTGAACGTCAGTGATACAAGGTAAAATTAAAATAACCGGCGAACCTTAATAATTAACTTAAAATAGCCGCAGGATAGTTTTTAGTACTTATCATGAGTAGAAACACAATTTCGACAAATTCAATAACTTGTATTCTTATTACGAAATTGTATCTTCTTAGTTAATTGAAGGTGAAGGTTGTGGGAGTCCTCTGAATGCTAGCAGCACAGGGCCGGCAGTCTCGACATTAGATAGTGACAAAAATCTGTCGCTAAGTCGTATCGATGTCAAATTCCTTTAATAGATTTTCAACTTTATCACCAAAGCATAAGGTTGAAAATCTATTAAAGAAATTTGACATCGATACGACTTAGCGACAGATTTTTGTTGCTATTCATGTCGAGACTGCAGGCCCTGGATCGATTGATGTGGCGACGCTTTGGGTAGGCTTATGTCCAACAGTCGACGTAGAACGGCTGACATTATGATCATCGTATTGTCCTAATTTTTTTTATCGATCACACGTGTCGGCTTATTTCGTTATCTATGGTAATGATGACGTCAATATTGATTGTTTACAAGTGTTATCGATAGACATAACATATTTAATCGCATAGTGAAGAACACAACATATTGTCAGCGACGATTACGCAAACATTTTTATAGATCAATAGGATGTGGGGCAAATAGGCGTAATTTCATATCAATGAGATAACGCATTGTGATTTTAGGTTATACACGAGTTGATGAGCATTCTTTTTGTATTGGTTTATAACTCTTATTATTATGTGTATACTACACAGAATATGCACTTTTATCATTTTTAACGTGACGATATTATCGTGGACGTCCACGTCCACATCCATGGACTGTATGGAAATACATGCACGTTATACCGTTATCGCGGACGGAAATTTCAAACGTCTTCATACAGGGTGGTAGGGACAAGGACGCGCAAACTGCAACCATGAACTCAGCACATGATTCTAGAACTCCTTTTTTCGTCGATTATCAAAAAACAAATCCGCTGTTTCATAGATAAGTGCCATACTTACGCATTAAAATGTATGGAACATTTTTTATAGAAAAATTTCAACGCAAGCAGGTTCAGAATCATGTTTATACTGAATCCATGGTAACAGGGCGGCAGGGATGCCACCCTGTATATTTCCATACATTTTACTTCCCTGTGTTATCGTGATGCCGTAGACGTCCACGGTAATATCGTCCCATGATAAATTATAAAAGCACACAATAATCTTAAATGACTTTATTTCTGTAAGTACGTTTGTATAAACACTTTTACACGTCAATCATATTTTTTAAACCAGCGAGGTAATTACGTAACACACTAACAGTAGGAATGGCTTTCATTTTGACAGTTCAATAACGTTCAATGCGTTGTTTACGTTGTTGAGCAGACAAATGTTTCGAACATATGAAGCAATGGATTAGCAATATCCTTCAAAATGATTCAGATTG
Organism: Dryobotodes eremita; assembly: GCA_917490735.1. Taxonomy (NCBI): domain Eukaryota; kingdom Metazoa; phylum Arthropoda; class Insecta; order Lepidoptera; family Noctuidae; genus Dryobotodes; species Dryobotodes eremita. The sequence goes on from OU823257.1 coordinate 17,515,344, forward strand.
TGATTGATAGTGTGTTACGCAATTAGGGTGCTGATGTGGTCGGTGTTTCCTATCTGACTACTCTGAGAAGAAAGGCCGAAACATACTCAGATGAATATAAACCTTAGACTAAGATTTGTTTCTGAAGTTTATAAGATACTCATAGCTAGGCGTGCATATGCCTTAACCAAAAAGAAATAGCACCAGACTTCAAAAAATGGTCGTACACTAGGGATAAAGCTTTGCGTCGGCATGTGGCACTGGACAAGCGATTTTATGTTTATTTTCCAAGTCGAAAGAAGAAGTATCTCTAACAAAGAAACCAAGATAAATACATACTTATAATAACAACAGAGAAAATTACATACTTCGCTTGAACAACTAGTTATTGCTTTGTCAAATTGCTCGACATGAACAACAGACTATTTTCTATAACGACTGGTATATAGATAATATACAAGGTCAAATTAAATTAGCCAGCGAAACTCCGCAGACGTAACAAAATAAAAATATTTGTGGTTTTTTTGGGGTCAATGTCCTCTCTTGTTACTTGAAGTGTGAGTAAAAATTTAGATATCGGAACCCATCACGGCTGTAAAGGTTACAGAACAAAAAAAAAGATTTTTAAACTAATATTTTACGTGACTACACAGTATCGGCGGTTGAAGACCCCAAAAATAAACAGCATCAGATTCATTTATTTTTTGTTTTATCATGTTTAGATATCGATACCCATCACGTCTGCGAAGTTTCGCTAGCTAATTTAATTTGACCTTGTACGTGTACCTACATATTTGCCATCGTTCGTCTCGCCCTTGACAGTATGTTATTGAAAGCAATTCCGCTTAACGATTGATTTATACAACTGCTGCTGGTTGAAAACATAGGTGGGGAATAAACTTGTACAATGAATGTATAGCGATATTTCGACGATGTTCGTGATAAATCCCATGCAATAGGTATAGGGCTGGACTAAAGAGATTGGACTTGCTTAGAGGTTTCTAGGAGCTGGTGGCCCAGTGGTAATGGCCGCCACTTACGATTGCTCATGCTGTGTGGAATCCTTCTTGTCACAGTTATGACGTGCAGCTGTCGACATTTCTGTTTTGTGCTCGTGATTATAGATCTATTTTTTTTTTATTTTTGTTTATTATTAGAGCTGAAGAAAAAAAAATAAAGAAAAATAGTTTATTCTGCACAAACTGTCTAGCATGTTTGCTGTAGCACGAACCGACGACTTCCATGCTATTATGAGGAAAAAGACCGCATCCTTATTAGGCAGAATGAGGGCTAGCAGCAACAGTATCCTGAAAACCCTAGCCGAACAACACGATGCACCCATACTGAGACACTTTGTCAGGTTGCTCGTGCGGCAGGTATGAATATCTAATAGGTACCTACTGTTTTATTCTATTTCATAAATACTAACCCTTAGTTGATAAGTCGTTACTAACCAGTGGACCAATGTTGTCTAATTAAATAAATAAATAATAATAATAAAAATAATAATCATCGTCCGGGTGAGTCCATCAGACATATTATCTCTGGTTGTTCTCGTCTAGCTAACGGCGAGTACTTGCACAGGCATAACCAAGTAGCCAGGATTATTCACCAGCAACTTGCTTTGAAATATAAACTGGTGGATTCTGAGGTACCGTACTACAAGTATGTGCCCGACCCAGTTCTTGAAAATGGCCATATCACGTTGTACTGGGATCGGTCTATCATTACTGACAGGACTATTGTCGCCAATAAACCTGATATAGTGGTGATACGAGGGTCATTCAATAAATACTTAGCCTACAAAAAGTAAACGAAAATTTTGGAAAAGTGGCAATTTATTTTTCAACATAGTCTCCTTTTAGTTCGATACACTTAGCCCAGCGATGCTCTAACTTTTTTAACCCGTCCGAAAAATAGTTTTTGTCAAACTCTGCAAAATAGGCCTCCGTGGCGGCGATGACCTCCTCATTCGATCCATATCTATTCCCGGCGAGTGATTTTTTCAGATTAGGAAACAGAAAGAAGTCACAAGGGGCCAAATCTGGAGAATACGGTGGATGGGGCAGCAATTCGTAGCGTAATTCGACCAATTTGGCCATGGCAACGGCAGACGTGTGAACCGGTGCGTTGTCGTGGTGAAACAGCACTTTTTTCTTCGCCAGATGGGGTCGTTTTTTCTTTAATTCGGCGTCGAATCGGCCTAATAAATCGGCATAGTAAAGCCCTGTAATTGTTTTACCCTTCTCGAGGTAATCGATGTAGATCACACCTTGTGAATCCCAGAAAACGGTGGCCATAACTTTTCCGGCCGATTTTACAGTTTTCGCCTTCTTTGGAGCACGTTCCCCGGTCTGGATCCATTGTTTTGATTGCTCCTTGGTCTCTGGTGTGTACCAGTGGATCCAGGTTTCATCGACGGTCACAAAACGACGCAAAAACTCCGCTGGATTCATCTTAAACAGCGCCAAACACGTCTCCGATGTGGTCTCACGGTTGCGCTTGTTTTCTGGTGTGAGTAAACGCGGCACCCATCGCGCCGACAGCTTTCTCATGCCGAGTTCCTCGTGAAGAATATGATGCACTGTTCCTTCTGAAATGCCTACAGTCTCAGCTAGCTCCCGAACCTTCAATCGGCGATCTGCCAATACGAGATCATGGATTTTTTAAATGTTTTCCTCCGTAGCAGCTGTTTTCGGTGCACCTGGACGTGGTTCATCAAAAACCGACGTACGGCCACGTGCAAACTCGTTGAACCAATTCTTGACGGTGGCCATCGATGGAGAAGAGTCACCGTACACAGCATCCAAGCGCTCTTTGATTTCGATGCGCGTTTTCCCTTCCAAAAATAGGAATCGAATCACCGAACGATATTGCTCTTTTTCCATTTTTGTAAAACCGATCGACACGTTCGCTTCCATAAGTTGTCAAATTAAAACAAATGAAGGGATTGGAATGAAAATTTGAAAAAAGAATTAAAAAAGAATGTGCTACACTGTGGTAAAACTCTTTTGAAACTACAGCGCCCTCTGGCGATGAGGCTAGGTACTTATTGAATGCACCTCGTAGATCGATTAGCGCGTCGCACAATGATTATCGATATTACCATTCCGCATGACGAGAACCTCGTGAAAGCTGAGAAAGAGAAACAAATTAAATATCTCGACTTAGCACACGAGGTTGTTGACATGTGGAATGTGAGCTCGGCTATCATTGTGCCGATTGTCGTATCGGCCAATGGCCTGATGGCCGAAAGCCTCGACCAGCATCTCTCGAGGCTCTCGTTAGGCGGTTGGATCAAGGGCCTGATCCAGAAGGCAGTACTCCTCGATACGGCTCGCATTGTGAGGAGGTTCCTGTCTCTGGAGTCCTAACCACCGGTAGCTTGGACCCTGCTCCCGATACCGGCGGACCACTATTTTTTATATTTTTAAATGTTTTTTTTAATGTTTTTATAAAAAATATTTAAAAATGTATTTAATAAGGATGTAAATAAATAAATGACATAATAATAATAATACAAACAAGACGCACATTACAAATAAATGTCATTAATTAATACACACATGCAAAATAGCCAAAAGCTTCGTATTCAAGCTATAAAAGCTTGACAATTTTTTTTTTCTTTATTATTATTTTGTTTGTTATTTTGTCTAATTATCTTTTTTGTATGAACGTGTTTCTGTGACAAGTAAACCTATTTTTCTTTGTTTGTTCGAACCCAGAGGTGTTTTGCTTGGTGTAAATTATTTCATCACCACTGCTCTCGAAACAGTGAAGGAAAACGTCGTGAGGAAACCGGCATGTCCTAGGACCAAAAATTCATAGACATGAGACATCTACCAATCCGCACTGGGCCCGCGTGGTGGATTTCAGCTCACTCCCTCTCGCAGAGAGGAGACCTGTGTCCCATCAGTGGGAACCTTATAGGCTGATTATGCAAGAGGTTTCTGGACAAACTTAAAAAAGCCGGACATGTCCAGACAAATTTGGGCGGGGGGGGGGGGTTAGAATTAGCGGAGGTCAGGCTTTTTACTAAGGAAAACTACATTCTCATATTAATATTCAAAGTCATACTACTAAGAATTTCCGAACAGAAAAACTCAACAACACTATATATAAATACATAAGCGAGAAACCAATCGCACGTAGACCAATGAGTCGGTCAATTAATACATTAGAAAGAAAGAAAGAAAATACGTTTATTACTACAATAGCACCATTGGAACTTACGTACTTCGCCTCATCAACTCTATACCATGGTAATTGCTTTGACAAATTGAACTTCACAATACTTATCTATACATAGTGTAACCCGGCCCTCGGAGTTGTACAGAATTGGTTAGGAGACTGGATGTTGATTGTCTCCTTCGGTGTTGTACTTACTCACCACCGTGCTAAAGTAAATTTGTAGGGTATAATAAGCTGCTAGGGAAAGATTCAATTAAACAAGTACCTTCTTACACAATGCAATGTTTATTACAATAACTTACAATTGAAGGTTCACAATATTGAATGTGGCTGGCCACATACCTTCCCCCATACACCTGGGCTTCCACACCAGTACAACCAGTCTCGGGTCTAGTTGTATTGGTGTGTTCACCTGCAATGAGACTATTACAGTAACTCAGAGTCGCTATAGCGAGTCCGTGAGATGAACCACTTAATAGATACTAGCTCAATCATACAAGTACCTACCTATCAAGGTTGTGCTAACAACGGGAACATAAGATTATGCTAAGCAATCCGCGACACAACACTTTATGGCAACTGGTCTCATCACCCAGTCCATACAATAGGCCTAACTCTCTCATAGACTAAATCGCTACCTTACCGATTATTCTCAGTGATCTCTCAGTACTATAATCCCTTCACTTGACAAGACTACGACCCTTGGCATCAAACACAGGATACCCCTGTGTTCGCACGTTACGTGGCCTACGGGTATTATAATGACGCTTCGTTACCTGGAGCGGCGAACTTCCCTCATCACCGATATCGGCTAAGTAAAGCCTTCCTGTCACACGGATGACCACACCTCAAAGGTTGCCTGCACCCGGATCCATTCCAATCATCAGACCACGGGGCTACTCCAAAGCATCACGTGTCAATATTTATTAGAGATACACGAGAAAAAAGGCTAGCATAAACAGCCAGACCTGTAACAATACACTCGTGTCAGAAATCACATGTACGGGCCACGCCATCCCACATGAACAAAGAATACGGTTGAACACTCACCGGATTCAGCTTCGAATGGGACTTACTGGAAACCCATCGGGTTATTTGGACACAGTCTGTTCCTCCAGAACTAAGTCCCTCTTCCAAATCCTATTCGTATCGTGTCACACACGTTGCGGGTCTTCCCCATGCCGGATCAATGTCACAAACCTTCGGGAAGCTTCCGCTACCATAGACTAAATAGAATTCTTGTCTATTGGTTATTTTCCATTTCTTAGGCATTGTTTTAAATAAAATGTGGGAAATTATGTCTGTATGTTTATTTATTTAAATTAACTAATACTCTTGTATATAATTTACATGACATAATTTCTCAAGTGTTACAGAGAACACGCTGACAGCCATGCCAATGCCTGACACAAGATGTCGCTACCTGTTGCGTTATTTATTGATTTTGCAACGTCACAATAGATATAAAACAATTCCATGACTGACTGACTGGCAGACACATAACGTCGCTATCCTGTACGATATTTATATTTTACAGTAAAAAGTTGGGATCACATCAATATCCCAATAAGGTTAAAAATAAATGCAGTATGAAACTGCCATGTACGTATGATCCCAAAATTATGTAGTCAGCAAAAGAGATAAGTATGGAGTGTCGCCGGATATAGTTGAAGTTTAGTAAGAAACCGATGAATATTTTCGAATAAAATAAAATAAAATTAATAGAAAACAAACTGGTAATTTATCAAATTAAATTTCGTTCGAAAACATTCATCGGTTTCTTACTAAACTTCACGAATATCCGGTGACACTGCATACTTATCTCTTTTGCTGACTGTACTTATCAGTAAAATATCGTACTTTTCAACGTTGGGTGAACGCGGCCTGGGAGAGAATTCATGATATTCCCTTAAGCCGTGTCCACACGTTATAATCATTTGCCCGATCCGATTACCATATCCGTATCGCCGTATCATTAGTCGTACTGTATCAAACTCCGTATCAAGTTATGAACGCCTTTATTTAACTCCTTAACATACCTGTCGAATCCAGGGCCCCAATTCTGCCTGGTAGTTATTATTCCCCGCGTAATCTTACTACGTGCAAACCACGTCAATATCGTGTCTTATAGAAACGGTTTCGTTCATTGTATCATAGAGAATACGTTATCAGCAGATGTCGTGGTTAGATAAGGAATTGACGTGGTTTCGAAGTAAGGAATCGTTAAGTGGTCATAGTGAATTACTGTCCAGGCGCCAAACTGTGCCGTATCCCCATCTCCTTTGATGATCGGACAAAAACCGACTCGAAATGGAACGGGCCGTATCGCGCTTTGTATCAGAGCGGCGTATCAAGACTGCGTATCAAGACTGCGTATCATGATCGCGTATCATCACCCGTCCAGATAGGCGATCATGCTACGCGTCGGCGAAACGGATACGGTGATCGGATCGGGCAAATGATCATAATATGTGGACACGGCTTTAGAGGATGTAGAAGTGCACTTAGAATTTTCTTTCAAAACTCAACCCCTTCAGTAGTATAGCGGGGGTTGAAGTTTATATGCAAACGAAGTTCCAGGACGCAGCGAGTAAGGTCAGAAAAAAAGCTTTGTTAACACTTTAGTAAAAACAACTAAGTTGACGCACAATTTAACAATGCAATAGACAAGAGTTTGTGTTACTTTAATATTGTAAGTCATAAGTTTCTTATGAAAATGTAAACAAATGAATCAGAAAACATAACTGTGGATTCAAAGTTGCAGTGCAACTTACAAATTGAGTGCTTTGATTTGATTATTTGAAATCTTAAATCCGAAATTATTATCTATGTTTAAATCACTTTTAAATATATTTTTCTCTTAAGAATATTTTGAAACCAAAAATGTTGATTGGTTTTCGTGACTTGACTCTAAATAATACCTAAACACGTTCTACTAAATATGTATAATGTAGGTAGCAATTCTGCCTTCATTCATCCGTCGCCCTTGGTCGCGTTATTAAGAGCAATCCTCGCTTTCTGAGTGATTTATATGCCTTTTTGATTTATCAATGGCTGCCAGTCTTTGAGATCTGATTGGCTGAGCGAGACCTCTTCGTGCGTACTGTTACCGGAATATTTTCTACAGATCGACTGATGAATTGAATGTAGCTTATTTCTGAAAGTAAATTAGGACGTTGAAATTAGGAGTCGATGCGAAAGGATAGTAGAATAAATTATGTTTTTCTTTTTTGCGTAGCTTCTGAAAAAGACAGGTATAGAAAGAAAAAAAAACATTGTTGTAAGTACATACAAATTACAATGTCATAATCGAATATTTTCTAAGATAACATTCTGATATAATGCAAGTATTGGCACAGAGGCACGTATTGGTAAATAGTAGCAGCTTATTTTTCTTTAAATCAAAACCAACGTCATCTATCCCACTGCTGTGCAAAGGTCTCCCTACTTTCCAATTTCTTTGGATATGTTAGCTTATCCAATTTCAGAAGTGTCCCCGTAATTTTAAGAACGTTCGGGCATTCTAATGTCAGTCTCAATCTGTCAAAAATGTTATACAGTCCTTTGACAGTTATTTTAACTCTGACAGCAGCAACCCAATAGCAAACTTATCGTAACGATTAAATGATAAATGATTTTATTTCTGTAAGTAGGTTTGTAGAAACACTTTTACACGTCAATCATATTTTTTAAACTAGATGAGGTCGGCGTTTCCTATCTGACTACTCTGAGAAGAAAGGCCGAAACAAACTCAAGGTCACAGTCTCTTTTAAAGTCCAGACATAATCTTGGTCAGGTCATGCGAAGACCATGCAGATTGGTATCTGAAATGGTCTTTTGAGGAAAGAACCACACAGATTGAGTGGACCTGTCCAGTCAGTGCACGCATTTGTCAGTAATCGTGCAGATCGACTCAGGAAGTCAGGACTTAAGATTATAAAAAGATCATTGTGAATTTGACAGAATTGCCAATGGCAGCAACCCAACAGTAGGTAACCTTATTGCATCAGCAATAAAGATCACTCTACTCAGAGGTAATTACTAACAGTGAACGGACGTAGATTTTGAATATTTTTAATCACGGGAATCGGCCTTCTTTTCATACTATGTCCACTATCAAACAACAGTTTCTCTAACGAGGTGTGAAATTCAAAGAATGTGGAACACAATTTTTCCGGTCGTAAATTGATTTAGGATGATAAAACATAATAACTACCGTAGAAAATGTGGAATGTAAATTCATTGTATAATTTTATTAGATGGTAGATTGCGCTCCGTTTTGTTATAACCTAAGAAATATTGAAATAACTTGAAAACTTACAAGAGCATGTTTTCAACTTTTATGTTCACCATTTTCCTCCATACAAAACTTTTAACTGTGGTTAGTTTTGTTAAAACACGTTTCAAGTAAACTTCTTGTTTGTTTTTCATAACATTTTATAACGCGGCGCGTGTCACGCCTGTTTGAAGGAGCCTTTACTCAGATCTAATGAAAGTTTGATTTCGACGACTCACCTGCTTCCATAAAGGCTTCTTCAAACAGGCGCGACACGCGACGCGACATAAAGGCACCACCTGTCGCGCGACGTGTGGTGCCTTTGTATCGCGTGCGATTCGCGACGCGTGTCGCGTCTGTTTGTAGGAGCCTTAATGTTTCGTGTATCTAATAGTTCAAAGCATAATAGTGACTAGGTACTATTATTGTGATGGGTGGCTATGATTACTTACCTTATAATCTAAAAATATCGGCACAATTTGTAATGACAACATCAAGTTGAGTTTTAACTCATAAATTGTCTGTTTAGCTAAGACCCACATTTGACTTTCATTTTATTTTATAAAAAGTCTGCTTAACAAAAGCATACCCTAGTATTACATTGATAGTACATAGCGTGCAACACTACAACCCCTTTTCTACCCCAATTCGGTAGAAAATGTACCTTGTTTTATCAATTCAACACAAATCGTAAATTGATACGAAAATCAATAGCAAATGTCGCATGCCATAAACCTCTTCATGCAGACATCGAATTACACATCTCTATAACTACTCACTCCAGTCATGGCAGCAATAAGGCCGTGTCCACGATGACAGCGGCGAGCGGAGCGGGAGCGGGGCATATCCGAACTATGACACCTGGGGCCTACTCGTAAGTCCGTCAAATTAGCTACGGGCCCGTCCGAAAGTAGTTCGATACTGCGGGATAAGGTTCACTCCGCAGTATCGAACTACTTTATTAACCTTCCGATTTATTAACCTTTTTGGACGGGCAAAAAAGATCGGGAGTAAGGACAATTGTCAAATGGTGTTGTTATTCATTCTTAGTTCGGACCTTGAAGATATCTTATGTCCGTTGGTAATACAGAAAAGCAGCCCGTAACTTCGGCCGAAATTACGAGTTTCGTGCTTAGAGAGTAGACCCCCTGAAACGACATAGTTTTAAATAAGAATATAGCATTTTCGTAAAACTGTCGCTTACAATAAGTCGCGTACAATAAGTTACGTCCAGGAAGCGCCAAGGAGCGTTGCTACGTTCCGGTTTTCAGGTTATGGGTGCTGATGTAATTACAGGCACATGAAACTATCCATTCTTCTCCATAGATATCTACGTTTTAGAATGGGCAACTAACTTCAACTTTCTGACTAACTGACCGACTCTTTGACAATGCAAAAGTGCCTCCAAATGGTTTAATTGAAATAAATGCATTGAGTTTGAGTTTCGAAGAGTTTGAGTTTGAACTTTTATCTTTGTCGCCGAGTTGACCACGCCTCTGCGATGCTTCTGGTATTGCAGATGTCTATAGGCGACGGTGCCATGCCACAATTATTTGCCATTCAATAAAAAAAAAGATGAGTGCTCGCCTCCGCCCGACGCTACCATCGAGGCCGCGTCCTTACATAATCGATTCCAATGAATCTTTCATCGCAATACTTCGTTTGTTTACGACCTGTATCATGTGAATACAAACTTTTTGCTCCCTTTGATCTATTAATTGAACCTTGTTTAAGAAACCTTTTTGAGGTGCGAGGTTTTGAATGCTAATAGTGGAAAAAATAACGCTTTTGAAGAATAACAAGGTCGCATTTGTATTTGACCTTTTTCTATGTTAGCGGATCGAATGTCTACATTATTTTGTAAACAAGCAATTTCTTATTTCTAGGAAAGAATAAAAACTAGATTACAATAACAAGTTCAGAAACACTGAATGAATGAAAGAATATAGCTCAATGAACGCTCATACTCATTTATAACATAACTAGCTTCTGCCCGCGACTTCGTCCGCGTGGAATAGTTACTTTGGGCTAACGCTGACTTTAACCCGCGACTTTACGTACGTTAAGGAGCTGTTTTAGGTACATCACGCTTTTATCAGTACACGGAGAGAAGATTTCTTAAAATATTCCTGGGGAGTTTATGAATTTTTACTGGGGCTCTGCAGTAACGCGGGACCATATGCGCAAACCCAAGAAAATTTACCGGGTTACCCAGTACAAATTCTAGGATTTTTTTTTTATTAAGGTCTTAGAAACTTTACTGGGTTACCGATAAAAAATTTACTGGGGTATTGAACGTCATTTTTGTCTATTTTGCCGTCAACAAAACGGTGCTCGTGCTAAGCCTGCTGGAATATTTCAAGAAATCTTTTCTCCGTGTAAGAGTGGAACTTTAAAACTGCGATATCTCCTAAGATATTCATTGAAATCAAATGATGTAAAGGGCAATTTTGTTTTAAATTAAATACTTGTGATGAATAACGTATTTATTTGGATAAGGATTAATATCATGTTTATAAAAACACCTTCGCAAATAATGCATTATTTTAGAACAAATTAGTTAGCATAAAAAAGTTTATAGTGAGCCAACCTTAAAAGATAGACATAAGCTGTCGCAGACTTTTTTTTTTAAACTTTTAAAGAGTAACAATTCTGTAATACATGATTTTTGCGAAACTTTAACCGTTTACGCAGCGCACGCAGCGGAAGCTCTCAAAAGGAAAAAAAAACCCACGATTTTGAAACTTTGCTCATTAGTGCTCCGGTTCTATTGGTCTTAGCGTGATGATATATAGCCTATAGCCTTCCTCGATAAATGAGCTATCTAACACTGAAAGAACCTTTCAAATCGGACCAGCAGTTCCTGAGATTAGCGCGTTCAAGCAAACAAACAAACAAACAAACTCTTCAGCTTTATTATTAGTATAGATATCATGATCTATACTGCCACGAAGCAAAACGAGTATGTAAGGATCCTTGCAGGTAGCATTCTTTAGTTTCTGCCTACCCCCATGGGAAGAAGGCGTGAGTTTGTGTACTATGAGTATTATATTGCCAGTCATAATTCTTACTACATTAGTAGAAGGCTAGAGGGTTAGTACTGCCCTGACATTACACCTCGTTTTGAAAGCGTGGTCAAGCCTCTGATCATCGAATCGCGTGTTAGCTGCTGTGTGTGCTGTGATTTAATGACTAAAATAACAAAAATCAGTCAACTAACATTTTACCTGAAATTATATCCATTAGGCCGAAACTTGAGGTTAGACCGACTTAAACAAATATGATTAAAAAAAACTTGTTGAATTCGGTTATAAAAATGTAGGTAAAAAACCTTTTTAAAAACAAGCTTTTAATGAACTAAAAAGTAGTAAACAAAACTTACGTTAACATAAAACTTTAATATTTTCTTAGAAGTTTGCGGCTTATCTTAAAGTGTAAGAAGGACGTTCACGCCTCAACCTTTTACAGCAGCAGCACCAAGCAGCATTTTTTTTTCCTTTTTTTTTACAGGCATTATGTTATGTTTTTATTTTGTTAGCTTATTCTGTCCCACTGCTGGACAAAAGCCTGTTTCCATTTTCCCCACCACTTTGCATCCCTTTCTTTATTCTCGTTAAATGATAAATGATTTTATTTCTGCAAGTAGGTTTGTACAAACACTTTTACACGTCAATCATATTTCAAAAACTAGATGAGGTCGGGGTTTTCTATCTGGCTACTCTGAGAAGAAAGGCCGAAACAAACTCAGAGGTCACAATCTCTTAAAGTCCAGACATATTCTTGGTCAGATCATGTGAAGACCATGTAGATTAATGTCTGAAATGGTATTTTGAGGAAAGAACCACACAGATTAAGTGGACCTGTCCAGTCAGTGCACGAATTTGTTAGTAATCGTGCAGCTCAACAGAACTTAAGGAGCTCAACGATTGTTGTTTTATGTCACTTTATTAACAGAAAACATTTTGATTGTCCACAGCTACTCGAACTGTTCGATTCAGAAGACCCACGGGAACGGGACTTCCTAAAGACGACGCTACACAGGATATACGGAAAGTTCTTAGTTCTCCGCGCGTACATCCGGAAACAAATCAACAATGTGTTCTATAGGTAAGTCGATTGAATGTGCATGCGCTGCGGTACTCAGGGACGTACGGTCAACATCAGCGGGGTAATTGCGTAACACACTAACAGCAGGAATGGCTTTCATTTTGACAGTTCAACAACATTAATTGCGTTATTTATGTTGTTGAGCAGACAAATTTTTTGAACATATGAAGCAATGGATTAGCAATAGCCTTCAAAATGATTCAGATTGTGACTGATAGTGTGTTACGCAATGAGGGTGCAGAAGTGAATGATGAGTTTATACAGTGTCTTAGTTTTTTGAATTTATACTTGATTATTCTAGGTTTTTAGGGTTCCGTACCCAAAAGGTGCCAACGGAACCATATTACTAAAGCTCCGCTGTCCGTCCGTCCGTCTGTCTGTTCTATTGCCGCTATAACAACAAATAATAAAAATAAAATAAATGGCCATACAAGAAACGATTTAAAAAAAGAATGGTGTTAGATACATTTTAATATTGTACGGTGGTCGGAACCTTTCGTGTGCGAGTCCGAATCTCAATGGTTGGTCAACTGTTTAACTTGATGATAACGATTGGCACCTATGAGGTCAATTTTGAAAAATACTGAGAGGGCTATTGATCTTGACTGTATTGTTTTAAGTTTATCGTAGGTATAAATAATGGAATCCATACTTATATTATAAATTCGAAAGTAACTCTGTCTATAAGTTACCTTTTCACGCCTAAACCACTAAACGGACCTCGATAAAATTTGGCAAGGAGATAGCTGGGATCCTGGGGAAGGACATAGACATTTTGTCCCGGTAGCACGTTCCCGTGGGATAATCTCCGACATCCAGGCAGGCGAAACCGCGGGCAAAAGCTAGTCCTTAATAAACTGCAAAGATTAATCGACATTAAGAGTGGTATTTATTCATAATTATAGGCAAAAATAAACTGATAAATTACTTAATCGTAACAACTACTAAGTATTTTTCATATATATTTTTTTATTAGTTTTTTCATGCAAATTTCAACAAACAATTAACTCCTTTGTCACTTAAAAGTCATACATAAGGGATGTAATTTATGAGAATTTAGTGAGCATCAATATTTATTAAAGGGATTAATACTCCTTACAAGATATGAGATAGGCTGATGGCTTGATAACGATTGCATACAACACGGAAACGTTAGAAGGCGTGTATACCATTGTTTGTTTAACGATGTCAATAAAACATGTTGTACCTACAGATGTGCAGCATCTGGTCACAGGAAACCAAACCTATACTTGATACTGATAACAGTAATGTGGTAGATACAATTTTTTTTATTTTTTGGGTGTGCAATCATCTAATAACCTCTCCCGCTCTGGGCGGAGCAGAAGGGCGTGTCGGACTTACTGACTAAAACCCACCTGTGTTCCTTCAGTTGCCTGTGCGCCAGGGCCACGGTAACTCTTTCGAACAATCCGCGACAATGTGGTAGGTACTTGAAGTTGCTACATTTGACAGATGACTGAATCAACGTTAGTAGCCTTAAAAACAGCTGCTACGGCGTATTTCCACTGTTTACTCTGATTTAGATATTCCCTTGTCCAATACAGTTGTCACACTAATTGACAATGCTAAACTAAAGATTTCTAAATCAGCAGATAATGATTCAATTAGCGAAAAATCGAGTTTGAGGTGACTCGGAGAGATAATTAAAAATAATTCCATAACGCAGATAATATTTCCGTTTGCAGTATTATGTATATTTTCCGTGACCTCAATCAATACCTATGCAAATAAAATTAGCCATTAAAATTATCCCTTTCAGACGTAATTTCCTAGCCATGAAAGGCACAATAAAACAGATTTGTTTTACCACCAGTCCGTACAAGACAAATGATCCTCCGTCTATTTGTGTACAAGGAAACGTGACAAACAATAACAACTAATTACAACTCGTGGTTCATTCACGTGATAGATAATATTAAATATGTAACTCAACGTTATGAAGCTGAAAGTGACTTTATTTTAAAATACATTATTTACATGTTTTTATGACTATGTAATATTGAAGATAGTTCGTTCTTAAAGAGGTGTATGCCGTTATTATCTACATATTGGTAATTGAGAATGTGTGTACAGTCACGAGCACTAATATGTTTACACTTGGCAACTTTCAATAGCGATTTTTTTAAATAAAATAACAAATGTAACGTTGAAATACAACATACAATTTCATTCAAAAATTAAGGAGAAAATCGCTTTTGAATTATCCAAGTGTGGTATACATACTTATGCTCGTGACTGTACCAATCTAGCGTAGTCCTCCAATAAACAGCTAATTTTCCTAGCTTATGCCCGCGGCTTCGCCTGCGTGAAGGTCGGAAATTATCCCACGGGAAAATATTAACGGGATAAAAAGTATTCTATGTTGTAACTCAGGTCATGGTCTACCTGTGTGCCGATCAGCCGTTAAGGAGTGAAAAGGTTACAGAAAGACACAAAGTTACTTTCGCATTTATAATATTAAAAGTGCGGATATTGTTTCATTACCATTTCAGTTTAAAACTGTAGTACTGCTTGATAAAATGGCTCATCTAATTATATCCACATAGTTTCTTATCAAAACATTTTTTAGGTATTGGTAAAGAGACACACATACACACACAATACACACACACACACACGTATACATTAAAGATCTGCTGCAATCTATGCATTTCGTTTTTAAGCCTTGATTTTCTATTGTATATTTATTTAGATTTATTATTTTTATTAAATCTTTATGTACAAGTAAAAAAATAATGTACCAAGGCGGACTTTATGCCCGAGGAGTATATTCCCTTTGCAACCAATAAAATATGCTTCTCGACAAACATTGGATCAAAAATATGGACGGAACACAACATGTGAAATGTGTGAATTGAACAGTTCAATTTAAAGTTGAATTGCATAACTGGATACATCGACATCCAGCGAGCATAGGTGAAAATCGTTTTATATGTAAATATACAGCCTCGCCCTTTACGAGTTACTTCCGATGTTATAACGTACTTACGTTTTTTTTTTTTGGCCATTTCCTATTTTAAGTACCAGCACCCTAATTACGTAACACACTATCTACCACAATCTGAATCATTTTTAAGCCTATTGCTAATCCATTGCTTCATATATTCGAAAAACTTGTCTGCTCACCAACATAAATAACGCAATGAATGTTGTTGAACTGTCAAAATGAAACCCATTCCTATTGTTAGTGTGTTAAGTAATTACCCCGCTGGTATTTGTTGACAGGCCTACAATGTCCTCCCATATCATTAACACTGAAATTTAAAAACATTGTAAAGCCAATTATTTTTTTAAAGAGTAGTCGTGGAGTTTTTTGCCGGCTCTTCTACATAGGTGACGACCAATTGGAACCGTGCACCTAGCTTCTGACGTTTCATAAGTGCCCATGTAGGTTTACGTAAAATAAAATATTTTGATTTTGACGGTCACGAACTTCGTTTACCAGGTTCGAAGTCTGTTTCCTTCTGACACGGTGTGCAATAAAGTCTAAATATGTCATTTCTACATACATTTTCCTTGTGTGAAGCTTCAAGCATCGATCGTAGTAAAAAGGCTGTTAACGACTCTTTGATGACTCCATTAATTAAAGATTTTCATTATATTGTAATAATGTGTCGATGTGAACCGGAACTTATCTGAACGTTGTGAAACAGGCCATAAACCTCGTGTACTGTTCACTATGCGTCAAATCTCCCGGAGACTTAGTTGGGACTGAGTGGCACTGTGAGATCTAGGCGACTACTAGCAATGTTGTACCTAGGCGATCAAAATTTCCTAGTGAGTCAAAATTTGGGACCAGCGCGAGCGGGGTAATTGCATAACACACTAACAGTAGGAATGGCTTTCATTTTGACAGTTCAACAACATTCATTGCGTTATTTAAGTTGTTGAGCAGACAAATTTGTCGAACATATGAAGCAATGGATTAGCAATATCCTTCAAAATGTGATTAATGGTGTGTTACGCAATTAGGATGCAGAATTTACCAATACAGAACTTTAATAAAAAATAGATCACGAACAAATAAAAAAAAATGCAATACTCTAAAATAAAAAAATATTTATTTATTCTTATTGTATGTCCAGGTTTATCTACGAGACGGAGCATCACAACGGCATCGCAGAGCTGCTGGAGATCCTCGGCTCCATCATCAACGGGTTCGCGTTGCCGCTCAAGGAGGAACACAAAATGTTCTTATTGAGGGTAAGCACATATTTTTTACATACTTACCGCGAACGCAAAATTGTCTGTCACTGCGATTGGGCGACGTTGCCGCTGCGGTTGGCGGTCGACGTCACCTTCTGAAGAAACTTATTGCCTAAACTCCTAAAGTCTCGTACACACTGGAGCGACGCGACGCCCGACACAAAGGCACCGCGTGTCGCGCGACAAGCGGCGCCTTTGTCTGTGGGAGCCTTTACTCACTGACATACTAAACCGAATTTGAGAAACTTGTAATTTCCTGCAAACAATATGCTTTTCTCCTCGCCTGAGTGTCATAAGGCGAGTAAGGGTTAATGAATATCAAGACGGGCGGCAAAAATGTTCTACTTTCTTATAAAACAAATTGCGGCCGTATCGTAACTAAAGCGTTCGACGCACGAACACGCGAGCGTCGTGTTCATTTTGTTCGGCGAACCCGAAGTCGCGCGACTGCTCGCTTTGGTTAGGACACGGGGTAGTCCGTCTGCTTATGTTGTAGTTAGAAGAATTTTATCTTTTACACGTAAAAGTCGATGATGAATGATGAAGAATTTAATAATTATCATCATGTTTATATTTATTCATTTAATATTTAAATTATTTAATTTTTTATATTTTTTTTAAATTCATTTATTTATTTATTTTATTGTTTATATTTTTTGCAGGTACTACTACCGCTGCACAAGGCGAAGTCACTATCAGTGTATCACCCACAGCTCGCGTATTGCGTCGTGCAATTCTTAGAAAAGGACCCGTCGCTCACGCAGCCTGTCGTGAGGTAAGATAATAATTTATTTGCCCAAACATGAGTATAATATGTACAACACAAATTGTCAGCATGCAAAAAATGTTAAATATAAAAACAGAAATTACTTTATCGTTATCTCAGGCGGAGAAAATAATACATGGTGGCAGGGATATCGAAAAGCAATCTGTTACCATGGATTCAGTTCATGATTCTGGACCCCCCTGTGTTGAAATATTTCGTCGGTTATTATAAAAAAAATTCGTTGCTCCATACATTTTGACCGCGTAGGTATTGCACTTGTAGGAAACAGCGGTTTTTTTTTTTTAGTAGTTGACTAAAAATTTCAACGCAGTGGTGTCCAGAATCATGTACTGAATCCATGGCAACAGGTTGTTTTTCGATGTCCCTGCCACCCTGTATAATAGAAAAACGTGGCGAAACTCCTGCCGAAATTTATAATAATTACTTAGCTCGTGCTTTAACTTAGACATGTTCAAACTCAAACTCAAAGCATTTATTTCAAATATACCAATTACAGGCACTTTTGAATTGTCAAGGGGTCGGTCAGTCAGAAAGATGAAGCTAGTTGCCCATTCCAAAGCGTAGTAGGTACCTATGGAGAAGAACGGGCAAGAAACTCCATGGACACTCTTTTAAATCAAAATATGGTTACAAAATATTGGTTACATCATTCATGTTGAAATTATGCATGTGAGAACGATGCAGAACGTTAAAAGCGTCCGTAATAAAGAGACAAAAACAATCCAAGTATTAAATTAAAATAAGCCGTGAAAGCCAAGAGTTCCTGTCTCTATAAGAGTTCCTGTCTC
Organism: Dryobotodes eremita; assembly: GCA_917490735.1. Classification (NCBI taxonomy): domain Eukaryota; kingdom Metazoa; phylum Arthropoda; class Insecta; order Lepidoptera; family Noctuidae; genus Dryobotodes; species Dryobotodes eremita. Next base: position 17,533,699 of record OU823257.1, read on the forward strand.
TATAAGAGTTCCTGTCTCTATCTGGCACTTGTAGTTTGTCAGTTGTGCGACAGTGACAGAAATAACGCTTAATCAAAGAACGTACTAAGTGACGTTTACAGATCTCGGATTTGATACAATCTGCGGCTAGGTTTGACACTTCAATATGTAAGCATTGAGAAGAGCGAACAAAATATGAATCTTTACATGCGTCTACGGCGATCTCACGATGCAGTGACATTACTAGCACGAAATTTTGCCGCGTTTACGCAAACTTTTTTCCTTAGCTTTATTCGGGATCCCTTCTTTTCGCATAATGTTCTTTGTCCTAATGTACTTTGGCATAACGATTTTGGCACAATTTGTTTTGGCATAATAATACTTCGGCATAATTTTTTTAGGCATACATTTTATGTTGGCATAATCATCTTAAAGACTAATTTGTTTTGGCATAAATTTGATTCGCATAACGTTAGTAGGCCTAATGACTATTAGCATAATATTGTTGGTTAAAAATTTAATATGCTGTGCAACAAAAGTTAGTGACAGAACCGAATTGCTGCAAAACCGACTCCACGTAGTCTTGTTTGTCCTACCCCTAGAGTGTAATTTCAAATCGCGTAGGCGCGTAGGGGCGAGGCGGCCCGCGGGCTGAGGAGCAGGCGGCTGCGAGCGAGCCGCCGCGGCTGAGGCTGGCCGGCAAAGCCGGCCAACAAGCCGAAGCTGCGGTGGTGAGCGAAAGCCGTCTGCGACGATTAGCACGCATGGGGCCGTCGGAGGCCCGCAGCGCCGGAGCCGTGACAGAAACCCTGCCTGCTGCATGCTGCATGCTTGCTTGTTTGCTGCATGCTTGCTTGCATGCTTGCTTGCATGCTGTATGCTTGCTTGCATGCTGTATGCTTGCTTGCTGCATGCTTCCTACAGCGAAAAAAAAACCCACAAAATTGTTCATAAAAAAGTTATGCTTTAGAACTTTATGCTTAATAAATGTATGCTTTAGAATATTATGCTTAATCATTATTATGGTTAGAGAAATTATGCTTAAAAAAATTATGCGTAAGCTGTTATGCGTAATTATATTAAGCGAAAATATAATTATGCCAAACAAAATTATGCTAAGTTATATTAGGTCTTAACATTTTATGCAAATGGATAGTGTAACCCGGCCCTTGGTGTTGTACAGAATTGGTTAGGAGACTGGATGTTGATGGTCTCCTTCGGTGTTGTACTACTCACCACCGTGCTAAAGTAAATTTGTAGGGTATAATAAGCTGCTAGGGAAAGATTCAATTAAACAAGTACCTTCTTACACAATGCAATGTTTATTACAATAACTTACAATTGAAGGTTCACAATATTGAATGTGGCTGGCCACATACCTTCCCCCATACACCTGGGCTTCCACACCAGTACTACCAGTCTCGGGTCTAGTTGTATTGGTGTGTTCACCTGCAATGAGACTATTACAATAAAATCAGAGTCGCTATAGCGAGTCCGTGAGGTGAACCACTTAATAGATACTAGCTCAATCATACAAGTACCTACCTATCAAGGTTGTGCTAACAACGGGAACATAAGATTATGCTAAGCAATCCGCGACACAACACTTTATGGCAACTGGTCTCATCACCCAGTCCATACAATAGGCCTAACTCTCTCATAGACTAAATCGCTACCTTACCGATTATTATCAGTGATCTCTCAGTACTAATCCCTTCACTTGACTGGACTGAGACCCTTGGCATCAAACACAGGATACCCCTGTGTTCGCACGTTACGTGGCCTACGGGTATAATAATGACGCTTCGTTACCTGGAGCGGCGAACTTCCCTCATTACCGATATCGGCTAAGTAAAGCCTTCCTGTCAAACGGATGACCACACCTCAAAGGTTGCTTGCACCCGGATCCATTCCAATCATCAGACCACGGGGCTACTCCAAAGCATCACGTCTCAATTATGTATCAGAGATACAAGAGAAAAAGGCTAGCATAAACAGCCAGACCGGATTCATCTTTGAATGGGACTTATCGGAAACCCATCGGGTTATTTGGGTACAGTCTGTTCCTCCAGAACTAAGTCCCTCTTCCAAATCCTATTCGTATCGTGTCACACACGTCGCGGGTCTTCCCCATGCCGGATCAATGTCACAAACCTTCGAGAAGCTTCCGCTACCATAGACTAAATAGAATTCTTGTCTATTGGTTATTTTCCATTTCTTAGGCATTGTTTTAAATAAAATGTGGGAAATTATATCTGTATGTTTATTTATTTAAATTAACTAATACTTTTGTATATAATTTACATGACATAATTTCTCTAGTGTTACCGAGAACACGCTGACAGCAATGTCAATGCCTGACACAAGATGTCGCTACTTGTTGCGTTATTTATTGATTTTGCAACGTCACAATAGGGAACCGCTTTATTCATACTGACTACATTTAAACAAAGGTCTCGAAAACTCATATTTAGCAGATATAACTGACACCATTCGCAACTAAACGTGAGCTATTGCTTATAATTTCCAGATAACTCAGCTGTTCATCACACTGAATTAATTTCAATGTCCCTATGAAGAGATAACACTCCATTTCAAACTCTGTTCTATACTTAAACGGGCCTTCTACTGACTTATTACAAAACAAGTCCAAGCTCAAACCTTCGAGCTTGTTATTGTATTATAGACTTTATTCAGAGCACTGTAAAATTGTTAATACAAAATTGACACTTGCACCACAAATCACAAAATGTGTTTATCGCTAAACATAATATTTAGAACATCATTCTGTCTCTGTCAATCGTTTGAAGAAGACAGAGACAGGACGATGCGACACTAAATGCATTTGGTCATTTGCAGTGCAAGCGGGCCTTAAACTCGAGTTTGACGTCAGTTTTGTAATAAGAACTTTAAACTGGTTGGAATAGAGTTCGAACTTCAAAAATGTATCGATGGTTTACCTTTTTGTAAAGATAAACCTTATTTTTTAATAAGGCCGATAAAGTTCATAATGGCAAACAGAATATTAAAGATACATTCCCCAATTTTCAGGGCGTTATTAAAATACTGGCCGAAGACGCACTCGCCTAAAGAGGTGATGTTCCTGAACGAGATGGAAGAAATCCTCGACGTGATTGAGCCGGCCGAGTTCCAGAAGATCATGGACCCGCTGTTTAAGCAGCTCGCCAAGTGCGTGTCCAGTCCACACTTCCAGGTTTGTTGAGATACATCTGCATAATATACTGGTATTTCTTGTGGTTTTAAAATAAAAAAAGATATTAGTCAAGAATATATAGAAAACTAGGAAGCAAAACAGTAAAATAATAGTGAGTTAATGTCATCCATTGTTCTATTGCGTTGTACAGTCACCAAAAGATATAACTAACCAGGGTCGTCGAATATAGTTGAAGTTCAGTACGAAACCGATAGATGTTATCGAATGAAATTTAATTTGATAAATGAACTGTTTGTTTTGTATTAATTGAAATAAATTTCATTCGAAAACATCCATAGGTTTCTTACTAAACTTCAACTATATCCGACGACCCTGGTTACTTATCTCTTTTGGTGACCGTACATAACAGCGACAGGAAGTTATTACAACATCATCAATATACACTAAGTGGAAAAAAATGCGTATTCTTGTTGCTAACTGAAAAACTACCCAAATAAAGTTAATACAATTTATATGGGACCACCCCTGAGGCATACCCTATCCATTAGAAAAATAGTTTTAGAAATTTATCCACAATTGCCGGAGATATCGCGTAACAAAAAAATAAAAGCAGTCGAATTGAGGACCTCCTTCTTTTTGAAGTCGGTTAAAGAAGAAATTATAATATTGAGACAGTCAGAGGGCAGGAACTTGCTGTTAAGATAACAGAAGAAGGTATGCTGGAAGAGATTTCTTTAGAAATAAGCATCACCTTTGTACGTATTTTTCTGTTCCTTTATTCTTGTCTGTTTATATATGTGTGTAAATAAATGGTTAAATAAAAAATAAAAAAATAAATAAGAAGAGAGAAGTCTATAGTGCAATTTTCAAACAAAAATCCTTTTCGAAAAAATGTGCGTGTGTAAGTGCTAGCGCGTTGCTTACACTACGCATTTTAGTGCGCAAAGATAATTATTATCATTAGCAAACGAATTGACTGTCGGATGATCAGTATCATTGTCGAAGGTATCAAAACAATTATTCCTAAGGATATAAAAATCATTTCCCTAATGAAGGCATTGGTAAATAAATCAACAACAATGATCCTAAATCTAGTAATAATAATTATTAATTTCACAGAAAACACCCGCCAAATCTTAGTAACTATATAAACAACTTAAAAAACTAGTGTTAGTACATACATTTAACAATTAATTGAAATTTCAAAGTCATTATTACTCAAAATTAATCAATTAAATTAATACAAAAACAACATCATTTCACGGCACGGTTTAAGGGCAATACTTGTGTTTTGGTCCAGTGCCTGAGTATTTGACCTTCCGCCCTATCGGCCACAGTGAGCAAGAGGCTTTTGGCGCTGCCTCGCAACCGCCTCATCAGGGAGGCGACACGCTTTCTCAAGATGCGTAAAAATTTAAACATAATTCCATTTTTATCCTACTAATATTATAAATCTGAAAGTTTGTGGGATGGATGGATGGATGGATGTTTGTTATTTACTCTTTCACGCAAAAACTACTGAACGGATTTGGATTGAATTTGGAACACAGATAGTGTATAACTTGCATTAACACGTAGGATACTTTTTATCCCGGTAGTACGTTCCCGTGGGATAATTTCCGACCTCCACGCGGGCGAAGCCGCGGGCGAAAGTTAGTCCTGCAAAGATTAATCGATATTAAGCGTGGTATTTATTCATAATTATAGGCAAAAATAAACAAAATTTTACTGATAAATTACTTAATCGTAGCAACTGTTATTTTTTTATTTTTTTTTTTATTAGTTTTTTCCTGCAATTTTCAACAAACAATTGACTCCTTTGACACTTAAAAGTCATACATAATGGATGTAATTTATGAGAATTTAGTGAGCATCAATATTTATTAAAGGGATTAATACTCCTTACAAGATATAAGATAGGGTGATGGCTTGATAACGATTGCATACAACACGGAAACGTTAGAAGGCTAAATAAACCATATAACCCCTTACATTCCAGGTAGCAGAACGCGCCCTGTACTACTGGAACAATGAGTACATAATGTCTCTGATCTCGGACAACGCGACGCACATCTTACCCATAATGTTCCCATCGTTATACCGGAACACAAAGAGCCATTGGAACAAGACTATCCACGGACTGGTCTACAACGCGCTGAAGCTGTTCATGGAGATGAATCAGAAGCTGTTCGATGAGTGCACGCAGCAGTATAAGCAGGAGAAACAGAAGTGAGTGCATGGCTTTATATTGGAAGATTAGGGAACCGTTAACCAACGGAACATTTTGGCTAAATTCAGCCGTGTCTGTTCAACATCATTCTCCTGCCCTTAGGCCCTGTTCCCACTATGTCGTGACGACAGGTTATCGTGTCGTTTAAAGCGTCGAGGCTTGTGTATTCAAATGGAGGTTTTCGCATATAGGACGACACGATTAATTGTCGTCCACGACTTTTTTTTGCGGTGACGACAGATTGTCAAGTCAATGGGAACGGCTAGCACGACAGTCGTAACACGATAAAAAAACGTCACGACTTATCTTCTTTTCTTCGCGTGCTTCATCTTCCGCCTTTTTAAAAAGTAAATACATTACTAAAATTTCATCTTCATCCATTGTACTCGGGAACTATACACACTACTGATCTTCAAAAGGACGTTGAGGCGACTGATGTGCAAACGACAAAGCGACTGCCGTGAACAGTAAAAATGTCGTCACGATCCAATGGGAACAGCTTGATACGTCAGTCGTTCAACGATAAAATATTTCGACGACACTGACGATAAACAGTCGATATTATGGGAACAGCTAGAGACGACAGTCGTCCAACGATAAATTAATCGTCACGACATATTGGTAACGCGTGCTTATCCCAATTTATTTTTGGTCGGCGCAACATGTATATTTCTTCCACATTTCTCTATCAGTCGGCATTTCGGTAGTCACCCCCTTTCTGGTCATATCATCTATCCCACAGTCCACCGACCGTTTCTTTAGTCTTCCCTTCCTCTTATAGCTTATATCCACATTCATACTCAAAATTTCCCTCACTACATTTTCCTCGTTCCTCCGCATCAGACGGCACGGTTGGCGCAGTGGTTAAGCGATTGACTGCTGCGCTGCGTGTCGCGGGTTCGATTCCCGCACGGAACAAATATTTGTATGACCTACAAGTAGTTGTTCCGGGTCTGGCTGTTTGTGTATGTGAGTTTGAATGTTTGTAAACGCACCCACAATACAGGAGAAGAAATTCCTAGTATGGGGCAAGGATTTAAAAAAAAAAAGACGCGCATACCATGACAAAGGTCTGTTGCGGGTGTTAAAACGAAGATGCGCACGCGCAGTTTTTAACAAAAAAATTAAATCCCATTGCATTAAGTTTATGCATGAACATAGCACAGTGACCCGCAGCGAGCTGGTTGCTGAAAGAACTAGAACAAGGCTTCACTGCGCTGTATTGCTTACCGCACTACAAGTTAACATTCGCATTAGAAGCATTGATCCAGAGATACAAGTATATTTTAATGGCGACGATGCGAAGGGCTTGTTCAAATTCATGGCCCACGTCTTGTGAAAGTACAATTGTTTAGGACACGATGGGACTGACATATGCTATGCGTAAAAGATCCTATAAAGCAAAAAAAATATGATATTTTTACTTAGTTCAGCGCCCCAATTGCTTAACACACTATCAATCACAATCTGAATCATTTTGAAGGATATTGTGAATCCACTGCTTCATATGTTCGAAAAATTTGTTTGGTCAACCACGTAAATAACGCAATGAATGTTGTTGAACTGTCAAAATGAAAGCCATTCCTACTGTTAGTGTGTAACGCAATTACTCCGCAGGGGCCAGCTGTTTCAAGCTGCTTTTGACTACCACTTGTACAATCATGTTTAGTGTATGATCAGCACACAAATATACAACAACAAACTTATTATTTATTTATTTTATTTTATTGGTAGGAGGCATACGTGTAATAAAATAATAATAATAAAATTTATTCAAGTATAAAATAAAATTATGATTTACATTAATTACAATCGAGGAAAATTTTAATTCTAACTGTAATGTAGACCTGCCTGATCTAGGTTTATAAAACCTGTGTTTCAGGCCATCAATTTATATCAAGCATTTAGAAAGATGACAACGATAAATTTATTAGAAACTTAATTGAAAGTAGACATAATATTTTTAATGACGTAGAGTAACTAATTGGTCGTTATTGATTGATTGATAGACTTGATTGGTTGATTGTTTGATGTGATTACAGTTAGGACTAATTTCCTTGAAAGCGGCGAGATGGTATGTTTGGGTTATAATATAATATCTCCGCCATGCGTCAACGTAATACAAAGAGTCCATCGGGAGTTCACGAGACACCTCACACACACGAGACGACCTTGCTATTTTGTTTTACTAACTTCGCGCAAATAAAACCGCATTTATATGTAAATTTCTCCGATATTGTTGGTATAAAATGTTTCTCTCCTACAGGGAACGCGAACGCCTCATCCAGCGTGAAGAAGTGTGGCAAGCATTAGAAGCGAAGGCGCGCGTGGCGTCGGGCGACCCCAAGGACGACCTGTGCGGCCTCACGTACCAGCGTATAGAGCAGGAGGCGCATGAGGTATGCATAATATACTGGAACATTTATTAATTACCATCCATATTTTTTCTAGGCGTTAGGTAGGCAAAGTAACCCTTTTTTCGCTGTCGACTATTTCTGTTTTGTGCTCGTGATAATAGATCTATTTTGTTTTTATTTTTCTTTATTATTAGGGCTAATTATCTTTTTTGTATGCACGCGTTTCTGTGACAAATAAACAAGTTCAGAATCATGTACTGAATCCATGGTGACGGGTTCCGCGTCGATGTCCCCGCCACCCTGTATTTCCTCAGGTCAATACTTGAGGAAATATATCCCGTGACACGTATCTCCAGACATATCGTGCGAAGACAGGCGTCATCGGTTTTATACCCGTGTGAAAAATTTACGAAAAACTATACCTGGATGACTTCACGTGTCATCGAGATGTATCTCGTTATCATTTCTAAATGAGTTCCTTTACATTTTATACTAAGTATAGTTACAATTTATCCCTTATTCGCAGTGAACACCATTTCTTTGTCCCATCCAACCCAATATTTATAACACAAATATCTCCTCCACAGCTCCGAAAACAAGGCTACAACGCGAGCAAACCCTTGCTACGCAAGAAATCAGAACTACCCGCCGACTCCACAACCGTCAAGGCGTTGATCGAGCACAAACGTGCAGACCCTTTCCTGCCTACCCCGCCTGACGTCAACCAGTGCTAGCGCAAGACGAAACAAGCCCGCACACAGAACTTCAAGCCTTAGCAATCATCAGTTGTAGAAATTGATGTCAAAATGGCGGAGTTTCGGCCTGGGTAGAAGCTAGATGTTGATGGAGGCGGAGCCCTATGCCAAATGCCTTATAAATTGGTGGATTAAGTTCCATAAGACACCTTCTAAAAGTTGGTTTCGAAATTAGATGGTCACAATGTCACCAGAAAAGATTTTCAGAAAGCTAGGCTTTGAAATGGCCAACAAGCAAACAGGCTTGACACAGGCTCACAACATCAATACCACCTCAAGACACTGAAAACAAGAGAGATACAAGCAGATTTGTCAACGGCCTCTACAATTTTGAGCATCCAAACAGATATGACGAAATTATACCTAGAAATTATGCCAAGACGTGTTTCTAAAGTGCTGGACATTTGACCGCTGGCAACACCGCGGTCATAGAGTGTGCGAGCGAGAGGACGCTATATGAGTGACACGAGTGACGCATTGTGCTCGATATTGATTAGTTAGTACACATATATTATTACGGTAGTGTCCTTTTGTTGATGTTTTATATCCACTTGGGTCGACAATCGCGTTCGAATTGTGTGATAACCGGCCAATCAGAAGCCATGGCGCTTTTGCGTGCTGCTTTCCCATTGGTCGATTATCACGCTATATAAATTGCTACTTAAATGTACTCAAAGCACCGCTGTTATTGTATTATAATGTAAAAGGAGTTTCTGTCATTCATCGCGTTGTCGGCCTATAATATACGGAGCAGTGGTGCAAATTGTGAGTGACTGGGATGTAGTTTTCTTTCTGTGGTTCTTCACGAATATATTCTGAATGCTATACTTACTAAAATTTGAAGAATCAACTGACTGACCTCAGGTTTCAGAAAGCGTCATCAATTTAATCTGTTGTCGAAACTTATGTCATCTAATTATTTGACAACAGTTTTATTGAAGATTCGGAAAGCTTGTAACATTTTGCGGGATACTAAACGCCCCGTGACGTAATGGCAATAAACCTGCTGTTGTGTCTCGTTTATTGTCCTTCAAACGATTAAGCAAGCGATGGTAACATTACAAGTCAAAAATCTTATGTCTGTTTTCCTACATTTAAATTCTAAAATGAAATTTTTTCTGATTGCTTTGTCCCTTCAGGACGTTTCATTTTCAATACGCATCACAAAGCGGCTCGGTTTCGTTACTCTTTCTTTTATAATTATAACTTTATATGTGACAGGTTTAAACACCATTCCACGCCAGAACCACCTACGAAATGTTTTGAAACATTTTAGCCCAAATCGTGTATTAATTTAAACTATTTTTAGATGTATAATCATGTTGATTTAAAAGCCATACTGTTCTAGAATACGGGAGCACATCAAATTGTGATCGAAAATATACAGTAAATGATAGAAAAAAATTAAGTTTTCTTAAAATTTTAAAGATCACCTTTTATGGCCTCTCGTCTCTATTTAAATCTTTAATTTATTGTTTATAGAAACCAAATACATGGACACATGTTTATACTATCTATTCGTTTGACATATATATTTTTCTCTAAGGTTTTCACAATTATATAAAGTATATTTTTATGTCAAACGGTAGATAATTATATCTTATATTTTAGTCGACTTTGTATAACGGGCGAGAGAATACCTGCACAACTAATTACATACCATTTCACTTAATCGTTACTAAACATATTTTACAATCCCGTGTTTATATTGTTCTCGCCTATAGAAACGGAAACATATTTAGCTTATGTCACTACACCTAATAAATAAATAAATAGAAACATAAGTGTTTTGGTTAATAATATTTAGGATTGTAATAAATTGTAATTCAACCGTCCTACGGTAAATAAACTATTTGATAAATGTGAAGACTATCATGTGCTTCCGCTTCTTGCATACTTACTTGCTTGCTACACATTCGCTCTAGAAGTTTATAGATAACTTAGAAATACACAATATTTCCCACAGCCGTAAGCTGAATATGTGTCCGTCTGTACACTCGACGTAAATTTAGTTTATTTATAAAGAATGCATGCCTATCTGCCTTTATGAAGTATCTTTTTTTACACTCGGGGCACCCATGGTGATGTATTTCGATTTATTTAAGTTTTATTATTCTGTGTGTATAGAGTGCCAAAGGAGTTTGTTCTGAAGCCATTTCAAACAGTCGACTTAATATATGACGTGTAATGTATGTATAAAATGTATTTGATGAGCTTCGGGGATGAGAGTGTTTGAGATGCAGAGCACCTAAGTATGTAGTTATTTATTTTTTTATTTTAACACTAACTTACCCATATTATTGAGTGACGACTGAAAGGAAATTATCAAGTGTTTTAACGCAAAGTATCCGATACTATCGATTAACGAAGCTAGATTTTGTAACTTTTATATTTATAGTTATTTGCAGTGATATGTAAAATGACATTAATGTTAAATGTACAGTTTCACGTTACCGGCGCATGCCACTATTATCGAATGAAGCCGCAGTTCCTAATATTGCAGAAATTGATTTTTAAACTTGATTGTACTGTTCCAAATGCCCTTATGATAGCTCATAAAGCATTTATTTTAATATTTAGAGGTCTCATTGTTAAAACTGTACTTCTTTAGTGGAACAAAAATAGCTGCATTTCTTTGACCTCGTTGTATCAACAATTCAAGTTTAAAAATCTTCTTTTTTTTTTTCAAAGGATTTCCACCACAAGGCCTTAATTCCAGTCGATAGTATCCGATACTTATTCTATCTACCACAAGTTTTCAAAACAGCAAGTGACTGCACCGGACTATAATATAAACGTTTTTAAAATAAGGTATAATAATATAAAACTTAATGAATATGGAATATTTTGCAATACGCTTCTGGTAAGCAACCGAGTGCAATGTTTTGATATACATATAACGTCCGGACATTTACTTGCTGACTTTGTCTGTCTGTTTGTTCGCGTGACGCATGATCGACAAATGACCTCACTTTAGCGAATTATTTGCAAAACGCTGTTCAACAAATTGATAAATTTTGTATAAATATTTATAACGATAATGTAACTGTTGAAAACAAATATTGTAACAGATGACATATTATAAGGTGCTTATGATTATCGTTATAATACAAAGTTGTGCATATAACGTGAGTTTTTATTTCGTGTTTATGACCTATCCCAACCCTAAAACATTGAGCACACAGTGCGACCTACACACACCCTATGTGTCAGCCGTGTTACGATAGTGCGGCCTACACACACCGTGTGTGTCAGCCTCATTATGGTGCAGCGCAGACGACAGACTATCCGTGACGCACTTTTTAGTCTGTGAAAATAGAACCTATGCAATTATATGCAGTAACACACGCGACGCGCAAAAAGTCCGGCGCACAAAAAATCCATGTAATTCGGGAAGACCGCACCGCGCCACGCCGCGCCGCTCGGCACAAAAAGTGTGTGAACAAAATTGAACGTTTGCTTCAACGCGCGCTAACGCAGACCGCAGACGGCGCAAACTTTAGTCGGCAATCTGCATTTGCTAGGGGTGGACGTAACGCACGCGATCTATTATCATGGCGCCAGAGGTCTTCTTTTTCTGTACTTCATGTACAAAATAATACATCGCGATCTCTGCACAATTTTCATAGCGTCTACGTCCCTACAGCTCTGCCGACAGAATGATCGAAGATGTGCGTCGTGTGCGTTGAGTCTGTGAAAAATCCGCGAACGACTTTTTGCGCGCCACGCAGACTTTTTGTGCGCCGCAGACTCGATCGCACAAGAAGTGTGCCGTCTGCGCTGCACCTTAGACACTGCGTCGCACACACCGCTCGTGTATCAGACGCGTTACTACAGTGCGGCTGTACACACCCGTCGTGTGACAGCCTAGCTAGATTAGGTACTACCTAATATGAACAATAAAAATAACTAAGGCTAACGTAGAACAGTTACCGGTTGGACATAGGCCAATCACTTATGACCTTTAACTCTCAGATACGAATTTATTCGTTAGGGCGTTTGTCCATCGCAGGCGTCACCGAGAAGCGAGATTATTCAAACCAAACTTGATGTTCCGTCCCGTGAAGGCGCCGCAACCGGACAGAGCGGTTCATTTTGTTATGATAGACAAAACAAAAGCCGGTAAAACGGTGCCGCTGCAACGGCAGTGTGTGGACAAGATCAAACGTTTTTTGTATTCGGCCCCTGATAGTCTCGGGTCGAGTTTGAGCGGTCGCGCCGAACTACTCGAAATTTCGGCGGTCGGAATCAGTTTGTTATTCACATCTTGCGTTCCCATCGTGACATTTCCACCGCATACATTTCTCACGTTTTTTGCAACGTTTGTCCCCAGTCGAAAGCCCTACGTACAAAGGGACATGTCTTGTGAATAATTTCCTTAAAACACGTACAGCCGCTTTGGTTTCCACGTATCTCTTGACAACGACGTGTTCGTTTCGGCGAGTTGTTTAACAGCGTTTTTATTTCCAACGTGGTAATAACCTTGAAGAATGAGTCCTCTGTTATGCAAAAATTGTTATTGATAAATGAAGTCGGCCCGCGGGCCCCGTGTACTTCTGAAAAGTAGTTGTGAGTTTGGAGTTTTATCATGTTTGTGTCAAAATGAGTTGATAGATGGCACAATTTAGAAATAAAATATTGCATCAGTAGATCCTGATGGCTGCTGGCTGTTATACTAGTTGCCTTCATTGGCCGGAAGATGGCGGTACTTGAGAATTTCGAAAAATTTATAATCTGCATCCACGGACTCTGAAAATTAAAAGTTAATTCCTAATCAACTTTCAAATAGTTGACGCGGGACGTTACAATGGCATAACCAGTGGTGAAACGCAGACTGGTTATTGCAAATGATCGATCAATGTTGAATTTAGGTATAAGGTTGCTTTTTGAATTTGTTAATCATCTAAAGAGAAAACAAACACAAGTATTCAAAACTATTTATTGATAATTTATTTCTCGTATTTATACATTATATGCAAGGACTGAATGCGAGTAGTTAGATAAATCTTGTATTGGTCTAACTGCCACAGAGTTGCCATTAAATATTAATCAATTATTAACTTGATTGTCCAGCATACATTATAACACTGTCACTAACAAATATGACAGATGATAACGTAATAATTGATTATTAGTTAATTACATCTCCGAATGGCGGCAGTTATAGTTTAAAGCTTAAGGATTTCGAGGCTGCCGAGGCATAACCAATTTTTTTTGACTCTTTTGTTTTTATTTGCAGATAGCTTGTGTTTGCAGATGAAGTACGCAAAGAGTATGGAATAGATTATGCCTAAAATAATTTGCGCAGGCCTAAACAGAGTTATCGATAAATAAAGCTGCAGTATGCGACCTCTCTAACATGGGGAAGAGGGGGGAGAAAACAGTATACAATTCTTCACATAATATTTACAGACATACCGAAATACTCGCACAGTCTATACCACTTTTTATACACATAATTACATATTCATAATCATCGAATATTATTTTGCTTAAATATTAATAACTTAAGATAAGCAGATTAACTTATAAACACAAACCCCTTGTAGGCTAACAGTCTGGACGTCGGTTATAATCTCAATACCTCATCTGTAACCAGCCTCTTTACACATTGGCCGGCCACTATGGGCCAAATCTCTCATTTCATTGCAAATGGGTCGGCACCGGAAAAAAAAAGTGAATTTCATAAGAACTGCACTTCTCAATTTTTCAATTATATAAACAATTGAAAAACTGTTTCAAAGATTAAGCATTAGTTCACTGGAATAAATAAAGACTGCCAAGTAATATTTAGTTTTTTTTATTATTTTTTTTCTAAAACTTTCAGACGAAATTGATAAATAACCAAAAACAAATGCTTTACCAACAATTGACTAAACTAAAGCACGAATCACTAGCCGATTTTAATACTATTATATACATCAGATAGGCCACAATACTTCTCATTTAAAAAAAAGTGATAGGAATGCAAAGAATTGGAGACTAGACTAACTCTCAATTCGACGTTGAATAAGGAAGAATTTCTGAAACTGTATAGATAAACCTAAATTAGGGAGACATTTCGAAACAAAAAAGTGGGGTGCTAATTCAATATGGCGTCTACATAAATGTTGCCAGTCAGCCAGTGTTAAAATCTCGTTGCGTTACGTAGATTTTTTAATTATTCAAATGTCCCCTAATTTTCCACTGCACCATATGATTAGTTTATAACTTAAAAGCGACATTAATCTCTCACTGTATGTTGGTATAGCCTGACCGCTTAACTGAGACCGTTTCTGAGGTAACTGCGCGGTGCGGGAGGGGTGACAGCTGTCACAAGTTGACGTATCAGTGAACTCTCGCGGCCACCGCCCCCCCCCCCCCCCCGCACTGCGCAGCTACCTTAGGAACGGTCTCAGATATGTGGTCGGACTATAGTCAAGTTGTAATTTCACTTTTAAAATCAGACTACAGGCTAAATACACATGCTGCCCTCCACTAACTAAAAGGCCGTTAAGCCACATTTGGTCGTTTTTCACTTTGTATTGTAGTCTTATACAACTTTCGATGCTCTATCTTTTGGTGTAAGAATCATTTTTCTATGATTTATAGTTTTAGAGATACAATAAATACTATAAAGCAGTTAAGGTATGGTTAGCGGCCTTATAATGCAGTATATTATGTAAAAATGAAAAAAATTGCTTAGCTAAAAGTTAGAAAATGAATTTAAATAAAATGTGATTAATATAAATGAATGAAATATATCACATATTGTGCAAAAAGACTATGCCTACGTATATAACTTGCAACCTTGTTCCTAGGTAGCATACTTTTCAAGAGACACCAATTCCCACTTATTTTTGCGTTTTCTCGAAAACTAGTTGTTGCACTTAGCTGCCTTTTAGTTAGTGGACGGCAGTGCTATCATAAGCACTCTTGTGTGCTAGTATATATATAGTATGCTCAATCACAGCATGCTCTCCGTTGGTGTATAATGCTCATAGTCTTCGCTACACGCTTTTGTGCAACATAGCATATGTATGAAATCTCTTTTATCGAACATTTTCTTATAACGCTTAGTAATTAAACCATTTCTTATTTCCGACATGATTTTCTAAACACACACGTAAATATTTTATAAAATTTATACAATATTCAGGTGTACAATTTTCTTTTATTCAACGACATTTTAACAATTTTAACATTTTATACAATTTCTTTGTGATATATATTCAAACGTGTATGTTTATGTATAGAAGGGTGATAGAGTGAAAGTATTAAGACACAGATGAACAAATCCTTGCTGCAAATGTTATACAGGGTGGCAGGAACATCGCGCAACCTGTTATCATGGATTCAGTACATGATTCTGACCCTTTGTGAAAATTTTCGACGGTTAAAAAAAAATTTACTGTTCCATACATTTTGAAAGCGTAGGTTTTTTTCACTTTGCTATGAAACTGCAGATTTTTTTTTTTATCTGGCTAGTCCAGAATCATGTACTGAATCCATGTTACTTACCAGGTTGTGCGTCGATGTATGCTGCCGTGGTTATGATAATTACAGTAAGTCACATTTTTGTCGATATTCAGTTGAGTACATATTTGGAATGTAGAGATTGAGATCTACATTTCTGTACATTTAAAATTTTAAAATGTATCATAGAAAATCAAATAAGCTTTAGAAATTAAATGCAGATATGTAGATCTCAATCTCTACATTCCAAATATGTACTGAACTCAATATCGACAAAAATGTGACTTACTGTAATTATCATAACCACGGCAGTATGCCACCCTGTATAATTAACTAAAATAAAAATCAGATGTTCAAAATTATCAACATCTCGTAGCTGACCAATTCATACAATCTAGATTACTTGAGATGCCAACAGCGCGAGTTATTTTTACCCTCAAATATTCAGGTGTCGTGTAAAACAGTATATATTTTTCATCGATGACTCCAGACTCGTTTCGAACTCAACCGGACATCAAAATATTCCGTGCAAACTCCTGCTTGAATTCATTTTGCAGTCCATCGAGTTATCTTTCAAATATATATTTACGGAATATGAAGGCTTCATTCTGTACATTTTGATAATTTGACCATACATTCTACCTACTTCCTTTATACATTACATCGATAATATTGACAGTATACAATATGTACGTAAATAGGGACGTATTTGGGGTGAGGGTTGGTAAAGTAAAAGAATTGTGTCTGAAGACTGCAGACTGACCTCTGTAGTAAAATAGTAACAGGCATATGAGACATTTTATTTTTCTTTCTGCGATGCCTCAGGTATTCGCATAATTCGGCACAGTCGGGCGGCAAAATATATATTTGATGCGCCGGCGCCGCTTTTAAGTGGTTTTATTGTAAATACGTCGCGTTTACGCAGCGTATACATTGAAGGGTTACCTACGCGAGACCAACGCCAGATGCGAATACCCTCTACATTTGATCGCTCCCTCCCCGCCTACGTCCCCCCTAGCTACCTCCTATTTCCTCCTGTTGTGTAGCGTGTGCTTGAGCTGCTGTATCTCGTCGTGCTGCCTCGTGAGCTGTTCGTTGAGCCCCGCTACGTGTTCCGTCAACACAGACATCTGTTCTTCGTAGTTGTGCGACGTTGAGTGAAGCTCTTCTTCCTGCGAGAAAGATTATTTGCTGAGATGGTAGAATATTTTAAGTGTAAGTTTAGAATATTTTAGGTGTAAGATAAGTTTTATTCTGTATCTATGACTATGATATAAAAGCCTTTGTTTTGCAAGTCAATTATTCTACAAGCTTACTGGAGACTACTTTCCCTATCAAACTACCGCTGAGAAGAAATGTTGAAATAAAGGGGCCCTGGTTGTCTTTAAACTCCGAACATTAACAAACTATGAAAAAAAACTCGTGAAACATAAATACAGGGCATCGTCAAAGCTCGTGCCGAAGTTACCGAAGTAATATTACAATGAAAAGCTTATTATCGATCGATAATATGACGCAATGACCTCATTCAATGTTCGCTATCAAATGAATGTATAAATAATATCGTATAACACTTCACACAACCATTGAAGGAATGATAAAAATATATAGGTACACACTGCAATATACAGGTTGACTCAGAATCGAATCAATGAATCACTCAGTCAGCAGGGTGATATAGGTGCAGGAACTTAAAAAACGAAAGAAAGAAAGAAAAAGAAAATACGTTTATTTGCGGTAAACATGACGCAAAGATAAAACACACAAACACAAAAAGAACGAATTGGGGGAAAATATGCGTCACGTAAGCACACTACTTGCTACTACTAGCAATTACCGCAATAAAACAATGCAATTTTTTAAGTAAAATTGCTTGATTTCCGAGCTACGTAAAAGTTTATCGGAAAACTCTGACCACCCATTGTGTCACATTATGTAAAAATTCTACATTTAAATGTGTAATATTCATGGTGTACATAATAAAAAGTATTCTATCTTAAATCTACCTTTTTAACGTGGTATTGTAGCACTTACTCTACCTCAACAGTTTTCGATTTTTCTATACTGACCTATCCCTGTATAAATAGTCTGATAAAAACACATGTGTGTGACTCACCAGTCTGCTGATCGTGTTGTGTTTCTCGCTCAACGTATGCTCGTCCGTCTGTTTGTCGCGCTCCATCTCCTCGAAACGGAGACGCAGCATCTCACACTGCGAAAGTTTCATAGATTAGGTAGGCACAGATGTAAACAGAACGCTGACATAACAAACATCAAGTCTGTATTGCCCAAAAGGATTCGCTAAGGTCAAAATCAAGTCATTTATACAAATTAGGCTGAGAATCAGCACTTTTCGAACGTCAAAATTACATAAGACAGTCCCCCAAAACGTCCGCTTTTCACCAATTCCTAGTGCTTTAGCTGGGGAGAAGAAGTGACACAACAAACTCTCCAGCCGCACAGCTGTCTGATCAGTTAGAAGAAAAAAAACTTGAGTCTATACAATAGTAGGTAGGTTAGTACACCCACATCATGTAATAGTCTCAAGTGACAGGGGGTGAACGTATTGCCATTACCTTGGCACTAATCCAGACTCCGGTTGCTACTGATAATATCTTACACCTTCCACTTCCTTTACGCATTGCCTATTACTGTCACCTTTGAATTGAGGCTATGAGAGCCAGACTGGCCTAACTACTTAAAAAATAGTTTTCAGTAGTAGGTAAGGAAAAAACAGAAGCCCTGATTTTAAATAATTTAAACTAAAGTAATTTATAAATTAACTAATTTAAATACTTTTTTTTTTTTTTAACTAATTTGTAGGACACTGTGGCGCTATGACTTTTACCGTTTAGAGCAGTTTTGTCTGAAATACAAACAGTAGCCAGTCTGGCTCTCATGGCCTCAATTTATTATGTGTTTTTTGACCTTGTTGGGAACTGTTTGACATGTCTGGTTATTGATTATGAGTTTGTTTACATTTACTACAAATACTACATAAGGACTATAACTCATAAATTGTTCTGACAAAGCAATGTGGTTTTTTACTAAATAATTTCATACACTGCATGTTATAACATACATACACAATCAGCCTATAATGTTCCCTCTGCTGGGACACCGGCCTCCTCTCTGTGAGAGGGACTGGGCTGTAATATACCAAGCGTGGGTTGGTAGATGTCACATGTCTTCGAATTTTTGATTCTAGAAGATGCCGGTTTCCTCTCGATGTTTTCCTTCACATTTTTGAGAGCAGTGGGTGATGAAATAATTTAAACAGAGTAAAGCGCTTATCCGGGTTCGAACCTACGCCCTACAACTGGTAATTCGGGGCCGATATCACTGGGCCACCACTGCTCCATTCCTAATGAATTTTAAGCAACTGTTTTGGTGCGTCCATGGCTGTTAAATCGACCGGTGATACAAAAGGCGCAATGTTGGCTAACATTACGATAATTTACAAAACATAACAAAAATGATAATTCTGGTAAATGACATTTCCTAGTCTGGTTAACACATACCTCTTTAACATAATGTTCAGTCTTACTCTTCAACTCTTCTCTTTCAGTTTTCAGCTCACTAATCTTATTTCTAAAGTACGTCTTCATCCGTTCTTCCCTCGTCTCTACTTCTTGGTTCACCAGGAAGGGGACTTGCAGGCTTCCTAGGAGCCCTGTGACCCTGCCCTCGGAGTCCATGGAAGTCTCCCCGAAGGTATTGAAGTCCCCTGAGTCGTGGCCATCGCCTCGCCGTCTTTGGGACGCTGATACGTATTTCGCTACTTCTAATTTAAGGCTCTCGTTTTCCATTTGGAGCATTTCAAATTCCATCCTTAGTTTTTGATTTTCCTGGAAAGTAAAAGAATTTATTAAACCCGAGAATTTCAAAATTTTGAATGATGTCATAAAAAACATATTTTTGGGCGCTTACTTTGCTAACGCTCGTCTTACGAGATAGATCAAAATAATGTACTACGGAATTGTATATCTTAAAAAGGTCTACAGAAAAGTCCGCGATGGTATATGTCTATCTCCTAAGGATAACAGACAGTAACCATTTTTATCATTGACATATTACTCAAAAATTATGGATTATTTACGAAGCTATTTTAAACAATACAGTATTAATCCTTATCCAATTAAATACGTTAGATACGTTGTGCACTTAATGTAGATCAAAATTGCCCTTTACAGCATATCATTAAAATTAATATCTTAGAAGATATCACAGATTAAAAGTGCAACATCTAACAAAGGGGGGTCCTTATAGACCACTCTGGGTATCATTGGATTAGACAAACGGTCGAAAAATATTCCTTTTTCCCACTGCGGTCGCTTTTTCGGCTGGACATTCAAGATTGTGTCGCTTGAACGACGATAATAATCACGCTAAATTACAAAAATTATTTTCGTAACCTTGGCTTGGACCACGGTCCAGCAGTAGACATCTTTCGACAGAAATGTTGAGGATTACCGACATATTGCGCATGCATTTTTTATTATATGACTTAAAAGTCTAGGCTTGCGTCTGTGATGCAAGTGTTTAATAAATAAAACAATGTTGAAAAGCGTGTGCTTACCTGTTCTAATGAGTGTGCTTTCATACTAAGTTGCTCAGTAACATTCAAGTCATCTACAGAGCTTAGCGCATCTTCACTTCCCACCTGCAAATATATGTCAATCATGAAGTATGAAGTGGATAGTGTGTGAAAATATAAATAATGTATTATTTTGAGTGTTAGGGACAAAAAATTGGTTATGCAATACAAAACTTGTCCCCTATACTTTAAGAAACAGCAAAAAATTTAATTAAATGTTTTGTTTCTAAAGCTTTTAAATCAGTCAAAAACATGTCATTGAAGTTGTTTAATCTATAACTTATTCAGGGACGCTAAAGACAAAATATGATCTAACAACTTTGTGTGTAGTATAAAATTATTTCTGAAGAGATAGCACTAACGGTATGAAATTATTGTTGTGTGTATTTCGTCTTTAAAGAATAAATCTAATTTTCTTTACCTACTATCATAAAAATCTAAAGTATCAGATTGATGAATCATAATTTATTTCAGTGTCTGGCTGTAAAAAAAATAATACACATCAAAAGAAATGATAATATTTTAAAACTAGATCTTACCAAGCTCCCTCCTTCAGACAAGAAGTCACCATTACAGCTGGGCGCCTGACTGCCGGTAGCCAAGTGTATCTTATTGGGAGTGCCTCCTATCCTGTCCCTCTGCGCCTCCTCGAGGGAGTACTGCAGCTCCTGGTTCTTGTTCTTTAGCTTGGCTATCTCACACTTGTATTTACTGTCACTTTCACTGATGTGTCTCTGGTAATCTTCTAGGGAAGCCCTCAGCTGAGATACCTCGAATACTTTGTCTGATAACTGTAAAGGAATAAGTTATTATACAAGGAGGATTTTTTAGACGGGGCAGTAAGGGCAGGTACCTTAACCGTTGTAGCTGCAGGAAAACGATCTTATGCCCGGTTCTTATATTTTACGAGCCGTCGTTGGGCCAACGTTAGAATCCGTAATTCAGCTACCGATACCGATGCAAAACTAGTGTTCCACATCGCCCTACCTGCGACGAACATCCGTAGTTAAACCGCCTACTACTCGTTCGTCGACGGACCACTTAAATCATTAACTTTCTAGAAAATTAAGTAATTAATCTGTGCACTCACATATCTTGGAAAAATGGTGCAGTCAGCTAAAAAAATGTCAATTCAAAACATTTTATTTTAATATCAGCAACTTAATGGTGATTAGTGCCATTTATCTAAATTGTCTAATTCACCACATGGTTTTATATGGTAGTCTACATAAATAAGTTGTTTGTTTGAAAATAGTTATTATTCATCACTATTTATTTTCTTTTTTTACAATGTTCTGTTTTTTCCTGTATTGTATTTAAGTGAAATTATTTTTTTTGGAAATAGTGCCTTTTTTTACAAAATTACTTTTCTAAGAATGACCATAACCATGACCTCATAAGCCAGATATCAAATTGTAAAAGTATCTGCAGCACATCTCTATTAGTCATACACCAATTACCATCAGTGAAAGGTGTACTGTTGCCAAATAAAGAAATATGTGGCTAGTAGGTACATTACTTAAATAAAAACTTTTTTACAAAAAAACAACCGACTTCCAAAAAAGAAAGACTAAAAAACGTGTAAATAACTTTAATTTTGGAAGTCGGTGGCCAAAATCGAAAATACACAACCAGACACCGACTTCCGGAATTAAAGTTATTTACACGTTTTTTTGTGTTTTTTTTTGGAAGTCGGTTGTTTTTTTGTAAAAAAGTTTTTATTTTTTACTTTTTGGTTGTGGTACCTACCTCAAATACATTCGTATACCACTACTTGATATGTAAATAACCGTGACAGGAAATTATTATAACATCATCAAAATAAACCAAGAGGAAAAAATACGCATTATTACGGATAACTCAAAAACTACTGGTCAGTACTTGATCAAATTTAAATGGGACCACATGTGAAGCACCAGCTGTCAAATAAAAAAATAATCATCCAAATCGGTTCACCCAGAAAAAAGTTCTGAGCTAACACAAAAAAATATACAGTCGAATTGAGAACCTCCTCCTTTTTTTGAAGTCGGTTAACAAACCACCAAAGGGCAACTGTCAAAATGGCGCTGTCGTAGCAAGTTCCCAACACAAGCTAATAATATAAGTCGTGAGGTGGATTTATTTTATTTTTGCGAAAATTACGCATTGTTGTGTCTCTAAGTACTCCGAAATTGGAGTCCACGAAATTAGTAGAATGTGGGTTTTTGAGATTTTTTAAAATTAAATGGAGTTCGAGGTTCTGTTGGAATCATTTTGAAGAAAGTGATTACGAGGAAATATTTAAGGTTTAAATTAAACAAAATATTGAAATCACAGAAAATAATGAAATATTGAAATCACAGAAAATAATGAAATATTGAATTAAAACCAAATTCATGAATGAACACGAAATGGAATGAATGAACGAAATGTCGTATTTACTGTAGGCCATAGGGACCTAGCTATGATCACGCCATTTACAATTAGGATTGCCCGACTTTCCCCATTAAATTAATTTACATCATACTCTTTTTAAAAGACATATTTTAGAATACTGTTGATATTTCATTTTTGTTTAATAAGATTTGTTCTTACAAGTCAGTGATCCTAATAGTATTGTAAGAATCTAATAAGCACTAGGTACTCTATACAAGTTTAGTGTAAGTATATTGATTATAAATAGATTAATTAGGAATATGTGGGTGTACTATAGATGTACCTCTGCCTAACCCTTTGGGGTATACAGGTGTGATGTTATGTTATTTTAATTAGGAGTATCACGGAAGCATTGATTTTAGTTATAAAATATATTTTAAATTTTTACTAGGGGCTCAATCCTACATAGGTATACATATGAAGAAGAATACTTAATAGAACCATTTCAAACCATACCTGTGAGGCATACTGTGCATTTTCAATGATTTTCTTTTGTAGTTCTTCCTGGAGGAGTCCAGAGTCCAATGCGGCAGCACTGCTGACTGTCGGCTGCTTGTCATCGCCTTTACTCTTTGATTTCTTTGTCAACTTCAACTGTACAGTAACAAATTATTTTAAATGAAAGGGAATTACATTTCACTATTCATGCATTTAGTATTTTTAAGCAGTTTTTATTGCTTTATTGTTGATTAATACAAATAAAGAATTAAATAACCCATAATGAGGCAGCTTCCATGTTTGAAAAAGTTACTATTTGAGAACATTTATAATGTGAAGATGTACCATCAATATCTTTGTTAAAATCTTATAAAAAACTTTGAATTAATGAGCAATTATTAGAGCAAATAATTGAGCACAGAGTAAACTGAAGTAATAGCACAACTACCGGGTAATATTGAATGCCAAATAATAGAACTCAGAGATAACAGAATCCATGGAGTTCAGATCAGTACATTATCAGTTGTTGATTAGGAATGCTTCACAGCTATTGAGCATTGTTTTTTACATTGATTCTCGGTGCAGCTGACCTGTAACGCGTCGAGTTCATCCTGAAGGACGGACACGCGCCGCGTCAACTGCTGGTTTCTGAACGTCAGTGAATCTATCTCTAACTCCCCTCTCCTCAGAGATTTCTCCTTGTCTTTCAACGTGTCTCGCAGCTCGTTTGACTTTGCCTGCTCGTCGAGAACCCCCTTTTTTAGCACCTTCACATGAACACGCAACTGCAAAAACGGAAACAACAAATTCACCAAATTGCCGATCGTTTTAACGCATCACGTTAGCAAAGACACACACTTTTGAATACTCTGCGGCCAATTTCTGGTACTTCGCCTGTACATCACCCGAAGGCAGCCCCTCCATTGTCGGTTTTCAGGTGTTCATAACTGTAAATTCCGGTAATAAGCTGTTTATTTGTTAGTTGTATGTATTGAACATGAACACCCACTTTCGTGAAAATGACGTATTGTGTTGTGATTGGATTGAAAATTGAAATGTCATGTGTCAAAATTGATAATACAATCCATTGAATGAATAGTCGATTATTAATTAATACTAGACTGACTGGATGAAAGTCTATAATAAATTAATATAAGCCTGAAATCGCCTTTTCTTAAATAAATAAATTGCTTATCATGATCAGAAAAGTTTATACTGTGTCAACTAGAAAAACCTTATTGAAAAAAACGAGGGAAATCTTTTTTTAGCATGGCAACATTGTCTCTGTTGATGTGTCGTGATTGTCCAATATAAAATATCAATATTTTGGAAATTTATGAAAGAAAAGCAGTAATTTCTACCCCAAAAAGCATATTTACATACTACTAAATATATTTCATCTTTCAATGGTACGGTCATGGACGATAGGTACGGTATTTGTAAATTTTTCATAACATTGTATCGCAACAGGTAAAACTAAGTTAGAACAAAGTAAATTATGACTAAACTATGCTTGATTTTGCAGGAATATGGAATCTGGCTGTTCTCATTACAACGATGTTGATAGCGAACACACGCGGTGCATTATTCACATCGATGTAGATTGTTTCTATGCTCAAGTGGAGATGGTACGAAATCCCGAGCTGCGGTCGGTTCCGCTCGGCGTACAACAGAAGAACTTCGTCATAACTAGCAACTACGAGGCCAGGAAGTACGGCGTGCAGAAATGTATGCTTGTTACGGACGCGCTAAAAGTTTGTCCCAATTTAAAACTTATCAATGGTGAAGATTTGCATAACTACAGAACAGCCTCCAATAAGATTTTTGCAGTGTTACAATGTTGGAAATGTCCAGTGGAGAAATTGGGTATGGATGAAAATTTTATTGATGTCACAAACTTAGTACAAGAAAAGATGAAATCTATAAACATTAGTAATGTCACGCTTGCTGGTCATGCTTACAGTGAGCCCAGCATAAACTGCCCATGTGGTTGCCACACCAGACTAAGGGTAACATCACAAATAGCCACTGAAATGAGGAAAAAGATATGTGAAGATTTAAGTTTCACAACTTGTGCTGGTATTGCACACAACAAGTTGTTAGCTAAACTAATTTGTCCCCAAAATAAGCCTAATGACCAAACTACTATATTCCCAGAACATGGCACCAGTTTCATGTCTACTTTACAGAATGTTCGTTGCATTCCAAGCATTGGTTCTAAAACTACAGAAGCACTTATATCTAACAATATTATAACTGTGAGTGACTTACAAGAAGCCTCCCTAGATGTGTTGAAAACGCACTTTAGCAGTGATATGGCTGTTAGATTAAAAGAATTGAGCTTAGGTGAAGACAATACTCCAGTGAAACAGACTGGCAAGCCTCAGAGTATAGGCCTAGAGGATAGCTTCAAGATTGTCAGTGTGAGGAGTGAGGTAGAGGACAAGTTTACTGCTCTGCTGCAGAGGTTGATGGTCTTAGTGAGGGAAGATGGGCGCATCCCAGTCTCTTTAAGAGTTACGCTACGAAAGAAGGATGCCAAGAGACTGAGCAGTCACAGAGAGTCAAGACAAAGTCAGATCTCTCCTTCCATTTTCACTCTCAGCAGTGGTGCACTGACAGTGACTGAAGCCGGCCAGCAGAAACTGATGAGCATAATTATGAGATTATTCAACAAACTAATTGATTTGACCAAACCATTCCATTTAACTTTAGTGGGATTGGCATTCACTAAGTTCCAGGAGCGCATGACAGGCAGAGGATCTATAGTGAATTACTTAATGAATGATATTTCCGTCCAATCTGTGCTTAATTTACAAAACGAATGTGATACCTCCTCTTCGCCTATGGACTACTCCGCCGTGTCGCCGAGCAGTAGCACCACGACTGATCTTTCCGACGGCGAAGTTGAGCCATCACCAAAAAAACCCAAAAAAGTTACATGGATAGCAAAAAGACGATGTTTGTCCAAAGAAGAAGTTGCATCTCCTAGTAAACTAAAAGTCGGTGAACTCAGATTAAACTCGAAAGAGCTGGAGAAGGTATCTGAGCTAAGACTGAATTCCCGCGATCGATCACTCACGCCGCGCGCCAGTCCCGCGAAAGACAACCTGTCTGACACGTCAGACACAATGAGAGACTGTGAGGAGCAGAACTGCGACGACTGTCCCAGCTATGTCGACAAAGAGGTGTTCAGTGCACTTCCTGATGAAATGCAGAAGGAACTCAAGGCCATGTGGAAGAACCCCTCCAGCTCAGAGATGCCGAGGAGTAGTCCCAGAACCACGAACAAAGCTAAAGCGAACACAATTATGAAATATTTTGTTCCACACAAATAGTATTAGTAAGATTTTATCTTGTTAATTATTTTAAGTGATAAGTGAATGGTTTCTATTTTTTCAAATCATACAATTTTTATTCAGCTGATCAAATACATGTTTATGTTAAAAAATAAATATCTTTTATTGCTATAATAATTATAGTTATAGTAATACATTACAATTAGATACTACAGGTTAAACAAAAAAACTTTAGTATACAACTGGGCATATCATTTAATATCTATATTTTTTACAGCTTCCGTTACCATATTTGATAGTTCTGTGAACTTGTGAACACTATTTACATTGAGGCGGAGTGAGTGCGCGAGGGCACCATACGAGACCACATCCACGTTCAGTTGCAGGCGGATCTTGTCCCCGTCCGTCACGCCTGCGCTGTCGCTGCTCTGAGGCGAACTCATCTCTCGTATTTGCTTCAGTCTTCTCAGTGACTCTTCGGTCCTCTGCACCGAGGTCAAAACATCCTCTACATATTTGTAGTATCTGAAACACATGTTTCTATTCATAGAGACTTACTTATCGTACATTGTAGATAAGGAACTAAGTTTTATTAAGTTAGGTATAATTTCAGACTTTAAATACGAATTCATCCTACGCGGATAACTTTGCGTAGATTGCGTTTTTGAAGTCAGTGACGCATTGCGATTTAGTTTATAAATTTTAAGGAAAATAGTAACCAATTAAATACTTACGAAACAGTCATAACATTGAAAAGTGATTCGAATAACTCCATGGTGAACACATTATCCAACTTTTTGGAAGCTTCCTGGTTGAATTCCTTCAAGGCATTCGACACCACGTCTATGTAGGTGCATGGCTTGGTCGGCACGCTGCGGTTGGTCTTCCTGTACAACCGTGGTATATCACTGACTTGCTTCAAGTGGACATTGAAATTTTCGTATAGTTCGTTGACTATACATTCTTTTATCTTCTCTTTTGTACCTTGCAGTGCCCCTTCTGAAGATCTCAAGTTTTGTCCAAGGAGATCTTTGTTGTCAATGGGTATTTTGGTCTGGACAAGCTCCAATAAATGTGGCAACCTCCTCAGTAAGGTTTGTGTGTCCACATAGATGTGAATACTGTTGTCAATTAGGTTTTTATTTACATTCGTTGGTTCGAACTTTTGTGTTGGTATTCTCTGAAAATAAAACAAATGAATAAATTGCTAGACATAATTAACAATAAATCGTTTGCAGTTTGCAGAGGAACTTCTATGAGTAGAATTATGACTTAGTTGTCGTAAAACAAAGTTAGTACAATATGTGTTCAATTATTTTATTGTTAACCTACTGTAGTATGACGTAATCGCTAGTTCATTTTTATTTATCTTTAACTACAAACTACATCATACAGCATGTCTTTGTTATTTGAATTAATTTGCATTTGATTACTCACAAATTAGGCCTTGAGATTAAACAAACAAAGAGCTTAGGGCTTTACAAGTACCCATTAGCTTAACGATAAAATCAGGTACATTTAATAATGCTTATCAGTGCATACAAGACTATTATCAGCACTCTCAGTTGCGGTTTCAAATCGCCGACACATAATGTTTATTACCTGTGTACAATACGCGTTAGCCCACGTGGCATACCGCGATAACAGTTGCAGGGTTAGTTTCCAGAACTTGTGGGCCAGGGCCTCGATGTACACCCCATCAGACCAGCACTCTTGGGTGGCATTCCAACATTTGTGTGTTTCCCTCAGCAAAAAGTAATTATTGTTTTCCACGGTAGGGCTCTTTTGTAGCGCCGCCTCGAAACTTCCTGTGATTGTTTGTACATTTCATAAACACACACATTCTTGCAATTTTACTTGTAATCAGGTGAGAATGTAATGTCTTTCCTATCAACAATGTTGAAGTGGGTAATGGTACGGGAATTCGATAGCAGAACTTGGCGTAGGTCCAAAATAGGATGATTTGTTATCTTGGCGTGATAAACACTACAAACTACGCTCGAGGACGACGCCAAATGATTAATTTACGTAGTGGGTGTCCAAATTGAACATAATTGAATCCCATGCTTTTTACGACACCCACGTATTGTGCCAGTGACCTTATTGCAGTGGAGGGATAGATAGAACATATAAAGATAGTCTACTGAATGACATTTTTGTTTCAGTCATAATATTTTCAAATTGCAACAGAAAAAAATACTTTTAATTTACCTGCAATTTCTTGAAACCGAATCTGGAAATAGACTGGCAAGTTCCATCTTCTTTGGAAGCTCTTGTATTCAGAAGTTCCATGCATCAACTTTACATCGTCAGCTGAACAATACCCTTCAAGTTTCCTTATGAACTGAATGCTCTCACTGTACCTCCTGTAAAATATCTGAGGGTTGCCAGGAGCAAAAATTGATGCAAGATTCACCTCTAGTCTGTTCTCAACTTCACACCAAAAGCAGTCGACTAAAAACCTATATTTCTTAACAAGAAAGGATAGTTTGGAATGTTGGGTTACTGATAAGAGTAACTTCAGTTTTGTGTCCAGTAAAGACAAGATTCTCTCATAGATTCCTTGTAGTCCATCTTTGCTTTTCTGTAACGATGGCTCGTTAATGATGTCTTGTAAAAGAGGCGCAACCGCTTGCTTCCTAATCAGCATTTCGGACTCTTTGACTCGGTCTAAAGACGCAAGTGTAGTAAGAGTTTTCAGGAGGTTCTCTTCATCACTATCATTCCAAAACTTGAACAGTAATTCGTTGAGAGTATGTATTAGTTTTCCTCCTACTTCATTAAATTGTAATTTATGCTCCGATTTTATGATACTGTCACACTTCGAGATGGAGAATTTCAATTGGTTGTATTGCATTGCAGCGCGATCTGCTAGAGCTACCTGTTCATGTTTCTTTTTAAAAGATATATTTTTTAAGACATTGTCTAGTGTCTTCAGGCAGTTAATTGTGTGGCTATAATGTTTGAGCAGCTGCTTTTTCTTTTGTAGGCTGTGCCTCTGACTCATCCACAGTGACAACTCTTTCATTGCATCTTCTAAGCATTGTTTTACACTCTACAACAAAAAACACAACAGCTGTTTGATTGAATGAATTGTACAATGTTAATAAAACTTGAATAGTAAATGTTCATAAAATAGAGTTTAACCTTTTCACCACCACGGATTTCAATAGAAGTTCAGCTGCCTTGAAATTTTTGTTAGATTTACATGTTTTAATGGCACGTATGCCTTTAAAACAAAATCAATTTCTAAAGGACACACTCTTATTTTGTTTTAAAGGCGTACGAGCCATTAAAACATGTAAATCTATCTAAAATTTCAAGGCAGCTGAACTTCTATTGAAGTCCGTGGCGATGAAAAGGTTAATAAGCATTATTAGTTCTACACTACATGGATCATAAAAATCTAAAATTGATAGCTAAATAAGATATATAAAGAAAGGAGTTGTTACTCACAATAACTTCATCATTCAACTGTCCTAATGGCACCTGTATTTTCACAATAGCCTTGTCAAAGCCGATGAGAGTGGCGCACAGATTGACAAAGTTAGCATAGTCCTTGTTTATAAGCTCTATCATCGCCAGCCTTAGGACTTTTAAGTACACTCCCAAGTCATCTCGCATCGTCTCCAATGATGCTACATTTTGATGGTCTGCCAAGAAGTTATCGACGGAGAAATTCGTCTGAAATGATCACTAATAAGTTTAGAAAACATTTTAAGCCCAATCAACTGATTAACACGATCAGTTACATGGAAATCGGCGAAAATACCTTGACGAAATCATTTCTGTCGAAGCACAGCCCCCGAGGGGCCGGCGGCAGTGTAAACTCCATTATATTGTTCTCCATGCTAACGTGTCACTATCATTGTATTATGAAGGCACCATTATTGAGAGGAATTGTTGGAAACTGTTTAAATTATCTATTTAGATCGCTAGTCCCTACGGCGATCATTTTTGACACTTAACTTCATTGACGTAAGACTGACACATCACACGTCAAAGTTATGGTTCGGAAACACTTTCCAATATTTTTCTTTACTAAATCGAACGCGTACTCATTAGTTCTAATAAAAAACAAATATCGATAGATTCTAAAGGTAAAATAAATGTAACTGGGCGAATATAAAGCAAGAAGATAATATTGTCCCTTTTATGTCTGCCAAAGTGCAACTCTTGAGACACTATCTTATTACTACGTGCTACTACTTTCTAAATGAGCCTTTGTGCATACAAGAAAGTAATGCGAACTTTCAACTATTATCTATCATAAACAATTTCGCAATTTATTTATTTATTCTCAACAAATTTACATTTGTGTCGAACAGTAGTTTTCACAATAAATGTAACACAAAGCCAGGAAAAAAACAAAGAATATATTCCACTTTGGTCCCAATATTATCAGTCTTTATTAATTATAATAATCTAATTCAATATCATTCAAAATAATTATACAATATAAATTAAATTCAAAGAAATGTACGAGTATGTCAATACAATTCATTAAGGTGTAATGTACTGATAGAATGTTGGGTTACATAAAGTCATTAAAATACAATCACATATTAGTTCGACTACTATTATCTTTGAGAAACTCTTCTATGCTGTATAGTAGCGTAGCGTGCCTTGGCGGGGCCCCGTATAAAAATTTGTTTGGGGGCCCTTATGAAAGGTAAAGATTTCTCACAAAAGAAAAAAATGATTGTATAAAATTAAAAGAAATATTTATTTAAAGTTTCGACGAAATAACGGGTTTTATAGTGCGGCAACCTCACGGACAAAAGGTTACTAAATAATGTTGGCCGCACTGTTGGAAACATCCAACCTGATGAGCGCGGGAATATTAGAAAGGTTGGCGCCACTGACGTTGACCACCAATCACGCACCACTATTTCTCCCGCGCACCTCGCCTCTAGCGCCACTACTGTGCAGGCGCCCGTCGCAGAGCAATCCAAGCTCGACCCTTGTGTGACGCGACGTGCCTGAAGCCGCACTCGTAGAACGCCGGCCATATTAGATCTTTAGTCTGAGTCCCTGTTACTCCTGTTTCTTTCGCTCCTTATAAGTGTGTTTTCTTTTTTTGGGAAATTAAAGTCGTGTAAAAACTTTCAAGTACTTTCCTTTAGAGGCCCGAACCCTATGCCCGTCGGCTACAGTTTTAGTACAGGATCCCTGGAACACTTTTCATCATTTATTACTAACAAGCTGATTTTTCGTGAGAAGCTTCCTTTTGACTAGACGCCCAACTTTTTTCCTTACAGTAACGTTGGTAAATGGTAGCTTAATAGGGGTAGCAAGGATAAAATATGTTGATTTGACGAATTTAAAAAATTTATTACTAACCGAATCTTTCTTTCTTAATTATCGAGATAATTATCTAAATAACATGAAAAAATATTTGTCCTACAAAGTATAAGGTTTTGTTAGGGAGTCCGCCCTCTCCAACATGTATCATAAACAAGGTCATGAAAAATAATTACTAACCGGCAGATTTTATTTTTATAGTTTGCTTACATTTGCATAGTTTACCACCCACATTGTCCTACATATTGCATGGTATGTCATCTTGGTCCTACGCTCAAAGGTTGTCAATACCGCAGGACTTTTTTTTAAATTAGTAACTGTAGGACAAAGGTATCACGTGATAGGTTAATAATAGGTCTTTACCTATGAAATTGCCGTTTTGTATGAAAAAATTTAAACGAATTTTTTTCATGAATTTTTTATTTGTATTAATCGAAGTAATCACCCATGCAATCAATGCATCTTTGCCATCGCAGTGGCAGTTTATTGATGCCCTTCTTAAAGAAATCAGCTGGACGGGAGGCAACAAATTCTTCAAAGGCATTTTGTACTGCCTCTCGGGTATTAAATTTTTTTCCCGCCAAGAAGTTATCCAAATTCTGGAAAAAGTAGTAGTCTGTAGGCGCAAGGTCTGGTGAGTAGGGCGGATGACGGAGAGCTTCCAACCCCAGTTCTTGCAACTTGGAGACCGTCTGCTGTGCAGTATGAGGTCGCGCGTTGTCGTGCAGGAGCAGCGGAGACGAGCGATTGACCAATGCTGGTTGGAGATGCGCCAGCTTCTCCATCATTGTGTTCAGTTCTTCACAGTACACATCTGCAGTAATGCTCACCCCGTTTGGTAAGAAGCTGTGATGAATCACACCGGCGCTAGACCACCAAACAGTGACCATCACTTTTCTAGGGGTAAGTTTTCGTTTAGGGCATTGTTTAGGTGCTGAACCAGGATCCAACCAACTTGCTGAGCGCTTACGGTTATCAAACAGAATCCATTTTTCATCGCAGGTAACAATGCGGTTCAAAATTCCTTCATTTGTGTGTCTGTTGAGCAGTGCAAGGCACGTCTCGACGCGTACTTCGCGCTGGCGATCATTGAGTTCGTGGGGCACCCATTTGTCAAGCTTTTTTACCTTGCCAATTTGACGCAAATGGACCAATATTGTTTTGACGCTAACGTCGAAAGCTGCTGCTAATTCAGCCGTAGATTGTGTATCATCAGCTTCCACAATCGCCTTTAATTCGTCATTGTCGACCAAAGTCTTCGGACGACCGCGAGGTTCATTTTTCAGGTCGAAATTTCCAGAACGGAAGCGAGCAAACCAATAACAGGTGGTACGTTGGTTTGTAGAGTTAGCTCCGTAAACGTCGTTGATGTTGCGTGCCGCTTGTGCCGCGTTGCTGCCACGACGGTACTCATATTCCATAATTACTCGAATTTTTAACGTATCCATGATGACGAAAAAGATTGAAATGCGATGAAAATGTAACACTAATCAATAAAGAAATGACTACTTTTAGAAAAAAAAATCCATGTTTTTAAAATAAAATTAATTTGAAATTAGAATTCATAGCCAAACAAAAATTATTTTGATTTGAAATGGCCAGTACTGCAGAACGGCAATTTCATAGGTAAAGACCTAATATATTTTTAGTCCAAATAAAACAATGTCCTACAAAAAAAAGGTATGTTTTATTAGTCCTACAAGATTTGTAAGTTTTGAGTATACAAAATGAAATGAAATGAAATATATATATAAATTTATTTTTATATATTTATATATATATATATAATCATCTTTAAACGGTAAATGTTTACCGTTTATATGATGATGATGAGGATGCCGCCTATTTTACGTGTTTACTCAGCTCTGCATCGCGCAAACTGATATACTTTGATCCGTCCTTAATGCGCGTGTGACGTCGGTGGATCTGCACTAACAGGTTTTAAACATACTCGTTAGCGATTTGACCAACATTTGTTGATCCATCAAAAAAAATAATAATCAATGGACTTACCTTTCATAAGACAAATATTTAGATTTTACTCTAAATTCCTTGTAACAAGAGGAATGATAACCTATTATTTCATCACTCCAACTTTCAGGCAATACAACATCACAATATTTGTGTTTATAATGCTTTCGAGCAGATAAAAAAGTCTTACAAGAAAGCCACATATCTCTAACTATTTTTATTTCTTCTCTTTTTTCTCGAAAATTAGAGTCTTCACATAATAAATTACACAAAAAGCACTCCATTATTATTTTTCAGCGCAGATTACTATTCAAATTATTTTTCGAAAGACGAATAAAATACGAGGTTGACTAAAAACAACTTTACGTGGTTATGGTCGACACCAGCTGCTGGTGACCAGCATGGGCAAGCATGGAATACCTAGTCCACAGTAAACAATGCTGTGCGCATGCGTTTGTGAGCAAGGATAATAGTGTGCCTCAGCTCCAATAGCAAAATGTACAAAATAATATTATTTTTAATTTCATGAATTTCAACTATGTAACTGGAGGACTGGAATAACGTACCACGCAATTTGTAGTACAATGTGGGTGGTAAACTATGCAAATGTTAGCTAACCAATAAAAAAAAAATCTGCTAGTTAGTAATTACTTTTCATGACATTATTTATGATACATGTTGGAGAGGGGGGACTCTCTGATAAAACCTTATATTTTGTAGGACAAATATTTTTTCACGTTATTTAGATAATTATCTCGATAATTAACAAAAAAATATTCAGTTAGTAATAAAAAAAAAATTTCGTCAAATCAACATATTTCATCCCTATTATCTTAGTCATAAACCGCAATCGAGAATTTTCGTATAAGAATTATTTGGGCGTCTCATTAAAACGAAGCTATTCTTGAACATTCAGCTTGATAGTAATGACCAAGATGACATACCATGCAATTTGTAGGACAATGTGGGTGGTAAACTATGCAAATGTAAGCTAAACTATAAAAAAAAATCAGCTGGTTAGTAATTATTTTTCATGACCTTGTTTATGATACATGTTGGAGAGGGCGGACTCCCTAACAAAACCTTATATTTTGTAAGACAAATATTTTTTCATGTTATTTAGATAATTATCTCGATAATTAAGAAAGAAAGATTCGGTTAGTAATAAATTTTTAAAATTCGTCAAATCAACATATTTTATCCTTGCTACTCCTATTAAGCTACCATTTACCAACGTTACTGTAAGGAAAAAAGTTGGGCGTCTAGTCAAAAGGAAGCTACTCACGAAAAATCAGCTTGTTAGTAATAAATGATGAAAAGTGTACCAGGGATCCTGTACTATTTCCTTTTTTTTTCGGTGAATTTTCTTCCACATTTTTCGTATTTAAACGTCTTTGGCAAATACATGGGTCTCCGTATTTTTGTAGTCAACAGCTGCGCAACGGGGCATATTAATAAAAAAATGGAGTGACAGCTAGCTGTCAAATTCTTAGACGCTGGATAATAGTGACATCTGAAGTGAACAAGTGGTAGTTTTTATCTCCATTATCTCGACTTAGCACACGAGGTTGTTGACGAAGGTTGTTGACATGTGG
The DNA here is from genome assembly GCA_917490735.1 of Dryobotodes eremita. Taxonomy (NCBI): domain Eukaryota; kingdom Metazoa; phylum Arthropoda; class Insecta; order Lepidoptera; family Noctuidae; genus Dryobotodes; species Dryobotodes eremita. The sequence goes on from OU823257.1 coordinate 17,569,269, forward strand.
AATGTGAGTTCAGCTGTCATAGTGCCGAAACGCCGGGGCGTAACTCCGCTGCCGCGAGAAATCGCGGCACAGCGGACAGAGCTCCGGCGGGATCTCATGGCGGCATGGAGAGTGCGACTGTCGCAACCCAGCGCAGGGCACGCCACAATTGCGGCGGGAAGTCCCCTCTTTGAGGAGTGGCTTGAGAGGCGCCACGGCGTCCTCACCTTCCGCCTGACGCAGGTCCTCACCGGACATGGCTGTTTCGGGAGGTTCCTGTTTCGAATAAGGCGGGAGGAAACGCCCGGGTGTTACCATTGTGTGGATCGATCGGAGGACACGGTGGAGCATACGGTGGAGGTCTGCCCGGCTTGGGTGGAGCACCGCCGTGTCCTCGTGGCGACGATCGACGGCGGCGACCTCTCGTGTCCGGCCCTGGTTCAGGCCATGGTACGGAGCGAGAGGGAATGGGAAGCCGTCACCTCCTTCTGCGAAGCAGTAATGCTCGCGAAGGAGGAGGCGGAGCGCGAAAGGGAGAAGCAATCTCTGCGCCCTCGCGCCCCTAGCTGCCGCAGGAGGAGACACCCTGGGCGTCGGGAGTCGATTGCCGACTCCCGGCCACCGTAGGCGCGGGCTTGCGGACGGTGAGCAATGGGCAGCTCGCCGTCCGGTAAGGACCAGGCCCGGGTCGACGGCGCGTCGTGTTCCACGCGCGCCTCAAAGAGATGTCAGCACCATTGACGGGGTCCGATAGGGCCGATGCCTGCCGGGGTCGCGGATTGTTCGAAAGAGTTACCGTGGCCCTGGCGCACAGGCAACTGAAGGAACACGGGTGGGTTTTAGTCAGTAAGGCTCAGCGCAGACAGAACGGAGCGCAGCGGAGAGGATTTTATTAACGCACTTGAAAATAAACTTTAAAATGATTACAATAAAGTGCATAAATGCTTGAACCTGACAAAAAATGCTCGAAGATACGCGGGAATCCCCGCGCGGCGTCGAGTCGGCGCCCGCATCGTACGCGTACTTTCAGTGTTGTCACTGAGTTTAAAGAGGGAGGACGTCATTTTTTAGATTTTTAATCCGAAGTACCTACATAACGAACAATAAAATTGACGAAGAAAAATTAATATGTTTAGTATCATCTCATGAATGTTTATTTAATGTGTCGAGCAGAGCATATAGTGACAAATTAGTAAAGATGAATGCGTGGGAAAGAATTTTCGAAGAAATGGGGAAACCAGGTAGGTACCATTAAGTAATTGTTTTATGTAGGTATGTTCTTCCATTTCTTCTTCTTCCGCCAAAAGCACAATTATAATCATATCCCAGTCCACCATAGTTGACGAACTTTCGCGACAAACTGGCATGTTTACCGTAGAGTGGTAAGCCAGAACGGTTTACTCGCGCAAGCTCACGAGGTCGCGCGCAAGCTCGAGCATACGCGATCCGTAAAGAAAATGCCCGAGACCACGCGGGGATTATTCCTCTCTGTCTGTGCTGACCCTAAGAGTCTGACACGCCCTTCCGCTCCGTCCAGAGCGGGAGAGGTCATTTGATGATTTTCCACCCAAAAAACTGTCACAAAAAAAACTGTCATAGTGCCGATTGAAGTAACGGCTCCCATATTACTCGTATTATTATACTCTTTGGCCCAGTGGCCTGATGGCAGAAAGACTCAATCAACATCTCGCTCTCTATTGTTTATATTAAAAAATGTTTATTATATCTTTTCATTTTAAGAAATATTTAAAAATGTAGTAAGCTAAGAAGGAAAATAAATAAACGACATAAATAATATTTTTTATTATATTCATACTTATTCATATATTATATTTTACTAGATAGGGCTGGGCTGGATTGCTCAGGAGCCGTATGTCGACATATTTATGTATAGCAGTAAATCTATGTTTAATGTTTGTATGAAGTTTTCTAAGTAAAATGTTTTGTTGTCGGCTCGCTGCGCGCTTTGGTTTTTACTGTCAGTGCAGCAAGCAATTTTTATATAAATAAATAATAAATAAAGCCAAAATCACAAGTCAGAGAACCCCTTATTTTAATTTGTTGTTTACTCTAATTGGTTCATTAGACGCAATACAAACAAAGGATTCAATTCACCGATGTTACACTATCATTTTAATCTTATTAGCTACATTTACCAATAGATAAATGGAGGCTTATTGGAAAATGTAATCCTCGGTAACATGACTCTACAGGTTGTTTGTATAAAAAAGTTTCACAGTACCTATACCAGTGACCAGTAAGCCTGTTGCTGTCGGGGGCCCGGGGCGGCAAAACTAAATGGAGCCCCCATCGCCCAGAAATGAACGTTGAAATATTTAGCACCGTACTGAAATAATCCACAAGGGTAGGTTTTCTTTTGACTATCTATTGATAGAGAAATAGGAGATACTTTGTCGACAATAGAAAATTTAGAGCATCAGATGAATAGAGGATGGTAGAGTGAGCTAAGCGAGCTCGAAAATTTTTGCACCCTGCTTAGTTAAAATTTTCTTTAGAACATTTATGAAGGAAAAGAAAATACTTTGTCAACCTATACAGAAAAGGACGAAAATGTGGGATGCAAGAGCGAGCGAACCGAACTCGAAAATTTTTGCACCCCACCTCGGATAGGTATGTAAGGTTTTCTTTTGACTATTCGTACATAAGTAGGAGCCTCTTTTGTTTTTTTTTTAAAACGTTGCTACGTTACTTTGTCGACTTACGCAGTCTGACAAAAAAAGAATTTAGGTTGCAGCACCTTACGTTTATATTTAGCAAGCGTAAGGAGCCCCCCAACTACAAACTGACTTTTACTTACGGAAAATATTTTGGTCTTGTTTGGGATTTGATTAAAAAGTATTCCTCGAGTTTTGGGGTACCCGTGGCCAGGATGGACCGCACCTGGCAACCCCTCCCCCCTCCTTAGTCCGCCAGTGCTACCTACAGACTAGTTGCAAAAGATATTTTTTTGAAAAATAGCCAACGCAAACCCATTTTTACTTTTATTCCAAATAAGATGGGATTTCGTTGCCTATTTTTTGGAGTACCTACGGGTAATAATTATATTACCCGTAGGTACTCATGACACGTATCTCACCATGATAATCTATATCTTGCTTGCACTAAGTGATTACGTGTCAGGGACGCACTCTCTTATGTTATATGGTACGCTAGAGGGAATGTTATTTTTTACTCCCAATTAGCATCAGCCTGTATAAACAACATGCGAAACGTGCCAATTATCGTCCGCCATATTGATACTATATCAATTGGGTCGCTATTAACCGGTAATTTACCATAATAACCTCGTTTTATTAAGTGGCCAAACATAGAAGTTAATGTTTCACATACGGGGTAATTTAATTTAGTCTTCAGTCTTTTCAATGGTCGATTTGGTCACCATGGCTTCGTCTGAAGACCTTTTTCTGAACAGAGCAAAGTTTGTGCTGAAATATTTAGGGGTTTGGGTGCCGGTAGAAAATGGATCTGTTCTTCATACCGGCTATAAGGCTTTTATGATGACTCTGCAGTATTTGTTCTTGACTTTCCAAATTATTTACATTATCCAAGTGTGGGGAGACTTGGATGCTGTTTCGCAAGCGTCTTACTTGCTGTTCACTCAAGCATGTCTTTGCTTGAAAGTGACCGTTTTTCAAATGAATATGGGCATGTTGAAAGAGTTGTTGAGGCTTATGGATTCAGAGATTTTTAGGCCTGAGAATATTACTCATGAAAAGTAGGTGCCATGAGAAAATATCAAGCCGGACTACACACATTCATTAGGTTTACGGGGCTTTTATTGATATAGGGCCCTACATCAACTATTGCACTCAAGTCGAACTGCTATAATAAGTAGGCTAAAACTCGGACCCAATAATTTGTGTACTCCGGTATACAACTTATATTTTCTTAAAGAACATCGAAGTAGTCTTTCCCATTAGTATTTTAAAATTACAGGCTGCGCGTATCAAGAGCTTACTGTTCGCTTTCCTGGTGAGCTCTCAAATAACTTGCGGCATGTGGGCACTGAAGCCGTTGTTTGATGATACTGACGGGAAGTTCCCGTTTGATATGTGGTAAGTGATGCTCATCATGCGGGAGGTCGGTTACTCTGGATATATCTAGGTACTCATACATGTGGATCCATTTCAATGACATCCCATGAGAGCCGTTAACCTGTCGTTGGCACAGTACACAAGGAGCTCGTGGATCTCTTTGGGAACTCACTGCCCATTCATTACTAAATTCATGAAGAAGGTTTCCGGAGAAAACAAAGCTGTTCACTCCATGCACATAATTTGGGAGATCAAAAATCAGTCCAACATTCGGTCAGCAGCACCTTGAGTATTGATATCAAAATAACTCCTAAAGCATAATTTACTCCGTCAGGATGCCATTAAATCCCAAGAAGGCTGTTCAGTACTACATCGGGTATGGCTTCCAGCTGGGCACAATCTGCATGAGTGCGTACATGTACTACGGCGTGGACAGCGTCGCCTTCTCCTCGGTCATCTTCGGATGCGCCCAGCTTAATATCGTCAAGGAAAAGATTTTGAGTGTGGGTTGTTTGACCATTTAGTTTTTTAGTTTGTTGTAGATACTACCTACTGGATAGAATACTGCCTGATCAATCTGATACCAAATTAATGATATTGAGTGTTCGACATTTTTGTAGATTACTTCTATACATGAAAAACGTGGCACAAAGGAGGTGGACGAAGCTTTACAAGAGAACTACAACAAGCTCGTAACTTGTATCAAACACCATCAAGCTATTGTTAAGTAAGTATTGTAGAATTTGCGCGTTACTTTTTTATAGCAAAAGTAATGGTCACTCGCGATATATTTGGTTCGAGGTTAAGGGAAGTTGAGGTTTGATTTGGGACTTCGTGCCGGCTAGAGTAGGTCAATATCGACCTTATCCGTATGGTCCATAAAAAAATATGTGCGTGTTCACTAGATTACTTAGTTTATTACTTATGAGGCCTATAGTTATCCACGGTATGATGTTGTATCCCTCCCTCGTCTCTTTATACCGTCGATGCACAAATCGCTCCGTCCTAAAAACACAGTATTCTAAGTACCTATTCAATTTTCCAGGTTCACAGAGCTTGTCGAAAATGCTTACCACCCATATCTGCTGTTCCAACTTATTGGCAGTATTGGAATCATTTGCATGTCCGCTTTAATGATCTTAGTCGTGAGTACCTACTTTTTTCTATCTGCTCGATATAACGGTTATTTTAGTCATTTCTAGATTTTCGTCGTTAAATACATGCTCAAAAGAAGTTATTCTAATTAGGTAGATTGGCGGAGCATGCAGTTCATCTCCATCCTGAGTTACTTGTTAGTGATGGTCAGTCAACTCTTCGTGTGCTGCTGGTGTGGACATGAGCTCACTGCTACAGTAAGTACTATATTATATCTACTAACCTTCTAATACTTATTTACCTACTTACTCTTCAGTATAATTCGCGATACAAAATAAAAGATACGCCCCTATAAATATTTCTTCACCGACTTCTCTATACCTTGCCTGATCTTAATCATGGTCCAGGCAATCAGTTTATCCGTCTGTAACAAACTTGTCATATTTCAGAGTGAAGACCTGCACACAGTCCTGTACAAATGTTTCTGGTACGAGCAGAACGTGAAGTTCAAGCGCGAGCTGTGCTTTGCTATGATGTGCATCAGTCGCCCTCTGGTGTTGCGAGCTGGACACTACATCATTCTGTCGCGACAGACTTTTGTTGCTGTTAGTACCTTCTTTAGTAGCAGTATGTCTCGAGAATCGGTTTTTAAAGCAACAGTTTTTTTTTCCATCTCCACACAAAGTATTTTGATAGCTGTCAAATCGGACTTCTTGGATTGTCAGGAACATAGTTCTCGTTAGTATCACAGAGAACATTTTATATAGGGAGAGTACTAACTCATCAGGTCATCGAAACACCCTGGTGGGATTCATACTAATGAATCACACCAGGGTGTTCTGATGACTTGGTGAAGGCTGAGCGAATTCGCTAGATGCGAGAAGCACAGATCCGGTCGAAGGAGGGATGCTTGGGGAGGCCTATGTCCAGTAGTGGACGTCTTTCACCTGAAATGATTATGATGATGATGGGAATGTAAATTCCGATTATAATTCGTGGCGTTTTTGTTTTAGATCCTTCGAATGTCGTATTCCTACTTCGCAGTGTTGAATGAAACGAAATAAAACAGCACAAATTACATCTTAGCGGACACTATTTTGCCGAAAGTACCTACCTACAGCTTTTTAGACACGAAGTATTAAGTTACCTACGCAAAGAATCTATTTTTGATTAGATTATAGACAAGAATAAGTAGCAAATAAATAAACACCAACAAAGCTTTTGTTTTATTTTGTGGTTAATCTCAAAACCTATTTTCCTTCTCCACTAAAAAGTAAAAAAAACCGGCCAAGTGCGAGTCGGACTCACGCACGAAGGGTGCCGTACCATTATCTATAACAACGGCAAAAAAATCGCGTTTGTTGTATGGGAGCCCCCTTAAATATTTATTTTATTTTGTTTTTAGTATTTGTTGTTATAGCGGCAACAGAAATACATAATTTGTGAAAATTTCAACTGTCTAGCTATCGCGATTCTTGAGATACAGCCTGTTGACAGACAGACGGACGGACAGACAGCGAAGTCTTAGTAATAGGGTCCCGTTTTTACCCTTTGGGTACGGAACCCTAACTAGCTCCGCGCGCACGAGTGTTAACGACGTCTGCCCTCACGTGTCTGCTCTCTCGGGTAAGCGCAGTCGGGAACCTGCCCCCCGCGCGTTCCGCACCTGCTACCGATCAAGCCACGTCCAGCGCAAATTATAATTATTATTTACTTAGGCATCTATTACAGATTTATTATTAGAAAATAGTGGTTCACGGTTTATGCATAAGATTTATGTTTATGAAATTAAATGTTTTTTTATACTTGAGTTGATTGAATGAAAGGTAAATTGCGGTTTACGATTTATGACGTATTAAAAAAAAAACTACTTACTAGATCAAGTTCAAACCAATTTTCGGTGGAAGTTTACATGGTAATGTACATCATATTTTTTTTTAGTTTTATCATTCTTTTATATTAGAAGTTACAGGGGGACACACACATTTTACCACTTTGGAAGTGTCTCCCGCGCAAACTATTCAGTTTAGAAAAAAATGATATTAAAAACCTCTAGGTATATCATTTTTGAAGACCTATCCATACATACCCCTGCCGGGGCTGCGGATTGTTCGAAAGAGTTACCGAGGCCCTGGCGCACAGGCAACTGAAGGAACACGGGTGGGTTTTAGTCAGTAAGAGTCTGACACGCCCTTCCGCTCCGCCCAGAGCGGGAGACGTCATTTGATGATTTCCCACCCAAAAAAAAAAAAAAAACCCCACACGTATGGGTTTGATGAAAAAAAAAATTGAGTTTCAGTTCTAAGTATGGGGAACCCCCAAAATTTATTGTTTTTTTTTCTATTTTTGTGTTATAATCTTAATGCGGTTCACAGAATACATCTACTTACCAAGTTTCAACAGCATAGTTGTTATAGTTTCGGAAAAAAGTGGCTGTGACATACGGACGGACAGACAGACAGACATGACGAATCCATAAGGGTTCCGTTTTTTGCCATTTGGCTACGGAACACTTTTTTTTTTTTTTTTGTGTGGGCAATCATCAAATGATCTCTCCCGCTCTGGGCGGAGCGGAAGGGCGTGTCAGACTCTTACTGACTAAAACACAACCGTGTTCCTTCAGTTGCCTGTGCGCCAGGGCCACGGTAACTCTTTCGAACAATCCGCGACCCCGGCAGGCATCGGTCCTATCGGACCCCGTCAATGGTGCTGACATCTCTTTGAGGCGCGCGTGGAACACGACGCGCCGTTGACCCGGGCCTGGTCCTTACCGGACGGCGAGCTGCCCATTGCTCGCCGTCCGCAAGCCCGCGCCTACGGTGGCCGGGAGTCGGCAATCGACTCCCGACGCCCAGGGTGTCTCCTCCTCCCGCGGCGGCTAGGGGCGCGAGGGCGCAGAGATTGCCTTTCTCTTTCGCGCTCCGCCTCCTCCTTCGCGAGCATTACTGCTTCGCAGAAGGAGGTGACGGCTTCCCATTCCCTCTCGCTCCGTACCATGGCCTGAACCAGGGCCGGACGCGAGAGGTTGCCGCCGCCGATCGCCGCCACGAGGACACGGCGGTGCTCCGCCCAAGCCGGACAGACCTCCACCGCATGCTCCACCGTGTCCTCCGGTCGATCCACACAATGGTAACACCCGGGCGTTTCCTCCTGCCTTATTCGAAACAGGAACCTCCCGCAACAGCCATGTCCGGTGAGGACCTGCGTCAGACGGAAGGTGAGGACGCCGTGGCGCCTCTCAAGCCACTCCTCAAAGAGGGGTCTTACTGCCGCAATTGTGGCGTGCCCTTGGCTACGGAACCCTAAAAACAAGACCGGTGTGAACCAAATCACAGAAATCCATTGCTATACGTGTGAATTATTTTAATTGTCACCTTCCAGCAAAGTTTGCTTGGATATGGAAGTTTATAATTGCAAGAAAACTTGCTAATCTACAATCGAAAAGGTTCTTCATGTTTTACCTACGTAGCTCGTAGGAACTGTAGATTTTCTAAAGAGGCGAAACTGAATAATTTAGTACGATGGTGTTAGGATGCGTTTCCTACACCTTCAGATTTGCTACCCCTATTGGGTGGCTAATGCAAACGAAGGTTGGTGACCCTAAAATTCGGTCTCGTATTATACTGGTAAGGTATTTAGGTTGTAAGGCAGCAATGCGCCAAATAAATACCCCACATTAAATTGAGGGTTGTGGCTGTTTAAGTAAATACCTAATAGTTAATATTAAAGACAAACACTTCAGTGTTTCCTTGTGAAACAAAAGCAATTAGCAGTGTCTACAATTTATAACACATCAACATATCAACAACGATTAAAACTTTCCAAACATAAACGTTTAAACTTTACGCTTTTAAATATTCAACGGTTCTTTGAAAATATAACGTTCAGGGCAAAGAAATTATGGCAGAAAGGAGAGGAAGTTCTTGGACAACAGCATTGTCCTATAATACTGGAAAAAAAAGTACTTGCCTAATAATGGCAGTAAAAAACACAACATTATTTCTCGGTCGACCAAAAAAGATTCTAAGTGCTCACGGTGTTTGGCCACATCCGAATAACTACATTATTTTACGGAAACTTTACATGCTTTTCGTCATGTGGACGCAATACTCATTCCTTCTATTCGAGATCATCTACATAGTGGACGTTTGGGGCGATATCGACGCGGTTTCTGAAGCCTCCTACTTGCTCTTCACTCAAGCGTCCCTGTGTTATAAGAGTACTGCTTTTATAGTCAATAAGAAAAATTTGATTGAGTTGTTGGGAATCATGGACTGCGTGATTTTTGAGCCGAAATCTGCTGAGCATGAGAAGTAAGTAAATCTCCAAATACTAACCTACCCCCACGCCACCCGTCCTACCTACTTTCTACTGTACCTAAGCGATTTAAATTTTTCTATCCCGAAATCTAAATAAATCATGATTCTGTCATGCAAGCCCAAAAGTTCTAAAGGTACTAAGATAAGAATTAATACAGGCTTAACTTATTAAGAACGTGAGAATTTAGCATTAAATTCTAAAGCCACTTTTACCTTTCCTAGAATTTTAGCAGCTCAAGCTCGAAAAATCAAGCGTCTATGTTTGTTCTTCCTGACGAGCGCCACGACCACGTGCACGCTGTGGGCCATGATACCGCTGTTCGACGATGCCAGCAAGCGATCTTTTCCTTTCAGAATCTGGTAAGCAAGGTATTTCAGTTTTTAGCAATAAAAAATCCAAATTTGAATCCCCTAGCATGCCCATCTTCATGGACTAGGCTCATATTTCTCTCTTGGACCCATCAAGTGGGGCATATTGCACAAGCACATCATAGTCAGATAAAAGTCAATACAAAATGAAAAGAGCCAGCTAAAACTCTGCATTAAGCATAGGGTAAAAAGCAATAAAAATATATCCAAAAGCAGTATAATAAAAATTATAAGTTTTCACTGACTTGAGCAACATCTGCTAAAATAGGTAATCGGGTAAGGTATTGTCTTTTTATAAACTTTGTCTACATCTCTCATCCAACTCTCCCGTCGGGGCCTTACTCTTCAAACTATGGAAGAAATTTTTAATGAAATTAGCAGTACTTTTGTGATCTTCTATCTTTATGTATTGTTCTCTATTAAGTGTTTTGTGTGAACATCTTTATATATATAAAAATAACGTGTCACGTTGTTTGTCCGCGATGGATTCCTAAACTAGTAAACCGATTTTAAATTTGATTTGCACACCGTGTGCAATTTGATCCAACTTGAAAGATAGTATAGCTTACATCTCAATTTATAGTCGCAATATTATTTTATTGCAAATTATTTGTCTATTAATTGACAGTTACAATTATCTGTTAGTTGTTCTCCAAACGATTCTAATAGATGGAGCTATGTTAAAAATACAAACGTTTCATATAAGCTACAATTTAATAAAGAGAAAAGATATGATTGTGTGTTTGTATTGAATAATAGGCTCCGAAACTACTGAACCAATTTCAATAATTCTTTCACTGTTGGGAAGCTACACTATCTCCGAGTGACATAGGCTATATTATATTATGCTTTGCTACCCGGGCGAAGCCGGGGTGGGTCGCTAGTAAATAAATAAATAAAAATAATCGGCTCTACTGTGAGGCATCGATCTCCTCTTGTTGCGATTCTGTCTTGACGCCTTTTTTGCAGGATGCCAGTAACTCCATTGAAGTCTCCTGGCTATGAGCTCGGGTACCTGTACCAGATGGTCAGCATCTACATCAGCGCCTTCCTCTTTATATCCGTGGACAGCGTAGCCGTGTCTATGATCATGTTCGGATGCGCACAGCTGGAGATTATCATGAATAAGATTCAGAAGGTACGGAAAAGAGGGATAAAGCTTGGGAGTTGGTCAAACAGCACCTAATTATCAGTGGTAGGAGCTGATACAAAACCAGCTGTTAACTTTAGCTCACTACGGAAGCGTAGCCCAACAAAAAAACTGGAAAAAAAGCTAGCAGCCTTAACCCTTGGGGTAATGATGTTCTGGAATTGCAATCATATACTGGAAGCCGTGGCTTAAACAGGAAAGCCTGCAAAACAGAAGAAAAGAAATGCAGATTCAAACTCCTTCTAAACGGCTGGAACGATTTGATAAAATTTTTAATGTGTGTTTGTGTGGGTCCCTGGATGGTTTAGATTCACGATTGGACCCGATAGGTGGCTCTGCAATCGAGTTCTAGCAAACAGGACAACGTCTGTCCGGTCAGCTAGTTATGTAGGTATATATCCTCGCTTAGCACTGGCTGGTCCTGTCCAAAGAGATGATGCTGTATGGTTTTCGTTGTTCTACTCCCTATAGCTCGTTTACTTTGGTTTTCGTTTCACAGATTCAGAATGTGTTTGATTCAGCACAGACAGAGGAAACTCGCAAAAAATTGATCAAAATAAACAACGAATTTCTTGTTGAATGCGTCAAACAGCATCAGACAGTCGAAAGGTTAGTGTTAGTAGGTACCTTAAAGGCTTTTGCCAGACTGCAAGGTATAAGATATTAATAGGCACTTTGCTTACCTACCTCGTCTTTGTCTTCCCTGTGTAATTAACATACTATTACAATACTGTAGGTTTCTTATATTTTTCGCAGGTTAATACAACTGTGTGAAGACACTTATCATGCGAACATATTCTTCCAACTGACCGGCACTGTTGCAATCATCTGCAATATTGGATTGAGGATATCTATAGTAGGTTTTTTACTTCTATTTCTTGAAATCTTTTCATTTCACATGTATGACTAGATCAACTATCTACTTTAGCGTTATGTGATCTAACTAAAGTTGATTTTGGATTGAGTTTCTAATAAAAAAATGTCCTAAAAAGTCGGTTGCAATGGAATTTTAACTTCGTTTTGTACGACATTAGAGTTTATGTTTCCAAAACTTGATAATTATTTAAGATTTGAATTTAAATAAAGGTGGAACCCAACAGCGTGCAGTTCTTCTCGATGCTAAACTACATGGTCACCATGCTATCTCAACTGTTTCTGTACTGCTGGTGCGGCCACGAGCTTACTATAAGGGTAATTATTATAATATTTGATGACCAAGACTCTTTCATGAAATAATTTCTACAGTCGGTCAAAAACCCTTTTAAAATCACCATCCTGTATAGAAAAGCGTTAAAGAAACTTATCAACAGTATCTAATTAAGTCATAAAAAAAAACAACTTTTCATACAAGCGTAGGTGTCCTCTGTGTACTTTTGTACTGGTTGTATAGGATGGCGATTTTAAATATTTTTGACTAAGACTAGGTCGCCATTACTTGAAAAAAAATATTATCTTTCAGAGTGAAAACCTCCGAGAATGGCTGTACCAATGTCCGTGGTACGAGCAAGACACCAAGTTCAAACGAGTTCTGTTCATAGCCATGGAACGCATGAAGAAACCAATCATATTCAAAGCTGGGCACTACATTTCACTGTCTCGACCTACGTTTGTTGCGGTCAGTCAAGTTTGTCAGTTTCACAAGCCCTTCGCAAGATTTTCGGCAAAGGGCTTTAAAAATAGTTCCACTTGTTAAGACAGATTTTGGACAATTCCTTTTAGGTGTATCAAAATCATGACTATTTATACTACACTTGGGAGCAAATAAATCGAGCCACTACCTTTTTTCACGTAAAATGGTAAATATTTTTGGTAATATGGAACGTATCAATTCGAACTATATATCGCCTAAAAGTTTAGTTAATAACCTTTACAATGAGGGTAAATTATTGAATAATAACCTTATTGAATGATAAATTATTGGCTCTGCAAGAAAAATGGTAATTTTGATAGAAAATTTAGTAGGGCTAAAACAGTCCATAAAAACAATAAAAAACAAAATTATTGCAAAAAAAATATTCTTAATAACTGGTATTACCCCCCCGGGCCCTGATACATTCTTGTAGCCTATTAGTCATCGATCTGATCAGCGTTACGATGACATATTGTGGTATGTTCTCCCACTCTTCAAGCACAGCGACTTTAAGCTCGGGAATGGATGAAACAGCGGGAACCCTGGCTCGGCCTCTCCGTTTTAGCTCGTCCCATAGGTGTTCGATCGGGTTCAAATCGGGACTTCGTGCTGGCCATACCATTTGTTGAATCCCGATCGCAGACAAGTATTCCGTAACGATCTGCGCGGTATGAGGTCTCGCATTGTCATGCATAAACAAGAAATTTTCTCCGACAAAACCAGCATACGGCATTACGTGGTTTTCAAGAATGTCAGTTATGTATCGGTCAGCTGTTAATCCACGTCTACCACTGCCATCGTTGGCGGGGTCGACGAAGACAAGTTCCGTTTTTCCGTCTAGAGAAATTCCTCCCCACACCATACAAGAACCACCACCAAAACTCACCGTTTCTCGAATGCAACATTGGGCAAATCTTTCACCAGGACGTCTATACACTCGGTTTCTCCCGTCATTGCTAAAAAGACAGATTCTTGACTCGTCAGAAAACAAAACTGACCTCCAGTCTTCTAACGTCCAATTAATGTGTTCTCGAGCAAACTCCAAGCGAGATCGGCGATGAGCTACAGTCAATTTTGGGCCAGTTGCTGGTTTGTGTGATGTTAAATTTCGTTCTTTTAGTCTTCGTCTCACTGTCCACCTACTGATTGCGACTCCTCGAACGTCACGTAACGCTTGCTGTAGCTGAACAGCATTAAGTCCACGGTCGCGCAACGAATTGGTTGCAATAAAGCGGTCGTCACGTTCTGTTGTTGCCCGTGGTCGGCCAGTTCCAGGTCGCCGAACAAAAGCACCAGTCTCCAGATACCTGCGGTATACCCGCTGTACCTTTGAACGACTCAAATGAAGTCTGCGTGCCACTTCACGTTGTCCGTGTCCAACCTCAAGTAAAGCTACAACTTGGGCAGCTTCCGTCGGTGTAGTATCCATTTTATCAGGTTATTTTGATTACACAGACACAGATAAAGACAACAATAACAAGTAATATGGGTATGATTAACAAAAACCTCAAATTTAATCTTTTCTTAACAGAGTACAATAAAAATGTCATAAGCAAATTAAATGCGATAATTTTATTCTACCCTTTAAACTTTAATAAAAATGAAATTTTGACAACTAACTACCCTCATTGTAAAGGTTATTAAATACCCTTTTAGGCGATATATGTTTCGAATCGATGCGTTCCTTAATACCAAAAATAATTACCATAATGCGTGAAAAAGGAAGTGGCTCGATTTATTTGCTCCCAAGTGTAGTTCTGTAATGTATGGCCGCGAAGAAGACGAATAAAAAAATATTGCATACAACGGAGATGACAATGTTGAGATGGATGTGTGGAGTGACAAAAATGGATAAAGTAAGAAACGAGTCTACAAGCAGCAGTTTTAAAGTGGCGGCGCAGTGACAGAAAACTTAAAGGAAACCGTTTGGATTGGTATGGGCGTGTGATGAGGAGGGAGGAAAAGCACGTGACTAAACGAGTAATGAATATAAATATTGGATAGAGATGGAGACGCAGTACCGGCGTTAGGGTAGGGCGCGGCTGGGCGACTGCCCAGGGTGCCAGAGGTTAAGGGGCGCCGAAAGGGCTGTGACTAGGAGCTCCTTCATCTCTGGCACGTGCAGAGTACTTTTGGTTTCGTTCGTTTGGAGTTGAAGTTGGAGTTAGAAAACCAAAAAAAAATATTGAGAACTCTTCGCTTACTCTTGCATCCGACATTCTCTGAATTCTCAAACTTTTCTGCATAAGCTGACAAAGTAACTCCCTATTTCTTTATGAATGGACAAAAGAAAACCTAGGCGGAGTGCTGAAATTTTTCGCCCCTCTTTACTCTCCAAAAGGGGAACACCGCCACCGAAATTTCGCTCAGGGCGTCTGTAATGTTAAAACCGGCACTGGGGAGAGGAAGGCTAAAAAAAAGATGGGTGGATCGTGTGAGCAATAATATGAAAGAGAAGGGAGTGCATGATAGCGTGACAGAGGAGAATGAGTTGAGCTGCACGATTACTGACAAATACTTGCACTGACTGGACAGGTCCATTCAATCTGTATGGTTCTTTCCTCAAAATACCATTACAGACACTAATCTACATGGTCTTCACATGATCTGACCAAGATTATGTCTGGACTTTAAAAGAGACTCAGTGGCCCTGGCGCACAGGCAACTGAAGGAAAACGGGTGGGTTTTAGTCAATAAGAGTCTGACACGCCCTTCTGCTCCGCCCAGAGCGGGAGAGGTCATTTAATGATATCCAAAAAAAAAAAATTGACCTCCGAGTTTGTTTCGGCCTTTCTTTTCAGAGTAGTCAGATAGGAGACGCCGACATCATATAGTTTAAAAAATATGATTGACGTGTAAAAGTGTTTGTACAAACCTACCTACAGAAATATAATAATTTATCATTTATCATAATGGAAAAAGAAAACGTGTCGCGCCGATCCCAAGTAACATGGACGAGGGCAGGAAGATAATAATACTAGTTCTGATCCATTGACATTACTGACCTTTATTTGGTACAGATGACCCAATGCTGCAGCTAGAGTCAGCTCCGCACGAGGGATCTTAAGTAACTTTGGCGACCAGCAACACATTATATAAACGTATTTTTTTTATTAGGGTAATTTTTTTCAGGAATTAATACGATTGTTTTTTATTTCAGATCCTACGCTGCTCATATTCCTACTTCGCAGTACTGAACCGGGTGAACACTGAATAAAACGCAGGACTCACAAATTATTATGTATTTATAAACCGTGTAGGTATCACATATGCTTAGTGTTATGCTTACATTCACGACAGTTTAGGCGAAAGTGTGCTTAATTATGAAAAAATATTATCTTTTTCTTTCTTGTAACACTCAACGACACTTAACTAAAGCCTTATACACACTTTATGATAGTTTTGTACAATTCATTTGTTAATATTCGTATAGTCTGTTATATCAAAAGACTACGAACCATCGCCAGCGACTAAATAAAAAAGAAACAGAAAACTTGGAATAAGTAGTCGAATTCAAGTATCGCTAAGTGTGTACAAGGCCTAACAAAGTTTTAGATATTTAGTCATATTGATAAATTCGTGCGCTTAAATTAAAAATAACAATTAGCGTAAAGGCGAACGTGTAAAAACAATTACAACCACGTTTTAGAATTTTCATTCGTAATAAATAGGAGAGTTGCGGCCTATTTATATAGGAAAGATAACACATATTGCAAAAACCTTATTAAACTAACCATGAGAAACCATTTGCCTCGAGATTCATTCCACATTAAATTATACGTAGGTTCTTAATAAAGAAAAGCTCATTCTTATAACATATTCTAAACACCCACTTCACATAAAAATATAACCTTCAACCAATCCCATGTAAATATCATTTCTTTATAAATAGGCCTGAAACATTTGAAATACATAATCTGAATAACTTCAGCTTTATACCAATGTCTCTTACATACATTTATTTTGCAATAAAGCGTGAACCGTACCGTTCTTTCATTAAATACCTTATCTTTTAAAACAATCACATCAAAACGACTTAGGAAATAATTTTGAAATATTTTTATATGGTAACAATCAGTCGCATGTCGTTACTTATTTGTTACGAAGCTCATTTTGTTTGAAATTACATTTTTATGACTGTCTGTCACACTAGTGCTTATACAGGGTGGCAGAGACATCGACGCGCAATCTGTAGCCATGAATTTAACACAATGATTCTAGAATTCTAGCTTAGAATTTTTTCTTCGGTTATAAAAAAAAACCTGCTGTTTTATGTAATAGAAGATATTTTGTTTTTTTTTTCTTAAAGTGGTGTACCTACGTTGTCAAAATGTATGGAACAGCAATTTTTTTTTTTAATAACCGGTAAAAAATATCCAGCAGATGGCGTTCTGTAGTTTTTGCCTACACCCATGGAAAGGCGTGAGTTTATGTACGTACGTATGTAAAAAAAACTACGCTAGGGGGTATTGAATCATGTGCTGAATTCATGGCATTAATCACACCAAACCTTGTAATTCAATTAATAAAGGATAAAAAAGAGTTCATTTAATTTAAAATACCAAAGCAGTCAATATTTTGACAAAGGTTGGAAATGAGTTAAAAAACAACAAGATACTTTCGGCCTGAATGACAGACAGACACTGTAAAGTCGACGTAACAATATTAATTGTGTTAAAAATAGTGCGCATAAAATAAATAAGGCATTGGGTTTATTATCCATATCACAGCGATGCAGGGCACGAGATGATAAGAATATTTTTATGATTTTGCATTTTGCAAGGTTCTGTATTGTTGCAAGTACAGCCACGAGCATAAATATGTATACACTTGGCTAAATTCTAAAGCGATTTTTCCTTATTTTTTAATGAAATTTTATGTTGTTAAAAATATAGTATTTTCGAACCCATAGGTTGCCTTCGTTATTTTACGAAAAAATCGCTATCGAAAGTTGCCAAGTGTTGACATATTAGTGCTCGTGACTGTACCTAGGCATATTGCAGAAAGTCATTATAATTAATTACCTACGTACTGCTGATCTGCTTTCTACAATAAGCTTTGCTTATTTTTAGTTAAAAATCTGATTCTTGAATTAAATTCCTGCTGTTGTAAGTCAGTGCAAAGCTTAATAATGCGGACTATCGTTTTTGTGCTCACCAGTTGGCGCCACTGGCGAGTAAGGTCCTGTTGTAGTACTTTTATTTGATGTTTTGGATATGTTTAAGTACCCATAAATTCATATTATGTTTATTTTATTACATTTTAAAACTTCAAATGAATATTTAGATTATAATGTTCCTAAAATTGACAAGCATGAAGCAGACAAATCTTATTCTTCCTTCAAGTGCTACCAAATTAGATCCTAACTTTTTACTTAAAATCTTAAGCCATAATTAATCAGGAATGGCACAACCATTACAACAGTTAAGAATCATTCGTTAAAATCTGTGATAAAAATCCCGCAAACAGTGAACGTGCAGTTCATATTTTGACATCTAGAGACCTTACTCTACACTAGCACCTCTAGCGGCGATTTCAAGCGCGGTAGCCCTCATTGTGCATACTGTATTTGCAGTAAAATATATTTTGTAAGTAAAAAAAATTAAATAATCATTTACTGATTCTGCTGTTTTCGTTTGGCAGCCCAGTCAATGAATTGTTTGGTAAATGCCGCTAAATTCGTTTTCTATGAAACGCGAAACATTTAAAATCCTTACAGCAACATTTTCCTTTCTCAGATGTGTGAGAGAATTGAGTGATTATTTCTCCTGTTATTAGTTAATTTTAAATTCATATTTATAATAATTTTGAACAAATAGTTTATTAGCGGTTGCCTATCTAGCGTTCTTACATGATTAACAGCTCTTAAAATGAAGAGGTGTGATTCATAAGTTTGATTTAATTTATGTGTAATCTGTGTATATGTGCGTGCAGTAAACGTATGTATAAAAATGGTATTGTGTATTAGGTACACCCTCTACTTTTGCATCAATATTGCCTTAAAATTATAGCCACGAATTTTCAAACGATACGTAACTTTGAGATAAGAACGTCTTTTCACGAACGAACAAATGAATGTTCGAATGAACGAATGTTTTTTCGTCGTTCACAGTCAGTTGAGAGCGACTTCTTGGGCGTAAATATGTTAAAAAAGTAAGGTATAGTTGAAGAGATTTTTTATTATTTATTTAGGTAGAATAACAAACAATTTATTTGTGATTTGATTTCGAAGTTATTACTCTTGGGGTTGAGAGTGAAACTGAAAGTATTGATGTGAAAGTATCGCGTGGCAAATATTAAAGCTTTTGTCTGCTAACCTAAAACTAGTCTGGTTGATAATTTAGTGAAAGGCCCCGTTAATGCACTGAATACCTATACGAAATTTTTGCATGCGATTGAACCCGACATGTGTCTAAAGTTCATCATTTTAACATAAAGTTTTCCAAGATAGGTACCTAAATAATCAAATTTCAAATATTTAAACTTCACATTTACAACCGAAACGTAACGTAACTAGTAAAAAACTTATGAACAAAACATTTTTACGACACGACGCGTTTTAAAACGAAACATTTCTTCCAAAATTCCACAACCGAAACATTAAAAACGATTGTTCAAAAAATCACAACGTTATTTTTAACTCTACGCTTGCACACTTGCCTTTAAAAGTTTTCTTTAATAGAAAAGCTCACGACTAAACCTCGGCCATACACTACAGTGCACATCGGGAAAGGTTTTTCTTCTATCCATTATTTCTAAAATGTCTAATAAGACGAGATTCACACGAATTGGAAACAAGCGAAAATCATTCGGTAAACTCAATCAGCGGGGTAATTACGTAACAAACTAACAGTAGGAATCGGTTTCATTTTGACAGTTCAACAACATTCATTGCGTTATTTACGTTGTTGAGCAGACAAATTTTTCGAACATATAAAGCAATAGATTAGCAATAGGCTTCAAAATGATTCAGATGTTGATAGTGTGTTACGTAATTAGGGTGTAGATCATTATCAAACGAATGTATTCGTACCATAGATATAAAATTTTATCGGCAATTTTAAACAATAATATGCAATCTAAAGCTGTCCACACTCTTCTAAATATATAACCTTACAATTAACTTTCCTATAGCCATACAATTACACACACATATCATATCCATAATAAAATATCCCTCTTATTATAAATGTATCATTTCCTAAAACCTGCTTTTCATTCTTAAATTCATTGCATCTTAAGTAGTGTATGACGGGTTTGAAGATTTAAGGGAATTACTCTATCTACACGCCTTTCTGTCAACTGAAATGAAGATTTAATATTAAAAACACTGAAGCATACATTGACTTAATTATTGCTTTTAATTGTTCTATAATAACTATGTATTCTCCATCATACCATTGTTTTTTCCGTCTAAAAATATAGATGAGTGAAAACATCATTTAAATTCAACAGATTTTTTCGTCGCTCAAGTTTGTTCATCATTTCAGTGGACAGTAGGACTTGGAAGCTAAATTAACTTGTCTTCCAGTTTAGCACTAGGAGTTGTAACACTATCTAAAAGGGCTATCTACATAGCTATGTAGTTGTGGCGAGATCCTGAACGTATTCCTTCGAAATCCTTTTTAATTACTGTTTCCCGGATATGTTTTCGGCTACTGCAACCGATTCCTCCCTGATATGCTTCCTTACAATTCTCGTATTTACTCTAAAGCCGTTTAAGCAATTTAAAGGAGACGAAGCATTTTTTCCCCTTTTAATTAAACTTTACCAGTAAATTATAATTTTTATGCCTATCACGACCTCAGCAATATTTTATAATCATTCAAAAACCAGGACCCAAAGTGTAAATAAGACAACACTTCGTAAAGCACTACTATAGAGTGGTATAGTACGATTCAAACTTAATGGCGGCTGTGAAGTGCGCAGTACCTCACCGCTCACCCCCGCTGACACGTGAATTGGTTACTGCGCAGCGACTCGCATCATGTTCCGAGCCGCTATTAAGTTTGAATCGTACTATACAGGGTTATTGGTAAAACACCAGCAACCTCTTAAGTGGTAATTGCACTCATCATTATAAACAACTTTTACTATGGACCAAACCAGAAATCGTGAAAAAAAAATACGATTTTCCCTACATTTATATTCGCATAACACGTCAAAACGTAGGGAACAGCTGATATTTTTTTCGCGATTTCAGGTTTGGTCCATAGTAAAAGTTGTTTATAATGATGAGCACAATGACCCCTTAAGAGGTTGCTGGTGTTTTACCAATAACCCTGTATATGAGAGAAGTCACTATCCCAACATAAGCATTAGACATACCAAAACCAGGGCGCGCCTACAAACATGAACATGTTTACCCACTACCACTATTCCATTTACCATTTCAGAATCACGCCACGACACAAATATAAGCTTAAACATATCGGGCAGAAAGTACAAGTTACATTAACTATAACTAGTTACGTCAAATGCTACATTAACTGCACTAACCACTATGTCGCTGTCTTTTTAGGAAAACTGTTAACTATCGTTAGAAAATCTATTTAACTTTTGGCTAAAAATATATCGGGCGTAGATGAGCTAAAACCTTGTATAGAACTTCCAATATACAGGATGTCCGGTAAAGAAAGGATAATCTTGAAATATCATATAATATACCTTATGGCCGTTCTAAAGAAAATATAATATACCTTATAGCCGTTCTATACCAAAGATGTTTTTGAAAAAAAAAATACTGTGCAATTTCTAGACACACTATTTACTGCCGCTCTGTAGTCAACGTACAATATTATAACAACAAATAACAGAAGGAATTCATTCATTTGTGGTCTGGTGAAGAAGAATGAAAAAAAAAAGTTATAATTTTTTTCAAAAAAATCTTGCGGTTCTTGGGAAATATATATAATTTTTTTAGAACTGCCATAAGGTCTATTATATGCTATTTCAAGGTTTTCCATTCTTTACGAGACACCCTGTATATATTGTGAACTCGAAGTGATATCTGGCATGGATTGTAGTAAAATCTAAATTAGGGTCTATCCAAACATATCAGGCTCAGAATCTACCGGGTTCCATTACATCCGGGTTTAGTGCCACGCCAGAGATGTGTAAAGGATTACTTGCATACATTGGTTATTCATATTCATTCCGGTCTCCGTCCAGGATATCGTTCCGAAACATTCCTTGACCTGAAAACTGACCCGGAAGGCCCAGACCCGTAACTGTCTGAATACAGTTTAAAGCTAGCAATGTGCACAGTAAATTTATTTGATATTAATTTAGTCAATCTCACAATTCGAAAGTTTCAAAACATATTAAACGAAGTATAGCGGTCTCAAGAGGGACTTACGGTAGACAAAACTGTCTCTTTTCCAATTACTTAAAAGATTCGGATAGCGATAGCGATTCGATACAAAAAGAAGTAGATTAAGTTGGCTTATACTTGTTTATTAAATGCTTTAGTAAAGATTGTTTGGAAAAGAAAGCTTGCGAAGAGACTCAGTAAAACAATGATTATTTATAGCTTTATAAATCCACAAAGCACATTACAGCCGCAACGGGCCGCAGCGCATAGCATTTTCATACAAAAACGTGCGGTGCGGCCCGCCCCAATCGGAGTTAGGCTTTAGAATGTTTCGAAACAAAACATTATGAACTCCCAAATTGCACTTGGCCAGTAAAAAACTATTTTATACCGTACTTTGGTTTTTCGAAGATACTTGATATTTTATTTAAACTCGATTTTTTTTATTGTATTAGATAAACTCGAAGTACGACATTTATTTTTCTGGCAAAGTAGAACCACCGAGACACAGATCACAATTAGAGAATTTATTTAATTTTTCAGTTTTCATATTTTTAGACATCATTGAGTTTATTTAGATCGGTTTGTTTACTCTTCATTGAAATACAAAAACAAATATATAGGCCGACTTTGAATTAACTGCGAATCTTTCTGGGGGTGATACTGCCACCCCCCTGAAAACACAACTTTTACTAAAGGACCAGCTCTAAAATAACGACAAAAAAGGATTTGTGTGCATTTTTGTATGAAACAGCAGATTTTTTTCCGATATTTCAGCGTTAGACTCATATAAAAATTATTTATTTTCATAAATGCTTTCACCCTCTGAAAGATGGCCATTAAGTTCAAAGTCACCCTGTATACAAAAACCTCGCCTCTTACCACGATGCTTCCGCGCATCACAAAATGGCACACTATGTCAATTCTACAAATTACATACAATTTCCTGGTCCAGTAATTGATCATTTCCATTAAATAAGTTTAAATCCAAGAGATAGACAATTTGTAACAAACCATTATGAAAATATATTATAATTTCAACACGCTCGAAATCATCGTTACCAATACAACATTTTGAGCAAACGATTCTAAGGCTGCGATCTATAAAACGTACTTAGAGTTTACATTAGAAAGCGTTTCATACGAATGTGAACCCTATTATAATGTGTCTAATGTTCATATTTCTATAAGTGATTGTGAACGAGCCTCTCATACGAATATGAACATTAATTGTATACAATTAGAGTTGACATTTGTATGAAACGCTTACTTATAAATTAAAGTACAAGTACGGATTATAGATTACAGCCTAATTCTTTCTGCTAATTTAAAGGAAGTGAAGTGCTAACCGTTTTCGACTGTCGTTTAAAAATGTAATCATTCATAAGATTTGCAGCATATTATATTAACACAGCATAATTTCATTATATCTCGATTGCGGCAAGATCTTTTAATAAAAATAATAAAATCAACAGAATTAGATTAATTAAGTACATTTTCATAACAACTTTAAAATAAAATTTTATTTTGACCTGCGCTATTTTGCGACAAAATAATGATTTTACCGCCGCAAAACTGAGCCTGCCATACTGGTATATAAACACTTGATTAATTTCAAAACTAAGAAATATTCTAACTACACTGGGCAGTGCTAAATACTAACCTACTTTCAACCTATCGACAACCTTAAGAACATTTCACATTAATAATTAAGTATAAATATTTTTGGGCAAATCATCTAGAATATTCTTCGAACTATCGAGTTACGTATCCCGTTTGAGGTGATACACTTGAAGATACAGGGATTTATTTATAAACGTTGCTTAAAATTAAGTTATTATTAACGTCTGCTTTACCATACATATTTTGACGTATAAACGTCTCATAACCAACCGCTCATAAGTCTGAGCTGCTCTGTTAGCTTCAAAATTCCTACATTAATAAATTGCGACGTTTATAAATAAGCCCCACAATTATCATGGTTCTATATTATATTATTAACTATATTTTTTATGTGAGATTACAGATTAATAAAACTAGATACGTGGTTGAAATGAATAATTACGTGAAAATACTTTATTAGTTAAATATGGGTCCGGGTGATGTGTTGTAATAATATAAATTTATCATTGACACAAAAATGTATCTTCCCCTCTTACGTACTACGTCTACAGAATAAGGTTGTCGATAAAAAGTAAAACACAATTAAAATATAATAATTTCATTAAGCTACAATACCATTAATTGCAATTCATTCAAATATACAAAATTATGAGGTAATACTAAAAGGTAAACGCAATTTGTACAACGATTTAATTATTTTGTTCAGCTGATAAATTGAGATTAAATATTTTATTCTATAAAAGTGGTAACAAAATTTATGAATACAATGAATTTCATTTTACGTAATTATTATGTATTTTTGAACGATTCAGTACAAAATTAAAATTGTATATAATGTACTAGGTAACTAAGAGATTATGAATGCAGTGGAGTACAATTCTATAAATGAATGAATGCTTTCTCATTGCAAAACATAAGTGTGTCTCCAAAGTCCAAGTAAAATTATATTTCCATCAAATTCCACATTTATAACTTGGTCCATCAGTTAAAAAGCAGAACTAAGCCGAACAAGCCAAAAGGAAGCATGATAATAAAAAATACACTCTCTGACCTCGACACAGAGACCACTTTTCAACGTTCCTTTTGACTGGACGGGTACTATGAGGGCTAATGTAACCCGACTCAATAGAGAAGCGGTTGGAGCAAAGCAATCTCTTTACATCTACATACATAGAAAGCAGCTTCTTGAATGATTCGGGTTATATTATTTGGCGTCACCCGTTAAGGACTATTTTAGTGGAGTTTGGACATTTGGGTTTATAATAATTATTTTTAATTTAGTCTCTTTGTAAAATTATTTCAAGTTGTAGTATTGTCTCAGTTGAATAAAATCGTGAGTATTTCATGTTAATTGAGACTAAGTTAAGAACAATTATTTCTATTTATAACTATACAATATCAAAAGCATCAACATTGACATATTGCATGGCAAGTTTTTACATTACACGTAAAATCGATTACGGCAAACATCGATAGAATTAATCGACTGGGCATCACTAATTTATTGGACTGCATATACGCAAAAACAGTCAATAATTTTGACTAGATGCGATTCAATTTTATAAATACAACGAATTTGTTAAAAACATGTCAATTGTAAAGAAACTTATTCGGTTTACCTCGGCTACACTTCGGGAATGTTCGTGTTTTTAGGAGATCCAAAAAGGAATATGGCTACTTTTATTTTAGCTGTAAGTGAAGCCGAGGCTGGGTAAAATAAATGTATAAAAATTTGAGCGATGAATTTGCGTGATAAATATTATCAATTGTAAATCAACATCGTACTTTCTATTGTCTATTCTCTTAAGTTAATGACTCACCAATACTTTGAGTTTATTACCGATACCTGTAAAAAGAGATGACTTTTAAAAACTTTGTAGAGCGTAGAAGGTTGCGTCGCGTCTAATTAGTTTCCTGATAAATAAGTTGAAGGTTTTCCTTGTTTAAAGAAAGATCATTTTACAGATGATAGGTTCCACTTTTTCCTCAAAATTAAAGATGTTTGGCCGGAAGGTGAAACGCGATGTTGTGGAACGAACGAACAGTCGCCAGAAGGTCAAGCTACACGAAACTGTCAAATTTCTCTAAACGATTTTAAACCTTAAAATTAGTGTTAAGTTCGAAATAGAATAAGAAAATCTGACAGTTTGTAGTAACTTGATGTGCTGGCGACTGTGCAAAAAGAATAAGGAAAAACTCTCAACGAAGATCAAGTAATTGCCACCCTATTTATTAAATTCAAAAGCTAGAGACTATCATCTAAGATGTTGTCTTTGGCACCAACTCCCTTTGTGCCTAACCAGGATAGACCAACTTAAAGTTGTTGCAAGTTATTTTAGCCTTATGTCAATAACCTAAGTTCATGTGCACTTGTGATTTGCAAAGCCTATACAGGGTGGCAGGGCATAGATGCGCAAACTGCAACCATAAAGAACCTATTTTTTTTAAAATAACCTACGAAAATTTTCAACGAACGGGGGTTCAGAATTATGTACTGAATCTGAATGGTTGCACGTCGATGTCCCTGTCACCCTGTAGATTTCCGAAAAAAAACCAACAATGGACAGTTTTACCCAGAGTTTTCGCACAAATTGCGTTTTAACTTGAACAAAAATATATAAACAGCAGCAGTTATTACCTGTATAACCAGATCTTCATAGTCCAAGGTCGCCGTACTGCACCGACCACTTCTCATACGCGACCAGGCTGTGGGGAGACACGGACGGCCGGATCCTTTTGAGAGCATCTATGAAGTCTTGGAACGTGATGCTTCGGACTAGGGAGAGGTCCAGGCATTTTACTTCCTCCGGGTCTAGTTCTGTGGAGGGAGTAGGAAAATTTTAGTTATTTGGTTCTTATCGTCATTTAGGTGGTAAGTTATTTCAGAGATGGTTGTACATAGATAAGATAATGCGCTCAGTAATCTCCAAAGCTTAGTACTTAATCAGCAATAATATTAATTTCGAAAACATTATAATGACAATATAAAAACGGTTGAGGTTTTTTTTTATATCTTTATATATAAAAATTACGTGTCACGTTGTTTGTCCGCGATGGACTCCTAAACTACTGAACCGATTTTAAATTTGATTTGCACACCGTGTGCAATTTGATCCAACTTGAAAGATAGGATAGCTTACATCTCAATTTATAGTCGCAATATTATTTTATTGCAAAATTATTTGTCTATTATGTGACAGTCACAATTATCTGTTAGCTCCAAACGATTCTAACAGATGGCGATATCTGTTGACTGGATTGAGTAAGTATTCAATAGATGGCGCTATGTTAAAAATACAAACGTTTCTATCCTAACTAATATTATAAATGCGAAAGTAAGTTTGTTTTTTTGTTTGTTACCTTTTCACGCCTAAACCACTGAACCGATCATCCTGAAATTTTGCTTATACGCTGTCAGGGGTACAGCAACGGACATAGGGTACCTGTCATCCCGCAAAAAAGTACTGTTCCCGAGGAAAACAACAATAACGTCCTTATGATAATAGATGGCGCCACGTGTCTTTCGAATCATGATTTAATTATAACCCGAATTGATAGTCACAGTCTAAATTAACGCGAGCGAAGCCGCGGGCAAAAGCTAGTATTATATAATGCTTTGTTACCTAGGCAAAGCCGGGGCGGGTCGCTAGTTCTAATATAAATACTAATGCCGTTAAATTAAAGAGTATTTAAGCCGTTTTCAAAGTAGTTATAACAAGCGATGTCTTGCGGCTCTCCACGCATGTTAACATATTACAGTTCAACTAATTTCTTGATGTCCCTCGGGAATCATCGCATTTCCGAATACAAACGAATGATAATTTCCATGACCTTCAATTATTAGATTTATCGTGTATAATAATTTGAATTCAGAACTAAGTGTACTTAACAACGTAACAACAATTAAAGTACTTAGTTCTGAATTCAAATTATTATACACGATAAATCTAATAACTGATAGACTTGGAAATTAGCATTCGTTACACATACAAAATGTTTACGAAGTTAGACATGACCAATAGTAAATTTAACAATTAGTCACTTGACAATAGTCAATAGCTGTCAAAGTTTAACTACTCTGTCTGCGCATGGTTAACTTTTATAGCAAATTGTCAATTTTTTTAACTGTAGTTAGTTTTACCATTTGTAAAACAACATACTTCTATCATTTTTAACAAATTGTTAGTTTAACTAACACATTTTAACTATTAGTATGTTTGACTACTGATCAAACTACGGGCTCTTAGTATCAATCACTTCATTACATAATAAGGAGGACTAAAAGTTGTCAGTCGGCGCCGCCTACGACATGTCATAGAGTTCATTGACCGTTTGATTTATGGTGAGAGGTGATTATGAAATGATTATACACCTAGTCCATTACTCGTGTTTAGGCATTAAGTATTCTTACGTCCGTAGCCACATACATCTAGTACGTTCATAAAACATTATCTAACGACTTCTATAGGTTGATAGTATATTTTGACTGTACATTGACCAACACAAAAGTATGGGGAAACGTAAAAATTAATTAATGTCATCATAGAATACATGAAATATATGACTAAAGATGTTCTATACATCGCCACCTGCGAAGATATACAAAATGGCGCAGACCTTATCACATAAAAATTATACCACGTATACTACATGGTATATTTAGACAGTACCGGAGTTTCTTGCCCGTTCTTCTCCATAGGTACCTACTACGCTTTGGAATGGGCAACTAGCTTCATCTTTCTGACTGACTAACCCCTTGACAATTCAAAAGTGCCTGCAATTGGTTTATTTGAAATAATTGCTTTGAGTTTGAGTTTGGCCTATACAAAATTTGAATGAAATCCATTCACAAAAAAAAATCTGTGTTCCTTACATTTTGTTACACGTAGCTCGACAAAATGTATGGAACAGCAGATTTTTTTTGTGAATGGATTTTATTCAAATGTTGTATATCATCTAAGTATACCATGTAGTATACGTGGTATAATTTAATGTGATAAGGTCCGCACCACTTTGTATTTAACGCTGAATTCGTATGTATTTTCTTTTCAAACAATATTTGCCATCGACATGTTAAGAAGACCAACATGAAAACGCTCATGATAGAGCTTCAAAGATTTACCCTGTCTTTATAAACCTTGCTTAAAGTTAAGAGAAGTTTAAACGTCAAAAATGTATGGTTAAATAGTCGCTTATCATTACTTAACTTTAAGTACCGTCAAACGGGGACGAAACTTTAAAAGGGATTTTAACATTGAAATAATATAGTAAGTTGCCAAAAAGGACTTTAATGTGTCTACTGTATTTATAATTAACGATTAAGTGCCCTTCTTGGCCACAAACTATATTATTTCAATGTTAAAATCCCTTTTAAAGTTTCATCTCGATTCACCGCTGCATCCCTATTCACCCCGTTTGACGGTAACGTTTATCAGTAAACTCCTATTTTTCTAGATCTCTTTAAGACAATGCTAAGTGACGTCTTACAGTGCGGACGTAAAACAATTTATATTTTGCCCACCAACATAAAAGATATCGTGGGCGTCAGTTTTATTGTGTTCCAATCCGTTTTATGAGTTATAACTTAAAGACATTTGGCGAAAAACCAGGTCAAGGCGTTGCGTGTTAAACCGGTGTTGCCAGATGCATGCGTTACGTGTTCATACATGTACATACATACAGTTATACAGTTCATACATACAGTAGGCATGTCCCAGTTCTGAGGCGAAATTCTATATGGCTATACTAGGTTTTAGGAACGTACTACCGGGATAAAAAGTATCCTAAATGTTAATCTAGGTTATAAAGTATCTGTGTTCCAAATTACATCCAAATCCGTTCAGTCGTTTTTGCGTGAAAGAGTAACAAACATCCATCTATCCATCCTCACAAACTTTCACATTTATAATATTAGTAGGATTATTCATTCTTATACTGCGGGCTATACCAACCGGCGGATCTGTATTTTTTACGATGCTTGGGGTAGGCTTATGTCCAGCATAATGAATAGGAAGTAATTATAATATACTAATAATTCCATACTGAAAATACGCGCTTGACGTATAGTTGCGGACACCAACTTCTATCTCTACTCTACGAAGAGAAGATAAATCACTTTCTTAACAAAAAGTTATTCTTTTCTTGAATTTTGACATCGCGCCGAAGAAATGTTTCTACAATCTGTCATTTTTTCTTCCGTTTCTCTAGTGGCCATGCTACGCATGCAGGCCGTTATGTTACTATACTAATAATTTATATGTTGAAGATAAATCACTTAGAATCAATCCTAGTGCTACGAGGGCTGCACTAAAAGTATCGGGAATGGAATATTTCCACTGTTCCTGTCATATTAAAATCTTTTTAATTGAAAACTCCTTGGTTTTAAAAATCGAATACCATTTATTTATTTAAAAAAAGATTCTCGGTCTTGTCACAAGGTTTTGTCAAACTTGTTTAGTCGTTGAGAAAATGGAATTGACTCGAGAAAATTCAAGAGCGATGATTTATTATGACTTTCGAAGTGGTTTAACACAAAAACAGTGTGTTGACCGGATGATTTCTGCATTTGGTGATGAAGCCCCATCCAAAACCACAATTTATCGCTGGTTTGCTGAATTTCAACGTGGACGTGTCAAGCTCAGTGATGATCCCCGTCAAGGTCGTCCAAAAACTGCAGTCACCCAAGAAAACGTTGATGCTGTGCGTAAGCTGATTGAGGAAGATCGACATGTGACATACCGCGAAATTCAGGCAACTTTAGACATTGGCATGAGTCAAATACAAATAATCTTGCATGAACAATTAGGTGTAAAAAAGTTGTTTTTCCGATGGATACCGCATTCGCTCTGTGAAGAGCAAAAAGCGGCTCGCGTTACTTGGTGCGTCAGAACTCTCGAAAGATTCCACGCAGGATCCTCAAATGCTGTATACAACATCGTATCAGGTGACGAATCCTGGATATACGCGTACGAACCCGAAACAAAAAACCAGTCACGAGTTTGGGTGTTCGAAAATGAGTTAAAGCCAACAAAAATTGTTCGTTCACGGAGTGTTGCAAAAAAAATGGTGTCCACGTTTGCCTCCAAAACCGGCCATGTTACGACTATTCCTCTTGAGGGACAAAGAACGGTTAATGCAGAATGGTATGCTAGCATTTGTTTGCCACAGGTCGTTTCTGAACTCCGTAAAGAGAACTGCAACCGCCGCATCATCCTCCATCACGACAATGCGAGTTCTCACACCGCGCACAGAACAAAAGAGTTTTTAGAGCAAGAAAACATAGAATTGTTAGACCATCCGCCGTACAGCCCCGACCTAAGCCCTAATGATTTCTATACTTTCCCTAAAATAAAGAATAAATTGCGTGGACAGAGATTTTCATCACCTGAAGAAGCTGTGGACGCCTACAAAACGGCTATTTTGGAGACCCCAACTTCCGAATGGAATGGTTGCTTCAATTATTGGTTCCATCGTATGGAAAAATGTGTCAAATTTCGCGGAGAATACTGCGAAAAGCAATAAATACATTTTTAAATAGTAATGATGTGTCACTTCCTTGACTCCCGAAATTTTCAGTGCCGCCCTCGTACATTCTAGCACAGTGCAGCCAAGTTACTGCCGGAGTACCAATCAGTTTCATGACCGTGTGTATTATTATTGCTTGCCTAATCTGGTAGCCTAGTGACTGACGTAAAGCCTACTTGGAAAAGCCTATAACTTTCCAGCACGCTTAGCATGACGCTTCTATTTCTACGAAGAATAGACACAGCTCTTTCTATCCAAAGTGTCGTTTCGTTTCTCCATTTTTGCCATCTCACCATAGAAATCCTTCTACAATCTGTCATAATGTAATTCGTTTCTAACGATGTTTGTCTAGGTCTTCTTTTTATGTAGACTATTTCAGAAGAAAGTTTTCTATACCAAACTGTCAAAATTACACTGACAACTGACAGTTGTCTAAGGTACTGAAGACAATTTGATTTTGTAATCGCCATGCTAAGACAATACAAATCTTTCTACTCGACGGCTTCAAAGTAGATACGGTTATCTACAAAATAATGAATTTACAGGAGAGCGTTTTGAACGCAAAACTGTGATAAACAATTAATAGAACAAATTCAAATTCAAATTCAAATTCAAAATATTTTATTGTGGGCATATGTTAGTTACAGGTCTAAACAATAAATTAAGTTCCAATATGTCCTGCCTAATAGGCATACAATAATTATGTAGTGGCAATAAGTACATTTAAAATAATTTTACATGTCAGATTTAGTTATTAAATGTCAAAATATCAATATACAGTCAAATTAATACATGGTCAACAATTTAATCAATGATTCAAGAAATCTTGGATCGTGTAGTATGCTTTCTCAGTTAAAAATTTACGTAATTTATTTTTAAATACTGGAAGTTCCTTAGTGCTCAGAATGTCAATAGGTATTTTGTTGAATATTTTTGATGCCATGCCAAAGAAGCTTTTGTTAAATAGAGCCGTTTTATGTGGTACGTTAGAAATTTTTAACATAAATCTTCTCGATTTGAGTTTATCAAATAGATTTTCATTTGTCTTAACAAATACGGCTACTTCATAAATGTAAATTGCAGGAAAGGTCAAAATTTTATATGCTTTGAAATATGGGTCACATGAATCAGGAACCCGGATACCGGCAATCGCACGTATACACCTTTTTTGCGCTTTAAACACTAAATCTCTATTAGTGGCATTGCCCCAGTATAAAACTGCATATCTCAGTGTCGACGAAACATAACCGTGGTATGCGGTCAAAAGAACTGATTGATCAACAATTTTGGATAATTTATATAAAGCATATGAGTACTGACTAAGTTTATTGCATACTGTGTCAATGTGTGTTTGCCAAGTCAAATCATTATCTATCCAAAGCCCTAGAAATTTAACACAGCTGACTTGTTCAATTTTCGTCCCATTATAATGAATACTGATGTTGTTCTTTTTATTGTTACGCCCGAAATTGACTAATTTAGTTTTTTCCAAATTGATAATTAAGTTATTAACCGTCAACCAGTTAATTATATTGCTAAGAGTGTCATTTATGTCATTTTCAAAAGTATCAATATTATGACCTGTAAAAATGGCTGTGCTGTCATCAGCAAAAAGGACCATGGGATGCTGTGAAACTTTAGGCAGATCATTAATGTAGATCAAAAATAGCGGTGGACCTAACACGCTACCTTGAGGCACTCCATATAGTACTTTTTTGGGCATGGACTTATGTTTTTGTTCGGTATTATTTAAGAGATTAATGTTATTTATTTCTACTACCTGATATCTATCATTTAGGTAAGATTCTAGAAGTTTATGGACGTTGCCCCTTATTCCATAACTGTACAATTTGTCTAAAAGAGTTCCATGGTGCACATAATCGAACGCTTTTGTCATATCCATAAACATTGCAGAAACAGGAACATGTTTATCAATATTAGTATATACTGGTTTTAAAAGGTCATAAATTGCTAAATTATTTGACTTATTTTTCCTAAAACCTTTTTGTTCTTTAGCAAATAGACTGAACTTCTCAAAGTGAGTATTAATTGCATTATATATAATTTTTTCAAATATTTTGGAAAAAATAGGGATAAGTGCTATAGGTCTGTAACATGCCATGTCTTCCTTGTTATTTTTCTTAAAAAGTGGCTTCACTACGGATTTTTTAAGTTTAGTCGGAAACACACCACGTTCAATACACAAGTTAAATATGTGGCTGAGTACTGGGCTGATGATTGGCGCAACTTCTTTTATTGAGGATGTTATTATGTCATCATAACCAGTGCTTCTAGTATTTTTAAGTGCTACAAAACTATCTTCTCCTATTTTACATCATTTAGTTAATAAGGCATTACCAAGGAAATGGTTAAGGCCAAAATTACTATAATATTTTTTTTTCCAAAATATGATACTTCGACCCTTTGAGATTTTTTTTTGTAGTTGTCTTTATATACGTGACTTAATATTAATCAAAATTGAGAATAAAACCTTTAAAAAATCCTATGACAAACAAAGAATTCTGAGTAGAATGATGTAAGACTGAATTTCGTAAAAAGTGCAGTTGATTTAGTTTGCTGCTGTCGTACTGTCTACACGGAACGTCAGTTTTGTCTAGGTACTCTTCCGTCGACAAAACGGTGCAAAGCCTGCTGCTCCTTATCGCTGGAGGCCACGCTATAGTCCATTCATAGTTATTGTACCTCTGACAGCAACCAAAAAGCAATCTTAATATTACGAGAATAAAGATCACCGTTATTCAAAATCAGAGGTAAAATAACGGTGGAACGAATGTAGTAGCTACGCGAGGCCTATGTACATCCAGTAGCTCACCTCTGATAGGCCCGAGGGCGGCGTCCCGGCATAGTGCGGTGAGATCGCTGCCCGAGTAGCCGTCCGTCAGCGCGGCCAGGCGGGCCAACTCTTGGTCGCTGATGACCGCGGCGGCCGCACCTCGGTCGAGGACGCGCCGGATTAGCGACATGCGCGTGCGCACGTCGGGGAGGCACACGTATACGCGTTTGGGGAAGCGTCTGGAGAAAAGAAATGATGATAAAACAGCGGTTAAAGTATGTGTATATTAGTGCCTTTTCAATACGGACTCTGTTTCACTTGAACAAATTGGACATATACTTATAGTAAGTTCACAACCAGTTTGCGAGCCTTTCGAAATGGTATCAAGGTGCAGTACTTTGACTGCCAAATAAAGTAACTTTTTGATTTATGTTCAGCATGAAAACTGGTTAGAGTTGAACTTTCATCTGGAAGATCTAGGGCGGCAATCGCAATTTTCATCAATGTTCTTCCTAAAATCGCTTTAGGTTGTAGAAAAAGAAATACCCTCTGCTACACCCTTACCTTAACGCTGCCTCATCCAACTCCTGCGGCCTATTAGTGGCTGCCAAGACAATGAGCCGATCAGCCCCCGCGGCTGGCAACCCGTCGAACTCAACCAAGAACTCTGTCTTCAGTCGCCGAGACGCTTCGTGCTCGCCCGACGAGCGCTCGCATAGCAGCGAGTCTACTTCGTCAACGAAGATTATCGCGGGCTATGGAAGGAAGAAGGTGGTAAACTTGGTATTAGAAAGGACTTTATTAAAATTTGCCTCCTGGATAGGGCTGTAACTGACATTAGACTAAGTTTCATTGTAGACTTGATGCTGCAGTACAGACTTGATCCGGAATGAAAAGCATTGAAAAATGGACTTTCAAGTTGTGTTCCATACGCTAAAATTTCCTTTTTTCTATTAACGTACCTGAGGGCTTAGACAAAGTAACATTCGATTAGCGATGACGCCAGTAGAAAAGCCAACAAAGGTATGGGGTTGACATAAGCTATCGAAATGTCACGTGACCATAGGTCAACGAATAGAAATTAGCTAGACAATGATAACATCATTTGATTCTATGAAACGAATCGACAGCGTCGAACGATTACTTCCATAGAGATGCGTAGCCATGTGGCACTTTTTGACAAGCGTTATCGCTAGTTTTCGATTCGTATGATGGAAACATTAGCGAAAGCGATAGCGATTGTAGAAATAGAATCGCTTCGAAGCGAATAGCATTTGTCTAGGCCCTCAGTTCTATTTATACCAACCATATAATTTTTCATTATTTATACACCAAAGTCAATAATATTATTATTGGGCAGTTACATAAGAAAATAAAGTCCACTGCTTATAGAAAATTCTGCAAAAGGACAGTTTAAACAGGTTAAGCACAATTAACTGAACGCTAAAAAAAATGGACAAATTTCATTGATTAAATAATTTGTTAAAATCAATAATCCGGAAATCACTTTCATTCATACTTGACCGATTGCTTCGACCTTTCTTTTTTAATTGGAGCACATAAGTGCATACGGCCTCGCGTTATACAGCCTAGTTTTAAAATACGATATGTGTATTAATATTATGTAGTTTGATCATGTACATGAAATATATTGAGGTCAAATATACAGGGTGGCCCGTTTACAGAGGTCCAAAAACTATTTTTTAAAAGCCTCTCGCCTAGGGCTATCCGAATCGCCCCAATGTGTGTGTATCCAATGCCAAACAGCTCATAAGTTTTTTTTGTAACTACTGGAAAGATTTTGCCAAATTCTTATTAATTTTTGGAGACTGAAAATCTGGAACGAAATTTATAGAACAAAACATTTTACTTTGAGCTAAGTTTTCACCTAAACCATAAATAGGTAGTCGCTGAACATCCGTGGGGTTATTTCAAAATGGTGCGAGAGGCTTCTAAAACATCATTTTCGACCACTGTAAACGTATGAAACAATTTTTTTTTTTTTATTTGGATGGTAAGTTTTACTATACTAATATCGATAATATTATATGCGACAAGACCGCCCATTGTGTCACCCTATGTAAAATTTCTACATTTATATCTATCTGAAATTTGTACTGTACGAACGAGCTTAAATATGTATACACTTGACTAAATTCAAAATGTATTTACTACTTAATTTTTTAATGAAATTGTATGTTGTTACGAACATAGTATTTTCGAAACGCTTATGTAATATGTCGTATTTTAACGTTCCATTCGTTATTTCACAAAAAAATCGCAATTGATAGTTGCCAAGTGTTGACATATTAGTGCTCGTGACTGTACATAACAAAGAGTATTTTGTTTTATTCTATGACACCGAAAGGCAGAGGTATGAAGTTATGAACTACAGCCACATTTCGCCAGTTATGTCCCTTATAACATGCGTGTGTATTGCCCATTAACCGGGCACAAATTGGGACTTCGTGTTGATTCTGGGAATTTCCCAAAAGGCAAACTCAATAACTGGTTCGACCTGACGATCGAACCTTACTGGGTGATCAGTAGACCAATGATCAACTTTTATTTGTTACTACATTTTGTCGGAAATTATCCCACGGGAAGGTGCTACCGGGACAAAAAGTAGCCTATGTCCTTCCCCAGGATGCCATCTATCTCCTTGCCAAATGTAATCGAAATCCGTTCACTGGTTTAGGCGTGAAAAGGTAACATACAGACAGAGTTACTTTCGAATTTATAATATAGCTGTTGCCCGCGACTTCGTCTGCGATCTAGGATGAAAGTAGCCTATGTTCTTACCCAGGTTATGGTCTACCTGTTTGCCAAATTTCATCCAAATCCGTTCAGTAGTTTTAGCGTGAAAGAGTAACAAACATCCATCCATTCTCACAAACTTTCACATTTATAATATTAGTAGGTTAAGTAAGATAGGATAGGATAAGTATAGATTTTAAATTATTATTACATACTAGATTTTAATTTTCAGTCTAGACTGAGGAAATAAATCAAATAGAAAGCACTATTTACTAAATTAAAAATTATTTCTATCTAAAATACAAAAGCATTCGATTACTAAAAAGTATCTCACTCAAATATAATACACTAATGCACCAATCTATCACAGTTGATTAACAAAATACATCTAAAGGAACCTACTTATTTGAAAGTGCATTCAAATGGTTGATAGGTTTTTTATCACGAGCATGCGTTCGGAATGAGGTCAACGACTTGCGGCTATATAGTTAGCGAGATAACAAAGTGTCGCGTGTGTGTTAATTATTTGCAAGGCATGGGGCATTTTAATTGTATAGTCTAGCAGTAGCTAGTGTTTCAAAAGGGGACGTAATTATTCAGTCGAGTTATTGAATAACCTCTGGTTTTTGGACCGGTAAATCTGCTGTCTAATGTATGTGATTGGTGAATCGAATTAGATACTAATCATATAATTTGACAACAGAAAGAATTGAACCGGCTTCTATTAAACAGGTGTTAACATTTCCTTCTGCTATGCTGCTGTGAAATTAAACGCCTCCTACATGGTCGAACGCATCGTTGAGCATGAGCAGGTCTCCTACAAAGTGGACAGATAGTCTGGTGAAGGTCCGGGAATTCGCTGGTTGTGCGAGACACAAGACCAGTCGTGACAATGTCTGGAGGAACTCTCAAGTCCAGCAGTGGACGTATTTGGGCTGAATGATGATGCTGCCCAGGCTGATCTCAAACGCTGGCAAATTAAACATTTCTTTATTTATTCTCACCTGCAGTTCTCGGGCGACTTGGAAGAGCGCTCGCACCATCTTCTCGCCCTCGCCGACGTACTTGCTGGTGAGCGTCGCCGCGGATATGGAGAAGAACGTCGCCGAGCACTCGGCCGCTACGCACCGGGCTAGTAGCGTTTTACCTGGGTATAGCAAGTTGGGGGTTAGATACTACAGCCTGTTCCAAGAGCCATCATTATCTGCCTGCCTTTCTCCAACGATGTTGAGGTTGGCTTCCAGTCTAACCGGATGCATCTGAGTACCAGTATCTTACATAAAGCGACTGCCTAGCTGACTTAGGCCCGTATTACAGAACCTCACTCACGACTCAAGCAATACTTAAAACTAGTTTAACATTTGAATGGTTGAAACTAGTTTTAAGTAATGCTTGAGTCTTGAGTGAGGTTCTGTAATACGGGACTTAGTCTGTTCCAAAAGTATCTGATAAAAGTGTAAACAAACCCTATTCAGGTTAAATTCTACGGCGATCACTCTCTTAAGGCGCTACCCCGAGCAAAACCTTGCAATAGTGCTTTATTCAGAGGCTATTAACTCATTAACTATCATTAATAAACTTCATCTAAAAGCACATTATTAATATTCAATATCCTATCACCACATTGCAAGATCTTATTTGTTTTTATGTGTTATAAATACATTTAAAATCTCCTTGTAAAAAAGTGACTAAAATTCTTGATTGCATGCATCTTTCACTAAAGGTGACGTTCTAATAATTTGAGGATTACACTAATGGATAGATCATTAAAAAATCTCAATAATTGTAGTTTTATTTTATTTCAAAAGATCGCTAGTCAGTTTTTATTAAAATAATTCCAATTTTTTTGTGAATTCTTTGATAAATGGACGTGCGGCGGGAGCGGGACAGAGCGAGACTCAGCGACGGGACAGAGAAGGACCGAACGCTCGAGGTCGTTTGGTCGGGGAAGCGCCTTAAGGGAATTAGTAACATATTCATCTGTATTTAGAAGGTTTCAACTTTATATCTCACCACTTTTACGAACAATTGTTTGAATAACATTATTAATTTGTAATTGACAGCGGCGAAAATTTAGGTTACACAATCAACTTCAATTGTCGAATGAAAACGGCTTAAAGGTGATTTAAAATTAGAATTTCGCGTTTAAGTTTTCAAATAATCAAATCAAAGCACTCAATTTGTAAGTGGCACTACAAATTGGCAGCCATAGACTGTGGATGCCAAAAACATACCTGTGGACCACAGCGGGGTAATTACGTAACACAATAACAGTAGGAATGGGTTTCATTTTGACAGTTCAACAACATTCATTGCGTTATTTATGTTGTTGAGCAGACAATTTTTTCGAACATATGAAGCAATGGATTAGCAATAGTCTTCAAAATGATTCAGATAGTGATAGATAGTGTGTTACTTAAATTAGGGTGCTGGTATGTTGTTTGATCCATTTGTTTACATTGTCATAAGATATTTTTTGAAAAGACCATAGTTCACTAAGGGTGTTCTAAAAGAATCTCTATGTGTGAAGACACTAAAGTACGGCTACTATGGGCAGACACCTCTATTGTAGATTTCATATCACCAAAGCGCACCAATAATTGCAAATTAAACCTTATGTCAAAGACATTAAGTCACATGACGAACACTAGATTGATTTGGAAATTGCAACGACTAATTTTAAACACAACATGAGCTGCTTTTGAATTCCTTGTTAAGTCGTGCTGATACGGAAGTAGTGGATAAAAGTCTTGGGTATTGCTGTCAATAAATAACCGACATGAAAGTATTGGATACTAATGCCGTCGTAAAATAAGAAATAAGGACAGAAAATAACCGTTTATTATGGAGGAAATTGAACCGTTTAATTTTGTGGCTGTGTAACGACTTCGTTTATTACAAATAATATATCTATATTTTATCTGACTCATAACAGGTTTTAGTTTCCATTTCGACATGAAATTGTAAATTGTTACGTTTTACTTAAATAATAATAATCAGCCTGTGTTGTCCCACTGCAGGGCAAAGGCCCCCTTTTCCTTTTTCCACTTAAATAGGTGCTATTTATTACCATTTCCTGGTGGTCCAAAGAGAAGTAGTCCTCTCGCTGGAGACCTCAGTCCAGTGAAGAGTTCTGGCCTCAAAGATGGCAGCACCACCATCTCTTGAAGAGCTTGCTTAGCCGCCTACAAACAAAGAGAAGTGTATAGTAACATAACATCACGACTGCAGTCAACATTTGGGTAGACAGGTTTATATTACTCCCGTGGAGGTATTTACAACGCCACCTGCGAAATACGCATCACAATGACGTCACGCAAAATCCTGCATCGCGCAAGCAGAGTTATCCGTGCGATTAACATACATATTTACAACATTCCGACATCAACCGTCGGGCAGTAGCCTATCAGATAAACACCTGATGGAACTTTTGACCCTTTAACTCATACCTCTATACTCCCACGTTTTATCAGATATTTAAGCACCATGTAAAACGGGGTGAGCTTTTTGCCGTTGGGCACAAATCCAGACTCCGGGCCACTATTGACAATTTCCTAAAGAAGAACCAAATAACACTATGGTCAACCTGGGGACTGAACCCAGGACATCAAGCTCTGTAGTCTTGCGATCGCTAGATCAGCTAGGATCTCAAAGAGAAAACTATAGTAATAAAAATAAAAATGTATTGCTTTCATTTACTTATACTGAGATTTTAATTATGTAATTTCTAATACATTACCTATTATCGATAATAAATTTATTGTGAGAAAGTGAGTTTGTCTCATCTTTAATAGTTTGATGACAAGTAGATAGGACATCGAATTTGACTAAATGCACAGATTGGTTCAAACACAAATAAAACGCGCGTTTTAAATTTAAAAAATCGCTTTGTCGTGCCTGGCCCTGCAGTCTCGACATTAGATAGCGACAAAAATCTGTCGCTAAGTCGTATCGGTATCAAATTCCTTTAATAGATTTTCAACTTTATTTCCAAAGTATAAGGTTGAAAATCTATTAAAGAAATTTGACATCAATTGGACTTAACGACCGATTTTTGTCGGTATCTATGTCGAGACTGCCGGCCCTGGCATGACAAGTAAAAAAATATTGTCACGAAAACAGTCACTATCAATTACTAGAAAACAGCACAGAACAATAGGAGGTATATCAGTCGCTTGAATACGCTTCGGTAGGTCACGCATATCTTTTCAGAGATGTCGTAATGAGTAACAATACAACTTTACCGACACGACCAGTACCAGCACCCTAATTACAGTACGATTCACGAAAGATGACCACGGCGCAGAAGGCATATTTTAGGTCCCTTTGGAGGTGCGAGGTGAGGCGCGGGCGGAATGCGTCAAGACCGGAGCGACAGCAAATTATTTAACCAACATTAAAATATTATTTTGTCTTAAGTCTTTTCTTCATGAGTGTACGTGCGCAGACGGTCGCCATTTGTGGTCATCTTTCGTGAATCGTACTGTACGTAACACACTATCTATCACAATCTCAATCAATTTGAAGCCTATTGCTAATCCATTGCTTCTTAAGTTCGAAAAATTTGTCTGCTCAACAACGTAAATAACGCAGTGTTACGTAATTACGGTGCTGCTCATAGACGCACAAAATTGAATTGAATTCAGGCAATTTGAGAGGAAAAACGCGGCAAATTTCAGGGGGGCACTTCCTGTATTTTGAAGAACGTTCGTGTTTTAGTCTCAGTATAATCTGTTAAAAAAAACTCTAATTTTCTTACATTTTGGACATGTTTTTGATATTGATTGTCGATGAGATGAGAGAACTTTTTGAACGTGTTTTAAGGGGACTACAGGACCTAAACGTAAGTTTTATAATGCCTAAAATTATATGATCCACTGCACTAAACAAAATCAGAAAAATATATGTTATTCTTCAGGATATTTGCTAATTAGACAGTGTGTTGAAAACATAATACAACTAATTTGATACGATAGAAAAAAATCACGAAGATACCTCTAAAAAATTCTTTTAACGATTAAAAACCATACTAATATGCATTAAATCATTCTGATTTTTCGTGAGATTATTCTACAAGCAACATACTAACGTAATAGTGTTTTAATTTTTTAATCCAATCAATAGATTTTTTGTAAATAGATAATTGCTTCGTATTTTGCAATAAATTACCAGCGTTGTGTCATCGCGCTTCTCTTTTTTTTCTATGCAGTCCGACAGTGACCGCGCTTTAGCTGTTGTAAGCCTCTTAAGTACGAAAATTGGCCTCCTGATTTCTGCTCCGGTCGCAGCAAGTCACATTGTTCCGAAAGAGCAATTTTTCAAGTTACAATGTTCATCCGGCTGAACAAACCGCACGTTGGCGACGTACCCTCGCTCAGCGGAATTACGCTTCGTTTTTCCGCTGAGATTTGTCCCTAACCATAGAAAGACCTGGCAATGCTCAATGCGTGTTTTCGATTTCACACCATTAAAGCCTGACACACGATATAATCCTTTACCATAAGTCTGTGTATTTGATTGACATAGAAATTGCATACTTATCACCATCTTTTTGTGCTGCCAGCACAATTTATATGGCTTGGTGATAGCCACTTATGAAGTCAAAAAACCTCAAGTACCTGCCAAGTTTGAACTCGAAACCCGGTAATTGCTACACAATACATAGTTGAATATGGGAATGTATAAATGCAGAAGAAAGTTTAACTATGATTAATGTCTATTGATAATTATGACGTCTGATTGACTCTTAAAAGGATAATCAAGTAAAATTATTTACATCTAAATTGTTAACAAATTTCAAAGAATATTTTAGAAATGTTATCTTTCGATGTTGTTTGATTTATTACAACGTAAAAAGTATTTAAATAACTTTTTTCAGCTATCGTTAGATCGATTCGATTTCTATACATTCACCTAATTGGTCTGTGTCTGGTGTTTATTTGCATTTTTTTTCTATTGATAGAGTAAACTTTCACTGTAGTATTATACCTATGTAGGGTAAATGTTATGTTCGCCTTTCAGAAGTTAATCAACTAATGGAAAAGAGGTTTGTAAAGTCTTTTACATAAATCTGATTGAATAAATTTAATCTCACGGGTCAACGCCACTGTCATTATGTTTGCCTGGTACATTTATTGATCGTTTTTTGGCTTTGCAGCGGTCAGTATGCGTTCTTAGAGGGCATAGATCAGAACTACATTGCTA
The DNA here is from genome assembly GCA_917490735.1 of Dryobotodes eremita. Classification (NCBI taxonomy): domain Eukaryota; kingdom Metazoa; phylum Arthropoda; class Insecta; order Lepidoptera; family Noctuidae; genus Dryobotodes; species Dryobotodes eremita. Next base: position 17,612,081 of record OU823257.1, read on the forward strand.
GAGACAGTTTGGCTCCAGTCCAGTCCAGTCCAGTTTATATTAGGAATTGAGCCGGGTATAAAATTCTATGGGAAGCAATCAGCTCGTCGAATCACACGAAACAAGAGTCTATTGTGTAAAATAACTTTGTATGTTTACATAAACATTCTTTTTTCGATCTTTTTTTCTATTGTTATACTAAATCAGTATCATACTGAAATGGCTTAATAATTGTCTACTAGTATACTAGATTCTTTTCTACATATCCTTTTTCGATCACTCGACCCTCTACTAATACCAAAAACTAGTCGAATACGTACTCTAATCAAACATTGGCCAGATTTACAATTTCTTTTACAATTACTAGAGCAGACGTGATCGAAAGAAAAATGCTTTCATGTAATGTCTGTCGCCGTCAACACCCGATGTGTCAGCCTTGCACCGTTACTGCCTTACTGCTAAGGTCATTGAACAAGTTTACATCATAACACTCTAGTTATCTCACGATTTATATAATGTAAATAATTCGATTGGAGGTCAGTTCAGCTATTGTGTGATCGATTTTCATGTCGATTTGGCACTGAGATTAGACAATGTGAAGCTATTTGTGATACGAGCAAAAAGTAAAGCAAGGTTCCTGATAGGTCGAGAAGTTTTGGGTAAGTCGAGCTATAGTTAATTAGAGAGCTGAATTTGGCGCTAAGCCAGGCCCGTGATCGGTTTTGGTGTTTGCGTATTAGCATTGTGAAGGTACAAGGAGGTACATGTAAAATAATCGCCAGACAAAAAGACTGCAACGCAAATGCCAAATCGAAATTGATGTATAGTTGCACTCAGACTGCTCAGGCAGTTGGTTTGACAAATTTCATGCATGTCTTATGACTACGTCAGTAAGCGGAGTTCGCGTAGCTGAATTTTGGGCCGAACATATTAGAACTTTTTGCCATCGAAACGCTAAGAAGACTAACTTAAAGAGTGCAGAGGGTCTAGACAAAGTAACAATCGATTAGTGATGACGCTAGTAGAAAAGCCAAAAAATTTATGGGTTTGACATAAGCTATCGAAATGTCACGTGATCATAGGTCAACGAATAGAAATTAGCTAGACAATGTTAACATCATTCGATTTTATGAAACGAATCGACAGCGTCGAACGATTACTTCCATAGAGATGCGTAGCCAAATGGCACTTTTTGACAAGCGTTATCGTTAGTTTTCGATTCGTATGATGGAAACATTAGCGATAGAGATAGCGATTGTAGAAATAAATCGCTCCGAAGCGAATGCCATGTCTAGGCCCTCTGCTTCTTTTAGTTGCTGTACCAAGTTCTCTTGACGTAAAAAGGTTTTTAACTCATACAGTCCCACAGTTGGGCTAAGTTCCCCTATAGTCTCCACACCTATCTAAATAATGTTCTGGAAAATAAAAACAAAAGGTAAAAAAAAAACACTTACATCTTGTCCCGCGATATCTTCCCATTGCACCTTAGGGCCTCCTTCCACAATCTCGTCCAGAATCAGCTGGACGAGTTTGGGGTCGACCCCACGCACGCTGAGGGCTGGTTGGGGGGTTCTGCTCCTCGTGGGGGTTCCTCGTTGGGAGCCTCCCCCCACCACGCGTCGGACTGGGGACCCGTTCGAAGGTACCTGGTATGCGCTCTGATTTGAGACGCGAATTGACGATGATTGTGGGTTAGATGAATGGAAATGTTAATGTGGAGAAAAGTTTTTGCTTTTTTGACGTAACTAAACTTCAGCCAGTATTCCGTGGACGGAGAGGCATAGACATTGTACCTACATCTACAAATCGTCGATTATGTAAGTTTAGTAGAGCACAGACTACACTGAATTTTACTTTCGTATTGACCTCTTAATAGACGATACGACGACCCCGGCTGAACGAGGAAGTTTTTCAATTAAATAAAAGCAGACTTCCTGAGGATCTAGTTTGATCTGTGTCGGAAACATAGATTTGTATTTACTTTTTCTTATTTACTTCCTAGTTTACTATCTGATGATGTTACTAGATCATCGTGTGTCGTGTGTGAGTTCGCAGTCGAACGAACAAAAATACTACAGCAGGATTGTTTTTATTGCAGCTGTGCAATCAATTCTGATTCATTGAGTAGGTGAAGGAAATAGTAGCATGGTTATAGCCACTTATGTTTCACACAATATACAATTAATTAGTAATATTTAGTGGAGTTTTGTATTGGACAAATTCGGTAATCAGAACGTCATAAAAACAAAAAATAATGGTGAATTTTGAATGAGTGAGGATGCCAATTGTTGATTTGCACATAGTTATGTTAAAAAGAAGCCAATTAAAATATAAAGTCTTAATGATTCTCAAGCAATATTACTCCAAAGCTATTGAAACTATCTTTGATCTCTGATACTGCAGCATGAACTAAAATGAACTTTCAAACAATAATTGACTAATTCTCACCAAATCAGTTCGCTAAGTACCTTTATCGTTGTTTCAATGCAAAGTCAATATTAGTAAATAAACGAATGAAATAAATAACGGCCCTTGTTTTGGTACAGTCTCGTGATTATGTATCACTTCAAAATATTCATATTGAGTATCATGCCAAGTCTCGCGACATTTTAACAGTAAAAAGTTCTGAGGTCTCATGCAGAGCGAAGCCAAGTCTGACATTCATATTACTGCTGACTCTCAATTAAGCAAATTGCTCTCAAGTTTGACTTTGAACACTGTTATTTAAATTATTTGAATCGATACTTTACGAAAAAGCTCTCTTGATTTGGCTGAGTGTAAACATCTTTTTTAACAATCTTCAAAAAAAGGAGGAGGTTCTCAATAAGACTGTATTTTTTTTCTTTTTTTTATGTGTGTTAGCTCAGAACTTTTTTCTGGGTGAACCGATTTGGATGATTATTTTTTTATTTGAAAGCTGGTGCTTCACATGTGGTCCCATTTAAATTTGATCAAGTACTGACCAGTAGTTTTTGAGTTATCCTTAATAATGCGTATTTTTTCCACTTATATTGATGATGTTTTAATAATTTCCTGTCACGGTTATTTACATATCAAGTAGTGGTATAGGTAGGTGTGTGGGGTAGGTACCACAACTAAAAAGTGAAAAATAAAAACTTTTTTACAATAAGCAACCTACATCCAAAAAAAAAACACTAAAAATCGTGAAAAATAACTTTAATTTCGGAAGTCGGTGCCCAAAAACGAAAATACACAACCAAAGACACCGACTTCCGAAATTAAAGTTATTTTTCACTTTTTTTAGTGTTTTTTTTGTTGATGTCTGTTGTTTTTTTGTAAAAATGTTTTTATTTTTCTATCGCGGATTGGTACCTTGAAACTGCGGCACGGAGCCATGGTAGACCACGAAAGAGATGGCTGGACGACTTGGATGTCATCCTTAGAAGTTGACGAGAGTTAGCGCAGTATCGTGCCCGATGGAAAGAAACGGTGGGAAGCCTTTTACCAGCAGTGGGACAGTCACATATTTTTACTCGTGGCTGTACGCTGCATGTCGATTCTTTTAAAACGGAACCGTAACGCGATACTTTTGAACGTAGTAACCGCGGCCAGCGCAGGTTAACGTATCATTGATCCAAGTGAGTGCAAGAACTAGAACGAGCCCCTTTTTATCCAACTGCGCGACAGCAAAGGCAGGGTTACGTTTTTTTATATCAAATTAAAGTACTTTTAGGGGATTCTTGCATCTTTTTAAATCTCTATTTTAACCTCTCCGTGATCGATCACTTGACTACTATATTTTTAGCCATGTGTATCGGAACTTTTTATTTAATAAAATGTGGTTTTGTCATTTTAAAAGTCCATGTTAACCTATTGGCTATCGATCCACGTGCTCGTTAACAATGAGCCCCGCAAAGTTTTTATTAAAGTAGGTACAGGACAATCGGCAATGTTGGCGTCTTTTTAAGTCGTTGCGCGCTTATGAGCTTCGTGAGCAAAGCAGTTTTCGTATGCTTTTTTGTACAGAGGTGCCATGTTATGAGAATTAGGTACGCCTTGTTGCGGTGACTTTTTAGCGTCTGGCTGGCATATACACTGGCATCTGTACTAGGTACTCTAGATAACAAGATGTTCTTTTCTTGAATTTAAGGATATTTTCATCGTATTTATCTTTTGATCACTTACTTTCACTAACATTATACTAGTGGCTCTGTGAGCTGTAGACCTCGCAAGATCTTATACCTTAAAACAAAACCGCGCGAAATGGCTGAAATATGTTTTTTTTACGATTTGAACCACCATATACCCGCCATTTTGAAAAATTTCGAAGAACTAAATCGACAAAGAAGTCCATATAATTATCTAATCTACTCACAAAATTTCACGAGAATCGGTTGAGAAATGCGACCTGTAGAGGAGAACAGAACTCCGGACATCCGGACAAACGTGTAGCGGCATCTACAAACGCCACATGCGAGCTACACGTCACACTGACGTCACGCAAAATTCTGCATCGCGCAAGCAGAGTTTACCGCGCAACTACCATATATACAACGTCCCGACATCAATCGTCGCGCAGTTGCCCACCAGACACGACACCCGTCTGGTCAGAGGATCCTCCCTTTTCTATGGAGGTATGAGTGAACTTTACACCCTGTTCCTCATACGTCTATATACGAAAGCATTTTTTCCCAAGCTGAAACGGAGACGCTCCGCGTTCGCTCAGTCAATAACATCACGCATGTAATCCCCAAAGGGTTAGTCAGAGATGTACCTATAGTACACCCACATTTAGAATAGAATACCCTTTATTATGTACACCATAAAAATTACGGATATAAATGTAGACATTTTACACAGGGTGACACAATGGGCGGTCTTATCGCTAAAAGCGATCTTTTACAGACAACCTTTGGATGGATTCAAGGGAGAAGGAGACGTTTCCGCGTTTTTTTACTAATATTGACTTCTTAATACAACGATACAACGAAGCAGATCTGGAATAATTCAACTATTTTACCAAGAACATTGCATTATCAGCAATCAGAAGAAAAGATACCACTTAAAAGTCACTCACCGAGAGCTGTCGTTTAACAGCTGGCGGCGTCGACGCTGGCTTCACAGGATATCTGCTGTAACCCCCATTGGAGCTGTTCGGCTGTGATGATGACCTGCCCATGGACCTGGGCAGGGTCTGCGACTTCATCAGAGGACCTCCGCCCCCACTACTGGGCACCCGTCGACCAGCTGTCGTGAGCTTGCGGCCTGCGACTGAAGATGATATTGTTAGAGGACGGCTAGAAAACTTCTGGATTGTTAGAGCATATTGTTACTTACGTTGTTGTGAAATGGTTAATTCATGATGGTTTTGGACGTTAGTCAAAACGTTTATGGATGTCAATTACCACACCATATGGAACTAGCTCTAATGTTATGTCCCGAGTTTTATTATTGCAAATCGGGATATAAATCTTTGCCTATTTCCTTTGTGATCAGCCTGAGTGAGAGCTATCCGAAAAGACTCGAGTTAGCCGAGGAAGAAAATGTCCTACCTTTTTAGTACTATAACGGTTATTATATACCTAGTTAGTAAATAAAGGCTGTAGGATATAGCCCATGTTCACTATATTACAGTTTTCATCGGTCTTTCGTTTCATGACATTAATTGAAGTACTGTTTGTGCATTAGACGATGACGCGTTTTGACTTAGTCTGGTACTGGTATAAATAAATAAATATGGTTCCAATTGAAATGATTCACAATTACCATGAATTGTAATGACTATACCTAAGCTTGCCATTGATTTCTCATTCGGTTCATGGCAATATTTTCCTTAGAAAACTAGAGAGATTCAGATTCATCTATTTGCCAACAATGTAGGTACAGATATAAGATGGTACATAATATGGAGACCAAAATACTTATCTATTTTTCCTATTCTATTTTTGATTAACGAAGTCAAAGTATACTTATTGCCTTATGTTTATGGCGAACTATTTTGAAACTAGGTTACAAACTGAAACGTCTTTTATTTTTAAAGCCACGAATTTGGATCAGTCCAGAGGAGAATTTTAACACAATCAATTCTCGTCAGTTTGCCGCGCAAACTTTCAGGCTACGCTAAAATTAAGACTTTGCTGGCTGCAAAGTGCACTTTACTTCGGTAAAATACTTTTGATGTAATATTTCTCGTTAGTCAGCGTTTAGCGTTAAAAGTATTTTTGTATTAATTTGTGTTTGCGATCGTATTAAAAATAACATTCATAAAATGTAGTACACTACATAATGCCACTTTGTATCATTCCAAAACCGTACAAAGCTACTGATAACAATAATTTTATAAAGTTCTCGTTAGTCAACGAAAACACGTTTTTTGGCTAATGATTAATTAATTACGGCGTTATTAAAAAGGAGTAGGTATTGACATTGTATTAAATACAATAAACGACTAATAAGGTACCTCTAAACCTCTACAACTTGAACTAAATAAGCACTAGAAGATCTCAAATAGTTTACAAAACAGCGTTGAAATTTGGAAAAAATAGAGAACATTCGATACTTGCATTGCTAGTCTATGTGCCTCTACTGAAGTATATACCTACAGAATCAGGTAACCTGGTGTTGCCACAATTGACAAGACATTACAGTGGATAATTTAGAAGAAAAGCACTTATTTTATTGTGGCCACAATTACATGCAAAATATCCCATCCACCTCACAAAATAAAACTATGTAAGTAATAAATGCAATATACACACAACAAAATACCTAAGATAACAATAACACACTTATATCAAGGATAACCAAGATTAACTGTCATTGAAGAGCAGTCTCCTTGACTCTATTCATATAAACAACTAATACCGAGATGTCTTCTAATAGAAGGAAATACTATATTTTATCTCATTACTAGCGACCCGCCCCGGCTTCGCCCGGGTAGTAAAGCATAATATAATATAGGCTATGTCACGCGGAGATAGTGTCGCTTCCCAACAGTGAAAGAATTTTTGAAATCGGTTCAGTAGTTTCGGAGCCTATTCAATACAAACAAACAATCATATCTTTTCTCTTTATAAAGCTATCCTATCTTTCAAGTTGGATCAAATTGCATACGGCGTGCAAATCAAATTTAAAATCGGTTCAGTAGTTTAGGAGTCCATCGCGGACAAACAACGTGACACGTAATTTTTATATATATATAAAGATTGTAAATAGACACGCGTTGTGAATGGCCAAACAGCAATAGACAATAAATAACATTACGCCTGTTTTCTCCAAAGGCAGAGGTGTTTATTACGCCAACATTTCCCCAGTTATGTTTAAGACACATGTATTAGGTGGTGAACATCTTGCCATCAACCAGGGGGCCACCTCCCTAATCACGAAGTCCATAGTTTCGGCCGAGCTTACGGGTGTCCCCTTCTCCGTATCACTTTTGGACATATCACATTAATCCGGGCCGCGACCAAAAAATTAATAACAAAACGATTTGACAGTAATCCTTACTCCCGATGTGTTTGTCCCGTCCGAAAAAAAACATAATCGGGAGTAGGGTTCACTTTCATAAGAATAAACTACTTTCGGATGGGCCCATATATTCTTGGACGGTCCTAGAGAGTATGCCCCCAGACACGGATCCAGACTTCGGGCTGCAACTGAGAAATTCCTAATGGGCAACTCCATATCATCTCCATATCGGTGGAGTTTCTTGCCCATTCTTCTCCATACGAAACTACCTTTTGGAAGGAGCAACTAGAATCAATTCAATTTTTTTGTAAATTTTAACGTTCAAAAGTGCCTTTTATGTGCCTATTTGAAATAAATAATTTGACTTTGACTTTGACATATCGCTTTGCCCGACTTCGAGATCAAACCCAGGGCCTCCAAGCTCAGCAGTCGCGCTTAGCGACGTTGCGACCACAAGACCAACGATGCAGTCAGTTTTATCTTATTAAGGCTCCTTCAAACAGGTCCGACACGCGACACGAATCGCCTGCGAAACAAAGGCACCGCTCGTCGCGCGACTGGCGGTGCCTAAGTGTCGCGTCACGTGTCGCGCCTGTTTGAAGGAGCCTTTACTGTATGCCTAGTTACGCACACGACACACGCTTTGGAAATGACTAAACAGTAGAAATAAATAGAATGGCTATTTCAATTTAAACAGCACCCAAGTTTAAATGGACAGATTTAACCGAATCTATTGATTGAATCGAGTGGCTGAAAAGGGGCCAGTGCCAATGTCAGTGGGTCAATGACCGTTCTGTCCGACCAAAGAGTATTGTATCTCGTGAGAGGCATAGACAATTGAAAGGTGATTTTTATATAAAATGATAGTGAAAACTTTCTTTTAGATAGGCTCTGTCCGTTTCAGCGTCTCTTCGTAAATGTAATCGAAGATAATACAATGTGGATTGTATTAAGCTTTTTGGTAGAAAGGCTTCACGAGATTTTGTTACCATTAAACAGATTGCTTTTAACTGTTTTCAATTGGAGTTTATCGTCACGGTCTTTTAAGCTTATGGAACAAATAAATATAGAACTGATTATTATCGACATGGATTGTTTTGAAGCTGAAAAGCGCCTCGTACTAGATCGAGTTCCTAGATTTAGTTTGGACTCAAATATCTACGTGTGATGCACTATAGTATACATAGTGGTCTCTTAGCTTTTCACACGAGGTAGAGTGCTCTAAAACAGACACTGGGCCTAAAATTAGACTCATATGGATAAGGTGTCTAAGAATTGAAGTTTGAAATTTCTGTAGCAGTAATGTGCTCTATGAATCTCAATAATCACGGTGTTAAAAGGGTCAGTAGGTAGTTAACGTCGCCTACGATGAACTAAACGAGCTATGACACCGTAATAAGCTGTTTCCCTCAGTTTAATCTAACGAATTGTGAAGGTCCATTAGCTGTGAAACTGCCGCGAAATTGTGCGAGACTAAATGTCTATGTTTATGAAAACTCCGTGAAACAATTTGTGACTGGCGTTATTTAAAATTGACTTTATTGCCCCGTTCGCGTGGAGACTTGCACCCATTCATATTCTAAATATTTTCTCCGAAAATCTTCTCGCCTCTTTCGACCCTGCCATCATATTTTTGGCAACTATTTTCTTAATGACGTTGAGTGGAATAGATGAGGTTTTAACGACATAGAATACGGGGGTAAACTATCTGAAAAGAAATGCTCCTTTTACCCTTTACACCGTTTTAAAGTCACCCCTCTGCGGCTCTGCTTAATTCTATGAAGTCTTTACCGCATTTCCGCAGTGGCCAGTCGACTGAACCACATAACCTACGACTCTGTAACATTCGTCAGGAATTCAATGAAACAGTAGCTATGCGTGTTGCCTACTGAACCGAAACGAGATGTTAGGGAAATACAAGTCGTATGTAAAAGATCGTGCGTGTGCGTTCGGTGCGCATGATTGCGTTCCCCCCAACGCACCGCAGCTATACAAAGCAAGTGAACTGAGACCAACTAGCCTAGGATCCGACAATTAGCATAACATTTTTCGGTCGATAAATTAAAGCTATGAATCTATGAACCAGTTTTGTTTTGTTCAAGGGTAGAGCTATATTTAGATATTTTTTTGCATATTATGATGGAGCGACGTGGATGATTTAACAAGACCTTGCACTTATCTTGTTATTTTACCGCATAATGTCATTAAATATTTGTTTTACGTAAGGATGAAAGCTGCATAATTACAACGGAATTGTCTACAAGGAAAAGGCGACTATATTTTAATAAAAATGCGTAATTTGACGTAAATTGCGCAAGCGCAAGCAATATTACATGTTAAGACTATTTTTTTCCGGAATCTGGCAATACGAAGAATTTTACTTTAAGTAAATGATGAAAAACGGCTGTAGCCTAAGTAACAAGTTACCGAAATTAGGACTACTAAAGTTACGAGTAATGTAACAATTTTCACTATGACCGTGTTGTTGAGCTAAGAATCTAGAAATCTAGGTTCTAAATACAGATAACATAGTCTAATGACGTGTTACGTGTCCGAGTTGTGCGCTGTGCTAATAAATGTAGGTGCCTCCTTGTTACTATGCAAGAGATACTGCGTCCATACATAGAAAACGATTTGTACATTTTCCTTTGAAGACCAAGCGAATGCTGAATACCTAATGCACTCTCCATATAAAGTGATTGATGAAGATTGAGTCGAGACGATTTTTCTTGGTCGAATATTTATAATGGGTGGGTTTTTAACATTAAATGCGCTTATGTATAGATGCAGCGGAAAGCGTAACACAACAGAAATACAGAATTAAACACATCACACAGTGTTTTAAAATTTTAAAACAATAATTGCAAGCTGAAGTGATGGTAGGCAGTCAACCCATGCAAACACTGACAATAAAATTTAAAACAAAACAGTCCAATTAGTTTCCAATGACGAGTGTAGTGTTATAACAATCAAGTTATACAGATGTTAGTTGAATTTCTGATTTAATTTTGCATTAGGTTACGTCAAACGAAGCATATTTCATGAAGCATTATTTCTTGTGTGTCTACCTTCGTTCGGTGGCTTCGTTTGACCACTGTTACTTTCTGTATGCGCGAGCAACGTCGTCTTCGACTTCTCTAGCCGTCGGGCCTTTAGAGGTGACGCCGTCGGCTTTTTGTCGCTCCGTTCGGGCTCACTGTCTACGCCCAACTTACTGAGCGCAACTAGGCTGGCTACATTGGGGAATATAAAATTATATTCAATAGAAACTGTAGGATAAGTTGTGTATATATGTTGAAAGGAAAAAAAAGAAGCGTAGCATGCAAACATTCAGCCAATTTCCACTTTCAAAATAAAATAGCGTAGTTGGGTCTTAGCTTGGAGTTGTGGCAGTGATGTATGATGTTATTATAATGTTATTTCATACCAAGGAAGTGCAGTCTGTCTTTAGCCATGCCTAGGTTGGTTTTCATTTTGTCGTGCAGTCGTTGGGCCCGCTGCCATGCGTCTCCGCGACCGCCCCAGCAGTCCACGGCGATACCTCGTTCAAGCTCATAAATGCCTTTTTTGTAAAGCTCTATAGCTAATTCTTTTTGTCCTGTGGGAGAGATAAATTTGTTATTTTATTGACAGTGTGCCTCATGTTACTAGCCATTAGTAGACAGCTTGGAAACAGACAGAATAAATTTACAAATCAATGTTTTTGAACTGAGTATCATTAATTAAATAATGAACCACAGACGGACAGTCCTTGTCTGACTGACAATGACTATTAATTAATAAGCCATCTTTCATTACAAATGTCTACTGCTAGACATGGGCCTCTTCATATACTTCTATAATCAAGTTTGAGGATCACCATAGTCTGTAAGGTATTATGGTATAAGAACAAAGGAAAAGGCTACTGTTGCCAGTACTGAAACAATAAACCTTCTCTTTTCTCAATATTAAATTTTAAATACAGTGAAACCTGGTTAAGTGGGACCTGGATAAGTGAGAAACCTCTATTATTGAGAATTTCAATGAGGTCCCGGCACTTTTTCATCCAATTACCTCTGTTAATGGGACTTTACGAACCTGGTTAAATAAGATTTGATTTCTAGGATTTTTTCGATGTTTACCTCAATAATTGGGAGTCTGTAGCTCAATTCCCTGTATAAGTGAGACATTTATAAGGTTGGGACAGGTTTCGACACATAACAATAACAAATATCACCAAAAATACGCATTTTTATTAACCTTTCCACCTCTATAAATGGAATAACAGTACATTTCGACCTCTATAAGCGGGAGCCTCTGTAAATGAGACAACGATAATTTTAAACCTCTCTAATTGGAAAACTGGATAAAAGAAAACCTCTTTAAATGGTACAAAATCCTTGGTCCCCTGAGATCCCAATTAACCAGGTTTCACTGTATTATGTTTATTTTAGAGAGCAGTGGTGGTCCAGTGGTAACGGCCGCGATTTAAGAGTCGTAGGTCGTGGGTGCGAACCCAGTTAAGCAATTTACTTTGTGTAAATTATTTCATAACCACTGCTCTCAAAACAGTGAAGGAAGACATCCTGAGGAATCTGGCATGTCCTAGAACACAGAATTCGAAGACATGTGACAACTGCCAAGCCACGCTGGGCCCGTGTGGTGGGTTATGGCCCACTCTCTCTCACAGGGAGGGAGCCTGTGTCCCACCATTGGAAACATTATAGGCTGATTTTTTTATTATGATTATTTCAGGATTCCAGGCAATTTATAACTGGCATGGTATTGAGGACTAAATTAATTTACAAATATGCTTCAGATATTTATGTTTCTTGATGAATAAGTTAACAAGTGTATGGAAGAATTTTCAATTCTTTGTTATAATCTGTGACTAAAAGGTACAGAGAATTTAATTTTCTATTATAAAAATGTTTCCCCTTGCTGTGCCAAATTTTTTGCCTTGTAGGTAAATATTAAAATACTTAATGTTATTTTGGTTTCCATTCATATGAAAACTAGCAGTCTAGTCAGCATAAAAATATACATTTTTTGGTTGTTATAAATATTAATCTGAGAACAAAGAGTACTTTCCACATTTTAATTACCAATTAGATAAAATAATTGTTTGAATTCATTACAGTTATTAACAGTAACATTATCTACTTAGAAGAATTTAGTCTAGTTTTAAATTTCTAAAAATCTATGACTTGATAAATATAATATTATTTATAGCCTTAGTCTAGCACTAGTTTAAAGGTATGTCTTGTTTTATTATATTTTCAGAAAAATGGGATTATCCGATCCAAGAATTCTGCACAATATTTTTTGTTGTCTCCAATTAACTCAAATGCTTTTAATGATAATATAGTGAAATGCTCACCCTCATTTTCTTCATCGATCTTCAGTGCCTTTGATATGTACTCAAAAGCTTTCCGGTGATGATGCTTCTGTTTGGCCAGCAGCGGGTCCCCAGGGCCAACGTTGTGTATGTGAGACATCTCTTCACTGGGGGCTAAGTCCGTTGACACTATACCGTCCTTCACCACCACTTCCAAGTTACACTCGCCTGCTTTACGAGGCTTGTGCATAAACCGATGCGACGCCGTATACAAATATTTAAAAATTATAAAAAGTTGATACAAAATCGATCTTAGCACGTTAAACAGAATGACGATTGGGAAAGAAACGACGTAAAGATTCCTTTTATGGACAGAAGGTTGCGAGTCATTTCGCAACGCTGACCCCTTTGCTAGGTCTGCGTCTGCCTTCTTGGACTTACGGTTCGGGGACCTCGTAGTTTTACGCGACAAACGGCCACCATTTGAATCGTCACCGGACACCATCAAGAACACCAACACACGGGCTTGTTTAACACAAAATCTCCATAAAATTTTTAGACAAAGAAATGTGAGCTTATCCTACTCCCTATCATAAATACAGCAAAAAAATTGTGGTCGCTGAAACGTATTATTGACAAATTTTGACGTTTGTCACGCTTGCCCTGCAGACCATAAAAATAATGTTAACATGGTAGTTTCACGCGCATAGAATATTTTCATAAATCAAGGTTTATTAATGGTGCTGTCTTTTGGATAACTATTTTTTTCTAAAATTTGAAATGAAATTAATAGTTCAATCATTAAAAAGCAAAATACACGATTGCCAAGAAATGTTCGGGGTAGAATTAGTGCTAGTCTTATAGCAACATTCGCAACTATAGTAGTTTCGGGCGTTTCGATATTTCTTAGCATATATGCCACTGTTCAACTTACGGTCGAGAAATTTATTATTTAAATTCGTAATTAACTTAACTAAATGGCATGTGTTTTATCTAGAAACATAAAAAAATCCATTAATTTAAATTCATCAGCATGGATTGTGTATCTTTAAAAAAAGAATAGTATAAAAATCCATGATGAGTCATGCGATAAACAAAACGTTTTTGACAGCGTGAAAGTGTGACAGCGCCGCATAGGAGATCGATCGATGTTGACTTTTCCTAAAAACTTGCATCAGCTTTTACTTTAATTAGTGCAGTATTGTAAACAGCAACGTATTATATTATTAAAGGGATTATACGCAGAAATTCACAAGTAAGTTTTATCGATACATTAAACCTAACCTGTAATCAGTGATTTGGCCTATCTATTATGCACGTTTGGATCATTTTTATCAACATTTCGATAGGATTTACATCAAAATACACTGTTCAGCAATAAAAAAAATATTTACCAAATTAAATTTAATAACATAGCATATGATTTTAGTCATTCTACACGAAATATTTAATAAACATTTCATAAATCTGTTTTAGATCACACTATGGCTGAAGTTGTTGAAGAGCAAGTAAATAAACTTGCCGTGAATGAAGACGATGACTTAGTAGACCCTTGGACTGTTACTGGAAAGTCAGAGACTGGAATTGATTATGACAAGTTAATCAGTAAGTTAAAAATCACTATAAATAAATTGAAAATTAAGTAAATTTTTCATTTATGAAATACTACATCTTACAACTTACCTTTCAGAGAGATTTGGGAGTCAGAAGATAGATGAGGATATTATTCAGAGATTTGAGAAAGTCACAGGGAAGAAAGGTAAATGATTAAATCTCATTAACAAGAAATAAGCAGTACCTTTAAACTAAATATCAATATCATGCATATCATATATCATATAAATATCATGCATAAAAAAGAGAACTTTATATTATAATTACCAACAAGATGCCCTAAGTAAAAAATATCATGAAAAAAGATACATGACCTATTCTAGAATTTTAAAAAGATGTATATCAAATTCACAATGAATAAATAATAAAAAACATATATATAATTCTAAAAATAAATGCAAAGCGACATGGTCTATTATAAAAAATTATATAAATAACGATGATAATTATAAAAATGACATCAAAGAGTTAATAATAAATGATGAGATAATTAATGACCCAAATGACATATGTAATCAATTCAATAACTATTTTATAGAAATGACCCATAACTTTAACCTTAGCAATAATAATAATAACGGCAGTAACATTGACATTACCACTAACACTGACAGTATCATTTTGACTCCAGTAAATGAACAAGACATCATAAAAAATATCAACTCTTTAAATGATACTAACGCTACTGGATACTACGAAATGCCCACAAAAATAATAAAATTAAGCAGTAAAAGCATAGCATCACTGCTAAGTTATATAATTAATCTGTCATTTGAGACAAGAACATTTCCTACTAGATTAAAACAATCTATAGTTAAACCACTATACAAAAAAGGTAACCGCACGGATATGTCAAATTATAGACCCATTACATTGATACCTATCATAGCAAAGATTTTTGAAAAGGCAATGTACGGAAAAAATAATCAACTTTTTAAATAAAAACAACATACTTACTGAGCACCAATTTGGTTTTAGGAAGAATAGTTCGACTGCACTTGCTTGTTTTACTTTAATCAAACTGATATCTAAAGCCCTCAATAACAAAATGTCTGTATTATTAGTATTTTTAGATATGAGCAAAGCATTTGATTTTGTTCCACATACTCGCTTACTTTGCAAAATGGAGAAATACGGCATAAGAGGCTTGGCGCATGACTGGCTTAAAAGTTATTTATCGATTCGCCAGCAAAGGACAGTAGTATCAAAAATTGACAATAACACAAAAAAGACATATAGTTCAGAGCTAAAAATAAATAGTTGTGGTGTTCCTCAGGGAAGCGTATTAGGGCCTCCGTTATTTATAATATATATAAATAACCTTTGCAAGAGCCTAAAACATAATTGTACACTATTTGCTGATGACACTACTTTGACAATAAAAACTTGAAATAGGAATGCCCTGGAAACTGACACTAACAATGAAATACTAAAAGCAATGACATGGTTGGAATCTAATAATTTACGTGTAAACATTGGAATAACAAAATTAGTATTATTCCAAACATACAACTCTTTAATAAAACCACCTCAAATACAATACAATAATTCAATTTTGGAACCAGTACCATCAACCTTATTCTTGGGAATACTTATTGACGAAAAATTAAATTGGAAAGATCATGTGAAAAAAGTCTGCACTCGACTCGACAAATTTGTGTTTGCTCTTCTTGTTATATGGGGTAATTCTGTAGAAGTGAACAGTGCATTCATTGCCCAAAAAAAATGTGTTAGAGCTGTGTATGGGGCAGAATATTTGGAGCATTGTAAGCCATTATTTAAATCACTAAAAATTCTTCCACTTCCTTGCCTTTACATTTTTGAAATTTGTGTATTTATAAAAAAAATATCCGCATATGTTCCCATTGTATGAACACATTTCTAAAAGGGTTAATAAAAGAAGCCCAAATAAATTACTAGCACCTAGCCAGAGACTACATTTGTATAGCAGGAATTCCAATTGCATGGCAATCAAAATCTTTAACCAATTTACCCCCAGACATCAGAGTGTTGCCCACTAATAAATTCAGAAAAACAATATTTACTTGGCTTTTAGACAACTGTTTCTATTCAGTTAACGAAATTTTGAATTATAAATTTTGACATTTTATCATTATTTTGTGTGTTTATTGACTTTTGATTTTATTATTATTATTTTTTTTTGTTGTTATTATTTGACATTATATAATTGGTATATTTTTGACATTTAATTCATAAATAATTTTAAGTTTTTTTTTTTTTAAGTAGTTGACATTGTATTAAAAATTACTTATCATTTCAAACTAATTATAATTGTTAATGGGGATATTAATTGTACTATAATTTTAATTTTAATATTTCTACACCGGCTACGGTAGTATATGTGATACTTTTTATTAATATTAAGATCTTAATGTACCATTTACTGAGAAATAAATTATATCTTATCTTAACTTAAAAAGGTTTATGTTGTTTCTCAACGTAGATACGTAATAAAACAAATAACTGTTATTATAAAGGGATAAACAGTCCATCTTTATTCAAATTCTGGTTAAAACTCATAATTTGGAATCATTGATACAACAAAAAAATAATCCAGATACTTCTTTCTGTAAAAATACAGCAATATAAATTTTGTAATTTCCAGCTCACCACTTCCTACGGCGTGGCATATTCTTCTCGCACCGTGACATTCACACCATCCTCAACCTTTATGAGGCTGGTAAAAAGTTCTACTTGTACACAGGCCGAGGGCCTTCGTCTGAGAGCATGCATATTGGACATATGATACCTTTCATGTTTACCAAGTGAGTTGTGCATGTTTTTACTGTAAATATAAATACAAACTGAAACGGCTAGTCATACATTTAAGTAGAATCTACAGAACAATCAAATTTAATTATATAACCAAAATTCCCTTTCAAATAGAACATGGTCTATGTGTGAAAAGAGCATTAAAAGAAGTGCCCTTGATAAAAAAAAAAGTACTAGTGTATATAACTTTACAGCAATCTCTAAACTGGACCTGAATGATGGAGAATGCATATATTTTTTGTTCATTATAAATGAATGGGGAGCTCATTTGAGCTCATGCTCATAAACATCTTGAACTTTGATACTGACAAAACTGTTTAGGCTTTTTAGGGTCTGGCCCGTATGCACGCCACCCACATCCTACCACTTCGTACATAATTTTCCTGCTGTTATGCATGTCACACGTACGAGAGACGCGGGGAGTTCGCAGGTGCGTTAGACGCGCTAAGCTCACACAAGTGGTGAGGCAAGCACGCTGGCGCAAACCCACGTGACAGGAAAACGCCTTATTGTTATCCTTTTGCAGTAGAATTACTGACTAACTCATTTACTTTTGCAGATGGCTACAAGAAGTATTCAACGTCCCACTGATCATCCAGCTGACGGATGATGAGAAGGTTCTGTGGAGGGACCTGAAGATCGAGGATGCTCGTAAGATGGCACACAATAATGCTAAGGACATCATAGCTGTCGGTTTTGACCCTGAGAATACTTTTATATTCAATGATTTGGACTTTATTGGGTGAGCTGCTATATTATTCTTAAGAAATAAGAACTTCATTCATAAATGTTTGGTCGGTTGACCTACAAGGGCGGAATAAAAGAAAATAAAAAATATTTTCTTCTGTGAAGACCTTTATTTATTTTAATGCAAAAAAAACAATAAAATAATTACTGCAAAATTAATGACATTCAACAAATTATTATTGATAGGGACCCGTGGTCCCTAATTAGGCCGAATATTCAGCAGTAAGTGATTAGTTTTAGTAAAACAAAATTATTCATATCATAAAAATATGTCAGTCCTGACTGCATTCACCCTATACTTCCAGCCAATGCCCAGCATTCTACCAGAACATGGTGAGGATACAGAAGTGCGTCACCTACAACCAGGTGAAAGGAATCTTCGGGTTCGGTGACTCTGACGTCATCGGCAAGATCACCTTCCCGTCAATAGAAGCTGCGCCTGCGTTCTCAACCAGCTTCCCTTTCATATTTGATAATAAAGTTGTAAGTTACAGTTAATAACGGCAGGTAAATTGTTTGGTGTTAGTGTGATAACTTTAATCTCTTTGTTACTTAGCTGTATGCGAATACAAATTGAAAATGGTTAATTAAAATGTCGATAAGATATTTTTGTTTTCGACTTAATTTGCTACATACATTTAATATGAGTGACAAGAACTGGATCAACTTGTTACCTTTCAATAACTTAATTTATGAATGATCACTTCGAAGATGAACTACAAAAAAGATATGACGAAACAAAACAATACTTGTTAAAATAAGGCACAGATTGATCAGAGATATTTAAATCCACTGCAACTTCTTCACCACTAAAATAGTTAATACACCTATCTTATTTCTATTTAATTAACCAGTTCTTGCTTGGCAAAGGCCGTTTATAACAGACTTAGATTCCACTTAGGTGATATTTATTACAGAAAAGATCGCAATACCAATAGGTACTTTTTACAAGACATTTATTTTGCGTTTCTCCTCAGGTCCCCTGCCTAGTTCCGTGCGCCATCGACCAGGACCCATACTTCCGCATGACTCGCGACGTTGCCGCTCGTCTCAAGATGCCGAAGCCAGCGCTCATCCACTCGACCTTCCTGCCGGCCTTGCAAGGCGCGCAGCACAAGATGTCTGCCAGCGACCCTAATGCGTCTATCTTTTTGAATGATAGTGTGAAGCAGATTAGGACTAAGGTAAGTTTTGCATAGCCAGGCCTATGTGAGGCCATGCCCTAACCGAAAGAGCCTGTCGCGCTAATAAAGCGATTGCCACGCTCTTTTAAACGAATATGACGCACAGTCACGAGCATAAATACTTACATTTCTAATGCTGACATTTCTACTTTCAAACATTACTGTTAGATACGGGCAGATATTTATGGTTCCAGTGGGATGTCAGAGTTTTTTGCAATTTGAGCGGCACTTATTCCGATATAAAGGAAAACTCGAAACATTATTCTGTCAGGTTTTTATGCTGCCAAAGTGATTTCAGATATTTTTGATCTCAACATAATCACTCCACACTGACACCACATTAGTATCTACATTGCACTTTATTCCACAGATCAACAAATTCGCGTTCTCAGGCGGCCAGGCTACCGTAGAGGAACATAGACTGAAGGGTGGCAACACCGACGTGGACATTTCTTTCAAATACCTCACGTTCTTCATGGAAGATGACGAGAGGCTAGCAGAGGTAACAAAAGATTTTTATTACCCTTTCATTCAATAATAGTGTTATGTTTGTAGGAGGAAGGCAAGTAATAGACACGGAAGTGGTTTACGCACTGATGCTTTATTCTTCACTCGATGACAACAGGGCGGGGCTTATGTCATCCTGACAGTTCAACTCAACCAATCCCAGCTATGGCTGCGTTCACACAATACTTCATACATAACAAATAGTAGTATAAGATTTGAAAGTGTTAACAAAGGTGTCCTGATTCTTCGCGATCGCCCTTGATATTTACCTATCTGACTATTGTGACAGAAAAGTGTGGGTTAAAACCAAACAGTGGTAAGTTAATAGAGTAATAACTACTACAGACACTATCCTATGTGTGGAGCCGGCGCCGCCCGGTGCTGCTGGCCGTGCCGGATGCCAGGACCAAACTTCTCGCCAAAACACCATTGACCCGCGCAATTCGGGTTATTAACGATCTTCACGTGAAGATCGATGTAGATCGATGTAATTATAGTCTAGATTAGAGTAGGGTTTATGTTGTTGTTTTTTATATTTTAAATATTGTGTTTTTTTTTTACTTTTTTCGTAGTGTTAAATTGTAAATTAATTTTAAGACCGCGCTATCACATTAGGTACACACCTGTAATTATAGTTGTAAAGGAAATTTTAATAAATAAATAAATAAATCTTAGGTAACTTTTTATGTGTCTCCTCAATTTGTTTTTTTCTCCATTGACTCCGTTTTATTTGCAAATATCGCTCCTGGATAAATTAATCCAACGATTCACAGGAACATCCATTTATCCAGGAGCGAAATTTGCAAATAGAATAATATTTTGTCAGAATACATAATATTTGATCGGCAATACAGCTTATTATAGATAAAAAAAATCTCATCATTTTTTACAGGTAAAGAAAGAATACGAATCAGGCGTCATGCTAACAGGAGAACTAAAGAAAGAAGCAGTTGATACCATATCCCCCTGGATCCAAGCTTACCAGCAGCGACGAGCGAAGGTCACGGATGAGGTGGTGCAGAGCTTCTTCAAGATCAGGCCCATCAAGTTGTAAAGCACGTGCTTTTCTGACTACAAAGTATTTTTTATTTACGTGTATTTTTTTAAACCTAAGACTGACTTAGTCAGTGTGCCTTGAAGGTACAGGAGCGGTTTTGTGGATTATTTTGTGATTGTTAATTTATTTAAATTGTAACATAGCAGTGATGTGTGAGTTGTTTGTGAAAAATAATTGGCAGTAATAGATTCTTTCAGCTAAGATATTCTGACGTAGAGATAATCTGGGTTAAAAATGGTCAAAATCAAAACGAAGACTTCGCTTTGGTTTTGACCGTTTTTAAGAGAAGTAGGCTGCCCTCTTCAACTGCCGAGGCCTTGTCTTGATGACGATATTTTGAAAAAAAAAATTGAGTAAGCAAGCACTAAATAATCCATAAAATTATTCCTATTTGGATAAGTGGATTTGCAGGCTTAAAGAATGAAATCTGGTAAGGATATAGAAGTATGATAAATATTAATTTTGACATTAAAATAAGAAAGCTATTTTTGAACTGAAATAATATTTTTACTTTAAAAAACATTGTGTTCAATGCATAGCAGTTTAGTTAATTTTTGTAAAGACAATTTAGTTTACATTTTTATTGAAAAGGTTTTGGGCTTATTTCACGAAATCACGAGTGTTTGACATATTAATTTGCTTGGTTCATGACGTCTTATGAGATAATTAATAATACTTTATAAATATAGTATTCCGAGCAGAGCAGTGGTGGCCCAGTGGTAAAAACCCTGACTTACGAGTTGTAGGTCGTGGGTTTCAATCCACGCAGGCACTTTACTTTGTGTAAATAATTTAATCACCGCTGCTCTCAAAACGGTGAAGGAAAACATCGTGAGGAAACCGGCATGTCTTAGAATCAAACATTTTAAGACATGTGACATCTACCAACCCGCACTGGGCCCGCGTGGTGGATTACAGCCCGTTCTCTCTCGAAGAGAGGAGGCCTGTGTCCCAGCAGTAGGAACATAATAGGCTGATTATGCTAAATATAGCCAATTATTCCTTTTTTCCCCGTGGAGTAATAAAATTAAGGATGGAGTGACCAAATATGGACAAAACCGCATTCAATTATCAGCGGCCAATCAGAACAAAGCCTAACACACTGGCAATGAACCAATGAGAGTCGTGCTGTGTCCTCTCAAACTTACCCTTCAATATTCTACTAAAATTTTATAAGTAATTAAATATGTATAACCATTATCATACATTTAATGAGTGTTGTATTTTCATATTCCTAGGACAACAGTAGTTTTCATACTACCTACAGCTTTTATACAATCTGAAATCTAAGACCCAAGTGCATTGCCAATCACTAAACACGCTTAGCGCTAAATGAGTTTTAAACATCATTATGTCTCTGTCATCTGCAAACATTTGACAGAAACAGAATTATGTTTTAAACTCGTTTAGCGCTAAACGTTTTTAGTTATTGGCAGTGGAAGTGGGCACACGGTGTAGTACTTGTAGTAGTGTACGTACGTACCTGCTTTGTCAAATGCACAAATGACTCTTTGGTAGTGGAAAAACTGTGCCTCGCAATTCAGGAGTGTCCATGTAGCAATTTGAAGAGTCATCTTTCCTCTTCATCATCAGTCTACAACAGGCCACTGTTGGACATAAGCCCCTCCAATCGCACGCTATTCATCTAGATTCTCGGCAATTCTCATCCAGCTGTCATCTATATGAGGCAACCATGCTTGAAGTAGTGTACAGGCCGCTAGCAAGGTGATTCCTATTTTCCTGGTATTTTTATGACAATTATACAGGGTGACTGGACCTGGACCCGCCATAGCAAATTCGCATATAGAGGAGGTCATTTACTACTTATTGAACCTTACTTTCCCTAGCTAAAGTTTTATAGTTTGGGAGATAAGTAAATTTTTATTATTGGTTGGTAGTCATAAACATCGGTGATTGAATACCTCGGAACTTCCCTCAAAGTAGGGTTAAAAAATAAGATAGTACGGTTTAACAAAAAAAAAACAAAAAAAAACTAAAATAAAGCTAGGGAAACTAAGGTCTAATAATCAGCAAATGGCCTCCTCTATATGCGAAATTACTATGGCGGGTCCAGATCCAGTCACCCTGTATAAACTTTTATGTTCATGGCCACTGAAGTTTCAGATTGTATAACATTTGTAAGCTTTTTATACGGAGTATGTAATTTAATTACATAACTAATAATGTGTAGTTGATAAGTCGTGTCCGTGTTTTTTACAATCATTGTGAATAAGGCTTAATGTGAAAATTTTATGTACATGGATCTAGGTTCTCGTTTAAGAATTCAAGACCATATTAGGCAAAGGGGATTTTTTTTTTGTCTAAAAATCAAGAAACAGGGCAATTCGCGCATAAAACAATTGTCATACGATTGGAACGGGGAGCTATATCCATGTAAATAAGGTTCTAGTATTTATTCAATATTTTGTACCATTCATAAAGTAGGTCTGCAAAAAGCCTCAGTTTCGAAATAAAGGGATTTACTCTACGCATAATATTGCCAGCCTTCTAAAATAATTTCATAATGTACTTTGAGCCTAACACAAAGTATTTTGCTGCGCATGAGTTAAGACGGATAATAACGCGTAAAAGAAATCCTGGACTATTGTACATTGTACATGGCTGTGCTATAAGCATAACATAATTTTTAAATTATTTATTTATTTAAATAAATACACCGTATATTGATGCATTTGTTTTTATTAATAATAACCTTTCTGTGTTTTTCTCTAAAATGTAGTTTTACCTCAGTGATCATTATAATTAGTTGTGTAAAATGACTGATTGATTTAGCCCAATCTAACCAATCACATGCCTCGCAAGACAAAGCGCTACATTATTATTTCAGAAGATTCGTAGAGATGTCATTATTGGCGAATTTATTATGGAGGTATTATATCGCACAACCCATAGATATTATAGTATTAGAATAACTAATAATATACCACAATATATATTAGAGTCTAATAGTAATAATAGTTAGACCCTTACTTATAAAAGATAAAATACAACCTTTCTCCCACCACTCAACCAAAAACTCTTTAATATATACATTATTACCATAAGAATAGAAGGTATTTAATCCACTTAGGAGTCTACACCATAGGTGCCTCATAAGTTCCGTACAAAGCAAATAGCCAACAAAAGACTCCAAGACAATGACAACGGCCCTCCTTGGTGAAAACTAAAAATTGTAGCACACACTTGTGTACATACAACGCTACTTTGATCGAATATCCATTACAATAGGACTGAAATGTGGATGACACAGTCCTGAGTCGAAACAGGTATTGGACGGGTGTTGGTGATCTAAGAAAATAGATGCAGTGATAAAAAAATTGTGGTTAATCCTTTGGTTAGGGCCTGGGACGTCGTCAAAGTGATGATGTAGGCACTATGTTTTTTAAAGTGTAAAAGAACGAACTTCCTTGTGATTATTGATTTCCTTCAAAAGCATAGCAGGTTCTAGTAACTTTTCTATATGTGTTCATAATAAGAACAATTTCAAAGTAATTATTTGATCAGTTGGTTTTTCTATTGCCATGTTGGCATGTTAGAACTTATCAATTCAATTTAATCAGTTTGCAAAATTGAGGTAAAGAGGTAGGCAAGAGGCCCTTTAGGTGATAAAAATAACTTATAAGTGCTATAAACAAGTGCAATGTACAACCAAACCTATGAAGAGGAGGCTCCTCTCCCCCTCATAGCTAACTACACAGTGGTCAAAGAAGATGACGAAGAAAAGAGGGAGGCCGAAGATCGCGTCATTCTAGAAATAGGCCGTCAAGATGATAAGCCAAAAGATAACACGTTCTCCCACAAGAAATACGATAAAACAATATCCCATCATAGGTCTTACGTGTTAGAGGATTATGAACCTAGGAGGATTTCGTATTTTAGACCTCACGAATTGGACCACAATGCTTCTGAAGGTAAGAGAATTTTATGATTCCAAAAAAATATAGACGCCTCAATGATTCATTTATTAACTTAGACAGGCGGCAGTTTCGACGCAGGTTTTTCTAAATAATACCGTTTCACTATTTCCAAATTCATATTCTGATATTCACAGAACATTTGAGGGTTTTGAGAGTTTGCTATTTAAAATGTATATTGGAACATTTGGAAGCTGGATCGACACAGTTCAAAAGTATCGAGGTTAGATTTGTGTACCTACCTTATTAGATCTATTCATCGGTTAGATGCCAGGTCAAGTGTCTTTCAGGATCAAGTCATATCGATAGGTAAATTAACTTAACACATTTGGACCCCCAATACGAAAATTTCTTGCTCCGAAAGGCACGTTGCGCCAACCGCTGCTCCACGTGGTTTACTTATAACTACGAGTATTTAAAACTTTAAGTCTTTGCTATAAACCAAACCCCCTCTAATATTTGTCTTTTCTGAAAGCCAAGGCCTGACAACTTGAATCCCCATTAAAGGTCCCAGATACTACGAGCAAGACTTCAGAGATGCAGCCAACATACCAGAGACAGCCAACTCCGAGTCTTCTTTAGATTACTCCCACGAATCCCAGGATACCTCTAAATACGGAACTGATGATCCCAACCAAGACCCCATTACGAACTGGAAGGAGAGGGCCATGCAGCTTGAGAAAGGTATGCAGCGTATGACATTCTCTCTCTTCGAAGACCCAAAAAATATTTTTGAAGGGAACTCTTAAGTATTTTTGTGAATGAAACAAAAATACTTAAGATATTTATTATTATTATTACTTAGGATATTTTATTTATACTTACCACTAAAATATGTTAGAGATTTTAAGTTTCCCTGTGCCTTACGAGTGAGGTTAAGCACTTTTTATACCTGTTTTATCTATGTCAGATATATGAGTGCAGTACCGACGCTCTACAAAGCGGAACTTTTTCTATAACTTGATGTGTACTTGTAAATATTTATTGGCACCAATTTGAGCACATCATAAGGCTAACACAGATGGCTATATTCCTAGATCAGGCATTGCCTCGTGTCTAGAAGTGATCTAATTTTAAAGTGATCATGACGGCTTATTCCCGCTCAAATAGAGGAGGCTGGATTGCCTCATTGGTGTAGTGGTCGCAATCGCCATTGCTGAGCATGTAGTCCTGGGTTCGATTTCAAGTTTGGCTAAAGGGTTATTGGGTTTTTGCATTAGGAATTTCTCAGAACAGTCCGGAGTCTGGATTTTTGCCCGGTTGAAGGGAAAAGGCTCGCGCCCTATTATATTGATGGGACTTAAACATAACTGGCGAAATGTGGGTGTATCTACTATAGGTCTAAACCTTTGGGGAAAATAGGCGTGATATTATGTTATGTTATATTATGCATTGTAATGAGAAGTGTGGAGAATTTTTTAACGAAGTTTCAAATTTCGTCATTTCAGAATACAAGAAAACGGCGTGCGATAGGGAGCGGACGCGAATGAGGGATATGAACCGTGCTTTCGATCTCCTGCGCTCCAAGCTGCCAGTCACCAAGCCTTCCAAGAAGAAGTATTCCAAGATCGAGTGCCTTAGGTGAGAGGACCTCCTTCTTTTCATCATGCCGTGGCGCGTGGTAATAAAACCTACCTATTAGCTAGTCAGTTTTGCTTTACTGGGGCGGGGACATCTTTATGGATACCTAACCTCCGTCTGGGGGAACGGTTATGCATGTCGGACTCCTACCGAATAAAACCCTACGGTTCCTACCACTACCATGAGTCGGGGGCTTGGGAGATACTCGTACATTCAGACTGGAGCAGCCATGGGATACAGATTTCTGAATCGCTGCTCATGGAACTTGATAGATACCTACACTCAACTCATAAGTCCGAAGAGAAGTTGCAAGCGCAGTGGAGAAATACAAGCAGGAATCTGTTAGTAGACATCCACTATCTGGCGCACAACTATCAATGCAACGGCTAAAAAGCAGGCACAGCTTCTTGAAATCGACAGCGTCTCTATCAGGAAACCCGGCCGACGCTCGTTGCAAACTGTGGCAAGACACTATTCCCCCTCCCACTTACTATTTACCACCAAATGAGCATCTTCCTGCAGGGTGTAAGCTTTCGTGGTCCACTTGGAAGTCCCTGAACCGTCTCCGGACACAAATGGGAAGATGTAACTCCAACCAGGTAAAGTGGGGCTACCTTGATGGAACGGCAACTGGGTGTGGATGTGGAGCTATGTCACAAACTATGCTCCACCTTCTATCTTGCCCTCTGTGTCCCAAAACTTGCAGTCGAAGTGACCTCTGCGCTGCCACCGACGACGCCGTGGAAGTGGCGAAGTCTTGGGCCAACATAATTTGAGAAAAGTCGTGCCAGCGAAGAAGAAGAAGACCGTATTTCAGAGTAACACTTGAGTTAGGAAAACCTAAAAAACTGACTTTCTTACTGTTACGAAATAAATGTCAAATTGTTACCATGGGTATTGACGTGCGGTCTGTAATGGCAGCTATACATAAGACCGTCATTACGCTACAGTCCATAGCAACACCTACTGCTACGGTCCACCAGAGAGGTCTACCTGTACAGGTGTGCCTGCGCAAGTAAACCAGAGCTGGACTTGCAGGTCTTGGAACAACGTCATCCGACATGTGGTCGACCGAGCGTGTATGGCTTATATTTTCCGGAAACCTAATAGTGTTTTGTTTGCATTTCAGGATAGCCATATGTTACATCAGACACTTGGAGTACATGTTGGCTGGTGGATCCCCTGACGAAAACCCTGCGTTCTTCGAGCTTCACGCTTCGGACCTTAGACGTAGGCAGCAGAGATATTAGCTAAAACTTAAGTAAACATAATTATTCTGGAGGTCTACTCCCTAAGCACGAAGTCCTTAGTTTCGGCTAATTTAAGGGCGATTCCTACTCCGTATCACCCATGGACTAAAGATTAGTATGGGGCTCGACCTAAGAGTGAAGGTCACCATGATTTGACAATCGTCCCTACTTCCAATGCGTTTTAACGCGTCCGAAAAAGTTAATATATCGGGTGCTGGGTTCACTCCGAAATTTCGATCTACTTTCGGACGGGCCCTAATTTTCGTTGACGGACTTGGAGAGTAGGCCCCCTGACACGACTCGGCGACAATCTGAAAACGTATAAGGAATACTTGCCTGCTTATAGATGGCGTAGGTATCTGTAAACATTATGTAAAATAAAAAAAATAAGAAAACATGTGCTATAAAGGTATAAAGGTATTTATTTTTGTTAGCAACAAAATGTTAACCGTACAATATTTTTTGATTTTTTTATATACGTGTGCTTACCATAATTTCAAATATGGTCTTGTTGTTAAGGTTAAAAACCATATTTTATGTGAAGCACGAACTACACAAGAATTTACATTTTCGCTAGTAGGTACCTACTTCATAGAATCCATTTATTTACTTACACTTTTAAAATCTTATTTTGACGATTACACAAAAACTTTACCAAGACTATGATTATGATTGATTGTCACCCCTAGCTCCCGACATTTGTACAAAAAGATGGATGTCACTAAAGTTGTTTCTTCAGTCTCGTTACAAAGATGAATTATTACCTTCTCAAATTTAAAAACAATACAAAACTTTTGTGCTTAATATTTCTTTATTTTTCTTTCCTTCTCCAACTCATCCTTTTTCGCTTCTAGAGCCTTCAGGTAGTCAAAGTAAGCGCATTTGATTAGGACCGGCACTTTGACAACACCTGTTGAAGAGATACACTGTTAGCTGAATAATTCCAGCCAAGTTCCCACCGCTGTGACACAAAAATATAGGCCACCTCTGTGTGCGAGAGAGTGCTGTGGCTTATTATTATTTGCGGGGAAAACTCGGAATTCTAGGAGACTATAAGCTTCTCCCAGGCTGTGCCACAACCAGTTCCCCGTCTGGTAAGCAGCTCGCCGTCCGGTAAGGACCAGGCCGACCGGAGTTACCGTGGCCCTGGCGCACAGGCAACTGAAGGAACACGGGTGGGTTTTAGTCAGTAAGAGTCTAATCATAAAGTGACCTCTCCCGTTCTGGGAGGAGCGGAAGGGCTTCCGCTCCTCCCAGAACGGGAGAGGTCACTTTACGATCACCAAACCAAAAAAAAAAATGGCTGCGCCACAATACCCTATCCTCCGCCTTCCACATCCAGTCTGTCCCAGCCACCTTTATTCATGCCAAATATATTTGGAACTTATTCTTGTTTTTAATAGTAGTCTATATTCAAGCTTGTGTTAATTAGGTTGGTAGTAGCAGATCTCACGGCTTGTGAGACACACACAACGAGAAAGACAAAAGTTCGGGTATAGTTTACGGACGACTCTACTGTTCTCGTTTCTAGTTTACTGCCAATACCATCACCGATGTTAGTTCATTCAAAAAATATTATTAACTAGCTGGCCCGATAGACATTCTCCAATGTCCTGTCTAAATCAATACGGTTGTGAGTTCAAAAAAAAACTCATAAAATAAAGCACATTTACTATTCCCTCAACTTTAATTTTTTTTCTTTCCATAGAAACCTAATCTATATATATTTTTATAAATGAATTACTGTTCGTTAGTCTCGCTAAAACTCAGAAACGGCTTGACCGATTTGATTTTTGTTTTATTCACCTCTTTACTGGGGTGGTTAAAAAGAAATAGAAAAATCCAAAGGAAAAGTTTTGGCAGGACAACGTCTGACGGGTCAGTCAGGTAGGTAGCTAGGTAGAGTAGGTACGTAGGTAGGGTAAGTAGGTAGGTAGGAAGGATAGGTACGTAGGGTAGATAGGTAGGGTAGGTAGGGTAGGTGTTAGATATCTTAGTGCCTTAGTGCTACCTGTGCGAAGCCGGGCCGGGTAAAGCTAGTTTTAAAACAAAATAGCCAAATTGGTGCAGCTGTTCTCAAGTGATGCGCTTACCCACGAACAGCATTTCATTTTTACTTATAAATATAAGTAGATAAAGTAGCTTACCAGAGAAACAAGTAGTTACAAAGCCTTTGTAAAAAGTATACAAGGGTGCCATCACATTCTCCACTGTATCCTTTTTCTGAAAACAAACCGTTTTATCAGCGCTCCGTGAAACTAGGACATTTCGCTCAGTGTCCACTGTTTATATTTATTTGCCTTTCTGTGCTGCTACTGTCATATCAGCATGTTCTGTTTGATAGTGGAAATGGCACAACAAATTACTTTTACGTAAAATAATAATAATAATATCGAGGGTGCAGGGGTACTTGTATTAAGCGACATTTTTGGAACTTTACAGGAGAGCATTTCAAAGTTAAAAAAAGTATTCATGTTTTTACAAAAAAGTGGTCTATGTTGTTTTCCTTTACGAAAACCGCACAATTTAGTCCAGTTTCCATTGTTTTTTGAAGCTGTTATTACCAGAAATAATTGTCGCTTAATACAAAATGACCTCAAATCACTTTTATTTAGAAACAGGCTAAATGATTCAAGCGCCATAAACTGTAAACTATAGGTTCTGAAAAAAAGGATTTAAGCGACACTCGTTGTTGTTTTAGTGTAAGGCTAAATGTATTAACAACCATCGCGATAGTTAAATAGAATTAGGCTATTCAGCTTAAGCAGCTGAAGTATCATAAAGTAGTTGCAGATCAAAATGCTTTATGTAGCACTTTACATTAAAAGTGAATGGTTTGAAATGACTGTAAATTTGTGTTTTAAGCGACATTATGGTATGAATTTCAGGTGCAGGCAAAACAATTCAAATGCTCTAGGTTACGAAATGTATGTCAGGACAAACAGCTTATGTCAAAATCACAAAATATATGAATGAATAATCTGTATGAAGTCCATCTTTTGTAAAATTGTATCAAATTTGTGTCGCATCAATCAAATCAGATTCAAACTAGAACTAAATTGACTGATGTTTTAAGCGACAAAAAAGTGCTCAATCGCCATGAAACCAGATTCAAACGACGCAGAAAAATCTGGTGATGTCGAATATGTATATAACTCAATATCGGCCAGGATGTCGCTTAATACAAATAGCCAACCGGATTCAAACGACGCAGAAAAATCTGGCGATTCCGAATATGTATATAACTCAATATCGGCCAGGATGTCGCTTAATACAAATAACCCGTGAACCCTCGATATTATGATGGATTCGGCTGGTTATGTTAAATATTTATAAAAATGCTTTCTATTTTTTTTTTCGGCGTACGTACTGTCCCAAATTTCCTAAACTTTTCTTATCATCACGACACAAAAATAGCATCCTCAGGGATAAAATTTACTGAAATAAAGTAATAATACAAACTGCCTTTTGGAGGCTACAGGCCGTTGTTGGTCGGTGTAACCAAGCATTACAGATTTATCCTTGTAACGTAACATTGTCAGTGATTATGACCCCATTTATACCAGGCTGCTATCAGCGCGTAGGATGCTTCTTCCGCCCAGTATTACGTTACCGGTTTTATAAGCGATATTTATCACTATGGATCCCCTGCCTCCCTCTGCGTGCCTGTACAAGGATCACAGAAGGGTACCTCAACGTACAACGATATGTCATACAGAAACGGCATTGAATGGCGTTATGCGTATGACTTTGGCCTTTATGATCTGGATGTGACCTAATTATCTATTTAATTGTTTCACAATAGGCTTTGTCAGAAAATGGAAATATATTTTTATTCTGAGTAATTTAAAAATCCGGTTGCAATTAATTATATTTAAAAAAAATAAGCTAAAAGTACCTAACCTACTTGAACTTTTGTGGCAAATAATGACCTGGGAACTGGGATTTAAGTAAGTACATAAAAGCGTCTCTGTACATCGGCTTCTAAATACCTACCTGAGTTACCTATTTTGTTAAAATATAACAGAAATCGCGGTTAATATGAAGTAATAGGTACTTAGGTAAGTACCTCATTTTTGAAAATCCGCTGTACTAAAATTTTGGCAAACTACTCGTGAATGTACTTACGCATTGTACGCAAATCTAATTAAACTTGTGATTCATTTCAACACCAGTTTGTAAGCTACTATCTGGACTCGGGCGTGTTCTTTTTCTACTCAATGCGAGAATGCGAGCTCATTTTCATTGACCGTATTGAGGGGGGAATGAATGAACAAACACTACGCGAAGAACGGCGTCCCTTGTATGTAACTGACGTGTAAACACTAGGAAATCATAATACTAGAAAAGGTTAGCAGGAATTTATCCTATGAAAAGCTACGTAGAGCCGTACTTCACTGTGCCATAGTGTCTGTTGAGCGTAGCATACATCTACCAGGCTGGCAGCGATTGTTGTCGGTAGAGTAGCGAAATAATCTGTTACACCAGTTAACACTGGCCGCAATCTTCAACAAAGTCTAGGGCTCCGTACATTGCTTCAGTTGTATGCTATTTTTAATAGAGCACTGAGTGATGGCGCAATGGATATAACGCGTTGGGACGGTTTAGAATGGCGCAAAACCTCGCGAATCATTTGAGCAGGTAAGGCAGGCAGAGACACTGTGCCTGTTCATGGCAGGTTGGCAGGCCAATGCGCGGATGGCTTTCACTGTGGGCAGACGTTTTGTGAAACCGAGTCGTTCCGATACGAATGGCACGCGCCGATTGCGAGACAGCCTCCCGTTTACTAGGCTTGCAGAATTTACAAGGAGGTTTATTTATCTCACATTCCGTTTAGAATATTTTTCAGAAGACAGTAGAGTCGACTAAATACCTAAATAATGCGATTTAGGTATAGCTTTTGAGGCAAGAGCTTAACTATAGGTAGTTATTTTCATTTTCAAATATATTTTTTAGATCAAACCTTAACGCTAATTCCGGAATTATTCTTTAAAAAAATAGGCAGATTGACATTGTATTATTTTATTTGAAACTAGCTTCTGCTCCCGGCTTCGCCTGCGTGGTTGTCGATAAAAAGTAGTCTATGTCCTTCCCCGGGTTTCAAAGTATCCCCATACCAAATTTCATCAAAATCGGTTCAGCCGTTTAGCAGTGACAGCGTAACAAACAAACAAACATTCGCATATATAATAGTGGTTAGGATTTTGATGTAAAGTATTACCTACTTTATTTGACTCCTTTTCTATAGCGAAAGACCCTAAGTATGTGATAAGGTCGATGACATTACCTAATTTATTCAATATTTTATTAACAAATTATGTATCTGAATTGGTAGTATTCGGTACGCTGGTATCATTGTTATCAACTTATTTGGAATTTTGGGATAATTTATTTAGTTTTAAGTTACGAACCCATCTTCCTAATAAAATTGTTTTCTTTTGTAAACTTACTAAATTGTAAGTACCTATTTCTTCTCATTTTAACCCTAAAGTTATCCCAAATAATCAAAAAACAAACAAAACAAAATAACTATGTAAAAATAACGAGGCGATAGCCGATTGCGATAGCAACTTGCACCGAATTGCCGAGCCGGTAAAGTTGATCGAACGACCGGTGACGTAACTACTTCTACTAGGGACACAGGAGTCGCGAGCAGGTATAAATATTTCAGTAGCAGCACTTATTTACACTTGAATTTGAATCTTATTATTTGCAAGATTAAGTACAATTTTAATTGGTCGTTTGTACTTACAATAACGTTACCGCATTGATCGAAGACCGGTGGGCGTCTCGTGTTGATGCTGCGTACGTATTCTTGCCAACGGCGAATGCATTCTGTGACGTCTCGTTGGTCGCCCCAGACTCCTTGCGTGTACGTGAAGTAAATAGAACCTATTATGATACCAGCCTGTAGAGGAGATGGACAAACGGTAAATTGATTCAATCAGTACTAATGACGGTGAAATGTAGAGGAGGTTGCATGAAGGTTTGTAATCACAGACATCATGAGGTGGGGTAACAGATAATGTTTTGTGTATTGTGGAAGAATTTACCTTTATCGTTATCAGTTAAACACCTTTATGAAACACAAATGAACTTGGACCCAGAATAGGTCAAATGGACGTGACATATTGTGTGTGAGGTTGTCGATTTCATTAGCCCTCGGTTTCTCAGTTTGTTTCTTTACTGCTTGTTTACTAAACGCATGCTGATTTGATGATAACACACATATAATCCTTAGTTAATATTGAAAATATTCTTCAATAGGTCTAGATTTTGATAGATTTAGAACACCGAAAAAAAATATGAATTTCAACCTTAGGGATAAGGATTACAGCATAGCAAATCTTAATTACTACTAGGATAGCATTAATTGAAGGAGGTTGGTAGGTTTCACTAACTTTGACGGCGTACATAAGCTTTCCGTGAACGTAGTGAGGTAGCCTTGGTATAGCAACAGTTCTGCCGCTTTTTCTTAGCTTGTACTCTTCTCTGCTGCAAACTTTGATGCAGGTTGGATTCAGTGGGTGATCTGGGAAACGATCCAATTTAACACTATACAATGATATTGATAATATAAATGACAAGTTGAGAATTATAATTTTGTGATAGGTGTGCTAATTCGCTTTAGGGAGGTAGATTGCGCTCTTAATTCGGGTGTAGGTAAATAATTTTACATTGTAACCGATGCCAGCAAGAAACATAATTATAAAATTAATGCATAAATTAGACAAATGAATATCTACTCCGTTTTAGCGTCAAATTACTACAAGTGAAACGTGGAGACATGGTTACATACATTCATACATTACAATTTACAAGTAACAGTCATCCATGTAAATCGAGTGCCTAGTAAAAGTTTGAGAGCATTTACGAGACGTTACATAATTTGTAATAAACACCAGGGCGCCACACCAACTAGGAAGCTTATTCGTAAAATGTAGGTCAGTCACCTCTATTACACGGCTGTTTCATTGATGCGAAAGGGACAGAGATATTTTAATTACTCTGTTACGTCTCTTTCTGGCTATTATAGCGGGAGTTTTTTTTTATCAACTTTACATTTCACTTATTCCGAGTTATAATGTCCTGGTGCATTGGACATTTCTCTTTTTTTTTATTATGAAAGTTGTTTTTTGTTTTATCATGAATGAATGAATCAAATGTTTTTTTTTGTATCTATAGATTTTGTAGAAACGTGTCGCTTCAGTTACTTTTCAGTGAACATATTTTACTAATTAATAGTAAAAAGGCCGGTTAGAAAGATAAGTTATTAATTGTTTGCTTAAAATTTCCTATGTAACACTAAAATCCATTTAAATTATACAACATTGAGAGCCTGAGAGAAATAAGAAAACTAAACGATTGTCTTTTAGTTTTCTTATTTATTTTGAAAGCATTCAAAACACCGACAGGTCTTTCATTTCATTGAATAGGACCTTCAACAATTGGAATTGACAATGTTTATTCAATTAACGATTTGAATGAAGTTTAAGTTGGAAACACATTACAATTTCTATTGTGTCCGAGCATGCGACTGAGTAGGTAAGTATGGAAGTCACTGACACGGGCTCGGACTATGTTATCTACGAACTAAAATAGAATTCACGTAAGATTTTATATTGTGCCCGGCGCGGTGGCTGACTCACTGCCATACAATGTACCGATTCAGGCATCCTAGGACTAAACAAACTTAACTTTTGGACTTCTTTTGAAACTTTTCAAGGATTGACCGTCGCATATTTTTGGTAAGGCAGAATCATTTCATGTAAAAATTACTTGAAAAACTTATCTTTCGATAACCTAAGAAGGTTCAAGTGAACAGTGTAACTTTCATGTTTAACAAAACAGGTTTAGGTCATATCTTCAGAGTTAACTAAGTAGGCAGCTTCAATTAATTCAGAATTGTAAGATTTCCGTTAAAACTAACAGTAGTCAATAAAGAACGTATCAACAAAATTCCTCAAAATGCCACTGAAAGGTCCAATGACCTCTAAATATTTCGTTCAGTAGGCACCATAACATTAATTAGTTCTCTTAAAAAAAACATCGAGGCATTTATCTTGCTCTTGTTAGAAACAATTTTTAACAGCTTTGTCTGTTAGTATTATATTGTTTGTTATCTAAATCTTTTTAGGACTTAGCAGAAGGAAGTTTAGACGTTCAGACGAAATGCAGAGCAAGTACTGAAATATATTTAGCAAAGATAGATATATTTATGTAGGAAGATGTGTTATGTAAATTTATGCATAAAAATCGTGCAGGCAGGAAATTGACAAGCTATGTAGGTTGTAATTTTGATAGCAAATGATTGTTTTTTTTTTCAAACATAGTGAATTATTTAATTCTAAGCAGAGTAAGGGTGAAGGTGTCTCTTTTGAATGCTATTCTCCTGGTATTTTTTGGGGCATATCAAGAACTTCGCAGCAAAATGATCCAACTCTAAGTAGGTAGTTTAAATGTAGTGGTTTTTGTGGAGCAGAATATTGACGATGCACTTGCACTTCGCCATAATTGAGTTATTTAATAATTACTTCATCACATTTTTAGAGTTTTAAATGATCACCTGGACTCGTAGGACAGAACTTTTCTGTGGGTGTGCATTTATCATAAATTTGCATGTCTGGCTTCGCACGTTTTAGTTGTTTGGCCAAATTGATAGTGCGACAGACATCGCACTTAATGCGATCCTGTTTCAGGCTATCACAACCCGGTTCACCACTCATGATTAATTTTTATATTTGATAAACTTTTAATTTAACGGGGCTGAAGGTTTAGAAAAACCAAAGAAAATCTAACGAAAATGTCATGTTGTCAAATGATGACAGTGTAGGTAAATCTAGGCGAATTTTTCTTTTTTTTCGTTTTCTGCTAGTACTGTCCAAAGAAGGGACTTTGGTCGCTAAGCCTCTTTGGTTAAGTCGACTTTCATACTGCACTTTTTTCCACCATTTTCGGATTTGTATTGCAGCCGCTTCTAGCCAAAGACTACCATGATGATGGCCATAACCTCATGCTGCAAGGGTCATTAAAGCGGTTATAATTGCAAGTGTTTGAAGCTTTCAAACTAACTGACTTTCTTATAGGCATTGCTAAAGTTCACACTAAAACTTCGATATAAAAGCCTGTTATATTTCGGGCCTGAAACCACTTTATAATTAGCAGCTGCAGGTTGTATTTTATTCACACTAATCTAGCATGTTATTATTCTACAGCCAGACGCCCTGGTTTTCCAAACTGTGTAGCATTAGTAGCAAAAATAGCAAAGCTTTGCCCTCTTTCGAGGTTTATAGTCTAGTCGTGAATGACGTTTTCATTCACCATGGTGTTCATAGTGTTAACATAAGCGTGTGATGTACTCATCCTACTCGTAATGTACTAGTAATAGTCTAGCGGAAATTCGTATTTGTTATCGCCTACAATTAGGCGGCATAAGGTAATGCCATTTTTGTGTAGATTCTAAGATTGAAAAATTACAATGCAAGTTTAATAGATTTTGGAAAAGTTTTCAAGATAAGTCATTTAGATAGTTTTCCATGTAAAAAGAGAATTATGTAAATAGGTATTTTTAGACAATTTCTTAGACAATTTATAATATTTACTTATTGAATATGTACCTATTCTCTTGAACCTTTGAAGAATGCTACTGATGCTGCAATCAAGGTGGTCGCCTACTGGACTCACACGAAAAGAAGAACTGAATATAAGGTTTAGGGTTAAATGATAAATGATTTTATTTCTGTAAGTAGCAGGTTTGTACAAACACTTTTACACGTCGATCATATTTTTTTAACTAGATGAGGTCGGCGTTTCCTATCTGACTACTCTGATAAGAAAGGCCGAAACAAACTCAGAGGGCAGTCTCTTTTAAAGTCCAGACATAATCTTGGTCAGATCATGTGAAGGGCATGTAGATTGGTATCTGAAATGGTCTTTTGAGGAAAGAACCACACAGATTGAGTGGACCTGTCCAGTCAGTGCACGCATTTGTCAGTAATCGTGCAGCTCGACTCTTGATATAGTTTATATGATTTTTTGTCATTTTTTTAGTCATTCTTATACTTACGACTTCTCGATGTGATAGCTCCTCAGAAATTTTAACTGCTGTTCTAGGTGCTTCATTAAGATATGTTAGTAGAATTAGAACTATAATTAATTTAGTGAAAAAATAAAATGGAAAACACAAATAAAAATAAATACTGACGTCGGTCATGGCCAGAGAGATTAAATACAATCATGGCTATATATAGGTGTTTACTCAATATCAATTGCACACATGCACAAAGCGATTTAAATGCACAATTTATTATTATCAGGTCTTTTCCGCTCGTATTGGTATGAAACTATTGACATAATAATACCGGCTAATTATTGTCCCACTGCAGGGAACAATAAGTATAATCCTATTGAATCACAATTTCATAAAATATCAATCAATAGGAATACATGAACTTGAGGGTTGTATTGATGATTTTAATGATTGTGTAATTCTGTAAACACATACTTTTTACGTTCGTGTAATTCTGTAAACACATACTTTTTACGTTCGCGAATCATATTTTGTTCAACGTACAACCTGACAACCTGCAAATTGCAAAAAAACGAAAGAAAATTTGAATTTCGCGGGCTAACTGGCGCTTCCGC
This sequence comes from Dryobotodes eremita, assembly GCA_917490735.1. Lineage (NCBI taxonomy): Eukaryota > Metazoa > Arthropoda > Insecta > Lepidoptera > Noctuidae > Dryobotodes > Dryobotodes eremita. Next base: position 17,650,117 of record OU823257.1, read on the forward strand.
TGTTGTGGTAAAAATATGAGTTACCAGTCAAAATAGTGATCGGTGCTGCCTGCCGAAGTTGCACCGCGAAAGTTTAAAGTATCGTCATTATAATGAAAATATATATGAAATCCAAAAGTTACCAAGATGTCTCTAACTCGGGTCACTTGACTTGGTGAGTCAAAACTATAATAGAACTCTCTCACAAGCGTCACAATCGTCCAAATTCGAATGAATTTGACAAAAAACATCGATATCATTGTATTTTATAGTTATTTCCAAGTTATCCATCCATTATGTTGCACCTGCGATGTTTTGTCTCTGCATCACCCTAAGGTTGACTGGAAGAAAATGCCTCAGGCATTAAGTTCGCCTATGTACAGTATTTTTTTACTTCTTTATAAAGATTTAATAAATGAAAATAATAGTAGACTATGCATCAAGGGGATACAGCAGTGTCTTATGTCGAGGGTGCCGTATTGAATACCGAGCATAACGGAGGATTCTAGTGTTAACTCACACGCGGAGCGAGGGAGTTTTGAGTTAACTCCCTAGCAAAGCGAGGAAATTAAGAGGCCTACAACAGCTAAAGCGCGGTCACTGTCGGACTGCATAGAAAAGAAAGAGAAGCGCGATGACATAACGCTGGTAATTTATTGCAAAATATGAAGCAATTATCTATTTACAAAAAATCTATTGATTGGATTAAAAAAATAAAACACTATTACGTTAGTATGTTGCTTGTAGAATAATCTGACAAAAAATCAGAATGATTTAATGCATAGTAATATGATTTTTAATCGTTAAAAGAAATTTTTAGAGTATCTTCGTGATTTTTTTCTATCGTATCAAATTAGTTGTATTATGTTTTCAACACACTATCTAATTAGCAAATATCCTGAAGAATAACATATATTTTTCTGATTTTGTTTAGTGCAGTGGATCATATACTTTTAGGCATTATAAAACTTACGTTTAGGTCATGTAGTCCCCTTAAGACAAGAATCCTGAGTGCGGCGAGGTATTCAAGCTCGCCCAAGACGAAGGCACGTTTATCCTCGAGGAGGATACTCTACTTTTCACACCATCTATTAGTAGAAGTATTTATTAAAATTAGAATTACAGTTAGTAGATCTATTTAAAACAATTAAAAGTTAAAGGTAATGTTTGATATATTAGACAAGTTGTGGAAAGACAAAGTTAGGTTGTTATTCGGTACATTTATTGAAGTGGAGGTAGAGTTCCTTTGCGTATTGCTGTTGAGTAATGTTTCAGAAACTTGGTATGCTGCGAATCATTTTGGATCGTGGAAGTTGGTGAAGGTGGTGTTTGAAGCAGCGGTCTAGATGAATAGTGTTTTGCTGTGGATGGTTGCGATGACAAAGGTGTCCAAGGATCAGTTATCGACGGTGTTTTTAGTTTGATGTTGTCACCAATGCGGCAGCTTATTTTATCATTATTCTGTATAGAATTTTCAATGTAGCCCTCCACTACTACATTCGATTTCCATTCACCGTGTCTTTTAATCTGGGTCATGTCTGCTCCTGAATCCGCCAATTGAGTATCCGACGTTCTCCTGAAACAATGGCCCATGTAGAGCTGGGCAATTGTCAATTTCAGGTATTTCGTAATTTCTTTCAAATCAAATCAAATCACTTTGCAAACATGGGTGAAGCACATAGGTGTTTTTATTGTAAAGTTCTCCATATTTTACTGCCACGTGGGCATGCAAAGGTTTATAATTCCAAATGAAAACATTTCGGCATGGTGCTGATCTTATTTTTGCCAATAACTTGCCTCGTGCACTTGCCATTGTTATAAGCTACGAAAAATCTGTTAGTGTTAATATTAAAGGGGCGTCGAGCTTGGTACTTCTCGACAATTCTTACGTATTCTCCACGGAATACGACTGACCTTTCTTTCTTTGATTTTGTATCTGGCAACAAATCTGAATGATTTTCGATATCTTCGATTTTAATGTTTATGAGTTCATTTCTACGACAAGTGCCATTTACTGCAAAAATCAAGGCCACCTGTACCAAAAATAGATAGGTAGGTTAGTAAGTAGGAAGGCAAGTTACCTACTTTAATATATATTATTTCTTAGGCAAGTTATAAACTTTCTTAGATTTGATTGACACATATAATAGTAATAATAGACACATAAACCTAACGAAGGTTTACAATAATATTTAACTTGGATAGAGCGCAGAAATCTCAAGATTTTGGCTTGTCGAAATATTACGTAACGCTTCAGAAGATCGAACACAAGCGATCGATGCATGAGCGGGTCGCTTGTAAGTATAAATAAGTATGTAGCTATTTTAGTTACTAAAAATTCAATCATTAGGTAAGGTAGGTACTTACTTTTGTGGCAAGAAAGCTGTGGTCAGGGGCTTCATTTAGAAACGTTTCTACATTTTGAGCTGTGAAAACTTTTTATTTCTAATGAACTATGTTTAATGCTTATTGTTGACCTGAGCATCAAATAAATGCACCATATGCTACTTGACTTCTTTGTACCTGATAAATGCTGGAAGTAGACTAAAAGTACTGATTCAGATACAGACTTGACGCTTTTTATAGCTTTCCAGTCAATTTCCAGTTGTAAACATTGTCGTAGGCTTTTATGTACGATTTCTTGGACTTCTCTGGGAGGGGATTTTTGGCAATGCCAATGGCTTCGGATTTAATGTACTCTGGAGACAAAACACCAGGTATCGTCACTCGACATTTTTGTGAGAATTTGTAGTTTAATTTTTTGTTTAGCAGCGAAGCGATTAGCAGTATTCGCGCTTTTAATTTGTGTTCTTTTTTTAATTTGTAGTCTAGTCTCGGTGCCCAGTTCTATTTCCGAACAATTTATTTTGTAGTGCAGGTATCAATGGTAAATGCATGGGATGAGTATGTACTAGGGAAAATGTGCAATTTTTACTTGAGGTTCCAATGTTCCAAATTCAAATCATATTATTGACCAGCGGGTCATAATGAAATTCAGTACAATATTAATGTCCGGTTAGACCCCAGGGCTTTCATGACTTACTTTAGGTTTTTTTATTATAATTTTTTTCTCCAGTTTTAGGTTAGGTCTGTATGACATATAATTTGAGATTGTCGAGCAGGTGGTGTGAAAGTAAATAAATAATCTTCTCTTTTAAAGTGTGACAAGACGTTTAAGACTAATGGGGGTCGTCAGTTCGGTTTCCGCACTTCCCGCGTGATACAAATATTTGTTAGGCGCAAAGATAGCGATTCCAGGTGAAGTGTTTATGTATGCTTGACATGTGTCTGTAAACGCACCCACGATACAGGAGAAAACCATTGGCGTGGTGCAGTAAGGCGCAAATAGTGATATCTACCTAGTTTTGGCCCATTTTTTAACAACATAGGTACCAGTTTGATTGCATGCTTCCAGGTTAAACATACGGCCGAATAAATACTTATATATAACATAACATAACGTTCGCATACTCTGAAAGGGTTGGCAGACGTGTACACGTACAGTACCTACACCCACATTTCGCCAGTTACAAGTCCCACGTAATAATTATAATCAGTCTGCAAACGGATCGTTGCCGCATTGCACATGCCATTTTGCTGGCTGGGAGATACCAATATTTTATTCATAATATCTACTAAGAATTGACAACAACTTGACATTTTAAACTTTTTTACATCGTGATCATCTTCAAGTCCATAGCAGTTCACTCTATTCATTGCTGGATATTGGCTTTTTCGATCACACACTAACGCCGTTTAACTCGGTCTTCGGCTTCTCGCATTGAGCTGTTACCAGCCACTCTGCGAAAATCGTCGTTCCACGCGCCCTACCATGAGCTACTTCCACGAAGGAATACGGCACAGGCTTAATGTTGCTGCACATTGCCATTTCAGCTTGCTTATCCTGTAGGTAAAGTCGCCAATTTTCTACAGTACACTTGAGAAAGTGCCTGCCCAAAACCTAATCTGCCGCAGCTAAGCGCGTTGCTACAAGACTTTGATAATACCAATACCAAAAGTTTCCAACCACTGTCAAATGCCTATTTAGCTGTCAGACCCACTATGAAGAAATACGGAGTTAATTAAAAGAATCAATAGCAGTAGTGAGGTCTCATCGTCGGCAGTCATGCGCGGATGTGATAAGCCCACGCTCGTGATAAGCATCCGCTACGTGTCATGTGTGTTGCGCAAACGCAAACCGATTGCTATAGACTTCCGCGGTACTATCCTAGATAACGGTGTTGCGAAATTTTGCCAAAATTTGCCTATGATATCAGCCTATGACGGTATTATACGTGGCTTGTTCGGGATGTTCCTTGTCGGCCCTTCGTGTTGCTACCCTAACTAACGCATGATTAATTAAATCACGTGCACGCAGTTGAGAAGTTTATTTTTGCGAAATCGGCACCCTAATTACGTAATACACTTTCAATCCCAATCCGAGGGTTTTGAAAGAAATCCCTAATCCATTGCTTCATAGGTTTTAAAAGTTCGTCTACTCAACAACGCAAATAACGCAAAGAACGTGGCTGAACTGTCAAAATGAAAGTCATTGTGAACGATTGCCATTGTATGTGTCAAACTCAAATCATTTATTGTGTGTTACGAAATTACCCCGCTGTTTTCCTAGATCAATTTCCGTGGTTACTTTATTCTTGACAATATAATTAATCGGTTTTTGAGGCAACAAAGATTATATTTCTCATTTATTGAAAGAAAAATAAAGAAAGGATAACATTTATTTAGCAACACAGTTCATGAAACACGAATTACATTTTATTTTAAAGTGTCTTTTATGCTTTTAAAACAACAAAGTAAGAATAACTCAGCGTCTTTTAAGTCATGGGAAAAACAGTGCTTCATCATGACATTCATTTAGGTAATTTCTTTATGCCTTTTAGACACCAAGTTTACGAAGGAAGGCAAGGTCCAGATTCCGGGAACCAAAAGGCCGTCGTAGCTCTGAGTTATAAAATACTTATCCTTGAAAACGTAAGGTAGGTAAGACTTTCTGCAGTCCTCAAAGATGTATCATAATTTATTTAACAGTTTATGTACACACATATAAACAGACAAGAAGAAAGGAACAGAAAAATACGTACAAAGTTTATAACTTATTTCTGAAGAAATCTCTTCCAGCATACCTGCGTTAGAAGAATATATACAATTTATTAAAACGACCTTTATTCAAAACGACACTTTAGCAAAACGTCATATTAGCAAATCGTCCTAATAGCGAAACGTCCTATTTGTAAGGTACAGTGAACTAAAAAAACACTATCAGTTTTTATCCTCATGGGTCATTATAGCATTTATTTGAAAGGTATTAAACCCTTGATCATGTTCGTGAACGGGCGCCGTCAGTGGGGACTGGTCATCTCTTAGCTGCCACGGTTTATTTTAATTTAATTTAATATTTGAATTGTTTTTGTCTTTTTATTACGGACGCTTTTAACTTTCTGCATCGTTCTCATATGCATAATTTCAACATGAATGATGCAACCAATATTTTGTAACCATATTTTGATTTAAAAGAGTGTCCATGGAGTTTCTTGCCCGTTCTTCTCCATAGGTACCTACTACGCTTTGGAATGGGCAACTAGTTTCATATTTCTGACTGACCGACCCCTTGAAAATTCAAAAGTGCCTGGTTTATTTCAAATAAATGGTTTGAGTTTGAGTTGAGTTTTGAGTTTGAGTTTGATATGAAAAAATAAAAGACAATTTTCAAAAGTGTTGTTTCTTAATTCGCCTTTAAAGGGACCGTATTTGTGTTCTAGCGTAACTTTCACAAATATGCACCGTTTCAAATTATTAGTTTTTTGTTTGAAATAGTACTTTCCGTTCAATCCAATATGTTTAACATGTCTTTCTACATTGTGTTTGAGGTCGGAACTACCCAAATTTCCATGGAGTCGAAGGCTTTCTTGTAGTCCACAAATGCCATGCACGGCAGCAGGCTGTACTCTTCGGTCTTCTGTACAACTTGCGAAACAGTATGGCATGATCTACGGTTCTGAAACCTTTTCGAAAACTGGCTTGTTCTGGTGGGTGGAACTCGTCAAGTCTCCTGGCGAGACGGTTCGTGATGACTCTCGAGAAAAGCATGTACAGCGGGTGACGGTTAATACAAACGTTGCGCTCTTCATCTTCTTTTCGTTTCGATGTTACATCAATGTTGCTTATACTGTTTGGGCTCAGTAGGTGGCCACATTTATTGCGGCGTCAGAGGAGTTGTTCAGATCGTCAAGGGTGCAGGTGAACGGTCCTTTGCGTCGTGCTAATTTTGCAGGGGCGGAGGTAGCGTTTAGAGGCCAGAATAACCTGACCTTCCTTTATAATCTTCGGAGACAGAGAATGGAACAATGTGTGGCAGCTAATTACAACTGTAGTCGCTTGTCTTATCTTCGCTTCTCTCGTCTATATGCCTTACAAATACATTACCGTGTCGTGTAGTACCTATCGCACCTATTTTCTGAACTGAATAACGCAAAAGAAAAAAAAAAAATTAAGATCGGTTTTATGTTACAAAGTTTTTTTTTATTTTAATATAGAATAATATATATGTTATAGGCAAACTCCGAAGCTCCGGCGCTCCTAGGTTGGACTGGTCAATCCTCAGGTCAGACTGAATGACTTAGTCAAAGCCCAAACAAATGTAAATTTTCGGCCTTTGACTAAACAATTTTCGTCAAACCTGGGAGAGACTAATTTGGTCAGGCAAACGTCAAAACACAATTTTATTAAATCGGGGTTTGACGAGTCAAACTCCGATATAGGTATGAAGTGTCTTATCTTCGTATATTTGGAAGCATTTTATCATTTAAGCAGCTTTCAAGTCTTAAGAACCGCTTAACTCTGCCAGTTCTGACACCTGATTGGTCAGCTTACGTGATTTTCACTTTTATATTTGAGATGCTTTGAGAGAATGCCGTGTGGCATTAGGCCCGCCTTTTGTACGATGTGCAATAAAGTATAAAATAAATAAATAAATGCTTTGGAATATACGGAGGTTAGTTTGTAAGTAACTTTACTTTTAAAGCTTCTTTATCCACGTTTTTAGTAACAACAACACCGTTTGATTCACTCATCTTCAATTTTACACAATTACACGCCCGCAAGCTCAATGAACGAACATGAAATGACAAAACAATCGGTCGGAACACCGCGAGAGACATTATGAACCTGTTTAAATATGTTCAGATCAACGTTTGACCGAGTTTTGCAGTCGCTTCTAGGATTGACTAGGCCAAAACCGAAACAGAATAATTTACTTTCGACGTTTGACTGAAAAGTTAGGAGCTCCTGGGTTTGACTAAAAATACTTCAGGCAAAGGGCGAAATTGAAATGTATTTCGGGGATTGCCTAATGGCTTTGGCCAAACCTAGGATAAACCAGTCCTTCCGCGAAGAGACTGTGTATCGGACTTTGACTATAACATATATACTATTTATTTATATATAATTGACATATTTAATCAATTTAAATATATTACAATATACAAGCTAAAAGTAAAATATTTATACCTACTACTTACGTGTATAATTTTTTTTTTAATGGAGGAGCTCATAGAGCATCAAAAAATTCGTCCGCATCGCTGTCAATGGGATATAAGTGCCCAAAAGGCTGGCAGCATTGCCACATTGGATGACAATTTTATTATTTTTTCAATCTTTAATATTAAGTGTCTAGAGCAGAAGATAAATAAAAAATGACTCCTTTCAAAATCCTCATATCTATGTGTGGTATGACTGTACCGTTCCCGTTCTTTTGATTTTAGGACATTTTGCTAAAATATCGTTTTGATTATAGGTCGTTTTGCTATGAGGACCATTTGCGTTTAGGACTTTTGATACGAAGGGGATTTAATGGAGGCTGTAGGAACCAAAATGAAGTTGCGGCTAGGCACATACTGTGATATATTATTAAATGTAGCGCACAACACAAGGGTAGCGCCTCAAGAGAAGCTCTAACCCCTCTGTGGCGACTAGACGTTGCTTTTGACTTGTTGTGAGTACTTACTGATAATTCGGTGGTTTCACTCTACCCAAAGCCCTACGTAATAATTCTAGTGAACACCATAAATTCATAGCCAATAAGGATTAGGAAGTTCTATGACACATATTTACAACAATGTAATTATTTTTCATGTAATCATACCTAATTGCTGTTTATACAGAATATTTGCAGATAAATATGCAAGGAAGACCCACGATGTACATACGTTGATGTAGGTACATATTAAGTAGTATCACAATGTAATTTTTATTCATCATAATTTTGTCACCAACTACCTACCGGATCCCTCAAAATATAGTGAACAAATTATGAAGTTAAGTACCTACTCCGGGTTTTTCTTGTCACATCAATTAACTACAAAATGGCTGATGGCAGAGTCATAACGTGATTCATGATAACTCTATCATGAATCGCCACTAAGCGATTTGATTTCGACTAATCACGAAAACCTAAAACATAATGTAATTTCCTATTAAATTTATTTGTCCCACAGCAAGGAAAGATCGCCTTCCTTTTCTTTTTCCACTCAACTCGATATGGAGCCAGTGTGAACCACTCGTCTGTAGGCGCCAAGGTCATCCCGCCATCTTGGCCTAGGACTGCTGCGTGTTGCTGGATGTTTTCCTGGACAAACATAGTTATTGCAATGTTCAGAAATACTACTACTACTATTAGCCTGCATCATCCCACTGCTGGGCAAAGGCCTCTCCCCATGACTTTCAGCTCTTTCGATCCAGGGCTAAAAATGACTTCCAGCTCTTTCGATGCAGGGCTAAAATCGATCCAGATTCGATCCAGGGTTAAAAAATAAAAAATAAATTTTATGACAGAACTTTAATCTAGACTTTAGAGGATGTTATAATCCTAAACGTGACGTGTCACGTGATTACACCATTATTATAAATATTATCAAATACTTTGGTTTCCTTTACTGATATCTAGGTTTTTAATTTTAAATTTCGTTGCGGGACGATTTGAAATACTTACTACGCTTTTAAAGTGGCTACGGCTACGCTGCCTGGCTTGCGTAGTACGCCTATAGCTACGCTACTAGTACTATTTGCGTAGTACGCCTACGACTACACCACGGCTATGACTACGAAAACGCTACGGCTACGGTTTGCATAGTCGCTACGCAAGGTCATTAATTAATTTTAGAGAAATTATTTCTTACTATAGGATAATTCTTTTACATTATTTAGAGGTTGCCATTATTAAAGTAATATTATGCTATGTTAGGTTACGTTTCAGATAAAATATGACCTCTCTACTACTGAAAACTATGATAGGCAACCGGATATTTCAGGAGATAACTCCTGAAATATCCGTCTGCCTAGTATAGTTGTATGTAATTTTACGTATCTGTCGATGTTGTAATTCTAGTGTAGTATGTGAAAAACATATAATCCTAACTCCTCGATTACAAAAGCTTACAAACAAGAACAAAACATCATTATTTGCAAAAGCTCCATTGTTTCACTTGAAAGGGCAAAGCGAGTTGCTGGACTGGAAGTTCGCATCAAAGCTCAGAGCTTCATTGAGCGTTTTCATGAATGAGGGGCGTGGTGGGGGCTGCTAGGATGCGCAAGCGTCGCCGATAGGGCGACAGACACTCTGCTCGACCGACGGAGGCTGCGTCACACGCACTTCAGTGAAGCCAGTCACTTCACTGTCCGCGCGCCTGCGCAAACGCGCGCAGTTTGGCGGGAATTTTAAAATATTACTTTTTTATTTTTAAAATTCGAACCTTTTTTTATATTTTTTATTTTGTGCCTGACTGTACTGTGGTGTTGTTTAGTGTTTGTTGAACTAGTTGAAATACGGGCATGCTGGTGTAAAGATGACGGCTTTAAACTTCAGGTAGGTTTATTTTTTAAGCGTTTTAGCTTTAAGCTGGATCACATTCTAGTTTTAAGCCGACGAAGAAGTTTTCTCTTCTTTTTTACTTACACAATATATTTTTTAAATGTGGTGTGTCTTAATTTCCATCGGAAATAAATTAAGCGAAACTACACTAAAACCTTTTTTAAACTTTTTCTTTTAATTATTAATTTAACTAATTGCGACAATCATTTTTTTTTTAAATTTAATTGGTAAGTAATGGGAATTAAAATATTTCAATTTTTTTATTTCTTGTCCTGTTAGTTTGTATTATTTTGGTCCTCGGGTTAAATTGAGTTTTGGGATCGTATCTACATAATCTGATTGGAGGTATAAAAATATTCTTCAAAGCGAATGGTGTTTTTGAATAATACAAGCTTCACCTACATTTTCACGGTTCATTTTCTTAAATTTTTAACAAATTATGTAATCATGAATGCAAGTACGTGAAGACTGAAAACTTTCTTACACTTAGTCGAAATAATTTTATACTACGGAGCAGTATTATCATTTTTATTAACGTTATGATATTATGCCGGCCGGCAATCATGTCAGAGTCAGAAACTATCACACAACGGATATTGATTGCGTTGAACAATAGACTAGGCGTTTACAGATAACGTAACAAAATGAAATTGATAGTAGAAAATGTAAATATTCATATAATTATTATGTAAATAAAATATATTTTCTTTATTTCGAATAAAGGGCGCGCTACTTGCGCCATTACGTTGGCACACCGCACTGTCGTCCACCTTTAGTTTATCTGTGGTCGAGTTAGAACTCTTAGAACCATTAAAGTTATATTTCGTATCGAATTGATATCGTAATTAATAGCATTCAATGCCGTTTCTTTTATTACAGGTAAGCTTTTTATAGTTAACTGAATGTTTTATTTTGTGATTAGTGCTAAACAAACTTACATCAAATTTATATCTTTTATTACAGATAAACTCAATTTAGTTTTGATTGCGGTGTCACCTCGCTTAACTACTGAAGAAATACCCCCTATAATTATATTCTCAGTGTTAACTTAGCGTCTACCTATTTGAATAAAGACCAAGTTAGAAGTATCGGAACTCTAAAGTTTTCAAAATAGGCAGGTATTGGAATGATAACTAGAATCAATTCTATTTTTTTGTAAATTTTGACGTTCAAAAGTGCCTTTTATGTGCCTATTTGAAATAAATGATTTGACTTTGACTTTGACTTTAATCGAATTTTAGGTAATTTCTTATCGAAACTGCCGCTAAAAGAATACGCACTTACCAAAACGAAAGTTTTAAAATACACATACCAAATACTTTCTCACAGATTTATCACGTTAATTAGATAATGAAACAATTTCACAGTCGGCAACAGTTACAAAAATAACTTTTAAAATGTACCTCACTAAAATTAGTGTGTAATTTCGCTAAATTGCAAAGTGGCGTCGTTTGCAGGCGCGTATGCATCGATCAGAATCACACGCAAATCGTGCGGGCAGCTCATGTCTTGTCAGCCGGGGGAGGAATAAGGGCGAAGGAGGGGTGTAGGGTCAGCACGTGTTGAGAAAAAAATCTTTAAGACGAACGAAGTCAAAGATGAAAAAACAAAAAGTATTGTGGTCATGAACGTAATAGACCGATGTCGATGAATTAAGAATTTCTATATGTTTTGATAATTCTCGTCAGTAGTCTGTTAGAATATTGAAAAGAATAGGTAATCTCCTTTTATTTGCTGAACATAATAATTGCGTTATTCATTATCATATTTTCAGTCGAAAGACCAAAGGATTGCCACAAAATAGAATAGAATTAGTATAAATAAATTATAAAATAATTTATTAATTACGGGGTTATTAAAATATTGCAAAGAAAAGATAAGCCTCTCATAAGCCACGTAATTAGTAATGTACCTACTAAAGTAATATAATTTCCTTAACTAATGCTAATTTCTTAATGTAATTGGAAATATAATACCTAGGTACTTGTTAATGAAATTCAGTATCTCCATCGGATATCGCGAATGCCCATACCTACATAGAAATGTTAATTATTTTATGATTCCATATACAGGGTGGCAGGGACATCGACGCACAAGCTGTTGCCATGGATTCAGTTCATGATTCTGAATCCCCCTGCGTTGAAATTTTAATATTTTATTAAAAAAATAGTTGCTCTGCCATACATTTTGACCGCATAAGTAGTGCACTTTTCTATGAAACAGCAGATTTTTTTTTGTTTGATATCCTACGCAAAATAATTACGCTAGAGGGTCTAGAATCATGTGCTGAATTCATGGTTTCAATTTGCGCGTCGATGTTCCTGTATATTCAGCATTAACAGTTATTTCGTAACTGAGATTTGTGCCTAGCTTTCTAAGGGTCTGTAATATCGTTATCTATCATGCAATTAGCCAGAGCCAACTCATAGCGCTTTAGCGCTGGTTTCTAGATTTTTGTCCGTCTACCTCTACACACCTCTACACGTCTATACCTAAGAAAATACTTATCTAAATCCATACATATCTGAAGCCAGCCCAGATAGTTTCCAAAAGATTTTCACTTATATAAAGCTTTATAGATAAAACTATTTAGTTGTTTGATACTATACATGGGTTGTCTCTCATCTTTAATCCTCTTGTTGTTAACAATTTTTTACGCTTTATCGTCATCAATCCTGATTCCTCGAATTTTGAGATTATCACTTTTTACAGCCTGTCTAATCTTAATAAAGCCATCATTTCAAGTTCACACCCGATAAGGTCTTAAGCCCTGCGGCAACCCTAACGCGCTCGTAGTCTCATAAGTCGTAAATCCAGTCACACACGAGCCCGATCCCGACCAAAAAATATATTAAAAAAACAACACAAGATTAAAACTAAAGACTATTGTTCCTTTTATACAAGATCCCGGCGATTCGTGAGGAGAAATTCTCCGTCCCTTCATGCATAAATTCATTGTCGGTTTTGTGGCAGAGGCCCGTATAATTAAACTCTTAGAAGATTTAGATAACGGCAGAAAAGCCTTTCTTTTCTAAACAATGTAATAACAATACTACACGCTTTAAGTTAGAGTTTAATTTCATTTAACCATGTGAGGTAAGATTTTAAAGTTTTTGCAAACAGTAGCGTTAGGATTGCGCACGCGATTTCTTTGAAATTTCGCTTTCAGTTTCGTGTTTGTTTTTGCTGTTATGTCCCGTTTGGTAATTTTCTTTAAAGCTCTTTGTGTTGGGATGAAGACAATGTTTAGCTTTTAAATCTACGGTTGAACAAACTGAGATTTTATTCTATAAGCTACAGAGAGGCTTGGCAAAGAGAGCGATTGTTTCTGAGTTTGATTGATTTCCGCCGCTCCGATACAAGCTGGAATGATGCTAAGTATCCGTGTTTACTTGAGTCATTTTTTCTTGTTCTTGTGTTAATCGGAACATGTTTCGGTATCCTTCGTTGTGTAATCTAAAATAAATCTGTGTTTTGAGTTAAGATACTGTACACGATTTGTGTTTTAGACGAAAACGATCTCTTTTCGCGTCGACTTAAGAAGTGAATCTTGTTCACCAAATCGATTTAGGTGATATTTTTACTTCCTCGTTTCACTCTAAATTTCAAGCAATCAATTTTTTTACTATGCCTGTATCAATGGTAATCTCCTTATATCCTCTTTAACCTTATCTGCTTGGCGACTATTTTCTTCATTATCAGTTGCTTCTACCATTATTATAAAATTAAATATTCTAGTGTCGTCACTTTCGATTCATCGTTGGCAGCCTTGTTCCATCCACTGCCAAGGATCGGCCTCCTACCTTTGAGATATGCTTTCCTGGTCCGTGCGAGTCTCATTCAGATCTTCCCGTCTTCACTTTCGATTAGGTAGTTTCAAATTGAGAAGGTTCAAAGAACCCATAATCGTATCCACATAGAACAATGAACATAACAAAACAAACGGAAAGACAATAAGCTATCACCAAACATTCTATGCACTATAAAATTTAGAACTTTTGGTCAAATTGGGTCAGCCGCAAATACATAGTTACATCAACTTCAACGACATTCGCATAAGTATTATTGTACATTTTGTAACGTTTCAAGACGAGTTACTTTCATACATTTGGTATAATTTACTACCTATCTATAAACATATTTCTATGGTTTGTGGTATAAGGTTTATTTGTTTCTTATCCATTGCAAAATCATGAAAGTCACAATTATCATAAATTCTCAATGGATCTTTCTTCATCTCTTTCTTGGGCTCAGTGTGTGCGTAAGGCATAATTATGTAAAATTAGGTACAAACTTTATTTTCTACTCTTACCGATGGGTACCTACTGTGAGTGAGGAATAACTTGTGTTTAAAAGTTAATTTTACATAATTATGCCTTAGGCAGACACTGAATCCATGAAAGAGATGAAAAAAGATCCATTGAGTGACTATTTTGTTTAAGTTAGCTCATATTGACCCAAAGTTTTACCACCCTGCAACTCTTCAGGCTTCAGTCTTGCAGACCAGTTTTCGCCAAGTCAAATACTCTGTGACATCATCTATTAGACCAAATGATTAATTCAGTACCTAGACAACCTAACAATATGTCTATGTGTCAATTAAAAGTTCTAACTTCCGGTCAAAAGCTTGGCACGTATTGATACGACTTACTATGTGAGAAGGGCCGGAGAATGACGCGTTGCATTTTAATTTTGCACTTAGTAATAATTGCACGTTTGCCAATTACTGGTAATAGAGACATTACAATAAATTTACTATCCATGAATAATTTAATATGTGCAAAATGTACAAGCAATTTCAAAATAATTGATACAAGATGCAGAACCGAAATCCAGTCAACAATAAAAACATCTTGTTGAAAATCCAGTTTGTAACCTTGTTAAAACTCGCATGTGTGAGTAGGAATTGAAAGTAAACCTAGTGCTTACAAACCTCCTGGTACGCTATGCCGTCCTGGTAATTCTAGGTACAAACGAGACACAGTTTAGACTGAGAGCTCTGGTGAATCTAGATTTTATCGTGCGGCGCGTAGCTATGAATAAAATTAGTCTAGGAAAAAAACATTTTTTTCTTAAAATATTGCTTTTTTATTGGAAATGATAATGCTAATTAATATCATATGACTAATCAATGATGCATAATTTGGTTTATGTAAATTACTATCGATAAAACTTTATTGATTGTGACCATCTGTTTTTATTTTTAATAAAGGCACTGCATTTTATACCTACCTCATGTAACATTAATTAATTCATAACTAAGGTCAAATTACTCAGGAATTTTTATGTCATTATTATGAGAGAGATAAATTAAGTAATTCCAGAGAAGAATTCGGTATTCTGTTTAAATTTTAACCAGAGTAATTTAATTCGTATTTTATTAATACCTACTTCTATCGTATCAGCCCGAACTACACAAGAATAACTCATGACATGCTCACTTTTAGTTCACGAACAGACCGCCAGATAAATCTCTGTATGTAACTGAAGTAAACATTTTAACACGTTTATAAATAGCGACAAGCTCGCAAGTAGCAGTTCATGGATAGTCGAAATTTCAGCGAAATCCCCTATAAATCCATGTTGTAAGTCCGTTCCTTGTATTACGTGATCAAAGGTCCTGCTTTCTTGGTAACTAAAACATGGTTCCTGGAACTAAATGCTGAGAGGCTCGCATTCTAATGAGACAAGTTATAAAATAAATAAAGCTTGTTACGTTGGTGCTTATTGTCAGCAGATAATTCAAGTAATTAATGACTTACATGACTTTATTTTGTGCTTACAGATATTAAAATTATTTATTGTAGCGATTCTTATTGATAAAGCGGTGTTAGAGCCTGATATTAAATCATTGAAATATTGAAACACGTAGCAAAATTCCTTACAAAATGTTTTTTTCGAATTGAACCCGCAAAAGATTCATAGATATTCCTCAAATGCTTTTAGAAAGGTATAAGTATGTAGATTGTAGAATGCATGTTCAGGTTTGCAATAAAAGCTCGCTTGCACAATGTTCACGACGGGAAACGATTGCCCAATGATAAACCAAACTAACCTACAAATCTGATATAGCCCAGACAATGTCCCAAGTGACGGATCCGTAGCATTTTATGATTGCGGTTCAGGATTTTGTAATGATGGTTTATTTGCGTTTATGATTGTGTTACTTAGATACTGCATATAATCATGAATGTATATTTAGGAGACAAAATTGGGCTGTTTACTTTGGTTCCGTACAGATGTCCATTTAGCTAGATAATCTTTAGGCACACTGGGCACAAACTGACAAACTCAAGTATAGACAAAAGAAATTAAATCTCAAACACTTGAAATTAGTTCGTATGTTTTAAATTTTATTCTGCTTTTGCTACTATTGTTCATAGATATCAGAACAATTATTCTATTGAGCACCCATAATAATCGTAAGTAATATAATGTAGTTCATTTTTGTTATTGGATACCAGAGACAACTTTAAATCACCTTTTCAATGTAGGAGTTGCACCTGTAATGTCAAGGCCTTAATAGTTCAATGAACGTTCTTTGATAACTCTACGCTAGATAAACCTAGGTCCATTTATACTTCCCTGGTACTTACAGAAACCTAAGGCAACCTGCCGGCTAGTCCAAATCGGTCAAGGTTGCATCAGCAGTCGCTGTTGCTGGCTGAGGGAAATTCAACGGGATTTGAGGAACGGAATGCCGAGTAGGGCTGTCGCAATCACAACTTGTAACAGAATAATAAAATTCACACATATTTAATTTAATTAATTCTAATAGAAAAATAATCCGCTTGGGAACGATGTGAATCTCATTTCTAAATGCATTATAAGTAATTATTTATGATACTGCATGCAATTTGAATTTGATTTTTTATGCACCAATTGCAACGGAATCTTACGTCAAAGAAGTTTTGTGACGATTTAGACGCCCGGCGCGCGGCGCGCCGGTGAACGTATTGATTATAATTGATATCACTTGGAAGCTCTTGTAAGTGTATTTTTATTGCAAGTGAGATGCTAATTTATAAAAAGAAAACCTTACATATTTTTTTAACTAACTAGAATATTTACTTAATCTCAAATGTATTAAACGCTTATTATTATTACGGCTCATTGGAATATATTTTGATAGTTCGTTAAAAGTACACACTATATAAAAGCATTTAAGCATGCTGCCAGTCTTCCGGGCACGTTTCTGGATGACAGCGATGTGGACGAGTACTTCGACGCTAAGTGTCTCTTTTGTTTATGTTTTTGTATTTATTTGTATAGTTAGTTAGTCATTTAATTTAGTACCTAGTATAAATAGTTAGTTGTGTAATACATAGTTTGTATACAGGGTTGCAGGGACATCGACGCGCAACCCGTTACCATGGATTTAATACATGATTCTGAAGAACAGGAAACGCAGGGGCTGTTCAAATTTTTCAACGGTTATTTAAACATTATTTGCTGTTCCATCTTTTTGACCGCGTTGGTATTGCACTTTTCTATGAAACAGCAGATTTTTTTCTGATAACCGACGAATAATTTCTACGATAGGGCGTCTAGAATCATGTGCTGAATTCATGGTTACAGTTTGCACGTCGATGTTTCTACCACCCTGTATAGATGAGCAATTGAATGATAATAATATAATTGCATTTAAATAAAGCATTTAATGTGACATACGTGTTGGCTTCCCATTTTCCTGGGGCAAATAAATTTATTTTCTTTCTTTCTTTCTTTGTATTTTATGGCAACCATAAGTTCACGAAGGGTGTGTGGCAACGCGTGGGTATCGACACAGACGTTTATAGCATGTTTCTAAGTTCGTTAGTTTACATTATTAAACTATTACCCATTGGAGAATGTTTGTTTCTTTGAGAATGTCGGTCAAGTGTTTCATGGGATATTCAAGGACGGAGGAAGGGAGATTTGAGTTTATCGTGTCCTTGAGTTATATTAGGATTGGGTACAAAAACTTAACTTTTTAAAGCTATAGGCATAGCTTTTCTTCATCAAGATTTTTTTGGTTCATTAGGGAAATGTCGGGTCTGGGAGTGGCAGCAAGAAACCATTAATTGTTCATGATTTTGGTATGTAACCAATATTTTATCATCTCTTTGAGTTATAATAGGACTAGTATATAAAAGCTTAACTTTTATAAGCTAGATTTGTTAAATATGTTTTTCTTTATGGTTCATTAGGTAATTTTCAGGTCTGGAAGTGGCAGCAAGAAATCATAAATGATTGATGTTTTTGGTACCTAATTAATTCCACTCCTATTTAGATGTAGATGGATGATCGTCATTTAACGAAGATACTTTACAATTTGAATGTTACCATTCTAAGCTTCAGCCACTAAATCTAAAATATGGCAAGCCAAAATATTTTTCAGTCATTCAATAGTGGACTAACCTGTTACTCTAGTAATCCAGCGAGGTAATTACGTAACACACTAACAGTAGGAATAGGTTTCATTTTGACAGTTCAACAACATCCATTGCGTTATTTACGTTGTTGAGCAGACAAATTTTTTGAACATATAAAGCTATGGATTAGCAATAGGCTTCAAAATGGTTCAGATTGTGATAGATAGTGTGTTAATTACGTAATTAAGGTGCTGGTTCGACCCCAACTTTCCAGAAACCAAAAACTTCACACAAGGACTCCATTTCTGTATATTTGCGAGTAAGTTAACAATTCAATGGTGACCACAACGACAGTAACGCTTTAGCGAGTTTAAAATTAGCAGAAGAGCTTTGTGTTTTGTCCGGCTAACTGGCATGTCGGCGTAAAGTTATATGTGTGCTGGAAATGGCGTTAACGGCCCGGGGACGACTGTTCACTTGTTTAGGAGTTAGGACTCACTTCCGCGTGCAGTTTACTCGCCAAAATGGTACTGTGATTTTAACTGGTATTTTTTTCGACTGTCAGCAAAACATTTTGCAAAATATCTTGAATTTTTATTCTGTTCTTGAGTAAGGAATCTTTGGCAATGTTTCTGTTCTTATACAGTTCAATACGAACAAATAGCAGATACTTTGTAGCATCATTTTTTCGCCTTATAGGGACCAAAAGCTTTATCGGATGCCTGCTTTAAAACCAATAAATCTCTATGACCACAAAATCCTCAAATAATGGAAACGAAACTATGCTTAAAAAGTTAAGCCAGTATACAAGACCCGGGATAGCGCTAATAACAAATTATAATTAGTATTACATTACGTAACACGTCCCACACATTGATTAACACTCGTCACATGCACTAATTGTTTTCATAATGATGTCAATATGAAAGTTCCCAATGATCATAGACGATGGGAGCGTCCTGTGTCTATGCGCGGGCGCAGCCGGGGCGCACATGTTGTCACATTAGGGGGTGGACACATGCACTTGAAACAAGGTTGTCAATGATGATAGACTTGATGTCACTCTGTTTTTGTGACACTTTTTTGTTTAAAGAGTTAAAATTAAGTAGTTTTTTCGTGTTCTTTTTATTAAAATACGCGGTTTTTGTGAGAATTTTAAACCTATGCGAGTAACGTACAAAAGCGCGTGTTAACCACAAGACGTCTACCGTTAAACATAGGTTTCGGTTCTGAACAAGTTTCATCCAACCATTCCCACGACCTTCAACAGGTCATCTGTCTATCTAGTAGGAGGACGTCTCAGGGCTCCTCCCAGCCATAAACACTTACTTACCATTTGAGATCTGTGCATGCGAAACAAGTGTAGGAAACCTTATTTCTTTTTAATATTTGCTAGACGTCCATTTGACCATTGTATCTTATTTTGTTTTTTTTTAAACTGAAATTGAATTAAGTGTTTCAGCTTATTTTTTTATTAAAAAACCAATTTCAATAGCAGTATGCAATATGTACATAAATTACATCATTCACATAAAAACGTAATATTACTTAGCAGTTCAATTAAATAAACAAGCATGGAAAATCAATAATTTGACAACCCTAAGGTGGTTTACCAACACTGCGCGCCAAATCACCCGCAGAGCGCGGCTGCGCGGCGCGGCGGGTGCATGCGTTTGACATGCCGCGTTACGTTTTACGACAATATTCACGTCTTCCATGCGATTGGCTCTCATAGACTATAGCCAATCTCCTGCCGCTTACTGCTCGCCTAGTACTTTCGTAGACGTTTCGGTGATTTTGGCGACTAGAACATGCTTTCTTTTAAAAATATATGGGGAAGGGAGGGAGATAAGATAAACCCGATTCCCCTTTTTTGTAGAGCAAGGAGATTTTTTATTTCAAGGTCATCTTTACAATTTGTATGTGTGTGTGTGTGTATTGATGAAATGGAAGGCCGAATATCGACTGCAATAGAGGCTTTGCAGAAAATGCATAAATGCAACTGCGCTTGTTGCTAGCTTTGTTGTTATTCTGTAAAGCCTCTCTGAAACTCTAATAATAAAGTAAGGGTACATACCTATTTCTTAATAAATTAAGGGAAAGTAATAACTACTATGTAAGGCTGCTTCGTTATTTGTAACATTGTAACTCACAGAATGAAAGTAAAGCTGCGCGGCAGTGCTGGGTAGCCCTCCCGTCCTGAGAAAGTCGAAATAAGAATAAAGAACTTACTTATTTTTTTAAATAGAAAAAAATCAACAAAGTTTTGGTATTATGTAAATATTTTCAAACAATATTGATTGTCGTTGATTCTAGCCTTGTATTTTATCGGTAATTTCGTAGCGCATAGTGCTTTGTGCTAAGATAACAATCTGAAAGATTGTGGTTCAGATCTTAAAGGAAGTGAAGAAAAAGAAGTTTTATTATCCAATAAATTAAACTCAAAAATAATACAGGTTTCGTTGACTACATAACCCTTCACTTACTTGCTGAAAATTATTAGATAGCTACGCGGACCGCAGAATTTCCACACTACTTTCGCTATCGCTCGCTACGCCATTCGCTGCTGTTGGTCGGTCGAATCGTAAATTTTCCCGCCATGGCAATATTTCACGCGCCTCGCTACACGCTCCCCCGCCATTACTGTTGCGTTTATTTATTCTTCCGACCTAACTAATGATACCCTTCCTAGGAAGTTCGATGCGCCTAAACTTTTACTTATTGTAGATACAAATTATCGTATATTTAGTACCTCGTTACAGTAACATTCATAAAGTATAGAGTTTAAAGAAATGAAAATAGTAAGCGATTTTCTATTTAGGTACATACTTAATTGTTTCAGTAAAAACTCGACAGTACTTGTTATACATTAAGTTCTGTCGAGTTTAAAGAGTAAGTAAGAAAAAAAAATAGTTTTCATTCATTTGTTTATTTTAAGCTTATAGTAGTAGTAGTAGCAATTTGATTTGCACTATAAATGTTTAATTATTTTTCTACTAGTAAACGTGTCAAATCTGTACCGATAAAAAGTCAAGCAATGATCGTAAGTGTACACTTATACCATCAAAGGCTGCCCTTATCTTACCATTACATTAAGGCTCGAAGCACCACGTAGTTAATCTCTAGTGGGTCTAAAAATAAAAAAAATAAGTAGGTAGTTTACTTGCAAAGGGCACACTTTAAAGCTGGCCAATTATTCTTATCGCGCGTGTTTAAGATGTGCCCTCGAATCCTTATGTCTCATGCGGTCCTAGTACAAGTTACACGGTATTTACAAGGTCCCTTGGGATACTCGGGAATTACGGGACCCGTCCCGATTCCCGAGTATCGCTACGGTTACAGAATCCATTACAACGAGGAGTGAGTAGGTATACCTACATTTACTTAGCGACGACGTTTTAATATGACACGAACGATATAGAAAATATTTGTAATTTAATTCTATTATATAAAATATAGGTTGTTTGATAATGCCATATAAAATATAAGAACGTAATTTACACAAGTCTACTTTACCCAATTTTTTATTTTTAGGTAATTTACTTACATCTGTTATTTTATTCTATTGTAACGAATACATGGCGGTAATGTACTCAATGAAGTTTTATTCAATTTTACAGATTTTATTACACCAATAAAAACAAAAGATGAATAGTTAATTGTGTAACAACAACGTAGGTGTTTCAATTACGCGTTCTTTTATCTAGTTATTGTAACCGATTAGGCGTAGGTGTAAATTGGTAATAAACGACTTGTTAAGAAATGGTTAAAACTTTCTCTCAAAATATCTTTTAATGTCGTTGAAGGCTTTTTTTATCCCACGGTGAAAACGGCCGTACACGAAATAGCTTGGTATTCAAAATATTGGGTAACAATCTGCACCCTATTTACGTAACACACTATCTATCACAATTTGAATCATTATCAAGCCTATTGCTAATACATTGCTTCTTAATGTTCGAAAAATTTGTCTGCTCAACAACGTAAATAACGTAATGAATGTTGTTGAACTGTCAAAATGAAAGCTATTCCTACTGTTAGTGTCTTACGCAATTACCCCGCGAGTCTCTTGGAATGGAATAGCGGTCTATAATTTTCTTATTAAACATAATGTCTCATAACTTCACAACTGCAGCTGTAATGTTGAATCTTATTAAGGTTTGCAATGAGTTTATTATTTGATTTAGAACTTAATGTCTCACTGAACGGTTAAATAAAGGAAATTGTTTATTTTACTGTGTACTATAAAGCTGTTGGAGATTGCTTGGGTTAGTACACTGTATGTCACTTATCTCTTTATGTGAAGTGATCTTCATAATAACTTTATAATGACTGTATGGATAGAGAAATTAAAGTAAATATAATAGTTATTGAAGGGTTATTCAATGACTGGTTATTGTATTGTCGACCCTTATGCGTGTCAATCTATATTTAATATTATAAAGACGTAAAATTTGTGAATTTATATGTAGAGGGTAATCTTCGGAACTACTGATCCGATTCCGATTATTTTTTTCACTAAATGGGAAGCTAATATTGATGACTTTCATAGCATATTTTATTATTTTGTTAATACTCGTTATTTCTCGCGGACAGAGTCGCGAGCAGGAGCTAGTAATCTAATAAGCATTTGTGTATAGTTAGAAACCAAAGCATGTGTGATTTTCTGTAGTCTTTCATGTAAGGTGTTTCTGTATTTTGTGAGTATAAAATAATGTCATCGAAAAGCAAGATTAGTTTGATTGGCAGTTTAGTCTAATCTATAAATGGATTAATACTCAATAATTAATGCATTACAGGGGTTATTTGAGCACGGAATACACACAAATTATATTTAAGCAAATCTTATGCTCGTATTCCCTCGTACGTAAGTGTAAGGCTACATACGCAATGTACCAAGTTAATTTTGTAAATCCTTATAAGACTTTCCCGGAAGAACATAGAGATCTAAGTTGTTGATATTACACTACTTTAGAGGTCATAGGTCTTCCCTTACTCCTTCCCTTTGCTTACGCGCATAATTTCTAATAAAACTTTAGATATCTTCACATTTACATAAGATTTACATTTCAACTTACCTTCAGTTTTACATTTATTTTAAAATAATCTTTGAAATGAAAAACAATATTTTAGAAATAATATTACAGAAACGTTATTTTCTGGCATAACATTCAAGTAACCCCTAAAATGTATATTCTAGATCTTTGCTTTAGTTTTCACGATAACACAATTAATTGTATTTTACTTATTCCAAATTACGTAATTTTACATTTATATTCCGGTAGGTAAATGAGCCCATTGTTCTTCTATGTACTAGACACATATAAATGTGAGTATTAGTCAAACTCAATTTTAGGAATAAATCCAGATGCATTGTTTTGGACTGAATTACTTACAGGAAATGGGTAATTTAAGTACCTAAATACGTGTCAAACAAACTATTTTAACTCATTTAATTTTAAGAAATCAAAAACTAAGAAGTCAATCAATAAAATTGTGAGAACTATTGTAAAATATAAATCATAATTTAACATCAGCGTGTATCAGCCATGTAAATTGGCTCAAACTTTTCGCGTCGCCATTGTTACAGCTTACAACAGCACACAAGTAAAAGTTTTCCCCAATCCACCCCAACTTTCCGTGGTTACCATACCACCCATTTACCGTCTCTTTCACACATTGTGGAACCATAACAAAGGTCTCTTGCAGTGTTCTGTGCGCCTGGTAGTTGCCGGGCGTTACAGCGCCGCACGCCCGCACCGCGCACACATGCGCGATACATTCTCTGTCCATACGCCAATCCTATGCTTCCATTACGTTATCTGTCATGTACACACCATGCTGTTTTCACACAGTGGAACTTATGTAGAAAAGCTTCACACCCCGTGATAATGTTAGCACCCCGGCTAACTTTGATTCGATTTTCGAAAATAGGGAGTTCGAAGTTCGGTTCGTTGTTGACTAATGCACAAAAGCTTTAGAATTGAACATTTTAGGGTCTCGCCTCGAATTGGTTAAATGCTCTATTATTTTACCTATTAGGCGTTTTCAGTTAAGTTTTTAGTTCTGAATGTTTTAAACACCTATATTTTATTTTGAAGCCAGGGAGGTGCAAGGGCACCCTCTTGAACCCCGCTCCCGACACCCTTGAGACCAAGTAAAAACGTTTATCATAATATTGTTTGGGTTTATGCAATCGAATAAAGTTCTGTTTTCATATGATAACGATATCACACTAAAAGATGACTAAATGATCAACCAACAACTGCTTTAATCAAATCGATTCCCTTAATGATTTATTTAGTTTTGTAGTTTCTCCATCTTTCATTATGCAGCATTACCAGAACTATTATTAGTATTAGCATTATTAGAACTCACTGAAAGTAGCAAAATATATTATTATAATTTAGGGTTTGAACAGACGTCAGCTAAAGAAAGAAATACTTTACACTTAATTGGATTATCGTTCTGTACATTGCACAATTTTAATTCATTCATAAATCTGCTGCAATGCGCTGACTGTGACTGAGTGTGTATTCAATGAAATAAAACGTAGATAACACCCGTTTATCTTCCGTGATTCCTGGTATTCAGGGATTCAACGGAAACAAAAATTTGCGGTTCTTTGATAATACAAAATTATTTAAATGATTTATTTCCGTGAAGTGCGAAACCCAAATTCTTGATAGCGTTATCAGGAACTGCATTTTTAGCAGTTTGCCACAATGTTTGCCACATAACACTCTTCATTAAACCATTTTTATCTATGTCGTCACGATTCTACTATTTGTCACCTATGAACTCCTGGTACCTCGGGTGACATTCTTCGTTGGAACGGTGACGCAATATGACGGGGTTAATTTTATCGATTAACAACGGGGGAAAGAGAGCGAGCCAAGTTCAAGGGTGGTTGGTATTCTTTCTCGCTCTAGCTTTACTGAGAGGGTCATGAACTTGACGTAACCGGCAAGTTGCAAAACACATTATGAAGCAACAATTTGCACATTACATGCAAATATAAAAGTATTTTTTACTGTTATATAGTCACGTTCTTTGAGTCACATCCTGGGACAGACGGACCGAGCGCGGTAGACAACGGCCGACTATAATAAACTTTGTGACGAATATTCAACCAAAACAAGAGAAGCCATTGTTGTAACCGTGTTTGTATTTCCGCCGATGAACAAAAAATGAAACAATTTGTCCTACCGGCCGTCCATGTGTGTTTATAAGATCATTTTTTTCAAACAATGCGTGTTGAAACGTTACAAAACGGTGTCAACTGCAAACTTATGAGTTTAATCTCAGTTCCTTTAGTTAAAGGTGTCATAACCCAAGCATTTACAAGTTTTATAGTCCATCTGTCAAAACAACGCATCCATAACTGGCATTTTATTACGCAAACTATATAAAATGGCTCGGAAAAGTTCACCTAAATTCCTTCCCGGGTATACCGTATGATGGTAAATGGTGTAATTGATTTTGGAAACACGGAAATGGCCCGTTGTTCGGTCCGTGTGTGTAGGGTCTACGGTACTCATCGAATTAGACATGTTAGCAGGGCAAGCTTGTGCATAGTAGGTAGGTACCTTGTTTTGTTGACTTTATTGTCAACTCTAAGTAGTTATTACGTTTTTTTTTAATTTACTCTTTGTTCACTGTAATTCGTTATCTCGTCTACTGGTCGTTATTTCATCTGACAAAGTTTATTTTGTTTATATGTATGTATGTGTGTATGTATTAGTATTTTATAGTTATTTTCGAGCTATCTATCCCGTTTATTGCACTTGCCATGATTTGCCTCTTTTTTTTTTTTGTTCCGGGGTGGAAAATCCTCATGGATGTCCCCCGCTCTGGGGGGGCGGAGGGGTCTGTCAGACTCTTACTGACTAAAAACCACCCCGGTGTTCCGTCTCACACCTACGCCGGGGGTCGCGGGAACGTACAAATCTTCCGCAACCCCCGGCCGATGATTTGCCTCTGCCTCAACCTAAGGTTGACTGGTAGAAAATACCTCAGGCATTAAGTCCGTCTTTGGACAGTATTTACCTGTGCATAAAGTTTTAATAAATAATAAAAAATAAATAAAATAAATAATGAAGAAGTACCTACCTAAGGTTAAATTCAGGGAAATTAATTGATCAAAAAATTGTCCATTATGTCAAATCTCGTAGTTATATCAAATGGCTATAACACGGCAAATTAACGAAGTGTGTCAATTTGATAAACAATTAATTTCTCTACCAAGTACAAAGGTAGGGGAATAAGTTGGTTATAAAATACTACTAGTGGCCCTGTGAGCTGTAGACCTCGCGAGTCTGTCTTTGCATAGCTTAAAACTGAATAAATGTTCACCGTGCACCTTAAAACAAAATCCTTGAAACAAAAAGTGCGTGCAAACAGCACGAAATGGATGAAATATGTTATTTTTTACGTTTTCAACTCCCATATCTCCGCCATTTTGAAAAATTTCTAAAACCTGAATCGAAAAATACATTCCATAAAATTATCGAACCTGCTCACTAAATTTCTTGAGAATCTGTTGTAAAATGCGACCTGTAGAGGAGAACAGCCGGACATCCGGACATACGAAAGCAATTTTGCCCAAGTTGAAACGGAGGCGATTCGCGGTCGCTCGGTCAATGACATGTAGTTTTCAAGGTGGATTGCGGCGACCAGTGAAGATCGCTGGAATCCGCTGTACGAAGGGAGTGGACCGGTCGTTGTTCTGATGCTTAAGGGAAGCCCAAGAGGACGTTTTTCGGTTGAAATGGTGATGATAACTTAAGATGTTATAGTTGGTAAATGATAAATGATAAATGATTTTATTTCTGTAAGTAGGTTTGAACAAACACTTTTACACGTCAATCATATTTTAAAAACTAGATGAGGTCGGCGTTTCCTATCTGACTACTCTGAGAAGAAAGGCCGAAACAAACTCAGAGGTCACAGTCTCTTTTAAAGTCCAGACATAATCTTGGTCAGATCATGTGAAGACCATGTAGATTTGTGTCTGAGATGGTCTTTTGAGGAAAAACCACACAGATTGAGTGGACCTGTCCAGTCAGTGCACGCATTTGTCAGTAATCGTGTAGCTCAACTCAGAACTTAAGGAACTTAACCACTGGTAAAAACCACTTTACTCATTAAGGAATACAAAAGCACTGTAAAGATCAAAACTTTTGTTTAGTACTATGTGAATGATACAATACGAATGTTATGTAACAGATATATAACTCCAGCGCCACACAATATAAATTTTTTTCTCGAGTGTGTCCTAATCGTAAGTGCCGGAAAACACGAACAAACTTCCATTATTGTAAATAATAAAGTTTATCACTCCATTGTTGTAGCTTTTTAGCAACTTTTAGCATTCTGACCCGGTGCTTAACTGCCAACAATATTGTCAAACAATAAAAAATAAAGTTGGTATTGGTGATTTCCTGTCAGTCAAGCGTTTGGCTATCCAGCGAACGTTTTCTAAGTCCGGTAAATTGTTTTTAAGTTGAAGTTGACAAAACCTATTGCAGAATTTTGATATCTAATTAGCTACGATTCGATTGGACCCCTTGACCCCTTCAAAACTCAAACCACATAAAGGTAGTTTGTCAAACTCCAGATTATTTGAGTTCGATTAAAAGGTTATGGGGTGATTTACCAACGTCGAATATCTTTTATCCGTAAAATAAAATTGACGTTTGGCAGATTTTGTATGGACTATGAAAACTGTTAAAAGATCGAAATTTATTCGCAGGAGAAGACTACAGACTGCAGAAGACTGGGTGTATAAAAGTTTGGTCAAATTCGGCCCGAGTCGAAATTCATATTGGGTGATGAAGGCAAACACGACTAGTAAAATGCAAAATGCTCTGGTTACAATAGCTTTTAATTCAAATCTGCTCGTGCAGGTGGTAGGTTTCTATGTAAAGGCAGATGCGTAGGGTCACATACAAGTGAAAGCCTGACCTATGACTTAGCAGCTCAACCATTAATCGCATGGAAACAAGCTTTAATAAATTCACTATCGAATGTAACTATCTTGTAAGGATATATTTATTAGCTTCCTCCATGTACTTAGCTTACAATTTCATTTGGCCTTTTCAAAATGTTTTTTAATTAAAAATATTATTATATTCTCAGTCCCGAATTTCATTTCTTTGGGAATACCATGTCAAAATTATGATTTTAATTTATGGGTTTTTCGGGAGCCCATCCCTATTATGTAACGAAAATAACGTACTTACCAGGAAAACAGGAACGTCCTGAATATGAATGTAAAACTCGGTTTACAATGTAAGTATGATACCTACTAGGGAAATAATAGGCGCACAAGTTCTAAGTACATCTACATTTAAGCTAATGAGGTTTTTACATAGCTAATTATTTAACACTAGCTGCACCCCGCGGTTTCACCCGCATAAGTCTCGATCTCGTGGGAATATCGGGATAAAAAGTATCCTATGTCCTAATCCAGGTCATGGTGTACACATGCGCCAGATTTCATCAAAATCTGTTAAGCCGTTTCAGCGTGAAAGCGTAACAAAAAACATACAAAAAAATTTAATCTTTTTATATAATTTTTTAAGATTTTTATAGTAACATTTCTTAACTCATATTAATTAACCTTATAACAAGTAATTGACTGTTTTAAAATTTTCAATTTACAGTTAAGAAACAAAACACTGCGTCTCTGAAAGGAAGAAAGCGAAACCTTGATAACAAAACTCATTCAAAACTTGTCCATCTGGATCAGATTGATTGACATTGCGCAACAGACTACTTATCACAATCTGAATCGTTTTTAAGCTTATTGCTAATCCATTACTTCATATGTTCGAAACATTTGTCTACTCAACAGCGTAAATAACGCAATGAATGTTGTTGAACTGTCAAAATGAAAGCTAATCCTGCTGGTAGTGTGTTACGCAATTATCCCGGGTGGAGCTAATTATAGGATTAGAAACAGATTTACTTTGACACACAAAATACAAGCTGGAAATGGCTGAAAGTTCATCAAAGAAAGAGTAGTAAGTAGTATTAATTTTTCAGGTCCATACTCAAATCCAGGTCCCGACTCCGAAATATTTTCAAAACATTCGTACTAGGTGAGCATGAGCGACAGAGTATTGCGTATTACAGAGTCCGTTTATAGAGGAAAGGGGTAGGATACGTGATACACACTGGAATACAGGCACAGATTCCAGGCCGTATTTATAAATAAAGTACTAGGTTTGCACAGTTTGCAGACGGTGTTATGTAGGCCTGAAACAGGAGGAGGGGTAGGTTTTGGCCTCACTTTCCCCTCAGCCCATCTGGCTGGCCAAAAATTATTATGTTTGTCAATTTGTGGTCTCTACGTATATTCACGATCTGGGTGATCATTTTGCTTAAATAATTTGCTACTGTTCCTTTACTTCTACAATGATGGACCATCTGCATAAGGATTTTCTGTACCCTAATTGTGTGAAACGCTATCAATCAAAATCTGAATCGTTTTGAAAGATATTGCTAATCCATTGCTTTATATGTTCGAAAAATTTGTCCGGGCAACAACGTACATAACGCAATGAATGTTGTTGAACTGTCAAAATAGAAGCTATTCCTACTGTTAGTGTTTTACGCAATTACCCCGCAGGTAATGTTTTATCCCAAAAATAATTAAAACTACGTAAATTAGTCACACTTCCGCCGTACAGTCAAAACAAATCAAAATGGACGAAGTACCTACTACGCTAGATCCTATATGTGTGCGACTGTGCGTGTATAAACAATGTTTTATACATACAAACAAATGCATCAGAGCAATGTGCCATTCTACAAGCTGTCAACATTACAAATTTAAAAATTCTAACATTACCCTCCTTGTACATATATAAATTAAATATTTTTGTAAAATCAAATCCAAGCTATTATAAAGACTGCTTCTAAAAGCTATCATAGACAATTGCATGACAAAAAAAGGCTGGACGTAGAAATACTGTATGGAAAAACGGCATTACTCAATAAAAGTATTTTTTCTATGGCATCACTGATTTATAATAAATTGCCCGATGACATTAGGAAGTTACGTACTCATGTATTTAAGAAGAAATTATATATACATTCCTAATTAAAAAGTGTTATTATAATGTAAAAGACTACTTCGAAGATAAGGATTAATTATTTTAATTATAGCAAATATTTGTAAATTAATTCAATATGATATTAATCATTACAATCACTATGACATTATTAATTTGCTTGACATTACTGTTATAATTTATTAGTTCAGATTTAATTTAATGTGTAACGAAATTTACTATCTTTTTATATTTTCAATGACAATGTAATTTAATAAAAGAAAACTGATTAAGAATAATAGTGTCATAATGTTCCTAATATATTTGTACACCTCACATGATTATAATACACCTTATGAACCTTTTGTAATATCCTCTGAACCTGTGTTATGCAAATAAATGATTTGATTTGATATACATACTTAAGAGGCTGACAACAGCTAAAGCGCGGTCCCTGTCGGACTGCATATAAAATAAAGAGAAGCGCGATGACACAACGCTGGTAATTTATTGCAAAATATGAAGCAATTACCGATTTACAAAAAGTCTATTGATTGGATTAAAAAATTAAAACACTATTACGTTAATATGTTGCTTGTAGAATAATCTGATAAAAAATCAGAATGATTGCATGTAATTAGTATGGTTTTTAATCGTTAAAAGAAATTTTTAGAGGTATCTTCGTGATTTTTTTCTATCGTATCGAATTAGTTGTATTATGTTTTCAAAACATTATCTAACTAGGATATATCCCGTAGAATATCATATATTTTTCTGATTTTGTTTACTGCAGTGGATCATATACTTTTAGGCATTATAAAACTTGCGTTTAGGTCCTGTAGTCCCCTTAATAGTAAAAATTCAGTGTATGAAATATTCGAATTGGGGTGTTTGGTGGTGTGCGTTAATTACGGGAAATGTTGTATACACTACACATCATTACATCTCATATATATATTTCGACGAAAATCAATTACAAAGTAACGGCATCGCCTAATGATGTTATACATGTTTAATGGCGAGAATCAATCAGTATCAAGGTATTAAAGTTAACAATAATGATTATTATAAAGTTTACGGTGTTTTTACGTCGCTTCCCGGTGCCCCAGTTCCGATTCAAGTGTTCTTGTACCAAGGAATACGTTAAATTAATTTAGGGCTGTTGTTAAAAACGGAATTACGGCAGTAAAAAGTATTTTGCGATTTGATTGCGCGGTTAAATTCTTTTGTAACCGTTTTTATGGGAGCAGAGGTTGTATTTTTTCTTTAGATTTTTGTTACTAGGGAATTGCCCCAATATATTTTTGGAAGTTCTTGTAAATGTTGTAATACATCAGTGTTCCGGAAAGAGTTTTTTACGAGTGTGTATGGACATAGGGATAAAAGATTCCATCTACACAATTGATACCTTGGAAGTACGCAAGACATAGACCAATTGAATAAAGTCACAGAACATAGATATATAGAGGTATGAGGAACAGGGTGTAAAGATCACTCATACTCTATGGAAAAGGGAGGATCTTCCGACCAGACTGGTATCGTGTCTGGTGGGCAACTGCCCGACGATTGATGTCGGGACGTTGATGTATATATGCTAGTTGCGCGGTAAACTCTGCTTGCGCGATGCAGGACTTTGCGTGACGTATGTATGCTCGCATGTCGCGTTGTAGATGCCGCTACAGATACATTAAACACATAGAAATCAATCCAGAAATTATTATGCATAACATATAATTAATGTTTTGTAATACCGCGGCAACCCTAAGGTGATTGCTCCTTAAATAGCTCACGAACTAATGCATCTTCGTACATTGCCGTCCATAAAGGAAGGAAGCAGGGCACGTGCTTTGAAAAACGGTAATGATAACAGGAATTGATTTATTGCTCAATATTTAGCCTGTTCATTAAGTTCCCTGGGCACTGGACAGTTTCGGAGATTCGAATGAATTATTATTATTACTTACAGCTTGGGTCCTTTTTGTTTATTTTAAGACACTTCCGGTGAGGTATAAAAATGGTCAATTGACTAACTTGAGAAAAGAGAACTGTGACTGAAAAAACATCTGAAGATCAACGGCTTAGAAGAGAAATAGAAGGTAGTAGGTACTGTCAACATGAAAAGTAGAAGATGACGAAAGAAAATAAAATAGAAAAGGAAGGAATTACTAAAATAGAATGAAGCTATAATTGAAAATGAAAGTAAAGGCACACAAACACAGTGTTACATACAACTTTACGCATATAAATGTATCCATAGCTGTTATAATATATTATTATTTTGCTACAACAAGTAAACATCGGTACCAGGTAAACACGAAATGGAAGAGATGAAATGCAAACAAGTAAAACTCACCCACCCCTATTTGGAATAATATGCGTAGACAACAAGGCGCAAGTATGATAATAGAATTCATAAGGTTGCAATGATAAAATTACATGATTCTCGCTTCAGCAGTTGTCTAGCAGAGAACTTCTAACTAACTAATGTAATTAGAAAATTGTCTCAATCTGCCAGTTCTAATTTACGTGTAGGTAACTGAGTTGTTCTCACAGTTAGCTTGATGCTCTAGTCCTATGAGCTAGAATCAGTAATGTTTAGATCCTACAAACCTAGTCTGGTTTTGTAATGTAACGTGTACATATTCTCATCTTTATTTGTAATTGATTTGATAGTCTTGATTGATTGTACAGCTTTATATTTTCAACGCTTTTTTTATTAGAGCGTAATGGTTGAAGATGATGGCTTATTACAACTTCAGCTAAATTATTCGACATTTTGATTAACTCGATCTCTTCTGCCTTGACATTATTCTATGTTACCTGCATTTCATAAAGTGGAGCAACTTGTATTTATTTTGCTTTTTCATGTAACATTGTTTGTGTCTATAAGCCGGTGCATTAAGTCGATAGACACAGAAGTATTGTTGTAGTGGGGTATTCATTGCTCCGCGGCCTAGTTTCTTAACAAATCGTTGTTTAACAACTGACTGCTATTCGCTACAATACTAGATTATTCGTGTATATGGTTTAATTTACATAATACTTTGTTTGATATAAATTAAACGAACATTCGTCAGGTACTAACGTCCACGAACATTGTCATCAACGCAATGCGTGGCCCTTATGAATCAGTGAGCAGGTTAATAATTATGTTGATGATATTAACCTGCGGGGTAATTACGTAACACACTAACAGTAGGAATGGGTTTCATTTTGACAGTTCAACAACATTCATTGCGTTATTTATGTTGTTGAACATACAGATGTTTCGAACATATGAAGCAATGGATTAGCAATAGGCTTTAAAATGATTCAGATTGTGATAGATAGTGTGTTACGTAATTAGGGTGCTGTAATTGGTTGCATTTCTGACAAAATGTTTTTTCACAAAACATTCCTTTATCATATGTCATCGATATTTGACATAGAAAAACATAAGATATCCAGTAAATTACATTAGTATTTGTTAGTTTTATAAGCACATCCCTTTTCACTACTTCATCCTTTTCAACCTTTTTCCACTTCTATTACAGGCATCTTCTAACACTGATATAGTCCTCAAAAGTTTGTAAATATCCTTCATAATGTCAGATATTTCCTCCTCTATCTTTGTTTTTCTTACTTTGCGTTCTATTAAATCTTTAAAGTATTATAGCAGGCGACTTCTTCAATTAGATCGCAGTACACTTTATTTAGTCTTTAGTAACTATTTATGTTGAATATCTCATTTGAATTGAATGCACGGAAAGCTCCTTTGCAGTAACAAATTGTTAGTGTAGTCAAGCTAATTTTAAGTAGGAATAGACTGAGGGTTATCTTCGTCTTATTAGTTGAAAAATCTTTGTTGCTTAGCTGTTTATCAGATTTTGTTGTCTCCCCCATGGTATAATAATATACTTCGCCAGGTATAGCATTCCGAGACACAGGGTGACACAAGCCTACGTCATCACCGCTGTGTTACCAGTAGTGTGTAATAATAACACCCCAACCGCCTTTATTACCTGTGCGAATCCGATATAACAATGAGGTTTTAACTAAGAATTGCGTTGGTATATGTTTAAATTGAATTGTTTCATTTGATTAGAAAAACGAAACGACCATTTAAATGCTATGAATATTTTTTTTTACAGAATGGTGACTGAAAATGTTTCCTTATTTCGTGTTTTGTTGCAATAAAGTGGCAACTAGATAGTGACGTAAGCATGTGTCACTCCCGTAATGCCAGACCTTGTTTTTTTAGACCATAGTCTCCCCCTTGTTCTTCCTGCCCTGGTCCCATTTTGACTTCGTTTCGTCGCAGGTTTTTTTGTTCAACCATTATTTCCTGTTTGCTGTCACGTTATCATTCACTCCTTTATCATTTATATCCTCCTATTGTCCATTACTTTTAGTTCTGTGATTTGTTTAGCTGTAAATGCGTATGTATTTAGGTACACACGTACAATAATTAAATTAATAATGAGCATGAGATCAATGCCATTCTCACCCTAGTGTACTCGTACAATACGGCACGGTTGGCGCAGTGGTTAAGCGATTGACTGCTGCGCTGCGTGTCGCGGCTCGCGGTTTCGATTCCTACACGGAACAAATATTTGTATGACCTACAAGTAGTTGTTCCGGGTCTGGCTGTTTGTGTATGTGAGTTTATTAAATGTTTGTAAACGCACCCACAATACAGGAGAAATTCCTAGTGTGGGGCAATGTATTTTTTTAATAGAAAAGTAAAACATAATTATGTGCTTTACCTCCAAAGGCACGAAACTGTCTTATTAATAAATAAAAGCTTTTAAAAAAGAAGCTTACATTCTATTAACAAACGGCAAAAGCAGTTATTAAAAAAGGCAAGTGTGTCTCATGCAAAAAAAATAGACTATTATTCTAAACATCCTCCAAACACTAAACTAAGCCAAATTCCACTGAAAATTATGATCTAATCTAACACAAGTATGATGTAAATCCCATATTTTTGAGTCTGCGTTACATCACCGAGACAGAGTGCAGACATAAACACTAGTGGTTTACATTAGACCAAATGTTACCACTAAGTTCTGGTCTAGACTAATTATTCACTGGGTAAACCATGTGTTGATTACTTTATGAACTTGATGATAATTTACACGTAATTTTGTAGAAGCCTTCGCGTACTGTTTCGCGCGTAAATGTTTTGACGTCTAACGCTAAAGAATTAGTTACATTCGATCGTTTAGTTGAAAAGTTTGTGATATTTTTAAAAGTTTTCTCAGTAAAACCGCTACAGGTTTTAATTGTGTGTTTTGTGTGGGTAATAACTGCATTTTATTGGACTATTTATTGGCGATATAAACAGCCATGTGCAAAGTGTTGTTTATGCAACTCTACCGTCAGATTACTAATTGCTTTATTGCCAGCGGTTTACTAGAAATTATAACATTAGGTCGTCTCATTCGGCACCCTAATTACGTAACACACTATCTATCACAATCTGAATCATTTTGAAGCCTATTGCTAATCCATTGCTTCTTAAGTTCGAAAAATTTGTCTGCTCAACAACATAAATAACGCAATGAATGTTGTTGAACTGTCAAAATGAAACCCATTCCTACCGTTAGTGCGTTACGTAATTACCCCGCTGGTCTGTATCTTTGGTTTTCTGCTATTGGATAAATTAAATCCATTAAACAAACTAAAATACTTTAAAATATCACCCTAATGTCTTCCACGTTTCTAATTGCTTTATTTTTATAGTGCGATAATATTTATTTTACATTAATGACTTCAGCTCGCGCCTGTACCGATCATCGGCCATGTGGCTGCATCTGTTAACAGTATGTACCTACCTATATGGCATAAGTTTGTTTTCATTGTTTTAAAAACTAGGCCAGTCCTTTGCCCGGCAACCGACAGAGAAGAATAAAAAAAAATTGACTAGCTCCGAATTTATGGCCGGTTGTAGGCGCCAGATACGGTCCGTCGCTTTAGGTTAGCTCGGCTAATTATCGGCTTTCGCTTGAATCTCGAAATGTATTATTTTGGTTTCGGATTGGTATTTTTTTGTTTCTTTTGGAAGATAAATGGGAGGATAATTGAGTAGAATGCTGATAGATCTGACGTGTTTAAACAGTATTTGGATTTTAAAAGGCTGTGTCTAAGTTTTAACCGCCAGAAATCGTCAAGAACCTCTACAAAATGAAATAACAGTTGGGTAGCGAAACTGTCATGTCCATTAAGACTCTATCAACACTACATTACCGCAACTCAAAGAAACCGTTTCACA
This sequence comes from Dryobotodes eremita, assembly GCA_917490735.1. Lineage (NCBI taxonomy): Eukaryota > Metazoa > Arthropoda > Insecta > Lepidoptera > Noctuidae > Dryobotodes > Dryobotodes eremita. Next base: position 17,686,648 of record OU823257.1, read on the forward strand.
GCTCGTATCGGTTGATTCTATCAAAAAGCCAGCTCTTTGGAAGCATTACCTGTACCTATCCAGTCAGTCGGAAACCCAGTGTCGGTGGTCTGACCATAGATGTAACGGTCAGAAATTTGATATCGCACGTGCAAACCACACTACTTTGAACTTTATTACTAGGAACACAGAGGTCGGCGAAGCTAAGACACTAGGGCTAGAAATACCCGTTCCTGATTCCCGTTAATATTGAAGTTTTGATCTTGTTGTTATGGAGACTGGACATTGTAGTGATTCTTTTGTGTTTTGGATGATATTATCACGTTAGAAAAGTAGTCGAACGACGCTTAATAAAAAAAAAAAATGAATGTGACTAATCGAAGTCGGTCCGTCAGTTGGTATTTTTACATTTTCAATGATGTAAGATATTGCCATTTTAGTGCTAAAAGCAACTTTAAACAATAGGAAAACTCTTCGAGGATACTACTTTAATGTTCAGTGGACTTGGACGCACAGCCGCTGCGATTCAGCGGGAAACGTTGAACCAAACTTTTGTCCATACATCCATTGCTAGTGCTACTGATACTTCACTATTCCTGTTAGTTTATGCTTGCCTGGTACAAAACAGGAGCACGCAGGTGACTAGAAAAAAAGAATCAATGTCTTTTTCAACAATTGATCCAAATTGGTGTTATTCTTTGACTTCATGGATTTTGGCCTTACCTACACCTATTTCTGTACTTAATAAACAAGACACTTAAATAAACAAAATAACCATTCCGTATGCATACAAAAGATGTATTTATTGCATTTCCCTGTCAAATGTTGACGCTACTTTGCACAATGTGCTAACCGAAGTTTACGATTTGTGACTTTCATTTTCTTTGTGTGACGACAATGTTTACTAACAAATCTTCAGCTCTTTGATAGAAGTAATGCGGGGGCAGTGCACCATTTCGCAACCAAAGCGTAACGTTCTTCCTACATTAACCGTGACTTCTGTAATTAATCAGCCGAAATAAAACTAATGGAAGCTCGGACTAATTTCTCAACCGGTGGCAGTTGTGGGAATCCAGTGTGACGTAACGTATAAATATTTCCTTATAGTCACGGAGTAACAAAAGGGACTATTAATTTATAGCCGACATCAGACGGATGTCTTGAGGGACGTAGGAGTAACGAAAAGAATCTTGCGTTTGAAAATATATTCTTTTATCCATTCAATATAACAGGTTTGATTACAAAAGAACAACGATGAAAATTTGATAAGCAATCTGATCGTGGAAGCAAGAAATTCCCATCTATGTAAGGAGTCAATGAACAAATCAACCAATAGTAATGAATGATAGAACACAAAAACTTTAAATAATCCCAGCTGTGAATGTATTAGCTTCACGATAATGATCCACAAAAACAGTTCGTCTCCATATTTTTTTCGTAGGCCGTATCTTAATGATCTGTGTCGCAGGAGTGCATCGCGTTGATGCACTTTTAAATGCGCGGGCGCACTAATGGCTGCTCCCACGGTACCGCCGCGCCGCCGCCGCCGAGCGTCGTGCGGTGCCTTATTAAATTACTTTTACATGGAACTTGCTTCAGATTAAACGAATGTGTGAAATTACTAAGGAGATGTTTGGATTTTGGGTTTGGTTGCGTTCAAATCTTGGTTTGGTTTATTGCTTTTAGTGTTTTTAACCAAAAAGAAATGCTATTTTCACCTTTTGTTTATTTATGAAAGCCTGAATATTTTGCTTACGCATGATGACGACAACGAGGTGTGTAGAAATGTCAAAAGCTTAAGCTGGAAAAAAGAAGTTCAATACATTTGATGGACAAGCAAGTCAAAAACGAATCATGCTTGCTGTAATTACTCCTACGGTGACAATCTAAATGTATTTAACTCATGTCCAGAATATGCTTCACTGCATATGATTGGTGGGAACCCCCTCCATTATAGAAGACTTGAACCATTAGTCCAACGAAGAGTTACTAACGATAACTTTCGATACAAGACTGTGTAACGAGACGTCATCTCTCAAACGTCATTACAGATAACAAGATTACTTTAAATGAGATATATCCTTGCACACTTGAAGCAGAAAATCTGCTTGTATATTACCTACGTAGTTACACGTAATGATAAATTACGGAGTGTAAAACTGAACGCCATTACTACAGAATCCTTCGGTTTTACGGCATCGCATAATGGAGACGACATAGCTCACGACTCACGTGCTATCCCCGCGACTTTATTATCCTGTAAAAGATCCTTTTTCTTCTTTTATGTAATAAAATATTATCGTAGAGCATTTTATGAGTGCGAATAATGGACAGGTTTAGTGACAAGAAATGTGATGACAAAAATGCTTGATAAGCGCGCAGCAGTTTTGAGATGAGAGCTTTGTGGAAGACCTCGTGTTCAGAAATGTAGAAGTGAATAGTTTGTTTTAGTAGAACAATCGTTGTCAGCAGTCAAAATCAGCACGTTGTATTTAAATTGTTGGTTTCTGTAAAATCAACAATTTAAATACAACGTGCTGACGGACGAAGAGCCAAAGATTACGTTTAACATTACCAAAAATCTGCCTGTTCTTTTCATAACTATGTTAGGGTCGGCTTCCAGTCTAACCGGATGCAGCTGAATACCAGTATTTTACATGGAGCGCCTGCCTATCTTACCTCCACAACCCAGTTACTAACATGATACCCTAGGTAAGAAATGTTGTCAGACTTTTGGGCTTCTACTTACGTTTTGTAGGTCGTGGGTTCGAACATACGCAGGCACTTTGTGTAAATTATTTCATCACCACTGCTCTCAAAACGGTAAAGGAAAACATCGTGAGGAAACAGACATCTCCTAGAACCAAAAATTCGAGGGCATGTGACACCCGCCAACCTGTACTGGGCTCGCATGTTGGAGGATCTACTCCCTGTCACAGAGAGGAGGCCTATGTCCCAGCAGTGGGAATATTATAGGCTGATTATGAAGAAGTAGAACTGTTCGAAATCCATATAAGATAGTTACACTTACAAATACATTGACGCTGTATTATACGCAAATTCGTTTTGCTTCAATTTAAGAGCAGTCGTATTCAGACTTACCCTTTCTTTGCAACTCCGCCGTACTATTTCTAAGAAATGGGTTTAAAGTCGGCACCAATCAGGTTTACTGCTGGGTCTTTGATGTGCCCTCAGCCTGAGCTCTCGCCTGTGACACTGTTATATGTGCCATAAACATTAAATTTATTGACGCTCTCACTCCCGAGAGTAATATTAGCACATGTCCTAAATAGTCAGCCTGTATTCATGATCGTGTATAGTTCTTAGTGCTTTAGATAAATGGATAAACTTCCTTACGCTTTGGTATGGAATGTTGTACCGAAATGTAATGTCTTATTGTGCTTAAATTAATTATTTTTCATCTTTTGTTATAATCTCATGAATTTAGACATTTCGTTGAACAAATAGTTTCTTTTTTATCTACGCCATAAAATGGGCCGATGGCCGGTGGAGCAGACGAGTCCTGGAGTGGAGACCACGTATCGGCAAGCGTAGCTTGGGGCGCCCCCTAGCAAGATGAACCGACGACCTTAAGAAAGTGGCTGGGCCAGACTGGATGCGGACGGCGGAGGACAGGGTGTTGTGACGCAGCCTGGGAGAGGCCTATGTCCAGCAGTGGACTGCGATAGGCTGAGTTGATTGATTGAATGGTATTCTACCTGAAATTTTGACTATACAGGAAAATATTTCATCATAATATTTCTTAATCTTCCGATCCTTGTTGAATTTCCATTTACCTTTTACTTACTTACTACAAATAAACATCTGTGAAGCTTCACCGAAATATGCCCAAAATAATATTGTTTCAGTACTCAGTGACAAGAATAGAATAGAATAGAATACTCTTTATTATGTACACCATAAAAATTACGGATATAAATATAGACATTTTACACAGGGTGACACAATGGGCGGTCTTATCGCTAAAAGCGATCTTTTACAGACAACCTTTGGATGGATTCAAGGGAGAAGGAGAGACAAGCAACCTTGAATAACATCTTGTAGTTGAAGAAACTTGCTGGAATCTAGCCTAAGTTCGTAGAATTCTTCTCAAAGGCAATTGGCATAACTCAGGCCCACATAATTATGTAGAGGTAGGGTTTTTATTTCACTTTTCTTCGCTGTGGCTCGAAATTTATAAGAAAAGTATTTGTTTTAGATAAAACATTGATTGTCATGCGACATCGAGAACGCGTGGGAATAAGTTGGTACCTATAAAACTTCCACGAAAGACTTCGGATTTCGTAAGCTTTGCAGGAAAAGAAATGTATCAGCATTGAAATTGCATAGGCTGCAGACGTAACTTGAGACAGAAAGTTGTAATTCTATGAATGTATTTAGATGCAACAGACTGAATTGTATTATGTGTGGTGTACCTGCAGTGGTCATGAATCATAAGAATTTTATAATTTACCAGCGACCCGCCCCGGCTTCGCCCGGGTAGCAAAGCATAATATAATATAGCCTATGTCACCCGGAGATAGTGTAGCTTAATTAAATTAATTTAATTGAATTTATACTTCATTCTAAGTAACACGTGGCCGGCTATGCTAACACCAAAAATTGAAAAAGTAAGAACAATTGAATTTCACTGTATTTCGTTTATTACAAAATAAATTTAGGTCATACCTTAGCCTCAGCAACACGTGGTGGTTATGCTATTAAATTGTAGCTTATATGAAACGTTTGTATTTTTAACATAGCGCCATCTATTGGATACTTACTCAATCCAGTCAACCGATATCGCCATCTGTTAGAGTCGTTTGGAGCTAACAGATAATTGTGACTGTCAAATAATAGACAAATAATGTGCAATAAAATAATATTGTGACTATAAATTGAGATGTAAGCTATCCTATCTTTCAAGTTGGATCAAATTGCACACGGTGTGGAAATCAAATTTAAAATCGGTTTAGGAGTCCATCGCGGACAAACAACGTGACACGTAATTTTTATATATAGAAAGATGATACATAAGTTTTGTAAGAAAAGCGAGAGTCTGGTGTTGTAGGCGGGGGTGACGGTGTTCCCTTGACGAAGGTTATGTAATGAAACCACGTTAATAGGCGAAATCACACTTGTATTGCAAGTAAATACACGAAAATGAACAGTAATCAGTAAATTATAAAACCGTGAGGCGGCTATCGTAACACAAAACACTTTTACACGGCGAAGTACACAATAGTTTCAGGACAATACACGCACATATACAGTTAGGTAATACCTGAATGGTTCAGGGAATGCACAGAAAACAGATCACACAAAATTACAGTCTTTAAAATAGTCAGAGACACCGATGGCATATAAATATGACACAAAGGCTAACTTACAATGCACTTCTAGATACCCTATAGTACTTTACTGCCCTAGGTACAATTTGCGACTTGGTGATACACTTGAAGACACAACTTATTGCTTTGGAGAACTTCCGATGATTACTATTGATGACTAACGACGACTACAAAATATTCGGAATTATGCACCTTTTCTATAGTCTTATTAACTGTAGCGAGTAGTGGGTGCAGGTCACTCGTTTTCCCTCGTTAACCACTCACGAGCACGTATTATGGACTCGCCCGGGGACAAGTTCAGACTTGTCGAGGTCGAGTTCAAACCTGACCGGAAATAGACTCTCCCTTTCATTCCTATTGAGTGTCCACTTCCGGCCAACTATCACCCGCACCCAGTGGCGTGCACACAGTATTAAGACAGGGTAGGCAGAAAATTTTACTCACCAAAAATACTGCACGTTGGTTTTGGTTCGTCGTGTTGTCGATCGATGATGTAGGTAATTGCCAAATGCCAGCTCAAATATCCATAGATTGACACATTTTATAGACATATCAATTTACGGATATTCGAAGTGGCCTTTCGGCGCGTTTGTTTGATGTTTTGTGATGTTTGTGTGATTTGCAAAATTTAAATAAAAGCAGTGAAATGGAAAAGATGGTGGTGTGAGTATACTATATAGAATTGTTTTATTTGTATATTAAATCTACACGCCTATCTTTCTGTAAGAGTGTCTGCAATATGGAATCGTAAAAGTTGGGAAGGCGTTTTATTTCCGTAAGAAGGTTTTTTCTATTGAAATCATGGAAAGATCTGTAAGTCGTTGCTGGCCGTAAAACGTGTACAAACCTACTTAAGAAATACACAAGTATTTCTTAAGTAGGTGTGTATACGTTTTAGCGACGAGAATGACCTTTCGGTTGAAGCACTGCTCGCGGGAACTGTAACAATTAATTTTGCCAAACACAGCACTTCGGGAAAAACTGTATTTATGTTATTTTCGTAAAAATGTTCTATAATTTTGTAAATATATATTTCGTAAAAAAAATTTTACGCTTTCAAAAATTAATTCAAACCTAGATCTGAATGATTTTAAAAACGATTCAAACTCCTTCATTTTTTTAATGCAATAAGTCTTTTTTTTTTGTATAATTTCGTAAAGCACATCAGTTTCTGCGAATATTTCGTTAAACACATGGAGTAAAAACTGGAATTGAAAGTCTTTTAAATTGTGTAACAAATGCGAAACTTGACTTAATGATCAAACACTTCTGACTTATGAAAATATCTTAAAACCAGTACTAATTCCTCTTTGCCACTTACGTCTGGTGTTTCATCGACCATCACAGCTACAAAATCAGTGGAAGTGATTTGTTGTTTTATTGTTTCGATCATTACAGACGCTACACTAGAGATTAGGTCATTTTGAATACGATTTGATAAACCCGTATATGAGCTAGTGCAATTTTGTAAATGGTTTTCCAACACTCCGTCGTATTTCGCGAGCACGTCAACCATTTCTAAATAATTGCCCTTATTCACTGACGAAGCAGGGGGCCTACTCTCTAAGCACGAAGTCCGTAGCTTCGGCCTTCGTTACGGGCGTTTCCTACTCCGTATCACCTACGGACTTACGATTAGTCCCGAACCCGAACTAAGAACGAATGACAACACGATTTGACTGTTGACCCTACTCCCGATGTGTTTTCGCCCGTCCGAAAAGTTGAATTTGACACTTGTATGGACGGATCGTTATGTCATTTGATACGACATCAAAATAGTTATCGTGCTGCCTACGAAAGTTAAAATTTGCCAAAAACTTGAACCTATCGCTGTTTTTTTGAATGCTCGATGAAGCTCTACATGAAGAGCGGAGGCGATGCCGATTATACTTGCGCCAAAACTTTCGGTTGGCGAGTATTCCCGACGTTGAGTTCTTAAAGAACTAAAGGCTAGAATTATTTGAAGACTTGTGTGAGCATATAGTACCTCTTTTGCCTCAACAAATACGACGAAATGGTGTGGATCCAATAATGAAGGTAATTGTTTGATACAAGAATGAAGGACTAAAGCTAAGGTTATACTTATTTATTGAAGATTCTGCAATTAATTGAGTTGTATTTACTGATGATTTTGTTTACTTTTAGATCCTTGCTGCACTCAACTTTTATGCTCGGGGGAGGTACCAAGGTGCAGTGGGCCTTAGCAGACTTACATTTGGAATTTTAAAAGGCTGATGGAGATGCCTCTTAGCAGCTAGAGAGCTGCTTTATAAACCCATCACAGCAGTTATTTGTCACAATTTACACTATAACTATATTTTTCCTTATAATGCATTGAACAGATGAACAGTATTTTTTTCATAAATTTCAGAACAAATATTATTTTTGCAGGTAAAATTGTCATTTCCTGCAGTCTTACAGAATATGTGTAATCGGGCAGGTTTAGAAGCAACTTCCCTCTCTGACTCTCTAAGGAAGACCTACAATTAGAGTGCAGTAGACAGGGAGGGCAGCGATATGTGTCTATGCCCGCTCATCAAGCTCTTCAGCAAGGGCAAAGAGCGAGAGGCAGATTACCGGAATTGCTGGACAGAAATAGGTACTTATGCAGTCTCACAAGAAAACTATCCACTAATAAAACATGTCAATAAATACATAGGATGTTTGTATCTATAATATTGATTTGAGTATTTATTTTACAAACTGTTTATTTTGCTTTCAGGACATAATGGGTGTTGGGACTGGCGTGGGACGATTCTGACATAAGAAAAAGATTTCCACAATAAAAGTATTGTTTTTATAAACAAAATGTTTTCTTTTTATTTAGCACCAATCAATTTAAAAAAAAAAACATTCAACAACACAATGTAACAATCAAAACATAGATTTTCTTTTATTTATCTATGTAGTCTTAAATTATTCCTAGGAACTTAGTTTCTCTTACTAGTCTACTTCAATATCAAATACCTGATATCTGAATAAAATTAACAATCAACAATACACTATATGTTTTCTTTTATTTATCTATTGAAGTCTTAAATGATTACTAGGAACTTAGTTTCTCTTACTAGTCTACTTCAATATCAAATACCTAATATCTGAATAAAATTAACAATCAACAATACACTATAACAATGATAACACAGATTTTCTTTTATGTATCTATTGAAGTCTTAATTTATTACTAGTAACTTAGTTTCTCTTACTTGTCTATTTAAGTCTCAAATACCTAATATCTGAATAAAATTAACAATCAACAATACATAGATTTTCTTTCATTCTAGACTAATCTCAAATTAAGAATCAACATTATACAATCAAAAGACTTTTTTTAACCAATCAACACATACCATTTTCTATTACTTGTATAATTGAATCTTAAATAATTGCTGGTAACAGACAAGCTTTCATTCAGTGAATTATTGAGTTGGAAGACCAGACTCCAAGCAACAAAAGAGATGAGGAGCTCGGGAAATAAATGTTGCAACATTGTCAATGTTGCAATTATAGAGCAATGGAGAAAAAAAAGATATGTTACTGCCTGCATCATCCAACTCCTGGGCAAAGGCCTCTCCCTGTGACTTTCAAGAGTTATATGTATAGCTAGCAATTTAAATGTTTCTAGTTATGTACTAAGTTACAAAGTTCCACAATGACAACCCTTATTTCATCAGGCACCACATTTCTCCCGGATTCAATTAGTAGTCTTTGTTCTTCCACCTCAATACTTCGACTTCTTGCTGAGTCGGCAGTGAGGTGTTGCCGAACTCGTGGATGTGCACGACGAGAATTTAATGCTGTAAACAAATTAAAATAAATGTCAGTCAGTTTTAAGTAATTTTCTGAAACATGACTTACATAATCTCTTTTCTACTAAACAATAATACTTACTTCACTAATTTTGCATTGGCAGCTCCCGCTCCAGTGCTTCAGTGGATATTGAGGGTTGCTATTGGGAAAGTGGGTAGGCAGGTGTAGCAGCAGATATTTGGGTGGGTGTGATGGCTGCTGGGTCTTGTCTTACAGGTGGACCTACAACAAAAACCAATATATCATTGACGGGTACAACAAATATATAATTATGTATTTGTTATTTATTGTTATTGAATTTTTTAGTCACGGCAAAGACTCCATGCAACAGCATTATAAAAACATTAATGCTGTTGTTTTTACCATTCAAACATACTATCATAAATTATAAATTTAATTATTACTTACCAATGGAAAAGCTGGCACTCTTGCCTTGGCTTGTGGCTGTCCAAAACCCTCTCCCATAATAAATAATATCCTCAATTCTACTTGGGAGAGGGTTGTTGCTACCGATGGGACTCCACCTGTAGCACATGCTGAACGTCTGGCAGCTTCAGCAGCTTTATTGGCTAAATGTTTTTTATCAGCCCGCACCTAAAAGTTGGTTAATTTTAATTACATAAAAAACGATGTACAAGTCAGTATACTCCTACAGATAATCATTTGGAGGATGACTGATTATCATTGTATGCACTTTACTGATGACAAGACTTAAAAATCATATTAATATTGACGAGTAATGTATTATACTCACTCTTTGCCACTGCTCCACAGACTTTGTGCAACTTCCCATTGAATTAAGGGAGTTGCACAGGTTTTCCCACAGCCTTTTGAACGAATTCTTTCGTCGGCACCCCTCAATAGTCCGCGTGCCAACTCATTATTCTCACTCATGAAATTGAGGAGGGCCTCTATTTGCGCGTGAGTTGCTGCTGGAGCGATTGGGGCCATTTTACAACATTAATTAATATTGAATAACGAAAACATCCCGCGTCGTGTTTATAAATTACGAATTGATACAATTATTTAGTTTGGTTGTAAATAATAATAAATACTGACATGACATTTCATTTGAAAATTGCCGTCAAAAAGAAAAAAGGCAAAGGTATTAACAGGGTAAAGCTACAATCCGGACAAAAATGGCCAAAATAGTTCAGTTCTATATTTGGAAACATAATAAACAGTTTATTGTTAAAAATGTGGTAATTTTATAACGATAACAATATTATTTTTTGTTTATTAAGCTTGAAAACCACAAAGTAAGTAAACCGGTAATCGACCGGTAAAATAGCGCAACTCTATCGTCATGCGCCATTCGTTCACGAATAGTGTCTATGATTCCGTTAGAAACCTAATAGTCCGAAATCCATAGGGAGTAGGGTTTACTGCATCGTATCGGACTACCTTCGGACGGGCCCGTCTCGTCGTTGACGGAGTTAGAGAGTAGACCCCCAGATTCGTCATGTCCACGAAAAGCGAGCTCTTGTTTCCCCAAAAAGCAAACAATGTCAATAGGTCGCTGGAAAATATTTCGGTTCCGATCGACTTTCGCGTTATGTCTATCAATGTCGATTTGTATCTGAGAGTTTAAACGCGTCTCTATACGATCTTTTCCAAAGGTGTGATTGAAGCTTCTAAGTGTTTTTCAGATTGTTCATGTTTTCTCGCGGCGGCGGCGGCAGGAAAATTATGAATATCAGCGTAACCGATGTCGTTCCAGACGGTTTTATTATTTGAAAATAGTAGACAAACGAAACAAAATAACCGATTACTGTGTATGCAACCTGTCAGCCAATGATATGAATCATATTGTTTTTATTGAATTTACGATTGACTTTACCTTTAGTTTGTATTAATTGCAAATCCGGTGTACAACGACCTATCTCGATAACTTGTTTTTTTTCACCGAAAGATAGTTTCGAAAACGCATCATGTTTTATTTTCTCAATACACACACAATCTGAACAACTTTCACAGTATTACATTACAATATTATCCATTTTACATCTATTATCGACATTAAAATTCTAAATACCTGATGATAACATAATCACAAACACAACACACATCCAACGATATGGCTACTATTGACTTTTGAAAATAAATATTAAAAAGGGAAATTAATACGACAAAAAATTATGGTCATCTAAATATATAAAATTCAATTCAACAATGTTACTTCCTAAAATATTTGCATTGCATAGCAAACTTTCGTTCGGAAATGATCGGTACAAGTCGTAATTTTTCGTGTTAGTAGCTGTATAGAATAACTACAAAAAGACACTGGCTTTTCATGCAGTTGTGTGCGTGATTTTTGTCTTTGTGTGTCAGCAAAGCCCATGTAGCTATAGGAACGCACACACACTAAATCCGCATGACCACGACTTACCACGAGAGCACACATATAAAACATTCAGAGACGAATAGTTTGTGTCTTTGCCGTGGCGAAGGCGAGGCGGCGCTAGTGCAGCGCGAATAGATGATGCGAAATTACGTGAACGAGCCTTTAAACCTTATCGATCTTAATGATACCACCGGCACTCGATAGGTGGAGCTGATTTATGATTTAAGTTTTTTATGTTGTTTTGTTTATTGATAAAATAATGTTAGATCTATTATCAGAACTAGGGTAGGCAATGTCTTTCTGTCTTTATGAGACGCACGCCACTGCCCGCACCCACTACCTGCGCCCTAGTGCGCTGCGTGGGTCAAAATGTATTTGATTTTACATAATCATATCAGTGTTTTCTTAATATGTTAGGTACTCTGATTTACAAATCAAACAATAATTTCACCAGCCTTTATTATTGTGCTTCGTTTACATTCCACCCCCTGTAACAGGGTCCAACCGCATTACATCCTGGTCGGTAGGAAGCACAATAATCTTAGCTACGGGCCGACGCAGGACCCCATTCATCGTCCTTACGTCTACTACACGGATTATTCCGTCACTGCCGTGGTACACGGACTTTATAATGCCCTTTGTCCAAGCACTTCGTTCTTTGTTGTTGTCTACGATCACGACTACGTCACTGACCCGCACATTTGGCACATTGTTTGCCCACTTTTCACGACGCTGTAGAGTTGGGAGATATTCCCGCAGCCAGCGCCGCCAGAACATATCGGCGAGCGCATTCACACGTCGCCACTGCTTGCGGGAATCGACGTCTTCGGTGTCGCTCGGTGCAAACGGAGTACTCCCGGACGCAGTGCCCAGGAGCAGATGATTCGGAGTCAGGACCACAGGCTGGTTGTGGTCGTCGTACACGTAGCTCAGCGGCCGGCTGTTCACAATCAGCTCGGCCTCAGTAAGGAGGGTGTAGAGGACCTCCTCACGAGGGGCTCGCTCCTTGAGCGTGCTGCGAAGCGCGTTCTTTACGGATCTCACCAGGCGTTCCCAGCAGCCGCCCATGTGTGGGGCTGCTGGGGGATTGAAGTGCCACTCGATGCCTCGGTTGATGGCCTCGTCCCTTATCTGACCTTGGTTCAGGTCTTTCAGGGCTGCCCGAAGCTCGGTGTTGGCCCCGATGAAATTGGTACCCTGGTCAGAGTACAGGTGTGCTGGCTGCCCGCGGCGCGCTATAAGGCGCCGCAAGGCTAGTATGGCGGAGTCGGCGCTCAATGAGGCGGCCAACTCTAGGTGGACGGCGCGCGTAGCGAGGCAGGTGAAAAGGGCTCCCCACCTCTTTTCGCGCCGTCGCCCAATGGACACTTCCATCGGGCCGAAGTAGTCGACGCCCACTCGAACAAAGGCTCTTCTTGAAGGTTCTACCCTTGCGAGTGGGAGGTCGCCCATCTTTGGTGGGGCGGGTTTGGCTCTGCAGTTGCGACAGAGCTGACAATTTGCGACCACCGACTTCACTGAAGTTCTGACCTTGGTGATCCAGTATCTCTCACGTAGGTTGTTCACGACGGTCTCGTGGTTCGCGTGCAAAGCCATCGCATGGTAGTGTGCGATTAGCTTTCTAGTCAGAGGGTGACGGCCCTCCAAAATTATCGGGTGCCTCTCACTGAATGTGAGCACTTCACAGGCACCCAGTCGTCCCCTTACTCGTAGCAGCCCGTCGTCGTTCATCATCGGGTCTAACGCCTTGATGCTGCTGTTATTTGGAACGGGCAAGCCTTTTAGGATGGCGGCCTGTTCGCGCTGGAAGCTGTCTTCTTGGCACAACTTTATCAGGTAGTTGTGTGCTTCTTCCAGGTCGTGCAGGTTCAGCTCCGTGCTCGACCGACGTTTGCGACATCGGCCGACGAAGATGAGTACGTGCGCCATAACGCGCTGTATGCGCGTCCACGACGAGTAGCGCTCGTACTTTAGGAGTGGCGCCACAGGCGCTGCCGTCGTGTGGACCCGCTGGACGCGCTCGAGGTCTGCCTCTGCCGCCTCAGGATCGCGACACGACGGCCACTGCTCCTGTGGATCACGCAAAAAAGAGGGGCCCGAGAGCCACTCCGCGTGGTTCTCAGGCCAACACAATCTGGTCGCCCTATCAGCTGGGTTGTCCTCGGAGGGAACCCAGCGCCAGTTGCCTCGGTCTGACAGCCTATCTATCTCGGCCAACCTATGCGAGACAAATCTCTGGAATTCTTGTGCATCAGAGTTTATCCACTTTAGGACCGTTTTGCTGTCAGTCCAATAAAACTTCTCTCTAATCTGTAACCCTAGCTCTTTTTCAGCCGTTTCTGCTAGTCGGCAGGCTAACACAGCTGCTTGCAGCTCTAATCGGGGAATAGAGATTACCTTTTGTGGCGCTACTCGCGCTTTCCCTAACAGCATGACTATCTCCCTCTGGCCTTCGGAGTTATAGCCTGCCAAGTATGCCACCGCGGCGTAAGCAAGTTCACTGGTGTCCCCGAACACATGTAACTCTAAGCGATCGAGGTTCAACCCATACCACCGCGGTATTTTTACTTCATCCAAGCGATGCAAGTTATGCAGCCAGTTGAACCATACTTTGGCGTCTTTGTCCTGTAATGGCTCATCCCACTGGATTCCCGATTTCCATATCCTTTGCATTAATATGCGTGACTGGATAACACAGGGGTAAAGGAAACCCAGCGGGTCGTAGACTGACATTATCATGCTCAGAAATTGTCGCTTGGTGGGCACTAGGTTACCGTTTATTATATCTGCCGGCAATCTTTTAAACGACAGATCAAATCCTAGCTCATCATCCCTAGGTGACCATATTAAACCTAGGGTCCTCGTAACTGTGCCTACGCCCTTTTCAAGGGCTACTTTCTCAGGCATGTCTATCTCTAGTCTTTCCCTAAGTTCTGCCGAGTTCGTGACCCACCCCCGGATTATAAACCCGCCGGAGGCGTGTACTTTGGTCACTTCCTCGATCAGTTTGTTGACCCTTTCTTCGGTCCAAGCACTATCTAAGTAGTCATCCATGTAATGCTTGGACCGTATGGCTTCAACAGCTTCGGGATAGACATCAACAAACTCACCGGCATTTTTATTTAGTATATAGATTGCCGTGGTAGGTGATGACGCTGCACCAAATATCAAGGAGTTCATAGCGTAAGTATCTGGTTCCCTATGGGGATCCGCGTCTCTCCACAAGAATAACTGTGCGCCCTGATCTTCTGCCCTTATTCTTATTCGTAAGAACATATCAGCGATGTCCCCTGAAAATGCTATGGGACCTATTCTGAATCTTAGCAATATGCCTAACAATGAATTTAATAGGTCAGGTCCGGTCAGTAGGTTATCGTTCAGGCACGTTCCATGTGACGTAGCGGCCGCGTCAAACACTAATCGGAGCTTACCCGGTTTATTAGGGTTCACTACTCCGAAGTGCGGCAAATACCAAACTGACGAGCTATCTAGATTGCCCTCTATCTTGCGCGCGTACCCCTCGTCCACTAACCTACTTATTTGTTTCGAGTATGCCTCGGCGAAACTAGCGTCTTTGCGCATACGTTTCTCGATACCGTACAGCCTTTGTCGTGCCTGGTTGTAATTGTTAGGCAACTGAGTATTATTATGCTTCCATAATAATCCTACTTCCCACTGCGACTTGTCAGGGGTACGATGGCTAGTGCTGTCCAACACATCTAATGCCCTCTCGATATCCTTATGCTTGCGGACATTCTGTGAGATACCTATTGCTTCTAGGTCGAACTGTGACTTTACTAGGTCATGCAGGTCGGGGAGAGAGATGGTCATATTATTCACTAACTCGTCGCTACTTTTACTACTAAACGGTCCATGTATGACCCAACCTAACTCTGTAAGTGAGGCAACTGGCTTACCGGATCGTCCCTGGCGGATGTCCCGACTGACGAGCAGCTCCCAGTTGTCCTGGCCGAGTAGCAGCAGCGGCTTCGCTCCCCTCATCTCCACGCAACCCAAGTCGCTTAGGTGGGCGTTGTCGCCCATCACTGAGGCGGACACTGTTTGTGTTGGTAGGTTTATGTCTACCATCGTACGACACTTAATGTTATGGCTCTGGCCATTCGGTCCTCTCACACTCACTTGTACCACTCGCGACGTTGAGTCTGTCACTCCGTAGCCACACGCGGTCTTTATCGAGAGAGGTACACACGGACCCGCTAGGTTGGTGGCGAGCGAACTGTCTATGAGCGATACGGTCGCTCCATCGTCCAATAACGCATAACACTTTTTATTGTCACTCACTGTTACTGGTAATATCTTTAGTAGTGCAGTAGCTCGCCATTCTCCTATGTTGGTAACACTTTCCGTCTTACTTTCTTTCTGCGGATTATCCTCCTTCCTCTGTTTGTCCGCGTGTAGTAGTAGGTGATGCCCGAAGCCGCACTTTTCGCATCTATTTGCGCGACAGAACCTCTTGGGGTGCTTCCTGATCAGGCATTTGAAACACGTATTCTTCTCCTTTATCGTGTTCCAACGCTGTTGCACACTCAGTTTCTTAAATTGTGCGCATTCTTCAATGGCGTGCTTCTGTTGGCATATCACACATTCCTTTGGTGTGACTGATTCGTCGCTCTGTGTATTCACACGTTGAGCGAATGGTGGCCTGCTGGCGGCGGGGCGTGCAGCATTCCCTGGTCGGCTTTGCCCGGTACCATACTTCTGCTGCTTGCTAGGGGGTTTGGATGGACTCGGCTCATACATGCTCGGTTGCACGTAGTACGATGTCGAGCGCGCTAAATGTATCAGGAAATGAGACAATATTTCTAGGTTTGGCGACACTCTTAGGTCCACCCCCTGCGAGTTATCCAGGCCCATCGCAAAGTCACCATACTGCGATCGTTGTACTGGTGTCAGCTTGCTCAGCAGGTCACTAATCAGCTGTGGGTTATTTAGGTAGCCCTCAGCTTTAATATTTTTCAGTAACGATACGCAATTTCGTACTGTAGACGAGAATTTTCCCAGCTCCCGGCAATTCTCCGTCACTCTGGGTAAATCTTTCACCTTTTTTAGGGCACATTGTAGCACTAGGGTCGGATGACCGAACTCGTCCTCTAATGCTCGCATTATATCAGCGGGGTCTGTTGACGTTCTGAGCAAATCTTCTACTGATATTTTTGCGTCACCTTGTAGTGAGGTTTTTAATCGCGCTATGTTTTCATGTGCCTTAAATTCGTATAGTCGAGTTGTATCCCAGTACATATTCCGATACGATATCCAATCGGCTGGGTCTCCACTAAAATACGGCAATTCGTATGCCTGTCTCGGTACCGGTCGCGGGCGTGCCATGCTTGTGATCGCGTCTGCCAGTCGGTCGATCTTACTGTCTCTATCCCCCGATGATTGTCGCCGTCTTTCTTTTTCATCCTCTCCGTAATTCTTCTGCCGCTGTGTATCCGACTCGAGTGTAGATACTCGAGGTACACTCGCGACCGGAGTGGTAAAGACGGGAAAGTTGTCGGGTAGACGGAATCTCACACCTGTCGACACTGGCGTGTATATGGGCGTAACTGGTACCGTTAGGTTAGGTAACGGGACTGACTCTGGTGCCCCTAACACACGCGACACATCTCTATCGTACGACACGGACGGTACACGGTATTCACTAGTTTTAAGATCACGAATCACTTTACTCACGTTTTGATCGTGTCTTTCAGATGCTTCACGGGGCGCAGCCACTTCTTCAGGCGCGCCTGACACAGCCGGTGTACCCAATACTTCTGGCAATTGAGCACCTTGGGGTGTTGTATGCACCCACTCTTCCACGCGCTGTGTCGTACTCACATCTGAGCGGGAGTCGTCGCTTTCAGCAGCCGCCTCTATTTGGGCGATGTCTGCTTCCATTCGTTTCTTAAGAAGATTCTCCTTTAGCTGCACCAAATCCCGCTCTGCTTCGTACTCGATCCGCTTTCGCAGGTAATCTACGCTTTTGCGGCTACTTCTCGACGAAACTTTGCTTCGCGGCGATTTATGGCGATCTTTGGTGACTGCCTGCCCTCCCTGTGGTCCCGCTGGCGTACCTCGACTGTAGTCGATAACCCGACCACCCGTCAGTGGAATGTTGAGAGCAGACGTCGATGCTATTGTTGGTGCAACAGACGGTGACCCTGGTGCCCTTTCTGATGGCAACCCTGAGTCGGACACGACATCATCAACTCGACGTGCATTTAAATCTTTGTTCATTTTGCGTAATTTACTGCGTGTGGTTATTTCGCTCCTCTGACTCATGGTTCCACCTTCTAGTTGAACCTTATCCGTCTCGAAGGACCAAAATGTAAGAAAAGCGAGAGTCTGGTGTTGTAGGCGGGGGTGACGGTGTTCCCTTGACGAAGGTTATGTAATGAAACCACGTTAATAGGCGAAATCACACTTGTATTGCAAGTAAATACACGAAAATGAACAGTAATCAGTAAATTATAAAACCGTGAGGCGGCTATCGTAACACAAAACACTTTTACACGGCGAAGTACACAATAGTTTCAGGACAATACACGCACATATACAGTTAGGTAATACCTGAATGGTTCAGGGAATGCACAGAAAACAGATCACACAAAATTACAGTCTTTAAAATAGTCAGAGACACCGATGGCATATAAATATGACACAAAGGCTAACTTACAATGCACTTCTAGATACCCTATAGTACTTTACTGCCCTAGGTACAATTTGCGACTTGGTGATACACTTGAAGACACAACTTATTGCTTTGGAGAACTTCCGATGATTACTATTGATGACTAACGACGACTACAAAATATTCGGAATTATGCACCTTTTCTATAGTCTTATTAACTGTAGCGAGTAGTGGGTGCAGGTCACTCGTTTTCCCTCGTTAACCACTCACGAGCACGTATTATGGACTCGCCCGGGGACAAGTTCAGACTTGTCGAGGTCGAGTTCAAACCTGACCGGAAATAGACTCTCCCTTTCATTCCTATTGAGTGTCCACTTCCGGCCAACTATCACCCGCACCCACTACCTGCGCCCTAGTGCGCTGCGTGGGTCAAAATGTATTTGATTTTACATAATCATATCAGTGTTTTCTTAATATGTTAGGTACTCTGATTTACAAATCAAACAATAATTTCACCAGCCTTTATTATTGTGCTTCGTTTACAAGTTTAGTTTTTTATTTAACTCGTTAGCTATCCCAAGCATAGGTATTTATAAAATTAAATGTTTTGCAACAAAATCTTAACTTTAACCAAACTAACGAGCTTTTAATTCCTCATAACGATATAAAAATACAAAAGTGCATAGAAAAAAAAATTATTTTGATACTAAAATTGCTGTAATATCTTTACAACGGGTTAGATTAAAATGTATTTTAAGTTTTATCGAAGAAGCGGTGTGTTAATCGAGCAATTAGAGCGAGCCGATGCATGATGCCTAATGGTCAATAATCGTTACTTCCCAACACTATGTCGATAAAATTAGGAACGGCCCTGTACAGTCTTGTGCAACTCGGCGGGAGAGATTTTATGGAGAACGTGTGTAATGCACTTTTGGAGAGATTGAGGAAGACGCAACTTTGTAATGACGTAGGTACAACTTTGAGGTTATTGGGTAACAGAAAGACGGACCTATTCATCATAGAGAACATTGTACGTTCTCGAGTTATGACACGTGTATAGTTGAACGTCTTGTAAAATTTCTCTCACCAATACCTGTGCATATGGAAAAAGATAAATTCCCAGAACCTGTCTCTGCATTAATTGAATTCAATTTGCATTAAACCTACCAACACACACATACAAAATAACATTGCCAATTTATCTTTGTAAACAATCGAAAGTAATTCTAATTCACCATGTTTTAACAGAGAACATTCCACTCTTTCATTCAGTCAGCAAGTTACTGCCTTGGGTTTATTATTTTGGTCTTAAACTAAATACTCATTTCTCTACTTCTTAAAATACCTCAAAGTACATAATATATTGTTTGTGAAGCCGGATGCTAAAGCGGCCTATCTGATACATTTAAAAATATACTAGCAGACTTTGATATACGCGAAATTTCGCGAGCATGCTCTTCAAGTGTTTTCTAATAGAGCAAATAAATATTACGGGTTATAATATAAACATGTCTACGTCGAAATTGGGTCACGGGAATGCTCTGTTTTCCATTAAACGAAATATATTCACATACTTGTTTGTATCATTATTTCAAGTAAAGTAAAGCGGGTCGTATGTGAATCTCTCATCAATGAAATCGAGAATGAGTCACTGTGAAGATCGGAAATACGGCTAGTAAACATTTGTGTTAGCGCCTTGTTTCTCCAATCCTGTATGATCTCTAGTGTAAACTTTTATTTACTTCAAAATTATCAATACCACCCTCTAAGTTTATATAATCCTACTAGCGACCCGCTCCGGCTTCGCCCGGGTAGCTAAGCATAATATAATAAAGCCTATGTCAGCCGGAGATAGTGTAGCTTCCCAACAGAGAAATAATTTTTGAAATCGGTTCAGTAATTTCGGAGCCTTTTCAATACCAACAAACAATAATATCTTTTCTCTTTATAAAGCTATCCTATCTTTCAAGTTGGATCAAATTGCACACGGTGTGCAAATCAAATTTAAAATCGGTTCAGTAGTTTAGGATTACATCGCGGACAAACAACGTCACACGTAATTTTTATATATATAAAGATAAAGATTGATTGATATTTTAAAATGTCAATCAATGATATGACATGATTTTAATAAGTAGAATTCTGTAAATACATAATTGTTATGGTCGCGAATCATATTTTGTTCAACGTACACAACCTGACATTGAACTGCAAATTTCAAAAACTTAAGAAAATTTGAATTTCGCTGGTAAACTGGTGCTTCCCCCCTTAACGTTACTATGAGCTATAATTCAATATGGAACTTGACGCAACTTCCCGCCTAGTTTAATTGTTCTTGAAACCACCGTTTTAGCAGCTTCGACTCTTTTGATACAAGGGAATTGCATTCTTGGAATACCGCCGTATGTTCCCAGCCTACGCTGACCCATGAATCTTGACTGGATAGTTGCTTATGCTAGCCTAATTTCTGTACCAAAGATAGGATGTTTAGAAAATGTTTTATGACTTTTCCTATTACGCCAGCGGATTTTTGCAGTTTATTTTCGTTCCTTTTTAGCTAAAACTGGCGTTACGTCATGGATAGCCGAAGGAAGTTGATTTTTTATTTCAACCAACACAGTATTAATTGTTTATTATCTTATAAGATATAAAATTATCTGACGAGTTCAGTGCAAAGATTGTAATGTTCGAAGTCAAAGTCCAAATCAAATCATTTATTTCAAATAGGCACATAAAAGGCACTTTTGAACGTAAAATGTACAAAAAAATAGAATTGATTCTAGTTGTCCCTTCCAAAAGGTAGTTTTATATAGAGAAGAATGGGCAAGAAACTCTATTTTTATTCTTTTAAAATGTTTTACAATATCTTGTATACATTTATTATACAAATATATGTGAAGACGATACACCTAGAATAAAATTACTATACCACAATAGGTAAAAATAATTGAATCTAGAGCAATGACAGGTAAATTAATTATGATGATAGATACATGGTGCTCACATATTTACAAATAGTCTAAAAACAGACAATTTTTAACAAGTAATAAAATTTTGTGTGTGAGTTCAAATAATAACCGATTGTAAAATCAATGTCATAAAAATTATAAATCATACAATTAAATTAGCAACCAGTTGGATTTTGTCTAGATTCTAGAGGT
Organism: Dryobotodes eremita; assembly: GCA_917490735.1. NCBI lineage: Eukaryota > Metazoa > Arthropoda > Insecta > Lepidoptera > Noctuidae > Dryobotodes > Dryobotodes eremita. The sequence goes on from OU823257.1 coordinate 17,707,927, forward strand.
TGTCCTATGGAGCAGGACCAGCACGTTTCCAAGCATTATTATCTAGGATATAATCGTCTAATTTGTAATACTTATGCTTGTTTACAAAGCATACTTTTAATATAAGTTTTAAATTTTCTTTAATTTAATTCCAATAAGTCACAAGGTATTTTGTTGTAACATTTAACACAGTACCCCATAAAAGATGTATGTACTTTAGATAATCTAAAAAATGGTTGATCTATTTTATCTTTATTTCTAGTATTAAAATTATGTCTATTACTTATTTTATAAAAAAAATGTATAGATATTAATGTAATTGATACTTAGATAATAAACAATACGGAATCGGTCCTATGACTAACGGAAAAGTTTATACATTAGCGTGACTTCATTAATTAATTAGTTTCTAACGATGGAATGTTTGACTGAAAGGAGATATGAAAAGGTGTGGCAACAATAAAACTTGCATGCGGAATCGGATCGACAAAATGGTGACGTAACGTTTTGCTGAAACTACCAGGCACACAGACATTTGTAGGAGCTCTCCACTCCGGTTCTCAGTTGAATGGTGAATGTTCATGAATGAAAGGGGGTGGATATTGTAGGGGGTTGAATAGGGGTTGTACCAGGTTGTAGGTTGTAAAATGGTGTAAATAAACAATGTATTCTATTTCATTCTGTCGTTTTCACTCTCACACACACACACACACGCACACACACAGGCAGATCATGTTTCTGTTGTTTAGAATTGTATATAGAGTATCTATAAAACGGTCTACAGTGTTACAAATGCTGAAGAGTTACTTTTTTTCCTGTAAAACGTTTAATTTTGCTTATATGGAACTTCTTATACCTTCATCTATAAAATCAACATTGTCATGGTACACGGGAATCATGGAAAGCGTAATTTGATCACAGAGCTTTTAATTACATTAGTATTCATCCAGATAACGAAAAAAATTGTGAAACCATTAATCAAAGTTAACCAGTTTGTCCTGTGACAGCGTTAAAAAGAGACGGGTGTAGATGAAAAGGGATAGTGCCACATTCTTTCGGGATGCGGCCAGCATTCTTTAGAAAGGGAAATTATATTTTTTTTCTTCTAAACCGCTTATTAAACATTTCTTTTGTAAGGTTAATTTTTAGTTTTGAAGTTTTTTCGACCTTATTATGATATATGGGTGTAAGGAGGTGTGAACTTTTTTGAAGTTTTCTATTGGTTTTATTTTTATTTATAATTGGGTGCCATAGCTAGTTCCAAATTCAATTAATTTAGATGATTGGTTTATTCGATGATGGCTTGGATTGTGTTTTGTTTTTATTTATTTCATTGTTTTATTCATTTTATTGTTTTGGGAATTAAACATTAAATTAATTGTGAAAATAAAAAGTAACTAAATTTTTTTTAACAACAGTAGGATCGCATCCTGGATTGACTTACTGAGGTGCTTAGATAGGGGAAAGATAGCTCTTTAACTTACGATACCTACGAAATAAAATAGATTTTGTTTCCTTGACTAAAAATCTTGTTTATTTATTTAGAATATCCAACAAAATATGTACCGTCAAACGGGGTGAATAGGGATGCAGGGGTGAATCGGGACGAAACTTTAAAAGGGATTTTAACATTGAAATAATATAGTTTGTTGCCTAAAAGGACTCTAATGTGTTTACTGTATTATAATTAACGATTAAGTGCCCTTGTTGGCAACATATTATATGATTTCAATTTTAAAATCCCTTTTAAAATTTGGTCCCGATTCACCTCGTTCGTACAGAACACGTTACGGCCTGATTCAAATTTAATGGCGGCTCGGAACATGAGGCGAGTCGCTGCGCAGTAACAAATTCACGTGTCAGCGGGGGTGAGGGGTGAGGTACTGCGCAGCGAGTAGCGCACTTCAGAGCCGCCATAAAGTTTGAATCGGACTGTACCTACCTGATACGTAAATAATGGGCAAAGTGGGTGTACTCCTTCACTTATAGGAGACCACAGCACGCACAATAAAGTCATCATCAATCGTCAATTTCATATCAACTGTCAATCTTTGGAAATTTGTTCCAACTAAGAATTTTTTAGAATATTTCATATGAAAATTTCTAGGTGGAACAAATTTCCAAACTTTGTCAATGATATGAAATTTATTATTATTATTTAGTAAATATATCATTCCTACAGTCGCAAATCGCGTTCTGATCAACACACGACTTAAAACAGAGCTACAATTAACAAAACACAAATTAAAAAAAAATGGTGAACTACAGCTGAGGATTCATGTTAAATTAAATCTATTAGATATTAATAGATTTAATTTAAGGTGAATCCATTAATATTTAATAGATTTAATTTAAGGTGAATCCTCAGCTGTAGTTCTCAATTTTTTTTTACCTGTTATTAGTAGCTTTTAGTTACCTATTATTATATTGTTAGTAAAGTCAGGTGGCTATAAAATGAATAGGGTAGATAAATGTCCTGGACAAGAGCTTTTTCCATAAATCGTTGCAACGAGCAATCCTGGCAGGATATTACCATAATTAACGCGGTTGTCAGGCGGATTGATGGGGCTAGTAACTACTTATAACGTTAATTTATAGTTTACAGTTAAGTATCCAATGTCAGGACTTTTATGCGTAGCGTAGGTACCTAAAAGTAGCTATGAAGATGATATAAAAAAAAATGCGTGAGTGTCGTGGAACACTCGGTTGGAACAAAGTTCATTTTGTAGTTTTTTAATCAATTTGTCAATTAATTGACTATAAAAAATAAGAGAGTCGTAATATAAAATTTGTAGGTTACAAATAAATAATTCTCATAAAAAATAACTAACTATACCCGTGCAGCTGGTGCGAATTTACTGGCTGCCTTGAACCAATAAGCGCGCACCTATGACTGAGCACAGCCAATAGAATACGCGCTATGGATAACCGTTTAAACTAAAGAAAGGGTCGTGACGGAAACTCGTGACGGCAAACTCTTAAACTTTTTTCGCCTAGCCCCCATCCGCCAAGTCCGTACCGTGCGATAAGGAACTTCGTTCCAATAAAACCCTGACACATGCCGTGTTTTCTGATTACATTACTTCTTAAAAAGTCTCTACTTAAATAGAAACTAAGTTCAAGGCTTTCTTGATGTTGACCCCTTGCTTATATTTTTACTAGCTTCTGCCCGTGGCTTCGCCCGTGTGGATGTCGGAAATTATCCCGCGGGTACGTGCTACCTGGATAAATAGTATCCTATCATCCATCAAATCCATTCAGCCGTTATAGCGTGAAAAGGTAACATTTAGACAGAGTTACTTTCGAATTTATAATATTTTTCTACGTACGAGTATTAAGGAGAGGAAATCCTTACGATAGGCCTCAACAGGGACTTTTTCTATATCTGTTCTTACAAAAAAAAACACGTGTGGCACTCGGGGACTGCCGCGGTAAAGCTATTCCATAGCATTTTTTATCAACTTATGCAATTATAATTATTTTTTAATTTTTTAATTAGGCAGTATTTTTTTTTCTTTGATATTAATTCAAGTACAGTCGTACCATATACATACACGTTAAGCGAACGCTCGGCCGAGCTGCATGGTAGGCGGAGTGGGGGGTGTTAGGGTTTATTTTCGTTACGGAATTTCTTGATTCGGTCGCCGCGCTCAAAGCCCGCGATAAAAGCTATGCAATAGCTTAAAAAACCTGCAAACAATACAAAAAAGGGGCAAGTAATAGCTATGTACCAACTTATGGGTCACAAGCGAAAGCAAGATACAGACAGCTTGACTCCATGATTTGAATAGTACTTGAAAATAGTAAAAGCTTCGCTTATTTACTATAGAGCTTTACAATCAAATGAGGTATTGACAGCAACAAGGCAAATAAACACTGTCAGTACCTACTGATTGCAGGGCGAAAGGTTCTTACTTGTAACCATTCTACCATTTCTACATTCACTGGTTGGTAAAATCATCTAAACATAGCTGATTTTACCACTTCCAGATAAGTTACAGTAGAATTATTTTCTTAATGCCCCTCGGGAATCATCGCATTTCCGAATACAAACGAATGCTAATTTCCATGTCCATCAATTATTAGATTTATTCGTGTATAATAATTTGAATTCAAAACTAAGTACTTAACAACGTAACAACAATGAAAGTAGTTAGTTCTGAATTCAAATGATTATATACGATAAATCTAATAATTGATGGACATGAAAATTTGCATTCGTTTGTATTCGGAAATGCGATGATTCCCGAGGGAGATTAAGAAAATAGTTGTACTGTACTTATCTAGCACTTCTAGCAATGATGACTGATGATTGAGATAAAATATCTGTTCTAATCATCTGCCTAACGTTTTCCCAAGCTATGTTGGGGTCAGCTTGCAGTCTAACCGGATGCAGCTGAATACCCGTACTTTACATTAAGCGACCGCCTATCTGACCTCTACAACCCAGTAACTGGGTAACAAGATACGCCTTGGCGAGACTGGTTGTCAGACTTACGGCCTTCTGACTGTGGGGTGCCCCGTAACAACTGTTAAAGATCTACGAATGGCAACCGGGACCAACGGATAAATATCTGTTCTAATACTAACTTTGGTACTGTACCGTCCAACGGGGTGAATAGGGATGCAGGGGTGAATCGAGACGAAACTTTAAAAGGGATTTTAACATTGAAATAATATAGTTCTTTGCCAAAAAGGACTCTAATGTGTTTACTGTATTACAATTAACGATTAAGTGCCCTTGTTGGCGACAAACTATATTATTTCAATGTTAAAATCCCTTTTAAAGTTTCGTCTCGATTCACCCCTGCATCGCTGTTCACCCCGTTTGACGCCTACTTGTAAAGAGAATTGAGACAATAAGTGACCTTTTGCTTTTATAAAGGATCAGTGCAATGCACTGAATGACGAGCTGTCAACTGTCATGCACGGCGCATTCTTATAACATTTAAAATGAATGATCGGTACTATTAAATAGGCCGATATGAGGGCCTAATTACAGTTAATTGAAACAAAGTAGGCAAGCACAACAATCTCGGTCTATCTAATTGGTACTTGCAACAAGGCGTCAAGTTGTCAATGCATTTGACAGTTAAGTCAACATGGTGGATCACGCATGCGCTCTGCACGCGACCGAAAAGTAAATATAGGCGCGTACAAATTTCATAGCTATTTAACAATCTGTATTGAAAATCATCGTGTTAATGCACAAATTAATTTTGTTTGTTTGACACATTTTATGATTTGAGTTTTTATTTATTTGTGAAGTTGACAGAAGTTGATGTGCCATTAGATAATTCGAATTCTTAATAGGTACCTCCGTAAGTTAAGAAAAAAGAAATGGTAAAGGAAATTTGTATGTAAAGAAAAACCTTGTAGGTATAACTCGTGTAAAGAATCGCAAAGCTTCTAAAAGAAGCATTCTAAAAATAATAGGAATTTCGATATGAATAAAATACCAATTGAAATTGAACAGATTTAAAGTGCCTACCTAGGTAAGTAATAAAATAAAGTTATGACAAGACTTGCAATATTTTATCGTTTTTCAGGGTTGCCCACATTAGAGGGTACAGGAGAAATAGACGATCTCGAGTAACTTATGTTTGAAATCGGTTATTTTAAAACTAATACAACACGACGGCATAAATAATACAATTCCAAAGATTAAAAAAAACCCACGATGTTGTGATGTCGGAATAGCGTTTATGATTAATGGGAACACATCCAATTCCCTATGAATGACTATGGAGATGGAACACTTAAGTACGACATCATATATCATGACGTTTCATAGTTTTACAAACTAATCAACAACAAAATACGTTACCCCACAATACAAATGACTCTAATTTCTATGTTAAAACCTCAATCAAGTTTGTACTGTATGGGCCCATCATACATTCAAATTAAGTCATTGAAATACTTAGTTTGAAATCGTTTGGGATATAATGGTCGTATTTCGCGGTCCAATGGGCCTATGACCTCATTACATCGTAATACGTATAGTATGGGCCACACGATGCGTTTCACTGATTGGGGCTTTGACCTTAAGTCACTCAAAATTCGATGTGTGAAATTAATAGAAGAATAGATGGGTCTTTTTAATATGCACTTTGGTGTAATTCTTGGATCGATTGTAAAAAATATGTAAGTGGTGAAGTGATAGTGATGAATTGAAGTGCTAAGAGAGTGTTGTGTAGTAGTATTGGTTCACTGTTTAGTAAAGTTCATTGTGTAGGGGTGTATCCCAAGTCTCGTTCTAATCATAAAACTATAAAACACCTTGTTTTTGGCAAAAAGTGTGCTCTACAGGTCAAAATAATTAATGTTGCTTAAGGCTTTTTGAAGCTTACTCTTTTGATAAAAAATATCACTGGAGAAAAAATTCCGCCTATTTTTAGTTTTCCCCGATTTTTCCCGTCGTGAATGTGACGAGAGACGCCTACTTTGTCTTCTACGCACACAGAAACAAGAGGCCAGTCTAGACGGTCACACACCCTCGCATTTCGCCGCCTGGCCTACGCACCCTTCAACCCCTAAGCACGATTAGATTGATCCCTCAGGCCCAATGACATCCCCTCACCCGAGCGCCCTTTTTTTATCGAGTTTTGTCCTAAAATGGAAAACAACTACCAGGCTTCCAGTCTTCGAGAGCGGTTTACGAACTTTCACCCTTAGAACAGACTCCAAGATGCGCAGACTCTAACTTGTCTTATGCCTCCGCAATTCGCACCCCATATCTAACTCTTTCTAACACTACGATCCAGATGAGTATGCTATCTCTTTCGCACCTGCCTATAGGGGTGGTTTCGTCTGCCTGCAAGCAAGTGTGGGTGGATTTAGGTTAGGGGCCATGTACGCTCAACCCCTTTGACATGTGTTGCGTGTGTGGTTATAGCGTGTGTTATGTCTAGTAGGGAGGCATACATGTGATACTTCCTACCGGTTTCTGGTGCCTTGGTACATGAGTATGTGTAGAGATTAGAATTTGCTAAGCAAACGCTGTTTTTTTCTAACACGTGCACACATGTGATACTAACGTAGGCTTCTAATATTCGTAGCCACATACATACAGCATAACAGCATACAAGCCCGTTATTCAAATGCACATCTAAGTTCTCGTACGTGGACACAATTTTCACACGAGTGCTGAACGTTAGAACGGGCAGGAAAATGTGGATGTGTTTGTCTCTTTCTGCCATGAAGGCTTTCGGTTTCGGGAACCTCACACGTCGCGGTTAGAATCGGTACAGAGAACATTAAAAATAACCTTGTTAGAAATTGATTTAAAGACTTTATTGCCAGTTTATGCAGATCGTGTTTCTAAAAAAAATATACAAAACCATTGTACCTCAGTTGGAGTATGAGGGTGGATTGTTAATGCTAGTAATAACCGCAAACAGTTTTTCTATATACAGATAAAGAACGCAGGAAATAAGTGCAAAATCAATAAGGATCGAATTCTACACAATTAATACAGAATACATCCAATATTAATGTCGTCGTTTGTGCAATTATTGCAATAAAACTTTGCATATTGTAACTTTGCAAGCATAAAAAACGAAGTCCAAATCAAAGTTGTTTAAGATGTTTATCAGGTACTAGTTTCTAAAATCAATTTAAATATTGTCCGCTAGACATAATGTCTCGTTAAGTGGCATGTGCCGACAGCTACTTAGCGGTCACAATTTGGCTCCTTTTACGGTCAATTGTGCACGTCAAAAGTACACTTGAACTACGAAAACCGCACTTACTACTACGAAGACTCTTTCAAGGTCAAACTTTCAACTTTTACGTGTGGTTGACTGTACTGCTCTTGTGTCCACATTGCAACGCGGACCCGTTTGCGTAAAATTAAGCGTTAAATTGCTAATTTTTGATTCAAGTGTCTCCCCCCTGCCAGCTAAATGGTTGCTTTTGGATATGTGAAAAAAAACACGGCAGTAGTATATGTACATTATTATAAAGAAATTAAAAGGAAAACTATCGTAGCTAAGTAGGCTTTACGAAGTTTACAAGTAATAGTCGACCAACTTACATTTGCAGTTAGAACGTATGATAAGAATGCAATAGCGACTGTAGGAATGATATATTTACTGAATAATAATCATCAATTTCATATCAATAGTCAAACTTTGGAAATTTGTTCCACCGAAGAATTTCTCAGAATATTTCATATGAAAATTCTTAGGTGGAACAAATTTCCAAAGTTTGACGATTAATATGAAATTTATGATTATTATTCAATAAATATATCGTTCCTACAGTCGTAAATCGCATTTTGATCAACATACGACGTAAAACAGAGCTGCAATTTGCAAAAAACCAAAGAAAATTTGAATTTGGAGGACTATAACTGAGGATTCACCTTAACCCTTTTTAGCAATGGGTCCCTAATAATGGTCTAAAACTGGACTAAGGTCCACATAAGAGATCGCTATGGGTCGACTGTATTGTACTGTATCTAGCATACTGCGAAATCTAGCTACGGACTGAATTACAACAAAAAAAAACATACTATCCCACTTTCAAACATCTAGTTTGTACTATTTTACTAACCTAACTAACTCTACCACTAACGAACTAATTTCAAATGCATTTTCTTTACGTTCCATTGCAAAATATGAGTTCTTTGATATAATGTGAGTTTTACTTCAACAAATACATGGCCCAGTCAAACATCAAACGTGAACCGGCAATAATATTTGCTCCTAACAAACCGAAACTAATTGCTTGGCGTTGTTTCTGGGCTAATTACTAATTACTGGGTAATTGCCTTATTAATATGTTAGTTCTACTCTCACGTTAGTATTGCGTTTAGCTAAATTGTGCTTCGTCCTTACTAATTGTTATCCTTAATTCCTTACTAATAATATTATAAATGATAAAAAGAAGTTGGAATGTTTGTTACGCTTTCATGCTAAAATGGCAGAACGAATTTGAATGAAATTTGGCACACAGATAGAACTTGACCTGCGCGATAATTACGTAAAACACTAACAGTAGGAATGGCTTTCATTTTGACAGTTCAACAACATTCATTGCGTTATTTACGTTGTTGAACAGACAAATGTTTCGAACATATGAAACAATGGATTAGCAATAGGCTTCAAAATAATTCAGATTGTGATTGATAGCATGTTACGTAATTAGGGTGCTGGGTAAGGACATAGGCTTATTTCATTCTGGATCGCAAACGAAGTCGCAGACATCAGCTAGGTTTCAATATTTTCTTTAATTTTCTAGCTTCGCGATCAATTCTTCGCTAGGGGTCAATTCCGTTGTCATTATTTTATCGACAATAATTTTTAAATTCTATAAAATTCACCATTGGAGGTGGTTTCTAAAAAATCTAATGTTTTCTTACATCTATTATTGTTAAAAAATCGAGCATTTCGAATTCAATCTGCCTAGCTTTTTCCCAACTCAACTCAACTCAAAGCATTTATTTCAACTAAATCAATTACACGCACTTTTGAATTGTCAAGGGGTCGGTCAGTCAGAAAGATGAAGCTAGTTGCCCATTCCAAAGCGTAGTAGGTACCTATGGAGAAGTACGGGCAAGAAACTCCACGGACACTTTTGAATCAAAATATGGCAACCATATTTTGGTTTGCTTCCAGTCTAACCAGATGCAGCTGAATACCAGTATTGACATGGAGCGACTGCCTATCTGACCTCCACAACCCAGTTACTGGGTAACACGATACCCCTTGTTAAGGCCGTACTGGTCGAAATCGATAATTTTGAACTACTAGAATTACGAGTAAATAATATTCTACAATACCCAGTAGCACATCAAACTCCGATTTTAATAACTAGACAAAATTAACAAAATCCTGCCATAGATTCCCAGATAAAATACCAAAACGTTTTAACTATTAATTTAACTTAATTACAGCACGTTCCATGTTTTTTGTGTGAGTGTCGAATTTTATTTTTGTCCATATCTCCGACGTCTCCGAGACTCCTACGCAACAGGATCCGAGGGGTTGGATTAAAAATAACTTGTTTTTATCCTCTTTTTAACATTTGATCCTAAGTAGCGGTTGTCAGGGGTGCTTACAGATTTGTATCTGTTCTTTTGAATGCTTTTTATAATGTACCGTGAAGATGGAACTGATAGCGCCGTGTTTTAGTCATTGGAAACTTATTTTGAAACTTTATTGGCAGGTTTTATGGATTTAACACTAAACGAAACGTTATTAAAATTTCAAAATTACAAATTAATGTTGAAACATTTTGAATTCAGTAAGCAGTCCTAAATATTATTGACACTAGTATCGTTCTTCCCTTCTCAGTAATTTAGGGTTAACAGTTGGAAAATTACCTGCGTGCCTATAGTTTATCCCTGTGTGTTTAAATAAAAAGTGAACATGTCACATTGTCGGTTTAAATGAATCTCAAAAACCAACATTCTTATTTTGGTGTTATTTTCATCTCAGAATCTCCTTGTAAACTCGGTGTAACATGCGTGCGTGTTACGTGTAAAGATCTCTCTCGCGATAGCACTCCGTACAAGGGTTACATGACTACATGATAGTGCGCGAGTGTGCGGTTACCGCGGCTGCCGATACTACTCTAAGATTACGCGCTCTGAGGGCTGACTATAATATCTTCTGAGCTCTGCTGCCCTGGTACTGCAGGTGACGTAATAGTTTCTTTGCATATATTATCTTCGTCATAACCGTCTTAAGAATTCACGATAGTTTTGGTATAGAATAGTTGAGAATTGTTTACTGGTAGCTCCCGCGTCGTCGTAGAAACACCTTGCTCAGTGGATTTTGGTCCTTATTGATCTAATGCTTAATGTCATTCTGGTCAAATTAATTTGTATTTAATTAAGATTTAAAAAAAAAATTGTCCAGTTATTTAATCGTTACTTATTCCTTATGATTTCGTGTATGTTGGTGGCCATTAAATAAACTCAAAAAACAAAATTTTCTTTCTTTCTTTTCTTTCTAACAAAATAATATCTATACTGCTTTGGAGATGCTTCCTATTGTGGAACAGTTGTCCTTAGGTTCAGAGTTAATATTTCAAAGAAGTATACTAAAACAGAAAAAAAAAATTTACGAAACTCTTGTACAGTCGGCACACGTCAAGCTACACGAAACTGTCAAATTTTCCCAAAAGATTTTAAACCTTAAAATGTGGTGGTTAAGTTCAAAATTGAGTGAGAAAATCTGACAGTCTGTGATAACTTGATGTGCTGGCGACTTTACTAGCAACATCCATCTTTACCGCACATAAAATTATGCGGCATCCATTAAGTAATTTGTGGCTAAATGAACACAACCTCCCTAATTTGATCTCTCTCATTTAAAAAGTTATAGACACAGCTTGGCTGTAACAAATAGATGTCGGCACAACACTACGCTACACTCTCATAATATGGAGGTTATAAAAATGGTCTAATATGGGAATAAAAGTACACAGTAGGTTAATGGGACATAGAAGGATTTATAAAGCTTGTCTTGTGCAATGTTTTGACAGTTAAGGCTCCTTCAAACAGGCGCGACACGCGACGCGAATCTCACGCGACTCAAAGGCACCGCCTCGCCTGTCTCGCGACGAGCGGTGCCTTTGGTTCGCGTGCGATTCGCGTTGCGTGTCGCGCCTGTTTGTAGGAGCCTTTATCTCTTGCTACCCATATGCATCATATGGTCCGGAGTACCATACAGATGAGTTTTCTTATTGTTTGTCGCTAGTTACCCTTGTAGTGGCATGTACAACACCACATGCGAGCTATGCGTCACACTGACGTCACGCAAGATCCTGCATCGCGCAAGCAGAGTTTACCGCGCATTTCAGGCCTAAATTGAGTTAATACAGAACTCAAGGATTAAGTTTAAGAGTTATCGCTCTGGATCTCGCCTTATAATCATAGTATGAGCTTGGGTAGCAATCTGTTGAGTTTTCCTATTGTTTCAAACAAACTAGGTCGCTAATTATTCCTTTTAGACATAAACCGAGTAAAAAAAATATAGCTTAAGATTAGTTCTTCCAAAGCAAGGATAAACAAACTTAGGGTAGCCATTTTTGTTCTTTGTAGATGTTGGAAAAGTGATACCGGTGAAATATGCCAACTTTGCCAATCAAGGTATCTTTGCCCAGCCCAGCATATATAAGCAAATATAAATTGCTTTTAGGGCAAAGATGCTTTGTTTGGCAAAGTTGGCATCAAGGTATCTTTGCCCTACAAGCAAGTTATAAGCAAATCTGCTAGATTTGCTTATAAATCGCTTTTAGGGCAAAGATACCTTGATTGGCAAAGTTGGCATATTTCACCGTAAAGCTCGAGTATGTGTAAATACAAGTATGTGTAACTCCTTAATTATTGGCTCTCTCTGCATTAATATGTGCCAACTTACCAACATTTTGTAAAGATACAGACAAATCCTTCGCTTTACGACTTAAAAAAGACTTTAAAAAAAGGAGTCGAAAGATTACCGTACAATACGAACCTGTAACTTTTGAGTTGTAAACGTATGAAGAACGTATAGCTGTAATTTTATGCTTTAAATTTTAAAAGACAGTCTGCTGACATTAGCAACGGACAGCTGACGTTCAAGGGTTGTTGACTGATTGTTACCTTCAGTTTCGTGTAAAACACAAAATCAGTCGAAATTGTTTAAAGATTTCATCTATTTACAATTTTCCGCGAATTTTCCCAGTGTTTTTTAAGAGGCTCGCAGACAGGCGCAACGAGACAGCGCGACCTGACTCTTGTAGCACAATTTCCATGAAGTTTTCATAGAAATTGTTCTACTAGAGTCGCGTCGCGGGAGCCTTTAACATTCCTTTCCCGATGCGTTCATGATGTGTCCGGAAACTTACACAACTTTATTATTTTTGTTCACTGTAAACCTCAAAAGAAGTACTACTTCTACTCCTACCTATGTTAATTGGCCAGGTTTTTAAAATATTTCGTGTTTGGAAAGAAAATCCAGTGTAGGTACTTAGGACCAAAAACTAAAGTTTTTTTTCCTTATTATAGTGTGAAAATACTATCAAATAACTAGTTAGCGATTATGGATGTCATTAGGTCTCTGGCGGCGCTAATAAAGGTGACGTTGCATTATTAAGCCAGTAGGCGTGACCAGGAGAGCATTATCACGCGGCACGTCTCATCGCTTTCATCATTATACGCTGCGCTTACGAGCATAGTCTTGAAGACAGGTCACCTAAATGTAGCACGATATATTTATATGGACTATGGATGTTTTTATAGGAGAATAATGAGTTTCTATCGTAAATTAATTACCATTTATTTATTCAGAATTGAAATTATATGTACATAAATAACAACTTACATCTAATTAATTAACCTAACCCACCTAAAACTATTAACAAACTAAAAAATGGCGTCAAAATATTCCTCCGCATCGCTGTCGACTGGTAATGTACCCAAGAGACTGGCGGCATTGCCACGTTGTATGACAATGCTTAGCTTTACCTCTGGCCAAGGTAAAAGCCAGCCCTTGGGTCACGGGAAGTGACCAAGTGAAGTCTATCGTAAATTAAATTCCCTCAACGTCTTTCTTATCGTCCGGTGTTTAGTATCCCTTACTTTCATATCTTCATAATTACTTATATTTTTTTCTGGAAATGTGTAAGAGCGGAAGACAGACTTTTTTTTTAGATAGACTTGGGTAATTTTTCTCCAATAATATGCAATTTTTACATCAGGTACTAATTTACGACAAAACCTATATTACAAATCGCAACTACAGCCATCTCTTAGTCTACAAGGGCCAGTTAATAACGCGGGGTGTCTCGCCGCCTAACGTAATTACCTCTTTATTACTGAAATATTATGGCCAGCCCTCAAGGCCATGTCTTTTTTAAGGTGACTGCACTCCTGGTTAAAAGAGCAAGGAACCCTCCGGGGTTATGTAATCAAGATGCAAATGTCAATTTGAATTTAGTGTTTGCAAGAAAACATTTTTGAACGTGTGGTTTTATTTTTTTTGTAATGCTAAGTGCTTTTATACGTTTATTATGGAACTAATTTAAGCCTATGTCCGGTAGACTGCTGACATTGCCGTGTTTATGTAAGTATTAAAAGGCAGATAAGCACAGTCCTTTTGTAGAATAGAAAAACGAAGTTGGGTCTCCAGTTATTGTTAAATGTTGCTCTTGCTACTCTCATCTGCTCTTGTCTTGTTGCACTGCCATTTCAGCATTTGCAAACATCTCTTACGCCAGCGGGGTAAATACGTAACACACTGACAGTAGGAATGGGTTTCATTTTGACAGTTCAACAACATTCATTGCGTTATTTACGTTGTTGAGCAGACAAATTTTTCGAACATATGAAGCATTGGATTAGCTATAGGCTTCGAAATGATTCAGATTGTGATAGATAGTGTGTCACGTAATTAGGGTGCTGGTAAGTCGATGACTTTACCGCACGAGGAAAATTTCCTGCATTTACGTTAACGTGATAGGTACCCTAAAATTTTTTTTCATGAGAATTAAGAAGAACCGCAACTTTTGTGCAATCTATCCTAATTTCTATGATAACTGATTACAATTCAACAGTTGTAGTTATTATATCCACACGCTAAACACTAGGTATTATCGCAAGCTGAGATAGCCTAAGATTTTTTCACAAAAACATCATTCCTTTGAAAAAGTATCTATGTAAATCACAACACCTACAATTCGACATGACTATGATGACCCTGTTTTGTTTACACAAACCCCTATCCATCGCGTGCCGTAGTCACGTGCCGAATAAACGATTCGACACGCCAGGTAACCAGAACGCATGCGTTAACACGGCCGCCATTGTAACCAGACCTCCCCACCCTTCACAACTAACTTAATTTTCAAATATCGAAGGGTCCACGCCGCAGTGGGAGGGTTCTTTCTAAATTGGTTTACGGGACAGGTAGAAGGCAGGTGGGCCATGGGACGCATGCGCCAGATGCCAGGTAAGTTTGGAAGCAACCTCCTGATATCTCCTAGTATCCTGGTAGGCGGCTGGCATCTTGCCACAGGTATGATCCCAAGGAACAGGTGATAGGACTCTCACATGGACCCAGGTGATGACCCTACGTGTGAATCAAACACCTGTAGACATGACTCAAGAATATTTTTGATAACATTATTGTATTTAATTTTTAAGCGAACTTGAACTTTATTACAAAGGAATACGGCTCTTCATGAAAGAAAACACTACGTGCCCCGTCTGTTGTCATAGAATGAAAAATGTTTCTAATACAAAAAAGCTTTCTTCTTTCATAAACATGTCAAGTCAATATTTGTTCTGTGAAATAACTAAAGTTAGGTATATTCTACAAAGTGCAGTTACTGAACATTAAAAATGCTTTGCGTAGCAAAAGACCATTTCTCAGATTTGTTACGTCTGTCTTACGCGCGTTGCGAGTGACAGGACGTCAAAATAAATTGATATACCGCGCCATTCGATCGCTAGCATTGAACTTCTCGCAAGATAAGTACTTTATGACATGATTTATTACCTACTTACTTTACAAAGTAAAGTAAATAGACTTATATCTGCTCGACGTTTGTCCGTTAAAGAATCTATAGAAAAAGCTCGTTGCAAAAGAGTTTTGAAAGGGTTAAAAATCTTTGTATCCTATGCATTAGGGTAAAAATTTAAAGAAAGATTGGAAATAGGAGGGTTGTATGTATCTCAGACCAAATCAATACTGTCAACTTTGACGTGAGGCCGCGGTTTCGTAAACATGTGTGCACTTAGCGAGGTGTAGTTTGCTTGTAATTTGGGTTGTAATTGTGTGCGTGTGAGCATGTATGCACAGAGCAAGGTGTAGTTTTTCATGCTTTGATTCAGTGTATTGTTCGCAGTGCTGTTCTGATTTTTTATTTGATCTGAGGGTCGTATAGTCACAAAAAATTGAAATTGTTTAAATTACTGACACATTTTATTTGGTTTTATAGTAAAATACCCTCCGAAATTAGCATTTCTAAGGGAATTTTAAGCAACTTTTATGTATGTCACCGTGACATGTCCTGGTAGTCGAAATCTTTGACAAGCTAAAGTTTTTATACAAAATCTTGAGCTGATTACATAATAACTCAATCATCTGGCCGAAAATCTGGCAAAACTAATCCAATATTACTGTTCACAAGGTTGTAATCATGAACAAGCTGAATTTATTGAAGATGCAGTGGTAATGTCTGTATAATAACAATATTAGCATAAAGATTTAAAGTTGCCAGTCACTATAAACGACGACCTGTGGACATAGTGACGGGATGCGCGACTTGGTTATTTCGGTCAGATTGTGCAAAACGCGAGTAGCGTTTTGCACAATCTGACCGAAATAACCAAAGCGTTTTATTCTCGTCTACCTATATTAATATCTAAGTTGTTACAGGAAGCTTAGATCGGATAGAGGAGCAATATGTTTTAATATGACATAGAGAAAAATCTGTATAGGTAATTAATTAAGTATATTACAACTTAAAAAAAAAATACCCGGCGTCCCAACCAAAATGATCGTTTGTGCGAATACGTGATTGTCGCGTTCATTTCTTTCGGCGAACCCGAATGCGTGGTCGCGTCGACTGAGGGCGCGTTCCGGTTTTCCGAAGGAATACCTAAGTGACATATGAACGTGACGAACGCGTATTCGCGCGAACGATCGGTTTGGTTAGGACGCGGCGGGGTTAGAATATAAATGATGAAAGTGTTTTACATATTACTAGAATTCTAGATCGTCTTGAAACTTGGTGTTAGTTAGATTAGCTTGTAGCTCTAAACATAAGGAAAACGCTGTCACTAATTTACTCTAATGACGCATCCTCGCCACACAATACTCATTTCTTTACTAAAACGCTCATCAAAAAACTTTTTACTATGTAATGACCCTAACCCTTTCGCGGCGCGCCGAAGTTTTTACGGAACCACACACAGACTCTTTAGACCTCCCGAGAAGAGGGACGTGCCTCCGAAGGGTTAACTAATGATGACGGCAAAAAATACACGGGTTGAATGGGAGAGATTTTAGGTATTATTTTTATGGGCATTTTATTAAAACTGGGCACGGCTGGCATGTAAATGGAGGTTGAATGGTTCCGTAATTCGTATGATTATAAATTTAAATCTTTTAGAAAGGCAAGTCAATCAATATGACAATGAGAAAAAGAGCTACGTTCTGTGCAAGAAGATTTCAAAATCTATCATTATCATCATTTTAAACGAATGACGTCCACTTCTGGACATAGGCCTCCCCAAGCATCGCCACATCGACCGGCACCCTAATTGCGCAACACACTATCAATCACAATCAGAATCATTTTGAAGCCTATTGCTAATCCATTGCTTCATATGTTCGAAAAATGTGTAAAACATAACGTATATAACGCAATGAATGTTGTTGAACTGTCAAAATGAACGCCATTCCTACTGTTAGTATGTTACGCAATTACCCCGCGGGTCTGTGCTTCTCGCATGCAGCGGAATGTTAAAATTTTCTACATTGGACATTAATTAAAAAACTTACATACTTAAAGAATAACCACCAAAAAGCAACCAAAACGTGAACGTCGAAAAACGGCAGTTACTAAAATTAACCATAATAAGAAAACGAAGCGAATAATTAGATCGATTACACAAAACTGAAGCAGAAAAAAAAAACGAAATGCAGTCATCAGTTTATCACCTTTCAAAACCACGTTAAATAAATATACAAGTAATAAAATCTTAATAACCATTATGTTGAACAATAAAACATCAGCTGATCCGTGAACGCAAAAGATAATAGCGGCAATAAAATTCACAGTAAAAATATAGATATAACAATAAATCTTACTCTAATAGACCGACCGGAAAAAAAATGGCCGACAACCTAGATTTTATTGGTGTATGCTATATTTTACGACTACAATGTAATATTATAAAATGTGTTTTAAAAGTAGAATCAAAATGAACTGAAGAATACCGAGAGAGAGCGAGAAGATGACACGCTCCCTACTTTTAAAAGTCAAAATCTCAAATCGAAATTAACAATATATATCCAAAGAAAACTGCTGATAAAAATGATGATTGATCGATTATGGAAAATAATCTTATCGACACGAAAGGAAAAATAATCAATATTGAAATACCTTTATAGTTCATGAAGTAACGTTTTGTTCAGAAGAAGAATCAGTGCTGCTCCCTTATAAGTGAGTAATCTTACTGCGTGAAGTTTTCACAATATGCCAATAAATGATTCATTATTATCTTCTGTACAAATGTCGCCGAACAATAAGCTATTGACCTCATAAACGAAACAAAGAAGTTCAAGTTCCTTATATCTGGCATCCCGGTCCTGAGTTCGATGTCCGAGTCAGTCGACTGTTACGGCGCGGTACTAATTGATTAGACCCATCAAATTTGTCTAGACTTGTCCACCCGTGACCTATCTAGGTCTGCTTAAATTATATATCATTAGGGTTCCTTGAAATGCTAACAAGATCGTTTGAATTTCTTTTAATTTAATGAAAATTTCTGGACAAAAGTTTTCTGTAAGTGACCGGCAGTAAACAAGCTTTTCTAGCTATTTAGATTCAGCTACATGCATTTTACAAAAACAATATTTCTAAAAGCCTTAACTTATTCAACAGATTCAACGTTGTCGATATCATTCATGCATCTCTGATACATGTAAAGGGTTACATGTATCAGAAATTCAAATCAAAATGTATACGCATAATGCAATGGTGCTTTCTCATAAATAAATCATATATATATTCAGCTAAGCTTTTTTACACAATGACGCTGAAAGCTAAAAAATAACTAGGCGTAAGGCGTACGGACTTCTCACAGTAATTGACAAATTGATTCATTTAGAAAACACGATGTTAAACCGCGGGAACGCCTCCCAATCTCGTTGCTAGCTCTTCTATTGAATTGTCTATTTTGCTGTTCCTAGTTCCTACTGTAAATTACTGTGGTGTGTTATCAAGATAAGTAAGTCTTTAATAGGATAAATAGTTTATATCATGACTCATGTGTTTCTTGTCTCAGCTGTTAAATTATTCGGCCTTAAGTACTGTACCCGAGATGTCAGCACCATTGACGGGGTCCGATAGGGCCGATGCTTGCTGGGGTCGCGGATTGTTCGAAAGAGTTACCGTGGCCCTGGCGCACACACAGGCAACTGAAGGAACACGGTTGGGTTTTAGTCAGTTAAGACTCTGGACACGCCCTTCCGCTCCGCCCAGAGCGGGAGAAGTCAAGTGATGATTTCCAATGTAAAAAAAAGAATGGTTCTGTACCCTAATTGCGTAACACACTATCAATCACAATCTAAATTATTTTGAAGGATATTGCTAATACATTGCTTCATATGTTCGAAAAATGTGTCTGCTCAACAACGTAAATAACGCAATGAATGTTGTTGAACTGTCAAAATGATAGCCATTACTACTATTAGTGTGTTACGCAATTACCTCGCTAGAGTGTTTTACATGATTTACTTTAGGTTATTTTAGAATGAATTACCTAAATTCATCATAACTGGAATAAGTTATCCTTGTTGGGATTTTTATGAGGAAAAATTATCAGTTCGACGAAAAATAAGTCCAAACATTACAATACCATAAATTGCACTTACGATATGGAAACATACATCGTTTGCACTCAGTTCCTAATGTAATTCAAGCTTCTATTCAAACGTTGACTCATAGTACGAGCGGTTAAATTAATATTTTTTCGAAACAAGAGCTCATTTACACATACATCACTATGCGTCGGTTCTTCATCAAAAGACTGTTTGTTCTTACTGATAGTTAAAATTTATTACTCTGCTTTGGCCCTCCAACGTGAACGAATTCCATTACTCTACCACTTATACAACTTTCATCGGGCTCTTGTATTCAGCGAGCAATGTAATATGTTGGTCGGTATCTTACGGACGTGTAGA
This sequence comes from Dryobotodes eremita, assembly GCA_917490735.1. NCBI lineage: Eukaryota > Metazoa > Arthropoda > Insecta > Lepidoptera > Noctuidae > Dryobotodes > Dryobotodes eremita. Next base: position 17,727,813 of record OU823257.1, read on the forward strand.
CAGATCTTTAGATCTAAATAAATGGCCGTGGGAGGCGGTGTTTAAAAGAAAGTGGGAGCCATAAGTGGACAATTAGATCGTCTAACACTAACAAACGCCGCTTCATTAACATTTAGAACTTCAGTAATGACGTCATGTATTTGAAAGAAACTGTTAGTATTCTACCCACGTGTAATTACTATTAATGTCAATTTATCATCCATATTGGTAGCAACAACGACTTCTAGGTCATACATGGCTCTGAACGCTAAGTGTCAAAATTGAATGAGTGCCAAATCATTTTGGCGACTCCATAGAGTTTATTGAATGATTGGATAATTTTTATTGTTACTTATTCTTGTTTTGACAGTTTCAATTGTTTGTTAAACCACTAGTTATCGTAAAGGATCTTTACTAGGGAAAAGTTGCAATGACCTAGTTGATATTTTAGAGCATGAGTATCGTCGCATGCACGTTTAATGATGATTCACACCCATTCTATCAAGAGACCAAAAGCAGGTCAGTGCTGGAGTGCTGAATATTTGCCCCTTCAGAGTTGCCTAGCAACAGTTTGATCTGGATAATTTTAACAAATCTATCGTTTTAACATAACATAACATCACGGCTGTATTCCCGAAGGATTAGGCAGAGGTGTACCTATAGTACACCCACGTTTCACCAGTTCTGTTTAAGTCCCATGTAATAGGGGGCGAGCCTATTGCCATCAACCGGGCACAAATCCCGACTGGCTCTGCTTCTGAAAAAATCCTGATGGAAACGTCCAATAGCACTTTGCCCGGCTCGGGAATCGAACCCAGTGCCTCATGCTCAGCAGTAGCGTTTACGACCACTAGACCAATGAAGCAGTCTGTCTGTCTTTTCAAATATAGCAAAAGTACCAAAAAAAAACGTTGATCGCGTAAGTCAAGTACCAGGGCGGCATAAGACCAAGGATCACCATCCCACATCAATTAGCACGAAATGTAAAACTATAAAAAGAATATCAGTCCCAATAACACTTTCCCCGACTCGGGAATCGAACCCAGGACCTCATGCTCTGTGGTAGCATTTGCGAACACTACACCAACGAGGCAGTCTATCCTTTCAAATATATCAAAACTATCAACAAAAAAAAAACATTGATCGCGTAACTCAAGAACCAGGGCGGCATAAGAGCAAGGATCACCATTCCACGTCAATTAGCACGAAATTTAGAACTATAAAAGTAATAACAGTCTGCAAAATAGTCAACCTATTTTCATGAGTGACTTTTAACAATAGCGATTACGAGTCATAAATCAATTTGTTAGTGCTTTCAGTCTAAGCTCGGCTGAGACCTAATTCCCATGAGGAATTAATAATGGAGCCTAAATTGCAATTAAGATGTTAAGCCTGTGTGTCATAGAGACATTTGGGAACGCATCTGGTATGAACTTGTATTAATAATTCATTTAGATTGTCGTTGGGTGGTCTTGGGACACAATAGTTTACGTCATTAATGTAAATATACTAGTTTAACATGTGATATCCGTATAGATTACGTAAGTTCCAAAAAATCGTAGACTAGTGACATCTGGACCAACCCGCACTGGTCCGCTTGGTAAATTACGGCCCACTCCCTCTCACAGAGAAGAGGCCTTTGTCTCAGCAGTGAGAATATTATAGCCTGATTATGCTATGTAGATACCCTAGTCCACGGTATAATAATATACTTCGCCAGGTATAGCATCCCGAAACACAGGTTGACACAAGCCTACGTCATCACCGCTGTGTTACCATTAGTGTGTAATAATAACTCCCCAAACGCCTTTATTATCTGTGCAAATCTGATATAACAATGAGGTTTTAACTAACAATTACGTTGGTATATGTTTAAATTGAATTGTTACATTTGATTAGAAAAACGAAACGACAATTTAAATGCTATAAATATATTTTTTAATAGAATGGTGACTGTAAATGTTTCCATAATTCGTGTTTTGTTGCAATAAAGTGGCAACTGGATAGTGACGTAAGTATGTGTCACTCCCGGAATGCCAGAACTTGTTTTTTTAGACCATGCCCTAGTCTTCGTCTTTATGTATTTATAATAGCTTTTTAGCGACGTCGTCTGTATTAAGAAGTTACGCCATACAGGTTGTAAGGGACAGCCTTCCGTAGACTGATGAGGTGAATTCAGTAAATACTAAGAATAATAATAATTCATACTAAGATGACCGATACTTGAAATAATTTCAGGAACGTTATGGGAATCCAATAAACCTTATTTTTTTTATTCGTTCACACGCAATGTATCGTTACCGTTGCAAAACGCACGTACCGAACGGCCGACAGCGCACTCGCGCCACGTGATTTATTTCAACATCCATTGCCGATTTTTTTATTTCTGCTGTTTTATTTACATAAATGGAGTGCTGCATACAGAGAATGTAATTTTACATTGAAATAAAGGAATAGTGACTGAAATAACGATAAAAAATATTAAAATTTACCTGCGAAATTTTCCAGTGGAATATGATTCAAAACAAGAAGCTGAATGCACCCTGTTAGTTTGGGGAGGGTTGTCCCTTACACCCTGTACATGATAATAAAATCACCAAGTCCTTTAAATCATTATGGCCCGAGGGCGTGTTTAATATAGTTGAGTCCACTAATGTACGCAATTACAGTGTTGACCGTAATTGGATTGCAAAAGATCTTTTATAAAATCTGGACAAGGTTGTAGATATACCTACAAATCACAAGATAGTTTTTAATCTAAAAACCATTTAGCTAGTATTTGGGTCTTGATTGATACTGAATAATGATGACCATGTCTTCATCAATCATCTACCTAGTTTAGGACTTGACTCGTTAGGTTGGGGTCCTCAATCAAGCTCTATTTTTACGGTAGCTACTAATGATGCTCATCGACCTTTATTTCTCGTTAACATTGCCTCTTGAAATACCGAAATAAATAAAAATGTTTAATGGTTATAAAACAACACCACACGATAAAGAGAAAGAAAGAAATGAATATATTATTTTAGTCAAAGAGGGAGACGGAGATATAGCTGAAATCGATCTAATTCTGAAAGTGCTTTCTGCCATCATTTACCCTACCGCTAAAAATATATACAATTATCAAAATTTAGATGATAAGAAAATACCGCAAAACTACCTCAAAGACCGCCGTGAAATCTCAAGTTTAAATAAACTCACTTTCGAATCAATAAGTCAGATAGAAATAATTCTACAAGCTAAGCCTGTAACATAATTGTGTATTGTGAACGTTATCGACAATTTCATCAGCTCTCTCATTGTGTTTATTTAGCAACAATATATGAACTGAACAATGTACTGTAGGTGGTATGTGTTGAAACGAAGCGGAAGAACAGAATAGATACAAATTCATAGAACAACAAAGTATCTATAGATGCGGAACTTCTGCAACTAAGTAAACTAAATTTCGATAATTATAGTCATAATTTCAGCCGACAGACGTCCACTACTGGACAAAGCCTACCCGAAGCGTCACCACATCGACTGGTCCTTAAATTTGCTTCTCGCATCCCGCGAATTCCCGCGACTTTCAACAAGTCATCGATACATCTTTTGGGAGGACGCTGCGCTTTCCGGTATGCTGTCTCCACTCCTGAACCTTTCGATCCCATTGACCATCCGTTGATAATTAGTATCCACGGAGGATAATAGTAGAGCGTAATAGTGAGCTGCACGATTACTGACAAATGCGTGCACTGACTGGACAGGTCCACTCAATCTGTGTGGTTTTTCCTCAAAAGACCATTTCAGACACAAATCTACATGGTCTTCACATGATCTGATCAAGATTATGTCTGGACTTTAAAAGAGACTGTGACCTCTGAGTTTGTTTCGGCCTTTCTTCTGAGTAGTCAGATAGGAAACGCCGACCTCATCTAGTTTTTAAAATATGATTGACGTGTAAAAGTGTTTATTCAAACCTACTTCTAGAAATAAAATCATTTATCATTTATAAGACGTAGGAATTCTTTGGTTTTGGTGCGGTAGGACTTGTCAATGCAGTTTGGGTTATAAAGATTCGCGCTAATTCCTTAGCTGCTCTTTTTTCGATGGCATGTTATCATCATGTGTCCAAGGGAAAGAACATGAGTTTCAATTCTATACAGTTTTACATCTATGATAAAACCTACATTGTAACTTCTACGAATAACGGAATAAGTGTCACGAAGTCTGTGTAAACTCGTGTGTGTGTGGGATTTCGTTTTTGCATTGCATTAATGCGTTGCATTTGTAATTCCGTTCTATATGCAAATTGTAGGATTGCAACGTTTTTTGTTCGATGTGACCTATAAAGTTTAAAAAGATTAAAGAATTAAGGCTCGTAAACACTGGCGCGACGCGACGCCCGACACAAAGGCAACGCGTGTCGCGCGAGGAGCGTCGTCGCCTTTGTGTAGCGCTGTCGTGTCGCGCCTGTTTGTGGGAGCCTTTATAATGGAACCTGGGTTTTCTGTTGTGTAATGTATTACAAGAACATGGAACGAATAAGACTGTTATCGTTTCCGCCATTTTGTTTTAACACACGCTTCATAGTGGCAGTGACTTCGTAAACGTTAACGTTGCTAAACTTGGACCTTATAACAGTAAAGTATTGAATTATCTTAAAATAACCGGAAATATAATCACATATTCCGTAGTCCCAATAAACGTTAAGCCTAGTTTCACGACACTTATAAATCAATACTACAAAAATAGTCGTGGCTCTAATTCATAAAACATTTTTGGACATCACCCACGCGCTAATCGCTTGTCGCAATCTAACTTTCGCAACGTGTGTTTCTAAGAGAATTTAAGACTTCGCAGACTGCAGATTCTTTTTTTAACCAACTTCAAAAAAAGGAGGAGGATTTCAATTCAACGGTATTTTTTTTTTTTGTTTTTGCTCAGACCTTTTTTCTGGGTGAACCGATTTGGATGATTCTTTTTTTATTTGAAAGCTGGTGCTTCACATGTGGTTCCATTTAAATTTGATCAAGTTCTGACCAGAAGTTTTCTAGTTATTCTTAATACTGCGTATTTTTTCCACTGAGATTATATTGATGATGTTTTAATAATTTCCTGTCACGGTTATTTACATATCAAGTAATGGTATACGAACTTGTGTGGGGTAGGTACCACAACAAAAAAGTGAAAAAAAAAGTCAGTTGATTTTTTGTAAAAGAGTTTTTTGTAGACCGATTGTTTGCTTAAACCCTGAAGCAACTGGATTCAGGCAGCACAGGATCGGTCCTTATAGCGATGCTTGGGGGAGCAGCCGAAAGAAGTCCACTGTCAGACATATGCGAATATGTCCAACAAACGATTTATTTCGACTGATGTGATTATCAACCTGGATATGGACATATGGTACAGATCTACCAAGATTCAGAGAGCTCGTCTATAGTACATTGCAGGGCAGTTACTCGTAGGTATATCAAAATAGCTTCACCTATGTTGTCAGTTGGTAGTTCGTTCAGCTCATCCTGACTATCAGTTGCAGTGGCGTTATAACAGATTTTACCAAAATCGGACGATAAAGAATCTATAGCGACGTGTGTCTAGACCAAGTTCTAATGCTAATCGTCCTGCGCCCACATAAAAACAAAACATAATGTCACCGTCCGAATCAAGTTGTTATCTTTCGTGATTTGCTTAACGAGTGCAATAAACTAAGTTAGCATCAGGTAATTTTCTAAGGCAGCGCCTTTATATTTTTGCGACTACATTATTTGACAAAAAAATTTTAGAAATGTTTTTGACAAAATTACCAAATTGTCATCATCTGCTTTACCTTGGGGATCCCTGTACAGTTTTACAAGGTACACTAAAATGATATCTCATTTGCACCTCGGATATCTATGTTTGCACCTTATTCCCTCCCTCTTTTTTCCTGTACCCTTCTTAGAAAGAAAGAAAGAAAGAAATATATTTTATTTCGGACACGCACAGGAAATACAAAGAGTCAAAATAAAAATCTTTATATATATAAAAATTACGTGTCACGTTGTTTGTCCGCGATGGACTCCTAAACTACTGAACCGAATTTAAATTTGATTTGCACATCGTGTCCAATTTGATCCAACTTGAAAGATAGGATAGCTTACATATCAATTTATAGTTGCAATATTATTTTATTGCAAATAATTTGTCTATTATTTGACAGTCACTATTATCTGTTAGCTCCAAACGATTCTAACAGATGGCGATATCTGTTGACTGGATTGAGTAAGTATTCAATAGATGGCGCTATGTTAAAAATACAAACGTTTCGTATAAGCTACAATTTAATAGCATAACCACCACGTGTTGCTGAGGCTAAGGTATAACCTTAATTTATTTTGTAATAAACGAAATACAGTGAAATAATATTATAAAGAGAAAGGATATGATTGTTTGATTGCATTGAATAGGCTCCGAAACTACTGAACCGATTTCAAAAATTCTTTCACTGTTGGGAAGCAACACTATCTCCGGGTAACATAGGTTATATTATGCTTTACTACCCGGGCGAAGCCGGGTCGGGTCGCTAGTAAATATATAAAAAAGGAGCAATTTAAACTAACAAAAAGGGGAAGGCAACTGTCAAAATGGCGCTGTCGTAGCTAGTTCCCAAAACAAGCTAATAATGATAAATGATAAATGATTTTATTTCTGTAAGTAGGTTTGTACAAACACTTTTACACGTCAATCATATTTTAAAACTAGATGAGGTCGGCGTTTCCTATCTGACTACTCTGAGAAGAAAGGCAGAAACAGACTCAGAGGTCACAGTCTCTTTTAAAGTCCAGACATAATCTTGTTCAGATCATGTGAAGACCATTTAGATTTGTGTCTGAAATGTTCTTTTGAGGAATAACCACACAGAATGAGTGGACGTGTCCAGTCAGTGCACGCATTTGTCAGTAATAGTGCAGCTCAACTCAAAACTTAAGGAGCAGAACGATTCTATATCTAATGCAAGGCGTGAGGTGGTTTTTATTTATTTTCGTGAATTAATGCGATTTTTTCTTAAATAATCACATTCATCACCGATGCTTACTATACAGGGTAAACTAAGATATCTATCTCCGGCAAGTACACCCACATCGTAAAACTTTACCACTCAATCGTAAAAAACGTGAACACGTCTCTGATCGATACAGCAATATAGACGTATTGACAATTGTCCTGATAATAAAATCGAAAGTCGGACATCTGTTTCATTTTATAGATCGATCATAGAAGACGTTGTTCATTTTATGCCTGGTTTTATATTACTTTATTTATATGGCTTGAAACGAGTCACTAATATACATTTCAATGAGTTGTAAAAGTAATAAAAAATACGTAGCAAAGTTATAATTTTCTTGAAATATTTTCCAATATATAGCCGACTAGCTTCTGCTCGCAGCTTCGCCCGCGTGGTTGTCGGAAATTATTCAACGGGAAGGTGCTACCGGTACAAAAAGTCCTTCCATACTTCCCCAGGATGCCATCCATCTCCTTGCCAAATTTTATTAAAATCCGTTCAGTGGCGGCGTGAAAAGGTAACATACAGACAGAGTTACTTTCGAATTTATAATACTAGCTGTTGCCCGCGACTTCCTCTGCGATCCAGGATGAAAGTAGACTATGTTCTGTCTCAGGTCATGGTCTATCTGTGTGCCAAATTTCATCCAAATGCGTTCAGTAGTAGTTGATCTTTGATAACAACGAGACTGATGTGTATCATATAGAACTTTATAACATTCATATTGTCAAATTCAGAATGTTAGTTCATTGCACTGCATGCGGACATGGGATATCGATTTACATTTAAAAAAAGTAATCGTAACTCTAGTTGCTTCAAACTCTGTTTTATTTGTAACTAGTTTCTGCATGCGGCTTCGCCCGCGTGTATGTTGGTAATTATCCCCCGGGAACGTGCTATACCGGGACAAAAAGCCTTTGCTCTTCCCCAGGATGCCATCTATATCCTTACAAAATTTTATCGAAATCCGTTCAGTTGTTCAGGCGTGAAAAGGTAACATACAGACAGATTTACTTTCGAATGTATAATATTAGTACGGATTATCTAATTGTATATAAAAATCTCGGACCACAGTGTTTGTTATCGAACTCCTCCGAAACGGCTTGACCGATTTTTATGAAATTTTTTGTGTATAATTGTTAGGTCTGAGAATAGGTCGTAAAGTTATTTACTTAATTTAATTCATTGTCCTATTTAATAAATTTTTATTTCACTTAGTGCTTATGACATTAATTGATTTGATCTCACATTTATCTGTTACACATATTTTTACGAGATTTAATTAATATGGGTCAAAGACCTGAAATAAATGAATGTTAATTTTTAATTTAAAAGTATATTTCATACCGCTGCGGGTGAAACCGCGGGGCGCAGCTAGTATTTATGTATAACACTTATCTCAGTCTACCTGAAGTGTAGTTTTTTCTAATTCTATAAAACTCAATAGTTTAGTCTTTAAATTGTTCTCGTCACGTTTTCAAAGTTATTGCGATCTTAGTGTATTTTCTTAAAATACATAAACAGATGTGTTCCTGTTTAGCAGAGCAATGACTTGTATACCTACACCTGAAAACGCAATGAATTTTTCTAGTAAATTGTATTACGAGTAAATGCACGTGATGCAATGACGGCACGGTTGGCGCAGACTACTGCGCTGCGTGTCGCGGGTTCGATTCCCGCACAACAAGCGATTCACGCACGCAAGTAGTTGTTCCGGGTCTGGCTGTTTGTGTATGTGAGTTTAAATGTTTGTAAACGCACCCATAATACAGGGGAAATTCCTAGTGTGGGGCAAAGTTTCACAAAAAAATAAAAAATAAAAAAAAAAGTTTTTTTTTTTTATAAAATGTGCTATGAGTAAAAGATCGATTTTAGCGATAAGACCGCCTATTATGTTACCCTATGTAACATTTCTACATTTATATCTGTAATTTTTATGGTGTACATAATAAAGAGTATTCTATTCCATTATATTCTGTGAGACGATATAACTATATTGGAAAAATGGTGTGATGAATACTGTCAATAATCATCGATAGCCTCTTCTACCACACATCTATATGAGCATTTCAGTATGAAATCGCCGCGTTAGGAGCGACTAGAGATGCTAAATTACGAATAATATTCGTGTCCGAATTCGGCGCAACTGAGCGCAAGCTAGCTGTCGCAGGGTATTGTTACAATTGTCACGGGCTGTCAATTTCTAGTTGTACACGGTGATGGTCACTGATACGCTTGGTTTGTATGATAAGTGTTGACAGCACCGTCTCTAGCAGCGGCCGCAGTGGTGTCTCTGTGATCTATGATTTAACAATTCCAACCATAAAAATTTCGCAAAATCTTTTCCATCAATTCTTTGATTCAAACTCAAATCTTTCCTCATTCCTGTGATAATCTTCAGTTAAAGATTAAATGCTCCCGCAGACAGGCGTGACGCGACACCGCGACACAAAGGCGCCGCACGTCGTGCGAGTAGCGGTGCCTTTGTGTCGCGCGCTGTTCGCGTCGCGTGTCGCGCCTGTTTGTAGGAGCCTTAAAGTTTTTCATAGTATAGTAAACAGAGATTTTCTATTTCCATCCTCATTTTATATACATAGTAACGGTTGAGATTAGTTCAATTGTTTAGCCTTGGGTTTGCTTTCTTTGATGATTTTAGTGCGAATTCGCAGGGCGGTTTACGAGTTATGCGGCCCTATGCCAGCTATTCGCGGCGCTTCGTTACGAAATAAACAAACGATGTAATTTCTAATTATTCTTTCACGTCTTATATATCTTTATTAAACAGAGTTCATATTGTTAACATTGTGTAAAATAGAAACAACTTTATTTCGTCTAAACTAATGTTATAAAGATAATTTGTTTTTTTGTATGTTTGTTTGTTTTGTTACGCTTTTACGCAAAAACGGCTGAACGGATTTGGATGGAATTTGGCACATGCGTAGACCATGATCTGGATTAGGACATAATATACTTTTTATCCCGATATTCCCACGGAATCGAGAATTATGCGGGAGAAACCACGGCGCGCAGCTAGTTCTAGATAAAATGGTTTTCACGTTACCTACTCGTAATTTCGTAAAGCTTTTGAGCCTAAAAAGTCTTCCAATGCAAAACTTCGTAAAATCAATGCAATTTTATTCTAGAATAAAATTACCCAAGCTTCTCAAATCCCAGAGAGACAAAGCATGAAGGTACCAAAACCTCGCCATGTTTTTTTCCAGACAATTTTCTTCGTACTCATTTAACGCTTTTTGCGGAACTTAGCAACCATTCAAGGAATGACTAGACTATTTCTAGATAGCCTTTAAACCATGTCAAATGAAACAAAATCCCAATCAAGTTATGACTGATTCGTATCGCAAGTCTTTATCCATCGGATTTGTCATACCATGCACTACCAAATGGCTCGGGGCAATATTCTCATAGATTCGCGACCGAGTTTAATGTTCTAGTCTGTAACGTAAGTCGGAACGTTAACCTCTAGTCCGTGGGTGCATGCGTAGGAACACTAAAAATCTGGATAAGCAATCAATCAACGCCTTTAGACTAACGGATGTACGGCTACCAATCTGTATACCTGGTTTCATTTTCACTTGGTTTTTTTTTACTTTATTTAATTTCTTTCGCACTTTTTTATTTTTCTATTATCTGTTGTTGTTGTGTACTAATTACCCATGTTTGCCTTGCAAACTAATAAATCATTTGATTTTACAGAGAATTTAGTTAAAAGAAACACTCCTTTGTTTTAACATCATATATTTATTTGTCATTTTAAACAAATAGCCTCGCTGTCAGTGTTTCTAGATTTGTGTTAGTTGTCAAAAAAGTTAACCTCGTCATTTAAAAGACTGCAACAAAATCTTTCAAGGTTGTTAACCCCGGTTTTTCACTTAGAGATGCTAGTGAAAGATAGATTTTAGGTTAAAAAATAGATTCAACAGTATTTATTAATGGCTCACACGCATGTCTGCGTTGTTTTAGCCGATATACAATTTACGCCGTGTTTAATGTATCTCTTTATACTAACGTGACTCAGCTACGTGAATATAAGCAGGTGTAAGTATTAAATAGTTTACTGCTATGACTAACTATTAGTTACTACTAGTATTTTATATTTATGTCATAGGTACAGAACCAGTTAAATTTATTACGAAACAAACCGTGCGCCCGCTGTGATTTTCCATCGACAAAAATGACAAAATTTAATACAAGCTTTCGTCCCCTATTAATCCACTTTAGGGGATGAATTTTCAAAAATCCTTCAGTATCTACTCGATGCAAATTTATAGGATGGCTGATTATTTTTTTCCGATTACGATGTTGGTTTCATGGAGAAAGTGGTTCAACTTGATGGTCTGTAACACACCCTTTATGATCACACTTTTCTGATACACGCTGTATAAGGAACTCCTGCGCAAAATTTCATACTTCTAGGACCCAGCGATTTAGGCAATCCGTTGTCTGTCAGTGAGTGAATGAATTTAAGAATTTTATTAAGGAGTTATGATGATTTTAATGAAGTGTAAACTGATAAAATGTCCAGTTTTTACAGAAATAATTGGAAATATACTTAGGTAGGTACGCTAAAATGAGATAAGAAACGAGATGAGGCCTTATGCGACTCGTTGGACATCCCTTCAAAGCATTAAGAAATTTAACTTTATTCAAATATGAATTTCCATTCTGCGACCAAATTAATCCGCGTAACAATGAACTCATCAGTCCAAAAGCGATTTCGCGACACCATGACGATGACGAGTGCATTCAACGCGAACTAATCCGATTACTTCACTTTATAATGTGAATTCAATTGAATGACAATCACTTTGAGTTAGATTAATGAATTTGAATACTCTTACACGACAATTTATTACAGCTTTAATTCGACAAAGTATAGATTAATGATCTTTTAAAATCAGATTTGTCAACATGTCGTTACGAAAATGTATTCGGAGATAACGGTGTCAAGAAAGTTGGATAAAACTAAATCAGTTATACGGTTATTGGAAACAGTTGGTGTTGCAAATGAAAGAGGCGTTGCAGATAGTAGCGAAACTTGACAGATAGATAAGGAGACAATAGCATGTAGGTGTGCATACATAGGAGTATTTTGTCATAACCATTTGTAATAATTTTTGCAACACATTTTGGTGATAATGACGAAATAAATAATGACACTAATTAAATTATATGGCATGAAGTGAACAGCTATAGAGATGATTTGTGATAGAGTTGTTTGGAAGATAAAGACATCCTGCGTTTTTTCTAAATAAGACGGCAGGATGCTGGATGATTTTGAAATTAACGAAGTGTCAAAAAATGTGATAATATTATATTATTTCATGCAGACATACGGACGCATAACTTAAAAGGAAGAAGGGCGATACTCGCAAAAAACTGGAAAAGTTTCAAGTCAAAATATTTATTAGTCCTAAGATCAATACTAATGGCGGCTTTCTTTAATGAAAAGCCATTATTACAGCTGTCTTACTAACTCAAATGTATAGCCAAGCAAAGATTATGGAGATTAATACCAGCTGAGTCTTTAGCGAAAGCCATTAATAGCAATTGCGCTCTATTAAGCCGCGTGTTTTAGTGTGTGTGCCTAATTAGTCAATCGATGTCAACGTTAATATAATCAAGAGAACAATTAGCAAATTCTGAGGACGTTGACAGTTCATTAATCTTTGGATGAACTAGATGATGCCCAAACCGTAATTGCTAATCTTGTATTTTTAATCAACATTTGTTTAATTAATTTGGAGTTTATTTACCAATGCATTAACGAGGTTCTGTTATTAATAGGCAACTTTACGTCACGCACAAGATTAAGATTATTGCTTTAGAACCGTGCAACAAACAATTAAAAAAAAAAAACTTCGTCTCCATTTACAATAAAATATCTCAATTTCTGGGGAACAGATTGGCCAGCTGCGACATGGTTGATAGGGTGTTGTATCGAAAAAAGGTTGTATTGTAACAACTTCAGAATCTGGTGGTGACGAAGCGCCTCCTCGCGAATATGCGTCTTGCAATAAATATCAATGATTTCTTGTATTTATTTAATGTCAATTCCTTACTACGCAATCAGGCCAAGCAGAAGTGTTTTCGAAGCTTGCTTGTGTACCTTAATGGGTTGAAAGCGTTCGATGGACAGTGTAAATATAAAGTTGTTTGCTGGGTCAACGAGGAACATACTGTGAGCAAATAAGTACGTGCTTGTACGAAAATTTGATTTGCATTTTCAACGCACGAAGCTCAGAATTTTTGACTAGCATTAAGTTATATTTTTGGTTTTAGACGTATGCAGGTACTATATACTTTTCACAGTAAATCTAGAATATAATAAAATATCATCAATGTGATATGGACAGACACTATTTAGACTGACCAATTGACATGGCTTCCATTCTGACCAAATGCGCCTATCAACGCCATCTACAATCCAAAAAAGCCGCCACCAAAAAAAATGTCTAGCCACGAACTTCTTATCGATGGAACATCGCGATTATCTAACTGTTATTTTTAGCGTATTGCTGTGCGAATGCTAATTGTCTGTTCGCAGACGCGCTGGCGTCAGCGCCGCGGGCGGGCGGCTGCGACGGAAGGCGCGCGCGCGCAACGCATCGGCATCGCACCTCTTTACATAATTTAACTTCTACATAAATAACTTTTAATGGCAAACTATTGATAGATTTTAGGAGCTTTGGACTGGGGTTATGGGAAATGTCTGACAGATGCATTAGTAGCACATCGTGATAAGGACAGAACTACCATCTTTAACGTGCAAGAATGTTAATTGCAAATAACTGACAGATTAATAACTATCTTCCCACTACAGTCTTATTTTCGACTTTAGGTACCTTCGACATCTTTAGCTTACTCCTAAAGTTTATGTACAATGCAGTTTGTCTGAAAATTTGTTTAAGAGGCCGATTTCAGCAGTGGGCTGCGACAGGCTACGATTGTAAACGACTTTAACGACAATGCAAATACCTAGTTATCTGTAGAATTTGTTAAAGCACTACACAACTTTATTTTGGAGTTTAAGACGAACACCCTTCTATTCCTATTTAAGCTCTTTACCAGCACCCTAATTACATAACACACTATCTATCACAAACTGATTAATTATGAAGCCTATTGCTAATCCATTGCTTCATATGTTCGAAAAATATGTCTGCTCGACAACGTAAATAACGCAATGAATGTTGTTGAACTGTCAAAATGAAACCCATTCCGACTGTTAGTGTGTTACGTAATTACCCCGCTGATTCGTAGTTCATGATTTTAGTAGCTACCGTTGAAAAAGCTTTAATGATAAATGATTTTATTTCTGTGAGTAGGTTTGTACAAACACTTTTACATGTCAATCATATTTTTTAAACTAGATGAGGTCGGCGATTCCTATCTGACTACTCTGAGAAGAAAGGCCGAAACAAACTCAGAGGTCACAGTCACTTTAAAAGTCCAGACATAATCTTGGTTAGATCATGTGAAGACCATGTAGATTGGTGTCTGAAATTGTGTTTTGAGGTAAGAACCACAAAGATTGAGTGGACCTGTCCAGTCAGTGCACGCATTTGTCAGTAATCGTGCAGCTCAACTATTTTATTACCAGTACTTTTATTTCCAAATAAGTTTTAAACAAATCTCCATTATTTAACATCCAATCACAATAACTCTACGACAAAAGCTCTTGCATACAAACTGCTAACTACCCACATTCGCGATTCATTTGTCCACTTCACCAGACAATAGAGTGCCAATGTATGTACTTATTAATATTCGATGGGGGACAGAACTCCGATGAAATTTATTATAGTTTATTATTAGGTGTAGTGTCATAGTGATATCATGGCGAAATTAAATGTATGCGCCTGTGGCGGCCTCTGGCGCACGTACATGTAAATGACGCTTAACGGTTACTTTATTGCGCAGGAGTCGTGTTGCAAATGTCTAAGTTAGCAATGGCGTCTGAATTGCATTGGGATTGTTCTAGTGTTTTATTGTTTTGATGGCATGTTTATTGTTTTAAATCACGAAGTATATTGGTGGCCCGCGGGTAAAAGGACCACAGAATGACGTATTCATTTTATATGTGCGACACTTTATACTTTTAACGAAGGTGAAGTCAGGGGGTCTACTCCCCAAACATGAATTCCATGGTTAAGGCCGAAGATACTGGCGATAATGGCGTATACGGACATGAGATTACTTTGGAGCCCGAACTAAGAATGAATGACAACACGATTTGACAATTGTCCCTCCTCGCGATGTATTTTTGCCCGTTCGAAAACTTTAATTTGGCACTTGTTTTGACGGATCAACTACTTTCATCCCAGACTTCAAGAAGGAATTTTCGACCTTATGCTCTGAAATCACTAACACACAGTGAAGACGAGTCTTTCTCGGTTTGAAAAGAGGCTTTATACATTTTAAGCTCGCTATGTTGAGTATCAATTATGTATTCGTGTACTTCTACGAATGGGGATACATAGGAGTAAACGAATCCTGTCACTCAAAGTTTTTACTTAAACAGTTGTTTTTTCCACATACCCATTATCAGCTTTCGTAAGCTTATCAAAAATATCTGATGGTAGGACCGCGGTCCATTTCGAATTAATGATAAGTCCATTTCTGCCTAACCTTCAAAATAACATAACTTATTACACTATTAAGAACAAGTAAACTTTCTCAGTTCCACCTCCACCATCAGTCCATCAGCTCTCAGCTAATTGCCAGCAGCGTGTCGGACGGATGCCGCGTCATTACGTGCGGTGTCGGATGCCGCATGCCGTGGCCGACACTGACAATTTATTATACCATGCTGATTAGTAGGAAGTGGTGTCGGATGTCGGAATGTTGGTGTTAGTGTTGTTCAATCCGGGGAGGACGCAGGAAAATGGTCCTTTAGGATACATTTTACAGCTTTTATGAAGCTAGTTGAAGTATAGGCGGGGTGCAATAAAAGAGCCTTTATTAAGCATCCGGTGCACCTTGGACAGTCCGCTGCCCTAGGACCTATATACTGACTGGCGTTATCACTGCATGACAAGTTTCTAGCTACCTAATAATAGCTTTTTTCATTGTCTAAGTAAGCATTACCTTAACATATTATACCCGCATATACATATATACAAAAAAAAAATCCATACGAATATTATAAATTCTAAAGTAACTCTGTCTGTATGTCACCTTTTCACGCCAAAACACTGAACGGATTTCGATAAAATTTTACAAGGCCATAACTGGGATCCTGGGGAAGGACATAGGCTACTTTTTGTCCCGGTAACACGTTCCCGTGGGATAATTTCCGACACCCACGCCGGGGAAGCCGCGGGCAGAAGCAAGTCAATAAAAAAAATACTGCAAGAAAGAATAAATTAATCTCAAAATTTCCCAAAAATCTTTTCCAAGCTTTCACCTTCACGAAACGACGGAATCACACTCAAACTCCTGAGCACTAGGCTATACAAATACAACCAGTGGCGTAGCTAGTCCTATAGGGGCCCTGTATCAAAATTTGTTGGGGGCCTTTTTACCCGACTGCAGCGAAGCTTCAAAAAACAATTCCTACCCTAGGTATCGTTTTTTACAAAATAGCACACTGACTTAGAAAGTATAGCTATTATTGTGAGTTTCTTGCCCGTTCTTCTCCATAGATACCCTACTACTCTTTGGATTGGACAACTAACTAGCTTCATCTTTCTGACCGACCGATCCCTTGACAACTCAAATGTAAATGGTTTAATTGAAATAAATGCCTTGAGTTTGAAGCTACAAACAAATTTCATTCATTTGATTTTTTTTGTTAGGTACTCATTCATTACGGGCATCTTATCAATAATAATTACGGATAATATTTTACGAATTTTCACGTCGCGTCGGTGGGGTCTGTAGCTTGGAGGCCCGTATCTTTGATACGGCTGATACGGCGGTAGCTACGCCCCTGAATACAACAAACTAATCAAAGAAAGGTGACAGTACACAATCGCAACCCGCGACTTATTGTATAACCTTTAGTTGCCAACTACCTGTGCAAACTACCATTGACTAACGGCAATGTAAGTCGGCAGTCGTTTGTTTTCGCTACAATGTTTAACCTAAGAACAGTAACTGCTGGTATGTTCATCTGTCATGTTTAAATGTTAACACACTTGACGTAACACTTCTTGCGACCAATAGGGAATTGTAAAGACAAAGCTATATGAATCAAACACCTATATTGTTATGTTTGCAGCATCGGTGAAGGAAAACATCGTGAGGAAACCTGCCCCCTAATTGCATAACACACTATCAATCACGATCTGAATCATTTTGAAGCCTATTGCTAATCCATTGCTTCATATGTTTGAAAAATTTGCCTGCTCAACAACGTAAATAACGCAATGAATGTTGTTGAACTGTCAAAATGAAACCCATTCCTACTGTTAGTGTGTTATGTAATTACCTCACTGGTCTTTAGTTACATAAGTCTGAAATTGCCGACCCGTCTCAGCGTTGGATTTCGTAGTATAATAATTATACTATTGTACTATATTTTCATGATGTGTAGTATATAGTATCGCAATGCCAAGATTGTACGCGAAAGGACCATAATTTTAATTCCATATATCTTATGCAAAGTTTTACGGCTTACCCAAATCTAAGCAGTTTATTTACGCTAGTAACTTCAAATCAGAACAAAAAAAAACAAGGCTCAATGACTCTGAACCCAAAACCTTGAAAAAATCGATTTCAATAATCTAATAATGTTTTGTTCAAGGAGATCTCCAAACGCCTGTTTGACACTTCCCGTGACCCAAGGGCTGGCTTTTACCTTGGCCAGAGGCTAAGCATTGCCATACAACGTGGCAATGCCGCCAGTCTCTTGGGTACATTACCAGTCGACAGCGTTGCGGAGGAATTTTTTGACGCCATTTTTTAGTTTGTTAATAGTTTTAGTTAGGTTAGGTTAATCAATTGAGGGGTTTATTCATAAACGTTGCTTAAAGTTAAGTAATGATTAGCGACTGTTTAACCATACATTTTTGACGTTTAAACGTCATTTAACTTTAAGCAACGTTTATGAATAAACCCCTAGATGTAAGTTGTTATTTATGTACATATAATTCATAAAATTATATTATAGACATAAACAGGCAAAAATAATCTGAGTAAATAAATTTTGCGGCGCAAATTTTGAATTTTGTTGCTGCCGTAAGCGAAAACATGACAAAACTAATCAAAATTTATGAAAAGCTACCGCATTTTGCGACAGAACCTCAGCGATAAGCGTCAGTGTGAAAAAAAAATGTAACAAAATCAATAAAAAAAGAAAATGTAGTAAGTATTATTTTGGGCAAATAGTATCTTTTTACGTTCCATAGACAATAATTTTCTGAGAGCCCAATTCAAACACTGACCCGTCTTGATCATTCTTGAGGAAGCGTGTTGATCAATGCTCGTGCCTTCTCAGTATGAGAAGAGGCCTTTGCCCAGCAGTGGGACAGTAATAGGCTAATAGTATAATAGAACAGCTTTTACTTTCAAATAAAATATGTCATAATCCTTTGTTTCTAATCTATTCTAACTAATATTATAAATGCAAAAATGAGTTTGTTTGTTTATTTGTTTGTTAGTTTGTTACGCTTTCACGTCTTAACTCGTCAACCGATCATCATGAAATTTTTTATACACATGGTTGGGGGTACAGAAAAGGATATAGGGTACCTTTCATATGAGGTTTTAGTATACAAGGTTAGTTTTCAGACTTGTCAAATTTTAAAACTCTTAATTAAATCGTTATTGTGTGTTAAACAACGATTACTATCAAATAATAATAAAAATAAATGAAAACATTCAATTGAAAATTTGCCCGTGTGCCAGCCGACGGACGGGAACCAATAGAATAACAGCTCATTCAGACAGACGCGACACGCGACGCGAATCGCACGCGACACAAAGGCACCGCTCGTCATGCGACAGGCGGTGCCTTTGTGTCGCGCCTGTTTGAAGGAAAGTTAATGCGGATTCGACACGGTCTGTTTTTAGAAGCGGACAGGACTAAAACAGTTGTAAATTTTTATTTAATTTGATTATATCATAAATTGAAAATATTAGGTCTTTACCTATGAAATTGCCGTTCTGCAGTACTGGCCATTTCAAATCAAAATAATTTTTGTTTGGCTATGAATTCTAATTTCAAATTAATTTTATTTTAAAAACATGGATTTTTTTTTCTAAAAGTAGTCATTTCTTTATTGATTAGTGTTACATTTTCATCGCATTTCAATCTTTTTCGTCATCATGGATACGTTAAAAATTCGAGTAATTATGGAATATGAGTACCGTCGTGGCAGCAACGCGGCACAAGCGGCACGCAACATCAACGACGTTTACGGAGCTAACTCTACAAACCAACGCACCACCTGTTATTGGTTTGCTCGCTTCCGTTCTGGAAATTTCGACCTGAAAAATGAACCTCGCGGTCGTCCGAAGACTTTGGTCGACAATGACGAATTAAAGGCGATTGTGGAAGCTGATGATACACAATCTACGGCTGAATTAGCAGCAGCTTTCGACGTTAGCGTCAAAACAATATTGGTCCATTTGCGTCAAATTGGCAAGGTAAAAAAGCTTGACAAATGGGTGCCCCACGAACTCAATGATCGCCAGCGCGAAGTACGCGTCGAGACGTGCCTTGCACTGCTCAACAGACACACAAATGAAGGAATTTTGAACCGCATTGTTACCTGCGATGAAAAATGGATTCTGTTTGATAACCGTAAGCGCTCAGCAAGTTGGTTGGATCCTGGTTCAGCACCTAAACAATGCCCTAAACGAAAACTTACCCCTAGAAAAGTGATGGTCACTGTTTGGTGGTCTAGCGCCGGTGTGATTCATCACAGCTTCTTACCAAACGGGGTGAGCATTACTGCAGATGTGTACTGTGAAGAACTGAACACAATGATGGAGAAGCTGGCGCATCTCCAACCAGCATTGGTCAATCGCTCGTCTCCGCTGCTCCTGCACGACAACGCGCGACCTCATACTGCACAGCAGACGGTCTCCAAGTTGCAAGAACTTGGGTTGGAAGCTCTCCGTCATCCGCCCTACTCACCAGACCTTGCGCCTACAGACTACTACTTTTTCCAGAATTTGGATAACTTCTTGGCGGGAAAAAAATTTAATACCCGAGAGGCAGTACAAAATGCCTTTGAAGAATTTGTTGCCTCCCGTCCAGCTGATTTCTTTAAGAAGGGCATCAATAAACTGCCACTGCGATGGCAAAGATGCATTGATTGCATGGGTGATTACTTCGATTAATACAAATAAAAAATTCATGAAAAAAATTCGTTTAAATTTTTTTATACAAAACGGCAATTTCATAGGTAAAGACCTATTATTATCGATTCTGAATCATCTCTAAAAATTGGGCAGGTCTTTGAAAACTAACTCTGTATTGTGGTATCTAATAACTTCCGCGAACGAAGTCGTGGGCAAAAGGTAGTTGGATATTATTAGTATTTTTGAAACGGTTGATGGTTGGGCGTCTTGCTATTTGCTAATGGTCAAAGGCCCATGTTCTACTATAACACCAGTCTGTTTCTGTTCAAATCCAGAGGGGTAATTGCGTAATACACTAACAGTAGGAATGCCTTTCATTTCGACAGTTCAACCACATTCATTGCGTTATTTACGTTGTGGGACAGACAAATTTTTCGAACTTATGAAGCAAAGGATTAGCAATAGACTTCAAAATGATTCAAATTGTGATTGATAGTGTTACCTACACAGTTAGGGTGCAGATCATAGGCCTCTCATTCTCATACAGAGGAAAAACGACCACGGTTATTCACTTAGATATTAGGTCGGGGAAAATGTTCTTGCGTATTTTATATACAAATTAAAGACTAAGAGCACGTGTGGCACCCAAATATCAAGCTTTTTTATTTATCAAAACTTTTCAAATGGGTCAAAACTGTTTTGTGGTCAACCCCTAACTCTTCAGCTATGTCGTAACTACTAATATGCCGATTTCGCTCGACTTTTTCAAAAATGGCATCGACTTTATCCGTAAAAGGGCGACCAGAGCGAGTTGCATCTTTGACATCAAAATTCCCGGACTGAAAACGCTTGAACGAACTTTGTGCTACTCTTACTGACACTGCGTTAAGTCCATTAACGTCACATATTTTTTTGTAATGAAACTTCAAAACGTATCGAATTTCTTCTTTAGATTGACTCATTTTGGCGGTCAGAAAAACAATTGAAAGATGGCGGGAAATCTTTATCACTTTTCTTTTAATGTCTTCTATTTAATGGTATCAAAACCAGCCAGATACAAAAAGTACAGCCAAAGAGATTTTACTACAGCTTTATACCTATGAAAAAAATTTTTCCCTTACCTATTATTAACAAATCTTAGAGCACGATAAGGCCTTTAGTAAGAAGACAGTTTTACGCAGTTATTCAGGTAAAGTTGGTCCATTGTTTAATTCTACCGCATTGGTTTGCTTCTCCAATAAATTCGCGTCTGATTTCGACATCATTCGTGTAGGTCTTTGTTCTAACAAATCATGCGCGTGCGACTGTTTATTGGCAAAGATCGCTCTCCGCGGCTCCCTTTGAGTTAGAGTGTTCACCTTAAGTACTGTTTACACTTCTCATAATTCATTGGTATTTGTTTAGCAGTTACAAAGAATTCTTGGCAGAAATGAAAGAAACTTGTTAACCGAATTAGATTTGGGAGATTGTTTATTCTAAAATTCTTTAGAAAATTGTAAACTACATACGGAAGGAAAAGGACCTTCTGTTTCAGACAACCATACCTCTTGATAGTATTAGTAATCCATATGGATACTAGGACAACACACTCGGATAGGAATACAGCCATAATAATTCTAAATCCTAATCCTAATCCTAACTTTAATATTATAAATGCGAAAGTAAGTTTGTTTGTTTGTTTGTTACCTTTTCACGTCCAAACCACTGAAACGATTATCCTGAACTTTTGCATTTACGTTGTCAGGGGTACAGAAACGGACTTAGGGTACCTTTCATCCCAAAAAAAAGTACTGTTCCCGAAGAAAACAACAATAACTTTCTTATGATAATATATGGCGCCACGTGTCTTTCGAATCATGATTGAATTATATTATTATAGAAACTTTAGTAGTGTGTTAAGAATTTTTTTATTTTTTTATTTAAGTACCTATTACATTTTGGGAGTCTTGAGTGTCGATTGGCCGGTTTTTCATTCTCCTAACTATAATTCCTCGAACAACCCGAGTGAAGCCGCGGGCAAAAGCTAGTAGCTAATAAGTTCAATAAAATAAAAAGTCAAAGAACGGAGGGACAACTCAGCGCCACAGTTAAGTGCGTAAGCATACTTATCCGGACTAGTGTATGCACAGTTTGACCCCCTTCGAATATTTGGTTTGTCTAATTCGAGGACCTAAAAAGTAAGACAATACGTGTATATTATTATTATTCGTACCATATCAATGCACTTTGCTAATCGCATTACAAAATAATCATTACCGAATTAGATATACGCATAGCGACCGGATGCCATAGTCTTAAGAACACATTACCGACACTTAGCTGGCTTCATGAATCATTATCGACATGTAATTGTGCATTCGTGTCATACGATGGGCGCATTTGCATCTTAATATTCAAATTATGCAGACTTAGGCAGCCTTGGTAGTCTAAGTTGTGACTGCGAGGACCATAGCGTTAAGGAAGTTGATCCTTTTGAGATTGACCTTCGATTCCTTAATGTTCGGAGATGATGATGTACGCTAAAGTTGATCCAGACGTGAGATAAGATAGATTTGGTTGCTTATGTTTTAAATCATTCCACGGCCCGCTTTGTGGAGAGGTTCTTCACTTTAGCTAGAGCCCTGATCATGGCTTGGATTAAAAGATTAAAAAAGTTCGTTTAGAATCTGTAGAAATTTCCATACAACTGAGTCTATGATAAAACTATTATTTTCATGAAAGGTATGCTAACTGCCTGGTAACTTACGATCTTCTATAAATATTTATGTTGCTGAGAGTCAAAGTTGTGATGAGATGTTTCTTGTTTTTGTGATTTGTTTTTAGTGTTTGACCCCCAGCACCTCCATTTTATGAATAGCCATATTCAGGCAAACGTATGTGGTAATATACATCAATACAATGCCACAACCATCTGCCCCCAACCAAAGCTTTAAACTTAAACATTATAACAGTACTTGAAGACTCCGGCTGACAGACGCGACGCGACTCTAGTAGGACAATTTCTATGAAAACTTCAAGGAAATTGTTCTACCAGAATCGCGTCGCAGTCGCGTCGCGCCTGTCTGCGGGAGCCTTAACACTTTTGATACCGAACCATCATGCAGACTAATTAACAGAATTTAAAGAGCAATGATACGTTATTCCGACTCCGATTATTTTGGTGTTAATTAAACCGATGTAACTCAGTTACTGTCGGTTTGTGAGGGAACCGCCTTTGTTCGGCCACGGAGAGTAATTAACTCTTCGCTTTCATCGTGGTTCTAAGGACTAGTGTCCCGTGGGACTTTCTTCAGTTTTGAATGTGTGAGTCATGAAAGTTGCGCGGACTGATTTTGTTACATGATACTCGTTGTCTTGTTTGCGCAATTTTATTTTATTTTATTTAGAGAAATAATGTGTGGGGTGATGGTGAAAATTATGAGAAATCTAAATATAGTTGGGCTCGAATGTACTTAGTTAAAACTGCTGAAACTATGTCTGTACAACTTCCTCATCGTAATAACAACAGTTTCAGTCAGTTAGTTCTTAAGATTTGAATAAAACCGGAGCAAATTGACTTTATGTACACCAGGACTAATTCGAATCTAAAAAAAAAATGGGTCTTAGAGGAGTCTTAATAAATTGGAAATCTTCAACTATCCCAAAACTCGCTTACCTCTTCTAACTCGATCTATTACATGATAGAGATATTATCGATACCAGCCCAAAGGTACAGTTAGGCCCATGAGTCCTTTATCGTCGAATTCTATCGACATGTTTCGGTGTTCGGCAGACGACACCGAAGATGAACGCGTCGATTAAACTTTTATTTACATACCATTACGCCTTATTATCGGTCTTTCGGACTGTACTTAGATGTTCAAAGTCGATAAATATGTTATTTTCGTTTTAATTCCCTATTATCCTTTTTTTTGCTGCCGTCGATCGCAGGTAATCTTAGAGATATTTATAATTAAATGAACATTTGTAATTTTAACCCATGTATTTTATTTGAATAAAATGTAAGTAAGAAATCTTTTTAAAAACAAGCTTTTAAGGACTAAAAAGTACTAAATAAAACTTACGTTAACATAAAACTTTAATATTTTCTTAAAGATTGAGACGTGAACGTCCTTCTTACCCTTAAAGATAAGCCACAAGCTTCTAAGAAAATATTAAAGTTTTATGTTAACGTAAGTTTTATTTAGTACTATTTAGTTCATTAAAAGCTTGTTTTTACAAAGGCTTTTTACTTACATTATATTTCGTACTTTTTAGCATTATAATTTCTTTAAATATCCGTTCTATCACCTTCTCTTGAAAGGTACTTGTAAAGACAAATCCAAAGAACTCAAACGCGCCTTTACACAAGTCATGATGTGAAGCCATCTGAGTTGCACTATCCAAGTCATGCCAAACTTACTTATATAACATTTTGTGCCTGTGCTGTTGATCACTGAGGAGTTCTCTCGTATGGAGCCAGTCCTGGGTGCAGCAGCCAGATCATGGTAAACTTTAGAACGAGCTATCATAATTAAATGCGTATATTAAATGTCGTGTCTGCACCGTTGACCGTTAAGGAGATCCTTCGTCTAGAGCCAATCCTGGGTGTAGACACATGGGTCATGCGTCATAAAAATGCTTTGTCTTAAAAACAGAATAAATGTGTGAAATTTCTACTCCGTAGGATAAGAGGATATGGTTTTTTTCAGCTTGCAAGATTTGCCCAGAACATAAACACATACAAACATTGCAAATTAAATAAAATCTTGTAAAATAGACTCGGATTGTGGCTACTGTTAAAAAGGCAAATTACTTGTATCCCGAAACTAAATAAATTGTTTTATTGTTTCAGATCGCTGCTTCTGGCAGCAATCGTATTAAGTAATTGTATAACATGGACGGCGTCCAGGCATCACTACGCACATAATGTAAGTACCTACATTTCTATGACAGTTCTACTTCACATCCTATTCCCATCCTGCAATCTGTCAATTACATTAAAAATCAAAAGTAATAAACATCGAAACAAATCCGATCCAATTCCCGAGAGCGTCGACCGCCAAACCTTGACACTGGTCCATCGCGGCAATATTTCAATCATCGCATCGCACTCGCGAACGAGCAGCTGACGTATATGTGATCACCAATACATGATTGACGAGTTTCATAAATAAGTTCGCGATGTTGTATTATTGTAAGTAATTTAGCAATTTTGAAAGTGGCTAAATGGTGCTACTGATACAAATTTAATGGTGGTTGTTTTAGAAATAGATGATAGTTTATTTTTATGGGGCTACGAGTTTAACTTATGATTTTCTACGGTTTTCAAAATGAAGAGGGATGATGCATATCGCTAAAATTGGTACCAAAGATTTTCAATGCTTTAGCGTTATTCTCATAGTAAAATTTTAGTAAGTATTCATTCGTAAACATATGTGAGATGCGCCAAGTTAGAGCGGAAAGACCAAATTTTTAAACATACCTGCTTGAATTGGTGATCACTAAAATAAAAATAGTCATAAACGAATGAATATAGTCTTATTACAATTACTACGAGCATGTTTCATTGGATTTCGTTGAGAGTGACGCGTATGATGAAGACTCGTGGCAGTCGCAGCGTGAGATCATGTGAGCCGACCCATTTCATTACTTAGAGTATTACATACAGGGCTGGCAATTCATTATTCTGCTTATTTATTACTACACTAACGAAAATGTAAGTATTGCATCTCATGAAACATACAATGGACAGATACTGCAGTGTCTGAAGTCTCAAATACCTAAGCTAAAACTTTATGGTCGGTGTTCTCGGTGGTCTAAATTTTAACACATAGATAAACTAACGCCTTCGTCCCATGAAGGTAGGCAGAAACTACAGACCGTCACCTGCTACGATCCTTACACTGACTCCTTTTAATTCCTTAAAATATATACAAAAAAAAAAACATCGAAATTCTAATGCCTCCAGAATCTTAGGTTGTATGTAGGTAAATAACTGTCAACATCTTGCTGATATTCTTCCTCCTTTAAAAAGTAAATATTGAAAGAGGCCTTAACTCCCTTTAAAATCTAAAGGTAGTCAAGGCCTCTTACAAATATTTAGGTACCTATCACTATATGTAAACTTTAGATATAGTGATAAGTACCTAAATATTTGTTGTCTCTCAAATGCGGAGTGCAGGCTCCTTCAAACAGGCGCGACACTCGATGTGACCTATAAAGTTTAAAAAGATTAAAGAATTAAGGCTCGTAAACACTGGCGCGACGCGACGCCCGACACAAAGGCACCGCCTGTCGCGCGACCAGCGGTGCCTTTGTGTTGCGTGCGATTCGCGTCGCGTGTCGCGCCTGTTTTAAGTACCCTTTACTCAGGGTCTGGTACTGGACCCGGAAAAATGTCTGAGTCAGTCTGCATTCCGATATTTATAGCACAGTCGACAACATTAATATTAAGTGACTGCATCTTTATGAAGCGCACGTTCTTCTATCAATGCAGACATTTATAGTTAGAATATAAGGTACCTGCTGAAAATTAAATAGTTTCACTCAAGAAAAACATTAAAAAAATGAGCCAACTGACAGCCCTAATCAAAACTAATAGAAAAACATGAGAATAGTCATAAATCTAATCAGGGTTGGCGCCTATTGATGGGTGCGCGCGCGCTTCGTCCCCCTCTTCCCCCTTTTGCCCAGTAAGTACTATTTCTGGATGTATGACTTGATGATCAACATACGAATTTATCATTTCTTAAACTGTATGTCGTTTGTAATATTTTATTTTTGGTTGATGGATACTGGGTAATAACCGACGCCGGCGCCTGCGCATTGGATTATTTAGATCAATGTATTGTTTAGGACAGTTATTGTAGATGATCATGAGTAACATTGTGTTGGATAATAAATAATTTACTGACGCCTCGTGGAATCTATGTTGTAATTTGTGTGAAAAATCAAATAAAAGTTTTATACACAAGTAGCGACTTCACATTGGAACACATTTTCAGAAATGAACAAAAGTATTTATATTGTTCCTTACTTTAATTAAGGCGATGTGTTTTTTAACCGACTTCAAAAAAAGGAGGAGGTTCTCAATTCGACTGTTTTTTTTAATGTGTATTAGCTCAGAACTTTTTTCTGGGTGAACTGATTTGGATGATACTTTTTTATTTGAAAGCTGGTGCTTCACATGTGGTCCCATTTAAATTTGATCAAGTTCTGACCAGCAGTTTTTGAGTTATCCTTAATACTGCGTATTTTTCCACTTAGTTTATATCGATGATGTTTTAATAATTTCCTGTCACGGTTATTTACATATCAAGTAGTGGTATACGAATATGCATGGGGTAGGTACCACAACTAAAAAACGAAAAATAAAAACTTTTTTACAAAAACAATAAAAAATGTGAAAAATTACTTTAATTTCGGAAGTCGGTGGCCAAAAACGAAAATACACAACCAAAGACACCGAATTCCGAAATTAAAGTTATTTTTCACGTTTTTTATTGTTTTTTTGGAAGTCGGTTGTTTTTTTGTAAAAAAGTTTTTGTCAGTTTTTATTAGCTGTAAGTCCTCCATGTACTAAAATAAATAAATAAAAGTAGACTGTGCCGTTCCTGGATTATTATTAATGTAAGAATTTATTATCTAAGTGAGAAAAATGATCAATAAACACACTAACGACTTAAAAAGACTTTCAAAGCACTAACGTCTTACAAGTCTAAAGTTTCCTCAATCAACATAATTATTTCTTCTTCCATTACTCGCTTCACTAGAGTAATTAAACGTGAATGGCGTTCGTTTCCTGCCGTCGCTTGTCGCCGACAGGTGGCGTGTCGAGTGGGAGAAATGAAAATAAACTGTCACCTACAACCTGTGATGACACTTCATCAATAAGTACCTACGCTTAATGCAATTGTGGGCCGGACTTGGGGATCGATATAGGTGATATGAATTGATGGGATGTTTGTAATTAAGGACCGACTGAAGGTTCGGTTTCGGTTAATTACGGCCAAAAAATCTAGTTTCGGCCACAGTTTCGGTTTCGGCTAATAATTGGCCGAACCTTCGGCCCCGCCGAAACTAGGTGTTCGTGAATTGTCAATTCTGATGAAGTGGATGTTGCAATTACAGAAATAATATCTTATTTGACGGGTTGTAACAACCCAGTATTGTCCAGCGGCGGAGAGAATGTTCCCTCAGTTTCCACAGAACCGATTTTGCTAGACTCCAACATGCATCAAGAAAAGGAGAGTCTGTGGGATACTCATGATAATACTCCTAATGAAATAGAAGAGACAACTGGATCTGCTGAAGATCAAAAAAATGTTTTGAGAGAAAGAATTCTGTCTTATTTGTCGGAGCCAACATATACATATAGTTATTGGAACAGCAGCCCATATCCAATTCTGAGAAAAGCTGTCTTAAAGTATCTTTCCGCGCCGCCTACCAGTGTTCCAAGCGAACAACTGTTTAGTGCCGCTGGACAATTATACGCAGATCGTCGGCGTCGGAGTAACCTGCTTGGTGAAAATGTTGAAAAACTACTTTTCTTAGCTTACAATATAAGACTTTTTAATTACGATTACTAAAAGATATGAGGCTCTTTAATTACGAATACTTACTGTAACTCTTTTTTTTAATTATACATAACACTAAAATAAATAATAATATTAGTGTAAAAGTACTTGATTGTCGTACAAAATATACTCATCTTTATTGAGACTGATAAATATTAATTATCACTGATAATTAATTATAATGGTAAGATAATTCTTTAAATACTGAGTTAAATACTAGATCTTATTAGAAAATAACAACACAAGTTATCTAATCATTAAGACTATTGTAAACATAAGTAATTAATGTTGATTTTTGAAAAAGTTTGCCATATATGTTGATTGTGTTTTTTTTATTTAAATTGTAAAAAGAACTATTTTTGTTACATACTGTAATTGTGGCATTTTATTTTTTTACACGTGTTAACTGTCTATATATGCGTAAAAATACAACAGATTTAACATGCTATAAAAATTCAAATAAGTTTCGGTTTCGGTTTCGGCCGAAACTGGAACCAAGACCGAAGTTCCGGTTTCGGTTTCGGCTGAAAATCCAGTTTCGATCGGACACTATTTGTAATTGGTAAAATTTGTCTTACGAGTGGCGAGAGATGAAAGAAGACTTGAAGTCTTCTTCCATGTGTCATGTAGGTAGTAAGGTTAAGTTTGATTTGTGTTAGGTTAGGTTCGATCTGGAATGTCAAAACTGAACATCACTTGGACCGACAAACACGCCAAGATGGAGCGTGATTATGATATGTGATTAAGAGGGCCCATCCCGGTCCGTCTATCCTCAACGCGAGCATAATTAAAAAGCTTGTTGTTTCATCCAACGCAATTTTTGAAAAAGAAGCAAGAGTGAGAACACGATAACATCGAATGAAAATTGGCGCGCGGAGATTTCACAAAACATGTTCCAGGAAATACGTGTTTTTAAAAAAGCCTTACAAGTTTTTGCAAATAATGTTTGTCATTTTGAATCTACATTACATGTGCGAGGTTTCTATGGAGATGTTTTATTAACTTTTACAATTTATGAGTACATTATGAACGGCCAAAGTTCAGGTAAAATTTGTGCAAAACAGCAGATTTTTGGAGGCTTATACTGAATTTGTTTTTACAAATTTAGATATTTTACTTGCATAGAAACCTAGATAAAGTGCACAAGATACCTATTAGTTCAAAAATGTCAATGAAAGATGTGTTACAACGCTGTAATCACGGACGAGCGTTGGTATGAAAAGTATGACGGGTTGGCCGCTCTAAGCTCATTAAGCCAGGTAAACCAGGCAGAAAAGGACGATAAAATTCTCTTTTAAAATGAGTTTATAAGTCTAGCTCTGTTTCTGCGCCATATAACAACCAAATTTAAAGATTTCACCATAGCTACAAAAATGCACCTCTTGCAATTCAACTCCGGCCCATCTACCAAAGTGCTCATCGCCGCGCCCGCAGTGCACCACGTTGCAACACTCACGTAGCGTCGGTAATGTTCTACAAGTTGTTTATCGTCATAACATTTAACATAAACCCAGCGGTGACGCGCGTTTTATTCCCAAGAGTTGTTTCACACCGCGCGTAACTTAATAAACGCGGCGGGTGGCGCGTCTCTATGAACCCACCATATTGCTTAAAACTATTTTTATGAACTGATTTACCTTTTAATTTCATTTTTTATTGTTTTATAATTCTTTGTTGGACGCGTAGGTTATATTTATAGTCTCTTTAAATCGATAAACAATAATATTAATTAAAATAATTTAAAATGGGTAAACGGACGAAATATCTTCAACATTTTACTTCACTTGAGACAATTTAAGGGACTGTATTTTCTATGTCACATTTTAAACAAAATACTTTTCAATGTGTGTGCCATAGGGACAGCGCTTTGATCAGCGGTAATTATCATAACAATTCATATTCATTACCTTTTTAAAATAACTTGTGAACAAGCCTTAGGTATACTTATTTGTCAAGTAAAATCGGAAACACGTACGGCTAGACAGTGCGTTTGTTAGCCCCACGCACCTCTGCTAACAAGACAAGAGTGACCACTCCGACACTGCAGCTTAGGAGTGTTAGGACACGTTATTTATTTGATCAAGTCGAAGCGTTTCCTACTTCACATGTGTACGAATTTATTTTGTTGTCTTTTTTTTGTGGTATCCTGTAGCACTTGTAGGAAACATCATGGTTTAAGTTTTGAATGTTGTGGTATTTTATGTAATTACTTAGGTAATTAGTATTTTTCCAAAATTAAACTCCTCTTTTTGCTAAAAGTGCGAAGTTTCAGTGCTAATTTGTACTGTTAGCGACAGAGATTTAATAATACTAACGGAGTTAAATGGGCGCGAGCGCGAATTCCGTCCCAAAGGACTAATAAATGTAGTTATTTAGGGAAAATCGGAAGAATTGGTAATTTCCTTTAGACATTTTGGGTGAAAATTTGTATTTAGTTCCCTTACCGTATGTACGATAAACGATAACAAACTTATTAACCAGCACTTCTGGTAGGTTTTTTAGAAGATAGGACACTGGCTTATCATGATATTGTCTTCACCAGGTACACCAACACCGCACCAGACACAGGCGGCAAGGCGCCGGGCTGTACCTACCTGCATCCTACGTCATCCCCGGAGGAGAGGGCGAGGGTCCGTGGGGGGAATGGGGAGAGGTGTCCCCCTGCTCTAGAACCTGCGGAGGAGGCGTGGCCAGTCAAAAGAGGATATGTTTGCAGCCAGGGTACGATTGATAAAAAATATGCCTTTCTAGATTATTTAAAGACTTCCAGGTGTTAAACTAATCTAGTATGGTACAATTTTATTATTTTTGTCTCATGCTATAATGATGATAAAAGACCTTAAACACATAATCGCGCCCTCATTATAAATGCTTGTCGGAAGTGAATTGCAAAAGCATTCCATTACACTTACATCAGTTTTCGGCTTTTTCTGTATTAGTCCTAGTGCAGTAAAGCATCCGGGCAGGTTTTACATGAATTTGGGGAAGACTCTGTCTTTCTCGAAAACAAAAGCCCTGGTGAACGCGGAA
This sequence comes from Dryobotodes eremita, assembly GCA_917490735.1. Classification (NCBI taxonomy): domain Eukaryota; kingdom Metazoa; phylum Arthropoda; class Insecta; order Lepidoptera; family Noctuidae; genus Dryobotodes; species Dryobotodes eremita. Next base: position 17,759,682 of record OU823257.1, read on the forward strand.
AAGAAGCTAAGATTTCCAACTTAAGAGGACAAGAGTTTTCTACTGTGTTTTTTCATCACCCCGGATTAATATTTCAATTTCTCGATAACAGTAACAGTATCTTCAGGAACTGCATGTACTGATGTCCAATTACAAGTTCCTTCCATTAAACACTTTATAATTTTATATGTTTACGTCTACAGGCCAGAAGGTCTATGTTCGGGAGGCGACACGAAGTATTTCTCGTGTCAGACGCAGGACTGTCCTGACGGCTCCGGTGACTTCAGAGCTGAGCAGTGCGCTGAGTTCAACGACAAAGCCTTCAGAGGTTACAAATACAAGTACGTTCTTAATCCTTAGATTTTCCATTTAGATGTACATACTAGTTGCAGATTGTTCGAAAGAGTTACCGTGGCCCCTGGCATAGGCAACTGAAGGAACACGGGTAGGTTCTAGTCAGTGAAAGTTTGCCACGCCCTCCCGCTCCGTCCAGAGCGGAAGCAGTTATTTGATGATTTCCAACCCACAAAAAAGGTATACATACTAAAGTGTCTTGTATTTTAGGTATTATCATAAGAGAGAGTGACATTTAAAAGTCGTTTTGTAATCCTATATCAACTTGAGTATCTATCAGAACCAGCATAGAGAGCGTTATTTCCACAGCTTTAATTGCTGCAGCGACGTACAATGCAGAATAAACTAAACTTCAAATTAAAAGTCCGAACTGTAAAACATTTTAAAAGATTACACCAATAATTGTTACATTTTCTGGCCTCTGCAGAAACGTCATAATAGGTATTCTAAAAATCAGTACCAACCCACAAAGCATGAATCGCCAATGACTACAATGTTCTGAACGTGAACTTTTGTCGTTCTTAGCTGGGTGCCATACACGAAGGCTCCGAATCCTTGCGAGCTGAACTGCATGCCTCATGGGGAGCGGTTCTACTTCCGACACAAGCTGCAGGTGACAGACGGCACCAGGTGCAACGACGAGTCCTTCGACGTCTGCGTCAATGGCAAATGTCAGGTAATACATAACTGCTAGGTCGTGGTTACAATTGGATCCTTCTTACTTTCGATTATCAGGCAAAATCATTAAGTAATGCCTCGTCCAACAAAATTACGACTATTAATCGAAATATTTAAGCATATACACACGTCTTTCTGCGCAGGGTCGTTTATATTAGGAATCCGAGGACCTCAATTTTTTTCTACTAACTAACTAATTGGTCTTTTGAGCTACTAAAGTAACTTGTCCTTATTTCGACCAGCCCGTTGGTTGCGACATGATGCTGAATTCCACCGCGCGCGAGGATAAGTGTCGTGAATGCCGAGGGAACGGCGTCAACTGTCGCACCTCTGATGGGATCTTCGACTCACAAGACTACATGAAAGGTAAGCGGCCTACTGAAATCGATGTAATCTCCTTAGCCTGTTCCTTACTAATATTAATTGAGAAAGTTGCCTTATTCTTTGTATTTACATGCATTCCTTATTTTGACTATAGGATACAACGACATCTTGCTGATTCCTGCAGGCGCTACCAGCATTGATATTCAAGAAGTGGCACCGTCAACCAATTATTTGGGTATGTATTACAGAGCAAATCTAAAAAAGAAAACTCTGCACAAACAAGACGAACATTAAGAAAAAACTAGGTAGACAAAAATTCTGTGCTCTATTGTGTAAATATTCCAACAAATTATGTGATATTATTACAATTTCATTGAATTTATACAGCATTAAGGGCTAAGAACGGCACCTACTACCTAAACGGCCATTACCACATCGACTTCCCGAGAACCATCATGATCGCCGGCGCCCTCTGGACCTATGAGCGCAGTCAGCAAGGGTTCGCCGCACCGGACAAACTGCGGTGCCTAGGACCAACCACTGAACCTCTGTATCTTTCTGTAAGAGAATATTTGATAAATATATGTTTTGTAATTTTTTGAATTCAGTTTTTATCTTTTGGTTTTTTTGGAAGTTGCAATCAGTGATCATTTGAGCCTGCATTTGTAACATATTTTTTTTCTATTTTAAATTTATATACGTCATGGAGACTTTTAACTGTCTAACCGGCTTAAATGTGTAATTTGACTACATCACTTATAAATTATCTTCTGTACCAGCTTCTCCTTCAAAACGAGAACGTGGGGATCAGGTACGAGTACAGTGTGCCCAAAAACTCAGCCCCCCCGACCGACAAGCAATATAACTGGGTGCACGAAGAGTTTACGCCGTGCAGCGCTACCTGTGGCGGAGGTGAGTAAACTGCATACCTACTTCTCATAGCCAGCACCGATGACGCGCCTCTGGTTTTATGGTTGTTGTAGTAATGTGGGCAGTTACCAATAGATGCCGTTTTCCCAAATCGCTCAGATGGCTCATTGGATTACAAATAATTATTGTAGTACCTGTTTAAATTACTGCGATTAAAATATAGAGAAGGAAGGGTCATTTTTGAAGAGAAAAAAATATGTTCTTCATGATCTTTTCTTCGGCTTTTAATCCACTGTTGTGCAATTGTAGTTTCCATCCTAGCGTTTTTCAAGACCCTTTTTTGGAACAGGTCTTGCATTGCAAAATCACAAAGATAGCGCTTCAAAGACTTAATTCTGATATAGGTACGTACTTAAAAATAACTTTTAACTCCTTTCCAGGCTTTCAAACCCGTAACGTGACATGTAGATCAAGAGAAGAACTGGAGGTAGTAGATGCTAGCTTGTGTGACGAGGGTCTGAGGCCCCCCACTAACCAGTCCTGCAGTCCAGACCCCTGCCCCGCGCAGTGGGTCGATGGACCATGGGGAGAGTGCTCCCAAAGATGCGGCAGTGGAGGTGTCAAGTCAAGGGAGATCACCTGCCAGAAGATTATTGCTAATGGGTATGATTTACTTTCGGTTTATTTCCAAACTAGTTATGAAAAATAACTATTGTTTTGAGTTTAACATCTAACTTTAAAATCAATTATTTCCTTCGTCCTAAGTTCAAATTAAAAGCGTGCACTACTACTATAACAAAAAATGCTTTTTGTGCACAGTATCAAATCTGTAGTACCAGACAAGGAGTGTTTCGACCTGCTGGGCCCGAAGCCTGAACTGTTCCAGAAGTGTAACGAGGACGCTCCCTGCCCCACGTGGTTCGTCGGACATTGGAAACCGGTAAGCACCACCAATACGTTTGTAAGCTAGAGCTTACAAACTTAAGTTGAGACCTTGATGACGAACTTTATAAGCAGTGCTCCTCGCATTTTCAAATGTATTAATTAAGCGACTGCTTTCTTCATCAGTGTGACCAGCTCTGTGACGAGGGTAAGCAGACGAGGCAGGTGGTCTGCTACCAGAAGAAAAATGGCCGCATCGAGGTGCTGGGCGACGATAACTGTACTGAGGCGAAACCGGAGGAAGAAATGCCTTGCATGCTGCAGCCTTGTGATGGAGTCGACTGGGTCACAACCAGTTGGTCTGGGGTGAGTAATTGTAGCTGCTTACAAAGTTATAGTACTTTCTAATTCTAGTATTTCACTTAATCGAGTTGTTAAAATAAAATCTTCTAGATAAGCATTACAAAAATATGTCTCTCACACTCGTACTTTCCGCCATTAAACTTTATGTACCGTCTAAGTTAACTTAAAATGATAACGTTGACTGTTTGTTTCCTTGTATAACAAATCTTCTCTTACAGAAGATTGGCCCTTAGTTCCGTAAAATTTATTTTCTTTGTTTAGGCCGGCCAATTTCACTCACGGCCAAATCAAACGCATCTCTTTTTAAAGACGTTCTTAATAATAATTATTATTTTATGAAGTATCATGCTGTCTTTCACTTTCTGCGTTGTAGCGATACCGAGCCATTTAAAAACGGCTTAAATTTAAGTGTTATTAGAATACCTGTTAAGGGGATAAGCTCCTTTCCTAACAATTTGCAATTTCCAACGACTTCAAGAAAAGTGTACCCCCGAATACGACATTTTCTCAAAAATTCTATGTTTTTTCAGTGCGACTCCTGCACGTCAAAGAATCGTACGCGAGTTGTAGTGTGTTCGACGAAGGGCCGACAAGTTCTGAATGATAGCTTCTGCTCTTATCACAAACGTCCCAAAGACATTGAGATGTGCAAGGAAGATGAGCTGCCGGACTGTGAGGTGCAGTGGTACGCCACTCAGTGGAGCAAGGTACGTTTATTACTTTTGGCCTTCGTTGTATAAAACTTTTTTTTAACTTGTCAATTGATGTAGTCTTTAGTGTAGCGTAATTTTTAACTTAACCATTTGCATCGTATAATATTACAAGATTCTTAGTATGGTCATGGTTCTGTAGCCCATCTTGACATATTTCTGCCGCCATTCAGTTCTTGGTTGGAGATATTGGAATAGTTTCAGACTTATGACTATTCAACTTCGTGTCAGGGCGGAATTAATTAATGTGTAAGTATATCAGGTCTGGTTCATCCTTCAGATGGATCATCTGCCAATTTGGCTCATCCGGACAAGCAAAAACAGAAACATGTTTCCAGGAAGAACACATAGAAACATGTTTCTAGTGGTTCTTCCGTCAAAACATGTAAGGCTACATCCTTAGTTTAAGTAAACAACTTTAGTGTTCAACCTAAGTAGTTCCTATATAGCCTCTCGTTCTTCCTCAACAGTGCTCAGTAAACTGCGGCGACGGAGTGCAGACCAGGAAGGTGTTCTGTGGCATGTACTACGATGACGAGAGTGGGAAATTCGTGGATGTGGTAGATGACGCCAAGTGCGCCAACCTTACTAAGTACAAGGACACCAAACCTTGCACAGTGCCCAAGGAGAAGTGCCCTTCACAGTGGTTCGCTGGACCTTGGGGTGCAGTAAGTATACTACTTACATTTTTAAATCCCGTTTTTTTTTATAATAATGGACATACTCCTTCTATAGTTCAAGGTAACCAATCAACTATACTCACCCAAACCCATAGCCTAATCGTTTCCATATTCCGCAATAGTCCTGCACCAACCGGGGGTTGTCCTTGGGTGTACTTGCATAGTGCATACAAGACTAAGCGTCGATTGTGCCTCATTCCACTTAAAATTGTCTAAGGGGCCTTTGCGAGTTGACTTCGGCCCCTGGTAGGCTTTCTAAAGGTGCGGGACTCCAGGGTCCCGAGATATGTCAGACATTTATAAAAATAAATAAAAAATATGCAGGACTAAAATTGGTAAAATATTAATATTAAAATCTTAGAAATAATGTATAAAGGTGAAGGTAAAGGTTAGATGCCTATACTAGGTTAAACCAGTGGGGTAATTGCGTAACACACGAACAGTAGGAATGGCTTTCATTTTGACAGTTCAACATTATTCATTGCGTTATTTACGTTGTTGAACAGACAATTTTTTCAAACATATGAAGCTTCAAATGGTTAGATTGTGATTGATAGTGTGTAACGCAATTAGGGTGCTGTATTAAAGCCGGTATTACGCGGCATACTTAATGGTAATTGCAGGACAATAAATTTTTTAACATTCGAAATCTTGAAAAAGTGACAAAGTTAAATTAATTAATTATTTTATACCTAGTTTACTATTACTATTTACTAATTGATATAAGACTGCCATTTTTGAGGTGCCAAAACCTATTTTGCGGCGTAGGGTATAAATTTTCATTTTCTGCTCCGAGTTGTGTTTTCCACCCGCGGCAATAGAGCAAATGTAATTAGACTTGTACTGTATTATATGTTCTGTGCTGCTGTTCGATGGCTGACATTAATTTATGGATTTCGGGCGTGGAGACAACATCAGCTGTGGAGTCTGGGTTTTGCGTCATCGTCTTCGACGGCGAGGCGGTGGGGTGCACTGGCCTCCTGTGATTAAAGGGGCTGTCATCCATTTTGTCTTTTTAGTACATCACTATTTCGTGTCCATTATTCACTAAAACTACACACTAAATAAAATTCAGTTGCTTTGCGTTAGCAATGCACTAAAGGAGGTCACTATTAATAAAGTATTTATTGAATATTGCTAACGAACACGTCTTCTGTACACTGCGAATGAGGACTACTTTATTAAATAATTAGATTTGTAAAAGGACCAAACTTTCCAAAACGTTTAAGTCCTATTAGTCCTTTCCAGATTTCAGCGAAGGCTTTATAAAATTGGTTGGAAAAACCCAAAATAATCGCATGACTTGAATTTGCGTAGGTAGCATAATCAACCTATAATGTTCCCACTGCTGGGACACAGGCCTCCTCTCTGCGAGAGGGAGTGGGCCGTAATCCACCACGCGGGCCCAGTGCGGGTTGGTGGATGTTATATTTATTCGAATTTTTGGTTCAAGGATATGCTGTTTTCCTTCACTGTTTTGAGAGCAGCGTAGGTATTTGCGCACATTTAGAGGCTTTAAGGAAAGCTTTTGGTTATGGCTAAAGTACTATTATGTATTCTGTTGCTACAATGCTATACCTTATGTGGTTCCCAGTGCACTAAAAAATGCGGTGGAGGCGAGCAGTTCAGACGCGTCATGTGCTACCAGGGAGACAAGGTGGCCACCGACTGTGACGACGACACCGTGCTCGAATCCACGCAAATCTGCAACAAAGGATCTTGTGATCCAGGTAATAGAGCTTACAATGCTACGGACCCTTTGTTGGACAAAGTAGAATAACTAAGTAGCTTTGGCAGTACCATGACTACATGTACTATAGTTGTAGTGTGGGTAGTTTGGGATAATGATACGTGTGAACGAGAAAAGTATCACGAAATCTCATCGTCAAGTGGATCATATGTACGTGGCTCAGGACCATTTGCACCACAAATTACTAAAAACGTTTAACGCTAAACTTAAATAAAACATCATCATGCTGTCTGTCATATATTCAAACATTGATATAAACAGAACGATGTTTTACATTCTATAGCGCTAAACGTGCTGGTGCAAGCGGGCCTTAGAGTAGCCAGGAACGACTGTCCACGTCTAAACTAATTCTATAGTAGACCATACAAAAAGCTTCTTTCGACCTCGTATTATGAGTACAATTTACGTCTTGCTAGATCAGCTGCGTTACTAACCTTGCTGGTAGGCATATAGCTTTTTACCATGATGATCGTCATATAGCTGATGCTGATACGAGTTTTTTTTTTAAATCTAACTACAAAGATCCCTGTTTCATTCTGCCATTTATTTCTATCCCCAGACGAGTTGCTATGGACGACAGCTACAGTCGTTTTGGACGACGAAGAGGAATATTGTGACGAAGAAGTTTACGAAGAAATCGGCCTGGACAGCTTTACGGTAAGCCCACGTTGTCTTGACAATATGAACTGATGAATTGTATGTATCCAAGGTTCATGGAACCAAGGTTCTTCTTTAACTATTTATTATGATACCGTAATAATAGTTTTTTATTACGAAAGCCGGGACGGTTGATGTGTGTCATGCCATCGTCCGGGTGAGTCCATCAGACATATTATCTCTGGTTGTTATCGTCCGGCTAACGGCGAGTACTTGCACAGGCATAACCAGGTAGACAGGATAATTCACCAGCAACTTGCTTTGAAATATATACTTGTGAATTCTGAGGTAAAGTCAAGGTCTGAGGTCTGAGGTGAGATCAAGTATGTGCCCGACTGAGTTCTCGAAAATGCCCATGTCACGTTGTACTGGGATCGTTCTACCATTCATTACTGACAGGACTATTGTCGCTAATAAGCTTGATATAGTGGTGATAGATCGTAAGCGCGCTGCACTATGATTATCGATGTTACCATTCTACATGAAGAGAACCTCGTGAAAGCTGAGAAAGAGAAACAAACTAAATATCTTGACATAGGACACGAGGTTGTTTACATGTGGAATGTGTGCTCGGCTATCATTGTGCCGATTGTCTTATAGGCCCCTGGCCTGATGGCCCAAAAGCCTCGAACAACATCTCTCAAGGCTCTCATTAGGTGATTGGGTCAAGGGCCTGATTTAGAAGGCAGTACGCCTCGATACGGCTCGCATCGTGAGGTTCCTGTCTCTGAAACCCTTACCACCGGTAGCTTGGACCCTGTTCCCGATACCGGCGGACCACTACTTTTTATATTTCTAAATGTTTTGTTTATGTTTTAATAAAAATATTTAATACTTATGAAAATAAATAAACTAGATCATAATTGTTTTTATTACTTTCAGTCTGATGCCATGATGAGTGACAGCACTGGTGAGTGTTATTACTTTAAATTTAAATTAATTTACCCACATGTAGTTGTTTTTGCTTTTATAGTATGCGACCAGCCCGTTAAATAATAATAATGCCGTAGATAGAAGAACTTGAGTGAAGCAATCGAAAACACAAAACTTTTCCCACACGCCTCAATTCGCGCACCCAGCATGATAAACATGCAAAGGCATCTTATTTTCTGTTCAGCATTCCCCCTCTTTCAAGCTATAATAATATAGATTATTTATTAATATATATTCACATTTAAATAATCGTCCATTACAAAAATGAACCGCAAAATCACCTTCACTTATTTTCGTTTGTAGATTACGCAGAACATGAAGCCACCCTGGACACTGGATCGGGCTATGGTAAAATTACTTTTCATGTACTTATATGTTTTTTTTTTATATTTAAGAGAGAAAATATTGATTGATGATTTTATCGGAAACAAAGTGATTATCAACTAACTTCTCTCGACCTCTTCTGTTAGCCTATATCAGATTTCTAAATAAATAAATTTATAAATCTGCTACTCCCTTCCTACCTTTCAAAAGTCTTACAGCTGCGGAAATATGAAAATTACCACTTTTTATGTTCTTCTGTGTCTGCCTCGACATTCGCTTCATGGAAACTGTAAAACTCAAGTATTTTATAATTCCTCTCGTTTTTCAGGACCGTTACTATCAACAGACGATTTGACCACAGAAGCCTCAGGGTTCAGTACAACGGACACCACGGACGATGACGACACTGGCTCCGGTGAAACATCCCTGACTACTGATGTACCTTCTTCTACTGCATCGAAGGACAAGGATTCAACGTCTACGACTACAATTATACCACCAACGGAAAGTAAGTAGTTTTTATTATATTATCATCATTAGACACTTTTTACAATCAATGGTAAAATTTGTAGAAATACTTAGTTTGTATATTACATACACATGTATTTTTCTAGCGTTCGTCTATTATAACATTCCCACATAATTATCAAAAAGTATTTTTTCCCTTCAATAATATTTTTTTCATTTCAGGCCCGGCTGTTACACCAGTGGTGACTGTTTCAGCTGATACTGGTGAAACTGAATCAACTGACGAAGAAACTGGTAGCTCACCGAGTGACTCCACTGGTACTACTGAAGAAACGGAGAGCATATCTACTGCAGATACTGGTTCTACAAGCTCAGATACGGGCTCAACTAGTTCAGAAGAGAGCACTGAAATGGAAGCTTCAGAACCAACGACAGTGGAAGAAACCGGAAGTACTGAGTCTATTGTCACTGAAGTAATAGCATCCACTAGTGAACGTGGCTCAACTAGCTCAGGAGAAACTGGGTCCTCAGATACTGATGATACAGGTTCAACGACAGTGGCAGAAACGGGAAGTACAGAAAGCAGTCTTTCTACTGATGATAAAGAGACAGGATCTACAAGTGAGACTGGCTCAACTAGTTCAGGAGAAACTGGTTCTACGGATACGTCAGATGCTGGCACAGAAGAGACGGAAAGCACTGACAGTAGCATTTCTACTGACGCAAAGGAGACCGGATCTACTAGTGAATCTATCTCAACTAGTTCCGGAGAATCCACACCAACTGGCGAAACGGGATCTACAGTATCTGGCAGTACTGAAGATGAAACGGGTTCCACTGATTCGACAGTCACAGAAACAACCGGTCCCACTGAAACGACTATCACAGAAGAAACGAGTCCCAGTGAATCGACAGTCACAGAGGAAACGAGTCCCACTGAATCCACTGTTACAGAAGAAACTGGGTCTACAGAATCGACGGTCACTGAAGAAACTGCATCTACAGAATCGACGGTCACAGAAGAGACTGGATCCACAGAATCGACGGTCACAGATACGACTGAATCTACAGTCACAAGTGATACTGACTCGACCGAAAAGGAAACTACAAACACAGGTTCGACGGATACTGAGAAGACAAGCAGTACTGGCAGCGAAGATCTTGCATCAACCGGATCTACAGGTATTAGCAATGTTGATGGCATTAATAAAGGCGTGTGTCAAACGTAATTTGACTTTACCGGCAGTTAAAAATTATTAGTTCTTCCGGCGGGAAGAACTAATAATTTTTAACTTTGTTTTTTTTTCCATATTCATGCATGTCAGTCGACATGCATGAATATGGAAAAAGAAAAGTTAACTAAGTGCATTAGGATCGTAGTATGGTAGTTTCTTAAAATAGTTTTGTAAAAGTCTTTATGTATTTTTTATTATTTTAAAGATTCAAAGACTGGTATGTATAATATTGTATACCTAAAATAACGCTTGAAATTGAATCCACAACTACCAGTGCGGTCCCAACTGGTATGTATATCAATGACTTATTATGCCTATAAACAATTCATTTCTCTTATTAATTGATTTGCTGCAAGCAAACCATTAACCAATTATTTATCCTATTGAATGACACAATTGTTTTCGACAACAGAAAGCAAGGAAGAAGAACCAACAACCCCATCATCAACATATTCTTCTCAATCTACTGAATCCTCTACAGATAGTTCGGAATCCACTGTTAAAACAAGCACTTCTTCCGGAGTTGAGTCTTCTACTGATTCAGAATCAACAAGCGAGGCAGCAGAATCAAGCACTACTTCCGGATTAGATCGAACAACAGAGTCAGGCTCTACGATCAGCGCCGAGTCGACCACAGAAAGCACTACATCTAGCAGTTTGGGTGCTGAAAGCAGCACTCTGTCTGGAACCGAATCGACTACTGCAGCTATTGAATCAAGCAGTTCGGCCTCTGAATCTACTGGAGCTGAAAGCAGTACTACTTCAGGAACCGAGTCTACCACGGAGACCATGAAATCAACTACGGAAAGTGGGTCCTCTACAGGAGAATCTTCTACTGTCTCCGGAGGTGGGTACTTTTTTATTAAGAACACTAATTAAATATTTACAAAGTTTTGTTCCACGTACGTTTCTTTAAATTACTTATAAAATTAAACTAAGAATGCTTTTTTTTAAACATTCATCACATGCCACTTCTGTTGGGTTATTATCAACCAAGACTAACTTAGATGGTTTTGGTCATGTTAAGACGATGCATGAAAGGTGACTAACAAAAAGAAGTATCTAATAATCGTAGCAGGTGGCGTTCTGTAGTTTCTGTCTACCCCCATAGGAAGAAGGTGTGCATGAGTTTATGTATGTATATACTAAGTTATAATGTGATAAATGCGCTAGCTCTTCAATCAAAGAAGACAGTGTGACATTATCGGTCATTTTATATTTTACAGAGATTACGACAGGAACGGAATCCACAGAAGTGAGCACTACCAGTTCAGGTTCCACTACAGTCTCAGAAGAATCTACCATCTCAACGTACAGCACCTCTGAAGGCACCACGATCTTAGGAAGTACTGAAGGTAAAATTTGTATACAGAAATACCAATTAACTTCTTTAAAAAAGCAAATTGATAAATCCAATATTATAATTACATTCGTTTATTTATCTAAAAACATCTTTCTAATAAAAATGACTGTACGTCTGAACTTCGAAGTTTAACATATCGATGTATTTAATTGCGAATGTTCATAATCGCGATGTACGGAACTTTGAAAGAAAGTCATACTGAACTTCGAAGTTTGAATAGACATTCTTTCGAAGTTCCGTATATCGCGATTATGAACATTCGCAATTTAATACATCGATATGTTAAACTTCGAAGTTCAAACCTACAGTCATTTTTATTAGAAAGATGTTTATAAATATTATATATATTAAACTTCGATATTTTAAACTTCGAACTTCAGACGTACAGTCTCCAAAAATAATGTGTACATTTAGCCACACTAGTAATATTTCTCATACAATGGTTTACTAGTGCCTAAAAATAAAATCAAGTAGAATTAATATAAAAATGGTCTATTAACTAAGAATCATATGTATATAAATACCTATTTTATAACTAGCCTAAGGAATATTATTATCATGCCAAAATTTCTAGTAGTTTTTCTCCGTCTTGAGAATTGTAAATAGTGTAATTGAGAAAAAGAAAAACTATGTCATAAAGTTTTGTCATAAAACATACTTATAAACGCTGTTTTTCAGAAATAGCAACTACAGCTACGGAATTGTCTACCACTGAAGGATCAACAGGCACAAGTAAGTGATCAACTATTTATTATAGACTATAAACTACTTATTATAATTATCCTAAAAGTATTAATTCAAAATTTTGATCTGACCATCTTCATTAGCAGTCTTTAGTCCTTAGGACTTAGCCGCTACAAGATCAAAAAGGTCGTGGGAGATAATGCCGCCGTCAAGATTGCCAAAAGAAGATTCTGAAATTACCTCCCCATTTGGGCTGTATGACATGTCATGTCATGACTAGTCACGTATATGTCCGGATTGCATTTTTTTGATAAGAGCACACAGCTTCTTTCTTCGTCGATTTCGATTAATTCCGATTATTTTATAATGTCCGTTTCTATTATTTTGATTATTACAGCAATATGGACCAAGTCTACTGTGTTCGTGCCCCCCAAGAAGATCTGCAAGCCACGATCGAAGCCTAAATGTAGTGAGACTACGTTCGGCTGCTGTCCTGACAAGAAGACTCCCGCTTGGGGACCATTCGACGACGGTAATAATACGTTTTAATCCCAAATGGGCATAAGTTTCAGTATTTTTTCTTACAGATGATTCCACATCTAATATATAAAAATCTCGTATCACAGTGTTTGTTATCGAACTCCTCCGAAACGGCTTGACCGATTTTTATTATAAACAAATTGTTTACATTTGGTAGGTCTGAGATTAGGTGGTAAAGTATATTTCATACGGCTGCGGGTGAAACCGCAGGGCGCAGCTAGTAATTATATATTCTTTTCCATATTTTTTCATTGGTCTTGCACGAAGTACATGTAAACATGTAACATTATTATTCTTCTCTCAGGTTGTAATAAAACACAAACCTGCAAAAAGACCAAACATGGCTGTTGTCCGGACGGCCTGTCTCCGGCACAGGGTAAAAACAACGAGGGATGTCCTGTGGAGCCCTGCGCTGACACGCTGTTCGGCTGCTGCGCCTCTGACAACACGACGGCAGCTCAAGGCAACGATCAGGAAGAATGCCCGCCTCCACCGCCGCCTTGCGCCTCATCCAAGTACGTACAGGTTTAAAATGGTTTTGAAAAGATCACAAAAAAAGTTCCTTTTTTAAAATCAGTCGGTTTTTCATATTAGACTTTGAAAACAACTAAGTATTCCAAACCACAACGACTTTACTTATTTTTTTAATGAAATTTGTAGATATGGGTGCTGTGCTGATAACGACACTGAAGCCACTGGACCTAAGAAAGAAGGATGCCCCGAAACCGGTGAGTTGAGAATTATATTAATTTCAATCGATAAAGTTCATATTTTCTTTGGTGGATTTGAAAGGGCCACCTGAAACTTAATACGTCAGAACGTTGTAGGCCTAACTTGTAGACTGTAGATTTGTAGACCTTTTTCTATTTTGTTGAGTACACACTGTAATTTGGAAACATTGTAATAACCACTTATTTTTAAAAGAGTAACCGTGGAGTTTCTTGCCGGCTCTTCTCTACAAAAAACGACCAATTGGAATCGTGCTCCTAGCTTCTGACGTTTCTTAAGTGCCCGTGTAGGTTTATATAAAATAAAATATTTTGATTTTCAATACATTACAAGACTTCCTTAAACTGTGGTGGTGGAAAGGCATTTAGCTAAAAGAATTTGTACACGTGACTACTCTATAAAACCACTCTTTAAATAACTTTCACTCGAATCAGGTGTACTAATCGAATCAGTGTAGGTCGAATCACATGTATTGACTTTCTTTCAGAAACCTCGACCACGGGAGCTCTTACCGATACAACAACTGAAACAACCGAATCCATCGAAACAAGCGAAGGTAGCACAACTACCGAGGGAACCACTGACGTCATCGGTACCACCCCGCTTGATCCTTGCAGTGCTTTCGACTTCGGCTGCTGCGCTGACAACGAGACCGAAGCCTCCGGGCCCGACGGACAGGGATGTCCGTGCAACGCTACTGAGTATGGTTGCTGCCCTGATGGTGTATCGCCAGGTAAATAACTCCAGTTTATTAATTTTGTTATTATAACAGTATTAATTACAGGGAACATTATAGGCTGATTATGCCTATTAAAGCTAGTTACTTAGTCACTTGAGACACATTATCTCTGGGAAGAAGCGCACCTACGATGTCTTTGGATTTGGAAATGTCCATAAACTACTTCATCTCTTAATTTTCGAATTCTCATTTTAGCTTCAGGCCTTGAAAATGAAGGATGCCCAGGCCCCTGCAGTACATCGCCCCACGGTTGCTGCCAGGACGACAAGACTCCTGCTCACGGACCTGACTTCGAAGGCTGCTGCTTGCTGCAAGCCTTCGGATGCTGCCCAGACAACCGCAAACCAGCTCAAGGACCCCATCTTGAAGGTATTTTATTAGCATGTTATTGTCGTACTGTTATTAAGGCTTCTAATATTAAGCGTCTGTACGACACAGTTCGCACAGTCATCCGCACTGCCAACCTGCTGAGTGACTTATAAGAAAATCGTGTAATACATCGTTTATTTACGTCCATTTATTCTAAGGTTGTGGATGCCAGTACGCGCTCCACGGCTGCTGTCCCGACAACGTCACCATCGCGCAGGGACCAGACAACCAGGGCTGCGGCTGTCAGTACACTCAACATGGATGCTGTCCTGACAGGTAACTTACCACATACTATATTATTCATCCGAAAGCATTGTCATTGTTCTTCGCCAAGATAATAATGATATTATTGTGCAAGCATTGATGTCGTCCTACATTTCGAATGTTAGATGATTTTTAAGCTGTCCTATACTTCCAGCGAAGTACTCCAAACATTCGAACAGAACAAAATCAACATCTTTCCCCAGACACACTGTGGCCACTGGACCTAACAATGAGGGCTGTGCCTGCAACACTTACCAGTTCGGTTGCTGTGCTGATGGCGTCACCACTGCGAAGGGTCCTGAACAGCAGGGTTGCCACTGCCGCGAGTCTAAGTTCGGATGCTGCGGAGACGGCGAGACTCATGCCACCGGCCCTGATGCCGCTGGATGCGACTGCTCTTCTAGCCAGCACGGCTGCTGCCCTGATGGACGCACTGAAGCCACTGGACCTAAATTCCTTGGATGTACTGATGCACCTGAAAATAAACAAGGTGAGTTTACAAATTCGATTTTTGTAGTCCCTGCTTCAGTGGTTTTGGCGTTTATTAACATTTCACGCTATTCCAGCTGCTTGCAGTATGTCGACGGATCCTGGTCCATGCCATAACTTCTCGGCGGTGTGGTACTACGACTTGGCATACGGAGGCTGTTCCCGCTTTTGGTACGGAGGCTGTGACGGTAATGGCAACAGATTCGCGACCAAGGAAGAGTGTGAGGATGTGTGCGTACAACCCTCGCCTAAAGGTAAGACGAAAACTATGTTTATTTTTAATGATAACTGATGGATTTTTTCGTTAAAGTTGTTAGCTGACTTAGATCAGCAACTGAGCTGAGTTAAATCAGTTTATACAGGGTGATTATTAGTTTAAAAAACGTAATGTGCGTGATTATTAGTTTCGTAATGTGGGTGTACCTACTATAGGTGCACCTCTGCCTAACCCATCGGGGAATATGGGCGAGATGTTATGTTTATAATTATAAGTTTTTTGAAAAAGCTTCTGCCTGAGCCCGGAATCGATACTATTTTTTTTACTACAACAGCAGCCTGATATAACTCAGTTCAGATAGATTTTTGTGATTTACCGTCATACAATATTTTATTCAAAATATTATATTGTATCTCATATTTAAGTTTCATATTAATGAAACTTAAAAAAAATATACAATATAATATTTTGAATATTAATTAAATAATAATAATAATTATTACTAATAAATGTAAACAATAAAAATAATAATATAATAATAATAATGCATTATATTATTATTATTAATTTATTATGTCCGGCAACAAAAAAACCAACATATATCGTAGTCATTGCTTTATAAAACTAAGATATCATTATATTCTTATAGACTTTTGAAGTTAATCTTAGCCATGAGCTCTACGAGGCAAAGTCGTGATTTAGACTGCTACCAGAACTAAACAATTTATACGAACTTATAAATTATCATTTCTAGACGCGTGCAAGCTACCAAGCGTGAAGGGTGCCTGTGACGCGGACTACCAGCGCTGGTACTACAACAGCACGCGGGAACAGTGCATCCCCTTCAGATACGGAGGCTGCCTCGGCAACGACAACAACTTCAACACCCGCGAGCTCTGTCAGAAGCAGTGCGAACCCAGCAGCTCCGTTGCAGGTGAGACATAAGTATCAAATACTAAATTTTTTAACAGACTTCAAAAAAAGGAGGAGGTTCTCAAATCGACTGTGTATATATATTTTTTTAATGTATATAGACCAGAACTTTTTTCTGGGTGAACCGATTTAGATGACACTTTTTTTATTTGAAAGCTGGTGCTTCACATATGGTCCCATTTAAATTTGATGAAGTTCTGACGAGAATTTTTTGTGTTATCCTTAATACTGCGTATTTTTCCACTTAGTTTATATTGATGATGTTTTAATAATTTCCTGTCACGGTTATTTACATATCAAGTAGTGGTATACGAATGTGTGTGGGGTAGGTACCACAACTAAAAAGTGCAAAATAAAAACTTTTTACAAAAAAAACAACCGACTTCCAAAACAAACACTAAAAAACATGAAAAATTACTTTAATTTTGAAAGTCGGTGGCCAAAAACGAAAATACATAACCATAAACACCGATTTCCAAAATTAAAGTAATTTTTCACGTTTTTAGTGTTTTTTTTGGAAGTCGGGTGTTTTTTTGTAAAAAAGTTTTTTAACTCTAAGCTAAATGAAAGATGTAGTTTGATACTTACAGCAGGACATGATTTTCGGGCACAGTAAGTAAGAACAAAGATTTTTCAGATCAATGCAACCTACCAATCGAGCAAGGTTCCTGCGCTGGCAACTACAGCCGCTGGGGATTCAACTCTGAGGCCCGTCGCTGTGAGCAGTTCATCTGGGGAGGCTGCGAAGGCAACTCTAACAGGTTCAAGTCCGAGGCAGCCTGCCAGATGCGCTGTGCTGGCACACAACCACGTAAGTAAACAACCAGATGTATGGGGATACATTTTAATTTTCATATGTACAGTCAGAGAAATTAGTTGTTATGCAAAATAACACCCTACACAAACTTGCCCTGTTATAACCATTTCAGACAACTGTCAAAGAATGACAGTTGTAATTTGAATATACGGACACTTTAAGTTGGTAGGTACTTAATTTGCTTAGCTATTAATTTCTCGGACGGTATACGGTGGATGCAGTGGACTAATCATTTTGTGAATGCATCTTTTTTTAATGTGCAATTAATCCTTTATTAGGCTCGTATTCTAAAACGTCTCTCATTTAATGAATCTGTGAAGAATCTCTCTTAGTTTAGAATAGAGTATCATTCTTGATTTTGAAAAGGCATTTGACACGGTCGTGAACTCGTGACTACCCTACTAAAAAAACTTGAATGGGTTAAAATAAGAGCAATGGTTTAAAAGCTTTTTCGCGAAACGGAAGCCGAAACGCTTGAGAGCAGTGGTGGCCCAGTGGTAACGGCCGCGACTTACGAGTTCTAGGTCGTAGGTTGGAACCCTGACAGGCGCTTTACTTTGTGTAAATTATTTTATAACCCCTGCTCTCAAAACGGTGAAAGAATACATCATGAGGAAACCGGCATGTTCTAGAACCAAAAATTCGAAGATATGTGACATCCACTAACCCGCACTGGGCCCGCGTGGTGGATTACAGCCCACTCCCTGTCACAGAGAGTAGGCCTGTGTACCAGCAGTGGGAACAATATAGGCTGATTATGGATGCCGAAAATAAAAGTCAGTTCTTTTTAGGTGACCAACTCCTCATTAATTTTGGAGTTCTACAGGGCAGAGTACTTGGTCGCATGTTTTCATGGTTTATATTAACTTCATATGGTACTTACACACTCAATGAACAATGCTGGCATCATAACATGCCGTTACTATGACAGCTTAGAGTTTTAAAATTGATTTTCGTTCGTAGGAATCGTTCTAGAATACGGGCCTGATACTTCTGTTGTGATTAGTTGCTTGGGTCATTTCTGTCATTAACATGTATGGTGTGGGTTGTTACTAAATCTGTAAACTATAGTAAATCAGGCTTGAGCTTAATTGGAATATTTTTAGTTTAATATATGTATGTTAAATATTTAATTAAATAAATACAAAAATCAAAGATCTAAGCCTGATTGGTTTAGTTCCGAAAATATCACTTTGAACCTCACAATAGTATCTGCAGATGATTCAAAAGCGAAATCTATTGTTTGAGCAAATCATTGCAGATTCACAATTCGTCACTTCAAAGTTCAAAGTGATATTGAGAGAATAACATTGTTTCTGTCTGTCTCCTAACATTTTCTCCTTGTGAATGTCTACTAACGAATGGGTTGCACAAACAGCTCTATGCACACAGCCACAAGAAGCAGGCAATTGTGCCGACAAGGAAGCTCTCTGGTCATTCAGTCAGTCAGAGAACCGATGTTTGCCCTTCTACTACAGCGGCTGCGGGGGCAACGACAATCAGTTCAGGTCAAGGGAAACTTGCGAACATACCTGTCCTAGCGCTTACGGTAAGTAAATGCAGAACATGATCAAAGTTTTGCTCAAGTATTTAGATTCAGCAGCTGGTGAATGAGGACCAAGAATTCATGTGAGAATTGTCTTACAAGTTTAACAAAGCATTAAGTATGGTGAGAAATCCAGCTTTTTCATTGAAAAATCTATGGAAATCGTAGAATTATTGTAGGTGGTATATATAAACTTGGCGAAATGCAGCTAAAATCAACTACTTAGGAGCAGAAAGTGAATGCACGAAAAAAAATCCATTACTGGAAAAACAATGGCCGTTTTTTCACAGTAGGTATCATATTTCATTTGTGAACGTGTTATGGAAATAATTTGTACCTACTATTTATTAGAGAGCAACGCGTTTCTTCATTAAATTTATCAGTCAATACTGCATTGAATGATTCTTATCTGTCTTATACGTTAACGCTTTTTTGGGTGGATGGTTACGCATTTTTTCTTCTTGCATGTCTTTTATTTATTTCTTCATAGTGAACCTAGTAGTTAGATTTCCTTGTACTAAGTAACATTAATACTGAACAATTCATAAGTTTTGGACTATTTTTTTTTAAGAACTATTTGTATTGCAGTGCCCGACAAATGTACGCTACCTGCTGAGACCGGCCAGTGCTCCAACTACCGAGAAAAATGGTTCTATGATACGACCTTCAAGAGGTAAGACAGTTCGATTAGTTTTAACACCGACATCATGCCAGTATTCATTATGCGAGAAAAACTGCGGAAAACAGCTAAAAAAAATACACTTTTTGTTCCAGATGTCGTCAGTTCTACTACGGTGGTTGTGGTGGTAACGAAAACAACTTCGGCACGGAAGCAGAATGTGAAAATAGCTGCACGGAAATTAAGACCACCACCGCCGCTACAATTACCACCACCACTACCACGGCTAGACCTGTGGAACCACAGCCACAGCCGCGTCCAGCTGAACCGGAACAAAGGCCGTCAGCACCGGAAACATCAGGTAGAAATGGCGAACCTATGGGTTGGTTATACAAAAAAAATATCCAATCTAAATCATTACCGCTATAATAAGTAGATAAATATTGGATAACATTGGATTCTGCTACTCTGAATAACAAGTATGAAATGCAAGTCATGCAATGGGAGGTTACGAATCCTCGGTTCTTTAACCAAAACAACAAATATATTTTTTCCAGAATTCTGTTTCAATGCCATCGATGCTGGTCCTTGCAACAACCCTGAGACTCGGTACGCGTATGACAGCGCGCTCGGACTCTGCGTCACCTTCCAGTACGGAGGCTGCGGAGGCAACCAAAACAACTTCCCAGATGAGGCCTACTGCTCGTTCTACTGTCAGCCGATGCAAGGTATTTGTATATGTATTTTGCAGGGAATAGGCAAAGACTTTAGAAAATTGGTTTTTACTTTAGTAACTGGGAATAGGAAGCTAAGCGAAGCTAAGGTTGATATTCTGGCAACTTCTTTTACTCGTTGCTCTAAGGACCAAGCTCAGATGTCCATTGTTCTTTGCCAGATATCTGCCAGTTGCCGATGCTGCAAGGTCCATGCGAAGAGTCTTTGATGCGCTGGTTCTACGATCCTACCACTGACTCTTGTAGCCAGTTCACATATGGAGGCTGCGAAGGCAATGACAACAGGTACTGCTAGTAATATTCTTATACTTAAGTTCAGTGCAAAGATAAAATTCCTCAAGAAGTGTTTTGGTGTTGGTGAAACTGTTTGCGAGAATTTCAGAAATTAGGTCACTGCTTTTAATCTTATATTTTTTATTAATATCCTTCAAGTTCAACATAATAAGTCCTACTACATTTGAAAACGGTTTTTAAAACCCGTCTCAAATAACCATAATCATACTTGACTGGCTCAAGTCCGCTAGCGACAGAGACTTAATTTTTCTTTTTTAAAGCAGTTTCATCTATGTTGTAATATTTGTAAGCACAACATCCACTAATGATAAAAAACATGTTTAGATTCGAGAGTCTTGAAGCTTGCGAGAATAGATGCAGGACTGGACCCGCGCCAGTTGAGCCCACGACCCCAACAACCACAGTTATCGTAGTAAGTGCCTATCATGTCATCCATTTTAACTTTTCAAGGTCTTAATTTGGACAAAGATTAGAAGACTTTGTACTCGTATTGCAGGCCAGATGCTCCATTGGAACAATTGGAGTTACTACAATTTGAGTTTTGGAACTCCATCTAAGTAATTTCAAAACTCCTTTTATTTCCATAAGGACGGACCATCAGAGTGCAGAGTGCCCGAGGCACTGGAGGATTGTCGCTACGGCGGTAAGGTGTGGTACTTTGACCCAAGCCGTCACGAGTGCGTGTCCCACGCCAATCAGGAGAATGGTCCTGTCTGCAGGTACACTGGTACCTTCTTGTCGCAGGAGGCTTGTGAACGGTCCTGTGGAGCCTTCCGAGGAGTCAGTATGTAACCCTTACATTTTTAATTCGTTGATACTTTTGAGTCATTAAAAAAGTTTTCTTTCCTATACCTACATTTAAATTGTTTGTCATTATTTTTTTTGTTTTTCTTGCTTTTCTTTCTTTTGTACAGAGTATAATGAAACTGTCTTTTGTCCCAGACGTGTGCAAACAACGTAAGGACCCAGGTCCTTGTCAATCATATGAAGCGAAGGTTTACTTCGACCCGTCCACTGGCCAGTGCCACGAGTTCACCTACGGAGGCTGTCTCGGAAGTGCCAATCGCTTCTCCTCATTCGAAGAGTGCTCGCAAGTCTGCAAAGCTGAAATCGGTAGATATGATGCTCTTAATTTTAATATGTTTAAGTCATTCCGGATACCTATGCAAACAGACTATTTTACTTACTGACTCCAGTAGTTTTAACAATATTTATCAAATTTAGCGTGAATACCTATAAGCCTATAACTAGGTCATTCATCTTACAGCAGATCTGTGCACGCTACCTCCAGAAAGTGGTAGCTGCTTCTTATACATCAAACAATGGTACTACGACCCATCGCGTGACCAATGCAACCAGTTTGTGTTCACCGGCTGTGGCGGCAACGAAAACAGGTGACTGTTGTGAACTAATTTTATACTTAGCCCATTCGGTTCTAGGTTTTGCCTCCAAAAAATATGCTTAATATTTTGCAAGCAATCATTTGTCGAACATATTGTACCAAAAAAAAAATTTGGTCCCATCTGCCTGATGTCCTTTTTATTAAACATTGTTTGCGTAGATTCGAGACTCAGCGCGACTGTGAGGCTCGCTGCAAGCGTCCTGCTCCAACCACTACCACTTTGGCAACTCCTCCACAGGTAAATATTTATATCAATAAGATACTAGATGGAAGCTAGTGTTTATCAAGTAATGCCCTTATACCGGACGGAAGGACCAGTTTTAGATTAATTTAAAATATAAATAATATGAAGCAACAAACATTGCTATATTCCCTTACAGCAACTGGCAGAGCCAGAATGCAGGACTCCAAGCTCGTTAGCGCCATGTGGCAACAACGTGACAGTGTTCTATTACGACTCCGAGAGGAGTCAGTGCCTCATAAGCGGCTTTGGAGGCTGCGGACACCCCAACACGTACAGGACGGAGGAAGAATGCGAGAGGAGCTGCGGAGCCTTCCGCGGAATGGGTGAGGGAACTGGGCTTTTACATATACAGTGAAACCTGGTTAATTGGGATCTCAAGGGACCAAGGATTTTGTACCATTTAAAGAGGTTTTCATTTACCCAGTTTTCCAATTAGACAGGTTTAAAATTATTGTTGTCTCATTTAAAGAGGCCCCCGCTTATAGAGGTCGAAATGTACTGTTATTCCATTTATAGAGGTGGAAATGTTAATAAAAATGCGTATTTTTGGTGTTATTTGTTGTTGTCCGTGTCGAAACCTGTCCCAACCTGATAAAATGTCTCACTTATACAAGGAATTGAGCTACAGAGTCCCAATTATAGAGGTAAACATCGAAAAAATCCTAGAAATCAAATCTTATTTAACCAGGTTCGTGAAGTCCCATTAACAGAAGTAATTGGATGAAAAAGTGCCGGGACCTCATTGGAATTCTCAATAATAGAGGTTTCTCACTTATCCAGGTCCCACTTAACCAGGTTTCACTGTATTTAGCAATAATTGTCTTAAATCACCCCGAGGCTTGCCTTCTCTAAAGTTGCAGGATGTAAACTTGCTTATCAACCCCATGTAACGATCATTGCATTTAGTATACTACGGCTTTTCTCTCCAAGATGTGTGCGGCGCCCACCTGGACCCGGGTCCTTGCCGCGCGTCTTTCAACAAGATTTACTGGGACGCCAAGTCGGGCAGCTGTCTGCCATACGCGTACGGCGGCTGTGCCGGCGGACCCAACCGGTTCTCCAACGTCGAAGAGTGCATGAGCGTCTGCGGGGACACCGGACCTGGTGCGTACCAACACTTTGCTACATTTATCTATCTGGTTCTGGGATCTTCTCACACACTTTTACTTTTAATTTCTTAATTTAAAATATACTTATACTAAATATTACTCACAATTAATATTCCTAAACTAAATCTAAGCGAAGCATGAGTTTCATTTAACGATGGCCAACAAGCTTCCCCGCTAGTAGAGTAGTAGAGGGTAGCTGTCCATGTGTAACGCTTGTGACGCGGCCGACAGCGCGTAAGTGCCTGGAGGAGGTTGACACGGGACACAGCTGCGAGGCCGCTCAGACGGCGCGCTACCACTACAGCGTGGCGCAAGTCGACTGCGTCCTGTTCACGTACCTCGGCTGCGGCGGCAATGACAACAACTTCCGCACCTACGAGCACTGCGCCGACGTCTGCAGAGTGTCGAGAATGAGAGGCGACGACGGTACTTACATCCGTTTCACTCCGTGCGCGGCCGGCTTATGTCTCGGTGCACCAGCTGCTTCAGCAGAAAAACTTGATCTTGTTTTCTTAAGAGGGTAGTCAGGGCTCCATGGTCACTAAATTTATTGTTTACGAGACTTGACAACTTTAAATTGAATAAGGTTTTAGAAACGGGTGACTAGGAACCATGAGACCAGGGTCCGCCGCGCGCGGAACTAACGCTCCCTACGCCATCGCAGTCAATCTGAATGCCGCTCGTTGGACGTCATATGCTTATGCTATATTCTCTCTGCACTGCTTGTACACTTGCTTGCGTCTCTGTCTTGCACCAGCACTTCTAAACTTTTGTCTTATACCTATTTAAGTGAAGCTACTGTGTTATTATAATAAATCTAATCATTGTTCAGATGTCGTATGATAAGATTGTCCTGTGTTGTAAATCGTACATCCATGACGTTAATCGTTGTCGAATGCCGTTTTTGAACGTTCAATTACGATTTTTGTTTACTAAACTCAAACTCAAAGCATTTATTTCCAATTACAATACCAAACCAATTCTGTAATTACAACCAATTACAGAATTGGTTTGGTAATGTAAATAAATTGGTTACAATGACCCTTTGACAATTCAAAAGTACCTGTGCACTTTTGAATTGTCAAGGGGTCATTCAGTCAGAAAAATGAAGGTAGTTGCTCATTCCGAAGCGTAGTAGGTACCTATGGAGAAGGACGGGTAAGAAACTCCACGGACACTCTTTTAAATCAACATAAAGTTACAAAAAAAATAGTTACATCATTCATGTTGCAATTATACATGTGAGAACGACGTAGAAAGACGTGCAGGTTAAAAGCGTCCGTAATAAAAAAGATAAAATAAAAAAAAACAATTCCAAAATTAAAATAAGCCGTAGCAGCTAAGAGATGACCAGTCCCTACCATTCAAGTCAATGAAAGACGAACCCAGTAAATGGTAGCTTTATAGTAGGTGCATAGTGCTCACACGTGTGCTATGTAATTATACATTACTAAGTGATTGAACTTATACAATGAAAAAATTGTTTTTACAATCTTCAGCAGCTCCAGCAATATTTTCAAATGCTAATCAATTAATGTATGCGCCCCTGTGGAGCAGGACCAGCGTTGAGCCAAGCATCTTTGTCAGCGATGTAATCCCTATAATGTGATTGGCTGCATAGTGTGCATTTTACACAAGATTTAAATTTTGTTTCATTCAGTTCGAGTATGTGGGGAGGTATTCTATTAGTATAGTAACATTTTAAACAGTACCCCATGAAGGATGAGTCTACTTTAGCCGGCCTGAAACCTGGTTGAACTAATTGGTCCCTATTTCTAGTCCTATAGTTATGTCTTTCATCTCTTTTACTGAAAATATTAAAAAAAATCCTTACGTACATGATGTTAAACAGTTCGCTTAGAGAATCGCGCCTGCGGAGGCAATATATTGCTCTGATGGCTCTTTTCTGCAGAATAAAAATAAACTCGATATCTGCAACCCGTCCCCATAGTAAAATACCGTAAGACATGATACTATGAAAGTAATCGAAATAGACTAACCTCGCGGTATGTACTACATTAGTAAATTGGCGGATTTTTCTTACAGCATATGCTGCTGAATTTAGCTTAAACTGAATGTGTGCACTTCATGTTTGTATGGCTGCCTGTATCGATTGGTTACGCCCCTTTTTGAAGAAAATACGCGTTAGTCATACCCAAGCAAAGCAAATATCTATTACAACAATCGTAACGCAGGAAGAATCCTAGCTTACTGAAGCCACAGAATATATATACCTACCCCTAAGCAAACCAATGTGTTTATGATTCCATTGTCTAAATTATAGATCCGAACAAAATACTGACACAAGACTGCACGCCGTACCGTCAAGAGTGCGAGGCGCTCACCGGCTGCCAGTATGGCATTGACAGGTTTACGCAAGAAGACGGATGCCAGAGGTTTGTGGAACAATTATTTTTGCAGACCGAAGAACTTATCTGGACTGGTTCATTTCCCGTATAAACAACTAACGTACCGCCGTTGCTTCGCACGCGTGCAATCTGCTAATGTGGCGACATATCAGAAACATCGACATTTCTATGTTATTATACACATAAACCTTTCGGAATAAATTCTCCAAATTATGGTCAAAACAGCATCAAAATCCATTGTGTATTTACGAATAACTAAGCGGTCCCGCAGAGACATACTAAAAGCAACTTTGTCTTATACTATTTATTATAGATAATATAAGTCCGATTGTAACACAACATTGTAACAACTGATTAAACACAGGGTTTATAATAAATGAAATTCAAACAACCTTAGTAAATTACTTTAATTAATTATTCATGGAAATCACTGCAACTTATTTGAATTCTAATCCGTTACAATTTAGTCACACGAAAATCAAATTTAACAATCGCTAATTTACCTAAATTACTTTACATAAATATTTAACTATAATCAATTTACTAAATACAATATAAATCAAAAGATTATACTTATCAGGTTTTAATTATTAGCACAACAGCAATACAAAAATATAATCAACACGTAAGTTGACAGAGCTTCGACCGGTCAGTTGTCCTTGTGAAAAGAGAGCGATAATGAGACGTGCAAGCTTATTTATGCACCATTTCCCGTCATGGCGTTATGAAGTGCGTGGAGGGGCTTGACAGTGGTGAGCGCACGCTGACAGTGTTGCCAGCATCTTAGCGGGCCAGTGTAGTTGTAACAGCTCGGCCGTCCTGAAACAAAGTGTCCACACGATGTGCATTAGTTAACTTTCCAATAGATCTATAAGATCTTCTGTATCTAATTGACTGTCAGCATCATCACTATCAGAACCAACAACAGCTACATACGGCCTCAAAGAATCTACAGCCACCACTGTACTAAACTTCTTGTACCCTCTAAATCCTTTAACGCTGTGTATCATATACCTGTCATGACCAAGTGACTTAGTTATTTTATACGGCCCGGTATACGTAGCATCAAGCTTCGTATTTACTCCAGACTGACCATAGCCTTTTGGATTACGCCATAAGACCAAGTCCCCTTTCTTGTAGATTCGACCCTCTTTGCGTTTCTTATCAAATTGACGTTTCATTAACAGTTGTTTACGTTTAATATTAGCAGTGGCCTTTGCTCTTCTATTATCTATATTTAAATTGCTTTTGCTATTTTCCAAATTTGATACTTTACTCTTATGTTTGAACATTAAATTAAAGGGGGCTTGACCTGTGGTTTCATGGCACGTGTTGTTAACACCGAAAACTACATCAGGCAGGCAACAGTCCCAGTTACTTTCCTCACTGCTAGTTCTTAAACCATTTAAAATTGTTCTATTGACCCTCTCAACCTGACCGTTAGCTCTCGGTGTTGCGACTGATGTCAGCACATGTTTTATAAGGTGTTTAACTGCGAAGTCTTTAAAATAACGGCTACAGAATGCAAGACCACGATCGGACACTATGGTGGAAGGGAAACCAAATAATGAAAATACATCATGTAAAATATAAATAGTTTCAGCTGAACTTAAGGTGCGTGTTGCTCGAGCAATAACAAATTTTGAGAAGGAACATGTAATTACTAAAATATATTGATTGTGTTTACTAGACTTAGGGAAAGGCCCTAAATGGTCAATATGTAGAGTATCCATTGGTACATCAGGTTTTGGGATAGGATTTAATTTTCCTTCTAGTTTTCCATAATGTCCTTTCCGAAAAGCGCAATCCAGACACGAAGTGACATATTTTTTAATGAACTTGGTCATTTTAGGGAACCATAATTTTTCTTTTATAGTGCTATCGCATTTCTTTAATCCACTATGTCCCATATTATCGTGATATTTTTGCAAAACCTTCCAACGAGCATTACAAGGGACTAACAAACGATCCCCATATAAAGTTTTCTTATACAAACGTTCATTACATATTTTGTAATTATTCAATATGTCTGGATTGGCATTAGGTCCACGCAATTGGTTGATAATGTTACATAGCTTAGGATCCTGCATTTGAACAGTAAGAAACCAATCATCAGCAGACAGAGCATAAACGTGGGCATCTACTGGGTTACGGCTCAGCGCATCGACGTGCCTCATTTTGTCTCCAGCCCTATATTCTATTTCTAAATCGAACTCTTGAATTTGCAGCCACCAGCGTGCAATTCTCGGAACTAGATCTTTTTTGACAAATGTGTGACGAATAGCAACACAATCCGTTAATATTTTTACCTTAATACCTAACAAATAAACTTTGAACCTTTTTAACGACTCAACAACTGCTAGTGTCTCCAATTCGTAACTGTGATAATTCTGTTCTTCACGCGTAGTTGTGCGACTAAAGTACATTACAGGTTTTAAAGCGTTATCTACTTGACGCTGAAGCAAAATTCCTGCAACACCGAACTTACTTGCATCCGTATGGAGTTCTGTGTGCAAATTTCTATCATAGATTGCTAAAACTGGTTGAGAGACTAAACTAGACTTAAGATCTCTAAAAGATGTCTCTTGGGCTTCTCCCCATGACCAGGTCATATATTTCTTTGTAAGGTCTGTAAGGGGTTTAGCAATAAGGGAAAAGTTACGTATGAACTTTCTAAAGAATGAACAAAGACCAACGAATTGCCTGACTTGGTGAACATTAGATGGGGTAGGAAAATCACGCACAGATTTTATTTTGTGATCACCTGGCTTAATGCCATCCTTGGAAACGTAATGACCGAGATAATTTAATTCAGTTTGAAGAAAAGAACACTTTTTCATATTGAGTTTAAGATTGGCCTCACGTAATACTTTCAGGAGAAGTTCTAGTAGCTCTAAACCTCGTGGAATATCGCTGCTTGGTAATAAAATATCATCCATGAATGCCAGAATATGGTCGCTATCACCCATTTTCTTAACCTTATTAATGATTTTATTCATTAAACGTTGAAAAACTGCAGGTGAATTGGCTAAACCGAACGGAACCCGAACGTATTCATATTGCCCGTCCGGTGTAATGAAGGCAGTTTTGTGAATCGAATTTTCGGAAACCGGTAATTGATGATAAGATTGTGACAAATCTAAGCTAGTGAAGAAGTTTTTACCTGTTAATTTTGAAATTTCATCATCAATTATAGGCAAAGGAAATCTATCTTTTATAGTTACTGCATTCAGGGCCCGATAATCCACGCATAGCCTTATGTCTCCATTTTTCTTTTTAACTAATACAACGGGTGATGCAAAATCTGAATTTGATTCCCTAATAATGCCGGCTTCTAAAAGATCTTTGACTTTTTCACGAACAGTTGAAAGTTCTGGTAATGAAAGTCTATACGGGCGATGATACACAGGCTTATCAGTGTTCAATTTGATTTCCATCTCTGCTAGGCCTGTGAGTCCCAATTCCAACGTTTTAGACGCAAAACAAGAACTATATTGAGACAAAATGGTAAACAAACGTAGCTTATCGCCGTCGCTTATATTACCCACGTTTATGTTTGCCAAATTAACACCACCAATACACATACTATCAGCACATAAACCATCATTAACTAAACGTATATCCTTTTGATCCAATTTTGTCACATCTGCATCAGCAAAATTCGGTACGAAACCACCAACAGCTATATTATTTTGGCTTTGAAGCCCAGCGTCAGAATTGGACCAACAACAAAGAAAGATTTGACTCACCAAGCCAGCTTCAGCTTCTTGCAATATTCCGGCACAGCATTGCCCTCTTGCCACCACCTGGCCAGTTGCAAACTCCACAACTTTTGAACCCAGGTTGTAAACTCGTGAGCAAACCCTCGGAGCCCTCCACCACAGACGCCGGGATAATGTACTCTTGATCTGAGAGGTTGAAATAACGAGGATTAGTATTTACTACTCCCTTTGATCCCCCATTAATTAGCACCGGAACCATTGCTGCTTCGTTAGGTAGAATAGTCAAACTATTTTTGGAAACGAGGTCTATTCTTTGTTCAGTATTTTCTACGACGATGCCTTGGATATTATTGTGATGTTGGGAAAGGATCACAGAATTACCACTTATTACAAGGGATACATCATCTCTATTAATGACAGGCTGCCCTAACAATATATCAATTTTTCCCAAGTCGACATGAGTAATTAAAGCACTCGTTTTTACAGATAAACCATCCAAGGAAACATTGATTTTTATTTCGCCCAGTGCGGGTATTGGAATGCCAGTAAAACCTTTTAAAATTTTATCACTTGGTTCTATAATACACTGTAATAATTTTGCAAAACTATAACTTATGACATTACTTTGTGCCCCAGTATCTAAGTATGCAATAGCCTTTAATCCATTAACCGTTATATTTTTAAAGTATAAATCGTTAAAACTTTGTATAACTTTCACTTCTTTTATTTTATTCGAGTCAGTGTGAACATTCTGCCTACAAAATCTTGCTATATGCCCGGTCTTCCCACAGTTTTTACATAACCGAGTGTCAGGGTTAGTGCAATCCCTAACCAAATGGCCTTCAGTATTACAGCGGTAGCATTTAATTGTACTGGAAGGAGAATGGCTTGATTTTGTTTCAGCCGGCTTCGAAGTATTGTTAGCATTAGAAGAATGTCTCGAAGCACGTTGATCATTCTCACGAAATCGCGTTGAATACGACTGATAGTTTTCCATTGATACCAAAAACTGACAATACAATTCTTCTGGGTTTGTACTTTTCAAAGCTTTAGCGCTAGCTTGTAATTCAGAGGGTAGGCCGCGAATAATACACGAGACCGCGGCACTGTCATCGAACCTACATCTACGGCACATTGCTAATTTATCGTAAAAGTATTTACTCATAGTCTCTTTTGGTTCTTTCTTACGACTGACTAACTCTTCAATTAATTCCGCAAATTCAAACATCCTAGGAAACGTACGTTTCAAAAGTTCCTGCCACTCGCACCACGTAAGATCGTAATTATCCAGCCTATTATACCAACGTCTAGCTGAACCATCTAATCTAGTCTGCATGTAATACGAGCGCTTTGCCTCATCCCAGCTATAAATATCACCCAACTGGTTGATTTTCTTCAGCCAAACAAACACGTTATTATCTTTATCATCCGGGTCAAATAACGGAATTATTATGTCGCCTTTAACACTGTCACTTCTATTTTCACGCGTCCTGCTAAAGAATTTGTTCATCATACCTTCAACTTTTTCATTTACCAACTGTTCTAGCTTACTACTCGATGATTCTCCGCAGGTAGACGGTACTGCCCGCTTGGCTGCGGCTTGCACATCTGAATCATCAGATTCACTGCTACTGCGTCTAGCTCGGTGCCTCTTCATGATGAGCGGAGTAATCCCACTTCTGAAACTGTAACAACTGATTAAACACAGGGTTTATAATAAATGAAATTCAAACAACCTTAGTAAATTACTTTAATTAATTATTCATGGAAATCACTGCAACTTATTTGAATTCTAATCCGTTACAATTTAGTCACACGAAAATCAAATTTAACAATCGCTAATTTACCTAAATTACTTTACATAAATATTTAACTATAATCAATTTACTAAATACAATATAAATCAAAAGATTATACTTATCAGGTTTTAATTATTAGCACAACAGCAATACAAAAATATAATCAACACGTAAGTTGACAGAGCTTCGACCGGTCAGTTGTCCTTGTGAAAAGAGAGCGATAATGAGACGTGCAAGCTTATTTATGCACCATTTCCCGTCATGGCGTTATGAAGTGCGTGGAGGGGCTTGACAGTGGTGAGCGCACGCTGACAGTGTTGCCAGCATCTTAGCGGGCCAGTGTAGTTGTAACAACATAATGTTCTCCCTGTGCTTTATAGAACATACTAATTCCATGGTTCTCCCATTTAGATGTCAGTGTAGAGAAGACCCGTGCGTCAGGGCAAACTGCCAGTCGAACGAGCGATGTGTGGCCGTCGCTTTAAGGAATTCTGCCACCCAGGAACCGGCGTACTCCGCCAAATGTGTAGCCGGTAATTTATACATCTCATTTATACTTTTAATTCTATGTATTTTACACATTTCTAGATTGTTTTAGCAAGCTGTTTCACGAAATCTAAATTGACGCTGAACGTGTATAAAATTTTCTGTCACATAAGTTTCTCGAAACTAGGGCTACCATTTATTTTGAGAAGTCTTGAGAAAAAGCCGGACATTTGCAATAAAGTCCGGACATTTCACTTTTAAATTTTTCCCTTTTCAGTTCTGAATAACTGAATTAATGTAACAAAAAAAAATCCGCGTAGGTCTTAATGTCCGGACATTATGTCAAGACCGGACGAAGTCTGGACTGAGGGCTAAAAAGCCGGACATGTCCGGATAAATCCGGACGAATGGTAACCCTATTTAAAACTGATCTGGATGCGAAGAAACAGGCCAATTATTTTTGTTAGCTTATCCCACTCCTGGGCAAAGGCATGTTTTCTGTCTCTCGCGATCCGGCGGTTCTTCTGGCCATTCAAGTTTGCATTAAGACGAATGGACAGATTTGGAAATAAAGAGTATTGTCACGAGAATTCGTTCTTATAACCGTGGATTGTAATTCCTTTTTGACTAACTGAAACCATGCTTTCCGTATAAATATTAATAATAAAAGTTTTTATTGATCCCTTAAAACACATAAATAGTAGGTATATTAAGTAATAATAAAAAAATCCGTTTCAATTCAATTAAAATAAAATCATCAATTATTGTTTAGGTAAACAATATTAATGAGAGAAACAGAGAAATTAAGTATTCTATTAAATCCTATTATCACACTTAATAGAGTATGCAAATCAAAATTAATTCAAACCCCATTCCAATAAAAATAAAAATTAGTATTAGATTAGGAGTATGTAAGGATCGTAGCAGGTGCCTTTCTGTAGTTTCTACCTACCCCCATGATAAGAAGGCATGAGATTATGTAATGTTAACGTTATTAGGTTCAGGATATAAAATTAATTAATTGTAAAATCAAATAAATTATACATTACAACTATTATTGTTAGTACATACATTCATGATAGTATTTTTATATCAAAATTCTTACGACAGAGACGAACGAAGTTTACGACTGCGATGAATATGTGGCCAACTGTTCGCGCCTGTTCCTGCACTGCGAGTACGGCATCCAGCGCACGCACCAGCCCGACGGCTGCCAGAAGTGCTCATGCGTGCAGGTCGAGATAGACTGCGAGCCACTCAAGCAAGAGTGCGATCAGCTTAACTGCACCTACGGCATTGAGAGGACCATCGGCACTGACGGCTGCGAGAGGTAATCCCACTCATCTATAATAATTACCACTAATAGCGCTACAAGGTTTCATTGTCGGAAAAAATCAGAACTAACGCCGCCATCTTGTTTTTTCAATACATTTCACAAAGACATTCATCATCATTCATCATTTCATTCATTAATTTTTTTCTTTTTTTTTCATCATCATTTTTAAATTTTTTTTTCTTCATAATTTTTTTTTCATTTTCATTTTCGGTCAGCGTCGTTCGCGTTCCAAAATATTCTTGTAGCAGTGTATCTAACCCTTAGTACCAAGCTGCACGAACTACTGCGCCTTCGCCCAAATTCATAAATATCTTGAAGCTACTACGCTAACTAAGACCAACCAAGTTATAAAGTAAAATAGTTTTGAAGTCAACTATCAGAGTTACGTCTATCAATCACGTTCCATATATCTCTTGTGGATATACAGGGTGGCAGGCACATCGACGCGCAACCTGTTACCATGGATTCAGTACATGATTCAGCGGGGTAATTACGTAACACACTAACAGTAGGAATGGGTTTCATTTTGACAGTTCAACAACATTCATTGCGTTATTTACTTTGTTGAGCAGACAAATTTTTCGAACATATGAAGCAATGGGTTAGCAATAGGCTTCAAAATAATTCAGATTGTGATAGATAGTGTGTTACGTAATTGGGGTGCTGAACTCTGCTGCGTTGGAAATGTTCGTCGATTTTTTTTTTAAACATCTGTTTCCTGCAAAAGTACAATACCAATGCGGTCAAAATGTATGGAAAAGCATATTTTTTTTATCCCGACCTTAGTGATCGATGTAACCAACGAAAAATTTCTATGCAGGGGTGTCTAGAATCATGTAGGATCAATGGTAACAGCAGGGTAATTACGTAACACACTAACAGTAGGAATGGGTTTCATTTTGACAGTTCAACAACATTCATTGCGTTATTTACTTTGCTGAGCAGACAAATTTTTCGAACATATGAAGCAATGGGTTAGGCTTCAAAATGATTCAGATTGTGATAGATAGTGTGTTACGTAATTGGGGTGCTGGACTATGCTGCGTTGGAAAATTTCGTCGGTTATTCAAAAAAAAAACAGCTGTTTCCTGCCAAAGTGCAATACCTACGCGGTCAAAATGTATAGAAAAGCATATCTTTTTTATAACCGACCTTAGTGATCGATGTATCCGACGAAAAATTTCTATGCAGGGGTGTCTAGAATCATGTAGGATCAATGGTAACAGCAGGGTAATTAAGTAACACACTAACGGTAGGAATGGGTTTCATTTTGACAGTTCAACAACATTCATTGCGTTATTTACTTTGTTGAGCAGACAAATTTTTCGAACATATGAAGCAATGGATTAGCAATAGGCTTCAAAATGATTCAGATTGTGATAGATAGTGTGTTACGTAATTAGGGTGCAAGTTGCACGTCGATGCCCCTGCCACCCTGTATAATGTATGCTTCTTCGATGCCTCTTATCTTGTCGTCTGTTCTGCTGTGAAAACTACTGGAAATGTAAAATTCACATGACAGCACTTTTTTTTGACTCACTCACATGATTTATTGGTTCATATAGATGCAAATGCAAAGCGTATCCATGTGAGAGGAAGTCCTGTGAAGCTGGCGAGCGCTGCGTGGTACAACCATACATGAACGGCCTGGATCTGGAGCCCAAGTACACAGCAGAATGCAGAACTAGTAAGTCCTTTATAGTTCCAGCATTATACTCGCATATTAGAAGTCATAAATAGTGCGTACGTCTTTGTGAACCCCTCACGTATTCAAAAGCCATAGCAAAGGGGGTAACTGTGTAACTGTGGAACCCTATTCGGGGGCCTACAAGGTCAGTAGAGTTTTACAGTCTTGTTTGGTAGACTACCGCCGTAACAAGATAACTAATTGCGAAAACACGTGGCAAACTCTACATCTGTCACTATTACTTTGAGTTTTTTCAATGAATCGTTTCGTTATCAGTTGTGAAGGCTGGTGCCTGTCCCATGGACGAGACGACTACGAACGAGGTGACATGCCGCCGCGAGTGTTCAGATGACGCTGACTGCCGAGGAGTGGGCAAGTGCTGCCGACGAGGATGCAGTGATTTATGCCTGGTGCCCGTCGAGCAGACCAGCACACATCCAATTCTCACAACTACTGTTGCACCAAGTAAGAACGTTTGGAATAGTGACGAAAATTGCGAAAGATACATTTTGTTTTTTTCGAAACTTTGTTTATTTCTTGTAAAATACATGTAAATTTCGAAAAATACAAACTCGTTCGTCTGAAAAATACAATCGTACACGTATAATACTTGTTAAATACTGTGTATTTTTCATATTTAACAATCAAAGGGAAAAAATCTTGCATATTAATATTAATTGAATATTAATTGAACCGTAATGTAATTAAATGATACAAGTTTTATGTACTATACTCAACATACATCCATAAAATCATGCCTTCTTCCCATGGGGGTGGGCAGAAACTACAGAACGCCACCACAACAACACCAACACCAACACACATCATTATGAATTTATCCTCAAAATATCATCTTATTATAGTATAATATGTTAATGCGAAAAATACACCGTAAAATACATGTAAAAAACTTAAACTTGCGAAAGATTCAACCGAAGATCGGCAAGGAAAGTTTCTGTATTTTATTGAAAAATACAGGGGCATTTGAAAGATACATGTATTTTACATGTTATTTTCAACGCTAGTTTGGAAGTATCCATTGTAAAAAGCTTTTGTGGGTTTTCTTTCAATTCTGTGCTACGGGCGCCTCAAAGGACCATGTTGTAAAAAAGTGGTCCTTCCAGTCATATCTCCTTAATAAGAACGTTATGGCTGAAAAGCGCGGCAAACTGTCAATACTATTAATAGGCTTAAAAATACGAATTACTGTATTATTAGGAATTCAGTCGTGATTTAAATCTAGTCTACATCGGTTATGAAAATCTAACATTACTAATGTACATGTATTATTCGTAGATGTGCCAGCTGCACCTCAGCCGTTGCCACAGCAAGAGCCAGAGGTGTCCGCATCTGAAGGTGGCATAGCTACACTGCGCTGTCTGTTCCATGGCAACCCACCACCCAAGATCACGTGGAGGTTCGGAGAGCTAACCGTAAGTATCAACTTTAATAAAACTGATTCTAAAGTTTGGGTTTTGTTAGCATGCTGACCCTAGCTTGTTGAGATGTTTAAATATTGGACGCAATTTCTTAAATCAAGTTGACATTATGTTGTCTGACATATTCTATAACGACCATCTCCCAACAGATCGACGATAACGTGGGCCGCTACAGACTGATGTCGGACGGCGCGCTAGAGATCGTCTCTCTGTACCGCAACGACACCGGCGTCTACATCTGCGTGGCTGACAATGGCCTCGGAGTGGCCTCGCAGGAGATACATCTGGTCGTCAATGGTGAGTGGGGGTGAAGCACGACGGTAGCTTGCGGAATGGGCTAGTAGAGGGCGCTAGTTGCTGCGGCCTTCTGAGACATTATATTGCAAAAACTGTATTTTCCTGTGTTAGTGAACAGAAATAGATGTAAATAGGTGGGTTTTATTCAAGTCGACAAAGATTTTTATTTTAATTTAATTTTATCGTTGGTTTTCCTTTTCGAATTATTCTAGGTCTTAAATTGCCAAAAAGTGTGGCCGCAAATGTTTTTCACGACAAAAGATCCCACCTACAGTGTTTTTATCAATTAGATCCACAGCAACTTGCGACTCTCAAAACATTGGGTTTTGCATTTGAGAACACGAAGTAGTTTGGGATTAATTCAAGTAGTTAGAGGTTTTGGATTGATTAGTACTTAGAACTTTAACTGATTGCCTTTCTGGTCTGTCTGTCTTTGACACTAACTTTTCTTTTTCCTTACTAAATAATAGGCAAAATTGGAGAACAAGCGGCATAATGTATTTTTTTGCATTTCTGCACATTTAATTGTAATCAGAAATAAATAATTTGAGTATCCGTTCATCTTCGGCATTATGCAAGGCGACTTAAACAGGAGGCAAAGAGTATTAAGTACGTTAACGTAGGTAGGTACTTGAAGTCGTGACCTTCAATAGGACAAGTTCAATAAATGAAACCGGTACTGAGATTATCTACTAAAAACTGTCAAGTTTCTCAAACTACCTGCATTTATTTATTTACTAGCTGCGCCCCACGATTTCACCCGCATAAGTCTTTACCCAACAAAAATATTGGGATAAAAAGTATTATATGTCCTAATCCAGGTTATGGGCTACCCATGTGCCAAATTTCATCCAAATCCGTTCAGCCGTTTTAGCGTGAAAGCGGAACAAAAAGACATAAAAATAATCAAATCTTTTATTTTTATAATATTTGTTTATATGGATTAACAACGTTTATTTAATTTAAACCATTTAGCATTTACAGCGAATTTGGAATGTCAAATCGGTTAAAAACTTGAACCTAATGCCCAGGGTCAGAAGTTCAATAGTAAACCTTTTAATCATGTTTTATTCTTACAATATCACTGGATACTTTGAAATCCATAAAAAAAATCTGGGATAAAATTCGGGCAAGCACAGAATAATCTTAAAAAAACAAAAATCTAGGCTCTTCGGGCATTTCGGAGTACCTTATTGCGCTCGTCAACCAAAAATATAACAATATAATATTAGTCTAGAAAATCAAATCAATAAGGATGTTCGATAGACACAATAATTATCCTAGTAACACGAGTATTGTTCGATAGTTAATTGTAAATAAAATATTACTGTTTCTATCGTGTGTTAATTACGATCGTTGACACACATCACGAGTATTATTAGAGGCGATGCTTGGGAGTTACTTGGTCGTACGTAGACATATCGCAGTTTTACATAAAAATACTTTAGCATAATCAGCCTATAATTTTCCCACTGCTGGGACGCAGGCGCGAGAGGGAGCGGGCCGTAATCCACCACGAGTGCCCAGTGCGGGTTGGTTAAAAAAATATTTTAATTAAACAAAATAAAATGAATTATTTGTGCAGTGCACACTCCCGGTTGTGAGCACTAGACCAAAAGACAGGTTTTTAAATTGTGGTCACTAAGGATAGGGTTCTACTCTGAAGTGACACATACGAATGTTCGGGACTGACCGACACACGACCGAAGTTTGCATTGTTGTCCTACTACGAACAATGTTCGCATTGGCTCAGTGCGGTCGGCACCATAGTCAATATTCGGAAGAGTGTCGGACCGAAAGAAATCTAGTGCTAGAGTTGAACGTTTTATCGATTTGTTTTTATTAGTCATTAATATTCATTTCGATATAATTTAACTATTGAATTACATAGTAAAATATGTTCTTATACTTAATAAGGAAATTGAACTTAGCTTTCAATTCGGTGTTTATAATTACGAACATTGTAATATTTCTCAAAAAGCAATATATATTTGAAGCCACATACAGATTGCCTTTGCCGATTGCCGAAATAAAAAAGACAAAGAAGGACAAGTAAACAAACAAGCGGTGCTTGAATTTTTTATTATTGCTAAATCCAGGAAAAAAAAGTACTTAAGCTAAGACGAAATCTCGTCTGTCGCTATCGTTATATAGCGATAACCGTATTTCGGTCATTTATTATCAAGTGCTGACTGAAGTGTAAAGAGTTCAAGTTAAGTTATGAGAGGTCAACAAAAAACAAGCTAAATATATTTTAAACTACTACGACGATGTAGGTAACTCTTGTCAAACTCAAATATTATCGGTCGGACTTTTCTCGTTCAGAGTAGGGTTTATGATACAACAAATGTCAAATGAAGTTCGGTCGGGTCCGAACCTACCGAAATTGTACTTATTAGGAAATATCCGAACATTCGGCCGATACTTCGAATTTATCACTTCGGAGTAGACCCCTGGCCCCATAGAAATATAAATCAAACTTCTTTCTTATTATCTATGCCTGGCCCTTTGGGGTTCGGTCCCCAGGTCGAGAAAAGTGATAAAGTGTTACTTCTATCAGGAATATTTCTCAGTAGCTTGGAGTCTGCTGGATTAGTACCCAGTAGTTGGCAATAGGGTTGCCCCCTTACTTTTGATAATCACAAACTGTTCATTGCAGTAGTCGTAACTTATACTATTCTGATCATGCGCATCAGCAATACAGTAATGGGCTAACATGGTTTTATAATGATTAGGTACATTATTCCATGGTTCAAAGGGTTATCTACAGAAAATACACTCCAACGTGATTCTTATAAACGTCTTATTAAAACGTGAATATTCAGTCACTATTTCTATTATAATTAATGCAAGGATTAGAGTGTTATTCATAGATCATGTTTTAATATCGTAATCTTATACCAGCTTGTCTGATCGTTATACTTGACCCGTCATTATCAGTGCGACTGTGTACGTAACCTCTCTTACTGGTAAACAAATTAATATGATGACCTTACTGGATAACGCAGATATTAGACTGAATATGAACATATGACATAAAAAACATTTTTACCGAACCGAAAAAACAACCGACTTCCAAAACCAAAAAACACTAAAAAACGAGAAAAATAACTTCAGTTTCGGAAGTCGGTGTCTTTGGTTTTGTATTTTTGGTTTTGGAAGTCGGTTGATTTTGTAAAAAAGTTTTTATTTTTCACTTTTTAGTTGTGGTACCTACCCCACACAAATTCTTATACCACTACTTGATATGTAAATAAGTGACAGGAAATTATTATAACATCATCAATATAAACGAAGTGGAAAAAATACGCAGTATTAAGAATAACTCAAAAACTACCGGTCAGAACTTGATGAAATTTAAATGGGACCACATGTGAAGCACCGGCTTTCAAATAAAAAAAATAATCATCCAAATCTGTTCACCCAGAAAAAGGTACTGAGCTAACACACATAAAAAATAAATACCTACAGTCGAATTGAGAACCTCCTTCTTTTTTTGAAGTCGGTTAAAAATTTAAAAAAGACAAAAGTCAATCAAGTACTGAAATAAAAAACAAAACTTCTAGAAAGTATGAAAAAAAATATGGGTGTAAATAACATAATGTTTGTACATATTTTTCTGTTGTTGTATTCTTGTCTGTTTGTAATGTGTGTACATAAACGGTTAAATAAATAAACTAAAATTATATAGAAAAATTAATGATCAATAGATTTGGTGGGATTACTTCTAAATAAAAGAACACGGCGCAAGACCTACGTAGAATAAATCAATTATACCGAAATGGTAAACTTTCAAATAATTACACAACAAATGCTACCTACAAACAAATTATGAATAACTTCAGGAATATAATTTAACAAACTTATCCTAGTTTACCAACGCGCACACAGGCTGCAATCTTTCGCAGTCAACAGTCTTTTATCAAAACATTAACGCAAGCAGTAGGAGTCTGTCCACTGCTCGCGCCGGTCGTATATTCGTGCAGTTGAAGTTTCGTGTTACTCTGCATCCGTCGCTCTACACGCTCGATCGACATGTTACGCGTCTGTCTCCTCTCGCTCGCCGCGCTGCTCGCGTGCGCACACGCATACGAAGGTGAACGACTCACTTTACACATCTGCTGCTGGTTGTCACAATTGATACTTTGTTTTGGTTGTTTCTAAAGTTTGGCAATGGTTATATTTAATTAATGAAATATTTCGTTTGCTGGATCTTTTAAAAAATTCTGTAAGTAAGTGCCATCTATGAAGACCTATTAACGTCGAGAATTTAGATACAGTAGTCAGTACTTTAGAAGCACACAAAACATCTTCTAACTTCATTTGTTATGTCCTCCCATTTCAATAATTGTACGCTTAGTAGTCAAAATTAACATAGAGTTTTTGAATGTAACTTCACTCATTAAACACAAAGATTATGATAAGATGATGCATTCACAAACTCTAACATTGGTCCGCTAACAATCGGGGGCTGGTAGATCCTGTGAGGATGCCTGTCGGAATTGCTGGAGATAAGGACGCCTTGGTGACCGGAGAGCTGGGCAGACCACTCCATGTGCACTGCCTAGCGTACGGGTACCCGCCACCCTCTGTGTTCTGGTACCGCGGCTACGAGGGTGTCATGGTGCCATACAACGACGCAGTGTACGAAGCAAGAGGAAACGTACTCCTCATCAGAAGTCTTGCTCTCGAAACTCTTGGACAGTACACATGTCAAGCGTACAACGGAGAAGGCAAGGCAGCATCGTGGGTGGTCGTCGTGCGAGCGTATATGCCCGAAGGCCGCTTCATTAATAACGAGTTCTTGATACCACGAAACATGGCGGTACCAAGACCCAGGACACAACCACCAACCACCGCGGAGACGACCACCACCACCACTTCTACCACTACTGAAGTGCCCAGACCTTTGTTCACGGGTAAGATTAGGAATTGTCAACTATATGAATTAACCTTTTTTAGCTGATTGCTTGTC
Source organism: Dryobotodes eremita (assembly GCA_917490735.1). NCBI lineage: Eukaryota > Metazoa > Arthropoda > Insecta > Lepidoptera > Noctuidae > Dryobotodes > Dryobotodes eremita. Next base: position 17,801,091 of record OU823257.1, read on the forward strand.
TTACGATAGTTCTTTAGCATTAACAGTACGAAAACCTTCTCCGATCATAAACATAATATAGCAGAGATAAATGTGAGTTTATTTCTTTTTATAGATTTTAGAGGTTGCAAATTTTGCAATTGCCGTAAGATCAACAATCATCTACTTCCACTAATAGTACGGAATGGCTTATCTCTGCATGAAGCATGTTTATGTATTCAGCTTGCATGGTTCTTCTTCGGGTGTGGGATTGTAAAGTAAACAACATATTTATAGACTTATTGGGAGCAAGTTGTGTTCTATTGACGTACGAATCTGCTATATATACGGTGTTTTTACATCATAATGTGTGGGAGATACGTCGATTTTTTCTCCGAAAGAACGACTTTTGCCTTATCTTGTCAATATTCAACAGTGATATTTTTTAACAACAATGTAAAACCAATGCGGTGTCTGTAGCTTCTGTAAGTATTAAAAATATTATTAATATAAGGTACTATTATTATTATCATATGATTATAACATGTCGTATGTTGGTGATGAAGTTCGCGGGTGTCTAGTTCATTCTGGTTGCAGCGTTTTTGACTGTGCATAGCTGAATGTTTCAATACGTTCGTACATAAGCTGTACATAAAGCAAGCTTGATGTTACGTGTTCCTTATTAAGATCTTCATTGACTGTTTTTCCTACTTATTCAATTCAAATTTCTATACCCGTTCAAAAACGTATACAAATACTTATAAATAATGTAATTTTATCATTATTTGTTATGCTTAATGGACATTATCTCCTTATGTATTTTTCTATCATCTTCAAGTACTCGTAGTAGTCTTTATGACAATGTATACTAAAAAAAGGTAATATTTGACATTACCTAACATCATAAAACCCTCTAATTAAATTTTCCACAAACAGTGCCGGTCAGCACTCATGTGTCAACGCCATTCTCGACACTGAACATCGGCGCCGACCTGCATCTGACGTGCGATGTGGACGGCTTCCCCGAGCCGGACGTGCACTGGACTAAAGATGGCGACACCATACAGACGGACGGCAGGATTACCATCACTGGTAAGTCTCGCCACTAGTTAATTAAGTGTTACTACCACACTCTCACTCGGAGTTTCTTGAAGAGCTGAAGTAGCGATGGGACACCCTTAACTGTCGATATTCCGCTATCCGTTGGAGCAGAGTGGGCTCGAATGGAGAGAGCTTGAGATGGACAAACGACATGAAAAAGGGGCCTAAGTGAATTATTAGATAGGAATTGGATGCAGAAGAACCAGGTGTTGTAGCGCAACTTGAGAAAGGATTTTGTCTAACAGTGGACTGCGATAGAATAGAATAGATATATTTATTTGCAACTAGTTGCGCCTTGCGGTTTAACCCGCATAAGTCTCGATCCCGTGAGTATATCGAAATAAAAAGTATTCTATGTCCTAATCCAGGTCATGGTCTACCCATGTGTCAAATTTCATTCAAATCCATTCAGCCGTTTAAGCGTGAAAGCGTAACAAACAGACATACAAAAAAACAAATCTTTTCTCTTTTATAGGCTTAATTTCATTAAGTCTGAAACTAGAGCCAATCTTGGAAAAATATTAGCTTATCAAGAAACGCAGTTGAATATCTTTATGGGGGGTAGAAATTCCTCTAAAAGTTAATTAAGAGTTTAATCAGTGTCGTGTCACGAATGACAGTCATACACTTTTGCAATTAAATCTTACCTCTTGGTAAGTGCCAACAGATAAAGAACATTTTTGATAGTCGTTAGTTCTCACAAGTGTTAGGAACAGAAATAAGCAACTCGATACCTAGAGTACTCAAAAGGTAAACAGACTTATGAAGCACATTCTGTAATGTAATAAACATTTAATAATTTGTTCACAAATAATATGCCGGAAGAGGCGGAGAGTAAACTGCTACAAACATGCGCGACGCGAATCTAATAGAACAATTATTTCTATGAAAATTTCATCGAAATTGTTCCACAAGAGTCGCGTCGCGCCTGTCTGTATGAGCCTTTACACTTTGATATATGACTTATTATAACGGCGAACCTTCTGGTTAGGGAGATATTGAAGATCAAATTCCTAACTTTTTTTGACGTTTTTTTTACAAAAGGATGTTTTAAATGTACTCATTAGCACAGAATGCGTAGATGACGGCTTCGTGATGGGTCTTTTAACATCCTGTATTTTTATTTCTAATGCATTCCTTGTTTACACCAACAGGTAGCACGATCGTGTCCCGACTGACAGTGACGCGGGTCTCGGTCGCCGACAGCGGGCTGTACGCCTGTTACGCTAGCAACCCATACAGTTCGCAGTCTGACACTGCGCAGATCAACGTGCAACGTAAGTTTTACTCTTATAAAACCAACACAGTTTACTGTGGACGAATACCCAGACTTAAAAGATATTTTCGAAGAACGCATGGCCGATGGGTCTGAAAAGCAGAGGATGTTTTTCGGCTGAATGATAATGATGATGTGACAATGATATAAGTATTTACTTGTAAAGTATTATGTTATTTTAATTATTGTGAATGTGAGGATTATGTGGGTCATTGCTTCTTTGTTTTTTTTCTTTGAAATTTAATCATGATCTGGCAGTTTGAGTAATTTATGCGGCCTACCCAAATGTCCTTTCTTTGGTATTGTTCGTCGAATCGTTGAGCTCCTTAAGTCCTGACTTACTGAGTCGAGCTGCACGATTATTGACAAATGCGTGCACTGACTGGACAGGTCCACTCAATCTATGTGGTTCTTTTCTCAAAAGACCATTTCAGATACCAAACTACATGATCTTCACATGAGAGACCTCTGAGTTTGTTTCGGCCTTTCTTCTCAGAGTAGTCAGATAGGAAAGGCCGAGCTCATCCAGTTTAAAAAATATGATCGACGTATAAAAGTGTTTGTACAAACCTGCTTACAGAAATACAATCATTTATAATTTATGAAAAGGCATTATGACAATAATTCTTGGCAGTGTTTATGCAATAAACGTATTGTATCGAGCTATATTATCAAATAGTAAATTTACCACTATCGTGTCGCTGTCGCAACATTGAATATCGACGTGCTCCTACTACTCCCAATTCCGTTCCTCAACTAACGTTGAGGATTGTGACACCTTCTCACCACTTCGACCCGATTCGTTTCACGATTCGTAGCTTGATGGAGTGCCACGTTTCCGAGCAATTCTTGATGTCATGTAAAATGGCTTGACCATCGCTTAAGAGCGGCCAACCCGTCATACTTTTCATACAAACGCTCGTAGGTGATTATGGCGTTATAACACATCTTTCATTAAAATTTTTGAATTAATAGGTGTCTTGTGTACTTTATCTTGGTTTCTATGCAAGCGAAAATTCAAAATTTGGAGAAACAAATTCAGTATAAGCCTCCAAAAATCAGCTTTTTGCACAAATTTTACCTGAACTTTGGCCGTTGATAATGTACTCATAAATTGTAAACGTAAAGAAAAAATCATCATAGAAACCTCGCACATGTAATAGAGATTCTAAATTACAAACATATTTTCCAAAAATTTGTAAAGCTTTTTCAAAAACACGTATTTCCTGCAACAAGTTTTGTGAAATCTCCGCGCGCCAATTTTCATTCTATGTTATCGCGTTCTCACTCTTGCTTCTTGTTTCAAACATTGCGTTGGATGAAACAACAAGCTTTTCAATCATTCTCGCGTTGACAATAGACGGACCGGGAAGGGCGCTCTTAACGCTTCATTTTTTCAAGTATTGACATCAAAATATGAAGTAACTTGCCAAGTGTATGGAAACTGGAGCACTAACCTGTTGACATAGGCGTTTTACTATGTTGTGGACTTAGGGTTAGTGTTTGATCGCTAATTTTATATTTTCAGAGATCGTGGTACCTGCTAAGTGCACAGATAATCCTTTCTTCGCTAACTGTGACCTGATCGTGCGCAGCAAGTTCTGCAGACACAAGTATTATTCGAAGTAAGTACATATTCGTAAAGTGAGGTTAATCGATCAATTAGGTCAATCGATATCATTTGCTAAACAAGATTAATAATAGTGTTTTATTGTTCTTATCGACTGTCTACTCAGTTTAGCTAGTTCTTTGTTACTGTCGGAATGTGTATTGTTTATTTATTTGGCACGTTGTACATAAATCAAGAGTATATAGAACATTTTCGTTGTCGATCTATTTTTTTTTGTTTTGTAGCCGCAACTAAGCACGTTGTATTGTCCCCAGGTTCTGTTGCAAGTCGTGTGTGGAGGCCGGTCAGCTCGACCCCCAGGAGGCGGAGCTTCAAGCAGACCAGCCCTTGAGGAAGAAGTAGACATCAGCTTCACCAAGATCTTACATAATATAGTAGCCAGACGCGACCGATAGCAAACATTTCTAGATATAATCATAATTTTCCCCTCGAATACTACTTCAAAGTATTTATAGTTGCAATATTGTGGTAATTATTTTCTATTAGAAATTCGCGTGACAATACAGCTCTTAAATGAGAATGTCATCAATCGTTAGTGTTATACGAGTAGCTAGAGAGACGATGGTTACCTCCTTCCTGCATAGTGTCGGTCGCAACCTCTGGCAGTAATATTGTTATAGTTTCGTGTGCCATAGCCGGAATAGGTATTATTTCTTGAACGCTGAACCACACCACAGCGGTCTACTGCGCGCATGTTCATAACACGCAATCATACCAATAGATTATAATGTAGATAGTTAATATTATTTGAAATTAACAGTTTTATGTAAATAAATATTTTTAAATGTCACAAACTCCATCTGTGATGGAATATTTTTGAGTAATTTTACATTTCTACATAGTTCGTCAGAAGAACATAGTAAATAAATTATTTATGTAATAAGTTGTCTAGTAAAGTGAATGTTTAGCTCGTAGCATAGGGAAACGCTATGGTGTTTAGTTGACAAGTCATAATAATTTGTTTAAGTGAATCCTTTTATAATTGTGACGATGTAAATAGATGGACAATAAAAATGTATTAGCAAAATGTTGTGTTTAACTACCGTTTCTCAGAATTGAGTACACACGGCTATATATCAAGCTATAAATTTCCAGTTTTAGCTGACCACGCTTTGTATAAGGCTTTTCGTACAGTGATAAGTCTGCTTATACTGGAAATGTATGGCTTGTGTAGTCGTGCGTACAAACTTGAATATTTGACAGAATTAAGTAGGTACAAACTTGAATATTGTTCAAGTTTACCCATACGAGGCATTTTAAGATTTGCCGTTTGAAGCCAAAAAAAACAACTAGAACCTTATAGTACTTTTTTATGGTTTTTTAAAGCATTCACCGCGTAGTTTAATACACTTTTCCATTCGCTCGAACCAGTTATTAAAACATTTATCCACTCCAAAGTGGGGGTTTTCAATATGGCTGATTTGAAAGCGTCGACAGCTTCTTCACCGGACTGGAACCTATGACCACGAAAAGTTGTCTTAATTTTAATCTACGTTTTCCTCCTTCAAATACTCAATCTAATACGATAGCCCACGACCAAATTTTTTTTCTCATAGCAATACAGCCAAAACCGCATCAAATTGATAGATTCGATTATTCTGAACTCAAAAATACCAATATTTGCCATTTGCCGTGTAGCGTTTGAACTGTCCGAATTTTCAAAAATGTCAACAAATTTTACCGAACTGTATCACAGCAATCTGTCTGATTTTCAGACTGTAGTTGAATATAGCTCTAAGATAGCTAGCGAAAATATATTTTTCGGAAGTCAGTAGTGTAGCGCGAACTTTGAAGATACTTTAAAAAAAAAATATGAGACCAAGAAAAATTATCATAGCAATCCGTCTGAAAATGTTCTTTACGAGTAACGCGGGTTAGTTAGTGCGAAAAAAACATTTTTCAGAATGAAATTTGAAAGCATTAAATTTCGAGACCGTTTTGAAAATGATAGAAAATATTACCGATCGGTAACATAGTAATCTGTCTGAAAATTGTTGAACGTGATAAAATGAGTTGTCCAGATGTCGAAAAAATTATATCAGAAAAAATTACTGTAGCACCTTTTTTATCAGAAAACTTTTTGATACTCCGAAATTATAAAAAAATCGTATTCAGGCATATTGAAGTCTATCTTACAAGTCAATAAATAAGTTGCGACACTAAAATTATTAGATGATGATTAACAAAGAGTTTACCTGAAACCGTAAAACTGAAGTTGAAGGACTGAAATAAATGGCACAAGATGAAACTGGGATAAAGTTGAAAAAAAACGGTATATTTAAAGTTACAAAATGTTAACGTATTCAAATACTGTCGGAGTGTCGGACTCGGAATAGTCGTCATCGAAATCACTCTCGAGGTCTGTTGTGAGATCTTCAACGTCTTCTTCTATAAAATGAATATCATTAATAAAAATCACGAGCTTATTTATGAAAATAACAGCAAAAGCCACGTTAACTGTACTTGTTGCGGATGTCGATTTGTCTTTTCGTTTTTGGGAGTATATGCGACATTGAACATTTCTGAAAACAGTTTTTTGGTAATCCCAGTAGCCACTGTTATATGCGGCAATATCCGTGTTGCTATGATACAGGTCGGCTAACATTGCGTTGACTAGTTATAACATGATATTTTCGAAAATGTGCTCGGGCTAATTTCTACCTGCAAAATATCTGAAAACAAACTTTTTCGTCATAAAATTATAAAATCTATGTACATTTTCAATATCAGACGTATTGCATAATACCGACTGCCAGTTTTGGACACAGCAGAAATAGCCTCCCACGCAGCAGCTACACTTTTGACCGTTACTACACACCTAGTCGGGTTCAGAACCATATAATCTGACGACTTTATACAGTTTCGGCCGTATTGCTATGATACATGGTTTTGGTCGTGGGCTCTCGTACTAATCGTTTGACGGGCGCTGTGTGAGCTTGCGTTGTCATGGTGTACGATGATGCGTCGCTTTGGGTTACATTTCAGAAGTTCGGCGATGATTTGTGGTAAACAAACTGTGGTATACCACTCTGCATGAACCGTTCTACGATCTTCAAGTGGAATCGTCTCAATATGACCGGTTTTCGCCACGAACCTAGCCACCGTCTTCTTTTAGATGCTTCGAGAGCGAACTACTATAGTCGGCTTTGGCTCGTCTCGGAAGACCCAGATTGTGGATTGTTGTTTGGGATCAGGATCGTAGGCATAGATCCAAGATTCTTCACCACTGATGATGTCGTAGACGTGATTTGACTCTCGTCGGTTGAACCTTTGAAGAGTTTTCTTACACCATATGACGCGGGCCGCATTATGATCGTCAGAAAGCAAATGCGGGATCCAACGGGAAACTGCCGTTGCCACACCAAGCGCCTCATGCAAGATCTTCTGAATGGTTATGCCTGAGTTGCTTAATAACGCCTCTATCTCCCGATATGTACATGACGATCTTCGAGGATTAGTTGTCTCACAGCAACGATGTTATCCCCAGTGAAGGCGGATTTTGGACGTCCTTCACAAGATTTGTCACTAAGACTGGTATATCCACGCTGGCATTCGAGCGATGCAAATACGAGCGTTCGACATTCCGCAAACCTAGGGCTTCATCATGGAACACAGATGTTAGCTCTTCGAAACACTGAACCCGTGTTAGGCCTCTTCGAAAGTTATTGAAAATTATTGCACGGACATTTTCCTTAGTACTCGTATGATTCACTTTCGTACGTGGCCTGACAGATTCAAAGCAACGCTGTGACCACAGAACATAATATATATACTCTTGGCTGTGAATAAGGAATTGCATTAATCCTTATGCTTTCAATTGTTTTGATATTCTAAATTCCAATAAAATTTGAATATTGAATAGTTCTAAATTCAAAATACGACACGACAGAACTTAAAAGGATCTATTCCCATCCAATACCAAGAGCTAATACCATTTGGTATTAGTTTATTTCCGAATTTATTTTCTATTCCCAACGAGTACCACATTTTTTTAAATAAAAAATCTATTACTAACGAATACCAAAGCGTGACTTTTTGTACACTCAGCTACACAAAGTTTTATTTAAATTCCGTTTTACCGAAATCTAGGGTAATCTAAATATAGGGTTAGGGTTAATAAGCTGATCGACGGAGCCCTCTTCGCGGGGCTCCTATTTCTGTCTAAAGGGTTTAAAGGAACCTAACCAACCGAACCTCGGGATGCCACTGACGTCGACCGTCTAGGGTTAGGATTTTCGGGAACATTTATTATGTTTTCGGAAACTTAGTTCGTCACTCAAAGCATTTTAATTTTACTGAACCTGATTTCTTCAAACTTGTTTTGGTATTGGTTTTAAAATGTGGTACTCATTGGGAATAGAAAATAAATTCGGAAATAAACTAATACCAAATGGTATTAGCTCTTGGTATTGGATGGGAATAGAGCCTTAAAAGGCATGCCTGGTAATGTGAACCTAGTTATATACTATGATTGTCACCTGTTGTAGTTGCCTTGTGAATAAATAAATAAATAAATTACTATCGACAGTGCAATGACGAGACTCGTTGGATCCTAGCGATGGAACAATTAAAGCCTCAATCAACCTGCCTAGCCGTTTCCCAACTATGTTGGGGTCGGCTTCCAGTCTAACCGGCTGCAGCTGAATACCAGTATTTTACATGAAGCGTCTGCCTATCTGACCTCACAATCCCGCTACTGGGTAACCTCTTGGTTAAACTAGTTGTCAAACATTCGGGCTTTGGACGACCCGTAACGACTGTCAAAGATCTACGAATGACAGCCGGGACCAACGGCTTAACGTCCTTACCGAGGCATGTAGAAGTCTCGATATGTAATGGACGGTCACCCATCCGTGAACCGACCGCAGCAAGCGTAGCTTAACCTTCGATCGACCCGTGAAGCTGTTATCATTTAGCCACAGGCCCCAACACGAACAATCAAAGTCTTTTAGAACGTAATAAATACCACCTTTTCTATGTTAGTATGGGAGAGTGGATCCCACGACAGAGGGAATCCTAGTGTGGCGCTTTATTTAGGCTCCTATGTAATCTATTACTAGTTTTTTTTTTTTATATTGTACTGTTTTTTCCTGAACTCAATAAAGTATTTTTTATTTATTATAGTCTGTTCTAACTGTCGTCCTACCAGTATATTACAATGAATATTCACCAAAGGTCGCTGTACAACTGACAAGAAAGAGAGAAAGAAATTTTATTTGCTCGAACATGTGTATACATACAGGATTAAAATAATACATACATGCAAAATCTTAAATAAGTGGCTCACGACATGTTTGCCATTTCTCATGGTGTGTAAATATTTTAGGTACAATTATTATTATTGAATCAATGATTTTTAACCTTTACACTTATACATTAAATATCAGTCACAGTTAAGCAAATTTCTTACATTCAGTCATTACATTATTCAATTATTTATTATTTATTTTCCTTATCCAATATTACTGATTACAATTATTATCACAATGACGACACGATTACATGACAAGAACATTTTAAACGCCTAGAAGCAGCACAAATGCTATTGGGATCTTTTGTTACCTCACAAAGGCGTTTGATTGCGTAAAACACGAGTCCCAACCGCTGAAACTGAAGCATTATGGGTGAATTCCAGGAGCTCTTAAATCTACTGAGCTTTATTTTTTTATTGATCTTTAATTGTTTTATTACTAGCACAAGGTAATAACGACTTTTTAATTTTTAAACCAAGGAAGCTGTGAAATTAACTTTTAAAAGGATTTTGTACTAAGGCTTACAGACAGCTAAGAGAGTCAGTGAAAATTACGGCCATCTCGATATTTTGATGTGACGACTGTATAAAAAGACAAGCTTCCAATATATTATATATATATATATATATATATTCACTCACCAGTGAATACAGCAGACTCCTTAGGACATTTAAACTGTAAAAATATTCTAGAGCTTTAGTAATAGACCGCAGCTCCGGTGTGGTTAAGTTCTGTTAATTTCGAAGCATCCGTAAAAAATAATTGGAAACCATTTCATCGCTCGCCCACCACTGCATTGAAAGTCGAATTCGCTGGCGGGGATTTTTTTGGATATATACCAAATCTAAAACTATTTTTGGAATATTACTTAAAACTTCATTGGCAAAGTTAAAAATGGTTAATTTGGGATATTGAACAATCGGGCATACAAAATTTTGAATTTGTCGAAAGGATTTTTAGAGTAGGGGGATTTCTTTATCTTTCCAATAATTTCAGCTTCTGCATATGGCTTCTAACTCGTTAAATTTGCCTATAAGTGGATGGGAAGACCTACATATTAGCCTTAACAAAAAACGGGAGGTCAGATATTGCCATCTTAGGGCCAAAGGAGGTTTAGCACACTCGACCTGCAAAGCATTGACGGGAGAGGACTTCATACAACCTGAGATGATTCGAAGGTATTTAGACTGAACCCAATCCTGCACAACCAAGGCACCTTTGTTGCACGAATTCAGGAGATATGTTTCATAGTCTAAAACGCTACGAACTAAGGCATTATATACTAATCATAATCATAATCATAATCATAATCATTTATTCATTTGTAAACATAGGTTTAACATAGATGGTATTAAAATAAAAAAATAATAGTAGCTCTATGTTTTGCTTCATTGGCATACAAATGTTTTTTGTTGAGAACTTAATAACTAGATTCACATGCTTAGATAATATTAGTACAATAAATTTAAAATATAATTAGGAACTATTACAAATTATTTCTCGTTTAAAAATTCGTCTACTCTGTAATAACATTTTTCGGTTAAAAATTTCTGTAGAGCTGTTTTAAATTTAACTATTGGCATGTCTTTCATGCCGTTAGGTAATTTATTATAGATCTTAGGAGCTAATCCAAAAAAACTTCTGGACATAAGAGCGGTTTTACATTTTAAATTACATAATTGATTTGCATGTTGAGATCTTATTGGGTTTTTCTTTACTGCTGAGAATTTAGGGAACAGATTCGGATTCATTTTTACAAACAACGCAGTTTCTAAAATATATAATGACGGTAGAGTTAATATGTTCAAGGATTTAAAATAAGGAACACAGCTGTCTGTTACTTGAAGACCGCACATTGACCTTATGCAACGCTTTTGCATTCTAAATACCGTCTCACTGTTAGTCGATTGACCCCAGAAAATAACCCCGTAGCGAAGGACTGAACCAACTATTCCGTGATATGCTGTGACTAGTGTTTCAACGTTTACTTTTTTTGAAAGCTGAAATAGTGCATAGGCAGATTTACTTATGCGCTTACATAACAATTCTACATGAACTTTCCAAGTTAGCTTGTTGTCAATAGTTATGCCCAAGAACTTACTACTCATAACCTCTTCTATTATTTTATCGTCGTAGGCTACGGAAATGGTAGGATTTACGCGTCGTTGGTGAAAATGCATTACGTGAGTCTTGTTTAAATTTATTTTTAAGTTGTTGTTTTCAATCCATTTAACGATCTCGCTTAGAGTAACATTGATATTATTTTCGTGGTCGTTAGGGTCCGTACACTCAATAACTACTGTGCAATCATCAGCAAAGAGGACCTATTTTTTGTTTTACTGCTCTTGGAAGGTCATTTATGTATATTAAAAATAGTAACGGACCCAGTACGCTGCCTTGTGGCACGCCGTATTTAACTTTTTTGAATGCGGATGTATAGGAAGTCTCTAATTTAGTTTTAGGGGATATTCTACAGATTTCAGTACATTGATACCTGTCACTTAAGTAAGATTCTAGAAGGTTAAGGATGTTGCCTCTTACTCCATATCCATATAGTTTCTTTAGTAGCATGTTGTGATCTACATAGTCAAATGCTTTTGACATGTCAGTGTATATGGCGCATACTGGGTTCTTTTTGTCTACAGACGTCATTATGCTTGATAATAGGTCATAAAGTGCCATATTTATTGTAGAGTTTTTCCGGAATCCTTTTTGTTCGTGGCATAATAGCTTGTTTTTTTCAAAGTAGTTGCAAAGAGCATTATATATTACTTTTTCTATGATTTTTGAGAATACTGGAATTTTTGCGACTGGCCTGTAGTTTTTAATATCGGATTTATCATTTTTTTTGAAAATTGGCTTAATAATAGCCTTTTTAAGGTGTGTAGGAAATATGCCGTCGGTTATGCAATTGTTAATAATATGAGCTAGAGGCTGTGATATTGAATCTTTAACATATTTTATTACTTTTGTAGATACGCCATCGTAGCCAACAGTATTTGTATTTTTTAGTTCATTAATTATTTTAATTATATCTAACGGTGTCACTGGAAACATGAATAAAGATTGAGATGTCAAATTATTAAAATTGTTATTAGTTGTATTATCACAATCGTCTTTTATATTATCATTTTCAATTAATTCTATAAAATAGTTATTAAATGTTGTTGCAATTTCATTTGGATGAGTAATAGTTCGGTTTTCTGTTTTTAATAATAATACTGAGTCATGAGGAAAATTGTATTTAGTTTTGTTGATTACTTTCCAAGCAGCTTTGGATTTGTTTTTAGAGGATTTAATAAAATGATTATTTTGGGCTCTTTGAGTTAATCTTATTATTTTCCGGTATATTGCAGAGTATTTTTTAAAAGCAAGTTTATTTTTGGGATTCCGTTGCATTCTATATTCCCAAAGTAATCGTCTTTGTTTTTTGCTGCATATTTTTATACCATTGGAAATCCACTTGGTAGATTTGCTAGTTTTTATAGTAACGTATTTATTTGGGAAGCATAATTTATATAATAGTAAAAAGTTATTTATGAAACTCTGAAACGATTCATTTGCATCCTTGGCATCATAAACATTCATGAAAGATAGACTTTTAGATGTGATTTGAATTTAATTAGGTTTTCTTCGCATATATCTTGTTTTATTGTTCTCCAGAATTTAAGTTTACAAGTTTTTTTGACAGGTACCTTAAGTATCTGAGAGGTGTGATCTGAGAGAATTAGGTCGATTACTTCTGCTTTACATGCCGCGCGATAGTTGTGTGCAAAATTATCAATGCATGTATTGCTGCCAAATCTAGTAGGTTCATAAAGGGCTAGTCTTAAGTTGTATTGTTGGAGGAAACATTCGAATTCCATTGTTATTTTGTTTCTCTTGAGTACGTCTATATTGAAATCTCCACACATAACAATATTTTTATTTGATTGTAAACTAATTCGTTTCAGTATGCACTCTAACTTTTCGTAGAATGTTGAATAATTACTTTTAGGTATTCTATACACGCATAATATGACAATATTGTAAGATATCAATTCTATTGCACAGCATTCGAAAACATTTGAAATTGATTGTTTGGCTAACTATTTTCAATTTGATTGTTCAATTTGATTGTTTGACTAATTTCATGGTGTAGGAGTGAGCACCCCACCAAACACCCGCAAGAACTTTTAAAGTTGAGATAATTCTTTCACCTTTTTGTGTGAAAAATTTATATGATATTTGCCAGTTAATTTTGAGTCCAAAATAACGCTTAAAAATTTTACTTCATTAACTATTGCTATATTTTAGTCTAAATGTTCACTGAAATATGAGGAATGAGCCTTTTGCGAGACAAAATTACTGCAGAACTTTTCGGCGCAGATAACGACAGGCCATGGTTTAAACGCCACTAGCTCAAAGAATCTAGGGGGACGCACAAAGATGACGCAGCGTCAACTATGGAAGAAACTGTCACGTACAGAACAATGTCGTCGGCATATTGTAAGATCAGAATCTGACAACTGTTATTTAGGCAGGACCCAATATCAGCCGTATACAGGTTGTAAATAAAGTATGGGACTGAGGACAGAGCCTTGTGGAAGTCCCTTACATGTGTGCCTTTTATCGAATTCCTCTCCCTGGACTCTCAGGACCAATGAGCGGGACAACAGTAGCTCACATATTCATTGTATTATCTTAGCCGGAAGACTCAGCTATTCTAGTTTTTGCTTGAGTACAGGAAGAAGTACATTGTCATACGCAGAGGAGATGTTAAGAAAAGTGGTAACAACGGTTTAATTTTTCTACAAGGCTAAGCGGATATCCGTAACTAATATACCAACTCTGTCCATTATGCAAAGCCCTTTCCTAAAACCAAATCGGTAATTCGGCAGGAAGACCCGAGACGGTTTTTAATAAGATGCTCCAGTAATTTGACTAGGATTAAGGAAACAAACTTCGTTAATTTGCCGTGTTTAATTTTATACAACTGTCAAATAATGGCTGTTGTGATATGAATATATGGGGACAATTTAACTTGGTAGTCAATTTGATCAACAATTGATTTCCCTGACTTTACATACTGTAAAGCCCTCTGTAGTGATCCTTTTCATTGGGTCCAGAACGTATGTTTCACAATCAACACTATTGTAGAAATCCCTAGATCTTGTAATCAGAAATGACACACTTGACTACCGCCACAGTATAATTATACTGTGCTACTGCCTACATCGTCATCGTACACAGACGTGGGAGTGAGATTAGGATAGTCCAAACTTCCTCCCACGTTTGTGTACGATAAGCACTTCGAAGTTCAAGCTTATAGAGCAGGAGCAGTAGGAGTCTGTCCATTGCTCGCGTCGGTCTTATACTCGTGAGGTTGAAGTTCGGGTTATTCTGCATCAGTCGCTCCTCACGCTCGGTCGACGTGTCGCGCGTCTGTCTCCTCTTGCTCGCCGCGCTGCTAGCCTGCGCACGCGAATACGAAGGTGAACCAAACAATTTACGCAAAGATCTGCTGCTTGTTATCATATTTTAATATATTATAATATTGTTTTGAAATTTTCTAACGTTTGGTGATGGTCAGATAAAATGTTTATTTGTTGGATCTTGAAATGTTGTTAAGTACTTACCTAACTACAATCATTATTATTAAATATAGCAATTTTTTGTCATTTATGAATGAACCTTCACTCAGTAAAACTTACCAATGATTTTTCTAACGCAATCGGGTGCTGGCAGATCCTGAGGAAAAGCCTGCTGCAATTGTTGGTGACGCGAACGTCGCCACAACTACAACTACAACTGATGCTCTCGGACAGTGGTTTACCGGTGAGACATAGAAATATTAACCTTATGACTAAACTTCTTAAGCTTGTTGTATATTGAGTTAATCAAAGTCCCTTTGCTATGATATAGATAAGGAATAAGGCCAGATTTTCGAAATTCCCACGGGATTGGGAATTCACGGGCGGATGAAGTCGCTTGCAGGGAGTTAGTCCCTTATAAATTCATTCACTGTCATCGGCAAACTGCTTTACTTACGTCCTTTTTGGGTAACCACTGAAAATCAGCGCTCTGCTGTGGGTCCCCCATAGCACAGCATCGTGCTGAGTGGAAGCCTTTTTGTCACAGCCATAACGTGCAGCTGTAGACTATTTTTGTTTTGTGCTTGTGGTTATAGATCTATTTTGTTTTTAAATTTCTTTATTATTAGAGCTAATTATCTTTTTTGTATGCACGTGCTTCTGTAACAAATAAACCATTTTTTCTTTCTTTCTTTCTATATTGGAGCCGAATAATGTTAATTCTTTGCAAGACTGCAGTCATTCATAACTAATCACAAATTATGCTAATTTGTTCCTAGATGAGCCAGAGGTTGCAGCATTTGAAGGTGGTACAGCCACACTGCGCTGTGGGTTCGATGTTCCATGGCTGCATGGCAACCCGCAGCCCAAGATGACGTGGAAGTTCGGGGAAATAACCGTACGTATTGTATCTCTCTCTTAGGCCTGAATTCCTTCTACGATGATGTCGGTCGCGTACGATCGATCGCGTACCAGTCATAGCAACGTACGCGCCGCTGACGTCAACGTCGCAGTGTAGTGCTATATCGAAAACAATGTATATACATACGCGCGACCGACCGACGTACGCGACCGAAATCAGCGCAGGAGGAATGCATGCCTAATGTTTTCAGAAGTCACTATGAAGGATACCAAGGAGTCAAACAGATCATGATTAAATCTAATATGTCTATAAAATATCTTAAGGCTCCGTGCACGAAAAAAACCCATTTTTGTCAATTTCTTATCTAATTGTTAGAAAGCTGGAAATAATAGAAACATTAAGTCTGTATGATTATAAAAATACAGTTTTCATGGCGCTAAACCGATCGTGTCAGTGACAGCATCAGTTAATAATTTCATCACGTTCGCGCTCTCGAAAATATAGTTTATTTCGCCATTGATTTGCTTAATGAAGATATTATATTATCATGAGATAAAATTTTGATTTTATTTCAAAGATAGCTGAAGATTAGTATGTGATTTTAATTTTTTTTAAATAGTTTGTTAAGTAATAGGAAAAAATACATTACAGATACGGCTTTAAAAAAAAATTAGGCTTTTTTAACATTATTTCTCTGCTATATTTTGTATGAAAATTGAAAAAAGTGGTCTAGCCACGTGCAAGTATACCATATAATAATGTTGCTGATATATTTTAACTAGCTTTTGCCCGCGGCTTCGCTCGCGTTAATTTAGACTTTGATTATCAATTCGGGTTATAATTCAATCATGATTCGAAAGACACGTGGCGCCATCTATTATCATAGGGACGTTATTGTTGTTTTCCTCGGGAACAGTACTTTTTTGCGGGATAAAAGGTACCCTATGTTCGTTTCTGTACCCCTGACAACGTATATGCAAAATTTCATAATAGGTAGGAATAGGTAACAAACAAACAAACAAACTTACTTTCGCATTTATAATATTAGTTAGGATTAGGATTAGGATTAGGATTAGGATAGTTAGGATGTTTGAAATCAAAAGTAGTTTCTTGTAAAAAGATGATCAAACATCAGTCTCGCGTAATTTTTCGGAAAACTTGCTGCGAATATTAGTGATTTTCCATAATTACTTTACTTATTTGAAAAATCCCTTTCAGCCACATGCAAAAAAAAGAAGCCGAATTTTCAAATCACAAATAATTTTGTTTAAATTCATTTTCCTTTCTTACAAACAATGAACAAATTTGATCAAAATCAGTCGATTTCGTGCACGGCCCCTTAACTTTGATTTGGGCAAGATAAACTTTGGTAAAGAATGTATTCACAAATTTAAGTCGTACTGGAATTCGAAATAGTTTTTCAAATACTGTCTTCATGACTGCTTAAATTTACGCTGCGTTTTTGATTTACAGAACTTCAAAAATGTAAAAAGAACGGATACTTAATCGTGTGTTCATGTCTACCTCTGGGAATGCTGTTTAGAAACCTTCTGAAAACGAAGAAAATCACGGGACGTAGTTGTAAAAATGTAAAAAAAGGTTCTGCTAAATAATTTGTTCATGGTTCTAGTTGCGCCCATTCGATTCACTAGGACTCCCCGAATACAAAACAAAGTTGGCAGACTAAATGATTTATAGGTCAATTTTCATACAAAATATAGCAGAGAAATAATGTTGAAGAAGCCTATTTTTTTTTTAAAGCCGTATCAGTAATGTATTTTTTCCTATTACTTAACAAACTATTTAAAAAAGATTAAAATCACATACTAATCTTCAGCTATCTTTAAAATAAAATCAAAATTTTATCTCATGATAATACAATATCTTCATTAAGCAAATCAATGGCGAAATAAACTATATTTTCGAGAGCGCGAACGTGATGAAATTATTAACTGATGCTGTCACTGACACGATCGGTTTAGCGCCATGAAAACTGTATTTTTATAATCATACAGACTTAATGTTTCAATTATTTTCAGCTTTCTAACAATTAGATAAGAAATTGACAAAAATGGGTTTTTTTCGTGCACGGAGCCTTAAGATATTTTATAGACATATTAGATTTAATCATGATCTGTTTGACTCCTTGGTATCCTTCATAGTGACTTCTGAAAACATTAGGCATGCATTCCTCCTGCGCTGATTTCGGTCGCGTACGTCGGTCGGTCGCGCGTATGTATATACATTGTTTTCGATATAGCACTACACTGCGACGCTGACGTCAGCGGCGCGTAGGTTGCTATGACTGGTACGCGATCGATCGTACGCGACCGACATCATCGTAGAAGGAATTCAGGCCTAAGAGAGAGATACAATACGTACGGTTATTTCCCCGAACTTCCACGTCATCTTGGGCTGCGGGTTGCCATGCAGCCATGGAACATCGAACCCACAGCGCAGTGTGGCTGTACCACCTTCAAATGCTGCAACCTCTGGCTCATCTAGGAACAAATTAGCATAATTTGTGATTAGTTATGAATGACTGCAGTCTTGCAAAGAATTAACATTATTCGGCTCCAATATAGAAAGAAAGAAAGAAAAAATGGTTTATTTGTCACAGAAGCACGTGCATACAAAAAAGATAATTAGCTCTAATAATAAAGAAATTTAAAAACAAAATAGATCTATAACCACAAGCACAAAACAAAAATAGTCTACAGCTGCACGTTATGGCTGTGACAAAAAGGCTTCCACTCAGCACGATGCTGTGCTATGGGGGACCCACAGCAGAGCGCTGATTTTCAGTGGTTACCCAAAAAGGACGTACGTAAAGCAGTTTGCCGATGACAGTGAATGAATTTATAAGGGACTAACTCCCTGCAAGCGACTTCATCCGCCTATGAATTCCCAATCCCGTGGGAATTTCGAAAATCTGGCCTTATTCCTTATCTACATCATACGAGAGGGACTTTGATTAACTCAATGTACAACAAGCTGAAGAAGTTTAGTCATAAGGTTAATATTTCTATGTCTCACCGGTAAACCACTGTCCGAGAGCATCAGTTGTAGTTGTAGTTGTGGCGACGTTCGCGTCACCAACAATTGCAGCAGGCTTTTCCTCAGGATCTGCCAGCACCCGATTGCGTTAGAAAAATCATTGGTAAGTTTTACTGAGTGAAGGTTCATTCATAAATGCCTAAAAAATTGCTATATGTAATAATAATGATTGTAGGTAGGTAAGTACTTAACAACATTTCAAGATCCAACAAACAAACAATTTATCTGACCATCACCAGACGTTAGAAAAATTCAAAACAATATTATAATATATTAAAATATGATAACAAGCAGCAGATCTTTGCGTAAATTGTTTCGTTCACCTTCGTATGCACGTACGCAAGCTAGCAGCGCGGCGAGCAAGAGGAGACAGACGCGCGACATGTCGACCGAGCGTGAGGAGCGACTGATGCAGAATAACCCGAATTTCAACCTCACGAGTAGAAGACCGACGCGAGTAATAGACAGACTCCTACTGCTCCTGCTCTGTAAGCTTGAACTTCGAAGTGCTTATCGTACACAAACGTGGGAGGAAGTTTGGATTATTCTAAACTCACTCCCACGTCTGTGTACGATGACGATGTAGGCAGTAGCACAGTATAATTATACTGTGGCTGAAGTCAAGTGTGACATTTCTGATTACAAGAACTAGGGATTTCTACAATAGGTTTGATTGTGAAACATACGTTCTGGAGCCAATGAAAAGGATCACTACAGAGGGCTTTACAGTATGTAAAGTCCGGGAAATCAATTGTTGATTAAATTGACTACCAACTTAAATTGTCCCGATATATTCATATCACAACTGCCATTATTTAGAAAGAAAGAAAGAAGAAGAAAAGAAAGAAAAATAGTTTATTCTGCACAAACAAAACGCACCTAACAAATGAACGACATTAATTTAGAGACATACAAAATAGCCAAAAGCCTCGTATTCATGTTACAAAAGTTTCATAATTTTGTCTATTGCTTGATGCCAGGGACCAAAGACAATACACAGTAATTTGACAGTTGTATAAACGTACGTAAAAAAATACGTTACGTACGTTACGTTACGTTCGTACGTAAATTACGTTTGTTGTATACGGCACGGTTGGCGCAGTGGTTAAGCGATTGACTGCTGCGCTGCGCGTCGCAGGTTCGATTCCCGCACGGAACAAATATTTGTATGACCTACAAGTAGTTGTTCCGGGTCTGGCTGTGTATGTGAGTTTTAAATGTTTGTAAACGCACCCACAATACAGGAGAAATTCCTAGGGTGGGGCAACGTTTTTTAAAAAAACAAAAAAAAAATAAAAAAGACACGGCATATAACGAAGTTTGTTTCCTTAATCCTAGTCAAATTACTGGAGCATCTTATTAAAAACCGTCTCGAGTGGATTGTTGAATCGAGAGACTTCCTGCCGAATTACCAATTTAGTTTTAGGAAAGGGCTTATTACAATGGACAGTGTTGGTATTTTAGTTGCGGATATCCGCTTAGCCTTTTCGAAAAATTAAACCGTTGTTACCACTTTTCTTAACATCTCCTCTGCGTATGACAATGTACTTCTTCCTGTACTCAAGCAAAAACTAGAATAGCTGAGTCTTCCGGCTAAGATAATACAATGAATATGTGAGCTACTGTTGTCCCGCTCATTGGTCCTGAGAGTCCAGGGAGAGGAATTCGATAAAAGGCACACATGGAAGGGACTTCCACAAGGCTCTGTCCTCAGTCCCATACTTTATTTACAACCTGTATACGGCTGATATTGGGTCCTGCCTAAATAACAGTTGTCAGATCTTACAATATGCCGACAACATTGTTCTGTACGTGACAGATTCTTCCATAGTTGACGCTGCGTCATCTTTGTGCGTCTCCCTAGATTTTTTGAGCCAGTGGCGTTTAAACCATGGACTGTCGTTATCTGCGCCGAAAAGTTCGGCAGTAATTTTGTCTCGCAAAAGGCTCATTCCTCATATTTCAGTGATCATTTAGACTAAAATATAGCAATAGTTAATGAAGTAAAATTTTTAAGCGTTATTTTGGACTCAAAATTAACTGGCAAATCTATACTAATAATAAAGCTGAAGAGTTTGTTTGTTTGTTTGCTTGAACGCGCTAATCTCAGGAACTGCTGGTCCGATTTGAAAAATTCTTTCAGTGTAAGATAGCTCATTTATCGAGTAAGGCTATAGGCTATATATCATCACGCTAAGACCAAAAGGGACGGAGCACCATTGAGCAATGTTTCAAAATCGTGAGTTTTTTTTTCCTTTTGAGAGCTTCCGCTGCGTAAACGGTTAAAGTTTCGCAAAAATCATGTATTACAGAATTGTTTCCCTTTAAAACTTCTAAAAAATGTCTGTGACAGCTTCTGTCTATCTTTTAAGGTTGGCTCACTATAAGCTTTTTTATGCTAACCAAATTTGTTCTAAAATAATGCATTATTTGCGAAGGTGTTTTTATAAACATGATATTAAACCTTATCCAAATAAATACGTTATTCATCACAAGAATTTAATATAAAACAAAATTGCCCTTTACATCATTTGATTTCAATGAATATCTTAGGAGATATCGCAGTTTTAAAATAACATTGCAGCAAAATAATGGTGCGAGGCCGGCGGCGGGTGGTCATGACGGGGAAGGGCGGTGGCCCCAGTTATCTCTGCGAGATACCAAAAATGACGTTCAGTACCCCAGTAAAAATTGAATCGGTAACCCAGTACAATTTCTAAGACCTTAACTGTCTCGATCAATTTATTAGTAATTCTCCGGAAGCTTTGAGTGAGGTTCTCAAACTTGGTTTATCGGACCATGAAACTGCACAAATCTTGTACATCCCTACTTCCAAAATGACGAAACCTCTCATGGAATGGTATATATTCAGACGTGACTTCTGTGCCATAAATCTAAAAAAGTTTTGTGACTGTCTCTCTAATATATGTTGGTCGGATGTATACTCGGAAGAAGACTTTAACACTGCATTTAACACTTTTTATGATGCATTTATACTCTTCTTTAATTTATGTTTTCCCGTATGTAAACGGAAAATTACAAACAAACAAAGTAAAAACTCTGATTGGATTACTGCAGGAATTAAAAAATCATGCGCAACAAAGCGAACATTGCGATTTAGGTATTATAAATCAAAAACATTGGGTTGTAAAATTAATTACAGAAAATACAATAAACAATTCAAGAAAATTATCTTTGCAGCACAAAAACTATTCAATGTAAAATATATTAAAGAATCAAAGAACATTTGTAAAGCATCTTGGACATTAATAAAAAAAAGTACGCAGACAAATACAAATACTGATAAAAAACTAATTACAAAAATAAAATTTAATAATATGATTTTGACAAATACTAATGACATTTCAAACGCGTTTAATAATTATTTTATCGATATGACCGCCGGAAAAAAAGGAACAGCATCTACGATGGGACATCGTCATTTAATTTCACCGCTCAATGCCAGTTTCTTCATTTATCCGGTTAGCGATGATGAAACATTTAAAACTATACTCTCACTAAACAATACTTCTTCTGTGGGATATGATGAGATCCCTACACTTATCCTAAAACACACTGCAACCCTGATTACACCAATATTAACGTACCTTATTAATATGTCATTCTCTCAGGGCACCTTCCCGGATAAATTAAAAACCTCCGTCATTAAACCGATTTTTAAAAAAGGTGACGTAACGGATATAAACAATTATAGGCCAATCGCCTTAATACCAGTTTTATCTAAGGTATTTGAGAAGATAATTCATTCTCGTATGACGCAATTCTTAACTAAACATAAAATACTAAAAGCCGAACAAAATGGATTCCAAAAAGGCAAATCGACAACTTTAGCAGCTTTTAAATTACTTTCAAAAATTACTGAAAATGTTGATAAACATACACGTACCTGCACTGTGTTTTTCGATATGAGCAAGGCTTTCGACTTTGTTGACCACAATATTCTGCTCACTAAATGTGAAATGTACGGTTTTCGCGGCCTGGCATTAAAGTGGCTACAAAGTTATCTGTCAAATAGGACTCAATACACAGCGATTACTGAAATAAATTCAAATAAAGAAGAAATATTATGTAAGTCTAGCATAAGAAACAACAATACAGGAGTGCCGCAAGGTAGTGTAACAGGGTCGTTATTTTTTCTTTTATATATTAACGACCTACCAAATGTAACTAGTCATTTCTACTCACTGTTTGCGGATGATATTGCGGTGGTTATCACGGAGAATAAAATGTTTAATTATAATACTGAAATTAATGAAACGGTTAATGCTATTATAACATGGCTTAGTAATAATAATTTAAAAGTAAACATTGATAAAACCTCAATCATTCAATTCCACAATAGAAAAACAAATTCTGACCTTATGATCACTTATTCCGATCAAAGAATTAATGAAGCTCACGAAGTCATTTTCCTTGGTATAACAGTGGACAGTGGCTGCACATGGAAACCTCACTGCTTAAAGGTCACAAATAAGATTAATCGTTTCGCTTTTGCCTTGTGGAGACTTTGTAAAATAGCGAACCTCAAAACGGCCCTCTTAGCGTATCATGGTTACGTAGCGTCTAACATTAGATACGGCATTGTACTATGGGGGAATTCTGTTCTTATAAATAGGGTATTTATAGCCCAAAAACAGTGTATCCGTGCTCTTTGTGATGTGCCACCATTGACTTCATGTAAACCTCTTTTTAAAGATTTAAAAATATTAACTGTTCCCGGTATGTACATATTTGAATGCTGTAAATTTGTTAAAATGCACTCCGACTTATTTCAACGTCTGGGAGACACCGTTACGTTTAAGACGAGATATCCGGATAGATTAATTATTCCTCCAATGAAAAGCCATTTATATCACAGAAGTTGTTTCCCAATGGTTATACGAATATTTAATAAACTACCAAAGTCGTATAGGGAACTACCAATCAATCGTTTTAAAGCGGCGTTATTCAAATGGCTTATAGAAAAACCATTCTATTCTGTCAGTGAGTATTTAGACTTCAAAGATTTACACTGAAATTGACATCTTACTGACATAATCTGACAAATACTTGACATTTTAAATTGAATAACTATGATTATTTATGTACCAATTTTATTAGCTTCATTTATTTAATGTAACAATAATTTTGCATGCTAGTTCTAGCGAATTGTTTTAGAAACTGTTATAAAAAACCCGACCATCTGTATGTACTACAATTCTTGCAAATAAATTTCATTTCATTTCATTTCATTTCATTTCATTTCATTTTATTTCATTTCATTTCATTTAAATGTTTTTTTGTTCTAGAATTTGTACTGGGTAACCCGGTAAATTTTCTTGGGTTTGCGCATATGGTTCCGCGTTACTGCAGAGCCCCAGTAAAAATTCATAAACTCCCCAGGAATATTTTAAGAAATCTTTTCTCCGTGTACTGATAAAAGCGTGATGTAGGTACCTAAAACGGCTCCTTAACGCACGTATTATTTAAAAATATTTTCACCCTCTACATAAACGAAGTCGCGGGTTAAAGTTCGCGTTAGCCCAAAGTAACTATTCCACGCGGACGAAGTCGCGGGCAGAAGCTAGTATCATATAAATTTTTTCACACAAAAACGTGAAAGAATTATCTCAATTTTAAAGTTCTTGCGGGTGTTTGGTAGGGTGCTCACTCCTACACCATGAAATTAGTATATAATGCCTTAGTTCGTAGCGTTTTAGACTATGAAACATATCTCCTGAATTCGTGCAACAAAGGTGCCTTGGTTGTGCAGGATTGGGTTCAGTCTAAATACCTTCGAATCATCTCAGGTTGTATGAAGTCCTCTCCCGTCAACGCATTGCAGATCGAGTGTGCTAAACCTCATTTGGCCCTAAGACGGCAATATCTGGCCTTCCGTTTTTTGTTAAGGCTAATATGTAGGTCTTCCCATCCACTTATAGGCAAATTTAACGAGTTAGAAGCCATATGCAGAAGCTGAAATTATTGGAAAGATAAAGAAATCCCTCTACTCCAAAAATCCTTTCGACAAATTCTAAATTTAGTATGCCCGATTGTTCAATATCCCAAATTAACCATTTTTAACTTTGCCTATGAAGTTTTAAGTAATATTCCAAAAATAGTTTTAGATTTGGTATATATCCAAAAAAATCCCCGCCAGCGAATTCGACTTTCAATGCAGTGGTGGGCGAGCGATGAAATGGTTTCCAATTATTTTTTACGGATGCTTCGAAATTATCAGAACTTAACCACACCGGAGCTGCGGTCTATTACTAAAGCTCTAGAATATTTTTACAGTTTAAATGTCCTAAGGAGTCTGCTGTATTCACTGGTGAGTGAATATATATATATATATAATATATTGGAAGCTTGTCTTTTTATACAGTCGTCACATCAAAATATCGAGATTGCCGTAATTTTCACTGACTCTCTTAGCTGTCTGTAAGCCTTAGTACAAAATCCTTTTAAAAGTTAATTTCACAGCTACCTTGGTTTAAAAATTAAAAAGGCGTTATTACCTTGTGCTAGTAATAAAACAATTAAAGATCAATAAAAAAATAAAGCTCAGTAGATTTAAGAGCTCCTGGAATTCACCCATAATGCTTCAGTTTCAGCGGTTGTGACTCGTGTTTTACGCAATCGAACGCCTTTGTGAGGTAACAAAAGATCCCAATAGCATTTGTGCTGCTTCTAGGCGTTTAAAATGTTCTTGTCATGTAATCGTGTCGTCATTGTGATAATAATTGTAATCAGTAATATTGGACAAGGAAAATAAATAATAAATAATTGAATAATGTAATGACTGAATGTAAGAAATTTTCTTAACTGTGACTGATATTTAATGTATAAGTGTAAAGGTTAAAAATCATTGATTAAATAATAATAATTGTACCTAAAATATTTATACGCCATGAGAAATGGCAAACATATCGTGAGCCACTTATTTAAGATTTTGCATGTATGTATTATTTTAATCCTGTATGTATACACATGTTCGAGCAAATAAAATTTCTTTCTCTCTTTCTTGTCAGTTTTACAGCGACCTTTGGTGAATATTCATTGTAATATATTGGTAGGACGACAGTTAGAACAGACTATAATAAATAAAAAATAATTTATTGAGTTCAGGAAAAAACACAGTACAATATTAAATAAAAACTAGTAATAGATTACATAGGAGCCTAAATAAAGCGCCACACTCGGATTCCCTCTGTCGTGGGATCCACTCTCCCATACTATCATAGAAAAGGTGGTATTTATTACGTTCTAAAAGGCTTTGATTGTTCGTGTTGGGGCCCGTGGCTAAATGATAACAGCTTCACGGGTCGATCGAAGGTTAAGCTACGCTTGCTGCGGTCGGTTCACGGATGGGTGACCGTCCATTACATATCGAGACTCCTACATGCCTCGGTAAGGACGTTAAGCCGTTGGTCCCGGCTGTCATTCGTAGATCTTTGACAGTCGTTACGGGTCGTCCAAAGCCCGAATGTTTGACAACTAGTCTAACCAAGGGGTTACCCAGTAACGGGATTGTGAGGTCAGATAGGCAGACGCTTCATGTAAAATACTGGTATTCAGCTGCATCCGGTTAGACTGGAAGCCGACCCCAACATACTTGGGAAACGGCTAGGCAGGTTGATTGAGGCTTTGATTGTTCCATCGCTAGGATCCAACGAGTCTCGTCATTGCACTGTCGATAGTAATTTATTTATTTATTTATTCACAAGGCAACTACAACAGGTGACAATCATAGTATATAACTAGGTTCACATTACCAGGCATGCCTTTTAAGTTCTGTCGTATACATATTTGCCGCCAATTTTGAATTTAGAACTATTCAATATTCAAATTTTATTGGAATTTAGAATATCAAAACAATTGAAAGCATAAGGATTTATGCAATTCCTTATTCACAGCCAAGAGTATATTATATTATGTTCTGTGGTCACAGCGTTGTTTTGAATCTGTCAGGCCACGTACGAAAGTGAATCATACTAAGGAAAATGTCCGTGCAATAATTTTCTATAACTTTCGAAGAGGCCTAACACGGGTTCAGTGTTTCGAAGAGCTAACATCTGTGTTCCATGATGAAGCCCTAGGTTTGCGAAATGTCGAACGCTCGTATTTGCATCGCTCGAATGCCAGCGTGGACATACCAGTCTTAGTGACAAATCTTGTGAAGGATGTCCAAAATCCGCCTTCACTGGGGATAACATCGTTGCTGGGAGACAACTCATCCTCGAAGATCGTCATGTACATATCGGGAGATAGAGGCGTTATTAAGCATCTCAGGACAACCATTCAGAATATCTTGCATGAGGCGCTTGCTATGGGAAAGGTGGTTTCCCGTTGGATCCCGCATTTGCTTTCTGACGATCATACGGCGGCCCGCGTCATATGGTGTAAGAAAACGCTTCAAAGATTCAACCGAGGAGAGTCAAATCACGTCTACGACATCATCAGTGGAAGAATCTTGGATCTATGCCTACGATCCTGATTCCAAACAACAATCCACAGTCTGGGTCTTCCAAGACGAGCCAAAGCCGACTAAAATAGTTCGCTCTCGAAGCATCTAAAAGAAGACGGTGGCTAGGTTCGTGGCGAAAACCGGTCATGTTGAGACGATTCCACTTGAAGATCGTAGAACGGTTCATGTAGAGTGGTATACCACAGTTTGTTTACCACAAATCATCGAATCGCCGAACTTCTGAAATGTAACCCAAAGCGACGCATCATCGTAAACCATGACAACGCAAGCTCACACAGCGCCCGTCAAACGATTAGTACGAGAGCCCACGACCAACACCTTGTATCAATGCGGCCGAAACTGTATAAAATCGTCAGATTTTATGGTTCTGAACCCGTCCAGGTGTGTAGTAACGGTCAAAAGTGTAGCAGCTGCGTGGAAGGCTATTTCTGCTGTGTCCAAAAAAAATGGCAGTCGGTATTATAGCCATATGTCTGATATTGTAAATGTACATAGATTTCATAATTTTATGACGAAAAATTTTGTTTTCAGACATTTTGCGCATAGCAATTAGCCCGAGCACATTTTCGAAAATGTCATGTTAGTTAGTCAACGCAATGTTAGCCGACCTGTATCATAGCAACACGGATATATATTTTTTAAACCTTTCGTGTGGCTGCTGGGATTACCAAAAAACTGTTTTTAGAAATATTCGATGGCGCATATACTCCCAAAAACGAAAAGACAAATCAACTTCCGCCACAAGTACAGTTAACGTGGCTTTTGCTGTTATTTTCATAAATAAGTTCGTGATTTTTACTAATGATATTTATTTTATAGAAGAAGACGTTGAAGATCTCACAAGCGACCTCGAGAGTGATTTCGATGACGACTATTCCGAGTCCGACAGTATTTGAATACGCTACCATTTTGTAACTTTAAATATACCGTTTTTTTCCAACTTTATCCCAGTTTCCTCTTGTGCCATTTATTTTCAGTCCTTCAACTTCAGTTTTACGGTTTCAGGTAAACGCTTTGTTAATCATCATCTAATAATATGTGAGTGTCGCAACTTATTCATTGACTTGTAACATAGACTTCAATATGCCTGAATACGATTTTTTTATAATTTCGGAGTATCAAAAAGTTTTCTGATAAAGAAGTTGCTACACAAAATTTTTCTGATATAATTTTTTTCGACATTTGGACAACTCATTTGATCACGTTCAACAATTTTCAGACAGATTGCTATGTTACCGATCGGTAATATTTTCTAACATTTTCAAAACGGTCTCGAAATTTTATGCTTTCTAATTTCCGTCTGAAAATTATTTTTTTCGCATTAACTAACCCAAGTTACTCGTAAAGAACATTTTCAGACGGATTGCTATGATAATTTTTCTTGGTGTCATTATTTTTTCTTTAAAGTATCTTCAAAGTTCGCGCTACACTACTGACTTCCGAAAAATATATTTTCGCTAGCTATCTTAGAGCTATATTCAACTACAGTCTGAAAATCAGACAGATTGCTGTGATACAGTTCGGTAAAATTTGTTGACGTTTTTGAAAATTCGGACAGTTTAAACGCTACGCGGAAAATGGCAAATATTGGTATTTTCGAGTTCAGAATAATCGAATCTGTCAATTTGATGCGGTTTTGGATGTATTGCTATGAGAAAAAAAAATTGGTCGTTGGCTCTCGTATTAGATTGAGTATTTGAAGGCGGAAAACGTAGACATTCTTAACCATCCTCCATACAGTTCTGACCTAAGCCTTAACGACTTCTATACTTTTCCTAAAATTAAGAAAACGTTTCGTGGCCATAGGTTCCAGTCCGGTGACGCGGTCGACGCTTTCAAATCATCCATATTGAACACCCCCACTTTGGAGTGGATAAATGTTTTAACAACTGGTTCGAGCGAATGGAAAAGTGTATTAAACTACGTGGTTAATACTTTGAAAAACAATAAAAAGTACTATAAGGTGCTAGTTTTTTTTTTTTCTTCAAAGGACAATACTTAAAATGCCTCGTATAGGTAAATTTGAACAATATTCAAGTTTGTACCTACTTAGTTCTGTCAAATATTCAAGTTTGTACGCACGACTACATATCAAACCATACATTTCCAGTATAAGCAGACTTATCACTGTACAAAAAGCCTTATACAAAGCGTGGTCAGCTAAAACTGGAAATTTATAGCTTGATATATAGCCGTGTGTACTTAATTCTGACAAACGGTAATAAAACACAACATTTTGCTAATACATTTTTACTGTCCATCTATTTACATCGTCACAATTATAAAAGGATTCACTTAAACAAATTATTATGACTTGTCAACTAAACACCATAGCGTTACCCTACGCTAAGAGCTAAATATTCACTTTACTAGACAACTTATTATATAAATAATTTATTTACTATGCTCTTCTGACGAACTATGTAGAAAATGTATGTGTAAAATTACTCAAAAATATTCCATCACAGATGGAGTTTGTGACATTTAAAAACATTTATTTACATAAAACTGTTAATTTCAAATAATATTAACTATCTACATTATAATCTATTGGTATGATTGCGTGTTATGAACATGCGCGCAGTAGACCGCTGTGGTGTGGTTCAGCGTTCAAGAAATAATACCTATTCCGGCTATGGCACACGAAACTATAACAATATTACTGCCAGAGCTTGCGACCGACACTATGCAGGAAGGAGGTAACCATCGTCTCTCTAGCTACTCGTATAACACTAACGATTGATGACATTCTCATTTAAGAGCTGTATTGTCATGCGAATTTCTAATAGAAAATAATTACCACAATATTGCAACTATAAATACTTTCAAGTAGTATTCGAGGGGAAAATTATGATTATATCTAGCAATGTTTGCTATCGGTCGCGTCTGGCTACTATATTATGTAAGATCTTGGTGAAGCTGATGTCTACTTCTTCCTCAAGGGCTCGTCTGCTTGAAGCTCCGCCCCCTGGGGCCGAGCTGACCGGCCTCCACACACGACTTGCAACAGAACCTGGGGACAATACAACGTGCTTAGTTGCGGCCACAAATATATACTCTTTATTTATGTACAATGTGCCAAATAAATAAACAATACACATTCCGACAGTAACAAAGAACTAGCTAAACTGAGTAAATAGTCGATAAGAACAATACAACACTATTACTAATCTTGTTTAGCAAATGATATCGATTGACCTAATTGATCGATTAACCTCACTTTACGAATATGTACTTACTTCGAATAATACTTGTGTCTGCAGAACTTGCTGCGCACGATCAGGTCACAGATAGCGACGAAAGGATTATCTGTGCACTTAGCAGGTACCACGATCTCTGAAAATACAAAATTAGCGATCAATCATTAACCCTAAGTCCACAACATAGTAGGTAAAACGCCTGTGTCAACAGGTTCGTGCTCCAGTTTCCATACATTTGGCAAGTTAGTCCATATTTTGATGTCAATACTTGAAAAAATGAAGCGTTAAGAGGGCCCTTCCCGGTCCGTCTATTGTCAACGCGAGCATGATTGAAAAGCTTGTTGTTTCATCCAACGCAATGTTTGAAACAAGAAGCAAGAGTGAGAACGCGATAACATCGAACGAAAATTGGCGCGCGAAGATTGCACAAAACTTGTTGCAGGAAATACGTGTTTTTGAATAAGCCTTACAAATTTATGGCAAATATGTTGGTCATTTAGAATCTCCATTACATGTGCGAGGTTTCTATGATGATTTTTTCTTTACGTTTACAATTTATGAGTACATTATGAACGGCCAAAGT
This sequence comes from Dryobotodes eremita, assembly GCA_917490735.1. Lineage (NCBI taxonomy): Eukaryota > Metazoa > Arthropoda > Insecta > Lepidoptera > Noctuidae > Dryobotodes > Dryobotodes eremita. The sequence continues at coordinate 17,832,071 of OU823257.1, forward strand.
TCAGGTAAAATTTGTGCAAAAAGCTGATTTTCGAAGGCTTATACTGAACTTGTTTCTCGAAATTTTGAATTTTTGCTTGCATAGAAACCTAGATAAAGTCTACAAGACACCTATTAATTCAAAAATTTATATGAAAGATGTGTTACAACGCCATAACCACGTACGAGCATTTGTATGAAAAGTATGACGGGTTGGCCGATCTTAAGCGATGGTCAAGCCATTTTAGAGGTCATCAAGAAGTGCTGGGAAACGTGGCACTCCATCGAGCTACGAATCGTGAAACGAATCGGGTCGAAGTGGTGAGAAGGTGTCACAATCCTCAACGTTAGTTGAGGAGCGGATTTGGGAGTAGCAGGAGGACGTCAATATTGAATGTTGCGACAGCGACACGATAGTGGTAACTTTACTATTAGATAATATAGGTAGATACAATACGTTTATTGCATAAACACTTCCAAGAATTATTGTCATAATGCCTTTTCATAAATGATAAATGATTTTATTTCTGTAAGTAGGTTTGTACAAACACTTTTACACGTTAATCATATTTTTTAAACTAGATGAGGTCGGCATTTTCTATCTGACTAGTCTGAGAAGAAAGGCCGAAACAAACTCAGAGGTCACAGTCTCTTTTAAAGTCCAGACATAATCTTGGTCAGATCATGCGAAGATCATGTAGATTGGTATCTGAAATGGTCTTTTGAGGAAAGTACCACACAGATTGAGTGGACCTGTCCAGTCAGTGCACGCATTTCTCAATAATCGTGCAGCTCGAATCGGGAAGTCAGGACTTAAGGAGCTCAACGATTCGACGAACAATACCAAAGAAAGGACATTTGGGTAGGCCGCATAAATTACTCAAACTGCCAGATCATGATTCAATTTCAAAGAAAAAAAAACAAAGAAGCAATGACCCACATAGTCCTCACATTCACAATAATTAAAATAACATAATACTTAACAAGTAAATACTTATATCATTGTCACATCATCATTATCATTCAGCCGAAAAACATCCTCTGCTTTTCAGACCCATCGGCCATGCGTTCTTCGAAAATATCTTTTAAGTCTGGGTATTCGTCCACAGAGTAAAACTTACGTTGCACGTTGATCTGCGCAGTGTCAGACTGCGAACTGTATGGGTTGCTAGCGTAACAGGCGTACAGCCCGCTGTCGGCGACCGAGACCCGCGTCACTGTCAGTCGGGACACGATCGTGCTACCTGTTGGTGTAAACAAAGAATGCATTAGAAATAAAAAAAGGGTGTTAAAAGACCCATCACGAAGCCGTCACTCCGCCAGTCGTGATCACTAACCTAACCCTTCGTGCGCGAGTCCGACTCGTACTTGGCCGGTTTTTTATTATTTTGTTTTGTTTAGTAATCGTTTCTATTCGATAACGTCGACATCTTTGTACATATTTATTTGAAAATCCAACATGAATTCTGGAGTAAGTGGTCGTCGCAACTGCTTAAATGCAATGCTTGTTTTGAAAATTGTTTGATGAAATTTTTTGTCAAGGCTATGAATAAAGAGGGAGATGGCTTTTTATATGTAAAGACAGTATTTCCAAAGTTAAGTGATGCCAAACTCATGAAGGGATTGGGAAGGGATTGGACTCATGGGAAACCCATGAAGAGATATTTGTGGGACCACAAATACGCATTTAATAAAATTTGTGATAGACATAATTTTAATACTAGAAATAAAGATAAAATAGATCAACCATTTTTTAGATTATCTAAAGTACATACATCTTTTATGGGGTACAGTGTTAAATGTTACAACAAAATACCTTGTGATATATTGCAATTAAATGAAAGAAAATTTAAAACTCATATAAAAAGTACACTTTGTAAACAAGCATATTACAAATTAGAGGATTATATCCTAGATAAGAATGCTTGGAAACATGCTGGTCCTGCTCCATAGGACAATCTAGAGTGTAGACAAAATCAAACTGGTTGCTAATTTAATTGTATAATTTATAATTTTTATGACATTGATTGTTACATTATGTACTTAACTACTTTAACTCACACACTAAATTATTACTTGTTAAAATTTTGGAAACATCATCTACTTTTCAATATTTGTAAATATGTGAGCACCATGTATCTATCACATAATTAATTTACCTGCCTTTGCATTATATTTAATTCTTTTTACCTATTGTGGTATAGTAATTTTATTCTAGGTGCATCGTCTTCACATATGATTACATAATTAATGTGAACTTACATAATATTGTAAAACATTTTAAAAGAGTAACGGTGGAGTTTCTTGCCCATTCTTCTCCATACGAAACTACCTTTTGGAAGGGGCAACTAGAATCAATTCTATTTTTATGTAAATTTTGACGTTCAAAAGTGCTTTTTATGTGCCTATTTGAAATAAATGATTTGACTTTGACTTTGCACATTGATGAAAGAACTAAATTTTGACAAAAAGCTTACTAACAAGGAACTTGGTGCCTAGTTATCACTGAAAGCAATTATAAAAGGGTTTTTAGGAAACCACAGAGCCGAAAATGCGGAAAAGCTAGCTAACGACGTGTTAAAAGCATACGAAAAGTTGGGTTGCAGAATGTCATAAAAAAGTTGGGTTGCAGAATGTCATTAAAAAGTTGGGTTGCAGAATGTCATTAAAAAGTTGGGTTTGCAGAATGTCATTAAAAAAGTTGGGTTGCAGAATGTCATTAAAAAATCACTTTCTTCATTCTCATTTTTCTTTCTTTCTTTCCATCTAATCTTGGTGCGGTCAGTGATGAGCACGGTGAGAGGTTCCACTAGGATTTTAAAAAGCTTGAAGAACGATTTCAAGGCCGTTGGGTATGACAACTATGCTAGGTGATTACTGTTGGCGTTTAAAATGAGAAGATCATTCAGAGCACAAAAGAAAAAGTTAAAGTTTCGCGATATTTTGTGTTAAAATTTTATAAGATGAATTTTTTGAGCTTTTTCAGCTAAATTATAAAATTAAACTTGATTAATGTAAAAAAATCTGGTTGATTTTATTAGATTTCTTTAAAAATTAAAAGATATATATTTTGGCACATTCTTATGGAAGAAAAATTACAAGTGATGAAAAGAATTTTTTGTTTTTATAAACGATATCAATAAATAAGAAAACATGACATTTTAAAGCGGGCACGAATTTTTTTTTTTCATCTGTAACATGATTATTATTAAAAGATCCGCTGTTACGTCCAAGCTGCTTTGTTAGTTTCAAAATTTCTCCGGTCAAACGTCTATGCTACCATGGTAGCTTGTAAATTTTGCTCCGTTTTAGTTCCGTTCTTACCGATTTTGTATCGAGGTCGCACTGTATAGTTTCAAAAAATTTCAACAGATGGATCTGTATTAAATTCCGCGTCTTTACGTATGCAATACTCTGTGGAAGAACATAGAGAAAAATTACAAAAAATGTTGAAAGTCATCGTCGCGTCATAGTTTCACAATTCGTTTCCGGTTGACGAGTGCTCTGTGTTTATTATTAAAGTACCAAGTTAATAAATAACCTAGTGTATTAGTGTTATATATCATTAAAATCCTTATTTAACAAGCTTTACGCACATATAAGTATGTCATAGGTTTAGAATCAGTTTTATTACGACAAAATCGTTGTAAAAAAAATGTGGCCATAACAGCAAGTGCGGCACGGTGCGCGTCGGTGTTTTTGTCTAAATTAAGTATGTTTTCATAATTATTCTATTACAATAATGCTTAATATTATTTAAACATACTATAAACTTTAAAATACAACGAAAATAATTACGATTAAACGTTTAAAATGTTGTTACTTACGAAAATTTCGACCGGGCGGCTACAGTCACCCGGGCGTTTGGGAAAAGATCTAGGGTAAATGGTCTGTTTGTTTTGATTTAGTGTGATAATCGGAATTTACCCTCTAATAGACATATGGGCATCAAAAAAAAGGTTATATAGTCTAGTTTAATTATAAATAGGTTTTATTGGCTCATACTACAAAGTGTTGTACAAACTTTCACTTAGAACAAATATTTTATAGAAATTCAACACATAGTCTCAAGTTTAAGATTTTTTATCGTACTTTTGACTATTAAAGCGTTATTTACTTTTCACACTTATTGATTTTGTACAGTTTCAGCTATACCCCCGAATTTTATTAAAGTATAACTTCAGTAGTTTTCTAGTAATTACGTTTTTTGTTGAAAATGACCGGGTGTCACGCGGGGTCAAAGCTATAAACGCGCGAGCGGACGTATGTTTGCCAAAAATCGCGCGGCGTAAACGCATCAGCGGTAAAAAGTAAAGTTAAGTTAAAAAGTAAAGTAAAGTAAAGTTTAAAGTAAAGTTTTAAGTATCATTGATCAGTTTAGTTTATATATTGTTTAGTGATTTTTATTTAATCAAGTTAACCGATACTTAATGAAATAGTGACATTGTGTTTATGTTTCATACAAAAAAATAAAAAACATTCAAATGGGAAAATCAGAGATCTGGATGTCTGCTCTCTTTGATTTTCATTATTTTGAGGATGATTCTAACCAGCAGTCGAAGGCGGGCCCTACACCTACAATAAATTTGTGAAATACTTTTATAGTGCAATAATACTGAATCACCCCATGCACTCAAATTATAAATTATATTGATGCAATAACATTGCCGGCTCATAAGCGTCAATGTTTCCGTGTGAGCAAGACTTGCCTAGTGTTCCGTAACCTGTCAGGCTTCCAGCCAGGCTTAAAAATATTGCACAATATTGATCCTAAACGGTGCAATGAAAAAATATGGTGCAATAAAAATCAAACTCAAACTTTTGTTCAATCATTGCGCAATCTTCTTTCGTTGGACTTCTCGCAGACTTGCAACACAGGACCTTGTAACGCAGCTGTATGGTGGCCGACTTCGCCTAGTGCCGAAGAGGCCCGGGCCTAGGGCGGCTAGATATAAAGGACGGCCAACCTGCGCTTGCGGCTGGCAATAGGTATATAAGCTTAGTAATTAATGCAGCTTTGACGCTAAGTAGAATCGAATGCAATGTTTTTGACTTTACATTTTTACCCCACGTTTACACCAATGTACTTATACAACATTTATTTTACTGTTTTTAGCCCCCGATTATAAGTTTAACGTGTGTCTGTGTATCTGTGTTTGTCTGCGCCATCGTAGCTCCCAAATGGCTGAACCAATTTTGTTTTTTTTTTGTTTTGTTTGTGAGTTGACTTGATCAGAGTGTTGTTAGCTATGATTTACGAAAATCTGTTCAGCCGTTTGAAGATTATCAGCTCTTTTCTAGTTGATGAATGGACGTGAGCATCTTCCACAGCTCTGATCGAGTGGAATTTTGGTATTTCGTTACTTCAATGATATTAGAAGAACATAGTAACCTTGAACTGATACTACAGCATCACCTGGAATTTGCAGGATATCCAACTCCCTTAACTTACAGCAGAGGTATCGTGTTCGGGTTCATTGGAATGGTCTCAATGAATAGGTTATAGATAGGTGGTGATCAGGGTCTGATGATGGAGTAGGAAAGAGAAATGAGGATAAATTAGTAACTACCTTTACTGTGGTAAAAATACGTAAAGCTGCGCAGATTATAGCTATAATCTATCTCGCGAGATTATAAACTATCAAAAGATTATGAACTGCAACAAACTATTTACAATTTAACGCATTATTTTTCTATAGTTTATAATCTATCCATGGCAAACCGACAAATTGTGAAATGGTATCAAACTTGCATGCGGCGGATCGCACCTAGCCGTAATATTGAATAGCCAATTAGTTAATTGCGACCAACTTGAAAGTAGCGCTCGCCGGCTGCTGCCGTGGCACCGACCGCTTCGCTCGCTTGGCTTGCGCGTGGTTGGTCTGAGTTCTAATCTAACCTAAACCAATTAGGTTAGGATGCCTTAGCTTGGGGGTTCCCCCACAGCGCATACTTCCTCGTAGTTTCCCCCGGGCAACGCCGTGTCTGACCATCGTAACGGAGTGGCAGACCGGCGGCTAAAGTGAGCTGTGATTCGCAGTCATTAACGCGGTCGTCTGCGAATACGAAGAAAAAAGCAATTCGTGACGCCTCTGGGCGTTTTTATTCGAATTACTCTTCCCAGGGTGAGGGCCACGCCGGCGGCGCTTTGGCGTCGGAAGCTGACCGCGCACCATCAGCGGCCAGCTTGTTCAGCAGGCCGGACGAGTTGTCGGACGCCGACGAGTCCAATATGGACACGTCGGCGGCTGAAAACGACCACTCCAAGCGGAAGAGGGCCGATATGAGGCTCGGGTCCGAGGGCTCCTTGGAGTCGGTCGGAACTAGGGCGAAGAAGAAGTCGAAATCCAAAAAGACTTCAACTTCTACTTCGGCTTATGCTCACGATGTGGGCTTGGTGGACGCCGAGCGCCAGCTAAACCTGGCAAAAAGGGCGCAACTCCAGGTGGACCTGGAGGAGAGGGTCGCCGCCAAGTAGCGGCAGGCGCAAGCCGCCAGGTCGAGGGCTGGCTATGGTGCATCCACCGTGCTATATGCTGACCACTCCCTGGCGGAATTGGAGCGCATGGCGCAGGAGGACAAGGAGGAAGTTCTGGAGGTCGCCTCAAAGTCCTCCAATTTGAAGGGGACCTTCCAGAAGGCCCTCAAATGCCGGGCCACCAGCATGCACGGCATCGTGATGGAGCTGGTGAAGCGGACGGCCACGGACGAGACGCGGCAGCTGCAGGCGAAGGTTGATCGCCTGCAGGCGGAGGTCAGCCAGCTGCACCAGAAGCTGGCTGAGGTCACGGCCCGACCTGCCCAATCTGCCCCAGGTGCGGTGGTGGAGTGCTCCTCTTCCCCTGCCAGCCTTGAGGCAATTATCCACGGTGTTGTCATGGAGGAGAGGGCCTTCATCAGAGTCTGCTTCGCGGGCATCGAGGACCGACTCTTGCCGGAAAGGCGGCTTCGCCCGCCGCTAACGGCTGATAGGAGTCCACCGCCGACAGAGCCGGAACCTGCGCCTCTGGGAGGCTCGGTATCGGGTGAGCAGCCCCGGGCACCGAAGCCCTCGAAGGGCAAGGGTAAGGGCAAGGGGTCCACGGTACCCCCTCAAACGCCCACCACGAGCGCGGAGGGAGCGTCTGGGTCGTCTGCCACTCCAGCAGCCCTCCGGAACTCGCAGGAAGAGGACGCCCTTCTTCCCTCCACCACCCCGTCCAACCAGCCGTGGACGAAAGTGGTCAACGTGGGAAAAGGGAAAAAGTCAACCCCCAAGCCCGCTGCGACTGCCCCTGCAGCGAAAAAGGATCCAGCCGGCGGGAGGAAGCTGGTTCCTCCCAAAGCCGCGGCCGTCGTGGTGACCATCATTCCAGAGGCCGTGGAGTGGGGCGAGACGTATGAGTCCGTCCTAAGACGGGCTCGTACCAACGCGGATTCCTCCCGGCTGGGGATCGGCAACATAACGTGTCGCCGAACCCTAGCCGGGGCTCGAATTTTCGAGTTCTCGGGGGAGCAGCGCGGCGCAAACGCGGATCTCTTCGCGAAAATGGTGCAAGAGGTCATCGCGGATGCGGCAACGGTCGTCAGGCCTGTAAAGACCGCAGCCTTGAAGGTGGCCGATCTTGATGATTCGGTCGCTAAAGAGGACGTGGTGGCGGCCGTTGCGGCGGCTGGAGGCCGCGACGCTGGCGCGGTGAAGGGTGGAGCCATCAGGCTCGGCCGCCGCGGCATGGGCACCATCCGCGTCGAGTGCCCGGCCGCCGCGGCTGGGGCCGTCCTTACTGCGACCAAGTGACGGCTGCTTGTGGGGCTCAGCTCGGCTGTGGTCCGGCCGCTTGAAAAGCAGCCTACGCGCTGCTTCAAGTGCTTCGCGTTCGGCCACACCCGAGTCACGTGTCCCTCCAAGTGCGACTGGGGAGACTCTTGCTTCCGATGCGGGCAGGAGGGACACAAGGGTGCCGCTTGCCGCGCTGCCACGATACGCTGCGCGGCGTGTGCCGCCAGTGGCCGCCCCGCGGACTACAGGATGACGGGCAGGAATTGTAAGCCTCCCGCGAGGAAGGGCATAGTGCCGGCGCAGGTTCGCCCTGCTGCTACCACCACCGCCGTCGTCGTCGCCGCTGCAGCTCCAGCGGCGGTAGCCGAGGAGGGATGTGCGATGTTGGAATAATGGTTTCCAACTACCGCATCCTCCAGGCGAACACCAATCACTGCAGGGCGGCCCAGGACCTGGTGGTGCAGGTTATGGCCGAGTGGTTGGTAAACGTAGCGGTGGTCGCCGAGCCCTACTCAGTCCCCGGCAGCTGGCTGGGTGACGAGGACGGCTTGGTGGCACTAGCGGCGCGCCCTCTCGCTATTAGAGAGGGGACCGGGATACGTGGCCGCCGCGTGGGGAGAATTAGCCCTTGTGGGCGTCTATTTCTCCCCAAACCGCCCTCTTCAGGATTTCGAGAATTATCTCGGAATCCTGGCCGCCGTGGTCGGCAGGGCGGCGCCGCGTCAGGTGTCCGTACTGGGAGACCTGAATGCCAAGTCGGTGAACTGGGGCAACCCGGCCACCGACGCTCGCGGGCGGGCAGTGGAGATGTGGGCAGCCTCCTCTGGACTCTCCCTCTTGAACAGAGGAAGCGTCCTGACATGCGTGCGGCGGCAGGGTGGCTCTATAGTGGACGTCACTTTCGCCACCCCTGCGTTGGCCCCGCGCGTGTTGAACTGGCGGGTGGACCTGGTGGAGACTATGTCGAACCACTGCTACGTACGGTTTGACATCTCCACCGGTAGCCCCGGAGAGCCGCGGCCCCTCTCGGTGCGATCACCGTTCCCGTGGTGGGCCGCCGCTTGGACAGGGAGGCAGTGGTGGAGGCGGCGTTCATCCAGGACTGGTTTTCACCGCCTTCCGCCGGCCTGGCTGTGGACACCGCGGCGGGGCACCTGAGGGAGTCTCTGACCGAGGTATGCAACTCTAGCATGCCTCGGTCTAGCCGACCACCACCCAAACGCGCCGTGTACTGGTGGTCGGTGGAGCTGGCGAGGCTTCGAGCAGCGTGTGTGGAGGCAAGGAGGGCCTACACACGAAGCCGGCGGCGGCGTCGACGAGACCACGCCGACGAGGACCATCTCTATGAGAGATACATGGAGGCAAAAATGGTCCTCGATAGGGCCATTGCCGCCGCCAGAGACTCGGCGAGAGCGGAGATGCTGGAGGGTCTCGACAACGACCCCTACGGGAGACCATATAAGGCTGCACGCAGAAAATTGCGCCCCTTTGGTCCCCCAGTGGCCGAGACCCTGGAGCCCTCATTTCTGGACGGGGTGGTTCAGTCCCTGTTCCCGTGCGGGGACAACAACTTCGCCCCGCCAGTGTTGGGCGCTCCGCTGGGGATAGCTCCGCCAGCTGAGGAAGAAGAGGAGGCCTCCCCTGTCACGGAGTCGGAACTCGGCGCGGCGATTCTGCATATCCGCGCCAAGAAGACGGCTCCGGGCCCCGACGGTGTTCCGGCAAGAGTGGTGGCGATCGCTGCCACTCAAATGGAGGAGAGGTTTCGGGACCTATTCAGCGCATGTCTTGCGTGTGGGAGGTTCCCGAAACCGTGGAAGGAGGGGCAGTTGTGCCTCCTTCGCAAGGAGGGTCGCCCAGCAGACTCCCCCTCGGCATACCAGCCCATCTTTCTGCTAGATGAGGTCGGAAAAATCTTCGAGGGGATAATTGCTGCCCGCATAAAAAGCCATCTGCGGCGTATCGGGCCGGACTTGTCGGACGCTCAGTTCGGTTTTCGGGCTGAGCGTTCCACGGTGGACGCGCTGGCCCGCCTTAAAGGCCAGGTGCAGGGGGCGATGGAGGCGGGGGACGGATTGTTGGCTGTGTCATTCGACATAGCCAATGCCTTCAATTCCGTTCCCCACTCCACCATCCTAGAGGCGCTCTGTTTTAACGGAGTGCCTCGATACACGCGTCGTCTGCTGGCGAGCTACCTAGAGGATCGGACGATCGTCCTGGTTAATAGGACTGGCTAAGTCCGGCGATACGCCGTCGATGCTGGCGTTCCGCAGGGGTCAGTCATAGGACCTCTCCTCTGGAACATCGCCTATGATTGGCTCTTGCGGGGAACTCTCCTCCGGGGCACGAGTGTTATCTGCTATGCGGATGACACTCTGCTCACTGCCCGGGGGGGGGGGGGGGGGAGCTTCAGGGAGGCGGCCAACCTGACTTCGGCGGGCGGATCCTTGGTCGCGGGGAGGATCCGCCGCCTAGGTTTAACGGTGGCGCTGCACAAGACCGAGGCCGTGTTCTTCCACGGAGCTCGGCAGCGCCCCCCACCTGACGCCCACATCTTCGTGGAGGGCGTCAGAATTGAGGTGAAGACCCAGATGAAATATCTGGGCCTTGTACTCGACAGAAGGTGGTGCTTCCGACCGCATCTTAGCGGGCTGTCGTCGCGCCTGCTGAAGGCCGTAGGCGCGCTCTCGTGGCTGCTTCCCAACCTGGGGAGGCCCAGCGCGCGATGCCGGCAACTTTACGACGGCATCTTGAGGAGTATGGCCCTTTACGGGGCTTCTATCTGGGAGGACTCCCTCCGGAGGAGGGAGAACGCCGCCGCTTTGCGGGCACCCCAAAGGGCCATAGCCCAGCGAGTGGCGCGGGCCTACCGCACGGTGGGCTTCGCGGCAGCATGTGCTCTGGCCGGCACCCCTCCTTGGGAACTCGAGGCGTGGGTGCTGGCCAGAGTATATGAATGGACGGCGGGGCGGAGGGCGAGAGGAGAACGCCCAGCCCCGGAAGTGCGGGAGGCCGTCCGGCGGGAGGCGAGGGACGCCATCGTCGTCCATTGGACGGGCGAACTCGCCACCGCAGCCTTTGGCCGCCGAACCCTCGACGCGATTGGGCCAGTCCTGCGAGACTGGCTCGAGCGGTCGCATGGGTTCCTCTCGTTCCGTCTCGTGCAGGTGCTGTCGACGCGGTTGCTTCGGATCGTACCTGCACCGGATCGGACGGGAGGAGACGCCGTCGTACCACGACTGTGGCGCGGCGGAGGACACGGCGCAGCACACCCTCGAGGTGTGCCCCTCGTGGTCCGAGACGCGCCGCAGTCTCATCGCGGTGACCGGACCGGGCCTCTCACTCCCTGGCTTGGTTAACGCCATGCTGGGGGACGAAAGGTCCTGGGCGGCAGTCGCCTCCTTCTGCGAACACGTCATGTCCCAGAAGGAGGCGGCGAAGCGCGCGCGGGAAGAGGATCCTCACGCGGCGCTGCTTCGAAGGCGGAGGAGGGGTCGAAGAAGACTTCAGTTTGATAGTCATTTCCGACTCCTCCCGGGTGGAGACCAGCAGGCAACGGGTGCGGGGGCACCCTTGCCTGTATTGCACAGGCCTCCACCAGTGTCGGACGGGAATGGCCAGGTGTTGCCGGCCATTCCCGTAGCCCCCAAACCTGGGGGCATGCGGGGCCCGCCAGCTAGGCGGGCAAGCGCCGGGAGGGTTGTGGATGTAAAGGCTAAGCCGGTTTCCCATGGCCCTCCCATCACGGCGATGTGGGAACACCGCTGAGTTTTAGTGGGTATACTGTCATTCTGACTAGAGTCCCACATACCCCATCTCGTCCCCCGACGAGCGGAAGTGCATAAAGCATTTATCAGCGACAAAAAAAATGGTGCCTTAGCTTAGTTACTTCGACCGATTCGGCTACTGCCAAGACCGACAAATCAGGGACGGTTCACAATTTTACGGGTGATAAAATCGGACAAATTGTGAACCCTGTCGGTAAGCGCAAGTTCATTTACAGTATGAGGCCAAAGAAACCATCAAGGGCGTTAAGATTTAATTTCCAGGAGAGGTTTAATGTAAGAAAAAGTTCGAAATAAATTAAAATACGATGTAAAATAAATAACAATCCAATTGGAAAACTTTCAAAATACAGCATTACACATCAAAGTTTGCAGCAGAAAAATACGCCGGTGTTACTGTCAAAACTTCAAATGGCGCGAACATGTAGCGATGTGCACTCGAGTCGGTAAAACAGTTCCGCAAGTACACGTCTATATCGCAATCTATTAGTTACCATAGGAACTATGAAGTTCGGTTGTGTAGTCGCGACACGGCGCGGCGGGCAGTTCAAACATTTTCTCGATTTGGGCCAAAGTTACTAAGTTATTTGTGACTAAGTACCAAGTTAAATATGTTAATATTTAACTTGGTACTTAGTCTTAGGGTCTAAAAATTATTTTGGTGAGCATTTAAATTTTTGCCTTTACAAAATATTCCTTTTTCTGATGCGTTAATTATTGAGGAGTTTTCCTGGAAAAGAACCGGAGCTGATGGTGATGTCACCATCAGCTCCATTTCACCATATGCATTGTGACGAGCAAAACTTGCTTAGCAACCATATTAAAGTAATCGAATCGCAACCCGTGAAATAATTTGAGTAGTTCCGGTGACAGTGGGACCACCTCGAGAGTACCCTTTAAAAAAAAAAGAATTTTGCAAATCCGTCTATATATGACGGAGTTATGCCCGAAAAAACATGAAAAAAAATATAAACATCCAAATTGATAACCTCCTCCTTTTTGAAGTCAGTTAAAAATAATTAGGAAAAACGAAAAATGTATCAGTCTAAGGTAATTTAGGAGCAGTCATAATATGTATGACGGATGTTCGAGCGGCTGAGACAACACGTGTCGCTGCTGATCCGTCATATGTTGGTCCTTCGTCATGGGCGTGTACGTGTAGGTGTTTGGAAAATAATACTCGCAAAATAACGCACTTAATTTACTTTCAAATCGCAAAGACATTTAACTGTAGCACCTATTGGCCTCGCCTTGGTTAGCCATATTGTTTTTTTTTTTTCATAATTGCGTCGCACTAATACCTACTGTAGAGGCGGGTAACTTTGGCCCAAATCGAGAAAATGTTTGTCTGTCCATCTAGCAAGGGGACGTCTCACGGTGCGCTTGAAGATACGCTCACTCGAGGACTCGTCTCCTCAAACGGCTATCGGTCTTTCGATGGTTAAAGTAGACCCACCACTACGGCAGAGACTCCGAGAGGGAATGGAGTAGTACACGCTTAACTAGTGGTAGAACTTACCAGTGATAGTGATCCTGTCGTCCGGCTGTATGGTGCCGCCGTCTTTGGTCCAGTGCACGTCTGGCTCGGGGAAGCCGTCCACATCGCACGTCAGGCACAGGTCGGCGCCGATGGTCAGCGTTGAGAATGGGGTCGACACATGAGTGCTGACCGGCACTGTTTGTGGAAAGAATTTATGTAAGAAGCTTCACACGAAGCAGCGCGGTCGCTTAGTGTCATACATCATTCGTTACAAAATCGAAGGTACGAATGAACACTAACCAGGCCGTGCCGCACCGCACCTGGTATGTGGAGTTCTTTCGAGGGTTGTTTTGTTAATATGACAGGTTAATGAGTTTATATCAATGAGCGTTGCCAAGCGAAGTCAATTTTATTTTATTGTTGATACGTGTTACAAGAATATAATTATGCAGGTAGGCTAAAGGTACAAACAAACTACCGCATCCACGCTCAGTCTAGTTCTGCGTGCACGGCGCGCTCAGATTTAGATCCAACATAGGAATGAACTGAATTATAATATTATTTTCATTCAAGTTTGTTTTGAGCAGCTAGGTACCGTATGTAGGGCAAACAATTTATATTTATCTTACCGGTGAACAAAGGTCTGGGCGCTTCAGTTGTAGTCATAGGGGTGGTGGTGGTCGTCTCCGTTGTGGGGATGGTGGTTGTCGTCTCCGTGCTGGCAGGTTGTGTCCCAGGCCTGGATGACAGCGTGTCTCGAGGTACCAACAACTCGTTTTCAATGAAGGGCCCTTCAGGCATATACGCTCGCACTAAGACCACCCATGTCGCCGCCTCACCTGCTCCGTTATACGCTTTACATGTGTACAGTCCAAGAGTATCAATAGCCAGCCTTCTGATGAGGAGTACGTTTCCTCTCGCTTCGTACACTTCGTCGTTGTATGACACCATCGCACTCTCGTTGCCATGGAACCAGAACACAGAGGGTGGCGGGTACCCGTACGCTTGGCAGCGCACATGGAGCTCACTACCCAGCTCGCCTATCACCGTGGTATACTCATCTCCAGCAATTCCGACAGCCAGCGGCACAGGATCTACCAGCACTCGATTGTTAGCGGACCAATGTTAAAGTTAGTGACTGCATCATGTTTTCGTGATCTGCTTTGTATTTATCGTAGTTAATAAAGTTACATTCATAGTTATTATTAGTCTCACCCGCTGCAGCGGCTATATCGCACGAGTTCGCAAATGACGCGATCATTTGTATGATTTTTGACGTACGAGTACAAATGCGACTTGATTGATCGCGCGACTATGTCATATTCATATAAAAGAGCTCAACGATCACGTACTCGTGCGACTATCGCTTTTGGTTAGGACACGGCTTTATCACCCAGTTACTGGGAACCACAAAACCAAAAAAAATATTTTCAAAGTATCCTCTATTTATCGGGTTAACCAACGAGTCGTGATACTATAAAACTATTCAGGGATATTGGTTAGCTACGCCTCGGGGTAGAGCTGACTGGCCTTCACACAACATTGCCTGCAATAGAACCTGGGGACAATACAACGTGATTAGTTGCAAAACTAATAGCACAACACCCAATAGACCAGAAAACTTGACTGAAACTGAACTTTGACATAAAAAGTATATATAGTAGTTCGTTAATTAAAACAGTTGTGGAACTGTTGTAAATACACTATCAACTATTATATTTATTATTATTATCATACACAACTTTTATTTTTATCTAGATATGTTTGTTGTTAACTTGTAAGTTCATAACCGTCTCATAAGATCCAAACTTTTTTTTATATTTTTGTCTGAAATTTTTGCATATACTTTAAATATTTTTATAATTACCCTCGTTACTATTGTCATCAAATCATCGAATGTTCAAAAATACCCACTTAGTATCTGTATTCTTATAGCCATACTCATAATTCAGTGTTTTATTTAACAGTCTAATGCAAATCATCGAAAAATCAATCAAACAATCAATCAAATCAATCATCGTTAATTGTGTGGAAGTGTGTGAGTGTTTATGAACGATGAAGACCGACCTGCTGTGATACAGTTTTCACTAGTACGGAGGTCGGTGTGAATTAAGCTCAAACAACCGCATATACTTAGGTATTTAATTAGACATATTAGACATATAAACTAGAGCAGGCCCTTCAATCTCGACATTAGATAACGACAAAAATCCGTCGTTAAGTCTAATCGATGTCAAATTCTTTTAATAGATTTTCAACCTTATGCTTTCGAAATAAAGTTGAAAATCTATTAAATAAATTTGACATCGGTTAGACTTAACGACCGATTTTTGTCGCTATCTATGTCGAGACTGCAGGCCCAGGAGTTTTAACAAATGTCGGACTGCGGTTCGACAGTAATTGCTTATGTGTGGTCTAGTAACTAGACCACACTTATGCAATTTCGTTTTTTGTGTTCTTAAGAGGGAACGCGGTCTAGTGGTCGTTGGCGTTCATTCCATACTAACTTATTCCTCTGTTTTCTATCTGGTTAATGATACTGGTCCAAATATTTTTTTACAAAATAATGTACATCATCATCCACAACTGCCATGTCCCTATGTTTTATTTTTTGGTGTAATTATATTATTTTTTTGTAAAGTTACGTAATATCGCTTTCGATAATGGCCCTTAGAAATCAAATTCCTTGTGTGTGCTCTTAGATGGCCCGCTAGACCGAATTTGGTTTGAGTACCAGGTCACAAATAGAACAATAAAGTTGGCTTCCAGTCTGTTATAAAGTGAGCAAAATCAAGGTGCTATAAAAATTAAAGATCATTCATTGTTAAATTGGGTGTATACGCAGAGGCTACGCAAGTTTGTTGCATGGGTCCATTTTTATGGCTGCGTGTACCGGTCCACTGCAGTAAACTTACGCGGCGCACGGATGCGCACTTCAGTTCAAGCTACGCCTCCGGGTGCCACATTTTTTTTTTTGTAAAGCGTTGCCCCTACTAGGAATTTCTCCTGTATTGTGGGTGCGTTTGCAAACATTTAAACTCACATATACAAACAGGCAGACACGGAACAACTACTTGTGGGTCATACAAATATTTGTTCCGTGTATTGCATGTCCATTAGTGTAGTATTAGTATTATTTATTCATTGTATGCCCCACGTCAGGCCGCGAGGGCGACGCATCCGTGCAGACTACGCGTGTGTTCGTGACGTCATCCAGCCGTTGGACGCTTGTGAGAACAACACTCAGAAAGGTGAAGGGATACATCGTGAGGAAACCGGCATGTCCTACAACCAAAATTCGAAGGCATGTGACATCTACCAACCCGCACTGGGAACAAGATCTGCTTCGAATAGACTTTCCTACTTTTCCACACCATTACACAAAAACCCTGGCAATTTTTGGCTGACCATTCTCAACCGACGGCGCCCGTTCACGGATCAACACCATCTAGTTCAACCATTTTGTAGGAAACCGAATGATCCTACACACATGCCACCATCAGTGAGACATTTCAGTGAGCATTACATGCCTACTCTCAACTACCATGCTCTTTCAAATCAACACACATCATATTATAATAAAATAATACACGACTCCATGGTACACACATTTACAATATTGAAAAAAATATTCTTAAATGACTTATACAAAACTATAGTTTTGTGTTATCCTGTAACTGGGTGATAAGGCCGTGTCCTAACCAAAAGCGACAGTCGCACGAGTACGCGATCGTCGCGCTCTTTTAAATGAATATGACATAATCGCGCGATCAATCAAATCGCATTTGTACCTCAAAATTTATACAAATGATCGCGTCCATCGCGTACTCGCGCGATAGAGCTGCTGCATCCGGTGAGACTGAAAACCTACGAATAATAAAACCTCGCGTCCTAATTGAAAGCGACTACGCGAACATCGCAAGTTCGTACGAACAACGTTCGCGCGAACTTGCGATTGTCGCGTAGTCACTTTCTATTAGGACGCGGGGTTTCAGTATGACTGTTAGAAAATTGGACATACTGAAGAACATTAATAATTAATGCTCACATTAAGAATAAAAATATAAATAAACCAAACAAAATGTATAGGTAAAATTATATTCTCATGGTCGTGGTTTTTAACTTGAACCGTCCATTGCAATCTTACCGGTGAGTAACAGTCTGGGCGCTTCAGTAGTGGCCGTGGTCGTTGTGGTGGTGGTGGTTGTCTCCGAGGTGGTGGGCGCCAGCGTGTCTCGCGGTACAAGCCACTCGTTGTCCAAGAAGAGCCCGTCAGGCCTATACGCTCGCACGACGAGCCTCCGCGACGCCGGTTGACCTTTTCCGAAGTTCGCTTGACAGGTGTATCGCCCAAGATCGTCTATGGCGAGTCTTCTAATCAAAAGGACGTTCCCTTTCGGTTCGTACACCGTGTCGTTGAACAACAACGTGGGTCCCTCGTGACCGCGGTACCACGACATGTATGGTGGCGGGTCCCCATACGGTCGGCAGTGCAGCATGAGCGGGCTGCCCAGCTCGCCAGTTAGCTCAGCTTTCTCATCTTCAGCAATTCCAACAGCCTTCCTCACAGGATCTACAAGCCCACGATTGTTAAGGGATCAATATTAAAGTTATGAATGAATATTTTTTTCGTGATCTGTATTCTATTTTTTGTTTTTGCAGTGAGTAAAGTTAAATTTAATATTATTGTGTATATTGACTTATTTTGACTTAAAATTAACGTAAATAATTAATGTAACTGCTCCCAATAATTTCAGCGGTTACACACTGGTGTGCGCGTATAAGCTCACTTTTGTTCGCTCATAATGCTCATATAATATACGCGCGCTATTGGCAATCACTCATCTCGTACGAGAGTAGACGCACTTATAAGTTCGTTTCAAATGAATTTTGAAACACGCCAACAAACCGGAATACGGATTTTTACATCGGAATAAGGTGCCTCCGAATTCTTTTCATAATTAATTAATTTAGATTATAAATCAAGATCTAATAGCCAAACCTATTGTCTATTTTAAGAGTAGAAGCAATAATGGTGCTGATAAAAATAGCCTTCAAAGGGGTACATGCTTAATTTTCGATCTCCTTTCGAGTTTTAGTAAAAATACCGCGGAAATACATAGGTGCCCTTACCTTACATCACAGACGGCTCGCAAAAAAAGTATTTTGACGCAGGAGCAGAAAGCTACTCGCGTGCGATTCGCTCGTGACTACAGAGACTTCGATTTTTCTTCCACCATATTTTTCGATGCAAAGTGTTTTAAGTCTAGTTGGTTTATTTGAAGTAAATGCTTTGAGTTTTTTTGTGTTTTGAGTTTTCTAGCCTACAAGGTCGTCGGAATGTATGGCGTATAGATAACACGAGATACGAACCACGAAATGTGATGATGTGTATTTTTATTTATATTTTAATTACTAGAAGTAAAACGTATTTTCAAGTGTCATTTCGGTCTACACCCCCACATCAATGTGCATTTCAAATACGAATTTACTGTCCTGGATAACGCCCAATTCCCTAATACTGTTCACCTTAGTGATTGTTTGGTTTTCAAAGCGTACCCTGAACCAATGTTTTTTTTCTTTGCTGTGTATAAGTCATATGAAAGCATTTCGATACATTTAGTGGAAGTTTGTTAAGTGTACAGTAATCTACAAACTAATTAAGATCCTCTTGGAGTAGTTATGTATCAGCTGAACTACGTACGTACTGTTTTAAGAATTTTCATGTAATCGGCGTATAATAGTATGTACGAGTTAATAAAACAGTTCTTAACATCTGTTATAAATAAATTAAATAGAAGAGACCCGAAAATTTATCCCTGAGGAACTCCAGGTGGTATCAGATTCCAACTGGAGGTAATGTAATACTACTGTTTGTGATCTGTTTTCAATTTAAGAAGAAAACCATCGATATAGGTCGCCGTGGTCGGCCATCAGGAGAGAACAGAGTATTTATAATGTTGGGCTCCTACCGACCGACTAAAACCGTTCCTCTGGCTTCCATGATTCGGGAGCCCGGAAGGTATTTACACATTAACAGATAATCTGCTGTTACCCCATATATGGGTATATTTAAAACAAGAAACTATATGAGATTCAGAATCCGACAGAAGAAATTACTGGAAGATTATTTTCCGTGCCGTACGACAGACAATTTATATAAAAATTACTCTTACCGCTGAACAAAGGTCTTGGCGCTTCAATTGTAGTCGTGGTGGTGGGCGGCTGCGTCCCGGGTCTGGGCGAGAGCGTGTCTCGCGGTACAAGCCACTTGTTGTCCATGAAAAGCCCTTCAGGCATATACGCTCGCACGACGAGTCCCCGCGACGCCGCCCAGCCTTCTCCGTAGCTCGCTTGACAGGTGTATCGCCCAAGAGTGTCTATTGTCAGGCTTCTGATGAGGAGGACGTTCCCTCTCGGTTCGTACGCCGTGTCGTTGCGTAGCAATATGGTTCCCTCGTAACCGCGGTACCACGACATGTAGTAGGGTAGGTCCCCATACGGTCGGCAGTGCAGCGAGAGCGGGCTGCCCAGCTCGCCCGTCATCTCGGCTTGGTCATCTTCAGCAATTCCAAAAGCAAGACCTGCCACCCCCCGATTGTTTAGCAAATCAACGTTATTGTTGCATAATTATAACAAATGTACAGTATAATAGCCACCGCCACGCTAAGAAGAAGAATATTAAAGATTCTCGATTCTTCTCGGTTCATAATCTTTGAATTTAGTGAGTGAAAATAAAAAGAATGAAAATGAAATAAGTTTATTCGGTCTAGACTTAATGTAAATGTATAGAAAATATATGTAATTGTTTTAAAAAAAAAACAATCTCGTAAAATATAACAATACTCGTATTTAAGTGTATTTATCGAGCATCCTTATTGATTTGATTTATCTTATTGAATTTTGGGTAGTATTTAAACGCAAATCAAAAAATATCCTTTTTCTATGCAATAAGATTCCGAATTCCCATCAAAATTACTGATTGCACAGCAAAATATTCAACTCAAAATATCACTAAACACACTACAATTTATTTTCGCAGCGTACAGCGATTTTTCCTAAAGCAAAAGCTTTTTCATCAATTTATTTTCTATTCCCAACGAGTACCACATTTTTTTAATTGCGTTTTACCGAAATCTAGGGTAATCTAAATATAGGGTTAGGGTTAATAAGCTGGTCGACGGAGCCCCGCTTCGCGGGGCTCCTATTTCTGTCTAAAGGGTTTAAAGGAACCTAACCAACCGAACCTCGGGATGCTACTGACGTCGACCATCTAGGGTTAGTATTTTCGGGAACATTTATTATGTTTTCGGAAACTTAGTTCATTCTGGTTGATTTGCTGTGCGGTCAGTATTTAATTTGCTGTGCAGTCAGTATTTAAATGATGGAAATAAATTGATACGTGATTATTTATTTGATGTGCAATTAATAATATCCCTTGAATTTTAGAACAATACATGTCATACGATCTAAATATACGCAATAAAAAATACCGTTAAATTGTATCGTTAATTTGTACAATAATTAACCACATAAGTAAATATTTTTTGCGATCACAAACTTACATTAATTGCAGTTTGAGAATTGACCCTGAAGTTTATCGATGTATGGGATAACAGTCTTTTAACTAAAAAGTTAAGTTTGTTCTTGGGATAGATTCATCCCAACTACGCAATCCTTCAGTGTGTGTGGTTCGACACGCACTTGGCCGGTTTTTTCCTATTGAAGTTCAAGTACCTACGTTTACATAGGTACCTAGTCTACGTGGCCTCCAATGTCTAATTTACCGTGCATATCTAATGACGAAGATGAACAAACACTTAAATTATTTGTTTCGGATTGTATAATATGTAAGTAGGTAAATGTGCAAAAATGCTAAACAAAAAACATGTTGCTGATTATTCTCTGTTGTGCCTGTTATTTATTAAAGAAAAAGAAAAGTGAGTGTCAGAGACAGACAGGCAAGAAAGAAAATCAGTTTAATTTTCTAATACTAATCAATTCAAAACCTCTAACTACTTGAAAATCCCAATCTCCTACAAATAATGTTCTCAAATGAAAAACTCAATTCTTTAAAGTCGCAAGTTGCTGTGGATCTTATTGATACAAAAATTGTAGGTGGGATCTTTCTTCGTGAAAAACATTTGCGGCCACATTTTGTGGCAATTAAAGACCTAGAACTTCAAAAAAGAAATCCAACGACAAATAAAAACAAAACATCCATGTCGAATTGAAAAAAAATCTCATTTACATCTCTTTAATTAACGTTTACTAACACAGGAAAATACCGTTCTTACATAAATATGTAACAGAAGTCCACAGCAACTAACGCCCTCTACTAGCCCATTCCTCAAGCTACCATCATGCTTCACCTCCACTCACCATTGACGACCAGATGTATCTCCTGCGAGGCCACTCCGAGGCCATTGTCAGCCACGCAGATGTAGACGCCGGTGTCGTTGCGGTACAAAGAGACGATCTCCAGCGCGCCGTCCGACATCAGTCTGTAGCGGCTCGCGTTACCGTCGATCTGTTGGAAGACGGTCGTTTTAGAATTTATCAGTATTAACAATGTTGACATGATTTAAGAAACTTTAAACATCTCACCGGCTAGACCCGCTAATAAGTCCCAACCTTCCAGGTACATTTTAAAGTAGTTGTATAAGCTTAGGAGTAGTACCAGTATTTTATGGTTTCACTAAAACTCTAGTATTTATACGTACGATAAACTCTCCAAATCTCCACGTGATCGTGGGTGGTGGGATGCCATGGAACAGGCAGCGCAGTGTGGCTTTGCCACCTTCAGATGCCAGCACCTCCGGCTCTTGCTGCGGCAACGGCTGAGGTGCTACTGCAACATCTACGAGTAAAACGTGTACAATGTACATTAGTAATGTTGGATTTGCATGGCCGATTTTAACTTGAAGCTACCGCCCCACTGCAGTGCACGGAGTTGCTACGCACGTGTGTCTAGCTTCGTTTTGCAAGAAAATGTATGTGATAACGTTCACTGCAACTCACGAACACGCTATGCGCGAATTAGAGATTAATGACGTCATTGCTACACGCATTGCTTGCTCGAATTTGGCGCCCACGCAGCTCAACACTGTCAACGCTATGCACGCGGTACACGGAAGCGTGCGTAGCTTCACTGTGGGAGGTGTAATGGAAGTCTGTTCTACAAAGCGTATGATTTAAAACTGTGCTGCGCTACAGTAGTACATAGTCGCCCCGACCCTTGCTCGAGCCAGCCCGCGCCGCAGAGCCTGTAGCTTGAAATTCGTCCCCTAATAATAATAATTCCGATCCAGCCTGTTCCTTGCTGCCCTCTCCCAGCGACTTCCTAAGCCGAGGCTCGTACCCCGCAGGGGGTGCGCTTAGCGTGTATTGTCGCCTAGTTTGTAAGTCTTTTAAGCCCTGGCTGGGGGCCTTAATTTATTAGGGCAACCACAGGCATGTCCGGTTAAGCATCCAACAACCTCCTAGGTTGATCTGCGAGAAGAAACACAAAAAAAAAACTTGTACATAGTCGTGGGTTAATATTCGTGTATAGTGTGTGCTGCAGTGGAAACGTAGACCCACATTGTCAAACAAACGATTCCATGCAGCTAAAATGCGCCGCGTGCCCGTGCACAGCGTGCGCGGCAGTGGGCCAGCGCCTTGATTTTAATCAAGACTGCAGTTCTATTGATACAGGAATCCGCATACTTCATTGTTTCCACAGGATTGACCGTCTGCAATACTATCCAGATTTATCGTCCAGAAGGACGATGAAACTCGATCCTTTCAGAAGAAAGTATCAGGTTTTTTACAACATTTGGTCCTTCGAGGCCCTCGTACGTAACATAAAGAAAGAAACACAAAGGCTTATAACAGTAGATACTTGCAAATGTTCTTACTTGGTGCAATAGTAGTGGTATGATTTGGATGTGTGCTGGTCTGCTCGACGGGTACCAGGCATATGTCGCTGCATCCTCGTCGGCAGCACTTGCCCACTCCTCGGCAGTCAGCGTCATCTGAACACTCGCGGCGGCATGTCACCTCGTTCGTAGTCGTCTGGTCCATGGGACAGGCACCAGCCTTCACAACTGATAACGAAACGATTCATTGAAAAAACTCAAAGTAATGGTGACAGATGTACAGTTTGCCACGTGTTTTCGCAATTAGTTATCTTGTTACAGCGGTAGTCTACCAAACAAGACTGTAAAACAGTATCGACCTTGTAGGCCCCCGAATAAGGTTCTATTGGACTTTAGCTAAGGTTTTTGAATGCATGAGAGGGTCCCAAAGAAGTATGCACTATTTAAGACTTCTATTATGCGAGTATTATGCTGAAACTATAAAGGTCTTACTAGTTCTGCATTCCGCTGTGTACTTGGGCTCCAGATCCAGGCCGTTCATGTATGGTTGTATCACGCAGCGCTCGCCTGCTCCACAGGACTTCCTCTCACATAGAAGCCCTTTGCATTTACATCTGTATGAAACAATAAATCATATTATTATGAGAGAGTCGAAAACAAGTCGTGTGAATTTTACATGTCCTGTAGTTTGTATAGCAGAACAGACGACGTGACATTAAAAGGCATGAACAGCACCCTTATTGCGTAACACACTATCAATCACAATCTGAATCATTTTGAAGTCTATTGCTAATCCATTTCTTCATATCTTAGAAAAAGTTATCTGCTTAACAACGTAAATAACGCAATTAATGTGGTTGAACTGTCAAAATGAAAGCCATTCCTACTGTTAGTGTGTTACGCAATTAACCCGCTGGATGAATCAAAGAACCATATTATTTTATCCACAGGTGAACTAATACGGAACTCTGATACATCACTTCGAAACAATTTCCATACAGAAAACTTGGTTGGTCGTTGGAAATTACGCAGCTTCTAAATTACGCAGCTTCTAAATTACGCAGCTTCTAAATTACGCAGCTTCTAAATTAAGCAGCTTCTAAATTACGCAAGTTCTAAATTTGTTTACTGTCTCGTTGGTCAAGTAGCAGCAGGCTCTACTGCTCAACATGAGACCCTGGGACCAATTCCCAGATCGGGCCATGTGTTATTGGATGTTTTCATCAGGATGTTCTTAGTAGTAGCCCAGGGT
Source organism: Dryobotodes eremita (assembly GCA_917490735.1). NCBI lineage: Eukaryota > Metazoa > Arthropoda > Insecta > Lepidoptera > Noctuidae > Dryobotodes > Dryobotodes eremita. The sequence continues at coordinate 17,856,185 of OU823257.1, forward strand.
CTGGATGTGTGCCCGGTTGATGGCAATAGGCTCGCCCCCTATTACATGGAACTTAATCATAACTGGCGAAATGTGGGTGAACCACAGGTGCGATGTTATTTTATGTGTTGAAGTTACTGTAAAGATGATTGTCATTACCTCTCGCATCCTTCAGTGCCGATGATCCTCTCAATGCCAAAAACGCACGATGACATGAGCTGGTTGCACTCCTGCTTGAGCGGCTCGCAGTCTATCTCGAACTGCACGCACGAGCACTTCTCGCAGCCGTCGGGCAGACGCGTGACCTGGATGCCGTACTCGCAGCGCAGAAGCGAACAGTTGGCCACGTACTCGTCGCAGTCGTAAACTTCGTTCGTCTCTGTTGTATGTATTTTGATGTAGTATACGGATAGACAACAAAAATACTATCATGAATGTATGTTACAAACATATTCAATATCAGACATAATTAATTTAGTAAGAGGTGGGAATTCCGTTCCTCAGAGCGTCCACTCCGGCCGAAGTCGGAGATGAGGGACAAGACTTCTCTCGGGAGCAATCAGGTTCGTAGGATCACTCACTACTGTTCAACTTTTAACAACAAGCTGCTCTACGAGTATATTATTAAAATTGTTTGGTAAGACACACTAGCGGCAATAAGCAGATGCATGTGTTTCAAACAGCATGCTATCAATATGTTCAGTTATTGTTTACCTGGTGGCACACCATCAGGACAGCAACCAAACTCAGAAGCATTGCACGGACATCCCTGTCCGTCGGGCCCGGAGGCTTCAGTCTCGTTATCAGCACAGCAGCCAAACTCGAAACTACTGCAAAGATCCAGCGTAGTGGTATCGATGAGGTCAGTGCTATCTTCGTTGGTTTCAAATGATTCCGCTGTCTCTTCCGTCGTTTCAGTAAGTCCTGCCGTGGTCGAGGTTTCTAAAAGAAACGAAAAGTTAGAACATTTGCCTCGTTCACAAGTTACACCTACTCGCGAATTACTGTGTCCGTATGGATTGAGGAGCCATATCTGATATTTAAACGCGCGTACTGCCAATATTTAGTAGTAAATTAGCCGATTTTGAGGCCCGACCGGAGTAAAACCCTTGAAAAGTTACGGACGTTTAAGGTGGCTCCTCAATTCAGGCGCCTGAACTGAGGAGCCACCTTAGAACTCAAAAATACCACCTCAAAATTTGGTGTGATTAAGTAGTGTTCATAAGTAAACTGTACAAAAAGAATGGTTTTTATGCGGCTCAATTTGAAATAGCTACAATGTTTTGATTTGTCATAAAAATCCATTTTAACCTCGCTGTTTTTTCGAAACTAATCAGCCAATTAAAACACATTTTTAATATCATTTAGTAGTAAATGTATTCTAATTTGTAGTATAAAAATAAGATGGAAAAACTATACAAGTTCGGTACGCTTACATTGCACTTCTGCTTGAAAGGCTCGCAAACGTCACCTTCGATTAAATTCCGGTTAGCTTACTTAGCAGATCATTTCATAAAACTTTGATCTGCTTTTTAAAATTGAGCTGGTGATTTATAATTTATTTATTTTCACTTCAAGACACAAACATCAGTGTTTCCCTGGCAAGAGCTTTGAAACGTTGGCTCTTCTGGTGCAGGAACTCCTAGTACTCTTGTACTAGGAGTTCCTGCACCAGAAGAGCCAAAGTTTGACTGAATTGAATAGAGATATTGGGATATACACCAAATTTACTAGAAATGTGTAAAAATGAGTTCACATTATAAAAGTTAATGTTGCTTAATGTTAAATTACCGTCGACACATTGCGCGGAGTACAAGTCTCCCTGGGAGGAGGGGTTGCTCAGCTTGACGGCCTCGCAGTGCTCGTTCGACGAGCAGTTTGCTCTGACGCAGGGGTCTTCTTTGCATTTCCTTCTAAATGGAAATAGATTTAACTTAGCTATCGTTTTGAAAGACATTTTCAAAATATTATGTACCAATGTCAACATTTATTATAGTTTCGAAAGTCATAATTATATCAGTAAATGTATAGCGAATAGCTTCGGCCAACAACTCGAGGAGCTATTGCTGAAAGGCTGTCTTGATACAGAAGGCACGCATTGCGAGCAGATAGATCAAGAGGGTTCCCGAACGAACAGAAATATGTTCAATATAAAGAAAGTTAAGTAACTGATATATTAAAATACTTCAGTCTATTCAGGTGCTTAAACTGAAATCTTCTTTAGTAGCTTTGTCCCAAGTTCGTCATTTCTCACACAAAACAACTGTCACAAACCTCGGGCAGCCGTCCTGCGCCGACGTGTGAATGCCATACTGGCACCCAAGCGCCTGTTCGAATTCTTCACGGAACTGGGAGCAGTTTCGTTCTTGGGCCAGATCTATAATTTAAACATAAAAAAATGCTTGAAGATTAACCTAGCCTTTTTCTATTCTGTTGGGTTCAGCTTCACGTCTAACCGGATGCAGGTTAACACCGGTATTTTACATGAATCGACTGCCTATCACATGTCCATAAGCCAGTTACTGGGTATATAACCCTTGGTAAGACTGGTTGTCAACCCGTGTCCAATGAGGCCCCAGCCCGCGTCGTAGCTGAGCCTGTAGCCTTAAATTCCCCTAATAATAATCATAATATAAACATTTCGATCCAGCCTGTCCCCACTTGCTGCCCTCTCTCAGTGACGCCCTAAGCCGAGGTCCGTACCCCACAGGGGGTGCCCTTGGCGTGCGGTCATTTAAATATAAGTTTAGTATTAAATTTCGCTCCTGGCTGGAGGCTAAAATCCTAAGGCACCCACAGGACAGTTCGGTTAAGTAGCCAAGACTTCAGTGGTCAAACTACGAGACACCATACCAAAAAAAAAAAAAGTTAACCTTTGGGGCATCTGACTAGCCGTAACATGAAATTAAATGAAACTGTTTATTCTGTAGATAGGATAGCGGAAAAAATAACAGATAGGTACACTGGGTACAACAATTTTGTAGCAGATAATATTTGAATTTTATTCACTGCGTTTATTTGTATCCTGAAGCCCAAAATTTTTACTATCGTGCGATATGGATATCCGCTTGGAGATCCATTTATTTAAATAATAACTGAAATGCTATGAAACATTAGATAAGTACAGTCAAATAGATATTTTTTTAATATAATATTATTATGTTTATGAAATTTTATTTATTTTTAACCGACTTCCAAAAAAGGAGGTTCTCAATTCGACAGTTTTTTTTTTTTTTTAATTTTTATGTGTGTTAGCTCAGAACTTTTTTCTGGGTGATCAGATTTGGATGATTCTGGGTGTTTTTTTATTCGAAAGCTGGTGCTTCACACATAGTCTCATTTAAATTTGATCAAGTTCTGACCAGTATTTGAGTTATCCTTAATACTGCGTATTTTTCCACTTAGTTTATATTGATGATATTTGAATAATTTCCTGTCACGGTTATTTACATATCAAGTAGTGGTTTACGAATATGTGTGGGACAGGTACCATAACTAAAAAGTGTAAAATAAAAACATATTTTCAAAAAAAACAACCCACTTCCAAAAAAAAACACTAAAAAACGTGAAAAATTACTTTAATTTCGGAAGTCGGTAGCCAAAAACGATAATACAGAACCAACGACACCGACTTCCGAAATTAAAGTTAGTTTTCATGTATTTTAGTGATTTTTTTTTGGAAGTCGGTTGTTTTTTTGTAAAAAAGTTTTTTATCCTAACACGTGCATTGAAAAACGTCGTTTGAAATGCGTGAGCATTTGTCAATGCACAAAATACTAACTAACTGTCCCAAGCTACCGTCGTGCTTCACCCCCACTCACATCTGACGCTCAGGTTTACCACCTGTGTGGCCACTCCCAGCGAATTGACAGCCACACAGATGTAGAAGCCGGTGTCACTGCGATTCAGAGGGTTGATCTCCAGCGCGCCGTCCGACATCAACCTGTAGCGGTCCGCATTACCGTCGATCTGTTGGGAGATGGTGCAGAATTATTATGATTTCAAATTCAAAAAATTCAAGTCGACCCAACAGCACCGCAATACCGCCCAAGTGCTGAAGACTGTTAGATATCCAGGTAGTATTATTAGTAGTATTAATCACGCTAGTCAATGACACGCTAACTTTAATCTTCTATACAAATAAATAAAATTGAAGTGTCTGTTCGTAATATTAAAATAACCGCTTTTTACTAAATGCATATGGATGTGTATTTGTTTGTGTTTTTTTTTTTTTAATTTTGTCTGTCTGTCTCTCTGTTTGTTCCGGCTTATCTCCGAAACGCCTGAGCCGATTTTGACAGGACTTTCAGTGGCAACTAGCTGATGTTATAAGGAGTAACATAGGTTACTTTTTGTCTCGGTAGCACATTCCCGTGAGATAATTTCCGACATTCACGCGGGCGAAGCCGTAGGCAGCAGCTAGTATCTTATAAATGGGTTACTTAGCCGGCGGGTTAATTGTGTAACACAGTAGCAGTAGGAATGGCTTTCATTTTGAAAGTTCAACAACATTCATTACGTTATTTACGTTGTTGAGCAGACAAATTTTTCGATCATATGAAGCAATGGATTAGCAAAATCCTTCAAAATGATTCAGATTGTGATTGATACTTAGGGGTTTATTCATAAACGTTGCTTAAAGTTAAATGACGTTTAAACGTCAAAAATGTATGGTTAAACAGTCGCTAATCATTACTTAACTTTAAGCAACGTTTATGAATAAACCCTTTAGTGTGTTACGTAATTAGGGTGCGGGTCGGGGTGCAGTTCTTTCTTTCTTTACATACATACTCGTAACAAAGACAGTCTGACATTTTAAAGATAATGATAGCACGTTTTGTTTAATTAGCAGTAAGGATAAAATATGTGATTGGCTGCATGGTGACATGTTACTTTGTTGCCTGATCATATAATTTCTTGAAAAACAATAACTTGACAAAATAATAAACAAGTATCAGCTAAGCCTAAAATGCATGAACAATATCTGGGAACATGTTTTTGTGTATTGTGAAAATATTGAGAGACTCTCTTGCATACGTACGGCGTGTGCTTGGAACCACCACGTGATCTTGGGTGGTGGGTTGCCAAGGAACTGACAGCGCAGTGTGGCTGAGCCACCTTCAGATGCCACCATGTCCGGCACCAGCGCTTGAGGTGCTGCTGGCATCTCTGCCAACAAATAAATACCTTCAATACCGATCTCAGATATTGTAAAACTAATGAGTATGTGATTAGTCACAAATGTAGTCCTATAATTTAACGAATCTTGTCGGTCACCTTCGTATGCGCGAGCGCACGCTAGCAGCACAGCGAGCGGGAGGAGACAGACGCGCGACATGTCGACCGAGCGTGAGGAGCGACAGATGCAGAGTAACACGTACTTCAAGCACACGAGTATACGATCGACGCGAACAATTTATTAGACTCACTGATTACGATAATGTACTGACTAAAGGCTTAACTACGAAAGTTGCACCCGGCACGTCCAACTTAAAGCTCTTTCATTTTATTATTTATTTATTAAAATTTAATGGAAAAGTTAAAAAAAAAATCTGTACAAAGGCGGACTTAATGCCTGAGGCATTTTCTACCAGTCAACCTTAGGGTGATGCAGAGACAAAACATGGCAGGTGCAACATAAGGGATAGATAACTTGGAAAATAATAAATACTAATACGAGTACATACATATAACGAAAATAAACTTAGTGAAGAGAAATAACGATAGGAAGAGGAGAAAACGAATCCAGCAATCGAATAGAATCTTTCTGTTTTGGCCATCACCTCTTTCTACCTCTTGTGTTTTTTAGAGTCTTCCGTACTGACTCTCATCCCAATGAATCGTGTAAATAAAAACGCTATGAACACTCGTTTGTTTGAGCCATACTCGAAACGCTACTTCCTGTAGCGTTTCGAAATGCTTATGGTACACAGACGTGGGAGTTTAGAAAGATTACAAGTACAGTCGACCGCACGTCGGTGTTAACACTTTGACATTGAGCTGGCCTAGGGTAATACGGAGTTTCATAGAATAAGAGGCCTGCATAAACTAGTTATGTTACCAAAACTCTGGACTTGCGGTCTAATTTGTACCTACCACAGAAAAGCCGTAGACTAGAGAATTACACAAAAATGTGTTTCCAGATGATTGGCATAAGCTTTTATTTAATTTGCAGTGTTCGTCATGGTTGTCATTTCTATAGCTTTAGATTGCTTCGATGCCTAAATCAAAATCCAAGATGGCGGCTAGTTTGAATCACTGTCAAAATCGCAGTGAGCTTTATTGCCGTTGCTATAAAGTCAGCATGCTACTGTGCATCCTCAGTCACTTAATGCCTGTGCACACGTGGCGTACCTATCAATATAACAAAGGCAACTATGAACGCATTTGATCTGATTTGCGAGGCACTAACTGGGACGACATAATATTGAAAGGTACCTTTCAATATTCTTCTTTATTATATTCTTTTTTTTTTCTTCTTTTTTATTTCTTTTTTTATTCTATTTTCTTTTTTTTTTTCTTATTCTTATTATTTTTTCTCTTTTCTTTTATTATTTTCCTACTGACGAAGCTGTCCGGAACTTTTATTCAACGTTGTTCGAGATCAGAGATAAACACGTCCCTCAGCGTCTGTGTAAACTCTTTAAATATACATCTTGGTATAACTCGGCGCTCATTAAGATACTTAAAGAAAAATTCAAATATTATAGGAAATTTAAAGTCTACGCTAATATTTCTGATCGCTTATCATATCAGTTACTTCGCGACAGATCCAATGATATTGAACAACTTTGTTATATGGCCTACATGACTAAAATCGATCGATCGAAATCGGTACTAATCCCAAACTATTCTAGTCGTATGTGAAAAGTAAACGCATGAACAGTAACTTCCCATCAAGTATGTCATATGGTGATAACAGAAGTGATTCGGGGAGAGGAATTTGTGAGCTTTTTGCTAATTACTTTCGCACAACATTTCTAGATGCTTCCTCCGCAAGTCACAGCTTTAGTTCGACTGGCTTTATTTCCAACTGTGATTTAAGTACAATTGAAATTGACATAGCGATCGTTCATTCACATTTAAAATACCTTGACTTTTAAGCAAATCTGCCGGTCCCGATGCCCTACCTACTGTGTTCATAGTAAAATGCGCTGAGGAACTAGCTTTTCCTGTATCTCTTTTATTTCAAAGGTCAATATCTGAAGGAATTGTGCCTTTTTTATGGAAATCTGTTTTTATATCACCCATCCATAAGAATGGTGCTAGAGATTTTTTTTTTAATTATAGACCAATTTCAAAACTCTGTCTGCTAGCTAAAGTATTGGAACGCATAGTATATAATCAGTTGTACAGCAGTGTGGTTTCTAGCTTGAGTCCTCAATAACACGGGTTTCTGAAAGGAAGGTCTACAGTTTCTAACCTGCGGGGTAATTGCGTAACACACTAACAGTAGGAATGGCTTTCATTTTGGCAGTTCAACAACATTCATTGCGTTATTTACGTTGTTGACCAGACAATTTTTTCGAACTTATGAAGCAATGGATTAGCAATAGCCTTCAAAATGATTCAAATTATGATTGATAGTGTGTTCCGCAATTAGGGTGCTGGTTCTGTTCACAGATTATATTAATGAGCATATGGATAATGGATCCCAGGTCGACGCAATTTTAACTGATTATAGCAAGGCGTTTGATCATGACATTCTACTGAGGAAGCTTTTCGACTTGGGTATTAGGGGAGACCTATACAGATGGTTTTCGTCGTATGTACAAAATAGAACGCAAGCAGTGGTCCTCAGTGGCTTTATATCCTCCTGGTCAACCATCTACTCTAGTGTACCGCAGGGCTCTCTACTGGGTCCGTTATTATCACGTCCGTTATTATTACGTCCGCAGTCATCTCCAATATGGTAGTAAAATTTGGAATTCGAATTATGCAGTGCATTCAGACAGATTGGAACGAATACAAAGGAAGTTCACGAGGTACTTAGGTTACAAATTTAAAATCTCTTATCTGAGTTACAATGAACGATGCGCTCGATTCCATTTACTTCCACTTGTAATTCGGAGAATAATCATAATAATATATCTGACATACGGTTCCTAGTGAACATACCACAATCTCAGTCTTTGCTTTACTCGTCTTTGAATAGAACGAAGTAGCGAAATTTATTGAACGAAAGGGGAAATGGACCGCATACATCAGTATGTATAATTTCCGCAGGTACTTTAGTTTGTTCTCTCATCGTTCCAAATGTTTGTCGGTGGGTTTTTCCATAAATACAACCAATACATAATTTAGAATCTAGACGAACTTTAATACCGCGTGTTTTTTCTTCTTGTGGTCTAATCGTTCGTGGTAAAGTTCTAACAAATTATCAGTTGACAAGGCGTTCAAATCTGGTGTTGACTTTATAATAACAGTAAGCTTATACAAGCCGCCATTCTTGACTCTTTTGACAGTCAGTATTAACTGTTTAGCAAATTTCAGCAAACAGTGATCCCTTTCAGCCGTGAAAAGTATCATTTAGTCTGTCTTGAAAATAGGTTTCGCTTTATATAAGGTACGTACCATGCATCACATAGTGTTAATCTGCATTCTCTGCCATTGATAATAGTGTTTAAATCAACAGTACTTTTTCCAACAGCTTTGACAGTAGCTCCTAGTATCATTAAAAGACTGAAAACTAGAAAAATTGTTGTTTCGATAAGTGACATGACTGATTCCTCCATTGTCGACGAACCAACTTGTAGTATCATAGTTTGTAAGCATTGAATTTACGTCAGTAGTGATTGGCAAGAGTATTAAGTTGAGATTTTTTGGCTGTTCATTTTCTGGCTTGGATGGTTTCCCGTCGGCTTTCCATTTATGACATTGTCTGACCTCATGACCGACTTTGCCACTACATCCAGATTTATTTTAGGGTTCCGTACGTCTTAATGAAAAATCGAAACTCTTATAGGATCACTCTGTTTGTCTGTCTGTCTGTCACAGCCAATTTGGTCCGAATCTACTAAACTGATTAAGTTGAACTTTGGTTCACATATGAATTCCTGTGACCCAAACACGGACATGTAACGTAAATAAATGAATTTTGATTAGGAGGTCACTTTTGGAGGGCAAACTAGTAAATTAAAAACAAGTTTTTAAAACTTTAGGTACCGTGTGACATATCAAATCAAAGGGCTTGTTGTGAGGGTCTCAAATACCTTTTTTGTATGATTTTAAAATAAACAGTTTTTTTTTTTTTATTTGCTTAAGAAAATATATGAAAATTGACCATCCCCTCCTTATCTCCGAAACTACTGAGCCTAAAACTGAAAGAAAAACAAAAATTAAGTAGTTCTTTACTGACAGAAACCAATAAGAAGTGTAGGGTCTTAAAATAGTCCAAACGCCTCCTGCCGGAGGCTCTACGCGGGGGTCGTGCGGTCCATGGCCCTTTACGGGGCACCGGTGTGGCGCGTTCATTAAGGCTCCGACCGGCCCCCGGTTGAACGCGTCCCAAAGGGTCATGGCCATCGGGCTGGTCCGGGGATACCGCACGGTCTCCTGCGAGGCGGCGAGCCTCCTTGCCGGATTGCCGCCGTGGGATCTGGAGGCAAAGGTCCTCGCGCACATTTGGGAGTGGCGCGAGGAGGCGAAACGCCGAGGCGTAACTCCGCTGCCGCGAGAAATTGCGGCACAGCGGACAGAGCTCCGGCGGGATCTCATGGCGGCATGGAGAGCGCGACTATCGCAACCCAGCGCAGAGCACGCCACAATTGCGGCGGTAAGTCCCCTCTTTGAGGAGTGGCTTGAGAGGCGCCACGGCGTCTTCACCTTCCGCCTGACGCAGGTCCTCACCGGACATGGCTGTTTCGGGAGGTTCCTGTTTCGGATAAGGCGGGAGGAAACGCCCGGGTGTTATCATTGCGTGGATCGACCGGAGGACACAGTGGAGCATACGGTGGAGATCTGCCCGGCTTGGGCGGAGCACCGCCGTGTCCTCGTGGCGGCGACCTCTCGCGTCCGGCCCTGGTTCGGGCCATGGTACGGAGCGAGAGGGAATGGGAACCCGTCACCTCCTTCTGCGAAGCAGTAATGCTCGCGAAGGAGGAGGCGGAGCGCGAGAGGGAGAGGCAATCGCTGCGCCCTCGCGCACAGGCAACTGAACGAACACGGGTGGGTTTTAGTCAGTAAGAGTCTGACACGCCCTTCCGCTCCGCCCAGAGCGGGAGAGGTCATTTGATGATTTACCACCCAAAAAAAAAAAGGATCTTATAATAACATGGTAACTCTTTCAATATTGTGCGTATAAACTTACAATTGCAGTTGCAATGTATCGGAGAACATGTTTTACAACTACAATGTTAAGTTTTTTCTTGGGATCTGGATCCCAAGAACAAACTCTCTCAGCTCGTCTTGGTTGGGGTTCTACCGTGCCCCCAGGGGCCAAAACGAGCCAAAACAAAAAACAGGGGCACTACCGTACCTACCTTTTCTCGAAGTTTATCGTCGTATTTTCATACCGTCATAGCTTCGGCCTGGATAATGCTAGAAAGCTCAAATTCTCAGGACAAAATGTAATTAGCAAGCTTATAAATCACACAAAGTTTCATGTGTCTAGCTTTGGATTTTATTAATACCTAAAATACGTCGATTTCATCACTGCCTGACTCACTCACTCGCTTTTCAAAACCTCTAGCGCACTTCCCGAAGTCCTAGAAAGTTGAAATTTGGTATGCAGGCTAGGATTTGCACACAAATAACAATAAAAATATAAATTTGTAACTTTCACCCTCAAACTCCCTTAAAGGGAGGTGCAAACAACTAAAAATAAACTCTTTTTCGTTAGCTACGAAGAAAATGACTGCTGGCATGCAAGAAATAAAAAACAAAAACAAACCATGTACGGACCCATATAGTGCAGCCAATCAAGTTTCTAAGTTCTTTGCCAACATAGGTACAGATCTAGCCTCTAAAATTGTAGCCCCCTCACAGACATTTTCTCCATCAAAAGCTTCATCGCCTAATTCTTTTGTCATCCTTGACGTTGACTATTCTGATGTTGAGTCAACCATCATGAATTTAAGACATGATTGTGCCGCTGGATGGGACGGAATATCTTCTATTCTCCTAAAAATGTGTCGCAAACCTCTTGTACCCGTTATCACACATATAATTAATATATCAATAGCCAAAGGAATTTTCCCAGAACCCTTTAAGAGGGCCTTAGTCCATCCAGTATTTAAGGGTGGGAGTAGGGACTGTGTGAATAATTACAGACCGATCTCGGTTCTTTCAGCAATGTCGAAGGTTATGGAAAGGTTGATAAATGGTCGTCTACTCAACTTTCTATACAAACATCATGTCATTGCGCGAAATCAATATGGCTTTAAAAAAGGTGTTTCTACTGAAGATGCAATTGCCGACCTAACGGAAACTGTTGCTAAGAATCTAGATGATAATCGTAAATGCCTTTCGATATTCCTGGACCTACAGAAAGCCTTTGACACAGTCTCTATTCCTACTCTTCTGTCAAAGTTGGAAGCCATAGGCATTCGGGGAACAGCGCATGACCTTTTCAAGAGCTACCTCCAAAACAGGAAACTCCGTGTCAAGATTGATTCATACTCTAGTGATGAAGAAATCATCACATACGGAGTTCCGCAAGGCAGTGTGATGGGGCCTACGCTCTTCCTAATATACATAAATGACCTTTGCACATTGGCTCTCCCCAACACCAAGATTTTCACTTATGCAGATGATACTGCGATCGTAGTTTGTGGAGATACATGGACTGACGTGAAATATTATGCAGAACAATCCCTACAAACAGTCATGAGGTGGCTGCAATATAACCTTCTATCACTTAATTTGTCAAAAACCAACTACATTCCTTTCTCTATTAGTCACAGGACCAAAGCCCCATCTGATTTGAAGATTTTTGCTCATTCCTGCCTGGGCTCCACCTCATGTTCATGTACGCCACTATCTCGTGTCAGTCAAACCAAATACCTGGGTGTAGTGATTGATGGCGGACTAAAGTGGTATTCTCAAATTGAAAGCCTAACGGCAAGGGTGAGGAAACTTATTTATATCTTCAAGTCTCTAAGACACTGCGCTGACCCCAAAACACTAAAAATGGTTTATCTTGCACTTTGCCAGTCTGTCGTCAGTTATTGCATTCCGGTTTGGGGAGGCACCGCGAAGACTAAACTCCTTGGGTTGGAGAGATCCCAGAGGGCTGTGCTTAAGGTGATGCTCAGCAAGCCGTATAGATTTCCCACAAGTGAATTGTATGCGAAGTGCAGAGTACTCACTGTGCGACAGCTCTTTGTGCTTAACGCCACCCTCAGAAAGCATAGTCAGGTTCCTCTGTTAGATTCAACCACTCGTAAAGCCAAATCTTCATGCCCATCTGTCCCTCACATTGCAGCCTTCGCTGGCCGCCAGCTTTATGTAATAAGCTCGCTCATTTACAGAAGGGTGAATAAGCATATCCAAATAAACAATTTAAACAAGCACGAACTTAAAACCAAACTACAGAACTGGCTGTATGATCAGGACTATTCTCGTACAGAAGATCTTGTTCATAACATAAAGTAGGCACGTAATAATAATCACTACTCTACCAAGCCGAATACAGAAACCCATGCAACACCACAAGATCAGAACATACCCCCACAAAACACAACCCCAAAACTCCCTTTCATACACCACACCACATCACACCACAACACAACAGAATATACCACAACACAACACACCACACCACAACATGACATACCACACCACACCTCACAACCACATCTCCCTCCGTTAACACACATACCTACACATTAATAGCCGTAGTTCATTATAGGATCATAATGCTATCACACATAGATTAAGGATTTTTGTACACGAAGTTACAGTAGAATACTGACTCCTAAGGCACAGGGTCCCCCCTAGTTTAGGAGGCAGGGTTTTCACTACTTAAGCAACCTTTGTTTCCCAAAGTTTAATGTTCCTATGTGTATTGTATGAGCTCTGTTTATTAAGGTTTTTGTGTTAATAAAGTTATTTTTATTTTTTATTTATTTTTAAACCTGCTGAACCTGCTGTGCTGTGCTGGGCTGTGCTAAATAAATGTATTTTCGTTCTTTCTTTTCTTTTTCTTTCTTTAAATACCTTTTTTACAAGACTATGCTAGAACTAAAGGTTGTGATTTTAACATGTCTGTGTGATATCAGTACAATATCACCGCTAAAATAAAAAGAATTAGAGCACGCTACAAAGAAGTGAAATCGCACCAAAAATATTCCACGTAAAGTAGGTTGCCAAGACTTAAAGCATTCACTGCTATAAAATTATCAAATTGAATGTAGAGCCAAGCCCCTAACTTGACGAAGCCTTAATCTACAATCCTTACACCTTGGTCAAATTGCATGACACAACATGAAACACCAGTGACAAATTTCTTACCATATGCCCATAGGAAACGGCCAAGTCGTACACTTTGACCAAGATGTAAGGTTTGTAGAGTTAAGCCTTCTAGAACTAGGGCCTTGGCTCTACATTAGATCTGATAACTTTTTAATAGTGAAAGCGTTATGTATGTCTTGGCAACCTACTTTATATGAAATGTTTTTGCTGGGTAACATATTTTATCGTACGTAACCGAATTCAACTCACACTTGTCCGGTTTTTTTGACTTATTATTATATTGTACATTTAGGGCTTATGCAGGGCCTTCGTTTCTCAACGAGATAGAGCGTTCGAAAGCACAGAGTTGCGTCGGCATCGTCAGATTTTCTACGGTTTTGTCTATCTTTGAAAGAGAAGTATGTTTCAGGTAGAATATCAAGAATCTTGCAGATTAACAGGATATCTGGAAAGTCGTATTTCTCTATCTTCATTAGTTCAGCTTTCAAATCTGACCAAAGGGTTTTGATTTTGAAGACATGAGTCGGTAATGTCATGTGGCGGATCTTTACGATAGCCGAAAAACTCCATACGAAGAGCGTAACTTTTGTCTTCAGTTGTGCCGCCGAATAAACGATGCAATTTATCCCAAACATCTTTAGACGAGATGAAGCCTATGATTTTTGAAGAGTTTCTTCTGACATAGGTATTCGCAATAAAGAAAGAAAGAAAGAAAGAAAGAAAAATATTTTATTTGGGACACGCACAGGAAATACAAAGAGTAAAAAATAAAAAAAGGAGGATTTAAAACTAACAAAATTAACAATAAAAAAGAAAGAAAATAAAACAACAATAAACAAGTAAAAAACCTGTGCGAGGCCAAAAAGGCTTCTATCTCAGCATAATAATAGTAATAGTAATAGTAATCCTGAACTATCTATTTGGTTATATGTATTCAAGAGCCGTTTGGTATTTAGAAATTTCTTGGGGATCGATGGTAATAGATTTCACAGGTTTCACTAGTATACCGGTAACCGCATCCAATCCACCGGGTATACCTCTAAGTAGTAGCGTAGCCTTAAATTTCCATGTAGTCCAGTTTCTCGTTCCTTTCAGGTGGCCACTATCAATTTTACAACTTGGCTATTGCATTTAATATTGACAGTCCAATTTGAAGGCACTGGGGGTCTTTGGATGTAATGTAACCTCTGGTGCTTTCGCGTTGGATTTGTTTTTGTTGAATATAAGTTTATAATACTATATTTCTTCTAAGTATTGCTTTTATTGTAACTTTTTTAATTTTTTTGTGATCTCATGATAGTGTTATAATAAGACTAGTAGTTGTAAACTAATATCCCACTCTAAATGTGTATATGTCTTAACTCTAAGGATACTTGTCTGAATTAAATTAATATTATAATTATTATTTTAAAATGTTAAACTGTTAAACCAAGAATTAAAAACTGTCAGCACTGCATTAACCTTAGCGGAAAGCTCCTGTATGTCGTTAGCTTCAACTATTGCGTTGGTGTCATCTGCAAATACTGTCAGCTGTGTGTCGGGAAATATTGAATTAATGTAATTTATCAAGTCATTTGTAAATAATATAAACAAAATAGGGCCTAAAATCGATCCCTGGGGTACGCCCGCTACTATGTCTCGCATAGAAGATTTATTGCAATTGCTGTTACCATTAGCTTGCAAATTACTAATATCAACATACATTTTCCTGTTTTTTAAATATGATGAGAAAAGTTGCAAAGTTTTGCCTCTCACACCATAATGCTCCAATTTTGCAATGAGTAATTTGTGGTCAATTGTATCAAAGGCTGAGCTTAAATCAAGGAAAATACCAGCTACCCTCTTTTTCTTATTCAATTTACTAATAATATCTTCCAGTAATGTATACATAGCGTCCCCTGTTCCGACATTTTTTTGGTATCCAAATTGTCTCACGTGCAAAACCTTGTTTATATTTAGATGAACCACAAGTCTACTCTTAATAATATTTTCAAAAATTTTGGAAAGAATAGGGAGCAAAGAGATAGGTCTATAGTTTTTTGGATTTGTTTTAGACCCCTTTTTGTGGAGTGGGATAACTTTTGCTATTTTTAACTGTTCCGGAAAGATACCCTCTAAAATGCATTTATTGTAAAATATTGTCAAAGGTTCAACTAATATATCTAAATTTTCTTTAATAACTGCTATTGGAATGTCGTCATAGCCACATGATTTCTTATTTTCCATACCATTAACTATTTTTACTATCTCGTTTGGAGTAACAGGCGCAATAACCATGTAATTTTGAACTCGTTTTGTGCTTTGTTCAAGAAAAATATGGGGATCTGGATTTTTAATATTACTCAAAAAACATTTGTTGCTAAATTGATGGTCTACGGTACTGAAGCCTTTTCGAAAACCGGCTTGTTTTGGCGGCTGGAACTCGTAAGTCTCCTGGCGAGACGGTTCGTGAAGACCCTCGCAAACAGCTTGTATACGTAGCTCAATAGTGAGATGGGTCTACAGTTCTTCAGCAAGGTTTTGTTGCCGTTTTTGAAGAACAGAACCACCGCACCTCTGCTCCACGCCTCGGGCATTGTACCCTCTTGGATGACGGAATTGAAGAAACTCGCTAGCTCGCTGAGGACTGGAGCCCCGTCCGTTTTAAGGAGCTCTGTATTTATTCCGTCATCACCTGGTGCCTTGTTGTTCTTTAGCTGCTCGAGAGCCACCCTAATCTCGCACTGATAGACATCCGGGATGTCCTCCATGAAGTGGCGCGTTAGTTGGTGGTCTTCTTCACTATGTCCCGCTGGTTTCGTTGTCCGCGTTGAGTAAAAGTGTCCGTATGTGCATTATATTGAATGAATGTTATTATCTACTAATTTGTTTTATTTTATGTCCCACAGAAACGAAACGAATCTCATGAATTGAATAAAATTGTATTACGTTGTTGGTCGGTGAATTTTGTTACAAGCGTTTGTGTTATTACATGCTATTGGTGGTGTTTTACGTCATTGCGCACTGTTTGCCGCGCAAGCCATGCCGAAGGTGTCCATCACCGAAAACCAGAACAAAATTGCCTCGCCTGCTGTTCTAATGATTCCACCCTTCTAATACAGGCGGGTAAAAAATGTGCGCAACGTCGCGGCTCGTTTTGATGTGAACTGACCGTAAATTCTTTTTCCGATGACCCTTCCAATCACTCACACCATCTCATTTCCTCATTAGGCGACTAGCATTTCTTTGCATATTTGATATGCGAAGAATTGGACGGTCGCTCAAAAAAATCAATATGTTTTTATATTTTTCCAACGATTTTAATTTTGTCATGCGCAGAATTTGCACTGCACACATCTAACCTTAAAAATCACTTATCTTTAATCTTTATATTTTATTTTTATTAAAAGCGGTACACTGCTAGCTAACATAAGATGTTTGAGAATCACTGGATCTGGTGATTTTAATTTAATGCAAGTTAGTGTCATGGTATTCCGGAACATTTAACGTAACGTTCCTACACATGTTACCACCTAGTTACAATACGTTATTACAACATTGTACACTAGTTACAAACTTAACGCGAAGTATCTAAAATGTGTGGACACAAATTATTCTGTAACATGTCAACACAGCGACAAGCCAAAGTTGTTACAGTCCGCGAGATCTAAGCTGAGCTTTGCATTAGTGTGTGTTTGCATGTGTGTGAGGTGCGCGGCGGAGTTGCGTGGCGGGGGGGGGGGGGGGGGTTGGACGCATCGCGCCTCAGGCCGATTGCCAAAAAGCAGTATAAACCGGTTTAAACCAAGCAAAGAACGCGTAACGCTCTAGGCCGACATCACACCTAGACTATCTATATGTGCACTCACACAAATGCAAAGCTCAACTTAGACCTCGCGGACTGTACTAAACTGTTACAATAGAAGCAAAACCCCATATAATCGCAATGTGTCGTTTCAGTTTCAAATCTGCTGCGACAGGCAAATCTTTTAAAAATCTGCGACCCAAGATGGTTAGGTACATGGATCCTAATCTTATGAAAAACAGTCTAGTAATACTGTTGTTTGAGTCGCGTGGTACGCACGACGACATATCAAGCTTTACATTGCCTTCGCATTGTACGAAAAGCCTATACAATGTGAGGTCAGCTAAAACTGGAAATTTATACCATATGGTCGCCGCATGTACATCAGACCCTGCTAATTATAGACCAGCGGGGTAATTACGTAACACACCAACAGTAGGAATGGGTTTCATTTTGACAGTTCAACAACATCCATTGCATTATTTACGTTGTTCAGCAAAAAAAAATTTCTAACGTACGAAGCAATGGATTAGCAATAGGCTTCAAAATGATTCAGATTGTGATAGATCGCGTGTTACGTAATTAGGGTGCTGTTTCAGTGTTACCTTCAGTAAAAAAAATTAAAAATTGTTTTAGTTCAAATGCAAATACCTTAATTCTACCTTAATATTATTGATTTTGGCTGCCCGAAACATATATCGTTTTAAAGATATCGATTATATAAGTTGGTCCCTCCAAATTGACGTTTTCGATCTTCGAAGGATAAATATTTATACCTATTTACTACATTCTAATCGTGCAAAATTTCTTACGAGCCAAAACAAAATTCAAAGAAATAAGTAGGTACAACGTACAAATTTTAATCGTAGTAGCATTAATAAAGGTGTTTTATTTTTTTAATACGAATAACACAAAAATGTCTAGCTAATATAAAATGTATCTTTAGTTTTTATATTTTATTACAACCATTCAAAGGGTCCCATTTATATTACTGTGAGAAATTTTGCACGATTTGAAGGTAGTAAATAGGTATTAAATATTTATCCTTCGAAGATCGAAAATAAACCGCCCATTTACCTGTTGCACTAAACAATTGAATCGTCAATTTGGAGGGACCAACTTATATAATCGATATCTTTAAAACGATATATGTTTCGGGCAGCCAAAATCAATAATATTAACGTAGAATTAAGGTATTATAACACTGAGGAGGTAGACAATTCCAGGGAGTAGTCAGTTTGGTCCCTCCATCTTGATATCATGATGGAGGGACCAAGCGTTTTGTTAAAATATTATGTATATGATGAGGTAGCTAAAATTATAGCAAAGGTAGGAAATGGTAGATTAATGATATTTTTTTTTTTATATATGTATGATAGACATTGGAGATTTGTTCCCTTCTTTTTGACGCTCACGGTAAACTGGAGACACCTGGTTCCGACACATTTTCAACTACCAGGCATATCTCCTTCTTTCTTATATCTATGGTTAGGCCTAATATAGCTGCTTGATGTGACTACTTGTTTCCTCGTCCCTGGCTGTGGATTGTTATCGTTTCATGAGCTATATTCTTGTTAGTTGAACATTGAACCCCAACACGGCGCTCTACCGTGCGCGCGTTCATAACACGCAATCATACTAACCAATAATAGATTATAATTTAGTAACTGTGACGATGTAAATAGATGGACAATAAAAAACGTATTAGCAAAATGTTGTGTTTAATTACCGTTTGTCAGAATTAAATACAAAGCTGAATATTATAGACAGTGTGATGGCGAGGCTCGTTGGATCCCAGCAATAGAACAATCAAAGCTTAGTAGAACATTACTAAATGAAATACATTTACTGTTATAACATTCGGGAAGTCGTGACGCCAACAAAAAATAAAAAGAAACATTGCGATAACATAAATTTTTATTTACATTCCGAAATTCACAATCAAATATAACAATAAACGTCCTACGTCCAACTTACCTGTCAATGAAAGTACAGTGAGAAACACAGAAGTCTACTGGTGATTTATCTATATACACACATACATTCACAAGTTGATCGCCACCGCGCCGACCGGCGAGTGCAGCACTAGCTTACTTTATTGTCAGCTCGTGCGCGGTATCGACACCACGACTCGACTGAGGTGGCTAGGCCTGTACACAATTTACTACCAAATGAGTTATACAATTTATTTCTTCGTAAAGTTCAGCCGCCTCCGACTACTCTTATAGAGCAATACAGCGATACATATAATTATATATTCTTAGAATACAAAAATTAAAACAATAAGTTATATACATCAAATTATAATTTCATGTACATGTGTGTCGGCGCGCCCCGCGGCACGGTCCCGCGCACGACGACACCGCGCTCAGTTACATGGCGTCGCCCGTACATCTACTCCTCCTTAAATATCTTACCGGGCGCCGAGCGGGCCCATTTTAGTATCACAATGTGTGTTAAACTAAACAGAGGTCCCACTAAATCCTAAACGCCTACTAAAAAAACTATATAAAACCGAAATCTTTTACTACAAAATAAAAAGAAAATTCTTTACGAACAATAATAAACTCGCTAGAAACGTATGACGAGCGTACGGTAGGTGCGTCGGACAGTCGCGATGCGTCGCGGTGGGAGGTGGATGGTTGTACTTGTGTCGCGCGCGGGGCGGGGCGTGTTCGGGCGTGTTCGGGCGTGCTCGGGCGTGCTCGGGGCTCAGTCGAGGACCTGCGAGACGATCTTCTCCATGTCGTGGTCGATCTCGTCGTTGGTGGGCGGCGCCGGCGCGGGCCCGGGCGCGTCGGGCGCGGCGGGCAGCGTGAAGGGCTCGTCCAGCTCCTCCAGGCCGGCCGGCACGGGCAGCTTGCCCAGCTCCTCCTGCAGCTTCACGTAGTGCCGCTGCGCAAGTACACACACCTCATTACTATGTCCAATAATAAGCCCTCGTACCCACGCCCGTTTTTTATCGCGTACTGGATTTGCAACGCACTGCTTAGCGCCGAGAGTTGAAAATACAACAGTGTATTTTTGTGATGCGCTGGGATACACTCTGTTGGATTCTCAATGCTCGTCTCACCGTCGAGAGTTGAAATTCCAGTGCGCGATAAAAAAGCGTCGTGTTAAAATATCGCACGTGCGTACCTGGCTAATAAATCACTACCGAAGTAGTAGAACTCTTATTAGAATTTAAAAAAACGGCATTTAAAATATTTTTAGTTTATGCCTTACCTTGAGCGCCATGAGGTTGAGCTGTATGCTCCTCTGCGTGCGCTCGTCGCCGCTCTGACTCTCCAGCTCCGTGATCCAGTTCGCCACCGTCTGCATTATTTCGTTGCGTTTTATCCAGAAGTGCGTCTGGATCACCTGTTGAACAAAAACACAAATGTTCATTTACGACGAATTTATTAATGTTTCTCAATTTCAATCTACATCTTGAATTTAGCTGCTGCATATCGTTCGAATGATCTACAATTCTACATACATACTTAAACTAACGCCTTTTTCCCATGAGGGTAGGCAGAAACAACAGAACGCGCTACGATCCATACAGTATGTTCTGTAATTTTCGTTTACGTTCATATAATCATCATTGCGATCGAGGTGTGATTAAAAACGGCATATTCAAGCTAATTATATCCAAAAAAAAAAACTTAAATATGAATCTTAGATATTATAAATTGAACAAGTATTAATTACTTGGTTGTGATTAGCATTAGTCTTAATTATTTTTTCTTTTGTCAATTAGTTTTTATTGTATGTGTATGAAATTGAAATTCACTGTAACGAATACTTATTAAACTTATAAATGTAAACGGAACGAAGGAGCCTGGATCTCACGACATAGGGAATCCTAGTGTGAGTTCCAGGAATCAACGCATTCGATTGTAATTTCTTATACAATAAAAATATTCTTATTCTATTCTTATTATTCTTAATTTCCGGTATTAAAGAATTAATAATTACAGTTTATTGTTAAAAAAACCCTTAAACTTGGATTCTCTGTGTCGTAAGTACTAGGATGTTCTTTCTATAACAGTATAATATGCAAAACAATAACAAATGATAAAAAAATATGAATTGCAATTATAGGCATACCTCCTTGAAGCAAGGCTCAGGGTTCCTAAGATGGTCCAGCATGGCCCAGCGCACGCAAGCCTGGTAAATGTTGGAGTTGTACTCGAGCGAGGCGCTGGAACCGACGCGGGTGCCGCGGCTTCGCTCGTATCCCGGCTCGTTGAAGTACGGCTCGGGGACCAGGATCAGAGACTGGATTGATACCAGTACCTGAACACGAGCAATGTTTAGATTAGATACATAGAATAACGCTGCAAAGTATTTTGACGCGAGACCAAAAGCGAAGTAACGCCGCCATTTTGTTTAGTCAATACGATTTCGGGTATGGTGGTAAGCGTGGTGATCAATGCTCGTGCCTTCTCTGTGTGAGAAGAGGCTTCGTCCTGCAGTGGGACAGTAATAGGCTGGTACGGTTCGCGCAAAACTTTGTTAGCTCTCGGAAGTTGCACGCGAGTGGCTGCGCAGTATGCATAATATAGGGTGTCCGAGGGAACTCTCTCACTCTCATCCAACTGTACCATGCGTGGATTCGTTCTCGAGCCTACGTTCAGAGGGCTCATAAAGTATTGCGCGAACTGTATTATAATTTCGTGTGGTCTGCAGACTTGCCTGTAAAAAGCTAGATGTGTGCGCGTTCCACTTCTCCTCGGGGCGTCCGTGCCAGGTGTTGAGCACCGACAGGCACACTTTGCCGTCGTTGTACAGGTTGGGGTTGAAGCGCACGGAGTGGCGGCCGGTGGTCTCGAGGTTGATGAGCATGGGTACGGCCGGGTACTCCGCCGGGAAGTACACGTCGAGGACGAAGCAGCCGTTCGCGTACGGCGTGTCCGACGGACCTGTTATAAGGACCTGTAAAGAAGTTGGTAATTTTAGTGTTTTATTCGTCACTAAGCAACCCGACAATGCTTCGCACGGTTTTTACGTCTTGACAAAACATCCAAGATTTCATAAATATAATTATGTGAACTTAATATTAACGTATTATACACTGTACTGTGCGTGAGGGTGTGTGTGTGATGAGTGTAGGTGTGTGCGTGAGGGTGTGTGTGTGTGTGTGTGCGTGAGGGTGAGTGTGTGTGTGCGTGAGGGTGAGTGTGTGTGTGCGTGAGGGTGAGTGTGTGTGTGAGAGAGGGTGTGTGAATGTGTGCGCGCGCGTGTGTGTGGGGGTGTGTCTATGTGTGTGTTTGGGGGTGTGTGAGTGTGTGTGTGAGTACCTTCATGACGTCGAGCCGGTCCGCGTCGGTGCGCACGAACACGGACGAGGAGTAGGACAGCGGCAGTGACGTGGCCAGCGTGGCGGCCTCCTGCGCCAGGCGCTTCATGCGCGCCGGGTGGGCGCGCTCGCCGGCCGCGCGCACCGCGCCCTCGAAGTGGTACGGCACTAGGAAGCGGAACCCGGACTCTGCGCACTCCGCTATCATCTCGAAGGTCTCTGTAAACGTACAACATCCATTGAGAGCACAAACCTTGACTGCGCAACTCAACGAGCGCGCGAGCCTATGCGCGTCGTACCGATTCCCAACGTGTCCTAAACATAACATTGCATGGCCATACATGAACAGTCACCAGCAAGGCCGCAAGCCTCATCCCCTAGTTACTACCATAGTTTTCTATGTAATAGTCTGCTCAGTGCTGTAGCTACAAAAGGTATTATGTGTACAGACGATAAAGGAAAGAATTTGAAAACTGACGAAGATTTAAAACTAGACTGTACTTTCCGAGTTTATCTGGGAACATTACTGACATCCGTGAAGAAAGATATTATAGGGAGGAAACCTTGACTTGAAAGTTAATATTAAAAAAGTCTGAAATCGCCAACCCGGTTTTGAGCAAGCGTGGTGATTAATGCTCGCCTTCTATATGAAAAGAAGCCTTTGCTCTGGTAGTGGGACAATAATAGGCGGGTATTATACGGGGTGGATTTTTGAGATGGGGCAGTAAGGACCTTAACCGTTGTAGCTACAGGAAAACGGTTTTAGGAGATTTGTCCTTAACTTTTTGAGACATTTTGATCTGCATTCACAGCTTTAGAAAAAATTGTACAGTCAGCAAGAAAATGGGCGGTTTTCACAAAAACATGTTTTGATGCCACTCGATCCTGTTTCTTATAGGGATCAAAAAACTCTATTCGACCAAGGTTTGAGTCCCAGAAAAGTCAGAAATTGCAAAAAAACTTTTCCATACTTTTGTTAAGAAAGAAACTCCAACTAACTTCTTATTATTACTTACAGATCATAGCCGAATATAAACAAAAAAAATAATAACTTCAAACGAATACGCGTTATAATTTTATTTGCATTACGCGTACCTTTTGAACGCCAGATCATAAACGCATCGGCGTACCCTTCACGCCAAGCTACAAATTCAGTGAAATAACCTACAAAAAGAATAGGGATTCCAAAAATTTATCGATAAACCCATTTATTTTTATTCTTGTCTATATTTTTCGAATAACACTACTCATGACATTGAAATGTATTTCACCTCGCGCTACTTCCCACTATATTCATCATTACTCGGCATTTACAAATACTTTATCAATGTACAAGTAGACATTAGGACATATTTTTTTTAAATCAATAAGGTACAGCACTATTCTCGATCTGCGGTCTTGATATTATGGCAATAGCTTGGCCGGCCAGCCATTATTATGACTTCCATTCATCTGAATTAGAAATGTAGTACAGTATTAATTCGTTTCATGCAGTTAAATACGGACACGACCTTATTTTTTTTTAAGGTATATTAATAAACACACACAAAGTAATGGTTTAACCCTTCGTATACTGGAACGTATATCCACGCGAGACACAATGACTTTTTAATTATTTCTGTAATTGTTGAGAAATTTACTTCACCTAGCTATCCGCGCGACACATGAGCGCGCACATCGCGTGGGACCTGCAGATCTATTCTGTAAAAATCTCACCGTGATAACTTAGGCGAAGTGAGCGTGGAGTGAGTTGTCAATAGTGGCAAGCCCTTGCATCAGGCGGACTGACAGCTCAATTCACCTATGTTTTCACGGTGAGAATTTTACAGAATAGATCGACTGTATATCTAGAGCTATATTAGGATACTCACCGAACTGCATGGTGCGCATGAGCTCGATGTAGCGCGCCTCCCGCGAGGCGCCGCTGAGCGGCTGCGGCGCGCCGCTCGCGCGCCCTGACTCTGCCTCGTTCTCCGCGCGACACATCAGTGCGGACGTCGCCTGGGACAACATAAATAATATTAACTCTGTGAGAAACAACAAGGTTACAAATAGTGTTATAAAGTAGGACATTCACGATAAATGTTGAATGACATAAAGTATAAGTAAGTCATTGCAATGTAACTCTTATCTCATACTAATTTATACCTTATCAAAATAATAGTAACGCTATGCAGGTCATATCAAGGTCAGCATAATGGTACGCGTGACCGATGCCGTCTGCGTCCAATGGTTAGCGTAACCCGAAGGCCGCGAAAACTACGCACATTGTGATATTTTCGTTGAACTTTGGGCACACTTTCAGGGCCCGCTTGCAGCACAAATAACTAAATGTGTTAAACATACAATACATTGTCTCTGTCATTTTCAAACAATTCACAGAAACAGAACGTAGTTTTAAATTCGTTTAACGCTAAATGTACTTAGTGTTTTGTGGTGCAAGCGGGCTAAAAGGCAGCGTATTTTTTTTTAGCCTCCTCTGTGCCCTTGCGGGGCAAAGGCCTCCCCCAAATCCTTCCAGAAACTCTTCTTTCCCGCGCCACCTCGAACCAGACCTCGCGGTACGCGTCAAGGTCTTCTCGCATCTTCAGGCCCCCATTGTTTGGAGAGTTTTGCCCAGCGTTCGTCGTGCATGCGGCTGATGTGACCCGCCCAATCCCATTTGAGCCTTCTTTCCTACATCCAGTATGGCCGTTTTGCAACGCAGCGTGGTGTTTCAAATTCTGTCCTGTCTTTTTACACCCAGAATGCTGCGTTCCATCGCTCTTTGCGGAACTCCAAGGCGGCACTTTGGCGACTCGGTGAGCGACCAGCACCCTAATTGCATAACACACTATCAATCACGATCTGAATCATTTTGAAGGATATTGCTAAGCCATTGCTTCATAAGTTCGAAAAATTTGTCTGTTCACCAACGTAATATCGCAATGAATGTTGTTGATCTATCAAAATGAAAGCCATTCCTTCTGTTAGTGTGGTACGCAATTACCCCGCAGGTCTGAGCATCGTCGGTTAGAACGAGCAGGATACACAATGTCGATGAGTTTCCGCTTCAAGGAGGTCGGCAGATCACCCTTCATTAGCATCTTCATGGACCAGTACCTTTTCCAGGCGCTTTCAATTCGGCGATCGATTTCTCTATCCTGCCTTTTTTCGAAAGAAACTAACTGGCCCAAGTATCTCATCGACATACATTATTTCCTGCCCATCTACCTCGATCCTACACTAGTGCTGTTGGTCATTAGTTGGGTTTCAGACCGATTCATCGCAAGTCCCACCCTGAAGCTAGCCGTGCTCAGCTCGTTGGAGCATGGTCTGGAGTTCTAGAGCTGTGGCGGAAAAAAGCTGTGACTATCTCCTCAAGTGTGCTCGTAAGCAATTTGGGAGAACGGGTCAGCTTAACGCCTTTTTGAATTTGAAATGAAGGTGTTTAGTTTTAAGTTTGCGGAGCTATTGTTCTAGAGGGCAATGTATTGTTTTTCAAGTTCTTGGTGTTCTAGGGATGTGAATATTTCTGAATGTTTAATACCATCAAAGCCTTCGTATAATCTATGAAGGCCAGATATAATGGTTTATTGAATTCTATGTATTTTTCTACGGTCTGCTTTAGTTTTTGAAGGTGGCCGGTTGTTGAAAAACTTGGGCGAAATCCAGTTGTTCTGGTGGCTGATATTTATCCAGTTTACCATCTATACGCGATTGTGTATCACTTTGATAAAAGTTTTATAAATATGAGATAACAGACTTATTGGGCGGTAATTCCCGATATCACGTTAGTCGCCTTTTTTGTGCAGAAGAACTGTTTTAATGGCACATTGACCTAAGTAAGTACATTTCCTGATGTTATAAATAGGTTGGTATGGTGGGGCATCAATGTGTTCGAGACAATTTTTAATGCTTCGGTAGTGTTTCCATCTTCTCCTGGACTTCTGTTGTAGCGCATAGTTGTAAGAGTCCTTTGTGCACATCATAACCGATTATTGAGGGAACGGTACCTGCGAGACTGTATTCTGTGCTAATCGGGGGTGGTGAGTGATCTAAATATAATGATGTATAGAACTTGGTCGCTATTTCCATGACTTTATCTCTACCATGGTGTTTTATTCCGTCATTGTCTTTTAAGCTATTGATCCTAGTTTTTCCCTTCGTCAATCCATGTTTTAAAACCCTTAAAGATTCTTATACAAAATGTAAAAAAAAATGTTATTGACGAATATAGAAAGTTCTGACTTTTCACAGCGTCAATCTAACACTAACATAATGTTATTTACTTACTTGTATGTCGGCAATAAGCGCGGCGAGTCCCTCGTCCTCCTCGGACAACTCTGAATTACTTGAAGTACTAAATCTTTGGCTATATGTCATTTTACCGAATATATTCTTCTTACTCATCCTGAAATAGAGAATATTATGTGGTTAAAAATATGTTAGTGCGAAACTACAATCAAATTATTTTATTTCACATAAACCTGCATGGCCAACATCAGAAGCAAGGTGCACGGTTCCAATTGGTCATTTCCTATGCAGAAGAGCCGAATGGTTATAGAGATATTGAAGGACAAAGTCAAATATATTTTCACGAATAAATGTTAGAAACTGAATCCCTGTCTGACCGGTATTTTTTTTTAAATCAATGTTTCCTAGTTTGATGTAGAGAATGCGTAGATGGTGATGACGTAGCTTGGTGATGAATACTGTGGAGGCATACCTTAGCTTGGTAGCGTAGGAGTTGGTGGTGCGGCTCATCATGGCCAGCAGGCGTGGCAGCGGGCGCAGCGCCTGCGTCAGGCGCCGCGAGCTCAGCGCGTGCAGTGCGCGCGCGCAGCGCAGCACGTGCACGTACAGCGGGATGTGGCGCGACATGTCCAGCACTGCGCGGGAACATAAATATGATACAGTTGTGTTTTAGTCCCAACACTTGATAATAGCCAGAGATTCTGAATATTCAAATTTAGATACATGTAACTATGGCACCTTCAAAATCAGTTTTGAGCGTCAAGATACAGACTAGCCGTCTAGTTTTGGGCCCACTGGCAATATTAAATATGTAAAATAGCTGTAGGTTATACTTTAACTGTTAACTCGTCGCGCGTCAAATTACAGACACAATAGAAATTCTATTGTTATCGGTACACATGGTGTACACTTGACATGCGAAGAGTTAACTATAAGAATGTTATTCCTCCATGTAGTCACCAAAAGAGATAAGTATCCAGGGTCGTCGGATATAGTTGAAGTTTAGTAAGAAACCGATGGATGTTTTCGAATGAAATTTAATTTGAAAAATGAACTGTTTGTTTTCTATTAACTAAATTAAATTTCATTCGAAAACATCCAACGGTTTCTTACTAAACTTCAACTATATCCGACGACCCTGGATACTTATCTCTTTTGGTGACCGTACCTGTATTACCTGAAAAATTAATATATTTATATTTTTCTTACCCGAATCGTTTCTTAGATAAGAGCAGATGGCGGGGACAAGCGAGCTGTTGGCGACAAGGTCAATGAAATCTGCGGGCAGGTCGTGTGTGTCATCAGAGTCACCGTCGCGATCCGTCGTGGTCTCGGCCGCGCCCTCTTCTGGAGGCCACTTCTCACCAGGGTTCATGTATGATGCTAATACCTGTATGGAAATGAGGATAAGTTAGTAGAGATCGTTTCACCCCTCCACTTAAATTTCTGTACAAACATTTCAAATGTGTATGCAACAAGCAGTACTCGTAGAGGGGCGTGCAATTTTATTTTAAAAGATCTCTATAGCTTTAAATCGACCTTTTGGGAAAAGATAGTCACACGCATGGTATAATAATATACTTCGCCAGGTATAGCATTCCGAGACACAGTGGTCACGTGGGTGACACAAGCCTACGTCATCACCCCTGTGTTACCAGTAGTGTGTAATAATAACTCCCCAACCACCTTTGTTACCTATGCGAATCCGATAAAACAATGAGGTTTTAACTAACAATTACGTTGGTATATGTTTAAATCGAATTGTTTCGTTTGATTTAGAAAAACGAAAGGACAATTTAAATGCTGTATATATATTTTTTAACGGAATGGTGAATGAGTTTCCATACTTTTTGTTTTGTTGCAATAAAGTGGCAACTGGATACTGACGTAAGCATGTGTCACTCTCGGAATGCCAGACCTTTTTTTTTTAGATCTTGGTCACACGGATATTAGTGACAAATACGACGCTGTACAAGGTATGCAACGTTAGCGCTTTTCTCGCGTGAAGGGCGTCCACGTCACACCGACAGGACCGCCCCACGACGTCACCCTGACACGCGCAAACACTCGATTAGTGTTGTACTGTGAACACGCTACACGCGACACGCGTAGCGTTTTCACGTACTAACGCGTACGAGTGTTTGCCTCGCGAGGCTGCCCGGTCGGTTTGGACCCGGCTATGGATGTGTATTGTGTCTATTAATCTATCTGTCAATACTGTGCTTTCTTTGAAGTTCTCTGGAGAAATTGTCGAGGATACAGACCTGCAGCAGCACAGTCACGTGTTCCTCCTCGGTCCTCTGCCTGACGAGCGCCTGCTCTACGTTCCACGACTGTTGTGTGGATCCGGTGCCGAAACCCGTGCCCTTCGCCCAGTACAGCTGGCTCTTTTCTTCAGACTTGCCTGTAGAGCCATTTGAACCTTGGCTGTTCTGTAAGTATAGGTAAATATGAGTAAAATATTACATAACATATGTAACTCCAACCTGGTAAAGCGGGGCTACCTCGATGGAACGGCATTCGGGTGTAGATGTGGAGCTATGTCACAAACTATGCTCCACCTTCTATCTTGCTCTCTGTATCTCAAAACTTGCAGTCAAATTGACCTCTGTGCTGCCACCGACGACGTCGTGGAAGTGGCGAAGTTTTGGGCCAAGAAAATTTGAGAAAAGTCGTTTCAGCAATACGAAGAAGAAGAATACACTTACATCATTAGAATTCGGTCTGTGGTGCGTGAAGACAGCCAGACAAGCGAGCAGCAGCCGCACGGCGCCGCGCTGCAGCAGCGCGCGGCGCAGCGCGCGGCCGTCGTCCGTGTTGCGCGGCGCGCGCTCCAGCAGGCGCGCCACCACGCTGAAGGGCAGCGTGCCCAGCGAGCCCGCGCCGCCCGCGCGCCCGTCGCCCACTGCGATGCTGCCTGTTGCAGGACACACAAAAACGCGTTTCAACGTGATTCATCAAATAACCCATTTCCCAAATATTACGTACTTCACATCTCTCCAAAAGACACCCGTTAAACAAAAAATTTATTGCCAAATGTTCGAACTTTAAAACTCACTGGTTTTCGTATGAACACAGGAACCGACGTTAACACAAATCTTCTGGCAAAGGGAGTTTCATCTCCCAAATCTATTGATGTGTGTTTTCGACAAACAGTCACATGATTAATTACTATATTATAAGTAGAGCCACTATACTCACACTACGTCTTGAAAAATAAGCGAGCAATTTTTTGGCCGAAGTCATAAAAATAAAATAATGCTTGAAATATAAGCGAAAATGTGAAATTAAGCGATTTTTATTCCAGAATAAGTACTTACGTCCGTCCTCATCATGCGTAACTCCAAGCAGCAACCTCAGCAGATGACAAGCCCGGGCGCCCTCATCCAGCAAGGCGTCAGCGTACCCCGGCAGCTTCAGCAGCAGTCCCAGCGCAATCAGCGCATGCGCAGGCACGCCGGTACAACCACTCTCTTCTATACCCGTGTTGGCAGTAGTGACCCCGAGTTCAACGACCTCCTGCAGGTAGTATGGACACTATCAATATACATACAACTGTCCTTTTAGTATGGTGATTGTAAGCGAGGTGGGAGTTTAGAGGGAGAGGACACGGTGTTAGGGTGTTTCTACTGAAGCGTGGCATACAGGAATCAACCAATCACAGACGTGACAAGAGACGCGATGTGGATTTCATCCAATGTGGTTGGTCGATTCTTCGCTCCGTTGGTCTACGCTTCAGTGAAAACGCACCCTTAGACCTTAGACCCTTTGTACACAGCACGGTTTCTTTACGATACGGCGTATAAACCGCGGCGTAGAAAAAACGTGTCCGTCAACAACATAGTGATCCATACAACAGTGGCGACCGTGCCTACACACGGCGTATAAGCCGTGGTTTTGACGGCAAGAAAAACGTGTTTACTGTGGTTATCTGCTTGTGTCAACCTTATGTTGACTGGCTGGTAATATATTATCCATGGTTACTCTCGAACAGTCAAGCAAGTTTGAAATAAGCTTTGGAAGGAAAAGTGATGGTAGTTTGTTTAGAGAAGTAGATAGGCAGGGCTAGGGCCTGCCGCTGTATTAGGAAAATTCCTTGATAAAATATAATAATCTAGTTAAATATTAAATATAGTTTCCTTTCTCTTACGCCCCCACTTTCATATATTGAGAAAGGTATAACAGTACATAGGGCCTTAGGCTAAATAAATCACTAAATACGTTTAGCATTAAACGTATTTGAAACATCATTCCGTTTCTGTTAATCGTTTGAAGATGACGGAGATAAAATGATGCTTTAAATATGTTTAGCGCTAAACGAATTTAGTCATTTGTAGTGCAAGCGGGCCTTAGTGAGGGTTTGGGTTGTTAGCAGCATAAGTAATGTGGTGACATGGGCCACATAAGCGCCACTATCTGTTTCTCATACAGTTTTTTATTTCACGAAGCGACGCGCGCTTTACTTGTGATTACCAAGTGTACAAATACGTTGTGAATGTGTGTGTAAGCATAGGTGGTGGTGGTGGTGGTGGTATTTTTATTATTTTTAATTTTAATTTTATTTGACATTGTATTTATGATTTGATGACATTGTATTTATTTTTATATTTATTTATTTTTATCTCGTGTTTCGTAACTTGTGATTGTAATATGGGAGAACTTGAATTAAATGGTTTTTTTATAGGAGCTCACGGTACCGTCCGAGATAATGGCGAAGTCGGAAGTGTGTGTATGTGTCACGTGCCGATACTACTTGTCTTCACGACATATTCTCAGCGTGTTTCAATTTTCATCACAATAATCACAAAACACGCGTCGCTTCGTGAGATAAAAAAATATTGTACTTACCAGTAGGTTCATGTCATGTTAGGTCATGAAAGGATTGCAGTCAATAGTCGTACTCGCAAGAGGATTAAATAAAGTTTGTATGGAAGTTCGAAATTGTTGCCCATGGGAATTTATCGGGCGCATGACTTGTTAAATCATACAGGAGCAAATTCAACCCTTACCTTTTGAACGACGGTTACAACAAACATGGCATTTTAACCTCCACCGGACACAAGCTACGCGGGAGCGTCGCATTACCTCGTAGGGGTCATCCAGCTTGACCCAGTCCAGGTCGTGGTGCTGGTGCAGCAGCGCGGGCGGGTCGGGCGGCGGCGCGTGCGGGCGCGGCAGGCGCGCGGCCACCAGCGCCAGGCCGCCCGCCGCGCCGAAGCAGCGCAGCACGGCCGCGCCGCCCGCCGCGCGCGCGCGCCCCGCGCCCGGCGCCGCGCCCTCCCACGTCGGCCCGGACCACGCTTCTGGAATGGTGCCGGGGGTTAAACATACAAAAGCCGGCCTCTTAACTGCAAGCCGAAGCCTCTTCTCATGCAGAGAAGGTATGAGCATTGATCACCCCGATTACTCAAAAAAGGACGGCGATTTTAGACTTATATTAGGTCTTTACCTATGAAATTGCCGTTCTGCAGTACTGGCCATTTCAAATCAAAATAATTTTTGTTTGGCTATGAATTCTAATTTCAAATTAATTTTATTTTAAAAACATGGATTTTTTTTTCTAAAAGTAGTCATTTCTTTATTGATTAGTGTTACATTTTCATCGCATTTCAATCTTTTTCGTCATCATGGATACGTTAAAAATTCGAGTAATTATGGAATATGAGTACCGTCGTGGCAGCAACGCGGCACAAGCGGCACGCAACATCAACGACGTTTACGGAGCTAACTCTACAAACCAACGCACCACCTGTTATTGGTTTGCTCGCTTCCGTTCTGGAAATTTCGACCTGAAAAATGAACCTCGCGGTCGTCCGAAGACTTTGGTCGACAATGACGAATTAAAGGCGATTGTGGAAGCTGATGATACACAATCTACGGCTGAATTAGCAGCAGCTTTCGACGTTAGCGTCAAAACAATATTGGTCCATTTGCGTCAAATTGGCAAGGTAAAAAAGCTTGACAAATGGGTGCCCCACGAACTCAATGATCGCCAGCGCGAAGTACGCGTCGAGACGTGCCTTGCACTGCTCAACAGACACACAAATGAAGGAATTTTGAACCGCATTGTTACCTGCGATGAAAAATGGATTCTGTTTGATAACCGTAAGCGCTCAGCAAGTTGGTTGGATCCTGGTTCAGCACCTAAACAATGCCCTAAACAAAAACTTACCCCTAGAAAAGTGATGGTCACTGTTTGGTGGTCTAGCGCCGGTGTGATTCATCACAGCTTCTTACCAAACGGGGTGAGCATTACTGCAGATGTGTACTGTGAAGAACTGAACACAATGATGGAGAAGCTGGCGCATCTCCAACCAGCATTGGTCAATCGCTCGTCTCCGCTGCTCCTGCACGACAACGCGCGACCTCATACTGCACAGCAGACGGTCTCCAAGTTGCAAGAACTGGGGTTGGAAGCTCTCCGTCATCCGCCCTACTCACCAGACCTTGCGCCTACAGACTACTACTTTTTCCAGAATTTGGATAACTTCTTGGCGGGAAAAAAATTTAATACCCGAGAGGCAGTACAAAATGCCTTTGAAGAATTTGTTGCCTCCCGTCCAGCTGATTTCTTTAAGAAGGGCATCAATAAACTGCCACTGCGATGGCAAAGATGCATTGATTGCATGGGTGATTACTTCGATTAATACAAATAAAAAATTCATGAAAAAAATTCGTTTAAATTGTTTCATACAAAACGGCAATTTCATAGGTAAAGACCTATTATAAGCTACTAGCTGACCCAGCAGGCCAACAGACGTTGTCCTATCCAAAAATTCATACTGTATGAGGCGCGACCTAAATGGTACCTGGTGGGATTGTTACGCTGCTAAGTTAAACACTGAATTAACTTTAAAAGGTTAATTGCTGAGAGCTAACAATTAAACGTTTACGCTAAGCTATCGCTAGTATGAGCAAAATGATGGAGCTGAATGCACCCGATTGCTGTCCGTTATGCACTGAGCTCGCGGCGCATTCAGTGCGACCATATTGGATCGCTATGTCAGCAAACGTGGTCGATTGTAATTACTGCATCGAACACATACAACTGCCCATAGAAAAGACCGACCCGATTTTCCCGAATTTGATAAAAATCCGGGAATCTTTCAGGTTTTTTTTTCCCTTAACACCTAATTCGGACACCTACTCGAAAATTCGGAGGCCCGGCGCTCAGATGACGTACGTATGGTAGATACGCGACCATAGTAAATGTACTTATCGCCTGCTACTTCGACGCAGTCAGCTCATTCTCATTAACGTCCCGTTTCTCCACCATCACGGTCGTCCACCGTGACGGAGGAGAAACGGCTTGAATCCAGGTTTCTACACAATGATTTTCCTTCACCAATGTCAGTAATGAGATAAACTCAAAACTACTATATTATTAAAGGCGGAATTTTGTCGTTTGGAATTATAAATAAGTAATGATGTGTATGGATTTGGGTTGTTTTTGTTCATACATTTCTTTAATACGGGTTAATCTTTGTGTAAAAAATGAGACGAGACAATGAACTAACAAGGACTCTCAGCTAAATAAACCGATCAAGAATTAACTAAATCGTCAGACACTCAAATGTTAGACGGCACGGTTGGCGCAGTGGTTAAGCGACTGACTGCTGCGCTGCGTGTCGCGGGTTCGATTCCCGCACGGAACCAATATTTGTATGACCTACAAGTAGTTGTTCCGGGTCTGGCTGTATGTGTATGTGAGTTTAAATATTTGTAAACGCACCCACAATTCAGGAAAAATTCCTAGTGTGGGGCAAGGTACTACTAAAAAATAAAAAATATGACGTACAAAATAACAAGACCTACGGACATTATAAAACAAAACGCACAGTTGATTTATTCTATTTTTATGAAGCTTTTTTTTACAGACATGCCTCAAAAGTCGTTTAGCAGTACATACCTCCGTTGGTGTTGAGATGTAACGTGAGCGCTAGATGTGGTCCGAACACGTGCGGCACGGCGGCTGTGAGCTGCGCGAGAGTCGTGCTCGGCGGGATGAAGCCCTCCAGTCCGGGCACTTGCACCCGGATCGTGGTCTCTATTAGATCTGTAAACATTCAAGTAAACGTCAATATTGGTACGAAATTAATAAGAATGTTCTTGTTAATTAGTTCTTTAATCCTTAATGACCGCATGAAATCACGATACAACGTTATTCTTAGTTCAGAATCAATCGTGTTTATGTAAAAGATGCCGCACAGTGTGTGTAAACTGCTAAAAGAATTACTTGGTCCATAGAAATGACCTATAAAAAGCAAAACACATACCATTATGTCTAATTATATATATAGCACAGCATCATGCTGAGTGGAAGCCTTCTTGTCACAGTCATGAAGTGCAGCTGTCGACTATTTCTGTTTTGTGCTCATGATTATAGATCTATTTTGTTTGTTTTTATTTTTTCATTATTATCAGAGCTAATTATCTTTTTTGTATGCACGTGTTTCTGTGACAAATAAACCTATTTTATTTCTTTCTAACTGCAGTCCCTGAAGTGTTTGGCAACGTTACATGTATAGTACTGTAGACAATGTAGCCTATTTGGTGCTTAAATGCAACCTTTATGAATACGTTGAAAAGTAGATAGCTAAATAACGAGACAGACATTAATTTAGAGAAAAGGAATAGCAGAGAAAAAGCTGTAGAATTTAGATTTTGGCTGACAAGCCAAGCGACAAGGAGAATATGTAAAAAATGTATTAACGTAGAATGATTTCTAGGAATAAATAATTAGTCAACTTGTACGCCAAACTGTATTTCATTTACCCGTCCCGCTACCTGTGAGCGTGTAAGCCGTTCACAGTACCTACACCTTTTGAACAGAAACGGTCTTATTACAAAACAAGTGTTTTTTCTTTAGACATGGTATAACTCTTTGAGACCCAAGGTCGCGATATCGAGCGAGAGACAATAGATAAGCATTGTGTCTCATTACGCGGGATTCAGGTGCTGAAACCATCGAGCCTGTTTTTGAAATAAGAACCTAACAGAAATCGAAATACAGTTCCTTTAATGGTGGCACTTCACATCGCTATTCGATGTTCGCGTTTTTATTCGTCTTTGTTCGCTATATTCGTGTTGAATTCCGAATAACACGAATACACCGACTACACATCGTTCATGAACAGCAAATATGACGAACATTTACGAATACTTTTGCTATAGTTTAACGATGGACGTGTTAACTACAGCAGCGGATTATTATTTCTTATTTATATTTTGAGAGGCATGTTGCGGGTCCCATATGCAGGGATGCATTTATAATATTCCAAAAATCGCATAACAAGGTCATTTGTCCAATCCATTTTGGCGCGAACAAGCTGTAAACAAACTACATATACACGTCCGCCGCTGACGCGCACCGCACTCTACTGAGCGAGCGATGTGTAGCCGGTAAACGAACATATTCGGCATATTCGCAATCCTCTGATATGTTGCAAAAAACCGACAGCCGGCGGATACGGGTGTTCGGGTATTTGGCGTATTCGTCTTGTTCGTGAGAACAGGCAAATATAGACGAATAGAGCTACTTCACATCGTCCTATTTGGGCGAATAAGACAAATACGCGAACACGAATAACGATGTGAAGTGCCACCATAACAAAACTGACAACTTAGTCCGGCCTTAAGCTGACAAATTTTGAATTAAAAACTTTACTAAAATCGACAAAAACTTTGATATAAAAAAAACTAGCTCGAAGGTTTAGGCTCAGGCTAGTCCGATCGTGTTTTGTAATAAGACGGACATAGTTTAACCTAATAGGTAAAATTAAAAAACCTCCGACACAGAAAAGAGCTGATGACCTTGAAACGGCTGCACCGATTTTGATAAAACATGTCTAAGAACCACCGCTAGAAAACCTGCTTTCAAATATAAAAAACCGCATCCAAATCGGTTCACCAATTTAAGAGCTACGGTGCCACAGACAGACAGACACGCACACGTAGCGGTCAAACTTATAACACCCCTCTTTTTGCGTCGGGGGTTAAAAATCAGTCTGTAGCCTGCCATAAGTCTGTCCCACCACAGAGCATGTAACTTTAGTTCACACTACAGAGACACAAGTCACCTCTCTGTGAGAGAGAATAGGCCGTAATCACTCCAGCCCAGGGCGGGTTGATAAGTATGTTATAAAAAAAAAAATATGTACGTAGATCTTTTAAGACACTTTTACACGTCAATATTTTGTTGGTTAATATTTTAAAACTACATGGCGCCGGCATATCCTAGCTGACTGATCTCTGAGAAGAAATGCGGAAACATATACAATAATAAACTCACCGTCGGTAACAGACAGCACGGACGCATCATTACTGGTCTTAGTCTGCCTCTTCTTATTATTCTGTTGCTTCAATGACGTATTCTTCACATCCTTTACTCTTTTGTCTTTAGAAGCGCTGGCAGCAGCCAGGCTTAGCTCCCAGGCCTCCGCTACTGTAGTAATGGCGGTGTCGGAAGCGCTGCGCAGAACTGAGGTCCCGCCCGATGTTGGGGACGTGTTCATGCATACTTTTGTTGTTTCCTCCATTATTGGTACTGTGGGCGCGAAAAGGGATAGTTAGTGATAATGTTATGTACTTTTTGTTAGAAAAAATTCAGTCAGTCTTTATCAATTTCTTGAAAAACATATTAATAAAGACTGACTTCAAGACCTTGGCTTAAAGAAAATAGGTCGACTAGGTAGGCGAAGTTTGGCAATGGACACCGATATGCTAAGTAGAGGATTTTTTGGTGCCAGATGACAGAGAGTTGTTGATATTGGTGAAATTGTTCCAGAAATTGTTCTGACAAAACACATTCCGATTTTGCCCAAGCGCCAAAACTACCTTGTAGCGTTGTACTAGCCGCCCAAATTACTTACTACCGCCAATACCAAAATATTTGCGATTCCACTGACAATTCGGATACTGCATTAAGACGAATGTGGAACTAGAGGTGGTGAGCTCGCTTTGGAGCCCACATTCCACCTTGTTATCTTATTTTGTTAGTCCTCTTGTACATGTGTTGTATACTCACACGGCGGGCGATGCTCGGCCAACAGCTCGCGCACAGTGCTGCACAGCGGCAGCGGCAGCACGGCGTGGCCGAGGTAAGCGGGGTGCGCGCAGCCTGCGCCCGCGCCGCCGCCTTCGGCCCAGCGCAGCGACACCCACACGCGCTCCGGAGACAGCACCAGGCGCAGAATCAGCGCTCGCGTGAAGCCCGAGATACCGTCTGCAGACGAACAGATTTGAATTGTACGATATAGGATTTATAAGGAATGTTTGGTTATGAAAACCGTTTTAGTTTCCGACATGAAAAGTTCTGTTACAAGCTATATTCAAGAGGCGACAGTAAGATCAGTTACAGACTGAGACGATATCTGCTTTTTTTAACATCAACGTCAAACACACCCTCGCATACACGCCCCTACATGTTCGCACGAACCAGTGGGTTGGGCAGTAGCGTATACAAGTTTATAAGCGCGTCTATGCTCGGATGAGACGCGCGAGTGGCAAGGTTGCGCGTTTACGAGCGTACAAAAATGATTTATACGCACAGAAAATATCTCTGCTAAAGTCAGCAGTTTTAATTTGCTATCCATTATAATTTCAATGACCCCCAAAGGTCAGTTAGATTTAATCCGCCTATCTCTATCCCCTTTTCCTCATCTAACTACAGGAAAAATTCATATATACTGCTAACGAGTAAAGACTTTAATATACTGAATTATAAAGAGTTTCCATTAGACTCATTTACCTACAAAACCTTATCAGCACGCACTCGGCTGAACTCTGACTTTAAAAGTTTAAATGATTTTGCAAAGTGAATCGTGTACTATTTATTATGTATTCTGTGGTAGTACGTAAGCAACCACGCTTGTTAGGAGTTTTGTCGCCTCCGGTCCTATTTACTAATGTAAACCAAGAATAAATTAAGAATAACTTTCAACTGTGTTTTAAATTCCCTACAGTAGCATTTATTGTAACAACTATTAAAATTTTTGATTGTGTTTGCTGGTGAGCCTTTTTTTTTGTGTATGAAACCATCAAATAACTTCTCCCGCTTTGGGCGGAGTGGGAGGGCGTGTCAGACTTTTACTGAATAAAACCGACCCGTGTTCTTTCAGTTGCCTGTGCGCCAGGGCCACGGTAACTCTTTAAAACAATCCACGACCCCGGCAGTTGCTGGTGATCCTAAGATTTCAATAACTTTTATTCTGTTTTTACCCGTGAAATGAAATTGATTATTCAGTAAATAGGATATCGGAATCATTTTTATACCTCATATTTGAAAAAATAAAATATTGCTAAATCGAGTCGACATTTCCTACTCCCCCTGAGAAGAAATGGCGAAAAAAACTCAGGGGTCAGTCTCTTTTCAGTTAGTCTGTGAAAACCTGTAATTGGATCTGTGTTAGTAATCCAATCGTTATCCTTTTATTATTACAGTTGGTTCTCTTGCACATATTCTACTATCCTACTAATATTATAAATGTGAAAGTGTGGATGTTTGGATGTTTGTTACTCAATTACGCTAAAACGGCTCAACGGATTTGGATAAAATTTCGCACATGGACCTGGATTAGGACATAGGATACTTTTTATCCCGATATTCCCACGGGATCGAGATTTCTGCGGGTGAAACCGCGGGGCGCAGCTAGTAATATTATAAATGTGAAAGTTTGTGAGGATGGATGGATGGATGTTTGTTACTCTTTCACGCAAAAACTCCTGGACGGATTTGGATGGAATTTGGAACACAGATATTTTATAACCTGGATTAACACGCAGGATACTTTTTATTCCGGTAGTATGTTCCCGTGGGATAATTTCCGACATCCACGCGGGCGAAGCCGCGGGCAAAAGCCAGTATAAATATTTTTCCTATAATCCACCCATTGTGTTAATCACAGTAAAAGTAAACTCACCGTTACATTGCAGCCCCTCTAATATGCTGTGCAGTGTGGACGCGAACAGCTTCTGGTTGGCCGGATGACACACGGTTAGCTCGGCAAACAAACGAATGGTGCTCTCTTCCAGCTGAGCGTATTGAGCGTCTTCTTGCCAGGTACTGCTAGGAAAATGATATCGTTATAAATAGAAGGAAACATATTTTATTTGGAACACGCACGGGTAGTAAAAACAACAGAAAATAAAAACCGGCCAAGTGCGAGTCGGACTCGCGCACGAAGGGTTCCGTACCAGTATCTATAAAAAAAAATGGCGTTTTTTGTATGAGAGCCCCCCCTTAAATATTTATTTTATTTTAATTGTATTATTTATTATTAAAGTAAAAATACAACTGAGTATTTTGTGAATATTTCAAGTGCCTAACTGTTGCCATTATTGATATCGAGCAAAAAAGGGCAAAAAAAGTCGCGTTTGTTGTATGGGAGCCCCCCTTAAATATTTATTTTATTTTGTTTTTAGTATTTTTGTTATAGCAGCAACAGAAATACATAATTTGTGAAAATTTCAACTGTCTAGCTATCGCGGTTCTTGAGATACAGCTTGGTGACAGACAGACGGACGGACAGACAGCGAAGTCTTAGTAATAGGGTCCCGTTTTTAC
Source organism: Dryobotodes eremita (assembly GCA_917490735.1). Classification (NCBI taxonomy): domain Eukaryota; kingdom Metazoa; phylum Arthropoda; class Insecta; order Lepidoptera; family Noctuidae; genus Dryobotodes; species Dryobotodes eremita. Next base: position 17,896,445 of record OU823257.1, read on the forward strand.
CCTTTGGGTACGGAACCCTAAAAAGGAACATTAAAAACTAACAAAATAATTGTGCGTCGAATAGAAGAACTTTGTGGTAAAGTAAATGGAAACGATTTTTTTTTAAATGTAATAAATGGAACAATCGTAAGCAGAAGACGCCAGATAAAAACAATTTTAGCAGTGGCCAATATAATAATAATAATAATAATAATTTATTTGTCAGAATATTGTTTTACAAGGTGTTACAAATTATAATATGATGTCCATAATACTCTGCTGTTTCCAGCGTACAAATATTGAAAATAATTTAAATGATAAGGATTAGAAGACAATGTCAAAATTAAACATTAACAAATAAACAAATGACAAGAAAAAGGGAAAAAATAATTACCGTTACATGCACGCTCAGGAGTTATTAGTAAGCATAATGTCAAAAATGAAATACAATAATAAAAATATTAAAAAAGATATACAATGTCAAATAAATAATAAAAATTCTATTCAATTCGCACAAATGTCAGTAGTCATCTAATTTAAATTTAGCATCAAATCTTTCATTTAGAAACTCAGTCGTTGAGTAGTAACACTTTTGTAATAGGAAGTTAAATAATTTCTTTTTAAATGTCATAAAGTTAAGAATCTTAAATGCATTGGGTAATTTATTATATATTTTAATCGACATGCAGTAAACATTATTAGAAAATAGTTGAATTCTTTGTTGAGGTGCACAAATTTTATAAGTATTTCTGCTTTTTCTTACAAAAACATCATTATATACCTGAAATAAAGCTATGTTTTTCCGTACAAAGATACACAGTTCAAATATATATAAAGATGGGAGTGGTAATATTTTGAGCTTTTTAAAGATTGGGACACAGCTTTGTAATGGTTGTGCTTTGGTCATTGAACGAATACATTTTTTTTGGGCTCGGAACGCTTTAATAGTGTCAACAGAATTTCCCCATATAATTATGCCGTATCGAAGAATTGATGCTACGTAACCATGATACGCATTAAGTGCCGCGCTGATACCAGCCACGCGAGTTATTCTATTTAAAGCAAAAACAAATCTTTGTACCTTAGCGCATAGTTTTTCTATATGCACTTTCCAGTTACAATATTTATCCAATGTTATACCCAAGAAAGTCGCACTTTCAACCTCTTCTACAGCATTATCTGCATATTTTATTTCCAATTGGTGACGTGTGCTATTATAAGCTTGGAATTGTATTAGTTTCGTTTTACTTATATTTACATGTAAATTGTTGTCTTTAAGCCATTTAATTATTTTGTTTAATGTGTCGCTAATTTCTTTTACGTAATTGATGATATTACCATCGGTGAGTTTAATGCTAAGAGTAGTATCGTCAGCGTACAGAATGCAAGAGTGTGGGGTTACGTTGGGCAAATCATTGATATACAATAAGAACAAAAAGGGACCTAAAATACTGCCCTGTGGAACACCACATGAGTTTAGACGATAAGTGGATCTATATATTTTCTTCTCTGATAATGTGTGCCTAGATATTTCTACGCATTGTTGGCGATTATTTAAATAGGTTTCTATCCATTGTAGTGCGTTTCCTCTAATCCCATAACGATTTAGTTTCAAAAGAAGCAGTTTATGATTTACGAAGTCAAATGCTTTTGACATATCGAGAAATATCGATGCTATTGGTTTTTTATCGTTCAGACTAGAGGTAATCAGTTTCATAAGAGAAAAACATGCAAGAGTTGTAGATTTATTTTTTCTGAAACCGAACTGTTCTTCTTTCAAAATGGAGTGTTTTATTATAAAGGAGTGTAGTTTATCGTACATGACTCTTTCAAAAATCTTGGAAATGACGGGTATAAGAGTAATCGGTCGATAATTATTCATGTCATTTTTATCCCCTTTTTTGTGTACTGGTTTGACTACAGAAAATTTTAGTCTGGTGGGGAATAAGCCTTGAAATAATGATAGATTGATAATATGGGTCAGTGGAGGTGATAGATATTTAGAGCAACGTTTAATTATTTTCGTATTAATATCGTCATAACCGGTTGAGTTAGTAGAATTTAAAGAATTTATTATTTTATGAACCGAGTCTTCATTAGTTGGAGTCAAGTAAATGCTATCTGATATGTCAGTGATGGTATGATTGTAGTTGATAGGGGTTTCAGAATCAGGGGTTTTAGGTTTGTTTGTCATGTTTATAAAAAAATCATTAAATTTATTGGCAATTATATCGGCGTGAGTGTAAGTGCACTGATTAATTTTGATACAATTTATTTCAGCGTTATCATCCATATCTGTGCTATTCTTTTTAATAATGTCCCAGGCAGCTTTACATTTGTTGTTCGACTGTAGTATATAGCGCGTATTATCAATTTTCTGTGCATGTAATATACACCGTCTTAGTATATTTGTGTACTTTTTGTAGTTTTTTAGGTTTTGATTTTTATTGGAGTTAAATAATTTGTATTTTAGGTACATACTTCGTTTCTTGACACAACATCTTTTTATTCCTTTTGTTATCCATTTACTTTTCGGCGGCTTGTTTGTAATTTTTACTTTTACTATGGGAAAACAGAGATTATAAAAAAGGGACAGTGTATCATGAAAGTGATTGAATGCTATGTCAGTATCATCTGAGTCGTATGTTTCTGAAAACGAAAGAGACGATATGCATGATATACACTTTGCTATGTTGTTTTGACTTAAATCTCTTTTCTTTTGGAACCAAAATTGTTTCCTGCATCTTGCAGTTTCTACATACGCATTGAAACAAATGGACTGACCGGTCTCATGATCTGATAATCCAAGGGTATGTATTTGAGGCTGAACGTTCGATATGTCGCTTGCGATAAGATCTATGCATGATGATTGTCTAGTGGGTTTAATAATGTGGTTAGATATGTTATAGTTCTGTAAAATACATTCTAATTCTTTAAAATTGAAAGAATATGAATTGTTATTTTTCTGAAGGAGGCTCATCAAACTGCACAAATAAAGCAAATGGCCAACAACAACCTCGCAAATGCTAATTAACTTTCGACGTTCACTATTCTTCTTTTCGTTAGTTTGCCACTGTAACCACATCCTGCGCAGTACAGGTCAGGGGGAGGATACAGTATGATTCAAACTTAATGGCGGCTGTGAAGTACGCTATTCGCTGCGCAGTACCTCATCCCTCACCCCCGCTGACACATGAATTGGTTACTGCGCAGCGACTCGCCTCATGTTCCGAGCCGTCATTAAGTTAGAATCGTACTATACCAAAGTCGTATTTTATTCTTTGTGTACAATTTATTTTAACAATACAGTGAACCTTTTTCCGAAATAGCTAAAACTAGGACACAACAATCTTCATATTTCTTATCAGTTACATCAAAATACCTGTAGTGCGGTCTAGGATGACACAGCAACGTGAGCAGCGGTCTCCAGAACGTGTTGCCAGGTCCTCCGAGCCAGTCTTTGAGCCGCTTGGACCAGCACACGGCCCTCGCCCACTCCACCAGTTGCCATACACTCTTCATTGAAGGAAGGTCGGACTTGGGTTGGGTGGACTCCTTGTCAGGGTCAATCATTTGCACGTCTTCTAATGAGCCGCGTTGATCTTTGATTGTTTCTAGTTTTGCTTCGCTGAAGTCTGAAATAAATGGGTTCATTAGAAATGTAAATGATGAAAATGAAAAAAAATATGGTTTATTATTTGGAAAAGTAAACCATAAGAGGGCACACAACGGTCCACTAGCGCCACTCCTTTAAAAAAAAATTATCTCGTGACTAAGGAATTATGAATAATGGCTTGCAAGGACCCTCGGTAAGTGTGTCTAGAATTTTCTAATACCTTTTATAAAGTTTCATATTGAGACACGAAGCAACAAAATTCGATCTAAAGAAAAGCGGCCACATTCCTCTGGATCGTATTTTCTTGCTTCGTGTCTCAATGTGAAAGTTTATAAAAGGTATTAGAAAATTCTAGACACACTTACCGAGGGTCCTTACAAGCCGTTATTCATAATTCCTTCTCAGTTACGAGATAATATTTTTTAAAGAAGTTGCGCTAGTTGACGGGTGTACGCCCTTTTAACAACTTGTGATTGAAGCCTCTTTTTAAGCAGATAAGCCTGTGTTAGGAGATTCCGCTCTTCCATAACTTAACTAAGTATCTTTTACTTGTTTTATAAAAATGTAGGTAAAGGAAATAATGGGTGAATAATTTTATAATAATGGGTAGTATAAGACATCTAACCAATAATTTGACGGTGAAGCATTTCAGTCGGGCGCAAAATTTTACTTGAACCAATTGCACTTCAACCGATCCACAAACGTGAATGTCTGTGCGTTTTACCTTAGTTGTAAGTTTGCTAAGAGCCTTCTTATACTTTCGCAAGTATCAGTTAGTTTTTCACGCTCATAGGAATTGCGCATACCCATGAGTCTCATTGACATCTGTATAAACAACTAGCTGCTGCCCGCGACTTCTTCTGCGATCCAGGACGAAAAGTAGCCTGTGTTCTTACCCAGGTCATGGTCTATCTGTGTGCCAAATTTCATCCAAATCCATTCAATAGTTTTTGCGTGAAAGAGTGACAAACATCCATCCATCCTCACAAACTTTCACACTTATAATATTAGTAGGATAATGAAAATAAAAGCTTAGTGCCGTGCATTATTTGTTGTTTGCTTCGTACAGTCACGAGCATAAATATGTATACACTTGACTAAACTCAAAAGCGATTTTCTCATTAATTTTTGAATGAAATTCTATGTTATTACGACCATAGTATTTTCGAACCCATAGGTTTATACAATATGTCGCATTTCAACGTTGCATTCGTTATTTCACGAAAAAAACGCTATGAAAGTTGCCAAGTGTTGACATATTAGTGCTCGTGGTCGAGACTACAGTTTTCGTGATTGACTTGTGTTTGTCAGGCATTTTAGTGGATGTCAATCTATTATTCTCGTTTCTTACCAGCAATAGCCTTAACCACGGCAGCGGGTAGCCTGGAGTGTAATAACGCCAGGGTGGCTGCGGGCGACATGGCGGCGGCCGCGATGGTCTGCAGCTGCCAGCCCCTTGCTTCCCAGGACACGGCGCCCGCAGGAGCTGATGATGAGGGCAAGGGACTACTGCTGCTAGGAGACTGGACTTTAGTGTCGTCTGTTAGGCCTTCCATGCTAGAAGAAGAAATAATCTTTAGAGCCAAAAACCAAACGTGATATAAAAAAACCAGTCAAGTGCGAGTCGGACTCGCGCACGAAGGGTTCCGTACCATTATCTATAAAAAGGCCAAAAAAATCATGTCTGTTCTATGGCTATCTGTTATATTTCCCCATATTTTAAATAATTAAATATTTATTGTATTATGTTATTTAGTATTTGTTGTTATAGCGGCAACAGAAATACATCATCTGTGAAAATTTCAACGGTCTAACTATCACGGTTCATGAGATACAGCTGGTGACAAACGGATAGACAGACGGACGGACAGCGGAGTCTTAATAATAGGGTCCCGTTTTACCCTTTGAGTACGGAACCCTAAAAAATACCATCAAGACATCAAACGAGACTTAGGCCCACTTGCACCGCCAATAACTAAACACGTTTAGCGCTAAACGAGTTTAAAACATAATTCTGTTTCTGTCAAATGTTTGAAGATGACAGAAACAGAATGATGTTTAAAACTCGTATAGCGCTAAACGTGTTTAGTAATTGGCGGTGCAAGTGGGTCTTATTCGTGGTGAAATACGATGATCTTCTTGATGGCCTGAAAGATACTTGTATTCAAATTGAGTTTACCTCTCGTCTTGATCCATAGGTATGTCCATGTGTTCTAGTAGCATCTTAAACAGCTCCGGCCTAATGTAGCACATCGAACATAATACTGAAAAAAAAAAAAAAAGACTAGGTTAGAAAACAATTTAAAAGCTATCCAGTAAATTTTCCCTGTTTCATAACTGCCATATGTTATTATAGGTTTTATGATTTTGACTACAGATTTAATGATCCAAGATGTTAATGTTTTTTGAAATGAAAAGTTCTTTAGTCGCATTGAGCGATTTTTGGTAGGGGCCAAACTTATGGGTTCGCGTCACCGACATGCTAATGTAACGCGTTGCACCAGACTGGCAACTCGCAGCGGCCTGTGTACATTTTGGGGTTTTCACTTCTGTCAGCAGTCCCCATGACAGCCAATTATGTTTTTTACTTTTTTTAGGTTAGGTCTTTTTGCCCCGCAGTGGAAAAATATAGGCTAGATAGGTTAGATTACATTGTGTGTAAGTACAGTACTCACTAGCATCGAGCGACTTCTTGAGTAGACTAGATTCAGGCACGTCTTTGACCCACGTGTACACCAGCTCGAACAGGTCGTCCGTTATCAACTCCTCCAAGTTCTCTAGGATATGCTTCTCTTTCAGGGTCCATAATACCTGCAAAAGAAATTAGGGTTAACTTCTAATTTCTGAAAAAAAAAATTCTTTCATTGTCGCACTCAACACCGCAAGCAAAAATCCGTCCTTAATTGTTTTTTTTTTCTAGTGTTATACCTCCAGTACTGTTAATCCTACGCGAAAGAAAGTGAAAAGAAAGTGTTAAGGCTCTTGGAAACAGGCGCGACACGCGACACGAATCGCGCTTAACACAAAGGCACCGCTCGTCGCGCGACAGGCGGTGCCTTTGTGACGCGTGCGTTTCGCGTCACTTGTCGTGGCTGTTTGAAGGAGCCTTCAAGGTTTTTGTCAATAGTTCATACCAAATATTGGGAAAAAAAAATCAAGTTTTCACGACCTTTATGAATTTGTAGCGGCATCTAAAAATGCCACACGTGAGCTACGCTACGCGTCACACTGACTTCACGCAAATTCCTGAATCGCGCAAGCAGAGTTTACCGTGCAACTAGCATATATACAACGTCCCGACATCAAACGTCGGGCAGTTGCCCACCAGACACGACACCCGTCTGGTCCTCCTTTTTCTATGAAGGTATAAGTGAACTTTACACCCTGTTCCTTATACCTCTATACTCTACCTGAATAACCACAGATGAACAGAAGAGCATTTTATGTGGCGATTTAACCACCCCAGTCCATTTGCTTGCACCTTGGTAGGACTTGAAGATGTCACTGCTGTGTTGATACTATGATAACTTACCGAAGCCAGCGTGTGCGTGAGCGCAGCGGAGGGCGGCTCTCGCTGGCGCAGCCACAGCTCGGCCGCGCCCGCCAGCCACTGCACGTAGGCGCCCACCGCGCCGTCCGCGCACCAGTGGCACAGCTGACGCACCAGCTCGCACACAGCCCACATGCTGCCGTTCACACGGCCGTTCGTTGAAACTTGGAACGCTGGGAAAACAGATAAATTATTAGGGTTGTGTCGTGTAATTTCGATGTCGTCGTTCTTCGATCGTGTTACGACGTCTAGAGGTCAGATAGGCATTCACTTCCAAGTATATTACTGGTATTCAGTTGCATTTCGTTAGACTGAAAGATTTCAAAGTAATCGTTTTCAGTTTGAAAGTCTAGTCCGCCACGCGGGCACACAGCGCGCCCACGTGCCGCCGCCCGCAGGTACAACATACACAAGTGGGCTCACCGTGCGCGTGCGCGTGCGCGTCCATGTTGAGCAGCGCGGTGATGAGCGGCGCCCGCAGCGCGCGCGCCCCCCTGGCGGCCTGCAGCAGCGCGGCGTGCGCGTGCTGCGCCGGCGCGCCGCCCGCCGCCCGCAGGTACAACATACACAAGTGGGCTCACCGTGCGCGTGCGCGTGCGCGTCCATGTTGAGCAGCGCGGTGATGAGCGGCGCCCGCAGCGCGCGCGCCCCCCTGGCGGCCTGCAGCAGCGCGGCGTGCGCGTGCTGCGCCGGCGCGCCGCCCGCCGCCCGCAGGTACAACATACACAAGTGGGCTCACCGTGCGCGTGCGCGTGCGCGTCCATGTTGAGCAGCGCGGTGATGAGCGGCGCCCGCAGCGCGCGCGCCCCCCTGGCGGCCTGCAGCAGCGCGGCGTGCGCGTGCTGCGCCGGCGCGCCGCCCGCCGCCCGCAGGTACAACATACACAAGTGGGCTCACCGTGCGCGTGCGCGTGCGCGTCCATGTTGAGCAGCGCGGTGATGAGCGGCGCCCGCAGCGCGCGCGCCCCCCTGGCGGCCTGCAGCAGCGCGGCGTGCGCGTGCTGCGCCGGCGCGCCGCCCGCCGCCCGCAGGTACAACATACACAAGTGGGCTCACCGTGCGCGTGCGCGTGCGCGTCCATGTTGAGCAGCGCGGTGATGAGCGGCGCCCGCAGCGCGCGCGCCCCCCTGGCGGCCTGCAGCAGCGCGGCGTGCGCGTGCTGCGCCGGCGCGCCGCCCGCCGCCCGCAGGTACAACATACACAAGTGGGCTCACCGTGCGCGTGCGCGTGCGCGTCCATGTTGAGCAGCGCGGTGATGAGCGGCGCCCGCAGCGCGCGCGCCCCCCTGGCGGCCTGCAGCAGCGCGGCGTGCGCGTGCTGCGCCGGCGCGCCGCCCGCCGCCCGCAGGTACAACATACACAAGTGGGCTCACCGTGCGCGTGCGCGTGCGCGTCCATGTTGAGCAGCGCGGTGATGAGCGGCGCCCGCAGCGCGCGCGCCCCCCTGGCGGCCTGCAGCAGCGCGGCGTGCGCGTGCTGCGCCGGCGCGCCGCCCGCCGCCCGCAGGTACAACATACACAAGTGGGCTCACCGTGCGCGTGCGCGTGCGCGTCCATGTTGAGCAGCGCGGTGATGAGCGGCGCCCGCAGCGCGCGCGCCCCCCTGGCGGCCTGCAGCAGCGCGGCGTGCGCGTGCTGCGCCGGCGCGCCGCCCGCCGCCCGCAGGTACAACATACACAAGTGGGCTCACCGTGCGCGTGCGCGTGCGCGTCCATGTTGAGCAGCGCGGTGATGAGCGGCGCCCGCAGCGCGCGCGCCCCCCTGGCGGCCTGCAGCAGCGCGGCGTGCGCGTGCTGCGCCGGCGCGCCGCCCGCCGCCCGCAGGTACAACATACACAAGTGGGCTCACCGTGCGCGTGCGCGTGCGCGTCCATGTTGAGCAGCGCGGTGATGAGCGGCGCCCGCAGCGCGCGCGCCCCCCTGGCGGCCTGCAGCAGCGCGGCGTGCGCGTGCTGCGCCGGCGCGCCGCCCGCCGCCCGCAGGTACAACATACACAAGTGGGCTCACCGTGCGCGTGCGCGTGCGCGTCCATGTTGAGCAGCGCGGTGATGAGCGGCGCCCGCAGCGCGCGCGCCCCCCTGGCGGCCTGCAGCAGCGCGGCGTGCGCGTGCTGCGCCGGCGCGCCGCCCGCCGCCCGCAGGTACAACATACACAAGTGGGCTCACCGTGCGCGTGCGCGTGCGCGTCCATGTTGAGCAGCGCGGTGATGAGCGGCGCCCGCAGCGCGCGCGCCCCCCTGGCGGCCTGCAGCAGCGCGGCGTGCGCGTGCTGCGCCGGCGCGCCGCCCGCCGCCCGCAGGTACAACATACACAAGTGGGCTCACCGTGCGCGTGCGCGTGCGCGTCCATGTTGAGCAGCGCGGTGATGAGCGGCGCCCGCAGCGCGCGCGCCCCCCTGGCGGCCTGCAGCAGCGCGGCGTGCGCGTGCTGCGCCGGCGCGCCGCCCGCCGCCCGCAGGTACAACATACACAAGTGGGCTCACCGTGCGCGTGCGCGTGCGCGTCCATGTTGAGCAGCGCGGTGATGAGCGGCGCCCGCAGCGCGCGCGCCCCCCTGGCGGCCTGCAGCAGCGCGGCGTGCGCGTGCTGCGCCGGCGCGCCGCCCGCCGCCACGCAGGCGCACAGCGCGCCCACGGCGCCGCCGCCGCGCGCAGAGCCTAACCGCGCGCCGGCCGCGCCGCCCGCGCGCGTACACGCCGCTACCACGCATGCCCAGTTGTTGCTCCTGGAGGACCACGTACAGTGTCAGAATAATGACGAATCGATACGCGAGGAGGATAAATCTTTAATAACTCTATGTTCTATCCACAGACAACTTAGCCCCGTAGAAACCGCATAGGAGGGCAACTGCGCTCGCCAAGCATTAGTTCTACGGCCTTATATGTGATTGCCACGCCCCCAACTCGTCGAGGAAGCGCCAGTCAGTCCGTTACTGAATGTTGACGTAATAATATCAAGTATTTTAGTCATTGTTCTGAGATTTTAAAAACCGAAAAGAATATTCAAAATGCCGTATTGTGCAGTGAAATGGTGCGGAAAATATAGCAAGACTTCGAGTTTACACAAAGACGGCATTACATTTCACCGGTAAATTATTTAAAAGCATAAAATAATTACAATTATTTGAATACGAATCAAATGCAAAGGTACGGTAGCGCTCGTTGATGTCTTTTGAAAAATCCTCTTTCTTTCACGTTTTAATTTATATATGACTATCTCGCTCTATCATCGGTAAAAGTTTACTAGTGGTGATGAATGGATAACAAACAAATCTACAAAATAATAAAATATCGATATGTTACCACAAACATAAAATAAATAAATGAACATTATTTTAAAGGTTTCCAAAATGCCTAGAATTAAAGAAGATTTGGATAAGCGCTACAAAACGAGATGAAAATTAGTGTCCCACTACAAATAGTGTTATATGTTCCCGTCATTTTACTACGGATTACCTTCAACTCAAAAAGAAAAGACGAATTTTATTTATTACTGCTATAACAACGCTTATATTACCAACTTTTCAATATTGTCACATATTATCGACTTTAGTTTCCTAATTCCCGAATTCATACATGTGACGTTGAAATAGCCAATCACAGCTATCTTTGCACCTGGCCCCCCCCTGACTTTTGGCGATAGTATATTCGAACAAAATGTTCTTAATGAGGTGTCTACGGGGCTAAGTTGTCTGTGGTACTATCTAAATTATTATGAACGAAAGTAATAAAAAACTACAATGCAAACAGTGACTCCTAAAAACAATCTCGTCTTTTAACACAAATTCCCACAATACTAACATAATAGGCTAATACTGCTAACGATCTTGTAATGTATGTAGTAATAAGTTATTGTGGGTAAATTGATATTGTTAATATTAAGCTTTGAAGGTAGTAGTTCCTTTTGCTCTAAGAATTCAGCCAGACTTGTGCCTATATGTTGCTACGTGTATCCTTTATTCCCGTATCCAGAGTGCTCTCAACCCAAGAATTGTTCAGACCTGAGTTGCAATAAACCTTCTTAGCGAAGAAGAAGAATAAACCAATTCTGTAAGTCTAACTTGTACAGTTTGAATAGAGCAGTGATGCATACGATGGGTCTGAAAGCGACAGCTAATTAGCGCAGTACCCGCAGTTGTGGCAACGTTTAGGGGATACCAATACCAGGACGTTTTGCAAATGAAATGATGATATATAGTATAATATATATAATACTCACGTAATAGGCGTAGAAGTCGCGTGGCTGTTGAACGCGGGAGCAGCTAACAACCTCAGCTGCAGTAGACCCATGTTGGACGAATCCCTGGGCTTATACAGTCGTATCTGCACCGTGGTACACACGATGGGCCGCGCCACGACCAGGCGGATGAAGGTCATGCCGGCCGTGTTCTGCGGCGGGCCCAGCGGGGCCAGCGTGCCGCCGCAGCCAGCCTCCACCGCCACCGCGCCGGGACATGCTAGGAACATATACACACTGTTAGTGATGCACCCTCGACATACTGAACTTGCTATGAATTTATGTTTTACTTTACCCCGTTATTTATAAACGTTAATTAAAGTTTTAATAATGATTAGCGACTGTTTACCCATTTTCGACGTTTAAACGTCTCCTAACTTTAAGCAACCTTTATAGATAAACGCCATAGTAGCGTTGAATTTAAAAATAAAATTATCGGACCGAATTAGCAACACAATAACACGCTCGAAGACAGGCATCGCCGGTTTTGGCAATAAGAGCGCGAGGCTGAAATGGGACTGTGCGGGCCACACTCAGAGGCAGGCCTAAGAAACGCCGACCTAGATTCGTTCTTGACTGATAGGCCTAAAAAGGCAAAAATAAAAAATTCTTGAAAAGTATGGGGAAGGTCTTTGGTCAGCAAAAATCTGCAAGTCCGTGATAAGGCATGTCGTACTGTATGGATCGAAATACTGGGCCGTGAAGAAGACGGATGAAAAAAGATTGTATGCAGCGGAGGTGAGAATGTTAAGATGAATGTTTGGAGTGACGAGGATAGATTAAATAAGAAATGAGTATAAAAGGGGAAGTTTGAAAGTGGCGCCAGTGACAGAAAAGTTGAAAGGACATCGTTTGGCTTGGTACGGGCATGTGACGAGGAGCGAGGAAACGCACATGACTAAAAGAGTGATGAATATAAATGTTGATGGATGGAGAGGGAGAGGAAGGCCAAAAGGAAAGATACATGGTTGTAAGCAATGATATGCAAAGAAAAAAGGGTGTGAATGGTATCGTGACGGTTGACAGGGGGAATGGAAGAAGAAAACGTGTTGCGCCGACCACAAGTAATGTGGAAATAGGGCAAAAAGATGATGATGATGAACCTGGATCAAATTAATTTATTTTCTTTCTTTCTTTTTTTCTTTCAATACTCACTAGCTAGACTAGTCAGATGCGGCTGCAGCTGCACTTCATGTAGCTGCACGGCGTACGGCAGAGTCAGCGTCAGCGCGAGGCTGGCGTCGTCTGCGCTGAAGAAGTGGTAGGACCACGCGGCCGCGCGCACCCGCCGGGCTGCGCACGCGCCGCGCACGCTCATGCCACCACCGCCGTCCAGGAGGACGTCGGCTGCCTGGGCGGTTGGGTTGCCGCAGGATACTGTGCCTGAGGGAGGAATACACGTTGCTTATTTGTGATGTTGTTCCTTCTTTCAGTTTAACGGTCGAAAAGGTGCAATTTGTGTAGTTTGGCAAATGAATCGCTACCTGTAATGAAGTCTCGAAACAAATATACGTGCATTTATTTCGACACGAAAATCATTGGAGAGCCCAACATTTTATAACAGAGGAAATTTTGGGGACCTTGTGCCGAAATGCGCAGAACATAAATAAATACTAGTTTATGAACCATTCTAAATTTACTTGAAGAAAGAGTGGGGGATACCTAAATGATAGCTTGCAACATAACATACAAATATTATCGGAAGTTTGTTACGCTACTTCTTCCCAGATAAAACTAGTGGGGAAGTGGTAGTGTGGCGTTTAGGCGGCTGTCTTTTATAAGTTTTGACGCTCAAAATGTTTTGGTTCTTAGTCAGAATACGAATTTTTCATCAAAAATCTTTCAAACATGACTCACAAAGCGGCGCAATATTAACAAGTCCATTTGCAGTCTCAATAACAGGTGTCTGGCTCTTCTTGTTGCCAGAAGCCGGCGTGGACATGTTCATCATCTGCGGAGGCAGCTTCAGGTAGTTCATGAGCGAGGACACCAGGCCTTGCCCGCTGCTTGGACCTGCCTGAGGACAATACATGTGATATGACGTAATACTTGCTATTGAATAATGGTATGTCTAAAAAGTCACGATAATAACTGTTCTTTTATTATTTTCAAGTATGTAGACCTTTATACCTTATGATCCATTCAAAAAGTGTTTGATTAAAGTGTAAACAAACCCTGCTTGGGTTAAAAATCTTTACGCAATCACTCGCTGAGGGCAATTAGTAACACATTATCTGTATCTAGGTTTCAACTTTATACCTCATCAGTTTTTCCAAAAAATATTATTATTTGAATAACATTATTAAATTGTAATTGAAAACTCATAGACGAAAATTGAGGTTATAAATTTAAACTCAATTGTCAAATAAAAAAACTTTAAGTTGATATAAAATTAGAATTTCGGGTTTAAGTATTCAAATATCAAAGCATTCAATTTGTAAATGGCACTAAAAATTACACACACGTTTTCAGATATATTTTTTTACATTTTCATCAAATACTTTTTAAGCTAGCTTTTATCATAGCATAGCTTTTATCGCGGGCTTCGAGCGCGGCGACCGAATCAAGAAATTGCGTAACGAAAATAAAACCTAACACCCCCCCACACCGCCTACCATGTAGCTCGGCCAAGCGTTCGCTTAACTTATATATATATGGTACGACTGTACTTGAATTAATATCAAAAAAAATAAAAACTGCATAAATAAAAAATAAATAAATAATTATAATTGCATAAGTTGATAAAAAATGCTATGCAATAGCTTTACCGTGGCAGTCCCCGAGTGCCACACGTGTTTTTTTTTAACAGACCCTAGACCTCAGTAATCGCACTTATACGCACGTAGTGATCGCACATAGTCGCCGTCCGACTCATTGCCATTTCAGCATGCTTATTCTGTGGGTTATGTCGACTTAGTACTCCGTCGTACCGATTCGAGAAAAAAAAACCCGGTCAAGTGCGTGTCGGACCGCGCACAATGAAGGGTTCCGTAGTCCGTATGAATTTATCCCAAGAACAAACTTAACTTTGTAGTTGAAAGAATGTTCTCCGATACATCGATATACGTCACGGTCAATTCTCCAACAGCAAATGTAAGATTGTAATCGCATTTTTTTTAAATGTGATTTAACTACAAAGTAACGATTTTCTGACTATTTCCTTTACTTGTGCTGTGAGACCTTGCTTCTTGCTTTTCATGATTCTCGATCAACGGGAAGTACCCTATAACTATAGGTTTTCATTTATTTGCGAGTATCAAACTATGTAACATAAATGGCCGTTTTTTTTTGCTTTGGCTTGGAATCTTGATTTTTTTAAAGTTCCAAGGGACCGGAGACCTACGTATTTAATATTAATTTCAACTTGATAGATACCTCCACGCGTTCCTGAGATAAAGGGGTTATGACAGACAGACGGACGGACAACGAAGTGATCCTATAAGGGTTCCGTTTTTTCCTTTTGAGGTACGGAACCCTAAAAACTGCCTAGGAAGATAATGAGTACGAGTCTTATTATCACATACCTGATGACAAGCAGTAAGTTTCTCGAGAGCCAGTTCCAAGCCGCCTGCGTCTATAAACGCGGCGAGCGCTTCGGGGTAGTCTAACACACGAATGATCAGCTGCTGCATCGCTTGAGACAAATTCACTACCTCTTCTTTCCCTGTTATAAAAGATAGATAGAGTTAAGATACGGTTTCCTAGAAAAGCGATGACCGCCACGTGCGGCCGTAATTTCCAAATAGAGAGCGTTTTTTGACACCTTAAGGTAAAAGCGTCATGGTAGACCGCGAAATAAAAATTTTCTTACGTTTTTTGCAATTTGCAGGTAAGTTTTATGTTGTATCTAAATATGATTCACGGCCGTAACAAATATGTACTTATAGAATTATAATCATAGAAATCATCAATACAACTCTCTAAGTTCATATTACCCTGTTGTATGACTATTTCATGAAATCATGGCATTTGTGGCCAATTCTAACTTAAGGAGTTGTATTGCTGATTCTAATATTATAATTCTGTAAAGACATATTTGTTACGGTCGCGAATCATATTTGAATCAACGTACAACCGGACACTGACCTGCAAATTGCAAAATATGTAAGAAAATTTGAATTTCGCGGGCCGCCTTAACGCATCCCCCTTAATGACAAATACTGGTGAAAATTACAGATTTTCATGACATCCGTTATAAATATGACGGAAATGCTCCTCTAGGAAGCCGTAGCTTTATTTTTAGTATACTTAAAATAGTATAATAAAGTACAAAGACATTTTTTTTTTTATAGTATAATAAAAATACAAACAGAACAGGAAAACGTAAACAAATAATAATTTGATACAACAGAACTTTATTGTGGAATATGGCTACGACCTAGTATGGTTGCAATGCGTGTTATTTGAGAATGCTGGATAATAATATAATTCGTCAGACTGCAGTTTGCATTGCAACATGTCGTGGTATTTCCTTGACTAAGTATTTATTAACAAACAGCCATAATAACAAAATTACTTTTTGAGGAAGATCTTATCAGTATCACAAACAAACAATTCGGTATGTAAAGTAAAAATGTCGTACGCTGATTCCAAAACCATTTCGAGCTTTTAGGTTTCTTAAAATATATTTTTTATTTTTGCGCTTCGAATTATAATATGGAGTTTATTTCAACATAACCACATTAATCTACTTGAAATTAGTTGCTTTTAAAAATAACTAAATCTATAAATTCAAATACATATATAAAAAAATACCTGAAAAAAATCTTTACATGTACCGAACTTTATAGTTAGATCATTTTTGTTTTTGTGATAATTTCGCTGTGTAATTATTTGTTTACATAAAACGTTATTAGCTACTCACTGAGGAACTCCATGAGACTTGTGACCATGAGCGCAGGGTTGGAGGCCACGGTGGCCATGTGAGCCACCAGCCAAAACACCTCTTCCTTCAGAGAAGATGGCTCCGAAGACATTCCTGTAATAGTCACAAACATAGTTAATCAAGCTATTGAGAGCTGACCATAACAAACAATAATACTATTGTTATGTAGTTACCAGAGTTCAATGCAACGGTGTTCATTCCATCGCAGATCGAAAGTGTCCTGTAGAACTTCTGCATTATTTGTTGATGTTGGAGCACTGTTGACAAAAAGAATGTGATGTAAATCAACACTGGTTAACAAATTTTTATCTACGTCGTGCCACGCGATTTTTTTTGTATTTTTCTATGTATTAGGTGCTGTGAATAAAAATACACATATATCTTTTTTGTATATCATTACAATGCATATCATTACAATTTTGTATATCTATATCCTTCTTTGTTCGTGTCAGGAATGGTGGGTTTAGACACACTCAAATTCAGGCGAGAATCCACACATATAATTAATTATTGTCTAATATTAGAAGGTAAGATGGATAGTCCCGTTCTAAGAGAGTCAATAAATTTTTATGTTCCGGACCAGTATATGCGTGGCGTTGTAAGACGACAACATAGACTCCTCTGCTACCCGCCTACATGGCGTGCTCCCCGAACCAACACCACTCCCACTGCTAGAGCAATTAAATTAATAAATGACTTTCTAAAATATATTCCTGAAGCAGATTTATTTTTTGACTCTCGAAGGACAATCGCTAATCATGTGTGTATTTATTTAAATATGAAGAAATGATTGTTGAGCTGTTTAGTCTAAGAAGTGTAATGTTTTTTTATTTTTTTAATGTAAATTTGTAGAATTAGCATAGATATAAGCGATTTGGTGTAAACTGTTAGCTTATATTTGTTGAATAAATGAATTGAATGCATCTTGAGAAAACCAATCTTTAAAATATTCATCACGATTTCGAAAATAACTTATTTTGGTTTCACGATATAGCAAATTCCATCCTTTCAAACGAGATCCTCACAGTTCTGCCTGTTTTTTGATAAATTCAAATCGCAAACCAGGTCATTTAGGCCTCCTTGAGTTATCAGATGTGGTTTATATTGAATTTCTTCAAACTCGGAATCATCACGTCGTCTGTATTCAATTGGCTTGAAGTGGAGGATTGCGAATCGTCTGTTGATCACTGTTGATCAGTGAAATTAACAAGAATTCGCACGTATTTAAAATCTCGCTACATTGTTGATAACTTTATATCCACCCAGAATATATATTGCACATTCTGCTTGGATAAATAAAATAAAATCACAGAACATTCTACCTACCATCAATCACATGGCGTTACATTAAACGATTCTATCTAACTAAACAATTCAAGACTGCAAATCCAAGGGCAGAAAATCTATGTAAAACGAAGAGCTAGCCTTGGGTTCATTAATACGTTTACTACAGACAACAAACATAATAGCCTCATTTACTTATAACGAAATTCGATAATCCCGCAGTGCTGCCTGCTCATAGTTGTGAGGGAAAGGCATATTTTGAGTACCTACAAAAATATTCGGTAAAGCAGAACTAAAAATGACTACATCCGTAAACAAATGCCGTCTCACAAAAGTTAAAGTTCAAAATATATTACCAGTGTCAGCGAAGCAAGGTGTGCGTGCGGCTTGCTGTTTCCTCTCGTCTTCAACATTGGTAGCCTCGGCAGTGCTGCTGTGTTGAGCCTTGCTTTCATCCGTCTGTGACTGTTCGCCGCTTGTGGATACAGACGGGCTTGAAGACGACTGTGCAGAAGAAATAATATGAATCAAATAACAGAACAGTTAAGAAGTTGCAAGTTCTTACTGAATCTCAATTAGTGGACTTGTAAAATAAAAGCGACCTGCCCCCCATCGAGATTTCATCATTTTAAGTAAGTTTAATATTAATGTATTATACACAAATAACCTTCTGGAATAAATTCTCTGAATCGCACATTTCTATTATTTAAATAATGGATACCAAGAGACGTGTAAACGTACCATTATATTAACCGAGTATTGATTTAATTATAATAAAAACGCAAACTATTTTGTCTTAACTTGTTTTGAAAAACGGATCACTGTTCTCTTGTAAAATTTACTAAGAAATGCCATGTTACGTTGTGTGACTTGTGAGTCATAATTACTGTGTTGCTGGTGGTTATTCCTTCTCGTTCATTATTGTAAATATTCAAGGGAATCCCAGATTAAAGATCAGAGCTATATTTCTTTTTATTTGTGTTGTAAAAGGATTCGCAGATACTTTCCTGTTTGCAGATTGCTATGAGTAATGATTCAAAACGAATGAATTAAAAAGAAAACACTGTACAATATTTTTAAACACACAGTGCATTTGTTTAAAATTGAGGTTAGTTTGGTGTATTTATTGATTTTACTTTTTACTTAATTTCTAGAGTATAAAGTAATGTTGAAACAATAATAATATAATTCTGATGTTTTTGCTATGATGATGATATTATGATCAAGTCAGTTCAAGGATAAAGTGGCATAACAAAAACACCTGTGTGAAACACATTTAGGTTTGTTTTAGTATTTGTGCTACATTGTAAAAAAAAAAATGTATTTGATATCTTGAAACATGACATTCATTAATACATTCAACGTAGGCGTTAAAAATACCTATACTCTACAGTGAAACAACAAACAGGTTACTTCAATGAAGAGAAGAACAGTGTTATTGTCGATATAATAATTTAGGATAGTAGTTAAATAAGTACACTGTCACATTGAGTAGGAATAACCCTGTAATGCTAATGACGTAAGATGGAAAAATAAATAAATAATAGGCTCACGTTTTGCGGCAACTGCTGCGGCGGCAGCGGCACAGCCAGCAGCTTCCTGCAGTAGCTGAGCAGCTGCTGCAGCACGGCGCGGCGCAGCGGGGCGCGGCGCGCGGCGCCGCCGCCGCCGCCCGCCAGCACGTCGGCCAGCAGCCCCGGCAGGCGCGCCTCCGAGCCGCCCGCGCCGCGCCAGCCCATGGACTCGCGCACCCACCACACCGACTGGTGCGCTGCGGGGAACAATGCGTTACAGTGCTTCTACAAACTTACAGGTACACCGGTCCCGACTTGTCGGTACGGGTCTTCTTCTTTTCGTGTCGATTATACTTTATTTGTATAATATTTGAGCCCAGTAGGTGGCCACGTTGATTGCGGCGTCAGTGGCATTCTTTAGGTCATCCGAGGTACAAGTGAATGGGCACTTATGACACTCCAGCAATTAGGACATGGTCTGATCAGAAGCAAGCAAGAACAAAGTACAGCCCGCGAGGTCTAAGCTGAGCTTTGCATTTGTGTGAGGTGCGCGGTGCACCGCGCCTCAGACCGATTGCCAAAAAGCAGTATAAACCGGTTCAAACCAAGCAAAGGACGCGTCGCGCTCTAGGTCGACGTCACACCTACACTATATGTGCACTCACAAATACAAAGCTCAGCTTAAACTTCCCGGTCTGTACAGGTCGGTACTGATAGATACAGGCAAACCCACGCGTGCCTAAAAATGTAGTACCGACAAGTTTGAACCTATTTCTTTATATGCAAGCGCATATAGAAAGTATGGGACTATTGTACCCGCCCTAATCCGTGCCGACTTGTCCTTACTAGGAACCTGTATCTTTATGCAAGCAAGTTTGGAACATTAAAGTGGCTTTTACTAGATATTGACAACATTTGGATTGATAAAAAAGAAGTCTGAAAAATTTAAAATAAAACTCAGTTTCATAGTTTGACATGCGTCATAACTAACGTGGCGAAATAGAGAACTAACACGATATGCTATCTACTGAACTAATCCTGAACCATTCTAAATTTTCCAAAGATGTAAACTTCAATGGCCGCTCGAATTTTGAGTATTTTTTAAATTCAGTATCTGTGGTTGTATAAATTTTAAGTTCAGGTGTAATCGATGTTATTATTATATTATTTCCGCGCATAGAGAAGATTAAATGATTTGAATTTTGATAATTTCCATTTGTTTTTGTTACGAAAAATTTACTCCGAATTAGTAGTTTTATTGATAGATAAATAACTTCATAAGTGTAAAAAAACATTTTATGAAAAGAAAATTGCAAAATTTCTACGCCAAAGACTTCTTCTCCGTTCTTCTGTTATACCCAATTTTTTTACATATAGTCATCCGACATTATTTATTTTTCTATAAATTTGTATTAAATACTCTTTGTACATATTATCGATAATTATTATGTTACATTACCTAGTTTAATGATAAAAATACATTTCGACGAGACAAAACCTGTAACGTCAGTCGTTTGGTGTTTTGTATGAATTCAAAAATTGTTCCAGATTTTCGCTATCATTGATGAATAATACAAAATATAGTATATTTAATATTGTTTTTGATGGTCCACTGGATGAAAAGTGATTGTGATAATATTATTATGTGTGTGCTATTAGGCGCGTTATTAATCAGCGACGCGCAAATGTCGCTTTCTATTCCTAGGACCCCTGGACCACCTTTTGTTTAGGTAAATTTTCCTTGACAAGTAACAAGTGCAGCACTTCATGTTATCAATGAAGTTTAGCATCATACACCACAAAGTAATTTACGTTTTATGAACGTCCACGACGATATGCAAGTCTCACCAATGGACTGCTGATCATAGGCAATACCAGGGCGAATAATAATAACAACAAACCAGCTTATTGTAACTTACCAACTGTAAGGAAGAGCGGCAACGCATGATGCACATGGCGCGCACTCAGAACCTGCAGCATGGGATGCGCCAGCCGCAGTAACGTAGCCTGCAGGTCGTAGGCATGGCCGGGCTCGGTGTCGCGGCGCCACACGCCGCACACGGCGCGCAGCGCGGCCAGCGCGCCGCCCGCGCCGCGCGCGCACACCACGCGCGACACCACGGAGTGCAGCGCCGACGCCGCGCCCGCGCCCGCGCCGATTTGTGCGCCGCCCTGCACAACAAACACGGTTATTTTGCTTCTGTAACCTACTAATACAATATAGATTTATGTTTACTGTTTAGATATTATCGTTTTAAACCATCCATGTTTTAATTGAATCGTTCTCATGCTATTTTCTTTTTAAAAATATTGAAAATTATTTTTAAAGCAAGGATGCTTTACTCAATAATTGGAATAATTTGATCTTGACGAAGGTATATGAAAATACACTTCACTCAAAAGTTCGCATTAGTGATTGCCTATGATAATTATCGAAGTTATGTCCAAAAAATGCTATTTCACCGAAGACCTTAGTTTGGCACCTAAAAATCAAACATTTTGCAAATACTACTTACCAAGTAAGGTTCAGAAGAGGCGACAGCGCCATCCGTATTCACATTCATAGTAATAAATTTGACGAGAGCCGGTACAAAGTGTTCACACTCCAAAATAACGCGACCCATAGTCTGCGTGCTGCTGCCTTCCGTCTACAAATCAAAATGATTTTATGATTTCACTTCATAACGAAAACAAAAAATAGCAATAAATTCTTGTACATAAAAGGTTATGTACCTGTAGTGGTAAACTCGCAATCCACGCCAAAGCCTGCATTGAAAGCACCCAGCATCGTAGAGATATGTTTTCTAACCTGTAAATAATACACAGGATTTGTAATATTTCACACGAGACATGTAATATTAACAAAGAAACAATTTCGGCCTAACATACTGCATTAAAAATGCTTCAATAAAGTGATGATTCTTTAGACCATGCGTTAGGCGCAACCTGACCAGGGAGGCTAGATAAAATCCCTTTTCTGTAAGCGTTTTAACTCTAACGGAAAAATAAAATTGTCTGGAGTTGACATTTGATTACCACGTGACATTACGTATCTTTTCCGCAGGTAATGTCATTGCCATACATTTTGACGTTAGCATCTGGCGTTAACGCTATCAGAAAACTTTTGGTTTAGGCCTACTGGTAGCTTTTCAACTTGCTTTACTTACCTTTTCTACTTTTCATAGTTGCGACAATCCAGCAATGATCGAACACTTTTAACAAAGAATTACTCACGTGCAAAGCGAGTGCAGTAACGCGTTGACGGTGTCAGAAGCAAGCCGAATGCGCGGCGTATCCGCTGGTACAGCTAGCGTGGCCAGCGACCACGCGCCGCCACTGCCCCATGCTGAGCCGTTCAGCGTCAGCCATAGAGAGATCACGTTCTCCATGAATGTGCAGTCCATCTGGGTGATAAAGGTATAATAATAGACATGTCTTGTGTTGGAAGAATAAGATTGGCTGTGGTTAATATTATTAAGCAGCTAATATGAGATAGATTTACTCGTGATAGAATTGATCAGGAGATTAGCAACTGCAAGTTCTTTTTGAATAAATTAAATTTATTTATTTGTTTAGACAACAATGATCCATATTATGTAAGTAAGTTTGGTACAACAAAACTTAAAAAGTATGTTAGTGTGTGTGAAGTACTAAGCTCACAGTAAAACAATATTTACATATATTTACTAGATGAAATGAATGACTTCTGCCTAATTAACGTCTGTATGAAGTGATTAATTATTAGCGAACTCAATTTGTCTATTAACATCTTTAGAACGTTATTATGATTTAACCGCGTTCTCTTCAAAAATAAAAGGTTATGTAGTTATTGATTTAGTTTAATTTATAAAACATCGTTATGCCTACAAACCCTGGCACGATAATGTATAGAGCTTCAAAAAGTGTCAGAAGTGTATTCCACACATAATCAATTAAGGTAATTTTGTAGGGATTATCATTATCACTTTCGCAAACGATACGAGAGAAATAAGGTTAGCTTTGAATATATTATAGGAATTCTGTGTTTTTTTTCCTTAAAAGATTATATCAGACGCTAATTTGCATGGTTCTCACATGATCTGACCAAGATAATATCTGGATTTGGAAAGAGACTTCCTAGAGTAATCAAACGTTGGAGACACCAAACTCAATTAGATGAAATAAAAAGAAATTGTGATGTGTAAAAATGTTTGTACAAACCTCCCAGAAATAAAAATCGCATTCAATGTGAAGTTTAGAAATTGGAATTAGAAATAGGTGGCTCACCTGATAATGGAACTCCAGCGCCAGATGCCTGAACACGTCATAGAGCGTGTGCGTGAGCGGCGGGTGCGCGCGCGCGGGCGCGGGCGCGGCGCGCGGCGGCGGCGGCGGCGCGGGCGGCGGCGCGCGCACGGCGGCGCCCAGCGCGCCCGCCGTGCGCAGCAGCGCGCGCCGCGCGCACGCCTCGCCCGCGCCGCCGCAGCCGCCGCCGCCCGCCTCCACGCGCGCGTCCCAGCACACCGACACGTTGCTGCGCGGACCACGGTTACCATTATAATAACACCATTTAATTCGGACGACACAGGCCCATACAAAAATAACCTAAACTTACATATTTTCATATAAACAAAACTTATGTTAGTAAAAAGGCTCAAGAATATACGATGACGACGAGTGCTCCTTGGTCACTTAACCCTAAGCTGATACACGAAATCCAAAAGAAATCAATTCACCCATTTAGCGAAACATCAACGTAACTGCTGCTTTTAAAATTTTACAGGAGAGTGAATTAAAATCGTTTTTTTTTTATTTTGTAATCTTTTACCATCTCGTTCTAAAATGTTAATAAATCCCAAAACCATATTAAATATTTCACGTCTCTGCTCCTCTGAAAATTTTTTCGAGCACAATATACATATATCAACAACGAATTTTTCGAAAAAATTACATTTACGTCGATGTTTCTCCTAATGAGCGAATTGTCTTTTTCGACTCTCTAAGTCATCCTCCAGTCTTTCTCCCAATTTATCTTTGGTCGGAGCGACATATTTTCTTCTTCCACACATCTCTATCATTCATCACCTCAGTATTCAACCCCTCTTTATCCATATTATTATCTTTCACACAATCCCTTCGTTTTTTTGATCCACCCCTAATCTTATAACCAAATTCATACTCAAAACTTTCCACACAGCGCGGTCCTTCATTTTCGTCTTGCTACATTACACCCAATTATTTACTTACAAAACAATACGAAATTACGTTAAAATTACTTCCAACATTAATTAAATACCTGGAACTATTATCAACCACAAGTTTTGTCCTGGTTTCCTTCTTAACAGCATCAATGAAGTATTGCTCAAGCTTCTCTTCGGAAGATTCCGAGTCGTCAGATTCCGCTACTTGCGTCAGTTGTTCCTCTACGTCAATATCTAAGAAAAAAAGAAAGAAATAGGTATTTAGTAGCAAGAATATGTAAGTTATACCGCATCACGCTAAAACGAACCAAGCCACAGCGAATTTTCACTCCTTTTCCGAAATGAAATTAACGTCATCAAAAGTTCATTCCATTCTAAACAACAACAATATATCTTTACAAGATTTTGCTGAAAATCAATTAATTGAATGAGAGTTTTCATGAAAATTCACGCCATCAGTTAGCGCCACTTTAAGAAGAAGTCTTCCATTTCGACAAAAAAAGATAAAATATGTGTAGACATTCATCATTCGTTCATCATTCAGTCACGACTAAAGGAATTATAGACACTTTGACAGGTGCCCGGACCTGAGGTCTCAGTGCTGCCACCTAGTCAACGTCATTTCAGAAAACAAGAATAGAATAGAATAAACCCTCATTATGAGCAGATTACGGGATGGCGGTTTGGTTTGCTTTGGCACTCAGTACAGTTTTTATAAAAAGCAAACTCATAAAAAGCTAAAACTTAACAAAAGGACATATATAATGCTAAAAACGGCGTGTTGACATAATTTTATTCGTTAACATAATCCCCTTTATTTATAAACGTTGCTTAAAGTTATGTAATGATTAGCGACAGTTTAACCATACATTTTAGACGTTTAAATGTCTCGTTAACTTTAATAATCGTTTATAAATAAACCCCTATTTATAAATAAGCTGCTATGACGGTGAATGTTTTATGAGTTTTTTAAACTTAAGCGTGCTTCACTAATATGCTTTTGATGAAATGCTATGATCCTGCTAACTCCTCATTAAAGCTTTTGCAATGTTTATAATATAAGAACAAAAGCGAACTGGATTTGTAGTATCATCTCTATTTGTCAAAAGTATGAGGCCTTATTTGTCAGACCTAAATTGATAAACCTCAATAAAATCGTTTTAAAAGCCCATTTAGAGCAGCAAAAAGAAGCCCGTTCGCGGTTTAAAAAAAGCAAAATAAAAACATTTAACGCAATAATTTCTATGATAAATAGACACGCAAAAGCGCATTCGATATTCAAATCGATTCGTTTAAATCGATTGTAAAGGCTATGGTGCTCTGCAAATGTGTAGCGGTTAGGTGTGGCCTGTTCCTATCACACACACTACATATCAGTGCAAACCGAACTAATCCCGGTCATTGACCTTACAGACGTATAGACTTGTTATTTTATGTATAATGTCCTTACTTGCTAAATTGACACCTGCTGTGGAAAATAGTTTGGGCTTGAAGTTGGTAGTCTTCCCCAGACCAAAACTATCCGCTAACAAATCTGCAATGACAATAACACAGCAAGTAAATTCTGCTAGCTCTTTTAGAAAACTGGTTTTAAGTTATTCTGATCGGTTCCGAAACAAATATTTTAAAAGACATGATTTATAAATAAATAGACGAAAATAATTTTGATAAAATTTTGTGTTCTCATTATGACTTTGGTTGATTGTCTAACTGGGTCATTGTGATACCTAATTATGTAAACTAATTAAAGTTTGTGAGTGGTTTGTAAGGGCTGCGCCTCCTATGCGGTTTTCACTGATGTGTAGAATATAAGGTAGGTTGCATCATCTGAGGCCACGTAGTGATAACGAAAATCAATAGCACATTTTCGACGGCAAATAGTGACTAACTGCTTCACTTCAAACTCGTAAACGCTTTAATAGAGTTTAAACCTTTCCGCTTCCGATATATTCGCGGTTTTTATCTGAACATAACCTAAATTTTAAAAATTATATTTCCAAGGCAACCCATCTATTACATAAAAAAATATTTTTTATTTCAGTATGATAAACTAATTTATAAAAGTCATGCTAGATAAGAGAAATTCTTCAGTGAAATAGTATTACAACAAATAGAGATGGAATAATTATATTTGCAAAATAAATTATTTTCTCTATTTACGTTTTATATTCTAACAAATCGCAGATGGTTATACACTTTTAATTTTAAAATGGCAGCTAGACAATAGGTACTATGGTCATTCCAGTACTTTTATGAAAATTATTTGTTGTGGCGGTGAAAATGTGTTTTATTAAACATTCCAGTAAAAGTGCGGTCTGAGGTGAATGTCTAGCAGCAGGGTGCCTGTTGTCATGAGATAAAGTGCTCGTGTATATTATGATCAGGCTACGTTTCGTTTGTCGACTACCTATGTTACCTTCCAACTTCTGCCCAAGGGGGAATACTGGCAAGACAGTATTCTTATAACAAAATTCTATGTAGGATGAACTCTATCCAGGAATAATTGAAGACAACAATGTTCCGAAGTCAGTTTTGTTTCTCCTTTACGATGCTAATTCAGTCTAAATAACCATCACCTTCTGATAAGTTCCACTTAATTTTTTTGCAGGTTTTTATAAAATATATCTAGGGTAGATAGTGCCCAACTGGACACCATGAACCAGGCCTTGCCGTTACTTTAAAAAAATTCTTATGGACTGCGTATTTACTTACATTAGGAGAGACTGCCTATGCTTATATTGCACGCCCCCCCATTGCATGAACAGGCAACCGCACGCGCGTCAGTGCAACACAAGTAAACTGGCCTCGTATTCTTTTGAAACTCTTTACTACCACAGTATAATAAAGTAAGCAGTTTTACGTCTTTATACAAATCGGGTGAAACTGAATACTGATGTACAACGAGATTTCGAAGCGCATTGCTTCGAAATCTCCAGTGTACACCAGTATCCAACAGTCGCGCGTGCGACGCATATACGTAAAGACGCGGACGGTGCGAGACGCTCCCGCATATTTACTTACATGAAATATGGCACGAAGCTATCGACTGTATTTCTCAGTGTATGATGCTTGAATTTATCAATATTAAAACCAGAAATAACATTTTTTTAATTAGCAACTCAGTCAGCAAGGTAAGGTCGGGCTTATAATATAAAGTTCGATTACAACAACCCAAAAGACACAGTCAGCAGGCAACCCTAGTGCATCTTTCTGACTGACCAACCCCTTGACAATTCAAAAGTGCCTGTAATTGGTTTATTTGAAATAAATGGTTTGAGTTTGTTTATCTACCGAGTGCCCGTAGGTAATTATTTCAAGGACACAGCCGAGATGTAATACTGCTTATTTTATTATACTGTGGTACTACGCTAGGCCAGCTCAAGGTCAAAGTATAGCTTCCAACGTGCGGTTGGATGTACGCCCAAATTTTAAAAAGACAAATGGTTTGCCTTCATTGGTCCCTCCGTCACCAGCTAGATATGAAGATGGATATTGTGAGATTGGTGTAAACTGAAGGCAATTTTCGTATTTTAAAACCTCTCATTTCGTAAATAAAAAACCTAAGATTTTGACAAATTTTACTGTTTTACACATTGATTGTGATAACACACTGAGATAAGATTGCGACTTGAATTAGCACATAGCATTTTTAAGTACGAGACCGAGAATTTACCTCCAGTTCTTATATTTTATGGAGAGACGTGCAATTTTAGTTTATGACGATCTTTATTCAGATGTTTATATCTTTGTACTCAAAACAACAAACCTGCAACAGTAGGTCCTTTGAACTTCCTCGCCTTGACCCCTGGCGGCGCCGCACCGGGTATGGAGTGAACTCTGATGACACGAGAGGAACCCGCACCGCTCCATGACTCTTCATTCGGAGGACTTGAGGGAGAGTCTCCGCTCTCATATTCGACTAGGTCCTGGTGGAGGAATGAGTGAAAAGGTGAGTACGGGATTTGAAAAGGGGAGTTTTCTGTCAATTTGTTTTGATGATGGATTATTTCTATTATATCATCTGTACGCTACGCTACGCTACGCTACGCTACGCTACTACATTAAGCTACGACTTGGACCTAAGCTTAAAACCTTTTAAGGGAAGGTTTTAAAATAATTTAGGGCTGATTTTGCCATTGATATATAAACGAGAAATAATTAAAAAAAAAAAAAAAAAAACCATAAAAAAGACAGCGGTCCATTTTATTCCACAGATTAATGATCTAGCGTTGGAAAATCAGCCTTTAATCAACAAAAAACGGGAGTCTCTTCAGGACTTCAGTGAATAACCGTTGGGATTGTATACATGCTGGTATATAACGACTAACGAGTACCAACAAATTTCCTAGTAACTATCGGTTATTTTTGTATACATTATATTTATTAACATACTAGCTTCTGCCCGCGGCTTCGCCCGCGACTGGATTTCGGAAATTATCTCACAGGAACGTGCTACCGGGCAAAAAGCCTATGTTTCTCCTTATAACATCAGCTATCCGCCAGTGAAAGTTCCGTCAAAATCGGTCCCGCCGTTTCGGATATTAGCCGGAACAAACAGACAGACAAACAGCCAAAAATTATAAAAAAATATTTTTTGTTTTACGTACCGTATATACTTTTACATGCATTTAGTAAAAAGCTGTTATTTTGGCATTACAAAGAGACACTTCAATTTTATCTATTTGTATAAATTTTGCACAAGTTGTTTAGAAGAATCTACAGAAGTAAATCTTACACTTGCAAATCGCATACCTATTTATTTCTATAATCGGAAGCTCTTTCTAATACAAATATTGCAATACATACCTGTAGTAGCGTAGTGAGTGCATGTCGTGGCCAGGGCGGCAGTGTGACTGCCAGCCGCGCCAGACCCAGGATACATGAAGGATCCAGCAGGCTAGCGCCGCCAGATAACGCGCATAAGCGTCCCACTACCTGTTGAATGGCAAAAAAAATACAATACACTTTGAAACTTGAAAAGTCTAATATCTGCTTGGTAACATAGTTACCCTTTTTTTGTTTGTACGAGCGTGTGTAAGTCTCAGAAAACGAGAACAAGGCTAGGCGCAATCGAGTCACCGGACACAGCCACCGGTGATCTAGCTACAATCAGTTCACGTGCTTTTGCATACGCTTTATATGGATTCGTCGCACCCGTTTGGCCGGTGGCGGCCACTCCCTACAATAGTTACCACCGCAGCAGGCCGCGACAGCCCGTGGTGGTTGTGGTCGGTCGCTCGTATTCGCTTGTCCTAAGCCTCACAACAATTAGTACACTCAATACTCAATTCTTTATTGCATTCCACATGTATTACATAGATGGTCTAACAAGGTAAAATATCAATATGGACCCTGTCGGGCACAGCAAAATTAGGAGAGAGGGAGTAGCAGCACAGTACCCGGTAAATACGGTACATTACAAAGTTCCGTGTTGTGGGGCGTCATCTTTGCCACTCATAACGGTGTGACGATCTCTTTGTCTAACCGTAGTACATACTGTTTGTTGATAGAAGATGGTGATGGTTACCATAGCTATAATGTTCTTGTTATTGTCAGAATAGAGAAAAAATTAGTAGGTAAAATGCTTGGATAATTTCATCCAAATGAAGAATGTTTCATAGACTACAAGCTATTACTATTAAAGTGTATTGGTGCAAAATTAATTTCACACCAATAATAAACACTTTTAATAGCTTGCAGTCTCATATTTACGCCCGGGTACTGTCTACATTGGTTTTAATGGGCATTCAGGAACTATTTTTTAATAATCTTAATTACAAACCTTAGCAGCCAGCATGAGAGCATCAGCATGTGAACACGTATCGGCTGCGAGCATGTGCGCAACCAACGCGTGCGCCAGGCGCGCGGCGAGGGCGGCCGGCAGCGGGCGCGGCCGCGCGGCCTCGGCGCCGCCTGACGCAGACGATTCCCCGCGGGAAGCGCCGCGCTTGCCTACCATCGCCATTCGTGCTTTCAGGCTGAGACGGGCGCGCTGTGTGAATAGATACATATTATCAGCTTGACGGATTCTTTCCAAATCACTTAACCACGTCTAATCTACTTAAAATTATTACAGTATTAGTCAAAAATATGAACGACAAAAAGCTGATCGTTGTAGCCTATTTTGATTTCCAGAAGGCTTCTAACCGGGTTGACAATTACATAATTTTAAGTAAACTGGCATCGGCAGTTTTCTCTGTGTCATTGCTAAAATTCTTCGCGAACTATCTGCACGACCGCAAGCAAATTGTAACATACAGAAATGCCAAATCGGAGCGCTACTCGGTCACTTCTGGGATACGGCAGGGCACTAACGTCGGGCCTCCTCTTTTTACGGTTCCGTATTTTAATAGTAGTTAACGATCTTCCCACATATATAAAACACTCCAGTCTTAATGTATGCTGATCATGTCAAAGTTACTCTTCCAGTAGCTAGCTAACTCTAGTGATACGGCCACACTTCAACTCGACATCGACAACATTCAAACTTGGAGCACTAAAAAGAACCTCAACCTAAACATTAGTAAATGCCCGGGCATGACCTACTCAAAAACAGATCCCAACCACAAAATCTATACTATGAACAATGAGCCCCTGAAACGCGTTTAAACCGTACGCGATCAGGGTTCTCACTTTAATCCACGCCTTACCTTTGTCCAGCACATAATACAGACCTGCAACAAAACCCACAAAAACTTATAGTTTAAAATCCGAAGTAAGATCAAACTTCACCCATCTGTTTTCCGGATGAAAAGTATTTTCTATCAAATATAATATGTTTACAAATACAGGGTGGCAGGGACATCGGCGCGCAAACTGTAACCATGAATTCAGCACATGATTCTAGACCTCCTAGCGTAGAACATTTTCATCGCCTATCAAAAAAAAATCTGCTGTTTCATAGAAAAATCAAAATACCTACGCGGCCAAAATTTATGGAACAGCAGATTTTTTTTTTAATAACCGCTGAAAATTTTCAACGCATTGGGGTTCAGAATCATGTGCTGAATGAATCCATGGTAACTACCTAAAATCACCTTGTATATTGCAAATGGTTTGCCCAATTAAATACGTTCAAGACTATATTTAGTTTAAAATACTGTAAGTAATTTTTATTGTTATTTTCACTGACTTGTCTATCAAAAGAATTAGATTCCAATTGAAAGCATACAGAAGACAGAACATGTAACAATTAGGTTGCCTACCTTTTTCTGGTCCTAAAATAATTTACCTGTTTGTACCTGGCAACCCAGTAATAGGCACCAGAAAAAGGAAGGCAACCTAACTTTTAAATCTTCTGTATGCTTTCAATTGGAATCGAATTCGTTCGATAAACAAGTCAGTGAAAATAACAATCAAAATTACTAACAGTATTTTAAATGAATAAATAACACAAAAAAACATGAACATATTTAATTACGAAACCCAGTTGCAATATTTGATAAAACAAAATTAACAATTCAACAATCAATTAACAAAGTAAACATTATATTTGATAAAAAAATAATTGCCCATAAACAGATGGGTGAAGGTCGATGTAACTTCGTATTCTATACTATTAGATTTTGTCTTGTGTCAGGCCAAAATTTTCACTAACCAACAAACCGTAATAATACTGTACAACTCATTCATCCGCAGTTTGCTAAAGACTAACAGTGCACTCTGGAACCCCCATGCGGTTTATACACTGGTCATTGAAAAGGTCCAGAAGTCTTTTGTCCGTTACCTCTACTTAGAACTTTATGGATATTACCCGTTAATGTACCCAACACCATTTGTACTAGGTATGGTGGCTTACCAAACTTTAGAAGTAAGGAGACTCGTGAAATATTTCATCCGCCTAATTCATGGTACCCACTTCAATTCCCCGTTACTACTGTAGATCTCCTTTAACATCCCACTATCCGTCGGACACACACTTCGCCCACGCCAACAGCCTCTATTATCAATACTTCAAACCCGTACCATGAACTTGACCAGTCCATAGTACAGTCTGCCCGAAAAAGACGTATACACGGACAAGGAACCATTTTAATCTCTACAACAATTGTTCCATAACATTGTATCCACCGTACAGGTACAAAATATAGTATACAATTAATTTTACCAAAACAAGGTAATCTACATAAGTCACAAATATGTACAGTACAACTATTTTCTTAATGTCCCTCGAGAATCATCACATTTCCGAATACAAACAAATGCTAATTTCCATGGCCATCAATTATTAGATTTATCGTGTATAATAATTTGAATTCAATTCAGGACTAAGTACTTTATTGTTGTTTTGTTTTGATTTCCGTGTGAACTATATAGAGCTGTAAAACTATTTTCCTTTATAACCGACTTCAAAAAAGGAGATTCTGTATTTATAATAACATTTACTCTTTTTCAATATTACGTATAGTATACCACGGAAATTAATAAAAATATAAACAAAATAAAATACTTCTTCAACCGAATTCCAAAAAAGAGGAGGTTCTTATGTTCGACATGTAGGTATGCAACTAAAATAAATATTTATCTGGTTAGGTTATTAATCTTTCAATTCAGTCAGAAAAATTCTTCATCTGATGTAGCTGTGTCAGTATGTTCACTAGCGATGGAATGATCACTTTCTTCACTGCTCGAACTGGTATTAATTAATTAATTTTCCATGTGTGAACATTGGTTCAAATTTTCTATATTCGTCCTCACATTTTATTGAACGATCACATACTTTTTTCCATTCTTCCGAGCCAATCATATTGAATTTTTCCAATATAATTTATTTGATTGTTTGTCACATTCATTGCAACATTTTTAATAGTCACGTATCCTTTAATTCGAGACCGAATGTTTTCAATTGGAATAAAATCCGGATGATATGGTGGCAATCGTGACCATGTTCTTCCATAATGCGATCAAAAGAAATCTTGAATATCTTTCTTTATGTTTTTTTACAACGTCATATATTCGATCTTCAATGAGTTTGGGTTCTGAGGAATGTAATATTGCTGCAACCAAGCTATAATTTGTGGTTTAGTCATGTTTGAGTTCGGGGGTTTAACTAATAATTTATTATGGTATGGTGCGTTATCCTTTACTCTTCTTCTTCGTGTCGCTGGCACGACTTTTCTCATATTTTGTCGGCCCAAACAAAACACAAACACACAAAACACTATTAGCTGGTAGATTTGGTATTAACTGACTACGCAGTCAATTTTGATATCGATCGGCATTGATTTCTTTACGGTAATCGCCGTCACTATCAATAGATTTGTGCAACAACTGTGCACCTACAACAAAACCTTTTTAATTGCTAGCGTGAACGATGATTATACGTTCTTCTTTAGAAATTGGCTTCTTTACAACTTTTTAATTTTTATCTGTCCAAGATTTCCCTTTTGAGTGCGATGTATGCACATATGATTCATCCATGAAGACAATATTGTTGCCTTTTAAGGCGAATATCATGCTTTTCAATTAGTATTTCCCGATTGCTTTTTATATCGAAAACAAATATCTTTCAAAAAAAATCTTAATGTCTCTAGACAGCCTTCTTGATAGCCTCAACCAACTTCGATTTTAAAGTCCTCAAACAAAGTAATTCCTTAAAGCGTATATGAAAATCGTAAATCATGTTACGTATGACAGAATAGTCAAATCGTTGTTTGGTCTTTTTTACTCTTTTTGGTGATGGGAATCCCAGCCAAATATTTTTTTTTTTAATCATTATCTTTTACAATATTCTTTACAGTTCCGAACTTCAAAACACGTTTTTGAACCTTTTGAAAATAACCATTGCTTTCTTTCTTGAATCCATAGGCTTCTTGTAAGTATACGCTTAAAATTATGTCTTGCCTACAACTTTAGCAGCTTTCGTCCCATTTCAAAAATAAATTACATTAAATGAAAAGAGTATTAACAACTCTATATACTTCTAAGTCGATTGAGAGCGTCCGGTCTGCACGAAGTGCAAAGGGCAACCGCCATTAAGAAAATAGTTGTACTGTTTAGATATTAACCTATCCGGCTGGTTTCAATTATCTCTCTACAATACCTAGCAGTTGACGGCTTGCGCAGTCTACTCGCAAAGCCCTGGCTTTTCAGTCTCGACAAAAATCGGTCGTTAAGTCTAACCGATGTCAAATTTCTTTAATAGATTTTCAACCTTATGCTTTCGAAATAAAGTTGAAAATTTATTAAAGGAATTTGACAACGATACGACTTAGCGACCGATTTTTGTCGCTGTCTTATGTCGAGACTGCAGGCCCTGGCCATTACAGTGGAATCTTGGATAGTTACATTACAGGCGAATGCTCCCGGTGAGGGAGCGGCTTAAGATTACATTGCAGAAATACTAGATTTATAAAGCTGTTAATGCCTTTCGCGTTCAGTACAACAATGCATTCAGGATGCTATTGAGGCTGCCACGCTTCTGTAGTGCCTCGGGTATTTTAGCGGAAGCTTAAACTGACGGCTTCACTGCGATCAGACGCAAGCGTGCAGCATCTCTGTTGCACAGAGTGCGTGCCAGCTCCAACAGCCTCCTGGGTCAGGGTGTCATTGCTAACCAATTGGATTGTCCTATCTTGCACTATTTACCAACTACATGTACCTGCTTATAAGTGAGTTGTATAAGTCATAATTTGTTTTTGTAAATACTACTAACATCCATGTCCATGTTACACGAAAATAAATGTTTTTATTTATTTATAGCCTATTTCACTACCACCGGATAAATTCCGGTTAAATTATCTGGCGGATAATTTCATAGACGGCAATTAAGCCAATTTAAGAAAGGGCAAAATCGAAATAAAAACATCAACTTTCACAAAAACATTTCCAAGAATGACGATAATCATTCGCAATATCCTTTTGGTACTAACGTGTTGATCCTCCAAAGCGACTTGTATCCCTCTCCTAGCAGCTTCAAGCTCCTGCATTTGATGCAGCAGCTTCTTGTGCAGCTTGCGTCGATGCAGCTTGCACTCGTTGTTGCGGGGAGAGCCTTGAGCTTCGCCCCCCGGAAGGCTACCGCCCGCGCGACCGCCTGTGACCCAGTCCCACCTGAGAACAAATAAGGAAAATGATCCGACAAAGTACGTGAATTTCTTTAATCGCAGCTCTGCTTTAGGTCGTATGTTGAAAAAAAAAATGTGATCCGTGAAATTATAACACTACTGATTAATCATAGAAACCAGCACCCTAATTACGTAACACACTATCTATCACAATCTGAATCATTTTGAAGCCTATTGCTAATCCGTTACTTCATATGTTCGAAAAATTTGTCTACTCAACAACGTAAATAACGCAATGAATGTTGTTGAACTGTCAAAATGGAACCAATTCCTACTGTTAGTGTGTTACGTAACTTCCCCGCAGGTGCCCGCAGACAGTTGGAATCCAAACATCGTATTTATGTGAATTAAAAAGTTGCATTACATTGTTTCACCAACAATGAACAAATATGTTTTAATGTTGCGAGATATTTGTTGCAGTGTTGCTGGTAATGTGCAAAAGTGTCATATTGCTGGCAAACAATACAAGAATTTTATATGATGGAGAAAGGTGGTTGGTAAACATGAATTCAAGGCGTTATCTGTGATCTAATGATAAATGATTTTATATCTGTAAGTAGGTTTGTACAAACGCTTTTACACATCAAACATTATTTAAAAACTAGATGATGTCGGCGCTTCCTATCTGACTAGTCTGAGAAGGCCGAAAAATACTCAGAAGTCACAGTCTCTTTTAAAGTCCAGACATAATCTTGGTCAGATCATGTGAAGACCATGTAGATTTGTGTCTGAAATTGTCTTTTGAGGAAAAACCACACAGAATGAGTGGACCTATCCAGTAATTGCACGCATTTGTCAGTAATCGTGCAGCTCAACTCAAAACTTAAGGAGCTCAATGATTCGACAAACAATACCAAAGAAAGGACATTTGGGTAGGCCGAATAAATTACTAAAACTGCCTG
This sequence comes from Dryobotodes eremita, assembly GCA_917490735.1. NCBI lineage: Eukaryota > Metazoa > Arthropoda > Insecta > Lepidoptera > Noctuidae > Dryobotodes > Dryobotodes eremita. The sequence continues at coordinate 17,932,651 of OU823257.1, forward strand.
ACCATAATTAAAACTAATTGAGAAGGGAAAAAAATCAATGACCCACGTAGTCTTTACATTCATAATAATTAAAATAATATACTATTTTACAAAGTAAATATTCATGTCATTATATTTATAAAATTCATCAATGTCAATGTGTAGGTATATAAAAATCCGTAAATAATCTTGGTTAGATCATTTGAAGACCATGTTAGATTGGTGTCTAAAATGGTCTTTGATAATAGATATTCCTTACCTGGCATGTCTATTAGAGTGTGCAGCCACAGTATCCAACACAGAGGCGAGCGCAGTAAGTAAGGCAGCCGTGACAGCCGGCTGCGGGCGCGGGGCTCGAACTAAGTCTAAAGCACGGGAGGCGAGGGCGGGACATACTCCGCCATCTGCTGTCGTGTGCGAGTATAAGCTCTTGCGAGACATGTAGATAATTAGCACCAGGCATCTGTGAAAAATAAAACAATATTATTCCAAGGTTTCTATGAGAAAACCACCATTTAGGTAGCTTGAGGGGGGGTAGTTTAATGGGCCACACGCATCAGGCTTCCCGGGCTGTATGAAGTCTTGAGTTTTTCGAAGTATGATTTGATTCACAAGAACTTTCAAGCCTCGAAGGCAATAATTTCAAACTATCTGGCTAAAACTTTCGTGTTCTAAAATGTACGATTGACACTTGTCCAATAAATCTTGAAAGATTTGTGGATGATGATAAATCTAAGCCGGTATGTGAATTATAAGTATCTTCCTCTCATTTGTACCTACTCAAAAGAGTATAGTCCATCCGCACGTTCATGATAACAAGTTGACATTGATAGCGCCTTTATTCCGTAGCAGGAAAGACGGTTTTCGTTATTAAGGCTTTACTACTTTTAACACCATCATTAGTTTCACCAACCCGCTCACTCCCTCTTAAAGAGAGGAGGCCTGTGTCGCAGCAGTGGGAACATGATAGGCAGATTATGGTCTAGGATTGCGTGGCCCACACCCTCTCATAACAGGACTGTCAGCAGTGGAAACATCATAGGCTGATCATGCAAATGCTATCAGTTTCACACGGACTTACTTGTCAAGCGACATAGGCGGCGCGTCATACACAGCGAAGGCCGTGGTCAATGTGTCAGCGAGATGCGCGCCCCACCAGGGCGCGGCGCCACAGGCTCGCGCCACTAAGGTCGCCAGTGCGCCTGCGCCGCGCCCGCCCCACTCCCATACTAGTGGCAGGACTGTGGCACACCACGAGCGATTCACGTCTTCGTATTGCTGAAAAGAAAGTGACGTTAGTACCAATACCATCACGCTTGTATGCCCTGAAGGGGGTAGGTAAAGTTGTATAATACACCCACATTTCGCAAATAATGTTTTAGTCGTAATTGGGAGCGAGAGTAGTCCTTATTACTTTTTGCCACGTATTTTTGATTGTCGTAAACAAAGCCTTTGAAGCTCAAAATATAAATAATTCTACTCTTTTCACGTTCACTGCTAAACTCTAAACGATTTTAAAAGTTAAGAAAAATAATTTTATGTTCGGTCGAGTTTTAACGGATAACCAATTAACCAGACTGATTCAGCACCCTCTTTTATTTCAGAAAACACTATCAGTCACAATATGAATAATTTTGAAGAATATTCCTAATACATTGCTTCGTATGTTCAAAAAATTTGTCTGCTCACCAACGTAAATAACGCAATGAATGTTGTTGAACTGTCAAAATGAAACACATTCCTACTGTTAGTGTATTACCACGCTAATTGAAATTTAAAAGTGCTCAATCAGGTAATTTATGCATTTGATAATTTCAAATAATTCACTCTCAATTAAAATAGACGCGATATGCTGTATAAACAAGGTAAACTTCTCTTCAAACAAAACATTTCTAAATATAATAAGAACACGATTTGAAACTCACCACATCCCCGACTTGGAAATAGAAATACAACAGCATATCAACAATAGTTTCACTTATAACCCTCAGCTTATCAGTCGAAGCTGCTTCTAGAAGCGCTTCAGAGGACACCTGTCCCTTATCGATCAAATCAGGCAGATTCCTTTGCCCTTCTGCATTGTTCTGTAGCTTTCTTGACATAGAAGTACAAGTATGTAGTTGCTGCTGCAACTCTATGCACTCCTGGTAGGCTGTGACGACTTTAGTGTCAGTGTCATTGCTAATGTTTAGGTAAGACATCATGTGGGCTGCGTTGCCATTGTAAAGTTCGAGGTATGGATTGAGAAGGTCCATTAGTTTGCCGGTTGCTAATCTGTAATAGAAAAGTGTGTTTAAGAATGTGCATTAGTTCTGCCTCTGTACGTTTCAGTGCTTGAAGTATACAATAAATAAATAAATATTTAAAGTTTTTCTTGTTTTGACAAGTACAAGTAGCCGCATAAGTATCCCTTAACTATTGAAATGTTTTCATACATATCTCCGCCCATTCCGAGGTTTGTCAGCAAATATTGTGATGTTTGCAATAAAATCTCATTATTTAAAATGTATATATTCCTAATGTGAATGGCGTGCAGAAAACTTGTTTTTCTTTTCTTGTCAAAATAATTATCAGTACAGAAATGCAGTCAAAGTGACCTCTGCGCTGCCATTGACGACGCCGTGGAAGTGGCGAAGTTTTGGACCAACGAGATTTAAAATACAGTCGTGCCAACGACACAAAGAGGAAGAAGAAGTACAGAAATAATATTTATCTGAAAATTCATATATATTAGAACAAATAAACCGTAAGACCCTTTGTACACCGCACGGTTTCTTTACGATACGGTGTATAAACCGCGCCGTAGAGATAACGTACCCGTCAACAAGCTTCCATAGTGACCCATACAACACTGGCGACCTACACACAATGAATAAACCGTAGTTTTTCACGGAAAGAAAAACGTGTGTTACAAAGGGCCTAACAATATTAGATATAGTTAAGAAGACTGATAAGTTAAGTTTTAAAGCTTCATATCTCCTACTCTTTGCTACAGAGTCCATAAAGATCTCATTAAATTTTAATTTACCACCTTAGTACACATTTTGGAATGCAATAAATGATTGAGTATTGAGTAACACTACACGGCATATTATAAAAACGTTTTTGATTTAAAAAAAAACATAACATTTTTTTTTTCAAGCATTTTCTTTGACCGTACAGCCTATTTATTTGGAAATGTACGTCAAATCCTATTACCTGAACCGGCACGTCAAGTCCTGGTGCAGCGCATTGAGTGCGTTAATGGACGGCTGCACGTGCGCTATCTCTGCCACCTCGCCGTAGAACCAGCCCAGCGGGATCTTACACTTCATTGCCGACATGCCGTATCGGCCTATTGTTGTTATCTAAATGAACAAGCAAGGATTTTTATGTTACTAGGTGGCTCACAATAGGGAATATGCATGTAATTCAAATAAAGGTAATTTTTTTTTTAATAATCTGTATTACATCATAATTATGCCTCCATCAATATTTTTGATTAAGTATAATTTTTTTTTGAGCAAGATTTGTTTTTTTTAAAGTTCAATTTTAATTTGAAATTCAATAAAAAACTCCTTGTTTTCTCATATTACCTTCATATATCGGCAAATCGGTGCCGGCTGTATATCCGTGAGCACTAGATGCTTGGTCGCGATGTCTGTCGCGAAGGCAAGCTTCACGCAGTCCGTCTCTTCGCCGGTCACCCACAGGTCGATGCAGAGAGTCACCAGGTCAGAACATGATGGTATTATCTAGGAAAAGCATACATTCATTGAATGATAGAAAATAGTGAAACCAAGTGAGTGAATCACAGGCTAATGCAAAAATATAGACAGCTTTTTTGGCGTTTGGGGGGTTATCTACAAGCCGAGATGTGTTCACCTTCCCATCAAATAAATATCTATACAGGGTCAAATTAAATTAGCTTGCGAAACTCCGCAGACGTGGTGGGTAACGATATCTAAACGGTCGGGCGATGAGTAGGCATAATAATATTTGGTTCACTAAACTCAGGATACAGGAGAAATTATGATAAAAGCCAATGTTTCATTCACAAATTACTTTCTAAGCATAAATCCGTAGGTTGGAGTTGACTCTGTGTTACACCAAAGTGATTCAGGCTATGATAAGGTTAAATAATTTTCAGACTTAGACAATATTTCAGGAGAGCTTCAATTTTATGGGCATGCTCGTTCACTCATAGACCTCATCCATCGCTTTCCATCAGGCACCAAGAGCTGGCCCATTCAGGAATAAAAAAATAAAATTAATAAAATCGCTCTGGCACTTACAACATCAGTCAACCGCACAGGGTGTCCGAAGTCAAGCACGATGTACCGCCGTGCGCCGGAGTGCATGCGTTCCACAACCAGTGTGTGTTGAGGCGGCCGGGTCACAAGTGAGGCCCATGGTATGCCGCACGGTTCTTGGTCCTAGGGATAAGATATATAGATTGGATTTCAAGGGAATAAAGTAATTGCCTTAGAGTATTGATTGAAATAATCTTCCTCACACGAATTATAACCGTTCGATACGACCGACACAGTCGGTCCCTGCCATTAACTAAATAGAAATTCATAAGGAACTTTAAAACATCGAACTGAATTCTAAATTCCTGAAAGTAAAAGAAAATTACAATATCTGAATAGAAGTCTTCAGTTTGATTTTATTCCAATTCTTCGTAAATTTCTGACAGCAACTTGAAGTTAGTTAAATAGATCAGATGGATAGATAGAAATAAATAAATAAATAGATGGATGGATCAGATGGATTTTGCACAGGTTGGAAGTAAGGAATGTACATAATATCGAGTCGGAATCGGCACCTGGAGATCTCGCGTGCTAAAACTGGTATCGAGGATGCTCAAACAAAAAAAAACTTTTTTTTTTTCAATAAAAGAATTTGGTGTTTTTTGTAAAAAAAAAGTTTTTATGTTTCACTTTTTAGCTATGGTACCTACCCCACACAAATTCGTATACCACTACTTGATATGTAAATAACAGTGACGGGAAATTATTAAAACATCATCAATATAAACTAAGTGGAAAAAAATACGCAGTAATAAGGGTAACTCAAAAACTACTGGTCAGAACTTGATCAAATTTAAATGGGACATGTGAAGCACCAGCTTTCAAATAAAAAAAGAATCATCCAAATTGGTTCACTCGGAAAAAGTTCTCAGCTAACATACATAAAAAAAAAACATACAGTCGAATTGAGAACCTCCTCCTTTTTTGAAGTCGGTTAAAAACTACACCAACACTTAGGGTAATCGTGTTATATTGTATGAATAAAAAAACAAGTTTCGAAACAAAAACTACAACATTCAGTAAAGTAATAATTACCTGCACTACGCATACATATCCCAACAAATCAGAACACTTACATCACACACACTATGAATCCATAAATTATTATATTGAAAATGGGTTCTCAAGAAGCATAGATATTGCTGACAGGCTGGACTGCAGTATTCTAAGTCGTTGCTCCAGTATCTCAGCTGGAATGCTGAAGCAGTGATTATTTTGTTGTATATATTTGTGTAATTGTATCACTAACATAGTTGTAAGTTTATTTTATTGTTACTAACACTGTATAAGTCTCATGGTTACTCTCAATAAAGAATTTATTTATTATAGTGTGCTTAGTCGCGCGCGCTCAGTCAAAATCTCGTTCGAGATTATTTTCCCACGAGATTGAATCTCCAAAAGAGGCTCGAGAGTTTGGAAGTCACTTGTTATTTATTATCTGTATGCCATTCAATGTTAATAAAATCTTACCTTAAACAGTTTCTCCTCAGAAAACTCCATTTTCTCCTGAGGATCACACTCCATGAGGGAGCTTTCAACGTCTTCCAAAGAGTCAGGGTCTTGCGACGACTGCTTCATCTGACCTTCTTTCACGACCGACCAGAGTTGCTGGATAACGTAAGGACAAAGACCAAACCAATTACCGATCAACAAAGACACTTAACTATAATAACTTTACCGTAATTCTACTAAGACAAAAACTTTAAAAAGACTGAAGGAACATTATATTCTATCGACATCCCACCGGTTAGATGTCTAAGAGCTTGTTGTTTGATACAAATAGTTAAACATAACCATTAGTCAATTTAACAATTAGTCACTTGACAATAGTCAATGGCTGTCAAAGTTTAACTACTAAGTCTGCGCATGGTTCACTTTTATAGCAAATTGTCAATTTTTTTAACTGTAGTTAGCTTAACCATTTGTCAAACAACGTTTGTCAACTAACGCATTTAACTATTAGTATGTAAACATCCTTAGGGCCCGTTGTTTGATCTGTAATCAAACATACTAATAGTTAAAATGCGTTAGTTACTTACTAACAATTTGTAAAAAATTACAGAAGTATGTTGTTTGACAAATAGTTAAGCTAACTACAGTTAAAAAAAACTACAATTTGCTATAAAAGTTAACCATGCGCAGACAGAGTAGTTAAACTTTGACAGCTATTGACTATTGTCAAGTGACTAATTGTTAAATTTACTATTGGTCATGTTAACTCTGTATCAAACAAGGGGCCCTTAGAGAGAAACATAATAAACTTTTTGAAATGACAGCCTTATTTTAGTCAGTAGATTGTCCTTTTCTGCTGTAAAAGGCCAGCCAATTGGCGATAAACTTGACAGTGGCTAAAATTCCGTCTATGCACATCTGCCACTGGAACTTGGAGTACTAACCCTAGTGAGTTAGGGTGGGGCTGCGTTATGCTCCTTTGAGTCGGATGTGGTACAGCGCCGGTTTGAGGCTGACTGCTGGCGTCGACCAGGAGAATATTAATTTAAGAGCTATTCTTGTTGACTGGCGAAAGTGCAGTGTGCTGTGCCAAGGTTGCTGATGAGGCTGAGAGTGATGACCAGGAATGCGCGTCCGCTGCATGCTGGTGGTTGGGATACCCGTTGAAGCCATAGGTGCTGGCTGTGTGACTCGCTGCTCGAAAGCTTGAGGAAGTGATGATGATGACGTCACGCAGAAGTAGTCGCACGAAAGCTAGCACATGTTCCGGGGTCACCAGTATAAAGGTATAAAGAACAGGGTGTAAAGTTCACTCATCCTCCATAGAAAAGGGAGGATCCTCCGACCAGACGGGTGTTGTGTCCGGTGGGCAACTGCCCGACGTTTGATGTCGGGACGTTGTATATGTGCTTGTCGCGCGGTAAACTTTGCTTGCTGGATGCAGGTTTTGCGTGACGTCAGTGTGATGTTCGCATGTACCGTTGTAGCCACAGTAGATTGCAAAAAATCCAGAAACTACCGAGTGGGAGCAGACGCTAGCTCCTATAACACAGGTATTACCTAGCACAGTCAGGGCTTCACTTTGTTTGTACACATTTTTTATGCTAATAAATAATAATTATTATATTGTACCTGGCTGGGATCCGCCGGGCCGGCTCCCGGCATCGAGCTGACCACAGCGGAGTGGTGCCGCGCGCCACTAGACTCCAGCTTGGTGCCATCCGAGGCCACGTGGCACGTCACGTGGAGAGGCATGGCCTCACTCAAGCCAGCACCGAAGACGCCAACGCCGTTGTTTTGAGCCCACCATGCGGTTGATGAAGTTGCGCTTTTTGCGTCTGTTGAAGGGAATTTGTTTTAGATTATGATAAGTTTTTTTATGGATGTCGGTTATTGACACTTAGGACTATATTTTAGAACGACACTCAAGCATGAAACTTGATTTAAGCTTGATGACGATTTGGAGATTTTTGAGAGAATAATATGGAGCTGTCATTGTCAGTCTGTGAGCTGGGATTCTAGAATGCATCGTTCTGAAGGCCTTAAATTGTGCAAGCAAATTATTCATTTATTATTATTTTACATGTTAAAAGCAATTATTCCTTCTACGTCGATTCCTGTTACGTCAAGTAGTTTTAAATATCGTAAATAAAAAATCTGATGTTATTGCATCATTATAGGCAAAAAAAACATCTATTTTGGAGTACTACATCAAGTATTACTCACCCATATCCAAAGGTAAGTTGAGCAGTTCCTTCAGCTGGTAGTCAGGTTTGGGCACGGGTGGTGTCGTGGTGTCACCAGCAAGCACGCTGGCGTACGTAACCGGGGTGGACGTGCCTCGCCCTAACTCTGGTATCTCTGTCGCGAATATTGTGCGCTCCAAAGGTAGGCCGTAGAGCCCGAATCTAGAAGAAAAATTTACAATATAGTTGGAAAATTATATAGAGGTTATTGCTCTTATAGTTAACTATGGTAATAAGGTCGTGAAAGTTATTCTGTATATCTTTGCAACATATGGTTAAAATAATTCTTTATAAAATATATCATGTTTTCTTTCAAGAGAACGTAATTTTATTAAATTAAATATAAAAAATACACAAAATTAAATTCTTTAATTCTCAGTTACACGAAATTCAACAATAACAATGATTGAATTAAATTACACTAGAATACTTTACCTTGCCCTCAAAAGACTGTGATACACATCTGGCCGATCTCTCAGACACCTCGCCGCTCTCTCCAACAACGCTAAACACTTAGCCACCAGCGCCGGCGCCATGGCCGTCGCCGTACATTGCTGCGCGAGCGCCGCTAGCCAGCGCACGGCACCGGCCGACACGCTAGCTCCGACGTATGGGATGCAAGCGCACACGCTGTTTGATAATGTGGTCTCGAAGGTTGATTTCCATGGTTTTGGGAGTTGTTTCTCACCCCTGTTAGAAAAAAATGGAACGTGTGAAAGTTGGTCTTAAGTAAAAACTAAAAAGTTACGCTGCATGATAAATGATATTTATTTTGTTAATGGGATGTAAATAACAATTTTTCACGTATACTTTTTTTCCATCTAGATGAGGTTGACGCATGAATTTCCAACGTTGGCAATGAACTCCAAGTTTTAAGTATGATCAGTAAATCAGCTGCAAATTATCGTGTCACTAATCAGTAACTTACATGGTGTGATTATTGGGCCAAACTATTAACTACCAATTTACTGACGACTGAATTTAATCCACTTTTAGAAACCAGAGGTAAGTCTAAAAGATGATGCTAGAAATGCGACAAAATTTCTAATCAAATGACATCACAGGTAGAGGAATGTAATGTCATGAAAAAGAGGTAAATTTTGTAACAAAATAGAAAAGAGTACTCACTCGCTAGTAATCAGGAGAATCTTGACACACTTCTTCGCCATACTCCTACTGGCACACAGGATGCAGTTCTTGATCAAAGCATCAGTATATTTCTCAATAATCTTCACACACTCCAGCTGTTGAGTTTCAACCGTCTTATCCTTCCCTTTCTCGGTCTTTGCCAGTCGCATCCGTTGCAGCCTTATCGACACCACCCAAATCAAGAGATCCATTGCTATATTCCTCATTTCAAGGTCAGCATTGTTTATAGATATCTCACATAGTGTGTTCAAGAAGCTGTTCGATTCTAACATTGCTATCCGTTGCTGTCTTTCCATAGCGACGTCTGTATGGGGACTGGAGCGAACGGTTAATGAGATTTGATGTAACCAATCACAGCCAATAAAACCTGTTTTCTTCGAGCTACTTTCGCCTGTCTTGTTTGTGCCTTTACTCATGTCTTTAGCAGGGTCAAAAAGCGTCTTTATGTGGATAAGGAAGGTTCTTCCTCTGGCTCTATATAACCGAGGGCTAGTCAGTATCAAAGTACCTGATTGTTGAGTCATGTCGAGTCCTGAAGACAGTAATAAAGGCCCTGCTAATATCTCAGCGTTATGTGCCTGTAAGTACTCTTCGCTGTTGACAGGGTTCTCAAGATTTGACATGTCTGCGTCTATGACAGGGAAGTGTATCGGTGAGTCGGATCTGTGACCGAAAGACGCGTCTTTCTTGTACCCTATTCCGTGTAAGTTCTGTTTTAGAAGAGTGACCAGTATGATCGGAAGATTGGCTGAGCACGCCGAGTGAAGGGTAAAACCAAACTCTATATGAGCTAAAGAAACGCTGTACGGTAATGTAAGCTCTAACACATGCTCATCCCACGTCGAAGAGGTATTCTGTAACCTCCAAGTCCTATTGTTCTGGTGGTCAGATCTCGAACGCTGCGCAGGTGATAGTTCGCACCAGAATCCAGGCACAACCGCGCTATAAGGCACTGTTGTATTAGTACCGTAGTACCCAGTCAGGTAAATCAAAGTTTCTAAGTCTGACAATTCTAATTCAGTCTTATTGGCAATGATGACGGGCGCCGGCGACGGCCCGCATACTTCGTCGCGCGGCGCTCGCTGTAACATGTCGAAATCTATATTAGCAAACTCATCCTCGTCAATATCTCCCGTGTTATCCTTCTCGCCGTTGTTCAAGGCATAAAAGTATATCATTCCGTGTTTAGTTGATACACTTAGCCGTTCCACTGAAGCACAGAACACTACTGAAGTAAATTGTCCTTTGGGTACGCGTTTCTCTGACAAAGTCTTGAAGTCTGGTAATGAATACAGTCTCAGACTGCCGTCAACTCCTACGGCCGCGAACGAATACTGATCATGCTTATCAGTCGGTAACAAACACAGGTCTACCGGACTCTCGTTGAACGGTAACTCTTTGTACGAGACCGGGTGGTCATCTAACGTGTATATTGATGTTTTATTGTTAATTTTATACAGGAGGAAGAAGGCTTTAGCGTCGGATTTAGGTTTGTCACTGGGTTCAGTGACCTCGTCGACTTCCATCTTGGTATCACCATCGTTATCCGTCTCCTCTTCAACCTTGACCTTTTCAGGTTCGATGCTCGATATGACTACGAGTAAATGTTCTTTATCTTCCGTTGGTAGTAAATGTGTTACCTTGGCATCGTCTTTGAAGTTCAGTTTGGGCGGGAGGCTCAAGCATTGGACTGCGACGCCCTGTGACACAGCCTCTTCTTGAGGCGGGTCGCTGTCAAAACCATCATTGTTACTGTTGGTGATAGCTGTTTGTGTGCCAACCTTACTTCCGCCTCCAAAAGTTGTAACCTTAACTTTTTCCGTTCCATCGCCTCCTTCATACCACTTCAAGTCGGAGATCTCTAGAGGTCCATTCATGTTTAGGTAGTGTGTTATAGGGTCCGCTTGTTGCAACACCGCGTCAGTTTGGTCTGCTAGTTTAGTACCAACCGAGTCGAGGTTGCCGCTCTTCCAACTTTTGAGCTGCGAGATCTTGCCTACAAAGTCTAGCATCGTCGCTTGCCCAGCTTCTTGTAACTCGGGTAATAAAGCTGTGGGAGGCGGGGGCGGCATCACTTTGAAATGTTTCGGCAGTAAAATTTTCTTCGGTTCCCACATCTTGCAATCCTCTTTGCTAGAAGACGCATTCAGGTTGATAACATTACTGATTTGCTCGTCTAGTAAGCTATTTGTGCATTGCGGAAGCTCTGTGTCCTCGTCGGAGTACTGGAAGTATATTTCGTCGTATATATTCGCGTCGTCAGGTCTGGCGACGGTACAAACTTTCTTGCTTCCACCTGGTTTTGAATTCCCGCTACTGTTTGACGTGTGTACTACTGTGGTGATCGAGCCGGCCAGTGAGCTGTGTATGTCATAAGTTAGTAGAAAGAGCATTTTGTTTGTTGTTAGGTTGTTTTTCGCCTCGTTTTGGTCGTTCATTGCTTGAACGCTTTCTTTATCTGCTCCCGAGTCGAAGAGTGCTTTGCTGGAGTCTTCCTTGATTGGCTGGTCAGTCTGTGCGGAGTTCGTGCGGGTGATGATGACGGCACAGATAAGGGACGGCTTCGTCTTGTTCGTGTTGGTCTCCTTCTCTGTACTCTCCATGTTCTGTGTTTGTGGGTAAGCCTCTTGTTTTGACGTCATGCCGACGAAAGCCATCGCCGTTAGCTCGACGCCGTACGTAGCTAAGGAACAAAACCAAGTACTTATTACCAAATGCACGAATGTTACTTAAATTATACAGCCAAATCATAGTTGAAAATTACTTAAGTAAGAATTGTAATAACCAAATCAAAATAAAAGAGGTTACATTTAAAAAGGTAAAGGCTGATAACTATTAAACTTTGACAATAACCTTCTCTTCTAACACATTATAAAAACATAAAAATAATACTTACAACTATCCTTCTCTAAGCTAGCAGACCACACTTTATTGCTATCGGTCGCTAGCATACCGCTAAATATCGAATCATACGGCGACAGGTGAATGAACTTCACCAGCTTGAGGCCGCAGTCGAACCGCCAGATGTTGACTTTACCCTCAGGAGTGCCCGTAGCGATCAGGTCCCCCGTATTACCCTTAGACACTACCGTGACGTTGGTACAGGGCACCGCGCATGCTGTCGCGTTGGTCACCTGTTGATAATAAAGGCTTTTAAACTATGACACACAGAGTAATTAGCGTTAGCGACTATGTTCACAGTCTTACAAGTAGGTAACAAGTAATGACCCGTATCATATCAAGGGAGCTCCAATCTAATCTTTGTATTTGTTAAAAATAATAACAAATAAATGGAACAAAAAAATGTAACTTAACACTCATCATGAATTGCGTAGACGTTATTACTAAATAGGTAATACGGAGATATGTATGACGTGTTATCACTATGACATGTAGGATTGCCGAGTTACTGTGGTGAGTCGCGCCTCCAAACAGAAACGGATAAACGAGTGATGTCTTGCGTCCGAAGTAACTGACCGGCAGTTACCACAGCGCGTCCAACGTGAGCATACAATGTGTACCGTGTGCAAATTTAGTTGCGAACCAGTGAACGTGGAAACAGGTTGTTAATGAAGAACTTTACTTAATGGGGAAGCGCCAGGTAGCTCGCGAAATTCAAATATTCTTACGTTTTTGCAATTTGCAGGTCAGTGTCAGGTTGTATGTTGAACAAAATATGATTCGGGACCGTAACAAGTATGTATTTACAGAATTATAATAATTAAAATCATCAACACAACCCTCTAAGTTCATATAACACTATTGATTGATATATTTTAAAATATCACACAGAACCATTTTTTTTTTTGGTTGGGAAGTCATCAAATAACTTCTCCCGCTCTGTCAGACTTTTACTGACTAAAACCCACCCGTGTTACTTCAGTTGCCTGTGTGCCAGGGCCACGGTACCCCTTTTCGGACAAACCCGCGACCCCGGCAAGCATCGTCCCTAACGGACCCCGACAATGACCACACAGAACCTGACCACTGGCCTGCAAATTGCAAAAAACGTAAGAAAGAAGAAAGGCAATTTGGCGCTTCTCCTTATACAAAGTGTGAGCATTGTAGAACCCACAATATTCAGAATTTTCTTAGGTAAACTAAAATCCGTATAATCTAGGGACCGTATTCTAAAACAAAGCATTGTGAGATGCATAGTCATGCAACTAAATACTTACGAATATGATAAAAATCTGAACTCGGACCCGTTGTTTGATCAATAGTCTAATTACTAATAGTTTTAATGCGTTAGTTAAACTAACAATTTGTTAAAAATGACCTAACTATGTTGTTTGACAAATGGTTAAGCTAACTACAGTTAAAAAAATGGACAATTTGCTATAAAAGTTAACTAGTAGACTTTAAAAACTGAATTTTGATTAGTGATTGTGCTAAATTAAAAGTGCTCTTTGTTGTACTATTTATATTGTGTATTTATATTTATATTGTGACTATTTTCTTAATTATTTTAGGATAAATTAATCATTGTAACAGAAATACCTAGTGGCAAATTGTACGCCAAACTAAACTACAATCAGCAAGAAAGAGTTTCATTTCTCAAATCCTAAGACAGGATTAGGTAACATTTATTGTTGCATACAAAGTGTCTGTCTGAATTTCTGTTATTATAATTCGATTATAACTCCATACCTTTTAATTCATGTATACCTTATTTTTCTAGGTTTTAGTTCGTTAAATCCAGGTTTCACACAACTGATGTGTGATGAAGATTATGTATGCAACATACAGGTTAATACTCCAAAAAATCATATCCAGATCCGGCACCCTAATTGCGTAACACACTATCAATCACAATCTGAATCATTTTGAAGCCTATTGAATCCATTGCTTCAAGTTCGAAAATTTTGTCAGCAACGTAAATAACGCAATGAATGTGGTTGAACTGTCAAAATGAAAGCTATTCATACTGTTAGTTTGTTACGCAATTACCCCGCTGGATAAAATGAAAAGGAATAACATTTGTTACTCTTTCGATTCTAAACACAAGACTGTTCACAGTTGAAAATGTGTAGTAAGAAAAGAACGACACAATTATTAATGTTCTCTATCTCTAGTTCTCAATCTTTCTCTACATGTCATATCCTAAATCTGTACTAATCATAAAGCTGAATAGTTTGTTTGAACGCGCTAATCTCTGGAACTCCCAGTCGTATTTGAAAAAATATTTATTTATTTGATAGCCCAGTTCTTTAGGAAGGCTATATGCTATTTAACATCACGCTACGACCCTTAGGAGACGAACAGAAACTAAAAAAAACGGAAAGAACGCCAAGCGAAAACGAAGTAATAGCGAGGGCGGGCGGTAGGATGCGTCGCGGTGGGTCGGGAGCCGAAATTCCACGCGGACGTAGTCGCGGGCGCATAAGCTAGAATAAGCCATATACTTTCTGCATACTTATTTACAGGGATAGCTGCGTACATTAGATCCGTATATCTATAAGCATTTTAATAAGTATTGAGTACCCAAACAATTATTAATCAAATTCAGCTATCCTAACTAACCAACAACTCACCTATATAAGAAAACAAGACATTTGCAATCATAAGTAAAATTGTCATAATTCTGATATTATAAAAAAACTTTGTATAATTTGTGATTCACGTGACATGACAATTTAATAACGATGAATCAGCAAGGCTTGCGCTTGAGCGGTCGTCAACGCCGCCGCCGTGCAGACGTCATATGACGCGTACGACCCGTTCTATACACGTGGTATACGACTAAAGAGTTAAACATAAAGGCTACGGAAGACACACATAGACAAAATTACTTATACGCGGTAACGGTCTGTATCTATGTTAATGTGAATCATATGTTAACCTCCTTACTAATAAACGTTGTATAGCGCCTGTATAGTTACACAACGCTTTGTCTCCTTCTTTCGAACGTCAAATTACTGAAGACTGAAAGAGAGGAATCGGTGTGTAACTACACAGACGCTATACAAAGTTTATTAGTAAGGAGGTAAGTACACAGCAATCTGCCGGGTTCGCGGATTGCTCGAAAGAGTTACCGTGGCCCTGGCACACAGGCAACTGAAGGAACACGGGTGGGTTTTAGTCAGTAAGAGTCTGATACGCCCTTCCGCTCCGCCCAGAGCGGGAGAGGTCATTTGATGATTTCCCAGCAAAAAATAACAAAAAAAAGTATACAGCAATGGAAGACATACAATATTACGTCTTGTAACGTAAAAAAAAAAAGTTAAATCAATCTGCCTAGCCTTTTCCCAACATAGTTAAGGTCGGCTTCCAGTCTAACCAGATGCAGCTGAATACCAGTATTTTACATGGAGCGACTGCCTATCTGACCTTCACAACCCAGTTACTGGGTAACACGATACCCCTTGGTAAGATCTGACTACCCACAACAACTGTCAAAGATCTACGAATGACAGCCAGGACCAACGGCTTAATGTGCTTTCCGAGGCACGGAGGGGTCTTGGTATGTAATGGATGGTCACCCATCCACGAACCGACCGCGGCAAGCGTAGCTTAACATTAGACCGACTCGTGCGGCTGTTATTATTTAGCCACGAGCCCCTCGTAAAGAAAATTAAATATGCAGGTAAAAAGTAGGAAACAATATTGTACTGTTCCTCAATAGCGTATATTTGCTAAGTCTGCCAAGTCTAGGGTCCAATTCGCGGTAACTGTCTATCTATGTAAATGGAACTCACCGTCATTCTTCTAATCTTAACGTATTATCACGCCTGTATTGACCGAAGGTGTAGGCAGATGTGTACAATCACGAGCATAAATATGTATACACTGGGCTAAATTCAAAATCGATTTACTCCTTAATTTTTTAATGAAATTTTATGTTGTTACGAACATAGTATTTTCGAACCCATGGGTTTATGTAATATGTCGCATTTCAACGTTGCATTCGTTATTTCAGGAAAAAATCGCTATTGAAAGTTGCCAAGTGTTGACATATTAGTGCTCGTGACTGTGCTATCCTCCCGTGCTTCCTATCTTCCTTCGTCCTTCTCATCTTATCCTAATTTATTAGGGGTTGTCGCAGCATATCTCAACTTCTTCAATACATATATATAACAGCCTTATCTATCGCATATTCTATCAATCGTTAATTTATCTGCCTAGTCTACTCTTATAGTCATGCTCATTCATACTCAAAACATTCCTCACGATGTCCTTCATTCTTTCCATTTTTTAACTCCCGTCGCAAAAAGAGGGATGTTATAAGTTTGACCGCTATGTGTGTGTCTGTCTGTGGCACCGTAGCTCTTAAATGGTTGAACCGATTGCGATGCAGTTTTTTTTATTTGAAAGCAGGTTTTCCAGCGGTGATTCTTAGACATGTTTTATAAAAATCGGTTCAGCCATTTCAAGGACATCAGCTCTTTTTTGTCGGGGTTTTTTTTTTTGGTATTATAAGTAAATATTACATAACATCACGCCTGTAATCCCGAAGGGTTAGGCAGAGGTGCACCTGAAGTAAATCTTAGTAAGTACCCAAATAAAATAACAATATTGCGGTTAGTCTCAGGTGTCATTATTTTAACATTCTCACACTTGTAACCACAATCTCGAGTACTACGTACTGTGTATTAATTAGTATTGTGTTTCAAATCCTTACTCCAAACAGTAGTAACGTATGTAGTAGTCTGTTCTAAACATGGACGAGACGCATTCAAACGACACTATTTGGTAAAGTTTCTAGTTTCCAAATGCAGGTCATTGTAGTTCTTCGTTTGAATGCGTCTCGTCCATGTGTTAAAGAAAGCGCGCGTATTTCATGTACGTCAAGTGCGTGAATTGAAGGGCACTTTAACTGCATACCTACATAATACAGGCTGTGTTTTTAAAATGCAGGATATATAAACCGGAAGCAATAATAATACAGGATGTAAAAATCTGATCACAGCCTTTACCTACGCATTCTTTGTTTGAATGCGTCTCGTCCATGTGTTAACGAAAGCGCGCGTATTTCATGCGCGTCACATGATTGAATTAAAGGGCACTTTAACTGCATACCTACATAATATAGGCTGTGTTTTTAAAACGGCGGCCGCAACCGGCGTGCGTGTATGACCAGATGTATGAACCTTAACGAGGCAAAAGGAGTATGTAAGGATCGTAGCAGGTGGCGTTCTGTAGTTTCTGCCTACCCCCATGGGAAGAATGCGTGAGTTTATGTATGTATGTTTTTAAAATGCCGCATATATAAACCGGAAGCAATCATGTACAATCCCAACACAGCCGTTATCTACGCATTCTGTACATCAAACTACCTAACATTGAGCAAAAATAATTGTATAAGTAACCCTCGGCTTCGTTGAGCGACTTTTTACACATTTTATAGAAGAAAAATAAACGTACGTGCTATAAAGAGTCATGAGCTCCATTGTAGTCTTTTCTTTTTTGTACAAAATCCGACGGTCTTATAAGAAGTCTGCCGGTATAATAAACACTTAAAGGAGCTAGGTATGTTCAAGTAAATAAAAATAATACCAGCATATTTTTGTCCCTGTGCAGGGCTCTCATACAAAGTTCAAGCAACTAAATAAAAAGCAACTCACCGAGATTGGCACATTGTGCGTATATTCGCCCCTAACGAAGGGGCAGTTGGGCGAGTGCCTCTCATGCTCCACCCAAGGCTCGTCCGACTTCTCCCAGCAGACCAGACACACGAGGCAAGTGAAACACATGGCTCGGTCGTCGCCGCTTGGTGAAGGCTGGTGGTAGAAACCAGCTTGAGCCATTCGAGCTGGGAGCGCCCATCTGTGGAGGAGGAAATGGTTAGTATAAGACAATTGGTCCCTTAAAGGGCGCATTCTGAAAGTTGGCAACATTTTACATAGCTGTCAAATGTTTGTTTTTCGTAATTATAGTAACACTGAATATTTAGTTAAACGGAGACTTTCCAAATGCTTTTTTACACCTAAAACAGTTACAACACCGTATCACAATCACAATCAGCCTATAACATTCCCACTGCTGGGACAGGCCTCCTCTCTGTGAGAGGGAGTGGGCCGTAATCCACCACGCGGGCCCTGTGCTGGCTGGTTGGCGGATGTCACATGTCTGAGTTTTTGGTTCTCGGACATGCCGGTTTAATCACGATGTTTTCCTTCACCGTTTTGAGAGCAGTGATGATGAAATTATTAACACAACAAAGTAAAGCGCCTGCCTGGGTTTAAACCCACGACCTACACTTCGTAAGTCGGGGCCGTTACTACTGGGCCTCCACTGCACTCCACACTCCACTTACAACACCTAATTTAGTATTATTATTGCAATTCATATTCAATAGTGCATTACATAACGATATTTTATCATTTTATATAGTAATATCGATAAATTCATCACAACAGCGAATTATTTGACACCTATTTGCGACGTTGCCAACTATTAGAATGCCCGCTACCCTTTTGAAACATGTTTTAACCAAAAGCGACAATGGCCATAAAATGGCCTTTCTTGTTTATTGTTTAGATCTTGAGTGTTTCCACAGAAGAAAGGGTAATATTTATTTACAAACTCTTCGTGCCCGGCGTCACCCGGGGTGAATTTCATACAAAAATAGCATCCAAATTTCCGACTCTTCCGGTAGATTTCCAAAAAAAAATCTTTCATACAAACCTTGGCCTGACAATTACAAACACAACAAAAAAATAATTAGCCAAATAGGTTTCAGCCGCTTTGAAGTCATGCGCGGACAAATATTATTGGCAATTGATTTTTATTTATATAGATTTGATTGCAAAGCTTCAGTGTTACGCAAAAGTTTTATGTTGATTATTGTTACGTGTTATTTTGTAGCAAACAGAAACTCTATGTAAGTTTCCTTTTTCGTAAATTACAGGTATTAGTAAAAATATTGCAGACAGAAAATGAAGCATTTTTAAGTAAAATTTATGCTTTATTTCTCGTTATTAGAATAGAATAGAATAGAATACTCTTTATTATGTACACCATAAAAAATAATTATTATTGTATCGTTATTGTGCGCGCCGAACTGCCGACTGTTATTTAACTTTTGTTGCGGAGTGATCCCACTCTCACACTTAGGGCCCGTTGTTTGATACATAGTTAAACATGACCATTAGTCAATTTAACAATAATTAGTCACTTGACAATAGTCAAGAGCTGTCAAAGTTTAACTACACTGTCTGTGCATGTTTAACTTTTATAGCAAACTGTCAATTTTTTTAACTGTAGTTAGCTTAACCATTTGTTAAACAACATACTTCTGTCATTTTTAACAAATTGTTAGTTTAACTAACGTATTTTAACTATTAGTATTTTAACTACTGATCAAACAACGGGCCCTAAGGCTTAATTTACACCACCGCGGAATGGAATGGCAGCGACTTTTTTTTAACAAAGCATAATGATCTTTATGTCAATAGTGTACCGTACAAACTAGATACGAGCCAAATAACAGGTCGCGCGTCTTCTGGAGAATTCTCGCGCATTCTCAGACATTCCCGCATACAATTTCGTTGCAAAAAGTCGCTTCCATTCCATTCCGCGTCGGTGTAAATTGAGCCTAAGGGCTACGCTTCCCTACCAGTAAAATAATTGCGTTCTCGTCACAAGAAATGTGTTAGAACAAGCTAAAACCAAACCAGAGCTTAAACCTGGACTGGTCTCCTCGTCCCAGGAGCATGGCACCAGCTGGCCCACGCTGGTAATGGTAACTGTACTAACTTGTAGTCCATGTGCGGCCACCGCTTGAAGGTCTCCTTCCTCTCGGCCTCGCTGTACATGAGTGGCCTGCTCTCCTCGTCGCGAGACATTGGCACCAGCTCGTTGGCTCGCTGGCCGACCGCGGACGCGATGGCCAGCGCTGGTATCCGTCGGTTCTGGCCCTTCAGCTCCTGGACCACGCCGGTGGTGACCAGCCGGAGCGTGGAATGCGGTAGGCAGATTGTTACTGTGCTCCACTGGAAGATTTTATTGAAGTTAGTTGGTACACTGTTTAAAATAACATTAGTAACGGAAAAAGAGCTACCAAAAAAAAACCCTTTGGTTCAGCCAATGCCATAATTAACGATTTATTAATTACACAAACTTGGTAAACATGGTTCTATCTATTTGAATCGCCATTTTAATTCGTGGGTTTCTTGGGGCATTATTTTTTCGTTTAGTCCTTAAGACTGCTGTGTGCATTCGGAAAGTTGGCAACGTAGCAAATAGCTGTCAAATATTTCGTTGTTTTGATTAATTAATCAGTATTTTTAAGGCCCACTTGCGCGTTCATGGGTTATCCTAAATAACTCGGGAGTTAACAGTTAAATCAGGGTTGATAAAATAATTCATCTTGCGCCATCAAGAGTTAGAGGTAAACCTAGGGTTTAACTTTTAAATATTTATCCCACCGATGTGGAAGAATTAAATAGCCAAACTCTGGCTTAGTGCTAGTAATGTCAAAATAAATTGACGTTATGAGGTACCGCTGATAACTTAAACTTGATATGAATTGAAGACTGATATTTTGTATTTTATATTGATCGACGTTGTAGTAAGTGAAAATTTGGTACTATATCAGCGCAATATATTCATGAACTCATACAAAAATAAACACAAATTATAAAAAAACTTAAAACATAGTTTTCCTTATCTGACGTTTTCGTCAATCAATAAACTAAATATCCATGGAAACCAGACACAATACGATTAAAATGAAAAGTAATGTTATGAAATTCAACGGCAAGAAAGTATTACGTATCATAATTTTGTGTAAGAGGTGGGTATACAATTTCCGTTAATTGTTCGTTCATTCATTTTTGGTCGGATTACTTAACAAGGCACAGACATGGCAATTCTACTTGATGTTTCGTCGATTGAACTGCAATGTTCCCACCCTACTCAAAAAACACTAATGTCAGGATAACTAACCCAGTGTTACTTTTTAGTGGCGCAACGCGTAATAAGAGTTAAAATATTAATTACTTAACTCTGAGTTTACCAACTCTACATTTCGACGGTGTATTATCAATACCTAATAACTACAAAACCATGATTCTACAGGAGGCGAAAAAAAAGTTTATTTTCTATAGTTTTTAACATTTGAATCTAAAAGTTACTTATATTTAAAAAATAGTAGGAGACGCTTGTGATGATGATAATGATTTCAGACCTATGCCTTTGCAAGTACGAGGTCTATCATCGTATTCCTACGAATATGTAATAAAGTGAAAATCGCTAAAATGTCTGATTATTAGATATTGGTACTTCACCGTCGATTTACTCATTTAACCCGACTAAACGTGCAAGTAGGCCTAAATGAAATTATGAAATATCGCTCTGTGTTGCAATATATTAAATACATCAATCTCAATCTGCCTAGCCTTTCCGAACTATCTTGGGGTCGGCTTCAAGTCTAACCGCGTGCACCAGTATTCTACATGGAGCGACTGCCTATCTGATCTCCAAAACCCAGTTACAAGGTAACACGATACCCCTTGATAAGACTGGTTATCAGACTTGGGCTTCTGACTACCCGTTACGACTGTCAAAGATGGTCACCCATCCACGAACCGACCGCGGCAAGCGTAGCTTAACATTCGATCGCCCAGTGCAGATGTTATCATTTAGCCACGAGCCCCTCAATATAGTAAATATGAATTGCAATAATAACAGTGGATTAGGTGTTATAACAGTTTTAAGTGTAAAAAAGCATTTAGAAGGTACTAAAACTAAAAAATTTGTGTCACGATATTTTAGTACAAAACACAGCGATATTTCATAATTTTATTTAGTAACTAGCTTCTGCCACCGTGGATGTCGGAAATTAAAAGTACCTTATATGTTAATCCAGGTTATAAACTAATACAAGGGTGGCAGAGACATCGACGCACAATCTGTTAGCATGGATTCAGTACAAGATTCAAGAACCCTTTGTTTTTCTACCGTATTTGTTCAAATTAGGGCTAATTAGGGCCCTAATTTGAACAAATACGGTTATTGTGACTTAACTATAATAGTTAGACATATAGCCTCGCGGACTTTTTTGTGGGTAATGATGAGTATTATAACATGTATTAGATTATTTTACTTTTCGCAGCGCACGCCAAAGATATCAAAAAAATTACCTCTAAAAGTCATTCTTTTAGAGGCAATTTTTTTGGTATCTTGAGTTTCATTATTGCATTTTCCTAGGGATCTCAATTTTTATCAAATATGAAATACCCAAATAACCATGAAATAACTCATGTTGAGAATGTAGCTTTTTATAGGTGAAATAATTTTTTAAATCTGTTATGTATTTTTTGAGTTTATCCATTACAAACAAACATACGAAAAAATAAAATCTTTTCTCTTTTTAACATAGTTTAGAAATTAGTTTTGATTTATATAAAATTAATTATCAAAACAGCGAAATATTTGACAGCTTTTTGCGACGTTGCCAACTATCAGAAAGCACTCTCTTAAAATTAGAGACATTAGTACAAAATGTCTTATTACCTTTTGTGCCTTGACTCCTTTCCTGACAGGCTCTGCGTCGATGGAGTTCTTCAGCTCGTTGATGAAGTCTGTCAGACCCTCGATGGAGTGAGCGTCTAGACTCTGAAGACATTGGTACAGGAGCACCGCCTGTAACAAACCAAAAGAAAGATATTTTTATTCAAACTCAAAGCATTTATTTCAAATAAACCAATTACAGGCACTTTTGAATTGTCAAGGGGTCGGTCAGTCAGAAAGTACATTCATTTGTTTAAGAGTCGTTTATTCAGGAGTAGTGGTGGGCAGTGGTAAGGTCCCGACTAGCGTATCGCATGCACTAAGTTGAACCCAGGCAGATTTTTTACTTTGTATAATTTATCTCATCACCACTATTCTAAATACGGTGAGAAATCCGAAGCCATAGATCCAGAAATTTCAAGAAATGTGTGACCTCGACCAACCCGCACTGGGCCCGCGTGGTGGATTACGGCCCACTCCCTCTCACAGAGAGGAGGCTTGTGTCCCAGCAGTGGGAACATTATAGGCTGATTATGCTACTATGCTAATTAGCAGGCGTAGCATAACGCTTTCTATTTCTTGGAAGACAAGACAAAGCTATTTCTATACAAAGTTTCGTTTCTCCATTTTTGACATCGCACCGTAAAAATCCTTCTACAATCCGTCATTTTGTCTTTCCTTTCTACCGATCGTTATTTAGGTCCTTTTATATGTAGACTATTTTAGAAGAAAGTTTTCTATCCCAAACGTCAAAATCACACTGACAATTGACAGTTGTCTAAGGTAGTGAAGACAATTTGATTTTGTAATCGCCATGCTAAAGACAGTAGAAAACTTTTTACTCGACGGCCACCAAGTATAAAAATGGAATTTTTCACTTTTTGTATAGAGAATGTGCAAAATTATTACCTACATGTTTAGTTTTGGGGGTTTAAGAGTTTCCATAAAAGGAGTCAAAATTTTCATTATTTTTGCGATAGGACACACAATTTTCGAGATATAAGCAAAATAAAAGAAAAACGCGAATAAACAACCGAATTTCGTAAAAAGTGCAGTTGACTCTTTCTACTTTACTGCCGTCTTACTGTCTTCACGAAACGTCATTTTTGTCTATTCTTCCGTCGACAAAACCTGTTTCTATGATGGTCATGCTACGCGTGCAGGCATCTAAAAATGTCCTTTGCCCATTTGCAGTCAACAATTAAATCCGTTATTAGTATGGACATAAAGTTGAACAACATTAAAAACCTATTATAGAATGCACCTATAATTTTCCACTCATTAGAACGGGGAGAGGGAACGAGATCCGTTATTTGGAAATGGACCGTATGATACGATGCCTGCTGCCACCCAACCGTCTAAATGTGCAATGGCATTATATTATTTACCTTCGAACAGTCTACAAGTTCGAATACTTAAATTATTTTTAATCGAATTAAAAAAGGAGATTATGCATTCATGTTTTTGTACTTCCGAAACTAAAATTATTGTTCACTCTGTATTTGTTTTTTTTATAGTCAATTTGACTATCTGACCCGACAGACGTCCTGTCCAAATTTCAATAATTCATACAAAAATCCTTTAGAAAACACCATTTTCAGTTTTACCCAAATTATCAAATTTTCCGGGTAATTTTTCTTATAAACCTAATGGGCCCAGTCGTTCTCAAGTGATGCGCTTACCAACGAACAGCATTTCATTCTGATTTATTTAAATAAATAAAAATCAAACAAAACAAAACAATACAACACATACATATCTATTATCTAAAAGATATGTATTGTCCAAAGTTGTTGTTGCGTGTTCTACAAAGATTGTCTTTCATTATCGTAAACACCACCATTTCCCCGAAAACTTCCACCCCAACGGCCCACCCTACTTACACCGGATTAGAATAAATTAATTGTAACATAACTAAACGCATTTCATTATACGACACTCCATCGATACACCGTATACATTGAATAGTAAATCGATTGTGCGGTTTGCCCGTCCCAATGTCGTGTCGTCATCTAAACATTGAGTCATGAACGAAAACATCTTGACTTGGTCATATTGTAACCTTTGGTCGCGACTTCGGGATTTCCTGTACATAATCTTTCATTCCCTATTTCTGCCTTTACTTGGTGGAATTTCCGAAAATTCTTATTTGGTTGATGTTTACGATACAAAAATTTAATCGCATCTATCTAGCTCCAATGGTTCACGCTTTGCATTGTCGGTCAGTTTCATACAGATAGGAATACATCTCGAAATAATAGAAGGTTGTATTTTTAACCCCTAAAGATAAAACGACCTTCTAATACGTTGCGTCAGAGCAAAATAACGCGTGGGTAGTAAGTTCATTTAGCGGTCCCCGCCGCCTTTAAGGATACAAAAATCATTAGCAAATAATCTAATATTATTTTACATGGTCTTTAAATATGATTTTTTCTGGGGTCATAATTTTTTCTACCGAAAGACACTGTTTTTTATTATATGCCAACTTACCCCTAGCAAAGCCCCTACGGCTTGTGGGAGGCTACCAGCATGCAGGGTACCGTATCTTAAACCAACGTCAGACACTAGTTGTCTGGTATTTATGCTGAACTAGGCCTATTTGACGCAGCCGTGAGGCACACAATATCGATATAACTACGTTTTTTGTGTGTATATTATGTGCGTAACCTGTGTAAAAAAAAAACTCTTTCTTTCCGATAAAGATAAATTAATGTAGTCATCGTATTCATAAGTAAAACTAATGAAACCTTTTTTACGAATCCGTCCTCGTGATAAGTTCGTTGCTTTCCGGCATGAAACACAAATATGACGTGCCTACTCTATGTGCTTATTCAGGATACATTACAATTCCGTACAAATACCTAACAGCTGGCATGATGTAACTCTGTTACAGCCACACGAGTTCAAACATAAATTTTATATTATTAGATGGATATAATTACAGTTTTAGATGATGTGGAATAAAACATCAGCATTATTTTAAGCAACAACATAACTAACTATAGTTCTATTGCAGTAAAAATGATTTTTGGGCTCATGATTCTTGTCAATCGAAAATCTAGGGGAAGACCACGTTTTATCATTTAGCCATAGTTAAGCCAACCTACCTACTTGAATTTAGACAAAAATATATTTATTTGGTAAGGACACAACACAAATCAACCTATCATAAAACAATATTTTCAGCAATAACAATAAATTACGATAATCTATTTATGTTGCATAAATTCCTGACCAGCAGATGATGAAGAGAACTTTGAATAAAGTTAACTATGCCACGGGAAAGGGATGTTAATAAACATAATATTACATTACCTACTAATTACAATATTAATATAATTATGCGTCATCTTACTGGAGAATTCCACAGCGTACTGTGCCAATCTCTAAAGTAGATAACAGACGCTTCACTTTTTGTTCATTTTTTTCTTGCATTCGGGATTTTTCTCTTGTGAAACGTCTAAATACGAAATGAAACAAAAGAATTGATTAGTGAACCGATCCAACGATGTTAGATATCGGCACTCGTCATCTTTCACTCACTTCGTCACTCGGTCTTTTTTAACCGACTTCAAAAATAGGAGAAGGTTCTCAATTCGACTGTATTTTTTATGTGTGTTGGCTCATAACTTTTTTCTCGGTGAACCGATTTGGATGATTCTTTTTTTATTTGAAAGATGGTGCTTCACATGTAGTCCTTTTTAATTTGATCAAGTTCTGACCAGGAATTTTTGAGTTATCCTTAATACTGCGTATTTTTTCCGCGTAGTTTATATTGATGATGTTATAATAATTTAATGTCACGGTTATTTACATATCAAGTAGTGGTATACGAATGTGTGCGGGGTAGGTACAACAACTAAAAAGTGAAAAATAGAAGGTTTTTTACAAAAACACAACCGACTTAAAAAAAAACACAAAAAAACGTGAAAAATAACTTTAATTTCGGAGGTCGGTGGCCAAAAACGAAAATACACAACCAAAGACACCAACTTCCGAAATTAAAATTATTGTTCATGTTTTTTAGTGTTTTTTTTTTTGGAAGTCGGTTGTTTTTTTGTAAAAAAGTTTTTATTGTAATTTGTGTTTTTTCTTTGCGTCATGTTTACCGCAAATAAACGTATTTTCTTTCTTTTCTTTACTTACCGAATGATCGAAAAATTTAATGAGCAGGTGAACGTTAATTCCTATGTATTTTTTTACGGTGCCGTGCGAACTCGGAATGAAACAAAAATGGACAGTCACGAAGCGTCTGATAGCAGCTTAAGATAAATCATATTCATAACATGACAGACAAATATGTGTTCCAGTAAAATGTAATGTAAGATTTTTAATTAGCGACATAAACTGACGTCATCATGTGTGCTACCCTGAACTAAAACTGCCGTAAGTAGAGCTATGCATAATCAGCCTATAATGTTCCCACTGCTGGGATACAGGCCTCCTCTCTGTGAGAGGAAGTGTGCCATAATCCACCACGCGGGCCCAGTGCGGGTTGGCGGATGTCACATCGAGTCTTTGGTTCTAGGACATGCCGGTTTCCTCACGATGTTTTCCTTCACCGTTTTGAGAGCAGTGGTGATGACATAATTTACACAAAGTGCCTGCTTAGGTTCGAACCCACGACCTACAACTCGTAAGTCGCGGCCGTTACCAAGTACAGCTATGATTGATACTAAAAACCCTTCAATACAATATGCAAATACGATTTATTACGTATTAATATTTTATTGATCGTGTCTAGGCAAATGGTTTGATTCGTAGGTAAGTAGGGCAAACGGAATTTGGTTATTCTGAATAGCTTACCAACAGCTCGCAAATTGGAACTGGCGTTTGTAAATGGCAGGCGATAGACTCGCGCCAATACATTACATCTACAACTTTTATCGATGAAAAGTACAGTCGGAAAAAGAGATACCTAAGTAGCCAGGCAACAAACTAAGTCCCGTATTACAGAAGGTTACTCAATACTCAAGCATTACTTAAAACTAGTTTCAACCAATCAAATGGCTCGAATCTAGTTTTAAGTAATGCTTGAGTATTGAGTGACGTTCTGTAATACGGGCCTACGTCTCGTATTACAGAACCTCACTCAAGACTCAAATATTAATAAGAACTAGTTGTAACCAATCAAATGGCTATAGACTAGTTTTAAGTAATGTTTGAGTCGTGAGTGAGGTTCTGTAATATGGGCCTAAAAGTCCATTGGCGTTGTGAGTGTGCTCAGTAGTAAAATATTTGACTTAGTCCGTCTGTGTCTTATGTAAAAAAGTCCGGCCAAGTGTGTGTCGGACAACGCACAGTAAAGGGTTCCGCGTAGTTAGGATGAATATTTACGCATGCACAGTATCGATTTTAACGACTGCAAAAATAAGTTTGTATTTCATAGTATTTCCCGAAAAAGCTATGAAAAACCAAAGTTATCACTGCAGTTGTAACCGAAAAGATGCCAGACCTCAAAACTATTGGACTAAATAAAAAAAGTCACTGAGAAACATCATAATATTTTTAATTATGGGATACAACGCGCAACGCTACATGCACACACGCTGTTTTTTTTTTGTTTATCCTTTGGTTACATGCATGGGGAGAGCCACCTCTATTTATTATTTTTTACGTCATTCCACTAGTGCAGTGTTTTTCAACCTGTGGGTCGCGACCCACTCGTGGGTGGTGGTGGGTGTGTGTGGGAAGCCTCTTTAAGGGGGTCGCCGTTACTTTAAAATTTAAAGCTCATAAATATAAATCCATACTACGTAGTTCAAAATGTTATATTTTAAGTTAATGTTTTCAAAAAGCACTGCAGGTGTACAGAATACACCTTCTTTCCATTTTTCATCAACATAATGCAAATAGTCTCAAGAGTAAAATGGCTTTGTAACATCCGGACGGAAGGTCAGACAGACTGACTGACGGACAAACGAACATGGGAATTATAAGGTTTCCGTTTTAGCCATTTGGCTACGCAACCCTAAAAAAGTTATTACAGGTGTGGTAATAATGATATTTGCTTACTAAGTGCAAATATGTTTTTTAAATGATAAGCTGGAAACCAAACTCTTACGTTGACTATACATTGACTGTTTTTCAATAAAAGAGGCTTATTTGGAGGAGTTGATACTATTTCAGTCAGGTGCAACATAACTAACTCAGTGCATGCAGTAAAATATCTCTACTAATATTATAATAATCAGAACCAAAGGCAGGACATACCTACTGATGATAAAAAAAAATCAGTACTTCTACCAGTTTTCTGCAAAAAAAAATCCTCCCTATACACCGCATATTAGGTAATCAATTTAGATTTATATTGCAACCTTTCCTCTTTGGCAGAGACTGCACTCTTTTAATAAGAACTTTCTCTTAGCTAATATTCTTGCAAACTTCTATGAATCTTGAGTCGCGTTGTCACATATTTAGTAAAAAAAGGGTGTAAACCATAATTACAACCTTTCACCAATCTGCGCGTACTGAACCATTGGGAAATCGCAGCTATTGACATGTATAATTTTAAGAGAAAAAAAGATACAAAAAAATTAAAAAAATGCCCCAGGCATTAAGTCAGCCTTTGTGCAGAATTTTTTTACTTGTGCATAAAGTTAAGCTATTGCATAGCTTTTATCGCGGGCTTTGAGCGCGGCAACCGAATCAACAAATTCCGTAACGAAAATATAATCTAACACCCCCCACTCCGCCTACCATGTAGCTCGGCCGAGCATTCGCTTAACGTGTATGTATATGGTACGACTGTACTTGAATTAATATCAAAGAAAAAAAAATACTGCATAAATAAAAAATGAATAAATAATTATAATTGCATAAGTTGATAAAAAATGCTGTGCAATAGCTTTACCGCGGCAGTCCCCGAGTGCCACACGTGTTTTTTAATAAATAAATGTAAGTAATAAATTAATAATGTACCTAAATGCATTGTTGAATAATTTCACTAGTTATGTGGTAGTTAGGTCATTATTTCTGAATCCAGTATCATTCCACCCACACGTCACCTAACACATATTATCGAAAAGCCGAGGAGACGATAAGCCTGGAGTGTATGCTGTAATCAATCATAATATCCTGTCACACGAACTAATTTTATTTAGAACTTCCTATTAGTAGAACAATGCATCGATTGGTATGCATATTTCTAATTTACTTGCCAAATAAAACGCCTGTAGATAGAGGTGTATTTCGCTATTATGTTTAAGGCAAATGATAAATGATTTTATTTCTATAAGTAGGTTTGAACAAACACTTTTACACGTCAATCATATTTTAAAAACTAGATGACGTCGGAAAAAAGGTACAAACTCAGAGGTCACAGTCTCTTTTAAAGTCCAGACATAATCTTGGTCAGATCATGTGAAGACCATGTAGATTTGTGTCTGAAATAGTCTTTTATGGAAAAATCACACAGATTGAGTGGACCTGTCCAGTCAGTGCACGCATTTGTCAGTAATCGTGCAGCTCAACTCAGAACTTAAGGAGTTCAACGATTCGACGAACAATACCAAAGAAAGGACATTTGGGTAGGCCACAAAAATTACTCAAACTGCCAGACCATGATGAAAAAAAAGCAACAATGACCCACATAGTCTTCACATTCACAATATTAAAATATGCAAACAGACCTATCTGAACCATAGAAATCTGAACTGACGAACCAG
This sequence comes from Dryobotodes eremita, assembly GCA_917490735.1. Classification (NCBI taxonomy): domain Eukaryota; kingdom Metazoa; phylum Arthropoda; class Insecta; order Lepidoptera; family Noctuidae; genus Dryobotodes; species Dryobotodes eremita. Next base: position 17,962,891 of record OU823257.1, read on the forward strand.
CTCAAGGACGGTCAGAACGGATGGGTGTACATACTTGGTAGTCTTATCAGTTACAAGGTCGAACACCCTTTAGTCCCATGTAATAGGAGTAACCCAAGTATAACCTTATGGCCATTAACCGCCAGAATTTGTGCCTACTGTAGTATATTGAGTAGTCTGAAGGTATGTCAAAATATTATCTTAATTGTATGTGAGGGTATGTGGTAATAAATCAGTGTATAACCAACCTGCGTGTGTTTTATAACATGGTGACGGTGGTGGAATCCAGATTCCGATTCCTGTTACTTAGAATTTCCTAATAAAAAAACAGAATAACAAAAGTTGACACATAATTAACTTTAACTAAAATAAATCAATCATAACATATGGTTAAAAGTAAATATACCACACAATTAATCTTTTATTTACACCTGGCTCTTTTGATCTACTTAACATCTTTTCATACAAACGCGCCATGTGAAGTTAACTGAAAACGTGTTTACTGCACCCTAATTGCGTAACACACTATTAATCACAATCTGAATTATTTTGAAGGATGTTGCTAATCCATTGCTTCATATGTTCGAAAAATTGTCTACTCAACAACGTAAATAACGCAATGAATGTTGTTGAAGTGTCAAAATGAAAGCCATTCCTACTGTTAGTGTGTTACGCAATTACCCCGCTGGTTAAACATAATTATTGAGGACTAGCTTTTGTCCGCGGCTTCGCCCGCATGGATGTCGGAAATTATCTCACGGGAACGTGCTACCGAGACAAAAAGTAGCCTATGTCCTTCCACAGGATGCCATCTACCTTCTTGCCAAATTTTATCGAAATCTGTTCAGTGGTTTAGGCGTGAAAAGATAACATACAGACAGGGTTACTTTAAAATTTATAATATTAGTATGGATGATCTAATTCCCGAAAATCAGCAGTAGTGTTTTACGTTAAGGTGAAAAGGAGAAAGTTCCTGGAAGATCTAAGATGCCATGATGATAGCTAATAAAAAAAACAAATTTCAAATCTACATGGTCTTCACATGATCGGACCAAGATTATGTCTGGACTTTAAAAGAGACTGTGACCTCTGAGTTTGTTTCGGCCTTTCTTCTCAGAGTAGTCAGATAGGAAACGCCGACCTCATCTAGTTTTAAAATATGATTGACGTGTAAAAGTGTTTGTACAAACCTACTTACAGAAATAAAATCATTTAGAATTTAAGAAAAACTTAATTATCCTTATCTCATTGACATGTATTAATAATGCAAAATACTTAAATGACCCTTGAAATTTAATTTATGTTGAATTAACCCAATCGGGGCTATCGTTTTTGTGCTCACCAGGTTGGCGCTACTGTCGAGTAAGGTCCTGTTGCAGTACTTTTATTTGATGTTTTGGATATGTTTAAGTACCCTTATATACATAGTATGTTTATATTCATTACATTTTAAAACTTCAAATGAATATTATAATGTTCCAAAAATTGGCAAGCATGAAGCAGACAAATCTTATTCTTCTTTCAATGCTACCAAATTAGACCCTAACTTTTTAATTAAAATCTTAAGCCATAACTTATCAAGAATGGCACAACCATTACAGCTATTATGAATCATTCGTTAAAATCCGTGATAAAAGAACAGTGAACATTCAGTACATTCGACATAAATGGAGACCTTTCTGAACACTAGCGCCTCTAGCGGCGAACTCAAGCGCGGCAGCCCTCATTGATCAGAACACTGTTGTTTATAGTATTCACATTATGTATAGTAAGGTATTTTTCACATAATGATGCTCCACATGTTTGCCTGCCATTACAAGTAACGCGTTATATTTAGCATGAAGATGTTATAATTACGCATCAACAGTATTGATGGTATGAACCGCAAAGATAAGTTTGTATTTCAAAGTAAGTAAGTTTCGAAAAAACTATGAATAAAGTTATTTCTGCGGTCGTTACTGTAAATATCCCATATCCCAAAACTATTTACTTAAATAGAAAAGTCAGTTGGAAACATCATAATCTATTTAATTATGGGATCCATCAATACCACACGCTTATGTGTATAGAAGTATTCTTTTCATCCCTGATTTCCATGTATGGAAAGTACCATCCCTAATTTATTTTCGTAATTTCACTACACCAATATTTAGTGGTGCACAGGATATAATTTTTTCCAAATTTCATAGGTATAGAGCAAATACTACCTGAGTAAAATGGCTGTGTGACTTCCGAACAGACAGACATGACGAATTCATAAGGGTTATGTTTTTGCCATTTGCCTACGGAACCCTTAAAAGACTTAAATATCCGGAAGGATTGACCTATTAACGCACTGACGGTATATATTATAATTGACCTTTGTTTGTTGCCGCTGATCTGCAGGTACGAAGGAGTATAAACGTTGCGGCTATTTGAAGTAGCGGTTATTGTTGTGGTTTAACCACCAGTAACCACACTAGTTTTATTGTTGTTTTTTATAATAATATCGTATCTTTTGTTATAGTCACAAGGTATTGGACAGTAGGACAGAGTGATAGGTAAACCCAGAGCCTTCAAAGATTCCAAGAAACCGGATGGTTGTGAGGAGACTTGCTGATGGAGGTGTGATCGGATTTTTCCGTTAAGATATTCTCACTGATAGTCAGGAGTTAGGTTCTTTGTCCCGCTGGTAGATACTTAGTTAAAGATAAAGTATACATTTGAGTTACATGTACACGTATCTCCAGCCAGCAAACTCTGGGCAGTCAGTTTTGCGCCCCTCTTCACTGGCTGACTAATCTTTTCACCATGGCACCAGCTATTTCTGAATGGCTTGACCCGATACAACAGAAGAACCGAAATAATTAATACTTGCTCAATATACACAACAGAACAGCTTCTAAATAAATATAAATAAGAAACATTTGTGAGCAGTGGTGGCCCAGTGGTATCAGCCCCGACTTACGAGTTGTAGGTCGTGGGTTCGAACCCAGGCAGGCGCTTTACTTTGTGTAAATAATTTCATCACCACTGCTATCAAAACGGTGAAGAAAAACATCGTGAGGAAACCGGCATGTTCCAGCACCAAAAATTCGAAGACATATGACATCTACCAACCCGCACTGGGCCCGCGTGGTAAATTACAGTCCATTCTCTCTCAAAGAGAGGAGGCCTGTGTCCCAGCAGTGGGAACATTATAGGCTGATTATGCTAAGAAACATTTTGCCATAAATATAAACTCAAACAAACACATTATAATTACAAACTCACTAAATCAGTAAATTTTAATTAGGTCTACCAAATGTTAATATTTATATAACAAAGTACATAATAATTATGATGCAAATTATGTTTCATGAACATATCATTCATATTTATGATTACACATGCATACAATCTACATTTAAGAAATATAGCACTATGTACTGTTGTTTAAATCTATGGAAAAAGGTGTATTATAGCATGTATGTGATGAGATTTCAATACTTATAAGTCACAGTGAATTGATGATCCCTAAACAAACACATTGTTTCAAATATCCACATTCTTCATTTTTTCTACTGCTGGCCAAACATTTCACCAAATTTTCTTCATAGGAGACGTCATGCAGACAATGTGGAAACGTGAAGGGACAACCACAAGTCAGCATACTTATTTGCATTCTATCTATCTTTACAATATAAACCTTAGGAGATTGTCCTGTCAGGACTAACATTTGCAGTTTAAAAGCTAAAAAGATTCTAAATAGCTCAAAGAGAAATAAATTATTTATTTATGTAGATTCAATGTTCATAATATCAACAAGTTTTTTCATTATTACAATATATATATATATGAAGGGTACAGGAAAAGAAGGGGCTCATTGACATATATCGTAAAAGGTAACTAAATATGCCATTCAATTTGTTATAATCGGGCCTTTCATTGGTTTATTCAGAATAGTATAAAAAGGGCTCATTGTAAAGATAATCCACAAACAAAAAAATCTACAAATTACTAAATGAATCCCATTGCAGCTCAAACTTGGAAATATCATTGCTTTTATTGATACAAAACCGATAATTACAGATACACTAGAATACGTGATATATAAAATTTACAGTTCATTAATATAAGCGCTGATTTTTGACAGAATAATTACATGTTGAAAATTTAATTTGCCATTATCTCTGAATATTTTTTTTGTTGATCAGCCCCTTCTTTTCCTGTGCCCTTCATATGTCATCCTCCCACCCTTACCCCAATTTTGTTGGGGTTGGTGCAGTCATGTCTTCTTCCATACATTTCTGAAGTCACCCAAATCTATATACTAATAATAAAGCCGAAGAGTTTGTTTGTTTGTTCGCGCTATTCTCTGGAAGTACTAGTTGGAATTGAAAAAAATCTGCATTTGATAGCCCAATTCTTGAAGAAGGGTATAGTCTATTAAATATCACGCTACGGCCCTTAGGAGCCGAGCAAAAGAAAAAAAGGTCAGAAAGAACGCTAAGCGAAAACAAAGTACTAGCGCGAGCGGGCGATGCGATGCGACGCGTCGGGGGCCGAAATCTCACGCGGATGAAGTCGCGGGCAGAAGTTAGTAAATTATAATATTTCAATGTCATTGTAGTTTCTATTGAAGTAATCTGATGGTTAGAACTTATTCATTGAATTTGCGTAATGACGGAGAAACTAGTTTTAAAAACGAGCTTTCACATCAGGGAGCCTATTCTCTATGTCCATTAACGAAAATACGGGCCCGTCCGAAAGTAGTTTGAAACTTTGGAGTGAACCCAACACCCAATTAATTTAGTTTATTGGAACGGTAAAAGCACATCGGGAGTAGGGCCAACTGCCATATCATGGTTTCACTCATTCATAGGTTGGGCCCCAAAATAATCATTTATGTCCGTAGGTGATACGGAGTAGAAAACGCTCATACTATGGATTTCGTGCTTAGAGTGTAAACCCCGGCATACTAAGTTTTATTAACTAACTAGCTAGCTAAAGCGCGGCATGGGAGCAGTCTTAAAAACAAAAACGGTTATCAAACCACCCCATTATTAGAGCGGACAAAACAAAACATGTAAAAACATTCAAATTGGTTAAGCCATTTTTGATTTTTAACGAGACTGACAAACAGCAATTGATTTTTATATATAAAAAGATAGTTATCTGTCAAGTCACCTCTTTTTTTAAGAACCATAATTAGAAAAATGATTAACAATCTCAATCAATAATTACTGCAACTTACAATCACTGTTAGATTGATGAGTAGACAATCTACATAGAAATTGATAACAGAGCAATCATTAACTGCAGATGCACAGAATATAATCTAGTAGAGAAATAATTAGTCTTTGTTCTATCGGAATCAATTAATTTCATAAGTACATTCCAGTATTGTGAAATTAAATAAAGGAAGTCTAAACAGTAAGAATAGTTGGTTCAAATGCAGATAAGATATTGATAGTAATCTTGTATTGGTATCTACAACACCATCATTTTTAGTATTGTATTCATTCTTGCATAATTTGAAGTCATTCGTTTTCTTTATGATTGTTGCACGCAGTGATCCACTGTGATAAGCTTTGTTGATTATTTTGATGAAAATATTGCGCTTAGACCTCTTTATTAAGTTTGACCATGTAACAGTATAATCTCCTTGTGCAGTTCTTACGTGTCGGCATATTATATCGGAATGCTTACAAAATTTAGGTAAAACCATTTCTCGATAAATAATTTATTGCTTGCATAAAGGTGGTTCTCATTGTTTGTAGTAGGTAAACATTTAAAATATACATTTAGGATGCAAAAATTCAAAACAATAACCTGTTTTTTTTTTTTTACAATACTTACAATAAGTTTACATACATGACTAAGGATATTGACATTAGCATCTAATTTACATCAAGTTATTGTTATCATGATTGCAATATGTGCACATTTTTGATGATTGGTGATACGAATTATTGATCAGAATTGAAAATGAGAACATACCTCGGATAATACAAGCTCGATCCTTATGATTTTGTCAGGCTGCGAAGACGGCAGCGGGCGCTGGAGCGCCGTGTGGAGAAGCAGCACTCCATTGTAGTCGGTGCGCGCACCAACCCCGCTGCTGTCCCACACGAACACCCGGTCCGCGCCTCCCGCATACTCCACACCAAGCGTACCACCGTCATCTTCAAACACAAGACAACACTTCAATCCGGCATAAATGGAATTGTTTATTGAGAACTGTCAAATCGAGAAACAATGTAGGGCACCGAAAAAAGTCACTGCCAATTATCCGTGACTAAAATTACCCCTAATCCTTCCAAATACAACATGATTAGTAACACAAATCAGTATAAATCTTTTGTTCGCCGATTATTAGCGTCTTACTTACCCGCTGACAGACAAGAAGACTGCAGTATCACACCCGAGTTCACATCCAAAACGTGTACACCACCTACGTCAGTCTTCACCAATATTATATTTAAGTTACTATGATAAGTTAGAGAAGTAACAGGAAAGTTCATACGTATATAACCATCTTCTCGTAATATCAAAGAATCATCGCCCATCGTGGCCGTGAACACATCTGTCTACACTACGTAAACGCCATTTGTAATTGTATTTTTTTATGTCAAATATTTTATGAGTGAGTGGCCAGCTACAAAATTTAAAAAGAAAGAATAAAGAGAAGCTTCGAAGAAAATATTAGTGCAGATTTTTAGTTTAGCAAAAGATTCCCGTTCAAATTATGCAGTTTGGTTGAATATGCCTTTTCTTGCGAATAATAATGTTTTCCTTGCGTTTTAACAATATTATTTTGAAAATGGTTGATGTTAGAGTTGCCTAGTAAAAAAATGTGTTTTTGGTTACATCATAGACAATACCTGTAACCTTCTTTTGACAAAAGACAACATTTTAAATGACTTCTAGTCTTTTTAGAAAACCATTTTATTAATTTAGTTTTTTCTTTACCCGCATAGGCAAGGCACCGCGCATTAATGGGTTTATTTATTTCAGACACTTCAGAATACATTACACTTAGGTGGTTTCGATTCGACCACCGAACTTATTTTCACCGTTTACCCTGTTTTGTAAAACCTAGTAATAAACTCAAAAGGCCAGTTCGGATACTATCCTGCATTTTATTACACTTATTTTTATTTTATTTCGAAAAGAGACCTTGAATTCCTGAGTTTCTTTTGCCATTTCTACTCATATCAGGGGTAGAAAGATAAGAAATATTGACCTAAGGTAACCGAAGAACAAACCAGTTTAAAAAGAAAACAGTTCTTTTTGTTGGTATTTTTGTTAACTTTTATGCACATAAATTTCAACAAAATATACATAAAGAATCATATCTCAAATATATATAAAAACATAATAATTTTACTTTAATTAAGTACTTATGTACTTAGCTGTTACAACCAAACCAATTTAAGGATAACCAAATAAATAGGATTTATACACACGTTGATAGTTGTTACCCTTTTTCACAGCCTGTAGGTAGGTGCATTGTAGACTTTCGTAGAAAAAAACTTTCGGATGTTGTGTGGCCGTCCGGCCGTTACGTGGCAGTCGTGACGTCATGAAGCCTTTTTTAATTAAATAAAACGCAATCGATAACACTAGCTTTTTTGAAACATGACGTCATGGACTTTGTTGTACTTGGATTTCGATATCCTATTCATAGAGTAACGCCTATTTCTGCATGAATGGTCAAAGAAAATGTAACCTATTGGAGAAGGGACGCAAAATCGTTTCATATAATTTCTGTAGCCCAACCTTGACTCCGATAATGTCTATCACTACACTCTGGTAACCAATTCTACAAACACTTCCGAATTCACCATTATCTCGTACGTCCGAGACAATGGCGAAGTCGGAAGTGTTTGTGAGTGTGCATGTATGAGTCATGTGCTGATGCTACTCGTCTTCACGCACACGTTCAGAGCGTGTTTGTACATTTGGTTTCCACAATCAAGGGCTCATCCCGGATTTATTTCTGGGAGGGCACATGGGCCAGACATTTAAAAAGTGTCTCCCGAATCTAGTATTGCACATGCTGTTTTTGGGATTCATTCCTGTTCAATGACATAAAACTACAAAAACAAACGTGTGTCCCTCAGGAACGCGATACTCGCGATACTCGCACGCACACAAACTCGTATATAATATCGCCATCGCCATTTTGGATTTTCATTTTGACCCCCTATTGGCTTTAGCACTCTTGAAAACCATGAAAACGACATACATGACGAAATAAATTAAAATTTTCGCAGCCGTCCTCTTGGATGTTCATTTTTACCTCACTATCGGCTTTAGTACCCTCGAAAACCATGAAAACTATCACTCTTTCTCGAGAGAGCGGGAAAGTCGCATGGAGGACGCTTAAGGGTAAATTATTAATATTTCTGTGCTTATACCTAACGCTTTTTCGATACGTGATTATTTCTACCAGTTTACTCCGAGCGCAAGCCGCGTTGGAGAACTTCGTTCTAAAATGCAGTTTTAGCATCCCGCCTCGACTAGGACAGATTTTCTTTTGACCATAAATACAGAAATAAGACTTACTTTGTCTACATAGGTATTAAAGTTTAAGAATTAAGAGAACCTTTGCAAGAGCGAGCGAAGCGAGCTCAATTATTTTAGCACCCCACCTCGAATTGGTTTGGTTAGTTTTTCTTTTGATCATTCATAGTATTAGCAAAAATGTTTTTATGAGTTGTGGAAAGTTGTATAAATTTAGGACGTGCGAGGGCCCTCAGACCGCGCTATCTTTTTAGCATTATATGTTAACCTGAAATCCTCTCGCCGACTCTAGGCCGGTGCATTGTTGGCATAGCAGACCTCTGTGTCCGAGTACGAACCGACAGCACCACTTTGAACCTTAATAGTTACGCCACGGTTGCTGAATATTTAGTAGGTACTTCTTCAGCGTTCCTCATTGAAGCAATGTCTTGGTGGATATGCATTCAGGCCAGTCCATTGAGACGATTCGATTTTATTTTACTTAAAACCGTTTGGCGGGAGGAAGAGGCATGCCCCTCTGCCCCAACCCCTTTTTTTTTGCTGGGAAATCTTCAAATGACGTCTCCCGCTCTAGGCGGAGCGGATACCCTCGCCGCGCACCAAAACTTGATATTTGCGAATTTTTTATAGAGGTTATCTTCCTCGCGGCCCAGGCGGTTAAGCCAAGACCCTCGACCCCCGTCAAAAGTTAGAGACATGACCTTGACAATCTTCGTCGGTTCGTGAGATAAAAATACAGTATAGTTGTAACGTTGTTTTCTGATTCTATAGTAGTAGTAGTAGTAGTAGTTCTCCGCGCTACGTATATTGTAAGTGAAGCACCGTACCGATATGTGTGTGTGTGTGCGTGTGTGTGTGTGTGTGTGTGTAAATAAGTGTCTTACTTGTGTTATGTTATTCCTTGACACTTTTTCTGGGATGTAGTATTATTTTTACAACACAAGAAGGCATTATTTAATTTTATTACTTGACGTAAACAGTACCTACAATGACGCCGTAGTGCCGCGTAATGGCACCTTATGATGTAAATGTGTGCGTGAAGCATGTTTGCACAAACGGTCCGGTCACTATACTTATAGTGCTTCACTTTCGATACGCGTGGCGCGGAGTCCTTCTTTTTTTCTAGTCCCTGTAACTTCCCTTACTTTTCCGAAAATGTAAGGAGAGATGTAAATACTTGCAAGGAATATAGAGACGGGCGGCAGTTTGCCAAGCCCAAAGATTGGGGCTATATTAGTAAATGTAATTAACAAAAACTGCCGGAATAAAATAGATATAATATTTATTAAAAAGTCTTCGTATAAAATCTTAACAAAAATAATATTATGCCTAAAACAATGGCCGGAGTTTCTTAAAGCATTCGTTATTAAGTATTAAAATATTCGATACAAGTTATAAATTACAAATACTTTGATCTGCTGTCTCATATAAAAATAAATTATTTTACTTTAAAATACACATTTCATAATGATATTAAATACCAATTCTGTAAAAACAGTCATTATTTAAATCATATGACATTCATCTAGTCTAGGCGCATCACAGACCAAAACTGTTCATCTTTATTTAAATGGCAGTGCATCGGCACGTGGAAATGGCGCGTATTCTAAAGATCACAGCACACATGTGACACCCGACGCTACCAAAAGCGTTTTTATTGACAAAATTACAGAACGTTGCTTCCCGATATGAAATGTGACCAATGAGCACGATACACTGGCGTCGCGTGGCATGACGTGTAATAAGTCTGTTCCCGGCATTATGGACCGATGGCTGGTAGGACAAACAGTAACCCACACGTTAGCGGTAACAAAACCAGTAAAAGCAGGCCCCATAATCTATTGATACTCATTGCTACGCTAGGCCAGTTCAAAGTCGAAGTTTTCTCATCGTCTTCGATCGACTATACAAAGCGTCAGTTTATCCCGCGAAATTCAAATTTGCAGGTCAGTATCAGATTGTATGTCGATCTAAATATGATTCGCGGCCTTAACAAATATTTATTTATAGAATTATAATCAGAAAAATCATCAATACATCTCGTATAAGTTAATATTACCCTATTGAACGACTATTTCATGAAATAATGCCTTGGATGAGCTGTATTGCTGATTCTAATGATTATATGTAATTCTGTAAAGCCATATTTGTTACGGCCACGACAGAGTTCAATCTATTGTGTACAGATTTCTGCAGCATCCAAATGTTTTATGTTTATGTTCTCTACCATAAATTAAAAATTGTAAACCTATAGTGCGATTTTCTGTATATGTTTTTGGGAAATAAAGAATTATTATTATTATATTTTAATCAACATACAACCTGACTCGTGACAACATACGACCTGCGAATTGCAAAAAACGGAAGTAAATTTGAATTTCGCCGGCTACCTTAGCGCATCCCTCTTAACTACATTGATTCATACACGCACTACACATTTGGCCTTTGTCTGCAATGCGCCTTGCTTTAACTTAAAATACTCTTATTTCTAAAACTCCCAACTCTCAAGCCATTTCAAGCCGGACATGGTGGAGTTAGGCTCATGAGCTAGCGGGCCATTCATGCCGTAAGCTAGCGGCGCGAACAGATAGAAACTGTAGATGGTTGTGGACACCACTACTCCTATGATGCAGTGGTACACAGTTCTGCCTAGCTCGGGGCTAAGGAAGCTCTTGATGCTGGTTAGCAGGTATTCAGTGAGGATACCTAGGGAAAAGAACATACTTAATTATTATAATTTATGATAATATATTTTCGGATATTTTACTATCTGTGGTCATTTACAGTGTTCGATTCGGACTAACTGGTAGTGCTAGTGAATCCCTTGTCATAAAGCTCCGAACTGTAGCAAATGGTGATTCACCAGTTAGAAAATAATGTGAAGGAGTCATGATCTTCAACAATTGGGGATCAACTACGCAGGAGGAGGGATTCTGTCTGTGCGGACGGGCGCAGACGTGTGCAGACGCATCTCCGTCGAAGACAACATGGACAGGACCCATGATTTTTTTAATATTATTAAGTTCGTTGTTAATACGAACTTAAAACTATCCCCAAAAGAAGGTGAAACTATAAAGCCTTACCTACGCTGTATGGTGTCACTTTCTTTAAGGTTAGTCCAGCAATGCAATACTTTATTTATCTAAGTACAAGTTGACTATGTTACCTGTAAGCATAGAGCTGAAGACCAGTGCTGGGAAGTAATGGTGGAAGTACAGTACGCGGCCCATTGCCCAGAACGGCACATAGTGGAGAGCCCATCCAATGAACGTCCAGCCTGCTGCGTTTAGAAGCTCTCGGGTTTTACCACCTATAATGTATTATCATAAAATAAAATCACCCCTTGGGGGGTAGTTACGTAACACAATAACAGTAGGAATGGCTTTCATTTTGACAGTTCAACAACATTCATTGCGTTATTTACGTTGTTGAGCAGACAAATTTTTCGAACTTACCAAGCAATGGATTAGCAATATCCTTCAAAATTATTCAGATTGTGATTGATAGTGTGTTACGCAATTAGGGTGCTGATCTACCCAAAACTAAAACCAGTCATAAAATTAATGGAAAACACGATAATTTAAGTATCGTAGGTTAGCACGTAAGGTTTCTTGTCTCTGCCTTCCCCCATAGTAATAAGGCGTTAGTTATATGTAAATAGATCGGCTTAATCGTCACCCCATTCCATCAAGATTATCTGACGACACTAATCAGCTACGCTCCCTCGTCGTGACTTAATTTAGTATTCTTATCACCTCCTATCTGCCCATGAAGCTTAGGATATTTGTGGCAAAAGATACGAAGTCACCATTTAGATTTGTGGCAAAAAACACGAAGTCACAATTTCATGTTATAACATTTTCTACTACAAAATAACAAAACGAACATAGAGGAAACCTACACTAGGAACAAGTCCCTTATTTCTTCTTCTTCTTCTCGTGTCGTAGCGACCTGGACAGCTCTTTTGTTTGCCTCATATAAGTCCTGGAGGGTGCAGGTGCCCCATTTAAGTCTTGGAGGGTGCACAACGGGCAGGAGAGAAATTTCTTTTTAACCGACTTCAAAAAAAGGAGGTGGTTCTCAACTCGACTTTTTTTTAACGTGTGTTAGCTCAGAACTTTTTTCTAGGTAAACCGTTTTGGATGATTCTTTTTTTATTTGAAAGCTGGTGCTTCTCATGTGGTCCCATATAAATTTAATCACGTTTTGACCAGAAGTTTTTGAGTTATCTTTAATACTGCGTATTTTTTCCACTTAGTTTATATTGATGATCTTTTAATAATTTCCTATCACTGTTATTTACATATCAAGTAGTGGAATACGAATTTGTGTGGAGTAGGTACCACAACTAACATGTGCAAAATAAAAATGTTTTACCAAAAAAATCAACCAGCGTCCCAAAACAAAACACAAAAATAAGTGAAAAATAAGTTTAATTTCTGAACTCGGTGGCAAAAAACGAAAATACAAAACCAAAGACACCGACTTCCGAAATTAAAGTTATTTTTCACTTTTTTTCGTGTATTTTTTTTGGAAGTCGGTTGATTTTTTTTTGTAGAAAGGTTTTTTAATACGTCATGTAACTAAAATAGTGTAGATTATATTGTTCTCTCACTCTAATGGCCCTAAAATGACAAAGACACTACAGTATTCATAAAAGACTTTGAACTCACCTTGCAGTGGAGTACCGAAAGCTTCCGCTCTCTTCTCTCTAATGGAGTTGATGACGTATATAACGAAGAAGATTGCCAGGAACACCAGGTTCCCCCACCAAACTACCGGGTTGCCTAGCAAGTAGATTCTGTGAGTACTGCCTGAGAAGAATTGACCCTGTGAACATAATTATTTTGTTTATAAAATTGGCGTTAAACAACAAAAAGATAAATTATTAGAGACCACGGCAGCACTTGTTTTGTGCAACAGAACCATTCACGGACAGTGTTAAAGTCACAGTCAAATCATTTATTTCAAATAGGCACATAAAAGGCACTTTTGAACGTCAAATTTTACAAAAAAATAGAATTGATTCCAGTTGCCCCTTCCAAAAGGTAGTTTCGTATGGAGAAAATAGGCAAGAAAATCCACCGTTATTCTTTTAAAATGTTTTACAATATTATGTAGGTTCACATTAATAATATAATTATATGTGAAGACGATGCATCTAGTATAAAATTAGTATACCACATTAAGTAAAAAGAATTAAATATTATGCAATGACAGGTAAATTAATTATGTGATAGATACAGTGTCCAACTACAGCTGATATCGAGGTCAACGGCCGCTGGTAATGTAATTACTTGAAAATGATGAGTTCCCCTTCTTACGCGTATCAATGGCAATCTAAATTGAGTCAGCCCTTATTTGGCTAAGAGCTTAGCGTCGTCAAGAGTTTAGAAAAACATTATTTTTTATTTTACTTTATTTAGCCTTGTATTTCATTTTACATTACTAAACTAGGCTCCAAACTCCAAGCTGCCTGCTGACTCGCACTTGCCATATAAAGAAAGAATTTATTTGTTATGCAATGATGCAAAGCTTTTTTGGCGCGAGTATTTGTATACCTGAGCAAGCGAAGGATCGCTCCTGGTTCAAATATAGTATTCTGAGCGTAGCGAGGGTTTCAAAGGTAAGATACGCAGAAATAACTTTTCACCTCACTACAGCGAGGAAAATGCCAGGTGCAAAAAACAACTTAAATAATATATTCAATTAGAGTTTATTTATTTAAAAAATTAAAAGTAAAATTACTGTCATTGGTAATATTGAATTGGATTTCCTTGTTTTAGATAGTTCAATGAGGTATGATAGCTTTATAGTCTCCGAAAACGTTTTCGCGCCTTTAGAATATCTCCATGCATTGCACAAATTGTACGCTTTTATGTACTTTGCGCGCGATTTTTCGGGAAGAAAATTCAATTCGGCATTATGTACCGCTTGCACTAACTGTGCAGGTGTTAAATTTATATCTTCATCGCTGCTGGACTCGCTCATATTTTATGATTTCTTACGATTTTATCAAAAAACTAACCAATATGATGGAAAGTGAATTAAATAGAGAAGAAAATTTTATTAAGTTTTTTTTTTCTTGCAGTCTTCGTGTTGGCCTGTGCGATTATTCTAAAAATGAGGCAGGCGCATGAAAAAGTATTAATGCATTTTCAGTGGACTGGCGGTATAGCAAATTATTGAATAGACAAGTTCGAATTTAAAAAAATCTTTCCACGTTAGCAGATAAAACGCACTTTTGCACTCAGATTTCGAATGATAAACAGAATCTTTCCGAGGTTGTGAGGTGAAAAATATTTTTTTTACCATCTTATTTTAGTCTACATACCCTATAGTTGATGGGCCACTGCCACGGCTGCGAGGTGACTTCGCCCTCCTTCGGTTTGAGCCCCGCGTTCCCTTGAAACATAACCGCGTGCGACTCCAAAAAACGTTCGATGAAGCCCGATGCGTAGGATTCGAAGCTCACTTTCGGCACTACAAATAGTAATAACATGTAAGACATCATTGCATTAACAAAAAAGGTGTATTTAATCCCCAACACTTTTGAGTTTTCATCGAAACTCGGTACCTACTTTATTATTTAATGGCTACAATTTAAATGCTCACCAAAATATTTTTTGTTAACTTAAAATAAAATAAACCCACTCTATACCGAGGTGCCTAAAGAACAACGTTTTAAGTTCGAAAATAATTATACACTCATCAAAATAATTGTGCGTGTTGTATTTATATGCTTTTTGCCTACCAAAATGGATAAATGCTCACCAAATCATGTATAAGTTGCTCTACAAAAATAAGTTTGCTTCAAAATGTAAGGGTGGGATAGGATGCAAGAGCGAGCGAAGCAAGCTCGGAACTTGGGGCAACCCGACTCGGACAGGTTAGGTTAGAAGGAGATGGCCGGGTCTTCAGACCCGGCCATCCCAAACCACGAAGGTCTTTCAAGACCTTCGTGGTTTTTTTTTTAATGTAAGCATAAGTAGGAGCCGGGAGCCCCGCGGAGCGGGGCTCCGTCGACTACGCCTTATAAATAAAAAAAGAAAATAGGTTAATTTCTACAATACTTTATGAAACACAATTTGGTGAGCATTTATCCATTCTGGTGGACACAATTTGGTGAGTATTTTGAATTTTTTTGTAGTATAATAGGTACTTTTCTGGTAGGCGTTTAAACACAAGCCTTACTTAATGTTCATAATTTGGCTAAAAGTTCATACCTACGACATTCAAAATATACAGATAGAGGTAACCAATGAATGCAGGTAGGTATGTAGCTGCATTGATTGGTTGAATAGCTTTCCAGGGCCTCTTTTAAAAAGAGGCCCTGGAAGGCTATTCAACCGATCTGTTATTTACTGAAATTTTGTTATTTTGACCACCCTTTCACAACAGCTTATATAAAATTTGACAGCAGATATTCTGATTAGAAGTTGAGGCGTCCAAAAAACGTAAATAAAGAATCTTCAATATTAATGAATCTTCAATACCGCAACCGGTGTCAACTCTATTCATATTTTAACGACTAGCTGCTGCCCGCGGATTCGCCCGCTTGGATGTCGGGAATTATCCCACTGGAACGTGCTACCGGAACAAACAGACAAACCGACAGACAAAATTTAAAAAAAAATGTAGTTTTGGTTACATCCATATGCAATTAGTAAAAAGCGGTTATTTTAATATTACAAACAGATACTTCAATTTTATTTATTTGCATAGATTTATAGATTTATACAGCCTTAAATACTTACAGTCATCAAACACATTGTCCTCTACATTCCAAAGCGCGTTCTTGTCTCTCAGATTAGGGTTGCACGCCACTTCTTGCTGTTCGTAGCCCCACTTCGGAAGCTGCTTCCCGGTTGTAGTCAACACGCAGGCCTGAACGAAACATACATGACTTTTAGGGGATTATTTACAAACGATGATTAAAGTTAAGAGACGTTTAAACGTTTAAAAATGTTTGTTTAAACAATCGCTAATTATTACTTAATTTTAAGCAACTTTTAGAAATAAAGGGGTAAATGATAAATATTCAATTTTCTTGGATGACTTTAAGAGTAGGGGAAGATCAAAGAAGCGATGGAAGGATTATGTGAAACATGATTATGTCTAGAAAACGGGTGAATACTGACATGACGGAAGATAAATTAATTGGGATACAGGCAGCAAGCAATGATTCCATCTTCATCACTCAACTGTGAAGGCTCTTTTAATGCGATATTTATTTAAATAGGGTAGGAAAATACAAACCTGCAAATAATGCACCAGCATAAGTTTGCTTCGGACTGTTTGTAATTCATCACCATCTTTGCCTCCGGATATAACAACTTTCCAAACGTCATTTGCGTCGCCGATACCGTCCTACAAAGTCAACGTTTGATTTAAAAAATGTTATAACAATCCTCATTTTTGTTTAAATTCAATTTTATTTTTGTACACCACTTTTATCATTCCATAATTTTGTTATTGGAGAGCGGGATCTCCTAGCACAGGTATATCTTTTACTTAAAAAGAGGTCCCTATGTAAGATTTACTGTTAAAGTTGTACAAGTTTCTGGAATAAACCGTTTTTTTTTTCTAAATTATACTTCTTGGGTCCTGAGCCGCCATGGCTGTGTCTCCTCCGGGACGGGAAAATTATCATTTCGTATGAACTTGTTTAGGTACACACGTTAGGTGTTCCTAGCCCAAACTGACTCTTGTGGAGCATAACCTGAAGAATGACGTACATAAAAACTGAGTCCGGTCGGCCTAGTGCCCGGATTGTCGACAGAGCGTTTCAATTTTGTATGCCAACCGTGGCTTCCCAATTTATAGGCATTTATAAAACACACTGTACGGGTTTTGGTGTATGGAGCTCCATAAAGTCACCGTTAAGGGAGAAGCGCTAGGGTAGTCCGCGAAATTCAAATTTTCTTACGTTTTTTGAAATTTGCAGGTCAGTGTCAGATTGTATGTTGAACAAAATATGATTCGCGACGGTAACAAGTATGTATTTTTTTTGCAATTTGCAGGCTAGTGGTCAGGTTCTGTGTGATCATTCTCGGGGTTCGTTAGGGCCAATGCCTGCCGGGGTCGCGGGTTTGTCCGAAAGGGTTACCGTGGCCCTGGCACACAGGCAACTGAAGGAACACGAGTGGGTTTTAGTCAGTAAAAGTCCGACAGAGCGGGAGAAGTTATTTGATGACTTCCCACCCAAATAAAAAAAAGGTTCTGTGTGGTATTTTAAAATATCAATCAATAGGATTATATGAAATTAGAGGGTTGTGTTGATGATTTTAATGATTATAATTCTGTAAATACATACTTGTTAGTATGTATTTACAGAATTATAATCTTTAAAATCATCAATACAACCCTCTAAGTCCATATAATCCCATTGAATAGATCTTTTATGAAATAGTCAGGTTAAACAGATAAGTGTCATGTACCTCTCCATATCCGGTGACCTGCATGTACTTGGTGGTGAGTGGCGCCCTCTCGCGGTGCGAGTGCAGGTTGCGGCCGGTGGGCGCGTGCGTCAGGCGCACGAGATCACCACTCTTGACCACTATCACACCGTCAACTTGTTCCTTGTCGTAAGGCTTTATGAGCCAGCGGTTGTTCTCGTCTTTGTGGGTGTATGTTGTTACCTGGGGGCGTTTTGGAGAGAAATACGAGTAGTTACATGATATAGTTTGCATATTTAGCACTAATAGGTACCTATTCGTTATTCTTTTCTGTATTTAAGAAACTGTATAATGGCTACTATTTTATTTTCATTAAACCATGGATGAAAATAGTAGCCAGTCAGCAAGTGTTGACAACTCAGGGTGTCCAGACGTGCATTTAAATATCACCACTTGTGATGGCTTTTTAATTCAATACACATCCTATACTGCCTTTTTTTTTTTTTTTTTTTTTTGGGTGGGAAATCATCAAATGACGTCTCCCGCTCTGGGCGGAGCGGGAGGGCGTGTCAGACTCTTACTGACTAAAACCCACCCGTGTTCCTTCAGTTGCCTGTGCGCCAGGGCCACGGTAACTCTTTCGAACAATCCGCGACCCCGGCAGGCATCGGTCCTATCGGACCCCGTCAATGGTGCTGACATCTCTTTGAGGCGCGCGTGGAACACGACGCGCCGTCGACCCGGGCCTGGTCCTTACCGGACGGCGAGCTGCCCATTGCTCGCCGTCCGCAAGCCCGCGCCTACGGTGGCCGGGAGTCGGCAATCGACTCCCGACGCCCAGGGTGTCTCCTCCTCCTGCGGCGGCTAGGGGCGCGAGGGCGTAGAGATTGCCTCTCCCTCTCGCGCTCCGCCTCCTCCTTCGCGAGCATTACTGCTTCGCAGAAGGAGGTGACGGCTTCCCATTCCCTCTCGCTCCGTACCATGGCCTGAACCAGGGCCGGACGCGAGAGGTCGCCGCCGCCGATCGCCGCCACGAGGACACGGCGGTGCTCTGCCCAAGCCGGGCAGACCTCCACCGTATGCTCCACCGTGTCCTCCGGTCGATCCACACAATGGTAACACCCGGGCGTTTCCTCCCGCCTTATTCGAAACAGGAACCTCCCGAAACATCCATGTCCGGTGAGGACCTGCGTCAGGCGGAAGGTGAGGACGCCGTGGCGCCTCTCAAGCCACTCCTCAAAGAGGGGTCTTACCGCCGCAATTGTGGCGTGCCCTGCGCTGGGTTGCGACAGTCGCACTCTCCATGCCGCCATGAGATCCCGCCGGAGCTCTGTCCGCTGTGCCGCGATTTCTCGCGGCAGCGGAGTTACGCCCCGGCGTTTCGCCTCCTCGCGCCACTCCCAAACGTGCGCGAGGACCTTTGCCTCCAGATCCCACGGCGGCAATCCGGCAAGGAGGCTCGCCGCCTCGCAGGAGACCGTGCGGTATCCCCGTACCATCCGGATGGCCATGACCCTTTGGGACGCTTTCAACCGGCGGGCTGGCCGGAGCCTTAGCGACCGCGCCCACACCGGTGCCCCGTAAAGGGCCATGGACCGCACGACTCCCGCGTAGAGCCTCCGGCAGGAGGCGTTTGGCCCCCCCAGATTGGGCAAGAGCCGCTTCAAAGCAGCCCCGGCCCGCTGCAGTCTGGGAGCCAAACGTCGGAAATGCTCCACGAAGTTCCACCGGCTGTCGAGGACGAGTCCCAGGTACTTCATCGTCGACTCGACGCCGATGTGAACCCCTCCTACCGTTATTTCGGAACCCGACAGTGGCGCGTTCCGAGGACCATGAAAACACATGGCCTCGGACTTGTGCAAGGCCACCTCGAGTCCCAATTGCCGGATCCTCTCGACGACTGTCGCAACCCCGCGTGTCATCAATTCGGCCGCCGCCTGGTGCGACCTCCCCTGCGCCAGGACTAGCGTGTCGTCAGCGTAGCACACCACGCTGACGCCGCTAGGGAGGTCGGCGCGCAGCACCCAGTCGTACCCGATGTCCCACAGATGCGGCCCCAGGACCGATCCCTGTGGGACACCGCACGACATCTCTCGCCGGTTCCATTCTCCCTGGTGACCGGGGTAGATTACCGCCCTATCCGTCAAATAGGCCTCGACTACACGACAGAGGTAGGTCGGCATCCGGTGATACCGGAATGCCTCCCGGATGCAACTCCAGGGCAGGGTATTGAAGGCGTTGGCGATGTCTAGAGACACCGCCAAGACGACCCCACCCCGGGCCACAGCATCCCCCGTCGTGAGGGCTCGCACGCGCATGATGGCATCCACCGTGGAGCGCCCCCTGCGGAAACCAAACTGGCTCTCCGCCAAATCCGGCCCCACCCGCACCAGCTGCCCGACGAGGCGGTCTGCAATAACTCTTTCAAAGAGCTTGCCCACCTCGTCGAGCAGCACGATGGGCCGGTAAGCGGACGGAGAGTCCGCCGGGCGCCCCGGTTTCTTAATGAGGACCAGTTTCCCCGTCTTCCAACGAAGTGGGAACTGGCCCTCCTCCAAGCATGCGCTTAGGAGCCCTCTTAGTCGAGGCCCGAGAGCCTCCGAAGCCAGGACCCAGGCTTTTCCCGGTAAGCCGTCGGGTCCTGGGGCGGTATTTTTGGCACTCAGCCTACGTACCGCCGCTCTCAACTCTACCTCGGTCACCTCAGGAGCAACGTCGTCATCGTCGGTCATGTGGTCCGCAGTTGGCACCGCAGGAGGCGGAGCCATGGGCGGGGGAGTATGCTCCCCCCGCGAAGGGAACAAAGCGCTCACCACGCCCTCCACGAGCTGGGGCCGGAGACTCTGCGTCAGCGGGGGAGCCCATGGGCGGAGTTTCTCCCGCACCACCTTATATGGGCGTCCCCACGGATCCCTGTTCAGAGTCCCCAGCGACTCCTCACGGGCCAGTCCCCTGGCCCGCAGGATCTCCGCTCGGAGGGCGGTCTTCGCCGCTCTGTAACCCTCGTACAGCTCCGCCTGAATGGCTTCCGTATCCGGAGGGCGGATACGGAGCCTGCGGTGCCTGGTGTACAGGCGCCGCGCGGCAACGCACGCCTCGCGCAGAGACGTTAGTTCCGGCGACCACCAGTACACCTGGCGCCAGGCGCGTCCGGGCTGGACCCGGGGCATTGCCACGTCACAAATCTCGGACATGGCCTCCCGGAACCACTCCGCCTCGACGTTGATGTCTGCAGGCCTGTCCGGTGGTGACACCCAGGCCTGCACGATCGAGGCTTCCAGGAGGAGCTCCCGGTCCAGCTTCTTCAGCGCCCACCGCGGACCACTCGGGGCCTGTCGGACCAGCGCGCTCGAGGTCTGGGCGGAGACGTCAAACCGGATGTACCGGTGGTCGGAGTACGTCTCCACCCCCTCCATGACGCGCCAGTCAATGACACGCGGTGACAGAGCGGGGCTGGCGAACGAGATGTCCACCACTGACTCGCCCCGCATCCGCACACACGTGGGGACAGAACCCCGGTTTAGGACGACCAGGCCTGTCTCCAGAGCCCAGTCCTCCACCATCCCGCCCCGTGTGTCCGTGTACCGGGAACCCCAAGCCGTGTTCTTGGCATTGAAGTCCCCGAGTACGAGCACGGGCAGGGTATGGTACCCGACGACGACGACTCTCAACTCCGCAAGGGAGTTGTGGAACTCGGCGAGAGTTCGGTTCGGGGAGAAGTATACCCCTACCACAACAATCTCCCCGAACCGTGCTGCCACGCAACCCCGTCCCCTCTTGACTGCCTCAAGCGACGGGGTACCGGCGGCGGCCGACGAAATGAGGGTCACTGAGCCGCTCAGGTCCTCCACCCAGTCATCCCTGGGCGGGACAAAGTACGGCTTAGCGACCACGGCGATGTTGATCGACCACTGCGCCATGCTCTGGAGCAACAGATCCTGAGCAGCGGCGCAGTGGTTGATGTTCGCCTGGAGGAGGCGTAATGGGGCCATTATTGGCACTCCATATCAGCCCCCTCCCGAGCCCCCTGTGAGGCCCCTGCCGCGGTGGTTGCGGCAGCTACGACAGTAGGGGCGGCAGCGGCGGCGGCAGTGGCGGCGGGTGCGGCGGTGACGGCGGTGGCGGAGGGCTTGCCCCTGCCCCTGGCTTTGGCGGGTGGAGCGCAGGCCTTACTCCCAGCCCGGTGATCGGCCGGCTTGCCAGCTGCCGCACATAAAAAGCAGTGCGGCGTGGCGTTGCACGAGCCGGCCTTGTGACCGGGCTGACCGCAGCGGAAGCAATGATCGCTGCGGTCCACCTCCGAGGTGCATTGCACTCCCACGTGGTTGCCCACTTGGCAGCGGAAGCACCTCAGAGGTCTGGGTTCAAGCAGCTTCACCTGCGCGGAAACCCAGCCCACCAGGAGCCTTTGGCCCTCCCCGGCGACTTTCCTGGCCGCCGCCACGGGGCAGCTCACCGTAACGGCTCGCATCCCCTTGTGGTCAGGACGGATGGTGCCCGCTCTCACTTGTTCGGCAGAGCAACCCCCAGTCCTGACGACGGCGGCCACCACTTCAGCCTCCGTCACACAGTCGTCCAGGCCCAGAATGCGCATGTCGATGCACTTGGTGGGCCTGGACACTCGGGCCTCGTCCGCATTTAGGGACGCCCTAAGCCTTTCGGCCAGAGCGTCAGCGGTCGGGCCGCTCGCCGCACCGGGCACCTCTAGCATCCGGGCCCCGGTCGCAGTAACCCTCACCCGGATGCCATTGGTGACGCCCAGCTCTTGCAGGTTCACCGCCGCCCTCGCCTTCGTGAGCACGTCGCGGTAGGACACGCCCTTCTTTTCCGCTGCCGGCTGTAGTGTAATCACTACAGCTGCGGACTTCGGGGCGCGGAGCCTAGCCGCGACGCTTCGCTCTTTGCGCCGCTGCCGCCTCTCCTTCCTTTTGGCCGCCCTTGAAGCCTTCCCCGCCTTCCTCTTCTCTCCGGCTACTTGCCATTCGGCTTGAGCCGGAGGAGCATTAGGGGGCGGGGGGGGGCGGCCGTCTCGCCGCCAAGGCTGGGGCCTTCGCCGCCTGCGTAGCCACTCTACCCTTCGAGGGCTTGGGCGGCGCTGTCTTCGCTGGGGGCGGTCCTGCGGGTTCCAACACTGGCCCGCCTTTAGACCGCCCTGCCGTTCCTGGCTTGGCCGCAGCGGCGGCAAACGATACATGCCGGCTCGCCGCTAGCGGGGGGCGCAGGACAACGGCCTCCAGAGCGGAAAATCGGCTCTGGAAGGCAGCCAGCTCCCGCCGCACCAGGGCCAAAACCCGGTCCTCTGCAGGCACTGGCACCGCCCGGCCTTGCCTATCCCCTTCCTGCGGCACTTCTCGGGGGGCGGCTGCTGCTCGGAGGCCGGCCAGGTCCGCTCGGAGCTCCTCGTTCTCCTTTCGGAGAAGCTCCATAGTGGCCGTCAACCGGGTGACCTCCGCCCGCATCTCGGCCATCCCGTCCGATTGAGGCCCGAATTTGATGGCCTTCACTGCCTCCATAATGGAAGCCGCGGCAGCGGGTATGGCCTTGTCTTTAGAGGACTGAATCCTCTTCAAGGCCACACCCTTTAGCGCAGCTACCACGGCCGCCTCCAGCCTGGCCAGTCGCTCTGACTTAGAGCCGCCAGCGGCGTCCGGCTCACCGACTGACGACTCAGATAGTTCCGCCCTGAGACTGGCCCCTCCAGGGTCGTGCCCCTCCGTGGCGAGTCTCTCGGCTGACTGGGCCGGTTCGGCTGAGCTGACTCGCTTCGGCTCGCCGTCCTCCTCGGTGGTGCGCACTTTGCCCGTACTCCGCTCGTGCACTCCACCCCGCCGAGTAATTTTTCTTCGGACGACACTCCTCCCGCCATCAGAGGACGACCCCTGGCCATCCCCTGGTTTGGGGCGCTTCTGGAAGAGCCTTCTGTTCTTCTCAGCATCTCCCACCACTACGCGCTCCGGGCTCTTGTAAGAACCCTTCGCGCCAGATGCGGCGTCGGACTCCGACCCCGCATCGCTCCTCTCCTCTCCACTGCTCTCTCTTTGTGTTGTTTTGTTAGATTTTTCCATACTTAATCCCACGAGTATGGGGGATCTAAAAGGTCATTCCCAGGTTCACCCCCTGTCCCTAGGCAAGTGTTCATTTGTTTCCCAACCAGAGGGTCCACTGGTACTCTGGCTGGGGGTGCGCTAACGACTGATGCGCCACCTACAACTGGAAAGTTGTAGATGACACTACTCCTCAGCCATTCATACCCTCGCCGCGCACCAGAACTTGATATTAGAGGAATTTTTTATAGAGGTTATCTTCCTCGCGGCCCGGGCGGTTAAGCCAAGACCCTCGACCCCCGTCAAAAGTCAGAGACATGACGTTGACGATCTTCGGGGCTACGAGACTAACGGTGGCAGAAGGAGCAGACTCCTTCCTGCCTGCCCGGCGGCAGGGTAAGTGCACACCGAGCCCGCTCTTACTCCGCCGCTGTGCGTCTCTGCTTAACAGAGATACACGCGTTGGAGCGTTCCTCCGACAGGATATTAGCGTACGGGCAACAAGACCCCTTAGGCACAGAGTACCTAATGGAGAGTTATTGCCCGCACCCCAGGGTGCACCGTCCCGGAGACTGGCCTTTCCCCCAGACGCATCCAAGGGAAACTCCAGCCCACGGACACACGGGGAGGTTTCCTGTCCTAGCACCCCATCCTATACTGCCTGAAGTAAAGAAAAGGAAATACGTTTATTTGTGGTAAACATGACGCAAAGAAAAAACACACAAACACAAAAAAGAACGAGTTGGGGAAAATGTGCGTCACATTCACGCAAAACGGCAATCGCTCAGCATAATGCTACGACCCTATGCGAGACAGAGCCCCAGCGCGAGTTTTCAGCGATAGCCGGCGTTGACGTGATGACGTCAACCAGTGCAGCATACGAAAATACCATAAAGACGTGTATTTAAGTTAGTATAAGACCGACCCAGCGTCTAGGCGACGTTCTAGATAGATATACTTTTATAAGTCAGTAATTAAATTACCTAACAATTTTATTAATGACTACTCTTAATCATTTTTATATAGCACACCCATATGGCCGCTTGTTTATATGAAAATGACGTGGTTGCGCCATCATCAAGTCCCGTTTGTACGTCACAGAGATCGGATATTCGGATGCATATTCACCTAAAGTTGAGCCGTAGGCTAATATGGAATGCGCATTTGTATCGAAAACATCTTAACTTTAACTAACACACACCCCCCCATCTCTTACACCCTACATACACATATTTGTGTCTGGGGTTAAACATAAATTTTAAATAAATATGCATTTGAATAGTTATGAAATCCAAGAACCCGAGCTTTTTTTTTTAATGTCGTTTCCATATTATACACCCGACTAGTTATATACCCGCGTGTTCCTGGCATCTCTGGCGTTTCTTACACAAAAAAAAATAAAAATAAGAACCCGCTTCCATACTTTCCATAGCCAAAAATTAACTTTATGTAAATATGCATCCAAATATCCGATCTCTGGTCATAATTCATGTAAAAGATCGCGTAAATAGCATATTCGCGCGACAGTCGCTTCCGGTTAGAACGCGGGGTTACGATGCTCGAAAAAAGTCCGTGCACCAACCTGCTGCTGCTTAGCTCCAGTTCCAGACGGATACAAATGATGATGAGAATGCAGGTACCCCCCACCAGTTCGATGGTTCTTGAACGATATTAGCGCGCCGTAAGCGACGATCTTAGGTGCGCTTGCGTTGTGCAAGCTGTTGCCTTCCAGTCGAGCTTGGAAACCGGAAGAGTAGAAGCCATCGCCGTTACCACTGTTGTAGAAGAGTTTAGGTATGAAAATAAACATCGTAACTGTCTCTGGAGAGCTGTTCCCTAAGAAAGAAGTTCGTAGTTTCGGCCAAAATTACGAGCGTTCCCTACTCCGTATCACCTACGGCAGGGATGCACAGACCACGGCCCGCGGGCCGCATGCGGCCCGCCGGTCGCATACTGGTGGCCCGCCGACAGCAAAAATAATACTCTCGTACATTCGAAAAATATTGAATTCTATTCCAGAATAAAACCAAAAAAAATATGTTCGAAAAGTAATTTGAATCTCGCGCGCGCGCTCTTAAGTGCGCTTATCAGTGCGCCGTGCATGCGTCGGTAACAGCGGTGAGCGGTCGGTAATGTTCGTGCCGATCTCGGTTAAATTCGTTTTCTTGAGGAAGCGCCGCGGCCGCCCGGCGCGGCGACGACGGCAGCGCGGTGGCGGTTATCCACGGGTTATATTGTTAGAGCAAGCGAGATAGCAATAATCCCGAATTCCCGATTGCTCGCGTAGGTAGATACACGAAGCTTCCAGAGTAGGGCATTCAAACTCGGATAGTTATCAACTCCGGAGCTAGTTACGATGTTGAGCAATCAAATCCGGAACTCCGGAGTTGGCTCCGGAGTTGACAGCTTTTTTAGAAATTAATAAAAAGGCCCTTTATTTTAATCAATAGAAGTTTTATTTGGTGAGGAATCAGTGTTTTTGCTTACAATTTTACTGTCTGACAGACAGAAGTTATAATAGGCAACTAATACGCATTATAAAATATTAAAACAATCAACAATCTTAAAAAATATACATTTGTTTAGCAAGAATCAGTCTTTTTGTTTAAAAATTTACTGTCTGACAGACAGACGTTATAATAGACAACTAATACGCATTATAAAATATTAAAACAATCAACAATCATAAAAAATAAACATTTGTTTGGCAAGTTACAATAAAATAATAATCATGAACTTATAGGTACCTAAAAAATCTACTTTTTTTGAGATCGAAGTTCTTGGTAATATGTTTTGAGAAACGATAAGGCATTTAAAGATGAGTCAGAAAGAGAACTTCTAAGCTTCGTGCAGAAAAAGCCTGCTGCCGAGAATGTTCGTTCTGACTCCACGCTCGTGGGCAAGACACACAGCAGATAGTGGTATGCTTCTGAAAGGTATTTCCCGAATATTTTATTTTCCGAATAATACCGAAGTGTTGTGCTAAGGACTTAAGTCCTTCTTAAGAAGGAATCAAATAACGGGATACGCTCAAGAATTAAGATGCGTTTTTCGTCGTTTTGTAAATAATGTTTACATGGTTTTTGAATACCGGTTTCAACTCCGTTGTTCTATTTCAACTCCGGATTTAAAAAATGCTTAAAATCGCTCCGAAACTCCGGAGTTACGAAACTCCGGAACTCCGGATTGAAAGCCCTATTCCAGAGTCGGTTTCGAGATTTCTCCAGACAGTTTTCGACTCTATACGCGCGGTATAAAAGCCACGCTAACCGCAGCGACCGACAGTTCGCTTTTAATTTGAGTGAAGTGTCAATAGTTCTAGTGGAGATTTTAACTCGACTAGCCGGTGTCATATATTTTGATCCACATTCAACGTAGATTTCCCGTCAAGTGCCGTGTATAATTGTGTTGTGAAATCGTAAGTAAAACTCTGTTATTAATAAGTGTTTCCCTCCATATTTAATCAATTATTGTTGATAATTTAAAAAAGGATGGGTAATTTAAGTAGGTACTGTAATTGTTTTTAGGTGCTGTGTTAATCCTAGCCAGGATTAGAACGCAACATGGACAAGCCAGGGCCTAGTAAAAAACGTAAGGTTAAAGATGAAAATCGGCAGTTTCAAGAAATTTGGACTGAGAAATACTTTTTTGTATGGTCGCATAACAAAGTCGTTTGTTTAATTTGCAAGAATTCTGTTGCGATTGCAAAGGAATATAATGTAAAAAGGCACTATGAAACGCAGCATCCTACTTTTACCAAGTTTACAGGCGAATTAAGAAAGCAAAAAATGTTGTCTTTAAAACGGGAGCTTATTGGTCAGCAAGCTATGTTTACAAAACCCATTCAAGATTCAGAAATAGCTACAGAAGTTAGTTATGAAATTTCTCGAATGATAGCAAAGCGAAGTCGCCCCTTCAATGATGGGGATTTTGTAAAAGAATGCATAGAAATTGCCGCTAAGAAAATGTGTCCAGAAGCAGCAAAAAAGTTTGAGAAAATTCAACTGAATCGTATGACTATCCAAAGACGAATTATGTCTTTGTCAGGTAATATTGCGGAACAATTAAATGAAAAAAAACTAAGATCATTGAATTTTTTTCATTAGCACTCGACGGATCCACTGATATTAGTTCCACAGCTCAACTTCTCATATTCATACGAGGTGTAACTCAAGATTTTGAAGTCTTAGAAGAGTTATTAGGAATGTGTTCATTGAAAGGTCAAACCAGAGGAGTTGACATACTCAATGTACTTTTGGATGAGTGTTCAAAAACTGATTTGGACTTATCAAAATTATCGGGAGTTGCGACTGACGGTACTCCTTCGATGATTGGTGTCAATTCTGGGCTAGTTACTTTGCTGATAAAGCATCTGCAAGAAAAAAACATAAACGCTGAAGATCTCATGCAGTTTCACTGCTTTATACACCAAGAAGATCTGTTCTAAAAAAATTGAATTTCAAAATGTCATGAAAGTGGTAGTTTCGACTGTAAATTTCATAAAATCACGAGGACTCAATCACAGGCAATTCAAACAATTCCTTGATGACATCGAAAGCGAATATGGACATTTACTGTATTATACAGAAGTAAGGTGGCTAAGTCGTGGATTGACACTGGAACGATTTCTAAATTTAATAGAAGAAATTGGAATATTTCTGGCGGAAAAGCAAAGGGATGTCCCGGAACTTAAAAATCCTGATTGGTTGTGTGATTTGGCTTTTTTAGTTGACATTACAAATCATTTGAATGTCTTGAACACACGACTTCAAGGCAAAAATCAATTGATATCCCAGCTCTATGCTCATGTATCGTCCTTTCAATGCAAGCTGACACTTTTCAGATCGCAATTGAATTCTGGAAATTACAATCATTTTCAGAAATAAGAAAATGGCTAAAAAATTCAACAAAACTGCGATTAATTTCAGTTATGTAGAAAAGCTAGATATTTTGATTCAATCTTTTCAAGACAGATTTTCGGAGTTTAAAAAAGTGTAACCTCTGTTGGACATATTCAGCAATCCTTTCACGATTTCAGTTGAAAATGCGCCAGAGTCAATGCAGTTAGAAATTATCGACATTCAAAACGACCAAGATTTACGCAACAAATTCAACGAAGGAGACTTGCTGAACTTTTACCGCTGCATTGATAAAAATACGTACAAAGAGTTGCGCATAAACGCTCTGAAATGTGCCAGCTTATTTGGTTCTACCTATATATGTGAACAAACCTTTTCAATACTAAATAATAATAAAACAAAAAATCGAAACCGCCTTGCAAACGAAAGTTTGGAAGCAGTTTTACGTGTTGCTACAAGTAAATTTGAGCCAAATATAAAAAAGATTGTAAGCACTATGCAGTGCCACGCTTCAAATTAATAAATTCTTTTTCAATTTTAATACATTATTATCAATTCTTTATTGTCTTTAATTACCTATACTTCTGGCGGCCCGCCATCAGTTCATAATTTGCCCGAGTGGCCCCTAGTCTTAATAAGTCTGTGCATCCCTGACCTACGGCATAGGGCTCAATCTAGCTAGTTGCTCCGGACAAAAATAATATTCGCCACCCTTTACACTAACACCATATAAGCTTGTTATTCCAGAGTTGGGATGTTATATTATATAGGGTGACTGGTAATTAGTAACCAATACTTAAACACATGATTGTACTCATCATACAAAACAACTTGCCCATAGAAACGTTTTTTTTTAATTTACCAAGCGCTTGATCCGGATCATCTATATAATATTGAGTACCAAACAAGAATAATACACCAACAGCTGTAATTTAATTTAGTTACTAATCCCTTTTTACACACAAAATTATTCCACTTTTACCATGCATTATTCTT
The DNA here is from genome assembly GCA_917490735.1 of Dryobotodes eremita. NCBI lineage: Eukaryota > Metazoa > Arthropoda > Insecta > Lepidoptera > Noctuidae > Dryobotodes > Dryobotodes eremita. The sequence continues at coordinate 17,992,657 of OU823257.1, forward strand.
TTTTCATTCATGTAACGTGAGAGAGAGCAGGGTCAAGCTACCAACAGCAACAGCTGATAGCACGCGCGCTGTCCGCACGGTTGTTAAATGAATGAAACAAGAGTAATGCATGGTAAAAGTGGAATAATTTTGTTTGTAAAAAGGGATTAGTAACTAAATTAAATTACAGCTGATTGCGTATTATTTTTGTTAGTTACTCAAGATTCTATTGGGTTGATTGGGGACAAGCGCTTGGTAAAATAAAGAAAATTTAAAATTGTTAATTGTTAAAAATTTAAATTTGTTTCTTTGGGAAAGTTGTTTGTTATGATGAGTACAATCATGTGTTTAAGTATCGGTCACTAATTACCAGTCACCCTATATATGATAATTTTGGAATTGTATACCTCCTATTAACATATGTTAGTATACTGGGGCTTCTGATCAAGTACACAAAAGTTCATGAGAGACTATGTATGTATAATTATTTGTAAGTATATATGTATGTCTGTTAAAAAAATCTCAGAAATGACTGATTGGATTGAAATTTTTTTTTTGGGCATAATATGTAGCTTTCAGCTTTATCATCATCGACCTGTTTCGACTCACTGCTGGGTACAGGCGTCTTTTCCCTCGTACCATTTTTTCCCCTGTCTCGGGCTAATCTTGCCTACGTAGAACCCTTTAACTTGGGAAACAATGAACATTTATCATCTAAATCGTTGCAGAAGTTAAAAAGATTAGGACCAAACTGTTAAAATGATGAAGTCTGTTCACACGTATTTAAGTTATAATAATATTTATTATAGGTATATCTTATAAGATTTTTCTCTCCAAGGGGCCTAGACAAAATCCCTTTTCTGTAAGCGTTAACGCCAACGGAAAAATAAATTGTATGAAGTTGACATTTGCTTACCACGTGACATTACGTATCTTTTCCGCAGGTAATGTCATTGCCATACATTTTGATGTTAACGTCTGGCGTTAACGCTATCAGAAAAGTTTTTGTCTAGGCCTACTGGACAGAAAATTAAGGAGTCCGTGCAACCGCCTGGCGCTCTCAATTTTGCCACCGCTCATTTTTGCCGCTCTGGGCATTTGCCCGGCCTAAGATCGGGCCCTGCCATAAGATTAGATTGGGGCCCGAACTAAGAATGAATGACAACACGATTTGACAGTTCTCCTTACTCCCGATATGTTTATGCCCGTCCGAAAAAGATGATTAAGCGGGAGTAGGATTCGCTCAGAAGTATCGAACTAATTTCGCAGGGGCCCGTATCTTCGTTGACAGACTTAGAGAATAGGTCTGCTGGTCGTAATCGTAAATGCGGAGTGTCGGCAAAAATCTTTTAGGTTTCTAGATTTTCGCAATAGGTTCACCTCCTATAACATTACTGGCTTAAACATAACTAGCGTTTCAACAATCATCAAAATTGATTCATATGATTATGAGAAAATCGCAGACATAGTTCCATACATGAATTCCTGCATACAAGCATATGGGTCAAATAAAGAACCTCGTTTGTTAAGTCGGTTAAAATGCTCACCTTTTGCTGAGAACAGTAAGATGGATCCAGAAGAAAAACACATAGAGCAATGTCGGCCACAGGATTAGAGTAACTGATCGTCCTATTAAATGTTTCACTGTTAGACTCTGGAAAAGGAAAATAATCATATAACTAAATAAATAATATCGTGGACGTCCACGGCATCACAATAACACAGAGAAGTGAAATGTTTGGAAATATATATTGCTTTTAAACCGTCCACGGTAATGTTATAACGTGCACGTATTTCCATACATTTTGTGGACATGATAATTCCGTCATATAAAAAAAGCACAAATGTTGTGCACACACATTCAATAAATACTTTAATACTCACAACAGGCTTACTCAAATCCCCGAGCACGTTCCAGAGATCAGCAATAGTGCGCAAACCGACAAACAGAACGACAAACAATCCGACAAATTTGACGGACATGGTGCAAGCAAGCGACGCGCCCAAAAACAACTGCCATGAGACCATTCGGAACGAGAATGGAGCGAGACCGTCGTCTGTTAGAGATCGGACCTGGGGAAAAGAATAGGCTTATTAAAATTTGGCTAGCCTCGCTCCCCATTTTGTGGAACTTGAACGTATCTGGCGAAATATGGGTGCACTTCTGCCCCTAACCTTTCGGGGCATGTAGGCGTGATATTATGTGTAAAATTGTAGGTACAAGAATTCTATGTGCAATTTAATAAAAGCTTTTCCTGATATTGAGTATTTCGAAAGGCGAATGCCCAAAAAATACCAAGCGTCGATAAAAAAACACATATGTAGGATTACTTTGTAGGTATGAAATGTGAAAGATCGTAAACATAAATTATGGAAAACTACCTTTCAAAAGTTTTCAATGTTTCAGAGGAAAGTACGAAATCCACGCGGACGAAGTCGCGGGCAAAGTGCTAGTTATGAAATATTTTTAAATAATTCTATTCTTTGAACATTTGACAATACACTCGATTTTTTTTCTGGCTTGTTTTATGTACAGTCAGTGGTCCACATTACCTGACCCCTCTTACAAAGAAAAAAAAGGGGAAGAGGGGGTCAGGTTATGCAGAGCACAGACTGTACCAATACATCTAACAGTGCGACAAAAAACTGAGCGATTTACGGTGTCCTACGTTTGAGCAGCAACTTAATTATTTCCACAAACGCGTCTGAGTAACGGATGCAATGAGTGACTTCAGAATCAGCGCTTGTTGAAATAAGTATTAAAAAATATTTTTAAATCACGTTTAAAACGTCCATTGATTGTTTCCGCCACCCATCGCAACATTGTAGATAGCTGCGACTAATTAGGCATCTCAGTGTTTAACTGAGTTACGTTGCTTGGATCGTGGATTATGTGCAACATAACCGCATGTTTCGAAATCTGACACTGCACCTCTAAACCCTCTATCCAATACAATAACATCTCCCTCCTCTAGGAGCAATCGGATTGAGGCTGTTTCCAGGTCATCACTCCAGCCGACACATCCAGTTACCACAAACTGTCAGATTTTCTCATTCGATTTTGAACTTAACTAACAACATTATAAGGCTTAAAATCGTTTGGAGAAATTTGACAGTGTCGTGTATCTTGACCTGCTGGCGACGATACAAGTGACTCTCGGTTAAAGTCCACAGATATCCGGAGCGGATTTCATTAAAACAAAAAGATATTTTTATTATCTTCAGTTGTACAAAAACACTTAACTAAACATTATGCAGCCTTACAACTAAGGGAAACAGTGTTTTCGATGAACTCTGGCACCCAAAGTAAGATTTAACTTGTGTTTAGGTTGCAGGTTTTGTGAACAAATGTTAACTAAAAAGACAATAAACTCTGGGCATGTTAGATCTAAAACATATTATACGTATCCAAAATTAATGATATCCACATTATCTTTATATATATAAAAATTACGTGTCACGTTGTTTGTCCGCAATGGACTCCTAAACTACTGAACCGATTTTAAATTTGATTTGCACACCGTGTGCATTTGATTATTTTATTGCAAATTATTTGTCTATTATTTCACAGTCACAATTATCTGTTAGCTCTAAACGATAATAACAGATGGCGATATCTGTTGACTGGATTGAATAAGTATTCAATAGATAGCGCTATGTTAAAAATACAACATATAAAGCTACAATTTAATAGCATAACCACCACGTGTTGCTGAGGCTAAGGTATAACCTAAATATATTTTGTAATAAACGAAATACAGTGAAATTAAAAAGAGAAAATTATATTATATAGAGATATATTAATATTATAAAGAGAAAAGATATGATTGTTTCTTTGTATTGAATAGGCTCCGAAACTACAGAACCGATTTCAAAAATTCTTTCACTGTTGGGAAGCTACACTATCTCCGGGTGACATAGGCTATATTATATTATGCTTTGCTTCCCGGGCAAAGCCGGGGCGGGTCGCTAGTTATATTATAAATTCAAAAGTAACTCTGTCTGTATGTTACCTTTTTACGCCTAAAAACCACCAAACGGATTTCGATAATATTTGGCAAGGATATAGATGGCATCTTGGGGAAGGACATAGGCTACTTTTTGTCCCGGTAGCACGTTCCCGTGGGATAATTTTCGACATCCACGCAGGCGACGCCGCATGCGCTAGTATTCTATACATTCGAAATAGTAATAGAAGAAACGGCACGGCTGCGGCTCGGCTGCGGCTGCGGTACTGATTTTTTTTTTTTAATATTGCAGCATCATGCTGAGATAGGAGCCTTTTTGGCCTCGCACAGGTTTTTTGCTTGTTTATTGTTGTTTTTTTTTTATTTTTATTGTTAATTTTGTTAGTTTTAAATGCTCCTTTTTTATTTTTACTCTTTGTATTTCCTGTGCGTGTCCCAAATAAAATATTTTTCACTTTTTTCTTTCTTTCTAAACGCAATCTCAAAACACCATTGTTCATGATCTGTTCAGCATGTTATCAGCTTGTTTTATGACCTATCTCGCCTATGCTAGGCATGAAGACACTATGCAACAACCGTTTTATATACGTACGATAGTATATAACAGCTATGTATTTTTTTTTTAATAAATACCTATCTACCTACTCTTTTTAGGGTTCCATAGTCGACAAGGAACCCTTATCGTTTCGACATGTCCGTCCATCCGTCTGTCCGCAGCTTAGCTCAGAGACTATTAGTACTAGAAAGCTGTAATTTGGCACGGATATTAGTCAAGCCGACAAAGTGGTAAAACAAAATATATTTAGAAAAAAAAAATTGTGTACCTCTCCTACCCGTAAAGTGGGGATGTTTTTTTTTTCCCGACTACCTTATGGTGTGGAATGTCGTTGGATAGGTCTTTCAAAAATATTGCGTGTTTGTGAAAACAATTTTTCGATTAAGGGATGCGTTTGTGAAATATTAAGCTTTAAATGCAAATTTTTGTTAGAGTCAAGTGTCCCCCCCTCACCTGCCAGCTGAATGGTTGTTTTTGGATATGTGAAAAATTCACAATAGTAGTACATAATCTACGTTATATTATAACGAAGTTAAAAGGAAAACTATCACAGCTAAGTAGGCTTTACAAGTTAACGAGTAACAGTCGAACAACTTACATTTGCAGTTGGAACGTATTGGAGAACATGTTTTTCAACTACAATGTTAAGTTTGTTCTTGGGTTAAATTCATCCCAGATACGGAACCCTTCATTGTGCGTGGTCCGACACGCACTCGGCCGGTTTTACATGTATTTAGCATAAGCATAATCAGCCTATAATGTTCCCACTGCTGGGACACAGGCCTCCTCTCTTCGAGAGGGAGTGGGACATGTATTTGTCTGTACTCAAACAAGGTTTGATTACAGATTCGACAATTTCGCAGAAACCATCATTTAAATATTATGTATAGAGGGAAAATCCATCTTAATATATTCAAATAGGTACAAGGAAAACCAACAAAAGAATCTTAAAGTTAAAGATTTATGTAAACACGGAAAGTACAGTCAGGGCCATTGATTGTTTATCAAGTTGACACACTATATGAAATTGTTGTGTTGTAGCCATTTCATAAAACTGTAAATAATAGCAGTTGTTATTTGATTTTAAAATTACATAAGCAACTAGCTTCTGCCCGCGACTTCGTCCGCGTGGAATAGTTACTTTGGGCTAACGCTAACTTTAACCCACGACTTCGTTTATGTAGAGGGTGAAAATATTTTTAAAGAACACGTACGTTAAGGAGCTGTTTTAGGTACCTACATCACGCTTTTATCAGTACACGGAGAAAAGATTTCTTAAAATATTCCTGGGGAGTTTATGAATTTTTACTGGGGCTCTGCAGTAACGCGGGACCATATGCGCAAACCCAAGAAAATTTACCGGGTTACCCAGTACAAATTCTAGGACAAAAAAACATTTAAGGTCTTAGAAATTTTACTGGGTTACCGATACAATTTTTACTGGGGTACTGAACGTCATTTTTGGTATTTCGCAGAGATAACTGGGGCCACCGCCCTTCCCCGTCATGACCGCCCGCCGCCGGCCTTGCACCATTATTTCGCTACGATGTTATTTTAAAACTGCGATATCTCCTAAGATATTCATTGAAATCAAATGATGTAAAGGGAAATTTTGTTTTAAATTAAATACTTGTGATGAATAACGTATTTATTTGGATAAGGATTAATATCATGTTTATAAAAACACTTTCGCAAATAATGCATTATTTTAGAACAAATTTGGTTAGCATAAAAGTTTATAGTGAGCCAACCTTAAAAGATAAACATAAGCTGTCGCAGACTTTTTTTTATAACTTTTAAAGGGGAACAATTCTGTAATACATGACTTTTGCGAAACTTTAACCGTTTACGCAGCGCACGCAGCGGAAGGTCTCAAAAGGAAGAAAAATACCCACGATTTTGAAACATTGCTCATTGGTGCTCCGCCCCTTTTGGTCTTAGCGTGATGATATATAGCCTATAGCCTTCCTCGATAAATGAGCTATATAACACTGAAAGCATTTTTCAAATCGGACCGGCAGTTCCTGAGATTAGCGCGTTCAAGCAAACAAACAAACAAACAAACTCTTCAGCTTTATTATTAGTATAGATTATTAGTATAGATTGGGCAGTTTGAGTTTTAAGTAAATTTGGTAAAACAATTAATTTCCCTGACTTGACATACCTTAAAGGCTCCATATATAGAACAGCTCATAAAGAACAATAAGATTGGATCCAGTAATATGTACCTATTCAGGGTAAGAAATCCCACATCTGAAACAAAAGCATGACGTCATTATTGTAACTTAATATGTCAATTAAACTTGTGGTTTTTCAGACATTCTATAGATACCTAAACCACAGTATTTTTTAATTTATAGAGTATTTTTATACATGCAGGGAAAGACCAAAGAAACAATGGATGGGCTGTATGAAAGATGATTTATGGCTATACTCCATTTGAAATAAGATTAGAAATTTACATAAACCTTTTTACAGTCCGTTCAACCGATTTTGACTTCTATTCCGTAGGCTTAATGATGGCATTAAAAGCAAGAACGTGGTTACAATACCAACTGTTTACTGCAGCCATTTGTCATGCCACCAACGCAATAGAAGTCAAAATCGGTTAAACGGACTGTAAAAAAGGTTTATTTAAATTTAGAATCTTATTTCAAAGGGAGTATAGAAAGGGAGTTACTGATAGAGAAGTGTGGAAGTAAAAGACATGTTGCGCCGACCACGAATAAATTGGTATAAGGATAGGAGAATGATGATGATGGAGTATTTTTATGTCATCTGCACGTAGCCCGTAGGTACAGCTGCAAGCTCATCAAGTCCAGATCATTAAAGCCCGGCGGCGCATGAGTCGTTGCTCGGAATGTTACTACTTTATAAATATTATGTTTATATACATTTTGAACTAGGTATAGTGTATTTATTTTATTTCTTATTTTAATGTTTGTTTTTATTTTCGTATGCTGCACTGGTTGACGTCATCACGACAGTGCCGGCTATCGCTGAAAACCAGCGCTGGGGCTCTGTCTCGCATAGGGTCGTAGCATTATGCTGAGTGATTGCCATTTTGCGTGCATGTGACGCATATTTTCCCCCAACTCGTTCTTTTTTGTGTTTGAATTTAGAAGCATTTTTCTTTGAATTTAGAAGAATTTTGTAAATGTGAGTACCATGGATTCGTTTATTATATGTATAATTATGTTGACTTGACAGCATGGCAGTAGAGACTATGTCATGCTCACTTAAATGTCTCACTGTTGATAGCGCGTGCGCTGGATCATTCGGTTCCCTACAAAATGGTTGAGCTGGATGGTGCTGATCCACGCGTCATGTTCGTGAACGGACGCCGTCAGTTGAGACTGGTCATCTCTTAACTGCCACGGCTTATTTTTATTATTAATCTTATATTTTGAATTGTTTCTTTATATTTTTTTTTCATTGTTCTCGCACATAGAATCAACAAGAATAATGTACCCAGGATTTTGTAATATCTTGATTTAAAAAGAGTGTCCTTGGAGTTTCTTGCCCGTTCTTCTCCATAGAGATCTACGTTTTGGAATGGGCAACTATCTTCAACTTTCTGACTAACTGACAGACTCTTTGACAATTCAAAAGTGCCTGTAAATGGTTTAATTGAAATAAATGCTTTGAGTTTGAGTTTTACCGCAAATAAATGTATTTTCTTTCTTTTTTTCTAAGTTACCACAAACTGTCAGATTTTCTCATTCGATTTTGACAACACCGACTGCTTTAGAGCAATAGTGCGCAAGAGAGTGGCCTCCCTGAGACGTCGTGTGCGGGGCAGCACCAACGACCTTCTAAACACCATAACAGAGCGGGTTGAGTGTCCTATTGTGGGGCACTGGAATAAGGTACACAGCTCTGGTGGCGTCCTTTTTAGTGTAAAATGAATAGTTAACTTGAATAAGTAGGTATAAGTTACTAACATAGTTTAAAGCTTTACTAACAAGTTTATATGGAATCTATAGAATAGAATAGAATACTCTTTATTATGTACACCATAAAAATTACAGATATAAATGTAGACATTTCATCCATGTTCTGAAATAAAAATGATTATACACATTTTAAGGTTTAAAATCGTTTAGAGAAATTTGACAGTTTCGTGTAGCTTGATCTGCTGGCTAATGTACAGTTTCCTGTACCATAAGCACAGACTTATTTGTTTGAATAGTCATAGTTGTCTTGTCGCGATATATAATATTTTGTGTAGAAAGGAGATGAATGAAATCATACTTATTAGAATAATGTCTTAGGTATGGCAGTTGTTGAGGTTTGTGAACGAAACGTCAGTTGTCAAGTTGACTTTTTGAATAAATGGGAAGAAGAAGACCGACCAGTGGTCTTGAACCTACCGATTTTTCGGTATTTCTACCGATATGAGCTCTGTTCTACCGAAATACCGAAACATAACGATTTGTCTACGATTTCACAGTATACATGGAAATTCTCCCAATTTTACACTTTTAAGTTGGCAACCCTTTTCAATTTATGTTTAATGTTACGGGGAAGCCGTTTCCTTTGTTGTCTAATTTCATCTTTAATATTTTATCACTTCCCCATTCATCCGCTAACGTTGAACGCATATTTTCATATAATATATTAATCTTTTGAAAACAAAACAGCGAAATAGGCTGTCTACTGATTCAATCACTGGTCTATTACATGCGAAACGACTCTTTAATACAGCTAATTGTTATAATTTTGAAATTAATTCGACGAGGACCGCGGCTATGGCTAAAGAATATTGGTATAAAAAATAATTATACTTAAGTGTGATTGTTATAAATTAGTATGAAAGTTTTTTTTTTAATAAAATAAACGAATTTGATTGAATATTGTATTTTTTGTCAAATACCGATTTTGGGTACAAATATACCTATTTTAGCGGGCAACTCTACCGATCTCGCTCTATGACGTTCGAGACCACTGAGACCGACCCACAGAGAAGCCATGTTTTATTGACCACAATATATTTTAAATATTATAATTCCACTAATGTGAACCTCAAATATCAAAAGCATCCAGAGATTCGGCGACGGACGCTGGGCGCCCGTGAGCTTGCTGGACATCTGGCGACCGTGACATTAATTGTGGAATTTAACCGGTCACACGCCACACCGGCATATTGGACAAGATGGACGCCGCTGCAAAATGCCCCTCGCAAACAAAAGAAATGGTAAAATACAATAAAGAAAGAAGCATTCTGCGAAGGCTTTTCACGATCGCGGCCAACACCATCGAAGAAATTTTCAAAACCGGTGAAGCGAGGATAACCGAATTAAAATGTGAGTTTAACAAATTAAATGACATGAACACACGAATTTCACATTTAGATTCAAAAATAAAAGACGAAATATTAGACAATGAAAGTACAGATGCGCAAATCGAAAAAGAGATCTTGACGGCGGATGAATATAGCAACAGATTTATTATTATAAAAACGAAATACGAGATAATTTTAAATAAATCTGCTAAGACAAGCACAAGCGGAGAACACACGCAAAATAGATATTTCAAGCTGCCCGAGATAAAATTTCAAAAATTCGATGGTGATATTAGTAATTGGTTATGTTTCTGGGGTCAGTTTTCAAAAATAGACAGGGACTCGGGGTTGGATGATGATGATAAAATGTACTATCTAAAGCAGAGTATTGAAATTGGAACGGACGTCTACTCACTAGTAATGAGCTACCCTCCATCAGGGAACACATACAAAAAATGCATAGAGGAACTCAAACAGAGGTATGCACGAGAAGAATTGCTAATAGAGGTTTATGTTCGAGAATTACTTGCATTAGTTTTAAAAGGAAAATCCAACCTTGTGGAGCTATATGATAAACTGAATGCGAATTTAAGAGCCTTGGAAAGTCTCGGCATCAGTAAATATCAAGCATTTATCCTACCTCTTATAGAGTCTGCCCTGCCCATTGATATTTTAAAGATTTGGGAGCGACAGAAGGGACATATACAGACCAAGAACTCAGAGGAGGTCCTTGTCAAACTGATGGATTTTTTAAAAGCAGAGATTGAGAGCTTACAAAGAGTTGAAATAACTAGAAATCTGGCTCAAACTGATAATAATGCCCAAGAGGCCACCGCTAGCTGCCTTATAGCACATAATAATAATACGAAAAAGGAAATGCTACCCAAGAACAACTGCCTATGGTGCGATAAAAATAATCACTCAAGCGCTGATTGTTATAAGCTGCACAACCTCACTGTGGAGCGAAGACTAGAAATTGTAAGGAAGAAAAAGGCATGTCCCATATGTCTAAAGCTTGGACATCATCCAAAAGCATGCAAAGCGTATGTGAAATGTTTTATATGCCAGAAGAGGCACTCTACAGCACTTTGCACTGAGAAAAAAGAGATAAAATGTCCAGAGAAACCTAATAACACTACAACCAATCTATCTACACAGAATTACAACACAGAAACCTTACTTCAAACAGTGATAATCAATGTGCGAAATGGAGAACGAGTCCTACCTGTTCGAGCTCTATTTGACAGCGGTTCCCAAAGGAGCTATGTTCGAGAGAATATTGCAAAGCAGCTGGAGCTGATTCCCACACGACAGGAAAAGTTGAATCATTGCTTGTTTGGTAACATAAAAACTAAAATAGAACCTCACAATGTTTATAATGTAATGGTAGAAAATCTTAATTCAAATTTTACAATGTGTATTGAGGCCCTCAGCCAAACTTCAATTTGTGGAAATATTCCAAAATTAAATTTAAATAATGAGACATGTAAAATTTTAAAAAGGCATCAGGTCTCCTTAACTGATACAAACTCTGATATATCAGAAATAGGAATTTTAATAGGAGCCGATTTTGCAGGGTTCATGTTGACAAGTAATGTTATTGTGATGGAAAATGGTTTGGTGGCAATTAAAACTAAATTAGGTTGGACAATTCAGGGCAGGCAAATTAGCACTTCATCTGATAATACTGCTTCTTCTATGTTTTGTATGTCGATGTCTACTAACAATAATTTGACAGATTTTTGGACTCTTGAAACTCTTGGCATACATGATCCAGCAGAGATGAAGTCTAGAGCGCAAGGTGAGGCTGAGGCAGTGAGCCGCTTCAAGGAGACAGTGACGACGCTATCGGATGGCAGATATGAAGTGGAGCTTCCATTCAAGGTGGGATTTGATGATTTATTACCTAATTATGATGTTGTAAAGAAAAGGTTAGATTTAAATACTAAAAAGCTGATTTCAAGTGGTAAGTACCAAGACTATGATGCGATTTTGCAGGAGTGGCTAAGATTAGGTATTATTGAGCCTTCTGATAAGCATCATGGTCATAAATTTGGTCATTATTTACCACATAAAGCTGTATTTAAAGAATCTAGTCTGACAAGTAAGATAAGGCCAGTCTTTGATGCTTCCTGTCCGGATAAAAATGGGCTGAGTCTAAATATGTGTTTGGAGAAAGGTATTAATTATATTGAACGTATACCTAAACTAATAATTGGATTTAGAAAAGGCGCTATTGGTATAACATCTGATATTGCTAAGGCCTTCCTTCAAACTAGTGTAAAGCCTGAGGATAGAGAATATTTAAAGTTCCTTTGGTGGGAAGATGAGTCTCTGGAAAATGTAGTGGAATATAGACACTGTAGAGTGGTGTTTGGGTTAACATGTAGTCCGTTTTTACTGTCAGCTACGATAATGCACCACTTAGATAACGTATCAGATAAGTATGAACAAACGGCTCAGCTTCTTAAGAACTCATTTTATGTAGATAATTGTATTACAAGCTTAGAATCTGAAGAAGAGGCACGTAGGTTTATAGAGGAAGCAATAGAAGTCATGAAAGCAGCACAGTTCGACCTGAGAATGTGGACAACATCACCACTCCAGATCAATGAAGCTGGTAAGGATATTATATCAGTACTAGGCCTGAACTGGAACACAGTCTGTGATGAGCTTTCATGTAACATTGGAGATCTACCTCTTCCAGAGATGTTAGGTAAGTTAACTAAAAGAGTGGTACTTTCATTGACTCAGAAGGTATTTGACCCCATAGGATTTACTTGCCCTGTCACCTTGGCCCCGCGGCTACTGCTGCGAGAAATGTGGATCCGGGAGTTGACTTGGGATGAACTTTTACCTCAGGATTTAACACATAAATTCCTAAGATGGTATAATAATTTGAAATATTTAGAACAGTGTAAAATACCTAGGAGATTAGCAGGTAACAAATTGACTGACTGCAAATTAAGCTTACATATGTTTTGTGATGCTAGTAAATATGCAATGGCTTGTTGTATATTCTTACGGGCTGAAAAAGGCAACAACGTCACTGTTCAGTTAGTCGCAGCAAAGTCTAGGTTAACACCACCAAAAATAATTTCTATTCCTAGACTTGAGCTTATGTCTGCGGTGATTGGTGTAAGACTTTTGACAGAAATTAACAAAAGCTTAAATCTAGCCTGTGATGAATATTATTGGACTGATTCTAGCGTCATTTTATATTGGATATGCAATAACTTATCATGGAATGTATTTGTAGGCAATCGCGTAAAGAGATAAGAGAATGTACAAAAACAGGGAAATGGTCTCATATTCCAGGATCTCTCAACTGGGCTGATCTGCCGTCGCGAAGCTGCGATGCAAAGCAGTTGCTAGAGAGTCGGTGGGTTGAAGGTCCAGAATTCTTGCTACATAGTCCTGCAGAATGGCCGAGTTCCCCGGTGAAAGCAGATGAAGCGGAAGCTACAAAAGAACTGAAAAAGACAGCTAAGTTAACCTGTGTCATAAATGTCTCAGCAGATGAGAAGTTCTCAGATAGACTCCTATATTTCAGTAAGTATAGTAAGATGGTACGTGTAGTTGCCTGGATAACCAGATTTGCAGATAAATGCCTTAAAAAGGAAGTTAGGACATTAAATAATAATGACATTACTAGTGAGGAATATGAGAAAGCTGAAATAAAATTATTCCTACTACTACAACGCGAAAATAATGATATCCTAGAGTCAAAGTGTAAGAACATACATACATTTCAAGACCAGGAGCAGTTATTAAGAATTAAAACTAGGCTATTATTATTATCCGACATGCCTGAAAACACCAAATATCCTATTTTATTACCAGCTAAGAATGTGATAGTACGCAGGTTAATAGAACAGAAGCATATTCACCTACAACATGCAGGTTCAAACACTTTAATTGCTGACATCAGGAAATCATATTGGATTTTTGGTATTCGTGGAGTAGTTAGGTCAGTATTAGCTAACTGCATGTTATGCAAGAGATACAGAGTGAAACAGATGCAAGCACCTGTTGCGCCCTTGCCCGTGGATCGAATGCAGAGCTCCTTACCATTTGAAGTGTCAGGAGTAGACCTAGCAGGGCCTCTTTTCTTGAAAAATGGTGAAAAGTGTTGGATTGTCCTGTATACCTGTGCTGTTTACCGTGCAGTACATTTGGATTTAACTCTATCCCTATCATGTCCTGCGTTCCTTATGACACTAAGAAGGTTCATTGCTAGGCGAGGCCGAATAAAGGTAATATATTCAGACCATGGTACTAACCTGGCTGGTACTAAGAACCTATTGGATGGTATAGATTGGGATAAAATTCAACAGGAAACATGTTCTGAGAAAATCAAATGGAAACTCAATGCACCCACTGGTGCTTGGTGGGGAGGGTTTTTCGAACGGCTTATAAGAATAATGAAAAATCTGTTACGCAAAGTTCTAGGTAGAGCTAGTGTAACTTATGATGAACTTTATACTTTACTGTGTGAATGTGAGTCAATAATGAATAATCGCCCACTCACATACGTTCAGGATGATAGTGCCAATTCCTTGGAGCCCCTAACTCCAGCTTGCTTCCTGCAACCATTACCTAGTTCAGACACAATTGACCTAGATTACCTTGACTCAAAAAGTTTGAATGTCCGACTAAAATACCTACAAAAATTGCGCGACGATTTTCGTCATAGGTTTAGGACAGAGTATTTGACTGAACTAGTACAGAGAGGTAGAGAGAGAGGTAACTACGATGAACTTAGAGAAGGCCAGGTAGTATTAATAGAAACGGAGGAGAAAAGAATCAAATGGCCCCTAGGTGTTGTTACCAAAATATATACTGGTAAGGATGGTATTAATAGGACAGCTTCAATTAAAACAGCTCTAGGCTGTAAGGTGAGACCCATACAACGTTTATACTCTCTAGAAATTTCATCAAGTGAGGTAGCAGATCTGTCTGTCCCAAAACAGTTCCAAGAAAAGGACACAAAAGGTAAAGTAGCACATACTCCTATACCTAGCACTGTACAAAATCCAGTCCAGGCGAAAGATGGTTGTACCACGCATGTTCCCAGTGCGTCTGAGAAAATCACACGACATGGCAGGAGAGTAGTGATACCTAGTAAGTATAAATTATAATCATTGACGACTAGATACGTACATGCTTTATTATATGTTTATTTTTTCTTCTATTCCTTTCAATTGTTTTATTAAACTTGTGGACTGCCACCCATTTTTTATCACAGTTCGAAAGTTTTCTTTTTCTCTTTCTGTGTTAGGAGGGACACACTCAAAATTGAGTTATTATTGTTTAGTATGTAAGATTACTGACTAAAATTTGTAATATTGTATACATAATCATTAAAATAAATATAAGTAGAACTCACAGCCTTGAGACTGATTAATGTAATTTAATTCTATTTCAATAATATTTTATTTTCCTCAAAAACAATAAGAGTTTCTTGTATTTTGAAATCCAAATGTATCATTTATTGTAATAATTTTTCCAGACATTATTTTGATTGTATAACATTTCGTTTGCTAAGTTTATTTACCTTTTCTGTGTTCGGAGGATGTTGAGGTTTGTGAACGAAACGTCAGTTGTCAAGTTGACTTTTTGAATAAATGGGAAGAAGAAGACCGACCCACAGAGAAGCCATGTTTTATTGACCACAATATATTTTAAATATTATAATTCCACTAATGTGAACCTCAAATATCAAAAGCATCCAGAGATTCGGCGACGGACGCTGGGCGCCCGTGAGCTTGCTGGACAGCAGTGGTTCCCACAATTGTTACTTAAGATTGTTGAGGGTACTTTATCCTGTGTATAACTTTATTACTGTGTGTTCGCACCGGCGAAATATTTACAAAAAATACATGTTGCTATCTTTGTTTTCTGTCACTGTATCGACTTGCGTCTTGCGTTTGCACTGTCACATATCTTGTTGATCCGAAACTTGTTGCACGTATCATATCTCTTGTTAGACGATTGAAAAATCACACGTAATGAGGGCTATCGCGCTTGAGTTCGCCGCTAGAGGCGCTGGTGTAGAGTAAGGTCTCTAGATGTCAAAATATGTACTGAAAGTTCACTGTTTGCAAGTTTTTACTTTTTTAGCAACATTATAATCTAAATATTCAGTTGAAGTTTTAAAATGTAATTAAATAAACATAGGTACTATGAATATAAGGGTACTTAAACATATCCAAAACATCAAATAAAAGTACTGCAACAGGACCTTACTCGACAGTGGCGCCAACTAGTGAGCACAAAAACGAAAGCCCCCATTAGGGGAAGCCTAGTGTCGCGAGCTGCCTTCACAGCGCCCTGGGGAACCCCTCACTTTAGGAACTCCTGCCTTGTGGTATTATTCTATTTTTGGGGGGGACCATACTACACAGGCTTGAAGTAGCCCATAACAAATACAAAAAAAAAAAACATTTCTACTATTTCATGGAGTTTTATCACATAAATATTCTTTTGTAGATAGATAGTGTTCTTAATAATAATAGGTACTTACCACACAATAATAGAATAGTTCCAATTATTGTTGACTCTAGTGATTTAGTCATCTCCCATATTGTTAAAAACGTCAATGGAATTATCAATGCACCAAGGGTAGCACAGAACTGAAAAAAAAAACGCACAAGTTAGCGTACAAGAGGTTAACGCAAACCAGCACCCTAATTACATAATACTATCTATCACAATCTGAATTATTTTGAAGCTTATTGCTAATCCATTACTTCATATGTTCGAAAAATTTGTCTGCTTAACAACGTAAATAACGCAATGAATGTTATTGAACTGTCAAAATGAAAAACACTCCTAATGTCAGTGTGTTACGTAATTACCCCGCTGGTCAAAGATGTATGGAAGGAAAGTAAAATGCTTGTCAAATCCACATTTAGATTATTGTTCTTTACTTGGACGGCCTTCGTTTTTTTTTCGTTTACCCTACACTGTCCTACTGCTGGGCAAAGGCCTCCCCCAAGTCCTTCCAGCAGTCCACTCTTTTCCCGCGCCACCTCGAGCCAATCCTCCCGGTACGCGTTCAGCCCCCTTATTGCGTAACACACTATCTATCACAATCTGAATCATTTTGAAGCCTATTGCTAATCCATTGCTTCATAACGTTCGAAAAATTTGCCTGCTCAACAACGTAAATAAGGCAATGAATGTTGTTGAACTGTCAAAATGAAAAACATTCCTACTGTTAGTATGTAACGCAATTACCCTGCTGGTAATTTCGCCACCGCTTTCCGGGCCGGCTTCGGTGGCGCCATCCATATTCAGGCATCCATTATGTGGAGACTTTTGGTCATCATGTATGCGGCTGATGTGACCCTCCCAATCCCATTTGAGACTTATTATTGGTTAAGTATAATACCACGTAGTTATTAATTAAAGAGTTATAATATTACTTACAAGTCTCATTCCTTCATATCGAGCTCCTTCATACTTGTCTCCAGGCTTCTCAAACGGAAATGTTCCATCATATCCGGTCAATTTACCAGATAACGCTATCAGCATCTGATAACAATATCATAAAAGGCAATTATATAATAAAAACTAATGTAAGCTTATCTCATTGTATCATTATTAGGAAGAACATACTTTTCTCCTCAGAGAATTAATCATTTCACGCAGATGAATCCGCAGGGCATGAGATGTTTATTTTAAATACAATAAGATATGCAATAACTATCAGTTTAATGTAAACAAAAACAAGTGTTGTAATGATTATCAATTAATGTTTTAATTAACATATTAAGTGATTGTTTAAGGAGTCTGATATATGAAACATTTGAGATGCAACAAGACACAGGATGTGTGCAAATAAATATATTTACAACTAGCTGCTGCCCGCGGCTTCGCCCGCGTAGATGTCGGAAATTATCCAACGGGACCGTGCTGCAAAAAAGTAGCCAATGTTACTCCTTATAACATCAGCTATATGCTAGAGAAAGTCCCGTCAAAAGCGGTGCAGCCGTTTCGGAGATTACCCGGAACAAACAGACAAATAGACAGTTTTTTTTTTTTTTAAATTGGTATTTTGTTATAAGTCCCGTATATACTTTCATATGCATTTAGTAAAAAGCTGTTATTTTGACATTACAAACAGACACTTCAATTTTATTTATTTGTATAGATGTATAGATCACGAAAGTAGGTAGGTACTCAGAAAGTTCTACCGATCTATTCTTTAAAAATCTCGCCGTCAAAACTTAGGTGAAGTGAGCTGTCATTCCGCGTGATGCTAGGGATTGGCACTATTGACTACCCACTTCAAGCTCACGTCACCCATGGTCTAAAAAAACAAGGTCTGGAATTCCGGGAGTGACACATGCTTACGCTTCAGTGGCACTATCCAGATACCACTTTATTGCAACAAAACACGAATTCTGGCAACATTTTCAGTCACCATTCTGTTAAAAAATATATATAAAGCATTTAAATTGTCGTTTCGTTTTTCTAATCAAACGAAACAATTCAATTTAAACTTATACCAACGTAATTGTTAGTTAACACCTCATTGTTTTATCGGTTGCGCACAGATAATAAAGGCGGTTGAGGAGTTATTATTACATACTACTGGTAACACAGCGGTGATGACGTAGGCTTGTGGCTCCCACGTGACCACTGTGTCTCGGAATGCTATACCTAGCGAGTTATATTATTATACCATGATGCTAGGGATTGACACTATTCACAACTCACTTCACCTAAGTTTCTCCAGTGAGATTTTTACAGAATATTGTAAAATTGGCTAAGAACTCAAGTGATCACATCATTTGCCTACCTTATTCACAACTATGTTGGGGTCGGCTTCCAGTCAAACCGGATGCAGATGAATACCAGTATTTTACATGGAGCGACTGCCTATCTGACCTCCACAATCCAGTTACTAGGTAATACGATAACCCTTGGTAAGACTGGTTGTCAGATTTTCAGGCTTCTGACGACCCGTAACGACTATCAAAGATATCTAAGAAGATAGAATGACAGCCGGGACCAGCGGCTTAACGTGCTTTCCGAGGCACGGAGGGTTCTAGGTATGTAAAGATGGTCACCCATCCAAGGACCAACCGCGGCAAGCGTAGCTTAACCTGATCGATCGACCCGTGCGGCTATTATTGCTTAATAATAAGCCCGTCTAAAGAACTAAGAACTCAAGTACTGACTAAAAATAAAATCAATTTTATATCTTACAGGGTGGATTTTTGAGATGAGGCAGTAAGGGCAAAAAAGTTTTTGCGAAAAGTGCCCATTTTCCTGCTGACTATACATTTTTTTCAAAATCTGCTAATGCATATCAAAATTTCTCAAAAGTTAAGAAAAGTCTCCTATAAGACCGTTTTCCTGTAGCTACAACGTTTAAGGTAGCTGCCCTTGCTGCCCCATCTCAAAAATCCACCCAGTATTTTTGCTGGACTCATTGTAATGGAATCCCATGCAGGTAATGGGTTATGACTTATGACTTACAACCAGGGCCGGATTATCCATAAGGCAGTGTAGGCAACTGCCTAGGGGCCCCGCATAGGCCAGAGGTCCAACGCACTGAGTTTATTTATTTTTATTTTTCATCAATTGAAAATTTAATTTAAAGATTTGTATCCTCAATGACAACATTATTGCCTTGGTGTTTTTGCATTTGATAATATGGCACATTCGACATTGCAAATATATGTATAGAAGTCTGATGATATTAAAAGCCACGGATGAACATAAACTTAAAACAAAAACTTGAAATTAAAACTAATAAAAAACGTCTTCATTCATCAATGTCTCAGAACCGTTTAAATTCATTGACGATAATGGCGATTGAAAATGATATAATGGAAAAGTATCTAAAAAAGTTACAAGAGTTACCTAATATTTAAACATATTATTATTGTACTTTACAACACTATTTTCGGTTTTAAAACAACCACCCGAAATTGTATTGTATTTAATAAAAAATATGCATATTTTCCTTTCATTTGTTTTAATGTTTAAGGTGATGGGGTAATGGCATTCCTTCCTAACATAGTCAGAAATAGCATAATTATGAATATAATTGCATTGTGGTAGAAAAACGTATTTTAGGAACTTAGGAAAGAATAAAGGGGCCTCGAGAATTGCATTACCTAAGGGACCCGGCATGGTTAATCTGGCCCTGCGTACAATTTTTTTGCAGCTTGCATAATATCCCATGTATTGAGCGGTATTGCCCTCAGTCTGTTTGAAGCTTTATATGATACAAAATATATTTACCTTGCCAAGCGGGGGATGGACGTCAAAGAAGAATGTTCGGTTTATGTACCAACTAGCCATTTTACCAAAATGCGTTTCATCCCAACTGAAATAATTAATTAGTTTCATTATATTTCACTTAATAATGAAAAATTTCATCATTATTTGATAACAAAATTATTATGTTATTTTAATTTATGGTTTTAAATGTATAAAAATTGCTATAAGAAACAAAAATCACATTCTTCAAATAATAACTACTTGTGAGTTTTTTTTAATATATTTTAAATCTTCTCTAGAGTCATAGTTTAGATAGCGATATGTAGCAAGCAAAACATAACATTTTAAAAAGTACATTTCTTGAACATTATTTACCATACATGATCAGGTTCCAAAACTTTGTAAAATCTGGTAACAAATGTGGCACCACACAGTATGCCGAATGTGACCCACCATCTACAAAGACAAAAACGAATTTGCGTTTTAAATATTAATATTTTAGCCGTAAAAGTTAACAAACAAAAACTAAGTCTGTGAAATTAGAAAGTACATTTTGTTACTCGGCTTCGACGTAATACTACTTTTCTTCTTTTCAGACATTGTTGCAAGAATGATTATTCGATTAGAATGATCAAGTTAAATAGAAATTAACATTTTCATTTATAATATTTAGAAAAAAAATACGAAAAGTAACTGTATTAACAACAAGGCCGATAAACGTCATAAACAGGTGACGAGTGGGGTGGGGGCGGAGCTGGGAGATGGACAATGTCAGAATGACAGAGAGATAGAAAGGTCATGCATGGTGACAGTTCTCTCAAGTGTTGCCATACATATATTTAGGTTTTACCATTTCACTTCAGTCAGTCTCAGACCAAAATATTTATGGAGTAAAGGTGCCTATTTTTTTCTTGGTGGCCATAATGATGCTTAAAAATTAGGTACACACGGCTACACATCAAGCTATACATTTCCAGTTTACGCTGATCTCGCACTGTACGGAAATCCTATACAATGCGCAATTAGCTTATACTGGAAATGTATAGCTTGATGTGTAGCCGTCTGTACAATGTAACATTAGTAACGAAATATTTTGTTACAGTAAATCATAAAAAACCTTCCGAACAGATAAATTAGTTTATACAGGCTGATTTTTGCGCTGAGATATCAGTGCTAAATCCAAAACTAGTAAAGCAAAGTGGTCAAACAAACTATGACCTAGATTTTAGAAGAAAAATAATAGAACTGCATTTTTAGTTTCTTAAAACCTTCTGCCTGAGCCAGGAATCGAACCCGTTTTATTTTTATCTGACCATGCAGAAATCACCAGTATAAACTAAAATAATTCAGTTCGAAAAGATTTTCATGATATACCGTACTTAATACAATATTTCGTTAGTAATTAAATATTATTGTACCTAATTTTTATCGTACCCAAGATATCAATTATTAATTTTTTAAGCATTTATGTAGATACATACATCGGACTGCCTTGTTGTTCTTGCAGCTGCAAGTGCGAGTGCCTCAGTAGCAGCCCAGTCTGGATTTGTGCCCAACAGCTCTTTAATCACTGTCGCTTTACAAAAACCTACGCTATTGATACTCGTCGGAAAAACATTCTATGCCTACCTACATAAAATAAAAAAGTTTTTTTACAGTCGAATATTACAAACAATAGATCAAAAATAATTCAAACGTTTCTCGCTCGCACTGACAGACACTGTTATTCGCGATAATTATGCGCTCGGCAATATATATATTTTTTTGTATTGGGCATGATGACTATCCCAATTTATTTATCTGCTTTTTAAAGTAACTACAACAAATACTCTGAATATGTAGCAACATTAACACATTCCTTTTGCTACAATTCTAAAAAGTGAACAACACTTAATTCTTAGTCATTATTGATTTGATTGTTATTAGCAAAGGAAACGGAGTTTAGTAATGAAATGAAAAATGCCTATCCATAAAACTAAACATTTTGTTATGCTTATCAGAAGACTTGAATGCTTGAAAAAATGTTAAATTGTTTCGAATTAGAAGGCAGCTTTGGAATGTGGGGAAAATGGAACGGAATTCTTACGGTGCCTAGAAATTACCACTGAATAGGGATGTTCTTTTTGCAATTGCAAGTTGTTGCGCCGTGCCGACCCCAAATAAATCGGCATAAGGGCAAGAGAATGATCATGATGATGACAAGAATATATGAATGACATAAAATAGCAGGTACTGAATATTTCGTTACCTTTAAAGGAACACTAATACCTAGAGGAACCTTCCAAAAATAAATGATGTCAGATATTACATAAAATTAAAGTAAAAAGCTTGATTATACTGAAAGATTGCTTGACAAATAACTCTTAAGTTACTTCTAGTCTTTATTTAAATAATGCGGAATATTCATTAATTGGGAAACCAATATTGTTTCAGCAACATGTTATTATGTTGTGGAAACATGTTGCTGGTGGCATGAAATGTTGAAGTATTGCTGGCAACATGCTATGGTAGTGTTCCGTGTTCATGATATAAACAAATGTTGCACAACTTTTTCTCAACTATGTTTTCAATTAGCACGCGTATTTCATAAAATACTTACATAGTTTACGAAAGAGACAGTTTCATCCCATTTAATATCATTAATTATCCAAAAAAGGACGAAATAACGATTTTGATAATGTTACATTGTTGAAATGACTGCATTTTAGTGATATGATATATTTGCAAATGTAATCTATTTAGATTGATTAAATAAAATTTACCTTTAGTTGCAAATAGGAAACAGATTACATTACTTTGTATGATGTTATAAAGGGTCCCCAAAACGATCAATTGCAATTGTCAATGTTTAGGTACGTGATTGATACACATTGATACGCAAAATGATCGTCTACAAAATGCTGTTGAAGCGATTGACATTAAACATTGACAATTGCAACTGATCTTTTCGGGAACCCTTAAGTTTTATCGTGCATGAACTAGATAATAGGTTGCAATGCCTTTTTTTTTCTATGCGCCTTCTCTGGCTCACACACAATTTACAAAAGTTTCATCACAATCGGTCGCGTCTTTTTGGAGTTTTTGCGAGACTAACGCTCAGCAATTAATTTTAATAGATACAATATTTCTAAGATTTAACTAACGTGTAACAATAATAATAATGTTAATACGCACTACAAAACTTTCAACTGCCCATCACTATTGTCAATTTGACGCGTGTGTCGTAATCGTGAATAATGTCAACAAATACAACTTTGTCCGTCTTCGCTGATTCATGTGTCGTTGGAGTAAACAAATAAATACTGCTAATTCGCATCGCGTTCAGTCCGCATATATTTTTCAAACTTCGTGCACGACTATGACGGAGCATTGACAATTACATCATGAATAATATTAAGTATTTTTTAGTTGTCCAATTGTTATTTTCTTTTTGTTGGTGCGAAATAAGTAATGGTCAGAAAGAAAAGTTGTTGAATGGCTTCAAAGAGTATTATAATAGTTTGCCTAATCAAGTTTACCGTAGTGAAGAAGGATCTTTGCTAAGTACACAGCAAGTGGTGAGTAAAAATTACGTTTTTTTTTAAATTGTATTAATCTTTTTTTAAGTGTGATGTATTTGGGGGAGGTTATCACTATCCGAGACCTTTTTATCTTAAGTTGTCTTAAACTTTTTTTTACGATATGTGCTAAGTTTTATTTTCCAATGCCCTAAACTTATTTGAATTTAAATGAAAAAAATGTTATTCCCAGAACAATAGTTTACATGCAAGTGTTTTTTTGTATGTACCTATAGGAACTTTTTTTTACCAAATTTTTATATATATATATATATATATATATATATATATATATATATATATATATATATATATATATATTTAACCAAATAATGGGATAATGCTAGGCAGAGAGAGAGAGAGATTTTATAAATCATACATACTACAGAAATAAAATTAATAATAATAAATTAATAGAATAATAATATTTTTTTTTAATTATAATAAATAAAATTTAAGTGTCTGTTTGTAATGTCAAAACAGCAGCTTTTTACTTAATGCATGTGATAGCATATACGGTACCTACAAATAATAAATAAAAATAAAATTGTCTATCTGTTTTTTCTGCCTAATCTCAGAAATGGCTGGACCGATTTTGATGAATTTTGATATAGGGATACTTTGAACCCTGGGGAAGGACATAGGCTACTTTTTATTGACATACCACGCGGGCAAAGCCATGGACGGGAACTAGTTTTATATAAAGCTTCTTCTTAGCATGCTGATTCGGAGCTGCTCTGTAGAGGGTACTTTAGAAGCTTATTTTTACAGGATGAAACCACCTACCAAATAGTAGCCAGTATAAGAGTTGCAGAGATCAACAATGTTGGAGCAACTAAGTTACTGAAATGTACAGCAACCATAAAGGATTCTGATAATGATATAACAATTAAAAACAATAATTGTGAAGAGGTTGTGGAGCAAAAGCAAAGTACTGATGAAAATCAGGAAACAACGCTGGAAGCTCAAGTTGAGGTTTCGGAACCCACGGTTGAACGAAAACCTGTGCAACTCGTCAATGAAGTACAAGCCGACACAGCTGTAAGTATTACATAAACCTTGAATAAAAATTTCCATTATTTGTACAGGTGCCTAATTTCTCGTTTACGTATATATACAATGCAAGAGTTTTAAGTTAAATCTATACTAATATTATGATGAGGTAAAATTTGTTTGTTTGTAAGTTTGTATGTAGCGGGTAATTTTGGAAGTACCAGTATTATTTGATAAATTCTTTATGCATTTGATAGCCCAAATCATGAGGAAGGCTATAGGCTATTTAACATCGCGCTAGGACGCTTAGGAGCCGAGTAAAAATAAAAAAGTCAGGAAGAACGCTAAGTGATAACGAAGTAGGTAATTTCGCGAGCAGGCGATGCGACGCGACGGGCTGGGTCGGGGGAACAAGAAATTTTACGCGGACCAAGTCGCGGGCAGAAGCTTGTGGCATACTTATATTTGGAGAGCCCCGTCTCCAGCACTGTTCTAGTACCAGGCTGACGATAATAATTAAAAATAAACATTTTCAAAAACTTATTGGCCCACAGAACTTTTTATAGGTCCCTTTGTTTGCCAATTACGTACGCTTTGTTATAATTAGTAAGATATTTGCAAGTAATTGTAAGTACTTAAATATAAAGTTGAGATAACCTTATGTCAGTGTACGCTAAGTAGGTATGAATGAGTTCTGATTGACCTAGAAAAGTATTTATGTGTCAAGGTTATGCACATAAATTCTGCACATTTATTAAAATTTAAATGTAAGAAGGGAATTTACTCTTTCATAAATGTGGGACATTATAAATGAGTAATTACTTAAGTCTTCAAAATGGTTCTACATTAGTTAAAAGCAAATAAAATGTGAAAAGAAAAAAGAAATGGTTTAATTCAATGGACAAATATAATAATAATTTCCGACCCGTTTTAGTAAGTTTACTGCGGCGTAGATGATATAAAACAAAATCGCTTTTCGTGTCTGATTCGGATTTTGGTGACGTTTTCACAATCATTGAGAATTTAGGAAAGTTTCTGTATATAATACATTAATATTAAAGTTACATTATAGTAAGTAATGAAATCTCGATGTTGCGACAAGCTGTAAAAACTAGTAATAAATAAATAGAGGAGAGGTAAATGATGGATAATTAAAAATAATTTTAACTCTTTGTTTGAAAAACTATTAATATAACTTTTACGAAACTTAAAATTAGCAGCTAATACCTAAATTGATTATCATCTGCACTTAAATGGCATGCAGCCAGATAATGCGCTCGTTGCAGTTCATTCACATTGTTTATTCTTCATGTTTCTTTACTAAAATTGCCAGAAGATACAATTCAGTTGCAAATCGGAACGAAAAACGCGGCAAAATTATACGCGTTTAATTGTGCTGATCCATCATTCATCATCATTGAGTCATCATTTCGTGATTTGAAAAGTCCGACGAAAAGCCGGACTTTTGCAGAAAGTCACAATTTTAAATACTTTTGACTATTTTTAAAGAAATATCCTTAAATCCGGAGAAAGACTAAATGATAAATGATTTTATTTCTGTAAGTAGGTTTGTACAAACACTTTTACACGTCAATCATGTTTTTTAAACTAGATGAGGTCGGCGTTTCCTATCTGACTACTCTGAGAAGAAAGGCCGAAACAAAATCAGAGGTCACAGTCTCTTTTAAAGTCCAGACATAATCTTGGTCAGGACTTCAGGATCTTGGACTAGGCCGGCCAAAGTGGAACCGGGTAGCCAAAAGCCGGATATGTCGGGACCAATCTGCTTGATGGTAATCTTAGGGTTACCATCCGTAGGGCACGCCACAATTGCGGCGGTAAGTCCCCTCTTTGAGGAGTGGCTTGAGAGGCGCCACGGCGTCCTCACCCTCCGCCTGACGCAGGTCCTCAGGCTGAAAATCGGCTTTCATAGACTTAGGGATTTCAATTTGCAAGTGCCGGTTTTTTTGCCGAATATCGCTTGTATTACTATATACAAAATTACACCCGAGTTAATTCTGCACAAAAACGAAGCAATTATATTTTTTTTACGAAAACTTTGTATGAAAAATCTAAATATCTCTTAAGCGGAAAGGAAAACCGTAATATCCTTACAGGTGGTTATATTACTAATTATTTATGATTTTTTGACATATTCTACATAACAGTTATAGATGCTGTTTTTTTTTTAAAATCATCAAAATATTTTTATTTATTTTTACATATAAAACGGTTCCTTTGACTGTTTAAGTTTAAGTTAAGAACATCGATATGAAGAATGTAATTGACCCAAATATTAAGAATATATAAAACAAGTTGTTACAAAAAAATTGCTGTTTATTCTTTTTTATTGATAATTTAAATAAAACAAGGTTACAAAAATATTATTTAAGCACTATAAATACAATTATACAAAATATTATAAAAACTAATTTATGGGATTAATAACTAAACGTATTGGCACAATAAACTAACACAATTAACAAAAAAACATGAAAAAATAGAATTAAATATTACAAATTTTCCTTACCACTCTCGTTGTCGGACTCCAATTCAGAGTCAGAATCCAGATTGGATATATCTAAAAACTCGAACTCGGTTTCCTGAAACTGAATTAAGTCGAGAGTTTCAGCAAAAAAGAGCTGCTTTCTTTTGGCATCTAACTTAGGCCTTTGTGCGCTTAGGAAAGGATCCGAAGAAACAACAAGCATATTTAGGATATCTTGATTACAATCCTGCCTGCTTCTTTTCCGCGAATGATGTTCCCGGAACCTCCAAAAATCTTTGTTTCTAGACTCTGAGGCTTCTTCCGAGAGAGTCCCAATAGGCACAATATAATTTTTCTCGATTATGTCAGCCCCAATGTATTAATAATTTATGTACGGTTGATGAAATGTAGTACCAGTCGTATAATTCCTCGTACTTTTCTGCTGTTTTGCGGGCAAAATCTTTAAATTTCATTACGTCGATCTTCTCGCTAGATGTTATTGCTTGCAAAATCACAGCAAATCTCTTAAATAGCCCTTCATCCAACCCAGTAATAGCTGCAGTTTTATTGGGAAACTCGAAAAATTTTCTTGCGGTATTCCCGTCATTGGTCAAAGTCAAAGTCAAAGTCAAATCATTTATTTCAAATAGGCACATAAAAGGCACTTTTGAACGTCAAAATTTACAAAAAAAAATAGAATTGATTCTAGTTGCCCCTTCCATTGGTAGTTCCCGAGCCTTGTTTCACTATATCAATCAACAGATTGAGCTCATCTTTGAATTTATTTTGGATACATTTTTTTCTTGTCTGCAACATTTCTTTGTATTCATTACTTCTCGCTGCCCACCGTTTGAATTCGAGCCTGTACGCAATGTGTAACAGACATTCCATGCAATTTATAAGGGCGTGTAGGGACGATAAGCCAAATTCGTATATGTCAGAATACACAGTCTTTGATGTTACAGCATCTAAGCGGTTCATTTCTGTAGGTTTTGCTAAGCACAGGTAGCATGATGCATTTGATCTAGCTTGAGAAAGGTACGTGCAGACTTTAGCGTCGATCATTGTCATCATTAGTTGATGAGTCACCCTGTTACTATTATTGCACTCTGTGGGGATAAGGGCCTTAATTGCATCATCCATTTGTCTTTTGAGATCAATGATAACCGCTTCGCTCTTCTTTACAAAAGTTAACTGAACTGGACGACAATACAAATCTGAGCATGGTTTTGGGTTCGTCCATAAAGTATTATCTCCATCTGTCAGTTTTAGTGGCACCAAGGAGGTCATGAAAATGCTTGAATCATCTAGCTCACCCTCCATTTTCTGCTTGTATCGGCTTTGGTTGGAAGCACCATCAAATCTCCACTTGGATATCAGCTTTAGCCGCTTATGCACATCATCGTCAGAAAGACTTTGAAGGATCCTCGTCACCGTGAGTCAAGTAAAGCTTGAAGTGTTATTCTAGCCGATGAATCCGTAACTGACTCTGATTGCTTCGGAGGGTAGCAATCAAGCTTAGTTTGTTGTACTTTGTAGTAGGATGGATAAATATCCTTAGCAACTTCCCGAATGGCAGCCTCTTGCAACGTAATTAATATATTGCCACTTTGACAGTTTTAGTGAAAGAAGCAATCCAAGCGCTTTCTCTGGTGTAAACATGACTGTTTTTACTGGTTTCTTAAGCGTTTCATTAATTTTAACGGCTGCTTCGGGATTTTTCATCATAGGTTCGATCACAGATGCGATATCCTCATGCCCTTCTTCCTTTAAACGTGCTGCAGCTGCATATGCCAATTCACTAGAATCTTCGCCTGTACGATCATCAGATCTTCTCTTTTTCTGTTTGCTTCCCAGATCTTCGAATGGTTTTCGAGACCTTTTTGTCATTGTCCCAATGGACGATGATGTCGACGGTTCTTGAGAGACTGAGTGTTTTCTTGGTATCGTATCAACAGTTGGATCTTGATTAACTAAAGTTTGCACACAACTTGGCCAATCAATATTTTCTTGCAATCAATAATTTATTTACAGTTTTCTAAAATTATCAAGGAATCGGTTGGATTATTGCCACCTCTGTAAAGCAGCTCGCGTGAATCTGCGACAAAATTCTTTGAGAGTTACTCGATCTTCGGCAGAAAGGCAATCGCTTATGCGGGATACAACTGCACCAAACAATACTTCATGATGAAATGAAGTACTTTCACTTTTTAAAAGAACACACAAGTCTAAATTGGTGATTAAACTTTCCATTCTAAGATTTTATAGTCGAAGAGTAAAGATGGTGTTGTCGAAGATGTTAGGAGTTACATGGTTGTGAAAAATCTAAATTATAAAGCAAAATTTTAGCCCTTTTATTGCAAAACGTCGATAATTAGTTAACTACCCTCATTAGAGTTTTAAAAGATTAGCTAATGAAAATTTATAATCGTCAAAAACATTTCTTAGAACTCATAGCACAACTAATCAACAAATTAGCTTACTTATCAGAAAAAAGGTGAATGTAGTCCATTGTTGCGCGATATTGCAAATCATAACTACCTAATTGGAAGGAGCACATTAACGGGGTGTGTGATAAATTGAGATGTATATTAGCTAAATTCTCTATTATAAGATGCAAAATTCCATATCAAACTCTGTTAATGCTTTACAAAGCCCTGGCCGAATCAACAATATCCTATGGTCTGTCGAGCTATGGTAGGACATATAAGACTCACCTTGATCAAATTTACGCACTTCAACTGCGTATATTTATTTATTTATTTATTTATTTATTAAAAGCGAAATATTAATATTGAAAGCGATTGTCCCGCATAACATTAAGAAAAAATATAAAGATGACTACCATAAATTATTTGAATTCTGTAAGATAATACCTATACATAAAAAAATTAAATTTGCACTATTAAAAGAAGAATTTTTTCATGAAGATCTAAAGAAAACCAAAAACATAAATATTAATGAAATTAGGACTCGTAGCGTCATCAATTCTGAGCTGTTACACCCAAAGTACACGAATTTACACGGCAAGAGAACGTTAAAGTATATAATACCCTACCTTATTAATCAACTGCCTAAATCACTAAGGGAAAAAATTACTCAGAAAAATATAAAATACATATTAAAGCATCATTTTTTTTAAAGTGCGAGTGCGATATATATTATATCTTGGGCATTCATATTTTCAAACATACACACTAATAGTTAAACACACACACATAAATAGTTTAAAACATACACAATAAAGGAAACATAATACCGAACAATAATATAAGAATACAAAAAGAAAAAAGAAAAAAAAAATTGCTACATGTCACTAAAAACATACTTTTGGGAACATCCTGTATTAATTCGAAAACATTCCTCCACCACTTTTATTGTAAGGACGGACGGTCAGATTGGTCACCGATGTTCGCTCGTTTGTATTAGATAATGGCACTGATTTAAAGAGGCAGTTGTAAATAGCGGTTTTGGTAAGTTAAAAATTATAAATGGCACGTTTAATAACTAGTTCAGCAGTTAAAACTAAGCAGTAACGTGAACAAAAATGAGTAATAAAAAATAATGAAATGGATCAGTGAATATATAATTGAGCAGGAAAATAATTAAATGGGCGGTAAAAATTATTGAACGAGCGGTTACGTGTGGGCAGTAATAAATCGGAATTTGTCGGTAAGAAATCTCATTCTAAGCAATTCTATATACAATGAGGTGGTAAAGTAGCTGTCGAGATATAGCGGTGTGACGGACGGACAGACGGACAGACAGACTAAGTCGCACCATAAGGGTTCCTTTTTACCTTTTCGGTACGGAACCCTAAAAACAGTACTTAAATAGTAATGAACAATTAAATTACTTTTGCTTTGACTGAAGGAATTAAATAAAACAAATTGTATAATAATAATGGGAACTTTTATTCGTAATTCGAAACATACTTAAGTAATTAAAATGACATAGAATTTGCTTAGTAGCAGCTAAAATAAACTTATTGTATAATAAGAGCAGGTTTGGCTTTCCACGGTCTGCCTCTCTTCCTTTTTTGTCCGAGTGGAATAATTTTAGCTTCAACTGGAGGTACGGTGTACTTCAAGCGTATGGGCAGGCCAATTATATGTTTACACATATACATTTTATAAAAGTTTGGGCAAGTACATGTTCGCTTCCGCCACCCGCGCTACGAGTAATAAGCTCCGCCCAACTAACGAACATTTACCTCTCTTTTCAATGAATTTGAGTGCGGGTGTCACCGCTCGCTATGATCTGCCGAACTATTTATCGAACCGCTCATTCCATCATTTTTACCGCTCATTAATTTATTGGACTGCTCAATTATTTTTAGAATTGACATTGTATGATAAAATAACCGACAAATTGATTTTTTATTACTGTCCATGTTTTACTGTCGTAATAATTAATCAACTGCCATTAAATTAAATAACTGCTCAATATGTTTTTCAACTGATCATAATAACATCTCGAATATTAAAATAACAGCTCAAAAAATTAGTTCCCTTAGATAATGTTTTGCTTAAATACCCGTTATAAAGTTATTTATTGTTTCTTTCTTTACTAAGTACCTTCTTGGGTGGTTTTGATGCTCTAAATTATGTAGTCGATGACTTTGGTGCACGGTAAAACTCTAATGAGTTTATGTTGGCACCAACTTAAATATATAATATGTACTAGCTGCCCGCCCCGGCTTCGCACGGGTTGCGGTACTTATCTACGGCGTACCCTACCTACCTACCCTACCTACCTACCCTACCTACCTACCTACCCTACCTACCTACCCTACCTACCTACCCTTTTACCTACCCTACCTACCTACCTACCCTACCTACCTACCTACCCTACCTACCTACCCTACCTACCTACCCTACCTACCTACCCTACCTACCTACCCTACCTACCCTACCTACCTACCCTACCTACCTACCTACCCTACCTACCTACCCTACCTACCTACCCTACCTACCTACCTACCTACCTACCCTACCTACCTACCTACCTACCTCCCTAACTCCCTACCCTACCTACCAAAAAAAAAAAAAAAAAATTTATGTTGGCCGATTCTCATAGATACCGGATAAGCACAAAAAATTTCATCAAAATCGGTTAAGCCGTTTCGGAGGAGTATGGCAACGAAAACTGTGACACGAGAATTTTATATAATATGTATGTGTACTACTGAATAAATAAATAAATAATTTAATCACTTATTCAGACTCATCAGAAGAATAAACAATTTATTATTTGGTATTTTGGTTGTATGCAAAGTTTTAAAACTCATTTTGTGTTGATAAATATCTAGCTCAAACATAGTTGTCTAAGTGTAGGTGTACTATAAAGCTCTGCTTACTCCTTCGGGGATATAGGGGTGATGCTATTTTATGTTACGTGTTGTTAAAAGTTTGTATTCCTCAACTTAAACACTCAAAGGAACCCTTTCATATGTAAAAATAAATAAAAATATTTTGATGAATTTAAATAAAAAATCGACATCTACTCGTATAACTGTTATGTGGAGTATGTCAAAAAATCATAAATAATTAGAACTATAACCACTTGTAAGGAATTAAGGATATTACGGTTTTCCGCTTAAGAGATAATTAGATTTTTCATACTAGCTTCATACAAAGTTTTCGTAAAAAAAATATAATTCCTTCGTTTTTGTGCAGAATTATCTCGAAAAAAAATAGGTTTATTTAATTTCGTAGTAACAAAATACACACATCAAAAAAAGTTTGTGTAGTGATCACAAACTTTTTTTGATGTGTGTATTTTGTTACTACGAAATTAAATAAACCAATTATTTTAATTATTATGTGGCGTGTTTATACAAAGTAGTGGTCGGGTTTATCGTTTAAGTGGTCCGTGTAGATATTAAGATTAAATTAAGTTAAACCTTTCTCAAACAATATTAAAAAAAATATTATTACTTAACCGATTTTTTTTAGAAGGATAGAGCTAGTGGCCGTTTTGGGGAGTATGTAATTTTTTTTTTAATAATTGAAGTTTTAATCATCTGCAAAATAATTAGGGCCAATCATTCCATAACGGAGTTATAAGACTTTTTCATGCCAGCTCCATAGTAATTTTTAAAGAAAAAAATCTGTGTGCGTTGATGTTTTTAGGTATATATTTAGTGTTCCAAAACATTTTCAAGTCATAAAAGTGGCCATTTGGGAAAAAAGTGTTATACGTATATGAAAGTCGATTTTCAGCCCACTGTGCGTCGGAACGTACCGTGTGACATACCATGGATATTTGTATGTAGGACGCCGCAGCGGCCGGCCCGACCGGCCCTAATCGCAGCTACGTCGCAGATCTATGCGTTTTTATTTCACCTATAATGCACTTTGGAACATTTTAGCTTGTACCGATGGAGCGGAATTTAATTACGCGCGCCGAGTTTTTCCGCTTAGATTAGTTCCTTATCTTATGGAACACAACGAGGTCTGTCTTTCACACAACTACCAGATGATTTTCTTTGACAAATATATTATAAAATATACTAGCTTTTGTCCGTGTGAAATTTACTGTTTTAACATAAAACAAATTAATTGTTTTTTTTTTTTTAGTTTTTAAGTATTTTTGTTCTTAATTTTATTTTACTTAATATTTGTACGCCTTCACGGGAAAACATAGCGCTCAAATATGTTAACCTAAGTAAGTACCTATGTTCTACAAATAAATATTCTGATTCTGATAAAATATATCTTATGACACTCGGCGATACTGTAGCTTCCCGTTAGTGAAAGAATTTTCCGAATCGGATCAGTAATAAAAATAAATAAAATATAAAAATCGTTTAATTTCAGGCATCGAAAGCCCATAGCGTGTTAGTATTACCAAAAAAACTTACAAGCTATGTTAGTAATAACCAGTGATCGGAATAGGTAGAGCTAATACACCTAAAGTTCGGAAAAGAACAGAGACAAAGTGGAGACGCCTTGCGACAAAATATTTTTTCGGAACCAATATCCCCGGTTTCAGAACATTACTTTTACTTTACCTTAATAACAATAGAAAACGGATCTACTGGTTTTTGAGAACGTCCTCCTTATTTTTGTAGTCGGTTAAAAAGGAAAATAAATTCAATTAGTTGACTGTGTAATATTAAATGTACTTAAGTGAGGTCCCGAAACCCAGAACAAATAAACCAAAAAAAAAAATGTCGTAAGGAAGTCTCCACTTTTTGTTTGTCTCTGTTCTTTGAACTTTACGAATAGTTATATTAGCTCTACCTATTCCGATCACTGGTAATAACACACAAGAGTACATAAAAAAAAAAACAGCATACAATTAGAGGAAGATCTATCAAGCCCCATGTCTGACATGCAGCTTGATTAACCTTTCCATTGTAGGCCCTTCTAACCTATTCAAAAAAACCTTCAGAATGCTGTTGCTGCTCCCCTTCACTCTGCGCATCATTGATGCCACTTTTTTGCGCATGATCGCGAAATAATCGTCAGTGTGCGCATCAGCGAACATCCCTGACGCACTACAGTAGCGCGGAAGCCCTGAAGGCATTGCTATATTGAATGCGCAGTGTGTTGTCTGCTTTTTGGGTATGATTAGCCCACAGACTGCTGGTGTAAAATATTAGACAAAACGCCTTAAAAAGTGTTATTTTAACCTGTACTGAACAACCAGCAAACCTGCGAGCTAGCATGTTTCTTCACACAGCCATTGCCCTGCGCTCTCTTTCCATATCTGAGCCATCTTTAAGATCCTCCGTAACAATATGGTCCAATTTTTTTAATTGTGGTACCCTTTGCAAAAGTGAAATAAAAAGAAAAAAATAATTTGAAGTGACATTTGTCATGTATGTCTAAAGTAGGC
This sequence comes from Dryobotodes eremita, assembly GCA_917490735.1. NCBI lineage: Eukaryota > Metazoa > Arthropoda > Insecta > Lepidoptera > Noctuidae > Dryobotodes > Dryobotodes eremita. The sequence continues at coordinate 18,027,569 of OU823257.1, forward strand.
ATATTCTATGTTTAGAATAACCACTCTCTTGGTAACTCATCATCATAATATTAGGTAAGTTCTACGGACGTCCCAAGAACGTAAATAAAAGCTAATTAAGTTTAAAAAAAAACTTTAATTTTTTACTTTTTAGGCTTAAAAGTTTATTATTATTAACATCTGTGTTCCTGTGGCCACCTTCCGGCTTCACCATCAGACCCTGTACATCATCTACTAATAGAGTACTTGTCAAGAAAAATAAACGAGCCCAAACTCGGTGGGGTTGGGTTAATTTTGTTAGTTTTAAATGCTCCTTTTTTATTTTTACTCTTTGTATTTCTTTTTCTTTCTTTTATAGAGTTTCTATAGCCACCTTTCGGCTCCATCATCAGATCAGCTCGATTCTACCAAAATATTGCATTGTCACCGACTTTACGTACATGTGCCAAATTTCGGCTCAATCGAACGTCGGGAAGTGGGTCAAATTTAACTTACAAATTTTGAGAGGACAACTTATTTACGAACATTGATAGTTAAATAAAACGTTGTAAAAACACCAGTATTCCGGTTTTCGTTAATATAGTACATTACTGCAGCGGCCGACAACAGAGGCATTGATGGACGAACGTAAAAATGTGGACCGAGGCGAAGCCGAGACACACATACGTGCGTCCATCATTGCCTGGTTGCAGCCAAGGCTTGTATACTACTTTTCTCAAATAATGCGCGAAAATTTAAACTAAGTAAATTAATTATAAATTTCAGAATCAATTAGGAACAACGATAAATAACTTTTCTCTCGCCAATATGGTTCAGTTCGATATTTAAATAACATGTTTGATAAGTTACCTCCTTGGTTGTCATGGGTCAAAGTAAAAAGTTCGTTCCATTTTTAAATTACACGACAGATATGAGTTTTCATAGTAATTTATTCGGCTGCTAAACACGACAGATATGGATTTTCATATTAACACTGCCAGCCGCTAAACACGACAAATATGGATTTTCATACTAACATTGGCGGCTGCTGCTCGCATGTATTTGACCAGTACAGCATTTTCGATTTATGCCGAAGAAATTTGTCAAAATAATGCTCGAATTTTCAAGCATGTTTGAGAAATAATGTTAGTGCGCTGGGAACGAACAGCTTGTTAGCTATAATTATAGTTCTCTCCCGTCTCATCTACAAGATAATTGTTCATTATTAACCCTGAAAACATCGAACAAGTATAAGGGCTCCGTATTGACTGAATACTATTTAGTGGACCTGCTTTTACAGTTTTCTCGAAGAGTTTGTTACGAAGGAATTTGGCGTAGTCTTTAAGTGGGAGTAATGAGGGATGCTTAAAGGGATGCGCCAAGGTAGCCCGCGAAATTCAAATTTTCTTACGTTTTTTGTAATTTGTAGGTCAGTATCACGTTGTATGTTGATCTAAATATGATTCGCGGCTGTATCAAATATTTATTTATAGAATTATAATCATAAAAATCATCAATACATCTCTCTAAGTTCATATTACCCTATTGAATGAGTATTTCATGAAATCATGACATTTGAGGCCAATTCTAACTTAAGGAGTTGTATTGCCGATTCTAATGATTATAATTCTGTAAAGCCATATTTGTTACGGCCGCGAATCATATTTTAATCAACATGCAACCTGACAGTGACCGGCAATTTGCAAAAAACGTAAGAATTTTTTAATTTCGCGGGCTACCTGAGCGCATCCCCCTTAAATACCCATTAGGAAAGAAAAACCAACACAAATTCTATCAAAAAAAAAAACAATGAGTTAAAAAGTTTGTCATGTCGATCGAATAAAATAATCGAACGAAAAGTCTGAATAATCGATTTAATGCGATAAGCCGTGACCGTACACAGAAGCACAGAACACACAACAATATTCAAACAATGGCGCAAATAATTTTTCACAAAATGTGCGATTAGTTTCAATCAGGAAAAACATTGTTCGTTATTTACACGTTAGTTATCATCATAATGGAGGTGTGTTATGAACTTATGACAAAACTGGCTTTTGCCTGCAGCTTCGCCCGCGATTTTTATTATTTTTTATTAACCATTATTGTTCCACTGTTGGGCAAAGGCATCCCTACTTTTCTTCCACCTCTCCCTGTTCAGAGCTGCCAAGGACCAGTCTTTGTTAAATGAGTCCTGCTCATCCCGCCATCTCCGTCTAGGCCTGCCGCGATGTGGTTTGCCATCCACTGGGTCGTAATATTGGCTCATTGATCGTCTGACATGCGCAGATGTGATCCATTTAAGCGTGACAGCTTTCAGAGTGAAATCAGTTATTTTAGTGATGGACCGGTTAATGTTATTATTAACCCGGTCCACAAGTTTATACCCAGAATACTCCGTTCCATAGCTCTCTGGCAAACCCCACGGGAACATTTAGATAAATATCAGACGGGACATAATTTAGCACAAAATAATAAACCTATAGACGTTATCTGTATAACCGAACACTTTATGACTACCGACCAGGAAATCACACTTGACATACCCAACTTCCGCCTACCAATAAATTATTCTAGAGACGTAGAGGGGAGAGGTATGTATTCTAACTAGAATTGGACCTGAATATACAACACTTATAACTAACTGTTCTATTAAAGGTATTATAGAATGTATCGCCATAGAACTAAATTAACATGGACTTATAATAGTTTGTATATACAGAATGTCAAATTCACTTATAAATCTATTTTATGATAATTTAGAGAAATTATTATGTCAGATATGTGACAAAACTGATAATAAAATTGTTCTATGCGGAGATTTTAACATAAATATACTCAAACGGAACCGCCATGCTCTAGACTTTGAATATTTTTTGGAAAGCCACAATTTAAATTTAGAAATTACACATCCTACAAGGCTCAGCAGTAAGTCTTTTATTGACAACTTTGCACACAATATTACTACAAGCAAAAGTGAAAAATTGAATTTGGTATATCCAATCACACAGCTCACCTGTTACAGTGCACCGTCAAAAAAACCTGCGTGATAAAATCTTGCCGTATTAGAAGACATATAGTACTGAAAATATGAGTAAATTAAAAAAGTGCATAAACAGCCTGTCGTTTACTGATATTTACAATACAAATGCCCCGGACGAAGCTTATACTTATTTTCTAGACCTTTTCTTATGTTTTTACAATTTATGTTTCCCTATCAAAATTATAACAAAATCGTTGAAACTAAAAATCTAAATGGATATCTAAAGATCTTAGAAAATGTAGTAATGTAATGATTTTAAAAAGAGTGTCCTTGGAGTTTCTTGCCCGTTCTTCTCCATAGAGATCTACGTTTTGGAATGGGCAACTAGCTTCAACTTTCTAACTGACCGACTCTTTGACAATTCAAAAGTGCCTGTAAATGGTTTAATTGAAATAAATGCTTTGAGTTTGAGAGTTTTGAGTTTGAGTAGCACAAAATTAAAAATATTATGGCAGTATAGGATACATCCAACAAAAACAAATAAACACATATTTATGCAATACGCAGCTAGATTTTAAAAGTAATGTCACTAACTCAGAAGTCACAAAACAATTATTACATAAATTCATCACAAAACAAATCAAAAGCGACATGGTCAATTATAAACAAGTCTAAATTTTACTTTCCCAAAGAGCCTATTACAGAAATACTTAAAGATGACATCAAGATTACAGATCCAAAATCTATTGCGAATAATTTTAATGACTTCTTCATTGATCAAGCTTCAGAATCAGACCAAACAAATAATTTAACCTTTTCACCGCCACGGACTTCAATAGAAGTTCAATTGCCTTGAAATTTTAGTTAGATTTACATGTTTTAATGCCACGTACGCCTTTAAAATAAAATAAATTTCTAAAGGACACACTCTTATTTTGTTTTAAAGGCGTATGTGCCATTAAAACATGTAAATCTAACTAAAATTTCAAGGCAGCTGAACTTCTATTGAAGTCCGTGGCGGTGAAAGGTTAAGGAATGACAGTCAAAATAAAACCCGGCCCTGAAATCATAATATCAACACTAAAATGAATTAAATTTTTCTTACTCCCACAACACCTGCAGAAATAAAGCAGCTAAAAAGTACCCAAGCTTGGGCAACGATGGTGTCTGCACTAGGGCGTGCAAAACCGGAAAGTCTTCAAAACCGGTTTTGAAATCCAGTTTTGAGTGCCCAAAACCGGAAACCGGTGTTAGCCCCGGTTTTGGCAACAATTTTCTAATGTTTATATAGTAGAATTTTAACAAGAAAACAAATTCTTGGACACTCAGAAATACTAAAAATAAAACGATTTGTACGATAAATCTCTTTATAATCAACCATTTATGCCAACCAATACCAAATAGACCACCTTAATAGTTTTGATAACATGAACTTAAATAATATGAAGATTAACTAACTGAGATCAAATCAACAACAAATCAGTTTGTGGTACATTTAGTAGGTACACTAGGTACCTAACAATTCTGTTATCATGAATAATATATTTTAAACATACAAAACACATCATCATCATCATATGACACTAAACACAACCACAATTACAATACCTATATCTCAATTTCTTGAAACTTGAGCTTTTTAATTACGAACTACTAACAAGTTAACAACATTATTAAAAGGATTTATATTTGACTATAAAACGAGATCAATTAAACTGTGTACAGTGTGTAAGTGTGTACTGTGTACCCTATACTAATTTATTTCAATAAAAAAAATCATTTTTTTCCAAGAGATCGCTGTTCTTGGTAATGAGTTCTTAAGAATAGAAGTGCATCTAACATTTTGTCAGATAGTGTACTTCTAATTTTATTGCAAAAGTACCCAGCACTCGAAAAGGCCTTCTCACTCTCAACACTTGTTGGTAGTACACACTTCAAATAGTTGTACGCTTCGGTGAGATACACACCCCGTTGCCCTCTGCTTTCATACATGGCTTGCTCTACTTTGACAAACCCTGCAAGGTCGAAATTAGACCGATTCTTGGGGGATTTCCTACATTTTTCCAATTCTTTATTAAACTGCTCTTGAAGAGGTAGCTCATCAGCTACAACTTCAGCATCAGATGATAACGATAACGATGGTACAGACCGCTCGGAGAGAACTCCGAGGATAGTATCAGAGCTCTTGGGCTGATGGGCTCTTGGGTAAATGTATAATTCAATAACGAAAAAACCGGAGATAAAAACGGGTTTGTCTTTCAACCCCGGTTTTCAAAAATTGCGAAATTTCGTCCGGTTTCCGGTTTTGCTAAAAACCGGAAAACCGGCTTTGCACGCCCTAGTCTGCACCAAAATCATAACAATGTGTCCCTGGGTATTTCAGCTCATCTATGCTACATAATTAACGTATGCATTTCTCACGGAATATACCCAGAAAAACCTAAAACGTCCATTGTCATTCCACTACACAAAAATAAAGACAAACGAAACTATAGACCCATAGCGTTGATTCCCACTTTCTCATAATTATTTGAAAAAATCATATATAGCCGACTATACAGTTCTTTTTTTTTAAATATCATATTTTGGTAGACGAACAGAAAGGCTTTCGCAAGGAGAAATCAATAAATATGGCCATTTATGACCTACTGAAAACTATTTTGGTACCCATGGAAAAAAAAAACACCAACTTTTGCTACCTTTATGGATATAAGTAAAGCCTTCCAAAAATTCCAACTCTACATACTGTTGTCGTTTTTTTTTTGTTGATTATTGATTAACATCGATAAAAAAGTAAGTTTCGTGTAAGCCAACTATCGTGACTTGTGATCAAGCTCTATTGAATTGAAGTTGGAATTTACCATAGTCTACCCTACTCTATCTTAGTCTACTCTATTCTAGTTCTATGTTTGGTGGTCGAACAAGTGAAAACAAAACCTCAGTTGTTCGATGATGGAATCAATAATTGAAGTCGAGTCAAAATAGCCAAGTATTTCTCAATATTGTAATATGTTCATTGTAGATATTACTGCCCCTCAACGAATTTTCATAGCATTTTTTTATGTTAGACTGTAAGGATGGAGTTTAGAAGTATGCCATTTTTTTATACCCCTTTTTATAATTTTTTTTAAATACTTCTCTTTGCTGTAGGACGTGGGTTAATTTTGTATGGACCGTGCCCCTTCTTCTTTATTTGATTGTTAAGTCAATGACATGTATATAATTCATCTGGGAATTTTTATTTTTAAACCTTTGACATTTGTAGTATTCTGAATTTATTTTATTTTTGAGTATAACAATTTTGTAATGTTATTTTAATAATTATTTAATTTGTTCAGACAATAGGTAATATAAATATTTGCATACCTTATTAGGTAATGATACAGAGTACTTTATATTTATTTGTAACATCTGTTTATACCTACCTGTATTAAGCAAATAAATAATTTGATTTGATTTGGAACAAACTACCGATAAAAATTAGGTATCTTATAACTTAACCCAGGTCAGGATCATGGTCTACCTGTGTGTATTTCTTCTTCAGTCGTTAAGGCGTGGAAAACTTGCAGACAGACAGTTACTTTCGCATTTATAATATTAGTATGGATGATTTACACAGATAAGTTACAACGGCATCTGACAGCAGTTAAGCACTGTTAAGTCACACAAATTGAATGCACATAATTCAAGTTACAGGCTATGGCTATACGTTAGTCTTTATGGATAGTCAGACCCTGTGTCCTAATCGAAAGCGACCGACGCGGGGATAAGCGATTGACGCGATCGTTTGTATGAATTATGAGGTACAAACGCGACTTGATTGTTCGCGCGAGTACATACCATATTCATATAAAAGAGCGCGACGATCGCGTAGTCGCGCGACAATCGCTTTCGGTTAGGACACGGTCAGAGACCCTAACGAAGATATAAGAGACGTTAAAAGTCCGCCTTCTCTTTAGGATTTAGGCTTTTTATCATGAATACTTCTTTTTTGGTCTTGTCCCGGTCATAAAGACAGACCGAAGGTTCTTAAAATTATCTCTGCGGGATTTACCTACTTTTATCTATCATATTAGTCGTAGTAATTGTATTGTATGTATATGATTGTTATAGATAACATCAGGTGAACAGTTTATTGCGATTCCTCGAGACCAACCAAGCGCACCGTGCGTTGGATGCGCCTCGCACGTGAACCCACAGGCCGCGGGCGTCAGCGACCTCGCGAACCTTGGAGTGAGGCATCTCGACCTCCACGAACCCTCCGTCAAACATAGCCTGGATAGTGTTATAGATGTAGAAAGACAAGTTCAAGTAAGTAACAACATTGCTAGTTAAGTATATCAGATATACTATAATAACTAGAACTACATCGCTTTGAAATTTCCTTCGCAGGTGGTAAACGGTGTCCGATATGTTTTAACTCTATCAATTAATTTCAACCATTGTACTGAAGTAGAATCTGAAAACTGTGCTTCCTCTAAGACCTGTAAGATAACTATTCTAGTGAAACCATGGGTTAAACTATCTAACGGTGGAAATTACAGAGCAATCCTAGCAAATAATTGTACAGAAGAATGGCAATACGGAGATAATGGTGAAGTTTTGCCCGAACTGTCTGCTGATAACAATCAGATTAAAGGAAATACATCAGTGGATCCTAGTGACAGTACTTCTGTTGATGTCGATATACAGGTTAAACACAATACAAATGTCGAATCCCAGCCCACTCAGGAAAGGACCCTTACAGAGGAGGATATAATAAAAATACAAGAGCAAATAATTTCGAAAACTCAATTTCAGGAAGTCACTGAATCCTCTAGGCGGTCTTTCACATTATCACCTGATGTGTCTGATGCAAGCAAACAACATGTTTTCAAAGTTGAATCTGGTAATCATAACGAAAATTCCATTCCCGTTACTGAATCTGTAAAAACAGAACAAGCTTTTAACATAAATCTGGATAAAAAGAAAGCTATTGATGAAATGTTAGATTTTTTTGATTTTTCTGGATTTAAACCTAAATCTGAAGCTGAAGATGTTGTTCCAAGGGTTAGGCGAAGTTATGATTATGATTTGCAAGTACTGTCACTGGCGAAAGATTTTCATGGCATTAAAAATAGTATAAAAAATGCTCGTTTTATGTACGAAATGGCCCAAGCTATGGTTGACTACTTGAATGAGATGGATATGGAAGTAAAAAATAGAGCAGTAAAAAATGTCATGAGAGCTGAAGAAGAAACCGAAAATCTTCAGCGTTTTGTATACATACAAGCTCGTGTTACGATACCTTGTGATAAAGTTGAATGTGAACATAGAGACGTGGATACTCAAATTTGTAATGGTGTAATTGATTGCTCGAACGAAAATAGTCCACAAATTCTAAATACTTTCTGTTACAACGATAACAAAGAAAGTGAGTATAGAGAAGATATTAGAGAAATATCTCTCGATGATCCTGTTCTACGCAAAATGGCTGAAGAGGCAGTAAAAAAAATTGAATCTGATTCAAAATCTCAATACGCTATGAAAATAAATAAAATAGCGTCGGCTATTACTCAGGTAACATCTGGAACATTGACAAAATTTTCAGTTATCGTTGAGACAATAAAATGTAATAAAAGCGTACCATTGCCATTAAGAGTAAACTGCACAGTTCTAGAACAATTAGGATCAAAAATTTGTGATGTTATTGTCCATGAGAGACATTGGCTTAAAGAAAAGAAAATATCTTATACTTGTACAGAGAGACCGGCTGACATGAGAATATCGAAAAGTAAAAAAGTGAGCAAAAATGTTACCGTAGACGACCCGGAAATTATTGAAATGTTACAAGAAGCCATACAGTATTTAGAATCGCAATCTGATAAAACTAACAAACAAAAGATTGTAAACGTAAAGTCTGTTTCTTCTCAAATTATTGCTGGATTCTTGACTAAAATAGAATTTGTCGTTGGTTATACAGATTGCACAGACGAAAATTACTCAAGAGATCAAATAAATAAATGTGAATTGTTGAAAGGCGAAGGACTTCGTTCATGTCGAGCACAAATATGGGACAGGTCATGGATTATGGATGGGAGACAAATTGAAGTTTCATGCGATGATGTTTCGAAAGCTAACGAAATTGTCAATACGAGGAAGAAAAGATCTATTGATTCTGCTAGTGATCAGGAAAAACGAAGTTCAAGCAAAGATAATGACATCGACTACAAAAAATTAGCCAATGAATCTTTATACAAGTTTATGCAGTCTTCACCCAGTCACCAGCATTATGAAGTCGTTAAGATTGACAAAGCTATAGTTCAAGACATTTCTAGGAAATTAATAAAAATTGATTTTTCAATCTCACCCACTGACTGTCTAATTCAAAATGATGGTATTTTGTCGTCGTCTAAATGTAACATCGTGAATCCCAAAAACATATTACACTGCCATTCTAAAATATTAGAAAATAATTGGATTGATAAAAAACAATATTTTGTTAAATGCAACATAAAGTACCAACAGAAAAAAATAACTAACGCGTTAAAGGAACGCAACCCAAGTGATTCGAAATATTATCAGTTAGCTGAGGAGTCATTGGCAAAATATCTCCACGATACTGGCAATCCACATCACATAATTGTTCGAGTGGAAAAAGTAACCACACAAATAGTTTCTGGACTGCTAACAAGCATCGACTTTATAATATCTCCAAAGAACTATAGCGTCAGTAATGGCAAAACTGTACGTTGTCATTCCGAAATTTTGGAAAAACGTTGGATTGAGACAAAGACATTTAATGTTACTTGTCAGATGAAAAAAAAAGAACGCTTAGTTAAAATAAATACGGATAATCCCAAATATATGCAAATTGCTGTGGAGTCCTTGCAGAAATACATAAAAGATAAACCGGAATCGAACCTTGTGCGTGTGGCTTTTGTAGACAAAGTGGAACAAAAAGGGGATACAATTAAAATCGGATTTATTGCGTCTCATGAAGAAGAAGGTGATGGGGATACTTTTTGTTATGCCGAAGTATCCGAAACAAGAGAGTCTAAAAGTGACATTGAGGTGAAATGCCATTTCATCGGCAAAATATACAGAAAAGCCGAAATCACAGAAGATGATCCAAATTACTACAAATATGTGCAATTGGCAGATGAGTCTCTCCGTAATTATCTTCAGAAAATTAACAGCTCACTTTACACTCTTGTAAGTATAGAAAGTGTAACCGTGCAGTGGGATGAAGGCATTAAGACTCTTATTAATTTTACCATATCTTCAATAGATTCAGAGAACAGCGAATTAATACAGGGTAAACAATGTATTGCTGAAGTACTAGAACAACCAGCGTTACATAAAAAGAACATTGACGTTAAATGTGAATTAGAAAAAGACTTGTACAGGACCAAGAGACGGGTTCCAAATTCTAAGGTCCGTAGGCAATTGACATTAGGTGGCGTTAAGGAACACGATCCATCCAACCCTGATTACAAAGCACTGGCTGAGGAATCCTTGCGAAAATATGTGGTTGATTCTGGTATCACGCAATCTCTGCAAGTATCGCGGATTGAAAAAGTGACTACTCAAGTTGTTTCTGGCACGCTGACTCGTATCGATTTTCTGGTATCCGGTAGCCCTGATTCTAAAACAATTAAATGTCACTCAAAAGTCTGGGACAGGCCCTGGCTTAATAGTAAAGAAATCGATATTTCTTGCCAGAGCGATAGTCATCTAAGAGGTAAAAGACAATTAGTCGGAGGTCCAAAAGATCAAGATCCAACTGAACCTCGGTACAAAGCGCTGGCTGAGGAATCCTTGCGAAAATATGCTTTAGATGCTGGTATTACAGAACCTCTGGAAGTAGCGCACGTTGAAAAAGTGACTACCCAAGTTGTTTCTGGCACGGTGATTCGCATTGATTTCCTGGTATCCGGTAGCCCAGATTCTGAAACAATCAAATGTCACTCAGAGGTTTGGGATCGGCCTTGGCTGAAGCGGAAAGATATAAGTATAACAGTGTCTTGTGAGAATGATGGTCATAGAGGTAAAAGACAAGTAGATGGCGGTGAAATAGATCAAGATCCAACTAAACCTCAGTACAAGGCGCTGGCTGAAGAATCCTTGCAAAAACATATGATTGATTTCGCAATCGCACAATCTCTTAAAGTAGTACATGTTGAAAAGGTTACAACGCAAGTCGTGGCAGGCTCACTGACGCGCATCGATTTTCTAGTATCCGGTAACCCAGATTCTAAAACAATTAAATGTCACTCAGAGGTTTGGGAAAAGCCCTGGCAAAACTTTAAAGAAATTAAAGTTTCTTGTGGGAATGATGGTCATAGAGGTAAAAGACAAGTAGATGGCGGTGAAATAAATCAAGATCCAACTAAACCTCAGTACAAGGCGCTGGCTGAAGAATCCTTGCAAAAACATATGATTGATTTCGCAATCGCACAATCTCTTAAAGTAGTACATGTTGAAAAGGTTACAACGCAAGTCGTGGCAGGCTCACTGACGCGCATCGATTTTCTAGTATCCGGTAACCCAGATTCTAAAACAATTAAATGTCACTCAGAGGTTTGGGAAAAGCCCTGGCAAAACTTTAAAGAAATTAAAGTTTCTTGTGGGAATGATGGTCATAGAGGTAAAAGGCAAATACCCGGTGGTTTAACAGATCAAGATCCAACAGATCCTAAGTATCAAGCGCTGGCTGGGCAGTCCTTGCTAAAATATATTAAAGAGTCTGGCATCACACAGCCTCTTGAAGTAATGCGGATTGAAAAAGTGACTACTCAAGTTGTTTCTGGCACGCTGACTCGTATCGATTTTCTGGTATCCGGTAGCCCTGATTCTAAAACAATTAAATGTCACTCAAAAGTCTGGGAGCGGCCTTGGCTTAGCAGTAAAGAAATCAATATTTCTTGTCAGAACGATAGTCATCTAAGAGGTAAAAGACATTTAGTCGGTGGTCCAAAAGATCAAGATCCAACTGAACCTCGGTACAAAGCGCTGGCTGAGGAATCCTTGCGAAAATATGCTACAGATACTGGTATCACGGAACCTCTGGAAGTAGCCCATGTTGAAAAAGTGACTACCCAAGTTGTTTCTGGCACGGTGATTCGTATCGATTTCCTGGTATCCGGTAGCCCAGATTCTGAAACAATCAAATGTCACTCAGAGGTTTGGGATCGGCCTTGGCTCAAGCGGAAAGATATAAGTATAACAGTGTCTTGTGAGAATGATGGTCATAGAGGTAAAAGACAAGTAGATGGCGGTGAAATAGATCAAGATCCAACTAAACCTCAGTACAAGGCGCTGGCTGAAGAATCATTGCGAAAATATATGATAGATGTCGCAATCGCACAATCTCTTAAAGTAGTTCATGTTGAAAAGGTTACAACGCAAGTCGTGGCAGGCTCACTGACGCGCATCGAATTTCTAGTATCCGGTGACCCAGATTCTAAAACAATTAAATGTCACTCAGAGGTTTGGGAAAAGCCCTGGCAAAACTTTAAAGAAATTAAAGTTTCTTGTGGGAATGATGGTCACAGAGGTAAAAGGCAAATACCCAGTGGTTCAACAGATCAAGATCCAACAGATCCTAAGTATCAAGCGCTGGCTGAGCAGTCCTTGCTAAAATATATTAAAGAGTTTGGTATCACACAGTCTCTTCAAGTATTGCGGATTGAAAAAGTATCCACGCAAATTGTTGCCGGCTTACTGACTCGTATCGACTTTGTAGTGTCAGATAACCGCGATTCTGTTACAATTATTTGTCACTCAAAGATTTTGGAACAGGATTGGCTCAACCGTAAAGAAATCGATGTTTCTTGTCAGGATGATGGTGGTAGAGATATAGACGGAGGTTTCATAGACCAAGATCCAACCGATCCTCAGTACAAAACGCTGGCTGAAGACTCCTTGCGAAAATATGTGGTTGATTCTGGTATCACGCAACCTCTGGAAGTAGCGAGTGTAGAAAGAGTGATTACGCAAGTCGTTTCTCGAATGCCAGTAACGACTGGCATTGATTTTACAGTATCTAGTAGCCACGATTCAAATACAATTAGATGTCACTCAGATGTTTGGGAGCAGCTCTGGCTAAACAGTAAAAAAATTGAAGTGTCATGTGAGAATAATGGTCACAGAGGTAAAAGGCAAATGCCCGGTGGTTTAACAGATCAAGATCCAACAGATCCTAAGTATCACGCGCTGGCTGGGCAGTCCTTGCTAAAATATATTAAAGAGTCTGGCATCACGCAGTCTCTTGAAGTAATGCGGATTGAAAAAGTGACTACTCAAGTTGTTTCTGGCACGCTGACTCGTATCGATTTTCTGGTATCCGGTAGCCCAGATTCAAAAACAATTAAATGTCACTCAGAGGTTTGGGAACAGCCCTGGCAAAACTTTAAAGAAATTAAAGTTTCTTGTGAGAATGATGGTCACAGAGGTAAAAGGCAAATGCCCGGTGGTTTAACAGATCAAGATCCAACAGATCCTAAGTATCACGCGCTGGCTGGGCAGTCCTTGCTAAAATATATTAAAGAGTCTGGCATCACACAGTCTCTTGAAGTAATGCGGATTGAAAAAGTGACTACTCAAGTTGTTTCTGGCACGCTGACTCGTATCGATTTTCTGGTATCCGGTAGCCCAGATTCTAAAACAATTAAATGTCACTCAGAGGTTTGGGAACAGCCCTGGCAAAACTTTAAAGAAATTAAAGTTTCTTGTGGGAATGATGGTCACAGAGGTAAAAGGCAAATGCCCGGTGGTTTAACAGATCAAGATCCAACAGATCCTAAGTATCACGCGCTGGCTGGGCAGTCCTTGCTAAAATATATTAAAGAGTCTGGCATCACACAGCCTCTTGAAGTAATGCGGATTGAAAAAGTGACTACTCAAGTTGTTTCTGGCACGCTGACTCGTATCGATTTTCTGGTATCCGGTAGCCCAGATTCTAAAACAATTAAATGTCACTCAGAGGTTTGGGAACAGCCCTGGCAAAACTTTAAAGAAATTAAAGTTTCTTGTGAGAATGATGGTCACAGAGGTAAAAGGCAAATGCCCGGTGGTTTAACAGATCAAGATCCAACAGATCCTAAGTATCACGCGCTGGCTGGGCAGTCCTTGCTAAAATATATTAAAGAGTCTGGCATCACACAGTCTCTTGAAGTAATGCGGATTGAAAAAGTGACTACTCAAGTTGTTTCTGGCACGCTGACTCGTATCGATTTTCTGGTATCCGGTAGCCCAGATTCTAAAACAATTAAATGTCACTCAGAGGTTTGGGAACAGCCCTGGCAAAACTTTAAAGAAATTAAAGTTTCTTGTGGGAATGATGGTCACAGAGGTAAAAGACAAATGCCCGGTGGTTTAACAGATCAAGATCCAACAGATCCTAAGTATCACGCGCTGGCTGGGCAGTCCTTGCTAAAATATATTAAAGAGTCTGGCATCACACAGTCTCTTGAAGTAATGCGGATTGAAAAAGTGACTACTCAAGTTGTTTCTGGCACGCTGACTCGTATCGATTTTCTGGTATCCGGTAGCCCAGATTCTAAAACAATTAAATGTCACTCAGAGGTTTGGGAACAGCCCTGGCAAAACTTTAAAGAAATTAAAGTTTCTTGTGGGAATGATGGTCACAGAGGTAAAAGGCAAATGACCGGTGGTTTAACAGATCAAGATCCAACAGATCCTAAGTATCACGCGCTGGCTGGGCAGTCCTTGCTAAAATATATTAAAGAGTCTGGCATCACACAGCCTCTTGAAGTAATGCGGATTGAAAAAGTGACTACTCAAGTTGTTTCTGGCACGCTGACTCGTATCGATTTTCTGGTATCCGGTAGCCCAGATTCTAAAACAATTAAATGTCACTCAGAGGTTTGGGAACAGCCCTGGCAAAACTTTAAAGAAATTAAAGTTTCTTGTGAGAATGATGGTCACAGAGGTAAAAGGCAAATGCCCGGTGGTTTAACAGATCAAGATCCAACAGATCCTAAGTATCACGCGCTGGCTGGGCAGTCCTTGCTAAAATATATTAAAGAGTCTGGCATCACACAGCCTCTTGAAGTAATGCGGATTGAAAAAGTGACTACTCAAGTTGTTTCTGGCACGCTGACTCGTATCGATTTTCTGGTATCCGGTAGCCCAGATTCTAAAACAATTAAATGTCACTCAGAGGTTTGGGAACAGCCCTGGCAAAACTTTAAAGAAATTAAAGTTTCTTGTGGGAATGATGGTCACAGAGGTAAAAGGCAAATGCCCGGTGGTTTAACAGATCAAGATCCAACAGATCCTAAGTATTACGCGCTGGCTGGGCAGTCCTTGCTAAAATATATTAAAGAGTCTGGCATCACACAGCCTCTTGAAGTAATGCGGATTGAAAAAGTGACTACTCAAGTTGTTTCTGGCACGCTGACTCGTATCGATTTTCTGGTATCCGGTAGCCCAGATTCTAAAACAATTAAATGTCACTCAGAGGTTTGGGAACAGCCCTGGCAAAACTTTAAAGAAATTAAAGTTTCTTGTGGGAATGATGGTCACAGAGGTAAAAGGCAAATGCCCGGTGGTTTAACAGATCAAGATCCAACAGATCCTAAGTATCACGCGCTGGCTGGGCAGTCCTTGCTAAAATATATTAACGAGTCTGGCATCACACAGTCTCTTGAAGTAATGCGGATTGAAAAAGTGACTACTCAAGTTGTTTCTGGCACGCTGACTCGTATCGATTTTCTGGTATCCGGTAGCCCAGATTCTAAAACAATTAAATGTCACTCAGAGGTTTGGGAACAGCCCTGGCAAAACTTTAAAGAAATTAAAGTTTCTTGTGGGAATGATGGTCACAGAGGTAAAAGGCAAATGCCCGGTGGTTTAACAGATCAAGATCCAACAGATCCTAAGTATCACGCGCTGGCTGGGCAGTCCTTGCTAAAATATATTAAAGAGTCTGGCATCACACAGCCTCTTGAAGTAATGCAGATTGAAAAAGTGACTACTCAAGTTGTTTCTGGCACGCTGACTCGTATCGATTTTCTGGTATCCGGTAGCCCAGATTCTAAAACAATTAAATGTCACTCAGAGGTTTGGGAACAGCCCTGGCAAAACTTTAAAGAAATTAAAGTTTCTTGTGGGAATGATGGTCACAGAGGTAAAAGGCAAATGCCCGGTGGTTTAACAGATCAAGATCCAACAGATCCTAAGTATCACGCGCTGGCTGGGCAGTCCTTGCTAAAATATATTAAAGAGTCTGGCATCACACAGCCTCTTGAAGTAATGCGGATTGAAAAAGTGACTACTCAAGTTGTTTCTGGCACGCTGACTCGTATCGATTTTCTGGTATCCGGTAGCCCAGATTCTAAAACAATTAAATGTCACTCAGAGGTTTGGGAACAGCCCTGGCAAAACTTTAAAGAAATTAAAGTTTCTTGTGGGAATGATGGTCACAGAGGTAAAAGGCAAATGCCCGGTGGTTTAACAGATCAAGATCCAACAGATCCTAAGTATCACGCGCTGGCTGGGCAGTCCTTGCTAAAATATATTAAAGAGTCTGGCATCACACAGCCTCTTGAAGTAATGCGGATTGAAAAAGTGACTACTCAAGTTGTTTCTGGCACGCTGACTCGTATCGATTTTCTGGTATCCGGTAGCCCAGATTCTAAAACAATTAAATGTCACTCAGAGGTTTGGGAACAGCCCTGGCAAAACTTTAAAGAAATTAAAGTTTCTTGTGAGAATGATGGTCACAGAGGTAAAAGGCAAATGCCCGGTGGTTTAACAGATCAAGATCCAACAGATCCTAAGTATCACGCGCTGGCTGGGCAGGCCTTGCTAAAACATATTAAAGAGTCTGGCATCACACAGCCTCTTGAAGTAATGCGGATTGAAAAAGTGACTACTCAAGTTGTTTCTGGCACGCTGACTCGTATCGATTTTCTGGTATCCGGTAGCCCTGATTCTAAAACAATTAAATGTTACTCAGAAATTTGGGATCGGCCCTGGCTCAAGGAAAAAGACATAAAAGTTTCTTGTCTCGCAAGCAATGAAAGAGTTAAAAGAGATCTGAGATTTGCTGGTGGTGTATCAGAAGATAATCTAATCACATCTCAGTACAAAGTGCTAGCCGAGGAACCGATCCGAGGAAATAGCAGTAGAAAAGGGCAACAGCATGTTGGCATTTTACGAGGTCACGGCGAAGAAGAACAAGATCCAAATAAACCTGAATATAAACTACTGGCTGAAGAATCCTTACGTAAATTATACCAAAAGAAAAACAAGGTTTATCATAAAGTAGTCGAAGTACATCGCGTTGTGACTCGTGTGGTTTCTGGTTTAAAGTATAAAATAGATTTTACAGCTGCACCGACAGCATGCTCGGTAAATATTTCCAGCGCGCGCGCACGCAGTTGCAAGGCAGATGATGATGTTCTACTGTATTGTCACAGTGACATTTGGGATCAGCCTTGGTTGAAGAAGAAAAAGATTGGCATTCAATGTAATGGCCCTACGTATGACAATGACGATTTTGCAGAATATGAATCCGATAATGATTTATCTTTACAGGCATCCGATCCTCAAAAAAATAATGATGAAAAGTATATCGCACTGGCAGAAGAAGCTTCTGAAAAGTATTTAACGACATCAAATAGAAAATACGTCCATAAAGTTACAGGAATTCTCAGCGCTAGTGAAGAAGTCGCCAACGGCACTCTTACTAATATTGATTATTCACTTTCACCAACGACTTGTTTGCGGAATGAAACTACAAATAATACGTCTTGTAAGTTGAAACAACCATTGGTTGTCTTTAATTGTCATGCAAACATACGCATTCGCGAGTGGTTGCATGTTGATAAAGAAATTACAGTCAAATGTAAAAAAAATAGCAAAACAAATACTAAAAACCGTAAACGCGAATCAGGTGTCAGAAATATTAGAGAAATAGGTGACGATGATGATGAACTAGATGAAGATACTACTTACTACTACGCCGATCGTGCTGTTCAACATATAAATGACAAATCGAATTCCAATAATTTACATAAACTAATATCTATACACGCCGTGCAAAGTAGTGTACAAATGGGAACTTTGACGGTAAAATTGTACATTGAAGTGGCTGAAACATTTTGTTTACGACATCACAAGTCAAAGGATCTTCGAAATTGTGAGGAGATGGGAGGTTTGAACCATAGACTATGCTTGACTAGACTGTGGCCTTCACCCGATGATGAACTTATAGTAAGACACGTATCTGTTATTTGTGATGATGAAGAAGATTTTGTGTCAATTACTGGTGTTAACATACCCGAACTAATAAGGATATCCGTTGCTGTCCTTGAGAGCCATCCTGAAAATGTATTCAAATTGGTCCATCAAGGTGAGCCACAAGTTATACCAAGTCTCGATTCACGACGTCCTTTTAAACTTAATTTTATAGTTGCTATTACGAACTGTTCAAAGGATGTCGATCTAGTCAAAAATCCCTTCCAATGTTACCTTAATCCAAATGTACCCGCAAGGAGCTGTCACGCTTTTATTTGGTTGAAGGCAGAAGCAAAATATATTAGTAACGTCGACGCTCAATGTACGCCAGTAGCAGTAGCACGTTACAAGAGATCAGCTCTGGATCCAGAAAATGTAACTTTAGACAATTCAGAAATACAAAAGTTGGTGACAGCATCTTTAGAGCAATTAGAAATGCAATCGTTGCATAGATATAAACAGAGAGTTCTACAGATTAACAGTCACTCTACAAAGATAACTTCGGGAAAAGTAACCACTATTGACTTTGATGTCGGCTACACTTCTTGTTTAAAATACGAATGGGTTGCAAACATAACTAATTGCAATTTTCTCGATCATTTGCCGCGAAGGCGTTGTGTGGCGCAAATATGGGAAAGACTATGGATCAAGAACGGAAAAAATATTGACGTGAATTGTGTTGATGACGAGACACCTTTGGAATCTCACATTGAATTTGAAAGTGCTGAAATGGCCAACGAGTTGGCGAAACAGGCATTGAAACACATCGAAGCAAAGTATCCTCACCCGAGCAAACAGAAAGTTGTTAGGATATTTTCATTGGAGAAGCAAGTAGTTGCTGGTATTCATTACAAAATGAAGGTTGAAATCGGCTTCACAGATTGTTTAGCATTGAGTGACCAAAAAGACTGCAAGTTAGTAGATAATCACGGTCTGAACAAGTTCTGTCGTGTTCATGTGTGGATTCGACCATGGACTGACCACCCTCCTAATTTCAGAGTGTCGTGCGACTTCCAAGAAGGCACTACACGTGATTTGTACTACCATGTACAAGCTGAACATTTGTTTTATAACTTTTTGACAACTTACAGCCCCAGTTATGTAAACAATTATTCTCAAATTAATAAAAGATTTGAGATATTTAAGAACAATATTAAAAAAATTCACGAGTTGAACGTTCACGAGAAAGGGACAGCTGTATATGGGGTGACTCGGTTCACTGATTTAAGTTATGAAGAGTTCAGTAGTACATATATGGGTTTGAAAACGAATTTAACTAATGAAAACCAGGTGCCTATGAAGCAAGCTGATATTCCAAATATTAAAGTTCCACCAAACTTCGACTGGAGGGACTTTGATGCTGTGACGGAAGTGAAAGATCAAGGCTCTTGTGGCAGCTGCTGGGCGTTCAGTGTTACTGGTGAGATATTATCGTTTTGTGAAGAAAAGGACAATCTTCATATGGTCTCGGACCAATCTTGTTTTAATACGTACATTTCTTTTTACAGGAAACATTGAAGGTCAATGGAAGATGCAGTCGGGACAACTTGTGTCTCTCTCTGAACAAGAGTTGGTGGACTGTGACAAGCTGGATAACGGATGTAATGGTGGATTGCCGGATAACGCTTACAGGTAAATCACTGCTTAGGTAAAAGCATAATTTTCAGGTGAAGAGACTGGCCACGTCTGTACTCCCCGAGGCGGCAGGCAGACCTGCACCCCACATTTAGAGGGTTGTAGGGTAAAGATATAAATTTCTTATTGTTTTTTTTTGTTTGTGTGCAAATCCTAGCCTGCATACCAAATTTCAGCTTTCTAGGACTTCGGGAAGTGCCCTAGAGGATTTGATGAGCGAGTGAGTGAGTCAGGCAGTGACGAAATCGACGTATTTTAGGTATTATTAAAATTCATAGACACATGAAAATTTGTGTGTTTTATAAGCTTGCTAACTACATTTAATCCTGAGAATTTGAGCTCTTTAGCATCCAGGCCGAAGCTATGACGGTATGAAAATAACATTGGTAATAATTTAATTGCATATCAATAAAGTAATTGAATTATCATTAGACAACATAAGAAGTTGAGAATTATATAAAATTAACACACTTTTAATAGACCTTAATTTAAAAATATCATTAAAAACATCATTACTATAATAATACCTCTAGTCAAACCAGTTCACTTTAGCCAACCAAACCCGTAATCCAATCTTTGTTTGCTTATCCTGCACTTGCATAGTGCGAACAGGGATACTCGTCGGTTGGTGCCTCATTTCATTAAAAACCTCTAACGGGCCTCTGCGAGTTGGGTTTGGCCGCTCGTACAGCTTCAAAAGGTCTGGACCCGGTCCCGTGAAATTTCAAGAGTCCTCTTAGTCATTTCTTTTACAGTGTTCACACATACACACTTATTAAAGGTAGACATATGACTTTCGCAGACCAAGGACTGTGCTGAAAGTTACAGTAGGTACAGCTTTCCCGACATTGCATTTTGGACCTTATGGTTAACGACATAACGGCAACAAGAGAGCTCTTCGTGAAATAGTTTAGCTATAAGTACCAGTTCTTCTTGCATCTACAGGATGAAATTCAATTAGTGAGCGAAACTCCGCAGACTACATGGGTATCGATGACTAAACATGACAAAACAAAAAAAAACTCAACTCATACTTTGAGTAACAAAATTACAAGCGGTCGTTGACCCCCAAAAAAATATCCCTGTATTTAATGCAAAGGAGCTTTACAAACAAAAAACAAAAGAATACCGACAGCCTGGTGTGTAGAGCTCCTCAAAGTCAAAGTCAAATCATTTATTTCAAATAGGCACATAAAAGGCACTTTTGAAAGTCAAAATTTACAAAAAAATAGAATTGATTCTAGTTGCCCCTTCCAAAAGGTAGTTTCGTATGGAGAAGAATGGGCAAGAAACTCCACCATTACTCTTTTATTTTTTTTTACAATATTATGTAAGTTCACATTAATTATGTAATCATATGTGAAGACAATGCATTGATCGTAGCAGATCCTAGCATTTGTAATCAAAACTCTCATAAAACTACATCATTACTAGTTTCAATTACTGTTGACAGTTTTAATTAGTGAAGTCAGACGCCTATCTATCAATCAATCTCATTTGTTTATTTGTGTAGCAGGCATTTTTATTAAATACATAGTGTCTCCTTACAATAATTATTTGCTTCTGTGTTTACCAACGTATAAACAACGGATTTATAGCGCATTGTTTGTTATTTTTTTACAGAAGCCTTGAATGCATAAGATGTACATATATTATATCTAATAACTAATAAAATAAAGTTGCTTTTCGCATCTCTCTGCGTTACCGCTTAGATTTTCTAAACTACACAATTTATTTTGATGCGTTTATCACCATCATTTAGACTTTAGAGCATTATTGTTTTGCATGTGTATAAAACATTAATATTTACCTTAGATAAAGCAGGAGCTCTAATCAGGTATAAAAGCCGGTCAAAAAACTTGAAAAATCATGGCGTCGCATTATTTTGAGCTCCTTGAGTTCTGCGTCCGCTCAAATTTGTGTGGTTGTTTCCTCAACAGATTATTTCAGGCACTAATCTACATGGTCCTCATATGATCTGCAGGCGTAGCATGACGCTTTCTATTTCTTGGAAGACAAGACATAGCTATTTCTATACAAAGTGACATTTCGTTTCTCCATTTTTGACATCGCACCGTAAAAATACTACAATCCGTCATTTTGTCTTTCGTTTCTACCGATCGTTGTCTAGGTCCTTTTATATGTAGACTATTAGTTTTCTATCCCAAACGTCAAAATCACACTGACAACTGACAGTTGTCTAAGGTAGTGAAGACAATTTGATTTTGTAATCGCCATGCTAAAGACAGTAGAAAACTTTTTACTCGACGGCCACAAAGTATAGAAATGGAATGGAAAAATGGAATTTTTCACTTTTTTATGGAAAATGTGAAAAATTATTACCTACATGTTTAGTTTTAGGGGTTATCAGGGTTCCATTAAGGGAGTTGAAATTTTCATTATTTTTGCGATAGGACACACCATTTTCGAGATATACGCAAAATAAAAGAAAAACGTGAATAAACTAAGTACTGAATTTAGTAAAAAAGTGCAGTTCACGCTTTCTACTTTGCTGCCGTCGTACTGTCTTCACGGAACGTCATTTTTGTCTATTCTTCCGTCGACAAAACCCGTTTCTATGATGATCATGCTACACTTGCTGACCAAGATTATGTCTTGATAAAGAGACTAGACCCCTGAGTTTGTTTCGCCATTTCTTCTCAGGGGCAGTCAGATAGGAAATGTCGACTTCACCTAGCTTATTTTTTATAAAATGACGTGTAAAAGTGATTCAGATATCCTATTTACAGAATAAACAATTTCATTTCACTTTATTTCATTATTAAGTTTCCTCATGGGTTTTTCTCTTGATTTGTATAAAAACGCTCTCCATACGGTCCACACATGAGGCCGTATTAATAGATTTTCACGCATGTTCAAGTTATTTGCCGACCACTGTATGGTTACTGTTTATTTGCCGAGCTGGTAGAGGGGGTTTTCTCAACAAATATGACAGTATTTTTCAATAAAACATTATGACTAACTAAATAGATCAGTCTACCTATCCAGAAGTGAACTCTGACGTGGTTATTAAGGTAATAAACCGAAGTCATTATGACGTTTGGGATGATCTCATGACATGTATTTAACCGAGTTCAAAAAAGGAGGAGGTTATGCATTCAGCGAGTTTTCTTAAGTGGCGTGGTGTATCGTGACGCTTTAAGACGTCGTCATCTGATATTTATCTATGCTTTTTTTTTTGTTTGTAAATACACACCATTTCCTTGAGTTATGATGAGTTATTTCCGATGTATTGTTTTAATAGATGACATCATATCGTGCACGGAACGCATCACATAAAATAATTATGAATCCGGTTACTCAGACTTCAGACCGAGCTATAAAAGATATAAACATCATTTTATATTCATTAAATTGAACGTACCTATAAATATGGTTTAAATGATTTTAACATGTCACACGTTATCAAAACGAGACTTAGATTAATTTAATGGTTTTATAATATAACATAACATCACGCTTAAAGGCACAGCTAGGGATGGATGGGGGTAGGTAGGGATAAATTTACCTATAGTACAAGCAAATCTCGCCAGTTTTTTTTAAGGGGGTAGCGCCTGGTTGCCGTGAAATTGAAATTTTCTTACGTTTTTTGCCTGCTAGTCAGTGTCAGGTTGTATGCTGAACAAAATATGATTCGCGACCGTAACAAATATGTATTTACAGAATTAGAATCATTCAAATCATTAATACATACAACCCTCTAAGTTCATATTGATTGATATTTTATGAAATTATCATTAAGTAGGATTATATGAACTAAGAGGGTTGTATTGATGATTTTATTTGTGTAAATACATAGTTTTTACGGTCGCGAATCATATTTTGTTCAACACACAACCTGACACTGACCATCAAATTGCAAAAAACGTAAGAAATTTTTAATTTCCAGGGCAACCTGGCGCTTCCCCCTTAAGTCCGAGCATAAATCAAAACCAGTCAGTCGGATCAATGTTTTACCACACAAAATGGGTCAAAAAGCCCAATTATTAACAATTCTATTATTATTATTTATTCTATTATTGTTATCATCTTTCTAAATGCTTGATATAAATTGATGGCCTGAAACACAGGTTTTATAAACCTAGATCAGGCAGGTTTACATTACAGTTAGAATTAAAATTTTCCTCGATTGTAATTAATGTAAATCATAATTTTATTATTATTATTTATTATTCTAATATTGTTCAGGGCCATTGAACAAATGGGAGGTCTGGAGCTAGAGAGCGACTACCCATACGAGGGGAGTGACGACAAGTGTGTGTTCAACAAGACCTTAGCCAAGGTGAAGATCACCAGCGCAGTCAACATCACCACCAACGAGACCCGCATGGCCCAGTGGCTTGTACACAATGGACCCATTTCTATTGGTAAGTATGACGCCATGTCTAAATAGTGCTTACACGACCTAATGTCTGTTACAAAAGTGTCTGATGTAAAGTGAACACACGCAAAAAAAATTACGCAATCACTTAGGTACTAAAGGAAATTAGTAGCACATTCTTCTGTATCGAGATGGTTTGAACTTTATACACACGCTAGCTTTTGCCCGCGGCTTCGCTCGCGTTAATTTAGAATTTGACAATCAATTCGGTTTGTTCGGGGAATTATAGTTAGGAGGATGAAAGACCGGTCTATCAATACTCTAGACTCACAAAATGTATTAGGTACTTAAATAAAATATAAAAAAAACTCTTAACACGCTACTAAAGTTTTTATAATAACATAATTCAATCATGATTCAAAAGACACGTGGCGCCATCTATTGTCATAAGAACGTTATTGTTGTTTTCCTCGGGAACAGTACTTTTTTTCGGGATAAAAGGTACCCTATGTCCGTTTCTGTACACCTGACAACGTATATGGAAAATTTCAGGATGATCGGTTCAGTGGTTTAGGCGTGAAAAGGTAACAAACAAATAAACAAACTTATTTTCGCATTTATAATATTAGTTAGGATACACATTTATAAACTCACGCCTTCTCACAGGGGTAGGCAGAAACTACAAAACGCCACCTGCTACGATCCTTACATACTCCTTTTGCCTCGTTTACGTTCATACAACTGGTCATACACGTACGCCGGTTGCGAGTACTACGCACCTGACCTCTCTGAAGATCATCACCAATAAGGTCACTATATGTCTTCCTAGGGCATCCCCTCCCGGCGTTTCAACTTTATATCAAATGAAAATAAAATATTTGCCAAAAACGTGGCCGGTGGCAAATCTCTCTTAACTAAAAACAATATTACTGAACGAACTACCTTTATATTTGAACCAGCACCCTAATTACGTAACACACTATCTATCACAATCTGAATCATTTTGAAGACTATTGTTAATCCATTGCTTCATATGTTCGAAAAAATTGTCTGCTCAACAACGTAAATAACGCAATGAATGTTGTTGAACTGTCAAAATGAAAGCCATTCCTACTGTTAGTGTGTTACGTACAGGAGATGTTACATATAAAATTCAGTGTAAAGACACATTCCACCATTTGGTAATGGCATACAAATATTTGGTACATAAAGTAGGTACCTATGTTAGTAAAACAGTAGCATACAGCTGTAGACAAATTAATAACAATTAAGTACTGTCTGTTTGAACTATAATATTGGCCCTGATTCGCTCTTACACTTCAATAGTAATGCAACTTCGCAAAAAATTACATATTTGCAAAGTGCAAATTGCTTTAAAAAAACATTTGACAATAACGTGCTAAATTTAGTACTTTGGAAACTAATACATAACACATTTTGTCACGGTACAAATAAATAGATTTTTGTTATTTTGGTAATCACACACAATAGCTCACAAGCATGAAGAGATTTGACAGACTAACTTAGCCAACCAGGGACTTGAACCTTTACTAACCGTGGAATATCTATACAAATAAATAAAATTGAAGTGTCTGTTTGTAATGTTAAAAAAACATTTTTTTACTAAATGCATATGAAAGTACATACGGTACTTATAACAAAAAATCTATTTTTATTTTTTTTGTCTGTCTGTCTGTCTGTCTGTTTGTTCCGCCTAATCTCCAAAACGGCTTGACCGATTTTGACGGGACTTTCACTGGCAGATAGCTGATGCTATAAGGAATAACATAGGCTATTTGTCTGGGTAGCACGTTTCCGTGGAATAATTTCCGACGTACAGTCACCAAAAGAGATAAGTAACCAGGGTCGTCAGATATAGTTGAAGTTTAGTAAAAAATCTATGGATGTTTTCGAATAAAATAAAATAAAATTAATAGAAAACACACAGTTCATATATCAATTTAAATTTAATTCGAAAACATCCATCGGTTTCTTATTATCCTTATTTCTTATTATCCGACGATCCTGGTTACTTATCTCTTTTGGTGACTTACACGCGGGCGAAGCCGCGGGCGGCAGCTAGTTTTCACATATTATTTTTATTTCCCTACAGGTATAAACGCGAACGCGATGCAGTTCTACATGGGAGGCATCTCGCATCCATGGAAGGCGCTGTGTAATCCTACCAACTTGGACCATGGCGTGCTCATCGTAGGATTTGGAGTTAAAGGTAAGAAAAATCTATCTGCCTAGCCTGTCCCCAACTATGTTGGGTCGGCTTCCCGTCTAACCGATTGCAGCTGAATACCAATATTTTACATGGAGCGACTGCCTATCTGACCTCCACAACCTTTTTACTGGGTAACATGACATACCTCGGTAAGACTCGTTGTCAGACTTTTGGGCTTCTGACTACCCGTAACGACTGTCAAAGATCTACGAATGACAGCCGGGACCAACGGCTTAACGTGCCGAGGCACGGAGGGGTCTCAATGTGTAATGGATGGACTCCCATCCATGAACCGACCGCGGCAAGCGTAGCTTTACCTTCGATCGACCCGTGTAGCTGTTATCATTTAGCCACGAGCCCGGAGTTAAAGGTAAGACTTGTACAGATAATCCACTTCACGAACGCGCGACAATCATTCATTCGCGGTCGTGAAGGGCAGGGCCGGTAGTCTCGACATTAGATAGCGACAAAAATATGTTGCTAAGTCGTATCGATGTCAAATTTCTTTAATAGATTTTCAACCTTATGCTTTGGAAATAAAGTTGAAAATCTATTAAAGGAATTTGAAATCGATACGACTTAGCGACAGATTTTTGTCGCTATCTAATGTCGAGACTGCAGGGCCAGGGAAAAGTATTTTAGCAATTCGAGGCTCTTCTTGTAGGCCCCCTAACCTGAGTAAATCCAGAAGAGTCTTTTAATCCTTAACCGATACTTCATCGATTGGCACCATACAAATTTTACGTGAGAATTGTCATTTTTCCAGCTTACTGTACCATTTTCTATAATTTGTGAATGCGGGTACTAATTACTCAAAATGTTAAGGGGGAAGCGCAAGGGTAGCCCGCGAGGAAACTCAAATTTTCTTACGTTTTTTGCAATTGGAAGGTCAATGTCAGGTTGTATTTTGATTAAAATATGATTCGCGACAACGACGACGAAGAAAATTTGAATTTCGCGGCCTACCCTGAAGGTTCCGCCTTAAGGACAGTCTCCTAAGAACGTTTTCCTGTAGTTACAACGGTTAAGGTACCTGTCCTTACTGCCCATCTCAAAAATCCACCCTATTTTTCATTCACAATGCAGTATCAAGATAAGCCCGTAATTCATTTTCTAAACATTGTATGAAACTATTCAAGGAATTTCTTCTGTATCATGGATGCGTTTACAAACATAGATTGCACATAGTATACAAACTATCAGTAAGTGATACAAATGTTTGTACCGTGCGTGAAAGACATTCGCGATACGGAATGCAGCAGCCATTGCGTGACTGCGTCAGCCGCCATTCACTAACAATGAAATTCTATTTACATTTCATTGTAACTGACGCGACAAAACTTATCCTATCCAAATTTTAATTCCCACAGAAGAAAGCACTTTAAATTTGTCTCATATCTCAAATGTTGCAGTGGTGGCCCAGTGGTCATAGCCGGGACTTACGAGTTGTAGGTCGTAGGTTCGAACCCAGACAGGCGCTTTACTTTGTCTAAATAATTTCATCACCACTGCTCTCAATACCGGTGAAGGAAAACATCGTGTGGAAACCGGCATGTTCTAGAATCAAAAATTCGAGGACATGTGTGACATCTACCCACCCGCACTGGGCCCGCGTGGTGGATTACGGTCCTCCACTGCCTCTCACTGAGAGGAGGCCTGTGTCCCAGCAGTGGGAACATTATTGGCTGATTATGAATTCAAATGTTCCGGGCAACTTTTCCCATTTTTCTTTCCCTAAAAGGCTGGCTATTATGAACATTAAAAAAAAAACAATAACCAAATCATTCCAGACGATCTCAAGTGATGCGCTTACCAACGAATAGCATTTAAGTTTTATTTATTTTCAACTTATTATGATTAACTTACAAGCCGTGTGCCCCATGGGACAACTTTTATATATTAACCCCTTTAGGGGGCGAATACTCAAAAATCCTTTCAGAGTGCTCACTTTCATTATATAAGAGACTCTTGTGCAAAATTTCATGCGGATAGACCCAGCGGTCAGTGAATGAATAAATGTTACATTTCTATGATGTACAAAATACAATATCTGTGCCTTTCCCGTAACCGAAAACTGTTCTGATTAATATTGCACCTTCAATAACCTCTCTATATTCCACAGACTACCCGCTTTTCCACAAGAAGATACCCTATTGGATCGTAAAGAATTCGTGGGGCAAGTCCTGGGGTGAACAAGGATACTACCGCGTGTACAGAGGGGATGGTACCTGTGGCGTCAATCAGATGGCAAGCAGCGCTGTCATATAGAACGAGGCTTAAAAATTAACGGCAATTTTTATATCTTCTACTGATCAAGGACTTAATTTTCATAAAGGTACGTTCTAATAAAAAAAAAGAACGGTTTTAATCCAGTGTTTCTAATGCTGGCACTTCACTTGGCGGCATTTTTTACATCTTACAACGACTGGACAAGGACTTCATTGTCATATAAGTTCTAATTTAAAAAAATAGTAGTGATTTAATCCAGTGTTCTTAGTGCTGGCACATCGATTGACGTATTTTTTTAAATGTTCGCGTGCCTTGGGTGATGCAAACTATGCCCTATTCTTATTAAAAAAAAGATTACTTTGTTTATACTAAATAACGCGAAGGTTAGCGCAAATTCACCAAGTGTAGTGTCAATATAAGATGTGACCCAGTAGTAAATGTGACACATCGAAATTCAGAAAACCTGTCTGTATCTATTGTACTGTCTTTTTCTAAATCTCGATTTATCACATTTTCTCCCGGGTACAGATATTGCATTTCCCGGACGCGCATCAATATTTCAATTTATACCTTATTACAATGTTATAAGAGTCACATGACGCACGCTCGTGAATTGCATTATCTATAACAAATCTTCTTTGATATACTTAATCAAAATATTTAAGTTCTTGTTCAGTATTTTGAAGACCGCCGTTGGAAATTCATGTATTTTAGAGAGGCTTGCTAGTCTAGACTTAATAAAGCCATAACGAGACATAAAAAGAGGCTTCTGTTCATTTTGGGCACTATTTAACGTCCGTCTCCCCATTTGTATTAAACAAATCCATCTAAGTAGTTTATAAGTAATCAATGGACGATAAATTGTGTTCAAAAAGATTAATATTATGTAAGATTGGATTGTAGGCAGCCAAAATTGTGTTAAAGCGATTCAAGTTCATGCAATAACAGTGCCAATATTGTTAGCGATATGTTATGCTATTATACATGGTAAAATTAAATTATCTAGCGAAACGTCACAGAAGTAATGGGTATCGATTCATCAACAAGATGAAAAAAATAATCTTGTTTAGTATTTTTATCTCACGAAGCGACGCGCGCTTTACTTGTGGTTACCAAGTGTACAAACATGCTGTGAATGTGTGTGTAACCGCAGGAGTTCTTTGTTCCGTCCGAGACAATGGCGAAGTCGGAAGTGTGTGTGTGTTATGTGCTGACGCTACTGGTCTTAACGTACACGTTTACAGCGCGTTTGTACACTTGGTTACCACAATTAACGCGCGCGTCGCTTCGTGTGATAAAAATACTGTAATATCAAGTACCTACAGCTGTAAATGCAAGTAGATGGCCGGGGTAGAGCAATTATTTGAAATATATACATTGTTTTTGTATCGTTAAGTTTAGATGTCGATTCCCATCACTGTGAAATATCGCCAGCTACATTCATTTGATGACCCTTTATATTAATTTAAGACAAAATTACATTAAGAAATTAGTGACATGAAATGACATGAAAAATTATAGGGCGACTTTTTCGTTGGTGAAAGTCCCATGGTTCAAGCTGGCGAGCGACCGACGCTCCCGCCAGGTGGTCCTGCCGCCCGCACACTTGTACGAAAAAGTCACCCTATTATTTTATGCCACTAGTTTCGTAATGTAATTTTGGCTTTAACTACATAATTAACTATTCTGCGTTGCATAGAAGCCATTTAATGGACCAGTCAAAATACTTTGACTTCTCCCTTTAGAAAACCTGTGATCTCAAACACTTCCAAATTTTCTAAAGGGTAACCCTATTTATTAACATTATTAAACCAATCATTTATAATAACAATATTTCCTTTAAAACTATGGTTCGTTATAATGTCTTAATTACGTCCGCAGCTAATGATTTATATTTGGTTATAATTCATAATTAGTAGCCTTATCAAAAACATTTAAAACATAATTGGTTGTGAATATAGGTATTGGTCACATATTGGAGCCATCATTGGTCATGCAAATGTTGGTTCAAATGTGTGACTCTTGCCCGTGATATTTAACTTATGATTTGTTTGGCCTTCAACTTATTGCCGTTAAAAATCAATATGTTAAAATATGCAAAATGATGTTCGGTCGATTAATTATAATAATTATTCTAAATGTAAAACACTTACGTAAATACTAGGTTTTGAATAAGAATCAATATTGCAGCTTATAAACCATTAAATATAGAAGTATTGATGTGAGAAGAATCAAGAGTTTTTAGAGTGTGTGATTGCCTTTGCAGTCCAGTAAAATGTCCAAAATAGTTAACCTCTTGCAAGTAATTCTTAAATGTTGTAAGGTTGTATCTGTAACGATGCGCATGGCTGATCCCTGTTTAAAACCTGGCCCTGGCCCTGCAGTCTCGACATGAATAGCGACAAAAATCTGTCGCTAAGTCGTATCGTTGTCAAATTCCTTTAATAGATTTTCAACTTTATTTCCAAAGCATAAGGTTGAAAATCTATTAAAGAAACTTGACAACGATAAGACTTAGCGACGGATTTTTGTCGCTATCTAATGTCGAGACTGCAGACCCTGCAGTCTCGGCAAATATAACGACAAACATCGGTCGTTAAGTCTAATCGATGTCAAATTTCTTTAATAGATTTTCAACCTTATACTTTCGAAATAAAGTTGAAAATCTGTTAAAGGAATTTGACAACGATACGACTTAGCGACCGATTTTTGTCGCTCTAATGTCGAGACTGCAGGGCCTGCACCCTAATTACGTGACACACTATCTATCACAATCTGAATCATTTTGAAGCCTATTGCTAGTCCATTGCCTCTTATGTTCGAAAAACTTGTCTGCTCAACAACGTAAATAACGCAATGAATATTGTTGAACTGTCAAAATGAAACCCATTCTTACTGTTAGTGTGTTACGTAATTACCCCTCTGACCTGTGTAAACGCATTGTAGCAAGTCATCGGTGACCGACACTATTGGTCTTTGGCGATCTACTCATACCTAATAAAGATGGTTTTTCCATCGTTATGGGTTCGAAGAAACCCAGGCATTCTGTTGCGGAAAAAACAAAGAATATGTAAATGTTTTACAATGTTTATTGACACATTATATTATCGAAGTGTTACGTAAGTGTTTTTTATAGAATTCCTTATATGTTTTGTTTCTATTTACTCACGTAACATGCTTGTGTTGTTTTTGAAACATAAATTACGCACTCCATAACAATATTATTACCTACTTTGTTACTATTTGCATTAACCGACACTAATCAATTGTTTGATAATCATAAGTTATTATTAAACTATAAAGAGGGGGAGTTAGGCTTCTGAAATTGGTTTGCCATACTTTGAATTAGTTATTTTTAAGTTTTACTTTTGTAATCAACTAAATTGATTGACATTTTGACTTTTTTTTGTGTATTTCTTTTGTTATGAATCTCTTGTTTTTTTTTTATTATATGTATTAGGTTATTTCATAAATTAACTAAACTATCATCAAATAATACCTGTTTTAAAAATAGTCAAAAAACAATGCTCTCCGTTTTGTGTAGCTTTATGACTAACTATTTAATTTATGTGATAAGCAAAGATTCAAAATTATACTCATTAATTAATTGGTGAAACCTGAAAATACTTATATTAGCGTACGCCTCTACACGTTGGCACTCGGAAAATGCATCATAATTGAAATTCGAAAGAGTTACCGTGGCCCTGGCGCACAGGCAACTGAAGGAACACGGGTGGGTTTTAGTCAGTAAGAGTGACACGCCCTCCCGCTCCGCTCAGAGCAGGAGAAGTTATTTGATGATATCGCACCAAAAAAAAAAAGGCTGCGTTTAGTGATCAAGCGGGCGCGGACAAACACAAATGTTGGTTTCGCTGCGATCGTGACCTCTGTGGTAGAGAGTGAATATTCAATATATTTTTTGGCATTCCACAATTGTAACTCGAGCCTATGTGTTGATGCACTCACTGGGCCTGCACCAATCGTCCCCGCTGTCTAATCACAAGGTGCAGCCTAATTTCTGAAGAGTCTCACTAGTATAAAGTTTGGGATATATCCAGCGGGATAATCACGTAACACACTAACAGTAGGAATGGGTTTCATTTTGACAGTTCAACAACATTCATTGCGTTATTTACGTTTGTGAGCAGACAAATGTTTCGAACATATGAAGCAATGGATTAGCAATAGGCTTCAAAATGATTCAGATTGTGATAGATAGTGTGTTACGATATAATGATTCGATTAGAGCCCTTCATTGCATGCTTAATTTTGATAAGGTTATGCCAGCGTGTAAAGGTAGTTTAAAGAAATTACTAGAGATTTAAAGATATTGCTTGCCACTTATAAATTGTACTTTTGTATAATGAAATTAAATATGAAATTTAAATAAACTGCATGAGATTTGTAGCAGTCACATTATTTCTGTTTGTACCTGATATTTTGGCATATTATTTGACTGTTACTTATATTACTCAAGTAATTTTATTGTTTCAATTTAATAATCATGGTTTTTGTATGGAATTCAAGTTCCGCCATTCTGTAGATTATTTTAATACTAAACAATATGCATACCGAGTGCATAAAGAACTAAAAAAGTGCCTTCTAATCGTATTTGTTCCGGTAAAAATGTACATAGTTTCCGTGTTATCAAAAATATAGTTATTGCATTCCACGATGACGAATTTTGCGTCTTATCGCACTCGACATAAAGTTCGAATTTCAACGAATCTCATACCGACGCTAAATGCAACAACGTTCCTTGGAATTTTAATTATATTGGATTGTTAAAAATGTCTACACATTATGATTTAAGTGTACTTATAAATTGTTATTGTTTTATTCAATTTTGTGTTATTTTTTTTTTGTTGACTATCGATTATTTTTGTTAGTTTTACAACTGTAGCTATATTTTCTATAGCATTGCTTAATAATATGTAGTGTTATATCATATAAATGCCAATGTAATTTCGTTAAAGACGTAAGGCGGATCGCGAACTACCACGCGTCACGCTCCGGTGCGCGGGACACGCGCCCCTGCGCGTGATTGCTACATACAGATTCAATTAAAAGGCATTTCCGCGCGGGGCATTTGGCTCCGTTTCCCGCGCCCCGTTGCGTGGCGCGTTGTAGTGTGAGATCAGCCTAAGATCGCAAAATACACGTCACGGTAAATATTAAGCGGAATATTTTGATAAATTCACCTTTGCAAACGAATTTGATACTAATTGTGTTTATTGCAATAAAGATATTTTATGAAACCACATGTTTCATTGTACAGTTGTTCTATCTCACGACGGCGGGTAAGCAATCCTTGTATTTATGATGTTTATAGACACGCGCTCTTGTGTGTGTAACTGCAGGTAACGTCAGCAAGTTCGTCGTTATGGAACAAAATAATATAAGTAGGTTGTTAGATTTGTGTTAGTGATGAAATTCAAATATTTTTCATGTTCAATATTTATTTAAGTTCAAATTAAATTATACTTAAGTGTGACAAAAAAATAATAATTCGAAACAGCTATGTAGCGGCATCTACAAACGCCACATGTGAGCTACGCGTCATACTGACGTCACGCAAAATCCTGCATCGCGCAAGTAGAGTTTACCGCGCAACTAGCATATATACGACGTTCCGACATCAAAACGTCGGGCAGTTGCCCACCAGACACGACACCCGTCTGGTCGGAGGATCCTCCCTTTTCAATAGAGTATGAGTGAGCTTTACACCCTGTTCCTCATACCACTATCCTCTCTCTGACTTCTCCGTGACAGTTTCATCGTCAATATCGTCTTGCAAAATGATATATTCAAATTCGGTATCAAAGTATTTCATAATACCAATTCACCTTCTTTCGTAATCACACTATTGCATGTATTACGCCAGGTGTCGCTAGTTACGGGGTCCGATAGCGCCGATGTCTGCCGGGGTCGCGGATTGTTCGAAAGAGTTACCGTGGCCCTGGCGCACAGGCAACTGAAGGAACACGGGTGGGTTTTAGTAAGTAAGAGTCTGACACGCCCTGCCGCTCCGCCCAGAGCGGGAGAAGTCATTTGATGATTTTTCCACCCAAAAAAATAGGTGTCGCTAGTTATGTTTTCAAAACCTTCGTGAATAAGCTTTTCTGTATTTGTCATATTTTGTTCAAAGTTTTTAAGAACCCCCACATGTTCTCTATAGCATTTGAAGACCCTAAAACAAACAATGCATAATTAGAATCACGTATACATGTTACAAAATTAAACTCACAATTAAATATTTAAAAATTTTTTACCTACCTCACTATAATCAACTTTTTCTTTTACTTTCCATGTTGTCGGTACGCGACGAAATTTTTTTGCGCGGAACAGATAGCACTAGTAGCCCAACCGGCAGCTCGGGCGATACTGACCGCTCCCGAGCTTACGCACACAGACACAATGTGCATGTGCATCGACGCACACAACTAAGACCAACCCGCCTTCGTTAAATAGAACAACTGTAACTGTATCAATCAACTCAGCTTATCGCAGTCCACTGCTGGACATAGACGTCTCCCAGGCTGCGCCACAACACCCTGTCCTCCGCCTTCCGAATCCAGTCTGGCCCAGCCACCTTTTTAAGGCCGTCCGTCCATCTAGCTGGAGGGCGTCTCACACTACGTTTGCCGATACGCGGTCACCACTCCAGGACGCGTCTGCTCCACCGGCCATCGATCCTTCGACAAACATGGCCAGCCCACTGCCACTTCAGCTTGCTTACTCTGCAAGCTATGTTGGTAGCTCCAGTTCTTCTTTTTCCTGTAACTGTATAAGCATCCTTATTATGATGACTTAAGCTTGCCCGTTGGTCTCGTGGTCGTAAGCACGACTGCTGGGTTCGATTTCCGGGTCGGGTAGTGGTATTGTTTTTTTTTAAGTATTAGGAATTTCTCAGTAACAGCCTGGAATTTGGAAGTCTGCGGTGTGATACCTCCGTGCCTCGGAAACCATGTTAAGCCGTTGGTCCTGCGCCTGATCTCTGCGGTCGTGTCCCATAGGACTATAAGAGTGAGGGAAGAGAGAGTGCACCTGTGTCTGCGCACACACTTGTGCATTATAATATCTCCCGCGTCGATGGCTAGTCTCCGCTAAGATTGGCTGCCATTCGAACACCGAAATTCAATCTGGAGGACTATTATGACTAAAGACCATGGAGATCTAAATTCAATATGTAAATAAAGACTACTAGTACCTAACTGGGTTCTTCCCGGTGAAAATTCAAGTCAGGCTATAGTACTTTTATCTCACAAAGCGACTCGCGCTTTACTCGTGTTAATCAAGTGTACAAACACGCTGTAAATGTGTGCATGAAGACGAGTAGCGACAGCACATAACACACACACACACACACTTCTGACTTCCCCATTGTCTCGGACAATACCGAAAGACAGTGTTGCCGTTTTATCCACTTTGAGGCTAGATCTAGCGGATTTTCAGCTGTTTTAGCCAATAAAAAGTCTGTTTAGCCATCAAAATGAATCTAACTCT
This sequence comes from Dryobotodes eremita, assembly GCA_917490735.1. Classification (NCBI taxonomy): domain Eukaryota; kingdom Metazoa; phylum Arthropoda; class Insecta; order Lepidoptera; family Noctuidae; genus Dryobotodes; species Dryobotodes eremita. The sequence goes on from OU823257.1 coordinate 18,063,701, forward strand.
TCTGGTTAGTTTTAAGGTTATTACTAATCTTTTTAAATTATGACTAAAAATGTTAAAAAAAGCTTGCCACAATTAGGTTTTGCCGCCTGAAGTTTTAATCAGTCACAAAAACGGTCAAATTAATAAAACAAACTGAAATACCATCCACATCATCATGCATTGACGAAGAGATTCCAGAATTTCCAGATGACATTGTAGACTTTCAAATTGATTATGAATTTTTAACAAAAAAATTAACAGTCATTTTAATGTTTTACTAGCTATAAACTTTATTGTTACCAGTTTTTAATAAACGTTTAACATCATTTAATATTGTTTTATTAAACCCACTTATCCCCACCCCTATATAATATAAAAATTATATTAACAATAGTAATAGGATATTAAAGTACGCCAATAATACTTGAGCCACTTTTAGTGGAATTTAGAAAGTGATTTATTTACAAAAGTGGCCACTTTTTTCTTCAATGTAGCCACAAACTCGATTGTCCTAGCGGCAACACTGTACCGAGGGTTCCTGCGGTTACACGTACATTCACAGCATGTTTGTATACTTGATAACCACAAGTAAAGCGCGTGTCGCATCGTAAAATAAAAATACTGTTCGACACTACGAGGAGGTGTTTGCAATTGCGTCCGATAGATGTCGGGGTACGTAGCATCGAAAGGATAATGTTAACTCGGAGAAAAATTGTTTACTTCGCAGGAAAAGATATTCTTTTACCCTTCTACTAATACCTACACAGTATAATAGTAGGGTAAACTAACCTAACGTTGGCACCCTACCAATTTATTGGCACCTTACACTATTTTAACTATAATGAGATTACCAGAATACAAACCATATTTTTTCAAATAGGCAATGTTTGGTAGTTTTATACTCTATAGCACTGGCAATACAGATACAGATGTTTTTTCAATATAGCTTCTCGGTAAGAACATGTTTGATGTGTTTGGACATTGGTGGGGAAAAAAATCAAAATCTAGATTTTTTGCTAAGGTAAGACTCATTTTAATTTTTGTATACCTACCTAGTTGATCATTTGAATTTTGACAACAAATGTTATTTTATGTGATTTATGAGTGCTTAATCTTATTTTATCCGTTCATTATTTATTGCTTTAATGGCGATTTTTATATTATTTTACCCGTGCTAACATTTGGTATCAAAAATATGCCGTTAACCATTTTATTGGCACCCATGCCAAAAATAGGTTTTATTAAAAAAAATGCAACTGAGGCAAAATATGCATTATTTCAATTGTAATTCAAAAAACACCTTAAATTAACTCATTCTATAAATTATATGCGCATCATTTCAAATGTTGGCCCCCTGCCAATGATGTTAAATCTATTTATTGGCATGTGTCAATAATTGGTAATTCTGATGTGCCAATAATTGGTAACATTGATATTCGTTTCAGCTAACTAACATGAAACCAAGGGCGAAAAATTATGTAAAAGGAAAATCAGAAAAGGCGAGGCGTAAGGTGTATACAGAGGAATAGATTGATCTCACTTAATTTAAGAATGTAGCTGATAGAGTACCTATCTATTTTGTTATAACTTATAATTTTATAAGAAAAGTTTATTTTTTTATGAATATTTTGTAATTCCAGAGTTCATATGTTTTGTTAATGTATGTTTTTCTTTTATTTGTATGTTTATTAAACTAATGGTCCTACTCAAATATACCTATCTATATATTAATTAAACCCCTACAGTTTAGAATATCTGTAATATTGTTAAATTGTCTTCTACTCATTCAAGTGTATACCCACATAATGAATGAGGGGCCAATAATAGGTAATTTTCACTGCCAATAAAAGGATTACCTATGCCAACATTTGGATTTTTCAGACATTTCTTTTTAACATGAAATCTATTGAATAATTAACTTTATTTTGAAATAAAAAGGACATATAAACATTTTTATATGTTTATTTAACCACTATGGATACTTACGAGTATTACCTTGTTAAAATTAAAAGGACATGCCTAATTTTAATGGTTTATTCAAGTTACTCCTGGGTGTTTAACCCTATATAGTAGTTTGGCATAACTTGAATCCGCCAGCAAAATTGTTCTCTCATGGGTGTAGTAAAAGACAACTGCCCTGCAACGCAAACGCCCTGGTATTCTACCTTCTGGCACATCCTTGTATTAATCCTATATTAGAGAACGAGGCAGATGGCCTGCAGTTATTGACGCGACTGAGACAAAAAAAAAAAAAAAACTACTAAACAAAACAAAGAAAATGAACTCAATTGCGGGCTTCCTCTATCAAATATTACTTACGTAAAACAACGTTAGCTACTAAACTAAGTAAAAAAAAAACTCTCTTTTTTCTTTTGCTTCTTTCTAACACAAATCAACGAATACAAAAACGCCTCTGAAATCGGTTTATAGACTTCACGTACCTACCGTTTTGTTTTCCGTAAGTTATGAACTCGAAATATGAAAACCGTGCACCGAGTTCGTAGTTCTCATACTTAATCTCATTTACATTTTTTATGTTAGGCACACACGTGCAAAACTGTTGTCGTCTTGAAAATTAGGTTTGCAGTCTGGCTCTTCCAAAACTAAGGTAAATAAGAAGGAGATTCGGTTATTACAAGGTAAGAGTTAGTTGTTCGCGGCCTCTAATAGGTTATAATTTTTCTTTCCATTTTATGTGCTAGTACCATAGGTATGTACAATATAGCTAGTTGGTTACTGCGGTTAGAAATTCATTAGGATATCCGAAGATTAGTTAAAGTCAGCGTCAAAAGGATGCATCAACAAGCAATTATTCGATTGTCTTCAATCTTTGTTTTGTTTGTTTGTTGTGTTGAACAAAGACAGCTACACGGTGTAGCCATTAAATATATGGCAAGTACATTGAGCTGCACATTGATACAGTGTTATAGGGAACACAAATTGTAGACTATCAAATTAATCGTAAGCCCAAGTTCACACGGATGTAAAATATTGCGGGGGAATAAAAACGCGTGCCGCGCTAGGAATGGAACAAATAGAAAGCGGTACACCTGTTCACACGGCTGCGATTTTTCTTCACCGCGATTTTTTATCGGGGGCTGTTCGATTTTCAAAGTTCGGTGTTGGGAGCTGAATTAATACGACATACGAAGTTCTGTATTTGTGTTCCCGCGGACGCGTAAAAATCGCGCGCGTTTGTCACAGGTCAGGTGCATGCGGCACATCCGCACTCTACGAGTCGGTACACCGTAGCCGAGGAACATGTAGGTAAATAAAACATTGGAATTATTCCAATCATTATTCCAATGTTTTATTCCATTGTTATTTCCAATGTTATTTTAAGTTAGTTATCGGAAGTCATTGGACGACAGACGACAGTGTAGATAGGCAGTACGCACTCATTTTCTTTTACTAATTCAAGAAGATTTATTTATTTAAGTATCTACTTACATTTGCCATTACAGGATAACCCAATGCGATAAATGCGCCTATCCTACCTCAATCGATACTAGCTGATGACTAGTTCCTTCCAAGAAGCCTGCGTTTTTAAGTTAATATAAACATACCTGCCTATTTTATGCCCAGGGATTCGAATACAAAACAAGATAATAAATTATAAGTTATAAATCTTAGTTTTCTTTACATAAAATGATATCGGATATATGTCGGTTGTTTTGTTTTAGAACATCTCCTGTTTTCAATATTATAATATGGAATCCTAAAGTTCTAGGCATAGGTAGGTAGGCATAGGCATATGGGTGAAGTTTATTATAAAGAAAGTAAGTAAACATTGCTGAAGAACTATAGACCCATCTCACTAATGAGCGACGTACACAAGCTGGTCTCGAGGGTCGTCAAGAACCGTCTCGCCAGGGGACTTGACGAGTTCCAGGTACCAGAATAAGCCGGTTTTCAAAAAGGATTCAGTACCGTAGTCCACATCTATACTGTACGGCTAATTGTGCAGAAGACCGAAGAATACAACCAGCCACTGTGTATGGCATTTGTGGACTACGAGAAAGCCTTCGACTCCATCGAAATATGGGCATTTTTTGGTCTCTCTGCAACGATGTCGAATTGATTGGCGATACATCGAAGTATTGAGGTGTTTGTATGACGCTGCCACGATGACGGTCCAGATCCAGGATAAGAAAACCAGCTCCATCCATCTGCTCAGGGGAGTGAGACAAGGGATGTGATATTTCCGAAACTGTTCACCAATGCGTTGGAGGACGGTTTTAAGACGCTGGACTGGACAAGGTATAAACGTGAACGACGAGTACATCTCACACCTTCGCTTTGCCGATGACATCGTCATAATGGCAGTTAGACCAGATGCTGCATAGCTTAAATGGAGCCTCTCGGCGGGTTGGTTTCGGCATGAATTTGGACGAGACGAAAGTCATGTACAATTAGCACGTCTTGCTGAGTTCAATCCACATCGAAGGGTCGCTTCTCGAAGTTGTGAAGGAGTATTTCTACTTAAGGCAAGTCATCTAGCTCGGTAGACACAACTTTGAGAAAGAAGCGGACTGAAGGATCCAGTTGGGTTGGGCAGCGTTTGGAAAACTTCATTAAGTCTTCTCGTCGCCAATCCCGCAATGTTTGAAGACTAAATCTTCAACCAGTGCGTCCTGCCCGTTATAACATACGGTGCCGAAACGGAGACACTGACGGTCTGGCTGGTCCACAAATTTAAGGTCGCTCAGCGCGCTATGGAGCGTGATATGCACGGGGTTTCTTTGAAGGATAAAATCAGAAACGGAGTTATCCGGAAAAGAACCGGAGTTACCGACATAGCTTGCAGGGTCAGCAAGCTGAAGTGGCAGTGGGCTGGCCATGTTTGTCGAAGGACCGATGCCCGGTGGAGCAGACGAGTCCTGGAGTGGCGACCGCGTAACGGCAAGCGTAGTGTGGGACGCCCCCCATCTAGATGGATCGACGACCCCAAAAGGTGGCTGGGACAGACTGGATGCGGAAGGTGGAGGATAGGGTGTTATGGCGCAGCATGGGAGAGGCCTATGTCCAGCAGTGGACTGCGATGGGTTGAGTTGAAGTAAACATTAAAAGGGTTTAATTTGAGAAAATGCAATATAATAAATATGCATTGGTATTTAATTGATTATTATTATAATTTGTCAGGAACTCCGTGGTCAAGATATTTCCTTGAAACATTGTACGGCGTCAAATATTGGCCTTTTTAACATACTTAGTTAATTAACTATATTCAAGGGATGGAACCTAATATTTTTTGCTTCGTTGGTGGTATCCAGCACCCTAATTACGTAACACACTACCTATCACAATCTGAATCATTTTAAAGCCTATTGCTTATCCATTGCTTTATATCTTCGAAAAATTTGTCTGCTCAACAACGTAAATAACGCAATGAATGTTGTTGAACTGTCAGAATGAAACCGAATCCTACTGATAATGTGTTACGTAACTACCCCGCTGGACTCAAAAATGGCTACCGCTAATAATTTTGCGGAACACATCTTACATCCGCATTGCACGACGAATCAGTTCGAAGTGATTTTTAAACGCTCGTTCGAATACTCGGTTGAAGGCGGGAAAACATCGCGCTAGGCTTTTTTATTCCGCCGCGATTTTATTACATCTGTGGGGGAACGTTGGCTTATGGATGTAGTGTATATCTACGTCATTTTGAGGCAGACTGTACAATTCATATTTTCTCGTAATCTATGTATGTACGGTCACCAAAAGCGATAAGTAACCAGGGTCGTCGGATATAGTTGAAGTTTAGTAAGAAACCGATGGATGTTTTCGAATAAAAAAAATAAAATGAATAGAAAACAAACAGTTCATTTATCAAATTAAATTTCATTCGAAAACATACGTCGGTTTCTTACTAAACTTTAACTATATCCGACGACCTTGGTTACTTATCTCTTTTGGTGACTGTACATTGTCCCTTACAAACTATTTCAACTGAAATTTTACTCACCACAATAATTAATTACTAGAACTTGATCCAAACTCCGAACCACTAGCTATTCAAAGGTCCGCAATAAACCAGCCGTGTCCGACAATTATTCGAATGATCGGCCGGTAACGGTTCGGTCAAAGGTGGCAGCCGTAGGCGTGCCGGACAGTCTGAAATCTGAGGTTTCAGCCCGATCGACGAAAATCGATTCAGATAACCAAAGTTACATAATTAGTGACCCGACACCGGTTCGGTAATTGCTGTCAGTTTCTCGTCTTAATTGTTATCCATAGAATTGTCCGGAATAATGGCGGTGTAGTTACTATGTGGGAGCGTTTTAGGGTATGTACAGACATTGCTAGGAGACATATCTCCCACACAGACGCACACACATACACACACACACACATGACACATGAGACATGGAGACATGTCTCTGTCTACGCTTTGATCCCTGGCCCTTACATCAAGCAATGGACAAAATTGTCAAACTTTTATTTCTTGGATACGAGGCTTTTGGCTACTTTGTATGCCTGTGTTAAATTTAATGGCATTTTATTTGTAATATGCGTTTTGTTTGTGCAGAATAAACAATTTTTTCTTTATTTTTCTATATCAATGCGCACACTAAATTTGGTCGCCGATCGAATAGATATTTTCTCATGTTTGATTCTTTCTAATTTGTAAATCTTTTCATTGATCTTTGAATTGATCTTTTCTAATGTGTAAATATTGTTTGGCATGGGTAATAATATGTTGTAAATTATTCCAAGAATTGTTAATTAACCGCCTCGTTGGTTTAGAAGTCGCAAGCGCTACTACTGAGCATGAGGTCCTGGGTTCGATTCCCAGGTCGGGAAAAGTGGTCTTGGGTGTTTCAAAATTTCTCAGTAGCAGCCCGGAGTCTGGATTTGTGCCCGGTTGATGGCAATAGGCTCGCCCCCTATTACATGAGACTTATAATTGGCGAAATATGGGTGCTACTCCTCTGCCAACCCCTTCGGCGAAACAAGTCGTGATGTTGTTTTGTTAATTAGGTACACTACCGAATTGGAACACTCTGTAATGGTACCGTATATGTATGTAAATAAGTAAATAAAAAATATCTGGGCGTGACATTGACGTGTTGCTGAGGCTTGTATTAATCAAACCTCATTCTTTTTGTTAACTTATCATGAAATATAAAATCTCGCCTGTATTTTCCGAAGGGCTAAGCAGCGGTGTCCCTGTACCTTACCCATATTAGCCGGTAATTTTTAAGCCCCATGTAATTGGAAGCGAGTCTTTTAGTTTGAACCAGGGGGTCTACTCTCAAAGTCCGTCAACGAAGATACGGGCCTGTCGGAAAGTAGTTGATCCATCAAAACAAGTGTCAAATTAAATTTTGCGGACGGGCAAAAATACATCGCGAGTAGGAATAACTGTCAAATCTTGTTGTCATTCATTCTTAGTTCGGGCCCCAAACTAATCTTATGTCCGTAGGTGATACGGAGTTGGTAACTACCGTAATTTCGGCCGAAACTACGGTATACGGGGTTATGAAGTAGGCTCCCTTGGCACAAATTCAGAGCCCGGGCTGCTATCGAAAATGTTCCAATGGAAAATTCCAATAACACGGTGCCCGACATGGGGATCAAAGGCCAGACTTCTAGCGCACCAACGAGGAACACAAATAAACAAACACGTGTGGCACTCGGGGACTGCCGCGGTAAAGCTATTGCATAGCATTTTTTATCAACTTGTGCAATTATAATTATTTATTTATGCAGTATTTTTTTTTCTTTGATATTAATTCAAGTACAGTCGTACCATATACAGTGAAACCTGGTTAAGTGGGACCTGGATAAGTGAGAAACCTCTACTATTGAGAATTCCAATGAGGTCCCGGCACTTTTTCATCCAATTACCTCTGTTAATGGGACTTCACGAACCTGGTTAAATAAGATTTGATTTCTAGGATTTTTTCGATGTTTACCTCTATAATTGGGACTCTGTAGCTCAATTCCTTGTATAAGTGAGACATTTTATCAGGTTGGGACAGGTTTCGACACGGACAACAACAAATAACACCAAAAATACGCATTTTTATTAACATTTCCACCTCTATAAATGGAATAACAGTACATTTCGACCTCTATAAGCGGGGGCCTCTGTAAATGAGACAACAATAATTTTAAACCTGTCTAATTGGAAAACTGGATAAATGAAAACCTCTTTAAATGGTACAAAATCCTTGGTCCCTTGAGATCCCAATTAACCAGGTTTCACTGTACATACACGTTAAGCGAAAGCTCGGCCGAGCTACATGGTAGGCGGAGTGGGGGGTGTTAGGTTTTATTTTCGTTACGGAATTTATTGATTCGGTCGCCGCGCTCAAAGCCCGCGTTAAAAGCTATGCAATAGCTTAAAAAATGTAGCTGCCATTGTCAGGTATCAAGGCCACTTGAAAAGCATCCACAAGCTCTACACCACAACAACCAATACCTACTTATACAACTTCTTAATTAAAACTTGTAAACAGGTAATGAGTACATTTCAAGAAGCAGGGCTTGAGCACGCACCGTGGTCGGTCACGTTGGTGGGCCGTGGGTCACATTGCACATACATGGGGCGGTGGGCCGGTGGGCAGGTGGGCCTGCAGCCGACACGTCCATAATACCCCTGACTCCCCTAACCCCCATTGGAAGGGGAGAATGGGAATGTCACTCAACGTTACAACGACTGGGTTTTGTTTTGTTTTTATTTTTATGTTGCCGTTAAGGGCGGAATGTTCGTTTTGTTGTCCGTTTTAATTATAGTTTCTATTGGTTGTGTGTTTGATATTCTGACCACTTTATTATTTGTAATATTAAGCCTGTTTCTGTTCAATCATGTTTGTCAAAACGTATCAGTGTATCAGGTTAATAAATTTAAAAATATAATCATTATATGAGCTTATTTTTTTGTGCCTTTTGGTGAAATTCATTTTTAGGGTTCCGTACCCAAAGGGTAAAACGGGACCCTATTACTAAGACTCCGCTGTCCGTCCGTCTGTCTATCCATCTGTCACCAGGCTGTATCTCATGAACCGTGATAGTTAGACAGTTGAAATTTTCACCGATGATATATTTCTGTTGCCGCTATAACAACAAATACAAAAAAAACACAGAACAAAATAAATATTTAAGGGGTCTCCCATACAACAGACATGACTTTTTTGCCGTTTTTATAGATAATGGTACGGAACCCTTCGTGCGCGAGTGCGACTCGCAATTGGCCGGTTTTTTAATTTAAAATGTATAGCCCCTTATATTTATTTAGATAAGGCTGGATTCATTAAGAAGCACAAACTCCTTATACTTATGATACCAACATATAATTGTCCCACTGCAGGGCATAAGACTCTTCTTATAAAGAAAAGCAATCAGCAATGAGCATTCATCACCACGCTTATTCAAGGTGGATTGGCTGTGTCAGTGATGTATATGAATTGTAAAAGTCACATTGGTACTTGCACGGATTGGAACCCACAACCCCGTGCTCACGTTTCCGAATTATCCATGCCTGTAATCACATGTATGTTGCCATAATGTAATATATAGAACATAAATTGATTTAACTATGTCTAAATCGATTTAACGCTACAGGAAAATCATTTATTAAATAAAGGAGTAAACCAACAAGATTATGATGTGCGTATAGAATTACGAATTACGTGGACAGCTCCACTCATTCTGGCGAGCAATGGGCAGCTCGCCGTCCGGTAAGGACCAGGCCCGGGTCGACGGCGCGTCGTGTTCCACGTGCGCCTCAAAGAGATGTTAGCACCATTGACGGGGTCCGATAGGGCCGATGCCTGTCGGGGTCGCGGATTGTTCGAAAGTGTTACCGTGGCCCTGGCGCGCAGGTAACTGAAGGAACACGGGTGGGTTTTAGTCAGTAAGAGACTGACACACCCTTCCGCTCCGCCCAGAGCGGGTGAAGTCATTTGATGATTTCCCAACTAAACAAAAACAGGTCCACTCATTCTGTGTGGGTTTTCCTCAAAAGACTATTTCAGACACAAATCTACATGGTCTTCACATGATCTGACCAAGATTATGTCTGGACATTAAAAGAGACTGTGACCTCTGAGTTTGTTTCGGCCTTTCTTCTCAGAGTAGTCAGATAGGAAACGCCCACCTCATCTAGTTTTTTAAACATGATTGACGTATAAACGTGTTTGTACAAACCTGCTTACAGAAATAAAATCATTTATCATTTTATTATAAGACAGTATATTGCCCAGTAATATAGAGCTGAAATATAGATATTTTTTTAGGGTTCCGTACTGTAAGGGTGTTAACCGGACCCTATTACAAAGGTTCCGCTGTCCGTCCGTCCGTAGAAACTAGACATTTCAGAGTGCGTACTAATAGCTTGACCGATACCGCTGTACCGCGCCTTAGGTATGTGCGTGGCGAGATGGGGGGGGGCAGTGCAAGCCGCTCATTCGTCAACGCTCACCACGTCCCGTCCCCGCCTCGCCGCGCATACCTAAGGCGCGGTACAGCGGTATCGGTCAAGCTATACCATGGCCGCTATAATAACGAATAATAAAAATAAAATAAAGTTTAAAATTAAGGGTCGCCATACAAGAAACGTGTTTTTTTACTAAAGTATTTAGCCGCTTCGTTTTTTTTCAGGTTGATATCAAGCAAAAATCTCCGATGCGAAAATAACATACGGTACCTAAATCAAAGAAAATCTTACTTGCCCTACATTAACTTGCGACTTGATGAATCCAGGATCCGGTAGGAATTCCAATTATCGCCCTCCTCAAGGTTGATAGCAGACTGCAAAACCCTTTGGCACATCGAAGTGGACATCATTGTTCATATTTAAATGTAAAGGCGGGGAAATTATTTTTTAAAGCAATTGATTACCAATTTAAATTATCCGTACTTAGATATATTCAAATCCAACTGTCATTCTTTGACAGTTGTGTGAAAGGGCTTTAACCCGCGCAGATCGACATAGGGTGTAAGCTTAACAATTAATTTCCCTGACTGTACCTAAATGCACATTGCCTCAGACATTAAGTCCGCCTTTGTACAGGAGTTTTTTACTTGTGCAGAAAGTTTTAATAAAATAAATAAATGTTCGTGGCGAACACATAAATAAAATTTTAATGTGAAATATTAAGAAAATCACTTTATTCGATGTGATCGCAATACAAATTAAGTACACGTTTTATATAAAATTATGGTAGTCAACGGCCATTCGACCATCTTCTTGAGAGAGGAAAATAAATCTCAATCTACAAATGTTGCCAGTAAAAAACACTTCAAAATGTAGCTGGCATAATAAAACAAAATAAACTTAAAATCTATGTTCGGATACGAATACCTAAATGCAAAGACCATGGCTAAGAAGATAATTTCTATTTACTAAATCTCGTGGCTGATAATAATATCAAACTCGAAGCATTTATTTCAAATAAACCAATTACAGGCACTTTTGAATTGTCAAGGGGCCGGTCGGGCAGAAAGATGAAGCTAGTTGCCCATTCCGAAGCGTAGTAGGTACCTATGGAGAAGAACGGGCAAGACACTCTTTTAATTAAAATAATTATGGATACAAAATATTGTTTACATCATTCATGTTGAAATTATGCATGTCAGAACGATGCAGAACGTTAAAAGCGTATACAAAAAAATACAAAAACTATTCAAATGTTAAATTAAACTAAAATAACCCGTGGCAGCCAAGAGATGACCAGTCCCCACTGACGGCGCCCGTTCACGAACATGATGCACGGATTAGCACCATTCAGCTCCAACATTTTGAAGGGAGCACTCAGCCAAAGTTATAGTATATTACATTAAGATATATCAAAGTTGGGCGGCAACGCCAGCTGGTCTGCTGGTAAAGCTGAAAACAATACATAATTCACCACCAATCCGTCTGCTAAGAGTAGGGTACTGTAATATAAGCCTTCATTACAACGGTCACTAGTTTTGAACCCTCTAATATGTGGTAGATTTTCTTGGCTAATTAGTACAAACGGGCGAGTATTGGATTGAAGTTTCACCATCATAGTTTTATCTAAGAGGCGTCCTCCATTGGACATAGACGGGACACTACCAATCATCAGAAGAGAGGAGATACCTAAAGAAAATAAATCGAAAACAAAAACCCAATAAATGACTACAAACATTTCAAAAACACTGTCCAACTCGCAAACACATTAAAAGGAAACTCAATAGGTATCGCAGACCGAGATACAGTTAAGTAGACATAGATAAAACTAGGTAAAATACTAGCTAGGTACCTAGGTATTGTGGGAACTGGCAGCGAGGCCACGGATCTAGGGCGTTGAATGTACTCTCGAAACGGGGTTACAGCTGCATATAAACAAATCTATATATGCGCAAGATTATTTGACTTCTCTACAATATTTGCATAGAGACTGATTGCTCGAAAAGCAAACTTTTCAATGTAATTGGAGCAGATTCGATGCAACCGCAGTTTCAAACAGTTCCTACAAATATGTTTTAGTTGAATCGTTATGGCATGCCAAATCGAACAGTGTTCCCAATGTTCCCAAAGGCTTTAGTTTACGTTTACACAATGGTCGATGCTGGCCAAGTTTCGGAGCTCATTGGTGTATTATCGAGTACTTTAATGGACCTTTTGGATGGAGCGATGGTCGTTGAGAACTGGGTCACTACTCGCTATTGATTCTGAATCGAACAAGGAGAGTTCAAAGAACGGCTCGGAATATTTTAAAGCAATAAGATGTAGACCATGCGAACTAGTTTCCGTGCAGATGTTGCCTTGCATGATTTTAGTTTTGCAGGAGCTTATAAACCAAGAAAATGTTTTCGGAAGTTTAGGGACGTGTACGAGCGGACGCAGGACGCCATTAATTTTGAAAATTCAACAATATTCGTTGCGTTATTTACGTTATCGAGCAGACGAATTTTTCAAACACAGGTAATCAAAATAAAATGAAAATGAAGCAATGGATTAGTAATTTCCTTCAAAATCTTTCGGATCGTGATGTTGTGTGTTACCCAACTGGGGTGCTAGTTTGCAGAGACCAAAGCCATCATATTGTACTCATTATTTAGGTCGCCCTTACTAAGTACAATGAATAAGACAAAAAAATGCGTGTGTCGTGGAAAACTGGGTTGGAACGAAGTTCCTTTCGTAGTATATTTAGAACATCTATAGAACAAATCTGATTGTCATAAAAAGGGTATATTGAGTCAACCTTAGAAGATAGACATATGCTGAGTCGGACATTTTTTTATTAACTTTTAAAGAGGAACAATTCCGTCATACATGATTTTTGCGTAACTTTAACCGTTTACGCAGCGCACGCAACGGAAGCTCTCAAAAGGAATCATTTTTTCCCGTTTTTGCAATATTTTTCCTTTATGCTCCGCTCCTACTTTTTGTAGCGTAATGTTATATAACCTAAAGTATTCCTCGATAAATGGTCTATCCGACACAAAATGATTTTTTCTATTCCAACCAGTACTTCCTGAGATAAGCGCGTTCAACCAAATAAACAAATAAAGAAAGGGTCGTGACGGAAAATTCTTACACTTTTTTTCGCCTAGCCCCCATCCTCCAAGTCCGTACCTTGCGACAAGGAACTTCGTTCCAAAAAAAAAAAAAATCTCAAAAAACAAGTAAACTGAAACTCGAACCATAAAACTAATTAAAACATAAAATAACAGTGGTAGAACTGCTGTTTCCTTTATTATTCTGACACACATATGAAACATGTTACGTAACCCTCAGTTTAGCGTAGGAAATACTTGAAAAACATATTTTTCTCTAGGAATTTTATAAAGCTTGCTGTATATGGCCGTCGTACAATTTTCAGATATAGCACGACACAAGTTAGAAGTTCCATCGGATGACCAAAACCAGTAATCAATTCTTGCTCCATTCACGACTTTTTCTGGGGGTTACCATGTTACTTACTTTGTCCATTAAAATATATGAAAAGAAAAGTTTCATGCGAAATTTTGCGCGATTTGGAACCATGTATGTGCTGGGCAAAAGTTCACTTTTAACTGTCACTGATTGACTTAATGATTATGGTAGAGCCACAAGATCTCAGAGTTACCTACATTCAATATCTCTGCTCAAGACTCTCTCAATGTCCTACCGAGTTCAGTTCATTTAAACTCAAGTCGCACTATTTCGGAAATTATAGATAGATAGAATATTCTAGATGATAGTCGATTTTTACTCAGGGTGACACTATAGGCGGTCTTATCGCTAAAAGCGATCTTTAAAAGACAATGTTTGGATGAATTAAAGGGAGAAGGAGAGGCAATACTGCAAGCTGGTAGTCTGTCTGGAACCTTTAACTTGTGTCGTAATATAATTGATAGGTGCGCTGCTTGCCAATCATCCGGTCCAGTAGTTCGGCCACTTGGCCGGTAAAGGGCACGCTAGCGAACTCGTTAGCTTCTCGATAGGAACTGGGTAGGTGATTGAATGAAAACTTATGAAGAAGAGGAGAATTCATGGCAAAATGTTCTGTAAGTAAAGAAAGAACAAAGGAACTCAGTCTTCTAAAGAATAAGACCACGGACAGGATGAATGTATTGTGTAAAGATGATCGGGTAGATCTTGATATGGGTAGAAAGGGTCACACTAAGGTGAGGACAGCTGGTAGCGATTATAATCCTTATATTGATAGCATATATTTCATCACCACAGTTCGCAAAACGGTGAAGGAAAACAGTCTGAGGAAAACAATCCCAAGAACCGAAAATTCAAAAACATGTGACATCCACCAACCCGCACTAGGTCTGCGTGGGGGATGATGGCCACATCCCTCTCACAGAGAGGAGGCCTGTGTCCCAATAGAAGAAGAATTATGGGCCGATTATGCATGTATAGAGTTACCATGGCAACTGAACTACATCGAACCCGTGCAGTAAGTCCTGGATAATTTTCTCTCCAATATTTGATCAGTTTGATAAAACGCCACACGTGCGAAGCAACGGCTCATATTCAGAACCGTGTACATTTCCTGATTATAATTAAAATATAAGCTTGTAATTTAAGCCACACGTGCAATTTTTGTCACGGTGTGAGGTAATGACGTCAGTTGTCCATGTGTTGCTGGCACAACGATACGACATTACTTGGCAATGGATCTAATTTTGTATGAATGTACCATTGAATTATGAGAAAACAGTTTTTAGGTTTGTTGATTTGCTTGCGAAAAGTGATGAGCTAATTAAATCTATTCAGGGTATTCCTGGGGTTCATAACAGTGCGGTGTAACTTTCGCTGGATTGGGTGAGTTGTAAGCAACATATCCGAGAGCCTATGTTCCAAAATACCCTCCCTTACCAGGGCGGACTGGTTCTTGGAAAAGGAAGAAGAATTCAAAGCCGTTTTCAGATTATTTATAACCTTATTTTGCAAGCATGTAACTATTGCAACCAAACCTGTTTTTAACCTTGGCTGTCAAAAGTGACAGTCAAGGCTGCTTGACAGACCAAAAAAAAAACATAATAAAATTGTTTTTGTATTATTTTTTGTGTAAAATACAAGTGCGTTTAAAATATTATTTAAGGGCTTAATCATAGAATGTCAGAACCTTTTCAGCCCGACATCAAAATGTCACTATCCGAAGAAATGTTTTCGAGTTTCGCACTACGAAGCAAGAACATGAAGCCCAGTCACTTCGACTCCGATCCGGGCACATCCTACGAGGTGTTCAGGAATAACACAACAGCAGTGGAAGTTATAGTCAAAGAAGTGCCTAAAGCCAAGAAAAAAGCAGGAACTCCACCAGAATATCAAGACGTAACATTGATCAAGAGACTCCAAGATGACATCCTCAGACTCAAAGGCGATTTGAATATATCAAAGAATGCGCTTTCAAAATCTCGGAAAGGATTCCTGGCGATGGTACGTGAAATGAGAAAGCAATTAGACGCGTCGAACCAAAGTGAAATGGAAACACAGACTAAGAACCTGGCTTTACAATTAGACAACGAGAAATTGAAGAGTATGCTTCTTTCGAAGTCTAATTTAATAAATAAATTGAAGAAGGAGTTGATCAGTATGAAGCGGGTTATGAGGTTTGTTATAAAGAGTATTTGTAACGCACCTCCTCAGGTGTCGGAGAATGTGACATGCAGCTCTGAACCAGACTACGACGATTTCGAGAATGATCTAAAAAGAAATTTTAAAGTGAAGTTTGCGAACAACATGTTCGACGAAATGGCTACGTTTGATAGCTCGATGTCAAAGGACACTAAACATTCATTTGATAAGCGTCTATTATAATATTTTGAGTACGTTCTGTGTTAGTTTTTACCAGTGTTAACATGAACTTGGACGATAGTAACAAATAAATTTAGATTTTCTTTAGTTATCCAGATATTGTAAGTATTGAATTTAGTAGATTTTCTATTAATGTTTTCAATCACCGGGTTCCAAGTAACTATAAGTTCTTGGCCCAGAGCGCGCCAAAATTAATTCCAATAAGTTCTGTGACAGATTTATGATTAACAATTTACTGGGACGTTAATTATGAGCTTTTGTCAAGCTTTTGAACACATTTTATTTACTTTTGTGTTCAAATGTAATATTATTTTGTGTAATAAAATATTTGAGCTGAAAGTTTAGGTACTAGGTATATGTCTCCAATAAGTCTTGAAAGCTTCATAAAATAATCCCCAGAATCCTCTAAGTGAATCTTGACTTACATAAGAGCTGACTCCCAGACATAGGTACATTACCTCGACACACATACCGTTAACAAAAGAGTGGTCTCATATTGTACAGAATCAATCGCGGAATGCAAGCGCGGGGGGCGGGGCGGTGCATACCCGGCTGTACGGTAACCGGGTCAGGCTGTGACCGGGTCATGCGGTCATAGCTACCCGGTCACCGGGTCGTCGGGTCGCCGGTGAGACACGCCCGCCTGCCGGTTATCATACCCGGTAAAGGAGAGGTCGTCTCATCGGATTTGACGGTTTTTGAGTGCCTCCCAGAGCATAACGAGTGAGCTACGAATTGGGGTGGAATTACAAGATTATTTTTTTAAATATTTTATTATGCTCGGTAAAATGTTGTGACATTCGTTTCTAGTGCAATGTGGTAGTAGAACGTTGTTGAAAGCGTAATTTTAAATGTATTAGGTAGGAAGTGTATGCAATATTGAATTAAGTGCAACCTCATCGTACTTTGCGAAGCACTTGATCTTATTACGATGCATTATTATGACAATTAGCGGGTAATTTACGTGTAATATATAGTGTTTGTGGCTGCTGGGTGCTGGTTTTCTTCCTATTTAATCATACAAGTAAGTATAAGCTTCTTTGAAATATTCAACTAACGGCGTGTTTTAGCGTCCAAATCAAATCAAAATATTTTATTTCACATAAACCTACATGGGCACTTATGAAACGTCAGAAGCTAGGTGCACGGTTCCAATTGGTTATTTCCTATGGAGAAAAGCCTTTTAAAAATAAGGGGCTTTTATAATGTTTCAAATTACAGTGTTGATAGGTATGGGAGGACAGTGTAGGCCTGTCAACAAGTAAGAGATACTCACCAAATTATAAAAAGGTTTACAAATCTACAGTCTACAAGTTGAGTTTGGATATACTACATCAATTTTAAGTGTATCATGTAATGGCAGTCTATATGAGACAAATTAAAAATGTAACAAGTGACATTTGCTTGAAATTATCTACTAGTTAAGTTACTAAAACTTATGAGGACGTAGTGAAACAGGGCCGGCAGTCTCGACATAGATACCGACAAAAGTTTTCAACCTTATGCTTTGGAAATAAAGATGAATATCTATTAAAGGAATTTGACATCGATACGAGTTAGCGACAGATTTTTGTCGCTATCTAATGTCGAGACTGCCGGCCCAGGCCCTGCAGTCTCGACATGAATAGCGACAAAAATCTGTCGCTAAGTCGTATCGATGTCAAATTTCTTTAATAGATTTTCAACCTTATGCTTTGGAAATAAAGTTGATAATCTATTAAAGGAATTTGACAACGTTACGACTTAGCGACAAATATTTGTCGCTATCTAATGTCGAGACTGCAGGGGCTGGTCATAAGTGTCTTTACAATGAAAACCGAGAATTTTCTAAGAGAAAAACATGCTTGTTATTGTTAGAAAAATAAAGAAGATCCACATAGTAAATGGAAACCTTTTCAATTGAGTGCCAAAGACGATGTTGGTTTATGTCGGCGTAGGTTTTCGTGACGGTAAACAAACTTGAAAGCTTCACTTGTCAAGTTAATAGCTTAGTAGGTACACGGTAATAAAGTATAAGCTCCTTTAAAGGCAAGTTATTGGCCTTAAGCAATTTAGTGTTTTTATTTCCGTTATACCTACTAGGTGCCCGCGACTTCGGTCATATTATGGGATATTATTAACGAGAACTGCGTAAAGGATGATTTCCACCAAACGGCTCGCATCGCATCGGATCGGAACGGATCTTACAATCTCTAGACGATATTAAATCGTGTGCATGGTATTTATGTAAAGTCTATATTACCAAGCCGCGCACAGCAGCTTGACCGCGGGCGTCTTCCGCGACATGCGATCGTAGCCGAAAGTATGTTGCGACGCGTGATTGGCTCCGTTCGCTTGTCGTCGTATCCGATCACACATTTATCCGAATTAGAACACGTCAACACGGTAGGAATTAAACTATTTGACTAGGCGTAGAAACGGATACGTTCGCAAGCGACGGTACGGAGTCCATCGTATGCGTCGACATCCTGCCGGACGCGATCGGTTGTCGCCGCATTCGTTCGTATCTTTTCCTATCCGATGCGATGCGAGCAGTTTGGTGGAAATCATCCTTTAATCTATGCATTCGTGGCTATATGGATTTGGATTTATGACCTGCGGGGTAAATACGGAACACACTAACAGTAGGAATGGGTTTCATTTTGACAGTTCAACAACGTTCATTGCGTTATTTACGTTGTTGAGCAGACAAAATTTTCGAACATATGAAGCAATGAATTAGCAATAGTCTTCAAAATGATACAGATTGTGATAGATAGTGTGTTACGTAATTAGGGTGCTGGTTCAAATATAAAGGTGGTTCATTCAGTAATATTGTTTTTAGTTAAGAGAGATTTGGCTTTACTAATTTGTTATTATATTACCTACCCCTTGTGCTAAGGTATAGAATCGTGAGATAGGTCTTTTGAAGAATATACTTATTGCAATTTAAGTAGTCAGGCCCGAGGTGGCCCGCTAGAGGGCCAAAACAATAGATAATCAATTGTGTCTCATTAACGATGCTTGATGAGCTAATGTGGACTAGAGCTTATAGCTTACACTAGTTAAAATCTATTCAATAAATGGCTGCAGTGTAAAACTTTGCAGCGCACTTTAATTTGCGATCACGCTCTCCTTTTAAAAGGATCGATCGGATCGGAAACTAATCAGGATTCCTCGAAACGTGAACGCAAAAACAACCATAGCAACTGCATAACATTAAGCCCGTGCGTCCACGACGCTTCTCAAAAGTAACCGCTTACAAACTCAAATCACTAATGAGTAGCCAGAATGACAGCAGTAATATTTCAATGGCGGTACGTGCAGTCACCAAAAGAGATAAGTAACCAGGGTCATCGATAAAGTCGATGTTGAGTAAGAAAACGATGAATATTTCGAATACAATTTTATTTAATTAATAGAAAAGAAACAGGTAATTTATCAAATTAAATTAAATTCGAAAATATCCATCGGTTTCTTATAAAACATCAACTATATCCGACGACCCTGGTTACTTATCACATTTGGTGACCGTACCTGCACGACGCGTCTTACCAACGTGTTACTAACTTGTTTGTGCGACTGCAGTGCCCCTGATCAGATCATGTCCCACTTGCTTGAGCGTCCTAAGTTCCCCTTGATCAGTGACAATATTTAGGTCATCAAAGGTCCTGCACCTTTGATGACCTAAATAATGACACTGATGCCGCAATCAACGTAGCTACCTACTGGGCTCAAATAATATAAAACAACGAACAAAACTACCATCGACACGAAAAGAAAAAGAAGAACTAGTTTTTGATTGCTTGCGTCGTGCACGGACCGCCATTGAAATAATAATAATTCCTTTATTGTCAGGCAACTGAAGCCCTTGGATAAAATACACGAATTACAAAAAAACAAACTAATACATACCTACATAAAAAAAAAACATAAATACAACAAAAAAAAATACACAAAAGCAAACATACACAATAAATACTAGTGCTGTGTACATTCTGGCTACTCATTGGTGATTTGAGTGTGTAACAGAGGTTAGTTTTGAGAAGCATCGTGGACAGTCGCCCTTACATTATTGAGTAAGTGAGTAACTTTCAATCATGAAAGTTATTAAAAGGAACAATATGAATTAATTGGGAACACCTACAAATTTTCAATGAAGGCAATTTCTCAGGTAATAACATTTTATTAAAAAATAACATGAAGGAGCTAAATTACTGTACCTATTCGTGTGGCCAGACTAGTGCGGAGGTCAAAAGTTTGAGTAAAATGATTGAATTGTCTACACATAATTTTTTGTTATTAGTTTAGCGGTTGAAATATACCTGGTAATTGGCAGTAGGCTGAAGTTCAGCTAATTGCCAATTATCTTTTGGGTACTATTGGGTATTGTGAACCCTTATCGGTACTATTAACAATCATCAAATGAATACAAACCCATCTGACTAGCCTTTTTACAAATATGTTAGGGTCACCTTCCATCCAACCGGATGCAGTAGAATACCGGTATTTTATATAGACTGACTGCCAATCTGACCTCCACAACCCACGTACTGGATAACACGACACCCCCTGGTAAGATTGGCTGTCAGACTTTTGGGCTTCTGACTACCCATAACGACTGTCAAAGAGCCACGAATGACAGCCGGTGCTATCCGAGGCACGGAGGCCCGTAGGGTCTCGCTATGTAATGGATGGTCACCCATCCACGAACCGACCACGGCAACCATAGCTTAACCTTTCGATCGACCCGTGCAGCTGTTATCATTTAGCCACGAGCCCCTCAATTCATAAAATTAATATGCATATAAAAAATATTTTCTAATTCATTTGCATAACACAACTCAGCACTTTTGCTTATCCCATAAAAATATACAAGCGTGAAGATGTTATAAACAAACAGGTCGGACTAGCATAGTTATGTAATGTCGGTCATGGCTAGCCTCCATTGTAATCTAGGATGAAACCTAGATTGCTTCTAGTCTAGGCTAAGTTCAATACTAACGCCTGCCGTTAGTTACTAGCGAAGTTATCAACTGCGGCTATGTAATACATAGACCCAACGTGTAGACACTTTTTATGTGTGGTATTACATACATACATAGCGGATCAAGGTATTATTTAAAAATATTTTGTTGCAGGATTGTAATTAAATAAAAATGTCTATTTAGATTGATTGAATAAAATGTTTTCGTATGTGTAGATCGGCGAAGTATAATAGTCTCTGCTTTTGCATTAATAAAGACTTTTCGCGATTTTTGCGTAAGCTGGATTTTTCACCTTAGTTAATCCTGATATTAAAATTAGATAAAAAGATAAAAATTCAAGTTTTTAAAGGTTTTTATTGCGTAAAATAAACAATTAGTAGTCTGTATTTCCGGCGTTAATGCGTATAACACAATCGCAGCGATTCGGCGTACTCAATATGAGTTCATCCAAATCGCGTTGCGGAATGGCCGCCCACGTCGGTTTTAACAGGCGAAAAAGATTTTCTGGTGTGTGTATGGCATACATATTTGGCAAAGCTCTTCTTTGAAGCATATATATCCCGTGCGTGCTCAATGGGATTCAAGTATGGCGATTGAGCAGGCCATGGTAGGACCTTGATATTAGCTGCAGCAAGTGTGTTTGCAACGATTCTGGCAGTGTGTGGACGTGCATATGCTGATATGAAGCACCAAATTGGGTCCGCAATTCTTCAAATTCTTTCAAATTCCGTCATTAATTTATGTTACAAGTCAGTGTTTCAGTTACAGAAATTTGTACCAAATTTCAACTTAATCGGTCCATTAGATTCGGAGCAAAATGGCTGTGACAGACGGACAGACAGATAAACACAAGAGTGATCCTATAAGGCCTGAAACTGCGTTAAGTGGGCGCTCGTAACGGGCACCCGTCGCGTGTCTATGCGCGTGGACACGCTGGTGGGGTCCGTGGGAAGAATAAAAAAAGACAAGGTGGTGGGGATGTTATTATTATTAGGGCCCCGCGCGAGCCCCTGTGACTGAGCACTTTTGTATGGAACCGCGCGGACGTCCGCTTAACACAGTTTCAGGCCTAAGGGTTCCATTTTTTCATTCGGACTTGCGGAACCCTAAAAATCCAAAAACACTGGCTCGCTTTGGGTATTCTTACCGGGCACGGATATCGATTACCGGGTGTGTGACGTATATTACACCAACGTTGTTATTTTGAGATCCAAATAACATAGAGAAACGACGGTTAGTGAAAAATGTACAGAATCACGAATAGAAAAATGTAATTGTCTAAACTCAAATCAGCTAAAAAATTAGATAGGACTTTTAGTCATACGAGCGACGACATATCTGTGGGGCTTTAGTGTCATGCCTACATAACAACATAGTATCACCCCTGTAATTCACGACGGTTTAAGCAGAGGTGTACCTATAGTACACCCACATTTCGCCAGTACCATGCCATGCCAACATATCGTTTATTATTATATTAAATAGGTAGTTTTATATGTGATTGTATCTCTCACTAGCCGGCCCCCTCGGGTATTTGGTTATTTTGTTTACATAGGTACTGGTTACCTATTTACCTAAGCGAAACGAAACGAAACTATATCTAAGCGAAACGGGTCAACAGTACTACTTACATCTAATTAATCTCAAAATTCTCACATCTCAATCATTGCTCTATAGCAATTTCATAATAAGCTCAGTCAAAAGTCAGGCCGACTTAGTTTCAAGGTCGGTTTTCAGTGCGAAGCCAAACGAATGCCAGTCCTGAGTCTAATTGAATTGCCCTTGTGAGCAACGTGAACTAACTCTACTTACAACTTTAAAGCTGGGAGCAGGAATTTGTACTTACATTGTAATTATTAACCTTAATCCTGAAAGTATACTCTGTGCCAAAAGTATCTGATGAAAATGTAAACAAATGGATCAGAATTCTTAACTGTGTCGGCCAATTTCTAGTGCCACTTACAATATGAATGCTTTGATTTGATTATTTGAATACTTAAACCCGAAATTCAAATTTTAAATCACATCAAAACTGTTTTTCTTTTGACCATTGGGGTTAATTTTATAACGTCAATTTTCGCGATTGATTTTTCAATTACATTTAAATAATATTATTCAAACAATATTTGTTGGAAAAAGTGGTGAGATATAAAGTTGAAACCTTCTAAATACAGATGATTGTGCTACTAATTCGTTTAAGTGAGTGATTGCGTAGAATTCAACGTGAACAGGGTTTGTTTACACTTTCAACAGATACTTTTGGAACAGACCTCAGAGTCACAATACGAGTAAGTACCTTTCATAATTCTGTTGTTGGTAGCAAGTCGGATGTGTCCAGCGTAGACTGGCAAAGGGTACGACCTACTTGTTAGAAATTCAAATATTAATTGCTTTTGTCTACACTTTTATCGTAAAGTTATTATTTTGAAATCAGAAGTAGTACCATAATAACAGACTCTATCCACGTGAAATTAAAAAGTTTTTTTTTAACCACCGACGTAAACACACTTTCTCTAACAAAATAAATATAGTACATTCTAATTTCATGCAAAATAATGCTTTATTTCCATAAAAGAACAGTTTTCAATGATTATAGGTAGTGTTATCTGTGGTGGAGGCTGTTACGTAAATGCTTATGTTAATTTGACATTGCGTGTGCAGTCACGAGCAACACGTCATATTCATACACTTGGCAACTTTCAATAGCGATTTTTCGTGAAATAACGAATGCAACGTTGAAATGCTACATACTACATAAACCTATAGGTTCGAAAGTACTTTTTTAAAAATTCATTAAAAAATTAAGGAGAAAATCGCTTTTTAATTTAGCCAAGTGATTACATATTTATGCTCGTGACTATTTGATTTTCGAATTTCTCAATAACTGGCGACAAGGCACAAGAACAAAAAAAAACTGCCGCGTAAGATGGCAAACAAAATAAGAAGATAATCTATTTTTGTGAATTTAATTTATAGTGAGATAAGTTCTTCCAATAAATTTTTCACTTCATAATCAGAACACACACACACACACATTCTGCTGGGACACAGGCCTCCTCTCTTCGAGAGGGAGTAGGCTGTAATCCACCACGCGGGCCCAGTGCGGGTTGGTAGATGTCACATGTCTTCGAATTTTTGGTTCTTATAGGACATACCAGTTTCCTCACGATGTTTTCCTTCACCGTTTTGAGAGCAGTGGTCATGAAATTATTTACACAAAGTAAAGCGCCTGCAAGGGTTCGAACCCACGACCTACAACTCGTAGCAAAATCAGCACTCATAGCGCTCTCAAGACTATTTTTTCATGCACTTATAAGATACTTGAAGTATGCTACAAACAAGGATTTGGGCGCAAGTATAGGAGCATATATTTCTGTAACGATCTTACAATGAACTTGTATAAAGTCATTAACTCATATAATATACTTGACGAAAAACAATAGTTTCTATAACAATCTTAGCCTATGCAGTTACAGGCACTAGTGCTTATATAACGCTCTGACTCCAGTGTCTTATGAAAGCTATCAATTTTATAACGCGCTTGTAACGTACTTGGTTATTTGTTATAAGTACGTTTTATAGGTATAAACTGTAACGTGCACGTATTTTGTGTTTGAGAAATTTGTTTTTTATATTCCTTACTAATTATAAATAATTCCATTATTATTCATTCGTTTTTAATATAGCTAGTTACTTTGTGAATATAGTGTGGAAACTGGTGGGGAAGTCAAATTTACTGAGAATATGTACCAAATAATGTTTTTTTCTTAACGCCTAGAGCTAAATTGAACATTGTGAAGTTATTGTTAATATTTAATTTCAATGATTCTTGTGAATATTCGCCATGTTTTAAAATTGCTCTGCATTGAGTACTTTATAGAATCGCTATAAACAAATTAGTACTTATTACAGTTTTGGTAACTATCTCTTCTCCTCCATTTTAAAACAAATTAGGGTTCCTCATGAATTGTTTATCAACCTCATCCGTAAAATCGGGCTCGATATGGGCGACTAAGCTTTGATTAATTTTTTCGTCCGTCAACTGTTTATGCAAGTTTACAAGACTTTTGTTTTTAACAAAGTTCGTGCAACTTTGGGTAGAATGTTTTTAATTCTTTTGTATAATATTATTGATAGTTCATTTGGTGCTACTGCCAAATGCGTTATATTCAATTTTATAGCCCAGCTTCGTATATCTTGAAGTAATTCATGATTCTTTTCAGACTCTGTGCTTTCTTTTACTTCTGAATATTATTTTTCCTCATGGCATTTTCTTCCTGTTCTTCATGATTAGAATTGAACTCAACAGGTACAACATTATTTTCGACGGAACCCTCCATTACATAATCTGTTGCAATTGACTATGAGATGACAAACTATAAGTTGACGAAATGGCTGACGTTTACTTACAAAGTACATGGTCCAGTAGTTTGTAAGCATGTTTGCTCTCATAGCATATTTTGTAACATGCTAACAATCATATAAGAGACTTCAACAAGACAATAATGCAAATACTTAGAAGGATCTTTGCTAAGTATGTTAAAAGTAAATGTATCCTATAACTGTCCTATAAGTTAATCTTGTAGTAGCTATAGGACTTAGTTATAGCAACTAATGCTCTTGAGTATATTTAGTCTTGTGAAAGGCATGTATAAGTATATGGGTCTTATAACTGTTCTGTAAGTTAAACTTGTATTTACTATAAGACAAGTTATAGAAGCAAATGCTCCTGAGTAAATTAAGGCTTGTGAAATGCTACTATAAGTAAAATAGTCTACAACAATGCACTTATAAGAGTCTTATAAGTGTTAATAGACTTATCATATTTTTTTATAAGATTACTTTGCTTGTTGGGGTAAGTCGGGGCTGTGACCCCTGCTCTATTTTTCGTTTGAATAGTTAAATTTTTCTGCTGACCGTATTGTTGTATTATTTTTTACCGACCTTCGAAAACTGAATGACTTCGTTAATATTTATGCGTACAGTGACCTCTTTCTCATCTCATCTCTGGCATTTCTAAGTTCTTTTAAGAATATTTATATTGCGTGTAGAAGATTAAACTGACAAGGTCAAATGCTTCCAAATTGCAATCTTAAAAATAACTAGCCCTGTTGAGCCAGTTCCCTTCCACATATAACCCAACCTTCAAAGCAAGAGGGAACAGGCATCTTCTGGGCACGCTCGTTCCATCCTAGACCTCTACCATCGCTTTCCATCAGGCGTGATCGAGGTCAAGACCAGGCCCATGACGCAATAAAAAAAATAAAACACGTGTGGCACTCGGGGACTGCCGCGGTAAAGCTATTGCATAGCATTTTTTATCAGCTTATGCAATTTTAATTATTTATTTATGCAGTATTTATGCAGTATTTTTTTTTCTTTGACATTAATTCAAGTACAGTCGTATCATATACATACACGTTAAGCGAACGCTCGGCCGAGCTACATGGTAGGCGGAGTGGGGGGTGTTAGGTTTTATTTTCGTTACGGAATTTCTTGATTCGGTTGCCGCGCTCAAAGCCCGCGATAAAAGCTATGCAATAGCTTAAAAACTTTGTGACCACTTCATGGTAAGTATAAATAAAGATAAGTAAGATAAGATACTGATTTATTTCTCACCACAATATATAAGTACATTTTCAAATTATTAAGAACAATACATAATAGTTTTAATTATACTGTGGGAGACTGACGCTTATGCTAGGCGAAGAGTATAGTAGTATTTCAGGACACCAGCACCCTAATTACGTAACACACTATCTATCACAATCTGAATAATTTTGAAGCCTATTGCTAATCCATTGCTTCATATGTTCGAAAAATTTGTCTGCTCAACAACGTAAATAACGCAAAGAATGTGGTTGAACTGTCATAATGAAAGCCATTCCTACTGTTGGTGTGTTACGTAATTACCCCGCAGGTCGCCACCCCTTCGGAAGCAGTTACATTTAAATCGGATCATGCGCTCGTACACAAATGCGGTAAGTTATCCTATCCTACTAATATTATAAATGTAAAAGTTTGTGAGGATAGATGGACGGATGGATCGATGTTTGTTACTCTTTCAAGCGAAAACTTCTGAACAGATTTAGATGGAATTTAGAACACAGATAGTTTATAACCTGGATTAACAAGTAGGATACTTTTTATCCCGGTAGTACGTTCCCGCGGGATAATTTTCGACACCCATGCGGGCGAAGCCGCGGGCAAAAGCTAGTATCTTATAAAACCCGAAAAAAGATTACACTATCGGTTATTACTTACTCTAAAATAGTGTCGTAGTATTTTAGTAAGTAGGTACTTATAAGCCGAGGTGAGATTCTATAACAAGTCTCTGGCCATTATGTTTCTCTAGGGTAAGTTAAATAAACGTAGACATTATGGCTGAATTTTCTCTAACAACCCAAAAAGGATACTTTCCAACAAAGGTTCAGAGCATCTCCATCGATTTTAGTTACTCCCAACTTCTACCACATCTTACGATTTGGTAAGATGGCCTAGTTTTCTATTAGGATTTATTCCTATAAAGTTTTATCTGTGTCTCCGGCTGTACTTGTGGGGATCTGAATGTTATTATGTACATCGTTTTGGTGTAAAAAACACTATAAAGTGAAAAATAAGTTTAATTTCGGAAGTCGGTGTCTTTGGATTGGATCTTTATTTTGGTATTTTGCCACCGACTTCTGAAATCAAAGTTCTTTTTCACTTTGTAGTGTTTTTGGTAGTCGATTGTTGCTTTTTTTTTTTGGAATTAATTTGTTATTTTTCTCTTTTTAGTTATGGTACCTATCTTAAACCAATTCCTATACCACTTCTTGCTATGTAAAAAAACAGTGACAGGAAGTATTATAACATCATCAAGATACACGAAGTGGATTAAATACGAGTATTCTAATCTACCTCAAAAACTACCCCAGCAAAGTTAATAAAATGTATACGGGACCACCGCGCAAGCTTTCTCTACCAAATAAAAAAATAATTTTAGAAAACGGTTCCCATTGACGAAAATATCGTAGACCACACATAAAAAAAAATACATTCACACGAACATATAACCTCCTCATTTTTTGGAGTCGGTAGTTTTTGAGATAGAATATTTTCGGTTACAACTGTAGTAGTAAGAGGCCTCGCCCACGGCGACTTTTTGTAGCGATGCAGTAGCGATGCTGTCGCGCATGTGTATCGATATAACCGCGACGCTGTCGCTGGCTGTGTACTTTTACCCAGATTCTGTATCGCTACTATCGCGATGCTGTCGCACTTCAGTCGCGATGCAAACGCGATTCAGCATCGACACAGAAGGTCGGCCGCGGCGACTTTCACACTTTCACCCATTCCCCAGCACCCCTCCCTCCGTTCATCACCCTTCGTTCCCCCGATGTCGTCAGAAATGGTCGCGCGTTTGCATCGATACAGTCGCGATGCTGTCGCGCATGTCTATCGATACAGCCGCGCGTTTGCATCGTTTCTGTCGCACGTTGCAAACGCGACTAACGCGCGATAGTAGCGATGCAGAAGCACGTTGACAAAACGCGCGACAGCATCGCTACAAAAAGTCGCCGTGGGCGAGGCGCCTTACTTTGTTTTTATAGTTCTTTTGCGAAATACAAAAAAAGAACAAAAACGAAACGAAATACAATATAAAGTGTCTGGGCATCAAGCACGTTTTTGCTAGTTACAAAAAATCTGGTTTTTTATTATATTTTTGTAACTCCTTTGGATACTTTTTAGGAAATTTCTTCATTTGAATAGGGCATAGTTTTTGAATTTCGGTCAAAAGATGAAAATCTTCTGTCAAGTCCAGTCAAGTCGTATTCCTATAGAATCCTGCAACGGTTTTAGGCGAAATCAGTAAAATTTCTGCCATACTTCTGAGTGGAATCAATACAAAATAACAATATTATGGAAAGAAGACGTCATTTGAGCCGAGAAGAAATTATCAGAGCCGTGGGAATATTGGAAGCTGGTTCTCAGCAACGTGCTGTGGCAATCGCTTTGGGCACTACGCAGAGTGTTATAAGTCGAATTTGTACACGTTATCGCATCACTGGCAGCGTGACAGAGTGACATGGAGGACGAGCTCGCATCACCACACGCAGACAATATCATTACATACAAATTACTGCTCGACGAAATCGTACAATGACTGCCGCGATGATGTTGGATACCAGGCTTTATAGCTCTTCAGGGATGTTAATAAGCGACCAAACCACAAGTAATCGCTTGCTCACAAGTCGGTATTACATTGATAATTCCTCCAGTGGCAGTATAATAAGCGGTGATATTATTATTAACTGCACATCAGACAACCTTCAGCCTGTTTACCAATTGACAAGCAGAAATACGTACATACCTTTAACCTTGGCAAGCTCAGAAAAACTGTATTTTCGTATGATGTTATCAACAGCAGCTCTTGTACCGGCCATCCATTTGATTTAAACAGCCACCTTTTACGACTCTTTTGGGGTTAAAAGCGGTCATTCACGACACTACACATACCTGTGTCATGTTATGCTCCGTTCGCGGCTTCGAGCGATGCGACATGCGTCAAGCGACACGCGTGCGCGTCACCTGTTTCCATCCGTCGCTCAGCAAGTCGCCTCGCGGTGACGCGTGTCATGCTCTTAACAACTACCTTCATTTTTTTTCTCCGCAATCGTCGCAAGACGCGTGTCGCTTGAGCGTTTATCTCGTGGCCACGGGGCTACCTGTTTCCATCCAACGCTTTGAAAATCGTGTCGCGGTGGCTCATGGCATGCTCTAAAACTACTTTCATTTCTTTTCTCCGCAGTCACTGTCGCAAGACGCGTGTCGCTTGAGCGTGAAGCTCATGGCCACTGGGTCACCTGTTTCCAACCGACGCTCCGCAAGTCGTGTCGCGGAGGCTCATGGCATGCTCTACTTTCATTTGTTTTCTCCACAGTCGCTGTCACAAGACGCGTGTCGCTTAAGCGTGAAGCTCATGGCCACTGTGTCACGTGTTTCCAACCGACGCTCCGCAAGTCGTGTCGCGGTGGCTGATGGCATGCTCTAAACAACAACTTACATTTGTTTTCTCCCCAGTCGCTGTCGCAAGACGCGGGTCGCTTGAGCGTGTAGCTCGTGGCCACGGGGTCACCTGTTTAAGTCCGGCGCTCCGCAAGTCGTGTGGCGGTGGCTCATGGCAAGCTCTACTTTCATTTGTTTTCTCCACAGTCGCTGTCACAAGACGCGTGTCGCTTGAGCGTGAAGCTCATGGCCACTGGGTCACCTGTTTCCAACCGACGCTCCGCAAGTCGTGTCGCGGAGGCTCATGGCATGCTCTACTTTCATTTGTTTTCACCGCAGTCGCTGTCGCAAGGCGCCTGTATCTCGTGGACGGGGTTAGGGACAGTCGTGGCGAGCGACATACCTGTGTCATATTAATTATGAGCAGTAATCCAGTTGATGGAAGAGCCGTCGAGCTGTCGAGCATTCGAGTTGAGTATTCGTTTCAGTTTTCATTGGAGTGTTGACGTTAGGCTTTAGCGGTATTGTAAAGTTTGACTGTGAATCACCGAGTTAGTTTACCTGGAAGTGTCAATGCAATAGTTTAGGAAATTCTCGTGCTCGTTTTTGTGTTGGGTGTCTCCTTAGTTCAGGGCCCCAATTCTGTATGGTAATTATTATTCCCCGCGTAATCTTACCACGTGCAAACCACGTCAATATCGTGTCTTGTAGAAACGGTTTCGTTCATTGTATCATAGAGAATATGTTACTAGCAGATGTCGTGGTTAGATAAGGAAATGACGGGGTTTCGAACTAAGGAATCGTTAAGTGGTCATAGTGAATAAGGGCCCAGGCCCTGCAGTCTCGACATTAGATAGCGACAAAAATCTGTCGCTAAGTCGTATCGATGTCAAATTCCTTTAATAGAATTTCAACTTTATTTCCAAAGCATAAGGTTGAAAATCTATTAAAGAAATTTGACATCGATACGACTTAGCGACAGATTTTTGTCGCTATTCATGTCGAGACTGCAGGGCCAGTTCATGGATATTCATAACGAGCACGGACAGGGTTGTACCATGATTAGGTGTAGCAAAAAAGGGTATTTTAAAACACGCACCTGATGTGATATGCGAAAACCCGTCGTAATAAATATAATGACCGTTCTGTTAGATATAAAAACATGATAAAGATACCCTTTTCGCGCGTGAAGCTACATTCAAATAGTCCTTTCGTAATATCTATTAAAATAAACTACTTACCAGATTCAATAAAAAATTAAACCAGCGATACGACATTTATAAATAAACTCAATCAGATATTGATTTAAAAAGCATGCTACACAACAAACAAATCCATAAATTACAAAATAAATGATTTAACACAAACAGACACCAGTCGTTTAGATACATTCGTACATACATATATTTTTTATATAATAATATAAGTGTGATAATAATAATGATATAATGATGATTAATATGAACCTATAACTGAGCTCAGTATAAATAAATTCTAAAATTACCTTATCTAATGTTAATAAGCACTAATATAAGAAAAAAAAAATATATACAGGGTGTTTGGCGCATGGACCGAAACAATTGTTTTGGGGATTGGTAGGGTCATTTGAGAGGTTTCACCCAAAGACCCCATGTCCTAAGTGTCACGGTTATTGAGATAAGTTTCTTTTTATATTTTCCCAAAATTACCCGAAATCTCGCCTTTAAATCGTCATTACTTTATTGTTTATGGTTGTAATTGCACCAAATAACTTTTATTATATTTTGCAATGTATTCTTATTCTAAATAAATCATTATTTGATGCAACTGATCTGTAAAAAAAAATTGTGTATGTATAATGTATTTTTTTTTTATTTTAACTTTTTACAATACAATTATGGACCCTGTTTATCCTTCAGGGTCCCTAATTGTACCTTAGCTTTAAAGCATTGTTCGATATTCGCAACATTATGGAACACAGGTAAAGATATAAACGTGTAACACAGCACCTTTTGCAGACTGCATTAAGTACTGTTCGTTCTTGTCTACCGCTGTTTGTAAATTAATAAAGAAACAATGGCTGCTTCTCAGCAATAGATACCTACAGAATTAATCGCTAGGGCGTTTGTCCACCGCCGCCGCCACCGACAAACGAGATTATTCGAACCGAACGTGATGTCCCGGTGACGGCGATCGCGTATTCACCGCGACCAAACTCCGTACGATAGACAAAACAAAAACCAGGCGATCGGCGCTGTTGACAGCAGTGTGTGGACAAGACCAAATGTGTTTTATATTGCCGGCACATCGGCCCGTCACAATTTCGGGCCGAGTTCTAGCGGTCGCGCTGAACTACTCGAAACTTCGGCGGCCGGGACGACAGCGCTCGGGTGACGGATGTGCGGGGCACGCGGCTTTAGTAAATGTATGTATCGCTACTTCGGCGCCGTCATCTAGCTATCGGTGACGCTCTGGTGACGGCAGTAGTGGACAAACACCCTTACAGTCGCCAAGAATCTATAACACGATTCCTTTTGACGTACCTACTACTTCCATCATCCTATAGTTTTAACCGCGTTCCATTATCAAAACATCCGACCCTCCCTACTAATGCTTCCACAAACAACATCGCTTGCACCATCCAGCACCTCTGTGTGCATGAACACAGACCATTTGCTCACGTAACTTTCGCCTCGAGAGCTCTACAAAAGCTCTGTGCAAACGTAACTTTGGTGTTGCCTCGCATGGCCGGTTTATGATAGAATTTCTAAATTACTTCAGTTCTCAGTTCTTTAACAAACCTTTAGTTAGGTCGCTGATCAAACTTTGCTAAGTGATCGAAGTTTTGTTGTAAGTAATTGTAAATATACGTTACGTTTTTCATCCAGTTGTATCATCTGCCTAGCGTTTTCCCAACTATTTCGGAGTCGGCTTCCAATCTAACCGGATGCAGCTGAATACCAGTATTTTACATGGAGCGACTGCCATCTGACCTCCGCAACCCAGTTACTGGGTAATACGATACCCCTTGATATAACCGGTTGTCAGACTTTCGGGTAGCCGGGGGCTTAAAGGTGCTTTCCGAGGCAAGGCGGAGGGGTCTCGATATGTCTATTAATTCAACTTGTCGCAAATCAATATTTGACAAAGGCCATGCCTAGCTCCTGCACATTTTATCAAACAAGCAATTAAAATAAGTGCCAGGCTGTAAATAGGCCATATTATGCCTTATCTCCGCACGTAGTGATCATAATTAGTAATTATTTTTGCATTAATTGTCGTATGGCCTCCGTAAATTAAAATTTCACGTTGTAAAATCATTTCAGAGCATATCGCGTAGTTGTTAAAACACTTGCCAAAGTATAACATACATGAAACATGAATACCAATTAAAGTTGCGAAGTTCTTTCATTACTCATTAAAAATACCAATTACGAGCTCGAAATAAATTCTGGCAAGTCTTAAAAAGTCGTTCATGAAAAACTTAATTAATAAGATCTTCACTTCACAAGGCAAATAAAGAGACAGAGAGGCATTACCGTCTGAGGCGAAGCTGTAATGGAGCCAGCATACAAATGCAATAACGTCACCTCACTGCATTTTCCATTGAGAAAAACATAAAAATTCAGTGAGCGGAGTATTCGTCGTCTCGTCCTGTGGGCTCGAGGGTCGAGCTAGCGAGCGGCAGTCGAACCGAGCGCTGGCGAACTCCCCCGAAAGAACCTTTGTAATGTTGCCAGTTTTTGTTTCTCTGCTTTACAGCGGGAATGCTTTTTTTGTTTTTTTTTGGAGGGTCAGTATTTGTTTGTTGCTGAGGAATTTGTTTTTCTGGATATGCTGTTATAAGTTGCTGAGAAATCGATTTGTAGAGGGATACTTGTGAACGAAATAAATTACGAGTGTAGAGTTTATTAGCTATTAGATTTTTTTGTAGATTTAACTAA
Source organism: Dryobotodes eremita (assembly GCA_917490735.1). Classification (NCBI taxonomy): domain Eukaryota; kingdom Metazoa; phylum Arthropoda; class Insecta; order Lepidoptera; family Noctuidae; genus Dryobotodes; species Dryobotodes eremita. The sequence goes on from OU823257.1 coordinate 18,097,795, forward strand.
TCCTGGTGTAGCAGAGTGGAGATATGTGTCTCAAAATTATTGCGTTTTAAGCTCACTCTCACATTAAACATTCCACCTCATATAGTAAAAACATTACAAACCACACAGTTTTCTTAGCAATGCCCTTCACAATGTAACAAAAGACACTTCATGTATGTATATCAAACGCTAATAAGCTCTAACAACAAAAATTCCCGACCACTTACTCGTATTCTGGGGAATTTAATTTCAACTCCAATCCTTCGCTTGCGCTCGCCACCCTGACGCCCGTTCTCGTCGGCCAGTCGCTAAACACCCGCCGGCACAACCGCTCGCTTCCACCCCTCGCACTCACTCTACACATGTGAACTTTTTTATAAAATAGTGCAGTGCTATACAGATTCTAAATTTGAATTTTATTTGACAGTTTATTTTTTTATTAAGTGTTTATGATAATGGGTTTTTACCAAGTGGCCAGGCGGAGCGTTTAGACCAGCAAAAGGTTTGTTCATAAGCTATATGAATTACTTTTTTTTACGTAAAAATGTTTACTTATATTGAATGTAATTTTCTTTGTTATTTAATAAGGTATTTTCTAGATGATTTGCTTTAGTTTTTAGTAACATGTTTCTTGATTTTAATTAAGTTTTTTTTGGTTGCTTTCAATACTCTTGCGTATGAAAGCTTTTAAGCTTTTAGCTTTTTTTTTTGCGTTTATATTATAATACGAACTATTTAATTTTTATTAGTTCTTTGTATTACGAGTATTAGTAGATTAGATTTGGGTATTAATCATGTAAAGTTAATGAAATATGCTATTCAATTTAATTAGCTAAGTTGTTAGGTACTTTATTCTACCTATTGGCCATCGTAATAATTATACTGGATGATGTAAATAAATGTAATACCCTATTATTTTTCAAAAATCTTTGAAGATTATAATATTAAATTTCAACCTACTTAATTTCCATGGTAGTGTTTGAAATAATTGAAACATTGCACTACATAATTAATAAGCCAGGCATTCGTGCTCTAATATTAATGTATGAATAAGCAAAATATAATTAAACATTAACGCCCCTTATAAGTATGTCATGAAAATAGGTCAAACTGACACCAAGTACAATATACAGCAAGTAAATACCTATATGGCTATACAAATCGATGTTTTTAAAATGCACAACAGCACACAAATAAAAAAATAAAATGGCAGTTACGCTAAACTAAATAATTTATGCAAAAGCAATTTCGAAGAGGGTTAAAAACTATTATTTGCAATAACACCTAGACTCGTGACAGTTTTATAGTTTACATTTTATTTTGCTATTACAAAGACCTTTTGGCGTGTTTGTGGTACCGTGACCACCGTGACCACAACGTTGTGTGGTCCGGTCTCATTAAGGGTCAAATTTAAAAGGGAAAATAAAACTTGAAAATGACGCCATTGTAATGTGATACGGTGATCAAAACTTCAATTGTTATGATTAAATAAGACAAAAAATAATAAATAAATTTAAAAAAAACAGTAATTATGTTATAGAAAATGTACAAAAATGTTCATCAAGAAATATTTTACCCGACTGTGGGAGAGCCCTAAAGGAGGGTAATATTTTGCTTTAGCGTTCTGGAAGCAGAAAATATCTCGCACTTTTATTTTTTTAATATTGATAAGAATACCAGCTTTGAATTGTCCCTCGACTGAACTGTAAGTAAAATTATATAGTTAAAGAATGAACTTTCACTCCTGTTCACTGCGTAATGTACCTAACCAATATTTTGTAACCATATTTTGATTTAAAAAGTGTCCATGGAGTTTCTTGCCCTATCTTCTCCATAGGCACCTACTACGCTTTGGAATGGGCAACTAGCTTCATCTTTCTGACTGACCGACACCTTGACTATTCAAAAGTGTCTGCAAATGGTTTATTTGGAATAAATGCTTTGAGTTTGAGTGTGTCGTTTTAGACCGATCGCCCGTCCGTCCAGTTGCCTTACGACGTTACCCCAAACATCACTAAAGCTTCAGTTTCCTAGGAGAACGGTGCCCGACATATTATATCGGCCGGCAAATCTGTAATTTTAACCAGTATATGACAGTAACACGTTCTGAGACATTTGACTATTTGCAAATTAAAATTAATGATAATAATATAATTATATAATTTATTATTTAATTTATATAATTATTATTATTAATTTTTATTTTATTATTTGCTATTATTATTATTAATTATTTTTTGTTTTAAATGCTCTTTTTTATTTTTTACTCTTTGTATTTCCTGTGTGTGTCCCAATTAAATATTTTTCTTTCTTTCTTTCTTTCAAATGTCATGATATGACACTTCAAAATCCCATACATTTTATCATACCGTCTATAGACGTACTACCATATTACATGTACGTCATGCTCACTTGAATGTCACACTGTTGGTACCGCGTGTGTTGGATTATTCGGTTCCCTACAAAATGGTTGAGCTGGATGATGCTGATCCACGCGTCATGTTCTTGAACGGGCGCCATCAGTTGAGACTGATCATCTCTTAATTGCCACGGCTTATTTTTATTATTAATCTTTTGTTTTGAATTGTTTCTTAATATAGGTATATATTTTTTTTCATTGTTCTCACATATAGAAGCAACAAGAATAATGTACCCAGGATTTTGTAATATCTTGATCTAAAAAGAGTGTCCTTGGAGTTTCTTGCCCGTTTTTCTCCATAGAGATCTACGTTTTGGAATGGGCAACTAGCTTCAACTTTCTGACTAACTGACCGACTCTTTGACAGTTCAAAAGTGCCTGTAAATGGTTTAATTGAAATAAATGCTTTGAGTTTGAAATATATTTTTATTTTTTGTATACGACCACAGACCTTGAACCTCATTGTACTTGTATGGGTCAATATACGCCTGTCGACGATGTGAATGTGTTGTTTTAGTGCATAAGCACTGCTTATATATGTGTTAAAAATTACTCCAAAAGAGTTTGCCGTGACACCTACGAACGAATAAAGTCGCGTGATGTGACACTGGATCATATACTTGCTAGGAATGTAATGGGCAAGCAACGGGTATCGACGGTTTGCCAAATTAGCCGTACTGTCACCTAACGATATACCGAGATAACGTCGAGAGGCGGTCTGCCCCGAAAAGTGTTAAGGTGTCAAAAATAGCTCTGTATTTGGACAGCCGTTTTTGTGTGACCGTCCACCGCTTTCTTAGGAAACCATAGGTTTAGTGATATCTTAGATTGAATGTCATGACCTTTTAATAATTCTGGTTGTTAAAAACATTTCCCGTGATGTTTCTTGTCAGTTCTTCTCAATAGGAAACGACAAATTTGAACCATTAAATTAGTTTATGTGAAAATAAATCTTCTAGAGATTCGTACTAAGTTTTACCCTCTAGTAAAGATAAAGATAAAGATAATTTTATTTTGCAAATATAGGTAACAGTAAATGATGACAAATAATATAAAAGTTCAGCCATATTTTACCACATAGGCATGCAAAAGATTTAAAACATTCAACTTATAACTAAATAATTAAATACAATTTTAAAATATTACACAATGAACTAAGTACAAAAAAGTGAATATAAACTTTTATTTTATTTTAAGTATTTATTCGGAAAAATTAACAATTATACGTTAAATAATCTATTTCTCTATACATATATTAAATTAGAGTCCGTTTTGAGTCTGTCTGCGACCGCGCGGTGTTCTTCTAAATTACACAACGAATTTTGATTTGGTTTTCACCATCATTTAGACAATTTATTCTGGAAGGTTTATGTGTATAAAAAATTTATAGTAAACTCATTTATAGTAAATAATTATTGATGTTTATCGAACCGTATGAAGCAGGGTCGGGTCACTAGTTACAAGTTAATATAACATAAGGGGTTACACAAATAGGGTATCACAACAGTCAGTCTTCCAGCTCAATTGAACCTAATGAGGCACGATTAGTTTTCTATTGTTACCGAAATTAATTAGTTCGATCGACAGATAAGGTACTAACAAAAGTTTATCAGACAACATAATACAGGCTTTAAAGATAACATAATCGGTAATGTACTAATTAAATTTATGGTTTGGTCATAATTGAGTACCATTGTCTCCGAGCGCGTTCATTACGCCGTAATTAACTATATTAACTTGGTTAAATCTCTACATGAGCAGGGGTGGTAGACATGAGGCGTGCGTGGATCGATTGAGGTTTTAAATGTATAGGTATTTTATGATGACTTGTTTTGTTTTAGAACATTAGCTCTAAGGGCTAAGACGCACACGTTCTGGTCGGCATTATTCGTCAAAGCAGGGCGGCAAAATCGTATTAATTTAGATGTGTTCGGGAAAAAGCCGTTCGACTTAGCTCGAGTTGTGCCGAGCCGACCCGAACATGATTAAACGACGGTAGATGTTGACGGAAGTTTACCGAGCGGCACGACCAGAGAATATGTGTTGTCATTGCTTCGGGTCGGTTTTATTGTTCAACCAAATCTTGCCGAATCGAATGTGCCGACTCGGACATGTGTGCACACATGAGAAAACTCTGAAATATGCTTTTCGACTTTCTCAAAGAATAGTCCAGGGCAACGTGAGACCTGCGAAGCAGTAATGCTCGCAAAGGAAGAGGCGGAGCGCGAGAGGGAGAGGCAATCACTGCGCCCTCGCGCCCCTAGTCGCCGCAGGAGGAGACACCCTGGGCGTCGGTAGTCGATTGCCAACTCCCGTCCACCGTAGGCCCGGGCTTGCGGACGGCGAGCAATGGGCAGCTCGCCGTCCGGTAAGGACCAGGCCCGGGTCGACGGCGCGTCGTGTTCCACGCGCGGCTCAAAGAGATGTCAGCAAAATTGACGGGGCCCGATAGAACCGATGCCTGCCGGGGCTGCGGATTGTTCGAAAGAGTTACCGTGGCTCTGGCGATAGGCAACTGAAGGAACACGGGTGGGTTTTAGTCAGTAAGAGTCTGACACGCCCTCCCGCTCCGCCCAGAGCGGGAGAGGTCATTTGATGATATCCCAACCAAAAAAAAAAGCGCAACGTGAGACACTATTTTGTAACATTTTTGTGATATACTAATGAATTTTTACTAGACTTACCAAAGCATATCGTGTTCCCCAGTAACTGGGCTGTGGAGGTCAGATAGACAGTCGCTCTGTGATAAATACTTCGGTTAGATTGGAAGCTGACCCCGACATAATTGGGAAAAGACAGGCAGATGATGATGACTTATGAATTTTGTGCTATAGTTTAAAACCAGGACCTCATAATCTTGTCTTCGAAATAATCCTATATTTTGTTGGCACTTCAGTGAGGTAAAACATATTATATTTGGCACGAACACGATCAAAGCGTCACCCCTGATCGTCTGTCTCAATACATATATGTTACGTAAAATATATGGTGAGTAACTAAAAGGGATTTTCGTGTAAATACAGATAAATGGAATGTTAGTTTCTTGTTTTTGGTTTTGCTTAATAAAGATTTATTGGATCGTACACTTAGTAAGCGTTTCTCACATACAAAACCCTCACAAAATTCTGAGTATTTACTTAGTATATCATCAACTAAGTTACATACCTACATAATACACAGTCTTTTATAATTCAATCTCTTTGCAAAAATATTTGCTCACAATCCATTGCTACGCGCTTGCTACGTTAGTGCTACGACAGCGCTACGGCGTAGCAAACCGAGAAGAAACAATAGCCTATAACCGGGAAGATAAAACTATATGGACGCTGTAACGTCACATAGGGGGAATGGGGGACGCTATTACACGACAATACCCTTCATTATGCTAACATTTACCCTTTTGTTTTGTCACTGGGCGAAAATAACAAAAAAAGTAAGTGTAATTGTGTATATGTAATTTATTTGTTTTTGCGCTCGATTCTGTGAAATTTTTGCCAACGAAAATAATAGAATTTTAAGGGTACAAAGTTTTTTGTGTCTTGTATGTAATGTCTGCGGGTTCTACAATTTGGGTGCAATAATTACTTTGGGACACGACTCTGTAGCACACTAGCTCCTGCGCGCGTCTTCGGCCGCGTGAAATTTCTTGTTTTAACATAAAAACATATCTATGACACTCAGCAATACGGTAGCTTCCCATTAATGTAAGAATTTTTGGAATCGTATAAGTAGTTTTGAAGTTTACGTACAAACTCACAAACTCAAACCAATTAGTTCAAATAAAACAATTACAAGGACTTTTGAATTGTCAAGGGGTCGGTCAGTCAGAAAAATGAAGCTAGTTGCCCCTTCCAAAGCGTAGTAGGTACCTATGGACACGAACGGGCAAGCAACTCCACGGACACTCTTTTAAATCAAAATATTGGTTACATCATTCATGTTGAAATTATGCATGTGAGAACGATGCAGAACGTTAAAAGCATCCGTAGTAAAAAAGATAAAAACAAACAAAAACCAATTCAGTAATTAAAATAAGCCGTGGTAGCTAAGAGATGACCAGTCCCTACTGATGGCGCCCGTTTACGAACATGACATATGGATCAGCACCATTCATTTCAACCAAGTTGAAGGGAACTTAATGATCCAAGACACACGCCACCACCAACGAGACATTTGAGTGAGCATGACAAACTCTCAGCCGCCAGGGCACATTCAAGCCAATGAAAGACGAACCTAGCAAATGGTAGCTTTATAGTAGGTACATAGTGCTCACACATGTGCACAAATGTTACCTCTTTACACAATTAGTATAGATAAGAGAGCATAGGTTAAAGTTGCCTTTTGTGCGATTCCTATGTACCGACAGTTTTGGGTTAAAGAGTTAGGTTTCGTTTGCACTATGGCATGTTGTTCGCGACGATTTGTCACCAAAACAATAAACTATGTTTAGAATTGTGTAACAACTTGAGTCATACGTAAGTTAGTGATTTTACAAAGAAATCGTAAGTACAACCGTTATAATCTCAATTAAGTGTACTAAGAAGCTGTAATTTATAGTTTTTTTGTGAAGTCCAGGTACCCTAGACCGAGACCTAGCCCTGGACTAAACCTTCAGCAGGCGTAGCATGACGCGTTCTATCTCTGGAAGACAAGACATAGCTATTTCTATACAAAGTGACATTTCGTTTCTCCATTTTTGACATCGCACCGTAAAAATCCTTCTACAATCCGTCATTTTGTCTTTCGTTTCTACCGATCGTTGTCCTTTTATGTGTAGACTATTTTAGAAGAAAATTGTCTATCCCAAACGTCAAAATCACACTGACAACTGACAGTTGTCTAAGGTAGTGAAGACAATTTGATTTTGTAATCGCCATGCTAAAGATAGTAGAAAACCTTTTACTCGACGGCTGCAAAGTATAAAACTGGCATGGAAAAATGGAATTTTTCACTTTTTGTATGGAAAATGTGAAAAATTATTACCTACATGTTTAGTTTTAGGGGTTTAAGGGCTCCATAAAGGGGGTTGAAATTTTCATTATTTTTGCAATAGGACACACCATTTTCGAGATATAAGCAAAATAAATGAAAAACGTAAATAAACTACTGAATTTCGTAAAAAGTGCAGTTGACTCTTTCTACTTTGCTGCCGTCGTACTGTCTTCACGGAACGTCATATTTGTTTATTCTTCCGTCGACAAAACCCGTTTCTATGATGGTCATGCTACGCGTGCAGGTATCGAATCCATGAGAAAAGCCTATTGAATTGAGTTTATAAGTTGTAACAGTAATAGTTTGTTAAGTTCGTAAATATGGTTTATCCAACCTGCTTTCAGACGCGTCACGCCCTGAAAAGCCAAGTTGTAATGGTCTAAGTTAAGATATTATTATTTGTTTTGATTAGGTAAAAGTAGGTAAGTTTAACTGAAAAATAACCACGTGTACAGAAAGTAATTATTTTAATACTTTAATTGGGATTTTTCCCACGCTTGCAGCTGTTAAAATACTTCACTGTTGTGAAGCAATGACGCACGAGGGTTTTTTCCATTCTAAATCACTACGCAATAGCACACCTGTGTTTGCACGATTGCACGAGTTTAATCATTACGCAATAGTTTTTCCACACTCCAAAAATATAAAAGAACCGTCTCTTGACATCTCCATGTCAGTTATCTGTAGTCACCTATCATCTAGTGAATCGACATCTCTACATTGTACGCCCGTTACATGTTGGTTCACTCTACATTAGTTGTCATCGATAATTTACTCTATATCATCTAGTGCTTCAAAATAAAACCCCTGAAAAGTGCAGTTTCTGTGTTATTACTTCTTCAAAACATACCCGTGTCCGTGTAGATTTCAGAATACAGTCACTAAGAGAAAATATCTGGAACCTGCCGGTATAGGACGTCAGCGCTGCTAGGACAGTGAGGGGCCTATCCTCATGCCGTATATTCTGGATAGGTATTACAACCTCCTAACACACCTCGCGTCCAGCGATCACGCCCTTCCGGTACACATGTATTTCTAACATACATGTTCCATTCTTGATACTAGTTGGCTATCGAATCCCGAATCGAATATTGAATTTGGTGCAGGAACTATGTGCCCGGTCAATATGTACCCTAGTGCGGGAAATTGTTCGTACCTTTACATTATTGAAGTTATTGTTTGAAATTGCCACCAGATAATTTAACAAGCCCTCAGTCACGCATTTCGATAACTAACCATCCGTTTTTAGACCTCAGCTTAAATAATATCATACATAATCTACCTTCAAAGTTCCCACTACTGGGAACTGCCACTGCCCTCCTCTCTGTTAGAGGGACTGGGCCATAATCCACAACGCGGACCAAGTGCGGGTTGGTGGATATCACATTTCTTCAAATTGTAGGACATGTATCCGCATGATGTTTTCCTTCGCCGTTTTGATTAAACAAAGTAAAGTGCCTGTCTGGGTTCGAATTCACGACCCGTAAGTCGGGGCCGTTACCATTGGGCCACCATTACTCCTCTTTTTTACAAGCCCTCAGTCAAGTTTTAGAAAAAGTTAAAATTGATAAATAACGCCGTCTGCTTCACAATGTGGTAGCCACCTCAGCTTAAACATTACTATAAAATATTATAAATGGCTCTAGTCCTATTCTATGATAGAATTAATATATTTATGCAATAAATATAACTTGGCGTATAACCTTTGTGGAATGCAGACGACTCTAGGCCATTGCTCTGGACTGTAATATTTATGAAGCAAAACCAAAATATTGCTCGCGAGGGAATACAACTCCGTAGTAAATTACGTGGAGGGATTAGGGAAACAAATCACTTGCTGGTTTTAAACTTGCACTACATTTTAATTATAGAATTTTTCTTATGGTCCAATCCAAAAACTATGATTAAATAAGCTTAATCGGTTTAAACATAACTGTAGCGGCATCTACAACGCCACATGCGAGCTACACGTCATACTGACGTCACATAAAATCCTGCATCGCGCAAGCAGAGTTTACCGCGCAACTATCATATATACAACATCCCGACATCAATCGTCGGGCAGTTGTCCACCAGACACAACTCCCATCTGGTCGGAGGATCCTCTCTTTTCTATAGAGTATGAGTGACCTTTACACCCTGTTCCTCATACCTCTATATAACCTTGGAGATATTGTGTTAAAACTTTATTTTTTAAGTGAAACCTTCCTTAAGCGCTCTTTGCACTCTTTCGGTACAGTGAACGAAACCGTACCGTCACGCTCGTGTCGGTGACGCTAAATCGGACATTCTCGGCTCCAATAGGTCGGTGACGCTGAATCACGTATCCTCGACGCTAAATCGCGTATACTCGACTCCAGTCGTAAGTTTTCTTTTCTATCGTGTGTTTATAATGGCACATCCTCTTTTTTAACTGTCCCACTGTTGGGCAAAAGCATCCCAAGTCCTTTCAGGAACTCTTTTCCCGCGCCACCTCGAACCAACCCTCGTGGTACGCGTCCAAGTCGTCTCGCCAGTTCTTTATAGGCCAGCCTTCATCTATCATTCATCATAGAACATTTATTTAATTTGAAAAAATACAGTGGAATGAAGAACCGTCAAAGTCGATTAATTTTAATAACAAACTGTTTTATTGACACCGATTGATTGGATTGAATACAAAATATATTTTTTTAAATTAATACTGAAAAAAAAATATATTGTATTAAAAAAATAGAAAAAGAAGAATGAAAGAAAGAAAAAAAGAGTGAAAGAAAGAATGAATGAAAGAATGTTTTAATTTTGTTTTGTTTATTGCTTTTCTGTTTTGCTTTTTTGTTTTAATACCGTTATAATGTTAAGTGGAGGGGCGGAGTCACCTAACACAAGCATCCTCTTTCTTAAAAGGTGATCTCCAACTCCTGTGTGTAAGACAATTTTATGTAATTGCAATAAACTTTTTTTTTTTTTATTTGTTTTAAAGATTATAACTTTTTAAACAAAGATACCGTCAATATGTCCTAATTTACTTTACAGTCATGACTGATGGCTTCAATGAACACCAAACACTAAGACTGTACCTCATCCAGAGCTCAACCGACTAGTTTAGCAAATACAGTAACAACTTACATAACTTCACGCCTGCATTCCCCGAAGGGTTAGGCAGAGGTGTACCCATATTTCACCCACATTTTGCCAGATATGTTTAAGTCCCATTTTATAGGAGGCGAGCCTATTGCCATCAACCGGGCACAAATCAGACAGACTCCGGGTTGTTACTGAGGAATTCCTTATGGAAAAACCCAATAACACTTTGCCCGACCTGGGGATCGAAACAAAACCTCATGCTCACAGAAGCACTTGCGAATATTTGATCAACGAGAGAGTCTTGAGTAAATATCAAGTTTGTTAATAAACAAGGAAAAAACTTGTCAATCATTTACTTTCGCACGGCATGTTGACTGTCGATAACATAAGGGGAAGAGTAGTTAGAAATACAAGAGAGTTATATTAGGGTCAAGGTCATTATGACCCAAAAGGGTTTGTTTATGCCTGTTAGTGGCAGATGACGGCAGCACGTTAATATTGATATTCTTAGAAATGGTATTATTTTTGACGTGGACACGTCTTTTCGCTCGGTGTACTGGTGGTAAGATCAATATTTCGGACCGCTAAAAACATGTAAGATTTCAACCGCTAATAACTAAGAGACTCTTAATGATAGAGTAATGATTGAGCAGACAAAAGGAAGGACATATTTGTGCCAATTATGAGGCACGATAGAATTTTCTTATGATGTCAAATCGCGAGGGCACACGCATGCGCACAATCCTCTATTTTTTTATGGTATTTACTTCACTTATGGCCAGTTTTACAATCTTCGAGTTACAGTTAACTTAGAAGGCAGATAACTTCCTTTAAATTCTGTTAATTAATCGAGGTATCTGCCTCGTTGGCCTCGTGGTCGCAGGCGCCGCTACTGAGTTGTGTTCAGTTCCCTGCTCGGGAAAGGTGTTATTGGGTATTTCCATCAGAAATTTCTTAATAGAAGCCTGGAGTCTGGATTTGTGTCCGATTGATGGCAATAGGCTCGCCTCCTATTACATGGGACTTAAACAAAACTGATGCAATGAGGGAATACTGTGGATATGCCTCTGCTTAATCCTTCGGAGAATATAGCCGTGATGTTATGGTATGTATGTATCTGGTAAATAGTGCCTCTATGGAGACTGTGAAACAGGCCATTAGAACTCAAACTCAAAACATTTATTTCAATTAAACCATTTACAGGCACTTTTGAATTGTCAAAGAGTCGGTCAGTTAGTCAGAAAGTTGAAGCTAGTTGCCCATTCCAAAACGTAGATCTCTATGGAGATGAACGGGCAAGAAACTCCAAGGACACTCTTTTTAAATCAAGATATTACAAAATCCTGGGTACATTATTCTTGTTGCTTCTATATGCGAGAACAATGAAAAAGAATAAATTCAAAATATAAGATTACGAGTAATAATAAAAATAAGCCGTGGCAGTTAAGAGATGACAGATGATGATGATAGACTTATGTAGTTCCAGAGATCAACGGTGCTATCCCGTTAAAACTCATTACAAAAATGTTACCCAAAAATAAAGTTTGTAGGAACTGAAATTTAATTTGTCCTTTATGCATTAAGTGTGCATAGTAATTGAGAAAGCATTTATTTAAAAACAATTGTTTTGATTTCAGGTCATTGATTGTGGAGCACAATGTTTTCCTTATGCCGACGCTTCAAAGATGATCACGGTAAGTAATAGATTATAACATGATTTATAATGTCTATCGACGCATTTTTGCTTCTCATGTAAAATTCCCCGTTCTAACCTATGGTGCTCAGACCTAAAGGCCTAGACAAATGGCATTCGCTTCGAAGCGATTCTATGTCTACAATCGCTATCGCTTTCGCTAATGTTTCCATCATACGAATCGAAAACTAGCGATAACGCTTGTCAAAAAGTGCCACATGGTTACGCATCTCTATGGAAGTAATCGTGGGACGCTGTCGATTCGTTTCATAGAATCGAATGATGCTAACATTGTCTAGCTAATTTCTATTCGTTGACCTATGATCACGTGACATTTTGATAAAACAACCCCATACATTTTTTGGCTTTTCTACTAGCGTCATTGCTAATCGAATGTTACTTTGTCTAGGCCCTATGGTCGCTCACCGAGTCGCTAAAGTTCCGCCTTGGGGTTTGCCAAAGAGCAATGGAACGCAGCATTCTGGGCGCAAAACGAACTGACAGAATACAAAACACTACGCTGCGCTCCAAAACGGGGATCCTAGATGTAGGCAAAAAGGTTGCTAGGCTAAGAATTTGGAGGAGGCCATTACACATACTTCCCTGTGTTATCGTGGTGTCGTGACGTGACGTTAGAAATTATGACATCGCACATTTGACATAATGTTAATTAATCCAAAGCATTGAGTTTTGATGCCTGTTTTAAATTAAAGAAAGCGACAACTAAATGAATACTTAAATAAAAGCACGCTCTTGGATGTTCTACTTTCGGCGCTGTTTATCTACATTTTTGACATTGATTGGAGCTGAGATAAGATTTAAACTTTTTTAAATCATCTAGTTTATTGGTCATCTAATCAGAAGAACAATTCCAGTATTTTAAAACGTTCAAAATCGATCGAGCTACGAGATTGATCGAGAGTATGGCAAAACTCATGGTCGAGAGCAGAGATCGGATATACGGATGCATATTTAACCCTAAAGTAATATTTGCTATGAAAGTCTGGAAACGGCTCCATAAAATATTTTTTTTGTAAAAAACATCTCGGGATGCCAGGAACACCGAAAATGCATAAAGTCAGGTTTTTGTATGGAAGCGACTTCTAAAAAATATGTATTTAAAAAAAGAACCCCGGGAGTTTTGGATTGCATAACTATTCAGATGCATATTTATTTCAAAAATAATATTTAACCCCCGAAGCAAATATGTGTAAGTAGGGTGTAAGAGGAGGGGTTGTGTGTGTTAGTTAAAGTTCAGATTTTTTCGATACAAAAGCGCATTCCATATTAGCCAATGTCTCAAATTTAGGCGAATATGCATTCGAATATAACATATAAAAAATCCCAATGTAGCATTTCGTTAAATATTGACATTAACTGACATTACCTATTGCTTTTTATTAAAATACATTTTTGTTTTTTTAAATTGATATTGATGCTACCGAATTATTATAAATTAATTTACTTAATTGGCAGAAGCCTCCCATAAATGTATATTTGTATGCCAAATAGCAAAACATAGAGGAACTTTAATATAACAATTGTAACATCTTGCACTCTGTGTTAACTTGTGTTTACAAATAAATACTATTTATTGATTGATTGATTGAATATCCGGTCTCTGGTTATGAGTGTTGCGACACTCCTTTTTTGTGCAATAATGACAAATTCTCTACAAACCAGGCATTACAGTAACTTTGGCACTAGTATTGTCCTACTTATTGCTAATCGTTGGAGGAATTTGGAATATTGCCATCAAAGCATGTGAGCCTTCTTCCGAATCGGAACTATGGGTTCTCGCAAACTAAATGATAAAACGATTTTATTTCTGTAAGTAGTTTTGTACAAACACTTTTACACGTCAATCATATTTTTTAAACTAGATGAGGTCGGCGTTTCCTATCAGATTACTCTGAGAAGAAAGGCCGAAACAAACTCAGAGGTCTCAGTCTCTTTTAAAGTCCAGACATAATCTTTGTCAGGTCATGCGAAGACCATGCAGATTGGTATCTGAAATGGTCTAACTATGGGTACCATTGAATAATGTTGCTGACTTAAGCACTTTACAAACTAAAATATTGGTATTTTTGAGATCATTATCATCATCAGCCTACAGCAGTCCACTGCTGGACATAGTCATCTCCAATTGCACGCCATTCAGCTCGATTCTCGGCAACTCTCATCCATCTGCTACCAGCCACCATGCGAAGATCGTCGCCCCACCTAGCCTGACGGCGTTCTACCTTACATTGGCCGATTCGCGTCGATTTTTGAGTTATACAAGCGTTTTTTGGGGTTCATTAAAATCCCGGTGACCCTGAACAGTCTGTTTAACGTTGATAAATGGCTAATCGCCTAATATTTTTATCACAGCATGAGTTATTACGCTAATAATAAATATCTAGTAATATGTTGACTGCTAGGAAATGCCTCAGGCATTAAGTCCGCCTTTGTACAGTGTTTTTTGGTTGTGAATATAGTTTTAATAAATAAATATAGTTTAGGCGGATACGACAGTAGAAGAAGACTCGGTTTTAGGTTTCCGTACAAAAATTACCACAGCACGGGAAATTTTTCGAAATTAAATGAAATTGTTAATTCTGTAGATAGGATATCGGAATCACTGTAACACTTCATATAAAAAAATTACCTGGATGTAGTCAATATTTCCTAATTTGACTACCCCTGAGAAGAAATGGCGCAACAAACTCAGGGGTCTAAGTCTCTTTTAAAGTCCAGACATAATCATGGTCAGATCATGTGAGGACCATGTGTTTCGGCGTTGTTAACGCGTGTTTACAACTTTCTTCGAGGAAAACATTGTTTATTGTTAATTAAAACGGTAACACCAATTACATTAATTAACATAGAGGTTGAAACAGGTATAGTAAACCAAAATATTTCAAATACTATCATATAATAGAGGACATCCTAGCATACTTACTCTCAGACATACACGCATAATTCTGCTCCATTCATCAGCAAACAGATCACATTCAGGATGGGTGGTCAGAAGGGCGTAAAGCATCCTTAAAGTACGACACACAGGAGACTCAGCTCTGACAACAGTTTTAGATAACGGCGGCGCAAACAGATTGAACATAAGCATAAAGTTTACTAACGTACATAATAGGAAAGAAGCGTAAGCTTACTAGTTAAACTAGTTTACATTACAATGTTAAACTTCGGCGTGTATCTAAAGTTGAGTATACACTCGAGCATTTTGTCGAGCATTTCCATGTAATATAACTTTCCTGCGAATGCTCGACACGGTGTCCGTAAGTTATGCTCACGGTGACTGAACATTTACCCGTAACATTCCTTTATATTTTGCATTTACTCTTCGTTGAAATGTCGGATCTGCAGGTCCTCGATAAAATGCTACACAAATTCGCTCGTTCGTTTGCAAAATCAAAGCGTCGAGCTTCTTGATCATTGTTCCGTTCGTGAAAATTCGATTCGATTCGTTCGATTTACGTTATGATTTACGTTTTTGTTACAAGTAAATGCAGTAGTTTATATCCACTATGTCGCACATATGTAGTACTAATGTATATTTAATACATTTCTCAGGTGTCATTTAAGTAAATACAAAATTTTATTCAACCTGTTTTTAAGCTATTGCATAGCTTTTATCGCGGGCTTTGAGCACGGCGACTGAATCAAGAAATTTCGTAACGAAAATAAAACCTAACACCCCCCACTCTGCCTACCATGTAGCTCGGCCGAGCGTTCGCTTAACGTGTATGTATATGGTACGACTGTACTTGAATTAATATCAAAGAAAAAAAAAATACTGCATAAATAAAAAAATAAAAATAATTATAATTGCATAAGTTGATAAAAAATGCTATGCAATAGCTTTACCGCGGCAGTGCCCGAGTAACACACGTGTTTTTTTTCTTATTTATTTAAGACTAGCTTTTGTCCGGGGCTTTGCCCGCGTGGAGGTCGGAAATTATCCCGCAGGAACGTACTACCGGGATAAAAATTATGCTACATGTTAATCCAGGCTATAAACTATCTGTGTTCCAAATTTCATCCAAATCCGCACAGTAGTTTTTGCGTGAAAGAGTAACAAACATCCATCCATCCTCACAAACTTTCACATTTATTATATTAGTAGGATATTAGTAGGATGGGTTTGCCCTTGACTCTAGTCTAGGTCGGAGATGACAGAGACAAAGTCGATGATGGAGTAAGCTTACCCAGAAGAAGCCTGTTCACTCTCACTTTGAAGAGATTTGGTTTGTATGCGTTCGGAAACACAGACGCAGGTAGAGAGTTCCACTCTTTTGCTGTGCGCATTATAATAGATATTTGGAAACGCTTAGTGCGAATTGGTGGAATAACAACTAGGTATAGGGATGGTAACTTGCAGTGCGTCTAGATATCCGATGGTAGAAGGGGGCCGGTGGAATGAAGTCGTGGATTTCTTGGGCACACCCACCGAAGTACAATCTGTAGAAGACCGACAAGCAGGCAACCTTGCGGTGATCAGCCAAGCTGTGAAGCTTGGCATCCACCAGTTTTACGTCGCCAATGAGCCTCTTAGCTCTGCGATCCATTGAGTCAAGCGCGGCAAGTTGGTATTTAGCTGAGCCATCCCAAAGGTGGCTGCAATACTCCATGCAGGATCGGACTTGCGCTTTATAAAGGGTTAAAAGCTGTCCAGGTGTAAAATATAGCTTCACCCTATTTAGGATGCCCAACCTAATTGGACAGTTCTAAATAAGATATGTACCTCCATTACATAACATAGCATCACGCCTGTATTTCCCGAAGGGCTAGGCAGAGGTGTACCTACCCATAGTTCACCCACATTTCGCCAGTTATGTTTAAGTTCCATATATTAGGGGGCGAGCCTAATGCCATTAACCAGGGACAAATTCAGACTCCGGACTGCTACTGAAAAATTCCCGATGGAAAAGCCCAAGTATACTTGCCCGACCCGGGTATCGAACCTAGGACCTCATGCTCAGCAGTACCGCCTGTGCGCACTAGACTAAGAGGCAGTAATAATGTCAGATAATATCTATAAGCCTTTATAAGTTAATTTTCGTCAATAAATTCACTGGCACGATTGAAGCAACATTTTAAATCTACTGTATTAGGTATTTTGGTAGGTATTAATTGTGTAAAAAGCTTAGGGTAAGCTTCATTATTGAAGATGCACGATAGTCAGTTGCTGTTGATAACTTATAAGATACTAGCTTCTGTCCGCGGCTTCGCTCGCGTGGATGTCGGAAAATGTCCCACGGGAACGTGCTACCGGAACAAAAAGTAGCCTATGTCCATTCCCAGGATGCCATTTATCGCCTTCCCAGATTTTATCGAAATCCGTTCAGTGGTTTAGGTGTGAAAAGGTAAAATAAAGACAGAGTTACTTTCGGATTTAGAATACATATATATATTTGACGGAGAAGGTGCGTCTCTTTCGTTATCATTAGCCATATTTTAACTACTGTGGGCGTACTATGGGAAGTGTTGATGATTGCGTAATAGAAAAACCGTTTGCAGTTAAAATCAAAGTATAATTTACGAACAAATTAATCACACACTGTAGGTACACGACAAAACTATACAGAACATGCGAAAGTTTCTAAACGTGTTCACTGCTTGACCGCCACCGACAAACTCTGCTTTAACTCTGGTCGAGCGTTATGTTGTAGACTCTGTCGAGCGCCACCTGGTGGCGCTGGCGTCCCGATTAGTCAGTCAAACGATTGATTTAACGTATTTCCGATTTATAATATATTGAATAGTATGGATGGCCTTATAATATAATACAGCTTTACCTATTATAATAAAATTATGAGTGTAACATGAATACGCAGACCTTGATGAAATACTTCTAACCTTGGAATTTGTTTCGGCGTTTCTTTTCAAAAGTATTAAGTTACGAATACCGGCTCCATCTAGAACTTTTGACGAGGAAAATAATTCTTTGTTACTAACTTAGGGAAATGGAAGTCCTATAGGTATAGTCTGAGAAATTATATGTATAATTATATACATATACTCACGCCTTCTAGCTATGGGGGTAGGCAGAAACTACAGAACGTCACCTGCTACGATTTTTACATACTCCTTTTGCTTCGCTTACGTACAGTCACCAAGAGATATAAGTAACCAGGGTCATCGGATATAGGTCACCACCTTTGTACCCATATTCACACAGTCCATCCATCGGTTTTTTGGTCTTCCTCTGCTCCACATTCATACTCAAAACTTTCCTCGGATCGTGGATCTCGAGTAGAGCAATAAGCACTGTAACGGACATACATATAGAGCATAGGTTCCCAACGGGGGCGGTACCGCCCCCTAGTGGGCGCTGGAGCTTTTCGTGAGGGCAGTAGGTAGAGAGAGAGAGAATTAATTTTTAATTTGTGATTATTAATAGATAATAGACAGCCATATAAAGTCAAAGTCAAATCATTTATTTCAAATAGGCACATAAAAGGCACTTTTGAACGTCAAAATTTACAAAAAAATAGAATTGATTCTAGTTGATAAAATTAGTATAATTAACTATTATGTAAAGGGGGGCGCTTGATATTTTTTTTCTTGTAAAGGCGCGGTAGTCCATAAAAGGTTGGGAACCTATGATATAGAGAGACGTTGCATTTATATGAGATAGAGATCGTCCAGTTTAAAATTGCACGCCCCCTCCACTGCAAGTTGCTTACACATTTTAAATGTTGGTATATACATTTTTGTGGAGGGGCGTGCAGTTTTAAATTAGACGGTCTCTACCTAGGTATGTTTTCGCATCTTCTTGTCACCAGTAAACGGAAATTGAAAGCCAATAATGTTTATTATATTTTCTTATTCCGCACGACTTTCCAAGTCTCATATTACGTTCCAGGAATCAGGTAGCTTCCAGCGAAGATATTCGTATTCAACAATGCATTTATATTTTTATGTAGAAAATAGGGTCTTATCAAACACAGAATAAGATTCAAAATCATTATGAAAACCTTATTTCTTAACAAAACATTCCACACTTATACTCAAATCAAATCATTTATTTGCTTCAATATGGGTTTATGGTACATGCAGGGTGGAGGACTTCGACGCGCAACCCGTTGCCATGGAGTCAAGTAGATCATTCTGAACCCCTTGTGTTGAAATGTTTCGTAACGACGAAAAATGTCTACGCCAGTGGGTCTAGCATGATGTGCTGAATTCATGATTACAGTTGCGTGTCAATCTCCCTGCTACTTTTGTTATACAAGGTTATACAATATTATACATATCATATTATACAATTATAACAAAAGTTCTTTCTACCATATCTTACCTTAACAGGTATGCAAATATAAAAAAAATAAGGATATAAAATCAAGATATATAATTTTTTATTAATCAAATTATGAATTATTTTTAATATAATTACTATTTTACTTAAATTAATCATGCATTTATCTATTACAAATCTTAAAACTAGAGTATTTATAAAATTTATAAATTTATTATTATTATTATGAATTAATTTAAAAATTTAATAACATTTACTGTATGATAATACAATTATCAATGAGTACCTACCTTGTTTGAGAGCAAAGTTTGATGTGCCTTGGTCAGATTTAATGGGTTTTGGTCAAAATAGTTAAGTGCCAAATGCGGGATATATATTATGACAAGGGTATTTTATCTATTTCATTATGCTATAGTCTCAGGGGTCTCACTTATAAATCAGTGTTTAGTTCAGAAGTTTTTTTTTTAAAGAATTGCTTAGCATTCAGTTACTAGGTATACGTATAATCAGCCTTTAATGTTCCCACTGCTGGGAGACAGGCCTCTTCCCTGTAAGAGGGAGAAACACCGTATTCCACTACGCGGGCACAGTGCGGATTGGTGGTAGTCACATGTCTTTCATTTTTTACGTTTAATTTTAAAATGTTGTTTATTATTTTGCACTTGTGTATTATGTAAAAAATATGGATAGGTATCATTGTTACTTAAAGAGAACAACAACTTAGTTTCTTGGAATTCGGAAACCTGTAAACAATAGTTATTTAGGCAGCCATGCTTTTGAAGCGCGAATTTACCCTGAGGAAGTTATTTGTGCAAAACTTTGGTCGATATTCTCGTACTTATAACTATAAACTAAACCTTTTATTTTTTATTAAAAAAATATTTCCAGACTAATTTGCTATTACAATCTATATAAGGTGTATCTATTCATACACGAAATATCTGAAGGGGTCATTGTACTCATTATTATGAACAACTATTACTATAGGACAAAACGTGAAATCGCAAAACAAAAATCTGCTGTTCCATACATTTTGACAAGTTCTGCGAACATAAATGTAGGGAGCAGCTGATTTTTTTTTCGAGGTTTCTGGTTTGGTCCCATAGTAAAAGTTGTTTGTAATGATGAATACAATTACCCCTTAAGAGATTTCGTGTATGAATAGATATGCCTTATATAATATATCTTTAAATATTATAAAACACGGTCTTTTTTGTATGAATGTGTGACTACTTAGATTTTTTAATTTTGATTAGGTTTTCACCATAATTTAAAGAAATTATTTAGGAAGATTTTTGTTCATAATATCATATTAAGCTTAAAATAAAACCCGATGATTTGTCAAGTCGTAAAACTTTGCGAAAACGAAAAAAGGGCAGGTTGCTAGTCTATTATTTGATATAATATAAGGTTTTGCCCGCGGCTTCGCCCGCGTGGATTTCGAAAAACTTCCCACGGGAACGTACTATCGGGAATAAAAGTACCCTTTGTGTTAATCTAGGTTATAAACTATCTGTGTGCCAAATTTCATCCAAATCCGTTCAGCCGTTTTTGCGCCAATCCGGAACATACATCCGCATCAGACTCGTTCCCACACCTCGTAGCAATAATTTTTTCAAAAATATTCAATGTGCAGTTTCGACTTCGTTATTATTTTTAACCCCCGTCGCAAAAAGAGGGTAAGTTTGACCGCTATGTGTGTGTGTCTGTCTGTGGCACCGTAACTCTTAAACGGGTGAACCGATTTGGATTCGGTTTTTTTAATTTGAAAGTGGGTTTTCTATCGGTGGTTCTTAGACATGTTTTATCAAAATCGGTTTAACCGTTTCAAGGTCATCGGTTCTTTTTTGTGTCGGCGGTTTTTTAATTTTACCTATTATTTGATATGTATATAGAAAACTAAACCTGCTCTTAGCACTAAATTAACAGCACACAATAACATTGCAACCAAGCCGATATATTTTTTCTTGTATCCTTCGTGTAGGTACAGTCACGAGCACTAATATGTATACACTTAGCAAAATTTTAAAACGATTTACTCGTGGAACATTGATTGCAGCTTTGAGATAAGACCTATTTCATTACAGTTTATGTTCCAAAATACTATGTATGTAACAAAATAAAATTAAAATCAGTACAGTGAGAGAAAATCACATTTAAAAGTTGCTAAGTGTATACATATTAGTGCTCGCGACTGTACCTATATTATTCTAAACGTAATTGTACGAGCACTTGCTTGCCAGTACATGTGACAAGTTGAGATGGAAGAAACCTAATATTACTGAATTCTTAATAAATGATTTATTTATTGTAATATCAACGTGCTATAATAGGACAGTTAAAAGTGTATTCACTAATATTATTATAGATACATCAATTTACATTATGTAAAAATGCTTAAGCTATCGCTTTAAATAAATGTGCGATGCAATCGTACAGTAATAATAATCCCAAAATTGAACATACAAATCGCCATCGTACAAAATTAAAATGTCTTTTAAAACTTTAAAAATTACAACTTAAAACCTCACCTTTTTCATTATTTGTTCAAAACATAGACGAATAAATGTATAATAGTAGATTGTTATACAAGGGGCTAAAATGACCCATTATACACGAGGTAGTTTTACTCCCGAGCTTTAGCGAGGGAATAAGTAGAAACAGAGTTATAATGGGTTTTTAGCGCCGTATGTTACACTCTACTTTTCACTACGATTGCGAGAAAATAAAATAATCCAATACAATATGAAATAGTTTATTTTATTAAAAATTTAAATGCACGCATTATACCGAAGAGTTCGATAGTAAAAGACATAAAAAAAAAAAATCTCCTAGAGGAAAATAATGCTATTTTATCCCCGCTCTGGTACACTAAAATGACGAATTTTTTGAGCAAGAGGAGTAAAAATACATTTGTTTATAATACTGGCCATTCCGTACGGTTGATTAATTGGAGTGATTGTAACCCCATGCAAAATAAATTGTGTTTGTTAAGGCGTGTGCAAACTGGAGCATTCCTGACGTAACGAACGCGTGATTACCTAGTAGGTACAAATGGTACGCTGACTTTAACAAAATGCTGCAAAATGATGACTACATAATATTATTATGTGTATATTTATTTTCATTGTAAGTTTGCCAGTCCTTAAAGAAAAAAATTTAGTAATGTCATTGCTGGCGCGCTGTAGGGTACCTAATAATTGCCATGGTTGGACACGCAGCTGAGAGACGAGTCACTAAGTAATAAAAGGTAAAGAAACACTGAACCGCTCTCAAAACGTTGACGGAAAACATCGTGCGGAAAACGGTATGTTCTAGAACCAAAAATTCGAAGACATGTGACATCTACCAACCCGCACTGGGCCCGCGTGATGTAATCAATAAATAATAAATAATTTTCATGTCCGTCAACATAACCAACGAGTTTCACTAGTTACAATATTATACATTATGTATACAGCGTGGCAGGCACATCAACGCGCAGACTGTAACCATGAATTCAGCACATGATTCTAGACCCCCTAGGGTAGAAATATTTCGTCGGTTATCAAAAAAAAATCTGCTGTTTCATAGAAAAGTGCAATACCTCCGCGGTCAAAATATATTAAAACTCTTCTTTTTTTTTATTAAGCGAAGGAATATTTTTACGGGTTCAGAATCATGTCAAACTCAAACTCAAAGCATTTATTTCAAATAAACCAATTACAGGCACTTTTGAATTGTCAAGGGGTCGGTCAGTCAGAAAGATGAAGCTAGTTGCCCATTCTAAAGCGTAGTAGGTACCTATGGAGAAGAACGGGCAAGAAACTCCACAGACGCTCTTTTAAATCAAAATATGGTTACAAAATATTGGTTACATCATTCATGTTGAAATTATGCATGTGAGAACGATGCAGAGCGTTAAAAGGGTCCGTAATAAAGAGACAAAAACAATTCAAATATTAAATTAAAATAAGCCGTGGCAGCTAAGAGATGACCAGTCCCTACTGACGGCGCCCGTTCACAAACATGACGTATGGATCAACACCATTTAGCTCAACCATTTTGAAGGGAACTTAATGATCCAACACACACGCCACCACCAGCGAGACATTTGAGTGAGCATGACATGCATGTACCTACTGAATCCATGTTAACAGGTTGCGCATTGATGTATGCCACCCTGTACAGTCCTTACATAAACAGAACGGTCGTGACATTTTATGTGGTGGCCTTGCAGTGATATTTTATTGACAAAAATCCCTTCCTGCTCGACAAAGTTCGGTAATAATCGGCTCTGATCGTCAGCGCTTTTGAATTTGTTTGTGTGAATGTGAATAATATTTCCATCTCGTTTGAAAGAGTTGTAGGTATCAATGCAATGTAAAGAAAGATTTAAGTAAGGGCAAGATTTTTGGTAAATTGTGTATTTTATATTTAGGTACATCCGTGGTATAATAATATACTTCGCCAGGTATAGCATTCCGAGACACAGTGGTCACGTGGGAGACACAAGCCTACGCCATCACCGCTGTGTTACCAGTAGTGTGTAATAATAACTCCCCAAACGCCTTTATTACCTGTGCGAGTCCGATAAAACAATGAGGTTTTAACTAACAATTACGTTGGTATAAGATTAAATTGAATTGTTTAGTTTCATTAGAAAAATGAAAAAACAAATGAAATGCTTTATATATATACACATATTTTTAACAGAATGGTGACTGAAAATGTTTCCATAATTCGTGTTTTGTTACAATAAAGTGGCAACTGGATAGTGACGTAAGCATGTGTCACTCCCGGAATGCCAGACCTTGTTTTTTTTTGGCCATTGTACATCAACATGACATTAGTCCAATTTTATGACCTTACAACTCAAACCGCAATTTACTAACGCGTTATTAACAAGTTTGTGGCTGGTTGCGTCGTGTACGGACCGCCATTGAAATATACATGGTCAAATTAAATTAGCTAGCTAAACTCTTCAGACGTGATGGCTATCGATATCTAAACACGATAAAACAAAAAATAAAATGATTTGCTGTTTTTGTTTTTTGGGGTCATCGCCCGCTTGTTGTTTTGTTACTTGAAGTTTGAGCTGAGAAAATCTGTTTTGTTTTGTTTTATCGTGGTGAGATATTGAAACCCGTCACGTCTGTGAACTTTACACAATAAACTGATATTTCAAGTGACTACACTAACTGTGGTTGATGACCCCACAAAAAAACCATCAAATTAATATTTTTTCTTTTATCATGTTTAGATATCGATACCCATCACGTCTGAAAGAAAGAAAAGAAAGAAAAATATTTTATTTGGGACACGCACAGGAAATACAAAGAGTAAAAAAATAAAAAAGGAGCATTTAAAACTAACAAAATTAACAATAAAAAAGAAAAAGGAAAAAAAAAAAAAAAAAAAAACTACAGCCCAGCAGTCTGCAGTGTTTCGCTAGCTAATTTAATTTGACCATGTATATATATGCTGTGACATAGTCGCTACTCATCGGTGATTTGAATTTGGTACTGATTAGTTTTGACGGACGTCGTCGTGGACCACGGGCCTAATTATTTTTGAACGGAATTAAAATTGCCTTACAATATTTTCCGATACAGTTTCTGTCGTAGTTAGTCAAATATCGTATCCAAAATAAAACTCCTCCCTCCCTGCTCTATATATCTACGCGGCCTCAATTTTAGTTAAATCAAACATCAGTAGCTATGACACTGCAGATCGCAATAGTATTTTTTGTATGGGCATAAAAATATATAATAACTTACCCATTGACATTAAGAACCTACATCCAATTGGTATTTTTAAAACGAAGCTAAAAGACTTCCTGATTAAAAAGGCATATTATTCGGTAAAAGAATTTCTCGAAGAAAAATAATTATTTTATATTAAAATGATTGTGATACTTAATATAAAGTGATATAAATTTGGATAGTATGATAATTATAATATAAAATGTATGAATAATGATAATATAATCGAAATTGTATAACTGTAATAAATATAGAGTATGTATTTAAATTGTAATGCCTTAACGGGCAACTAAGTTCTAAGAGCCTACCTATTGTTAACATCCTCAAAATTCTGTACACTTAGTTCGCAATAAATAATTTGAAAAAATAATTTGAATTTGAAAACATACACCAAAATTAAAAACTACGTTACGATAACTCTAGCTAGGGTAATGGCCTTTTATTACCTCCAATTACATCCCTTTTCACCACCATTTACGCGCACAAACCACAACCATTCAGTTGATTATAAACTCTATTACAATATAGGCTTTGTGAATATTCCAACCACCAACGTTCGTTGACCTCACAAGCGATGCATACGCAGCACGTTTCACTAGATTTATAGGTTTTA
This sequence comes from Dryobotodes eremita, assembly GCA_917490735.1. Classification (NCBI taxonomy): domain Eukaryota; kingdom Metazoa; phylum Arthropoda; class Insecta; order Lepidoptera; family Noctuidae; genus Dryobotodes; species Dryobotodes eremita. The sequence continues at coordinate 18,123,562 of OU823257.1, forward strand.
AAGCAAAAACAGCGCTTTTTTGCTCAAATCCTCTCCGTTTAGGAGCGCTGCATATTTCATTGTTGTAATGAGCGCATTTATTCAGCTCTGCGCTTTATAAATTACTCCTGTTTGTATTGCTTGAGTTTGTTCGGGTTTAAGGGATGAATGGAGCTTGTGGTTGAAAAAGAAAACAAAAATTGTAAATCCCTGTGAGTTCAGTCATGTTGTTTTCAGAGAATTTTCGTCGTCAAAAGCAATTTAGCGACAAAATTCATGTTTTCACTATCTCAGCGTCGTTTAAAAACACTAATTTCACGGTTCGCCTGTCGTTCTAAATTTAAAGGAGATTGACCGAAATCATAATCACTTTATAGTAAAAGAGTATGGCCATAAAAATATACTCACAAATTATAAAATATTTTTTTAACTTTTCTTAGTTCATTTGATCAAAATCGTATGTGGGGTTAATATTTAATATTTAATTAGTTATTTATTGAATATTATTGCATACTTTTCTAGTGGCGTATTTTAGTGAAAGCAGTGTTGTCAATTTTAAGAACCTCCCCATACTCGGTCATAACGGAAGTATAAGGGCAGACGCTGAGTTTAAAAAATAATTTCAACTATGACATTTTTCCTCGTTATTAATATTTTTATTTCTAATAAAGATAATTACAATAATATCATTTTTAATTAAAATCTTTAAAATAATATGATTTTACTAATTAAAAATCTTTCTGTAGTTGACAAATCACTCATGGTCAGGGTGATTTAGATTAACTGTTGGTAACACTATCACGAGCAATGTGAAAGGTGGACTGTCAAAAGTGTCACTGTTAATTTGTCAATCAAAGCATCGTGTCACTCGGTCGCGACCCTTTGTCTTTACCTATACATTGATAGTTGTCGAGTTTGTTGTGCTAATAATTATATTATCATTGCATTAAGTTCGTTTTCAGTCGAGTCTTCAGATTCCTGCACGATCAAGAACTCTTTTGAAGACCATTTGTACTGTTTCTGTGCTGGTGGTGTGGATTGTGTAGAACGTTTTTACGACTACGGTCCGTGTCCTCTGTGCAGTAAATCACCAACGATTTCGTTAAAAATGTCACGCTGTGTGAATTGTTCCCTTTATATGGTACATCCTCTACCCCGTCGTCAAGTCGGGGAGGCAACGGATGTAATGTTTAGAATTTTACGATCCTGGATTACTCCAGCAACGGTTAGTATCTCTTAATTATTCAGTTATGTATTATTGTAATTGTTTTTCACTTTTCTCAAAACACACACTTTTTAGACGTATGTGCAAAGGTAGATAGGTGCATTATGTTTTATTATCAATAATATTGTATTGATAATATAGATAATATGAATGAATACTAAGAAACTGTGCCACAAGTCTTTCAGCACTATTTGTATTTTTTTGTTTACAGTTAAGTTTTACAGCTGATAATAGAAACTGTTCAACTGTGTTCAAATATATATGTAAATGCATCATGATGAGATGAGAACCACCAGTTATACTTTTCTTAGTTTGTGAGGTTGTTTATTTTGTTTTGCTTTGGCCTGTCTGTGAAAATAATGTATATTTTCTATAAAACTAAGGCTAACATTAACATTTTAACAGATTATATTATTTATCTATTATATTTATTTTTAGATGTCAGTAGAGGATGTCCTTTGTCAAGAATGTTTTACAATACTAGAAAGAGCATCTCAAAACTTGTCAAGTGGATCAGTTGTAAGAGCTTATGGACTCGACAAGTATGCTTTGTCTGTGGATCTTCCATATTAAGAGCTAAGACACACAAAGTATCAATTGATAGCCCTGAAGGAAATGTCATCATGTCGTGCATGTACTCAGCAGGTATCTATACTTTTAATAATACTTGCTGCATTAAAATAGTGTAATAGTTCTCGGATTGTACACAAACACCTCATGAAATATGGAGCATGCTATTTCCAAGTTTTTCATGTGTATTTGTCCTTTATTTCATATACTACAATTGTTATAGACCCTCTCTATACAAAATGTTAGTCTAGCATGTATGAGTGCGTCATGGTCATGGTGGTCATGTTGGGTATGTTTTTATTTTTATTTTATAGGTACACAGACTTGAAAGAGTTTGCTTACTTTGTTAGACGAATGCCTATAGAAGTGTAAGGAGACAGACTCAGTCTGATCAAGATAGGCAACATCAGCTTGCAAGAGACTGTTGCAGCACAAGATAATATGGATGTTCCTACATCAAGACACGAGGCGGTCAGTGTATCAGAAACATCTATGACTTCAAGGAATTTCTCAATACCTACACCACCACCACAACCCATTCAGCAATTATTATTATTATTCATTTATTTATTTACATCCTTATTAAATACATTTTTAAATATTTTTATAAAAACAAAAAAAAAAAACATTTAAAAATATAAAAAATAGTGGTCCGCCGATATCGGGAGCAGGGTCCAAGCTACCGGTGGTTAGGACTCCAGAGATAGGAACCTCCTCACAATGCGAGCCGTATCGAGGAGTACTGCCTTCTGAATCAGGCCCCTGATCCAACTGCCTAACGAGAGCCTCGAGAGATGCTGGTCGAGGCTTTCGGCCATCAGGCCATTGGCCGATACGACAATCGGCACAATGATAGCCGAGCTCACATTCCACATGTCAACAACCTCATGTGCTAAGTCGAGATATTTAATTTGTTTCTCTTTCTCAGCTTTCACGAGGTTCTCGTCATGCGGAATGGTAATATCGACAATCATTGCGAGGCGCGCTAATCGATCTATCACCACTATATCAGGCTTATTGGCGACAATAGTCCTGTCAGTAATGATAGACCGATCCCAGTACAACGTGATATGGTCATTTTCGAGAACTGGGTCGGGCACATACTTGTAGTACGGTACTTCAGAATCCACTAGTTTATATTTCAAAGCAAGTTGCTGATGAATAATCCTGGCTACTTGGTTATGCCTGTGCAAGTACTCGCCGTTAGCTAGACGAGAACAACCAGAGATAATATGTCTGATGGTCTCACCCGGACGATGGCATGCCCGACACATGTCAACCGTCCCATCTTTCATAATATGTCTCCGGTAGTTATTCGTCAAGATAACTTCGTCCATAATTGCACAGACGAAACCTTCAGTTTCCCCGAAAAGGTCACCAAAACGTAGCCAGGATACGGACGCTAAGAAATCTATACCGGGCTCATGAAGAGCCCGATAGAAGCGTCCGTGAAGCTCCTTGCTTTGCCATACCTCCTTGCGGTCATTGGTAGTAAGTACCACAGGTTTGCGCCAATTCTCTTTAGCCATGGAGAGCGGGGTGAGTCCCTTGTCCACTGCTACCACATCACGGTGCATACCCACCTCGGTTTTTAAAAAATATTCCCTGAGACTGCACATTTCGCGGTTGTGGAGGGTCTTTGCATTTAAAAAGCCTCGACCCCCGCACTTCCGCGGTATGTACAGTCTTATTACCGATGATCGTGGGTGATGCATCCGGTTTGCGGTCAGCAGTGTACGGACCCTCCTATCTAGGGCGTCGATTTCAGTCTGAGTCCATTTGAGTATCCCAAAAGAGTACATCAAAACCGGCATGACCCAACCGTTGAAGGCCCGCACCTTGTTTCCGCCTGAAAGAAGACTAATTAATACTTTCTTCAGGCGACCAAAGAAGCGCTCCTTCCCTTCCTTATTATTATTATTATTGCAATTGTTTGGTGGGTAATCGGACAGTTGGATGCTGTGCTCACGTTATGACCATTTTGTGGTATCTTAGTTGGGCTCGATTTAGGTCTGTTGAGCCGCCGGCTCCGTTTTTAGACGACATATTTTATGAATATGATGATAACTAGCGACCCGCCCCGGCTTCGCACGGGTGCAATGTAAATACTAATGTGGTGTCAGTGTTGAGTGATTAATATTATGTTTCTAAATATATAAATAAAGGTAGATAACATATTAGATTGATTTGTGCGCACGCGCCGCACCCGCCGGCCGCTGCCACCCGGAACGGACGTAGGACACGACGGCCGCTTTGCCCCCGCATTTTAATTCTCTGATATCTTTAAGATATTTATTTTAATGATATGCTGTAAAGGGCAATTTTGATCTACATGAAATGTACAACGTATCTCACGTATTTATTTGGATAACGAATAACACTGTATTGTTTAAAATACCTAGCTTCGTAAATAACCCATATTTTTTTAGTAATATGTAAAAGATAGAAATAGTTACTGTGGGTTATCCTTAGAAGATAGACATATAACATTGTGGAATTTTTTGTAAATCTTTTTAAGATATTCAATTCTGTAGTACATTATTTTGATCTATCTCGTAAGGTTTAGCCAGCGTTGCCAATGTAAGCGCACAAAAATATGTTTTTTACGACATCACATTACAAATCTTTGAAATTCTCGGCTTTTTGTCTACTATAATATGCATGTATTTCTACATATAAACCTTCCTCTTGAATCACTCTGTCTATTGATGAAAACCGCATTAAAATCCGCTGCGGAGTTTAAAAGATCTAAGCGTACAGACAGCGGGAACTACTTTTTTTATACTATGTAGAGATATGGACCAATAAAACTATTTCATTCTTTCATCAAGCATTTTTATTTTCTACCTATACAAACCTACATTTCCTGTTGTCTTATGTGAATTCAAATCATATTGTTGTAAAGGACTGCTTTTTTTGGTGGAAGCCATGTTACAACACTAACCTCAAAACTGAACAGAAAATCAAAGACCAACAGAAAATCCCACAAAATAAATGGATAATTTTTATTTCCTTTGACAGTACGACATCACCCCTCTTTTATATCCAATTTATGGCATCATACAAAAAAAAAAATATGCGCAACGACGGTCAGTAGAAAACTGGGCATTTTCCTTTCTACGTCACACAGTTTCTGAGAAAAACGTCTATGACAGGTAGTGACGTAAAGCGCCTGGGCTGGACACATAGTGATAACAAATATATTTTCCTTGAATGGTACTACACAACTGTGTAGGTTTTCGTTCAGTGTCTCCCTACGCTGATCCCGTTCATTCGTTCCGTTCCGTACGTTCGTTCTCCTATAAGACCTTATTCGGGTCCTATTACACCCTCGGGGTGATCTGTTCTTAGCTTCTGATTATAATACGAGTATTTATTAGTAGTATCTACCGAAATATTTTTCGATAAGTATCTACTCGAGTAGGTACTTTGAAATAGGGTTACTATGTCAGAATTTCTTTGAATGAGAATATCTTCATTTACGTTGAAGTAACTACAGACTTGTCTGTGCATTATCCAATCAATAAAAAGGTGCTTTATGAACGTTACTCACCACTAGCATTCAGTTAAGTTTTGGTTCTCTAAGGCCCGTATTACAGAACGTCACTCAATACTCAAGCATTACTTAAAACTAGATTCGAGCCATTTTATTGGTTGAAACTAGTTTTAAGTAATGCTTGAGTATTGAGTAACCTTCTGTAATACGGGACTAAGAAAGCGGACCATAACGGCTGTTCAAATACAGAGCGTTTTTTGACACTTTAATGTCAAATACAGGTGATATTATGACAACCGTTATAAGATGATGAAGCCGCTTTGTTAAAAAACCCTAGCTTTAGCGAATTTGTTTCGTAAACATTCGTTGCTCGAGCTTTGTTCCGCAACGACCGTACATTCGTGTAACTTCCTTTGCGATAAAGAAAAGCTGATGATCTGGCAACACCTTAGGCTAGCATATGTGGCGAAATGTGTGGCAATTTACTCTCGTTTACGTAATAAAAGCGAAAATAAATGTTAATTCAGTACATACAAATGTTTTCCTTTATTTTGCATTTTAATTGTAATATGTTTTTTCCTGGCTCTAAACGTCACGTGCTACGATTCTAACACGCGCCGTGAGCTTCTTCCACCTTTGTGAATTCTATGATGTCCTGGTACTTACTACTTAAACGTTTGTGCGGGTTGTGATGTCTGTACGTGCGTTTGACCATGTAAATATGTACCAGCTGGTTATAGTATGTAAAAGATTTACCTATTGTATATAATGTCATGTTCGTGAACGGGCGCCGTCGGTTGGGACTGGTCATCTCTTATTTTTATTTTCATCTTATATTTTGAATTGTTTCTTAATTTTTTTTTTTTACATTGTTCTCACATATAGAAAGAAGCAACAAGAATAATATACCCAGGATTTTGTAATATCTTGATTAAAAAAGAGTGTCCTTGGAGTGTCTTGCCCGTTCTTCTCCATAGAGATCTACGTTTTGGAATGGGTAACTAGCTTCAACTTTCTGACTAACTGACCGACTCTTTGACAATTCAAAAGTGCCTGTAAATGGTTTAATTGAAATAAATGCTTTGAGTTTGAGTTAGAATACAGGGTGGCAGGGAGATCGATGCACAACCTGTTATCATGGATTCAGTACATGATTCTAAAGCCCCCTGCGTTGAAATTATTACCCGATTAATTGAAAAAAAAATTGCTCTGCCATACATTTTGACCGCGTAGGTTTAGGAATTTTCTATGAAACAGCAGATGTTTTTTGGTAACCGACGTAAAATTTCTACGCTAGGAGGTCTAGAATCATGTGCTGAATTCATGGTTTCAGTTTTCGCGTCGATGTCCCTGCCAAACTTTTTTTTTTTTTGGGTGGGTAGTCATCAAATGACCTCTCCCGCTCTGGGTGGAGCGGAATGGCGTGTCAGACTCTTACTGACTAAAACCTACCCGTGTTCCTTCAGTTGCCTGTGCGCCAGGGCCACGGTCCCTGCCACCCTGTATACACGTTTAGCAATGGGGAGGAATGAAGAAAGAGCATGGAAGATGTAGACATTCTACACTGATTCTCAATAAGATTGGATACGAGCAGGAAAATAATGAACATTTATTTCATAGTCACAACAAACAATATGCTCGAGGGGCTTGTGGCTAAGTGATAACAGCCGCATAGGTCGATCGAAGGTTAAGCTACACTTGCCGCGGTCGGTTCGTGGATGGGTGACCATTCATTACATATCGAGACCCCTCCGTGCCTCAGAAAGCACGTTAAGGCGCTACCCTGAGCAAAACCTTGCAATAGTGCGTTATTGAGAGGCTTTTAACTCATTAATTATCAGTAATAAACTTCATCTAAAAGCACATTATTAATGTTCAATATCCTATCACCACATTGCAAGATCTTATTTGTTTTTATGTGTTATAAATACATTTAAAATCTCCTTGTAAAAAAGTGACTAAAATTCTTGATTGCATGCATCTTTTACTAAAGGTGACGTTCTAATAATTTGAGGATTACACTAATGGATAGATCATTAAAAAATCTCAATAATTGTAGTTTTATTTTATTTCAAAAGATCGCTAGTCAGTTTTTATTAAAATAATTCCAATTTTTTTGTGAATTCTTTGATAAATGGGCGTGAGGCGGGAGCGGGACAGAGCGAGACTCAGCGACGGGACAGAGAAGGACCGAACGCTCAAGGTCGTTTGGTCGGGGAAGCGCCTTAAGCCGTTGGTCCCGGCTGTCATTCGTCAGATCTTTGACAGTCGTTACGCGTAGTCAGAAGCCCAAAAGTCTGACCACCAGTCTTACCAAGGGGTATCGTGTTACGCAGTAACTGGGTTCTGGAGATCAGATAGGGAGTCGCTCTATGTAAAATACTGGTATTCAGCTGCACGCGGTTAGACTTGAAGCCGACCCAACATAATGGGGAAAAGTCTAGGCAGATTGAAAGTACAGTCTACTGTAGATAAATGATAAATAATTTTATTTCTGTAAGTAGGTTTGTACAAACACTTTTACACGTCAATCATATTTTAAAAACTAGATGAGGTCGGCGTTTCCTATCTGACTACTCTGAGAAGAAAGGCCGAAACAAATTCACTCCGGATATCACTCAGGATATCCTGTTTAAGATACTAAATCAGAAAGCCTAAAAGGATGTTATTACATTAACTCATCGGTAACTAGAATTATGTAATTAAGTTTTAACAGTATCACTTTCTAATTGCAAATCTGAAACTACCACAGAATGCTGTAACGTTAATTACCACCCTGACCATCGTAGAAGTAAAAAAAAAATTTTTTACCAAGATCTAATTTCATAAGAAATCGTATTGAAATTAAATAAAAACAATACGTGCAAATGCCACAAAAAAGTATATCATAAAAAACAAAACAAAATAAAATTAGGCGTAATACAATCGATCCATAAATACAATAAAAAACACATCAAACAGAAATAGTTTGACAGAAAAGATACGAGATGTAGCATAAAAGAAAGAAATATACCTAGAAGTCGTCAATTTTTTAGTATCGATTGAAGCGAGGTCGACTTGAGACGAATCTGAAGAATAATATTATACAAAACATTATTATATTTAGAAAAATCTGTGAAGAATGCAAAGACGTATTTTTATGTTTCAAAGTTCTTATAAGTTTGTTATTACCATGCAATTGAGGAAAATACTTTTTGTTTATTGATATGGAATGAAATATAATATAATAGATTGGTTAAAAATTCATCACTTTTCGTCTCTATAAGAAATATAACTTTCGTTCGCGACTTCGTCTGCGTGGAAGCTGGAAAACAGCACACAATCAAACATGTCATATCTGATGCCACTCGTTTAGCGAAAATATTTTCGCAGTATTGTCATAGATTAACGTTTACAAACAAACAACTTGATCTCTTTATAATAATGAACTACCTAAGTACATATAGCTACTTTCTATCGACCTTGAGACTTGGAAAGCACTCAACTTCCCTTAACGTCAACCTTAGTCCGCACACAATAGTTACCTACATCTTTCCATTCAACGTCTCACTTAACTTTTCACTAAAAGTTAAGTACACTAGAGTTTCTGATATACTTTCGTCAAGCAGCTAACACACACACACATATATCATTGGAGGTGAAAGTTGAGGGATCTGAATCATTTTGAAGCCTATGGCTTATCCATTGCTTCATATGTTCGAAAAATTTGTCTGCTCAACAACGTAACTAACGCAATGAATGTTGTTAAAATGTCAAAATGAAACCCATTCCTACTGTTAGTGTGTTACGTAATTACCCTGCAGTTTTAATAATCGCCACCTTCAAATTGCGACGATTTTTTTTGCTCCGTTTCTTTTTACAAGACGTTTTAAGACTTTAATTAAAGCTTTATGTAGAAAAAGAACGGTTTTATTTATTTAATTCGATATTATTCACGAAAATATTTCACTTTGTTGTGTGGACCACAGTTTAGTTGTTGTTTTTTTAAATCTTTAATGCTTTGGGGTTTTTATTCAGTAAGTATCTTTATAAATTATTTACTAATTGTCTTTAATCACAATTATTACTGACAAATGCATGCACTGACTGGACAGGTCCACTCAATCTGTGTGGTTGTTTCCTCAAAAGACCATTTCAGATACCAATCTACATGATCTTCTCATGATCTGACCAAGATTTTGTTTGGACTTTAAAAGAGACTGTGACCTCTGAGTTTGTTTCGGCCTTTCTTCTCAGAGTAGTCAGATAGGAAACGCCGACCTCGTCTAGTTTAAAAAATATGATTGACGTGTAAAAGTGTTTGTACAAACCTACTTACAGAAATAAAATGATTTATCATTTACAATACCTTAATTTTTTAAATACTTGTCGAGACCTGGCTGATGGTTTGTCAGAACTGAGGGACGATACTTTAAGGCCTGTAGTTTTTAATACATATTTGTATACAAATACCCAGATTCGTTCTACAATTATTTCAAATCAACGACTAAATCTTAGGATGTTTATTTTTCAAATTCCTAGTGTGGTCCCTCAGTCCACACGCACCTTTAGAAGCTTGTATGTAGCCTTTATAACGTTTTAAAATAGGTGTGGCATGTATAACACCTGTAACTGTACGAGTACGAGTAATATATCAAGGCAGTACTTTCAGAGATAAGGTAAGCTGTAGTAAATGTTGCGCAGTATATTTACGAAACTGTTCCTTGATACAGAAAAATATCAATTGACATAAAGATCCCTAAAGGAGAATAAAAAGAAATAAGAAACGCCGTATTCTTATATAATCTTTAATACCGGACCCTAATGCCTTACTGTATATTTTTATGGCAATATTTGTTGTTACAATAACAACTACTCACATACTTTTGTGGTCCAAAACAACTTTCTGACTGAGACGACAAACAAGATTTTTTATTAATATTATTTAGATATCACCGATTCGACTAGAAACTTCGCTCGAGACGAGATAAAGAAATTCGTATTTAATAGGGACTACGTGCTACACAGTCGTTAGTGTAAATTAAACTCTGTAACTACGTAAATAAGGTTATTTTTTCATTGGGTGGCGAAGGATACGGAATCTTTTACAACGTTCGCTGAGTCGAGTTTCTCAATAGGGTAACGTCGAAAAGTTTTATTTTATTGAAATACTTATGCGCAGTTGTTTGGAGTATGCATTTTGGGATACTTTGTCATATCAGCTAGGGAACTTTGACTGAGAAATAGCCAGCAGCCTCCCCCTGTGTCTGACGAATTCTAGACATAAGTACTTGCTTAGACGGTATAACGTTGCTACGTCTTTTAGATTCTTTGTATGTGCGGTGCGACATTTAAAGCCCATATTCTCAATCTATATCTACGCGTTTGCCCTCCGGGGCTAAGGTCACAATTAGTCAAGACTATAGAGATTGGAGCAGTGGTGGCCCAGTGGTATCGGCCCCGACTTACGAGTTGTATGTCGTAGGTTCGAACCCAGGCAGGCGCTTTACTTTGTCTAAATAATTTCATCACCACTGCTCTCAAAACGGTGAAGGAAAACATCGTGAGGAAACCGGCATGTCTTAGAACCAAAAATTCGAAGACATGTGACATCTACCAACCCGCACTGGGCCCGCGTGGTAGATTACAGCCCACTACCTCTCACAGAGAGGAGGCCTGTGTCCCAGCAGTGGGAACATTATCGGCTGATTATAGAGATTGGAAGTCTTGTAAAAATTGTACGCATAATATTAACTTACCTGTTTATTTTGGAATATAATATTCAAGAGTGCCTTGTTAGTTTAGTAGTCACAAGCACTACTGCTGAGCTTGAGGTCTTGGGTTCGACTCCCAGGTCAGGTAAAGTGTTATTGGGGTTTTCCATCAGTAATTTCTTAATAGCAGCCCGGAGTCTGGATATGTGCCCGGTATTTGGCAAGAAATTCGCCCCCTATTAAGTACATGGGACTTAAACATAACTGACGAAATGTGGGGGTACTATAAGTCATCTCTGTCAACCCTTTCAAGGATTACAGGCGTTATGTTATAGTTTGTATTCAAGTTACGGAGTCGTATACCTGCTTTTTAATTATTTAATTCTACATACATATGGATAGTTAATTCAAGGTATTTTCAAGGTTCTTTAGAAGAAAATCTCGAGAATATCTTGTTCGTAACATGACACGAACATTGCATTTCGAATGAACTAGCTTTTGCCCGCGGCTTCGCCCGCGTGGAGGTCGGAAATTATCCCACGTGAACTTACTACCGGGATAAAAAGTATTCTACGTGTTAATCCAGGTTATAAACTATCTGTGTTCCAAATTCCATCCAAATCTGTTCATTAGTGTTTGCGTGAAAGAGTAACAAGCATCCATCCTCACAAACTTTCACATTTATAATATTAAGGCTCGTACACACTGGCGCGACGCGACGCCCGTCACAAAGGCACCGCGTGTCGCGCAACGAGCGGCGCCTTTGTGTAGCGCTGTCGCGTCGCGCCTGTCTGTGGGAGCCTTTAGTAGGAAGGAAGTAGGATAGGGTAGGATGAACTTTCGGAGCAACGCGCGTTGAAGTCGATGTATTCTCTTAATTAGTGTTATCGATATTTCTGCTTATTATAAAAATGATGGGGTTACAAGAAACTTTAGAATATAATAATCACATTTCAGATACAGATGTTGCCATATGTCATTATCCTGAGGGCCTAAAGGCCACAGGATTTGACATAGTTTTTTATTTATGTTTATATTTATATATTTATTTTTTAGTTATGATTTAACTGTTTTTAATAGGTCAATAAATGTCCGTTACAAGAATTAAAAAATTGCGACGCTACAACATAATAGGCAGTTTTCAAAGATAAATAAAAGTTGGTAAATTTTAATTATACACATCGCTCCCGCCTCCCCGTTTGAGTTAATCTCTTGCCTAATGATCACGTCACAAATCAGCTGGCTAAATTGGTACTCTCTTACAGAATTGGCTCCAGGTGTGGCAGGGGCCTGAAGGCAGGGGGGAGGGGGAGGGGGGAGTACCCAGCGAGAGCGGAGCCAGCCATTCATAAAACTAAGCCCGATCGATATAAAACGTCTCACCTACCCCGAAATGTCACTCCAAATTACTACATTACCCGCCCGCGTTCATTGCTTGGTCAACGCACTCCCTCCGGTAATAGAACGCCACTAAAAAGGCAATGGATTGTGTACATTGCCGTAATATAGCGTCTGAGTGAGGGGGACGTGTTGTTTTAGGTAGATTTATACTTTCTCAAGCTCCTAAAGTACGTTTCGAGATTTAGTTGAGATTGGATTGTTTGGTTGGTTTAGTGCGCTCTTCGACTAGTCTGGCTGGCTCTGTATGCTCGGCCAATTAAGTTGGGGACGAACATAAAGAGTGAAGGCTTCATGGTTAGTTGAAGCTTTTTCTTTCAGTTTCAATTCAATTTTCTTTATTGAAATAATGTCTGGAACGATTTATATTAAAATATCAGCTTGTAATTTTTGCCTAGAGACACGGCAAAGGCTTCATTCTCATACTTACATGAAAGAAAGTACGAGATTTTCATGAGATTTTTCTATATATTAAAATTGTTACTTCAACAATGTAGTGGCATTATTACATGCAACAAAGGGACTCTTAGAGGTAGAATTATTCTGTTGAAAACGAATTTGATTCTGAATCTTATAAGAGGTCACTTAACAATTTATTTTAATCTGGGGTTCTCTACCACAGCCCTTTAGAATGCAGTCATTGCGTCTTCAGAGTTTATAATGTCAATGCGAAGAAGTATCACTTGGATTTTTGAGAATAAATTAAAATTAAGCTGTCTGATCGAGGCTCGTTATATGTGCATCTGCCGTACTCAATGATTTGACTACCCGACTGAAAGAAAAGAAAGAAAGAAAGAAAAATATTTTATTTGGGACACGCACAGGAAATACAAAGAGTAAAAATAAAAAAGGAGCATTTAAAACTACCAAAATTAACAATAAAAAAAATAACAACAATAAACAAGTAAAAAACCTGTGCGAGGCCAAAAAGGCTCCTGTCTCAGCATAATGCTGCGATATTTAAAAAAAAAATAAGTACCGCAGCGCTGGTATTCTGATCGGGCCCGCTGTGATGCCACGGACACACCTACGGACATCTTTATATCCCACTAGGGGATTATTAACATAAATAAAAAAATATCATAAGAAAATAAAGCAATAGAAAATTATTTAGAAAACAAAAATAAATAAATAAAAACCATTATTATGTATGACAGTGAATAAAAATCGACCCAAGCCCGACGCCGACTGGTGGCGCCCTCGAAAACTATGAAGACGCAAGTGTGCCTAAGGCCCACTTGCGTGTTCATGGGTAATCCAGAGTTAAACTTTGAAATATTAAACTCACCGATGTCGGCGACCCTCGACTGTGGACGCACCCGAATCGATGACACCATAACGAAAATTTTGCACATCATTTTGATTTAGACTTCTTTTTACTCCCAAAAACCATAAAAATTACACCCCTGCAATAGAATAAATACAGTATTTATGTGTCTGTCATTTAAAAAAACTTACGAGTATTTCGAGGATAGATGGCCATAGAGGAGAGATGGCCAAATGAAATATTACCAACTCTCACAACGAGATGGCACTGTTTTTTGTAGTCAGTGTGGACGTCGCCAACATTCTCGCGACACTGTGTAGGAGTTCGAAACAAAAAATAAATGTGAGTAATTTGCAGATACCTTAGCTAATTAGAAAATAAATACGCATGGTTAGTGATTAAACTGTGGACATAATGTAGACATTTTTTTACCGTATTTTGAGCTGTATCACTTAGGGCATATACTTGTATATAACATAACCTCTAAAAGCGGGAGGTACTGTTGTTGATTTATATCGAAGAATTAAGGGTGGGCCATCTCTCCTATATATTTTAGGACTAACGGCCCTAATTTTTAAAGGGTAGATGGCTATATTACCTACTACTTTTATTGCTTATTTATGACGTATAAATAAGCAACAAAAGTAGCAGGCGTGTGGGATGTGGCGAAACTATTACGAAACAGAACTATTAGAAGACTGGATACAGTGCACTGTATGCGAGCATTGGGTGCACGAAAACTGCACGGAATTCGAAGATAAACGTCACCCATTTGGCGTAAAGATTATGCATCTGAAAAGAAGGAAAAGAAGGCAAGATGACTAGACTGAACGGAAATGAGGACCGGTTTTGAGGTATAAAGCGCTAATTTCCCTATGATTACTCCATGTGGCCATCACATATTGATTAAAATAGTATGGCCATCTTACCTCAACTTCTATGGCCATCTTATATTGAAAAGCTTTGGAGAGATGACCACCCCCCAGAGTTTTAGTTTTTTTTTAAGTGAAGGTAACAGTGGTATTTTGTTATTATTTCGTGTTCAATTTGATTAGTCAGAAACAAATTACTGAATCTAAATAAAAATATTTGTTTTATTTGATGGACTTCAAAATAGAATGCCCCAGAGAAAACTATGGCCATTTGTCCACGAATTACCCATATTACAAAAACAGTATCGATGGTCTAGAAGACAGATGTTATAAGTGCAGTTTTGGTAATTTTTCAGGAAAGCAGTTTAAAGAAAATTTAAAGTTTAACACGCTATTACACAAAAATGTTCAATCAATCATAGTTTGTTTGTTATTAAACCATTATGTGGATGGTATAATAATATACTTCGCCAGGTCTAGCATTCCGAGACAGAGAGGTCACGTGGGAGACACAAGCCTACGTCATCACCGTTGTGTTACCAGTAGTGTGTAATAATAACTCCTCAACCGCCTTTATTACTTGTGCGAATCCGATAAAACTATGACGTTTTAACTAACAATTACGTTGGTATATGTTTAAATTGAATTGTTTCGTTTGAATAGAATAACGAAAGGACAATTTAAATGCTCTAAATATATTTTTTAACAGAATGGTGACTGAAAATGTTTCCATATTTCGTGTTTTGTTGCAATAAAGTGGCAACTGGATAGTGACGTAAGCATGTGTCACTCCCGGAGTGCCAGACCTTGTTTTTTTAGACCATGGTACTTACCTACTTATTTTCGAAGTCCATAATCAGTTGACCACGGATAATAACTAACCAGTAATTTTCTTTTATCTCTGTATAATAACCAAATCAAAATACGTGTGCCTACTGTATGTTATTGAGGAGTTCAATTGTCAGATCTTCACCATATTAAATGGGACCATCTCGGGAGAAGATATTTACAAACAAAAAAACGCGAGCGGTCGGGGAACCCCCGCCACAGAACAAAGTTCCTTACGCGATATTCGCACGCACACACTCGTGTATTAAAATAGAAAGAGACAGAGAGAAAGTGTAAATTTAATACGCGTTTTTAATACAGAGCCATCTAGTATAAGTTTTTAGAAGCTCTCATAAAGTTGCCGCGCACTATTGGCTTCAGCACCCTCGAAAACCATGAAAACGAAACTCATGATGACAATTTGAAAATTTTCACAGCTGCCATCTTGGATTTTCATGTTGACGTCACTATCGGCTTTAGCACCCTCGAAAACCATGAAAACGACACCCATGATTATTAAAAATTTCCACAGCCGCCATTTTTTATTTTCATTTTGACCTAACTATTGGCTTTAGCACCCTCGAAAACCATGAAAATGACATCCACGATTAAAACCTTGAAAATTTCCACAGCCACCATTTTTTATTTTCATTTTGACCTAACTATTGGCTTTAGCACCCTCGAAAACCATGAAAATGACATCCACGATTAAAACCTTGAAAATTTCCACAGCCGCCATTTTTTATTTTCATTTTGACCTAACTATTGGCTTTAGCACCCTCGAAAACCATGAAAATGACATCCACGATTAAAACCTTGAAAATTTCCACAGCCGCCATTTTTTATTTTCATTTTGACCTAACTATTGGCTTTAGCACCCTCGAAAACCATGAAAATGACATCCACGATTAAAACCTTGAAAATTTCCACAGCCACCATTTTTTATTTTCATTTTGACCTAACTATTGGCTTTAGCACCCTCGAAAACCATGAAAATGACATCCACGATTGAAACCTTGAAAATTTCCACAGCCACCATTTTTTATTTTCATTTTGCCCTCTCTATGGGCTTCAGCACCCTCGCAAACCATGAGTCGCTCGAAATAGGTCGCCCGCGCTGTTACTTCGTTTTCGCTTAGCGAGCTTCCTGAGTTTTTTTCTTTTTGCTTGGCTCCTAAGAGTCATAGCCTGATGTTAAATATAACCTATAAGGTTAACCTTCCTCAAGAATTGGGCTATCAAACAATTTTTCAAATCCAACTGGAAGTTCCAGAGACTACCGCGTTCAAACAAGCAAACAAACGAACTCTTCAGCTTATTAATTAGTATTTCTTACTTATTTCCTTTTGCTCGTCTCCTAAGTGTCCTAGCGTGATGTTAAACAGTATATACCCTTCCTCAAGAGTTGGACTACCAAATGCAAAAGTAATTTTTCAAATCCAACAGGAAGTTCCCGAGATTAGCGCGTTCAAACAAGCAAACAAACAAACTCTTCAGCTTTATTATTCGTTAGTAGAGATTAATAAATACATTTTTGGTAGACACGCAACTAAAATACTATAGATAAGTCTTAAAAACTAATTAAATATGTATTATGTGCTAAACGAGTATTTCCAATGTAGCGGTATCTACATCGCCACATGCGAGCTACACGTCACAATGACGTCACGCAAGATCCTTCATCGCGCAAGCAGAGTTTACCGCGCAACTAGCAAATATACAACGTCCCGACATCAATCGTCGGGCAGTTGCACACCAGACACGACACCCGTCTGGTCGGAGGATTCTTCCCTTTTCCATAGAGTATGAGTGAACTTTAGATCCTGTTCCTCATACCTCTATACCAATTTCAAAATCCTCGAATTTACGTAACGTTTACGTCGCGCGATCGTACGAGTATTAGGCCACAGTTCCTGAAAATCGTCGAATTGACGCTTACATGTTGTTGCAGGCATTGCAAATGGAAAACGATTTTGATTTGTTTACGTTGGTTTTTACCAAAGGGAAATACATGTCGGATTTTTCACTATTGATGGACGTTACCACAGCAGTTTTTTGTGAATATTTTCTATTTAATTTAAGGCAGCTGTCTTTTGAAGTTATTTATTTAGTTCGTAATGTATTCGTATTCGATAAAATTTTATTAAATACTCACCTTTTTATTTTGTTTTCTGGGGGAACCTTCAAAAGGCACCCGGCCTCTGGGGAGGGAGGTCGGGAAGTGTGGGATTTTGAACTCATTAAAACCACCCCGGTGATCACCATCAGCACATAGGGGGGGAGGGGTCCCGGTTCCTCTTGAAAAATCAATTCCGGAACCCCCCCTGTGCAACGCCGGAAAGGCACATTCCTGGGGAGACTGTAAAGGGGCCTCCCCTGAGTAGAACTTTAGACGAGTAGTCATTTCCCGTCATTAAAATCAAGCTGTGATCGTCAATCTGTTTACCATTCGTGGTAATTTGGGCTAATCTTAAAGAGGAATCATAAAAATACATATATTACTTTTTTCACATGTACTATCGGCCCAAGTTAAGCATGCTCACTTAAGAAAATATTCCTGCGAGAGCGCAGCTAGTGACAAACCACACCCCTTCCTAGTTTCCCCCAATTAGAGACAATATGCATTTGTGTGAGTAATGAGCGAGTAACATAAAATAACAAACATTAGCTAGAGCGCGGCAGTGCCAATACAAGGAACAACTGCAAAACATTTGAGATAATCCTAAGGTAATAAAAAAACGTATGGCCCTTGTATTAAGCCGTCCTCTATTGTTTAACCGAATTTCCAGACATTCCCACTAAATAACAATGGGTCTTAGATAATGAACTTATTTTTATTTCAGTTGCAAGAGTTGTGCGGCTTGCGGCCTTGCGTTAGCTACAAACAAAAAGCTCTGATAACATTGTATGAACTGCGCAGAGTATTGGTTCAAATATTACTGTAATTTTCAAGTATTCCCAAATTGCCCAAGTATAAACAAACACATAGAAATTTAGATAGTTATTTACTTTTAATAAAGTCGATTAAACACAAAAAATTTCAATATAAACATTTGATACCTTCATGCAGTGCCGGTCAACGCACCTATACCTAACGTATTCAGGGAGCCGTGAGATAAAAGGTAAACAAACCATAAATGTCCGTTCAATCGATTTTGAATGCTATTGTGTTGGTGGCATGACAAATGGCAGCTGCAGTAAACAGTTGGTATTGTAACCACTTTTTTGCCTTTAATGCCATCCATAAGCCTACGGAATAGAAGTCAAAATCGGTGGAACGGACTGTAATAAAACGGTTCGTTTCAATGTCTCATCTTATTGTGAAGGGAATATGGTGCGGTTGCTGCGGCATGCGGCATCACATAGGATATGGTGAAAATTGGAGAGGCAGTGAAAGTGTTCATAAATAACCTATATCTATAGACCCGATAGAGAGAGGAAAATATTAAAGTGGATTAATACATATAAATTGTAGTTTATTAGTTATTACAAATTATTTTTGTAAATACTGCAATATCAATAATACATTTTCTAAACCAAACAAACAGAAGATATGAGTACTAAAATTAATTCTTGTCCATAATAAAAAAACAATTCAATTCAATAACAAAGAGCTCACGCCGCCGCCGCGCCGCGCTGGCCGTGCCCATTAAAAACTCGTCTCTTAGCAGAAACAAGTGAGCATAGTACTCTCCTAGTGTGAGTGTCACACATTCTATACATGATTATACTAATACGAACACCACTAAAATACGCTTTGTGCATCCTATTGGTCAAAACTCGTGCATTGTGCGATCGAGTCGTGAGCCGTGCTATGCGATTATCGCCTTAGAGGTGAGCATGCAGAAGTTTGGCCGATAGTACACACGATTTTGTTCACATGACAAACTTCATGCACCCCTTATCCACTCAGGCATGATAAAGAAGAAGAAAAGAAAGAAAATACGTTTATTTGCGGTAAACATGACGCAAAGAAAAAACACACGAACACAAAAAAGAACGAGTTAGGGGAAAATATGCGTTACATTCACGCAAAACAGTTTAACAATTAGTTAAGTTTTAACGGTATCACGTTCTAACTGCAAATCTGAAACTTAGTAGTTACGGTCACCACATGTGTTAAGTAAGTAAGTGGTTACTTGACTGGTTGACGACCCTGAGGTCGTCGGATATAGTTGAAGTTTGGTAAGAAACCGATGGATATTTTCGAATAAAATTTAACTTAATTAATAGAAAACAAACAGTTCATTTATCTAATTTAATTTCATTTGAAAACATCCATCGGTTTCTTACTAAACTTCAACTATATCGACGACCCTGGTTACTTATCTCTATTGGTGACTGTACAATAGCCACAGAAAGCTGTAACGTTAATTTAATTAACGTAAATGATTGGGTCATTGTAGTAATTAACACTTAAGGCATAATTGCAACAACAATCTTCGCCTGGGAGATTGATGATCTCCGTCTGTTGTTATTATGAGTGTGCTCAGGTACAGCTGTATATTTTGATACGCCTTTCACGAGTCGAACCGTGGGGTCCACTGGGTTTTTTGTTCTCCTACATACTTACATCATATTTTTTTTATTAAAAGCAATTTTGTATCTGACTGACAGACAACGCAAATTGACGTGAAAAGATATTGTGTTCTTCGGAGAATAAAAAAGAGCGCTAAGAAAGGATATTTCTAAATTCTACCCTCTGGATTTAAATGATGTGCGAAAAACTGAAAAATACTTATTAAAAAAAAAACAATATACCTACCTACCTAATTGAAAAACAAACTTAACCAAATCCCTGTAAAAACAGCTTACCAAAATCCCGTAAAAAATCTCCACCTCAGCAAAACCGACTTATCTTCTTAAACCTTTCATCACCGGAATGGATCTCTAAAGATGATTTTTCAAGGGCAATTCATTACCATTACAAAGGAGTTTGGAAGGAGACTGTCGTTATCTCAGGGAAGCAGACGGCAGCGTACTTTCTGTTTACATTTTATAGAGGTGCGGATAAGTGTCACTTTGCCGGCTTGAATAAACACGATAAGTTAATAGGAACACATATTAGGTATTTTAAGGGTTCGATAAGGTTTGAAGAGAGGTATGGGTATGGGCTAATGAATAAAACAGTTTCGTGAGCCCATTTCCTCACATTATTCCGGCTGCCAGGTAGTCGACGATGGGAGGTTACTAAGTGTTTCGATTGGTACTTAAGGGGGAAGCGCATGGGTAGCCCGCGACTGTATTGAATGGCTATTTCAAGAAATCATGACATTTGACACCAATTCTAACTTAAGGAGTTGTATTGCTGATTCTAATGATTATAATTCTGTAAAGCCATATTTGTTACGGCCGCGAATCATATTTTAATCAAAATACAACCTGACAGTGACCTGCAAATTGCAAAAAACTTAAGAAAATTTTAATTTCGCGGGCTACCCTGAAGGTTCCGCCTTAAGCAAGTAAGAAAGCTCCGGCTTCCTTCGACCAGTGTCGGCTATCCAGCACCTTGTGAACAGGAGGAATTTGGAAGAAAGCAAAAGCATTTTTCATAACTAAAACCAATATTAATGCAAGTTACCGTTAAGTTAATGTAATAACATCATTGCAAGCTTACTGGTTAGTATCCTAATAAAAAGGATATCCTACATTAGACTCGACTGTTTAATCTGCTTAGCCTTTCGCGAATTATGTTGGGGTCGGCTTCAAAGCTAACCGCGTGCACCAGTATTTTACATGGAGCGACTGCCTATCTGATCTCCACAACCCAGTTACTGGGTAACACGATAACCCTTGGGTAAGACTGGTTGTCAGACTTTTTGGCTTCTGACTACCCGTAACGACTGTCAAAGATCTACGAATGACAGCCGGGACCAACGGCTTAACGTGCGGAGGCACGGAGGGGTCTCGGTATGTAATAGATGATCACCCATCCACGGACCGACCGCGGCAAGCGTAGCTTAACCCTCAATCGACCCGTGCGTATGTTATCATTAAGCGACAACCCCTCGAGTAGACTCAACTCTTATTTCTAATAAGACGTATCAGTATTAACCCACCAAAGTTACACTATCTTTCCTTTTACTGCATAGTTTTTAACTGACTTCTTAAAAAGGAGGAGGTTCTCAAAACGCCGTTTTTTTTTAATTTGTTACGCTATATCTCCGACAATTTAATGGATTGGGTATGCGTCAGGGGCGGTTCCATATAAATTTTATTAACTTTGATTGGGTAGTTTTTTAGTTAGCTTCAATAATACGTATTTTTTTAATTTAGCGTGTATTGATGATGTTATTAACTTCCTGTCACTGTTATTTACATAGCAAGTAGTGGTATACGAAATTGTGTGGGGTAGGTACAACTACTAAAAACTGAAAAATAAAAACAAGTCTTGTTGTCTTTGCACGTCGGCGTAGTCTGTTTTTTTTTTTTTGTAAAAAAGTTTTTATTTGGGTAGACTCTGGGATATACGAGGTGCATTCAATAAGTACCTAGCCTCATCGCCAGAGGGCGCTGTAGTTTCAAAAGAGTTTTACCACAGTGTAGCACATTCTTTTTTAATTCTTTTTTCAAATTTTCATTCCAATCCCTTCATTTGTTTTAATTTGACAACTTATGGAAGCGAACGTGTCGATCGGTTTTACAAAAATGGAAAAAGAGCAATATCGTTCGGTGATTCGATTCCTATTTTTGGAAGGGAAAACGCGCATCGAAATCAAAGAGCGCTTGGATGCTGTGTACGGTGACTCTTCTCCATCGATGGCCACCGTCAAGAATTGGTTCAACGAGTTTGCACGTGGCCGTACGTCGGTTTTTGATGAACCACGTCCAGGTGCACCGAAAACAGCTGCTACGGAGGAAAACATTAAAAAAATCCATGATCTCGTATTGGCAGATCGCCGATTGAAGGTTCGGGAGCTAGCTGAGACTGTAGGCATTTCAGAAGGAACAGTGCATCATATTCTTCACGAGGAACTCGGCATGAGAAAGCTGTCGGCGCGATGGGTGCCGCGTTTACTCACACCAGAAAACAAGCGCAACCGTGAGACCACATCGGAGACGTGTTTGGCGCTGTTTAAGATGAATCCAGCGTAGTTTTTGCGTCGTTTTGTGACCGTCGATGAAACCTGGATCCACTGGTACACACCAGAGACCAAGGAGCAATCAAAACAATGGATCCAGACCGGGGAACGTGCTCCAAAGAAGGCGAAAACTGTAAAATCGGCCGGAAAAGTTATGGCCACCGTTTTCTGGGATTCACAAGGTGTGATCTACATCGATTACCTCGAGAAGGGTAAAACAATTACAGGGCTTTACTATGCCGATTTATTAGGCCGATTCGACGCCGAATTAAAGAAAAAACGACCCCATCTGGCGAAGAAAAAAGTGCTGTTTCACCACGACAACGCACCGGTTCACACGTCTGCCGTTGCCATGGCCAAATTGGTCGAATTACGCTACGAATTGCTGCCCCATCCACCGTATTCTCCAGATTTGGCCCCTTGTGACTTCTTTCTGTTTCCTAATCTGAAAAAATCACTCGCCGGGAATAGATATGGATCGAATGAGGAGGTCATCGCCGCCACGGAGGCCTATTTTGCAGAGTTTGACAAAAACTATTTTTCGGACGGGTTAAAAAAGTTGGAGCATCGCTGGGCTAAGTGTATCGAACTAAAAGGAGACTATGTTGAAAAATAAATTGCCACTTTTCCAAAATTTTCGTTTACTTTTTGTAGGCTAAGTATTTATTGAATGACCCTCGTACCTTACTAAACGAACATATAAACTTCATGGTTAAAAACATGATCAAAATCAAAATCAAAATATTTTATTTTTCATACCTAAACCAACATGGGCACTTATGAAACGTCAGAAGCTATGTGCACGGTTCCAATTGGTTGTTTCCTATGGAGAAGAACCGGCAAGAAACTCCACGGTTACTCTTTTAAAAATAAGGGGCTTTTACAATGTTTCAAATTACAGTGTTGATAATGGGAGGACAGTGTAGGCCTGTCAACAAGTAACAGGCACTCATCAAAATATAAAAAATATATATAAAAGGTCTACTAGTCTACAGTCTACAAGTTAGGCCTGCAACGTTCTCACATTCACAAAATATAGAAGAATCTATATAAAAATAAAATCCTATTTAAACCAAATGACATGATTGCCATTACAACTGTAACAAATCTGAATTAAAATCCTGTGTACAAAAGCCATGCTACACGCAAACATTAACGTGTCTAATTGCCAAGGGTGCGCCACAATTAGTCCTTTAGAAACGTTCCATACACTGCTAATTGCTTCGCCTAACTAGTTTAAAAGGGCTAGTATTTCCGAATCTATGAACCATGAATCACACTATCACAACACGATAGTCACCAATGTGCAACATGACGCATACATATAGCGCTGCTAGGTTATTTTGGCTCGTGGCCAAAATTGGAACTAACGCCGCCATCTTGTTTTGCACAAAAGTTTATCAACAGCGCCCCCCTGCCAATATCATTCAAGCGTCAAAATATCCTTGTAGCAGAATCAGAAAGAAAAAAATTATAATCCAAAAGTGCACGCCTCATAATGTCATGCAATTCTATAAAAAATAACAAAAAAACAACGAAATGTCCTGTCGTATTTTTATACTACTAATTATGTACAATTAAACTACATTGAATTAGACCGTGATTTTCGAAAGGACTTAGTATTCGATAATACAGAAGCGGTTAAAAAAAAATGAACTCGATTAGTTAAGTATTCGGGAGTTATCGAAACCACGCCAGGATCCATACATAAAGACACACGGACGTCCACAGAATAATTATTTTAAACAGTTTTTTCTTTATTTTAAATAGCAAAATGTCTTTTGAAAATAACATGAGTGTTGAAACTAGTGTTTTTTCTTGACGTTTGTGTGTGAATATTATTCTACAAGTGCGATATAAAGTAAATAGAGACAAGGAATTACTTGTTCTTTGTAAGGCGAGAGTAGGGCACTACCTCACGCGCTTCCCTTATGAGGCGTGCAATTAGGCCAGTTCGAGTACAGTACGTGCCAAACAAAGAAATAGAACTCATCAATATATACGGGAGTCTATATCTGTACTAATAATAAAACTGAAGAGTTTGTTTGTTTTTTTCTTTGGACGCGCTAATCTCTGGAATTACCAGTCGGATTAAAAAAAAAATTGCATTTGATAGCTGGATTTTTGAGGAAGGTTATGGGCTTTTTAGCATCACGCTACGACCATAAGGAGCAAAAAGAAAAACAGTCAGAAAGAACGCTAAGCGAAAACGAACCAATCAATAAAAAAAAACCTTTTAAACGAAGAGGCTGAGGTTTTAAAAAATGTAGGGGAATGTACAAAATCCAAGCGTACGAAGTCGCGGGCGAAGTGCTAGCTATAACATACACGGCCGAACTTGTCTGGCGGTTTGAGTAAACAGGGCAATTCAGCTCAAAACGCAAATAACACATAGATACTTATTAATAGGTACTTAAGGGAGATTCATGGTGTATGTGATCTATGGGTTTGTTGAAGATGTGTGAAGGGGATTGTGGTATGGAGCCATTTTGTCTGTTTACTACGTGTGGTTTAATAGGGAAAAAAATGATCTCTTCCGTGGAACGACATAATCTTGACAGATTTCGTAAAACCTTTCCAGAAATCCTCTTTAACTTATGATTGGTTTTTCAAACAAAAATCCAGCCTAGAGCTGTTACTGAGAATTTCCGGATTGAAAACTCAATAACACTCACAGCCTCTGGTTCAGCCTAGTTCCCTTACATTCAGTCGTCGCGTTTGCGACCTGTAGACCATCATTTTGTTGTTAGGTTTAGTTTAGTTAAGATATTTTATTGTTTTATTTTTTTCTTATTTAATGTATATAGTTAGTTAAGTAGAATAAAAACTATTAGTGTTAAGATTCAAAAGGCAGTTTGAGTAATTTATGCGGCCTACCCAAATGTCTTTTCTTTGGTATTGTTTGTCGAATCGTTAAGCTCCTTAAGTTCTGAGTTGAGCTACACGATTACTGATAAATGCGTGCACTGACTGGACAGGTCCACTCAATCTGTGTGGTTCTTTCTTCAAATGACCATTTCAGACACTAATCTACATGTTCTTCACATGATCTGACCAAGATTATATCTGGAGTTTAAAAGAGACTGTGACCTCTGAGTTTGTTTCGGCCTTTCTTCTCAGAGTAGTCAGATAGGGAACGCCGACCTCATCTAGTTTAAAAAATATGATGACGTGTAAAAGTATCTACCTAAACCTACCTACAGAACCTACCTACCGTATACCTAGTGTAAACCTACTTACAGAACTAAAATCATTTATCAATTAAATAATAGATAAATTCCATTTCTACTATAAAACAAAACGATCGTGCTGCTTATACACTTGACTATACACGAAATTATTACGCAGTTACAGAAGCTACATAGAGTATTATAATGCTATATAATTCCACTACATGCAAAGACACATAAGCCTCTGAAATACATTCCTCTTTTGGGAAACATAAAAGAATACAGTATTTCTTCCTTATAATGACAATGTTGAGTCATCGAAAAACGCCTATTTATTGTAGAGAATGTGTTTGTCTCCAGAGAATTGCAAACACCGTAACTTCATAATAAATCTCGCGTAATTTTAAAACTGTCGAAAAATTGTGAACAGCACCGTAATTGCGTAACACATTATCAGTCACAATTAGAATCATTTTGAAGGATATTGCTAATACATTGCTTCATGTGTTCGAAAAATGTGTGTCTTAAACAACGGAAATAACGCAATGAATGTTGTTGAACTGTCAATATGAAAGCCATTGCTACTGTTAGTGTGTTACGCAATTACCACGCTGATCATTTCGTTTACAATAAAACGTATTAAATTCGATTGTTTATTAATATATTATCTGCCTGTGTCTTGTCGGCAGATTGCGAGATGGTTTTCACTACATGTTGTTATTTTTTATGTTTTCAAGAATGGATATTCACGCTTTTTTACACACAGTACCTACCTACAACCATATACAACGTTAAAGCTATATCGACAACAGTAAGTTTTCCCAAGCAATAAGAAAGAAAAGAAAAGAAGAAAGAAAATACATTTATTTGCTATAAACATGACGCAAAGAAAAAGCACACAAACACAAAAAAGAACGAGTTGGGGGAAAATATGCGTCACATTCACGCAAAACGGTAATCGCTCAGCATAATGCTACGACAAGCAAGTTTTCATGGTATCAATAATCGAATGATCAACTTTCAATGTTTGATAAGTTAAGCTCTAAAAATCGTGTTAAACGTAAGTCGTAATATCAAATAACATAAAATATACAGAGTATATTATAATCCCAGAAATAAAACCTTTCCACAAAAATAAAACAGCCAAGTGTACATAAAATCATATATAACAAAGCCGACAGGGTCAGAAATACCGAGTCCCAATAGGCGTTTCATTGGGCGTATCAGGAAAATACCGGGTATTTCATCCCCGGACAGCCCCGTCCTGGTAAATAAACATTAGCATAAATCCAATATCAGCTCACTGCTCAGTCTCTGGACACCTGCCTTGCAAGTTTCATAAAATTACTTTCCCTTCTATATTCGTTTGAAAAGAGGATTTCTTTCGAGTTTATTTACTCTCTGGATCGGTTTTCAATTGTTTTGTGATCGCTTTTTAATAACGTGTTTGATATTAGTTTTTGGGATTTGGGATTCAGATAATAATTATATTTATTTTCTCTTCACAAGTTTTAGATAGAAGCTAATTGAGTTTTAATATATCGTATGTGTATGTTGTGTGTGTGTGTGTGCGTGTATGTATGCTGAGTTCGATCAATCAATCAATCAAAATATTTTATATCACACAAACCTACATGGCCACTTATGAAACGTCAAAAGTTAGGTGCACGGTTCCAATTGGTTGTTTCCTATGGAGAAGAGCCGGCAAGAAACTCCACGGTTACTCTTTTAAAAATAAGGTGCTTTTACAATGTTTTCAAATTACAGTGTTGATAGGTATGGGACGACAGTGTAGGCTGTCCGGTAAGGACCAAGCCCAGGTCGACGGCGCTACGTGTTCCACGCGCGCCTCAAAGAGATGTCAGCATCATTGACGGGGTCCGATAGGGCCGATGCCTGCCAGGGTCACGGATTGTTCGAAAGAGCTACCGTGGCCCTGGTTCACAGGCAACTGAAGCAACACGGGTGGGTTTAAGTCAGTAAGAGTCTGACACGCCCTTACGCTCCGCCCAGAGCGGGAGAGGTCATTTAATGATTTCCCACAAAAAAAAAAGGCCTGTCAACTAAAAACAAGTACTCAACAAAATATAAATATCTACAAATCTACAGTCTACAAGTTAGGCCTACAACGTTCTCACATTCACAATGTATAGAGGAATTTATATAGATCGCCAAGACTAGCATACTAAAAATCGTGAGTAGCAGCCCGGGTGTCTAGATTTGTGTCTGATCAGTGGCAATAGACTCGCTCCCTATTACAAAGGACTTACACAAGACTTGCGAAATGTGGATTAAATAATACCCCTCTGCCTATCTATTCAAGGAATGCAGCCGTGATGTGATGTAATTTTATGTACGGTGTTTGGCTAACAAGGAACTTCAAGGCTATAAACTCAAACTCAAACTCAAAGCATTTATTTCAAATAAACCAATTACAGGCACTGTTGAATTGTCAAGGGGTCGGTCAGAAAGATGAAGCTACTTGCCCATTCCAAAGCGTAGTAGGTACTTAAGCATTCCTTAGGTACCTTTAACCGCATTGGTGCGCTTCGCTAGACAACCCGGAACCCAGGCTCTTATGTTCTGAGGACAGGACTTCACGAATCCCTGTGATGAAAACACAGCCAATTGGAATAGAATCGCCTTTCCAAAACAGAGGGCACCACAGGGAGACTTCTTTGTGAAATATAAATGTAGACCACCAAATTAATCGACGCATCCAGGTGTGAGGGTTTAAGTTAAATTGTCATGCCGAGCATAGCAGCAAAGGCCTGCTTCTAATCTTCATATCACTTAGTAACATTGTTGTAAAGAACATAGAGGTTTATTTATAAACGTTGCTCAAAGTTAAGTAATGATTAACAGCTGTTTAACCCTGCATTTGAGTTATGTTCTTTTCAGGAATGTTATAAATGTGCCTTTTAATTTGAAGAACATGAGTAAAATCAAAATATTTTATTTCCACTTAAACTTATATGGGCACTTATGAAACGTCAGAAGCTGGGTTCCAATTAGTCGTTTCCTATGGAGAAGAGCCGGCAAGAAACTCCACGGTTACTGTTTTAGAAATATTTTTTATGGGCGAGATGCACTGAGAGAAGCTATAATATTTTATTACATAATGTCATAGATGAAGCCCATTTCAGCCGGGAATATTGTATAATCCGTTGAGATAGGTCAGTATGGACCAGTAGCGAAGGGTCAATTTTTGTAAGAGGTAAGCCGGAGACATAACTTTAATGTGATTATATTATTTGTCTATAGAATATTGACTGTGTCATTTTTCTAAGGGAAGCCGGTAAGAATCGAGCTGTATGGATCCCTCGCCACTGGTTTGGACATATACTCGTATGAAACTTAGAGGTAAATATAGTTCTAAGGAATTACGTGTTTATATAAATTTTTGAAAGCAGTTTTGGAACCAAGTTCCCTTTCGCACGTTATACTGTGCACACTTGGAGAATGAGAGCTAGACCGAAAAAAGTGTAACGTTTTGACCGTCACGACACTGTAGCGGTATCTACAACGCCACATGCGAGCTACGCGTCACACTGACGTCACGAAAAATCCTGCATCGCGCAAGCAGAGTTTACCGCGCAACTAGCATATATACAACGTCCCGACATGAATCGTCGGGCAGTTGCCAACCAGACACGACAGCCCTCTGGTCGGAGGATCCTCCCTTTTCTATGGAAGATGAGTGAAATTTACACCCTGTTCCTTATACCTCTATAACACTTTTGTTACGCAACAAAAGTGTACGCAAAAGTAAAAGGAACTGCTTTCCAACCGGATGTCCTTCGACGCCTCTCGACTGTTTTTCTTAACTATATTATCCTAAATACAAAGAACTAACTCCCAAGAACAAACTTTCTGTAATAGTTTCAGATTTTTCAAAACTGACCGATCTCAACGGATTACTCCGTATAATAACAAAGACTTATATCCTCAATCTACGTAGGTACATATTGCTTAAAAATAAGAAGTCTATATAGCCTTTATTTTTCCTTTATCCGTAGCATAAGACGGTAGATTCCAGGTATAAGCCGGGATTGGGGATTTGGAAGTGAATCCAAATGTTACAGCCAAATATTGTGGGAAGAAAAAATATCCCTTAGGCCGAGGAAAATACACTTTATTAGTAATTTGGAGACCGGGTCAGGGTATAAGAATAAGGTATAGACACGTTGGTATATCAAGGGTCTGATGTCGGATTTCTACATCTTATCGATCGTACTGGTGAGAAGTAATATAAATTAAAAATTAAAAAGTTAGTAAATCAGAGATTATGTCGATGTTGATGATAACATCATTATCAGTAGTCCACTGCTGGACTATTGACAGGATAGACCTCTGCAATCGCAACCATTTAACTTCTCAGCTATTCTCATCCAACGGGGCGAGCACGGCCTTCTGCGACATGGCTTGAGCCACACATTTTTGGCGATAAACCGTTTTGTCTTAAATGCTTGCACGACGGCGTGAGATAATTTCTTGACATGTGACATAACTTCTTGACGTTTAATTGGGAATTAATTAATTAATTAATTAATTAATCCACCTCAGACTATGCGACATGCGACTACGACAGCTCGGCGACAAGACGCTGACCTGTCGCATGACACTATCATCGGGTGTACGCGTGCACCGTGCGCACCACCATCACGCCACTAGCCTGTCGTTAGGACTCAGTAACTCGACGCCAAGAGTTCGGAACTTTGAACAAAATATATGAACATTGTCGGCCACGGCCTGTCCTTGCGTATAGTCGCCGAGCTGCCGCAGTCGCATGTCGCGTAGTTTGCGTCTTACACTCATATCTTTGCTGGCATTGGAAAGTATAAGTAGTACTTACCTAGATTTGATGTCCTTGCAGATCCATTTGACTATCGACTTTTCAAGAGACTGGTACTTTATATAAAATTTTAACACAGTTCACATATAAAATCATTAATTTTTAGGGTACACTGACGTGATGGCTTTATAATTAGGTAATACTCAAAGTTATAAGCAATGCTGAATACTATTGTTGAATAGAGGAACCGTGTTTGCGTTAAAAAACTTTTTTTGCAAAAAAGAAAACAATCCACTTCCAAAACAAAAACACTACAAACTGAAAAGTAACTTTAATTTCGGGATTCGGTGTCTTTGGTTTTTTTTTATTTTCGCCTTTTGCCACCGCCTTCCGAAATTAAAGAAATTTGTCACTTTGTAGTGTTTTTGTTTTGGAAGACGGTTGTTTTTTTGTAAGAAAGTTGTTATTTTTCTCTTTTTAGTTGAGGTACCTACTCCACACAAATTCATATATTAAAAACAAAAACAACAGTAAATGACAGTGACAGGAAGTTATTATAACATCAATACACAATAAGTGGAAAAATGCATATTATTGAAGCTAACTGAAAAACTAACCAAGCAATGGTAATAAAATATATATGGGACAACCGCTGATGCATACCCTTTCAAGGAATTCTTAAAATCGATTGATCAAAAAAAGAAATTAGAGACGAATTGATAACCTCCTCCTTTTTGAAGTCGGTTAATAAAATAACTAACTATTGTTTGTTCCACTAATTTTTAAAGACCACAAGATATTTTTGTTTCCATTGTAAATTTTAGACCTAAAAATAACCAACTCATAAAAGGTCTAAGTTACCAAACTCGTAGTCAAATTCTGGGCCGACTCTATTTAGATTGCCATTGACACGCTAAGAAGAAAAAGAATAAGAAGAGAAGAAGAAAAATAAAAGAAGAAGGAAGGAGAAGAATTGAAATAAATGGTGGGCCGTCGGCTTTGAAAGGGAAGTGAGAAAGATTCCAAGTTGTATCTTCAACCATAAGGTAGACTCATTCATTTCTATAACCCTCAAAGGAAACCATGCCCACAGTTCAGGTGTCACATCTAAATATGTGTGGATAATGAGGATTCTAGAGCCACCCTGACCCACCATTTCACGGAAGACCTGCCAGAAGTCAGCCAAGACGAAATCGAGGCGGCTCTTAAACAGCTTAAAAATGGAAAAGCCCCTGGTGAGGACGGGATTACGACCGAGCTGCTAAAAGCGGGAGGAAATTCTATATTGAAAGAGCTTCGGGAGCTCTTTAACTCTGTCTTGTTCTCTGGGAGAACTCCAAAAGCGTGGCGAACGAGCGTGGTCGTTATTTTCTTTAAAAAGGGTGATAAGACCCTTTTAAAGAATTACAGACCCATTTCGCTCCTAAGCCACGTATATAAGCTGTTTTCAAGAGTCGTCACGAGTCGTCTAGCGCGAAGACTCGACGAGTTTCAGCCACCGGAGCAGGCCGGATTTCGAGGAGGATACAGCACCATAGACCACATCCACACAGTGCGGCAAATTATACAGAAGTCCGAAGAGTATAATCGACCCCTGTGTCTTGCGTTTGTGGACTATGAGAAGGCTTTTGACTCTATCGAGACCTGCACCCTAATTACGTAACACACTATCTATCACAATCTGAATCATTTTGAAGCCTATTGCTAATCCATTGCTACATACGTTCGAAAAATTTGTCTGCTCAACAACGTAAATAATGCAATGAATGTTGTTGAACTGTCAAAATGAAACCCATTCCTACTGTTAGTGTGTTACGTAATTACCCCGCTGGTCTGTTTTGGAGTCTCTGCAGCGTTGCCAAGTCGACTGGCGATACATCCAAGTGCTGAGATGTCTTTATGAAAACGTGACAACGACCGTCCAAACCGTCCGTCGTTTGTAGTTCCCTGATTCAAATGTTGTTTGTTGAGAAAAGAACTGCGACTTGTTGGGAGCATGGGTTAATTTTCTGTCTTTTTTCATAATGTTGATGTACAGCAATGGCGCTTTATTGAATCCTCCCTGACTTTGGACGTTGTAGACAACTTAGGTGATGATAAGCAACCGTTAACCACCACCCATAAGGTTTTCCAACCTGTAATAAAAAATACTTTTAGTAATAAATGCTTGCTCAATTTTGTGACTACACACGTAGATGTTCCTTTATCAAAAACGGCCTATTTGTAAAACGTTATTGCGATATTCCACCAACAAAAACATTATTTTTCCGCACACAAAGCAATATTTTCAATCATCCCTAAATACCTTACACAACAAATATCAGCAAACGTTTCCCGGAACATTCCACCGATGTTTAAAGGAATTACACAAAATATATTAGCTGTTACAATGATGGATTATTGTTCTGATTAGTCTCTTCGGGGACGGTGTAAAGATTCCTTCACACGATCCGCCTGCCGGGTAAGCGGCACCGGGTACCCGGTGATGAATGTATGTAGGTTATACTTACTTATACTTGGACTATATTGAATTCATAAGTTGACAGTTAGAGGGATAACAGTTTGTCACAAACAAAAGATAGTGCGGTAAAATATAGAATGCGCAAAAATTAATGAACTTTGTAATGTACTTTATATGCAGTTTTCATTTAATTTAATTATTTATACTTTAAAACAAGTTTTATTGGTTTATAATTAACTTAAAGAGAGAGTAATGACCAATTTCACGTTTTAAAAATTCAATGGACTGAAAATAATTTTACGCTCGTCCAAGTAAGGTTAAAAATACGTTAACTTTTGTCGTATTGTAAGGTTTAAGATTGTTAATTATTTGCAA
The DNA here is from genome assembly GCA_917490735.1 of Dryobotodes eremita. NCBI lineage: Eukaryota > Metazoa > Arthropoda > Insecta > Lepidoptera > Noctuidae > Dryobotodes > Dryobotodes eremita. The sequence goes on from OU823257.1 coordinate 18,156,773, forward strand.
TATTCCAATAGAATAAACTATTTTTTTTATTTATTCAAATTCATCTATTTCAGTCATTTATTCTTTTGGCACATCCGTTCACTACGATTACACTATACTTTTAATATGGCAACATTATTTTGCTTCGAACTGTCAAGTTACTGAATACAATTAAAAGTCCAAGTACATGTACGCTTCCCCATCAGGCAATCTGTAGTGGCTACCCGGTAACCAGATCGAGTGAATAGGGGCTAAAGGTCCTTCATACACTCGTAAGTCCGGTCCGTACGTCACCACGGGAGCGCGACGGTATTTCCCTGCGGTGTCATTCGGTGCCATTTCATTTTGGCTTGTTGTAAAATATGATATTAGGTTTTTGCCGTCTGTTATTTTTAGAGGACAGATTTTATGAAAGAATTGTCCAAAAATAGGTAGTTATATCCCATTTTGCGTTACTATGACTGTGATCACAATTCGTTTGCTAAGTACAGGATTATATTTAATCCGTGTGAAGGATTATCGTAATATTTTCGTCATGACGGTTGTTAGTAGTCTGTGAAGAGCCTTTCGTTTGGCAGCGGACGTTTGCAGGCTTATTAAAACAAGCATTCGGCACTAAACTGGTGAGCGGGAGAGTTTTATAGGTATATACCAGAATCCCAACCGGTTACTCATGACGCCATCCCACTCTTAGTAAATGCATAATTATTTTTCACTCCTCTTGCTCAAAAAATCCGTCATTGTAGCGTACCGGAGCTGGCATAAAATAGCAAATTTTCCTCTAGGGGATATAGTTCTTTTTTTAATTTTTGTCTGTTACCCACGAGCCTACAAAAACGAAAAAGTCTTAAATCATAAGTAGAATAATCATGAATAAAGACTCGACTTATTACTGTTTCATAAAAGAAGCACAACATTTAATTTTTGGAAATGGAACTAAAAGCGACGATCTCTTTGGTAGAATGTGTGCAGCGTTGCGGCTAAAGAATAATAAACTGTTTTATATACACCCATGCTATGAATCCTCTATAAAAGTTTCTGAAACAGTTAGCTTATTGCCAACATTAAAAAAACCAGTGTGCCCATGTACTAAATTTCATTATGCAACTCCTTTTCAAAAAAAGAACATTGTCATGCACGCGCGTTTCACTACCACAGCGCCGTAATAAAAAAAAAAAACTTATCGGTTATTCGAATTCACGTTGTAACCCGCCATTTTTGTTCGATAATAGTATTGCAAAAATGTATAACTTGGTTTACAAAAATGAGTGATACAAGCTTTGATAACACGCCACCAGATATTTCTAATGTAGCAAAGGACTTTTATAACCAATTATTACCAGAAAAGTCGAGAAAACAATATGAAAAGGCGTACCAAGATTTCATTAATTGAAAAATATCAAAGAGTTTCTGAAGATGTTTTTTTTTAAATCAAAATGCCGTCTCTCGCTAAGTGTGGAGCGGGAGGGCGTGTTAGACTCTTACTGACAAAAACCCACCCGTGTTCCTTCAGTTGCCTGAGCGCCAGAGCCACGGTAACTCTTTCGAACAATCCGCGACCCTGGCAGGCATCGGAGCTAGCGGACCCCGTCAATGGTGCTGACATCTCTTTAAGGCGCGCGTGGAACACGACGCGCCATCGACCCGGGCCAGCACCCTAATTACGTAACACACTATCTATCACAATCTGAATCATTTTGAAGCCTCTTGCTAATCCATTGCTTCATATGTTCGAAAAATTTGACTGCTTTACAACGTAAAAAACGCAATGAATGTTGTGGAACTGTCAAAATGAAACCCATTCCTACTGTTAGTGTGTTACGTAATTACCCCGCTGGTCCTTACCGGACGGCGAGCTGCCCATTGCTCGCCGTCCGTGAGCCCGCGCCTGCGGTGGCCGGGAGTCGGCTATCGACTGCCGACGCCCTGGGTGTCTCCTCCTGCGATGTTTACACTTTATCCGTAGGAATGTAAATGTTTACTGATATGTAAAGGTTTAACATGTGTCTAGCAAGTAATTGAAACTCTGTTATTCAATTATTTAAAAACATATTCTGGTCGATCTCTTTACGCTACGTAAAAAAGAGACAAAGATAGTTTCTGCATGTGTCATTTAAAATGAAGAATGGATTATGGTCCCAAAGGTGGTATCCACCATTTAGTTCCGTGTTTATATGACAACGGTGACCTCTCGATATTGCCCGATTATTTTTATCATTAACGTACAATCACCAAATCTTAGGCAAACGGGTTTCAATGCCTTTTTGTAATATTCCAATGTTTTTACATCGAAATCGGGCGATTTCTGCAATATCTTGGGACCACCTGGCGATCTCATATTGAAACACAAAATTTACGTGGAATGACAAACAGCCGATAAACCTTTTAGTTATTAATCCTAACTAATATTATAAATGCGAAAGTAAGTTTGTTTGTTTGTTTGTTACCTTTTCACGCCTAAACCACTGAACTGATCATCCTGAAATTTTGCATATATGTTGTCAGGGGTACAGAAACGGACCGTCGTCGGGTACCATACCCTGCCCGTGCTCGTACTCGGGGACTTCAATGCCAAGAACACGGCTTGGGGTTCCCGGTACACGGACACACGGGGCAGGATGGTGGAGGACTGGGTTCTGGAGACAGGCCTGGTCGTCCTAAACCGGGGTTCTGTCCCCACGTGTGTGCGGATGCGGGGCGAGTCAGTGGTGGACATCTCGTTCGCCAGCCCCGCTCTGTCACCGCGTGTCATTGACTGGCGCGTCATGGAGGGGGTGGAGACGTACTCCGACTACCGGTACATCCGGTTTGACGTCTCCGCCCAAACCTCGAGCGCGCTGGTCCGACAGGCCCCGAGTGGTTCGCGGGGGGCGCTGAAGAAGCTGGACCGGGAGCTCCTCCTGGAAGCCTCGATCGTGCAGGCCTGGGTGTCACCACCGGACAGGCCTGCAGACATCAACGTCGAGGCGGAGTGGTTCCGGGAGGCCATGTCATGGCCATGGAGGTCTGCCCGGCTTGGGCGGAGCACCGCCGTGTCCTCGTGGCGGCGATCGGCGGCGGCGACCTCTCGCGTCTGGCCCTGGTTCAGGCCATGGTACGGAGCGAGAGGGAATGGGAAGCCGTCACCTCCTTCTGCGAAGCAGTAATGCTCGCGAAGGAGGAGACGGAGCGCGAAAGGGAGAGGCAATCTCTGCGCCCTCGCGCCCCTAGCCGCCGCAGGAGGAGGAGACACCCTGGGCGTCGGGAGTCGATTGCCGACTCCCGGCCACCGTAGGCGCGGGCTTGCGGACGGCGAGCAATGGGCAGCTCGCCGTCCGGTAAGGACCAGGCCCGGGTCGACGGCGCGTCGTGTTCCACGCGCGCCTCAAAGAGATGTCAGCACCATTGACGGGGTCCGATAGGACCGATGCCTGCCGGGGCTGCGGATTGTTCGAAAGAGTTACCGTGGCCCTGGCGCACAGGCAACTGAAGGAACACGGGTGGGTTTTAGTCAGTAAGAGTCTGACACGCCCTTCCGCTCCGCCCAGAGCGGGAGACGTCATTTGATGATTTCCAACCCAAAAAAAAAAAAAAAAAGGGGTACAGAAACGGACATAGGGTACCTTTCATACCGCAAAAAAATACTGTTCCCGAGGAAAACAACAATAACGTCCTTATGATAATAGATGGCGCCACGTGTCTTTCGAATCATGATTGAATTATAACCCGAATTGATAGTCAAAGTCTAAATTAACGCGAGCGAAGCCGCGGGCAAAAGCTAGTTTATTATAGTATTTAGAATTTCAAATTGCTTAGAATTTCGATTGTATTTTGGAGAAGATTTAGATTTTTTAAATCAATCAATCTTAGAGTCTCCGAGAGCTTTAGATTATTTTGTATACCTGCCTGTTGTGTATATATGTATTATAGACACTTATGATTTGGTGCCTACTACGCTTTGGAATGGGCAACTAGCTTCATCTTTCTGACTGACCGACCCCTTGACAATTCAAAAGTGCCTGTAATTGGTTTATTTGAAATAAATGCTTTGAGTTTGAGTTTGAGTTTGGTGTTGCAGTCAGCAACAGAGATAAGTATCCAGGGTCGTCGGATATAGTTGAAGTTTGAAACCGATGAATGTTTTGTAATGAAATATAATTTGATAAATGACCGGTTTGTTTCCTTTTAATTTAATTTTATTCGACAACATTCATCGGTTTCTTACTAAACTTCAACTATATCTAGCGACCCTGGATACTTATCTCTTTTGCTGACTGTACATGGACGTTCATCGGTTTTTACACCATTTTGTTGTGAAATATTTTAATTTTACACTAGTTTTAGGATACTTAAATATAATTTTACTTACTTAATGTCTTTTCGAGAAAACATCAGAAGTAGCATGTCTTCTTTTTACTCATAAAACATAATAATTATTATTATTTGAGGACAAGGGACTCCCCCGCTCTCCATGGCTAAAGAGAACTGGCGCAAACCTGTGGTACTTACTACAGATGACCGCAAGGAAGTATGGCAAAGCAAGGAGCTTCACAGACGCTTCTATCGGGCTCTTCATGAGCCCGGTGTAGATTTCTTAGCATCCGTATCCTGGCTACGTTTTAGTGACCTTTTCGGGGAAACAGAAGGTTTCGTCTGTGCAATTATGGACGAAGTTATCTTGACGAATATCTACCGGCGACATATTATGAAAGATGGGACGGTTGACGTGTGTCGGGCATGCCATCGTCCGGGTGAGTCCATCAGACATATTACCTCTGGTTGTTCTCGTCTAGCTAACGGCGAGTACTTGCACAGGCATAACCAAGTAGCCAGGATTATTCACCAGCAACTTGATTTGAAATATAAACTGGTGGATTCTGAGGTACCGTACTACAAGTATGTGCCCGACCCAGTTCTTGAAAATGACCATATCACGTTGTACTGGGATCGGTCTATCATTACTGACAGGACTATTGTCGCCACTAAGCCTGATATAGTGATGATAGATCGATTAGCGCGTCACACAATGATTATCGATATTACCATTCCGCATGACGAAAACCTCGTGAAAGCTGAGAGAGAGAAACAAATTAAATATCTCGACTTAGCACACGAGGTTGTTGACATGTGGAATGTGAGCTCTGCTATCATTGTGCCGATTGTCGTATCGGCCAATGGCCTGATGGCCGAAAGCCTCGACCAGCATCTCTCGAGGCTCTCGTTAGGCGGTTTGATCAAGAATAGAATAGAATAGAATAGAATACTCTTTATTATGTACACCATAAAAATTACAGATATAAATGTAGACATTTTACACAGAGTGACACAATGGGCGGTCTTATCGCTAAAAGCGATCTACTTACAGGCAACCTTTGGATGGATTCAAGGGAGATGGAGAGACAATAATGCAGGCAGTCAGTGGTGTACCATTTACATATACAACAAATACATACATACATAAAACATATACTTATCTACATATAATATATACAATAATAAACATGATACAAGAGCAAGGAAACTAAATGTAATGATGATGTTTAAGGAGAGAGGAAGTGTTTTCAAGGGCCTGATCCAGAAGGCAGTACTCCTCGATACTGCTCGCATTGTGAGGAGGTTCCTGTCTCTGGAGTTCTAACCACCGGTAGCTTGGACCCTGCTCCCGATACCGGCGGACCACATTTTTTTTATTTTTTAATGTTTTTTTTAATGTTTTTATAAAAATATTTAAAAATGTATTTAATAAGGATGTAAATGAATAAATGACATAATAATATAATATTTATTACCTAACCAATAAGTCAAAATGTCAAAGCTATAGTTTTATGACAGCTGCTTATTATTAAAGCCCGGCGGCGCATGAGTCGTTGGCATGTTACCACTCTATAAATATTATGTTTATATACATTTTGAACTAGGTATAGTGTATTTAGTTTATTTCTGAGTTTTTGTTTATTTTAATTTTCGTATGCTGCACTGGTTGACGTCATCACGTCAGCGCCGGCTATCGCTGAAAACCAGCGCTGGTGCTCTGCGAGACAGAGCGCTGAGCGATTGCTGTTTTGCGTGAATGTGACGCATATTTTTCCCCAACTCGTTCTTTTTGTGTTTGTGCGTTTTTTCTTTGCGTCATGTTTACCGCATATAAACGTATTTTCTATCTTTCTTTCTTTTCTTATCTCAGTATTCACCCCTTTTCGCACAATTCATCCATTGTTTCATTCATCCACAAGACTTCCCATCTCTTCCATTCATCTTTTCCAATAGTAGGGAATGCCTTACTATTGGAAAAGATGAATGGGGAATTCACCTTTTATAATGCCCATGGATATCAAAGCCTTATTCAATTCTTCATCTGAAACCGCGCGGTAAAACCGTCTCGGTTAGTATGGAAGGTCCATTTACCATGTTATTGCGTATTCGTCTCACGTCGGCTCGGCGGTTTTGGTTCGTCTCGTTTCGTTTCGTCTCGTCGGAACTTTCCTGTTTACCACAAATAACTGTTTTTGTTAATATTCCCGGCGGTTCTCTGATACTGTTAAATTTTCGTTTTTGCCCTCGCAATGTTTGTTTGTTGGGTGTTTGATGATTCTGGCTTTTTTTTTTGTTTGTTTAAGTTGTTGGTTTGTTTTTAGGGTCTCTATCAATGTGTGTTCCATATTGGTAAACGCTGATGAAATTTTCCAACTAGTTTATACAAGGTTAGTTTTCAAAGACCTGGCAAATTTAAAGAAAATTGTTCATTCTGAGTGTCTGTACCATACGGTACAGACCCTCAGATTGAAAAAAAATATCCATGGGTCCAACAACATAATCGCGAAAAAAGAATTAGCCGTCCCATACATTTAGGTCGAGTAGGAATTAAAATGATACTAATAACTTAAAACCGACAATTTTACTGAGAAATTGCAATTAATTAATATATTTTGAATTCAATAAGTTTATATAATTGGATAACTAAATTTCGATCATGCCAGACGTTTAAATAAAAAATTAAATTAAACTTTATTTCGGTTTAAGGTCCATAATTTTGTCAGAATTTTGCTGTTAATAACTATAGTACTTAGGTAAATAGATTAGTATTGTTAGTTTCAACAAATGTATTATTTATACAGTCCTATGACTGTCACCACCCAGTGTCCCTGAAAAGGACCGTCCGCTCTGACAGCGATCATTTTCAGAATGCTATTGTCACTACCATGCAGGCTCTGTAGTATGAAGGCCGCTTTCTTTCGCATGATGGCATGGATACCATCTGTGTGTGCGTTTAGTTACGACTTCCAATTAAAATTACTAAAATAAATTATTTGTTTCAGAACATGGCGCAACACAAATCAAAGGCGGCTACATGTTGCGGTACAAACGTAAGTATCAAAATAAAGTCGATTTGAGAACCTCCTTCTTTTTTGAAGACGGTTAAATAAAACGAAACACATTATTTAGGACAAACGAGCCATCTATGTAGATCCAAAGCGTAGCCCTTTCGTAGCGAAACCGTAGCACACCCGTAGCGCTCTCGTAGCCCTGTCGTAGCAAATCCGTAGCAAACTCGTAACCGTTTCGTAGCACTTGTATCAATTGAATATTGTAATCTCTTTTTATAATTTTACTTCAATTTATATTCTAAATCTTCGATTACAGTTAATAGAGTTAGAGACGATTGTTTTTTTGGAAACTTAAAAGCATTCGTTCGTAATGAAAAAAGTAAATATACAGAAGATTACAAAGGTGAACGAACTAAGTACAAAAAGTTCTATAACGAACAACAATCCTGTTTTTCCTTTTTCGTCTCGTAACAACAAACTCGTGGGTACGGAGGGTAGACCCAGCTTGTTTATAGCGATCTCGTAAAACTCTCTCGCCAATAAAAACATCGTCACTCAATCATTTTCTAAGCCGAGTCAATAATCTTCAAGAATGTAGGCGACATAATAAAAAGGGTGTCGGATAGGGTTGGTAACATTTCTTATTTACAGCCATTCAAACAAATTCCATGTGACAAAAATAGTTCACACTAGCTTTTGCCCGCGGATTCGCCCGCGTGTAGGTCGGAAATTATCCCACGGGGACGTGCTGCCGGGATAAAAAGTATCCTATGTGTTAATCTAGGTTATAAACTATCTGTGTGTGTGTGTGTGTGTGTGTGTGTGTGTGTGTGTGTGTGTGTGTGTGTGTGTTGTGTGTGTTTGTGTGTTTTGTGTATGTGTGTATGTGTGTGTGTGTGTGTTTTGTGTATGTATGTGTGTGTGTGTGATCTATGTGTGTTTTTTTTTGTAATTCCAATTATCTGCCACATATTTTTGATTTTTTTATTTGGAATTGTAAACCTTTGCATGCCCACGTGACGTTAAAATATGGAGAACTTTATTATAAAAACACCTATGTACTTACTATACCCATGATTGCAAAGAAATCAATGATTTGATTTGATTTTATTTGAAAGAATATTGGGAACCTTTCTATGGAAAATTTACCCACAGCAGACAAAAATGAATCATATATTCTAGATTTATGCTAACATGAAGCGGATTATTGTGCCTTATGGGAGGTATCGAGATATAATAAGTTTTTTTTATAAAATTACAATAGTATTTACAATTAAAATATAATAACCTAACCTAACTAAAACTATCAACAAACTAAAAAGTGGCGTCGAAAAATTCCTCAGCATCGCTGTCGACTGGTAATGTACCCAAGAGACTGGCGGTATTGCCACGTTGTATGGCAATGCTTAGCCTCTGGCCAAGGTAAAAGCCAAAGGTAAATTAAGATAAATCATAAGTCCGTAAAACAATGCCTAGTAGGTAGTTGCTCAAATAAGCTTCAAAACACAGGGAACAAACAGATCACAATGATAGATAATGAAGGACTGCAACTAACTTGAAGTGGCGTGTGACGTGTTAGAGTTACCTGAGCGAGGGAGGGGCGCGCACTTAGGAAGCGAAAATAGTTTTTTGTTATTGTGACCGGGCCTAATTCATATTATCATTAATATAATATTTTTAATTATTAATTTGAACGTAACTTATGGCGTTATCCTAACTTCCTAACTTTATAATATTATAAATGTGAAAGTAAGTTTGTTTGTTTGTTTGTTACCTTTTCACGCCTAAACCACTGAACCGATGGTCCTGAAATTTTGCATATACGTTGTCAGGTGTACAGAAACGGACATAGGGTACCTTTTATCCCGCAAAAAAGTACTGTTCCCGAGGAAAACAACAATAACGTTCTTATGATAATAGATGGCGCCACGTGTCTTTCGAATCATGATTGAATTATAACCCGAATTCATAGTCAAAGTCTAAATTTATGCGAGCGAAGCCGCAGGCAAAAGCTAGTTGAAGTATAAAAACAAATCGCGTTTTGCGTGGATGTGACGCATATTTTCCCCCAACTCGTTCTTTTTTGTTTTTGTGTGTTTTTTCTTTGCGTCACGTTTACCGCAAATACACGTATTTTCTTTCTTATATCGAAAATAAACCAAAATACAATAACCTCATTTTCTCAGCATTCCCATAAGTGAGATAAAAAAACTTCACAGTGTTACAGTAAGTATAGTACATAAACTACTTAATTATACAGATTTCGTTGGTGATAGCGATTTTTCGAAAAGCGGGTCTAAAAGTTTGAATTATAACCCGAATTGATAGTCAAAGTTTAAATTTACGCGGGCGAAACCGCGGGCAAAAGCTAGTAATATATACAATAAAAAAAACATGAAACAAGAGCAAGGAAACTAAATGTAATGATGAAGTTTGAGGAGAAAGGAAGTGTGTTTTAGAGAGCAGAGGGACAGAGAGAGTATGTAAGGATCGTAGCAGGTGGCGTTCTGCAGTTTTTGCCTACCCCCATGGGAAGAAGGCGTGAGTTTATGTATGTGTGTCTTATAAAGAGGTAAAGTTTGTAAGTTTGAATGTGGGTAATCTCTGGAAGTACTTCCAGAGATCTGTACTGATCCGAATTCGAAAATTCGTTCAATGGCAGAAAGGTAAGTTATTATTTAATAACCCTACAAAGTCGTTCGTTAACCCTACGTTTAGGGTTAATTCTCATTCGTTCATAAAGCAAAGTTTCTTTACGACACTTGGCGAAGGTTTATTTCAACTGCTACGGCGTAGGCAGTAACTCAAGTTTTATAGTATCGAGCTGGACGAGTAGATCGAGATGTCAAAAATAATGTGGAGAAGTCAAAAAATATAATAATAACTAGCTGCGCCCCGCGGTTTTACCCGCAGTGACATGAAATATACTTTACGACCTATTCTCAGACCTACCAAATATACACAAAAAAAAACATAAAAATCGGTCAAGCCGTTTCGGAGGAGTTCGATAACAAGCACTGTGACACGAGATTTTTATATATTAGAGATAACTTACTAACGGCCAGTTCCATCATCGTAGGATTCATTGTAGGTAACTTTTATAACTTAAAATTTGTGTTGTTTTAATTTATCTGCTAGATAACGGCTATCCGGACACCATTATCCCCCACATCCCCCAGACACAGGGCTTCTTCGTTTCAATAATGCATTCATTGTTTGTAATAGTAGATAGTCTGTCAATGTGTCTTTAAACAGGGTTAAATTGTGAAAACTTGCTTGCTCAGTAGCAACCCGGAGTCTGGATTTGTGCCCGGCTGATGGCAATAGGCTCGCTCCCATTACATGGGACTTAAACATAACTGGCGAAATGTGGGTGTACTATAGGTACACCTCTGCCTAACCCTTCGGAGAATACAGGCGTGATATTATGTTATGTTAGTAAAGACTGCTAATTTAATTAAACCGTAATAAAGTATGATCGAGTACATTTTCACATTTGACTTTGTATTTTTCTACACTACTGATATAAAAACTTTTGGCTGCAAATGCTACTGACCTGCAACCAACAACAGGCTACACAAACTCGCTCTCATTGTTTCAGTCTTACATTACCACACAGCCTTTTATTTCAAAGCATTGAGTTACTCCTCACGTCTGCACTGGTAACTAACAGGCGCGAAATTGCCAATGTGAGTAAAAACGCCAGCTTGCAAGCCAGTTACTCGACTATTAAGTAGCTGTAGAGAGTTATGATCAACCCTCCCTTGCGTGATAGAGATAGAACGATGAGTGAAAGAGATGGTTCCTCTTAGTGACGTTAGTCTATGGTAATAGAGACAAGAGAGCATTTAGTATGCGCACAAGGTTTTGAATGCTCCTAAAGTTTGAGTGTCGAGATAGTTTGATTTGTGCCTTAATGACTATTCTATCAGTGACTGTAATGCAGGAGTCGTAAAATTAAATTTATGGATTTTGGTTCTAGCAACACTGATGAGAATTTTAGTCAAAGAGTTGAGTTATACGTTGATCTCTAAAATGATTTTACGAGTCTGTTGCTGGACATAACATTTTTTTAGAAAATACCTTCACTTTTGTTGTTGACTTATAAAAACGAAGTTAGTGAAAATTCGGTATTTGAATTAATAATGCTAGGACGGAAGATCATATACTTTTGCCAATAAGTTTTATTTAGATTAAATAACATGTGTTATCTTGTTTCAGGGAAATATCTGTGGAACTCCTGGTCAGAAGAATGGGTGGTTCTGTATGATGACTCAACCATGGCATGGTTCAAGGTAAGCACATAGGTAGTTTATTTATTAATTTATTTGTTAACGAAATAGCCGACATCAGCTCTCTTGTTTTTCTCAAGTTCGTATTGAATTTTAATAAATTAATTAAGAAATAAAAAAGACCCTAAAGTACCATTTCAGACACCAATACACATGGTCCTCACATGATCTGACCAAGATTATGTCTGGGCATTAAGAGCGGGTAGTAACCAAAATTGCCTATCTTCAATTTAATATTTTTCATGAAATTCATAAGACTTATGTATAAAATAGAAATAGTATGAGTAACTACATGATATTTTGAAACTTTTTGTGGAACAGAAACACAATACGTTAAAATTTTCTCGATAAAATATCATCACGAAGTTAACCCTAATTTTCACGTTTTTTCAATTTGTACTTAATATGCTAATGACTAATAGGATAATTTTTTGATGATTATCTGTATCAAGACAAGGCGAAAAAAATTGTGCAGGCATTTTTTGAAATTCCTTTTATTTTTGGTATTATTACGACTACAAGCTTTAAGCACTTACGACGTTTTTAGTTCGTGGAAGAAGTCATCTTCCGTCGCACGTTGCGGGAACTTCAAGCATATTTTTGTTTCACAAATCAGTCGCCGTCGCTCTGTTGAGACGAGAGGACTGCGCCTGAATTTTCTGCTACTCTGCGATTTAATTTATTTGCGTAAATAATATTTTCGTAATTTATCACATTGTTGGAATGAAACTGTGAAATACAAAACATGAAAAAATCACTAAAACCACTTCCGAAACGATTATTAAAATCGTTAAGAATTGATAAACTAAATAAATACCGCGGCTAAACTATAAAATAAAAATATTATAATAATTCAATGTTGATATTTGAAAACTCAAGATGACATACAATTATTTGACAGATTTTTGACTGGTATAGTACAACTAGCGCCATTGTTCTCCACTTCAGTCAATTTTCTTGCGGAGAAAATTTACAACATAGAGTTCGTGCTGGAGATTTTAGATCTTATTACTGTTAAATAAAGAACCAAATTCGTTTACTCCCACTTTCGTTGACAAACTTCGTGTAAGGGTAACCTTAGACGACCCATTTCGAGCGACTTGACCAAAACCCCCGAATCAAGTTGAAACTCAAAATTTAACATATGGGTAGGTTATTGGTATAATTATATTATTGGAGTTTACAAAATAAATAAATCGGAAAACTAAAATAGGGTTTATTGCGGACACAAGTACGAAACGGTGTGCACGGGACATGACAGTTTTCATACGGAGTGTTCTCGTGACTAGATCCCTTCTTATGGTGGGGATGAGTAAAGATTGTGACGGATCATAATGTTTGGGACTGTCGGCTTGTTTTTCAAAGCTAAAGTTTCAACAGTTACAAAAGAGGAACCTAATAAACTTTCGACTTTCTTTGGCACCCATATAAATAGATGCCAATTGTTTTGTCGGTAAAGCCGAATAATGTACCCTAGTTATAAAAATTGGCCTGTATTTCACAAATGTTTTCGGCGAGGACTTTTTCTACTCGTGATCCGCGCAGGATAGGTTTTCATGACACATGCCATTTGACTTTGCACAATACAGTGCAAAATCCACCATACCAATATTATTTTTTACTTGGTAACACTGTTTCTATTTGAATTTGCACGATCCTGCAATGCAATATCCACGATATACCATTATATTTTTTTACTTGGTTAACACTGGTTTCCACGAAGACGTCGTGACGTCCAACTTGTACAAGGCCCTAAATAAAATTTGGTTACATTGGAATTTGAACTTTGTCACGCCAGCATTGAGTTTCTAGTTCCAAAACATGACTATGATCTAAGATTATGAATTCAAGCTTTGCGTATAGTATAGGCAAATTAAACAGATGTTTTACCTACTGAAGAATTTCATTGAAAATAAAGGGAGTGGACAATGGTCATACTTCGTTTAAATATTTTAATTGAAAAACCATTCGAGGTACCTGTTTGTGCTGTGAGACCTTGCTTCTTGCCAAAAAATGATGATTCTAGGTCAACGGGATGTATCATATGGATTTTAATTTATTTGCGAATGTTTATTTTCTTATTTTATTGTCATTTTTGTTCAATTGATTTCATTTTCTCAAAGTAAAAAAGCGGAAGGTAAGTGATGCGATTATAATTATACGCTTTTATAACGTCAAAAAAGCAATTTTATCGAAATTGTTTTCACCATCATGTAGGTAGTATTATGAGTATGTAGTATTATAGTACTTTGATGGAAGTGCATTGCTTTTTAGAGTTCGGTACCTCAAAAGAAAAAATCGAAACCCTTATGGGATCACTTTGTTATCCATCTAACTGACCGCTTATCTCAGGAATGCGTGGGGGTATCAAGTTGAAATTGATATCAAATACTTAGATAAACGGTCCTTTAGAGCTGTAAAAAAAACGAGCTTCTAAGACGTTGACTTAGTATCTTGGCATAAATTGCCATTCATTTCGTATATCTTGACACTCGCAAATAAATTAAAACCCATAAGATACATGTCGTTGACCTAGAATCATGAAATTTGACAAGAAGCAAGGTACAGGAATAGGTACAGGAAAATATCTGAAAATTGTTCAATTGTAGTTATGTTACATAATGTATGGAACAATATTTTTTCAACTACAACGTTAGGTTTGTCTTTCAATTCGGAATCGAAAATTTATAGGCCGTATCTTGAAGTAACATTTAGTCTTTATTTAATTTAAGTTAGTCTAATCTCCAATCTAACATCCCACCAGCATCGGTAACAGATTCACGGACATACAATATTATTTAATAATATACCTACTTGTACACATAGGTAAATTGAATAAAATAGTTTCATCTGATTATTTTGAGTATACACACTACACACAAAATTCAAATTCAATGCCTAAATATACGCCGGGCGAAAAGTTTCTGCTGGCGGGAAGGGATTGTGTTTTGTTTTTGTCGTGTTTGATGAGAGGGGTAGGGAAAGAGGCGCGGGTGAAACTTGATTTTTTTCTGTCTTACTGCGCCCTCTTAAAAGAGACTGTGATCTCTGAGTTTGTTTCGGCCTTTCTTTTCAGAGTTGTAGGATAAGAAACGCCGACCTCCTCTAGTATTTGACATATGATTGACGTGTAAAAGTGTTTATAAAAACCGTCTCACAGAAATAATTAATCTTGATTGTATAAACAGTCGAACGAATAATCGGAATAGTGGAAATACCGCTGTGGAAACAAATTGTATTCTACAAAATACTTGGCACAAAATCACATACCTTGTCTATTCGGTCTACGAAGTAATTTTCCTGAAACCCTGTAAATGTGGCTCGGAATTGAAAACAACGTTACACAACTACCTCTGTAGGTAGGTACAGGAAACTTGGCGTATCGACAGGAACTTATTAAGATAGTTTGGCGAGTAAGGTACACTTCCGCTTTTCATTAATATTTGTACCTATCGCGGGAGGGAGGGACGGTGCAGAGTGGAGATACAAACAAGTGGAGATACTATATACAAAAAATAATTTCGTGAACATTTAAAGACGTATGTCATAACGTCTTTAAATGTTCACGAAATTATTTTTTGTATATTTATACCTATACCCACTAATATAATAAATGTGAAAGTTTGTGAGGATGAATGGATGGATGTTTGTTTGTTACTCTTTCACGCAAGAACTGCCGAACGGATTTAGGTGGAATTTGGAACACAGATAGTTAATAACCTGGATTAACAAGTAGGATACTTTTTATCCTGGTAGTATGTTTCCGTAGGATAATTTCCGACATTCACGCGGGCTAAGCCGCAGGCAAAAGCATTCTATATTTCTTGCGATATTATATAAACATGTTCATTACATAATAGTTAAAACGCTTGTAAGTAATTATTAAATAATAACATAATACAAACAATATCACGCCTGTATTCACCGAAAGGTCAAACAGAGGTGAACCTACAGTACGCCCACATTTCGCTAAATACGGCATTCGTACTAAATAAATAATTTGAATCCTATCAGCTGCAGCATCGGAACAGATTCTTATTGGTGGTCATGGGGCTCCTGATAAAATCATCAATTTGTCCATCCTGCGAGGTAATTGCATAACACACTAACAGTAAGAATGACCCTCATTTTGACAGTTCAACAACATTCATTGCGTTATTTACGTTGTTGAGCAGACAAACTTTTCCAACACATTAAGCAATGGATTAGTTGTACCCTTCAAAATGATTCAGATTCTGGTTGATAGTATCTTACGCAATTAGGATGCTGTTTACTAAGCCAAAGAAAACCACAAAATAGTGTCAAAAATGTATTCGAAGCTTACGAGCTTTTAGCTGCCACGGCTTATTTTAATTTGTTTTTTTTTATTTTGTTTTTGTCGTTTTATTATGGACGCTTTTAACGTGCACGTCTTTTTACATCGTTGTCACATGTATAATTTCAACATGAATGATGCAACCAAATTTTTTTTTGTAACGTTATGTTAATTTAAAAGAGTGTCCATGGAGTTTCTTGCCCGTTCTTATCCATAGGTACCTACTACGCTTTGGAATGGGCAACTAGCTTCATCTTTCTCACTGGCCGAGCCCTTGACAATTCAAAAGTGCCTGTAATTGGTTTATTTAAAATAAATGCTTAGAGTTTGAGTTTGACGAGTTGACTACTGAGAACCGAGAATGGTGAAAAACGAGTGGTTGCATAGGAAACTTTTGACGTAAGGCATTACTAGACTATGCGTTGCTACGCTTGACGTTAGGGAAAAGGTGCTTAAGAAATACACAAGCAAACCTAAGAGCCAAAAATGTTCTATATCTTCTGTCTAGTCTAGAGGCTGATGTCCTGATGCAGGTCATGGTCTACCTGTGTGCCCATCGATTTCCGTACAGTCGTTAAGGCGTGAAAAGGCAAGAGACAGACAGAGTTACTTTCTCATTTAAAATATTACCGTAAGTACGGCCCGATTCAAACTTTATGTCGGCTCTGAAGTGCGTTACTCGCTGCGCAGTACGTCACCCCTCACCCCCGCTGACACGTGAATTTGTTACTGCGCAGCGACTCGCCTCATGTTCCTAGCCGCCATAAGGTTTGAATCGGGCTGTAATTCAAGTGATAACACGCAAACATGATTTAAGAATATGAGTCAGTAACGTTGTGATATCATAATCTCAGTCGGTAAACTTCATTGTGCGAACTTATGACAACTTTCTATTTGTTGATTAAGAAACTTGCTGGAGTCTAATCGCTGTAGGAATTAACGTCGGCGTTTGATCATTGTTTGTGTGAATATATGGACCTTTTTTGGTGTAAGGGAGGAGTGATGAGCGCAAATACAAGCAGATAATTGGCACTGGCTAGGATTTGCTATAACTAATCAGAGAAGTTAAATATAATTTTAACACGGATCATTATAAGTTTGGGATACTATAAAAGATGACTTTGAAAACAATCGACAAAATTTAAGGGAGTTCTACCAATCAATATGAACAACTTTTACTATGGGAACAATTTCAAATTCGCAAAAAAAAACTCGACCTTTTATACAAAATGGTCCAATCGGGTATGTATTTCAGTTTTTCTATTACATCTCACACCTGTACCACTGAACCGAGGTCGTTAGGAAATTTGATGGATAGATAATCTGGGACTAACAGAAAGACATATTATGTTACTTTTTAACCTGCAGAGTAATTACGTAACATACTAACAGTAGGAGTGGCTATCATTTTGACAATTCAACAACATTAATTGCGTTATTTACGTTGTTGAGCTGACAAATTCTTCGAACATATGAAGCAATGAATTAGAAATAAGCTTCAAAATGATTCCGATTGTGATTGATAGTGTGTTACGTAATTAGGGTGCAGGATTTAGATAAAAATTTATGATACACAAAATCCACGCTTGAGGAACTGTTTGTTATACGAGTAATCTAAAGTCATAGATACCCTAGCCAGCACACTCTTAGCAATTTTCATGTCGATACTGTCAGGGGTCCTTGCTACACACGTGACTTCAAAATTAAAATGAAGCAGTCCGTGTTACCAGTCACTTGTTTATTTAATTGGTGCAGGTATCGATTGCACATTTTATTGACGGTCGTCTGGTTTGGTAAAACTGTAACAAAAAGGAAACAATGATTGTGTGATCCTTTACAAAAACTACTTTCACCACTGTCTTCCATAACTTGTACCACGATCAATGGTGTGTACACAGCGCAAAGGGACGCTTTATTGACATGTCGAGTTCGGTAACAATCAGGGGAGAACCGACGTGAGCCCGACGTGGGCGAACGTAGGCCGTGGGCCACCTTATCCAATTGTTTGCGTCGCTTATTCTTGCGATAACTGCTTCAAACTTATGTTGTATTTGTAGGAGACGAAATATACTTCGTAATTTATACATATGTTTGTATTGAAAAATGAAAATTTAGAGAAGAATGAAGAATAATTCAATTGACATCTTTACAACTTTAAGAATGGTGAGGATGGATTCTTTAATATTTGCCCTCCAGGGTCAAGAAATCTGATCAAATCTGTTGTAATCGGTTGATCGAAGTTTCCAACTATACCTAATTGATATCAATAAGAACCTTGGAGGCATTAGTAAGTGGGTTTACGAAGAATCTATACACTACTATATGGTTTTACACACGGCTACAAATCAAGCTATACATTTTCCGTATAAGATGAAGCTGACCTCTCATAGTACGGAAATCTTATACAATGCGAAATCAGCTTATACTGGAAATGTATAGCTTGATATGTAGCCGTGAGTACATAAATACAACCACGTAGTCTTGTATATATCTTAACATGAGATTTGATTACAGAGGCTTTCAGAAATCGGGTGTACCGACCAATCACTCAGCGTTATGTAGGCGTAAGGTCTTGCTAATTTCGGAGGCTACCGGCGGAGTATTCAAAAAAACTCAATTTGTTTTGAAATGAATTTAATTAAAGAGAAATTAGCAGACATCGCTAAGCGGTTGGTCGACTCTTCACGTGACCAGAGGGCTGGCCTATTTTTTGGCCAAAGAATCAGTATCGCCATACAACGTGGCAATGCTGCCAGCCTTTTGGGCACTTTTCCTGTCGACAGCGATGCGGATGAATTTTTTGATGCCCTATGATTCTTGTCCTTCTTTCTTTTTTATTTTTATTTATTGTTATTTAGTTGTACATACTATTAATATTATTTGTAGATTATGTAAGATATATTTTATGTAAATTTTAACACAATTGCAAGAAATCTATTAAATATTTACAAGAGAAATTACATTTATTGAATACTAGCTTTTGCCCGCGGCTTCGCTCGCGTTAATTTAGAGTTTGACTATCAATTCGGGTTATAATTCAATCATGATTCGAAAGACACGTGGCGCCCTGTATTATCATAAGAACGTTATTGTCGTTTTCTTCGGGAACAGTAATTTTTTTGCGGGTTTAAAGGTACCCCATGTCCGTTTCTGTACACCTGACAACGTATATGTAAAATTTCAGGATGATCGGTTCAGTGGTTAAGGCGTGAAAAGGTAACAAACAAACAAACTTACTTTCGCATTTATAATATTAGTTAGGATAGCTATGATTATGATTACGTTTGAGGTTGGAACCGAAGTGCCCGTTTCTGATGCCCTGGAAGTGGTAGTGCGATCATTGTTACGTTGCGCAAGTAAGCATCTCGTGGCCGGTCCTCGTGTCCGCGGCTGATACAATGTGTTCTTAGATGTAAATGAGGTTAACGCATCGTCACCGATCCCTCTGTGGTACCCTGATGTAACATGCTTTATAAGCTTTATTTCAACGGGAAATAATAATAATAATCCATTTATTTCAGGCGATGCAGTACACACCCACATATAAAAAAAAAATTAAAATGTCCCAGCCCCAATAAAACCAAGCCTTATAGTAATTACCCCCTAGTTATCCTAACGCCCTAACCTACCATACAAACCATACCAAACGTAAGTTACGTTGGCTTTACATGCGGGAAGTCTGTTACAAGGAGACCTACAGTAACAGACGGAATTTGGGAAGGAATAGGGGTTTGTGTACGCCGTGCAATGTACACAGGAAATGGTTTTCTCACTGCCGATCCCACCGACTCATAGGACCGATGATGGCTAAAGATGTCTTGGCCACAGTGAGAGGAGTTATAAAGATAAAGTTGAACCGGAAAAGCAAGATCCGCTTATGTCCTTAATGTTTTAAGTTAATATTAAAAAGTTATTCAATCCATCGGCCTTTGATCTGATTGTTTTACAATATTCAAGTTCGAAATATCCGAGCACAGAAAAATTAATGAAGCCATTTTCTTTTGTTGTTTTTATTACCTACTTTCAATGAAGAGGAAGGAAACTTGAAATGTTCGGAAGTTCATATATCATTATTAATCATAACATATTATCATCACGCTTATATTCTTCGAAGGGGTGGGCAGAGCACATCCACATTTCGCCAGTTATGATTACGTCCCATGTAATAGATTGGAGAGCCTGTTACCATCAACCGGGCACAAATCCCGACTCCGGGCTGCTACTGAAAAATTCCTGACTGATATATAGAGGTATGAGGAAGAGGGTGTAAAGTTCACACATACTCTATGGAAAAGGGAGGATCCTCCGACCAGACGGGTGTCGTGTCTGTTTTGATGTTGGGACGTTGTATACAGGATGGATTTGTGAGATGCGGCACCAAGGGCAGCTACCTTAACCGTTTTAGCTACAGGAAAATAGTCTTAGGAGACTTTCCTTAACTTTTTGATTTGCATTCACAGATTTTGAAGGAAATGTACAGTCAGCAGGAAAATGGTCAATTTTCACAAAAAAAATTTTTATGCCAATCGAACATGTTTTACATAAACATCAAAAACCTCTATTAGACCAACGTTAAATAACGTTTTAATTACGACTGACAATCACTTTAATTTACAGTACAACCTTAACTTTTAATATAAAATGCTTATTTCTAGGAATATCTAGCAAATATTTACGTATCGGCTTTTTAGGAGTGACTGTTCACCATGAGGTCAAGAACGCAATGATCTTGGAAAGGAATCGTTTTTGCCTGGGTGTAGACTAATCCCCACTACCAAGCCACTACCCCACTAAACCAACAGAACTTCTGACTCAGTGTTGCCAGTAAAATAATTAAGTGTGTATCAAGTGTGTTATAGCCTCAAAAGTTTACACGTCTAAGTAAGTAAGTACTTATGTCTGAAATTTGTCAGACACAGGGGGAGGCTGCTGGCCATTTCTCAGTCAAAGTTCCCTAGCTGATATGACAAAGTATACCAAAATGCATACTCCAAACAACTGCGGATAAGTATTTCAATAAAATAAAACTTTTCGACGTTACCCTGTTAAGAAACTCGACTCAGTGAACATTGTAAAAGATCCCGTATCCTTCGCTACCCAATGAAAAAATAACCTTATTTACGTATTTACAGAGTTTAATTTACACTAACGGCTGTGTAGCACGTAGTCCCTATTAAATATGAATTTCTTTATCTCGTCTCGAGCGAAGTTTCTAGTCGAACCGGTGATATCTAAATAATATTAATAAAAAATCTTGTTTGTCGTCTCAGTCAGAAAGTTGTTTTGGAACCACAAAAGTATGTGAGTAGTTGTTATTGTAACAACAAATATTGCTATAAAAATATACAGTAAGGCATTAGGGTCCGGTATTATTATATTTTATGTCAAGATAAGGTATTTATTTTTTGTAAAATATGAGTATATATACAATAGATTTACATGGTCTTAAAATAAACTTTCGGGAAACAGGATCTACATGTTTCGCCAGCCAAAGCGAAAAAAAAAAAAATTGGTCAAGTTAACCATTTGAATAATATTAGATTAATTATGTATGAATACGGCTTTTCTTATTTCGTTTTATTCGCTTTTAAGGATCTTTATGTCAATTGATATGTTTCTGTATCCAGGTTCAGTTTTGTAAATATACTGCGCAACATTTACTACAGCTTACCTTATCTGTGAAAGTACTGCGTTGATATATTATAGTTGTTATACATACCACACCTATTTTAAAACGTTATAAAGGCTCCATACAAGCTTCTAAAGGTGCGTGTGGACTGAGGGATCACACTAGGAATTTGAAAAATAAAATTCTTAAGATTTTGTCGTTGATTTAAAACAATTGTAGAACGAATCTGGGTATTTATAAACAAATATATATTAAAAAGAACAGCCCTTAAAGTATCAGCCAGGTCTCGGAAAGTATCATAAAAACCGGCCAAGTGCGTGTCAAACCACGTACAATGAAGCGTTCCGTATTTGGGATGAATTTATCCCAAGAACAAACTTAACATTGTAGTTGAATAACATAAAGAAGTATTCATAATAAAAAATAAAAATAAAGTTAATTTTACGCAAACGAATCCCTGAATCGAAAAATGGTTTTCACAGACCAGTTATATTTTTAAATGGCCTATCCAACGATACCCCACACCAAGTGATAGACGAGAAAAAAATCCCCACTTTACGTGTACAGGAAACCCTAAGATTTTTTTTTTAATAATTTTATTTTACCACTTTGTCGGTGTGATTAATGTGTATATCCATGCCAAATTATAGCTTTTTAGTACTAAGAGTCTTTGAGCTAAGCTGCGGACGGACGGACAGACGGACGTGGGGAAACTATAAGGGTTCCTTGTTGACTACGGAACCCTAAAAATGAAGTTGTTTTGATTACAGACATTTATTAAAGTATTTCTAAAGATACTTATTAAATACCAGACCACAAACAATTACATTTAAAAAATAAAAATTGTCTAGACTGTGGTCCTTCAGTCCACACAACAAAATGAAATATTTTCGTGAGTAATACCGAATTACATAAATAAAACCGTTCTTTTTCTACATAAAGCTTTAGTTAAAGTCTTAAAAAGAAATGGAACAAAAAAATCGACGTAATTTGAAGATAGCGATGATTAAATATGGTCCCTCAATCCTCACCTCCACTGAATGGCGTATGTGCTTGTGTTAGCTGCTTGACAAAAGAAATAACAGAAAGAACTTTAGTAAAAAGTTACGTACACTAGACTTTCTGATATTCCTTTCGTAAGACGTTGAATGGAGAGATGTAGGTAACTATAGTGTGCGGACTAAAGTTGACGTTAGGGAAGTTGAGTGCTTTCAAAGTCAAACTCAAACTCAAAGCATTTATTTCAAATAAACCAATTACAGGCACTTTTGAATTGTCAAGGGGTCGGTCAGTCAGAAAAATGAATCTAGTTGCCCATTCCAAAGCGTAGTAGGTACCTATGGAGAAGAACGGGCAAGAAATTCCACGGACACTCTTTTAAATCAAAATAACGTTATAAATAAAGAAATTGGTTACATCATTCATGTTGAAATTATACATGTGAGAACGATGTAAAAAGTGCACGTTAAAAGCATCCGTAATAAAAAGGATTAAAAAAAATTTATTAAATTAAAATAAGCCGTGGCAGCTAAGAGATCGTAAGCTTCGATTACATTTTTGACACTATTTTGTCGTTTTCTTTGGCGTAGTAAACAGCATCCTCTCAATATCGATTAGAAGTAGAAAAGTAGCTATAGGTACTTGGGTACTTTATTATTATAAAGAAATCAAGTTGTTTGTTTGTAAACGTTAATCTATGACTACACTGCGAAAATATTTTCGCTACACGAGTGGCATCAGATATGACATGTTTGATTGTGTTGTTTTCCGGCTTCCACGCGGACGAAGTCGCGAACAAAAGTTATGGAGAGACGAAAAGTAATGAATTTTTAACCAATCTGTTATATTTTATTCCCTATCAATAAACAAGGTCTTTTCCTCAATTGCATGGAAATAAAAATCCATAAAAATAGATCTTTGATTTTTTTTTTCAAAGATTATTGTAAATATAATAATATTTAGTACAATATTATTCTTCAGATTCGTCTCAAATCGACCTCGCTTCAATGGATACTAAAAAATTACGACTTCTATATTTCTTTCTTCTATGCTACATCTCGTATCTTTTCTGTAAAACTTTTTCTGTTTGGCGTGTTTTTTATTGTATTTATGGATGGATTGTATTACGCTTAATTGTATTTTATTATATGCTTTTTTTGTGGTATTTGCACGTATTGTTTTTATTTCATTTCAATACGATTTCTTATGAAATTAGATCTTGGTAAAATCATAAATGTATTTACTGCTACTACAGTCAGGATGGTTGCAAGTGCAACTGCTGTGCTCAGCATGGGTGGTAGGTTTGATTCCCAGGCCTGGAAAACTGATATTGTGTATTTCTTTGTACGATTGTTTCAGTAGGACCTAGTCTGGAATTGTGCCTAATTAATGTAAAAAGACTCACCCCTATTACACGGGATTTGAAATAACCTGGTGAAATAGGTGCAGGGATTGAAAAGGTTCCTAAATTACCGGTAAAGAACCGGTATTTAGTGATTCCATTACTAGAATACGAACCGGAACGGGAACCAAAATTGGAACTTCGTACAATAGCGGCGAGGTACGGGCGGCCGCCGGTAGGTTAAGAAATGGAAGTTATTGTGAGAGGGGAGAGGGGCACATTTGCTTTGGTAGATCATGTAGTAGTTCTTTTTTAGAGAACCTTTAAATCAGATGGTACGGAAAGTACCTGTTCCAAATAAAGGTTCCAATATACCGGATATTGGAACCTTTATTTGGAACCGGTACGTACTTTGGAAACAAACCGCAACCCGAACCGGAACCGTACCGAAAAGAAGAACCTTTTCAAGAACCGAATTGAAGATCCGGAACCCAAATTCGTACCAGTTTTCAATCCCTGAAAAGGTGTACTACAGAGCACAGAGACGCCTCACATATGATTCTAGACCGTAGAAAATATTCGTAGGTTATCAAAAAAAATCTGCTGTTTCATCGAAAAGTACAATGCCCACGCGGTCTAAATGTAAGAACAGCGATTTTTTTTTTACTGTTGAAAAGTTTCAATAAAGGGGGGTTCAGAATCATCTACGTAATCCATGGTATCAGATAGCGCCTCGATGTCCCTGCCAGCCTGTATAAGGATCTCATGTGTGTTGTATTAAAGATAGAAAGAAAGAAAGTAAGAAAGAAAAATACGTTTTTTTGTCATAATTACACGTGCATACAAAAAAGATAATTAGCTCTGATAATAACGAAAAAGGAAATATGAGAAGCAATTGCGGTTTGTGGATTTTACTTTAGGAAAAAAAAAAACGATGGTTTTTGTAATAAGCGCTGTCAACTCTTGGCATACAATTAGAACGAAATAATTGTCTCATTTGAATGAACTAACTAATGAAAAATAAAAATAATTTATTCCGTCAAACATTTACAACGAGATTTGTTTAATATATCGTTTCTATACGTGTAATAACTGGTGAATATTTAGTACCTTTTTTTTCTTAATAAACTCTCTGAAGACTTGCAAACGTTATACATAACAAGTTCAAAAAGTTTTAAGAATAAATCTAGGCGTTTCCTCACTTAATTTCTCCTAAAGTATGTATGTATTAGTGTGACTTGAATGATTATTATCATCATAAAATTTCAATGAACGGCTCGACGGCACACAGATAAACTCTGAGAGGTTTTCGTTGTGTGGCTTAAACCAAAATTGTAATAGGCTGTTTTTTAGAAATACATAAATAAATAAATAAAAAATAACACATAACGTTAGGTTTGAACTTCTTATCCTTGAAAAATATCTCCTCAGGCATACTATTAACCCAAAAACGAGGTCACTATCTCTAGATTGTCAAACCAGAGTAATTTGATGTAAGTAGAAAATGCCTTCATCATCCTACCGACCTTACCCCCAATATTGGGGACGGCTTACGACAGATCGGGGGCTTACAAACGTCACCCAAATATGATAAAAAGCCTCTATAATCGGCTCGTAGCCGCGTAGAACGAGCTACGCCAACGTCTACGCCGTAGGCCGGTTACGAAACGAACTCTGAATAAACAGCTCCTGTAATAATTCCGTAATTTAGATTTTTTTTTATGTGAATAGATATTTTCGTAGTCTGTTTGTCAAAGTTATTTTCGTAAAGTGAGATTATTTTTAGTGCTGACGCTGGTTTTATTTATTTGTGACGGTAATAGATGTCTTTATTACGCTTCAAAGGTTGTTTTTATAATAGGTCTTTACCTATGAAATTGCCGTTTTGTATGAAAAAATTTAAACGAATTTTTTTCATGAATTTTTTATTTGTATTAATCGAAGTAATCACCCATGCAATCAATGCATCTTTGCCATCGCAGTGGCAGTTTATTGATGCCCTTCTTAAAGAAATCAGCTGGACGGGAGGCAACAAATTCTTCAAAGGCATTTTGTACTGCCTCTCGGGTATAAAATTTTTTTCCCGCCAAGAAGTTATCCAAATTCTGGAAAAAGTAGTAGTCTGTAGGCGCAAGGTCTGGTGAGTAGGGCGGATGACGGAGAGCTTCCAACCCCAGTTCTTGCAACTTGGAGACCGTCTGCTGTGCAGTATGAGGTCGCGCGTTGTCGTGCAGGAGCAGCGGAGACGAGCGATTGACCAATGCTGGTTGGAGATGCGCCAGCTTCTCCATCATTGTGTTCAGTTCTTCACAGTACACATCTGCAGTAATGCTCACCCCGTTTGGTAAGAAGCTGTGATGAATCACACTGGCGCTAGACCACCAAACAGTGACCATCACTTTTCTAGGGGTAAGTTTTCGTTTAGGGCATTGTTTAGGTGCTGAACCAGGATCCAACCAACTTGCTGAGCGCTTACGGTTATCAAACAGAATCCATTTTTCATCGCAGGTAACAATGCGGTTCAAAATTCCTTCATTTGTGTGTCTGTTGAGCAGTGCAAGGCACGTCTCGACGCGTACTTCGCGCTGGCGATCATTGAGTTCGTGGGGCACCCATTTGTCAAGCTTTTTTACCTTGCCAATTTGACGCAAATGGACCAATATTGTTTTGACGCTAACGTCGAAAGCTGCTGCTAATTCAGCCGTAGATTGTGTATCATCAGCTTCCACAATCGCCTTTAATTCGTCATTGTCGACCAAAGTCTTCGGACGACCGCGAGGTTCATTTTTCAGGTCGAAATTTCCAGAACGGAAGCGAGCAAACCAATAACAGGTGGTGCGTTGGTTTGTAGAGTTAGCTCCGTAAACGTCGTTGATGTTGCGTGCCGCTTGTGCCGCGTTGCTGCCACGACGGTACTCATATTCCATAATTACTCGAATTTTTAACGTATCCATGATGACGAAAAAGATTGAAATGCGATGAAAATGTAACACTAATCAATAAAGAAATGACTACTTTTAGAAAAAAAAATCCATGTTTTTAAAATAAAATTAATTTGAAATTAGAATTCATAGCCAAACAAAAATTATTTTGATTTGAAATGGCCAGTACTGCAGAACGGCAATTTCATAGGTAAAGACCTAATAATATTTATTTGAGAAGTTTCGTCATAAAAATATTTATATCGTTTTGGAGGTTAAAAAGATATTGGTTACGAGTAAGTATAGATCGATCTGTCTTTTTCATACCAATAAGTTTATCATTACCATTTTAATTTAACTGGGTCGAGCTTATGACTGAAAATAAACAAAAATCTCTAAAAGGGACAAAAAATGTATTGGCCCTTTTATATTAAAAGCTTTTAGCATTTTTTTTTTACTTTTTAAAGCCTTTTGTTTGTGACGGGGGTTTTTTAAATTTACTGCCTGCTTTTTAAATTTTATATATTACTAGCTTCTGCCCGCGGGTACGCCCGCATTGATGTCGGAAAATATCCCACAGGAACGTGCTACTGGGACAAAAATTTGCCTATGTCTATGTATGGACGCCATCTATCTCTTTGCCAAATATTATCGAAATCCGTTCAGTGGTTTAGGCGTGAAAAAGTAATATACAGACAAAGTTACTTTCGAATTTATAATATTACGAATTTATAATATTACTAGCTTTTGCCCGCGGCTTCGCTTGCGTTAATTTAGAATTTGACAATCAATTCGGGTTGTCCGGGGAATTATAGTTAGGAGGATGAAAAACCGGTCTATCGACACTCTAGACTCACAAAATGTATTAGGTACTTAAATAAAAAATTAAAACCTCTTAACACACTATTCAAGTTTCTACAATAATAAAAAAATCAATCATGATTCGAAAGACACGTGGCGCCATCTATTATCATAAGAACGTTATTGTTGTTTTCCTCGGGAACAGTACTTTTTTTCGGGATGAAAGGTACCCTATGTCCGTTTCTGTACACCTGACAACGTATATGCAAAATTTCAGGATGATCGGTTCAGTGGTTTAGGCGTGAAAAGGTAACAAACAAACAAACAAACTTACTTTCGCATTTATAATATTAGTTAGGATTAGGATTAGGATACCTATATTATACATTATGGACGAGTAAACACGGTATGATCGACACGTGTATCGCTGAAATCTGCGCAGCTGTACGTATTTTCCCCACAGTGAAGCTAGTTACTAATTTATCCTCATTTCTCTTTCCCACCTCATCATCAGAACCTGATCACATCTATCTATAACCTATTCATTGAGACCATTCCAATGAGCCCAAACATGATACCTCTTCGGTAAGTTGGTGAGGGAGTTGGGTATTCTGCAAATTCCAGGTGATGCTGCAGTATCAGTTCAAGGTTACTATGTTCTTCTAATATAATTGAAGTAACAGAATACCAAATTTCGACTCGATCAGACTTGTGGAAGATGCTCACATCCATTCATCAACTAGAAAAGAGCTGATAATCTTCAAACGGCTGAACCAATTTTCTTAAGTCATAGCTACGACAACTCTCGATCAATTCACATTTCAAACAACAAAATAATAATCAAAATCGGTTCAGCCGTTTCGGAGCTACGATGCCACAGACAGACACACAGATACACACGTTGAACCTATAACACCCTCTGTTTTCGTCAGGGGTTAGTCATAAAAACCGATAAAATTCGCTAATGGATTGGTAGGCTAACGCTGGTCCTTCTGCGAAGCAGTACTGCTCGCGAAGGAGGAAGCGGAGCGCGTGAGGGAGAGGCAACCGTTGCGCACTCACGCCCCTAGTCGACGTCGGGAGTCGATAGCCGATTCCCGGCCACAGCAGGCGCCAAAAACAGCACCAAAAAAAAAAGTCAGGCGCTGGTTATCTTTATTGGCAATCTTTTGTTTTCCCTCATTAATGCTGCATACATAATGTATGCCGAACTGCGCTCGCGGCTCCACTCGCGTGTGAGTGCTTACTTAACCTGAAAGAAAAGTACTTTATATGCTAATCCGGGACGAAATTTCATTCAGAACTGGTTAGATGTTTAGGCGTGATTAAACAAACATCGAGTCATTTATAATTAGTATCGCTTGAAGAATATCAAGCAGAATATCAATTATATTATGTATTCCCCCTCCATATAAATCCATCCAAAGGTTGTCTTTGAAGATCGCTTTGACCGATAAGGCCCCCCAAAATGTATATAGAGTGATACAAAATTCTTCATTTATATCTGTAATTTGTATGATGTACATAACAATGAGTTTCTATTCTACTCTATTTATCAAGAAAGTATGTGTTTTTGGTGAAAGAGGGCCTTTTTAAGTAGTTATAAAATGATTTCTAATTACTAACACAATTTTTAGGGTTCCGTACCCAAAGGGTAAAACGGGACCCTTTTACTAAGACTCCGCTGTCCGTCCGTCTGTCTGTCCGTCTGTCACTAGGCTGTATATCCTGAACTGTGACACTTAGACAGTTGAAATTTTCACAGATGATGTATTTCTTGTTGCCGCTATAACAACAAATACTAAAAAACGGAATAAAATCAATATTTAATGGGGCTCCCATACAACAGACATGATTTTTTTGCCGTTTTTGTAGATAATGGTACGGAACACTTCGTGCGCGAGTCCGACTCGCACTTGGCCGGTTTTTTTCTATATTTATTTATAATTAGCAAGTTTCTATTGTAAACGTGGAATCGTTAAAGATGGTCGATCTCGTACAGACGCGGAAACGGAGGGCTCGGGTGGCAACGGGTGCAGTTGCCCCCACCTTGGGCTGTGACCAAACTCAATCTAAAACTCAAAATTGGATATAAACATAGTTTTATAACCTGTATTTTTACTTTGTTTAAGTACAGTATATCTAAGAAATTATAAGTCATAGTCATCCTTGAAAAGGGGGGTACGTTGTTGAGTTAACAGAAAACAGGTGCCGATGGTTTTTTTTAAAAGGGCTTTCATGGCTTAAGACATTCACCCTCCCCTCCCGGCCCTCGTCCCCCATCCTCCCAGAAAGAAACAATTGCCCCCCGCTTGAGCTAAATCCTAGATCCGCGCCTGATCTCGTAACTACTTTTAAGTGCTGTATCAACCTAAGCTTGAATGCGCTTTTCCATTTGACGTGGTCGATTTGTCTTTGTGACCTTAGTGAAGTTGAAAATTAATGGGAATTGTTGTCAAAAGTGATAACGCAATTACGAGGTCGACATATAAACCAACGTAGAACTATAAAGTCATGATTCGATGTCCATTGACGTTTTGAACGGCAAAACAAACGGCGATCGCTTTTGTGAAGCGTCAATGTATACAATGCGGAGAAGAAAATACGAAAATAAATTAAACTTCGTATATCTAATGCTGTTTCCAGTCTGTATTCAAAAATTCATTTAAAATATCCAATAGTTTAGACAGTACCTATAGCTTTAAAGAATGATAGGTATTTTTGTATGAAGGCTGACCTGATGACCTAGAGTTCTAAAGCATGTCAACTTATTGCTTATAACTGGCAATTACTGTAACAAAACATTTTATCAACATTTAACAAAACATGTGAGTCAATAATTAATACGTTTACATTATACTTGCTGGTCTGATATTTCTTTACCCCGATATTTTACAGCCTTCTGCACCATATGAAAATTGATGCTTATGTTGTAAACTTTCATTTGATGTATAAGTGGTTTTTATTAGCAGAAGTGACCCATCATTCTTTATTTGAAAAAAAAACACTTTTTTTTTTAATTTCGATGTTAGGATTTATTTGATATTTTTAAAACACTGACAATACTAATAAAAAATAAATTAAAAAAAAAACTTTTTAATTCAGACTTTTTCAAATCCATAGAATGTTAGTACAGAAAAACTAGTGTTAGTAGCAAAAACCTTATACTCGTAAATACTTATTTCCTAATGTGGGTATTTACCCAGTGCTGGACGTAACGCGTGTCCAGCCTATCCGCAATGACGGCCAGGCAATGACGGCAATGCATAGGAGTATTGGTATTGCCAGTTTTTTCATTTGTTTTCGGTTTTTTTGTTTCCAGATTGTGTAAAAGTATGAGAATCACACGCCTCATTCGCTTAGGACCTTAGGTAAACGAGTTAGGGCCAGTCGCCACCGCCAAGACTATTGCGACAAAAGTTTTAATAACTTTCAGACCGGGGTTTGGGTTAAAGGAGAAGCGGAAGTGATTCGTAAATAAAGGTTAGTTTAGAGTAGTTGATTGATTTTTTTTACCTCACTTTCTGTTAGCTTTTGGTTTTATAATGTAATTAAATGTTACTGGGTGCAGATTATTTTGTAAATGTTTGTGTAAATTAATTAAGACTTTGCAACTGACTTCCGGTGCTCAAAATACCGTCTCAGATTAGGAAACGGAAGTCGTTGCAAACTGGATTAAAATAATATTTAATATTTTATTTCCGGAAGTTGCTTAGCACGCCACCTGGTGGCCGTTTTTTTTGTAAAAGGGTATAAAAGCACATGGCAGTGCATTTTAAAAGTTAGTTCCGTGTAGAATAAAAAGCTATAACGTTACGCTGTTCGTTTTCTTGTCCCAATCCGTTCTGGTTTCTTATATTTCTTGTTAGGGTCTGTTGTGTCATCCACTTATAAATAAGTAAGCGATTAGTTTAGTAATCTTTTTTGTACTGTTTTAGTCAATGAACCGGTATTTTATTTATTTAACCATTTATGTACACACATATAGACATACAAGAAGAAAGGAACAGAAAAATACGTAGACAGGTGTTTCAGTTGTGATTAGAATTTGCGGAAAATTTAAGTTGGTAGCCATTTTGACTTTACATCAATTTACACCTATCAATAACCAATTCCAATTCTCCGATAAAGTTAGTTTAGTTTTGAACTAAGTACAACACAATACTGCGATGTCATGTCCAGAACAAATAATAAGCTATTAACACAGAAAAAACTATATAAAAAAAACACGAAAAAAATACGAAACGAAACGAACGAAATACGAATTATTGTCGAAAATTCTCAGATCGCTTCAGCTTATAACTCACACAACCACAATTTCAGAATCAGTTTACACGGGACGTTTCCCCGGTAATCTTTCCGTTGTGGAAGCGATATCTACTCCGCTACTGCTGCGAGCACGATTTACCAGCAAATGCGATTTAAACTCTTTTGTCGAGTAATGAAAATCGACCCGTGTGGAACGAAGCGTATGATGAGAGAAATATGCGTGATACAATTTTTTTCGTTGATTTTTTTTATCTTATTAATGTTGTGGATTTTCGCTTTAGGCGTAGTCAAAATGTGACTTATTTATATTGAGCAGAAGCATAGCATAATTAGCCTATAATATTCTCACTGCTGGGACTTAGGCCGCCTCTCGTTGAGATGGTGTGAACCGTAATCCACCACGCGGGCCCATTCCGGGCTGGTAGATGTCACATGTCTTCAATTTTTTGGTTCTAGGACATGCCGGTTTCCTCACGATGTTTTTCTTCACCGTTTTGAAAGCAGTGGTGATTAAATAATTTACTCAAAGTAAATCGCCTGTCTGGGTTCGAACCTATGATCTACACAACTCGTAAGTCGGGGCCGTTACCACTGGGCCATATTTCATTTTATTCAGGAACAATATTTTCCGACGCCTAATGGACACACTAAAAACTTTTTACAAAAAAACCACCAACTTGAAAGAAAAAAAAAAAGAAAGAAAAATAGTTTATTCTGCACAAACAAAACGCAAATCGCTCATTTTTATGAACGATATTAATTTACTAGACAAAAAAAAACAAAAAAAAAACGTGAAAAATAACTTTAATTTCGGAAGTCGGTGTCTTTGGTTTTGTATTTTAGTTTTTGGCCACCGACTTCCGAAATTAAAGTTATTTTTCACGTGATTTAGTGTTTCTTTTTAGGAAGTCGTTTGTTTTTTGTAAAAATGATTTTATTTTTCACTTTGTAGTTAACTAACTAAACTAACTAAGTTAACTACCCCACAGAAATTCTTATACCACTACTTGATATGTAAATAACAGTAACAGGAAAATATTAAAACATTATCAATATAAACTAAGTGGAAAAAATACGCAGTATTAAAGATAACTCAAAAACTACTGGTCAGAACAATCAAATTTAAATGGGACCACGTGTGAAACACCAGCTTTCTAATAAAAAAAGAATCATCCAAATCAGTTTACCCAAAAAAAAGTTATGAGCTAATAAACACAAAAAAAAACAGTCGAATTGAGAACCTCCTCCTTTTTTTGAAGTCTGTTAAAAAGATATGACAATGGTTTATCATAATTTCATTAGTTAAGTTGAAAAGTCTCTTAAGCCCCTAATTTTACGCTTCCCACCAGAAAATAACCCTGCCATTAATTCAGGAAAGTTAATGACTCTGAAAGCACCCGAACTTAAATAACTAAGTAAACTTTACAGGGTGTAAAGCTATCTTGGCAATTTAAGTTGTCCAACTCTTACGCAGCGGAGTGGCTTGTTCTTTGGGCAAAGAATTAGCATTGCCATTCAACGTGGCAGTGCTGTCAGTCTTCTGGACACGTTTTCGGATGACAGCGATGCGGACGAGTACTTCGACGTCTAAGTGTCCTTTTGTTTTTGTATTTATTTATATAGTTAGTAAGTTAGTAATTAAGTACTTATTGTAAATAGTTAGTAGTGTTTTATATCCTAACTATCCTAACTACTATTATAAATGCGAAAGTAAGTTTGTTTGTTACCTTTTCACGCCTAAACCACTGAACCGATCATCCTGAAATTTTGCATATCGGTTGTCAGGTGTACAGAAACGGACATAGGGTTTTCATCCCGCAAAAAAGTACTGTTCCCGAGGAAAACAACAATAACGTTCTTATGATAATAGATGGCGCCACGTGTCTTTCGAATCATGATTGAATTATAACCCGAATTGATAGTCAAAGTCTAAATTAATGCGAGCGAAGCCGCGGGCAAAAGCTAGTTGAAGTATAAAAACAAATCGCGTTTTGCGTGGATGTGACGCATATTTTCCCCCAACTCGTTCTTTTTTGTTTTTGTGTGTTTTTTCTTTGCGTCACGTTTACCGCAAATACACGTATTTTCTTTCTTATATTGAATCGAATTGATAGTCAAAGTCTAAATTAACGCGAGCGAAGCCGCGGGCAAAAGCTAGTTGTATATAAGCATTTCGCAGCTAAGAATACATCTAGTCATTTTAAACTACATTGCTATGCAATGTAGTTTGCTAGTATGCTAATGCACAATTTCAGAGCAACTTTATTCCGTACCACAATTCAATTGAAACATGCAATTCTAATAAGATTCTCAATATAGTTACTCAACTAAAATGGCAAAACGAGCAAGTAGTTTACGAAATTACTCAAAATGGACTCAACCTGAGATATAAATCAATTCGATTTCCCTACAGGGTTGAGTATTGGAATCTGTTCAGTAATTCTGTGCGTATATATCGGGTTTTACAAAAAATGCCTCTATTTAAGCGTGTTTTATTCGCGTAGGGTACGAAATAAAAGTAATGACTAGGGTAAAGTGCGTAGTTTTCTTGGTGATGTATTGCTGGGTCGCTTATAAGAGCGTGGCAACTCGTGGGAATGGGACTTCCAGTAATTTTTATTTATTTCTTGAATAGCTGTGTGATGTAAATATACTCGTATCGTTGATTATAAAGAAGCATATATCCGTATGGTGATAGACCCCGAAGATTAATTAAAAATATTACTTAATTAAATTGGGTTAGCTGTTATTAAGTCCCTGTTAACATAGGGAAAGTTACATCAAATCCTTTGTAACTAACAATTTCTACCAAATAGTACTCGAGTAGTATTTCGCAGAATTTGGGTATTTAGAAGTTACTTATTTACCTACTTCTATATTCGAAATAATTTATGGACAAAAACTAGTGAAATGAGTTTATTCATTCTCCTTTTACCTTATAATTACCGGCCCGCGCCTGCTTCGCACAGTTTTGACGACTTAATAGAACCTCGAGATTTATTTATTTTATTTAAGTTAAATAATGTATTACACAAATAATTAAGTATTATACAATTCGTAACGTAGATGGGAAATCTCAAGCGGCGAAAGTATAATAACCTTATCGGTAATTATATTTTCGAGCCGGTTGGGGTTGAAACCCTCGGGTCGTAGGGTCCGAGTGCTCATGCTTTGTACAAAAAAATCTCCAAACGGCTGGATGACACTTCCCGTGACCCAAGGGCTGGCAACTTTGGCCAGAGGCTAAGCATTGCCATTCAACGTGGTAATGCCGCCAGTCTCTTGGGTACATTACCAGTCGACAGCGATGCGGAAGAATTTTTCGACGCCATACTTTAGTTTGTGAATAGTTTTAGTTAAGTTAGGATATAATTTTGTTATTTTTTATTTATTCAATAGGTATAAGTTGTTATTTACGTACATATTATTTTAATTTTGAGACATATGAATAAATTATTCACCTCCAGTGTAGACTTCTGGATATAGTTACCACCTGAGAAAATATCTGAAACCTATCGGTATAGGACGTCAGCGCTGCTAGGACAGTGAGAGGCTTCTCCTCATACCGGAATAAACTGGATAGGTATACAATCTCCTAACACACTTCAGAGGGCGCACACCGGTCCACTAGCGCCACTCCTTTAAAAAAATATTATCTCGTGACTGAGAAGGAATTTTGTATAACGGCTCAATAAGCACCCTCGGTAAGTGTGTCTAGAATTTTCTAATACCTTTTATAAACTTTTATATTGAGACACGAAGCAACAAAATTCGATCCAAAGAAAAGCGGCCACATTCCTCTAGATCGTATTTTGTTGCTTCGTGTCTCAATATGAAAGTTTATAAAAGGTATTAGAAAATTCTAGACACACTTACCGAAGGTGCTTATTGAGCCGTTATTCAAAATTCCTTCTCAGTCACGAGATAATATTATTTTAAAGGAGTGGCGCTAGTTGACCCGTGTGCGGCCTCTTAATGTCCATCGATCATGCCCGTCCGGTACATCTTTTGGCTAGTCAAGCATAGATAATGAGACACAATTGATATCTATTGCTATGGCCCTCTAGCGGGCCACCTCGGGGCAGACTAGTGTATTATACAAATAAACCATCCGGAATAAATTATATAAATGACAGTGAAAACCGCAACAAAATCCGTTGCGTAGTTAGAATAACAATGCGGTCACACAGACACGAAAAGCAGCTTTAATTTATAATATGTATAGACTAGCCTTTAATTAGTTTTCTACGTCTACTTTATCACTGTCTCAACAACAGTTTATCAAATAAAAAATAACTATAAACCTTACCTAACAACAGCTATGAGCGTCTCAACCAATTTATTGCAATAACTCTCAAGTTCCCTCCGACACGCCATGCGCTCGTTAAAACCAAAGGGGGCGTTGTCGGCCCATTGTCCGACACTCGACACCCGCTCTTGGCACTCTCAGACACTGCTCTCGAGCTGCGAAGGTGCTGACTTGCGGAGACCCTTGTTGATCAAATATAGAGATGTGATGTTTGTGTAGATAGGCGTATATTTTTGTGTTTAAGAGCTCTAGAAAGACGTAAGAAATTTGTTTCGGACGGGCGGATTTGATCCCTGGACGGGAAAAGTGTAAGGAGAGGGTGTATGCCTTTTTTTTTTTTTTTTTGGGTGGGAAATCATCAAATGACGTCTCCCGCTCTGGGCGGAGCGGAAGGGCGTGTCAGACTCTTACTGACTAAAACCCACCCGTGTTCCTTCAGTTGCCTGTGCGCCAGGGCCACGGTAACTCTTTCGAACAATCCGCAGCCCCGGCAGGCATCGGTCCTGTCGGACCCCGTCAGTGGTGCTGACATCTCTTTGAGGCGCGCGTGGAACACGACGCGCCGTCGACCCGGGCCTGGTCCTTACCGGACGGCGAGCTGCCCATTGCCCGCCGTCCGCAAGCCCGCGCCTACGGTGGCCGGGAGTCGGCAATCGACTCCCGACGCCCAGGGTGTTTCCTCCTCCTGCGGCGGCTAGGGGCGCGAGGGCGCAGTGATTGCCTCTCCCTCTCGCGCTCTGCCTCCTCCTTCGCGAGCATTACTGCTTCGCAGAAGGAGGTGACGGCTTCCCATTCCCTCTCGCTCCGTACCATGGCCTGAACCAGGGCCGGACGCGAGAGGTCGCCGCCGCCGATCGCCGCCACGAGGATACGGCGGTGCTCCGCCCAAGCCGGGCAGACCTCCACCGTATGCTCCACCGTGTCCTCCGGTCGATCCACACAATGGTAACACCCGGGCGTTTCCTCCCGCCTTATTCGAAACAGGAACCTCCCGAAACATCCATGTCCGGTGAGGACCTGCGTCAGGCGGAAGGTGAGGACGCCGTGGCGCCTCTCAAGCCACTCCTCAAAGAGGGGTCTTACCGCCGCA
This sequence comes from Dryobotodes eremita, assembly GCA_917490735.1. Lineage (NCBI taxonomy): Eukaryota > Metazoa > Arthropoda > Insecta > Lepidoptera > Noctuidae > Dryobotodes > Dryobotodes eremita. The sequence goes on from OU823257.1 coordinate 18,194,023, forward strand.
ATTGTGGCGTGCCCTAGAGGGTGTATGCCTATCCAGGTTATCTCGGTGTGAGCGTAGGTCTCTCCCAGTCCAGGCGGCGCTGATGTCCTGCACTGATAGGTTTCGGATATCTTCGAGACACTCAGCTGACGGGCTCTGTCCTGAAGTCTCGACGGGAAGAAGGGGTTTCTTGACGTTGAAATAATAACACAAAATCTTCATAAGTGTTCAGGGAGCGCTTGTGGGTCTTTTCAGGGGTTCTATTGGAAGTATTAAATGGTGTAAAGTACCTTGTCGATGACTACGAATTCAACAAATTTGCATGCGCACTTAAGTAGGTACCGACCACCTTTACCTTAACTAGGACCGCAAATTGCTTCCTGATTTAAAATTTTATTTGTTTTTATTTTAATAATGTTTACAGTGTTTGATACAGCTGAACAACGTTCAATATACAGGTACAAAAGGCATGTTGAATATCACCAGATTTCTTATAAAAGTACCTATCTACTGAGGCTACTAAATTTACTGTGACTATTCCCGCTGAAAAGATATTTCAATTGTAATTGGGGAAAAAATTACTTTTCTAATTAAAAACTGTTTTACATGTTAAATTACTCGAAAAGTCCTGAACCGATTCCCAAGTTACACATAGAAACCTCGGCTGGTCTATTGAATCAAAGAAATCTAGTTTTTAAAACGGTACATCTGGGTTTTTCAGGGCGTGACGCACCTCTGAAAGCAGGTTTGCTAAACCATATTTACGAAATTAACAAACTATTAGTGTAACAACTTATAAACTCAATTAAATAGGCTTTTCTCATGGACTAGATATCGGAAAGTTAGTTCCAGGGCTAGGTCTCGATCCAGGGTACTTGGACGCACAAAAATATATAAATTACGGCTATATACCCCACTTAATTGAGATTCTAAAGGTTGTACTTACGATTTATTTGTAAAATTCCTATTTGAGCACAATCTCGATGCTAACTAGTATTGTTAATCACTATCTTATACATGTATATGACTCTTAGTTAATAAAAAACACCACATAATCACTTCATCAAAGTGATCTCAACTGTTTGATTGAATGGTGTGACCGTAACGGCATGCACTTACATGGCAAAGAATGCTTTCACATTAAATTCTCAAGAATAGTTCACCTATTTGAAGGTGTATACCGTATTGGCAATGAAATTATTGAAACAGTAGACGAAATAAAGGATCTAGGCGTTTTATTCGAACAAAAACCAGTAGCGTAGCTAGTCCTAAAATGGCCCTGTATCAAAATTTGTTGAGGGCTATTTTTTACTCGACGGCGGCGAAGCTTAAAAGGATTGCACGGTTTTTTTGCAAAATACGTAAAATGACATCCTTACTCGGACTAAAACGAACAAAACCTTTTGTGTTAGTGTAGTGTAAAAAGTGTAGAAATAATAGTGATAATGACACACATAATAACGATGGACAAAGTGTTTATATCATTATATCAGACTCTAAGAAAGTGGAACGGACTTGTAAAGTACAATCAACAATATTAAAATGATTATCACGTAAAAAACTAAGTTAGATTAAAATTGCTTATTAGTCTTATAGGCTAGACTGTAATTTATTATTAAGAACCTGGCTCGGTTCAATAAAGAATAAAAAGAAAATACCCTATTTGGAAGATAAGTTATCATTCCGATGTTACTAAGATAATACAAGAGCGATCGAAGTGAATTAAAATTTGAGCATTGTTACTCGGATAACATTTCATTGAAGAGCGAATGAAGCGAACTCGAAAGTTGGAGCATTCTGGACTGGGATAGCTTTAGCTGTTATTGTGATTTAGCTAAGAGAATGCAAGAGCGAGCGAAAATTGGAGCATCCTGACTCAAATACTTTTTGTGTGATTTTACAAAAAATCTCTTGCATTCTGACCTTGAGAAATGGACCGCAAACAAATGACTTTAATTTTCACTTTTCAATAATTACGAGCCTCTGATCAATAATAATTTGAGATTTTGGAAAATATTCTACGCTTGCATTACGACGCTTATACGGGTTGGGGCGCCCCGTATTATTGATACGGCCGATTCAACGGTAACTACACCTCTGGCGGAAACTCACCTTCCTCGCGTATCTTGTGAGTACCATTAAAAATGCCTCTAAAATGTTGGGCTTCGTCATTCGGAACGGAAAAATCTTTCGCAAGCACAGCACTATTTTACTAAATTAAATTTTAACAAAATTATTTATTTTAACTAAATTAAATTACAGCTGATGGTATATTATTCTTGTTAGGTACTCAATATTCTATTGGGGTGATTGGGATGATGCGCTGGGTAAATTAAAAAATATCGTTTCTCTATGAAAGTTGTTTGTTATGATGAGTACAATCATGTATTTAAGTATCGGTCACTAATTACCAGTCACCCTATATACACTCTATACAAAAGTCTCCCCACAATGGGTGCTTGAAGATAGACGGTGCCACCGAGGCCGGCCCAGAAAGAGATGGCGAGATGACCAGACGCGTACCGCGAGGGCTGGTTCGAGGCGGCAAGGGAAAAGACTTTTTGGAAGGATTTGGGGGATGCCTTTGCCCAGCAGTAGGACAGTATAGAATAACAAAAAAAAAACATTTAGGTACGATTAGTGCTCCGTATTACCTGACCCCGTCACAAAGAAGAAGAGGGGAAGAGAAGTCAGGTTATGCAGAGTACTGACTGTACTTATAGTTAAATCTGGCATTCGTATTTCAATGACAAAATAATTTATGTATTTTTGTGGTTATTACTTCACTGACTCAACAGTGAAAGCAAATATCGTAAGGAAACCTGATTATTCGGAACCATCGTCACGTGCTAGACAAGAGTAATGATAAATGCTTATCCCTTTTTCCTTCAAAAAGCCTTTGGCCAGCTGTTGGACAACTCCAGTAATTAAAAGAACAATAGGATAAACAATTAATCACTCCCTCACTAAAACATGACCAAAAAACCCACAAATTACTCTAACGTAATTTGTCAGGCCTTCAGGCCTTTAGCATCTAATTAAAAGTCATTAAAATTCTCTCAAGTGTAATCAGAAGTTGTTCCAAGGATCCAATGACGCTGCGTGAACGAGACTACCTCTTGTGCCTCAAGTTTTCCAATTAGAATATTTTCGTGAGTTCCCGTGATGGACGCGAGGTTTGTCCTGTGGTCTGGACTGGGTTTTTGTTATCAATTTAGGTTCTGAAATCGGAATCTGAACTGCATAATCAGCCTATAATGTCCCCACTGCTGGGACACAGGCCTCCTCTCCGTGAGAGGGAGCGGGCCGTTGTCTACCACGAGGGACCAGTGCAGGGTTGGCGGATGTCACATGCCTTCGCATTGTTGGTTCTAGGACATGCCGATTTCCTCACGATGTTTCCTTCACCGTTTAGAGAGCAGTGGTGATGAAACAATTTACACGAATTGCCTGCTTGGGTTCGAACCCACGACCTAAAACACGTCAGGCGGCCGTTACCACTGGGCCACGACTGCTCGCTGTTGGGCAGTAGCGACCCCACGGACCCTATCTCCCGGGAGTAGTAGTCTTGTTCCTCACCTCTGCCAAGCCTTTATTGGCCGGCTGGAGTGAACACTGACAAGGAACAGAGCTTCCACCTCTTTCGTGCCTTTATTGGCCGGCTTGAGTGGAGATTCTAGTAAGTGCTCGTAGGGATCTTCACCATCTTCCGGGCCCTGGGATTGTCCTGATAACCGTGGAATATCTGACCACTCCACAAGCAGCTCAGGATATGTTGCCTCCTTGTCGCTACGTCACTATGTGCTAGCGACAGTGTCCGGGGCCCATTATTGAGTGGGCAAGTCACCCCCTGCCATGTTTACGTGAAAATTATATTATCATTGGGCAGGCATGGGTCCTTCCATAATTCCAAGTAACTAATCCACTATAGCCACCCAAACCCATAGCGCAATATGTTTGTTTCCATGTGTGTGTTTTGGAGACTCCGTAAAAGAACCAACCTCAAAACATCCCTCTTAGCGTATCATGGTTACGTAGCTTCTAACATTAGATACGGCATTGTCCTATGGGGGAATTCTGTTCTTATAAATAGAGTATTTATAGCCCAAAAACAATGTATCCGTGCTGTTTGTGATGTGCCACCACTGACTTCATGTAAACCTCTTTTTAAAGATTTAAAAATATTAACTGTTTCCGGTATGTAACATATTTTAATGCTGTAAATTTGTTAAAATGCACTCCGACTTATTTCAACGTCTTGGAGACACTGTTACGTTTAAGACAAGATATCCTGATAGATTAATTATTCCTCCAATGAAAAGCCATTTATATCACAGAAGTTGTGTTCCAATGGTTATAAGGATATTTAATAAACTACCAAAATCGTATAGGGCACTGCCAATCAATCGATTTAAAGCGGCCGGCGTTATTCAAATGGCTTAGAGAAAAATCATTATATTCTGTCAATGAGTATTTAGACTACAGAGATTCACACTGAAATTGACATCTTACTATTATAATTTGACAAATATTTACATTTTAAATTTAATAACAATGATTAATGTACCAATTTTATTTGCTTCATTTATTTAATTAAATGTAATAATAATTTTGCATGCCAGTTCTAGCGAATTGTTTTAGAAACTGTTTAAAAAAACCCGACCATCTGAATGTACTACAATTCTTGCAAATAAATTTCATGTTCTGCAATAGTCCTGCACCAACCGGGGGTTGGCCTTGAGTGCATTGATGAATTAGTTTGTTGCCAGTAACGCCGTCGCTGCAACGTTTGCAAAATGATTTATTGGTTTGTATTCCTCGATCAAGTTTGGATTCTATCTAGGAAGCTTAAAAAACAAAAATGCAGTTCCTTTTTCTGAAATTTTGTTATTTAATTTTAGGCATTCTAATAATTCCTATTTTACGCTCCTACAAATATTATTGAACACACTAATATAATGATTGCGCGTTTTTATTTTCAGAAATTGAAATTAAAGTAAATAAAAAATAAAAATAAAATAAATTGTTGCGCCTCTTTTTGTGAACCTCAATTAATTGTTATTTTGGGGTCCTAAAATAATAAATAGACAAGTAAAGGCGACCAACTTGGATCTATCACTTTGTGTGATGTTGGTCACAGTTCTAACTTTCAAGTTAACCTACCAGTTTGTTCGCGGTACCCTAGCTTAGTTACTGCGACCGACTGAGGCAAAAGACCAGACAGATAAAAAGAGCCTCAATTGATAAAAAAAGTATGCATCATTAGATGCGCAAAAAGTTTTATTTTTATTTTATTTTATTTATTTTATTTTTACAATTATTATTATTATTTTTAGAGGTTCATTAATGGAAAATTTTAAAGTGTCCATTATTAGAAAATTAATAAGTTTTTAGAGGATCAGTTAAATATTTCCCTTAATTTTATGCACTTTTCTCTAAATGATAAATGATTTTATTTCTGTAAGTAGGTTTTACACTTTTACACGTCAATCATATTTTAAAAACTAGATGAGGTCGGCGTTTCCTATGTCACCGCTCTGAGAAGAAAGGCCGAAACAAACTCCGAAGTCACAGTCTCTTTTGAAGTCCAGAAATAATCTTGGTCAGATCATGTGAAAACCATGTAGAATGATGTCCGAAATGGTCTTTTGAGGAAAAACCACACAGATTGAGTGGACCTGTCCAGTCAGTGCACGCATTTGATAAATGATAAATGATTTTATTTCTGTATGTTTGTACAAATACTTTTACTCGTCAATCATATTTTAAAAACTAGATGAGGTCGGCGTTTCTTATCTGACTACTCTGAGAAGAAAAGCCGAAACAAACTCAGAGGTCACAAGTTCTTTTGAAGTCCAGACATAATCTTGGTCAGATCATGTGAAAACCATGTAGATTGGTGTCTGAAATGATCTTTTGAAAAAAGAACCACACAGATGGACTGGACCTGTCCAGTCAGTGCACGCATTTGTCAGTAAACGTGCAGCTCAACTCAGAACTTAAGGAGCTCAATTCAAAGCTCTATATATTATAGTCGAATATCACCTTCTTTTTTGATTTGGAAATCATTAAATGACGTCTCCCGCTCTGGGCGGAGCTGAAGGGCGTGTCAGACTCTCACTGACTAAAACCCACCCGTGTTCCTTCAGTTGCCTGTGCGCCAGGGCCCCGGTAACTCTTTCGAACAATCCGCGACCCCGGCCGTCGAATTTCACCCTGCACTTGCATTTTCAAAAATTCAAATCTATGTCAGAACATATTTTGAAAGACAACCAAAATTTTAGGTTTACTTAGACAGAAAATTTCATTAGAAAATTATTTTTATTGAATTTTGTAATAGAATTTTCGTTTGTTAGGCGCATTTACGACGCTTGCGTGCCATTTAGCTTAGCTCGTGTGCTTTGGGAGTCAAACACGGCATATTAAAAGTTGGTGTACGGCTGTGTCCTGGTGGGTAAAAGATGTACATAGTATGTTTTCATTTCTCATACACGGAAAGTACTGTTTGTTTGATCTGAGTAGCGGGTGGAAGACGCTGTTCCCCGTCTTAGGGCGGGAATGACTCATAGTAATTACTTCCCTCTCTAGGGCGGGAATGAATTTTAAAAATAGAAATAAATTTGGTTAGGTAGTCGGCTACGATTTTTTTTACATAATAGTGACTTCATAACAGCCAGTGTGAATTAAAAAAATACCCATTAAGGGAGAGGCGCTAAAATTCAAATTTACTTACGTTTTTTGCAATTTGCAGTGACTCACCAGAAACACAATTGACACAGAGCTGCAATTTGCAAAAAACCAAACAATATTTGAATTTGGCGGGCTACAACTAAGGATCCACCTTAAGCGGGACGGCCCGCGGCGGTGAGGCGGTGTGTTCCATATTTAAAATTTAAAAAGGACTATCATTTGGCGGGATACTAACTCTGTAAGTTTCCTTAGCTTTGTTTTCTTCTTAATAATTAAACTAAACGTGACATTGGCTGAATGAACAAACCGTGCGAAGCCACAAGAAAAAAAAACTCTGTAAGCTGTACCGAAATTCAAAATATCAGTTTTATAGACTAGTATTTGATTAAAAATGAGTCTCAAATTATTATTATTAATTAATATTTTAGAAAAACTACTGTTTTTACTTTCCTTAAATTCGAAATGAAAAGTAGAGTGTTTAACACGGGTGAAAGTCATCAATTCCTACTCGGACTATAGCCGCCCTCGCTGCGCTCGGGCGTCTAAATACCTCGTATGGGAATTGATTCCTTTCGACCCTTGTATAACAATCTACTATTTTGCATTGTAAATTTTACAATTATTTGCATGATATAAATATGCTTTTTCTTCCATATTGACACTAACTGAAATCTCTCAGATTTAAAGATTATACACACAAAAACACAAATGCCGTGACAAAAATATGTATAGGTATTCGCCAAACACCCCGGGAGCAGTAAGTCTGGGTCACCAACACAAAATTTCGGGAAAAAGATACATGAGTAATTAGTATGTATTATCTTGCAAATAAACTTTTCTGATTTCTGAAAATATAATATATGTAATATTTTGCTCAAAGAAAAAAAAACATCAAAATACCTACCGCAGATGATCACGCCATAAATTTTAACGCCTAAAATAAAAATATAAACAATCGACAGTCAACTGGCGTATCAGGAATGTCAGTGATTCGTCCAAAGAGTCCTTAAAACAGTGTGTTTCCACTCGACAAGTAATTTATGAGCGGACCATCCACTCATTAGGGCACAGGTGGCACTTCCATGCGGCGCTCCTGATAACTAATTTTGTTTTAATACCGAAGTTTGATAATTGATATTGGCACGTGGCGTGCACGTGACGTTGTCTCGATGTATTGATTTTGGCATTAATGTTTGGAAATAAACTTATATTTATTTGTCTTTTCTTATCTTTAGAGAGCAGTGGTGGCCCAGTGGTAACGGCCGCGATTTACGTGTTGTAGGTCGTAGGTTCGAACCCAGACAGGCGCTTTACTTTTTACTAATTATTTCATCAGCACTGTTCTCAAAACGGTGAAGGAAAACATCGTGGGGAAACCAGCATGTCCTAGAACCAACATTTGAAGACATGTGACATCTACCAACCCGCATCGGGCCCACGTGGTGGATTACGGCCCACTCCCTCTCACCGAGAGGAGGCCTGTGTCCCAGCAGTGGGAACTTTATAGGCTGGTTATGCTTATGCTTATTTGTCTGATTCTACATCGAAAATTGATCGAGTGAATAAAGGGTTCATAGTCTGTATTTGTGTTGGAACGCAATTGTATTTTATCACGCGAAAGATACCTATACAGGTATGAGGAACAGGGTGTAAAGTTCACTCATACTCTATGGAAAAGGAAGGATCCTCCGACCAGATTAGTAAACGGAACTTTTTAATTAGTAATTATTTATTACGGACTAGGAAACGTCCATATCTTCAGCCGAAACTACGGATTTCATGCTTAGATAATAGACCCCCAGTACTTGTCCAGTACCATGGTCTAAAAAAACAAGGTCTGGCATTCCGGATTAATACATGCTTTCGTCACTATCCAGTTGCCACTTTATTGCAACAAAACACGAATTATGGAAAAAAAATTAGTCGCCATTCTGTTAAAAAATATATATAAAGCATTTAAATTGTCGTTTCGTTTTACTAATCAAACGAAACAATTCAATTTAAACATATACCAACGTTATTTGTTAGTTAAAACCTCATTGTTTTATCGGATTCGTACAGGTAATACAGGCGGTTGGGGAGTTGTTATTGGTAACACAGCGGTGATGACGTAGGCTTGTGTCACCCACGTGACCACTGTGTCTCGGAATGCTATACCTGGCGAAGTATATTATTATACCATGGTCAGTACTACATTATAGTATATTATTATTATTATCTATGTCAGTACCACTTCGGTTATCAGACGGTGAACCCGTGTCACTTCGCTTGCGCTCAAAAGGTCCGATAAGCAACGTTTTACGTTCTGAAAAAAATAGATATGTATATAAAATGAAATTTAGATGTAAAAATAAGACATACGTATTTTTATTTTTTCAGGACGTTGTAGTTTTCGTAATCTCAGATCTATGTCAAAAATTTGGATGGGTAAACGTATATCCTACTTCCTACTAATATTATAAATGTGAAAGTGTGGATGTTTGGATGTTTGTTACTCAATCACGCAAAAACGGCTAAACGGATTTGGATGAAATTTGGCACATAGGTAGACCATGACTTGGATTAAAACATAGGATACTTGCTATCCCGATATTTCATCGGGATCGAGACTTATGCGGGTGAAACCGCGGGGCGCAACTAGTTTTAAATACAGCTAAACAGTTACCACAACTAACTTAAAATATTCCCCAAGATTTACTAACACACCTCCTAGATACACCTCTGCCTAACCCTTCTTGGCGCACAGGCGTGATGTTACGTTATTTACTGACCAAGCTGACAGAAACCGGTAGTAGGTAACGAAATGAAATTCCTGACCCTGTTAACTTGCTAACTCCACAAAAAGTGCAACAAACTTCGTCTGTGTGACAATAGAATCGTCACGCACGAGGCAGCACGTGACACGCGCGGCCACTTTCACTGGCCATTCGATACTTTCTAGGATAAAATGAGAAGTATATCTATACATACAGGGTGTAACAAAACCCTTTACGAAGCCTTCATCTACGCATTCTGCACATCAAACTATGGAACTTGGTGCAAAAATAATTGCTGGGCATTTCCCAGCAATTATTTTTGCACCAAGTTCCTCATCACCAAGTCATTTGACTATTATTTTTGGTGTGAAAATTCGCTGTTTACTGTAGTGCGCAATGTAATGTACGTAAAACCTTGTGCTTATGGGTGCATGCAACGGTACAGGGGTCGTGGGAGGATTTAAACTTAGGTTATAACATTTAAAATTTGTTTTCGAAAAAAAAAAATTACCTTCAATATCTCTGTAACCAGATTTTTCCCAGATATAGTTCAGTACGAACAAAATTTTAACAACGGAAAAAATAAGTGACAACACCCTTTATAAGGTCCACACAGAATACCTACGTAGAAATACTTTTACAGAACAGAGTTCTCATAAATTTAAGAAGAAATTTTTACTATAGTAACAATTAGGAAATGTTTAAATGTAATTTGTTGTCGTTCAATACTTAAAAAACCGACCAAGTGCGAGCTAGACTCGCACACGAAGAGTTTCGTACCACAAGGCTAAAACCCCGAAAAAAAAACACCTTTGTTGTATGGAGACCCCTTTTATTTTGAACTTTATTTTATTTTTACTAAGTATTTGTTGTTATAGCGGCAATAGAAATACACACTGAAAATTTCAACTGCATGCCTACCTATTACAGTTCATGAGATACACAGCCCGCCGACAGACAGACGGACGGACGAAGTGGGGTTAGGACAGCAGAGGCTTAGTAATAGGGTTCCGTTGGCACCTTTTGGGTACGGAACCCTAAAAAGCCTATACGCGAGAATGTGTTTCGCGCAAGTGTACCAGATCCTTACTAACACGGTCAAAATGTATAAAACATTTGATTTTTTATAGGTAACCATCGGAATAAATATACAGACTGACTTTAAATTGAGGCCATGAGAGCCAGAGTGGGCTAACTGTAATTTTTTAGATACTGTTTTTATTTCAGAAAAAACTGCTCTAAACGGTAAAAGTCATAGCGGCACTGGCCTACAATTCGTTTTTTTTTTTAATTTTATTTAAATTAGTTATTTTTTTATAAATAAGATTATTTATTTAGAATTGAAAGTATAAGTACATGAATAACAACTTACATCCAATTAATTAACCTAACCTAATTAAAACTACAAAAAAAAAAAAAATATAAATTTATTTAGTTTACATTATTTGAAATCAGGACTTCTGTTTTTTTACTGCAAATTATTTTTTATGTAGTTAGGCCACTCTGGCTCTCATAGCCTCAATTTATTGGCAATGTTTCACGGGGTGAAAGTACCTACCTACTCGTAACAAGCAACATTTGCTGAGATAATAACTCGGAAAAATCGAAATAATATTTACTGTGTCATACAAACATTCCATTCTTACCCAATGAGAATGTATCAAACAGATCCCTGCCTTTCGGTCACAGTGGTTTTCGACAAAAACTTTGAGTTTCGCTTCTATATGAATATTTTATTTTTTTCTATTATTTTTTTCTTCAAGTCCCTTACCTACTCTCATTAAGTTGATAGCTGATTGGTCACATCCTACTAATATTATAAATGTGAAAGTTTGTGAGGATGGATGGATGCATGGATGTTTGTTACTCTTTCACGCAAAAACTACTGAACGGATTTGGATGGAATTTGGAACACAGATAGTTTATAACCTGGATTAACATGTAGGATACTTTTTATCCCGGTAGTACGTACCCGTGGGATAATTTCCGACCTCCACGCGGGCGAAGCCGCGGACAAAAGCTAGTATTATTATCAATGCGGTCAGGTAAGCCGCGTTTCTTATGTGGACGTATTAGGGACCTACCCACATATTTACCCACACCAAAGGTGTTTCGGTGCGACGTGGTCGATGTGTTTTTGTTTATTTGTTCAAAATATAGTAGACTAGATTCTGCTCACGAGTTCGCCCGCGTAAAATTTCTTGTTCCCCCGACCCACCCCGTCGCATCGCATCGCCCGCCCGCGCTATTACTTCGTTTCCGCTTAGTGTTATTTCTGCCTTTTTTCCGTTTGCTTGGCTCCTAAGGGCCGTAGCGTAATGCCTATGACCTTCCTCAAGAATTGGGCTATCAAATGCAATAATAATTTATCAAATCCGACTGGCAGTTCTAGAAATTAGCGCATTCAAAAAAACAAAAACAAACTGTTAAGCTATACTATATTAGCATCGGTTTAGATCTAAGTATTCGGCCCAATTTTTAAGTTTATAAATCAGTGGATTAAGAATTGTCAAATAAAAAGTGTCTTTCTTCCCTTTTCACAACGACAGGTCTTGTTTTAAAACAATCGTTTGGTACGTTTCCGTTGTATGATTTAACATTATTTATAATTTTATTCCCATTGTCGAGTTACATAATTGAAGCAAGCAATAAAATCTAAACGCCTAATTATGTGCAGTTTCATACACATTTTTATCTAAAACAAAAAAAAAACGTAAATAATGACGCCCAAATCCAACATTCTAACGCTGCGCGGGGGCGTACGCGCCACAGCAACCGATCAGCTGTTGCGATTACTTGCGATGGCATGACGCCATTACCGCTACAGATAATGTAGAAACAGTCAACACAATTTTGGACTTGCCCATGTCCAGAAAACAATAATTGTTTTTACATAACATAACATAACATAACACCTGTATTTCCCGAAGGGTTAGGCAGAGGTGTACCTATAGTACACCCACATTTCGCCAGTTATGTAATAGGGGGTGACCCTATTGCCATCAACCGGGCACAACTCCAGACTCCGGGCTGCTACTGAGAAATTCCAGGTGGAACAACCCAATAACACTTTGCCCGATCTGGGAATCGAACCCAGGACTTCATGCTCAGCAGTAGCGCTTGCGACCACTAGACCAACGGGGCAGAATTGTTTTTATTGTTGTATTTTTTTAAAACTATTTAATTATAGTACATTACCTTTATAGCTCGAACAGCAAGGGTTGCAATGATGACCAGCACCTTAATTACGTAACACACTATCTATCACAATCTGAATCATTATGAAGCCTATTGCTAATCCATTGCTTCACGTGTTCGAAAAAATTGTCTGCTCAACAACGTAAATAACGCAATGAATGTTGTTGAACTGTCAAAATGAAACCCATTCCTACAATTAGTGTGTTACGTAATTACCCCGCAGGCTTGAAAGCCGAGAGCGTAGCTAAGCTAAGTTCGAAGCCATCAAAGCGTAGCCAGCAACTTGTATAGTGCTTTAATAGTTGATATTAAATAATAATAAACTTACGAATACATAACAATATATTGCTTGTAATCATCAAGACATTGTTGTGTTTCTACATTATTCACTGAGATATTTGCAATTTTGATACATCTATATGCACCGTAAATGCCGAAAATAAGAACTACCTGCAACAAAAATTATTATTTGTATGTATTTATTACCTCTAAAAAAATCAGTAGGTGGGTCCTACTGATTTTTCTTAGAGGTAAATAATGCACTCAAGTTATAGACACATTCACCGCCAAGTAAACGAGAGTCGGGGGCTTCATTTATAAACTTTTCCACGCTTTGCCCTGTCAAGACTTGCTTTTTTACACCTATATCCGTCTGACTGTCTCTTCAACATACCCGTCAGGTTTTCATAGTTTTTTATGTTCAAATTGTGCTTCACCACAACCGTGCTCTTCAGCATGGAAGCAAGTATTTCGGAGAGATGAGGGCTTCATTTTCTTTGAAGGGTTGTTAAAATAAGCTAGAAAAACGTTTTCGTTATAGACTGACTTTCTGTCGATTTTCTATTGCGCAAACTTTTCGTAGGCAAGGTTGTGTTTTTCCTTTGATTCGGTGGCAATAAATGTTCAATTACAGACCATATTTGCCTATTCAAACCCTTTATCAAAGTACCTTTGATCTTGGAGTTTCAATTCAAGAATTTGCTTGAATGCTCAAAAACAAACCGCGGGGTAATTGTGTAACACACATAAAATGGGAACTGATCGCAATGGGTTTAATTTTGACAATTCAGCCACGTTCATTGCGTTATTTACGTTGTTGAGCAGACGAATTTTTCAAACATATGAAGCAATGGATTAGCAATAACCTTCAAAACTCTCGGGTTGTTCTTGAAAGAGTGTGTAGCGGCATCTACAACGCCACATGCGAGCTACGCGTCAGACTGACGTCACGCAAAATCCTGTATCGCGCAATCAGAGTTTACCGCGCAACTAGCATATATACAACATCCCGACATCAACCGTCGGGCAGTTGCCCACCAGACACGACACCCGTCTGGTCGGAGGACCCTCCCTTTTCTATGGAGTATGAGTGAGCTTTACACCCTGTTCCTTATACCTCTATAAGTGTTACGCAATAAGGGTGCTGTTCTACATCCAATCCATTTCCGAATACAGCCGACAGGTTCCGAAACCACACGAGGGTCGTCTAAGCAATACCATTAGTCAATCGTAAATGGCCACATTCAAGGGTACACTTTGAACTATATCGTGTTTACAAGGCATTCAGATGTGAGATAGTTTGTACCATGTGTGTGATACAAGATTCAAATATAGATGTCTACCTACATTTTAGTTGGTTAGAATTTGATTTTAAAGCGGGTAATCTTTATTGACGTTTTAAATTAATTTATACGAAATTGTGACTAAATACTACATGTTTGTTTATAAGCTAACAGTCTTAAAATAATAATAATAATATGTACAAGTATACAGGGTGGCCTGGACATCGACGTGCAAACTGAAACCATGAATTCAGCACATAATTCTAGACCCATAGAGTAGAAATTTTTCGTCAGTTATTAAAAAAAAACAGCTGTTACCTACAAAAGTGCAATACCTACGCGGTCATTTATTTATTCATTAACAATTAACATTGTGTTGAACATTACATATTAAATAAAATTATCACATGCAAAAAAAAAAAAACAATACATTTAAAAGCCTAATTAAAATTAAAGTGAAAAGATAGTTCAAAAGTCAAATTAATTTAAAATATGTTAACAAATAAATACAATGTCAAATTAATAGTAGATATTATGCAAAATTCTATGTCAGAAAAAAAAATATTTTTTAGCATTGACGGGGTTCGATAGGGCCGATGCCTACCGGGGTCGCGGATTGTTCGAAAGAGTTACCGTGGCCCTGGCGCACAGGCGACTGAAGGAACACGGGTGGGTTTTAGTCTTTAGTCAGTAAGAGTCTGACACGCCCTTCCGCTCCGCCCAGAGCGGGAGAGGCCATTTGATGATGTCCAACCCAAAAAAGGGGGTTTGTCCAGAATCATGTAACCGGATTTGCGTCGAAGGCCCTGCCACTCTGTATAAAAAAGAGGGGAAAAAATCATAGGTCACAAAAAAACTGTTCACAAGGCTGGCCACGTTGCCACGTTGTATGGCTATGCTGATTCTTTGGCCAAAAATAAGCCAGTCCTCTGGTCGCGTGAAGAGTCGACCAATCACTTGGCGATGTTTCGAAAAACCAAGCGAGTAATTGGAACAAAATTATATGAAGACAATTTTCCGTTTAAACGCTTCTAAATTATGAAAAGATCCCCGATAATATGACTTTTTGATATTAGTGAAGATATGACAGTATTCGTTTTACCTAATAATGACCAGTACCTACCTACCTAGGCATAGAAACGGGCATATATCAACTAGGAATTAACAACCACTTAAAACACCGTACTCGTGACAGAAGTGAAATTTCTTAAAAAATAAAGAAGAGAAAGAGAGAGAGAGAGAGAGAGAGAGAGAGTTATACATTCATTTCTTCTCTTTCATGTAAAGAAATGTCGCTACACGTGACGCGTTCTCAATTTTCGTCCGATTATCGAATCGCCGCCTGATTAGTAACAGGAACGTCGTCGGAGACTCTTTAGCCCGCTTCGTTAGCCAATGTGACTCGATGTAGTATTCTGCTGACCTAGTACTTCAGCCTATGTCTGCTAACCTAGTACTTCTACCTAAGGCATCTGTCCTACCGCCGACGAAAAGCGACTAGCTATCGATGATGTTCTCGCTCAAGAAACGTACAAAAAATTATAAATTCGACGTATTCCTTGAAATTGTTTAAACAAGAGGTCATTAGCAACAAATTAAGTCCCGTTAACTAGGGGCCAAAACTGGATGGTTACCGAGCTATGACGTTTCTTCGTTTTTTATAAAATTTTCTGACTAGTTACCAAAAACAATTAATTATGAAAAACCTACTCCATTCTAAAGGTTAAATTGATACTTTCGTGAAAGCTGACAAATGTGTGATCATTAAAAATAAAAATTGCCCAAAACTTACATACTCTTAGAAATAAAAGGTCTTTAGTAGCAATAATCTTTAATTTTTGTATTCTTCCCGTAAATCGACGTAAATTATTGGAAATAATCTGTATAACAGTTAGCGTACAAATTAGTAAAATGACTAACTGGTTTCATAAGCTTTCCAAAAAACTACAATTCTTATATCATCTTCCGTTAGAGTTACAATATAAAGTCGTTGATGCACTCCGCCTAGCAGATTTTGAATCGAACATTGCCCAAAAAAGGTTACTGCCATTTCAGGCTATAAAACGTTTTAATTTTTGTCTATTGTTTGACAATATCAATGTCAATTTTGACTTCTACGCAATAACGGTCACCGCTAAACATCCGCGTGCCGCGTGCTGTACCTACCGACATTTTTATCAGTTTATGTCGTTGATAACAACTAAACTACGCTAAAACGGTACCCCTATCTCCTTGTGGAATGGTTGCTTTTCAAAATGAAGAATACGCCGAAATTTTGTATTTGTATGGGTTTTGTGACGGTGACACAGCTGCAGCACGAAGAGAGTATCAAAGGCGTTTCCCTAATCGCCGTTTACCTGACGTGAGCGTGTTTGGTGCTACTAATCGGCGCATTCGAGACACGGGCTCGGCTCAATGACGCCATAGTGACGTTGGTAAACCTGCCGTTGCCGACGACGATAATGAAATTCTTCTGTGCTTTCAAGCAGACCTTTCTGTATCAACAAGACAAGTGTGTGTGCGAGCTACACGTCATAATGACGTCACGCAAAATCCTGCATCGCGCAAGCAGAGTTTACCGCGCAACTAGCATATATACAACATCCCGACATCAATAGTCGGGCAGTTGCCCACCAGACACGACACCCGTCTGGTCGGAGGATCCTCCCTTTTCCATAGAGTATGAGTGAACTTTACACCCTGTTCCTCATACCTCTATAAGTGGTACTGTAAGGGTACTTTGATACTCTCTTCGTGCTGAAGCAGCGTCACCGTCACAAAAAAAAATCTGTCTAGTTAGTCTATCCATAATAAAAAAGTAGGTTGTAGTTTCATTTCCTACAAAATGTATGGGAAAAGTTTTTTGCGATTTCTGACTTTTCTAGTACTCAAACCTCAGTTGGTCCAATAGGGGTTTTGATGCTTATATGAAACATCATTGATTGGCATAAAAAAAAAGTTTTTGTGTAAATTGCCCTTTTTCTTGCTGATTGCACATCTTTTTCAAAATCTGCGAATGCAAATCAAAATTTCTCAAAAAGTTAAGAAAAGTCTTCGAAGACCGTTTTCCTTTAGATACAACGGTTAAGGTAGCTGCCCTTGCTGCCCCATCTCAAAAATCCACCCTGTATATATATATATTAATAGTTGATCACTGACTATTCCCACCGCCAGCGAGTACACGTTTGTTGCAGCGACGAGAGCTATCAAAGAGAATACTCGCTCAGCGGCCTCGCTTGGTGGGCAGAACACTCGCTGAGAGTGTCACGATTGATACACTCGCATACCAGCGAGCAATCGCTCGTCACCATCGCTCCTTGCTAGCTCTAATCGCTTCTCATAAATCGCCAGCGGTGGTACAGGGCCTATGTGTTGGTTTTCGTTATCTCCCGTGGGGTCAAGCAAAAGGTCAAGCGTAGCGAATGGTGTGTGACGCACTAAGATTCCAAAGCTTATGACGTTGGCTTTGCCTACTAACTGACTATTTTAGTGCTTGGTTGAGTCTCTTGGGTGATTAAATTATTATTTAATCGTGTTTTGTATGTTGTATGTCTCTTGTGTTCACCAAATAAACGTTTTATCTATCTATCTACCAGAATTTGGTTTAAATTAGGATTCTTGTTAATTTACTGATGAAGTGTGTTGCAGGCGAGTTTTTTGCGCTACTTCTTCTTCCCAGCTAAAGTACTAGGAAGTGGTGAAGGGCGGGCGTTTTGGGGAACTGTCTTGTGTAATTTTGACGTTATAGAAGTGCTCATTCTCAGCCTAATTTGAAGAAATGATTTTTAATTTTGAGTTTAATTGTGAAAATTGAGTATAAGCTGCCAGCCTTTTGGGCACTTTTCCTGTTGACAGCGATGTGGACGAATTTTTTGATGCCCTTAGGTTTCTTTTCCTTCCTTTTTATATACATGCATATTAAAAAAAAAAAATTTTAAGTCTGTTAGCTTATTTATTATGTAAATATTATAGTCTTTAATACCAGTAATAAAAGTCAAAATAGATGAGTATAAATACGTGTTATGGTAAGAATTTTTGGGGTTAAATTAAAGAACCTTTGGTGACCCAGTTCCGCAATTACGTTTTGAACACATAAATCAAGCTTTTAGATGCAACAACAATAAAGTCGGTTCAAATGTTTTACAAAAGAAAAAAATATTGCCTTCATTAACACCTTTTGTTCACCTCCCAAACCGTTCCATTCAAAAAACTCCCACCATTAATTCTACAACGTAATAAAACACAGCACCATTAATATTTCTCGAGGATAGCTAGCAGCTAATCAAGAAACGTCTGTCTATTCAAAATTAAACCGATTCTCTGTCCTTTGCCTCATTGTGAATTCAGCGCGGGCGACGCTTGACACGTATCCGATAGTCCCTTATAATTCGCACATTGTTCGCAGAACCTCCATCAAATAGACTCTTGTTACATTGTGCGAAAATTCACACGAAAATTTTGTGCGAATTTTTGAACTTGATCGATCGTTTAAACGTTTTGTGTTCGGGCTATGGTCGCTTGAGCGAGAATTAAACGGTGAAGTTAAATATTGGATGCTGGACGTGATAGATCGGTTGATTTGTGCTGGTGAAATTGATCGGAGCGACTTTTATTGGTAGTAGGACTTGACATTAGTCGTCTGTTATCTATTAAGTCGAAATACACACTTATTTTGGTGTCAAAGATCGATCTTAACGGACGAAACTTTGTAAGAAAATCTATTAATGCCAAATTTTTCCAATAATCACAGTTTTTCGTAAGTTATAGTTTTTATTTTCTTAGTATGTTTTAATAAGCCTTTTTCTGGTTCTTAGTAATTAAATTAATGTTCTTGTAAAAGTAATTACAACTACATATTTACTTTTTCATTCAATTCTAAGAACACCGACTAAAAACGTGAAAATACAACCACGCTGCAGTCTCTGGTAACAAAAACAGTCGGTCGTCTCCAATAATACGTCTCTAATTTATCAAAACATTTGTTTTATAGAGCGAGGTAAACAACTCATCTTCACTGCATTGTCTATTTACCTACAAGAACAACAGGTTCATTGAACTTCAACAATATCATAACAGTGACAATAACACTAATTGATTTAGCCGCAGAAGTATTGTGATACCATTAAAACCGATAACATTATTGATTGGACAAATACTAATTTTATTATACTGTTGATAGCTATATTATTCAAGCTGTTTGAAGTAAACAGTTACTGCTAATGGTAGGTTTTATAATTTTGTACAGAAATCTTGAAAGAAAAAGGAAATTGCCAATAGCGGATATGTTGTGGTTTTGATCCTAACCTCCTCATTTGGAATACAGGCAGCTAACTTGCGACTACTTTAAAACAATGTTGTGTGTTCTGAGTTGGTAGTGGATTACTTTATATCACTCGTAACGAATCGAAAATGTATCAATCCTATAGCATTTTGGTTCAAATCGGCAAGCACAATACGTACCTACTTATCCCTCATAGATATATAAATATTAGGTGCGAAACGAGTATTGCCAATAAAAAAATCGTCGTTACCTTCACTTCGCACTTTCGCGCTAGGTCCACGGAGTTCACACAAATATGTTGGCGCTCGAACATCAAATTATTTATAACCACAAACAATTACGTACCTAATAGTTAGCAGTTGCCTTTCAATATTACTTCAACTGGTTTTAATACTAACGTTTTACACTTAATGCCCGGTTAATGGCAATAGGTTCGTCCACAATGGGGAAGTTCGGGCAAAGCTAATTGTAGATGGCGTTATCATAGCTAAGTCCCTACGGCCTTCAATAAATTGGACATTTCGTTCATTCTTTCCATTTTGTGTTCATTCATAAATTTGGTTTAATTTCAATATTTCGTTATTTTCGGTGATTTCAATATTTTAAATCAAGTATTTGACATGGAAGTGTCAGAACTTTAAACTATAAATATTCCCACATAATCAGTTTCTTCAAAATGATTTCCACAGAACCTCGAACTCTGAATAATTTAAAAAAATCTACGAATAGCGTCAAGCCACAATCTTCTAATTTTAGGATCTTTCGAGAAGAGGTAGACTCCAATTTCGAAATATTTAGGAACGCAACAACGCGTCATTTTCGCAAAAATAAAATAAAACCACCTCACGCCTTATATTATTAGCTTGTGTTGGGAACTAGCTACGACAGCGCCATTTTGACAGTTGCCTTCCCCTTGACATGGAAACACAACATGGGTATAAAACAATTGTTGGATGTACTGTGCGCCTCTGCTCACACTGCCCTTCAGACAATACGCTCTTCTTTTCTGCATCTTGTTAATACCACCTGACGTTCAAAATTCAAATAAGAGTATGGTAATATGGTATCGTGTTCTCCAAGACGTGGAAAGACACTAATCTAAGTTAGCCACGAGCCCCAGAATGTCGCTGGAATAACATATAAAGAAAGAGAGAAAGAAAAATGAATTTATTGGGACTCGCACAGGATTATCACAAACTAAACTAAAGCCACTCCTAAAAACAAAAAAATAAAACAAAAGTAAAACGAAAATAACAACAGAAAGTCCTGTCCGAGGCCAAAAGGCCCCTATCTCAACATGATGCTGCGACATTTAAAGAATAAAACATATATTCCATCAATCCCTTCCATCCATCCATTATTTATATCCCATTTGCCTATAAACATAATTTCATAAGTGTAAGTTCTGCATAGCCTGCTGAACTTTTCTGAAAAATCTCACGGTGGAAATAAAGGTGACGTGAGCTGGAAGTGAGCTGTCATTAGTGTCAATCCTTAGCATGACAGCTTACTTCACCTAAGTTTTCACGGAGTAATTATTTATTATCTATTCATTTAAGGATAACCAATGAAATATATTACAATTATTGATATTATATTAGATATTGATATTACAATTTGAATTTGAATTTGAATTTGAATCTATTACAATAATAAAACTAGTATAATAAATATGTTATCCTGTAATGCACACTCAATTACAGGTAACCACAGCTACATTATTACAGAATAGAATGGCTGTATGATTACAGCCCATTCACATATGGACGAATTGACAGATAAATATGTATCATCAGACCGCACCTGACTGCACCTGGTGTCCTGGTACCGCTTTGCTGACAGGCTTATAATATACTACGGCATAAGCTGTACATACTGGCTAGAATACGAACACAGATTTAATTTATCAGTACTATAACCCAAATACGCATCAACCAGAAAACTAATAAGTTTTCACACAGGTGGGTATAAAAACTGCCACTTGCTCACTTCAGATGTCGCTGCTTTCCAACGTCCAAGAATTTGACAGCTAGCTATCACAATCCATTCGTTTTTCGTAAACAAGGGACTTTTTTTACGTACAATTAATTAATATTTCCCGTTGCGCAGCTGTTGACTGCAAAAACATGTATTTGCCAAAGATGTTAAAAGACGAAAATTGTGGGAGAAAGCTCTCCGGAAAAAATTGGAAACCCGGTATTTCGTCGAGACTATGTGCTATTTTTTAAACCTAGACTTTTATGGCAGAAATTTGTATGCAGGTGATGCTTCCAAGGGAACTAAGTCCGTTTTTATTACCTACAGGCGCTTGTGGTGAGATATTATGTAAATTATAGTAAAGGTGTGTGTGTGTTTATATTATCATATTTAATCAGTGCTAGAATTAGCATCTCTAAAGTTATTCTGTCAGGTTATTCCTGTCGTACGCCTCCAGTCTTCACCAAAAAATAAACTTCAAGTTAACAAACACAAGATAACCTATCCTAACTTCCTAACTAACCTAACTTTATTATTATTATTATTTTATTATTAATATTATAAATTCGAAAGTAAGTTTGTTTGTTTGTTTGTTACCTTTTCACGCCTAAACCACTGAACCGATCATCATGAAATTTTGCATATACGTTGTCAGGGGTACAGAAACAGACATAGAGTACCTTTCATCCCGCAAAAAGGTACTGTTCCCGAGGAAAACAAAAATAACATTCTTATGATAGTAGATGGCTCCACGTGTCTTTCGAATCGTGATTGAGTTATAACCCGAATTGATAGTCAAAGTCTAAATTAACGCGAGCGAAGCCGCGGGCTAAAGCTAGTTAATTATAAAACGTTCATAATTTATTGTTTTTTCCACTAAAGCTGCTTTTTTACGAGACGCAGAAGCATCCTTTTTCCTTAGCTCGTCTTTTAATAGTGCTACACTCCAAGTCTCATACATATTTATCTAGTTTTCGCTTAATTTGTGATCGACACAAAAGTAAACATAGACAAAACAATGGCGATTTGAAGACTTAGAACTGTGCTGCCACCTATGACGAGTTGTCAGTTTTTAACCCCAAACCACTTACGGGTATAAATTAACCACAGAGACGGCACCGCATTAATTTAAGAAATGTCTGGCGTTACAATGAATATGAGAAATGTTGTTATTACGTGTGCTCTTTCTACGAATTGTTATTATTTTATGCGGGGTATTTGATTAGTGTTGTCATGGAAATCAGGTGAAGTTGAAATGAAGGACGATATGTAACAAATATCACGGAAAATATAATAATAAATAATAATGATTTATCATTTATTCTCTTTTCACAAAGCTGACTTAAAGTTTATGTGCCCAAAAAATATTTCAGCTATATTCCACTTTTGTGAGAGACTGGTGCCTGATATAGGTTTTTGGAAAAAACCTATGTTACAGGTCACCAGGCCCTGCCGCTAGAATTAGCTTTTACAGAGATATCGTGCAAGAGTCGAAGTTAAACAATATGTTTAACATAAATAAAATAAGAACTAATAACAATAAAAATACCTACATATCTATAATTCTGCATAAGTTCAGTCAGTGCTGAACATGGCCGCCTGTTATCGTTATTATCATCAACCAAGAGACGTCCATTGTACGACAATGGACATATGCCTCCCTTAAAATCCGCCACATTATTTGATCATGTTATTGGGTTAAAAACGACCAAAGTCCCACGTAATATTAAGAGAGCCGCTGCGTTTTGAATATAGACATCTGCACTACCAGAGATATGGAGATATGATGAACAGGGTATAAAATTCACTCATTCCTCCATACAAATAGGAGGATCCTCCGACCAGACGGGTGTCGTGTCTGGTGGGCAACTGCCCGAAGATTATTTTCTTTTTTTTTGTGTTTGGCTTCTTGCATGTCAACCTAGGACGTTGTCGGCTGCTTAACCGGTCATGCCTGTGGTTGCCCTAATAAAGGAAGCCCCCCAACCATCGCTTAGAAAACTTACAAACTAGGCGACAACACGCTAAGGGCACGCCCAGCGGGGTACGAGCCTCGGCTTTGGGCGTAGCTGGGAGAGGGCAGCAAGGGATAGGCTGGATCGGAATTACCCGACGATTGATGTCGGGACGTTGTATATATACTAGTTGCGCGGTAAACTCTGCTTGCGCGATGCAGGACATTGCATGACGAAAGTGTGACGCGTAGCTCGCATGTGGCGTTGTAGATGCCGCTACAGAGACATGACAGGTGCATTGCGACCCGCTGTCTGAAATGTCTCATGTTTCATTCCTACCCCTCCAAGCCGGAACACAACAATGCTGTTTGGCGGCAGACATATTATAGGCTTGGTCCTCTGACTTTTCTGAAATTTCACCACTTTTTTTTTTTTTTTTTTTCATCAACAGGACGCTTCAGGAAAATGCATGGCGACTCAGAAACACCTGGTGAAGGAGTGTCCCGAAATGCTGGCCATCTCAACATGGACGGGCCAGGTGCCCCGCAGACCAACCCTGCCGCTTGGAGCCAAGCTGTCACAGCTGATGGCACTGGGTTCCCGTCGCAGTCCTGGATCTGTCGTCTGGATGCTGGCGAAATCTGATGCGGAGATGAAGTAAGTGCGATG
Source organism: Dryobotodes eremita (assembly GCA_917490735.1). Classification (NCBI taxonomy): domain Eukaryota; kingdom Metazoa; phylum Arthropoda; class Insecta; order Lepidoptera; family Noctuidae; genus Dryobotodes; species Dryobotodes eremita. Next base: position 18,218,090 of record OU823257.1, read on the forward strand.
AACAAGATACAGGTTTCTAAAAGCCTTATTAAGTGTTGTTTTAAATTAATTAGCTGTCAAATCGTTAGCTTTTGATGGGATTGGTGGAATTACGACGAGCAATCATTTGATTGGCCAGCAGATTAAATTGAATTTAAAGCTCTTAGAAACTGGTGAACAAGATTGAAACATTGAGTTAGCGATGTAAATAATGCAACATTTTAATCTAGGTAAGTAATTTAAAAATAAAAATAAAACATTTGCACGGTTAGTTTAAGAATGAGGATATATCAATAATCTGCCCATAAAAGCTTGACATGGGCCTCTTAAAATTACTTCTACAATGAACGGTATGAATTATACAGGAATATTGCCATAATCAATAGCCAGATGATCTAAATAATTATGCAGTTTTATTTAATTTAAAACAGACAACAAACGACGCTAATGCCAATCATCTAACACTCAATTTAAGTCACCTAATGTAGATTACCAATACTTAAAGCCGGCACTGACGATGTTTAATCCCCTAACTGGACGTACAACGAGTATGTGCCGAACTAGATAAACAATTTGCGACTGACTGCACCCCCAAGGCCCCAATACTGTTCCCCCAGTGTAAATCTGGTTATCCTCTATATTCGCGCACCAAATGTGCTTCGCGCATCTCCTCCACCACAACCAAATCACGGATGGTGAATACCCAGCTTAACGCAGTGTAAGCATTTAATTTAATTAGTATTGTCCTGTATCAGGGACATTTATCGGACAGCTGTAAATTGCTTGCGAAATATGGTCACGCTACGTCCGGAGTCTCGTGCCATGAAATCCTGTTGCTCTTGATAAATTGAAATACGGCTTTATACTGTGAAGCCTTTGAATTGTATGGAATTAGCTATTAAATCGTGCCCAATAGACATAAAAATGGAGACCAAATCCCGTATCAAATATAGAATAGAATACTCTTTATCATGTACACCATAAAAATTACAGTTATAAATGTACACATTTTACATAGGGTGACACAATGGGCGTTCTTATCGCTAAAAGCGATCTTTTACAGACAACCTTTGGATGGATTCAAAAGAGAAGGAGAGACAATAATGCAGGTAGTCAGTGGTGTACCATTTACATAATACAACAAATACATACATACATAAAACATATACTTATCTACATATAATATATACAATAATAAACATGAAACAAGCGCAAGGAAACTAAATGTAATGATGATGTTTAAGGTGAGAGGAAGTGTTTTTTAACCAGAATTTTAGAAGTGGACAAAGATTGAGCACGCCTTATCGACACGGGCAAGGCATTCCATAACCGTACTGCTTGAACTGTAAAAGACTTGTCATAAAAACAGGTGAAATGCATCGGTATCTCTTGTCTTAAGTTTTCCGATGACCTCAGATATCTATTATGTGTGTCATGAAGGAACTTGAAACGTTCTTTAAGATAAGATAAAGTTAAATATTCTCGTTAATAGTCTGGAAAAAAACTTCACAGCATGATATATTAACAGCACAGTGCAGTAAAACGGCTTTTAATTATTCAGTGAAGAAAGAGCTTCATTGATTAAAAAGTGCGTGTTGATGAGAAACGAAATAATCGTATATTTTTCGACACTGTAATGTCGAAACATATACAATTATTGCGTTTCTCGTCAACACGCAGTTTAATAAAACGCACGCTGAATTATTAAAAGTCTTTTTACCGCACCACCACATTTTTAATTAAGTACGAAACTAATGAACATTGAATAAATATTTGCCGTCACACATATCACAATAGAATCATCCACATCTACTTTCAATGGCCGAAAGATCAAGTACCTTTTAAAGCGATTCAGCAGATAACCCTAGGCTAAAGATAGTACCTAACCACAGAAAAGAGAGATGCAGAAGATTGGCTCCATGCAACGAGCAAAAAGGCACGTATACGTAGACACGCTTCACGTACGGCGTGTGTAAGCGCGCGTGCGACCAGCATTTTGTTTAAGATCCACGTACATACATGTCTGTGTGTGCGTGCACCTAGTTTTGCTCGTTGTATGTAGCTGTCCTTCTGTACTATTCTGTGCAGTGACCCTAGACCAGCAGCCGACAAGATTAATGTGCCAGCCTTCCAATTAAATGGATCCCAGTGACCTTAGGCCTTACCCCTTATCCTTAAGCGAATGAACTCAGAATAAATAAGTTCTCACGAGTCATTACGTCGCCGAGACATGATTAAGTGCCATTTCTTTTAATTATTAAAGTTTGAAGTGCAATCGGTTTTCGTTGTGATTTTACTTGGTTTGGTAACAAAGTGCCCGGAGCACGCAACTTTGTGCATCTGTACCTACCTAATGTAATACCTCCTTAAAGACTCCCGCAAACAGGCGTGACGCGACTCTAGTGGAATAATTTGTATGAAAACTTCATGGAAATTGTTCTACAAGAGCCGCGTTGCGCTGTCGTGTCGCGTCTTTTCGCGGGAGCATTAACACAGGTTCTCATAACCTAGCTTGAAGAGCAGTTCTTCCACACGATTTTAGATATATGTAGTAATTATTTTGTAAAACTGATTTATTAACATTATATAAGGTTCTTGAATCCTTTGTTTGAGTAAATAAATATTAAATATTATTATTATAATGTTACACAGTAAGAAATGTTTAGGTACGTTATTTCTGTAATGACATATTTTCACGGAAAAAAAGAAAAACAGCGGAGTAAGCATGTTTATTCTGACCGGAGTACCTGTACGTACTCGGGCAAAAATTATTATGAGTGTATGACATTTCGGGATTTGAGGACAGTCGAATCTACAGATATGACTATGAGAGACAGAGAAGCTCTACAAAGCTCTTCTAAGCTCGATGTGCCGATGTGTTGCTGGTGAGCATGAGGCCCTGGGTTCAATTCTCGGGTCGGGCAGTGTTTGTTATTGGGTGTTCCCACCTCAAATTTCTCAGTTAGCTATCCGGAGTTTGTGCCCGGTTGATGGGAATAGGACCACCCCCTATTACAGGGGACTCTAACATGAATGGCAAAATATAAGTATGCTATGTAGATATGTACACCTCTGTCTAACTCTTCGGCTTCTGGCGGCTGAGAGTATGTCATGCTCACTCAAACGTCTCGCTGGTGGTGGCGTGTGTGTTGGATCATTAAGTTCCCTTCAAAATGGTTGATCTGAATGGTGCTGATCCATACGTCATGTTCGTGAACGGGCGCCGTCAGTAGGGACTGGTCATCTCTTAACTTATTAATTCTTATTAATCTTAGCTTATTTTAATTTGAATTGTTTTTATCTTTTTTATTACAGACGCTTTTAACGTGCACGTCTTTTTACATCGTTCTCACATGTATAATTTTAACATGAATGATGTTACCATTTTTTTTTGTAACGTTATGTTGTTTAAAAGAGTATCCATGGAGTTTCTTGCCCGTTCTTCTCCATAGGTACCTACTACGCTTTGAAATGGGCAACTAGCTTAATTTTTCTGCTTGACCGACCCCTTGACAATTCAAAAGTGCCTGTAATTGGTTTATTTGAAATAAATGCCTTGAGTTGAGTTGAGTTGAGTCGGCGAAAACAGGCGCGATTTTATATCTGTATGTATGTCAATGTGCCGCACATTGTTAAACACTGATGAACACCAAAATACGAATTTCAATTCCTCCCCCCTTATTACCAAGACATGACTGGTGATTGTACAAACGAGCGAAGATTATTCTGAGCACCAATCTTGTATAATCCCCGTCGTTCCCGACAATTATGCTCCATTATCGTGCCTTCGGGTCGGGTTCCGTTGGATTATTTACCTAGCTGCGGAGATACGGCAGTTTAGGGTTGAATTTCTAAGATTTTGTAATCCTATTAATACGGGTCTGAGGTTTGAGCTGGTATCTTGGCTTATTAGCTTACCTATTTTTGTAAATATAGTTAGTATGTTTTATTACAATATGATCACGACAAGATTTTCATGGCGGTTGATGGCGTTCCTGATGGATTGCCCAGAAAAGCAATACGTAAGGATGTACGGAAGGCTGTGAGCGACCATTGAACGGCCATTGTCCAACAGTGGGAAAGAACAGGCTAAAAATTATGAGGTGACTTAAAAGAGCAAAGAGCTCTTTGTGCAGTTAGTTCCACTGTCAATCTATCGAGGTTGTCGACTGCTTAGCTAGGTTATGACTTAGCATTAGCATAGCATAGCATTATCAACCTATAATGTGCCCACTGTTGGGACACAGGCCTCCTCTCTGTGAGAGAGAGTGGGCCGTAATCAACCACGCGGGCCCAGTGCGGGTTGGTAGATGTCAAATGACTTCGAATTTTTGTTTCTAGGACATGCCGGTTTCCTCACAATGTTTTCCTTCACCGTTTCGAGAGCAGTAGTGACGAAATAATTTACACAAAGTAAAGCGCCTCTCTGGATTCGAACATACGTCCTACAACTCGTAAGTCGCGGCCGTTACCACAGGACCACCACTGCCCCTATGACGACTGTGGCTCCGGCTATGACTTACCATGCAGAAAACAATGAAGAATTAGGCTGCTGTCGCTTAGCACGTGACGACAGGACTTTTTGTTTATAAGAAAATATTTGTCAATGTACCTAATAGGTTAGTATAGCTGGTCAATAATGGGTTAATCGGGTTCATTGCCAACTGTGCCAACGATTAACTACCACTTAAGTACATATTTACACATACCAACACAAAAACATACCAAAACATCAGATTACACTGAAAAACAAAAATATCTGGTATTTTTGTACTCATCACACCTCGCATGGGTTATACTTACAGAAGGGTGTTCCCTTGTTTCGCAGACCGGAATTTGATAGAATTTCGTTTCGCAGCAAATGTTTCATATAATATTTGGTCCTTATATTTTTAATTCGAATATTATTGTTTCAACGCCTATTTACTTGAATGAAACACACACATTTCACAGACACACAATTCAATTAATTTTATAATATTTTTTATTTTATTTAACAAACTTATCAAACCCTAGAATTATTTTTTAACGAATATTGTTTGTTCGGATGAAATGATATTATGAGATTTTTTTTTTATGTGAAACGAAATTCTATAAAACTGTTATCTACAAAACAACGTACAACCGGTAAAACAACGCAAATCAATTAAATAACGTTAGACAAAATGCATTGTTTTAGGTCAATTGAACAGAAATGGCTAGGGTTAGGTTAGAACTGCTAGAACCGAATTCTACCTATTTTACTTGGTTAGGGCAGTGTGTATTCTTTTATATTGACTATGAATCAAATGGTATAATTTTGTAAACTAGGAATAAGCGTGGTGGTCGCACGGAACGCACGAGCCGAGCAAGCGAAGCGAGCGTGCCGCGGCAGCGGGCGGCGAGTGCCAGAACCGAATTCTACCCATTTTACTTGGTTAGAGCAGCGTGTATTTTTTTAAATTGACTATCAATCAATTAATGAGAATAACAAGATTGTGTTCCTGCTTGACTAGAATTTACCCGCATTATTTTTGTGAACGTGGTGTTGTAATTAGGAAGATATGCATTTTGTCAAAGGTATCACTCTGTCTGTCACTCGATAAAATGTCTTTCTTGGTAATTAGTTTTATATTATCTAAACGATATGAGGATAAAGAATATTTGATTTGTTATTCTATGATATGAATATTGAAACATTAAATTTTATTTGTAACAAAAAACAATGATTTAAATTTTTTTTAAAGTACGTAATTTGCGTATTGATTATTCTATTTTTTTTTTCAAACTTTGCCCCACCTTAGGAATTTCTCCTGTATTGTGGGTGCGTTTACAAACATTTAAACTCACATACACAAACACAGTTAGACCCGGAACAACTACTTGTAGGTCATACAAATATTTGTTCCATGCGGGAATCGAACCCGCGACACGCAGCACAACAGTCAATCGCTTAACCACTGCGCCAACCGTGGCGTGAAATTCTATGAAATGATAATATGTTTTTTTTTTTTTTATAATAATAAAGGAGATAATAATAATATACTTTATTTTCAGACCAAGGTCCATACAAAAAGAAAAGACAAAACATGCGTTATAAATTAAAACAACAATTCAGAAAAAAAAAAAAAAAAACTTGAAAAATAAAACAAAAATAAAAATAAACATTCGAATTTAGAATAATCAAGATTTAAAATTAGCAACGATTATTTTGTGTAACGAAATTCTATAAAACTATTATCTATAAAATAACGTACAACCTTACAGAATCCTTCAAGGGAAACAAAGTGCATTAAAAACAAGAATTCAATTTGCTTTCTGAACACTGAATTATTTATTAGGTACTTAAATTGGATAAAAGCTCCAAAGACTTGAACCGTTCAGGTAGATAATCTCCGTTGAAGTTTTAAACGGAGTAACTTAAAAGATCGTGTCTGATATTTCTGTTTGTTTTAGAGAACTTTGGTGTTAGAAGTATTTTGAGCTGGGCATTTACAATGGATGTTGATTGAACTTTACTAACTGTTGAAAATAAGTTTGAGTGCTAAGTTAGAACTATTTTTACAGACGTTCTGAATTTTGTTTGTCGGCAAAAACAGTGGTGCCGATTCTCTTGTACACCGAACTAAACTATCACTAAAATGCCTTACTTTTGCCTATCTTAAAGTAAAAAAACATCTCTAAATTTGAAAAGAATTTTGACGCAACTAAAATTTTGTTTGATGATTGCGACTCCACGTGGTACTTGTTTACCCTACCCCGTGAAATTTTTTTTAGAGCCGGAGGCTGTCTCGACGTGTTTTATATGGAATTTTTCACTTTTTGCATGGAAAATAAGAAAAATTATTAGAGTTTTAGGGGTTTTAGGGGCTTCATAAAGGGGATCGAAATGTTCATTATTTTTGCGATAGGATACACCATTTTCGAGATATAAGCAAAATAAAAGAAAAATGTGAATAAACTACTGAATTTCGTAAAAAGTGCAGTTGACTCTCTCTGCAAAGTAGAAACTTTGCTGCCGTCGTACGCTCTTCACGGAATGTCATTTTTGTGTAGCCTTCCGTCGACAAAACGGTGCTCGTGCTACGCCTGCTGAAGTCAAAGTGTTGTGGTAAATTTTAGTTCATGACAACTAATTTTATTCCTCACCTTTTTAATCGCGATTAATAATAGTCAGATTTTGTTAGACAAACAAAATTTTTGGTGTAAAACGTCAAATTCAGAATAGCAAAATTGTAATTTTCACTAAATTGATGATTCGCTCAGTAAAAGCATTTAACCAAATTGTTGAGATTGAACACCTCTCAATCGATTTGTTTGCAAGCAGCTTAGCGTCCATTTCTACGGTTTTATCTAAACACTATATTGTTTCTGATGCATGCATTTTTGCCTATGCAGGTACTTAATTTAATAGTGGTTGCGTATGCATTTTTGCCTTTGCAGGTACTTAATTTAATAGTGGTTGCGTATGCATTTTTGCCTATGCAGGTACTTAATTTAATACTTAATTTAATGTTATACTTAGGATTATGCTTAGTGAATATTATTCAATTTGTAAACTTGTGCTAAAATACTCTATTGATAACTGTGGAGGCTTGTATATGGCTTGTCATGAATCAACTCATTATTACTTCTGTAATGATAGTTGTAAGCCACCCAAACACAATAAAACAAAAATAAAATACTAACTCAGTGCCGTCTTAGTGCTGTCAAACTAAAATATAGTTAAGTTGTGTCACTTTAGTCTATTTCAGAATGGGAAATCGTCGTTTGACAGGAATAAACTAAATTTTAGTATTTTTTAGTCTAGTTTCGAGAATTTTGTAACAAGAGAATCGGCACCATTATCAGTTTTCCGTTTTGTTTTGGTTTGAGTCATCTTATTCCTAATTACGTGCGTAGTACTCGCAACAAGTGTGCGTGTAGGTCCAGATGTATGAACGTAAACAAGGCAAAAGTAGTATGTAAGGATCGTAGCAGGAGGCGTTCTGTAGTTTCTGCCTACGCCCATGGGAAGAAGGCGTGAGTTTATGTATGTATGTGTATTCCTAACTTTTCTATTGTGCTGCCTGAATACTGTGACGGGCTCGTTAACCTTTAACGTACCTAATAATATCCTCCAGATCCTCGGACGACCTTCATGGACCTTCACTTTTATCACCTCATGACCTTTGGCCATGAGACTAGCCTTCGGCGCAGGAGATATTAGAGTGCACAAGTGTGTGCGCAGACACAGGTGCACTCTCTCTTCCGTCACTATCATAGTACAATGGGACGGCACGCAATCCGACACGATCGGATAGAGATCAGGCGCAGGGGCAACGACTTAACGTGCTTTCCAAGGCACGGGGGTATCACACCGCCTACTTCCAAACATCGGGCTGTAACTAAGAAATTTCTAATAGAAAAACCCATTAACACTTTTCTCAACCCGGGAATCGACCCCACGCTCAGCAGCGTGCAACCACGAGACCAACGGGGCACCGGTGGTAACGTACCTACTACGCTTTGGAATGGGCAACTAGCTTCATCTTTCTGACCGACCAACCCCTTGATAATTCACAAGTGCATGTACATGGTTTATTTGAAATAAATAGTTTGAGGTTGAATAAAAGAAAAAAAAATTGAATGAGAGGCTTATTTAGTATTAACGAGGAATTATTTCATCAAATTAATACACTTAATTTTACACTATACTCCAGTGGCAAAAGTTCCATACAACTCTATTCCTACCGGCTTCTCTTTGAAAAATGGCAGTCAATATTCTATAGACAAATAATATAATCACTCCGTACTCCGGCTTACCTCTTACAAAAATTGACCCTTCGCTACTGCTATACTCTCTTGAATTTACATGATGAGACGCACTCTTAGCTTTTCAAGCTGACTCTCCATTAATTTCTAATATTTTTCGAATTAGTGTTTGTATCCTAATATTATGCCAACTGTTGTACCTAATTGTATATTTCTAAATAGAAAGAAAGAAAAATTGTTTATTCTTCACAAACAAAACGCACCTTACAAATAAACGACATTAATATAATTGACACATACAAAATAGCCAAAAGCCTCGCATTCAAGCTATAAAAGTTTGACAATTTTGTCTATTGCTTGATGGTAGGGCCAGGGACCAAAGACAATACATATTGCTCTGTGTTGCGACACTGGCAAATGACAACAAACAAAAGATCAAAACAAAAACGAAATGCCTACTTTTGTAACAAACAAACAATATTAATAAGAACAAATTAAGCAGTGCCCTGGGACTTGTGCTGCCACCTATAATAACTGTCATCTCATTGTTCTTTCTTCAGAAATAAAACATTCAATTCTTTGTATAATCACAAAACAAGCAGTTTTATTTTAATTTGTGGGCCCAGTCCCGATTTCGAAATTAATACAGTTTAATTTAGCCAGAGTTCAAATTGTTATGTAGTTACTGGTACACGCGATAGTAAACAACGTTTACAATTTTAAAAAATATCGCGGTAACTGCGTGCGGTATTTTTGGAAAATTTGTGCGACGCCATAACGCATTGTACAAAATTTCGGCCAATTATTTAATCAACGCGCCCAAGTTGAAAGGTAGGGAAAACTACAAAGACTGGAATTTCGCCGCAGAAAATTTCTTAATCTTATTTTTTTTCTCAGCTTATCGAATACTAGCTTTTTCCCGCGGCTTCGCCCGCGTGGATGTCGGAAATTATCCCACGGAAAAGTACTACCGGGATAAAAAGTATCCTACATGTTAATCCAGGTTATAAACTATCTGTTTTTCAAATTCCATCCAAATCCGTTCAGTAGTTTTTACGTGAAAGAGTAACAAACATCCATCCATCCATCTATCCTCACAAACTTTCACATTTATAATACTAGTAGGATAGGATTCATGAAGGTTGCATGGTAAAACCCATGGTATAATAATATACTTCGTCAGGTATAGTATTCCGAGACACAGTGGTCACGTGGGTGACACAAGCCTACGTCATCACCGCTGTGTTACCAGTAGTGTGTAATAATAACTCCCCAACTGCCTTTATTACCTGTGCGAATCCGATAAAACAATGAGGTTTTAACTAACAGTACGTTGTATATGTTTAAATTGAATTGTTTCGTTTGGTTTGAAAAACGAAACAACAGTTTAAGTGCTTTTAAATATATTTTTTAACAGAATGGTGACTGAAAATGTTTCCATAATTCTTGTTTTATTGCAATAAAGTGGCAACTGGATAGTGGCGTAAGCATGTGTCACTCCCGGATTGCCAAACCTTGTTTTTTTAGACCATGGTAAAACCAAGCAAGCTAAGATCTCTACAGTACCTACCTACTTTTAGATGTTTTACATGCACACACATTTCACTCTCTCCTTTTTACAAGCTTTATTTCATAGTGATAGGTTGTAAGACTTGTAACTACAGAAAGTCGTCCACAACTTGGATCCTTACATCATTTCTTTTGTTTTGTTAATCTTTTCATACAAGCGCGCTGATAACGGCCTTCCTAACCTATATATAAATAAAAATTAAATGGTGTCCGTTGGTAAGCGCATCACTTAAGAACGGCTGGGCCGATTTGGTTATATTTTGTTTTAAAGTGTTCGTGATAGTCCGAATTAGATTTTTATTGAAAAAAATCTGGATAAAATTCCCGGAAAAATGTTAAATTCGGGAAAAACTGAACGTCCTTTTTTTTCTATAGGTTTTTGTAATTATGTTTGTACAAACACTTCTCTACACCTCAAAATATATATTTTTCACTCCTCTTACTCGAAAACTGTCATTGTAGCGTACCAGAGCGGGTATAAAATAACATTCTAGGGGAAAAAGTTTTTTTTTATCTGTTTCCTAACGAGCCTACAAAAAGAAAGTCTTTATTCATACGTAGAAGAAAATCATGAATAAAAACTCGACTCATTACTGTTTCATAAAAAAGAACATTTTATTTTTGAAAATGGAACTGAAAGCGACGATTAGTCCGGTAGAATGCGTGCATTGCTTTGGGGCTACAGAAGAAATAAAAAAAAGTATTTATTTAATATTGTATTGGATTCTTTTATTTTCTCGCAATCGTAGTGAAAATAGGGTGTAACACACGGCGCAAAAAACGCATTATAATTCGGTTGATATTTACTGTCTCGCTAACGCTCAGGAGTAAAACTACCTCGTTTACAATGGGTCATTTTAGCCAATCTATAATTTTTAAAGTCTAAGTCAAGTGTAGTAGTTGAAGTCGGTATAATTATTATACACACACACACACACACACATACAAACACAAATTCATCCATGCGGATAGGGAGAAACTACAGTTTATTATTATGTACGTTCAAAAGATAACCTAAAATAACAATTTTTGACTCCGAATATATTTACCTTATATTAATCCTCAATTTCAACAAAAACATCCTATTTTCATTAAAAATAAGGAAATGAAAACGTAAATGAAAACTTCGGCAAAGGATATTAATTTTCGAGATAAGACGCTTTTCCACCATCTTGATTTTATCGTTTATTTCCCGCGCTTCGGACACTGACGAATTACTGTCGATGTTTACCTTTTAATAATATTATTCCGCCATTTTGTGAATTTTATAACTAACTTCGCTAAGTGACAGGCCCCATTAATTATGTACGTAATTACCGAATAGAATAGAAAATAATTCTCTTTATTATGTACACAATATGGATTCAAGAAATAAATGTAGACATTTTACACAGGGTGACACAAAGGACGGTTTTGTCGCTAAAAGCAATCTTTTGTAGACAACCTTTGAAAGAATAGAAGGGAGAAGGAGAGACAATACTGTAGGTAGTCAGTGGTGTATTATTTACGTAATGCGAATGCGTAATTATCGTAATACTAATTTATCTGTAGATCAGAGTCCTCTATTCAAATAGAAAATCACGAGCATTGATCACTGCACTTGCTCGCTGCTGGATGATGCTACTTACTTCAGTAGGTACATTTTTGCCCATTGTACTTTTTCTACCTCTTCGCTTCAAGATTGACACAAATAATAACAATTTAAAAAAAGAAGGCCAAAGGAGTATGTAAGGATCGTAGCAGTTGGCGTTCTGTAGTTTCTGCCTACCCCCATTGGAAGGAGTGAGTTTATGAATGTATGTAAAAAAAAATTGTCTAAGAAAATGTACGAATACCTATTTATTTAAGCATCATACTGTTATTTATCACTGCCATGTGCAGAAAATACTTTCTTTTAAGTGATTTAACCCTAAGTTAATATTGTATAAATAATATCGAAACTTGCTTAACCCTATAATAATATTGAACATGTGAAAGTGTGTATGTTTGGATGTTTGTTACTCAATCAGGAAAAATTGTCTGAACTGATTTGGATGAAATGTGGCACACAGATCATTTTTGACCGGCACCCCAATTCCGGAATACACTATCTATCACAATCTGAATCATTTTGAAGCCTGTTACTAATCCATTGCTTCATTAACTTTTAAAAAATGTATCTGCTCAACAATGTAAATAACGCAATGAATGTTGTTGAACTGTCAAAATGAAAGCTATTGCTACTGTTAGTGTGTTACGTCATTACCCCGCTGGATAAGCAAATGACATGGACCCATGTCTTAAGTCCACGCAGACGAAGTCGCGAGCAGAAGCTAGATAACTAAGAAAAGTGGTTCACTGCCCTGAGTCCTTTGTCCTCAACAGTCGGTCGAATTAAATGATCCATCGTCAATTGTTTCATGCAATTGTTTTAACTTAGATTGGAATTAGAGTGACTTTGATTAAAGTTGTAGTTATTAAGCACGAAAAATAACTTGTGAGCTAAATTAGGAGTTTTTTTTATGACTTATTCCTCCTGGTTTTTGAAGGCTGGTATATCGAACAAAGGGTTTTCCCAAAATCCAAACTAATGTTATAAATTCTAAAATATTATTATTAATATTTATTATTATTATAAATTCGATAGTACTTCTCTGTCTGTCTCTATGGTACCTTTTCACGCCTAAACCACTGAACGGATTTCGATAGAATTTGGTGAAGAGATAAATGGCATCCTGGGGAAGGACATAGGCTACTTTTTGTCCCGGTAGCACGTTCCCGTGGGATAATGCCGACATCCACGCGGGCGAAGCCGCGGGCTGAAGCTAAGTAATATATTATTATTATTATAAATTCGAAAGTAATTGTCTGTACGTTACCTTTTCACGCCTAAACCACTGAATGGATTTCGATAAAATTTGGCAAAGAGATAAATGATAAATGTTTTTATTTCTGTAAGTAGGTTTGTACAAACACTTTTACACGTCAATCACATCTTTTGAACTAGATAAGGTCGCCGATAAATGGCATCCTGGGGAAGGACATAGCGCTTTTTGTCCCAAAAATAATCCTAAAAAGGGGTGATATAGGGGATGAAAGTTTGTATGGGAAACTTAGCATTTCTCAAGTTAGGAATATGAAATTTTAAATTTATGCTTTTGGTAACAAATAAAACATATATTTGTTTAAGTGTTTTTGTTAAATCATCCCTCAAGGGGATAAACTAGGGGATGAATTTAAAATTCACATGATTTTTTTAATTTATGTGTACCTCTTTTTAAGAGATTTAAGAAATTGGAAATATAGTCGGAACACGTATCTTGAGGTATTATTTATTTTAGTAGGTATTTATCTTATTTAAATCGGCCCACCCACTTAAAAGTTATTACAATTTGAAGTTATAAAATAACCTAGCGAATACAGGAAGACATTTTAACCAGTGCGCGAACAGTAAAGGCTCCCACAGATTGGCGCGACGCGACAGCGCTACACAAACGGGCCACTCGTCGCGCGACACGCGGTGCCTTTGTGTCGGGCGTCGCGTCGCGCCAGTGTGTACGAGCCTTAACCATGAATTCAGCATATGATTCTAGACCCCCAGCGTAGTAGTTTATGGCTAGTTATAAAAAAAAAAAATTTGTTCCGCTTTTGTTTTGTTGTTGCGCCTTATCTTAAAGTGTAAGAAGGACGTTCACGCCTCAAGCTTTTAAGAAAATATTAAAGTTTTATGTTAACGTAAGTTTTATTTAGTAATTTTTAGTTCAATAAAAGCTTGTTTTTAAAAAGGTATTTTACTTCAATTTTGTTTTGTACTTTTTAGCATTAGAAGTTCTATAGATAACCGTTCTATCACCTTCTCTTGAAAAGTACTTGTAAAGACAAATCCAAAGAACCCAAACGCGCCTTTACACAAGTCATGGTGAGAAGGCATTCGAGTTGCACTATCCAAGTCATGCCAAATTTTAGAACGGGCTATCATTATAATTTAATGAATACTTATACAACATTTTGTGCCTGTGCTGTTGACTTCTGAGGAGTTCTCTCGTATGGGAGCCAGTTCTGGGTGCAGCAGCCAGATCATGGTAAACTTTAGAACGAGCTATCATAATTGTATGCGTATATAAAATGTAGTGTCTTTGCAATTGACCGTTGAGGAGTTCTCTCGACTGAAGTCAATCCTGGGTGTAGCAGCCAGGTTATGGTGGACTTTAGAAGGAACTACCATAATTAAACGCGTATATTAAATGTCATGTCTGCGTCCGTTGACCGTTAAGGAGATCCTTCGTCTGGGGCCAATTCTGGGTGTAGAATCACAAGTCATGCATCATAAAAATGCATTGTCTACGAAACAGAATCGACGTGTGAAATTTCAACTCCGTAGGATAAGAGGAAGTGGTTTTTTTTCAGCTTGCAAGATTCCACCCGGACAAACATACATACACTGCAAGTTAAATAAAAGCTTGTAATAAAAAGCTTGTAAAATAAAAAAAGATTATTTGCATTTATTATCTGACTGTTTGTTACCTTTTCACACTTTAACGTCTGAATACATTTGGATGATAGGATACTATTTATCCCGACGTCCACGCAGGCGAAGCCGCGGGCAGAAGCTAGTACTAGATATTTAAGGTACCTATTTATACTTTGGTACAGATTGTTCAACTCATCTGTGCACGCAGCGCTATGTGTGGGTAAACCTTGTATATAGGTACCACGTGTAGCTAGGACGACGAGTCGATGACTGCCGCCGGCCGCGTTATGACTCCCACAGATAGGCGCGACGCGACGGCGCTACACTAAGGCGCCACTCGTCGCGCGACACGCGGTTCCTTTCCTTTGTCACACCAAAATTACAAGCACACGCACACATGGCACCACACGCACAGATGAGTTGAACTATCTATATAAATGATAAATGATTTTATTTCTGTAAGTAGGTTTGTACAAACACTTTTACACGTCAATCATATTTTAAAACTAGATGAGGTCGGCGTTTCCTATCTGACTACTCTGAGAAGAAAGGCCGAAACAAACTCAAGAGGTCACAGTCTCTTTTAAAGTCTAGACAATCTTGGTCAGATCATGTGAAGACCATGATCATGTGTAGATTAGTGTCTGAAATGGTCATTTGATGACAGAACCACACAGATTGAGTGGACCTGTCCAGTCAGTGCACGCATTTGTCTGTAATTGTCAGTGTATATCAATCGATAACAGATTAAATAGAATTATCTTTCAGAAACCGGGTTACTGTGATTATGTAAAAACATGAGTATATTAAATCTCGTTTAATTGCCGGTTTAAACATAGGTTAAACTTTTTTAAATCTTCTGGCGACCAGTGGTGGCCCAGTGGTAACGACCGCGACTTACAAGTTGTAGGTCGTAGGTTCGAACCCTGACAGACGCTTTACTTCATGCAAATTATTTCATCACCACTGCTCTCACAACGGTGAAGAAAAACATCATGAGGAAACCGGTATGTCCTAGAACCAAAAAAATCTGAAGAGATGTGATATCCACCAACCCGCACTGAGCCCACGTTGTAGATTACAGCCCACTCCCTCTCGCAGAGAGGAAGCCTGTAACCCAGCAGTGGGAACATTATAGGCTGATTATGTGATATAGCATGGTAGGCTCAAAGAGACAGGACAGAATTAGGAACACAGATCTCAGGTCCAAAACAGCAGCTCCAAACTGGAGGAGAGTACCTCACGACAGACGTCAAAGGAAATTGTTGGAGGAGGCCTATGCCACGAGGCACACCGAAATTCGAGACATCTTGTGAATAGAATAGAATAGAATACTCTTTATTATGTACACCATAAAAATTACTGATATAAATGTAGACATTTTACACAGGGCGACACAATGGGCGGTCTTATCGCTAAAAGCGATCTTTTACAGACAACCTTTGGATGGATTCAAGGGAGAAGGAGAGACAATAATGCAGGTAGTCAGTGGTGTACCATTTACATATACAACAAATACATACATACATAATACATATACTTATCTACATATAATATATACAATAATAAACATGAAACAAGCGCAAGGAAACTAAATGTAATGATGATGTTTAAGGTGAGAAGAAGTGCTTTTTAACCATAATTTTAAAAGTGGACAAAGATTGAGCACGCCTTATCGACATG
Organism: Dryobotodes eremita; assembly: GCA_917490735.1. Classification (NCBI taxonomy): domain Eukaryota; kingdom Metazoa; phylum Arthropoda; class Insecta; order Lepidoptera; family Noctuidae; genus Dryobotodes; species Dryobotodes eremita. The sequence goes on from OU823257.1 coordinate 18,234,504, forward strand.
GGCAAGGCATTCCATAACCGTACTGCTTGAACTGTAAAAGACTTGTCATAAAAACTGGTGGAATGCATCGGCATCTCTAGTCTTAAGTTTACCGATGACCTCAGATATCTATTATGTGTGTCATGAAGGAACTTGAAGCGTTCTTTAAGATAAGAGGGGTTTTTTGTGATTTTTGTTTTGACCATTATTGTTAGTGTAATTGTTTGGTTTCGGAATAAAAGGCTTTATTATTATGTGATATAGCCATTTCTTACACTCTGAGGCATTGGCCATTGTGATTTAAAACGGATCTATTTAGGAGTAGGTACCCATTGGAAACACCCTATAGAGCTATCTATCTAAAACTAACAAGATAAGGGAGAAACAACAAAAAAAAAGCTAAAAAGATAAGGGAAGCTTCTGCAATCTAAACGTGAAAGATGGCGGGATCCGACGGCGCCACTGCCCCAATATCAATAAACCAAGGTTACTTGGTGAGCATGTTAACAATGAGAAATCTGCTCTTTCTTCGGCCAAAACTTTGAAAAGCCTTTGAGCTTCTATTGCTGTAAATGAGCCCTTCATAAATCGTAGTTAGTTACAGTCCTTTCACAAACTCAAACTCAAAGCAATTATTTCAAATAAACCAATTACAGGCACTTTTGAATTGTCAAGGGGTCGGTCGGTCAGCAAGATGAAGCTAGTTGCCCATTCCAAAGCGTAGTAGGTACATATGGAGAAGAACGGGCAAGAAACTCCACGAACTCTCTTTTAAATCAAAATATTGATACAAAAATTGGTTACATTTATTAATGTTGAAATTATACATGTAAGAACGATGTAGAAAGACGAGCACGTTAAAAGCGTCCGTAATAAAAAAGATAAAAACAAAAACATCAGAAATTTACTCTGTGGTGTTTCATCACTATGAAAATCAAAGTGATCTTTATTATCATTGCTATAAGGTTGCCGGTGGGTTGCAGCTTGGGTTGCTGTCGAAGGTAAAATAGTTAACGGTGAAATCATATGGAAACATTTTGAATCATGACGTTGGGTTTTTTATTTACTTAATTGTGTGACAATCAGTCAATCAATCTGCATAGCCTTTTCCCAACTATGTGGGGGGTCAGCTTCCAGTATAACCGGATGCAGCTGAATACCAGTATTTTACATGGAGCTACTGCCTATCTGACCTCCACAACCCAGTGACTGGGTAACAAGATACCCCTTGGTAAGACTGGTTATCAGACCAGGCTTCTGACGACCCGTAACGACTCAAAGATCTGACGAATGACAACCGGGATCAATAGCTTAACGTGGTCTCCGAGGCACGGAGGGGTCTCGGTATGTAAAGATGGTCACCCATCCACGGATCGACCGCGGCAAGCGTAGCTGATCGATTGACCCGTGTGGCTGTAATGAGTTAGACACGAGCCCTTCTATCTTTCAATTGTTTGACAATGTGTTATATTTTGTCGGGCTGTCTAACGGAAGGTAAGGCTCGCCCTCCATTACAAGGAACTTATACAATCTAGCGAAAGGTACCTGTCCTAAACACTCCTGCCTTACCGCTCGGGGAAAAAAGCCGTAATGTTATGTATATATACATAGGTATTATACGTGTCTAAAACAAAGAAAGACAGAAAATACGTTTATTTGCGGTAAACATGACGCAGACAACAACACGATCGAGAAAAAGAACGAGTTGGGGGAAAATATGCGTCACATCCACGCAAAACGGCAATCGCTCAGCATAATGCTACGACCCTATGCGAGACGGAGCCTCAGCGCACGCGCTGTGTTACCGCTTAATTCTTCTAAACTACTCAATGGATTTTGATGCGGTAAAACCGTCATTTAGTGAATTTATTCAGGAAGTGTTATGTGTATAATACCTACATTAAGATTACATAATAAAGAACCGGTGCGTAGTACTCGCAAGCGGCATGCGTGTGCGACCAGATGTGTGTAACGTAAACGAAGCAAATAAATAAAATCCATTTATTTTAGGTTCTCCCATATTACAATGACAAGTATTACAATTACAAACACGAGATAAATACAAATCACAATATAAAAATAAATACAATGTCATCAAATTATAAATACAATGTCAAATAAAAATAAGCAACTCAATGTCAAATAAAAAAAAAAACTATAAAAAAACAAAAAAAAAGATTATGTAAGGAGCGTAGCAGGTGGCGTTCTGTGGTTTCTGCCTACCCCCCATGTGAAAAAGGCGTGAGTTTATGTATGTGTTTGTGTTTTTTTTTTACATGTATTTGCTCGTGACTCTAGTCTAGCTCAGAGATGACAGAGACAAAGTCGATGATGGAGTGAGCTTACCCCGAAAGAGGCCTGTTCACTCTCACTTTGAAGAGATTTGGGTTGTATGCGTTCGAAAACACAGACGCAGGTAGAGAGTTCCACACTTTTGTTGTGCGCACTATAAAAGATATTAAAAAGTAAATAATAATGAGTCTCGATGTTTTGTGAAATCGTAAATACCGTGCGAAGCGGGGGCGGTTCGCTAGTGTTATATAAAAAAAAAACATTATTCAGATCACAAAACTAATAAGTCAGTTATTTATTACCCACGAAGATTGTACTCGGTAGGAAGTTTCCTGTTTTCGCCAGTCTTGGAGAGATAGTTTCTTCTTGTATGAAACTTGGAACAATGTTAAATACTTACTAAACATCGTACTATTAACACGCTCTAATTCACTGAGTTATACGTCGAAGTTTCTGTCTGTCTTGAACATGTAGGTTAGTTAAAGTTATCTGTAACTTAAAGTAAAGTTTAAGTTTTGGTGATGGTAGGCCAAATAGGTAGGGGCAGTAAAATGAAACGGAAAAACCGGCCAAGTGAGTGTCGGACCACTCATAATGAATGGTTCCGTCGCTGGGATGAATGTATTCCAAAAAGAAACTTAACATTTTAGTTGAAAAACATGTTCCTTCATACATCGATGTCACGGTAAATTCTCCAACTGCAAATGTATATTTTTAATCGCAAATAAATAAACTAAAAATGTGATAAAAATACAAATTATCAATTTTCGGACTTTTCCTTTACTTGTGCTGTGAGACCTTGCTTCTTGCCTAATTTTATGATTCTATCTATTTCATGGTCAACGGTAAATACGCTATGAGTATTGATTTATTTGCGAGTATCACAATATTTCGCATAAATGGACGTTTTGTTTTATTTGTTAACTTAGAAGCTTGATTTTTTTTAGACCTGTAAGGGATCGTAGACGTGCGTATTTGATATTAATTTCAACTTGATACCTCCAATCATTCCTAAAAAAAGGGTCTTGCAAGACTTGACAGACGGACAACGAAATGATCAATACGGGTTCTGTTTTTTCCTTTTGAAGTACGGAACCCTAAAAATGATATAAATATTTTTTTAAATGGACTTAGATCCATTAATACAAGATTGTTGATGTTTATGAGCTTGGGGTCCGGGGTGCGATCGGTAGGGTGGTGTTAATGAGTTTAGTTATTATTGGTGGGTTGAGTTTTTTCATCTGGAATTTCTCAGTAGCAGCCCGGAGTCTAGATTAGTGCCCGGTTGATGGCAATAGGCTTGCCCCCTTTTATATGGGACTTAAACATAACTGGCGTAATATGGGTCTACTATAAGTAGGACACCTCTATCTACCTAACCTGCCACTAGAAATAGCTAATATGATGTCTTTAAATGCCCAAAATATATGAAAGATAAGTAAACCAACAAGCTATATAAAGAAAGAAAGAAAGAAAGAAAAATATTTTATTTTTGACACGCACAGGAAATAAAAACAGCAAAAAAAATGAGCATATAAAACTAACAAAATTAACATTATAAGCAACAATATACAAGTAAAAAATAAATGACCTGTGCGAGGCAAAAAGGCTCCTCTCTCAGCATAATGCTGCGATATTTAAAAAAAATTACCGCAGAGCTGGTATTCTGATAGGGCCCGCGTGATGCCACGGACACACCTACGGACCTATATAAATAACTATTGATGATCGTATAGCACAAGTGACTTATCTGGTAACTTTTCAAATTGCAACGATAAATCTGTCGATCGATTTATTCATGTGTGTTCAGCAACAAAGGCTTGGTTCTTTCTTTAGAAATATATCGACTTTTATCTCAGTTATTATCCATCATACAGGGCTTTCCACAAAATGAAAAGAAACTGCCTTCACGTATCTCTTCATTATGTTTTCCTTTCAAGTCTACGCAGTAGAGTCAAGGCCGATACTATAGGTATGTCTAAAATTTTAAAGCGAATTTCTCGTTCAGAGTCGGTTTGATTTTTGAAATGTCCTACGATTCATATAGAGGTATGAGGACAGGGTGTATACCTAACTCATACTCTATAGAAAAGGGAGGATCCTACGACCAGACGGGTGTCGTGTCGGGTGGGCAACTGCCCAACGTTTGATGTCGGGACGTTGTATATATGCTAGTTGCGCGGTAAACTGTGCATGCGCGATGCAGGATTTTGCGTGACGTCAGTGTGACGCGTAGCTCGCATGTGGCGTTGTAGATGCCGCTACACATATACCTAAGTATGTGTGCCAAGATCCTATATGCACACATTTCAATCAATACTTTAGGACGAAATGGTTGGTTAATCTCACCAAGTGGGTAAATATTTTGCCCTTGACTGTACAGTACAAGCTGATACTCGTGTATTCACTTCGTTTACATTAAGTTTGAAATCCCCGTTTCAACCCTTTACCGGTTGAATTTCTATAAACCCTTCCTAAAGAACACCAAGAAGATAATTGATACAATCCTTTCATGTTCGCCTTCAGTTTCAACAGTGACATCAAAATCAAAAGTAATTTATTAAAACTAGGCTAAAAATCAGCACTTTTTGAACGTCTATATTACATAACAGTCTCCCAAAACGCCTGCCCTTCACCACTTCCTAGTGCTTTAGCTGGGGAGAAGTGGCGTAATAAACTCCCCAGCAGCACAGCTATCATTTAGAACAACTTGATTCTATACAATAGTATGCAAAGTAATAAATATTACGAAACACAAAACGTTAAATTAAATTATTTGCCATATTTCAGCTAGCACACGCCAATATACCAACAAAACATTGAAAACTATACTTAAGCAGAAATAAAAACGTAAACAGAATTTAATACCGAAATAAAAGCATCCAGGTATAAAGGACGTGCTCGCTAACATATGCAATGCTGCATTATGTTCATATAGCTGTAACTCGAAGTCACAAATAAAAAACTAGTGGTTCTGTGTGCTGTAGACCTCGCGAGTCTGTTCTTTGCATAGCTTAAAACTGAATAGATGTTCACCGCGCTATTTAAAACAAAAGGGCACGAAATGGCTGAAATATATTTTTCATTTCTCATACACCGAAAATAGTGTTTGTTTGATCTGAGTAGCGGGTGGAAGACGCTGCTCCCCGTCTTAGGGCGGGAAAGACTCATAGTAATTGCTTCCCTCTCTAGGGCGGGAATTAATTTTAAAAACAGAACTAAATTTGGTTAGGTAGTCGGCTACGAAAGTTTTTACATAATTAAGTAAAATATCGATTAAAAGAAATGCCGGGGGCTTTAAGAGTGTATAAACAGCCAGTGTGAATTAAAAAAATACCTATTAAGTGGGATGCGCTAAGGTAGCCCGCGAAATTCAAATTTACTTACGTTTGTTGCAATTTGCAGTGATACCAGAAACACAATTGACACAGAGCTGCAATTTGCAAAAAACCAAAGAATATTTGAATTGGGCGGGCTACAACTGAGGATCCACCTTAAGCGGGACGGCCCGCGGCGGTGACGCGGTGTGTTCCATATTAAAAAATTTAAAAAGAATATATATAATTTGGCGGGATACTAACTCTGTAGGCTTCCCTAACTTTGCTTTCTTCGTACTAAAGAAACTAAACGTGACATTGGCTGAATGCAAAAATCGTGCGAAGCCACAACAAAAAAAAAAATTCTGTACCTACCGAAAATCAAAATATCAGTTTTATAGACTAGTAGGTATTTGATTACAAATGAGTCTCATGTTATTATTATTAATAAATATTTTAGAAAAACTACTATTTTTACTTTCCTTATATTCGAAATGAAAAGTAGAGTGTTTAACACGGGTGCAAGTCATCAATTCCAAAGAATTGATTCCTTTCGACCCTTGTATAACAATCTACTATTTTTTTACGTTTTCAACCCCCATATCTCCGCTATGTCGAAAAATTTTTAAAAACTGAATCGACAAAAAATGTTCCATATAGGTATTTATCGAACCTACTCACAAAATTTCACGAGAATCGGTTGAGAAATGCGACCTGTAGTGGAGACATCCGGACATTCGGACATACGAAAGCATTTTTGCCCAAGCTTTTTTTTTTGGGTGGGAGAGACGCTTCGCGCTCGCTCGGTCAACTAGAACTCAAATGACGTATCAATAAATTATACGTACGGAACATGGCAGTCTCTCGGTATTTGCCTGAAATCACTGTTATTGTCAATAAGATCCAGTAATGAGCTTCTTGCAATTTCCTGTGAACACGGATTGCGTTTTCCGGCGACAAATATGTACCTTGATTTGATTCACAACACAATATATATTATCACGCCTGTTATCTCTGGAGGGGTAAGCAGTGACGCACATGTAGGTACGACATTTTGACACCTATTTTGTTGTTTTTCTATTAGGGGGTGACCCATTGTGGAAATTCAGAAACCGGAAGCTACTGAGAATAAAAAAATGGAAAACAAAACGTGTGGGGTCGGAGGACCCCCGTCAGAAACGAATTTCCTTACGTTTTTTCTTCAAATCCGAATATAATTTACTTTACTATCGGCTATAGCACCCCCGAAAACCAAAAAAACGACACCCACGTGTAAAATTTGAAAAGAACAATGGCAGCCGCCCAAACAAAATTTTGTTGACATTTATTTTTGCGTCTGCCTATGAAAAATATGTAAAAATACAGAGTTCGAATCCCTAAACAGTTTTGTCTTCAGTCATACTTTTATAGGAAGTCAGGAATTAAAGATATTCCAGTTTGAAGTTCTAGAGGTTATGTCTAGTCAACAACAGACCTTAATGTTATAAAAGTCCCTAATTAAATAAAGAATAAAAAAAAAAAACAGACCTTAATCGAAAAAGAAATATAGAAATACTACTTACCACTTAAAATATAATTCATAAAAATGCATTTTTTTTGCAAAATAAACTACGGACTACGGCTTCAGAATTACAAGTCTAGCCGATCGTGACGTGCGAAGGTCTGCCACATATCCCACATGCGACGTAGGTACTTTACTTTGACTAATCGGGACGCCAACGCCACCAGGCAGTGCTCGACAGAGTCTACAATATAATGCTCGAGTAAAGAGGGTAAAAGCAGACCAGTCCGATCACTATGTATGGCTAGCCGATCCCTTGGGAGAAGCGAGCTAAATACCTAGGTGTGGTCCTCGACCACCACCTTACCTTCAGCGAGCACATAAGGATGGCTCGTCCGCGCGCCGCCTTCGCTGTCGGTAGACTTCAGTCCCTATTAACCGCCCGCAGTAAATTGTCTCTCAAATCCAAATTACGCATCTACACCGCAGTCATCCGTCCCATCATGATCTATGCCTGCGATGTATTTGCACACGCAAAGCCCCACCACCTTACCTTCAGTGAGCACATAAGGATGGCTCGTCCGCGCGCCGCCTTCGCTGTCGGTAGACTTCAGTCCCTATTAACCGCCCGCAGTAAATTGTCTCTCAAATCCAAATTACGCATCTACACCGCAGTCATCCGTCCCATCATGATCTATGCCTGCGATGTATTTGCACACGCAAAGCCCCACCATCTTCATAGGATGCAGACCCTACAGAACCGTTTCCTCAGAAAGGTTACGGGAGCCCCCCGTCTATGTCCGAAGTGTAAATCTTCACTTAGACCTTCGAATGCCCACCATCCAACAGTTCATGAAAGCCTTTCAAAGCGTTTCTTCGACTGCGGCCTAAATCACCCCAACCCCCTGATTAAAGCAGCCGCCTGCTACACTCCCTCCCGCATTAGTAAGATTCGCCGCCCGAGGCATACCTTAGTCGACCCCAACGACGCCACTACCCTCCTCTAGGAGAGTAGTAAGGCCACCAGTACTTTAAAGATACACAAACACAGACCGTCGTCCTTCCGTCCTCGCCGCCGAGGCCCGCCGCCGAGGCCCGCCGCGACGCTCCAATCCACGTCCGCCCCGACCCTTGCTCGAGCCAGCCCGCGCCGCTAAGCCTGTAGCTTTAAATTCGTCCCCTAATAATAATTCCGATCCAGCCTGTCCCTTGCTGCCCTCTCCCAGCGTAGCCCTAAACCGAGGCTCGTACCCCGCAGGGGGTGCCCTTAGCGTGTTGTCGCCTAGTTTGTAAGTCTTTTAAGCCCTGGCTGGGGGCCTTAATTTAGTAGGGCAACCACAGACGTCCAGTTAAGCAGTCGACAACCTCCTAGGTTGACCTGCGAGAAGCCAATCACAAAAAAAAAGAGTAAAAGCAGAGTTGGTCGGTGGCGGTCAAGCAGTGAACACGTTTAGAAACCGTCGCGCGTTCTGCACAGAACACTATTACTCCTTGGCGTTCTGTACCTATAGTTGTGTCGTGTACCTACAGTCTGTGATTCGGTACCTAGTGTGATTAATTTGTTCGTAAATTATAATTTGGTTTGAACTGCAAACGGTCTTTCTATTGCGCAATAACCAACACTTCCCATAGTACGCCCACAGTAGTTAAAATATGGCTAATGACAACAAGAGAGACGTACCTTCTCCGTCACATATATATGATCCATTATATGGTACGGGTATAGGGGATAGATAAAAAAAAACAAACTATGTATATTTTTTTATAAATATTGCTCTTCATCTACAACATCATCAAGAAAACCTGCAGGTGCTAATTTATTTGGGTAATTTCTGGCCCATCTTAGATACCATAATTACAGTGATTGTATGAGTGCAACATCCAACAGTTCGTCTTGCAACTAAACAACTACAACAGTATTCTATTATTCCTGTTTGACCCCCTTGTACTTGGTTCAGCCTCTTCACTGCCAGAAACTTCTCTTTGTAAGTTATTATTAACTGCAGCCATTGCAAGATATCTGCATGCCTCGCAGACATAGTCATCTTCCAAAATCTAAAAAACATAAACGATAATACTCTTAATAAGTTAGAATGATTTATTAATATTTCTTGACCAATGTTATAGACGTACTTAGTAATTAAAAACTTGCCAATTGTAGTTCAAGATATTTATGGTAAAAGCAAAATACGTTGCTCGTATTAAAAAAAAAACACTAATTTGACCTTTATTTATTACAAAGCTTCAAACGGCTACATATTTCATTTAAAATCATGATTTTTAATAGTTAGCCACGAACAGAAATCAAACAATGTTTTCAACTAGGGTAAATAATCTTGTACTATACTAGTTAGGTACACAGTTTTATGCAATGAAGATAATCACTATCTTGTAACGAATAGTCGCCAGAAATACAATTAGGAGGGTATACCCAGCTGCAGATTAAAGCAGCGGCTATCGTGTAAGTGCCAATGTCGGGTATCGGCGCAATTTATTTACACATAATGTTGCAGTTGACACACATGATGCGTGTAGGCTTGTATGCCTTACACGGCTTCCCATCGTGGTAAACAAATAGATACACACACAACAAAATCCAAGATATCAGGCAGAATCGTAATCCAGAGCCACAGAAAAATGTCGTCGTATAGGCAAATAATCAGAATCCTTAGGCAAGCACTAGTAAACAGTAAATCTCAGAGTCCATAAGCAGAAGCAGTCGATAAAGTAGAAAATCACGGCAAATCGATGGGAAACACAAAATAACGAGAAACACGCGCAAGCAACAAACGACAAGTTGTCAGAAAATTGTACTCTGTGGTTTTTTTTTTTCTTTTCCTTTTTGGCAACTGAGCCGATGTCGACTATTCTGCCAGCGTCATGTAGTGACGGCAGCACAACAAGGCCGTCGAACTTTGCACTTTGTGGTAGTTATTATTTATTAATTTTAGTAGCTGAAAGGACAAGACAAGTTTTGTTAAATAACATGTTTTTTTTTTTTAATATAAATATATAAATTGATAACTCTATTATAAAACGACACAGACATTCACAAAGTTATAATTATTATTTATTACACATCATCACAGACTATCATACTACATTTTTATACCATTGTCATTTAAGAATTTTGAGAGGATTTTGATTAGTTTAGGAGAAAAGTTAGTCAAGAGGGAATGGAAGTTAGTAGGAAGGGTGATATTAATTTTGGGTAGCATATGGTACAAATCAAAAGATTGGGAATTTGAAGGACATGAAAAAAAGATATGGTCCAGAGTACCATCATCAAGACCGCATTCGCACAAGGAATTGTCACGAACACAAATCTTATTCAGGAATACTGGACTGCAGCAGTGACCGAGTCTTAGCCGACACAAGGATGAGACAGTTCTTTTGCATAATTTAGTGCATTTAAAAAACCAGGGTTTCCGCTGGATGTCGGATTGGATACTGGCGTAGTATGCCCCCTTGTGCTTTGAACTTACCTGCCACACTGTTGACCAGGCGTTATACATTTTAAGTTTTGTATCAGCCCGTAAGTCGTAGTTATGGATGACATAATGCTTTTGGTCAACAGGGTTGGATGTAGCAAATTTAGCCAACGAGTCAGCGCACTCGTTGCCACCTATACCCGAGTGACTGGGAACCCAAGCTATTTCAATGCTTAAACCGTTGTTAGAGCAAGTGAAGAGTAAATTTTGAATGTCTATAATAATTTGACTATGAATTTTTGATTTTAATTGATTTTGACTTATAGCCTGAATGCTACTGCGCGAATCTGAAAAAATGACTGAATTTTGAATATTATGCGTTTTTATAAAATTAATTGCTTCTAAAATGCCAATACATTCCCCTGTAAATACCGAAACCTCCGGAGGGCACTGGAAGAGAAGGGCAATTCTGGAATTCTGAAAATATGTTGCAATTCCTGTGCATCCTGTTGAAGTTAATTTTGACGCATCAGTGTAAAATAGATTCCAACCCCTCCAGTACCTCTCGATGGCCCGATCAAAGTCACCTTTTACGTTCTCGGAATTCTTTGAAATACCAAGCTCCAAAACGACGTTTGGCCTAAAGTGGACCACTTCATATGCGGAAGAAAATATTGGTAGGGTGGGATACTGACAAACAGGTGAGGAGAGGTTTTTAAGCTCTCTGTACCTATTCATCAACGGGGGAAACGATTTATGTTTCCAATATGGGGATACATCTAAAGAGAGGTGTATTTGTTCTAAAATGGGGAGTAAGGGATGGGACGACAGAGAGAAAACTTTTGACAGGAAACGATCTGCTAAGTATTGTCTTCGAAGGTTAAGGGGAGGCTCTGCACATTCTACCTGGAGGGCATTTATAGGGGAGGATTTCATTGCTCCTACGACAATCCTAAGGCATTTGGCTTGAATGGCGTCTAGTTTGCGAAGCGCCTCTTTATTACAGGGTTCAAGTAAGAAGCAGCAATAGTCCATCACACTTCTGACCAGAGTATTGTACACTAATTTTAGAGTGTATGGGTGAGCTCCCCACCAGACTCCAGATAAAGCTTTTAGGACTGATACTGAGCGCTCACATTTTTTAACAACATTGTTGATGTGATCCACACCCGACATTTTGGAGTCCAAGGTAACTCCCAGAAACCTGGCCTTTTCCTTGATCGGGATAGCTTGACCATCTATATTAATGTCAACCTGGGGAATAAGACGTTTGCGAGTGAAAATAACAGCTGTACTCTTAGGAGCGCTCAAAGACAACCCGTGATCGAGAAGCCATTGGTTTAATGAGGACAAAGAGACATTCAAAGAGAGAGCGGCATCCTCTATGGAACTGCCAGAGACCAATAATGCGATATCGTCAGCATACTGAAGAATTTTACAATTATAATTTAAGCATGAAGGAAGATCGGAAGTGTAAATATTATAGAGTATGGGGCTAATTACGGATCCCTGAGGTAAACCTCGCCAGGTCACCCTCTGCTCGGAGTTATCCCCTGGAATCCTTAGCTGAAGAGTGCGGTTTGAAATAATAATGCAGATGATCTGAATAATCCTAGCCGGTATTCTCAGCTCATGCAGCTTTTGCCTGAGAACTGGGAGGAGGACAGAATCATAGGCAGCTGATATGTCTAGAAATACGGCTACCACAGACTCATCTCTACTAAGGGCCAGCCGGATCTCTGATGTGAGGATACCCACACTATCAGTAGTACCCAGACTTTTCCTAAAGCCGAATTGAGTCGTTGGAAGCAGTTTTCTATTTTCAACTAACCATTCCAGGCGGTTTTTAATTAGATGTTCAAGAAGTTTAATAAGAATAGACGATAAAGCAATTGGTCGATAAGAGCAATGATCACTAGGATCTTTGCCGGGTTTTAACAGCGGAATAACCAGTTGAACCTTCCAAGCTGGAGGAATATACCCAGAGATGAAACAGAAATTGACTAAGTCCAGGTAATATTGGTGGCATTTTACACCCGCTTTTGCAATGAAAGAGTAAGGGAATCCATCCACGCCAGGAGCGGAATCCTTAACATAAGTGAGAACCGTTTTAAGTTCGTCAAGGAAAAATGGCTTATCAAGAGGATCATTCGAATTTATAGAACCAGCAAAGTTTATTTCGTCTATACCAGGAACATAGACTGGGGCGACTTTAGTGAAAAATTGATACCCCAAATCTTCAGACAAGATGTTCGTGGGAGATGGTTTTAAACTGTTTCTAAAACTTTTCACTCTTTGCCACACCACCGACGCTGGGGTGGAGGGACTCAGAGAACTACAAAACGATACCCAGCCTGCTCTTTTCTTTTTTCTAGTCAATTTCCTGGACTTCGCCAATATTCTGTTGAAGGCGAGAAGATTATCCAGGTTCATTTCAAGGTTAAAAGTCTCTTCCGCCTCATTTCTGGCCCTGATCATGGCAGTGCATTCCCTATCCCACCAAGGCGGAGAAGGGATTTTGCCTGTAGGTGATTTTTTTGAAGGGAAGCAATCATCAGCTGTAGCGGATATGGTGTTGGAAAAAAACGTAAAACATTCTTGAGCATTTTCGTCATTGATGGGTGGGAGGGAAGAGATACGAAGGTCTAAAATTTTTGAATAAAGATCCCAATCCACAGAGTTCAGCTGGTACTTTAGTAAGGGAGGGTAGGTTTTATCAGGAAGAGATTTAGAAGGAATTTCAACTGTGATGGGATAGTGATCACTCCCGTAGGTCATATCTAAACGACTCCAAACAAAAAGGCTGGCTATGCTGGATGAGCAAAATGTGATATCAACACAACTATTACTTTGTCCTAATCCGGACCTACGTGTGGCACTGCCATCATTAATAATACAAAGGTCAAGATCGTCCAATATATCCACCAGGCCAGCACCAGTACTATTACAAGAATCCGATCCCCACCGGTAGTGATGACAATTAAAATCTCCCATGACAAATAATGGGCCGTTTACACTACTTAGTAGATTTTTAATTAAAACAAGGTCCTCAAAATGTGGATGTGCAATATAAAAAGAAAAAATATTTATACCCTCGACCTTAACAGCAACAACATTGATGTTGTCGCCAACGAAGGGTAAAGGGATCTGGGAGAATGATACTTTGTTATTGATGAACAAAGCACATCCTCCATATCCATCTGATCTGTCATGACGAACACCAACAAAACATGGGATCCTGAAATTGCTTTCAGAACGAAGCCACGTCTCAGCGATGCCGCAGACCGATGGTTTAAATTTATTAATTAAAAAGAGTAGGTCAGGTTTTCTGGGAGAAATACTCCTCACGTTCCATTGCAGGAATGTCAGGGGATGGAATGTTATTAATATAATGGACAATTGAAGTCAGTTTATTGGCAACGTGGTCAGGTAAAGATTGGGCAGGGTTAGCTAATACAGTTATTAGCATATTGGCTATAATATTTAGTATGTTATCAGACTTATCAGGACTACTAGCACCTTCCCTAGGGAAGGCACAACCATTTTGGGAAGGAGAGAAGGAGTAATCCTGAGTAAGGGCTTGATGAGCCTGCCTATCGTAACTAGGTGAAAGAGGGGCGTGAGATTTAGGTTTGAGAAAGACCGTTTTACGGTATGATTTTGGTGTTTGGGGAGCTGGACTGGGGTATTGAGGAAAATTGGTTGTTGGTTTGGATTTTTGGGAAGCTCTTGACACTTCAGCATATGATCGTGACACTGGTGGAAAAACCTGACTTGCTTCCGCATAGGAAACAGATTTCTCGGCCATGAGAGCTTTTATGCCCTTCTGCCGACCCAATTCAGGACAAGCTTTATCATTGGCATAATGATTGCCAGAACAAGATATGCAAATGGCACAGTCAGTAGATACTTGGCATCCATCACCTGGGTGGTCTTGACCACATTTGAAACAGCGGGGTTGCGAGCGACATACAGTACGAGTGTGACCGAAACGACAACAGTTAAAACATTGAATACTTGGGTACATATATCTTTCGACTGAAAGGGCAGAATAAAAACAATAAACTCGCTTAGGTAAGACTTGCCCATCAAAAGTGAGAACTACAGTTTGAGTGGATTTCCACTCTGTAACACCCAGAGAAGTCACCTTTCGGCTCATTCTCCTTGCCTTTATAACGGGGCCGCATCCAGCAGGAACTTTGATATTCTCTATGACCTCATCTTCTGTCCATTCACTTGGTACGTCTCTGACGAGACCCAAACGAGTAATATTAAATTGAGGAATAGTTGCAACAAAGTTATTTTGGACTAATGTATGACTAATTAAGAAACTATTCGCATCCTGGTGAGACTTAAACTCAACTGACACCCGGTTCCTTCCCAGGCGTTTGACACTACCTAGGAGAATGTTGCTGTAGTTATTTTTTGTTAAAAACATTCCAAATTTAACCGGGTGCAGAACAGTACCTGGGGTCTGGCCATCCTTCAAAGAAACATGTACAATATAGGGTGGGTTGTCCTTTAACGTGTACGATTGTCTTCCAAATTCTTTTTTTTGTAGCTTTGGAGGGTTTGTTATAGTAGTCGGGGGTGAAGTAGCTAATCTTTTTCTACTTGTCGATTCGGAGTCCATTGTATTTTCTAGCACATTGTCGTCGGGGAGAGAAACAGTTAACACCGGAGTGTATTCAAAGGGATCAGGAGGGTCAGGGGGCTTTTTGGTATCCATCGTGGATACTGGGTAAAATCTTTAAAAAAATAAAAAGTCCGAGTTAAAACAAACCTTACACTTCAACACAAACACAGAATAGTCTCGATAGAAGGTAAAATTCACTAAAATCGAAAAAATTCGTAACACAAACAAAAGCACGTGTTAAACCTTCACCACTACCAACGAAAGTCTACTCTGTGGTTGTCAGTAGGTCGGCCGGTTGATTGACAGAAGAAATGTCATCTGTTTTTTGTTGGCGATGTTGCCATACTCTTGCACTCATTTCCGTGATGTCAAATGATGTCAAGTCAAATGATTACCGCTTTATTCTAAGCACAAACAATTATATTTATCTTCACATTTATATTCGGATGCAGAAATGTATTTTCTAAGTATATTAATGCAATACGTAAAGCAAAGCATTTTATGTAACTTGCCAAGATTTTTATTACGTGGCAACATTAAAAGTTCAGCTTAGCCAAAAGTCATGAAGTCAAACCAGAAAAAGAAAACTAAGCCATGATTATTTTTATCATTAAGAAACTAGTCAACTAAGTATTCATTAATGACGATTTTTTTGCCAGACTTCGATAGGCCAAAAGCTTGATGTGATAAAACTTAGTAAATTATTTCGTCGGTATCTATCACGGTCACATAAGTAGATGCTTACTAATTCTATCAACAATTTCCTCGCCATTGTTCTTTGTGCGGCCGCCATCTTGGATTTTTGTTTAGACGTCACTCTTGGCTTCAGCATCCTCGAAAACCATAAAAACGACATCCATGATGAAAAATTTGCATATTTTCTCAGCCGCCATCTTGGATTTTCGTTTTGTCCTCATTATTGGCTTCAGCACCCTCGAAAACCATGAAAACAAGACCTATGATCAAATTGAAAATTTTCTTAGCCGCCATCTTGGATTTTCGTTTTGTCCTCTCAGCACTCTCGAAAACCATAAAAACTCTCTCTTTCTGTCACTCTATAATAAAAAGTCACATGGAGGGAGACACAACGCTTTTTCATTACGTGCCGATTTCTACAAGTTAATCCTACCGCAAGCTGCGTTAAGGGGAAGCATCAAATTACCCGCGAAATTCAAATTTTCTTCTTATTTTGCAATATGCAGGTCAGTGTCAAGTTGTATGTTGAACAAAATATAATTCGCGACCGTAACATGTATGTATTTATAGAACTATAATCATTATAATCATCACTACAACCCTCTATATTCATGTAATCCTATTGGTTAAAGAACTTCCTTCGAAAAAAACAGAACATAATATATCATTGTAAAACCTTCCATTTTGTTGTAACGAAAACAATCACCAACCGTAGAAGCTTTTCAAACTGCGTAGAGGCGTTCAAAATTGGCAACATTATTCACAGGAACATCCCGACGGAACCCGATCTTATCTCATTATTTATAATAATTGGGTGAAAGGGGATGAAAGGGGTGGAACGACGCGTATCCTGTGCCATAAGGATGGAGCCAAAAAATGCGGCAATTCATCATGGACAGGTCTAAGCTCACGTTCGCACGGACGTGGGGTTAGATGCGACGTTTGATGTAGGCTGGGACTGAGGCAATCCCTGGTAGTTTTATTATGGTAGAAACGTTTCATAAAGGACAGTACAAAATTACTAATACATTAACCGCACTGTAGATAGGTCCATGAAAGAAATATGGATGCCTACTTTTGTAGGAAAACTTGGCCTGACTATATGTCTATAAAATTGTATACCAAAATGAATGGGCATACGATAGCTTCACTTTTACTTACGCAATTCTATGTCTTAACAGCGACAAAATTATCTGCACTTTTGTTACCGTAGCAAACCCATTCTGTACTTACTTCTATGGGATTTGAAGAGGATGTAACCTTCTCACAGTTACATAATGTCTGCTTATGTTTTTGACATCCACGCGGACGCTGCCGCGAAAAATGAAGCTGCATAAATATGCGACTTTTAATTCCATAAAACAGTGCTTCGTTTGCAATAGAGCTAGAAGAGCTGAGACTCGGAGATTAATTTAGCTAGCATGGACTTAAGTGGACTGTATAGAACCTGAGCTAGACCGATCTTGTTGCTTCGTTATACGAGGTACTTGTTTTTTTGTGGAAAGATCTAAGTTTTAGGTTGGAACCCAAGCACTTAAAAGTTGCATTTGTTTTCAATTTCGGGAAGTTCCTTCATAAATTCCTTTAATTTACTACCCAACTACTTTAAGTCTTAAAACTTAATGATGATCATGCCATTTTGGTGATTTCTATGACTTCCGATCATGATGGGAGGGAGTTTCAATGCGATGCTGAAACAATGTCATTAATTAATGCATGTTTTATACACGACATAGTGTCTTGTAAGAGACTTGTCAAAAGCAAGTACTACGACTTCTATGTGGGTGTAAACGTAGGGTTAGAAACAATTATGTATTTTAGTTAGATTTCCGCAAAACTACGTCTCATTAATTTTCCTACGAACAGAACACGGAATATCTAATATTATTTCACCGTCAGTTAAATGGCACAAATTATTCTTAATACCGATAATAAAAATTAAGCTATTATATGATTAGGGGAAGACTCAAGGCCGTAATCCGATAACTCGATTATTTATATGATATCTCGAGTGCTGGCAATTGTTTTATTACCCCATCGCTAGCATGAGTTGCTATGGTAACGTGTTACCAAGTCTCGGATTAACGTGAAACCACCGTGGCGTAATTTTTTTTTTTTTGGTTTCGTATATCGTCAAGTGACCTCTCCCGCTCTGGGCGGAGTGGAAGGGCGTGTCAGAATCTTATTGACTAAAACCCAACCGTGTCCCTTCAGTTGCCTGTGCGCCAGGGCCACGGTAACTCTTTCGAACAATCCACGACCCCGGCAGGTGGTAACATTACATCATTAAAGTTTTTCTGGCGTTCAATTTGCCTACCGGTAGCGAAGTGTAGAAGTTTTCATAGGGGATGATGGTTCAAAAATGTGTGCAGAAATTCATGGGTACCTAACTAGTAAATAATTTAATATTAAAAAAAGAAAATGATGATGAAAAAAAAAAAAAAAAAAAAAAAATGATGATGATGATAATGATGTTAAATGATGATGATGATGATGATGATGATGATTGTATATTATACGTGATCGTCAAAGTAAATCTATATTTTTAGGGTTCCCTACCCAAAGGATATAACGGGACCCTATTACTAAGACTCCGCTGTCCGTCTGTCACCGTCTGTCTCATGAACCGTGATAGTTAGACAGTTGAAATTTTCACAGATGATGTATTTCTGCTGCCGCTATAACAACAAATACTAAAAAACAGAATAAAATAAATATTTAACGGGCTCCCGTACAACAGATATGACTTTTTTTGCCGTTTTTGTAAATAATGGTACGGAACCCTTCGTGCGCGAGTCCGACTTGCACTTGGCCGGTTTTTTTTAAATATTTCTCTACACACGCACAAACCACATTTTCATTATCACAGATAGATCAAACCTGTCTCTAAGAAGACGGATAAAATCAATTGTTAACAAATAATTATGTCACTTTAAAAAACTCTTTTAATATCAACGATACTTTTTACTTTTCAAGACACTCAATATCAAACTTGGAATATTTCAAAAGTTATGAAATTGATAAATTTTAAGTAAGTAAAGATATATTGTTATTTGTTATACAAAATGTTAGCAGATCGTTTATATAAATAAACACACAAAAGAGTCCTGCAATCAAGCCTATCTCTTTGATATGTAAATATAAACATTGAACTAGATACAAAGGCTTTCAAAATGAATGACTTCGTCGAAGATTCAACAGACTTCAATTTATTTGACTTCGGTTTTGGACATTAAATTTATTGAATGTAGTAAATTATATATTAAACTGCGTCGTTGGTATATTGGTGGCATGCGCTACTGCTGACCATGAGGTCCTGGGTGCGATTTCCAGGTTGGACAAAGTATTATTGGGATTTTCCATCAGGAATTGCCACTGTGATCTGTCAGGAATACGGCGGCTAGTGTTTTCTAATGCTGGGGTCAACGGTCAACGTCAATGTCCATCATCGCCATAAACCACGCGCTAATTATTCCGATAATTAACGCAATAAATTGAGTGGCCACTTGGAGCGATCAACTACAATGCTCATAAAATTGGCGCTAATGTTCCTTCCTTAAATATCCTTGATCCCGTCGCGCTCACGGCGCACAATGACAAACGTAGTGTGGCCGCTTCAACGCAATAATTCTCGCGTTAAATCTCTTTGATGTGCCAAAAAATACCGCCCCCCGAGTTATCGCCTAACGTCAAACGGCACTGCCCTTGTCAAATTATCGCGATAAGTGCTGGCTAGACCTACGGTTAACGTCCATTATGGCGATAATCAACGGCTTTCCTGTTGGTCCCCAACATAATACTTCTAACGCTTTTCGACATCCTTATGCTTGCGAGTGTTCTGGGAAATACTTATGGCTTCTAACTCAAACTGTGGCTTTACTAAATCATGCAAATCAGGAAGGGAGACTGTCATGCAATTCACTGTGTCTATACTAGTACCTTTATCGAATGGTCCATGTGTGACCCAACCTAGCTTTGTAAATGAGGCAACTGGCTTATCGGATCGTCCTTGGTGGATGTTCTGACTGACGAGCAGCTCCCAGTTATCCTGCCCAAGTAGGAGCAGCGGTTTAGCTCCCCTCATTTCCGCGCAACCCAAGTCGTGGAGGTGAGCGTTATCATTTATCACTGAGACGGATACTGTTTGCGTTGGTAGGTTCACGTCCGCCATTGTACGTCACTTGACTGTGTGACATTGTCCATTGGGTCCTTTCATACGCACGTGTACCAACCACCACCACTCTCCACCACTCCCAATGTTAGGTCCGTCACTCCGTAGCCACCCGCGGTTTTTAGTGAGAGGGGTATACGCGGTCCCTCTAGGTTGGTGGCGAGTGAACTGTCTGTGAGCGGTATGGTCGCACCATCGTCTAATAACGCATAGCACTGTTTGTTGTCAGTTAATGTCACTGGCATTATTTTTAGTAGCGCTGTAGCTCGCCATTCCCCAATGGTTGTCACACTTTCCGTTTTACTCGTATCTTCTTTCTGCGGTTTATCCGCGTGTAACAACATGTGATGTCCGTAACCGCACTTTTCACATCTATTAGCGCGGCAGAACCTCTTGGGATGTTTCTTGACAAAGCATTTGAAACACGTGTTCGTTTCTTTGATCGCGTCCCAACGCTGTTCCACACTTAGCTTCTTAAACTGATCACAATTTTCAATGGCGTGGTCCAGTTGGCAAATTATGCATTCCTTCGGTGTGAGGGATTCGTCAGTCTGTGCGTTCATTATTTGAACAAACGGTGGTTTGCTGATGACAGGGCGCATTATTTACTGGTCGGGTTAGGCCGGTGGCATACCTTTGTTGCTTTCCAAGGGGTTTCGATGGTCCAGGCTCATACATGGGTGCTTGTACGTCAAATGAATCAAGAAATGAGATAATGGTGCCGATTCTTTCGGCACAAAATTCTCTAAATTAGACTAAAAATCACTAAAATTTCGTTTATTCCGGTCAAACGATGATTTCCCATTCTGAAATAGACTAAAGTGACACAACTTAACTATGTTTTGACGCCCTTTATAAAGTCCTTAAACCCCTAAAACTCTACATGTAGGTAATAATTTTTCATATTTTCTATACAAAATGTGAAAAATTCCATATTAAACACGTCGAGGATGCCCAAAATGCGCGCCACCGGCTCTAAAAAAAATTCACGGGGCAAAGAATTACTACGTGGACTCGCGATTGTCAAATTAAATTTTAGTAGCCACAAAATTATTTTTAAATTTAGAGATATTTTTGCAGAATAGCTTAAAGATTCTCATAGCCAAAAGTAAGGAATTTTATTAATAGTTTAGTTAGTTTAGTTCCGTGTACAAGAGAATCGGCACCATTATCTTTAAGTTCGGAGACACTCTTAATTCCACCCCCTGTGCGTTATCTAAGCCCATTGCAAAGTCACCATACTTCGCACATTGTATTGGTGTCAGCTTGCCCAGCAGCTCGCTCACTAATAGTGGGTTATTTATATAACCTTCTGCACAAATGGCATTTAGTAGTGACACACAGTTTATTACTGTTGATGAGAATTTCCTCAGCTCTCGGCCACTTTCCGTAACTCTGGGTAAATCTTACACTTTTCTCAACGCACACTGTAGCACTACGGTCGGGTGACAGAACTCTTCCTCAAGCACCCGCATTATCTCCGCCGGATCTGTGGATGTTCGCAGTAGATCCTCCACTGAGGTCTTTCCTTCGCCATGCAATGAGATCTTTAGTCATGCTAGGTTCTCATGTGTCTTGAAACTGTACAATTCGGTTGTGTCAAAGTACATGTTCCAAAACGAAATCCATTCGGCTGGGTCACTGTTAAATTGCGGCAATTCATAAGGCTGTCTTGGTACCAGTCGCGGGTGCGCCATGCTTGCGATTGCTTCTGCCAGTTTGTTCTGCCAGTTTGTCTATCTTCCTGTCTCTTTCCACTGATGATTCTCGCCGTCTTTCTCTTTCACCCACTTCTTCATATCTCTGCCGCCATGTATCCGACTCGAGTGTTGATACTCGACGTACACTTGCTGCCGGAGTGGTAAAGACGGGATAGTTATCGGGCAGACGGAATCTCACTCCTTCTGTCGACCCTGGCGTGTATATTTTCGCAGCCGGTGTTGTTAGTTTAGGTACCGGAACTGACGCAGATGCTTTTAACACATGCGACACATTTATCTTGCGAGGTACGGCCGATGCACGGTATGTAACTGATTCAGGGTTCACTGTACTTACGTTTTGATCGTGAATCGCAGATGTTTCACGGGGCGCAACCACATCAACAGGTGCGCGGGATACAGATGGCGTACACAACACTGCGTCCGCTTGAGATACTTGGGGCGTTGTATTTACCCACTTTTTAATGCGCTGTGCCGTATCCCTATCTGAATTAGAGTCATCACTCTCAACAGTAGCTTCCATCTCAGCGATCTCAGCCTCCATCCTTTTTTTCGCGAAATTCTCCTTTAACTGCAAAAAATCGCACTCAGCTTCGTATTCAATCCTTTGTGATAAGAAATCGACGCTCCTGTGGCTATTCTTAGACAAGACTCTGTTTTGCGTTTATCCATGGCGACTTCTTGCAACTGTCTGTGCTCTCTGAGGTCCCTCTGGCGTACTTCTACTGTAGGCAATTATGTAGATATTAAGATCAGACGTCGATGCCATTGTTGGTTCGACAGACGGTGATCCTGGTGCGTTTTTAGATGGCAAGCCGAGCCTGAGGTGACGTCATCCTTTCGACGCGCACTTACTTCCTCGGCCAATCTTCTTAGTTTGCTGATCGTGGTCATTACATTCTTCGGACTCATGGTTTCTATTAATTCACTCCTTATTGAACCGGATCCGGCTCGAAGGACCAAATGGTGAAGACAACGAGGGTCTGGTTGATGGTGATGGTGATAGACGGGGCGATGGTGTTCCCGTGACGAAGGACTGAATTAAAACCAGCTAGTCGTAGGTAAAAAAGTACTATAATGTATATGTAACTATATATTCAATTTGATAGTTTAGAAAAAAGTGATATTTAGTGACGAATTCTGGGAAATTTTCGAAAATGTATAATAGTTGGATATTCTCGAATTCCATGAATTTTCGCCTAGCCTTTATGAGATGCTTAATTATTGAAAATGGAATAATTACTTAATTATTGCACTATCACGTCCTGGAAGGAATACGCCAAATTACAAGTCACCCTGTATAATTTCTATGTCAATGCCCCGAATACTTCACTAAATAAATTCATATTAGCTTAAGATATGAACTTCTATTTTCTTAGTGTAATTATGACACGGTTTACTTAATTAATAATGAGATTTAGGCGTCAGACTGACTTCTCGCTGAATATTTTAGAAGCTGCGCCGTCTTTGGATTAACTTATTGAGATATTTATGCTTGTTTTCTAATGAGAGTAAATCTAAGGTTCACGAGAGAATCATTTTACAGTCGATAACTGCTCAGAGCAGTGTTGATACCTCTTGTTATATAGCTGCAACTTCTTCAAGATTACTTTATCTAGGGTATCGTATTGGAAATAAGAATGAGTAGGAATAACCGAGATTAATTTCAAAGGTCTTATCTTTACCTACAACGGACGAAATCGATTTTTATTGCTCTTTATACATAGTTATTGTTGAAGATACTTAATTGAAACTTAATATTAAAAAAAACAACCGACTTCCAAAAAAAACACTAAAAAACGTGAAAAATAACTTTAATTTCGGAAGTCGGTGGCCAAAAAGGAAAATACATAACCAAAGACACCGACTTCCGAAATTAAAGTTATTTTTCACGTTTTTTGGTGTTTTTTTGGAATCGGTTGTTTTTTTTTTGCAAAAGATTTTATTTTTCACTTTTTAGTTGTTGTACCTACCCCACACATATTCGTATACCACTACTTGATATGTAAATGACCGTGAAATTAAATTATTATAATATCATCAATATAAACTAAGTGGAAAATATACGCATTATTAAAGATAACTCAAAAACTACTGGTCTGTACTTGATCAAATTTAAATGGGACCACATGTGAAGTACCAGCTTTCAAATGAAAAAAGAATCATCCAAATCGGTTCACCCAGAAAAAAGATCTGAGCTAAAAACATCAAAAAAATAAAACAGTCGAATTGAGAACCTCCTCCTTTTTTTGAAGTCGGTTAAAAATAAATAAAGTGAATGAACATACAATGACGCTCCAACTCGTAACATAACACCAGCGGGGTAATTGCGTAACACACTAACAGTAGGCTTTCATTTTGACAGCTCAACAATATTCATTGCGTTATTTACGTTGTTGAGCAGACAAATTTTTCGAACATATGAAGGAATGGATTAGCAATAGGCTTCAAAATGATTCAGATTGTGATAGATAGCGTGTTACGCAATTAGGTTGCTATAATCTCCAAAGGTAGGTACACCCACATTTCATCAGTTATGCTCAAGTCCCATGAAATAGGGGGCGAGCCTATTGCCACCAACCGGCACCACATTTGTTTTATTTAAATAAAGCACTATTTTAGAAATTCTAACCTATGCCTATAGTAGATAGATACAAATATGTAGCCTCACGTGCGTAAAAATGTAGAATAAACCAGACGGTCCGTCTGTACCGCATGTAAAAAAAAGTATACTTAATCAAACCATTTCGAGATGTTGTTACACAGCCATTTCAAAATAAAAACGCGTAGCTAACCACCCATACATCACACGAACGGCACCTACGTCAGCCCGAAATTACCCCCAAAACATATTTTCAACTTAATTTGGCGTCCGAAAATAAAGTGTACAACATTAAAATGTGGAGCTACGTGTGAATCCAAGTTTCATTTTTTGTGTGGGGAAACACGGAGTAAGGAGAAAATGGAGTGTTCGTGTTAGGGATCAACGGTGTCACTCGAATGGCAAGCAGTAACCACTAAAAAAGGTTTAATGCTGTACGATACTTAAGTCTATTATATTTATTTTTCGTATTCATATTATTCGGCGTTCCCGTGGTGAGATTGCAAAAGGAAAGAATTATTCAAAATTATTTTTAATTCATAATAATTTATTACAACAATGTTAACATTAAATAGTATCCTAGTGTAATGCTAGTTAACAAAACAGGTAGGTGCAGCACCCTTACAAAATTATCAAATAACTTGTATTAAGGGCAGTGGTACAAGGAGAATGGAACCGGCGAGAGATGTCGTGCGGTGTCCCACAGGGATCGGTCCGGGGGCCGCATCTGTGGGACATCGGTTACGACTGGGTGCTGCGCGCCGACCTCCCTAGCGGCGTCAGCGTAGTGTGCTACGCTGACGACACGCTGGTCCTGGCGCAGGGGAGGTCGCACCAGGCGGCGGCCGAACTAATGACACGCGGGGTTGCGACAGTCGTTGAGAGGATCCGGCAGCTGGGACTCGAGGTGGCCTTGCACAAGTCCGAGGCCATGTGTTTTCATGGTCCTCGGAACGCGCCACTGTCGGGTTCCCAAATAACGGTAGGAGGGGTTCACATCGGCGTCGAGTCGACGATGAAGTACCTGGGACTCGTCCTCGACAGCCGGTGGAACTTCGTCGAGCACTTCCGACGTTTGGCTCCCAGACTGCAGCGGGCCGGGGCTGCTTTGAAGCGGCTCTTGCCCAATCTGGGGGGGCCAAACGCCTCCTGCCGGAGGCTCTACGCGGGGGTCGTGCGGTCCATGGCCCTTTACGGGGCACCGGTGTGGGCGCGGTCGCTAAGGCTCCGGCCAGCCCGCCGGTTGAAAGCGTCCCAAAGGGTCATGGCCATCCGGATGGTACGGGGATACCGCACGGTCTCCTGCGAGGCGGCGAGCCTCCTTGCCGGATTGCCGCCGTGGGATCTGGAGCCAAAGGTCCTCGCGCACGTTTGGGAGTGGCGCGAGGAGGCGAAACGCCGGGGCGTAACTCCGCTGCCGCGAGAAATCACGGCACAGCGGACAGAGCTCCGGCGGGATCTCATGGCGGCATGGAGAGTGCGACTGTCGCAACCCAGCGCAGGGCACGCCACAATTGCGGCGGTAAGACCCCTCTTTGAGGAGTGGCTTGAGAGGCGCCACGGCGTCCTCACCTTCCGCCTGACGCAGGTCGTCACCGGACATGGCTGTTTCGGGAGGTTCCTGTTTCGTATAAGGCGGGAGGAAACGCCCGGGTGTTACCATTGTGTGGATCGACCGGAGGACACGGTGGAGCATACGGTGGAGGTCTGCCCGGCTTGGGCGGAGCACCGCCGTGTCCTCGTGGCGGCGATCGGCGGCGGCGACCTCTCGCGTCCGGCCCTGGTTCAGGCCATGGTACGGAGCGAGAGGGAATGGGAAGCCGTCACCTCCTTCTGCGAAGCAGTAATGCTCGCGAAGGAGGAGGCGGAGCGCGAGAGGGAAAGGCAATCTCTACGCCCTCGCGCCCCTAGCCGCCGCAGGAGGAGGAGACACCCTGGGCGTCGGGAGTCGATTGCCGACTCCCGGCCACCGTAGGCGCGGGCTTGCGGACGGCGAGCAATGGGCAGCTCGCCGTCCGGTAAGGACCAGGCCCGGGTCGACGGCGCGTCGTGTTCCACGCGCGCCTCAAAGAGATGTCAGCACCATTGACGGGGTCCGATAGGACCGATGCCTGCCGGGGTCGCGGATTGTTCGAAAGAGTTACCGTGGCCCTGGCGCACAGGCAACTGAAGGAACACGGGTGGGTTTTAGTCAGTAAGAGTCTGACACGCCCTTCCGCTCCGCCCAGAGCGGGAGACGTCATTTGATGATTTCCCACCCAAAAAAAAAAACAAAAAAAGGGCAGTGGTACAAGTCCAGCATTCTAACTTCCTAACTTATATTATATATTTATAGATATTATATTATTATATTATATTATATTATTATATCCTAACCATCCTAACTAATATCCTAACTTCCTTACTAATATTAGGTCTTTACCTATGAAATTGCCGTTCTGCAGTACTGGCCATTTCAAATCAAAATAATTTTTGTTTGGCTATGAATTCTAATTTCAAATTAATTTTATTTTAAAAACATGGATTTTTTTTTCTAAAAGTAGTCATTTCTTTATTGATTAGTGTTACATTTTCATCGCATTTCAATCTTTTTCGTCATCATGGATACGTTAAAAATTCGAGTAATTATGGAATATGAGTACCGTCGTGGCAGCAACGCGGCACAAGCGGCACGCAACATCAACGACGTTTACGGAGCTAACTCTACAAACCAACGCACCACCTGTTATTGGTTTGCTCGCTTCCGTTCTGGAAATTTCGACCTGAAAAATGAACCTCGCGGTCGTCCGAAGACTTTGGTCGACAATGACGAATTAAAGGCGATTGTGGAAGCTGATGATACACAATCTACGGCTGAATTAGCAGCAGCTTTCGACGTTAGCGTCAAAACAATATTGGTCCATTTGCGTCAAATTGGCAAGGTAAAAAAGCTAGACAAATGGGTGCCCCACGAACTCAATGATCGCCAGCGCGAAGTACGCGTCGAGACGTGCCTTGCACTGCTCAACAGACACACAAATGAAGGAATTTTGAACCGCATTGTTACCTGCGATGAAAAATGGATTCTGTTTGATAACCGTAAGCGCTCAGCAAGTTGGTTGGATCCTGGTTCAGCACCTAAACAATGCCCTAAACGAAAACTTACCCCTAGAAAAGTGATGGTCACTGTTTGGTGGTCTAGCGCCGGTGTGATTCATCACAGCTTCTTACCAAACGGGGTGAGCATTACTGCAGATGTGTACTGTGAAGAACTGAACACAATGATGGAGAAGCTGGCGCATCTCCAACCAGCATTGGTCAATCGCTCGTCTCCGCTGCTCCTGCACGACAACGCGCGACCTCATACTGCACAGCAGACGGTCTCCAAGTTGCAAGAACTGGGGTTGGAAGCTCTGCGTCATCCGCCCTACTCACCAGACCTTGCGCCTACAGACTACTACTTTTTCCAGAATTTGGATAACTTCTTGGCGGGAAAAAAATTTAATACCCGAGAGGCAGTACAAAATGCCTTTGAAGAATTTGTTGCCTCCCGTCCAGCTGATTTCTTTAAGAAGGGCATCAATAAACTGCCACTGCGATGGCAAAGATGCATTGATTGCATGGGTGATTACTTCGATTAATACAAATAAAAAATTCATGAAAAAAATTCGTTTAAATTTTTTCATACAAAACGGCAATTTCATAGGTAAAGACCTATTATTATAAATGCGAAAGTAAGTTTGTTTGTTTGTTTGTTACCTTTTCACGCATTAACCACTGAACCGATCATCTTGAAATTTTGCAAATATGTTGTCAGGTGTACAGAAACGGAAATAGGGTACCTTTCATCCCGAATATTATTGTAGAAACTTTTGTAGTGTGTTAAGAGTTTTATTTTATTTTTAACTAGCTTTTGCCCGCGGCTTCGCTCGCGTTAGTTTAGAATTTGACAATCAATTCGAGTTGTTCAGGGAATTATAGTTAGGAGGATGAGAAACCGAACTATCGACACTCTACGACTCACAAAATGTATTAAGTACTTAAATAAAAAATAAAAATAAACTCAACACACTACTAAAGTTTATACAATAATATAATTCAATTATGATTCGAAAGACATGTGGCGCCATCTATTATCATAAGAACGTTATTGATGTTTTCTTCGGGAACAGTACATTTTTTCGGGATGAAAGGTACTCTATGTCCGTTTCTGTACCCCTGACAACGTATATGCAAAATTTCAGGATGATCGGTTCAGTGTTTTAGGCGTGAAAAGGTAACAAACAAACAAACAAACTTACTTTCGCATTTATAATATTATATATATATATAGTTAAGAGTTAAGATTAAGAAGTTAAGATTTAAGTACCTTTGTGAGTCTAGAGTGTCGATAGACCAGTTTTTCATCCTCCTAACTATATAATTCCCCGAACAACCCGAATTGATTGTCAAATTCTAAATTAACGCGAGCGAAGCCGCGGGCAAAAGCTAGTAAAATGATATAAGTAGAACTAATAACTAGATTTCAACTACGCTGACTGATTTTTTTACCACGGTTGAGCTATTCTTTTAGAGGTATTAGGAGAAAAAGTTAGTGCATTAATTTCTGACCGTCCTAATTTCCTAGCAGTTGATGGATCTGCCGTCATTTGGATTTTTTAATGGACAGTGACGGAAGACTGTTCGACTTTTTACAAACGTAACAAAATTTTAGCACTCCATCCTGACTACTCCATGATGTAATAAAACAAACCATTTTATCTTCGGCTCTGTCAGCGAGGCACGAACTCCAACGAGCTCGTCCGAAATAAAATTAATCCTTCAGGAGCCCGTCTCCCTTGGGATTACGAAGAGCTAAGGATTCTCACACTGCTGTGCTTCTGTATTGTCAAGTTTACTCGACAAATTGGAAAGGGTTATGTCGGATCTTGAGAATGTAGGTCATTCTTGTAAAGGAAAGAATATTGTTATATTTACATTTCCGGTTGCGCCGTGAAATTCCGAGTCAAGCGTGGATTTCTGCTAATACAAACAAAGTTTTCATAGACTAGAAAAGCGTATCTACTCTGTAATCAAAATTCACTAGAATCCACTTATTCTATGACGTCTCATGACAATATCCAAAAGCATTTACTTTTAATAAAGCATGAATTGGAATGAGATAATTTGCACTTAGTGTCATTCTGCGAGCACGTCCAAATTATGATATTGAAGTAGGTTAGTTAAAATTCAATCTATGTATCCTACTAATATTATAAATTATGTGAAAGCTTGTAAGGATGGATGGATGGATGTTTGTTACTCTTTCACGCAAAAACTACTGAACGGATTTGGATGGAATTTGGAACACAAATAGTTTATAACCTGGATTAACACATAGGATACTTTTTATCCCGGTAGTACGTTCCCGTGGAATAATTTCCGACATCTACGCGGGCGAAGCCGTGGCCAAAAGCTAGTACTTAATATTATAAAGAGGTAGTGAGTTCGTTTGTAGGGGAGTAATCTCCGAAAATACTAATCCGATTCCCAAAATTCTTTCTGTAATGGGAATTAAGCTACAGTATTGCCGAGTATCATCGGATATATTTATTTCACAGGGACGAAGTCGCGGGCCGAAGCTAGTGTGTTATATAATTATAGATACATATTACACAAGACTGCACCACAAAAATACTTTTCAAACATTGTGGCAGCTAGATAAAATATCCTACGTTTAAAAAACGCATTTTCCCGGATCAGTGGTGACTGATGGCGACCGCCAAACCACCTCATGACACATTGGCCCACCCACAGACCTTTTTTCCACCATTTTTTTAAGCCAACACACGGGCTGCGGCGAGTAATGTTGCCAGTTAAAATAATTGCCCTTAATAAAATCTGTTAAGGGCCCGATAGTTAGCAAATTGATGTTGGTTTTGAGTTTTCATTATAACTATCAACCACTGACAGATTTCTTGGAATTAATGTTAGTGACGAACTAATCACATTCCAATGGATATATAAATGAAAAATAATTTATGTAAATTCGGTAATTTTTTGGTTAGATATTATAATATTTCAATAGAATAAAAGGATTGAATTGCAAGATGACTTCAATCAAAACTAATCATGATCCGGTTTACACGAGTCAACTTTTTTACTTATATTTCTCCTATTCGAAACGAAAAACTCCTCGTGTAAATGGAACATAAAACACGTAAGGTGTATCTACGGAGACAAGTCCACGTAAGTAGTATTCCTAGAAAGGCCCCGACTGTAATGCGTTCTCAGTAATTAGTTCTGGGACAAGAAATATACCGTTACCGGCAACACTTTCATTACATTTCATTTCATTTCATTACAGAGGGAATGAACATCTTTCACCGACTAAGAATTTCAGTCTAACTTTGCGCAAGAAACCTCAGAGGGGTATCTGCAAATGACTAAACATAGTTTGACCATACGTATTAGGGGGTAATATGGTCATATATGGGACATTAATATGGTCATCTGCTAAATATGGCCACTTCCTCAAATCTCAAAACTACACCCGTTTTTAGATAGATAGTACGTAGGTACTTTGCTATACCAGCCGTTAATGTTAACATGTCGCGTATAAAACATGTATCATTATAAATATACAGGGTGAATCAGAAAGCTGTGGTCAAAATTAAAGGTGTGGTACACACCATGAAACTGATTTTTGTTCTCCATGAGACCAACATCGTAATCGCGAAAAAATAATCAGTCGTTACTAGAACACACCTTTCTGGTACACCCTGTATTGACGGTATTTCAGACGTATTTTTAACTATTTTGTTCACTTTTTTGACTTTTTGACAAGTTTTGTTTTTACAACTTGTTTTTCTGGTGTAAACGATAAACAAAAACATAACATATAGAATACCTAGATGTTTTATACCTTGGCATAAACACGGGGTTACGAAGTCAACCAGTCGCGGCTGATAGAGCGCGCGACACGTCATAAAGCATCTACTAGGCTTAGATACCGCAAAGCCGCTTCGCACCTGTGATCCTGAACGGATTATATCAAGCCGACTGCACCCCTTCTATTTTCCCTACATTCATTTTTGTACAACTTATGATACAGACTGTTGACTAATGCAATTTTTTTAAACCGTTCATTGTAGTGGTTTGTCACGAGTGTCCCTATCGCCAATGTCCAGCACTGGACATTCTTAA
This sequence comes from Dryobotodes eremita, assembly GCA_917490735.1. Classification (NCBI taxonomy): domain Eukaryota; kingdom Metazoa; phylum Arthropoda; class Insecta; order Lepidoptera; family Noctuidae; genus Dryobotodes; species Dryobotodes eremita. Next base: position 18,266,011 of record OU823257.1, read on the forward strand.
ATGCATACCAGCGGGGTAATTGCGTAAAACATTTATGCCAATGCAATTCATTTTGACAATTCAACAATATTCATTGCGTTATTTACGTTTTCGAGTAGTCGATTTTTTTAAACATCAGTTCTTATTTATAAACATCTCTTAGCATTTTAATCAATTGCTATGCAACGGATTAGTTACTGTCAAAATTAAACACCATTCGTGCACTGATAAGAGGATGCTAAGAAGCAAGATGGCGGAGTATATTTGAATCAGCTGTTCGCATTAATAGGAGTATTGTGTGCTTCGAGGTAATTTTGTTCCTAATATCGAATTGTGCCTTAGTAAATATAGATTTCGACAATCTTTTACGGGATTTAAGAATGACGCAGAAAAATGACATCATTTTGGAACGCCAGTGGGAAGTAGACGGGGGAAGACCTACAAAGCACGTTTAAATCTGCTACGAGAATGATTACATAATACATATTCTTCATTCGAAGTACACAGTCATGATGAAAGGATTTATAGGGAAAACTCGAATTAGGAGGCACAGTAGGTACTCAGGAGGTTTGAAGACCATGAGTTCGTCAGGAAGCTCATCGGAGATAGTGACTATCCAATGTGTTAAGACTCACCAAAACAGGCACGACGCGACAGCGTGACACAAAGGCACCGCTCGTCGCGCGACAGGCGGTGCGCTTTGTGTCGCGCCAGTGTGTACGTGCCTTTATCCCATGTGGCCCTCATCCTATGACGCCAGTTCTAATGCCCAGAACTAAAGAAAAGCCACACTGTGGCAGTCACACATAAATAACAAGTGACATTTTATAGAAATCAATTTATTCTGATACCTAATATAGGTACATTCTATTATAATTTTTTTTTTGATTTCCAATATCGTTCCTCCAAAGAAATGGGTGCCATTCTTTTCTAATGCCACTCTCATAAGTGCAGGAGAATGATAACTCTCATTCCTCATCTTTTTCACGTAGCGTGGTCTCCTACCTAGCCGTCTTTGCGAGGTTGAATAGTATTGGTGCTGGGTGCTAGAGACTTTCATAGCAGCAGTCAAACTTGTACCTGTAAACAACCATAATAATTGTTATTAAAAGACACTGAAACCCCGATGCAAAAGCAATAGGAAGTAATATAAAATAGACACAAGTACCTACATACATTTCTAAAAGAGTATATTCGTGATAATAGACCATTGCGAACACAATGAAATAAACATAATAAATTATTTTATTGAAATCGAAATTTTCCTATGAAATTTTTGACTTTTGTGTGTCAGTCACGACCTCCCTAAGAGTATATATGTTCTGTGGTCACGACCGATACAAAAATCGTGAGATTGACCACTTCACTCTTAAAATTTTGTTTTTTAGTTGACCCTTTTGAATATAATCTGTGCTGAACGCATAATTTCACCCTCATTTCACCTCTATTTCGTTTCACAATTCAACACCTGCTAACTAGCATTTAAGAAAAAAAAAATTGATTAAGAGCGAACTATGAGTTCCTTTATGATTATTAATAATAGTGTCCGACCGAAACCGAACCTTCGGTCTTGGTCCCAGTTTCGGCTGAAACCGAAACCGAAACTTATTTGAATTTTTATAGCATGTTAAATCTATTGTATTTTTACGCATATATAGACAGTTAACACGTGTAAATAAAATAAAATGCAACAATTAAAGTATGTAACAAAAATAGTTCTTTATTTGTAAAATTAACAATTTTTTTTTTTTTTAAATAATCAACATATTTGTCGAACTTTTTAAAAAATCAACATTAATTACTTATGATCACAATAGTCTTAATGATTAGATAACTTGTGCTGTTATTTTCTAATGAGATCTAGTATTTAACTTAGTATTTAAAGAATTATCTAACCATTATAATTATCAGTGATAATTAATATTTATCAGTCTCAATAAAGATGAGTATATTTTGTACGACAATCAAGTAGTTTTACGATCACGATCGCGCCGGCTAGCGAACTCAACTGGCAATCACGTTCACTCACTCGAAGTTAGCCGAATGATGCGCGACAGTTCACGAACACCTAGTTTCGGCGGGGCTGAAGGTTCGACCAATTATTGGCCAAAACCGAAACTGTGGCCGAAACTAGCCGAAATCGAAACCGAAACCGAACCTTCAGTCGGTCCTTAATTAATAATAACCATAAAGGAACTCATAGGTCGCTTTTGAGCAAAGAATATAATAATGTATTATACTCTTTGCTCTTGAGTTACCTAATCAGTGATTAGCGAGATTTGTATAAATAAGATGAAACAGAAAGCAATTGAGGTTCTGCTTATAACATTAATTAATATTTTCTTCTATTTGTTTCATTGCTTACTAAAGGGAATGGATGACAGCAATAACGAAAACGGTAAGTTGACCATGAAAATGGTTTTATTATATAAAATTAATTGGCCCCTTAATGTGTTTCATCGAAAACCTTTTATATGAAAGTGCATTGTGTGATTGAGCCGCTGTTAATGGGTTTCAGTACAGAGTTCAATATATAGTATTTCCAATTAAATTAGGTATATTATTGTTATTTCAGTTTTTGTCGTACCACTGAAAGCACTTTTAATTGGGTAAACTAGTCGCTGATATTTTCTCAATAAAATTAATAATTTGGACAGATTCTGTACAAAAATGTAGAAATCCTTGGTAGAAACTGGAATCATTCTCGACCGGCAAAGAACACCTCGTAATCATCTTATTTTCAACATGAATGATGTAACCAATATTTTGATGTAAAAGAGTGTCCAAGAATGTTGGTGCCCGTTCTTCTCCATAAGTACTCACGGCTACACATCAAGCTATATATTTCCAGTATAAGCTGATCTCGCATTGTATAAGATTTGCGTACAATGAGAGGTCAGCTTATACTGGAAATGTATAGCTTGATATGTGGCCGTATGTACCTAATACGCTTTGGAATGGGCAACTAGCTTCATCTTTCGGACTGACCGACTCTTTGACAATTCAAGAGTGCTAGTAATTGGTTTAATTGAAATAAATGTATTGATTTGAGTTGACTTGAGTTTAGTTATTTATTATGTGAGACAGGGATGATAAACGTTACTTTTTTTGCAGCTCCCCGCGCCTCCTCACATCGAACTGGTGATGGCAATGCCTTACCTCCGCACGGCGTTCAAGAGGCCCACAGTCAGAGTGAGACGTAAGTACCTCTCTTTCTAAAAGTCAAGAACTTCATACAAACTTGTACCTTTAAGAGGACGCACACGGGTCCATTAGCGCCACTCCTTTAAAAAAATATTATCTCGTGACTGAGAAGGAATTTTGAATAACGGCTCAATAAACACCCTCGGTAAGTGTGTCTAGAATTTTCTAATACCTTTTATAAACTTTCATATTGAGACACGAAGCAACAAAATACGATCTAGAGGAATGTGGCCGCTTTTCTTTGGATCGAATTTTGTTGCTTCGTGTCTCAATATGAAAGTTTATAAAAGGTATTAGAAAATTCTAGACACACTTACTGAGGGTGCTTATTGAGCTGTTATTCAAAATTCCTACTCAGTCACGAGATATTTTTTTAAAGGAGTGGTGCTAGTGAACCGGTGTGCGTCCTCTTAAGTCAATGGTACAAGTGCCTAGGACGTACACTGTACAGTCAGCGACAAAAGTCGATAAACACTCAAGTTTTTTAAGTCTTAAATAATGAGCTATTGCATCATCTTAATCATTACGTACCTAGCATTTTCCCAACTATCGGAGATCGGCTAGGCATTGATCTAATTATTTAATTAAAATTCAAAAATAAATAAAATTAAAAGAATATTAACTCATGAAATACAATCAATCTGCAACTATGTTGGGGTCCGCTTCCAGTCTGACCGGATGCAACTGAATACCAGTATTTTACATGGAGCGACTGCCTATCCGACCTCCACAACCCAGTGTCTGGGTAATACGATACTCCTTGGTAAGACTGGTTGTCAGACTTTCGGGATTCTGACTACCCATAACGTAACGACTGTGAAAGATCTACGAATGACAGCCGGGACCAACGGCTTAACGTGCTTTCGACGATTTCGTCGCTTTCGTGCTTTTGTCGACGTGTCGGCGACTGCTGTCGACAACGAGCCGCTCGTGTATTTAAGCACCGTACTCAAATACACGAGCGACACGTTGTCGACGGCTGCAGTTGCCTCTGCCGTTGGCACGTGCATGTATGAGCAGTTCCAGGTGCACGAAGCACGTTTCAGACAAAAATAATTATTGAAGCTTATTGCCGACACGTTTTTATCAAAGTCCTACGGGGTAATTGCACAACACACTAACAGTGGCTTCCATTTTAACAGTTCAACAACATTAATTGCGTTATTTACGTTGATGCGCACACTAATTTTCGAACATATGAAGCAATGGATTAGCAATATCCTTCAAAATTATTCAGATTGTTATTGGACGTGTGTTACGCAATTAAGGTGCTGGTCTATTTTTTCAAATGTATTTTATGGAAGGCAAGTCTGAAAATTATAGATCAATGTCATCTATTGTACTAGCTGCCTTATTGATCTAACAGTTGTCACAAGAAAGAAGAAAGAATAATATTTATTTGGCAACAGTTCATGAAACACAAAAATGAAATGCTTTGAAAAGGAGTGTGTGCTTCACGCAAGCGCGTCAGGCGTGGGCACGTCCGTCATGGGATCTGGAGGCAAAAGTCCTCGCGCACATTTGGGACCGGTACGAGGAAGCAAAACGCCGGGTGTAACTCCGCTGCCGCGAGAAATCGCGGCACAGCGGACAGAGCTCCGGCGGGATCTCACGGCGACATGGAGAGTGCGACTGTCACAACCCAGTGCAGGGCACGCCACAATTGCGGCGGTAAGTCCCGTCTTTGAGGAGTGGCTTAAGAGGCGCCACGGCGTCCTCACCTTCCGCCTGAGGCAGTTCCTCACCGGATATGGCTGTTTCGGGAGGTTCCTGTTTCGGATAAAGCGGGAGGAAACGCCCTGGTGTTACCATTGTGTGGATCGACCGGAGGACACGTTGGTGCATACGGTGGAAGTCTGCTCGGCTTGGGCGGAGCACCGCCGTGTCCTCGTGGCGGCAATCGGCGGCGGCGACCTCTTGCGTCCAGCCCTGATTCAGGCCATGGTACGGAACGAGAGGGAATGGGAAGCCGTCACCTCCTTCTGTGAAGCAGTAATGCTCGCGAAGGAGGAGGCGGCGCGCGTGAGGCAGAAGCAATCGCTGCGCCCTCGCGCCCCCAGTCGCCGCAGGAGGAGACACCCTGGGCGTCGGGAGTCGATTGCCGACTCCCGGCCACCGTAGGCGCGGGCTTGCGGACGGCGAGCAATGGGCAGCTCGCCGTCCGGTAAGGACCAGGCCCGGGTCGACGGCACGTCGTGTTCCACGCGCGCCTCAAAGAGATGTCAGCACCATTGACGGGGTCCGATAAGGCCGATGCCTGCCGGGGTCGCGGATTGTGCGAAAGAGTTACCGTGGTCCTGGCGCACAGACAACTGAAGGAACACGGGTGGGTTTTAAAAGTCAGTAAGAGTCTGTAAGAGTCTGACACGCCCTGTCACTCCGCCCAGCGGGAGAGTTCATTTCATGATTTACCACCCAAAAAAAGGTCTGGGTACGTGGGTTCGTGGGTTCAATCTCTGAGTTGGTAAAATGTCAGCGCAGTTTTCTAGCAGTTCGAAGTCTTTTTTATGCCTGTTCGGTGGCAAAAAACATGCCATCTATTACAACGTACCTGACGAAATGTGGGTATTCAGTAATCACATATCAATGGTGACGCTTGCACTACGAAAATCGTCCTACCACATAAAGGCGCTATCAGTGTCAAATTTACCACTGATGCGCGGTTGACTGTGCCTACTGCACATCTCTATCTACCCCTACAGATATAATAGGCGTGATGTTATTATGTCTGAAGTAGGTATTGTAACCGCCGTAATGTGTACACCGCAGACACAGACCACATATTATAATCTAAATAAGCTTACGATGTGTGTACATTAGTAGGCTCTCCGCTATATTCAAACCGCAGAGATTCTCATATACCCTTCAAGTATATGTAATACCTATTATCAATTAGTATAGCAGGATCTTAGAATAATAACACATAGAAGCCTCGTCTAGAAAAAAACACGAGCGATACCGTGTGTCCACTTCGTTTTCTTTGTGTGCGTGAGCCGAATCATGGTATAATAATATACTTCGCCAGGTATAGCATTCCGAGACACAGTGGTCACGTGGGAGACACAAGCCTACGTCATCACCGCTGTGTTACCAGTAGTGTGTAATAATAACTCCCCAACCGCCTTTATTATCTGTGCGAATCCGATAAAATAATGAGGTTTTAACTAACAATTACGTTGGTATATGTTTCAATTGAATTGTTTCACTTAATTAGAAAAACGAAACGACAATTTAAATGCTATAAATATATTTTTTAACAGACTGAAAATGTTTCCATAATTCGTGTTTTGTTGCAATAAAGTGGCAACTGGATAGTGACGTAAGCATGTGTCACTCCCGGAATGCCAGACCTTGTTTTTTTAGACCATGAGCCGAATGTGTCTACGTTCCTCAAACGTACACAAATATAGCTTTCAGTGATACCATTACCAGGCCGTTACCCACAAAAATATGGAAAAACGCACTATTATGTTGCTGGATCAAATCAAGACAAGTATTTTATGTTATCAGGAACTGGATAAGATGAAGATGATTTTTCGTGTAATATAACATATTTTTACGGAAGTTAAAATTCAATATAAAATAATTCTAATTCTAATATAAAATACCTAATGCCAAGTTAGTTTCTCGAAACTGGTAAAATGTTATTCCGTTTTCAATAGCGTAAGTAGTACAGCTTGACAAAAAAGAGTGTGGAAAAACTGAAGGCGCCTCTAAGGCAAGTGTAAGTAGTGTAAGGCACGAAATACTATGACTCCAAAGTCTTTACTTTAGATGTATGTTATTTTTTTTAGAACACAAGTCGATATAACGATGGCTGTTTCGATAATAACCGGACGTCATATCAAATATATTTGTAGTTTCTACTATCATCGCACTGTAGGTAAATTAAAAACTATTATTTGCTAAACAAAAATCAGAACAAAATTGAAAGCAATGTGGGTATTTTTTCATCACAAATAGCAACACTGTATTGTGATAAGTTAGGTTATTAGCATTTTTGTTTGATGATCGATTTACGTAAAAATAATGTATAAAATGTAAGTACTTACTTGTGAAATGTAATTTGATCACATATTTTTTATTTTCCTGTAGTGCTATGGCATCCCTTCACGCTACAAACTGTAATTTTCAATTATTTTAAATTATTTACTCGCGAGCTGTGTTCGACGGAACGTGACCTTGAGTACTGACGGCTCGCCGAGAGAAGTTAGCCACTATGGCTAAGTTTTAGTTGCCTCAATTTTTGCACTCGTACGAGGTTTCTATGCGTTATTATTCTAAGAGCAGGATACTATGAATGATAGGCTGAGGAATGATGTGATAAGGCAACGTGCGGTTTAAAAGAAGATTTAGTGACAAAAATTGAAAAGAGTATGCTTAGATGGTTTGGTCATGTTGAGAGGATGAATGAAGGGCGACTAACAAAAGGTATTTACAAGGCAGATGTGAGTGGAAACGCTGGGAGGAGACGCCCTAGGAGGATATATAGTGACCTTATTGGTGAAGTTCTTCAGAAAGGTCAGGTGCGTAGTACTCGCAACTGGCGTGCGTGTATGACCAGATGTAAGAACGTAAACGAGGCAAAAGGAGTATGTAAGGATCGTAGCAGGTGGCGTTCTGTAGTTTCTGCCTACCCTTATGGGAAGAAGGCGTGAGTTTATGTGTAAATGTATGTATAGCAGGATTATTTAGGATAACCGCAACCCGTAATTGAAACTAAAGGATGTAATGGCTTGTCGTTGCGATAGTAATACTGCTTAGTACGAGAGGAACCGCAGTTTCGGACATTTGTTTCATGCACTCGGCTAAAAGCCCGGTGGCGCGAAGCTACCATCCGCGGGATTATACTAGTCAGGCCCGAGGTCCGAGGTGGCCCACTAGAGCGCCATAACAATAGATAATCAATTGTGTCTCATTCATTAGCTATGCTTTATGAGTTCATGTTTATTTCCTATATTCAAATAATTTGTTTCTATTTTGTTCTGCTAAAACTTCTCTTTAAAAAGTTATGCGTGGTCATACATAAAAAAAATACGTATGGCACTCGGGGACTGCCGCGGTAAAGATATTGCATAGCATTTTTTATCAACTTATGCAATTATAATTATTTATTTATTTTTTATTTATCCAGTATTTTTTTTCTTTGATATTAATTCAAGTACAGTCGTACCATATACATACACGTTAAGCGAACGGTCGGCCGAGCTACATGGTAGGTGGAGTTTCTTGATTCGGTCGCCGCGGTCAAAGCCCGCGATAAAAGCTATGCAATAGCTTAAAAATATACGGGTCGACTTGAGGGCCTCCTCCTTTTTTTCGTCGGTTAAAAAATAACATAACGCATCGAATTGAAATCATCAATCTCTGATATCTTTTGAAAGATAGTCACAAAATATAATTCGTTTTCCTTAAATTAAACTGTTCACGTAACACACCGAATGACACAAAAACACAAATAACTAACCGACATAGTCTATTGAAAACTACTTTAAAAAAACCGGCCAAGTGCGAGTCGGACTCGCGCACAAAGGGTTCTTTACCATTATCTATAAAAACGGCAAAAAAATCATGTCTGTTGTATGGGAGCCCCCTTAAATATTTATTTTATTCTGTTGTTTAGTATTTGTTGTTATAGCGGCAACAGAAATACATCATCTGTGAAAATTTCAACGGTCCAACTATCACGGTTCATGAGATACAGCCTGGTGACAGACGGACGGACAGCGGAGTATTAGTAATAGGATCCCGTTTTACCCTTTGGGTACGGAACCCTAAAAAACAATTTAAAAAATGTATACAGTGGGTTTCCAATGGAGGCAAAATGAGCAAATAAAACGCTATGGCAAAATCACTATAGGTCATCCTTACGAGTACTACTTGTAGTACGCAGACAAACAGACGTGTGATCGGTATGATTCTAAGGCAGCACGTGCTGCTTTGTTCCCCCAGACACGTGCCTGTGCTCTACAGAAATTACACGTGTGTAGTGTGTCGCGGGACTCGAGTCGAGAACTAGATCGTAATTCAATAAGTGATCGAGAAATTACCGATGTCTAATCTAATCCTTATTGATTTTGTCTTGTAACCTTGTGATGTATCTCTTTTATTTTAGTAACTCTTCGTAATAGATAGTCTACTGCTGCCATTGACGCTTGCAACACTAAGGGCGAATTTTACCAAACTTTTATACCTAGAATAATGGATGATTTCCACCAAACGGCTCGCCTCGCATCGGACCGGAACGGATTTTACAATCTTTGAACGATATTAAATCGTGTACACAGTATTTAAAGTCTATATTAGCTAGCCGCGCACAGCAGCTGGACCGCGGGCGTCTTCCGCGACACGCGATCGTAGCCGAAATGATGCTGCGACGCATGATGTGCTCAGTTCGCCTATCGTCCTATCTTTCTTTTCCTCTTCTGTGTTTTATGATTATTTTCTTCTTCTAAAGCAATAGCCAACAATACTACTTCAACTTCAACTATTTTATAAAATTAGAACACATCTACACGGTAGGAATGAAACTATTTGACTAAGCGCAGAAACGGATACGTTCGCAAGCGACGGCGACTGTTCGGAGCTGATCGTATGCGTCAACATTCTGCTGGACGTGATCGGCTGTCGCCGCATCCGTTTGTATACTTTCCGATCCGATGCAGTGCAAGCCGTTCGGTGGAAATTCCTTAAGTCTTATTCTGCAAATAAATTTTGAATTTTTGACAGGTTTTCCATACTAGAACTTTCGGACGTCAATGTTATTCTACGGATAAAAGAAATCTGACTTTGGTAAAATCAGCCCTAAGGAGGATTTCTGTTACTAATCTAAGAGAAAAACCTGTCAAGCAGCATCGGTTGCAAGGTTCAGGCTTGCTCAAGACTCTAGACGCATAAGTTCTCAACGTGGGCGTTAACGCCCCCTAGTGGACGTTTGAGACTTTCGGGGGACAGTAGAAGACCAAGAGCAAAATTAGGGGGCGTTGAGATCTGATCTTACGACTATATAATATTACACGTTTAAATATAATAGTGGCAATAGCTGTTTCAGATTTGCGACAGATGGTAAGTAAAACAAATTGGGGGCTCTAGAAAAAAATATATTTTCAAAGTGCGCGGTGACCAAAATAAGGTTGAAAACCTGTGGGCTAGAAAAAGGAACTTCCTGACAATACGTTCCGTGTCCAGGAGTACCTACCGCTTTCTGCATCAAGACCTTGATCTAACTACCTAACGACAAGACCCTCTTGGCTTTTACGACAAAATCTCTTGATTTAGTCATTTTCCCGGCATCCATATCCTTTAAAACTACACAGCAAAATAGCTGGGTGGTTGAAAACCTAATATTGTTATTACTTCTCCGAACAATATCTTTCCCAATTACCGTTAGTACTGAAGCAAGATTTAATAAACTGTGTAAAACTCAAAGCATTTATTTCAAATAAACCAATTACAGGCAATTTTGAATTCTCAATGGGACGGTCGGTCAGAAAGATGAAGCTAGTTGCCCATTCCAAAGCGTAGTAGGTACCCACGGAGAAGAACGAGCAAGCAACTCCAAGGACACTCTTTTCAAATCAAAATATGGTTACAAAATATTGGTTACATCTTTCATGTTGCAATTATGCATGCAGAACGTTAAAAACATCCGTAATAAAAAGACAAAAACAATTCAAATATTAAATTAAAATAAGCCGTGGCAGCTAAGAGATGACCAGTCCCTACTGACGGCGCCCGTTCACGAACATGACCAAAAGCAATCCATTATTTATTGCAATGAAGTTCCAAGATTGAGTAGATAAGTAGGAATGCGCTATACAAATGCCGTTGTTAGTTCCATTGAGCAATGGAACGGAGCAATTTGACTAATTAAAATAATGTTTTGTTTGTTATGGGTCAGAATTTACTTTAGAATGAGAGAATAAAGAAGTTATTCCGATTACATCTTAAAAACTGATGCTCCTGAACTGCATGACGAGCTGTCCGAACTTTTGTGCCCCAGTAAATATACCCTCATTCGGAGACATAGATTATTTTTGACGTGCCTGCGAGTCACACCGTCGTCGGTCGCGCGAGCCCAGCACCCTACGGTTTTAGGGTTCCGTACCCAAAGAGTAAAACAGGACCCTATTACTAAGGTGCCGCTGTCCGTCCGTCTGTCTGTCCGTCCCGAAAAAAATACCGAAAAAAATAAAAGAAATTAGCCAAGTGTAGGCTAATTTCTTTTATTTTTTTCGGTGTTAATCATCCAATGGCTTCTCCGGCTCTGGGCAGACCGGGAGGGCGTGTCAGACTTTTACTGACTAAACATCACCCGTTTTCCTTCAGTTGCCTGTATGCCAGGGTCACCCACGGTAACCCTTTCGGACAAACCCACGACCCCGGCAGGCATCGGCCCTAACGGACCCCGTTAATGTGCGCTGACATCTCTATGAGGCGCGCGTGGAGCACCACGCGCCGTCGATCCGGGCCTGGTCCTTACCCTTACCGGACAGCGAGCTGCCCATCGCTCGCCCTCCGCAAGCCCGCACCTACGGTGGCCGGGAATCGGCTGTCGACTCCCGACACCCAGGGCGTCTTCTGCTGCAACAAGGGGTGTGAGCTCGCAACGATTACCTCTCCCTCACGCGCTCCGCCTCCTCCTTCGCGAGCATTACTTCTTCGCAAAAGGAGGTGACGGCTTCCCATGCCCTCTCGCAGTACCCAGTACCCCGTGCCGCATGTTATTTTTTATTGTCAGAGCCCGATGAAATTAAACATAGGTACTTTTAGTTTCAGAATTATAGTTGCACGTCACATGCTTTTTAGGGTTCCGTAGCTAAATGGCAAAAAACGGAACCCTTATAGATTCGTCATGTCTGTATGTCTGTCTGTCCGTCCGCATGTCACAGCCACTTTTTTCCGAAACTATAAGAACTATGCTGCTGAAACTTGGTAAGTAGGTGTATTCTGTGAACCGCATTAAGATTTTCACACAAAAATAGAAAAAAAACAATAAATTTTGGGGGTTCCCCATACTTAGAACTGAAACTCATTTTTTTTTTTATCATACCCATACGTGTGGGGTATCTATGGATAGATCTTCAAAAATCATATTGAGGTTTGGAATATCATTTTTTTCTAAACTGAATAGTTTGCGCGAGAGACACTTCCAAAGTGGTAAAATGTGTGTCCCCCCCCCCTGTAACTTCTAAAATAAGAGAATGATAAAACTAAAAAAAATATATGATGTACATTACCATGTAAACTTCCACCGAAAATTGGTTTGAACGAGATCTAGTAAGTAGTTTTTTTTTTAATACGTCATAAATCGTAAACCGCAATTTACCTTTCATTCAATCAACTCAAATATAAAAATAAAATAAAAACATTTAATTTCATAAACATAAATCTGTAATAGGTGCCTAAGTATATAATAATTATAATTCGCGCGGGGCGTGGCTTGATCGGTAGCGGGTGCGGAGTGCGCGGGGGGCAGGTTACCGACTGCGCTTACCCGAGCGGGCAGACACGTGAGGGCAGACGTCGTTGACACTCGTGCGCGCGGAGCTAGTTAGGATTCCGTACCCGAAGGGTAAAAACGGGACCCTGTTACTAAGACTTCGCTGTCTGTCACCAGGCTGTATTTCAAGAATCGCGATAGCTAGACAGTTGAAATTTTCACAAATTATGTATTTCTGTCGCCGCTATAACAATAAATACTAAAAACAAAATAAAATGAATATTTAAGGGGACTCCCATACAACAAACGCGATTTTTTGCCTATTTTTGCTCGATATCAATAAATGATAACAGGTAGGCATCTAATTTGTGTACCTACTGTTGTTTACCTAGTCAATGGTACGGAACTCTTCGTGCGCGAGTCCGATTTCGCACTTGACCGGTTTTTTTTTACTGAAGTTAAAATTGTAGGCCAGATTGTCATTGTTGTTTTTTTTTTGATAGATAGAGCTGGCTACGTTCAGTAATCTATGTTACTATTTACGTTTAACACCGCGCACTCTCTCCGCGCTCCACGCTCTCTTGGAAGCTAAACCTGACTGTGATGTGTTCGCGGATGAATAGAAGACAATCATGTCAGTATGCCTGTTGTCTGGAGTTCTGTGAGATGAGTGTATGAATATTTTGTCTACTTAATAATAGTTTATCTTTACGTAATGAAATTGGCAGATTGCCTTTTTATGTTCAAGTAAAATAAGTTATAGTACTCGCAACCAGCGTGCGTGTATGACCAGATGTATGAACGTAAACGAGGCAAAAGGAGTTTGTAAGGATCGTAGCAGGTGGCAATCTGTAGTTTCTGCCTGCCCCCATGGGAAGAAGGCGTGAGTTTATGTATGTATGTAAAATAAGTAAATAAATAAATCTTCACTAATTAAGATCTTTTGCAGGTAAATAAATTTAAATATACAAGCTAACACTAAAATATGTACAAGTATATGGGTCATACACAATATCGAGTCTTAAAAAGTAAAAATAAATAAAAGTCAGTTAGCGATTTGAAATTTGGTATATATTTAAAAGGAATCGTTAACAGCCTTACAAAAATATCATAATAAATCAGTCTTCATTAATTTCGACAAAAATTTCATTTTTGTATATTCTAGTCTACAGATGAGATCGCTTAGTCTACAGAAAATAACAGAAATATACTTTAATTTAATATCTTATACAAAACAATCATGTCAAATTTGACTTTAATAACAATCATTAATACTTATTTTTCTTAATCATAATCATTCATAATATACCTAAGCAAAACAATCAAGTTAGGATCAATATAAGAAAATCGAAGAATGTCCACATAAAAGACATATCCTCCTGTAGAAAAAATATTAAAATATGGCTGCATCATCGAAATCATTCCATATTTTAGAAATTGGTCGCTTTTATCGGGGAAATGTTTCCATTGATGAATTAGTCTTCTGATTCTACGATTAGCCTTCCGATTCTACAGAAAAGATTTCTACAGGAGAGATATACACATAGTTAATAAAGGATAGCAGGCTAATTTTTGAAGTTAGAAATCCATGAAACGAGTATTTGCACATAACTCCCTAAAATATACATCGCCGGTATAATCAAACATTTTTAATCATTGTAATTACTTTTCAACACGTCACCAAGGAAAGACGCACTGAGGTTTGACAAAAACTTGTGTTATTGATTAAAAATATGTTTTTGTAATAATTTTCACACGCCGTTGTAAAACGTTTAATCGGTGACCGACAGAGACAAAAATGCTACCAACCTAAAAAATAAAAATTTAAATACGTTCCTTTAAATGTAGAGTTTTGACATATTTTTTGCGTCCACAGAAAGAGACCAAGAAATTCAGAACACATGTTTATTAATTTTATTTCACTAATAAACACCTTGAATATTTTGATTTATAATTGAATGTAAATCTAAGCATATGTTGGAAATTGTACCAAGAAAACCTATGGAAAAACTAAATGTTAACTATTTTTAATTGCCACTGAAAGTCCAGTACTCAGTATCCGAACATTCTACAGGAGGGGACTTTTTTCATTAAACATCGAACAAACATAATTTAAACGTAACGAAAACACCTTTATATTTGCATAGAATAATCCATTAATAATCAGTCTAAGATATATCTAATATATATCTATATATATAATAGTTCAAGCGAGTAAATTTTTTATCAAAACGATTTTACAACAAGCGAACACTTAATTTACAATTTTTGTGTATGACCCATATATTATGTACAAGTATATAATAAAAAAAAGGGAAGAGATCATAGCGCATCAAAATATTCGTCCACATCGCTGTCAATGGGATAATCTATGTGCCCAAAAGTTTGGCAGCATTGCCACGTTGGATGGCCGGTGGAGACACATGGAACCAAATGGGTACCTACCTAGTGTGTCTATGGCAGATATCTGAATAGCTACTTTAAGTATACGTAAATTGAGGGAAAATAATTTTTAACCAAATTGACTATCAACTTAAATTGTCCGTATATTCAAATGACAACTGTCATTCTTTGGCAGTTATATGAAATAACACGGCAAATTGAGGTTCCTTGTGACTTTTAATTTGCTAGACCGAAATGACAGCTGCGATCGGCCTTTTATGTCAGTCAGCTTCTGCTATTATAGTTCGTGCAAGTTCCTGTTGACCACTGCATACATTAGTACATTCTTCACTAAACATATTCTACACATTGGCAGTTTTTCCATCCTTGAACTCGAAACGTATCGCTTAGAGTTATTCGTTAGCAGCTGTCATTTTGGTCTAGCGAATCAATGATCAGAGTTTAGGGCGTCAATTTGATGAACAATTAATTTCCCTGTGACTTATGACACAATTTTTAACTGATGGACGTTACTAAAGGTGCCACTCGTTGCCAGATTCTGGGGGCCTACTTCCTAACCACGAAATCCGTAGTTACGGGCGGTTCCTACTCCGTATCACCGACGGAGATACGATTAGTTTGAGCCCAACCTAAGACTTAATGACACCACGATTTGACAGTTGTCCTTAGTCCCGATATGTAATTGCCAGTCCAAAAAATTTAATTTGTCACTTGTTTTGAGTGACCAACTACTTCCGGACGGGGCTCGTATCTTCGTTGACTCTTTCTCGTCTTTAAACTATCGAATCATACCCACCCGTGTTCCTTCCTGCCTGTGTGCCAGGGCCACAGTGACCCTTTCGGACAAACCCGCGACCATTTTTTTTTTTGGGTGGGAAATCATCAAATGACCTCTTCCGCTCTGGGCGGAGCGAAAGGGAGTGTCAGACTCTTACTGACTAAAACCCACCCGTGTTCGTTCAGTTGCCTGTGCGCCAGGGCCACGGTATCTCTTTCGAACAATCCGCGACCCTGGCAGGCATCGGCCCTATCGGACCCCGTCAATTATGCTAACATCTCTTTGAGGCGCGCGTGGAACACGACGCGCCGTCTACCCGGGCCTGGTCCTTACCGGACGGCGAGCTGCCCATTGCTCGCCGTCCGCAAGCCCGCGGCTACTGTGGCCGGGAGTCGGCAATCGACTCCCGACGCCCAGAGTGTCTCCTCCTGCGGCGACTGGGGGCGTGAGGGCGCAACGATTGCCTTTCTCTTACGCGCGCCGCCTCCTCCTTCGCGAGCCTCACTGCTTCGCAGAAGGAGGTGACGGCTTCCTATTCCCTCTCGCTCCGTACCATGGCCTGAACCAGGGCCAGACGCGAGAGATCGCCGCCGCCGATCGCCGCCACGAGGACACGGTGATCCTGGCAGGAGAGAGAGAGAGTAGACCCCCTGGGCCGACTCTATTTAGTTTGCTATCGACACGCTAAGAAGAGAAGATAATTTCCCTGACTGTTTAAGAAGCCGAGTACTATCCGATAGGTAACAAGTTCTGTCCTCAAACAAAGGTTTTAATCCATTACAAGCCCCTTCCTTGTTGGCATGACAACCGGGATACCCCCTTCCATTCTAATCACCCTCTATAATCACTAACACGTGACCAAACGCAACAAAAGAACAGATCAATCAATTAAAAGGTTGAATTAATACGTGTTAGTTGATTAAAAGCAGAACGATATCAATCTCGGAAAAAAGGAAATTCCACTTTGATTTGGTAGTTGTAAGGTCGAAATTGATTTACCAACTTCTTTAGCCTTTTGCAGTGTATACGGTTGGATGGTTAGTCAGATTGATATTCGATGTTACGTAATCAATTTGCTGGTGCGATTGTTTCGATAAAATACAGTATCGATATAATCTAGAAAGTATCGAGAAATGTTTTCTAAAACATTGTTTTTACTTTCCAAAGCGCACTTTCATGATTATTCAAGTAAGCTGATCTACATTTATTTACATTATTATTATTTTAATACTAGCGACTTGAAAAAACATCGAGATATCTTTAATATATGTTAAGTTTAATAGTAGATAACGTATTAGACATTTCATGGTCCGATCGTAGAAATGGCCATATCGTGAGCCTGGCCACTTCATGATTACGCCGGTTATCACGATGCGCCTAATCAAAAGTCAAGGGGTTCGGCGAAAGCAACCTATTTATCACTACTCCCAGCTGACCACTTGGCATATCGCAAAGTAAAGCATTTGACGCCGCACCCCGATCAAATGGGTTAGAATAGAATAGAATAGAATACTCTTTATTATGTACACCATAAAAATTACAGATATAAATGTAGACATTTTACACAGGCTGACACAATGGGCGGTCTTATCGCTAAAAGCGATCTTTTACAGACAACCTTTAGATGGATACAAGGGAACTACAAGGGGTTAGAACTGTGACCAACCGCGCGCGAGCCGAGCGAGCGAAGCGAGCAGTGACGCGGCAGCGACCGGTAAGCGCTACATCCAAATTGGTCGCAGTTACTTGGCTGTTTAATATTTTTAGGACCCTAAAATAGGAATTATTCGAGTAGGTCGAATAGGAATTATTACTCGACTGCGTGGCAGCAAAGACAGAGTTATGTTTTTAACACGTATCTGGGTCGATATACCCAAGCATCGCTAGGCAAATTGTCGAACGCTGAGCGTTCAACGATAAGGTGGATGTTAGGTAGTCAAATCATGAAATGGCGGCGTATCGTCAGATGGTCGGGCTCACGATATGGCTATTTCTATGATTGGACGACGACATACACATAAACTCTCCGGAATATATTTTCTAAATTATGTCGAAAACTGAATGAAAATCCGGTTTGTACTTTAGAAGAATAACGCGGTCACCCAAACAGACACAATTAGCGACTTTAATTTATAATAATTATGTTTAGAAGCTGAATAGATAAATCATATGGATATTCTTTTTTTTTTATATGATAAAACACGGATAGATGGCAAATATGAATATGAAATATGGATGCATAAACATGAATTGAAGTTTGTAGGAAAACTTTGTGAGTGCAGCCATTTTGTGAGTGGAAATCGGATTGGCTTCTTATTTCAGTTGGCGAGTAATTCAAGAATTGCTAGTTCTTGAGAGGTTTTTGTTATTGCTACTTTAGATATCGTAATGGAAAATGTAATGCAGTCTTTGTTCACAGATTGTAACTTTACCAAGTAAAGTAAGTTTTCCATAAGAACTTACTTTTATGCATATAATGTTCATTGTCGTAGAAACGAAAGTGAGCAAGCGTGTTATTTGAATATGACCGTTGATGCTAAATGATCGGACGTGTTCGTGCTGTAATCGGCGTGTGCTGCGCGCGCGCCGATTTACCAGGCGTGAGCGCCGCATCCTGCTCAGAACTGCAACCTAATTACGTAACACACTACCATCACAGTCTGAATCATTTTGAAGCCTATTGCTAATCCGTTGCTTCATATGTTCGAAAAATGTGTCCGCTCAACAAAGTAAATAACGCAATGAATGTTGTTGAACTGTCAAAATGAAACCCATTCGTACTGTTAGAGTGTTACGTAATTACCCCGCTGGTTACCGCGCACACTCCCGCCATCTTATTTTATTCATTTACACCCTATATGAAACTGAAACCATAAGCACATGATTCTAGACTTCCTAGCATTGAAAATTTTCGTCGGTTATAAAAAAAAAAATTGCCGTTTCAATAAATTTTACCGCGTAGGTATTGCACTTTTCTATGAAACAGCAGATTTATTTTTTGTAACCCACGAATAATTTCTACGCTAGGGAGTCTAGAATCATGTGCTGAATTCATGATTTAAGTTTGCGCGTCGATGTTCTGCCACCCTGTATAATATTATTGTATACTGTTCATAACCAAATGTCCTTTCTTTGGTATTGTTCGTCGAATCGTTGAGCTCGTTGAGCTGCACGATTACTGACAAATGCGTGCACTGACTGGACAGGTCAACACAATCTGTGTGGTTCTTTCCTCAAAAGACCATTTCAGACACCAATAATATAATTATTTATTTATTTAAGAGGGCGCAGTAAGACAGAAAAAAATCAAGTTTCACCCGCGCCTCTTTACCTACCCCTCTCATCAAACACGACAAAAACAAAACACAATCCCTTCCCGCCAGCAGAAACTTTTCGCCCGGCGTATATTTAGGCATTGAATTTGAATTTTGTGTGTAGTGTGTATACGCAAAATAATCAGATGAAACTGTTTTATTCAATTTACCTATGTGTACAAGTAGGTATATTATTAAATAGTATTGTATGTCCGTGAATCTGTTACCGATGCTGGTGGGATGTTAGATTGGAGATTAGACTGACTTAAATGAAATAAAGACTAAATGTTACTTCAAGATACGGCCTATAAATTTTCGATTCCGAATTGAAAGACAAACCTAACGTTGTAGTTGAAAAAATATTGTTCCATACATTATGTAACATAACTACAATTGAACAATTTTCAGATACTTTCCTGTACCTATTCCTGTACCTTGCTTCTTGTCTTTCATGATTTTAGGTCAACGACATGTATCTTATGGGTTTTAATTTATTTGCGAGTGGCAAGATATGCGAAATGAATGGCAATTTATGCCAAGATACTAAGTCAACGTTTTAGAAGCTCGTTCTTTTTACAGCTCCAAAGGACCGTTTATCTAATTATTTGATATCAATTTCAACTTGATACCCCCACGCATTCCTGAGATAAGCGGTCAGATAGATGGAAAACAAAGTGATCCCATAAGGGTTTCGAATTTTTCTTTTGAGGTACCGAACTCTAAAAAGCAAAGCACTTCCATCAAAGTACTATAATACTACATACTCATAATACTACCTACATGATGGTGAAAATAATTTCGATAAAATTGCTTTTTTGATGATATAAAAGCGTATCATTATAATCGCATCACTTACCTTCCGCTTTTTTACTTTGAGAAAATGAAATCAATTGAACAAAAATGTCAATAAAATAAGAAAATAAACATTCGCAAATAAATTAAAATCCATATGATACATCCCGTTGACCTAGAATCATGATTTTTTGGCAAGAAGCAAGATCTCACACCACAAATAGGTACCTCGAATGGTTTTTCAATTAAAATATTTAAACGAAGTATGACCATTGTCCACTCCCTTTATTTTCAATGAAATTCTTCAGTAGGTAAAACATCTGTTTATTTTGCCTATACTATATGCTAAGCTTGAATTCATAATCTTAAATCATAGTCATGTTTTGGAACTAGAAACTCAATACTGGCGTGACAAAGTTCAAATTCCAATGTAACCAAATTTTATTTAGGGCCTTGTACAAGTTGGACGTCACGACGTCTTCGTGGAAACCAGTGTTAACCAAGTAAAAAAATATAATGGTATATCGTGGATATTGCATTGCAGGATCGTGCAAATTCAATTAGCAACAGTGTTACCAAGTCAAAATAATATTGTTATGGTGGATTTTGCACTGTATTGTGCAAAGTCAAATGGCATGTGTCATGAAAACCTATCCTGCGCGGATCACGAGTAGAAAAAAGTCCTCGCCGAAAACATTTGTGAAAAACAGGCCAAGTTCGGAACAAATAACTAGGGTACATTATTCGGCTTTACCGACAAAATAATTGGCATCTATTTATATGGGTGCCAAAGAAAGTCGAAAGTTTATTAGGTTCCTCTTTTGTAACTGTTGAAACTTTAGCTTTGAAAAGCAAGCTGGCAGTCACAAGCAATGTGATCCGTCACAACCTTTACTCATCCCCACCATAAGAAGGGATCTAGTCAGGAGAACACTATCCGTATGAAAACTGTCATGTCCCGTGCACACCGTTTCGTACTTGTGTCCGCAATAAACCCTATTTTAGTTTTCCGATTTATTTATTTTGTAAACTCCAATAATATTATTATACCAATAACCTACCCATATGTAAAATTTTGAGTTTCAACTTGATTCGGGGGTTTTGGTCAAAAGTCGCTCGAAATGGGTCGTCTAAGGTTACCCTTACACGAAGTTTGTCAACGAAAGTGGGAGTAAAAGAATTTGGTTCTTTATTTAATAGTAATAAGATCTAAAATCTCCAGCACGAACTCTATGTTGTAAATCTCGGCAAGAAAATTGACTGAAGTGGAGAACAATGGCGCTAGTTGTACTATACCAGTCAAAAATCTGTCAAATAATTGTATGTCATCTTGAGTTTTCAAATATCAACATTGAATTATTATAATATTTTTATTTTATAGTTTAGCCGCGGTATTTATTTAGTTTATCAATTCTTAACGATTTTAATAATCGTTTCGGAAGTGGTTTTAGTGATTTTTTCATGTTTTGTATTTCACAGTTTCATTCCAACAATGTGATAAATTACGAAAATATTATTTACGCAAATAAATTAAATCGCAGAGCAGCAGAAAATTCAAGCGCAGTCCTCTCGTCTCAACAGAGCGACGGCGACTGATTTGTGAAACAAAAATATGCTTGAAGTTCCCGCAATGTGCGACGGAAGATGACTTCTTCCACGAACTAAAAACGTCGTAAGTGCTTAAAGCTTCTAGTCGTAATAATACCAAAAATAAAAGGAATTTCAAAAAATGCCTGCACAATTTTTTTCGCCTTGTCTTGATACAGATAATCATTAAAAAATTATCCTATTAGTCATTAGCATATTAAGTACAAATTGAAAAAACGTGAAAATTAGGGGTAACTTCGTGATGATATTTTATCGAGAAAATTTTAACGTATTGTGTTTCTGTTCCACAAAAAGTTTCAAAATATCATGTAGTTACTCATACTATTTTTATTTTATACCTAAGTCTTCTGAATTTCACGAAAAATTAAATTGTAGATAGACCATTTTGGTTACTACCCGCTCTTAACAGACAACAAAAAGGTCCACACTGACAAAAACACAAACAAAAATACTTAAAAGACGTTAATAACAATAAATCTTATAACCTACGTTAGTACATCCACCAGTCTACATGGTCTTCACATGATCTGACCAAGATTATGTCAGGACTTTAAAAATAGACAAAGACGGACTTTAGAAAAAGACAAGAAAGAGACTGTGGCGTCTGAGTTTGTTTCGGCCTTTCTTCTCAGAGTAGTCAGATAGGTAATATCATCTAGTTTAAAAAATATTTATTTTTCTTTCTTTCTATGTTAGAGGTTTCGATTTAAAAAAAAAATTGATCGAATGATCGATTTTTGTAAATGTTTGCTGAGGCGGGTTTTAAAATAGTCTAGAAATTAATTATAAGTATTAAGCCTGCCATGACTGATTATAAATTGATGACATACTGAAAAGAGAAATAAAACACAAAAACAAAAGACTGTTAAAACATTCTGAACTGCTTGTTTTATAAAAATAAAAAATAAAAACAATTTTTCCAACCCTGATTCTATGTTAGTCCATTCAATCTGATATGAGATGTCAAGTTCTATGAATAGGTTTACCTAACTCATTATCATAGATGACACACTCACAAACACACACACTATAAACACACACACACACACCCTCCACACACACACCCCCCTCCACACACACACACACACACACACACACACACTATAAACACACACACACACACACCCTCACACACACTCATATTCACTATAAATATTATCTGCCCAGGCTTTTTCCAGGAACGTTGAGGCTAGCTTCCAGTAGGCACAATAACTAGATGCGACATGCGCTGGAATCTTATTACGTATACACTACACCAACCTCGTCCTAACTCCGCCCTAACTAGATATGCCAGAGACGAGTACATTTGTACGGAGGCACGTGTATATTTAATTGGCCGGTGATAAGATTAGGCTACGTATAATAATTATAAACTCCTTTATGATGAGGCTACTTCTGACGTTATATTATGAGAACCTCAGTGTGTTCATCCATACTAACATGTATTACTAGCTTACGCCCGCGAGTTTGCCCGCGTGGTGGTCGGAAATTATCCCACAGAAAGAAAAAAGAAACAAAGAAAATATGTTTATTTGCGGTAAACATGACGCAAAGAATGAACACACAAACAAAAAACAACGAGTTGGGGAAAATATGCGTCACATTCACGCAAAACGGCAATCGCTCAGCATAATGCTACGACCCTATGCGAGACAGAGCCGGTACTACTGGGATAAAAAGTATACTATGTGTTAATCCAGGTTATAAACTATCTTTGTTCCAAATTCCATCCATATCCGTTCAGTAGTTTTTGCGTGAAAGAGTTACAAACATCCATCCATCCTCACAAAGTTTCACATTTTTATTATTAGTACCTACGTTAATTAGGTATTTTCTTACGATTATTTTTTCCTTACGGCGCCTGTTACAACCATACAACTGACGAGGGCGGCCATTCCACAACGTAATTTAGATGAAATCATATTGTGCACCCGAATCTTGCCATTGTGTTATACGCATTAACGGCGGAAATACAGACTACTAATTGTTTATTTTACAGATCAAAAACCTTTAATAACTTTTCTTTTTATCTTTTTATCACACTTTAATGTCAGGATTAACTAAGGTGGAAAATCCAGCATAAGCAAAATTCGCGAAAAGTCTTTATGAATGCAAAAGCAGAGACTACTTCGTCGATACAAAAACACAACATACACAAACAAAAACATACGAAAACATTTGATTAAATCAATAAATAGACATAATTATTGAATTTTTAATAGGGCATATTTTTTTTTAGTACCTGGATCCCTAGACACTTTTCATCTTTCTTAGAGAACCTTAAAATTCGCATCAGTACCGAAAAGAAGAACCTTTTTAAGAACCGGAATCCAAATTCGTACCGGTTTTCAATCTCTAGCTTCAGGATTAAGAATCTCGGTGTTGTTTTCCTTAAAGGCATCGTCTCCCTTCAGCAGCAGATAAATTAGAAAAGCTTTTAATTATTTAAAATGACAATGTAGAGCAAGGGAAGGTATATTTTCTATGTAGGTTTTTCAGAAGTATTTTAAATCTTTTCAAAAATTACATATATTGATAATATTTCAATCTATTCCTGTTTAATCAATCAATCAATAGGTACATAAATAACTACTTATATCTAATTAATTAACCTAACCTAACTAAAACTATTAACTATTATTATTACACTATTAATTTCAATATATATAATTTAGTATAACTTAAAAAAAAAAGCTTTACATCTTTAAAATAATAATCTAATGTTATAAAGGGAAAAGATTTGATTTTTGAACTAAAACGGCTTAACGGATTTAGATGAAAATTGGCACATGTGCAGACCATGACCTGTACTAGGTCATAGAATACTTTTTATCCCGAAATTCCCACGGGATCGAGTCTTATGCGGGTGAAACCGCAGGGTGCAGCTAGTAATTAATAACTCATTACGATCACGCCGGCATTATATTGCAGGCAGAGGTTTTCTTAGTTATGTTTTTAACCCCCAACGCAAAAAGAGAGGTGTTGACAGCATATCATTAAAATTAATATCTTAGAAGTTATCACAGATTTAAAAGTGTAATATCTAACAATGGGGGTCGATATAGACCACTTTGGGTATAAATGTTTTCACTTCACACTGACACCACATTAGTATCTACATTGCACCCGTGGGAAGCCGGGGCGGGTCGCTAGTATTTTCATTAATAACGTTTCCGTGGCGTCATTCCCTGGTAAATTTCAGACGCTATGTGGTGACCACTGCTCTTCTAAGGAACCAAATTTTAGCCGGGCACAAATCCAACTCACGGAGAAATTCCAAACGGATAACTCCAATAACACTTTGCCTGACTTGGAAACGAACCCAGGGCCGGCAGTCTCGACATAGATACCGACAAAAATCGGTCGTTAACTCCAATCGATGTCAAATTTCTTTAATAGATTTTCAACCTTATGTTTTCGTAATAAAGTAGAAAATCTATTAAAGGAATTTGACAACGATACGACTTAGCGACCGATTTTTGTCGCTGTCTAATGTCGAGACTGCAGGGCCAGGGCCGGCAGTCTCGAAAAGAGTCTCAAAATCTGTTGAAGAAATTTGACATCGATACGACTTAGCGACAGATTTTTGTCGCTATCATTAGATAGCGACAAAAATCTGTCGCTAAGTCGTATCGATGTCAAATTTCTTCAACAGATTTTCAACCTTAGGCTTTGGAAATAAACTTGAAAATCTATTAAAGGAACTTGACATCGATACGACTTAACGACCGATTTTTATCGCTATCTATGTCGAGACTGCCGGCCCTGGACCCCACGCTCAGCTATCGCGCTTGCAAACACTTGACCAAAGACGCAGGAATACAATTTTTTATACAGATTCTAGTAAAATATAAAAAATACGTCATTTACAATCTGATCGAAATTCGATAATCAGTTGATACGTTTTGTGAAAACCCTTTTTTTACATAATATAATTAAATACGCATTATGTGATTTTAAAAGTCGGTCATTAGCTTTCTTTGAAAATAATTATTGGTCGTAAGCTGCGCACAGATTGACACATTTATTAAAAAGAAGACCGTATTCATTCATTTCTCAAACTAAATTGATTGATGATAATGCAAGTGACGTTTTTATTAAGTTATTGGTAAAAGATAGATATTTTATATGAGAGGTGGATATTTGTTTTGGTGTCAGACATAGACGAACAAAAAATGTCGGACAGATTCTCGTTAGCAAAAAACTGTGTCAGTCAAGTCGGCCAGCTCGCTGTACGTACAGGCCGCTGTACGCACACATTCACACATTAGTCGACCGACGCGACGGTCGGCCATTAAGGCTCGTAAATACTAGCGCGACACATGGGCACCGTGTGTCGCGCGACGAGCGGTACCTTTGTGTCGTGCTGTCGCGTCGCGACTCAGTTTTGTCTTAGCGGAGATCCGTCCGTCTTTTGATCGTCCATGATGTCAGATGATTTAAAGATGAAAGCAAGTGCATGTCATACAGTAGGTACTTAAATTAGGTAGATCGTACTTCTCAAAATCGGAATGTACAGTGAAACAAACCATTTAGTATACAGGAGTCTTTCCACTATGCTACGCTGCCAATATTAAATTATACTTCCCCGATTTAGTATGTCACACAGGGAGACATCATTACATCATTTGAGAGGTAAGTAGTTGCTGAAATCAGCGCCGTTGACGATAGGTTCGTCCGAAGTCACAGCATTTTGCTGAGCCACGACCTGTTTTTACAAAGATGCGATGCACAGCTTAATTATTCTTATGTTGTTTGTTTGCTAGAAAAGTAGTATTTTTCACTCTGCAATCGACATTTTGATTTTGTTTCGATTGTTTGTTTGTTGTCATTTGCCAATGTCGCAACACAGAGCAATATGTATTGTCTTTGGTCTCTGGCCCTGACATCAAGCAATGGACAAAATTGACAAATTTTTATTGCTTAAATACGAGGGTTTTGGCTACTTTTTATTATATGTAATTTTAGATAATGTGCGTTTTGTTTGTGCAGAATAATCATATTTTTCTTTCTTTCTTTTTTTCTTTATATTTTATTATTTATTATATGCGTAATAGCTTTTTAAGCCATGTAAAAGAATTGGCTACTGAGCACACTCACAACTTTGTTCAAAAGTTGTTGCAAATTAGCTGCGTGTATATCATCAACTGTACACAAAAATAAATCATTTAATTAGGTACATTTTGAATACTTAGTCGAGATTGTGGAGTTATCTAATTCGAAATTAAGTTTCATGTAAACTTGATGAATGATAAGAAATCCAAAATTAACAAAAACTGGATGAACCCACTTCAACATATTATTATTAATATGATAAACATAACTCCAGTTTTAAAGAGACTTCCTCGTGGCGCATGACCATCCGTGGCTTCATGTTTAGCGCGTTGTGTCCACCTTGCCGCTCGATAGAATTCTCAAAATGCTTGGGAGCAATTAGATACTCACCTTCCCGTTTAGAATTCTACATGAGCCAAAAAAAGCTAATAAAAAAACATTAACAGCTCAAATCAAGGATAATTGTAAAATTTCGGCCCATAGTTTTGACCCTTAATTAATAGCTTACCTCCTCTAATGAGGTTTATTACATCATGTGGAGTTTAAACTGGGCGAGGGTGACATCAGAGGCGCAGCTAGGATCATCTTTAGCAGCGATGTGGTTGCGCCATACTCTCCAGAGACACTTACAACTCTGGAGAGCAAAAACCCTGCTCCAGCAGATGACTTCTCATACCCTGACTGCCTCCCTCCCGATCTGGAAACCAACTCACTTGAAATTACAGCTCAACAAGTATGTGCGGCCATGTGCTCCTTTCGAAGTGGCTCCGTCGGCGGCCTCGACGGCTTGACCCTCCAACAACTGAAGGATCTAATGTGTTCAGGCACCGGGGAGGCTGGTGAGTCCCTTACGAAGGAGCTAACGGCCCTCATTAATCTCATGCTCTCCGGCAATGTGAACGAAGCCGTCATTGATATTTTTTATGGGGCAGATCTATATGCCCTGCTCAAGAAGGATGGCGGCATTCTTCCCATTGCCGTAGGTTCCATTTATCATATCGCAGCTAAAATTTGCTGTCCTTTCTACAGCGAAACACTGGCCAGCAAATTCCAGCCCCAACAGCTGGGCCATGGGTACATGCATTATTCATTTATCGCAATAACGATAAAGGTGAAGTCATCCTAAAAGTTGGCATTAAGAATGGTTTCAATTCCGTAAACAGGGTCACCTTGTTGGCAGAAGTTAAAAAAGAAATTTCCAAAATTTACAGTCTTCTCTGTCAATGATACAGGCATCTCTCTAAATTACTTTATAAAGGCAACCTTTTGAAATCAGCCGTTGGATGTCAACAGGGTGACCCCCTTGGGCTAATCATTTTTAGTTTAGCAATCAATTATTCGACAACTTCATTCTAAATTCAACGTATGGTATTTGGATGACGGAACCCTAGGGAGTGATGTAGACACCTGACACAGTAATATTTAACTTTTTTAAAGACAAAAATTGAGTTCCAGTGGCCTAGACCTGGGCCTTTAAAAATGTGAAATTTACCTTCCCCAAATCACTGACGGATAGACTACCATAGCAAAATTTATACAATAGCAGCAAATATCAAAATTACGGAAAGAAAATCTCTTCACCTCCTGGGGGCCCCAATATTTGACGAATGATAAATGAGGAATGATTTTATTTCTGTAAGTAGGTGTGTACAAACACTTTTACACGTCAATCATATTTTTTTAACTAGATGAGGTCGGCGTTTCCTATCTGACTACTCTGAGAAAAATGGCCGAAACAAACTCAGAGGTCACAGTCTGTTTTAAAGTCCAGATATAATCTTGGTCAGATCATGTGAAGACCATGTAGATTAGTATCTGAAATAGTCTTTTGAGGAAAGAACCACACAGATTGAGTGGACCTGTCCAGCCAGTGCACGCATTTGTCAGTAATCGTGCAGCTCCTTTCCAGAATCCTTTCCAACATTCATTGTGAAGCTTAATTTTTATTTTAATGAGGTCTCGGAAAGACTTTTCAAAATTTACATTACCTTCAAACTCATTCGATATTGTTGCTTTGTACCAAAATTTACATAAAGCCTTCGCTCTTTTCATCTATGGTCTACGTTGGTCTACTTTTAGAAAGAGATCGACCAAATTATTAGAAATACACTAACTTCGATCCTAAATGTGGTCCTGGACGACCGAGCGTGGCAGTAAGCCTTGCTTACTATTCGTCTGGATGGCATCGGTGTCCGCAAAATTTCAAGTATAAGTTTACCGGCCTTCCTCTCCTCAGTCCACAGTACCGACTACCGATGCATTAACCAGGAATATTTTATCTTCCTGACTGGTCGATATTACATCATATTTTAAACTGCACCGTTGCCCTATCAGATAACCTCCATATCATTATTTATACAGGGTGTTTCGAAGCTGGGTGCAAAGCTTTAAGGGGTGATAGTTGACACCGTTTAGAGAATTTTGAGCCATACATGTCTAAGACGAAGTTTTATTTTTATTTTTAACTGCTATACCTTTACCTAAAAAAAAACCTAGAAATAGCGGTCTAAAATTAAATTAAAACCGATTTCGTCTAAGAAATGTATGGCTCAAAATGCTCTAAATGGGGTCAACTTTCATCCCCTTAAGGCTTTGCACCCAGCTTCCAAACACCCTGTATATGTAGATTAAATTTGGTTTGAAGCTTTATCAACGTTTATGTTCAAAAACAAATAATCCCTTGTGTAATCAGTATCAGAAAGCACCCTCCTAAACTCGAGGATTATCGAAAATACATGCAAATGTAATCGGCCCGTGTCATCGCCTCGGAATAAATTCCTTCAT
Organism: Dryobotodes eremita; assembly: GCA_917490735.1. Lineage (NCBI taxonomy): Eukaryota > Metazoa > Arthropoda > Insecta > Lepidoptera > Noctuidae > Dryobotodes > Dryobotodes eremita. Next base: position 18,295,370 of record OU823257.1, read on the forward strand.
TAAGAACAAGCTACACTACGAGCTAAGCTAACTTAGTTTAGCTTATAGCAATGACGTCTCTTCCTAGTGGCCCTGTAATTAATTACTAGGACGAATATGTTGACTATAGTTTAGTACTAAACCATAACTGAGTTTTGAGTTTGAAATATTAATTTCGGACATACATTTTACATTGAAGACTTTATTCTTTACATTTAGTTCTTTATTTTCTGTTGCTTCCTGTAATTTATGTAGTGTATAGAAACGTCGGTAAATCTAAATATATAACTTTATATGATACAAATTGTGCTTATTATATCGCAAAAAATCCAACCAATTTTTTAGGACAGGCTTTTCTCGATTCAAACTTCACTTATGCCTACGTTATATTACGTTACCCAAGTATCAAACAAACGGTGTCAGTCATAGCTACGCAAGCTGAGCTAAGCTAATCTAGCTTAGCTCGCATCGTAACCTACGCTTTACCCTTCCATAAATTACTTCCACAAGTGATAACTTTCGAGACAATTGGCGAAATATTAATCCATATTCATTAGTTTCTCTGCTAATAGAAAAGGGTTGCCGAGTGATCCGTCACCGGTAATATTAATAACAATATCTGCCAGCGATTCTGTCCCTTGTTTAGCGAAGGGGATCAATTGTTTTGATTATGTTTATGCCTGACGTCGAAAGGCCCCTTCAAACAGGCGCGAGACTCGACGCGAATCGCACGCGACACAAAGGCACCGCTCGTCGAGCGACAGGCGTTGACTTCGTGTCGCGTCGCGCTTCCTGTTTCGCGCCTCTTGAAGGAGCCTTAACAGCCCCAGGCATGTTTTATGTAGGGTATTTTGTAAATTGTTGATGAGGAGGGTTCGACTGATTATAAGTGACTGCCTCGTTCATCTAGTGATCGCGAGTGCTGAGTATGAGGTCTTGGGTTAGATTCCCAGGTCGGGCAGAGTGTTATTGGGTTTTTCAATTTGGAATATCTCAGTAGCAGCTCGGAGACTTGTGCCCGGTTGATGACAATTGGCTCGCCCCCTATTCTATGGGACTTAAACTAAACATTACTTGCGAAATGTGGGTGTTCTATAAGTAGATACACCTCTGCCTGAACCTTCGGGTCTAATTCTGATCCAGCCTGTCCCTTGCTGCCCTCTCCCAGCGACGCCCTAAGCCGAGGCTCGTACCCCACAGGAGGTGCCCTTAGCGTGTTGTCGCCTAGTTTGTAAGTTTTATTAAGCCCTGGCTGGGGGCCTTAATTTATTAGGGCAACCACGTGCATGTCCGGTTAAGCAGCCGACAACCTCCTAGGTTGACCTGCGAGAAGCCAACCACAAAAAAAAAAATACCTTCGAAGATTACCGGCGTGATGTTATGTTATGTTAGATAGATACTGTACTTTATTAACTTGACTTTGTCAGGTTTGCAAATTGAATACGCAACACGTAGTTTAAACTCTAAAGTCTATTCTCAGTTTTCATGATTTGTCGTAACCAATTTGCAGTCCATACGTCCTCGTACCTCGTATTCGACACACATCTTAGTATCACGGTCTACTCTCTAAGCACGAAATCTGTAGTTTCGGCCGACTTTAGAAGCGTTTCCCACTCCGTATCACCTACAGATATAAGGTTAGTTTGGGGCCTCACCTAAGAATGAATGACAACACGATTTGACAGTTCGCTCATTTGGAGAAACAACGACGTAAATGTAATTTTTCCCAAAATGAGTTGTCGATATATATTGTGCTCGAAAAAATTTTCAGAGGAGCAGACGCGTGAAATATTTAGCGTAAAATAAATAATATGGTTTTCGGATTTATCAACATTTCAGAACGAGACGGTAACAGATTCCAAAAAAAAACGGCTTTATATCACTCTCCTGTAAAATTTTAAAAGCAGTAGTTACGTCGTTGTTTCTCCAAATGAGCGAATTGTCCCTACTCGCGATATTTTTTTGTACGTTCGAAAAATGTAATTTGTCAATTGTTTTGACAGATCAACTACATTCGGACAGGCCCGTATTTTCGTTGACGGACTTGAGAGTGTAGGCCCCCTATGACGAGGCTGTATCCTAACGATGCAAATTGCATTCATCCCTTAGTGCAAATGGATAGTTAATGATGTGACACAGAGACTTGCCAAAGATAGAAATGAAAGGCTTTTTTTATTAAATAAATTCAAAAGGTATTTACAAGGCAGATGTGAGTGGAAACGCTGGGAGGAGACGCCCTAGGAGGACATATAGTGACCTTATTGGTGATGTTCTTCAGAAAGGTCAGGTGCGTAGTACGCGCAACCGGTGTGCGTGTATGACCAGATGTAAGAACGTAAACGAGGCAAAAGGACTATGTAAGGATCGTAACAGGTGGCGTTCTGTAGTTTCGGCCTACCCCTATGGGAAGAAGGCGTGAGTTTATGTATGTATGTATTTACATACCTTTACTATACTGGTAATCTATGAAGGGTTCTTCACTAATACATTCAAACATAAACTCACGCCCTTTTCCATGGGATTAGGCAGAAACTAGAGAACGCCATCTACTACACTTTTTAGACCTCGCTCTCAACGTGACTAAACCATCTGTTTACATAGGCCATCTAGAGAATCATACAGTAGAACTATTTTCATTTCCGAATACAAACAAATGCTAATTTCCATGTCCATCAATTATTAAATTTATCGTGTAAAATAATTTGAATTCAGAACTAATTACTTTACTGTTGTTGCGTCAAAACAAAACAAGAATAAAGTGACTGTAGGTACGTCTGAACTTCAAAGTTTAAAATATCGATGTATTTAATTGAGAATCGCGATGTACGGAACTTCGAAAGAATGTCATACTGAACTTCGAAGTTTGAATAGACATTCTTTCGAAGTTCCGTACATCGCGATTATGAACATTCTCAATTAAATACATCGATATTTTAAACTTCGAAGTTGAGACGTACAGTCCAATAAAGTACTTAGATCTGAATTCAAATTATTATACACGATAAATCTAATAATTGATGGACATGGAAATTAGCATTCGTTTGTATTCGGAAATGCGTTGATTCCCGAGGGACATTAAGAAAACATTTGTACATACCTACCTACTCTTCTTCATAATTATCAATAAGGTTAAAGTTATTGTTCGTTTGAACGTTTTTTCAATGCATCAAGCAATCGTGACAACGATGTAAAACATAGGTTTCTTTTTATAACAGAAAATTAGAAACTTTTCAAATCAAATCAAATCATTTATTTCTTTGCAAACATGGGTATAGTAAGTACATAAGTAGGTGTTTTTATAATGAAGTTCTCCATATTTTACCGTCACGTGGGCATGCAAAGGTTTACATTTCAACATAAAAAAATCTAAAATATGTGTATTTCATCCCGGCGATATATAACTACAGCCCAATCTTTACTTTATAGGCAAGAAAATTCATTTAAAACAAATTCCGCACTTGTCCGCTGGAGTGAAATATACTCAACTGTATGAACCCAAAACAAATTATTATTAATATCTTGCCCGTACTACGGACCAGCATTTCTTTATTAACAGTCCGGCGAACCGGCTGAAGATAATGATGTACCATCAATCAAAGTCTTCCGGGAATCCTTCCACGCTGCTATTAAAGCACCACAAACTCCAGTTCAATTCTGTAAGTGTAGCCGAAAACCGTTTGAAATTAATAACATATCCATCTAAAATTATTTTGATAGTATCAGAGGTGTAAAATATGCCACTTTTTCAATATTTCAAGCTATAGTGCCGCTTATCTTGCGGAAAATTCTACTAACTGCATAATACCTCGTATCCTAATATTTATTTTCAAAAACCAAATGAGTGACAATAATTATAGCGAGAACCGTGTATTCGCGGGTGTGAGTAATAAATGGCATAACAACAGATAGTATAATATCACTTGAAATAATGTTCACATGATACAATTTTCATATGCTATAAAAACAAATAACCTAATTTCATGTGATCTAATGTTATATTGCATATAACCTTCTTTTGCTCTAATAACATTAAGTATAACTATCATTTCATATAATTATGACCCAAATAATTCACCAACAATAGAGGGGATCTGGCGATTGGCCGCTGCTGCCGCGGCACGCTCGCTCCGCTCGCTCGCCTTCGCACCTTAATGGTCACTGTTCTAACCTAACCTAACCCAAAGGTATCTGACGCAGGTACATGTAAGGTGAAGAAGAAAACACAAAAAATAATAATAATACGTATTTATTTATTCATACAACAATGTTATAACTGCTTTGCATTATAGAAAATGTTCATTAAACCATATAAAATTAGGTAAAACGAAATTATATCAATAATTCATTACATCATTTCATCGTTATATTTAAAAAAAAGTATATTAAATGAAATTAGGTCAAATGATCATTAGAACTTTTGTTATTATTTCAAAAGTTACACACCCGTATTCGCGTGACGGCCATTTAAACTTGAGTTTTCTAAGAAAGCAGTTCCGTCTTAATATCACGTCCGTCATGAAGACCTGTCATTTTCACCCGCGTTTGACATTAAGGTGCCAAAAGCGCTCTGTATTTGGACAGCCGTTATTGTGTGACCGTTCACCTTTCAAATCAAAGCTTTATATACGGCCTTCCTATTAAATAACACAGCTCGGTGACAGACAGACGAACGGACAGACGGCCAAAAGGTACGGAATCTTGAAGTCATATAACCATCAGTCTGTAACCATCAACCTATTGTTGAAGATGACTACTATAATAAAGGCCATAGAATAAATTGCATGGACACAAGTCATGAGCTCGAGCAGCCCATTAGTGTCCATTTTCTTGATACCTTAGTCATGTTTAAAGACACCTACGGTTTAAGGTATCATCCCATACAGTGCATGATATATCTCCTCATTTTCCTAGGTTGCGAAAAACCTAAACTTTCTGTCAATAAAAAACACAATTTATCAGCCAATTTGAATATATTTTCAAGCTAGAAATCTTAGGTATTATCAATAACTCTATGCTAGAAATTACTAGATTTTAATTGAATGCATTATGTAACACAGGACAGTCCGTCGCCGAAGTAATATATAAGGCTATGGTCGCCGGCATTTTGGGGCAGCCAGAGTTTCAATCAACTCAGGACCAAGAGCTTAGAACTGAAAACCTTCAACAATCCAGCGACTTTGAAAGTGTAATTTAACGAAGGCTAGAAGGATTGCTCACCCGCATATTAAATCACAAGCAAAGTAGCTGCAATATGATGTCATTTAATTTAAAACAACATATTTACTATTTCTAAAAAAGCATTTACTTGGCATCCCAGATTGAGCGAACGTGGTTTTAATAAGAAGAAGAGGGTATCGTGTTATCCAATAACTGGGATTTGGACGTCAGATAGGTAGTCACCCCATGTAAAAAACATGGAGAATGCAGATGCATCCGGTTAGACTGGAAGCTGACCCCAACATTTTTGACAAAAGGCTAAGCAGATAATGTTTTATTATGAAATAGTAAAAAATTGTAAAATTTAAAAATAACCCGACACAAATAAGTACTGATGACCTTGAAACGTCTGAACCGATTTTGATAAAACATGTCTAAGAACCACCGCTAGAAAACCTGCATTCAAATAAAAAAAATCGCATCCAAATCGGTACACCCGTTTAAGAGCTACGGTGCCACAGACAGACACACACACACATAGCGGTCAAAGTTATAACACCCCTCTTTTTGCGTCGCGAGTTAAAAATAACAGTGACGGTCTAACTAGGGATAAAGTCGGGGCTCTTACGAGTGGTGTTGTACTTTCGAACCCTGAAAGGCACTTTACATTGCTTAATTTACTTCATCTCCACTGCTCAAGAACCGAGCATTCAAAAACATTATAACATCCCGCGTAGTAAATTTCCGCCTGCTCCCTTTCACAGGCCTGACTCCCAGCAATAGAAACATTATACGAGTAGGCTGATTATTATTTCTAAAGGAGCTGCCAAACTTGGCATCCCAAAAAAGCGACCGTCCTTTTCATAAACTGCATTTACTTACGTGAAATACCTATCTCGAAAGGTTGTTCGACCCACGCTATTAATATTAAAGTAGATGCTGTGATAAAGGACGCTTCAATCTCACCCTTTTAAATTACCTTTACATGAAAAATAATGTGAACAAAACACCCCCGAAGATGTCTTTCGGAGAATATCTTTCGAAGTCGTTTTATTTTTCATCTCGTGTCCTGTTTTGGTTGATAGATATGGTAATTGCTTATGCAAAAAAATAAGCTAGTCACGAAAATTTGCTACAGGGCTAGATGCCCAGGTTTTTTTGGACATTACTTAGCTGATATAATAACTTCACACGTGGCGTTTTTTTTTTAATAAAAATCTCATAAGGCCATACATACGACCAGTTTATTCGGGACTTATACCTTCTAAAATTAAAGCTCGACCAATCCCTGAAGGCATTAGGTGAAAAAATGGGTTTTATTAAAAGAACTAATGGCCGCTGTGCGTCAGCTGGGCATCGCTGACCGCGGCCATTGCGAAAATGTGGCCAGATTGAATTTAGTCCATTTTAGGCGAGACGTATTAAACCAAGGGTTGATT